>OX465596.1:333930000-343930000 GCA_950022295.1 Bromus sterilis | reverse complement strand
CAATTAATGTTGCAAGTTTCACATTTTACAAAATTCAATAGCTAGACAAATAATTACAAACAGAAAAGAAAGTAAAGAAATAAAACAGAAAAAGAAAAATCCCTAAACCTCGCCCATGGCGAGGCCCACCCCGGCCCACCTCCCTCTCTTCTTCCCCCTCACTGTTCCTCCCTCGGTCGCCATGGTCGAGCTGTCCAGGCCGCGCCCTCTTGCCCCCTGCCGCTACAGGGTCGCCCGGCGTGGCTAAGAACCCCCTCGAGCCGGGGACGAACACTAGATCGCACCCACCCACCCCCCCCCTTCCCTTTACTCGTTTTCTTCTTCCTCCAAGTTCGACCGTGCACAGCCGTGGGCATGGCGCCGCTGGCCACCATCGCGCACCTGCGCGACCACCGCGCATCCCGGCCCGCGCCTCCGTGTCCAGGAGGTGGCTCTTCGTCGACCTTGACTCTGCGCGCGAGGAATCGAACCAAGGAGCCCAACGGAAATCGACCCCTTCCTCCTCTCCGTTCATGGTCACTGGTGTTCAACTAGTCGATCTGCTCCGCCTCTGCTGCTACTAAGCCCACAACGGCTTTTCTTGAGCCCCTATGTGAGTCCCGCGTTGGATCCCTATTTTTGTCGCCCCCTTTGTTGCGTCCAATCGCTGCCGCCATGAATGGCAGAGCCCAGCTCCGCCGTGCGACTCACCACCTCCGCGTCTATCGATGTCGTGGCCATCAGGGCACGCCAGTAGCACGACCTGGTCTCTTGTAACGCCTGCGCGCGCGCTAGCTCGCCGTCCTCGTCAGAGTTGGGCTCCGGCCACCGCTGAGCTCACCGTAGCCTCCCATCCCACGCCCCCTGCCCCCCTCGCGACCCATCCGCGCGCGTGCGCCCGCCCATGCGCGACCACACACGCCCACAGCCCGCTCACCCTCCTGGCCCCCGTCCCCGCCCCGTCGCCGGAGACGGCCGGCCGGAGCTCCTCCGCCACGCCGGAGTAGCGTCGGCACTAACCGCTGACATGGACTGGGTACCTGTGGCTAACCTCCCTGCTAATTAACCCTTAACCAAATACCCCCCCCCCCAAGTCACTTAAAGTGGGCCCAAGGCCATTGATATTAATTCTAATAAAAAAATTGTTAGATAATAACCCCTGCTGAGTATGACAGATGGGCCCCATGCCTTAAACCTAATTAAAAACTGATTAATTAGTACTGAGTCACTTACACCTGGGACCCACCTGTCAGTTTATTTATTAAAATAATTTAATATTAGTTACTGTGTATGACATGTGGGCCCAATGGCTATTTAAATTTAATTAAAAGATTTGTTAATACTGTGAGGCTGACATATGGGACCCACATGTTAGTTGACCAGTCAACTAGTACTGTTTTGGATAATGCTGTAATTTATTAATAAAAGAAATTCTAAAAATTCTTTAAAATGATTTAAACTTAGAAATTCAATATCTTTTAAACCGTAACTCGGATCAAAAAAATTATACATGAAAGTTGATTAGAAAAATGCAACAAATACGGATACGCTACCCATACCCTCACCACACCCCTCTAACACAACGAACATGAGACATTCCCCCTCCGATTGCACTGTCCGGTAGTCACCCGGAGCCGGGTAAAACATCTGGTTAAATTCTCGTTTCGTCTGCAATGTGTAGCACCACGTTAGTTCACCCCTAGAATAACGTATTGCCTTGTATTGTATTTGTATTGCTATTATGGCTGCGTATTTATTGTTTCTCCCCCCTCTCTGATTGTCCGGTAGTCCCAACGACCGCTGTCGATGCCCCTGTGATTGACTACGTCGTCGACGACCGTACCCCTCCCGCGAGCTTCCAGGCAAGCAGAGCCATTCTCTTCCCCAGATATCGTCTATTTTTTTCGTACTTTTCTTGCACTAGGCATTGTTACTGCTGCTACGTTGCTTAAAGGTAAGAGTCGGGCGACCCAACGGTGCCCGCGAGTGGTATTGCGACGGACGACAGGGAGGGTACGACCAGTGTACCGGTGTGCTTGGCCCCTGATCGTTGGCCGCGAGAGTTATCAAACCACGAAAGTGAGCTCCTCCAGGAGCACATGCGAGACAAGTTAAGGAGACGGTTCACCTTGTTGGTAACCGCAGAGACTTGGTGGGACGACAGGGTAGGCACCGATGTACTGGTGGTCCTGACTGTTGTCGTTCTCCGCGGGTCAGTTAAGTCGAGGCACCGATAACGGTTGTCCAGCAAGTTAATAAAATGACTAATGGTTCGGTGGATGACTTGAGTAGCCTTTTGGATTATATGCGCTGCCTACACGTGGGAATTACGAGTTATGGGCTCATCTGCTTCGTAGTCTCGTCCGAGGACTCTTCGGACGTCAGCAATAATGCGGGCTGATTGCCGGGAAGTGGTGTTGTCTTATTTGCTCGCGCGGTGTTGTCCTTTTTGGATTTGCTTTAACTTCACCGGCCAGTCACGCACCGTGCAGGAGTACGTTTGGGTTGGGGTCCAAGGCCCGGCGTACTTAGGATTTAGACCGGCGGATGACCTCTCCGTTGAGTTTGAAATATGGGCTACGGAGTGTCGGATAGCCTCGGTGGGGCATTCCCTAACAAGGTGTACGCCACCCTGGAGATCCGTGCATGTAGCGTAACACAAGTGCACCCCTGCAGGGAAGATTAATCTATTTGAATAGTCGTGTCCACGGTAACAGGACGCTTTATGCTGAAGCTGGATCTTACCACTACAAACTAATATTATTAAACTGTATGGTTCCGGGTTTTCTTCCTCGATGGGATGTCGAGGAGGTGATCTCGGAGGCATTGCTAATTATTACAACTTACTATTATACAATGCTGCAGCAACTTCTGCTGCATTGTTACTTTATGCTTTATATAAACTGTTGGCTATTCTCTCCTCATGCTGCAAGACTCGTTGGAAGATGCTAGTCTTCGATAGGCCTAGCTTCTTACCCTTATTCCGATTTCTACCTTGCAGTCCACTATATACAACCTCCCCTTTCCATTTGATACAAATGCATAAATGCTTAGTAGCGGACGTAAGACTCGCGGGTAGGCTAGATACTCACCTTTTCTTTATTTCCCCCTTTTTGTTTTTCCTGATCGGCCGTTGCAGTCGACATTGGATCCTTGGATTCCAGGAGCAGGAGATCCCCGATGCCGACCACCGCAACGTGAAGATCCCCGATGCCTTCTACGACGTCAAGTTCCTCGTTGACCAGGAGTAGTTTGGAGGTTCCCAGGCAGGAGGCCTCGCCTTTTCGATCGTTGTTGTTTTGTGCTAGCCTTCTTAAGGCAGATCATGTGTACCCTGTGTCTGTACTCAGATACTATTGCTTCCGCTAACTTTGTGCTTTCGAGCTGTTGTATTCGAGCCCTCGTGACCCCTGGCTTGTATTAAACAGCTTGTATTATTTTATTTGTAGAGTTGTGTTGTGATATCTTACCGTGAGTCCCTGATCTCGATCGTGTACCTTGCGTGTATGATTACTGTACACGGTCTGATTTGGGTCCGTCACAGCCGCCACCAGCGCCCGGCCTCCACGGCTCGCCGCCACCAGCGCCCGACCTCCACAACTCGACGCCGCCCCCGTCCTTCTGCCCGGCCTTCTTTCCAGGTGCATAGAATTCAAATGAATTCGATGACATGCCTTAGTTAATTTGGTTCCTTCTCCATTTGCCCCTCCCTTTTCCTTCCGTAGATTACAATGTCCATAGATACTTGCTGATTATCCATCTGTCCATACATTCTTGCTTCATTTCAATTATTTGAGATTACAATGCTACCTCATACAAAGCTACCTAACTAATTCGGTTCATGTTGAACCTTTGATCCATTGGCTTGTAAAATATGATGTGCCTTCTTTTTGGTCAAAAGGGGTTCACTATTGATGATTTTTCCCAGTTATCCCATACCGAGGTGACATGTTTCTACTGACTCCATAACTTCCCTATTGTTCTAACATGACACAGGTAAACAAAAAGTATATACACCGGTGTATATACTTTTGGCCAATGATGATCGTATTTAGTTGACCCCGATGTATACCCTTTGTTATGGTTATTTTTTCATACAGATAAATTTTGTCAGTCTTGCTATCGATGATAGTAATAGTATATATCAAGAGGGAGAATGGTAAAGAAAATGATACGAAATACCACCCTTTGTTTAGATCCACTTTTAGATGGTATGAAGTCTCATATCAACACCTATATGTGGGAGTTTTAGAATATAGATTTGATTATAAGATTGGACATTATTTTTCGATTTCACAAAATATCTATTGCCGATAAGAAAATATTGTACATAATATATTATTGGTTCATTCCGAAGCTTGAAATATAGTCCTTTTTTCGAAGATATTTATGAAACGAGTTGAAGTGCCGCGTGCCATCCAAAAGGAAGATGATGAGGTGGAGAGGGAGATGGAGTGGGTAAGGGAGGATGAAGATGATAGAGAAACCCCGACAACCGTGAAGAACTACATCCTCAACTCTCTCCAAGCCAGAAGGTACGACCTCTCCCAACCTACCATAGCAAAGTGTACATCCGTTGAATAAATCAGGACTTGCTTATGTAAAGTACTACTAATGATTGGATATTTAAGCATTAATTTAGATTTGTTGTTGTTCTGCACACAGATATTATGCAAGCAACTATTTTTTATGGTCATGGCAACCATGAAAAGAAAACAAATTCACAATTGGCTTACTATTTTGTAACGCATCACTAGCTGATGCAGTCTGCTCTTTGTACAATTCTACTTCGGTCTGGTTTTGTGAGTATATATGGTAGACTTGGCCTATCTTTTTATCCATAAAAAGTCACAATTGTCTTTTATTTTTCACATCGGTTTGTGCATGCGTGCTATACCTGAGCATATTGCTTATGTGAATGTTATTTCACTTGTTAGCTGAAGCCATTGCCATTGCATCCATTAACAAGGTCTTTTGTACTTCTGATCAGGTGCTAGGTACAAATCAACTTGATGATTATCTGAAGTTCTGAACAAATATAGAATTGTACTTGATCCTCAAGTAGAGGCAATGATTGGGAGATAACTCACACTACTCCAAACATCTTGTTCTGATGGTGTAACTACCACATATTTTGCATCAGGAAATAACAATTTTCTTGATTCACATGCACACTATTGCTTAACACAGACACAACATGAAACCTTAATCCATATGATGGAGACCATGTAACATAAGGTGGAGAATTTGTGCTCTACCTCCCATGACCTCTTCCATCTATTTGTGTTTTATTGCTTGGATATTTACTTTTCTCATGCTTCATATATATACTAATTAATGTTGCCCTTTGTGTTTACTATCCATAGATGAAGCACCAACGTTACCTCTCATGATGGCTATTTCAACATTGGGGCGTACACCTGTACAATATATTATCTTTATGATGATGCTTGGTAAGTTTGATTTTGCCCTTTTAGTAATCATTATGGTTCAAATGCATTCCCTGCAGAATTCTATTTGCTTCACTGTGAACAACACGTACTGATGAAAAAACAAATTACCGTTGACTTGGTGTGGATACGATTTAGTGATGATTTCACCTTAGATCTTTTATTGTAATGTAGAGTGCTAGCAAGCTACACTGTTAAGTTGTGATTGATATATGCATCACTGTAAAACCAAGGCCATCTCTCATCTATGTTCTTGCAATGTAAACACACATCTGTCTTCTGCCTGCATTTATCTCTATGTAGGTAAAAAACATTGTTCGGCAATATCTGTCTATAAAGGTTGATGGGTAACTTGTCTAACTAAGATAGCTAATCAATTGAGTCTCAGGTTTAGGAGATCCAAAATTGTTTTATCTTGCAACATGGGATTAAGGCTTATAACTTCCAATAGCTAAGCGTATCTACTACACCTATAAATGAGCGATATCCCTGCTTACCGAAGATACCCTATGCAACTACTCAAAATCTTTATGGTTATAGGCAATGATGTGAAGATGACTTCTGTACACAGGCTGAGTTTTTACTTGCATGTTCATTCCAAGGAAGGTATCTTTGCTATTTGGATACCTTTCTCCAGGCAAGGCTCTAAAAAGAAGGCCCTGAAATGGTCTACAAGGGGAAGTGCAACTCTGTCAACAGAGAAAATCTTTTGATGAATACCATGAATGGGGATCCAAAGTGCAGAGGATCAAGGTTTATTTTCCTGAAGCCCCTATGTTGCAACTGATACTATTGCGTTATGTTGAAGTTTTATTTTAACTTCTCCCCTTTGTCATGTGTTAGATGGGTACTATTTTCACCCACTTCTCTTTTTTAAGCTTATTACTTTTTTTGAATCCAACAAAGTTCATATATGGCGCCTATATGTAGCATATCTTGAGAGGCACATTTTCAACTATATCATCCCATTTGGCTCCGATGAGGTTCATGACACCCTCTGCTTGCGCATGAGTTGCTAAAGAGGAAATAATTGCCCAGAGATTTTCAAGAGAAAAATTTGATGTTGTGTTAATTCATAAAGATTATATTGTGATTATCAATTGTTCAAATAGAAAAGTTGCGGTCAACTCTTTCTTACAATTTCAGGTGTGATTGTGCTACACATTTTTCTAGTTGTACTGCTACCTGCTATTGCCGGTCTTGCACAACCTGGTATGGCCCTACATTTTCTTATTTGCGCACAGGCCAACAAAAAAATTATTGGTGAAAATGCTTCTGACATATTTGTTCTTCTATACTATAAAATAGGTAATATAGTATCTCTGTTTAATGCGAGTTATTCTGCCACTGGTTATTTAAGGTGTTTTCTTGACTATGTAGACTTCTACTGGAACCAAATAGTTAGCCTTGTCCCTAAAAGATTTTCTCTTACCTTACTACTGGTCCTAAATGTTTGCTCAATTTAAACATATATGGGCTTAAAATAAATTGACACCAGACTTGTAAGATGGAGGCACTGGAAAAAGAATGTAATGAACATGTAGCCATCTAGAGTGATTCAGTGCATTCTAGAATAGTATGACCTCTTCCATTATCCAGCTAACTTTCTTCGTTGTGCTTACATACAGAAAAAAATATTGACACCAGACTTGTAAGATGGAGGCACTGGAAAAATAATGTAATGAACATGTAGCCATCTAGAGTGATCCAGTGCATTCTAGAATAGTATGAACTCTTCCATTATCCAGCTAACTTTCTCCGTTGTGCTTACATACAGAAAAAATACCCAAGGATTCTAGAGAACGGCTTTCTTTTCGTTTGCTGGAATCGGAATATTTGAGAACAAAGTGGCGAACGGGCGTCAATTTGAAAATTCTTGATTTCTTCGGCATATTGCCGAATATATTCCTGATCCTGAGCCGGTCGGTTCAAATCAATAGTTAAAGGAGGAACATTGTGCTACTAACAAGACGCCTCCCCACCTTAAGCCGGTACTTGTTGTTGCACCAGTCAAACGGAGGTGTGAATGCAAGATGCTAGAGGAATGATCGACCCGACAGAGGCTAGGGCATCTTTCTTCCCACCGCGTCCTTCCTTGTGTGTCGGAGATACAAAGCGAGTGCACCGGAAAAGAAGGGGGAACTGAGTCGATATACTCCATGGTGAAGCATCCGAAGCGTAACTGCACACTCACACGATCTTTGCCGAGAGATAGGAGCATTCGGTGGGACCGGTGAACTACACTTGCTTCTTGATAGATGTGTGGTACAAAGGGCTCGTGGTACCTGTTGTCCGCCCTTCCTCCGCTTTGATAACCGTGTGAAAGGAGAGTGGGAAAAGCAAAAGGGAAGGAGTCCTCGAAGACTTGAGCAGTGCGGGAGACTGGAGAATAGGTCGAGTAAACTCCCTTAGGGTCGATTAAATCATAGACAAGGAACTTTTCTTTATTTTTTATTTTTTATTTGAAGGTTATGTTCTAAAATAAGAAAGGCAGAGGTAAATACTTCGAAGAGGCGGCTCAGTAGGGAAATGTTGAGGTGATCCCAAATGAAGTTAAGAGTTCCAAAATTTGAGATTCTATCATGAAAGAAGGCTATGGTGAGTGGTGACTGGAGTTAACTAGTCTGCTATGATTAGACTTCACATCGATTTGGTATGCTGGAATTCAAGACTGAGCATGAACCTAGCAGATTTCTTTTCCATTTTCAAGGGAAAGAGATTGTTAGACCAAGTATGTGATCAGAGGGGGAGGGGGTGAATGATCACTTCAAAATTTTGCATAAAACTATGAAGTGAAGCATAACTCAGCAACCGAAGAGATTCAACAGAAAGGTAAACATTGAAGCAGAACATGATTGAAGCAAAACATAGCGAATCAAAAGCATCGAATCAATTGCATCGAAGCAGATCACTGAAGCAATTGATAAACTGAATGTAAGTGCGGAAAGTAAAACGAACTCTTGACTCGGCGATGTTTGTTCGACCAGTTCACACTCTGCAAAGTGCTACGTCTGGTTGGAGGGACTTGTGATTGAACACAGGAGCTAACCTCTCTCCGTCCGTATCTCCACTGCACCAATCTCCTTGAGCTTGGTCAGTTCTTCACTCGTGGTTGATTATTGAGGAAATCACCAAAACCTTTGACAAACTGGATTTCGAGGCGACAATAACTCTTCGCTCTCTGAACAACAACTCTCTAACCGTCTAGGAGAATTGCAGTTCTCCAAGATAAAAAGGCTAGCAAACTTCTTCCTAAGTCATAATGAATCAACTCAGATCAATAGGACTTATGCTTCTGGGTATTGGTTTTTGGTTTGCTTCGGTGGGGTTGCTCTCTCTCTCTCCTCTGTAAGGAATCAATCTTGGAGCAGCCCCTTCAAATGGAGGAGGGGGTGGCGTATTTATAGGTGGCAATCCCTAGGTGCGAAATGACTGAAGTGACCCGATGTGACAGCTAGACACCTGTCCCCAACGGTCATATTTCCAATCAAAGCGCAACTTTACTTGCGGTCCAAGTAAAGCTGACTCACGGACTTGGTTCTGCTTCAGGAGCCGAAAGAACAAAGTCTTCGCTGGTGAAGCATTACCTAACTCACATGACATTTATTCAACTCTGGTTTCTCACTGGTTTAGATTCGATCTGAGTCTTTTCATCAAAACCTTCGGAGTACATTTACTAAACCCCACTTGATAGTACGGTTTTTCCTACGACTCAAGGAAGTGAAAAAGAACTACGCAAAAACACTGAGTCTTGCGCCATCTTGATCATCTCCTTCGATGAGACGTGCTTCAGGATTCCTTATCTTTTTAGGGGTCGACATCCGTGATGAGCTTCACTCCAGAGGGTGTGCTTCGATAAATGAGTAAATCTTCGTTGAAGCTTTATCACCAACCTATAACTTCAGGAACCTAACCATCTATTTCACACTAGAAAACTTGTTAGTTCCTCTACTGTTTTGACCAACAATATCCAAAACTCATGAGGGCATAACTTTGCTCTTACAATCTCCCCCTTTTTGGACTATTGTTGACAAAACAGGCATCGATAAAAGATATGGAATTTTGAATTTGAGTTGAGAGCAAACTCTAAGATATGAAGCTTTTGACTCCCCCTGAATGCAAGCATCGAAGATTTTTATAATCGAAGTGAATGCTTGTTGAAGAATATCAGCAATGGGAAACCTAACACATATCTTAGTGAATCAATTGCATACAAAGATAATTTTTCTTGAAGAATATGCAATCATCCAATGACCTGTGAACTTAAGGATAATAACCACCTGCAAGATAAAATATAGGAAAGCAACTTGCAAGCACGGGGTTATTAACATATACGATGAAACAGTTCACAACCAAAGTAATTAAGTTACAACCCAATCGAAGTGAATGGAATGTTTGTCGTAACTTAACACACGCGAAAGATCGAATCAAATCCCTAAACCCCGCAGCGAATCTAAACTCAATCGATGCTACTTTCTCCCCCTTTTTTCAAGAATTGGACAAAAGGTTGAGAGGCAGATCGAGAGCATTTACGCGTCAGCTGCAACCCTGGGACCCTGCTGATTGTCTTCGCATGATGAGGAAGCATCTCCAGAAGTATCTCCTTCGGTCGAAGCCGGTGACTCTTCCTCGTCGAAGTCCATCGGCGCTTGAAGCAATTCAAGGTCGCTGTCGTTGAGAGGATCATCTTCGTGCTTCGAAGTGTGGGAGTCTTCATCCGAAAAGGTATCGGGGCGAATCTGTTCAGCGGAGTTGACGAATAGAACTTCATCGATCTTGTCCAGCGAAGGGATCTTGGGGTTGGGGCGATCAATCGAGTCATTTCTTGAGAAGTGCTTCTGCAGATGTGGGTACTCCTTGAAGATGCGTTCAGCTTCAAGTTTCTTCACAGAGTGGAATTTCCTCAATCCTTTCCAAGAATGACGCTTCAATACCTTCAAGTATTGGTTGTTGTTCAGAGCAATGTTTCCAACTCTATTAATCTCATCTGACAGATGTTGCATCTGGCGCTGATTTCCTTCAATGAAGTTTTCAAGCAGTTGTTGGTTTCGAATGGCAACTTCAAAGTGGTACACTTCTTTTTGGAAACGCTTCGACATATTGCGTTCATTGACGTGCCGTCTGACTCCAACATATGTTGCAAATGGATCATTTGGCCGCCTGAAGATATTCATGGTATCGCGGACCGGAGGGCAGAACAGCTTCGGGTGATGCTTCGCAGTGAAATCTTCGCTGCGTCCGTGGTTGCAAATGGCTTGCAGCCAGGGAGCATATGGCTTCAATTGATTTACCAGTTCAGCAACTTGTACCATGTATCGAAGAAAACAATCCTCGAAGTCGAACACATGACCATGTGTGAGCTTCAATAGAGCATGACGAGTAGGATATAGAATGTTGGATTCTTCATTCGCAGTACTGAGGGGCATCAGTGAGTTTGACAAGATATAAAACCAAGTCTTCGAAATGAACACCAGATGCTTCGGGCGAATGTTTTCTGGCATGTGATCTCCAGTGACTTCGGGATCCAATAGTGATGCAAATTCAGCTTCAGTGGGATCTGGTAGCATATGAACCTTTGCAAGTTCACCAGTGTGTCTTGGGATGTTTACAATATCCATGAATTCATCTGTATGCATCCTGAAGACTTTCCCTTGAATCATCCATTCAAGAATCCATGTGCTAGTATCTTCTGGGGCTCCAGAGACGTAAAGTGTGGCATAGAACTGCTTCACTAGCTCTGAATTGAATGGAGTTTCCATAGCAAATAATCCAGTCAAATTCTGTGCTTCGATAGTTTCCATGATGTTTTGGAAGCACGTTGCAGAGGATAGGCTGTGCATATCCAAGTACTTGTGTCTGAACAGAACACCTTTTTGGCAGTAAAGCTTCGTGTACAGGATTTGCTGTTCGGCGGTCCAGAATCGAAGGTCATCAGCAGTTCTTGGTGAATCATATGGACTAGTGCCAAAGAATCGAAGCTTCTTGCGATGAACTTCAATGTCAAATTCAGGACCATGTCTTGAAGAAGATCCTTCTCCCAGGAATATGGGAAAAGTCTCTCTTGGATAGATGGAGTCCAACTGTGTGTCTTGAGCAGGAATGCAGTGCCTGCGAGCATCAGTGATACGCCTCTGCGGTTGAGTTACGATGGCCAACTCATTTGCTTCGGCTTCAGCTTCGATTTCTGCATCTGCATTGGCTTCAGCATTAACAGCTTGATCTTGGGCTTCGCCTTCTTTGTCTTCAGACTCCTCAGCTGAGTGAGCTGAAGAGTAATCCTTTTCAGGAATGGCTTGAGGGGGTGGAGAAGGTTCTGGCGCAAAATTGTCATGGGCGGATGGTTGTGGAGCGGGTTGAGGTGGAGGTGGAGTTTGAGCATGGGGTGGAGTGACTTCGGGGGCGGATGGCTTCGATGTGGGTTTGGCAAGCTTGATGATTTTGCATCGAGGAGGCGATGCCTTTCTTGAGGCCTTCTTGGCCGGATGAGAGCTCACCTCATCAGCTTCTTCAGTGTCAGCAATCAGTCGTCTCTTCCTAGGTTGTAGCTTGGGAAGAGGTGAAGCTAATTGCTTAACCATGGCTTCGCGCTTCTTGGAGTCAAGAGCCATGCCTGAAGCATTGTGCGACTTGCAACATTCTTCAATGGCAGATTTAATCTTGCCTTGATATACTTGAATATTTCGCTTTGTTTCCTCATTCACAACAGCAATTTTCTTCGAAGCAGCTATGGCTTCGCTCTTGAAATCCTCATCAGATTCATCATCTGCTTTCTTCTTGAATTTTAGAATCTTAGCAGTTTCTGATCTGTCCCTTGAATGCAAATCTCTCAGCTGATTGTACAAAGTTTCGAGCATGGCTGAAAGATTTGGTGAAATGTATGTATCTCCAATATCGACAGTGTGGGGATTTACAGCTTCAGCAAGCTTACAGTATGTCTGGTTCAGACCCAAACAATCCCAAAGTTCACCTTCCCTAGCATCTGGAAAATTGTGTTCACTATGCTCAGCTGCAACATGGGCTTCGGGGACAGGAGCTGTGACTGGCTTCGGGGGAATGTCCTTCGGTGCCATGTCCACAGCGGCTTCCTTTTGAGCGGCCCTTGCAGCTTTCTCAGCTTTCTTCGTGCGAACGATATCAAGCTGAGCTTGGCGTTTGGCTTCAGCTTCAGCAAGCTGTTTGGCTTCGGCGGCAGCCTTAGCCTCTTGAGCTTTAGCTTCAGCTAGCTTGCGCTTTGCTTCAGCTTGCTGGTTAGACTCAGCCAGCTCCTTCCTTTGCTTCTCCAGCTCAGCAGCATCTCTATCAGCTTTCTCTTTCTCCTTTTCTTCTTTTTCAGCCTTAGCTTTGGCTTCTTTCTCAGCCTTAGCTTTGGCTTGAGCTTCGGCATGCAGACGTTCAGCTTCGATGCGGTCTCTCTTCCGCAATTCAGCTTCTGATAGCTTCTTTGTGCCAACCTGGGCATAAGTCTGACCAGGCTTAGCCACAGTTGTCTTCGGCTTCGGAGCTTTGGAATGCTCAGGAGCTTTGGCTTCGGGCACAACAGTAGGCTTAGCCACAGGCTTTGCCTTTGGGTCATGCCTTTCCTTGGTCCTCTGCTCAGTAGGAACTGGACGGCGGGGAGGCTTGGAGGACAGGGGAGCCTCGACCACCAAGTTCTTCAAATCTATGTTTCTCTTGGGGGCAGGAGGTTCAGTTGGTTCTTGAAACTTAACACCTTTAGGAGCAGTTGGCTTCGCTCCAGCCTTCTTCTTCAGAGGCATCCGAATCAGTTTCTTCTTAGGACTTGGGGGAAAGGGAGAGTGCTCTGACTCATCATCTGCTTCATCAGCAGGATCTTCATCGATCGAGTCTTCAAGCTGTGCAGCTGCATCAGCTTCGTCATCTGCTTCATGTTCAGCCTCCTCTTCTGAAGCAGGAGGGGGTGAATCACTCAGCTTTCGAAGCTTTCGCCTCTTCTTAGGCTTCGATGGTTTGGCTTCATCAAGCCGTGCAGCAGCAAGTGCTTTTTCCTTCTTCTCTTCTCGAATCCTCTTCTTTTCAGCCAAAATAGCGAGTCTTATCTGCTCATCAGGATAATCATCCGGAGTCTTGAGTGTATTTGGGTGTGGAACAGCCGGAGGCTTCGGATAGAATTTCTTCCTGTTGGTTGCAGTGTACTGAGCGCACATAGCGGTGGTGTACCGATAAGGTGGGCTGAAGGTGAATTGCATTGCCCACTTCCAAGTTGGCATGCTTTTGTACTTGTACCACCGGATAGCCCAATATCGTCGAATCCTTTGCAAACGCATCTTTCTGTCGTGATCTGTTTCTTCTGGAGGAGTGTCATAGCTCATCTTGATGCGAATTGCTTCGGGTATGCCTCGGGCATTGTTCACTTCCTTCGTTTTTCCTCCTTTGCCCTTCGGCTTCGGTGGCTCTGGGTAATTTTCGAGTCCATCAACAATAGGAGATTCAATCCCCATAGCAGCCTCTTCGTCAGACATCCTGTGATTAGAAAGATAGACAAGAGGGAAACAGGGAGAGGGAATGAATAAGCACAGGCAAAGGTTTCGATCAAACACAAAGCAATTTTGACAGGAGCCCGGATCAATCTCAGATTGGATGCAACTCTGTTTATGAATTTGGCTAGAACAAGTTCGAAAACAAGACCTAACCTAATCCAAATCAGAGAATGAATCGTATCTCAAACACTGACCTGAGGAGATGGGATCACTTTGATTCTACGAACAGTTTTCCCAAGGAGCAAGAAACAGCACGGATCAAACAGTCCTATAAAGGAAATCAAAACCCTAACAAAACTTAGATCCAAACCCTAGATGAAGAACACGGAGAACACGATTGGATCCAAGAGGTTGTGCGTACCCTAACTTGGTGACGCAAGGCGGCTACGGCGACGGAGTGCGGAGAAGTGCTCTGCGTCGACGGGGAATGTCCACGGCGGCGGCGTTCCGGCAGTGAAGCGGCGACGGCGACGACGGGGATGAGAGCTCTGCGGATGCTCGAGGTGGAAGACGAAGAAGTCGGAGAGAATGAATGTGGGGGAACCGTTTCGCTGGGGAAACGCCTTAAATAGGCCCGACCTGGAGCGGTTACCAGATCAAATCGAACGGCTCACAGCGACTGACTCTTCCGATTCAACGGCTCAGATGAAGTGGCGTATCGCGAGCGAATCTCAATGACCCGGAGAAGTCGGGAACTCAACGGCCGAAGAATAAGTCTTGACCTAGAGCAAAAACTTCCATAAAGTTTGAAGCATTTGATTCGGAACTCAATGACGTTCGAAGCAATATGCTTTCCGTTTCAATTGTGCTTAACATTCAAGATAGAAAAGATTGGGAGCGAATCAGAATGGAGGGGTAGGGTCCGAAACTTATCACTTCGAAGAACAACATCGAAGCTAAAAGTGATAAGCATAGGGGACAAAAGAAACGAATAAATAAAACAAACTAAACACAGAACAGAAAGCAAATGGCAAACGAAGCTAAACTTGGATGAAGAAAAACTCAAGCGAAACTAAACAAATAAAGCACAACGAAGGTGATTATATACAGTGAAAAGTTTAGATCTTACTGAACATTGTGTGAGTCTAAGATGTTTAGCTCACATCTCAATGCACAAAACCTTTTCTCGTCCAATGGCTTCGTGAATATGTCTGCCAATTGATCTTCAGTTCTTACATGGCTAATCTCAATGTCTTCGCGCTGAACATGATCTCGAAGAAAATGATGACGAATATCAATATGCTTCGTTCGAGAGTGTTGCGCAGGATTGTGAGCAATCTTGATGGCACTCTCATTGTCACAAAGCAGAGGGATTTTCTTCACAAGTATACCATAATCTTTCAGCGTCTGCTTAAGCCAAAGTATTTGAGTGCAGCATGAGCCAGCAGCAATGTATTCAGCTTCAGCAGTAGATATTGAGACACAGTTTTGTTTCTTTGAAGCCCAACACACAAGAGATCTACCAAGAAAATGACAAGTGCCTGAGGTAGATTTCCTGTCAACCCTATCACCAGCCCAGTCTGAATCAGAATATCCAATCAAATCAAACTGAGTACCTTTGGGATACCAAAGTCCCAAAGAAGGAGTATGTGCTAGATATCGAAGAATTCGCTTCACAGCTATATGATGCGATTCCTTCGGATTTGCCTGAAAATGAGCACAAATACAAACTGATAGCATGATGTCAGGTCTAGATGCACATAAGTATAAGAGTGAACCTATCATAGACCGAAACTTTTTCTGATCGAAGGGTTTCCCTTTCTCATCTGCATCAAGAAAACCATTAGTAGGCATGGGAGTTCTAATGGTCTTGCATTCAGCAAGATCAAACTTCTTTAGGCAATCCTTCAAGTATTTTTCTTGTGAAATAAAGGTGCCATTCTTCTGTTGTCGAATCTGAAGTCCAAGGAAAAACTTCAACTCTCCCATCATAGACATCTCATATTTCTTCGACATCATCCTTGCAAATTCTTCGCTGATCTCAATGTTAGTGCAGCCAAAAATAATATCATCTACATAAATCTGACACACAAATAGATCATTGTTATATGATCGAGTGAAAAGAGTGGGGTCAATTGTTCCTGGTTTGAAGCCTTTCTTCAGAAGGAAATCCTTCAATGTTTCATACCAAGCACAAGGTGCTTGCTTCAATCCATACAAAGCTTTGTGAAGCCTGTACACCATATCAGGATTCTTCGAGTCTTCAAAACCTGGAGGCTGCATAACATACACTTCTTCTTCTATTTCACCATTAAGAAAAGCACTCTTGACATCCATTTGATATAACAATATATTTTTGTGGTTAGAAAAAGCAAGCATGACACGAATGGATTCGAGACGGGCTACTGGAGCATAGGTTTCACCAAAGTCAATGCCTTCGATTTGGGTGTAACCTTGTGCTACCAATCTAGCCTTATTTCTTACCACAATACCGTCTTCATCTTGCTTGTTGCGAAATATCCACTTGGTGCCAATAACATTGTGCTTCGTGGGATCTGGCCTTTCAACAAGTGACGAGACCTTGTTTCTTTCAAATTGGTGAAGTTCTTCCATCATAGCTAATAACCAATCAGGGTCCTTCATGGCTTCATCGTATTTTGAAGGCTCTAGCATGGAGACAAAGGAAAAGTTTCCACAGAAGTTAAGCGAGTGCGAGATCGAGTAGTGGGACGACCTGGTAGATTGATATCTTCGAGGATCGAATCCACATCAACTCTTCTTCGAACTCGTGATAACACATAATCATTTGCTTCAGGCTCAGCTTCTGCTTCAGGATCTGCATCAGCTTTGGGTTCAGCTTCAGCATTTCCTTCGTTCCCTTGACCTTCTTCGTCCTGTTCATCATTAGCTTCAGGATGTTGATTTCCAGCGCCCCGGGCTATGTGTGGGAACATTGGACCATCATCATCCCTTACAGCTTGACGTTGATTGGCTTCAACAGGGCGAATTTCACCAATAACCATGGACCTTATCACTTCATCAAGTGGAGGTTCATCTAGATCATGAGGCAAATGCTCCTTTTGAGAGCCATTAGTTTCATCAAACCTTACATTTACAGTTTCCATAACTTTCCCAAAGTGAGAGTTATAGACTCTGTAAGTGTGAGAGTTTGAGCCATAACCTAAAAGAAAACCTTCATGTGCCTTAGGGGCAAATTTGGAGCTATGATTCATATCTCTAATAAAACATGGAGCATCAAATACCCTAAGATATGAGACATTTGGTTTGTTACCAGTGATAAGCTCATGTGAAGTCTTCTTCAAGAATTTGTGAAGGTAAACCTTGTTGATGATGTGACATGCAGTATTGATTGCTTCGGCCCAGAACCTAATAGGAGTCTTGTATTCAGCAAGCATAGTTCTGGCCATCTCAATAAGAGTTCTATTCTTCCTTTCAACTACACCATTCTGTTGAGGTGTATAAGCAGCAGAGAACTCATGAGTAAAACCATGATCATCAAGAAAATCTTCAATATTTGTATTTTTGAACTCAGTTCCATTATCACTTCGGATATGCTTCAGAGATAATTCATATTCTGTTTGAGCTCTCTTAGCGAATGACTTGAAGATTTCAACCACTTTTCTCTTGTCATCCAAAAAGAAAACCCAAGTATAACGAGAGAAGTCATCAACAATAACTAGACCGTATTTGTTTCCTCCCAGACTTGCATAATTTTGAGGACCAAAAATATCCATATGAAGCAATTCAAGAGGACGAGTGGTAGTCATGATGGTCTTCGCTGAATGATGTTTCTTCGTAATTTTACCAGCTTCGCAAGCATTGCAGAGACGATCCTTATCGAATTTTACTTCGGTAAGACCAATAACATGATTCTTCTTCACTAAGTTATGAAGATTTCTCATCCCTGCATGACCAAGTCTTCGATGCCATAACCAACCAGATGAAGCTTTTGCCATTAAGCAAGTGGATACAGCGGGGCCCGAAGAAAAATCAACGATGTAAAGATCTCCCTTTCGGTAACCCTCGAAGACAAACGTATAGTCATTCTGTGAAAAGACAACACAACGCGAAGCAGAAAACAAAACAAGCATACCCATATCGCATAACTTTGAAATAGACATAAGATTATATCCAAGTGATTGGACTAGCATAACCTTGTCAATGTGCTTATCCTTCGATATGGCAATCTTACCCAAACCTAACACTTTACCTTTGTTGTTATCACCGAAGGTAATGTACTTCAGAGAAGATTGAGATAGTTTTTCTTCGGTGAATAATTCCTTGTCTCCGGTCATATGATTTGTACAACCACTATCCATGACCCATTCAGATCCACCGGAGACATAGTCCTGCAGAAGAATTAGTTCTTCTTAACCACCCACAAACGAGCAGGTGACTGAGAAGATGTTGAAGCACTGGTCGAAGCAATATTAAATCGGACAGGAGTGTATTGCTTCGGTGTACCATCAAGCACACCATAAATGTAAGTCCTCTGCGAATGGTTAGCATAAGTATGAGCATATGCAATCTTAGTATGATTATTATGAGGACGATACGTATGGCGACCAGTATGATAGTATTGCTTCTGCGGAACATTTGATTCGGTTACCAATGGATCATTTCTTGTCTCAAGAGAGTAGAAATGATTCGGTGGTACCGAAGGCTTTCCCTGCATAGAATGGTTAGCAGGCAATTTTTCCACAAGTGCTTTCTGCACCCATATCTGCCTCTTGTAAAATCCATTCTTTGGTGGAGTACCTACATACTCAGCTGAAACTTTTCCCTGTTCATCTTTCATGAGTTTGTAGTCTGAATCAAGTGATTCATCCACAATGACTTTGTTCATTTTGCAGTCGAAACCTGAAAGGTTAGCAATATCAATGGGTTTCTCCTTCGCTAGAACCCAAACAGTCTTAGGATACTGCTCAGGCTCCCAATATGTGCCATCAGGATTTATCTTTCTTTCAAAGCCAACACCTTCATTCCTGGGATTCCTGTGAAGGAGAGCCTTCCTCAGGATATCACAGAGATATTGGTGTCCTTGCACACTTTTGAACATGCCTGTTTCAAATAAGTTTTTCAACCTGAGGAGTTCCTCGGTAACAGCAGGATTTTCCTCATCGGAGGCATTAGTATCATCAATAACAATAGGAGCTTTCCCTTTGGAATCAGTTTTGCTTCGTTCCAAACAATCCAAACAAGGTGATTCAGTTTTATCAATTGCTTCAGAACCTTGTTGAGCCATGAGAGAGATTAACATTTTCCAATTCTTCATGAGCCTCTTTCAGTTTTTCGAGAGCCATTTTCCTCTGAAGAAATTCATAGGTGAGCTTCTCATAATCAACTGAAAGAAGATCATGCCGAGAGGATAATTCTTCAAACTTCTCCTTCAGAGCAGCATGCTCATTAGTTAAAGTTTGACCTTTCTCAATCTCATCAATCAACAACGTTTCTGATTTCTTAATGGTTTTGCTTAGTGAATCAAGTTCATCTTGTTGAATTGAAGCAATTTTAGCAAGTTTAGCATAGCTTATCCTTGAGTCACTTTCATATGAAGAACAATCAGACGTATCATAGTTTAACTTGGATGAAGATACCTTTGCCTTGGCCATGAAGCAATATGCAGGAGTTTCATCTTCACTACTGTTGTTGGTGAAGAATGAGCTCGAAGCATTGACTGAAGCATCTGCCGAAGCAAAGGCCAAACCAGCAACACCATCTGATTCGGACCCTGAAGCAGACCTTGAGTCTTGTTCAGCTTCGGAACCAGAGGCTTCATCTTCTGAGTTCATCTCCTTTCCCAAATAGGCCTTGGCACGGTGAGAGCTGCTTCGACGAGACGAGTGAGTCTTCGATGAAGAACCCTCACGCTTCTTATGATACTTCTTCCTCTTATCATCATCAGAATCTTTCTTCTTTTCTCTTCTTGAACTGGAATCATGTTTCTTTGACTCATGACTTCTGGAGGATCTGTAAGGCTTCGATGAAGAGTCTCTGAGAGAATGTTTCGATTTGTTCTCAGCTTCCCACAGAGGGCAGTCAGCAATGTAGTGTCCTGGTTTCTTGCACTTATAGCAGCAGTTGTCCTTCGATGGAGAACTTCTTGAGGATGATCGATGAGAAGAATGACTTGAGCTTCTTGAAGGATAACTCTTCTTGGGTGAAGAAAAACCTTTTCTCTGAAATCGATTGAAGCGTCTCATGATCAGTGCTAAATCCTTTCCAATGCTTGTGGGATCATCTGATTCGACACCTGAAGCAGAACTGACTTCGGGTGAAGAATGACGCGAAGCTTTTGCTTTCAAAGCATGAGATCTCCTTCGAGAACCATTTATGTCACGTTTCTCATCTTCTTCCATTTCAAATGTAGTGAGTCTCTCAAGAACATCAGCAGCAACAAGACGTCTGTAATCAGTCCTTTCCTTGATCATCAGCACAATGTGATCAAACGAGTCATCTAACGAGCGAAGCAGAGTTCTGACAACTGAGTGAGGAGTTATGTCATCAGCACCGAGGGAGATCAACTCATTTGCAAGAGCTGTGAGTCTGCTGTAAATTGAGTTGACTTTTTCACCCTCGAGTCTTTTGAAGCGATAGAATTTGCTTCGGAGTGTGTCAATTCTGGCATCTCTCTGGGTAGAAACACCTTCACCAATCTTTTCAAGATAGTCCCAGACACCTTTGGCCGAAGGAATATTCTTCACTTCATGATACTTTTCTGGAGTCAAATGATTTGTGATGAACACCCAGACAACAGAATCAAGATCAATCAGTTGAGCTTCTTCAGGAGTGATAGCATTCTTGTCTGCAACAGTAACACCATGTAAGACAACTTGCCATGCAGTGGAATTGATAGCCATAATATTCCTCTTCATCTTGTCCTTCCAGTAAGAGTAGTCCTTCCCATTGAATATAGGAATAGGTTCGCCAGAGCGAACGGCTGCGAAAGACATACTTGCAAAACACTCTAGGAGGTTAATCCAAATAAAGAGTGCCTAGCTCTGATACCAATTGTTAGACCAAGTATGTGATCAGAGGGGGAGGGGGTGAATGATCACTTCAAAATTTTGCATAAAACTATGAAGTGAAGCATAACTCAGCAACCGAAGAGATTCAACAGAAAGGTAAACATTGAAGCAGAACATGATTGAAGCAAAACATAGCGAATCAAAAGCATCGAATCAATTGCATCGAAGCAGATCACTGAAGCAATTGATAAACTGAATGTAAGTGCGGAAATTAAAACGAACTCTTGACTCGGCGATGTTTGTTCGACCAGTTCACACTCTGCAAAGTGCTACGTCTGGTTGGAGGGACTTGTGATTGAACACAGGAGCTAACCTCTCTCCGTCCGTATCTCCACTGCACCAATCTCCTTGAGCTTGGTCAGTTCTTCACTCGTGGTTGATTATTGAGGAAATCACCGAAACCTTTGACAAACTGGACTTCGAGGCGACAATAACTCTTCGCTCTCTGAAGAACAACTCTCTAACCGTCTAGGAGAATTGCAGTTCTCCAAGATAAAAAGGCTAGCAAACTTCTTCCTAAGTCATAATGAATCAACTCAGATCAATAGGACTTATGCTTCTGGGTATTGGTTTTTGGTTTGCTTCGGTGGGGTTGCTCTCTCTCTCTCCTCTATAAGGAATCAATCTTGGAGCAGCCCCTTCAAATGGAGGAGGGGGCGGCGTATTTATAGGTGGCAATCCCTAGGTGCGAAATGACTGAAGTGACCCGATGTGACAGCTAGACACCTGTCCCCAACGGTCATATTTCCAATCAAAGCGCAACTTTACTTGCGGTCCAAGTAAAGCTGACTCACGGACTTGGTTCTGCTTCAGGAGCCGAAAGAACAAAGTCTTCGCTGGTGAAGCATTACCTAGCTCACATGAGATTTCTTCAACTCTGGTTTCTCACTGGTTTAGATTCGATCTGAGTCTTTTCATCAAAACCTTCGGAGTACATTTACTAAACCCCACTTGATAGTACGGTTTTTCCTACGACTCAAGGAAGTGAAAAAGAACTACGCAAAAACACTGAGTCTTGCGCCATCTTGATCATCTCCTTCGATGAGACGTGCTTCAGGATTCCTTATCTTTTTAGGGGTCAACATCCGTGATGAGCTTCACTCCAGAGGATGTGCTTCGATAAATGAGTAAATCTTCGTTGAAGCTTTATCACCAACCTATAACTTCAGGAACCTAACCATCTGTTTCACACTAGAAAACTTGTTAGTTCCTCTACTGTTTTGACCAACAATATCCAAAACTCATGAGGGCATAACTTTGCTCTTACAGAGATGTTATACATTGCCATATTTTCTGGTATCAACCTATTTTGTACACCAGTTATGTAAGAACGGATGTACTCAGTCTGCAAATGAACATACATAGATTGTTATCTACGAACAAGTGTTCATATTTGATTTTGTTTGGCATTTGAGAACATTATGCAAAAGTAATACCTTTTTTCTTGAGAAAGCAATTGATTGATTTTTGTATTAGTAGTTTTGGTGTTCCATATAGAAACCTAAAAGGTGTGGTAGCCAACTGACATAGAACACACCTTGCTGCCCAAATCTCCAAATATTACACTACTTCTGAACTTTTTTTGTCATGATTAAACGAAGTATACTCGGTCCAGCCAAACATATAAAGGCAACTCTAATTGATCCCTAATAATTTAGAGAAGGATACGACCGAGTATCCTTTAAAGAGCCTATTTGCTCATACGTCATTTCAAATCGAACCTCCATATAACTTCTCCAAAAAAAATAAACACTCAATCGATAAAATTTTAAAAATAGAGTTTGAACTTAAACTTAATTTCAATGAAATTTAAATATAAAACTAATGACCGTTGGTTTTGTCATCGCTTTTCTTCGCTAAATCGTCCCAATCAATGCCGTCGAAGTCGAAGCCACCGTTTTCACTTGAGAAGTCGATGATCGGTGTCGACACTCCAATTAATACGCCGTGTACTGCCACCACTCCTCCTGGACAAGTTTCGGATAGCGTCGGCGAAGATCGCCACGTAATCTTCGTTGGTGTGCTCTGCTTCGAGCCGCTCGTGCCCCTCCCGGTTTTCGCACTGCTTGCGCGTGATGACCACCCGAGTCGTCCACCGGCGCCAGAAACGGCAGGGCATTCTGGAATTTGAGCCTCGCCAACGCGTCGTGCAGGCGCATCGACATGATGGTGCACGCATGCACAACCCGTTGTGCCGGCTGGTAGGAGCCGAGCCAATGTCGGTCATGCGTCTCCTGATCGATTATCTCAGCCATCCACATCCCTTACATGTGTTGTCACACGCCAAGGTACGTCCTCTGTGGCGGTGGCGATGGGGAAGGTCGGGATAGCAAGATTTACGGTCGGCCGCCACTATGAGAGGATGATGACATTTAATTCAAGTTTTCAGACTTTTTATTATTATTTGTGCACGTGCACGCTTACTAGTAACTCCAAAAAATTGGCTTAACAAAAGAAAGTATTAGTATATCTCAAAAGAAAACACAAGCAAAGAAAATACAGGGCAGGAAACGAAAGTGATCCCCGGCGACAGGAATCGAAAGTGAGGTAACCTTACCGGTCCCGAAACGCTCGCCCCCACATGCCACCACGGCACGCAGTGCACGCGCCTCCCCCCTCCCTCCTCCGCGCCTCCTAACCCTAGAATCTTCCAGAATCAGCGGGGAGCAGGTAGGGCGAGGCGCGCGCCGCGCTTCCGGAAGCTTCTAGAAGCTCGAGGGAGGGAGGAAGGAGGCGAGATGGGGACGTCGGATCTGGACCGGCAGATCGAGCAGCTCAAGCGGTGCGAGCCGCTGACGGAGGCGGAGGTGAAGGCGCTCTGCCTCAAGGCCATGGAGATCCTCGTCGAGGAGAGCAATGTCCAGCGCGTCGATGCCCCCGTCACGGTACGTGCTCGCGCACTGCTCCTCCTTCTCGATTGGAAAGCGGCTTGGGCGCGATTCAAATGGGGGGAATGCCGCGTTCTCGATGCGAGTCGGAGTCGCGCCTCGAGGCCCCAGTGAAGATTGCGGATGCTTAGGAGACGTACTGGTGTGCGGGAAGGCTTCGATTCCGTTCGTTTGGGCAGCCAAATTTTACTGCCTTCTGATTCGAGATTAGCTAGTGTTTGGATTAGGGCTCTAGGGTTTCGTTGGTGAGGTGATGCCAGATTTCCTGAGTCATTATCTTCAGGAGATGGTCTGGGGACAATATTTCTCATTCCTGTCGGGTCTGTCAAGGAAAATGATGTAATGTGTATATTCACTGGCTGTGCTTTTGTTTGATTGATATATCTAGACGTGTTCAAACTGTGATTTAAGAAGCTAATATTCGCATTCTGCACTCAGATATGTGGAGATATTCATGGACAGTTCTACGATATGAAGGAACTTTTCAAAGTTGGAGGTGACTGCCCAAAGACAAACTACTTGTTCCTTGGGGACTTTGTTGACCGAGGATTTTATTCTGTTGAAACATTTTTGCTTCTTTTGGCCTTAAAGGTATGCTGTTGATAAATAACACTAAGATGTTTTGTACGCATATCTTTTAAACTTTATTGATTCTTCTGTTCCAAAAATGGTAACTACCTTTTCTTCGGTCAACTGACCCAGTAGCTACTCTGACTACACTGCTTTGCCAGACTATTTACCTGTACGGGGAAGGCCCTGCTCCTTACATGCAGACTGGTATATGGTATATTAGGCCTGTTTGTATGGCAGTGGTCAAAGGCTGGCCCTTAGCTTGCTGCCTTGATGTGCACATGAAAGCCAAT
The DNA here is from genome assembly GCA_950022295.1 of Bromus sterilis. Lineage (NCBI taxonomy): Eukaryota > Viridiplantae > Streptophyta > Magnoliopsida > Poales > Poaceae > Bromus > Bromus sterilis. Next base: position 343,905,333 of record OX465596.1, on the reverse strand, counting down.
ATTATGAAGCCTGTATGCCACTAGACTGCGTAATAACGTGAACTAGTAGTTCAAATGAATGGTGTCTATTTACCTTTTTCTTTGTCGCTGGATTGGTCACGCATGTGTACCTATAATACTCACTTTTGTAATAATTCCTAGCTAGAATTGGAAACTATTTCTAGCTTATTTTGCTTGTGGTTACTTTGAAACCAAAGGTAGCCTAGTGTGTGAACATAGTCTAGGCAGCTACATTGGCACACAGGCTTGTGGTAAGACAAAATCAATACTACCTACTAGCCAGAAAAATGCTCATGGGGAACTTGGCATCAACCTGTAGTCCAGGATAAGAAGATTAGGGTGATTGCAGAGTCAGTAAGGAATTAAATTGAACTACCTAGGAGACAATTGAGGAGAACTAGGAAGTTGATTTTGAAGCTAGTATGGAAGTATTAGAGTTGGAGCCCGGAAAGGACACAGGACACCCTCCATTTAAGGATGTATTATATATATATATATGACTTCTCTCTTTTTTAGCAAAGAAGATTAATGATTTAGTATTTTCTTATAAAATTTCTTGCCTAGATATCTCCCTCCTCAAGGTCTCCTTCAATCCATGCCTTCTGGCCATCCACTAGGTTCACATCATAGCTGTTAACGCTCCACTCATTGACGGATATGGTTGAATGACCTACAACTATACCAAGTTTTGTAGACAGAGCTGCTTTCTTCACATGCTTCTCATGAAAAGGTGCAATGTAGGAAATGTGGCAAGAAACAGGGTTCTGCATGTCGACAGAATTGTAATCTGGTCTGGTATATGCTCGCAGTTTTAAAAAGTGTTAGGTGTCAATTGTCCGTTTTGCCACTTCCTTTTGCTTTTCTTAACAAAGCACACGCTTCAGTGCAATTATGCGCACATCAGCGTGCCTTTTCTAACTATGGGTATGTTACATCTCAAGTTATCAACCAAATGACCCTGGAGATTGTTAGGTATATACACATATTCTAGCATTTTATGGTGATGTCTAGCTTCAGAGAGTAATGGTGTTGTTTGGCTTTAGCCCAATGTTGCCCTGCCAAAAATTTGGCAAGGTTTTGCTTGCTCCTGAGATTAGCAAACATTGGCTAGAAAATGAACTAGAGTTGGTAAAGGGGCATTAGCTTGCCAAAAAATTGGCAACTGTCCAAGTAAAGACCAAACTTACGGTCATAGCCAAAAATTGGTAAGTTATATATTACTCCCAAACACATTCTAAATTCTGATGCCTACTTCAGAGAGTAACTGTTGCTAGGCTGCTAGGTTCCTGGCCTGTTTCATAACTGAGGACACCATACAAGGTATTGTATTGCATTAGCTGTAAAAAGACCACCTAAACTCAGCATAACTCTACACCGTACTGAATGGCTGAAAGGGTTATCTTATGGCTGTTGTAAAATATGAGAATTCTGCATGCTTGTCTTACTTTTTGGAGAGGCCTTATGCTCACTCATAATTTTCCCTGCCGTTTATCTTTGTTCCTTGCATTTAAATTTCCTAATCGAACTGCAGTAGTTAAATACTTAGAATAGTTCTATTTCAAGTTAAATTTTGTGTCATTTAGTTTCCTCTCCTAACTGTTACGATCAAATTGTCTCCAGGTTAGGTATCCAGATCGTATAACTTTAATACGAGGAAATCATGAGAGCAGGCAGATCACACAAGTGAGGGACCTTTTTCAAGTTGGATATTCTGTAGTGATGTTATGATAGTTCATAGTTGTCATTTGTTCTTTGAACTCATGCATTGCTGCAGGTTTATGGCTTCTATGATGAGTGTCTTCGTAAATACGGCTCGGTGAATGTCTGGAGATATTGCACAGAAATATTCGACTATTTAAGGTAATATTTCTATGTTGCTTTTATATTGCATGCGGTAATGCTATGAGGCTGCTACTGTGCTTCTTGAATTAAAAGCATAATCTATAGGAACTGATGGCACCTATGTTTGTTATTTTCAGTTTGTCTGCACTTATTGAGAACAAAATCTTCAGTGTCCATGGAGGCCTTTCCCCTGCTATTACGACACTGGACCAGGTAAATTATTCTCCAGTATTATATTTTGTGGTTCATGCATTCAATTTCTGTTATTTGACTATATCATGTGCCCCCAACAGATCAGAGTAATAGACCGCAAGCAAGAAGTGCCTCATGATGGTGCCATGTGTGACCTTCTTTGGTCTGATCCAGAGGATGCTGTAGACGGCTGGGGATTAAGTCCTCGAGGTGCAGGGTTCCTCTTTGGCGGAAATGTTGTTTCTTCATTTAACCACTCAAACAACATAGATTATATTTGCCGTGCTCATCAACTAGTAATGGAAGGATTCAAGTGGATGTTCAGTAGCAAGATTGTTACTGTATGGTCTGCTCCTAATTATTGTTACAGGTACTTGAAAATTCAGCTTCTGTCATAATGTTCCTTTTGAAGTATAATGATGAATTCTGTAGATTTTAGCTGTTGACAGTATTGAATAAGATTCTGTGTGGCAATTAAGAGAATGGAAGTGGGTGTGGGGTTTATATCAAAGCCATAAAGGATTGATGACATATGATCTATATTTTCCCACTTGCTCAAAGCCGTTGATTGTCTGCTGCCATGCTGCTGCTATGTATGTAATTATGTTCCTTCTACTGTGTACTCTACGTTTTTTAGTACATGTGATGAGACTTAGAATCTATATATTTGCAAACTTATACTCCCTCCGTCCCATAAAGCTTGTCATGACGGAGGAAGTACCACTAGCAATTGTACTGCAATTCTTCTAGTAAGCTATATACAAAAAAATATTGCAGCTGTTTGGATCTTGAGAGTTATGTAAGAGGAATATGTTACTCAGTCTAATTTACTTCTGGTGGCCTTTTGTTCAGCACGCTGTGATCTCTGATAGCTATGCTGTATTTGTTATCGTACTTGACAAAATTCTGACCCTTTTCCAAATTATCTGACTTGTAGGTGTGGCAATGTTGCTGCAATCCTAGAGCTTGACGAGAACTTGAATAAGCAGTTCCGCGTATTTGAAGCTGCTCCGCATGTTTGTGTTCATGACTTGTCCCATTACCTTTGTAAAAATGTATTACACCTGGCATCTGATTTGTCTACCTCCGTTTGTAGGAATCAAGAGGTGTTCCTGCTAAGAGGCCTGCTCCAGATTACTTTCTTTGAGAGTGCACACATGACATGTGCCATTCTGTCTTTTCATGCCCTCGGGCGCTGTCGGATAGGGGTATTGAAGGCGCACCGTGTTGGCAGACGAGCTAGTGCTTTACAAGAGATTAGCCAGGAGGTGCTTTCGGGATGTATAAATCGATTGTTCTGCGTCTGTCCAGGTCTATTGTTTGTAACAAAGTCGATGCCGGGATCCACTTCTCCCCCAAAATAGCTCCAATTTGAGCTTTGAGAAAAATGCCTCCGTGAAGGGAGTGGTGTAGATGAAGCCACTCTGGGCTCATGATGTAAAATTTTGATGCCAGTCCCTTCCTCCCCTGGAAATCCGAACATTTTCTAGAATGTAGAATGGTATGCAAATGTGTGCCTTGAGTTATCTTTTCGTTGCATCACAGCTGTAGGAAATCTTGTAGTTTTGGTGTTCGCAAGAAATGTTTTTTTAGTTCGTTTGCATGAGAGTATTCTGAGGAAAAACACATCAATGGTATCGTGAGTGCTACACGTGCAATGGAAGCGGAACGTGTAACATTTTTTGTGATATTGTGGTCACATGAGCTTGGATTCTTCATTCTCCAAAGTATTGTTTATCTTTCAGATGTTCTCTTAGGTGATTGGGAAAAGGTTGTCTATGGGGGGCTTTTTTTTTAGGTTTTGGAGTGATCATTGAGGACTATGATGGTAGGACTGATCTTTATCGCCATGACTCTATTGTTGATCAACTTGCCCGCCGAATTGGCACAGTGAAAGAGGTCTCATGAAACATTTTTGAGATGGGAAGAGGGCGGGGGTACACAATTCACATCACTTACGGTTGAAGGTGAAGGTCGCAGCCTGTTGATGGCCAAGTATGAAAAAAGAAACTTCCAAGTTTGTGGACTAATGGGGCAGAATATGGGGATATTTCTTTTGGCTCTGGGGTGCACATACACTACGTGCCAAATGTACATTTTGCCAATGCTAAAAAAATTGATTTTTTTTGTATGTATTCATTGTCATACCCAAATGGCACATGCAAAATTTCAGATGAAAAAGTTTAGTATTTTGGCCTGTGAAAAAAAGACAAATCGAACGCAAAATGATGCCTTCAAATGTAGCGAAACGGCGTACATATATTTGTTTTTTTCACCGAGAAGAACCACTGCACCATATGGCATCAAAATTGGCAAGCACACATGCCACGCTAATATAAACATCCACAAAAAAATTCAGATTTAAATTTTTTTTATCATTTATTTTGATTTTACTATTCATTAAAGAGCGCGTGCACCCCAGAGCCAAATAGCCGTTTCCCAGAATATGGTGATGCAGTTTGGAAGTAGAAAGACAAGCAGTTCGGCAAGTGGATGCAAGCTATATGTTGAGTTGTTTCGTATGCTGGTAGGACGACATGAGCGGGTAGATCCCGTGAAAGGGACGCACAACCGAAGCACTTTCAAGATTCAAAAAGTGAAGTTCCAAGAGGTTGAGATTTCCGAGGATGAGGATGGGGGACTATCTATAGTGGAAATAACATCAGTAGTAACATCACACATATCTATCCAAAATAGGTGATGTGGCAAGTAATTAATGAGGAAAGAGAGGATGTGGTAACTTAGGACACTCCCAATGTTTGTATCTTACCACGTAATCATAGGCATTTTGCTTATGTGGCATACTATTTAATGGAAAAAAAGAGGGAGGTTGTATCTTATAGCAAGTACAATAAGGTGACGTAGGCGGGCTATAAGAAGTTAAATATTATATTTTGATGAGTTGGAAGAGAGATAAGAGGAGAGAGAAAAGAAGCAGGCTACTAGTTAACAGCCGTCTGCAACACACGCTCCTAGACACCTTGTGAGGATGCAAGGTGGGCCACATATCATACAAGTAGTACACTTATCTACCTAACTATTGTACTTGTGGGCTATAAGCTTGGCTATAGATGACATGACACCACCTTATAACCAGCAGCTGGCTATTCTATTAACCATGCTCTTAGCTAAGATACAACTCTTGCATGTGGCCATATACAAAAAGCATGATTAGACCAATCACATTTATGCATGGAGCTAAAATCATTAAATAAGATACAACCTCTAAGAAACAATGCATTGTAGAGGTTGTATCTTAAGTTTTTATTGCTCCTATGATATTGTGTTAAGAAACAATGCATTGGAAGAGCCCTTAGATAGTTACTTGCTCTTTGAGTAACATCACATATATCAATATAATATGAGTCTACAACATAATAAATGAAGTGTTGCATGAAACCACATGTATGTTACTCCCCATTATAAAGGTAGTAACATAGACTAGTAACAACGCGATGTTACTAGTCGAAGTTACTACCCACTATGGCTAGTCTTAAACATGCAACAATGGATGATGAGAGGGTTGTTTATGACAACAGAAAAGTGGAATTGGGTCGAGCCAATTAACCTTTGTAGTATTATTTTTTGAAGGGCGGGCTCAAGCTTATTAAAGCCTGCCCATTAGACTCACCGTTGGTTGGGTGCATCCACATGGTTACCAAAATATCTAAATATTGTTGTTCATGCTAAACATAAACATATATCACAATAACAATGTATAATTATCAGATAATACATTTGTAGGTTTTCAGACGTTGTATGTTGTACTCAAATCTATACCTAGTAATAAAGGGAGGTGCATTTTTCTCTTTTTTCTGTCCGTCATGGCAGTTTTATAAAAAAAAGCCCTTGACGTTTATATGAATCAACCCGCAGTACATTTCTAAGTCATACAAAAAACTATTTGTGTGGTTTTGCACAAAAGCCCATCGATTTTCTCAGAATCAACTCGCAGTACATTTTCAAATGATAGAAAAAAAGTTTCAAACGCTGGCTGGGCTTAGGCCTACCTGGGCTGGCTTGGCCCATCTCTATATTATCGATCCCTTTCTTTGAGCTTCATGGTGCAATATGGGCCTCCGGCCGAGTTTCAAAAAAATCCAAAAAAACAGTAGGATGTAATGTATGTGGGTATAAATTTTATGATAAAAAAATATAATGCGTGCTGCAAAAAATAATAAAAATCGATTTTTAGAAATGAACAATAAATATATGTTGAAACGTTACCAATTTTCTTTTTTTGTGCTACTCTCTTTTTAATAAAAGACTTCAGTTTGTTGGGAATTTTTGAAACCTTGCGTCCATGAAGCTTGAGCTCCATCCGCCTTTTCGGAGTTCATCCCAAATGATATTGCAAACATTATCATAAATACGACTAGTTTGATGCACTAAAATACCTCAAGGGCTTTAAGTGCCAACTATTTTAGGAGTTTGTATGTTGCTATTATTTTTGAACAACTTCCCTTGCAATAATTTATTGTGGAAAAATTGATGCCCCACAGGCGTAAGGGATCGAGATAGTCTTCGCGGGTAAGTTGACCCAATTTATTGATTCGACACACGGGGAGCCAAAGAGTATTTATAAGCTTTGACAGTTGAGTTGTCAATTCAACCGCACCTGAGATATACTTGCTTGCAACAATAGATAAGTGGTAATGGTAGTATGATAGTGATGATAGCAACAACAAAAGTAAAAAGTAACAACTAATGACCAACAGGATTGAAAACACTCTAGGCTAGGGAGATGGATGGTTGGGTGCTGCATGGATGAGAGTAAACATATAATAGATTCTAACACGGGGCAAGGCACACAGAAAAGCAATGATCATCTAGGCAAATATCAAACTATAGGCATGTATCCCGTAGGTAGTTGTGCGTGCTTGCAATAAGAACTTGCACAACATCTTTTGTCCTACCATCCCGCTACGAACGGGGCCAAAAGGAACTTATGCAGATTAAGGTGCTCCTGTCAAAGAGCACTGGAACAAAGCAATAAACTCAATGGATACATGAAATCCACAAATTTTGGACCATCCCCTTTGGTGTCCCAAGCTGTCACCTTTGGGATCGCCGGTTCCGGACCATAATAGGTGCATACAACTCATAGATAGGATCTAGAACACAAATATATTCATGAAAACACATAGGGTTCAGATCTGAAAACATGGCACTCGGGCCCAAAGTGACAAGGATTAAGAACAACAAATTGTAGCAAAGATGATAAACACCAAAGTAGATGATAGGCAACATGCCCCCAACAATCTGACGAACTATTACATGATTAAACTCATCCAATCCCTACCATCCCCTTTGCCTACAGCAGGGAATTACTCACACATATGAAGAGAAGTCATGGAGGATGGATGGAGTGGTGATGGTGATGACGATGACGACGATCTCCCCTCTCCGGAGGTCAAATCAGCCTCCAGATTAGCCCTCCCGAAGAAGAACAGAGGGTGGCGGCGGCTCCGCGACGGAAACTGGGAAAACGACTTCTGTTCTGGGGTTTTCCCGTCACGGGGATAAATAGGAGCCTCGGTAGGGCACCAGAGGAAGGGAGAGCAACCCAGGCGGCCAGAGGGCGCGGCCCCACCCCTGGCCGCGCCAGGGGGGGGCGCCTGGGGCCCCCAGGACTCCCCTCTGGTCCCACTTCTGGCATCTGGCTCCTTCGGGTGCGTGGATTTTCTGGTATTTTTCTGGGAATTTTCTGGAACATCTAAAAATCCATTTTCCTGCGCACAAATAAACCATACAGGCAGCTCTGCTGAAAACAACGTTAGTCCGGGTTAGTTTCATCCAAATCATGCAAGAATGAGGGAAAAACAATAGCAAAAGTGTTTGGAAAAGTAGATACGTTTGAGACGTATCAACTCCCCCAAGCTTAGCATATTGCTTTTCCTCAAGCAATTCAGTTCAACGAACTGGACGCGACAAAGAAAACTTTGACAAACTCTTTTGCTTCACTAGATGTAAATAAGCATGTACTACGAAAAGAGTGTAGCGGGTATTGAAACAATGCTATAAGGACAATGCACGAAGCAATTCGTCTTTCATGTGATCAGTCACAAACGACTAAGAGTAAATAATAAGCTACTGAAAATCAAGACAGGATCACAATGCACATAGCTTGAACATACTTGAGTGGCATTTCGCTAGCCTCCATGAGTGAAGCAAAACATAAATGCAGAAACTCCTCCGGAGTTTTAAAGGTGACTAGAACTCAGTATTTCAGACTAGCAATAACACAAGCATGCAGAAGACAATGTAATACTTTGGGACAAAGCATGTTACACTAAGAATGACAATTATGCTCTCATAGTTGGTGCTTTGAAGAAAGAAGGGGAGACTCTCGAACCGTGGCTTTTGATGGAAAGGTTGAAAACCCGTGAAAGGAAGCAAAGACTAAACATGTGCCAGAGCTCTTGGTTTTGAAAACAGAGATAAAACTCTTTTGAGAGGTGTAACTTTCCAGTCAACGGTGAACGGTAAAGGTCTCTCAATATCTCCCATGCCAACCATATATAATGCCTTTTGCTTACACATATTCCCTTATCCATGAATCCTTCGATGGTCTACGGAACCTTTTATTTTGCCTCAAGGATGGAAGGAGGGTATCGTTCCACCTATCATAAGCAGCATTTGGTCCATTTCACTCCATCATCAAGTATGGGGGAGGTGTAACTCTTACATTATTTTTTTCTTTTTCTGTCTTGACTAGTTAAAACTTCCGTCAAAATATTTTTGGCATGAAAGATACTGATTTCCCCTCACCGCACCATGAGCTTGTACGGTTACAAAAGGGAAGCTTTTGAATAAATTTCGAGATGGCACAAGAAAGTCTAAGTTAGGAGTGGCCGGTAAATACCACATATAGGTAGGTATGGTGGACTCAAATGGAACAATTGGGTTTGAAAAGGAGTTTGGAAGCACAAGAAGAATTCCGCTTAGTGCGAGCGAAGGCTAGCAAAAGACTGGGAAGCGACCAACTAGAGAGCAATAACTGTCATAATCATGCAGAGCGACAAAGCAACATTGAATCGGGCATGAAAGTGATATAACTATTCTGAAACAAAAAGATCATCAAGGCAAAAGTAGACTTTTTAGTCATAAGCATGTGTGAACATGTGCCAAGTCAATCCAAAAATTCTCCGAAGGGAAATACCACTCCAGTATGCCAAACCATGAACAATGTAATGCATGTAAATAATTTCAACAACACATTATGTACTCTAGCTATTTGAGACTAGCCACAAGGAAAGCATGAACACTGGGAAAGCATTGTAAACATAGCACTATGTCGCTACAAGCTGGTCTCTAGATCATAAGTACAGGCATATGTACAAAAGTAGAAACGAGAAGAGTTCGTACCGGTTTTCCTTGTTGCTTCCCTTCCGTCGATCTTCGTCATTACTGCCTGGTAACTTGCACGATCGAACGTAGGAAATATAATCAAATGCCATCACAGACTCAAGCTGAACTCCGAAAACAAAGCAAACTAAAGAGAGAAAGGAAATCTTTTTGTGTTTTTCAAAGGTTAAAAGAAAGCAAAAGAAAAGAGAAAATCTTTTTGTTGTTTTTGCAAAGAAAGAAAGAAGAATGGGCAAAAGCTTCGAAAAGATCAAAGCGAATAAAATGGATAATACAATGGAAAAGTGAGAAGGGCACGTACTCCCCCAAGCTTAGGCTTTTGGCCTAAGTTGGTAGTAGCTAATGTCCCCAGGAGCCTCCTGCTCCAGGGTAGTACGGGTGAGTCCAAGGGTCGTATGAGGCTTCCGGTGCTACACCGAAGTCATCGGCTCCTCCCACGAAGAAGGATCCGCGCTCCAAGCAGAGGAAGACCCTTCACCAAACTGGGTGAAGGTCTCCCCCTGGAAAGGTGGGAACTCACCACGCTCCTCCTCGTCGGGCACAACCCCCTCCATGGGGTCATGAAACTGATGCTGGACCACTAACTCATCGAACTGGATAACATCAAAGGACCATCCGTTCCTGCGAGAAAAATCAAACAAAAGAGGTGCAGGTAGACGGATCTTGCGTTCCGTGGTGGCTCCGAAACGCAAGATATAATCAAGGTTACCAAACTCGGAAGTCATGGTAACAAACTTATGCCTTTTCATAGCAGCAAGATCAAAACTTAAATAAGTAAAAGGCTTATCATCGGGGTGTGGGGTGCCATTAAGAGACTCTAGGATAAGTGTGGCGTAAACGCCACCAAATAAGTCTCCCTTGTTACCGTTCATAGCAAGGCATCGAGCAATTAAGGCACCCACATTATAATCACACCTCCCCGAGAGGGCGGTTGCCAGGATAGCAATATCCGGCGCAGATATGTTGCTCGTGTTGTCACGAGCTAACACCACTCTAGCAATAAAATACGCAAAATACCTGAGGTGCGGGAATAAGATGCTGGAGATCTTTGACCGATGAATATCCCTTGTATCCATGCTACATAGAGAGTTGAAGACGGTTCTCAGCACGGAGGGATGAGAGCTCATCTTCGCTGCCAGTCCCACATTCGGCACACCTATTATTTCACAAAACTTTTCCAGAGGCATGGTCAAAAGATCATTGTAAATTTTAAACTCAACAGAACCAGCATCAAGGTTATATCTAAAAATGTTAATAAAACAGGAGGTGAGTTTTTGATACTGAGCAACACGGCATGTTGCAAGCCGCGTCAAACCTGCATTAGCACAAAGATTATATAACTCCTCCCTAATTCCTGCAGCTTCAAGGAATTCATCGCACGGGAAAGTCATCGCACGTGCTGGATTTGTGTCCTCAAACAACTCTAAGGGCACATGATCTTCGTTGTAGCTCACCCTAGCAGTCGAGGGTGAAGCTGCAGCTCTTGTATCTCGAGCGGAGCGCTCGGGCCTTTTCTTCCCAAGCCACCCCTTTGCTCTTCCTAGCAGACTCATTTCTGAAATTTTTAACAAATTACAAAAACAAGGATTTAAACAAAGTGAGTTAAGGCAAACTACTCAACTCACTTCCCTAAGGCATAAACTTGCATCAAAACTTGGAAAATAAAATTCTACACATGCATGCAAGCTCATATAAACAACACCAAGAGCTACTAAATACTCAAAAATGAAGCCACCAATCAAAAATCTAATTGGAGGGGTGAAGGAGTTACATACCAGGGAGTATTTGCTCAAAATTTCAGCTTGAATGGTGGGCTGTAGAGAGAGATCGAAAATCGCCTCCAAGAACAGCAAGAACGCAAGAACCAAATGCAGAACTCGTGTTTTTGGAGAGAGAGGAAGGAGGAGGAAGAATACACACCTAGAAGTGGGGCCTGTGGGCCCCAGGCGCCCTGTGGGCGCGGCCAGGGGGCAGGACGCGCCAGCTGGCCGCCTGGGCCACTGGTGGCCCCCCCTGGTCAGCCCCAGGTGCCTCTGGGTCACTCCCGGCATAGAAATTTTTATTTTTATTTTTTTGGAATATTTCCTGAAAACTTCACTGTTGAAAATTTCTCGGAGTTCAAAAAGCTGCAAAACTTTCTAAAAACTTAAAGCGGTGATTAGTATTGTGAAGCTTCAAAAACATATAAACTTGGTACAACAAAGAGAATGAAAGCTAAAGCAAATGAAAACATAACAAGCTTTAACTTTTTACCTATATAAAACAAGCTCACTAGCAAGGTTGATCAAGTCTTACCAACAAACCGGCGATATATAGAACAAAAAGTCTCCCCTCTTATGAAGTGAACATTGCACCTTCACTTTAATGGACATTGTCCCCACCATAATGGTTTTGTATTTGTGGTGCAAATGTAGTGGACAGTCCCATTCTCCAATCTTCACGGTCTCGATATTCTCTATAGAGTTAAGTCCATGCCTCTTGTCGATCTTCTTTGGAAAATACACCGTGTGTTCTTTATCATCAATGTTGAAAGTGACCTTTCCTTTATTGCAATCAATGATAGCACCTGCGGTGTTAAGAAAAGGTCTACCAAGAATAATGGACATGCTCCCATCCTCGGGCATGTCAAGCACAACAAAATCTGTAAGGATCAAACAGTTAGCAACTTCAACGGGTACATCCTCACAAATACCTATTGGGACAGCCGTTGATTTATCAGCCATCTGAAGGGAGATATCTGTAGGGATTAGTTTCTCTAAACAAAGCCTTTTGTAAAGAGATAAAGGCATAACACTCACTCCTGACCCAAGATCACATAAAGTAGTTCTGACGTAATTATTCTTTATGGAGCAAGGAATGGTGGGTATACCTGGATCACCGAGCTTCTTAGGAATCTTGCCACTGAAAAAGTAGTTAGCAAGCATAGTAGATATTGCCTCATTGGGAACTTTTATTTTATTAGTAACAATATCTTTCATATATTTCGAATAAGGAGGTAACTTAATAGCATCAGTCAAAGGAATTTGAAGAAAAAGAGGCTTCATCCATTCACAAAATTTATTATAATGCTCTTCTTCTTTGGATTTGAGGGACTTACCTGGAAAGGGCATGGGTTTTTGTATCCATGGTTCTCTTTCCTTCCCATGTCTTCTTGCGATGAAGTCTTCTTTAGAGTACCTCTTGCGTTTATCGGGTGCTTCTTCTTCTCTTACCTTGGGAGAATCATCCTTCTCTATGTCCTTTTCTTCAGACTCGGCACCGTCTTCTGTTTCAGCATCGGAGGTAGATATGCTATTAGGATCAACAGCTGGCTTTTTCACTTGTAATAGGATCATCGGGATTGTCAGCCTCCTTGTGTTTCTTCTTCTTCTTTTTCTTCTTCGGAGAGCTAACAGCCTCGTCTTCTTCTTGTACTTGAGAATCTTGCTCGATCCTCTTTGGATGCCCCTCAGGATAGAGTGGGTCTTGGGTGTGTGTTCCACCCCTAGTTTTGATTCCATAAGCTTGTATGTCCTGTTTGGCATTATTAGCAAGCAAATATTTTTGCACATTAGAAATTTGTTCAAGCTGAGTTTGAACCATATGAAAATGCTTAACAAGACATTTAACATCATTAACCGTTCTTTCTAGAACATCACACAAACTTTTGATAGCAAGAGAATTATCATGCAACTGACTTTGTAACTTCCTATTAAAATGGTCTTGCTTAAAAATAAAATTATCAAGCTCATCTAAACATTGGTCGGGAGGCTTACCTTTAGGGATGTCACTTTCAGTAAAGTCTAATAGAGAGTGTACCTCTACCAAGGGAGGGTGAGTAGTAGGCTCACACAACTTCTCAATAGGCAGTAAATTCTTCACGTCTTCGGCTTTAATACCTTTCTCCTTTATAGACTTCTTCACTTCTTGCATATCTTCGGGGTTTAGAACAAGCATGCCCCTTTTATTTGGTGGTAGAAGTGGTTCAGGAACGGACCAATCTTCATGGTTCTTGGCGATTTTGCACATTAATTCTTCTGCATCATCCGGTGTTCTTTCCCTGAAAACACAACTAGCACAACTATCCAGATAGGATCTAGATTCATCTGTTAAACCAACGTAAAATATATCAAGCAGATCATTCTTGGGGATTCCATGTCCCGGCATAACCTTAAGTAAATCACAAAACCTCCCCCAAGCTTTAGGGAGTTGCTCATCCTACAATTGTTTAAAGTTATAGATTCTTTGCAAAGCAGCATGTTGCAGATGAGCTGGGAAATACTTATCAACAAAAAATTTGACTAAGTATTGAGGACTTTTAATGGAACCATAGGGTAATGCATCATACCATGATTTAGCGTCTTCCTTCAAAGAAAAAGGAAAAATCTTGGCCACATAGAAGTTTTGTATCTTCTCATCAGTAGTGAATAGGTTCCTCAACTCAGCGAGTTTGGTCAAGTGTGCTATAGCATCATCATTTTCTCTGCCATTAAAGGGGCCATCCTCGACTGTAGATATAAGTGAAAGATCAACAGAGAAATCATAATCAGGATCAATGATGCATATAGGTGATGTGGCAAATTTAGGATCAGGAATAACTTTGTTTTTCATGGCGTGCCTCTTGAGCAACTCCTTAACAGCACCAGGGTCAGAGTCGACACACTCTCTTAGTTCCCTGCAAAAATCATCATCAAGAGTAACATAATCATCATCAAGGATTCTCTCCTTGAGTTCATCTAAGCTCGGGTAACCAAAGGTTTTGCAGGTAGGAATATAGGTAGCGGGGGTCTTGGTCTTGGATTTTGTTGCAGCCTTAGCAGTATGAGTTTCAATATAGTGACCAAGAAAAGTAGCATCATCAAGAGTAGTGGAAGCATCATCAAAAGTATCGGACATAGTAACAGACTCAATAGAAGCATCATGTAGTGGTGGTGAAGTAAACTTACTCATAACAGAAGGTGAATCAAGTGTAGCACTTGTGTTCAGAACAGTACCTTTTCTCGTACGGGATGGTAAGATCAGAACCTTGGGGTCTCCTTTCTTACCCATAGTGGATGATATGCAGCAGGCAGGATACTTCAAGTAGACTTGTAAATATTGCTATGCTCCCCAGCAACGGCGCCAGAAAACGCTGCTTGATGCCCCACAGGCGTAAGGGATCGAGATAGTCTTCGCGGGTAAGTTGACCCAATTTATTGATTCGACACACGGGGAGCCAAAGAGTATTTATAAGATTTGACAGTTGAGTTGTCAATTCAACCGCACCTGAGATATACTTGCTTGCAACAATAGATAAGTGGTAATGGTAGTATGATAGTGATGATAGCAACAACAAAAGTAAAAAGTAACAACTAATGACCAAGAGGATTGAAAACACTGTAGGCTAGGGAGATGGATGGTTGGGCGCTGCATGGATGAGAGTAAACATATAATAGATTCTAACACGGGGCAAGGCACACAGAAAAGCAATGATCATCTAGGAAAATATCAAACTATAGGCATGTATCCCGTAGGTAGTTGTGCGTGCTTGCAATAAGAACTTGCACAACATCTTTTGTCCTACCATCCCGCTACGAACGGGGCCAAAAGGAACTTATGGAGATTAAGGTGCTCCTGTCAAAGAGCACCGGAACAAAGCAATAAACTCAATGGATACATGGAATCCACAAATTTTGGACCATCCCCTTTGGTGTCCCAAGCTTTCACCTTTGGGATCGCCGGTTCCGGACCATAATAGGTGCATACAACTCATAGATAGGATCTAGAACACAAATATATTCATGAAAACACATAGGGTTCAGATCTGAAAACATGGCACTCGGGCCCAAAGTGACAAGCATTAAGAACAACAAATTGTAGCAAAGATGATAAACACCAAAGTAGATGATAGGCAACATGCCCCCAACAATCTGACGAACTATTACATGATTAAACTCATCCAATCCCTACCATCCCCTTTGCCTACAGCAGGGAATTACTCACACATATGAAGAGAAGTCATGGAGGATGGATGGAGTGGTGATGGTGATGACGATGGCGACGATCTCCCCTCTCCGGAGGTCAAATCAGCCTCCAGATTAGCCCTCCCGAAGAAGAACAGAGGGTGGCGGCGGCTCCGCGACGGAAACTGGGAAAACGACTTCTGTTCTGGGGTTTTCCCGTCACGGGGATAAATAGGAGCCTCGGTAGGGCACCAGAGGAAGGGAGAGCAGCCCAGGCGGCCAGAGGGCGCGGCCCCACCCCTGGCCGCGCCAGGGGGGCGCCTGGGGGCCCCAGGACTCCCCTCTGGTCCCACTTCTGGCATCTGGCTCCTTCGGGTGCGTGGATTTTCTGGTATTTTTCTGGGAATTTTCTGGAACATCTAAAAATCCATTTTCCTGCGCACAAATAAACCATACAGGCAGCTCTGCTGAAAACAGCGTTAGTCCGGGTTAGTTTCGTCCAAATCATGCAAGAATGAGGGCAAAACAATAGCAAAAGTGTTTGGAAAAGTAGATACGTTTGAGACGTATCAACTCCCCCAAGCTTAGCATATTGATTGTCCTCAAGCAATTCAGTTCAACGAACTGGACGCGACAAAGAAAACTTTGACAAACTCTTTTGCTTCACTAGATGTAAATAAGCATGTACTATGAAAAGAGTGTAGCAGGTATTGAAACAATGCTATAAGGACAATGCACGAAGCAATTCGTCTTTCATGTGATCAGTCACAAACGACTAAGAGTAAATAATAAGCTACTGAAAATCAAGACAGGATCACAATGCACATAGCTTGAACATACTTGAGTGGCATTTCGCTAGCCTCCATGAGTGAAGCAAAACATAAATGCAGAAACTCCTCCGGAGTTTTAAAGGTGACTAGAACTCAGTATTTCAGACTAGCAATAACACAAGCATGCAGAAGACAATGTAATACTTTGGGACAAAGCATGTTACACTAAGAATGACAATTATGCTCTCATAGTTGGTGCTTTGAAGAAAGAAGGGGAGACTCTCGAACCGTGGCTTTTGATGGCAAGGTTGAAAACCTGTGAAAGGAAGCAAAGACTAAACATGTGCCAGAGCTCTTGGTTTTGAAAACAGAGATAAAACTCTTTTGAGAGGTGTAACTTTCCAGTCAACGGTGAACGGTAAAGGTCTCTCAATATCTCCCATGCCAACCATATATAATGCCTTTTGCTTACACATATTCCCTTATCCATGAATCCTTCGATGGTCTACGGAACCTTTTATTTTGCCTCAAGGATGGAAGGAGGGTATCGTTCCACCTATCATAAGCAGCATTTGGTCCATTTCACTCCATCATCAAGTATGGGGGAGGTGTAACTCTTATATTATTTTTTTCTTTTTCTGTCTTGACTAGTTAAAACTTCCGTCAAAATATTTTTGGCATGAAAGATACTGATTTCCCCTCACCGCACCATGAGCTTGTACGGTTACAAAAGGGAAGCTTTTGAATAAATTTCGAGATGGCACAAGAAAGTCTAAGTTAGGAGTGGCCGGTAAATACCACATATAGGTAGGTATGGTGGACTCAAATGGAACAACTGGGTTTGAAAAGGAGTTTGGAAGCACAAGAAGAATTCCGCTTAGTGCGAGCGAAGGCTAGCAAAAGACTGGGAAGCGACCAACTAGAGAGCAATAACTGTCATAATCATGCAGAGCGACAAAGCAACATTGAATCGGGCATGAAAGTGATATAACTATTCTGAAACAAAAAGATCATCAAGGCAAAAGTAGACTTTTTAGTCATAAGCATGTGTGAACATGTGCCAAGTCAATCCAAAAATTCTCCGAAGGGAAATACCACTCCAGTATGCCAAACCATGAACAATGTAACGCATGTAAATAATTTCAACAACACATTATGTACTCTAGCTATTTGAGACTAGCCACAAGGAAAACATGAACACTGGGAAAGCATTGTAAACATAGCACTATGTCGCTACAAGCTGGTCTCTAGATCATAAGTACAGGCATATGTACAAAAGTAGAAACGAGAAGAGTTCATACCGTTTTTCCTTGTTGCTTCCCTTCCGTCGATCTTCGTCATTACTGCCTGGTAACTTGCACGATCGAACGTAGGAAATATAATCAAATGCCATCACGGACTCAAGCTGAACTCCGAAAACAAAGCAAACTAAAGAGAGAAAGGAAATCTTTTTGTGTTTTTCAAAGGTTAAAAGAAAGCAAAAGAAAAGAGAAAATCTTTTTGTTGTTTTTGCAAAGAAAGAAAGAAGAATGGGCAAAAGCTTCGAAAAGATCAAAGTGAATAAAATGGATAATACAATGGAAAAGTGAGAAGGGCACGTACTCCCCCAAGCTTAGGCTTTTGGCCTAAGTTGGTAGCAGCTAATGTCCCCAGGAGCCTCCTACTCCAGGGTAGTACGGGTGAGTCCAAGGGTCGTATGAGGCTTCCGGTGCTACACCGAAGTCATCGGCTCCTCCCACGAAGAAGGATCCGCGCTCCAAGCAGAGGAAGACCCTTCACCAAACTGGGTGAAGGTCTCCCCCTGGAAAGGTGGGAACTCACCACGCTCCTCCTCGTCGGGCACAACCCCCTCCAAGCAGAGGAAGACCCTTCACCAAACTGGGTGAAGGTCTTTTTTGAGTTGCTCCCTTTTTAATAAAAAATTTCAGTTTGTTGCGAATTTTAGAAACCTAGCGTCTATGAAGCTTGAGTTCCATTAGCCTTTTTGGAGTTCATCCCAAATGACATTGCAAAATATTATAAGAAATACGGTTAGTTTGATTCACTAAAATACCTCAAGGGCTTTAAGTGCCAACTATTTTAGAAATTTGTATGTTGCTATTATTTTTGAACAACTTTCCTTGCAATTATTTATTATGGAACAATCTCACATATGTCTTATGTGATACAGACCTTTTAAGTTTTGTGTCTATTCTTTTTAGAAACATCTTCCTAGATTGCATTGAAATAGTAACACACGAAGCCTTAATCACTTAATAGGTTTGTTATTTAACTAAAATTAAATATAAATTGTGAATTCATTTGGTATAAATAATTCTAATTAATTTAAATGTGTATCAACTTTTTTCTCCCGTTGCAACGCACATGCCAATGTGCTAGTGTTAATAATATAGAAAAAGTGGCATCAGCCCACAAAAGTATCATGGAGCAAGTTTTTTAGTTGTATATATTGGCGTTCTATAACCCGGTGTAACAACCCAGTTTTTGCAAAAATTAAAATTTTTGTTTTCGGTGTGAATTGTTTGATTGTCTGTATTGTTTGCAGTGTTTGCTTCGCCGAAATAATTATCGGTGAATATTTCTCCCCGTATTCTCGTATCGGATGCGTGACCGACCCCTTTCCACCACGACACACGACCTTGCGACACCGGGATTTCACCCGAGCACCGTCGCTACCGGCAGAGGAGCAGCCATCGCCACCGGAACGAAAACCCCGTTTATTTAATAAACGGATTATTTTATGGGGCGCCAAAAAATGTTGTCGGAATGTCACCACAGTGAGGTACGATCGACGGGCTCGACGCGCTGAGCGCGTGGTTCAAGATTTCGTCGGAATCGGAGTCCGTACGGGGTCTCGGCGGTCACGAACGCGATCACCGGACGCGAGAGAGGGGTACCGAGGGCGTTTGCGTAAACTGGCCAGCCAACCTGCCTATATAATGACCCCCACCTCCCAAACCAGCCAATTAGGGTCCCCCCTATGGCATAATTGCAGCCACCCCCTCTTTTTGCACAAAATTAGCCCCAAAATCCCCAAAACCCTAGCCCCAGGAGCTCCCAGCCGTCAGATCTGATGATCTGAGGCCCAGAGCGTGCCACGTGGCCTCCAGCCACCTCCAGCCGCAGCACGGGGCACCCGGGCCCCGCAGGGCCGCCGCAGCCCGCTTCGGGCTCGTTCTGGGCCGAGGAACCCTCCGCCGCCCGAGCTCCACGGAGCCACCTCCTCACCGCCGCCTCCGGCCAGCCGCCGGCTGTAGGCAAGTCGGCGCCGCCACCTCTCCTCCTCCTCCCTCTCCCGCGCCTCCTCTCTCCCTCTGCCCTCACCCCTCGTCCTCACTGACCAGGTCACGCCGGAGCTCACGCCATGGAGCAAGGAGATGCCGACGACCCGAGCTCGGAGCAGCCACCGCAAGGACGCTGCCGCGCCGCCCCGGGCCCTCCACCACACCGGAATCGACCGGATCCGGGCCGCCTCCTCCCGCGCCAGGCACACGCCGCCGCCCCAGGCCGATGTGCCGCACGCCGGCGTCGAGCGGCGCCGCCGCCCCCTGGACGGCTCGACCGGGAGGCCATGCGAGCCACCACCAACCGCCACGGCCTCGTGGGCCCCGCAGCCCAGCCGGATCCGCCTCCCCGGCCCAGTTCGAGCCGCTGCCTCACTGCTGGCCTGTTGGGCCTCAGCCCAAGGTCCTTTTTTTCCTGCCACCCTGTTAATTTTTCTAAGTCTGGAAAATATGTGTTGGTGATTCAATTTTGCGCCGTAGTTTGCGAGTGATCCGTAGCTCCGATGAACGTGCCCCCAAAATGAAAGTTGCTTAGAATTGCGTGTACTTCAATTCATCTTCTGTGAGCATTTTGATTTGAGGCCATCTAGATGGTGCAAATCTGTGTTGAAGTGGGAATCATGCCGTTAAACTGCTACTAATTCCTGTTAAGTGTTGCTGTTTATATTTTGTTGCAACTTTGCATGATGATTGTGACTCATCCATGAGGCCTATTGCATTGATTCTTTCTCCTATGTGTTAAGCATCATGTGTACTTCATTTCCATGCTTTAACTTGTCATGTTTGGGTGCTATAGCTATATTAAATCTTGCTCCAAAGTGGTGATCCTGATGTTAATGTGTTGCTGTTGCTGAAACTGTTATTTTGTTGTAACTTCGGGTGACGAATTGCTTCGCAACCGCTTATCGGAATTGAGTGATTCCAATTGCATATTGTTAAGCATCATGTCTACTTCCATTACATGTATTGCATTGTCATGATATGCTTGCTGGTCATATAGTTATTGAGCTCCAAAGTTGCCATGCTGCTGTTTTTGACAGCCACCTCTGTTTTTCACTAAGTCCGTTACTTTGCGATGCCATGTTGTTTGCTTAATATCTTTTGATCTATGATGCCTATTTGCATGATTATTTTTGCCATGCCTTACCTGTCATGTCTACTCTAGTTCCATATCATTTGTGAGCATGTTTGCATTGATTAACCTGTTTTTGCATTGCTCTAAAGTGTGCTTCGTGATGTTGGCAGATTGTGCCCGTAACTTGTTTTGCTTGTATCTTTTTAACCGTAACTCCGTTTGGAGTGCTCTTTATATGTAACTTGATCAGTTTTTCGTGTACTTTGTGTTTATGTTATTGTTTTCTGTTGCTAACCAACCTAAAATATGGTTTAGGACAGAACAGTACCAAATGCTTTAATCATCGTGATGCACTTAGTGTTATGCCATGTTTAGGTTGTGCCTCACTTAAATTGACTAGCATAGATAGTTTACTTTGTGCTTCACCTCTTGACATGTTTGTGTGCTATGCCATGCTTGCTTGAGTTGCCATGTTAATAACCGTTGGTTGATCACCTGTAGCTAAACAACTTGAACCCCCGTAAACGTGCGGTATTCGTCGTGTGTGACGAGTACTCCACTTAACCTGTGAGTAACCGCTCTCGACGGTAGGTGTGATGTCTCGTGTTGCCTTCTTGTTGATGCTTGCTCGTGTTTTCCTCGTAGTAATAGATGCTTGCTCGTTGATTGCTTTCCAGTGTTTATCGTCTTGTGTGCTTCCGCGGGTACCTCTCAGAGACGATGCGAGCTTGCGATCAACTACACCTTCGGAACCCGACTTATCAACAGGCAAGGACTATGCATTACTTATGATCCATTCTATTTCAACTAGTGGTTTGCATGCTAGTCTAGGTTAGGCTCGATGGTTGATCCTACCACATGTTTACAGCCTCTTTCAAACCGATACAGCCATGTCCCCTCCCAGCAAACCTTGTACTGCTATGTTACTATTGCTCGTTGCTCAGCCCCTGCTTAGTATGCATGCTTAGGATGCTACGATGTTACCATGTTACTCCTTGGTTTGGGATATCACATTATTATATTGTTGTTGATGCTATGATTATTATTAATGTTGACTATATTCGACGAAGGATGGAAGGTCTAGGCTATCCCGCCCCGACGCTTTGTTCCATTCGAGTCACCTAGGATCCGAGTTCCGGGTATTGGTTTTAAGACGGAGCGTGCCTAACCGCGTGTGGGATTTTATGGGGTCCCCTTTTCTTACCTACCTAGCTTCAAGCATTTCTAGTGGTGGCCCAAGCTGATTTTACCATTTGAAACCGTGTGTGTGCTGGTCGTAAGCCAGTAGTTTTTAAACCAACCCGGACCAGTGAGGACATAGTTCCATTGCTGGCCCATTATGACCGGCTGAGGACCCGGTGTCCCATGTGTGATTAACCGGCAATCCAAACCTGGAGTCGTACGGTAGAGACCAGATCGCGAGCGCGGCCGGCTCCTGAGCTGGATGTCGTCTCACCGGGGGCCACCCGGATTTGTTCGTTGTTAGCTAGAGGGACTTGTCGTTTCGGATCTCCTGGAACTAAACCATAAAATGGTTGCCTGTGATGGGTAGCAACTGAGAGAGATGGGCGTGCGTGCGGAGCCTTGTAATGGGCAGTTGGTACACCCCTGCAGGGTTAAATCTTTTCGAGAAGCCGTGTCCACGGTTATGGATGACTTGAGACCTACTCCTTGTTCATAGACAACAACAACTGAGATAATCTTAATATATAACTTGATCAACGTGTGTGTGTGCCTTGAATGCTTCTTCTTCGTCGGGATGCGAAGAGGAGGACAAGGATAGGATAGGTGTTATGCTTGCGTAAGTAGTTGATAGCAAGACTTGTTGGAGGCGATTCCTCATCGAATGCTTGGCTTCTTATCTTACACTCTAGATCGTTAGCCACCTCATAAATGCTAGTGCGGTAGCAACCTCACCACTTACCCCTTCCTTACTGTAAACTACTAGTTGCCCTAGAATGACGAGTGATGAAGTCCTTGCTGGGTCAGTTGACCACTACAGTTGGATGCCGAGTACCTCTGTACTCATGATACTACGCCCAAACTCTTTTCAGGGTTCTTGACCGACAACAGGTATGGTGATCGACGTTTCACGTGGAGACTCGACGACGACTAGTTAGGAGGATCCTGGCGGAGGGCCTGGACCCGTGTGGTTATGGGGATCGATGTTTTTCTCTTTGCCACTAGGCATTTGATTGTAGTCTGTACTCAGACATGTACCTTCCGCTGTTGTATTGCATTTGAGGCAGTTGTAAGCCGATTGTATGAGATGTTGTATCCTTGTATCTGTAATGTTGTGATATCATGTTGGAAATCCGGGGCATATGACATTGTCATATGTCGCGGTGGGACCGATATGTGCTTCGTCCCCGGATCTGGATGGAACCATCTAGATCTGGAACAGTACCGCATATCGGGCCTTACAACTTGGTATCAGAGCCTTACCGACCGTAGGATCCCCTCTCTGGCCGAAGTCGAGTCTAGATAAAAACTATTTTGTAGTTACTAAGTTAGTTATCGGAGAGTAGGAATCTTTTTACTCCTTACCCTTGCTCTGGTCAGGACAAGTGTCGCAAGTGTTTTATTCTCGTCTTATCTCTTTCAAACTCTAGGGTATCGAGTGTGTGGAGTTTGGGAACCGTTACAATGCCTTGCTTGCAGCGTATTATCTCGATTCCGATCTCAGTTTGGGAAATATTGTAGTACCTTTAGTTCTTCAGACTCTGGGTAAACATCTTGGTCCTCCGATTGACTTCAGTCCTCTTGCCCAGTATCTTCACAATTCCAGTGAGAATGCTTCCCTTGATCTTCGCTTTGAATTGTCGTTCTTCCTCTTGACCCTGGTGGTTTCGTTTTCCGACGTTACCGTCTCTCTGCGGAAATTTATCTCGACGGAAGCTCGACATCGACATGAAGTAGAGTCCCTTGTTGGTGGTGTTGAAGAACGTCGTCTCTCTTTTCTCTCCCCCCTCTCCCCCGGATCGTCCAGGATCTCGGGACGAGATCCCTTGTTGGTGTTGTTGTATTGTAACAGCCCAGTTTTTACAAAAATTAAAATTTTGTTTTCGGTGTGAATTGTTTGATTGTCTGTATTGTTTGCAGTGTTTGCTTCGCCGAAATAATTATCGGTGAATATTTCTCCCCGTATTCTCGTATCGGATGCGTGACCGACCCCTTTCCACCACGACACACGACCTTGCGACACCGGGAGTTCACCCGAGCACCGTCGCTACCGGCACAGGACCAGCCATCGCCACCGGAAAGAAAACAAAGTTTATTTAATAAACGGATTATTTTATGGGGCGCCGAAAAATGTTGTCGGAATGTCACCGCAGTGAGGTACGATCGACGGGCTCGACGCGCTGAGCGCGTGGTTCGAGATTTCGTCGGAATTGGAGTCCGTACGGGGTCTCGGCGGTCACGAACGCGATCACCGGACGCGAGAGAGGGGTACCGAGGGCGTTTGCGTAAAATGGCCAGCCAACCTGCCTATATAACGACCCCCACCTCCCAAACCAGCCAATTAGGGTTCCCCCTATGGCATAATTGCAGCCACCCCCTCTTTTTGCACAAAATTAGCCCCAAAATCCCCAAAACCCTAGCCCCACGAGCTCCTAGCCGTCAGATCTGATGATCTGAGGCCCAGAGCGTGCCACGTGGCCTCCAGCCACCTCCAGCCGCAGCACAGGGCACCCGGGCCCCGCAGGGCCGCTGCAGCCCGCTTCGGGCTCGTTCCGGGCCGAGGAACCCTCCGCCGCCCGAGCTCCACGGAGCCACCTCCTCACCGCCGCCTCTGGCCAGCCGCCGGCTGCAGGAAAGCCGGCGCCGCCACCTCTCCTCCTCCTCCCTCTCACGCACCTCCTCTCTCCCTCTTCCCTCACCCCTCGTCCTCCCTGACCAGGTCACGCCGGAGCTCGCGCCATGGAGCAAGGAGACGCCGACGACCCGAGCTCGGAGCAGCCACCGCAAGGACGCTGCCGCGCCGCCCCGGGCCCTCCACCACACCGGAATCGACCGGATCTGGGCCGCCTCCGCCCGCGCAAGGCACGCGCCGCCGCCCCCTGGACGGCTCGACCGGGAGGCCATGCGAGCCACCACCAACCGCCACGGCCTCGTGGGCCCCGCAGCCCAGCCGGATCCGCCTCCCCGGCCCAGTTCGAGCCGCTGCCTCACTGCTGGCCTGTTGGGCCTCAGCCCAAGGTCTTTTTTTTCCTGCCACCCTGTTAATTTTTCTAAGTCTGGAAAATATGTGCTGCTGATTCAATTTTGCGCCGTAGTTTGCGAGTGATCCGTAACTCCGATGAACGTGCCCCCAAAATGAAAGTTGCTTAGAATTGCGTGTACTTCAATTCATCTTTTGTGAGCATTTTGATTTGAGGCCATCTTGATGGTGCAAATCTGTGTTGAAGTGGGCATCAGGCCGTTAAACTGCTACTAATTCCTGTTAAGTGCTGCTGTTTATATTTTGTTGCAACTTTGCATGATGATTGTGACTCATCCATGAGGCCTATTGCATTGATTCTTTCTCCTATGTGTTAAGCATCATGTGTACTTCATTTCCATGCTTTAACTTGTCATGTTTGGGTGCTATAGCTATATTAAATCTTGCTCCAAAGTGGTGATCCTGATGTTAATGTGCTGCTGTTGCTGAAGCTGTTATTTTGTTGTAACTTCGGGTGACGAATTGCTTCGCAACCGTTTATCGGAATTGAGTGATTCCAATTGCATATTGTTAAGCATCATGTCTACTTCCATTACATGTATTGCATTGTCATGATATGCTTGCTGGTAATATAGTTATTGAGCTCCAAAGTGGCTATGCTGCTGTTTTTGACAGCCACCTCTGTATTTCACTAAGTCTGTTACTTTGCGATGCCATGTTGTTTGCTTAATATCTTTTGATCTATGATGCCTATTTGCATGATTATTTTTGCCATGCCTTCCCTGTCATGTCTACTCTAGTTCCATATCATTTGTGAGCATGTTTGCATTGATTAACCTGTTTATGCATTGCTCTAAAGTGTGCTTCGTGATGTTGGCAGATTGTGCCCGTAACTTGTTTTGCTTGTATCTTTTTAACCGTAACTCCGTTTGGAGTGCTCTTTATATGTAACTTGATTAGTTTTTCGTGTACTTTGTGTTTATGTTATTGTTTTCTGTTGCTAACCAACCTAAAATATGGTTTAGGACAGAACAGTACCAAATGCTTTAATCATCGTGATGCACTTAGTGTTATGCCATGTTTAGGTTGTGCCTCACTTAAATTGACTAGCATAGATAGTTTACTTTGTGCTTCACCTCTTGAAATGTTTGTGTGCTATGCCATGCTTGCTTGAGTTGCCATGTTAATAACCGTTGGTTGATCACCTGTAGCTAAACAACTTGAACCACCGTAAACGTGCGGTATTCGTCGTGTGTGACGAGTACTCCACTTAACCTGTGAGTAACCGCTCTCGACGGTAGGTGCGATGTCTCGTGTTGCCTTCTTGTTGATGCTTGCTCGTGTTTGCCTCGTAGTAATAGATGCTTGCTCGTTGATTGCTTTCCAGTGTTTATCGTCTTGTGTGCTTCCGCGGGTACCTCTCAGAGACGATGCGAGCTTGCGATCAACTACACCTTCGTAACCCGACTTATCAACAGGCAAGGACTATGCATTACTTATGATCCATTCTATTTCAACTAGTGGTTTGCATGCTAGTCTAGGTTAGGCTCGATGGTTGATCCTACCACATGTTTACAGCCTCTTTCAAACCGATACAGCCATGTCCCCTCCCAGCAAACCTTGTACTGCTATGTTACTATTGCTCGTTGCTCAGCCCCTGCTTAGTATGCATGCTTAGGATGCTACGATGTTACCATGTTACTCCTTGGTTTGGGATATCACATTATTATATTGTTGTTGATGCTATGATTATTATTAATGTTGACTATATTCGACGAAGGATGGAAGGTCTAGGCTATCCCGCCCCGACGCTTTGTTCCATTCGAGTCACCTAGGATCCGAGTTCCGGGTATTGGTTTTAAGACGGAGCGTGCCTAACCGCGTGTGGGATTTTATGGGGTCCCCTTTTCTTACCTACCTAGCTTCAAGCATTTCTAGTGGTGGCCCAAGCTGATTTTACCATTTGAAACCGTGTGTGTGCTGGTCGTAAGCCAGTAGTTTTTAAACCAACCCGGACCAGTGAGGACATAGTTCCATTGCTGGCCCATTATGACCGGCTGAGGACCCGGTGTCCCATGTGTGATTAACCGGCAATCCAAACCTGGAGTCGTACGGTAGAGACCAGATCGCGAGCGCGGCCGGCTCCTGAGCTGGATGTCGTCTCACCGGGGGCCACCCGGATTTGTTCGTTGTTAGCTAGAGGGACTTGTCGTTTCAGATCTCCTGGAACTAAACCATAAAATGGTTGCCTGTGATGGGTAGCAACTGAGAGAGATGGGCGTGCGTGCGGAGCCTTGTAATGGGCAGTTGGTACACCCCTGCAGGGTTAAATCTTTTCGAGAAGCCGTGTCCACGGTTATGGATGACTTGAGACCTACTCCTTGTTCATAGACAACAACAACTGAGATAATCTTAATATATAACTTGATCAACGTGTGTGTGTGCCTTGAATGCTTCTTCTTCGTCGGGATGCGAAGAGGAGGACAAGGATAGGATAGGTGTTATGCTTGCGTAAGTAGTTGATAGCAAGACTTGTTGGAGGCGATTCCTCATCGAATGCTTGGCTTCTTATCTTACTCTCTAGATCGTTAGCCACCTCATAAATGCTAGTGCGGCAGCAACCTCACCACTTACCCCTTCCTTACTGTAAACTACTAGTTGCCCTAGAATGACGAGTGATGAAGTCCTTGCTGGGTCAATTGACCACTACAGTTGGATGCCGAGTACCTCTGTACTCATGATACTACGCCCAAACTCTTTTCAGGGTTCTTGACCGACAACAGGTATGGTGATCGACGTTTCACGTGGAGACTCGACGACGACTAGTTAGGAGGATCCTGGCGGAGGGCCTGGACCCGTGTGGTTATGGGGATCGATGTTTTTCTCTTTGCCACTAGGCATTTGATTGTAGTCTGTACTCAGACATGTACTTTCCGCTGTTGTATTGTATTTGAGGCAGTTGTATGCCGATTGTATGAGATGTTGTATCCTTGTATCTGTAATGTTGTGATATCATGTTGGAAATCCGGGGCATATGACATTGTCATATGTCGCGGTGGGATCGATATGTGCTTCGTCCCCGGATCTGGATGAAACCATCTAGATCTGGAACAGTACCGCATATCGGGCCTTACACCCGGCAACCAATTTAATTCAATTTGACAACTAAGTGACTCATAATCTTATAACTACCGACATTTTTTTTGTCAAAGCAAATTGATATGGGTTATAATTTTAAATATCTCATCACAAGAAATCTAATAATGAAGGCGGATCATCAATTGAATTAACGGTTTAAAGGTTTTTTTAATATTTTTTAACCCGACAACTAAGTGACTCATAATCTGACAACTATCGACATTTTTTTTGTCAAACAAAATCGATATAGGTTCTAATTTTAATGACCTCGTCACGAGAAATCTAACAACGAAAGCGAATCATCAGTTGGATTAACAGCTTAGATTTTATTTAAAAAAACAATTTTAAAATCAAAAGTTTCTTTAATGATGTTATATTCATGTGTCTTTACATGAAAACTTTTGTATGCGATGCTCCTCGTCAAAAGATAAACTAACAAATAAACTAATTATAAAATGCCGCCTTATTTAAAAATTATCGTAATTGATTTGAACTTTTATCAAGTTTGATGGATTCGACCGAACCATGATTTTAAAAACTCAGGATGATAGTGCCTTTGCACCTTTGCCTTTTTTAAGAGAGAACACAATACAATGTAGAGTATACACTCGCCCCTATGAAGGCACACACACACCCTACCCTTATGAGCATCTTCGTAATACTGAACCGGCACATCATCTTGAGATTAACGAAGTTATCACCTCATCTACGACGGAAACATCTCTTTCCATTAAAAGCACATCATCAGAAAGCCTGAAATATATTCAGAAAAATGCGAACACCAATGTGTCAAATCTGGAATTGAACTCTGATAAATTTAGAATACAATCACTCACCTATCAAACTTAATCACTGGTTAATTCGCACAGTGCCTTTGCTTTACTCCCTCCGTTCCGGTTTATTAGGGCTAACACAAGACGCATTAATCACAGGTTAGTATTATGCACATAATACTAGTGTATGATACTACCATAGTATCATAGTTTAGTATCATAAGTAGTATTATTTATTGGCATGCAAGACACAAATTATTTTAGCATTTATTATGATATAGTATCATAATATGATACTCAATCCTCTCTTTCTTCATTTAATTCTATTTCACATCACCAAATTTGCTTAGGTGATATGCATGATACTAGTTATGGCATCTTCAATGGTTGTAAGACATGTGTTGGTAAATTTGCCATCTAGGTTATATTGATGATGTGGCATGCAATAAATGAGGTGAGAGAGCATAGTTGTATGTAGATTAACCAACAACTCTTGCACAAGCTCCAAGGTAGAATAGAGAGCAACCACATTTATTTTTTCATTTTTTTTGGATGACTTACATATAACCCATTATAGTACTTGTATGATAGCTTGTTGGTTGATGACATGAACATTTATCAACACCACTTTCATACAAACTATTGAAGAGATATTTCTATTGCGAAAGGTCTAATATAAGCAAATTACTATGTGTCTTGGTCTAAAAAAATGGTTTTGACGCCTAATAAACCGAGGTTTTTTTTTGGAACGTTCCGGGACGGAGGTAGGAGTAGTACCATCTATCTTCTCCACACTTCCAGAATTCGCATCAGCCACGTCAATAAGAAAAAACAGTTCGCATCTGCCATAAGACAAGCGGAAGGAACGCAAGCCCTACTCTCTACCGCCTCGCCGGAGGAGAACAGAAGCCGCCACCGCCGTCGCTCGCTCCCGTAAAATGGACACCGTGGGTGCCCGGCTGAGCCGCTCCTCCACGCGCTATGGCGCCGTCGGCAGCAGCAACGCCTCTTTCAGCGGCCCCGTCAGGAAGTGGCGCAAGGCGTGGGCCCCCCTCGCGGGAGGCGGTAACGGTGGCGGTGCAGGGTCCGCATCCGCCGGTATGGGTCCCATTGGGTGCCCCAGGGTTAACAAGGTGATGCTGCTCAAGTGGGCGCCGGTGAGCGGCGCCGGCGATGGTAACGGCAAGGAGGTCGCTGCGGGGGCCACCAGACGGCGATACGTTCCGGTAAGGCTTCTTGGCTTCAAAGATTAGGTCTTTTCGATTGTTTGGTTGCTTCATTGCGCTCTGGTTGGTTGTGTTCGATCTGCTTCAGAGATCGGACAATTTCGCCGTTCTTGGCTTCTCCGGGGTCATAGTTCTAGGCACAATGTAGGAGGGGATTGGAGACCACGGGGGGTTCTTCTTGGATGAATTTGGCGCTGGCGTCGGCAACTAAGGTCTGGACGCCGGCAAATGTAGGGTTTGGGGGTTGGGCTTCTACTTCATCTTGTTGTGCTAGGGTTTTGTAGCGTAATCACTGTATGATGGGAGTTTCAGTTGATGATAGTAGCAGACCATTTCCCCGCAAAAAAAAAAGGATAATAGTAGGCCTTGCAATTCTTCACCACAACTTGTTTTAAGACAGGTCATGGTGGTTCACCAATTGTGCAGATTTCTGAGTGACTGCTTGTGCATCAAGGTTTAGCCTTGTGGTCAGAATTTGAGGATTAGTGCTGCTCCTCAATCAGTCAATTTAGTAGTTGCACTGATGTTTAAACACCGTATATGGGGTCATTAGTTGATTACCTAGTGTTCTTATTTTTGTTCCAACACTTCACCTGTATTCAGATATGTTTTTGAAAAAAGTCCATCTGAACCCTGAAAAAGTTTATGGAGTTCAGGGTTTAATATGGACAGTTTTGTAGTTCAGGATTTAAATTAGGCCATGCACCACAGTTCAGGGTTTAAACTTTAAATCGGACATCTTGAATGTTTCCCAACTGTTGTGTGCATATATGATTAGCCTCTTGTGGATGGAACTAATTCTTGCATAGGTCCTGGTTCTCTTTTACTTTGTTCCTACAATCGACCTTCAGTGATGTTGATCTTCAGGTTTGCTCTAGGCAGAGACTTAGATCTAGTGGATGCAATCAATTTGTCTAGAGGTATGTGTGTACTGAAAAGATTGCCATCAGTGAGTGTCTATTTGACTCTAGCAGCGGCACTTGCTTACAATGCAACTTCAATGGTAGGAACGCAGTAGGATTTTTATTTTTTTGAGAATGACTCAAGTAGTAGGTCTACTCAGTCAAATTACAGTCGTTTTGCAAAACACCACATACACTATCAGGAACTGCCCCTAACAGCCTTGTATCCCCAACTGTTCTGGCGTGGGCTACCAGTAGGTGAGACACCGTGTTAGACTTCCCGCAGACGGCGTTAATCTTGTAGGGCTGAAATTTAGTCAGAGCCTGTCTTATGTCCTGGATAGTAGCGAAGAACTGTGCTCTGCCAGCCGCTCCTGCCCAGAGTTCGTTTGCCACAGTGGCGCAGTCAAGTTCCAGTATGATTGGTCCATTGTAAATGACAGCAAGTTCCTTCCAATCCTACTAGTGCAGCTTTCGCTTCAGCCTCCTCAACAGACGCGCACCAGGAGATTTTTTTGCTTACTGAAACGAAAACCTGACCCAAGTGATTTCTAGCAACACAACCTGCAGCGCAATATATGAGGCATCCGTATTCAGTTTGACTGTTCCTTGTTCAGGTTTCTTCCAAGTAGCTCTTAGAGGTTTCCCAGAGTATGGTACTCTGATTGCCAGCCGTGAACTTTTTCCTTTTCCTAAGTCTGAACTCTGATTTGCATCAATCAACTCGTCTCTGTACCTGAGTAGGATTCCATGATGCTATCCTTGCCGTCCCTATGTACGCAGCCATCTCGGAGGTGCCAGCATCTCCAGAACAGCAGTAGTATCATTGCACGGATGTCAGGCGGTTCAGGGGCAAGAAGGGCCTGAATCCAGTCAACCCCACTCTCTCGGAAATTTCTCTCAGGGGGGAGGGGCCATTTATCTCATACAATGCCTCAGAGCCGCACACTTGGTGCACGAAACCAGGGCATGGAACTCGTCTTCTTCTCCATTTCCACAGATCAGGCACACACTGTCATGCGTTAATGTTCTCCTGAACTTGTTTTTCTTCATGGCCAGGGAATTGGTAGCGGCTCGCCAACTGAAGATCTTCACCTTCTCTGTCACTTCTGCCTTCCAAATAAGGCCCCATATGCTCCGATTACCAGATTCGCTCGTTGAGGAGGAAGTAGCTTGTTCCTCTGGTACAACAAGCGAGGCCGCAAGGCGGTAGGCGCTTTCAACAGAGAAAATCCCGTTTTTTTCATAGTGCCATGCGATCTTATCCTCCACTTCCACTGCTGGTAATGTGATGTTGCAGATATCAATCGCGTCAAAAGGATAGAAAATCTGTTTAACCAAATCCACGTTCCATGCAGGAGCCTGAGCGCTCATGACACGACGCGACCTAACCCTACCCGACCTGACCCCCGTGCGGCGGCGCTGCGTGGCACCGGGGACCCCCCTGCCGGTGGCCAGAGGTGTCGCCGAGCAAAGCCCGCGCGACGTGACGGCGGTGGGGATCCCGCTAGATGCGTCTTGGAGCGGCGGCGGCGGTGCCCGCTTCCTCTTCGTTGGTGGCAGTGGTGCAAGACGGCGGCGGTGGCTTGAGGCGCGGCGGCAGGTGACAAGTAGTGGCGGCGGAGCGGGCTCGAGCTGGTCCGGATGGTCATCGCGGGTCCCAATCCAACACTCTGGTGGTTCCTGTGCGTTGCAACGACGGTCTACTGTTCTACCCGCATCACTTGGACGCCGGGGCGGCGGCCCCAGACATGGCAGCGGCCTCCTGGGGCCTGCTGCCATGAATAAAGGTGGCGGTCCTCGTGCTCTCGCAGCACGGCAACATCTAACGCGATTGACTCTCCTTGATCTGGTCATCAACGGGTTCCGGAACTGCTGACGGTGAGAGCAGTAGCCTCTTGATTTCCATGAAGTAGACAACGCCGGAGAAGGTCATGGTGGCTAAGATCAGAGGATCAGTTAGTCAGACGGAGCCTTGGCAGTGATGGAGTTAGCCATGTGATTGATACCTCTCAGAAGCAGCACTGTTAAGTCGGGGCGGCAACACTGCAGAATTTCATTTTTGGTGGTGCTCTTCAGGTGCGGAGTCGGGACTTTCAGGGTGAAAGCCTAAGCTCTGATCTTCACTGGTTGTGCCTGGCAATTGCCTTGCTGAAGGAATTGTTTTGAGAGCTCAAACTCTCTCTAGGGTGAAAACCTAAGATCTTGGATCGGGCAACGGCGGCACTTGTGCACTGTTTCCTTCTTGAAGGCGTTGCTTTTGGAGACCTCATATGTCTTCTGGGCGTTACATTAGGTGGTGGTTGGCGTGCTACTGCTGAGAGGAGTTGATTGTTGTGGCGGGACCTTTAGTTTAACTTTCTTTTTTGTTTTCTCCTTTGGCTGTGTGCATCCTGGATGTTTTGCGACATCTTGTAGGTGCAGGGCCTGGGTGTAATTGGTATCTTCGCGATATTAATATATTCCCCTTTTCGAAAAAAAAATCAACGTTCCATTTCTTCCTGTCATGGTGCAAGAGTTGGTTCACCCATCTGAGCCTTGTACGTTTGATAAATGGAGAAGTTTTCAAGCCTTCCCTCCGAGGTATCCATTGATCCCTCGAAATCTGAATCTTTTTTACCATTTCTGATTCTCCAGATGAGCCCTTTTTTCAGAAGCGCAAGCCCAAACTCGATGGCTCTCTAGACGGGGGAGGCATCCAAGGATATTCGCATTCGGGCGCAGAGGCTCTCAGGATTCTATATAAGCCTCCATCCCTGTCTGGCAAGGAGAGCCTGGTTGAAAAGGTGCATGTCCTGAAAACCAATACCCCCTCCCATCTTTGATTTTATCATACGATCCCAAGCCATCCAATGGACTCTTCTATTTCCTTTTGCATCTCCCCAACAAAAGTCTCTTATCATTTTCTCATATTTCTCGCTGAAGCCTTTTGAGAGTTGGAACACTCCCATAGTATAGGTGGGGAGGGCTTGGACAACAGATTTTATATGAACTTCCTTTTCAGCATAGTGTGAGAGTAATCCTTGCTTAGGAATTAAGTCAGTAGGTTCTAGAATGTACTAGTAGTACTGTAGGTAAAACTGGTAGAATGTACTGGTTGTCGTCGAGCGCGTCGTGAAGGAAGTCGGCGGCGGCAATTACCCCATGCTGACGCGGACGAACTACACCGAATGGAGCCTCCTCATGAAGGTGAAGCTGCAGGCTCGGGGCATTTGGGATGCTATCGAGCTCGGCGCTGATGACTTCCACGAAGATCGAATGGTGCTGGAGGCCATCTTGCAAGCGGTGCCACCAGAAATGATTGCTGGTTTGGCTGTCAAGCGGACAACGAAGGAGGCGTGGGAGGCGATTCGAGCCATGCGCGTTGGTTCAGACCGCGTACGGAAGGGCAAGGTGCAGCAGCTGAAGAAGGAATTTGAGATGATCTCGTTCCGCGACGGGGAGTCCGTTGATGATTTCGCGTTGCGCCTCACCAACCTCGTCACAAGCCTTGCCACGCTCGGAGCACCTATCGATGAAACTCAAGTCGTCGAGAAGTTCTTGCGAGTTGTCCCACCTAGGCTGTCGCAGATAGCCCTTGCAATCGAGACCCTCCTTGACACTACTAATATGTCGTTGGAGGAGGTTACTGGTCGGCTGAAGGCAGCAGAGGACCGTCTTGAGTCACCGGAGCCGCTGCGTGAGCAGGGCAAGCTTCTACTCACCGAGGAGCAGTGGCAACAGAAGATGAAGGAGCGCCAAGGAGGCAGCTCCTCCAGGCCTGCGCGGGGCAAGGCACAACAACGACGTCGGCCACCGCGTAAGAAGAGTGGAGAAGGCGGCAACGATCGTGCAACAGCTAGGGACTGCCAGCGCGATGACACATGCCGCAATTGTGGCCGCCGTGGGCATTGGGCCAAGGACTGCTGGAAGCCCAAGAGAAATGGAAACAGGGCATACTTGGCCCAAGCAGAGGAAGATGATGAGGAGCCTGCTCTCCTCATGGCACAGGTCAGCGAAACTACTCCTGCCCTGGCCTTGACGGTGCAGCAAAGTGAAGCTCCTGGCCATGTCATGAAGGTGCAACAAAGCGACGCTCCAGCTGCAGCCATGGTGGTGCAGCAAAGCGTCGCTCCAGCCCCAGCCATAGTGCTGAAGGACATGTCTACACCTCCACAGCAAGCCCCACTTCACATCGACGAACCGAAGGCAAAAGCCTACCTCGGGACGAGCAGCGACGACGAGCGACTCGAGGGCTGGTACCTTGACACCGGCGCCACAAATCACATGACGGACCGTGGTGATGCCTTTGCTGAAATTGACCGAATAGTCACCGGCACCGTCAGATTCGGCGATGGCTCAGTTGTCGAAATCAAGGGCGTCGACACCATCATCTTCGCTGGAAGAAACGGAGAACACAAGGCTCTCAGCGGCGTCTACTACATTCCACGCCTGAAGAACTCGATTATCAGCATTGGTCAGCTTGACGAGAGTGACGCAAGTGTGCTGATCAGGAGAGGTGTGCTTCGCATATGGGACCAGCAAGGTCAACTTGTTCGGGTTAGGCGCGGCCGGAATCGTCTCTACGTCATCTATCTTGAGGTTGCCCGACCAATATGTCTCTCTGCACATCGTGATGATGTTGCTTGGCGCTGGCATGAGCGATTTGGGCATCTCAATTTTGATGCTTTGGAGAAAATGGGGCGCGTCGGCATGGCACGTGAGCTGCCACGGTTGGAGCATGTGGAGCAGTTTTGCGACACGTGCGTCATCACCAAGCATCGTCGCAGCGCATTCCCTCGGCAAGCAAGGTACCGCGCACTAGAGCTACTTGAGCTCGTCCACGGGGACCTCTGCGGTCCTATCTCGCCGGCAACACCCGGAGGCCGGCGCTATTTTTTGTTGTTGGTGGATGACGCCACCCGTTACATGTGGGTGATGCTCCTGGCAGCCAAGAACAACGCACCAGAAGCCATCAAAAGAGTCCAGGCAGCAGCAGAAGCTCAAAGCGGACGCAAACTGCGTGTGTTCCGTACCGATAACGGCGGCGAGTTCACCTCGACAGAGTTTGCCGCCAACTGTGCTGATGAAGGAATCCAGCGCCACTTCTCCGCTCCGTACGCCCCGCAGCAGAATGGTGTCGTCGAGCGGCGGAATCAGACGGTGGTGGCAATGGCGCGTGCTTTGTTGAAACAGAGGAGTATGCCAGCAGAATTTTGGGGGGAGGCGGTGAGCACTGCTGTTTTCTTGCTGAACCGAGCTCCCACCAAATCTCTCACCGGAAAGACGCCTTATGAGGCATGGCATGGACGTAAGCCGGCTGTCCACTACCTTCGCACCTTTGGGTGTTTGGCGTATGTCAAGGAACAGGGGAACCTACGGAAGCTTGATGACCGCAGCTCTCCCGTTGTCTTCATTGGCTACGAGGAAGGAGTAAAGGCTTACAGGCTGCTGGACCCAACAACAAGGCGTGTCCGCATCGCCCGTGATGTTATCTTTGATGAAGAACATGGCTGGGATTGGGCAGCAGAAGGCAGAAAATACTCTGGCAGCCATTTTGACATAGAGTACATCATCAGGAAGCCCAGCCAGGTGCCCAGTTCAGGAGAAGACGAACCTGCATCATCGAGACATGCAGATCAAGGCACCTCAACCAGCGCACCCCCATCACCTCCATTTGCTCCAGCAAGTGCTGCAGCGCCAGCAACTCCAGAATTTGTCACGCCACCAGAAGATGATGATGATCGACTCGATGCTGCACATGGCAACACACCAGTTCGCTATCGCATGGTCGAGAATCTGATTAGAGGAGAAGAACCAGTGCCCGGGCTCGCACCGCGCAACCTCGACTCCGAGCTTCACTTGACCAGCACGGGGGAGCCGTGCTCATTTGAAGAAGCCGAGCGTGACAAGGCTTGGCAGGCAGCCATGCGCGAGGAAATCGAGGCGGTAGAGCGAAACAGGACATGGGAGCTCGTGGATCTGCCACACGGGCATCGACCAATAGGCCTCAAATGGGTCTATAAGTTGAAGAGAAATGAAGCTGGCAAAGTAATCAAACATAAAGCGAGGTTGGTCGCCCGCGGCTTCGTCCAACAAGTCGGCATTGACTTTGATGAAGTCTTTGCTCCCGTGGCTCGCATGGATTCAATCCGGCTGCTGCTTGCTCTGGCTGCCCAGGAGGGGTGGCCTGTCCACCACATGGACGTGAAATCAGCCTTTCTCAATGGAGAACTAAAGGAGGAAGTCTATGTGAAGCAGCCACCCGGTTTTGTCGTCCAAGGAGAAGAAGGAAAGGTTCTGCGGCTACGCAAGGCCCTCTATGGCCTGCGACAGGCACCACGGGCATGGAACGCGAAGCTTGATTGCACACTCAAAGAAATGGGCTTCAAACAGAGCGAGCACGAGCATGCATTCTACCGACGCACCAACGGTGATACAACATTGCTCGTTGGAGTATATGTGGATGATCTGATCATCACAGGTTCATCCAAGGGAGCAATAGAGTTTCAAGGACGAGATGAAGACGAAATTCCAGATGAGTGACCTTGGATTGTTGTCATTCTATCTCGGAATTGAAGTCCAGCAGCACGGTGATGGCATCAGCCTATGTCAGGCACACTATGCCTCACGCATCCTTCAGCTGGGAGGAATGGAAGGTTGCAATTCTGCACACACTCCAATGGAGGAGCGGCTCAAGCTGAGCCGTGAGAGTACAGAAGAAAAGGTGGACCCTACGGAGTACCGACGGATAGTTGGCAGCCTTCGCTACCTCGTCCACACCAGGCCAGACCTGGCCTTCGCTGTTGGGTTTGTCAGTCGATTCATGGAACGACCCACGAAGGAGCACATGATGGCTGTGAAGAGAATTCTTCGCTACGTTGCTGGCACGACCCACTATGGTCTTCACTACAGGCGAAAGACAAAGGAGGCAGGACTGATTGGCTATAGCGATAGTGACCTCGCTGGAGACATTGACACCAGGAAGAGCACGAGTGGCTCACTATTCTTCCTCGGCAACTGCTTGGTAAGTTGGCAATCTCTCAAGCAAAGAGTCGTTGCTATGTCTTCCTGCGAGGCAGAGTATGTGGCAGCCACAACTGCAGCAACCCAAGGAATTTGGCTGGCTCGACTGCTTGGGGAACTTCAAGAAAGAAAAGCTGAGACAGTTGAGCTAAAGGTGGATAGCAAGTCTGCCATAGCATTAGCCAAAAATCCAGTCTTCCACGAACGCAGCAAACATACCGATCTTCGGTACCACTTCATCAGAGGATGCGTGGAAGATGGAAGCATCAACATCAACTTCATCCAAACATTAGATCAGCTCGCTGACATTTTGACAAAATCGTTGAGGCGAGTGAAGTTTCAGGATCTGCGTTCGCGAATTGGGATGATCCAGATCAAGCCAAGCTTGAAGAGCAAGGATTAGGGGGAGAATTGTGAGAGTAATCCTTGCTTAGGAATTAAGTCAGTAGGTTCTAGAATGTACTAGTAGTACTGTAGGTAAAACTGGTAGAATGTACTAGTAGTACTATATGTAAATCTTAGGCTAGATAGCAGTAGCAAACTCTGGTTAACTGTAGAAAGCTCTAGAAAGCTGGCTGTAGTAAGATGTTCATAGCAAACTCTAGAAAGCTGGCTGTAGAAATCTGTGAGGTCCAAACAGACCTTGTACTCCTATATATACCCCCTATGTACTACAAGTTGTAGTAGCTTGAGCAGCATACAGAAAACACCTTCCCACATAGCCTAGTCTAACACATAGGACATATAGGGCGTGTTTGGTTGCCTGGGTTGCTACACGGTGCATCGTATCTACCATGCTGGCTGAGTCTGGCCTGGTTGAGCTAATGCAATGAAAATATGAGATGAGTGTTTGGTTTGCTTGTACGTCGTTTGCAGCCATGGGGAGCTCCGGCGAACTCCACGACTCCGCCCATCTGTGGCTCGGTTGCGTGTCGCAAAACCAGCAGCCCGACACCCTAAAGGACCACATTGTCGCCGTGGGTGGGGAGGAGCCGGCGGAGCACCCTCCCGCGTGGCCGGCGGCGCTGGGCTACCGAGGCCGAGGACGGCGGCGGCCCCCTCCTGCGTGCCCGGCGGAGGCCGGGGACGGCGGCGAAGAACGGCGGAGACGGAGGCGGCGGGCCCCTCCTGCGTGGCCGGCGAAGGCCGAGGACGGCGGCGGCGTCATACTGCGGGGGCGGGGGCGAAGGCGAGGGGTGGGGAGAAACCGCGAAGCAGGATGGCGGCCATGGTGGTCTCACGCTCGCCGGTGAACTCGTCGTCGGCGTCGGGCTCCTTCAACGTGAAGCAGGCGCTCGCCGGTGAACTCGTCGTCCCTCGGGCTTCACGGGGAGGGATTAGTTGAGACGGGAGGGAGAGAGAGTTCCTGCGTGATTGGATCTGAGGAAGAGGGAGAAAAAGGAAAGAAAAGGATACGGGTGAGATGCTGCAGCGGGGCCTGGCTCGGAGATACGCTGGATCCTTGCGTTCCCGCGAGTCTGGCTGGGAAGCCTTTTTTGCATCCAGCGGGCCTGGCTGAGAAAGCCACACAGAGAACCAAACGCGTTCGATTTTGCATGCAAGGTGCGAGCCAGGTGCGACCCAAGACACCAAACATGCCCATACTTTTCAGACCAGTCACTGCATCTCTTGCCGAACCGGTCCATGATTGGTTGCAATTGTCCTTCCTTCATTCTCCCGTCAGGTGTCGGTAACCCCAAGTACTTACTATCGAAAGACGAGGATTCCACTCCCAGGATTCCTTTAATCTCCTCTCTGGTTTCAGTTCTCATTGAATAAGAGTGAGCACTTGTGTTGCTTAATAACTGGCCAGTACCCGTTTGGAAATTAGTCATGACCTTTTTGATGGCATTAGCCTGATCTGTCGCTGCCTTGAAAAAGATGAGGCTGTCATCCGCAAACAGTATGTTGGAGATCCCAGGACTATTCCTAGCAATCTTGAATGGGGAGAGATATCCCTCTCTCAATTCCTTCTTGAGCAAAGTCACTAAGCCGTCAGCCACGAAGAGAAAGAGATATGGGCTGAGAGGATCACCTTGGCGTAAACCTCTCGACGGCCTAAAATTATCGAGCAGGTCACCATTACTTCGGACAGTAACGGACCGTGCTGACACATTGCACCACCCACTGAATCCACCGGTTACGAAAACCCACCTTGGTAAGCACGCCTTCAAGGAAAGTCCAGTCAACTCTGCCATACGCTTTAGCCAAATCCAACTTGTACGCACAATGTGAACCCCGGCCATGTCTTTCATTTTGAATTTTATGAAAGCATTCGAAGGTGATGATAAGTGCATTATTGGTAATCATCCTTCCAGGAATGAAGGCACTTTGTGTCTCTATCCAGCATGGGCCGCAGACGATTCACAATGCACTTGGAGATGACTTTGTAAATCACATCACACAAACTTATGGCCTGAAGTCTTTCAAAATTTCTGGGTTCTTTCCTGTAGGGATGAGGACTATCACTGTATCCTCAACCATTGTCCGTCATTATTTTTTAGTCTTGTGATGGTGTTCTTCTTCCTCCTCCAAGTAGCCTTGCTTGGAACCATTTTTTGTTTCGGTCATCTTCGCGAAGATAAGTTGCTCGGGATCGTTGTCTCCACATCAACTCCTCTCGGCTTAGTAGCTCATCGAGTTCCGCAGCCAGTTTTTTTATGCTATGTTGCTGGTCAGCCGAGAAAGGTTGGCTCCAAAGCCTGCTCAGTTTTTTCCTGATTGCCGCTGCATCCTTGATCACAGACCCAAAGTCCCTGCCCACTGCTTTAGCGCATGTTGCTATAATATTTAATGCCCCTGCCCCCCCCTTCTGCTTAAGGAATTAGCCGACCCACCATTCTTCCAAGAGGATTCGGCTTCCACTTGAAGAGAATCAACCCGCATCTGTTCGTATCTGAACCCTTTCCCCTTTCCTTTGTCAATAGGCCTCCATTCTTTCTTGCTGTTAAGCTGTAGAAAAATAGGTAGGTGATCCGAGCGGATGAGCAAAGATGCTCTACCACGGCATTCTTGTAGAGATCTGACCATTCGGGAGAGCCACCCCACGGTCAAGTCTGGCGCGGACATTCTTATGTCCTTGCTTGTTGTTATAGGTCCAAGGTGGCCCCTTGTGGCCAAGGTCATGCACATTACACTCCGATAAAATTTCTCTGAACATTTCCATTTGCCTTTCACCTCTCCTAGCCTGAGAGAAATGTTCGTTCTGCCACATAACTTCGTTGAAATCGCCCATCAGAGGAACACAGTAGGATTTGATTTAAGGCTATGGCAGATTTGAATTCACTCGATGGAAAACTGGCGTATGTCTCTTACAGAGGTAGCTTATAGGTAATGTAACAAGCCAACGGCTACCATCCATTTACAAATTCGCCAACCTTTATAGGAACACAAGAGGGAATTATATGCTAATCAGGTGAGGACCAGATCTTCTTCAGCGTATCTGGTCGAAGGATGACGCACACACTTGCTGGGTTGGCCCTCCTTGTTTATGAAGGCCGTATCATTGTTGGAGGTCGAAGTAGGGCCCACTGTTAACATTGCAATTCCAGGATAAGGCTAATGATGCAGATTCACCATCTGATGGTATAGGGAAATTTCGACAGAGCCAAAATAATCGAGTTCAGTTTCATCTATTTTGGATTGGCTTAGCTTTCATATGGGAAATGAATATAGTTGCACAGACCGAATTGAGACATCAAGTATTCGATTTTCAATCATTTTTTTTAGGCTCAACAATACTCTTTGCGTTCATTTGTTACATCTATTGTGCTAGCCCATTTTCCATTCTGCCAAGTAACTCTTAAAAGACCCCATTAATCATGTCCACGCAAAAACCAGATGCGCCTCTTAAGTTTTTTTGTACTCGCACAATATCAGTTTGGGTTTTCCTGGTTGTCAGCACAAACATTCTGCACACCAGAGTGATAAAACTTGTATATGTCTCTGTATCCTCTTTCAGGCTTCCGGTGTGCCACAAAACTCTACCAGAAAAGGTGGAAGCACGGAGCTGAACTTGAACCTTGGTTTGGAGGACCCGGATGATGACAGCGACGCTGATTTGAGCCCAGACGAACAGGGTGACGCGGGCAGCACCCCGCGGTCGGATAACCGACTGAAGAGGAAAGTGTTTTAACTGTTGACCTCGAATATTAGAGCCTAAGCAGCAGCAGCAGCTCCATATTCCACACGAGTTGTGCACCATCTTTGTGTGATGCTAGGTCGTTAGCGTAGTCTTGTTAGTTATTAGTGTGTAGCTTTTGTATCTGCCATCCTCCCTGTTTCAGTAGACGAATCGATGTTGTTTCATGCCAGTTGGGAGGCTTATCGCCTTGTTATTGTTGTATGAAAATTGTCATGAACTTATGAGGAAACTAGCAGTGTACCAGCACGTTGTTTTCAGTTGTGCATCACTCGTGAGAGGTGGTCTGCGCCGTCATTGACCAGGACGGGGTTTGCTTGCCCCCCCTCATATGCTCCCAATGACCATTGTTCGTGCCTGCTAAAACCTGGAACGTGACCCACATTTTTTTTTATTGTGAATTCGAGAAACCTACATTTTCTTTTGAGGGATCGAGAGTTACAAGTGTTGAGGATGTTGCTATGTTGGCATCAAATGATCACCTCAGGCAGCTGGCTGGGTGAAGATGAATACAGATTTTTATTTTTTTGAGGGAAGAAGATGAATTCAGATGGAGCGGTCGGCGAGTAGGAGGTGCAGGAGTTGTGGGACCTGTTCACCTCGGCAGCTTCTTGACTGGTCGTGCATCATAGTTTGATTATATAGCCTATTTTTTTAAGAGAATACAGTGCAATACGGATGCTCACATACACTAGTATACACGGCCTGACCCGTTCGGTTATTTGTTTTGCACTCAGATTTTTGATCTGTGCAATGTTTAAAGGAAAGCACTTCTTTGCCAGACCCACTAGGAAAGATCGAATCGATCCCAAGCTCGCTGCATGCAGGAAGGAAAACAGCAAGATGGTGCGAGCCTGAAAAAGCGACGGAAGAAATTGAGTTACCTTTCGCCGTATCAGTCGTCCTATTTATCCTTCTTCTCACTGTCGAAACCTCCGCCGCCATTTCTACCTTCGAGCTCTTCGTCCCGTGGGAATTTCTTCACCGAGGAAAAAAAAAGCTACGCATCTTCCCTGGCCGGCGGCAAATGGTGGCTATGATTCTTCTTCCGCGTCCTCTCCGGCCTGTTTGGTGCCTCTACATTGCGAAGCGTGGTAGTGTGTTGATCTGTGAGCATGTGTAGATATGTTAGAACAAATGGTATTGGTGTTGATGATTAGAGAACGTGTAGATATGACAGAGCAAATGGTAGTAGTGCTGATGATCATACCATGTGTGGATGTAGTAGAGCAAATGTTCAAGTTGTTTTCCATGTCGGTTTAGATGATCCAATATTCCAATAGAACCCGAACTCTTTTTTATTTCAATTCTATTAGATATGATGTATTTAGATCTAATTCTTATATAAAAAACTCCATTTATCTTTTTCTTGCTTTCTGTAAAATCTCTAGAAAAAGAAATAGCTCTATCCTTCTTGCTTCCACTGTATTACTTTGTCTACATACAAGAACTGGTTGCATTCAAGATTATGTATGATTATACATGAAAGACTCTTATTTGGCTTACATTCTATTTAGGATTAAGTGTAGGTGTAATCAGACATGCTTCTCACGTATTTATCATATACTTATTTAGATCTACTAAATATTTATCAGTCGATAATTTTATGGCATATTGGATTGTCCTTTGCTTTTAAAAACAGGTAACAAAAGAAATAAAAAATCTTCCTATTCCCGCTTCTTCTATTCAGGTCATCATTCGCGTACTCTAGAAAAAGGGCTATGGTATCATAACTTTAGTGTTCTCGGTATTTCAAATAATAATTTCTGGAGAACTAGACATCCTATCTGAACATGCTTTTTATTTTAATCAGAGCATTTATAGATGCGATGGTGTTTCGAGTCTCATGGTTTGCTTTAAGCTTGAAGGCCAGTCTATGTGCAATGTACTTTGTTGTGTTTTTGTGTGTGCAAGTGTAGTGTTGAACTAGTCCTCATGCTGATGATTGTAGGACCTGAGCGTCAAAGACTTTAGTCAGGCCCTTGTCTTTTCCTAGAACCAGTTCATGTTGTCCTATGTTGAGGATTCCCTATTGT
The DNA here is from genome assembly GCA_950022295.1 of Bromus sterilis. NCBI lineage: Eukaryota > Viridiplantae > Streptophyta > Magnoliopsida > Poales > Poaceae > Bromus > Bromus sterilis. The sequence goes on along the minus strand of OX465596.1, from coordinate 343,861,498 downwards.
TCTACAAGCAAATGCCTTCTGATTCAGATGTCTTTGAAGGGCCTGCTAAACAACCTTGAACCTTCTTTTGTAATGGTGATGACTTTTTTAGTAAGGATGGATCTTGAAAGACCCCAACGCTTTACTAAATAGTAAAAAATAGTACATATCTCATTACAACAGGACTCAATAGAAACCAAAAATCACAAACAAGTCCCTGACTATTGCAGAAAGGACCCTCAATAAGTACGAAGACACACAATCGAGTCTAACAAATTCTCTTGGATCGAACCTAGCTGCCTTCGGGGACAAAGCCACTTGGGGGGGCAACAAGATATCCACTCCTACACGTCGTGGGCTCCAAAAAGGGTTGCACTGCCTCCCTATAGGTTGCAGGCCGGGAGGAAGAAAGACCGCCATTCTGTTAGAGAGTTCCTTGATGAGGTCACTGATGACGGGAAAATGGGGCGTTAGAATAAATAATACTATAGCGTCCACGCTCATAGAGACAGATAGTATAATTTAATTGCATAAATGCATAACATAAAAGAGAGATCAAACATTGCAGGTACTTTATTTCCAGAGCTCTTACATATACATAAAAGAACTGTTAATTACATCTCCGAAGAGAAAACCCCTGATTAAGAATTCCAACATATCTATTACATGGCACTACAACTTATGAGCATTACAAAATAAGAAATAGAAGAAGACTACAAAATATAAAAAGAAAAGTCTTCCTCCTCGCTGTTGTCATCTTCAGCGTGGTTGGCGCCCTTGAGATTGTCTTTGCTATCATATGGGTAGCATAATGTCCTCGATATGATTCATTTATATCATATGACATTTGATGTTCATATGTATATTTTTTTGAGGGGTTTACACGAGCTCTAGTGCTCAAATCTGGTAGAAAAGGGGATACAATGTGGGTCATGAGGATTCAAAAGCCACACATGGCGACACCTAGACAGATTACAAGCGAACTTAGCAAGCTCGTGAGCTTGGGCATTTGTAGACCGGCCTTCAAAGATGAAGCTGCAATGCGAAAACTTGCTTCTTTTGTCATTGATCTCCTTAAGAACGGGCCCAAAAATTCCACCAGATTGATCACCGATAGCTGAGACGATCGTTTTTGAATCACATGAAATGATGATTTTCTAGAGGAGCAAGTCTTCCGCCAGTGCTAAAGCCTCCGGGCAAGCTAACGCTTCAGCCGTTGCCGGGTCCGTGATCCCATTCAAAGTTAACGCCGAGGAGTCCAAGAACTTCCCCTGATCGTCTCGACAAACAGCTGCAGCAGCACACTTCGAGAAATCTTGGGTGAAACCAACATCCACCTTGATTATCGCATGTCCAGCAGGGGGCCTCGTCCATCGTCCGGGAGTCTTCCCTTTGACAGAAGCATCCCCACACACCCCAGGGTTCTGTGCGATTCGTCCATTTGAGACCGTATCCAGAGTTCGGACCATTTCAAGCTCACGCACAAACCTCACCGCAAATGCATGAGTTTCTAGGGACTCTGGAAGATACTCTCATGGATGGCCTTTCTTCTTGCTGTCCAAATAGACCATAACAGAACCACACACATGACAAAATCGTCATGGGACAGAGCCTCGATCAGATTGAACAGCCAGAGTTTTGCATTAGGGCTTCGGTTCTCAGAAATTGCCATGCTTATATCATCCTTAGCAAGAGCCCAGACACAGCGGGCAAGGGAGCAGTCAACTAGCGAATGCCTCCAGGAGTCGATATCGCCACAGAATTGACAAGTATCCTCTGATGCCATGTTCCTATGCATTCTAACATCCTCTGTAGGTAAAGAATGTTTCGCCAAACGCCATAGAAAAGTTCTTATCTTCGCCGGGACTTTGACAGACCATAGAGACTTCCAACCATTCTGATCCACAGCCGGGTTTGAAGAATTGCTTCGACCTTCCAGGAGACCTTCTCTCACTGTTCTGGTTGTCAGGAGCAGCCTGTACATAGAGCGGACTGAGAAAAAACCCTTCTTCTCAAAGTGCCAAGACCAGTAGTCGCCCATCGATTGTGTGCACAGCGGAATGGGCATATTATTGCATGGACATCATTCGGTAGAAACCAATGTCGCAGCCGCTCCTCATTCCAGCAAGCTTCTGAGGATTCAATGAGCTCCGACACCATCATCGGTTTGTCACTGGAAAGGCACACGATTGGGAGAAGATTAGAGTCTCTGGGGATCCAGTTGTGCTCCCATACGGAGGTTGACAGGCCATCTCCAATGCGTCTGATAAGACCAAGCTTCAGAGCATCACGTCCTTCGAGAATACCTCGCCATATATGAGAAGGGTGAGTCCCAAGTGATGCTTCCAAGATGCTCGAATCTGGGAAATAAATGGCTTTTAGCAGCCGTGAACTGAGAGAATTGGTGTTTTGAAGAATCCGCCAAGCTTGTCGCGCTAGAAGGGATATGTTGAACAGATCAAGGTCGCGGAAACCCATACCCCCATCTTGTTTGGGCTGTATCATCGAGCTCCAGGAGACCCAATGCGGTTTCCTCTTTCCTTGCTTACTTCCCCAAAAAAATTGTCTGATTAGTTTAGTAAGGTGCTCACATAGTCCCCTTGGGAGTTTAAAAAAGGACATGGAGTAAACGGGCACGGCTTGAGCAACGGATTTGATAAGCACCTCCTTCCCAGCACAAGAGATCGTCCTCTCAATCCACCCCTTCACTTTCCACCACATTCTATCTTTTAAGTATTTGAACGCACCAGATTTTGAAGGACCAATATCAGACGGCAATCCCAGGTACCTCTCATTAAGTGTCTCAGTATGAACATCCAAAATCCCTTTCACCTCATCTCTGATAGATTCAGGGCAGCCCTTGCTGAAGAACACAGAAGACTTGTTGTAATTTACCCTCTGCACCGAGGCTTGGCAATAAGATTCAAGCAAGTTTGACACCTCATTGGCTCCTTCTCCGTTTGCTTTGAAAAGCAGCAGGCTATCATCCGCAAACAAGAGGTGATTAACTCGAGGTGCCGAGGGCGACACTTGTATACCACCAAGATGCGGTGACGAATCTCTGGTTTTGAGGAGGCCTGGAAGGCCCTCCGTTGCTAACAAGAACAGATAGGGAGATATAGGATCTCCTTGCCGAATCCCTCTAGTCGGGGTGAACTCCTCAAGTTTCTTGCCATTAAACATTACCGAATATGTCACAGAGGTGACCAAACTCATAACAAGAGAAACCCAGTTTTCTGAGAAGCCCAACTTAAGCATGATGGCCTTCAGGTATGGCCACTCAACCCTGTCGTACGCCTTCATCATACCAAGCTTGAGGGCGCAATGACGGTGCTTCAGAGATTTGTTCCTTTTCATAAAATGAAGGCACTCATAAGCAACAATGATATTGTCCGTGATCAGACACCCCGGAACAAAAGCAGATTGTTCTTGAGATATAATATCAGGCAGAATCTCCTTTAGCCTATTAGCAAGAACTTTTGAAGCAATCTTATACAACACATTGCAGAGGCTGATGGGACGAAACTGTGTAAGCTTAGAGGCTTGTTTAAGCTTCGGGATCATCACAATGAAGGTGTTGTTGATGCATGCAGCACTTTCCTCCCCTCTCAGAATGAGCAGCACCGTTTTGATGACTTCATTACACACATCCCAGTGTTTCTGGAAGAAGTGAGCTGGAAAGCCGTCGGGGCCAGGAGCTTTAAGGGGGGACATCTGATAGAGTGCCCGCTTTACTTCCTCATCCTTATAATCCGCGTTCAGCAGTGCGTTCATGGCCGGGGTAACTTTGGATGGGACGGACTCCAGCACCTCAACCATATTTGTGACCCCCTCAGAAATAAACAGATTTTTGTAAAACGAGGTCGTCATGCTCTCAAGCTCATCAATCGCCGTGATCACATCACCATTGTCATTCTCCAAAGCCTTTATAAGGTTTTTCCACCTCCTCATAGATGCCCTCAGGTGGAAGAATTTTGAGTTTTTTTGTCTCCGCTTGACATCCATTCCACTCTCGACCTCTGTCGCCATAAGATTTCCTCTTTGTGGTATAGATCGACAAGGCTGTCAATAATGCTGATCTCCCGAGGCGAAGGCCCCGTCCGCCCCGGAATTAGCCTCAAAGTTTCCAGCTCCCTTTTCATCCTTGATATTTCTTTTCGAACATTACCAAAGGTGGCCCGATCCCATTGAAATAGGTCACCTGAGAGGCTAGCTAATTTATCTTTCATAGTTTCCACCGAGATTGCATGTGGGCTGCTGTTCCACCCCGAACGGATACATGGTTTTAAATCATCGTGCGTCTCCCACATTGCTTCATAGCGGAAAGGTTTTGCCCCTCAGAGAGTAGAGAGCGCCTGGTCCATTCGAAGCAGCAACACTGAATGATCGGAGCATGCAGAATAATGATGTTCCACCTGGGCCAACGGGAACAACGAAGACCACTCTGGATCAGCAGAATAATGATGTTCATATGTATAGCACATGGATGCTTTGGCTATTTATACGTAACTCATTAACCATTGAATATTATAGTAATAAGAAATGGTTTTCATATAAAGATTTATTTAATGGTTTACGAGCCAGTTCAGTGAGCATACATGCAATATAGGGGATAACTCTTTTTATGAGTTAATTTGATCATGCATGTGATTTCGATATGGATGCATGAAAAGGGAGAATATTTGGTTCACTTTGTAACAATGTATATGGCATTGCATCAATTTATTTTATAGTTTTGTGTAGGCTATCATCTATAGTTTGGAGCATTTGCCTTATATTTGGAAACATAGTTTATACTCATAAGTTGTTGGAGTATTTTCTATATTTGACCATAGTTTATACTCTTAAGGTATTGGAGTATTTTATATATTTGACTATAGTTTATACTATTAAGGTATTGGAGTATATTGATATTTTACCATAGTTTATACTCTTAAGGTGTTGGAGTAGTTTAGATATTTGACCATAGTTTATACTCTTGAGGCATTGGAGTAGTTTTGATATTTGACCATAGTTTATACTCTTAAGATATTGAAGTAGTCTTGATATTTGATCGTAGTTTATCTCTTAAGGTATTGGAGTAGTTTCATGTAACATCCCAAAATTCTAAATTTTGGAATGTTATAATAATTAGATAATTATGATTGTCTTGTTTGATTTGTGTGTAATTGATCTAAGTGAGATAGACTAGAATCTGAAACTCTTGAAGTTTACAAATTAAAATGAGAGGGAATAAAAGGACTTTCCCTAATATTCATTTTTGTTCTTTAAAACAAACCCAACAAATAAAATTTGAGAGAATGTAATATGACTCCTTCAAAAAATAAAAAAAAGTTGGAAAAATATTTTCAATAGAAGTTTTATTTTATTGGATCTTATTTTAAATAAGTTTATATTTAAAATTAAAATAATTAAATGAGGAAAGATAACATGACTTCTTCAATTTCATTCGAAAATGATTTAAAAACCTTGCTTTGGATTTATTTGGATTTATTAGAAAATGTTTTTTTAATCCTTTTATTTTGGATAAAAAGTTACTGAATATTCTACTTAAATTATTCTAAGATTTTAGAAATTTATTTAGGCATTTTTGGAAGTTATAAATTAATTTATAAAACTGTCGGAAGTTGTGTTAAAAAAATAAGTAAATAAATAAATATATTTTATTTAAACAAATATTTTGTTATTTTATTTGAAGTTATTTTATTATTTTAAAAATATCTCTATAGTCAGTTTTCTTTAAAAAAAATTAAGAAAAAATTTGTTAGAAAAAAAAAACGGACGGGCCGGCCCAGCCAGCGCCCAGCCGCACCTGCGGGCCACAATGGCCGAACCGGCCCAGCAGCGGCAGCTCGTGTTCTCCACGTACGTACACGTGCAGCAGAACGAGTCCATGGCGGATACGGCCGCGGCTGCCACGTGCGTGCGTCCGGAACTCCTTCTTCGATTGCTCTTTGCGCAAGAAAACTTGTCCCATAAATACCCCATGATTCCCTCCACCGATTCCCCACAAAATTTCGCACCAAACCGTTCCAAATCGAGGTAATTTCGAGGTAGATCTAGGTCCAACGAAGCTCCATTGTTCGACAAATTTCGTCACCGGTGAGCCTTCCCTTGACCCCAAATTCTGCAGGCCGACTCCTCTCTTTGTTGTGCATCTAATTGACATCTTTTCCCTCTTCTATTCTTGCGCAAGATTGATCCCCAAATTGTACGCGCACCGCGGGAGTTCATCGGAACGCGCTCGGTTCACCGCGTTGCCACGCCCGTACAGACAACGTTGGAGATCATCACCACCACCGTTGTGATCTCCTAATCAAGCCCTACATCCTAGACGTCCTCGTTGATGCCGAAGATCGCCGAAATTGTCGTCTTCGTCGCGTAAAATCTACACGCCGCGGTTAGTAAAATCGCCGTAACTTTTATCCGTTGCTCCGTTTTAGACGAAACCAGTGGCAAAATCGTTGGTTTGAAACCCTCTACATTTTGTGTACTGTAGATCCAAGTTTTGAGAAAATTATTTTTCCGTAAAAAAAATCCTAAATCCTATGCAAAAGCGTTCATGTAATATCTTTTTACTCGTAGATCCGTTTTGCGTGATTCCAAATCCCACGGTTTTATTTCGGAATGTTCTATCCAGTACCACCCTAAACATTTATTTGTGAATTTCGAAAATAATCAGATCTGATCAGTTTCAAAATCAAGTTTTTTTGATCGTATCTTTTGTTTTACAACTCGGATTTGATTGATTCTTTTTGCAAACTAAAACCCTAGATAAATCCTATATTCTAGATACCTTGCAACCCACTTTTTAACCAATCAAGATCTGTTTTGAAAAATCTTTTATTTGGTTTTTATTTTGGAGTTCTTGAACATTGTTTTGCTTTTGGTTGTGTATTGATTGTGTGTATCTTATTTTCTCACGATAGATTGCTCGGAGTGTGACGAGTAGAATTTTCAGAATTTTGAGCGCGAATAACTTCATCAAGATTCAAGGCAAGTCATATCTTTGATCATACTCCCTATTACCTATGTTTTCAATGCATTAGTTCTTCTTCTTTAGATTGCATAATAGGTTATGCTATGCTATTACACCCAGTAGTTCATTAAGGTAGGTCTGATCCTTACATCATTGTCACCATCGTATACTGTGATATTGCTATGCTAAGAAGACGTGGATTGGGAAGTGAATCATTATGAGGTATGAGTGATAATGTAGTAATTATGACCAAGATAAAGTTAATGAACTACCTGGGTGGGATGGTTGCGAGTATCTTGGAGATGGCCAATGATGACTGCGGAAAGCCACCCAGTCTCAAAGGGACTAATTGTATTGTCATACCTAGAAGCTTACGTGTGCAGCCACAAGCTATTATGGGCTCTGGCTTAGTTGAGTAGGTTGTGTGACCCATTTTCGGGATAACTAGCAGATGTAGATTTTTTATAGGTGTACCGGTTATCCAGCGGTTAAGGGGAAACACTTCTGAAAGACCATGTCTCGATCTTCCGGTTGTCATACACCATGCAGTGTGACGAACTACAAAGGAGGCGATCGAGTCTTGTGGGGAAAAGTGCACAAACCTCTGCAAAGTGTAAAACTAATCGATTAGCCGTGTCCCCGGTTATGGACAATTTGAGCGACTAGATGTGGTAATATTGATTTGTCTCATCATCTTTAATTAACTGATTGGTTTAATCACTTTGGGATTGGTTGAGTGGGGGTTCCCATCTCAATCGTATGCTATTGTAGGACTTAGTTACTATTATTCTATAGGGAAAATTTAGCTTTTGCAATGTAGAAGCTCCACCAGCCAAATTGCATGTATTGTAGGAAATTTTACTTCTTTCTGGGATATGATTTGTCGTACATTCAAATGTACTGACCCGTTGTCGGGCTGTAACCTTCGGTGTTGCAGGATTAAATACGACGAGTAAGTGATACGATATAGGGTCGTGAAGTCTACACTCAACTTTGCCGTTGGCGTTGATGGGACTCCACTTATATATTGTTTGTTCTGCTGTGTATTCTAGCCCAAGGGCTGTAAGGTAATAAATACCATGTATTTACGTTAATTTATGACATGTGATACTATGTTATTTCATCGAGTACTGTGTGTGCTAGCATACTGATCCAGGGATAGCACAGAAGCACAGTAGACTTGGTTCCCTTCGGGATCGGGTCGCTACATTTCAATATTGGACCATAGTTTATACTCTTAAGGTGTTGGAGTATTTTATATACTTGACCATAGTTTATACTCTTAAGGTATTGGGGGTATTTTTATATTTTACCATAGTTTATACTCTTAAGGAATTGGAGTAGTTTTGATATTTGACCATAGTTTATACTCTTAAGGTATTGGAGTAATATTTTGGATATTTTGCCATCGTTTATACTCTTAAGGCATTGGAGTAACACTTTGAGTATTTTACCTTAGTTTATACTCTTAAGGCATCGGAGTAATATTTTGAATATTTTACCATAGTTTATACTCTTAAGGCATCAGAGTAATTTTTTGATGATTTTACCGTAGTTTATACTCTTAAGGCATTGGAGTAATATTTTGACGATTTTACCATAGTTTATACTCTCAAGGCATTGGAGTATTTTGATATTTTTTAACGTAGTTTATACTCTTAAGGCATCGGAGTAATATTTTGAGTATTTTACCCTAGTTTATACTCTTAAGGCATCGGAGTAATATTTTGAATATTTTACCGTAGTTTATAATCTTAAGGCACCGGAGTAATTTTGATATTTGACCGTAGTTTATACTCTTAAGGTATTGGAGTGTTTTGATATTTGACCATAGTTTATACTCTTAAGGCATTGGAGTAATATTTTGAATATTTTTACCGTAGTTTATACTCTTAAGGCATCGGAGTAGTATTTTGAATATTTTACCATAGTTTATACTCTTAAGGCATCGGAGTATTTTATATATTTGACCATATTTGATCGTAGTTTATACTCTTAAGGTATTGGAGTAATTTTTATGTTTGAGCATAGTTTATACTCTTAAGGCGTTGGAGTATTTTATATATTGACCATAGTTTATACTCTTAAGGTATTGGAATACTTTTGTATTTTACCATAGTTTATACTCTTAAGGCTTTGGAGTACTTTTGTATTTTAACCATATAGATAGATTTTGTTTAGTGTTTGATTAACCGGCTAGGAAGGATCTCACAATGATATGTCCATGTAGATGAGTTTTACATGATTTTATCTAGGAAAATACATGGTTTGCTTGCATGCAAAATATTTGTTTGTCTTATTTATTTTAGTACTGATGGATATGATTAGTACTAATTTCCTCATAAGTAGATAATATCTATGCTTTGATGTTTAGCATGTTGTATGGAATATGCATGCTTAATATGGACTTTATGACATGTAAGAATTTATATTGGCCTACGTGCATTTTAATATGAACCGAGACAACTAATATTTTATTATATCATGTTTATATGTTAGATTTCACTTAGCACATTCTATATATTTGCACATCATAATATGCTAATTTATCCTTTATATGATGATTTTATATGTCTTTTTGTTTGTATTACTACCAACGAGACGCAACATGTGTGCCCGTAGTTTAACCAATAAAAGTGGTTCATTATGCATGTTACTTAGCTAGCATGATTTGTAAGCACTCATCTGCATGGGATTATAATTTGCATGTTGATGTTTTATATTTGTTTCCCTTCGAGATTTATATTCGCCGCCCTCACTTATAATAAAAGGGAAAATATATCCTTCTTGGTTCGTATCACCATAATCAACCAAGGAGTAAAAGTCCTCACTCTTTAAACATTATTGTGCTTTGGTTCGTATCACGGTGATCAACCAAGTCAAAATGTCAAGATCGAGATTAATATCATATGTTGCTTGATTCGTATCATGATGATCGACCAAGGACAAAATTCACACTCTTAAATATTATTGCACTTTGGCTCGTATCACGATGATCAGCCAAGGCAGAATATCAAGATGGACATGTATATATATATATATAGATATATATAGGGTGTGTCTATTCTAACAACACCCCTTAAGATCTTATTCTAACCACTAATCCTTATTCTAACAACACCCCTCCCACCCCCTCCCAGCTTCCTGGCGCGGCAGCGCCCGATCCGGCGGTGATCCCCACCCCTCCCTGCTTCCTGGCGCGGCAGCGCCCCGATCCGGCGGCGACCCCGACCTCTCCCAGCTTCTTGGCGCGGCAGCGCCCCCGATCCAGCGACGACCCTGACCCCTCCCAGCTTCCTGGCGCGGAAGCGCCCGCGGCCGGCGGCGACCCCCACCGCGCAGCGCACCCCCACTGGCGGCGGCGCGGAACGACGCAGAGAGCCGCTATGCGGCGCGGATTCGGCGGATCCTTCCACAATTCAGCGCCGCCACCGCCTGCAGCTCCACCACTGCCTCAGTTCTGATCTGCTAGCCTGCAAGATCCGCCGCCGTTCAGCAAATCGAGGCATCCAGCCGCGATGATGCATGGTCGGGGGAAGCGAACTGCAAGGAGGCCTTCTCCGCAAACACGCAGTCGTCGTGGGAGCGAACTGCAATGGTCATATCGCTCATACAACCTTCTCCAACGACGATGGCGCAGGTTGAGAAGGTCCATGTGTTCCTGCAACGCAGCTGGGCTGCACGTCGACAACAAGCCGAACTGAAACTACAGAACAGCAGAGCTGCTTTCAAGAGGAAGGCCGCGCCACCAACTAATGTAAGCAGTCCTACTACGTGATTTCATAATGCAGTGCTCTGTTTGTTTGCAATGAAGTGCGTTCTTGCGTCAAAAATGCGTTCGTGTCTCTCCCCATGGCTTACAATATGTAGTAGTTTGTGAAAAATAATGCAGTGCACATTGTTATATGTTGTTGAGCACTGTGAATTTCGACTGAACTGCATGGGAGTACATTGCATCCAAAAATATATAGTTTCACACTAACTGAAATGCAAAAGTAACATTGCAGTTCAATGCAGTTTTTGCTTCTTGCGTATAGAACTGACATATAGTATCTAAAAAAACAGTGCAGTTCACTATTCTTCAAAAAATAAATAAAATTACCACTTTGGGTTGGATACTAAGGTGAAGTTCGCTGCCTATTCTCCTATGCAGGATAAAGCTGTGCAGAGAAGCCAGAAGATGCAGCGAGTGATTCACGGCAATCAACCCCTAAACTGCGTTGAGAGAGAAGAGTGAGAGATGGCCGCAAAGATAACACCAGAGATACCTAGAGGTTTTTTCAACACGACGAATAGAACTGCATACTCAGCGGAGGAAGATGTAGAGGACGAAGATAAAGACAGAATAGAACATAGCGGACAAGATGAGGAGGACGATGAACTGATATACATGGGGAAGCAAGCGCAGCGAGACGACGATGATGGCGACGATGAAGAGCAACTCATAACAGTTATGCAGCAAAGGTACACGGACGTTATTGCAACATTTGGTCAGCAGATAAGAGTGGGGGATATTGAGCCTCCACAAAACAATGTTGCGCCTCCGGAAATCAATGTTGAACACGAGCCGGTTCGGGAGCAACCGGTTCGTCGACACAAAAACAGTGGGATTCCGCCGAGGCCGCCTTCCACACATCAAATGGATCAGCGCCCGGATCAGAAAAAGACACAGACAACAAAGAGAGTACAATTCTCATCACTTCTGCCTCCCCGAGATCCTCGATTACACATGTCTGTTGTAACTCCTCCATGCCCAATAAACATTGGTGAGATGCAAACACCAATGGAGAATAAGAAGTACACACATGTAAGCTTCCTTGATTTACTGCTGCAGTTTTCTTATGAAAACTTTTTCAGCCTGCGCGTTCTTTCATTAACAAAAAGAAAATCATTTTCATGTTGCGGTGCAGAACACGAGCTTTCTGCAAGAACTTGTGCCTGCGAAAGCTATGCAGTTCATCTCTTTCGTGGCAGCACACGAGTTCTACAACACATATGCGAGGCATGCAAGATTCGGCACACGAAAAAGGGGGACGCACATGGCGAACAACTACATAGTTTGCTCAAGAGAGGGAAACCACCAAGAGACTGTGTCAGATTATGACAGGAAGTGAGATAAAAGAACGAAAAGAACTGGCTGCAAGGCGAAATTTAGAGTGAAAAAGATAAAGGATGTGTTTGTGATAGCACATGTTGAGCTCAATCACAACCACAAGATGATTGAAAGCCCAGCTATGCTTCAGCACTTGCACTCGCATAAGAGGGATGATCCATTGCTTGATAAACTGGTAAAGGGCATGCAGATCGACAACCTGACGCACATGCTAATGATGTCGACCCTATCGAGAATGTCAGGAGGGCTACAATATATGGGGCGCACTAGTCGTGACTGGGTGAACAAGTACATACATTAAACTAGCTGATATCTCCTCTGCTTGATGCAGTTCGCTTCTGCATTTCTGTGTGTTGTTTAATGCTGAGGTATGTTCTTCTTTTAAACTGCAGGAAGTACCAGTTCGCAAAGGAGGAAACTGAGGATGATGTGAAGAAACTGTTAGATTTCTTTGAAAAGATGCAGGAAATAAATCCAGAGTTCTTCTATGATTACAACAAAGATGCCGATAACCGTGTGCAAAACATCTTCTGGGCGAACGCAAGCTGCCGGGGTTCCTATGAAGATTTTGGAGATTGTGTCACATTCGACACGACATACAAGACCAACAAGTTTCACATGCCTCTGGGCGTGTTCGTTGGAGTAAACCACCACCTACAAAGTACAATATTTGCGGTGGCTCTCGTCAGAGACGAAACAATACCATCTTTCGAGTGGGTGTTCCGGACGTTCTTGCGTTGCATGAACAACAAGCGGCCAATCTGCATACTGATAGGTAAACTAAAAAATGCAGTTCAATGCTAGCTTTTTTGTAGTCCATTTCTTACATCCAAAAAACAAAAAAGAAAACGGAGAAAAAGCAAAAAAAGAAATGAAATGCAGTTTTCTCGATCTAACTGACTGCTTGTTTTCAAAAAAACATGCAGATCAATGCCCCTTAATGGATGAAGCGATAAAGAGTACGCTAATAGGCACGCTGCACAAGTTGTGCCGTTGGCATATACGGAAGAAATACAAGGATCATTTGTCCTTGCTGTACAAAGCATACGAGACATTCAAAGATGAGATGACATCAGTTCTCAACCATCCATTGATGCCATCGGAGTTTGAACACGCTTGGCATGACCTAATGGAGAAGTATAACCTGCAGAATGATGAAATTATGAATGCGCTCTGGACAGACCGAGAAGAATGGATATCAGCTTACTACAAGGAGGTGTTCTGTGCACGGATGACATCAACACAGAGAAGTGAAAGCATGAACCGGATCTTGAAGAGAAACTTTGTCAAGGAAAGACACGACCTACACATATTTGCGTCGCAGCTGGACAGATGCATCCAGACGAGGAAGGGCAACGAGCATGCAGAGACCATGGCTAACGAGGTATGGTACAAAAAATCTTATTAAGCACATATACGTAGTTCAGACTCGCTGCTGATTTTCCTTTGAACTTAAAAAATGCAGTTCTCTTTCCGTTTGAACAAAAATGAGATGAAAAGTGTGATGTTAAATGCAGTTCTCTTCTGTATATAAAAAATGCAGGCGGAAATTAAAAATACTACTCAGTTTGGTTTCGAGGTTCAACTATCCAGGATTTACACAAGGGCGGTCTTTGCTGACTTCAAGCAAACACACTACCGCAACACTGCATTCAGATCGGAGCAGTCCCTCGACAACCCAACAAAGTATTTGGTGCGCCACTACAACCAGTCCGATGATTTTGACTGGGCAAGACATGAGTTCCAGGTTGTCGCTGACGTGAAGAACGGTATCTACGAATGCGAATGCAAACTGTGGACACACATAGGTCAGTGAGACGAGAAAAATAAGGCACAAAAAAAGCATAATGAAGTTCACTAGAATAAAAAAACAAAAAAGTACATATTTTTTATGCAGTTCACAAACCCTAAAATTATCTGTTACATATTTATTTGAAGTTTGCTCGCACTGACAACCAAAAATAAATAAATGAATATTTGCTGCAGGCCTGTTCTACGTACACATCGTTTGCATGTTGGATCAGCTGCGGGTGGACAAGATACCTGAGGAGTACATATTAAAGAGGTACACACGAAATGCGCGGCAAAATGCAACTTTTGACCGCAGAGACTACAAACAAACTGCTCCAGATGGAAGTTCAATGTTCTGCCGTAGGAGGCTACTTGTAGAAACATCCATGGACCTGTCAAACAGGGGTGTGAAGTCAGATAGAGGGTTCAACAGAGCGTTATATGGGATGAGAGCACTCATAGAAGAAGTCGATGTGCTGAACGAAGAAGAGGCAGAGAACAACAAGAATGAACGGAGTGAGGAAAAGGAAGATGAGCACAAACATGACGCTGATGGTGCAACTCCTACTGTGGAAGAAACAATTCTTCCCCCACCTATATCAAACACAAAAGGGAGAAAGAAGGAGAGAAAACCAGCAAATAAAAAAGCTGCAGCAAAGGATGTAGGTTCTGAAAAGAAGAATAAGCCTGAGCCAGAGATGAACAACGAAGGGAGGCCACTGGGAGTGAGGATGTGCAAATCATGCGAAAAGATTGCGGGGCACAACTCGAGTACATGCAAGCAGAGGCTAGAAAAAATCAAGGCCAAAAATGCCACCACATATGACCAAGCTGACCAACAAGAAGATTTGACAAAGAGAAGACTGTGCAGCATCTGCAAAAAGAGAGAGAAGCTGTGACGCCCCCAAAATCGGACCGTGTACAGTAATCATACACACAGGGTACACGACTGAGATTAGGGTGCCACGGTGATAATATCACAGCACAACACTAAACACAAAAGGATAAACAAATATATTACAATAGAGGGGGTCACACGGACCCGAATATATAAGTCATACAAGCCATAATATCTGAGTACAGACATAGTTAGTCAAGTTTTTGCCTTAAGAAGGCTAGCACAAATCACATCAGAGATACAGAACGAAAAGGCGAGGCCTCCTGCCGGGGATCCACAATACTACTCCTGGTCAATGGGGAACTCGACGTCGTAGTAGGCGCCTCCGGGGTACTCCTGCTCCTGGGCTCCAACGTCGGCTGCAGCGGCCGATCAGGCAAAAAAGTAAAGGAAATAAAGCAGGTGAGTATCTAGTATACCCGCGAGTCTTACGTCCGCTACTAAGCATTATGCATGATATCAACGGAATGAAGAGGCTGTATATAGTGGACTGAAGACAGAAGTTCAGAGCAAGGGTAAGAAGCTAGGCCTAACAAAGACTAGCATCTTCCGACGATGTCTTGCAGCATGAGGTAAGAATCAGCCAACAGTTTATATAACAGAAATGGAAGTAACAATGCAGCAGAAGTTGCTGCAGCATTGTATAATAATAAGTTGTAATCATAATTAACTATGCCTCCGAGTTCACCTCCTCAACATCCCCGCGAGGAAGAAAACCCGGAACCATACAGTTTAATAATAATAGTTTCTAGTGGTAAGATCCAGCTTCAGCATAAAGCGTCCTGTTACCGTGGACACGGCTATCGATAGATCAATCTTCCCTGCAGGGGTGCACTTGTGTTACGCTACACGCACGGATCTCCAGGGTGGCGGGAACCTTGTTAGGGAACGCTCCACCGAGGCTATCCGACACTTCATAGCCCATCTTTCAAACTCAACAGAGAGGTCATCCGCCGGTCTAAATCCTAAGTACGCCGGGCCTTGGACCCCAACCCAAACGTACTCCTGCACGGTGCGTGGCTGGCCGGTGAAGTTAAATCAAAGCAAATACAAATCACACGCCGCGGCAAATAAGACAACACCCCTTCCCGGCAATCAGCCCGCGGTACTGCTGACGTCTGAAGAGTCCTCGGACGACACTAAGAAGCAGAGGAGCCCATAACTCGTAGTTCCCACGGGTAGGTAGTGCGTACATGGCATATAGCCAACTCAAGACATTCACTGAACCATTTAGCATTTTAATTAACCTGCGAGACAACCGTTATCGTTGCCTCGACTTAACCGACCCGCGGTCAACGACATCAGCCAGGACCACCAGTACATCGGTGCCTGCCCTGTCGTCCCACCAAGTCACTGCGGTTACCAACAAGGTGAACCGTCTCCTTACCTTGTCTCGCGTGTGCTCCTGGAGGAGCTCGACTTTCGTGGTTTGGTAACTCTCGCGGCCAACGATCAGGGGCCAAGCACACCGGTACACTGGTCGTGCCCTCCCGGTCGTCCCGTCGCAATACCTCTCGCGGGCACCGTTGGGTCGCCCGACTTCTTACCTTTAGGACAACCGTTGTCACGACCCTATGGCGGTAAGACAAAGTCAGCCTCGAGTGGAGTACAAAGAATTACTCCTTGACAGCTCACACTTGAGGTGACTAGGCATAACCCAGATAGGGCCTGAGGCGGTGTCTGCATTGTACCGTACCTGTGCAGTTATAACATTAATATCCGCGTTCACTCCCCTGAGTGATCGCGGCCCTCTATCTAATCCTAGCTAACAATGCGCAGGGTTCACTGCTGAATAATGCATAAGTAATAATAGGCAGCATAGGATAAAGGAAGGCACATCAAGGGGCGACAAAAATACAGGCTATGCAGTTGAATAGGATTGTAAACATAGCAGCATCAGTAACAATGCCCAGTGCAAGAAATGTACGGAAAGATAGGCGATATCTGGGGAAGAGAATGGCTCGGCTTGCCTGCAAGCTCGTCGGTAGTAGTAGGGTCGTCGACGACGTAGTCGTACTCAGCAGCGGTGTAGTCGACGGCAGCAGCGGGGTCTACCGGAGATTAAGGGGGGGGGGAAAGAAACAGTAAATCCACAGCGATAATATACAAACATATGCATGACATGACATATGAAAGATAAAGGTGTTCTAACGCAGTGCAATGCAATATGCTCGGAGCGGGAATTCATCTGAGGATGAACTACCGGCTCCGGGTGATTACCGGACAGGGTGTCCGGAGGGGGAAAGATCAAGCCGGAGGTGCCGTGGTTACCGGAACAACATAAGGGGGGGTGTATCCGTGCTAGTTGAACCATTCCGGACAACATCCGTGTTCAGAATAAATTCATCCGGGCACTCTATCAGTACCGGACAATTTACCGGACAGTTGGTCCGGAGGGGGAATGTTCGATGTTCGTTGTGTTAGAGGGGTGTGGTAGATATACGGATAGCGTATTCATATTCGTTATATTTTTCTGATCAATTTTCATGTATAAAGTTTTTGAATCCGAGTTACGGTTTAAAAGTTATTGAATTTCAAAGTTTTAAATCATTTAAATGATTTCTGGATTTTCTTTTATTATTAAATTTAAACATTATCCAGAAGGGGTTGACTGGTCAAACCTGACCAGTGGGTCCCACTGGTCAGCCTCTGTTATTTATAAAATGATTTAATTTAATCTATTAATCCAGTGGACCCACATGTCATGCACTGATTATTTATAATCTAATTTAATTAATCTAATAATCTAGTGGGACCCAGCTGTAAGTGACACATGTGTTAATTAACAGTTATTTTTAATTAAACAACTGCATGGGCCCACATGTCATACACACATGGGGGTTATCTCTGTTTAAATTTTTAATTAACAAGGGATTAGTTGCAAATCAGTGGGGTTTATCCCTAACCAAAATCTGGCCGGCCCCACTGGGCAGTGGGCAAGCCCACTGGAGGCTAACCCAGCCGGGCACGGCGGCGAGGCAGAGCACGCCGGCGAGGCCATCGGGGTACTCCGGCGACCACTCGGCGAGCGGGAGGCTGGAATCGAATGCGCCACGCCTAGCGCATCTACTGGGGCTCGAAGCGCGGGCTGCGAGGGACCATGGCGTCGGCTATGTCCACGGCCGCGGTGGCCGGAGCCTGTGGTCACGGCGGCGGCACTACGGGGCATGGGGAGGAGAGGGAAAAGGCCATGGAGCTTCGGGTGCTCACCGCGAGGGCAGAGGAGTGACTGAAGGGGCCGGGGAAGGTCGGGGTGGAGCTCCACCTCACCAATGGCAGAGCGGCCCGAGGTGGAAGAAGGCTTCCGATTCGCGAGCTTCAGACGATCCCGGCATCGATTGCAAGCGCTGGAGGAAGTAGTCAAGCGCGGGGAAGGTCGTGGACAACGTAGTGGGGGCAGGCGTCGCCGTTGGCCGCGGGTACTCGCCGGCGGCGCCCACGGCAGAGCACAGGAGCTTACGGGGAGAGGAGAGGGAGACTCGGGGGAAGGGGGAAAAGTGGGCAGGGGAGGAGCGCCAGGGGGGGGGGGGCTCGGCCTTATCTCCATGGGGGGGGGCAGGTGAGGAGGGGGAGCAGGTGGGGTGGCGCATGGCCACGGTGGCCATGGCCGTGCCGTGCGTGTACAGGGTGGGGGAGGGGGCAGGTGAGAGGTAGGTGATGGGGTAGGTGGGCTGGGGTGGGCTTGCGCCCTAGGCGGGTTTTAGGTTTTTTTCTCATTTTCCTTTGTCTTTTCTTTTCTGATTTCTCTTTTGGTAATTTATTTTCCAGCTTAGGCATTTTTGTAAAATGTGTTAGGTGTCCCAATATTAGTATAACATTATATGTCAGTGCCACAAAAGTTTTTATAACAAAATAAATTCATTTGATATTTATCTTAAATATTAAATGCCCAAAGTAGAGGTTTTAACCTACTGTTTGAATTGTTTACAATTTTCTGCAACTCCAAAAAATTACCAAAGTTGGTCCAACATCATTTCAATGATTTTAGGCAATTTACAAAAATAGTTCCATGATTTTTGGAACAACTTTATTTGAGCACATTTGTTTTAATTTCCATTTAAAGTAGTTTCAACTAGGGTTTGATTTCATGATGAGCAAGATGCATTGGGCTTTGTGTTTAGATTACCAACCAGCATGGTTTGGATAGAGCAGAAGCAAAGTTTGATTAAGGTCAGGGGATAACAGGGATTAACAAACAGTGATAGTCAACAGTGATGATGATTACTGTTACAGGCATCTGAGGGTGTTACAAATCTCCCCCACTACAAGAATTCTCGTCCCGAGAATTTAAGTGGTAGCGAGGAAAAGATCGGGGTATTCATCGCTAAGGCGATCTTCGCGTTCCCAAGTGGCTTCATCTTCGGAATGATTCGACCACTGAACCTTGAGGAACTTGACGGTCTTGTTGCGGGTTCGGCGTTCAGTCTGATCGAGAATGCGGCTCGGATGTTCTCGATAAGTTAAGTCTTGTTGCAGCTCGATCATATCATGCTCCACTTCGCGGATAGGATCCTTGAAGCAGCGACGGAGTTGCGACACATGGAAGACATCGTGGACTTGGGAGAGGTTCGGCGGCAATCCCAACCGGTATGCCACGGGTCCACTCCTGGAAAGGATACGGAACGGGCCAATGTAGCGAGGAGCCAACTTGCCCTTGATACCGAAGCGATGAGTGCCCCTCATGGGAGTGACACGGAGGTATGCGTATTCACCAGGTTGATACTCCATTTCACGGTGTTTGCGGTCATAGTTGCTCTTCTGACGAGACTGTGCGGCCTTGAGATTTTTTTGCACAATGCAAACTTGTTCTTCAGCTTCTTGGACAAGATCCGGTCCGAAGTAGGGTCGTTCCCCAGTTCCTGACCAATTCAGGGGGGTTTGACATTTACGTCCGTATAGAACTTCAAAGGGGGCCATCTTCAAGCTAGCCTGATAGCTATTGTTGTACGAGAATTCCGCGTACGGGAGGGCATCCTCCCATTTCATGCCGAAAGAAAGGACACAAGCGCGAAGCATGTCTTCCAGCACTTGATTAACTCGTTCAACTTGGCCGTGCGACTGGGGGTGATAAGCGGTGCTGAGATTCAGACGAGTCCCGAAAGCTTCCATGAAACTATTCCAGTATCGTGAGGTGAAAATGCTGCCACGATCTGAACTGATCTCCAACGGAATACCGTGGAGTGACACAATTCGGCAGATATACAAGTGTGCCAACTGACTAGCAGTGATCGTTTCCTTGACCGGTAGGAAGTGAGCAATCTTGGAGAATCGGTCGATGACGACAAAGATGGCATCGTTACCTTTCTGTGACTTAGGAAAACCGGTGACGAAGTCCATTTCGACTTTGTCCCACTTCCAATCAGGAGGAGGGAGTGGTCGCAACCAACCAGCAGGTTTCTGATGTCCGGCTTTGACGCGACTGCAAATGTCACATTGAGAAACATAGCGAGCGATATCTTGCTTCATGTAAGGCCACCAGTACCGTTGACGAAGGTCTTTATACATCTTGGTACTGCCAGGGTGGATTGACAAGGTAGAGTTATGGGCTCCTTCCATGATATCCGGACCACAGTTAATGAGGGGCGGGCTCACAGGAACTACTAAGCGGCCCTTGAAGTACACAGTATCACCATCGTTAGCATCAATGGTAAAAGAGGAGGGCTTTCCCTCGGCGATGTCCTGCTTGATCTTCACAATGTCAGGGGCCAGAGATTGTCTACTCTTGATGAGGGCGTCGAGTTTTGACTCGAGAACCAGGTTATTGACGTAGCCTTGAGGAACAATCTCGAGATTCAACTTGCGAAACTCTTCATACAGGAGTGGTTGCTGCACCTGAACCTCAAGTTCAGAACAGTAAGCTTTGCGGCTCAAGGCATCGGCCATCACATTAGCCTTGCCCGGGGTATACGAAATATCCATGTTGAAGTCGGCTATTGTCTCGAGCCATCGTTGTTGACGAAAATTCAGGTCTGGCTGAGTAAACAGGTACTTCAGACTTTGGTGGTCGGTGTAGACCTCGCAACGATTACCGACGAGGTAATGTCGCCACAGCTTCAATGCATAAATTACTGCTGCCAATTCGAGATCATGTGTTGGGTATTTTTCCTCGTGAGTACGCAACTGACGAGAGCCATAAGCAATCACCTTGCGTTCTTGCAATAGGACACAGCCTAAGCCTTGACGAGACGCGTCACAATATATCACGAAGTCCTTCTGAGTATCAGGGGGAGCGAGCACCGGGGGAGAAGTTAGCTTGTCCTTGAGTGCTTGAAAACTTTCTTGACATTTATCTGTCCACTCAAACTTGACGCCTTTGTGAAGCAGATTAGTCAGAGGCCTGGCAATTTTGGAGAAATTCTCGACGAAACGGCGGCAATAGCTAGCGAGTCCGAGGAAACTGCGGACTTGCTTGACGGTCTTGGGAGGAGTCCAGTCAAGAATAGCCTGGATACGTTCTGGGGTGACGGCAATGCCATCCTTGGAAATCACATGTCCAAGGTAGGTTACTTCGGGAAGCCAGAATTCACACTTGGAAAACTTAGCGTAGAGTTTGTGTTCTCGAAGCTTCTCCAGTATAAGACGAAGATGTTCAACATGTTCTTCTTCATTCTTGGAATATATCAAGATATCATCCAGATAAACCACGACGAACTGGTCGAGGTACTTCATGAAAATATAATTCATCAATCTGGAGAAGGTGGCTGGAGCATTGGTTAAGCCAAAGGACATGACGGTGTACTCGTACGAACCATAGCGAGTAATGAAGGCAGTCTTCGGAATGTCCTCATCACGGACTCGGATTTGGTGATAACCCAACCTCAAGTCGAGTTTAGAAAACACCTTGGATCCGGCAAGTTGATCATACAGGTTGTTGATCCGGGGAAGTGGGTATTTGTTCTGGATGGTGGCTTGGTTAATGGGCCGATAATCTTGGACCAATCGGTTTGTCCCATCGCTCTTCTTGACAAAGAGCGAAGGTGCTCCCCAAGCTGAGGAACTGGGGCGAATGAATCCTTTCTGAAGTGCCTTGTCGATTTCTCCTTAAGTTCAAGGAGTTCATGTGGCGGCATCTTGTAAGGACGCTTGGCAATAGGAACAGTGCCTGGCTTCAAGTCGATGACGAATTCAACTTCTCTGACCGGGGGTATTCCCGGCAGTTCTTCTGGGAAGACGTCGGGAAAATCGCGAACGACTGGAACGTTCTCGATGCCTTCGAGGGGGGGGGGACATTCAAAGCGTTCATCATAAATATCTGTGTCTCAGCATTACGTGTAACTCGGGCGGTGTGGTTAACAATCCCACCGGAGGGGTGAAAAAGTTGGACAGACTTGGTGCCACAATAAAGTGCGGCATCGTGAAATTTCAACCAGTCCATTCCCAGAATGAGGTCTATGGTGGAAGACTTCAGAACGATGGGGGAAGCAAGGAATTCAATCCCTTCAATTTCAACAATGGTTCCGGGCACTATCTTGGAGGTGTGGGCATGGCCTATCGGGGTGCGGACAACCATCGGTGGGTTCATATCCTCAAGCGTAAAATTATGCGACAATGCAAATGCTTCCGACAAGAATGAATGCGATGCTCCTATATCGAATAAAACAGTAGCAGGTACGGAATTAACGAGAAGGGTACCCATCAGGGTAGCGGGTTGTTGCTGAGCTTCATCAACACTGATGTTGTTCGCGTGACCACGAGTATGAGCAGCAGACCCAGTATTATAGTTGGGGGTCCGGTTGTTGCCACGACCATTTCCACGGCCAGCGGGGTGAACTACCAGTTGCTTCTGTTTCAGGGGACACTCCCTGGAAAAATGCCCAGGTTGACGACACGTGAAGCATAATCCATCCTGAGGACGAAGTGGGGTAGCATTGGGTGGTGCCGGCAGAGCTCTTGGCAACTGTGGTGGTGGAGGCAGACGGGGTGCAGCATAAGACGGCCTTGGGGCAGGGACAGTTGAATGGGTCACACTGGTAGGGAGCCAGATACGACGCTTCTGCGTTGCGCCCGAAGATGAGCCAACGTCACGATAACGCTTCAGAGAGTTCTTGTGCTCCATCTGGGCAGTCTCGACGGTGATAGCCTTGTTCACCATGGTGGCGAAGTTGGCGAAATCATGAACGGCAAGAGCGAGCCTGAGTTCAGGGTTGAGGCCACGACGGAACTTCTGCTGCCTGCGAGCATCAGTGGTGATCTCTCCCTCCGCATAGCGAGAGAGGTTGAGGAACTCGCGCTGATAGGCTTCAACAGTCATATCGCCCTGAGTGAGGTTACGGAATTCTTCCGCCTTGCGATCCATGATCCCCTGAGGAATGTAGCGGGCGCGGAAAGCAGACTGAAATTCATCCCAAGTGATGACTTCTTCAACTGGCAGGGAACGCTTGTGGGTGCTCCACCACTGAGCAGCGGCGCCTTTCAGATGGTAAGACGCAAAGTTCACATAGTCGGCTGGATCGACATTAGCAGACTCCAGCTCGTGAGTGATGTCGCGAAGCCAGTCATCAGCATCCAGCGGCTGAACAGTGTTGCGGAACATAGTGGGGTTGAGGCGGGTGAAGTCGTGCAGAGTCACGGTGGCATGCTGATGGTGGTGCCCATTCTGATTCGGCTGGGGGAACTGAGCCATGATATTCTGCATGAACTGACGGTTCAACTCGAACTGCTGCATCATCGCGGCCATGTAGTCCGGCGGCGGAGGTGGGTCGTTGGCAGCACGACCACGACCACCACGACCAGCCATCCTGCTAGAATTTAACAGGGGTATTTCAGAGATGAAAATTTAATGAGATACCGGAATCAAGCCTGAAGTAAAACGACAACGTAAGGGAGGCGCAAATATATATAAAGGAGTAGTCATATAAGACATACACATCCACACATAGAATCAATCGAAAATCGGGCAGCGTAACGTCGTAGAAATTAAGGAAAAAGGGACTCTCTAGGCGGCGCGCAGACCGCGGTAAGGATTACACGACGCGACATAGATTCCACTATGTCAATCACGCCGCAAGAAAACTGTTGGTCACAGGAGTTGATGCCAGAGAACGCGCGGCTTGCCCAGAATGAGAATGGGATCCGCGGTCTGGGATCTGGCGTACGACGCCTGCGACACGACTCAATCAATGGGGGATGCACCAGAAAAAAAAACGCCGGGTGGAATCAAGAGAACGTGATCCTAATGTCAGCTTTTGTAAAACTTACCAGCAAGGATAAGAGCGTAGATTCCCAGAGCATAGGTAAGGAGAAAAAGATCCTAATACCATAGATATCACACGTAGTGACATCGATGTGGGCCCGTAAGCCAAATATTAAGTTAGCAAAATAGTCTTTCAAAGTCTAGACTCAACTTCGACCAGGTAGTGGTGGGGTGGCTTCCTACAGGCAGTCGGCTCTGATACCAACTTGTGACGCCCCCAAAATCGGACCGTGTACAGTAATCATACACACAGGGTACACGACTGAGATTAGGGTGCCACGGTGATAATATCACAGCACAACACTAAACACAAAAGGATAAACAAATATATTACAATAGAGGGGGTCACACGGACCCGAATATATAAGTCATACAAGCCATAATATCTGAGTACAGACATAGTTAGTCAAGTTTTTGCCTTAAGAAGGCTAGCACAAATCACATCAGAGATACAGAACGAAAAGGCGAGGCCTCCTGCCGGGGATCCACAGTACTACTCCTGGTCAACGGGGAACTCGACGTCGTAGTAGGCGCCTCCGGGGTACTCCTGCTCCTGGGCTCCAACGTCGGCTGCAGCGGCCGATCAGGCAAAACAGTAAAGGAAATAAAGCAGGTGAGTATCTAGTATACCCGCGAGTCTTACGTCCGCTACTAAGCATTATGCATGATATCAACGGAATGAAGAGGCTGTATATAGTGGACTGAAGACAGAAGTTCAGAGCAAGGGTAAGAAGCTAGGCCTAACAAAGATTAGCATCTTCCGACGATGTCTTGCAGCATGAGGTAAGAATCAGCCAACAGTTTATATAACAGAAATGGAAGTAACAATGCAGCAGAAGTTGCTGCAGCATTGTATAATAATAAGTTGTAATCATAATTAACTATGCCTCCGAGTTCACCTCCTCGACATCCCCGCGAGGAAGAAAACCCGGAACCATACAGTTTAATAATAATAGTTTCTAGTGGTAAGATCCAGCTTCAGCATAAAGCGTCCTGTTACCGTGGACACGGCTATCGATAGATCAATCTTCCCTGCAGGGGTGCACTTGTGTTACGCTACACGCACGGATCTCCAGGGTGGCGGGAACCTTGTTAGGGAACGCTCCACCGAGGCTATCCGACACTTCATAGCCCATCTTTCAAACTCAACAGAGAGGTCATCCGCCGGTCTAAATCCTAAGTACGCCGGGCCTTGGACCCCAACCCAAACGTACTCCTGCACGGTGCGTGGCTGGCCGGTGAAGTTAAATCAAAGCAAATACAAATCACACGCCGCGGAAAATAAGACAACACCCCTTCCCGGCAATCAGCCCGCGGTACTGCTGACGTCTGAAGAGTCCTCGGACGACACTAAGAAGCAGAGGAGCCCATAACTCGTAGTTCCCACGGGTAGGTAGTGCGTACATGGCATATAGCCAACTCAAGACATTCACTGAACCATTTAGCATTTTAATTAACCTGCGAGACAACCGTTATCGTTGCCTTGACTTAACCGACCCGCGGTCAACGACAGCAGCCAGGACCACCAGTACATCGGTGCCTGCCCTGTCGTCCCACCAAGTCACTGCGGTTACCAACAAGGTGAACCGTCTCCTTACCTTGTCTCGCGTGTGCTCCTGGAGGAGCTCGACTTTCGTGGTTTGGTAACTCTCGCGGCCAACGATCAGGGGCCAAGCACACCGGTACACTGGTCGTGCCCTCACGGTCGTCCCGTCGCAATACCTCTCGCGGGCACCGTTGGGTCACCCGACTTCTTACCTTTAGGACAACCGTTGTCACGACCCTATGGGGGTAAGACAAAGTCAGCCTCGAGTGGAGTACAAAGAATTACTCCTTGATAGCTCACACTTGAGGTGACTAGGCATAACCCAGATATGGCCTGAGGCGGTGTCTGCATTGTACCGTACCTGTGCAGTTATAACATTAATATCCGCGTTCACTCCCCTGAGTGATCGCGGCCCTCTATCTAATCCTAGCTAACAATGCGCAGGGTTCACTGCTGAATAATGCATAAGTAATAATAGGCAGCATAGGATAAAGGAAGGCACATCAAGGGGCGACAAAAATACAGGCTATGCAGTTGAATAGGATTGTAAACGTAGCAGCAGCAGTAACAATGCCTAGTGCAAGAAATGTACTGAAAGATAGGCGATATCTGGGGAAGAGAATGGCTCTGCTTGCCTGCAAGCTCGTCGGTAGTAGTAGGGTCGTCGACGACGTAGTCGTACTCAGCAGCGGTGTAGTCGACGGCAGCAGCGGGGTCTACCGGAGATTAAGGGGGGGGAAAGAAACAGTAAATCCACAGCGATAATATACAAACATATGCATGACATGACATATGAAAGATAAAGGTGTTCTAACGCAGTGCAATGCAATATGCTCGGAGCGGGAATTCATCTGAGGATGAACTACCGGCTCCGGGTGATTACCGGACAGGGTGTCCGGAGGGGGAAAGATCAAGCCGGAGGTGCCGTGGTTACCGGAACAACATAAGGGGGGTGTATCCGTGCTAGTTGAACCATTCCGGACAACATCCGTGTTCAGAATAAATTCATCCGGGCACTCTATCAGTACCGGACAATTTACCGGACAGTTGGTCCGGAGGGGGAATGTTCGATGTTCGTTGTGTTAGATGGGTGTGGTAGATATACGGATAGCGTATTCATATTCGTTATATTTTTCTGATCAATTTTCATGTATAAAGTTTTTGAATCCGAGTTACGGTTTAAAAGTTATTGAATTTCAAAGTTTTAAATCATTTAAATGATTTCTGGATTTTCTTTTATTATTAAATTTAAACATTATCCAGAAGGGGTTGACTGGTCAAACCTGACCAGTGGGTCCCACTGGTCAGCCTCTGTTATTTATAAAATGATTTAATTTAATCTATTAATCCAGTGGACCCACATGTCATGCACTGATTATTTATAATCTAATTTAATTAATCTAATAATCTAGTGGGACCCAGCTGTAAGTGACACATGTGTTAATTAACAGTTATTTTTAATTAAACAACTGCATGGGCCCACATGTCATACACACATGGGGGTTATCTCTGTTTAAATTTTTAATTAACAAGGGATTAGTTGCAAATCAGTGGGGTTTATCCCTAACCAAAATCTGGCCGGCCCCACTGGGCAGTGGGCAAGCCCACTGGAGGTTAACCCAGCCGGGCACGGCGGCGAGGCAGAGCACGCCGGCGAGGCCATCGGGGTACTCGGGCGACCACTCGGCGAGCGGGAGGCTGGAATCGAACGCGCCACGCCTAGCGCATCTACTGGGGCTCGAAGCGCGGGCTGCGAGGGACCATGGCGTCGGCTATGTCCACGGCCGCGGTGGCCGGAGCCTGTGGTCACGGCGGCGGCACTACGGGGCATGGGGAGGAGAGGGAAAAGGCCATGGAGCTTCGGGTGCTCACCGCGAGGGCAGAGGAGTGACTGAAGGGGCCGGGGAAGGTCGGGGTGGAGCTCCACCTCACCAATGGCGGAGCGGCCCGAGGTGGAAGAAGGCTTCCGATTCGCGAGCTTCAGACGATCCCGACATCGATTGCAAGCGCTGGAGGAAGTAGTCAAGCGCGGGGAAGGTCGTGGACAACGTAGTGGGGGCAGGCGTCGCCGTTGGCCGCGGGTACTCGCCGGCGGCGCCCACGGCAGAGCACAGGAGCTTACGGGGAGAGGAGAGGGAGACTCGGGGGAAGGGGGAAAAGTGGGCAGGGGAGGAGCGCCAGGGGGGGCTCGGCCTTATCTCCATGGGGGGGGGCAGGTGAGGAGGGGGAGCAGGTGGGGTGGCGCATGGCCACGGTGGCCATGGCCGTGCCATGCGTGTCCAGGGTGGGGGAGGGGGCAGGTGAGAGGTAGGTGATGGGGTAGGTGGGCTGGGGTGGGCTTGCGCCCTAGGCGGGTTTTAGGTTTTTTTCTCATTTTCCTTTGTCTTTTCTTTTTTGATTTCTCTTTTGGTAATTTATTTTCCAGCTTAGGCATTTTTGTAAAATGTGTTAGGTGTCCCAATATTAGTATAACATTATATGTCAGTGCCACAAAAGTTTTTGTAACAAAATAAATTCATTTGATATTTATCTTAAATATTAAATGCCCAAAGTAGAGGTTTTAACCTACTGTTTGAATTGTTTACAATTTTCTGCAACTCCAAAAAATTACCAAAGTTGGTCCAACATCATTTCAATGATTTTAGGCAATTTACAAAAATAGTTCCATGATTTTTGGAACAACTTTATTTGAGCACATTTGTTTTAATTTCCATTTAAAGTAGTTTCAACTAGGGTTTGATTTCATGATGAGCAAGATGCATTGGGCTTTGTGTTTAGATTACCAACCAGCATGGTTTGGATAGAGCAGAAGCAAAGTTTGATTAAGGTCAGGGGATAACAGGGATTAACAAACAGTGATAGTCAACAGTGATGATGATTACTATTACAGGCATCTGAGGGTGTTACAGAAGCATAATGCAAGAACTTGCCCACAAAGAGAAGAAGCAAAAGATGAAGAAGATGAGGAAGAAGATGATGATGATGAAGAAGATAAGGTAGAAGATGATGATGAGGAAGAGGGAAAGGACGAAGAAGAAGATGAAGATGAAGACAGCGAAGGACCAGCGTCAACATTGAAGGGAAAGGGCATTAAGAAAACAGAGCATAGGCAAGCATCGCAGCCGCATGGGCGCGTTACAAGGAATAACACGTTCAACAAGAAGAAAACAAATGGAGCGACAAACAATGAAGCAATTGCAGTGCACGCTTTGAGAAGAAGAAGAAGGAACAAGACATAAATCAGCCCGCATACATTGTAGCCTTTTTACATACATCAACTTCATCCATTTATGTAGCATGTAATAGAAATAACTTGAATTTAGTGGACAGCAAAAAAATAGACTTCGAGATATAATGTTGAAGTCCAATTTAATATATATAGCACAAAAAACAGGTATACTTTGTGTTCAATGCTCTGCTGGTGCGATTGAGGAAAATGCAGTTCTCTCTAGAAATGAAATGCAGATGAGATAGGAGTGTCATTTTAAACATGCAGTTCTATTCTGTTTTCAGAACAATAATAGATGATATAAAAATGCAGTTCTCTAATGTGTGCGGAAGCTGGAATGGCAGTGTGATGTTAAAAAAATGCAGTTCTCTACTGTTTGCAGAAGCTCATATGGAGAAAAAAAGTAAATAATGTGGTTATGAAAATTAATGATACTCTACATGTAGTAGAGACTGGGATTCTTCATGTGTACATTGCAGTGCGCTTACCGCGAACAATGCAGTGCGCCAGCATGTAACCTGTGCAGTTCGCTTAATACAAATTTTTAAAAAATGGAGCTCTTGATTAGTGCACAAATGCAGTTCTGTGTTCCAAAGAAAAAACTATTTTCCAAAAGTTTTGAAGGCCCTCTTTTGCGCAATGCAGTGCACTTTGCAAAAATGTTATATATTATATAGATATTCTGTTAACCAAGTGTGTGTGTGTGTGGGGGGGGGGCAGGTCCCCCGCAACCCACCAGCAAAACACATCCTCCAATAAAAATATGTAAGGAAATTTTCCGCTGACAAAGATAAAAATTAGATGAAACTACATTATATACTTAGTCAAGCAGAGTTGCTTTCTCCATTATATTACATAGATGTACAGAAAAAGGAGAACATCCTAGTGAATATGTTTAATAGATCCCATACATAAAAAAGGAGCGACAAAACTATTTACAATGAAGTTTCTAAAACACATCAAACAGGTCTGCTGTTGTTCTATGCCTCATCCTGCTCCTGCGAGTCAGGTTTGGCAGTGAGACCAAGAGACTTGCACAAATTTTTAGCTCCTTAGGAAACTCGCTCGGTAGGACCATGTTGTCAGGGTGGAACAGAATCTGGAACAGGAACTCAGCCTTCCAATCCACGACATCAGCTTCCTACGATCAAAAAACAGCAACAAGATAAAACGAAACAACAACTGACAAAAAAAGGTGATACTGCTGTAGACAGGAAGAGGAAATATATGAAGGATTATATTGCTCTTTTCAAACTTCACAACGAAGCTTCTGCCGTCATAAAACTGAGCCATCTTCAGAACAAAAAAGCCGCACTCATTGGGCCCCTGTGCAGGGGTGCCCAAAAAGCTAGCTTTCTTTGAAACTTCGACCCAGTCTACCGACTCCTTATTGTATTCCTTTTCTCCGTAAACCTTCTTCATCAAAGCAGTCATCCTGATCATCTGTTGAGATACGACATAGACAAATGCACGCAACAAGTACACGTCACGAAAACTGTCGTTCAACTCGTAAAACATGTGAAACCGAAAATATACAAAGATGAATACAGCGAACATTTTACCATTTCAGTGCGGTCGCTGTGGTAGTCAGACTTACGCCACCTTGTCGTTTTATCAAACGATCCGCGGTATCTCCTAGTGTCATCGATATCGAGGGTCTCACGGTGCCTGTTCATCGTGTATAAAGAGTAGTGCTGATCTTTCATCCGTGGTAACATGATCTGAATTGGTTTTCAACAGAGGTGTTTCTCAGTTTGAGTGGCGGACAACATTACTAGAAAAAAATGACAAAAAAAATAAGAACAACGAGATGAAAACCAGAAAATTTGAGAACTTACTAATTTAAAATTAGGAAGGTTCTCGTCATCGCGGATATATGCTTTGAACTGCCTTGCTGCATCTTCAACATTGAACTTGGTGTGCACAAAGGGCAACACGATGTTTCCGTGTTCATCTCTCTTCGCGTGATCATTCATTTGAAGCACATACTTAATTCATAAAAAATGCATTAATGCAGTTCGTCTAGGAAAATAAAAAGGATCTTCTAATGTAAGAAAAACAAAATGCAGTTCACTAGGCGAAAAAGCTAAAAAAGAAAACAATTAAGAACACATCATATTAATGTAGTTCGGTCTGGGATGAGTGAAAAAAAGTTCATTAGTAAGTTCCGAGAAAACGACATTTCCTGAGCTTTAATAAAATTATTCAAACAAGTTATCTTTTTTATTATACAGTAGCAATGCAGTTCGCGCCTAAAAGCAACATCTTTGTATTAAACGCTGGCAATGCAGTTCACCTACAGCAAAAAAATAAATAAAAAAAAGGGGAGGAATGAGAAATACCGTGATAAATAGAGGGGAAAGAAGAACGCGTTCACCAGATCGGTAAACCACATTCATTCGCTGGTCAATCTTCCAGTAATTAATGATATGATCCATCAAATCCGAGTCCATGAAACCCGCTTTGTAGAAAGTTAAGAACATGTAGTCAACAGACACATTGTATACTTTGATAAGATTCCTGTACATGAACAACGCGGACCTGCTCAACAAAAACAACACAGCGAGTGATAAATAATCAAACCCTAGAAAAACAAACCTGAGCACGTACAGATAAAAAAACCCTAGGTGGACATTGCTAGGATTTCAAGGCCACTAATACCCCAACCTTCTCTTAAAAACAAACGCATGTTGCGATTCGAGCCTGGAAAACGATAGTTAAAAAAGAAAAAAGAAGCTGGTCGCTCCAAAAACTAACCCTAGAAACAAATGGGGGATGACGATGACGATTTCCGGCGACGAAAATCGACGGAGATGAGAGAATATCTATGGTAGGAACTAACCGTGGGACGCTGTGATGAGCGGCGGAACAGCAGGGAACCGGCGCAGCAGATGGCGGCGAACGGCGGAGGCTGCGGGCGTCGTCCCTCTCAGCCGCGAGACCGAGCGGGGTTTTTTCCCTGCGGGGGGCGGAGGGGAGAATGAGGAGGGGACGAAGAGAAGCAGAGGAGGCATGGGGGGGGGGGGGGGTTAATGACTCCATCCGGGCCCACGAGTCAGCGACGCGCGTTATACATAAATAAAAAAATCTACCTTATCGGCCCACAAGTCATATACATGAACCAACAACGGCTCGATCTATTTTGATGATGCAGGTCGGTTAATGAAATTGATGCAGTTCGGTTAATGAAATTGATGCGGTTCGCCTCCAATCTCTTCAGCTGCTTCGTTTAAGAGCCGCCCACGAAAAATAAGGGGCCACGATCTCCAGACTGAATCGAATCGCCGCGCGCCTTGCTCCACTAAGGACACGATCACCACGATCCCAACGGGCGCAACCACGATCGCCCCCCACTCCCCGTGCCGGTTGGAGAAGAAGAACGTGGGCTGGGCAGATGTTGCTGCCGATCCCCTTTAAATTCCGGCGTCCCACGCTTGATTGTTCACAAACTACTATGCTTCCCCCACTATTCCTCCTCATTACAACCATGCCGTTTACCAAAATCTTCAAAGATGTCGAGGCGCACGGCAAGACAGTGCTCACGGTGGTCTACACCAACGACGTGAGCACCGTGGAGATGTACATCAACGACTACAAGGAAGATCTGCAGGGCCGCCGCCAGAAGATCGTCGGCATCAATGTCGAGTACACACCTGACAGGAGGGACGCCACCCTGATTCAGCTCTCGATAGGCAAGGATCACGCGGTGCTCCTTTTCCAGGTATGCGCTACTATGGGTGAGAGATGCATCGCCTTCGACAAGTTCCTCGCCAACTCGAAGTAATCACTTCTTTTATACTGGTGTAATACATAGTTGCAGGCCTGTGGATCTCTCCTTGACTCTGTATGCAGTTCTGTTTGACGTCTGTATGCGGTTCTGTTTGCCGTCTGTATGCAGTTCTCTAATGAATAACTTGTGGTCCACTTAGGTACGAGTTCGCTGGTTTCATCATAGACCAGGACAAAGAAAAGCATTCGCGGAGCAACCTGTACGTATCCAACTTCACCGACGTTCAGGAGAACTGGAGGGTGCCTGAAGGAACAAAGGAGCTCGACTCACTTGGCGATGTGTCAGCCGCCATCATCGAGGACTACTACGCGGACATGAAGAGCAAGATGACGAACGAAGAGCACAACCACTGGAATGACGTTCTCACCAAGAAGCACATTGAGTATGCTGTGAAGGACGCCTACGCTGCGTTCGAGATATGGAACCGCATCACAACAGTGCAGGACGGCCTCACACGTGCTATAAAGGAGCGGACCAGGAAGCGCCCGAGGGGATCCTGGGGCAAGGGGAGCTGGGGCAAGGGGAGCGCAGGATCACCTTCCACCTCCGGCTGGGCCGAGTGGAATTGATGATGCAGTCCATATGCTGGTAAAACCAAAGGGGTTCAAGTCACGAGTGCTCGAGTTATTTCCTTCTGCATAGGTCAAGAAAAGTTTGCTTTCGTTGTAGTTTGCTTTGGAACAATATTTTCTTGAGTGGTTTAGGTTTGCTTGATGATGTACTTTGCTTGTTATGAGCACAGAAACCCCTTGGTTTGTATATATGAACAATTTCCAGCTCTGAATGTGTTATCGAAGTGGTTCACATACAAAGGTTGATGCAATCCTCTTTTATTACAACTGTAGTTCCGTGTGTGGTCTGCTTGGAAAAAATGAAGCTATCTGGGTGCTTCAATTCTGTATATCTCTTCAACTGCTGTTCACTTCTACTCTTGTTCACTCCTAAAAAGCAGTTCACTTATAAAATCTTGTCGAAAAAGAAAGGTAACATATCAAGCAGGAAACGTGTGCCATTCTCAGCAGAAAAGTGGAAAAATATATTAATATAATGTTTCACTGCCTTTTCCGAAAAGGTTTTCGCCATTCAAACTTACATGATAACTAGATGCCACACATTATGGCACATTATTACAACGAAATGTTTTCACGCAGCCGCTAAAAAACAACAGAACTGAGCTAAAGCAAATTTAACTTGATTTCCAAACAATTTGCATGCCTATAAAACATAGCCATGACAACATCCCCAGCCTGGAGACCAGATTCCTCCACCAATTCCTTCCAGCCATCTTTGAGAACCAAACAATCATCAGAGCCGACAGAGTACATGACGTCAACATTATGATACCCATTCTTGCTAACAAAGACCAGGTTAACACAACTTTCTGAAACCCTGACTAGACCAGAAGGAAATTTCTGCACAACAACAACAACAAAAAATTATAAAATAAAATGTAGCACAGGAAATATTCAACAGATGCTGTTGTTTACAATCTTCATAATAAAAAAACTATATATAAAAGCAGTTCACTTAAAATACAGAAAAAAAATTAAAAAATGCTTCTTCACAATCTAATTCTGTTGAAAGATATATATGAAAGCAGTTCACTAGTGCTGCTCAGAAAAATGTGTCTTCAAAGAATATAAAAACTCAGTTCACTAGTGCTGCTCAGTTCACTAGTGCTGTATATGAAAGAAGTTCACTTAAACTAACACAAAAAAAATTAAAAAATACTTCTTTCAGAAACTAAGTTCTGCTGAAATCTTCATAATATAAAGATCTATATGAAAGCAGTTCACTACTGCTGCTGCAAAAAAATATGAATCATACATACCCATGAATCATCGACATCAACTTGGGTCATTTGGTGGACGAGTGGAGCTCTGAATCCAATGAATGGAGAGTACAAAAGGGAACAGAGAGCGCTGTGCCGCTGCTTGCGATTCAGAACAAGACCTTCAGAGAACACGCAGGTCTCCAGCATGGGATCCATCCTTGCCAAGCAGCTGCACGAGCAATCCATTTTACTGATGGGAAGAGGATATGGTTGGGGGCGAGGGGGGGGGGAGAGAGATCACAGATCTGATGGTAAGACGAGGGTGGGTTGGGGGAGGGGAGGGGACTATCAGATGGCCTCCGCGGATAAGATAAGATGGGTCGCAATGGACCCAACTGTATATATACACAGAGGACACCAAGAAAAAAAGATGCAAAATCAGAACCAATGCAATTCGGAGATATGATCAGATGCACTGCTATACGATGACCAAATGCAGCTCACATTAAAAACCATTGCAGCTCGTTGTGCGTGCACATTAAAAAAAATTGCTAAACTAACAAATTCGATCTTCCTAGTTCCCTCTGCAATTCACGCAAACACGTAAACAACAACAATTAGAAAATGCGCAACATATCGAGCGTGCATTTGACAAATCGTGGCACAAGTCGAAACGGGTCACGCGCCCGCGGGGCAGAGTTCTTCGCCTACAAACAGAATTTCGACGAAATAACCAACCAAATGGATGAATTAGCAACTCAATTCGTCGCGGATTAACACAAAATAGATTCGCGATCTTACAAAACACAATAAATTACGGCGTAATTGATCGTGAACCCGAAAAAAACGATGACAGCGCGCTGCTCTCGACGAAGAACAGACACGATTCCGCCACCTACATCGATTCCGGTGATTTTTTCGCGAAAATTAGTGTTTTAGCACACAATACATCATCGCGGATTATCGTGAACGCGAGTAAACAAGCGGAGTCGATCAAACCTTGTTTGATACGCTAGAACGCTGATGCAGTTCTCTGCACCTCTCGTATGAGGTTGGAAACAGTAGACAGAAGCAGTGCGCGTAGCTTTCTCTTGCAGTTCGGGATGTTGTCAGAATAGTTATTCTGACATCGATGTCAGAATAGACCGACTGTATATATATATATATATATATGTATATAGGTGAGACTATTCGTCACCCTGGGTGAGGATATTCCTCACCCCCTCTGTTTTGACATCAATGCACCATAATTTTACATTTCGTAAATTTTATCTTATTTCATACGTAAAAAGAGAACGTAAAAAAATATAATCGCCGTAAAATATATTTTATATTACGTAAAATTACAAAGGTAAAAATGATGGTGTAAAATATACATAAAATATAATTTTTTTGATCTTATGATCAATATTTTTGTTTTTTTATATCAAAATTTATGAAGTGAATCCATATGAATGTAACTATTTGCATTTACAAAAGTAAAAAAAAAATGAAAGGTTCGTAAAATTACCTCGGATGAAGAATAAATTATTCTGTACCCTGGGTGATGAATAACTTCACTATATATATATATAGGGTGGGTCTATTCTAACAACACCCCTTAAGACCTTATTCTAACAACAAAAGCTGCTTGGGCGGCTCCAGCCGCAGATCCCTCGCCCCCTAGCCACTGCGGACCCCGGCTGCCTCTCGCTGCGAATCCAGGCCGGCAACCAACCCTGCGCAGCGACCAATCCCTCCTGCAACCCTTCTCCACGCCCACGCATAGGAGCCGCCCCGCCCGCCGGCAACGGAAGCTTCCCTGGCCGTGGCGCCACCACACCCACTAGTGGTCGTCGCGTCGCGCCGCGCCGTGCCGTGCCGGTCCGGGCCGCCGTGCCGCGCCATCGCACCCTTCAATGGCCCCTCCCGGCGCCGCGCTACCGCGCCCTCCAATGGCTCCGCCCGGGGCCGCCGGGATGAAGGTCGCGCCGCTGCACCTCAGGGCACCGCGACGGGGGTCGTCGCGCCCTCCCGTGGCCGCCACCCACGCCGCTTCTGCCTCCTCCCGTGAGGGCCCCGGATGGATCCGGCCGCCATGAGGTCACCACGTCGATAGACCAGGTCACCGTAAGGACACCTTGCCGCCAGGCTACGGCCCCCCGATCTGGTCGCCCCTACCGTTTTGGATGTTCGTGGATCCCCCTGCCCCCTGCACTGCCTCAAATTGATGTGTTGCTCTCACGACGCCTCGTGCAGAAACCACAACCAGGGCGTGGACGTGGCGCTCCTCCTCCTCCTCTAATGTGATTTGTTTCTCTCCATAGTGCAACACGAATTGAAAATTGCATCTAGTCCGTGATTGTATTTTCTTTTGATTTTCACTGCAGTGTGACCGTGCGAGGTCGTGCAGTTTGCCATGCGTTCACGGCATGCAGTGCGGACGGCCACAAAATGATGTGGAAAAAATGATGCAGTTCGTCATGCATTTTATTTTTAAGAAGTTTGATGTATTTAGCTATGTAATTATATTTTATGATGTTGTGGTTCACATTAGACAGTGATGTAGTTCGGTTTCAGCTTATTTGTGGTTCAGGTTTGTTCTACAATACGCATTTTGCAGGATAACATGAAACCAGAAAAAGGATAAAGGATGAACTATTGCAGTTCATTATTGGTACAAAAAGAAAACAAGAACACAACAAAAAAAGATTTGTGAATACGCGTGAAAAATTTGGTACAAGATGATGTTATCTTGTTCACGTCTATGCAGTTCACTTTCGTTCGTAAAAAAATGCAGTTCACTCGCCTCGCCCTTGCGGTGCACGTTCGTTGATAAAAAATTATGTTGAAAGTTTAAAAAATAAGAGCAGTTCTCTCTGTCGATAAATGAAACCGGTCTCTGAAGGATGCAGTTCGCTTCTCCGATTTTGGATCCGCGAAAAACACGTGCAATTCTGTTTGGCGATAATGCAGTGCGCTTGCACCGTGGTATGCGGTGCGGTTCCCCGGCGAATGCAGTTCGCTTGATCGATTTCGGGTCCATGAAGAACACGTGCGCTCTGTATGGCGATAATTAAGTGCGCTTGACTGTCGGATGCAAACCAATGCAGTTCACTCGCTGATTTTTTGTTCCGCGAAAAAAGTGAGTCTGCGTTTTAGTAAAATCAACGCTGCTTTTAAACCGTATGGAGTTAGAGAGAAAGTTATACATGAAAATGGAGCATATCGATGAGAGCTATCCAACCGTGTATCAATTGCATCGATCTGACGAACGAATCGATTTTTTTACGCAAAAACGTTCGCTGTCCACAAGAGGGCAGCGCCACCGTTTTCTAAATTGCTTCAAAACGGTGCAGAATCTCGAAAAGTGTTCAACATGTCGAAGATGCTCCTACTCCATACAAATCCAACGGTGTATCATACACATCGTTTCGACAAACGGTTAAAAAGTTTGACTCTGTACGAGATCCGAAAACCAAAAACAGAGTGGATGCGTTTTTTTCAATTTCAAATTCCTCTCAGACCGTGAGGAATTAGACAAAGTGTTCTACGTATGGATGGAGCGCATGATCGATATCTTTCCAACGGTATATCATGTGCATCATTCCGATGAAGGGTTTAAGAGAAATCGTGAAAATACGCCCGCTGCGAAAGTATGTCACCGCACCATTTTCAAAACTGCTCTTAATCCGTACGGAATCTGGACAAGTGTTCAACATACGGAAGATGCTACATTTCAATACGAATCCAATGGTGTATCATACGCTCAATTCTGACAAACGGTTAAAAAGTTGAAGCAAAAACGGTGCATGCGGTTCTGTTTTACCCGAGCTGCAGTGCTTCGAATTCAGTAGTGCGGTTCTCTTTGCGATACGATGCAGTTCGGAATGTTGTCAGAATAGTTATTCTGAAACGATGTCAGAATAGACCGGCTTCTCCTTGATTTGTATCAAGATGATCAAACAAGGACACCATATTCGCTCTTAAACATTATTACACTTTGGCTCGTATCACGATGATCAGCCAAGGCAATATGTTAAGATGAGAAGGTATGGAAGTTCTCTTGGTTTGTATCACAATGATCAACCAAGCAGCAAAATATCAATATGAAGATGTATATTATATACTCCTTGATTTGTATCGAGATGATCAACCAAGGGCACCATCTTCACCCTTAAACATTATTACACTTTGGATCGTATCACGATGATCAGCCAAGGTAATATGCTAAGATGAGAAGGTATGCAAGTTCTCTTGGTTTGTATCACAATGATCAACCAAGCAGCAAAATATCAATACGAAGATGTATATTATATAGTCCTTGATTTGTATCGAGATGATCAACCAAGGGCACCATCTTCACCCTTAAACATTATTACACTTTGGCTCGTATCACGATGATCATCCAAGGTAATATGCTAAGATGAGAATGTATGGAAGCTCTCGTGGTTTGTATCACAATGATCAACCAAGAAGCAAAGTATCAATATGAAGATGTATATTATATACTCCTTGATTTGTATCAAGATGATCAACCAAGGGCACCATCTTCACTCTTAAACATTATTATACTTTGGCTTGTATCACGATGATCAGGAAATGTAATATGCTAACATAAGAATGTATGAAAGCTCTCGTGGTTTGTATCACACTGATCAACCAAGAAGCAAAGTATCAATATAAAGATGTATATTATATACTTCTTGATTTGTATCAAGATGATCAACCAAGGGCACCATCTTCACTCTTAAACATTATTATACTTTGGCTCGTATCACGATGATCAACCAAGGTAATATGCTAAGATGAGAATGTATGGAAGCTCTCATGGTTTGTATCATAATGACCAACCAAGAAACAAAAGCAACATGATGATGAAAACATATAGAGATGAGATTCTTGGTTTGTATCACGATGATGAACCAAGAAACAAAGAGATTAGGAGAGGTATATGATTCCCACCTTGTTTACCTCCTTCAAACTTCTGGCCGGAAGCTCTTCAAGCGATCCTGATCGAACCCAGGTCTAGCAAGAAGCTCTTCAAGCGATCCTGATCGAACCCCGGTCTAGCAGCAGCAGGGCGTGTGTATGTATGTGGATGAGTGTGTATGCACAGCAGTAGCTAGAGAGGAAGAGAATCCGGGGAAAATGGGCATCGTTTTCGGGAGAATGAGCAGTGGTTTTGGGGTGTGGGGGGGGGGGGGGGGATCGGCCAGTATTTATAGGCGCTGGAGATCGAGCGGCGAAGGCCTCTGGCGCGCGTGCCCACGTCCTCTCGTCGTGGGATCGTGGGAACGTGTGTCCTGGCTATTTTATGTTATCCATTTATCTGACCGCTAATTTCCTTATTAACCGGCGACTGTGCTTCTAATTACCCAACCTGGGCTTGGACTTCTTTTGTATTCAAGGCGTGGGCTTGAGCGTTAACCCGTTTTGTTTGCATGCGTGATTAGCTGATGGTTTCGGTGCATGCAACTTGGTGCTTGCTCTCATGCATGTACATGACGTCACGAAGGCATGGATTTGGGCTATGAGTTGGGCATCATTAGTTTCTTAATCTTGCCGCTTAATTAATCATTCCATGCATGACACATGCATCCTGCACCATGCATGTACGTAGCCATTTTATGCAAGCACAAACTAGTCCGGCTTCATTATAATGATACATGACAAATAACTTTCCGTTAATAATTACTCCCTCCGATCCATAATAAGTGTCGCTAACTTTGAATTTGTGTTAACATTAAAATTTTACAGTTGACGATGGTGTATGTATATGAAGATCATACATCCTTTAATTTAAATATTGATATTTGACTCATTTCCTTCTTTAGGTCTATTATTTTATATTGAGCGGCAAAAAAACTCCACCATAGTCATTTACAACCCATTTTACTTTGGCCAAAATCGGTGTCAACAGTCACTGCCCATCGATCGCTTATGCAAGCAACATCACTCCATCAACCGATCTCCGATGAAGACAGACCATCCACCGTAGTTGTAGGCGACGTAGCTCCATGTAACAGGAAATGAGATTAATCTCTACCCAATCTGCTAATCTTAGAAATCCTCCTCCTCTAGGCTTGCCATGCACCTCCTTGATGAATTCACCAGCCAAAAACAAAGACCCCCCCTGAAGTGGTGTGATCACGGAAAATCCCATGGTTAGGTACCCTGGGTTGATTGAAGGGGAGGACTGCAAGGTTGGTGATCTCGTCGGCTAACAGGAGACAGGAATTTACTTCAGGGCCCTCGATCGGTGAAACCCGTACTTCCTTCTCGATGTATTACATGATGGAGGGGATTAAAGTGGGGGTTCTGGCGAGATTTCTCAGGCCAGGAGTATTGCGATGAGTATTGGATTGCCCTAGATGCCCCCTCTCCCAGTATTTATATACTAGGCTAGGTCTCGAGGAGTTCGTCTCGGTTTACAAGGAGACTTTCCTATTCTATCTAATCTTGCCCGCCAAGTCTTGGACTCCATGTCGGCGCAGTCGTAGTTGCTTCGAGTGGGCTGATATTGGGCCTTCCGAAGCTTCTAGCGGTCCACTGTTATGGACACGCACCAGGTACCCTCACGGTGAGGAGTCGTGGGGGTACCCCCTCGTCAGTAGCCCCCGAGTGCCTGGGGGACTCGAAGGATCGCGCAGGGACTCCAATCGGCATTAGTTGTTTTAGTGCGTGTCTCTGCACGAATTTCTTGATGCTGGTATGATATCTTTTGTGTTTTGAGAGGGATGTTAAACTAAAGGGCCTGAGGCACTCGACAGATCGAGCCCCAGTGAATTGCTCTAGCGGAAAATACCACAGTAGTCCAGTCAAGCTCGAGTCCCCTGACACTAACTTGGCGAGACCAGTGTCAGTAAGGTCCAGGCCGCGGAGGTCTTATAGAATCAATACCGCCAGTTAATGCCTAACTGACCCAATGCATCTGTTAGGATTTTCGTCACACACCCGGGCATGGTAACAACGGGAGTAAAATCGCGCAGTGGCAAGTCCCGGCCCGGCCGATGGATCAACGGGGTCTTTGTCGTGGGAAAGTCACGGCAAATGTCCGTAGAGTCGGACTTATCACGGGACCTTTGCTGCGAGGCGAATTCGAGGAGAGAGAGTCGACATAGACACGAGACTCGGCGGTTTACCCAGGTTCGGCCCCGTCGATGCGGTAAAGACCTACTCCTGCTTCTTGACTATTGTGGGATCGACTCCTCAATAGGAAGAGCCGATCTTATCGATTACAGTGATGATGTTTCGCAACCTTAGTCTCGTGGAGATCTAGGTTATAGCGCGAGTTGTCTAGTCCTGTCTTGAGGTAAGTCCTTGCTCTGGCTCCCGTGGACCTCGGCTTATAAAGGTGCCGGGTCCCGGGATTCCGAGAGTCCGACTCCTACACGATGTGGAGTTCTATTCTACTTTACAAGTTTGCAACGTGCTATACAAGGTAAGTTGAATTCCTTCTAGGGCTTCAATCTTCACGCTTGACACGCCAGACTCCTGGGCAGGTCTTCTTTGTGGGCCTTCACATGTAAGTCGGCTCAGAGGTTTCTAATGTCAGGTCTATGGGCCTGATTCATCCCCCCGACATTAGCCCCCAGGATTGTTGTGATGCTTTAGTCTTCACAACAATCCTCTTTATTTTCTTCATTGCCGCCGGCTCTTCATGGATCAAGGGCCGACTTTATGCTTGGCGTTAATTGGGAGTCGGAGTCGTCTCTCTTCAATCTTGCTTCGGTTCCTTTATCTCCATGAAGTCGACTCTTCTGGTTGAGTCGACTAGAGTCGACGTAAACAATAATGTATCTGACCTCCAAATGTTTCTTTGAGGGAATTTGAACGGTCTGCCTCGATTTCGGCGGCACAATTAATGCTGCCTAGGTTATTCACGAAAATCGAGGGATTTCCTGCCGTTTAGCTGGCGGTTGTCGACGCCTTGGGTTTCGAGAAGAGGTCCTTTTATTAATAGACCCCGGTCCCCATCCATTCACATCGTCCCATTCATTTCTTCTCTTCTCCTTCCTCGCGCACCGGAGAAGAAGAAACTTTTGCCTTCGTCTCCGTTCCGAGCCGTTCCTTCTTCATCATTTGCGCAAGACGGCCTGGGACCGTGTCATTCGCGTACGCCATTAAGGTAAGCTTCTCATCACCTCCATTGTGCTGCAGTCTTTTACTCATCGCCATTGTCGCGAGCTTCAAGCACTACTATATTTAGTAGATCGATACAACCCATTAGAGATGCACCATGCATGTTGGTAGATAGGCTAGGATCAGTGATGGATAATTCCGGAAGTGATCACTTCGTCGAACAATCGTATTTACAGATCCGTTTTCATCTTGCAACTATTCCCAGTTTTTCGCAAGCCATAGATCTGTTCATCATTTTTCGCCTATTTCTCAGGATTGTTAGGTCCAATCGTCCCGCTGTAATTTGTGAAAACTGTTTGTGTAGTTTCTTGTAAGTCGGTTTATGACCGACTCTAGTTTTCCTTTTTCTAGATCTGACTTCTGCACCATGGGTCGGAAAACCGCTGCCGATAAAGGCAAGAAAGAAGTCGTTGCGGACAAAAGCAAAAAGACAGCCGACAGGGCTAGACCTCCAGTTCAGAGGCCGACTTTAGAGGCCAACTGGTCAAAGAGCTGGGTTACTGATGCCTTTTTGAAGGAGATGGAGACAAAGGGGATTTTGCCTCCCCAATCTGAAATTGAGTTGCGGGCTCCTGGAAAGGAGACCCGGCCTGAGCCTCAAGCAGGCGAGGTCGTCGTCTTTGCTGATCATATCACCAGGGCTTCCGTCCTCCCGGCTCTAAGTTTTTTAGGAGTGTGTTGCACTGCTATAAATTGCATCCTCGGGATCTAAGTGCTAACTCGATGCTCAATATCTTTCATTTTCAAGTGTTCTACGAGGCTGATCTGCAGATTAAGCCGACTCTGGCTCTGTTTGCCGAGTTCTATTACTGCAATAGGCAGACTGAATATAGTGGAGGTCCGGCTTTGGAATGCAGTGGAGTTACTATCCAGAAGCGCGCCAAGTCGATTTACCCATCACTCAAGCTGAGCTCCCAT
This sequence comes from Bromus sterilis, assembly GCA_950022295.1. NCBI lineage: Eukaryota > Viridiplantae > Streptophyta > Magnoliopsida > Poales > Poaceae > Bromus > Bromus sterilis. Next base: position 343,818,164 of record OX465596.1, on the reverse strand, counting down.
GTGAAAACATGGCAAAAATCATTCTTTTACTGCACCGTTGTGACTTCCGAAAATGAACATCCTCTGCCCGGCTTTCGCGAGAGTCGGCTTGAATTTCATGATGGCTTGAACCTGTTTCCTTTGGATGCTCATAAGAAAAAGCATGAGCCGATTATGGCTCGGATAAATGCCTTGTTAGCTCATGGTCTTGCCGGAACAGAACTGATCAAATGTTGGATATGTTGGCAAATCCAGCCTCTTAGCTTGAGGGATCGACTCATGTGTGAGTATTCGGGGCCGGACGACCCCATGTGTTTCGCGAAGAAGGAGATTTCTGGAGGAGTTCTAGTGACGACTTGCAAGAAATTTCTTGCTGAGCGCATAGAAGACATCAAGAAAGTCGGCCTTCTCCCGTTTTGTAAAGCCAATCCGGCTCTTCCGTTATGTTTGTTTGGTTATTCTTCCTTGACGCAATATTTGTTCAAAGATTTTGATCTACCAACTTCTTACTTCCAGGAAAATGACCCATGGTGAAACGTGGGCCAAGACCTCCCTATGGAAGAAGTTGATGCTAAAAGTCCGAGTCATTCAGTAAGATTCACTTGATTGCTTCTTTTGTGATATCTTCTTCTTACCCTTTTTGTTCCTATAGGATGACTCAGAGGAAGATGATGATGAAGATGAAGAAGAACAAGTGGAAGTTCTCACTGTTAGGACCGGCTTTCGTAAAGAGAGCCAAGTCGCCAATCCACCGGTAATGTCTTTTCCGGCTCTGCATGATGATTTTAGACAAGCTCGTGTCTTATGTTTTTGTTTACATGCAAAAATTCGCAAGAGGCATACCCGTAGTTCCGACTCGGCGGACCCTCTTATGGTTTTGAGTGATGAACCTCGAAAGTTCCGACAGAAGTTGACTTTAGTCGCGTCTCCTTCTCATCAGTCAGCAGGGGTTTCTGAGGGACAACATCAGGGTGGTGACTTTGGAGCCGGTACCCCTTCTTCTGAGGGTTCTTCTGTCCAGATATCGCCCTTCCCAATCAACCGTGGGTGAGTATTCCTTTCTTAGGATGGTAACTTGTCTTTTATATGCATGATTTTCTGACAAATTCTATTTTTGTCTTTGAGCAGCGCTCGAATTGATCCCAAGGATCTGGCCGACTCTTCTTTTGCTAAGGAGTCGGCTATTATATCTGAAAAATTGCCAGAAACTTCGGTTTTTGAAGCTTTGAAGAAATCTGGTTTAAATGAGTCAAGCCCATCAGGAATATACAAAGATAATTCTCCTGAACCCGGCTTTGATAAGCCGACAATTCCTTCTGAAAAAGTGGAGGTTGCTCCAAGTTCTGTGCCGACTCCTTCCAAGGAAAAGGCAGTTTTTGAAGATGAAGTTTTGATCACCGGGACTCAGAAGGTTGACCCACCTTCTTGTACAACCGTGATGAAGGTTTTAGACAATAAGAGTCAGGTGGTAGGTCAGCCTGATGAGTCGATACTTGAGAAGACATTTCTTGAGGAACTGTTCAAGCGGTCATTAGCTTGTTCTTCGGAGCAGCATGACATATTCCTCCAACTTTGGGGGCGTTATGAGGTATGCATTTTTATTTTCCTGCACTGTCCTTGATGACATATAACTGTAGCCCCCATAAGCCGGCTTGGTGATTGATTGCCATGATGAGTTATAAAAAACAAACTGTATCTGCCATGAGTCGGTATACCCATCTTGTAGTATGCCAAGTTATGATAAGTTTGAACTGTAGCCCCCATGGATCGATATACCAATCATGTGGTATGACGAGTCATCATAGTTTTTTGAGCTATAGCCCCCATGAGCTGGCTAGATATTATCTCATTCTGCCGGGTCAGGTGTCTGTTTGGAAAGTGTAGCCCCCAAGTGACTGGTTAGGAATTTTAGGTCTAAGTAAATACTTTGTGATATGTCGTTGTTTTTAGGCTATTGCCATGGATGCTGGGTAGTCCAGACGTCAGATGGAGGAACGACTCGCTGCGGATTTGGCAAAGCTGAAAGCAGTTGATGAAGAAATTGGCTGACTCCGCGATGAGTTGGTGAAAAAGGACAAAGAACTGGAAGCCGTCAAAGCTGAGATGTCTGAGGCCACCAATGTTCTGACTAGAGCTGTAAATGATGCAGCCGCCCAGCGTGATACAACCGAGAGAAAATTAAAGTCGGCACAAAAGAAACTGGAGACACTCAAGGATAGTATTCACCGACTTGTGTCAGCCATCTTTGGTGAGTCGGCAAAGGTGCTTTTTTGAATCTGGGTGTTCCAATTTTCTTTGTTCCATGCTGACTTTATCTTTGTTTTGTCTTCGTAATAGGCAAAGATCATGATATTCTAGGTGAGACGCCTGCTATGAAGCTCACTTGCACGTTTGTCCTTGTCAAACAATTGGTTGAGGGTGCGTGTAAAGCGATATGTGCGACTCAACCCAAGCCCCCAAGCATGAAGAGGATTACTGACATAATGGGTCCTTTCTCAGTTGTACATGAGTGGGTAAGGCCGGGGAAGCGATCAACTTGCTGTATTGGGGTGATGCGTGGCTTAGAGCTTCCCAAGGCATATCATCCTGGGTTGAAGCTGGATCGTCTGGCTGCCGGCTTCCCGGAGATGAAGGCAGATGAGTCCAATTTTTCCAAGGAAGCTTTCGTCAAGGTGCATAAAGAGACTCTTCCTTTTTCCACCAAGATTGCTGATGACATCGAGTTAAACCGGTTAGAGACTGGGTATGATGAGCACAGCAAGAGGCGTCAGATCAATCTTCTGACTCCCTTCGAATTCTCTCTTCTTCCTCCTCCAAAGAAGGGGTCGGAGCCGGAGAATCCCGTGGAGCCGTTTCCAGGAGGAGAAGAGGACGACTTGATGATGTATGACATTGCTGATGTGGACTTAGTGGAAAGTTGCAACGAAATCTTGCCATCGGCGAATGTTGCCGGGTCTTCATCTCAGAGCCAGGCCAACATCCCATCATAAGCCCTTTGGAGAGAAAAAAACTTTCATAATATTTGTGCGGCCGTAGTGCCGAGTTTGTAATATTGGGAAACATATCCGTGGCTTGTGACCAGCATGTGGTCAGATACTTCTATGGCGTTTCATTTGAATTTTGCCTTTGTGGCTTTTGAATGCCAATCTTTATGATGCCATCCGGCTTTGCCTTTGACTTTATTGTCGCTTGCTTGGAGATGCTTTTTCTTCTGATATGAGTTGTAGAAGAGAGCCGTGTTCCGGCTTTATCCTTTGTTATGTGTGAATCGACAAGTTTTGCCGAATCATAGATAGTGTCGAAGTATAACCCTCATGAGTCGGTATGATCATCATTGCGTCATGCCGACTTACAAAGAGAGTCGAACTGTAGTCCCCATGAGACGGTGTGAACATCTTTGTGTTATACCGGGTCACACAGGTTAATGCTCATGTTGCAATATGTCGGTGTTTCCAGTGGCAAAGCTAGTTTTGTGAAAAACGCTTTGAAGGAAGCTAGTATTCGTGCTAGCTTGCCATGGTTACAACCGAGTCATATGCCTTTTTTTTGAAGTCGGTGTGTACGCCATAAGATTGTTAGGAAAAATATAGTGGTAAAATAAAATGCTATGATGCATGCAAAAAATAAAGTTCAAAGGCTCATATAGAAGTCGACTCTAGTTTTTAACACGCCTTATCTTCTTGTTGAGATAGATTACTGGGTTATCTGTGAGTCGGTACTTCTTTGTAAGTCAGCAACATATGACTAGCGTTCCCTGTACTTAAGGCTAAACTCGGTAGGCGTTGCTATAAGCCCCAAGGTATTTAGACTAAGACGGGTACACGTAGGTCGTACGAGCTTGAGCTATACAGGCCAAGTTTAAGGCGTGTTTTAGCCAGTTCATTTATATGTCGGGATTTCTTAGGATAAGAGTCGATGGGTGCCATCGAGCTCCCCTACTTCCCCTGAATAAGCCATATACATGGAGAATTTTACATATATATGCCGAGCTTTCAGATTAGAGTCGACGAATGTCATCGAGCTCCCCGATTCCTCTGAATAAGCGATATACATGCTCAGTACCAATAGAAGGGTTGATCAATCCCTCAGGTCTCTGAGATATAATAATGCAAAGTATGTATGATGCAAAGATGATGAGAAAATAATTGCATGCAAAGCATAGGATGTAATGCCTGAAGGAGTCGTCGTGACCGTAGTCAGTGAAGAGAATTTCTGTAGCAACATCCGGTGCAATCTGCAATCAACTTATTCATTATATGTGGCGAGAGCCGGTATGATGAGAATCGACTTATATTGTAAACGGCGATGGCCTCTTGCGACGTGAGTCAGCTTTTTGAAGTGCGGTGATAGCCGATGCGACGAAATGTCGACTTATATTTATTATATTCGCAAGAGCCGGTGCGACGAATGTCGACTTATGTTTATATGTCGAGAGCCGGTGCGATGAGTGTCTACTTTTTTTAGCCGACTCTAGATGTAGTAGGGACGGAGCTGGACAATATCCCATGTTCTTTCGCTTGGTGACAAGTGCATGGGCTGCCGGCTTCTTTTTTGCTTCATGAGTCGGTAGGCTTTTAATGAGTAGTATTTATACTTTACTTTAATGAGGTATTGGGGTGTTTCGTCCCTTTGGCCTGTTTCCTGGATTTTGATAACCCGGATCGACTCTCTATTTTGGACGAGTCCATGTTCTTGACCTCTTGTGGCTGTGTGAGCCGGTTGGGCCTTCATCGAACTGACTTGCCTCTAGAATGTTTTTCTCGATTTGGCGTCTGTACTCCTGTATGAAGTAGCACTGATCCCAGGTGTGGTTAGCGAGGCGACTCGGTCCGAAATGCTTTGGGAAAGCTTCTTTCATAGCTTTTTCACAATCTCGGTGCCTTTTTTCCTTCCTTGGTGGCCGTCCGTGTCTCTGGGAGTGGTTGCTACCGTATTCCTGCGAGGTCAGGTTGTACCTACATTTTCTTTGGTGGGTCCGAGATTGAAGTTGGGACTCCTCATATTTTGCTTCACTGGACTCGGCATATCTGGCGACAGCATCCACGAGTCCCTTTAGGTCCTCGGCTACCTCCTTTATGCGTCTTAGCGCGTTGGTTATAGGTGTAAGCCGAAGGCCTTTCGGCTCCTGAACCTTGTCATGCCGTATCTCCTGTGGAAGTCGATCTTGTGCCTCGGTGAGACTTTTATGTTCCCAGGCTATCTCTTCTTGTAGCATCATGGCCTTTTTCTAGTTTTCTTCTAATTCCTCGTCAGAGTCAGCTCTGTTCCGGCTCAGGCGCTGCCACACATTGGTGGTTCGTAGTTCTGAGTCGTTTTCGTTTTTGATGGATTTTGGGTGGTGTCGGCATTGCCATGTGTCTCATGAGCCGAATTATTGAAGTAGGGAGCGTCTGGGTCGTATTCTTCTGGATTGGATCCGAGTCTGCCTTCCCCGATGGATCGAATTGATCCGTTGTCTGAGTATTTGTTTTCTTCTTGGTATGAGTCGACGTCGGAGAATCCATCCTTATCGTGTTTTGGGGTTCTGTCAGAACGCTCCTGTTCTGGGAACTCACCAATAAACCCGACGAAGGCATGATGGGGGGCAATATCAGGCCGACTCGTCTCTTAGAGAGAAACTTGTAGGTTACTGATAAGCGAGTCGGTTAACTGGGATCCGAACATGTCATCCACACAAGTATGCACGTTCCGAATTATTTGCTTTTCGAAGTAGCTCTGCCCTACCCGACGGTAGGTGGCTCCTGCGTTTTCCAGGCCGTATGGTCTGATTGATGACTGTCTTGGCGTTTCCACGCGGACTTCGTCTTGTTCAGGGAGTTCCGCCGAGTCATCATCCGTCAAGGTCTCGACGGAGTGTGCCAACTTCGGGGGTTCGTTAATGAACACGATAAAGGCGCGACCGGAGCCGGCAAGTAGCCGTCTTGCTGCGTTAGTAGGGGCATAGTGATCCGGTTCCGGTTCCGATCTGTTTAATCCACCGATGAAGAGGTGGATGGAGCCGACTGGGATCTGATAACCAGAATTGATGAAGTCGGCTTCCGGACCCCAGGTGGCGTTGTCGATGTAGAGCATCCCGCTTCGGCTTCGGGTGATTCGCCCAGCGACGAATCCTTCCATACCTTGTAGAGCCCCCCTAGAATTTCAACACCTGCGAGCGCAGGCCCCACGGTGGGCGCCAACTATCGTGGGAAAGTCACGGCAGATGTCCGTAGAGTCGGACTTATCATGGGACCTTTGCTGCGAGGCGAATTCGAGGAGAGAGTCGACATAGACACGGGACTCGGCGCCAACCCAGGTTCGGCCCCGTCGATGCGGTAAAGACCTACTCCTGCTTCTTGACTATTGTGGGATCGACTCCTCAATAGGAAGAGCCGATCTTATCGATTACAGTGATGATGTTTCGCAACCTTAGTCTCGTGGAGATCTAGGTTATAGCGCGAGTTTTCTAGTCCTGTCTTGAGGTAAGTCCTTGCTCTGGCTCCCGTGGACCTCGGCTTATAAAGGTGCCGGGTCCCGGGATTCCGAGAGTCCGACTCCTACACGATGTGGAGTTCTATTCTACTTTACAATTTTCTACGTGCTATACAAGGTAAGTCGAATTCCTTCTAGGGCTTCAATCTTCACGCTTGGCACGTCAGACTCCTGGCCGGGTCTTCTTTGTGGGCCTTCACATGTAAGTCGGCCCAAAGGTTTCTAATGCCGGGTCTATGGGCCTGATTCATCCCCCCGACAGTCTTACCTACATGTTTGCGGACGTGGCTTCTTGGGTGCTTTTTTTCGCAGCCTAGGTCATAGTTAGGGCGAGTGCCATACAGATGCATCCACTCGGAAAACAATCGAGTGAACTTTTGTGTAAGTAGTTACCTGGTAAGAGTGCGGGTGATCACTTAATGAGCCAGTTGAGCGGATTTACACCTTGTTTTCTTGTGCCGTTTTACGAGTCAGGACTCGAGCATCGGGTAGGATTCTTGTTGCTTGATACTCTGAGGCAAGTGAGAACTCGAGACTTTGTGAAGTACTTTGTGTCATGCGAGTCTGGAATCAAGCGTCAGGTCGAAGTCTTGTTGCTGTATATGATGAGGCGAGTGAGCACTCGAGCCTTTGAAAGTGATTTTGGTTGCTTTTGAACCTTTGGGAGAGATGATCCCGATGGGAGTTTTATTTGATGAAGTCAAAGAAAAAATTGGAATATGATTAGAGAAAGATATGTTTTTGTAGAGGAAAAGCAAAGATTTATTCCTGATATTGCTTTGGTCAGCAGTGCTGGCATTGCTATGTCATGTTTGCTCTGCGTAGATGTGATGTCGCAAAGATACTTGAGGCGTTGGTGACGTATTGTGATGCTTCCAGTCAGCGTGACTTGTCACGTCTGTGTATGCAAAAAGCTTGTGTTATGATGACGCTTTGGGTAATGTGCATGATCCTTGTCACGCTGGCCACACCTGTTGGATTCCGGGGCGGTGTGAATGCACTATTCACTGCCGTATTTAAACGGGGGCAGATACCAATGACCATCTTTGTCTTGGAAACTGTAGGGTTCCCCACTTTATTATTTCAGCGATCTCTGCCGCTTCCTCTTCTTTTATACTAGTATTAAAAAGACTTGTTTACCCTTGAGGGGGTGTATGTATATTGGCTGATACTTTGTTACTTTTGATAATCCTTCTTCTTCCTTTTCCCTTCATCATGTTCTTTAGCTTTCTCCCATGGCTCCTAAACGTCGTGCTTGTGGTGCTGCCGGAGACAGTGCTACGCGTGGTGCTTTTAGCCGTGTCCGCCGAGGTCGTGGTGCTCGTGTTCTTCGTGCTGCCCGCAGCCGCCTGGGTAGCAGTGGATCCTCAAGGGGTTCCTCGTCCGAGGTTGCGGATGAGGGCGGTCTTGCTCATGGCTTTATTCTTCATATCCGCGGCCTTATTTCGCGGCGAATTTCTCTTCCTTCTTCCTTTGTTGCTCTTGTCTCTGAGTTGAGCTGAATGTGGCACCCCGCCTCAGAGGACCGGAGCTCCCCGTGCACCAGCCCAGAGATCAAGTCTTCTGGAACACGACACTGATTGATATAGAGCTGAACAACTTTCTATTACCGAAGATAGGGGTACACGAGGTCTATTACAACGCTAGCGGAGACACAACTTGCTCCTCAGGCTAGCCTCAGCTCTACACGAAGCAGCAGCATAACTCTAGCAGCGGAATATCGACTTCAGCGGAACAATAACGGCGATGACGAACTCCAATTCACAAGGACACTGGCTGGGACACCTCCTAGCTCGCAAACACCGGGAACGTCGTCCTACGCATCCAAAGCATGGCCTGCAAATCTGGCATAACATGCTAGGTCAGTACATTGAATGTACTTGCAAGATCACAACAACCATGCAACAAGGCAAAACAATAACATGGCAACAAGTTAAAGTATATTAGTGAATTAAACAGGTGAGGTGAGCATCAATATCATGCAAGCAGATAATCATCAAGCATATTAACAGCATTAAGACTAATGCACAAACAATGGACCCCACATGATCGTCGCATGATCACGTGGCTTACCTCGGAGTCCTTACAGACTCAAGCACTGGGTCACTTCGTGACCAGTCACTTCCACGGGTCGTCGCATGACCAAACGGGTCATCGCACGACCATTCAACGGGTTAGGTGTCCTTCGCTACCACCCAACCAATCCACTCATCGCATGACCATCCACTTACCACAAAATTACCACCGTCCTCAAGTTGATCATAAGGTGTGACCTAGTACGAACTGTGTCCCATGACCGAGGACGCGACTATTCGAATAGATTTTTACTCTGCAGAGTTTGTGCACGTTACCCACATTATGGAGTTCTTCCTCCATCCAGCACCCCGGTACTTGTCCCACAGGATCCTTGGAACTCGCACCGCAGGAGTGAACTAGGACATCTCCAACGAGACCGATGCTACCGAGTGTCCCTCTTACCGTATCACCGACATCACGTCTTGGGTAGCCCTGTGGTTAGGTGTCCTTCGTTACCACCAGAACCACCTGTGGTTAGGTGTCCTTCGTTACCACCAGAACCACTCTTAAACTTTGCCCAACACTGGACCGCGCGCATAATAACTCTGGCTGTCAGGACTACCGCCGCCTGCCTGATCAGGGCAGCACGAGCGCGTAGCCCCCTACTTGGTGATAGAATTAAGAGAACCCACCGGCAGACCGAATCAAGGCCCGCCCATACAGGCAAATGTGGCTGCACGGATACGTCCGGTTTGGTGGCACCTAATCAACTTGTCACGAAGCATATCTCCAGCAGCGAACACAAGCATCAGGTGCAACATGAGTATCAGATCATAACAATTCATAGCATATTAACATGACAACTTCAAATATGATCAAACACATTTTAGATGGTGAACTTATCCGTGTTACAAATATTAAGATTATTAACATGGCAACAACGTGGATGCAGTTAAGCATAACATGAGCAAATTAATCATGATGGTGGTATAGCGTGGTTAGGATGATGCAGAATATGACATGGCAATGACATGAGCAAATCATAGCATGAAGATAACATGATCAAGGCATGTCATAGTAGTAGCATAAGTATAGCATAGCAACGATGACATTAAACATATCAACGGTAACATGATCAAAATCACCAATGTAAGCATATAATTGTAAGCAATTTTTAAAAGCATGTCAAAGCTTTGCAAAGCTGCAAAGGGTATCGTGGCTTGCCTTTCACCAGAGGAGTGTGGAACACTCTTGGTCTTCGACACCAACAAAGCCCTGCAAAAATATTTCAAAACAAAGCAACGGGAAAAAAGTCAAACACAACTTTGACTCGACCAGCAAATAATAACACAAAATCATGGCATGAAACCTATGCCAAGATGAAGTGCAGGTCAAAAGAAAACCAACGAAAAAAGAATCAACCTATTTGGACTTACGGTTGCGGAGATATTCACGAAACGGTGTCGGAGGGGTTGGATTTGGTGGAATACGCTTTCCAGCAGCTGAAAGCGTATTTCTAGGCTGTGGTGGGAGAAAATACGCTTTCTAAATAGTGAAAGCGCACTTCGGGCCGAGGAATAAAAGAATACGATTTCTTTTATCGAAAGCACATTTCGGACAGAAGATGCGATGAATACGCTTCCACAAAAGGAAAGCGCATCCCCGGAGTACGCCACTACTTGAACCGGACCGGGCCCGGTTGTCAGCCACCCGTACCTCTTCGCAGTCTATGACGAGGGGGGCCCTCTCTCTCCTCTGCCCCTTTCTTCTACCTCCAGCCGCAGGGAGCAGAGGAGGCTCGCGGCCGGCGTGCCCTTCGTCTTGGTTGTAGCGGGAGGACGCCGGGGGAGGGCGCGGGGTGGAGCTACAGGGCGCGGCCGGCGGCGTCTGCAGCGCCACGCGGGGAGGCCAGCAGTGACGACACCGCGGCGGGGCGCGGCGGCAGTGGCCGTGGCCAGCGCGGGATGGGCCGGCTGCGGGGTCCCGGCCGGAGGGGACGCGGCCACCAGGGGGCTGCTGCAAGGGGATGGCGCCAAGCGTGGCTAGGAGGAGGGGGAGGGCCCGTGCTGCTCGAGTTTTGCCGGGGCACGTCGGCGGGAATGGCGACCAGAGGGGGAGCTAGGCGTGCTCCGGCGCCGAATTGGCCGTGGGGGAGGGGCTAGGAGTAGGTGAGGAGGCTGGTGCTGCTCGAGCTCGAGGGCAAGCCCCATTAATAGGAGGAGAGAGATGCTGAAGCTCAGGCCGAGACAAGAAGACGGCGGCCATGGCGTGCGGCTAGCTGGCGGCCACGAGAGGCTTCGAGAGGGGGCACGTGGAGCACGCGGCTGCGCAAATCCGTGCGGCGCAGATAGACAAGGAGAAAGCGATAGCGGCGCTCTGTAGCACGAGGGCGACATGTCGGGCACGCGCATAGCGTGTCCAGAGCACGCTAGAAGTTGCCAAGGGCGTGGACACAAGGGCACTGGTGCAATTGATAGGGTTTTCTCGTGGCCAAAGGTGTCTACAGTGTAGTCCTTTGAGTGTAGACCACAGTGGTATGCTTGGTTAGCAAGATGGTGCTCCGGATTGATCTCTAACTCAAGGAACAGTTTGATGCAGCAAACTTGGAGCAGAATCTAGGATCACATGGTGGGGTTTTGGATAGGACCAAGTTGTCTTTTGACTTTAGGATAGGAAGAACTATGTTCCTGGAAAGTTTGGGCTCAAAATGCTCAATGTACATGGTACATCCTTTGTAAATGGCACAATGCTGCAGAAGGTGTTTGTACTGGGTTGTGTCTTGTACATTGCTCCCCTAGGCATGATATTTTGCATAGCTCAATCATACACTAGGATGAGTATGTACACCAAGTTTCATCTCATTTGGAGTAAGCTAGCTAGCACTTCCTTTGTAAATGTCTAGTTGGACCAGAAATGCAATGTTGAGGCTAGCATCTCATAGGATTGGTGAAATTGGCTGAAAATTGGTTTAGCTTGGTTACTTGGCATGGTGCACATGTTTATGAAATTTCATAGCCATTGGACACACATAGCTAGCACTTGCTTCACAATGTGGCCCACTGGTGAGAAACTTAAACATGATAGTGCACACACATGGGTGATTGGATTTGGCTTATATTTGGTTTTGTGGAGTTATTTGGTGGTAGGATCATGCTCCAAAAGTTTCAAGGAAAATGGGATCACCTATCATGCACTTGCTTCACAATGCCCCCTTGCTGTACCCAAACTTTGGGAATTTATTGTGGGAGTTTGGCTAATCAAATGGTAGTGGAATTTTGTGGAGATAAATTATATGACCATATGAGATTGCACAAAAACTTTCACCAGCAATGGATCAAGTAAAATGGCACTCCCTTCACAAAGCTCCAATATGCCCCCACAGATAAATGAATTTTTCTAGAGGAAAAATCCACTTGGGCTATGGAATGTTTTTGTATAATTTGGCAAGATATGATGTCAATGACATGTGGGAATTATTTGGGGATTTATGGAGCAATATAAATAGGGGTTGCTTCACAAACCTCAAATAATTGGAATATTCCTTTTAATGGAAAAAGGAATATATGGCTAGAATAAAATGGTGGCTTGGATGAGATGGGACAATGGAATGGCATTGGAAAGGCTTGGATTCAAGGTCCACTTGAGAATGGAAAGAAAATATGCTCAAGTTTCAAGTCCAACGAGGTGATCAAAATCAAATCCAATAGCAAATCCAGAAATAAATCAGCAAAGTTTTTGGAAAAAGAAAGTTACAAAATCCAGGGTGTCACAAACCTACCCCCCTTAGAAAAATCTCGTCCTCGATATTTGGTTGCTCAGGGAACCATCGCAAACTTACCGTCCTTTGGAAACTTGCTGCTTCTCAGATTTCCTTTTATCGCATACTATTCCCATAGTAGCATCCAATATATCTCTGCTGAGGGGGTTTACTTCACCCGATCTGTAGCTCTGACAGAATGTTCTTCCTTGATATCTCACATCCTTTCCTGCTGATTTCCATCCTCATATCTTCTGGCTTGTATGATAACGAGATGTCTTGTCATAGGCTGAATGCTGCCGATACCTATACTGTTCCTGGGGTACCTCGGGCTTTATTCGAAGTACAGTCTTGAATCCTTTGCATTGGCCTCTTTGACAAGAGCTTGCCCTTCATCGGTAGTTGGTATCTCAAAATGTTTACTATCGGAACCTTGATTGATGGCACGTGGGGTTGCCTCGTATTTCTTTTGGCTTGTCCGCCGTGCTCATGGATTCGAAGCGGGGCACAAATTCTGGACATGTACTCATGCTGAGATTGGCCTGACAGGTTGCACATTCCGGGTGGCGATAGGTCATGATATGCTTTAATCCAGTTCCTGTGTTTAAATTGTCGAGCTGAGCGGGTGACCTTTAACGAAGCAGACGGGGTATCTCGACCAGGCAGACGATTCTGAACTTGAGTAACTATTCAGGCTAACCGGATCGGTACACGGTCCTTGGCCCATAGTGAATGCGATTTCTTTGTGGTAGATATCCATGGTGGTCCACATGACTTCAACTAATCGCGGCAAATTTGACTTGAGGTCCATGCAATTCATTCTGTCCAACCCGTCGGGTTCGAGGGTTGCATACCTCTGACAACTTGCGAGGTGCCATGCTTGCTCAGATTGCAGCAAGGTTTGACACCTACCATGTTTGTTTGTCCTGGGTCTTGCTCCTTTGGCAATCACCTTTCTTGTACTGGCTTTTCTTCGGCCAGGGTTCTTTCCTTGTTGCATAACTGCTTATTGTTCTGCCGCAACCTTTGAGATAGACAGGTTACCATCACCTTTTGTCTCTTGTTTCATCCTGATAACCTTGGTTGCAATGAACGAGGTCTCCAGATTATTCTTCTTCGGAGCCTTGTCAGTCGTGAGGAGCTGACCTTCATGACGGGAGCAGGATTCAATGCTCCTTGCTTCCTTTCTTCAGGGTGTTTCTTCATGACTCAGTCAGTCTTTCTTCCCGGCTGAGATGTGTATCCGCCTCTTCTGCTAACTTGTTTCCAGAGGGTTGCGGTTCTTCACCGTCGTTCCTGTGCATAATTATTCCTTGATTACGGGCATGGTGGTATCCGCACAGGGGTAGCTTTCATACTTGATAAGAATACCCATAACCATATGCGGGTCCTGACGATGCTGAAGGCTTTACTGTCCTGCATGGCCGGATTTCTGACAATATTGTTGCAGGTATGATGACGCATCGAGGAAGACGGGTATCTTGTCCGCGAAGCTTGAGGTAGCTTGCTGGGGAAGGTTGGGTACCGTACCCGGAAGCTTGCTCCGGTGGCGTATCAAGGAAGAAAGGGTGTCGTACACGGTAAGCTGCCTCGATAGCTTGCTGAAGAAGACTGGGTGTCTTGCCTTGGAAGCTTTCTTAATGACTTACTGACGAAGATGGGTTGTCTTGTCCCGGGGGTTTGACTCTTTATACTGTGGATGCATCGGTTCCTTCCGCTGGAAGTTTCGGCGGCCAATCACTGTAGACGACCGAGTGGCTTGTGCTGGAGTCCATCCCTGTGGCGTACCGAGCACGATCGAGTGTCTTGCACTGTAAGCTTCTGTCGGTGGCTTGTGGAGAAAGGTTGACTGTCTTGGCTGAGAAGATATCCCGGTAGCGTACTAAGGAAGGCTGAGGTTCCTTCTGTCCGAAGCTTTCCCTCAATGGCGTGGAGGTAAATCTGACCACGGTGTCTGATAGGCTTCTGGCTTCCGGCTGGTGAGGGGAAACATTCTTGGCCACCTTCCGGAATATACTAAAATAATTTGTATTGCATGGGACTGTAGCTGGTGTTTATCCTGCCTTTGGTGAATATGCTCGGGTCACCGTCTTTGCTTATCTTTGCATGAATCTTTGCGGCTGTCATGGTTGATGCGACCTTGATTCAAGTGATGGCTTGGGTAGCATCCAATCGTGAGCCATAAGCTTCCCCCGCAACCGGGTAAAAGTCCTGTTTGACTTGCTGATTTCCCGCACCATTGCGGCCTTTAACTGTCTGAGTCTCCAGGATGTTCTGGTTGAAGGCCTGATGGTTGCCATATGCTTCATACTTGAGCAAAAGCGTGTGAGATGCAACCGGGTATGCGTCATTCCTGTCTGGTTAATTTCTTCACTTCTCTGTGGTCTTCCCCTGATAGAATCTTTCATGACTGTAACATCCACCGGAATAATGCTGACTTAGTTCGTTCAGGCAGAACTTAAATGGGGTTGAACACTCATGCTGCAAGCTGGTGTGGGTCCTTGACTTTGTGTCTTCACGCTTCTCTGCGGTATTGCACTGGTTCTTCGAGGTATGCGGGGTTATGAGCAACTTTTCATCGGGGCGGAGAAAGTGACACCAAAGAACCAAACGAAGAACCAATGAAGAAAACCACGGGGCAAAAGCAAACGAGAAGCGGCTTGCTACTTCATCAGCTTTAGAGGTGGTCGATGATTATTCGGACTCCTTGCAAAGAAAACAGCGAATAACCCAGTAGCCACCAGAACGGTCTTTACAACTCAGATCTGGGACTTGTACTGGAAAAGCTCAAGCATTGCTCAAGACGGCCGACCGAAATCAGCTCAGAGCATGAGGCAATGTTGATAAAAAGAATGCAGAGGTCCCCTAAGATGGCCGAGAAAACAGCTCAGAGCATAGGGTCTCCACTGCGAAAAGAAACTCAACAACTACCCGAGACGGCCGAAAAGCAGCTCAGAACACGGGTCGGTTGTTTAAAAGAGAAATGTAAAACAGGCATCCACTCCAGACGGCCGACGATGCATCAGCTCAGAACCAGACGTGGTGCCAATATCGAAGAACAACAAGCAAGGGTCCGTCCAAGTCATCTAACACCTGCCAAAACAGAGTTAGTAACTGCCGAGGAACAATGAACCAACAACGAGAATTAAGCAAGAACAACATCACTGAACAAGCACTGAGATCACACGCAAGATCTCAACTTATTGCTACGCACATCAACATGCAACAGGCAACATGCAATACTACTACTCATGCATCACGGACTACGCGAAACTCAGGCGTTCTGATCTGACAGCGGGTTGCCGGGGGTCGCGGGAGTGGGCGGAGAAGTCGACAATGACAAGGCTGCAGCAAGAGCTCTCCTTGCATCCCTTGCATTACGTACTAGCTCAACGAGGAGGGCGTACTGGGAAACTTGGTACCTTGGAAGGTCTCCACTGGGGTAGAGAGTCCACCATACGTCTGCAAGGAGGTAGTCAAAGTTGGCCGCGGAGGAGGATCCTGTGTAGCCCACCGGATATTCCGCCATCTACACTCGTCAGATCAGATCGTTCGCGAAAACATAGCGTCTATATGCAGCAAACAAATGCAGCAGGCGAAAGCATCACACAAGCAAGCTATACACTAGCTCTAACGTCAATATAACGTCCTTCTAACGTTCGCGCGGGCTAGCGGGTCCTACAACCAGTCCTGCTCTGATACCAACCGTTGTGGCACCCCGGCTCAGAGGACCGGAGCGCCCCGTGCACCAGCCCAGAGATCAAGTCTTCTGGAACACGGCACTGATTGATATAGAGCTGAACAACTTTCTATTACCGAAGATAGGGGTACACGAGGTCTATTACAACTCTAGCGGAGACACAACTTGCTCCTCAGGCTAGCCTCAGCTCTACACCAAGCAGCAGCATAACTCTAGCAGCGGAATATCGACGACAGCGGAACAATAACGGCGATGACGAACTCCAATTCACAGGGACACAGGCTGGGACACCTCCTAGCTCGCAAACACCGGGAACGTCGTCCTACGCATCCAAAGCATGGCCTGCAAATCGGGTATAACACGCCAGGTCAGTACATTGAATGTACTTGCAAGATCACAACAACCACGCAACAAGGAAAAACAATAACATGGCAACAAGTTAAAGTATATTACTGAATTAAACAAGTGAGGTGAGCAGCAATATCATGCAAGCAGATAATCATCAAGCATATTAACAGCATTAAGACTAATGCACACACAATGGACCCCACATGATCGTCGCATGATCACGTGGCTTACCTCGGAGTCCTTATAGACTCAAGCACTGGGTCACTTCGTGACCAATCACTTCCACGGGTCGTCGCATGACCAAACGGGTCATCGCACGACCATTCAACGGGTTAGGTGTCCTTCGCTACCACCCAACCAATCCACTCATCGCATGACCATCCACTTACCACAAACTTACCACCGTACTCAAGTTGATCATAAGGTGTGACCTAGTATGAACTGTGTCCCATGACCGAGGACGCGGCTATTCGAATAGATTTTGACTTTGCAGAGTTTGTGCACGTTACCCACATTATGGAGTTCTTCCTCCATCCAGCACCCCGGTACTTGTCCCACAGGATCCTTGGAACTCGCACCGCAGGAGTGAACTAGGACATCTCCAACGAGACCGATGCTACCGAGTGTCCCTCTTACCGTATCACCGACATCACGTCTTGGGTAGCCCTGTGGTTAGGTGTCCTTCGTTACCACCAGAACCACCTATGGTTAGGTGTCCTTCGTTACCACCAGAACCACTCTTAAACTTTGCCCAACACTGGACCGCGCGCATAACAACTCTGGCCGTCAGGACTACCGCCGCCTGCCTGATCAGGGCAGCGCGAGCGCGTAGCCCCCTACTTGGTGATACAAATAAGGGAACCCACCGGCAGACCGAATATAGGCCCGCCCATACAGGCAAATGTGGCTGCACGGATAAGCCCGGTTCGGTGGCACCTGATCAACTTGTCACGAAGCATATCTCCAACAGCGAACACAAGCATCAGGTGCAACATGAGTATCAGATCATAACAATGCATAGCATATTAACATGACAGCTTCAGATATGATCAAACACATTTTAGATGGTGAACTTATCCGTGTTACAAATATTAATATTATTAACATGGCAACAACATGGATGCAGTTAAGCATAACATGAGCAAATTAATCATGTTGGTGGTATAGCGTGGTTATGATGATGTAGAGTATGACATGACAATGACATGAGAAAAGCATAGCATGAAGATAACATGATCAAGGCATGTCATAGTAGTAGCATAAGTATAGCATAGCAACGATGACATTAAACATAGCAACGATAACATGATCAGAATCACCAAGGTAAGCATATCATTGTAAGCAATTTTTAAAAGCATGTCAAAGCTTTGCAAAGGTGCAAAGGGTATTGTGGCTTGCCTTCCACCAGAGGAGTGTGGAACACTCCTGGTCTTCGACACCAACAAAGCCCTGCAAAAATATTTCAAAACAAAGCAACGGGCAAAAAGTCAAACACAACTTTGACTCGACCAGCAAATAATAACACCAAATCATGGCATGAAACCTATGCCAAGGTGAAGGGGAGGTCAAAATAAAACCAACGCAAAAATAATCAACCCGTTTGGACTTACGATTGCGGAGATATTCACGAAACGGTGTCGGAGGGGTTGGATTTGGTGGAATACGCTTTCCAGCAGCTGAAAGCGTATTTCTGGGATGTGGTGGGAGAAAATACGCTTTCTAAATAGTGAAAGCGCAGTTCGGGCCGAGGAAGTCAAGAATACGATTTCTTTTATCGAAAGCGCATTTCGGACAGAAGATGCGATGAATACGCTTCCACAAAAGGAAAGCGCATCCCCGGAGTACGCCACCACTTTAACCGGACCGGGCCCGGCTGTCAGCCACCCATACCTCTTCGCAGTCTATGAAGAGGGGGGCCCTCTCTCTCCACTTCCTCTTTCTTCTATCTCCAGCCGTAGGGAGCAGAGGAGGCTCGCGGCCAGCGTGCCCTTCGTCTTGGCTGGAGCGGGAGGCCGCCGGGGAGGGCGCGGGGTGGAGCTGCGGGGCGCGGCCGGCGGTGGCTGCAGCGCCACGCGAGGAGGCCAGCAACGGCGACACCGCGGCGGGGCACGGTGGCAGTGGCCGTGGCCAGCGCGGGCTGGGCCGGCTGCGTGGTCTCGGCCGGAGGGGAAGCGGCCATCAGGGGGGCTGCTGCAAGGGGATGGCGCCGGGCGTGGCTAGGAGGAGGGGGAGGGCCCGTGCTGCTCGTGTTTTGCCGGGGCACGGCGGCGGGAATGGCGACCAGAGGGGGAGCTAGGCATGCTCCGGCGCCGAATTGTCCGTGGGGGAGGGGCTAGGAGTATGTGAGGAGGCTGCTGGTGCTGCTCGAGCTCGAGGGCAGGCCCTATTAATAGGAGGAGGGAGATGCTCAAGCTCGGGCCGAGAAAAGACGGCGGCCATGGCGTGCGGCTAGCTGGCGGCCACGAGAGGCTTCGAGAGGGGGCACGTGGAGCACGTGGCTGCGCAAAGCCGTGCGGCACAGCTAGACAAGGAGAAAGGGACATCGGCGCTCTGTAGCACGAGGGCGACATGTCGGGCACGCGCAGAGCGCGACCAGAACACGCCAGAAGTTGCCAAGGGCATGGCCACAAGGGCACTGGTGCAATAGATAGGGTTTTCTCGTGGCCAAAGGTGTCTACAGTGTAGTCCTTTGAGTGTAGACCACATTGGTATGCTTGGTTGGCAAGATGGTGCTCCGGATTGATCTCTATCTCAAGGAACAGTTTGATGCAGCAAACTTGGAGCAGAAGCTAGGATCACATGGTGGGGTTTTGGATAGGGCCAAGTTGTCTTTTGGCTTTAGGATAGGAAGAACTATGTTCCTGGAAAGTTTGGGCTCAAAATGCTCAATGTACATGGTACATCCTTTGTAAATGGCACAATGCTGCAGAAGGTGTTTGTACTGGGTTGTGTCTTGTAGATTGCTTCCCTAGGCATGATATTTTGCATAGCTAAATCATACAGTAGGATGAGTATGTACACAAAGTTTCATCTCATTTGGAGTAAGCTAGCTAGCACTTCCTTTGTAAATGTCCAATTGGACTAGAAATGTAATGTTAAGGCTAGCATCTCATAGGATTAGTTAAATTGGCTGAAAATTGGTGTAGCTTGGTAATTTGGCATGGTGCACATGTGTATGAAATTTCATAGCCATTGGACACACATAGCTACTAGCACTTGCTTCACAATGTGGCCCACTGGTCAGAAACTTAAACATGATGGTGCACACACATGGGTGATTGGATTTGGTTTATATTTGGTTTTGTGGAGTTATTTGGTGGTAGGATCATGCTCCAAAAGTTTCAAGGCAAATGGGATCCCCTATCATGCACTTGCTTCACAATGCCCCCTTGCTACACCCAAACTTTGGGAATTTATTATGGGCGTTTGGCTAATCAAATGGTAGTGGAATTTGGTGGAGATCAATGATATGAACATATGAGATTGCACAAAAAGTTTCACCAACAATAGATCAAGGAAAATGGCACTCCCTTCACAAAGCTCCAATCTGCCCCCACAGATAAATGAATTTTTCTAGAGGAAAAATCCACTTGGGCTATGGAATGTTTTTGGAGAATTTGGCAAGATATGATGTCAATGACATGTGGGAATTATTTGGGGATTTATGGAGCAATATAAATAGGGGTTGCTTCACAAACCTCAAATAATTGGAATATTCCTTTTAATGGAAAAAGGAATATATGGCTAGAATAAAATTGTGGCTTGGATGAGATGGGACGATGGAATGGCATTGGAAAGGCTTGGATTCAAGGGCCACTTGAGCATGGAAAGAAAATATTCTCAAGTTTCAAGTCCAACGAGGTGATCAAAATCAAATCCAATAGCAAATCCAGAAATAAATCAGCAAAGTTTTTGGAAAAAGAAAGTTCCAAAATCCAGGGTGTCACACTGAAAGGCCAGTGGCTTCGTTCCCAGGGTTATCCATATTGCCCTCTATGGGTCAAGATCCGCATTGAGGGTTCTGCCTCGGTGTTCTTGGAGGCTGGCGAGAAGGTTTTTTCTCGCCAGTTTAATCTGCACAAAGGGGATATCCTTTGCTGTCGGTTTGATGGAGAGGAGACCCTTTCCATTAGGGCTTTTGACGCTGATGGAAATCGGCTGGAGCCTTGCTGTGAATGCTCGAGCGAAAGTGACTCTGGAGGCGCGGATGTCCCTCAAGGCTCTTCATCTAGCGGCGGCTCACCTGGTCGGGGCATCACTAGCTTTGACTTCCTCAATCTGCCATCTAAGCGTGGTGGTAGCTACTTCAGCTTTGAGGAAGGTGCTGAGGACATCAAGCCATCCCTTAAGCGAGCTCGCAAGTAGACTTAGGGTTTATTTTTGCTTTGTCTGTGATTATGCCTGATGAGGTGGCGGACTAAACTCTTGAATGTAATGGTCACCTTATAAATCATAATGTGGAAACTTTTTTCTAGCGTTTGACTTCGATTTGATGAGTTATTGTCTTGATCCTTCTAGCTTATTTTGTATCGGGTGCGTGACAGCGCTCCCGATGGGAGTAGCCCCCGAGGCTTCGTTCAATCGTTTGCGATTGGACGGAGGCTCTAAATTCTGTCGGCTGCTGTACCGGGTGCACCAAGTCGCATTTGACGGGAATACCCCTTGTGGTTACTCATGATCGCTTGTGGTCAGGTGTCA
Source organism: Bromus sterilis (assembly GCA_950022295.1). NCBI lineage: Eukaryota > Viridiplantae > Streptophyta > Magnoliopsida > Poales > Poaceae > Bromus > Bromus sterilis. The sequence continues at coordinate 343,797,195 of OX465596.1, read as the reverse complement.
CCATTATCTTTTTGAGTGGGTAATCTCTTGGTTTCTTGTTGTATGCCCTTTCCTTGTGAGGTTCTTGGGTAAAAATATAAGGATGCGATGTTTGCTTGGGTCTACGAACGATGGGGAATAATCATCGCGGGTGTGAATTATGCCTTAGCTATGTGTCGTGCTTGAATAATGCACGACCCCCGAGTCTTCGTTTTGTGAAGATTGTACCGGGTGTTTATGGTTCTCTGAGTGCAGTAGGCCCGGTGTTGCGCCTAGGTTCTCGAGTGTTGTGATGCTTTAAGGGGAGCGGTGTGTAGCGCGCTCAAGACCCCCAGTGTCTAAGTATATAATTGTTGCGAGTGCGATTAACGCTTCGGGGGGAGTGGTGTGATAGCGCGCTCGAACCCCCGAGTGCCGAAGTATAGAATTGTCGCGAGTGCGATTAACGCCTCGAGGGGAGATAGCGCACTTGAGTCCTCGAGTGTCGAATTATAGAATTGCTGCGAGTGCGATTAGCACTTCAAGGGGAGCGGTGTGATAGCGCGCTCGAGCACCCGAGTGCCTTGGGTTTCCACAGGATATTGGGAAGCTTGTGCTTTATTACTTCATCGTTTGTTTACACTGGTGGCTAAGCAGCCGTCTTGTGTAATGGCTAAGCAGTCGTAAAAGAGTGGAAATAAAAAAGAGGTAGATGACTTAGGGATAGAAAAGGCACAGGTTCGCCACGTTCCATGGATTGCCGGCATCCTCGTCAGTCTTCGGGTTGTTCATCCTTTCCGCCGCCCATGACTTCGGAAATTAGGTAGGTTCCTTCCGATTGCGGGGCAAGCTTGTGTACTTTATCCTGCTTTAGTTGGAGCACTAGGTCTCCTACGCTGAATAGCCTGGTGCGGAGTCGGCTGCTTTGATATGCACATAGATTTTCTTGGTATCCTTCTGATCGTGATAGGGAAATCTCCCTGGCCTTGTCTACTGTGTCTTTGTTGTCTTCAAGCGCCTCCTCTGCTTCTTCTTCGTACCCGGTGAAGCGCGGGGCACCGAATCCCATGTCATGTGGTAGTACCACCACGGCGCCGTACACCATGAGGAAAGGAGTGTACTGAGTTGAGGTGTTAGGTGTTGTGCGCAGGCTCCATAGTATGGCCGGTAGTTCTTGATGGAACTGAAGTAGTGCTCCTCGTTGGCTACCCCAAGTGGAAGGTTGAGATGTAGCATAGCACCAAATTTCCCTTGGTGAAGATACCAAGGTTTATGTCTCTCGTAGGACTCTGAAGACGACAAGTAGGTGGTGAAGTGAAAAATGGCGCCGTTCACAACTGAGGGTTGCTTACTTGACCTGGACCTGCACACACAACAAGTAACTTTGCTCCCAACGAGTACAGAGAGGTTGTCAATCTCTCTGGCCTTGTCGTTTACAAAGGATCAAAACACAAGAGGATAGTAGTGGTGATTGCAAGAAAAGGAAATAAAGCGTAAATAGTGGAGGTGTAAACAGTGGCGGAAATATGGACCGGGGTCCCATGATGTTCACTAGTGATGTCTCTCTCCCAAAAGAAGATAAAATAGCTAAGCTGGGTGAATAAATTATAGCCGGGCAATTGACAGAATTATAAACGCACCACAATGCTAATTATGCCGCAAAGAAAGTTAGAGGCTCAAAAGTATGGGCAGTACACCAAGACAATTACACGAAAATCCTACTGCATCTACTTACTAATCATCCACCTTGATATATCTATCCAGAACATCTTGCTGGTATTAAGTTACGAGCCCCACCAAAAGTGTAAACCCAAAGCAATAGACAACTGCATTAATAAACTTTGCGTAAGGTAAACAATCCTTGCAACCGCGGTTACAAGCACCGTTGTTTTCTACCTCGTGGCAACATTGTTGGGAATGTGCCCTAGAGGCAAATAAAATATGTTTATTGGCGTATTCCATTAGTTCATAATAAGTTTTATACTGTGCTATAACTGTATTAAGCGGAAACATTAATACACGTGTGGTATAAAAACAACCAGGTCCCTAGTTAACTCTAGTAAACTAGTCCATTGGGCAATTGATGATCAAGGTTTCCTGATCATGAGATGTGAACAGTCTATTGACAATGGGGTCATGTCATTGGGAGAATAACATGATGGACACACACCCACCAGAAGTGTTGCAATGTGATCCAGTCACATAGTTCAACATTGCGATAACTATAAACGTAGTGACCCGATCCTTAAGACCGTGATGAGCATACATAATTTCTATCTACCAGGATGCTTTGAGTGCATTAACCGTTACACTAAAACATGGTAACCATAAAGGTGTATCTTGGGTATTCCGAAGTAGATATGTTGATGAGTATCCAAATAGATCAAAATGGGATTTGTCCATCCGAGTGACGGATAGGTACTCTGGGCCCACTCGGTGATATTACATCATAAAGATTGCGCAATCATGTGACTAGGTCATGGGGTTGTAATATCACGGGAACGACTAAACATGTTTGTCTGTAACGAGAATGAACTAGGTATATTGGATACCGACGATCAAACCTCGGCAAACAAAGTACCGTATGACAAAGGGATCAGGACTCAACGTTAACGGTTCAAACGATGAAGTTAATTCGATGGAAGCGCAGGGGCTCATCAAGGATTGTAACCAGATCCCACATGATGGTCATTGGTCAGAGAGTGTCTGATCATGTCTTCCGTTTCCCGAACCGTAGGGTGGTACGCTTAAGGGTATTCGACGCAATAAGGATTGATTCGGGATCATCGGTGAAATAAGAGAGAACACCGGAATTGTTCCGGGAGGTGCCGGAAGTTGTTCTGGATATTTTGAAAGGTTCAAAATAATGTTTAATAATGTTTAAATATGTTTTATTATTTAATTAACAGAATTAAATATTAAAATATGATTAAATATAATTAAAAATGAATTAAAAGGCATATGGGCCTAAAGAGGCCCATTAGGGGAAGGAGGGAGCTCCCCCTTGGGCCAAGGCGCCAAGGGATGGAGCCCACCTCCCCTAGCCGCACCAAACCCCCCCTCCCTAGGGTTTAGTCCCACATGGGAAGGGGAGGGAGGGTGGCACCCCTCCTTGGCCTATATAAGGAGGGGTGGGGGTGCCTTTTTTCTACACACAATTTGATTTGAGACAAGTTTCTCAGATATCTCTTCTCTCTCTTTCTCCCTCCTCGAGTGGACTCCCCTTGTTTGGAGTCTACACTTGGTTGGGGTTTCTCCACCTACGCACGCTGTCGTGCTGGTGGAATCGGGATCCGAATCCATCTTCTTTCCGCTGCACTTCTGGTTCGGAGCCCGGAGGGAACGTCGGGTACACCGTATGCGTGTAATCCCGCGAGGCGCTACACTTGTGGTGCTCCTTCATCGTTGAGGCCGTGTCGCGACGTCTTCACCGACAACGTTTCGACGGGGACATAATCCCGCCATCGGTCTTCAAGGACCGGGTGGCCTCAGGAGTCATCGTGGATCTGCGCGGCATCGGGGATTGCCGGTACGACTACATCAACCACGTTCACGCGAGAACATTTCCCGCTTAACGGACTACATACTGGTATGTGACCAATTCCCTCCGTTACTTGCATCGCCATAGCATAGGTCTTGGGTTCGGGACGCGTAGGTCATGAAAAATTATTGTTTTCTGCCCCGTTCCCCAACAGTGGTATCAGAGCAAGGCTATGCGTAGATGTATTGTACGGATAGAACACATCTAGTATGTGGGCATCAATTCTCCAATTGTTACCCTCTCACGTGTACTCGTTTAGCATTGCGGCAATGTCCTGATGAAGCGGCCCCGACCGACCTTACGCGTTTACGCGAGACTGGTTCCACGCTTGACATATGGCTTGTACCATATAAGTGGCTGGGGGGTTTCTGTAACATATGACTTGTCTCTGTAACATTAGCGATGCGAAGACGTTTGCAACGGAGGGCCCCGACAGGGGTGTAAGAGAGACAATTGCGGGATTGGTGTTGTGTTTGTATGTTCGTAGGCATAGAAACGGTTCTATCTCGAAAGCCCTATCAGCCACGTAAAACTTGCAAAATATAAAGTAGAGGCGTCTAAACTTTAATTTGCAGGGGGGCATCATAGTTAGTATGATTTATACTATAGCATCCTGTTTTGCTTGTATTAGATATACGACGGTCGCATTATAGGATGATCCCTCACTAATCCAACAAAGTGTCCTTCCTTAGTGAAGCACCATATGGAAAGATCTCCATTATGGAGGCATCGCGTGTCACACGGGTGTCAAACATATTAGCGTTCAAATGAGATGGGTGGATTAAGCCTAGCATGTCCAGAAACATGGCCTTGCATACGCGACATATAATCACTAAGGTTATTGTGGCGAGCCTGGCATATGCAGATATGGCCTCGGGACACAGTGATCGAAACATCGAGCATGAGTCACATGGATGATGTGATTGGCATGATGGCCTACCTTGAGAATATACTGATGGTCGTGTCACACGGGGGAGGTATAGTTCTCAAGGATTGTGTAATCACTTAGAATAAAATATGAGGGATGTTTGTCTGAGTGGGAGTTCTAGAATTGTTTAAAACATGAACTCCTATTATGAACTTAATCTTCATGTCTTAGAAAATATCATTGTAGATAATTTCATAACCAATGTTTATAACCATGGCTCTTTAGTGTGATGTAGAACTTAAGGAAAATGGGTCTTACTTCATTGATGTGTACCAACACCGTTAGAGACATACTCATTACTAATGACTTGTTAAAACATAATACGAGAACTGCTAGGAGATACACCGGATAACTCCGTAATTGAGGAAGATGATGATGAGTATCATATTCATCGTCTCTTATTCAATGACTGTCCGATACACCATACTTCATTCTATGGAATCTGAATTGTGAATGCATGATTAAGACACTAACATGTATGACGTGCTAGGTGATCTTAAAAGCACTAAGTCACAAATCAGAGTAATGGAATATGAGTATATGGACGGGGTTTCTTTCAACCACGGTGGAAGGAACAACCTGCTGAGAAAGTCACTTGAAAAATGTATAAGATACATGAACATCTTGTGTACAACTTGGACTACAGAATGACTGGTTAATTTGCGATAACTGGGGAGTTGCATCCGCTTCCTCCCAGCTAAAAAGACCGCGTCTAGACTATGTCATGAAGGAGAATCGTTCAACTATCATGATGTCATGGTTAAAGTTGTGAACTTTAAAGGTAGAACCAATGCAGGAATAGTCATTGACGGAGAAAGTATATTTGATACACGGGTTATAAATGTCTTTCCCCACAAAACACTGATTGTGGTTGATTAAGTATTCGATGCTTGAACTCACTGCTTAAAGAGTGGCTTGGAAGGGATGAGGTGACAATGTGTGCTGACAGTAATCAAGATAGTTGATGGTCGACAACACTCTCCCTCTACATCTATCATTTGATTAGTATATGAATACATTTATGATCGTTTGAGTGTGAACCTTATTAGTGTGTCTTGCATCTCGCGAAGACAATTATTCATATTAGTGAGAAACAAGTCAGTTGTTCTCCTTTTATGAATGATATCTTTTATGGTCACATTACGGTTATGAATGAGTTATTCTTATATTGATGGTAGTAGTTTGATCATTTATAAGAAATATTGTAATGCCAAGAATTATCCAAACTTAGTAATGACACTACCGTTTAAGTCATGATTGGTTTGATGAAGTCTTGAGATACTTGATCTCTTGACACATGCAAACCATGCCTCTTTAGGTGAGATGACTGAAACCTCGCATTCTGGTAAAACAGAGTTTGCGATGACTGTTGCATATCATACATAGTGATGTATCATATTTCAGCATGTAGTGAATTTCATTATTTCATAAACTTCAGATGTGGACTTAGATGAATATGTGTATTAACTAATGAAACATGAGTCTGGGATAGTTTGATGTGATCAAAGGGATTTCAGAATGAAGACGGGTACTAAATTAACGAGAAAAACAAGCCTCTACGATTTGATCAAAGAGACAAATGTTTTGAATTAGCCTTTGGCATAGAGACTTGTGTGACAGTTGTTCCACAAATTACAATGCTTGGAACACTTCAATATTGTTGATGTGCCTGAACATTATAATCATACTCTATTGGATAGTGTATGGTATAAGTTATCTCTTACCGATTTACGTTATTATTGTTTAGAGTTATTAATTTAATAAGCAAACACTCACTTCAGTATAGGGAACCATCTGAGTTCGTGGAAACCAACACTATATAATTTATGGTGTGTCATGGTTTCTAGGAAAATAATTTATGTGGTAAATTATCTTTGTAGTGTATCCTTAGTCAACTATGGATGCATCTTCCGCAACTAGGACCAAAGAGCAAAACTTGTGTTGCTAAGTTTGGTGTTTGTCAAGAAGTGTTCTTGATGAATGTGTTAATGGAAGAAAGTGAAAGTTCAAACAAGGTAATTGACCTTGCCTCCAGATGTCAGAGTAGCGCAACGGAATGTGTTCCGAAACCAAAGCTCTACAATTAGAGGAGAAAATGATGATAATGAGCATGGTGTTTCGATTGAAACTTTTACTGAACAAAGTAGGATTCAAGAATACATATTTGCCCTTGTGCAAAGTAATATTCATGATTCACTTGTCAAGTTAATGGAACAAGACATACCTACGAACTACGAAGAAGCGATGGTGGACCTAAGTACGAGAAATGACTATGAGTCATGGAATCCTATATTGAGTTACATTTAAGATTACATGAATCTTATTGAGTAAAGAGCTTACTTGATATTCTCAATAACTTCAAGGTTATAAGGAATAAATGTGAACATCAAAGGAAGACATCAAAATCGATTTTTCATGAAGGATGTTACTGACAAATTCAAAAGGTTGACTACAATAGTAGCGATGCTTGAGTCAATAGGATTATCACTACGATTGATCCAAATTGTTATCAATACCGTGATTTCCTCAAATCCTGCATTTGAAGAAGGGTTGTAATTGGTACAACGAGAAGGTTTTGGAAAACATATGGATGCTAGTGTCTCGTAACCGGAATTCTCAATTTGATGGATGATCAAAGGATTTTGGACTTAGAAAAAATATCGAGGAAACATGCATTTGCATGAAAATGAGTGGGAGCTGAATAGTATCCTAAACCTAATATGTGGACGACATATTTTGAGTGGGAGGTATGGGAGTATTATCCTGAACTTAATATGTGGGTGACATATTTGAGTGGGAGCTATGTGGATGTTATCCTAGTCTTATATGTGGCTGACATATTTGAGTGGGAGCGTGACAACATTCTCATATATACCATATGGTGAATGATGTAGTTGGTATTAATTATTATTGAAAATCTTTCATGAATGAAGTTAAGCATTGAAAATCTATTAAGATAGATTAATGCGTTTAATATCATTGAGTCGGAATACTTTCCTGGATAAGATTCTGAAGAAGTTCAGAATGGGACAAGTCAAGAAGGTAGTTCTTACTTGTATATCCAAGAGAAGTATTGAGTTAATCTCAGTACAAGAACAATGGTTAAATGATGGTTAAATGAAAGAAATGGATGTGCTACATCCTCTATGCCTCTGTCATAGGTTCTTTCATATAAAAACCAAAGATTTGTACTCGACGTAATGTGACCCAAGTTCTTAGTAAGAACATGTTGTGATATGATTTATGAGTAAATCATTGAACAAAGAGTTAAGTTTATCCTTCAGTATCTGGGGAGAACTGAGGATACATCTCTAATTTGTAAAGGGTAGTGGACTTGACCATAAATGTTATGCTGGTTCAAGTTCTGACACTAACCTAGAAAATTGAGATATCATACTAATAAATGCCTAAGTTGAAATAAACATGGTTAGACATCAAAGTTGCATACAATGCACTAAGGATTAAATCTAAAATGATATGGCTACTTTAGAAGTGGCAAGAGTTATATTTTGGCTTACGAAGTTCGACTTCTGACTGAGTGAGTTTCAGTGTGCATGACTATGGGAAAGTCCGCGTGACCCACGGGATGTCATTGCTGAAACACAAACAAACGAAGTCTCACTCTACCGCCGAATATATATATACCTCATCATTATAATGGATAATGAACTAATGTCAAACTAGGTGGCATTAATGATTTTCAAAAGACATACAAATCTGAATGGTACCCAGACCGTTGATACAACCTTTTCCACAAGCAAGCATGATCTATAACCATATACATGATAGGAGTTATGATCCACAGAAAAATGCAACTAGATTATTTGTACTCTAGTGCAAGTGGGAGACTGTTGGGAATGTGCCCTAGAGGAAAATAAAATATGTTTATTGGCGTATTCCATTAGTTCATAATAAGTTTTATACTGTGCTATAACTGTATTAAGTGGAAACATTAATACACGTGTGGTATACAAACAACCAGGTCCCTATTTAACTCTAGTAAACTAGTCCATTGGGAAATTGATGATCAAGGTTTCCTGATCATGAGATGCGAACAGTCTATTGACAATGGGGTCATGTCATTGGGAGAATGACATGATGGACACACACCCACCAGAAGTGTTGCAATGTGATCTAGTCACATAGTTCAACATTGCGATAACTATAAACATAGTGACCCGATCCTTAAGACCGTGATGATCATACATAATTGCTATCTACCAGGATGCTTTGAGTGCATTAACCGTTACACTGAAACATGGTAACCATAAAGGTGTATCTTGGGTATTCTGAAGTAGATATGTTGATGAGTATGAAAATAGATCAAAATGGGATTTGTCCATCTGAGTGACGGATAGGTACTCTGGGCCCACTCGGTGATATTACATCATAAAGATTGCGCAATCATGTGACTAGGTCACGGGGTTGTAATATCACGGGAACGGGTAAACATGTTTGTCGGTAACGAGAATGAACTAGGTATATTGGATACCGATGATCAAACCTCGGACAAACAAAGTACCGTATGACAAAGGGATCATGACTCAACGTTAACGGTTCAAACAATGAAGTTAATTCGATGGAAGCGCAGGGGCTCATCAAGGATTGTAACCAGATCCCACATGATGGTCATTGGTCAGAGAGTGTCTGATCATGTCTGCTGTTTCCCGAACCATAGGGTGTCACGCTTAAGGGTATTCGACGCAATAAGGATTGATTCGGGATCATCGGTGAAATAAGAGAGAACACCGGAATTGTTCCGGGAGGTGCCGGAAGTTGTTTTGGATATTTTGAAAGGTTCAAAATAATGTTTAATAATGTTTAAATATGTTTTATTATTTAATTAACAGAATTAAATATTAAAATATGATTAATTATAATTAAAAATGAATTAAAAGGCATATGGGCCTAAAGAGGCCCATTAGGGGAAGGAGGGAGCTCCCCCTTGGGCCAAGGCGCCAAGGGAGGGAGCCCACCTCCCCTAGCCACACCAAACCCCCCCTCCCTAGGGTTTAGTCCCACATGGGAAGGGGAGGGAGGGTGGCACCCCTCCTTGGCCTATATAAGGAGGGGTGGGGGTGCCTTTTTCTACACACAATTTGATTTGAGACAAGTTTCTCAGATCTCTCTTCTCTCTCTTTCTCCCTCCTCGAGTGGACTCCCCTTGTTTGAAGTCTACACTTGGTTGGGGTTTCTCCACCATACGCACGCCGTCGTGCTGCTGGAATCAGGATCCGAATCCATCTTCTTTCCGCTGCTCTTCTGGTTCGGAGCCCGGAGGGAACGTCGGGTACACCGTATGCGTGTAATCCCGCAAGGCGCTACACTTGTGGTGCTCCTTCATCGTTGAGGCCGTGTCGCGACGTCTTCACCGACAACGTTCCGACGGGGACGTAATCCCGTCATCGGTCTTCAAGGACCGGGTGGCCTCAGGGGTCATCGTGGATCTGCGCGGCATCGGGGATTGCCGGTACGACTACATCAACCACGTTCACGCGGGAACGTTTCCCGCTGAACGGACTACATACTGGTATGTGACCAATTCCCTCCGTTACTTGCATCGCCATAGCATAGATCTTGGGTTCGGGACGCGTAGGTCATGAAAAATTATTGTTTTCTGCCCCGTTCCCCAACAAACATCACATCCCCTAGTCTCATGTTTCTTTCACTTGTGGGCACCCCGGACTATATGTCTGAAGCGACCAACCGTGTATACGGTCATGCTCCCATGATCAGTTCGCATGACACACAACTCGACATGGATATCATAGTCTCAATGTTCATACAATACCGAATACAAGTCTTACAAATAACATAGTCTTACATGGCCTCATCGGGCTCAAATAGCAGCGGAAAAAGCAAAAGCATCAAAGGTAGCAGCGGCACAATCCACAGGGTAGATCAGAGCATAGCACGTCCTAGTAATCGCTAGTAGCATCATCGTCATATACCTGCTCCTCCAAGCCTGGCCGATTGAATAACCATTGACAAAGCCGTGAGTACATACAAAGTACTCTCAAACCACCTAAGAAAGAAACAAAGTTTTGCATACGAAAATAATGGGATGGCTATATGGTGGAGTTTTTCATAGGGATTTCCTATCTACTCAAGATTATTATTATGTTGGCAAAGTATTAAACTTGGCAAATTTTATTTCCCACAAATGAATTTGGATAAGTCAAGTCCAACCTTTGTCCAACAATATCAACATCATCATCGCGAACCATAAACTCGGTATCGGGCTTTCTCATCTATTCCCCACAAAGTGTGGCCTCAATAGTTGTCCATAACCATGGACTCCGGCTAGTCGAATAGTTTTCACTCTGCAGAATTTGTACACTTTGCCCACCACATTCAATACATCCGCCGTGTGTCCCCATGGATCGTCATACTTCAATATGCGGGTCTCGGATAATCGACCATAGTCTTCCCCTTGTCTGTCCTAGTACAGGTGAATCTACCCCTTGCATACTACATGGAATGTCCGTGTGTCAGGTCATGCTCCTCTTTGACCTAAGTCTGCACCGTAGTGGAAGAGCACCAAGGTTCCTTCCTACATTAAGCCTAGATAATTCCACCCATCGACTTCGAGGGATATCGAATTCGTGGAATCACCCATCCATGTGTAGTTATAACAACCCCGTACTAAGAATAACAAGCTTCCAACTAGCTCCCATACCATAGTATAGTGGTTGTACTATAAGGCAAGATTTTGGCGGCACTTATAGAGAGTCCCTCCAGACTTCGTCCATGTTCGACGATGTTCCACAATCACGGCCACTTGATATGTCCCAATCGATAATTTCTTCTTGCTCCATGCATGTTTTGTGTGATATTGCTATGATCTAGATACACTTTCATACACTTTGATCATATTTGGACTAACCTATTAACTCAGTGCACCCTAGTGCCAATTTCTGTTTTCTGCTGTTTTTTTGTTCCAGGTTTCCCCCATATTAAAAGTGCTCCAAAAATTCGGGAAAAATCAGATAAAAAAATCAGCGCATCAGAAGCCTCCAGAACCCCGAAGAAGGGTCGGGGGGACACCACCAGGTGCCCAGGCGGCCACCTGGCGCGACCTAGGGCTTGGCCGCGCCAGGGGGGCGCCTGGACTCCTGGTGCTGACCCTGGCTGCCCCCCTTAGCCTATATATTCCCCGTGACATGAAACTTCCGAAGAGAGAACCCCTTTTCGTGATCTCGCCTCTGTTCCGCCGCCGCCGCGCTTCCAAGATCGGAGCGCCAACAGACCTCTTCCCGGCACCCTGCCGGAGGGAGGATCAAACTCCGGGAGCTTCCCCTCCACCATGGACGCTTCCCGGATGTGCCATGAGTAGTTTCCTTTGGACCATGGGTCCATGATCAGTAGCTATGTGATGTTCTACTCCCCTCTTTGTTCTTCATGGTTTAGACCCCGTGAGCTTCCCTACATGATCGAGGCACATATGTAATCTTTCTTCTGTTGTTATGTTGAGTTTGATGGGATCTGATGGATTATGAGATTATGTTCATATTGTGATAGAGTAATATATTTGGTTCTTATCTTTTATATTTTTTTCCTAAGTAATTCTTGCATGTTCTTCATTGCTGTTTATTGCTTTGGCCAAGTAGTAGGTAGTAACTCCAAGAGGGAACATTATGCTCGATTGTGGGTTGATGCCCCCTGATGACATGCTTGAGTGACAGAAACATGAGTCTAGGGGATGTGCTGTTGCCACAAGGGGGAAAACAACGGTGCTTGTAACCGCGGTAGCAAGAATTGTTTACTTTACGCAAAGTGCTTATAATGCAATTGTCTATTGCTTTGGGTTTACAATTTGGGTGGGGCTCGCAACTTAATACCAACGAGATGTTCTGGATAGATATCTCAAGGTGGATGCTTAGTAGTAGATGCAGTTGGATTTCGGTCTACTTATTTTGGCGTACTGCCCATGCTTTTGAGCCTCTTCCTTTCTTCGTAGCATAGTTAGCATTGCGGTGCATTTGTAATCCTGTCAATTGCCCATCTGTAATTTGTTTACCTCGCATAGCAGTTTTATCGTCTTTTGGGAGAGAGACATCACGGGACCCCGGTCCATATTCTCATCACTGTTTACACGCTTATTTACTTCTCTGCTTTTACTTTCAGTTTCTATCATTATCTTTATCCCTTGTGTTTTTGATCCTTTGTAAACAACAAGACCGGAGAGATTGACAACCTCTCTAAACTTTGTTGGGAGCAAAGTTATTTGTGTCTGTGTGCAGGTCCACGCCAGTTGCGCCGCTAACACCTACTTATCATCTCTGGAGTCCTACTGGTCGATACTGAACCTCGGTAACTTCACGGAGGGAAACTTGCCGCTACGCTTCATCTCACCTTCCACTTGGGGTAACCAACGAAGGGCAAGAAGCAATTATCCTCTCTCGCGTATCAAGCAAATTTCTGGCGCCGTTGCCGGGGACTCCGAGTGATAAGATAGGGGAGTTGCCCACTACCTTTTACCTTTACTTTTTAGTCTTGTTAGTTTACCTTTCAGTTTTTATCTTTGTGTCCTATATCAAAAATCATGAACATGCTAATGGAGATATTTCAGAGGTTAAAGGAAAGGTAAAAGAGGTCCAAGTTGCATTCCTTCATAGGATTGCACCGATGGATTTCTTCATCATGGAGCTAAACCAAAGTAACATCGTGCTTGGAAGGGACTTCCTCCGAGAAATGAAAGGCTTCATTGATATTGGTAACGGGCACATACTCTTACGCGGTAAGGCAAAAGGTAAGTACCCTTTCCTAGGAAGAAGAAGAATGAGCTTATTGAAAATCAATTTGAGGGTTTTTATGATTCCGACGATCTTGGAGACCTTTGGGAGGCAACCCAAGACGTTTTTACTTCTTTTTTAGTGGTCTTGATGATTTATACTACTGTAGCAACATCATTGTATCTTTATTTTCAAGCTTTGTGCCAAGTTATAGCCTCTTATGATAAGGGAAGCAAAAATTGTGACATACTGTCCAGAAAACAGATTCTGTCTTCTTGACGGAAAAAATCGGATCAAATCACCAGTTCATCTTTTTCAGCTGAATTTTTTACACAGAATGATCTATACAATTGTTGAACCTTCTTATGTTCTGAGTTTTTTTATTTGAGTTGCATAAGTACCCCGAAAACATTCTCTACTACCTTCTGTTCTGTTTTTCGCAGATTCTGCCACGTTTTATTTCTCCTTACTTTTGCAAACCTTAAGCTTGATTTTTCTTTGCAAAAACCTTGTGGAAATCTTGAGAAACATTAGCTCTTCAAGAATATCTTTATATCCAGTGGCGAAAAATTATTTTATTAAGGGTACTAACCTCTCTAATCAGCTTATGATGAGTTATGTATGAAGGGAGTTTTCAAGTGTGCGATGGAAGATGATGAAAGAAGATCCGGGAGTGTGAAGCGCTCAAGCTTGGGGATGCCCCCATGAATCCCCATTAAATAGTCAAGGAGACTCAAGCGTCTAAGCTTGGGGATGCCCCCGTGCATCCCTTTCTCCATCAACAATCATCAATTCGTCCTTTGTCTCACTATATTTTTATCACTTCATGCGTTATGTGCTATGCTTGGAGCGTCTCGCTCTTAGGTTTTATTTTTAGTTTTCTTTAGCTTTGCTTGCTGTTCATAACAAGTTAGACCCCATCTTACTTTGTGTGGGAGAGAAACACACTCCACTCCAATCTAGAACACATCATAGGATTTTTCATGCTTATCTTTTTGCTGTTGTGTGATCTTTATCTTTTCGTAGCTACTACCATGTTTAGTTTTAGTCTTAGTTTGTCTTTAGAAAGAGCCTTGGCTTTTGTTTAGTTTGTTGCTGGAACTCTCTTTAGTTTTCATGTTTATCTTGTTAAGAGAGTTGGTTGTTGCACTGAGTTGTGTCTTGTCTTGAAAGTAGGTAATTGAGGTTGCTATTTAATTTTTGTAGTAACTTGCAATAGTTTTGAGGTATTGATGTCATTAATGTTTGAACTTTTAGTGTCAAGATCTCTAGCCTATTAGTGATATGTGTCATATTTTGGGCAATCCGTGTGTATTTTCAAAACCTACAAAACTAGTTGAGAACTCTAGCTACTAGATGGATCGCTAATCTTTGGAGGGATCGGATATTATAGTACACTCACGTACCATGAGTCGAGGATGTGCAAGGATAACCAAACCCCCATCTCCTCCTCGGGGTACTGGTCTCTTTGTAAACCTCCTTATTAGATTGAGAGTTACCGATAATAAGTGCATGAGTTCTTCGGACTAATGTAAGTATTGAAAGTTGACACTTCCACCTCCTCATATTTGCTAGCCTCTCCCGTGCCGTGCATTGCTTTCTTCTCACTCCGAGAGTTGGCGTCCACCTTCGCCGGTACATCCAAACCCTTGGCATGATACACTCTGTCATCATAAACCTCCTTATATCTTTCCTCAAAACAGCCACCATACCTACCTATCAAGGAATTTCCATAGCCTTTCCGAGATATATTGCCATGCAACATCCACCTCTTCATGACTTGATCTTCATGTCATACATGTTCCTGCTACACTAGCAGCGACATACATTGCATACTTCATGATAGCTACATATTCTTTATGATTTGAGTACCTTGTAAAGTGTGAAAGATCTTCTATACCCTCTTGTGAATTAGAGTGTTTCCCTTAAGTGAGGAAAATATACCAAAGTGGACAAAATAAAAGATCCAAAAGAGGACAAATGAGAGCTAAATAGAAAGAGCCACTCAGGCCACCAAAAAAATACAAAAAAACTGAAAAAAGAGAAAAATAAAAATAAAAAGAGAGAAAGGGACAACAATACTATCCTTTTGAAAGATCCACACTAGTACTCCCTCTTATCCATGTACTCCATAGAGATGATCATTCATGCATATAGCTATGAGGGGAATTTCACACTATAGAACTTGGCTTGCATATTCCAAGGATGAGCCTCCTCAAAAGAGCTCTAGGTCTTCATGAGCGAGCAAGTTAGATGCACCCCACTAGTTCCATTGGAGAGCTTTTCAGCTCATATGTGCATCCGTTGCATGGCAATCCCTACTCCTCACATCATATCTATCATTTGGCCTTCTCGCCTATGATTGTTCTCATTGATGTGAGCCTTTCTCACCCCTTTTATGTCTTCCTCCTCCACCATATTTCTCTCTTTGCCATCCTAAGTGTCAACTCTCGTGCTTACACTCATCCATTGCATGAGTGCTCAAAATATTAAAAAGGAGTGGATCAAATTGACTTGTACCTGACTAGTGGTCTGAGGACGAGTCAAGATAAAATTCCAAAGAAGACCAAGTGTGAAACTTTAGTAGATTGAGTTCTCAACCAAAAATACTTTTTTCTCGTATTCCCCCCTTCTTGCACGCAAACGCGATTTGGAGACATTTGAGTCACGGACAGCGAGAGCTCTTGCACCTAATGTTCTTTTGTTACTTGTTTCAATGCTAATATAGACTCTTGCATGTTATCACTTGAATTGAATCACATACCTTGATTGCTTTACTTTTCAATTTCTTATATGGTTGCCAGCATGTCACCATAGAAATTATGCTTGTTATCATTTACCTACTCGAGGACGAGCAGGAATTAAGCTTGGGGATGTTGATACGTCCCAAACGTATCGATAATTTATGGTTGCTCCATGCATGTTTTGTGTGATATTGCTATGATCTAGATATACTTTCATACACTTTTGATCATATTTGGACTAACCTATTAACTTAGTGCACCCTGGTGCCAGTTTCTGTTTTCTGCTGTTTTTTTGTTCTAGGTTTCCCCCATATTAAAAGTGCTCCAAAAATTCGGGAAAAATCAGATAAAAAATTAGCGCATCGGAAGCCTCCAGAACCCCGAAGGAGGGCCTGGGGGCCACCACCAGGTGCCCAGGCGGCCACCTGGCGCGGCCTAGGGCTTGGCCGCGCCAGGGGGCGCCTGGACTCCTGGTGGCCCCCATGACTGCCCCCTTCGCCTATGTATTCCCCGTGACATGAAACTTCCGAAGAGAGAACCCCTTTGCGCGATCTCGCCTCTATTCCGCCACCGCCGTGCTTCCAAGATCGGGAGCGCCAACAGACCTCTTCCCGGCACCTTGCCGGAGGGAGGATCGACCTCCGGGAGCTTCCCCTCCACCATGGACGCTTCCCGGATGTGCCGTGAGTAGTTTCCTTTGGACCATGAGTCCGTGATCAGTATCTATGTGATGATCTCCTTCCCTCTTTGTTCTTCATGGTTTAGACCTCGTGAGCTGCCCTACATGATCAAGGCACATGTGTAATCTTTTTGCTGTTGCTATGCTGAGTTAGATGGGTTCTGATGGATTATGAGATTATGTTCAGATTAGGATAGAGTAATATATTTGGTTCTTATCTTTTATATTTTTGTTCCTAAGTAATTCTTGCATGTTATTCGTTGCTGTTTATTGCTTTGGCCAAGTAGTAGGTAGTAACTCCAAGAGGGAACGTTATGCTCGATTGTGGGTTCATGCCCCCTGATGACACGCTTGAGTGACAGAAACATGAGTCTAGGGGATGTGTTGTTGCCACAAGGGGGAAAACAATGATGCTTGTAACCGCGGTTGCAAGGATTGTTTACTTTACGCAAAGTGCTTTTAATGCAGTTGTCTGTTGCTTTGGGTTTACAATTAGGGCGGGTCTCGTAACTTAATACTAGCGAGATGTTCTGGATAGATATATCAAGGTGGATGATTAGTAGTAGATGCAGTTGGATTTCGGTCTACTTATTTTGGCGTACTGCCGATGCTTTTGAGCCTCTTCCTTTCTTCGTAACATAGTTAGCATTGCAGTGCGTTTATAATCCTATCAATTGCCCATCTGTAATTTTTTTACCTCGCATAGCGGTTTTATCGTCTTTTGGGAGAGAGACATCACTAGTGAACATCACGGGACCCCGGTACATATTCTCATCACTGTTTACACGCTTATTTACTTTTCTGCTTTTACTTTCAGTTGCTATCATTATCATTATCCCTTGTGTTTTTGATCCTTTGTAAACAACAAGACCGGAGAGATTGACAACCACTCTGAACTTCGTTGGGAGCAAAGTTATTTGTGTCTGTGTGCAGGTCCACGCAGTTGCGCCGCTGACACCTACTTATCATCTCCGGAGTCCTACTGGTCGATACTCAACCTCGGTATCTTCACCGAGGGAAACTTGCCGCTACGCTGCATCTCACCTTCCACTTGAGGTAACCAACGAAGGGCGAGAAGCAATTATCCTCTCTCGCGTATGAACACTCCACCTTCTTAGGTGAATGCCGTACCATCTAGAGTGAAGTATGACTATCCATGTTGTTATACAATGATATTACTTGAGCTGAGTGATGGTCTCGACGGAGTGTCGGGATCACCGGGGTTCTACTTTCTTTTCCCAAATAGGTAGTCTATGGGGGCGTGTGTGTATAGTTTTCCTACTATAACTAATGTAATCCCAAAACAGATGATTACAATACTAGCATGATACAATATATGTTATATAAAGGAAAGTAAAAATGCTAATTATGGGTTTTGAGTTTGATGGTGGCTTGCCTTCCTCGGCGAAGCACGCCGGATCGGCTTCTTCGACGGCTTGGGAGGAGTCTTCTCCTGCAGTGTAAGGCGTATCGTCTACACGTTGAGAAAATAAATCCACCATTACAACGGGGCAATAGCAAGAAATGCACACAACACTCAATTTTACTACCAACAACAAGCAACTAAAAGAAATAGTTATAAAGTTTTATTACTTTACTAGTATTGAAATACTATAACAACACATCAAAGTTAAAGATCATAACAGGGCATTGGAATAAATATAATAAAATTATTCCACCAAGATTATATTAAAACAAATCTTTACTTAAGCAATGTTTTTCACTCAATTTAATCACTAAATTCTTTTTAAATAATTTTATTTTTATTAAGTAAATTCATAACAATTTGCTGCTGATCAATAGTGAATTTAATAAAGTGCTAATAAATTGATATCATTAACAGAAGAAAAAAAATCATGGATATTTAACTAGCATTCAAAATAATAATAAATGGCCACAATTTTATCTAAGCAAAACAATATTATACACATGCATAAAAATAAAGCATAATTCTATGAACATCACAAAATTTATTTCATGGTTTTCTGAGCTATAAACAATTTTCTAAAACAATTACTATTCTGACTTTTTTTAAAAAGAAAGGTCAACAGCAGGCCGGCCCAGGGTTAACCCTCGCCCGGGGGCATTTTCTCCAGTGGGCCTAGCCCGTGCGCAGTAGGGTTGTTGTATTTTTTTTAACCGAAAGGGTATTGGGCCTCCCTGGCCGTTGGATCAAGGCCCGATCGAACGGCCAAGGGGTCGTCTTCCCCACGGTTCGATCTAACTCGAACGAGCTCCTGTCCATGGCGCATAGGGGCATGCACGGGCCTCGCCAGCGGCGCCGTGGTTGAAGACAGAGGGCGGCAAGAGGAGGGGGAGGTGTGGCGCGTCCAGGGGGTTCCATTTTCCCCAAATTGGAGGCGCTTGACGTGGGAAAACGGGGGCATCCATGGCGGACAGGAGAGGTTTGAGGCGCACATTGAAGGTGCTCGGGTCGACGGCGGACAGTGGCGAGGGGCGGCGGAGGTGCGTCTTGGCGAGGGGTTTCCGTTTTTTCCAAGAACAGGGAGCGGGGACGTCAGCTCCGACGGCGGCTTGGCGTAGACGAACAGGCAGAGGGCGGGGTAGGGCGTCGGCTCCTCCAGGCGGCGGCTCCTTGCCGGCGCAGCTCCGGCATGGGGCGGAGATGGGGCTAGCCGGCGGGCCCTCCCGCCTCCTTTCTTCTCCTCCTACCTCCTCCTCCTTTCTTCTTCTTCCTCCCGCCTTCTCCCCTTCTCTCTTTTGTTCCGGATGAGGCTGGTGCTAGCGGGCGAGTTGGATGGTTCGGGATGGAGTGAGGTGTGGTGGCGAGAGGGGTGGGTGGGTGGGGGGGGGGGCTAGGCGGGAAGCGGGAATAGGGTCGGTGAGGAGCGGGGAGGGGGGGGGGGTAGGCGGGAAGCGGGAATAGGGTCGGTGAGGAGCGGGGGGGGGGGGGGGGCTAGGCGGGGAGCAGCGCGAGCGCGCTCTCTCTTCCCCGTCGACCAGCGACCTCGGCGACGGTTGGGCGAGAAGGGCGGCGGACGTGTGGCGCAAGCGCGTATACGTCAGCGATAGGTCCCACAGGTGACGTCATATACGGGTGAGAGAGTAACAGCGGGGCCGGGCAGTCAGGCGCTGGGGAGAGAGAGGGGCGTGGGTTAAGGCTAGGGAAAAATGGGTTGCGGCCCAGTAAAGGTTGGGTCCCTTCCCCTTTTTTTAGTTATTTAAATAATGAATATCTATGCAAGAAAAACTTTATTTGGAAAAAAATTTAATGATGATAATTTGCTATGGTGGTTATATGTTGATAGATCAATATGTGTGGTATGTGCTAAAGATTTTTTTATTGGTTGATTATTTTTAGCATGACACGGGAACAACATAAATCAACACAAGGCAAGGAAATAACAACTTTGCAAACAAGACATGGCACGGCAACACAACAAAGCAAAGTTTTTGTTCACCCTAAAATTTAGCATAAAAGTTGGGGTGTGACAGACCTTCCCCCCTTAAAAGAATCTCGTCCCCTAGATTCACAAGCTAGGAAAGAGATGCGGGAACTCGCGCTTGAGGTAGTCCTCCCGTTCCCAGCTGTGAGACATGGAAGACGTCGTGCACATCGGATAGTTCTTCGGGCAGTCTCAACTGATAAACAACTTGGCCTCGTCTGTCTATAACCTCAAATGGTCCAATGTATCAGGGTGCTTACTTCCCCTTCACATGGAATCCTTGCATTCCCTTCAGTGGGGTGACTCGGAGATACACAAAATCTCCAACTGCAAAAGTCACCTCTCGACATTTGGGGTCGGCATAACTCTTCTGTCGGGATTGAGCGGTCTTGAGATGCTCACGAATCAACTAGACTTTCTCTTCTTCCTCCTTCATAACGTCGGGTCCAAAAATCTTCCCTTCTCCGGTCTGAGACCAGTTTAGGGGCGTGCGACACTTCCTCCCATACAAAGCTTCAAATGATGCTATCTGCAAACTTGACTGGTAGCTGTTGTTGTAGGAGAATTATTCATAGAGCAAGCAGTCCTCCCACTTGGAACCATAGGCTAGAGGACATGCGCGGAGCATATCCTATAGTATCTGGTTCACTCGCTCGGTCTGGCCTCCAGTCTGCGGGTGATAAGCTGTGCTGAATGTGAGCTTGGTGCCTAGTTCCTCCTGGACTTGCTTCCAGAACCTCGAGGTAAATTGGGTACCTCGGTCAGACACAATCTCCTTCAGAACTCCATGCACGCAAATGATCCGTGACATGTACAAGTCTGCCAGCTGATCACCTCAGTAGGTGGTTCGCACTGGAATGAAGTGCACTACCTTGGTGAGTCGGTCGACAATGACCGAGATAGAGTCATTTCCTTTGCTCGACCTCGGTAGATCTGTGATGAAGTCCATGCCTATTTGGTCTCACTTCCTTTCAGGAAATCGGAGCGGTTGTAGCCATCCTGCAGGTCTCTGGTGCTCTGCTTTTACTCTCTGGCAAATGTCACACTTGGCGACATACAAGGCAATTTCACGCTTCATACCGTGCCACCAGAACAAGTCCTTCAGGTCTTGATACATCTTAGTCCCTCCAGGGTGGATGTAGTAAGGTGTATCGTGAGCTTCTTTCAGGATAGTGAGCTTCAACTCTTCTACATCGGGCACACACAATCATCCATCAAACCAGAGAACTCCTTCATCATATATCATGAACTTCGAGGCCTTGCCGAGGGGAATCTTCTTGTTAATTCCCTCGATACTATCGTGTCCCTTATGTGCCTCCTTGATCTGATCAAACAGAGTCGGAGTCAGCTCGAGGTGAGAAAAAAACCCGGGTGTAACAAGCTCCAAACCCAGGTTCTTGAACTCCTCATGAAGAGCTGGCTGCGTCTCTCTGATCATTGTGTTAAGTGTGCAAGGCTTGCGGCTGAGGGCATCTGCTACCACATTGGCCTTGCCGGGGTGGTAGTGGATCTCCAGATCATAGTACTTGATCAACTCGATCCATCTTCTCTGCCTCATGTTCAACTCCTTCTGAGAGAATATACTTCCGGCTCTTATGGTCTGTGTATATGTCGCAACGGTGACCCATCAGGTAATGTCGCCATCTCTTGAGAGCAAGCACAACAACGTCTAGCTCCAGGTCATGGGTGGGGTAGTTCAATTCGTGTGGCTTCAACTGCCGTGACAGGTATTCAATCACCTTGCCCACTTGCATCAGGACACAACCCAAACCTATCTTCGATGCATCACAATACACATCAAAGCTCTTGGTTAGGCCAGGCATCGTCAAAACTAGGGCAGATACCAATCCCCTCTTCAATTCCTGGAAACTGGATTCACACTTCTCTGTCCACACAAACTTCTGATCCTTCTTCAGCAGTTGCGTCACGGGGCGGGCAATGCTAGAGAAGCCTTCCATGAACTTGCGGTAGTATCCCGCTAGTCCGAGGAATCCTCTAACTTTAGTCTGCGTGGTCGGGGCTGTCCAGTCCATGATGGACTGAATCTTGGCTAGGTCGACTGATATTCCTCCTTTTGACAATACATGTCCCAAAAATCTGACTTCCTTGAGCCAGAATTCGCACTTACTGAACTTGGCGTACAACTGGTGCTCTCGCAAAGTCTCGAGGACTAAGCGCAGATGCTCGTCATGCTCTTCTTCGATCTTGGAGTATATCAGGGTATCGTCAATGAACACCACCACAAACTTGTCGAGGTACTTCATGAAGATCTTGTTCATGAGGTTCATGAAATAGGCGGGGTCATTGGTAAGTTCGAAGGACATCACAGTATACTCGAACAAACCATAGCGGGTTGTGAAGGCTGTCTTGGGAATGTCCGACTCGCGGACCTTCAGCTAGTGGTATCCGGTGCTCAGATCGATCTTGGAGAAGACTCGGGCTCCTTTCAATTGGTCGAGCATATCCTCGGTCTTAGGGAGCGGATACTTGTTCTTGATGGTCACCTCATTCAGCTTATGGTAGTCCACACACATGTGTATGGTTCCGTATCTCTTGTCCATAAAGAGAACTGGCGAACCCCAGGGTGAAGCACTGGGTCGAATCAGTCCCTTCTGGAGCATGTCATTTAGCTGCCTCTTCAATTCAACCAGCTCTTCTTCATTCATCCGGTAGGGTCTCTGTGCAATTGGGGATGTGTGATGTCTACGCACGCTTATATTCTTGTGGACTATGTTCGGCCTCCAAGCGCAGAGGTTTGTAGGACAGCAACAATTTCCCTCAAGTGGATGAACTAAGGTTTATCGAAGTCTCTTGTGTCCCCAACACACCTAATACAATTAGGAGTTGTATAGGTGCACTAGTTCGGCGAAGAGATGGTAAAATACGAGTGATAGGTATGGCAAAGCAAGGTAATATAAATCTGTAATAAAAAGTGCAGCAAGCAAACATGTGACAAAAGTGAGCACAAACGGTGTAACAATGGTGGAAACAAGGCCTAGGCTTCATACTTTCACTAGCGGCAACTCTCAACAACATTAACATAGTCTAATCACATGATATTTCCCATAAAACATGCAATGGAGGCGCACTCGGAGATCATTCCTTTGTGGTCAAGAGAGGATGCGAATTATGTAGGGCTACAAAAGCACACCTCAAAGTTCGTAGTTCTCAATCTATGGATTTCCCAATGTCACCGCGGCCATCCAAAGAGAGTACCACAATCACCACAACATATCTCAAGGATAGTCAAAGAAAAGCACCAAGAGACTCTCAATCTTCAATCAACACACAAAAGAGGAAATCACTCATGATAATATTCTTCTAACCCATGTCCAATAGACTGATGTCACCTTGGTCTCGGGGATTATACTAGATAAGATCAATCGAGTACATCAATCCAATACATAGAGGAAGGGGAAATATCATGGGATCACCCTAGATTAACATAGCCTATGATCACAACAAAGATCACTTCATGGGAGAGTGAGAAGAACACATAGCTACTGGTAGAAACCTCAGACCCGAGGGAGAACTACTCCCGCTTCATGGAGGGAGGAAGCAACGTCGATGGAGATGAATCTGGGGGCACTTCCCCGTCCCGGCAGGGTGCCAGCACAGGAATTATGGTACCCCGAAGCTTGATGGCGATGGCGGCGGAGATCGGAATTGCTTCTTGAGAAACGGGGTCCAGAATCAGGGTTTCCTCCGCGGGGGTAAAAATAAGGCCCAAGGGGGGTACCAGGGGGCCACAAGGCAGCCAGGAGGGTGCCCGACGCGGCCTAGGGTGGGGATGCGCTAGGGACCCTTCTAGAGTCCCTGTGGTGGCCCTCCACTCCTTCCTTGGTGATTCCGGAAGCTTCCGGGACGGTGATTTTTTATATAATTTTTCCGGAATTTTTGGAGCACTTTTAATGGCCGGAAAACCTAAAATACAAAAACAGCAGAAAACAGGAACTGGCAACTGGGTGCACTGAGTTAATAGGTTAGTCCAAATATTCTCAAAAGTGTATGAAAGTTCAAGCAAAACATGGCAAAGTCACACAAAACATGCATGGATCAAGCAGAAAGTAAATGATACGTATCTATAATTTCTGCTTGATCCATCAGAAAGTAAATGATACGTATCTATAATTTATGCTTGATCCATAAGTAGATGAAAGCAAAACATGGCAAAGTCACACAAAACATCCATGCATGCGGGCACTAACTCGATGATACGTATCAACATCCCACTGAAAGTAAAAGAAGAAAAGTAAATGAGCGTGTAAAGAATGATGAGAATATGGACCGGGGACCCGTGATGTTCACTAGTGATGTCTCTCTCCCAAAATACGATAAAACTGCTATGCGACGTAAAAAAAAACTGCATATGGGAAATTGACAGGATTATAAATGCACCGCAATTCTAACTATGCTACAAAGAAAGGAAGAGGCTCAAAAGCATGAGCAGTACGCCAAAATAAGTAGATAGAAATCCAACTGCATCTACTACTAATCATCTACCTTGAGATATCTATCCAGAACATCTCGCTGGTATTAAGTTGCGAGCCCCACCCAAAGTGTAAACCCAATGAAACAGACAACTGCATTAAAAGAACTTTGCGTAAAGTAAATAATCCTTGCAACCGCGGTGACAAGCACCGTTGTTTCCCCCCTTGTGGCAACAACACATTCCCTAGACTCATGTTTCTGTCACTCAAGCGTGTCATCAGGGGGCATGAACACACAATCGAGCATAACGTTCCCTCTTGGAGTTACTATCTACTACTTGGCCAAAGCAATAAACATCAACAAAGAACATGCAAGAATTACTTAGGAACAAAAATATAAGAGATAAAAACCAAATATATTACTCAATCACAATCTGAACATAATCTCATAATCCATCAGATCCCATCAAACTCAGCATAGCAACAGCAAAAAGATTACAAAAGTGCCTCGATCATGTAGGGCAGCTCACGAGGTCTAAACCATGAAGAACAAAGAGGGGAGGAGAACATCACATAGCTACTGAGCACGGACCCATGGTCCAAAGGAAACTACTCACGGCACATCCGGGAAGCGTCCATGGTGGAGGGGAAGCTCCTCGAGGTCGATCCTCCCTCCGGCAGGGTGCCGGGAAGAAGTCTGCTGGCACTCCCGATCTTGGAAGCGCGGCGGTGGCGTAAGAGACGCGAGATCGCGAAAAAGGGTTCTGTCTTCGGGGGTTTCGCGTCACGGGAAATAAATAGGCGAAGGGGGGCAGCCAGGGGGCCACCAGGAGTCCAGGCGCCCCCCTGGCGTGGCCAGACCCTAGGCCGCGCCAGGTGGCCGCCTGGGTCCCTGGTGGTGCCCCCCAGCCCTCCTTCGGGGTTCCGGAAGCTTCCGTTGCTTAGATTTTTATCCGTTTTTTCCCGAATTTTTGGAGCACTTTTAATATGGGGGAAACCTGGAATAGAAAAATAGCAAAAAACAGGAACTGGCACTGTGGTGCACTGAGTTAATAAGTTAGTCCAAATATGACCAAAAGTGTATGAAAGTGTATCTAGATCGTAGCAATATCACACAAAACATGCATGGAGCAAGAAGAAATTATAGATACTTTTGGGACGTATCAACATCCCCAAGCTGAATTCCTGCTCCTCCTCGAGTAGGTAAATGATAACAAGCATAATTTCTGTGGTGACATGCTAGCAACCATATAAGAACTTTGAAAATTAAAGCAATCAAGGTATGTGATTCAATTCAAGTCATAACATGCAAGAGTCTATATTAGCATTGAAACAAGTAACAAAAGAACATTAGGTGCAAGAGCTCTCGTTCTCCGTGACTCTAATGTCTCCAAATGGTGTTTGCGTACAAGAAGGGGGATAGAGAATACGAGAAAAAAGTATTATTATTGAGAACTAAATCTACTAAAGTTTCACGCTTGGTCTACTTTGGAATCTTATCTTGACTCTTCCCGGGACCACTAGCCAGGTACAAGTCAATTTTATCCACTCCTTTTCGATGTTTTGAGCACTCATGCAATGGATGAGCGTAAGCACGAGAGTTGACACTTACGATGGCAAAGAGATAAATATGGTGGAGGAGGAAGACCAAAAGGGTAATAAAGGCTCACATCAATGAGGACAATCATAGGCGAGAAGGCCAAATGATAGATACGATGTGAGGAGTAGGGATTTCCATGCAACGGATGCACATATGAGCTAAAAAGCTCTCCAATGGAACTAGTGGGGGTGCATCTAACTTGATCTCTCATGAAGACCTAGAGATCTTTTGAGGAGGCTCATCCTTGGAATATGCAAGCCAAGTTCTATATTTTTCCCAAAGCTTCCTGTATGCTGATTTTTCCTATATTTTTCCCAGAATTTTCCTGGCACTTTAAGTAATGGGAAAACCTGAAATACAAAAACAGCAGAAAACAGGAACTGGTACTGGGGCGCACTGAGTTAATAGGTTAGTACAAATATGATCAAAATATGGAAGTGCATCAATATCATAGCAATATGACACAAAAGAAGCATGGAGCAAGCAGAAATTATAGATACGTTTTGGACGTATCAACATCCCCAAGATTAATTCCTGCTCGTCCTCGAGAAACAAGCATAATTTCTGTGGTGACATGCTACCAACCATATAATAACTTTTATGTAAAGCAATCAAGGCATGTAATTCAATTCAAGTCATAACAGGTAAGAGTCTATATTAGCATTGAAACACGCAACATAAGAACATAAAGGTGCAAGAGCTCTCGCTGTCCGTGACTCGAGTGTCTCCAAATGGTGTTTGCGTGCAAGAAAGGGGATAGGGATATACGAGAGAGTAAAACATAGTTTTTATTGTTGAGAACTTAATCTACTAAAGTTTCACACTTGGTCTTCTTTGGAATCTTATCTTGACTCATCCCCAAACCACTAGCCAGGTACAAGTCAAAATGATCCACTCCTTTTCGATATTTTGAGCACTCATGCAATGGATGAGCGAAAGAAAGAAAGTTGACACTTAGGATGGCAAAGAGAGAAAAATGATGGGGAGGAAGACAAAAAAGCTGTGAAAGGCTCACATCAAAGAGGACAATCATAGGCGAGACAAAGCCAAATGATAGATATGATGTGAGGAGTAGGTATTGCCATGCAACGGATGCACATATGAGCTAAGGTAAGCTCTCCAATGGAACTAGTGGGTGTGCATCCAACTTGCTTGCTCAAGAAGACCTAGAGATCATTTGAGGAGGCTCATCATTGGAATATACAAGCCAAGTTCTATAGTGTGAAGGTCCCCACATAGCTATATGCATGAATGATAATCTCTCTGGAGTACAAGATATAAGATGGAGTACAAGTGTGGATCTCTCAAAAGGAATAGTAGTGTGCCCCCTCCTCTCTTTTTATTTCTTATCTGGACTTATCCCCAGACCACTAGCCAGGTACAAGTCAAAATGATCCACTCCTTTTCGATATTTTGAGCACTCATGCAATGGATGAGCGTAAGCAAGAAAGTTGACACTTAGGATGGCAAAGAGAGAAAAATGATGGGGGAGGAAGACAAAAAAGCTGTGAAAGGCTCACATCAAAGAGGACAATCATAGGCGAGAGAAAGCCAAATGATAGATATGATGTGAGGAGTAGGGATTGCCATGCAACAGATGCACATATGAGCTAAAAATCTCTCCAATGGAACTAGTGGGGGTGCATCTAACTTGCTCTCTCATGAAGACCTAGAGATCTTTTGAGGAGGCTCATCCTTGGAATATGCAAGCCAAGTTCTATAGTGTGAAGGTCCCCACATAGCTATATGCATGAATGATCATCTCTATGGAGTACAAGGATAAGAGGGAGTACTAGTGTGTATCTTTCAAAAGGATAGTAGTGTTGCCCCTTTCTCTCTTTTATTTTCTTTTTCTCTTTTTTCTTTTTTTTTGTATTTTTTGATGGCCTCAATGAATCTTTCTATTTAACTCCCATTTTTCCTTTTTGGGATCTTTTATTCACTTAAGGGCAACACTCTAATTTACAAGAGGGTATAGACGATCTTTCACACTTTACAAGGTACTGAAATCATAAAGAAGATGTAGCTATTATGATGTATGCAATGTATGCCGCTGCCAGTGTAGCAGGAACATGTATGACATGAAGATCAAGTCATGAAGAGGTGGATGTTGCATGGCAATATATCTCGGAAAGGCTATGGAAATGACTTGATAGGTAGGTATGGTGGCTGTTTTGAGGAAAGATATAAGGAGGTTTATGATGACATAGCGTATCATGCCAAGGGTTTGGATATACCGGCGAAGGTGGACGCCAACTCTCGGAGTGAGAAGAAGGCAATGCACGACACGGGAGAGGCTATTATATATGAGGAGGTGGAAGTGTCAACTTTCAATACTTACATTAGTCCGAAGAACTCATGCACTTATTATCAGTAACTCTCAATCTAATAAGGAGGTTCACAAAGAGACAAGTACCCCGAGGAGGAGTGTATGGGGGTTTGGTTATCTTTCGTATCCTCGACTCATGGTACATGAGTGTACTCTAATATCCGATCCCTCCAAAGATTAGCGATCCATCTAGTAGCTAGAGTTCTCAACTAGTTTTTGTAGGTTTTGAAAATACACACGGATTTCCCAAAATACGACACCTATCACTAATAGGCTAGAGCTCTTGACACCAAAAGTTCAAACATTACACACATCAATACCTCAAAGCTATTGCAAGTTACTACTAAAATTAAATAGCAACCTCAATTACCTACTTTCAAGACACGACACAACTGAATGCAACAACCAACTCTCTTAACAAGATAAACATGAAAACTAAAGAGAGTTCCAGCAACAAACTAAACAAAATACAAGGCTCTTGCTAAATACAAACTAAAACTAAAACTAAACATGGCAGTAGCTACGAAAAGTTAAAGAACACACAACAGCAGAAAGATAAGCATGGAAAATCCCATGATGTGTTCTAGATTGGAGCGGAGCGTGTTTCTCTCCCACACAAAGTAATCTGGGGTCTAACTTGTTATGAACAGCAAGCAAAGCTAAATAAAACAAAAAATAAAACCTAAGAGCAAGACGCTCCAAGCATAGCACATAACGCATGAAGTGATAAAAATATAGTGAGACGAAGGACGAACTGATGATTGTTGATGGAGAAGGGGATGCACGGGGGCATACACAAGCTTAGACGCTTGAGTCTCTTTGAATACTTATTGGGGATGCATGGGGGCATCCCCAAGCATGAGCACTTGACATTCCCGGATCTTCTTTCATCATCTTCCATCGCACATTTGAAAACTCCCTTCATACATAACTCATCATAAGCCGATTAGAGAGGTTAGTACCCTTAATAAAATAAATTTTCCCCACTGGATATAAAGATATTCGTGAAGAGATACTGTTTCTCAAGATTTCCAAAAGGTTTTTACAAAGAAAAAGCAAGCTTAAGGTTTGCAAAAGTAAGGAAAGGCAAAACGTGGCAGAATCTATGAAAAACGGAACAACAGGTAGTAGAGAATTTTTTCGGGGTACTTCTGCAACTCAAATAAAAAAACTCAGAACATACGAAAGTTTCACAATTGTATAGATCATGCTGTGTAAAAAATTCAGCTCAAAAATATGAACTGGTGATTTGTTCCGATTTTTTTCCGTCAAGAAGACATAATCTGTTTTCTGGACAACATGTCAGAACTTTTGCTTCCCTTATCATAAGAGGCTATAACTTGGCACAAAGCTTGAAAATAAAGATACAATGATGTTGCTACAGTAGTCACAATCATCAAGACCGCTAAAAACAGAAATAAAAACATCTTGGGTTGCCTCCCAACAAGCGCTTTCTTTTACGCGTTTAAGCTAGGCAAAAAGATTTTAAAAGATGCTCTCATAAGAATAAGGACTTGAAGCAAAAGAGAGCATCAAGAAGAAAAATATGAAACACATTTAAGACTAACCCACTTCCTATGCATAGGAATATTGTAAGAAAATAAATCAAAGAAGCACAAAGTGACATGCATAGGAAGGTGGAACAAGAACAACTTCAAAACTTCAACATAAAGAGAGGAGTTTTAGTAATATGGAAGTGTCTACAACCATACTTCCCTCTCTCAAAATAATTTTCAGTAGTATCATGAACAACATCAAGAATATAAATATCACGTAAAGCATGTTGTTCATGATCTACAATCACACGTGTGTAGTTTTCAACACGGTTTTTAGGAATATAAGATAAATGCAACCCATCACATTGAGCCTCTATAAGAGCACAGTTCTCCGGAATATGAGTTGGAGATTTCAAAAGGATAATAGGACAATCAAGTGTGGGTGTAACAGAAAAAAATTCATGCTTAACATAAGAAACTATAGCAAGTTCATCTTCGCAAGCATAATCCATATTGGCATCATGGCCATCAACAAAGCAAGTATTAAGTTCATCAGAAAGGGAAGTATCAAGTGAGTCCTCGGAATCATGGGATTCCTCATCAAAGCAATCATAAGACTCTTCTTGGGAAGCAAACATTTTATTTTTAAAATCCTCAATATAATAATTGGAAGTATAATTCTTGAAGCAATAAGCAAGAACTGCAAAGTTTTCGGACTTGTGACTAGTATCATAATACTTTTCAATCAAAGAAGCAATCTCATAAGCACCTTTAAAAGCAACAAACTCTTCAATATTTTCAACATCAAAGTAATCATAAACACCTTTAGCATAAGAAGATAAGATCTCATTTTCATTAAACTCACATTGGAAAGGAAGGTGTTTATTATCTATATTAGAGGAGCAAGTAAAATCATAAATGTGGAACAAAAATTCAGCATGGCAATAAGAAACATGTATTTGATCCAATGAAAAAAATAGCGCGCTATAGCGTCGCTAATAGCACGCTATACCGTTTTGGGCAATGCCTCGCTAAATGGATCTATGTACAATGCCTCAATAATAGCACGCTATAGCGTGAAATAGCACGCTAATAGCATATTTTTAGGGCCACGCTATTTTGTCATAGCACGCTATTTTTTTCATTGATTTGATCCCATAAGTGTTTCCCTTTCTGAGATAGGCGGTGCTGCGTATAATGAGCATGCTCATCCAATGATTTTCCCTCAATCAAGTCGGTTGGGTTTTTAGCTCGAGCACAAATTGATCGAAGCTTCCTGTACGCTGATTTTTCCTATATTTTTCCTGGAATTTTTCCGGCACTTTAAGTAATGGGAAAACCTGAAATAAAAAAACAGCAGAAAACATGAACTGGTATTGGGGTGCACTGAGTTAATAGGTTAGTCCAAATATGATCAAAAGATGGAAGTGCATCAATATCATAGCAATATCACACAAAAGAAGCATGGAGCAAGCAGAAATTATAGATACGTTTTGGACGTATCAACATCCCCAAGCTTAATTCCTGCTCGTCCTCGAGTAGGTAAATGATAACAAGCATAATTTCTATGGTGACATGCTACTTACCATATAAGAACTTTTAAGTAAAGCAATCAAGGCATGTAATTCAATTGAAGTCATAACAGGCAAGAGTCTATATTAGCATTGAAACAAGCAACATAAGAACGTAAAGGTGCAAGAGCTCTCGCTGTCCGTGACTCGAATGTCTCCAAATGGTGTTTGCGTGCAAGAAAGGGGATAGGGATATACGAGAGAGTAAAACATAGAATTTATTGTTGAGAACTTAATCTACTAAAGTTTCACACTTGGTCTTCTTTGGAATCTTATCTTGACTCATCCCCAAACCACTAGCCAGGTACAAGTCAAAATGATCCACTCCTTTTCGATATTTTGAGCACTCATGCAATGGATGAGCGAAAGAAAGAAAGTTGACACTTAGGATGGCAAAGAGAGAAAAATGATGGGGGAGGAAGAAAAAAAAGCTGTGAAAGGCTCACATCAAAGAGGACAATCATAGGCGAGACAAAGCCAAATGATAGATATGATGTGAGGAGTAGGTATTGCCATGCAACGGATGCAGATATGAGCTAAGGTAAGCTCTCCAGTGGAACTAGTGGGTGTGCATCCAACTTGCTTGCTCAAGAAGACCTAGAGCTCATTTGAGGAGGCTCATCATTGGAATATACAAGCCAAGTTCTATAGTGTGAAGGTCCCCACATAGCTATATGCATGAATGATAATCTCTCTGGAGTACAAGATATAAGATGGAGTACAAGTGTGGATCTCTCAAAAGGAATAGTAGTGTGCCCCCTCCTCTCTTTTTATTTCTTTTTCTCCTTTTTTCTATTTTTTCTATTTTTTTGGGTGGCCTCAATGGCTCTTTCTATTTCTCTCATATTTGTCCTCTTTGGGATCTTTTGATTTTGTCCTCTTTGGGATCTTTTCCTCACTTTAGGGGCAACACTCTATATATTACAAGAAGTATAGAAGATCTTTCACACTTTACAAAAGTACTCAACATAAAGAAAATGAAACTATCATGAACTATGAAAATGTATGCCTCTGCCAGTGTAGCAGGATATGCAATGATACTAGCGCGTCATGTAGCAATGATTAGGGCAAGGCCCAACTAGCATGCGGCTGATCGATCAAGCAAAAGCATGTATGACATGAAGATCAAGTCATGAGAAGGTGGATGTTGCATGGCAATGTATCTCAGAAAGGCTATGGAAATGCCTTGATAGGTAGGTATGGTGGCTGTTTTGTGGAAGGATATAATGAGGCTTATGATGACAGAGCTTATCATGCCAAGGATTTGGATGCACCGGCGAAGTATGCGCCAACTCTCGAGGTGAGAAAGGGCAATGCACGGTACCGAAGAGGCTAGAAAAATATGGATGGGTGGAAGTGTCCTCTAATATTCGATCCCTCCAAAGATTAGTGATCCATCTAGTAGCTAAAGTTCTCAACTAATTTTGTAGGTTTTTAGAAAATAAACACGGATTGCCCAAAATACGAAATCTATCACTAATAGGCTAAATCTCTTGACACCAAAAGTTCAAACATTACTCATGGCAATACCTCAAAACTATTGCAAGTTACTACTACAATTGAATAGCAACCTCAATTACCTACTTCAAGTCAAGACACAAAACTCAGTGCAACAGGCAAACTCTCTAAACAAGATAAACATGAAAACTCAAGAGTCGCCTGCTTCAACCGAAGGAGACACTTCAGGAGATGCATCTTCCTCGGGCGAAGACAATCAGCAGGGTCCCCGGGTTGCAGCAAACGCGTAAATACTCTTGATATACCTCTCAACCTTTTGTCCAATTATTGACAAAAAGGGGGAGAAAGTAGCATCGATTGAGTTTAGATTCGCTGCGGGGTTTAGGGATTCGATTCGATCTTTTGTGTGTTAAGTTACAACAAACTTTCCATTCACTTCGATTGGGTTGTAACTTAAGTGTTACTTCGGTTGTGAACTGCTACATTTTATGTGTTAATAACCCCCGTGCTTGCAAGTTGCTCTCGTATCTTTTATCTTGCAGGTGGTTGTTATTCTTAAGTTCACAGATCATTGGATAATTGCATATTCTTCAAGACTGATATTCTCTATATGCAATTGATTCACTAAGATATGTGTTAGGCTTCCCATCAAGATATTCTTCATCAAGCATTCACTTCGATCATATGAATCTTCGATGCTTGCATTCAGGGGGAGTCAAAAGCTTCATATCTTAGAGTTTGCTCTCAACTCAACTCAAAATTCCATATCTTTTTCGATGCCTGTTTTGTCAACAATAGTCCAAAAAGGGGGAGATTGTAAGAGCAAAGTTATACCCCCATGAGTTTTGGATATTGTTGGGAAAAACAGTAGAGAAACTAACAAGTTTTCTAGTGTAAAACAGATGGTTAGGTTCCTGAAGTTATAGGTTGGTGATAAAGCTTCAACGAAGATTTACATACTTACCGAAGCATATCCTCTGGAGTGAAGCTCATCACGGATGTCGACCCCTAAAAAGATAAGGAATCCTGAAGCACGTATCATCGAAGGAGATGACCAAGATGGCGCAAGACTTAGTAGTTTTTGCATAGTTCTTTTTCACTTCTTTGAGTCGTAGGAAAAACCGTAGTATCAAGAGGGGTTTAGTAAATGTACTCCGAAGGTTTTGGTGAAAAGACTCAGATCAAATCCAAACCTGTGAGAAGCCAGAGTTGAGAAATCTCATGTGCACTAGGTAATGCTTCACCAGCGAAGACTTAGTTCTTTCGGCTCCTGAAGCAGAACCAAGTCCGTGAGTCAGCTTTACTTGGACTGCAAGTAAAGTTGCGCTTTGATTGGAAATATGACCGTTGCGGACAGGTGTCAAGCTGTCGCATCGGGTCATTTAAGTCATTTCGCACCTAGGGATTGCCACCTATAAATACGCCACCCCCGCCCTCATTGGCCGGTGGCTGCTCAAAGAATATTTCCTGAAAGTGAAGAGAGAGAGAGCAACCCCACCGAAGTAAAGCACAAACCCATCCACAGAAGCATAAGTCCTATTGATCTGAGTTGATTCATAATGACTTAGGAAGAAGTTTGCTAGCCTTTTTATCTTGGAGAACTGCAATTCTCCTAGACTGTTAGAGAGTTGTTCTTCAGAGAGCGAAGAGTTATTGTCGCCTCAAAGTCCAGTTTGTCAAAGGTTTCGGTGATTTCCTCATTAATCAACCACGAGTAAAGAACTGACCAAGCTCGAGGAGGTTGGTGCAGTGGAGATACGGACGGAGAGAGGTTAGCTCCTGTGTTCAATCACAAGTCCCTCCAACCAGACGTAGCACTTTGCAGAGTGTGAACTGGTCGAACAAACATCGCCGAGTCAAGAGTTCGTTTTACTTTCCGCACTTACATTCAGTTTATCAATTGCTTCAGTGACTTGCTTCGATGCAATTGATTCGATGCTTTTGATTCGCTATGTTATGCTTCAATCCAGTTCTGCTTCAATGTTTACCTTTTTGTTGAATTTCTTCTGCTGCTAAGTTATGCTTCACTTCATAGTTTCATGCAAAAATTTGAAGTGATCATTCACCCCCTCCCCCTTTGATCACATACTTGGTCTTACAATTGGTATCAGAGCTAGTCACTCTTTGTTTGGATTAACCTCCTAGAGTGTTTTGCAAGTATGTCTTTCGCGGCCATTCGCTCCGGCGAACCCATACCCGTGTTCAATGGAAAGGAATATCCATACTGGAAGGACAAGATGAAGAGGAATATTATGGCTATCAACTCAACTACCTGGCAAGTTTTCTTGTATGGAGTTACAGTTGCAGACGAGAACGCCATCACTCCTGAAGACGCGAAGCTGATCGGTCTTGATTCTGAAGTCTGGGTTTTCATCACCAATCATCTGACACCAGAGAAGTATCATGAAGTAAAGAATATTCCTTCGGCCAAAGGTGTCTGGGACTATCTTGAGAAGATTGGTGAAGGTGTTTCTACCCAGAAGGATGCCCGAATTGACACACTTCGAAGCAAATTCTATCGATTCAAGAGAAATGAGGGTGAAAAAGTCAGCTCCATTTACAGCAGACTCACTGCTCTTGCAAATGAATTGATATCACTTGGTGCTAATGACATTACTCCTCACTCAGTCGTTAGAACTCTGCTTCGCTCTTTGGATGATTCGTTCGATCACATTGTGCTGATGATCAAGGAAAGGACTGATTTCAGACGTCTTGTTGCCGCTGATATTCTTGAGAGACTCAATACCTTTGAGATGGAAGAAGATGAGAAACGTGACATAAATGGTTCTCGAAGAAGATCTCATGCCTTGAAAGCAAAAGCTTTGCGTCATTCTTCACCCGAAGTCAGTTCTTCTTCAGGTGTCGAATCTGATGATCCCGCAAGCATTGGAAAAGATCTAGCACTAATCATGAGACGCTTCAATCGCTTTCAGAGAAAAGGTTTTTCTTCACCCAAGAAGTGTTATCCTTCAAGAAGCTCAAGTCATTCTTCTCACCGTTCATCCTCAAGAAGCTCTCCATCGAAGGACAATTGCTGCTACAAGTGCAAGAAACCAGGTCACTATATTGCTGATTGCCCTCTGTGGGAAGCTGAGAACAAATCGAAGCATTCACTCAGAGACTCCTCATCGAAGTCCCACAGATCCTCCCGAGGCCATGAGTCAAAGAGACATGATTCTAGTTCGAGAAGAGAAAATAAGAAAGATTCTGATGATGATAAGAGGAAGAAGTATCATAAGAAGCGTGAGGGTTCTTCATCGAAGACTCACTCGTCTCGTCGAAGCAGATCTCACCGTGCCAAGGCCTATCTGGGAAAGGAGATGAACTCCGAAGAAGAAGCCTCTGGATCCGAAGCTGAATCAGGCTCAAGGTCTGGGTCTGGACTCGAATCAGATGGTGTTGCTGGTTTGGCTTTCGCTTCGGCAGATGCTTCAACCAATGCTTCGAGCTCATTCTTCACAAACAACAGTAGTGAAGATGAAACTCCTGCATATTGCTTCATGGCCAAGGAAAATGTATCTTCATCCAAATCAAACTATGATACTTCTAATTGTTCCTCATATGATAGTGACTCAAAGATAAGCTATGCTAAACTTGCTAAAATTGCTTCAATCCAACAAGATGAACTTGATTCACTAATCAAAACCATTAAGAAATTAGAAACTCTGTTGATCGATGAGATTGAGAAAGGTCAAACTTTAACTAATGAGCATGCTGCTCTGAAGGAGAAGTTTGAAGAGTTATCCTCTCGGCATGATCTTCTTTCAGTTGATTATGAGAAGCTCACCTATGAATTTCTTCAGAGGAAAATGGCTCTCGAAAAACTGAAAGAGGCTCATGAAGAATTGGAAAATGTCAATCTCTCTCTCATGGCTCAACAAGGTTCTGAAGCAAATCATAAAACTGAATCACCTTGTTTAACTTGTTTGGAACGAAGCAAAACTGATTCCAAAGGGAAAGCTCCTATTGTTATTGATGATACTAATGCCTCTGATGAGGAAAATCCTGCTGTTACCGAGGAACTCCTCAGGTTGAAAAACTTATTTGAAACAGGCATGTTCAAAAGTGTGCAAGGACACCAATATCTCTGTGATATCCTGAGGAAGGCTCTCCTTCACAGGAATCCCAGGAATGAGGGTGTTGGTTTCGAGAGAAAGATAAACCCTGATGGCACCTATTGGGAGCCTGAGTAGTATCCTAAGACTGTTTGGGTTCTA
Source organism: Bromus sterilis (assembly GCA_950022295.1). Taxonomy (NCBI): domain Eukaryota; kingdom Viridiplantae; phylum Streptophyta; class Magnoliopsida; order Poales; family Poaceae; genus Bromus; species Bromus sterilis. The sequence goes on along the minus strand of OX465596.1, from coordinate 343,760,102 downwards.
GCGAAGGAGAAACCCATTGACATTGCTAACCTTTCAGGTTTCGACTGCAAAATGAAGAAAGCTATTGTGGATGAATCACTTGATTCAGACTACAAACTCATTAAAGATGAACATGGAAAAGTTACAGCTGAGTATGTAGGTACTCCACCGAAGAATGGCTTCTATAAGAGGCTGATATGGGTGCAGAAAGCACTTGTGGAAAAACTTCCTGCTAACCATACTATGCAGGGAAAGCCTTCGGTACCACCGAATCATTTCTATTCTCTACAGACGACAAATGATCCACTGGTGCCCGAATCAAATGTTCCGCAGAAGCAATACTATCGTACTGGTCGCCATACGTATCGTCCTCATAATAATCATACTAAGATTGCATATGCTCATTCTTATGCTAACCATTCGCAGAGGACTTACATTTATGGTGTGCTTGATGGTAAACCGAAGCAATACACTCATGTTCGCTTTAATATTGCTTCAACCAGTGCTTCAACATCTTCTTAGTCACCTGCTCGTTTGTGGGTGGTTAAGAAGAACTAATTCTTCTGCAGGGCTATGTCTCCGGTGGATCCGAATGGGTCATGGATAGTGGTTGTACAAATCATATGACTGGAGACAAGGAGTTATTCACCGAAGAAAAACTATCTCAATCTTCTCAGAAGTACATTACCTTCAGTGATAACAACAAAGGTAAAGTGTTAGGTTTGGGTAAGGTTGCCATATAGAAAGATAAGCACATTGACAAGGTTATGCTAGTCCAATCACTTGGATATAATCTTATGTCTATTTCGAAGTTATGCGATATGGGTATGCTTGTTCTATTTTCTGCTTCGCGTTGTGTTGTCTTTTCACAGGATGACTATACGTTTTTCTTCGAGGGTTACCGAAAGGGAGATTTATACATTGTTGATTTTTCTTCGGGCCCTGCTGTATCCACATGCTTAATGGCAAAAGCTTCATCTGGTTGGTTATGGCATCGAAGACTTGGTCATGCAGGGATGAGAAATCTTCATAATCTAGTGAAGAAGAAGCATGTTATTGGCCTTAGAAAAGTAATATTCGATAAGGATCGTCTCTGCAGTGCTTGTGAAGCTGGTAAAATCACGAAGAAACATCATTCAGCGAAGACTATCATGACTACCACTCGTCCTCTTGAATTGCTTCATATGGATCTGTTTGGTCCTCAAAATTATGCAAGCCTCGGAGGAAACAAATATGGTCTTGTTATTGTTGATGATTTCTCTCGTTATACTTGGGTTTTCTTCTTGGATGACAAGAGCAAAGTTTTTGAAATCTTCAAGTCATTCGCTAAGAGAGCTCAAACATAATATGAATTATCTCTGAAGCATATCCGAAGTGATAATGGAACTGAGTTCAAAAATACTCATATTGAAGATTTTCTTGATGATCATGGTTTTACTCATGAGTTCTCTGTTGCATATACACCTCAACATAATGGTGTAGTTGAAAGGAAGAATAGAACTCTCATTGAAATGGGCAGAACTATGCTTGTTGAATACAAGACTCCTATTAGGTTCTAGGCCGAAGCAATTAACACTGCATGTCACATCATCAACAAAGTTTACCTTCACAAATTCCTGAAGAAAACTTCACATGAGCTTATCACTGGTAACAAACCAAATGTTTCATATCTTAGGGTATTTGGTGCTCCATGCTTTATTAGAGATATGAATCATAGCTCCAAATTTGCCCCTAAGGCACATGAAGGTTTTCTTTTAGGTTATGGCTCAAATTCTCACACTTACAGGGTGTATAACTCTCACTTTGGGAAAGTTATGGAAACTGTAAATGTGAGGTTTGATGAAACTAATGGCTCTCAAAAGGAGCATTTGCCTCATGATCTAGATGAACCTCCACTTGATGGAGTGATCAGGTCCATGGCTATTGGATAGATTCGCCCTGTTGAAACCAATCCACATCAAGCTGTTAGGGATGATGATGGTCCAATGTTCCCACACATAGCCGGGGGCGCTGGAGATCAACATCCTGAAGCTAATGGAGAACAGGACGAAGAAGGACAAGGGAACGAAGGAAATGCTAATCCTGAAGGAAATGATGAAGCTGAAGGTGAAGCTGATCCCGAAGCTGATGCAGATCCTGAAGCAGAAGCTGAGCCTGAAGCAAATGATACTACGTTATCACGAGTTCGAAGAAGAGTTGATGTTGATTCGATCCTTGAAGATATCAATCAACCAGGTCGTCCCACTACTCGATCTCATACTCGTTTGGCTAACTTCTGTGGAAGTTTTTCTTTTGTTTCCATGCTAGAGCCCTCAAAATATGATGAAGCCATGAAGGACCCTGATTGGTTATTGGCTATGATGGAAGAACTTCATCAGTTTGAAAGGAACAAATTATGGTCACTTGTTGACAGGCCAGATCCCACGAAGCACAATGTTATTGGCACAAAGTGGATTTTTCGCAACAAGCAAGATGAAGATGGTATTGTGGTAAGAAACAAGGCTAGATTGGTAGCACAAGGTTACACCCAAATCGAAGGCATTGATTTTGGTGAAACCTATGCTCCAGTAGCCCGTCTCGAATCCATTCGTGTCATGCTTGCTTTTGCTAACCACAAAAATATATTGCTATATCAAATGGATGTCAAAAGTGCTTTTCTTAATGGTGAGATAGAAGAAGAAGTGTATGTTATGCAGCCTCCAGGTTTTGAAGACTCGAACAATCCTGATATGGTGTAAAGGCTTCACAAAGCCTTGTATGGACTTAAGCAAGCACCTCGTTCTTGGTATGAAACATTGAAGGATTTCCTCCTGAAGAAAGGCTTCAAACCTGGAACCACTGACCCCACTATGTTCACTCTATCATATAACAATGATCTATTTGTGTGTCAGATATATGTAGATGATATCATTTTGGCTGTACTAACACTGAAATCAGCGAAGAATTTGCAAGGATGATGTCGAAGAAATATGAGATGTCTATGATGGGTGAATTGAAGTTTTTCCTTGGACTTCAGATTCGCCAACAGAAGAATGGCACATTTATTTCACAGGAGAAATACTTGAAGGATTGCCTGAAGAAATTTGATCTTGCTAAATGCAACACCATCAGAACTCCCATGCCTACAAATGGCTTTCTTGATGCTGATGAGAAAGGGAAACCCTTCGATCAGAAGAAGTATCAGTCTATGATAGGTTCTCTCTTATACTTATGTGCATCTAGACCTGACATTATGTTATCAGTTTGTATTTGTGCTCGTTTTCAGGCAAATCCGAAGGAATCGCATCATACTGCTGTGAAGCGAATTCTTCGATATTTAGCACATACTCCTTCTTTGGGACTTTGGTATCCCAAAGGAACTCAGTTTGATTTGATTGGATATTCTGATTCAGACTGGGCTGGTGATAGAGTTGACAGGAAATCTACCTCAGGCACTTGTCATTTTCTTGGTAGATCTCTTGTGTGTTGGGCTTCAAAGAAACAGAACTGTGTCTCAATATCTACCGCTGAAGCTGAATACATTGCTGCTGGCTCATGCTGCACTCAAATTCTTTGGCTTAAGCAGACGCTGAAATATTATGGTATATTTGTGAAGAAAATCCCTCTGCTTTGTGATAATGAGAGTGCTATCAAAATTGCACACAATCCTGTGCAACACTCTCGAACGAAGCATATCGATATTCGTCACCATTTCCTTCGAGATCATGTTCAGCGCGAAGACATTGAGATCAGCCATGTAAGAACTGAAGATCAATTGGCAGATATTTTCACGGAGCCATTGGATGAGAAAAGGTTTTGTGCATTGAGATGTGAGCTAAACATCCTAGACTCACACAATGTTCAGTAAGATCGAAACTTTTCATTGTATATATTCACCTTCGTTGTGTGTCTGTTTATTTAGTTTCGGTTGAGTTTTCCTTCGTCCAAGTTTATGTGTTTAGCTTCGTTCGCCTTTTTGCTTTCAGTTCTGTGTTGTTTTTATTTTTTCGTTTCTTTTGTCCCCTATACTTATCACTTTTAGCTTCGTTGTTGTTGTTCTTCGAAGTGATAAGTTTCGGACCCTACCCCTCCTTTCTGATTCGCTCCCAATCTATCCTGTCTTGAATGTTTAAGCACAATTGAAATGGAAAGCATATTGGTTCGAACGTCATTGAGTTCCGAATCAAATGCCTCCAACTTTATCGAAGTTTTTGCTCTCGGTCAAGACTTATTCTTCGGCCGTTGTGTCCCCGTCTTTCTCGGGTCGTTGAGATTCGCTCGCGATCCGCCACTTCATCTGAGCCGTTGAATCGGAAGAGACACTCGCTGGCAACCGTCCGATACGATCTGGCAACCGTTTCAGATTGGGCCTATTTAAGGCGATGCCTCCAGCGAACCGTTTCCCCCACGTTCATTCCCTTCCGATTTCTCCGTCTGCCTCCTCGAGCACGCCGCAGAGCTCCCGTTCCCCGACGATGACTGCGCCTCTGCACTGCCGGACCACCGCCGCCGTGGATGTTCCCCGTCAACGAAGAGCACGTCTCCGCACTCCGTCGCCGTAGCCGCTTCGCGTCACCGGGTTAGGGTACGCAAAGTTTCTTGGATCCAATCTTCTCTACGAGTTCTTCATCTAGGGCTTGGATCTAAGTTTTGTTGGGATTTTGTTTTCTGTTTTTAGGACTGTTTTGATCCATGCTGATCATTGCTCCTTGGGAAAACTGTTCATAGCATCAAAGTGATCCCATCTTCTCAGGTCAGTTTTGAGATTCGATCTATTCTGTGATTTTGGACTGAGTTAGGTCTTGTTCTTGAACTAGTTCTAGCCCAATCCATTGACAGATTAGCATCTGATCTTACATTGCTCTGGGTTCTTGTCAAAATTGGTTTTGGTCGAAACTTTTGCCTGTGCTTATTCATTCCCTTTCCTGTTCCCTCTTTTCTATCTTTCTGGTCACAGGATGTCTGACGAAGAGGCAGCCATGGGGAATGAGTCACCCATTGTTGAAGGACTTGAAAATTATCCTGAGCCTCTGAAGCAGAAAGGCAAAGGTGGCAAGACGAAGGAAGTCAAGAATGCCCAAGGTATACCCTAAGCCATTCGACTCAAGATGGGCTATGACACACCTCCTGAAGAATCTGATCATGACAGAAAGATTCGATTGCAAAAGATTCGACTCTACTGGGCCATTAGGTTGTACAAGTACAAGAGCATCCCAGACTGGAAGTGGGCAATGCAGTTTGCTTTCAGCCCTCCTTATCGGTACACTACTGCCATGTGTGCGCAATATAATGTTGCAAACAGGAAGAAGTACTACCCGAAGCCTCCTGCTGTTCCGCACCAAAATACTCTCAAGACTCCAGATGACTATCCTGATGAGCAAGAGAGACTTGCAATCTTGGCTGAGAAGAAGAGAATAAGAGAAGAGAAGAAAGCCAAAGCTCTTGCTGCTGCAAGGCAAGATGAAGCAGCTGCATCGAAGCCTAAGAGGCGAAAGCTTCGAAAATTGAGTTCTTCACCCCCTCCTGCCATTTCTGAAGAAGAGGGTGATAAAGAAGCTGATGACGAAGCTGATGCTGCTGCACAGCTTGAAGACTCTCTTGATGAAGATCTTGCTGATGATGCAGATGCTGAGTCTGAGCACACTCATGTTCCCCCTAGTCCAAAGGAACAACAGATTCGGAAGCCACTGAAGAAGAAGGCTGGAGAGAAACCGTCTGCTCCAAAAGGAGTTAGGATTCAAGATCTAACTGACCCTCCTGTTCCCAAGCGAAACATTGATTTGACAAACTTGGTGGTTGAGGATCCATTGGCTTCAAAGCCACCTCGCCGCCTTGTTCCTGCTGAACAGAGAACGAAGGAGAGGCATGACCCGAAGGCAAAGCCTGCTTCTAAGCCTGAAGCTAAAGCTCCTGAACCAGCCAAAGCTTCGAAGCTGAAGACATCTGTTGCCAAGCCTGGCCAGTCCTACGCCCAGGTCGGCACCAAGAAGCTCTCTGAAGCATAGATGCGCAAACGAGACCGAGTTGAAGCTGAACGCCTTCACGCTGAAGCAAAATCCCAAGCTAAGGCTGATAAAGAAGCTCAAGCGAAAGAAAAAGCAGATAGAGATGCTGCTCAGTTGGAGAAGCAAAGGAAAGAACTTGCTTAATCTAATCAGAAAGCTGAAACGAAGCGCAAGCTCGCTGAAGCAAAAGCTCAAGAGGCTAAGGCTGCTGCCGAAGACAAACAGCTTAGTGAAGCTGAAGCCAAGCGCCAAGCTCAACTTGATGTCATTCGCACTAAGAGAGCAGAGAAAACTGCTAGAGCCGCTCAGAAGGAAGCTGCTGTTGACATGGCCCCAAAGGATTTCTCTCCGAAGCCGGTCACAGCTCCTTCCCCCGAAGCTAATGAAGAAGCTGAGCACAATCAACATAACTTCCCGGATGCAAGAGAAGGAGAACTTTAGGACTGCTTAAGCCTGAATCAGGCATTCTGCTAGCTTGCTGAAGCTGTTGATCCAAAGGCTGTGGATGTTGGGAATGTTTACATTTCACCAACTCTCTCTGCCATGATTGAAACTTTGTACAATCAGCTGAGGGATTTGCATGCTAGAAACAGATCTGAATCTGCAAAAATTCTGAAGTTTAAGAAAAAAGCAGATGCTGAATCAGATGAAGATTTCAAGATCGAAGCCGAAGCTGCTTCGAATAAAATTGCTGATGTGAATGAGAAGACGAAGAAAAATATTCAAGTGTTTCAAGGCAAGATCAAGTCTGCCATTGAAGAATGTTGCAAGACGCACAATAATTCGGTCATGGATCTTGACTCCAAGAAGCACGAAGCCATGCTCAAGCAATTAGCTTCACCCCTTCCCCAACTGCAACAAAGAAAACGCCGTCTCATCACAGATGCAGACGAAGCTGATGAGGTGAGCTCTCATCCGGCCAAGAAGGCCCCAAGACAAGCATCGCCCCCTCGATGCAAGATTATCACTCTTCCCAAACCATCCGCAAAGCCAACCGCTCCCGAAGTCGTTCCACCCCGTGCTCCAACTCCACCTCCTCCTCAACCCGCTCCTCAACCGTCCGCCCACGATAACTTTGAGCCTGAGCCTTCTCCTCCTGCTCAAGACATACCCATTCCTACAAGGGATTATTCTTCGGCTAAATCTGCTGACGAGTCCGAAGAATAAGAAGGAGAAGCCATAGAACATGCTGCTCCAGAAGAGCATGAAGCCGATGCAGAAGACGAAGCTGAAGCCAATGAATTGGCCATTATGACTCAACCGCAAGAGCGAGCCATAGTTGCTCGAAGGCAGATGCCCCACTGCATCCCTGCACAAGATACTCAATTGGACTCCAACTATCCTAGAGAAACTTTTCCCATTTTTCTGGGAGATGGTTCTTCTTCAAGACATGGTCCTGAGTTCAATCTCGAAGTTCATCGCCAGAAGCTTCGCTTCTTTGGCGCAAGTCCATATGATTCACCCCGGACTGCAGATGACCTTCGCTTCTGGACAGCTGAGCAACAAATTCTTTACACGAAGCTATACTGCCAGAAGGGTGTTCTATTCAGGCACAAGTACTTGGATATGCGAAGTCTAACTTCAGAAACGTGCTTCCAGAACATCATGGAAACCATCGAAGCACAAAATCTTACCAGCCTGTGTGCCATGGAGACCCCATTCAATTCCGAGCCAGTGAAGCAATTCTATGCCACTCTCTATGTCTCTGGAAATTCTGATGATACAAGCTCATGGATTCTTGAATGGATGATTCAAGGAAAAGTCTTTAGGATGCATTCTGATGAATTCATGGATATTGTGAATATCCCAAGGCACACTAGAGAACTGGCAAAGGTGCATTTGATACCTGAACCCACTGAAGCTGAATTTGCCTCACTTCTGGATCCCGAAGTCACTGGAGATCACATGCCTGAGAATATTCGCCCGAAGCATCTGGTATTCATATCGAAGACTTGGTTCTACATCCTTTCTAATTCACTGATGCCTCTCAGCGCTGCAAATGAAGAGTCCAACGTTCATTATCATACACGTCATGCTTTGCTGAAGCTTACTCACGGCCATGTGTTTGACTTCGAGGATTGTTTTCTTCGCTATATGGTCCAAGCTGCTGAACTTGTACATCAATTGAAGCCATATGCTCCTTGGCTGCAAGCCATTTGCAACCATGGAGGCAGGGAAGACTTCGTTGCGAAGCATCACCCGAAACTGTTTTGTCCTCATGTGCGTGATACTATGAATATCTTCAGAAGGCCAAATGATCCATTTGCCACATATGTCGGAGTCAGACAGCATGTCAATGAACGCAACATGTCGAATAAATTCCAAAAGGAATTTTATCACTTTGAAGTTGGTATTCGCACTCAGCAGATGCTTGAAAACTTCATTGAAGGAAATCAGCGCCAAATGCAACATCTTTCAGATGAGATCAATAGAGTGGGCAACATTGCTTTAAACAACAACCAGTACTTGAAAGTTTTGAAGCGCCACTCTTGGAAAGGTTTAAGGAAGTTCAACTCTGTGAAGAAGCTTGAAGCTGAACGCATTTTCAAGGAGTATCCACATCTTCAACGCCACTTCTCCCGAAATGATTCGATTGAACGCCCCAACCCAAAGATCCCGCCGCTGGACAAGATTGATGAAGTTTTATTTGTTAATCCAGCTGAACAGATTTGCCCTGATACCCTATCTGATGAAGACTCCCACAGCTTGAAGCAAGAAGATGACCCTCTCAATGACAGTGATCTTGATCTGCTTCAAGCACCGATGGACATCGACGAACTGGAGTCGCCTGCTTCAACCGAAGGAGACACTTAAGGAGATGCATCTTCTTCGGGCAAAGACAATCAGCAGGGTCCCCAGGTTGCAGCAAACGCGTAAATACTCTTGATATACCTCTCAACCTTTTGTCCAATTATTGACAAAAAGGGGGAGAAAGTAGCATCGATTGAGTTTAGATTCGCTGCGGGGTTTAGGGATTCGATTCGATCTTTTGTGTGTTAAGTTACAACAAACTTTCCATTCACTTCGATTGGGTTGTAACTTAAGTGTTACTTCGGTTGTGAACTGCTACATTTTATGTGTTAATAACCCCCGTGCTTGCAAGTTGCTCTCGTATCTTTTATCTTGCAGGTGGTTGTTATTCTTAAGTTCACAGATCATTGGATAATTGCATATTCTTCAAGACTGATATTCTCTATATGCAATTGATTCACTAAGATATGTGTTAGGCTTCCCATCAAGATATTCTTCATCAAGCATTCACTTCGATCATATGAATCTTCGATGCTTGCATTCAGGGGGAGTCAAAAGCTTCATATCTTAGAGTTTGCTCTCAACTCAACTCAAAATTCCATATCTTTTTCGATGCCTGTTTTGTCAACAATAGTCCAAAAAGGGGGAGATTGTAAGAGCAAAGTTATACCCCCATGAGTTTTGGATATTGTTGGGAAAAACAGTAGAGAAACTAACAAGTTTTCTAGTGTAAAACAGATGGTTAGGTTCCTGAAGTTATAGGTTGGTGATAAAGCTTCAACGAAGATTTACATACTTACCGAAGCATATCCTCTGGAGTGAAGCTCATCACGGATGTCGACCCCTAAAAAGATAAGGAATCCTGAAGCACGTATCATCGAAGGAGATGACCAAGATGGCGCAAGACTTAGTAGTTTTTGCATAGTTCTTTTTCACTTCTTTGAGTCGTAGGAAGAACCGTAGTATCAAGAGGGGTTTAGTAAATGTACTCCGAAGGTTTTGGTGAAAAGACTCAGATCAAATCCAAACCTGTGAGAAGCCAGAGTTGAGAAATCTCATGTGCACTAGGTAATGCTTCACCAGCGAAGACTTAGTTCTTTCGGCTCCTGAAGCAGAACCAAGTCCGTGAGTCAGCTTTACTTGGACTGCAAGTAAAGTTGCGCTTTGATTGGAAATATGACCGTTGCGGACAGGTGTCAAGCTGTCGCATCGGGTCATTTAAGTCATTTCGCACCTAGGGATTGCCACCTATAAATACGCCACCCCCGCCCTCATTGGCCGGTGGCTGCTCAAAGAATATTTCCTGACAGTGAAGAGAGAGAGAGAGCAACCCCACCGAAGCAAACCACAAACCCATCCACAGAAGCATAAGTCCTATTGATCTGAGTTGATTCATAATGACTTAGGAAGAAGTTTTCTAGCCTTTTTATCTTGGAGAACTGCAATTCTCCTAGACGGTTAGAGAGTTGTTCTTCAGAGAGCGAAGAGTTATTGTCGCCTCGAAGTCCAGTTATTCAAAGGTTTCGGTGATTTCCTCAATAATCAACCACGAGTAAAGAACTGACCAGGCTCGAGGAGATTGGTGCAGTGGAGATACGGACGGAGAGAGGTTAGCTCCTGTGTTCAATCACAAGTCCCTCCAACCAGACGTAGCACTTTGCAGAGTGTGAACTGGTCGAACAAACATCGTCGAGTCAAGAGTTCGTTTTACTTTCCACACTAAACAAACATCGTTCAGTTTATCAATTGCTTCAGTGACTTTCTTCGATGCAATTGATTCGATGCTTTTGATTCGCTATGTTATGCTTCAATCCAGTTCTGCTTCAATGTTTACCTTTCTGTTGAATTTCTTCTGCTGCTAAGTTATGCTTCACTTCATAGTTTCATGCAAAAATTTGAAGTGATCATTCACCCCCTCCCCCTCTGATCACATACTTTGTCTTACACAACTACTAGCAAGGTAACTAATTTTTTTGATTTTTGATAAAGGACACTAAAGCAAAAACTGAAAGGTAAACTAACAAGACTAAAAAGCAAAGATAAAAGATAGTGGGCAACTCCCCTACCTTGAAGAGTGGAGTCCCCGGCAACTGCGCCAGAAATTAGCTTTGATGGCTTCTCGCCCCTCGTTGGTTACCCAAAGTGGAAGGTTGAGATGTAGACAACAGCAAATTTCCCTCGGTGAAGATACCAAGGTTTGCCTCCAGTAGGACTCCGACAACGACATGAAGGTGACAACGATGCTAGAAATTAGGCGGTTGACGTGGACCTGCACACACAACAGATAACTTTGCTCCCAACGAGTTTAGAGAGGTTGTCAATCACTCCGGCCTTGTTGTTTACAAAGGATCAAACACACGGGATAATAATGATAGCGATAGCAACAGAAAAGGAAATAAAGCAGAAAATAAATAGTGGGTGTAAACAATGTTGGAAATATGGACCGGGGTCCCATGATGTTTACTAGTGATGTCTCTCTCCCAAAAGACGATAAAATAGCCATGTGAGGTAACCACATTACAGATGGACAATTCACAGGATTATGTGCGCAAACCAATGCTAACTATGCTACAAATAAAGGAAGAGGCTCAAAAGCATGGGCGGTATGCCAAGACAAGTAGACCGAAATCCATCTGCATCTATCTACTAATCATCCACCTTGAGATATCTATCCAGAACATCTTGATGGTATTAAGTTGCGAATCCCACCCAAAGTGTAAACTCAAAGCAACAGACAACTTCATTAAAGAACTTTGCGTAAAGTAAACAATCCTTGCACCCGCAAGTACAAGCACCGTTGTTTTCTCCCTTGTGGCAACAACACATCCCCTAGACTCATGTTTCTGTCACAAGCTAGTCATCAGGGGGCATGAACCCACAATCATGCATAACGCTCCCTCTTGGAGTCACTACCTACTACTTGGCCAAAGCAATAAACAACAACGGAGAACATGCAAGAATTACTCAAGAACATAAATATAAAAGAGGAGAATCAAATATATTAATCAAACACATTCTGAACATAGTCTCATAATCCATCAGATCCTAGCAAACTCAGCATAGCAACAACAGAAAGATTACATATGTGCCTCGATCATGTAGGGCAGCTCACGAGGTCTAAGCCATGAAGAACAAAGAGGAGAGGATAAAATCACATAGCTACTAATCATGGACCCATGGTCCAAGGTGGACTACTCACGATTCATCCGGGAAGCATCCATGGTGGTGTAGAAGCTCCCGGAGGTGGTTCCTCCCTCCGGCAGGGTGCCAGGAAGAGGGCTCCTGATGCTCCCGATCTTGGAAGCGCGGCGGCGGCGGAACAGAGGAGAGATCGCGAAAAAGGGTTCTGTCCTCGAGGGTTTCGGGACGAGAGGGATATATAGGTGAAGGGGGGAAGCCAGAGGTGGACCAGGGGCCCCAGGCCCCCCCTGGCGCGGCCTAGGGGGTGGCCGCGCCAGGTGGCCACCTGGGCCACCCCTGGCTCCACTCTGGCCCCACTTTGGCTCTTCCCGAAGCTTCCTGTACGCTGATTTTTCCTATATTTTTCCAGGATTTTTTCTGGCACTTTAAGTAATGGGAAACATGAAATACAAAACAGCAGAAAACAGGAACTGGCACTGGGGTGCACTGAGTTAATAGGTTAGTCCAAATATGATCAAAAGTGTATGGAAGTGCATCAATATCATAGCAATATCACACAAAAGAAGCATGGAGCAAGCAGAAATTACAGATACGTTTTGGACGTATCAGTCCTCCGCAGCCTCCAGATCCTTGATCTCAGCATCCAGGACATCGCGCTTGCGCTTGAGGCACCTGTTGTTCCTCTTGAGCACCCAGTTGCGCTAATACAGGCGCTCAACCTCCTCAGTGAGCCTCGCGACCTCCTGGGTCGTGGCCTGAAGGTTTACATTGGCCTCACGTAGGTGCTCAACCTCCTCAGTAAGACTCTCCACCTCCTAGTTCTTAGCCTGGAGCTTACCATTGGCACGCTCAAGGTTGTGGATAGTGTAGTCAAAGAGAGCACGGACCACGTCCATAGAAAGCTCTGTACTGGTCAGGTGGTGCTCCAAGTCGGTCAAGCGATCTCCAAGCTCTAGGTGGGTGGCGGCGGGGGTAGGGTAGCCATCATCATCGCGCCACCCATAGAAATGGAAGCATGTGCCTCAAGCTTAGTGTGGTGGTAGCTGACCACACGAGCAATCGCCTCCTTCATCGCTCGGCGCTTACCCTCTTACCAGGTCTGGGCATACACACGGAAATCGATAGGGTACGATTCCGGGTGAAGTACCCGACCTCGGAGGATACACTCCACGATAACGCGGATCTCGGGATGGTCATCCACGGGAACCACTCTGCCAGTGAACTCATCACACGAGCGATCGACAAGCTGGAGTAGCTCCATCAGATCGGGACCAAAGGTGGCCATGTCTGCGGTAGCGCTCGTCAGCTGCAAGTAGTACGAGAATGGAGCTGCCATCTACAAATTTTAAGAGTTTAAGTTAGATGACAAGTGTGCAAAATTTTAACATAATAAAACAGTTATAAATGTTTACTATAGAGGGGATAAGAGAGGTAAGCATTCTATACTATGCATTTGACCATCTCTTTATTTTAGAAAATAGTTTTTGATTTCCCCCCATCCTATCTACCGCCCATTCTAACTAGGCTGCTATGGTATGAACAGAGGCTCTGATACCAAGTCTTTGGGCTCCCCGGACTATATGTCCGAAGCGACCAGCTGTGTATATGGTCATGCTCCCATGATCAGTTCGCATGACACACAACTCGACATGGATATCATAGTCTCCATGTTCATACAATATCGAATACAAGTCTTACAAATAACATAGTCTTACATGGCCTCATCGGGCTCAAATAGCAACGGAAAAAGCAAAAGCATCAAAGGTAGCAGCAGCATCCACAGGGTAGATCAGAGAATAGCACGTCCTAGTAATCGCCGGTAGCATCATCGTCATATAACTGCTCCTCCAAGCCTGGGCGATTGAATAACCAGTGACAAAGCCGTGAGTACATACAAAGTACTCGCAAACCACCTAAGAAAGAAACACAGTTTTGCATACGAAAATAATAGAATGGATATATGGTGGAGTTTTTCATAGGGATTTCCTATCTACTCAAGATTATTATTAAGTTGGCAAAGTTTTAAACTTGGAAAATTTTATTTCCCACAAATGAATTTGGATAAGTCAATTCCAACCTTTGTCCAACAATATCAACATCATCATCGCGAACCATAAACTCGGTACCGGGCTTTCTCATTTATTCCCCACAAAGTGTGGCCTCACTAGCTGTCCTTGACCATGGACTCCGGCTACTCGAATAGTTTTCACTCTGCAGAGGTTGTACACTTTACCCACCACATTCAATACATTCGCCGTGTGTCCCCATGGATCGTCATACTTACGTATGCGGGTCTCGGATAATTGACCATAGTCTTCCCCTTGTATGTCCTAGTACAGGTGAATCTACCCCTTGCGTGCTACATGGACTGTCCGTGTGTCAGGTCATGCTCCTCTTGGACCCAAGCCTGCACCGTAGTCGAAGAGCACCGAGGTTCCTTCCGACACTAAGCCTAGAGAATTTCACCCATCGACTTCGAGGGCTATCGGATTCGTGGAATCACCCATCCATGTGTAGTTATAAGACCCCCGTACTAAGACAAATAAGCTTCCAACTAGCCCTGTCCCATACCAGAGTATAGTGGTTGTACTGTAAGGCTAGATTTTGGCGGCACTTATAGAGAGTCCCTCCATACTTCGTCCATGTCCGACGATGTTCCACAATCCCTGCCACTCCACCTTCTTAGGTGAATGTCGTACCATCTAGAGTGAATTATGACTATCCATGTTGTTATACAATGATAATACTAGAGCTGAATGATGGTCTCGACGGAGTGTCGGGATCACCGGGGTTCTACTTTCTTTTCCCAAATAGGTAGGCTATGGGGGGTGTATAGTTTTCCTACTATGACTAATATAATCCCAAACCAGATGATTACAATACTAGCATGATACAATATAAGTCATATAAAAGAAAGTAAAAAGGGTAATGTTGGGTTTTGAGTTCGACGGTGGCTTGCCTTCCTCGGCGAAGTACCCCGGATCGGCTTCTTCGACGACTTGGGAGGAGGCTTCACCTGCAGCGTAAGGCGTATCGTCTACACGTTGCAAACATAAATCCACCATTACAACGGGGCAATAGCAAGAAATTCACACAACACTTAATTTTACTACCAAGAACAAGCAACAAAAAGAAACAGTTATAAAGTTTTATTACTTTAGTAGTATTGAAATACTATAACAACACATCAAAGTTAAAGATCATAACAAGACATTGGAATAAATATAATAAAAATTATTACAACAAGATTATATTAAAACAAATCTTAACTTAAGCAATGTTTTTCACTCAATTTAATCACTAAATTCTTTTTAAATAATTTTATTTTTATTAACTAAATTCATAACAATTTTCTACTTATCAATAGTGAATTTAATAAAGTGCTAATAAATTGATATCATTAACATAAAAAATCATGGATATTAAACTAGCATTCAAAATAATAATAAATGGCCACAACTTTATCTAAGCAAGACAATATTATACACATGCAGAAAAATAAAGCATAATTCTATGAACATCAAAAAAGTTATTTCATTTTTTTGAGCTATAAACAATTTTCTAAAACTATTACTATTCTGACGTTTTTTAAAAAGAAAGATCAACAGCAGGCCGACCCAGAGTTAACCCTCGTCCGGGGGCGTTTTCTCCAGTGGGCCGAGCCCGTGCGCAGTAGGGTTGTTGTATTTTTTTTAACCTAAAGGGTATTGGGCCTCCCTGGCCGTTGGATCAAGGCCCGATCAAACGACCAGGGGGTCGTCTTCCCCACGGTTCGATCTAACTCGAACGAGATCCTGGCCATGGCGCACAGGGGCATGCACGGGCCTCGCCGGCGGCGCCCTGGTCGACGACGGAGGGAGGCAAGAGGCGGGGGAGGTGCGGCGCGGCCAGGGGGTTCCATTTTCCCCAAAATTGGACGCGCTTGACGTGGGAAAACTGGGGAATCCATGGCGGAAAGAAGAGGTTCGGGGCGCTCACCAGAGGTGCTCGGGTCGACGGCGGACAGCCGCGAGGGGCAGCGAAGGTGCGGCTTGGCGAGGGGTTTCCGTTTTTGCCAAGAACGGGGAGCGGGGACGTCGGCTCCGGCGGGGGCTTGGTGTAGACGAACGGGCAGAGGGCGGGGTAGGGCGTCGGCTCCTCCAGGTGACGGCTCGTCGCCGGCGCAGCTCCGGCGTGGGGCGGAGAGGGGGATCACCGGCCGGCCCTCCCAGCTCCCTTCTTCTCCTCCTACCTCCTACTAGTCCTTCCTTCTTCTTCCTCCCGCCTTCTCTCCTTCTCTCTTCTGTTCCAGACGAGGCTGGTGCTAGCGGGCAAGTTGGCTGGTTCGGGGTGGAGTGAGGAGAGGTGGCGAGAGGGGTGGGTGGGGGTGGGGGGGAAGGGGGCGGCGCGAGCGCGCGCTCTCTTCCCCGTCGACCCGCGACCTCGGCGACGGTTGGGCGAGAAGGGTTGCGAACGTGTGACGCAAGAACGTATACGTCAGCGGCAGGTCCCGTAGGTGACGTCATATACGGGTGATAGAGTGACAAGCGGGGTCGGGCTTTCAGGCGCTGGGGAGAGAGAGAGGGGCGTGGGTTAAGGCTAGGGAAAAAATGGGTTGCGGCCCAGTAAAGGCTGGGTCCCTTCCCCTTTTTTTATACTGTGTTATTTCTTTTGTGATAATTATGGCCTAATCTTTTTTTAAGTTTGATATAAAATTTCAAACTTGAGTTTCCCATAATTTCTATAATACTACAGAGTATTATACAAATATATTTAGGATTTTTAAGAATTGTGTAATTGGATTTATAATATTAATACTATTATTGTATTAGCAACTAATAAATTAGTATTTTGAAAATATATTTTTAATACCTTCTTCTATAGAGGTATTTTTAGTTATTTAAATAATGAATATCTATTCAAGCAAAACTTTATTTGGAGAAAAAAATTAATGATGACAATTTGCTATGGTGGTTATATGTTGATAGATCAATATGTGTGGTATGTGCTAAAGATTTTTTTATTGGTTGATTCTTTTTAGCATAACACAGGAACAACATAAAGCAACACAAGGTAAGGAAATAACAACTTGGCAAACAAGACATGGCACGGCAACACAACAAAGGAAAGTTTTTGTTCACCCTAATATTTAGCTTAAAAGTTGGGGTGTGACATCACTCAAGCTAGACATCGGGGGGCATGAACCCACAATCAAGCATAAACGCTCCCTCTTGGAGTTACTATCTACTACTTGGCCAAAGCAATAAAAAGCAACGGAGAACATGCATGAATAACTCAAGAACAAAATAGAAAAGGAGAACCAAATATATAACACATCACAATCTGAGCATAATCTCATTATCCATCGGATCCCAGCAAACTCAGCATAGCAACAGCAGCAAGAATTACATAGATGCCTTGATCATGTAGGGCAGCTCAGAAGGGCTAAGAATTGAAGCACAAGATTGGAGAGAACACATCACATAGATACTGGTCATGGACCCATGGTCCAAGGGGGACTACTCACGGTACATCAGGGAAGCGTCCATGGTGGTGGAGAAGCTCCCGGAGGTCAATCCTCCCTCCGGCAGTGTGCCGGGAAGAGTTTTTCTTGTGCTCCCGATCTTGGAAGCGCGGAGGCGGCGGAACAGAGGGGAAAATTGCGATACGGGGGTCTCTGAGGGTTTTCGGAGCGAGGAGGTAAAAATAGGCCGAAGGGGGGCACCAGGGGGTGGCCCCTCCTCCCAGGCGCCCTCCTGGCGCGGCCAGGAGTGGGGCCGCGCCCCCTCACCATCTGGGAGGGGAGCCCCCTTTGGCCCTTCTTCGGTGTTTTCGGAAGCTTCTGTCATGCTGATTTTTTATCTAATTTTTTTGGATTTTTTGGAGCTCTGTAAATATGGGTAAAACCTGCAACTTATAGACATCAGCAGACAGAAACTCGCACTGGGTGCACTAAGTTAGTAGGTTAGTCCAAATATGTGTAAAAATATATGAAAGTGTAGCAAAACACATAGCAATGTCACCTAAAAGAGCATGGAACAAGCAGAAATTGTAGATACTTTGGGACGTATCAACATCCCCAAGTTTAATTCCTGCTCGTCCTCGAGTAGGTAAACGATAACACAGATAATTTCTGTGGTGACATAATAAAACACATATAAGAACTTCAAAGTAAAGCAAGTTAGATAGGCAATTCAAGTCAAGACAATAACAAGGAAGAGTCTATATCTTGTATTGAAAGTAGCAAAACATGAACATAACTCTATAAGAGATCTCACTGTCCGTGACTCGAATGTCTCCAAATGGTGTTTGCGTGCAAGAAGTGGGATATGGGCTTAGAGCATAAAAATACTATATAGTTTAATTGAGAACTCAATCTAGTAAAACTTCACACTTGGTCTCCTTCAGAATATTATTTTGACTCGTCCCCAGACCACTAGTCAGGAAGTCAAACTGATCCTCTCCCTTTCGACTTTGAGCACTTATGCAATGGATGAGCGCGAGCAAGCTATGTTGGCACTTAGGATGTCAAAGAGAAAAATGATGGGGAAGGAAGACAAAAAGGTGTGAAAGGCTCACATCAATGAGGACAATCATAGGAGAGAGAAAGCCAAATGATAGATATGATGTGAGGATAAGGGATTTCCATGCAACGGATGCACATAGAGCTAAGATAAGCTCTCTAATGGAACTAGTGGGGGTGCATCCAACTTGCTTGCTCATGAAGACCTAGAGCTCTTTTGAGGAGGCTCGTCCTTGGAATACGCAAGCCAAGTTATATAGTGAAAGGATCCCCACATAGTTATGCATGAATGATAATCTCTATGGAGTACAAATATGACAATGGAGTACGAGTGTGGATCTTTCAAATGGAATAGTAGTGTTGCCCCCTTTTCTCTTTTTATTTTTTTTCTCTTTTTTGTATTTTTGTGGCCTATTTGGCTCTTTCTATTTATCTCTCATTGTCCCTCTTTGGGATCTTTTAATTTTGTCCTCTTTGGGATATTTTCCTCACTTAAGGGCAACACCCTATTTTTTACAAGAATATAAAGAAGATCTTCATAATTTACAAGAAATACTCAACATAAAGAAGAATGAAAACTATCATGATGTATGCAAATGTATGCCTCTGCCAGTGTAGAAGGATATGCAATGATATTAGAGCGTCATGTAGCAATTATTAGGGAAAGGCCCAAATAGCATGCGGCTCCTCGATCAAGCAAAATCATGTATGACATGAAGATCAAGTCATGAGATGGAGGATGTTGCATGGCAATGTATCTCGGAAAGGCTATGGAAATGCCTTGATAGGTAGGTATGGTGGCTGTTTTGAGGAAGATATAAGGATGTTTATGATGACAGAGCGTATCATGCCAAGGGTTTCGATGCACCCGCGAAGTATGCACAAACTCTCAAGATGAGGAAGGGCAATGCACGGTACCTAAGAGGCTAGTAAAATATGGAAGGTGGAAGTGCCAACAATCGAATACTCGCATTAGTCCGAAGAACTCATGTACTTATTATCGATAACTCTCTATCTAATAAGGAGGTTCACAAAGAGACAAGTACCCCGAGGAGGAGTGTATGGGGGTTTGGTTATCCTTGCACATCCTCGACCCATGGTACGTGAGGGTACTCTATATATTCCAACCCCTCCAGAGGTTAGCGATCCATCTAGTACCTAGAGTTCTCAACATAATTTTTGCAGTTTTAGAAAATAAGCATGGATTGCACAAAATACGACACCTATCACTAATATTCTCAAGATCTTGGGACCAAAAGTCCAAACATTACTCAAATCAATACCTCAAAACTATTGCAAGTTACTACTACACTTGTAATAGCAACCTCAATTACCTACTCATGCAAGACACTCAAATTAGTGCAACAAGCCAACTCTCTAAACAAGATAAGCATGATAACTCAAGAGATTTCCTAAAACAACCTAAATAAAAGCTCTTAAGAAGATAAGCATGAAAACTAAGAGCTGAGCATGACATCAGCTATGAAAAGATAAAGAACACACACAAAAAGAAAGATAAGCATGCAAGCCTATGTTGTGTTCTAGGGCGGAGTGGAGCGTGTTTCTCTCCCAAAAAAAGAAGGCTAAGTTCCAACTTGTTATGAAAATCAAGCACAAATAAAACAAACTAAAACTTAAAGAGCGATACGCTCCAAGTTTAGCACGTAACACATGAAGAGATAAAAGTATAGCATGGAGAAGGACGAACTGATGATTGTTGATGGAGAAGGGGATGCAC
This sequence comes from Bromus sterilis, assembly GCA_950022295.1. Taxonomy (NCBI): domain Eukaryota; kingdom Viridiplantae; phylum Streptophyta; class Magnoliopsida; order Poales; family Poaceae; genus Bromus; species Bromus sterilis. The sequence goes on along the minus strand of OX465596.1, from coordinate 343,740,007 downwards.
GGGGGCATCCCCAAGCTTAGACGCTTGAGTCTCCTTGGATATTTCGTGGGGGTGCATGGGGGCATCCCCAAGCTTGAGCGTTTGACACTCCCGGATCTTCTTTCATCATCTTCCGTCGCATACTTGAAAACTCCCTTCATGCGAAACTCATCATAAGCTGATTAGAGTGGTTAGTACCGATAATAAAATCAGTTTTCTCCACTGTAAATAAAGATTTTCATGAAGAGCTACAGTTTCTCATGATTTCCAAAAAAAATTGCAAAGAAAAAGCAAGCTTAAGGTTTGCAAAACAATGAAAACGCAAAACGTGGTAGAATCTGTCAAAAACAGACCAGCAGGTAGTAAAAAAATTGGGGTAATTCTGCAACTCAATTAAAAAACTCAGAACAGACGCCTGAAAGATAATTGTATAGAGCATGCTGTAAAAAAATCAGGTAAAAAAGATGAGTTGGTGATTTATCGTCATTTTTTCCGTCTAGCAGACAGAATCTGTTTCTGGACAACATGTCACAACTTTTGAACTTTCTAGCAATCAGAGGCTAAAACTTGGCACAAAGCTTCAAAATAAAGATACAATGATTTTGCTACCATAGTAACAAGCATAAATACCACTAAAACTGAAAGTAAAAACATCTTGGGTTGCCTCCCAATAAGCACTTTCTTTTATGCCTTTTAGCTAGGCATGAAGAAAAAAGAGGAATAAAAAATCATCATACTCATCAGAATTATAAAGACATTCAAATGGTTCCTCAAGAAGTTCATCCTTATTTCTCTTAGGGAAGGGGTACGTACCTTTAGCCTCCCTATGTAGGCGTATATGTCCTTTACCTATATCAATGAAGCCTTTCATGGCTCGGAGGAAGTCCCTTCCAAGCACTATGTTTCCTTGGTTTGGCTCCATGATGAAAAAGTCAAGCATTGCACTACTTTTGAAGAACCTAACCTGGACATCTTTCACCTTTCCCTGGATCTTAGAAACATCTCCATTAGCATGTTCCTGATAAGATGAAAGATTGATCATATTTGAAAGGTTTAGAGAATCATAAACAACTTTTTTGCATAGTAGAAACCATGGATCCAATATCACAATAAGCAAGGAAGTCTTGGTATGAGATGCCAATTCTAACAAAGGGCTCCCAATCATTATCTATCTCCAAAATCACTTTCCTATCGGGCTTGGATTTATCTCCTTCTCTCAAGTCTAGAGCATCCATTCTTTTTTCAATAGTAGCAAGTCTATCTATAACAGTATCAAAACCATGATCATAAACAAAGTAACTAGATAGACCATGTATAATATCAAGAGCTCTAGCTTCATCACACTCTAAGAAATCTCCTTCAGCTATAATGTCAAGAGGGTGTTTGCACCATCTAAAAAGGCCATGGTAAAAATTTCTAAGAACAATTTTTATAGGTATCCAAGGAATAATCTATCTATGTGCATCAGAAATCCTATCCTAAGCGGTCTTCATATTTTCTCCACTCTTTTGATGGAAATCTAGAACCTCATATTCCCTCAAAGCACCAATTCCTAACATGATTGACTAAACAGAAAGGACAACTAAAAGAAAAGTAACTATTTTTTTGTGATTTTTGATATAAGACTCTAAGATAAAAATAGAAATTAAACTAACAAGACTAAAAAGCAAAGATAAAAGATAGTGTGCAACTCCCCAATCTTGAAGATTGGAGTCCCCGACAACGGCGCCAGAAATTTAGCTTGATGGCACTGAAGTAGTGCTCCTTGTTGGCTACCCCAAGTGGAAGGTTTAGATGTAGTGTAGCAGCATATTTCCCTTGGTGAAGATACCAAGGTTTATGTCCCCCTTAGGACTCCGGAGAAGACAAGTAGGTGGTGAAATGAACAATGGCACCGTTCACAAGCGAGGGTTGCTTACTTGACCTAGACCTGCACACACAACAAGTAACTTTTCTCCCAAAAATTACAGAGAGTTTCTCAATCTCTCCGGCCTTGTCGTTTATAAAGGATCAAAACACAAGAGGATAGTAGTGGTGATTGGAACAAAAGGAAATAAAAAGGTAAATAGTGGAGGTGTAAACAGTGGCAGAAATATGGACCGGGGTCCCATGATGTTCACTAGTGATGTCTCTCTCCCAAAAGACGATAAAGTAGCTAAGCTGGGTGAACAAATTACAGCTGGTCAATTGACAGGGTTATAAAAGCACCGCAATGCTAATTATGCTGCAAACAAAGATAGAGGCTCAAAAGTATGGGCAGTACGCCAAGACAAGTAGACTGAAATCCAACAACATCTACTCACAATCATCCACCTTGAGATATCTATCCAGAACATCTCGCTGGTATTAAGTTGCGAACCCCACCCAAAGTGTAAACTCAAAGCAACAAACAACTGCGTTAACAAACTTTGCGTAAGGTAAACAATCCTTGCAATCGCGGTTACAAGCACCATTGTTTTCTCCCTAGTGGCAATAGCACATCCCCTAGTCTCATGTTTCTGTCACTCAAGCTAGATATTCGGGGGGCATGAACCCACAATCAAGCATAAACGCTCCCTCTTGGAGTTACTATCTACTACTTGGCCAAAGCAATAAAAATAAACGGAGAACATGCAAGAATTACTCCAAAAATATAAAAGGAGAACCAAATATTTAACTCATCACAATATGAACATAATCTCATAATCCATCGGATCCCTGCAAACTCAGCATAGCAACAGTAGCAAGAATTACATAGATGCCTTGATCATGTAGGGAAACTCACAAGGGCTAAGAATTGAAGCACAAGATTGGAGAGAAGACATCACATAGCTACTGGTCATGGACCCAAGGTCCAAGGGGGACTACTCACTTCACATCCGGGAAGCGTCCATGGTGGTGGAGAAGCTCCCAGAGGTCAATTCTCCCTTCGGCAGGGTGCCGGGAAGAGGTCTTCTGGTGCTCCCGATCTTGGAAGCGCGGCGGTGGCAGAACAGAGGGGAGAATTGCGATGTCAGGGTCTCTCTGAGAGTTTTCGGAGTGAGGAGGTAAAAATTGGCCGAAGGGAGCACCAGGGTGTGGCCCCTCCTCGCAGGCACCCTCCTGGCGTGGCCAGAAGTTGGGCCGTGCCCGCTGGCCGCCTGGGAGGGGGGTGGCCCCCCTTTGGTCCTTCTTCGGTGTTTCCGGAAGCTTATATCACGCTGATTTTTTATCTTATTTTTGTGGAATTTTTGGAGCTCTGTAAATATGGGTAAAAAACTGCAACTTATAGACATCAGCAGACAGAAACTGGCACTGGGTGCACTAAGTTAGTAGGTTAGTCCAAATATGTGTAAAAAGGTATAAAAGTGTAGCAAAACACATAGCAATGTCACCTTAAAGAGCATGGAACAAGCAAAAATTATAGATACGTTTGGGACGTATCAGTTCTTCGACCCATTTGCCCGCAGCTTGCTCGAGTGGTGCGAGGAGTGGCTTCTTGATGCCGCCACAGACCAGTCTGTTAGCCTCTTAGACCTGCCCATTGGACTGTGGGTGTGCGACTAACGCACAGTTGATTATGATGCCTATGTCTTTGCAGAAGGTTTGGAATTCTTTTGTTGTGAAGTTTGTGCCATTGTGGGTGATGGTATTGTGTGGAACTCCAAAGCGGAAGATGATGGACTTGATGAAGTTTACAACCATCGAGTCAGTCGAGCTTGTGATGGGTACTGCCTCGATCCACTTTGTGAATTTTTCGACTGCGACAAGGAGATGAGTGTGACCGCCTTTGGGGGATTTCTTCAAGAGTCCCACCATGTCGAGCTCCCAAGTTGCGAAAGGCCATGCCAACGATATTGTTTTGAGCTCCGATGATGGCCCGTGCGGTCTACTAGCGAATTTTTGGCATGCAACACAACGTCGTACGATGTCTTCTGCGCATGGCAGTGAGCCAGTAGAAACCTGCTCGAAAGGCTTTTGCGACCAGAGCACGACTGCTTACGTGATGTCCGTAGATTCCCTCATGAATCTCGAGCGGCAGGGCTTTGCCGCCTTCTTCTTCTTATATGCACCTTTGGAGCACCTGGGAAATGCTATGCTTGTAGACCTCTCCATTGATGATGGTGAAGGCTTTTGATCGTCGAGCAATACGCCACGCTTTCGTTGTGTCTTGCGGTAGGCGATTGTGTATCAAGTAATTGAGGAAAGGCTTTGACCATGCTATCCCTTCTGGTAGCGGTGGTTCTTGTTCTGAGTCTGCATTGTCGACCGCGTCACCGTTGGTTGGGTCCGTGATTGCGGCTTGACTGGGCTTGATAGGTCCATCGGCTACTGCACTCGCCATGGCTATTTCATCGGCTGTTGTTGGTTCGAGTGCCTTTCCTGTCTGGATGGATCGTGGCTGATGCTTTCGAGGAAGACCCCGGGAGGTATTGGTCCGCGAGTGGATCCGATATTCGCGAGTTCGTCAGCTTCCGTATTGTTTGCTCTTGTGACGTAGTTAAGTTCACATATGTTGAAATAGCCTTCCAGGATATTGTAGAGCTTCTGGTATGCTGACATGTTGTTTGCGACTGCTTCACAGTCTCTCATTGTTTGTTGGACGACGAGATTCGAGTCGCCTTAGATGAGCAAGCGGATGGCGCCGCCGGATTTTGCCATGCGCATGCCATGGAGGAGTGATTTTTATTCTGATTCGTTGTTTGACGCCCTTTCGAAATTGATCTGGAGTATGTATTTCAGCTTGTCTCCCTTGGGGGAGATTAGTATGATGTCTGTCCCGACTCCTTGCTCTCTCTTGGATCCGTCTAAGAACATTTTCCAGGAGTTGGAAAGGTCTGGGGGACCTGGTGTTTGGACTTCCATCCACTCGATGACAAAATCAGGAAGAACTTGGGCTTTGATTGTTGTTGGGTGCTTAAAACGAAGGTCACGAGAGCTGAGCTCGATGTTCCACTTAGTGTCTCGTCCGGTGGCGTTGGGGTTGTCGACGATATCTGAGAGCGGTGTACTACTTACCACTATTATTCGGTGCTCGTCGAAGTAGTGCGATACTTTGCAGGAGTTCATGAAGATGGCGTAGACTAGCTGTTCAAAATGCGAGTATCGATGCTAGGCGCTCGTGAGGACTTCACTGAGGTAGTAGATTGACCTCTGGATGCCATGGGCTTTTCCTTCTTTGCAACGCTCGACGATGAGGACAATGCTGACAAAGCTGCTACGAGCGGCGATGTATTGGTATAGAGGCTCGCGTTCTTTGGGGACTGCGAGGATTGGAGGGGTTGTTAGGGTTTTCTTGAGGTCTGCGAATGCGTTTCTCTCTTCTTCTGTCCACTCAAATTTTCCGCCCTTCTTCAGCAGCTGGTAGAAAGTTGTGTCCTTTCCCCTAGCCTACTAATGAAGTGGCTTAGGGCTACAAGTCATCCTGTGAGTTGCTATACTCCTTTGATATGGACGGGCTCTTGAATTGTTGCGAGTGCTTGGTCTTCCTCTGGGTTGGCTTCGACTCCTAGTGCGGATACCATGTATCCTAGTAGCTTGCCGGCTGGTACGCTGAAGACACACTTTTTTGGATTGAGCTTGATGCAGTATTGATTGAGTGCTTAGAAGTTTCGCGTAGATCCTATAGGAGGGTATTGGCCTGATAACTTTTGATGACGATGTCATCTACATAGACTTGAACATTTCGCCCTATTTGGTCCTTTAAGCATGCTTGCATCATTCGCTGATAAGTAGCTCCAGCGTTCTTTAGTCTGAAAGGCATCGTCATGTAGCAGAATACACCGTATGGGATGATGAATGATGTGTGCTCTTCATCTTATTCCTTCATTCTGATTTGATTATAGCCTGAGTATGCGTCAAGAAACGATAGAAAGTCGCATCCTGCGGTGGGGTCGATTATCTGATCGATTCGGGGTAGGGGAAAGTGATCCTTTGGGCAGTGTTTGTTGACCGGACCGTAGTCGACGCACATGCGTAGAACTGTGGTGTCATTTTTAGGTACCAAAATGGGGTTTGTGACCCACGTGGCCTTCTTTGTTTCACAGATGAATATGGCGTCGAGTAGCCTGTTGAATTTTCTCATATGGCTCTGCGTTTTGGCTCGGGGAATCGCCGCAGAGCTTGCTTTAAAGTTTTGGTGTTTGGGTAGATCTGTACTGAGTGCTCGGCGAATTCTCTTGGGATTCTCGGCATGTCGGCTGGGCACCATGCGAAAAAAATTCCATTCTTCGCGGAGGAATTTCAATAGAGCGCCCGCCTGTTCTTCGGGTAGGTGGGCGTAGATCCGTACTATCTTGTCTGGGTCCATTGGGTGCACCAGGTGGGTTTTCATGTCGCTATCGACGCTGAAATATCAAGTGATCTCCTTGAGTTCGCTGCGACTAGCGACTGGGAAAAGGCTTCTGTCGGTCAACATTGCTATCTTTGCGAGTTCTTGTTGTGCTCCGAAGGGGTCGGAGAATTGGTGAAAGTCTCGATCGCACTTGTCTAATCCGAGGAAACATCCGTTGATTTTAATGACTCCTATGGCTCCTGGCATCTTGAGCTTGAGGTACGCATAATGCGGGACAACCATGAATTGGGCGAACGCTGGTTGACCGAGTATGGTGTGGTATTGCGATTGCCATTCCACCACCTTGAATTCTAGGATCTCTCTTCTAAAATTGTTCCTGCTCCCGAAGATAACATCGAGGCTTATTCTCCCGAGGGTCGAGACTGCCTTGCCTGGCACGACGCCGTGGAAAGTGATGGCTGAGGTTTTCAGGGCAGAGTGTGAGATGAGCATCTTGCGTAAGGTGGTGGAGAAGATGATGTTCATGATGCTGCCTCCGTCCATGAATACGCGAGACATGTCGTAGCCTCCTATATGTGCCTCGAGGACCAGTGATTCATGTCCTGGCCTTGGGACAGCTGGAAGGGGACCCTTTTGTGAGAAGGTTATGCCAATATCTGAGCCCCAAAAGTATTATGGTGCTTCTGGTTTTAGTTCTGTCACCATGTAGATTTGGAGGGTGGTCGCTTCTTCCTACTTCTTTGGCGGGCGCCCTTCTTGGATCATGTACACCCGACTGTGGTCTAACGGGTAGGTTTCTTTTTCGTCGGGTGTTGGGCAGTCTTTCTGTGCTATGGCTTCTGGTCGAGCGGACGCTAGGGGTGCGCCGCGAGTACGCTTCGCTCTATGTCGTGCGTCTTTCTTGTGTGCTTCAGAGAGTTCGTTGAAGAGCCGATAGTTCCCGAGGGTGTGGCTTGCTCTGATTTTTCCTTCTTTTTCTTCGTAGGAGTGGATCGTGCAGATCTCATCCAACTACTCTTGGGGTGTGAGTGTTTTCGAGTCGCCTGGTTGCTGCCGTCTTCGCTTCGCTGGCTGGTTGTTGGTGACACGACGTTTGTGCGTGTGAATTCCTGAGCGTCATTTGTTACGAGTACGGCCACTTGGGTTCATCTCGAGTCCTTCGTTGACGCAGAAATCTCGGATTTTCTTAGCGAGATCATGATGCCTGCCATCGTGATTGTCTCAATTGGTGGCGCCTGCTTCGTGGCGAGTGGCGCGGCTGCCTTTTGGTTTTACCATGCGGTCGAGTGCTTGAACTAGAGAAATTTTGATGTCGATTTCCGACGCTGCAACTGGTGCTGGTTTCGGCTTCGCAGGTGTCGACTGAGCTTGGTTTGCCGATTATAGAGTGGCTTGTTGCTTGATGTAGTTCTGTAATCCTTCAAAAGCCTGTATTGGACTTGCATGTTGATCAGGTACATCTAATCGTGAGATCGGAAAGTGCATGGTGAAGTTGAGGGTTCCGAGTAGATCGGTCCCCACTTGAGTCGCCGATGAAGTCACCGAATCATCGATTGTTGATGATGGAACCCTCGAGATCGTGTGTCCAACCTATGTCTACCCCACGGTTGGCGCCAATTGACGTGGTGTGATCACGGCAAATCCCATGGTTAGGTACCCTGGGTCGATTGAAGGGGGAGGACTGCAAGGTTGGTGATCTCGTCGGCTAACAGGAGACAGGGATTTACCCAGGATCAGAGCCCCCGATCGGTGAAACCCTACTTCCTGATCGATGTATTATATGATGGACGGGATTACAGTGGGGGTTCCGGCGAGATTACTCGGGACAGGAGTATTGCGATCAGTATTGGATTGCCCTAGACGTCCCCTCTCCCAACTTTTATATACTAGGCTAGGTATCAAGGAGTCCATCTCGGTTTACAAGGAGACTTTCCTATTCTAGGATACACAAGATAAATACGGATCTGAACGCAGTAGAACCAATGACTAAACCTCTTCCACAAAGCAAGTTTGAAGAACACCGAGAGACTATAGGTGTTAGATACATGTCTGATGTAAACTAGTGTAATTTGTACTCTAGTGCAAGTGGGAGACTGTTGGATATGTGCCCTATAGGAAAATTAATAGAGATATTTGTCACATATTCGTTTTGTTCATAATACGTTTTATACTATGCTAGAACTGTATTACTCGGAAACACTAATACACGTGTAGTATAAACACCCGTCCCTAATTAAACTCAGGTGTACTAGCTCATTAGGCAATCGATGATCATGGTTTCCTGATCAAGAGGTATGAACCGCCTATTGACAATGAGGTCATATCATTAGGATAATGATGTGATGGACAGACACCCACCTAAAGCATTGCGATGTGATCAAGTCACATGGTTTAGCATTGCGATGACTTTGTAACATATGACTTAGTCCTTAGACCGTAATGATCATACGTAATTGCTATCTATTAGGATGCTTTGATTTGCATCCACCGCCTCACTGAAATATGCTGGCCATAAAGGTGTACTTTGGGTATTCCGACATAGATATGTTGATGAGTATGCAAATAGATCAAAGCGGGATTTGTCAGTCCGATTGACGGACAAGTACTCTAGGCTCACTCGGTGATATTGCATCAATAGCTTGCAAGCAAGTGACTAGGTCACAAGAGATATAATAGGCACAGACGAGTAAACTTGTTTGTTGAGAACGAGGAATGAAGTAGGTATAAGTATACCGATGGTCAAACCCCGGACTAAGACAGTACGACAGGACAAAGGGATCATGTTTTATCGTTAACGGTTTCTAAAAGTGATTGAAGTTTATTCGATGGAAGCGCAGGGGCTATCAAGGATTGTAACCAGGTCCAATTGATTAGTCATTGATAAAGAGAGTGTCTTGATCATGTATGTTGTTTCCCGGACCATAGGGTGTCACAATTATGGGGTAATCGATGCATTAGGATAGATTCAGGATCATCGGTGAAAAAGAAGAGAGCACCGGAATTGTTCCGGGAATTGCCGGAAGATGTTCTGGATATTTTGAAAGGTTCAAAATAATGTTTAGTTATATTTAATAATGTTTTATTATTTAATTGACATAATTAAATATTAAAATATATTTATATTAATTAAAATAATGGAAAAAGGAAAACGGACCATATGGGGCCCATTAGGGGAAGGAGGGGGTTCCCCCCTTGGGCCATGCGCCAAGTGTGGGGCCCATCCCCCCATGGCCGGCGCACCCCCTCCCCTTGGGAGTTTAGTCCCACATGGGGGAGGGGAGGAGGATCACACATCCCCTTGGCCTATATAAGGAGGGGTAGACCCCCCCCCTTTTTCCAGACAACTTGAAATATCTCTCTCTCTCTCTTTCTCCTACCTCAAGCGGACTCCCCCTTTTTTGAGTTTGCGCCATGTTGGGAGTTCTCCACCAAAGAACGTCGTCGCTCTGTCGGAGTAGGGATCTCAATCCGTCTTCCTTCCGCTGCTCGCTTGGTTCGGGGCCCGGAGGGAACATCGGTTGCGATGTTCGTGTGTAATCTCCTCGAGTCACTACACTTGTGGTGCTACTTCATCGCTGGAGGTCTCCAAGAGTCTTCATCGCTGGTGGTCTTCTACACGACAACGAGGTTTTAGGTTCAGAGTCTATGCCAACCACGTCCGTAGAACGTTTCCCTCTTTCGGTCTTCAAAGGTATGAACACTGATTCCCTCCGTTACTTTATATCGCCATAGCATAGATCTTGGGTTCTGGTATCATAGGCAGGAAAATTATTGTTTTCTACCCCATATCCCAACAGTGGTATCATGAGCTAGCTATGCGTACATGTATTGTACGGGTATAACACATCGAGGATGCGGGCATCAATTCTCCATTTTTTACCCTCCCACGTGTACTCATTTAGCGTTCTGACAATGTCCTGATGAAGCGGCCCCGACCGACCTTACGCGTTTACGCGAGACTGGTTCCACGCTTAACATATGGCTTGTACAATATAAGTGCCCCAGGGGGTGTCTATCTCTCTAGCATTAGCGACGCGAAGATGTTTGCAACGGAGGGCCCCGACAGGGGTGTAATAGAGACAATAGTGGAATTGGTGTTGTGGCATGTTTTTTCGCGGGATAGAAATGGTTCTCTCTATCGAAACCCCTAGCAGCCACGTAAAACTTGCAAAAGATAAAGTAGAAGGCGTTTAACTTTATTTTGCATGAAGGGGGGGTCATAGCATGTATGATTTACAGTTTTACTTCCTGTTTTGCTAATATGGTAGATATAACGACCGTAGCATAAATAGGACCATCTCTCACAATACCAACATTGTGTTCTCCCTTAATGGGCACTGCCTGGAAGGATCGCCCTTATGGCCGACACACCATACATTGGGTCTCACACATAATAAATGGCGTTCGCATTAGGTTAGGTTTGGCAAGCCTAGCATATGTAGATATGGCCTTGTTAAGAAGCTAACATTAAGGTCAGAATGGCAAGCTTGACGTATGTAGATGCGGGCCTGGAACACATGCGGGCCTGGAACACAGATGATCAAAAGATCGAGCATGAGTCACATAACTGATATGATTGGCATGATGACCTTAGCCACATACTAATGGTCGTGACGATCAGGGGAGGTATGAGGTTATAGGATTGTGTGATCACTTAGTTAAATTGAGAGGTGTTTTTCTAACTGGGAGCTTTCTAGAATTTAAGTTAAAATTGAAACTGCACATATGAACAAAAGCCTAAATATGTATATTTGTGAATCACTGATACGCGAGGGATGATAATGGCTTCTCTCCCTTCGTTGGTTACCCCATGTGGAAGGTGAGATGTAGGATAGAAGAAAATTTCCCTTGGAAAAGATGTCAAGGTTTAGAGTGTCTTCCCGTAGGATTCCAGAAGTGATAAGTAGGTGGCAAGGAAATAATGGCGCCGTTTTAGACAAAAGTTGCTTCCTTCACCTGGACCTGCACACAACACAAATAACTTTTCTCCCAACAAAGTTTAGAGAGGTTGTCAATCTCTCTGGCCTTGTTGTTTACAAAGGATCAAACGCAAGGGATAATGATAATGATAGCAGCTAGAAAGTAAAAGCAGAAAATAAATGAGCGTGTAAATAGTGATGAGAATATGGACCGGGGTCCCGTGATGTTCACTAGTGATTTCTCTCTCCCAAAATACGATAGACTGCTATGCGAGGTAAACAGATCACAACTGGGCAATTGACAGGATTAAAAACGCACCGGAATGCTAACTATGCTACAAAGAAAGGACGAGTCTCAAAAGCATGGGCGGTACGCCAAAATAAGTAGACCGAAATCCAACTACATCTACTACTAATCATCCACCTTGAGATATCTATCCAAAACATCTCACTGGTATTAAGTTTCGAGCCCCACCCAAAGTGTAAACCCAGAGCAACAGACAATTGTATTAAAAGAACTTTGCTTAAAGTAAACAATTCTTGCAACCGCGGTTACAAGCACCATTGTTTTCCCCCTTGTGGCAACAACACATCCCCTAGACTCATGTTTCTGTCACTCAAGTGTGTCATTAGGGGGCATGAACCCACAATCGAGCATAACGTTCCCTCTTGGAGTCACTACCTACTACTTGGCCAGAGAAATAAACAACAGCGGAGAAAATGCAAGAATTACTCAAGAAAATAAATAAAAAATATAAGAACCAAATATATTACCCAATCACAAACTGAACATAGTCTCATAATCCATCAGATTCCTGCAAACTCAGCATAGCAACAAAAGAAAATCACATATGTGCCTCGATCATGTAGGGCAGCTGACGAGGTCTAATTCATGAAGAACAAAGAGGGGAGGAGAACATCACATAGCTACTGATCACGGACCCATGGTCCAAGGTAGACTACTCACGGATCATCCAGGAAGCGTCCATGATGGTGGGGAAGCTCCCGAAGGTCAATCCTCCCTCCGGCAGGGTGCCGTGAAGAGGTCTGCTGGCGCTCCCGATCTTGGAAGCGCGGCGGTAGAGGAACAGAGGCGAGATCTCAAAAAAGGGTTCTGACTTCGGAAGACTCTCGTCACGGAGAATATATATAGGCGAAGGGGGCAGCCAGGGGGGCCACCACGTGTCCAGGTGCCCCATGGCGCAGCCAAGCCCTAGGCCGCGCCACCAGGGCGCCTGGACCCCTGGTGGTGGCCCTCTGGCCCCACCCAGGTGATTCTGGAAGGTTCTTCTGCGCTGATTTTTCATCTAATTTTTCCCGAATTTTTGGAGCACTTTTAATGTGGGAGAAATCTGAAATAGAAAAATAGTAGAAAACAGGAAGTGGAACTGCGGTGCAGTGAGTTAATAAGTTAGTCCAAATATGATCAAAAGTGTATGAAAGTGTATCTAGATCATAGCAATATAAAACAAAACATGCATGGAGCAAGCGGAAATTATAGATACGTTTGGGACGTATCAACATCCCCAAGCTTAATTCTTGCTCGTCCTCGAGTAGGTAATTGATAACAAGAATAATTTCTGTGGTGATATGCTAACAACCATATAAGGACTTTGAAAGTAAAGAAATCAAGGTATGTAATTCAATTGAAGTCATAACAGGCAAGAGTCTATATTAGCATTGAAACAAGCAACATAAGAACATAAGGGTGCAAGAGCTCTTGTTGTCCGTGACTTGAATGTCTCCAGATGGTGTTTGCGTGCAAGAAGGGGGAGATGGGAATACGAGAGAAAAATGTTTTTTTAGAACTCAATCTACTAAAGTTTCACACTTAGTCTTCTTTGGAATCTTATCTTGACTCGTTCCTAGACCACTAGCCAGGTACAAGTCAATTTTATCCACTCCTTTCCGATATTTTGAGCACTCATGCGATGGATGAGCGTAAGCACGAGAGTTGACACTTAGGATGGCAAAGAGAGAGAAATGGTGGAGGAGGAAGAAAAAAATTGTGAGAAAGGCTCACATCAATGAGGACAATCATAGGCGAGAAGGCCAAATGATAGATATGATGTGAGGAGTAGGGATTTCCATGCAACGGATGCACATACGAGCTAAGAAAAACTCTTCAATGGAACTAGTGGGGGTGCATCCAACTTGCTCGCTCATGAAGACCTAGAGCTCGTTTGAGGAGGCTCATCCTTGGAATATGCAAGCCAAGTTCTATAGTGTGAAGGTCCCCACATAGCTATATGCATAAATGTCATCTCTATGGAGCACAAAGATATAGAGGGAGTACGAGTTGGGATCTTTCAAAAGGAATAGTAGTGTTGCCCCTTTCTCTCTTTTTATTTCTTTTTCTATTTTTATGGTGTCCTCAATGGCTCTTTCTATTTAACTCTCATTTGTCCTCTTTGGGATCTTCTAAATTTGTCCTCTTTGGGATCTTTTCCTCACTTAAGGTCAACACTCTGTTTTACAATAGGGTAAAGAAGATCTTCACGCTTTACAAGAAACTCAACATAAAGAAGATGTAGCTACCATGATGTATGCAAATGTATGCCTCTGCCAGTGTAGCAGGAATATGTATGACATGGTGATCAAGTCATGAAGGGGTGGATGTTGCATGGAAATATATCTTGGAAAGGCTATGGAAATGCCTTGATAGGTAGGTATGGTGGTTGTTTTGAGGGAAGATATAATGAGGTTTATGATGACAGAGCGTATCCTGCCAAGGGTTTGGATGCACCGGCGAGATGGACGCCAACTCTCGGAATGAGAAGAGGGCAATGCACGGTACCGAAGAGGCTAGCAAATATGAGGAGGTGGAAGTGTCAACTTTCAATACTTACATTAATCTGAAGAACTCATGCACTCATTATCGGTAACTCTCAATCTAATAAGGAGGTTCACAAAGAGACAAGTACCCCGAGGAGAAGTGTATGGGGGTTTTGTTATCCTTGCGTATCCTCGACTCGTGGATGTGAGTGTACTCTAATATCCGATCCCTCCAAAGATTAGTGATCCATCTAGTAGCTAGAGTTCTCAACTAGTTTTGTAGGTTTTGAAAATAAACACGGATTGCCCAAAATACGACACCTATCACTAATAGGCTAGAGCTTTTGACACCAAAAGTTCAAACATTACTCACAACAATACCTCAAAACTATCGCAAGTTACTACTACAATTGAATAGCAATCTCAATTACCTACTTCAAGACAAGACACAACTCAGTGCAACAACCAACTCTCTTAACAAGATAAACATGAAAACTAAAAGAGAGTTCCAGCAAAAAACTAAAAAAAAGCTAAAGCTCTTGCTAAAGACAAACACTAAAACTAAAACTAAACATGGCAGCAGCTACGAAAAGATAAAGAACAGACAACAAAAGGAAGATAAGCATGAAAATATTATGATGTGTTCTAGTTTGAAGTGGAGCATGTTTCTCTCCCACAGAAAGTAAGCTGGGTTCTAACTTGTTATGAACAGCAAGAAAATCTAAATAAAACTAAAAAGGAAACCTAAGAGCGAGACTCTCCAAGCATAGCACATACCGCATGAAGTGATAAAAATATAGTGAGACGGAGGACGAACTGATGATTGTTGATGGAAAATGGGATGCACGGGGTCATCCCCAAGCTTAGACGCTTGAGTCTCCTTGAATATTTATTGGGGATGCATGGGGGCATCCCCAAGCTTGAGCGTTTGACACTCCCGGATCTTCTTTCATCATCTTCCCTCGCACACTTGAAAACTCCCTTCACACATAACTCATCATAAACTGATTAGAGAGGTTAGTACCCTGAATAAAATAATTTTTCTCCACTGGAAATAAAGATATTCTTGAAGATCTGCTGTTTATCAAGATTTCCAAAAAGTTTTTGCAAAGAAAAAGCAAGCTTAAGGTTTGCAAAAGTAAGGAAAGGCAAAACGTGGCTGAATCTGTAAAAACAGAACAGCACATAGTAAATATTTTTTTGGGGTACTTCTGCAACTCAAATAAAAAACTCAGAACATATGAAAGTTTCACAATTGTATAGAGCATGATGTGTAAACAATTCAGCTCAAAAAGATGAACTGATGATTTGTTTTGATTTTTTCTGTCACGCAGACAGAATCTGTTTTCTGGACAGCATGTCACAACTTTTTCTTCCCTTATCATAAGAGGCTAGAACTTGGCACAAAGCTTGAAAATAAAGATACAATGATGTTGCTACAGTAGTAACAATCATCAAGACCACTAAAAACATAAGTAAAAACATCTTGGGTTGCCTCCCAACAAGCGCTTTCTTTTACGCCTTTAAGCTAGGCATAAAGCAAAAGAGGAATCAAGTTTTATCAAGAGAGAGAGAATAGCTAGCCCGCGTAACGGACTCAAAAGGCAACTTAATATATTTTTTCTATGTAAGTGTTCCATCCCCTTTTTGAGAGGGAATTTAAATTTTATATTCCCCTCTTTCATGTCAATAACAGTACCCACGGTGCGAAGAAAAGGACGTCCCAAAATAATTGGACATAAAGGTTCACACACTATATCCATAATAGTAAAATCAACGGGAACATAATTGTCATTGACAATGATAAGAACATCATCGATCTTCACCAAAGGTTTCTTTACGGAAGAATCAACGAGACGAACACCAAAAGAACAAGGATCAAAGGGTTTCAATTCAAACATATCATACATTCTTTTGGGCATAACGGAGGTACTAGCTCCAACATCACATAAAGCATAGCAAGAGAAGTTATTCAATTTAATTTTAATCATAGGATCCCAACCATCATCTTGCTTCCTAGTTATGGAGGCTTCTATTCTAAGCTTCTCCTCCCTAGCTTTGATGAGAGCATTAGTGATATGCTCCATGAAGGCAAGATTTAGTGTGCTAGTGTGGGGGTCTCTAGACCTTTTGTGTATCAAGCTAATAACTTCTGAGAGGGTACAACTATCAAAATCAATATCACTACTATCAAAGGTGGTAGTGCTATTATCTAGGCTCACTTGTTTGAAATCCTCTATGTTCATATGAGTTTCTTCTTCTATGGTTAAGGTATTAGCATCACCATTAATAGGTCCAATGGTACTAGTAGTGTGTTGGGTGCTAATAGTTTGGGTGTCCTCAACAATTTGGATAGTAGAAACTGTGTGGTGTGTAGGAAGGCTCTTAATTCGATCATCTTCCATAGGGATAACTTCTGGTTTGGCTGCCATTTGATTTATCAAAGTAGATTGGATGTGGGACATATTTGAAACATAGGTTTCAATGGCTGTAAGTCTAGTTTGGAGATTAGAGATCTCACTGTTTAGGCTCTCAAGTTGCTTACTAATGTTTTGAAAAATGGAAGTGTGCTCACCTAATTGTATAGAGAAGGCTTTGTTTTGTTCAAACTGGGTGTGCATATAATTCTTAGTAGCCTTCTCTATTTATACCAGTTTCTCATAGCTAGGTAAGTCTCTTTCCTTGTAAGTTGGATTATAGGAGTTGTTTCTAGGATAAGTGTTGTTGTTCCAATAGTTGGATGGAAACGGTCTAGGATTGCTAGCAAAATTACCCCTATAAGCATTATTGTTGAAGTTGTTTCTAGCAATAAAGTTCACATCTACATGTTCCTGAGCAACCAAAGAATTTAAAGGAACGTCATGAGGATCAATAGAGGGTTGCTTGGTAAGTAGAGACATAATTAAGTGAACTTTTTCATTTAGGGAGGTAATCTCCTCGACAGAGTTTACCTTCCTACCTGTTAGAGCGCGCTCGGTGTGCCATTGGGAATAGTTGTTCATCATCTCATCTAGAAGTTTTGTGGCAGCACCAAGTGTTGTTGACATAAAGGTTCCTCCCGCGGCCGAATCTAACAGGTTCCGCGAGGTAAAGTTCAATCCTGCATAAAAATTCTGGATAACCATCCAAGTAGTCAAACCATGTGTAGGGCATTTCTTAACAAGAGATTTCATTCGTTCCCAAGCTTGGGAAACGTGTTCATTATCCAATTTCTTAAAATTCATAATGTTACTCCTCAATTGGATAATTTTAGCAGGTGGGTAATACTTCCCAATAAAAACATCTTTTCACTTATCCCAAGAATCTATGATATTCCTAGGCCAAGATTGAAACCAGATTTTAGCTTCTCCCCCCCCCCAAAGA
Organism: Bromus sterilis; assembly: GCA_950022295.1. Taxonomy (NCBI): domain Eukaryota; kingdom Viridiplantae; phylum Streptophyta; class Magnoliopsida; order Poales; family Poaceae; genus Bromus; species Bromus sterilis. The sequence goes on along the minus strand of OX465596.1, from coordinate 343,722,718 downwards.
GAAAGGAAAAAAGCTTAAGCTTAACAATATCACCTTCTACTTCTTTATTCTTTTGCATATCACAAATCTCAACAAAATTATTCAAGTGTAAAGCAGCAGCATCCCCCAGCACCAGAGAATTGATCTCTCATAACAAGGTTTAGCAAGGCAGGTTTAATTTCATAAGAGGTAGCCGAAGTGGCAGGGGTGGAAATAGGAGTGCCGATAAAGTCATTGTTGTTGTGACTAGTGAAGTCACACAACTTGGTGTTTTCAGTGGAACCCATAGCAGCAGCAAGTGTGACAGACAATTTTTTTTGTGATTTTCGATAAAGGACAATAAGATAAAAACTGAAAGGTAAACTAACAAGACTATAAAGCAAAGGTAAAAGATAGTGTGCAACTCCCCTATCTTGGGACACGGAATCCCCGGCGACGGCGCTAGATATTTGCTTGGTACGCGAGAGATGATAATGGCTTCTTGCCCTTTGTTGGTTATCCCAAGTGGAAGGTGAGATGTAGGATAGCATCAAATTTCCCTTGGCAAAGATGCCAAGGCTTAGAGTGTCTTCCCGTAGGATTTCAGAAGTGATAAGTAGGTGGCAAGGAAACAATGACACCGTTTTAGACAAAAGTTGCTTCCTTCACCTGGACCTGCACAAGAAACAAATAACTTTGCTCCCAACGAAGTTCAGAGAGGTTGTCCCGGCCTTGTTGTTTACAAAGGATCAAACGCAAGGGCTAATGATAATGATAGAAGCTAGAAAGTAAAAGCAAAAAATAAATGAGCGTGTAAATAGTGATGAGAATATGGACCGGGGTCCTGTGATGTTCACTAGTGATGTCTATCTCCCAAAAGACGATAAAACTGCTATGCGAGGTAAACAAATCACAGCTGGGAAATTGAGAGGATTAAAAACGCACCGCAATGCTAACTATGCTACAAAGAAAGGACGAGTCTCAAAAGCATGGGCGGTACGCCAAAATAAGTAGACCGAAATCCAACTACATCTACTACTAACCATCCACCTTAAGATATCTATCCAGAGCATCTCGCTGGTATTAAGTTGTGAGCCCCAACCAAAGTGTAAACCCAAAGCAACAGACAACTACATTAAAATAACTTTGCATAAAGTAAACAATCCTTGCAATCGCGGTTACAAGCACCGTTGTTTTCCCCCTTGTGGCAACAACACATCCCCTAGACTCATGTTTCTGTCACTCAAGCGTGTCATCAGGGGGCATGAACCCACAATCGATCATAACATTCCCTCTTGGAGTCACTACCTACTACTTGGACAAAGCAATAAACAGCAACGGAGAACATGCAAGAATTACTCAAGAACATAAATATAAAAGATAAGAACCAAATATATTACTCATTCACAAACTAAACATAGTCTCGTAATCCATCAGATCCCAGCAAACTCAACATAGCAACAGCAGAAAATTACATATGTGCCTCGATCATGTAGGGCAGCTCACGAGGTCTAATCCATGAAGAACAAAGAGGGGAGGAGAATATCACATAGCTACTGATCACTGACCCATGGTCCAAGGTAGACTACTCACGGATCATCCGGGAAACGTCCATGGTGGAGGGGAAGCTCCAGGAGGTCAATCCTCCCTCCGGCAGGGTGCCGGGAAGAGGTCTGCTGGCGCTCCTGATCTTGGAAGCGCGGCGGCGGCGAAACAAAGGAGAGATCACAAAAAAGGTTTTTTTCTTCGGAAGAATCTCGTCACAGAGAATATATAGGCGAAGGGGGGCGACCAGGGGGGCACCAGGTGTCCAGGCGCCCCCCTGGCGTGGCCAAGACCTAGCACGCACCACTAGGGCGCCTGGACCCCTGGTGGTGGCCCTGTGGCCCCACCTAGGTGATTCTGGAAGGTTCTTTTGCGCTGGTTTTTTATCTGATTTTTCCCGAATTTTTGGAGCACTTGTAAGATGGGGGAAACCTGAAATAGAAAAACAGCAGAAAACACTAACTGGCACTGTGGTGCACTGAGTTAATAAGTTAGTCCAAATATGATCAAAAGTGTATGAAAGTGTATCTAAATCATACCAATATCACACAAAAGATGCATGGAGCAAGCAGGAATTATGGATACGTTTGTGACGTATCAATCACCATTGTAGATGGCAGCACCACGTCCCTCATTCAACTTAGGGTCATTCCTAGAGAAAGACAAACTAAAAACTGATGGGTCAAACTTCACCAACTGGTTCCGCACTCTTAGGATTCTCCTCGTTCCCCTCAAAATGACATACGTACTAGAGGCCGCGTTAGGTAATGAACCACCGGCAAATGCAAGCCAGGATGAGAAGAATGTCTAACTCTCCAAGGCTGATGATTACAACCTTGTCCAGAGTGGCATGCTCTATTCCATGGAGGCTGAGTTGCAGAAGTGTTTTGAGAGAATGGGTGCTTATGAAATTATCACCGACCTCGAAGCCGTCTTTGCACCTCAAGCCAGGGCTGAACGATATGAGGCTTATGAAGCCTTCTTCTTGGCTAACATGGATGAGAACAGCAGTATTAGTGAGCATGTGGTCAAAATGTCTGGCTACGTTCAACGCCGAAATGCTCTGGAATGTCAGATTCCGGCTGAACTTGTTGTCGATAGGGTACTGCAATCGATGCCCCCTAGCTACAAAGACTTTGTGCTGAACTACACATGAAGGGGATGACTAAGACCCCTTCTGAGTTGTTTTCCATGTTGAAAAGTGATGAGGTTGAGATCAAGAAGGAGCACGTTGTATTCATGGTCAACAAGACCACAGAATTCAAAAAGTCTGGCAAAGAGATAAAGGAAGGAAAGGAAGTCCTAAGAATGATGGCAAGTCAGTTGTCGTTCATCCGAAGGCACCTAAGCTTGCACCCGATTCTGGAGTTGAGTGCTTCTACTGCAAGGGTGATGGAAATTGCAAACACAATTGCCCCAAGTACTTAAAGGACAAGAAGGCTGGCAAGATTTCCAAGAGAGACAAAGGTATATTTGATATACATATTGTTGATCTTTTCTTAACAAGCGTCGGGAGCACTTCCTGGATATTTGACACAGGATCTGTTGCTCATATTTCCAACTCCGTTCAGGGACTAAGGAATAAGCGACGTTTGAAGAAAGATGAAGTGATGATGCATGTGGGCAACGGCTGCCAAGTTGAACTGTTGGCTGTCAGCACGAAGCATCTTAGTCTCCCTTCGGGATTTGTTTTTATTTTGAATAAATGCTACTATGTACCTGCATTGAGTGTGAACATCGTTAGTGGTTCTTGCTTGAAGAGAGACCACTATTATTTTAAGTCAGATACAATTGGTTGTGCGATTTATAAGAGTGATGTGTTTTATGTTCACACACCAAAAAGAAATGGTTTATTCATACTTAATCTCGATTGTGATGTATGTCATATCAACAATATAAATGCCAAAATATTAAATCCTAGTGGAGAAGAGCACATGACGATGTGGCATTGTCGACTTGGTCATATTGGTATAAAGCGCATGGAGAAGCTTCATAAATATGGACTTCTAGAGTCATTGGATTTTTGGATCCCTTGACACATGTGAACCATGCCTAATGGGAAAAATGACAAGGACTCCATTCAATGGAATAATGGATCGTGCGGCGGACTTATTAGGGATCATACATAAAGATGTATGTGGACCTATGAACGTACCCACACGCAATGGTCTTTGTTACTTTGTGACCTTCACTGATGACTTGAGTAGATATGGGTATATTTACTTGATGAAACACAAGTATGAAACATTTGAAAAGTTCAAGGAATTTCGGAGTGAGGTCAAGAATCAACTCGGGAAGAAATCAAGAACCTTCAATCCGATCAAGGATGCGAGTAGTTAAGTCACGAGTTTGGCAATCATCTGAAGGCTTGTGGCATTGTACCCCAACTTACGCCAGCAGGAACACCTCAACGGAACGGTGTGTCCAAACAACGTAATCGAACTCTATTGTATAGTGTACGATCGATGATGTCTCATACCAACTTACCTGTGTCATTATGGGGGTATGCATTAGAAATTGCCGCTTACGTTCTTAATAGGGCACCTTCCATATCCGTAAAGACAACCCTATTTGAGGAATGGTATGGCAAAAATCCTATGTTGTCTCACCTAAGGATTTGGGGTTGTGAGGCTTACGTTAGGAAACTTCATCCTGACAAACTTGAATCTAAGGAGGATAAGTGCATCTTTGTGGGCTATCCAAAGGAAACTTGTGGATACACCTTCTACAATCGGTCTGAGGGAAAAAAATTTGTTGCCAAGACTGGATGCTTTCTTGAGAAAGAATTTCTTTCGAAAGAATTCAGTGGGAGGAAAATATACCTCGATGAAGTGACTGACCAATCACTCCAAATGGAAGATACGGCAACAGAAATAGTTCTGGAACCATCTTCCACAGTGGGAGCTGAAGAGAATGGTCAACACGACACTCATAACGATCCTGACATACATGATGATCATGATGAAATTGAAGAGGAACCTATTGTGCAACTTAGGACATCAAGAATTTGTCAAGCTTCAGATTTTTACGGACAACTCATGAATGCAGTCACGTTGAATGAACCTGAAGAACCTACGAGCTACAAAGAAGCAATTGAAGGACCCGAGTCCGAGAAATGGCTAGAAGCCATGAGATCCAAAATAGAATCCATGTATACCAAAAAATTATGGACTTTGGTGGATATTCCCGAGGAACGAAAGGTCGTCGAGAATAAATGGATATTCAAGAAAAAGACAGACGCAGACGGAAATGTTTCTGTCTATAAAGCTCGACTTGTCGCGAAATAGTTCCGACAAATTCAAGGAGTTGACTACGAGGAGACATTCTCTCCTGTAGAGATGATAAAGTCTATTCGGATTCTACTAGCAATAGCTTCCTACCATGATTACGAGATATGGCAGATGGACGTGAAAACTGCGTTCCTTAATGTTAACATTGAGGAAGAGTTGTACATGGTGCAACCGAAAGGTTTCATTGATCCAAAGAATGCTGCTAAAGTGTGCAAGCTTCAACGGTCTATCTATGGGTTGAAGCAAGCATCTCAGAGCTGGAACCTTCGATTTGATGAGGTGATCAAAGCGTTTGGATTTGTCCAAAACATCGAAGAGTTCTGTGTCTATAAGTAACTGAGTGTGAGCTCTATAGCATTCTTTTGGTTGTATGTAGACGACATATTACTGATAGGGAACGATACAAAATTCTTAGAAGAAGTGAAGGAATACTTGAATGGGCAATTTTCCATGAAGGACCTAGGTGAAGCTGCGTACATACTAGGCATTAAGATCTATAGGGATAGACCAAATCGCCTATTGGCCTTGAGTCAAAGAACTTACCTTGAGAAAATATTGAAAAGGTTCAGTATAGGTAACTCCAAGAGAGGTCTCTTGCCAGTTATAAAAGGTGTTAAGTTAAGTGTGAATCAATGTCCAACAACAATAAAAGAAAAATGAGGAAATTTCCTCAAAGCCCTATGCCTCTATAGCATTCCTTTGGTTGTATTCTATGCTATGTACTCGCCCGGATTTTGCTCTGGCAATTAGTATGACTAATCTCTACCAGAGTAATCCAGGAATGATTCATTGGACCGCAGTAAAGAACATCCTGAAATACTTAAAAAGGACGAAGGATCTCTTTCTCTTCTATGGAGGATGTGAAGAGGAGTTGGCCGTAAAATGTTACGTTGATCCTAGCCTTAACTCTGAAACAGATGACTCAAAATCCCAGACGGGATATGTGTTCATGTTGAATGACGGCGCAACTAGCTGGAGGAGAGGCAAGCAGTCAGTCGTCGCCCAATCTTCAATGGAGTCGGAGTATATTGCCGCTTGTGAAGCGTAAAATGAAGCGCATTGGCTGAAGAAGTTCATGATCGAGCTTGGTGTCTTTCCCAGCTGCACTGAACCCGTTGGCATTTTCTGCGACAACACATGTGTCATTGCTAACGCGAGGGAAGCAAGAACTCACTCTACATCCGTGCATATTCTTCGACGTTTCCATGTGACGCGGGACTACGTCAGAGATGGTCATACTAGGATTCACAAGATACATACGGATCTAAACGCAGCAGACCCAATGAATAAACCTATTCCACAAAGCAAGTTTGAAGAACACCGAGAGACTATAGGTGTTAGATACATGCTTGATGTAAACTAGTGTAATTTGTACTCTAGTGCAAGTGGGAGACTGTTGGATCTGTTCCCTAGAGGCAAATTAATAAAGATATTTTTCACAAATTCTTTTTGTTCATAAAACGTTTTATACTATGCTAGAACTGTATTACTCGGAATACCTAATACATGTGTAGTATAAACACTCGTCCCTAGTTAAACTCAGGTGTACTAGCTCATTGGGCAATCGATGATCATGGTTTCCTGATCATGAGGTACGAACCACCTATTGAAAATGAGGTCGTATCATTAGGAGAATGATGTGATGGACACACACCCACCTAAAGCATTGTGATGTGATCAGGTCACATGGTTCAACATTGCGATGACTTTGTAACATATGACTTAGTCCTTAGACCGTAATGATCATACGTAATTGCTATCTATTAGGATGCTTTGATTTGCATCCACCGCCTGACTGAAATATGTTAGCCATAATGGTGTACTTTGGGTATTAAGAAATAAGTATGTTGATGTGTATGCAGATAGATCAAATTAAGAGGGATTTGTTAGTCCGAGTGACGGACAGGTACTCTGGGCCCACTCGGTGATATTGCATCAATATCTTGCAAGCAAGTGACTAGGTCACAAGAGATGTAATAAGCATGTACGAGTAAACTTGTTTGTTGAGAACGAGGTATGAACTAGGTATAAGGATACCCAAGACCAAACCTCGGACAAACAAAGTACGGCAGGACAAAGGGATCATGTCTTATCGTTAACGGTTTCCAAAAGCTATTGAAGTTCATTCGATGGAAGCGCAGGGGCTATCAAAGATTATAACCAGGTCCAACTGGTTAGTCATTGATCACGAGAGTGTCTTGATCATGTCCGTTGTTTCCCGGGCCGTAGGGTGTCACACTTAAGGGGTAATAAATGCATTAGGATAGATTCATGATCATCGGTGAAAAAGAAGAGAGCACCGGAATTGTTCCGGGAATTGCCGGAAGATGTTCTAGATATTTTGAAAGGTTCAAAATAATGTTTAATTATATTTAATAATGTTTTATTATTTAATTGACATAATTAGCTATTAAAATATATTTAAATTAATTAAAATAATGGGAAAAGGCAAATGGGCCATATGGGGCCCATTAGGGGAAGGAGGGGGTTTCCCCCTTGGGTCATGCGCCAAGGGTGGGGCCCACCACCCCCCCCCCCATGGCCGGCGCACCACCTCCCCCTGGGAGTTTAGTACCACATGGGGGAGGGGAGGAGGATCTCACATCCCCTTGGCCTATATAAGGAGGGGTAGACCCCCCCCCCCTTTTTCAAGACAACATGAAATATCTCTCTCTCTTTCTCCTACCTCGAGCGGACTCCCCTTGTTTGGAGTTTGCACCATGTTGGGAGTTCTCCACCAAAGCACGTCGTTGCTCTGTCGGAGTAGGGATCCGAATCCTTCTTCTTTCCGCTGCTCTCCTGGTTCGGAGCCTGGAGGGAACATCGGTTGCACTGTACGTGTGTAATCTCCTCGAGGCACTACACTTGTGGTGCTACTTCATCGCCAGAGATCTCCAAGAGTCTTCATCGTCGGTGGTCTTCTACACGACGGGGAGGTGGTAGGTTCAGATTCTACGCCAACCACGTTCGTAGAACATTTCCCTCTTTCGGTCTTCAAAGGTATGAACACCGATTCCCTCCGTTACTATACATCGTCATAGCATACATCTTGGGATCGGGTATCGTAGGTAGGAAAAATTATTTTTTTCTGCCCCGTATCCCAATAGTGGTATCATGAGCTAGCTATGCGTAGATCTAGTACGGGTAGAACACATTGATAATATGGGCATCAATTCTCCATTTTTTTACCCTCCCACGTGTACTCATTTAGCATTGCGGCAATGTCCTGATGAAGCGGCCCCGACCGACCTTACGCGTTTACGCGAGACTGATTCCACGCTTGACATATGGCTTGTACCATATAAGTGCCTCAGGGGATGTCTGTCTCTCTAACATTAGCGACGCGAAGATGTTTGCAACGGAGGGCCCCGACAGGGGTGTAATAGAGAAAATTGTGGAATTGGTGTTGTGGCATGTTTTTTCGCAGGATAGAAACGGTTCTCTCTACTGAAACCCCTAGAAGCCACGTAAAACTTGCAAAAGATAAAGTAGAAGGCGTTTAACTTTATTTTGCATGAAGGGGGATCGTAGCATGTATGATTTACAGTTTTACTTCCTGTTTTTCTAATATGCTAGATATAACGACGGTAGCATAAATAGGACCATCTCTCACAATACCAGCATTGTGGTCTCCCTTAATGGGCATCGCCTGGAAGGATCGCCCTTATGGCCGACACACCATACATTGGGTCTCAAACATAATAAATGGCGCTCGCATGAGGTTGGGTTTGCCAAGCCTAGCATATGTAGATATGGCCTTGCTAAGGAGCTAACATTAAGGTCAGAATGGCAGGCTTGACGTATGTAGACGCGGGCCTGGAACACAGAAGATCGAAAGATCGAGCATGAGTCACATAACTGATGTGATTGGCATGATGGCCTACCTTAGCCACATACTGATTGCCGTGACGATCGGGGGAGGTATGAGGTTATAGTATTGTCTGATCACTTAGTTAAATTGAGAGGTGTTTTTCTAAGTGGGAGCTTTCTAGAATTTGAGTTAAAATTGAAACTCCACATTATGAACAAAAGTATAAATATGTATATTTGTCAATCACCATTGTAGATGGAAGCACCACGTCCCTCATTCAACTTAGGGTCATTCCTAGAGAAAGACAAACTAAAAACTGATTGGTCAAACTTCACCAACTGGTTCCGCACTCTGAGGATTCTCGTCGTTCCCCTCAAAATGGAATACGTACTAGAGGCCGCTTTAGGTGATGAACCACTAGCAAATGCAAGCCAGGATGAGAAGAATGTCTACCTATCCAAGGATGATTATTATAACCTTGTCCAGAGTGGCATGCTCTATTCCATGGAGTCTGAGCTGCAGAAGCGTTTTAAGAGGATGGGTGCTTATGAGATTATCACCGAGCTCAAAACCGTCCTTGCACCTCAAGCCAGGGCTGAACGATATGAGGCTTCTGAATCCTTCTTCTTGGCTAAGATGGATGAGCTCATCAGTGTTTGTGAGCACGTGGTCAAAATGTCTGGCTACTTTCAACGCCGGAATGCTCTAGAATGTCAGATTCCGGATGAACTTGTTGTTGATAGGGTACTGCAATCGCTGCCCCCTAGCTACAAAAGATTTGTGCTGAACTACAACATGAAGGGGATGACTAAGAGCCCTTCTGAGTTGTTTGCCATGCTGAAAAGTGCTGAGGTTGAGGTCAAGAAGGAGCACGTTGTATTCATGGTCAACAAGACCACTGAATTCAAGAAGTCTGGAAAAAGGGAGAAAGGAATGAAAGGAAGCCCTAAGAAGGATGGAAAGTCTGTTGTCGTTCATCCGAAGGCACCTGAGCCTGGACCCAAGCCTGGAGTTTTGTGCTTCTACTGCAAGGGTGATGACCATTGGAAAGACAACTGCCCCAAGTACTTAAAGGACAAGAAGGTTGGCAAGATTGACAAGAGAGACGAATTTATATTTGATATACATATTGTTGATCTTTTCTTCACAAGCGTCGGGAGCACTTCCTAGGTATTTGACACAGGATCTGTTGCACATATTTCTAACTCCGTTCAGGGACTAAGGAATAAGTGACATTTGAAGAAAGATGAAGTGACGATGCGTGTGGGAAACGACTGTCAAGTTGAACTGTTGGTTGTCGGCACGAAGTATCTTAGTCTCCCTTCGTTCTTAGTTTTGATTTTGAATAAATGCTACTATATACCCGCATTGAGTGTGAACATCGTTTGTGGTTGTTGCTTGAAGCGAGACCACTATTCTTTTAAGTCAGATACAATTGGTTGTGCGATTTATAAGAGTGATGTGTTTTATGTTCACGCACCAGAAATAAATGGTTTATTCATACTTAATCTCGGTTGTGATGTATGTCATATCAACAATATAAATGCCAAAATATTAAAGCCTAGTGGCGAAGAGCACATGACGATGTGGCATTGTCGACTTGGTCATATTGGTATAAAGCGCACGGAGAAGCTTCACGAAGATGGACTTATTGAGTCATTAGACTTTGGATCCCTTAACACATGTGAACCATCCCTAATGGGCAAAATGACAAGGACTCCATTCAATGGAACAATGGAGCGTGCGGTGGACTTATTAGGGATCAGACACACGGATGTATGTGGACTAAGGACCTATGAATGTCCCCACACGCAATGGTCTTCGTTACTTTGTGACCTTCATTGATGACTTGAGTAGATATGGGTATATTTAATTGATGAAACACAAGTATGAAACCTTTGAAACGTTTAAGGAATTTCAGAGTGAGGTCGAGAATCAACTCGGGAAGAAAATCAAGCACCTTCGATCCGATCAAGGAGGCGAGTATTTAAGTCACAAGTTTGGCAATCATCTGAAGGCTTGTGGCATTGTACCACAACTTACGCCGACAGGAACACCTCAACGGAACGGTGTGTCCAAACGACGTAATCGAACTCTATTGGATACTGTGCAATCGATGATGTATCATACCGACTTACCTGTGTCATTATGGGGGTATGCATTAGAAACTTCCTCTTATGTTCTTAATAGGGCACCATCCAAATCCGTAAAGACAACCCCATTTGAGGAATGGTATGGCAAGAATCGTATGTTGTCTCACCTAAGGATTTGGGGTTGTGAGTCTTACGTTAGGAAACTTAAGCCTGACAAACTCGAATCTAATGCGGATAAGTGCATCTTTGTGGGCTATCCAAAGGAGACTTGTGGATACACCTTCTACAATCCATCTGAGGGAAAAACATTTGTCGCCAAGACTGGATGCTTTCTTGAGAAATAATTTCTTTTGAAAGAATTGAGTGGGAGGAAAATAGACCTCGATGAAGTGACTGGCCAATCACTCCAAATGGAAGATATGGCAACAGAAATCATTCTGGAACCATCTTCCACAGTGGGACCTGAAGAGAATGGTCAACACGACATTCATAACAATCATGACATACATGATGATCATGATGAAATTGAAGAGGAACCTATTGTGCCACGTAGGTCATCAAGAATTCGTCAAGCTCCTGATTTTTACGAACAACTTGTGAATGCAGTCAAGTTGAATGAAACTAACGAAGCTACAAGCTACAAATAAGCAATGGAAGGACCCGAGTCCGATAAATGGCTAGAAGCCATGAGATCCGAAATAGACTCCATGTATACCAACAAAGTATGGTCTTTGGTGGATATCCCCAAGGACTGAAAGGTCGTCGAGAATAAATGGATATTCAAGAAAAAGTTTGACGCAGACGAAAATGTTTCTGTCTATGAGGATACATTCTCTCCTATAGCGATGATAAATTCTATTCAGATTCTACTAGAAATAGCTGCCTACCATGATTACGAGATATGGCAGATGGAAGTGAAAACCGCGTTCCTTAGCGGTAACATTGAGGAAGAGTTGTAGATGGTGCAACCAGAAGGTTTCATTGATGCAAAGAATGTTGGTAAAGTGTGCAAGCTTCAACGGTCCATCTATGGGTTGAAGCAAGCATCTCAGAGCTGGTAAAGTGTACATACTAGGCATTAAGATCTATAGGGATAGACCAAATCTCCTATTGGCCTTGAGTAAAAGAACTTACCTTGAGAAAATATTGAAAAGGTTCAGTATGGGTAACTCCAAGAGAGGTCTCTTGCCAGTTATAAAACGTGTTAAGTTAAGTGTGACTCAATGTCCAACAATATAAAAATAAAAAGAATGAAATGTCCTCAAAGCCCTATGCCTAAGCCATAGGTTCTATAATGTATGCTATGCTATGTACTCGGTCGGATTTTGCTCTGGCAATAAGTATGACTGATCGCTACCAGAGTAATCCAGGAATGATTAATTGGACCGCAGTAAAGAACATCCTGAAATACTTACAAAGGACGAAGGATCTCTTTCTACTCTATGGAGGATGTGAAGAGAAGTTGGATGTAAAAGGTTACGTCAATGCTAGCCTTAACTCTAACACAGATGACTCAAAATCCGAGACGGGATATGTGTTCATGTTGAATGACGACGTAATTAGTTGGAGGAGCGTCAAGAAGTCAGTCGTCGCCCAATCTTCAATGGAGTTGGAGTATATTGCCGCTTGCTAAGCGTCAAATGAAGCGCATTGGCTGAAGAAGTTCGTGATCGAGCTTGCTGTATTTCCTAGCTGCACTGACCCCGTTGTCATTTTCGGCGACAACACTGGTGCCATTGCTAACGCGAGGGAACCAAGAACTCACTCTACAGCCAAGCATATTCTCCGACGTTTCCATGTGACGCGGGACTACATCAGGGATGGTCATACTAGGATTCACAAGATACATACGGATCTGAACACAGCAGACCCAATGACTAAACCTCTTCCATAAAGCAAGTTTGAAGAACACCGAGAGACTATAGGTGTTAGATACATGTCTGATGTAAACTATTGTAATTTGTACTCTAGTGCAAGTGGGAAACTGTTGGATATGTGCCCTAGAGGAAAACTAATAAAGATATTTGTCACATATTCGTTTTGTTCATAATATGTTTTATACAATGCTAGAACTGTATTACTTGGAAAAACTACTACACATGTAGTATAAACACTCGTCCCTAGTTAAACTCAGGTGTACTAGCTCATTGGGCAATCGATGATCATGGTTTCCTGATCATGAGGTACGAATCGCCTATTGACAATGAGGTTGTATCATTAGGAGAATGATGTGATGGACACACACACACACCTAAAGCATTACGATGTGATCAAGTCACATGGTTCAGCATTGCGATGACTTTGTAACATATGACTTAGTCCTTAGACCGTAATGATCATACGTAACTGCTATCTATTAGGATTCTTTGATTTGCATCCATTGCCTGACTGGTATATGCTGTCCATAAAGGTGTACTTTGGGTATTCCGAGATAGATATGTTGATGAGTATGCAAATAGATCAAAGAGGGATTTTTTAATACAAGTGACGGACATGTACTCTGGGCCCACTCGATGATATTGCATCAATAGCTTGCAAGAAAATGACTAGGTCACAAGAGATGTCATAGGCACGGATGAGTAAACTTTTTTGTTGAGAACGAGGTATCAAGTAGGTATAAGGATACCGATGATCAAACCCCGGACAAACAAAGTGTCGCAGGACAAAGGGATCATGTATTATTGTCAACGGTTTCCAAAAGTGATTGAAGTTCATTCGATGAAAGCACAGGGGCTATAAAGGATTGTAAACGGTCCAATTGATTAGTCATTGATCAAGAGAGTGTCTTGATCATGTCTGTTGTTTCCCGGACCTTAGGGTGTCACACTTAAGGGGTAATCGATGCATTAGGATAGATTCGGGATCATCGGTGAAAAAGAAGAGAGCACCGGAATTGTTCCGGGAATTGCCGGAAGATGTTCTGGATATTTTGAAAGGTTCAAAATAATGTTTAATTATATTTAGTAATGTTTTATTATTTAATTAACTGAATTAAATAATAAAATATATTTAAATTATTTAAAATAATGGAAAAAGGCAAATGGGCCATATGGGGCCCATTATGGGAAGGAGGTGGTTCCCCCCTTGGGCCATGCTCCAAGGGTGGGGAACATCCCCCCCATGGCCGGCGCACCCCCTCCCCTTGGGAGTTTAGTCCCACATGGGGAGGGGAGGAGGATCTGATACGGTGAGGATAGTTCTCTCACTCCTCGTTGGTTACCCCAAGTGGAAGGTGAGATGTAGCGTAGCAGCAAATTTCCCTCGGTGAAGATACCAAGGTTTGTCTCCAGTAGGACTCGCAGAAATACAAGAAGGTGACAACAGCGCCAGAAATTGGGCGATTGTCGTGACCTCTGGCCTTGCTGTTTACAAAGGATCAACGCAAGAGATAATAGTGCAACTGAAAGTAAGAACTGAAAGTGAATTGAAGGTGTAAACAATGGTGTGAATATGGACCGGGGTCCCGTGATGTTCACTAGTGATTTCTCTCTCCCAAAAGACGATAAAAGTGCTAGCGAGGTAAACAAATCACAGCTGGGCAATTGAAAGGATTATAAATGCACCACAATGCTAACTATGCTACAAATGAAAGGAAGAGGCTCAAAATCAATGGGCAGTACGCCATGGTAAGTAGACCGAAATCCATCTTCATCTACTATGAATCATCCACCTTGAGATATCTATCCAGAACATCTCGCTGGTATTAAGTTGTGAATCCCACCCAAAGTGTAAACTCAAAGCAACAGACAACTGCATTAAAAGAACTATGCGTAAAGTAAACAATCCTTGCACCCGCAAGTACAAGCACAGTTGTTTTGTTCCTGGTTGCAACAGCACATCCCCTAGTCTCATGTTTCTGTCACTCAAGCTAGACATCAAGGGGTTGAACCCACAATCAAGCATAACGCTCCCTCTTGGAGTTGCAACAAATCACTTGGCCAAAGTAAAATATGGCAACAGAGAACATGCAAGAATTTACCAAAGAACACAAATATAAAAGAGAACCAAATATATTACTCATCACAATCTGAACATAATCTCATAATCCATCAGATCCCAGCAAACTCAGCATAGCAACACTGAAAATTACAAAAGTGCCTCGATAATGTGAGGCAGCTCACGAGCTCTCAAAAGTGAAAGCAAAAAGGGGGGAGGAGTAGATCACATAGCTACTGGTCACGGACCCATGGTCCAAGGGGGACTACTCATGGCACATCCGGGAGGCATCCATGGCGATGGATGGTCTTCCGGAGGGGATTCCTCCTTCTGGTAGGGTGCCGGGAAGCTTCTCCTGGGAGCCCCGATCTTGAAACGGTGGCGGAGGTGGTACGGAGAGGAGCACGGGAATAGCATATCGATATTAGGGGTTTCCGTCACAGGGGTAAATATAGGCCAAAGGGGGCACCGAGACGGGCCACAGGGCAGCCAGGAGGCCTCCTGGCGCGTCCTAGGGTGGGGCCGCGCCAGGAACCCTCCTGGGGCCCTGGTGGGTCCACGCCCTTCCTTCCTTGGTGATTCGGGAAGCTTTCGGGTCGCTGATTTTTTATATAATTTTTTCGGGATTTATTTTGCACTTTTAATGGCCGGAAAACCTGAAATACAAAAACAGTAGAAAACAAAAACTGGCAACTGGGTGCACTGAGTTAATAGGTTAGCTCAAATATGATAAAAATTTATGAAAGTTCAAGCAAAACATGGCAAAGTCACAAAAATCATGCATGGAGCAAGAAGAAATTATAGATACGTTTGGACGTATCAACATCCCCAAGCTTAATTCCTGCTCGTCCTCGAGTAGGGAAATGATAACAAGTATAATTTCTGTGGTGACATGCCACACAACCATATAAGGACTTTTAAGTAAAGCAATCAAAGCATGCAATTCAGTTCAAGTCTTAACAAGCAAGAGTCTACATTAGCATTGACACAAGAAACAAAAGAACAAAAGGTGCAAGAGTTCTCGCTGTCCGTGACTCGAATGTCTCCAAATGATGTTTGCGTGCAAGAAAGGGGATAGGGAATACGAGATAAAAAATAGTTGTTGAGAACCACTATCTACTAAAGTTTCACACTTAGTCTCCTTTGGATTCTTATCTTGACTCGTCCCCAGACCACTAGTCAGGTACAAGTCTAACTGATCCACTCCCTTTCGATATTTTGAGCACTCATGCAATGGATGAGCGTGAGCAAGAAAGTTGACACCTAAAAGGCGAAACAGAAAAAGGTGGAGGAGGGAGACAAAAAAGGTGTGAAAGGCTCACATCAATGAGGACAATCATAGGAGAGACAAGGACATATGATAGATATGATGTGAGGAGTAGGGATTGTGTAACAGCCCAGATTTCACAAAAATTAAAAAATTTGTTTTCGGTATGAATTGTTTGATTGTCTAATTTGTTTGTGGTGTTTGCATCCCCGATTTATCGATCGGCGATTAGTTTTTCCCCCTCTTATCTCGTACCGGACGGAGACCGACCCTTGCCACCCTGACACTCGACCTTTGCGACACCGGGTTTCGCCCGATCACCATCGCGAAAACCGCACGAGACCAGCCGCAGCCAACGGAACGAAAAAACCCGTTTAATAAGTAAACGGGATTTTTTTATAGCGCGCCAGGAAGTGTTCTCGGAACGGTTCCAACGCGAGGTGAACGCCGCCGGCTCGACGCGTTGATCGCGCAGTTCGAAGTTTTACCCGAATCGGAGGTCCCGCGGACCCCCGGCGGTCAGAAACGTGAGCACCGCGCGCGAGAGAGAAAAACCGGGGATGTTTTTGCAAACTGCCAGCCACCTGGGCTATATAAAGACCACCACTCTCCCACCCCTTTCTAGGGTTTCCCTCGCCACAAACTTGCAGCCACCCCCTCACAATAGCCCCAATTTTCGCATTTTGCCCATTTTTGTAGCAAACCCTAGCCAGATCCATCCTGGACCGTCAGATCTCGCGATCCGACGGCCCAGGGAGCTCCCCACCTACCCACCTCTCTCTCTCTCCTACCTCCAGCCTGAGCGCCGCCGCCTGCCCGTGGAGGCCGCCGCCGCCACCCTCCGGCGGGACCACGACGAGCCGTGTCACGCCCCTCCTCCCTTCTCCTTCCGCTCGCGCCTCTCCTCTCCTTCTTCGCTCACCCCGCTCTCTTTCTCGCAGGTGGCGCCTTGCCATGGCCATGGCCGAGCTCGGCCAGGAGCTCGCTGTCGGCCCTAAGACCTCGCCGCGACCGCCTCCTCCGCCGCCCTTCGCCGGATCCAGCCGCCACCGCCTCGTTCCCGCGGCTCTTGGCCTCCCCTGCTCGCCTCGTCGTCGCCCCCTCGCCGGAACACGGCCGGCGCCGCCGCTGCCGCCGGTGGCTGGAACGGCACAGGAGCGGGAGGAGCCCGATCCAGCCACGGCCACGTGGGCCGGTCTGTCCAGCGCCTGGGCCCGCGAGGCCACCAGCAGGCCACGGCTTGCCAGATCCAGTCCGCCTCCTCTGGCCTGTTGGGCCGCAGCCCATGAGGTTGTTATTTTTTTTCCTAGCCCCTACGAATTTTGCTAAGTCCTGTAAAAATTGTGTTGTTGATCCTGTTTTGCAAATCGATTTCCCGTTGACTCGTAGCTCCGAATGAAGTGATTCTTTTTTTGTTTGGTTGTGATTTGTGTGCTCTAGAGTTCATCTTTAGGAAGTTATTTATTTTGAGGTCATCTTGAATATGTAATTGTGTGTTGAACAGGGCACCATATCGTTAAGTTGCTAATCTGCTGTTAACTACTGTTGGTGTTATTTTGTTCAAACTTTGGGTGATGCTTGTGTCAAATCCATGAGGCCTATTGCATTGATTCTTTTTCCTATGTGTTAAGCATCATGTGTCCTTCATTTCCATGCTTTAACTTGTCATGTTTGGGTTCCTTAGCTATATTAAATCTTGCTCCAAAGTGGTGACGCTGATGTTAATGTGCTGCTGTGCTGAAAACTGTTAATTTGTTGCAACTTCGGGTGATGGTTGCGTCGCAACCGTTTATCGGAATTGAGAGATTCCAATTGAATATTGTTAAGCATAATGTCTACTTCCATTATATGTATTGCATTGTCATGATATGCTTGCTGGTCATATAGTTATTGAGCTCCAAAGTTGCTATCCCGCTGTTTTTGACAGCCACCTCTGTTTTTCTCAAAGTCTGTAACGTTTCGATGCCATGTTGCATGCTTAATATCTTTTGATCTATGATGCCTTTTTGCATGATTATTTTTGCCATGCCTTACCTGTCATGTCTCCTTTAATTGTATATCATTTGTGAGCATGTTTGTATTCATTATGTTGTTTATGCAATGCTCTAAAGTGTGCTTCCCGATGTTGGCAGATTGTGCCCGTAACTTGTTTTGCTTGTATCTTTTTAACCGTAACTCCGTTTGGGGTGTTCTTTATATGTAACTTGATTAGTTTTTCGTGTAATTTTTGTTTATGCTATTTTTTGATGTTGTTAACCAACCTAAAATATGGTTTAGGACAGAACATTACTAAATCATTTAATTGTCGTGGGGCACTTAGTGTTATGCCATGCTTTTGTGCTTTTCCATATTAACAACCTTTGTTGATCACCTGTAGCTAAACAACTTGAACCCTTCTAAATGTGTTGTATCATCGTGTGTGATGAGTACTCCACTTAATTTGTTAGTAACCGCTCTCGACGGTAGGTGTGATGTCTCGTGTTGCCTTCTTGTTGATGCTTGCTCGTGTTTGCTTCATAGTAATAGATGCTTGCTCGTTGATTGCTTTCCCGTGTTTATCCTCTTGTGTGCTTCCGCGGGTACCTCTCGGAGACGATGCGAGCTTGCGATCAACTACACCTTCGAAACCCGACTTATCAACAGGCAAGGACTATACATTACTTATGATCCATTCTATTTCAACCAGCGGTTTGCATGCTAGTATAGGTTAGGTTCGATGTTTGATCCTACCACATGTTTACAGCCTCTTTCAAAACGATACAGCCATGTCCCCTCCCAGAAAACCTTGTACCGCTATGTTACTATTGCTCGTTGCTCAGCCCCTGCTTAGTATGCATGCTTAGGATGCTACGATGTTACCCTGTTACTCCTGGGTTTGGGATAACACATTATGATATTGTTGTTGATGATATGATTATATAAATGTTGACTATATTCGACAAAGGATGGAAGGTCTAGGCTATCCCGCCCCGACGCTTTGTTCCATTCGAGTCACCTAGGATCCGAGTTCCAGGTATTGGTTTTAAGACTGAGCGTGCCTAACCGCGTGTGGGATGCTATGGGGTCCCCTCTTATTACCTACCTAGCTTCAAACATTTCTAGTGGTGGCCCAAGCTGATTTACCATTTGAAATGTGTGGGTGACTGGTCCACGGCCGGCAGATTTCAAACAACTTGGGCCAGCGGAGACATGGTTTCTCTTGTTGGTCCACCCCAGGGAGCAAAGGGGTTGTCCACATCTGTTTGGGAAACTAACCCGACCTCGTCCAGACGGTAGAGGCCGATTCGAGAGCGCGGCCGGCTTTTGAGTTGGATGTCGACTCACCGGGGGCCACCCGGATTTTTGCGTTGTTAGTTAGAGGGACCTGTCGTTTCGGATCTCTTGGGACTAAATCATAAAATGGTTTCCTATCATGGGTAGCAACTGAGAGAGATGGGCGTGCGTGCGGAGCCTTGTAATGGGCACTTGGTACACCCCTGCAGGGTTAAATCTTTTCGAGAAGCCGTGTCCACGGTTATGGACGACTTGTGACCTATGTCATGTTCATAGACAACAACAGCTGAGATAATCTTAATATAACTTGATCAACGTGTGTGTGCCTTGACTGCTTCTTCTTCGTCGGGATGTGTAGAGGAAGACAAGGATAGGATAGGTGTTATGATTGCGTAAGTAGTTGATAGCAAGACTTGTTGGAGGCGATTCCTCATCGAATGCTTGGCTTCTTACCTTACTCTCTAGATCGTTAGCCACTTCATAAATGCTAGTGCAGAAGCAACCTCACCACCTACCCCTTCCTTACCGTAAACTACTAGTTGTCCTAGAATGACAAGTGATGAAGTCCTTGCTAGGTTAGATGACCACTACATTTAGATCCTGAGTACCTCTGTACTCATGATACTACCCCCAAATTATTTTCAGGGTTTTGATCGACAACAGGTATGGTGATCGATGTTTCACGTGGAGACTCGACGATGACTAGTTAGGCGGATCCCGGCGGAGGGCCTGGACCCGTGTGGTTATGGAAATCGATGTTTTTCTCTTTGCCAGTAGGCATTTGATTGTAGTCTGTACTCAGACATATACCTTCCGCTGATGTATTGTATTTAAGACAGTTGTATGCCGATTGTATGAGATGTTGTATCATGTAGCTGTAATGTTGTGATATCATGTTGGAAATCCGGGGCATATGGCTTCGTCATATGTCGCGGTGGGACCGATATGTGCTTCGTCCCCGGATCTGGATGGAAACATCTAGATATGGAACATTACCGCATATTGGGCCTTACAGATTGCCATGCAACGGATGCACATGTGAGCTAAAAGCTCTCCAAGGGAACTAGTGGGGGTGCATCTGACTTTCTTGCTCATGAAGACCTAGAGCTCTTTTGAGGAGGCTTATCATTGGAATATACAAGCCAAGTTCTATAGTGTGAAGGGTCCCCACATAGCTATATGCATGTATGATGATCTCTATGGAGTACAAGGGATAGAGGATGAAGTACTAATGTGGATCTCTCAAAAGGAATAGTAGTGTGCCCCCTTCTCTCTTTTTATTTTTTTATTTTTCTCTTTTTTCTATTTTTTTGTATTTTTTTGGTGGCCTCAATGGCTCTTTCTATTTCTCTCTCATTTGTCCTCTTTGGGGTCTTTTGATTTTGTCCTCTTTGGGATCTTTTCCTCACTTTAGGGGAACACTCTATATTTTACAAGAATATAGGATATCTTTCATACTTTACAAAGGTACTCACATAAAGAAGATGTAACTATCATGATGCAAATGTATGCCTCTGCCAGGGTAGCAGGATATGCAATGATACTAGCGCATCATGTAGCAATGATTAGGGAAAGGGCCAACTGGCATGCGGCTCATCGATCAAGCAAGTAGCATGTATGACATAAAGATCAAGTCATGATAAGGTCGATGTCGCATGGCAATGTATCTCGGAAAGGCTATGGAAATGCCTTGTAGATAGGTATGGTGGCTGTTTTGAGGAAAGATATAAGGAGGTTTATGATGACAGAGCGTATCATGCCAAGGGTTTGGATGTACCGGCGAAGGTGGACGCCAACTCTCAGTGTGAGAAGGAGGCAATGCACGGCACAGGAAAGGCTAGAAAAATATGGGAGGTGGAAGTGTCAACTTTCGAATACTCACATTAGTCCGAAGAACTCATGCACTTATTATCGGTAACTCTCAATCTAATAAGGAGGTTCTCAAAGAGACAAGTACCCCGAGGAGGACTGTATGGGGGTTTGGTTATCCTTGCGCATCCTTGACTCATGGTACGTGAGTGTACTCTAATATTCGAACCCTCTAGAGGTTAGTGATCCATCTAGTAGCTAGAGTTCTCAACAGAGAGTTTTTTGGTTTTCAAAAATCACACAGATTACCAAAAATACGACATCTATCACTAATAGGCTCGAGCTCTTGACACCAAAAATTCAAACATTACCCTAGTCAATACCTCAAAACTATTGCAAGTTACTACTACAAAGAGAATAGCAACTTCAACTACCTACTTTCTAGTCAAGACACAAAACTCAGTGCAACAGGAAAACTCTCTAACAAGATAAAACATGCAACCTATAGAAAGTTCAACCTAAGACAAAACAAAAGCTTTAGAAGAAAACTAAAGCACAACAACTAAACAGGGCAGCAGCTAAGAAAAGAAAAAGAACAACTCACAGCTAAGAGAATAAAGCATGCAAATCCTACGAGGAGTTCTTGTTCAAGCGGAGCGTGTTTCTCTCCCACACAAAATAAATCTGGGATATAACTTATTACTACAGCAAACAAAGCAAAAACAAACCTAAGAAAAGTAAAGAGCGAGACGCTCCAAGCATAGCACATAACGCATGAAGTGATAAAAATATAGTGAAACGAGGGACGAACTGATAATTGTTGATGAAGAAGGGGATGCACGGGGGAATCCCCAAGCTTAGACGCTTGAGTCTCCTTGAAAATTTTTTGGGGTGCACATGGGCATCCCCAAGCTTGAGCGTTTGACACTCCAGGATCTTCTTTCATCATCTTACATCGCACACTTGAAAACTCCCTTCATACATAACTCATTATAAACTGATTAGAGAGGTTAGTACCCTATTAAAATAATTTTCCTCTACTGAAAATAAAGATATTCTTGAAGAGCTACTGTTTCTCAAGATTGCCAAAAAGTATTTTCAAAGAAAAAGCAAACTTAAGGTTTGCAAAAGTTAGGAGAGACAAAACGTGGCAGAATCTGTGAAAAACAGAACAGCAGGTAGTAAAGAATTTTTTAGGGGTACTTCTGCAACTCAAATCAAAAAACTCAGAACATACGAAAGTTCCGTGATTGTATATAGAACGCTGTGTAAATAATTCAGCTCAAAAAAATGAACTGGTAATTTTCTACGATTTTTTTCGTCACGGGGACAGAATCTGTTTTGTGGACAGCATGTCACAACTTTCACTTCCCTTGTCATATGATGCTATAATTGGCACAAAGCTTGAAAAGTATAGATACAATGATGTTGCTACAGTAGTAAAAATCATCAAGACCACTAAGAACAGAAGAAAAACAAAAAGGAAAACCTAAATTCGTTGTGGGCTGCCTCCCAAAAGCGCTTCTTTAAAGCCATTAGCTAGGCTTAAAGCAAAAGATCAAGTCTTATCAAGAAAATAACTAGCCCGTGTGACGGACTCAAAAGGCAACTTAATATTTTTCCTAGGGAAATTTTCCATCCCTTTCTTGAGAGGGAATTGGAATTTGATATTCCCCTCTTTCATGTCAATAACAGCACCCACGGTGCGAAGAAAAGGACGACCCAAAATAATTGGACAAGAGGGCTCACACTCAATGTCCATAATAGTAAAATCAACGGGAACATAATTGTCATTGACAATGATAAGAACATCGTCGATCTTCCCCAAAGGTTTCTTTACGGAAGAATCGACAAGACGAACACCAAAAGAACAAGGATCAAAAGGTTTCAATTCAAGCATATCATACATTCTTTTGGGCATAATGGAGGTACTAGCTCCAACATCACAAAGAGTGAAGCAAGAGAAGTTATTCAATTTGATTTTTATCATAGGATCCCAACCATCTTCTAGCTTCCTAGGTATGGAGGCTTCTAGTCTAAGCTTCTCCTCCCTAACTTTGAGTAGAGCATTGGTGATATGCTCTGAGAAGGCAAGATTAAGTGTGCTAGTGTGGGGGTCTCTAGACATTTTGTGTAGGAAACAAATAACTTCAGGTAAGGTGCAGTTTTCAAAGTCTAGATCACTACTATCTATCAAGGAGGTAGTGATATCATTTAGGCTCACTTTTTTGAAAGCCTCTATATTCATGGAGGTTTCTTCATCTATGGTTGAGGTGATGGCATCACCATTGCTAGGTCTAGTGGGACTAGGGGTGTGATGGGTGCTAGCAGTTTGGACATCCTCAACAACTTGGATAGTAGCTACTGTGTGGTAGGTAGGAAGGCTCTTAACTCTCTCTTCTTCCTTGGGAATAACTTCGGGTTTGGCTGACATTTGGTTTATCAAGGTAGATTGGGTGTGAGACATGTTTGAAACATAAGTCTCAGTGGTAGTGAGCCTAGTTTGGAGACTGGAGATGTCACTGTTCAGGCTCTCAAGTTGTTTGTTAATGTTTTGCAGGATAGAAGAGTGCTCATCTAATTTTCTGGAAAAAGCCTTGTTTTGCTCAAACTGTGTGTGCATATAGCTTTTGGTGCCTTTTTCTATTTCTACATGTTTCTCATAGCTGGGTAGGTCTCTTTCCCTATAATTCTGGTTGTAGGAGTTGCTATTGCCGTTCCCATAGTTGTTGGATGGGAAAGGTCTAGGATTGTTGCTACCAAAATTACTCCTATAAGCATTATTGTTGAAGTTGTTTCTAGAGATAAAGTTCACATCTACTTGTTCTTGAGCAACCAAGAATTTAAAGGAACATCCTGAGGATCAATAGGAGATTGCTTGGTAAGTAGAGACATGATCAAGTCAACCTTTTCATTAAGAGAGGAGATCTCCTTGACAGAATTTACCTTCTTACCAGTTGGAGATCGTTCGGTGTGCCATTGAGAGTAGTTCAGCATCATCTCATCAAGTAGCTTCGTGGCAGCACCAAGTGTGGTTGACATGAAAGTTCCTCCCGCGGCCAAGTCTAACAGATTCCGCGAGGTAAAGTTTAAGCCTGCATAAAAAGTATGGATAACCATCCAGGTAGTCAAACCATGTGTAGGGAAGTTCTTAACAAGAGATTTCATTCGTTCCCAAGCTTGGGCAACGTGTTCATTATCCAATTGCCTAAAATTCATAATGTTACTTCTCAATTGGATAATTTTAGCAGGGGGATAGTACTTCCCAATAAAAGCATCCTTACACTTGTCCCAAGAATCAATACTATTCTTAGGTAAGGATTTCAGCCACTCCTTGGCTCTTCCTCTCAAGGAGAAAGGAAAAAAGCTTCAGCTTGACGATGTCTCCATCTACTTCCTTGTACTTTTGCATATCACAAAGCTCAACAAAATTATGTAAGTGCAAGGCAGCATCCTCTCCATCACCTGAGAATTGATCTTTCATAACAAGATTAAGCAAAGAAGGTTTAATTTCATAAGAAGGTGCTGAAGTGGCGGCTGGAGCAATACGAGTGCAGATAAAGTCACTGTTGTTGTGAGTAGTGAAGTCACACAACTTGGTGTTTTCATTGGAACCCATAGTAGCAGCAGGTATTTTTGGTATTTTTGATAAGGGACACAAAAGTAAAGACTGAAAGGTAAACTAACAAGACTAAAAAGCAAAGATAAAAGATAGTGTGCAACTCCCCTATCTTGTAGACTGGAATCCCCGGCAACGGCGCCAGAAATTGGCTTGATACGGTGAGGATAGTTCTCTCGCCCCTCGTTGGCTACCCCAAGTGGAAGGTGAGATGTAACGTAGCGGCAAATTTCCCTCGGTGAAGATACCAAGGTTTGTCTCCAGTAGGACTCGCAGAAATACAAGAAGGTGACAACGGCGCCAGAAATTGGGCGTTTGTCATGACCTGCACACAGAAACAAATAACTTTTCTCCCAACGAGTACAGAGGAGTTGTCAATTCCTCTGGCCTTGTTGTTTACAAAAGATTAACGCAAGAGATAATAGTGCAACTGAAAGTAAGAACTTGAAGTAAATTGAAGGTGTAAACAATGGTGTGAATATGGACCGGGGTCCCGTGATGTTCACTAGTGATGTCTCTCTCCCAAAAGACGATAAAAGTGCTAGCGAGGTAAACATATCACAGCTGGGCAATTGACAGGATTATAAACGCACCGCAATGCTAACTATTCTACAAAAGAATGGAAGAGGCTCAAAAGAAATGGGCAGTACGCCAAGGTAAGTAGACCGAAATCCATCTGCATCTACTACGAATCATCCACCTTGAGATATATATCCAGAACATCTCGTTGGTATTAAGTTGTGAATCCCACCCAAAGTGTAAACTCAAAGAAACAGACAACTGCATTAAAAGAACTATGTGTAAAGTAAACAATCCTTGCACCCGCAAGTACAAGCACCGTTGTTTTATCCCTGGTGGAAACAACACATCCCCTAGTCTCATGTTTATGTCACTCAAGCTAGACATCAAGGGGCTGAACCCACAATCAAGCATAACGATCCCTCTTGGAGTTGCAACAAATCACTTGGCCAAAGTAAAATACAGAAACTGAGAACATGCAAGAATTTACCAAAGAACACAAATATAAAAGAGAACCAAATATATTACTCATCACAATCTGAACATAATCTTATAATCCATCAGATCCCAGCAAACTCAGCATAGCAATACAGAAAATTACAAAAGTGTGTCAATCAAGTGAGGCAGCTCACGAGGTCTCGAAAGTGAAAGCACAAAGAGGGGAGGAGTACATCACATAGCTACTGGTCACGGACCCATGGTCGAAGGGGGACTACTCACATCACATCCAGGAGGCATCCATGGCGATGGATGGTCTCCCGAAGGGGATTCCTCCTTCCGGCAAGGTGCTGGGGCAGCTTCTCCTGGCAGCCCTGATCTTGAAATGGCGGCGGCGGCGGTACAGATAGGAGAACGGGAATAGCAGATCGATATTAGGGGCTTCCGTCACTGGGGCTATATATAGGCCAAAGGGGGCACCGAGAGGGGCCACAGGGCAGCCAGGAGGCCTCCTAGCGCGTCCTAGGGTGGGGCCGCGCCGGAACCCTCCTAGGCCCTGGTGAGTCCACCCCCTTCCTTCCTTGGTGATTCGGGAAGCTTCCGGGTCGCTGATTTTTTATATAATTTTTCCGGGATTTATTTGGCACTTTTAATGGCCGGAAAACCTGAAATACAAAAACAGCAAAAAACAGGAACTGGCAACTGGGTGCACTGAGTTAATAGGTTAGCTCAAATATGATAAAAAAAAGTGTATGAAAGTTCAAGCAAAACATGGCAAAGTCACACAAATCATGCATGGAGCAAGCAGAAATTATAGATACGTTTGGGACGTATCAGGATCACACCCCCCTTGGCCTATATAAGGAGGGGTAGACCCCTCCCCTTTTTCTAGACAACTTGAAATATCTCTCTTTCTCCTACCTCCAGCAGACTCCCCTTGTTTGGAGTTTGCACCTGGTTGGGAGTTCTCCACCAAAGCACGCCGTTGCTCTACGGAATTCGGGATCCGAATCCTTCTTCTTTCCGTTGCTCACCTGGTTCAGAGCCCAGAGGGAACATGCGTTGCACTGTACGTTTGTAATCTCCTCAAGGCACTACACTTGTGGTGCTACTTCATCGTCGGAGGTCTCCAAGAGTCTTCATTGCCGGTGGTCTTCTACACGACAGGGAGGTCGTAGGTTTAGAGTCTACGCCAACCACATTCGTAGAACGTTTCCCTCTTTCGGTCTTCAAAGGTATGAACACCGATTCCCTCTGTTACTTTACATCGCCATAGCATAGATCTTGGTTTTGGGTATCGTAGGTAGGAAAAATTATTGTTTTCTGTCCCGTATCCCAATTCAGGTACCCTCACAGTGATGAGTCGTGGGGGTATACCCTCGTCACCCCCCACCCCCAGCACGTGCATGCGTATATCAGAGACAACATGGCGAGCTTATTGGGAAAGGGTCTCACCAGATACTTCCTCCTCCGCCACCATCCACCATGGATAGCCAACTAGAAAAGCTATCGGGCACCGCCAGATGCCGCTCGCAAACACCAGCGACCACCACCGCTACGACATGGAGCCATACTACACCATAATGCCAGATGACCTAAATAATAGCTCGACCTAATCGTACTTCTACCACTACTTTCTATTGAAGAGAGCAGGTAACCATACCCATCTCTTATTCGATCGACAACACCAACGAAGGAAGAGGGGAGAGGCTCTGGGAAGGTATTGAAGACTCTCAAGGAGAGGGAGAGGACAGATAAGAACGGAGGCTAAGGTTTATGGGATGGGTCACGTGTTGGCGATGCCTCATGGTACTACTCAGACTGCCCATAAGGCAACCATTAAGGCTTGTAAGGCAAAGGTGTCCGGGAAGGGGGACACAATGCAATTTCAACCTTCCTTGTCCACTTATGTTCTTAACAAGATGTGTGAGATGAGATCATATCCATTGGGGTGAGGACTGACAAGGTGATAGGGCGTATTTCCCCTTGATTGGTTTTAGTGATTGATAACAATACGTTTGAGGATTAACCGTGTGCAATGAGCATTTTAGATAATATTATGAATGGTACAAGACCGTTATTTTCCCCTCCACATTTGGAGATTGCAGACTGTGTTTTTCCTTATGATTCTTTTTGGTCGATGGAGTCGTACGAAAACTATACTATTAAGAGAGGATCCGCTATGGAATGGTGGGTGGAATCATCACACGTACACACTATATGCACCCACATATTCCTCTCGCTTTTTTGGAGGTCATTTGTTATGTGCTAAGGGCTCCCTGGTTTTTCCAGGGCGGTAGTACTGTGGCCATGCGGTAGTACTATGCCAGCAGTACTTCTGGGACTTGACTACCACGCCACTACCGCATTGGGATTTGATCTCTGTAACCCGAATGGGCACGGTAGTTAATATTTGGTAGTACCGCGCCAGCGGTACTTCCAGGACTTCACTACCGCGTCACTACCGCACTGGGATTTGCTCTATGTAACCCGAGCGGTACTACCTCTCCCAGAGCGGTAGTACCGTGGTTGGTGATGCTGCACATAACGGTTGGATTGATCCCACCTATAAAAGGGGGTCTTCTTCCCCAAGTTGACTCGCCTCTTGCCATGCTCTATCGTCCATCAACGCCCAAGCTCCATTCTTACTCGATCTCCCCCCTTTCCATCAAAACTTGTTGATTCTCTAGGGTTTGGAAGAGGAGGCTGTAGGGGAACGCAACAGAAAACAAAAATTTCCGCACCACGAACACGCCCAGGACCACTATGAAGACTGCATACAAGGTTTTGATCTGATCGTTACCGACTCGTAGCGCAGCGGAAGTAGAGTCGATGTAGATCGTCGGTGCAGATCCCCGCAGCTAGGATTTACAACCTCCCAACCGCGAGGATGTTCTCCCTCGTCTGCTCCTCGAACAGCGCTCCAGGAGGCGGTCGGACAGTCCCTCGGACGGTGTCACGGACAGCCCTTCGGGAGGCCCCTCGAAACTCGATCGGTAACTCGGACAGCCCTTCGGGAGGACCCTTGAAATTCGAACGATAATTTGGACAGCCCTTCGGGCAAAAGATCGAAACTACGACCTCTCTACGGGGTTGCACACATACGGTGTCAGCTATCCGACAGGGCTTCGCCGTCCAGAACTAGTTCCTGCCGGAACCTAGACAGCCTTTCGGCTCTACGAAACTATTTCGCTGGGAGGGAGAGAGAAAGCCAGATCATGCATGGCATTTGTATAGAACTCAAGGGAGAGCTTGGATCAAGGATATGGGGCTGCCCTCACACCTCTATTTATAGGAAACCCAAGGGGGCTTTCTTGGCTCCCAAGTCCTTCTAGAAGGCTTTCCAAAAATATCTCAAGTAGTACTTTTTACTATTCATGACACCACTTTTTCGCGTCCGAAAAATCCGAAAATATTTCTGTGGGTCTTAGAATAATTCCAACACCCACTAAAAAGATTTTGGGCGCGTTCCGAAACAATTCCGGATTAGTGATTTTCATCTGCGAAAAGCAACCTAAGAATTTCCGGCAGCTCCGGAACATTTCCGGCAGCTCCGAAATATTTCCGAAAAAAATATTTTATTCTTTTCTCAAGAAAAATTCCAGAAGTTACCAGAACAATTCTGGCACCCTCCAAAAGTACCAGGTGCTTACCGAAACCTTTTCGGCTTAGTGGTTCACTCCGAAACAACTTTTCGGTTTTACCAAAACTATCCCGGTGTTCTCTCTCCAGAACTTTTCCGTTTTCTCCGAAACCTTTTCGGTGACTTTCTCTTAGACTCCCTGTCTAGTATTCAGCAGATAGATGACCCTTAAGCGTGTGACCCTATAGGTTCGGTGAAGTATAGACATGACCCGGAACACTTTCCGATCAATGATCAACATCGGAGCCGTGGACACCCATATTGACCCCTATACCCACACGAATAAATATTCGAGTGAACCTCCAGTTGCCGTGTGCTATTCTTGTTGCTTCGCGATATGTTACAAACACCCGAGGTGAGACTTATCGGCATCCCCGTGAATCAACAACTTGTCCACTATGCCAGTTACCTCGTTTCCGGTATTGTTCTCTTTTCTCGTTCCCGTGTTCCGGCATCCCTGTGATCAAATCACACTGTGTCTGGCCAGACGATGGTGGATACTGTAACACCGAGAGGGCCCGAAGAATATCTCTCCATCGACGGAGGAGCAAATCCCAATCTTGAGCTAGCTAGTTCCTGGTCATACTTTTCCGTGAACCCGTAAGCCGCCGTAATAGCCACCCTTTTACAGATGACGTTTAACAAACCCCAAAGTTCACGAAGCAAGTACGAAGGAACTCGATACTCTCATGGTCTAAGGAATTATGCAAACGCTCAACTTTCTCTGTGTTATAATCCATTAATTGGTGACGAATGTATCTCATAGCATAACATCAAACTGGGTCGATTCAACACAAATGTTCTTCTAACATTGTGCCCTCAAAATTGCCGGCATAGTCATGCCCATGATCAGGAAAACAGAACCATCATGCAACACTTGAGCTAGTCTTAGAGGCGAGACTAGGAATATATATATTTTATCCGTTTATTATTCCACACGTGCATATGAGTCTTCCTCCGAGCCTCGTGGTTATTGCAGACTCGAGAACCATAGCAGTTATAGCATGGAATATAAACATAATTAGGAACATGGGGATAAATAATAACATTTATTATTGCCTCTAGGGCATATCTCCTACAGAGGCTCCGATCTACACTTCCACCAAAGGATATTTGATTCCCCCCACTAATCCCTTGTGTATCTTGTTACTCTCGGGTGCTCTGGTGCCCTATACGGAAGTGGTCACCTGGAAGCCATACTCCATTGTGGTAAAGCTTAGTGGTTGAGTTGGGAGCCTCCAATTAAGTTATGGAGATTTCCCCAACCTTGTTTGTAAAGGTTCGGTCGCCGCCTTCAAGGGCATCGCGTAGTGGATCACGACATCTTGCATTAGTGAGAGCATGAGGAGAATAGGGTGGCCCTCGTTGACTTCGTGTGGCATTGTGTTCCACACCCTCTCCAAACGGAGACGAACTTCTCGCAAGAGAAGGAACTTCGGGAACATATCCTTGTCTCCCGTGTTTCCTTTACGGTTATTTACCTTTACTTTGTGCAATCATATTTCCTTGTTTATCTTATGCTTTCTCATATAGTGTTAGGTTGCTCACCTAGTTGCACATCAAGACAACCTACTTTATTTTTTAAGCCTTAATTTTTCAAGAAAAGGTTAAAAACGGTTAGTCGCCTCCCCACCCCTCTAGTCGACATAATGATCCTTTCAACAGGGCTCCCATGAGGTGCACATGACCGTTGTTGCCTAGCAGCTGTAAGGCCCGATATGCGGTACTGTTCTAGATCTAAATGTTTCCATCCAGATTCGGGGACGAAGCACATATCGGTCCCACCGCGACATATGACGAAGTCATATGCCCCGGATTTCCAACATGATATCACAACATTATAGATACAAGGATACAACATCTCATACAATCGGCATACAACTGCCTTAAATACAATACATGATCGGAAGGTACATGTCTGAGTACAGACTACAATCAAATGCCTAGTGGCAAAAGAATATCATCGATCCCCATAACCACACGGGTCCAGGCCCTCCGCCGGGATCCGCCTAACTAGTCGTCGTCGAGTCTCCACGTGAAACGTCAATCACCGTACCTGTTGTCGATCAAGAACCCTGAAAAGAGTTTGGGTTAGTATCATGAGTACAGAAGTACTCAGCATCCAACTGTAGTGGTCAACTGACCCAGCAAGGACTTCATCACTCTTCATTCTAGGACAACTAGTAGTTTACGGTAAGGAAGGGGTAAGTGGTGAGGTTGCTGCCGCACTAGCATTTATGAAGTGGCTAACGAACTAGAGAGTAAGATAAGAAGCCAAGCATTCGATGAGGAATCGCTTCCAACAAGTCTTGCTATCCACCTACTTACGCAAGCATAACACATATCCTATCCTTGTCCTCCTATCCTTGTCCTCCTCTTCGCATCCCGACGAAGAAGAAGCAGTCAAGGCACACACACGTTGATCAAGTTTATTAAGATTATCTCAGTTGATCAAGTCAAGGCACACACACGCCAATCCAAGAGCCGGTCGCGCCCTCGGATCGGACTCTTCCGTATGGCTAAGGTCGGGGTTAGTCTCACCTATATAACAGGGTACTTCCCTAGCTCACCAGTGTGGACCAGCAGAGGAAATCTGTCTCCGCTAGCCCGAGTTGTTTTAAAACTGCTGGGGGGCCAACCAAGCACACACACGGTTTCAAATGGTAAATCAGCTTGTGCCACCTCCAGAAATGTTTGGAGCTAGGTAGGTAAGAAGAGGGGACCCCATAAAATCCCACACGCGGTTAGGCACGCTCAGTCTTAAAACCAATACCCGGAACATGGGTCCTAGGTGACTCAAATGGAACAAAGCGTCGGGGCGGGATAGCCTAGACCTTCCATCCTTCGTCGAATATAGTCAACATTTATAATAATCATATCATCAACAACAATATAATAATGTGATAGCCCAAACCAAGGAGTAACAGGGTAACATCGTAGCATCCTAAGCATGCATACTAAGCAGGGCTGAGCAACGAGCAATAGTAACATAGCAGTACATGGTTTGCAGGGAGGGGACATGGCTGTATCGGTTTGAAAGAGGCTGTAAACATGTGGTAGGATCAAACATCGAACCTATCCTAGACTAGCATGCAAACCATTGGTTGAAATAGAATGGATCATAAGTAATGTATAGTCCTTGCCTGTTCATAAGTCGGGTTCCGAAGGTGTAGTTGATCGCAAGCTCGCAACGTCTCCGATAGGTACCCGCGGAAGCACACAAGACGGTAAACACTGGAAAGCAATCGACGAGCAAGCGTCTATTATTACGAAGCAAACACGAGCAAGCATCAACAAGAAGGCAAAACGAGATATCGCACCTACCGTCGAGAGCGGTTACTAATAGGTTAAGTGGAGTATTCGTCACACACGACGATACCGCACATTTATATTGGTTTAAGTTGTTTAGCTACTCAAGGTGAGCAAGGTTGTTAACATGGCATATCACTCAAGCATGGCATATACAACAAACATGTCAAGAGGTGAAGCATAAGATAAACTATCTATGCTAGTCAATTTCAGTGAGGCACAACCTAAACATGACATTACACTAAGTGCCTCACGACAATTAAAACATTTGGTACTGTTCTGCCCTAAACCATATTTTAGGTTAGTTAACAGCAGCAAACAATAGCAAAAACACAAAGTACATGAAAAACTAATCAAGTTACATATAAAGAACACTCCAAACGGAGTTACGGTTAAAAAGATACAAGCAAAACAAGTTTGGAACACAATCTGCCAACATCGCGAAGGACACTTTAGAGCAATGCATAAACATGATAATGAATGCAAACATGCTCACAAATGATATGCAATTAAAGTAGACATAGAAGGGAAGGCATGTCAAAAGGAATCATGCAAAAAGGCATCACGAACAACTAGTTATAGCTCATGCAAAAATGCAATAAAACATTACTAGTCTAGGACTTAGTGTAAATCAGAGAAACATGGCAGAAACTGTTATTTTTATGCTGTATAAACAGGGGTATAACTATATGCAAAAGTGTAGCAACATGACATAGCAATACATGGGCATGAAGTAGATATGATGATGATCAGGTACAAAAAAGAATCAAGGTCATAGGCATCATAGATCAAAAGATATTAAGCATGCAACATGGCATCGGGACGTTACAGACTTAGTGAAAAGCAGAGGTGGCTGTCAACAACAGCAGCATAGCAACTTTGGAGCTCAATAACTAGACGACCAGCAAGCATATCACGACAATGCAATACATGTAATGGAAGTAGACATGATGCTTAACAGTATGCAACAAGAATCAATGCAATAGGCCTCATGGATGTGTCTCAATCATCATGCAAACTTGCAACAAAATAACAGCAGCAACACACTAACAGGAAAAAATAGCAGTTAACGGCCTGATGCCCACTTCAACACAGATTAACAACATCAAGATGGCCTCAAATCAAAATTCTCACAAAATAGGAACTGAAGTACACAATGTTCTAAACAATTTTCATTTTGGGCGCAACGTCATCCGAGTTACAGATTTACCGCAAATCTACTCGCGAAATTGAATCAGCAGCACATATTTTCCAGACTTAGAAAAAATAACAGGGTGCTAGAAGAAGAAAAAACGGACGGGCCCTCACCATGGGCTCGGCCCATCTGCGGTGGAGAGGTCGTGCCCTGGCTGGAGGATATGGGCCGGCTCGGGTGCTGGGCCGCGCTGGCGCTGGGCCTCAACTGGGGCAGGCCGGCTCACACGGCGGCGGTTGACCGGATCGGGACCCCGATCCCACGGCGGCGGCGGCGGCGGCTTCCGGCCACTGGCGGCGAGGCAGGAGGCGAGGGAGTCTGTGATGGCGCGCGGAGGAGGCCGAGGGGGGCACGGGCCGCCGGATCTGGCCAGAAGGGCTCCGGGCGAAGCAAAAGGGGCGGTCGGCGAGGTTCTTCCGGCGACTCCATGGCCATGGAGGGCAGCAACTACCGTGGCTTCCCGCCGGTGCGCGGCGGCCTCCTGCAGGCGAGAGACGACGGTGAGAGGGGGAGAACAGGCACATGAGTAGGTGAGGAAGTCGGGGCGGCGCGCAGCTCGTCGGAAGGGCGCTCCGGCCGTGGTGGTTCACCGGTGAAGGGCGGTGGCGGCGGAGCCACAGAGGAGCACGGGCTGGCTGGCCCAGATCGGGCCCGGCGGCGGTGGAGAGGGCACTTTGGGGCCCGGTTCGGTCTGGGAGGCTGTTGGGTCGACGTGGCGGCCTCCGGAACCGTTGATCTTCGGATCCGGCAGCTCTGGAGGGCTGTAGGCTAGGGTATCGGATCTGGGGGCTAAATTGGGCAGATTTGGGCAAAATAGAGGGGGTGGATGCAATTTTGTGGCAAGGGAAACCCTAGAAAGCGGTGGGAGTGTGGTGGTCTTTATATAGCCCAGGTGGCTGGCAGTTTGCAAAAACATCCCCGGTTTTTCTCTCTCGCGCGCGGTGCTTACGTTTCTGACCGCCGAGGGTCCGCAGTACCTCCGATTCGGGTAAAACTTTGAACTGCGCGATCAGCGCGTCGAGCCGGCGGCGTTCACCTCACGCTGGAACCGTTCAGAGAACACTTTCTGGCGCGCTATAAAAATATCCCGTTTACTTATTAAACGGGGTTTTTGTTCCGTTGGCTGCGGCTGGTCTCGTGCGGTTTCGCGCAGTGATCGGGCGAAACCCGGTGTCGAAAAGGTCGACTGTCAGGGTGGAAAGGGTCGGTCTCCGTACGATACGAGATAATAGGGGGAAAATAATCGCCGATCGATAAATCGGGGATGCAAACACCGCAAACAAATCAGGCAATCAAATAATTCACACCGAAAACAAAAATTTTATTTTTTGTGAAATCTGGGCTGTTACAATACAACAACACCAACAAGGGATCTCATCCCAAGATCCAGGAAGATCCGGGGGAGAGGGGAAGGGGGAGAGAAAAGAGTCGACGATCCTCAACACCACCAACAAGGGACTCTGCTTCATGTCGACGTCGAACTTCTTTCGAGATAAATTTCCACAGAGAGATGGCGACGTCGAAAAACGAAACCATCGGTGTCACGAGGAAGAACGATAGCGAGATCCGGATCAAAGGATAGTGTTCCCACTCAAAATCGTGAAGACACTAGGCAAAAGGACTGAAGTCAACAGACGACCCAGATATCTACCCAGAGTCGGAAGAACTAAAGGTACTACCGGATTTCCCAACCTGAGATCGGAATCGAGACAATACACTGCAAGCAAGGCATTGTAACGGTTCTGATACTCCTCACACTCGAGATCCTAGAGCTTTCAAGGGGATAAGATGAGAATTTAAAACACTTACAACACTTGTCCAAACCAGAGCAAGGGTAATTAACGAGTAAAAAGATTCCTACTCTCCGATAACTAACTTAATAACTACAAAATATTTTTTGTCTGGACTCGACTTCGGCCAGAAAAGGGATCCTACGGTCGGTAAGGCTCTGATACCAAGTTGTAAGGCCCAATATGCGGTACTGTTCCAGATCTAGATGTTTCCATCCAGATCCGGGGATGAAGCACATATCGGTCCCACCGCGACATATGACGAAGTCATATGCCCCGGATTTCCAACATGATATCACAACATTACAGATACAAGGATACAACATCTCATACAATCGGCATACAACTGCCTTAAATATAATACATCATCGGAAGGTACATGTCTGAGTACAGACTACAATCAAATGCCTAGTGGAAAAAGAAAGTCATCGATCCCCAAAACCACACGGGTCCAGGCCCTCCGCCGGGATCCGCCTAACTAGTCGTCGTCGAGTCTCCACGTGAAACGTCGATCACCGTACCTGTTGTCGATCAAGAACCCTGAAAAGAGTTTGAGGGTAGTATCATGAGTACAGAAGTACTCAGCATCCAACTGTAGTGGTAAACTGACCCAGCAAGGAATTCATCACTCGTCATTCTAGGACAACTAGTAGTTTACGGTAAGGAAGGGGTAAGTGGTGAGGTTGCTGCCGCACTATCATTTATGAAGTGGCTAACGAACTAGAGAGTAAGATAAGAAGCCAAGCATTCAATGAGGAATCGCTTCCAACAAGTCTTGCTATCCACCTACTTACGCAAGCATAACACCTATCCTATCCTTGTCCTCCTCTTCGCATACCGACGAAGAAGAAGCAGTCAAGGCCCGCACACGTTGATCAAGTTTATTAAGATTATCTCAGTTGTTGTTGTCTATGAACAAGGAGTAGGTCTCAAGTCATCCATAACCGTGGATACGGCTTCTCGAAAAGATTTAACCCTGCAGGGGTTTACCAACTGCCCATTACAAGGCTCCGCACGCACGCCCATCTCTCTCAGTTGCTACCCATCATAGGCAACCATTTTATGATTTAATTCCGAGAGATCCGAAACGACAGGTCCCTCTAACTAACAACGCACAAATCCGGGTGGCCCCCGGGGAGTCGATACCCAATCCAAGAGTCGGCCGCGCCCTCGGATCGGACTCTTCCGTATGGCTAAGGTCGGGGTTAGTCTCACCTATATAACAGGGGACTTCCCTAGCTCACCAATGTGGACCAGCAGGGGAACTCTGTCTCTGCTAGCCCGAGTTGTTTTAAAACTGCTGGGGGGCCAACCTAGCACACACACGGTTTCAAATGGTAAATCAGCTTAGGCCACCTCTAGAAATGTTTGGAGCTAGGTAGGTAAGAAGACTACAAAATGCTTTTTTCTAGACTCGACTTCGGCCAAAAAAGGGATCCTACGGTCGGTAAGGCTCTGATACCAAGTTGTAAGGCCTGATATGCGGTACTGTTCCAGATCTAGATGTTTCAATCCAGATCTGGGGAAGAAGCACATATCGGTCCCACCGCGACATATGACATAGCCATATGCCCCGGATTTCCAACATGATATCACAACATTACAGATACAAGGATACAACATCTCATACAATCGGCATACAACTGCCTTAATACAATACAACAGCGGAAGATACATGTCTGAGTACAGACTACAAGCAAATGCCTAGTGGCAAAGAGAAAAATGTCGATCACCATACCTGTTGTCGATCAAGAACCCTGAAAAGAGTTTGGGGGTAGTATCATGAGTACAGAAGTACTCAGCATCCAACTGTAGTGGTCATCTGACCCAGCAAGGACTTCATCACTCGTCATTCTAGGACAACTAGTAGTTTACGGTAAGGATGGGGTAAGTGGTGAGGTTGCTGTCGCACTAGCATTTATGAAGTGGCTAACGATCTAGAGAGTAAGGTAAGAAGCCAAGCATTCGATGAAAAATCGCCTCCAACAAGTCTGCTATCCACCTACTTACGCAAGCATAACACCTATCTTATCCTTGTCCTCCTCTTCGCATCCCGACGAAGAAGAAGAAGTCAAGGCACACACACGTTGATCAAGTTATTAAATATGATTCAATTGATGTTATCTATGAACAAGACGTAGGTCTCAAGTCGTCCATAACCGTGGACACGGCTTCTCGAAAAGATTTAACCCTGCAGGGGTGTACCAACTGCCCATTACAAGGCTCCGCACGCACGCCCATCTCTCTCAGTTGCTACCCATTATAGGCAACCATTTTATGATTTAGTTCCGAGAGATCCGAAACGACAGGTCCCTCTAACTAACAACGAACAAATCCGAGTGGCCCCCGGTGAGTCGACACCCAACTCAAAACCCGGCCGCGCTCTCGAATCAGTCTCTACCGTCTGTCGCAGGTTTGGATAGCCGGTTAATCACACATGGGAAACCGGGTCCTCAGCCGGACAAGGTGGACCAACAAGGAAACCATGTCCCCGCTGGCGCATGTTGGTTTGAAAACTACTAGCGGCCGACCAGCACACAGACGGTTTCAAATGGTAAATCAGCTTGGGCCACCAATGGAAATTTTTGAAGTTAGGTAGGTAAGAAAAGGGACCCCATAAAATCCCACATGCGGTTAGGCACGCTCAGTCTTAAAACTAATACCCGGAACTTGGATCCTAGGTGACTCGAATGGAACAAAGCGTCGGGGCGGGATAGCCTAGACCTTCCATCCTTCGTCGAATATAGTCAACATTATAATAATCATATCATCAACAACAATATAATAATGTGATAGCCCAATCCAAGGAATAACGGGGTAACATTCGTAGCATCCTAAGCATGCATACTAAGCAGGGGCTGAGCAACGAGCAATAGTAACATAGCAGTACATGGTTTGCTGGGAGGGGACATGGCTGTATCAGTTTGAAAGAGGTTGTAAACATGTGGTAGGATCAAACATCGAACCTAACCTAGACTAGCATGCAAACCGCTGGTTGAAATAGAATGGATCATAAGTAATGTATAGTCCTTGCATGTTGACAAGTCGAGTTCCAAAGGTGTAGTTGATCGCAAGCTCGCATCGTCTCCGAGAGGTACCCGTGGAAGCACACAAGACGGTAAACACTGGAAAGCAATCAACGAGGAAGCACTCTATTACTACGAGGAAAACACGAGCAAGCATCAACAAGAAGGCAACACGAGACATCGCACCTACCGTCGAGAGCGGTTACTAACAGGTTAAGTGGAGTACTCATCACACACAAACATTACAAGAGGTGAAACATAAAGGAAACTATATATGCTAGTCACTTTAAGTGAGGCACAACCTAAACATGGCATTCCACTAAGTGCCGCACGACAATTAAAACATTTGGTACTGTTCTGTCCTAAAGAATATTTTAGGTTGGTTAACAGCAGGAAACAATAGCATAAACACAAAGTACACAAAAAACTAATCAAGTTACATATAAGAAACATTTTATTTGGAGCAACGGTTAAAAAGTTATGGCAGATTATATTTATAGTGGCACGGGTTGTAATTAGCAGTAAAACAGCATATAAACAAAGTCAAACATGGCAAAAGAGCACATTTGATGAAATTAGACAAAATTCTAAGCAAGTTTCATGTTTAACGCATCGCAATCCGAGCTACACAATACTACACAATCTGCCATTTAATTAAAACCAGAAAAGGAAAAAAAACTACTGGGCCGAATCTGCTCTAATTGGGCTAACAGTGGGTGAGCGCGAGATAATAAAAAACTCCACATGCGCTACGCAGCAATGGGCCAAGCCCAACAGAAAAAAGGGGAGGCGCTCACCTAGTGGGCCTTGGCCTAGGAGGCGGCGGTTAGGGCGACTTCACCGTGGGCGGAAGATAGGCGCGGTGGCGTGCTTGGGCCGTGCGGTCGTGCAGTTGGGCCATGGGCGCACCGGCCCACAGCGGCGACGAGCGGGCGAGCGGACGCGGCTTCGTCCTTGTCCCGACGAGGCTACAGGCGGCGGCGTGGGAGGAGGTTCCGGCGAGGAGGCCGATAGGTTCCAGAGGTGCGGCGAGCTGGGGAACGGGCGAGGCGGCGCGTGGGCTGTCGGATCCGCACGATTCGGTCGCCGGCGGGCAGCGGAGAGCTCCGGATCGGGACGCTTGGCCATGGCGGAAGGTGGCGCTGGTTCCTGCAGGGAGGAGAGCTCAGGGGAGAGGAGGGGAGTCGAAGGAGAGGAGGGGTGCGGGGAGACCTGGCCGGGGCGTCGCGGTTGCTGGCGGGCGGTGGCGGCCAAGCCAGAGGCGCGCGGCGGGCGGTGGCTTCCCACGGCTGGAGAGAGAGAGAGAGAGAGGAGAGAGAAGTGGTTGGTGGGAAGCTCGGTGGGCCGTCAGATCGCGAGATCTGACTGTCCAGGATTGATCTGGATAGGATTTGGGCAAAAAAATGGGCTAACTGCGAAAATGGGGTATTTTTGGGGCAAAGTGGAGGGGGTGGTTGCAATTTTGTGGCTAGGGAAACCCTAGCAAGGGGTGGGAGTGGGGTGGTATTTATATAGCCCAGGTGGCAGGCAGTTTGCAAAAACATCCCCGATTTTTCTCTCGCGCGCGCAGTGTTTACGTTTCTGACCGCCAGGGGTCCGCAGGACCTCCGATTCGGGTAAAACTTCGAACTGCGCGATCAGCGCGTCGAGACGGCGGCGTTCATATCGCGCTAGAACCGTTCATAGAACAATTTTCGGCACGCTATAAAAATAACCCGTTTAATTATTAAACAGGGTTTTTCGTTCCGTTGGCTGCGACTGGTCTCGTGCGGTTTTCACGACGGTGATTGGGTGAAACCCGGTGTCGCAAATGTCGAGTGTCAGGGTGGCAAGGGTCGGCCTCCGTCCGGTACGAGATAAGAGGGGGGGGGAATAATCGCCGATTGATAAATCGGGGATGCAAACACCGCAAACAAATCAGACAATCAAACAATTCACACCGAAAACAAATTTTTTAATTTTTGTTAAATCTGGGCTGTTACACTTGATATATCTATCGAGAACATCTCACTGGTATTAAGTTGCGAGCACCACCCAAAGTGTAAACCCAAAGCAACAGACAACTGCATTAAAAAATCTTTGCGTAAAGTAAACAATCCTTGCAACCGCGGTTACAAGCACCGTTCTTTTCCCCCTTGTAGCCACAGCACATCCCCTAGACTCATGTTTCTGTCACTCAAGCGTGTCATCAGGGGACATGTACCCACAATCGAGCATAACGTTCCCTCTTGGAGTTACTACCTACCACTTGGCCAAAGCAATAAACAACAACGGAGAACATGCAAGAATTACTTAGGAACAAAATTTTAAGAGATAAAAACCAAATATATTACTCTATCACGATCTGAACATAATCTCATAATTTATCAAATCCCATCAAACTCAGCATAGCAACAGCAGAAAAATTACATAAGTGCCTCGATCATGTAGGGCAGCTCACGAGGTCTAAACAATGAAGAACAAAGAGGGGAGGAGAACATCGCATAGCTACTGATCACGGACCCATGGTCCAAGGTAGACTACTCACGGCACATCCGGGAAGCGTCCATGGTGGAGGGGAAGCTCCCGGAGGTCGATCCTCCCTCCGGCAGGGTGCCGGGAAGGGTCCTGACGGTGCTCCCGATCTTGGAAGCGCGGCGGCGGCGGAACAGAGGCGAGATTGCGAAATAGGGTTC
The DNA here is from genome assembly GCA_950022295.1 of Bromus sterilis. NCBI lineage: Eukaryota > Viridiplantae > Streptophyta > Magnoliopsida > Poales > Poaceae > Bromus > Bromus sterilis. The sequence continues at coordinate 343,681,522 of OX465596.1, read as the reverse complement.
TGTCTTCGGAAGTTTCCCGTGAGGAGAATAAATAGGAGAAGGGGGGCAGCCAGGGGGCCACCAGGGGTCCAGGCTTCCCCTGGCGCGGCCAGGCCCCTGGGCGCGCCAGGTGGCCGCCTGGTGGTGGGCCCCTGGCCCTCCTTCGGGTTTTGGAGGCTTCCGACACGCTGATTTTTTATCTGATTTTTGCTGGATTTTTGGAGCACTTTTTATATGGGGGAAAACTGAAATAAAAAACAGCAGAAAACAGGAACTGGCACTGGGGTGCATTGAGTTAGTAGGTTAGTCCAAATATGATCAAAAGTGTATGAAAGTGTATCTAGACCATAGAAATATCACACAAAACATGCATGGAGCGAGCAGAAATTATCGATACGTTTGAGACGTATCAGGTGCCGACACATGAATTCTGGTCCCCCGAAGCTTGTTGGCGATGGCGGCGGAGATCGGAATTGTTTATGGAAAAAGGAGTCGCGGAATCACGGTTTTTGCGCCGGGGGGTAAATATAGGCCGAAGGGGAGCCCCCCCGGGGGGGTGGGGGCACCTCGCCCTAGTGGCCAGGTGGCGCGGGTCCCCCCTGGCCGCGCCAGGAGGCTGGCTGGGGCTGTGGGCCACCCCTTGACCTCATCCTCCGGCTGGAGGACTCTTATGGAACGCCGATTTATATATATTTTTCGTGGAATTTTCTGAGCACTTTAAATATGGGTATAAACCTGCAATGCATGGACATGAACAAACAGAAACTGGCACTGGGTCCACTGAGTTAGTAGGTTAGTCCAAATATGTTGAAAAAAGGTATGAAAGTGTAACCAAACACATAGCAATATCACCCATATAAGCATGGAAGTAGCATAAATTATAGATACATTTGGGACTTGTCAGGCTTCATGTGGACCACTGGCCTTTCCATGCACTAGGTAGGGTTATGGTGGGCCACAAAACACAAAGAGCTGCTGTAACAGCCCAGATTTCACAAAAATTAAAAATTTTGTTTTCGGTGTGAATTATTTGATTGCCTGATTTGTTTGCAGTGTTTGCATCCCCGATTTATCGATCGGCGATTATTTTCCCCCTATTATCTCGTATCGGACGGAGACCGACCCTTGCCACCCTGACACTCGACCTTTGCGACACCGGGTTTCACCCGATCACCGTCGCGAAACCGCACGAGACCAGCCGCAGCCAACGGAATAAAAACCCCGTTTAATAAGTAAACGGGATATTTTTATAGCGCGCCGGAAAGTGTTCTCCGAATGGTTCCAACGCGAGGTGAACGCTGCCGGCTCAACGCGTTGATCGTGCAGTTCGAAGTTTTACCCGAATCGTAGGTACTGCGGACCCCCGGCGGTCAGAAACGTAAGCACCGCGCGCGCGAGAGAAAAACCGGGGATGTTTTTGCAAATTGCCAGCCACCTGGGCTATATAAAGACCACCACACTCCCACCTCTTTCTAGGGTTTCCGTAGCCACAAAATTACAGCCACCCCCCTTTATTTTGCCCAAATCTGCCCAATTTAGCCCCCAGATCCGAAACCCTAGCCTCCAGCCCTCCAGGGCTGTCGGATCCGAAGATCAACGGCTCCGGAGGCCTCCACGTCGACCCAGCAGCCTCCGAGACCGAACCGGGCCCCGCAGGGCCCTCTCCACCGCCGCCGGGCCCGATCTGGGCCAGCCAGCCCGCGCTCCTCTGCGGCTCCGCCGCCACCGCCCTTCACCGGCGAGCCACCACGGCCGGAGCGCCCTCCGACGAGCTGCACGCCGCCCCAACTTCCTCACCTCCTCATGTGCCTGTTCTCCCCTCTCACCGTCGTCTCTCGCCTGCAGGAGGCCGCCGCGCGCCTGCGGGAAGCCACGGCAGTCGCCACCCTCCATGGCCATGGAGTCGCCCGAAGAACCTCGTCGACCGCCCCCTTTTGCATCGCCCGGAGCCCTTCCGGCCAGATCCGGCGGCCCGTGCCCCCCTCGGCCTCCTCCGCGCGCCATCACAGACTCCCTCGCCTCCTGCCTCGCCGCCGGTGGCCGGCAGCCGCCGCCGCTGCCGCTGGATCGGAGTCCCGATCAGGTCAACCGCCGCAGTTGAGGCCCAGCGCCAGCGCGGCCCGGCACCCGAGCCGGCCCAGATCCGCCAGCTAGGGCACGACCTCTCCACCGCAGATGGGCCGAGACCATGGTGAGGGCCCGTCTGTTTTTTTCTTCTAGCACACTGTTATTTTTTCTAAGTCTGGAAAATATGTGATGCTGATTCAATTTTGCGAGTAGATTTGCGGTAAATTTGTAGCTCAGATGACGTTGCGCCCAAAAGGAAAATTGTTTAGAATTGTGTGTACTTCAGTTCCTATTTTGTGAGCATTTTGATTTGAGGTCATCTTGATGTTTTTAATCTGTGTTGAAGTGGGCATCAGGCCGTTAACTGCTATTTTTTCCTGTTAGTGTGTTGCTGCTGTTATTTTGTTGCAAGTTTGCATGATGATTGTGACACATCCATGAGGCCTATTGCATTGATTCTTTTTGCATACTATTAAGCATCATGTCTACTTCCATTAAATGTATTGCATTGTCGTGATATGCTTGCTGGTCATCTAGTTATTGAGCTCCAAAGTTGCTATGCTGCTGTTGTTGACAGCCACCTCTGCTTTTCACTAAGTCTGTAACGTCCCGATGCCATGTTGCATGCTTAATATCTTTTGATCTATGATGCCTATGACCTTGATTCTTTTTTGTACCTGATCATCATCATATCTACTTCATGCCCATGTATTGCTATGTCATGTTGCTACACTTTTGCATATAGTTATACCCCTGTTTATACATCATAAAAATAACAGTTTCTGCCATGTTTCTCTGATTTTCACTAAGTCCGAGACCAGTAATGTTTTATTGCATTTTTGCATGAGCTATAACTAGTTGTTCTTGATGCCTTTTTTGCATGGTTACTTTTGACATGCCTTCCCTGCCATGTCTACTTTAATTGCATATCATTTGTGAGCATGTTTGCATTCATTATCCTGTTTATGCATTGCTCTAAAGTGTCCTTCTCGATGTTGGCAGATTGTGTTCCAAACTGGTTTTTCTTGTATCTTGTTAACCGTAACTCCGTTTGGAGTGTTCTTTATATGTAACTTGATTAGTTTTTTTGTAGTTTGTGTTTGTGCTATTGTTTTCTGCTGTTAACCAACCTAAAATATGGTTTAGTGAAGAATAGTACCAAATATTTAATTGTGGTGAGGCACTTAGTGTAAAGTCATGTTTAGGTTGTGCCTCACTTAAATTGACTAGCATAGATAGTTTATCTTATGCTTCACCTCTTGACATGTTTGTGTGCTATGCCATGCTTGAGTGAGATGCCATGTTAACAACCTTGCTCAACTTGAGTAGCTAAACAACTTGAACCAATATAAACGCGCGGTATCGTCGTGTGTGACGAATACTCCACTTAACCTGTTAGTAACCGCTCTCGACGGTAGGTGCGATGTCTCGTGTTTCCTTCTTGTTGATGCTTGATCGTGTTTGCTTCGTAGTAATAGATGCTTGCTCGTCAATTGCTGTCCAGTGTTTACCGTCTTGTGTGCTTCCGCGGGTACCTATCGGAGACGTTGCGAGCTTGCGATCAACTACACCTTCGGAACTCGACTTATCAACAGGCAAGGACTATACATTACTTATGATCCATTCTATTTCAACCAGTGGTTTGCATGCTAGTCTAGGATAGGTTCGATGTTTGATCCTACCACATGTTTACAGCCTCTTTCAAACCGATACAGCCATGTCCCCTCGCAGCAAACCATGTACTTCTATGTTACTATTGCTCGTTGCTCAGCACCTGCGTAGTATGCATGCTTAGGATGCTACGGTGTTACCCTGTTACTCCTTGGTTTGGGATATCACATTATTATATTGTTGTTGACGATATGACTATTATAAATGTTGACTATATTCGACGAAGGATGGAAGGTCTAGGCTATCCCGCCCCGACGCTTTGTTCCATTCGAGTCACCTAGGACCCGAGTTCCGGGTATTGGTTTTAAGACTGAGCGTGCCTAACCGCGTGTGGGATTTTATGGGGTCCCCTCTTCTTACCTACCTAGCTCCAAACATTTCTAGAGGTGGCCTAAGCTGATTTACCATTTGAAACCGTGTGTGTGCTTGGTTGGCCCCCCAGCAGTTTTAAAACAACTCGGGCTAGCAGAGACAGAGTTCCCCTGCTGGTCCACATTGGTGAGCTAGGGAAGTCCCCTGTTATATAGGTGAGACTAACCCCGACCTTAGCCATACGGAAGAGTCCGATCCGAGGGCGCGGCCGACTCTTGGATTGGGTATCGACTCCCCGGGGGCCACCCGGATTTGTGCGTTGTTAGTTAGAGGGACCTGTCGTTTCGGATCTCTCGGAATTAAATCATAAAATGGTTGCCTATGATGGGTAGCAACTGAGAGAGATGGGCGTGCGTGCGGAGCCTTGTAATGGGCAGTTGGTAAACCCCTGCAGGGTTAAATCTTTTCGAGAAGCCGTATCCACGGTTATGGATGACTTGAGACCTACTCCTTGTTCATAGACAACAACAACTGAGATAATCTTAATAAACTTGATCAACGTGTGCGGGCCTTGACTGCTTCTTCTTCGTCGGGATGCGAAGAGGAGGACAAGGATAGGAGGACAAGGATAGGATATGTGTTATGCTTGCGTAAGTAGGTGGATAGCAAGACTTGTTGGAAGCGATTCCTCATTGAATGCTTGGCTTCTTATCTTACTCTCTAGTTCGTTAGCCACTTCATAAATGCTAGTGCGGCAGCAACCTCACCACTTACCCCTTCCTTACCGTAAACTACTAGTTGTCCTAGAATGACGAGTGATGAATTCCTTGCTGGGTCAGTTTACCACTACAGTTGGATGCTGAGTACTTTTGTACTCATGATACTACCCTCAAACTCTTTTCAGGGTTCTTGATCGACAACAGGTACGGTGATCGACGTTTCACGTGGAGACTCGACGACGACTAGTTAGGCGGATCCCGGCGGAGGGCCTGGACCCGTGTGGTTTTGGGGATCGATGACTTTCTTTTTCCACTAGGCATTTGATTGTAGTCTGTACTCAGACATGTACCTTCCGATGATGTATTATATTTAAGGCAGTTGTATGCCGATTGTATGAGATGTTGTATCCTTGTATCTGTAATGTTGTGATATCATGTTGGAAATCCGGGGCATATGGCTATGTCATATGTCGCGGTGGGACCGATATGTGCTTCTTCCCCAGATCTGGATGGAAACATCTAGATCTGGAACAGTACCGCATATCAGGCCTTACAACTTGGTATCAGAGCCTTACCGACCGTAGGATCCCTTTTTTGGCCGAAGTCGAGTCTAGAAAAAAGCATTTTGTAGTTACTAAGTTAGTATCGGAGAGTAGGAATCTTTTTACTCCTTACCCTTGCTCTGGCAGGACAAGTGTCGTAAGTGTTTTAAATTCTCGTCTTATCCCCTTCAAACCTCTAGGATCTCGAGTGAGTGGAGTATCGGAATCATTACAATGCCTTGCTTGCAGCGTATTGTCTTGATTTTGATCTCAGGTTTGGGAATTCCTGTAGTACCTTTAGCTTCTCCGATTTTGGGTATCTTCTGGGTCATCCATTGCCATCCCTCCTTTTACCGGGGTTTTTACGACTTGCGTCGAAAATCACTATCCCTTGATCTGGTTTTCGCGATCGTTCTTCCTCTTGTCACTGACGGTTTCGTTTTTCCGACGATGTCGTCTCTCTGCGGAAAGTTTCTCGACGGAAGCTCGACATCGACATGGAGCAGAGTCCCTTGTTGGTGGTGTTGAAGAATCGTCGACTCTCTTTTCTCTCCCCCTTCCCCTCTCCCCCGGATCGTCCTGGAACTCGGGACGAGATCCCTTGTTGGTGGTATTGTATTGTAACAGCCCAGATTTCACAAAAATTAATTTTTTTTGTTTTCGGTGTGAATTGTTTGATTGTCTGATTTGTTTGCGGTGTTTGCATCCCCGATTTATCAATCGGCGATTATTTTTTCCCCTCTTATCTCGTACCGTACGGAGACCGACCCTTGCCACCCTGACACTCAACATTTGCGACACGGGGTTTCACCCGATCATCGTCATGAAAACCGCACGAGACCAGCCGCAGCCAACGAAACGAAAAACCCCGTTTAATAATTAAACGGGTTATTTTTATAGCGCGCCGGAAAGTATTCTCGGAACGGTTCCAGCGCGATATGAACGCCGCCGTCTTGACGCGCTGATCGCACAGTTCGAAGTTTTACCCGAATCGGAGGTCCTGCGTACCCCCGACGGTCAGAAACGTAAACACCGCGCGTGCGAGAGAAAAACCGGGGATGTTTTTGCAAACTGCCAGCCACCTGGGCTATATAAAGGCCATCACACTCCCACCCTTTTCTAGGGTTTCCCTAGCCACAAAATTGCAGCCACCCCCTCCACTTTGCCCCAAAAATACCCCATTTTCGCAGTTAGCCCATTTTTTTGCCCAAATCCTATCCAGATCATTCCTGGATCGTCAGATCTCGCGATCCGACGGCCCAGGGAGCTTCCCACCAACCGCTTATCTCTCCTCTATCTCTCCAGCTGTGGGAAGCCGCCACCTGTCGCGCGCCTCCGGCTTGGCCGCCGGCCGGCAACCGCGCCGCCCCGGCTAGGTCTCCCCGCACCCCTCCTCTCCTTCGACTCCCCTCCTCTCCCCTGAGCTCTCCTCCCTGCAGGAACCAGCGCCACCTTCCGCCATGGCCAAGCGTCCCGAGCCGGAGCTCGCCGCTGCCCGCCGGCGACCTAATCGTGCGGATCCGGCAGCCCACGCGCCGCCGCGCCCGTTCCCCACCTCGACGCGCCTCTGGAACCCGCCGGCCTCCTCGCCGGAACCTCCTCCCGCGCTGCCGCCTGTAGCCTCGTCCGGACGAGGACGAAGCCGCGTCTGCTCGCCCGCTCGTCGCCGCTGTGGGCCAGTGTTCCCATGGCTCAACTGCGCGACCGCACGGCCCAAGCACGCCACCGCGCCTATCTGCCGCCCACGGTGAAGTCGCCCTAACCGCCGCCTCCTAGGCCAAGGCCCACTAGGTGAGCGCCTCCCTTTTTTCTGTTGGGCTTGGCCCAATGCTGTGTAGCGCATGTGGCGTTTTTTATTATCTCGCGCTCACCCACTGTTAGCCCAATTAGAGCAGATTCGGCCCAGTAGTTTTTTTTCCTTTTCGGTTTTAATTAAATGGCAGATTGTGTAGTATTTTTGCAATGCCCGTAACTTTTTAACGGTAGCTCGGATTGCGACGCGTTAAACATGAAACTTGCTTAGAATTTTGTCTAATTTCATAAAATTTGCTCTTTTGCCATGTTTGACTTTTTTTCATGCTGTTTTACTGCTAATTACAACCCGTGCCACTATTAATATAATCTGCCATAACTTTTTAACCGTTGCTCCAAATAAAATGTTTCTTATATGTAACTTGATTAGTTTTTTGTGTACTTTGTGTTTATGCTATTGTTTGCTTCTGTTAACCAACCTAAAATATGGTTTAGGACAGAACAGTACCAAATGTTTTAATTGTCGTGTGGCACTTAGTGGAATGCCATGTTTAGGTTGTGCCTCACTTAAAGTGACTAGCATAGATAGTTTCCTTTATGCTTCACCTCTTGTAATGTTTGTGTGTTATGCCATGCTTGAGTGAGATGACATGTTAATAACCTTTGCTCACCTTGTGTAGCTAAACAACTTGAACCTTTCTAAATGTGCAGTATCGTCGTGTGTGACGAGTACTCCACTTAACCTGTTAGTAACTTCTCTCGACGGTAGGTGTGATGTCTCGTGTTGCCTTCTTGTTGATACTTGCTCGTGGTTGCCTCGTAGTAATAGAGTGCTTGCTCGTTGATTGCTTTCCAGTGTTTACTGTCTTGTGTGCTTCTGCGGGTACCTCTCGGAGACGATGCGAGCTTGCAATCAACTACACCTTCGGAACTCGACTTCTCAACAGGCAAGGACTATACATTACTTATGATCCATTCTATTTCAACCAGCGGTTTGCATGCTAGTCTAGGTTAGGTTCGATGTTTGATCCTACCACATGTTTACAGCCTCTTTCAAACTGATACAGCCATGTCACCTCCCAGCAAACCATGTACTGCTATGTTACTATTGCTCGTTGCCCATCCCCTGCTTAGTATGCATGTTTAGGATGCTACGAATGTTACCCTGTTACTCCTTGGATTGGGCTATCACATTATTATATTGTTGTTGATGATATGATTATTATAATGTTGACTATATTCGATGAAGGATGGAAGGTCTAGGCTATCCCGCCCCGACGCTTTGTTCCATTCGAGTCACCTAGGATCCGAGTTCCGGGTATTGGTTATAAGACTGAGCGTGCCTAACCGCGTGTGGGATTTTATGGGGTCCCCTTTTCTTACCTACCTAGCTTCAAACATTTCCAGTGGTGGCCCAAGCTGATTTACCATTTGAAACTGTGTGTGTGTTGGTCGGCCGCTAGTAGTTTTCAAACCAACCTGGGCCAGCGAGGACATGGTTTCCTTGTTGGTCCACCTTGTCCGGCTGACGACCCAGTTTCCCATGTGTGATTAACCGGCTATCCAAACCTGCGACAGACGGTAGACACCGATTCGACAGCGCGGCCGTCTGTTGAGTTGGGTGTCGACTCGCCGAGGGCCACCCGGATTTGTTCGTTGTTAGTTAGAGGGACCTATCGTTTCGGATCTCTCGGAACTAAATCATAAAATGGTGGCCTATAATGGGTAGCAACTGAGAGAGATGGGCATGCGTGCGTAGCCTTGTAATGGGCAGTTGGTACACCCCTGCAGGGTTAAATCTTTTCGAGAAGCCGTGTCCACGGTTATGGACGACTTGATACCTATGTATTGTTCATAGATAACATCAACTGAATCATATTTAATAACTTGATCAACGTGTGTGTGCCTTGACTGCTTCTTCTTCGTCGGGATGCGAAGAGGAGGACAAGGATAAGATAGGTGTTATGCTTGCGTAAGTAGGTGGATAGCAGACTTGTTGGAGGCGATTTCTCATCGAATGCTTGGCTTCTTACCTTACTCTCTAGATCGTTAGCCACTTCATAAATGCTAGTGCGACAGCAACCTCACCACTTACCCCATCCTTACCGTAAACTACTAGTTGTCCTAGAATGACGAGTGATGAAGTCCTTGCTGGGTCAGATGACCACTACAGTTGGATGTTGAGTACTTCTGTACTCATGATACTACTCCCAAACTCTTTTCAGGGTTCTTGATCGACAACAGGTATGGTGATCGAAGTTTTTCTCTTTGCCACTAGGCATTTTCTTGTAGTCTGTACTCAGACATGTATCTTCCGCTGTTGTATTGTATTAAGGCAGTTGTATGCCGATTGTATGAGATGTTGTATCCTTGTATCTGTAATGTTGTGATATCATGTTGGAAATCCGGGGCATATGGCTATGTCATATGTCGCGGTGGGACCGATATGTGCTTCGTTCCCAGATCTGGATGGAAACATCTAGATCTGGAACAGTACCGCATATCGGGCCTTACATCAAGGTGGATGATTAGTAGTAGATGCAGATGGATTTCGGGCTACTTATTTTGGCGTACTGCCCATGCTTATGAGCCTCTTCCTTTCTTTTGTAGCATAGTTAGCATTGTGGTGCGCTTATAATCCTGTGAATTGCCCATCTGTAATTTGTTTACCTGGCATAGTAGTTTTATTGTCTTTTGGGAGAGAGACATCACTAGTGAACATCACGGGACCCCGGTCCATATTCTCATCACTGTTTACAAGCTCATTTATTTTCTCGCATTTACTTTCAGTTGCTATCATTATCATTATCCCTTGTGTGTTTAACCCTTTGTAAACAACAAGACCGGAGAGATTCACAACCTCCCTTAACTTCGTTGGGAGCAAAGCTAATTGTATCGTGTGCAGGTCCAGGTCAAGGAAGGAACGTTTGTCGTAAAATGGTGCCATTGTTTTCTTGCCACCTACTTATCATCGTCGGAGTCCTACTGGTCGAACTCAACCTCTGTATCTTCACCAAGGGAAATTTGCTGCTATCCTACATCTCACCTTCCACTTGGGGTAACCAATGAAGGGCGAGAAGCCATTACCACTTCCACGCCATCGGCACCTGCCGGGACGGGGAAGTGCCCCCGGATTCATCTCCATCAACGCTTCTTCCTTCCTCCATGAAGCAGGAGTAGTTCCTCCTCGGGGCTGAGGTCTTCTACAGTAGCTATGTGGTTAATTCTCTCTCCCATCATGTGATCTTGATTGTGATCATAGGCTATATTAATCTAGGGTGATCCCAAGATGTTTCCCCTTCAAAAAAATAAGCCCTCAGGGGGGCAGAAATTCAATCCATCTAAGTAGCTCCTCTTTAAACCTAGGTTTGATCCTGTAACTAAGCAAGGTGAGGTCATGGATGAAGCCAATTTTCCACTTTGCAAAGGATGGCCTCTCATGTTTGAAGCATTTGGCATTCCTGAGTATCCATATATTCCACCAGGCAGTGAAAACAACCTCAGCAAAGAAAGGTTTCTAAAAAGCCTCTCTAGCTTGTGTTGCTACCTGCACCATATCAGTCCCCAAAGACCAATCAATTTGAAGATATGTCCATATCCTAGCACTGAAGTTACAATGAAACAACAGATGATCTCGGGTCTCCAGGTGTTGAGTGGGGCATAACACACATTCTGGCCCATCCTCAATATGCCAGTGTCTTCTAATGATCATGTCCTTGGTGTTCAGACGATCCATAATCACTAGCCATGCAAAAACCTTAGTTTTGAGGATGCAACAAGATTTCCAGATCCAATTTAGCAGAGGGTTGGATTGAATAGGAGCATGAACCATGGTATAAAAGTTCTTTGCAGTTTAAGTCTCCTTAGAACTATGCCTCCAGGTCCAGCCAGCTGTGAAGTGTGATTCTGAAGTATCAAGGTAAGTTCCATGAGCTCCTCATATGCTTGAGAAGAAAGTGGTAGATTGAACAGTTCAGTGAGCTCAGTTGTACCCAAAACCTCCTGGACAGAAATCAAAGGATCTTTAGCATAGGAAAACAATCTAGCAAATTTGTTAGCTAGTGATCTATTCATCTATTCAATCCATTGATCCTGCCATAACAGAACAGAATCCCCAGGGCCAATCTGAATCTTGGAGACAGCCACAAAACTATCCATGTATTTGGCTACATCCCTCCACCAGAAAGAACCACAGAGCTCAGTTGCATGGGGTACTCTTTGATGGTAATATGAGTTCCAGATGAGAGTCACCCAGGGCACCTCCTCTTTGTTATAAAATTTCTTCAGGTGCTTCATAAGTAGGGACTGATTCTGCAGTTGCAAATTTAAGATTCCCAGTCCCCCTTTGTTTTTGGGTATGCAAACCAGATCCCAAGTAGCCAGAGATTTACCAGAGTCCTGACCATATTTCCTCCACAGGCACTGCCTCTGTATCCTTTCAAGTTGCTTAATTATACCAATGGGTATATTCAGAGAGCAAAGGAAGTATATGGGCAAAGAGGAAATAACTGAGTTTAATAACTGTTACTTTCCTCCCTGAGAAAGAAAGCAAGAGCTAGCAGTAAGCCTCCTCTCCATGCAGTCAACCAGAGGCAGAAGATCCACCATTTTAGGTCTGGTGGTTCCAACTGGTAGCCCTAGATAAGTGAAGGGCAATTTCCCCACTTGACACCCAAAAGCAGCAGCCAATTGGGAGAGAGTAACCTCATCAATGTTAATGGGGATCATTGATGATTTTTTGTAGTTTATCTCTAGGCCAGTGGTCTCAGAAAAGTTCTGAAGAGCCTTTTTCAACACCAAAGCTTGTTCGACATCAGCAGGCAGCACCAGGATGGTATCATCAGCATACTGCACTACAGGAAAATCAGTGTCATGGCATGGAATGGGTAGGCTGAGGAGTCCCTTTTGGAGAAGATCATTGATCACTGATTGCAGAAAGTCAGCAGCAAGGACAAAAAGAAGGGGTGACAGAGGATCACCCTGCATAACTCCCCTTCTGCATTTAAACTGTCTCCCAGGAATTCCATTCAGCAGGACAGATGAGGACCCACTCTCCAATATCTGCTGCAGCCAAATACTCCACCTCTGAGGAAACCCTTTATATTTGAGAATCTCAAGGATAGCAGAGTGCTCAATGGAATCAAAAGCCTTTTCAAAGTCAATTTTGAGCAGCAGCAGTGGTCTCTTAGATTGATGACACTGATGTAGATACTCTAGAGTCCAGGCAATGCAGTCCTGAATAGATCTGTCCTTGATAAAGCCATATTGGTTTTTGTGAAAGCACTTTCTAATATCCCTTTGCAATCTATTTGCAGCCATCTTAGTGATGAACTTAATACCAACACTAGTGAGGGAAATAGGTCTGAAATCATTCACCGTTTCAGGACTAGCTTTCTTAGGAATTAGGGTGATGTAAGAACCATTGAGACCCTCCAAGTGAGTCGTGCCAGTATGGAACTCAGCAGCCAAGTTATAGAAATCATTGCAGATGATAGGCCAGCAGATTTTAAGGAATTTACCATTGAAGCCATCAGGCCCAGGTGATTTATCAGTAGGCATGCAATGCACAGTGTCATCCACTCCTTTTTACCAAAAGGATCCACAAGGGAATCCAAATCCTCCACCTGATGCAATAGGGCAGGCAGATCACATCTCATGGCAATGCCTTTGGCCACCCCCATCCTGTTCTTGAAAGCAAACCAGAAAGTTGCAGCAATTGTATCATGTTGATCACAAACAGTTCCATCAGACAAGTTCAAAGAGGCAATTTTGATCCTGTGCCTTTCTGAAGCCATTTCTTGGAAGAATTTGGAGTTTTCCTCACCCACTTTCACATATCTTTGAGTACATCTTTTTTTCCAGTACAGGTGTTGCCAGAACAAAATTTTCTCTAGATGCACTTTCACAATCTTCCTGAAATTGGCTTCAGGAACATATAGAGGTCTAATGTCCTCCAAACAAAATTTTCTCTTGTCTTTGACTATCCTTGAGATATATATTTTTTTGAAGCTTTGTTGTAAATTCTGTAAATATTGTGTGCCTTTAATAAAATGTTGGGGGTGTACTACCCTTCAGTTTTAAAGCTTCAAAAAAAGATGTTTCCCCTTCTTCTATGTATTGGATTGATGTACGCACTTGATCTTATCTAGTATAATCTTCGAGACCAAGGTGACAGCGGTCTATTGGACATAGATTAGAAGAATATTTTCATGAGTGATTTCTTCTATTATGAATTAATTGAATATTGGGAGTCTCTTGGTTCTTGTCTTTGACTATCCTTGAGATATATTGTGGTGATTGTGGTACTCTCTTTGGATGGCCGCGGTGACATTGGGAAATCCATAGATGAGAACTACAAACTCTGAGGTGTGCTTTTGTAGCCCTACATAATTCTCGTCCTCTCTTGATCACAAAGGAATGACCTCCGAGTACGTCTCCATTGCATTTTTTTAGTAGAAATATCATGTGATTAGACTATGTTAATGTTGTTGGGAGTTGCCACTAGTGAAAGTATGAAGCCTAGGTCTTGTTTCTCACCATTACAATACCGTTTGTGTTCATTTTACTACTTTCTACCTTGCTATAATTTTTATTAAAGATTTATAGTACTTTGCTTTGCCACCCATATCACTCGTATTTTACCATATCTTCGCCGAACTAGTGCACATATACAACGCCTAGTTGTATTAGGTGTGTTGGGGACACAAGAGACTTCTTGTTTCTTAATTGCAGGGTTGCTTGAGAGAGACCATCTTCAACCTCTACTTCCCTGAATTCGATAAACCTTGGGTCATCCACTTGAGGGAAATTGTTGCTGTCCTACAAACCTCAGCGCTTGGAGGCCCAACATAGTCTACGAGAATATAAGTGTGTGTAGACATCAAGCTATTTTTGGCGCCATTGCCGGAGAGGTAAGCGTTTGAAGGTATATCTTTAGATCTTTCAATTAAATCTTTTCGTTTCTTGTTTATTACTAGTTAGCCTTATGGAAAAGTGCACTCTTAGTTCGCTGCTTGGGGAAGGCCACTTTGCCACACACACGTGGTAGAGAAGTCTCCTCCACCTACTGAATGTATCCCATTCAGCATACCACTTGGGATAATTGAAATAATTAGGAATGATTGTTATGCAGGGGATGGAACAGTCCATCCTAGTATTCATTTGTTGAAACTTACAGAACTTTTTGAGTTGTTTAAGATTTCAGGTTTGGCAAGAGATGGAGTCATGAGGAAATTATTTTCCTTTTCACGGAAAGGAAAAGCATTGGAATGGTATAGGGTACTAGATGATTCTCACCAGCTGGATTGGGAAGAGATCCAGTCTCTCTTTTACTCCAAGTTTTATTATCTTTATGAATTCCATGAGAATAGGAATTATGTTTCTAATTTATATCCTCATGATGGAGAGAGCATAGCTCAAGCTTGGGGGAGACTGCAAACTTTAATGCTAAAATGTCCTAACCATGGGCTCCCCAAAGATATGATTATTACTAATTTCTATGCGAGGCTCCCTCGACAGGATAAAGACTTGCTCGATGCTTCCTCTATGGGTTCTTTAACAAATGAAAGATTGATGCTAAATGGGAACTCCTTGAAATAATTCAACGCAATACCGAAGATTGGGATATTGACAAAGGTAAATAGTCAGGTATAAATTATGAGTATGATTGCATTAAGTCCTTTGTTGAAACTGCAAGTTTTAATATGCTTAGTGCTAAGTTTGGGCTTGATTCTCAACTCCTTATTGATTTCCTCGAAACTTTTGCTTCACATCTTAATATGCCTAAGTAGAATTGGATCAAGCATCATGAACCTTTTAAAGAGATTTGCAAAGAAAATGAATTTTTAATGATAATTGCAACATGCATGATCCAATTCCTGAAAATATAGTTTTATATAAGCATGTTAATTTTTGTGGAGTGGATAGACCTTGTTAAATGCCTATGATTGAAGAAGAGAAGTATTGTAAGCAACATAAGCATGAAAGAACAATCACTTGGGTTAGAGATTTAAATGGAATTGCTAGAGAATTGTGTGACCTTTATCCTTTTACTTGTGCACTTTGTGGTATAAAGGGTCACTTTAATTTTCAATGCAATTACTTTCAAAACATAACTATTAACCAGTTGTGTGATAACATGATCACTTCTGATATTTATGATGAACTTATGTTATTTTTTATGTGTGAAGAGTTATCAAAAAAAACTTATTGGCTAGATGATAATGCCTTAGGAATAAACAACACTTTCCAAAAATGCCATCTCTATTGTGTTGTTAATTTCCATGAAAATGATTACATAAGTAAGATTAGAAAGGAGGGAACTTTACCAAAGTATAAAAATGTCTCTTATGTTTCCTCTAATAAAAAGGAGAGTTTCTCCCAAGTTTCCCCTATTGTTTCTAATGATAAACCAGAATATGTGGAGAAGCTTCCTCTCCAACCACTCCCTCCTAAGGTGAAGAAGAAGAAAAAGAAGAGGAGGAAGAGGGGCAAGTAGGAAGAAGAATGGGTATCAACCTGGCCTGAGCATATTCCTCGCATCAACTTTTATCTTAACGGTTGTAAGTTTAAAGAAGATGGTGAACTTTATTGCCTTCATTATTATCCTGATGTTAAGTCCGTAGGCACTATTGAAGATGATTTTGATTATGATATGCATGTTACTTTTTGTGATTGGGAAAATGATGATTATGCTACTTATGATCTTGAAAATCTTTTTGGTGCCAATTCTAAATATGATGATACGGAAAGCGCTAAGCTTGGGGATGATAGGATTGCAAATCCTTTACCCACTAGTGATGTGATAGTCAATAATTCTTTTGCTAGTAAGAATACCTTTTTGCATGTGGATCATGATGAGAATGCTTTATGTGACAGTTATATTGTTGATTTTATTCATGATGTCACTAAAAATTATTATAAGAGGGGAACTCGTGCTTATAGATATATCAATTTTATCAAGATTTCTCTCTCTATGTTGAAAGTTTCAAAATTGCACTTGTTTTGCCTTCCTATGCTAATATCTTTATGCTTTAATGAGGTATTCCTCTACAAGATCCCTTTGCATAGGAAGTGGGGTAGACTTAAATTTGGTTGGTATTTTCTTCTTGATGCTCTCTTTTGTGCTTCAACTCTTATTATTACGAGAGCTTCATTTAAGCCTATCTTTATGGCTATACAGAAAGAGCTCTTGGGAGGCACCCCATGTTATCTTTACTTTCAGTTTATTCTTTCAGTTTTTAGTGGTCTTGATGTGTGTTACTACTGTAGCGACATCATTGTATCTTTACTTGTCAAGACTTGTGCCAAGTTTTAGCCTCCGATTGCCAGAAAGTTCAAAAGTTGTGGCATGATGTCCATAAACAGATTATGTCTGCTTGACGAAAAGAAATCACCATAAATCACTAGATCATCTTTTTTATCTGATTTTTTTGGAAGTATGCTCTATGCAATTATATTTCTGGCATATGTTCTGAGTTTTTTGATTTGAGTTACAGAAGTATCCAAAAAATATATTTACTACCTGTTGGTCTGTTTTTCACAGATTCTGCCACGTTTTGCATTTTGTCCGTTTTGAAAATCTTAAGCTTGCTTTTTCTTTGCAAAAACTTTTTGGCAATCTTGTGAAGCAGTATCCCTTCATGGAAATATTTATTTCCAATAGAGGAAAATTATTTATTTATGGGTACTAACCACTCTAATCAGCTTATGATGAGTTTCATATGAAGGGAGTTTTCAAGTGTGCGAAGGAAGATGATGAAAGAAGATCCAGGAATTTCAAATGCTCAAGCTAGGGGATGCCCCCATGAACTCCCAAGAAATATCCAACGAGACTCAAGCGTCTAAGCTTGGGAATGCCCCCGTGCATCCCCTTCTCCATCAACAATTATCAGTTCATCCTTCTCCATGCTATATTTTTACCACTGCATGTGTTATGTGCTATGCTTGGAGCGTCTTGCTCTTTACTTTTTAGTTTGTTTTAGTTTTTCTTGCTGTTCATAACAAGTTGGACCCAAGCCTACATTGTTTGGGAAAGAAACACGATCCACTCCACTCTAGAACACAACATAGGTTGCATGCTTATCTTTGATTGTGTGTTCTTTATCTTTTCTAAGATGTTGTCATGCTTAGCTCTTAGTTTTTCATGCTTATCTTTTTAAGAGATTTTATTTAGTTGGTTTATTTTGTAACTCCCTTGATTTATCATGCTTATCTTGTTTAGAGAGTTGGTATGTTGCACTGAGTTGTGTGTCTTGCATGAGTAGGTAATTGAGGTTGCTATTATATGTGTAGTAGTAACTTGCAATAGTTTTGAGGTATTGATTTGAGTAATGTTTGGACTTTTGGTGCCAAGAGCTTGAGCCTATTAGTTATAGGTGCCGTATATTGGGCAATTCGTGCTTATTTTCGAAAACTCCAAAAACAATAGTTGAGAACTCTAGCTACTAGATGGATCGCTAATCTCTGGAGGGGTTGGGATATATAGAGTAACCTCACGTACCATGGGTCGAGGATGCGCAAGGATAACCAAACCCCCGTACACTCCTCATCGGGGCACTTGTCTCTTTGTGAAACTGCTGATTAGATAGAGAGTTACCGATAATAAGTGCATGAGTTCTTCGGAATAATGCGAGTATTCGATTGTTAGCACTTCCACCTTCCATATTTTGCTAGCCTCTTCGGTACCGCGCATTGCCCTTTCTCATCTTGAGAGTTGGTGCAAACTTCGCCGATGCATCCAAACCCTTGGCATGATACGCTTTGTCATCATAAACCTCCTTAAATCTTCCTCAAAACAGCCACCATACCTACCTATCAAGGCATTTCCACGGCCTTTCTGAGATACATTGTCATGCAACATCCATCATCTCATGACTTGATCTTCATGCCATACATGCTTTTGCTTGATCGAGGAGTCGCATGCTAGTTGGGATTTTCCCTAATCATTGCTACATGACGCGCTAGTATCATTGCATATTCTGCTACACTGGCAGAGACATACATTTGCATACATCATGATAGTTTTTTGGTTTTCTTTATGTGGAGTACATCTTGTAAAGTGTGAATATCTTCTTTATATTCTTGTAAAATATAGAGTGTTTCCTTTAAGTGAGGAAAGATCCCAAAGAGGACAAAGAAAAGATCCCAAAAGAGGACAAATTAAAATATCCCAAAGAGGAAAAATGAGAGATAAATAGAAAGAGCCAATGAGGCCACAAAAATACAAAAAAATAGAAAAAGGATTAAAAAAGTAATAAAAAGAGAGAAGGGGGCAACACTACTATTCCTTTTTGAAAGATCCACACTCATACTCCATTGTCATATGTGTACTCCATAGAGATTTTCATATCATTCATGCATAACTATGTGGGGATCCTTACACTATAGAACTTGGCTTGCATATTCCAAGGATGAGCCTCCTCAAAAGAGCTATAGGTATTCATGAGAAAGAAATTTGGATGTACCCCCACTAGTTCTATTGGAGAGATTACCTTAGCTCATATGTGAATCTGTTGCATGGAAATCCCTACTCCTCGCATCATATCTATCATTTGGCTTTCTCTCGCCTATGATTGTCCTAATTTATGTGAACCTTCCACACCTTTTTGTCTTCCTTCCCCATCATTTTTCTATTTTCCATCCTAAGTGCCAACATATCTTGCTCGCGCTTATCCATTGCATGAGTGCTCACAGTCGAAAGGGAGAGGATCAGGTTGACTTGTGCCTGACTAGTGGTCTGGGACGAGTCAAAATAAGATTCCGACGGAGACCAACTGTGAAGTTTTAGTAGATTGAGTTCTCAACTAAACTATATAGTATTTTTATGCTCCAAACCCATCTCCCACTTCTTGCACGCAAACACCATTTGGAGACATTCGAGTCACGGACAGCGAGAGCTCTTGCACCTTTATGTTCTTATGTTGCTAGTTTCAATACTAGATATAGACTCTTGCTTGTTATTGACTTGACTTGAATTGCATATCTTTATTGCTGCACTATAAAGTTCTTATATGTTGGTATCTTGTCACCACAGAAATTATTTGTGTTATCATTTACATGCTCGAGGACGAGCAGGAATTAAGCTTGGGGATGTTGATACGTTCCAAACGTATCTAAAATTTATGCTTGTTCCATGCTTATATGGGTGATATTGCTATGTGTTTTGATACACTTTCATACCTTTTTCAATATATTTGGACTAACATACTAAATCATTGCACTGATACGTCCCAAACGTATCTATAATTTTTGCTTGTTCCAAGCTTATTTGGGTGACATTGCTATGTGTTTTGCTACACTTTCATACCTTTTTACACATATTTGGACTAACCTACTAACCCAGTGCACCCAGTGTCGGATTATGCCTGCTGATGTCTATGAATTGCAGGTTTTACCCATATTTACAGAGCCCAAAAAAATTCCAAAAATATATAGAAAATCAGCGCAACAGAAGCTTTCAGAATACCGAAGGAGGGCCGGAGGGGGCCACCCCCCCCCTCCCAGGCGGCCAAGGGGTGCGGGGCCACTCCTGGCCGCGCCAGGAGGCCGCCTGGGGGTAGGGGCCACCCCATGGTGACCCCCTTCGGCCTATATTTACACCCCGTTCCAGAAACCCTCGGGAGAGACCTTGCATCGCGACTTTCACCTTTGTTCCGTCGCTGTCGTGATCCCAAGATCGGGAGCACCAAAACACCTCTTCCCGGCACCCTGCCGGAGGGAGGATTGACCTCCGGGAGATTCTCTGTGTCGTAAGTAGTCCCCCTTGTACCATGGGTCCATGACCAGTAGCTATGTGATGTCTTCTCTCCAATCTTGTGCTTAAATTCTTAGCCTTTGTGAGTTGCCCTACATGATCAAGGAATCTATGTAATTTTCCTGTTGTTCCTATGCTGACTTTGCTGGGATCCGATGGATTATGAGATTATTTTCAGTTTGTGATGAGTTATATATTTGGTTCTCCTTTTATATTTTGTTCTTGAGTAATTATTGCATGTTCTTCGTTGCTTCTTATTGCTTTGGCCAAGTAGTAGATAGTAACTCCAAGAGGGAGCGTTTATTCTTGATTGTGGGTTCTTGTCCCCCGATGTCTAGCTTGAGTGACAGAAACATGAGACTAGCGGATGTGTTGTTGCCACCAGGGAGAAAACAACGGTTCTTGTAACCACGGTTGCAAGGATTGTTTACCTTACGCAAAGTTTGTTAATGCAATTGTCTGTTGCTTTGGGTTTACACTTTGGGTGGGTCTCGCAACTTAATACCAGTGAGATGTTCTGGATAGATATCTCAAGGTGGATGATTAGTGAGTAGATGGTGATGGATAAACGTTCTACTTGTTTTGGCGTGTTGCCCATACTTTTGAGCCTCTAACTTTCTTGTGGCATAATTAGCATTGCGGTGCGTTTATAATTATGTCAATTGCCCAGCTGTAATTTGTTCATCCAACTTAGCTATTTTATCATCTTTTGGGAGAGAGACATCACTAGTGAACATCATGGGACCCCGGTCCATTTTTCCACCATTGTTTACACCTCAACTCTTTAATTTTTTATTTCCTTTTTAGTTGCAATCACCATCACTATTTCCACCGTGTGTTTGATCCTTTGTAAACAACAAGGCCGGAGATATTGACAACCTCTCTGAACTCATTGGGAGCAAAGTTATTTGTTGTTGTGTGCAGGTCCAGGTCAAGTAAGCAACCTCGGTTGTAAACGGCGCCATTGTTTTCTTGCCAACTACTTGAAGAGCTTGGAGTCCAACTGGTCGACTCAAACCTTGATATCTTTGCCAAGGGAAATTTACAGCTAGCTACATCTCAACCTTCCACTTGGGGTAACCAACTAGGGGCGAGAAGCCATCAAGACAATTTCTGGCACCGTTGCCGGGGACTCCAATCTTCAATATAGGGGAGTTCCACACTATCTTTTACCTTTGCTTTTTAGTCTTGTTAGTTTACTTTCTAGTTTTTGCTTTAGAATCTTATACCAAAAATCACAAAAAAAATCAGTTACTTTGCTCTTGCTTGCTGCTGTTACTATGGGTTCCACTGAAAACACTAAGTTATGTGACTTCACTAGTCACAACAACAATGACTTTATTAGCACTCATATTTCTCCACCTACCACATCAGCACCTTCTTATGAAATCAAACCTGCTTTGCTGAATCTTATTATGAAAGAACAATTCTCTGGTGCTGGTGATGGTGCTGGTGATATGCAAAAGTACAAAGAAGTAGATGGTGAAATTATTAAACTTAAGCTTTTTCCATTCTCCTTGAGAGGAGGAGCTAAGGAGTGGATTCAATCCTTGCCTAGGAATAGCATAGATTCTTGGGATAAGTGCAAGGATGCTTTTATTTGGAAGTACTACCCACCTGTTAAGATTATATAGTTGAGAAGTAACATTATGAATTTGAGGAAAATGGATAATGAACACGTTGCCCAAGCTTGGGAACGTATGAAATCTCTTATGAATAATTGCCCTACACATGGTATGACTACTTTGATGATTATCCAGACTTTCTATGTAGGATTGAACTTTACCTCGCAGAATCTGTTGGACTCGACCGTAGGAGGAACCTTCGTGTCAACTACACTTGGTGCTTCCACGAATCTATTGGATGAGATGATGACAAATTATTCTCAATGGCACACCGAAAGATCTCCAACAGGTAGGAAGGTAAACTTTGTTGAGGAGATCTCCTCTTTAAATGAAAAGGTTGACATGATCATGTCTTTACTTACTAAGCAAGCTCCTATTGATCCTCATGATGTTCCTTTAAATTCTTTGGTTTCTCAAGAAAGAGAGCAAGTGATACGTCCCAAACGTATCTATAATTTCTGCTTGCTCCATGCATGTTTTGTGTGATATTGCTATGATCTAGATACACTTTCATACACTTTTGATCATATTTGTACTAACTTATTAACTCAGTACACCACAGTGCCAGTTCATGTTTTCTGTTGTTTTTCTATTCCAGGTTTCCCCCATATTAAATCGGATAAAAAAACGACGCAACAGAAGCTTCCGGAACCCCGAAGGACAGCCGGGGGGCCACCACCAGGGACCCAGGCGGCCACCTAGCACGGCCTAGGGTCTGGCCGTGCCAGGGGGCACGTGGACTCCTGGTGGCCCTCCTGGATGCCCCCTTCGCCTATTTATTCCCCGTGACGCGAAACCCCCGAGGACAGAACCCTTTTTCGCGATCTCGCCTCTGTTCTGCCGCCGCCGCGCTTCCGAGATCGGGAGCGCCAGCAGACTTCTTCCCGGCACCCTGCCGGAGGGAGGATCGACCTCTAGGAGCTTCCCCTCCACCATGGACGCTTCACGGATGTGTCGTGAGTAGTTTCCTTTGGACCATGGGTCCGTGATCAGTAACTATGTGATGTTCTCCTCCCCTCATTCTTCTTCATGGTTTAGACCTCGTGAGTTGTCCTACATGATCGAGGCACATATGTAATCTTTCTGTTGTTGCTATGCTGAGTTTGATGGGATCTAATGGATTATGAGATTATGTTCAGATTATGAAAGAGTAATATATTTGGTTCTTATCTTTTATATTTTTGTTCCTAAGTAATTCTTGCATGTTCTCCGTTGTTGTTTATTGCTTTGCCCAAGTAGTAGGTAGTAACTCCAAGAGGGAACGTTATGCTCGATTGTGGGTTCATGCCCCCTGATGACACACTTGAGTGACAGAAACATGAGTTTAGGGGATGTGTTGTTGCCACAAGGGGGAAAACAACGGTGCTTGTAACCGCAGTTGCAAGGATTGTTTACTTTACGCAAAGTTCTTTTTAATGCAGTTGTCTGTTGCTTTGGGTTTACACTTTGGGTGGGGCTCGCAACTTAATACCAGCGAGATGTTCTGGATAGATATCTCAAGGTGGATGATTAGTAGTATATGCAGTTGGATTTAGGTCTACTTATTTTGGCGTACTTCCCATGATTTTGAGCCTCTTTCTTTGTAGCATAGTTAGCATTGTGGTGCGTTTATAATCCTGTCAATTGCCCATCTGTAATTTATTTACCTCGCATAGCAGTTTTATCGTCTTTTGGGAGAGAGACATCACTAGTGAACATCACGGGACCCCGGTCCATATTCTCATCACTGTTTACACGCTCATTTACTTTCCTGTTTTTACCTTTCAGTTGCTATCATTATCATTTTCATTATATGTTGCGTTGATCCTTTGTAAACAACAAGGCCGGAGAGATTGACAACCTCTCTGTACTCGTTGGGAGCAAAGTTATTTGTGTTGTGTGCAGGTCCACGTCAGTTGCGCCGCTGGCACCTACTTATCATCTCCGGAGTCCTATTGGAGACAAACCTTGGTATCTTCACCGAGGGAAATTTGTCGTTATCCTACATCACACCTTCCACTTGGGGTAACCAATGAGGAGAGGTGTTGCACTAGTCAACTCTCTTGTCATCAAGCGAATTTCTGGCGCCGTTGTCGGGGACTCCGAGTGCTAAGATAGGGGAGTTTCCCACTACCTTTTACCTTTGCTTTTTAGTCTTGTTAGTTTACCTTTCAGTTTTTACCTTTGTGTCTTATATCAAAAATTACAAAAAAATCTGCCGCACTTGCTGCTACTATGGGTTCCTCTGAAAACACCAAGTTGTGTGACTTCACTAGTCACAACAACAAAGACTTTATCTGCACTCCTATTGCCACACCTGCCACTTCATCTACCTCTTATGAAATTAAACCTGCTTTTCTAAACCTTGTTATGAGAGATCAATTCTCTAGTGCTGGAGATGATGCTGCTTTACACTTAAATAATTTTTTTGAGTTAGGTGATATGCAAAAGTATAAAGAAGTAGAAGGTGATGTTGTTAAGCTCAACCTTTTTCCTTTCTCTTTGAGGGAAGGAGCTAAAATTTGGTTTCAATCTCTGCTTAGGAATAGCATAGATTCTTGGGATAACTGTAAAGATGCTTTTATTGGGAAGTATTACCCACCTGCTAAAATTATCCAATTGAGAAGTAACATTATGAATTTTAAGAAATTGGATAATGAACACGTTTCCCAAGCTTGGGAACATATGAAATCTCTTGTTAAGAAATGCCCTACACATGGTTTGACTACCTAGATGGTTATCCAGACTTTTTATGCAGACTTGAACTTTACCTAGCGGAACCTGTTAGATTCGGTCGCGGGAGGAACCTTTATGTCAACTACACTTGGTGCTGCCACAAATCTTCTCGATGAGATGATGACCAATTATTCCCAATGGCACACCGAACGCGCTCCAACAGGTAGGAAGGTAAACTCTGTCGAGGAGATTACTTCCCTAAATGAAAAAGTTGACTTGATTATGTCTCTACTTACCAAGCAACCCTCTATTGATCCTCATGATGTTCCTTTAAATTCTTTGGTTGCTCAGGAACAAGTAGATGTGAACTTTATTGCTAGAAACAACTTTAATAACAATGCTTATAGGGGAAATTTTGCTAGTAATCCTAGACCGTTTCCATCCAACTATGGGAACAACAACACTTATCCTAGCAACAAGAACCCCACTTCTGAACTAGAAAACATGCTTAGAGACTTCATCACTACCCAAAAAGCCTTCAACAAGAATGTAGAAGAGAAATTAGCTAAGTTAGATAAGCTCTCTTTGGAGGTAGATAGCTTAGCCCTTGATGTTAAGATGTTAAAAATTAGAACATCTCCCCTTGAGGAGAGGAAAGCCACTCCTATTAATGCTATCCAATTACAAATTAATGAAAATATTAGGATGATGGCTAAACTTAAAGAAAGATGGGCTAGAGAAAAATAGGAAGAGGGTAGAATTAAGAGCCTTCCTACACACCACACAATTGCCACTATCCAAATTGTTGAGGACACCGAAACTATTAGCACCCAATGCACTCCTAGTCCCATTGGACCTATTAATGGTGATGTTAATACCTCAACCTTAGAAGAAGAAACTCCTATGAACATAGAGGGTTTCAAACAAGTGAGCCTAGATGACACTACTACCACCTTTGATAGTAGTGATATTGATTTTGATAGTTGCACCCTCTCAGAAGTTATTAGCTTGTTACACAAAATGTCTAGAGACCCCCACACTAGCACACTCAATCTTGCCTTCACGGAGCATATCACAAATTCTCTCATTAAAGCTAGGAATGAGAATCTTAGGATAGAAGCCTCCAGACCTAGGAATCTAGATGATGGTTGGGACCCTATGATAAAAATTAAATTAAATAACTTCTCTTGCTATGCTTTATGTGACGTTGGGGCTAGTACCTCCATCATGACCAAAAGAATGTATGATATGTTTGAATTGAAACCTTTTGATTCTTGTTCTTTTGGTGTTCGTCTCGTTGATTCTTCCGTAAAGAAACCTTTGGGGAAGATCGACGGTGTTCTTATCATTGTCAATGACAATTATGTTCCCGTTGATTTTATTATTATGGATATAGAGTGTGAACCTTTATGTCCAATTATTTTGGGACGTCCTTTTCTTCGCACCGTTGGTGCTGTTATTGACATGAAAGAGGGGAATATAAAATTTCAATTCCCTCTCAAAAAGGGGATGAAACACTTCCCCGTAAAGAAAATCAAGTTACCATTTGAGTCTGTTACACAGGCTAGTTATTCTCTCTCTCTTGATAAAACTTGATTCTTCTTTTGTTTATGCCTAGCTTAAAGTCCGCTACCCAAGATGTTTTTACTTCTGTTTTTAGTGGTCTTGATGATAGTTACTACTGTAGCAACATCATTGTATCTTTATTTTCCAGCTTTGTGCCAAGTTATAGCCTCTTATGATAAGGGAAGAAAAGTTGTGACATGCTGTCCAGAAAACAGATTCTGCCTTCTTGACGGAGAAAAATTGGAACAAATCACCAGTTCATCTTTTTTATCTGAATTTTTTACACAGCATAATATATACAATTGTGAAACTTTCTTATGTTCTGAGTTTTTTTATTTGAGTTGCAGAAGTGCCCCGAAAAAATTCTCTACTACCTGCTGTTCTGTTTTTCACAGATTCTGCCACGTTTTGCCTCTCCTTACTTTTGCAAACCTTAAGCTTGCTTTTTCTTTGTAAAAACCTTTTGGAAATCTTGAGAAACAGTAGCTCTTCAAGAATATCTATATATCCAGTGGGTAAAATTATTTTATTAAGGGTACTAACCTCTCTAATCAGCTTATGATGAGTTATGTATGAAGGGAGTTTTCAAGTGTGCGAGGGAAGATGATGAAAGAAGATCCGGGAGTGTCAAACGCTCAAGCTTGGGGATGCCCCCATGCATCCCCAATAAATATTCAAGGAGACTCAAGCGTCTAAGCTTGGGGATTCCCCCGTGCATCCCCTTCTCCATCAACAATCATCAGTTCGTCCTTCGTCTCACTATATTTTTATCACTTCATGCGTTATGTGTTATGCTTGGAGCTTCTCTCTCTTAGGTTTAATTTTTAGTTTTCTTTAGCTTTGCTTTCTGTTGATAACAAGTTAGAACCCCAGCTTACTTTATGTGAGAGATAAACACGCTCCACTCCAATCTAGAACACATCATAGGATTTTGCATGCCTATCTTTTTACTGTTGTGTGTTCTTTATCTTTTCGTAGCTACTGTCATGTTTAGTTTTAGTATTAGTTTGTCTTCAGAAAGAGCCTTGGATTTTGTTTAGTTTGTTGCTGAACTCTCTTTAGTTTTCATGTTTATCTTGTTAAGAGAGTTGGTTGTTGCACTGAGTTGTGTCTTGTCTTGGAAGTAGGTAATTGAGGTTGCTATTTCATTTTAGTAGTAACTTGCAATAGTTTTGAGGTATTGATGTGAGTAATGTCTGAACTTTTGGTGTCAAGAGCTCTAGCCTATTAGTGATAGGTGTCGTATTTTGGGCAATCCGTGATTATTTTCAAAAACCTAAAAAAGTAGTTGAGAACTCTAGCTACTAGATGGATCGCTAATCTTTTGAGGGATCGGATATTAGAGTACACTCACGTACCATGTGTCGAGGATGCGCAAGGATAACCAAACCCCCATACACTCCTCCTCGGGGTACTTGTCTCTTTGTGAACCTCCTTATTAGATTGAGAGTTACCGATAATAAGTGCATGATTTCTTCGGACTAATGTAAGTATTGAAAGTTGACACTTCCACCTCCTCATATTTGCTAGCCTCTTCCGTGCCGTGCATTGCCTTCTTCTCACTCCGAGAGTTGGCGTCCACCTTCGCCGGTACATCCAAACCCTTGGCATGATACGCTCTTTCATCATAAACTTCCTTATATCTTTCCTCAAAACAGCCACCATACCTACCTATCAAGGCATTTACATAGCCTTTCCGAGATATATTTCCATGCAACATCCACCTCTGCATGACTTCATCTTCATGTCATACATGTTCTTGCTACACTGGCAGAGGCATACATTGCATACATCATGATAGCTACATCTTCTTTATATTTTGAGTACCTTGTAAACTGTGAAAGATCTTCTATACCCTCTTGTAAATTAGAGTGTTGCCCTTAAGTGAGGAAAAGATCCCAAAGTGGACAAAATAAAAGATCCCAAAGAGGACAAATGAGAGTTAAATAGAAAGAGCCATTGAGGCCACCAAAAAAATACAAAAAAAGGAGAAAAAGAAATAAAAAGAGAGAAAGGGGCAACACTACTATCCTTTTGAAAGATCCACACTAGTACTCCCTCTTATCCTTGTACTCCATAGAGATGATCATTCATGCATATAGCTATGTGGTGACCTTTAAACTATAGAACTTGGCTTGCATATTCCAAGGATGAGCCTCCTCAAAAGAGCTCTAGGTCTTCATGAGCGAGCAAGTTAGATGCACCCCCACTAGTTCCATTGGAGAGCTTTTTAGCTCATATGTGCATCTGTTGCATGGCAATCCCTACTCCTCACATCATATCTATCATTTGGCCTTTTCGCATATGATTGTCCTCATTGGTGTGAGCCTTTCTCACCTTTTTGTCTTCCTCCTCCACCATATTTCTCTCTTTGCCATACTAAGTGTCAACTCTCGTGCTTACGCTTGTCCATTGCATGAGTGCTCAAAATATCTAAAGGGAGTGGATAAAATTGACTTGTACCTGGCTAGTGTTCTGGGGACGAGTCAAGATAAGATTCTAACGAAGACCAAGTGTGAAACTTTAGTAGATTGAGTTCTCAACAAAAATACTTTTTATCGTATTCCCTATCCCCCTTCTTGCACGCAAACACCATTTGGACACATTCGAGTCATGGACAGCGAGAGCTCTTGCACCTAATGTTCTTTTGTTACTTGTTTCAATGCTAATATAGACTCTTGCATGTTATGACTTGAATTGAATCACATACCTTGATTGCTTTACTTTTCAAAGTTCTTATATGGTTGCTAGCATGTCACCACAAAAATTATGCTTGTTATCATTTACCTACTCGAGGACGAGCAGGAATTAAGCTTGGGGATGTTGATACGTCCCAAACGTATCTATAATTTCTCCTTGCTCCATGAATGTTTTGTGTGATATTACTATGATCAAGATACACTTTCATACACTTTTTATCATATTTGGACTAACTTATTAAACTCAGTGCACCACAGTGTCAGTTCCTGTTTTCTGCTGTTTTTCTATTCCAGGTTTCCCCCATATTAAAAGTGCTCAAAAAATTCGGGAAATAGGATAAAAAATCAGCGCAACGGAAGCTTCGGAACCCCGAAGGAGGGCCGGGGGCCACCACCAGGGACCCAGGCGGACACCTGGCGTGGCCTAGGGTCTGGGCGTGCCAGGGGGCGCCTCGACTTCTGGTGGACCCCCTGGCTGCCCCCCCTTCACCTATTTATTCCCCGTGACGCGAAACCCCCGAGGACAGAACCCTTTTTCGCGATCTTGCCTCTGTTCCGCCGCCGCCAAGCTTCCAAGATCGGGAGCGCCAGCAGACTTCTTCCCGGCACCCTGCCGGAGGGAGGATCGACCTCTGGGAGCTTCCCCTCCACCATGTACGCTTCCCGGATGTGCCGTGAGTAGTTTCCTTTGGACCATGGGTCTGTGATCGGTAGATATGTGATGTTCTCCTCCCCTCTTTGTTCTTCATGGTTTAGACCTCGTGAGCTGCCCTACATGATCGAGGCACATATGTAATCTTTCTGTTGTTGCTATGCTGAGTGTGATGGGATCTAATGGATTATGAGATTATGTTCATGTTGTGATAGAGTAATATATTTGGTTCTTATCTTTTATATTTTTGTTCCTAAGTAATTCTTGCATGTTCTTTGTTGATGTTTATTGCTTTGGCCAAGTAGTAGGTAGTAACTCCAAGAGGTAACGTTATGCTCGATTGTGAGTTTATGCCCCCTGATGACACGCTTGAGTGACAGAAACATGAGTCTAGGGGATGTGTTGTTGCTACAAGGGGAAAACAATGGTGCTTGTAACCGCGGTTGCAAGGATTTTTTACTTTACGCAAAGTGCTTTTTAATGCAGTTGTCTGTTGCTTTGGGTTTACACTTTGGGTGGGGCTCGCAACTTAATACCAGCGAGATGTTCTGGATAGATATCTCAAGGTGGATGATTAGTAGTAGATGTAGTTGAATTTCGGTCTACTTATTTTGGCGTACTGCCCATGCTTTTGAGCCTCTTCCTTTATTTGTAGCATATTTAGCATTGTGGTGCATTTATAATCCTGTCAATTTCCCATCTGTAATTTGTTTACCTCGCATAGCAGTTTTATCATATTTTGGGAGAGAGACATCACTAGTGAACATCACGGGACCTCGGTCCATATTCTCATCACTGTTTACACGCTCATTTACTTTCCTGTTTTTACCTTTCAGTTGCTATCATTATCATTATCTGTTGCGTTGATCCTTTGTAAAAAACAAGGCCGAAGAGATTGACAACCTCTCTGTACTCGTTGGGAGCAAAGTTATTTGTGTTGTGTGCAGGTCCACGTCAGTTAGGCCGCTCACCCCTACTTATCATCTCTGGAGTCCTACTAGAGACAAACCTTGGTATCTTCACCGAGGGAAATTTTCCGTTATCCTACATCACACCTTCCACTTGGGGTAACCAACGAGGAGAGGCGTTGCACTAGTCAACTCTCTTGTCATCAGCAAGTTGATGTTAATTTTATTTCTAGGAACAACTTTCATAATAATGCTTATAGGAGTAATTTTGGTAGCAACAATCCTAGGCTGTTCCGATCCAACAACTATGGGAACAACAACACTTATCCTAGCACCAAAAACTCAACTTCTGAATTAGAGAGCATTCTTAAGGAATTTATCACTTCTCAAAAAGCCTTCAATAAGAGTGTAGAAGAGAAAATAGAAAAAATAGATAGTCTCTCTTTGAAGGTAGACAATATAGCTCATGATGTAGAGATGCTTAAAATTAGAACTTGTCCCCTTGAGGAAAGTAAAACTACACCCGTTAATGTTATTCAAGTGCAAATTAATGAGAATATTAGGATGCTATCCAAACTTAAGGATAGGTGGGCTAGAGAGAAATAAGAGGAAGATAGGATTAAGAGCCTTCCTACACACACTACTATTGCCACTATACAAGTTTAGGATCTCAAATCTTTTAGCACCCAACACATCCCTAGTCCCATTGGACCTATTAGTGGTGATGCTAATACCTCAACTTTAGGACATGAAGGTCCCATGAATTTAGAGACTACCAAGAGAATGAGCTTAGATGACATCACCACCACTTTAATTAATGTTAGTGATCTTTATTCTGATAATTGTAGCCTTTCTGATGTCATCACTTTTCTGCAAAGAATGGCTAAAGACCCCCACACTAGTACACTTAACATTGCCTTCACCGAGCATATTACCAATGCTCTTATCAAAGCTAGGGAGGAGAAATTCAAGTTAGATACTTCTATTCCTAGAAAACTAGAAGATGGATGGGATCCTATGGTCAAAACCAAATTAAATAATTTCTCTTGCTTTGCTTTATGTGATGTTGGAGCTAGTGCCTCCATTTTACCCAAAAGAATGTATTGTATGCTTGAATTGAAACCTTTTGATCCATGTTCTTTTGGTGTTCGTCTTGTTTATTCTTCCGTAAAGAAAACTTTAGGAAGGATTGAAGATGTTCTTATTGTTTTCAATGGTAATTATGTTCCCGTTGATTTTCTTGTGATGGACATTGAGTGTGATCCCTCATGTCCAATTATTTTGGGACGTCCTTTTCTCCGCACTGTTGGTGCTATCATTGACATGAAAGAAGGGACCATTAGATTCCCATTCCCCCTCAAAAAGGGAATGGAACACTTCCCTCAAAATAATATTAAGTTACCTTATGAGTCCGTCACACGGGCAAGTTATTCTTTTGGAGTTGACAAAACTTGATATTTTTGCTTCATGCCTAGCTAAAAGGCATAAAAGAAAGCGCTTATTGGGAGGCAACCCAAAAAGTTTTTACTTTCAGTTGTAGTGGTCTTGATGCTTGTTACTACTATAGCAGCATCATTGTATCTTTATTTTAAAGCTTTGTGCCAAGTTTTAGCCTCTGATTGCAAGAAAGTTCAAAAGTTGTGACAGGTTGTCCAGAAACAAATTATGTGTGCTTGACGGAAAAATTCATGATAATAACCATATCATCTTTTTGATCTGACTTTATTGACAGTATGATCTATACAATTAGCTTTCTGGCATCTGCACTGAGTTTTTTGATTTGAGTTGCAGAAGTACCCCAAAACAATTAATTACTACATGTTGGTCTGTTTTTCACATATTCTGCCACGTTTTGCATTTTCACCGTTTTGAAAATCTTAAGCTTGCTTTTTCTTTGAAAAAAAATTGGCAATCTTGAGAAACAGTAGCTCTTCCTGAAAATCTTTATTTCCAGTAGAGGAAATTTATTTAATTAAGGGTACTAACCACTCTAATTAGCTTATGATGAGTTTCGTATGAAGGGAGTTTTCAAGTATGCGACAGAAGATGATGAAAGAAGATCCGGGAGTGTCAAACGCTCAAGCTTGGGGATTCTCCCATGCACCCCCAAGAAATATCCAATGAGACTCAAGCATCTAAGCTTGGGGATGCCCCCGTGCATCCCCTCCTCCATCAACAATCATCAGTTCGTCCTTCTTCATGCTATATTTTTATCTCTTCATGTGTTATGTGTTATGTGCCTTCGTGGATTTCGAGCAGTAGGGCTTTGCCGTCCTCTTCGTTGATGCACCTTTGGAGTATCTGGGTGATGTTGCGTTTGTATAGTGGTTTCTTGATCACCGTGAACACCTTGGATCGTCGGCTGATGCGTCGTGCTTCGGCTACGTCTTGCGGTAGCGTGCCTTCGATTAGGAATCGGAGGAACGGTTTTTGCCCAGACAGGTCCTTCGAGCTTTGTCGAAGCTGTGCTGTCGGGTGTGCTGGTGCTTGTGCCTTCTGATGGGTTTGCTGCTGCCACCTGCGCCAGGTCTGTTGCGTCCTCGCCGTCCGCGACTGCTTCAGGTGCTGCTGCCTGTACCTTGATGGATCTCTGGCTGATGCTTTCGATAAAAACGTCGGGTGGTATTGGTCCTCGGGTCGAACCAATGTTCGCGAGTTCTTCAGCTTCTGTGTTGTTGGACCTGGTGATGTAGTTGAGCTCGCAACCGTCGAAACTTCCTTCGAGTGCGTTGTAGAGCTTCTGGTAGGCCGCCATGTTGTCGGCTATTGCGTCGCAGTTTCTCATCGTCTGCTGGACGACGAGATTTGAGTCCCCGTAGATTATGAGGCGAGTGGCTCCGCACGTTTTGGCCATGCGCATGCCATGGAGGAGTGCCTCGTATTCTGCCTCGTTGTTGGAGGGGTGACTGAAGTTGATCTGGAGGACATATTTTAGCTTTGTTCCTTTAGGGGAGATGAGCACAACTCCTGCCCCGGCTCCTTGTTGTCTCTTGGACCCATCGAAGAACATTGACCATGAATTTGATAGGTCTGGGGGCGGGTGTCTGAACCTCCGTCCACTCGACCAGGAAATCTGGGAGTACTTGGGATTTGATGGTTGTTGGGTGCTTGAATTTCAGGTCCTGTGGGCTGAGCTCAATGTTCCACTCGGCGACTCGTCCAGTCGCTCCAGGGTTGTTGAGTATGTCAGCGAGTGGCGCGCTGCTCACGATTGTGATAGGGTGCTCGTCGAAGTAGTGGGACACCTTTCTTGAGGTCATGATGACGGCCAGTAGTAGTTTCTGATAATGCGGGTACCGCTGCTGGGATTTGGTCAGGAGCATGCTGAGGTAGTAGATTGGTCTCTGGATGCTCTGGACCTTGCCTTATTCTGTGCGTTCGACGACGAGCGTTGTGCTTACTACACTGTTACGTGCTGCCACGTAGAGGTATAGCTTCTCTCGTTCCTTGGGTACCGCCAGGATTGGTGGGGTCGAGAGTATCTTTTTCAGGTCCGCGAATGCTTGGCGGGCTTCCTCTGTCCACTCGAATTTCTCTCCTTTCCTGAGCAGCTGATAGAAAGGCAACGTGCGTTCTCCCGGCCTGCTGATGAAGCGGATTACGGCTGCGAGTTTTCCAGTGAGCTGCTGTACTCCTTTGACGTCAGTTGGTTCTTGCATTCGGGCGATGGCTTGGACTTTCTCAGGGTTTGCCTCGATTCCTCGGGCAGAGACCATATAGCCGAGCAGCTTCCCCGCCGGTACGCCGAATGTGCACTTCTGTGGGTTGAGTTTGATTCTGTATTTGTTGAGCGCTGCGAAGGTTTCGCGCAGGTCGTCGAGTAGTGTGGCTGCTTTGTAGGTCTTGATGACGATGTCGTCCACA
Organism: Bromus sterilis; assembly: GCA_950022295.1. Classification (NCBI taxonomy): domain Eukaryota; kingdom Viridiplantae; phylum Streptophyta; class Magnoliopsida; order Poales; family Poaceae; genus Bromus; species Bromus sterilis. The sequence continues at coordinate 343,647,757 of OX465596.1, read as the reverse complement.
TAGACTTGCACATTTCTTCCGATTTTCTCTTTCAGGCAGGCCTGCATCATTCGCTGGTATGTGGCACCTATGTTCTTGAGCCCGAAGGGCATGGTCCTGTAGCAGAATACGCCATAGGGGGTGATGAACGATGTGTGCTCTTCGTCTTCTTCCTTCATCCTAATCTGGTTGTATCCTGAGTAGGCATCAAGAAAGGAAAGTAGATCGCACCCTGTTGTCGAGTCGATTATCTGATCGATTCTAGGCAGGGGGGAAGTGGTCCTTCGGGCAATGCTTGTTGTCTGGTCCGTAATCGACACACATGCGCAGCACGTTCGTGTCTTTCTTGGGCACCAGCACTGGGTTGCCTATCCAGGTGGCTTTCTTCGTTTCTCGGATGAACTAGGCGTCGAGTAACCGGTTGACTTCCTCTCCGATTGCTCTGCGCTTGGGCTCCGAGAATCGTCTCAGAGCTTGCTTTACCGGTTTCGTGTTTTGCTTGATGCGTAGGGCATGCTCCGCGAATTCGCGTGGTATTCCAGGCATGTCGGCTGGGCACCAGGCGAATATTTCCCACTCATCTCGAAGGAAAGCGACGAGAGTCGTCGCCTGCTCCTCTGGTAGGTGGGCGTACAAGCGGACTGTTTTGTCCGGGTCCGTCGGGTGCACTTGGTGAGTGACTGTGTCGCTGTCGATGTTGAAGTCGCGTCTGTACTCCTTAGATTCGCTTCGGCTCACCAATGGGAAGGTACTTTTGTCCGTCACCATGGCTATTTCTCCGGGTTCTTGTTCGGCTCCGAATGTGTCAGAGATTTTGTGAAAGTCACGGTCACATTGATCTGATTTGATGAAGCTTCCGATGATCGTGGGGACTCCCGTTGATCCTGGCATCTTGAGCTTGAGGTAGGCGTAGTGTGGAACCGCCATGAACTGCGCGAACGCTGGCCGTCCCAATATGGCGTGATAATGTGATTGCCAGTCGAGTACTTCGAACTCGAGGACGTGCTTTGTGAAGTTGCGTCGGTTGCCGAAGACAACTTCAAGTTCGACGACTCCGAGGGATGTGGCTGCTTCTCTTGGGACTACCCCGTGTAACACGGTGCTCGATTTCTTCCATACTGATCGTGGGATCAGCATCTTTTGCAGGGTGCTGGTGAAGATGATATTCATGCTGCTGCCTCCGTCCATGAAGACCCTATCCATATCGTACCCTCCGATTTGTGCATCGAGCACCAGGGGCGCGTGCCCCGGTCTTGGGACTGCGGGTGGATGGTCGTCCTGTGAGAACGTGATGCTGGTCCCCGTATCATGTAGCCGGTATACTTCGACTATATTTATGCTCTCGGCTGCTCTAGCTTGCAGGGCGTAGGCGTCGCGTTGTGCTTGCGGCACCCTTCCCTATTGGATCATGAGCACATGTCCTTGCATCGGGCTGTGACGTCCTTCCGGGCTTGAGGGCGGCGATTGTTCGGGTCGCCGGTTGCGCTTGTCTTCTTTCTGCTTCTCCTTCTTGAGGTCGTCGGCTAGCTCGTTGAACAGGCGGCAGTCTCCCAAAGTGTGACCTGACCTGACACGTCCCCAGTCATCCTCGAAGCTGTGGATCGTGCAGGGTCCTGCTAGCTGCTCTCTAACCGTGAGTTTGCTAGATCCGGCGTGCCTCTTCCTTCTTGATATTCTGAAGATTTGCTCGTGATCCTCCGGGTGTTCGTGGAAGCGAGGGTCGGTTTCGATTCCTCGACTCATATCTTGGTTCTTGATGAGGTTGGCGAATTCATCTGGCCTTCGATCTGGGTCATAGTACTCGCCCACCGGTGTCTCAGAGTCGCTATCCTGGCTGGCGGCAGGTGCTCGTGCGACGGCGTGTCGTCGAGTGGCCGTCCGTTGCACGGCTGCGTGACGTGGCTCGTTCAGTGGGGCCTCGCCGTAGATCTCCCTTGCGTGCCTTTTGGGTCGTCGATTCCTTCCTCCTTGGCGATGGTTCTGCTGATCGTTGGTTTCGATCTCGTAGTCATCGTCTTGATGTGCGGCGGGTGCCCGGGCAGCGGTGGGTTGTCGAAAGATTTGCGAGTCCTCCGCTGCGCGGCGCGGTTCGTCGAGTGGAATTCCTTCGTAGAGGCCTCTCGCCGTTCTTCTGGGTCGTCGATTCCTTCGCTGCTGACGCTGCACTTGGCCGTTACCGTAGTATCGGTCCTGGCACAGCTGTAGCCCGAGCGATCTTGATGGGGTGGCAGAGATGTTCGTCGTGATCTTGAATCCTTTGAGTGGGCTAGATCTGGTCCTTGCCCTTGAGTTGTGGCTTGCTGAAGATGGGACCGCCGAGATCGTGATCCCAACCTGTGTAGTTCCCACAGACGGCGCCAATTGACGGGGATCAACCCCGGCAAATCCCATGGTCAGGGACCCTGGGTTAGTCATGAGAGGCACAGGTTGGACGATAGCTCATCGGCAAACAGGAGGACACGTTCCTGCTCGGTATTATTGATGAGGGAGATGCGATTACAATGGATGCCAAGGCTGGAGCGCTCAAGGCTAGGGTTACAGATGATATTGGATGCCTTTGGCGTCGCCCCTCCTAGCCCTTATATACTGGGCTAGGTCTCGGGGAGTTCATCTACGTTTACAGGTAAGCTTTCCTAACCCTAGCTTGCTCCGTACGATAGGTCTTCGCACCTTCCCTGTGAGTCGCAGACTCCTACGTCGGTGCCAATTAGTGGGCCAAGGCGGGTCCAGGCGGGTCTTCATGGGCCTTCTATCTTCAGGGACACCGGGTAGGCCTATCTGTAGGAGTCGTGGGGTCACCCCCTCGTCAGTCTCGCTCTTTACTTTTTAGTTTGTTTAGTTTTGCTTGTTGTTCATAACAAGTTCTACCCTAGCCTTCATTGTTTGGGAGAGAAACACGCTCCAGTTCACCCTAGAACACACATAGGTTTGCATGCTTATCTTTTTGTGTGTTCTTTGTCTTTTCGTAACTGCTGTCATGCTTAGCTCTTAGTTTTCATGCTTATCTTTTTAAGAGCTTTTATTTAGGTTGCTTTTGGAACTCTCTTGAGTTATCATGCTTATCTTGTTTAGAGGGTTGGTCTGTTGCACTGAGTTATGTGTCTTGCATGAGTAGGTAATTGAGGTTGCTATTATAAGTGTACTAGTAACTTGCAATAGTTTTGAAGTATTGATTTGAGTAATGTTTGGACTTTTTGTGCCAAGATCTTGAGCCTATTAGTGATAGGTGTCGTATTTTGGGCAATCCATGTTTATTTTCGAAAACTACAAAAATTAGTAGAGAATTCTAGCTACTAGATGGATCGCTAACCTCTTGAGGCGTTGGAATATATAGAGTACCCTCACGTACCATGGGTCGAGGATGCGCAAGGATAACCAAACCCCCATACACTCCTCCTCGGGGTAATTTTTTCTCTGTGAACCTCCTGGTTAGATAGAGAGTTACCGATAATAAGTGCATGAGTTCTTCGTACTAATGCGAGTATTCGATTGTTGGCACTTCCACCTTCCATATTTTGCTAGCCTCTTCGGTACCTAGGGGTTGTTTGGATTGTGACTAATTTTTCCACAACTAACTTTAGGCAAAGTGTGGCTGCCACAAAAGTGTGGTGAACAAAATGGCCACCACAAAGTGTGGCAAGATGTGGCAAAAAAACAAGTCTATGACATGTGGACCATAGTGCTAGTAAAGTATGGCAAGTCATAAGTGTGGCAATGAACCAAACACAAGCCAAATATATTGTGGCATGACTAAGGTTAGGTGTGGCAAGCTTAGGCTGGGAACCAAACATCCATGTAACGCATGGGAGGTAATATAATATTTGTGTTGATTCACACTAGCGAGGTGCACTCATAAATTTCGAGCGTGCATTGCCCTTTCTCGTCTTGAGAGTTGGTGCATACTTCACGGGTGCATCCAAACCCTTGGAATGATACGCTCTGTCATCATAAACCTCCTTATAACTACCTCAAAATAGCCACCATACCTACCTATCAAGGCATTTCCATAGCCTTTCCGAGATATGTTGCCATGCAACATCCATCATCTCATGACTTGATCTTCATGTCATACATGCTTTTGCTTGATCGAGGAGACGCATGCTAGTTGGGCCTTGCCCTCATAATTGCTACATGACGCGCTAGTATCATTGCATATCCTGCTACACTGGTAGAGGCATACATTTGCATACATCATGATAGTCTTTCAGTTTTCTTTATGTTGAGTATTTCTTGTAAAGTGTGAAGATCTTCTATATTCTTGTAAAATATAGAGTGTTGCCCTTAAAGTGAGGAAAATATCCCAAAGAGGACAAAATAAAAGATCCCAAAAGAAAACAAATTAAAAGATCCCAAAGAGGAAAAATGACAGATAAATAGAAAGAGCCAATGAGGCCACAAAAATACAAAAAAATACAAAAAAGACAAAAAAGTAATAGAAAGAGAGAAGGGGGCAACATTATTATTCCTTTTAAAAGATCCACACTTGTACTCCATAGTCATATATGTACTCCATAGAGATCTTCATATCAGTCATGCATAACTATGTGGGGATCCTTACACTATAGAACTTGGCTTGCATATTCCAATGATGAGCCTCCTCAAATGAGCTCTAGGTCTTCATGAGCAAGCAAGTTGGATGCACCCCCACTAGTTCCATTGGAGAGCTTACCTTAGCTCTATGTGCATCCGTTGAGTGGCAATCCCTACTCCTCACATCATATCTATCATTTGTCTTTCTCTCGCCTATGATTGTCCTCATTGATGTGAGCCTTTCACACCTTTTTGTCTTCCCCATCATTTTTATCTTCGCCACCCTAAGTGACAACATATCTTGCTTGAGATTATCCATTGCATGAGTGATCAAAGTAGAAAGGGAGAGGATCAGTTTGACTTGTGCCTGTCTAGTGATCTAGGGACGAGTCAAAATAAGATTCCGAAGGAGACCAAGTGTGAACTTTTAGTAGATTGAGTTCTCAACTAAAATTTATAGTATTTCTATGCTCTAAACCCATCTCCCACTTCTTGCACGCAAACACCATTTGGATACATTTGAGTCACAGACAGAGAGAACTCTTGCACCTTTATGTTCTTACTTTGCTAGTTTCAATACTAGATATAGACTCTTGCTTATTATTGTCTTGACTTGAATTGCATATCTTACTTGCTTTACTTTGAAGTTATTATATGTGTGTTAGCATGTCACCACAGAAATTATCTGTGTTATCATTTACCTACTCGAGAACGAGCAGGAATTAATCTTGGGGATGTTGATACGTCCCAAACGTATATATAACATCTGCTTGTTCCATGCTCTTTTGGGTGACATTGCTATGTGTTTTGCTACACTTTCATACCTTTTTACACATATTTGGACTAACCTACAAACTCAGTGCACCCAGTTCCATTTTCTGTCTGCTGATGTCTATGGATTGCACGTTTTTACTCATATTTACAGAGCTCAATAAAATTCCAAGAAAAATATTAAAAAAAATCAGCGCAACACACGCTTCTGGAAGATCTAAGGAGGGCCGGAGGGGGGGCCACCTCCCCCCCCCCTCCCAGGCGGCCAGGGGGCGCGGCCCCACTCCTGGCCACGCCAGGAGGCTGCCTGGGGGGAGGGTCCACCCCCTGGTGCCCCCCTTCGGCCTATATTTACACCCCGTTCCAGAAATCCTCGGGAGAGACCCCGCATCGCGATTTTCACCTCTGTTCCGCCGCCGCTGCGATCCCGAGATCGGGGGCACCAGAAGTGCTCTTCCCGGCACCATTCCGGAGGGAGGATTGACCTCCGGGAGCTACTCCACCACCATGAGCCCTTCCCGGATGTGCCGTGAGTAGTCCCCCTTGGACCATGGGTCCATGACCAATAGCTATGTGATGTCTTCTCTCCAATTTTGTGCTTCAATTCTTAGCCCTTATGAGTTGCCATACATGATCAAGGCATCTATGTAATTTTACTTTTATGAGATTATGTTCCGTTTGTGATGAGTTATATATTTGGTTCTCCTTTTATATTTTGTTCTTGAGTATCTTGCATGTTCTTCGTTTCTTCTTATTGCTTTGGCCAAATAGTATATAGTAACTCCAAGAGGGAGAGTTTATGCTTGATTGATGTTTCATGCCCCCTGATGTCTAGCTTGATGGACAGAAACATGAGACTAGGGGATGTGCTGTTGCCACCAAGGAGAAAACAACAGTGCTTGTAATCGCAGTTGCAAGGATTGTTTACCTGACGCAAAGTTTGTTAATGCAGTTGTCTTTTGCTTTGAGTTTACACTTTGGGTGGGGCTCGCAACTTAATACCAGCGAGATGTTCTGGATAGATATCTCAAGGTGGATGATTAGTGAGTAGATGCTGATGGGTAAACGTCCTACTTGTTTTGTCGTACTGCCCATACTTTTGAGCCTCTAACTTTCTTATGGCATAATTAGCATTGCGGTGCGTTTATAATTTTGTCAATTGCCCGGCTGTAATTTGTTCACCCAGCTTAGTTGTTTTATCGTCTTTTGGGAGAGAGACATCACTAGTGAACTGTAACGCCCCGGCCACACCCACCGGTTCCCGGCGTACGCCTGGCGGGATCTAGACTGTCCCCACAAACCAACACTAGTCTTTCCTGCACACTTTGTCCTCACTCGTGCGCACCCGGGAACAACTTCCCGGTCGGTCACCCATCCTCAAATCGCTCCAAGCCAAGCACGCTTAACTTTGGAGTTCTTTGGATCTGGGCTCCCGGAAAAGAAGGTGCACCTTGTTGATATGAGTAGTCTATCATTCCTATTAAGCCAGGATGTCACATGAACATCATGGGACCCCGGTCCATATTTCCACTATTGTTTACACCTCAACTCTTTCATGTTTTTATTTCCTTTTCAGTTGCAATCACCATCACTATTTACACCGTGCATTTGATCCTTTGTAAACAACAAGGCTAGAGAGATTGACAACCTCTCTGAACTCGTTGGGAGCAAAGTTATTTGTTGTTGTGTGCAGGTCCAGGTCAAGTAAGCAACCTCGGTTGTAAACGGCGCAATTGTTTTCTTGCCACCTACTTGAAGAACTTCGAGTCCAACTCGTCGACTCAAACCTTGGTATCTTTGCCAAGGGAAATTTACTTCTAGCTACATCTCAACCTTCCACTTTGGGTAACCAACGAGGGGCGAGAAGCCATCATGCACCTAGTGCCAGTTTTTGTCTGCTGATGTCCGTGCATTGCAGGTTTATACCCATATTTAAAGTGCTCAGAAAATTCCATGAAAATATATAAAAAACAGCATTGCAGTTCCATAAGAGTCCTCCTGCCGGAGGATGAGGTCAAGGGGTGGCCCACAGCCCCAGGCGGCCTCCTGGCATGGCCATGGGGGGCCCACACCACCTGGCCGCCTGGGCGAGGTGGGGGCCCCTCGGGATCCCCTTCGGCCTATATTTACCCCCCGACGCAAAAACCCTGATTCCGTGACTCCTTTTTCCAAAAGCAATTCCGATCTCCACCGTCATCGCCAACAAGCTTCGGGGGACCAGAATTCCTGTGTCGGCACCCTGTCAGGACTGGGAAGTGCCCCTGGATTCATCTCCATCGACGTTGCTTCCTCCCATGAAGCGGGAGTAGTTCCTCCTCGGGGCTGAGGTCTTCTACAGTAGCTATGTGGTTAATTCTCTCTCCCATGATGTGATCTTGATTGTGATCATAGGCTATGTTAATCTAGGGTGATCCCATGATGTTTCCCCTTCTTCTATGTATTGGATTGATGTACTCACTTGATCTTATCTAGTATAATCTCCGAGACCAAGGTGAAAGCGGTCTATTGGACATAGATTAGAAGAATATTTTCATGAGTGATTTCTTCTATTGTGAATTAATTGAAGATTGAGAGTCCCTTGGTGCTTGTCTTTGACTATCCTTGAGATATATTGTGGTGATTGTGGTACTCTCTTTGGATGGTCGCGGTGACATTGGGAAATCCATAGATGAGAACTACGAACTCTGAGGTGTGCTTTTGTAGCCCTACATAATTCTCGTCCTCTCTTGATAACAAAGGAATGACCTCCGAGTACGTCTCTATTGCATTTTTTATTAGAAATATCATGTGATTAGACTATGTTAATGTCATTGGGAGTTGCCACTAGTGAAAGTATGAAGCCTATGCCTTGTTTCTCACCATTGCAATACCGTTTGTGCTCAGGTTTACTACTTGCTACCTTGCTGTATTTTTTATTACAGATTTATAGTATCACTCGTATTTTACCATCTCTTCGCCGAACTAGTGCACCTATACAACTCCTAGTTGTATTAGGTGTGTTAGGGACACAAGAGACTTCTTGTTTTTTAATTTCAGGGTTGCTTGAGAGAGACCATCTTCAAACTCTACTTCCCTGAGTTCGATAAACCTTAGGTCATCCACTTGAGGGAAATTGTTGTTGTCCTACAAACCTCTGTGCTTGGAGGCCCAACATAGTCTACGAGAATAGAAGTGTGTGTAGACATCAAAGCCCATGAAGGCAACCTAACATGGGGGGCCATTACTGGGAGTACGTAGCAATTTAGGTTAAGCTCCCCTTGTAACCGAGTCAGTAGAGAACTCTCGAGACCCAGCCTACTATATAAATGTTGGGACGGACGTCGTCTCGGGGATAGGCACTCTTTCACCACCAAACCCTAGAGAGATTGCATCTCGCTGGGACTTCCATTGTAATCACCAAGCAATAAGATCAGACAAGCATGAGTAGGTTTTTACCTCCAGGAGGGCCCTGAACCTGGGTAAACCTTTGCATCCTGTTAGGTGACGAGATTAGCAATGTCATCTTTCTCCCTCTCGTACGAAACCCTAGGTATCTTAACCATGGGATTTGTCGTGGTACCCCCACGTCACTGATGTATTCCCTGAAGAATTACTGGGAATGCCTCCCGACTGAGATGTTGAGCTTTTGATAGACTCAATGCCCGATACCGGACCTATAGCCAAGTGACCATATTAGATGTATGTGGAAGAGTTGGCCAAGTGGAAGGAGCGGTTAAGGGAGCAACTAGCTAATGGATTTATCAGACTAAGCTAGGTGTCGTGGGAAGCGCCGGTATTATTAGTTGCAAAGAAAGGACAGAACGTTGAGGATGTAATATCGACTACAGAAGTCTAAATGAAGTGACCTTTAAAAATAAGTACCCTATTCGATCAGCTACTGGGAGCATGTGTGTTCTCCAAGCTTGATTTGCGATTGGGATACTTTCAGTTGAATATTCGACAACAAGATATCCCAAAGACCGCCTTCACTACAAGGTATGACCTGTACGCGTACATCGTCATGCTGTTTGGACTGACTAATGCCCCAACATACTTCATGAATATGATGAACAAGATATTCATGGAATTGTTGGATAAGTTTATTGTTGTATTCATCGATGGCATACTCGTTTACTCGAAGAACAAAGAGGAAGGACTTGTAGTAGACCCGTCCAAGGTTTAGGCCATCACTTAATGGGAGGCACCAAAGAACGTGAGTGAAGTTCGCAGTTTCCTCAGAATGGCATGGTACTATTGAAAATTCATCGAGAACTTTTCGAAGGTTGCTAACCCAATGACGGAATTTCTGAAGAAAGACAAGAAGTACGAATTGCAAGGACTTGGAGAAGAGGCTAGTAATTGCACCAATCCTATGTCTACCGGACATAGAGAAAAGTTTCCAAGTCTACTGAGATACCTCAAATCGCGAACTTGGACGAGTTGGAGGACGCATAGGTAGTAGCATATACCTTGAGGTAACTAAAAAAACACGACGTGAACTACCGGATCCATGATCTAGAACAGGCATCAATGGTTATGCACTAAAGATGTATAACTCTACCTGGTGGGGAAACCATGTGATATTTTCACGGATCACAAGAGCTAGAAATATATTTTCACATAGAAATACCTCGACAAGAGGCAAAGAAAGTGGGTAGAGGTGATAAAGAATTACAACATGAACCTTCACTCGCATGGTAAATTAAGTTTGTGTAGCTTGGCAAATGTATTATTTTTTTGACATGTCAATTTTAGTTTCTTTTTTTAGAACATGTCAATTTTAGTTTATGTATCACCGCAAATGTATTTTTTATACATGGCAAATTTAATTTATGTAGCATGGAAAACCTATATCTCTTATAAAGCAAAACCCCACTAAGGTGCATTTATGGTGTCTATCTCAACATGCAAGCTATCCACATCATCTACTATTGTAGCCAATCATTTGTCCATGTCATACAACAACAACAACAACAACAACAACAAAGACTGTTAGTCTCAAACAAGTTGGGGTAGGCTAGAGCTGAAACCCAAAAGATATCGTAACCAAATCATGGTTCTGGCACGTGGATAGCTAACTTCCACGCACCCCTGTCCAGAGTTAGATCTTTGTTGATAGCCCAGTCTTTCAGATCTCTCTTCACGGACTCCTCCCAAGTCAAGTTTGGCCTCCCCCGACCTCTCTTGACATTATCAGCACGCCTTAACCGCCCGATATGCACAGGTGCTTCAGAAGGTCTACGCTGGATATGCCCAAACCATCTCAGACGATGTTGGACAATCTTCTCTTCAATTGGTGCCACCCCAACCCTCTCCCGTATAACATCATTCCGGATCTAATCCTTCCTTGTGTGGCCACATGTCCATCTCAACATGCGCATCTCTACCACACCTGGTTGTTGGACATGTCGCATTTTAGTTAGCCAAACATTCAGCACCATACAACATCGCAGGTCGAATCGTCGTTCTATAGAACTTGCCTTTTAGCTTTTGTGGCACCCTCTTATCACAGAGAACGCTAGAAGCTTGGTGCCACTTTAGCCATCCAACTTTGATTCGATGGATAACGTCTTCATCAATATCACCATCCTTCTGCAGCATTGACCCCAAATATCGAAAGGTGTCCTTCTGAGGTACCACTTGCCCCTCAAGGCTAACTTCCTCCTCTTCCCCATGGTTAGTAGTACTAAAACCGCACCTCATGTACTCTGTTTTAGTTCTACTAAGACTAAAACCTTTCGATTCCAAAGTTTGTCTCCACGGCTCCAGCTTTCTATTAACCCCCGCCCGACTACCGTCGACTAGCACCACATCGTCTGCAAAGAGAATACACCATGGGATGTCCCCTTGTATATCCCATGTGACCTCATCCATCACCAATGCGAAAATATAAGGGCTCAAAGCTGACCCTTGGTGCAGTCCTATTTTGATTGGAAAGACATCAGTGTCGTCATCACTTGTTTGCACACTTGTCACACCATTTGTCCATGTCATCCACTAACAAAATCCTACTAAGATTTTTTTTCGAGGGTACGCCAAAGGCGTACCAAGCTTTATAGAAGAGAGAGAAAATGTACAAGAGGTATTACATCAATGTTAGCGATCACAGACGATCCTAACCACACTCCACTCCACACTAACTACTCTACTCCTCAGACACACTAGTATCTCCGGACGCTCTAGCTAGGATCCAATTATGTCTCTCTTGCAGAATGAGGCCGACGACGCCCGCCACGTTGCTAATCGTGTGGCCTCCGAACACTCTGGCATTCCTCTGCTTCCAAATGCACCAGCAGATTAGCATCACCAGGGAGTCGAACCCCTTCCTGTTCTTTTTGGCGACACGTTTCCTCGCCAACATCCACCAACCTTCCAGCTTTTCATGCATCTGCGGGCAGAGGTCCAGGTCGATGCCCAGCCTGTCGAAGCAACGATACCAGACTTCACGAGCAAAGACGCATTGCACCAGAATATGGTCCACTGTATCCTCCTCTTGGTCGCACAGGAGGCAAGGAGAGGGGTGCTCCTGCAGACCGTGTCGGGCTCGCCTATCCGAGGTCCAGAGTCTGTACTGTACCGCCAGCCACATGAAGATCCTACAGGTTAGAGGCGCCCAACACTTCCAAATGGCCGCATAAGGTTGGAAGCGACGCCCGCCCACACACATCATCCGATATGCCGAAGAGGCAGAATAGACTCTAGCGGCATTCCAAGACCAAATAGGCTTGTCCACCCTCTCCGGCTCCAGTTGCCAATGTATGAGAATGTCCCACAGCTCAATATACTGCGCGAGCCCCTCCGTGCACATCTCGCCGACAATGTCACGAGTACAAGCATGTAAGTGCAGTGCATCCCGGACCGTCCTCTTGTTGCTGATCTGGGTTTTGACCCTCGCCACCACCAGCGGTGCGATCTCCCGGATGGCGAAACCAGCAACCCATCTGTCCTTCCAGAACAAAACATCTGAGCCGGCTCCCACTTTCCACTTGACCAGGCTCCCGAAAGCATCCATTATCTGCCTATCAGTGACCAGGCTGAGGCCTTGCCATGGCCTCGAAGGATCTATCCGGCGCAGCCATTCCCATCGCATCCGGAGGGCGAGGCCATGCAGCGATAAGTCCAAGATACCCAGCCCGCCAAGCTGCATTGGGAGGCAAACACGCTTCCAAGATACCACGCACTTGCCGCCACGAGCCTCCTCAGTGTCGGCCCAAAAAAACGCCCGACGGCCTTTATCCACCCTGTCGAGCGCCCACTTCGGGGCCTCGGCGATCATGAGATGGTGGGTGACGCGGGCCCTCATCACCTGCTTGACTAAGATCAGTCTACCTGGCCGCGATACCAGACCCCGCTGCCACCCAGGCAGTAGACGCAGCGCCGCGTCCACAACAGCTGCCATTCCGAGCGTTTAAGCTGGTAAATGCTCAACTGCAGTCCCAAGTACTTACAGGGGAAGGTATCAATCCTCCAAGGCAAGGCATTTCTCACCAGCTCCACATCCGCGTCCTCCGCACGGATCAAGATCGCCGACGACTTGGCGAAGTTGACCCACAGACCGGAAACAGCCCCAAACACCGACAACATCTCCCTGACGAGGACAAGATCCGACTGAGTGGGCTTGATAAACATGACCACATCATCAGCGTAGAGGGATAGCCTCTGCAGCGGCGCACAACCACGCATGTTGCTGATCACCTGGGATCCATGCGCCTTGATGACAATAGCCGTGAGGATGTCCATCGCCAGCACGAACAGCACGGGGGAGATCGGGTCCCCCTGCCTCAGCCCCTTGGCATGCATGAACTTGGGACCGGCACACCCATTAACCAGAACTCTGGAACTCGCCGACGAGAGCAAGGTCGCAATCCAGGAGATCCACTGCTCCGAAAAACCCTTGGCACGTAACACCTCGAACAGGAACGGCCAGGAGAGGGAGTCAAACGCCTTGGAGATGTCCAATTTGAGCAACACACCTTTGGCCCTACGACGATGTAAGGAACGGGCCATCTGACGGACGAGCAAGAAGTTATCGTGCAAACATCTCCCTTTGATAAACGTCGACTGATATACGTGGACCAGATCGCCCATACGTGGCCGAAGCCTGACCGCGAGCAGCTTCGAGGCAATTCTCGGCAAGCTGTGAACCAGGCTGATGGGCCGAAAGTCCGAGACTGTGCGCGCCTTCGGAGACTTGGGAATGAGCGTGATCAATGCTTTGTACAGCCTGCCAAAACCGCGCCCATTCCCCGCGAACAGCTTATGGATCGCCACAACCACATCCCATTTGATAATCTCCCATGCCGTTCGGAAGAATAGCTCGATAAACCCGTCCGAACTGATATCTAGCTCAACATGCAAGCTATCCACATCATCCATTATTGTAGTCAATCATTTGCCCATGTCGTTCACTTTCAATTACATGCATATTATACCATTTTAATTTACATTGTAGAGTTTTTATAGAGATTTTTGCTGCAACGCACGAGGTATTCTTCTAGTTAACTATACAAACCATGGCAAATCTAACATCTTAGCATGACAAATTTATTTAATGAATCATTGCAAATTTCACAAAAGTAAGTTTCCCTTTACACAATTGCTTCATGGTAATTTTGGCATGACAAATTTCACAAAAAAATGTTTTTCCAACATAAATTTTCATGGCAATTTTGCTATTATTATTATTTTATCATAAAGCAATTGTATTATCATGGCAACTTTACTGTTTTTTCTACATACTGATCACATTGCAAAAAAATCATATTGTTATGTATAAATTGTTTTTATGATAATTTTAATTATTATTATTATTCATAATTAATTAAGTTTTTTGAACCAAACTAATACGGAGTAGATCGCAAGGGATCGTGCTATCCAGCACTGGAAGCCAACAGTTGATTTGCTCTACCTTCCTCTAGTCGCTCTAGATCAGCTTCCTTGTTGCCAAACACGCACAGAAAATAAAGGGTGAACATCACCGCATATCGTGCCATGTCAAAAAATGTCTCTTATTAAAGTTTCGAAGCCCTTGCAAAACTCTCAGAAACGTTGTACTGCTAAGGAACGGTGTGACGTGCACCCATACAAATGGGATCTCAACAAGCCAATCTTGTTTTTACCATTGAAAAACAATCCGTAACACTACCATCGCCGAGCTCCTTGGATGATGAGGTACTACTGGTTGTCAAGCAGGAACAACTACGTCTTCTTGCTTTTGGTATATTTCACTAAACTCTGATTTCAATCTAATCTCCACCTGATTTCTCCTCAGGCTCTTCGGACGGACCACCCTCTGTAACACCAACTTCCGCAGGCCGGAGAACGCGATCATGTAACATGTATCCCACCTGAAACCACAAAAAATGCGAGGAAAGCAATCATGCGCCAAACAAAACAATAAGAATTTTGCCGGTTCTAACAGAGGTTTCAGATGTCGTCAGCCAGCCAAGCTCAAACTATTTGGTGTATGCACATTTGATTGTACTGATATGTGATGCGCTGTCCAAAACTTATCAAGAGATTCAAGTTTAACAACCCTGCATTATTTCAGGCTGCAAGTGCTCATATCTCTTCCAAGGAGAAAAATGACACATGAAAATAGCCATTATTGTGACTACTGGAGTGTAGTGGATGCCTCTTCATAGCGAAAATGCACCAGAAGTTTATTCAGGAACCCCAGTGGAACACAACACTAGAAGACGAGGATAAAAGCCACATGCGTAACTATCTGAGCTTACTGCACAAAGAGTTGAGCTTGAGCACAATTACAGATTCCTTCTGGTCAGAAAACAACATAGGTTCACAGAGTTCGAGAGAGATTGCTCTACTTCAAAGTTCAAAACGGACTGGTTTTCGAAGTCTAGGAGAGGGTTGTGAATAATGAGGAAACAACCTACACGCAAGAGAATTGGCCGGACAATGCCAAGATAAATTTCACTTCCCATGGCTAAATTGTTGTCAAAGCCATTCATACCACTAACCGATTTATGCTGCAACTCGAGACATTTTTTCTTCTTTTCACTAATGAAACTATCACGGTGCATATATCATATGTATGAGCTATGGACAGGCTACGATCAGAACATTACTCTCGTAATGCGTACAGGAGAGATTGAGAAGGATATCATAGAACAATGTTTCCAAGATAGTGATATAGCTGAGGTAGATCATGTAAGGTAGCTATATCAAAGAGCTAAGCACCATTAAGGCTCTGTTGTTCAGTTTCTTTTTGGAGTATGATATGGTTTTTCTAGAAACCAAGTTGCCAAACTAGGCCTAACTAACGCATGTACGTTGTTTTAAGTTTTATGCAATCAGACATTACTCTCAGTTGTGCTCTCCTTCCCAATGCTCTTCCATGGAGATATAACATGATAATTTCCTACTGTGTCAAAACAGCTAAAATATGTGGACAGGGGAGTACATGTTTCACAGCCAAGTATAATAAATCTGGATTTAAAATTCTATAAAGCTAAGCCAGTAACTGGGCCAGGTGTTCCCAAGCATCAAATATTATTTAGGTTTGTTCTATGCAATCCAAATATTCTGCTATTTATTGTTTATCAAAGTTACTCCCTCCAGTCCTTTTTACTCCGCATATGTGATTTGTCTGAAGTCAAACTTTGTAAGGTTTGACCATATTTATATTAAAAATTATCAACATCAACAATATTAAATTATAGAATATGAAAAATAAATTCAAGATACATCTAATGATTTTGTATTCTGAATGTTGATGTTTTTTATATAAAGTTGATCAAGCTTTGACTTCAGACAAATCTTATATGCGAAGTAAAAAAGGACCAGAGGGAGTACCTATAAGCATGAACATCTACAGTGAGTACAAAAGAGCATGTTTAGTCAACAAATTATATTTATTGCTTCCATCAACAAATATTCGGTAGGACCGATGTGGCTGTATAAACATAAAATTCTAAGATCTTATGTCCATAAAACAAGACTAAATAATACAAAACAACCAATCAACAAAATATAGATGAATACAACCATAGATCAAGCTCAAGAACTGTTAGAACCAACGTTTTTAGATTCCTTGGATTTAATGGAACAGGGACATACATATCAGAATCTTGATGATGATACATACCTTTACAACAGAAGCAACAGTTCCTGATGGTTTTGAAGGATCGGGAATCTGGAAAAGTGCATAATGTTTATCAGGATCGAATTTCTCATTCATCGGATCAAACTTTTCGACTCCAAACTTCTTAAAAACCTGCTCAAAATTTAGTAAAATCTCAATTAGGCAATATTATCACCCAGAAAGCAATGTCCAAGAGGAGAACAAATAGTTAAAAATGTACTCATGAAAAGTAGCACAAAATTCAGATACATAAAAGCTATAGTACGCAGGAACAGAATCAAATCTTGATGAATAACATTTACTCCACTACGTGGAAAAAGTACCTCTCCAAGTTGCTTATCAGTCATGTCTACGCCCTCCAGTAGGGTTTTTAGTAACGGTACAGCTCCAGTAGAATCTTCGGATGTATCTAATTTTGAGAAGCTTTCCTTCACAACAGATGAGGCTCTGGCCAAATTGTCAGCAACATCTAACAAGCTCTTAGAGAAGTTCTGCATACACGATCAAGACGCTATAAGAAATAGAAAATTCAACATAGCTAATCAAAATGCTTAAAAATAACATCTATGTCATGAAAATTTTGAACCAGAAATCAGTTGTAACAACATCACACCTGTACTGCATATTTTTTTGAGTTATCAGATTCACGCTTTGTGCGGGCAATGACATTTTCCATTTCGGCATAGCTCCGCAAAACCTTGTCCTTCATATCTTTGATTTCTTCATCTTTCGAGGTCAATAATCCATCCTTCTCAAGAACTAGCTTCACTAGATCCTCCTTTGACAGATCAAGGTCTTCTGTACCAGTACCTGAACCAGAAAATGCCCGTTATTTAGTGCATCACCTCCTGATTAACTGGCGACTGAAGTCTTTCAAACCTACTTCCAGACGTAGCATTGTCTTCCTTTGAAGCTTCACCATCCGATTCATGTACAGTACTTTCCTGGTCTTTGGGTTGGTTTACCTCCTTCTCATTTTCTTGAGGGGTAGAAGATGAAAAGCCGAACCTTTGAAAGATGTTGCTGGAGTACCTCAACGGCTGATTCATCAAATATGGAACCTGCTTGACAGAGAATATGACTCATATAAGTAAAAGGATAGCAGCAACAGAAACAGCCCAAAGACAGAAGAATACTGTTGGATTTTCAGTCTCCAAGTAGAAGTAATAAAGAGATCATGTGTCTACAGATAGTCCAGGAGTCAATACGATAGGTTATTACTATGTGGAAGAAGACTTCAGAAAGTGAAAGTAGATCAATAAACTATACATATGCTACATAGTCCAACATGAAGCCTGAGAACAAAACCATCACAGCATGCGTAGTCTACAGATTAGGATTTAGACCAGCTGTAAGAAAAAGGGATTTCAACCATTCATAACGAAATGGGAAGGAGAAACCAGGCTGATGCAGAGGTTAATGCAGTGAAAGGTCGCCGAGCGAGCAGCCGTGAAGATGCGCTACCAAAAAAATAAGACCGCCAGTACACATAGGCATATGCTCAGAGATCTCTGGCAGTTGCTTGAGATCAGAGCAGATCAAATTTATTACTGGTGGTTTCTGCATATTTACATCAGACTAGTTTCTTATCCCCATCTTGCAACAAGTAGTCGATAGCATAACGATACACAAACCGAGATGTGATGGATTTGTTTTTTGGCTTTATTTGGACTATCCTGTTGACTACTTAGATGGTTCATACACGATGATCTATTTATAACATTTGGTGAAATTATGGACTTTGATTAGTTGAAGATAGTGTTAATTTCTAACAATGCAAAACCAGAGTTAATTGACACAATATTCAGAGCAGGTTCTTACAAGGAAAGACACCATGTTAGTATATTGCTGCAGGCATAAGTACAATTTCATCATAAAGTGGGGCTCTAGATGATTCTTCTAAATTTGTCACCAGCATTTTCGCTTCTACCAATACCACGTTCAAAAATCAAATATACAGTCTACATGAACCCGACTAATATCAGACCTTATTTGACATCAATACGCGAAATAAAAATTAGATTCTATATTGCTCAAAAGTTTCTGCGCATTCAAGTAGTAGAAATTAGGCCCCTTGCAGGAGAATATCTTTATATTCAAATAACAATTCTGACAATCCAAAACCTGAACATCCAAGGGTGTAAGGTCCAAGATCAGAAAACACAACTCATAGACCATCGTATCTAAATTCCTACACTTAAATTCGTCCATCGAAGCCTAGACTTAGCATTGTCTTATGACGAATCCAAAGCCCAACCTCGGTTTGGAGCAAAACCCAAAACTCGACAAACTATCACTAGGAATTAAAAAATCTCTGAATTCTCCCAACCAGAAACCGCGGACGAAGAATCGTCTACAGCCGGAAACAATCGAGTTTCGACGCCACTCATCCACACCCTAAAAATTGCACGGATCCCCTACGAGAAACGGCCCAAAACACTAAAGCAACATTGAAGTTCAAACCCGCCGTAGAAAATCTCACCCCGGCAGGGCCGCGGGAAGAGGCCAACGGGCGAGCGGCGGCGGCCGCCACACCGCCGAGCGGACGCCTCGCGGTGGATGCCACCACCGCGGCGGCGCATTGCCTCGATGCCCGCGCGAGGAGGCGCGCGGCTACCATCTCTGCTCTGCCCTAGAACCGGAAGCGCGAGGGGTTTCCGGCGGATTTGCGAGGTGGGGAGAGAGGGAGAGAGATCGAAACGTCTGGAAGGGAATTGCGGCCAGCCGGGAGGGAAGAGCGCCTAGGGATGGAAGCAATTGACCGTTATACCCTTGGGTACTTTCGGGGGCGAGGATAGGGAGAGGGCTATTTGTGTCTTTTTCGGGGTGGTTCGTGGGATCAACTTGTCGTCCAAGAAGGGTTTAAGGGTTTGAGCGGCTGGGTTATCTGATTCTCTCACGTTTTCGTGACCAAAAGGTTTCAGCTTGATGTTGTATCTTTTCAATTTATGTATTGACTATTTTTAAATACTGAAATTTTCTTTTCAATTAACAACAGTTTTGTTTAAGTCTTTTTTTTAGATAACAAACGTCTTCTTTTATTAAACGAACATCGTCGAAAAACCTAATATAAATCCAAAAAAATGTATACACCAATATTAATTCTAGGACATCAACTCTAGTAGATTAGTTTTATCATAAAGAATTTAACCATGTAAGTTAGGATCAACTCACGTAACTAACAACATTTAAAACACTGTGCAACAGCTCGTTTTCCTATTTGTAAAATTAGTCATTGGTCGTAACAAATCATTAAAAAAATCAAGGCATATGCGGCCTGCAAGGCAACACTTGTAGCATCGTGTATGTGCCGATGTTTAGCATCTCACATGAGCACAATATTTAGGTTGAAGCTTGAAGCATAATAGTGCTAATTATACAAGCCGCGAGGAAAATATTGTTGAGATCCTTGTGTTTTTCATCCTCTAAACTCTTGCTTAGTCATAAGGATCAAGTAGACTAGTTGATCTTAAAACTACAAACATTTAAACTTTATATAACTATTCAAATCGCTTTCCTCAACCTTGTTTTTCTTTTTAGCCCATCAGTATCCCTGTGACGGACACTACGACATTGACGGTGTCTGGATCCAAGGTTCCTTTGGCTCCATATCAAAGTGGTTGGGCATGCCTTCATCGGTTCCTTGCACTCTATATACACACGCTGTATAGGGTTAGGACATCAAACAAAGCAGTGCAACGTGCTCATAATAACGAGCGAGATGCTCGATGGTCGTTGTTGTTGGCAACAAGTAAACAAAAGAAGCAATATAACAAAGCGGAGGACACCCGTGCATACCTCAACTGTACGACAAAGTGAAGGAGGGTGACACAAACCGCAACACACCCAACATCCGAGGTGGTCCCTCCCTTTACCAAGCAGAACATACAAAAACGATGAGAAACAATGAAAAATCCATGTGTGAAGTGAAGGCCTCCCTTCGCCGAGTAACCCACACATCCCTCTTGGTCACACCCACAACATCATCAGAAAAGAGGAGAGAAACTAGTGCATCGTCGCCCCTTTTGCCGTGATCTAGAATAACATATATGCACGCCGCATGTTACGGATAGATGGAACCAACCGGCTTACAAATGCAAGATGCCAGCTAGCAACCAAGGCCCACAAAGATGACACTTGTCCTAATAAAAATGTGTGCATGACACATGTTACCGATAGATGGAATCAGTCGGCGCGAGGCTCCAGCTAATAACCACGACCAACGTGGTACCCCTAGTCTCGACTTAACCATGGAGCTTTTGTAGTTGTAAAGGTGATTCTAGCCAATTATCAGCATAGCCTTATGAAGCAACACCTTTCTACCACTCCCTCCGTTCCATATTAACTATCGCTGAAATAGCGCTAGATACATTCATTTCAGCGACAATTGATATGGAACGATGTTAGCAGCACATGTGTTAAAAGATGCATGATTTTTAGCTCACATCGTAACGTATTTCACCATGAAACTTTATACACTTGTAGACAACATCCATACGTACTTGGATAATTGTTTCCATAAAATTTTAAAACTTTAAACTATGAATTTTGAATTATTTCATAATTTGGACTCCATGTAGCCCGAGAGCCAAAATCCACTCTCTTATACCAAAAATTTTATAAGAGTGTAGCGCATATAGACTTTTGTGCTTCAAGCATTCAACTTCTAGTCCGGAACTCGGGATACTTCATTTCGATGAAATTCATGTATATACTTTTTAAGCCCCAAACTGTAGAACAAAAAAATTGCAGTATGTTTTATTAAAAAACTAAAAATACATTAAAATGGAGGAGCAAAGAGAGGAAACAAGAATCTAGGCTAGTTATAGGCTTATAGCATGTAAGTAGACTAATTTCAGCTTGTGGGATCATGAAGATTAGAAGGGTTTTTAGAATGTTGAAAATCCAAGCCTAGAAGCAAACCAGGTGCTTCTATCTGATCTTGTATGCAATGAAAGTCTGGATCTTATTTAAAAGAAAATTTCCAGGCCAAGAAAGCAGGGATTCGATCTCTGACAGCTTTTGCATTGCGTTGCAACCAAATATTGTAACAATCCAAAATGATCATATCTAAGGCAACTAGAGCTGTAACTTCATCATAGAATGGTAAACCTCCTAGACCTCCTTCGATTCATAGGAATAGGAAAATCATAGAAAGTGAGATGATATGCATCTCGTTTCATACAGATGTCATTTGACTCGTAGGATAGAAAAAAAAATCATTGAGTCTAGGCTATTCATACAAAACAAAGGAC
This sequence comes from Bromus sterilis, assembly GCA_950022295.1. Classification (NCBI taxonomy): domain Eukaryota; kingdom Viridiplantae; phylum Streptophyta; class Magnoliopsida; order Poales; family Poaceae; genus Bromus; species Bromus sterilis. The sequence goes on along the minus strand of OX465596.1, from coordinate 343,626,139 downwards.
TTGAAAAAAAAAACTTATCCTCTATAGGAACAGAAATAGAAATCCATTCCTATAAAATTTATATCCTTTAGAATTATTTTAAAATCCCTACAAACCAAAGGAGGCCTTAACTAAGAACGAAAGATAAGAACCAATTGGGTTGCCTCAGTTCGGTCACTGTATTCGTATGAAGTCGGTGCTTTTCTTATGAAGTCGGTGCTTTTCTTATGCAGCTAAAACAGAACAACAGTGGGTTTGGTATGAAACTAACTGATCACAAACTACACGTGACCCCAGCATGCAGAATTAAGCCGTGTTTACCTTCTTAGTCAGGTCATGCTGCTTCAGTCTTTTTACTGGTACTCCACTCCATTTAGTGTGACAACTCATTTCTGCTTTCCGCTGCAACCACTATATGTAGAAGTAGGCAGTGGAAGTAGGGATAGGGATCTATGCCTTTGAAGCTAAGATTGCCGTGGTAGCAACAATTAAAGTGCGTCAATGGGGAAACAAAGCTCATCGCCGCTGATAAGGAAGAAAGTTCAGAGGAAGCATGTCATGGAGCTGCTGTGTATAACTGCACGGCCTCCGCAAGAACGCTGGAGCATCAGGGAAAGCGTGAACTTCAAAATTGCCCTAGGAAGGTATAACAAATACAATGCAGATGCTCAAATGTACGTAAACAGCGGGGTTCATACAGATGTAGATTGCACCTTCACTTTTGCAGAAGAACAAAATTGTGCTGTGGACGTTTTATATCTGGGTATATTTTCTGTGCTTGGAGTGCCAAAACAAAGCTAACACAGCATCCATGTGTGCAGGTTTGGTGAGGTCTGGCCAAGAGTTGCACAGTTTGTCAGCACAAAGACTACTAACCAGGCATGTAATCAGCCACTTGCGGTATTCCATAGTCTATCAAAAGTTGAAAACATTAACTTCTAGAGCAAATTTGCCCTTCCAACTCGAAACAGATTTCAGTCGCATGGTGCATGTAATTTGACTCATTCGCTGTTTTTCTCAGATCTGTGTCTATGCCGAGGAATATTATTCTAAGCATCGGCAGACACAGTCCAGGTGAAAGTCATGAAGAACACTTCTGGCTTGTAACTTTTTTATGGGGAAGACATTTTGAAACAGCTGAGGAAAGTAAAGCAGATACAATCACTTTGATGACAGATCCAGCAGCATTCTTCTTCACCTATTCCATTTCCATGCTCTAACTAAACTAGTGACATTGCCAACGGACATAGATTCTCAGTATATACACACGTGCACATTGGCTACTACAATGCACCAAAAGTGTCAAAAGATTACACAGAACGTTAATTTAGCAATGAGAAGGATCGCCGCTTCTCCAAATGAATAATCAATGAGAGAGCACCAGAGCACCAAACTAGATACCGACCCTACATGCCAAGATTAGCCAAAAATGCTCTCTACCCCTTCACCTACACTGTAGTAATTTTACAACAGCTGCGAGAGATGATGACCGAGCCAGATCTGAAAATAAAATGTAGGCCGCAAGAGCGCTCAAGCCTCTCGGTTTTGACTGAGCCTGCAGCTTTTCCACGAGCTTTCTGACCTGCTCATCAGATCCACAGAGCTCATAACTCAGCCATGAGAATGTAGTCCAAGGGCCAATTTGGCACCAAGGCAGAAACAATTGCTTGAGCGCTTCACACTAGCTGCATCGGTCAAATAAGTGGTGAGTGCATATGAATAACTTCTTCAACCTTCCGGTGAGGGCGGCCTACGGCCATATGGTGCAAAATGGGTGGTTTCCTGGCCAATTGATGTTGGTGTTCGAAGAAGAGGATTCCATCGATCAAAGATGATGCGTCCACCTCGTCCAATTCTCCCTCGGCACCGAAATGGTGGCACGGTGGCATCAACCTCGATGGGGGGATCTGGTGGCAACTTGATACCCGCTGCCACCAACTTGTCAGGATCTAGCGGCCTTGTGAATAATAATACTGGCTCCTCAGGATCCTGTGATCGGGGAAACTGGTAAACAGACTTTTTTATTGCAGTGGAATTGGTTAACAGACTTGACAAATAAATTATGAGAACAGCTGGAGTCTACAGATTCATAAATGTAAGTGGCTGAAGTTTATCAATAATTCAACATAGATTACGAACGAGACTAAAAAGCATAGAACACTCAAGCTCATCGTCCAACAAATTTATTGAAGCTGGAAGTATCATAGAAGTGCCCCCAAAAGAAAGAAAAAAGGATACACGCTTGTTACTCACTGAACGTTATTTATTTCCAAGCTGTCCTCCTAGCCCTAAATAGCATTCAAATAGGAGTAGAACTTAACAACTCAAAATCATCAAGCTTGAAAATATCCCATTGCTTTGGCCATGGGCGGATCTAGGGGGCTGCCATGCCATGGCACCATCTACAAAAATGCAAAATAGTTCACTTTGTGCTACATAACAACTATCTGCTGGATTTGTGATGATGTTTAGGTAAGATGTTACTGTGTTAGTGAAAAAAAAAATTGTACTAACATATTGAAGTTTGCCCCCCCCCCACCCCCCCACACACACAATAATTAGATCCTAGGTTCGCCATTAGCTTTGGCTTTGGCAGTAACTAGCAGCAAGGGACTGCTTGATATACCAGTTTGCTCAACTCACATGGCTGGTAACAAAAAAGGTGGTGATAGGAAGATAAAATACCCTTTTAAATACCCAGCCATTCTGCTGAGGCCTCCTTTTTAGCACCGGTAGCCCCGGCTCACGCTTTATACGCAATGTAGGGACTGCTGACAGCTTGTTATCAGGGTACCGAGGATGGAGAACAGGTTGCCGAAAATATGGCTGTTCAGTTGTGGTGTCATCCGAATCCGCATAATCATCATCACTTGACCCAAACCTGCTGGAGGCTTGCTGGAACCCTGACAGTGTAGTCCCATCATCAACAAGATGGGCCTCATGCTGGAGAGAAAAGGGGAACAACAGAAATTAGGAGGGTGACAAGAATCAAATGAATCTAGAGACAAGAAGGTAACAGACCAGAGCATCAAAACAAACTGTGTCGTAACATCGGTTAACAATAAATCCTTTACTGGATGAGAATGCACCATAATATCAGGTAAATATCTACTTAATTTACCCAATTCTGTCTGCTACAAAATGGTGGAATTACATCAAAAGTATATAGTGTGAGTAGTATTTGGTTCCATCACAGTGGCATTTTAATTATTTAAACCCATTAACGACTACCATGTGATGCAAATGGTGGGCTTTTATTTTCATTTGGATGTTATGTTTCCTATAAAAAAACAAGTATACACACTATATGTAAAAATGAATTCTAAACCAAAATGTATGATGGTCCATACCTTATATTGCATCTGAACGCGCTGAAGGTTGACCTCGCATTCCATGACCTCCCGCTTTGTCTCTTCCCTCTAAAGAGTGATTATCAGTTAGAAGTTAAATTTGGTAATGCTGAAGAACCGCTATAAGATCAGTTCATGCACGAACTAACCTTAATCAGAGCGCCCATCAGTGCCTTTGCTTGGTCCAAATTGCGTCGTACCTATTAAATTTTAAGCTAGAATTGTAAGCAGCATAACACAAAGAAAAAAAACAGGAAAAAGTCTGTAATTCAATAGCTCAAAATCTGCAGCTAGCATATTATATTTCACCAAAGGAAGGTGACAAGAAATGCAATTCAAAAATTTCAGAGAAAGTTATGCACAATGCTATACGTGTTGATAGACTTTGGAACTATCTACTCCCTCCATTTAAAATAGTACTCCCTCCATTTTTTTTTACTTCGCATATAAGATTTGGTCAAAGTCAAACTTAATAAAATTTGACCACTTTTATAGAAAAATCTATCAACATCCACAATATGAAACCAATATCATTAGAAGCATTATGATATTAGTTTTCATATGCTATAACTTTGATGTTGTAGATGTTGATACTTTTTAATGTAAATTTGGTCAAACTTTATCAAATTTGACTTTGACCAAATCTTATATGCGAAGTAAAAAGAAACGGAGGGAGTATAAGGTATATACTTTTTGCAATCTTGTTCAAAATATAAAGCATGCATGCAGAAATTTAAGGTAAGCATGCATATTAATTACGGAGTACTCTTTATTATCCCCAAGAAATTAACCTATGGGTACTAGTGTACTAGTTCATTTCTCTAGTGTTATTTTGTTTAGAACTATCATGCCTTTCTCAATTCTCCTGTTTGATTAATATACAACTTTGAAAAAGAGATTGAGGGATTTGTTTAAGGGCATAGCATGGGAAGCTCAGCAGCTATCCAAATCCAAAGAAAATGACAGAACATGCAGAAAAGAACGGTTAACCAATCATCACATCATTATTCATTTCAATTTCTCCCAAAACCAGATGGCAGAAAAACAGTACTGTTTGCATTAACTTAAAACTATCGTAATCACTAAAAGCAGATTATTCACTTAGCATGAACCAAAAAAATGTAATTTGACATGAGATGTTGACAAGGAAATCATTAGTTTGATCATGGAGGGATCACATGATGTCATTTAATAAAATCATCATAGTTGGACAGTGCAATAAGATATGAAATGAATTAAAATGCTTCTACTGAAGTGAAAACATTGAACTCATATAAGCTTACCAGGCGGAGTTTCTCAAACGACTGAATATTATTTTCTCGTCTTTGCATCTGGATAAGGAAGCAAGTATTATGTAAACGCAAGAGAAATATGATTGCAGGGAGGTGCCATCCAAGAAAAAATAAACTCCAGTAATTGTTGTTCCCCGAAGGTAGGTGTTCAAACAAACTCTGGCCTAAAGCATCTCACCCTTCTTGTATGAAGACGATGAGCCTTTTCTCTTGGTCTGAATACATTGTATGGATTTGTATCATTCACCGGCGGAGGAGGCTTCAGAAAACCAGAAGTAATTAGTCAATAGTAATGTAACGGAACCATATTATGATAGACACACATACTTCACAACAAAACTAGCTTGGCTAGAACTTTTTTATGGACCACACTTGTTGGGCTGGTAGCTTACAAGTACAATTATTAAACTTCATAAATGAGCCCTTAAACTGCTTTGGGCGAATCTGCTTAAACCCCTAGAACAAATTAAACGAGGGAACACCGGTGGTTTTAGTTTTGTTCTGCAAGGAACCCAATGATAAACTGGCCAACTCACCTGGTTCCATTACATAACTAAGTCAAAAGAGACAGCAAACTGAAGTATCTGCTTATGGGCAAATAAACTCCAGATATAAAGAATAGCCAAATCTTGTGCAGATGTTGTGAGTTCATTTGGTTGGAGGAACGAAGGTGGCCAGGATGAAACAGCGGCGAATAAAAGTTGGCTAGCCCTATTCGTACCATCCCTAAAACTGATCAGAGGGGTGAAATAAAAAAGACCATGTCTGATCAAAATGCATAGGTGTCAGTCATGGCCATGGGCCATGGCTTTGGGCCTTACAGTCAGCCAGTAGCTGTGCAACAAAAAAGCAAGCATACGGGAAATCCAAGGCAGCAGCAACTCGATCATTTAAGTCAGATAAATCTATATCACACCTGTTAATTGAGCAAATCGAATCATTATCATATATCTTAGTTTTGAGTCTGTTTGGGGGTATCAGATGTTGGCTACTTCGCAATATACACTAGACAAATTATGATACTGGGGATGGAACAAAATAAAAAGAAACAGTTCTAAGCATCTCCATCCCTTCATCTCTTGTCTGGCTGACCAACCCTAACTCCTCGGAATCGTACCCCTCCGTCTTCGGACGACCTTCAGTCCTCCAACCATTACCCCGTTTACACATGATAATAAGTTAGGCACATTTCTTTGTTGTGCAAAAAACTTTCCAACGAAGGGATCAAGCAGGCTATTAGGGTCAGGTAGATGATCATAACTAAAATGTGGTAGTTGACATTTTGCATGCCAGGCATCCATTAGACAGAACATTCAAGCGAAATCCGATCCTACATCTGCACTGGCACCAGAGTTACAAGACATCAATTCATTCAGCAGCTTAATAGTCTTAAATTTCCGTATATTTGGTGGGGAGCTTCATTTTGAGTATGCTTGTGGTGCTCCTCAGATAGAAACGTAGGGCTGTCAGGCACTGATATCATAGCAAACTTGTCTTACTTTGAACATAGGCAAATGCTACTGCATTAAGAAGAACCAATATGCTTACAATTTGCAGCTGGTTTCCACTGAAGAATCTAATTTAACTTGTGTAAACTCTCTTAGCAATCATCTATACATAAAGCTATTGAAATAGGTTTAACATGATTACAAGTCTGGTGACATGATCAAAGATATATCATATCGTGTGTTGGATCATACACACAGAAAAAAAGAATGTTTCACATCTAGAATCTAGGATATACTATATCAGTCGGTCATCCACGTGCAAAAGAACATCTACCTAGAGCATTTCATCACGGTCAATCACTTTAAATAAAGTAAGCTAACCTGCAAACGCCGCAGAATAGGCTTTTGCCACCGTTCCCTCTAATGAAAGAAAGAAGCAGTAAGCATAACAAAGTCATGGTATCATTTTCTTTAAGATTGAGAAATCTAAATAAAGTAGGACACAAAAATCTCAAGTATGCAAAAATAAATAAATAAACTACTCCCTCCGATCCATATTACTTGTCTTCAAATGAATGCATCTAGATGTATTTTAGTGTTAGATACATCAATTTTAAAACAAGTAATATGAATCGGAAGGAGTATGAGAAAACAATGTTTGACAGACAATGACAGCAAGCCATGTTACAGCATTTAAAAGGTACAAGTTCATCGCTCGTAGTCTTGTATTAAGAAGATCATATATTCTGGCAGTGGAGACTACCTTAGCTCTCCAATAGTTATATACAGCTTGGAAAACGGCATACCGAACAGACAAATATTGCAAAGCCTGCACAGAAAAACACTTGGTAAGCAGAAACTCAGTAAGAAACAACTGTACAGCAAGACTATAAAACTAATGAAAGGGGAAATGGGTCCCATTCGAGGTAACTTGATAAGACAAAAGCCTAAGCCAAAAAAAATGCAACATGTTGCCGTTAATAACTTTAACATTTAATTGCAATGTGTTGAAATCCTTCCAAATTAGTATCATATGTGATCTCCACACAAGCAGGTTTAAGCAATCATGAGCAAATTCTGATCAATATATCCACTGAAGTGGAGTAAGATATAGAGCCTGCAATGTAATGTATGAGAAAATGCCATTGCCAACCATAGAGCGTAGCAATATGAGCTCTCGTCTCTCTGGTCAACTGGAAACGTGGGCTATGGGCTGTGAGTCCTGAGTTAATTGCACAAGCAAATTATGCTTGCCCTTAAAAGATAGTAATGTGTTAATTTAACCCGCACAAGAAGTAACTGAACCTAATAAACGACGCAAGCAGACATTGCTTACACCTTAGCTATTCTGCGAATGAACATACATGTTCTCAGGCTAATTTCATGCCAACTAGAGAGACGCAGTACAACATTTACCTTCAAGTATACCAACATAAGACAACAGAGGTGGACACATAAGGATACTAAAATGTCAAATTTATTTTTTTATGACAACCAACAGATATAAAGAGAACAGGAGTAATTATAAATGTCCTTTTTTAACGGAACATGGCGGAAAAAAACAAGGGTGACACGAATTATTCCCCACCAAGTGTAGTATCCATTGCAAAATGCTGTGCATACACATCAGTGCATCAATTATATAACTCCATGCTCCCATTTTAGCATAACACACTAAGCCATTGTGAAAAAATTGCATTCTGCTTTACCTCCATAGCAACATCAAGCTGCAAGAGGACTGGAACAGGTCCTATGAAAGTTGGTGTTATGGCTCCTGCTCTTTCTCGAGCTTTATGGTCCAAAATTTCCAACTTGAATAAGAGGACCTCCAACCTGTAATATGAGGTTTCAGTTAAAATGAAGCAAAACATACATAGTGCATAAGGCAAAAATAATAAAATTGTCAATGTGTCCTAAACCTTTACATGTTAAACTGTTTACTAAGACAACTTAAATTTCATCAAATGGTCTTATCTTTTAGAATAACTTAGTCAAAAAAAGGCCTCCACTAGCAGGTTTCTTCAGAAAACTCTTATATATTCTGGTGTGGATGGCAAGCAGGCCTATATTTCTTGGTTTCAATAGGACTCTTATGAGTGTTCTTTCTATCTACTATTATCTAAAAATAATCAAATTATTAATGACTGGACAAAACCAAGAAATAACCCCTTATGTGCGAAATTATAGAATTAAGATCAAACAATTTCACCAAAAAAGTAGGATCTTAGCGGGCCCTTAACCCCTCCCCCCCCCCCCCCTAGATTAGAGCGGAAAGAACCCATGGAATCTCTACTTTTACTCTTATAACACGAATCGAATCTATTTGATTCACTCTTATGAAGCAACAAGAACAAGAAAATCAGAAGAATCTTTCTCTCTATTCACTATCATTCCGCACAAGCCAGGGCTCCGCTGAAAAAATCACTAAAGAAATACCACATCTAGAAGAACATTTACTACGCAATTTGGACAGAAATGGAGTTGTTAGGTTGGGATCCTGGGTAGGAAGTGGTGATATTTTAGTAGGTAAATTAACACCTCAGATAGCAAGCGAATCGTCGTATACCGCGGAAGCTGGATTATTACGGGCCATATTTGACCTTGAGGTTTCCACTTTGAAAGAAACTTCTCTGAAATTACCTTACTAAAAATATGACTCTGAACAGGATTATGAACTGTAACCAAAACGCAACCCAGAAGGCCATAATCAGTAGATCTGTAGCATTTTCTTACTTTTCAGGGTTAATGTTTTTCCGCTCATTGTTGTAGTCGTCAAGCCAGTCTTCATCCTCGTTATCCAAGTCATACTCAACAAATTCACCGATCTCAGCTCTGGCTGCATAGGGTAATCATTCTTAGAAATAGAGTCCATAAATAAACTATGGTCAACATAAAAAATCTACAATTCCATAATAGCACTAGGAAATAAACCTCCTCTTCCTCGTATATAACACGATGGTTGTGCAAAGGTGCGAGTGTAATCCCTATCATAGGTCTCCACATCATCAAACTGTGGTGTTGGTATTTCTTGAGCATTCTTCTTACTGGGAGCTACATTTCCCTGCAAAGTCATGTAACAATCACTGTATTGGTCAGCACAACCCCGCAAAAAATAATATGTATAAATGTTCTCGGATATATCGTTTGCGGAGAGATAAATTAGATTTTTAGATCACGAAATATATGCAATTATGCACCATGTGACATAGTGCAGTGTTGCACAGTACCTGGGATACGGTATACAGTCAGCACACATCCAATAGTAACTTTTAGAGACAGAATTATAATTCAAAATATGTTTGTTAAGATATTCTTGCAAATTTCGATTTTGCTAGCAGTACACAAATGATATAGGGTAACTGATAAAATAATATATCGTTACAAACATGTAACATAACCGGCATTCCCTGGCTTTTTAGCTACTTTTGAAGCAACAAATAACATGATAGAATAGATGATATATCAATGACAACCATTTGCTACAAAGTACAAACAGAGACAAGTCGTTTCAACAGTCAAAACTTCAAAAGACCAAGAATTTGATCAGGCGAGAGCAGCAGTGTCATGTTAAAACTCGTACCACAACGTCTAAGAAATAACTAATTCAGTACTCCATGAAATAACTAATTCAGTACTCCAAATAATGGTTTGCCCATGGATGACATACAGACGTGGAGCACAACATGGTTCTACTGCATGGAACAAAACTGAATTCTACATGCTAATTGGACTGGTATCAACAAGACCCGATAATTAACCTACAAAGGAAACTCTGCGAGCTAGCAAACACATTGAGAGTTGATAGGATTGCACGCTCAACTGAAACGTTGTCAGTTGATTGAATTACCTCGCCATCAGTGGCAGCAGCTGCAGCAGCAGTGAGCTCCGAGCCGGAGTGCCGCAGCAGCACCCCTACCCTAGCCGCGGCGAACGCTGCCACCGTGGGGTCATCGTCCTCGAAGTCCCGGGCCGACTTGAGGATTGGGAGCTTCTTGTGGATGTCGAGAGGCCGCGGCCTGAACGAGAGCCTACTCATGGCCGCCACCACCACTGCGCAGGCTCATCTCATCTCCGCCTCCCACCTCCTAGCCGCACACACCACGCACACCCTCGCGAGGGCTCGGGACGCGGGCTCCGGCTCGAGGGCGCGCAAACCCTAGGTCCGCGGGGGGCGAGTGGCGGCGGGACTGGGCGTGGGAGGGCGAGGCCGCGGGAGACGCTAGGGGCGGTGGGGAGGCGGAGGCGGAGACGGTGGAAGGACCTAGGGTTAGGGTTTTGGTTGGGGAATTGGTTTCTAGGGTTTGAAAGGAGGTGAAAGGGAGGGAAGGAGAGGAAGAAGAAGAGGGGCGCGTCGCGGGGGAAGGGAAGGAGGTTGGGCTCGAGCACGATCGTCTGACCGTACGTCTACGTATGTTACGTACCCGTAAGGTAGTACGTATTTGTACCAAAAATATATTCACTCCCTTCGGGTAATTGTACACTACTAAGTCTACTATTTTTTTTTTGAGGGAACACAATACAACGCAGACACTCACATACACGAGTATACACTCACCTCTATGAACGCACACACGCACACCCTACCCCTATGAGCATCTTCGCAATACTGAGTCGGCACATCATCTTGAGATTAACGAAGTCACCACCTCGTCTTCGACGGGAACGTCTCCTCCCACTGAAAGCGCATCACCAGAAAGCCTGAAATATATTCAGAAAAATGCGAGCACCAATGTCAAATCTGGGATTTGAACTCTGGTGGGCTGGGGATATAACCATCCACCTAGTCAACTCAACCACAGGTTGATTCGCCTAAGTCTACTATAATGTGTATAGCTACCGCTCAAAAAAAATGTGTATAGCTTTATTTTGTTTTACTCCGTATAAATCAAATGCTTGTGAAGTGTTTGGCCAAGTTTATTGAAAATATCGACAGTGATAATTCAAATAGATGAAGTATAATATAACAATATGCCTCATGATATATCTTATGGTATCATGGTTGTATGTATTTTCCTCTATACACTTGCTCAAAGTTTAGTAAGATTGGTTTCAAAAATTACATTAGATTGTGAAATAAAATGAGTACCTTTCTTTAACAATTCTAACAAAATTACCTTCTCTAACATTAAGAAAAATTACCTTCTCTAACAAAAGACTTGCCAACTTAAGAATGGTTTGATCGGGTGTTTATTAATATAGCATAGGATCTTTTATTTCCTATAATTCTCCAGTCTCATCATTAACTGGCTTTCTCTTCGATCATGTCCCACTTTTGATCTCGGTAAATGCATACATCCTTCGTCCCGCGCTTTTTGAATTTGAAAATAGGTGGGCCTACGAGTCGGTCTACGCGATGGCAGTCCAACAAACCCGAGACTCAACACATTTACTATCAAACCATGTCCTATTAATCTCTCGTTGTCACCCTAAAGCACACTAGAACATGCCTAAAATGTTGGCAAAAACACTCTCTTGCTATTAACACCAAAGAAAAACATTGAACCGTAGGTTGGCGCACTTAAGGGTATACGACACTTAGGGATAGATTCGGGATCATGAGAAATAAAAGAGAACTCCGAAATTGTTCTAACAAGGCATCGAAAAAGTCTTGGGGTTACTGAATTGTTCAGAAACTCATTTAAATGTGTTTTAATATTTAATTAATTAATTAAATATTATATATATATTTAAATTAATCTATAATACCTAAATAGTTTATCCCCACTAACCTATTTATGTTGACATGCAAGTTATCCACATCATCAAGTAGGTCCACTTCTTTATCACTGATTCTTCATGCACACCACTTCACTAAATCTGCATGCGCATGCAACCTATCAAAAATAAATAATAACTTTTTATGCATTAAGCCTTGCAATTTAGAAGCGCCTCTTTTTATAGAAAATCAAATTATGAGTTACCTCACATTTTATTTCTATGCAATATTTTTTATGAATCCAAATATATAGTTGTTATCATTGTTTTAGGTTTAGCTAAGAGTGATGTCTTCATTATCTCCGCTTAATGTTATTTTCGTCTCATGTCGTCTCACTGGTATATTCTCAAGGTAATAAATAAAACAAAAATCACACTCATTTTTAGATTTTTCATCATTTTTTTACTCTAAACAATATTTGTACAAAAGATTTATTAATTAAATTATACTAAGTTTAATAACTTTCCTCATATTTTTAAACATTAAATTAATTATTAATAGTTTCCGCAACAACGCGCGGAGTGTCTGAAAGTGCAATATATCGACCAGAGGGGGGATGAATGGGAGATTTTCAAATATCTCGAGGAATTTCTATTTCCTCAGGACTGAGGCAATACGAAATTGAGAAAGTTGAAACCCGAGGAAGAACAAATGAAGTACAAAATCAATGGCGTGAATTGAAAACAACCTATTGCATAGCTAAGGTAAGATTGAAGCACGAACTAAGGAATCAGTGAAGAGTGAACTCAGACCGTAAGGCATCAGGATAAGTCATCAGTGCATAAACATAATAACTGAGGTTGAAGAAATAGCACCAGGGCACTGAATACGAAGACTTGATGAACCAGTTCGAGTTGTTGTGACAACTCTACGTCTGGTTGGAGAGGCTGAGATCAGACTCAGTCACTCAGGGAAGTCACAATTGCATCTTGACTTCCTCGGACTGAAGACTTCTACACCGGCTGGAAGATCACAGTCTTCAAAAGTAAAAAAAAGCCTTGGATCACTCGAACCGACTCCCTCACAAATGCTAAACTAATCAGGCTGGTGGTTTTCCTCACTTAGGTTCTTCAGTATTTTCAATGAGGTGGGTTGCTCTCAGATGACAAGTGTCAGTTTTTCTCTCGGAGCAGCCAACCCACAAATGGGGCTGGGGGTGGCTATTTATAGCCGCGGAGCAACCCCAGGTGAAAGGACATAAATGCCCATGCATGAAATTACTTCCATGCCCACCCTTCTGCCCGTTGGCTGGAACGGTACCAACACTCACCACGTGACACGTGGCACGATCGAAATCTCACTCTCTCTTTCTTCAGGCGAACCGCACTGGCAGTTTCCTGACTCCTCAACCGAAGACAAACTCCTCAGTGTCCTGAAGAACATCGTCTCAGACACCCGAGGAATTGAACTTCTACTGCAGGAGATTTCTCTGGGTTTTCTTCAGTATTTCTAATTGAGCGCTTCCTCAGAAATACAAAACTCATTTTCCTCAACCCCTCCAACAGTGCGGTGTTTTCCTACAACTCAAGAAGTATAAAAAGTCTTAGCGAAGACTACACTTCAACTTCGTCTTCAGCGCTAACGTCCTCAGGATCTGGTACTGCTTCAGCTTCAGCCGAACGCTTCAGGATCCTGATTCCTCAGGATTTCGCACAACTTCAGTCTTCAGGAAACACACCGATTTCTCCTGTGTTCCTCAACATTTTGGGGGGTCGACAACGGTGGTTAACCTCATCCTCAGGGATTTTTTCTTGTGTATACTCACAAACACATCGGTCCCTTAACCATTTTGTCATCAAATACTCCAAAACCTCAAAGGGGGCACTAGATGCACTTACAATCTCCCCCTTTTTGGTGATTTGATGACAATCAGGTTAAAGCTTCAACGGGATAAAATAAATATTTTTGAGGAAAGACTTGAAGAAAACAATTCATTGTTTCCGGATATAGAGATGCTCCCCCTGAGGATATGCATGTTTTGAGGACTTGATATAATTTTTGAAAAGCATGAGGAGCTTCCCCTATATCCCAGATTGTTTGAACCAGTGCATCATATGAAGTAATTTGAGAAATCAAACATAGCACTGAGTAATGTGGTTGCTGAGGAATAACATGAGTAGTAGATAAACTTGAAGAGTAACATGAGGTAACTTAAAAGTATCAGAAGCCACACAAAGTATCAGTGTACAACTCATTACAAAAATGATCGGAAGAACGAAAGTTGTAACCGAGGAACCCATAAGAACCCGCTTGAAGACAACTAAATCCCCCCCCTTTGTCATTAAATGAGCAAAAAGGAGAGACTACTGCTAACGTCCCAAAGAAGTGCCTCAGGGCTGAGTATCAGGACGGAGGCACGCCGTGGCAGTGTGAGGACAAGCCGCAGTGTCTTCAACTTCTTCAGGCGAGAACTCTTTAGCTGAAGAAAAGGAGTCCATCGCCAGAGGTGGTGTCTTGCTTTTGGTAAACTGACGTGGAGGCCGAATCTCAGGAGGTGGAGATTGTCTGAGGACAAGCTTGGCGAGGTCTTCAGGAGTGATGACTTCAGTCAGAAGAGCATCAAGGCGCTGATAGGCATGATGAGCATACTGATGAACTTTCTTCTGAGTTGTGTGTATTTGTGACATATAGCTGAGGATGTCTCCGATCTGATGCTTCGTCCAGTCATGATTCCGATCCACCTTCTGATGCAGACTGATAAGGAGCTCACGATCAGTCATCAGGCGAGCTTGAGTTGTTTCCTCAGTCGAGGCATGGGTGCGCTCCTCATGAGTGGTGCGAGACTGAGGCTGACGAATGTTTCCACCGAGCCAGTCCTGAGGAAGTACTGCTTCATAAAAAGGCGTTTTGCCCTTGGCATTAGCGTCAAGAGTGTGTTGAAGCACTTCAACTGGAGGAATGTATGGACGATGATTAGCCTGATCAGGCTTGAAGTTGATGCCAGTCTTGGTGCAGATGAGCTTCATAATCCATGGAGCGTATGGCTTCAGAATATGAGGATTCTGAGCAGCATCCACCAACATCCTGAAGAAGAAGTCTGAGACATTAATTGGAGCTGACATACAAAGGCTATACAGAATGTTCTTCATGATGCCCACAACTTCTTCAGCAGTTGATTCATATCCCTTGATGGAGCAGAAAGACTTGGCCAAAATTCGGTACAAGGTGTTGGGCTGATACTGGAGCTCAGACACGAGGAACTTGGACCGCGGTGGGGCTTCACGATCTTGAGGCTTCATCAGCATATTCATCAGATCATCCCGAAGAAGTGGGGCACCGTATGTGCTGGGAACTAAAGCATCAGAAGGAGGGAGCTGAAGAATCTCCACAATCTTAGGTACTGAGGCAGTGTAGTGCTGATGCTGAGTCATCCATTCAAGCACCCAAGTGTTGATGTCTTTGGGGTCCCTAGAGACATACAACGCGGCATAAAACTGAAGCACTAATTCTTCATTCCAATGTATACATTCAGAGCAGAATTGAAGCAGCTTGGCATGAAACAGATCCTGCAGTGCACTGTTGAAGCAAGGAATGTCCTCCATATCCAAATGAGGAATATGTTTATGAGGAAAGACCTTTTGCGCCATGTAGAGGACTGAGGCATAGTAGTTCTTCTGAGTGGCCGTCCAGAACCTCAGGAGCTTGCTGGGTGGAGGGGAACGATACAGATTTTGGATCCCAGCCTGAAAAAAGCTCATGGCGTTGAAGAATGCATCAGTGCTGAAGTTGGGACGTGCATCAGCTTCAAGATTGCGATAGAACGGCTTCTTCTGCTTCGGGCACAGAGAAATGGTTGAGGCAGTCTCCTGATGAGCTGGTGAGGCTGAAGCAGAGGGTGGCGGCTGTGGAGAAGCATGGTCTTCAGCATGCGACTCAGGCACAAATTTTGGCGAAGTTGCAGGTGCTGAGGGAGATGTAACTTGTCGATCCTCACTGCAATCAGGTGCAGCCTCAATGTCAGTATTTGTGTTGTGCTCGGCTTCAGCTTCAGCTGCGGGGGGATCAGTCTCATGTTCAGCAGTTGTTGTCGCCGCAGCACCAGTATCAACAGCAGAATTTGGGGGGTGCACTTGTGGGTTCAGGTTCATCAGCATCAGAAGCTGAAGACGATGCATGATGGCAAGAGAGTGTTAATACTCTTCAAGCCCCCGCTGGTTACCCCAAGTGCAGGGTGAGATATAGTGCAGCGGCAAGTTTTCCCTTGGCAAAGATACCAAGGTTTGTCTCCCGTAGGACTCCGAAGGGTACAAGAAGGTGGTAAAGTGAACAATGGCGCCGAGGTTGCTAGCTTCACCTGTACCTGCACACAGATACAAATAACTTTGCTCCCAACGAGTACAGAGGAGTTGTCAATTCCTCCGGCCTTGCTGTTTACAAAGGATAAACGCAAGAGATAAAAGTGGAACTGAAAATAAAGACTGAAAGTAAGCTAAGGGTGTAACAATAATGTGAAGATGGACCGGGGTCCCGTGATTTTCACTAGTGATGTCTCTCTCCCAAAATACGATAAAAGTTCTAGCGAGGTAAACAAATCACAGCTAGGCAATTGACAGAATTATGAAGGCACCGCAATGCTAACTATGCTGCAAAGAAAGGAAGGGCTCAAAAGCAATGGGCGGTACGCCAAGGTAAGTAGACCGAAATCCAACTGCATCTACTACGAATCATCCACCTTGAGATATCTATCCAGAACATCTCGCTGGTATTAAGTTGCGAATCCCACCCAAAGTGTAAATTCAAAGCAACAGACAACTGCATTAAAAGAACTTTGCATAAAGTAAACAGTCCTTGCACCCGCGAGTACAAGCACTGTTGTTTTATCCCTGGTGGCAACAACACATCCCCTAGTCTCATGTTTCTGTCACTCAAGCTAGACATCAAGGGGCTGAACCCACAATCAAGCATAACGCTCCCTCTTGGAGTTGCAACAAATCACTTGGCCAAAGTAAAATACGGCAACGGAGAACATGCAATAATTTACTCAAGAACAAAATATAAAAGATAAGAACCAAATATATTACTCATCACAATCTGAACATAGTCTCATAATCCATCAGATCCCAGCAAACTCAACATAGCAACAACAGAAAATTACAAAGGTGCCTCGATCAGGTGAGGCAGCTCACGAGGTCTCGAAAGTGGAAGCACAAAGAGGGGAGAGGAACATCACATAGCTACTGGTCACGGACCCATGGTCCAAGGGGAACTACTCACGGTACATACGGGAGGCGTCCATCTCTATGGATGGTCTCCCGGAGGGGGTTCCTCCTCCCGGCAGGGTGCCGGGGCAGCTTCTCCAGGCAGCCTCGATCTAGAAACGGCGGCGGCGGCGATACAGAGGCGAGTTCGCGAAAAAGAGATCCGTATTAGGGGTTTCCACCCCGAGGGCTAAATATAGGTGAAGGGGGGCACCGAGAGGGGCCACAGGGCAGCCAGGAGGCTCCCTGGCGTGGCCTAGGGTGGGGCCGCGCCAGGGACCCTTCTGGAGTCCTTGTGGTGGTCCCCCTTCCCTCCTTTGGTGTTTCTGGGAGCTTCCGGGTCGCTGATTTTTTATCAGATTTTTCCGGATTTTTGGAGCAGTTTTAATGGCCGGAAAACCTGAAATACAAAAACAACAGAAAACAGCAACTGGCAGCTAGGTGCACTGGGTTAATAGATTAGTCCAAATATGCTCAAAAGTGTATGAAAGTTCAAGCAAATCATGTCAAAGTCACACAAAACATGCATGGAGCAAGCAGAAATTATAGATACGTTTGGGACGTATCAACATCCCCAAGCTTAATTCCTGCTCGTCCTCGAGTAGGTAAATGATAACAAGCATAATTTCTGTGGTGACATGCCACACAACCATATAAGGACTTTTTAAGTAAAGCAATCAAAGCATGCAATTCAATTCAAATCTTAACAAGCAAGATTCTATATTAGCATTGACACAAGCAACAAACGAACAAAAGGTGCAAGAGCTCTCGCTGTCCGTGACTCGAATGTCTCCAGATGGTGTTTGCGTGCAAGGAGGGGACTGGGAAAAAGAGAGAAAAAAGGTTGTTGAGAACAACTATCTACTAAAGTTTCACCCTTAGTCTCCTTTGGATTCTTATCTTGACTCGTCCCCAGACCACTAGCCAGGTACAAGTCAAACTGATCCACTCCCTTTCAATATTTTGAGCACTCATGCAATGGATGAGCGTGAGCAAGAAAGTTGACACCTAAAAGGAAAAACAGAAAGAAGGTGGAGGAGGAAGGCAAAAAAGGTGTGAAAGGCTCACATCAATGAGGACAATCATAGGCGAGAGAAGGCCATATGATAGATATGATGTGAGGAGTAGGGATTGCCATGCAACGGATGCACATGTGAGCTAAAATATCTCCAAGGGAACTAGTGGGGTGCATCTAACTTGCTTGCTCAAGAATACCTAGAGCTCGTTTGAGGAGGCTCATCATTGGAATATACAAGCCAAGTTCTATAGTGTGAAGGTCCCCACATAGCTATATGCATGATGATGATCTCTATGGAGTACAAGGGATAGAGGATGAAGTACTAGTGTGGATCTCTCAAAAGGAATAGTAGCGTGCCCCCTTCTCTCTTTTTATTTTTATTTTTCTCTTTTTTCTATTTTTTTGTATTTTTCTGGTGGCCTCAATGGCTCTTTCTATTTAACTCTCATTTGTCCTCTTTGGGATCTTTTGATTTTGTCCTCTTTGGGATCTTTTCCTCACTTTAGGGGCAACACTCTATATTTTACAAGAACATAGGAGATCTTTCACACTTTACAAAGGTACTCACGTAAAGAAGATATAACTATCATGATGCAAATGTATCCTTCTGCCAGGATAGCAGGATATGCAATGATACTAGCGCGTCATGTAGCAAAGATTAGGGCAAGGCCCAACTAGCATGCGGCTCATCGATCAAGCAAGTAGCATGTATGACATGAAGATCAAGTCATGAGAAGGTGGATGTTGCATGGCAATGTATCTCGGAAAGACTATGGAAATGCCTTGTAGGTAGGTATGGTGGCTGTTTTGAGGAAAGATATAAGGAGGCTTATGATGACAGAGCGTATCGTGCCAAGGGTTTGGATGCACCGGCGAAGTATGCACCAACTCTCGAGGTGAGAAAGGGCAATGCACGGTACCGAAGAGGCTAGAAAAGTATAGGTGGGTGGAAGTGTCAACTTTCGAATACTCACATTAGTCCGAAGAACTCATGCACTTATTATCGGTAACTCTCAATCTAATTAGGAGGTTCACAAAGAGACAAGTACCCCGAGGAGGAGTGTATGGGGGTTTGGTTATCCTTGCGCATCCTCGACTCATGGTACGTGAGTGTACTCTAATATTCGAACCCTCCAGAGGTTAGTGATCCATCTAGTAGCTAGAGTTCTCAACAGGGGTTTTTTTGGTTTTCGAAAAACACACGGATTGCCCAAAACACGACATCTATCACTAATAGGCTCGAGCTCTTGACACCAAAAGTTCAAACATTGCTCTAGTCAATACCTCAAAACTATTGCAAGTTACTACTACAAAGAGAATAACAACTTCAACTACCTACTTTAGTCAAGACACAAAACTCAGTGCAACAGGCAAACTTTCTAACAAGATAAAATATGCAACCTATAGAAAGTTCAACCTAAAACAAAAGAAAAGCTCTAGAAAAACTAAAGCACTACAACTAAACAGAGCAACAACTAAGAAAAGAAAAAGAACAACTCATAACTAAAAGAATAAGCATGTGAATCCTATGAGGAGTTCTAGTTCAAGCGGAGCGTGTAACTCTCCCACACAAAAGAGTAAGATGGGGTCTAACTTGTTACTACAGCAAACAAAGCTAAAGAAAACTAAAAATAAAACCTAAGAGCGAGACGCTCCAAGCATAGCACATAACGCATGAAGTGATAAAAATATAGTGCAACGAGAGACGAACTGATAATTGTTGATGAAGAAGGGGATGCACGGGGGCATCCCCAAGCTTAGATGCTTGAGTCTCCTTGAATATTTATTGGGGGTGCACATGGGCATCCCCAAGCTTGAGTGTTTGACACTCCAAGATCTTCTTTCATCATCTTCCATCGCGCACTTGAAAACTCCCTTCATACATAACTCACTGTAGACTGATTAGAGAGGTTAGTACCCTATTAAAATAATTTTTCCCTTACTGGAAATAAAGATAAACTTGAAGAGCTACTGTTTCTAAAGATTGCCAAAAAGTTTTTGCAAAGAAAAAGCAAGCTTAAGGTTTGCAAAAGTAAAGAGAGACAAAACGTGGCAGAATCTGTGAAAAACAGAACAACAGGTAGTAAAGAATTTCTTAGGGATACTTCTGCAACTCGAATCAAAAAACTTAGAACATACGCAAGTTTATTAATTGTATAGGGAACAATGTGTAAAAAATTCAGCTCAAAAAGATGAACTGGGATTTTTCCATGATTTTTCTAGACACGAGGACAGAATCTGTTTTCTGGACAGCATGTCACAACTTTTACTTCCCTTGTCGTATGAGGCTATAAAAGGCACAAAGCTTGAAAAGTAAAGATACAATGATGTTGCTACAGTAGTAAAAATCATCAAGATCACTAAGAACAGAAGAAAAGCAAAAAGAAAAACCTAAATTCGTTGCGGGCTGCCTCCCGAAAGCGCTTCTTTAAAGCCATTAGCTAGGCTTAATGCAAATAGATCAAGTCTTTTCAAGAAAATAACAAGCCCGTGTGACGGACTCAAAAGGTAACTTAATCTTTTTCCTAGGGAAGTGTTCCATTCCTTTCTTGAGAGGGAATTGGAATTTTATAATCCCTTCTTTCATATCAATAACAGCACCAACGGTGCGAAGAAAAGGACGTCCCAAAAATAATTGGACAACAAGGTTCACATTCAATGTCCATAATAGTAAAATCAACGGGAACATAATTGTCATTAACAATGATAAGAACATCGTCGATCTTCCCCAAAGGTTTTTTACGGAAGAATCAACAAGACGAACACCAAAAGAACAAGGATCAAAAGGTTTCAATTCAAGCATATCATACATTCTTTTGGGCATAACTGAGGTACTTGCTCCAACATCACAAAGAGCATAACAAGAGAAGTTATTCAATTTGATTTTTATCATAGGATCCCAACCATCTTCTAGCTTCCTATGTATGAAGGCTTCTAGTCTAAGCTTCTCCTCCCTAACTTTGATTAGAGCATTAGTGATATGCTCTGTGAAGGCAAGATTAAGTGTGCTAGTGTGGGGGTCTCTAGACATCTTGTGTAGGAAACCAATAACTTCAGGTAAAGTGCAGCTGTCAAAGTCTAGGTCACTACTATCTATCAGGGAGGTAGTGATATCATTTAGGCTCACTTGTTTGAAAGCCTCTATGTTCATAGAGGTTTCTTCATCTATGGTTGAGGTGGTAGCATCACCATTGATAGGTGCAGTGGGACCAGGGGTGTGATGGGTGCTAATTGTTTGGACATCCTCAACTACTTGGATAGTAGCTACTTTGTGGTAGGTAGGAAGGCTCTTAACTCTCTCTTCTTCCTTGGGAATGACTTCTGGTTTGGCTGCTATCTGGTTTATCTAGGTAGATTGGGTGTGAGACATGTTTGAAACATAGGTCTCAATGGCAGTGAGTCTAGTTTGGAGGCTGGAAATGTCACTATTCAGGCTCTCAAGTTGTTTGCTAATGTTTTGCAGGATAGAGGAGTGCTCATCTAACTGTATGGAAAAGGCCTTGTTTTGTTCAAACCGTGTGTGCATATAGCTTTTGGTGGCCTTTTCTATTTCTATAAGTTTCTCATAGCTGGGTAAGTCTCTTTCCCTATAATTCTGGTTGTAGGAGTTGCTATTACCGTTCCCATAGTTGTTGGATGGGAAAGGCCTAGGATTGTTGCTACCAAAATTACTCTTATAAGTATTGTTGTTGAAGTTGTTTCTAGCAATGAAATTCACATCTACTTGTTCTTGAGCAATCAGAGAATTTAAAGGAACATTTTGAGGATCAATAGGAGCTTGCTTGGTAAGTAGAGACATGATAGGGTCAACCTTTTCATTTAGAGAGGAGATCTCCTCGACAGAATTTACCTTCTTACCAGTTGGAGATCTTTCAGTGTGCCCCTGAGAGTAGTTCAACATCATCTCATCAAGTAGCTTTGTGGCAGCACCAAGTGTGGTTGACATAAAAGTTCCTCCCGCGGCCGAATCTAACAGGTTCCGCGAGGTAAAGTTCAAGCCTGCATAAAAAGTCTAGATAACCATCCAGGTAGTCAGTCCATGTGTGGGGCAGTTCTTGACAAGAGATTTCATGCGTTCCAAAGCTTGGGCAACGTGTTCATTATCCAATTTTTTAAAATTCGTAATAAAGCTCCTCAACTGGATAATCTTAGCAGGGGGTTAGTACTTCCCGATAAAAGCATCCTTGCACTTATCCCGAGAATCTATGCTATTCTTAGGCAAGGATTGAAACCAGATTTTAGCTTCATCCCTCAAGGAGAAAGGAAAAAGCTTAAGCTTAACAATATCACCATCTACTTCTTTGTACTTTTGCATATCACAAAGCTCAATAAAATTATTTAAATGCAAAGCACCATCATCTCTAGCACCAGAGAATTGGTCTTTCATATCAAGGTTCAGCAAAGCAGGTTTAATCTCATAAGAAGGTGCTGAAGTAGCAGGTGTAGCAATAGGAGTGCAGATAAAGTCACTATTGTTGTGACTAGTGAAGTCACACAACTTGGTGTTTTCATTGGAACCCATAGTAGCAGCAGGTATTTTTGGTATTTTTGATAAGGGACACAAAAGTAAAAACTGAAAGGTAAACTAACAAGACTAAAAAGCAAAGATAAAAGATAGTGTGCAACTCCCCTATCTTGTAGACTGGAGTCCTCGGCAACGGTGCCAGAAAACTTGCTGATGGCAAGAGAGTGTTAATACTCTTCAAGCCCCCGTTGGTTACCCCAAGTGCAGGGTGAGATATAGTGCAACGACAAGTTTTCCCTTGGCAAAGATACCAAGGTTTGTCTCCCGTAGGACTCCGAATGGTACAAGAAGGTGGTAAAGTGAACAATGGCGCCGAGGTTGCTAGCTTCACCTAGACCTGCACACAGATACAAATAACTTTGCTCCCAACGAGTACAGAGGAGTTGTCAATTCCTCTGGCCTTGCTATTTACAAAGGATAAACGCAAGAGATAAAAGTGGAACTGAAAGTAAACACTGAAAGTAAGCTAAGGGTGTAACAATAATGTGAAGATGGACCGGGGTCCCGTGATTTTCACTAGTGATGTCTCTCTCCCAAAAGACGATAAAAGTGCTAGCGAGGTAAACAAATCACAGCTGGGCAATTGACAGAATTATGAAGGCACCACAATGCTAACTATGATGTAAAGAAAGGAAGGGCTCAAAAGCAATGGGCAGTACGCCAAGGTAAGTAGACCGAAATCCAACTGCATCTACTACGAATCATCCACCTTGAGATATCTATCCAGAACATCTCGCTGGTATTAAGTTGCGAATCCCACCCAAAGTGTAAATTCAAAGCAACAGACAACTGCATTAAAAGAACTTTGCGTAAAATAAACAATCCTTGCACCCGCGAGTACAAGCACCGTTGTTTTATCCCTGGTGGCAACATCACATCCCCTAGTCTCATGTTTCTGTCACTCAAGCTAGACATCAAGGGGCTGAACCCACAATCAAGCATAACGCTCCCTCTTGGAGTTGCAACAAATCACTTGGCCAAAGTAAAATACGGCAACGGAGAACATGCAAGAATTTACTCAAGAACAAAATATAAAAGATAAGAACCAAATATATTACTCATCACAATATGAACATAGTCTCATAATCCATCAGATCCCAGCAAACTCAACATAGCAACAGCAGAAAATTACAAAGGTGCCTCAATCATGTGAGGCATCTCACGAG
This sequence comes from Bromus sterilis, assembly GCA_950022295.1. NCBI lineage: Eukaryota > Viridiplantae > Streptophyta > Magnoliopsida > Poales > Poaceae > Bromus > Bromus sterilis. Next base: position 343,602,447 of record OX465596.1, on the reverse strand, counting down.
GTCTCGAAAGTGGAAGCACAAAGAGGGGAGAGGAACATCACATAGCTACTGGTCACGGACCCATGGTCCAAGGGGAACTACTCACGGTACATACGAGAGGCATCCATGGCTATGGATGGTCTCCCGGAGGGGGTTCCTCCTCCCGGCAGGGTGCCGGGGCAGCTTCTCCAGGCAGCCCCGATCTAGAAACGGCGGCGGCGGCGGTACAGAGGCGAGTTCGCGAAAAGAGATCGGTATTAGGGGTTTCCACCCCGAGGGCTAAATATAGGCGAAGGGGGGCACCGAGAGGGGCCACAGGGCAGCCAGGAGGCTCCCTGGCGCGGCCTAGGGTGGGGCCGCGCCAGGGACCCTTCTGGAGTCCCTATGGTGGCCCCCTTCCCTCCTTTGGTGTTTCCGGAAGCTTCCGGGTCAATGATTTTTTATCTGATTTTTCTGGATTTTTTGGAGCACTTTTAATGGCCAGAAAACCTGAAATACAAAAACAGCAGAAAACAACAACTGGCAGCTGGGTGCACTGAGTTATTAGATTAGTCCAAATATGCTCAAAAGTGTATGAAAGTTAAAGAAATCATGGCAAAGTCACACAAAACATGCATGGAGCAAGCAGAAATTATAGATACGTTTGGGACTTATCAATGCACCAACAGATTCTTCAGACTGCTGAGAAGTATCAGGAAGCACCCCGGTCACGGTGGGGGAGTGAGGCTCTGGGGAAAAGATAGTATGAGTGGGGGAGTTTGCCAGCTCATATTCCTCATCATGGACACGAGGAGTACCATGATCCATAATATCAACGTCCATGTCTTCAATCTCAGTGATGATCGGTGGAGGTGGACACTGAGGTGTTGGAACAATGGGTGTAGCCGCAGTTGGTGGGGTGAAGACGATGATGCTGCGGTGAGTATTTGTGGGTGGAGGGGAAGCAGCAGTGGAGTGAGTTGTGGTATCAGCAGCCCTAGATGCCGGAGGAGCTGAGGAGAATGGTGTAGCATCAATTGGCTCCTCAACTGTGGGCTCCAGTGTGGGCTTCTTCGCAGCAGGTGGAGTTGATGGTTGGGCATCGGGCAGGCGCTTGAGGCCTTTGGTGGGATCCGCAGGTACAGTGTCAGTAGGGGATGAGGCAGCAGGAGGTGCTGAGGCAGCGGGCTGACAAAGCTTCATCAATTTTTTCATCCGCTGAGTCATCCGTTCCTTGGATTTGCCGATATAGGCACGGTTGGCGGTATACTCAGTGTTGAGGCGATGAACCTCACATTGATGCTCTATGAACTCCTGAGGAGTAACATCCGTAACCGGTTTCTTTTTAAAGTCACTAAGGACTTTCTTTAGTTGGGCCTTCAGTTGTTTCTGAAGATCACGTTGATGTATCTCATTGATGAGGAACTGTTGAACGTAGAACTTGATGTCTTTAGGTATGTCCAAGTCATCAAGAGGAGTATCAGGCTTGACAGACCAAATTTCAATGTACTCCAAGATCTTCTTGGGATCGAGGAGAAGTGGGATTTCAGAACCAGTTGCTTCAGCTTTGCGCCTGGCTGCGACACGCACATACTCAATCTTGTCTTCTTCAGTGGCTACGAATCCGGCCAAATCTTCAAATTCATCTTCATCATCAGAACTCTGTGTATCATGATGAATGGCGCCACGCATAGCTGTTTTCTTGGGTGAGGGTCGTGGGCCGCGTTGAAGGACCGTTTTGGTCTTCAGCTGAGGCTGAGGCATTGTGGTTGAGGCCTCAGGAGCACTGCCAGACTCATCAGTGCGAATTCGTGAGGCAGGGGCATCACCGTCAGTGCGTTGGCATGAGGAACCTGGAGCATGAGGCTGTGTTGAGGACTTTTGTGAGGGCCTGATGCCAGGTGCCTTTCTGCGATGCTGAGGCGGAGGTTGTGGCCTAGGTTGAGGCTGAGCCTAAGGTGGAATCTGCACTGAGGCAGTCAAGTCACGGACCAGACTCTTTACTCGGCTGGCACTGCGCTTGAGGTATTGTTGATAGGCATCAGGAAAGTCCTGAGGAGTTCGCATAGTTGTGGGATCAGGAGTGACCCTAGGTTTAGGAGGAGGTCGAGCCTTGATACCCAAGGTCTTCAGCGGTGGATTGAAAGCAAACATTTCCTCATGCTGAGGATTAACCCATTGATATGCAGCCCATCGCTTGGGCCATTCCCGTGTGATCTTCTGGACCTTTTTCTTTCGATCACTCGCGGTTTCACGTTCGGGAGTCTTCAGCTTCTCATAGAGCTCATGAGGCAGGTCTTTAGCAGTATCAGTGAGCTTACGGCGAGGAGCCATTTTCTTCAATGGTGAAAACTGAGGAATGGAACGTTCGAGCTGAGCTGCAAATGAAGTGAGACTATGAGAACCATACGATTCCTCAACAGACATGTACCTGTGACAGAATTAAGTTGCGAGGGAAGTGGGGTACGGTTATATGCGTTCATGAGGAATAGGCTGAGGAAATCAAAATAATGAGGCATAGGTATAGGTCTCAGAAAGCTAGCAGTACTGTTGAGGAATGGAGTGGCATGAAGAAACAGGAAGATTCTTGAAGACACAATAGTACTGAGGAATAAGCAACTGAGGCATAAGCGTACCAGGAGTGAGGCAAATGCTGAGGAACCACGAGTCTGTCGTCCCCGGCGACGGCGAACTCTGGCGATGTTAGCACGAGAGCTTGAAGAGCTCAAGGGCGGCGGCGCGAGAGGGAGAGGAGAGGTGGGGGAAAATGACCGTGGGGTGGATGGCTATTTATAGAGGGGTGAAAGATGAGGGGTTGCGATATTTGTGGACAAGATTGCCCCTGATGGTTGGGATCCTTAGTGGTTATCATAATGGTGGATAAGCACGACATGCGGTAAAATCGCAACAGAATAAAGAAAATCATAACTGATAATCCTCAATTTTGGGAACTTGAGGACAAAAGCTGAGCATGAAGACAAATGGTCTCAGGCTGAGGAATACATGATTTCCAAACGAACGCATATGGGATAGACAGAATGGATAAGTGAGCACAAAGGGACGGGTCCGATCACGTTCACCTAGATGAAGAAGCAAATGCTGAGGAACAATAACTATAGGTGAACGCTGTTGAGGAAAAAACGGTAATTATCAGTGATGAAGACTTCAACTGAGGAAACTAAGGAACAACAGATCCTGAGGAATTTGGGCGGTGGCGCTACCCACCTTATAGGGAATGAGACACTTGATACCATACAATTGTCGTATGGATCTTGAGTCAATTCCACGTTAATTTCTTCACACTTAGCAAGGTAGTTCCTCATGATTTGAGGGGTACGACGCATCGTGTGTTGTACATCAGGATTCTTCAATATTGTTTAAGCGTTAGGACGTGTGTCCATTCACTAGACGTTTGAGGAATCTAAGATATTTAGCTCACACCTCAGAGTGCTAAAACACTTCTCATCCAAAGGCTTAGTGAATATATCAGCAAGTTGGTCTTCAGTCTTCACGTGGCTGATGACGATGTCTTCCTTCAATACATGATCCCGAAGAAAGTGATACCGAATCTCGATGTGCTTCGTCCTCGAGTGCTGTACTGGATTCTGAGAGATCTTGATGGCGCTCTCATTGTCACATAGTAGTGGTACTTTCTTCAGGTTGATGCCGCAGTCCTTCAGAGTTTGCTTCATCCAAAGAAGCTGTGAGCAGCTTGCACCAGCAGCAGTGTATTCAGCTTCAACAGTGGAGAGGGAGACGCAGTTCTGCTTCTTCGATGACCAGCACACCAGTGAACGTCCGAGGAAATGACATGTTCCTGAGGTAGACTTCCGATCCACTCGATCTCCAGCATAATCTGAGTCTGAGTACCCAACGAGATCCAGTTGTGTGCCTTTTGGATACCATAAGCCTAGCGACGGGGTGCGAGCCAAATATCGAAGAATTCGTTTCACCGCTTGGTGATGCGATTCCTTAGGTGCCGCTTGAAATCGGGCACACATGCAAACGCTCAACATTATATCAGGCCTATATGCACATAGATATAGCAGATAACCTATCATGGAGCAGTATACCTTTTGAGCGTAGTCCTTGCCATTTTCATCAGGGCCAAGTTGCCCATTTGTAGGCATCGGTGTCTTGATACCCTTGAAGTCTTGCATCCCGAATTTCTTCAGGCACTCCTTGAGGTACTTGCCGTTGCGTTGTTGACGAATTTGAAGCCCTAAGAAGAACTTCAGTTCGCCCATCATGGACATCTGATACTGTTCACTCATCAAGAATGCAAATTCTTCACTATATTTCTTGTTAGTGCATCCAAATATAATGTCATCAACATATATTTGACATATGAATAATGCATCATCATATCGTTTTGTGAAAAGAGTTGGATCGAGGGAACCAGATTTGAAGCCCTTGCTGATGAGGAAATCCCTTAGTGTGTCATACCAAGCCCAAGAGGCTTGCTTCAGTCCATATAGGGCTTTCTTCAATCTGTACACCATATTAGGTTTCTTCGCATCTCCAAAACCTGGGATGTAACATCCCAAATTTACTATTTTGGATGATTTACTAGAGAGCATATGCATATTATTTTTGGTGTGTGCATTTTGGATCTTATTCGAGAGTTTATTGGAATTTATTGAATGAAGTTTTTCTCTATTAATTTATTTTGTATAAATAACTTATTGAAAATATTATTTACGTTTTTATAAGATTTAGAAATTTATTTCGCAATTTTCTGACTTATATTTTATTTCATAAAACTCTTTAAAGTTTAAGAAAAATATGTATATATATATGAAAACGTAATTACGTTATACGTATTTTTATTATTTTAAAAATATAAGTTGTTATTTTTTAGGGCTACTTTTATTATATTAAAAATACCTCTATATATATATTAAAAAAAAGTTTGCGAAAAAGAAAAAACTGGACGGGCCGGGCCAGCCAGCCAGCCAGGCCCAGGCGCGCGCCCGAACTGACGCATCGGCCAGCGAGGCCAGCACGTGCGCTGGTCTTTTCCTTTTCCAACACGAGCACGAGCAGGAGTCCGCAACGGACTCCAGTAGCAGCGCATGGCGGCGTCCGTGCTAGCTATGGACTCCGATTCGATTGCTCTTTGTCCAAGAAAACTTGTCTCATAAATACCCCACGACCCCCTCCACCGATTCCTCACAAAATTTCGCAGCAAATCACCCGAAATCGAGCCAATTTCGAGGTAGATCTCGCCGGAAAGTTTTGACTTTGCCGGTAGATCCCGTCGCCGGTGAGCCTCCCCTTGACCCCAAATTTTGCATACCGACATCTCTCTTCGTTGTGCATCTAATTGACATCTTTTCCCTCTTCTATTCTTGCGCAAGATTGATCCCCAAATTGTACGTGCACCGCGGGAGTTCATCGGAGCGCGCTCGGTTCACCGCGTTGCCACGCCCGTACGGACGACGTTGGAGATCATCACCACCACCGTTGTGATCTCCTAATCAAGCCCTACATCCTAGACGTCCTCGTTGACGCCGAAGATCGCCGGAATCGTCGTCTTCGTCGCGTCAAATCTACATGCCGCGGTTAGTAAAAACGCCGTAACTTTTTATCCGTTGCTCCATTTTAGACGAAACCAGTGGCAAAATCGTTGTTTTGAAACCCTCTAAATATTGTGTACTGTATATCCAAGTTTTGAGAAAAATATTTTTCCGTTTGATCAAAAAAAATATCATAAATCCTATGCAAAACCGTTCTAGTAATATCTTTTTACTCGTAGATCCGTTTTGCGTGATTCCAAAGCACACAGTTTTCTTTCGGAATCCTCTATCCAGCAGCACACTAAACTTTTATTTGTGATTTTAGAAAATAATCAGATCTGATTAGATTCAAAATCAAGTTTATTTTGATCGTATCTTTTGTTTTACAACTCGGATTTGATTGATTCTTTCTGCAAACTAAAACCCTAGTTAAACTCTATATTCTAGATACCTTGCAACCCACCTTTGAACCAATCATGATCTGTTTTGCAAAATCTTTTATTTGGTTTTTATTTTGGAATTCTTGAACATTGTTTTGCTTTTGGTTGTGTATTGATTGTGTGTATCTTTGTTTGCTCACGATAGATTGTCCGGAGTGCGAAGCAGAGTACCACCAATCTTTAGAGTTCTACAATCAACAGCAAGGCAAGTCATATCTTTGACCATACTCACTATTACCTATGTTTTCAATGCATTAGTTCTTCTTCTTTAGATTGCATGATAGGTTATGCTATGCTATTACACCCAGTAGTTCATTGAGGTAGGTCTGATCCTTACATCATTGTCACCATCGTATAATAGGATATTGCTATGCTAAGTAGACGTGGATTGGGAAGTGAATCATTATGAGGTATGAGTGATAATGTAGTAATTATGACCAAGATAAAGTTAATGAACTACCTGGGTGGGATGGTTGCGAGTATCCTGGGGATGGCCAGTGATGACTGCGGAAAGCCACCCAGGCTCAAAGGGACTGATTGTATTGACATACCTAGAAGCTTACGTGTGCAGCCACAAGCTACTATGGGATTTGGCTTGGTTGATCAGTTGTAGGGACTCTTACTAGGTAGCACTACGAAAGTAGTTGTGAGTAGGTGGGATGGGTGCTACCGGATTAAGGGAAACTCTTCTGAAAGACCATGTCTCGATCTTCCAGTTGTCATACACCATGCAGTGTGATAAACTACAAAGGAGGCGATCGAGTCTTGTGGGGAAAAGTGCACAAACCTCTATAGAGTATAAAACTAATCGATTAGCCGTGTCCCGGGTTATGGACAACTTGAGCAACTAGTTGTGGAAATATTGATTTGTCTCATCATCTTTAATTAATTTATTGGTCTAATCACTTTGGGATAGATTGAGTGGAATTTCCATCTCAATCGTATGCTATTTGTAGAACTTAGTTATTATTATTCTATAGGAAAAATTAGCTTTTTTGAAAAATAAATGTAGAAGCTCCACTAGCCAAATTGCATTTATTGTAGGGCTTTTACTTCTTTCTGGGATATGGCTTGCGGTACGATCAAAGTACTAACCCCTCTTGGGGCTGTAACTTACTTATGTTGCAGATTGTTCTGACGAGGATTAAGGTGCGAATAGGTTGCTGTCTTATACTCAACTTTTGCCGTGGAGTCGGATGGACTCGCTACTACTACTATTATAGCTTCCACAAGTATTTGATTAGATGGCCTTAAGCCATAGTATTATTGTAATATTTACTTCTTTCGATGTAGTAAAGACATGTTTACTTCTGTTATTTCATCGAGTACTGTGTGTGCTAGCAAACCGATCCAGGGACTAGCACGTTAAGCACAGAGACTTGGTCCCTTCGGATCTGGTCGCTACAAGATGGTATCAGAGCACATGTTGACTGTAGGACGTGACCTTAGGAATGGAAAAGCCATAGGATGAAAACTTTATTTTAAAACCCTCTGCAGTTCTAATGATTCTCATACTCTTGCCTATTCACTTCTAATCTCTTCTCTCCTTACAAATATAGATGCCGATCACCAAGTTCGCTCAGCCTGATGAGACCACACCTTTTGGACAAAGCCTGATGGAGATCGTGAAGTTTTTGAAGATCGCCTTGCCTAGTTTCACCGGGACACTCATGGCTACAGGACCAGGAGCAAAGTGCTGGAAGGTCCAAGTTCACATTCCAAGACGCACCTTTGGAAGGAAGATCAAGCCAATTAACTTCTCGGTGAAAGCACCAAACTGGAGCGTGGGAAGAAGTCGTGCCGCAATGATGACCTTAGGCCGTATACGACAGGAGTACCACGCAGATCTTGAAGGAACCCGCTTCGAGATGTATGGATGCCGAGATCATACTGGAGAATTAGTATGCACTGTTGAGGATACATCAATGGCATCCCACATTCAATACTTGGGGGAACATGTTCAACGTGTGGAGGAAGAAATGCTTCATTGCATGGACGTTATTGAGGGTTTGGAGGAGGAAGCTAAGAGAGTCTGTGAAGAGTATGAGGAGCAAATTGACGCACTACAAGAAAGGAATGAAGAGTTGAAGCTCATGCTGGAGGAAGAAAAAGAACAACTTGACCAAGGAGAAAACCTTCAGGAGGATGACTCCGATGGATGCCTCGTCAGCCAAGATGAGGATTACCAGTCAGAGGAAGAGGAAAATGGAAATGATGTCTTGATGATCGATTCTTCTTCCGACTCAAACTAGTTATAGACCACCATTATAGGATTTTTTTTCTAGTTAAACGATTAGAGTTTCGATCTGTGAGTTTTCTTAGAGTTACCATGTCGACTCTTGTGACATGGCCTATCTTAGTTAATTGTGTGAACCTTGATTTGAATGAGTGATTGATTGAAATTTCTTGCTATCATGTTGCATATGGGTAGTGTTATTCCCCTTAGGCCTATTTTTCTCTTTATAACCTCATCTATTCTAACCCAACAGATGCCGCCAAGACGTGCCCCTTCTGCTAGTGGATCAGGGAATGGAATTCCACCCGGCTTAGAACAATTGCTTCAGACCCAGAATTAGATGATGCAGCTTTTGATGCAAAACATGAACAACAATAACAATAACAACAACAACAATGCCCCACCACCACCACCACCTTTGGGAGACAACCTCACCCGTTTCCTAAGGCTGAACCCACCTTTGTTCTCTAGCAGCCCGGAGCCGATTGTTGCAGATGACTGGCTCCGCAATATGGGAAGGAAGCTAGCAACCGCTGGATGCACTGATGAGGAGAAAGTGAGATTTGCCTCGCACCAGCTAGATGGACCTGCAGCCGCATGGTGGGATAATTACACCACCACATACCCCATGGCGAATGTGACTTGGGACCAGTTCGAGCAGGCGTTTTGTAACACCCCGGGTGTCACGCTATAGTAATCACAATTACTGTTGCTAATCATGCCTTGATCATTTTTGAATCAACACAAACTCAAAATGCATTTTCATGAATATTAAAAATATGTGATAAATAAAACTTTGTCCAAAAATTGTGCAACCAATTTTGTTAAATAACTAAAAATCAGTGGGCCATGTTAAACTAACTTTGGGCATTTATTACTTTGATTAAAATAATAAAAAATTCACACGGTAGATCAATCGGTCCAATTTTATAAGTTATTATTTAAATAAAATACTAAATGAATTTATAAAAATACCAACCTTTTTGTGGCACTATAATATCATGTAACACTAATATTTGAACTGGTTTCAATTGTTACAAAAATCAACAGCTAGATAAACTAAGATAGAATTGTATCCAAATGAATAACAGAAAATAAAAAAAAGAAACATAAAACAAAAACAATAGAAAACCTATCTACCGCCCAGGGCACAGCCCACCCGCTAGGCCATGCCCATCACCAACCCCGGCCCACCCCTGGCCATAACTCCCACCCGAGTCAGCCCCCCGGTCAACTCCCCATCTCCCCCGATCTCGTTCTCTCTCTCCCTCCCCGATCCCCCTCCCTCCCATCTCGATCTGGATCGAGAGAACCGGCGCCCCCTTCCCTCCGGCCGTCATCGGCCCTCCCGCCGCCGTGCAGCCCCCCGGTGGTGCCCCTCGACGTCCCCTGGTGGCCGCGCCTCCTTCCCCCCCAACCGCGCCGCCGCGACCGCACCACTTCGCCGCGGCCTCGGCCTCGTCGTTGACGCGCCGCCGTCCTCCTCCTCGGCTTCCTCGCCGGCATCCGCCTTCCTCGAGCTCCACTGTGAGCGCACAATACAATCCCCATGCTCTCGCCCCTCGATATGCTACCGTTCACCGCGTTCCCTTGCTCCGTCTGCCATGGCCAGCGGTCGTGCTCGCCGCGCCCTGGACCTCCCTGGTGCGCGCCCCGTGCACGTTCTGGCCTCGCCCCACGCCCCTGGCAGAGCCCCAACACGCGCGTGCCTCGCACCTTCGCGACCAACCCCCCCCCCCCACCGTAGCCCCTCCGCCTAGCTCCAGCCGCGACGGCCCGCCATGGCCTGATGCGCCTGAGCCGCTCCCTACGCTCCTACCCCCCCTCTCCGCATTGCTGCAGCTTGGCTGCAACCGCAACTGTCCGCCCGCTCGTGGTCATTTTGGCCACCGGTGTGTGTGCCGCGGTGACCTCGCCGCGCCTCTGGGTCGCCGCCGGTGACCCCCATGGCCGGCTTGTTAAGCCACTAACCACCCCAATTAATCAACCCCCTGGGCCAATGACGTGCGGGCCCGAGGCCCCTAATTATATGTCACTTAATGTAAACCAAAAAAAAAACTCCCCCCTAAGGATGACATGTGGGCCCAACACTAAGATAACCCTTGGTTAAATTAAATGAGTTGATTAAGTCAACTGCCTATGATAGATGGGCCCCGTGCTTTTATCTTAAATTAAAACTGATTAATTTGCACATGTGTGACTTACAGATGGACCCCACTATCAGATTAATATTTAAAAAGAATTTAGATTAATTGCAGTGTATGACATGTGGGCCCTGGCTCCACTGGTCAGGTTTGACCAGTCAACTCCACTGTTGTGGATAATGTTGCATTTTAATAATAAAGAAAATTCCAAAAATTGATTTAAAATGATTTAAATTTAGAAATTCAATATCTTTTAAACCGTAAGTCAGATTCAAAAACTTTATACATGAACATTGATCAGAAAAATATAAAGAATACGGATACGCTATCCGTATGTCTACCCCACCCCCCTAACACACCGATCATCGACATTCCCCCCCTCCGGGCTGTCTGTCCATAATTCGCGGTGCCGGAAAAAACCTGCCGGATGAATTTATTCCGAACATGAAAGTTGTTCGTATTGTTTCAACTAGCACAGATACACCTGGCACATGTTTGTCGGATGTCCAAGACACCTCCGGCATGATCCCTTCCCCCTCAGGATCATCTGTCCGGTAATCAACCGGTACTGATGAGTCATCACCGGATAAATTCCCGCTTCGAGCAAATCACCGAACACCGCGTTAGAGCCCCGTTGTTTTGTATCTTCTATGTCATATGTTTGTATTGATATTATTGTTGTGTATTTACTGTTTCTCCCCCCTTATTCTCCGATAGACCCCGTTGCTGCCGACGACTACACTGCTGCCGGGTACGACTACTTCGTCGACGACCCTATCCCTACCGTCGAGCTTCCAGGCAAGCAGAGCCATTCTCTTCCCCAGATATCGCCTACCTTTCCGTACTTTCTTGCACTAGGCATTGTTACTGCTGCTGCTACGTTATAATCCTATTCAATTGCATAACCTGATTTTGTCGCCCTTGATGTACCTTCCTTATCCAATGTTGCCTGCTATATCTATATAATATATTCAGCAGTGAGCCCTGCGCATTGTTAGATAGGATTAGATAGCGGGCCGTGGCCACTCAGGGGAGTGACGCGGATACAAAATATATACAACTGCAACAGGTACGGATCAATGCAGACGCCCTAGGGAACCTACAACGGTGAGACTCTGCCGAGTCGCTTCAAGTTTGACTTATGAGTGGAATGGACTCGTATTTCACTCTCGTCGGCTCAGTAGCGTAGCATCACCGAGATGATACGAGGTTTACCTGTTTAGTTCATTCCGCTGATGTCTCTGTCTAACCTCTTTAAGTGTGCCATCGAGGGTGATACCTCCTGGTTTCACTTAATGGTAGGCACTCGAACCAACTGGTGTCCTTAAAGGTAAGAGTCGGGCGACCCAACGGTGCCCGCGAGCGGTATATTGTCGGGAGCGACAGGGAGGGTATGACCGACGTTACTGGCGTGCTTGGCCCCTGCTCGTATCTCGCGAGAGTTACCAAACTACGAAAAGTCGAGCTCTACCAAGAGCACACGCGAGACAAGGTAAGGAGACGGTTCACCTTGTTGGTAACCGCAGTGACTTGGTGGGACGACAGGGCAGGCACCGATGTACTGGTGTACCTGACTGCTGTCGTTGACCGTGGGTCGGTTAAGTCGAGGCAACGATAACGGTTGTCACGCAGGTTAATTAAAATGCTAAATGGTTCGGCGGATGACTTGAGAGACCCGTTGGTCTGTACGCACTACCTACACGTGGGATTACGGTGTGGTCCCTCCGCGTCGTAGTTTGTCCGAAAGCTCTTCAGACGTCAGCAGTACTGCGGCCTGATCGCCGAGAAGTGGTCTTGTCTTCTTTGCTGCAGCAGGTGTGTTTGGATTTGCTTTTCCTTCACCGGCAGACTCGCACCGTGCAGGAGCATGCAAGGGTGAGGGACCTAGACCCCTTGGCGCATAGGATATAGTCCGACGGATGGCCTCTCTGCTGAGCCTAGGATGGGCTGCGTCGTGTCGGATAGCCTCGGTGGGGCATTCCCTAACCAGGTTCACGCCACCCTGGAGATCCGAGCGTGCAGGCGGAACAGTAGTGCACCCCTGCAGGGAGTTTAATCTATTAGAATAGCTGTGTCCACGGTAACAGGACGCTTTATGCTGAAGCTGGATCTTACCACTACAAACTATTACTATTAAACTGTATGGTTCCGGGTTTTCTTCCTCGCAGGGAAGTCGAGGAGTGGAACTCGGAGGCATTATTATTATTAATCATTACAACTTATATTATTCAATGTTGCAGCAACTTCTGCTTCATCGTTACTTTATTGCTTTTTATAAACTGTTGGCTGATTCTCTCCTTGTGCTGCAAGACACGTCAGAAGATGCTAGTCTTCGATAGGCCTAGCTTCTTACCCTTATTCTGATTTCTTCCTTGCAGTCCACTATATACAGCCTCCCCTTTCCATTTGATACAAATGCATAATGCTTAGTAGCGGACGTAAGACTCGCGGGTATGCTAGATACTCACCTGCTTTATTTCCCCCCTTTTTGTTTTGCCTGATCGGCCGCTGCAGTCGACGTTGGAGCTTTGGAGTCCAGGAGCAGGAGATTCCCGATGCCGACCACCACAACGTGAAGATCCCCGATGCCTTCTACGACGTCGAGTTCCCCGTTGACCAGGAGTAGTTTGGAGGTTCCCAGGAAGGAGGCCTCGCCTTTTCGATCGGTTGTTATTTGTGCTAGCCTTCTTAAGGCATCCTTGTATTCTTGTGTCTGTACTCAGATACTACTGCTTCCGCTAACTTTGTGCTTTCGAGCTGTTGTATTCGAGCCCTCGTGGCCCCTGGCTTGTATTAAACAACTTGTATTATTTTATTTGTAGAGTTGTGTTGTGATATCTCACCATGAGTCCCTAATCTCGATCGTGTACCTTGCGTGTATGATTACTGTACACGGATTGATTTTGGGGGCGTCACAAGTTGGTATCAGAGCCGACTGCCTGTAGGATACCCCCTTCCAACTCCTTGGTCGAAGTCGAGTCTAGTCTTTGCGAAACTACTTTACTAACAGTGTCGTGTGGCTTATCGGCCCACGTCGCAAATTGGGTGGTATTAGGATCTTTTTCTCCGTACCTTTACTCTGGGACTCCTCTCTCTCATCTCTTCGGGTTAAAGATTTTGCTAACTCTGACATTTGGATCTCGTGGTCGCATCTACCCGGAGATCCCTTCACCCAAGATGATCGCTTGCTTCACCAGAAGATTCCGGAGATTACTCTTCGATAAATTCTCGAACCTATGTGTTCATCGCCTTTGCAATCCCCTGCCACCGATAAGTCTGTATGGATAATTACATCCACCTCTCAATCTAGAAATCATAATTCCCTTGTACTTAAGCATCGAATTATTTTGATGCCTCTATCATCTGATGCCTTTGCATTCTTTCTCCTTCTGGTTGAGTACTGATGCTCACATCAGATTCTTTGCGAACCACCCGACCTTTGGTGGATTACTATCTGACTAATCTTACATGGCTTCTCCCATGTGTCAATTGGATTCATCATGTGAAATACCATCCTTGCCCCTCGATGATTTGTGTTATCATCGACAACATCCTTTGACTCCCGGCCAATACAAAATTGGTCACGTATACCTTGCTCTATATACCCCTGATACTTATGTATCATCACATTTTCCTTTCCATTGGCCTGTTTAACCTTCCTTTGAATATAAATTATCCGAGCAGTGATAATGCCCTGCTGATGTAAACACTTCGGTGTACTACTTTGTCCGTACAACCTGTTACTATTGTTGATGACTTTTCGGTGACCACCGATTGACGAGAACTTTGCCAATTGGTCCGCCTCGTCTTAACGAGCAGGAAGATGGTTCTCTTCGTCCCTCGCCCTTGGCACTGATGTTGTTGCCGACATAGCTGACAATACGTTCTCTGACTTACCTTGCAACTTGATCGCATCGTTTGTCACCACCCTTCCTATCCAATGTGGGCCCATAACCCACAGTTCCACATGATCGAAACCTGACTCTCTTGTACCTTTCTGTTCTCGAGGTTATTCCTATTGCTTGACCTCGTATGCAATTCACGAGTCCTCTACCTTGTGATATTCAGTTCGATATCAGACTCAGTGCTTATGCCTGATGCTCTGGACCCCTTTTCATCCTCCGTTATCATCGTCGAATACTTTCATATCCGCTTGAAAACTTCTCATGATTTCTATTGTTTCTCTCGAGGTATCTCCCTGAGTTTAACTCGTGACATATGTTGTACCCTATTCCCTTGGTCAGCCTTGGCTGAACCTTTTACCGATCCGACCCCCCCATTAAGTTTTCCCCTCTGACCTATTCGTAAGTATGATGAAGACCCTGGATGAAGAATGACAACTCGTCGAGATGCACTGATACACACAAAAGGAAGACATCAACGAGAAGGATTAACTTCTTCGAGAAGGACAACAAGACCCAGAAGATTCGTTAGAATGCGAAACCGAAACCTTACCCCTTGCCCTACTTTTAAAATTCTCGGGACGAGAATTCTTTGTAGTGGTGGAGATTTGTAACACCCCGGGTGTCACGCTACAGTAATCACAATTACTGTTGCTAATCATGCCTTGATCATTTTTGAATCAACACAAACTCAAAATTCATTTTCATGAATATTAAAAATATGTGATAAATAAAACTTTGTCCAAAAATTGTGCAACCAATTTTGTTAAATAACTAAAAATCAGTGGGCCATGTTAAACTAACTTTGGGCATTTATTACTTTGATGAAAATAATAAACAATTCAAACGGTAGATCAATCGGTCCAATTTTATAAGTTATTACTTAAATAAAATACTAAATGAATTTATAAAAATACCAAACTTTTTGTGGCACTGCAATATCATCTAACACTAATATTTGAACTGGTTTCAATTGTTACAAAAATCAACAGCTAGATAAACTAAGATAGAATTGTATGCAAATGAATAAAAGAAAAGAAAAAAAAAGAAACATAAAACAAAAATAATAGAAAACCTATCTACCGCCCAGGGCACAGCCCACCCGCTGGGCCATGCCCACCACCAACCCCGGCCCACCCCTGGCCATAACTCCCACCCAAGTCAACCCTCCGGTCAACTCCCCATCTCCCCCGATCTCGTTCTCTCTCTCCCTCCCCGATCCCCCTCCCTCCCATCTCGATCTGGATCGAGAGAACCGGCGCTCCCCTTCCCTCCGGCCGTCGTCGGCCCTCTCGCCGCCGTGCAGCCCCCCGATGGTCCCCCTCGACGTCCCCTGGTGGCCGCGCCTCCTTCCCCCCCAACCGCGCGCCGCCACCGCACCACTTCGCCGCGGCCCCGGCCTCGTCGTTGGCGCGCCGCCGTCCTCCTCCTCGGCTTCTTCGCCGACATCCGCCTTCCTCGAGCTCCACTGTGAGCGCCCAATCCAATCCCCATGCTCGCGCCCCTCGATATGCTGCCGTTCACCGCGTTCCCTTGCTCCGTCCGCCATGGCCAGCGGTCGTGCTCGCCGCGCCCTGGACCTCCCTGGTGCGCGCCCCGTGCACGCTCTGGCCTCGCCCCACGCCCCTGGCAGAGCCCCAACACACGCGTGCCTCGCACCTGCGCGACCAACCCCCCCACCATCGTAGCCCCTCCGCCTAGCTCCAGCCGCGACGGCCCGCCATGGCCTGATGCGCCTGAGCCGCTCCCTACGCTCCTACCCCCCTCTCCGCGTTGCTGCAGCTTGGCTGCAACCGCAGCTGTCCGCCCGCTCGTGGTCATTTTGGCCACCGGTGTGTGTGCCGCGGTGACCTCGCCGCGCCTCTGGGTCGCCGTCGGTGACCCCCATGGCCGGCTTGTTAAGCCACCAACCACCCCAGTTAATCAACCCCCTTGGCCAATGACGTGCGGGCCTGAGGCCCCTAATTATATGTCACTTAATGTAAACAAAAAAAAACTTCCCCTCTAAGGATGACATGTGGGCCCAACACTAAGATAACCCCTGGTTAAATTAAATGAGTTGATTAAGTCAACTTCCTATGACAGATGGGCCCCATGCTTTTATCTTAAATTAAAACTGATTATTTTGCACATGTGTGACTTACAGATGGACCCCACTGTCAGATTAATATTTTAAAAGAATTTAGATTAATTGAAGTGTATGACATGTGGGCCCTGGCTCTATTTTAATTCAATAAAATGATTTATATATATGTGAGGCTGACCAGTGGGACCCACTGGTCAGGTTTGACCAGTCAACTCCACTGTTGTGGATAATGTTGCATTTTAATAATAAAGAAAATTCGAGAAATTGATTTAAAATGATTTAAATTTAGAAATTCAATATCTTTTAAACCGTAAGTCAGATTAAAAAACTTTATACATGAAAATTGATCAGAAAAATATAACGAATACGGATACGCTATCCGTATGTCCACCCCACCCCCCTAACACACTGATCATCGAAATTCCCCCCTCCGGGCTGTCTGTCGATAATTCGCGGTGCCGGAAAAAACCTGCCGGATGAATTTATTCCGAACACGAAAGTTGTTCGTATTGTTTCAACTAGCACAGATACACGTGGCACAAGTTTGTCGGATGTCCAAGACACCTCCGGCATGATCCCTTCCTCCTCCGGATCATCTGTCTAGTAATCAACCGGTACTGATGAGTCATTACCGAATAAATTCCCGCTCCAAGCAAATCACCGAACACCGCGTTAGAGCCCCGTTGTTTTGTATCTTCTATGTCATATGTTTGTATTGCTATTATTGTTGTGTATTTACTGTTTCTCCCCCTTATTCTCCGATAGACCCCGTTGCTGCCGACGACTACACTGCTGCCGGGTACGACTACTTCGTCGATGACCCTACCCCTACCGTCGAGCTTCCAGGCAAGCAGATCCATTCTCTTCCCCATATATCGCCTACCTTTCCGTACTTTCTTGCACTAGGCATTGTTACCGCTGCTGCTACGTTACAATCCTATTCAATTGCATAACCTGATTTTGTCGCCCTTGATGTACCTTCCTTATCCTATGCTGCCTGCTATATCTATATAATATATTCAGCAGTGAGCCCTGCGCATTGTTAGCTAGGATTAGATAGAGGGCCGTGGCCACTCAGGGGAGTGACGCGGATACAAAAAATATACAACTTCAACAGGTATGGATCAACGCAGACGCCCTAGGGAACCTACAACGGCGAGACTCCGCCGAGTCGCTTCAAGTTTGACTTACGAGTGGAATGGAGTCGTATTTCACTCTCGTCGGCTCAGTAGCGTTGCATCACCGAGATGATACGAGGTTTACCTCTTTAGTTCATTCCGCTGATATCTCTGTCAAACCTCTTTAAGTGTGCCATCGAGGGTGATACCTCCTGGGTTCACTTAATGGTAGGCACTCGAACCAACTGGTGTCCTTAAAGGTAAGAGTCGGGCGACCCAACGGTGCCCACGAGCGGTATATTGTCGGGAGCGACAGGGAGGGTACGACCGACGTTACTGGCGTGCTTGGCCCCTGCTCGTATCTTGCGAGAGTTACCAAACTACGAAAAGTCGAGCTCTACCAAGAGCACACGCGAGACAAGGTAAGGAGACGGTTCACCTTGTTGGTAACCGCAGTGAATTGGTGGGACGACATGGCAGGCACCGATGTACTGGTGGTCCTGACTGCTGTCGTTGACCGCGGGTCGGTTAAGTCGAGGCAACGATAACCGTTGTCATGCAGGTTAATTAAAATGCTAAATGGTTCGGCGGATGACTTGAGAGACCCGTTGGTCTGTACACACTACCTACACGTGGGATTACGGTGTGGGCCCTCCGCGTCGTAGTTTGTCCTAAAGCTCTTCAGACATCAGCAGTACTGCGGCCTGATCGCTGGGAAGTGGTCTTGTCTTCTTTGCTGCAGCAGGTGTGTTTGGATTTGCTTTTGCTTCACCGGCCAGACTCGCACCGTGCAGGAGCGTGCAAGGGTGAGGGACCTAGACCCCTTGGCGCATAGGATATAGTCCGGCGGATGGCCTCTCTGCTGAGCCTAGGATGGGCCGCGTCGTGTCGGATAGCCTCGGTGGGGCGTTCCCTAACCAGGTTCACGCCACCCTGGAGATCCGAGCGTGCAGACTGAACAGTAGTGCACCCCTGCAGGGAGTTTAATCTATTCGAATAGCCGTGTCCACGGTAACAGTAGGCAAGCATCAGATAATGGATAATCGTAAGAGGAAGTACGGATAGGGCAAGTATCATTCTGGAACTCAACAGAAGTCCTGTTCTGCACCATTTTCAGGATATGGTGGAACAGGACCCAATAAGTTTGGAGGGCACAACCATCATAATCATGGAGGTCATTCTCAGCATGGAGGCAATGGACACAACCATGGAAACCAGAGGAATGGCAATGGAGGAAATGGGAATCAGCAGCGTTCCAACCCATCTACGCCCATGAAGGACCTAAGTCACATCACCTGCTTCAAATGCAACAACAAAGGGCATTACTCCAATGAATGTCCTGAGCTGAAGAATGGCAATGGGAGTTCTGGAAATAAGAAGCCTAACCCTTTTGCTAAGGGACAAGTGAACCATGTCAACGTGGAGGAAGCCTATGAACAACCCGATGCGGTGTTTGGTAAGTTTTTACTAAACTCTCAACCGGTATTAGTTATTTTTTACACTGGTGCATCACATTCATTCATATCAAGGGTAGTTGTGGATAAGTATGGATTTTCTACCAAGACCCTTAGTGTGCCAATTTTAGTAAGTTCCCCGGGAGCCGAGATGATGGCAGGTTTAGGTTGTCCCCAGTTGAGCCTCGCTATTGGCAATCATGATTTCCCCACCGACCTGATAGTGTTGAAGTCGCAAGGTTTGGATGTAATCTTAGGTATGGATTGGATGTCGAAGTATAAAGGCAACATTGTCTGTGAGGGAAGATCAATCTCACTCACCACACCCAAAGGGAAGAGGATCAAGTATGTGACCAAGCACAAGTTTAGAAGGACCCAGTTATATTCTCTTAAGGGGGTTAGCCTGGAGGAAGTGCCGATAGTCAAGGAGTACCCTGATGTATTCCCAGAAGAGTTGCCCGGAATGCCACCGGACCGGGATATCGAGTTTTTGATCGAGTTACTGCCAGGCACCGGACCTATATCCAAAAGGCCCTATAGAATACCTGCAAATGACTTGGAGGAAATTAAGAAGCAAATTAAGGAGCTATTGGAAAAAAGGTATATTCGCCCGAGTTCATCACCTTGGGGAGCCCCAGTACTCTTAGTGGAGAAGAAGGATGGATCTCTAAGGATGGTCGTGGATTATCGCTCGTTGAACGAGGTGACTATCAAGAACAAGTATCCACTACCGATGATCAATGATTTGTTTGACCAGTTGGAAGGAGCTAGTGTGTTTTCCAAGATCGATCTCCGATCGGGATATCACTAGTTGAAGATCCGTGAGAAGGATATATCCAAGACCGCTTTCACCACGAGATATGGACTCTATGAGTACACAGTTATGTCTTTCGGTCTAACCAATGCCCCTGTATATTTTATGAACAAGGTATTCATGGAGTTTTTGGACAAATTTGTTGTGGTGTTCATTGATGATATTTTGGTTTATTCCAAGAATGAAGAGGAGCATGAAGAACACATACGCTTAGTTTTGGAGAAGCTCAGGGAACATCAACTTTATACGAAGTTTAGTAAGTGTGAGTTTTGGTTGAAGGAAGTGGGATTTCTTGGACATGTTGTGTCCGGCGAAGGAATCGCAGTGGACCCCTCCAAGGTTGAAGCAGTCACAGAATGGGAGGCGCCTAAATCCGTTGGTGAAATCCGTAGTTTTCTTGGACTTGCGGGTTATTACAGGAGATTTATTGAGAGTTTCTCAAAGATTGCCAAACCCATGACGGAATTGTTGAAGAAGGACACCAAGTTCGTCTGGACGGAGGAATGTGAAGCCAGTTTTCAGGAATTGAAGAAGCGTTTGGTTACAGCCCCAGTGCTGATTTTGCCCGATGTGCGCAAGGATTTTCAAGTGTATTGTGATGCCTCGCGGCAAGGATTCGGAGGCGTTCTCATGCAAGATGGAAAGGTTGTATGTTACACCTCGCGTCAGCTTCGACCTCATGAGTTGAACTATGCCACACATGATTTGGAGTTAGCAGCCGTAGTACACGCACTCAAGACTTGGAGGCATTTTCTTATTGGGAACAAGTGTGACGTATACACGAATCATAAGAGTTTGAAGTATATTTTTACGCAAAAGGAGTTGAACCTCAGGCAGAGGAGGTGGTTGGAACTTATCAAGGATTATGATATGAGATTGCATTATCACCCAGGAAAGGCCAATGTAGTGGCAGATGCCCTGAGTCGAAAAAGTTATGTCAATACCCTTATAGCAGGAGGTTTACCTCAGGAGTTGTGTGACGATCTCAGAGATCTTCGCATGGAGATTGTTCCACGAGGATATGTCGCCACACTGGAAATTCAGTCCACGTTATTGGGAAAGATCCGAGAAGCTCAGAAGTTGGACAAGGGTATTGCAGAGATCAAGGGGAGAATGGAGAAAGGAAAAGCAGAAGGATTTCATGAAGATGAGTACGGAACATTATGGTTTGAGAAGCGTATTTACGTACCCAATGACCCGGAGATCAGGAAGTTGGTTCTCCAAGAAGCTCATGATTCGCCCTACTCAATACACCCGGGAAACACCAAGATGTATTTGGACTTGAAGGAAAGTTTTTGGTGGACCGGGATGAAAAAGGATATTACTGAGTATGTGGCTATATGTGATGTATGTCAGAGAGTGAAGGCGGAGCATAAAAAACCGGCCGGATTACTTCAACCTTTGCCGATACCTGATTGGAAATGGGACAAACTTGGTATGGATTTTATCACAGGATTACCCAGGACACGATCAGGCTATGACTCTATTTGGGTAGTAGTTGACCATTTGACCAAGGTGGCTCACTTCATCCCAGTGAAAACCACCTATAATAGTGCTAAGTTGGCTAAGATATACATGACCAGGATCGTATGTCTGCATGGATTTCCGAAGAAGATTGTATCAGATAGAGGCACACAGTTTACCTCAAAGTTTTGGCATCAGTTACATGAAACCTTGGGAACTAGGCTGGAGTTTAGCACAACTTTTCATCCATAGACAGATGGTCAGACTGAGAGAGTGAATCAGATTCTGGAGGACATGTTGAGAGCTTGTGCATTGGATTATGGATCCAGTTGGGATGATAATTTGCCTTATGCGGAGTTCTCATACAACAACAGTTATCAAGCCAGTTTAAAGATTGCCCCGTTTGAAGCGTTGTATGGAAGAAGGTGTAGAACACTGTTGATGTGGGATGAAGTTGGAGACCGCAAGCTATTCAGACCATATTTGATCAAGGATTCAGAAGAGAAGGTCAAGTTGATCCGTGATAGGCTGAAAATAGCTCAGTCTAGACAGAAAAGTTATGCCGATGCTAAACGCAAGGAAGTAACGTATGAAGTGGGAGATAGAGCATACCTTCGAGTGTCACCGCTTCGTGGTATTAAGAGATTTGGAGTTAAAGGAAAGTTAGCACCACGATTTGTGGGGCCATATAAAGTCTTGGAACGCAAAGGAGAGGTTGCTTACAAGTTAGAATTGCCAGAAGGTCAGTCTGGAGTTCACGATGTGTTTCATGTGTCCCAGTTGAAGAAGTGTCATGCAGAGATGGCAAATATTCCGCTGAGAGACACCGTGCCATTGGAGGCAATTCAGCTGGAGGGTGATTTGACATATGAGGAGAAGCCTGTCAAGATTCTCGATACGACAGCCAGAGTCACTCGTACCAAGGTTATTAAATTTTGCAAAGTTCAATGGAGTCACCACACCGAGGAGGAAGCTACTTGGGAGCGAGAAGAGGATCTCAAGCAGGATGACCCACACCTTTTTGCTGACCAACCCGAATCTCGAGGGCGAGATTCACCTTAAGGGGGGTAGGTTTTGTAACATCCCAAATTTACTATTTTGGATGATTTACTAGAGAGCATATGCATATTATTTTTGGTGTGTGCATTTTGGATCTTATTTGAGAGTTTATTGGAATTTTTTGAATGAAGTTTTTCTCTGTTAATTTATTTTGTATAAATAACTTATTGAAAATATTATTTACGTTTTTCTAAGATTTTAGAAATTTATTTTGTATTTTTCCGACTTATATTTTATTTTATAAAACTCTTTGAAGTTTAAGAAAAGTACGTATATATATAAACGTAATTATGTTTTACGTATTTTTATTATTTTAAAAATATAAGTTGTTATTTTTTAGGGCTACTTTTATTATATTAAAAATACCTCTCTCTATATATATTTTTTAAAGTTCGCGAAAAAAAAACTGGACGGGCCAACCAGCCAGCCAGGCCAGCCAGGCCCAGGCGCGCGCCCGAACGGACGCATCGGCCAGCGAGGCCAGCACGTACGCTGGTATTTTCCTTTTCCAACACGAGCACGAACAGGAGTCTGCAACGGACTCCAGCAGCAGCGCACGGCGGCGTCCGTGCTAGCTATGGACTCCGATTCGATTGCTCTTTGCCCAAGAAAACTTGTCCCATAAATACCCCACGACCCCCTCCATCGATTCCCCATAAAATTTCGCAGCAAACCGCCCCAAATCGAGCCAATTTCGAGGTAGATCTGGCCGGAAAGTTTTGACTTTGCCGGTAGATCCCGTCGCCGGTGAGCCTCCCCTTGACCCCAAATTTTGCATACCGACTTCTCTCTTCGTTGTGCATCTAATTGACATCTTTTCCCTCTTCTATTCTTGCGCAAGATTGATCCCCAAATTGTACGCGCACCGCGGGAGTTCATCGGAGCGCGTTTGGTTCACCGCGTTGCCACGCTCGTACGGACGACGTTGGAGATCATCACCACCACCGTTGTGATCTCCTAATCAAGCCCTACATCCTAGACGTTCTCGTTGACGCCGAAGATCGCCGGAATCGTCGTCTTCGTCGCATCAAATCTACACGCCGCGGTTAGTAAAAACGCCGTAACTTTTTATCCGTTGCTCCATTTTAGACGAAACCAATGGCAAAATCGTTGTTTTGAAACCCTCTAAATATTGTGTACCGTAGATCCAAGTTTTGAGAAAATTATTTTTCCGTTTGATAAAAAAAAACCTAAATCCTATGCAAAACCGTTCTAGTAATATCTTTTTACTCGTAGATCCGTTTTGCGTGATTCCAAAGCCCACGGTTTTCTTTCGGAATCCTCTATCCAGTAGCGCCCTAAACTTTTATTTGTGATTTTCGAAAATAATCAGATCTGATCAGATTCAAAATCAAGTTTCTTTTGATCGTATCTTTTGTTTTACAACTTGGATTTGATTGATTCTTTCTGCAAACTAAAACCCTAGTTAAACTCTATATTCTAGATACCTAGCAACCCACCTTTGAACAAATCATGATCTGTTTTGCAAAATCTTTTATTTGGTTTTTATTTTGGAGTTCTTGAACATTGTTTTGCTTTTGGTTGTGTATTGATTGTGTGTATCTTTGTTTGCTCACGATAGATTGTCCGGAGTGCGAAGCAGAGTACCACCAATCTTTAGAGTTCTACAATCAACAACAAGGCAAGTCATATCTTTGACCATACTCACTATTACCTATGTTTTCAATGGATTAGTTCTTCTTCTTTAGATTGCATGATAGGTTATGATGTGCTATTACACCCAGTAGTTCATTGAGGTAGGTCTGATCCTTACATCATTGTCACCATCGTATAATAGGATATTGCTATGCTAAGTAGACGTGGATTGGGAAGTGAATCATTATGAGGTATGAGTGATAATGTAGTAATTAGGACCAAGATAAAGTTAATGAACTACCTGGGTGGGATGGTTGCGAGTATCCTGGGGATGGCCAGTGATGACTGCGGAAAGCCACCCAGGCTCAAAGGGACTGATTGTATTGACATACCTAGAAGCTTACGTGTGCAGCCACAAGCTACTATGGGCTCTGGCTTGGTAGATCAGTTGTAGGGACTCTTACTAGGTAGCGCTACGAAAGTAGTTGTGAGTAGGTGGGATGGGTGCTACCGGAGTAAGGAAAACTCTTCTGAAAGACCATGTCTCGATCTTCCAGTTGTCATACACCATGCAGTGTGACAAACTACAAAGGAGGCGATCGAGTCTTATGGGGAAAAGTGCACAAACCTGTGCAGAGTATAAAACTAATCGATTAGCCGTGTTCCCGGTTATGGACAATTTGAGCAACTAGTTGTGGAAATATTGATTTGTCTCATCATATTTAATTAATTTATTGGTCTAATCACTTTGGGATAGATTGAGTGGAATTTCCATCTCAATCGTATGCTATTTGTAGAACTTAGTTATTATTATTCTATAGGCAAAATTAGTTTTTTTGCAAAAATAAATGTAAAAGCTCCACTAGCCAAATTGCATGTATTGTAGGGATTTTACTTCTTTCTGTGATATGGCTTGCGGTACGATCAAAGTACTGACCCCTCTTGGGGCTGTAACTTACTTATGTTGCAGATTGTTCTGACGAGGAGTAAGGTGCGAATAGGTCGCTGTCTTATACTCAACTTTTGCCGTGGAGTCGGATGGACTCGCTACTAATACTATTATAGCTTCCGCAAGTATTTGATTAGATGGCCTTAAGCCATAGTATTATTGTAATATTTACTTCTTTCGATGTAATAAAGACATGTTTACTTCTGTTATTTCATCGAGTACTGTGTGTGCTAGCAAACCGATCCAGGGACTAGCACGTTAAGCACAGAGACTTGGTCCCTTCGGATCCGGTCGCTACATGGGGGTTGAGCAACATATACTTCTTCCTCGATATTACCATTGAGGAAAGAACTTTTCACATCCATTTGATATAACTTGATATTATGATGGTTAGCGAATGCAAGCATAATACGAATGGACTCAAGTCTAGCAACAGGAGCGAAGGTTTCACCGAAGTCGATCCCCTCGACTTGTGTGTATCCTTGTGCTACGAGACGAGCTTTGTTTCTGATGACTTGTCCATCTTCATCGAGTTTATTGCGGTAGATCAACTTCGTGCCGATGACATTGTGAACTCGAGGATCAGGTCGTTTGACCAATTCCCAAACACCATTCAGTTTGAACTGAAGAAGTTCATCTTGTATAGCCTGAATCCATTCCGCTTCTTGGAATGCCTCAGTGACTCTGGTGGGCTCTGAAATTGATACAAACGAGAAATGCCCACAAAAGTTAGCTATACGATTAGCTCTTGCACGAGTGAGAGGACCTGGTAGATTGACGTTGGCGAGGATTCTGTCCACTTGAAATTCATTCGCCACGCGAGGAAGATGAGGAAGATGATCTTGAGGCGCATCTTCGTTACTGTTATCAGATTCATTTGCATCTGCTTCAGGTGCTTCAGGAGCTTCAGGGGTCTCAGGAGCCTCAGGATCAGGATCATCATCAAGATTATTTGCATCAGGATTTGGACGTTCTTCAGGAGCAGGAGGTATGTGCGTTTCTTCAGGATGATCTACAGGAATGATATCACCAGCACCCATCTTCTTGATCCGTTATTCAAGTGGGGCTTCATCTAGATCAGGTGGCAGGTGCTCTCTTTGCGAGCCGTCAGATTCATCAAATCGCACATCTACAGTCTCAACAATCTTATGATGACTGATATTGTAGACTCTATAGGTGTGCGAGTTGATACCATAACCAAGCATGAAACCCTCAC
This sequence comes from Bromus sterilis, assembly GCA_950022295.1. Lineage (NCBI taxonomy): Eukaryota > Viridiplantae > Streptophyta > Magnoliopsida > Poales > Poaceae > Bromus > Bromus sterilis. Next base: position 343,576,492 of record OX465596.1, on the reverse strand, counting down.
ATGCTTTGGGTGCAAACTTGGACTGGTGATGAGGATCACGAATCCAGCAAGGTGCACCAAATACTTTGAAGTAACTCACATTGGGTTTCTTACCGACCATTAGCTCATATGATGTTTTATTGAAGAACTTGTGAAGATACACTCGATTGACGATGTGGCATGCAGTGTTGATTGCTTCAGCCCACCACATGAGTGGTGTGTTGTACTCAGCCAACATCATACAAGCCATCTCGATGAGGGTTCGGTTCTTCCTCTCAACAACTCCATTTTGCTGAGGAGTGTAAGGCGAAGAGAATTCATGAGTGATTCCCAACTCATCGAGGAATTCTTCCACACCGATGTTCTTGAACTCAGTGCCGTTGTCGCTTCGAATGTGCTTGATCTTCAGGTTGTAGTTGTCCATGACTCGCTGATACGTCCCAAACGTATCTATAATTTTTGCTTGCTCCATGCATGTTTTGTGTGACTTTGCCATGATTTGCTTGAACTTTCATACACTTTTGAGCATATTTGGACTAATCTATTAACCCAGTGCACCCAACTGCCAGTTGCTGTTTTCTGCTGTTTTTGTATTTCAGGTTTTCCGGCCATTAAAAGTGCTCCAAAAAATCCGGAAAAATCAGATAAAAAATCAGCGACCCAGAAGCTTCCGGAATCACCAAGGTAGCGGAGGGGGGCCACAACCAGGAGACCAGGAGGATCCCTGGCGCGGCCCCACCCTAGGCCGCGCCAGGAGGCCTCCTGGCTGCCTGGTGGGTCCCCTCGACACCCCCTCCGCCTATATTTAGCCCTCGGGGTGGAAAACCCCTAATATCGATCTCTTTTCCGTGAACTCGCCTCTGTACCGCTGCCGCCGCTGTTTCAAGATCGGGGCTGCCTGGAGAAGGTGCCCCGGCACCATGACGGGAGGAGGAACCCCCTCCGGGAGACCATCCATAGCCATGGACGCCTCCCAGATGTGCCGTGAGTAGTCCCCCTTGGACCATGGGTCCGTGACCAGTAGCTATGTGATGTACCTCTCCCCTCTTTGTGCTTCCACTTTCGAGACCTCGTGAGCTGCCTCACATGATCGAGGCACTTTTGTAATTTCTGCTGTTGCTATGCTGAGTTTGCTGGGATCGGATGGATTATGAGACTATGTTCAGATTGCGATGAGTAATATATTTGGTTCTTCTCTTTTATATTTTGTTCTTGAGTAAATTCTTGCATGTTCTCCGTTGGAGTATTTTGCTTTGGCCAAGTAGTTTGCTTGCAACTCCAAGAGGGAGCGTTATGCTTGATTGTGGGTTCAACCCCCTGATGTCTAGCTTGAGTGAAAGAAACATGAGACCAGGGGATGTGCTGTTGCCACCAGGGATAAAACAATGGTGCTTGTACCCGCGGGTGCAAGGATTGTTTACTTTACACAAAGTTCTTTTAATGCAGTTGTCTGTTGCTTTGAGTTTACACTTTGGGTGGGATTCGCAACTTAATACCAGCGAGGTGTTCTGGATAGATATCTCAAGGTGGATGATTCGTAGTAGATGCAGTTGGATTTCGGTCTACTTACCTTGGCATACTGCCCATTGCTTTTGAGCCCTTCCTTTCTTTGCAGCATAGTTAGCATTGCGGTGCCTTCATAATCCTATCAATTGCCCATCTGTGATTTGTTTACCTCGCTAGCACTTTTATCGTCTTTTGGGAGTGAGACATCACTAGTGAAAATCACGGGACCCCGGTCCATCTTCACATTATTGTTTACACCCTTAGTTTACTTTCAGTCTTTACTTTCAGTTCCACTTTTATCTCTTACGGTGATCCTTTGTAAACAGCAAGGCCGGAGGAATTGACAACTCCTCTATACTCGTTGGGAGCAAAGTTATTTGTATCTGTGTGCAGGTCCACGTCAAGCGCCGTGACACCTACTTGTATCTCTTGGAGTCCTACTGGTTCGATACTCAACCTTAGCATCTGTGTGCAGGTCCACGTCAAGCGCCGTGACACATCTGTCGGGTGACTAGGTTTAAGGAGTTGGGTTACTCGGTAGTTCTCCTAGAGGATGACCATTGCTTACTAGGGGATACAACAGATATGTCAGAGTAGCAAAGTACCCCAACACTATGGTTAGTGTGGTTCTTCTGGCTAGAAGACATATAAAGTGGGAGGAAGAACTGCAAATGCATCAATATAGGTTTCTAGAAGAAAACCTACAACAAACTCTATGGAACTGTCGGGTATTGAAAGTGCAATATATCGATCAGAGGGGGGGGGGGTGAATGGGAGATTTTCAAATATCTCGAGGAATTTCTATTTCCTCAGGACTGAGGCAATACGAAATTGAGGAAGGTTAAACCCGAGGAAGAACAAATGAAGTACAAAAGCAATGACGTGAATGAAAAAACAACCTATTGCACAGCTAAAGTAAGATTGAAGCACGAACCGAGGAATCAGTGCAGAGTGAACTCAGAAAGTAAAGCATCAGGATAAGTCATCAGTGCATAAACGTAATAACTGAGGTTGAAGAAATAGCACCAGGGCACTGAAGACGAAGACTTGATGAACCAGTTCGAGTTGCTGTGACAACTCTACGCCTGGTTGGAGAGGCTGAGATTGAACTCAGAAGACATAGTCTTCACCTTATTCTGCTTGAACTAAAGTCCTCAGACTCCGTCCCATAACTCATGTGAGTCTTCAAGGTAGACTCCCGAAACCTTCACAGACTCAGTCACTCCGGGAAGTCACAATTGCATCTTGACTTCCTCAGTCTGAAGACTTCTACACCGGCTGGAAGATCACAGTCTTCAAGAGTAAAAAGCTTCAGATCACTCGAACCGACTTCCTCAGAAATGCTCAACTACTCAGGCTGGTGGTTTTCGTCACATATGTTCTTCAGTGTCTTCAATGAGGTGGGTTGCTCTCAAATGACAAGTGTCAGTTTTTCTCTCGGAGCAGCCAACCCACAAATGGGGCTGGGGGTGGCTATTTATAGCCGCGGAGCAACCCCAGGTGAAAGGACATAAATGCCCATGCACGCAATTACTCTCGTGCCCTCGGATATGATCGTTGCTAGACAAGTTCTAGCTACTCACCACGCAACACGTGGCACGGTCAAACTATTCTCTCTCTCCTCACAATCTTTAGAAGAATCGCACTGGCGATCTCCAGACTCCTCAACCAAAGTTAGTTACCTCAGTGTCCTGAAGAACAACGTCTCAGACACTCGAGGACTGAACTTCTACTGCAGGAGATTTCCTCAGGGTTTTTCTTCAGGATTTCTAATTGAGCACTTCCTCAGAAATACATAACTCATTTTCCTGAACCCCTCCAACAATGCGGTGTTTTCCTACGACTCAAGAAGTATAAAAAGTCTTAGCGAAGACTACGCTTCAACTCCATCTTCAGCGCGAACGTCCTCAGGATCGTCCTCAGCTTCAGCTTCAACCGAACGCTTCAGGATCCTGATTCCTCAGGATTTCGCACAACTTCATTCTTCAGGAAGCACACCGATTTCACCAATGTTCCTCAACATTTTGGGGGGTCGACAACGGTGGTTAACCTCATCCTCAGGGACTGTTTCCTGTGTATACTCACAAACACATCAGTCCCTTAACCGTTCTGTCATCAAATACTCCAAAACCTCAAAGGGGGCACTAGATGCACTTACAATCTCCCCCTTTTTGGTGATTTGATGACAATCAGGTTAAAGCTTCAACGGGATAAAATAAATATTTTTGAGGAAAGACTTGAAGAAAACAATTCATTGTTTCCGGATATAGATATGCTCCCCCTGAGGATATGCATGTTTTGAGGACTTGATATAATTTTTGAAAAGCATGAGGAGCTCCCCCTATATCCCGAATTGTTTGAACCAGTGCATCATATGAAGTAATTTGAGAAATCAAACATAGCACTGAGTAATGTGGTTGCTGAGGAATAACATGAGTAGTAGATAAACTTGAAGAGTAACATGAGGTAACTTAAAAGTATCAGAAACCACACAAAGTATCAGTGTACAACTCATTACAATAATGATCGGAAGAACGAGAGTTGTAACCGAGGAACCCATAAGAACCCGCTTGAAGACAACTAAATTCCCCCTTTGTCATTAAATGAACAAAAAGGAGAGACTACTGCTAACGTCCCAAAGAAGTGCCTCAGGGCTGAGCATGAGGACGGAGGCACGTCGTGGCAGTGTGAGGACAAGCCGCTGTGTCTTCAACTTCTTCAGGCCAGAATTCTTGAGCTGAAGAAAAGGAGTCCATCGCCAGAGGTGGTGTCTTGCTTTTGGTAAACTGACGTGGAGGCCGAATCTTAGGAAGTGGAGGCTGTCTGAGGCCAAGCTTGGCGAGGTCTTCAGGAGTGATCACCTCAGACATAAGAGCATCAAGGCGCTGATATGTAGGATGAGCATACTGATGAACCTTCTTCTGAGTGGTATGCATCTGCGCCATATAGCTGAGGATGTCACCGATCTGATGCTTTGTACAGTCATGATTCCTATCCACCTTCTGATGCAGACTGATGAGGAGCTCGCGATCAGTCATCAGGCGAGCTTGAGTAGTTTCCTCCGTCGAGGCATGGGTGCGCTCCTCATGAGTGGTGCGAGACTGAGGCTGACGAATATTGCCACCGAGCGAGTCCTGAGGAAGTACGGCTTCATAAAAGGCGCTTTGCCTTTGGCATTAGCGTCAATAGTGTGTTGAAGGACTTCAACCGGAGGAACGTACGGGCGATGATTAGCCCGGTCAGCCTGGAAGTTGAGGCCAGTCTTGATGCAGATAAGCTTCATAATCCATGGAGCGTATGGCTTCAGAATATGAGGATTCTGAGCAACATCCACCAACGTCCTGAAGAAGAAGTCTGAGACATTAATTGGAGCCGACATGCAGAGGCTATATAGAATGTTCTTCATGATGCCCACGATTTCCTCATCAGATGATTCATATCCCTTGATGGGGCAGAAGGACTTTGCCAAAATTCTGTACAAGGTGCTGGGCAGATACTAAAGCTCTGAAACGAGGAACTGTGTTCGAGGTGGAGCTTCAAGAGCTTGCGGCTTCATCAACATATTCATCAGGTCATCCCGAAGAAGTGGAGCACCATATGTGCTTGGAACTGAGGCTTCAGAAGGAGGAAGCTGAAGAATGTCCACAATCTCAGGTACTGAGGCAGTGTAGTGTTGATGTTGAGTCATCCACTCAAGGACCCATGTATTGATGTCTTTGGGGTCCCCTGAGACATATAGTGTGGCATAAAACTGAAGCACAAGTTCTTCATTCCAATGGATGCACTCGGAGCAAAACTGAAGCAACTTGGCATGATGCAGGTCCTGTAGCACATTGTTGAAGCAAGGGACGGCCTCCATAGCCAGATGAGGAATATGTTTATGAGGAAAAACCTTTTGGGCCATGTAGAGGACTGAGGCATAGTAGTTCTTCTGAGTAGCCGTCCAGAACCTCAGGAGCTTGCTGGGTGGAGGTGAGTGATATGGATTTTGAATCCCAGCCTGAAAGAAGCTCATGGCGTTGAAGAATGCATCCGTGTTGAAGTTGGGACGAGCATCAACTTCAAGATTTATATAGAATGGCTTCTTCTGCTTCGGACACAGAGAGATGGCCGAGGCAGACTCCTGATGAGCTGGTGATGCTGAGGCAGAGTGTGGCTGAGGTGGAGAAGCATGCTCTTCAGCATGTGACTTGGGTACAACCTTTGGTGAAGTGGCAGTTGCTGAGGGAGAGGTGACTTGGCGATCCTCAGTGCGATCAGGTGCAACCTCAGTATCAGCATTGGTGCTGTGCTCGGCTTCAGCTTCAGCTTCAGCAGCGGGGGGATCCGTCTTAGGATCAGCAGTTGTTGTCGCTGCAGCATCAGTATCAGCGGCATAAGTGGTGGGTGCACTTGTGGCTTCCGGTTCATCAGCATCAGACGCTGAGGACGATGCACCAACTGATTCTTTAGACTGCCGAGAAGTATCAGGAAGCACCTCGGTCACGGTGGGGGAGTGAGGCTTTGGGGAAAAGATAGTATGAGTGGGAGAGTTTGTTAGCCCATATTCCTCATCATGGACGCAAGGAGTACCATGATCCATAATGTCCACGTCCATGTCTTCAATCTCAGTGATAATCGGTGGAGGTGGGCACTGAGGTGTTGGAACAATGGGTGTTGCAGCAGTGGGTGGAGTGAAGACGATTATGCTGCGCTGAGGATTTGGAGGTGGAGTTGAGGCAGCAGCAATGAGAACAGTGGTATCAGCGGTCCTAGATGCCGGAGGAGCTGAGGAGAGTGGTGTGGCATCAATTGGGTCCTCAACAGTGGGCTTCTTCGCGTCAGGTGGAGTTGAGGGTTGGGCCTCGGGAAGGCGCTTGAGGCCTTTGGCTGAGGCAGCAGGCTGTCGAAGCTTCATCAATCTTTCCATCTGCTGAGACATCCGTTCCTTGGATTTGCCGATGTAGGCACGGTTGGCGGCAAACTCAGTGTTGAGGCGTTGAACTTCACATTGATGCTCTATGAACTCCTGAGGAGTAACATCAGTGATAGGTTTCTTTTTGAAGTCACCGAGGACTTTCTTCAGTTGAGCCTTCAATTGTTTCTGAAGATCACGTTGATGGATCTCATTGATGAGGAACTGTTGAACGTAGAACTTGATGTCCTTAGGTATGTCCAAGTCATCAAGAGGAGTATCAGGCTTGACTGACCAAATTTCGATGTACTCCAGGACCTTCTTGGGATCGAGGAGAAGTGGGATTTCAGAACCAGTTGCTTCAGCTTTGCGTCTGGCTGCAACACGCACATATTCGATTTTGTCTTCTTCAGTGGCGACGAAGCCGGCCAAATCTTCAAATTCATCTTCATCATCAGAGCTCTAAGGAGTATGATGAATGGTGCCTCGCATAGCGGTTTTCTTTGGTGAGGGTCGGGAGCCGCGTTGAAGAATAGTTTTGGTCTTCAGCTGAGGCTGAGGCATTGTGGTTGAGGCCTCAGGAGCACTGCCAGATTCATCAGTTCGAATCCTTGAAGCGGGGGCAGCACCGGCCGTGCATTGACATGAGGAACCTGGAGCTTGAGCTGAGGACTTCTTTGAAGGCTTGATGCCAGGAGCCTTTTTGCGATGCTGTGCATGAGGTTGTGGCTTCGGCTGAGGCGGAATCTGTACTGAGGCAGCCAAGTCTCGGGCCAGATCACGGGCGAGATGTGCCGTTCGCTTGAGATAACGGTGATAAGCCTCAGGGAAATCATCACGGGTCCTCAGGGTTGTAGGATCAGGAATGATACCCGGTGGAGGAGGAGGACGAGCCTTGATACTCAAGGTCTTTAGTGGTGGATTGACAGCGAATGATTCCTCATGCTCAGGATTGATCCATTCATATGCAGCCCATCGTTTAGCCCATTCCCGTGTGATTTTCTGAACCCTTTTCTTTCGGTCATCCGCAGTTTCATGTTCGGGAGTCTTCAGCTTCTCATAGAGCTCAGGAGGCAAGTCTTTAGCGGTATTAGTGAGCTTACGCCGAGGAGCCATTTTCTTCAGCGGCGGAGACTAAGGAATGGTACGTTCGAGCTGAGCTGCAAATGAAGTGAGACTATGAGAACCATACGATTCCTCATCAGACATGTACCTGTGATAGAATTAAGTTGCGAGGGAAGTGGGGTACGGTTATATGCGTTCATGAGGAATAGGTTGAGGAAAATAATGAGGCATAGGTATAGGTCTCAGAAAGCTAGCAACACTGTTGAGGATTGGAGGATTCTTGAGGACACAACAGTACTGAGGAATAAGCATCTGAGGAATAAGCCACTGAGGAATAAGCGTACCAGGACTGAGGCAAATGCTGAGGAACCACAAGTCAGTCTTCTCCGGCGACGGCGAACTCCGTCGACGTTAGCACGAGAGCTTGAGGAGCTCAAGGGCGGCGGCGTGAGAGGGAGAGAAGAGGTGGGGGGTAAATGACCATGGGGTAGAGGGCTATTTATAGAGGGGTGAAAGCTGAGGGGTTGCGAAATTTGTGGACAAGATTGCCCCTGATGGTTGGGATCCTCAGTGATTACCATAATGGTGGATAAACACGACGTGCGGTAAAATCGCAACAAATTGAAAATCGTAACTGATAATCCTCAATTTTGGGAACATGAGGACAAAGGCTGAGGATTAAGACAAATGGTCTCAGGCTGAGGATGAAGACTAATGGTCTCAGGCTGAGGAATACATGATTTCCAGATGAACGCATATGAGATAGAAAGAATGGATAAGTGAGCACAAAGGGACGGGTCCGATCACGTTCACCTAGATGAAGAAGAAAATGCTAAAGAACAATAACTATAGGTGAACGCTATAGAGGACAAACACGTTAGTCATCAGCGATGAAGAATTCAACTGAGGAAGATGAGGAACAACAAATCCTGAGGAATTTGGCGGTGGCGCTACCCACCTTATAGGGAATGAGACACTTGATTCCATACACTTGTCGTATGGATCTTGAGTCAATTCCACGTTAATTTCTTCACACTTAGCAAGGTAGTTCCTCATGATTTGAGGAGTACGACGCATTGTGTGTTGTACATCAGGATCCTTCAATATTGTTTAAGCGTTAGGATGTGTGTCCATTCACTGGACGTTTGAGGAATCTAAGATATTTAGCTCACACCTCAGAGTGCTAAATCGCTTCTCATCCAAAGGCTTAGTGAATATATTAGCAAGTTGGTCTTCAGTCTTCACGTGGCTGATGATGATGTCTTCCTTCAATACATGATCCCGAAGAAAATGATACCGAATCTCAATGTGTTTCGTCCTCGAGTGTTGTACTGGGTTCTGAGAGATCTTGATGGCGCTCTCATTGTCACATAGTAGTGGTACTTTCTTCAGGTTGATGCCGTAGTCCTTCAGAGTTTGCTTCATCCATAGAAGCTGTGAGCAGCTAGCACCGGCAGCAATGTATTCAGCTTCAGCAGTGGAGAGGGAGACACAGTTCTGCTTCTTCAATGACCAGCACACCAGAGAACGTCCGAGGAAATGACATGTTCCTGAGGTAGACTTCCGATCCACTCGGTCTCCAGCATAATCTGAGTCTGAGTACCCAACGAGATCCAGCTGTGTGCCTTTTGGATACCATAAGCCTAGCAACGGGGTGTGAGCCAAATATCGAAGAATTCGTTTCAACGCTTGGTGATGCGATTCCTTAGGTGCCGCTTGGAATCAGGCACACATGCAAACGCTCAACATTATATCAGGCCTAGATGCACATAAATATAGAAGAGAACCTATCATGGAGCGGTATACCTTTTGATCGTAGTCCTTGCCATTTTCATCAGGGCCAAGTTGTCCATATTTAGGCATCGGTGTCTTGATACCCTTGCAGTCTTGCATCCCGAATTTCTTTAGGCACTCCTTGAGGTACTTCTCCTGAGAGATGAAGATGCCGTTGCGTTGTTGAAGAATTTGAAGCCCTAAGAAGAACTTCAGTTCGCCCATCATGGACATCTGATACTGTTCACTCATCAAGAATGCAAATTCTTCACTGTATTTCTTGTTAGTGCATCCAAATATAATGACATCAACATAAATTTGACATATGAATAATGCATCATCATATTGTTTTGTGAAAAGAGTTGGATCGAGGGAACCAGATTTGAATCCCTTGCTGATGAGGAAGTCCCTTAGTGTGTCATACCAAGGCCGAGGGGCTTGCTTCATTCCATAGAGGGCTTTCTTCAATCTGTACACCATATCAGGTTTCTTTGCGTCTTCAAAGCCTAGGGGTTGAGCAACATATACTTCTTCCTCGATATTACCATTGAGGAAAGCACTTTTCACATCCATTTGATATAACTTGATATTATGATGGTTAGAGAATGCAAGCATAATACGAATAGACTCAAGTCTAGCAACAGGAGCGAAGGTTTCACCGAAGTCGATTCCCTCGACTTGTGTATACCCTTGTGCTACGAGACAAGCTTTGTTTCTGATGACTTTTCCATCTTCATCGAGTTTGTTGCGGTAGATCCACTTCGTGCCGATGACATTGTGAACTCGAGGATCAGGACGTTTGACTAATTCCCAAACATCATTCAGTTTGAACTGAAGAAGTTTGTCTTGCATCGCCTGAATCCATTCCGCTTCTCAGAATGCCTCGGTGACTTTGGTGGGCTCTGAAATTGATACAAACGAGAAATGCCCACAAAAGTTAGCTATACGATTAGCTCTTGCACGAGTGAGAGGACCTGGTATATTAACGTCGGCGAGGATTCTGTCCACTTGAACTTCATTCGCCATGCGAGGAAGACGAGGAAGATGATCTTGAGGCGCATCTTCGTCACTGCTATCAGATTCATTTGCATCTGCTTCAGGTGCTTCAGGAGCTTCAGGGGTATCAGGAGCCTCAGGATCAGGATCGTCATAAGGATTAGTTGCATCAGGATTTGGATGTTCTTCAGGAGCAGGAGGTATGTGTGTTTCTTCAGGATGATCCACATGAATGATATCACCAGCACCCATCTTCTTGATCTGTTCTTCAGGTGGAGCTTCATCTAAATCATGTGGCAGGTGCTCTCTTTGGGAGCCGTCAGATTCATCAAACCACACGTCTACAGTTTCAACAATTTTCTGATGATTTTTGTTGAAGACTCTGTAGGTGTGTGATTCGAGGCCATAGCCAATCATGAAGCCTTCATAGGTTTTAGGCTCAAATTTAGATTGATGATGAGGCTCACGAATCCAACAAGGTGCGCCGAAGACCTTAGAGTAACTCACATTGGGTTTCTTACCAACCATTAGTTCGTATGAAGTTTTCTTGAGGAACTTATGAAGATACACCCGATTGACGATGTGGCAGGCAGTGTTGATTGCTTCAGCCCACCACATGAGAGGCGTGTTGTATTCAGCAAGCATCGTTCGAGCCATCTCGATGAGGGTTCGGTTCTTCCTTTCAACGACTCCATTTTGCTGAGGAGTGTATGGAGCCGAGAACTCATGAGTGATGCCCATCACATCGAGGAATTCCTGTACACAAGAGTTCTTGAATTCGGTGCCGTTGTCGCTTCGAATGTGCTTGATCTTTAGGCTATAGTTGTTCATGACGCGCTTGGCGAAGCATTTGAAGACAACTTGGGTTTCTGACTTAAAAGTGAGGAAATGCACCCAAGTGTAACATGAGAAATCATCAACAATAACAAGACCATAGCAATTTCCTCCGAAGCTTGAGTACTTAGGAGGACCGAAGAGGTCCATATGAAGAAGCTCAAGAGGATGAGTAGTAGTCATGATGGTCTTGGCAGGATGCTTGGCCTTGGTCATATTTCCAGCTTCGCAAGCACCACACAGCCGGTCCTTTGAGAATCTGATTTCCTCAATCCCGAGGACATGTTTCTTCAGCACCAGCTTCTTGAGATTCCTCATTCCAGCGTGGCCGAGTCTTCGATGCCATAGCCAGCATTCTGAGGCTCGAGCCATGAGGCATGTAGCGACCCGAGGACCTTCAGAGAAATCTAAAATATACAGATCACCTTTCCTAACTCCACTGAAGACAATGGAGTTATCCCTAACCATATAGACAGCACAACCATATTTTCCGAAGAGAACAACGAGATCAAGATCACATAGCATAGATATAGACATCAAGTTGTATCCAAGGGATTCAACAAGCATGACTTTATCAATGTGTTGGTCTCGAGAGATAGCTACTCTGCCGAGACCCAATACCTTACTTTTACCTTTATCGGCGAAGGTGATGGTTTTCTTTGAAGAAGGACTCAGAGATGATTCCATAAGAAGGCTTCTGTCACCAGTCATGTGATTTGTGCATCCACTGTCCATCACCCATTCAGTCTTTCCCTGCAACGGAATTAGTATCTCATACAGCAAGTTATGAGCCAGTCTCAGTTTGAGGATTTTATGGTTCCTCAGAATTAATTCCTCAGGATTGATTCTATGAAACCAAACAATATAAATATCCTTCAACTGAATCAAATGATGTTGTCCTGGGCATATGATCTGCAAAATTTATGATTGCCACAGGACATGTCCCTGCAAAGATGATCAGTTCTTCTTTACCACCCACATCTTAATGGGTGGTTTTGAGGTATATGAGGACTGATGAGGGCGATGAGACCTAATGGGACGTGAGATGGTGGTACCAGGATAAACAAATGAGTAAGTATTCTTATGAGGTGCTTCCCTATGAACAAAATGGTTAGCTGATACATGATGATAACCATTTCCATTTGAGGTATCGTCCTCAGATGATACCCTCAGCTCATTTGCATCTGCATTCACAGGAAGGTTAGTGATGAGGTCCTTCTGAACCCAGATCTGCTTGACTAGAGGACCGTTCATGCAGTTAGTTCCGATGTATCTGGTGAATACCTCACCATTAACATCCTTAAACAGTTTATAGTTTGAGTCAAAAGACTCAATCACCATATCCGAGGAAACAACATCATAACCAGATAAAGTATAGGGATCAGGAGGATGCATCTTTGCCCGAACCCAAGTGGTCTCTGGATATTGTTCAGGTTTCCAGTAAGACCCATTAGGGTTGAGTTTCCGAGTGAATGCGACACCTTCTTTCCTCGGGTTCCTGTTGAGGATCTGTTTCTTGAGGATGTCACAAAGAATCTGATGTCCTTTCAGACTCTTGAACATGCCGGTTTCCAGTAGACTCTTCAACCTAGCATTTTCTTCAATAATGTCTATGGTATCCTCATATGAGGGGTTAGATACCACAGAAGCAATAGAAATAACAGAGTCTGAAGACATTGAAGAACTAGGCACAGAGGTAATACGGTCATGTTCAATGCATTTTAAACAGGGAGGATTAAATCCTTCTTATGGCATTTTGATTTGTTGGGAGAGGAGTGAACCATTTTCTTTCCTCAGATCGTCATGAGACATCCTCACGCGTTCAAGTTCTTGCTTCCTCATGAGGAACTCATGAGCCAGCTTCTCATGATCGGTAAGGAGTGCCTCATGACGACTGAACAAGTCATCAAACTTTGACTGAAGAATTTTTGATTCATCAGTCAATTTTTGAGTCTTCGTCATTTCCTCAACCAACATATCATCACTCTTGTTTAGTGAGATCTGGATCTTTTCAAGTGCACGTTGTTGCTTAGATGCAAGTTTAGCAAGTTTAGCATAGTTTTCATTAGGTTCTTCATCAGAGGGATCATCTGATGATGAGTAAGTAGATACCTTGGAGGACTTGGCCATGAAGCAGAAGGCAGGGGTTGTGTCTTCAGCTTCATCATCAACATGTGATGGATCAGATTCCTCAGTGCTGAAGATTGACTTGGAGACAAGCGATGTGGCAAGAGCCAGACCGACCACACCCTCAGATTCTTTAGATTCTTCTTCCTCAGCATCATGGTCGGAACCAGATTCTTCAGAGTCCAATTCTTTGCCGAGATATGCACGAGCCTTACGGGAGTTGCTATTCCTGTATCCAGCAAGCTTTGAGGATCTTGAGGATTTCTTCTTTGTATTTTCATCAGAACTGTCATCTTTCCCTTTCTTCTTCTTCTTCTTCTTCAGTCTAGCTTCCTTTTCCCATAGAGGACACTCAGCGATGTAATGCCCAGGTTTCTTGCACTTGTGGAAGACTCTCTTTCTTGTTTCGATAGAGTCATCATCTTTGCTTTTTCTTGAGGAAGATCTTGAGGAATTTCCGAAGCGATTCTTCTTCGTGAATATTTGGAACTTTCTGGTGAGGAGAGCAAGTTCCCGGCTGAGGGTTTCAGGATCAACAGTATCAGCCTCAGACTCTTCATCAGAGGACACTCTTCGTGCTCTAGATTTTAGCGCGCGAACCTTAGGCGTGGAGCTGTACAAGTCTCGTTTTTCAGAGAGCTTCAGTTCATGAGCATTGAGGCGCTCGAGAATGTCAGCTGGATCCAGAGTCTTGAAGTCAGGCGTTTCTTGAATCATCAGCGATAGGAACTCAAATGAGTCATCCGGTGACCTCAGTAGTTTCTTCACCACCTCATGATCTGTGATATCAGTGGCACCCAGTGCTTGAAGTTCATTGGATATGTCAGTGAGTCTGTCAAAGGTTTGCTGCACGTGCTCGTTGTACAGCCTCTTGAACCTGTTCAAGAGACTGCGGAGTGTATCAACTCGTGAGTCTCGTTGAGCAGAGACTCCTTCATTGACTTTTGACAGTCTTGTCCATATCTTCTTTGCAGTATCCAGACCACTTATACGGTTGAACTGAGCCTTGTTGAGATGACCACCAATGCTGCTTCGAGCTTTTGCATCAAGCTGCCAGTTCTTCTTGACAACTTCAGGAGCAGTCATCAGATTTGCTTCAGGAATGCCTTGATCAACAATATCCCACATATCCTTGTCAATGGCTTTGAGATGCATCCTCATCTTGTTCTTCCAGTATGGATAGTCTGTCCCGTCGAAGATGGGGCAGTTTGAGGCAACGCTCATTGTACCTGAGGTAGACATAACTAAAACTTCAGGTGGTTAAACCGAATCACACAGAACAAGGGAGTACCTTGCTCTGATACCAATTGAAAGTGCAATATATCGACCAGAGGGGGGGGGGTGAATGGGAGATTTTCAAATATCTCGAGGAATTTCTATTTCCTCAGGACTGAGAAATTGAGGAAGTTGAAATCCGAGGAAGAACAAATGAAGTACAAAAGCAATGACGTGAATGGAAAAACAACCTATTGCACAACTAAAGTAAGATTGAAGCACGAACTGAGGAATCAGTGCAGAGTGAACTCAGAAAGTAAAGCATCAGGATAAGTCATCAGTGCATAAACGTAATAACTAAGGTTGAAGAAATAGCACTAGGGCACTGAAGACGAAGACTTGATGAACCAGTTCGAGTTGCTGTGAAACCTCTATGTCTGGTTGGAGAGGCTGAGATTGAACTCAGAAGACATAGTCTTCACCTTATTCTCCTTGAACTAAAGTCCTCAGATTCCGTCCAATAACTCAGGCGAGTCTTCAAGGTAGACTCCCGAAACCTTCACAGACTCAGTCACTCCAGGAAGTCACAATTGCATCTTGACTTCCTCATACTGAAGACTTCTACACCGGCTGGAAGATCACAGTCTTCAAGAGTAAAAAGCTTCGGATCACTCGAACCGACTTCCTCAGAAATGCTCAACTACTCAGGCTGGTGGTTTTCCTCACATATGTTCTTCATTGTCTTCAATGAGGTGGGTTGCTCTCAAATGACAAGTGTCAGTTTTTCTCTCGGAGCATCCAACCCACAAATGGGGCTGGGGGTGGCTATTATTAGCCGCGGAGCAACCCCAGGTGAAAGGACATAAATCCCATGCACGCAATTACTCTCGTGCCCTCGGATATGATCGTTGCTAGACAAGTTCTAGCTACTCACCACGCAACACGTGGCACGGTCAAACATTCTCTCTCTCCTCACAATCTTCAGAAGAATCGCATTGGAGATCTCCAGACTCCTCAACCGAAGATAGTTACCTCAGTGTCCTGAAGAACAACGTCTCAGACACCCGAGGACTGAACTTCTACTACAGGAGATTTCCTCAGGGTTTTTCTTCAGGATTTCTAATTGAGCACTTCCTCAGAAATACATAACTCATTTTCCTGAACCCCTCCAACAGTGCGGTGTTTTCCTACGACTCAAGAAGTATAAAAAGTCTTAGCGAAGACTACGCTTCAACTCCGTCTTCAGCGCGAACGTCCTCAGGATCGTCCTCAGCTTTAGCTTCAACCGAACGCTTCAGGATCCTGATTCCTCAGGATTTCGCACAACTTCATTCTTCAGGAAGCACACTGATTTCACCAATGTTCCTCAACATTTTGGGGGGGTCGACAACGGTGGTTAACCTCATCCTCCGGGACTGTTTCCTTTGTATACTCACAAACACATCAGTCCCTTAACCGTTTTGTCATCAAATACTCCAAAACCTCAAAGGGGAACTAGATGCACTTACAGGTATGCCACCTAACAAATCTTCTGGAAAGACAACCAAAAAAGTGAGAAAGATTTTGCAAATGCATCTGATTATGAAGAAACCTGGAATGACTCGGACAACATAACGGCTGTAATTGTAAGAAATGACAATTTTCTTACAACATAGAAACATCACTTACATACGATGTAAGAAATCAGGAAGCACAACAACTATAGCAAACCGAACACAACTTTCCTACGGCTACAAGGAAGCAATCAACGAGATGTTCTAGTAAGACATAGATGAGCCTAGTCCTATCTTCCCGTATCAAAGATGAGGGTGACTCTAAACTCAGAATGATGAGGGTAAGGAGAAAAAAGAAGCCTTACGTTGTTCCCTTATATACCCAGAGTAACTATATAACTATAGAATGCTAGACTCGACTACGACCAAGGCTGATAATCCTACATTCAGTCCTGCTCTGATACCAAGTCTGTCGGGACCCGGGGTTAGCGTATGCAAGACTCGCTAGAACACAATCATATGGAGAGCCGAGAACTGTACCCACTTGTCTAAGCAGACAAGGCCAAGCACAGAGCGTTCTTGGATAGCATCGAACGTGAGGGGCATCCCATCCAGGCCGGATGATCAACTGAGATGGGTCCTCATCGTCCGCACACAAGTCTAAATGATATGGTTGGTGAATTCCCATACTCATAGACAAGTCGCCTCAACCACACTATCGATTGTATTATAACCCTTACATAGACTTACTCCAGCCCGATCACTTAGTCGGGGTCTAGGGCGGGCTCGATCATACATCAAAGTGTGCACGTGACGGAGTCACGAGCAAGCGCATCGCGATGCCCCAAGCTGCGCACGTCTAAGGGCCACTTGGTGTATAAAAGACCGCCAGCCAGATCACAACTAAGGTCTCGAAAACCCATACTAAGACATGCATGTTATAATCATACACGCAGCACACATGTCTAGTATGAACAACATGTATCATTGCAATTCTCTACAAAGTTTACAAATTTATTGATAACTCTTACAGAGTGCACACAGAGATCACAAGTCTGTGATCCAACATTACATCAAACATGCGGAAGCAAAGTAGGTCTGAGTACAGACAAGTTTAACAAATGGCTTAGAGAAGCCTTATTTATAAACAAGCCCTTCCACGAGGGAACCCGTCTGCTGACTGGGACTACACTAGCTTGGTCTTCAGTCGTCGAGCTCGAGGAAAAATCCACCTTCGGGGTCAGTGGGTTCATCTAAAACATAGAATAAGCAAACGTGAGTACAAAGTCGTACTCAGCAAGACTTACGTAGGAGCTATACTACTCATGCACATGTATCAAGGTACAAGGGAGGTGGGGTTTCAATGCAGAAGTGCCAGCTTTGACTTGGCTAGTCCTGAAATACGAGTACCAGAATGAGGTAAGAAGCGTACACGAGTCCACTACAATCTCCAACCATTTACACCACTATGGTGCCTTCCTCGACTTCCCCACGAGAAAGCACGCCATAGCACTCACGCTTATCTTGGAAAGTTTTATAAGTATCCACTTCAATTTGTCTAATAATCAAGCTAAGCTTTCCAAGCAGTCCATAACCGCGGACGCGGCTATTCGAATAGTTTTGTTAAGCCTGCAGGGGTGTACCGCTACACACACATGACCATCAGTTACCGCCTTTGGCCTCGACACCATTCAAGGGGTGTCGGCGAGGATGTTCACCACAACACTTCGCCCACAGCTCCCTTCTAGTCCAGAGAGTCGCCTATCTGAGGGGGATCCGTATGGAAGTCCGGCCGAGGTTCCAATACAGCCTTAAACGATGTGTGCAGGGTCCCAAGCCGGTCTGAGTATCCGTTCATCCACTTCGCAAACCGTGCCACAGCCCTACGAGAACTCCGAACTACTGCGACTTCTGGGGTTCAAACGGGGTGAGGTACGAGGTTGAGAGGGGTCAGTGAGCCCAATGTGTGGTTGCACTCTTCTTCTTGGATCACCACACAAGAACTCAGACTTAATGCGGTGTTGAACGAGACAGCCCACTCTGTACTCCTACACAACCACTCATCATTCACCTTGTATTAGGGTAGATTCACCAACACATTTCCACCATCATCAACATGATTGCTACCATCCCGACTCACATAACAATATCAACATTGTAAACTCTAAGCATGCAATAAGCAGTAACAGTTGCATGGGCCACATGATAACAAACAACTCCTACATCTGCTAGGATTGTGGTTTGCTTACTACTGTGACAAAATGATAGGTCATGCAAAGGATTGGGTTCAACTATGCGGTAGAAACGTTATCATGGTAATCATCCTAAACAATGCATAAGCGAGACTGAGAGGGAAGTGGGATTTTATCGACATGATCAATGTGGGTTTGCTTGCCTTGCTGACGAGGTTCAATATCGGGGTCTTAGACGAAGGGGGCAACCTCCTGTTCCGGTTCCACCTTTACTCGACAAACAACAAGAAAGGGATCACAATAAGTACAATGCACAATCACATGGTTGAAGGTTGAAACTTGATGTATGTGCAACTGATGTGTGAGGGGATTCCATTTAAATGAAGTATATTGCAAAAGTTTTGCAAATTCAAACTCCAATTTGAATTTCAAAAGAATGCATAAGCAATGTTGCCACTTTTCACCCAATTTTAATTGGTCAAACATGAAAACAGATTGCATATTCAGAATCCTTGCATTTTTCTGATAATTTTACATACATTATTTGCTGCATTTGGAGTTAAGATGAATTTTCTATGAATTTCCAAAGTTTCACATATTTTCTGCCATTTTCTGGATTTGTTTTAAATAGAAAAGCACTTATTGTGTCATGCTGATGTAAGGCTGGCGTCAGGGGGCCACTGACAGCAGGGGCCCACTGGTCAGCCTCTGTTGTGTTAATTAATTCGATTTAAACGTTTTAATTAAACAGGGGGGATTAAGGCCTAGGGCCCACATGGCAGTGGCTATGGCAAGTGGGGGCAGGTGATTAAGCTCCAGGGTTAGTGCTAATGGCGTCGGGGTTCGCCGGAGTTACTATTGGCGGGCGGAGTGGCGTCGGGTTCGCGCTCTGGGCAGCCATTTGGTGCGCTGGTGGCACCGTTCGCGAGCTGGAGGTCGCCCGCGTCGACCTGGAGTGGAAGGGGAGGCTGGGGTGCACGGGAGGCTAGCCGGTGACGAGTTTGGCGGCGGCAGTGGCTCGGCTGCGAGCGGGGTCTCGCTAGGAGGCGCTACTTGGAGCGGGGTTAGGCGGGATCGAACCAGAGGAGCACGGCAATGACAAAGGACAAGGTGGCGAGGACGTCTGCTTAGCAGAGGCTCGCTGACGACGAGCACGGCGGCTCTGTACTTCGGTGTCCATGGTGATTCGAGCTAGAGGAGGGGAGGGATGCCGTGGCTTGAGGGGAAAGGCTCAGAGGCTCACCACAAACGCGACGGGAAGGCTAGCGGCCTCGGGGAAGCTCGGGAGGCGGCGAATCGACGATGAGGTCCTCCGGCGACTGGCGGCGATCCAATGAAGCGTGCATCTCCTCGGGGTCAAATTGAAGCTCTAGATTCTGCGAGTAGACGTAGACGAGGGCGAGGAGCACGGGGGACTTGCTGGTTCGAGCCCTAGGTGTCGTTGGCCGCGGATTCCATTGACGGCGATCTGCGGTGGCGATCTGTGTCGGTGGGGGAAGAAGCACAGAGAGCTCGAGAGCGAGGGGAAAGTGGGGGAAGTGAGAGAGGGCTGCACGGTCGTCTCCGTGGCGTAGTTTGGAGGGCTGGGGAGGCCTGGAAGCTCGAAGGCGTCGAGGTGGCGTCCACGGCGTGCTCTGGCTCGACACCGAGCTGCTTCGACGCGCGGGGTAGAAGACGACAGAACGGGGGCTGGGCTGGACTGGCTTGCTGGGCCGGCGGGGGTTAAGTTGGGCCTCTTCGGTAAGCTCTCTCTCCCTTTTTTTTCTTTTTTTTTCTGTTATTTGTTTTGGCATTGCTAAATAAAATAGCAAACCATTTTATAAAATGCTGAAACTTTTTACATGGCCTCATAATATATTAGACTAGCCACTTATAAAGTTTGGCACTTTTTAAAATTCAAATCATTTGAATTTTAAATTAAATAGGGGTTTTTGATTAAATCCAAGGCCGTGTTTGAATTTTTCAAAATTCTATGAGCATGGGAATTCTACCACATCACTTTTCATGTTATTACACTCATTTATGTGACTTTTTAAAAGTCAAACAAGAATTTTTGGAGAAAATTTATTTCTGGCCATTTGAATTAAATTCATCTGGGGGGTGTTCTCTCTCCCATTTCAATTTCTTTTTGAAATTTTTTACATGATGCAAATTTACTTGCTAACCCTAGCACATACCTAACAGAGGGTTCTGACAACTCGCCCCCACTCAAAAGAATCTCGTCCCGAGATTCAGAAGTCTGCGGGAGGAAGGAGGGGGTACTCGGCACTGAGACGGTCTTCTCTTTCCCACGTGGCTTCTTTCTCAGAGTGGTGTGACCATTGAACTTTCAGAAACTTTATCTTCTAACGACGAGTCACACGCTCTGCTAAATCAAGAATACGAACGGGGTATTCTCGATAAGAAAGGTCATCTTGGAGATCAAGCGTTTCTTGGTCTACTTCGCGGATGGGGTCCTTGAAGCAACGCCTGAGTTGTGACACATGGAATACATCATGTACTCGGGAAAGGTGCGGGGGCAGTTCAATTTGGTAGGCAACTTATCCACGTTTAGCAAGAATGCGGAAAGGTCCAATATAACATGGGGCCAACTTGCCTTTGATACCGAATCGTTGGGTTCCCTTCAGAGGAGTAACCCGAAGGTAAGCCTTCTCATCCAGATTGTAGCTTTCTTGCCTATGATGACGATCATAGTAGCTTTTCTGATGAGACTGGGCTGCTTTCAATTGATCACGAACAATGCGAACTTGCTCTTCTGCTTCCATGATCATATCCGGTTCAAAGAATTGTCTTTCACCGGTTTCTGACCAGTTTAGGGGTGTTCGACATCTTCGTCCATAGAGGAGTTCAAAAGGAGCAATGTTCAGACTAGATTGGAAACTATTGTTATAAGCAAATTCGGCGAATGGAAGAGATTTCTCCCAATTCTTTCCGAATGAGATAACACAAGCTCTGAGCATGTCTTCGAGAATTTGGTTAACCCTTTCGACTTGACCGCTAGAATGAGGATGGAAAGCTGTACTAAAGGAGAGATGAGTTCCCATAGCATTCTGAAAGCTTCCCCAAAATCTAGAGGTGAAAAGGCTACCACGATCAGAATTGATTTCCAAAGGAACTCCATGAAGAGACACAATTCTAGAGACATACAAGTCCGCTAACTGGCTAGTAGTTATAGACTCGCGAGCTGGAAGGAAGTGAGCAACTTTGGAAAGTCTATCCACAACAACGAAGATGACATCATTTCCTTTCTGGGTTTTTGGAAAGCTAGTGATGAAATCCATTGTGACTTTGTCCCATTTCCACTCTGGAATAGGAAAAGGTTGAAGTGTACCAGCAGGTCTTTGATGTTCTTCCTTAATGCGACGACAAACATCACATTCGGCAACAAATCTAGCAATGTCTCTCTTCATCCTAGTCCACCAAAATCTCTGGCGTAGATCTCGGTACATTTTTGTGCTACCAGGATGATTCGAGAGGGGTGTGTCATGGGCTTCTTTGAGGATGAGTTGCCTTAGGTCCCTATTCTTAGTTACTACCAAACGATTTCCAAAGGATACCGTTCCTTTACTATCTGTGGAGAAACAATTAGCAACTCCGCTAGCAATGTTCTCCTTGATCCGACGAACACCTCATGCATACCTTTGGGAAACTATGATTTGATCCTCAGGAGTTGGTTTCGCCACCAAGGTAGAAAGATGGCCATGAGGAACAATCTCAAGATTGAGCTTGCGAAATTCCTCATGAAGAAGTGGTTGACACTGTTGTAACATGAGGTTGTTACAATACGACTTACGACTTAGTGCATCAGCCATGACGTTGGCTTTGCCTGGGGTGTAATAAATTCCTAAGTCATAATCTTTTATCAACTCTATCCAGCGTCTTTGCCTGAGATTAAGATCTGGCTGGGTGAATATGTATTTGAGGCTTTGGTGGTCGGAATAGATCTCACAATGATTACCAAGGAGGTAATGTCGCCAAGTTGTCAGGGGATGAACTACGGCAGCGAGTTCAAGATCATGGGTAAGATAGTTCTCTTCATGTGGACGCAACTGGCGTGAAGCATAAGCTACCACATGTCTATCTTTCATAAGTATGCATCCTAACCCTTGCCGTGAGGTTTCACAAAAGATCTCGAAATCCTTTTTGGTGTCTGGAAGCGCAAGTACTGGTGCAAAAGTCAATCTTCTTTTTAGCTCTTGAAAGCTTTCCTCGCACTTGGGAGTCCATTGGAATTTCTTATCTTTCTTGAGGAGTTCAGTTAGAGGCTTTGCAACTTTAGAAAAGTTCTCGACGAAGCAGCGACAATAGCTTGCTAAGCCAAGAAAACTCCTAACTTGCTTAACCGATTCAGGCGGAGTCCAGTAAAGGACGACCTGAACTCTCTCGGGATTCACAGCAATGCCTTTTGCAGAAATCACGTGGCCTAAGTAGGTCACTTCTGGTAGCCAAAATTCACACTTGGAGAATTTAGCATACAGGCGATGCTCTCGAAGTTTCATCAATACCAATCTAAGATGTTCGGCATGTTCTTCTTCGTTCTTCGAGTAGATGAGAATGTCATCTAGATAAACTACAACAAATTTATCCAAGTACTCCATGAAGATCGAATTCATCATGCGCGAGAAAGTGGCGGGGGCATTGGTCAAACCAAAGGACATGATGGTGTACTCGTAAAGACCATAACGAGTAGTGAAAGCCGTTTTTGGAATGTCCTCGTTTCGGATTTTGATTTGATGATAACCTAATCTCAAATCCATCTTGGAGAAGACAGAGGTCAGGCAAGTTGATCATAAAGATCATTGATCCTGGGCAGTGGGTACTTGTTCTTTATCGTCGCTAGATTTAGCGGGCGATAGTCTACGCACATCCTTTCTGTTCCATCTTTCTTCGTTACGAACAGAACGGAGCAACCCCATGGCGATCAGCTAGGGCGGATGAAGCCTTTTGCCAACAAAGCTTCAAGTTGGATTTTAAGCTCAGCTAACTCACATGGGGCCATTTTGTATGGGCGTCTGGAAATTGGGTCTGTGCCTGGCATAAGATCCACTATGAATTCTACACATCTGTCGGGTGACTAGGTTTAAGGAGTTGGGTTAGTCGGTAGTTTTCCTAGAGGATGACCATGGCTTACTAGGGGATACAATAGATATGTCAGAGTAGCAAAGTACCCCAACATGATGGTTAGTGTGGTTCTTTTGGCTAGAAGACATCAAAAGTGGGAGGAAGAACTGCAAATGCATCAATATAGGTTTCTAGAAGAAAACCTACAACAAACTCTATGGAACTGTCGAGTATGACACCTAACAAATCTTCTGGAAAGACAACCAAAAAAAGTGAGAAAGATTTTGCAAATGCATCAGATTATGAAGAAACCTGGAATGACTCGGACAACATAACGGTTGTAATTGTAAGAAATGACAATTTTCTTACAACATAGAAACATCGCTTACATACGATGTAAGAAATTAGGAAGCACAACAACTATAGCAAACTGAACACAACTTTCCTACGGCTACAAGGAAGCAATCAACGAGATGTTCTAGTAAGACATAGATGAGCCTAGTCCTATATTCCCGTAGAAAAGATGAGGGTGACTCAGAACTCAGAACGATGAGGGTAAGGAGAAAAAAGAAGCCTTACGTAGTTCCCTTATATACCCAGAGTAACTATATAACTATAGAATGCTAGACTCGACTACGACCAAGGCTGATAATCCTACAGTCAGTCCTGTTCTGATAGCAAGTCTGTCGGGACCCGGGGTTAGTGTATGCAAGACTCGCTAATACACAATCATATGGAGAGCCGAGAACCGTACCCACTTGTCTAAGCAGGCAAGGCCAAGCACAGAGCATTCTCGGATAGCATCGAACGTGAGGGGCATCCCATCCAGCCCGGATGACCAACTGAGATGGGTCCTCATCGTCCGCACACAAGTCTAAATGATATGGCTGGTGAATTCCCATACTCATAGACAAGTCGCCTCAACCACACTATCGATTGTATTATAACCCTTACATAGACTTACTCCAGCCCGATCACTTAGTCGGGGTCTAGGGAGGGCTCGATCATACATCAAAGTGTGCACGTGACGGAGTCACGAGCAAGCGCATCGCGATGCCCCAAGCTGCGCACATCTAAGGGCCACTTGGTGTATAAAAGACTGCCATCCAGATCACAACTAAGGTCTCGAAAACCCATACTAAGACATGCATGTTATAATCATACACGCAGCACACATGTCTAGTATGAACAGCAGGTATCATTGCAATTCTCTACAAAGTTTACAACTTTAGTGATAACTCTTACAGAGTGCACACAGAGATCACAAGTCTGTGATCCAACATTACATCAAACACGCGGAAGCAAAGTAGGTCTGAGTACAGACAAGTTTAACAAATGGCTTAGAGAAGCCTTATTTATAAACAAGCCCTTCCACGAGGGAACCAGTCTGCTGACTGGGACTACACTAGCTTGGTCTTCAGTCGTCGAGCTCAAGGAAGAATCCACCTTCGGGGTCAGTGGGTTCATCTAAAACATAGAATAAGCAAACGTGAGTACAAAGTCGTACTCAGCAAGACTTACGTAGGAGCTATACTACTCATGCACATGTATCAAGGTAAAAGGGAGGTGGGGTTTCAATGCAGAAGTGCCAACTTTGACTTGGCTAGTCCTGAACTACGAGTACCAGAATGAGGTAAGAAGCGTACATGAGTCCACTACAATCTCCAACCAATTACACCACTATGGTGCCTTCCTCGACTTCCCCACGAGAAAGCACACCATAGCACTCACGCTTATCTTGGAAAGTTTTATAAGTATCCAGTTCAAGTTGTCTAATAATCAAGCTAAGCTTTCCAAGCAGTCCATAACCGCGGACGCGGCTATTCGAATAGTTTTGTTAAGCCTGCAGGGGTGTACCGCTACACACACATGACCATCAGTTACCGCCTTTGGCCTCGACACCATTCAAGGGGTGTCGGCGAGGATGTTCACCACAACACTTCGCCCATAGCTCCGTTCTAGTCCAGAGAGTCGCCTATCTGAGGGGGATCCATATGGAAGTCCGGCCGAGGTTCCAGTACAACCTCAAACGATGTGTGCAGGGTCCCAAGCCGGTCTGAGTAGCCGTTCATCCACTTCGTAGACAGTGCCACAACCCTACTAGAACTCCGAACTACTGCGACTTCTGGGGTTCAAACGGGGTGAGGTACTAGGTTGAGAGGGGTCAGTGAGCCCAATGTGTGGTTGCACTCTTCTTCTTGGATCACCACACAAGAACTCGGACTTAAGGCGGTGTTCAACGAGACAACCCACTGTGTACTCCTACACAACCTCTCATCGTTCACCTTGTATTAGGGTAGATTCACCAACACATTTCCACCATCATCAACATGATTGCTACCATCCCGACTCACATAACAGTATCAACATTGTAAACTCTAAGCATGCAATAAGCATTAACAGTTGCAGGGGCCACATGATAACAAACAACTCCTACATCTGCTTGGATTGTGGTTTGCTTACTACTGTGAAAAAATAGTAGGTCATGCAAAGGATTGGGTTCAACTATGCGGTAGAAACGTTATCATAGTAATCATCCTAAGTAATGCATAAGCGAGACTGAGAGGGAAGTGGGATTTTATCGACATGATCAATGGGGGTTTGCTTGCCTTGCTGACGAGGTTCAATATCGGGGTCTTCAACGAAGGGGGCAACCTCCTGTTCCGGTTCCACCTCTACTCGACAAACAACAAGCAAGGGAGCACAATAAGTACAATGCACAATCACATGGTTGAAGGTTGAAACTTGATGTAGGTGCCACTGATGTGTGAGGGGATTCCATTTAAATGAAGTATATTGCAAAGGTTTTGCAAATTGAAACTCCAATTTGAATTTCAAAAGAGTGCATCTGCAATGTTTCCACTGTTCACCCAATTTTAATTTGTCAAACATGAAAACAGATTGCATATTCAGAATCCTTGCATTTTTCTGATAATTTTACATATATTATTTAATGCATTTGGAGTTAAGATGAATTTTCTATGATTTTGCAAAGTTTCACATATTTTCTGCCATTTTCTGGGTTTGTTTTAAATAGAAAAGCACTTATTGCGTCATGCTGATGGACGGCTGGCGTTAGGGGGCCACTGACTGCAGGGGCCCACTGATCAGCCTCTGTTGTGTTAATTAATTCGATTTAAACGTTTTAATTAAACAGGGGGATTAAGGCCTAGGGCCCACATGGCAGTGGCTATGGCAAGTGGGGGCAGGTGATTAAGCTCCAGGGTTAGTGCTAATGGCGTCGGGGTTCGCCGGAGTTACTGCTGGCGGCCGGAGTGGCATTGGGTTCGCTCTCTGGGCAGCCATTTGGCGCGTTGGTGGCACCGTTCGCGAGCTGGAGGTCGCCCGCGTCGACCTGGAGTGGAAGGGGAGGCTGGGGTGCACGGGAGGCTTGCCGGCGACGAGTTTGGCGGCGGCAGTGGCTCAGCTGCGAGCGGGATCTTGCTAGGAGGCGCTACTTGGAGCGGGGTTAGGTGGGATCAAACCAGAGGAGCACGACGGTGACAAAGGACAAGGTGGCGAGGACGTCCGCTTAGCAAAGGCTCGCCGACGACGAGCACGACGGCTTTGTACTCCGGCGTCCATGGTGATTCGAGCTAGAGGAGGGGAGGGGTGCCGTGGCTTGAGGGGAAAGGCTCAGAGGCTCACCACAAACGCGACGGGAAGGCTAGCAGGCTCGGGGAAGCTCGGGAGGCGGCGAATCGACGATGAGGTCCTCCGGCGACCGGCGGCGATCCAATGAAGCGTGCGTCTCCTCGGGGCCGAATTGAAGCTCTAGCTTCTGCGAGTAGACGTAGACGAGGGCGAGGAGCACGGGGGACTTGCTGGTTCGAGCCCTAGGTGTCGTTGGCCGCGGATTCCATTGACGGCGATCTGCGGTGGCGCTCTGTGTCGGTGGGGGAAGAAGCACAGAGAGCTCGAGAGCAAGGGGAAAGTTGGGGAAGTGAGAGAGGGTTGCACGGTCGTCTCCGTGGCGCAGTTTGGAGGGCTGGGGAGGCCTGGAAGCTTGAAGGCGTCGAGGTGGCGTCCACGGTGTAACAGCCCATTTGCAATAATAAGAAATCACCATGAGATTGTACCTTGTCTGTTGACTTTGTAATTTGGCATGATGCTAAAGATTGTAATTTCATGTGGTGATTTAAATTTGCATTGGGATTGGAGCCCATTTGGTTTGTTTGAATTTGCATCCAAAATGGTTCAAGAAGGGTGTTTGAAGATTTTTCAATGTTGCATGCATGCTCTCCTTGACCCCAAACTTGGCATAGCAAATTCCTTGCCCTTCCCAAGCTTTTTAAAAACCTTGCTCCATTTTTTTTGCAACACCAAATATGTGGCCCACAGTTCAATGTGATTGGAATTTTCAAAAATGCCCCCACATTTTAGTTGCTCCAAAATTGGTCAAACCAATTTTAGAAAATGGAGAATATTCCAAGGTTTCCCAAACATATTTTTATATGTTTTTCTCTTTTGTGGATTGGCCACAAAAATTCTTGGGTTTTTCTGTTTTTTGAAAAATAGGAACACCTTCTCTGTTTTTTTCCCCGCAGAGACAGACCAGCCAGGCCCAGCCCAGCAGGCCTATCTCCACTCGGGCTCCAGCCCACCTGCGAACCGGTAAGTGAGTGGGAACCAGCCGTTCGATCCTCATCGTGTGGCGCCCGTGCTTCGTCTTTACAGCGTGGCCGGGGGGACCTCGTCGTCTCCTCTCACACCGGCGTCCACGCGGGCATCGCCGGCCGTCGACGTGGCCAGGGCCTCCCCCCTTTATAAGCAGAGGTCCCAGGCCCCTCCTGGAACCCTAGCTTGAGTTCCCCCTTCCCAATTTCGCCCGCCGCCGCCTGGTTCGTCCCCGAGTTCCTCCCCTGTTCCCTCCATGGCTGCCGGCTAACTCCTGTAATTCCTCGCCCCCTCCTTCAATCTTTGGTCGAGCGCTTGGATGTCGCGTCTCCTGCAAGTTCTTGACCCGTTCCCAGTCGAAGGTAGCAGCGAAGGGGCCTGGATGCGCAGTGGAGTCGTGAACTTCGCCGAGGAGTTCCGCACGGCGTCGTCGTCCCCGAGCTCTTCTTCTTCTTCTTCTTCTTCTTCTCCGACAAGACTGGGACACACGAAGTGACCCCTAGGTGAGTTGCAGACCGTCCCTGCTCCTCTGTTCCCCTCGCGCGTAGTATCTCGTCGTAGGACCGTAGCACTGCCCGCACGAGCTCGTCGCCGGTGGAAATTCCGTGCACCCAGTGCCGTGTCGCATCGGGATCGATAGTGCGCACGCTCTAGTGCCGCGCAGAGCACACATATGGCACGCAAGGCCTCACCTTTTGCGCGTAGCAGAGGCACGTCGCCGTTGTCTGAAGTTTCTGTCAGTTTGCTCTTGCGCCGCCGTGAGTTCAGTCGAAGCTCCCGTCGCCGTCGTGTAGCTAGGGGCAAGATCTGAGGTGCAGAGTTGTAGAGGAAGGTCCCGGCTACGATTCGCCTGCCGTAGCTTGGACGCCGGTGACCTGTGCTGCACGCCATCTTCGCCTGAAGTTGGTCCCGCCGCCAATGTGGTTACGGGTTCAGAGAAGTGTTGCCGGCGACCTGTTCCCGTGTAGATTCCGGCCAGCCAGGTGCGAGATGGTGGTATTGGCCTACAATGGGGCGTAGAGGAAGGTACCCTCTCGAGTTCTGTCATGGCAGTTCGCCGGGGAACAGCCGGAGCTCGAGCGTAGCCTCGCCGGAAGTTGCGTGCGTCGTCCGGTTCAGAGGAAGGAGCCCCTTTTCTTCAGTTGTCGCGCGAGTTCAGAGAGGGCTGTCGCCCTGGGCCTGGAGAAGGAGAGAAGGCCGTGGGCCTGGTCCAGCAGTGG
The DNA here is from genome assembly GCA_950022295.1 of Bromus sterilis. Lineage (NCBI taxonomy): Eukaryota > Viridiplantae > Streptophyta > Magnoliopsida > Poales > Poaceae > Bromus > Bromus sterilis. The sequence continues at coordinate 343,547,520 of OX465596.1, read as the reverse complement.
GCTCGGCCCTTTTTTTTTGAATTTCTGTCTCCAGCCGAGTGGGCTTGTTCGTTTGGGCCAGGGGGAGAGGAGATGGGCCCTGGCGTCCGAGATAGCCCAGTTGGGTCTGTACCCTTCTTTTTTTCCTTTTCTTTTTTTTCTTTTCTGTTTAAATTCCAATTTGAATTTGGATTCAAATTCAAATTGGATTTTGAACTTGCAACTCAATTGGGGCATCCCATATATGTTTTTGAGGTAGCTTGACCCACTGACCTTCATGGTGAGGTACATTTTTGCACTTTGCCCCTCTAAATAATTGGAGTGTGGTAATTTTGCAATTAGGCCCTCCATTTCTTTTGTTTTGTCAAGTTTTTCCCAAATTCAAAAATGGCCATGCCATATATGATTTTGGGGTAGTTTCTCCCAAGGATTTGTATGGTGATAGTGGTTTGTCCATTTGAGCCTTTTTCAAAATGCATGTAGTGCAATTTTGCACTCAGCCCCCTGAAACTAATTTGAATTTGCAGCTGTGTTTGCAAATCCAAGTGGTACCATATCATATATGGTTTTGGGGTAGAATTCTGCAAGGTTTGCAATGGTACTGTCCATCTGAGGTTATGTGCAACTCAAGTGGACAGGGTGTGACTACCTTAACCAGAACCAACATGTTCTTCCCTTCCTTGCATCATTCCAACTTCAGTGCATGTTGGCATCTTTTCAACTGATCCTTCAAGCTTTGTATTCATGTCATCTTCATCCTTTTGTTTCAACCAGCCCCTAACATATTTTCATATGCAATGTGGCTGGGATTCCAAACTTTTGTTGCACCTTCCTTGTGTCAATTTCACCGACACTACTCCGTCTTCGGAATCGATGTTTACTTTCACGTTGTAACTTTTTCTGTTAATTGCATTGTTGATCATGTCATGTTGCCATGTTACTTACACCAAAAATAAGGCTAAGACCAAAGCCATTTTACGTAAATAACTTGCATATGAAGTTGTTGACGTGTCGTCGCCACCTTCATTTAAATCTGACTAGATAGGGTCACCTCATGTCAATTAAACTTGATCATACCATCCTTGCCTGTGCATTGTACCCGTTGCTTACTTGTGTGCCTTTTTCCTTGCCGGTACTTTACGTTAGCACCTGAGACCGCCGAGGAGACTTACGTGGAGATTTCCGACGCCGAGCCCGAGGACCCTGCTGCGTCTGCTTCGACGACCGATTACCCAGGCAAGGGGAAGATTTATACCATTACTTGATACCTTTCTGTCTACCCGCCTAGCTGTACTCTAGAACGTTTGTTTGATCCTATCCAATTGCTCATGCCACTTTCAAAAACCAAACAGCCATGACCCCCACATCCCAGCAAAACATTGTATTGCTAAGTTACCGCTGCTCAGCCATTGCTTAGTATGAGTAGGAAAACTTGCTGCTTACCCTATGCTATGGGTTGGAATATCATGTTATTTAAAGAAGTTGGTTGATATTTATTATTAATGATGTTAAATTTATACTTGACGAAAGATGGGAGACCAGGCTGTTCCCGCCAGGTGTTTTGTTCCATTTGAGTCACCTAGGTCCCGAGTTCTGGGTATTGTGTTTCTTGACGAGCGTGCCTAATCGTGTGTGGGATTCTATGGGGTCCCCTTGTCTTACCTACCTAGCTTCAAACAGTTCTAGTGGTGGCCCAAGCTGATTTACTATTTGCAAACGTGTGTGTGCTTGGTTGGTACCCCAGCAAGTTTTCGAAACAACACGGGCCAGCGGAGACATGGTTTCTCTTGATGGTCCAAACCTGGAAGCTAGGGGGTTGTCCACATATGTTTGGGCAACTAACCCGACCTCGTCAAGACGGTAGAGGCCGATTCGAGAGCGCGGCCGGCTTTTGAGTTGGGTGTCGACTCACCGGGGGCCACCCAGAATTGTGCGTTGTTAGCTAGAGGGACTCTGACGTTCCGGAGTTTCAGGCGCTTCCCTAGCCAAGTGGAAACTGGGCGTACATGCGAAGCCTATGATGGGCAGTTGGTACACCCCTGCAGGGTTAAATCTTTTCGAAAAGCCGTGTCCGCGGTTATGGACGACTTGAGACCTACTCCTTGTTCATAGAATAACATCAATTTTGAATCATAATTAAAACATGCCTACCGTGTGAGTGCCTTGGTTCCTTTTCTACGTCCAGGGGGACCGAGAGAAGATCCAGGTTGTGTTATGCTTGACGTAAGTAGGTGAATAGCAGACTTATGACGCGATGTCACGTGTATTCTTGGACCTTACCTCTACTCTAATAGAACGATAGCCACCATATATGCTAGTGCGGCTGCAACCTTTACCTTTTACCTTGTCTTACCGTAGGGAGTCAGTTATCCTGTAATGATATAATCTCACCCCTGTTTTCCTTTTGTTCTTTTACTGTTTTGCCTGATCGGCCGCTGCAGTGGATTACTACCTCGACCCGAGCACTGGACGATACTTCGTGGAGGTGCCCCCGGAGGATGACGCTGAGGACGACCTCGTTCAGTAGATCCTATAGTTGGGCTTCGACGATCCGTGGGTGGACTCTTTATGTGCAACCCTCTCTAGGGCAATTTGGATTTTGACCGTACTCGGTCGTGTTTGTCTTCCGCTTGTTGCATGATATTCTGTTGGGTCCACGGACCTCTGAGATGTTGTAATAAATTTCAGTGGCGATGTATGCCCTGAACTCTATATATTTATGTCTTAGTTTAAGTTCATTGTTCATATACCTGTTGTCGAGAATCCGGCAGCGACACGAGTGCGAGTGTCGTGAGCTGGTGGCCTTTTATTGGCTACTAACTTGAGCGGGACGCGAAAGCGACTAACTTGAGTTAGCACCGCATCGGGGGCCTTACACACGGCGTGCCCTGGCTCGACACCGAGCTGCTTCGGCGTGCGGGGTAGAAGACGACAGAACGGGGGCTGGGCTGGGCTGGCTTGCTGGGCCTCTTCGGTAAGCTCTCTCTCCCTTTTCTTTTTCTGTTTTTCTTGTGTTATTTGTTTTGGCACTGCTAAATAAAATAGCAAACCATTTTATAAAATGCTGAAACTTTTTACATGGCCTCATAATATATTAGACTAGCCACTTATAAAGTTTGGCACTTTTTAAAATTAAAATCGGCCTTGTTTGAATTTTTCAAAATTCTATGAGCATGGGAATTCTACCACATCACTTTTCATGTGATCACACTCATTTATGTGACTTTTCAAAAGTCAAAACAAGAATTTTTGGAGAAGATTTATTTCTGGCCATTTGAATTAAATTCATCTCGGGGGTGTTCTCTCTCCCATTTCAATTTCTTTTTGAATTTTTTTACATGATGCAAATTTACTTGCTAACCCTAGCACATACCTAACAGAGGGTTCTGACAATCTTATTGCTTTATGAGGCACAAACACCTTGCTTTCCAATGTGAGTACAATGATGATGAACCTTTAGCTTCTTATTCTAAGAGAAATTATGATTTTGATATGCAGAGCAAATAGAAGAATTTGTTGCTTATATGGGTGCCTATGAAATTACTTCTCTTCTTAAAAATATTGATGATGCCCCTTACAAATCTGAGAGTCTTGCTATACTTAACTCTTGTTTGGAAAATTACGATGCAAATTATTATATTACTGATCATCTTTAGAGAATCTCTCCCCTAAAGGAAGAGACTAATGTTTTGCAGGACTCTATGGAAGAATAAATTGTTGAACCTGAAAGCTCCTTGGATGAAAAAGAGGAGAAGAGTGACGAACAAAAGGAGGAAGAATGGAGCCATCCATGTCTACCTTCTAATGAGAGTAAATCTTTGAATCTTACCTTATATGAGTGCTATGATCCTATGGATTCTTTTGAAATATCCCTTTTTGATGAAGTTGATGCCTTTTATGCTTATGGCCGTGATGCCACTGTGGATGATGCTGACAAAAATGAACTCTCTATAGTTCCTTATGTTAAGCATGAAATTGTTGCTATTGCACCCACACTTGATTGTCCTATTATCCTTTTGAAATCTCCAACTCGTATTCTGGAGAACTGTGCTCTTATTAAGGCTCAATGTGATGGGTTGCATTTATCTTATGATCCTAAAGACCGTGTTGAAACTTATACACGTGTGCTTGTAGCTCATGCACAACATGATTTATGTGATAGTTATATTCTTGATGTTGTTCATGATACTACTGAAAATTATTTCGAGAGAGGGAAGTTTGGTTGTAGAAACTTCCACATTACTAAAACACCTCTCTTCGTGTTGAAAGTTTTGAAGTTGTTCTTTTTCGACCTTCCTATGCATGTCACTTCGTGCTTCTTTGATTTATTTTCTTACAAGATTCCTATGCGTAGGAAGTGGGTTAGGCTTAAATGTGTTTCATATTTGCTTCTTGATGCTCTCTTTTACTTTAAAAATCTTATTCTTGTGAGAGCATCTTCTATAATCTTCAAGCCTAGCTAATGGCTTTAAAGAAGCGCTTTTGGGAGGCAGCCCGCAACGAATTTAGGATTTCCTTTTTGTTTTTCTTCTGTTTTTAGTGGTCTTGATGATTTTTACTACTGTAGCAACATAATTGTATCTTTACTTTTCAAGCTTTGTGCCTTTTATAGCCTCATACGACAAGGGAAGTGAAAGTTGTGACATGCTGCCCAGAAAACAGATTCTGTCCCCGTGTCTAGAAAAATCACAGAAAAATCCCAGTTCATCTTTTTGAGCTGACTTTTTTACACAACGTGCTATATACAATTACAAAACTTTCATATGTTCTGAGTTTTTTGATTTGAGTTGCAGAAGTATCCCTAAACAATTCTTTACTACCTGCTGGTCTATTTTTCATAGATTCTGTCCTGTTTTGCCTTTTCTTCGTTTTGCAAACCTTAAGCTTGCCTTTTCTTTGCAAAAAATATTTTGGGCAGGCAAGAGAAACAGTAGCTCTTCCTGGAAATCTATATTTGCAGTAGAGGAAAATTATTTTAGTAGGGCACTAACCTCTCTAATCAGTCTACAATGAGTTATGTATGAAGGGAGTTTTCAAGTGCGCGATAGAAGATGATGAAAGAAGATCTTGGAGTGTCAAACGCTCAAGCTTGGGGATGCCCATGTGCAACCCCAATAAATATTCAAGGAGACTCAAGCGTCTAAGCTTGGGGATGCCCCCGTGCATCCCCTTCTTCATCAACAATTATAAGTTTGTCCCTCGTTGCACTATATTTTTATCACTTCATGCGTTGTGTGCTATGCTTGGAGCGTCTCGCTCTTTACTTTTCTAGGTTTGTTTTTGCTTTGTTTGATGTAGTAACAAGTTAGACCCCAACTTACTCATTTGTGTGGGAGAGATACACGCTTCGCTTGAACTACAACTCCTCATAGGATTTGCATGCTTATTCTTTTAGCTGTGAGTTGTTCTTTTTCTTTTCTTAGCTGCTGCTCTGTTTAGTTGTAGTGCTTTAGTTTTTCTAGAGCTTTTCTTCTGTCTTAGGTTGAACTTTCTATAGGTTGCATGTTTTATCTTTTTAGAGAGTTTGCCTGTTGCACTGAGTTTTGTGTCTTGACTAGAAGTAGGTAGTTGAAGTTGCTATTCTCTTTGTAGTAGTAACTTGCAATAGTTTTGAGGTATTGACTAGAGTAATGTTTGAACTTTTGGTGTCAAGAGCTCGAGCCTATTAGTGATAGATGTCCTATTTTGGGCAATCCATGTATTTTTCGAAAACCAAAAACCCCTGTTGAGAACTCTAGCTACTAGATGGATCACTAACCTTTGGAGGGTTCGAATATTAGAGTACACTCACGTACCATGAGTCGAGGATGCGCAAGGATAACCAAACCCCCATACACTCCTCCTCGGGATACTTGTCTCTTTGTGAACCTCCTGATTAGATTGAGAGTTACCGATTGACGGGGATCAACCCCGGCAAATCCCATGGTCAGGGACCCTGGGTTAGTCATGAGATGCACATGTTGGACGATAGCTCGTTGGCAAACAGGAAGGCTCGCTCCTGCTCGATATTATTAATGGGGGAGATGCGATTACAGTGGAAGCCAAGGCTGGAGCGCTCAAGGCTAGGGTTACAGGTGATATTAGATGTCTTTGGCGTCGCCCCTCCTAGCCCTTATATACCGGGCTAGGTCTCAGGGAGTTCATCTACGTTTACAGGTAAGCTTTCCTCACCCTAGCTCTCCGTACGGCAGGTCTTCGCACCTTCCTTGTGAGTCGTGGACTCCTACGTCGGTGCCAACTAGCGGGCCGAGGCTGTATCTTCATGGGCCTTCTGTCTTCATGGACACCAGGTAGGCTTATACGTAGGAGTCGTGGGGTCACCCCCTCGTCAGTAGCCCCCGAGTGCCTGGGGGACTCGAGTACATTCATTTGTCGGTTATTGCTATGCGCGGTTCATCCGCGGGTCGCTGGCAGTCTGGTGGCCATGACAAAACCTGTTTCGAGGGATGCTAAGCTGAAAGGGCCCAAGGAGTCGACGGGTCGAGCCTTGGTGAATTGCACTAGAGAAAATACCACAGTAGCCCAATCAAACCCACGTCCCTCGACGTGAGCTTGGAACACTGGTGTCGAGCAAAAGTCCGGCCGCTTCAGGTCTTACGGTGTTCATTTGCCGACAGTAATGTGCATAGCCTAAGGCGCGCCCGCCCGACTTTTCTATCATGCGCAGCGCATGGGAAAGGTTGGGAGTGAAATCGCTCTTCGGCAAGTCCCAGCCCGGCCGTACTTCGCAGCGGGGTCTTACCTACACGCTAATCTTGCATGGCATCTGGGCACAGTGTATCGTGTTCCAGGAATGTGTGTTTGTGAGGCGCGGAGCCTTATAGCATTGCACCTGCTTGGAACAAAACATCAAGCGAGCTGTTCACTCATTCACCCGAGGAGCTTTGTTTCGAGTGCTCCGTCGGGGGATTTTTTCGCGAGTAATCACTCGAATGCCGTTTCGGCTCTTGAAGTGAGGGAGCACCTGATACTCTTAGCGCCGTATGGTTTTGGCGAATGCATGTTTGTCTTACGTCGGGTTGAGGGAGCACCCGAGACTCTCATAAGTGCGAGTGGTCACTCGAGCACATGGCTGACCTTTAGGTGAGGGAGCACCCGGGACTCTTATGATGTACTCTCCCGATGGGAGTAAGATGTTTTTATTCCTTATGGAAAAGATCTGAGAGATGGAATCTCAGGGCCTTGATGTCTGTTTGGTTTTCTTCGCCACTTGTCAGGGATAGCGATGCCTCTGTTTGATGGCTGTCAGGGATGCTCTGCCAGTGAACCGTCATGTCTTCAGGACCGGTCATAATAATGGCCGCTGTGGCGTGCGGCAGGCGCCGGTTGAGTTTCCCATACGCGCGTTGGAAACGCGCGTGAATTGACGCGTCTTGCGTACAGTGCGTCCTTTGGGAAAGCATCTTCGTCTGGAGTCCGAGACGGCTGGGACGTTTGGTCTTTGAATTAATTGCTGCTGTCGTCTTGGCTTCTCTGTGCTTTGAGGATTATTGTTCTATAAATAAGCCTTTCTCTTCCACAGCGTTCCGCCTCTATCCAACTCGCTGCTTTGCCCCTTCCTTCATCTCTTCTTCCGCTCATGGTTCCCAGGCGAGGTGTTGGCCATGGCCGTGTTCGTCGTGGCCGTGGTGGTCGCCATGGTACGGCGCCAGTGCCTTCTTCCTTTCCCTTGGAGGAGGGATTCTGGCGCTATGATTTTATTTTACGTGTTCGTGGCCAGAGTGCCAATCGCATCCTTCTTCCCTCTGCTTTTTCTGGCATTGTCTCTGAGCGTGGCTTGGATGGCTTGCTTCTGCATCTTCAAGGGAGCTGTCGATCTCCTTCATATGTTGACTTGGAGGTTTGATAGCTCTCGCTTGATTTTTCTTGGCTATGGTTGGAGTTTGTTTGCTCGGCGGTTGAATTTGCGAGATGGCGATATGCTCAGCTGTCGCTTTGACGGCGAAAGCACTGTCACTGTCCGCGCATTCGATCCGAGCGGCAATAGCATGGATCCGCATGGGCAGGAGTCGAGCAGCTACAGCTCCACCAAGTCGAGGAGTCCTTCGCGGGCGTCTTCGACTGCTTCTTCCTCCAGGGACTCGTCTGGTGCTTGTGGTGAGCCGTCTTCAACTGCTTCCCCCTCTGGCTCTGACGAAGACCTCGATGTCAAGCCCCCGGTTAAACGAGCGCGGCAGGCGACCTTGTAGAACTGGAGGCGGCGGCGTCATCTTTGCCGGCAGCTTGGGCGGAGCTGGAGAAGAAGCTAGAGGAGCAGGAGAAGAAGCTGGTGGAGCATCGTCTTCAATGGCTCCGCAAATAAGTCGAGCTTCACCTTTTGTTATGTCATTGACATCATGAGCCTGTTGCTTTGACTCCTCCTTTGTCTGTGATGATGCTCTTGTACTAGAGTCGATTACCCCTCATGGGCACACATGTAGAAGTCATAATTCCTTGGGTGATTCCCTCTTGTAACAGGAGCTGCCTTCTATCCAAATGTAGTTGAGTCCATAATGTACTGAAGACGATCCTTATGATGTAAACTGTGCTTGATCCTTTGCAATGGAACTTCATATTTACTTTGGCACTGAGAGTTGTGTTCGAGTCCTTTGCGGCCGAGAGCTGTCTTCGAGTCCGTCCAATACTTTGCACTGTGGGTTCTATCGGGTGCGCGACAGCGCTCCCGATGGGAGTAGCCCCCGAGGCTACGCTTGAGTCGAAGGGTCGAGCGTAGGCTAAAATTTGTTTCCTCTGTCGTTAGTTTCTGTCTTTTATCGGGTGCGCGGCAGCGCTCCCGATGGGAGTAGCCCCCGAGTCTTTAGGCGATCGTTGGCGATCGGGTGAAGACTAAATGAGCCTGTGTTCTGTGCTTCCTCCAAAGTTTCTTCAGAGTACTTGGTGCTCCATCTGATTGTGGTCATGTTTTTCGAGCCTTGTTTTCAGCAGGTGGGGCTGGCCGGGTATTGTTTGCTTGAGCGTTTTTTAAGCTTCAGCCTGCGCGAACGGTCTTCGGGAGGCGATGGTCCTCGAGCTCCCGAGTGCTTTTTGATGAAGATCGCGTTGCTCGGGGAGATTTTTCTCTTAAGCCCCCGAGTGCTTTGGTTAAGATCGCGTAGGCGATAGCGTTGCTCGGGGGGATTTTGCTCCTAAGCCTCCGAGTGCTTTGGTTAAGATCGCGTAGGCGATAGCGTTGCTCGGGGGGATTTTATTCTTAAGCCCCCGAGTGCTTTGGTTAAGATCGCGTAGGCGATAGCATCTCTCGGGGGGATTTTATTCTTAAGCCCCCGAGTGCTTTGGTTAAGATCGCGTAGGCGATAGCGCTGCTCGGGGGGATTTTATACTTAAGCCCCCGAGTGCTTTGGTTAAGATTGCGTAGGCGATAGCGTTGCTCGGGGGGATTTTATTCTTAAGCCCCCGAGTGCTTTGGTTAAGATCGCGTAGGCGATAGCGTTGCTCGGGGGGATTTTTCTCTTACGCCCCCGAGTGCTTTGAGATGACAGTATTTGGGCAACATTTATTTTATTGCGGTCAAGCGGTTACATGAGTTGCCAGTCATGTCCGACCGATAGGGGCTATGGATAGAACAGTTGCAGGTTTGCTACGTTCCATGGGTTGCCCACGTCCTCGTCTGTCTTCGGGTTCCTCATCCTGTAGGCGCCACCTCCGATGACTTCTGAGACTATGAATGGTCCTTCCCATTGGGGGACAAGTTTATGGACCTTCTCTTGTATTAGTCGTAGGACTAGGTCACCTTTGTTGAAGGTTCTAGTGCGCAATCGATTGCTTTGGTAGGTACGTAGTTTGTCCTGGTACCCCTCTGATTTTGCCACGGCTGCGTCTCTTGTCGTCAGCCGTATCTTTGTCATCTTGTAGCGCTTTTTCTGCTTCTTCTTCTTCGTATCCGGCGACCCGAGGTGCTCCGAACTTAAGGTCATGTGGTAGGACTACCTCTGCCCCGTACACCATGAAGAAGGGTGTGTACTGGGTCGCGGTGTTTGGTGTAGTACGTAGGCTCCATAGGACCGCGGGGAGTTCTTCTACCCAGTTGCCGGCGGCTTGCTCGAGTGGTGCGAGGAGCCGTTTCTTGATTCCCCCGCATACAAGGCCATTTGCTTTTTCCACCTGGCCGTTGGACTGCGTGTGCGCGACTGATGCATAATTAATTTTGATGCCTAGTTCTTCGCAGAAGTTCTGGAACTCTGAGGCTGTGAAGTTCGTGCCGTTGTCCGTGATGATGTTGTGTGGTACTCCGAATCTGAAGATGATCGACTTGATGAAGTTGACAGCCGTGAGGGCTGTGGAGCTGGTGATGGGCACTGCTTCGATCCATTTAGTGAACTTGTCGACTGCGACGAGCAGGTGTGTCCTTCCGCCCTTTGATGATTTCTTGAGTGGGCCCACCATGTCAAGTCCCCAGGTGGCGAACGGCCAGGATAGTGGTATGGTCTTGAGCTCTGATGCGGGAGCGTGTGTCCTGTTGGTGAATTTCTGGCAAACGACACAACGTCTCACGATTTCCTCTGCGTTTTTCATGGCTGTGGGCCAGTAGAACCTAACTCGGAATGCTTTGGACACGAGCACTCGACTGCTCGCATGGTGCCCGCAGGTGCCTTCGTGGATTTCGAGCAGTAGGGCTTTGCCGTCCTCTTCGTCGATGCACCTTTGGAGTATCTGGGTGATGCTGCGCTTGTATAGTTGTCTGTTGATCATCGTGAATGCCTTGGATCGTCGGCTGATGCGTCGTGCTTCGGCCACGTCTTGTGGTAGCGTGCCTTCGATTAGGAATCGGAGGAACGGTTTTGTCCAGACGGGTCCTTCGAGCTCTGTCGGAGCTGTGCTGTCGGATGTGCTGGTGCTTGTGCCTTCTGATGGGGTTGCTGCTGCCACCTGCGCCATTTCTGTTGCGTCTTCGCCGTCCACGACTGCTTCAGGTGTTGCTGCCTGTACCTTGATGGATCTCCGGTTGATGCTTTCGAGAAAAACGCCGGGTGGTACAGGCCCCCGGGTCGAACCGATGTTTGCGAGCTCGTCAGCTTCTGTGTTGTTGTCCCTGGTGATGTAGTTGAGCTCGCAACCGTCGAAACTTCCTTCGAGTTCGTTGTAGAGCTTTTGGTAGGCCGCCATGTTGTCGGCTATTGCATTGCAGTTTCTCATCGTCTGCTGGATGACGAGATTGGAGTCCCCGTAAATTATGAGGCGAGTGGCTCCGCATGTTTTGGCCATGCGCATGCCATGGAGGAGTGCCTTGTATTCTGCTTCGTTGTTGGAGGCGTGACTGAAGTTGATCTGGAGGACATATTTCAGCTTTGTTCCTTTAGGGGAGATGAGCACGATTCCTGCCCCAGCTCCTTGTTGTCTCTTGGACCCATCAAAGAACATTGACCATGAGCTTGATAGGTCTGGAGGTCCTGGCGTCTGAACCTCCGTCCACTCGACCAGGAAATCTGGGAGTACTTGGGCTTTGATGGCTGTTGGGTGCTTGAACTGCAGGTCCCGTGGGCTGAGCTCAATGTTCCACTCGGCGACTCGCCCGGTTGCTCCAGGGTTGTTGAGTATGTCGGCGAGTGGTGCGCTACTCACGATTGTGATGGGGTGCTCGTCGAAGTAGTGGGACACCTTTCTTGAGGTCATGACGATGGCCAGTAGTAGCTTCTGATAGTGCGGGTACCGCTTCTGGGATTTGGTCAGGAGCATGCTGAGGTAGTAGATTGGTCTCTGGATGCTCTGGACCTTGCCTTCTTCTGCGCGTTCGACGACGAGCGCTGTGCTTACTACACTGCTATGTGCTGCCACGTAGAGGTATAGATTCTCTCGTTCCTTGGGTACCGCCAGGATTGGTGGGGTCGAGAGTGTCTTTTCAGGTCCGTGAATTCTTGGCGGGCTTACTCTGTCCACTTGAATTTCTCTCCTTTCCTGAGCAGCTGATAGAAAGGCAGCGTGCGTTCTCCCAGCCTGCTGATGAAGCAGCTTAGGGCTGCGAGTTTTCCAGTGAGCTGCTGTACTCCTTTGACGTCGGTTGGTTCTTGCATGCGGGTGATGGCTTGGACTTTCTCAGGGTTTGCCTCGATTCCTCGGGCAGAGACCATGTAGCCAAGCAGCTTTCCCGCCGGCACGCCGAATGCGCACTTCTTTGGGTTGAGTTTGATTCTGTATTTGTTGAGTGCCGCGAAGGTTTCGCGCAGGTCGTCGAGTAGTGTGGCTACTTTTTAGGTCTTGATGACGATGTCGTCCACGTAGACTTGCACGTTTCTTCCTATTTGCTCCTTCAGGCAGGCCTGCATCATTCGTTGGTAAGTGGCGCCTGCGTTTTTGAGCCCGAAGGGCATGGTTTTGTAGCAGAATACGCCATAGGGGGTGATGAACGATGTGTGCTCTTCGTCTTCTTCCTTCATCCTGATCTGGTTGTATCCCGAGTAGGCGTCGAGAAAGGAAAGAAGATCGCACCCTGCTGTCGAGTCGATTATCTGATCGATTCTAGGAAGGGGGTAGTGATCCTTCGGGAAATGCTTGTTGACTGGTCCGTAGTCGACACACATGCGCAGCACGGTCGTGTATTTCTTGGGAACCAGCACTGGTTTGGCTATCCAGGTGGATTTCTTTGTTTCTCGGATGAACTGAGCGTCGAGTAACCGGTTGAGTTCCTCTCCGATTGCTCTGCGCTTGGGCTCCGAGAATCGTCTCAGTGCTTGCTTCACCGGCTTCGTGTTTTGCTTGATGCGTAGGGTGTGTTCCGCGAATTCGCGTGGTATCCCAGGCATGTCGGCTGGGCACCAGGCGAATATTTCCCACTCGTCTCGAAGGAAAGCGTTGAGAGTCGTCGCCAGCTCCTCTGGTAGGTGGGCGTACACGCGGACTGTTTTGTCCGGGTCCGTCGGGTGCACTTGGTGAGTGACTGTGTCGCTGTCGATGCTGAAGTCGCGTCCGTACTCTCTGGATTCGCTTCGGTTCACCAGTGGGAAGGTACTCTTGTCCGTCACCATGGCTATTTCTCCGAGTTCTTGTTCGGCTCCGAATGTGTCGGAGATTTTGTGGAAGTCACGATCACATTGATCTGATTTGATGAAGCTTCCGTTGATCATGAGGACTCATGATGATCCTGGCATCTTGAGCTTGAGGTAGGCGTAGTGTGGGACCGCCATGAACTGCGCGAATGCTGGCCATCCCAATATGGCGTGATACTGCGATTGCCAGTCGAGTACCTCGAACTCGAGGACGTGCTTGGCGAAGTTGCGTCGGTTGCCGAAGACAACTTCGAGTTCGATGACTCCGAGGGATGTGGCTGCTTCTCCTGGGACTACCCCGTGTAACTCGGTGCTTGATTTTCTCCATACTGATCGTGGGATCAACATCTTTTGCAGGGTGCTGGCGAAGATGATGTTCATGCTGCTGCCTCTGTCCATGAAGACCCTATCCGTGTCGTACCCTCCGATTATTGCATCGAGTACTAGGGGCGCACGCCCCGGTCTTGGGACTGCGGGTGGATGGTCGTCTTGTGAGAACGTGATACTGGTCTCCGTGTCATGCAGCTGGTAAACTTCGACTATGTTTATGCTCTCAGCTGCTCTAGCCTTCAGGGTTTGGGCGTCGCGTTGTGCTTTCGGTACCCTTCCTTCCTGGATCATGAGCACTTGTTCTTGCAGCGGGCTATGACGTCCTTCCGGTCTTGAGGTCGGCGATTGCTTGGGTCGCCGATTGCGTCTGTCTTCTTTCTGCTTCTCCTTCTTGAGGTCGTCGGCTAGCTCGTTGAACAGACGGCAGTCTCTCAAGGTGTGACCTGACCTGACGCGTCCCCAGTCATCCTCGAAGTTGTGGATCGTGCAGGGTCCTGCTAGCTGTTCTCTAGCCGTGAGTTTGCTAGATCCGGCGTGCCTCTTCCTTCTTGAGATTCTGAAGATCTGCTCGTGATCCTCCGGGTGTTCGTGGAAACGAGGGTCGGTTTCGATTCCTCGAATCATGTCTTGGTTGGCGGCAGGTGCTCGCGCGACGGCGTGTCGTCGGGTGGTCGTCGGCTGTGCGGCTGCATGATGTGGCTCGTTCATTGGGGCCTCGCCGTAGATCTCCCATGCGCGCCTTTTGGGTCGTCGATTCCTTCTTCCATGGCGGTGGTTCTGCTGATCGCTGGATTCGATCTCGTATTCATCGTCTTGATGTGCGGCGGGTGCCCGGGCGGTGGTGGGTTGTCGAAAGATTTGCGAGTCCTCCGCTGCGTGTCGCACTTCGTCGAGTGGAATTCCTTCGTAGAGGCCCCTCGCCGTTCTTCTGGGTCGTCGACTCCTTCGGCGCTGGCGCTGCACTTGGCCGTTACCGTAGTATCGGTCCTGGCACAACTGTAGCTCGAGTGGTCTTGATGGGATGGCGGAGATGTCCGCCGTGATCTTGAATCCTTCGAGTGGGCTAGATCTGGTTCTTGCCCTTGAGTTGTATCTTGCTGAAGACGGGACCGCCGAGATCGTGATCCCAACCTGTGTAGTTGCCACAGGCGGCGCCAATTGACGGGGATCAACCCCGGCAAATCCCATGGTCAGGGACCCTGGGTTAGTCATGAGATGCACAGGTTGGACGATAGCTCGTCGGCAAACAGGAAGGCTCGCTCCTGCTCGATATTATTAATGGGGGAGATGCGATTAGAGTGGAAACCAAGGCTGGAGCGCTCAAGGCTAGGGTTACAGGTGATATTAGATGTCTTTGGCGTCGCCCCTCCTAGCCCTTATATACCGGGATAGGTCTCGGGGAGTTCATCTACATTTACAGGTAAGCTTTCCTCACCCTAGCTTGCTCCGTACGGCAGGTCTTCGCACCTTCCTTGTGAGTCGTGGACTCCTACGTCGGTGCCAACTAGCGGGCCGAGGCTGTATCTTCATGGGCCTTCTGTCTTCATGGACACCAGGTAGGCTTATCCGTAGGAGTCGTGGGGTCACCCCCTCGTCACCGATAATAAGTGCATGAGTTCTTCGGACTAATGTGAGTATTCGAAAGTTGACACATCGACCCACCTATACTTTTTCTAGCCTCTTCGGTACTGTGCATTTCCCTTTCTCACCTTGAGAATTGGCGCATACTTCGCCGGTGCATCCAAGCCCTTGGCACGATACGCTCTGTCATCTTAAGCCTCCTTATATCTTTCCTCAAAATAGCCACCATACCTACCTACAAGGCATTTCCATAGCCTTTCCGAGATACATTGCCATGCAACATCCACCTTCTCATGACTCGATCTTCATGTCATAAATGCTACTTGCTTGATCGACGAGCCGCATGCTAGTTGGGCCTTGCCCTAATCATTGCTACGTGACGCGCTAGTATCATTGCATATCCTGCTATCCTGGCAGAGGCATACATTTGCATCAAGATAGTTATATCTTCTTTATGTGAGTACCTTTGTAAAGTGTGAAAGATCTCCTATATTCTTGTAAAATATAGAGTGTTGCCCCTAAAGTGAGGAAAAGATCCCAAAGAGGACAAATGAGAGTTAAATAGGAAGAGCCATTGAGGCCACCAAAAAAATACAAAAAATAGAAAAAAGAGAAAAATAAAAATAAAAAGAGAGAAGGGGGCACACTACTATTCCTTTTGAGAGATCCACACTAGTACTTCATCCTCTATCCCTTGTACTCCATAGAGATCATCATCATGCATATAGCTATGTGGGGACCTTCACACTATAGAACTTGGCTTGTATATTCCAATGATGAGCCTCCTCAAACGAGCTCTAGGTCTTCTTCAGCAAGCAAGTTAGATGCACCCCCACTAGTTCCCTTGGAGAGCTTTTAGCTCACATGTGCATCCGTTACATGGCAATCCCTACTCCTCACATCATATCTATCATATGGCCTTCTCTTGCCTATGATTGTCCTCATTGATGTGAGCCTTTCACACCTTTTTGTCTTCCTCCTCCACCTTCTTTCTGTTTCGCCTTTTAGGTGTCAACTTTCTTGCTCACGCCCATCCATTGCATGAGTGCTCAAAATATCGAAAGGGAGTGGATCAGTTTGACTTGTACCTGACTAGTGGTCTGGGGACGAGTCAAGATAAGAATCCAAAGGAGACCAAGTGTGAAACTTTAGTAGATAGTTGTTCTCAACAACCTTTTTTCTCTCTTTTTCCCAGTCCCCTGCTTGCACACAAACACCATCTGGAGACATTCGAGTCACGGACAGCGAGAGCTCTTGAACCTTTTGTTCTTTTGTTGCTTGTGTCAATGCTAATATAGACTCTTGCTTGTTAAGACTTGAATTGAATTGCATGCTTTGGTTGCTTTACTTAAAAGTCCTTATATGGTTGTGTGGCATGTCACCACAGAAATTATGCTTGTTATCATTTACCTACTCGAGGACGAGCAGGAATTAAGCTTGGGAATGTTGATACGTCCCAAACGTATCTATAATTTCTGCTTGCTCCATGCATGTTTTGTGTGACTTTACCATGATTTGCTTGAACTTTCATACACTTTTGAGCATATTTGGACTAATCTATTAACCCAGTGCACCCAGCTGCTAGTTGCTGTTTTTTGCTGTGTTGTATTTTAGGTTTTCCGGCCATTAAAAGTGCTCCAAAAAATCCGGAAAAATCAGTTAAAAAATCAGCGACCCGGAAGCTTCCGGAATCACCAAGGTAGCGGAGGGGGCCCACCACCAGGAGACCAGGAGGGTCCTTGGCGCGGCCCCACCCTAGGCCGCGCCAGGAGGCCTCCTGGCTGCCTGGTGGGTCCCCTCGACACCCCCTCCGCCTATATTTAGCCCTCAGGGTGGAAACCCGTAATATCGATCTCTTTTCCGCGAACTCGCCTCTGTACCGCCGTGATACGTCCCAAACGTATCTATAATTTCTGCTTGTGCCATGCATGTTTTGTGTGACTTTGCCATGTTTTGCTTGAACTTTCATACACTTTTGAGCATATTTGGACTAACCTATTAACTCAGCGCACCCAGTTGCCAGTTCCTGTCTTTTGCTGTGTTTGTATTTCAGGTTTTTCGGCCATTAAAAGTGCTCCAAAAATTCCGGAAAATTATATAAAAAATCAGCGTCCCGGAAGCCGCCGGAAATACCAAGGAAGGAAGGGAGGGCCACCACCAGGACTCCAGAAGGGTCCATGGCGCGGCCCAGCCCTAGGCCGCGCCAGGCACCCTGCAGGCTGCCTGGTGGCCCCTCTCGGTGCCCCCTTTGGCCCCTATTTTTACCCCTGAGGAGGAAATCCCTAATATCGAAGTACTTTTTCCAGAAGCGATTCCGATCTCCGCCGCCATCGAAAACTAGCTTCGGGGGTCACCAAGATCCTGCTCCGGCACCCTGCCGGGGAGGGCCTTGGCCCCCGGGGCCATCTTCATCGACTCTTCTTCCCCCATGGTGCTTCTTGAGTAGTTCCTCCTTGGACTACGGGTTCTTGGCAGTAGCTATGTGGTATTCTCTCCCCCCTAGATCCTCAATACAATGTTCTCATGAGCTGCCCTACATGATTGAGATCCATATGATGTAATTGGTGTTGTGTTTGTTGGGATCCGATGAATTGTTACCTTGTTCAGTCCTAAGAGGTTTATGAATTATTGTTGATGAAATTTGTTGTTCTTAATGCTTGTTACTAGTGCACGAGTAGCATGATCTCAGATCTGAGCACGTTATGGTTGCATGATTATAATTGTTGTTCTAGATCTTATCTATGGTTGTATGCACCTATTATAGTCCGGAACCGGTGATCCCAATGGTGACAGCTTGGGACACCAAAGGGGATGGGCTATAATTTGAGGATCACATGTGTTCGTGAAGTGTTAATGCTTTGTTCCGGTGCTCCGCCGCAGGAGCACCTTAATCTCCATAAGTTCCTTAAGTGGCCCCGTTCGTAGCGAGATGGTAGGACAAAAGATGTTGTGCAAAGTTCTTATTGCAAGCACGTACAACTACATAAGGAACACATGCCTACGTTTGGTTTTTAGACTAGGATGCTCTAGTTTGTTCTTTGGCTAGAGTTGGTGCAATTCTGTCAATTGCCCAACTGTAATTTGTTCACCCAACACCTTGTTCTTTTGCTTGAGAGGTACCACTAGTGAAACCTTGAACCCCGGTCCATCTTTCACCTTCATTGCCTTCGTTGTTACTTTTACTTTCTTTGCTGCTCCTACTACTTTGTTACTACTTTGTGGTGTTGGTGATTGGGGAAGTCTTAAAGGCTACACCCGTCAACACACCGTTGCTACTTATATCTTGTCTAGTGCTTTTTTAGGTGTGGTTGAATTGAAAACTCAACTGCTAAGGCTTATAAGTATTCTTTGGCTCCCCTTGTATCGAATCAATAAATTGGGTTATTCTTACCCGGGAAGACTGTTGCGATCCCCTACACTTGTGGGTTATCACGCCGCCGGCGCCGTTTCAAGATCGGGGCTGCCTGGAGAAGTTGCCCCGGCACCCTGCCGGGAGGAGGAACCCCCTCCGGGAGACCATCCATAGCCATGGACGCCTCCCGGATGTGCCGTGAGTAGTCCCCCTTGGACCATGGGTCCGTGACCAGTAGCTATGTGATGTACCTCTCCCCTTTTTGTGCTTCCACTTTCGAGACCTCGTGAGCTGCCTCACATGATCGAGGCACTTTTGTAATTTCTGATGTTGCTATGCTGAGTTTGCTGGGATCTGATGGATTATGAGACTATGTTCAGATTGTGATGAGTAATATATTTGGTTCTTCTCTTTTATATTTTGTTCTTGAGTAAATTCTTGCATGTTCTCCGTTGCAGTATTTTGCTTTGGCCAAGTAGTTTGCTTGCAACTCCAAGAGGGAGCGTTATGCTTGATTGTGGGTTCAGCCCCCTGATGTCTAGCTTGAGTGACAGAAACATGAGACTAGGGGATGTGATGTTGCCACCAGGGATAAAACAACATGCTTGTACCCGCGGGTGCAAGGATTTTTTACTTTACGCAAAGTTCTTTTATTGCAGTTGTCTGTTGCTTTGAGTTTACACTTTGGGTGGGATTCACAACTTAATACCAGCGAGATGTTCTGGATAGATATCTCAAGGTGGATGTTTCGTAGTAGATGCAGTTGGATTTTGGTCTACTTACCTTGGCGTACTGCCCATTTCTTTTGAGCCCTTCCTTTCTTTGCAGCATAGTTATCATTGTGGTGCCTTCATAATCCTGTCAATTTCCCAGCTGTGATTTGTTTACCTCGCTAGCACTTTTATCATCTTTTGAGAGAGAGACATCACTAGTGAAAATCACGGGACCCCGGTCCATCTTCACATTATTGTTTACCACCTTAGTTTACTTTCAGTCTTTACTTTCAGTTCCACTTTTATCTCTTGCGTTGATCCTTTGTAAACAGCAAGGCCGGAGGAATTGACAACTCCTCTATACTCGTTGGGAGCAAAGTTATTTGTATCTGTGTGCAGGTCCACGTCAAGCGCTGTGTCACCTACTTGTATCTCTTGGAGTCATACTGGTTCGATACTCAACCTTAGCATCTTTGCTAAGGGAAACTTTCTGCTACACTGCATCTCACCTTCCACTTGGGGTAACCAACAAGGAGAGTTTCCACTCTGTATCACTCGCTGGGCGAAGCGCTTGAAGATTGCTGGGGTTTCACACAACCGATCCTTTGAGAATCTGATTTCCTCAATCCCGAGGACATGTCTCTTCAGAACCAGCTTCTGTAGATTCCTCATTCCGGCGTGGCCGAGTCTTCGATGCCATAGCCAGCATTCTGAGGCTCGAGCCATTAGGCATGTAGCAACCTGAGGACCTTCAGAAAAATCTACAATATACAGATCACCTTTCCTAACTCCACTGAAGACAATGGAGTTATCGCTAACCATATAGACTACACAATCATTTCTTCCGAAGAGAACAACGAGATCAAGATCACATAGCATAGAGACAGACATCAAGTTGTATCTTAGGGATTCAACAAGCATGACTTTGTCAATATGTTGGTCTCGAGAGATGGCAACTCTGCCGAGACCCAATACCTTACTTTTACCTTTATCGGCGAAGGTGATGGTTTTCTTTGAAGAAGGACTCAGAGATGATTCCATAAGAAGGCTCCTGTCACCAGTCATGTGATTTGTGCATCCACTGTCCATCACCCATTCAGTCTTTCCCTGCAAAGGAATTAGTATCTCACACAACAAGTTATGAGCCAGTCTCAGTTTGAAGAATTTATGGTTCCTCAGAGTTAATTCCTCAGGACGTTCCTCAGGATTGATTCTATGAAACCAAACAATATAAATATCCTTCAACTGATGTTGTCCTGGGCATATGATCTGCAGAATTTATGATTTCCTCAGGACATGTCCCTGCAAAGATGATCAGTTCTTCTTTACCACCCACATCTTAATTGGTGGTTTTGAGGTATATGAGGACTGATGAGGGCGATGAGACCTAATGGGACGTGAGATGATGGTATCAGGATAAACAAATGAATAAGCATTCTTATGAGGGGCTTCCCTTTGAACAAAATGGTTAGCTGATACATGATGATAACCATTTCCATTTGAGGTATCATCCTCAGCTCATTTGCATCTGCATTCACAGGAAGGTTAGTGATGAGGTCATTCTGAACCCAGATCTGCTTGACTGGAGGACTGTTCCTGTAGTTAGTTCCGATGTATCTGGCGAATACCTCACCATTAACATCCTAAAACAATTTATAGTTTGAGTCAAAAGACTCAATCACCACATCTGAGGAAACAACATCATAACCAGATAAAGTATAGGGATCAGGAGGAGGAATCTTTGCCCGAACCCAAGTGGTCTCTGGATATTGTTCAGGTTTCCAGTAAGACCCATCAGGTTTGAGTTTCCGAGTAAATGTGACACCTTCTTTCCTCGGATTCCTGTTGAGAATCTGTTTCTTGAGGATGTCACAAAGAATCTGATGTCCTTTCAGACTCTTGAACATGCCGGTTTCTAGTAGACTCTTCAACCTAGCATTTTCTTCAAGAATGTCTATGGTATCCTCAGACGAGGGGTTAGATACCACAGAAGCAATAGAAATAACAGTGTCTAAAGACATTGAAGAACTAGGCACAGAAGTAATACGGTCATGTTCAATACATTTCAAACAGGGAGGACTAAATCCTTCTTGTGGCATGATGATCTGTTGGGAGAGGAGTGAATCATTTTCTTTCCTCAGATCGTCATGAGACATCCTCACGCGTTCAATTTCTTGCTTCCTCATGAGGAACTCATGAGCCAGCTTCTCATGATCGGTGAGGAGTGCCTCATGGCGACTGAACAAGTCATCAAACTTTGACTGAAGAATTTTTGATTCATCAATCAATTTTTGAGTCTTCGTCATTAACCAACATATCATCACTCTTGTTTAGTGAGGTCTGAATCTTTTCAAGTGCACGTTGTTGCTTAGATGTAAGTTTAGCAAGTTTAGCATAGTTTTCATCAGGTTCTTCATTAGAGGGATCATCCGATGGTGAGTAAGTAGATACCTTGGAGGACTTGGCCATGAAGCAGAAGGCAGGGGTTGTGTCTTCAGCTTCATCATCAACATGCGACGGATGAGATTCCTCTGTGCTGAAGATTGACTTGGAGACAAGCGACGTGTCAAGAGCCAGACCAGCCACACCCTCAGATTCTTTAGATTCTTGTTCCTCAGCATCAGGGTCGGAACCAGATTCTTCAGAGTCCAATTCTTTGCCGAGATATGCGCGAGCCTTACGGGAGTTGATATTCCTGTATCCAACAGACTTTGAGGATCTTGAGGATTTCTTCTTTATCTTTTTATCAGAACTGTCATCTTTCCCTTTCTTCTTCTTCTTCTTCTTCTTCAGTTTAGCTTCCTTTTCGCAAAGAGGACACTCAGCGATGTAATGCCCAGGTTTCTTGCATTTGTGGCAGACTCTCTTTCTTGTTTAAACAGAGTCATCATCTTCGCTTTTTCTTGAGGAGGATCTTGAGGAATTTCCGAAGCGATTCTTCTTCGTGAATCTTTGGAACTTTCTGGTGAGGTGAGCAAGTTCCCGGCTGAGGGTTTCAGGATCATCAGTATCAGCCTCAGACTCTTCATTAGAGGACACTCTTCGTGCTCTAGCTTTTAGCGCGCAGACTTTAGGCGTGGAGCTGTACAAGTCTCATTTTTCAGAGAGCTTCAGTTCATGAGCATTGAGGCGCTCGAGAATGTCAGCAGGATCCAGAGTCTTGAAGTCAGGCCTTTCTTGAATCATCAGCGATAGGAACTCAAACGAGTCATCCAGTGACCTCAGTAGTTTCTTCACCACCTCATGATCTGTGATATCAGCGACACCCAGTGCTTGAAGTCCATTGGATATGTCAGTGAGTCTGTCAAAGGTTTGCTGCACATGCTCGTTGTCCAACCTCTTGAACCTGTTGAAGAGACTGCGGAGTGTGTCAACTCGAGAGTCTCGTTGAGCAGAGACTCCTTCATTAACTTTTGACAGTCTTGGCCATTTTTTTGCAGTATCTAGACCACTGATACGGTTGAACTGAGCCTTGTTGAGGTAACCACCAATAATGCTTCGATCCTTTGCATCAAGCTGCCAGTTCTTCTTGTTAACTTCAGGAGCACTTATTAAGGTAACTTCAGGAATGCCTTGATCAACAATATCCCACAGATCCTTGTCAATGGCTTCAAGATGCACCCTCATCTTGTTCTTCCAGTACGGGTAGTCTGTCCCGTCGAAGATGGGGCAGTTTGAGGCAACGCTCATTGTACCTGAGGTCGACATAAATAAAACTCCAGGCGGTTAAACCGAATCACACAGAACAAGGGAGTATCTTGCTCTGATACCAATTGAAAGTGCAATATATCGACCAGACGGGGGGGGGGGGGGGGTGAATGGGAGATTTTCAAATATCTCGAGGAATTTCTATTTGCTCAGGACTGAGGCAATACGAAATTGAGGAAGTTAAAACCCGAGGAAGAACAAATGAAGTACAAAAGCAATGGCGTGAATTGAAAACAACCAAAGATCCTTGTCAATGGCTTCAAGATGCATCCTCATCTTGTTCTTCCAGTACGGGTAGTCTGTCCCGTCGAAGATGGGGCAGTTTGAGGCAACGCTCATTGTACCTGAGGTCGACATAACTAAAACTCCAGTTGGTTAAACCGAATCACACAGAACAAGGGAGTACCTTGCTCTGATACCAATTGAATGTGCAATATATCGACCAGAGGGGGGGTGAATGGGAGATTTTCAAATATCTCAAGGAATTTCTATTTCCTCAGGACTGAGGCAATACGAAATTGAGGAAGTTGAAACCCGAGGAAGAACAAATGAAGTACAAAAGAAATGGCGTGAATTGAAAACAACCTATTGCATAGCTAAGGTAAGATTGGAGCACGAACGAAGGAATCAGTGAAGAGTGAACTCAGACCGTGAGGCATCAGGATAAGTCATCAGTGCATAAACATAATAACTGAGGTTGAGGAAATAGCACCAGGGCACTTAAGACGAAGACTTGATGAACCAGTTCGAGTTGCTGTGACAACTCTATGTCTGGTTGGAGAGGCTGAGATTGAACTCAGAAGACACAGTCTTCACCTTATTCTCCTTGAACTAACGTCCTCAGACTCCGTCCAATAACTCAGGTGAGTCTTCAAGGTAGACTCCCGAAACCTTCACAGACTCAGTCACTCAGGGAATTCACAATTGCATCTTGACTTCCTCAGACTGAAGACTTCTACACCGGCTGGAAGATGACAGTCTTCAAGAGTAAAAAGCCTCGGATCACTCAAACCGACTCCCTCAGAAATGATCAACTACTCAGGTTGGTGATTTTCCTCACTCAGGTTCTTCAGTATCTTCAATGAGGTGGGTTGCTCTCAGATGACAAGTGTCAGTTTTTCTCTCGGAGCAGCCAACCCACAAATGGGGCTGGGGGTGGCTATTTATAGCGTTGAGCAACCCCAGGTGAAAGGACATAAATGCCCATGCATGAAATTACTTCCATGCCCACCCTTCGGACCGTTGGCTAGAACGGTACCAGCACTCACCACGTGACACATCGCATGGTTGAAATCTCACTCTCTCTTTCTTCAGGCGAACTGCACTGGCAGTTTCCTGACTCCTCAACCGAAGACAAACTCCTCAGTTTCCTGAAGAACATCGTCACAGACACCCGTGGAATTGAACTTATACTGCAGGATATTTCTTTGGGTTTTTCTTCAGTATTTCTAATTGAGCACTTCCTCAGAAATACAGAACTCATTTTCCTCAACCCCTCCAACAGTGCGGTGTTTTCCTACGACTCAAGAAGTATAAAAAGTCTTAGCGAAGACTACACTTCAACTTCGTCTTCAGCGCTAACGTCCTCAGGATCTGGTACTGCTTCAGCTTTAGCTGAACGCTTCAGGATCCTGATTCCTCAGGATTTCGCACAACTTCAGTCTTCAGGAAACACACCGATTTCTCCTGTGTTCCTCAACATTTGGGGGGGGGGTCGACAATGGTGGTTAACCTCATCCTCAGGGACTGTTTCCTGTGTATACTCACAAACACATCAGTCTCTTAACCGTTTTGTCATCAAATACTCCAAAACCTGAAAGGGGGCACTAGATGCACTTACAGTGTCCTCTAGTTAAATACAAAAGGCTAACCCCTAATGGGCCACCATTGGACCGTTAAGGGGAGGGCGCCATCCCCCAAGGTTGGCCCACCTCTGGTGCCCTACTTTGCGCCTATTTATCTCTCTCGTTCCAAAAACCCTCGTAGAGGACTCCTTTTTCACGTTTACGCCACTGTCCTGGCACCCTGTCGGAGGGAGGATTGATCTCCGGAGGCTCCTCCATCATCATGCTTTCCTTTGAGATGCTTCGTGAGTAGTTCCTCCTTCGACTTAGAGTTCATGACGGCATGCTATTTGATGTGTTCTCTTCAATATTGTGCTTCAATGTTGAGTCCTTATGAGTTGCATATCATGATCAAGGCATATATATTATAGTTTCCATGTTGTTATGTTGTGTTTGCTGGATCCGATGGATTATGAGATTATGTTCAGACTATGGAAGTAATATATTTTGATCTCTTTTATATTGTGTTCTTGAGTGCCCTTGCATGTTGTCTATTACAGTTTTTTGCTTTGTCCAAGTAGTATATTGTGACTCCAAGAGGGAACGTTATGCTACATAATGGGTTTATGCCTCCTGATGTCCGGTTTGAGTGACAGAAACATGGGGCTAGGGAATGTGTTGTTGCCATTAGGAGTAAAACAACGGTGTTTAGGGTTAATACTCATCACAAACTGAATATAATCTCATAATCCATCGGATCCCAGCAAGCACAACATAGCAAAACAGGAACTAATACATAGGTGCCTTGATCATGATAGGCTGCTCATAGGGGCTAAATATTGAAGCACAAAATTGGAGAGAATACATCATTTAGCTACTGGCCATGGACCCATGATCCAAGGGGGACTACTCACGGCGCATCCCGGAGCCGTTCATGGTGATGGAGATGCCTCCAAAGGTCAATCCTCCCTCCTGCAGGGTGCCAGGACAGGTTATTCTGGCGATCCCGAGATCAGAATCGCGACGGCGGCGGAACAGTGGACGAAATCGCATAACAGGGGGCTCCTCGAGGGTTTCTATCTCAGGGGATATATATATGCCAAAGGAGGTCCTGGGGGTGCCCCCTGGACCAGGCGGCCTGATGGCGCGGCGCCTGGAAAAGGGTGGCCCGCTTCGGGCTTCTAGAGTCTTCTAACTTGGATATTTTTTGGTATTTTTTATGGAATTTTCCGAGCACTTTTATATTTGTATTTTTTTCTGCAATGCACAGACAATAATAGACAGAAAACTGACACTGGGCACTGAATTAGTAGGTAGTCCAAAATATGTTGTAAATGGTATGAAAGTGCATCAAAACATATAGCAATATCACCAAAAGAAGCATGAAGCGAACATAAATTATAGATACGTTTGGGATGTATCAACAACCCCAAGCTTAATTATTGCTCGTCCTCGAGTAGGAAAATGACAACAAAGATAATTTCTGTGGTGACATGCTACCAACAAAGATTTGAACTTTAAAGTACAACAAGCAAGATATGCAATTCAAGTCAAGACAATAACAAGAAAGAGTCTATATCTAGTATTGAAACAAGCAAAAAGAACATAAAGGTGCAAGAAGCTCTCGCTGTCCGTGACTCGAATGTCTCCAATCGGTGTTCCCGTGCTGTGGGAGATGGGTTTAGAGCATACAAATACTTAATAGTTGCTGAGAACTCAATCTACTAAACTTCACACTTAGTCTCCTTTGGAATCTTATTATGACTCGTCCAAGACCGTCGGCCAGGTACAAGTCAATTCGATCCTCTCCCTTTTGATTTCGAGCACTCATGCAATGAATGAGAGCAAGCAAGATTAGTTGGCACTTAGGATGGCAAAGAGAATAAATGATGGGGGAAGGAAGTATAAATGCTACTTTGAAGCATGATTGTGGATCTTTTAAAAGAAATAGTAGTGTTGCCCCCTTCTCTCTTTTTTATTTTTTATTTCTCTTTTTTCTCTTTTTTGTATTTTTGTGGCCTCTTTGGCTCTTTCTATTTATCTCTCATTTGTCCTCTTGGGGATCTTTTCATGTGTCCTATTTTGGGATCTTTTATTTGTGTCCTCTTTGAGATCTTTTCCTCACTTAAGGGAAACACTCTATATATTACAAGGATGATGAAGATCACACACTTTTACAGAAGTACTCAACATAAAGAAAACTGAAGATAAATCATGATGTATGCAAATGTATGCCTCTTCTAGTGTAGCAGGATATGCAATGATACTAGCGCGTCATGTAGAAATTATGAGGGCAAGGAACAACTAGCATGCGGCTCTACAATCAAGCAAAAACATGTATGACAATGAAAGATCAAGTCATGAGAAGATGGATGTTGCATGGCAATGTATCTCGGAAAGGCCATGGAAATGCCTTGATAGGTAGGTATGGTGGCTGTTTTGAGAAAGATATAATGAGGCTTATGATGACAGAGTGTATAATGCCAAAGATTTGGATGCACCAGCAAAGTTTGCACCGAATCTCAAGATGATAAAGGGCAATGCACGGTACCGAAGATGTTAGTGATCCATCTAGTAGCTAGAGTTCTCAACTAATTTTTGTAGTTTTCAAAACTAAGCACGTTGAACCAAAATACGACACCTATCACTAATAGGCTTGAGCTCTTGACACACAGAAGTCCAAAACATTAATCAAAACAATACCTCAAAACTATTTCAAGTTACCACTTGATACGTCCCTATCTATAATTTCTGTTTGCTCCATGCATGTTTTGTGTGATATTTCTATGATCTAGATACACGTTCATACACTTTTGATCATATTTGGGCTAACCTATTAACTCAGTGCACCCCAGTGCCAGTTTCTGTTTTCTACTATTTTTCTATTTCAGTTTTCCCTCATATTAAAAGTGCTCCAAAAATGTGAGAAAAATCAGATAGAAAATAAGCTCAACGGAAGCTTCCAGAGTCACAAAGGAGGGCCGGAGGGGCCCCACCTGGTGCCCAGGCGGCCAGGTGGCGCGGCCTAGGGTGGGGCCGCGCCGGGTGGCCGCCTGGACACCTGGTGGGATGACTGGCTGCCCCCCTTCGCCTATTTAATCTCCGTGACGCAAAACCCCCGAGGACAGAACCCTTTTTTGTGATCTCGCCTCTGTTCCTCCGCCGCCGTGCTTCCAAGATCGGGAGCTCCAGCAGACTTCTTCCCGGCACCCTAGCGGAGCGAGGGTCGACCTCCGGGAGCTTCCCCTCCACCATGGATGCTTCCCGGATGTGCCGTGAGTAGTTTTCCTTGGACCATGGGTCCGTGATCAGTAGCTATGTGATGTTCTCCTCCCCTCTTTGTTCTTCATGGTTTAGTCCTCGTGAGCTGCCCTACATGATCGAGGCACATATGTAATCTTTCTTCTGTTGCTATGCTGAGTTTGCTGGGATCTGATGGATTATGAGATTATGTTCATATTGTGATAGAGTACTATATTTGGTTCTTATCTTTTATATTTTTGTTCCTAAGTAATTCTTGCATGTTCTCCGTTGCTGTTTATTGCTTTGGCCAAGTAGTAGGTAGTAATTCCAAGAGGGAACATTATGCTCGATTGTGGGTTCATGCCCCCCGATGACACGCTTGAGTGACAGAAACATGAGTCTAGGGGATGTGTTGTTGACACAAGGGGGAAAACAACGGTGCTTGTAACCACGGTTGCAAGGATTGTTTACTTTACGCAAAGTGCTTTTTAATGTAGCTATCTGTTGCTTTGGGGTTTACACTTTGGGTGGGGCTCGCAACTTAATACCATCGAGATGTTCTCGATAGATATCTCAAGGTGGATGATTAGTAGTAGATGCAGTTGGATTTCGTTCTACTTATTTTGGCGTACTGCCCATGCTTTTGAACCTCTTCCTTTCTTTGTAGCATAGTTAGCATTGTGGTGCGTTTATACTCCTGTCAATTGCCCAGCTCTAATTTGTTTACACCGCATAGCAATTTTATCGTCTTTTGGGAGAGAGACATCGCTAGTGAACATAACGGGACCCGGTCCATATTCTCATTACTTTTTACACGCTTATTTACTTTTCTTCCTTTTACTTTCCAGTTGTTATCATTATCATTATTATCTGTTCCGTTGATCCTTTGTGAACAGCAAGGCCGGAGAGATTGACAACCTCTCTGTACTCGTTGGGAAGCAAAGTTATTTGTGTTTTGTGCAGGTCCAGGTCAAGGAAGCAACCCACAGTGCCATTGCTTTCTTGCCACCTACTTATCATCTCCTGAGTCCTACTGGAGATAAACCTTGGTATCTTCACCAAGGGAAATTTGTCGTTATCCTACATCTCACCTTCCGCTTGGGGTAACCAACGAGGAGAGGTGTTGCACTTTTCAACTCTCTCGTCATCAAGCGAATTTCTGGAGCCGTTGCCGGGGAGTCTGAGTGCTAATATAGTGGAGTTTCCCACTACCATTTACCTTTGCTTTTTAGTCTTGTTAGTTTACCTTTCAGTTTTTATCTTTGTTTCTTATATAAAAATTCACAAAAAATATTTATCTTGCTTTTAGTAGTCCTCCTTGTTTAGATGAACATGTTAGGACTTGGTGCTTTGCGGGAATCGGAAGTTCTCGATTTTCGTCAAAGGGATGGAGAAAACATGAAGAAGGCATGGGACAGAATTTCTGAAGCACATAAAAGAATTATGCCTTGGATACCTATAAAAATTGTGCTCATAATTTTTTACCATGGTATTTTTAAGTGGTGTAAACACTCTCTTGATATTATAGCTGAAGGAGACTTTTTAGAGTGTGATGAAGCTAGAGCTCTTGATATTTTGCATAGTCTATCTAGTTATTTTTTCATGATCGTAGTATTGATACTGTTGTACATAGACTTGCCACAATTGAAAAGAGGATGGATGCTCTAGACTTGAGGAAAGTAGAGGAACTTAAGTCCAACAAGAAAGAAATGCTGGAGATAGATGATTATTGGGAGCCCTTTGTTAGGATTAGCATCTTTAACCAAGACTTCCTTGCTTTTTATGATATTGGATCCATGGTTTCTACCATGCCAAAAATAGTTTATGATTCTTTGAAACTAGATATGGATAAATTGTTATCTTATCTTGAACATGCTAATGGAGATATTCCAGAGGTTAAAGTAAAGGTAAAGTAAGTCCAAGTTGCATTCCTCCATAGGGTTGCAGCGATGGATTTCTTCATCATGGAGCCAAACCAAAGCAACGTCGTACTTGGGGGGGACTTCCTCCGAGCTATGAAAGGCTTCATTGCTATTGGTAACGGGCACATACGGATACGCGGTAAGGCAAAAGGTAAGTACCTCTTTCATAGGAAGAAGAAGAATGAGCTTGTTGAAAATCAATTTTAAGGTTTTTATGACTCCGATGATCTTGGAGACCTTTGATTCTTCTTTTGCCTTCAGCCTAGCTTAAAGGCGTAAAAGAAAGCCCTTGTTGGGAGGCAACCCAAGATGTTTTTATTTTTTCTTTTAGTTGTCTTGATGGTTGTTTCTACTATAGCAACATCATTGTATCTTTATTTTCAAGCTTTGTCCCAAGTTATAGCCTCTTATGATAAGGGAAGCAAAAGTTGTGACATGCTGTCCAAAAAACAGATTTTGTCTTCTTGACGAAAAAAATCGGAACAAATCACCAGTTCATCTTTTTAGCTGAATTATTTACACATCATGCTCTATACAATTGTGAAACTTTTGTATGTTCTGAGTTTTTTGATTTGAGTTGCAGAAGTTCCCCGAAAAAAATTCTCTACTACCTGTTGTTCTGTTTTTCACAGATTCTGCCACGTTTTGGCTCTCCTTACTTTTGCAAAACTTAAGCTTTATTTTTCTTTGCAAAAACCTTTTGGCAATCTTGAGAAACAGTGGCACTTCAAGAATATCTTTATATCCAGTGGGAAAAAATTATTTTATTAAGGGTACTAACCTCTCTAATCAGCTTATGATGAGTTATGTATGAAGGGAGTTTTCAAGTGTGTGAGGGAAGATAATGAAAGAAGATCCGGGAGTGTCAAGCGCTCAAGCTTGGGGATGCCCCCATGCATCCCCAATAAATAATCAAGGAGACTCAAGCGTCTAAGCTTGGGGATGCCGCCGTGCATCCCCTTCTCCATCAACAATCATCAGTTCGTTCTTCATCTCACTATATTTTTATCACTTCATTCGTTATGTGCTATGCTTGGAGCGTCTAGCTCTTAGGTTTACTTTTTAGTTTTCTTTAGTTTTGCTTGCTGTTCATAACAAGTTACACCCCAGCTTACTTTGTGTGGGAGAGAAACACGCTCCACTCCAATCTAGAACACATCATAGGATTTTTCATGCTTATCTTTTTACTGTTGTGTGTTCTTTATCTTTTCATAGCTACTGCCATGTTTCGTTTTAGTTTTAGTTTGTATTTAGTAAGAGCCTTTTCTTTTGTTTAGTTTGTTGCTGGAACTCTCTTTAGTTTTCATGTTTATCTTGTTAAGAGAGTTGGTTGTTGATACGGTGAGGATAGTTCTCTCACTCCTCATTGGTTACCCCAAGTGGAAGGTGAGATGTAGCGTAGCAGCAAATTTCCCTTAGCGAAGATGCTAAGGTTGAGTATCGAACCAGTAGGACTCACAGAGATACAAGGTGGTAAAGTGAACAATGGCGCCGTTCACAACCGAGGGTTGCTAACTTCACCTGGACCTGCACACAGATACAAATAACTTTGCTCCCAACGAGTACAGAGGAGTTGTCAATTCCTCCGGCCTTGCTGTTTACAAAGGATTAACGGAACAGATAATAATGATAATGATAACAACTGGAAAGTAAACTAAGGATGTAAACATTGATATGAAGATGGACCGGGGTCACGTGATTTTCACTAGTGATGTCTCTCTCCCAAAAGACGATAAAAGTGCTAGCGAGGTAAACAAATCACAGTTGGGAAATTGACATGATTATGAAGGCACCGCAATGCTAACTATGCTGCAAAGAAAGGAAGGGCTCAAAAGAAATGGGCAGTACGCCAAGGTAAGTAGACCGAAATCCATCTACATCTACTACGAATCATCCACCTTGAGATATCTATCCAGAACATCTCGCTGGTATTAAGTTGCGAATCCCACCCAAAGTGTAAATCTAAAGTAACAGACAACTGCATTAAAAGAACTTTGCGTAAAGTAAACAATCCTTGCATCCGCGGATACAAGCACCGTTGTTTTATCCCTGGTGGCAACAGCACATCCCCTAGTCTCATGTTTCTGTCACTCAAGCTAGACATCAAGGGGCTGAACCCACAATCAAGCATAACGCTCCCTCTTGGAGTTGCAACAAATCACTTGGCCAAAGTAAAATACGGCAATGGAGAACATGCAAGAATTTACTCAAGAACAAAATATAAAAGAGAAGAACCAAATATATTACTCATCACAATCTGAACATAGTCTCATAATAAATCAGATCCCAACAAACTCAGCATAGCAATGGCAGAAAATTACAAAGGTGCCTCGATCATGTGAGGCAGCTCGTGAGGTCTCGAAAGTGGAGGCACAAAGAGGGGAGAGATAGATCACATAGTTACTGGTCACGGACCCATGGTCCAAGAGGAACTACTCACGGTACATACGGGAGGCGTCCATGGCTATGGATGGTCTCCCGGAGGGGGTAGGTTCTCCCGTCAGGGTGCCGGAGCAGCTTCTCCAGGTAGCCCCGATCTTGAAACGGCGGTGGCGGCGGTACAGAGGCGAGATCGCGAAAGAGGGATTCTTCTTAGGGGTTTCCGTCACGGGGGGTAAATATAGGCGAAGGGGGGCACCGAGAGGGGCCACCAAGCAGCCAGGAGGCCTCCTGGCGCGGCCTAGGGTGGGGCCATGCCAGGGACCCTCCTGGCCTCCTGGTCGTGGCCCCCCTCTGCTCCTTTGGTGTTTCCGGAAGCTTCCGTGTCGCTGATTTTTTATATGATTTTTCCGGATTTTTTGGAGCACTTTTAATGGCCGGAAAACCTGAAATACAAAAAACAGCAGAAAACAACAACTGGCAGCTGGGTGCACTGGGTTAATAGATTAGTCCAAATATGCTCAAAAGTGTATGAAAGTTCAAGCAAATCATGGCAAAGTCACACAAAACATGCATGGAGCAAGCAGAAATTATAGATACGTTTGGGACGCATCAACATCCCCAAGCTTAATTCCTGCTCGTCCTCGAGTAGGTAAATGATAACAAGCATAATTTCTATGGTGACATGCCACACAACCATAAAAGGACTTTTAAGTAAAGGAATCAAAGCATGCAATTCAATTCAAGTCTTAACAAGCAAGAGTCTATATTAGCATTGACAAAAGCAACAAAAGAACAAAAGGTCCAAGAGCTCTTGCTGTCCGTGACTCGAATGTCTCCAGATGGTGTTTGCGTGCAAGCAGGGGATAGGGAAATACGAGATAAAAAGTAATCGTTGAGAACAACTATCTACTAAAGTTTCACACTTAAGTCTCCTTTGGATTCTTATCTTGACTCGTCCCCAGACCACTAGCCAGGTACAAGTCAAACTGATCCACTCCCTTTCGAAATTTTGAGCACTCATGCAATGGATGAGCGTGAGCAAGAAAGTTGACACCTAAAAGGCGAAACAGAAGGAAGGTGGAGGAGGAAGACAAAAAGGTGTGAAAGGCTCACATCAATGAGGACAATCATAGGCGAGAGAAGGCCATATGATAGATATGATGTGAGGAGTAGGGATTGCCATGCAACGGATGCACATGTGAGCTAAAAGCTCACGAAGGGAACTAGTGGGGGTGCATCTAACTTGCTTGCTCAAGAAGGCCTAGAGCTCGTTTGAGGAGGCTCATCATTGGAATATACCAGCCAAGTTCTATAGTGTGAAGGTCCCCACATAGCTATATGCATGATGATGATCTCTATGGAGTACAAGGGATAGAGGATGAAGTACTAGTGTGGATCTCTCAAAAGGAATAGTAGTGTGCCCCCTTCTCTCTTTTTATTTCTTTTTCTCGTTTTTTCTATTTTTTTCTATTTTTTTCTATTTTTTGTGGCCTCAATGGCTCTTTCTATTTAACTCTCATTTGTCCTCTTTGGGATCTTTTGATTTTGTCCTCTTTGGGATCTTTTCCTCACTTAGGGGCAACACTCTATATTTTACAAGAATATAGGAGATCTTTCACACTTTACAAAGGTACTCACACAAAGAAGATATAACTATCATGATGAAAAGGTATGACATGAGGATCAAGTCATGAGAAGATGGATGTTGCATGGCAATGTATCTCGGAAAGGCTATGGAAATGCCTTGTAGGTAGGTATGGTGGCTGTTTTGAGGAAAGATATAAGGAGGCTTATGATGACAGAGCGTATCGTGCCAAGGGTTTGGATGCACCGGCGAAGTATGCGCCAACTCTCAAGTTGAGAAAGGGCAATGCACGATACCGAAGAGGCTAGAAAAAGTATAGGTGGGCGGAAGTGTCAACTTTCGAATACTCACATTAATCCGAAGAACTCATGCACTTATTATCAGTAACTCTCAATCTAATCAGGAGGTTCACAAAGACACAAGTACCCCGAAGAGGAGTGTATGGCGGTTTGGTTATCCTTGCGCATCCTCGACTCATGGTACGTGAGTATTCTCTAATATTCGAACCCTCCAGAGGTTAGTGATCCATCTAGTAGCTAGAGTTCCCAACAGGGTTTTTTTTGGTTTTCGAAAAACACACGGATTGCCCAAAATACGACATTTATCACTAATAGGCTAGAGATCTTGACACCAAACGTTCAAACATTACTCTAGTCAATACCTCAAAACTATTGCAAGTTACTACAACTAAGAGAAAAGCAACTTCAACTACCTACTTCTAGTCAAGACAGAAAACTCAGTGCAACAGGCAAACTCTCTAACAAGATAAAACATGCAACCTATAGAGAGTTCAACCTAAAACAAAAGAAAATCTCTAGAAAAAATAAAGCACTACAACTAAACAGAGCAGCAACTAAGAAAAGAAAAAGAACAACTCACAGCTAAAAGAATAAGCATGCAAAATCTATGAGGAGTTCTAGTTCAAGCGGAGCGTGTAACTCTCCCACACAAAAAGAAAGTAAGCTGGGATCTAACTTGTTACTACAGCAAACAAAGCAAAATAGAACTAAAAACAAAACCTAAGAGCGAGACGCTCCAAGAATAGCACATAACGCATGAAGTGATAAAAATATAGTGCAGCGAGGGACGAACTGATAATTGTTGATGAAGAAGGGGATGCACGGGGGCATCCCCAAGCTTAGACGCTTGAGTCTCCTTGAATATTTATTGGGGGTGCACATGGGCATCCCCAAGTTTGAGCGCTTGACACTCCAGGATCTTCTTTCATCATCTTCCATCGCACACTTGAAAACTCCCTTCATACATAACTCATTGTAGACTGATTAGAGAGGTTAGTACCCTAATAAAATAATTGTTTCTCTTACTGGAAATAAAGATAAACTTGAAGAGCTACTATTTCTCAAGATTTCCAAAAAGTTTTTGCAAAGAAAAAGCAAGCTTAAGGTTTGCAAAAGTGAAGAGAGACAAAACGTGGCAGAATCTGTGAAAAATAGAACAACAGGTAGAAACAAATTTTTTAGAGGTACTTCTGCAACTCAAATAAAAAAACTCAGAACATACACAAGTTTCGTAATTGTATAGAGCATGCTGTGTAAAACATTCAGCTCAAAAATATGAACTGGGAATTTTCTATGATTTTTCTAGTGACGAGGACAAAATCTGTTTTCTGGACAGCATGTCACAACTTTCACTTCCCTTGTCGTATGAGGCTATAAAAGGCACACAGCTTGAAAAGTAAAGATACAATGATGTTTCTACAGTAGTAACAATCATCAAGACCACTAATAACATAAGAAAATCAAAAGAAATACCTAAATTCGTTGCGGGCTGCCTCCCGAAAGCGCTTCTTTAAAGCCATTAGCTAGGCTTAAAGCAGAAGATCAAGTCTTTTCAAGAGAATAACTAGCCCTTATGACGGACTCAAAAGGTAACTTAATCTTTTTCCTAGGGAAATGTTCCATCCCTTTCTTGAGAGGGAATTGTAATTTGATATTCCCCTCTTTCATGTCAATAACAGCACCAACTGTGCGAAGAAAAGAACGTCCCAAAATAATTGGACAAGAAGGTTCACATTCAATGTCCATAATAGTGAAATCAACGGGAACATAATTGTCATTGACAATGATAAGAACATCGTCGATCTTCCCCAAAGGTTTCTTTACGAAAGAATCAACAAGACGAACACCAAAAGAACAAGAATCAAAAGGTTTCAATTCAAGCATATCATACATTCTTTTGGGCATAACAGAGGTACTTGCACCAACATCACAAAGAGCATAACGAGAAAAGTTATTCAACTTGATTTTTATCATAGGATCCCAACCATCTTCTAGCTTCCTAGGTATGGAGGCTTCTAGTCTAAGCTTCTCCTCCCTAACTTTGATTAGAGCATTGGTGATATGCTCCGTGAAGGCAAGATTAAGTGTGCTAGTGTGGGGGTCTCTAGACATCTTGTGTAGGAAACCAATAACTTCAGGTAAAGTGCAGTTGTCAAAGTCTAGATCACTACTATCTATCAAGGAGGTAGTGATATCATTTAAGCTCACTTGTTTGAAAGCTTCTACGTTCATAGAGGTTTCTTCATCTATGGTTGAGGTGGTAGCATCACCATTGATAGGTCCAGTGGGACTAGGGGTGTGATGGGTGCTAACTGTTTGGACATCCTCAACTACTTGGATAGTGGCTACTGTGTGGTAGGTAGGAAGGATCTTAACTCTCTCTTCTTCCTCCTTTTCTCTAGCCCATCTTTCTTTAAGTTTAGCCATCATCCTAATGTTTTCATTGATTTGTAACTGGATAGCATTAATAGGAGTGACCTTACTCTCCTCAAGGGGAGAGGTTCTAATTTTTAACATCTCAACATCAAGGGCTAAGTTGTCTACCTTCAAACAAAGATTATCTAATTTAGCTATTTTTTCTTCCACATTCTTGTTGAAGGCTTTTTGGGTAGTGATAAAGTCTCTAAGCATACTCTCTAGTTCAGAGGTGGGGTTCTTGTTGCTAGGATAAGTGTTGTTGTTCCCATAAGTGGATGGAAATGGTCTAGGATTACTAGCAAAATTACTCCTATAAGCATTATTATTGAAGTTGTTTCTAGAGATAAAGTTCACATCTACTTGTTCCTGAGCAACAAAAGAATTTAAAGGAACATCCTAAGGATCAATAGGAGCTTGCTTGGTAAGTAGAGACATGATAAGGTCAACCTTTTCATTTAGAGAGGAGATCTCCTCGACAGAATTTACCTTCTTACCAGTTGGAGATCTTTCGGTGTGCCACTGAGAGTAGTTCAACATCATCTCGTCAAGTAGCTTTGTGGCAGCACCAAGTGTGGTCGACATAAAGGTTCCTCCCGCGGCCGAATCTAACAGGTTCCGCGAGGTAAAGTTCAAGCCTGCATAAAAAGTCTGGATAACCATCCAGGTAGTCAGTCCATGTGTGGGGCAGTTCTTGACAAGCGTCTTCGTACGTTCCCATGCCTGGGCAACGTGTTCATTATCCAATTGCCTGAAATTCATAATGTTACTCCTCAATTGAATAATTTTAGCAGGGGGATAGTACTTCCCGATAAAAGCATCATTGCACTTATCCCAAGAATCTATGCTTTTCTTAGGCAAGGATTGAAACAAGATTTTAGCTTCATCCCTTAAAGAGAAAGGAAAAAGCTTAAGCTTAACAATTTCACCATCTACTTCTTTGTACTTTTGCATATCACAAAGATCAATAAAATTATTTAAATGCAAAGCAGCATCATCTCTAGCACCAGAGAATTGATCTTTCATAACAAGGTTTCGCAAAGCAGGTTTAATCTCATAAGAAGGTGCTGAAGTAGCAGGTGTAGCAATAGGAGTGCAGATAAAGTTACTGTAGTTGTGACTAGTGAAGTCACACAACATAGTGTATTCATTGGAACCCATAGTAGAAGCAGGTATTTTTGGTATTTTTGATAAGGGACACAAAGGTAAAAAACAGAAAGGTAAACTAACAAGACTAAAAAGCAAAGATAAAAGATAGTGTGCAACTCCCCTATCTTGTAGACTGGAGTCCCCGGCAACGGCGCCAAAAATTGGCTTGATACGGTGAGGATAGTTCTCTCACTCCTCATTGGTTACCCCAAGTGGAAGGTGAGATGTAGCGTAGCAGCAAATTTCCCTTAGCGAAGATGCTAAGGTTGAGTATCGAACCAGTAGGACTCACAGAGATACAAGGTGGTAAAGTGAACAATGGCGCCGTTCACAACCGAGGGTTGCTAACTTCACCTGGACCTGCACACAGATACAAATAACTTTGCTCCCAACGAGTACAGAGGAGTTGTCAATTCCTCCGGCCTTGCTGTTTACAAAGGATTAACGGAACAGATAATAATGATAATGATAACAACTGGAAAGTAAACTAAGGATGTAAACATTGATATGAAGATGGACCGGGGTCACGTGATTTTCACTAGTGATGTCTCTCTCCCAAAAGACGATAAAAGTGCTAGCGAGGTAAACAAATCACAGTTGGGCAATTGACAGGATTATGAAGGCACCGCAATGCTAACTATGCTGCAAAGAAAGGAAGGGCTCAAAAGCAATGGGCAGTACGCCAAGGTAAGTAGACCGAAATCCATCTGCATCTACTACGAATCATCTACCTTGAGATATCTATCCAGAACATCTCGCTGGTATTAAGTTGCGAATCCCACCCAAAGTGTAAATCCAAAGCAACAGACAACTGCATTAAAAGAACTTTGCGTAAAGTAAACAATCCTTGCATCCGCGGATACAAGCACCGTTGTTTTATCCCTGGTGGCAACAACACATCCCCTAGTCTCATGTTTCTGTCACTCAAGCTAGACATTAAGGGGCTGAACCCACAATCAAGCATAACGCTCCCTCTTGGAGTTGCAACAAATCACTTGGCCAAAGTAAAATACGGCAACGGAGAACATGCAAGAATTTACTCAAGAACAAAATATAAAAGAGAAGAACCAAATATATTACTCATCACAATCTGAACATAGTCTCATAATCCATCAACTCAGCATAGCAACGGCAGAAAATTACAAAGGTGCCTCGATCATGTGAGGCAACTCACGAGGTCTCGAAAGTGGAGGCACAAAGAGGGGAGAGATAGATCACATAGCTACTGGTCACGGACCCATGGTCCAAGAGGAACTACTCATGGTACATACGGGAGGCGTCCATGGCTATGGATGGTCTCCCGAAGGGTGTAGCTTCTCCCGACAGGGTGCCGGAGCAGCTTCTCCAGGCAGCCCCGATCTTGAAACGGCGGTGGCGGCGGTACAGAGGCGAGATCGTGAAAGAGGGATTTGTCTTAGGGGTTTCCGTCACGGGGGGTAAATATAGGCGAAGGGGGGCACCGAGAGGGGCCACCAGGCAGCTAGGAGGCCTCCTGGCGCGGCCTAGGGTTGGGCCGCGCCAGAGACAGTCCTGGCCTCCTGGTGGTGGCCCCCCTCCGCTCCTTTGGTGTTTTCGGAAGCTTCCGCGTCGCTGATTTTTTATATGATTTTCCGGATTTTTTGGAGCACTTTTAATGGCCGGAAAACCTGAAATACAAAAATAGCAGAAAACAACAACTGGCAGCTGGGTGCACTGGGTTAATAGATTAGTCCAAATATGCTCAAAAGTGTATGAAAGTTCAAGCAAATCATGGAAAAGTCACACAAAACATGCATGGAGCAAGCAGAAATTATAGATACGTTTGGGACGTATCAGTTGTTGCACTGAGTTGTGTCTTGTCTTGAAAGTAGGTAATTGAGGTTGCTATTTAATTTTAGTAGTAACTTGCAATAGTTTTGAGGTAGTGTTGTGAGTAATGTTTGAACTTTTTGTGTCAAGAGCTCTAGCCTATTAGTGATAGGTGTCGTATTTTGGGCAATCCGTGTTTATTTTCAAAACCTACAAAACTAGTTGAGAACTCTAGCTACTAGATGGATCACTAATCTTTTGAGGGATCGGATATTAGAGTACACCCACGTACCATGAGTCGAGGATGCGCAAGGATAACCAAACCCCCATACACTCCTCCTCGGGGTACTTGTTTCTTTGTGAACCTCCTTATTAGGTTGAGAGTTACCGATAATAAGTGCATGAGTTCTTCGGACTAATGTAAGTATTGAAAGTTGACACTTCCACCTCCTCATATTTGCTAGCCTCTTCCGTACCATGCATTGCCTTCTTCTCACTCCGAGAGTTGGCGTCCACCTTCGCCGGTACATCCAAACCCTTGGAATGATACGCTCTATCATCATAAACCTCCTTATATCTTTCCTCAAAACAGCCACCATACCTACCTATCAAGGCATTTCCATAGCCTTTCCGAGATATATTGCCATGCAACATCCACCTCTTCATGACTTGATCTTCATGTCATACATGTTCTGCTACACAGGTAGATGCATACATTGCAGACATCATGATAGCTACATCTTCTTTATGTGTGAGTACCTTGTAAAGTGTGAAAGATCTTCTATACCCTCTTGTAAATTAGAGTGTTGCCCTTAAGTGAGGAAAAGATCCCAAAGTGGACAAAATAAAAGATCCCAAAGAGGACAAATGAGAGTTAAATAGAAAGAGTCATTGAGGCCACCAACAAAATAGAAAAAAGAGAAAAAGAAATTAAAAGAGAGAAAGGGGCAACACTACTATCCTTTTGAAAGATCCACACTAGTACTCCCTCTTATCCTTGTACTCCATAGAGATGGTCATTCATGCATATAGCTATGTGGGGACCTCCACACTATAGAACTTGGATTGCATATTCCAAGGATGAGCCTCCTCAAAAGAGCTCTAGGTCTTCATGAGCGAGCAAGTTGGATGCACCCCCACTAGTTCCATTGGAGAGCTTTCTTAGCTCATATGTGCATCCGTTGCATGGAAATCCCTACTTTTCACATCATATCTATCATTTGGCCTTCTCGCCTATGATTGTCCTCATTGATGTGAGCCTTTCTCACCCTTTTTATCTTCCTCCACCATATTTCTCTCTTTGCCATCCTAAGTGTCAACTTTTGTGCTTACACTCATCCATTGCATGAGTGCTCAAAATATCGAAAAGGAGTGGATCAAATTGACTTGTACCTGGCTAGTGGTCTGGGGACGAGTCAAGATAAGATTCCAAAGAAGACCTAGTGTGAAACTTTAGTAGATTGAGTTCTCAACAAAAATACTTTTTTTCTCGTATTCCCTATCCCCTTTCTTGCATGCAACACCATTTGGAGACATTCGAGTCACGGACAGTGAGAGCTCTTGCACCTAATGTTCTTTTGTTACTTGTTTCAATGCTAATATAGACTCTTGCATGTTATGACTTGAATTGAATCGCATACCTATATTGCTTTACTTTTCAAAGTTCTTATATGGTTGCTAGCATGTTACCACAGAAATTATGCTTGTTATCATTTACCTACTCGAGGACGAGTAGGAATTAAGCTTGGGGATGTTGATACGTCCCAAACATATCTATAATTTCTGCTTTCTCCATGCATGTTTTGTGTGATATTGCTATGATCTAGATACACTTTCATACACTTTTGATCATATTTGGGCTAACCTGTTAACTCAGTGCACCCCAGTGCCAGTTTCTGTTTTCTGCTGTTTTTCTATTTCAGTTTTCCCCCATATTAAAAGTGCTCAAAAAATCTGGGAAAATCAGATAAAAAATCAGCGCAACGGAAGCTTCCAGAGTATCGAAGAAGGGCCGGAGGGGCCCCAACTAGTGCCCAGGCAGCCAGGTGGCGCGACCTAGGGTGGGGCCGCGCCGGGTGGCCGCTTGGACACCTGGTGCCCCCCTGGCTTCCACCTTTGCCTATTTAATCTCCATGACGCGAAACCCTCGAGGACAGAACCCTTTTTCGCGATCTCGCCTCGGTTCCGCTGCCGCCGCGCTTCCAAGATCGGGAGCGCCAACAGACTTCTTCCCGTCACCCTGCCGGAGGGAGGATCGACCTTCGGGAGCTTCCCCTCCACCATGGAAGCTTTCCGGATGTGCCGTGAGTAGTTTACCTTGTACCATGGGTCTGTGATCAGTAGCTCTGTGATGTTATCCTCCCCTCTTTGTTCTTCATGGTTTAGTCCTCATGAGCTGCCCTACATGATCGAGGCACATATGTAATCTTTCTGCTGTTGCTATGCTGAGTTTGCTGGGATCTGATGGATTATGAGATTATGTTCAGATTGTGATAGAGTAATATATTTTGTTCTTATCTTTTATATTTTTGTTCCTAAGTAATTCTTGCATGTTCTCCGTTGCTGTTTATTGCTTTGGCAAAGTAGTAGGTAGTAACTCCAAGAGGGAACGTTATGCTCGATTGTGGGTCCATGCCCCCCGATGACATGCTTGAGTGACAGAAACATGAGTCTAGGGGATGTGATGTTGCCACAAGGGCGAAAACAACAGTGCTTGTAACCGCGGTTGCAAGGATTGTTTACTTTACGCAATGTGTTTTTTAATGCTGTTGTCTGTTGCTTTGGGTTTACACTTTGGGTGGGGCTCGCAACTTAATACCAGTGAGATGTTCTGGATAGATATCTCAAGGTGGATGACTAGTAGTAGATGTAGTTGGATTTTGGTCTACTTATTTTGGCGTACTACCCATGCGCTTGAGCCTCTTCCTTTGTAGCATAATTAGCATCGCGGTGCGTTTATACTCCTGTCAATTGCCCAACTGTAATTTGTTTACTTCGCATAGCAGTTTTATCGTCTTTTGGGAGAGAGACATCACTAGTGAACATCACGGGACCCCGGTCCATATTCTCATTAATGTTTACACGCTTATTTACTTTTCTTGCTTTTACTTTCCAGTTGCTATCATTATCATTATTATCTGTTGCGTTGATCCTTTGTGAACAGCAAGGCCGGAGAGATTGACAACCTCTCTGTACTCGTTGGGAAGAAAAGTTATTTGTGCTGTGTGCAAGTCCAGGTCAAGGAAGTAACCCACGGCGCCATTGCTTTCTTGCCACCTACTTATCATCTCCGGAGTCCTACTGGAGACAAACCTTGGTATCTTCACCGAGGGAAATTTGCCGTTATCCTACATCTCACCTTCCACTTGGGGTAACCAACGAGGAGAGGTGTTGCACTTGTCAACTCTCTCGTCATCACCACTAAACTTATAATAGCAACCTCAATTACCTACTCAAAGCAAGACACACATTCAGTGCAACAACCCAACTCTCCGAACAAGATAAACATGAAACTCAAGAGAGTACTAAAAACAATATCCTGAACAAAATCTCTTAAAGATAAACATGAAGAACAAGAGCTAAATATGATAGCAGCTAGAAATAATAAAGAACACTCAACTAAGATAGAAGTGAAAACTATGAGTATTCTAGGCAAAAGTGGAACGTGTTTCTTTCCTAAAAAGGATCCTAGGGTCCAACTTCTTATGGACAACAAAAAAAACAAAACTAAACAAAGCAAACTAAAAAGTAAATGCAAGACGCTCCAAGCATAGCACATAACGCATGAAGTGATAAAAAATAGTGTGGAGAAGGACGAACTGATGATTGTTGATGTAGAAGGGGATGCACGGGGGCATCCCTAAGCTTAGACGCTTGAGTCTCCTTGAATGTTTCTTAAGGGTGACGGGGGCATCCCCAAGCTTGAGCTTTTGGCACTCCTGAATCTTCTTTCACCGTCTCCCTTTGTACACTTGAAAACTCCCTTCATACGAAACTCATCATAAACTGATTAGAGTGGTTAGTACCTCAAATAAATAAATTCCACTTAGCCTTTTTTTGGAAACAAAGATTTTTAACAAGGGCTGCTGTTTCTAAAAATTGCTAAAAAGTTTTTGCAAGGAAAAAGCATGCGCAAGATTTGAAAAATTGAAGAAGCGCAAAACAGGGCAGACTCTGGAAAAAACGGAACAACATGTTAACTAGGCATAACAGGTGGGAAAGCCGGTTGCACAAAATGCTCAAACATGTTGACATGGGAAAGTGGGTTGCATAATAATTTTCTCGGGGTACTTCAGCAACTCAAATCAGAAAACTCATAACAGGTGGAAGCTTCATAATTGTATAGAGCATACCGTCAAAAAAATTCAAATCAAAAATATGATCTGGTGATTTATCATGATTTTTTCCGTCAGGCAAACAAAATCTGTTTCTTGGCAGCATGTCACAACTTTTGAACTTTCTTGCAATCGGAGGCTAAAACTTGGCACAAAGCTTGAAAATAAAGATACAATGATGTTTCTATAGTAGTAACAAGCATCAAGACCACTAAAACTGAAAGTAAAAACATTTTGGGTTGCTTCCCAATAAGCGCTTTCTTATATGCCTTTGAGCTAGGCATGAAGCAACAAGATCAAGTTTTATCAATATCAAAAGAGTAGCTTGCCCGTATAACGGACTCAAAAGGTAACTTAATATTCTTTCTAGGGAAATGTTCCATGCCCTTCTTGAGGGGAAATTGGAATCTTATAGTCCCATCTTTCATGTC
Source organism: Bromus sterilis (assembly GCA_950022295.1). Lineage (NCBI taxonomy): Eukaryota > Viridiplantae > Streptophyta > Magnoliopsida > Poales > Poaceae > Bromus > Bromus sterilis. The sequence continues at coordinate 343,503,545 of OX465596.1, read as the reverse complement.
AATGACAGAACCAACAGTGCGAAGAAAAGGTCGTCCCAAAATAATTGGACATGAGGGATCACACTCAATGTCCATGACAAGAAAATCAACGAGAACATAATTAACATTGACAACAATAAGCACATCATCAATCCTCCCTAAAGGTTTATTTGTGGAAGAATCAACAAGACGAACACTAAAAGGACAAGGATCAAAAGGTTTCAATTCAAGCATATCATACATTATTTTGGGTAATAAGGAGGCACTAGCTCCAACATCACATAAAAAAGCAAGAAAGGTATTCAATTTAATCCTGACCGTAGGATCCCAAACATCTTCTAGTTTCCTAGGAATAGAAACTTCTAGTTTAAGTTTCTCCTCCCTAGCTTTGATAAGAGCATTAGTGATATGCTCGGTGAAGGCAATGTTAAGTGAACTAGTGTGGGGGTCTTTGTCCATTCTTTGCAAAAACTTAATGACTTCGGTGTAAGGCCTGATATGCGGTACTATTCCAGATCTAGATGGTTCCATCCAGATCCGGGGACGAAGCACATATCGGTCCCACCGCGACATATGAGGATGCCATATGCCCCGGATTTCCAACATGATATCACAACATTACAGCTACAAGGATACATCATCTCATACAATCGGCATACAACTGCCTTAATACATTACATCATCGGAAGATACATGTCTGAGTACAGACTACAATCAATTGCCTAGTGGCAAAGAGAAAATCATCGATCCTCATAACCACACGGGTCCAGGCCCTCCGCCAGGATTCGCTTAACTAGTCGTCGTCGAGTCTCCACGTGAAACGTCGATCACAATACCTGTTGTTGACCAAGAACCCTGAAAAGGTTTGGGGGTAGTATCATGAGTACAGAAGTACTCAGCATCCAACTGTAGTGGTCAATTGACCCAGCAAGGACTTCATCAATCGTCATTCTAGGATAACTAGTAGTTTATGGTATGGATGGGGTAAGTGGTGAGGTTGCTGCCTGTAACAGCCCAGATTTCACAAAAATAAAAAATTTTGTTTTCGGTATGAATTGTTTGATTGTCTGATTTGTTTGCGGTGTTTGCATCCCCGATTTATCGATCGGCGATTATTTTTCCCCCTCTTATCTCGTATCGGACGGATACCGAACCTTTCCACCCTGACACTCGACCTTTGCGACACCGGGTTTCACCCGATCACGTCGTGAAAACCGCACGAGACCAGCCGCAGCCAACGGAACAAAAACCCCTTTTAATAATTAAACGGGATATTTTTATAGCGCACCGGAAAGTGTTCTCGAAACGGTTCCAACGCGAGGTGAATGCCTCCGGCTCGACGCGCTGATCGCGCAGTTCGAAGTTTTACCCGAATCGGAGGTATTGCGGACCCCCGGTGGTCAGAAACGTAAACACCGCGCACGCGAGAGAAAAACCGGGGATGTTTTTGCAAACTGCCAGCCACCTAGGCTATATAAAGACCACCACACTCCCACCCCTTTCTAGGATTTCCCTAGCCACAAAATTGCAGCCACCCCTCTCCACTTTGCCCCAAAAATATCCCCATTTTCGTCAACCCTAATCCCAGGCAATTTCTGGCCCTTGGATCTGCTGATCAGTGGTCAGGAATCCTCCACGTCAGCCCCTAGCCTTCTCTCTCTCCTCCCACCACCTCCTGCCCGTGGGCACCGCAGGTCGCCGCCGCCTCCACGCCGACGAGCAGCCAGCCGCCGCCGCGGCCCTCCTCTCCTCGCGCCGCACCCTTCTCCTTCCTCTCCTCCTAGCCCCTCCTCTCTCCCCTGATCTCTCTCCTCCCCTACCGCAGGTCACCACGACGGCGCCGCCCGAGCCGCCATGGCTCCTTCCACCCCGAGCCTGAGCGCTGCCCGCCATGGCAGGGGGCTCGCCACCGCACCGGCAGGTGGAGCCGCGCCGCCCCTGCCTTGTCCTGCGTCGCCACACGCCTCCTCGCCAGTGCCAAGCCGGCCGGAGCCGCCGCTCGCCGGCGACGTCACGCCAGCCGCCGCTGCACTCGATCCCGATCGGGACGGGGCAAGCGAGCTAGCTGGGCCGCCTCCAGCTCACCTCCATGGCCCAGCCGCGGCCTCCCCTCCAGCGCACCGGCCAGATGGGCCTCGGCCCATGGTGAGCCAGCCCGGCCGCCCCTCCTTTTTTTTCTCTAAGCATTTTTCTTTTATTCTTTTCTGTTAAGTGTTGAATTACTGCTGCTGACCCTGTTTTGCAACGCATTTTCCCGTTGACTCGTAGGTCGGAATGAAGTGATTCTTTTTTTGTTTGGTTGTTCTTTGTGTGCTCTAGAGTTCATCTTTAGGAAGTTATTTATTTTGAGGTCATCTTGAATATGTATTTTTGTGTTGAAGTAGGCACCAGACTGATAACTGTTGCTAAATTCTGTCAAGTGATTCTGATGTTATTTTTTCAAACTTTGGGTGATGCTTGTGTCAAATCCATGAGGCCTATTGCATTGATTCTTTTTCCTATGTGTTAAGCATCATGTGTATTTCATTTCCATGCTTTAACTTGTCATGTTTGTGTGCTATGCCATGCTTTCTTGAGTTGCCATGTTAATAACCTTTGTTGATCACCTATAGATAAACAACTCGAACCCTTGTAAATGTGCGGTATCGTCGTGTGTGACGAGTACTCCACTTAACCTGTTAGTAACCGCTCTCGACGGTAGGTGCGATGTCTCGTGTTGCCTTCTTGTTGATGCTTGCTCCTGTTTGCCTCGTAGTAATAGATGCTTGCTCGTTGATTGCTTTCCAGTGTTTACCGTCTTGTGTGCTTCCGCGGGTACCTCTCGGAGACGATGCGAGCTTGCGATCAACTACACCTTCGGAACCCGACTTATCAACAGGCAAGGACTATACATTACTTATGATCCATTCTATTTCGACCAGCGGTGTGCATGTTAGTCTAGGATAGGTTCGATGTTTGATCCTACCACATGTTTACAACCTCTTTCAAACCGATACAGCCATGTCCCTTCCCAGCAAACCATGTACTGCTATGTTACTATTGCTCGTTGCTCAGCCCCTGCTTATTATGCATGCTTAGGATGCTACGATGTTACCCTGTTACTCCTTGGTTTGGGCTATCACATTATTATATTGTTGTTGATGATATGATTATTATAAATGTTGACTATATTCGACGAAGGATGGAAGGTCTAGGCTATCCCGCCCCAACGCTTTGTTCCATTCGAGTCACCTAGGATCCGAGTTCGGGGTATTGGTTTTAAGACTGAGCTTGCCTAACCGCGTGTGGGATTTTATGGGGTCCCCTTTTATTACCTACCTAGCTTCAAGCATTTCTAGTGGTGACCCAAGCTGATTTACCATTTGAAACAGTGTGTGTGCTGGTCAGCTGCCAGTAGTTTTCAAACCAACCCGGACCAGTGAGCACATAGTTCCCTTGCTGGCCCACCTTGTCCGGCTGAGGACCCGGTTTCCCATGTGTGATTAACCGGCTATCCAAACCTGCGACAGACGGTAGAGACCAGATTGAGAGCGCGGCCGGCTCCTGAGCTGGATGTCGACTCACCGGGGGCCACCCGGATATGTTCGTTGTTAGCTAGAGGGACCTGTCGTTTCGGATCTCTTGGAACTAAATCATAAAATGGTTTCCTGTGATGGGTAGCAACTGAGAGAGATGGGCGTGCATGCGGAGCCTTGTAATGGGCAGTTGGTACACCCCTGCAGGGTTAAATCTTTTCGAGAATCCGTGTCCATGGTTATGGACGACTTGAGACCTACTCCTTGTTCATAGACAACAACAACTGAGATAACCTTAATATAATTTGATCAATGTGTGTGTGCCTTGACTGCTTCTTCTTCGTCGGGATGCGAATAGGAGGACAATGATAGGATAGGTGTTATGATTGCGTAAGTAGTTGATAGCAAGACTTGTTGGAGGCGATTCCTCATCGAATGCTTGGCTTCTTACCTTACTCTCTAGATCGTTAGCCACTCCATAAATGCTAGTGCGGCAGCAACCTCATCACTTACCCCTTCCTTATCGTAAACTACTAGTTGTCCTAGAATGATGAGTGATGAAGTCCTTGCTGGGTCAGTTGACCACTACATTTGGATGCTGAGTACTTCTGTACTCATGATACTACTGTTGGGGTTCGAGGCAGAAAACACAAATTTTTCATAACCTACGAGACCCATACCCAAGACCTATGCTATGGCGATGCAAGTAACGGACAGAAATAGATCACATACCAGTATGTAGTCCGTTAAGCGGGAAACGTTCCCGCATGAACGTGGTTGGTGTAGTCGTACCGGCAATCCCCGATGCCGCGCAGATCCACGATGACTCCTGTAGCCACCCGATCCTTGTGGACCGATGACGGGATTACGTCCCCGTCGGAACGTTGCTGATGAAGACCTCGTGATACGACCACGACGATGAAGTAGCACCACAAGTGTAGTGCCTCGCGGGATTATACACATACAGTATACCCGACGTCCCTCCGGGCTCCGAACCAGTAGAGCAGCGGAAAGAAGATGGATTCGGATCCCGATTCCAGTAGCACGACGGCGTGCGTATAGTGGAGAAATCCCCAACCAAGTGTAGACTCCAAACAAGGGGAGTCCACTCGAGGAAGGAGAAAGGAGGGAGAGAGAGATTAGAGAAACTTGTCTCAAATCAATTTGTATGAAGAAAAAGGGCACCCTACCCCTCCTTATATAGGCCAAGGAGGGGTGCCACCCTCCCCTCCACTTCCGGGGTGGGACTAATCCCAAGGGGAGGGCAAATGGCGCAGCCCTAGGGGGGTGGGCCCCCTTCATGGCGCCATGGCCCATGGGGGAGGACTCCCTCTCCCCCTAATGGGCCCTATGAGGCCCATGTGCCTTTTCTTCCATTTTTAATTATGTTTAAATACATTTTAATATTTAATTCAGATAATTAAATAATGAAACATATATTAAAAATTATTAAATATATTTTGAACCTTTCAAAATACCCGGAACAACTTTCGGCCTTCATCGGAACAATTCCGGTCATCACCGGAACAATTCCGGTGTTCTCTCCAATTTCTCCAGTGATCCTGAATCAATCCTTACTGCGTCGAGTACCCTTAAGTGTAACACCCTACGGTCTGGAAAACAGCAGACATGATCGAGACAATTCTCATTGATCAATGACTAATCAATTGGACCTGGTTACAATCCTTGATAGCCCCTGCACTTCCATCGAATGAACTTCAATCGTTGTTGGATCCGTTAACCGTGTGCCTGTTCCCTTTGTCCTGTGGTACTTTGCTTGTCCGAGGTTTGATCATCGGTATCCAATATACCTAGTTCGTCCTCGTTCTCAACAAACAAGTTTACTCGTTCCCGTGATATTACAACTCCGTGACCTAGTCACACGTTTGCAAACTTTATGATGTAACATCACCGAGTGGGCCCAGAGTACCTATCCGTCACACGGATGGACAAATCCCGCTTTGATCTATTTGCATACTCATTAACATATCTATTCGGAATACCTGAAGTACTACTTTATGGCCAGCATATTTCAGTCAGGCGGTGGGTAGCAAATCAAGGCATCCTAATAGACAGTAATTAGGTATGATCATTACGGTCTAAGGATCTGGTCACTACGTTATAGTTATCACAATGTTGAACTATGTGACTTGATCACATCGCAACACTTCTGGTGGGTGTATGTCCATCATATCATTATCCAATGATACGACTCCATTGTCAACAGACGCCATTGTCTCATGATCAGGAAACCTTGATCATCAATCGCCCAATGGACCTGGTTGTTTGTATACCACACCTGTATTAATGTTTCCGCTTAATACAGTTATAGCATAGTATCAAACGTATTATGAACTAATGGAATATGCTCGATAAAACATATTTTATTTGCCTCTAGGGCACATTCCCAACAGTCTCCCACTTGCACTAGAGTACAAATAATCTAGTTGCATTTTCTCTGGATCATAACTCCTTATTGATCATGCTTGCCCGTGGAAGAGGTTGTATCAACGGTCTGGGTACCATTCAGAACCGTATGTCCCCTTTTTCACATCATAATGTCACCTAATTTGACATTCCTTCATTATCCACTATAATGATGAGGTATACATATTTGGCGGTGAAGTGAGACTTCGTTTGCTGTGTCATAGCAATGACATCCGGTGGGTCACGCGGACTTTCCCATAGTCATGCACACTTGAAACTCACTCAATCAGAAGTCGAACTTCTTAAGCCATAATATAACTCCTGCTACTTCTAAAGCAGCCACCTCAATGTAGATTCAATCCTTAGTGCATTGTATGCAACTTTGATGTCTAACCATGTTTCATTCAACTTAGGCATTCATTAGTATGATATCTCAATTTTCTAGTTTAGTGTCAAAACTTGAACCAGCATAACATTTATGGTCAAGTCCACTATCCTTTACAAATTTGAGATGTATCCTCAGTTCTCTTCAGACACTGAAGGATAAACTTAACTCTTTGTTCAATGATTTACTCATAAATCATAAACTACTAAGAACTTGGGTCAAATTATGTCGAGTACATAACTCTGGTTTTATATGAAAGAACCTATGACAAAGGCATAGAGGATCCAAGACATCCATTTCTTTCATTAACCATTAACCATTGTTCTTGTACTGAGATTAACTCAACACTTCTCTTGGATATACAAGTAAGGACCACTTCTTGACTTGTCCCATTCTGAACTCCTTCAGAATCTTATCCAGGAAAGTATTACGACTCAATGTTATTAAACACATATCTATCTTAATAGATCTTCAATGCTTAATACTTATTCATCTTCATTTATGAAAGATTCAAATAATCATTAACACCAACTACACCATCCATAATATGTTATCCATATATGAGAATGTTATCATGCTCCCACTCAAATATGTCATGCACATATTAAGTTATAGGATAACACTCATATTGCTCCCACTCAAATATGTCAGCCACATATAAGACAAGGATAACATCCACATGGCTCCCACTTAGATATGTCAGACACATATTAAGTTCAGGATACTAACCACATGGCTCCTACTCAAATATGTCATTTACATATAAGTCTAGGATAATACTCCCATAGCTCCCACTCAAAATATGTCGTCTACATATTAAGTTTCAGGAAACTATTCAGCTCCCACTCAGTTTCATGCAAATGCATGTTTCCTCGATATTTTGGCTAAGTCCAAAAATCCTTTGATCATTCATCAAACCGAGAATTCCTGTCACGAGATACTAGCATCCATATGTTTTTCAAAACCTTCTTGTTGTACCAATTACAACACTTCTTCAAATACAGGATTTGAGGAAGTCACGGTATTGATAACAATCCTGGATCAATCATAGTGAATATCCCTTTGACTCAAGCATTGCTACACATTGTAGTCAACCCATTGAATTTGTCAGAAACAATCTTTGTGACAAACCAATCTTGACGTCCCTTTGATGTTCACATTTATTCCTCATAACTCTGAAGTTATTGTGAATATCAAGTAACCTCCTTACTTGATAAGATTCAAGCAATCTTAAATGTAACTCAACATAGGATTTCATGACTCGTAGTCATATCTCGTATTTAGGTCCACCATCGCTTCTTTGTAGTTCGTAGGAATGTCTTGTTCCATTAACATGACAAGTGAATCATGAATATCATTTTGCACCCGGGGCAAATATATATTCTTGAATCCTACCTTTCTCAGTAAAAGCTCCCATCAGAAGATCATGATCATTATCATTAGTTTCTCCTCTTATTGTAGAGCTTTGCTTCCAGAACATATTCCGTTGCACTACTATGACATTTGGAGGCAAGGTCAATTACCTTGTTTGAACTTTCACTTTTCTTCCATTACCACATTTATCAATAACAATTCTTGATAAACACCAAACATAGCAATTCAAGTTTTGCTCCTTTTGGTTCTAGTTGTGGAAGATGCATCCATAGTTATCTATGGATACACTACAAAGATAATTTATCTTACATAAATCAAGCTTCCTAGAAACCACAACACACCATGACATATATAGTGTTGGTTTCCACGAACTCAGATGGTTCCTATGCTGAAGTGAGTGTTTGCATATTAAATTAATAACTCTAAACAATAATAACGTAACTTGGTAAGAGATAACTTAGACCATACACTTTTCGATAGAATATGATCACAATGTTCATGGCACGTCAATCATATTGAAGTGCCTCAAGACATTGCAATTTGTGGAACAACTTTCACACAAGTTTTTATGCCCAAGACTAACTCAAAACATTTGTCACTTTGATCAAATCGTAGAGACTTGTCTTTCTTGTTAATTTAATATCCATCTTTACTCTGAAATCCCTTTTGATCATATCAAATTATTTCAGACTCATGTTTCAGTAGTGAGTACATATATTCATCTAAGTCCACATACGAAGTTCACAAAATAATGAAATTCACCACATGCTGACATACGATACATCACAATGTATGATATTCAACAATCAGTACACATTCTGTTTACCAGTATGCGAGGTCTTAGTCATCTCACCTAAAAGGCATGGTTTGTATGTGTCAAGAGATCAAGTATCTTAAGACATCATCATACCATTCATGACTTAAACTGTAGTGTCATTATTAAGCCTGGATATTTCTTGGCATTACAATATTTCTTATAAATGATCAAACAACTATCATCAATATAAGAATAACTCATTCATAATCGTAATGTGACCATAAGAGATATCATTCATAAAAGGAGAACAACTGACTTGTTTCTCACTAATATGAATAATTGTCTTCGCGAGATGCAAGACACACTAATAAAGTCCTCATTCAACCGATCATAAAATTTATTCATATATTAATCAATTGATAGATGTAGAGGGAGAGTGTTGTCGACCATCAACTATCTTGATTGCCGTCAGCACACATTGTCACCTCATCCCTTCCAAGACACTTACAAGAAGTAAGTTCAAGCATCAAATACTTAATCAACCGCAATTAGTGTTTCGTGGGGAAAGACATTTATAACTTGTATATCAAATATACTTTCTCCGTCAATGACTATTCCTGCATTGGTTCTACTCTTGAAGTTCTTAACTTTAACCATGACCTCATGACAGGTGAACGATTCTCCTTCATGTCATAGTCCAGACATGGTCTTTGTAACTGGGAGGAAGCGGATGCAACTCCCCAGTTATCGCAAAGTAACCAGTCATTCAGTAGTCCAAGTTATACACAAGGTGTTCCATGTATCTTATACATTTTCCAAGTGACTTTCCCAGCAGGTTGTTCCTTCCACCATAGTTGAAAGAAACCCTGTCCATATACTCATATTCCATTACTCTGATTTGTGACCAAGTGCTTTCAAGTTCACCTAGCACGTCATACGTGTTGGTTAACATGCATTCACAATTCAGATTCCATAGAATGAATTATGGTGTATTGAACAGTCATTCATAAGTGACGGTGAGTGCGATACTCATCATCATATTCCTTGATTACGGAGTTGTCAGGTGTATCTCCTAGCAGTTCTTCGTATTATGTTTAGCAAGTCATTACTAATGAGTATGTCTCTAATGGTGTTGGTACACATCAATGAAGTAAGACCCATTTACCTTAAGTTCTATCATACTAAAAGAGCCATAGTTCTAAACATTGGTATGATGTTATCTATAATGATATTTGCTAAGACATGAAGATTAAGTTCATAATATGGAGTTCATGTTTCAAAAACAATTCTGGAACTCCCACTCAGACAAACATCCCTCATAGTTTGTTCTAAGTGATTACACGATCCTTGAAGAACATACCTCCCCCGTGTGACACGACCATCAGTATGTTGTTCAAGGTAGGCCATCATGCCAATCACATCATCCATGTGACTCATGCTCGACCTTTCGGTCTCTTGTGTCCCGAGGCCATGTCTGCACATGCCAGGCTCGCCACAATAACCTTAGTGAGTATATGCCGCGTATGCAAGGCCATGTTTCTGGACATGCTAGGCTTGCTCCACCCATCTCTTGTGAACGTAAAAATGTTTGACACCCGTGTGACACGTGATGCCTCCATAATGAAGAACTTTCCAGATGGTGCTTCACTAAGGAAGGACACTTTGTTGGATTAGTGAGGGATCATCCTATTATGCTACCGTCGTATATCTAACATATTAGCAAAACAAGATGCAACAGTATAAATCATACATGCTATGATTCCCCCCGACATGCAAATTAAAGTTGAAAACGCCTTTCTACTTTATCTTTTGCAAGTTTTACGTGGCTGCTAGGGGTTTCGAGAAAAGAACCGCTTTCTATCCTGCGAAAACAAGCCACAACACCAATCCACAATTGTCTCTATTACACCCCTGTCGGGGCCCTCCGTTGCAAACATCTTCGCATCGCTAATGCAGAGAGACAAACACCCCCCAGCCACTTTATATGGTACAAGCCATATGTCAAGCGTGGAACCAGTCTCGCGTAAACGCGTAAGTTCGGTCGGGGGCCGCTTCATCAAACATTGCCGCAACGCTAAATGAGTACACGTGAGAGGGTAACAATTGGAGAATTGATGCCCACATACTAGATGTGTTCTATCCGTACAATACATCTACGCATAGCCTTGCTCATGATACCACTGTTGGGGTTCGGGGCAGAAAACACAATTTTTTCATAACCTACGAGACCCATACCCAAGACCTATGCTATGGCGATGCAAGTAACAGACAGAAATAGATCACATACCAGTATGTAGTCCGTTAAGCGGGAAACGTTCCCGCATGAACGTGGTTGGTGTAGTCGTACCGGCAATCCCCGATGCCGCGCAGATCCACGATGACTCCTGTAGCCACCCGATGCTTGTGGACCGATGACGGGATTACGTCCCCGTCGGAACGTTGCTGATGAAGACCTCGTGATACGACCACGACGATGAAGTAGCACCACAAGTGTATTGCCTCGCGGGATTATACACATACAGTATACCCGATGTCCCTCCGGGCTCCGAACCAGTAGAGCAGCGGAAAGAAGATGGATTCGGATCCCGATTCCAGTAGCACGGCGGCGTGCGTATAGTGGAGAAATCCCCAACCAAGTGTAGACTCCAAACAAGGGGAGTCCACTCGAGGAAGGAGAAAGGAGGGAGAGAGAGATTAGAGAAACTTGTCTCAAATCAATTTGTATGAAGAAAAAGGGCACCCTACCCCTCCTTATATAGGCCAAGGAGGGGTGCCACCCTCCCCTCCACTTCCGGGGTGGGACTAATCCCAAGGGGAGGGCAAATGGCGCAGCCCTAGGGGGGTGGGCCCCCTTCATGGCGCCATGGCCCATGGGGGAGGACTCCCTCTCCCCCTAATGGGCCTATGAGGCCCATGTGCCTTTTCTTCCATTTTTAATTATGTTTAAATACATTTTAATATTTAATTCAGATAATTAAATAATAAAACATATATTAAACATTGTTAAATATATTTTGAACCTTTCAAAATACCCGGAACAACTTCCGGCCTTCATCGGAACAATTCCGGTCATCACCGGAAAAATTCCGGTGTTCTCTCCAATTTCTCCGGTGATCCCGAATCAATCCTTACTGCGTCGAGTACCCTTAAGTGTAACACCCTACGGCCCGGGAAACAGCAGACATGATCGAGGCAATTCTCATTGATCAATGACTAATCAATTGGACCTGGTTACAATCCTTGATAGCCCCTGCGCTTCCATCGAATGAACTTCAATCGATGTTGGATCCGTTAACCGTGTGCCTGTTCCCTTTGTCCTATGCTACTTTGCTTGTCCGAGGTTTGATCATCGGTATCCAATATACCTAGTTCGTCCTCGTTCTCAACAAACAGGTTTACTCGTTCCCGTGATATTACAACTCCGTGACCTAGTCACACGTTTGCAAACTTTATGATGTAACATCACCGAGTGGGCCCAGAGTACCTATCCGTCACACGGATGGACAAATCCCGCTTTGATCTATTTGCATACTCATTAACATATGTATTCGGAATACCTGAAGTACTCCTTTATGGCCAGCATATTTCAGTCAGGCGGTGGGTAGCAAATCAAGGCATCCTAATAGACAGTAATTAGGTATGATCATTACGGTCTAAGGATCTGGTCACTACGTTATAGTTATCGCAATGTCGAACTATGTGACTTGATCACATCGCAACACTTCTGGTGGGTGTATGTCCATCATATCATTATCCAATGGTATGACTCCATTGTCAACAGACGCCATTGTCTCCTGATCAGGAAACCTTGATCATCAATCGCCCAATGGACTAGTATACTAGGGTTGACTAGGGACCTGGTTGTTTGTATACCACACCTGTATTAATGTTTTCGGTTAATACAGTTATAGCATAGTATCAAACGTATTATGAACTAATGGAATATGCTCGATAAAACATATTTTATTTGCCTCTAGGGCACATTCCCAACAACTACCCCCAAACTCTTTTCAGGGTTCTTGATCGACAACAGGTATGGTGATCAACGTTTCACGTGGAGACTCGACGACGACTAGTTAGGCGGATCCCGACGGAGGGCCTGGACCCGTGTGGTTATGGGAATCGATGTTTTTCTCTTTGCCACTAGGCATTTTCTTTTAGTCTGTACCCAAACATGTATCTTCCGCTGTTGTATTGTATTTGAGGCAGTTGTATGCCGATTGTATGAGATGTTGTATCCTTGTATCTGTAATGTTGTGATATCATGGTGGCAATCCGAGGCATATGACTTCGTCGTATGTCGCGGTGGGACCGATATGTGCTTCGTCCCCGGATCTGGATGGAAACATCTAGATCTGGAACAGTACCGCATATCGGGCCTTACAACTTGGTATCAGAGCCTTACCGACCGTAGGGGCCCTTCTTTGGTCGAAGTCGAGTCTAGACAAAAAAAACTATTTTGTAGTGACTAAGTTAGTTATCGGAGAGTAGGAATCTTTTTACTTCTTACCTTTGCTCTGGTCAGGACAAGTGTCGTAAGTGTTTTATTCTCGTTTTATCCTCCTCAAATCCTAGGATCTCGAGAGTGTGGAGTATCGGAACCGTTACAATGCCTTGCTTGCAGCGTATTGTCTCGATTCCGATCTCAGGTTGGGAAATCCTGTAGTATCTTTAGACTTCCAACTCTGGTGTACATCCGGGTCATCCATTGCCATCCATCCTTTTGCCGGTGTTTTCATGACTTGCTTCGAAAACACTATCCTTTGATCCGGTTATCTTTGTCGTTCCTCCGCTTGATACCGACGGTTTCGTATTTCCGACGTTACCGTCTCTCTGCGGAAATTTATCTCGACGGAAGCTCGACATCGACATGAAGTAGAGTCCCTTGTTGGTGGTGTTGAAGATCGTCGACTCTCTTTTCTCTCCCCTTCCCCTCTCCCCCGGATCGTCCTGGATCTCGGGACGAGATCCCTTGTTGGTGGTGTTGTATTGTAACAGCCCAGATTTCACAAAAATTAAAATTTTGTTTTCGGTATGAATTATTTGATTGTCTGATTTGTTTGCGGTGTTTGCATCCCCGATTTATTGATCGGAGATTATTTCCTGTAAGGCCCGATATGCGGTACTGTTCCAGATCTAGATGTTTCCATCCAGATCCGGGGACGAAGCACATATCGGTCCCACCGCGACATATGACATAGCCATATGCCCCGGATTTCCAACAAGATATCACAACATTACAGATACAAGGATACAACATCTCATACAATCGGCATACAACTGCCTCAAATACAATACAACAACAGAAGATACGTGTCTGAGTACAGACTACAAGCAAAAGCCTAGTGGCAAAGAGAAAAGCATCGATCCCATAACCACACGAGTCCAGGCCCTCCGCCGGGATCCGCCTAACTAGTCGTCGTCGAGTCTCCACGTGAAACGTCGATCACCATACCTGTTGTCGATCAAGAACCCTGAAAAGATTTTGGGGGTAGTATCATGAGTACAGAGGTACTCAGCATCCAACTGTAGTGGTCATCTGACCCAACAAGGACTTCATCACTCGTCATTCTAGGACAACTAGTAGTTTACGGTAAGGAAGGGGTAAGTGGTGAGGTTGCTGCCGCACTAGCATTTATGAAGTGGCTAACGGTCCAGAGAGTAAGATAAGAAGCCAAGCATTCGATGAGGAATCGCCTCCAACAAGTCTTGCTATAAACTACTTACGCAAACATAACACCTATCCTATCCTTGTCCTCCTCTTCGCATCCCGACGAAGAAGAAGCAGTCAAGGCACACACACACGTTGATCAAGTTATATTAATATTATCTCAGTTGTTGTTGTCTATGAACAAGGAGTAGGTCTCAAGTCGTCCATAACCGTGGACACGACTTCTCGAAAAGATTTAACCCTGCAGGGGTGTACCAACTGCCCATTACGAGGCTTCGCATGCTCGCCCATCTCTCTCGGTTGCTACCCATCATAGGCAACCATTTTATGATTTAGTTCCAAGAGATCCGAAACGACAGGTCCCTCTAACTAACAACGAACAAATCCGGGTGGCCCCCGAGGAGTCGACACCCAATCCAAAAGCTGGCCACGCTCTCGGATCGGACTCTTCCGTAAGGCTAAGGTCGGGGTTAGTCTCGCCTATATAACAGGGGACTTCCCTAGCTCACCAAGTGTGGACCAACAGAGGAACTAAGTCTCCGCTGGCCCGAGTTGTTTGAAAACTACTGGCAGCTGACCAGCACACACACAGTTTCAAATGGTAAATCAGCTTGGTCCACCTCCAGAAATGTTTGAAGCTAGGTAGGTAAGAAGAGGGGACCCCATAAAATCCCACACGCGATTAGGCACGCTCAGTCTTAAAACCAATACCCGGAACTCGGATCCTAGGTGACTCGAATGGAACAAAGCGTCGGGGCGGGATAGCCTAGACCTCCCATCCTTCGTCAAATATAGTCAACATTATAATAATCATATCATCAACAACAATATAATAATGTGATATCCCAAACCCAGGAGTAACAGGGTAACATCGTAGCATCCTAAGCATGCATACTAAGCAGGGGCTGAGCAACGAGCAATAGTAACATAGCAGTACAAGGTTTGCTGGGAAGGGACATGGCTGTATCGGTTTTAAAGAGGTTGTAAACATGTGGTAGGATCAAACATCGAACCTAACCTAGACTAGCATGCAAACCGCTGGTTGAAATAGAATGGATCATAAGTAATGTATAGTCCTTGCCTGTTGATAAGTTGGGTTCCGAAGGTGTAGTAGATCGCAAGCTCGCATCGTCTCTGAGAGGTACCCGCGGAAGCACACAAGACGGAAACACTGGAAAGCAATCAATGGTGCACCACTATTACTACGGAGCAATACAAGATCAAAGAGACAGCACAAGGCACGGCAACGCGATACAGATCTATCATCGAGAACGGTTACTAACGGTTTAAGTGGGGTATCGGTCACACACGACGATACCGCACACTTACGGTGGTTCAAGTTGTTTAGCTACAGGTGATCAACAAAGGTTGTTAACATGGCAACTCAAGCAAGTATGGCATAGCACACAAACATGTCAAGAGGTGAAGCATAAAGGAAACTATCTATGCTAGTCAATTTAAGTGAGGCACAACCTAAACATGGCATACACTAAGTGCCGCACGACAGTTAAAAGATTTGGTACTGTTCTGCCCTAAACCATATTTTAGGTTGGTTAACAACAGTAAGAAATAGAATAAACACAAAGCACACGAAAAAATAATCAAGTTACATATAAAGAACACTCCAAACGGAGTTACGGTTAAAAAGATATAAGCAAAACAGGTTACGAGCACAATCTGCCAACATCACGAAGCACACTTTAGAGCAATGCATAAACAGGATAATCAAAGCAAACATGCTCACAAATGACTTGCAATTAAAGTAGACATGACATGGAAGGCATGGCAAAAAGAATCATGCAAATAGGCATCATGGATCAAAAGATATTAAGAAAACAACATGGCATCGGAACATTACAGACTTAGAGAAAAACAGAGGTGGCTGTCAAAAACAGCAGCATAGCAACTTTGGAGCTAAATAACTATATGACCAGCAAGCATATCATGGCAATGCAATACATGTAATTAAAGTAGACATGATGCTTAACAATATGCAATTGGAATCACTCAATTCCGATAAACGGTCGCGACACACTCGTCGACCGAAGTTGCAACAAAATAACACTTTTCAGCACAACAGCACATTAACATCAGGATCACCACTTTGGAGCAAGATTTAATATAGCTAGAGCACCCAAATATGACAAGTTAAAGCATGGAAATGAAGTACACATGATGCTTAACACATAGGAGAAAGAATCAATGCGATAGGCCTCATGGATTTGTTACAATCATCATGCAAAGTTGCAACAAAATAATAACAGCAGCACTTAACAGGAAAAAGTAGCAGTTTAACGGCCTGATGCCCACTTTAGCACACAATTACACAATCAAGATGACCTAAAATGCAAAAACTTTCTACATACGAATGCTAGAGCACGCAAAACTGAGCAACTTTCGTTTTGGGGGCACGTTCATCGGAGCTACGGATCAACGGGAAATCGCAACACGATATTGAATCAGCAGCAATTTCATTCCAGACTTAGAAAAATTACAGGGTGCTGGAAAAATAAAAAAAACAGAGATAAGAAATAATAAAAAAAAGGGGGGGCCGGGCTGCATCTCACCCAGTGGGCTCGGCCCGCTGGCCGTGGCTGGCGCTGGGGGCTGTGGAGGCCGGATGGGCTGGCGGCTCGGGCCGTCTTGCTGGGCTGGGCCGTCTCGGCCTGGCAGGCCGCGGGCGGCTGGAAGGCCGGCCCACCAGGCGCGGTTGGTGGCGGCCGAGTCGTCCTCGTCCCAATCGGGACCCGGCGGCGGCCTCGCCGGCCAGTGACGGGCGGCGCGACGGAGGACGGGCTGGCGCGGCTGCGGGAAGGCCGGGACCGGGCGGCGGCGCGGATCCGGTGGCCCGAGGCGGCGGGGCTCCGGCAAAGGGCGAGGTGGCCGCGTCAACGTCCTGGAGGCGGCGGCCATGAGCTCGGGATCAGCCCCTTCCATGGTGGTGGCGGCGCCCCGTGCGGTTCCTGCGAGAGGGAGGTGGTCAGGGGGAGAAGGAGAGCTAGAGGAGGAGAGGAGGAGAGGTGAGAGGAGGGGACCGGCGGGGAGAGGCTGGCCGGCCGGAGTTGGGCTGCGGCGGCGGCTCCATGGGTGGGGGATGCGGCTTGGAGAGAGAGAGAGGAGAGAGAGAAAGGTGGGTGGCTGGGAGCTCCCTGGGCCGTCGGATCGCGAGATCTGACGGTCCAGGATTGATCTGGCTAGGTTTTGCTACAAAAATGGGCAAAATGCGAAAATGGGGGCTATTGTGAGGGGGGTGGCTGCAATTTTTGGCTAGAGAAACCCTAGAAAAGGGGTGGGAGTGTGGTGGTCTTTATATAGCCCCGGTGGCTGGCAGTTTGCAAAAACATCCCCGGTTTTTCTCTCGCGCGCGCGGTGCTCACGTTTCTGGCCGCCGGGGGTCCGCAGTACCTCCGATTCGGGTAAAACTTTGAACTGCGCGATCAGTGCGTCGAGCCGGCGGCGTTCACCACGCGCTGGAACCGTTCCGAAAACACTTTCCGGCGCGCTATAAAATATCCCGTTTACTTATTAAACGGGGTTTTTCGTTCCGTTGGCTGCGGTTGGTCTCGTGCGGTTTTCGCGACGGTGATCGGGTGAAACCCGGTGTCGCAAAGGTCGAGTGTCAGCGTGGCAAGGGTCGGTCTCCGTCCGGTACGAGATAAGAGGGGGAAAATAATCGCCGATCGATAAATCGGGGATGCATACACCGCAAACAAATCAGACAATCAAAAAATTCACACCGAATTTTTTTTTATTTTTTGTGAAAACTGGGCTGTTACATTTCCCCCCTCTTATCTCGTATCGGACGGAGACCGACCCTTGCCACCCTGACATTCGACCTTTGCGAGATCGGGTTTCACTCGATCACGTCGTGAAAACCGCACGAGACCAGCCGCAGCCAACGGAACAAAAACCCCGCTTAATAATTAAACGGGATATTTTTATAGCACGCCGGAAAGTGTTCTCGGAACGGTTCCAATGCGAGGTGAACGCCTCTGGCTCGACGCGCTGATCGCGCAGTTCGAAGTTTTACCCGAATCGGAGGTACCGCGGACCCCCAGCGGTGAGAAACGTAAACACCGCGCGCGCGAGAGAAAAACCGGGGATGTTTTTGCAAATTGCCAGCCACATGGGCTATATAAAGACCACCACACTCCCACCCCTTTCTAGGGTTTCCTAGCCACAAAATTGCAGCCACCCCCTCCACTTAGCCCCAAAAATATCCCCATTTTCGTCAACCCTAATCCCAGGAATTTCTGGCCCTTGGATCTGCAGATCAGTGGTCAGGAATCCGCCACGTCAGCCCCTAGCCTTCTCTCTCTCTCCTCCCACCACCTCCTGCGCGTGGGCACCGCAGGTCGCCGCCGCCTCCACGCCGGCGAGCAGCCAGCCGCCGCCGCCGCCGTCCTCTCCCCGCGCCGCACCCTTCTCCTTCCTCTCCTCCTAGCCCCTCCTCTCTCCCCTGATATCTCTCCTCCCCTGCCGCAAGTCACCACGACGGCGCCGCCCGAGCCGCCATGGCTCCTGCCACCCCGAGCCCGAGCGCCGCCCGCCATGGCAGGCGGCTCGCCACCGCGCCGGCAGGTGGACCCGCGCCGCCGCTTCTTTGTCCTGCGCCGCCACGCGCCTCCTCGCCGGAGCCAGGCCGGCCGGAGCCGCCGCTCGCCGGAGACGTCACGCCAGCCGCCGCTGCACTCGATACCGATCGGGACGGGGCAAGCGAGCTAGCTGGGCCGCCTCCAGCTCACCTCCACGGCCCAGCCGCGGCCTCCCCTCAAGCGTCGGGGCGGGATAGCCTAGACCTTCCATCCTTCGTCGAATATAGTCAACATTATAATAATCATATCAGCAACAACAATATAATAATGTGATAACCCAACCAAGGAGTAACAGGGTAACATCGTAGCATCCTAAGCATGCATACTAAGCAGGGGCTGAGCAACGAGCAATAGTAACATAGCAGTACAAGGTTTGCTGGGAAGGGACATGGCTGTATCGGTTTGAAAGAGGCTGTAAACATGTGGTAGGATCAAACATCGAACCTAACCTAGACTAGCATGCAAACCGCTGGTTGAAATAGAATGGATCATAAGTAATGTATAGTCCTTGCCTGTTGATAAGTCGGGTTCCGAAGGTGTAGTTGATCGCAAGCTCGCATTGTCTCCGAGAGTATCCGCGGAAGCACACAAGAGGTAAACACTGGAAAGGCAATCAACGGAGATGCATCTATTACTACTAAACAATCACGAGCAAGCATCAACAAGAAGGCAACACGAGACAACGCACTACGACATCGCATCTATCGTCGAGAGCGGTTACTAACAGGTTAAGTGGAGTACTCGTCACACACGACAATACCGCACATCTTACGATGGTTGAAGTTGTCTATCTACACAACATGAGTAAAAGTTGTTAACATGGCATCTCACTCAAGCATGGCATATCACACAAACATGGCAAGAGGCAAAACATAAAGTAAACTATCTAATCTAGTCACTTTAAGTGGGGGTAAAACCTATACATGGCAAACTATTGCGGACCCCACGATAAGAATGGAATTTGGTACTGTTTTGACCTAAAGCATGTTTTATAATTTTTATTAGAAAGCAAGAGCAGCATATTCACAATCTACACAAAATTCTAGTCAAGTTATATGCAAGGAACATTTTAAATGGAGCAACGGTTGAAAAGTTATTAAATAAACCGTTTACGGTGGCATGCATTTTAAATCGCAGTGAAACATCATTTAAACAAGTTCAAACATGGCAAACAAGCACATTTTATTAATCTACACAGATAACTAAGCAACTTACATGTTTAAAGCGTCGCGATCTGAGCTACCGTTAAAAAGATACGAGCACCCCAAATTGCAACTATAATCTGCCCAAAATAACAAGCTCATAGAAAAAAATAAACAAGCAATGGGACGAAAGCAGGGATTTGGGCCTACACAGGTGAGCACGGTTTAGCTAACAGGCGCCCATGGCGCTAAATAGAAGCACATGTACTGGGCCTAGCCCATCACAACGCAACAAAAAAAAACAAAAAAAAAGGAATTAGGAGTGCTCACCATGGGCCTGGCCCAGCTCGACGGATGGGCGGGGGATAGACACGGCTCGCCTGGGGTGAGGGGCGCAGGACGGTGGCGCGCTGGTCTGGCGTTGGTGTTGCGCCGCAAGTGCGCTGGCAGGTTGTCCCACCTGGGCGCGCCGGTTGGGGCTGGGGCGCCGGCTCCTCCCGATCTGAGCCCGATCGGGTTTCCGGCGGCGAGATTCACGGTGGGGCTGCACCGGTGAGAAGACGGCGAGGTGAGGAGGCAGGGGAGCCAGGGACGAGGCGCGGGGACGGGATGTCGCCGGATCCCGTCGCCGGCGGTGAGCTTGTGGCTATGGCGGCGCGGGGCCGAGCTCGGGCTCGAGGCCATCCATGGCGGCGGCCGGTTGCTGCGACCTGCGAGGCGGTGAGAGGAGGTGAGAAGAGGGAGAGAGGGAGGCGTGAGGGAAGGAGGAGAAGAAGGCCGCGACGAGCTCGCCGGGCTGGTGCGGCACGGCGGCGGCCGGAGGTGTGTCGCGATGGCGGAGTTCCACGGGCTGGCGGCGGCGGCGGGCATGGTGGCGGATCTGAGGCCCTGCGGGCCCCAGATTCGTCTGGGGTTGCGTTTGGGGCGACGTGGAGGCCTCCGGGGCCGTCGGATCTTAGATCTGACGGTTCTGGAATGCTAGGGGGCTAGGGTTTCGGGGAGAGGGGGATTTTTTGGAAGATTTGAGAGATTTCAGGGGGGTGGCTGCAATTTTTAGGCTAGGGAAACCCTAGAAGGAGTAGGGGGAGTGGTGGTCCTTATATAGGGTGGCCTGGATGGCAGGCTTACGCAAACACCCTCGGGTCTTTTCTGTCGTGTCCGGTACACCACGTTTCTGACCGCCGGGAGTGCATACGACCTCCGATTCTGACGAAATCTTGAACCACACGCTCAGCGCGGAGTGCGACAGTCGTACCTCACTTTGATATCGTTTCGAGAATATTTTCCGGTGCCCAATAAAAGAACCCATTTAATTATTAAATGGGGTTTTTCTTTCCGATGGCGATGGCTGGTCCTGTGCCGGAAATTGCGACGGTGCTCGAGTGAACCCGGTGTGACCAAGGTCGTGTGCCTTTTGGGAAAAAGGTTTGGTCCCGCATCCGATACGAGAAAGAGGGGGGAAATATTCACCGATTAATAAATCAACGAAGCAAATACTGCAAACAATTCTAGCAAGCAATAAAATAAAGCAACAAACAATTTTTTTAATTTGGGTGAAAATCCCGGGCTGTTACATTAGGATAGGCTACAATTATCAAAGTCAAGTTCACTACCCTTAATTAAAGTGGTAGTGATATCATCTAATCTCATTTTCTCTTTGGTAGTCTCCAAGTTAAATGAACTTTCTTGTCCTAAGGTTGAGGTTTTAGCATCACCATTGATGGGTCCATTAGATGGACTAGGGATGTGATGGGTGCTAAAAGTTTTAAGATCCTTAACAACATGTAAAGTAGAAAGTGTGGTGTGTGTAGGAAAGTTCTTAACTCTCTTTTCCTCTTGTTTCTCTCTAGCCCATTTAGGACAGTAAAACTGCACCTAATCCCAGCCCTCTCAGCGCATCAGCGTTTTTGTCCGTTCACTTTTCTGATTTAACAGTTTCTAATCGTTGGATATGTTGTCCTAAGGGGAAGATGCTCCATAATAAAAAACCAAGACCTATGGTGAACTGGGCCGTTTCTCGCAACCCAACCCAGTTACAAGAACGACCCTCACTGCTCTCTCTCCTTATGCCCTACCCGCTCCACATAAGAGGAACGGATTGGTCGACGGCTCTGCTCTCATCGCTTCCCTTTGTTCCGACGCCTCCTCTCCTATCCTCTTCCTGCACCGCCGGCATCAACGCCGCTCGTTTCCTGCGTCCTTCACTCTGCCCTCACCGGTTCGCTCTTCTTGCCCCACAACCAACTTTTCATCCAGGCTCTCACGCTTCCTGATGACGTTTGCCATGTTTGTTGTGGTGAGGATGGGGGACGCCGCGTCGCGAGGGATTTGATCGACGCACTTGCGGCAGTGCAGTCGTCCCAGTGATGTACTCCCTCCGATCCATAATAAGTGTCGCTCATTATGGATCGGAGGGAGTAATTGCTTGGCGAGATCTTCGTTGTATTTCGGCCACGGGGATGGGGCGGTATGTATTTCTATTCCATCATCGATGGTAGTATTAAATTTTCTGGGAATGCAATTGTTGGCAATGCTGTGAGGAATCTAGGGCATGTTCACAACATCTCACTCGTTTGGCATTTTGTTTGTGTTCAAGAAATCCTGGAGAGGATGGTTGTGTCACGCACGTAATTAGGGGTGCTATTGGTTCATGTTCTTATGTATGTTAATTTTATTGTTTAGTCGGTAGAAGTTTATGCAACTCATTGTGCATAACTGGGAATACATTTTGCAATGTATCTTGTAGTTATCAAAGCCTCTGGGAAATTAACTTACTCTTAACATAATGTTACCTGCATTTGTTTTTCTTCAGGAAGGGAGGCTTTGTCTTAGTTCCATGGAGTGATTGGTTGATGCTTATGTGATATTAGTATATTACTAAGGAACTTAGTTCGTTCTCAAAAGGTACTTCTCTTCCATCTGCTTAATTTGTGTAAATAATTACATTCTTGTCTTGTTGCAATTTTATAATGCACTCATGCTGGTTATGAATAATGAATTAGACACTCAGGAAATTCATGTTCTAGGCTATGCTTTTTGAGTCAGTATTCAGAACCAAACAATTTGCTTCTGCTGATCAGCGTTGGATCATACGCGGTGACATACACCTCCTTCTCCTTGGTGTGCATACGCCTCTCCCAACTTGTATGTGAGTAGGTTGTCACACCGGCGCCTCCTCGTGCATTCTCAACCTCCTCCTAGCGGAGTTCTGATCTGCAGGTCACACAATTTTCAGTTTCTAGAGGCACTCTTGGTGGATGATGTGTGCCACTCACCAACGACGCTTAATGTAGGTGTGAACTTTTACTTTCTTCAGTGTATATTAATCTTCCTCACCTGACACTCTCCTGTCACCCTTCCTATTCTGGCAAAATAAAATCTAGCAGTATGTTTCTTGGCTAGGTTACCCTCTATCTATATTTGTTTCTTTGTTGTACGACCCCTTCTTCCACCAAATAATTACAGTGTTCTAATATTCCCCAATACTTATTTTGTGCAGGTGCTTTTCATATTGGTTTAGTAAACTTATTTGGTTAAATCTTAAAGACTGGTGCTGGCATTTGGATTGGGGGATTTCTTTACTTTTTAGTCTCTGGTGGCCGCTTGATAGGTTATTACTAGCGCATTGGGGAATTCCTCAGTTTCCAATCTCAGGATGATAACAACTGCTAATTTTGTTCTAATATTTTCTATTTCTTGACCTGATTTTCCAACATGCACCAATTTATGTTTTCGAAATGTTTATCGAGGGAAGCTCCCAAATGGAACTGTAGTAACTGAATTATGTTGCTTAACTTCTTGATTCAGTTTTTACTATCTAAGAATGACTTCATGTATCGGTTCCTTTTTTCTGTTTAGTCTTAGGAACATAAACACAACTGTCCAGGGCGTGTATATCTTCTCCAAGAAGCAAAGGTAAAATCTAATTAGAAGGATGCATGTTTTTAATATGAACACCTAACCTCCTTTTATCGAATTTGCTTTATAGTCCATGGGTTCTTGTGGTATCCACCGGATGTGTGTATGGATGCTGTATACTATTTGAGTTGTTGCTATTTTTATGTAGCATCACTTCTTAATCTTTGTTGATTTATGAAGCTTTATTCATGGACCATGGTAGTCTATAGATGCAGTTTTTTTGTGCATACACATATTCTGCAGATGAGATCTAGACTTACTCAAATAAATAATAATTTATTTACATAGGCTGTTGTTGATGTGAATACAATTGACTATATAGGTGTTACTTGATGCCATCCTACCTGGTATGCTGAAGTGTTACCTAGATGATGGTACTAGCCCCAATATTTCTGGTGGAGTTACCGAGTCTTATATTTCCGGGGATACTAGAAGGGGTGTCGAGGTCATTAAATTAAACTTCACTATTTGGATTGATAAAATTGAAATCTTGTCTTACTTCCTGCATTGCAGTTCATATTTCCACTAGAGAATTTCACTTGTTGATGTTTTATCTAGCATGGATATTTCATGTTCATGTATTTTGGTCTACTACATATATCATATCTCTTTCAAATTTTAAAGGAAATAATGTTGTCATCCAAAACTTCACCTTCGCAGATTCTAATCTGATTGCTTGTGAGTAAGAAAGAGACAAGACTTGCCATTTTGTAACTTTAATATGTGCCAACTTATCTTCGAGCTACCCTTTGAGCATACAATGGAGATAGAGGTATTGTGCTCTTGTTTTGTACAGAATTGGTGCTAATGCACCATTGAGATGGTGATGATGCATGTAGTTGTGTGTGTATCAGACTGAGGATGAAACATTGTTTCTTAAAGTTTACTGCCATGACTTGAAGAAGTACCTATGTTAATTTGCTATCACTTTGATTTCTATTTTTATGATTTTGTTTTATTCTTTTTCATTATATCTTGAATCAAAGAATGATAGTGGCCTTTGTAAACATCTGCCTTAGATATGGTGGTTTGTAAGATCCAGTTCCTGATACCAGCTAACAAACTGATCGAGTAAATAGATAAGTGTTGTTTCGAGAAATCAGCACTATGTATATCAATTATTCATATCTAATTTAAAATTTTACCATACAAGTAATCCCAAGTATCTACAAATAAGGCCTATAACCATCCTAATGAAAGTGATTTAACTTCCATTTTGCACATAGGTTTGAAAAGAAAACAAGAACTATGCTAAAAAAATTACCCCATGTTTTTACATAAATTTGTCACATTATTAATCTACACTTAAAAAGGATGGGCGTTGCAACACGCGCCATTGATGATCTAGTATATCTTTAAGTTTGGCTAGCATCCTAATGTTCTCATTAATTTGCACTTGGATATCATTCATAGGTGTGGTTTTTTTCTCGGGAAGTCCTAATTTTGAGCACCTCAACATCATGAGCAATGTTGTCCACCTTCAAAGAGAGGCCATCAAGTTTGTTTAATTTCTTTTCTACACTCTTGTTGAAGGCTTTTTGAGAGGTAATAAAGTTATTAAGCATGCTCTCTAATTCAAAAGTGGAGTTTTTGGTGCTAGGATAAGTGTTATTATTCCCATAAGAGTTGTTAGAGGGGAACGGTCTAGGATTGTTGCTACCAAAATTACTCCTATAAGCATTATTGTTGAAGTTGTTCCTAGAAATAAAGTTAACATCTATGTGCTCTTTCTCTTGATCAACCAAGGAATTTAAAGAAACATCATGAGGATCAATAGGATCTTGCTTAGTAGGTAAAGACATGATCAAGTCAAACTTATCATTTAAAGATGAGATCTTCTCAACAGAGTTTACCTTTCTACCTGTTGGAGATTGTTCGATGTGCCATTGAGAGTAGCTTGTCATCATATCATCTAATAGACTCGTAGCAACACCAAGTGTGGTTGACATAAAGGTTCCTCCCACGGTTGAGTTTAACATATTCCGCGAGGTAAAGTTCAATCCTGCATAAAAAGTCTGGATAACCATCCAAGTAGTTAATCTATGAGTAGGGTAATTCTTAAGAAGAGATTCCATACGTTCCCAAGCTCGAGCAACATGTTCATTATCAAGTTGTCTAACGTTCATAATGTTGCTCCTCAACTGAATAATCTTAGCAGGTGGGTAGTACTTGCTAATAAAAACATCCTTACATTTATCCCAAGAATCTATGCTATTCCTAGGTAAGGATTGGAGCCACTCCTTAGATCTTCCTCTCAAAGAAAAGGGGAAAAATTTAAGTTTAACAATATCACCATCTACTTCCTTATACTTTTGCATATCATAAAGCTCAATAAAATTATTCAAATGCAAAGCAGCAACATCTCCAGCACGGGAGAATTTCTCTTTCATAACAAGGTTCGACAAAGTAGGTTTGATTTCATAGGAAGGCGCCGAAATGACGGCGTAGCAATAAGAGTGCAAATAAAATCATTGTTGTGGTGTCTACTGAAGTCACACAACTTGGTGTTTTCAGTGGAACCCATAGTAACAACATCAAGCAAGAACAAAGTAACTATTTTTTTTGGTGTTTTTGGTATAAGACTCAAAAGAAAAAGCTGAAAAGTAAACTAACAAGACTAAAAAGCAAAGATAAAAGGTAGTGTGCAACTCTCGTATCTTGAAGACTGGAATCCTCGGCAACGGCGCCAGAAATTCTCTTGATGGGTGTAAATAACACCTCCTCGTTGGTTACCCCATGTGGAACGTTAGGATGTGTAGCAGCAAATTTCCCTTACACGAGGACTATAAGGTTTATCGAACCAGAAGGATTCCTAGCTCAACAAGTAGGTGTCTGCTGCTCTGGCGCTGACAGAAGACGTAGACCTGGACACAAACACAAATAACTTTGCTCCCAACTGATACGGCGAGGATAGTTCTCACTCCTCGTTGGTGTAACACCCTGGGTGTCATGCTACAGTAACCCTACAGTAATCACCTTGGTGGAACAGTAATCACTCTGTTGAAAGTCCAGTAACTGTGATTAGCCATGCTTGGTCATGCCTCGTTTAAATTTCCACTCAGATAAAAATTTCAAATAAATGTGAAAAATAAAGTTGCAACAAAAATTATGCAATCAATTTTGCTAAATCCCTAAAAGTCAGTGGGCAGTGTTAAAACAACCTGGGGCATTTATTATAACATTTTAATATTTTAAACAATTCGAATAGTAGCCTAAAAAGTCCATTTTACTGGTTTAATATTTAGATAAAATACTAAATGATTTTTGTTTAAAGTCCAAACCTTTTGTGGCACTTGTGTGGGTTACAACACTAATATTGGAGCCAGTCCTATATTTTACAAAATTATAATGCTAGCTAAAAGAATTAAATAAAGTAAATAATAAATAAATAAATAAATAAATAAGGAAAAAAAATAGAACCGACCCAGGCCAACTGGGCCTAGTGCCCAGCCAGCCCAGGCCGGCCTGCCAGGCCGCCCCACCCCACTGCCCCCACCCCGGCCCACCTGGCCTCCCCCTATACCGGCCGAACCGGCCTCCCTTCCCCCGATCCCATCTCTCTCGATCTCCCCTCTCCCCCCGATTCCCTCATGGCCGCCATGACCGCCTCCGACTCCGGCGACCCCTGGCCGCCCCTGCTGCCCCTCCGACCTCGGCGACCCTTCTCCAACCTCGGCGACCCTTCTCCAACCTCGGCGACCCTTCTCCAACCTCGGGTGCCCTGGTGGCCGCGCCTCCTCCCCTCCCCGCCGCCGCTCCTCCTCGCGCTCCGCCCGACCAACCCTAGCCGCCACTGCCTCCGGTGTTCGCCGTCGCCATGGCTACCGCGGCGGCTCCGGAGCCTCCCGGTGGACGTCCCAGCCCCATCCACGCCACCTCCTGCGCCCCGGCTGCCCCGCGCTCGTCGCGTCACCTGGAGCCAGCACGCGCGCTGGAGCTCGCCGCCGTGGCCAGGCCAACTCCGGCGACCTCCCCAGCCGCGACGCCCCCCCCTCGTGAGCTCCTCCCCGTCTCGCATAGCCGTGCAATCCCAGCCCCGCGTGGCCGCGTCCCCCCACCTCGCTTGCCCCCTCCGATCTGTCGCCATTGTTCGTCGTGCTGTGTGCTGGATATGGCAACGACCAAGGCATGGCCAAGTGTGATGTGCGTGCGTGTGTTTGTAGTGTGTGTGTGGTGCTGCAGCTGCTCGCCCTTGACCGCCGTGGGAACGACTTGGCCGGCCCGTGAGTGCGTCGCTGCGCGGCTGAAGCATTTGCTTTGTCTGAAACTGCTAATTGCTGTTGCTGATGGATGTTCCCCGCTGTACTGCGCTGCTTGCTGCTGTTACTGAACTTGCTAGTGCTGCTACTGCACCACTTTGAGAACAATAAAACATCAACTAACCCAGTACAAAAATAGCTAAAAAATGGTATGAATTGAAAGTAGATGTATCAAGCTTTGATTTGTTCCATTGAAGCAACTTCAAAAAAGGCACGGATTAAATTCAATAAAAATTGCAAAACACGGATTTCTATTAAACAACAAATAGGAGTTGCCCCGATGGCCACTTTAGCGCAGTGGTTAAACATGATACAGACATTCGTCATGCCATCTGAGGGCATGACATGATTATATACATGTTGTAGCGCAAAACACATATTGGATGCATCTCCGCAGCTCAGATCAATAGCCGTCATGGGGCAAACGTTGCACTTATTAACGATCTCCGAGAATTAACGCCGGGCAGTATTTTTCCGGCGAGATTTTAATTAAGAAGACAAACTTTATCATAGATGCCACCCGTACCGGATTTGAGATCGCGAACAGCTGATGAATGTTGGTGTAAGGCACGAACTCACCGGAGGTGTGTAACCCCAAACCGTAGGCCCTCGAAGGCGGCCGATGGATAATTCGCACCGCAAAATCCCAGACTTAGTAAAATTTCGGCGAAACCCAAACGAGTCAATGACAGGTGGGTCCCCTTCGTCAGGATTGACCAGTCAACAATAATATTCTAGATAATGTTTATTTGATTAATAAAAGAAATTCTAAAATTGTATAAAATGATTTAAACTTCAGAAAATCATAACAAAATAATCGTAACTCCGATGAAAATAATTTATATATCAATATTGCTCAGAAAAATGCGTAGATTACGAATACGGTATCCGTTCGTCTACCACCCCCTCTAACTTATCGAACGTGGAACATTTCTCCTCCGGTTCATCTGTCTGTTAGACGACCGGAGCCGGTAAAACTTTCCGGATGAAATTGTTCTGAACATGAAAGTTGTTCAGAATAGTTCAACTAACGCGGATACACTATCCGTATGTTTGTTCGATGTCCACGACACCTCCGGCATGATCCCTTCCCCCTCCGGACACCCTGTCCGGTAATCACCCGGGGCCGGTACTTCATCCCCGGATGAATTCCCGCTCCGTGCATCGTGCATCGTACCGCGTTAGTTCACCTCTAGCTTAACGTTTACCATGTCTTGTATTTGTATTGCTATTATTGCCGTGTATTTATTGTTTCTTCCCCCTCTCTTATTGTCCGGTAGTCTCGACGTCCGCTGCTGATGCCCCTGTGATCGACTACTTCGTCGACGACTGTACCTCTACCGTCGAGCTTACAGGCAAGCAGAGCCATTTTCCTTCCCCAGATATTGCCTATCTTTCCGTACATTTCTTGCACTAGGCATTGTTACTGCTGCTGCTACGTTACAATCCTATTCTATTGCATAGCTGGTTTTTGTCGCCCCTTGATGTACCTTCCTTTATCCTATGCTGCCTTATAAATATATATATTATATTCAGCAGTAAACCCTGCGCATTGTTAGCTAGGTTTAGAATAGCGGGTCGTGATCACTCTGGGAGTGATCGCGGAAACGATATATTACAACTGCAACAGGTACGGATCAATGCAGACGCCCTAGGGAACCTACAACGGCGAGACCCTGCCGAGTCGCTTCGAGTTTGACTTATGAGTGGACAGACTCGTATTTCACCCTCGTCGGCTCAGTAGCGTAGCATCACTGGGATGATACGAGGGTATTCCTCTTTAGTTTGTTCCGCTGGTGTCTCGGCACCACCGGGGTGATACGAGAATATTCCTCTTTAGTTCATTCCGCTGATGTCTCTGTCGGACCTCTTCAAGTGTACCATCGAGGGTGATTCCTCCTGGTTTCACTTGATGGTAGGAACTCGAATCAACTGGTGTCCTTACAGGTAAGGAGTCGGGTGACCCAACGGTGCCCGCGCAGGGTATCTTAGTGGAACGACAGGTCAGGTGTATTCCACCGGTGTGCGGCGGGCCTGGTACTGTTCGTGGCCGAAGGATTTCCTATTGTACGAAAGTCGAGCTCTTCGGAGAAAACGCGAGACAAGGTAAGGAGACGGTTCACCTTGTTGGTAACCGCACGAGTTGGTGGGACGACAGGGCAGGCACCGACGTTACTGGTGGTCCTGACTGCTATCGTTGTCCGCGACTCCTTCAATAAGGGGCAACGATAACGGTTGTCTCGACAGAAAATTAATAAAATGCTTAACGGGTTCGGTGGATGACTTGAGTAGCCTTTTGGCTTGTACGCACTACCTATACGTGGGATTACGCATTTGGGCGCCTCCGCAATGTAGCCTCGTTCGAAAGCTCTGAAGACGTCCAGTTCAGCATTGCGGCAGGGACGGATCGCGCTGCGGCGTTGGAATTCACCCTCCTCGCAACGACCCGGAGAGCGAGGGGTGATAGGCCCATGACCCCCTTGCACTTAGGGCTGTAGACCGGCGGGGACCTCTCTGATGAGTCGTAGGATGGACTGCGTTGTGTCGGATAGCCTCGGTGGGGTGCTCCCTAACCAGGTGTACGCCACCCTGGAGATCCGAGCGTGTAGTGTCACACTAGTGCACCCCTGCAGGGAAGATTAATCTATCGATAGCCGTGTCCACGGTAACAGGACGCTTTATGCTGAAGACAGATCCTACCACTACAAACTACTACTATTAAACTGTTGGTTCCGGGTTTTTTCCCTCGCGGGGATGTCGAGGGAGGGAACTCGGAGGCCTTGTTAATTATGATTACAACTTATTATTATACAATGCTGCAGCAACTTCTACTGCATTGTTACTTTCATTACTGTTATATTAAACTGTTGGCTGATTCTTACCTCATGCTGCAAGACTCGTCAGAAGATGCTAGTCTTCGATAGGCCTAGATTCTTACCCTTATTCTGATTTCTACCTTGCAGTCCACTATATACAGCCTCCCCTTTCCATTTGATACAAATGCATAAATGCTTAGTAGCGGACGTAAGACTCGCGGGTATGCTAGATACTCACCTGCTTTATTTCCTTTACTGTTTTGCCTGATCGGCCGCTGCAGTCGACGTTGGAGCCCAGGAGCAGGAGTTCCCGATGTCGACCACCGCAACGTGAAGATCCCCGATGACTAAGACCAGGAGTAGTTTGGAGGTTCCCAGGCAGGAGGCCTCGCCTTTTCGATCGAGTGTTGATTTTTGTGCTAGCCTTCTTAAGGCAACCTTGTACCCTTGTGTCTGTACTCAGATACTTTTGCTTCTGCTGACTTTGTGCTCCTGAGCTGTTGTATTCGAGCCCTCGTGGCCCCTGGCTTGTATTAAACAGCTTGTATTATTTTTATTTGTAGAGTTGTGTTGTGATATCTCACCGTGAGTCCCTGATCTCGATCGTGTACCTTGCGTGTATGATTACTGTACACGGTCTGATTTTGGGGGCGTCACAGTTGGTTACCCCAAGTGGAAGGTGAGATGTAGCGTAGCAGCAAATTTCCCCTATGTAGAGGATAGAGTTTGTCTCCCGTAGGACTCACAGAGATACAAGAAGGTGGTAAAGTGAACAGTGGCGCCGAGGTTGCTAACTTCGCCTGGACCTGAACACACAACAAATAACTTTGCTCCCAACGAGTACGGAGGAGTTGTCAATTCCTCCGGCCGTGCTGTTTACAAAGGATCAACGCAAGAGATAATAATAGTGGCAACTGAAAGTAAAGACTGAAAGTAAATTGATGATGTAAACAATGGTGGGAATATGAACCGGGGTCCCGTGATGCTCACTAGTGTAACACCCTTAGTGTCAGGGAACAGTAATCACTTTTGCTAATGATGTTTACTATTGCAAATCATTCTTTGATCACCTTGGATCAAATCAAATTCAGATTCCCCTGTGATTAAAATAAAAAAAAAACAATGTGAAAAATAAAAGTTCAACCAAAAACTTTGCAACCACTTTTGTAAAATGCCCAATATTCAGTGGACCATGTCCATGTGGATATGGGAAGTTATTAAGTTATAAAATAAATCAAACAATTCATAATAGTAGCAAAACAGTGGCGTTTAATATCTTTTTAATAAAATAAAAATGCAAATGAATATATAAATGCCCCAACCATTTTGTAGCACTGATATGGAGTATAACATTAATTATGGAACATATTGCACATTTTATAAAATTGTCTAAGCAAATTAAACTAATTCAAAAAGAAAAGGAAGAAAGAAAAATAAAAGAAAAAGGAAAGGAGCCTACTGGCCCAGTGCAGTAAGCGCGCAGTGCAAGCCCAACCCACGCAGGCCCACACGACCCCCTCCCCATCTTCTTCCCCTGTTCACGTGTGTGCGTGGAGGCCATCCCACGGCCGGCCATGCCGTGGCGCCCATCGGCGGTTAGCCGGCGGGGATAAGTCCCCCAGCCGCCTCCCCTCTTGTTCTGGAAGCCCTAGGTCGATTCCTCGCCCCTAGATCTCCTCCCTCCTCGCCTCTGTCTGCTCCCGCTTGAGCCCTGCCGCGGACAGTCGCCGCGCCGTCGCCGTGGGCGTGGCCACCGGCCACCTCCGGTCCGGACAGGTTGTCCATTAGGACCGCCAAGCTCGTCTGCTTCACCCCGGTGGAAGAACATGAGCTCACGGCCACCGTGCGCTCGGAATCGAGCCCTTCTTCTACCTCCAGCCGCGGCAACCGTCTCCGAATTCCGGCCACACCCGCCCTCCCCCGAGCCCGCTTTGCACGTCTACAGGACCACAGTGAGCAGCCGCGTCTTCCCCTCTGCTCCCGCTCGACGAACGCCCCCGTAGCCATAGCACTCGTCAAGTCGGAACGCCCCGCCGCCGTCGAGTTAGTCACCGTGACCACCCTCGCCATCGGGCTCCACCGGACATGGCGTCGTGCTTGACGTGCTCCCAGCAACCCCGCGCTAAAACCCCGTAGGCCACCATGCCCCAGATCGGCGAGCCCCTGTCGCTGGGTTCCGACCGCCGCCCTCGTCGACGGTGAACTCGTCTCTCGCCGTCCCAGTCAATGCCGCCGCCACCAAACGACTCAGCGTCGCGCCCGCGTTCGAACGCGACCTTCCACGACCGTGTTGGTGGCCGGAGGGCGAATTCCGCCGCCTCCCATGCTCGCCGCTGCCTTGTCTCGTTCCTGGCGGCTAGCCGCCGGCGTCGCCTATGTGGCTCCCAGTGGGCACCCCCCTGGTCATTGCCAGTGGGCCCCCAGAGTCAGTTGACTGGGTTGACCAGGCAACCTTGCTGACTGGGCATCCCCAGTCACTGACTGGTGGGTCCCCTCGTAAAAATAATAATAATAAGAATAATATTAGTGAGTAAATTAATTTAAAGATTTGTCTGAGCCTATGACTAGTGGGCCCCAGGCCATTTTTTTAAAATTAAAGCTGGATATTTGTCTTTGTGTCACTTACACATGGGTCCCACTGTCAGTTTTGTTGATTAAAAAGGAATTTATATAATGTCCAGTGTATGACATGTGGACCCCCCTGGCTTTTTAATAAATTAAATTGATTTAAATTACTTCTGTGTATGACATGTGGGTCCACCCTGTCAGCACTGTTATGGATAAGGTTTTGGATAATGCTTATTTATTTAAATAAAATAGAATACATAAATTGATTTCAAACTTTAAAAATCAATATCTTTTAAACCGTAACTCCGATGAAAATATTTTATATATCAAAATTGATCAGAAAAATGCAACGCATACGGATACGCTATCCGTATACCAACCACACCCCTCTAACACACCGAACATCGAACCGTCCCCCTCCGGACCGTCTGTCCGATGATTTGTCCGGTACTGTCAAAGTATCCGGATGAATTTATTCTGAACACAAAAGTTGTTCGGATTGTTTCAACTAGCACGGTTACACCATCCACACGTTTTTTGGATGTCCACGACACCTCCGGCATGATCCCTTCCCCCTCCGGACACCTTGTCCGGTAATCACCCGGAGCCGGATTTCATCCCTGAATGAATTCCCGCTCCGAGCAACGTGCATAACACGTTGCACTGCGTTAGAACACCGTTAACATTCCGTTTGCCATGTCTTGAATTTGTGTTGCTATTATTGTTGTGTATTTATTGTTTCTCCCCCCTTATTCTCCGATAGACCCCGTTGCTGCCGCCGACGACACCGTTGCCGAGTACGACTACGTCATCGACGACCCTACCCCTACCGTCGAGCTTCCAGGAAAACAGAGCCATTCTCTTTCCCTAGATATCGCCTACCTTTTCCGTACTTTCTTGCACTAGGCATGGTTACTGCTGCTGCTACGATTACAATCCTATTCAATTGCATAGCTTGTTTTTGTCGCCCCTTGATGTACCTTCCTTTATCCTATGCTGCCTTATAAAAATATATTATATTCAGCAGTGAGCCCTGCACTTTGTTAGCTAGGATTAGATAGCAGGGCCGTGACCACTCAGGGGAGTGACGCGGATACGTCTTATTATAACTGCAACAGGTGCGGTGCATTGCAGACACCGCCTAAGGCCCCTAGCTCGGCTCTGCCGAGCCACCATCAAGTGTGAGCTATCGAGGAGTAATCCTCGTACCTCCACTCGTTGTTGACTCTGTATAGCCGCTCTAGGTACCTGAGCAACGGTTGTCCTTAAGGTAAGAAGTCGGGCGACCCAACGGTGCCCGCGAGAGGTATATTGTCGGGAATGACAGGGAGGGTACGACCGACGTTACTGGTGTGCTTGGCCCCTGCTCTAATCTCACGAGAGTTATCAAACCACAAAAAAGTCGAGCTCTACCAAGAGCACACGCGAGACAAGGTAAGGAGACGGTTCACCTTGTCGGTAACCGCGCGCTTTGACGGGACGACAAGGCAGGCCCCGACGTTACCGGTGGGCCTTGTTGATGTTCGTTGTCCGTTGTGTTGTTAGTCAGACAGCGATAACGGTTGTCTGCGAGATAATATTAAAATGCTAAATGGTTCGGCGGATGACTTGAGAGGTCGCAAAGGCCTGTACGCACTACCTACACGTGGGATTACGGTGTGGGCCCTCCGCGTCGTAGTTCGTTCGAAAGCTCTTCAGACGTCAGCAGTACCACAGGCTGATAGCCGGGAAGCGGTCTTGTCTTATTTGCTGCAGCAGGTGTGTTTTGGATTTGCTTTTGCTTCACCGGCCAGTCTCGTACCGTGCAGGAGCGTGCAAGGGTGAGGGACCTAGACCCCTTGGCGCATAGGATATAGTCAGGCAGATGGCCTCTCTGCTGAGCCTAGGATGGGCTGCGATGTGTCGGATAGCCTCGGTGGGGCATTCCCTAACAAGGTGTACGCCACCCTGGAGATCCGAGCGTGCAGGCTGAACAGTAGTGCACCCCTACAGGGAGTTTAATATATTCGAATAGCCGTGTCCACGATAACAGGACGCTTTATGCTGAAGCTGGATCTTACCACTACGAATTATTATTATTAAACTGTATGGTTCCGGGTTTTCTTCCTCGCAGGGAAGTCGAGGAGGGGAACTCGGAGGCATTATTATTATTAATCATTACAACTTATATTATACAATGTTGCAGCAACTTCTGCTTCATTGTTACTTTATTGCTTTATATAAACTGTTGGTTGATTCTCTCCTTGTGCTGCAAGACACGTCAGAAGATGCTAGTCTTCGATAGGCCTAGCTTCTTACCCTTATTCTGATTTCTTCCGTGCAGTCCACTATATACAGCCTCCCCTTTCCATTTGATACAAATGCATAATGCTTAGTAGCGGACGTAAGACTCGCGGGTATGCTAGATACTCCCCTTTGCTTTATTTCCCCTTTTTGTTTTGCCTGATCGGCCGCTGCAGTCGACGTTAGAGCCTTGGAGTCCAGGAGCAGGAGATCCCCGATGCCGACCACCTACACATGATGATCCCCGATGCATTCTACGACGTCGAGTCCCCCCGTTGACCAGGAGTAGTTTGGAGGTTCCCAGGCAGGAGGCCTCGCCTTTTCGATCCGTCGTTATTTGTGTTAGCCTTCTTAAGGCAACCTTGTATTCTTGTGTCTGTACTCAGATACTTTTGCTTCCACTAACTTTGTGCTTTCGAGCTGTTGTATTCGAGCCCTCGTGGCCCCTGGCTTGTATTAAACATCTTGTATTATTGTATTTGTAGAGTTATGTTGTGATATCTCACCATGAGTCCCTAATCTCGATCGTGTACTTTGCGTGTATGATTACTGTACACGGTCTGATGTTGGGGGCGTCACAACTAGTGATGTCTCTCTCACAAAAGACGATAAAAGTGCTAGCGAGGTAAACAAATCACAGCTGAGCAATTGACAAGATTATAAACGCACCGCAATGCTAACTATGCTACAAAAGAAAGGAAGAGGCTCAAAAGCAATGGGAAGTACGCCAAAGTAAGTAGACCGAAATCCAACTGCATCTATTACGAATCATCCACCTTGAGATATCTATCCAGAACATCTCGCTGGTATTAAGTTGAGAATCCCACCCAAAGTGTAAACTCAAAGCAATAGACAACTGCATTAAAAGAACTATGCGTAAAGTAAACAATCCTTGCACCCGCAAGTACAAGCACCGTTGTTTTATCCCTGGTGGCAACAACACATCCCCTAGTCTCATGTTTCTGTCACTCAAGCTAGACATCAAGGGGCTGAACCCACAATCAAGCATAACGCTCCCTCTTGGAGTTGCAACAAATCATTTGGCCAAAGTAAAATACGGCAACGGAGAACATGCAAGAATTTAATAAAGAACACAAATATAAAAGAGAACCAAATATATTACTCTCACAATCTGAACATAATCTCATAATCCATCAGATCCCAACAAACTCAGCATAATAACATAGAAAACTACAAAAGTGCCTCGATCATGTGAGGCAGCTCATGTGGTCTCGAAAGTGGAAGCACAAAGAGTGGAGAGGTCACGGACCCATGGTCCAAGGGGGACTACTCACAGCACATCTGGGAGGCGTCCATGGCTATGGATGGTCTCCCGGAGGGGATTCCTCCTTCCGACAGGGTGCCGGGGCAGCTTCTCCTGGCAGCCCAGATCTTGAAACGGCGGCGGCGGCGGTACAAAGAGGAGAACGGGAATAGCAGATCGATATTAGGGGTTTCCGTCACGGTGGGTAAATATAAGCGAAGGGGGCACCGAGAGGGTCCACAGGGCAGCCAGGAGGCCTCCTGGCGCGTCCTAGGGTGGGGCCGCGCTAGGGACCCTCCTGGGGCCCTGGTGGGTCCACCTCCTTCCTTTCTTGATTATTCGGGAAGCTTCCGGGTCGCTGATTTTTATATAATTTTTTCGGGATTTATTTGGCACTTTTAATGGCCGGAAAACCTGAAATACAAAAAACAGCAGAAAAACAGGAACTGGCAACTGGGTGCACTGAGTTAATAGGTTAGTCCAAATATGATAAAAAGTGTATGAAAGTTCAAGCAAAACATGGCAAAGTCACACAAATCATGCATGGAGCAAGCAGAAATTATAGATATTTTTTGGACGTATCAACATCCCAAGCTTAATTCCTGCTCGTCCTCGAGTAGGGAAATGATAACAAGCATAATTTCTGTGGTGACATGCCACACAACCATATAAGGACTTTTAAGTAAAGCAATCAAAGCATGCAATTCAATTCAAGTCCTAACAAGCAAGAGTCTATATTAGCATTGACACAAGTAACAAAAGAACAAAAGGTGAAAGAGATCTCGTTGTCCGTGACTCGAATGTCTCCAAATGGTGTTTGCGTGCAAGAAGGGGGATAGGGAAATACGAGATAAAAATAGTTGTTGAGAACTACTATCTACTAAAGTTTCACACTTGGTCTCCTTTGGATTCTTACCTGGACTCGTCCCCAGACCACTAGCCAGGTACAAGTCAAACTGATCCACTCCCTTTCGATATTTTGAGCACTCATGCAATGGATGAGCGTGAGCAAGAAAGTTGACACCTAAAAGGCGAAACAGAAAGAAGGTGGAGGAGGAAGACAAAAAAGGTGTGAAAGGCTCACATCAATGAGGACAACCATAGGCGAGAGAAAGCCATATGATAGATATGATGTGAGGAGTAGGGATTGCCATGCAACAGATGCACATGTGAGATAAAAGCTCTGCAAGAGAACTAGCGGGGGTGCATCCAACTTGCTTGCTCATGAAGACCTAGAGCTCTTTTGAGGAGGCTCATCATTGGAATATACAAGCCAAGTTATATAGTGTGAAGGGTCCCCACATAGCAATATGCATGTATGATGATCTCTATGGAGTACAAGGAATAGAGGATGAAGTACTAGTGCGGATCTCTCAAAAGGAATAGTAGTGTGCCTCCTTCTCTCTTTTTATTTTTCTTTTTCTCTTTTTTCTATTTTTTTGTATTTTTTTGGTGGCCTCAATGGCTCTTTCTATTTCTCTCATTTGTACTCTTTGGGATCTTTTGACTTTGTCCTCTTTGGGATCTTTTCCTCACTTTAGGGGCAACACTCTATATTTTACAAGAATATAGGAGATCTTTCACACTTTACAAAGGTACTCACATAAAGAAAATGTAACTATCATAATGCAAATGTATGCCTCTGCCAGGGTAGCAGGATATGCAATGATACTAGCGCGTCATGTAGAAATGATTAGGGCAAGGTCCAACTAGCATGCGACTAATCGATCAAGCAAGTAGCATGTATGATATGAAGAACCAAGTCATGAGAAGGGGGATGCTGCACGGCAATGTATCTCGGAAAGGCTATGGAAATGCCTTGATAGGTAGGTATGGTGGCTGTTTTGAGAAAGATATAAGGAGGTTTATGACGACAGAGCGTATCGTGCCAAGGGTTTGGATGTACCGGCGAAGGTGGACGCCAACTCTCGGAGTGAGAAGGAGGCAATGCACGACACATGAGAGGCTAGAAAAATATGGGAAGGTGGAAGTGTCAACTTTCGAATACTCACATTAGTCCGAAGAACTCATGCACTAATTATCGGTAGCTCTCAATCTACTCAGGAGGTTTCACAAAGAGACAAGTACCTCGAGGAGGAGTGTATGGGGGTTTGGTTATCCTTGCGCATCCTCGACTCATGGTACGTGAGTGTACTCTAATATTCGAACCCTCCAGAGGTTAGTGATCCATCTAGTGGCTAGAGTTCTCAACATGGGTTTTGGTTTTCGAAAATCACACGGACTGCCCAAAATACGACATCTATCACTAATAGGCTCGAGCTCTTGACACCAAAAATTCAATGCTAATATAGACTCTTGCCTGTTATGACTTGAATTGGATTACATGCCTTGATTGCTTTACTTAAAAGTTCTTATATGTGTGGTAGCATGTCACCACAGAAATTATGTTTGTTATCATTTACCTGCTCGAGCATGAGTAGGAATTAAGCTTGGGGATGTTGATACGTCCAAAACGTATCTATAATTTCTGCTTGCTCCATGCTTCTTTTGTGTGATATTGCTATGGTATTGATACACTTTCATACACTTTTGATCATATTTGGACTAACTTATTAACTCAGTGCACCCCAGTGCCAGTTCCTGTTTTCTGCTGTTTTTCTATTTCAGGTTTCCCCCATATTAAAAGTGCTCAGAAAATTCCAGGAAAAATATATAAAAAATCAGCGTTCCAGAAGCTTCCTTACGCCCGAAGGGGGGCCAGAGGGGCCCCACCTGGTGCCTAAGCGGCCAGTGGGCTCGGCCTAGGGGGTGGCCGCGCCGGGAGGCCGCCTAGACTCCTGGTGGCCCCCCTGGCTGCCCCCCTTGGCCCTTATTTTTACTCGCGTCGCGAAAACCCTGATTTCGGTCCGCTTTTCTCCAGAAGCAATTCCGATCTCTGCCGCCATCGCTGACAAGCTTCGAGGGACCAGAATTCCTGTGCCGGCACCCTGCCGGGACGGGGAAGTGCCCCCGGATTCATCTCCATCGACGTTGCTTCCTCCTTCCATGATGCGGGAGTAGTTCCTCCTCGGGGCTGAGGTTTCTACCAGTTGCTATGTGGTCTTCTCTCTCTCCCTTGATGTGATCTTGATTGTGATCATAGGCTATGTTAATCTAGGATGATCGCATGATGTTTCCCCTTCTTCTATGTATTGGATTGATGTACTCACTTGATCTTATCTAGTATAATCCCCAAGACCATGGTGACAGCGGTCTATTGGACATGGGTTAGAAGAATATTTTCATGAGTGATTTCCTCTTTTGTTTGTGGATGGAAGATTGAGAGTCTCTTGGTGCTTGTCTTTGACTATCCTTTAGATATGTTGTGGTGATTGTGGTACTCTCTTTGGATGGCCGCGGTGACATTGGGAAATCCATAGATGAGAACTACGAACTCTGAGGGGTGCTTTTGTAGCCCTACACAATTCTCGTCCTCTCTTGACCACAAAGGAATGACCTCCGAGTACGTCCCCATTGCATGTTTTATGGGGAATATCATGTGATTAGAATATGTTAATGTTGTTGAGAGTTACCACTAGTGAAAGTATGAATCCTAGGCCTTCTTTCCACCATTGCAATACCGTTTACACTCACGTTTACTACATGTTTGCTTGCTGCACTTTTTATTACATATTTATATTACCTTGCTTTTCCACACCTATCACCCTTATTTTATCATCTCTTCGCCGAACTAGTGCACCTATACAACTCCTAGTTGTATTAGGTGTGTCTGGGACACAAGAGACTTCTTGTATCTTAATTGCAGGGTTGCTTGAGAGAGGCCATCTTCAACCTCTACTTCCCTGAGTTCGATAAACCTTAGGTCATCCACTTGACGGAAATTGCTGCTGTCCTACAAACCTCTACGCTTGGAGGCCCAACATAGTCTACAAGAATAGAAGCGTGCGTAGACATCAATCTCTCAAAAGGAATAGTAGTGTGCCCCCTTCTCTCTTTTTATTTCTTTTTTCTCTTTTTTCTATTTTTTTGTATTTTTTTGGTGGCTTCAATGGCTCTTTCTATTTCTCTCATTTGTCCTCTTTGGGATCTTTTAATTTGTCCACTTTGGGATCATTTAATTTGTCCACTTTGGGATATTTTCCTCACTTTAGGGGAAACACTCTAGATATTACAAAAAGTATAGAAGATCTTTCACACTTTACAAGGTACTCATATCATAAACAAGATGTAACTATCATGATGTATGAAAATGTATGCCTCTGCCAGTGTAGCAGGATATGCAATGATACTAGCGCGTCATGTAGCAATGATTAGGGCAAGGCCCAACTAGCATGCGGCTCATCGATCAAGCAAGTAGCATGTATGACATGAAGATCAATTCATGAGAAGGTGGATGTTGCATGGCAATATATCTCGGAAAGGCTATGGAAATGCCTTGATAGGTAGGTATGGTGGCTGTTTTGAGGAAGGATATAAGGAGGTTTATGATGACAGAGCGTATCGTGCCAAGGGTTTGGATGTACCGGCGAAGGTGGACGCAACCTCTCGGAGTGAGAAGAAAGAAATGCACGGCGCATGAGAGGCTAGAAAAATATGGGAAGGTGGAAGTGTCAACTTTCGAATACTCACATTAGTCCGAAGAACTCATGCACTTATTATCGGTAACTCTCAATCTAATAAGTAGGTTTCACAAAGAGACAAGTACCCCGAGGAGGAGTGTATGGGGGTTTGGTTATCCTTGCGCATCCTCGACTCATGGTACGTGAGTGTACTCTAATATTCAACCCCTCAGAAGAGTAGTGATCCATCTAGTAGCTAAAGTTCTCAACTAATTTGTAAGTTTTGAAAATAAACACGGATTGCCCAAAATACGACATCTATCACTAATAGGCTAAATCTCTTGACACCAAAAGTCCAAACATTACTCAAAACAATACCTCAAAACTATTGCAAGTTACTACTACAAAAGAATAGCAACCTCAATTACCTACTTCAAGTCAAGACACACAACTCAGTGCAACAGGCAAACTCTCTAAAAAAGATAAACACGAAAACTCAAGAGATTTCGAGAAACAAACTAAACAAAAACTCTTAAAAAGATAAGCATGAAAACTCAAGAGAGTTCCAGCAACAAACTAATCAAAAGTTCTTTACAAAGATAAGCATGAAAACTAAGAGATAAACATGACAGTAGCTATGAAAAAGATAAAGAACATACACAACAAAGATAAGCATGAAAAATCCTATGTTTTGTTCTAGATTTTGAAAGTGGAGCGTGTTTCTCTCCCACACAAAGAAAGCTGGGTTCTAACTTTTTATGAACAACAAGCAAGGCTAAAGAAAACTAAAAAATAAAACCTAAGAGCGAGACGCTCCAAGCATAGCACATAACACATGTGTAATGACCCAGTTCACATAGAATTGAAGTCTCTGTGCTCAAGTACCAGTCCCTGGATCGAACTCGCTGGCACACACAGTATCATAGATGTATATCAAAGTACACGTGCATCATTATTACAACGTATGATCCAGAATAAAATAAATAACAAGTTGCATAGCTCAAGGCTAGCTTATTCAACATAAATATAGCGGAAGCAAAAACAAGTAACGTGGAGTCCCATCAACAGCCACAAGCGAACATGCTGAGTGTAGACTCGCAACCCTAAACGCACCTTACTGATCGTCTGAGAAACCTGCAACACCGAAGGTTACAGCCCGACAACGGGTTAGTACTTCTGATTTGTACGGCAAGTGACACGGAAAATTTTATATAAAGCACCTACATCTACATGCAAGGTGAGTCAAAGGAAAGGCTTATGGTTTTCTTTTGCAGAAAGCCAATTTTCTCCTGAACTAAACTAGTCAAAATTTTAAGTTGAACTTACTACTTAAGACCGAACTGGGCACACCAGTTCCAACACCACACCCTTTATTTAATCTTGCCCACTCAAATTATTATGGTGATTCATATGTCAAGATCCTCCAGTAACAGTAATGTCTAGTAGCTCAAGGATATCCATAACCGGGGACACGGCTAATCATGATTAGTTTTTTTACTCTGCAGAGGTTAGTACACTTTCCCCGCTGGACTCAACCTGAAGATTGAGACGAAGTCTTTCAGAAGAGGTCACCTACACCCAACGGCGAGCCGGTACCACCTATCACATCTACATCTGCTAGCTTTGCACGGGAGAGGTTTCCTACATCATACTCAACTAAGCCAGAGCCCATATGGCCAGCGGCTGTACATGGAAGCTCCTAGTCACCAAGTATGTCTGATCTTTTTGAGCCTGGACGGCGCCCACTTACGTTCAGAGGGTAGCACCATGACGTACTGCCAACCACCAAAACCATCCATTAGGGGTACAACCTGGTTTCGCCCTTAGATAAGGCACGAGCCCCCAGGAAGCACTCCCTGCCCGTCCAGAGGTGATTTCTATTTATTATAAAGTTGCTACACAAATTATTAAATAGCTCACATGCACTCCATGAATTCTCACAACCCAAAGCACGTCTATAAAGCATAGCAATAAAGTAACAACACGTGCTAGGTTGACCTACAAAATACAAGTCAAGACATGTGGCTATTCTAACTGGTTTTGCAGCAATAGTAAAGTAAACTACATATCATGCAATAAGGTGATATCCTTAACATAATGAATATAGAAAATATAGGTATGAGTATGGTCAAAGCATCACTTGCCTTCTTCCTGTTCCTGACGATCACAATCCCCAAAAAACGAGGAGGCGCACTCCGGACAATCTATACGAGCAAACATAGCACCAATCAACATATATTCAATACAAATATGCACAAACACTAGTAAACATTCAAGGAACAGTAGAAAAACTTGCCTAACTGAAGCTAAACTTAAAGTACTTGAAAAAATAAAACCAACGCAAAAAGAAACGGCGCAAACGGGCGCACCGTTAAAAAGATACGGCCACGAGAAGTTCAAATTTGGATCTGCTTGGGATTAAAATTTGAAAACTTCAAACTTCTGTAAAACTTAGTCTACTGGCTAGAAAATTTCTTCGCGGTCTCAACGCAACTGGAATCACTCGATTCCGAGCCACGGTCAAAAATTACTCGCGAAAACGGTACCGGGTGAAATCGGGGTCCAATCTGCAAAAAGGACCCAACCGTAAATAAAATAACGCGGAAAAAAGTGACCGGGTCCCCGGCCGGCGGTTTACCGAATCTGGCCGGGTTTGACCGGCCGGCAGGGGCGGCGGCAGCGGCCAGCGGCGGCGCGCGACGGTCTGCGGCCAACGGCGGCTGCCGGCGGCGCACGACGAGGAGGCGGGGAGGCGCGGGGTGGCGTGGGGTGGCCGGGCGGCTTACCGCGGCGGCGGACGACGGCGGCGGCTAACTCGGCGGATCGGGCGGCGGCGGACGGCGGGTTCGCGGGTGCGGGCGAAAACCCTAAAACCCGCGGATCCGCGGATTTTTATAACCCGTCCCGAATTTTTTTTAATCTGAAATAAAAAACGAATTCGGCCAGGCGGGAAAAAACAGAACAGGCCCATAAGGCCCCAAACAGTTTTACAAAAATCACGGATAATTATTTTTAATTTCCGTTTTCACCAAACATTTTAAAATAATAAAATTGAGTTTTTGGCTTTACCAAATTATTAAATAAAAATAAAAACTTTGCAACTTATTTTTAAATACTTTTCTGGCAATTTAAAAAT
Organism: Bromus sterilis; assembly: GCA_950022295.1. Classification (NCBI taxonomy): domain Eukaryota; kingdom Viridiplantae; phylum Streptophyta; class Magnoliopsida; order Poales; family Poaceae; genus Bromus; species Bromus sterilis. The sequence goes on along the minus strand of OX465596.1, from coordinate 343,458,936 downwards.
ACCGAAAAGCTCCGAAAATGATTTTAAAACTTTTCCGGTGCATAAATAAATTCCCAAAATATTTTTAGAAATTATTTATAACCCCAAAGTAAATTTATAAGTCTCCCAAAAATATTCTAAACTATTTTCCAACAATTTAAAAATGGGGATAAGTCCTCTTATATCCTCTCCAACGAACTGCCATGTGTTGAAAAATGTTAAAAATATTTTTAAAACTCTAGAAAAATGCGGAAACATCATGAGATGCATATGATGATCTATTAACATCCAAATTTAGAAAATTGGGATGTTACAACATGAAGTGATAAAAATATAGTGCGACGAGAGACGAACTGATAATTGTTGATGAAGAAGGGGATGCACGGTGGCATCCCCAAGCTTAGACGCTTGGTCTCCTTGAATATTTCTTGGGGATGCATGGGGGCATCCCCAAGCTTGAGCGTTTGACACTCCCGGATCTTCTTTCATCATCTTCACTCGCACATTTGAAAACTCCCTTCATACATAACTCATCATAAGCTGATTAGAGAGGTTAGTACCCTTAATAAAATAATTTGCCTCTACTGGAAATAAATATTTTCTTGAAGGACTAATGTTTCTCAAGATTTCCAAAAAGTTTTTGCAAAGAAAAAGCTAGCGCAAGTCTTGCAAAAGTAAGGAAAGGCAGAACGTGGCAGAATCTATGAAAAACAGACCAGCAGGTAGTAAATAATATCTTTTAGGGATACTTCTGCAACTCAAATGAAAAAACTCAGAACATACGAAAGTTTCGTAATTGTATAGAGCACGCTGTGTAAAAATTTCAGCTCAAAACAGGACAGAATCTGTTTTCTGGACAGCATGTCACAACTTTCACTTCCCTTGTCATATGAGGCTATAAATGGCACAAAGCTTGAAAAGTAAAGATACAATGATGTTGCTACAGTAGTAACAATCATCAAGACAACTAAAAACAGTAAAAAACAAAAATGAAATACTAAATTCGTTGCGGGCTGCCTCCCGAGAGCGCTTCTTTAAAGCCATTAGCTAGGCTTAATGCAAATAGATGAAGTCTTTTCAAGAAAACAACTAGCCCGTGTGACGGACTCAAAAGGCAACTTAATATTTTTCCTAGGGAAGTGTTCCATCCCTTTCTTGAGAGGGAATTGCAATTCGATAATCCCTTCTTTCATATCAATAATAGCACCTACGGTGCGAAGAAAAGGACGTCCCAAAATAATTGGACAAGAAGGTTCACATTCAATGTCCATAATAGTAAAATCAACGGGAACATAATTTTAATTGACAATGATAAGAACATCATCGATCTTCCCCAAAGGTTTCTTTACGAAAGAGTCGGCAAGACGAACACCAAAAGAACAAGAATCAAAAGGTTTTAATTCAAATATATCATACATTCTTTTGGGCATAACGGAGGTACTAGCTCCAACATCACATAAAGTATAGCAAGAAAAGTTATTCAACTTAATTTTAATCATAGGATCCCAACCATCTTCGAGCTTTCTAGGTATGGAGGATTCTATCCTAAGCTTCTCCTCCCTATCTTTAATGAGAGCATTTGTGATATGCTCCGTGAAGGCAAGATTAAGTGTGCTAGTGTGGGGGGTCTCTAGACATCTTGTGAACGAAACGAATAACTTCAGAAAGGGTGAAATTATCAAAATCAAGGTCACTACTATCAAGTAAAGTGGTAGTGGTGTCCTTTAGGCTCACTTGTTTGGTAGCTTCTATAGTCATAGGAATTTCTTCTTCTACGGTTGAGGTCATAGCATCACCATTAATAGGTCCTACGGGACTAGGGGTGCATTGGGTGCTAAGAGTTTGGATATCCTCAACCACTTGGATAATAGCAATGGTATGGTGTGTAGGAAGGCTCTTAATTCTATCTTCTTCCTCCTTTTCTCTAGCCCATCTCTCTTTGAGTTTAGCCATCATCCTTATGTTTTCATTAATTTTCACTTGAATAGCACTCATAGGAGTGACCTTCCTCTCCTCAAGAGGAAAAGTTCTAATTTTAAGCAATTCTACTTCATGGGCTAAATTGTCTACCTTCGACGAGAGGTTATCTAATTTGTCTAGTTTTTCCTCTACACTCTTCTTGAAGGCTTTTTGGGTAGTGAGAAAGTCCTTAAGCATACTCTCTAATTCAGAAGTGGAGTTTTTGGTACTAGGATAAGTGTTGTTTTTCCCATAGTTGTTGGAGGGGAACGGTCTAGGATTACTACCAAAGTTACTCCTATAAGCATTGTTATTGAAGTTGTTTCTAGAGATAAAGTTCACATCTACTTGATCTTGAGCAATCAAAGAATTTAAAGGAACATCATGAGGATCAATAGGAGATTTCTTGGTAAGTAGAGACATAATCAAGTCAACTTTTTCATTTAGGGAGGAGATCTCCTCGATAGAGTTTACCTTCCTACCTGTTGGAGCTCTATCGGTGTGCCATTGGGAATAGTTGGTCACCATCTCATCGAGTACTTTTGTGGCAGCACCAAGTGTAGTTGACATAAAGGTTCCTCCCGCGGCCGAATCTAGCAAGTTCCGCGAGGTAAAGTTTAAGCCTGCATAAAAAGTTTGGATAACCATCCAAGTATTCAAACCATGCGTAGGACAATTCTTAACAAGAGATTTCATGCGTTCCCAATCTTGGGCAACGTGTTCATTATCCAATTGCCTAAAATTCATAATATAGCTCCTCAATTGGATAATCTTAGCAGGGGGTAGTACTTCCCAATAAAAGCATCCTTGCACTTGTCCCAAGAGTCTATGCTATTCTTTGGCAAGGATTGAAACCAGATTTTAGCTCCGTCCCTCAAAGAGAAAGGAAAAAGCTTAAGCTTAAGAATATCACCATGTACTTCTTTGTGCTTTTGCATATCACAAAGCTCAATAAAATTATTTAAGCGCAAAGAAGCATCATCTCCAGCACTGGAGAAATAATCTTTCATAACAAGGTTCAGCAAAGTAGGTTTAATCTTGTAACATCCCAATTTTCTAAATTTGGATGTTAATAGATCATCATATGCTCTCATGCTGCTTCCGCATTTTTCTGGAGTTTTAAAATATTTTTAAACATTTTTCAACACATGACAGTTCGCTGGAGAGGATATAAAAGGACTTATCCCCATTTTTAAATTGTTGGAAAATAGTTTAAAATATTTTTGGAGACTTTTTAAATTTACTTTGGGGTTATAAAAATTTTATAACAATATTTTGGGAATTTATTTATGCTCCGGAAAAGTTTTAAAATCAATTTAGGAGTTTTTCGGTATTTTTAAAATGCCAGAAAAGTATTTTAAAATATTTAAAAATAAGTTGCAAAGTTTTTATTTTTATTTAATATTTTGGTAAAGCCAAAAATTCATTTAATTTTATTATTTTGAAATGTTTGGTGAAGACGAAAATTAAAAATAATTATCCATGATTTTTCTAAAATTATTTTGGACCTAATGGGTCTGTTCTATTTTTTTCCGCCTCACCGAATTTGTGTTTATTTCGGATTTAAAAAAAAAATCGCGGAGCGGGTTATAAATACCCGCGTACCCGCGGGTTTTAGGGTTTTCGCCCGCGAACCCGATCCGCCAAGCGCCGCCGCCCGGAAGCCTACGCCACCGACGCGCCGCCGCCCCGACGCCGCCGCCCCTCGCCGGTGAGCCCCGTCGCCCCACCGTTCCGCCGCCCCCTCGCCGAGGCCGACGCGCGCCACCGGGCCGCCGGCCGCAGCCGCCGCCGCCAGCCGGCCGCCGGAACTTTGGCTAGATCTGTTCTCGGATCCGCGCAGGGACCCGATCGCTTTTTTCATGTTAATTTATTTATGGTTGGGTCCTTTTCGCAGTTTAGACCCCGATTTCGCCCGGTACCATTTTCGCGAGTACTTTTTAACCGTAACTCGGGATTGAGTGATTCCAGTTGAGATGCGACCGTGTTGAAATTTTCTAGCCTGTAGACCAAGTTTTACAGAAGTTTGAAGTTTTCAAATTTGAATCCCAAACAGATCCAAATTTGAACTTCCGGTAGCCGTATCTTTTTAACGGTGCGCCCGTTTGCGCCGTTTCTTTTTGCGTTGGTTTTATTTTCTCAAATACTTTTAGTTTAGCTACTGTTAAGCAAGTTTTTCTACTGTTCTTTATATGTTTATTACTGTTTGTGCATAATTGTATTGAATATATGTTGATTGGTGCTATGTTTGCTCGTATAGATTGTCCGGAGTGCGCCGCCTCGTTTTTTGAGGATTGTGACCGTCAGGAACAGGAAGAAGGCAAGTGATGCTTTGACCATACTCATACCTATATTTTCTATATGCATTATGTTAAGAATATCACCCTATTGCATGATAGGTAGTTTACTTTACTGTTGCTGCAAAACCAGTTAGGATAGCCACATGTCTTGACTTGTATTTGTAAATCAACCTAGGTGTGTTGTTACTTTATTGCTATGCTTTGTAGACGTGGTTGGGTTGTGAGAATTCATGGAGTGCATGTGAGCTATTTAATAATTTGTGTAACAACTTTATAATAAATAGAAATCACTTCTGGACGGGCGGGTTGCATCCCGGTGGCTGTGCCTTGCCTAAGGACAGTGCCGGGGTTAAATGCACCCAATGGTTGTTATGGTGGTGAACCGGGTGCGACATGGTGTCTACCCTCTAAGCGCAGTGGGCGCCGTCCAGGCTCAAAAAGACCAGACATGCAATATTACTAGTAGCTTCCGTGTACAGCCACTGGCTATATGGCCTCTGGCTTAGCACGAGTACGTTGTGGGGAACCTGACCTTGGTAGCTAGCTGATGTAGATGTGTGTTAGGTGTACCGGCTACCAAAGGGTGGAGGAAACCTCTTCGGAAAGTATTTGTCTCAATCTTCGGGTTGAGTCTAGTGGGGAACGTGTACAACCTCTGCAGAGCGTATAAACTGAACATGATTAGCCGTGTCCACGGTTACGGACGAACTTTGAGCAACTAGTCAGTATTGTTGATGTAAGTCCTGATATGCGGTACTGTTCCAGATCTAGATGTTTCCATCCAGATCCGGGGACGAAGCACATATCGGTCCCACCGCGACATATGACATAGCCATATGCCCCGGATTTCCAACATGATATCACAACATTACAGATACAGGATACAACATCTCATACAATCGGCATACAGCTGCCTTAAATACAATACAACAACGGAAGATACATGTCTGAGTACAGACTACAATCAAATGCTTACTGGCAAAGAGAAAAACATCGATCCCATAACCACACGGGTCCAGGCCCTCCGCCGGGATCCGCCTAACTAGTCGTCGTCGAGTCTCCACGTGAAACGTCGATCACCATACCTGTTGTCGATCAGAACCCTGAAAAGAGTTTGGGGGTAGTATCATGAGTACAGAGGTACTCAGCATCCAACTGTAGTGGTCATCTGACCTGGCAAGGACTTCATCACTCGTCATTCTAGGACAACTAGTAGTTTACGGTAAGGAAGGGGTAAGTGGTGAGGTTGCTGCCGCACTAGCATTATGAAGTGGCTAACGATCTAGAGAGTAAGGTAAGAAGCCAAGCATTCAATGAGGAATCGCCTCCAACAAGTCTTGCTATCAACTACTTACGCAATCATAACACCTATCCTATCCTTGTCCTCCTCTTCGCATCCCGATGAATAAGAAGCAGTCAAGGCACACACACGTTGATCAAGTTATATTAAGATTATCTCAGTTTGTTGTTGTCTATGAACAAGGAGTAGGTCTCAAGTCGTCCATAACCGTGGACACGGCTTCTCGAAAAGATTTAACCCTGCAGGGGTGTAACAACTGCCCATTACGAGGCTCCGCACGCACACCCATCTCTCTCAGTTGCTACCCATGATAGGAAACCATTTTATGATTTAGTCCCAAGAGATCCGGAACGACAGGTTCCTCTAACTAGCAACGCACAAATCCGGGTGGCCCCCGGTGAGTCGACATCCAACTCAAAAGCCGGCCGCGCTATCGAGTCGACCTCTACCGTCTGGACGAGATCGGGTTAGCCACCCAAACAGATGTGGGCAGCCCCCTAGCTTCCAGGTGTGGACCAACAAAGGAACTAAGTCTCCGCTGGCCCGAGTTGTTTGAAAACTACTGGCGTACGACCAGCACACACACGCTTTCAAAAGCTAAAATCAGCTTGGGCCACCACTAGAAATGTTTGAAGCTAGATAGGTAAGAAGAGGGGACCCCATAAAATCCCACACGCGGTTAGGCACGCTCAGTCTTAAAACCAATACCCGGAACTCGGGTCCTAGGTGACTCGAATGGAACAAAGCGTCAGGGCGGGATAGCCTAGACCTTCCATCCTTCATCGAATATAGTCAACATTAATAATAATCATATCATCAACAACAATATAATTAGGTGATATCCCAAACCAAGGAGTAACAGGGTAACATCGTAGCATCCTAAGCAGGCATACTAAGCAGGGGCTGAGCAACGAGCAATAGTAACATAGCAGTACAAGGTTTGCTGGGAAGGGACATGGCTGTATCGGTTTGAAAGAGGCTGTAAACATGTGGTAGGATCGAACATCGAAGCTAACCTAGACTAGCATGCAAACCGCTGGTTGAAATAGAATGGATCATAAGTAATGTATAGTCCTTGCCTGTTGATAAGTCGGGTTCCGAAGGTGTAGTTGACCGCAAGCTCTCATCGTCTACGAGAGGTACCCGCGGAAGCACACAAGACGATAAACACTGGAAATCAATCAACGAGCAAGCATCTATTACTATGAGGCAAACACGAGCAAGCATCAAAAATAAGCAACACGAGACATCGCACCTACCGTCGAGAGCGGTTACTAACAGTTTAAGTGGGGTATTGGTCACACACGACGAATACCGCACGTTTACGGTGGTTCAAGTTGCTTAGCTACAGGTGATCAACCAACGGTTATTAACATGGCAACTCAAGCAAGCATGGAATAGCACACAAACATGTCAAGAGGTGAAGCACAAAGTAAACTATCTATGCTAGTCAATTTAAGTGAGGCACAACCTAAACATGGCATAACACTAAGTGTCGCACGATGATTAAAAGATTTGGTATTGTTCTGTCCTAAACCATATTTTAGTTTGGTTAACAGCAGAAAACAATAGCATAAACACAAAGTACATGAAAAACTAATCAAGTTACATATAAAGAACACTCCAAACGGAGTTACAGTTAAAAAGATACAAGCAAAACAAGTTACGGGAACAAACTGCCAACATCACGAAGCATACTTTAGAGCAATGCATAAACAGGTTAAACAATGCAAACATGCTCACAAATGATAAGGAACTAAAGTAGACATGACATGGAAGGCATGGCAAAAAGAATCATGCAAAAATACATCATAGATCAAAAGATATTAAGCAAACAACATGGCATTGCAAAGTAACAGACTTAGTGAAAAACTGAGGTGGCTGTCAAAAACAGCAGCATAGCAACTTTGGAGCTAAATAACTATATGACCAGCAAGCATATAATGGCAATGCAATACATGTAATGAAAGTAGACATCATTCTTAACAATATGCAATTGGAATCAATCAATTCCGATAAACGGTCGCGACACACTCGTCGACCGAAGTTGCAACAAAAATAATAACAGCAGCACATAACAGGAAAAGTAGCAGTTTAACGGCCTGATGCCCTATTCAGCACACAATTACACAATCAAGATGAGCTCAAATGCAAATGCTCACAAAAGATGAATTAAAGTACACGCAATTCTGAGCAACTTTTGTTTTGGGGACACGTTCATCGGAGCTACGGATCAAGCATTATTAACGGTGCAAAATCGAATCAGCAGCAGTTTTTCTGGGACTTAGCAAAAGTTCCAGCAGGGTTCAACAGAAAAAAAAAGTGAAGCCTCACCCACTGGGCTCGGCCCAAGATGGCGGTGGAAGGGGGCAGGCCGGCCTGGCTAGCTGTGGGCCGTGGAGGGCGAGTGGGCCGGGGAGGCGCGGCTGGGCTGGCGGCCCACCTGGCTGCCCAAGCCAGCCCGCAGGGGTGCTGGAGGTCGGCCGGCTCGGGGCTCCTCCCGAGCAGAACCGGCGGCGTCGGAGGGGCTCGCCGGCCGGCGAGGGAGGCGCACAGGGGCGCGGCGGCGCGGATCCCTCCGGATCCCGGCCGGAGGAGGAGGGCGGCGCCGGATCCTGGCACTGGACGGCCACCAGGGGCGCGGGCGAGCTCGGCCTTCGGGGCGGCCGCAGCCATGGCCGGCGGCTTCGTGCTGCACTCCGGCGGCTGGTGCCCTGCGGGGAAGGAAGCAGAGGGGAGTGAGGGGAGGAGAGGGAAGAGAGGGAAGAGAGGGAGGGAAAGATGGCCGGCTGGCCGGAGGCAAGGCAGCGGCAGCTCCACGGTTGGGCTCGGCTTGGAGAGAGAGAGGAGAGAGGAGAGGGGTTGACGTGGCGCAACCGGGCGTGTCCGATCGCACGATCCAACGACCCGAAAATTCTGGGATCTGGGAGGCAAACTGGGCAAAGTGGAGGGGGTGGCTGCAATTTTGTGGCTAGGGAAACCCTAGAAATGGGTGGGAGTGTGGTGGTCTTTATATTGCCCCGGTGGCTGGCAGTTTGCAAAAACATCCCCAGTTTTTCTCTCGCGCGCGCGGTGCTCACGTTTCTGACTGCTGGGGGTCCGCAGTACCTCCGATTCGGGTAAAACTTCGAACTGCGCGATCAGCGAGTCGAGCCGGAGGTGTTCACCTCGCGTTGGAACCGTTCCGAAAACACTTTCCGACGCGCTATAAAAATAACCCGTTTAATTATTAAACGGGGTTTTAGTTCCGTTGGCTGCGGCTGGTCTCGTGCGATTTTCGCGACGGCGATCGGGTGAAACCCGGTGTCGCAAAGGTCGAGTGTAAGGGTGGCAAGGGTCGGTCTCCGTCCGGTACGAGATAAGAGGGGGAAATATAATCGCCGATCGATAAATCGGGGATGCAAACACCGCAAACAGATCAGACAATCAAACAATCCACGCAGAAAACAAAAATTTTAATTTTTGAAAAAACTGGGCTGTTACAGTTGATGAATGATCTTGACAGATGAACACTTAATAATAATTTTGGTGGGAAAGAGTAGCATGGGTTGCTATGTGTTTCAGGTAGAATTCAACTTAAAACTTTGACTAGTTTAGCTCAGGAGAAAATTGGCTTTCAGTAAAACAAAACCATAAGCCTTTCCTTTGACTCACCTTGCATGTAGTTGTAGGTCCTTTATATAAACTTTTCTGTGTCACTTGCCGTACAAATCAGATGTACTGACCCATTGTCGGGCTGTATCCTTCGGTGTTGCAGGTTTTTCGGACGACTAGTAAGGTGCGTTTAGAGGTTGCGGGTCTACACTCAGCATGTTCTCTTGTGGCTGTTGATGGGACTCCACGTTACCTGTTTTTGCTTCCGCTATATTTATATTGAATAAGCTAGACTTGAGCTATGCAACTTGTTATTTATTTTATTCTGGATCATACGTTGTAATAATGATGCACTTGTACTTTGATATACATCTATGATACTGTGTGTGCCAGCGAGTTCGATCCAGGGACTGGCACTTGAGCACAAAGACTTCAATTCTGTGTTAATTGGGTCATTACAGATGGTATCAGAGCAGTGTGTTGACTGTAGGACGTGACCCTAGAAAATGGATTAGAAAAGCCATAGGAATAAAAATATTACTTCACATCACTCTGTCTTGTACTTACTTACCTTCTCTATCTCGTATTCATACCTGTTCTAATCTTGCCTTACCTCTCTTTGATTATAGATGACCACTTTGTCATACCGTGCCATGGCGTTTGGACCTGAGCTCAGGGGGATTTTCCACTACCTGAACTTCTACGCGCCAGTCTTTCAGCCGGGCATCGTGGAGACAAGGGGAGCTGATGACTACTGACAAGTGGAGACATTTATCCTAGGGAGCATGAAGAACGAGGAAAGAGTGATCACGGAGTCATTCGAGGTGCATGCCCAGGAGAAGGAGCAGTGTGTGCGCATAGCTGCTCACATAGCTCTTGGACGCATCGTGGAGACGTATGCCGCCTAGCTAAAGGGTACGGTGTACGCTGAGATGGCCAAGATCCTCCCATCGGGGAACATATGGCCAAAGAAGTTCAGGTATGTGCCTGGGGCCATTTGGCCAGGTAGAACCAGCTACATCATCCAGAGCCTGGAGAAGCACATCCATTTCCTGGAGAAGGACACTCAGTCAGACCTCTACACCATCATTGAGTTGCAGCAGAAGAACACCAGGCTCAAGAGGGACAACAACAAGCTGAAGAAGGAGATATTGGAGATGCAAGCCGAGATAACGAGACTGAAGGAGAAGATGAAGGCCAATGGAATTGAAGAACAAGAAGAGGAACCAGAAGTAGAGACCTCGGCAGAAGAAGAGGAGCCGAGTCCCAAAAGGCGCAACCGCATTAGCGGGCGCGAATACCGCATGCTGTTTAGCAAAGACATCATTCGGAATTACTTCACCGAAAATTAGTGCACTACCGTTATCGTGTTAGCGTATTTGACCATGTCGACTTATTCGGTATGGCAATACTAGGTTGCTTGATATACTCTTATTCGTGGTTGTGTTAAGGATCTTATATTACCCGTGGTTGTTTTGAGGATCTTATATCAGTTATACAATATATTTTAAACTATATGGTGTGATATGTGATGGTTTTTCGTATGAGTGCATTGGTTCATGATTGTTATATGTTTGATGCTATGGTGATATTGTTTGGTGAAGTTGATTGGTGATATATGTATTGTATATATAATGCTTGTCATGATCATCATAAGCATATGGGGTAGGATATATTTCCCTAGCTACTTTCTGTCTACAACTTACCTATTCTTGCCCAATAGATGCCGCCGAGACGTGATCCCACGGGGAATGAGAACAACAACAATGGAGTGCCAGCTTACATGCAACAGTTACTTCAAGGACAAGCTCAGTTGATCCAGTTTCTCACTCAGAACATGGGCAACAACAACAACAATGCGCCACCACCACCACCTGTGGACACGCTGGCGAGGTTCCTGAGGTTGAATCCTTAGAGGTTCTCTAGCACTCCTGAGCCCATAGTGGCGGATGACTGGCTTCGTTCAGTGGGTCGGAACATGGAGACAGTTGGCTGTACTGAGGCAGAGAGGGTGAGGTTTGCCTCACATTTGCTAGAGGGTCCTGCCGCAGCTTGGTGGGACAACTACTTGGTGACTTATCCCATCGACACCATCACTTGGGCACAGTTCCAGTCTGCCTTTCGTGCCGCACATGTTTCAGCAGGCGCCATGAGCTTGAAGAAGGAGTTCGGCAGTTTGCGTCAGGGAGGCCGTTCAGTGGCCGAGTATGTTGAGGTGTTCAACAAGCTTGCAAGATATGCTCCAGATGATGTCAGGAATGATGCAGCAAGGCAGGAGAAGTTCTTGGAAGGGCTGAATGATGAGTTGGGAGTCCAGTTGGCAGTGGCTACCTTTGCTAACTGCCAGGGGCTCATAGACAAAGCTATTGTGTTGGAAGGCAAGCAACATGCCATTGAGAACCGCAAGAGGAAGTACAGCAACAACAATGGTGGCAAGTATAACTCTGGATCGCATCAGAAGCCACGCAGTTTTTATGGTGGAAATGGAGGACATAACCATGGGCATAACCACAATGGTGGGAATGGCCATGTTCACAGTGGAGGACACAGCCATCATGGTGGAAATGGTCACAACCATAATGGCCACAACCACCACAATGGTAACAGGAATGGCAATGGCAATGGAAATGGAAGGAACAATGGGAATGGGAGAAGCAATGGAGCCAATGGAGGCAATGGAAACAACCGTCAGAATGGCTAGGCACCAAAGGACTTGAGTCACATCCAGTGTTTCAGGTGCAAGAACATGGGACACTATGCCACATACTGCCCGGGGTCCAATGGGAATGGAGTCGTCAAGCCCAATCCTTTCAACAAGGGGCATGTGAACCATGTCAACGTGGAGGAGATCTATGATGAGCCTGATGCTGTGATTGGTAAGTTCTTTATCAATTCAGTACCCGCACTTGTTCTTTTTTATTCTGGTGCATCACATTCATTCATATCAAGGGTATTTGTGGATAAGCATGAGTTACCTACCGTAGTTCTTAAGTCATCTATGCTCATAAGTTCACCGGGAGCGGAGATGTCAGCTAGTTTGGGATGCTATCAGTTGAGCCTAGCCATAGGGAAGCATGTTTTTCCTACAGATTTGATTGTATTGAAGTCACAAGGTTTGGATATTATATTGGGCATGGATTGGCTAGCTAAGTACCAAGGAGTTATTGATTGTGCCAGTCGGTCTATCACTCTCCTTACACCGAATGAGCAGAAGATCAGATATGTGTCCAAGTATAAGCATCAGCACGCTCAGGTGAATTCTCTTAAGGGGGGTAGCCTGGATGATGTGCGTGTTGTGAGGGATTATCCGGATGTGTTTACGGAGGAGTTGCCAGGTATGCCATCGGATAGGGAGATTGAGTTCCTTATTGATTTAATACCAGGCACTGGGCCTATTGCTAAGTATATATATAGGATGCCCGCTAATGAACTTGCAGAATTGAAGGAATAGATTAGAGAGTTGCAGGAAAAGGGTTTCATTCGCCCAAGCTCGTCACCTTGGGGATCTCCAGTGTTGTTTGTTGAGAAGAAAGATGGAACCCAGAGGATGTGTGTGGATTACCATTCTCTGAATGATGTTACTATCAAGAACAAGTATCCTTTACCTGTGATTAATGATCTATTTGACCAGTTGGAGGGAGCTTGTGTATTCTCTAAGATTGATCTTCGTTCTGGTTATCATCAAGTGAAGATTCGGGAGAAGGATATTCCGAAGACTGCTTTTACTACAAGGTATGGGTTGTATGAGTATACCGTTATGTCATTTGGATTGACTAATGCTCCTGTATACTTCATGAATATGATGAACAAAGTGTTTATGGAGTTCTTGGATAAATTCGTTGTGGTGTTCATTGATGATATATTGGTGTATTCCAAGAATGAGCAAGAGCATGAGGCACATCTGCGTTTAGTATTGGAGAAGCTCAGGGAGCACAAATTGTATGCCAAGTTCATTAAGTGTGAGTTTTGGTTGAAGGAGGTAGGATTCCTTGGACATGTTGTGTCGGGAGAAGGAGTAGCTGTGGACCCATCCAAGGTTTCAATAGTTACGGAATGGGAGACACCCGCGACAGTTGGAGACATTCGTAGTTTCTTGGGTCTTGCAGGATATTATAGGAGGTTCATTGAGAATTTATCCAAGCTTGCAAAACCAATGACGGAGTTGTTGAAGAAGGCGAATAAGTTTGTTTGGAGTGAGGCATGTGAAACCAGCTTTCAGGAGTTGAAGAAACGGTTAGTAACTGCACCTGTTTTATGTTTGCCTGATATACATAAGGATTTCCAAGTATATTGTGATGCATCTCGTCGAGGACTTGGTTGTGTTTTGATGCAAGGGGGTAGAGTTGTTGCTTATGCTTCTCGTCAGCTTAAGAACCATGAGCAGAACTATCCTACACATGATTTGGAGTTAGCCGCAGTTGTGCATGCATTGAAAACATGGAGGCAATATCTTGTTGGTAATCATTGTGATGTTTTTACTGATCATAAGAGTTTGAAGTATATCTTTACTCAGAAGGAGTTGAATCTCAGGCAGAGTAGATGGCTGGAGCTTATTAAGGATTATGATTTGAATGTACAGTATCATCTTGGTAAAGCGAATGTGGTTGCTGATGCTTTGAGCCGTAAGAGTCATATCAAGTTGCTAATGTTGAGGATATGCCACGTGAGTTATGTGAGCAGTTCAAGAATCCCAGGTTGGAGATAGTTCCTAAGGGATATGTGGCAACATTGGAGGTGAAGCCAAATCTGTTGGAAAGAATCAGAGAAGCTCAGAAGGGTGATGTAGAAATTGAGGAGATAAAGGTGAATATGACCAGAGGGAAAGCAGAGGGTTTCCGTGAGGATGAGAAGGGAGCCTTTTGGTTTGAGAAGCGCATTTGTGTACCGCAAGATGCAGAGATCAGGAAGTTGATTCTTCAGGAGGCACATGATTCACCTTATTCTATTCATCCCGGGAATACCAAGATGTATTTGGACTTGAGGGAGAGATTTTGGTGGCCTAGCCTGAAGCGAGAGATAGCTCAGTATATTGCATTGTGTGATGTTTGCCAGAGAGTCAAGGCTGAGCATCAGAAGCCAGCAGGATTGTTGCAGCCTTTGCCTATACCAGATTGGAAGTGGGATCAGATAGGTATGGACTTTATTACCTGTTTACCCAGGACTCGTTCAGGATATGATTCTATTTGGGTGATTGTTGATCGTTTGACCAAGGTTGCTCACTTCATTCCAGTGAAGACAACTTACAACAGTGTCAAGCTAGCCAAGATTTATATGTCCAGGATTGTGTGTTTGCATGGAGTTCCAAGCAAGGTCGTGTCTGATAGAGGTACTCAGTTTACATCGAAGTTTTGGCGTCAGTTGCATGAGACCTTGGGCACTAGGCTGGAGTTCAGTACAGCGTTCCATCCTCAGACAGATGGGCAGACCGAGAGAGTCAATCAGATCTTGGAGGACATGTTGAGAGCTTGTGCGTTGGATTATGGTTCGAGTTGGGATGACAACTTACCGCATGCTGAGTTCTCATACAACAACAATTACCAGGCTAGTCTTCAGATGGCACCATTCGAGTTACTGTATGGCAGGAAGTGCAGGACTCCGTTGATGTGGGATGAGGTAGGAGAGCGTCAGTTGTTTGGACCTGACCTGATCAGAGATGCTGAGGAGAAAATTAAGTTGATCCGTGATAGACTGAAGATAGCACAGTCCAGGCAGAAGAGTTATGCAGATGCGAAGCGCAAGGATGTAACCTATGAGGTTGGGGACCGTGTGTATCTCAGAGTTTCACCAATTCGCGGAATCAAGAGGTTTGGAATCAAGGGCAAGTTAGCACCACGTTTTGTGGGGCCTTACAAGATCTTGGAGCGCAGAGGAGAGGTAGCTTATCAGTTGGAGTTGCCAAAAGCTTTGTTAGGAGTTCATGATGTGTTTCACGTATCCCAGCTGAAGAAGTGTCATGTAGAGATGGCAGATATTCCTTTGAGAGATACAGTGCCACTTGACGCAATTCAGTTGGAGAGTGACTTGACTTATGAGGAGAAACCTGTGAAGATTCTGGAGACTGCAGAAAGAGTTACCCGCACCAAGACGATCACACTATGCAAGGTTCAGTTGGATCATCATACCGAAGAGGAAGCAACTTGGGAGCGTGAAGAAGATATGAAGAAAGACCACCCGCACCTCTTTGCTAGCCAGCCCGAATCTCGAGGACGAGATTCATCTTAAGGGGGGTAGGTTTGTAACATCCCAATTTTCTAAATTTGGATGTTAATAGATCATCATATGCATCTCATGCTGCTTCCGCATTTTTCTGGAGTTTTAAAATATTTTTAAACATTTTTCAACACATGGAAGTTCGCTGGAGAGGATATAAAAGGACTTATCCCCATTTTTAAATTGTTGGAAAATAGTTTAAAATATTTTTGGAGACTTTTTAAATTTACTTTGGGGTTATAAATAATTTCTAAAAATACTTTGGGAATTTATTTATGCTCCGGAAAAGTTTTAAAATCAATTTCGAAGTTTTTCGGTATTTTCAAAATGCCAGAAAAGTATTTTAAAATATTTAAAAATAAGTTGCAAAGTTTTTATTTTTATTTAATATTTTGGTAACGCCAAAAATTCAATTTTATTATTTTAAAATATTTGGTGAAGACGGAAATTAAAAATAATTATCCGTGATTTTTCTAAAATTATTTTGGACCTAATGGGCCTGTTCTGTTTTTTTCCGCCTGACCGAATTTGTGTTTATTTCGAATTTAAAAAAAAATCGCAGAGCGGGTTATAAATACCCGCGTACCCGCGGGTTTTTGGGTTTTCGCCCGCGAACCCGATCCGCCAAGCGCCGCCGCTGCCCGGGAGCCGCCGCCACCGACGCGCCGCCGCCGCCGCCCCTCGCCGTTGAGCCCCGCCGCCCCACCGTCCCGCCGCCCCCTCGCCGAGGCCGCCGCGCACCGCCAGGCCGCTGGCCGCAGCCGCCCCGCCGGCCGGCCGCCGGAACTCCGGCCAGATCCGTTTTCGGATCCGCGCAAGGACCCGATCGCTTTTTTTCACGTTATTTTATTTACGGGTGGGTCCTTTTCGCAGTTTAGACCCCGATTTCGCCCGGTACCGTTTTCGCGAGTACTTTTTAACCGTAACTCGGAATTGAGTGATTCCAGTTGTGTTGTGACCGTGGTGAATTTTTCTAGCCAGGAGACCAAGTTTTACAGAAGTTTGAAGTTTTCAAATTTGAATCCCAAGAAGATCCAAATTTGAACTTCCGGTAGCCGTATCTTTTTAACGGTGCGCCCGTTTGCGCCGTTTCTTTTTGCGTTAGTTTTATTTTGTCAAGTACTTTCAGTGTAGATACTGTTAGGCAAGTTTTGCTACTGTTCTTTATACATTTATTACTGTTTGTGCATAATTGTATTGAATATATGTTGATTGGTGCTATGTTTGCTTGTATAGATTGTCCGGAGTGCGCCGCCTCGTTTTGTGAGGATTGTGACCGTCAGGAACAGGAAGAAGGCAAGTGATGCTTTGACCATACTCATACCTATTTTCTCTATATGCATTATGTTAAGAATATCACCCTATTGCATGATAGGTAGTTTACTTTACTGTTGCTGCAAAACCAGTTAGGATAACCACATGTCTTGACTTGTATTTGTAGATCAACCTAGCCGTGTTGTTACTTTATTGCTATGCTTTGTAGACGTGGTTGGGTTGTGAGAATTCATGGAGTGCATGTGAGCTATTTAATAATTTGTGTAGCAACTTTATAATAAATAGAAATCACTTCTGGACGGGCGGGTTGCATCCCGGTGGCTGTGCCTTGTCTAAGGACAGTGCCGGGGTTAAATGCACCCAATGGTTGGTATGGTGGTGAACCGGGTGCGACATGGTGTCTACCCTCTGAGCGCAGTGGGCGCCGTCCAGGCTCAAAAAGATCAGACATGCAATATTACTAGTAGCTTCCGTGTACAACCACTGGCTATATGGGCTCTGGCTTAGCACGAGTACGTTGTGGGGAACCTGGGCTTGGTAGCTAGCTGATGTAGATGTGTGTTAGGTGTACCGGCTACCAAAGGGTGGATGCAACCTCTTAGGAAAGTCTTTGTCTCAATCTTCGGGTTGAGTCCAGTGGGGAACGTGTACAACATCTGCAGAGCGTATAAACTGAACATGATTAGCCGTGTCCACGGTTACGGGCGAACTTTGAGCAACTAGTCAGTACTGTTGATGAATGATCTTGACAAATGAACACTTAATAATAATTTTGGTGGGAAAGAGTAGCATGGGTTGCTATGTGTTTCAGGTAGAATTCAACTTAAAACTTTGACTAGTTTAGCTCAGGAGAAAATTGGCTTTCAGCAAAACAAAACCATAAACCTTTCCTTTGACTCACCTTGCATGTAGTTGTAGGTCCTTTATATAAACTTTTCCGTGTCACTTGCCGTACAAATTAGATGTACTGACCCGTTGTCGGGCTGTAACCTTCGGTGTTGCAGGTTTTTCGGACGACCAGTAAGGTGCGTTTAGAGGTTGTGGGTCTACACTCAGCATGTTCGCTTGTGGATGTTGATGGGACTCCACGTTACTTGTTTTTGCTTCCGCTATATTTATATTGAATAAGCTAGCCTTGAGCTATGCAACTTGTTATTTATTTTATTTTGGATCATACATTGTAATAATGATGCACTTGTACTTTGATATACATCTATGATACTGTGTGTGCCAGCGGGTTCGATCCAGGGACTGGCACTTGGGCACAGAGACTTCAATTCTGTGTGAATTGGGTCGTTACAAATCTCATAAGAAGGTGCTGAAGTAGCAAGTGTAGCAATAGGAGTGCAGATAAAGTCACTGTTGTTGTGACTAGTGAAGTCACACAACTTGTTGTTCTCGGAGGAACCCATAGTAGCAGCAAGCAAGATAATTGTTTTTTTTTTATTTTTGATAAAGAGAACTAAAGAAAAAACTGAAAGGTAAACTAACAAGACTAGAAAGCAAAGATAAAAGATAGTGTGCAACTCCCCTATCTTGAAGAGTGGAGTCCCCGGCAACGGCGCCAGAAATTTCTTTTGATGGTACGATTTAACGCCCCCTCGTTGGTTACCCAAAGTGGAAGGTTGAGATGTAGATAACGGCAATTTCCCTTAGCGAAGATGCTAAGGTTGATTATCGAACCAGTAGGACTCCAAGATCGAAAATAAGGTGGTGAAGTGAACAATGGCGTCGTTCACAACCTAAGGTTGCTTACTTCACCTGGACCTGCACACACAACAAATAACTTTGCTTTCCAACGAGTACAGAGGAGTTGTCAATTCCTCCGGCCTTGTTGTTTACAAAGGATAAAACGCACGGGATAATAATGATAATGATAGCAAGAGAAAAGTAAATAAAGCAGTAAATTGATAGTGGGTGTAAATAGTATTGGTAATATGGACCGGGGTCCTATGATGTTCACTAGTGATGTCTCTCTCCCAAAAGACGATGAAATAGCCATGCGAGGTAAACAAATTACAGCTGGGTAATTGACAGGATTCTGTGCGCAAACCAATGCTAACTATGCTATAAAGAAAGGAAGAGGCTCAAAAGCATGGGCGGTACGCCAAGACAAGTAGACCGAAATCCATCTGCATCTACCTACTAATCATCCACCTTGAGATATCTATCCAGAACATCTCGCTGGTATTAAGTTGCGAATCCCACCCAAAGTGTAAACTCAAAGCAACAGACAACTGCATTAAAAACTTTGCGTAAAGTAAACAATCCTTGCACCCGCAAGTACAAGCACCGTTGTTTTATCCCTTGTGGCAACAGCACATCCCCTAGACTCATGTTTCTGTCACTCAAGCTAGTCATCAGGGGGCATGAACCCACAATCATGCATAACGCTCCCTCTTGGAGTCACTACCTACTACTTGGCCAAAGCAATAAACAACAATGGAGAACATGCAATAATTACTCTAGAACATAAATATAAAAGAGGAGAATCAAATATATTACTCAAAAACAATCTGAACATAGTCTCATAATCCATCGGATCCCAGCAAACTCAACATAGCAACAGTAGAAACATTACATATGTGCCTCGATCATGTAGGGTAGCTCACGAGGTCTAGTCCATGAAGAACAAAGAGGGGAGGAGAACATCACATAGCTACTGATCATAGACCCATGATCCAAGCTGGACTACTCACGGTTCATCTAGGAAGCATCCATGGTGGTGGAGAAGCTCCCGGAGGTGGTTCCTCCCTCCAGCAGGGTGCCAGGAAGAGGTCTTCTGGTGCTCCCGATCTTGGAGCCGCGGCGGCGGCGAAACAGAGGAGAGATCACGAAAAAGGGTGCCCGTCACAGGGGTTTCACGTCACGAGGGATATATAGGCGAAGGGGGCAGCCAGGGGGGCCACCAGGGGTCCAGGCGCCCCCCTGGCGCGGCCCCACCCTAGGGCGCGCCGGGAGGGCGCCTATGGCCCTGGTGGGTCCCCTCTGGCCCCTCCTCGGTGATTCACGAAGCTTCTTCTGCGCTGATTTTTTATTGTATTTTTCTCGAATTTTTGGAGCACTTTTAATATGAGGGAAACCTGAAATAGAAAAACAACAAAAAACAGGAACTGGCACTGGGGTGCACTGAGTTAATAGGTTAGTCCAAATATGATCAAAAGTGTATGGAAGTTCATCAATATCATAACAATATCACACAAAAGAGGCATGGAGCAGGCAGATTATAGATACGTTTTGGACGTATCACCATGGTCCAAGGGGGACTACTCACGACACATCCGGGAGGCGTCCATGGCTATGGATGGTCTCCCGGAGGGGATTCCTCCTTCTGGAAGGGTGCTGGGGCAGCTTCTCCTGGCAGCCCCGATCTTGAAACGGCGGCGGCGGCGGTACAGAGAGGAGAACGGGAATAGCAGATCGATATTAGGGGTTTCCGTCACGGGGGGTAAATATAGGCGAAGGGGGGCACCGAGAGGGTCCACAGGGCAGCCAGGAGGCCTCCTGGCGCGGCCTAGGGTGGGGCCGCGCCAGGGACCCTCCTGGGGCCCTGGTGGGTCCACCTCCTTCCTTTCTTGATTATTCGGGAAGCTTCCGGGTCGCTGATTTTTTATATAATTTTTCCGGGATTTATTTGGCACTTTTAATGGCCGGAACACCTGAAATACAAAAACAGCAGAAAAACAGGAACTGGCAACTGGGTGCACTGAGTTAATAGGTTAGTCCAAATATGATAAAAAGTGTATGAAAGTTCAAGCAAAACATGGCAAAGTCACACAAATCATGCATGGAGCAAGCAGAAATTATAGATACGTTTGGGACGTATCACCAATGAGTTCAGATAGGTTGTCAATCTCTCCGGCCTTGTTGTTTACAAAGGATCAAACACAAGGGTGGAAATAATAGTTGCAGCTGAAAGGAAAGTAAAATCAGTAAATTGGAGCGGTGTAAACTATGATGGAAATATGGACCGGGGTGTCATGACTTTCAATAGTGATGTCTCTCTCCCAAAAGGTGATAAACAACTATGCTGGGTGAACAAATTACAACTAGGAAATTGACAAATTTATAAACGCACCGCAATGCTAATTATGCTACTAGAAAGTAAAGAGGCTCAATCATATGGGAATTATACCAAAACAAGTAGACCGTTTATCCATCAGCATCTACTCACTAATCATACACCTTGATATATCTATCCAGAACATCTTGCTAGTATTAAGTTGCAAACCCCAACCAAATTGTAGGCTCAAAGCAATGGATAATTGCCTTAACACTCTATGTGTAATATAAGGAATCCTTGCAACCGCAGTTACAAGAACCGATGTTTTCTCCCTGGTGGCAACAACACATCCTCTAGTCTCATGTTTCTGTCACTCAAGCTAGACATCGGGGTGCATGAACCCACAATCAAGCATAACGATCCCTCTTGGAGTTGCAATCTACTACTTGGCCAAAGTAACAAACGACAATGGAGAACATGCAAGAACACTCAAGAACTAAAATATAAAGGTAAACCAAATATATTACTCGTCACAAACTGAACATTATCTTATAATACATCGGATCCCAGCAAACACAATATAGAAAAACAGGAACTAATACATAGGTTCCTTGATCACGATAGGCAGCTCACAAGGGCTAAACATTGAAGCACAAAATTGGAGATAAGAAATTTCACGGTCATGGACCCATGGTCCAAGGGGGACTACTCACGGCGCATCCCGGAGGCGATCATGGTGATGGAGAGGCCTCTGGAAATCAATCCTCCCTCCGGCAAGGTGCCGGGACAGGTTCTTCTGGATATCCCGAGATCGGAATCACGACGGCGACGTAACAATGGATGAAATCGCGTAATAAGGGGATCCTCAAGGGTTTCTGTCCCGGGGGCTAAATATATGCCAACGGAGTGCCTGAGGGTGCGGCCACCCCACTGGCCCCGCCAGCAGGGCGCCTGGACAGGGGGTGGCTGATACGTCCCAAACGTGTCTATAATTTCTGCTTGTTCCATGCCTATATGGGTGATATTGCTATGTGTTTTTCTACACTTTCATACCTTTTTTTGAACATATTTGGACTAACCTACTAACTCAGTGCCCCAGTGCCACTTTATGTCTGCTGTTGTTCGTGCATTACAGGTATTTACCAATATTTAAAGTGCTCGGAAAATTCCATAAAATATATATAAAAAATCAGCATAGAAGAAGACTCCAGAAGCCTGAAGGGGGGCCACTGTCGTGGGAAAGTCACGGCAGATGTCCTCATAGGAGAACTTAGTGTGGGACCTTTGCTGCAAGGTGAATAGGAGGAGGAAGTCGGCGAGATCACAAGACACGAGATTTACCCAGGTTTCGGCCCCTCGAAAGGTAAAGACCTACTCCTGCTTTTCTATTATCGGGTGTCGACTTATCAAATACAAAGATGCGGAATCGCTACCTATGGCTTGAGAAGATCTAAGTTGAGTTGTCCTTTAGGTTCCCCGGGGTACCGGATTATATAGATGCCGGGTCCCTAGGGTTACAAGAATGCGACTCCCATACGATATGGAGTCCTAATCTAGTTACATGTGATTTCCTTGTTTATCAAGGTAAGTCGTATTCCTTCTACAGTCTTCGGGCATCATGCTGGACGCGACCCGGTCCATAAATCGGGTTCTCCTTCTAGGCTTCCCGTGGGCTGAGTCGGCCTGTGTCTTCTGTATGTCGGGTTATGGTCTTGATCCATCCCCCCGACATTAGCCCCCAACATTTACGTGACGCTGGCTTCATGGTAATCTTCCTGGATTTTTCTACACATACGGATGCCGGCTCTTCATAACTTCAACCTTCATCATGAAAAACCCCGGCTTCTTTTGACAAGCTGGTCTTCTGTTGGTTTCATTCAAAGATCCTTTACCTCATTAACTGCACCTTCTTTGAATGTCTTTAGGAAATGAGGCGTCTCTAATTGTAAAAGTCGAAGAGTATTTTCCTTTAATGTCGCCTGTCATTGGTAAGCCGCATGATCATAATGATGTTGACTAACATTTCCCCTTCAGATTATCAACCATACATATAGCCGAATGTGTGATTAAAAAACACACACTTCTCTCTTCTTCTTCTTCTTCCCTTGCAAACTTGCCCACTCATGGCCCATATGCTCCACAACAGCGATCCCGTAGCGAACGATGAGTTGGAACTCATCAATCCGAGCAACATAACTTCCCGTGGTTGTGGCAGAGGTCGAGGTCGAGGCAATAGAGGTGGACGTGGTGCACGAGGCCGTGGATCCCACGGGGGGTTATATTCTTCCTCCCGTGGCGCTGTCCATGAGCGAGCACTTAGCCATGAGTTTCTCATAGTGCTTCGATCCAAGCCTCGTCGATAGGTTTGTCTTCCCAGCACCTTTGCTCAGGTCATGGGAGATTCTAAGCCCCCTGGTTTGTGGCTTTGTTCAGATGGTTGCCCTCATGGACCTATCTAGGCGACCACAAGTTTTTCTAGCAATGGCTCCATCTTCTTGGAGAAGGGTTGGAAAACCTTCATCCGCTCCCGTAGCCTTAAAAAGCGGATAGTACCGTCTTCAAGTATGATGGAGACGAAACCTTGTGGGCAAGGTGTTTTGATTCTGATGGAGATCGCATGGAGTGCTGCGTGGAGAGCTCCAGTAGTAGCGATAGTTAATTTTATAACGGAGAAAATGCATCCACGGATGATAATGGTGTTTCCAGCAGTGATGATGAAGCTTGAAGAAGTTCAACCATAGTGCTTTTATAATAGTTTTTTCTTTTGAGTGCTTGATCATGCTTGTAATGTTCTGTCTTTTTAGGACTTATTTGAATAACAAGAATTTGTGGTTTTAGTGAAGTGTCATAAATAGTTCTTGCAATGTTGTGACTAGCCGGTTTTTGCATAACCGACTTGTACTGATTCAATATTTGAAGAGTTAGTATTACCACATGTAGCCCCCATGAATTGAGATGACTATCTACATGTGATACGTCCAAAATGCATCACTATTTTATATAGTAAATCTTTCTATTCATTGATATATTTCATGTTATGATGCTATCCTTATGTTGTTTTGGCTTGTTTTACACAGTTTGCAACTTTCCGATGCCGAAGCAGCAGACACATGATTCAGTGGTGAAAAGTGGACGCTGACTTGCTGAAACAAAAAGACCTCCAAATTACCTAAAAATCGACGGAGGCCATTTTCCAGAAGAATGATGTGGACACGCAAAACGGAGACCAGAGGGGGGCCACCAGGAGCCCAGGCGCCCCGTGGCGCGGCCCTACCTCTGGCTGCGCCGAGTGGCCGCCTGGACCCCTGGGGCCACCCCAGGCTCCCACCTCTGCCCTATTTATCCCTCGTCTTCCGAAAACCCTAAAAAGGGCTGAGTTTCGTGAGTTCCGCCGCCGCTCCGTGGCGGAAACCAACAGAGGAGAAAAGACATCTCCAGCGGGCAGATTCCGCCGGGGAGAACACCTCCCGGAAGGGGAGATCATCGCCATCGTCATCACCATCTTCACGGGCATCATCGAGATCATCATCAACATCATCCCCAACATCAGCACCATCTCCACCATCATCCAATCTCATCTCACAAGTTCAACTCGTGTTGTAATCCGTACTATCTGTCCTCTCTACTCTACCGATGTTGATTACTACCGTGTGATGAGTGCTATTGAGTTTTGTTGGAGAAATATCATTGTGTCCACATTGTTTATCATCTATTTATCCCCACTGATCATGATCTCTTTTATGTCTTGTGAGTAGTTACTTTAGTTCTTGAGGACATGGGAGAAGTCTAGTTGTTAGTAGTCATATGATGTTGAAGTAATATGTGTTGTTTTATATTTAAGTTGTGTTGTTATTTTCCTAGTGGTGTTGTGTGAGTCGAACACTCAACACTTCGCCTTATTAAGGACCTAGGGGAATGCATTGTGTATAAATAATGCTTACGGTGGGTTGCCGGAGTGACAGAAACCTGAACCCCAGTTCACACGCTTTTGCACAAGGGAACAATGGATCATCGATTGTATTGCTATGGTTAGGCTTTTGCACTAATTACTATCTTGTCTTTGCGGATGCTTGCAAGATGTTTAATCATAAGAGTGAACTTATCTTAGTATAGAGGGTGTACTAGAATAGATCCACCCACTCAACACTTATCAACACAGCACATAGTACCGATGCGGAATATGGCGAAAGCACGTGACTATTTCTCCCGTGTGTCCTCAAGAACGTTTTAGCCTTTATAAGTTCAGTTGCTAGGCCTATCCTTTAATCAAAAGGATTGGGCCACTTGTTACTCCTCGGTTCCTTTCACTTTACTTGCTTTTACCTTTTTGTTGCTTATATCGAAAAACCACTAAAAAGCTATCTTTCAGTTCCTGCAGCCATTTCTTTACCAAAGTCTCTTATCAATACCTTCTGCTCCTCGTTGGATTCGACACTCTTATTTATCGAAAACGCTACAAACGACCCCCTACAGTTGAGGGTCATCAAGTACTGTTTTCTGGCGCCCTTGCCGGGGAGCGTAGCACTATTAGTAAGTGAAGCTGGTAAGGGAGTTTTTATATTTCTGTTTTTGTTTTGCTGTTGCTACTTTTTGTCCCTATGGACACCTCTATTCTTGGCTCGTTGCTTATGGGGAAACGCCCCACAACTGTGGTGGTCACTCCTACCCCTACTGAAATTGTGCCTTACAAAATACCATCTGGTATTATCAATTATGTCTTGGCTAATCGTTATGCAGGAGATAGACATCCAGGTGAACACTTGCTATATCTATCACAACTATGTTCATTCTTCAATCTTGCAGGTGTGTCAATGGAGTTCTTCATGAAGAAATTATTCTCCATATCACTTATAGATAAAGCTTCAGATTGGTATAAGCTCCTCGATAACTCACATTTTCTTAATTGGCAAGAGCTTATGTCTCTCTTTTATACAAAGTTTTATCCTCTTCATAAAATTCACCGAGACAGGAATTACATTTATAACTTTTGGTCTCATGACGAAGAGAGCATCGCTCAAGATTGGGGGAGACTGAAGTCTCTAATGTTCAAATGTCCTATCCATGAACTCCCCAAAGATATTATACTTACAAATTTTTATGCCAGGCTTTCTCGTCAGGATAAGGAGATGTTGGATGCCTCCTCAAGCGGGGTATTCCAAACAAGAAGCGTTGAAGAAAAATGGGATCTCATTGAGAGGATCCAGAAGAACACTGCAGACTGGGAAATCGACAAAGATATTGAACCATCTATAAATTATGAGCATCATTACATTGAGATCTATGTGAAAATTGATTATTATAATACCTTTTGTTCTTAGATTGGTCTTGATTCCCAGCTTATGATTGATTTTTGTAAGAACTTTGCCTCCCACATTGAATCTTCTAAGGAGGAGAGGGATCAGTATCATAAGCCCATCAAAGAATTACCTGTAGATATAAATGTTGCTGACCCTATTCTGCCTGTAGTTTTTTATGAAAAGCCCCCTTTTCCTACAAGGATGAGGGAGCACTCTTTTGTGACAGGCATAATAAATAAAAGTGAGAGACGAACTGAAAAACCTGAGGACCTGATCAAGGTCTGTCCTCAAGTTGCTGTGGTTAAAGATTTAGTTACTAATGATGTTTCAGATTCCATTATAATTTTTTGTGCTGTTTCAACTAACATTGTCATAGCCAAGAATAAGAGCCCAATTTCAGGTACACCAGTTGTATCTGTCAAAATAGGAGATCACAATTATTATAGGCTATGCGATTTGGGATCAAGTGCTAGTGCTATTCCTTATTCACTATATTAGGAGATCATGGGTGAGATTTCACCCTGTGAACTTGAAGAGATTGATGTTACTATTTATCTAGCAAACAAAGAAACTATCTCTACCATTAGAATTATGAGAAATGTTGAAGTCCTATGTGGAAAGGTAAGTATCCTACCGACTTTCTCGTACTTGGTTCAGTGCAAGATAGTTTTTGCCCTATTATCTTTGGTAGGCCTTTCCTCATCACTTGTGGTGCTATAATAGATTGCAAAAAAGGTAAAGTTTCTGTTGAATTCAATGGTGAGACATATGGATTTAACTTTTCTAAGTTCTCCAAGCAGCCTCGTGGTACTAATTTATCTAGTGATGATAAAATTATTGAAAATATTGCTTCTATTGCTATTCCTCCTAATGATCCTTTGCAGCAATATATGGAAGACCACAAGAATGATATGCATATGCAGGAGAGAAATGAGTTAGACGAAATATTTATAAGACAAACCGCTATCCTGAAGCACAACCTTCCAGTTGAACCTTTAGGAATCCTAGCACAACCAAAAGAATACCCGGTGTTTGACCTCAAACCGCTTCCCGATACTCTCAAGTACGCTTATAAATATGAAAGAAAATATATCATGTTATTATCAATGCTAACCTTTCAGGATTTGAAGAAGAGCGGTTATTGGAGACACTTCGCAGATACCGTGGTGCCTTGGGCCATACCCTTCATGACCTTAAGGGGATTAGTCCATCGATTTTCCAACACACTATCAATCTCGAGCCCGATGCTAAGCCAGTTGTTGATCATCAATGACGGATGAACCCAAGGATGAAGGACGTGGTTAGGACGGAGATTCTCAAGCTTCTAGCCACAAGTATCATCTATCCTATAGCTGACAGTAGGTGGGTAAGTCCAGTTCATTGTGTTCCTAAGAAAGGAGGTATGACTGTTGTTCCTAACGATAAAAATGAACTAATACCTCAAAGAGTTGTTATTGGATATAGAATGTGTATTGATTACAGGAAGTTGAACAAGGAAACCATAAAGGACCACTACCCGCTGCCCTTTATTGATCAGATGCTTGAGAGGTTGTCTAAAAACACCCACTTTTGCTATCTTGACGGGTACTCTGGCTTATCTCAAATTCATGTTAACACTGCCAATCAAGAGAAGAACACTTTCACGTGTCCCTACGGTACTTATGCTTAAAGGCGTATGCCTTTTGGTTTATGCAATGAACCTTCTACCTTTCAGAGATGCATGTCTGCTATTTTTCATGGTTTATGTGAGGAGATTGTGGAAGTCTTCATGGACGATTTCTCCGTCTATGGAACTTCCTTTGACCACTGTCTCCACAATCTTAATAAAGTTTTGTAGAGATGCGAGGATACAAATTTAGTTCTAAACTGGGAAAAGTGCCACTTCATGGTTAATGAAGGGATCATTCTTGGTCACAAGATTTCCGAAAGGGGAATTGAAGTGGACAAGGCGAAGATTGAATCTACTGAAAGGATTCCCTATCCAAGGGACATTAAAGGTATTCATAGTTTTCTCGGTCATGCTGGTTTATATAGAAGATTTATTAAATACTTTTTCAAGACCTCGAGACCCCTCACTAATCTTCTCCAGAAGGATGTTCCTTTTGTATTTTATGAAGATTCTAAGGAGGCTTTCGAAGTTCTTAAGAAAGCTTTGATAACCGCTCCTATAGTACAACCACCTGACTGGAAATTGCCCTTTGAAATTATGTGTGATGCTAGTGATTTTGCTGTTGGATCTGTTTTAGGACAAAGGGTTGATAAGAAATTGAATGTTATACATTATGCTAGCAAAACCCCTGATAGTTCTCAAAAGAATTATGCTACTACTGAGAAGGAATTCTTAGCAGTAGTGTTTGCTTGTGATAAGTTTAGACCTTATATTGTTGATTTTAGGGTTATTATTCATACTGACCATGCTGCTCTTAAGTACCTTATGGCAAAGAAGGATGCCAAACCAAGACTCATCCGGTGGGTACTCCTTCATCAAGAATTTGATTTACAGAGTGTTGATAGAAAAGGAGCAGATAATCCAGTGGAGGACAATCTTTCAAGGATGGAAGATATACCGCATGACCCCATCCCGGTCAACGATAGTTTTCCAGACGAACAACTTGCCGTTGTAAAAGTACAATCTATTTCTGATCCTTGGTTTACAGATTATGCTAATTTTATCGTTGCAAAGTATTTTCCTCCAGGTTTAACATTTCAGCAAAGGAATAAGTTCTTCCATGATTTGAGACACTACTTTTGGGATGACCCTCATCTTTTCAAAGAAGGCTCGGACGGGATCGTGAGAAGATGCATACCGGAATACGAGCAGAAGGACATTCTCAAGCAATGTCACGATAGTCCCTATGGAGGACATCACGCCGGTGAGAGGACCGCACATAAGGTTCTCCAATCAGGTCTTTATTGGCCTACTCTCTTTAAAGATGCTAGGAATTATGTTTTATCTTGTGATAAGTGTTAGAGAGTTGGTAATATTAGTAGGAGGAATGAGATGCCTATGAATTACTCTCTAGTAATTGAGCCTTTTGATTGCTGGGGTTTTGATTTTATGGGTCCTTTTCCTCCCTCACACAAGTACACTCACATTTTAGTGGCTGTTGATTATGTAACCAAGTGGGTCGAAGCAATCCCCACTGAGAGTGCTGATCATAAGAAATCTTTGAAAATGCTCAAAGATGTAATTTTCCCTAGGTTTGGTGTACCTAGGTACCTCATGACTGATGGAGGATCACACTTCACGCATGGATCTTTTAGAAAAGCTTTAGCCAAGTACGATGTCAATCATAGAATTGCTTCACCGTACCATCCTCAAACTAGTGGGGAAGTTGAGCTCACCAATAGAGAGATCAATTTGATCTTACAAAATACAGTTAACAGTTCTAGGAAGGACTGGTCAAAGAAGTTAGGAGATGCTCTGTGGGCGTATAGAACTGCTTATAAAAACCCCATGGGCATGTCTCCCTATAAGATGGTCTATGGCAAGGCTTGCCATTTGCCATTGGAGTTAGAACACAAAGCTTTCTGGGCTGTTAGAGAGCTTAATGCTGACCCAAAGTTAGCTGGTGAAAAGCGTCTCATGAAATTGACTTCTCTAGATGATGAGAAGTGAAGCTTACGAGAGTGCTAAAACGTTTAAGGAAAAGGTAAAGAAGTGGCATGATAGAAGGATTCCGAAACGTGAATTTAATGTTGGTGATAAATTTTTGTTGTTTAGATCTCGTTTCAGGTTTTCTCCAGGTAAACTACTTTCCAGATGGGAAGGTCCATTTCATATCGAAGAAGTATACCGCTCTGGTGCAATCAAGATTAACAATTTTGATGGCACCAAACCTCAAGTCGTGAATGGGAAAAGACTCAAGCATTACATGGCGGGAGACCTCGTCAATGTTGATGTAAATTTAATACACACAACAACTCATGAAGAATATGTTGCAACCAGGTTTCAGACACCAACAGAAGCAGAATAAGAAAAGGTATGTATTACGACAAGGAAACAACGCGAACCGCCATAAAAGTTCCATATTACGAGTTTTTGCAAAATTAGGAAAATTTGAAGCCTGATTGGAGCTGGAGAGGATCTCCAGGGGGCCCAGGCGCCCCTGGCGCGGCCTACCTCCTGGCCGCGCCGGGTGGCCGCCTGGGCACCCCGGATTCCGTCTCCAACTCCACTTTGGCTCGTTACCTTCCTATCGTTGTAGAAATTTTGCTATATATTTGCCCGGATAGTCCCGGCATCGTATCTCACGATTTCATGTCTTTTATTCTCGGGCTGTTTTCTGCCAGGATAAAAAGCTATTTTTAGAGATGTCTTCTTGTGGCTCGAGCAGGGAAGACTTTTTGGGGCGACATCTTCGTCAAGTCCAGCAGGATCTCAACCAAGGGAAGCACATTGATTGGGCCACAGAATAAGAAATCGCTGCATGGAAAATAGAGATGGAGCGCTCTGTGAGAAAGGAAGTCAAGATTATTACTTACCAACAACAAGGAGGTCCAAGCAATCCGATCATGGTGGGAACTGTCCAACCTCAATATGATCTTTTTCTTAACCTTTCAGGACCTCCCGCTTCACTTGAAGATCAACGAACGATCTCCACCGTCTCCGAAGCCTACCGCATCACCAATCAACTCTGTGAAGATTTGCATGTACTGAAAGTACAAGTGGAACTCTTGGAATTAGAAAATCAAACCCTTTGCCGTGTCATCAGAGATCCGAAGAATGAAAAACAAAATGCATGAGGCGTAAACCTCCTCGGGTAATGGCATCCCCTTAGCTTGTTCCAAGCTTGGGGGACCGCCCGGTATCTTTATCTTTATCTTAGTCTTTTAGAGTCAAGTAGAGTCGTATCATGTCTAGGGAAGTTATTATATGAAATAGGTGTTTGCATTGAGGTCTATCACTCCTTCTGTGGAGAGTCTGTATCCGTGAGTGTGGAGTCGTCTATGATGGAATATTAATGAGAAGTCTGTTGGTTCTTTCGCTGCACTCGGTATTCTCTTCATGCAATCGGGTTTATATGATGATTCTTATGGGGAGTATTGACCTTATATCAGGTATGGCTTTGAAAACTTTCTTTAAATTTTGGCAAACATAGCTTTGGTCATGACAACATGCTGATACGTACAAAACGTATAAATAATTTCTTCTTGCTCCATGCATCTTTTGTGTGATATTTCTATGATATTGATGCACTTCCATACACTTTTGATCATATTTGGACTAACCTATTAACTCAGTGCACCCCAGTGTCAGTTCCTATTTTCTGCTGTTTTTGTATTTCAGGTTTTCCCATTACTTAAAGTGCCAGAAAAATTCCGGGAAAAATATAGGAAAAAATCAGCGTACAGGAAGCCACGGGAAGAGCCCAAGTGGGGCCAGAGGGGAGCCAGGGGTGGCCCAGGCGGCCACCTGGCACGGCCACCCCCTAGGCCGTGCCAGGGGGGGCGCCTGGGGCCCCTGGTCCACCTCTGGCTGCCCCTCGCCTATATATCCCTCTCGTCCAGAAACCCTCAGGACAGAACCCTTTTTCGCGATCTCTCCTCTGTTCCGCCGCCGCCATGCTTCCAAGATCGGGAGCACCATGAGCCCTCTTCCCGGCACCCTGCCGGAGGGACGAACCACCTCCGGAGCTTCTCCACCACCATGGATGCTTCCCGGATGAACCGTGAGTAGTCCACCTTGGACCATGGGTCAATGATCAGTAGCTATGTGATGTTCTCCTCCCCTCTTTGTTCTTCATGGTTTAGACCTCGTGAGCTGCCCTACATGATCGAGGCACATATGTAAACTTTCTGCTGTTTCTATGCTGAGTTTGCTGGGATCTGATGGATTATGAGACTATGTTTAGATTGTGATTGAGTAATATATTTGATTCTCCTCTTTTATATTTATGTTCTTGAGTAATTCTTGCATGTTCTCCGTTGCTGTTTATTGCTTTGTCCAAGTAGTAGGTAGTGACTCCAAGAGGGAGTGTGTAAGGCCCCTGATGCGGTACTAACTCTGACTAGTCGCCTCCGCGTCCCGTCGGAGTTAGAAGCGCATCAAACGCCACCGGCGCACGACACTCGCACTCGTGTCGCTGCCAGATTCTCGACAACAGGTATATAAGCACAACTCTACAAGACAGAAATACATATAGATAGATAAATAGAGCAAGGCATACAACGCCACTGTCTAATAATACAACATCATCTGAGTACAACTCATCAATACATCAAGCGGAAGCATAAAAGGGACCGAGTACGGTCAAGATCCGAATTGCCCTAGAGAGGGCTACACATAAAGATCCACCCACGGGAACGTCTGAACCCAACTACAAGATCCTACTGGTCGAGGTACTCGTACTCATCGTCGTCCTCCGGGGGCACCTCCACGAAGTAGCGTCCCGTGCTCGGGTCGAGGTAGTAGTCCACTGCAGCGGCCGATCAGGAAAAGCGATAAAGACAGAAAGGTAAACGAGGGTGAGAACATGTCATTACGGAATAACTAACGCTACAGGAAAGGTAAAGACATGGACAGGTTGTAGCCGTGCTAGCATATATGGTGGCTACTCGTGCTATTAGAATAAGGATGAGGTCCAAGAGGTTACGTTGACAACGTGTCATAAGTCGGCTATCCACCTACTTACGCAAACATAACACAACCTCGTTTCTCCCTCGGCCCCCCTGGACGGAGAAAGACAACCAAGGCACGCACACGGTTTGTCAAGTTTTATAACATGATTTATAGTTGATGTTATTCTATGAACAGGACGTAGGCTCAAAGTTGTCCATAACCGCGGACACAACTTTTCGAAAATATTTAACCTGCAGGGGTGTACCAACTGTCCATTACAGACGTCGCATGTACGCCGGGTTTCCACTTGGCTAGGTAAGCGCCTGAAACTCCGGAACGTCAGAGTCCCTCTAACTAACAACGCACACTCCGGGTGGCCCCCGGTGAGTCGACACCCAACTCAAAAGCTGGCCACGCCCTCGAATCGGTCTCTACCGTCTGTCGCAGGTTTGGATAGCCGGTTAGTTCTCTTATGAGACCGGGTCCTCAGCCGGACAAAGTGGGCCAGCCAAGAAACTATGTCCTCCTAGCCCTCGTTTGGTTTGGAAACAACTGGGGATCCAACCAGCACACACACATTGCAAATGTAAATCAGCTCGGGCCACCACGCGAATGTACGAAGCTAGGTAGGTAAGACAAGGGGGCCCCATAAAACCCCACACACGATTAGGCACGCTCGATCAAAGAACCAATACCCGGAACTCGGGTCCTAGGTGACTCAAATGGAACAAAGCACCAGACGGGATAGTCCAGCCTTCCACCTTTCGTCGAATATACATTAACATCATTTAACAATAATAAATATCAACCAACTTCTGTTATAGCATGATATCCCAACCATAAATATATAGGGTAAGCAGCAAGTTTTCTATCCATACTAAGCAATGGCTGAGCAGCGGTAACTTAGCAGTACAATGGTTTGCTGGGATGTGGGGATCATGGTTGTATGGGTTTAAACATGGCATATAAGGTGGATAGGATCAAGCAACAACGTTCTAAGACTACAGCTAGGCATGAGAAGAAAGTTATAAAGTAATGACACAGTTTCTCCCCCTTGCCTGGTAAGGTAGTCGTAGCAGCACCCACGGTATCCTCGGGCTCGGTCTCGGACAGCTCCACGTAAGTCTCCTCGTCAGTCTCGGGTGCTAACGTAAGGGTACCGGCAAGGAAATCACACAAGTAAGCAATGGATGCAAACTCAAGCAAGGATGGCATGTTCAAGTTTTATTGATATGGTATGACCCTGTCTAGTCAAGTTTAAATGAAGGTGATGACGACAATTCATCAACTTCCCAAGCATTTATTTACATTGTAATGGCTTTGGCCTAAGCCTTAATTTAGGTGTAAGTAGCATAATAACATGGCATGATCTTCAAAGCAATTACAAGAATTTAACAACGTGAAAGTAAAACAACGATTCCGGAGACGGAGTAGTGTCGGTGCACTTGACACATAGAAGGTACAACAACAGTTGGAAGCCAGCCACATTGCATATGACAATATGTTAGGTCTGACTTGAAGAAGGAAGATGACATGGAACAAGATTTGAAAAGATCAGATGAACAACATTTTCAAATGCACTGAAGTTGAAAATGTTGTAAGCAGAAAGATCAGATTGTTCCTGGATCAGGTGTTCACTCCTTGCCCACATGAGTTTCACAAAACACCATGAGGATATCACCATTGAAACCCATGGAAGAAACTGTCCCAAAACCATATATAATATGTCCCCATTTGAATTTGCAAGGACAGATGCAAATTCAACTGGAGTTTAGGGGGCTGAGTGCAAATTTGCACTACATGCATTTTGAAAAAAGCTCAAATGATTAAATCATCATCACCATGCAATTCCTTGGGGGAAACTACCCAAAATTCACATATGGCATGGGCAATTTGAATTTTGAGCAAACTTGACAAAATTCAAAGAATTTACAGGGGGTAAATTGCAAAATGACCAAGCTCCAATTTTTAGAGGGGCCAAATGCAAAAATTCACCCCACCATGCTGACCAGTAGCTCAAGCTACCCCAAATTCATATATGGGATGGCCCTGTTTGCAAAGGTGGTCATATTCAGATTTGAATTTGAATTCAAATTCAAATTTGAATTAAACCAGGAATAAAAAAAAAGAAAAAAAAAAGAAAAGGGAATAGGCTTGGCCACATGGGCCAGCCTCGGTCGCTCGGGGCCCAGCTGCGCTTCTCCACGGACCAGGCGCACGGCCTGCTTCTCATCTGTGAACCCCCGCGCGACACTGAAGAAAAAGAGCACCTTTGCTCTGAACCCGCCACGGACCCAAGTTCCGGCGAGGCTCCCGTGGTGCTCCGGTCGAAATCCGGCGAACCAAGCTGCGGGAACCCAAGAGGGTACCTCCCTCTACGCCTAGCTCTACTGCACGGCTACTGCGACCCCCTCTGCACGACGGTAGCAACACGAGAACAGAGGGGCGGCGACCTGTACCTGCAGATGCAGCTGCACGCGGCTCAGGCGATCTTCAGGCGACTCCGGCGTCACGCACAGAGCAACCCAGGGCACTCCATGATGCTCTACTCCGAGCGGGGACATCCCTCTACAGATCCACGCACGGATCGGGGTCACTAGCTACACGGCGGCGACGGCAACATCAGTGAAAGATCACGGCGGCGCACTGCACTGACGAAGCGTCTTCAGAAAGAGGCGACACAGTACATGATTCTCCCAAAAGGTGCGGCCTTGGGTGCCATACGCAAGCTCTGCGCAGCCCCAGAGCGCGCGCACTACAGATCCCGACACGACACGGCTCGGACAGCACGGAATTCCACCGGCGACGAGCTCAGGCGGATAGAGGACTCGGCCCTACAGTGGGAACTACGCGCGCGAAGAAAGGAGGGTCAGGGATGGTGCGTAGCTCACCAAGGTATGGCTGTTGACGACCTGACGCGCGAGACGGCGACGCAGAGGTGCCGGCGATGAGGAAGAAGCGGCTGGTCCGGCGGGCTCCACGGCTCCCAGCACCTTGGCTCCACGATCCTTCACGCTGCGCGCAAAAATGGAAAGGGTGCGAGGTCAGGGTCGTCGGGACGAGCGCACGATCAACGAAGACGAAGCCACGGCGGCCAATTCCATAGTTACCGGAGTTTGCAGAACAGGGAACCATGGCAGCGGCGGCGAAGGCGATGGGGAGGAAAGGGGGGCTGCTAGGGTTCCTCGCGGGGAGGCCCTGCTTAAAAAGGAGGCGAGGGGAGCGGCTGGCGAGGGGGCTCCACCTCCTCGGCGTCGTCTCTGCCTCTGCTCGCGCCGGAGGGGAAAAAGGTGAGGACGAAGGGGAAAGGTGAGGCTTCCAGGTGGGTCCCAGCTGCCAGCGGTGAGCACGAGTCCAAACGAGGGGCGCGGGGGACCTGTCTACGCGGGCTGGCCGGCCTGTGGAGGCCCAGGTGGGCTGGCCTGGTTGCGGGAAAAAGAAGAAAGGAGGCAAGGCCTCTGTTCATTTTGGAAATGAACATCAGTGAGAAAAAAAAAGAAAAGAAAAGGAAAGGGGTAATTGAAAATATACCACAATATTTTTTTAATACCCCTTACAACAAACTTGAATATCCAAAATTGATTTGATCAATTTTGCATGCAGAGAAAATTCACCCAAAGTAAAACAGCACCAATTTCCATTTAAATTAAATAGAAAAGGCCTTTGGGGAATTTTTGAGAAGAAAACAGAAGGCACAAAATTCCATGAACTTGAAAATTGTGAACCTTGCATTTTCTCTGGATTTTACAAAATTGGTTGACCAATTTTGGCAACAACAAAAATGTGGCCCCTTTTTGGATTCAAATTCACTTTGAACTAGGGCTACTGTTTTTGAATGTTGTAAAAGGAATTTGACAAGATGACAATCATGTCCAAGACATTTGAAATGGCTATGCCAAACAAGAGGTTGAGGTGATGTGACATGTGCTCAGAACAAATCCAACATCAAGGCAAAATCATCACAAAGAACAACCCTGATCACATAGCATATTGGCTCCAATCCCAATGCAACTTAAGACCATCACATGAAATGTCATCAAAATCCACCATGACAAATTACAAGTCCAACATAGGAAGTAAAAATACATGGTTTTTGGTAGCTTATTACATGTGGGCTGTTACAGAGCGTTATGCATGATTGTGTGTTCATGCCCCCTGATGACTAGCTTGAGTGACAGAAACACGAGTCTAGGGGATGTGCTGTTGCCACATGGGAGAAAACAACGGTGCTTGTACTTGCGGGTGCAAGGATTGTTTACTTTACGCAAAGTTCTTTAATGCAGTTGTCTGTTGCTTTGAGTTTACACTTTGGGTGGGATTCGCAACTTAATACCAGCGAGATGTTCTGGATAGATATATCAAGTTGGATGATTAGTAGGTAGATGCAGATGGATTTTGGTCTACTTGTCTTGGCGTACCGCCAATGCTTTTGAGCCTCTTCCTTTCTTTATAGCATAGTTAGCATTGGTTTGCGCACATAATCCTGTCAATTGCCCAACTGTAATTTGTTTACCTCGCATGGCTATTTTATTGTATTTTGGGAGAGAGACATCACTAGTGAACATCATGGGACCCGGTCCATAATTCCAACACTGTTTACACCCACTATTTATTTTCTGCTTTATTTCCTTTTCCGTTGCTATCACTATCATTATTATCCCGGGCGTTTGATCCTTTGTAAGAAAAAAGGCCGGAGGGATTAACAACCTCTCTGAACTCGTTGGGAGCAAAGTTATCTGTTGTGTGTGCAGGTCCATGTCAACCGTCTAATTGCTGGCGCCGTTGTCACCTTCCTGTCGTTGTCGGAGTCGTACTGGAGACAAACCTTGGTATCTTCACCGAGGGAAATTTGCTGCTGTCTACATCTCAACCTTCCACTTTGGGTAACCAACGAGGGGAGAGAAGCCATCAAAGCTAATTTCTGGCGCCATTGCCGGGGACTCCACTCTTCAAGATAGGGGATTTGCACACTATCTTTTATCTTTGCTTTTTAGTCTTGTCAGTTTACCTTTCAGTTTTTTCTTTAGTGTCCTTTATCAAAAATCATAAAAATAGTTACCTTGCTAGTAGTTATCATTATGTCTGGTCTTTTTGCCTTTGGTGAAGCAGAAGTTCTCACCTTTAAACAAAGAGGTGGTGAAAGTCTGAAAGATGCCTGGTATAGGATTAATGATTCTAAAAAAAAGCCACCAAGAAGCAATCCACTACTATCCTGCTTAGAAACTTTTATGTTGGAATTACTTCTTGGAATAGGTTTATTCTAGATACTGCTATCAATGGGAATTTCCTAGAAGTCCCAGTTTGGGAAGCTTTTAATATTATGGAAAATCTTGTTGGAAACCCCACTGTTGCTAGCATTCAAGAGGACATTACCCTAGCTCACATTAGGAAAAAACTTGAAAAGATAGAGCTAGAGATGCCAAGCATTAATAAGATAAGTGAGTTGGATTGTAAGATTCAAGGGAATTTGAATAGACTCGATAGCTCCATGCATAAAATTTTCAAAACCTTGGAGACCATGAAATCTCATGACTTGGACCCTTCTAGGATTGATAAGATTGAGGAAATCATTGACACTCTAGGAACTACTTTCTCCTCAATCAAAACCAAAAATTTAGAAACTCCGGCAAAGAAGGAACCTAGGTTCGTTTACGTTCCAAAGGCTCCTCGTTTCAAAAATAATCCATCAATTTTCAAAGGGGTTGAAACTGTGAAGACTTTGGAAGAGATACCTCTCTTTAATAGAATAATTGAAAATCCAATTGATCTTCCGCCTTTTGCTTTTATCCCTAGAAGTATCTTTATTAGGCCTTTATTTGAAAGACCTCTTAAGAGTGGTTGTACTATTGAAGAGATTTTTGATGATCTTGATGATGGTTCAATTGATACAACTTGATCTTTTTGCATCATGCCTAGCTGAAAGGCATAAAAGAAAGCGCTTTCAGGAGGCAGCCCACAACGAATTTAGGTTTTCCTTTTGTTTTTTATTCTGTTTTTAGTGGTCTTGATGATTGTTAATACTGTAGAAACATCATTGTATCTTTACTTTTCAAGCTTTGTGCCATTTATAGCCTCATATGACAAGGGAAGTGAAAGTTTTGACATGCTGTCCAGAAAACAGATTCTCTCCTCGTGACGGGAAAACTCATAGAAAAATTCCAGTTAATCTTTTTGAGCTTAACGTTTTACACAGCGTGCTCTTTACAATCACGGAACTTTCAAATGTTCCGAGTTTTTTGATTTGAGTTGCAGAAGTATCCCTAAAAAATTCTTTACTACCTGCTGGTCTGTTTTTCACGGATTCTGTCTTGTTTTGCCTTTTCTTCGTTTTGCAAACCTTAAGCTTGCTTTTTCTTTGCAAAAACTTTTTGGCGATCTTGAGAAACAGTAGATATTCAAGAATATCCTTATTTCCAATAGAGAAAAATATATTTTATTATGTGTACTAACCTCGCTAATCAGATTATGATGAGTTATGTATGAAGGGAGTTTTCAAGTGTGCGAGGGAAGATGATAAAAAAAGATTCAGGAGTGTCAAACGCTCAAGCTTGGGGATGCCCCCATGCATACCCAATAAATATTCAAGCAGACTCAAGCGTCTAAGCTTGGGGATGCCCCCATGCATCCCCTTCTCCATCAACAATTATCAGTTCGTCTTTCGTTCCACTATATTTTTATCACTTCATGCGTTATGTGCTATGCTTGGAGCGTCTTGCTCTTTATTTACTTTTTAGTTTTCTTTAGCTTTGCTTGCTGTTCATAACAAGTTAGAACCCAACTTTCTTTGTGTGGGAGATAAACACGCTCCACTTCACCCTAGAACACAACATAGGATTTTCATGCTTATCTTTGTTGTGTGTGTTCTTTATCTTTTTTGTAGCTGCTGTCATATTTTAGCTCTTAGTTTTCATGCTTATATTTTTAAGAGCTTTTGTTTAGTTTGTTGATGGAACTCTCTTGATTTTTCATGTTTATCTTGTTTAGAGAGTTTGCATGTTGCACCGAGTTTTGTGTCTTGACTTGAAGTAGGTAATTGAGGTTGCTATTCAATTGTAGTAGTAACTTGCAATAGTTTTGAGGTATTGCCATGAGTAATGTTTGAACTTTTGGTGTCAAGAGATTTAGCCTATTAGTGATAGATGTCGTATTTTGGGCAATCCGTGTTTATTTTCCAAAAACCTACAAAATTAGTTGAGAACTTTAGCTACTATGGATCACTAATCTTTGGAGGGATCGAATATTAGAGTACACTCACGTACCATGAGTCGAGGATGCGCAAGGATAACCAAACCCCCATACACTCCTCCTCGGGGTACTTGTCTCTTTGTGAACCTCCTAATTAGATTGAGAGTTACCGATAATAAGTGCATGATTTCTTCGGACTAACGTGAGTATTCGAAAGTTGACACTTCCACCTTCCCATATTTTTCTAACCTCTTCAGTACCGTGCATTGCCCTTTCTCACCTCGAGAGTTGGCGCATACTTCGCCGGTGCATCCAAATCCTTGGCACGATACGCTTTGTCATCATAAGCCTCATTATATCCTTCCTCAAAACATCCACCATACCTACCTATCAAGGCATTTCCATAGCCTTTCCGAGATACATTGCCATGCAACATCCACCTTCGCATGACTTGATCTTCATGTCATACATGTTTTTGCTTGATCGATGAGCCGCATGCTAGTTGGGCCTTGCCCTAATCGTTGCTACATGACGCGCTAGTATCATTGCATATCTTCTACACTGGTAGAGGTAT
Organism: Bromus sterilis; assembly: GCA_950022295.1. Lineage (NCBI taxonomy): Eukaryota > Viridiplantae > Streptophyta > Magnoliopsida > Poales > Poaceae > Bromus > Bromus sterilis. Next base: position 343,418,698 of record OX465596.1, on the reverse strand, counting down.
ACATTTGCATACATCATGATAGTTTCATTTTCTTTATGTTGAGTACTTTTGTAAAGTGTGAAAGATCTTCTATACTTGTTTTAATATATAGAGTGTTGCCCCTAAAGTGAGGAAAAGATCCCAAAGAGGACAAAATCAAAAGATCCCAAAGAGGACAAAATCAAAAGATCCCGAAGAGGACAAATGAGAGAGAAATAGAAAGAGCTATTGAGGCCACCAAAAAAATACAAAAAATAGAAAAAAGAGAAAAAGAAATAAAAAGAGAGAAGGGGGCACACTACTATTCCTTTTGAGAGATCCACACTCATACTCCCTCTTATATCTTGTACTCCATAGAGATTATCATTCATGGATATAGCTATGTGGGGACCTTCACACTATAGAACTTGGCTTTTATATTCCAATGATGAGCCTCCTCAAATAAGCTTTAGGTCTTCTTTAGAAAGCAAGTTGGATGCACCCCCACTAGTTCCATTGGAGAGCTTACCTTAGCTCATATGTGCATCCGTTGCATGGCAATCCCTACTCCTCACATCATATCTATCATTTGGCTTTCTCTCGCTTATGATTGTCCTCATTGATGTGAGCCTTTCACACCCTTTTTGCCTTCCTCCTCCACCATATTCTCTCTTTGCCATCCTAAGTGTCAACTTTCTTGCTTATGCTCATCCATTGCATGAGTGCTCAAAAAATCGAATGGGAGTGGATACTTTTGACTTGTACCTGGCTAGTGGTGTGGGGACGAGTCAAGATAAGATTCCAAAGAATACCAAGTGTGAAACTTTAGTAGATTAAGTTCTCAACAATAAAAACTATGTTTTACTCTCTCGTATATCCCTATCCTCTTTCTTGCACGCAAACACCATTTGGAGACATTCGAGTCACGAACAGCGAGAGCTCTTGCACCTTTATGTTCTTATGTTGCTTGTTTCAATGCTAATATAGACTCTTGCCTGTAATGACTTGAATTGAATTACATGCCTAATGTCTACGCACGCTTCTATTCTTGTAGACTATGTTGGGCCTCCAAGCGCAGACATTTGTAGGACAACAACAATTTCCCTCAAGTGGATGACCTAAGGTTTATCGAACTCAGGGAAGTAGAGGTTGAAGATGGTCTCTCTCAAGCAACCCTGCAATTAAGATACAAAAAGTCTCTTGTGTCCCTGTAACATCCCGATGCTCGGAATGTTTAAGAAAAAGTTTTCCAAAAATAGGGCTAGAAAATTTCGTTTATTTTATTTGGTTATTAAAAGCTTAAATTGAGTTTTCATAATTTTGGAGAATTTAATTTGAATTAATTCCCACCTAAATTAAATTTTTAGTTTTATTGTTCTCTTCTCATCTAATATTCTTTTCTTGTCTTTGGCATATTAAATTATGCACATTTGTATTTTGGAACTTTATTTAAAAAAAATTGTTTGTTCATCTTTTATTTTCTTTTAGATTTTCCTTTTAGAAAAATCTAATTCATTTTCTCTCATAAACTCTAGGCAAAAGTTTATTGCTCAACATTGTTCTCTTCCATAGGTGCAGCCACATATTTGTTTTTAATCTCCAAACTGAATTGGACAAGCCAATTATCCACCTCTCCTTTTCTCTATTTTTCCTTCAAAATGGGCTAATCTATTTTTTTTCTTCTCTCTTCTCACTTGGGCCGGCCCATCCTAGCGAGAGAGCCAGCGAAGCGTTGTCACGAACACACGTTACAAAACATATGTGTTCATGGCTGCCTTCATCTCTTCCTCTTCTTTAGTGGTCATTACAATCATCAATTCAACTTTCTTCCAACACGAAAGTTACTCCCTATTAACCAACGAACCCACTCAGACAATTTACTTTCCGTATTATTGCCTTAATCTCGCAGTAGAAACTGGTGCACCAAATGCCGTAAGTTGGCATTGATCTCTTGATCTCCTCCCACAGGCTATAAAAGGAGGAGACGAGGTGAACCTCGCGTGTCTCTCTTCTTCCTCCTCCATTTTCGTTCTTACACTTTCTCCAAAGGAGCTCTGTGGTGCTCGTATTCTTGCGTCAAAGCTACGCGTACAATTTCTTCTTCAACTTTGTTCATCGCATCGATTCATCGCGCTCGGTGAGTTTCCATCGAATTCATTTTGCACTTGCACTCAAACAAGTTCGCCCTATCTCGTAGACATCATAGTTTGATATATTTCTTTAGTTGGCCGCGCGCATCCAAATCGGTGACCATCCGATGACATCGTATATTTTCTGTAGTTTCCGTTCCTCGGATGGCCTCATGCTCAATAGATGAAATGTTTCATGTAATTGTAGAGACCCGTTGGTGAAGATAGATTGCTTGTTTGATTAATAGAAATTTAGTATAGATTTTATCTAGTCGTTCGTGTTATTAGAACAATAGATTTTGATATAGTTTTGTGTGGTTTCGTGTGATAATTTCGTAGATCATATCGTAATATGATATGTATTTTGTGTTGATTCTTGTGAATTATTATCATGTGTAATTGATCGATGAAGTTTGTGTTAGTTTAATATATTTTCCTTATGTTCATGATATGCCTATGAGTCGCTCGTAATTATTTCATAATCCTATGAATTATGTATTATTTACTAGATTTATTTTACTTTCATCTAAATTGTAATTATAGTTGTACGTATGTTGGGTTTGATAATTTATGTTACCATGTATACTCGTGTTGTATACTTGTGTGAGTTTTTTGTGTGTGAATTGTTTTTATGTTTAGCTTGTATATTTAATCTAGAGTTTGATTGTATTATTAAATTTATTTTGTGTGTTGTCTCGTGTTGATAATGTTAAACATATTTTGTAGTCCTCTCTTGTGCGTGTATAAAAATTAGTAAATGTTGTCATGCTTATAATTCCATCGAATTACTCTAAGCATTACTTGATTTATTTAAATATGATTTACATATTTATTTTCATCTTGTCGCATGTTTGTTTTGTTGATTTCAAAGTCATGTTGTGATTTAGGTTGTTGTTCTTGAAATTAAATTTGACATCTAGTTTTTTTACTAGGTCTCATTAAATTTTATCTTGTTTTAGAACTTAATCATGCTTGCGGCAAATTGCTTGTTGTAGTCATATTATTAGCTTTTAGATTATGTGTTGCATCATCGTTCAAGATAATTCAATTACTTTGTGTTGGCTCTAATTTTATGAGATCCTATACTCTTTATGTGATATTTTAGTAGTACTTTTGGATAGTTGTTAAATCTATTTCATAGATGTTTGCTATGCAAGATTACATGGTTGGTTTATGTATGCCATATTTTAGATTTGTATTGTTACATATAATTTATGCTTGTAGCATATAGCTTATTGTTATCTCTTGTTAGTTATCCTAGATGTTTATTTATTTAGAATGATTATCTATGCATGTCTACTTGATTACCATGCCATCGTAGTATGTATTAAAAGTAGAGTGCATGGTATTGTGTGATTGTATGAATAGATTGTATGTGTGTACCAAATCTTGTATTAGAAGATCATGTCGTATGGAGTATCTTATATCTTTGCAATTGTAGGTCGTACTAGATAGAAATGTATGCCATCATGTCTTCATGCTGTTATGTTACATGTTGATTTCGTTGATGCCATTATGTAGTTGTTTACTTGCCTGCATGCTCATTATGATTTCTCAATGTGCATATGTGTTATAACTAGCATGATAATGTTGTGTGCTAATGCCATGCTTTCGTGTTCTTGCATACCATGACTAGTATTTTAGAGTTTTGGAATATTGTTATGTTTGATGTTTGTTATTTTTGACATGAACTAAGTTATGTTCTAGTTATCCGTCGCATAGTATTGGTATCCTAATGTAATATATCTCGTTTGATGATCATCCCTGTTGATATTTCATCTTAGTTTATCTTGTCACTGTATTTTTCCTATGACTAGGCTTGGTTATATTTTGCTTACCTTTTATATTACCTCTGCCTAGACATATTTCATGCAAGTTCTTTCATGTCTTATGATGTGATATGTGTTATAGTTTCCCGGTTTAGCTATTTCTTACATGCATATGCTTGACTTCTCTCATGTTAGTATTATTTGTATTTAATACTTATTGCAATAGTTCATCACATGCTTAATATAGTTACCTTCAATACTAGTTGAGGTGTGCCTCCCTCATATGGATTAGTGTACATAGAGTTCTTTGTTGTTTAAGCATGTGGATGTAATATATCATATAGCTAGTTGAATTTTATTGGATATTTGTTGTTCCTTATAATTAAGAGCATGTCTTAGTTTAGTATCTTCTTATGAGCACTTTTGTGTTTGATGCTTATGTTATTAGATAAAACACCTCTATGATTCATTATTCACATGCCTTGTATGATACATTTCTTATTATGTAGTTGTTTAATTAGCTTTTACCATGTCATTGGTGTGTATGTTGCTACAATATTGGTTTCTAACAGTTATAATGGTTGATGTTTGATTATGTTTGATGTTGACCGTTATATATATTTAGATTATATCTAAATATTTATTTTTGGTTAACTATTACCTTCTTCATGTCATGTTGTGTTTGTGTAGTTAAAATGCATAGGATGGTTTCATTCTATGTGTTGTTGCCATGGTGCTTGCTATATAGTAGTTTCCTATATAGTTAGTCGATATGTGTAGTGGGCACTACTATTTGCTAGTATCATAGTTCCTATTAGAACTCTAGTCTTGATTGTCGAGCCTTTCTTAGCCATATCAATCCAATCCTTGCATATCCATTGAATCCTCTCAAGTTATCTTCCTATCGTTCTACCTCATTTTGGAATCTCCATCTTGATCAATATCTTTCTATCCATCTAACCTTGATCTATTTGGAATGTTATTTGGATTTACTTTTTCTTTATATTTACTTGTTTTCATTTGCTATCGATACGACGAGTAGGGAGTGACGATGTTGGACATGGACAGATTCAAGTTACCGAAGATGGACTCAACAACGAAGGCATGCCTCCCTCTTTGATCATTTTTATCCTATGTTTTACAAAATTGCATTGTATTTTGTAACCACTATATGCATGCTATTTTATCTCGTAGCTAGCGTGTCGATTGACACATTACCCTGATCCGCTTGTCGCCTATTTACCTGACACCTGCGTAGAATTATATAGTAATCTAGTAGAGTAGAATGCTTAGCCATGCTAATTATTCTATAGGTGCTTATCTGAATGATCTTCAGATCATTAACACTTGAAACTTGTTACTGAGCTTGCTAAGCTAGGCCGGTTGGCCTTTGTTGACTTCCTCAACTCTCGTCTACTCTGGGTGAAACTTACCATCTAAATACTGGCGCGGGCGACAACTGGATCAAGGATTGAAGGAGCGATTGGATGCCCTTCACGAGGTGAAGGGGCAATCCGTCGTCCGTGCCGCATGAGGCCCAATAAGTCTTGGATTTGAAGATTGTGACAACCGTACAACCACATGCTATATGGGCACTGGCTTGGTTAATTAGTTAGTTCATCCTTATTATGGTCATCGCCGTACCGCAGATGGGATTGCTGCCTTGCGAGGAGAACCTCGGCACAAAAGGGGGCAAGGACTGTGAACTGCGGTTACTACCTTGTGAAACCTAGTGGGCATGTCATAGTAAGGGTGGGTCTAATGAAAGACCTCGTCACAATCTCCCTGCCGGTATGCAAAATAGTGTACTACGCCAGCGGACACTGGTGGCAACAAGGCGAGATTGTGTCGTGTGGGTAAAGGGTACAACCTCTGCAGAGTGTAATACTATTCGAATAGTCGTGTCCACGGTCATGGACGACACATGAATCTTTCTTGACATACGGGAACCTGTCTTGCTTATTCCCTCTTTTCCCCTATTCTTGGAACCTATGAAGGATGTGAGTGGATCGAGGATCCTCACCTTGATGAAAGTTATGATGGAGAAAATTATTGTTTTCGTCTAAAACCGCTTTATAAAACTATTATGCTTTTCAAACAAAACTAGCTTTTACGCAAAAGAACCATACAGCCTTTCTTTGAAGCCTCATGTAGTTACTAGGACCTTTCCCAGGAGGCATGTTGAGTATGAAATGTACTCATGGCAATAATTTTGTTGAAACAGAATTCCATGAAGACGAAGGCGATGATTACAAATACTATGGCGATCCGTAGGAGTGGGGGCACGTGGACTACATCGACTGCCTGTGGATGAGATGGAGTCACTACGCATTTTTACTTTCAGCTGTTTCCTGATTGTAATAAATTTATATGTATGCCTTATGGCAGATAATGGTACTTGTAAAATCTTTATGTATTCTGCAATGATACCATTTCGCTGTGTTGTCAATAATGATCCTGGGATTGACAATTAAACACAGGAGGGCCTGGAAATTATTTCCGGGTTCTCACAGTCCCCAACACACCTAATAATTGGCAAATTGTATAGGTGGACTAGTTCGGCGAAGAGATGGTAAAATATGGGTGATAGGGGTGGCAAAGAAAGGTAATATAAATCTGAATAAATAAAAACAGCAAGGTAGCAAGCGACAAAAGTGAGCAAAAACGGTATTGCAATGGTGGAAACAAGGGCTAGGCTTCATACTTTCACTAGTGGCAACTCCCAACAACAATAACATAGTCTAATCACATGATATTTCCCATAAAACATGCAATGGAGACGTACTCGGAGGTCATTCCTTTGTGGTCAAGAGAGGACGAGAATTGTGTAGGGCTACAAAAGCACACCTCGGAGTTCGTAGTTCCCATCTATGGATTTCCCAATGACACCGCGGTCATCCAAAGAGAGTACCACAATCACCACAACATATCTAAAGGATAGTCACAGACAAGCACCAAGAGACTCTCAATCTTCAATCCACACACAAAAGAGGAAATCACTCATGAAAATATTCTTCTAACCCATGTCCAATAGACCGATGTCACCATGGTCTCGGGGATTATACTAGATAGGATCAAGTGAGTACATCAAATCCAATACATAGAAGAAGGGAAACATCATGGGATCACCCTAGATTAACATAGGCAATGATCACAACAAAGATCACATCATGGGAGAGAGAGAGAAACCACATAGATCAAGATACAAGCCTTAGCACGGAGGGGGAGCTACTCACACATGGACATGGTCAGAGGGAGAGTTGTTGATGGAGAGGTGCAGTCCGGAGGAATTGAAGAAGACGGCGACGGCCACGGCCACGGCGGTGGCCACGACCCTTGGGGGCAGCGGCCCTTGGCCCCCTTCTTCTTCCTTGGAGATGGTGCTGCTGTGGAGATTGATCTCCCCCTCAATACGGCTGCCAAGGGGGAGGAAATTTCATGGTGGCCTTTGACGTAGCTTTTCTCTCTTTATATAGACTTTCGGATTCCCGTCATCCAGATTAGGTTTTTGGTAATTTGGGCTCCAGGGAGCATCCGAACTCCAATTGGGCCGAATTTTATGTCTAAATCCACTGGAAATAAATTCCCTACAGCTTTTTAGTTTAAATTTTTTCCGTTTGACGCCGTCTTATAGCGTTTCCGAGGAGATCTTTAAAACCTGTCTGGTGGGGACAGATTTCGAGAGAGTGAGTCCAACTCATACAAGGCTTCTTTTTGTGATTTTTCCTTTATCCAAGTAATTTCTACACATAAAGGAAAAAACAAGAACTTGTGCACTCTTGCAACCATTAATAGGTTAGTTCCAAAATATGTAATAAAAAGATATGAAAGTGTAGCAAACACATAGCAATAACACCCAAAACATGCATGGAGCAAGCAGAAATTATAGATACGTTTGAGACGTATCAAAATCCCCAAGCTTAATTCCTGCTCGTCCTCGAGTAGGTAAATGATAACAAGCATAATTTCTGTGGTGACATGCTAACAACCATATAAGAACTTTGAAAGTAAAGCAATCAAGCTATGTAATTCAATTCAAGTCATAACATGCAAGCGCCTATATTAGCATTGAAACAAGCAACATAAGAACATTAGGTGCAAGATCTCTCGCTGTCCGTGACTCGAATGTCTCGAAATGGTGTTTGCGTGCAATAAGGGGATAGGGAAATCGAGAAAAAGAAGTATTTTTGTTTAGAACTCAATCTACTAAAGTTTCACACTTGGTCCTCTTTGGAATCTTATCCTGACTCGTCCCCAGACCACTAGCCAGGTACAAGTCAATTTGATCCATCCTTTTCGATATTTTGAGCACTCATGCAATGGATGAGCGTAAGAACGAGAGTTGACACTTAGGATGGCTAAGAGAGAATATGGTGGAGGAGGAAGACAAAAAGGTGAGAAAGGCTCACATCAATGAGGACAATCATAGGCGAGAAGGCCAAATGATAGATATGATGTGAGGAGTAGGGATTTCCATGCAACAGATGCACAGATGAGCTAAAAAGCTCTCCAATGGAACTAATGGGGGTGCATCTAACTTGCTCGCTCATGAAGACCTAGAGCTTTTTTGAGGAGGCTCATCCTTGGAAGATGCAAGCCAAGTTCCATAGTGTGAAGGTCTCCACATAACTATATGCATAATTGATCATCTCTATGGAGTACAAGGATAAGAGGGAGGACGAGTGTGGATCTTTCAAAAGGAATAGTAGTGTTGCCCTTTTCTCTCTTTTTATATCTTTTTATCTTTTATTTTTTATTTTTTTTGTTGGCCTCAATGGCTCTTTCTATTTAACTCTCATTTGTCCTCTTTGGGATCTTTTATTTTGTCCACTTTGGGATCTTTTCCTCACTTAAGGGCAACACTCTAATTTACAAGAGGGTATAGAAGACCTTTCACACTTTACAAGGTACTTAAACATAAAGAAGATGAAGCTATCATGATGTATGCAATGTATGCCGCTGCCAATGTAGCAAGAACATGTATGACATGAAGATCAAGTCATGAAGAGGTGGATGTTGCATGGAAATATATCTCGGAAAGGCTATGGAAATGCCTTGATAGGTAGGTATGGTGGCTGTTTTGAGGAAAGATATAAGGAGGTTTATGATGACAGAGCATATCATGCCAAGGGTTTGGATGTACCGGCGAAGGTGGACGCTAACTCTCGGAGTGAGAAGAAGGCAATGCACGGGACAGGAGAGGCTAGAAAATATGAGGAGGTGGAAGTGTCAACTTTCAATACTTACATTAGTATGCATTTATTGTCGGTAACTCTCAATCTAATAAGGAGGTTCACAAAGAGACAACTACCCCGAGGAGGAGTGTATGGGGGTTTGGTTATCCTTGCGCATCCTCGACTCATGGTACGTGAGTGTACTCTAATATCCGACTCCTCAGAAGAGTAGTGATCCATCTAGTAGCTAAAGTTCTCAACTAGTTTTGTAGGTTTTGAAAATAAACACGGACTGCCCAAGGCTAGAGCTCTTGTCACAAAAAGTTCAAACATTACTCACATCAATACCTCAAAACTATTGCAAGTTACTACTAAAATTAAATAGCAACCTCAATTACCTACTTTCAAGACAAGACATACCTCAATGCAACAACCAACTCCCTTAACAAGATAAACATGAAAACTAAAGAGAGTTCCAGCAACAAACTAGACAAAAGCCAAGGCTCTTGCTAAAGAAAAACTAAAACTAAAACTAAACATGGCAGTAGCTATGAAAAGATAAAGAACACACAACAGCAAAAAGATAGGCATGAAAAATCCTATGATGTGTTCTAGATTTAGGTGGAGCGTGTTTCTCTCCCACACAAAGCAATCTGGGGTATAACTTCTTATGAACAGCAAGCAAAGCTAAATAAAACTAAAAATAAAACCTAAGAGCGAGACGCTACAAGCATAGCACATAACGCATGAAGTGATAAAAATATAGTGAGACGAAGGACGAACTGATGATTGTTGATGGAGAAGAGGATGCACGGGGGCGTCCCCAAGCTTAGACGCTTTAGTCTCCTTGAATATTTGTTGGGGATGCATGGGCGCATCCCCAAGCTTGAGCGCTTGACACTCTCGAATCTTCTTTCATCATCTTCCATCGCACACTTGAAAACTCCCTTCATACACAACTCATCATAAGCTTACTAGAGAGTTTAGTACCCTTAATAAATAATTTTCCCCACTGGATATAAAGATATTCTTGAAGAGATACTGTTTCTCAAGATCGCCAAAAGGTTTTTGAAAAGAAAAAGCAAGCTTAAGCTTTGCAAAAGTTAGGAGAGACAAAACGTGGCAGAATCTGTGAAAAACAGAACAGCAGGTAGTAAAGAATTTTTTAGGGGTACTTCTGCAACTCGAATCAAAAAACTCAGAACAAACGCTCAAAAGTAAATTGTATGGAGTACGCTGTCAAAAAAATTCAGAACAATAAGATGATCTGGTGATTTTAGGATAATTTTTCCGTCCAAGGACAGAATCTGTTTTCTGGACAGCATGTCAAAACTTTTGAACTTTCTTGCAATCGGAGGCTAGACTTGGCACAAAGCTTGAAAATAAAAATACAATGATGTTTTCTGGACAACATGTCACAACTTTTGATCTTTCTTGCAATCGGAGGCTAGACTTGGCACAACGCTTGAAAATAAAGATACAATGATGTTGCTACAGTAGTAACAATCATCAAGACCACTAAAAACAGAAGGTAAAAACTCAATTTAAAGATAACAAGGGTTGTCTCCCTAGAGCTCTTTCTTTATAGCCATAAAGATAGGCTTAAGATTTTAGTGATGCTCTCATAGCAATAAGATTTGAAGAACAAAATAGAGAATCAAGAAGCAAATACAAAACACATTTAAGTCTAACATGCTTCCTATGCAAAGGGATCTTATAGAAGAATAACTCATTGAAGCATAAAGATATTAGCATAGGAAGGAAAAACAGGTGCAACTTCAAAACTTTCAACATAAAGAGAGGGAATTTGAATATATTGAAATATCTATGAGCATATGTTCCCCTCTCATAATAATTTTCAGTGGGATCATGAATAAACTCAAAAATATAAGTATCACATAAAACTTTCTTATCATGATCCACAAGAATAGAAAATTTGTTACTCCCCACATAAGCAAAATCCTTCTCATTAGTAATAGTGGGAGCAAACTCAAGAAAATAGCTATCACATGAATCATTCTTATCATGATGCACTTGCAAACATTCATTTTTATAGCGTAAGTGTCATCACAATAATCATCATAGATAGGAGGCAAAGTATCATCAAAATAAATTTCCTCATCAAAACTTGGGGGGCTAAAAAGATCATCTTCATAAAACGTAGCATCCCCAAGCTTATAGCTTTGCATATCATTAGGATCAAAGGTATTCAAAGAAGACATACTAATAACATTGCTACTATCATGAGTGTTGTGCAAATAGTAAATCTCCATAGGCTTTTTGATTTTCTCTTCAAACACTTCATGTCCCAACTCAAGGTAGAGCTCATAAAGCCCTCTCATAATATTTTGTTGTTTTCCATAAGCCTAACTAGTGAAGATAAAAACAAGAAACGAAAAGATTTAATTGCAAGATTTAAAGATATACCTTCAACGCTTACCTCCCCGGCAACGGCGCCAGAAATAGCTTGATGTCTACGCACGCTTCTATTCTTGTAGACTATGTTGGGCCTCCAAGCGTAGAGGTTTGTAGGACAGCATCAATTTCCCTCAAGTGGATAAACTAAGGTTTATCGAACTCAGGGAAGTAGAGGTTGAAGATGGTCTCTCTCAAGAAACCCTGCAATTAAGATACAAAAAGTCTCTTGTGTCCCCAACACACCTAATACAATGGAAAATTTTATAGGTGCACTAGTTCGGCGAAGAGATGGTAAAATATGGGTGATAAGGGTGGCAAAGCAAGGTAATATAAATCTGAATAAATAAAAACAACAAGGTATAAAGCGACAAAAGTGAGCACAAACGGTATTGCAATGGTGGAAATAAGGCCTAGGCTTCATACTTTCACTAGTGGCAACTCCCAACAACATTAACATAGTCTAATCACATGATATTTCCCATAAAACATACAATGGAGACGTACTCGGAGGTCATTCCTTTGTGGTCAAGAGAGGACGAGAATTGTGTAGGGCTACAAAAGCACACATCAGAGTTCGTAGTTCCCATCTACGGATTTCCCAATGTGACCGCGACCATCCAAAGAGAGTACCACAATCACCACAACATATCTAAAGGATAGTCAAAGACAAGCACCAAGAGACTCTCAATCTTCAATCCACACACAAAAGACGAAATCACTCATGAAAATATTCTTCTAACCCATGTCCAATAGACCGCTGTCACCATGGTCTCGGGGATTATACTAGATAGGATCAAGTGAGTACATCAAATCCAATACATAGAAGAAGGGGAAACATCATGGGATCACCCTAGATTAACATAGCCAATGATCACAACAAAGATCACATCATGGAAGAGAGAGAGAAACCACATAGATGAAGATACAAGCCTTATCCCCGAGGGGGAACTACTCACACATGGAAATGGTGAGAGGGAGAGTTGTTGATGGAGAGGTGCAGCCCGGAGGAGATGAAGGAGACGACGACGACGGCGGCCACGGCGGCGGCGGCGCCCACGGCCACGGCCACGGCGGTGGATACGACCCTTGGGGGCAGCGGCCCTTGGCCCCTTTCTTCTTCCTTGGAGATGGTGCTGCTGTGGAGATTGATCCCCCCTCAAGACGGCTGCCAAGGGGGAGGAAATTTCATGGTGGCCTTTGACCTAGCTTTCTTCTCTTTATATAGACTCTCGGATTCCCGTCATCCAGATTAGTTCTTCGGTATTTCGAGGCTCCAGGGAGCATCCGAACTCCCATTGGGCCGAATTTAATTTCTAAATCTACCGAAAATAAATTCCCTACAACTTTGTAGTTTTATGTTTTTCCGTTTGACACCGTATTCTAGCGTTTCCGAGGAGATCTTTAAAACCTATCTGGTGGGGATAGATTTCGGGAGAGTTAGGGTCCAACTCCTACAAGGCTTCCTTTTGTGATTTTTTTTCTTTATCCAAGTAATTTCTACACATAAAGGATAAAAACAAGAACTTGTGCACTCTTGCAACCATTAATAGGTTAGTTCCAAAATATGTAATAAAAAGATATGAAAGTGTAGCAAACACATAGAAATAACACCCAAAACATGCATGGAGCAAGCAGAAATTATAGATAGGTTTGACACATATCAATGCCTTGATTGCTTTACTTAAAAGTTCTTATATGGTTGGTAGCATTTCACCACAGAAATTATGGTTGTTATCATTTACCTACTCGAGGACGAGCAGGAATTAAGCTTGGGGATGTTGATACGTCTAAAACGTATCTATAATTTCTTCTTGCTCCATGCATCTTTTGTGTGATATTGCTATGATATTGATGCACTTCCATACACTTTTAATCATATTTGGACAAACCTATTAACTCAGTGCACCCCAGTGCCAGTTCCTGTTTTCTGCTATTTTTGTATTTCAGGTTTTCCCATTACTTAAAGTGCTAGAAAAATTCCGGGAAAAATATAGGAAAAATCAGCATATAGGAAGCCTCGGGAAGATCCCAAGTGGGGCCAGAGGGGAGCCAGGGGTGGCCCAGGCGGCCACCTGGCGCGGCCACCCCTAGGCCGCGCCAGGGGGGCGCCTGGGGCCCCTTGTCCACCTCTGGCTGCCCCCTTCACCTATATATGCCTCTCGTCCCGAAACCCTCGAGGACAGAATCCTTTTTCGTGATCTCTCCTCTGTTCCATCGCCGCCGCGCTTCCAAGATCGGGAGCACCAGGAGCTCTCTTCCCGGCACCCTGCCGGAGGGAGGAACCACCTCCGGGAGTTTCTCCACCACCATGGATGCTTCCCGGATGAACCGTGAGTAGTCCACCTTGGACCATGGGTCTATGATCAGTAGCTATGTGATGTTCTCCTCCCCTCTTTGTTCTTCATGGTTTAGACCTCGTGAGCTTCCCTACATGATCTAGGCACATATGTAATCTTTCTGCTGTTGCAATGCTGAGTTTGCTGGGATCTGATGGATTATGAGACTATGTTCAGATTGTGATTGAGTAATATATTTGATTCTCCTCTTTTATATTTATGTTCTTGAGTAATTCTTGCATGTTCTCCGTTGCTGTTTATTGCTTTGGCCAAGTAGTAGGTAGTGACTCCAAGAGGGAGTGTTATGCATGATTGTGGGTTCATGCCCCCTGATGACTAGCTTGAGTGACAGAAACATGAGTCTAGGGGATGTGATGTTGCCACAAGGGAGAAAACATCGGTGCTTGTACTTGTGGGTGCAAGGATTGTTTACTTTACGCAAAGTTCTTTAATGCAGTTGTCTGTTGCTTTGAGTTTACACTTTGGGTGGGATTCACAACTTAATACCAGCGAGATGTTCTGGATAGATATATCAAGTTGGATGATTAGTAGGTGTTGTTTACCTGGACCTGCACACACAACAGATAGATTTGCATCTACCTACTAATCATCCACCTTGAGATATCTATCCAGAACACTCGCTGGTATTAAGTTGCGAACCCCACCCAAAGTGTAAACTCAAAGCAACATATAACTTCATTAAAGAACTTTGCGTAAAGTAAACAATCCTTGCACCCGCAAGTACAAGCACCATTGTTTTCCCCCTTGTGGCAACAGCACATCCCCTAGACTCATGTTTCTGTCACTCAAGCTAGTCATCGGGGGGCATGAACCCACAATCATGCATAACGCTCCCTCTTGGAGTCACTACCTACTACTTGGCCAATGCAATAAACAGCAACGGATAACATACAAGAATTACTCAAGAACATAAATATAAAAGAGGAGAATCAAATATATAACTCAAACACAATCTGAACATAATCTCATAATCCATCGGATCCCAGCAAACTCAGCATAGCAACAGTAGAAAGATTACATATGTGCCTCGATCATGTAGGGCAGCTAATGAGGTCTAATCCATGAAGAACAAAGAGAGGAGGAGAACATCACTTAGCTACTGATCATAGACCCATGGTCCAAGGTGGACTACTCACGGTTCATCCTTGAAGCGTCCATGGTGGTGGAGAAGCTCCCGGAGGTGATAACTCCCTCCGGCAGGGTGCCGGGAAGAGGTCTTCTGGTGCTCCCGATCTTGGAAACGCGACGGCGGCGGAACAGAGGAGAGATCACGAAAAAGGGTTCCGTCCCCGAGGGTTTCTCGACACGGGGAATAAATAGTCGAAGGGGGGCAGCCAGAGGTGGGCCAGGGGCTCCAGGCGCCCCTTGGCGCGGCCTAGGGGGTGGCCGCGCCGGGTGGCCACCTGGGCCCCCCTCGGCCTCCACTTTGGCTCTTCTGGAAGGTTCCCGTACGCTGACTTTGCCTATATTTTTCCCAAAATTTTTCTGGCACTTTAAATAAGGGGGAAACCTGAAATAAAAAACAACATAAAACAGGAACTGGCACTGGGGTGCACTGAGTTAATAGGTTAGTCCAAATATGATCAAAAGTGTATGTAATTTCATCAATATCATAGCAATATCACACAAAAGAGGCATGGAGCAAGCAGAAATTATAGATACGTTTTGGACGTATCAACATCCCCAAGCTTAATTCCTGCTCGTCCTCGAGTAGGTAAATGATAACAAGCATAATTTCTGTGGTGACATGCTAACAACCATATAAGAACTTTTAAGTAAAGCAATCAAAGCATGTAATTCAATTCAAGTCATAACAGGCAAGAGTCTATATTTGGCCTTGAAACAAGCAACATAAGAACATAAAGGTGTAAGAGCTCTCGCTGTCCGTGACTCGAATGTCTCCAAATGGTGTTTGCGTGCAAGAAAGGGGATAGGGATATACGAGAAAAAAGTATTTTTTATGTTGAGAACTCAATCTACTAAAGTTTCACACTTGGTCTTCTTTGGAATATTATCTTGACTCATCCCCAGACCACTAGCCAGGAACAAGTCAAAATGATCCACTCCTTTTCGACGTTTAGAGCACTCATGCAATGGATGAGCGTAAGCAAGAAAGTTGACACTTAGGATGGCAAAGTAAGAATATAGTGGAGGAGGAAGACAAAAGGTGTGAAAGGTTCACATCAATGAGGACAATCATAGGCGAGAGAAAGCCAAATGATAGATAAGATGTGAGGATTAGGGATTGCCATGCAACGGATGCACATATGAGCTACGGCTCTCCAATGGAACTAGTGGGGGTGCATCCAACTTGCTTGCTCAAGAAGACCTAGAGCTCATTTGAGGAGGCTCATCATTGGAATATACAAGCCAAGTTCTATAGTGTGAAGGTCCCCACATAGCTATATGCATGAATGATAATCTCTATGGAGTACAAGATATAAGAGGGAGTACGAGTGTGGATCTCTCAAAAGGAATAGTAGTGTGCCCCCTTCTCTCTTTTTATTTCTTTTTCTCTTTTTTATATTTTTTGTATTTTTTTGGTGGCCTCAATGGCTCCTTCTATTTCTCTCATTTGTCCTCTTTGGGATCTTTTAATTTTTCCACTTTGGGATCTTTTCCTCACTTTAGGGGAAACACTCTATATATTAAAAAAAGTATAGAAGATCTTTCACACTTTACAAAGTACTCAAATCATAAAGAAAATGTAACTATCATGATGTATGCAAATGTATGCCTCTGCCAATGTAGCAGGATATGCAATGATTCTAGCGCGTCATGTAGCAATGATTAGGGCAAGGCCCAACTAGCATGCGGCTCATCGATCAAGCAAGTAGCATGCATGACATGAAGATCAAGTCATGAGAAGGTGGATGTTGCATGGCAATATATCTCGGAAAGGCTATGGAAATGCCTTGATAGGTAGGTATGGTGGCTGTTTTGAGGAAGGATATAAGGAGGTTTATGATGACAGAGCGTATCGTGCGAAGGGTTTGGATGTACCGGCGAAGGTGGACGCCAACTCTCGGAGTGAGAAGAAAGCAATGCACGGCACAGGAAAGGTTAGAAAAATATGGGAACGTGGAAGTGTCAACTTTCAAATACTCACATTAGTCCGAAGAACTCATGCACTTATTATCGGTAACTCTCAATCTAATAAGGAGGTTTCACAAAGAGACAAGTACCCCGAGGAGGAGTGTATGGGGGTTTGGTTATCCTTGCGCATCCTCGACTCATGGTACGTGAGTGTACTCTAATATTCGGCCCCTCAGAAGAGTAGTGATCCATCTAGTAGTTAGAGTTCTCAACTAATTTTGTAGGTTTTGAAAATAAACACAGATTGCCCAAAATACGACATCTATCACTAATAGTCTAAAGCTCTTGACACCAAAAGTCCAAACATGACTCAAAACAACACCTCAAAACTATTGCAAGTTACTACTACAAAAGAATAGCAACCTCAATTACCTACTTCAAGTCAAGACACAAAACTCAGTGCAACAGGAAAACTCTCTAAACAAGATAAACATGAAAACTAAAGAGAGTTCCAGCAACAAACTAAACAAAAACTCTTTAAAAAGATAAGCATGAAAACTAAGAGCAAAACATGACAGTAGCTATGAAAAGATAAAGAACACACACAGCAAAGATAAGCATGAAAAAACCTATGTTGTGTTCTAGATTTTGGAAATGGAGCGTGTTTCTCTCGCACACAAAGAAAGCTGGGTTCTAACTTGTTATGAACAGCAAGCAAAGCTAAATAAAACTAAAAATAAAACCTAAGAGCGAGACGCTCCAAGCATAGCACATAATGCATGAAGTGATAAAAATATAGTGAAACGAGAGACGAACTGATAATTGTTGATGGAGAAGGGGATGCAAGGGGGCCTCCCCAAGCTTAGACGCTTGAGTCTCCTTGAATATTTCTTGGGGATGAATGGGGCATCCCCAAGCTTGAGCGCTTGACACTCCTGAATCTTCTTTCATCATCTTCCCTCGCACACTTGAAAACTCCCTTCATACATAACTCATCATAATATGATTAGCGAGGTTAGTACCCATAATAAAATAATTTTTCTCCATGGGAAATAAAGATAATCTTGAAGAGATACTGTTTCTGAAGATTGCCAAAAAGTTTTTGCAAAGAAAAAGCAAGCTTAAGGTTTGAAAAATGAAGAAAAGGAAAAACAAGACAGAATCTGTGAAAAACAGACCAGCAGGTAGTAAAGAATTTTTTAGGGATACTTCTGCAACTCAACTCAAAAAACTCAGAACATACGAAAGTTTTGTAATTGTATAGAGAACGCTGTGTAAAAAATTCAGCTCAAAAAGATGAACTTGGAGTTTTCTCTGATTTTTCTAGTCACGAGGACAGAATCTTTTTTCTGGACAACATGTCACAACTTTCACTTCCCTTGTCGTATGAGGCTATAAAATTCACTAAGCTTGAAAAGTAAAGATACAATGATGTTGCTACAGTAGTAACAATCATCAACACCACTAAAAACAGAAGAAAAACAAAAAGTAAATCCTAAATTCGTTGCGTGCTGCCTCCCGAAAGCGCTTCTTTAAAGCCATTAGCTAGGCTTAATGCAAATAGATCAAGTCTTTTCAAGAAAATAACTAGCCCGTGTGACGGACTCAAAAGGCAACTTAATATTTTTACAAGGGAATTGTTCCATCCCTTTCTTGAGAGGGAATTGCAATTTTATAATCCCTTCTTTCATATCAATAATAGCACCCACGGTGCGAAGAAAAGGACGTCCAAAAATAATTGGACAAGAAGGTTCACATTCAATGTCCATAATAGTAAAATCAACGGGAAAGTAATTGTCATTGACAATGATAAGAACATCATTGATCTTCCCCAAAGGTTTCTTTACGGAAGAATCGAAAAGACGAACACCGAAAGAACAAGAATCAAAAGGTTTCAATTCAAATATATCATACATTCTTTTGGGCACAACAGAGGTACTAGCTCCAACATCACATAAAGCATAGCAAGAGAAATTATTCAACTTAATTTTAATCATAGGATCCCAACCATCTTCGAGCTTTCTAGGTATGGATGCTTCTACCCTAAGCTTCTGTGACACCCCCCCAAAATCAAGCCATGTACAGTAATCATACACGCAAGGTACACGATCGAGATTAGGGACTCACGGTGAGATATCACAACACAACTCTACAAATAAATAATACAAGTTGTTTAATACAAGCCAGGGGCCACGAGGGCTCGAATACAACAGCTCAAGAGCACAAGCTCAGCGGAAGCAATAGTATCTGAGTACAGACACAAGAATACAAGGTTGCCTTAAGAAGGCTAGCACAAAAATTAACACCGATCGAAAAGGCGAGGCCTCCTGCCTGGGAACCTCCAAACTACTCCTGGTCAAAGGGGAACGCGACGTCGTAGAAGGCATCGGGAATCTTCATGTTGCGGTGGTCGGCATCGAGGATCTCCTGCTCCTGGACTCGAACGTCAACTGCAGCGGCCGATCAGGAAAAACAGTAAAGGGGAAAATAAAGCAGGTGAGTATCTAGCATACCCGCGAGTCTTACGTCCGCTACTAAGCATTATGCATTGTATCAACGGAAAGAAGAGGCTGTATATAGTGGACTGCAAGATAGAAATAGAATAAGGGTAAGAAGCTAGGCCTAACAAAGACTAGTATCTTCCGACGATGTCTTGCAGCATGAGGTAAGAATCAGCCAACAGTTAATATAACAGTAATGAAAGTAACAATGCAGCAGAACTTGCTGCATCATTGTATAATAGTAAGTTGTAATAATTAACAATGCCTCCGAGTTCACCTCCTTGACATCCCCGCGAGGAAGAAAACCCGGAACCATACAGTTTAATAATAATAGTTTCTAGTGGTAAGATCCAGCTTCAGCATAAAGCGTCCTGTTACCGTGGACACGGCTATTCGAATAGATTAATCTTCCCTACAGGGATGCACTTGTGTTACGCTACACGCACGGATCTCCAGGGTGGCGGGAACATTGTTAGGGAACGCTCCACCAAGGATATCCGACACTTCATAGCCCATCTTTCAAACTCAACAGAGAGGCCATCCGCCGGTCTAAATCCTAAGTACGCCGGGCCTTGGACCCCAACCCGAACGTACTCCTGCACGGTGCGTGGCTGGCCGGTGAAGTTAAAGCAAATCCAAATAAGACACCACCGCGCGAGCAAATAAGACAACACCACTTCCCGGAAATCAGCCCGCAGTACTGCTGACGTCTGAAGAGTCCTCGGACGACACTACGAAGCTGAGGAGCCCATAACTCATAATTCCCACGGGTAAGTAGTGCGTACATGGCATATAGCCAACTCAAGACATCCGCCGAACCATTTAGCATTTTAATTAACCTGCGTGACAACCGTTATCGTTGCCTCGACTTGACCGACCCGGGGACAACGACAGCAGCCAGGACCACCAGTACATCGGTGCCTGCCCTGTCGTCCCACCAAGTCACTGCGGTTATCAACAAGGTGAACCGTCTCCTTACCTTGTCTCGCGTGTGCTCCTAGAGGAGCTCGACTTTCGTAGTTTGGTAACTCTCGCGGCCAACGACCAGGGGCCAAGCACACCGGTACACTGGTCGTACCCTCCCTGTCGTCCTGTCGCAATACCTCTCGCGGGAACCGTTGGGTCGCCCGACTTCTTACCTTTAAGGACACCAGTTGGTTCGAGTCCCTACCATTAAGTGAAACCAGGAGGAATCACCCTCGATGGTACACTTGAGCTGGCTCGACTGAGACATCTGCGGAATGAACTAAAGAGGTAAACCTCATATCATCCCGGTGATGCTACGCTACTGAGCCGACGAGAGTGAAATACGAGTCCATTCCACTTGTAAGCCAAACTCGAAGCGACTCGGCAGAGTCTCGCCGTTGTAGGTTCCCTATGGCGTATGCATTGATCCGTACCTGTTGCAGTTGTAATTTATCGTTTCCGCGATCACTCCCAAAGTGATCACGACCCTCTATTCTAAACCTAGCTAACAATGCGCAGGGTTTACTGCTGAATAATGCATAAGTAATAATAGGCAGCATGGGATAAAGGAAGGTACATCAAGGGGCGACAAAACAGGCTATGCAATTGAGTAGGATTGTAATCGTAGCAGCAGCAGTAACAATGCCTAGTGCAAGAAATGTACGGAAAGATAGGCGATATCTGGGGAAGAGAATGGCTCTGCTTGCCTGCAAGCTCGACGGTAGGGGTAGGGTTGTCGACGAAGTAGTCGTACTCGGCAATGGTGTAGTCGACGGCAGCAGCGGGGTCTACCGGAGAATAAGGGGGGGAGAAACAGTAAATACACAGCAAGCATATACAAACAGATGCATGACATGACAGATGAAATGTTAACGGTGTTCTAACGCAGTGCAATGCACTTTGCTCGGAACGGAAATTCATCTGAGGATGAACTACCGGCTCCGGGTGATTACCGGACAGGGTGTCTGGAGGGGGGAAGGATCAAGCCGGAGGTGTCGTGGACATCCGACACGCGTGTGGGTCGTGTATCCGTGTTAGTTGACCTATTCCAAACAACTTTCGTGTTCGAAATAAATTCATCCGGGTACTTTAGCAATACCGGACAAATCATCGAACAGGCGGTCCGGAGGGGGGGGGACGGTTCGACGTTGGCATGTTAGAGGGGTGTGGTGGGAGTATGAGTAACGTAATCGTAATCGTGGATCCGTTCTGAGTAACTTTCGTATACAAATTTTTTTCATCCGGACAAATTTTATCGGTACCGGGAATTATCGACAGACGACCCGAAGGGGGGGGGAATGTCGATGTTCGGTACGTTAGAGGGGGGTGGTAGACATACAGATAGCGTATTCGTATTCGTTATATTTTTCTGATCAATTTTCATGTATAAAGTTTTTGAATCTGAGTTACGGTTTAGAAGTTATTGAATTTCAAAGTTTTAAATCATTTAAATGATTTTTGGAATTTCTTTTATTATTAAAATAGAAACATTATCCACAAGGGGGTTGACCAGGTCAAACCTGACCAGTGGGTCCCACTGGTCAGCCTCACATCTAATATAAATGATTTAACTTAATCTATTAATCCAGTGGACCCACTTGTCATAGTCTATCAATATTTCTATTTCATTTTCAATAATAATCTGACAGTGGGGGTCCACCTGTCACACGGTGTTTAGCTATTAAAATCCTTTTATTCAAACAATTAGCACTAGGGCCCATCTGTCATTGACTTATACATTGTATTTCATTTAAAATAACTACACTGACAGTGGGGTCCCACATGTCAGCCCAACAGTTTTATTATTCATTTTAATCAAAGAGTTAAGTTGGTGGGGCCCATGTGTCAGCCCCACATGTTATAAACTAATAGATTTTCTCAGATTAAACTTAACAGTGGGATTAACAGGGGGTATGGCCCACTGTCAGTGGCTGGTTAACAGCCAGTTAACCACCTGAACGGTGGGGGCCACCCGCCAGTGGCTATTGGGCACGCCGGCGACAACCGTCGACGACGAGGTCGCCGTTCCGGCCAGTTCCGGCGACGAGAGCTTGCACGGCTAGGTTAGGTGGAGAGATGGGGTTCTCCCGCGTCGATCGGTAGCCGTAGCCGCAACAGAGGTGGACGGAGCCGAGCACAACTTCGGCCGTAATGGCAAATGGCGCTGCGCGGCGAAAATGAGCAGGATATTCGGTCAAATTGAACCTAAGGCTCCCAAGGAGCACGCTGGTGCACCTACGCGGGCAATAGGAGCACGGTGAGCACGGCTTGGACAGCCATGACGGCGTCCGGGACATGGCACAGCGGGGATGACGACCGAGCACGCAAATGGCGATGCGAAAAGAGGGGAAAAGTGCAGAGGCTCACAGGGATGCTCGAGGATGTCACATGGAGGCTGGAGGAGCTCGGGATGTGGCGAATCGGCGCGGCGATCACGGCGGCCGTGGTTGGGGAACGGTGGCGCAGCGCTCGCGGTTAAGCTTCCCGGCTCGATTGCTTCAGCAGGTAGACGAAGACGACGACGGAGCACCTCCTAGACACGACGGCGGGGCAGCGCGAGGTCAGTGGCCGCGACTGGCCACGACAATGGCGACGGTAGCGTCGGGCGCCACTTCTCCATGCGAGCGCGAGGTGAGCAAGGAGGGAAATGGGGGAGGGGGATGTCCAGGGGTTGCAGGGGTGCGCCCTTAGCGACAAGGGAGCAGGTGAGGGAGAGGGGCCCGGCTTGGCTGTGCGGCCATGGCCGTGACGCCACGGGGGGGGGGGGGGGCGCGGGCGGGGGAGCAGGTGGGAGGGAGCACTTGGAACAGGGAAGAAGAAGGGCGAGGTTGGGCCGACTGGGCCTCGCCTGGGGCGAGGTATAGTATTTTTTTCTTTGTTTTGTTTTTTTATTTGTTCTATTTCTTTTCTTTTCCTTTTTTTATTTATGTTTGTATTTTATTTGTCTAGCTATTGAGTTTTGCAAAATGTGAAACTTGCAAAATTAATTGTGTTACACTTTAACAGTTTGCTGCAAAAAGTTTGAGCCACAATAAAATTCATCTAGATTTTATTCAATGCACAAGATATTAAATGGAGCTATTTTTTCTACTATTTATATTTATCTGCATTATTTAAATAAGTTAATAAAATATCATTTATCTTTTATATGACCTACTGATTATTAGGTATTTAAGAAAAATGGTTACACAATTTTTAGTGCATTTAAAATTCCTACTTGTTTATTAAATTTACCATGGCCATTTAATAATTCCCAAGCTATAGTTTTTATTCCATAATATTACTAAAACACTTTAGTAGAATATCCATTGCTATTTTTAACATGACCCAAGATTATTTGCTATTAAATAATGAAAGTTCTTGCAACACCTAGGGTTTACTTCAATCTTCCACATTGCTTTAATATTAATATTCAAGGGGCAATTTAGTAACTCAACACTCACTGTTTCATATCCATCATTGACTTGTGATTATTCAAATGACTAAGAATGGTTTGGTTTAGCCATGATCAAGTTGATTGACTGGCATCCACAATCCTTGGAGCAATTTTATAATTTGAAAAATTTATCAGGGTGAGAAACTGACAGAGCTATGATCAAGGGTGATCATGGCTTGATTAAGAACAATGATGATCATCAACAGTGGAATCACTGTAGTGATTACTGTTACTGATTCTGATGGTGTTACAATTCTCCACCACTACAAAGAATTCTCGTCCCGAGAATTAAAAGTAGTGTTAGGGGTAGAGTTTCGGTTTCTCCTTCTAACAAATCTTCTGGTTCCTTTTGTCCTACTCGAAGAAATTAATCCTTCACGTTGAGGCCTTCACGGCACGACATCGGTGCATCTCGATGGGTTTTCATCCTTTCGTCGGGGGCTTCATCGCACTCACGAACATGTTAAGAGGTAAAGCTTAAGGGGGTCGGATCGATACAAGATCCATCAAATGGGGTTGTTCAAGGGTAGGGGGTACAAAGTCCTTCCGAGTTTAAGCTCAGGGAAGTACATCGTGAGAAGTTTTGAGAGGATAGACACGCATTCGATACCGATGACGGATGATGGGAAAAGGGGCCCCGATCATCAGACAGGTACACTAAGTCTGACATCGGACGGAATATCACAAGGTAGAGGACTCGTGAATTGCATACGAGGTCAAGCAAGAGGAATAACCTCGAGAACAGAAGGGTACAAGAGAGTTAGGTTTCGATCCTGTGGGACTGTGGGTTATGGGCCCACAGAAGGTAAGAAGGGTGGCGACATTCCAGCGAGCATGATGCAAGGTTTGTCAGAGAACAATTTGTCAACTATGTCGTCAACATCATCAGTGCCAAGGGCGAGGAACGAAGAGAACCATTTTCCTGCTCGTTAAGACGAGGCGGACCAATTGGCAAAGTTCTCGTCCATCGTTGGTCACCGAAAAGTCATCAACAATCGTAACTGGTTGTACAAACAATGTAGCACACCAAAGTGTTTACATAAGCAGGGAATTTCACTGCTTAGATAAGATACATTACAAGAAAGGTTAAACAGACCAATGGAAAGGAAAAGGTGATGATACACAAGTATGAGGTGTATATCTTTCCCAAGGGAAAGCAGAGCACGATGTACACGACCAAGTTGTATTGGCAGAGAGTCAAGGGGGTTGTCGATGATAACACAAAGCATCGAGGGGCAAGGATGGTATTTCACACAATGAATTCAATCGACACATGGAAGAAACCACGAAAACTTAGTCGGATAATAATCCACCAAAGGTCGGGTGGTTCGCAAAGAATCTGATGTGAATATCGGTACTCAACCAGAAGGAGAAAGAATGCAAAGGCATTGGGTGATAGAAGCATCAGAATAATCCGATGCTTAAGTACAAAGGAATTATGACTTCCAGATCGGGAGGTGGATGTAACTATCCACACGGACTTATCGGTGGCAGGGGATTGCAAAGGCGATGAACACGCAGGTTCTCGGGAATTGATCAGAGAGTAATCGTCGGGATCTTCAGGTGAATCAGGCGATCATCGGGAAGTCAGTGCTCTCGGGAAGGAAGGAGGTACGAGAAGCTAAAGTCAGCGTTAACAAAACTTTACCAACAAGGATAAGAGATCAGAGTCCCAAAGCATAGGTACGGAGAAAAAGATCCTAATACCAAAGATATCACACGTAGTGACATCGATGTGGGCCCGTAAGCCAAACATTAAGTTAGCAAGTAGTTTTGCAAATACTAGACTCGACTCCGACCAAGTAGTGGTGGGGTGGCTTCCTACAGGCAGTCGGCTCTGATACCGACTTGTGACGTCCCCCAAAATCAAGCCGTGTACAGTAATCATACACGCAAGGTACACAATCGAGATTAGGGACTCACGGTGAGATATCACAACACAATTCTACAAATAAAATAATACAAGCTGTTTAATACAAGCCAGGGGCCACGAGGGCTCCAATACAACAGCTCAGGAGCACAAGCTCAGCGGAAGCAATAGTATCTGAGTACAGACACAAGAATACAAGGTTGCCTTAAGAAGGCTAGAACAAAAATCAACACCGATCGAAAAGGCGAGGCCTCCTTCCTGGGAACCTCCAAACTACTCCTGGTCAAATGGGAACTCGACGTCGTAGAAGGCATCGGGAATCTTCATGTTGCGGTGGTCGGCATCGGGGATCTCCTGCTCCTGGACTCCAACGTCGACTGCAGCGGCCGATCAGGCAAAACAGTAAAGGGGAAAATAAAGCAGGTGAGTATCTAGCATACCCGCGAGTCTTACGTCCGCTACTAAGCATTATGCATTGTATCAACGGAAAGAAGAGGTTGTATATAGTGGACTGCAAGATAGAAATCAGAATAAGGGTAAGAAGCTAGGCCTATCGAAGACTAGCATCTTCCGACGATGTCTTGCAGCATGAGGTAAGAATCAGCCAACAGTTAATATAACAGTAATGAAAGTAACAATGCAGCAGAACTTGCTGCAGCATTGTATAATAGTAAGTTGTAATAATTAACAATGCCTCCGAGTTCACCTCCTTGACATCCCCGCGAGGAAGAAAACCCGGAACCATACAGTTTAATAATAATAGTTTCTAGCGGTAAGATCCAGCTTCAGCATAAAGCGTCCTGTTACCGTGGACACGGCTATTCGAATAGATTAATCTTCCCTACAGGGATGCACTTGTGTTACGCTACACGCACGGATCTCCAGGGTGGCGGGAACATTGTTAGGGAACGCTCCACCAAGGATATCCGACACTTCATAGCCCATCTTTCAAACTCAACAGAGAGGCCATCCGCCGATCTAAATCCTAAGTACGCCGGGCCTTGGACCCCAACCCGAACGTACTCCTGCACGGTGCGTGGCTGGCCGGTGAAGTTAAAGCAAATCCAAATAAGACACCACCGCGCGAGCAAATAAGACAACACCACTTCCCGGAAATCAGCCCGCAGTATTGCTGACGTCTGAAGAGTCCTCGGACGACACTACGAAGCAGAGGAGCCCATAACTCATAATTCCCACGGGTAAGTAGTGCGTACATGGCATATAGCCAACTCAAGACATCCGCCGAACCATTTAGCATTTTAATTAACCTGCGTGACAACCGTTATCGTTGCCTCGACTTGACCGACCCGGGGACAACGACAGCAGCCAGGACCACCAGTACATCGGTGCCTGCCCTGTCGTCCCACCAAGTCACTGCGGTTACCAACAAGGTGAACCGTCTCCTTACCTTGTCTCGCGTGTGCTCCTAGAGGAGCTCGACTTTCGTAGTTTGGTAACTCTCGCGGCCAACGACCAGGGGCCAAGCACACCGGTACACTGGTCGTACCCTCCCTGTCGTCCCGTCGCAATACCTCTCGCGGGCACCGTTGGGTCGCCCGACTTCTTACCTTTAAGGACACCAGTTGGTTCGAGTCCCTACCATTAAGTGAAACCAGGAGGAATCACCCTCGATGGTACACTTGAGCTGGCTCGACTGAGACATCAGCGGAATGAACTAAAGAGGTAAACCTCATATCATCCCGGTGATGCTACGCTACTGAGCCGACGAGAGTGAAATACGAGTCCATTCCACTTGTAAGCCAAACTCGAAGCGACTCGGCAGAGTCTCGCCGTTCTAGGTTCCCTATGGCGTCTGCATTGATCCGTACCTGTTGCAGTTGTAATTTATCGTTTCCGCGATCACTTCCAAAGTGATCACGACCCTCTATTCTAAACCTAGCTAACAATGCGCAGGGTTTACTGCTGAATAATGCATAAGTAATAATAGGCAGCATGGGATAAAGGAAGGTACATCAAGGGGCGACAGAACAGACTATGCAATTGAGTAGGATTGTAATCGTAGAAGCAGCAGTAAAAATGCCTAGTGCAAGAAATGTACGGAAAGATAGGCGATATCTGGGGAAGAGAATGGCTCTGCTTGCCTGCAAGCTCGACGGTAGGGGTAGGGTCGTCGACGAAGTAGTCGTACTCGGCAACGGTGTAGTCGACGGCAGCAGCGGGGTCTACCGGAGAATAAGCGGGGGAGAAACAGTAAATACACAGCAAGCATATACAAACAGATGCATGACATGACAGATGAAATGTTAACGGTGTTCTAACGCAGTGCAATGCACTTTGCTCGGAACGGAAATTCGTCTGAGGATGAACTACCGGCTCCGGATGATTACCGGACAGGGTGTCCGGAGGGGGGAAGGATCAAGCCGGAGGTGTCGTGGACATCCGACACACGTGTGGGTGGTGTATCCGTGTTAGTTGACCTATTCCGAACAACTTTCGTGTTCGAAATAAATTCATCCGGGTACTTTAGCAATACCGGACAAATCATCGAACAGGCGGTCCGGAGGGGGGGGGACGGTTCGACGTTGGCATGTTAGAGGGGTGTGGTGGGAGTATGAGTAACGTAATCGTAATCGTGGATCCGTTCTGAGTAACTTTCGTATACAAAATTTTTTCATCCGGACAACTTTTATCGGTACCGGGAATTATCGACAGACGACCCGAAGGGGGGGAATGTCGATGTTCGGTACGTTAGAGGGGTGTGGTAGACATACAGATAGCGTATTCGTATTCGTTATATTTTTTTGATCAATTTTCATGTATAAAGTTTTTGAATCTGAGTTACGGTTTAGAAGTTATTGAATTTCAAAGTTTTAAATCATTTAAATGATTTTTGGAATTTCTTTTATTATTAAAATAGAAACATTATACACAAGGGGGTTGACCAGGTCAAACCTGACCAGTAGGTCCCACTGGTCAGCCTCACATCTAATATAAATGATTTAACTTAATCTATTAATCCAGTGGACCCACTTGTCATAGTCTATTAATATTTCTATTTCATTTTCAATAATAATCTGACAGTGGGGGTCCACCTGTCACACAGTGTTTAGCTATTAAAATCCTTTTATTCAAACAATTAGCACTAGGGCCCATCTGTCATTGACTTATACATTGTATTTCATTTAAAATAACTACACTGACAGTGGGGTCCCACATGTCAGCCCCACATGTTATAAACTAATAGATTTTCTCAGATTAAACTTAACAGTGGGATTAACAGGGGGTATGGCCCACTGTCAGTGGCTGGTTAACAGCCAGTTAACCACCTGAACGGTGAAGGCCACCCGCCAGTGGCTATTGGGCACGCCGGCGACAACCGTCGACGACGAGGTCGCCGTTCCGACCAGTTCCGGCGACGAGAGCTTGCACGGCTAGGTTAGGTGGAGAGATGGGGTTCTCCCGCGTCGATCGGTAGCCGTAGCCGCAACAGAGGTGATCGGAAGCTTCAACAATGGCGGAGGTGACCTTCGGCCGTAATGGCAAATGGCGCTGCGCGGCGAAAATGAGCGGGATATTCGGTCAAATTGAACCTAAGGCTCCCAAGGAGCACGCTGGTGCACCTACGCGGGCAATAGGAGCACGGTGAGCACGGCTTGGACAGCCATGACGACGTCTGGGACATGGCACAGCGGGGACGACGACCGAGCACGCAAATGGCGATGGGAAAAGAGGGGAAAAGTGCAGAGGCTCGCAGGGATGCTCGAGGATGTCACATGGAGGCTGGAGGAGCTCGGGATGCGGCGAATCGGCGCGGCGATCACGGAGGCCGTGGTTGGGGAACGGTGGCGCAGCGCTCGCAGTGAAGCTTCCCGGCTCGATTGCTTCAGCAGGTAGACGAAGACGACGACGGAGCACCTCCTAGACACGACGGCGGGGCAGCGCGAGGTCAGTGGCCGCGACTGGCCACGACAATGGCGACGGTAGCGTCGGGCGCCACTTCTCCATGCGAGCGCGAGGTGAGCAGGGAGGGAAATGGGGGAGGGGGATGTCCAGGGGTTGCAGGGGTGCGCCCTTAGCGACAAGGGAGCAGGTGAGGGAGAGGGGGGCGGCTTGGCTGTGCGGCCATGGCCATGACGCCACGGGGGGGGGGAGCAGGTGAGGGGCAGGTGGGAGGGAGCAGTTGGAACAGGGAAGAGGAAGGGGGAGGTTGGGCCGACTGGGCCTCGCCTGGGGCGAGGTATAGTATTTTTTCTTTGTTTTGTTACTTGTTCTATTTCTTTTCTTTTCCTTTTTTTTATTTCTGTTTGTATTTTATTTGTCTAGCTATTGAATTTTGCAAAATGTGAAACTTGCAAAATTAATTGTGTTACACTTTAACAGTTTGCTGCAAAAAGTTTGAGCCACAATAAAATTCATCTAGATTTTATTCAATGCACAAGATATTAAATGGAACTATTTTTTCTACTGTTTATATTTATCTGCATTATTTAAATAAGTTAATAAAATATCATTTATCTTTTATATGACCTACTGATTATTAGGTATTTAATAAAAATGTTTAAACAATTTTTAGTGCATTTAAAATTCCTACTTGTTTATTAAATTTACCATGGCCATTTAATAATTCCCAAGCTATAGTTTTTATTCCATAATATTACTAAAACACTTTAGTAGAATATCCATTGCTATTTTTAACATGACCCAAGATTATTTGCTATTAAATAATGAAAGTTCTTGCAACACCTAGGGTTTACTTCAATCTTCCACATTGCTTTAATATTAATATTCAAGGGGCAATTTAGTAACTCAACACTCACTGTTTCATATCCATCATTGACTTGTGATTATTCAAATGACTAAGAATGGTTTGGTTTAGCCATGATCAAGTTGATTGACTGGCATCCACAATCCTTGGAGCAATTTTATAATTTGAAAATTTTATCAGGGTGAGAAACTGACAGAGCTATGATCAAGGGTGATCATGGCTTGATTAACAACAGTGATGATCATCAACAGTGGAATCACTTTAGTGATTACTGTTACTGATTCTGAGGGTGTTACAGCTTCTCCTCCCTAGCTTTGATGAGAGCATTAGTGATATGCTCCGTGAAGGAAAGATTAAGTGTGCTAGTGTGGGGGTCTCTAGACATCTTGTGAAGGAAACGAATAACTTCAGAAAGGGTGTAATTATCAAAATCAAGGTCACTACTATCAAGTAAAGTGGTAGCGGTGTCCTTTATGCTCACTTGTTTGGTAGGTTCTATAGTCATAGGGATTTCTTCTTCTACGGTTGAGGTCATAGCATCGCCATGAATAGGTCCTATGGGACTAGGGGTGCATTGGGTGCTAAGAGTTTGGATATCCTCAACCACTTGGATAGTAGCAACAGTATGGTGTGTAGGAAGGCTCTTAATCCTACCTTCTTCCTCCTTTTCTCTAGCCCATCTCTCCTTAAGTTTAGCCATCATCCTAATGTTTTCATTAATTTGCAATTGGATAGCATTCATAGGAGTGACCTTCCTCTCCTCAAGGGGAAAAGTTCTAATTTTAAGCAATTCTACTTCGTGGGCTGAATTGTCTACCTTCGACGAGAGGTTATCTAGTTTGTCTAGTTTTTCCTCTACACTCTTGTTGAAGGCTTTTTGGGTAGTGACAAAGTCTTTAAGCATACTCTCTAATTCAGAAGTGGAGTTTTTGGTGCTAGGATAAGTGTTGTTGTTCCCATAGTTGTTGGAGGGGAACGGTCTAGGATTGCTACCAAAATTACTCCTATAAGCATTGTTATTGAAGTTGTTTCTAGAGATAAAGTTCACATCTACTTGATCCTAAGCAATCAAAGAATTTAAAGGTGCATCTTGAGGATCAATAGGTGATTTCTTGGTAAGTAGAGACATAATCAAGTCAACTTTTTCATTTAGGGAGGAGATGTCCTCGATAGAGTTTACCTTCCTACCTGTTGGAGCTCTTTCGGTGTGCCATTGGGAATAGTTGGTCATCATCTTATCGAGAAGTTTTGTGGAAGCACCAAGTGTAGTTGATATAAAGGTTCCTCCCGCGGCCGAATGTAGCAAGTTCCGCGAGGTAAAGTTCAAGCCTGCATAAAAAGTTTGGATAACCATCCAAGTAGTCAAACCATTCATGGGGCAATTCTTAACAAGAGATTTCATGCGTTCCCAAGCTTGGGCAACGTGTTCATTATCCAATTGCCTAAAATTCATAATAAAGCTCCTCAACTGGATAATCTTAGCAAGAGGATAGTACTTCCCGATAAAAGCATCCTTGCACTTATCCCAAGAATCGATGCTATTCTTAGGCAAGGATTGAAACCAGATTTTAGCTTCATCCCTCAAGGAGAAAGGAAAAAGCTTAATCTTAACAATATCACCATTTACTTCTTTGTACTTTTTCATATCACAAAGCTCAATAAAATTATTTAAGTGCAAAGCAACATCATCTCTAGCACCAGAGAATTGGTCTTTCATAACAAGGTTCAGCAAAGCAAGTTTAATCTCATAAGAAGGTGTTGAAGTAGCAGGTGTAGCAATAGGAGTGCAGATAAAGTCACTGTTGTTGTGACTAGTAAAGTCACACAACTTGGTGTTCTCAGAGGAACCCATAGCAGCTACAAGCAAGATAACTATTTTTTTGATAAAGGACACTGAAGAAAAAACTGAAAGGTAAACAAACAAGACTAAAAAGAAAAGATAAAAGATAGTGTGCAACTCCCCTATCTTGAAGAGTGGAGTCCCCGGCAACGACGCCAGAAATTTGGCGGTTGGCGGGACCACTCTTTGCTGCGCTTCGGAGTCCCCGGCAACGGCGCCAGAAATTTGCTTGATACACGAGATAATTTCTCACCCCTCGTTGGTTACCCCAAGTGGAAGGTGAGATGTAGCGTAGCGGAAAATTGCCCTTAGCGAAGATGCTAAGGTTTAGGATTGACCAGTAGGACTCCAACAGATACAAGAAGGTGGTGAAGTGAGCAATGGCGCCGTTTACAACCGAGGTTGCTTACTTTACCTGGACCTGCACACACAACAGATAGCTTTGCTTCCCAACGAGTACAGATGAGTTGTCAATTCCTCCGGCCTTGTTGTTTACAAAGGATAAAACGCACGGGATAATAATGATTGTGATAGCAACAGAAAAGTAAATACTGAAAGTAAATTGATAGTGTAAACAGAGTAGGAAGTATGGACCGGGGTCCTATGATGTTCACTAGTGATTTCTCTCTCCCAAAAGACGATAAAATAGCCATGCGAGGTAAACAGATTACAGCTGGGCAATTGACAGGATTATGTGCGCAAACCAATGCTAATTATGCTATAAAGAAAGTAAGAGGCTCAAAAGCATGGGCGGTACGCCAAGACAAGTAGACCGAAATCCATCTGCATCTACCTACTAATCATCCACCTTGAGATATCTATCCAGAACATCTCGCTGGTATTAAGTTGCGAATCCAATCCAAAGTGTAAACTCAAAGCAACAGACAACTGCATTAAAGAACTTTGCGTAAAGTAAACAATCCTTGTACCTGCAAGTACAAGCACCGTTGTTTTCCCCCTTGTGGCAACATCACATCCCCTAGACTCATATTTCTGTCACTCAAGCTAGTCATCGGGGGGCATGAACCCACAATCATGCATAACACTCCCTCTTGGAGTCACTACCTACTACTTGGCCAAAGCAATAAACATCAACAGAGAACATGCAAGAATTACTCAAGAACATAACTATAAAAGAGGAGAATCAAATATATAACTCAAACACAATCTGAACATAATCTCATAATCCATCGGATCCCAGCAAACTCAGCATAGCAACAGCAGAAAGATTACATATGTGCCTCGATCATGTAGGGCAGCTCACAAGGTCTAATCCATGAAGAACATAGAGGGGAGGAGAACATCAGATAGCTACTAAGCATAGACCCATGGTCCAAGGTGGACTACTCACGGTTCATCCGAGAAGCGTCCATGGTGGTGGAGAAGCTCCCGGAGGTGATTCCTCCCTCCGGCAGGGTGCCGGGAAGAGGTCTTCTAGTGCTCCCGATCTTAGAAGCGCGACGGCGGCGGAACAGAGGAGAGATCACGAAAAAGGGTTCCGTCCCCAAGGGTTTCTCGTCATGGGGAATAAATAGGCGAAGGGGGGCAGCCATAGGTGGGCCAGGAGCTCCAGGCGCCCCCCTGGCGCGGACTAGGGGGTGGCCGCGCCGGGTGGCCGCCTGGGCCCCCCTCGGCCCCCACTTTGGCTCTTTTGGAAGGTTCCCGTACGCTGATTTTTCCTATATTTTTCCCGGAATTTTTCTGGCACTTTAAATAAGGGGGAAACCTGAAATAGAAAAATAGTAGAAAATAGGAACTGGCACTGGGGTGCACTGAGTTAATAGGTTAGTCCAAATATGATCGGAAGTGTATGGAAGTTCATCAATATCATAGCAATATCAGACAAAAGAGGCATGGAGCATGCAGAAATTATAGATACGTTTTGGACGTATCAATGCTTAATCATAAAAGTGCACTTATCTTAGTCTAGAGGGTGTACTAGCATAGATCCACCCACTCAACACTAATCAACACAGCACATAGTACCGATGCGTAATATGGAGAAAGCACGTGACTATTTATCCCGTGTGTCCTCAAGAAAGTTTTAGCCTTGATAAGTTCAGTTGCTAGAACTATCCTTTACTCAAAAGGATTGGTCCACTTATTACTCCTCAGTGCCTTTCACTTTACTCTCTTTTACCTTTTTGTTGCTTATATCGAAAACCCCCTAAAAAGCTATCTTTAAGTTCCTGCATCCATTTCTTTACCAAAGTCACTTATCAATACCTTCTGCTCCTCGTTGGGTTCGACACTCTTATTTATCGAAAATGCTACAAACGGTCTGCTACAGTTGAGGGTCATTAACATGTCCTGCCAAATTATAATAAAATCAACATGTAGCCCCCATGAGTTGGTATGATCAATTTATGTCATGCCAGTCATAGCAGAATCAACATGTTTCTCTGCTTTTTCTATATATATCTTCTCTCTTCTTTTGAAATCGAGGTGTAGTCCCCATGAGTCTATATGATCAATTTATGTCATATCGAGTCATAGTAGAACCAACCTATAATCCTGATGCATCGACTACTAGTTCATGTAGTAATGTTCAAGAAAGTTGGTAGAGGAAATGCTTTATATATGTTTGAAAAAAGTAAACAATTGATACGTCTCAAACGTATCTACTTTTCCAAACACTTTTGCTATTATTTTGACTTCATCCTTGCATGATTTGAACTAAACTAACCCGGATTGACGATGTTTTCAACAGAGCTTCCTGTATGGTTTTATTGTGTGCAGAAAAATGGATTTTTAGGTATCTCGTAAAATTCCAGGAAAATTCAGGAAAAATCCACGCACCAGAAGCTTCCATGGACCAGAAGAGGCACCAGAGGGAGGCCACAGGGGATCTAGGCGCCCTTCCGGCGCGGCCCCACCCCTGGTCGCGCCAGGAGGCCGCCTGGGGGCCTCCCCCCTCCTCTGGTTCCCTATCGATGCCCCTATTTATTCCCGTGACGGGAAACCACCGAAACATAAGTCGCTTTTCAAGTTTCCATCTCGGAGCCGCCGCCACCCTCCGTTCATCCTCGGGAGGGCTAATCTGGAGGCTGATTTCGCCTCCGGAGAGGGGAGATCGTCGCCATCGTCATCACCATCACCACTCCATCCTCCCTCCATGACTTCTCTTCACATGTGTGAGTAATTCCCAGCTATAGGCAAAGGGATGGTAGGGATTGCATGAGTTTGATCATCTAATAGTTTGTCAGATTGTTGGGGGCTTGTTGCCTATCATCTACTTTGGTGTTTATCATCTTTGCTACAACTTGTTTCTCTTAATGCTTGTCACTTTGGGCCCAAGTGCCATGTTTTCAGATCTGAACCACTTGTGTTTTCATGAGTATATTTATGTTCTTGATCCTATATATGAGTTGTATGCACCTATTATGGTCTGGAACCGGCGATCCCAAAGGTGAGAGCTTGGGACACCAAAGGGGATGGTCTATAATTTGAGGATTTCATGTATCCATTGAGTTTATTCCTTTGTTCCGGTGCTCTTTGACAGGAGCACCTTAATCTCCATAAGTACCTTTTGGCCCCGTCCGTAGCGGGATGGTGATGACCCTCCACGTAAAGGATCTGTTGCAGCGTTTTCGATAAGTAAGAGTGTCAAACCCAACGAGGAGCGAAAGGTATTGATAGGTGATTTTGTACAAGGAATAGCTGCAAGCACTAAAAGATAACTTTTTAGGGGTTTTCGATATAAGCAACAATAAGATAAAAGAAAGCAAAGTAAATAGTGCTGAGGAGCAGCAAGTGGCCCAATCCTTTTGAGAAAAGGATAAGCCTGGCAACTGAACTTATAAAGACTAAAGCGTTCTTGAGGACACATGGAGAGGTAGTTACGTGTTTTCGCCATACTCCGTATCGAGAACAAGTGTTGTGCTGATAAGTATTGAGTGGGTGGATCTATGCTAGCACACCTTCTATACTAAGATAAGTGCACTCTTATGATTAAACATCTTGCAAGCATCCACAAATACAAGATAGAAATTAAGACAAAGCCTAACCACAGCAATAAGATCAAGGATCCATTATTCCCTTGTGCAAAAGTGTGCAAACTGGGGTTCAGGTTTCTGTCACTCCGGCAACCCACCATAACCATTCTTTATACACAATGTATCCCCCTAGGTCCTTAATAAGGCGAAGTGTTGAGTGTTAGGCTCACACAACACCACTAGGAAAATAACAACGCAACTTAAATATCAAACAACACAAATTACTTCAACCTCATATGGCTACTAACAACTAGACTTCTCCCATGTCCTCAAGAACTAAAGATATCAGAGGTGATAAATATATGATAAACAATCTGGACATAATGATATTTCTCCAACAAAACTCAATAGCATTCACCACAAAGTAGTAATCAACATCGTAGAGTAGAGATGATAGATAGTACGGATTACAACACAAGATAAACTTGTGAGGTGAGATTGGATGGTGGTGGAGATGGTGCTGATGTTGGGGATGATGTTGATGATGATCTCGATGATGCCCGTGACGATGGTGATGACGATGGCGATGATCTCCCCTTCCGGGAGGTGATCTCTCCTCGGGGGAATCTGCCCGCCGGAGATCCCTTTTCTTCTCTGTAGATTTCCTCCACGGAGCGGCGGCGGAACTCCATGAAAGCTTCTCTTTTTAGGGTTTTCGCGTAACGAGGAGTATATAGGCCAGAAGGGGAAGACGGGTGTGGCCCCAGGGCTCTAGGCGCCCTCCCGGCGCGGCCAGAGGTGGGGCCGCACCAGGTGGCCTCCTGGGGCCCCCGTGGCCCCCTCTGGCCCCTCTTCGACGAGTCTTCGTTAATCCTTCGGAAAATACCCTCCGTCGATTTTCAGGTAATTTGGAGGTATTCTTCTTCAGCAAATCAACGTCCACTTTTTACCGCTGAATCCTGCGTCTGCTGCTTCGGCACCGGAAAGTTGCAAACTGTGTAAAATAAGCCAAAACAACATAAGAACATCATCGTAATGTGAAATATATCAATGAATAAGGATGAATTACGATATAAAATAGTGATGCATTTTGGACGTATCAACTCCCCCAAGCTTAGACCTCGCTTGTACCCAAGCGAAAACTAAGCTCGGTAAACCTGTCCACAAGTTTAGAGAGTGAAGTGTCGATAAATAAAATACGGACAAGAAGCATCATGATTTCTTCACCAAACTCAAACATCCTTAACAACAATCTTCAACTCATAAAGCCCTTATTAAAGAGTAATAACAATTATAATCTAGAGTAGGGCTAAGGAAACTCATCAAATTATGGCAAACATGTGCTTTGGTCAAGAACAACTAATAGCTTTTACTTTTGCTCTTCCTTTTTATACTTTGATGAAACAATTTGGAACTTTTGAAAGAACAAGCTATTAGTCATGAAGTGAAAATGTTAACACAAAGGAAGATGTGTGCTTGGAAAATGCTTTTGCAAACAACTTACTTATCAAAAGATAATGTCAACAATGATATGGCATGGCAAAAATTTAAGGCAGCATTATATGGATGAATCCTTATCAGCACCAAGTGTCTGTTCTCTTTGGGAAAGGAGGAAGTTGGGAAAACTGACTCAACAAAAAAGTAAAGGAAAAAGCCTTGTTAAAGGCAAGCAGGGAGAACTCAAGTGCTATCCTTAAATCAAACAGAATGAAAAACAAGTTTTGAGAGGTGCATGATTTGTCAACGAATGCAAATAGAAAACTCAATTACTTCTCAGATTGGACAAGTTTCGAGGAACGGCTCCCACACGGGGACGATCATATCCCCGCAATCTCCTTTGTTTACCACTTCCAAAGTTTTCTGATTTCTCATGAACAAAGCGTGAAGGAGGTTTTGTTTGTTGTATTATCTTTTGTGAGATGGGCGCGCTCATGCCAGTTCCTCCTCGTATTACGGGTTTGCAGATTAGACATGCAATCCCGGGATAAAACTTGTCCAACTTAAGAAGATCATGAACTAACTACTACTTCCTCATGAGCTAAAACAGGGGCACAAAATAGAAGATTTTGTACATCTAAGGATAACACAAAAATTCTATGCTTTAGGAGTGGTAGTGGAATA
Organism: Bromus sterilis; assembly: GCA_950022295.1. Taxonomy (NCBI): domain Eukaryota; kingdom Viridiplantae; phylum Streptophyta; class Magnoliopsida; order Poales; family Poaceae; genus Bromus; species Bromus sterilis. The sequence goes on along the minus strand of OX465596.1, from coordinate 343,380,462 downwards.
CCACGAATAGAAAGGTATGGTGGACTCAAATGGAAGATACTGGTTTCAGGGTATGGATGCACAAGAAGAATTCCTCTTAGTACGGAGGTTTGGCTAGCAAAGGCTTTGAGAGAACAGACAATTGATGATTACTTGGACGCAAAGCAATATAAAGCATAAACATTAAAATAAGAATAGCACATCAATTTATCTTCCTTGTCAACATAACACTACAAGCATAATAACAAAGAGGGTTTGGATATGTCGCTACTTTGAGAAAAACATGCTTGTTGTTATGACCAAAGCTACGTTTGCCAAGATTAAATAAAGTTTTCAAAGCCATACCTGATATAAGGTCAATACTCCTCATAAGAATCATCATAAGGTCGATTGCGTGAAGAGAATACCGAGTGCAGCGAAGGGATCAATAGACTTCTCATTAATATTCCATCATAGACGACTCCACACTCACGGATACATAACTCTCCCAAAAAGGAGTGATAGACCTCAATGCAAACACCTATTTTATAAGATAACTTCCCTAGACATGATACAACTCTACTTGACTCTAAAAGACAAAGATAAAGATAACAATACCAGGCACTCCCCCAAGCTTGGAACAAGCTAAGGGGATGCCATTTACCCAAGGAGATTTACTCCTCATTCTTGTTCTTGTTGGTCACGTACTCCTTGGCGAAGCGCTTCCATGGCAGCTGTTCTCCAGTCTCAAAGGACATTCCCGTCTCCAGGATCCTGCACTCAGGACCCAAACCCATGCGCAGAAACTTTAGTTCATACTCACAGTTCTGGTTCTGCAGATCATAGATCTGTGCTTGAAGCTTCTTAAACTTTTTCTTCTAGTGCGGCCAAACTTGACCACATCTCCTTCATCCCCTTCTTGTGGGAAGCCTCTATTTCGTTCATGATGTCGAAGTTAGCTTCAACACCACGCTCCACCATCTTCTTGAACTTGAAGACCTCATGTTCCATCTCCTTCAGCCGCTCCTTGGTGCTTCCCTCCTTGTCTGGTCCCTTCAGATCCTCCTTATGGAGGTCTTCATCCTACACACGAAGGATCTGGGGGTGCTTCTTCACCTCAGCGAGGTAAGGGTTGATGATGTTGACGACGAACTTGTCCTTCAGGGAACTTGGGGAAGCCATGGCACCTAGGTCTAGCTGAAAGATTTCCTGGCAGAAACAGATCGAAAAGAGAACACATGAAATCGCGAGATACGTTGCCGGAACAATCCGGGAAAATATATAGCAAAAATTTCTGCACATAAAGGAAGGTAACGGGTCAAAGTGGAATCGGAGACGAACCCCTGGGTGCCCAGGTAGCCTCCCAGCGCGGCCAGGGGTGGGGCCGCGCCAGGGGGCGCCTGGGCCCCCTGGAGCTGGTCTCCGGCTCCACTTTGGCCTCAAATTTTCTATATTTTGCAAAAACTCGTAATCTGGTACTTTTATGGCAGTTTCGCGATGTTTCCTTACCATAATACATACCTTTCCTTATTCTGCTTCTGCTGGTGTCTGAAACAAGGCTGCAACATGTTCTTCATGAGTTGTTGTGTATACCAAATCCACATCAACATTGACAGGGTCTCCGGCTATGTAATGCTTAAGTCTTTTCCCATTCACCACTTGAGGTTTGGTGCCTTCAAAATTGTTAATATTGATTGCACCCGAGCGGTAGACTTCCTCAATATGAAATGGCCCTTCCCACCTGGAAAGTAGTTTACCTGGAGAAAACCTGAAACGGGATCTAAACAACAAAAAATTATCACCAACATTAAATTCACGTTTCATAATCCTCCTATCGTGCCACTTCTTTACCTTTTCCTTGAACATTTTAGCGCTCTCGTAAGCTTCACTTCTCCACGCATCTAGAGAAATCAAGTTCATGAGACGCTTTTCACCAGCTAATTTCGGGTCAGCATTAAGCTCTCTAATAGCCCAGAAAGCTTTGTGCTCTAATTCTAATGGCAAATGGAAAGCCTTGCCATAGACCATTTTTTAGGGAGACATGCCCATGGGGTTTTTGTATGCAGTTCTATACGCCCACAAAGCATCTCCTAACTTATTTGACCAATATTTTCTATTTCTATTGACTGTCTTCTGTAAGATCAAATTGATCTCTCTATTGGTGAGCTCAACTTGACCACTAGTTTGAGGGTGGTACGGTGATGCAATTCTATGATTGACATCGTACTTGGCTAAAGCTTTTCTAAAAGCTCCATGCGTAAAGTGCGAACCCCCATCAGTCATGGGTACCCCAAACCTTGTAAAAATTACATCCTTGAGCATTTTCAAAGATGTCTTGTGATCAGCACTTTCAATGGGGATTGCCTCTACCCACTTGGTTACATAATCAACAGTAACTAAAATGTGAGTGTACTTGTGCGAGGAAGGAAAAGGACCCATAAAATCGAAACCCCAGCAATCAAAAGGCTCAATCACTAGAGAGTAATTCATAGGCATCTCATTTCTTCTACTAATATTACCAACTCTCTGACACTTATCACAGGATAAAACATAACTTCTAGCATCCTTAAAGAGAGTAGGCCAATAAAAACCTGATTGAAGAACCTTATGTGCGGTCCTCTCACCAGCATGATGTCCTCCATATGGACTATCGTGAAATTGTTTGAGAATGTCCTTCTGCTCGTGTTCCGGTATGCATCTTCTCACGATCCCATCTAGACCTTCTTTGAAAAGATGTGGGTCATCCCAAAAGAAATGCCTCAAATCATGAAAGAACTTCTTCCTTTGCTGAAATGTTAGACCTGGAGGCAAAAACTTTGCAACGATAAAGTTAGCATAATCTGCAAACCAAGGATCAGAGAGAGATTGAAATTTTTCAACAGCTAGTTGTTCGTCCGGAAAATCGTCGTTGACTGGAATGGGATCATGTGGTATATCTTCCATCCTTGAAAGATTATCCGCCACCAGATTGTCTACTCCTTTCCTATCGACAATCTGCAAATAAAATTCTTGAAGAAGGAGTACCCATCGGATGAGCCTTGGTTTGGCATCCTTCTTCCCCATAAGATACTTAATGGCAGCATGGTCAGTATGAATAATAATCTTAGAATCAACAATATACTGCCTAAACTTATCACAAGCAAACACTACTGCTAAGAATTCCTTCTCGGTAGTAGCATAATTCTTTTGAGCACTATCAAGGTTTTTGCTAGCATAATATATAACATTGAACTTCTTATCAACCCTCTGTCCTAAAACAGATACCCTCCGTCGATTTTCAGGTAATTTGGAGGTATTCTTCTTCAGCAACTCAGCGTCCAATTTTTACTGTTGAATCCTGCGTCTGCTGCTTCGGCACCGGAAAATTGCAAACTGTGTAAAATAAGCCAAAACAACATAAGAACATCATCGTAATGTGAAATATATCAATGAATAAGGATGAATTACGATATAAAATAGTGATGAATTTTGGACGTATCAGATGGTAGGACAAAAGATGTTGTGCAAGTTCTTATTGCAAGCACGCACAACTACCTACGGGATACATGCCTGATGTTTGATATTTGCCTAGATGATCATTGCTTTTCTGTGTGCCTTGCCCCGAGTTAGAATCTATTCCATGTTCACTCTTATCCAAGCAGCGCCCAACCATCCATCTCCCAAGCCTACAATATTTTGTTGCAAACAAGTATATTTTAGGTGCGGTTGAATTGACAACTCAATTGTTAAATCATATAAATATTCTTTGGCTTCCCTTGTGTCGAATCAATAAATTGGGTTATCTTACCCGCGAAGACTATCTCGATCCCCTACAGACTACAGTTGAGGGTCATCAAGTACTATTTTTTGGCGCCGTTGCCGGGGAGCATAGCTTTATTTACAAGTCTACTTGAATTATTTTTCCTGTTGCACTTCATCCACTATGGGTAAGAAAGGAGACCCCAAGGTTCCGATCTTACCATGTACTACAAGAAAAGGTATTGTTCTGAGCACTAGTGATATGCCTGATTCACCTTCCATTATAATTAAGTTCGCTTCACCACCACCACCACATGCTACTTCTACTGAGTCTGTTAATATATCCGATACTTTTGATGATGCTTCCACTACTCTTGATGATACTAGTTTTCTTGGTCACTATCTTGAAGCTCAGATTGATAAGGTTACAACACAGTCTGAGACTGGGACTCCATCTACCTATATTCCTACATGCAAAGCCGTTGGTTACCCAGACTTAGATAAACTCAAGGAGAGAATCCTTGATGATGATTATGTTACTCTCGATGATGATTTTTGCAGGAAACTCACAGAGTGTGCCAATTCTGACCCTTGAGCTATTAAGAAGTTGCTTGAAAAGCACTCTATGAAGAACAAGATTACTCTTGATCCTGAATTTGCTACATCTCCTATATGTATCACTGATCCTGATTATGATTTCTCTGTTGATCTTTCACTTATATCTACAGTCGAAGCTGACCCCTTTTATGGCAGAGAAAATGATGATGCTATAGCACACCTGACCAAACTCACCGAGTTGGGTGGCTTATTTACTACTGGATAGTTATGCTGGTTGTGTTTTCAGGGAAAGAACACCGTATGATGCTGAAGAATTAATGGGCAAGATTGCCAAGAACCACAAAGATTGGTCCGTCCCTGAACCACCTCCACCACCAAAGAAGAGGGGCATGCTTGTTCTGAGCCCCGAAGATATGCAAGAAGCAAAGAAGTCTATTAAGGTGAAAGGAATTAAATCCGAAGACTTGAAGAATCTACCTCCTATTGAGAAGTTGTGTGAGCTTACTACTCACCCTCCCTTGGTAGAGGTACACTCTCTATTTGATTTTACGGAAAGTGACATCCCTAAAGGTAAGCCTCCCGACCAATGCTTAGATGAGCTTGCTAATTTTATTATTATGCAAGACCATTTTAATATGAGGATACAAAGTCAGTTGCATGATAATTCCCTTGCTATCAAAAGATTACTTGATGTTCTAGGTAGAAAAGTTAATGATGTCAAATGTCTTCTTAAGCATTTTCATATGGTTCAAAATCAGCTTGAAAAAAATTCTAATGTGCAAAAATATTTGCTTGCTAATAATGCCAAACAGGATATAAAAGCTTATGGTATAAAGACCAGGGGTGGAACACACACCCAGGACCCACTCTACCCCGAGGGGAATCCAATAAGGATCGCGCAAGATTCTCAAGTGCAGGTGGAAGACGAGATTGTTAGCTCTCCAAAGAAGAAAAAGAAGAAGAAGATACATAAGGAAGCTGACAACTCAAATGATCCTATTACAAGTGAAGAACCCGCTGTTGATCCTAACAACATATGTACCTCCGATGCTGAAACTGAAGACGGTGCTGAGCCCGAAGAAGTTAAGGAGACGAATGATCCTCCCGTGGTGCGAGAAGAAGAAGCACCCGAGAAACGCAAGAAGTATACTAGAGAAGACTTCATCGCAAGAAGACACGGGAAGGAAAGAGAACCATGGGTACAGAAACCCATGCCCTTTACAGGGAAGTCTCTCAAATCTAAAGAAGAAGAGCACTATAATAAATTTTGTGAATGTATGAAACCTCTTTTTCTTCAAATTCCTTTGACTAATGCTATTAAGTTACCTCCTTATTCCAAATATATGAAAGATATTGTTACTAATAAAATAAAAGTTCCTAATGAGGCAATATCTACTATGCTTGCTAACTACTCTTTCAGTGGCAAGATTCCTGAGAAGCTTGGTGAGCCAGGTATACCCACCATTCCTTGCTCCATAAAAAATAATTATATCAAAACTGCCTTATGTGACCTTGGAGCAGGAGTGAGTGTTATGCTTTTTTCTCTTTACAAGAGGTTATGTTTAGAAAAACTAATCCCTACAGATATCTCTCTTCAGATGGCTGACAAGTCAACAGCCGTCCCGATTGGTATTTGTGAGGATATTCCTGTTGAAGTTGCTAATTGCCTAATTCTTACAGACTTTGTTGTGCTTGACATGCCCGAAGATGGGAGCATGTCCATTATTCTTGGTACACCTTTTCTTAACACCGCAGGTGCTATTATTTATTGCAATAAAGGAAAGGTCACCTTCAACATTGATGATAAGGAACATAGTGTATTTTCCAAAGAAAATCGACAAAAGGCATGGCCTTAACTCTATAGAGAATATCGAGACCGTGAAGATTGGAGAATGGGATTGTACTCTACATGTGCACCACAAATGCAAAACCATTATGGTGGGGAAATGTCCATTAAAGTAAAGGTGCAATGATCACTTCATGAGAGGTGAGACTTTCTACTCTATATATCGCCGGTTTGTTGGTAAGACTTGATCAACCTTGCTAGCTAGCATGTTTTATATAGGTAAAAAGTGGAGCTTGTTATGTTTTCATTTGCCTTAGCTTTTATTCTCCTTGCTGTACCAATTTTTTGAGTTTTTGAAGCTTCAAATTTCGAATCACTGTTTCAAGTTTTCAGAAAGTTTCGCAGCCTTTTGAACTCTGAATTTTTTTCAACAGTGAAGTTTTCAGAAAAATTCCAGAAAAAACTAAAATTAAAATTTCCACGACAAGAGTGACCCAGAAGCACCTGGGGCTGACCAGGGGAGCCACCAGTGGCCCAGGCGGCCAGCTGGCGCGACCAGCCCCCTGGACCACCTCCAGGTACTTCTTCCTCTCTCTCTCTCTTTCTCTCAAAAAACTCGAGTTCTGCTCCTGTGTTTGCGTTCTTCCTGTTCTTGGAGTGGATTTTCAATCTGTCTCTACAACCCTTCATTTGAGCTGAGATTTTGAGCAAATACTCCCTGGTATGTAACTCCTACACCCCTCCAATTAGATTTTTGATTGGTGGCTTCATTTGTGAGTATTTAGTAGTTCTTGGTGCTGTTTATATGAGCTTGCATGCATGTGTAGAAATTTATTTTGCAAGTTTTGATGCAAGTTTATGCCTTAGGTAAGTGAGTAGAGTAGTTTGCCTCAACTCACTTTGTTTAAATTGTTGTTTTTGTGAATTGTCAAATATTTCATAAATGAGTTTGCTAGGAAAAGCAAAGGGGTGGCTTGGGAAGAAGAAGCCCGAGCGCTACGATCGAGTTACTAGAGCTACAACTTCACCCTTAGTTTCTAGGGTGAGCTACAATGAAGATCATGTGCCCATGAGTTGTTGGAAAACAAGAGTCCCGCATGCGCAATGATGTATCCGTGCGATGATTTTCTTGAAGCTGCAGGAATCAAGGAGGAATTTTATGGCCTTTGTGCCAATGCAGGTTTGACACGGCTAGCACTATGTCGTGTGGTACAGTATAAAAAACTCACCTCATGTTTTATTAATAGTTTCGGATATAATCATGATGCTGGGGTTATTGAGTTTAAAATTTACAATGAGCTTATGACCATGTCTTTGGCAAGATTTTGTGATATAATAGGTGTTCCGAAAGCTGGTCAGATGGCAAAGATGAACACTCAGCCCTCCGAGTTGAGGACTCTCTTGGACTCTCTTTGTAGCCAGGAGACGAAGGATATCCGATGTCCAAAGATTTCCAACATTTTATTCCCTCATCTCAGGTATTTTGCATATTTTATTGCCAGAGGGGTGTTGGCTCGTGACAACACGAGCAACGGTTCCGCACCAGATTTTGCTATCTGAGCGAATGCCCTCTCTGGTAGGAGTGATTATAATGTGGGTGCCTTAATTTCTCGACGCCTTGCTATGAATGGTAACAAGGGTGATTTATTTGGTGGCGTTTACGCCACACTTATCCTTAATTCTCTTAATGGCACCCCACATCCTGATGATGTTCCTTTTTCTTACTCGAGCTTTGATTCTTCTGCTATGAAGAGGCATAAGTTTGTTACCATGACTTCCGAGTTTGGTAACCTTAATTATATTTTGAGGTTTGATAAGACTATTATTCGAGAGATCCGTCTACCTGCACCACTTTTGTTTGATTATATTCGTAGGAAAGGATGGTCCTTCAATGATATCCAGTTTGATGAGTTCATGGCCCAGTATAAGTCTCATAACCCCATGGAGGGGGTTGTGCCTGACGAGGGTGAGCATAGTGAGTTCCCACCTTTCCAAGGGGAGACCGTCACCCAGTGGGGTGAGAGGTCTTCCTCTTCTTGGAGCGCGAAGCCTTCCTCGTGGGAGGATCCGAGGACTTTGGTGTACGCACTGGACGGCTCGTACGACTCATGGACTTACCCGTACCACCCCGGAGTAGGAGGCTCCTGGGGGCAGTAGCTGTTACCAACTTAGGCCAAAAGCCTAAGCTTGGGGGAGTACGTGCCCTTCTCCCTTTTCCATTGTATTATCCATTTTTATTTTGTTCTCTTTGATCTTTTTGAAGTTTTTTCCTGTTCTTCTTTGTTCTTTTAATTTGCAAAAACAACAAAATTTCTCTTTTCTTTCTCTTTCGTTTAACCTTTTGAAAAAACCCAAAAATATTTTCCTTTCTCTCTTTAGTTTGCGTTGCTTTCAGAGTTCAGCTCGAGTCTGTGATGGCATTTGATTGTATTTCCCACGTTCGGCCGTGCAAGTGACAAGGCAGTAATGACGAAGATCGACGGAAGGGAAGCAACAAGGAAAACCGGTATGAACTCTTCTTGTTTCTAGTTTTGTACATATGCTTATACTTATGATCTAGAGACCAGCTTGTAGCGACATAGTGCTATGTTTACAATGCTTTCCCAGTGTTCATGCTTTCTTTGTGGCTAATCTCAAATAGCTAGAGTGCATAGTGTGTTGTTGAAATGATTTACATGCATTGCATTGTTCATGGTTTGGCATATTGAAGTGGTATTTCCCTTCGGAGAATTCTTGGATTGACTTGGCACATGTTCACACATGCTTATGACTAAAAAGTCCATCATGCCTTGATGACCTTTTTATTTCAGAATATTTATATCACTTTCATGCCCGATTCAATGTTTCTTTGTCGCTCTGCATGATTATGACAATTATTTCCCTCTAGTTAGTCGCTTCCCAGTCTTTTGCTAGCCTCCGCTCGCACTAAGCGGAATTCTTCTCGTGCATCCAAACTCCTTTTTCAAACTATTTATTCCACTTGAGTCCACCATACCTTCCTATATTTGGTATTTACCGGCCACTCCTAACTTATACTCTCTTGTGCCAGCTCGAAATTTATTCAAAAGCTTCCCTTTTGTAACCGTACAAGTTCATGGTGCGGTGAGGGAAAATCAACATCTACCATGCCAAAAATATTTTGACGGAAGTTTTAACTAGTCAAATTTATAAAAATAGAAAGAGAGTTACATCTCCCCCATACTTGATGATGGAATGAAATGGTCCAAATGCTGCTAATTATAGATGGAACGAGAAAACTTCCTTCCATACTTGAGGCAAAATAAAAACGCACCATAGATCGTCAAAGGATTTATGGAAAAGGGAACAAAGGTGAAGCAAAAAGCATTAATAATGGTTGGCATGGGAGATATTGAGAGACCTTTACCGTTCACCGTTGACTGGAAAGTTGCACTTCTGAAAAAGAATTTTATCTCTATTTTCAAAACCAAGAGCTCTGGCACTTGTTTAGTCTTTGCTTCCAACCACGGGTTTTCAACCTTGCCATCAAAAAAAGCCACGGTTCGAGAGTCTCCCCTTCTTTCTTCAAAGCACCAACTATTGCGAGCATAATTGTCATTCTTAGTGTAACATGCATTTTCCCAAAGTACCACATTGTCTTCTGCATGATTGTGATATTGCTTGTTCTGAAATTCTTAGTTCTAGTCTCCTTTAAAACTCCGGACGAGTTTCTGCATTTATGTTTTGCTTCACTCATGGAGGCTAGCGAGATACCACTCTAGTATGTTCAAGCTATGTGCATTGTGATCTTGTCTTGATTTTCGGCAACATATTATTTACTTTTGGTTGTTTGTGATTGATCACTTGAAAGAAGGATTCCTTCGTGCATTGTCCTCATAGCATTGTTTCAATACCTGCTAAACTCTTTTCGTAGTATATGCTTATATATATCTTATGAAGAAAAAGAGTTTGTCAAAGTTTTCTTTGTCGCGTCCAGTTCGTTGAACTGAATTGCTTGAGGACAAGAAATATGCTAAGCTTGGGGGAGTTGATACGTCTCAAACGTATCTACTTTTCCAAATACTTTTGCTATTCTTTTGACCTCATCCTTACATGATTTGAACTAAACTAACCCGGACTGACGTTGTTTTCAGCAGAGCTGCCTGTATGATTTTATTGTGTGTAGAAAAATGGATTTTTAGGTATCTCGGAAAATTCCAGGAAAATTCAGGAAAAATCCACGCACCAGAAGCTTCCACGGACCAGAAGTGGGGCCAGAGGGGGGCCATAGGGGCGCCAGGCGCCCTGCTGGCTCGGCCCCACCCCTGGCCGCGCTAGGAGGCCGCCTGGGGGCCTCCCCCCTCCTCTAGTGCCCTACCGATGCCCCTATTTATTCCCGTGACGGGAAAACCCCGAAACAGAAGTCACTTTTCCAGTTTCCGTAGCGGAGCCGCCGCCACCCTCTGTTCTTCCTCGGGAGGGCTAATCTGGAGGCTGATTTGGCCTCCGGAGAGGGGAGATCGTCTCCATCGTCATCACCATCACCAATCCATCCTCGCTCCATGACTTCTCTTCACATGTGTGAGTAATTCCCTGCAGTAGGCAAAGGGGATGGTAGGTATTGGATGAGTTTGATCATGTAATAGTTTGTCAGATTGTTGGGGGCATGTTGCCTATCATATACTTTGGTGTTTATCATCTTTGCAACAACTTGTTTCTCTTAATGTTTGTCACTTTGGGCCCGAGTGCCATGTTTTCAGATCTGAACCACTCGTGTTTTCACGAGTATATTTATGTTCTTGATCCTATCTATGAGTTGTATGCACCTATGATGGTCCGGAACCGGCGATCCCAAAGGTGACAGCTTGGGACACCAAAGGGGATGGTCTATAATTTGAGGATTTCATGTATACATTAAGTTTATTGCTTTGTTCTGGTGCTCTTTGACATGAGCACCTTAATCTCCATAAGTACCTTTTGGCCCCGTTCGTAGCAGGATGGTAGGACAAAAGATGGTGTGCAAGTTCTTATTGCAAGCACGCACAACTACCTACGTGATACATGCCTGATGTTTGATATTTCCCTAGATGATCGTTTCTTTTCTGTGTGCCTTGCCCCGTGTTAGAATCTATTACGTGTTCACTCTTATCCAAGCAGCGCCCAACCATCCATCTCCCTAGTCTACAGTGTTTTAATCCTGCTGATTACTAGTTGTTGCTTGCACTGTTTTACTTTTGCTGTCATCACTACCACTATCATACCACAGTTGCTATTAATATTTTGTTGCAAGCAAGTATATTTCAGGTGCGGTTGAATTGACAAATCAACTGTTAAATCTTATAAATATTCTTTGGCTCCCCTTGTGTCGAATCAATAAATTTGGTTATCTTACCCGCGAAGACTATCTCGATCCCCTAAGTTGAGGGTCATCAAGTACTGTTTTTTGGCGCCGTTGCCGGGGAGCATAGCTTTATTTTCAAGTCTACTTGAAGTATTTTACCTGCTGCACTTCATCCGCTAGTGGGTAAGAAAGGAGACCCGAAGGTTCTGATCTTACCATCTACTACAAGAAAATGTATTGTTCTGAGCACTAGTGCTACGCTTGATTCACCTTCCGTTATAAGTAAGTTCGCTTCACCACCACCACCACATGCTACTTCTATTGAGTCTGTTACTATGTCTGATACTTTTGATGATGCTTCCACTACTCTTTATGATATTAGTTTTCTTGGTCACTATCTTGAAGCTCAGATTGCTAAGGTTGCAGCACAGTCCGAGACTGGGACTCCTGCTACCTATATTCCTACGTGCAAAGACTTTGGTTACCCAGACTTAGATAAAATCAAGGAGAGAATCCTTGATGATGATTATGTTATTCTCGATGATGATTTTTGCAGGGAACTCACATAGTGTGCCGACTCTGATCCTGGAGCTATTAATAAGTTGCTTGAAAATCACTCTATGAAGAACAAGATTACTCCTGATCCTGAATTTGCTACATCTCCTATATGCATCAGTGATCCTGATTATGATTTCTCTGTTCATCTTTCACTTATATCTACAGCCGAAGCTGACCCCTTTTATGGCAGAGAAAATGTTGATTCTATAGCACACCTGACCAAACTCACCGAGTTGGGTGGCTTATTTACTACTGATGAGAGGATACGAAACTTTTATGTGGGTAAGATTTTTCCGTTCTCTTTGAAAGAAGACGGTAAAGCATGGTATGATGCACAAGCTTATGGTTCCATTAAGAGTCCTCAGGGCTTAGCTCAATCTTTTGTCGATAAATATTTTCCTGCTCATGTGCAACATGTTGCTTTACAAAGAATTTACAACTTTAAATAGTTGCATGATGAGCACCTCCCTAAAGCTTGGGGGAGGTATTGCGGTTTAATTAAGGCTAGACCGGGACATGAAGTCGCAAATAATGAATTACTTGATATATTTTATGTTGGTCTAACCGATGAATCTAGATCCTATCTGGATAGTTGTGATGGTTGTGTTTTCAGGGAAAGAACACCGTAAGATGATGAAGAATTAATGGGAAAGATTGCCAAGAACCACGAAGATTGGTCCGTCCCTGAACCACCTCCACCACCATAGAAGAGGGGCATGCTTGTCCTGAGCCCCAAAGTTATGCAAGAAGCAAAGAAGTCTATAAAGAGAAAGGAATTACTACTCACACTCCCTTGGTAGAGGTACACTCTCTATAAAGCGAAGACGTGAAGAATCTACCTCCTATTGAGAAGATGTGTGAGCTTACTACTCACACTCCCTTGGTAGAGGTACACTCTCTATTTGATTTTATTGGAAGTGACATCCCTAAAGTTAAGCCTCCCAACCAATGCGTAGATGAGCTTGATAATTTTATTATTAAGCAAGACCATTTTAATATGAGGATACAAAGTCAGTTGCATGATAATTCCCTTGCTATCAAAAGTTTACTTGATGTTCTAGGTAGAACAGTTAATGATGTCAAATGTCTTGTTAAGCATTTTCATATGGTTCAAACTTAGCTTGAACAAATTTCTAATGTGCAAATATATTTGCTTGCTAATAATGCCAAACAGGATATACAAGCTTATGGTATAAAGACTAGGGGTGGAACACACACCCAGGACCCACTCTACCCCGAGGGGCATCCAAAGAGGATCGAGCAAGATTCTCAAGTGCAGGTGGAAGACGAGCTTGTTAGCTCTCCAAAGAAGAAAAATAAAAAGAAGAAACCCAAGAGGTGAGTATTTCCGCACTTAGATCGTCTGAAAGGCCCTACCGTGTCAAGCCCCCAGACTACAAAAGGCCAGGTGATTGGAATCAACCTGAGTTCTTGAGCTGGCACGTGGTCTTGCCTTGCATACTGATGACCCTCAACTGTAGGGGATCGTTTGTAGCATTTTCGATAAATAAGAGTGTCGAACCCAACGAGGAGCAGAAGGTATTGGTAAGTGACTTTGGTAAAGAAATACCTGCAGGAACTGAAAGATAGCTTTTTAGGGGTTTTTGGTATAAGAAACAGAAAGGTAAAAACGAGTAAAGTGAAAGGCACTAAGGAGTAACAAGTGGCCCAATCCTTTTGAGAAAAGCATAGGCCTAGCAACTGGACTTATAAAGTCTAAAGCGTTCTTGAGGACACACGGGAGGAATAGTCACGTGCTTTTGCCATATTCTGTATCGGTACTATGTGTTGTGTTGATAAGTGTTGAGTGAGTGGATCTATGCTAGTACACCCTCTAGACTAAGATAAGTGCACTCTTATGATTAAACATCTTGCAAGCATCCGCAAATACAAGATAGTAATTAAGGCAAAAGCCTAACCATAGCAATACGATCTATGATCCATTGTTCCCTTGTGCAAAAGCGTGCGAACTGGGGTTCAGGTTTCTGTCACTCCGGCAACCCACCATAAGCATTCCTAATACACAATTTATTCCCCTAGGTCCTTAATAAGGCGAAGTGTTGAGTGTTCAACTCACACAACACCACTAGGAAAATAACAACACAACTTAAATATCAAACAACACATATTACTTCAACATCATATGACTACTAGAAACTAGACTTCTCCCATGCCCTCAAGAACTAAAGTAACTACTCACAAGACATAAAAGAGATCATGATCAGTGGGGATAAATAGGTGGTAAACAATCTGGACACAATGGTATTTATCCAACAAAACTCAATAGCATTCATCACACGGTAGTAATCAACACCGGTAGAGTAGAGAGGATAGATAGTACGGATTACAACACAAGTTGGACTTGTGAGGTGAGATTGGATGGTGGTGGAGATGGTGCCGATGTTGGGGATGACGTTGATGATGATCTCGATGATGCTCGTGACGATGGTGATGACGATGGCGATGATCTCCCCTTCCGGAATCTGCCTGCCGGAGATGTCTTTTCTGCTCTGTTGGTTTCCGCCACGGAGCGGCGGTGGAACTCGCGAAAACTCTCCTCTTTTAGGGTTTTTGGACGACGAGGGATAAATAGGGCAGAGGGGGGAGCCTTGGGTGGCCCCAGGGATCCAGGCGGCCACCCAGCGCGGCCAGGGGTGGGGCTGCGCCTGGGCTCCTGGTTGCCCCCCTCCGGTTCCTGTTTTGCGTGTCCCCGTCATTCTTCTGGAAAATGGCCTGCGTCGATTTTCAGGTAATTTGGAGGTCTTTTGTTTCAGCAACTCATTGTCCACTTTTTACCGCTGAATCTTGCGTCTGCTGCTTCGGCGTCGGAAAGTTGAAAACTGTGTAAAATAAGCCAAGGCGACATAAGAATAGCATCATAACATGAAATTTATCAATGAATAGGGAAGAATTACTATATAAAATAGTGATGCATTTTGGACGTATCACATACCGCTGGCAATCATCGCATTTCTCAACGATATCCTCCGCATCTACATGAGCCGTGGGCCAGTAGAATCCATGGTGATAAGCTTTGGCCACTAGTGATCAGAAGCCGGCATGATGACCACAGTCTCTAGAGTGTATTTCGTTTAATATGTCTCGTCCTTCTTCTGGCGAAACACATCTCTAGAAGACTTGGGTGGGACTGAGTCGGTGTAGCTCTCCATTGATAAGCACAGAAGATTTGCTTCGCCTGATGATTTTTCTGGCCAATATCTAATCAGTTGGGAGGATACCCCGGGTCTTGTAGTCCAAATATGGTATGACCCACGAGGGAGTGGTATGTATAGCGGCCACTAAGGCCATCTCTGTGTCCGGTAGTGCTATATCCTGTTTTGTGGGGAGCTGCACAGACGGATGCAATAGAACGTCAAGGAAAACGTTTGGGGGGCCGGTTTCCGTTGAGAACCGAGCCGGGTTATGCGTCGGCTGCCTCGTTTTTCCTGCGATCCACATGGTTCACTTGGTTGCCGGTAAAGAATCCGTCTTTCCTTGAGACTTCTCACATGTAAGCTGCCATGATGGGGTCCTTAGAATCCCACTTACCTGATACTTGCTGGGAAACAAGATCAGAATCACCAAAGCATTGGATCCGACTTATGTTCATCTCATGTGCCAGTCGGAGGCCATGGAGCAGGGCTTCGTATTCAGCTGCATTATCGGTGCAGGTAAATTGCAGCTATAAGACATAACAAAATTTCTCTCCCCTTGGCGAAGTGAGAACGACTCCGGCTCGTGAACCCTGAAGCTGCCGACTTCCATCAAAGTGCATCGTCCAGTACTTGGTAGTCGGTTGTTTAGGGAGTGCCTGATGTTTTGTCCAATCATTGATAAAGTCAACAAGGTCCTGGGATTTGATAGTTGTTCATGGCTCGTACTTAATGTGATAGGCTCCTAGTTCGATGGCCCACTTGGCAATTCGTCCAGTAGCCTCTCGATTCTGGATGATGTCGGAGAGTGATGCTGAACTGACTACTGTGATTGGATGCTCCTGAAAATAATGCTTCAGCTTCCGACTCGCCATAAATACTCCCAGCACCAGCTTCTACGATTGAGGATATCTTTGCTTGGATGATGTCAAGACCTCGCTGACATAGTAAACAGATCTCTGAATGGGATGCTCCTTGCCCTTTTCTTTACGTTCAACGACAAGCACAACGCTGACCGCTCGGTTGTTAGATGATATGTAAAGAAGCATAGGTTCATTGGGGTTTGGGAGCTGCCAAGATAGGTGCTTGGGACAACTGCTTCTTTAGCGACTCCAGCGCCTCATCTGCGTCTGCATGCCAAACGAATTTATCTGTCTTCCATAGAAGTCGATATAACGGGATGGCTTTCTCTCCAAGCTGGCTTATGAACCGGCTGAAAGAGGCCACACATCCCGTGAGTCGCTGAACCACTTTGACCGAAGTCGGCTTCTAAAGTGCCATAATAGCACTAATTTTTTCTGGGTTTGCCTCAATCCCTCTCTCAGATATGATGTATTCGAGGAGTTTCCCTGCTGGGACTCCAAAAGTGCACTTGGCTAGGTTCTGCTTCACCTGATAAGCATACAGATTCTTAAAAGTTTCCCGTAAGTCGTCGATCAAGGAGTCGGCTAACTGGGATTTTATCACTATGTTATCCACATAAGCGTGCACATTGCGTCCAATTTGCTCCTTGAGGCAGTTATGCACCATCCGTTGATAGGTGGCTCCTGCATTCTTCAAACCGAAAGGCATTGAAGTATAGCAGAAATCTCCAAAGGGGCTGACGAAGGATGTATTATCCTGGTCCTCAATGCCCATCTTAATCTGATGACACCCAGAGTAGGCATCGAGGAAACATAGGAGCTCGCATCCTGCAGTTGAATCTATAATCTGATCAATGCGGGGCAGAGCAAAAGGATCTTTTGGGCAGGCTTTGTTTAGGTCCGTGTAATCAATACACATACGCCAAGTCCCATTATTTTTCAAAACGAGGACCGGATTTGCCAACCACTCTGGATGAAAAACTTCCATGATGAACCGAGCAGCTAGGAGTCGGGCTATCTCCTCTCCAATAGCATCCCTTCTCTCATCGTTAAAATTACGGAGGAACTGTTTTACTGGCTTCAGATTTGGATCTGTTTTAAGGTGGTGCTCCGCGATTTCAATCGGGACGCCGGGCATATCAGAAGGTTTCCATGCAAAGATGTCCTGATTCTCACGGAGGAACTCGATGAGCGCGCTTTCGTATTTATCAGAGAGCCCCATCCCAAGGATGAACTATTGTGAAGCATCACTAGGGACAAAGTCGACTTTCTTGGTATCTTGAGTCGGCGGAAACTTTGGATTGCTATCCAGAGTCGGCCTTTTCGAGATCGTGGGATCCTCTACATCTAACTTCTCCTTATAAGTCGTCAAGTCCTCCTTGGGGCAGGTCGACTCAACATATTTGACATATTGTTCCTCACATCCAGTGGCCCATGACTGGTTTCCTTCAACCGTGATTGGTCCGTTCGGACCCGACATTTTGAGTTTCAGATAGACATAGCTGGGATGAGCCATGAATCGGGCATAAGCCAGCCTTCCCAAGATGGCATGATACGGACTCTCGAGTTTGAAAAGTTCAAAAGGTATGATTTCAGAACGAAAGTTTTTAGAATTCCCAAAGGCCGTCTCGAGGTATATCTTGCCTATGGGTCGTGCTGATTTTCTCGGAACGATTCCATGAAAAATCATATTTTAGGGTTGTAGCTGTTTGTGGGTTAAACCCATCCTGCGAAAAGTCTCATAATAGAGGATATTGATGTTGCTTCCGCCATCCATGAGTACCTTATGCAAGGTGTATCCTCCAACTTGTAGTGCCACTACCAAGGCTAGGCCCCCGGGTTATCTACCACCGGGGGGTGATCATCCCTTTTCCAGGTTATTGGCTGCTCAGACGAGTTGAGCCATTTAGGTATTGCCGGCTCTTTTGCTACAGACAAGGTTGCACGCTGTTGGAGTTTTCTATCCCATCGGCAACTTTTGGTGGTGAAAACGTGATATGCTTCATGGTCATCAAGCTGCTTTGGGTTTGCTTGAAATCCATCAAGCCCCGATTGCATCTGCCTTCCCGCTCCTTGATATTGGGATCCTGAGCTGGCTCCCATATTTCCATATTGCTGATTGTTATTGTTGTAACCGGCTCCCTGATGGCTGGTTTGTTGGTTGCCGTTATTATAACCGGCTCATGAACCTGACCCAGGGGGTCCTTGGTGTCCTCCACCATTTCCTCCTTGCCGTTTGAATTCTTGCATGATGTTACAGTTTTCCCAAGAGTGATTGGTCGGGCGACCGAGTCTGATTCATGATGCTCTGGACCCTTTTTCATCATCCGTCATCGACATCGAATGCATGCCTATCCACTTGAAAGTTCTCATACCTTCTTTTGTTTCTCTCGATGTATTCCCCTGGGTTTAAACTCTAAAGATACTTTGTACCCCATTCCCTTGGACAACCTCGATTGATTAATCTTGTACCGGTCCGACCCCCCTTTAGTTTGCCCTCCTCCCCGTTCCGTAAGTACGATGGAGCCCCGAAGAAAGGATGACCACTCGTCGTGATGCCCCGAAACAGAGAAATGAAGACATCAACGAGGAGGATTAACTCCTTCAATAAGGACAACAAGCACCAGAAGAATCGTTAGAATACGAAACCGAAACTTTACCCCTACCACTACTTTTTCATTCTCGGGACAAGAACTCTTTGTAGTGGTGGAGATTTGTAACACCTCGGGTGTCACACTAAAGTAGTTCAACAGTAATCACTTTGATTAAGGCCAAGACATCTTGATTAGGCATGAGATGATCACCCTTGATCATGGCTTGATCAAATTCATCCCAATTAAAAATCACAAAATAATGTGGAAATAAAATTTTGTCCAAAAACTTTGCAACCAATTTTGTGAAATGCCAAATAATCAGTAGATCATGTCCATATGGATGTTGGGAATTATTAAGCTATTAATTAGATCATACAAATCAAAACAACAGACAACAGTCCCTTTTAATTAGTTGAAGTCCAGAAACAACTAGCAAAAGATTTTATAAATTGCCCAAACTTTTTGTGGCATCTCTCCAAGGTGAAACACAAATATAGAAACAAGTTTCATGTTGAGCAAAAATCATTTGATAGCTAGATAAATAAAAAACTGTGGCAGGAACTGCTCCATGTAATATTTTATTGAGTAAATAAAATTTAGAGAAATTTTACTGTTCCCCAAGCTTTTTGTAGTTGTATCATAAAGTGTAATATAATTATTAGTGCTAGTCCCGCCTTTTTTTCATAATGCAATTGCTAGCCAAAAAATGAGTAACAGTAATAAGAAAAGCAAAGAAAAAACTAAAAGGAGTATATGGCTATTCCTCGCACGTCGCAAAATCCCACTAGGCCCACCCCCTGTCACTTCCTTCTACCTCGCGCTACAGGAAGAGCCGGCTCGGCCATGGACGACCGACGACGTTGCAGCCGCACCCAGCTCGCCCTCTCAGTCCCTACAGGAGCCCTACAGGGATAAGAACGTCGCCATGTCCTCGGTGGCGTGGGCCGAGATCTTTTCCCCCTTTCCCCTAGCCCCATCTCCCTCTTCCACGGCTCGACCAAGCACCATCGTCGCCGCCGTCATGCGCAGGCACGGCCACCGGGACCCTATCGCCAAGCCAAGCTGTCCGGGGAGCTCGCCAGCGTCTTCCTCGTCACCCCCTGCCTGCACACGAACCGGGACACCTCGAGCTCATGGGATCGAAGCCGTATTCCACCTCTGCCCCGGCGAGGTTGCCGACAAATTCCGATGCCACGAGCCCTCCCTGAGCATCATGCCATCCACCACGCGCTCCTGGTGAGCTTACGCTCCCCGCCCCCCCGACCTCGCCGCGCCGTTTTTCTTGCACTGCGTCGTTGTCTCCCTCACGCACGAACTCCGACCGCCTTCTCCATGCTCGCCGTGCTCTGCCTCACGCACGACCGCGTCCAGCGCGCCCCGTGACCGGCTCGCGCACTGCGCTCCTCCCTAGCCACACCCGTGCCGCACATGCAAGCCCCCGCCGCGGCTCCTCCCCTTCCTGGCCGGAACAGCCTTGCCGTCGTGGCTTCGGCCACCATGGTGCTCACCACGGCTGCGCGCCCGATGCCCCGTGCACTCCGTGGCCTCCCCGCCTCGTCCTGCTGCCCCTGGCTGCGATGGCTGAACCCCCCCCCCCCCCCCCCCGCCCCCGCCGCGGTTCGGCCTCGCCGCCGTGAACCTCCCCGGCGGCGAGCGCTGGGTGTGGACGGCTGTAATAGCCGTGGCCTAAGCGCCACCCCTCACTAACCAATGGGGGGCACCCCATTACATTAACCCCTAATTGATAATTAGAAGTTAAACACCCCGTAACCTCACTGCCACATGGGCCCCACCCCTTTAAACTAATAAGAATGATTAAGTTAACATTTTATTAGCTCCTGTTTCTATGACAGTTGGGTCCCACTGGCAGGGTTAATTAAATAAATGATTTATAAAAATTTAGTGTATGACATGTGGGCCCTTTTTGTTTTATTAAATTAAATAAATTGATTTTAATACCACTGTCTATGACATGTGGGTCCACCCTGTCAGTATTGTTGTGGATAAGGTTGTGGATAATGTTGCTATTTAAATAATAAAAGAAAATCCAGAAATTCTTTTAAATTGATTTAAACTTCGAAATTTAATATCTTTTAAACTGTAAGTCAGATTAAAAAACTTTATACATCAAAATTGAAAAAAAATATAACAAATACGGATACGCTACCCATACCCCCACCACACCACTCTAAAATACCGCACACGAGACATTCCCCCTCCGATTGCACTGTCCGGTAATCACCCGGAGTCGGTAGAACTTTCCGGATGAAAATGATCTGCATATGAAAGTTATTCAGAATGGATCTGCGAGCACAGATACACTATCCACATGTCTGTCAGATGTCTCTAACACTGCAGACATGGAACCGTCCCCTCTGGATCATCTGTTCGGTAATCAACCGATACTGATGAGTCAACCCTGGATAAATTCCTGCTCCGAGCAAATCACCGAACACTGCGTTAGAGCCCCGTTGCTTTGTATCTGCTATGTCATACCTTTGTATTGCTATTATTGTTGTGTATTTAATGTTTCTCCCCCCTTATTCTCCAGTAGACCCCATTGCTGTCGCCGACGACACCGTTGCCGAGTACGACTACTATATCGACGGCCGTACCCCTACTGTCGAGCTTCCAAGCAGGCAGAGCCATTCTCTTCCCCAGATATCGCCTATCTTTCCGTACATTTCTTGCACTAGGCATTGTTGATGTTGCTACGTTGCTTACCTATTCAATTGCATAGCCTGTCATTGTCGCCCCTTGATGTACCTATATTTATCCTATGCTGCCTATTAAATATATATGTTATTCAGCAGTGAGCCCTGCGCATTGTTAGTCAACTAGGATTACATAGCGGGCCGTGATCACTCTGGGGAGTGAACGCGGATACAATGATTATAACTGCACAGGTACGGTACAATGCAGACACCGCCTCAGGCCCCTACCTCGGCTCTGCCGAGCCACATCAAGTGGAGCTATCGAGGAGTAATCCTCGTACTCCACTCGTTGCTGACTCTGTATAGCCGCCCTAGGGTCCCGACAACGGTTGTCATTAAAGGTAAGAAGTCGGGTGACCCAACGGTGCCCGCGAGTGGTATTGCGACGGGACGACAGGGAGGGTACGACCGGTGTACAGGTGTGCTTGGACCCTGATCATTTGCCGCGAGAGTTACCAAACCACGATAGTCGAGCTCTTCCAGGAGCACACGCGAGACAAGGTAAGGATACGGTTCACCTTGTTGGTAAGCGCGCGCTTTGACGGGACGATAGAGCAGGCACCGATGTACTGGTGGTCCTGGCTGTTGTTAGTTGTCCATTGTGTTAATTAGTCGGGCAACGATAACGGTTGTTCGCGAGACAATGAAATGACTAAGGGTTCGGTGGATGACTTGAGTAGCCTTTTGGCTTATACACGCTGCCTACACGTGAGATAATGAGTTATGCGCCCCTGTGCATCGTAGTCTCGTTCGAAGACTCTTCAGACGTCAGCAGTACCGCGGGTTGATTGCCCGGAAGTGAGGTGTCTTCTTTTCTCAAGCTGTGTTGTTTTTTCTACTGCTTCCTGGCCACCCACGCATCGTGCAGGAGTACGTCAGGGTTTGGGTCCAAGGCCCTGCATACTTAGGATTTAGACCAGCGGATGGCCTCTCTGTTGAGTTTGAAGGATGGGCTACTTTGTGTCGGATAGCCTTGGTGGGGCATTCCCTAACAAGGTGTACACCACCCTGGAGATCCGTGCGTTGTAGTGTAACAGAAGTGCACCCCTGCAGGGAAGATTGATCTATTTGAATAGTAGTGTCCACGGTAACAGGACGCTTCATGCCGAAGCCAGTTCCTACTACTACAAACTATTATTACTAAACTGTTTGGTTCCGGGTTTTCTTCCTCGTAAGGGAGTCGAGGAAGTGATCTCAGAGGCATTGTTAATTATTACAACTTAATATTATACAATGTTGCAGCAACTTCTGCTGCATTGTTACTTTATTCTTTATTTGAATTGTTGGCTATTCTCTCCTCATGCTGCAAGACTCATCGGAAGATGCTAGTCTTCGATAGGCCTAGCTTCTCTTCCTTATTCTGGATTTCTGTCTTTCAGCCCACTATATATAGCCTCCCCTTTCCATTTGATACAAATGCATAATTGCTTAGTAACAGACGTAAGACCCGCGGGTATGCTAGATACTCACCCTTGCTTTATTTTCCCCCCTTTTTGTTTTGTCTGATCGGCCGCTGCAGTCGACGTTGCAGCCTTGGAGTCCAGGAGCAGGAGATCCCCGATGCCGACCACCGCAACATGAAGATCCACGACGCCTTCTACGACGTCGAGTTCCCTGTTGACCAGGAGTAGTTTGGAGGTTCCCAGGAAGGAGGGCTCACCTTTTCGACCGTTGTTGTTTTGTGCTAGCCTTCTTAAGGCAACCTTGTATTCTTGTGTCTATACTCAGTTACTATTGCTTCCGCTAGCTTTTTGCTCTCGAGCTGTTGTATTCGAGCCCTCGTGGCACCTGGCTTGTATTAAACAACTTGTATTATTTTATTTGTAGAGTTGTGTTGTGATATCTTACGGTGAGTCCCTGATCTCGATCATGTACCTTGCGTGTATGATTACTGTACATGGTCTGATTTTTGGGACGTCACACCTGTATCCGTGAGTGTGCAGTGTCTATGATGAAATATTAATGAGAAGTCTATTGGTTTCTTCGCCTCACTCGGTATTCTCTTCACGCAATCGACCTTATATGATGATTCTTATGGGAGTATTGACCTTATATATCAGGTATGGCTTTGAAAACTTTATTTAATCTTGGCAAACATAGCTTTGGTCATAACAACAAGCATGAGTTTTTCTAGTAGCGACATAGCCAAAACCTTTATGTTCTTATGCTTGAAGTATTATGCTGACAAGGAAGACAACTTGATGTTTCATGCCAATTGTTAATGTAGACTTTATATTGTTTTGCATCCAAGTCAACATCATTTTTTCTGCTTTTAAAAGCCTTTGCTAGCCAAACCTTGTACTAAGTGGGAATACTACTTGTGCACCCATACCTTGAAACCTCAACCTTCCAAAGAGTCCACCATACCTATCCTATTTGTGTATTTCACCGCCACTCCTAAAGTATATTATTCATGTGCTATCTTTAAACCTTCAAAATAGTATATTCCTTGTTTTGTGCCTCTGTTTTAGCTCATGAGGAAGTAGTAGGTAATTCATGATCTTCTTATGCTGGACAAGTTTTATCTTGGGATTGCATGTCTAATCTGCAAACCCATAATATGAGGAGGGACTGGCATGAGTTCGCCCAACTCGTAAAAGATAATAGCAACAAACAAACCATTCGTCGCGCTTTTTTTATGAGAAATCGGAAAACTTTGGCAGTGATAAACAAAGGATACTAAGGGGATGTGATCGTTCCCACTTGGGAGTTGTTCCTTGAAACTTGCCCATCAAACATCTTCCTTTGTGTTAGCATTTTCACTTCTGGACTAATAACATGTTGTTTTAAAAATATTCAATTGATCTCATCAAAATATAAAGGAAAGAGCAAAAGTTAAAAGCTATTAGTTGTTCTTTGACCAAAGGACATGTTTGCCATGATTTGATAAGTTTTCTTGGTCCTACTTTGTATTCTAATTGATATTACTCTTTCATAAGGGCCATATGAGTTGAGTTTGCTGTTGAGGATGCTTGAGTTTAGTAGGAGAAATTATGATGCTTCTTTTCCATATTCTTATTATCGACACTTCACTCTCTAAACTTGTGGACAGGTTTACCGAGCTCGGTATTCTCTTGGGTACAAGCAAGGTCTAAGCTTGGGGGAGTTGTTACGTCCAAAATGCATCACTATTTTACATCATAATTTACCTCTATTCATTCATATATTTCATGTTATGATGATGTTCTTATAGTGTTTTGGCTTGTTTTGAATAGTTTACAACTTTCCGGTGCCAAAACAGCAGACGCAAGAATCAGCGGGGACAAGTCCACATCAAGTGGCCATATCAGCACATTTCCAAATGACCTGAAATTCATGAGGCTTCACTTTCTGAAGAATTGACGACGACGAGCCGAAGAACTCCCGGAGGGGGCCCACCAGGCTCCCAGGTGCCCTGGTGACGCGCCCCCCTCAGGCCGCGCCAGGTGGCCTCCTGGGAGGTGGCGCCCACTCCAGGAGCCCCCCTTTGGCCTATATCATCGTCGTGACCTTAAAACCCCAAAAAGAGAAGAGTTTCCAGAGTTCCTCCGCTGCTCCATGGCGGAAACCTACAGAGAAGAAAAGACCTTTCCGGCTGGCAGATTCCACCGGGGAGAACTCCTCCTGGAGGGGGAGACCGTCCTCATCGTTATCACCATCGTCACGGGCATCATCGAGACCATCATCATGTTGGAAATATGCCCTAGAGGCAATAATAAAATGTTATTATATATATATTTCCACGTTCATAATTAATGTTTATATTTCTGTGCTATAATTGCAATGACCCTGACTGTGAGATTCAGAAGAAAACTCATTTGCATGTGTGGAAATGTAAACACCAAGAGTTCCTGGTTTAGCCTCTAAGACCAGCTCATGTGCTAACTGATGATTACGTTTTCTTAATCATGGACATTGTTCTTGTAACAAGGATGTCAGTAGCAATGGGAACATATTGTTAGCAGAACAATGATGTTGAACCGACCCCAGTATTGAATGATATACTTAGAGATCACATCATAACTACGTTATAAGTCATATCATGAAATGTTTTCATATACGTAATTCCTTAGACCATGAGAGTATCGAGTTGCTTCACACAGGAAGAAATGCTTTGGTTCTTAGATGAATCCTCCCGTAAATGGGAAGTAGTAAAATAAGTTCTGGGTATGTCAGATGGTGTGGCTAGTGACTGTGATAGTTCAAGAATGGTATTTGCTCCTTCACGATGAAGAAGATATTCACTTCGGGCCCACTCGGTATGACGGTATCCATTATAGTCTGGCCAGACGCATTGTGATTCAGTCACGGGGATACCGGAATACGATAACGAGAAAAGGGACAAACGAGCAAAGAGGATAACGAGTGGCTTGTGTTTAAAAGTTGTTACACATGGGTGCCAAACTTCTCTCCTCTAACTTTGTCATATATCGCGAAGCAAAGGGAATGGTACATGACTAAACATAATGGTTCACTCGAAGTTTCTTCGTGTATGTGCGGGAGTCAACATGGGTGTCCATGGCTCCGCTGTTGATTATTGGCTATTGACAAAAGGCTGTTGACCTATGTCCGGAAGATGTTCTGAGTCATGTCCGCATTATACCGAACCTATTGGGTCACACACTTAACGAGCAGTAGTCTGTTAGAATACTAGTATGGTAGAAGGTTTAGTGGAAGCAAAGCAGAATAGTTCATACGGGTACCGGAAGTAGTTCCGGAGATTTATGGAATTGTTCATAAGGGCACCAGAAGTAGTTCTGGGTATTTAAGGTTATGTCCGGATCACTCTGGAGTAGTCCCAGGTGGTTCCAGAACATATGAGAATGGTACTGGGGAAGTCCTGGATCAACCGGAATAGTTTCCGGATAATCGCTGGGCGTCCCGACAACCTTCGCGGTCATCCGGTGGCTTAAACTGCAACTCGGATGGTCTTGGAAACTATCCAGATGGCTCCGGAACATCCGAGAACGGTCTCGGAAGTTCCTGGAAGTGCTCCAGAAGTGTCCGGAATGTCCCGAAACGGTCCCGGTATGTCCCGGAAGGTCCTGGAAGCTTCTAGAAGGTCATGGAAGGTTCCAGAAGGTTCCGGGCTGTACCACCCACTCCCCTGCGCCCCTAGCCTTGGGGGGCAAGCCACCTAGGCTGCCCTGGCCGGCCAAGGGGTGGGGGCGCACCAAGGGGAAGGAATGCTCCTCCAGGTGGAAAGTCCAACTCTCCAATATGGCAGGTTTCCGATGGGAAGGTTTGGGAGGTTTGGGAGTCCAAGTTGGACTCCCCACCCCCCTTATTGCGCCCCAAGGGCCTCTTGGCCACCTATATAATGTGGGGGAGGGGTGGGGGCGCAGCACAACTTGTCCCCAAGGCCTATGCGCCACCCTCCCTCCTCTAAACCCCGTTGCTCCACTTTTAGACCCCGATTTAGACGTTGTTCTAGATCGGAATCCGTTAGGGTTTTCTCCCTCTAGTTTTCTCGGTGGTGTTCATCTCTGGACGGCGGAGCGCTGCTGGATTGCTGCTACGGGATGTGTGGATACTAATGGAGGGGTCGTACCTTCGACCCTTCTTCGAGGAGCTTGTTCATGGGACTTGTCCGTGGGACTAGATCGCGGGACTTGTTCGTGGGATTGATCGAGGGATTGTTCCTGGGAGAACTTGCGAGATCTACTTCCACTACGTCCACGAGCTTCACCAACTCTACTTCCGCTACATCGGTTGGTGAGCCATGACCTAAAACCTTGTATGCAATCTTCTTGGATGATCTTGGGTTCTTTATTCGTAGGCCGAAATTTTTTGTTTTCTACTACGTTTCCCAACAGTGGTATCAGAGCGATCCTTGATTAGATGCATGTTTAGGTAGATCATATGTTGATATGAGGCATTGATTTTCTTGTTTGCTTCCCTATCATGTGATCTTTTCTTTGCTCGACGGCATGATGTGATTTTGCTACAAGGTTTGAGTTTTGCCATGATCCCTCTATGCTGCTCTTAGTATGCTGGTTGCCTTGATCATGGACTACATCAAATTCCTTGGATCTCATCCTAGTCTTGCTATAGAAAATTTTACATGAACGGGCTTGTGGATTTTATGAACTCAAATCCACACGGGGGTCACGCGTTTAACGAAGTTTGGCTTGTGGCATTAGTTGCTACACGCACCCCGTATGTTAAACTAGCAACAAAAGAAGTATCGTGTTTTGTTTTATCTAGGGTTTCTCGTTTTCCTTGTAAACCTGCTTAACAACCACAATAAAAGTTGCAACAACCCGTGTAGATGGCGATCTAACTCGTTTTTGCAGAGTATGCATGTGATGTGGTATAGCCTTCAAGATTTGCAATGTGTTTGTATGAGATGCTATATGATGTAATATTTATTCGCGACCTGCGTGTCGTGGTACGGCATGATGACTGGAGTCATATGATTGTCACTTAATTATGGCCTGCGTGCCAGAACTGTTTATTAGCTCGAGGCAAAGCAATAGATAGATGCAAGGTGATGATCCACGATGCGGAGGTGGACCCCGACGCACATGCCGGAAGCCGTGGTGATGTTCCCGGCGCCAAGGACAAAGTTGGTGGACACGGTGACTTCAACCACGACGACGTGAAGACAATGAAGACTTCACGAAGAAAAGGGCTATACTATATCACATAATTTTATGAACTGCCTGTGATGTTTATCCCTTTGATGCACCCTTGTTTGATGCGCGGTAGTCGTGTTTTATTAGGGTGATCTCTCGCAAAACAATATCAAGTTGATAGTGTTCTCCCAACTGTAGCACCGTCTATACTATGTTTCACACCGGAGCAGGTCATGTCACATGGGTGCACACAGTGTGACGCATAAAAGACGGGTGTGTTAAAAGAACACACAGCACATTACACTTGGTTATCTTGACGGTTTGGATAAAAGTTTGCTACCGGAACACGCCCATCGAAAGATGAACAAGAATCACCTTTGGCGTGATTGGCAAGTTGGCCTACCGGTCCAGTCTAAGTCATCAGTGATGTCACATCAATGGCGGACGATTGGGTTGGATCTTGAATCACTCCAGCATCAATTACAAGAGATATTGATCTAAGTGGGAGCGCACTAAGTAATTAAATTGATTAATCACAAGTGCAACTTAATTATGAACAAAGTCTTAGTATTTGCATTATCGTTGTAGAATAATGGCTCGCGTTACCACCTTCCCAATTGATTTTGATTAACTGTATTATCTGGTAAAAACTTTACGATTGGTACCGTATTGTGAGGACTATCCTCAATAGTGCCGAGAAGGACCATGTCCTATCGCAAATTTTTGATGCTCTCCCGCTGATGCTATGGATGATGTGACTTACGTCCATAATCCAAAATGCTAGAATTCCACCACAGCTAAGTGCATTGTCTTCACCACCATGAAACCCGAACTTCGAAGAGTTTGGGATAGTTATGTTATATTCAGTTTTCAGTAGTAAGACAATTAATGTTGGATATAAGATATCTAGTACAATGTATGATTGTAAGCATTAGTGAAAATGTTCATTGTGCTCTAAACAAAACTGATAAGTGTGGGATCCAGAAGAACACCGATCATATGATGATGAGGATTAAGGGAAAGGAAGTTCCATGGAGTGTTAGTAAGACTTACACGCCGGAAAGTCCATGGCCTGCGCCACCCTTAATCATGTGTGATCTTTTGTGAGTAGGAGTGACATTGGAAATAGAACTATGATACATATAAAGGCAAAACGAAAGAAGACTGGAATAACCAGCTCAGAAATGAAAGTCATACGGAGTTATAGATGAATTCATTGCTGGTCAAAAGATGTAATTCTTGGGAATCATGATTAAGCGGTTAATCTTAATTCTTGTATATTGTGATTAAACTGTTGATCACTAGAATATCACTTCAATTGCATATTGTTGCAAGTCGATGCAAGAAATACTATGGCCTTTATGACTAGCTAATGATGAGTTTTGACACACTCAGGAACACGGTAAAATGTTTACTATACCGTGTGTTGACTCTATGATTATCTTCATAATTCATTTTAGAGTTGAGTAAATTGTTACTACACTTTAGCCTTGTTGCAAAACATCATTTTTGAATCATGTTTATTGCAAGAGAGTTGTTCAAAGCTATGAATAACGTAAAGGCCATACTTCCATTATGAATAGGTTGTATGTTATGAATCTTGATAATAATACTAAACATCCATAACACTGACGCTAAACATCGCAAGACTGACAGAAATACCACATAGATGTGGCACTGCCGTTTATCACAAGTGACATAACATGCATGAAGAATTTCCATAAGTGATGGACTTTCGAGTCATATGATTATGAATCACTTGACGCTTGCGATCTTTGTCTCGAAGTAATGTGACTAAAACACCGTTGATAGGCCATACATGAACGGGCAACTAAACCATTGTTAATCATACATGATGATGTGTGTAGTCCAATAAGTGTAGTTGTGTGCAGTGGATTCCCTATCTTCACTCATGAGTTGAAGTAGATATGTGGATATCTGTTCAATAGAGACATACGTCTGAAATCTTTGAAATGTTCAAGGAATTATAGAGTGAAATAGAAATTCATTGTAACGAGAAAAATAAAGCTTCTGCAAATTAGATTGTAGAAAGTAATATTTGAGTTACAAGTTTAGCGAACGTCTGATGAGTTGTGAAGAAGTGTCATAACTTGCGTCTCCCGGAACACCACTATCAGTAAACAGTTCGAGAGATGTAATCAAGCCATGTATGACACGGTAAGATCAAATATGACGTTTATCAAATTGCCATTATACTTATTAAAGTTATGCGTTAGTGACTACGGCTTTTACACTGAAAAGAGCATCATCAAATCTGTTGAAATGACACCATATTAGATGTGGTATGGACTGTTAAAACCATGTTGTATTTTCTTAAAATTTGGGTATATGAGGCATATGTTTGACATACTCAAAACCCCAAATCAGATAAGTGCTACTTTGTTAAGGTTATGCCAAAAGTTTTGGTATTCCTCTATCACTACACAAAAGCAAAACTATTTGCTGTTAAGAACAATGTGTTTTGAAGAAAAATAGTTTCTTACAAAAAGGTGAGTGGGAGGACAGTGCAACTTGTCAAAGATTGTTGAATCTTCAGAGAAGTGCGCAGCTGAACCACACAGGTTAGACAAAACTCGTACAAACATTCATGATATGTAAAACGAGATATTGTTGTTCGACAATGATAAACCTGTGATATACAAAGAAGCGTTGATGGGCCCTGACTCCGGGATTTGGCTAAATGCCAAATAATCCGAGATAGTATCCATGGAAGTAAGTCAAGTTTTGAACTTGGTAGACCCTCCGAAAGACTAAAAGTCTGAAGAATATATATATGGATCTATAATTGATTCGGATGAAATTGTTTTATCCATAAAGCTCAACTCGTTGGAAAATTGCTTTCTAGCAAGTTCAAAGGTTGACTACGGCGAAATAGTGTCGATCGTAGAAATGCTTTAGTCAGTTCGGGTTATATTAGCAATTACTACATATCTCATTTATAGGATATGGTAGAATGAACGTCAAAACAAAGTTCCTACACGGAAATATAACAAAGGACGTATATGTGATACGACCGGAATGTTTTGTCGATTCAAAGGATGCTAAAATAGATGCAAGCCTTGGATATCCAGTGATGGACTGAAGCTAGCATAATGGAGTTGGAATTTTCGTTGTGATGAAATTGCCAAAAGAGTTTGTTTTCATCAGGAATAACGAAGATGCTTGAATATTCAAGAAAGTAAGTGGGAGCTGAATAATATTTCTAAAACCTTATGTATATGACATATTGTTGATTAGAAATGATATAAATTTCTTGACACAAATAAGGACTTTATTGAAAATAGTTTTCAGCTGAAGTACTTGGGCTAATATAGCATTAGTATTGAGCGCAGTGATCTATGAAGATAGTAAGTGCCTGATCATGCTAAAGCCAACACTGCATATTGACATGATACTAAAGTAGTTTAGTATGAAAACGCCAGGAAGGATGTTCTTGCCGAGGTCACGGTGAAAAGTTGTTTGCGGAAATCGGTGTTCATGAACATTGATAAGCAAAACACATGAATTGAATTTCACTCACATGTGTGTTTGGATTAATCATGTACACCATAATATGTAAAACGACCAGATATGTCCAACGCTCCAAAAGGTTGTGAGCAAGATACCAAAGTGATCAATATGTTGATCATTGGACAAGCAGTGAAAAGTTAAACTTATGATAGATAAGATATGTTTCTCAGAAAATGGAGATAATGAAGAGCTCGTTGTAACAAGTTACACCAGCTGAATTTTGATGTAAACAGTTACACCAATTCAGTCTTCATACTTACTCCGATCGATTTTCGATTTTAATTGGGATTATGTGTTTCACACGTAAGGGTGGCACAGTATGGAGGAACTATGTCAAGTTTGATACTGTGGCGAATTCTATAACAGAGGCTAAGTATATTGTTGCTTAAAGAAGTAACAAGGAGGGTATTTTGAATCATAAATTCATTTATGAACATGGTATGGTTTCCTAGATGCTTGAAGCTCATGGAACATTGACGAATGATTTCATGACTTATTCTAAAGGAACCAAGGTCCTGCCAAATGATTCAAACATATACAAAGCTAAACTGATAAAATTAGTGAATTTTATGATAGCGTGAAAACGCGAAGATATGCAAGATACAAACGGGCCTGAAACGTCACATCCGAAGATGAGGTCTATACCACAAATGAAGCATTTCTTACACCGGTATGCCATAGGTGTAAAGTGCTCAAGCACTGACAATATTATTGACTCTAGTGCAAGTGGGAGACTGTTGGAAATATGCCCTAGAGGCAATAATAAAATGTTATTATATATATATTTCCACGTTCATAATTAATGTTTATATTTCTGTGCTATAATTGCAATGACCCTGACTGTGAGATTCAGAAGAAAACTCATTTGCATGTGTGGAAATGTAAACACCAAGAGTTCCTGGTTTAGCCTCTAAGACCAGCTCATGTGCTAACTGATGATTACGTTTTCTTAATCATGGACATTGTTCTTGTAACAAGGATGTCAGTAGCAATGGGAACATATTGTTAGCAGAACAATGATGTTGAACCGACCCCAGTATTGAATGATATACTTAGAGATCACATCGTAACTACGTTATAAGTCATATCATGAAATGTTTTCATATACGTAATTCCTTAGACCATGAGAGTATCGAGTTGCTTCACACAGGAAGACATGCTTTGGTCCTTAGATGAATCCTCCCGTAAATGGGAAGTAGTAAAATAAGTTCTGGGTATGTCAGATGGTGTGGCTAGTGACTGTGATAGTTCAAGAATGGGATTTGCTCCTTCACGATGAAGAAGATATTCACTTCGGGCCCACTCGGTATGACGGTATCCATTATAGTCTGGCCAGACGCATTGTGATTCAGTCACGGGGATACCGGAATACGATAACGAGAAAAGGGACAAACGAGCAAAGAGGATAACGAGTGGCTTGTGTTTAAAAGTTGTTACACATGGGTGCCAAACTTCTCTCCTCTAACTTTGTCATATATCGCGAAGCAAAGGGAATGGTACATGACTAAACATAATGGTTCACTCGAAGTTTCTTCATGTATGTGCGGGAGTCAACATGGGTGTCCATGGCTCCGCTGTTGATTATTGGCTATTGACAAAAGGCTGTTGACCTATGTCCGGAAGATGTTCTGAGTCATGTCCGCATTATACCGAACCTATTGGGTCACACACTTAACGAGCAGTAGTCTGTTAGAATACTAGTATGGTAGAAGGTTTAGTGGAAGCAAAGCAGAATAGTTCATACGGGTACCGGAAGTAGTTCCGGAGATTTATGGAATTTTTCATAAGGGCACCAGAAGTAGTTCTGGGTATTTAAGGTTATGTCCGGATCACTCTGGAGTAGTCCTAGGTGGTTCCGGAACATATGAGAATGGTACTGGGGAAGTCCTGGATCAACCGGAATAGTTTCCGGATAATCGCTGGGCGTCCCGACAACCTTCGCGGTCATCCGGTGGCTTAAACTGTAACTCGGATGGTCTTGGAAACTATCCGGATGGCTCCGGAACGTCCGAGAACGGTCTCGGAAGGTCCTGGAAGTGCTCCAGAAGTGTCCGGAATGTCCCGAAACGGTCCCGGTATGTCCCGGAAGGTCCTGGAAGCTTCTAGAAGGTCATGGAAGGTTCCAGAAGGTTCCGGGCTGTACCACCCACTCCCCTGCGCCCCTAGCCTTGGGGGGCAAGCCACCTAGGCTTCCCTGGCCGGCCAAGGGGTGGGGGCGCACCAAGGGGAAGGAATCCTCCTCCAGGTGGAAAGTCCAACTCTCCAATATGGCAGGTTTCCGGTGGGAAGGTTTGGGAGGTTTGGGAGTCCAAGTTGGACTCCCCACCCCCCTTATTGCGCCCCAAGGGCCTCTTGGCCACCTATATAATGTGGGGGAGGGGTGGGGGGCGCAGCACAACTTGTCCCCAAGGCCTATGCGCCACCCTCCCTCCTCTAAACCCCGTTGCTCCACTTTTAGACCCAGATTTAGACGCTGTTCTAGATCGGAATCCGTTAGGGTTTTCTCCCTCTAGTTTTCTCGGTGGTGTTCATCTCTAGACGGCGGAGCGCTGCTGGATTTCTGCTACGGGATGTGTGGATAATAATGGAGGGGTCGTACCTTCGACCCTTCTTCGAGGAGCTTGTTCATGGGACTTGTCCGTGGGACTAGATCGCGGGACTTGTTCGTGGGATTGATCGAGGGATTGTTCCTGGGAGAACTTGCGAGATCTACTTCCACTACGTCCACGAGCTTCACCAACTCTACTTCCGCTACATCGGTTGGTGAGCCATGACCTAAAACCTTGTATGCAATCTTCTTGGATGATCTTGGGTTCTTGATTCGTAGGCCGAAATTTTTTGTTTTCTACTACGTTTCCCAACACATCACCATCTCCATCTTCATCCCATCTCATCTCACCATTGCAATCCAAGTTGTAACTTGTACTGTCCATCCTCTCTACTCTATCGGTGTTGATTACTCTTTTGTGGTGAATGCTATTGGGTTTTGTTGGAGAATTATTGTTATGAACAGATTGTTTATCATATATTTATCACCTATGATCATGATCTCTTTTATATCTTGTGAGTAGTTCTTTTAGTTCTTCATGACATGGGAGAAGTCTATTTTTTAGTAGTCATATGATTTTGAAGTAATATGTGTTGTTTGATATTTAAGTTGTGGTGTTATTCTTCTAGTGGTGTTGTGTGAACGTTGACTACATGACACTTTGACTTTTTAAGGACCTAGGGGAAGGTATTGTGTATAAAGTATGCTTATGGTGGGTTGCCGGAGTGACAGAAACCCGAACCCCAGTTTGCACACTTTTGCATGAGGGATTGTTGGATCCTAAAGTTTATTGCTATGGTTAGGCTTTGCCTTAATTTCTCTCTTGTATTTGCGGATGCTTGCGAGAGGTTTAATCATAAGAGTGTACTTATCTTAGTCGAGAAAGTGCACTAGCATAGGTTCACCCACACAACACGTATCAACACAAAACATAGTACCAAGACGGAATATGGCGAAAGCACATGACTATTTCTCTCGTGTGTCCTCAAGAACGTTTTAGCTTTTATAAGTTCGATCCTTTGGCTTATCCTTTGCACAAAAGGATTGTGACCTTGTTGCACCTTAGCACAATTTACTTTATTTGCTTTTAACTCCTTGTTGCTTATACCAGAAAACCCATAGAAAGTTACCTTTCAGTACTTGTAGTCATTCGTATCTCAAGAGCAATCGTCAATACCTTCTGCTCCTCGTTGTGTTCAACACTCTTACTTATCGAAAATGCTACGATAGATCCCCTACACTTGTGGGTCATCACTACTCACGGCACATACATGGTGGTGGAGAGGCCTTCGAAGGTCAAGAGGGCGACTGGCCAGGGGGTGGGTCCCCTCCAACCCCTCTTCGGGCTTCTGGAGTCTTCTGAACTACTGATTTTTTACGCAATTTTTTCTGGAATTCTCCGAGCACTTTGAATTTTGAAATTTTCCTGCAATGCATAGACAACAACAGACAGAAACTTGCACTGGGCACTGAATTAGTAGGTTAGTCCAAAATATGTTGTAAATGGTATGGAAGTACATCAAAACATGTATCAATATCACCAATATAAGCATGGAACAAGCATAAATTATAGATACGTTTGGATGTA
This sequence comes from Bromus sterilis, assembly GCA_950022295.1. Lineage (NCBI taxonomy): Eukaryota > Viridiplantae > Streptophyta > Magnoliopsida > Poales > Poaceae > Bromus > Bromus sterilis. Next base: position 343,345,018 of record OX465596.1, on the reverse strand, counting down.
TCAGGATCCGAGCGGTATTTGTCCATCCGAGTGACATATAGGTACTCTGGGACCAGTCGGTGATATTGCATCAAACAACTTGCAAGCATGTGACTAGGTCACGAAGATGTAATACCACAGACGAGTAAATATGTTTGTCAGTAACGAGGATGAACTAGGTATAAGATACCGACGATCAAACCTCGTACAAACAAAGTACCGTAGAACAAAGGGATCAGGATTCAACGTTAACCAAACGATGAAGTTAATTCGATGGAAGCACAGGGACCATCAAGGATTGTAACCAGGTCCCACATGATGGTCATTGATTAGAGTGTCTCGATAAAGTTTGTTGTTATCCCGAACCGTAGGGTGTCACGCTTAAGGGTATTCGATGCATAAAGGATAGATTCGGGGTCACCAAAGAAATAAGAGAGAACACCAGAATTTTTTCGGAGGTGGCCAGAAATAGTTATGAATATTTTGAAATGTGCAAAATATTTTTAAATATGTTTTAATATTTCATTACAGAATTAAATATTAAAAATATAATTAGAACAATTTAAAAATGAATAAAAAGGCACATGGACCATATCGGGCCCATTAGGGGAAGGGGAAGCCTTCCCCCTTGGGCCATGCGCCATGGGGAGGGGGTTACCCTCCTGACTAGGATTGATCTCGGCAAATCCCATGGTCAGGGACCCTGGGTTAGATCGTAGAGAAGATGAGAAGGTTGGCGATACTCATCGGCTAACAGGAGACATTACTTCCTGCTCGACTGTATTATGCGGGGGATGATTAAAGTGGCGGTCGAGGCGAGTACGCTCAAGACCGGAGGTGTTGATTGAAGATTGGATGCCCTGAGCCGTCACCCGTCCCAGCCTTTATATACTAGGCTGGGTTTCGAGGAGTCCGACTCAGGTTACAGGGACGATTGCCTAATCTAGCTTTGCCTTGGACGCCCAGCCTTGACTTCCATGTTGGTCGCGGACTCCTACGTCGGTAACTTGAGTGGGCCAGTCGTGGGCCTATCGAGGCTTCCAGCGGGCCTTCTGTCTTCATATGCACCAGGTATCCTCACACGCATGAGTCGTGGGGTCACCCCTCGTCAGTAGCCTCCGAGTGCCTGGGGGACCCGAAGAGTCGCGTAGGGACTCGAATCCGTCATCGCTTGTCTTCACATGTGCAGTGCGGCTGCGAGTCGTTGGCTGTCAGCCATAAAAGTGTTTTTTCAAGGGATGATAAGCTGAAAAGGGTCCAAGGTAGTCGACTGGTTGAGCCTTGGTGAATTACGCTAGTGGGAAATACCTCAGTAGCCCAATCAAGCCCGTGTCCCTCGACACGAACTTGGAAATGACCGGTGTCTAGCAAAGTCCATGCCGCTGCAGGCCTTACAGGATCAAGTCCACCGATCTCAGCAAACAGCCTTAACGCGTCCGTTGTCGACTCATCTTTCTTCATGCAAGCGCATGGAAAACATCGGGAGTGAAGTCGTGCTGTGGCAAGTCCCGGCCCGGCCGACTGCGCAGCGGGGTCTTACCTACGCGCTAAGCTTGCGCGGCATCTGGGGTGTCACAACCCCAACTTAGGTATGTGCTAGGGTTAGCTTGATCCTTTGCATCATGTAAAAAATTTCAAATGAAATTCAAATGGGGAAAGCAGAAAGCCCTGAAGAATTTAATTTAAATGGCCAGATAAAAATTTGTTCCAAAAATTCCTATGTTATTTTTGAAAAGTCTTATAAATAAGCATGATCACATATAAAGTTAAGTGGGTCCCATTGCATGCTCCAAGATTTCTCAAAAAATCCAAACAGATCTTGGAAATTAAATAAAACCCCAATTTGAATTGAAATTCAAATAGTTTAAATTTCAAAAATCTTCAAAACTTGGGAGTGGCTAGTTATATGCCATGTAAGTCCAAATTAAAATTTTGGGGATTTTATAAAAATGTTTTGGTATTTATTTACTAAAGCTAAACTAATTACAGAAAGAATAAAAAAAGTAAAGACACAGAGTAAAAGAGCCCAACTTATTCTCCCATGGCCCAGCCAGCCCAGGCCCACCCCGGCGCCGTTGTCGTCTCCCCCCGGGCACGAGCACACAACTGCGTGCCCGGCATGCCGAGGCCGCCGTGGCCGCCGTGGCCACCGAGGTGCTTCTAGGACGCTCCCTGCCCCCTTATCGCGCCAAGGAGACAACCAGGGCACGCCACGTCTATTCCCGCTATCTACGCTCGCTTTCCCCCCTCGCCCTCGCCGGATTTCATGGCTACAGAGAGCCCGCCGGAGCACGCTCCCATAGCCCCTATGTCGGGACCCGGGGTTAGCGTATGCAAGTACAGCTAAGAGATAGTCATATGGAGAGCCGAGAACCGTACCCACTTGTCTAAGCAGACAAGGCCAAGCACAAAACGTTCTCGGAAAGCATCGTACGTGAGGGGCATCCCATCCAGGCCGGATGATCAACTGAGATGGGTCCTCATCGTCCGCACACAAGTCTAATGATATGGGTGGTGAACTCCCATATTCAAAGACAAGCCGCCTCAACCATACTATCAACTATCTCAAAACTCTTACATAGACTTACTCCAGCCCGATCACTTAGTCGGGGTCTAGGGCGGGCTCGATCATACCACAAAGTGTGCACGAGACGGAGTCTCGAACAATCGCATCGCGATGCCCCAAGCTGCGCACATCTAAGGGCCACTTGGTGTATGAAAGACCGCCAGCCAGAACACAACTAAGGTCTCGAAAATGTAGGAGATATGCCCTAGAGGCAGTAATAACAGTTATTTTGTATCTCCGAGTTTGTAATGAATGTTTATGTTCCATGCTATAACTGCAATGATTCTCGAGTCTGCAATATCCACGAGGCTCGGAGGGAAACTCATGTGCACGTGTGGTATAATAAACAGTAAAATGTATTCCTAGTCATGCCTCTAAGACTGGCTCATGTATTGCATGATGATCCTGTTTTCCTGATCATGGGCATGTCTATGCCGGCAATGTTGAGGGCACAATGTTAGAAGAACATTTGTGTTGAATCGACCCGAATTGATGTTATGCTATGAGATACATTCGTCACAAGTTAATGGTTAATAACACAGAGAAAGTTGTGCGTTTGCATAATTCCTTAGACCATGAGAGTATCGAGTTCCTTCGTACTTGCTTCGTGAACTTTGGGGTTTTGTTAAACGTCATCTGTAAAAGGGTGGCTATTACGGCAGCTTGCGGGTTCACGGAAAAGTATGACAAGGAACTAGGTAGCTCGAGATTGGGATTTGCTCCTCCGTCGTTGGAGAGATATTCTTAGGGCCCTCTCGGTGTTACGGTATCCACCATCGTCTGGCCAGACACAGTGTGATTTGATCACAGGGATGCCGGAACGCGGGAACGAGAAAAGAGAACAATACCAGGAACGAGGTAACTGGCATAGTGGACAAGTTGTTGATTCACGGGGATGCCAATAAGTCTCACCTCGGGTATTTGTAATATATCGCGAAGCAACAGGAATAGCACACAGCAACTAAAGGTTCACTCGAATAATTCTTCGTATGGGTATAGGGATCAATATGGATGTCCTCGGTTCCGCTATTGATCATTGATCGGAAAGTGTTCTGGTCATGTCTATACTTCATCGAACCTACAGGGTCACACGCTTAAGGGTCATCTATCTGTTGAATACTAGACAGGGAGTCTGAGATAAAGTCACCGGAAAGGTTTCGGAGACGGCGGAAAAGTTCCGAGAGAGAAAACCGAAAAGTTGTTTCGGGGTAAACCACTAAGCCGAAAAGGTTTCGGAGAGCACCTGGTAATTTTGGAGAGTGCCAGAATTGTTCTGGTAACTTCTGGAATTTTTCTGGAGAAAAGATTAAAATATTTTTTTTGGAAATATTTCGGAGCTGCCAGAAATGTTCCGGAGCTGCCGGAAATGCTTAGGTTGCTTTTCGCAGATGAAAATCACTAATCTGGAATTGTTTCGGAACGCGCCGAAAATCATTTTGGTGGGTGTTGGAATTATTCTAAGACCCACAAAAATATTTTCGGATTTTTCGGACGCGAAAAAGTGGTGTCATGAATAGTAAAAAGTACTACTTGAGATATTTTTGGAAAGCCTTCTAGAAGGACTTGGGAGCCAAGAAAGCCCCCTTGGGTTTCCTATAAATAGAGGTGTGAGGGCAGCCCCATATCCTTGATCCAAGCTCTCACTTGAGTTCTCATCACATGCCATGCAATTATCTGGCTTCTTCTCTCCCTCACACGAAAGAGTTTCGTAGAGCCGAAAGGCTGTCTGGGTTCCGGCAGGAACTAGTTCTGGACGGCGAAGCCCTGCTGGATAGCTGACACCGTATGTGTGCAACTTGGTAGAGAGGTCGTTGTTTCGATCTTAGTTCGAGTGTGCCTCCCGAAGGGCTGTCCGAGTTACAGATCGAGTTTCGAGGGTCCTCCCGAAGGGCTGTCCGAGTTACAGATCGAGTTTCGAGGGTCCTCCCGAAGGGCTGTCCGTGACATCGTCCGAGGGACTGTCCGACCGCCTCCCGGAGCGCTGTTCGTGGGGCACACGAGGGAATACATTCTCGCGGTTGGGAGGTTGTAAATCCTAGCTGCGGGGATCTGCACCGACGATCTTCATCGACTCTACTTCCCGCTGCGCTACGAGTCGGTAACGATCAGATCAAAACCTTGTATGCGTCTCCATAGTGGTCCTGGGCGTGCTCGCTATACCGAAAATTTTTGTTTTCTATTGCGTTCCCCTACAGTGGTATCAGAGCCGTGCTATGCGTAGATGCATGTTATGATCTAGAATACATGGAGATGTATGGGTATTGCATAATATAATTTTGGAGTAGATCAGATCTATTGCTGAAAATTATTTATGCGGGTGGCAGATGAAATCTGTTACCCGATATTCTTGTTGCTTCCCTAGAATTTGCGTATTTCTGATCTCGAGACAGCATGGTGGAATTTTACAAAGTTCTGGCAATCCGCGATCCTGATTGATCAACGAAGTGCTATCAGTTCTTTGGGTTCCGCCATAGTCAAAAGAAAGATGAAATTCGCAGACTAAAGGGCAATGCAGATATGATCTGCACGGGGATCACGCGTATGACGAAGTTCAGTATGGGGTTCGAGATTTTATTATCTCGTGCTTCATACACCCCGCAATGTTAATCTAGTGACTTGAATAATCATACTTGATGATAAAACGTTGGTAGTTGCGGTTTAAGTCAAAACCTTAGAAGCCACGTAAAATAAAATTTTGCATAAACCGGTTTAGAGGCGTCTAACTTGTTTTTGCAGGATGTGCATGTGATGTGGTATAGCAAAGCTCATATTAATTCGATTATGTATGAGATGACTATATAATGTAAATTTATTAACATGACCTGCGTGTCATGATTCGGCATGATGGCTGGAGCCATATGATTGTCACTTTAATGACCTGCGTGTCAACCTTAGGTAATGCACTTATTCATTTGCTATAAAGATAGCAATATTATTTGGTGCATCGACAAGGTGGTGGCAATCTTCGCGAAGGTGAACTCCGACGCAAATGCCAAAGACGAAGAAATACTTGACTTCTCCGTCAGAAGGGGCTATACCATATCATGCTATTATGAATTGCATGGGATGTTTATCCCTTATGTTGCACCCTTCTTGATTGCGCGGTAGTCGCTTTTTATTAGGGTGATCTCTCACTTAAAATATCAAGTAGTTAGTGTTCTCCCAAGTGTAGCGCCGTCACAGCATCTATACTCTCGGGGTGCGCCATGGATGCATGGGTACGAACGATTGGAGAAATGTAAGGCGGGTGAGGTCAGACCTCGCAGCAGGATCACTTGGTTGTCTTGACGTTCATGGCAGGATCGTCCTGAGCTCGGAACACACGCATCGAAAGATGAACAAGAGTCACATAGAGATGTGATCGGCAAGTTGGCCTACCAAATCAAAATCCTCGTCATGAGATGATGATTCTATGGCGTTGTATTGATATTTGGATCTTGAATCACTCATAATCAATTTTGAGAGATATTGATTTAAGTGGGAGCACACTTTAGAATAAAATTGTTTATTCACTAGTGCAAAAATCATTATGAACAAAGTCTAAGTGAAACTTGTGTTTACCGTTGTAGATCAAATGGCTCGCAACACCGCTTTCAACTTGGGGCCATTGTTAGAGAAAGAAAAGTTAGCTGCGACTGGAAACAACTATGCGGACTGGGTCCGTAACCTGAGGATTGTCCTCAGGAGCGCTAAGAAAATCTATGTGCTTGAAAAAGCTCTTCCAGCTAAACCGGCGGCAGGTGCCTCGGAAGATGAACAAAATGTCTGGGCCACTCAGGATGATGATCACAACGCAGTACAGTGCCTCATGCTAGCTTGCATGAGTCCAGAGCTCCAAAAACGTTTTGAATTCCATAAACCCCGTGATATGATCCGGGAATTGGATGCTCTGTACAAGGAAACCGCAAGGTCTGAACGTTTTGATATCATGAATATCTTGATGAATTTAAAGATGGCTGAGGGCGGTTCAGTTGGCGAACACATAGTCAAAATGATTGGCTATGCTGAAAGGCTTAAAACCCTGGAATTTCCAATTCCAGCATCCCATATGATGGACATGATGCTTTCTTCACTCCCCCCGTCTTACAACGGTTTTGTCATGAATTACAACATGAGTGGGATGGAGAAAACACCAGAAGAGGTGCTCGCCATGCTGAAAACTGTGGAAGAAGGACTGCGGAAAAATCACAAGCAAGTGTTGCTTGTGAATAAAACCGCCAGTTTCAAAAAGAAAGGCAAGCCAAAGAAGGGCAAGGGTGCCGGTAAGACCGGCTCCCAAAGCAACTCTAAGGGCGGAGCCAAGAATGAAACTGAGTGCTTCTACTGCAAGGGCACAGGACACTGGAAGAGAAACTGCAAGAAGTATCTGGCCGATAAGAAGTCCGGGAAAACCGGAAAAGGTATAATTGTTATACAAGTTAATGTCATTGATGTTTTGCTTGCTAGCGAAAATTCTAAGTCTTGGGTATTTGATACCGGATCGGTTGCTCACATTTGCAACTCGATACAGGGACTGCAGAAGGTCCGCAAGCTAGCAAAGAATGAAGTCATGATGCGCGTCGGGAACGGCGCTGGGATCGCCGCTCAAGCCGTCGGCATTATGCCTCTACGTCTCCCTTCAGGATTTATCTTAGAGCTAAATAAATGTTATTTTGTTCCACTATTGTGTAGAAACATTATCTCTGGATCATGTTTAGTACACGATGGGTATTCGTACAAGTCTGAGAACAATGGTTGTTCACTTTATTGTAAGGATATGTTTTATGGATTTGCACCCATTGTTGGGGGCCTTTTCATACTAAATCTTGAATGTGAAAATGATGTCTTTAACATGAATGCTAAACGCCTTAAGAAGGTTGATACCACAACCACTTATTTGTGGCACTGTCGGCTTGGCCACATCGGAAAGAAACGCATGCAAAGACTCCAAAGAGATGGAGTTTTACCGTCCTTTGATTTTGAATCATTTGACACATGTGAAGCTTGTCTAATGGGAAAAATGACCAAGATGCCGTTCAAGGGTCATCCTGAACGGGCGGGTGAATTATTGGAAATAATACATAGTGATGTATGTGGTCCAATGAGCACAGCTGCACGGGGTGGGTATTTCTACTTCGTGACTTTTACTGATGATTTAAGTCGGTATGGCTACATCTACTTGATGAAGCATAAGTCAGAAACCTTTGAAAAGTTCAAGGAATTTCAGAATGAGGTAGAAAATCATCGTGACAAAAAGATTAAGTTTCTGCGGTCTGATCGCGGAGGCGAATACCTTAGTCATGAGTTTGGCCAACATCTAAGTGACCGTGGAATCGTTTCACAGCTTACGCCTCCCGGAACTCCACAGCGAAATGGAGTATCGGAAAGACGTAACCGAACCTTGTTAGACATGGTAAGGTCGATGATGTCTCTTACAGATCTGCCGATATCTTTTTGGGGTCACGCACTAGAAACTGCCGCTCACACACTAAACCGAGCACCGTCTAAGTCTGTTGAAACGACACCACATGAGATGTGGAATGGGAAGAAACCCAGTTTGTCGCACCTTAAAATTTGGGGATGTGAGGTACTTGTAAAACGTTTACAACCAACCAAACTCGATCCCAGATCAGACAAATGTAACTTTGTAGGTTATCCAAAAGAAACAATTGGGTATTCCTTCTACCTACCCTCCGAGCACAAAGTGTTTGTCGCTAAAAGCGGAGTCTTTCTTGAGAAAGAGTTTCTCGCCAAAGAAGTAAGTGGGAGGACAGTACAACTTAATGAGATTAGTGAATCTTCGGCGACCGTTGCTATGGCTAAAGAACCGGAAGTAATTCCGCAAATTATCCCTACAACCGAGCCGGAAGTTGTCGCATATAATGCAAAAACTTCAGACAATGTTGTAACTGAACCGCGTAGATCAGGTAGGGCTGTCCAGCCACCTGAGTGGTTTCATGATGAAATCTTCATTCTTGAAGACGATGAACCTGCGCACTACAAAGAAGCGATGGCGGGCCCCAGCTCAAGGGAATGGCACAGAGCCATGAAATCCGAGATGGAATCCATGTACGAAAACCAAGTTTGGAACTTGGAAGAACTTCCAGAAGGCGTAAAGCCCATTGGTTGTAAATGGATTTTCAAAAGAAAGACGGACGCGGATGGTAACATTACTATCCACAAAGCTAGACTTGTCGCGAAAGGGTTCACGCAAGTTCCAGGAGTGGACTACGACGAGACGTTCTCGCCAGTAGCTATGCTTAGGTCTGTACGGATATTACTAGCAATTGCTGCTTATTTCGACTATGAAATATGGCAGATGGACGTCAAAACGGCTTTCCTAAATGGAAACCTCAAAGAGGATGTATACATGATACAGCCAGAAGGTTTTGTCATTCATAAGGATGCTAAAAAGGTATGCAAGCTTCAGAAAGCCATTTATGGTCTGAAGCAAGCATCAAGGAGCTGGAACATTCATTTTGATGAAGTAGTCAAACGGTTTGGCTTCATCAGGAATGACGAAGAATCTTGTGTTTACAAGAAGTTTAGTGGGAGCGCAAAAGCATTTCTAATCTTGTATGTGGATGACATATTGTTGATTGGAAATGATGTGAATTTCCTTAGCAAAATAAAAGACTCATTGAAAAGGAGTTTTTCAATGAAAGACTTAGGCGAAGCGGCATATGTATTGGGCATTAGGATCTATAGAGATAGATCAAGACGCCTAATAGCGCTTAGCCAAAGCACGTACATTGACAAGGTGTTGAAAAGGTTCAACATGGAGAACTCCAAGAAAGGCCTACTCCCCATGTCACCTGGCACAGTGCTTTGCAAGAATCAGTGTCCTCGGACTCTCGATGAGCGAGTACAAATGAATGATGTTCCATATGCCTCGGCAGTTGGTTCTATTATGTATGCCATGCTATGTACAAGACCGGACGTTTCATATGCGCTAAGTGTTAGCAGCCGGTACCAAAGTGATCCAGGATTGGAACACTGGGCCGCAGTCAAGGGTATTCTTAAGTACCTCAAACGGACCAAGGATTTACTCCTTGTGTACGGAGGTGATGAAGAGCTCATTGTAAGTGGTTACACTGATGCAGGCTTCATGACTGACCCAGATGACTTCAAATCTCAATCAGGCTATGTTTTCATATTGAACGGCGGCGCAGTTGATTGGAAAAGTTCCAAACAAAAGACTGTGGCGGATTCTACGACAGAGGCGGAATATGTTGCTGCTTCAGAAGCCTCCAAAGAGGCGGTATGGATCAAGCAATTTCTTGAAGACCTTGGTGTGGTTCCAAGTGCTCTGGACCCGGTGGAGATCTATTGTGATAATAGTGGCGCCGTGGCTCAGGCAAGGGAGCCAAGTTCGCACCATAAGACAAGACATATTGAACGCAAATATAAACTCATTCGACATCATGTCGAAGCGGGTTTAGTGAAAGTACGCAAAGTTCACACGGATCTGAACGTGTCAGACCCGATGACAAAGCCTCTACCACGAGCAAAGCATGAGCAGCACCGGATAGCCATTGGTGTTAGGGAAGCCATGTAACTGGATTATGACTCTAGTGCAAGTGGGAGTCTGTAGGAGATATGCCCTAGAGGCAGTAATAACAGTTATTTTGTATCTCCGAGTTTGTAATGAATGTTTATGTTCCATGCTATAACTGCAATGATTCTCGAGTCTGCAATATCCACGAGGCTCGGAGGGAAACTCATGTGCACGTGTGGTATAATAAACAGTAAAATGTATTCCTAGTCATGCCTCTAAGACTGGCTCATGTATTGCATGATGATCCTGTTTTCCTGATCATGGGCATGTCTATGCCGGCAATGTTGAGGGCACAATGTTAGAAGAACATTTGTGTTGAATCGACCCGAATTGATGTTATGCTATGAGATACATTCGTCACAAGTTAATGGTTAATAACACAGAGAAAGTTGTGCGTTTGCATAATTCCTTAGACCATGAGAGTATCGAGTTCCTTCGTACTTGCTTCGTGAACTTTGGGGTTTTGTTAAACGTCATCTGTAAAAGGGTGGCTATTACGGCAGCTTGCGGGTTCACGGAAAAGTATGACAAGGAACTAGGTAGCTCGAGATTGGGATTTGCTCCTCCGTCGTTGGAGAGATATTCTTAGGGCCCTCTCGGTGTTACGGTATCCACCATCGTCTGGCCAGACACAGTGTGATTTGATCACAGGGATGCCGGAACGCGGGAACGAGAAAAGAGAACAATACCAGGAACGAGGTAACTGGCATAGTGGACAAGTTGTTGATTCACGGGGATGCCAATAAGTCTCACCTCGGGTATTTGTAATATATCGCGAAGCAACAGGAATAGCACACAGCAACTAAAGGTTCACTCGAATAATTCTTCGTATGGGTATAGGGATCAATATGGATGTCCTCGGTTCCGCTATTGATCATTGATCGGAAAGTGTTCTGGTCATGTCTATACTTCATCGAACCTACAGGGTCACACGCTTAAGGGTCATCTATCTGTTGAATACTAGACAGGGAGTCTGAGATAAAGTCACCGGAAAGGTTTCGGAGACGGCGGAAAAGTTCCGAGAGAGAAAACCGAAAAGTTGTTTCGGGGTAAACCACTAAGCCGAAAAGGTTTCGGAGAGCACCTGGTAATTTTGGAGAGTGCCAGAATTGTTCTGGTAACTTCTGGAATTTTTCTGGAGAAAAGATTAAAATATTTTTTTTGGAAATATTTCGGAGCTGCCAGAAATGTTCCGGAGCTGCCGGAAATGCTTAGGTTGCTTTTCGCAGATGAAAATCACTAATCTGGAATTGTTTCGGAACGCGCCGAAAATCATTTTGGTGGGTGTTGGAATTATTCTAAGACCCACAAAAATATTTTCGGATTTTTCGGACGCGAAAAAGTGGTGTCATGAATAGTAAAAAGTACTACTTGAGATATTTTTGGAAAGCCTTCTAGAAGGACTTGGGAGCCAAGAAAGCCCCCTTGGGTTTCCTATAAATAGAGGTGTGAGGGCAGCCCCATATCCTTGATCCAAGCTCTCACTTGAGTTCTCATCACATGCCATGCAATTATCTGGCTTCTTCTCTCCCTCACACGAAAGAGTTTCGTAGAGCCGAAAGGCTGTCTGGGTTCCGGCAGGAACTAGTTCTGGACGGCGAAGCCCTGCTGGATAGCTGACACCGTATGTGTGCAACTTGGTAGAGAGGTCGTTGTTTCGATCTTAGTTCGAGTGTGCCTCCCGAAGGGCTGTCCGAGTTACAGATCGAGTTTCGAGGGTCCTCCCGAAGGGCTGTCCGAGTTACAGATCGAGTTTCGAGGGTCCTCCCGAAGGGCTGTCCGTGACATCGTCCGAGGGACTGTCCGACCGCCTCCCGGAGCGCTGTTCGTGGGGCACACGAGGGAATACATTCTCGCGGTTGGGAGGTTGTAAATCCTAGCTGCGGGGATCTGCACCGACGATCTTCATCGACTCTACTTCCCGCTGCGCTACGAGTCGGTAACGATCAGATCAAAACCTTGTATGCGTCTCCATAGTGGTCCTGGGCGTGCTCGCTATACCGAAAATTTTTGTTTTCTGTTGCGTTCCCCTACAGAAAACCCATACAAAGACATGCATGTTATAAACATACACGCAGCACACATGCCTTGTATGAACAACAGGTACCATTGCAATTCTCTACAAAGTATACAATTTTATTGATAACTCTTATAGAGTGCAAACAGAGATCACAAACATGTGATCCAACATTACAACACGAACGGAAGAAAATTATGTCTGGGTACAGACAAGTTTAACAAATGGCTTGAGAAGCCTTATTTAAACACAAGCCCTCGACGAGGGAACCAGTCGTCTGACTGGGACTAGACTAATTGGTCTTCAGTCGTCCAGCTCGATGAAGAAGCCACCTTCGGGGTCAGTGGCATCATCTAAAACATAGATTAAGCAAACGTGAGTACAAAGTTGTACTCATCAAGACTTACATAGGAGCTATACTACTCATGCACATGTATCAAGGTAAAGGGAGGTGGGGTTCACTTGCAGAAGTGCCAGCTTTGACTTGGCTAATCCTGAACTACGAGTACCAAACTTTGAGGCAAGAAGCGTACATGAGACCACTACTTTCTCCAACCAATTACACCACTGTGGTGCCTTCCTCGACTTCCCCACGAGGAAGCATGCCATAGCACTCACACTTATGTTGGTGTGTTTTAGAAGTATCCGATTCAAGTTATCTAATAATCAAGCTAAGCTTTCCAAGCAGTCCATAACCGCGGACGCGGCTATTCGAATAGTTTTGTTAACCTTGCAAGGGTGTACCGCTACACACACATGATAATCATTTACCGCCTTTGTACTCGACACCGTTCAAGAAGTGTCGGCGAGGATGCTCACCACAACTGTTACCTCATAGCCGATCTAGTCCGAGAAAGCCGCCTATTTGGGTTGGTTCCCACAATCGTGAACCCGGCCGGTTTACCGAAGTGGACCCAAGTGATGTGTGCGTGGTGCATAAGCCGGTCTCGGATGAGCCGTTCTCTCACTTAGCATCCAGGCCACAGACCTACCAGAACTCCGAACTATTGCGACATCTGGACATCGAAAGGGATGAGTTAGTAAGTTGAGAGGGGTCAGTGAGCCCAATGTGTGGTTGTACTCTTCATCTTGGATCACCACACAAGAACTCGTACTAGGGCGGTGTTCAACGAGACAACCCACCGTGTACTCCTACACAGCCTCTCATCGTCCACCTTGTATTAGGGTCGATTCACCAACACTTTTCTACCATCATCAACATGATCACTACCATCCCGACTCACATCACAGTAACAACATGGTATCATACTACGCATGCAATAAGCAGTAACATTTGCAGGGGCCACATGATATCAAACAACTCCTACATTTGCTAGGATTGTGACAAAATGATAGGTCATGCGAAGGAATGGGTTCATCTATGCGGTAGAAACGAATCATGGTGATCATCCTAACAATGCATAAGCGAGACATGAGAGGGAAGTGGGATTTTATCGACATGATCAATGGGGGTTTGCTTGCCTTGCTGACGAGGTTCGGGTTCTGGGTCTTCAACGAAGGGGGCAGCATCCTGCTCCGGTTCCACCTCTACTCGACAAACAACAAGCAAAGTAGCAAAGTAAATACAATGCACAAACACATGATGGAAGTTTGAATCTTGATGTACATGCTTTGATGTGTGAAGCAATTCCATTTAAATGGAGTATATTGCAAATTGAATTGCAAATTCAAACTCCACATTTGAATTCAAATTAACCAAGTTGCATGCGACATTGTTTGATCATTTTGAATCATATTCAAATGTATAAGATATGCCTCTGATGTGTGGTTGAAATATAACATAAATCCATGGTCCAAGTTGCAAGATCATTTGATTTGAATTTGAATTAAATTCAAATAAACCAAATGACATATGCTACTTGTCCCAATTTAAATTCAACTCAAACATAGTTTAAAGTTGCATATTTGGAAAGATAATTTTCTCCTGATCATTTTTCATATATTATTTGTCCAATTTGGAGTTAATATGAATTTTCTATGAATTTCCAAAGTTTGGGGTATTTTCTGGAATTTTTGGAATTCTTTAAATCATTTTGATTTTCTGGAAATTCATTTAAATGATTTATTGCGTCAGTGCTGGCGTCAGGGGGGGGGGGGCTGACAAGGGGGTCCCACCTGTCAGTGGCTGGGTCTAATTAAACCGTGGGGTTAATTAATCCAGTGGCTTAATTAAGCCACTGGGCCCATTGTCAGTGACTAAGGGGTGGGTTAGGAGGGTGATTAACGTGGGAGGTTTTGGCTGACACGCCGGCGGCTAAACGCCGGCGACTAGACCGCGGCGGCGCTGCACGGGGAGGGCGAATCCGTCGATGATTTGTAGCGCCGAGACCATCAACTTGAAGCCCTCACTCGCGCGCATTGAATGGGACCGAAACCAAGCGCTGGGGTGCACCGTACGCTCGCCGGCGTCAAGCTTTGCGGTGACCTAGCTACGGCCGTGATCGGGATTTCGTTCCAGGGCACGGATAGAGGCGGGGCTAGGCTGGTTCGACGAGGAGGAGCACGGGGAACATGATGGACATCATGGCGGGCTCGATGGCGTAGCGGTTGAACATCTCCATGGATCCCGGCGGCGAGGAGCTTCGGCTCTCATGGTGGCCAAGGCTAGAGGGAGTAATCGAAGGGGGAAAGTGAGGGGTTTTGAACCCGAGCTCACCAGGAACTCAGTAGAGGTGGTGGCGAAGGCTGGGGTGGTTCAACGGCGACGGAATTGACGAAGTCCTTCACGGTGGCTGGCGGCGACTTGGTGGCGATGGCGGAGTCTCCGGGGCTTCCTGGCTCGATTCACCGCACGGGAAGACGAAGACGACGTCTGCGGTTCTTCTGGACAGCTCGAGGCGTCGCGAGGAGCACGGTGGCCACGCGGGGGCTCGACGGCGCTCCGGCGTTCTTCTCGGGCGACGACGAATCGGGCGAGAGAGGAAGGGGAAGACGACGAGGAGGGAGGGGAATGAACTGGGGCGGCTCCATGATGCGTCCAGACGAAGAGATGAGGCCTGGGGAGGCCTGGAAGCTTGAAGGCGTCGCGGTGGCGTCCACGGCGTCGGCGCCTCGCCACCGAGCTGCTTGGCAGCGGGGGGTAGAAGACGACAAGGGGGGTTCGCGGGCTGGGCCGGCTAGGTGGGCTGCGGGGAGCTAGTTGGGCTGCTTCCAGGTAAGTTCTTTTTCCCTTTTTATCTCTGTTTTCTTTTCCGCTATTTGTTTTGCTTAGCTAAAATAAATAGCTAGGCATTTTATTAAATGCTGAAAATTTTTATGTGGCCTTATAATAATATAGACTAGCCACTCATAAAGTTTCAACATTTTTAGAATTCAAATAATTTGAAACTTAACTCAAATAGGGTTATTTGATTAATTCCAAGGCACTGTTTGAATATTTGAAAAATCCATGAGTATGGGATGGGTCCCACATCACTTGATATGTGATCACACTCATTTATAAGACTTTTCAAAAATCTAACATGAAATTTTGGAGAAGATTTTTATCTGGCCTTTTGAATTAAATCATCTGGGGGGTTTCCTTCTCCCATTTTCTTTTGATGTTGATTTCAAAGATTCCTTTTGAAAATTTTGACATGATGCAAGGTTATTTTGATCCTAGCACATTACCTAACAGAGGGTTCTGACAACTCGCCCCCACTCAACAGAATCTCGTCCCGAGATTCAGAAGTCTGCGGGAGGAAGGTGGGGTACTCGGCATTGAGACGGTCTTCTCTTTCCCACGTAGCTTCTCTTTCAGAGTGGTGTGACCATTGCACTTTCAGAAACCTAATCTTCTGACGACGAGTGACACGCTCTGCGGAATCAAGAATACGAACGGGGTATTCTCGATAAGAAAGGTCATCTTGGAGATCAAGCGTTTCATGGTCGACTTCGCGGATGGGGTCCTTGAAGCAACGCCTGAGTTGGGACACATGGAATACATCATGTACTCGGGAGAGGTGCGGAGGTAGTTCAAGTTGGTAGGCAACTTCTCCACGTTTAGCAATAATGCGGAAAGGTCCGATGTAACGTGGGTCCAACTTGCCTTTGATACCGAAACGTTGGGTTCCCTTCAGAGGAGTAACCCGAAGGTAAGCCTTCTCATCCAGATTGTAGCTCTCTTGCCTATGATGACGATCATAGTAGCTTTTCTGACGAGACTGGGCTGCTTTCAATTGATCACGAACAATGCGAACTTGCTCTTCTGCTTCCTTGATCATATCCGGTCCAAAGAATTGTCTTTCACCGGTTTCCGACCAGTTTAGTGGTGTTCGACATCGTCGTCCATAAAGGAGTTCAAAAGGAGCCATGTTCAGACTAGATTGAAAACTATTGTTATAAGAAAATTCGGCAAATGGAAGAGACTTCTCCCAATTCTTTCTGAATGATATAACACAAGCTCTGAGCATGTCTTCAAGAATTTGGTTAACCCTTTCGACTTGACCGCTAGACTGAGGATGGAAAGCTGTACTAAAGGAGAGATGAGTTCCCATAGCATTCTGAAAGCTCCCCCAAAATCTAGAGGTGAAAAGGCTACCGCGATCAGAATTGATTTCCAAAGGAACACCATGAAGGGATACAATTCTAGAGATGTACAAGTCTGCTAACTGGCTAGCATTTATAGACTCGCGAACCGGAAGGAAGTGAGCAACTTTGGAAAGCCTATCTATGAAAACGAAGATGGCATTGTTTCCTTTCTGGGTTCTTGGAAAGCAGGTTATGAAGTCCATACCGACTTTGTCCCATTTCCACTCGGGAATAGACATAGGTTGAAGTGTACCAGCTTTGATGTTCTACCTTAATGCGACGACAAACATCACATTCGGCAACAAATTGAGCAATGTCTCTCTTCATCCTAGTCCACCAAAATCTCTGGCGTAGATCTCGGTACATTTTTGTGCTACCGGGATGAATCGAGAGGGGTGTGTCATGGGCTTCCTTGAGGATGAGTTGCCTTAGTTCCCTATTCTTAGGTACTACCAAACGATTTTCAAATAATACCATTCCCTTGCTATCTGTGGAGAAACATTTAGCAACTCCGCTAGCAATGTTCTCCTTGATCCGGCGAACACCTCGTGCACGCCTTTGGGCAACTATGAGTTGATCCTCAAGAGTTGGTTTCGCCACCAAGGTAGAAAGATAGCCATGAGGAACAATTTCAAGGTTGAGCTTGCGAAAGTCCTCATGAAGAAGTGGTTGATACTGTTGTAACATGAGGTTGTTACAATACGACTTACGACTTAGTGCATCAGCCATGACATTGGCTTTGCCTGGGGTGTAAGAAATTACTACGTCGTAATCTTTTATCAACTCAATCCAGCGTCTTTGCCTGAGATTAAGATCTGGCTGGGTGTAAATGTATTTGAGGCTTTGGTGGTCGGAATAAATCTCGCAACGGTTACCAAGGAGGTAATGTCGCCAAGTTGTTAGGGCATGAACTACGGCAGCGAGTTCAAGGTCATGGGTAGGATAGTTCTCTTCATGTGGCCGCAATTGGCGTGAAGCATAAGCTACCACATGTCGATCTTGCAGAAGTATGCATCCTAACCCTTGCCGTGATGCGTCACAATAGATCTCAAAATCCTTTTTGGTGTCTGGAGGTGCAAGTACAGGTGCAGAAGTCAATCTTCTTTTCAGCTCTTGAAAGCTTTCCTCGCACTTGGGAGTCCATAGGAATTTCTTATCTTTCTTGAGGAGTTCAGTTAGAGGCTTTGCAACTTTAGAAAAGTTCTCGACGAAGCGGCGGCAATAGCTGGCTAGGCCAAGAAAACTCCTAACTTGCTTAACCGATTCAGGTGGAGTCTAGTCAAGGACGGCCTGAACTCTCTCTGGATTCACAACAATGCCTTTTGCAGAAATCACGTGGCCTAAGTAGGTCACTTCTGGTAGCCAGAATTCACACTTGGAGAATTTAGCATACAGGCGATGCTCTCTAAGTTTCATCAATACCAGCCTTAAGTGTTCGGCATGTTCTTCTTCGTTCTTCGAGTATATAAGGATGTCATCGAGGTAAAATACGACGAACTGGTCCAAATACTCCATGAAGATCGAATTCATCATGCGTGAGAAAGTGGCGGGGGCATTGGTTAAACCAAAGGACATGACGGTGTACTCGTAAAGACCATAACGAGTAGTAAAAGCCGTTTTGGGAATGTCCTCGTTTCGGATTTTTATTTGATGATAACCTAATCTCAAATCCATCTTGGAGAAGACAGAGGATCCTGCAAGTTGATCATAAAGATCATTGATCCTGGGAAAAGGGTACTTGTTCTTTATCGTCGCTAAATTTAGCGGGCGATAGTCTACGCACATCCTTTCTGTTCCATCTTTCTTCGTTACGAACAGAACGGGGCAACCCCATGGCGATGAGCTAGGGCGGATGAAGCCTTTCTCCAACAAAGCTTCCAGTTGGGTTATAAGCTCAGCCAACTCACGTGGGGCCATTTTGTATGGGCGTCTAGAAATTGGTGCGGTTCCTAGGGCAAGATCCACTATAAACTCTACACATCTGTCGGGTGGCATGCCCGGCAGCTCTTCAGGAAAGACATCCGGGAAGTCACGAACCACCGGAATATCTTCAAGTTCGGGAAGAGGAAGTACATTCAAAGAATGCACTTGGGTTTTTGTTCTGGGTGAGGTAAAGTTGACTGTTTTGCCTGAAGGGTGGGTGAGTTTCACGGATTTGCCTTTGCAATCCAGGTAGGCATTTTGTCTTGATAGCCAATCCATGCCAAGGATGACATCAATGTCTGAAGACTTGAGGGCTATGAGTGAAGCAAGGAATACTAAACCCTCAATTGAAATTTCATTACCATGGCTTACTCTATTAGTTTGCCATCTTGACCCTGGAGTTTGAATAATCATTGGGGTGGACAATTCAACAAAAGATAACTCATGACGAAGTGCATAACTTTCCGACATGAATGAATGAGATGCTCCTGGGTCGAAAAGAACGGAAGTAGGAACATAATTGACTAGGAGCGTACCAAGAATGACGTCAGTAGTGTCGTCAGTCTCTTCGGCGGCGATCTGGTTCACACGTCCACGAGTGACGGGAGGAGCGGGTTTGGCGGTGTAGACCTTCTGGGGTGGCTTGCCACGACCATTGTTGTTGTTGTTGCCTCCGGCACGTGGTGGAGCATTTTGATGCTGGATCTGGTTCTGGGGACACTCACGAGAGTAGTGGCCTGCCTGACCACACTTGTAACAGGCTCCGAAAATAGTGCGTGGAGCTGGGTTGTTTGGTGGAGCTGGGTGGAACTGGGTTGGTGGACGAGACGCCAGATAGGATGGCCTCGGTGGGTTGTTCTGGCGGAACATGCTGTTTGGGATCCAGATCTTGCGCTTCTGGGAGCCAGAACTGGATGAACTGTCATCTCTAGGGTGTTTGCGGAAGTCGTTGGGGGTGTTCATGTCCTCTGCTTTGATGGCCTTGTTGATAAGGACCTGGAATGTGGCAAAGTCATGAAGATTGAGCTCACGACGGAGTCCAGTGTTGACGCCACGACGGAACCTCTCTTGTTTCTTGGAGTCGGTGGAGACTTCTTCGGTAGCATAACGAGCCAGTCGGTTGAACTCACGACTAAACTCATCAACGGTCCTTCTGCCTTGGGTGAGGTTGCAGAACTCCTCACGCTTGCGGTCCATAAGACCTTTGGGAATGTGGTGCTCGCGGAAGGACGTGCAGAATTCCTCCCAAGATGCAGGTGGTCCATCGGGACGCATATTCAGAAAGTTCTCCCACCAAGAGCTAGCTGCACCTTCGAGGTGATAGGTGGCATAGCTGACCTTGTCGCCATTTGCAACACGGCCTGCTTGGAGCTTCCTTTCGATGCTGCGAAGCCAGTCATCGGCGTCAAGGGGCTCGGTGGAGTAACTGAAAACCGGGGGATGAAGTCGGATGAAGTCATTCAGGGACACCAGCTCATTTCTCTGCTGAGTGGTGTTGCGAGCAATGACTTCCAGCAGGTGGTGAGAGTCTCGGCGGTTCCTCTCGACTTCCATCAGAACCTGTGCCATCGTGGGTGGGGGTGGAAGGTTGCCTTCCTCCTGGTCATTCGCACGACCTTGGTTACGACCAACCTGGCCACGGGTTCCTTGAGACATCCTGAAGGTGAAAACCAAAGTCAAACAGAGTTGATTTTAAGAATCTAATCAAGGTATTGAAGTACTGGAAGGATTACAGAGCAAAGGAAGTAATCATCTTGACAATATGGTGATAAAGAATACAAGCCATATATTCACAAGCTGTCATACAAACCATACATCGTTTTAGTACAAGCACCAAGCTAATACAAACGTGATGAAGATGATACATCCTTCAGAGGCACTCTGACTTCCTATACATTATTTATCTAAGCCTCTGGAACTTAGACACCTTGCTTACAATATACTAAGATACTACTACATCATCACTAAGTAAGACCGCAAGCGTTCTCACTCATCTCCATCTCCATAGTAGTCCTCATAAAAGTTACCCACGTATCCCGGTAGCTGGAGGTGGCCATCGGAAAACACGGAGGCTTGTGGACCCTGATATCCATTTGGGCAAGGATGGGGCCTAGGTCCAGCGTAGGGTGGAAGCAAAGGACCACGGGGTGGAAAAATGCCTCCAATCTCGGGCCAAGCAACTCGAGAAGGCATCTGAGTCCTCACTGGGTAGATCGCATCAAACTCAACTGATCCCACGCTCACAAAGGGTGCAAAAAGGGTTAGTGCTCGATACAGGCGAACACGGGTGGCGTGGAGCTCGAAACGGAGAGCGCGTGCATCACGATCTCTGTCACTAGCAAACCTAGCAGTCATCTGAAGTGCGGGATCCTCTGCAGAGTGATCTGAATAGAGTCAAGTGTAATATCCCTCTTCTCCTGGAAGTGCAGCAGGGATATAGCGGAAAGAAGTCTCTCTCAGCAAAGTGTGCTCCTCTCTCAGCAGTGTCATACATGAGTATGCAGCATACTGCACAGCCATGTTCTCGGTAACGCCAATGCCATGTCCAAAGTGGATAGGCTGGGTGACTCCAACGTGGTGCGGATAGATCCGGACAATGCAGTGGAACTGCGTCTGGTTGAAGTCGTGAAACTGCTCCTCGACGGTGTACTTAGGGTACCATCGATATCCCACATAGGACATCATCTCGATCAACGTGGCGGGATGGCCACGCACACCGAGGCACCTGGTCAAACGAACAATCTGCCGAGGGGGAAGAACTGCCATCTGAAACAGAAAGGAGTTTGCAAATGCATCAGATTATGAGATAAACCTGGAATGACTCGGACATCATAACGACTGTAATTGTAAGAAATGACAATTTCTTCCAACATGGAAACAACACTTACATACGATGTAATAAAACAGGGAGCATAACCACTCTAACAAACCGATCACAACTTTCGTACGGCTACAAGGAAGCAAACAACGAGATGTTCTAATCAGACAGAGGAGAGCCTAGTCCTATCTTCCCGTAGAATAAGATGAGGGTGACTAAGAACTCAGAACGAAGGGGGTAAGGAGAAAAAAATAGAAGCCTTACGTTGTTCCCATATATACCCAGAGTAACTATATAACTATAGCAAGCTAGACTCAACTTCGGCCAAGGCTACTAGTCCTACAGTCAGTCCTGCTCTGATACCAAGTGTATCGGGACCCGGGGTTACCGTATGCAAGTACAGCTAAGACATAGTCATATGGAGAGCCGAGAACCATACCCACTTGTCTAAGCAGACAAGGCCAAGCACAGAACGTTCTCGGAAAGCATCGTACGTGAGGGGCATCCCATCCAGGCCGGATGATCAACTGAGATGGGTCCTCATCGTCCGCACACATGTCTAATGATATGGGTGGTGAACTCCCATATTCAAAGACAAGTCGCCCCAACCATACTATCAACTATCTCAAAACTCTTACATAGACTTACTCCAGCCCGATCACTTAGTCGGGGTCTAGGGCGGGCTCGATCATACCACAAAGTGTGCACGAGACGGAGTCTCGAACAATCGCATCGCGATGCCCCAAGCTGCGCACATCTAAGGGCCACTTGGTGTATGAAAGACCGCCAGCCAGAACACAACTAAGGTCTCGAAAACCCATACAAAGACATGCATGTTATAAACATACACGCAGCACACATGCCTTGTATGAACAGCAGGTACCATTGCAATTCTCTACAAAGTATACAATTTTATTGATAACTCTTATAGAGTGCAAACAGAGATCACAAACATGTGATCCAACATACAACACGAACGGAAGCAAATTATGTCTGGGTACAGACAAGTTTAACAAATGGCTTAAGAAGCCTTATTTAAACACAAGCCCTCCACGAGGAAACCAGTCGTCTGACTGAGACTAGACTAGTTGGTCTTCAGTCGTCCAGCTCGATGAAGAAGCCACCTTCGGGGTCAGTGGCATCATCTAAAACATAGATTAAGCAAACGTGAGTACAAAGTCGTACTCAGCAAGACTTACATAGGAGCTATACTACTCATGCACATGTATCAAGGTAAAGGGAGGTGGGGTTCACTTGCAGAAGTGCCAGCTTTGACTTGGCTAATCCTGAACTACGAGTACCAGACTTTGAGGCAAGAAGCATACACGAGTCCACTACTTTCTCCAACCAATTACACCACTATGGTGCCTTCCTCGACTTCCCCACGAGGAAGCACGCCATAGCACTCACACTTGTGTTGGTGTCTTTTAGAAGTATCCAATTCAAGTTATCTAATAATCAAGCTAAGCTTTACAAGCAGTCCATAACCGCGGGCGCGGCTATTCGAATAGTTTTGTTAACCTTGCAAGGGTGTACCTCTACACACACATGATCATCATTTACCGCCTTTGTACTCGACACCGTTCAAGAAGTGTCGGCGAGGATGCTCACCACAACTGTTACCTCATAGCCGATCTAGTCCGAGAAAGCCGCCTACTTGGGTTGGTTACCACAATCGTGAACCCGGCCGGTTTACCGAAGTGGACCCAAGTGATGTGTGCGTGGTGCATAAGCCGGTCTCGGATGAGCCGTTCCCTCACTTAGCATCCAGGCCACAGACCTACCAGAACTCCGAACTATTGCGACATCTGGACATCGAAAGGGATGAGTTAGTAAGTTGAGAGGGGTCAGTGAGCCCAATGTGTGGTTGTACTCTTCATCTTGGATCACCACACAAGAACTCGTACTAGGGCGGTGTTCAACGAGACAACCCACCATGTACTCCTACACAGCCTCTCATCGTCCACCTTGTATTAGGGTCGATTCACCAACACTTTTCTACCATCAGCAACATGATCACTACCATCCCGACTCACATCACAGTAACAACATGGTATCATACTACGCATGCAATAAGAAATAACATTTGCAGGGGCCACATGATATCAAACAACTCCTACATTTGCTAGGATTGTGGTTTGCTTACTACTGTGACAAAATGATAGGTCATGCGAAGGAATGGGTTCATCTATGCGGTAGAAACGAATCATGGTGATCATCCTAACAATGCATAAGCGAGACATGAGAGGGAAGTGGGATTTTATCGACATGATCAATTGGGGTTTGCTTGCCTTGCTGACGAGGTTCGGGTTCTGGGTCTTCAACGAACGGGGCAGCCTCCTGCTCCGGTTCCACCTCTACTCGACAAACAACAAGCAAAGTAGCAAAGTAAATACAATGCACAAACACATGATGGAAGTTTGAATCTTGGTGTACATGCTTTGATGTGTGAAGCAATTCCATTTAAATGGAGTATATTGCAAATTGAATTGCAAATTCAAACTCCACATTTGAATTCAAATTAACCAAGTTGCATGTGACATTGTTTGATCATTTTGAATCATCTTCAAATGTATAAGATATGCCTCTGATGTGTGGTTGAAATATAACATAAATCCATGGTCCAAGTTGCAAGATCATTTGATTTGAATTTGAATTAAATTCAAATAAACCAAATGACATATGCTACTGGTCCCAATTTAAATTCAACTCAAACATAGTTGAAAGTTGCATATTTGTAAAGATAATTTTCTCCTGATCAGGGGGGGGGCTGACAAGGGGGTCCCACCTGTCAGTGGCTGGGTCTAATTAAACCGTGGGGTTAATTAATCCAGTGGCTTAATTAAGCCACTGGGCCCACTGTCAGTGACTTAGGGGTGGGTTAGGAGGGTGATTAACGTGGGAGGTTTTGGCTGACACGCCGGCGGCTAAACGCCGGCGACTGGACCGCGGCGGCGCTGCATGGGGAGGGCGAATCCTTCGATGATTTGTAGCACCGAGACCATCAACTTGAAGCCCTCACTCGCGCGCATTGAATGGGACCGAAACCAAGCGCTGGGGTGCACCGTACGCTCGTCGGCGTCAAGCTTTGCGGCGACCTAGCTACGGCCGTGATCGGGATTTCGTTCCAGGGCACGGATCGAGGCGGGGCTAGGCTGGTTCGACGAGGAGGAGCACGGGGAACATGATGGACATCATGGCGGGCTCGATGGCGTAGCGGTTGAACGTCTCCATGGATCCCGGCGGCGAGGAGCTTCGGCTCTCATGGTGGCCAAGGCTAGAGGGAGTAATCGAAGGGGGAAAGTGAGGGGTTTTGAACCCGAGCTCACCAGGAACTCAGTAGAGGTGGTGGCGAAGGCTGGGGTGGTTCAACGGCGACGGAATTGACGAAGTCCTTCACGATGGCTGGCGGCGACTTGGTGGCGATGGCGGAGTCTCCGGGGCTTCCTGGCTCGATTCACTGCACGGGAAGACGAAGACGACGTCTGCGGTTCTTCTGGACAGCTCGAGGCGTCGCGAGGAGCACGGTGGCCACGCGGGGGCTCGACGGCGCTCCGGCGTTCTTCTCGGGCGATGACGAATCGGGCGAGAGAGGAAGGGGAAGACGACGAGGAGGGAGGGGAATGAACTGGGGCGGCTCCATGATGCGTCCAGACGAAGAGGTGAGGCCTGGGGAGGCCTGGAAGCTTGAAGGCGTCGCGGTGGCGTCCACAGCGTCGGCGCCTCGCCACCGAGCTGCTTGGCAGCTCGTGGTAGAAGACGACAAGGGGGGTTCGCGAGCTGGGCCGGCTAGGTGGGCTGCGGGGAGCTAGTTGGGCTGCTTCCAGGTAAGTTCTTTTTCCCTTTTTCTCTCTGTTTTCTTTTCCTCTATTTGTTTTTCTTAGCTAAAATAAATAGCTAGGCATTTTGTTAAATGCTGAAATTTTTGATGTGAACTTATAATAATATAGGCTAGCCACTCATAAAGTTTCAACATTTTTAAAATTCAAATAATTTGAATCTTAACTCAAATAGGGTTATTTGATTAATTCCAATGCACTGTTTGAATATTTGAAAAATCCATGAGTATGGGATGGGTCCCACATCACTTGATATGTGATCACACTCATTTATAAGACTTTTCAAAAATCTAACATGAAATTTTGGAGAAGATTTTTATCTGGCCTTTTGAATTAAATCATCTTGGGGGTTTCCTTCACCCATTTTCTTTTGATGTTGATTTCAAAGATTCCTTTTGAAAATTTTGACATGATGCAAGGTTACTTTGATCCTAGCACATTACCTAACAGAGGGTTCTGACACCCTACGGCTGTGTCCCTCCTCCTCAACACCGTCAACTTCGTCATCGAGCCCCAGATCGAGAGCCTCCTCGAGCTGAAGCCACCGCAAACGTCACCGACACCTCGCCGGAACCCGCAGGGATCTCCCGCCGAATTCGCCGCCACCAGCCACCCTCCGGCCTCCCCGACAGCTCCATTGGCACCAAGGTGAGCAGCTGCTCCGTTCTCCCCTCCCCGCACCTCCTCCCGCACCGTGCAACGCCATTTTGCCATGGCCAGTGCCACGGCCGCCGCGCGAGCTCGCTGTGGACGAGCTTCCGGCGCTTCCCGGTGATGCTGCGATGGCCAGGGCGAAGCGCGCTTCCACGGGCTGCACTATGGTGGCCCTGGCTCTGCGTTTAGTGACCAAAGTCTCCACCGAGCACCATGCTGTCGTGCACTGTAGCCTCCGCCGGCGACATTTCGGCGAGCCCGGCTAATCAACCCACTAACCACCCCTAATCCCCTTGTTAATTAACCCCTAGGACCACTGCCAGGTGGGCCCCCTGGCCCCCTAACCCCTCTGTTAATTTAACAGAGAGGGATGAGCGCCCTATGACACTGACTACAGGGCCCCACACGTCAGCCCCACCCCTGACGTCACAGAGACGTCATGCCTACGCAATAAATCAGTTTTCTAATTAAAAAGAAATCAGAAATTGGTAGAAATTCGTTTAAACTTCAATAATTCATAGAATATTCATATTAACTCCAAATTAAACATATAATATATGAAAAATTATCAGAAAAATGCAAGGATTAAGAATATGCAATTTGTTTTTATTTTTGACCATTTTAAAATGGGTGAAAAGAAGCAAATGTGTATCTGACTTAATTTGAATTTGAATTTGGAGTTTGAATTTGCAATTCAATTGCAATACACTTCAATTAAGATGAATTTTCCACAAACCAGTACACTTTACATCATGTGACAACATTAACATGTTCTTGTGCATTTTATTTCAATGTTGCCCCCCTTTGTTGATGATTTCTTCCGGTAACAGTGTTTTCGACACGGGGATCACCCCCGAAGCAGAAGACTGATTGACGGGGATCAACCCCGGCAAATCCCATGGTCAGGGACCCTGGGTTAGTCATTAGAGGCACAAGTTGGAAGATAGCTCGTCAGCAAACAGGAAGGCACGCTCCCGCTCGATATTATTGATGGGGGAGATGCGATTACAGTGGATGCCAAGGCTGGAGCGCTCAAGGCTAGGGTTACAGATGATATTGGTTGTCCTTTTCGTCGCCCCTCCTAGCCCTTATATACTGAGCTAGGTCTCGGGGAGTTCTCCTACGTTTACAGGTAAGCTTTCCTAACCCTAGCTTGCTCCATACGGCAGGTTCTCGCACGTTCCTTGTGAGTCGTAGACTCCTACGTCGCTGCCAATTAGCGGGCCGAGGCTGTATCTTCATGGGCCTTCTGTCTTCAGGGACACCAGGTAGGTTTATCCGTAGGAGTCGTGGGGTCACCCCCTCGTCAGTAGCCCCCGAGTGCCTGGGGGACTCGAAGAGTCGCGCAGGGACTCGAGTACATTCATTTGTCGGTTATTGGTATGCGAGGTAAATCCGCAGGTCACTGGAAGTCTGGTGGCCATGACAAAACCTGTTTCGAGGGATGCTAAGCTGAAAGGGCCCAAGGAGTCGACTGGTCGAGCCTTGGTGAATTGCACTAGGGAAAATACCGCAGTAGCCTAATCAAACCCATGTCCCTCGACGTGAGCTTGGTACACTGGTGTCGAGCAAAAGTCCTGCCGCTTCAGGCCTTACGGTGTTCATTTGCCGCCAGTAATGTGCATAGCCTAAGGCGCGTCCGCCCGGATTTTTCTATCATGCGCAGCGAATGGAAAAGTTTGGGAGTGAAATCGCTCTTCGGCAAGTCCCAGCCCGGCCGAACTTCGCAGCGGGGTCTTACCTACACGCTAATCTTGCGTGGCATCTGGGCAAAGTGTATCGTGTTCCAGGAATGTGTGTTTTTGAGGCGTGGAGCCTTATAGCATTGCACCTGCTTGGAGCAAAACATCAAGCGAGCTGTTCACCCGTGGAGCTTTTTTCGAGTGCTTAGACGGGGTTTTTTTCGCAAGTAGTCACTCGAATGCCATTTCGGTTCTTGAGGTGAGGGAGCACCTGAAACTCTTAGCGCCGTATGATCTTGGCGAATGCATGTTTGTCTTGCGTCGGGTTGAGGGAGCACCCGAGACTCTCGTGAGTGCGAGTGGTCACTCGAGCACATGGCTGATCTTTAGGTGAGGGAGCACCTGAGACTCTCATGAGTGCGAGTGGTCACTCGAGCACATTGCTGACCGTTAGGTGAGGGAGCACCCGAGACTCTCGTGAGTGCGAGTGGTCACTCGAGCACATTGCTGACATTTAGGTGAGGGAGCACCCGGGACTCTCGTGATGTACTCTCCCGATGGGAGTAAGATGTTTTTCTTCATCGGGAAAAAGATCTGAAAGATAGAATCTCAGAGCCTTGATGGCGTACTCAGTACGCCTTACTGTGATATGACGTTGGCATGGTCTTCTGGAATTTTTTGACCGCTGTGGCCTGCCGGGGGAAATGACTTGGCGTTGTCCTGCCGAAATTTTTGCGTCGCGCGATCATGGTCCTCTTTTTGCGCGCGTAGTGGGCGGTGTTGTTATTGCGCCGGTTGGATTTTCCATACTTTTCTCCTCTGTATGGGGTTGTGCCACGTTTTACTGGGCGAAAAGGTTGGACGGTGGCCCTTCTTGCTAGGCTCTTGAGTTAAATACCGTGCGGTTGGATAAATTGTAGGTTTTACCCAGCCATTGCCTTCCTCCTCTTTCTCTGTTTCCTTCGTGTTCCTGAGCCTTCATCTTTTCTCCTCTGCGGGCTGCTGCGAGATCTATGACCAAGCGCCCCCGTGCTGCTGTAGAGTCGGCCAAGATGTCCGGCAAGTGAGAGCGGTCCACGTTCGGGGCTGGAGATCTGGATGCGCTGGTTGCTGATGGCGTGGTGGTGGAGGGCGATGTGCATCTTCCTGGTGATGAGTCAATTCCAGCGCTGGCGGCGGACGAGCGGGTATGCTTCCAGGCTTTCTTCCACCGCGGGTTTGCTCTTTCGCTGCATCCTTTCGTTCGGTGCTTGCTGTATTCCTATCGGCGCCAGTTGCATGACCTGACTCCCAACGGGATTTTGCACATTGCGTGTTTCATCACTCTTTGTGAGGCCTTCCTAGGGATTTACCCCCATCGGGGACTTTGGAGGCGGCTTTTTAGTATAAAAAGGACGAACTTTGAGTACGCCGTGGGTCGAGTGGGTATCTCCATTGGGGATAAACATTCATATTTTGACTCGGAGAAGATCGATTCCGTTAGTGGCTGGCGAAGAGGCTGGTTTTATCTGAAGGATCGCTTCGTTGTTGGTCAGCAATTTGGTCTTTCTTCTTTCAATCCGGGAATGCGGGTGGTCAGACAACCTTCGTGGTCTCATTCTTTGACCGAGGTGGAGTCGTCCGAGCTGACTCAGTTTTTGGAGAGGATTGCTGTGTTGAAGGATAACTTGACTGGTGGTCAGCTCATCTCTAATTTTCTGGGGAGGCGAGTTCAACCGTTGCAGCATCGAACTCGCCCTATGTGGCAGCACGAGGGATTGGGTGACTCGACGAGATACTCGCCTGAAGAGCTAGAACCTGATGCCTTGCTGGCTCGTATCCAACATGTGACCAAGTGCTCGAGTATTTCCGAAATGCGCCTTGTCCTTCCATATGCTTCTGATCATTC
This sequence comes from Bromus sterilis, assembly GCA_950022295.1. Lineage (NCBI taxonomy): Eukaryota > Viridiplantae > Streptophyta > Magnoliopsida > Poales > Poaceae > Bromus > Bromus sterilis. The sequence goes on along the minus strand of OX465596.1, from coordinate 343,315,585 downwards.
TCCGCCGCCGGTTGGTGCCCGTGTTCATTCATTTGTTTGGACCAGTACCTAGTTTTTCTTTGTTGTTGACATTGCTTGCCTCGCAGGGCCATGCTCCGGCGCCGTGTAATCCTCCGCAGCCGGAGGACGCCAATATTCTTGAAGAAACTGGTGCTTCCGCAGCTGATGATGTTGCGCCAACTGTTGATGCTGAAATTGTGCTGCTGGAAACTGGAGATAGTGAAGATTCCAGTCCCTTTCGCGTGAAGCGGTCGCGCCCCTTGAACGCTGAAGATCATGAGGCATTGGGTGATGCTATCCCACCAGCTGCTCCGTTTGCTGGGCCTTCCCCTTCGGCTTCTTCTCCGGCCGCTGCTACGAAGAGGGTCAGGCTGGGGCGCCCTCGTGCTGCGCGTGTCGGGTAAGAATCTGTTGGATTTTTGCCTGTTCCCTTTTCCTTGTTGTTGCGTCTGATAATGTTTATCTTGTAGTGTTGCGCCTTCTCTGGCTGCTTCGTGCACCAGCGCAGCTACTACTGACTTGAAGTCAACGGGCTCTGGGGCGACAGCCAAGCATCTTGAGGACCTCTCGGCTGCTGCTGGTCAATCTGGGCCGACGGCGACTCCTGCCGTTCCGCCCGCGGGTGTGGTTCCTGGTGCGCCCTCGTCTGAAGCGCCTGGAGTTGTTGCTCCTGAGTCCAAGCCAACTGAGCTTGGTCCCCCGTACTTTGGTCGGCTTGATCAGGCGATTGAAGACAAGGCTCGTGTTTTCGACCACGTCTCCAAGCTGGTGAGTTGATTCGTGCCTGTGCGACTTTATCATTGGGGGCACGGTAGTGCTCCCGATGGGAGTAGCCCCCGAGGCTAGAAGAAACTGCTTGCAGTTGCTTGTAGTCTTGTCTTTCCTTATCATCTGATTGTCTGGATTTTGCAGCCTATTTTCCAACACTGTGAGCATTTGGTGATTGATGTTGAGCGTTGGCAACGGGCCCATGATTCTGCCCAGGATGCTTTGTCTGCTATGGATGGTGAGTTTTCATTCTTGCGCTGCTGAGCTTTGGCCACTGCGTCTTTTGTTTTGAGTACTATCTTTCCTTGCAGACCGTCGCCAGGCTGCTGAGAAGCAGGCCGAGAAGGCGGGAAAGACGGTTTCCGTTCTCAAGGCTACCTTGGCTTCCAAGGAGGCGGAGTTGCACGATCAACACGAGGAGCTGGTTCTCCTTCGCCAGGCTGAGGACGCGCGTGCGCGGGTGGAAGCAGTCGAGGGCAACCGTCTTCGCGCCTTGGCGGACTCGCTTATGTGTAAGTTTGGCATTCAACCGTTGGTCTTGTTGTTCCTACTGTCTTCCCGTAATGACGTTTCTTTTCTTGGTGCAGCTGCTATAGGTGTGAAGCCGATGGAGGCTGCTGCTTCAGGGTCTGGAATTCTCCAAGGTGTTGTGGATGCTGTTGCAGAGGCTGTTGCGGTGGTCGGGGACGTCTGCGCCCGGGCTTCCGATCTTGTGGGTCTTGCGCACGAGCACCTTATGCCGGAGGGTTCAAAGGTTACTGATGGCCTGGGCGCTCGGGTGGCTGCATTCGGCCCGGATGGGAAACGTATGGTGGAGCTAGTTGCGGAGAGCGTGGTGAGTGGTTCTTCCACGGCCCTTGTCGTCCTTATGGGGCATGGGATTTCTATTAATGATTCCTTGGTTGAGACCATCCCGGACTATTCTGAGGAGCAGGACGACCGAGCCGAAACACTGGCTCGTCGCCTGCAGCAGGTTGTAGATGCTCAGGATCCCCTGTCGTAGGTGAGGGGGAGGCACAGTGGTGCCGCGTCGCTTTGAAACTTTGTCTGTAATTCATGACTCTGTTGTGATAGTTGATCTTTTGCTACCTTTATCTGAGTGACTGCTTGGCTGTTCCTCTTGCTGTTTTTGATTTCTTTGTTTTGTTCATCCTGTGGTAGGCCACTCCGGGCGTTCTTCATCCTTCGAATTCGCTGATTGATGACGCTCGCGAGGGTGCTTACGAGTCCGTTTTCTTGCGACTGAAGGACGCTGAGCGGGAGATTGTTCAACAGAAGGGATCCGTAGCCGTTCAGCATACTCGGCGCGAGCGTGCCGAGGCCGTGGTTGAGAGCCTTTCTTCGTGGGTGGTGAAGTTGTCCGACCTCCTGCGGGGTGAGTCTTGCCTCTTCTTGGTTGCCTGATTCCTCTTAGTAGGTTTTCCGTCTCTGTCTTGATCGTAGTTTTTGCCTTTCGAAGTGCTGGAAGGGGAACTCGGGATGAAGAGAGGGCCGTTCAGTCGGAGATGTGGCGGCTTGATGATCCCAGAGTGCAGGCGAGCAATCCCTTTTGGGCGGATGGGGCTCGTGCTCGAGCGTTTGCTTTGCTTCGTCTCCGAGTTGAGAGGGTACCGAATGCTCTCAAATACTGCCAGCGGGTATTGGGTGGTATCCATGTTGAGTTCTATCCGTTGGAGGTGGTTCCTTCGTCCCTTGAGAGGCTCTGTCGCATATTTTCTCAGCCTGCCGAGTTACGTCGAGTGATGGATCATAAGATTCGTGCTGGGGCCCGAGCTTCTTTGGGTTTGGTCCATAGTCATTGTCCGGGGTGGATTTTGCTCAGGTGGTGGCGGGTCCTCCAGGCGGTAGGGATCATCCGATGAATGAGCACTACATGGCTGTAGTTAAACCTGCGTGCCAGGTTGTGAGGCGGGTTTGCGAAGAGAACGACCGCCATCTGGGTGCACTTATTAAGGAGAAGTTGGAGCCTAAAGATTAGGTGCTTCCCTTCGTTGTATATGCTTCTTCCTGGTTGTATATATTCCATGATGTCTTCGGGGGGTCGTCTGCGTTTGTAGTTGTGGGGGACGTTCCAGAGGGTTGCCGCGGCAAGCCCCCGAGTGTAAAAGTTTTTATCTGTCGCGGTTGCGAAAAGCGCCTCGGGGGGTGGCAGTTTCGGCGAGCCCCAAGTGCAAAGTTTAATGTACCGCGATTGCGGAGGACGCCTCGGGGGGTGGCTGCTTTGGCGGGCCCCGAGTTCCAAGTTGATGTGTCGCGGTTGCGGAGGACGCCTCGGGGGGTGGCTGATTTGGCGAGCGCCCGAGTGCCAAGTTGATGTGCCGCGATTGCGGAAGACGCCTCGGGGGGGTGGCTGCTTTGGCGAGCCCCCGAGTGCCAAGTTGATGTGTCGCGATTGCGGAGGACGCCTCGGGGGGTGTCTGCTTTGGCGAGCCCCCCGAGTTCCAAGTTGATGTGTCGCGATTGCGTAGGACGCCTCGGGGGGTGGCTTCTTTGGTGAGCCCCCGAGTGCCAAGTTGACGTGCCACGATTGCGGAGGACGCCTCGGGGGGGGTGGCTTCTTTGGCGAGCCCCCGAGTGCCAAGTTGATGTGCCGCGATTGCGGAGGACGCCCCGGGGGGTGGCTGCTTTGGCGAGACCCCGAGTGCCAAGTTGATGTGCCGCGATTGCGGAGGACACCTCGGGGGGTGGCTGCTTTGGCGAGCCCCCGAGTTCCAAGTTGATGTGCCGCGATTGCGGAGGACGCCTCGCGGGGTGGCTGCTTTGGCGAGTCCCCGAGTGCCAAGTTGATGTGCCGCGATTGCGGAGGACGCCTCGGGGGTGGCTGCTTTGGCGAGCCCCCTAGTGCCAAGTTGATGTGCCGCGATTGCGGAGGACGCCTCGGGGGGTGGCTGCTTTGGCGAGCCCCCGAGTGCCATCAGATTTTGGGGAAAAATATTTATGTAATACTTTTCCTGCTGTCTCTTACAAAAAGTAGGGGGTTTTGTTGAAGAAAGATCCCTTTTACTTAGAACGATGATGTAATGGCCTTAAAGGCCTGGTAACTTTATCTCTGGGTGCCTGGGTTCTTCGGGTGATTTTCCTTTCCTTCTACGGGAGCGTTTCTTCTGCGAGTCCCGTGGTCCTGCTGCCTTGGTGGTCTACTAAGGCTTCTGCTATCTTGTGGAATTCCTTGTCGCAGCGGTCGGATCTGACGAAACTGCCGCTGATTTTGATGAACCCGTGTGGGCCTGGCATCTTCAGCTTGAGGTAGGCGTAATGAGGTACGTCCATGAAGCGAGCGAAAGCTGGTCGCCCGAGAATTGCGTGGTATTGCGACTTCCTGTCGACCACTTCAAAGTCAAGCGTTTCCTTGCGGAAGTTTGTCGCATTCCCAAAGACTACCTCCAGGCTTATCCTTCCGAGGGGGTAGACTGCTTTTCCTTGTACGATCCTGTCGAAGGTTGTGCCTGAGGACTTGAGTGCGTTGTTTTGGATGAGCATGTCGTCGAGTGTTCGGGTGAAGATGATGTTGATCCCACTGCCGCCGTCCATGAATACTCGCGACATGTCGTAATTTCCGATTCTGGCCTCGAGTACTAGCGCGGCGTGCCCTGGTTGGGGAACGACTTGCGGGTGGTTGTCCCGGGATAAGGCGATTTCTGTCTCCAACCCACGCAGGTACTCTGGGACGGCCGGGTGTGCGGAGGTTGCCAGGAAGACTTGTCTGGTGACTTGTTTCCGCTGCCTGTTAGAAGGTCTGCCTTCTTGTATCATGTAGATCCTCCCGTGGGCTTCTGGGTACTGGTTTTCCTCTTCTGGTGTCCTTTTCCGTTCCTGGATGGCGGCCACCTGTCTTTTTGGCAGAGGGGGGCTGGTGGCGCATTGTGGGCGACTGGCCCAACTGCTATGCTTGCGAGTGGTCGTGCTGTTGCGGCCGCGGAGCGGCTTTTCTCCTCGGCCAACTCGTTGAAGCTTCTGCAATTCCTGAGGGTGTGGGACGATCTGAGCTCTCCTCGCTCGTTTCTGAATCCGTGTATAGAACACGGTCCGTCGAGTTGTTCTTTGGCGGAGCGGAATGCGCGAGTGCCGTCGCGTGGCTGCCTTGTCCTCCATTCTCTTTTCTGAGCCCGGGGCTCGTCTTTTGGGTTGTCTCGTCGCTGTGGTCTGTTGTCATCGCGGTGCCTGCCGTTCCGATCGTCCGAGAAACCGGCGGCGACCATGTCAGGTCCTCTGTCGTCGTAGAAGTTCCGTCTGGGTCGCTTCCTTCTTCTGTCGGCTCCTCTATCTCCGTTGTAGTCGTAGTCGTACTCTGATCGTGCAGTGTGGGTTTCTGTTTCATTACGAACGGAATCTTCTCCATCCGCCCAGCTGTTGGCTCGTTCTAACAGCCGTGCGATTGTTCGGACTTTCATCTGTCCGAGCTGCTCCTTGAATTCAACGCATTGAAGGCCTCGCCTGAACGCGTCGATCGCACTTTCGTCCGAGATGTCTTCCGCTGAATTCTTGAGTATCGTCCATCGCTGGATGTATGCTCGCAGGGTCTCCCTCGTTCCTTGTTTGCATGCCCGCAGTTTCTCGAGTGAGGCTGGTCGCTTGTATGTGGATTTGAAGTTTTCTATGAAGGCTCCTCGGAACTGGCTCCAGGAGCTGATGGAGCCGCGCCGAAGATTCTTCAGCCAATGTCGAGCGGAGCTCTCGAGCATGAGCTGCATGTATTGCATTGCCGTGACGTTGGTTCCTCTTTGAAACTTGACTGTTGTTAGGTAGTCGTCAAGCCATGCCTCCGGCTCCTCGAGTCCGTTGTACTTTAGTGTCGTGGAGTTCAGTTTGAAACCGTTTGGCATACGCGTCTCACGTATGGCACGTGTGAAGCATAGTGCTCCACATGGCTCGATTTCCTCGTCGGAAGCCTCTTCGTCCAAGTACTCCTCGCGTGCTGCGTGTCTTCGCCTGCTCCGGTTGACTCTGTTCTGCGTGATGTCTTCTCGCGCATCTCGTCGAGTGCTGCGGCGCCTGTTGTTGTCGTCGCTGTCGTGTTTCTTGTACCTATCGGGGCGCCTACTCCTGTCATCATTATTGTCGTCGTCGTCGTCTGGTGAACTGGGGTCCCTGTCCGGTGTCCGCTCGCGAGTCTGCCGTTTTGTGCTGGATTACTTAGGTACCGAGGCATCGATGGCGTCCTTCATTATCTGCAAAGCAATGGAAGTGTAGCGATCCGTCTTGCCCTTTTTTCTTTTCTGGGCACGGGACAGGTAGTCCTGGGCGCTTATGAGTGCTTCTGCCGGAGTGAGGGGCTCTTCTTCGTCGTCGTCTTCCTCTAATTTGAAGTCGTCTTCCAGTTTCTGCACCACTCTCGCCATTTCTGTCTTCCGCAGGTTGTTGAGTTTCGATCTGTTGCGGGTGGGGGAGTCATGGCCTGGTGAGTCACTTCTGGGAGGTTGTCTGCGACTGCTTTTATTTTCGAGTTCCGCCTTTTCTTGCTTCTCCATGGCTAGGCGCCACTGTCTCGTCTGTTGGGTTAGCTCGCCCGCTAGCTTGTTGTATGCCCTTAGCTCGTCCCTTGAGGCATCTGATGGTAGTAACCTGCCGCGGGCGACTGCTTCCTTTACCATTGCCATTGATTCCTTGGACAAGTATATTTTTTCTTTGGGTGGTTCTTCTGCCGCTGCAACCGGGGTTTGCTGCCTGCTGCGTGATGGCTGGCTGCCTTGGTCGGGTGCTTGCTGCTTGCTGCTTGGTGGCTGACAGCTTTTTTGATTGCTGGGTCATTGTTCCACCTGGACTTTCCTTGGTATGGTCCCCGGTTCTCCTAGCTGTACGACCATCTGACTGGTGTTGCCGGGACCTGCCGCCATGTTGGTGGTTGGGGTGTCTTGATGAGTGCCCGGGTCGTCGACTCGTCCATTGTTACCTGACGCTGGTGCGCCAACTTCTGCCATGAACACCTGCGATGGTGTCCTTGCCGCCTCGTTGTTGATATGTGTGATGGTGCTTCTCCATGTTGGGGCTCCACTCGGGCGGTCGCGAGTGGCGTGGAGCCCTGAGTTGGGTGGATAGCTACGGCTGCCAGATAGGCTGGCCGTGTGGGCGGCGTCCGCTCCGGTCACTGCTGCAGGTGTTGCCGTGGGTGCGCGGGTGCCGTCAGTGAGGCGAAGAGTCCCCCAATGGTTGATGTAGATCTGATACGCTCCGAAGATCAGATTGACGCCGGAGTGTAGATCGGTAAAGGCTGGCTGGAGGGCCGGGAGGTGGGCCGTGAATCCGAGGGACTCGAACTGATTGGATCTTGCCGGAGCCGTCGAGTCGATGAGTGCTGATGATGATGAGGCCGCCGAGATCGCGTTCCCAACCTGCGCGGTTCCCACAGACGGCGCCAATTGACGGGGAATTGATCATGTCTATAAAAACCCAATTCCCTCTCAGTCTTGCTTATGCATGTTTAGGTGATCACCATGTTACGTTCTACCGCATAGTTGAACCCATTCCGATGCATGACCTATTATTTTGTCACTGTATTAAGCAAACCACAATCCTAGCAGATATAGGAGTTGAATGCTGAGCATGTGCCCCCCTGCAACTATTACTGCTTATTGCTGCTTAGTGGTACAATGAGGTTACTTTGTTTGTGAGTCGGGATGGATGTTCACAGTGATGTTGTTGTTAACGTGTTGGTGAATCCACCCTAAACAAAGGTGAACGAAGAGAGGCTGTGTAGGAGTAAACAGTGGGTTGTCTCGTTGAACACCGCCTTAAGCCCAAGTTCTTGTATGGTAATCCAAGATAAAGAGTACAACCACACATTGGGCTCACTGACCCCTCTCAGCCTAGTACCTTGATCCGTGTTGACGTCCAGGAGTCACATTAATTCGGGCTTTCCCTTTGGCATATGCATAGAAAAGAATGAATGAAAGATTGCATCATATAGATATGTGGGTGGACCTGTGAGGCAGTGAAACCACCTGCCAAAGGTGGCGTCTCGGTCACTTGCATTATTTGAGTCCGTTTCGTTGATCCGGACGGGCTCTCGAGCGGAGGCAACTCAGATAGTCGACTCCTGGAATAGACCCGTTATGAGCGAAGTGTCGTGGTGAACATCCTCGATGTCACCTCTTGAACGGTGGCGAGCAAAAGGCAGTAACCGATGGTCATGTGTGTGTAGCTTACACCCTTGCAAGATTAACAAAACTATTCGAATAGCCGCGTCCGCGGTCATGGACTACTTGGAACCTGTACCTGATTATTAGACAACTTGAATGGATACTCTAAAACTCGCAAGATAAGCGTGAGTGCTATGGCGTGCTTCCTCGTGGGGAAGTCGAGGAAGTATCCATAGTGGTGTATTGGTTGGAGACTTGGTAGTGGACTCGTGTACGCTTCTTACCTCAAGTCTAGTACTCGTAGTACAGGACTAGCCAAGTCAAAGCTGGGACTTCTGCATTTTGAAACCCCACCTCCCTTTACCTTGAAACTTGATCATGAGTAGTATAGTTCTGATGTAAGTCTTGCTGAGTACGACTTTGTACTCACGTTTGCTTATTCTATGTTTTAGATGAGAACCCAGACACCGATGGAGTCACCTTCCTGAAGCTCGACGTTGACTAAGCTAGTATAGTTCCAGACAGCAGTCTGGTCCCTCGTGGAAGGGCATGTATGTTGAACAAGGCTTCTCTAAGCCATTTGTTAATAGTGTCTGTACTCAGACCTAAATTGCTTCCGTTGTTTGATGTAATGTTGGATCACAGACTCGTGATCTCTTTGTGTACTCTATGGGTAAGTCAATAAAGATATACTTTGTAGAGTTCATGTGAAGAGTACCTGCTGTTTACATTGGACATGTATGCTGCGTGTATGTTTATAACATGCATGTCTTAGTGTGGGGTTCGATAGCTTAGTTGTGTTCTTGCCGGCGGTCTTTTATACACCAAGTGGCCCTTAGATGTGCGCAGCTTGGGTCATCGCGATGCGATTGCTCGTGACTCTGTCACGTGGCACACTTTGTTGTATGATTGAGCCCGCCCAAGACCCCGAGTAAGTGATCGGGCTGGAGTCTGTTTATGTAAGTGTTATAATTCAATCGATAATATGGTTGAGGCGACTTGTCTATGAGTATGGGATTTCACCACCCATAATCATTTAGACTTGTGAGCGGGCGATGAGGACCCATCTCAGTTGATCATCCTGCCTGGATGGGATTCCCTCACGTATGATGCTTTCCGAGATTGTTCTGTGCTTGGCCTTGTCTGCTTGGACAAGTGGGTACAACTCTCGTCTCTCCATATGATTGAGTTGTGACTGGAATTACAGACGCATATTCCGGGTCCCGACATGGGGTGCAGTTTGTCGCCGTCCCGGCATCATTTTTGTAGAGGCGCGGAGCCTGATTAGAGATGCACCCACTTGCAATAAACAGATCAAGTGGACTATTCACAGTCACCTGCGGAGCTTTTGCGAGCTCAGGCGAGGAGTCGATAAGAGATGCACCCACTCTGATAGTCGTCGAGTGCGTGGGCAGATTGATCTCCTGGGTATTAGTCGGGTCTTGCGAGTAGCCACTTGAATGCTTCGTTATCTTCTGGGTGAGGGAGCACCCGAACTCTATAGACGTATCGCTTTTTGTTAGTGCGAGTGAGGGAGCACCCGAACTCTGTAGATGTCCTTGTTCTTGATAGGGGGGAATATCCACCTGCATTCTCGAAGTTTGAACCTTGCTCTGTTTTTAGCAAAGGCAAGGTGCTCCCGATGGGAGTAAAATTTTTGGAACAAAGTCAAAATTTTTGGCACAAAGAGACAGGGAATCTTTACCGGGCTTGATTTTACCAGTTGTTTTTATCTTGAATCATCCTTCTTGGACTGTCGCGAGGATAAGCATCGTAATAATGCTTTTGGTGACCATTGTGATGACAACGCTTGGTCTTCGAACCGTCACATCTTCTGACCCGTCATAATGACAACTTGGACGTTGCGCTGCTGCCCGATGGGTTTTCGAGGAGTGTATGGGAAACATGCGAGATTTGATGCGTCCTTTATTGAGTAGTGCTTGATGTGAAGAGGCATATAGTCTTGGAATTCGTAGCGCCAAGCGCGTTGGTCTTGAATTAATGATAGCGCCGTCTGGGTTTCTGCGTGTTTTCCTTGCATGCCCCTAGGTTGTGCTATAAATACATGTTGTTATTTTCCTGGGCTCAGCGTCTGTTCTTCTCCCATATTTTCCTTCTCCTTCTTCATGATACGGCGCCCAAGCGTGGTGGCGGCGTAATTGCTGTTAGCTCTTCTGGCGGCGTGGTTGACCGAGGTCGTGGCCGACGCGGCCGTGATGGCCGCATGCCTCGTTCTTTGCTCCCAATGAGTACATAGAAGTTGTCAATTCCTCCGGTCGTGTTGTTTACAAAGGATCAACGCAAGAGATAATAATAATGGTAACTGAAAGTAAAGACTGAAACTAAATTGATGATGTAAACAATGGTGTGCATATGGACCGGGGTCCCGTGATGTTCACTAGTGATGTATCTCTCCCAAAAGACGATAAAATTGCTAGCGAGGTAAACAAATCACAGCTGGGAAATTGACAGGATTATAAACGCACCGCAATGCTAACTATGCTACAAAAGAAAGGAAGAGGCTCAAAAGCAATGGGCAGTACGCCAAAGTAAGTAGACCGAAATCCAACTGCATCTACTACGAATCATCCACCTTGAGATATCTATCCAGAACATCTCGCTAGTATTAAGTTGCGAATCCCACCCAAAGTGTAAACTCAAAGCAACAGACAACTGCATTAAAATAACTATGCGTAAAGTAAACAATCCTTGCACCCGCAAGTAAAAGCACCGTTGTTTTATCCCTGGTGGCAACAGCACATCCCCTAGTCTCTTGTTTCTGTCACTCAAGCTAGACATCAAGGGGCTGAACCCACAATCAAGCATAACGCTCCCTCTTGGAGTTGCAACAAATCACTTGGCCAAAGTAAAATACGGCAACGGAGAACATGCAAGAATTTACTAAAGAACACAAATATAAAAGAGAACCAAATATATTACTCATCACAATCTGAACATAATCTCATAATCCATCAGATCCCAACAAACTCAGCATGGCAACATAGAAAACTATAAAAGTGCCTCGATCATGTGAGGCAGCTCACGAGGTCTCGAAAGTGGAAGCACAAAGAGGGGAGAGGTAAATCACATAGCTACTGGTCACGGACACATGGTCCATGGGGGACTACTCACGGCACATCCGGAAGGCGTCCATGGCTATGGATGGTCTCCCGGAGGGGATTCCTCCTTCCGACAGGGTGCCGAGGCAGCTTCTCCTGGCAGCCCCGATCTTGAAACAGCGGCGGCGACGGAACAGAGAGGAGAACCAGAATAGCAGATCGATATTAGGGGTTTCCGTCACGGGGGGTAAATATAGGCGAAGGGGAGCACCGAGAGGGGCCACAGGGCAGCCAGGAGGCCTCCTAGCACGTCCTAGGGTGGGGTCGCGCCAGGGACCCTCCTGGGGCCCTGGTGGGTCCACCCCCCTCAGCTCTTGATTATTCCGGAAGGTTCTGGGTCGCTGATTTTTTATTGGATTTTTCCGGAATTTATTTGGCACTTTAATGGCCGAAAAACCTGAAATACAAAAGCAGCAGAAAAACAGGAACTGTCAACTGGGTGCACTGAGTTAATAGGTTAGTCAAAATATGATAAAAAGTGTATGAAACTTCAAGCAAAACATGGCAAAGTCACAAAAATCATGCATGGAGGAAGCAGAAATTATAGATACGTTTGGGACGTATCAACATCCCTAATCTTAATTCCTGCTCGTCCTCGAGTAGGGAAATGATAACAAGCATAGTTTCTGTGGTGACATGCCACACAACCATATAAGGACATTTAAGTAAACCAAACAAAGCATGCAATTCAATTCAAGTCTTAACAAGCAACAGTCTATATTAGCATTGACACAAGTAACAAAAGAACAAAAGGTGTAAGAGCTCTCGCTGTCCGTGACTCGAATGTCTCCAAATGGTGTTTGCGTGCAAGAAAGGGGATAGGGAAATACAAGATACAAAATAGTTATTGAGAAGTACAATCTACTAAAGTTTCACACTTAGTCTCCTTTCGATTCTTATCTGGACTCGTCCCCAGACCACTAGTCAGGTACAAGTCAAACTGATCCACTCCTTTTCGATATTTTGAGTACTCATGCAATGGATCAGCGTGAGCAAGAAAGTTGACACCTAAAAGGCGAAACCGAAAGAAGGTGGAGGAGGAAGACAAAAAAGGTGTGAAAGGCTCACATCAATGAGGACAACCATAGTTGAGAGAAAGCCATATGATAGATATGATGTGAGGAGTAGGGATTTCCATGCCACGGATGCACATGTGAGCTAAAAGCTCTCTAAGGGAACTAGTGGGGGTGCATCCAACTTGCTTGCTCAAGAATACCTAGAGCTCATTTGAGGAGGCTCATCATTGGAATATACAAGCCAAGTTCTTTAGTGTGAAGGGTCCCCACATAGCTATATGCATGTATGATGATATCCATGGAGTACAATGGATAGAGGATGAAGTACTATTCTGGATCTCTCAAAAGGAATAGTAGTGTGCCCCCTTCTCTCTTTTTATTTTCTTTTTCTCTTTTTTCTATGTTTTTGTATTTTTTGGTGGCCTCAATGGCTCTTTCTATTCCTCTCATTTGTCCTCTTTGGGATCTTTTGATTTTGTCCTCTTTGGGATCTTTTCCTCACTTTAGGGGAAACACTCTATATTTTACAAGAATATATGAGATCTTTCACACTTTACAAAGGTACTCACATAAAGAAAATGAAACTATCATGATGCAAATGTATGCCTCTGCCAGGGTAGCAGGATATGCAATGATACTAGTGCGTCATGTAGCAATGATTAGGGAAAGGCCCAACTAGCATGCGGCTCATCGATCAAGCAAGTAGCATGTATGACATGAAGAATCAAGTCATGAGAAGGTGGATGTTGCATGGAAATGTATCTCGGAAATGCTATGGAAATGCCTTGATAGGTAGGTATGGTGGTTGTTTTGAGGAAGGATATAAGGAGGTTTATGATGACAGAGTGTATCGTGCCAAGGGTTTGGATGTACCGGCGAAGGTGGACGCCAACTCTCGGAGTGAGAAGGAGGCAATGCACGGCACAGGAAAGGCTAGAAAAATATGGGAAGGTGGAAGTGTCAACTTTCGAATACTCACATTAGTCTGAAGAACTCATGCACTTATTATCGGTAACTCTCAATCTAATCAGGAGGTTTCACAAAGAGACAAGTACCCCGAGGAGGAGTGTATGGGGGTTTGGTTATCCTTGCGCATCCTCGACTCATGGTAGGTGAGTGTACTCTAATATTCGAACCCTCCAGAGGTTAGTGATCCATCTAGTAGCTAGAGTTCTCAACAGGGGTTTTGGTTTTCAAAAATCACATGGATTGCCCAAAATACAACATCTATCACTAATAGGCTCGAGCTCTTGACACCAAAAGTTCAAACATTACTCTAATCAATACCTCAAAACTATTGCAAGTTACTACTACAAAGAGAATAGCAACTTCAACTACCTACTTTCTAGTTAAGACACAAAAGTCAGTGCAACAGGCAAACTCTCTAACAAGATAAAACATGCAACCTATATAAAGTTCAACCTGAGATAAAAGAAAAGCTCTAGAAGAAAACTAAAGAACTATAACTAAACAGGGCAGCAGCTAAGAAAAGAAAAAGAACAACTCACAACTAAAGAAATAAGCATGCAAATCCTATGAGGAGTTCTAATTCAAGCGGAGCGTGTTTCTCTCCCACACAAAAGAAAGTTGGGATCTAACTTGTTATGAACAGCAAACAAAGCTAAGGAAAACTAAAAATAAAAACCTAAGAGCAAGACGCTCCAAGCATAGCACATAACGCATGAAGTGATAAAAATATAGTGAAACGAGGGATGAACTGATAATTGTTGATGAAGAAGGGGATGCACGGGGTCATCCCCAAGCTTAGAAGCTTTAGTCTCCTTGAATATTTATTGGGTGTGCACGTGGGAATCCCCAAGCTTGAGCGTTTGACACTCCAGGATCTTCTTTCATCATCTTGCATCGCACACTTGAAAACTCCCTTCATACACAACTCATCATAAGCTGATTAGAGAGGTTAGTACCCTATTAAAATAATTTTCCCTTACTGGAAATAAAGATATTCTTGAAGAGCTACTGTTTCTGAAGATTGCCAAAATGTTTTTGCAAAGAAAAAGCAAGCTTAAGGTTTGCAAAAGTTAGGCGAGACATAACGTGGCAGAATCTGTGAAAAACAGAACAACAGGTAGTAAAGAATTTTTTAGGGATACTTCTACAACTCAAATCAAAAAACTCAGAACATAAGAAAGTTCCGTGATTGTATAGAGCACGCTGTGTAAAACTTTCATCTCAAAAAGATGAACTGGGATTTTTCTATGATTTTGCCGTCATGAGAAAAGAATCTGTTTTCTGGACAGCATGTCACAACTTTCACTTCCCTTGTCATATGAGGCTACAAATGGCCCAAAGCTTGAAAAGTAAAGATAAAATGATGTTGATACAGTAGTAACAATCACCAAGACCACTAAAAACAGAAGAAAAACAAAAAGGAAAACCTAAATTCGTTGCGGGCTGCCTCCCGAAAGCGCTTCTTTAAAGCCATCAGCTAGGCTTAAAGCAAAAGAATCAAGTTTTATCAAGAAAATAACTAGCCCGTGTGACGGACTCAAAAGGCAACTTAATCTTTTTCCTAGGGAAATGTTCCATCCCTTTCTTGAGAGGGAATTGGAATTTAATATTCCCCTCTTTCATATCAATAACATCACCAACGGTGCGAAGAAAAGGACGTCCCAAAATAATTGGACAAGAGGGCTCACACTCAATGTCCATGATAGTAAAATCAACGGGAACATAATTATCATTGACAATGATAAGAACATCGCCCATCTTCCCTAAAGGTTTCTTTACGGAATAATCGACAAGACGAACACCAGAAGAACAAGGATCAAAAGGTTTCAATTCAAGCATAACATACATTCTTTTGGGCATAACAGAGGTACTAGCTCCAACATCACAAAGAGAAAAGGAAGAGAAATTATTCAATTTGATTTTTATCATAGGATCCCAACCATCTTCTAGCTTCCTAGGTATGGAGGCTTCTAGTCTAAGCTTCTCCTCCCTAACTTTGATTAGAGCATTGGTGATATGCTCTCTGAAGGCAATATTAAGTGTGCTAGTGTGGGGGTCTCTAGACATTTTGTGTAGGAAACCAATAACTTCAGGTAAGGTGCATTTGTCAAAGTCTAGATCACTACTATCTACCAAGGAGGTAGTGATATCATTTAGGCTCACTTGTTTGAAAGCCTCTATGTTCATAGAGGTTTCTTCATCTATGGTTGAGGTGGTAGCATCACCATTGATAGGTCTAGTGGGACTAGGGGTGTGATGGGTGCTAACAGTTTGGACATCCTCAACAACTTGGATAGTACCAACTGTGTGGTAGGTAGGAAGGCTCTTAACTCTCTCTTCTTCCTCCTTTTCTCTAGCCCATCTCTCTTTAAGTTTTCCAACATCCCAATATTTTCATTAATTTGCACTTGGATAGCATTCATAGGAGTGTTCTTCCTCTCCTCTGGGGGAGAAGTTCTAATTTTAAGCATCTCAATGTCATGGGCTATGTTGTCTACCTTCGAAGAGAGGATATCTAATTTGTCTAATTTCTCTTCTACACTCTTGTTGAAGGCTTTTTGGGTAGTGATAAAGTCTTTAAGCATACTCTCTAGTTCAGAAGTGGGGTTCTTGTTGCTAGGATAAGTGTTGTTGTTCCCATAAGTGGATGGAAACGGCCTAGGATTACTAGCAAAGTTGCCCCTTTAAACATTATTATTGAAGTTTTTTCTAGAGATAAAATTCAAATCTACTTGTTCTTGAGCAACCAAGGAATTTAAAGGAACATCCTGAGGATCAATAGGAGCTTGCTTGGTAAGTAGAGACATGATCAAGTCAACCTTTTCATTAAGAGAGGAGATCTCCTCGACAGAATGTACCTTCTTACCAGTTGGAGATCGTTCGGTGTGCCACTGAGAGTAGTTCAGCATCTGATGGATTCTCGCCCCTCGTTGGTTACCCAAAGTGGAATGTTGAGATGTAGACAGCAGCAAATTTCCATCGGTGAAGATACCAAGGTTTGTCTCCAGTAGGACTCCGACAACAACATGAAGGTGACAACGGTGCCACCAATTAGGCGGTTGACGTGGACCTGCACACACAACAGATAACTTTGCTCCCAACAAGTACAGAGAGGTTGTCAATACCTCCGGCCTTGTTGTTTACAAAGGATCAAACGCACGAGATAATAATGATAGCGATAGCAACACAAAAGGAAATAAAGCAGCAAATAAATAGCGGGTGTAAACAGTGGTGGAAATATGGACCGGGGTCCCATGGTGTTCACTAGTGATGTCTCTCTCCCAAAAGACGATAAAATAGCCATGCGAGGTAAACAAATTATAATTGGGAAATTGACAGGATTATGTGCGCAAACCAATGCTAACTATGCTACAAAGAAAGGAAGAGGCTCAAAAGCTTGGGCAGTACGCCAAGACAAGTAGACCGAAATCCATCTGCATCTACCTACTAATCATCCACCTTGAGATATCTATCCAGAACATCTTGCTGGTATTAAGTTGCGAATCTCACCCAAAGTGTAAACTCAAAGCAACAGACAACTGCATTAAAGAACTTTGCGTAAAGTAAACAATCCTTGCACCCGCAAGTACAAGCACCGTTGTTTTATATCTTGTGGCAACATCATATCCCCTAGACTCATGTTTTTGTCACTCAAGCCAGTCATCAGGGGGAATGAACCCACACTCATGCATAACGCTCCCTCTTGGAGTTACTACCTACTACTTGGCCAAACCAATAAAGAGCAACGGAGAACATGCAAGAATTACTCAAGAACATAAATGTAAAAGAGGAGAATCAAATATATTACTCAAACACAATTTTAACATAGTCTCATAATCCATCAGATCCCAGCAAACTCAGGATAGCAACAACAGAAAGATTACATATGTGCCTCGATCACGTAGGGCAGCTGACGATGTCTAAGCCATGAAGAACAAACAGGGGAGGAGAACATCACATAGCTACTGATCATGGACCCATGGTCCAAGGTGGACTACTCACGGTTCATCCGGCAAGCATCCATGGTGGTGGAGAAGCTCCCGGAGGTGGTTCCTCCCTCCGACAGGGTGCCGGGAAGAGGGCTCCTGGTACTCCCGGTCTTGGAAGCGCCGCAGCGGAGGAACAGAAGAGAGATCGCGAAAAAGGGTTCTAGGCTCGAGGGTTTCGGGACGAGAGAGATATATAGGCGAAGGGGGTCAGCCAGAGGTGGACCAGGGGCCCCAGGCACCCCCTGGCGCGGCCTATGGGGTGGCCACGCAAGGTGGCCGCCTGGGCCACCCCTGGCTCCCCTCTGGCCCCACTTTGGCTCTTCCCGAAGCTTCCTGTACGCTGATTTTTTCTATATTTTTCCCGGATTTTTTCTGGCACTTTAAGTAATGGGAAAACCTGAAATACAAAAACAACAGAAAACAGGAACTGGCACTGGGGGTTAGTCCAAATATGATCAAAAGTGTATGGAAGTGCATCAATATCATAGCAATATCACACAAAAGATGCATGGAGCAAGCAGAAATTATAGATACGTTTTGGACGTATCAACATCCCCAAGCTTAATTCCTGCTCGTCCTCGAGTAGGTAAATGATAACAAGCATAATTTATGTGGTGACATGCTACCAACCATATAAGAACTTTTAAGTAAAGCAATCAAGGCATTGATATGACTCAAACGTATCTATAATTTAAGATCTTTTTATTACATATTTTGGAACTAACCTATTAATGGTTGCAAGAGTGCACAAGTTCTTGTTTTTGTCCTTTATGTGTAGAAATTACTTGGATAAAGGAAAAATCACAAAAAGAAGCCTTGTAGGAGTTGGACTCTAACTCTCCCGAAATCTGTCCCCACCAGACAGGTTTTAAAGATCTCCTCGGAAACGCTAGAATACGACGTCAAACGGAAAAACTTGAATATCTCCAAATGGTGTTTGCGTGCAAGAAAGGGGATAGGGATATACGATAGAGTAAAACTTAGTTTTTATTGTTAAGAACTTAATCTACTAAAGTTTCACACTTGGTCTTCTTTGGAATCTTATCTTGATACATCCCCAGACCACTAGCCAGGTACAAGTCAAAATGATCTACTCCCTTTCGATATTTTGAGCACTCATGCAATGGATGAGCGTAAGCAAGAAAGTTGACACTTAGGATCACAAAGAGAGAAAATGATGGAGGAGGAAGACAAAAAAAGGTGTGAAAGGCTCACATATTTGAGGACAATCATAGGCGAGAGAAAGCCAAATGATAGATATGATGTGAGGAGTAGGGATTGCCATACAACGGATGCACATATGAGCTAAGGTAAACTCTCCAATGGAACTAGTGGGGGTGCATCCAACTTGCTTGCTCAAGAAGACCTAGAGCTCATTTGAGGAGGCTCATCATTGGAATATACAAGCCAAGTTCTATAGTGTGAAGGTCCCCACATAGCTATATGCATGAATGATAATCTCTATGGAGTACAAGATATAAGATGGAGTACGAGTGTGGATCTCTCAAAAGTAATACTAGTGTGCCCCTTCTCTCTTTTTATTTCTTTTTCTCTTTTTTCTATTTTTTTGGATATTTTGGTGGCCTCAATGGCTCTTTTTATTTAACTCTCATTTGTACTCTTTAGGATCTTTTGATTTTGTCCTCTTTGGGATCTTTTCCTCACTTTAGGGGCAACACTCCATATATTACAAGAAGCATAGAAGATCTTTCACACTTTACAAAAGTACTCAACATAAAGAAAATGAAACTATCATGAAGTATGCAAATGTATGCCTCTGCCAGTGTAGCAGGATATGCAATGATACTAGCGCGTCATGTAGCAATGATTAGGGAAAGGCCCAACTAGCATGAGGCTCATCGATCAAGCAAAAGCTTGTATGACATGAAGATCAAGTGATGAGAAGGTGGATGTTGCATGGCAATGTATCTCGGAAAGGCTATGGAAATGCCTTGATAGGTAGGTACAGTGGCTATTTTGAGGAAGGATATAATGAGGCTTATGATGACAGAGTGTATCGTGCCAAGGATTTGGATGCACCGGCGAAGTATGCACCAACTCTCGAGGTGAGAAAGGGCAATACACGGTAGCGAAGAGGCTAGAAAAATATGGCTAGGTGGAAGTGTCAACTTTCGAATACTCACATTAGTCCGAAGAACTCATGCACTTATTATCGGTAACTCCCAATCTAATTAGGAGGTTCACAAAGAGACAAGTACCCCGAGGAGGAGTGTATGGGGGTTTGGTTATCCTTGCGCATCCTCGACTCATGGTACGTGGGTGTACTCTAATATTTGACCCCTCCAAAGATTAGTGATCCATCTAGTATCTAAAGTTCTCAACTAATTTTGTAGGTTTTTCGAAAATAAACACGGATTTCCCAAAATATGACATCTATCACTAATAGGTAAAGCTCTTGACACCAAAAGTTCAAACATTACTCATAGCAATACCTCAAAACTATTGCAAGTTACTACTACAATTTAATAGCAACCTCAATTACCTACTTCAGGTCAAGACACAACTCAGTGCAACAAGCAAACTCTACAAAAAAGATAAACATGAAAACTCAAGAGAGTTCCAGCAACAAACTAAACAAAAGCTCTTAAAAAGATAAGCATGAAAACTAAGAGCTAAACATGACAGCAGCTACGAAAAAGATAAAGAACACACACAACAAAGATAAGCATGAAAATCCTATGTTGTGTTGTAGGGTGAAGTGCAGCGTGTTTCTCTCCCACACAAAGAAAGCTGGGTTCTAACTTGTTATGAACAGCAAGCAAAGCTAAAGAAAACTAAAAAGGAAATAAAGAGCAAGACGCTCCAAGCATAGCACATAACGCATGAAGTGATAAAAATATAGTGGAACGAAAGATGAACTGATAATTGTTGATGGAGAAGGGGATGCATGGGGGCATCCCCAAGCTTAGATGCTTGAGTCTTCTTGAATATTTCTTGGGGGTGCACGGGGGTATCCCCAAGCTTGACCGTTTGACCCTCCTGAATCTTCTTTTATCATCTTCCCTCGCACACTTGAAAACTCCCTTCATACATAACTCATCATAATCTGATTAGCGAGGTTACTACCCACAATAAAATAGTTTTTCTCTACTTGAAATAAGGATATTATTGAAGAGCTGCTGTTTCTCAAGATTTCCAAAAAAAAATTGCAAAGAAAAAGAAATCTTAAGGTTTGCAAAACGAAGAAAAGGCAAATAAGGACAGAATCTGTGAAAAACAGACCAACAGGTAGTAAATAATTTTTTTGGGGCACTTCTGCAACTCAAATCAAAAAGCTCAGAACAGACGCTCGAAATCCAATTATATAAAGCACTCTGTCAAAAAAATTCAGATCAAAAAGATGATCTGGTGGTTTTATTCAATTTTTTCTGTCCAAGGACAGAATCTGTTTTCTTCACAGCACGTCACAACTTTTGAACTTTCTTGCAATCGGAGGCTAAACTTGGTACAAAGATGAAAAGTAAAGATACAATGATGTTTCTACTGTAGTAATAAACATCAAGACACAACAAAAGTAAAATAAACCTAATTCGTTGTGGGCTGCCTCCCAAAAGCGCTTTCTTTTATGCCTTTAAGCTAGGCATGATGCAAAAAGAAAAGATCAAGTTTTATCGAGAGTAAGAGAATAGCTAGCCCGTGTAACGGACTCAAAAGGTAACTTAATCTCCTTTCTAGGGAAGTGTTCCATCCCTTTCTTGAGAGGGAATTGGAATTTTATATTCCATTCTTTCATATCAATGACAGCACCAACGGTGCGAAGAAAAGGGCGTCCCAAAATAAGTGGACATGATGGTTCACATTCAATATCCATAATAGTAAAATCAACGGGAACATAATTTTCATTGACAATGATAAGAACATCATCGATCTTCCCCAAAGGTTTCTTTACGAAAGAGTCAACAAGACAAACACCAAAAGAACAAGGATCAAAAGGTTTCAATTCAAACATATCATACATTCTTTTGGGCATAACGGAGGTACTAGCTCCAACATCACATAAGGCATAGCAAGAGAAGTTATTCAACTTAATTTTAATCATAGGATCCCAACTATATTCTAGCTTTCTAGGTATGAGGCTTCTACCCTAAGCTTCTCCTCCCTAGCTTTAATGAGAGCATTAATGTGACGCCCCCAAAATCAATCCGTGTACAGTAATCATACATGCAGGGTACACGACTGAGATTAGGGTGCCACGGTGAGAATATCACAGCACAACACTAATGTCGGGACCCGGGGTTAGCGTATGTAATTCCAGTCACGATGCAATCACATGGAGAGCCGAGAACCGTACCCACTTGCCTAAGCAGACAAGGCCAAGCACAGAACGTTCTCGGTAAGCATCAAACGTGAGGGGCATCCCATTCAGGCCGGATGATCAACTGAGATGGGTCCTCATCGTCCGCTCACAAGTCTAAATGCTTATGGGTGGTGAATCCCATACTCATAGACAAGTCTCCTCAACCATGTTATCGATTGAACCTTAACTCTTACATAGACTTACTCCAGCCCGATCACTTAGTCGGGGTCTAGGGCGGGCTCGATCATACAACAAAGTGTGCATGTGACAGAGTCACGAACAATCGCATCGCGATGCCCCAAGCTGCGCACATCTAAGGGCCACTTGGTGTATAAAGGACCGCCAGCCAGATCACAACTAAGTTCTCAAAAACCCATACTAAGACATGCATGTTATAAACATACACGCAGCACACATGCCTAGTATGAACAGCAGGTATCATCACATAACTCTACAAAGTACTCTTTATTGATATACACATAGAGCATACAAAGATCACATGTCTGTGATCGCATTACATCATACAACGGAAGCATATTAGGTCTGAGTACAGACAAGTTTAACAAATGTCTTAGAGAAGCCTTGTAAACAAACATGCCCATCCACGAGGGACCAGACTGCTGTCTGGGACTATGCTAACTTAGTCAACGTCGAGCTTCAGGTCGGTGACTCCATCGGGGTCCGGGTTCTCATCTAAAACATAGAATAAGCAAACGTGAGTACAAAGTCGTACTCAGCAAGACTTACATCAGAACTACACTACTCATGCTCAAGTATCAAGGTAAAGGAGGTGGGGTTTCATCAGCAGAAGTGCCAGCTTTTACTTGGCTATTCCTGAACTACGAATACCAGACTTGAGATAAGAAACGTACACGAGTCCACTACATCTCCAACCAATACACAACTATGGTTACTTCCTCGACTTCCCCACGAGGAAGCACACCATAGCACTCACGCTTATCTTGCGTATTTTAGAAGTATACAGTTCAAGTTGTCTAATAATCAGGTACAGGTTCCAAGTAGTCCTTAACCGCGGACGCGGCTATTCGAATAGTTTTGTTAACCTTGCAAGGGTGTAAGCTACACACACATGACCATCGGTTACCGCCAGGTCTCGCCACCGTTCAAGAGGTGACAGCGAGGATGTTCACCACGACACTTCGCTCACAACCGGTCTATTCCAGGAGTCGACTATCTGAGTTTGCCTCCGCTCGAGAGTCCGGCCGGATCAACGAAACGGACTCAAACAATGTAAGTGACCGAGACGCCACCTGTGGCAGATGGTTTTCCTACCTCACAGGTGCACTCACATATCTATATGATGCAACCAGTTCCTTCGTTCTTTTTCTATGCACATGTCAAATGGAAAGCCCGAACTAATGTGACTCCTGGACGTCGACACGGATCAAGGTACTAGGCCGAGAGGGGTCAGTGAGCCCAATGTGTGGTTGTACTCTTTGTCTTGGATTACCATACAAGAACTCGATGCTTAAGGCGGTGTTCAACAAGACAACCCACTGTGTACTCCTACACAGCCTCTCATCGTTCACCTTGTATTAGGGTGGATTCACCAACACAGTTTCACTTTCATCAACACCATGTTCACCATCATCCCGACTCACATGAAAAGCAACCTCACTGTAACACTAAGCATGCAATTAGCTGTAACAGTTGCAGGGGCCACATGGTATCAAACAACTCCTATGTCAGCTAGGATTGTGGTTTGCTTACTACTGTGACAAGATGATAGGTCATGCAAAGGATATGGGTTCAACTATGCGGTAGAATCGATACAAGATGATCTCCTAAGCATGCATAAGCGAGACTGAGAGGGAATTGGGATTTTATAGGCATGATCAATGGGGTTTGCTTTCCTTGCTGACGAGGTTCGATAACGGGGTATTCAACGAATGGGGTGGCCTCCGGTTCCGGTTGCACGTCTATCGAGCAAACAATCAAACAAGGTATAAATTTATTTGCAATGCTCAAACACATGATCAATATTGAAATGGTGATGTTCTTGGTCAAAATGTGGGTACAATTCCATTGAAAAGAAGTCAAATGCAAAGTCATTTTCAAATGTTCTTCAAATTTGAATTTGAAATAAAGCCATATGGATGTTTTGCACTGTTCACCCATTTTAAATTGCTCAAACATGAAAACAGAGCCCATATTCATAAACCTTGGATTTTTCTGATAATTTTAGACATATTATATGTCCAATTTGGAGTTCATATGAATTAGTTATGATTTTCCAAAGTTTATTCAATTTTCTGTAATTTCTGGATTTCTTTAAATCTTTTCTAATTTTCTGGAATTTGATTTATTGCGTCATGCTGATGTGGGGGTGATGTCACAGGGGGGGCTGACATGTGGGTCCACCCTGTCAGTGGCCCACTGCTTGATCTCTGTTTAATTAAAAGAAACAGAGGATTAGGGGGGGGGTTGGTCCCACTGGTCAGCCACTGTGGGGGGGGGATTAGGCCAAGGATTAGTGGGCTCTAATGGCAGGGTCGCCGGAGGGTTGCCGGAGCTTCGCCGGAGTGGAGTTTTAGGGCACGGGGGGGGGGGGGGGGGTTAGCTGGGGGCACTGGGAGGAAGCCCTCGACGCCGCGCGTCTTCTGCGACTACTGGGGTTTCACAGGGGGGCTCGAGGCCACGGCAGCGACGAGACCCGCGGCGGCCGGAGCATACTCCTCGGCGAACTGGCGATTGGGACAACAAGGGGGAGCACGGGAGGGCGTAGAAGAATGGGGAGCTCACCCAGAGTGTGCTGAACCCGTCGAGGAGACCGGAGAGGTGATGATGGCGCGGCAATTGCTCGCCAGAGCGTGCTGTGGCCGGCGGCAAATCCTTGAAGCTGGCAACGTCTTCGGTGCAGCTCGAGCTCGGGCGAAGCTTCAGATCGACGAAGTCGACCGCGGGGTGTCGTGTAGACACGGCTTCGGCACTCCAGGGACACGGTGGCCACGCGAACGAATAACGGTGGCCAGGACAGGCGCTCGGAAACTAGGGATCTCGCCGGAGAGCAACGGGGAGGGAACAACGGAGGAGGGAAAAGGTTGCGGGAGGTCTGGGGCGTACTCGTGGCGCGCTTAGAGGCCAGGGGAGGCCTTGGAGCCTCCTCGGCGTCGCGGTGGCGCTGCTGCGTGCCCCCAGGCCGCCACCGAGCTGCTTCGGCGTCGGGGAGGTAGACGACAACGGGGGCTGGTGGGCTGGGCCGGGGTCCCGTTAGTTGGGCCGGGGTGGCCAGGGGTTGGGCTGCTTTCCCTTTTTCTATTTTCTCTTAAATTTCTTTTCTGTTAATTTGTTTTGCCCCAAATAAAAATAGCAGAGCATTTTTAAAAATCATGAAAACTTTTATGTGGGCTTATAACATATATAGCTAGCCACTCATAAGTTTTGGTGACTTTTGAAATTCAAATAATTTGAATTTAAATTCAAATTGGAGTTAAATTTAATTTCCAATGCACCTTTTGAGTTTTTGAATATTCCATGGGCATGGGAAAATCCCCAAACCACTTTTGCAATGATCAGCAACAATTCTAGGAATTTTCCAAACATTCAAATGATTTTTGGAAAAATATTTTTATCTGGCCATTTGATTTAATTTCTCAGGGCTTTTCTTTTCCCCATTTTTGAATTTTCTTTTAAATTTTTCACATGATGCAAAGGGCACTCAAACCCTAGCACTTACCCTAGTTGGGGTTCTGACAACTCGCCCCCACTCAAAAGAATCTCGTCCCGAGATTCAGAATTCGTCGGGAGGAAGGAGGGGTACTCGGCACGGAGACGGCCTTCTCTTTCCCATGTTGCTTGTTTCTCGGAGTGATGTGACCATTGCACTTTGAGGAACTTGATCTTCTGACGGAGAGTGACACGTTCTGCTGAATCAAGAATACGAACAGGGTACTCTCGATAAGAAAGGTCATCTTGGAGATCAAGTGTTTCATGGTCGACTTCGCGGATGGGGTCCTTGAAGCAACGCCTGAGTTGTGACGCATGGAATACATCATGTACTCGGGAAAGGTGAGGGGGTAGTTCAAGTTGGTAGGCAACTTCTCCACGTTTAGCTAGAATGCGGAAAGGTCGGATGTAACGTGGGGCCAACTTGCCTTTGATACCGAATCGTTGGGTTCCTTCAGAGGAGTAACCCAAAGGTAAGCCTTCTCATCCAGATTGTAGCTCTCCTTTCTATGATGACGATCATAGTAGCTTTTCTGACGAGACTGGGCGGCTTTCAAACGATCACGAACAATGCGAACTTGCTCTTCTGCTTCCTTGATCATATCCGGTCCAAAGAGTTGTCTCTCACCGGTTTCTGACCAGTTCAAGGGTGTTCGACATCGTCGTCCATAGAGGAGTTCAAAAGGAGCCATGTTCAGACTAGATTGATAGCTATTGTTATAAGCAAATTCGGCGAAGGGAAGAGATTTCTCCCAATTCTTTCAGAAAGAGATAACACAAGCTCTGAGCATATCTTCCAAGATTTGATTAACCCTTTCAACTTGACCACTAGACTGAGGATGGAAAGCTGTACTAAAGGATAGATGAGTTCCCATAGCATTCTGAAAGCTTCCCCAGAATCTAGAGGTGAAAAGACTACCACGATCAGAATTGATCACCAAAGGAACACCGTGAAGAGACACAATTCTAGAGACGTACAAGTCCGCCAACTGACTAGCAGTTATAGACTCGCGAACGGGAAGGAAGTGAGCAACTTTGGAAAGTCTATCAATGACCACGAAGATGGCATCATTTCCTTTCTGGGTTTTTGGAAAGCCGGTGATGAAGTCCATAACGACTTTGTCCCATTTCCACTCGGGAATAGGCAAAGGTTGAAGTGTACCAGCAGGTCTTTGGTGTTCTTCCTTAATGCGACGACAAATATCACATTCAGCAACAAATCGAGCAATGTCTCTCTTCATCCTGGTCCACAAAAATCTCTGGCGTAGATTTCGGTACATTTTTGTGCTACCGGGATGAATTGAGAGGGGTGTGTCATGGGCTTCTTTGAGGATGAGTTGCCGTAGATCCTTATTCTTAGGTACTAGCAAACGATTTTGAAAGAATACCGTTCCTTTACTATCTATGGAGAAACATTTAGCAACTCCACTAGCAATGTTCTCCTTGATCCGGCGAACACCTCGTGCACGCCTTTGGGCAACTCTTATTTGATCCTCAAGGGTTGGTTTCACCACCAAGTTGAAAAGGGATCCATGAGGAACAATCTCGAGATTAAGCTTTCGAAATTCCTCATGAAGAAGTGGTTGATACTGTTGTAACATGAGGTTGTTACAATACGACTTACGACTTAGTGCATCAGCCATGACATTGGCCTTGCCTGGGGTGTAAGAAATTCCTAAGTCATAATCTTTTATCAACTCTATCCAGCGTCTTTGCCTGAGATTAAGATCTGGCTGGGTGAAAATATATTTGAGGCTTTGGTGGTCGGAATAGATCTCACAACGATTACCAAGGAGGTAATTTCGCCAAGTCTTCAGGGCATGAACTACGGCAGCGAGTTCAAGATCATGGGTAGGATAGTTCTCTTCATGTGGACGCAACTGGCGTGAAGCATAAGCTACCACATGTCGATCTTGCATAAGTATGCATCCTAACCCTTGCCGTGAAGCATCACAATAGATCTCGAAATCCCTTTTGGTGTCTGGAGGTGCAAGTACGGGTGCAGAAGTCAATCTTCTTTTTAGCTCTTGAAAGCTTTCCTCGCACTTGGGGGTCCATTGGACTTTCTTATCTTTCTTGAGGAGTTCAGTAAGAGGCTTTCCAACTTTAGAAAAGTTCTCGACGAAGCGGCGGCAATAGCTGGCTAGGCCAAGAAAACTCCTAACTTGCTTAACCGATTCAGGTGGAGTCCAGTCAAGGACGGCCTGAACTCTCTCGGGATTGACTGCAACACCTTTCGCAGAAATCATGTGGCCTAAGTAGGTCACTTCTGGTAGCCAAAATTCACACTTGGAGAACTTGGCATAAAGGCGATGCTCTCTAAGCTTCATCAATACCAACCTAAGATGTTCTGCGTGCTCTTCTTCGTTCTTCGAGTAGATGAGAATGTCATCAAGATAAACTACAACAAATTTATCTAGGTACTCCATGAAGATCGAATTCATCAAGCGCGAGAATGTGGCGGGGGCATTGGTTAAACCAAAGGACATGACGGTATACTCATAAAGACCATAACGAGTAGTGAAAGCCGTTTTGGGAATGTCCTCGTTTCGGATTTTGATTTGATGATAGCCTAATCTAAAATCCATTTTGGAGAAGACAGAGGATCCAGCAAGTTGATCGTAAAGATCATTGATCCTGGGCAGTGGGTACTTGTTCTTTATCGTCGCTAGATTTAGCGGGCGATAGTCTACGCACATCCTTTCTGTTCCATCTTTCTTCATTACGAACAGAACGGGGCAACCCCATGGCGATGAGCTAGGGCGGATGAAGCCTTTTGCCAACGAAGCATCAAGTTGGGTTTTTAGCTCAGCTAACTCATGTGGGGCCATTCTATATGGTCGTCTGGAAATTGGGGCTGTGCCTGGTATAAGATCCACTATGAATTCTACACACCTGTCGGGTGGCATTCCCGGCAGCTCTTCAGGAAAGACATCCGGGAAGTCACGAACCACCGGAACATCTTCAAGATCAGGAAGGGGAATCACATTCAAAGTATGCATCTGGATTTTAGAGCTGGGTGATGTGTAGTCAATGATCTGGCCTGAAGGATGGGTGAGTTTAACTGATTTGGCCTTACAATCAAGGAAAGCATTTTGCCTTGATAACCAATCCATTCCTAGGATGACATCAATGTCCGAAGACTTGAGGGCTATAAGTGAAGCAAGGAATACTAAACCCTCAATTGCAATTTGATTGTCATGGCTTACTCTATTAGTTTGCAACTTTGAACCAGGAGTTTGAATGATCATTGGAGAAAACATTTCTTCAAAGGGAAACTCATGATGAAGTGCATAACTCTCCGACATGAATGAATGAGAAGCTCCTGGATCGAAAAGAACGGAGGCGGGGACATGATTGACTGGGAGTGTGCCAAGAATGACGTCAGAAGCATCAGTGGTTTCCTCAACTGAGATTTGGTTCACACAACCACTACTAGTGGATGAAGGCTTTGCTAGAAAGGCTTTGGTGGTTGATTTCTTTGGAGGCTTGGGTCGAGAATGACGTGGTTCCATCAAGACCTGAGGGCATTGACGATAGTAATGGCCTGGAAGACCACACTTAAAGAATACCCTGTCTGAATTACTGGGAGTGGGATTACTTGGCTGCACACCATCATTCCGGGGTGGAACAATGTGTTGAGGTGGATGGCATATATTTGGTGGTGGCCTCTGGAGAAGGCTTTGAGGTATGACATTGGTTGGAATCCAATTTCGGCGTTTCTGAGGGGCTGAACTTGAAGAAGGAGCAAGCTCAAGAGCATGCTTGCGGGACTCCTCGAAAATTTCATTGCCATGCTCAGCTCTGAAGGATCTGTTGACTAAATCCTCAAAGGTGGCAAATTCAAGGAGGTTGATATCATAACGAAGGATGGGGCTAAGTCCCTTACGGAACCTTGCCTACTTTCTGGCGTCGGTGGTGATCTCACCTTGGGCATAACGGGCAAGACGGTTGAACTCTCTCACATACTCATGGATGGACATCTCTCCTTGAGTCAGGTTGCAGAACTCTTCTTTCTTGCGCTCCATCAACTCATCCAGAAGGTGGTACCCTCGAAAGGAAACACAGAACTCCTGCCAAGTCACTAGGTGACCATCTGGCTGCATAGCAACATAGTTCTCCCACCATTCAGCGGCTATACCTTCCAGAAAGTATGCCGCGAATATAAATCGATCATCGGGAGCAACATGTGCAGTATCAAGCTTACGCTCGATGGAACGGAGCCAATCATCAGCTTCAAGGGGCTCAGAAGAACATTGAAATACCGGTGGCTTGAGGAGGATGAAATCCTGAATGCTCACGACCACATTACGCTGACGAGCGGTATTCTGCTCGAGGAGCTCCAAAAGGCGTGTTTGATCACATTGATTCTTCTCAGCTTCCATCATGATTTCCGCCGCAGAAGGCGGTGGTAGAGGTTCATCATCATTTCGATTCCGAACACGGTCTCGATTCCGACGAACAGCACTACGAGTTCCACCTGACATCCTGTGTGATAAAAATCAACAATCAGAACAGGTTGCATGATGGATTCAAGGATAACAAGACATGATGAAGGCGGAAAGGATTATAATGTGAAGGCAATGATCCACAGAAATTCGGAATAATTCCGGCAGCATAACGGCTACACCGGGATGGAAAATGAAACAACCTTGAGGAGATTGGACAGAACTTCCTCAAGGAACTCAAGACAAGAAGACACTGGACGACCACAACAATCCTACGGCTACAAGGAAGCACTCAGCGAGATGTTCTAGTAAGACATAGATGAGCCTAGTCCTATCATCCCGTAGAAAAGATAAGGGTGACCCAGAACTCAGATCGATGAGGGTAAGGAGAAAAAGAAGCCTTACGTTATTCCCTTATACCCAGAGTAACTATATAACTATAGAATGCTAGACTCGACTTCGACCAAGGGTTGATAAGCCTACAGACAGTCCTGCTCTGATACCAAGTCTGTCGGGACCCGGGGTTAGCGTATGTAATTCCAGTCACGATGCAATCACATGGAGAGCCGAGAACCGTACCCACTTGTCTAAGCAGACAAGGCCAAGCACAGAACATTCTCGGTAAGCATCGAACGTGAGGGGCATCCCATTCAGGCCGGATGATCAACTGAGATGGGTCCTCATCGTCCGCTCACAAGTATAAATGCTTATGGGTGGTCAATCCCATACTCATAGACAAGTCGCCTCAACCATGTTATCGATTGAACCTTAAATCTTACATAGACTTACTCCAGCCCGATCACTTAGTCGGGGTCTAGGGCGGGCTCGATCATACAACAAAGTGTGCACGTGACAGAGTCACGAACAATCGCATCGCGATGCCCCAAGCTGCGCACATCTAAGGGTCACTTGGTGTATAAAGGACCGCCAGCCAGATCACAACTAAGTTCTCAAAAACCCATACTAAGACATGCATGTTATAAACATACACGCAGCACACATGCCTAGTATGAACAGCAGGTATCATCACATAACTCTACAAAGTACTCTTTATTGATATACACATAGAGCATACAAAGATCACATGTCTGTGATCGCATTACATCATACAACGGAAGCAAATTAGGTCTGAGTACAGACAAGTTTAACAAATGTCTTAGAGAAGCCTTGTAAACAAACATGCCCTTCCACGAGGGACCAGACTGCTGTCTGGGACGATGCTAACTTAGTCAACGTCGAGCTTCAGGTCGGTGACTCCATCGGGGTCCGGGTTCTCATCTAAAACATAGAATAAGCAAACGTGAGTACAAAGTCGTACTCAGCAAGACTTACATCAGAACTACACTACTCATGCTCAAGTATCAAGGTAAAGGAGGTGGGGTTTCATCAGCAGAAGTGCCAGCTTTGACTTGGCTATTCCTGAACTACGAATACCAGACTTGAGATAAGAAGCGTACACGAGTCCACTACATCTCCAACCAATACACCACTATGGTTACTTCCTCGACTTCCCCACGAGGAAGCACACCATAGCACTCACGCTTATCTTGCGTATTTTAGAAGTATCCAGTTCAAGTTGTCTAATAATCAGGTACAGGTTCCAAGTAGTCCTTCACTGCGGACGCGGCTATTCGAATAGTTTTGTTAACCTTGCAAGGGTGTAAGATACACACACATGACCATCGGTTACCGCCAGGTCTCGCCACCGTTCAAGAGGTGACAGCGAGGATGTTCACCACGACACTTCGCTCACAACCGGTCTATTCCAAGAGTCGACTATCTGAGTTTGCCTCCGCTCGAGAGTCCGGCCGGATCAACGAAACGGACTCAAACAATGTAAGTGACCGAGACGCCACCTCTGGCAGATGGTTTTCCTGCCTCACAGGTGCACTCACATATCTATATGATGCAACCAGTTCCTTCGTTCTTTTTCTATGCACATGTCAAATGGAAAGCCCGAACTAATGTGACTCCTGGACGTCGACACGGATCAAGGTACTAGGCCGAGAGAGGTCAGTGAGCCCAATGTGTGGTTGTACTCTTTGTCTTGGATTACCATACAAGAACTCGATGCTTAAGGCGGTGTTCAACGAGACAACCCACTGTGTACACCTACACAGCCTCTCAACGTTCACCTTGTATTAGGGTGGATTCACCAACACAGTTTCACTTTCATCAACACCATGTTCACCATCATCCCGACTCACATCAAAAGCAACCTCACTGTAACACTAAGCATGCAATAAGCTGTAACAGTTGCAGGGGCCACATGGTATCAAACAACTCCTATGTCAGCTAGGATTGTGGTTTGCTTACTACTGTGACAAGATGATAGGTCATGCAAAGGATATGGGTTCAACTATGCGGTAGAATCGATACAAGATGATCTCCTAAACATGCATAAGCGAGACTGAGAGGGAATTGGGATTTTATAGACATGATCAATGAGGTTTGCTTGCCTTGCTGACGAGGTTCGATAACGGGGTCTTCAACGAAGGGGGTGGCCTCCGGTTCCGGTTGCACGTCTATCGAGCAAACAATCAAACAAGGTATAAATTTATTTGCAATGCTCAAACACATGATCAATATTGAAATGGTGATGTTCTTGGTCAAAATGTGGGTACAATTCCATTTAAAATAAGTCAAATGCAAAGTCATTTGCAAATGTGCTTCAAATTTGAATTTGAAATAAAGCCATATGGATGTTTTGCACTGTTCACCCATTTTAAAATGGTCAGACATGAAAACAGAGCCCATATTCATAAACCTCGGATTTTTCTGATAATTTTAGACATATTATATGTCCAATTTGAAGTTCATATGAATTAATTATGATTTTTCAAAGTTTATTCAATTTTCGGTAATTTCTGGATTTCTTTAAATCTTTTCTAATTTTCTGGAATTTGATTTATTGCGTCATGCTGATGTGGGGGTGATGTCACAGGGGGGGCTGACATGTGGGTCCACCCTGTTAGTGGCCCACTTCTTGATCTCTGTTTAATTAAAAGAAACAGATGATTAGGGGGGGTTGGTCCCACTGGTCAGCCACTGTGGGGGGGGGGGGGATTAGGCCAAGGATTAGTGGGCTCTAATGGCAGGGTCGCCGGAGGGTTGCCGGAGCTTCGCCGGAGTGGAGTTTTAGGGCACGGGGGGGTTAGCTGGGGGCACTGGGAGGAAGCCCTCAACTCCGCGCGTCTTCTGTGACTACTGGGGTTTCACAGGGGGGCTCGAGGCCACGGCAGCGACGAGACCCGCGGCGGCCGGAGCATACTCCTCGGCGAACTGGCGATTGGGACAACAAGGGGGAGCACGGGAGGGCGTAGAAGAACGGGGAGCTCACCCAGAGTGTGCTGAACCCGTCGAGGAGGCCGGAGAGGCGATGATGGCGCGGCAATTGCTCGCCGGAGCTTGCTGTGGCCGGCGGCAAATCCTTGAAGCTGGCAACGTCTTCGGTGTAGCTCGAGCTCGGGCGAAGCTTCAGATCGACGAAGTCGACTGTGGGGCGTCGTGTAGACACGGCTTCGGCGCTCCAGGGGCACGGTGGCCACGCGAACGAAGAACGGTGGCCAGGACAGGCGCTCGGAAACTCGGGATCTCGCCGGAGAGCAATGGGGAGGGAACAACGGAGGAGGGAAAAGGTTGCGGGAGGTCTGGGGCGTACTCGTGGCGCGCTTAGAGGCCAGGGGAGGCCTTGGAGCCTCCTCGGCGTCGCGGTGGCGCCGCGGCGTGCCCCCAGGCCGCCACCGAGCTGCTTCGGCGTCGGGGAGGTAGACGACAACGGGGGCTGGTGGGCTGGGCCGGGGTCCCGTTAGTTGGGCCGGGGTGGCCAGGGGTTGGGCTGCTTTCCCTTTTTCTATTTTCTCTTAAATTTCTTTTCTGTTAATTTGTTTTGCCCCAAATAAAAATAGCAGAGCATTTTTAAAAATCATGAAAACTTTTATGTGGGCTTATAACATATATAGCTAGCCACTCATAAGTTTTGGTGACTTTTGAAATTCAAATTGGAGTTAAATTTAATTTCCAATGCACCTTTTGAATTTGGGAATATTCCATGGGCATGGGAAAATCCCCAAACCACTTTTGCAATGATCAGCAACAATTCTAGGAATTTTCCAAACATTCAAATGATTTTTGGAAAAAGATTTTTATCTGGCCATTTGATTTAATTTTCTCAGGGCTTTTCTTTTCCCCATTTTTGAATTTTCTTTTAAATTTTTCACATGATGCAAAGGGCACTCAAACCCTAGCACTTACCCTAGTTGGGGTTCTGACAACTAAACACAAAAGGATAAACCAATATGTTACAATAAAGGGGGGTCACGCGGACCCGAATACATAAGTTATACAAGCCATAATATCTGAGTACAGGCATAGTTAGTCAAGTTTGTCCTTAAGAAGGCTAGCACAAATAACATCAGAGATACAGATCGAAAAGGCAAGGCCTCCTGCCTGGGAGCCTCCGAAACTACTCCTGGTCCTGGTCAGCGGGGGTCTCGACGTAGTAGTATCCGCCTCCGGGGTACTCCTGCTCCTGGGCTCCAACGTCGACTGCAGCGGCCGATCAGGCAAAACATAAAGGGGGAAATAAAGCAAAGGTGAGTATCTAGCATACCCGCGAGTCTTACGTCCGCTACTAAGAATTATGCATTGAATCAAATGGAAAGGGGAGGCTTTATATAGTGGACTGCAAGATAGAAACCAGAATAAGGATAAGAAGCTAGGCCTATCGAAGACTAGCATCTTCCGACGATGTCTTGCAGCATGAGAAGAGAAACCGCCAACAGTTTAATAACATGAATGTAATAACAATGCAGCAGAAGTTGCTGCAGCATTGTATAATAGTAAGTTGTAATAATTAATAGTAATAATGTCTCCGAGTTCCCTTCCTCGACTCCCTGCGAGGAAGAAGACCCGGAACCATACAATTTAATAGTAGTAGTTTGTAGTGGTAAGATCCAGCTTCAGCATAAAGCGTCCTGTTACCATGGACACGGCTATTCGAATAGATTAATCTTCCCTGCAGGGGTGCACTAACGTGACTCTACGACGCTCGGATCTCCATGGTGGCGGGAACCTTGTTAGGGAACGCTGCACCAAAGCTATCCGACACAAAGTAGCCCATCCTTCGGCAATCAACAGAGAGGTCATCCGCCGGACTATATCCTATGTACGCCGGGCTTTGGACCCTAACCCGAACGTACTCCTGCACGGTGCGTGACTGGCCAGTGAAGCAAAATCAAAGCAAATACAAATACACCGCTCGAGCAAGAGAAGATAACACCACTTCCCGGCAATCAGCCCGCGGTACTGCTGACGTCTGAAGACCCTCGAACGAGACTACGATGCAGGGGAGACCACACTCCTTATCCCATGTGTAGGTAGTGCGTACAAGCCAAAAGGCTACTCAAGACATCCGCCGAACCATTTATCATTTTAATTACCCTGCGTGACAACCGTTATCGTTGCCTCGACTTAACCGACCCGCGGTCAACGACAGCAGTCAGGTCCACCAGTACACCGGTGCCTGCCCTGTCGTCCCACCAAGTCACTGCGGTTACCAACAAGGTGAACCGTCTCCTTACCTTGTCTCCCATGTGCTCTTGGTAAATCTCGACTTCTCGTAGTTTGGTAACTCTCGCGAGATACGAGCAGGGGGCAAGCACGCCAGTAACGTCGGTCGTACCCTCCATGTCGTTCCCGACAATATACCTCTCGCGGGCACCGTTGGGTCGCCCGACTGTTACCTTTAAGGACAACCGTTGCTCAGGTACCTAGAGCGTCTATACAGAGTCATCAACGAGTGGAGTACAAGGATTACTCCTTGATAGCTCACACTTGAAGGTGGCTCGGCAGAGCCGATCTAGGGGGCCTTAGGCGGTGTCTGCATTGTACCGTACCTGTGCAGTTTATAATTATCGTATCCGCGTTCACTCCCCTGAGTGGTCACGGCCCGCTATCTAATCCTAACTAACAATGTGCAGGGCTCACTGCTGAATAATGCATAATTATAATAGGCAGCATAGGATAAAGGAAGGTACATCAAGGGGCAACAAAAATAGGCTATGCAATTGAATAGGATTGTAATCGTAGCAGCAACAGTAACCATGCCTAGTGCAAGAAAGTAGGGAAAGGTAGGCGATATCTTGGGAAGAGAATGGCTCTGCTTGCCTGGAAGCTCGCGGGAGGGGTACGGTCGTCGACGACGTAGTTGATCACAAGGGCATCGGCAGCGGTCGTCGGGACTACCGGACAATAAGAGAGGGGGGAGAAACAATAAATACACAACAAAAATAGCAATACAAAGGTATGAAATAACAGATGAATTGTAATCGGTGCTCTAATGTAGTACGATGCGCTTAGCTCGGAGCGGAAATTCATCCGGGGATAAACTGCCAGCTCTGGGTAATTACCGGACAGCGGGTACGGAGGGGGAAGGTACCATGTCAGGGGTTTCGTGTACATCTGTCAAACATGTGAAAGGTGTAACAGTGTTAGTTGATTCATTTTGAACAACTTTCGTGTTCAGAATAAATTCATCCGGAAAGTTTTACCGGCTCCGGTCGTCTGAGTGACAGATGAACCGAAAGGGAAATGTTCCATGTTCGGTAGGTTAGAGTGGTGCAGTGGGTATACTGATAGCGTATCCATACTTGTTGTATTTTTCTGATCAACTTTGAAATATAAAATATTTTCATCGGAAATACGGTTTAAAAGATATCGATTTAGAAAATTTTATTCATTTTATAGCAATTTCTGGATTTATTCTAATAATAAAAGCAACACTATCCGGAGCAGGGATGTTTGACCAGGTCAACTAACACGTGGGACCCTACTGTCATTAACTGTATCTAAATAAATTATTTATGTATTTAAACATTACAAGGGGGCCCACATGTCATAGGTTATTTATTTAGTAGATTAATTTAATCTAAATTATAAGTAATGGCAGAGGACCTATTTGCAAATTCTAGGAACTTAGGAAGTTATCTGCGAACCCAAATCGTTTTATTTGCACATATGGCATCAAGTTTAATTCTACTAGCTAATCATAGATTTTTGCATATTTGTCATTTTTCTACGAATTAATCGGTGCATCATTTGGAATTGGTCCAATGGAACAAAGTGAAGCTGGTTAGTCCTACTTTCAATCCATATCATTTTTAGTCATTTTTTAATTTGTTTCACTGCTAATCTTCTGCTGTCAAAATGGGTACAACAGCTAGCAACAATAACAAAGTTCAGTAGCTGTAACAAACATTCAGTAGCAGCAGCCCCAACAGGCATCAGTGCAGCGGGTTCAGCAGCTAGAAGCAACAGTAGCAGAAGCCGGCGGCGGCCATGGAAAAGCAGAAGCAACCAGCAGCAGCGCAGACACCCGGGGGCGGCCATACGGCGACGGCGCGTGCAGCTGCAGCAGCAAGGAGCAGCAGAGGCACGGCCACACTAGGCAGTGGCAGACCGGCCACATACCCACACGCTGCACACACACACACAGCCATGGCTACGGCCATGGCCATGACCATCGACAGCAGCAGGCGCTGCACAGAAGTAGTAGCACGCGCATGGCCATGGCCAAGCGTGGCCATTAGCAGCGGCAGCAGGGCACGGGGGTGGCTTAGCCGGAGATGCATCGGAGCGGCGATGGGAACGACGGCGACCAGTAATGCAGTAATGGCGAAGATAGGGAGGCCAATTTGGTGCGCATTTTCGAGCGTTCTTGCGTGCGTTCATCACCTGCGCGCACGTTGAGTACAACGGCACGCCTAGCTGTTGTATGCGCGTTCTATGGCCACGACACGGCCAACGCCCGCGGCGACAAAGCACGGCGTCCATGGCGACGACGACTACGGCGAAGGGGAGGCAGAGGGGAAGTTGGGCGACGGCGGCCGTGCTTACAGTGAGTCTGTGGATGTGCCAAGTGTGCTCGAGGACGGCGTAGTGCAGCGGCAAATCGGCGGCGATCCACGGCGGCAGCAAGTGGGGAACGATGACGAGGCGCTTCGACGGTTGGCTCCCGGCTCGATTCTTCCCGCGAGATGACGAAGACGACGACGATGTACAGCCTGGACAAGGTTGCGAGGCGCGGGGAGGTAGCTGGCCGCGAGTTTCCACGACGGCGGCGACGAGCGCTTCGGGCCGAGTGGCGGGCAAAGACAGCCGACGCGAGGGAGGAAAGGGGTGGGGCGAGGGAGAGCAAGGGGGGTTAGGGTTTGTGGCCTCGGGGACCTTATAGTCGCTGGCGAGCCGCGGGATTCTCGACACAGCGATGGGGTCGGCCATGGCGGCGTGGATTTGCTCCACGCAACGGAGGAACAGGGGAGGGAGATGAGTGGGAGGGGAGAGAGAGAGATGGGCCTGGTGGGGGTTGCCCTGGGCGGTTTTTAAACCTTTTCCATTTTCTGTATTTTCTGAGAAAACCCTCAATCTGTTTTAATTGGTTGGACCACCATATGATTTTTGTTAATGATGAAACTTGTTTGTAAATTTGTGTTGCACAATGTAGCAGTGCCACAAAAGTTTGGGCATTTTTAAAAATCATTTAGTATTTCTTTTTGAA
The DNA here is from genome assembly GCA_950022295.1 of Bromus sterilis. Classification (NCBI taxonomy): domain Eukaryota; kingdom Viridiplantae; phylum Streptophyta; class Magnoliopsida; order Poales; family Poaceae; genus Bromus; species Bromus sterilis. Next base: position 343,277,638 of record OX465596.1, on the reverse strand, counting down.
CTGCAACTTATTAAATGTGACTTTTGGCTGCTGTTTGGAATTGTTTGTATTATTTAATAGCTTGATAAATTCCCATACCCACATGGACATGGTCCACTGAATATAGGGAATTTTTCAAAAGTGGTTGCAAAGTTTTTGGTTGAACTTTTATTTTTCACTTTTGTTTTTAATTCCAACCAAAGAGATTTGAAAAAGATTTGATTTGATGATGATCAAGTCATGGTTAATCACTGAGATTAGTCATTAATAAAAGTGGTCACTGTAGGTTGACACCGAGGGTGTTACAATTAGTGATATGCTCCATGAAGGCAAGATTAAGTGTGCTAGTGTGGGGATCTCTAGACATCTTGTGAAGGAAACCAATAACTTCAGAAAGGGTGCAATTATCAAAATCAAGGTCACTACTATCAAGTAAAGTGGTAGTGGTGTCCTTTAGGCTCATTTGTTTGGTAGCTTCTATGGTCATAGGAGTTTCTTCTTCTACGGTGGAGGTCATAGCATCACCATTAATAGGTTCTATGGGACTAGGGGTGCATTGGGTGCTAAGAGTTTGGATATCCTCAACAACTTGGATAGTAGCAACGGTATGGTGTGTAGGAAGGCTCTTAATTCTATCTTCTTCCTCCTTTTCTCTAGCCCATCTCTCTTTAAGTTTAGCCACCATCCTAATTTTTTCATTAATTTGCACTAGAATAGCGTTCATAGGAGTGACCTTCCTCTCCTCAAGAGGAGAAGTTCTAATCTTAAGCAATTCTACTTCATGGGCTAAATTGTCTACCTTCGACGAGAGATTATCTAATTTTTCTAGTTTTTCCTCTACACTCTTGTTGAAGGCTTTTTGGGTAGTGATGAAGTCTTTAAGCATACTCTCTAGTTCAGAAGTGGAGTTCTTGGTGCTAGGATAAGTGTTGTTGTTCCCATAGTTGTTGGAGGGGAACGGTCAAGGATTGCTACCAAAATTACTCCTATAAACATTGTTATTGAAGTCGTTTCTAGAGATAAAGTTCACATCTACTTGATCTTGAGCAATCAAAGAATTTAAAGGAACATCATGAGGATCAATAGGAGATTGCTTGGTAAGTAGAGACATAATCAAGTCAACCTTTTCATTTAGGGAGGAGATCTCCTCGACAGAGTTTACCTTCCTATATGCCGGAGCTCTTTCGGTGTGCCATTGGGAATAGTTGGTCATCATCTCATCGAGTAGTTTTGTGGCAGCACCAAGCGTTGTTGACATAAAGGTTCCTCCTGTGGCCGAATCTAGCAAGTTCCGTGAGGTAAAGTTCAAGCCTGCATAAAAAGTTTGGATAACCATCCAAGTAGTCAAACAATGCGTAGGACAATTCTTAACAAGAGATTTCATGCGTTCCCAAGCTTGGGAAACGTGCTCATTATCCAATTGCTTAAAATTCATAATATTATTCCTCAATTGGATAATCTTAGCTGGGGGATAGTACTTCCCAATAAAAGCATCCTTGCACTTATCCCAAGAATCTATGCTATTCCTAGGCAAGGATTGAAACCAGATTTTAGCTCCTGCTCTCAAGGAGAAAGGAAAAAGCTTAAGCTTAACGATATCACCATCTACTTCTTTGTACTTTTTCATATCATAGAGCTCAACAAAACTATTTAAGTGCAAATCAGCATCATCTCCAGCACTGGAGAATTGATCTTTCATAACAAGGTTCAACAAAGGAGGTTTAATCTCATAAGAAGGCGCTGAAGTGGCAGGTTGAGCAATAGGAGTGCAGATAAAGTCACTGTTGTTATGACCAGTTAAATCACACAACTTGGTGTTCTCGGTGGAACCCATAGCATCAGCAAGCAAGGTAACTAGTTTTTTGATTTTTCATAAGGGACACTAAAGAAAAAACTGAAAGGTAAACTAACAAGACTAAAAATCAAAGATAAAGGATAGTGTGCAACTCCCCTATCTTGAAGAGTGGAGTCCCCGGCAACGGCGCCAGAAAATAGGCGGTTGACGGGACCACTCTTTTGCTGCGCTTTGGAGTCCCCGGCAACGGCGCTAGAAATTAGCTTTGATGGCTTCTCACCCCTCGTTGGTTACCCAAAGTGGAAGGTTGATATGTAGACAGCAGCAAATTTCCCTCGGTGATGATACCAAGATTTTTCTCCAGTAGGAGTCCAACAACGACATGAAGGTGACAATGGCGCCAGCAATTAGGCGGTTGACGTGGACCTGCACACACAACATATAACTTTGCTCCCAACGAGTACATAGAGGTTGTCAATCCCTCTGGCCTTGTTGTTTACAAAGGATCAAACGCACGGGATAATAATGATAGCGATAGAAATAAAAAAGGAAATAAAGCAGAAAATAAATAGTGGGCGTAAACAGTGGTGGAAATATGGACCGGGGTCCCATGGTGTTCACTAGTGATGTCTCTCTCCCAAAAGACGATAAAATAGCCATGCGAGGTAAACAAATTACAGTTGGGCAATTGACAGGATTATGTGCGCAAACCAATGCTAACTATGCTACAAAGAAAGGAAGAGGCTCAAAAGCTTGGGCGGTACGCCAAGACAAGTAGACCGAAATCCATCTGCATCTACCTACTAATCATCCACCTTGAGATATCTATCCAGAACATCTCGCTGGTATTAAGTTGTGAATCCCACCCAAAGTGTAAACTCAATGCAACAGACAACTACATTAATGAACTTTGCGTAAAGTAAACAATCCTTGCATCCGCAAGTACAAGCACCGTTGTTTTCTCCCTTGTGGCAACAACACATCCCCTAGACTCCTGTTTCTGTCACTCAAGCTAGTCATCAGGGGGCATGAACCCACAATCATGCATAACGCTCCCTCTTGGAGTAACTACTTTCTACTTGGCCAAAGAAATAAACAGCAACGGAGAACATGCAAGAATTACTCAAGAACATAAATATAAAAGAGGAGAATCAAATATATTACTCAAACACAATATGAACATAGTCTCATAATCCATCAGATCCCAGCAAACTCAGCATATCAACAACAGAAAGATTACATATGTGCCTCGATCATGTAGGGAAGCTCATGAGGTCTAAACCATGAAGAACAAAGAGGGGAGGAGAACATCACATAGCTAATGATCATGGACCCATGGTCCAAGGTGGACTACTCACGGTTCATCCGAGAAGCATCCATGGTGGTGGAGAAGCTCCCGGAGGTGGTTCCTCCCTCCGGCAGGGTGCCGGGAAGAGGGCTCCTAGTGCTCCCGATCTTGGAAGCGCTGCGGCAGCGGAACAGAGGAGAGATTGCGAAAAGGGTTCTATCCTCGAGGGTTTCGGGACGAGAGAGATATATAGGCGAAGGGGGGCAGCCAGAGGTGGACCAGGGGCCCTAGGCGCCCCCCTGGTGCGGCCTAGGGGGTGGCCGCCTGGGCCACCCCTGGCTCCCCTCTGGCCCCACTTTGGCTCTTCCCGAAGCTTCCTGTACGCTAATTTTTCCTATATTTTTCCCGGATTTTTTCTCACACTTTAAGTAATGGGAAAACCTGAAATACAAAAATAGCAGAAAACAGGAACTAGCACTGGGGTGCACTGAGTTAATAGGTTAGTCCAAATATGATCAAAAGTGTATGGAAGTGCATCAATATCATAGCAATATCACACAAAAGATGCATGGAGCAAGCAGAAATTATAGATACGTTTTGGACGTATCAGCATCATCTCATTAAGTAGCTTCGTGGCAGCACCAAGTGTGGTTGATGATACGTCCAAAACATATCTATAATTTCTTCTTGCTCCATGCCTCTTTTGTGTGATATTGCTATGATATTGATGAACTTCCATACACTTTTGATCATATTTGGACTAACCTATTAACTCAGTGCACCCCAGTGCCATATCCTGTTTTCTGCTGTTTTTCTATTTCAGGTTTCCCCCATATTAAAAGTGCTCCAAAAATTCGGGAAAAATCGAATAAAAAATCAGCGTAGAAGAAGCTGCGGCAATCACCGAGGGGGGCCAGAGGGGACCCACCAGGGCCCCAGGCGCCCTCCCGGCGCGCCCCAGGGTGGGGCCGCCTGGACCCCTGGTGGACCCCCTGGCTGCCCCCCTTCGCCTATATATTGCTCATGACGAGAAACCCACATGACGGGAACCCTTTTTCGCGATCTCTCCTCTGTTCCGCCACATCCGCGCTTCCAAGATCAGGAGCACCAGAAGACCTCTTCCCGGCACCCTGCCGGAGGGAGGAACCACCTCCGGTAGCTTCTCCACCACCATGGATGCTTCCCGGATGAACCATGTGTAGTCCACCTTGGACCATGGCTCTATGATCAGTAGCTATGTGATGTTCTCCTCCCCTCTTTGTTCTTCATGGATTAGACCTCGTGAGCTGCCCTACATGATCGAGGCACTTATGTAATATTTCTGTTGTTGATATGCTGTGTGTGCTGGGATCCGATGGATTATGAGATTATGTTCAGATTGTGTTTGAGTAATATATTTGATTCTCCTCTTTTATATTTATGTTCTTGAGTAATTCTTGCATGTTCTCCGTTGCTGTTTATTGCTTTGGCCAAGTGGTAGGTAGTGACTCCAAGAGGGAGCGTTATGCATGATTGTGGGTTCATGCCCTCCGATGACTAGCTTGAGTGACAGAAACATGAGTCTAGGGGATGTGATGTTGCCACAAGGGGGAAAACAACGGTGCTTGTACTTGCGGGTGCAAGGATTGTTTACTTTACGCAAAGTTCTTTAATGCAGTTGTCCGTTGCATTGAGTTTACACTTTGGGTGGGATTCGCAACTTAATGCCAGCGAGATGTTCTGGATAGATATCTCAAGGTGGATGATTAGTAGGTAGATGCAGATGTATTTTGGTCTACTTGCCATGGCGTACCGCCCGTGCTTTTGAGCCTCTTCCTCTCTTTATAGCATAATTAGCATTGGTTTTCGCACATAATCCTGTCAATTTCCTAGCTGTAATTTGTTTACCTCGCATGGCTATTTTATCTTCTTTTGGGAGAGAGACATCACTAGTGAACATCATAGGATCCCGGTCCATATTTCCAACACTATTTACACCTTCAATTTACTTTCAGTATTTACTTTTTCGTTGCTATCACTATCATTATTATCCCGTGCCTTTTATCCTTTGTAAACGACAAGGCCGGAGGAATTGACAACTCCTCTGTACTCGTTGGGAGCAAAGCTATCTGTTGTGTGTGCGGGTCCAGGAGAAGCAAGTGATTATCAAACGGCGCATCACGTGCCGAACCACCTACTTGTCGATCTTGGAGTCCTACTGGTTCGATCTCAACCTTGGTATCTTTGCCAAGGGAAATTGCTGCTATCTACATCTCAACCTTCCACTTTGGGTAACCAATGAGAGGGCGTTATTTCGTACCATCAAAAGCAATTTATGGCGCCGTTGTCGGGGACTCCACTCTTCAAGATAGGAGAGTTGCACACTATCTTTTACCTTTGATTTTTAGTCTTGTTAGTTTACCTTTCAGTTTTTGCTTTAGTGTCCTTTATCAAAAATCCAAAAAAAATAGTATGTCTAGTTCCTTACTTGCCAATCAATGTCTGACTTCTTTGAAACCAGATCTTATTGTCATGGAAGATTCTCCGAGGATCAACAGAAGTGGTACAAGGAACACCGCTTGTCTCAAAAGGGGATACACTTATGGAAACAAATATACCAGTTGTATGAGTATGCTAGAAACTTGTGCTCAATATATAATATATCTTTCTGCAGGGATGAAACTTGTTGCTTTATGAGGCACAAACACATTTCTTTCCAATGTGAGTACAATGATGATGAAACCTTAGCTTCTTATGCTAAGGGAAACTATGATTTTTATGATGCAGAGCCAACAGAAGAATTTGTTGCTTATAAGGGTGCCTATGAAATTACTTCTCTTGTTAGAAATATTAATGATGCCCCTTACAAATCTGAGAGTCTTTCTATACTTAACTATTGTTTGGAAAATTATGATGCAAATTATTATATTATTTATCATCTTGAGAGAATCTCTCCCCCAAAGGAAGAGACTAATGTTTTGCAGGACTCTATGAAAGAAAAAATTGATGAAACCAAAAGCTCCTTGGATGAAAAAGAGGAGGAGAGTGACGAACAAAAGGAGGAAGAATGGATCCATCCATGTCTACCTTCTAATGGTAGTAACTCTTTGACTCTTACCTTATATGAGTGTTATGATCCTATGGATTCTTTTGAAATATCCCTTTTTGATGAAGTTGATGCCTTCTATACTTATGGCCCTGATGCCACTATGGATGATGCTTACGGAGATGAACTTGCTATAGTCCCTCATGTTAAGCATGAAATTTTTGCTATTGCACCCACACTTGATTGTCCTATTATCCTTTTGAAATCTCCAACTCATATTCCGGAGAATTGTGCTCTTATCAAGGCTCAATGTGATGGGTTGCATTTATCTTATAATCCTAAAGACCGTGTTGAAAACTATACATGTGTGCTTGTAGGTCATGAACAACAAGATTTATGTGATAGTTATATTCTTGATGTTGTTCATGATACTACTGAAAATTATTTTGAGAGAGGGAAGTTTGGTTGTAGAAATTTCCATATTACTAAAACTGCTCTCTTTATGTTGAAAGTTTTCAAGTTGTTCTTGTTCCACCTTCCTATGCTGGTTTCTTTGTGCTTCTTTGATTTATTTTCTTACAAGATGCCTATGCACAGGAAGTGGGTTAGGCTTAAATGTGCTTCATATTTGCTTCTTGATGCTCTCTTTTGCTTCAAAATTCTTATTCTTCTGAGAGCATCTTCTATAATCTTTTTGCCTAGCTTAAAGGCGTAAAAGAAAGCGCTTGTTGGGAGGCAACCCAAGATGTTTTTACTTCTGTTTTTAGTGGTCTTGATGATTTTTACTACTGTAGCAACATCATTGTATCTTTACTTTTCAAGATTTGTGCCATTTATAGCCTCATATGACAAGGGAAGTGAAAGTTGGGACATGCTGTCCAGAAAACGGGATTCTGTCCTCGTGACTAGAAAAATCAGAGAAAAATCTCAGTTCATCTAATTGAGCTGAATTTTTTACACAGTGTGCTCTATGCAATTACGGAACTTTCGTATGTTCTGAGTTTTTTTATTTGAGTTGCGGAAGTATCCCTAAAAAATTCTTTACTACCTTCTAGTATGTTTTTCACAGATTCTGTCCTGTTTTGCCTTTCCTTCGTTTTGCAAACCTTAAGCTTGATTTTTATTTGAATTTTTTTTTGGAAATCTTGAGAAACAGTATCTATTCAAGATTATCTTTATTTCTAGTAGATAAAAAATTATTTTATCATGGGTACTAACCTCGCTAATCAGATTATGATGAGTTATGTATGAAGGGAGTTTTCAAGTGTGCGAGGGAAGATGATGAAAGAAGATTCAGGAATGTCAAGCGTTCAAGCTTAGGGATGCCCCCAGGCATCCCCAAGAAATATTCAAGTAGTCTCAAGAGTCTAAGCTTGGGGATGCGCCCGTGCATCCCCTTCTTCATCAACAATTATCAGTTCGTCTCTCGTTTCACTATATTTTTATCACTTCATGCGTTATGTGCGATGCTTGGAGCGTCTCGCTCTTAGGTTTTATTTTTAGTTTTCTTTAGCTTTGATTGATGTTCATAACAAGTTAGAACCCAAATTTCTTTTTTTGGGAGAGAAACACGCTCCATTTCCAAAATCTAGAACACAACATAGGATTCTTCATGCTTATCTTTGCTGTGTGTGTTCTTTATCTTTTTCGTAGCTATTGTCATGTTTTGCTCTTAGTTTTCATGTTTATCTTTTCAAAGAGCTTTTGTTTAGTTTGTTGCTGGAACTCTCTTGAGTTTACATGTTTATCTTGTTTAGAGAGTTTGCCTGTTGCACTGAGTTTTGTGTCTTGACTTGAAGTAGGTAATTGAGGTTGCTATTCTTTTGTAGTAGTAACTTGCAATAGTTTTGAGGTATTGTTTTGAGTAATGTTTGGACTTTTGGTGTCAAGAGTTTTGGCCTATTAGTGATAGATGTCGTATTTTGGGAAATCCGTGTTTCTTTTCAAAACTTACAAAATTAGTTGAGAACTTTAGCTACTAGATGGATCACTACTCTTCTGAGGGGTCGAATATTAGAGTACACTCACTTACCATGAGTCGAGGATGCGCAAGGATAACCAAACCCCCATACACTCCTCCTCGGGGTACTTGTCTCTTTGTGAAACCTCATTATTAGATTGAGAGTTACCGATAATAAGTGCATGAGTTCTTCGGACTAATGTGAGTATTCGAAAGTTGACACTTCCACCTTCCCATTTTTTTCTAGCCTCTCCTGTGTCATGCATTGCTTTCTTCTCACTCCAAGAGTTGGCATCCACCTTCGCCGGTACATCCAAACCCTTGGCATGATACGCTCTGTCATCATAAACCTCCTTATATCCTTCCTCAAAACATCCACCATACCTACCTACCAAGGCATTTCCATAGCCTTTCCGAGATATATTGCCATGCAACATCCATCTTCTCATGACTTGATCTTCATGTCATACATGCTACTTGCTCGATCGATGAGCCGCATTCTAGTTGGGCCTTGCCCTAATCATTGTTACATGACGCGCTAGTATCATTGCATATCCTGCTACACTGGCAGAGGCATACATTTGCATACATCATGATAGTTACATCTTCTTTATGATTTGAGTACTTTTGTAAAGTGTGAAAGATCTTCTATACTTTTTGTAATATATAGAGTGTTGCCCCTAAAGTGAGGAAAAGATCCCAAAGTGGACAAATTAAAAGATCCCAAAGAGGACAAAATAAAAGATCCCAAAGAGGACAAATGAGAGAAATAGAAAGAGCCATTGAGGCCACCAAAAAAATACAAAAAAATAGAAAAAAGAGAAAAAAGAGATAAAAAGAGAGAAGGGGGCACACTACTATTCCTTTTGAGAGATCCACACTCGTACTACCTCTTATATCTTGTACTCCATAGAGATTATCATTCATGCATATAGCTATGTGTGGACCTTCACACTATATAACTTGGCTTGTATATTCCAATGATGAGCCTCCTCAAATGAGCTCTAGGTCTTCTTGAGCAAGCAAGTTGGATGCACCCCCACTAGTTCCATTGGAGAGCTTACCTTAGGTCATATGTGCATCCGTTGCATGGCAATCCCTACTCCTCACATCATATCTATCATTTGGCTTTCTCTCGCCTATGATTGTCCTCATTGATGTGAGCCTTTCACACCCTTTTTGTCTTCCTCCTCCACCATATTCTCTCTTTGCCATCCTAAGTGTCAACTTTCTTGCTTACGCTCATCCATTGCACGAGTGCTCAAAATGTCGAAAAGGAGTGGATCATTTTGACTTGTACCTGGCTAGTGGTCCGGGGATGAGTCAAGATAAGATTCCAAAGAAGACAAAGTGTGAAACTTTAGTAGATTGAGTTCTCAACACAAAAAAACTTTTTCTCGTATATCCCTATCCCCTTTCTTGCACGCAAACACCATTTGGAGACATTCGAGTCACGGACAGCGAGAGCTCTTGCACCGTTATGTTCTTATGTTGCTTGTTTCAATGCTAAATATAGACTTTTATCTGTTATGACTTGAATTGAACTACATGCCTTGATTGCTTTACTTACAAGGTCCTTATATGGTTGTTAGCATGTCACCACAGAAATTATGCTTTTATCATTTACCTACTTGAGGACAAGTAGGAATTAAGCTTGGGGATATTGATACGTCCAAAACGTATCTATAATTGCTGCTTGCTCCATGCCTCTTTTGTGTGATATTTCTATGATATTGATGAACTTCCATACACTTTTGATCATATTTGGACTAACATATTAACTCAGTGCAACCCAGTGACAGTTCCTGTTTTCTGCAATTTTTCTATTTCAGGTTTCCCCCATATTAAAAGTCCTCCAATTCGGGAAAAATCCAATAAAAATCAGCGTAGAAGAAGCTTCGGGAATCACCGAGGGGGGGCCAGACGGGACCCACCAAGGCCCCAGGCGCCCTCCCGGTGCGCCCCAGGGTGGGGCCACGCCAGGGGGCCGCCTGGACCGTGACGAGAAACCCCCGTGACGGAAACCCTTTTTCGCGATCTCTCCTCTGTTCCGCCGCCGCCGTGCTTCCAAGATCGGGAGCACCAGAAGACCTCTTCCCGGCACCCTTCCGGAGGGAGGAACCACCTCCGAGAGCTTTTCCACCACCATGGATGCTTCCTGGATGAACCGTGAGTAGTCCACCTTGGACCATGGGTCTATGATCAGTAGCTATGTGATGTTCTCCTCCCCTCTTTGTTCTTCATGGATTAGACCTCGTGAGCTGCCCTACATGGTCGAGGCACTTATGTAATATTTCTGTTGTTGCTATGCTGAGTTTGCTGGGATCCGATGGATTATGAGATTATGTTCAGATTGTGTTTGAGTAATATATTTGATTCTCCTCTTTTATATTTATGTTCTTGAGTAATTCTTGCATGTTCTCCGTTGCTGTTTATTGCTTTGGCCAAGTAGTAGGTAGTGACTCCAAGAGGGGGCGTTATGCATGATTGTGGGTTCATGCCCCCCGATGACTAGCTTGAGTGATAGAAATATGAGTCTAGGGGATGTGTTGTTGCCACAAGGGGGAAAACAACGGTTCTTGTACTTGCGGGTGCAAGGATTGTTTACTTTATGCAAAGTTCTTTAATGCAGTTGTCCGTTGCTTTGAGTTCACACTTTAGGTGGGATTCACAACTTAATACCAGCGAGATGTTCTGGATAGATATCTCAAGGTGGATGATTAGTAGGTAGATGCAGATGGATTTCGGTCTACTTGCCTTGGCGTACCGCCCGTGCTTTTGAGCCTCTTCCTTTCTTTATAGCATAATTAGCATTGGTTTGCGCACATAATCCTGTCAATTGCCCAACTGTAATTTGTTTACCTCGCATGGCTATTTTATCGTCTTTTGGGAGAGAGACATCACTAGTGAACATCATAGGACTCCGGTCCATATTTCCAACACTGTTTACACCTTCAATTTACTTTCAGTATTTACTTTTCCGGTGCTATCACTATCATTATTATCCCGTGCGTTTTATCCTTTGTAAACGACAAGGCCGGAGGAATTGACAACTCCTTTGTACTCGTTGGGAGAAAAGCTATCTGTTGTGTGTGCAGGTCTAGGAGAAGCAAGTGATGATCAAACGGCGCATCACTTGCCGAACCACCTACTTATCGATCTTGGAGTCCTACTGGTTCGATCTCAACCTTGGTATCTTTGCCAAGGGAAATTTCTGCTATCTACATCTCAACCTTCCACTTTGGGTAACCAACGAGGGGGCGTTATTTCGTACCATCAGTTGACATGAAGGTTCCTCCCGCGGCCGAGTCTAATAGATTCTTTGAGGTAGTCAAACCATTTGTAGGGAAGTTCTTAACAAGAGATTTCATTCGTTCCCAAGCTTGGGCAACGTGTTCATTAACCAATTGCCTAAAATTCATAATATTACTTCTTAACTGGAAAATTCTAGAAGGGGATAGTACTTCCCAATAAAAGCATCCTTACACTTGTCCCAAGAATCGATACTATTATTAGGTAGGGATTGCAGCCACTCCTTGGCTCTTCCTCTCAAGGAGAAAGGAAAAAGATTCAGCTTGACGATGTCTCCATCTACTTCCTGGTACTTTTGCATATCACAAAGCTCAACAAAATTATTTAAGTGCAAGGCAGCATCCTCTCCAGCACCTGAGAATTGATCTTTCATAACAAGATTAAGCAAAGAAGGTTTAATTTCATAAGAAGGCGATGAAGTGGCAGGTGGAGCAATAGGAGTGCAGATAAAATCACTGTTGTTGTGACTAGTGAAGTCACACAACTTGGTGTTTTCATTGGAACCCATAGTAGCATCAGGTATTTTTGGTACTTTTGATAAGGGACACAAAAGTAAAAACTGATAGATAAACTAGCAAGACTAAAAAGCAAAGGTAAAACATAGTGTGCAACTCCCATATCTTTAGGGCTGGACCAAAAGCTCGTAGCTCGTGAGCTTAATGAGAACGCGATAACTCTGCTCGTTAAGGTCGTAGCTTGCTCCTTAATGAACAAAGCCAATCACTGATTTTAGCTCGTTAAGCTTAACGAGCTTAACGAGCGAGCTCACGAGTTTTATGAGTAGCTCGTTAAGCTCGTTAGTACATCATGATACATATTTTTATCTTATGTGCCAACACTCTATGACAGTTAAATCCATTTACTTAATTTACTTGCCCCCTCGAAACCCATAAGTGGTAGAGTAGTAATGAACCTCCTCCATTAAGCACCATATGGCTTTGTAAAAATTACACTCATACTCTCATACAGTAGACAATGACACATCCTGATCTGCTAACGAGCGTTCACGAGCGCTCGCGAGCTTAACGAGCTTTTAACGAACCGAGCCGAACAAGGTTTTTAGCTCGTTAAGCTTAACGAGCTTAAAGAGCCAAGCCTTAACGAGCACGAGCTTAACAAGTACGATCTTAACGAGCAGAGCAGCTCGTTAATCCAGCCCTACCTATCTTGTAGACTGGAGTCCCCGGCAACGGCGCCAGAAATTAGCTTGATACTGTGAGGATAGTTCTCACTCCTCGTTGGTTACCCCAAGTGGAAGGTGAAATGTAGCGTAGCAGAAAATTTCCCCTATGTAAAGGATAGGGTTTGTCTCCCGTAGGAATCGCAGAGATACAAGAAGGTGGTAAAGTGAAAAGTGGCGCCGACGTTGCTAACTTCGCCTGGACCTGCACACACAACAAATAACTTTGCTCCCAACGAGTACAGAGAAGTTGTCAATTCCTCCGGCCTTGCTGTTTACAAAGGATCAACGCAAGAGATAATAATAATAATAATGGTAACTGAAAGTAAAGACTGAAAGTAAATTGATGATGTAAACAATGGTGTGAATATGGACCGGGGTCCCGAGTGATGACTCTCTCCCAAAAGACGATAAAAGTGCTAGCGAGGTAAAAAAATCACAGCTGGGAAATTGATAGGATTATAAACGCACCGCAATGCTAACTATGATACAAAATAAAGGAAGAGGCTCAAAAGAAATGGGCAGTACGCCAAAGTATGTAGACCGAAATCCAACTGCATCTACTACGAATCATCCACCTTGAGATATCTATCTAGAACATCTCGCTGGTATTAAGTTGCGAATCCCACCCAATGTGTAAACTCAAAGGAACAGACAACTGCATTAAAAGAACTATGCGTAAAGTAAACAATCCTTGCACCCGCAAGTACAAGCACCGTTGTTTTATCCTTGGTGGCAACAGCACATCCCCTAGTCTCATGTTTCTGTCACTCAAGCTAGACATCAAGGGGCTGAACCCACAATCAAGCATAACACTCCCTCTTGGAGTTGCAACAAATCACTTGGCCAAAGTAAAATACGGCAACAGAGAACATGCAAGAATTTACTAAAGAACACAAATATAAAAGAGAATCAAATATATTACTCATCACAATCTGAATATAATCTCATAATCCATCAGATCCCAAAAAACTCAACATAGCAACATAGAAAACTATAAAAGTGCCTTGATCATGTGAGGCAGCTCATGAGGTCTCGAAAGTGTAAGCACAAAGAGGAGAGAGGTACATCACATAGCTACTGGTCACGGACACATGGTCCAAGGGGGACTACTCACGGCACATCCGGGAGGCGTCCATGGCTATGGATGGTCTCCCGGAGGGGATTCCTCCTTCTGGCAGGGTGCCGGGGCAGCTTCTCCTGGCAGCCCCGATCTGGAAACGGCGGCGGCGCCGGAACAGATAGGAGAACGGGAATAGCATATCAATATTAGGGGTTTCCATCACGGGGGGTAAATATAGGCGAAGGGGGGCACCGAGGGTAGCCAGGAGGCCTTCTGGAGCGACCTAGGGTGGGGCCGTGACAGGGACCCTCCTGGGGCCCTGGTGGGTCCACCCCCTCAGCTCTTGATTATTCCGGAAGCTTCCGGGTCGCTGATATTTTATTGGATTTTTCCGGAATTTATTTGGCACTTTTAATGGCCGGAAAACCTGAAATAAAAAAACAGCAGAAAAACAGGAATTGGCAACTGGGTGCACTGAGTTAATAGGTTAGTCCAAATATGATAAAAAGTGTATGAAAGTTCAAGCAAAACATGGCAAAGTCACTAAAATCATGCATGGAGCAAGAAGAAATTATAGATACGTTTGGGACGTATCAGGTGTTTGGCGCTACGACTTTCTTCTGCGTGTTCTTAGCCGGATCGCTACTCGGATCCCTCTTCCGTCTTCATTCGCCTACATTGTTTCTGAACTCAATTTGAGGGGTCTGTGGCTCCAGCTGCAAGGGTGTGCTCGGTCTCCCTCATGGGTGGAACTGGAGTTTGATAACTTATTCCTGATTTTCTTTGGATCTGGGTGGAGGTCATTTTCTCGACGGCTAAATTGGCCTGATGGAGATAGCCTTTGTTGTCGTTTTGATGGCGAAGTTACTCTCATCACCCGTGCGTTTGATGTCGTCGGTAATCTTCTAGATCCGTACTGGGAGGACTCGAGCAGTACTGGTTCTGGAGAGTCAAATGGTACTTCGGCTTCAACTTCTTCTTCTGCCGACTCCTCGACTGGTGGTGCTTGCTCTTCTAGTTCTAGGGAGAAATCGGAAGTCAAGCCACCAGCCAAGCGGGTGCGCCGGTAGGCAAGATCACGAGGCTCAGGAAGGTGGCGAGTTGCTCTTCGCATGTTTAGTTCTTACTTTGTTTGTGATGATGCTCGTCAAGATGTGGACCAAGGTGCCAATTATCTTAGCATGTGCACACATGTAGAAGTCATAATTCTTGGTGGTGTCTGGTCTTGTGGTCCTCTAATGTGTAGTAGAGCTTTTATCTTTTGGTACTGAGCCTTGAATCACTCTGACATGTAATTTGTGTTGCCTTCGGGCCCTTCGTAATGGAAATTGTCTTTGAGTCCTTTGTAACGGAAACTGCCTTCAGGTCCTTCTTTAAAAAACTGTCTTTGAGTGCCTTACAGTACTATCGGGTGCGCGGCAGCGCTCCCGATGGGAGTAGTGTAGGAGATATGCCCTAGAGGCAGTAATAACAGTTATTTTGTATCTCCGAGTTTGTAATGAATGTTTATGTTCCATGCTATAACTGCAATGATTCTCGAGTCTGCAATATCCACGAGGCTCGGAGGGAAACTCATGTGCACGTGTGGTATAATAAACAGTAAAATGTATTCCTAGTCATGCCTCTAAGACTGGCTCATGTATTGCATGATGATCCTGTTTTCCTGATCATGGGCATGTCTATGCCGGCAATGTTGAGGGCACAATGTTAGAAGAACATTTGTGTTGAATCGACCCGAATTGATGTTATGCTATGAGATACATTCGTCACAAGTTAATGGTTAATAACACAGAGAAAGTTGTGCGTTTGCATAATTCCTTAGACCATGAGAGTATCGAGTTCCTTCGTACTTGCTTCGTGAACTTTGGGGTTTTGTTAAACGTCATCTGTAAAAGGGTGGCTATTACGGCAGCTTGCGGGTTCACGGAAAAGTATGACAAGGAACTAGGTAGCTCGAGATTGGGATTTGCTCCTCCGTCGTTGGAGAGATATTCTTAGGGCCCTCTCGGTGTTACGGTATCCACCATCGTCTGGCCAGACACAGTGTGATTTGATCACAGGGATGCCGGAACGCGGGAACGAGAAAAGAGAACAATACCAGGAACGAGGTAACTGGCATAGTGGACAAGTTGTTGATTCACGGGGATGCCAATAAGTCTCACCTCGGGTATTTGTAATATATCGCGAAGCAACAGGAATAGCACACAGCAACTAAAGGTTCACTCGAATAATTCTTCGTATGGGTATAGGGATCAATATGGATGTCCTCGGTTCCGCTATTGATCATTGATCGGAAAGTGTTCTGGTCATGTCTATACTTCATCGAACCTACAGGGTCACACGCTTAAGGGTCATCTATCTGTTGAATACTAGACAGGGAGTCTGAGATAAAGTCACCGGAAAGGTTTCGGAGACGGCGGAAAAGTTCCGAGAGAGAAAACCGAAAAGTTGTTTCGGGGTAAACCACTAAGCCGAAAAGGTTTCGGAGAGCACCTGGTAATTTTGGAGAGTGCCAGAATTGTTCTGGTAACTTCTGGAATTTTTCTGGAGCAAAGATTAAAATATTTTTTTCGGAAATATTTCGGAGCTGCCGGAAATGTTCCGGAGCTGCCGGAAATGCTTAGGTTGCTTTTCGCAGATGAAAATCACTAATCTGGAATTGTTTCGGAACGCGCCGAAAATCATTTTGGTGGGTGTTGGAATTATTCTAAGACCCACAAAAATATTTTCGGATTTTTCGGACGCGAAAAAGTGGTGTCATGAATAGTAAAAAGTACTACTTGAGATATTTTTGGAAAGCCTTCTAGAAGGACTTGGGAGCCAAGAAAGCCCCCTTGGGTTTCCTATAAATAGAGGTGTGAGGGCAGCCCCATATCCTTGATCCAAGCTCTCACTTGAGTTCTCATCACATGCCATGCAATTATCTGGCTTCTTCTCTCCCTCACACGAAAGAGTTTCGTAGAGCCGAAAGGCTGTCTGGGTTCCGGCAGGAACTAGTTCTGGACGGCGAAGCCCTGCTGGATAGCTGACACCGTATGTGTGCAACTTGGTAGAGAGGTCGTTGTTTCGATCTTAGTTCGAGTGTGCCTCCCGAAGGGCTGTCCGAGTTACAGATCGAGTTTCGAGGGTCCTCCCGAAGGGCTGTCCGAGTTACAGATCGAGTTTCGAGGGTCCTCCCGAAGGGCTGTCCGAGTTACAGATCGAGTTTCGAGGGTCCTCCCGAAGGGCTGTCCGTGACATCGTCCGAGGGACTGTCCGACCGCCTCCCGGAGCGCTGTTCGTGGGGCACACGAGGGAATACATTCTCGCGGTTGGGAGGTTGTAAATCCTAGCTGCGGGGATCTGCACCGACGATCTTCATCGACTCTACTTCCCGCTGCGCTACGAGTCGGTAACGATCAGATCAAAACCTTGTATGCGTCTCCATAGTGGTCCTGGGCGTGCTCGCTATACCGAAATTTTTTGTTTTCTGTTGCGTTCCCCTACAGTGGTATCAGAGCCGTGCTATGCGTAGATGCATGTTATGATCTAGAATACATGGAGATGTATGGGTATTGCATAATATAATTTTGGAGTAGATCAGATCTATTGCTGAAAATTATTTATGCGGGTGGCAGATGAAATCTGTTACCCGATATTCTTGTTGCTTCCCTAGAATTTGCGTATTTCTGATCTCGAGACAGCATGGTGGAATTTTACAAAGTTCTGGCAATCCGCGATCCTGATTGATCAACGAAGTGCTATCAGTTCTTTGGGTTCCGCCATAGTCAAAAGAAAGATGAAATTCGCAGACTAAAGGGCAATGCAGATATGATCTGCACGGGGATCACGCGTATGACGAAGTTCAGTATGGGGTTCGAGATTTTATTATCTCGTGCTTCATACACCCCGCAATGTTAATCTAGTGACTTGAATAATCATACTTGATGATAAAACGTTGGTAGTTGCGGTTTAAGTCAAAACCTTAGAAGCCACGTAAAATAAAATTTTGCATAAACCGGTTTAGAGGCGTCTAACTTGTTTTTGCAGGATGTGCATGTGATGTGGTATAGCAAAGCTCATATTAATTCGATTATGTATGAGATGACTATATAATGTAAATTTATTAACATGACCTGCGTGTCATGATTCGGCATGATGGCTGGAGCCATATGATTGTCACTTTAATGACCTGCGTGTCAACCTTAGGTAATGCACTTATTCATTTGCTATAAAGATAGCAATATTATTTGGTGCATCGACAAGGTGGTGGCAATCTTCGCGAAGGTGAACTCCGACGCAAATGCCAAAGACGAAGAAATACTTGACTTCTCCGTCAGAAGGGGCTATACCATATCATGCTATTATGAATTGCATGGGATGTTTATCCCTTATGTTGCACCCTTCTTGATTGCGCGGTAGTCGCTTTTTATTAGGGTGATCTCTCACTTAAAATATCAAGTAGTTAGTGTTCTCCCAAGTGTAGCGCCGTCACAGCATCTATACTCTCGGGGTGCGCCATGGATGCATGGGTACGAACGATTGGAGAAATGTAAGGCGGGTGAGGTCAGACCTCGCAGCAGGATCACTTGGTTGTCTTGACGTTCATGGCAGGATCGTCCTGAGCTCGGAACACACGCATCGAAAGATGAACAAGAGTCACATAGAGATGTGATCGGCAAGTTGGCCTACCAAATCAAAATCCTCGTCATGAGATGATGATTCTATGGCGTTGTATTGATATTTGGATCTTGAATCACTCATAATCAATTTTGAGAGATATTGATTTAAGTGGGAGCACACTTTAGAATAAAATTGTTTATTCACTAGTGCAAAAATCATTATGAACAAAGTCTAAGTGAAACTTGTGTTTACCGTTGTAGATCAAATGGCTCGCAACACCGCTTTCAACTTGGGGCCATTGTTAGAGAAAGAAAAGTTAGCTGCGACTGGAAACAACTATGCGGACTGGGTCCGTAACCTGAGGATTGTCCTCAGGAGCGCTAAGAAAATCTATGTGCTTGAAAAAGCTCTTCCAGCTAAACCGGCGGCAGGTGCCTCGGAAGATGAACAAAATGTCTGGGCCACTCAGGATGATGATCACAACGCAGTACAGTGCCTCATGCTAGCTTGCATGAGTCCAGAGCTCCAAAAACGTTTTGAATTCCATAAACCCCGTGATATGATCCGGGAATTGGATGCTCTGTACAAGGAAACCGCAAGGTCTGAACGTTTTGATATCATGAATATCTTGATGAATTTAAAGATGGCTGAGGGCGGTTCAGTTGGCGAACACATAGTCAAAATGATTGGCTATGCTGAAAGGCTTAAAACCCTGGAATTTCCAATTCCAGCTTCCCATATGATGGACATGATGCTTTCTTCACTCCCCCCGTCTTACAACGGTTTTGTCATGAATTACAACATGAGTGGGATGGAGAAAACACCAGAAGAGGTGCTCGCCATGCTGAAAACTGTGGAAGAAGGACTGCGGAAAAATCACAAGCAAGTGTTGCTTGTGAATAAAACCGCCAGTTTCAAAAAGAAAGGCAAGCCAAAGAAGGGCAAGGGTGCCGGTAAGACCGGCTCCCAAAGCAACTCTAAGGGCGGAGCCAAGAATGAAACTGAGTGCTTCTACTGCAAGGGCACAGGACACTGGAAGAGAAACTGCAAGAAGTATCTGGCCGATAAGAAGTCCGGGAAAACCGGAAAAGGTATAATTGTTATACAAGTTAATGTCATTGATGTTTTGCTTGCTAGCGAAAATTCTAAGTCTTGGGTATTTGATACCGGATCGGTTGCTCACATTTGCAACTCGATACAGGGACTGCAGAAGGTCCGCAAGCTAGCAAAGAATGAAGTCATGATGCGCGTCGGGAACGGCGCTGGGATCGCCGCTCAAGCCGTCGGCATTATGCCTCTACGTCTCCCTTCAGGATTTATCTTAGAGCTAAATAAATGTTATTTTGTTCCACTATTGTGTAGAAACATTATCTCTGGATCATGTTTAGTACACGATGGGTATTCGTACAAGTCTGAGAACAATGGTTGTTCACTTTATTGTAAGGATATGTTTTATGGATTTGCACCCATTGTTGGGGGCCTTTTCATACTAAATCTTGAATGTGAAAATGATGTCTTTAACATGAATGCTAAACGCCTTAAGAAGGTTGATACCACAATCACTTATTTGTGGCACTGTCGGCTTGGCCACATCGGAAAGAAACGCATGCAAAGACTCCAAAGAGATGGAGTTTTACCGTCCTTTGATTTTGAATCATTTGACACATGTGAAGCTTGTCTAATGGGAAAAATGACCAAGATGCCGTTCAAGGGTCATCCTGAACGGGCGGGTGAATTATTGGAAATAATACATAGTGATGTATGTGGTCCAATGAGCACAGCCGCACGGGGTGGGTATTTCTACTTCGTGACTTTTACTGATGATTTAAGTCGGTATGGCTACATCTACTTGATGAAGCATAAGTCAGAAACCTTTGAAAAGTTCAAGGAATTTCAGAATGAGGTAGAAAATCATCGTGACAAAAAGATTAAGTTTCTGCGGTCTGATCGCGGAGGCGAATACCTTAGTCATGAGTTTGGCCAACATCTAAGTGACCGTGGAATCGTTTCACAGCTTACGCCTCCCGGAACTCCACAGCGAAATGGAGTATCGGAAAGACGTAACCGAACCTTGTTAGACATGGTAAGGTCGATGATGTCTCTTACAGATCTGCCGATATCTTTTTGGGGTCACGCACTAGAAACTGCCGCTCACACACTAAACCGAGCACCGTCTAAGTCTGTTGAAACGACACCACATGAGATGTGGAATGGGAAGAAACCCAGTTTGTCGCACCTTAAAATTTGGGGATGTGAGGTACTTGTAAAACGTTTACAACCAACCAAACTCGATCCCAGATCAGACAAATGTAACTTTGTAGGTTATCCAAAAGAAACAATTGGGTATTCCTTCTACCTACCCTCCGAGCACAAAGTGTTTGTCGCTAAAAGCGGAGTCTTTCTTGAGAAAGAGTTTCTCGCCAAAGAAGTAAGTGGGAGGACAGTACAACTTAATGAGATTAGTGAATCTTCGGCGACCGTTGCTATGGCTAAAGAACCGGAAGTAATTCCGCAAATTATCCCTACAACCGAGCCGGAAGTTGTCGCATATAATGCAAAAACTTCAGACAATGTTGTAACTGAACCGCGTAGATCAGGTAGGGCTGTCCAGCCACCTGAGTGGTTTCATGATGAAATCTTCATTCTTGAAGACGATGAACCTGCGCACTACAAAGAAGCGATGGCGGGCCCCAGCTCAAGGGAATGGCACAGAGCCATGAAATCCGAGATGGAATCCATGTACGAAAACCAAGTTTGGAACTTGGAAGAACTTCCAGAAGGCGTAAAGCCCATTGGTTGTAAATGGATTTTCAAAAGAAAGACGGACGCGGATGGTAACATTACTATCCACAAAGCTAGACTTGTCGCGAAAGGGTTCACGCAAGTTCCAGGAGTGGACTACGACGAGACGTTCTCGCCAGTAGCTATGCTTAGGTCTGTACGGATATTACTAGCAATTGCTGCTTATTTCGACTATGAAATATGGCAGATGGACGTCAAAACGGCTTTCCTAAATGGAAACCTCAAAGAGGATGTATACATGATACAGCCAGAAGGTTTTGTCATTCATAAGGTTGCTAAAAAGGTATGCAAGCTTCAGAAAGCCATTTATGGTCTGAAGCAAGCATCAAGGAGCTGGAACATTCATTTTGATGAAGTAGTCAAACGGTTTGGCTTCATCAGGAATGACGAAGAATCTTGTGTTTACAAGAAGTTTAGTGGGAGCGCAAAAGCATTTCTAATCTTGTATGTGGATGACATATTGTTGATTGGAAATGATGTGAATTTCCTTAGCGAAATAAAAGACTCATTGAAAAGGAGTTTTTCAATGAAAGACTTAGGCGAAGCGGCATATGTATTGGGCATTAGGATCTATAGAGATAGATCAAGACGCCTAATAGCGCTTAGCCAAAGCACGTACATTGACAAGGTGTTGAAAAGGTTCAACATGGAGAACTCCAAGAAAGGCCTACTCCCCATGTCACCTGGCACAGTGCTTTGCAAGAATCAGTGTCCTCGGACTCTCGATGAGCGAGTACAAATGAATGATGTTCCATATGCCTCGGCAGTTGGTTCTATTATGTATGCCATGCTATGTACAAGACCGGACGTTTCATATGCGCTAAGTGTTAGCAGCCGGTACCAAAGTGATCCAGGATTGGAACACTGGGCCGCAGTCAAGGGTATTCTTAAGTACCTCAAACGGACCAAGGATTTACTCCTTGTGTACGGAGGTGATGAAGAGCTCATTGTAAGTGGTTACACTGATGCAGGCTTCATGACTGACCCAGATGACTTCAAATCTCAATCAGGCTATGTTTTCATATTGAACGGCGGCGCAGTTGATTGGAAAAGTTCCAAACAAAAGACTGTGGCGGATTCTACGACAGAGGCGGAATATGTTGCTGCTTCAGAAGCCTCCAAAGAGGCGGTATGGATCAAGCAATTTCTTGAAGACCTTGGTGTGGTTCCAAGTGCTCTGGACCCGGTGGAGATCTATTGTGATAATAGTGGCGTCGTGGCTCAGGCAAGGGAGCCAAGTTCGCACCATAAGACAAGACATATTGAACGCAAATATAAACTCATTCGACATCATGTCGAAGCGGGTTTAGTGAAAGTACGCAAAGTTCACACGGATCTGAACGTGTCAGACCCGATGACAAAGCCTCTACCACGAGCAAAGCATGAGCAGCACCGGATAGCCATTGGTGTTAGGGAAGCCATGTAACTGGATTATGACTCTAGTGCAAGTGGGAGTCTGTAGGAGATATGCCCTAGAGGCAGTAATAACAGTTATTTTGTATCTCCGAGTTTGTAATGAATGTTTATGTTCCATGCTATAACTGCAATGATTCTCGAGTCTGCAATATCCACGAGGCTCGGAGGGAAACTCATGTGCACGTGTGGTATAATAAACAGTAAAATGTATTCCTAGTCATGCCTCTAAGACTGGCTCATGTATTGCATGATGATCCTGTTTTCCTGATCATGGGCATGTCTATGCCGGCAATGTTGAGGGCACAATGTTAGAAGAACATTTGTGTTGAATCGACCCGAATTGATGTTATGCTATGAGATACATTCGTCACAAGTTAATGGTTAATAACACAGAGAAAGTTGTGCGTTTGCATAATTCCTTAGACCATGAGAGTATCGAGTTCCTTCGTACTTGCTTCGTGAACTTTGGGGTTTTGTTAAACGTCATCTGTAAAAGGGTGGCTATTACGGCAGCTTGCGGGTTCACGGAAAAGTATGACAAGGAACTAGGTAGCTCGAGATTGGGATTTGCTCCTCCGTCGTTGGAGAGATATTCTTAGGGCCCTCTCGGTGTTACGGTATCCACCCATCGTCTGGCCAGACACAGTGTGATTTGATCACAGGGATGCCGGAACGCGGGAACGAGAAAAGAGAACAATACCAGGAACGAGGTAACTGGCATAGTGGACAAGTTGTTGATTCACGGGGATGCCAATAAGTCTCACCTCGGGTATTTGTAATATATCGCGAAGCAACAGGAATAGCACACAGCAACTAAAGGTTCACTCGAATAATTCTTCGTATGGGTATAGGGATCAATATGGATGTCCTCGGTTCCGCTATTGATCATTGATCGGAAAGTGTTCTGGTCATGTCTATACTTCATCGAACCTACAGGGTCACACGCTTAAGGGTCATCTATCTGTTGAATACTAGACAGGGAGTCTGAGATAAAGTCACCGGAAAGGTTTCGGAGACGGCGGAAAAGTTCCGAGAGAGAAAACCGAAAAGTTGTTTCGGGGTAAACCACTAAGCCGAAAAGGTTTCGGAGAGCACCTGGTAATTTTGGAGAGTGCCAGAATTGTTCTGGTAACTTCTGGAATTTTTCTGGAGCAAAGATTAAAATATTTTTTTCGGAAATATTTCGGAGCTGCCGGAAATGTTCCGGAGCTGCCGGAAATGCTTAGGTTGCTTTTCGCAGATGAAAATCACTAATCTGGAATTGTTTCGGAACGCGCCGAAAATCATTTTGGTGGGTGTTGGAATTATTCTAAGACCCACAAAAATATTTTCGGATTTTTCGGACGCGAAAAAGTGGTGTCATGAATAGTAAAAAGTACTACTTGAGATATTTTTGGAAAGCCTTCTAGAAGGACTTGGGAGCCAAGAAAGCCCCCTTGGGTTTCCTATAAATAGAGGTGTGAGGGCAGCCCCATATCCTTGATCCAAGCTCTCACTTGAGTTCTCATCACATGCCATGCAATTATCTGGCTTCTTCTCTCCCTCACACGAAAGAGTTTCGTAGAGCCGAAAGGCTGTCTGGGTTCCGGCAGGAACTAGTTCTGGACGGCGAAGCCCTGCTGGATAGCTGACACCGTATGTGTGCAACTTGGTAGAGAGGTCGTTGTTTCGATCTTAGTTCGAGTGTGCCTCCCGAAGGGCTGTCCGAGTTACAGATCGAGTTTCGAGGGTCCTCCCGAAGGGCTGTCCGAGTTACAGATCGAGTTTCGAGGGTCCTCCCGAAGGGCTGTCCGAGTTACAGATCGAGTTTCGAGGGTCCTCCCGAAGGGCTGTCCGTGACATCGTCCGAGGGACTGTCCGACCGCCTCCCGGAGCGCTGTTCGTGGGGCACACGAGGGAATACATTCTCGCGGTTGGGAGGTTGTAAATCCTAGCTGCGGGGATCTGCACCGACGATCTTCATCGACTCTACTTCCCGCTGCGCTACGAGTCGGTAACGATCAGATCAAAACCTTGTATGCGTCTCCATAGTGGTCCTGGGCGTGCTCGCTATACCGAAAAATTTTGTTTTCTGTTGCGTTCCCCTACAAGTAGCCCCCGAGTCTTTAGGTGATCACTTGTGATCGGGTGAATACTTTAAAAATTGCTCTGTCCGATTTCAGCTTTCTTCTTTTCTTTGGGAAGTAGTGTTAGAACCCTCTGTTAGGTAATGTGCTAGGGTTAGCAAGTCACTTGCATCATGTTAAAATTTCAAAAGAAATCTTTGAAATCAAAATCAAAAGCAAAATGGGAGAAGTAACCCCCCAGTTGAATTAATTCAAAAGGCCAGATAAAAATCTTCTCCAAATATTCATGTTAGATTTTTGAAAAGTCTTATAAATGAGTGTGATCACATATCAAGTGATGTGGGACCCACCCCATGCTCATAGATTTTTCAAATATTCAAACAGTGCCTTGGTATTAATTAAAAACCCCTATTTGAGTTAAGATTCAAATTATTTGAATTTTAAAAATGTTGAAACTTTATAAGTGGCTAGTCTATATTATTATGAGGCCATATAAAATTTTTCAGCATTTAATAAAATGCCTAGCTATTTATTTGCTAAGAAAAACAAATTTATAGAAAAGAAAAAGAAAGCAGAAAAGGAAAAGGGGCTTACCTGCAAAGAAGCCCAACTCATCCCCCAGCCGGCCCAGCCCAGCCTCCCCGCTTGTCGTCTTCCCCGGCCAGCACGCAGGGAGCTGCGTGGCGACCATGCCGTGGCCGCCGACAAGCCCCTGGCCACCTCCTGCTTCTCCCGCGCCACATCTTCACGCCTGGAGACGCCCAGAACCCCCTCCCCCGTTCCATTCCCCCTCTCCACGAACTCCCTCCCCGTCTCCCTCGCCCGATTTCGTCGCCGTCCGAGGACTCGCCGGAACTCGCCACCGTGGAAGACGCGGCCAACGTGCGCTAGGGACTAGAAGAGCTTGTCCATCAGCTTCTCCACTGTCGACTACGTCTCCCTGCAAGGAATCAAGATCCCGGAGCCCTTCTAGTCGTCGGAATCGTCACCGAGAGCTCGCCGGATCCGTTGCTCGTCGGCGTTCAATACTCCGTCCACGTTCCCTCACCGGCTCCGTCGACTACTTCGTCGAGTTCCCTGTAGCCTGGTGAGCGTTTCCCCTCAATCCACGGCTTCCTTCTCCTCCTCTAGCTCGAGCTGCCATGGACGCCGGAGTACCCTGCCGCCGTGCTCGTCGTCGACGAGGCTACGCTATGAAATCAACCCCGTCAACTTGTCCATCGCATTCCCCGTGCTCCACTGCTCCGAACACACCCACCCCCGCCCCAAATGGTGCCCTGTAGCCGAGTTCTCCTCGAGCCAGCAGCTACGCCCCCTCTAGGGCTCGTCGTCACCGTCAAACCAGTGCCTCCCAGGCCCCCCACTTGGTTCCATTCGATGCGCAGCACCAAGACCGAAGTCTCGGTGGTTGCGGCGCTCGATTTGGACCACGGGAGCGCCTTTCCGTACAGCGCCCCCGCGGTTCTGGTCACCGGCGGCTAGCCGCCAGCAAGTCCGACGTGGCCGGGGTGGTTAGCCCTAATCCACCCCCCTAATGACCCCCAGAGCCGATGACATGTGGGCCCAGCCCCTGACTAAACACCAGATTAAGTTTAAATCGTTTTAATTAAACAGTGAGAGGCTGACCAGTGGGTCCCAGCAGTCAGTGGCCCCCTGGCGCCAGCATGAAGTCATGCTGACGCCATAAATGAATTTCCAGAAATTGAAATGAATTAAAGAAATTCCAGAAAATCCAGAAAATAGCTCAAACTTTGGAAATTCATAGAAAATTCATATTAACTCCAAATTGGACAAATAATATATGAAAAATGATCAGGAGAAAATAAGCTATCCAAATATCCAACTTTAAACTTTGTTTGAGTTGAATTTAAAATGTGATCAGTAGCATTTGCTATTTGATTTAAATGGAATTAAATCAAATTCAATTCAAAAGTTTTTGCAACTTGAACCATGGCAACATGCTACATTTCACTTACACATCAGAGGCATATCATACACATTTCCAAATGATTCAAATTGATCAAACAATGTCACATGTAACTTGGCTAAGTTTGAATTCAAATTGGAGTTTGAATTTGCAATATACTCCATTTAAATGGAATTGCTTCACACATCAAAGCATATACATCAAGTTTCAACCTTCCATCATGTGATTGTGCATTGTATTTACTTTGCTACCTTGTTTGTTGTTTGTCGAGTAGAGGTGGAACCGGAGCAGGAGGTTGCCCCCTTCGTTGAAGACCACGAACCCGAACCTCGTCAGCAAGGCAAGCAAACCCCCATTGATCATGTCGATAAAATCCCAATTCCCTCTCATGTCTCGCTTATGCATTGTATAGGATGATTACCATGCTACGTTTCTACCGCATAGATGAACCCATTCCTTTGCATGACCTATCATTTGTCACAGTAGTAGGCAAAACCACAATCCTAGCAAATGTAGGAGTTGATTGATATCATGTGGCCCCTGCAATTGTTACTGCTTATTGCATGCTTAGAGTGATACCATGATGATACTTTTATGTGAGTCGGGATGGTAGTGATCATGATGATGATGGTCGAAAAGTGTTGGTGAATCGACCCTAATACAAGGTGAACGATGAGAGGCTGTGTAGGAGTACACGGTGGGTTGTCTCGTTGAACACCGCCCTAAGTCCGAGTTCTTGTGTGGTGATCCAAGATGAAGAGTACAACCACACATTGGGCTCACTGACCCCTCTCAGCTTACTAACTCATCCCTTTCGATGTCCAGATGTCGCAATAGTTCGGAGTTCTGGTAGGCTTGTGGCCTGGATGCTAAGTGAGAGAACGGCTCATCCGAGACCGGCTTATGCACCACACACACATCACTTGGGTCCACTTCGGTAAACCGGCCGGGTTCACGATAGTGGTAGCCAACCCAAGTAGGCGGCTTTCTCGGACTAGATCGGCTATGAGGTAACAGTTGTGGTGAGCATCCTCGCCGACACTTCTTGAACGGTGTCGAGTACAAAGGCGGTAAATGATGATCATGTGTGTGTAGCGGCACACCCCTGCGGGGTTAACAAAACTATTCGAATAGCCGCGTCCGCGGTTATGGACTGCTTGGAAAGCTTAGCTTGATTATTAGACAACTTGAATTGGATACTTCTAAAATACACCAAGATAAGTGTGAGTGCTATGGCGTGCTTTCTCGTGGGGAAGTCGAGGAAGGCACCATAGTGGTGTAATTGGTTGGAGAAAGTAGTGGACTCGTGTACGCTTCTTACCTCAAAGTCTGGTACTCGTAGTTCAGGACTAGCCAAGTCAAAGCTGGCACTTCTGCAAGTGAAACCCCACCTCCCTTTACCTTGATACATGTGCATGAGTAGTATAGCTCCTATGTAAGTCTTGCTAAGTACGACTTTGTACTCACGTTTGCTTAATCTATGTTTTAGATGAAACCACTGACCCCGAAGGTGGCTTCTTCATCGAGCTGGACGACTGAAGATCAAGCTAGTCTAGTCCCAGTCAGACGACTGGTTCCCTCGTGGAGGGCATGTGTTTAAATAAGGCTTCTTAAGCCATTTGTTAAACTTGTCTATACTCAGACATACTTTGCTTCCGCTTGTTGTTGTAATGTTGGATCACATGTTTGTGATCTCTGTGTGCACTCTATAAGAGTTATCAATAAAATGTATACTTTGTAGAGAATTGCAATGATACCTGTTGTTCATACAAGGCATGTGTGTTGCGTGTATGTTTATAACATGCATCTCTTTGTATGGGTTTTCGAGACCTTAGTTGTGATCTGGCTAGCGGTCTTTCATACACCAAGTGGCCCTTAGATGTGCGCAGCTTGGGGCATCGCGATGCGATTGTTCGAGACTCTGTCTCGTGCACACTTTGTGGTATGATCGAGCCCGCCCTAGACCCCGACTAAGTGATCGGGCTGGAGTAAGTCTATGTAAGAGTTATGAGATAGTCGATAGTATGGTTGAGGTGACTTGTCTTTGAATATGGGAGTTCACCACCCATATCATTAGACTTGTGTGCGGACGATGAGGACCCATCTCAGTTGATCATCCGTCCTGGATGGGATGCCCCTCACGTACGATGCTCTCCGACAACGTTCTGTGCTTGGCCTTGTCTGCTTAGACAAGTGGGTACGGTTCTCGGCTCTCCATATGACTATGTCTTTAACTGGACTTGCATACGCTAACCCCGGGTCCCGACAGACTTGGTATCAGAGCAGGACTGACTGTAGGACTAGCAGCCTTGGCCGAAGTCGAGTCTAGCTTGCTATAGTTATATAGTTACTCTGGGTATATAAGGGAACAATGTAAGGCTTCTTTTTTCTCCTTACCCCCTTTTTTCTGAGTTCTGAGTCACCCTCATCTTATTCTACGGGAAGATAGGACTAGGCTCTCCTCTGTCTGATTAGAACATCTCGTTGTTCGCTTCCTTGTAGCCATAGGAAAGTTGTGATCGGTTTGTTAGAGTAGTTATGCTTCCTGATTTCTTACATCATATGTAAGTGTTGTTTCCATGTTGTAAGAAATTGTCTTTTTCTTGCAATTACAGCCGTTATTCTGTCCGAGTCATTCCAGGTTTATCTCATAATCTGATGCATTTGCAAACTCCTTCTTTCTGTTTCAGATGGCAGATCTTCCCCCTCAGCAGATTGTTCGTTTGACCAGGTGCCTCGGTGTGCGTGGCCATCCCGCCACGTTGATCGAGATGATGTCCTATGTGGGATATCGATGGTATCCTGAGTATACCGTTGAGGAGCAGTTCCATGACTTCAACCAGACCCAGTTCCACTGCGTTGTCAGGATCTACCCGCACCACGTTGGAGTCACTCAGCCTATCCACTTTGGACATGGCATTGGCATGACCGAGAACATGGTTGTGCAGGATGATGCATTCTCATCTATTACCCTGCTGAGAGAGGAGCACACTATGCTGAGAGAGACCTTATTCCGCTATATCCCTGCTGCACTTCCAGGAGAAGAGGGATATTACACCGGACTCTACTCAGATCACTCTGCAGAAGATCCAGTACTTCAGATGACTGCTAGGTTTGCTAGTGATCGTGATCGTGATGCACGCGCTCTCCGTTTTGAGCTTCACGCCACTCGTGTTCGTCTGTATCGAGCATTGACACTTTTGGAACCCTTCGTGAGTGTTGGATCAGTTGAGTGTGATGCTATCTACCCAGTGAGGACTCAGATGCCTTCTCGAGTTGCTTGGCCCGAGATTGGAGGCATTTTCCCACCCCGTGGTCCTTTACTTCCACCCTACGCTGGACCTAGGCCCCATCCTTGCCCAAATGGATATCAGGTTCCACAGGCCTCCGTGTTTTCCGATGGTCACCTTCAGCTATCGGGATACGTGGGTAACTTTTACGAGGACTACTATGGAGATGGAGATGAGTGAGACCGCCTGTGGTCTTACTTAGTGAGGATGTAGTAGTATCTTAGTATATTGTACGCAAGGTGTCTAAGTTCCAGAGGCTTAGATAAATAATGTATAGGAAGTCAGAGTGCCTCTGAAGGATGTATCATCTTCATCACGTTTGTATTAGCTTGGTGCTTGTACTAAAACGATGTATGGTTTGTATGACAGCTTGTGAATATATGGCTTGTATGCTTTATCACCATGTTGTCAAGATGATTAATTCCTTTGCTCTGTAATCCTTCCAGTACTTCAATACCTTGTTTAGACTCTCCCAATCAACTCTGTTTGACTTTGGTTTTCACTTCAGGATGTCTCAAGGAACCCGTGGCCAGCTTGGTCGTAACCAGGGTCGTGGGAATGATCAGGAGGAAGGCAACCTTCCACCCCCACCCACGATGGCTCAGGTTCTGATGGAGGTTGAGAGGAACCGCCGATACTCTCACCATTTGCTGGAAGTCATTGCCCGCAACACCACTCAGTAGCGCAACGAGTTGGTGTCCCTGAACGACTTCATCCGACTTCATCCCCCGGTTTTCAGTTACTCCACCGAGCCCCTTGACACCGATGACTGGCTTCGCAGCATCGAGAGGAAGCTCCAAGAAGGCCGTGTTGCAAATGGCGACAAGGTTAGCTATGCCACCTATCACCTTGAAGGTGCAGCTAGCTCTTGGTGGGAGAACTTCATGAACATGCGTCTCGTTGGACCGCCCGCATCTTGGGATGAATTCTGCTGTCAGATCCCTTTGTTAGGTATGTGCTAGGGTTAGCTAGTGCCTTTGCATCATGTCAAAATTTCAAAAAGAAATCTTGGAAATCAAAATCAAAATCCAAATGGGAGAAGGAACACCCCCCAGATGAATTAATTCAAAAGGCCAGATAAAAATATTTTCCAAAAATTCATGTTAGAGTTTTGAAAAGTCTTATACATGAGTGTGATCACATATCAAGTGATGTGGGACCCATCCCATGCTCATAGATTTTTCAAATATTCAAACAGTACCTTGGAATTAATGAAATACCCCTTTTTGATTTAAAATTCAAATCATTTGAATTTTAAAAATGTTGAAAGTTTATGAGTGGCTAGTTGATATTTTTATGAGGCCACATAAAAGTTTTCAGCATTTAATAAAATGTTTAGCTATTTATTTTAGCTAAACAGAACAAATTACAGAAAAACAGAAAGGAAAGATTAAACAGAAAAGGGAAAAACCTTACCTGGCGCCCAGGCGAAGTCGGCCCACCCCAGCCCAGCCGGCCCAAAGGGGCACGGGGGTCTTCTTCCCCCTCCCGCGCCTCCAAGCTGCTCGGTGGAATGCCACCGAGCTAGCTGGTGGCGACACATCGTCGTTGACGAGCTTCCACCCCTCCCCGTGGCCCCTTCTCGCACCTGGACGCGCCCTGGAGAACGACGCGTCCATTTCCAACCTCCAGAGCTTCCTCCTCCTCCTCCCGTGATCGTTTCCATCGCCACCCGAGAGCGCCGCCGCTCGCCGTCGCAAGAACTCGTGGCCATCGACGTCAAGGAGTCAAGCCAAGGTGTCCAATCGCTTCGCCGTCGTCGTCCTCGTCGAACTGAAGCAGGAATCGAACTCGGAGCCCGCGTAGACGCCGGAATCTTCCTCGAGCTCTCGCCGGCCGCCGTGGAGGACTTCGTCGTTTATGCCGCCGTTGAGCCACCCCAGACCTCGCCACCACCTCTGCTGGATTCAGGGTGAGCTTACGAGTGAAACCCCTCATTTCTCCCCCTCGATTGCTTCCTCTAGCCGGATCCGCCATGGGAACCCGAGCACCTCGCCGCCATGGTCGTCGTCCTCCTCGCTCCAGTGCTTGTCGTGAACCCCCAGTGCACGCGTTTGACTTCCGCGTGTGCCAGCACTCGAACGCGCCACAAATCAGCCCGAACCATGCACCACAACGATGACTGCGACCTCGCTGTGGTTCTGCTGCCGCCGGAGTCGTCGCCGTCGTCGTTACAGAGCTTCCTGTGGACCCCCGAGGCCTCCAGAAGACGCGGACGACCTCCAGGAGCAATCCGGTGCCCTCCGTTTCCCCTCCCGTGGCCGGAATCGTGTTCCCGTGCTGCGCCGCCGTGGCCAGGCCGCCGGCGAGTCAGTGCTAAGCCCCCCCCCCTGTTTTCACCAATTAAGTGACCCCTGGGTCACTGACCAGTGGGCCAAGTGGCTTAATTAAGCCACTGGATTAATTGAACCCACGGGTTAAGTTAACCCAGCCACTGACAGGGTGGCCCCACATGTCAGCCCCCCCCCTGACGCCAGCCTGACGTCAGCCTGACGCAGTAAATCATTTAATTGAATTTCCAGAAAAGCAAAATGGTTTAAATAATTCCAGAAAATCCAAAAAATACCCCAAACTTTGGAAATTCATAGAAAATTCATATTAACTCCAAATTGGACAAATAATATATGAAAAATGATCAGGAGAAAATTATCTTTCCAAATATGCAACTTTCAACTCTGTTTGAGTTGAATTTAAAATGTGATCAGTAGCATTCGCTATTTGATTTAAATGAAATTAAATCAAATTCAATTCAAATATTTTGGCAACTTGAACCATGGCAACATGCTACATTTCACTTACACATCAGAGGCATATCATACACATTTGAAGATAATTTAAAATGATCAAACTATATCACATATAACTTGGTTAATGTTGAATTCGAATGTGGAGTTTGAATTTGCATTTTAAATGCAATATATTCCACTTAAAAGGAATTGCCTCACACATCAAAATTATACTTCAAGCTTTAACATTCCATCATGTGCTTGAGCATTGCATTCATATTGATTGCTACTTCGTGCTTTGTTTGCTGAGTAGAGGTGGAACCGGAGCAAGAGGTCACCCCCTTCGCTGAAGATCCAGAACCCGAACCTTGTCAGCAAGGCAAGCAAAACCCCATTGATCATGTCGATAAAATCCCACTTCCCTCTCATGTCTCGCTTATGCATTGTTTAGGATGATCACCATGCTTCGTTTCTACCGCATAGATGAACCCATTCCTTTGCATGACCTATCATTTTGTCACAGTAGTAAGCAAACCACAATCCTAGCAACTGTAGGAGTTGTTTGATATCATGTGGCCCCTGCAAATGTTATCGCTTATTGCATGCTTAGTATGATACCATGTTGTTACTGTGTTGTGAGTCGGGATGGTAGTGATCATGTGGATGATGGTAGAAAAGTGTTGGTGAATCGACCCTAATACAAGGTGAACGATGAGAGGCTGTGTAAGAGTACACCGTGGGTTGTCTCGTTGAACACCGCCCTAAGTCCGAGTTCTTGTGTGGTGATCCAAGATGAAGAGTACAACCACACATTGGGCTCACTAACCCCTCTCAACCTATTAACTCATCCCTTTCGATGTCCAGATGTCGCAGTAGTTCGGAGTTCTGGTAGGCTTGTGGCCTGGATGCTAAGTGAGAGAACGGCTCATCCGAGACCGGCTTATGCACCACGCACACATCGCTTGGGTCCACTTCGGTAAACCGGCCGGGTTCACGATTGTGGTAACCAACCCAAGTAGGCGGCTTTCTTGGACTAGATAGGCTATGAGGTAACAGTTGTGGTGAGCATCCTCGCTGGCACCCCTTGAATGGTGTCGAGATCAAAGGCGGTAAATGATGATCATGTGTGTGTAGCGGTACACCCTTGCAAGGTTAACAAAACTATTCGAATAGCCGCGTCCGCGGTTATGGACTACTTGGAAAGCTTAGCTTGATTATTAGATAACTTGAACCGGATACTTCTAAAATACACCAAGATAAGTGTGAGTGCTATGGCGTGCTTTCTCGTGGGGAAGTCGAGGAAGGCACCATAGTGGTGTAATTGGTTGGAGAAAGTAGTGGACTCGTGTACGCTTCTTACCTCAAAGTCTGGTACTCGTAGTTCAGGACTAGCCAAGTCAAAGCTGGCACTTCTGCAAGTGAAACCCCACCTCCCTTTACCTTGATACATGTGCATGAGTAGTATAGCTCCTATGTAAGTCTTGCTGAGTACGCCTTTGTACTCACGTTTGCTTAATCTATGTTTTAGATGACGCCACTGACCCCGAAGGTGGCTTCTTCATCGAGCTGGACGACTGAAGTTAAGCTAGTCTAGTCCCAGTCAGCAGACTGGTTCCCTCGTGGAGGGCTTTATGTTTGAATAAGGCTTCTTAAGCCAATTTGTTAAACTTGTCTGTACTCAGACATAATTTGCTTCCGCTTTATGTTGTAATGTTGGATCACATGTATGTGATCTCTGTGTGTACTCTATAAGAGTTATAAATAAAATGTACACTTTGTAGAGAATTGCAATGGTACCTTCTGTTCATACAAGGCATGTGTGCTGCGTGTATGTTTATAACATGCATGTCTTTGTATGGGTTTTCGAGACCTTAGTTGTGTTCCGGCTGGCGGTCTTTCATACACCAAGTGGCCCTTAGATGTGCGCAGCTTGGGGCATCGTGATGCGATTGTAAGTCTTGCTGAGTACGACTTTGTACTCACGTTTGCTTAATCTATGTTTTAGATGAAACCACTGACCCCGAAGGTGGATTCTTCATCGAGCTGGACGACTGAAGATCAAGCTAGTCTAGTCCCAGTCAGACGACTGGTTCCCTCGTGGAGGGCATGCGTTTAAATAAGGCTTCTTAAGCCATTTGTTAAACTTGTCTGTACTCAGACATACTTTGCTTCCGCTTGTTGTTGTAATGTTGGATCACATGTTTGTGATCTCTGTGTGCACTCTATAAGAGTTATCAATAAAATGTATACTTTGTAGAGAATTGCAATGATACCTGTTGTTCATACAAGGCATGTGTGCTGCGTGTATGTTTATAACATGCATGTCTTTGTATGGGTTTTCGAGACCATAGTTGTGATCTGGCTAGCGGTCTTTCATACACCAAGTGGCCCTTAGATGTGCGCAGCTTGGGGCATCGTGATGCGATTGTTCGAGACTCTGTCTCGTGCACACTTTGTGGTATGATCGAGCCCGCCCTAGACCCCGACTAAGTGATCGGGCTGGAGTAAGTCTATGTAAGAGTTATGAGATAGTCGATAGTATGGTTGAGGCGACTTGTCTTTGAATATGGGAGTTCACCACCCATATCATTAGACTTGTGTGCGAACGATGAGGACCCATCACAGTTGATCATCCGGCCTGGATGGGATGCCCCTCACGTACGATGCTTTCCGAGAATGTTCAGTGCTTGGCCTTGCCTGCTTAGACAAGTGGGTGCGGTTCTCGGCTCTCCATATGACTATGTCTTAACAGTACTTGCATACGCTAACCCCGGGTCCCGACATCTGCACTTCCTTCCGTGAGCACCACATTCCCAAGGGTCTTATGGACCGCAAGCGTGAGGAGTTCTGCAACCTCACCCAAGGCAGAAGGACTGTTGACGAGTTTAGTCATGAGTTCAACCGACTTGCCCGTTAGCTACTAAAGAAGTCTCCACCGACGCAAAGAAGCAAGAGAGGTTCCGTCGTGGACTAAATTCTGGACTCCGTCGTGAGCTCAACCTACATGACTTTGCCACATTCCAGGTCCTTGTCAACAAGGCCATCAAGGCAGAGGACATGAACACCCCCAACGACTTCCGCAAACACCCTAGAGACGATGGATCATCCAGTTCAGGCTCTCAGAAGCGCAAGATCTGGATCCCCAATAGTATGTTCCGCCAGAACAACCCACCGAGGCCATCCTATGTGGCGCCTCATCCACCAACTCAGTTCCACCCAACTCCACCAAACAACCCAGCTCCACGCACTGTCTTTGGAGCCTGTTACAAATGTGGTCAGGCAGGCCACTACTCTCGTGATTGTCCCCAGAACCAGTTACAGAATCAGAATGCTCCACCCCGTGCCGGAGGCAACAACAACGATCGTGGCAAGCCACCCCAGAAGGTCTACACCACCAAAGCCGCTCCTCCCGCCACTCGTGGACGTGTGAACCAGATTGCCGCCGAAGAGACTGACGACACCACTGACGTCATTCTTGGTACGCTCCAAGTCAATTATGTTCCTAATTCCGTTCTTTTCGACCCAGGAGCATCTCATTCATTCATGTCGGAAAGTTATGCACTTCGTCATGAGTTATCCTTTGTTGAATTGTCCACCCCAATGATTATTCAAACTCCAGGGTCAAGATGGCAAACTAATAGAGTAAGCCATG
The DNA here is from genome assembly GCA_950022295.1 of Bromus sterilis. Lineage (NCBI taxonomy): Eukaryota > Viridiplantae > Streptophyta > Magnoliopsida > Poales > Poaceae > Bromus > Bromus sterilis. The sequence goes on along the minus strand of OX465596.1, from coordinate 343,241,555 downwards.
GTAATCAAATTGCAATTGAGGGTTTAGTATTCCTTGCTTCACTCATAGCCCTCAAATCTTCAGATATTGATGTCATCCTTGGCATGGATTGGCTATCAAGACAGAATGCCTACCTGGATTGCAAAGGCAAATCCGTGAAACTCACCCACCCTTCAGGCAAGACCGTCATCTATACCTCACCCAGAACAAGAACCCAAGTGCATTCCTTGATTGTACTTCCCCTTCCCGAACTTGAAGATATTCCGGTGGTTCGTGACTTCCCGGATGTCTTTCCTGAAGAGCTGCCAGGCATGCCACCCGACAGATGTGTAGAGTTTATAGTGGATCTTGCCCCAGGAACCGCACCCATTTCTAGACGCCCATACAAAATGGCCCCACGTGAGTTAGCTGAGCTTAAAACCCAATTGGAAGCTTTGTTGGAAAAAGGCTTCATCCGCCCTAGCTCATCGCCATGGGGTTGCCCCGTTCTGTTCGTAACGAAGAAAGATGGAACAGAAAGGATGTGCGTAGACTATCGCCCGCTAAATTTAGCGACGATAAAGAACAAGTACCCACTTCCCAGGATCAATGATCTTTATGATCAACTTGCAGGATCTTCTATATTCTCCAAAATGGATTTGAGATTAGGTTATCATCAAATCAAAATCCGAAACGAGGACATTCCCAAAAGGGCTTTTACTACTCGTTATGGTCTTTACGAGTACACCGTCATGTCCTTTGGTTTAACCAATGCCCCCGCCACTTTCTCACGCATGATGAATTCGATCTTCATGGAGTACTTAGACATTCTCATCTACTCGAAGAACGAAGAAGAACATGCCGAACACCTAAGGCTGTTATTGATGAAACTTAGAGAGCATCGCCTGTATGCTAAATTCTCCAAGTGTGAATTTTGGCTACCAGAAGTGACCTACTTAGGCCACGTGATTTCTGCAAAAGGCATTGCTGTGAATCCCGAAAGAGTTCAGGCCGTCCTTGACTGGACTCCACCTGAATCGGTTAAGCAAGTTAGAAGTTTTCTTGGCCTAGCCAGCTACTGCCGTCGCTTCGTCGAGAACTTTTCTAAAGTTGCAAAGCCTCTAACTGAACTCCTCAAGAAACATAAGAAATTCCTATGGACTCCCAAGTGCGAGGAAAGCTTTCAAGAGCTAAAAAGAAGGTTGACTTCTGCACCCGTACTTGCACCTCCAGACACCAAAAAGGATTTCGAGATCTATTGTGACGCATCACGGCAAGGGTTAGGATGCATACTTCTGCAAGATCGACATGTGGTAGCTTATGCTTCACGCCAGTTCCGGCCACATGAAGAGAACTATCCTACCCATGACCTTGAACTCGCTGCCGTAGTTCATGCCCTAACAACTTGGCGACATTACCTCCTTGGTAATCGTTGTGAGATCTTTTCTGACCACCAAAGCCTCAAATACATTTTTCACCCAGCCAGATCTTAATCTCAGGCAAAGACGCTGGATTGAGTTGATAAAAGATTACGACGTAGGAATTTCTTACACCCCAGGCAAAGCCAATGTCATGGCTGATGCACTAAGTCATAAGTCGTATTGTAACAACCTCATGTTACAACAGTATCAACCACTTCTTCATGAGAAATTTTGCAAGCTCAATCTTGAGATTGTTCCTCATGGCTATCTTTCTACCTTGGTGGCGAAACCAACTCTTGAGGATCAAATTATAGTTGCCCAAAGGCGTGCACGAGGTGTTCGTCGGATCAAGGAGAACATTGCTAGCGGAGTTGCTAAGTGTTTCTCTACAGATAGCAAGGGAACGGTATTCTTTGAAAATCGTTTGGTAGTACCTAAGAATAGAAAACTAAGGCAACTCATCCTCAAAGAAGCCCATGACACACCCCTCTCGATTCATCCTGGTACCACAAAAATGTACCGAGATCTACGCCAGAGATTTTGGTGGACTAGGATGAAGAGAGACATTGCTCAATTTGTTGCCGAATGTGATGTTTGTCGTCGCATTAAGGCAGAACATCAAAGACCTTCTGGCACTCTTCAACCTTTGTCTATTCCCGAGTGGAAATGGGACAAAGTCGGTATGGACTTCATCACCTGCTTTCCAAAAACCCAGAAAGGAAACAATGCCATCTTCGTTGTCATAGATAGGCTTTCCAAAGTTGCTCACTTCCACCCAGTTCGCGAGTCTATAACTGCTAGCCAGTTAGCGGACTTGTACGTCTCTAGAGTTGTATCCCTTCACGGTGTTCCTTTGGAGATCAATTCTGATCGCGGTAGCCTTTTCACCTCTAGATTCTGGGGAAGCTTTCAGAATGCTATGGGAACTCATCTCTCCTTTAGTACAACTTTCCATCCTCAGTCTAGCGGTCAAGTCGAAAGGGTTAACCAAATTCTTGAAGACATGCTCAGAGCTTGTGTTATCTCATTCGGAAAGAATTGGGAGAAGTCTCTGCCATTCACCGAATTTTCTTATAACAATAGTTTTCAATCTAGTCTGAACATGGCTCCTTTTGAACTCCTTTATGGACGACGATGTCGAACACCTTTAAACTGGTCAGAAACCGGTGAAAGACAATTCTTTGGACCGGACATGATCAAGGAAGCAGAAGAGCAAGTTCGCATTGTTCGTGATCATTTGAAAACAGCCCTGTCTCATCAGAAAAGCTACTATGATCGTCATCATAGGCAAGAGAGCTACAATCTGGATGAGAAAGCTTATCTTCGGGTTACTCCTCTGAAGGGAACCCAATATTTCGGTATCAAAGGCTAGTTGGCCCCACGTTACATCGGACCTTTCCGCATTCTTGCTAAACGTGGAGAAGTTGCCTACCAACTTGAACTACCCCCGCACCTTTCCCGAGTACATGATGTATTCCATGTGTCCCAACTCAGGCGATGCTTCAAGGACCCCATCCGCGAAGTCGACCATGAAATGCTTGATCTCCAAGATGACCTTTCTTATCGAGAATACCCCATTCGTATTCTTGATTCCGCAGAGCGTGTCACTCGTCGTCAGAAGATTAGGTTTCTCAAAGTGCAATGGTCACACCACTCTGAGAGAGAAGCTACGTGGGAAAGAGAAGACCGCCTCAGTGCCGAGTATCCCTCCTTCCTCCCGCAGACTTCTGAATCTCGGGACGAGATTCTGTTGAGTGGGAGCGAGTTGTCAGAACCCTCTGTTAGGTAATGTGCTAGGGTTAGCAAGTCACTTGCATCATGTTAAAATTTCAAAAGAAATCTTTGAAATCAAAATCAAAAGAAAAATGGGAGAAGTAACCCCCCCAGTTGAATTAATTCAAAAGGCCAGATAAAAATCTTCTCCAAAAATTCATGTTAGATTTTTGAAAAGTCTTATAAATGAGTGTGATCACATATCAAGTGATGTGGGACCCACCCCATGCTCATAGATTTTTCAAATATTCAAACAGTGCCTTGGAATTAATTAAAAACCCCTATTTGAGTTAAGATTCAAATTATTTGAATTTTAAAAATGTTGAAACCTTATAAGTGGCTAGTCTATATTATTATGAGGCCATATAAAAATTTTCAGCATTTAATAAAATGCCTAGCTATTTATTTGCTAAGCAAAAAAAATTTACAGAAAAGAAAAAGAAAGCAGAAAAGGAAAAGGGGCTTACGTGCAAAGAAGCCCAACTCATCCCCCAGCCGGCCCAGCCCAGCCTCCCCGCTTGTCGTCTTCCCCGGCCAGCACGCAGGGAGCTGCGTGGCGACCATGCCGTGGCCGCCGACGAGCCCCTGGCCACCTCCTTCTTCTCCCGCGCCACATCTTCACGCCTGGAGACGCCCAGAACCCCCTCCCCCGTTCCATTCCCCCTCTCCACGAACTCCCTCCCCGTCTCCCTCGCCCGATTTCGTCACCGTCCGAGGACTCGCCGGAACTCGCCACCGTGGAAGACGCGGCCAACGTGCGCTAGGGACCAGAAGAGCTTGTCCATCAGCTTCGCCACTGTCGACTACGTCTCCCTGCAAGGAATCAAGACCCCGGAGCCCTTCTAGTCGTCGGAATCGTCACCGAGAGCTCGCCGGATCCGCTGCTCGTCGGCGTTCAATACTCCGTCCACGTTCCCTCACTGGCTCCGTCGACTACTTCGTCGAGTTCCCTGTAGCCTGGTGAGCGTTTCCCCTCAATCCACGGCTTCCTTCTCCTCCTCTAGCTCGAGCTGCCATGGACGCCGGAGTACCGAGCCGCCGTGCTCGTCGTCGACGAGGCTACGTTATGAAATCAACCCCGTCACCTTGTCCATCGCATTCCCCGTGCTCCACTGCTCCGAACACACCCACCCCCGCCCCAAATGGTGCCCCGTAGCCGAGTCCTCCTCGAGCCAACAACTCTGCTGCCGCTAGGGCTCGTCGTCGCCGTCAAACCAGTGCCTCCCAGGCCCCCCACTTGGTTCCATTCGATGCGCAGCACCAAGAGCGAAGTCTCGGTGGTTGCGGCGCTCGATTTGGACCACGGGAGCGCCTTTCCGTACAGCGCCGCTGCGGTTCTGGTCACCGGCGGCTAGCCGCCGGCAAGTCCGACGTGGCCGGGGTGGTTAGCCCTAATCCACCCCCCTAATGACCCCCAGAGCCGATGACATGTGGGCCCAGCCCCTGACTAAACACCGGATTAAGTTTAAATCGTTTTAATTAAACAGTGAGAGGCTGACCAGTGGGTCCCAGCAGTCAGTGGCCCCCTGACGCCAGCATGAAGTCATGCTGACGCCATAAATGAATTTCCAGAAATTGAAATGAATTAAAGAAATTCCAGAAAATCCAGAAAATAGCTCAAACTTTGGAAATTCATAGAAAATTCATATTAACTCCAAATTGGACAAATAATATATGAAAAATGATCAGGAGAAAATAAGCTGTCCAAATATCCAACTTTCAACTTTGTTTGAGTGGAATTTAAAATGTGATCAGTAGCATTTGTTATTTGATTTAAATGGAATTAAATCAAATTCAATTTAAAAGTTTTTGCAACTTGAACCATGGCAACATGCTACATTTCACTTACACATCAGAGGCATATCATACACATTTCCAAATGATTCAAATTGATCAAACAATGTCACATGTAACTTGGCTAAGTTTGAATTCAAATTGGAGTTTGAATTTGCAATTCAATTTGCAATATACTCCATTTAAATGGAATTGCTTCACACATCAAAGCATATACATCAAGTTTCAACCTTCCATCATGTGATTGTGCATTGTATTTACTTTGCTACCTTGTTTGTTGTTTGTCGAGTAGAGGTGGAACCGGAGCAGGAGGTTGCCCCCTTCGTTGAAGACCACGAACCCGAACCTCGTCAGCAAGGCAAGCAAACCCCCATTGATCATGTCGATAAAATCCCAATTCCCTCTCATGTCTCGCTTATGCATTGTATAGGATGATTACCATGCTACGTTTCTACCGCATAGATGAACCCATTCCTTTGCATGACCTATCATTTGTCACAGTAGTAGGCAAAACCACAATCCTAGCAAATGTAGGAGTTGATTGATATCATGTGGCCCCTGCAATTGTTACTGCTTATTGCATGCTTAGAGTGATACCATGATGATACTTTTATGTGAGTCGGGATGGTAGTGATCATGATGATGATGGTCGAAAAGTGTTGGTGAATCGACCCTAATACAAGGTGAACGATGAGAGGCTGTGTAGGAGTACACGGTGCGTTGTCTCGTTGAACACCGCCCTAAGTCCGAGTTCTTGTGTGGTTATCCAAGATGAAGAGTACAACCACACATTGGGCTCACTGACCCCTCTCAGCTTACTAACTCATCCCTTTCGATGTCCAGATGTCGCAATAGTTCGGAGTTCTGGTAGGCTTGTGGCCTGGATGCTAAGTGAGAGAACGGCTCATCCGAGACCGGCTTATGCACCACGCACACATCACTTGGGTCCACTTCGGTAAACCGGCGGGGTTCACGATAGTGGTAGCCAACCCAAGTTTGCGGCTTTCTCGGACTAGATCGGCTATGAGGTAACAGTTGTGGTGAGCATCCTCGCCGACACTTCTTGAACGGTGTCGAGTACAAAGGCGGTAAATGATGATCATGTGTGTGTAGCGGCACACCCCTGCAGGGTTAACAAAACTATTCGAATAGCCGCGTCCGCGGTTATGGACTGCTTGGAAAGCTTAGCTTGATTATTAGACAACTTGAATTGGATACTTCTAAAATACACCAAGATAAGTGTGAGTGCTATGGCGTGCTTTCTCGTGGGGAAGTCGAGGAAGGCACCATAGTGGTGTAATTGGTTGGAGAAAGTAGTGGACTCGTGTACGCTTCTTACCTCAAAGTCTGGTACTCGTAGTTCAGGACTAGCCAAGTCAAAGCTGGCACTTCTGCAAGTGAAACCCCACCTCCCTTTACCTTGATACATGTGCATGAGTAGTATAGCTCCTATGTAAGTCTTGCTAAGTACGACTTTGTACTCACGTTTGCTTAATCTATGTTTTAGATGAAACCACTGACCCCGAAGGTGGCTTCTTCATCGAGCTGGACGACTGAAGATCAAGCTAGTCTAGTCCCAGTCAGACGACTGGTTCCCTCGTGGAGGGCATGTGTTTAAATAAGGCTTCATAAGCCATTTGTTAAACTTGTCTGTACTCAGACATACTTTGCTTTCGCTTGTTGTTGTAATGTTGGATCACATGTTTGTGATCTCTGTGTGCACTCTATAAGAGTTATCAATAAAATGTATACTTTGTAGAGAATTGCAATGATACCTGTTGTTCATACAAGGCATGTGTGCTGCGTGTATGTTTATAACATGCATGTCTTTGTATGGGTTTTCGAGACCATAGTTGTGATCTGGCTAGCGGTCTTTCATACACCAAGTGGCCCTTAGATGTGCGCAGCTTGGGGCATCGTGATGCGATTGTTCGAGACTCTGTCTCGTGCACACTTTGTGGTATGATCGAGCCCGCCCTAGACCCCGACTAAGTGATCGGGCTGGAGTAAGTCTATGTAAGAGTTATGAGATAGTCGATAGTATGGTTGAGGCGACTTGTCTTTGAATATGGGAGTTCACCACCCATATCATTAGACTTGTGTGCGGACGATGAGGACCCATCTCAGTTGATCATCCGGCCTGGATGGGATGCCCCTCACGTACGATGCTCTCCGACAACGTTCTGTGTTTGGCCTTGTCTGCTTAGACAAGTGGGTACGGTTCTCGGCTCTCCATATCATTATGTCTTAACTGGACTTGCATACGCTAACCCCGGGTCCCGACAGATTTGGTATCAGAGCAGGACTGACTGTAGGACTAGCAGCCTTGGCCGAAGTCGAGTCTAGCTTGCTATAGTTATATAGTTACTCTGGCTATATAAGGGAACAATGTAAGGCTTCTTTTTTCTCCTTACCCCCTTCGTTCTGAGTTCTGAGTCACCCTCATCTTATTCTACGGGAAGATAGGACTAGGCTCTCCTCTGTCTGATTAGAACATCTCGTTATTTCTTCGTTGTAGCCGTAGGAAAGTTTTGATCGGTTTGTTAGAGTGGTTATGCTTCCTGATTTCTTACATCGTATGTAAGTGATGTTTCCATGTTGTAAGAAATTGTCTTTTTCTTGCAATTACAGCCGTTATGCTGTCCGAGTCATTCCAGGTTTATCTCATAATCTGATGCATTTGCAAACTCCTTCTTTCTGTTTCAGATGGCAGATCTTCCCCCTCAGCAGATTGTTCGTTTGACCAGGTGCCTCGGTGTGCGTGGCCATCCCGCCACGTTGATCGAGATGATCTCCTATGTGGGATATCGATGGTATCCTGAGTATACCGTTGAGGAGCAGTTCCATGACTTCAACCAGACCCAGTTCCACTGCGTTGTCAGGATCTACCCGCACCACGTTGGAGTCACTCAGCCTATCCACTTTGGACATGGCATTGGCATGACCGAGAACATGGTTGTGCAGGATGCTGCATACTCATGTATTACCCTGCTGAGAGAGGAGCACACTATGCTGAGAGAGACCTCATTCCGCTATATCCCTGCTGCACTTCCAAGAGAAGAGGGATATTACACCGGACTCTACTCAGATCACTCTGCAGAAGATCCAGTACTTCAGATGACTGCTAGGTTTGCTAGTGATCGTGATCGTGATGCACGCGCTCTCCGTTTTGAGCTTCACGCCACTCGTGTTCTTCTGTATCGAGCATTGACACTTTTGGCACCCTTCGTGAGTGTTGGATCAGTTGAGTATGATGCTATCTACCCAGTGAGGACTCAGATGCCTTCTCGAGTTGCTTGGCCCGAGATTGGAGGCATTTTCCCACCCCATGGTCCTTTACTTCCACCCTACGCTGGACCTAGGCCCCATCCTTGCCCAAATGGATATCAGGTTCCACAGGCCTCCGTGTTTTCCGATGGTCACCTTCAGCTACCGGGATACGCGGGTAACTTTTACGAGGACTACTATGGAGATGGAGATGAGTGAGACCGCCTGTGGTCTTACTTAGTGAGGATGTAGTAGTATCTTAGTATATTGTACGCAAGGTGTCTAAGTTCCAGAGGCTTAGATAAATAATGTATAGGAAGTCAGAGTGCCTCTGAAGGATGTATCATCTTCATCACGTTTGTATTAGCTTGGTGCTTGTACTAAAACGATGTATGGTTTGTATGACAGCTTGTGAATATATGGCTTGTATGCTTTATCACCATGTTGTCAAGATGATTACTTCCTTTGCTCTGTAATCCTTCCAGTACTTCAATACCTTGTTTAGACTCTCCCAATCAACTCTGTTTGACTTTGGTTTTCACTTCAGGATGTCTCAAGGAACCCGTGGCCAGCTTGGTCGTAACCAGGGTCGTGGGAATGATCAGGAGGAAGGCAACCTTCCACCCCCACCCACGATGGCTCAGGTTCTGATGGAGGTTGAGAGGAACCGCCGAGACTCTCACCATTTGCTGGAAGTCATTGCCCGCAACACCACTCAGCAGCGCAACGAGTTGGTGTCCCTGAACGACTTCATCCGACTTCATCCCCCGGTTTTCAGTTACTCCACCGAGCCCCTTGACGCCGATGACTGGCTTCGCAGCATCGAGAGGAAGCTCCAAGCAGGCCATGTTGCAAATTGCGACAAGGTCAGCTATGCCACCTATCACCTTGAAGGTGCAGCTAGCTCTTGGTGGGAGAACTTCATGAACATGCGTCCCGTTGGACCGCCCGCATCTTGGGATGAATTCTGCACTTCCTTCCGTGAGCACCACATTCCCAAGGGTCTTATGGACCGCAAGCGTGAGGAGTTCTGCAACCTCACCCAAGGTAGAAGGACTGTTGACGAGTTTAGTCGTGAGTTCAACCGACTTGCCCGTTATGCTACTGAAGAAGTCTCCACCGACGCAAAGAAGCAAGAGAGGTTCCGTCGTGGACTAAATTCTGGACTCCGTCGTGAGCTCAACCTACATGACTTTTCCACATTCCAGGTCCTTGTCAACAAGGCCATCAAGGCAGAGGACATGAACACCCCCAAAGACTTCCGCAAACACCCTAGAGACGATGGATCATCCAGTTCAGGCTCTCAGAAGCGCAAGATCTGGATCCCCAATAGTATGTTCTGCCAGAACAACCCACCGAGGCCATCCTATGTGGCGCCTCGTCCACCAACTCAGTTCCACCCAACTCCACCAAACAACCCAGCTCCACGCGCTGTCTTTGGAGACTGTTACAAATGTGGTCAGGCAAGCCACTACTCTCGTGATTGTCCCCAGAACCAGTTACAGAATCAGAATGCTCCACCCCGTGCCGGAGGCAACAACAACGGTCGTGGCAAGCCACCCAAGAAGGTCTACACCGCCAAACCCGCTCCTCCCGCCACTCGTGGACGTGTGAACCAGATTGCCGCCGAAGAGACTGACGACACCACTGACGTCATTCTTGGTTCGCTCCCAGTCAATTATGTTCCTACTTCCGTTCTTTTCGACCCAGGAGCATCTCATTCATTCATGTCGGAAAGTTATGCACTTCGTCATGAGTTATCCTTTGTTGAATTGTCCACCCCAATGATTATTCAAACTCCAGGGTCAAGATGGCAAACTAATAGAGTAAGCCATGGTAATCAAATAGCAATTGAGGGTTTAGTATTCCTTGCTTCACTCATAGCCCTCAAATCTTCAGATATTGATGTCATCCTTGGCATGGATTGGCTATCAAGACAGAATGCCTACCTGGATTGCAAAGGCAAATCCGTGAAACTCACCCACCCTTCAGGCAAGACCGTCATCTATACCTCACCCAGAACAAGAACCCAAGTGCATTCCTTGAATGTACTTCCCCTTCCCGAACTTGAAGATATTCCGGTGGTTCGTGACTTCCCGGATGTCTTTCCTGAAGAGCTGCCGGGCATGCCACCCGACAGATGTGTAGAGTTTATAGTGGATCTTGCCCCAGGAACCGCACCCATTTCTAGACGCCCATACAAAATGGCCCCACGTGAGTTAGCTGAGCCTAAAACCCAGCTGGAAGCTTTGTTGGAAAAAGGCTTCATCCGCCCTAGCTCATCGCCATGGGGTTGCCCCGTTCTGTTCGTAACAAAGAAAGATGGAACAGAAAGGATGTGCGTAGACTATCGCCCGCTAAATTGAGCGACGATAAAGAACAAGTACCCACTTCCCAGGATCAATGATCTTTATGATCAACTTGCAGGATCCTCTATATTCTCCAAAATGGATTTGAGATTAGGTTATCATCAAATCAAAATCCGAAACGAGGACATTCCCAAAACGGCTTTTACTACTCGTTATGGTCTTTACGAGTACACCGTCATGTCCTTTGGTTTAACCAATGCCCCCGCCACTTTCTCACGCATGATGAATTCGATCTTCATGGAGTACTTAGATAAATTTGTTGTGGTTTATCTCGATGACATTCTCATCTACTCGAAGAATGAAGAAGAACATGCCGAACACCTAAGGCTGTTATTGATGAAACTTAGAGAGCATCGCCTGTATGCTAAATTCTCCAAGTGTGAATTTTGGCTACCAGAAGTGACCTACTTAGGCCACGTGATTTCTGCAAAAGGCATTGCTGTGAATCCCGAGAGAGTTCAGGCCGTCCTTGACTGGACTCCACCTGAATCGGTTAAGCAAGTTAGAAGTTTTCTTGGCCTAGCCAGCTACTGCCGTCGCTTCGTCGAGAACTTTTCTAAAGTTGCAAAGCCTCTAACTGAACTCCTCAAGAAACATAAGAAATTCCTATGGACTCCCAAGTGCGAGGAAAGCTTTCAAGAGCTAAAAAGAAGGTTGACTTCTGCACCCGTACTTGCACCTCCAGACACCAAAAAGGATTTCGAGATCTATTGTGACGCATCACGGCAAGGGTTAGGATGCATACTTCTGCAAGATCGACATGTGGTAGCTTATGCTTCACGCTAGTTGCGGCCGCATGAAGAGAACTATCCTACCCATGACCTTGAACTCGCTGCCGTAGTTCATGCCCTAACAACTTGGCGACATTACCTCCTTGGTAATCGTTGTGAGATCTTTTCTGACCACCAAAGCCTCAAATACATTTTCACCCAGCCAGATCTTAATCTCAGGCAAAGACGCTGGATTGAGTTGATAAAAGATTACGACATAGGAATTTCTTACACCCCAGGCAAAGCCAATGTCATGGCTGATGCACTAAGTCATAAGTCGTATTGTAACAACCTCATATTACAACAGTATCAACCACTTCTTCATGAGAAATTTTGCAAGCTCAATCTTGAGATTGTTCCTCATGGCTATCTTTCTACCTTGGTGGCGAAACCAACTCTTGAGGATCAAATTATAGTTGCCCAAAGGCGTGCACGAGGTGTTCGTCGGATCAAGGAGAACATTGCTAGCGGAGTTGCTAAGTGTTTCTCTACAGATAGCAAGGGAACGGTATTCTTTGAAAATCGTTTGGTAGTACCTAAGAATAGAAAACTAAGGCAACTCATCCTCAAAGAAGCCCATGACACACCCCTCTCGATTCATCCCGGTAGCACAAAAATGTACCGAGATCTACGCCAGAGATTTTGGTGGACTAGGATGAAGAGAGACATTGCTCAATTTGTTGCCGAATGTGATGTTTGTCGTCGCATTAAGGCAGAATATCAAAGACCTGCTGGCACTCTTCAACCTTTGTCTATTCCCGAGTGGAAATGGGACAAAGTCGGTATGGACTTCATCACCGGCTTTCCAAAAACCCAGAAAGGAAACAATGCCATCTTCGTTGTCATAGATAGGCTTTCCAAAGTTGCTCACTTCCTTCCAGTTCGCGAGTCTATAATTGCTAGCCAGTTAGCGGACTTGTACGTCTCTAGAATTGTATCCCTTCACGGTGTTCCTTCGGAGATCAATTCTGATCGCGGTAGCCTTTTCACCTCTAGATTCTGGGGAAGCTTTCAGAATGCTATGGGAACTCATCTCTCCTTTAGTACAGCTTTCCATCCTCAGTCTAGCGGTCAAGTCGAAAGGGTTAACCAAATTCTTGAAGACATGCTCAGAGCTTGTGTTATCTCATTCGGAAAGAATTGGGAGAAGTCTCTGCCATTCACCGAATTTTCTTATAACAATAGTTTTCAATCTAGTCTGAACATGGCTCCTTTTGAACTCCTTTATGGACGACGATGTCGAACACCTTTAAACTGGTCAGAAACCGGTGAAAGACAATTCTTTGGACCGGACATGATCAAGGAAGCAGAAGAGCAAGTTCGCATTGTTCGTGATCATTTGAAAACAGCCCAGTCTCGTCAGAAAAGCTACTATGATCGTCATCTTAGGCAAGAGAGCTACAATATGGATGAGAAATCTTATCTTCGGGTTACTCCTCTGAAGGGAACCCAACGTTTCGGTATCAAAGGCAAGTTGGCCCCACATTACATCGGACCTTTTCGCATTCTTGCTAAACGTGGAGAAGTTGCCTACCAACTTGAACTACCCCCGCACCTTTCCCGAGTACATGATGTATTCCATGTGTCCCAACTCAGGCGTTGCTTCAAGGACCCCATCCGCGAAGTCGACCATGAAACGCTTGATCTCCAAGATGACCTTTCTTATCGAGAATACCCCGTTCGTATTCTTGATTCCGCAGAGCGTGTCACTCGTCGTCAGAAGATTAGGTTTCTGAAAGTGCAATGGTCACACAACTCTGAGAGAGAAGCTAAGTGGGAAAGAGAAGACCGCCTCAGTGCCGAGTATCCCTCCTTCCTCCCGCAGACTTCTGAATCTCGGGACGAGATTTTGTTGAGTGGGAGCGAGTTGTCAGAACCCTCTGTTAGGTAATGTGCTAGGGTTAGCAAGTCACTTGCATCATGTTAAAATTTCAAAAGAAATCTTTGAAATCAAAATCAAAAGCAAAATGGGAGAAGTAACCCCCCCGTTGAATTAATTCAAAAGGCCAGATAAAAATCTTCTCCAAAAATTCATGTTAGGTTTTTGAAAAGTCTTATAAATGAGTGTCATCACATATCAAATGATGTGGGACCCACCCCATGCTCATAGATTTTTCAAATATTCAAACAGTGCCTTGGAATTAATTAAAAACCCCTATTTGAGTTAAGATTCAAATTATTTGAATTTTAAAAATGTTGAAACTTTATAAGTGGCTAGTCTATATTATTATGAGGCCATATAAAAATTTTCAGCATTTAATAAAATACCTAGCTATTTATTTGCTAAGCAAAACGAATTTACAGAAAAGAAAAAGAAAGCAGAAAAGGAAAAGGGGCTTACCTGCAAAGAAGCCCAACTCATCCCCCAGCCGGCCCAGCCCAGCCTCCCCGCTTGTCGTCTTCCCCGGCCAACACGCAGGGAGCTGCGTAGCGACCATGCCGTGGCCGCCGACGAGCCCCTGGCCACCTCCTGCTTCTCCCGCGCCACATCTTCACGCCTGGAGACGCCCAGAACCCCCTCCCCCGTTCCATTCCCCCTCTCCACGAACTCCCTCCCCGTCTCCCTCGCCCGATTTCGTCGCCTTCCGAGGACTCGCCGGAACTCGCCACCGTGGAAGACGCGGCCAACGTGCGCTAGGGACCAGAAGAGCTTGTCCATCAGCTTCGCCACTGTCGACTACGTCTCCCTGCAAGGAATCAAGATCCCGGAGCCCTTCTAGTCGTCGGAATCGTCACCGAGAGCTCGCCGGATCCGCTGCTCGTCGGCGTTCAATACTCCGTCCACGTTCCCTCACCGGCTCCGTCGACTACTTCGTCGAGTTCCCTGTAGCCTGGTGAGCATTTCCCCTCAATCCACGGCTTCCTTCTCCTCCTCTAGCTCGAGCTGCCATCGACGCCGGAGTACCGAGCCGCCGTGCTCGTCGTCGACGAGGCTACGCTATGAAATCAACCCCGTCACCTTGTCCATCGCATTCCCCGTGCTCCACTGCTCCGAACACACCCACCCCCGCCCCAAATGGTGCCCCGTAGCCGAGTTCTCCTCGAGCCAGCAGCTCCGTCGCCGCTAGGGCTCGTCGTCGCCGTCAAACCAGTGCCTCCCAGGCTCCCCACTTGGTTCCATTCGATGCGCAGCACCAAGAGCGAAGTCTCGGTGGTTGCGGCGCTCGATTTGGACCACGGGAGCGCCTTTCCGTACAGCGCCGCCGCGGTTCTGGTCACCGGCGGCTAGCCGCCGGCAAGTCCGACGTGGCCGGGGTGGTTATCCCTAATCCACCCCCCTAATGACCCCCAGAGCCGATGACATGTGGGCCCAGCCCCTGACTAAACACCGGATTAAGTTTAAATCGTTTTAATTAAACAGTGAGAGGCTGACCAGTGGGTCCCAGTAGTCAGTGGCCCCCTGACGCCAGCATGAAGTCATGCTGACGCCATAAATGAATTTCCAGAAATTGAAATGAATTAAAGAAATTCCAGAAAATCCAGAAAATAGCTCAAACTTTGGAAATTCATAGAAAATTCATATTAACTCCAAATTGGACAAATAATATATGAAAAAGGATCAGGAGAAAATAAGCTATCCAAATATCCAACTTTCAACTTTGTTTGAGTTGAATTTAAAATGTGATCAGTAGCATTTGCTGTTTGATTTAAATGGAATTAAATCAAATTCAATTCAAAAGTTTTTGCAACTTGAACCATGGCAACATGCTACATTTCACTTACACATCAGAGGCATATCATACACATTTCCAAATGATTCAAATTGATCAAACAATGTCACATGTAACTTGGCTAAGTTTGAATTCAAATTTGAGTTTGAATTTGCAATTCAATTTGCAATATACTCCATTTAAATGGAATTGCTTCACACATCAAAGCATATACATCAAGTTTCAACCTTCCCTCATGTGATTGTGCATTGTATTTACTGTGCTACCTTGTTTGTTGTTTGTCGAGTAGAGGTGGAACCGGAGCAGGAGGTTGCCCCCTTCATTGAAGACCACGAACCCGAACCTCGTCAGCAAGGCAAGCAAACCCCCATTAATCATGTCGATAAAATCCCAATTCCCTCTCATGTCTCGCTTATGCATTGTATAGGATGATTACCATGCTACGTTTCTACCGCATAGATGAACCCATTCCTTTGCATGACCTATCATTTGTCACAGTAGTAGGCAAAGCCACAATCCTAGCAAATGTAGGAGTTGATTGATATCATGTGGCCCCTGCAATTGTTACTGCTTATTGCATGCTTAGAGTGATACCATGATGATACTTTTATGTGAGTCGGGATGGTAGTGATCATGATGATGATGGTAGAAAAGTGTTGGTGAATCGACCCTAATACAAGGTGAACGATGAGAGGCTGTGTAGGAGTACACGGTGGGTTGTCTCATTGAACACCGCCCTAAGTCTGAGTTCTTGTGTGGTGATCCAAGATGAAGAGTACAACCAACACATTGGGCTCACTGACCCCTCTCAGCTTACTAACTCATCCCTTTCGATGTCCAGATGCCGCAATAGTTCGGAGTTCTGGTAGGCTTGTGGCCTGGATGCTAAGTGAGAGAACGGCTCATCCGAGACCGGCTTATGCACCACGCACACATCACTTGGGTCCACTTCAGTAAACCGGCCGGGTTCACGATAGTGGTAGCCAACCCAAGTAGGCGGCTTTCTCGGACTAGATCGGCTATGAGGTAACAGTTGTGGTGAGCATCCTCTCCGACACTTCTTGAACGGTGTCGAGTACAAAGGCGGTAAATGATGATCATGTGTGTGTAGCGGCACACCCCTGCAGGGTTAACAAAACTATTCGAATAGCCGCGTCCGCGGTTATGGACTTCTTGGAAAGCTTAGCTTGATTATTAGACAACTTGAATTGGATACTTCTAAAATACACCAAGATAAGTGTGAGTGCTATGGCGTGCTTTCTCGTGGGGAAGTCGAGGAAGGCACCATAGTGGTGTAATTGGTTGGAGAAAGTAGTGGACTCGTGTACGCTTCTTACCTCAAAGTCTGGTACTCGTAGTTAAGGACTAGCCAAGTCAAAGTTGGCACTTCTGCAAGTGAAACCCCACCTCCCTTTACCTTGATACATGTGCATGAGTAGTATAGCTCCTATGTAAGTCTTGCTGAGTACGACTTTGTACTCACGTTTGCTTAATCTATGTTTTAGATGAAACCACTGACCCCGAAGGTGGATTCTTCATCGAGCTGGACGACTGAAGATCAAGCTAGTCTAGTCCCAGTCAGACGACTGGTTCCCTCGTGGAGGGCATGCGTTTAAATAAGGCTTCTTAAGCCATTTGTTAAACTTGTCTGTACTCAGACATACTTTGCTTCCGCTTGTTGTTGTAATGTTGGATCACATGTTTGTGATCTCTGTGTGCACTCTATAAGAGCTATCAATAAAATGTATACTTTGTAGAGAATTGCAATGATACCTGTTGTTCATACAAGGCATGTGTGCTGCGTGTATGTTTATAACATGCATGTCTTTGTATGTGTTTTCGAGACCTTAGTTGTGATCTGGCTGGCGGTCTTTCATACACCAAGTGGCCCTTAGATGTGCGCAGCTTGGGGCATCGCGATGCGATTGTTCGAGACTCTGTCTCGTGCACACTTTGTGGTATGATCGAGCCCGCCCTAGACCCCAACTAAGTGATCGGGCTGGAGTAAGTCTATGTAAGAGTTATGAGATAGTCGATAGTATGGTTGAGGCGACTTGTCTTTGAATATGGGAGTTCACCACCCATATCATTAGAATTGTGTGCGAACGATGAGGACCCATCTCAGTTGATCATCCGGCCTGGATGGGATGCCCCTCACGTACGATGCTCTCCGAGAACGTTCTGTGCTTGGCCTTGTCTTCTTAGACAAGTGGGTACGGTTCTCGGCTCTCCATATGACTATGTCTTAACTGGACTTTCATACGCTAACCCCGGGTCCCGACAAATAGATTGTGCTGATGCGAAAACTTTGAGTGGGGCTTCTTCTTAAAACGGGCGGACGAAGTAATGTCTCTCGGGGGAGGTCTTTGCTCGAGTCCTCGAGTGCTTTAGATGTCGTCGTGTAAACAAAATAGCGTCTCTCGGGGGGGAGTCTGCGCTCGAGCCCCAGAGTTCTTTAAGTATCATCGCGTAAGCGAAATAGCGTCTCTCGGGGGGAGTCTGCGCTCGAGCCCCCGAGTGCTTTAAGTATCGTCGCATAAGCGAAAGAGAACCTCTCGGGGGAGTCGGCGCTCGAGACCCCGAGTGCTTTAAGTATCGGCGCGCAAGCGAAATAGCGTCTCGCGGGGGGAGTCTGCGCTCGAGCCCCCGAGTTCTTTAAGTAGTAGTATTTGGGAAACACCTCATTTATTGCTTCGAGTTTTTACACGAGTTGCCGATCGGTGCTGCTGCCGATACTGCTTTGCTGGTCGAAAGTTCCTATGGGTAGTCTATGGGTAGAACAGGCGCAGGTTTTCCACGTTCCACTGATTTCCCACGTCTTCGTTGGACTTCGGGTTCTTTAGGGTGTGTTTGTTTGGGCTGCAAATTTCACGGCTGCAGCTGCAATAGCTCCGGCTGGAAGGAGCGGCTGTAGCTGATAGCTGCGGCTGAAAGGTGGGAGCTGAGATGCAGTCGTTTGGTAGTTGTGTTGTAGCAGCTGCGGTTGGTGCAGGAACGTGCAAAAATGACTGAAATGCCCTTAGTTGTGCTATAACTTGAGTTTAAATGTTGATTGTACTGTTATAACTATATATGACTAGAATAGGAGCTGTTTTTTTTTCATTGAAAGTCATTTTTCGCCATCACGTACAGTACTAATTATATATTACTCCCTCCGTTCCATAATGTAGTACTCCCTTCGATCCAAATTAGTTGACTCACACTAGTATAATTTTATACTAAAGTTATACTAAATATGCGTCAATTAATATGGATCGGAGGTAGTATCGTTTTTCAAGCTAGTATAGTATAGAAAATGATGTACTATATTATGGGACAGAGGTAGTACATTTCAATGAATCAAACATAGAATACTAATTATATATTACATCAAAGTCTTGTTCGGTTCTCAAATAAAAGGTTATCATTACATTAGCTATATGACAACCCTAGCTACTCTCTTGCAGCCATCACGGTTATCATTACATTATAAAAGACCAATTTATAAGAATTTATCCGTCGTATTCACATCGTAGTTGTTCCGGCGAGGTTTTCTAGTTGTGTAAGTGTGTATGTGCATGTGCTACTTGAGGAATCGATCCATCAGTTTTTCCTTGTGTGCTGGCGAGCGTGAGGCAGAGGAGTTGAACAGGAATGGCGACGGCAGCGGAGTCTGAGGCGAGCGGTGGTCGGGATGGGGCGACGGCCGAGGTGAAACAGGGAGAGCATGGAGGCGGGGTGTCGGAGACCGAGGCGAGGAAGAAGACCTTGCTTCTGGCAGCCGGAGCTCGGCCGCACGGTGGTGGCCGCCACGGGAGAAACCCTGGCACGGGGACACGGCTGGATGTGAGATGAGATGTGAGATGGGAGAAAGATAGCCAAACTGGTAGTGGCAATTCTGCCATAATATGTGCTTTTGCGAGAGGCTATATATGTCTTTTGCCAATTTGGAGCCGAGGAGGAGGAGCGCCAGCCCGAAATAGCAGCTACGGCTTCTGAGCGTTTTTTGTGGAGCGCTCCGAGTAAAAGCTGCATGGAGCCGGTGCGGAAATACGGTGTTTGGTGCAGCTCCGGCTTCTGGAGCACGAGGAGCCGTAGAAGCTGCTCCTTACAGCCAAAACAAACACACCATTAGCCTGTATTCTCCTCCTCCTATGACCTCCGAGACGATGAACGGTCCTTCCCACTGCGGGGCAAGCTTGTGGACTTTTTCTTGTATTAGTCGCAGGACAAGATCTCCTTTGCGGAAAGTTCTTGTCCGCAGGCGGCTGCTTTGGTACGTGCGTAGTTTATCTTGGTATCCTTTTGACCTTGCTATAGCTGTGTCCCTTGCTTATCATCGTGGAGTACTTCTTCTGCCTCTTCCTCTTCGTATCCTGAGATTTGAGGAGCTCCGAACTTGAGGTCGTGTGGCAGCACAGCTTCCGCCCCGTATACCATGAAAAAAGGTGTGTACTGGGTTGAGGCATTGGGGGTGGTGCGCAAGCTCCATAGGACTGCGGGGAGTTCTTCTACCCAGTTGCCTGCTGCCTGTACGAGTGGTGCGAGGAGTACTTTTTTTATTCCTCCGCACACTAAGCCGTTTTCTTTTTCCACCCGGCCATTGGTATGTGGGTGCGCGATCGATGCGTAGTTGATCTTGATGCCCAATTCTTGGCAGAAGTTCTGAAATTCTGCTGCTGAGAAGTTTGTACCATTATCTGTGATGATGTTATGTGGTACGTCAAATCGGAAGATGATGGACTTGATGAACTTAACTGCCGTGAGGGCTGTTGAGCTGGTGATTGCTACTGCCTCAATCCACTTGGTGAACTAGATGTGTTCGACCTCCTTTTGAGGATTTCTTGAGTGGACCCACCATGTCGAGTCCCCATGTAGCGAAAGGCCAGGATAGTGGTATGGTTTTGAGTTCTGATGCTGGAGCGTGTGGCCTGCTGGCGAATTTTTGACAGGCGATGCAGCGTCGCACGATGTCTTCTGCGTTTCGCACTGCGGTTGGCCAGTAGAACCCTGCTCGAAAAGATTGGTCCACGAGTGCGCGACTGCTCGCGTGGTGCCCGCAAGTGCCTTTGTGCATCTCGAGCAACAGGGCCTTGCCGTCTTCTTCCTCGATGCACTTTTGGAGTACCTGAGAAATGTTGCGCTTGTAGAGATGTTCGTTGATTACTGTGAACGCTTTAGATCGCCGACTGATGCGTCGGGCTTCCGTAGTGTCTTGCGGAAAAGTGCCTTCTATTAGGAATCCGAGGAACGGTTTTGTCCAAGCTGGTCCTTCGGGTGCGGCTGGCTCTGCCTCCTCGACTGCGTTGTTGCCATCTTCATCAGCGGTTGAGTTTGCTGTTGCCACTTGCGTTGGTTTACTTGACTTGTCATCCTCTGCGGCTGCTTCTGGCGCGAGTGTTTTGGTTTTGATTGATCTCTGGCTGATACTCTCGAGGAAAACGCCGAGGGGAACTGGTCCTCGAGTTGATCCAATGTTTGCGAGCTCGTCTGCTTCTGTGTTATTTGATGTGGTGACGTAGTTTAGCTCGCAGCCGTCGAATTCGCCTTCTAGAGTGTTGTAGATCTTCTAGTATGCTAACATGTTTTCCGCGACTGCTTCACAGTCCATCATTATTTGCTGAACGACGAGGTTGGAGTCGCCATAGATTACGAGACGGGTGGCGCCGCAAGCTTTTTCCATGCGCATGCCATGGAGTAGTGCCTCATATTTTGCTTCGTTGTTTGATGCCTTGCTGAAGTTGATCTGAAGCACATATCTAAGTTTATCTCCTTTGGGTGAGATTAACACGACGCCTGCTCCGATTCCTTGATGTCTTTTTGATCCATCAAAGAAAATCTTCCATGAGTTGGAGAGGTATGGAGGGCCAGGTGATTTCACCTCCATCCACTCGACCAGAAAGTCTAGGAGTACTTGGGCTTTGATTGCCGTTGGATGCTTGAACTGCAGGTCGCAGGGGCTGAGCTCGATGTTCCACTCGGTGACTCGACCCGTTGCTCCAGGGTTGTTAAGGATGTTGGAAAGTGGTGCGTTGCTCACAACCGTGATCAGGTGCTCGTCGAAGTAATGTGTTACTTTCCTTGAAGTCATGACGATGGCGTATACGAGCTTCTGGTAGTGCGGGTACCGCTGCTGAGATTTTGTGAGGACCTCGCTGAGGTAGTAGATTGGCCTTTGTATTCTCTGGGCTTTGCCTTCTTCCGCACGTTCGACGACGAGCGTTGTGCTGACTACGCTGTTGCGTGCCGCTATGTAGAGGTAGAGAGGTTCTTTCTCCTTGGGCACCGCCAAAATTGGTGGGGACGATGGGGTCTTTTTTAGGTCCGCGAATGCATTTCGGGCTTCATCAGTCCACTCGAATTTCCCTCCTTTTCTGAGCAACTGGTAGAATGGTAGAGTCCTTTCTCCCAGCCTACTGATGAAGCGGCTCAGTGCTTCTAGTCTTCCTGTGAGTTGTTGTGCGCCTTTGATGTTCACCAGCTCTTGCATCCTGGCGAATGCTTGGACTTTTTCCGGGTTCTCCTCGAATCCTCGGGCAGAGACCATGTATCCGAGCAGTTTTCCGGCTGGGACGCCGAACACGCACTTTTTTGGGTTGAGCTTGATTATGTATCTGTTGAGTGTTGCAAAGGTTTCGCGGAGGTCATCGAGTAGCGTGTTCGCACTATAAGTTTTGATGACAATGTCGTCGATGTAGACTTGGAGTTTTCTGCTGATTTGGTCTCTTAAGCATGCTTGCATCATCAGCTGGTATGTGGCTCTGGCGTTTTTTAGACTGAAAGGCATTGTCCTATAGCAGAATACACCGTAGGGTGTGCTGAATGAGGTGTGTTCTTCGTCTTCTTCCTTCATCCTGATTTGGTTATATCCTGAGTAGGCGTCAAGGAAAGACAGGAGGTCGCACCCTGCGGTAGAGTCGATTATCTGGTCTATCCTTGGTAGATGGAAGTGGTACTTTGGGCAGTGTTTGTTGACGGGCCCGTAGTCAACGCACATGCATAGTACGTCGGTGTCCTTTTTAGGTACTAAGACTGGGTTTGCGACCCAGGTGGCCTTCTTCGTCTCTCGGATGAATTGCACGTCGAGTAGTCGATTGACTTCTTCTCCAATGGCTCTGCGCTTGGGTTTGGAAAATCTGCGCAACGCCTGCTTCACTGGTTTGGTGTTTGGATGTATACCTAATGCTTGCTCTGAGAACTCTCGTGGTACTCCGGGCATGTCGTCCGGGCACCAGGCGAAAAATTTCCACTCGCGGAGGAAGACCATAAGGGCAATTGCTTGTTCTTCTGGCAGATGAGCGTAAATCCGGACCGTCTTGTCCGGGTCCGTTGGGTGCACCTGATGGGTGACTGTGTCTCTTTCGATGCTGAAGCCGCGAGTGAACTCTTTTGATTCGCTTCTGCTTGCCAGTGGGAAGATGCTCTTGTCTGTCACCATGGCTATCTCTTTGAGCTGCTGCTGAGCTCCGAATGTGTCGGAAACTTCTTAAAAGTCTCGGTCGCATTGGTCTGATTTGATAAAACTCCCGTTGACCGTGATGACCCCTGAGGGTCCTGGCATCTTGAGCTTGAGGTACACGTAGTGCGGGACGCCATAAATTTAGCCAATGCGGGCCGCCCGAGTATGGCGTGGTATTGGGACTGCCAGTCGAGTACTTCGAACTCAAGGACTTTTCTTGCGAAGTTTCCCTTGCCTCCGAAGACGACATCGAGCTCGATTGCTCCAAGGGAGGAGGTTGCTTCACCTGGAACGACGCCGTAGAGTGTAACGCTTGACTTCTTCCAGACTGATCGTGCAATCAGCATCTTGCGCAAAGTGCTAGTGAAGACTATGTTTAAACTGTTGCCCCCGTCCATGAAAACTCTGTCCATGTCATAACCGCCGATTTGAGATTCGAGGACCAATGGTGTGTGCCCTGTCCTTGGGATTGCGGGTGGTTGATCACTTTGTGAGAAAGTAATGTTGGTATCTGCGCCGTACAGATGGTAGGTTTCTGCTGCTTTTAGGTCCTCGGCTGCTTGAGTTTGCAGGGTGTGGGTGTCCTGTTTTTCTTTTGAGGGTCGTCCTTCTTGGATCATGCAAACCCATCCATGGGACGGAGGGTATTTCTCTTCTGCGTTGGGTGCTGGCGGCTGCGCGGTTCCTCGAGCCCGTTTGGCTTCGCGTTGCTTCTCTTCCTTGAGGCTGTTAGAGAGTTCGTTGAACAAACGACAATCTTTCAGGGTGTGTCCTTCTCTAAGGCGCCCCCAGTCGTCTTCGAAACAGTGGATTGTGCTGTAAGTTTGCTGGAGCCGGCGTGCCTTCTTGTTTTTGCGATGAGGAACGACTGCGAGTGGTCTTCCGAACGGGAGAACCTTGGGTCGAGCTCTATTCCGTCGTTGATCGAGTGGTTCCGAATCATCTTGGCGAACTCATGGTCTTCAATCTGGGTCGTAGTACTCGCCGGATTGACTTTCGGAGTCGCCGCCATGTCCCGCGGCGGGTGCCCGGGTGGCGGTGGGTGTTCGAGTGTTGGACGAAGCTGCTGCGACACGTTGCAGATCCTCGAGTGAGATTTCTATGCAGATTTCTTGTACTTGCTCCAGTATCCTGGCTGGCTTCATGGTCGCGGCTTGCGCTTGCCTTCTGGATCGTCGAGTTCTTATTCGTCGGTCACAACTTTGGTAGTCGCCAAAAGATCGAACTTGTCCTAGTTGCGGGCCGAGCGATCTTGGTGGTGCGATGGAGAGGTTTGTGATGAACTTGAGTTCTGTGAGTGACGGGTATCAACCCCGGCAAATCCCATGGTCAGGGACCCTGGGTTAGTCATGAGAGGCACAGGTTGGACGATAGCTCGTCGGCAAACAGGAAGGCTCGCTCCTGCTCGATATTATTGATGGGAGAGGTGCGATTACAGTGGATGCCAAGGCTGGAGCGCTCAAGGCTAGGGTTACAGGTGATATTCGATGTCTTTGGCGTCGCCGCTCCTAGCCCTTATATACCGGGCTAGGTCTCGTGGAGTTCATCTACGTTTACAGGTAAGCTTTCCTAACCCTAGCTTGCTCCGTACGGCAGGTCTTCGCACCTTCCTTGTGAGTCGTGGATTCCTACGTCGGTGCCAACTAGCGGGCCGAGGCTGTATCTTTATGGGCCTTTTGTCTTCATGGACACCAGGTAGGCTTATCCGTAGGATTCGTGGGGTCACCCCCTCGTCAGTAGCCCCCGAGTGCCTGGGGGACTCGAAGAGTCGCGCAGGAAATCGAGTACATTCATTTGTCGTTCATTGGTATGCGCGGTAAATCCGCGGGTCGCTGGCAGTCTGGTGGCCATGACAAAACCTGTTTCGAGGGATGCTAAGCTGAAAGGGCCCAAGGAGTCGACTGGTCGAGCCTTGGTGAATTGCACTAGGGCAAATACCGCAGTAGCCCAATCAAACCCACGTCCCTCGACGTGAGCTTGGAACACTGGTGTTGAGCAAAAGTCCCGCCGCTTCAGGTCTTACGGTGTTCATTTGCCGCTAGTAATGTGCATAGCCTAAGGCGCGTCCGCCCGGCTTTTCTATCATGTGCAGCGCATGGGAAAGGTTGGGAGTGAAATCGCTCTTCGGCAAGTCCCAGCCCGGCCGAACTTCGCAGCGGGGTCTTACCTACACGCTAATCTTGCGTGGCATCTGGTCACAGTGTATCGTGTTCCAGGAATGTGTGTTTTTTAGGCGCGGAGCCTTATAGCATTGCACTCGCTTGGAACAAAACATCAAGCGAGTTGTTCAGTCATTCACCCGAGGAGCTTGTTTCGAGTGCTCAGTCGGGGGGGGGCGGTTCGCGAGTAATCACTCGAATGCCGTTTTGGCTCTTGAGGTGAGGGAGCACCTGAGACTCTTAGCGTCGTATGATCTTGGCGAATGCATGTTTGTCTTACGTCGGGTTGAGGGAGCACCCGATACTCTCATAAGTGCGAGTGGTCACTCGAGCACATGGCTACACCCGGGACTCTTTATGATGTACTCTCCTGATGGGAGTAAGATGTTTTTCTTCCTTGGGGAAAAGATCTGAAAGATGGAATTGTCACAACCCCAAGTTAGGTGTGTGCTAGGATTAGCTAGTGCCTTTGCATCATGTCAAAAATTCAAAGGAAATCAAATTCAAAATCCAAATGGGAGAAGGAACACCCCCCAGATGAATTAATTCAAAAGGCTAGATAAAAATCTTTTTCCAAAAATCATTTGAACATTTGGAAAATTCTTATAAATGGTGCTGATCATTTTAAAAATGATTTGGGAGCAATCCCATGCCCATGGAATTTTCTAATATTCAAACAGTGGCTTTGGAAATTAAATAAACCCCTATTTGATTTGAAATTCAAATTATTTGAATTTAAAAAATGCCCAAAATTTATAAGGGTCTAGCTACTTATATTCTGAGCCCACATAAAAGTTTTGGGTATTTTATAAAATGCTCTGGTATTTTTATTTATTGGAGCAAACAAAAGACAGAAAGTTAAAAAGAGAAGAAATAGAAAAGAGGGCTTACCAGGCTTTTGGCCCAACTAGACGCACCACGGCCCAGGCCCACCTCCTCCTCTCTTGTCCTCTTCCTCAAGCTGCTCGCTGTCGACCAGGGAGCACGCAGCCGACGCCAGCCTCCTCGCCATGTTAGCGCCAGAACCCCCCCGTGCTCCTCCTCTCGCTCTCTGGTCGTCTTCCCCCTCTCCTCCTCGCCATTCCCGTGTGACCCGAGAACCCGCCGGAGCACGCCGACGCAACCACGCGGCCACCGTCTTCCTCGAGCTGCCCCGAGGTGTCCAGGAGACTCGCCGTACTCGTCTTCGTCTCCCCGAGCGTGTAATCGAGCCAGAAGACCCGAGGTCGTCGCCATCTTCAAGGAGACGCCGCCGGCCGCCGTGGAGCTCGTCGACGAATTCGTCGTCTCCAGCCCTTCCCCAACCTCCCCGCCTACTCCATTCGCATCACGGTGAGCTCGCGCCGTTTTCCCCTCAGGTTTTGGCACCCCTCCCTTCTCCTAGCCCGGTTTACCATGAACGCCGAGAGGCACCGCCGCCATGAACGACGGCGACGCTGCTCCCCTTCCCTTCCGCTTCGCCCGTGACACGCACCGTGATCCCCAGCATCACAGCTTCGCAACGCCCCGCTCCCCGGTCAAAAGCACGCTCCAGAGCATCCTCCCGGCATCTCCAGAGCCGCGGCCTCCGCCTTCCTCGACTCCGGCGAGGCTCCGGTCACCCCCGAGCCCCCCCCCCCCCCCCGTGGGTTCTGGGTGAAGCAGGCGAGCACGGGGAGCACCCCGGTGCCTTCCGTGTGCCCAACAGCGGCCGAAATTGCCACTCCGACGAGGCGCCGCCGCGTCCAGTGACGCCGGCGTCAAGCCGCCGGCAGCCCAGGCCATTAGGGCCTTAATCACGCGCTAATCCCCCCCCCCCAAGTGACGATGACAGGTGGGGCCCCAGCCCCCTAAACCCCTCTGTTAGTTTAATCTAACAGGGGTTAACCCCCTGTGACACTGACACCCCTGGCCCACCAATCAGACCCCCCCCACGTCAGCATGACCACATGCTGATGCAATAAAAGGATTTAAATGAATTTCCAGAAAAGCAAAATGTTTTAAATAATTCCAGAAATTCCAGAAAATACCGCAAACTTTGGAAATTCATAGAAAAATCATATTAACTCCAAATTGGACAAATAATATATGAAAAATGATCAGGAGAAAATTATCTTTCCAAATATGCAACTTTCAACACTGTTTGAGTTGAATTTAAAATGTGATCAGTAGCATTTGCTATTTGATTTAAATGGAATTAAATCAAATTCAATTCAAAAGTTTTTGTAACTTGAACCATGGCAACATGCTACATTTCAATCACACATCAGAGGCATATCATACACATTTGAAGATAATTCAAAATGATCAAACTATATCACATATAACTTGGTTAATGTTGAATTCAAATGTGGAGTTTGAATTTGCAGTTCAAATTGCAATATACTCAATTTAAATGGAATGCTCAACACATCAGTACCATGAACATCACCCTTTGAATATTATTCATGTGATTGTGCATTGTACATTCTGTTGATCCTATGATTGTCATGTTGCTATTAGACGTGGAACCGGAGCCCGAGGTCACCCCCTTCGTTGAAGACCCCGAACCCGAACCTCGTCAGCAAGGCAAGCAAACCCCCATTGATCATGTCGATAAAATCCCACTTCCCTCTCATGTCTCGCTTATGCATTGTATAGGATGATCACCATGTTACGATTCTACCGCATAGATGAACCCATTCCTTTGCATGACCTATCATTTTGTCACAGTAGTAAGCAAACCACAATCCTAGCAACTGTAGGAGTTGTTTGATATCATGTGGCCCCTGCAATGTTATCGCTTATTGCATGCTTAGTATGATACCATGTTGTTACTGTGATGTGAGTCGGGATGGGAATGATCATGTTGATGATGGTAGAAAAGTGTTGGTGAATCGACCCTAATACAAGGTGAACGATGAGAGGCTGTGTAGGAGTACACGGTGGGTTGTCTCGTTGAACACCGCCCTAGTACGAGTTCTTGTGTGGTGATCCAAGATGAAGAGTACAACCACACATTGGGCTCACTGACCCCTCTCAACTTACTAACTCATCCCCTTCGATGTCCAGATGTCGCAGTAGTTCGGATTTCTGTAGGTATTGTGGCCTGGTAGCCAAGGGAGAGAACGGCTCATCCGAGACCGGCTTTCGCACCACGCACACATCGTCTGGGTCCACTTCGGTAAACCGGTCGGGTTCACGATAGTGGCAGACAACCCAGATAGGCGGCGTTCATGGACTAGATCGGCTATGAGGTAACGGTTGTGGTGGCATCCTCGCTGTCATCTCTTGAACGGTGACACGCAAAAGGCGGTAACTGATGGCACGTGTGTGTAGCGGTCCACCCCTGCAGGGTTAACAAAACTATTCGAATAGCCGAGTCCGCGGTTATGGACTACTTGGAAAGCTTAGCTTGATTATTAGATAACTTGAACTGGATACTTCTAAAATACACCAAGATAAGTGTGAGTGCTATGGTGTGCTTCTCGTGGGGAAGTCGAGGAAGTAACCATAGTGGTGTAATTGGTTGAAGAGATGTAGTGGACTCGTGTACGCTTCTTACCTCAAAGTCTGGTACTCGTAGTTCAGGATTAGCCAAGTCAAAGCTGGCACTTCTGCAAGTGAAGTTCCTATGCATATGCATGAGTAGTATAGTTCCTATGTAAGTCTTGCTGAGTACGATTTTGTACTCACGTTTGCTTAATCTATGTTTTAGATGAACCCACCGAACCCGATGGTGGCTTCTACCTGAAGCTCGAAGATTGAAGACTCAGACCAAGACCAAGCTAGTGTAGTCCCAGTCAGACGACTGGTTCCCTCGTGGAGGGCTTGTTTTTAGATAAGGCTTCTCTAAGCCATTTGTTAAACTTGTCTGTACTCAGACCTACTTTGCTTCCGTATGCTTGTTGTAATGTTGGATCACATGCTTGTGATCTCTGTGTGCACTCTGTAAGAGTTAATCAATAAAGTATTTACTTTGTAGAGAATTGCAATGATACCTGCTGTTCATACAAGGCATGTGTGCTGCGTGTATGTTTATAACATGCATGTCTTTGTATGGGTTTTCGAGACCTTAGTTGTGATCTGGCTGGCGGTCTTTTATAGACCAAGTGACCCTTAGATGTGCGCAGCTTGGGGCATCGCGATGCGATTGTTCGAGACTCTGTCTCGTGCACACTTTGATGTATGATCGAGCCCGCCCTAGACCCCGACTAAGTGATCGGGCTGGAGTAAGTCTATGTAAGGGTTATAATACAATCGATAGTATGGTTGAGGCGACTTGTCTATGAGTATGGGAATTCACCACCCATATCAGTTAGACTTGTGTGCGGACGATGAGGACCCATCTCAGTGGATCATCCGGCCTGAATGGGATGCCCCTCATGTTCGATGCTTTCCGAGAACGTTCTGTGCTTGGCCTTGTCTGCTTAGACAAGTGGGTACGGTTCTCGGCTCTCCATATGATTGTGTTGTAGCGAGGCTTATATACGCTAATTCCGGGTCCCGATAGGAATCTCTGAGCCTTGATGTCTGTTGTTTTTCTTTGCCGCTCGTCAGGATGACGATGCCTCTTCTTGATGGCTGTCAGGGTGTAAGGCCCGATATGCGGTACTGTTCCAGATCTAGGTGTTTCCACCCAGATCTGGGGACGAAGCACATATCGGTCCCACCGCGACATATGACAAAGCCATATGCCCCGGATTTCCAACATGATATCACAACATTACAGATACAAGGATACAACATTTCATACAAACGGCATACAACTGCCTCAAATACAATACAACAGCGGAAGATACATGTCTGGGTACAGACTACAAGCAAAAGCCTATTGGCAAAGAGAAAAACATCGATCCCATAACCACACGGGTCCAGGCCCTCCGCCGGGATCCGCCTAACTAGTCGTCGTCGAGTCTCCACGTGAAACGTCGATCACCATACCTGTTGTCAACCAAGAACCCTGAAAAGAGTTTGGGGGTAGTATCATGAGTACAGATGTACTCAGCATCCAACTGTAGTGGTCATCTGACCCAGCAAGGACTTCATCACTCGTCATTCTAGGACAACTAGTAGTTTACGGTAAGGAAGGGGTAAGTGGTGAGGTTGCTGCCGCACTAGCATTTATGAAGTGGCTAACGATCTAGAGAGTAAGATAAGAAGCCAAGCATTCGATGAGGAATCGCCTCCAACAAGTCTTGCTATCAACTACTTATGCAAACATAACACCTATCCTATCCTTGTCCTCCTCTTCGCATCCCGACGAAGAAGAAGCGGTCAAGGCACACACACGCGTTGATCAAGTTATATTAAGATTATCTCAGTTGTTGTTGTCTATGAACAAGGAGTAGGTCTCAAGTCGTCCATAACCGTGGACACGGCTTCTCAAAAAGATTTAACCCTGCAGGGGTGTACCAACTGCCCATTACAAGGCTCCGCACGCACGCCCATCTCTCTCAGTTGCTACCCATTATAGGCAACCATTTTATGATTTAGTTCCGAGAGATCCGAAACGACAGGTCCCTCTAACTAACAACGAACAAATCCGGGTGGCCCCCGGGGAGTCGACACCCAATCCAAAAGCCGGCCACGCTCTCGGATCGGACTCTTCCGTATGACGCAGGTCGGATTGCCGGTAATCACACATGGGAAACCGGGTCCTAGCTGATCGGGTAGACCAACAGAGAAACAAAGTCTCCACTGGCCCAAGTTGTTTAAAAATTGCGAGGGGATCCACCAAGCACACACACGGGGTTTCAAATGGTAAATCAGCTCGGGCCACCACTCGAAATGTTTGAAGCTAGATAGGTAAGAAAAGGGGACCCCATAAAATCCCACACGCGGTTAGGCACGCTCAGTCTTAAAACCAATACCCGGAACTCGGATCCTAGGTGACTCGAATGGAACAAAGCGTCGGGGCGGGATAGCCTAGACCTTCCACCCTTCGCCAAATATAGTCAACATTTATAATATCATATCATCAACAACAATATAATAAGGTGATATCCCAAACCAAGGAGTAACAGGGTAACATCGTAGCATCCTAAGCATGCATACTAAGCAGGGGCTGAGCAACGAGAAATAGTAACATAGCAGTACAAGGTTTGCTGGGAAGGGACATGGTTGTATCGGTTTGAAAGAGGTTGTAAACATGTGGTAGGATCAAACATCGAACCTAACCTATACTAGCATGCAAACCGCTGGTTGAAATAGAATGGATCATAAGTAATGTATAGTCCTTGCCTGTTGATAAGTCGGATTCCGAAGGTGTAGTCGATCGCAAGCTCGCATCGTCTCCGAGAGGTACCCGCGGGAGCACACAAGAAGTAAACACTGGAAAGCAATCAACGGTGCACCACTATTACTACGGAGCAAACACGAGCAAGCATCAACAAGAAGGCAACACGAGACATCGCACCTACCGTCGAGAGCGGTTACTAACAGGTTAAGTGGAGTACTCGTCACACACGACGATACCGCACATTTACGGTGGTTCAAGTTGCTTAGCTACAAGTGATCAACCAATGGTTATTAACATGGCATCTCACTCAAGCATGGCATAGCACACAAACATTACAAGAGGTGAAGCACAACCTAAACATGGCATAACACTAAGTGCCGCACGACAATTAAAAGATTTGGTACTGTTCTGCCCTAAACCATATTTTAGGTTGGTTAACAATAGCAAACAATAGCATAAACACAAATTACACGAAAAACTAATCAAGTTACATATAAAGAACACCCCAAACGGAGTTACGGTTAAAAAGATACAAGCAAAACAAGTTATGGGCACAAACTGCCAACATCATGAAGCACACTTTAGAGCAATGCATAAACATGTTAATCAGTGCAAACATGCTCACAAATGACTTGCAATTAAAGTAGATATGACATGGAAGGCATGGCAAAAAGAATCATGCAAAAAGACATCATAGATCAAAAGATATTAAGCAAACAACATGGCCTCGCAAAGTAACAGACTTAGAGAAAAACAGAGGTGGGTGTCAAAAATAGCAGCATAGCAACTTTGGAGCTAAATAACTATATGACCAGTAATGCTAACATGAAGATGCAATACATGTAATGAAAGTAGACATGATGCTTAACAATATGCGATTGGAATCACTCAATTCCGATAAACGGTCGCGACACACTCGTCGACCGAAGTTGCAACAAAATAACAGTTTCAGCAACGGCAGCACAATAACATCAGGATAGCTACTTTGGAGCAAGATTTAATCTATATGCAGCAAGCAAATATGGCATGTGGATGCATTAAACTGAAGTAGAAACATTGCTTAACGCAACGCAAAAGGAATCAATGCAATAGGCCTCATGGATGAGTCACAATCATCATGCAAAGTTGCAACAAAATGATAACAGTAGCACATAATAACAATTTGTAGCAGTTTAACGGCCTGATGCCCACTTCATCACACAATTAGACAATCAAGATGATCTCAAATGCAAAAACTTTCTACATACGAATGCTAGAGCACGCAAAACTGAGCAACTTTCGTTTTGGGGGCACGTTCATCGGAGCTACGGATCAACGGGAAATTACAGCGCAAAACAGTAAACAGATAATAGATTTTCCAGACTTAGCAAAAAATAGACTAAGGAAAAAAAACAGAGAGCAGAAAAGAAAAAGGAGGTCGGGCCTCACCCACATGGGCTCGGCCCAAGTTGGCCTGGAGAGGCCGGCCTGGCTGGGCGCTCGGGCTGGGCCAGGGAGGCGGCTTGGGCCGCTGGGGGAGGCCGTCCCATCCGAGCTGGAGGCGGCCCAGCTGGCTCGCTTGCCTCGTCCCGATCGGGATCGAGCGCAGCGGCGGCTGGCGCGACGTCGCCGGTGAGCGGCGCCATGGCTCCGGCGGGAGGCAGTGCGGCGCGAGGCGGCTGAGGCGGATGGAGGCGGGGCAAGTGCGGCGGCGCCGTGCCGCGGGCGGAGGAGGCCGTCGAGCTCCTCAGGCGGCGGCCGAGCTCGGGGTCGGGCCATCCATGGCCATGGTGGATCCGGCGGCTGGGCTCGCCGTCGTCCCCTGCAAAGAGAGAGGGAGGAGGTGAGGGAAGGGGTGCGACGAAGGGAGAGAGGGAGAGGAGGAGACGTGGGCTGCGGCTGCTGCTGCCGGCTGCCCCGGCCGGAGTAGGGCTGCGGCGGCGGCTCAGGAGCTCCACGGCTGGAGGGGAGAGGAGGAGAGAGAAAGAGGATGGCTGGGGCTGACGTGGCGCATCCACGGCCCTCGATCTCGCGATCGAACGACTCCAAATAGATCTGAGCTAGGGTTTGCTGATTTGGGGGAATAGCTGCGAAAATTGGGGCAGATCTGAGGGGGGTGGCTGCAAATTATGGCTAGGGAAACCCTAGAAATGGGTGGGAGTGTGGTGGTCTTTATATAGCCCCGGTGGCTGGCAGTTTGCAAAAACAACCCCGGTTTTTCTCTCTCGCGCGGTGTGCTCACGTTTCTGACCGCCTGGGGTCCGCAGTACCTCCGATTCGGGTAAAACTTCGAACTGCGCGATCAGCGCGTCGAGCCGGCGGCGTTCACCTCGCGTTGGAACCGTTCCGAAAACACTTTCCGGCGCGCTAGAAAAATATCCCGTTTACTTATTAAACGGGGTTTTTCGTTCCGTTGGCTGCGGCTGGTCTCGTGCGGTTTTCGCGACGGTGATCGGGCGAAACCCGGTGTCGCAAAGGTCAGGTGTCAGGGTGGCAAGGGTCGGTCTCCGTCCGATACGAGATAAGAGGGGGAAAAATAATCACCGATCGATAAATCGGGGATGCAAACACCGCAAACAAATCAGACAATCAAACAATTCACACCGAAAACAAATTTTTAATTTTTGCAAAAACTGGGTTGTTACACAGGGATGCCTCGCCAGTGACCCGTCATGTCTTCGTGACCGGTCATAATGATGGCTGCTGTGCCGTGCAGCAGGCGCTGGATGGGTTTCCGATACGTGCGTTGGGAACGCGTGTGAACTGACGCGTCTCATGCATAGTGCGTCCCGTGGGAAAGCATCTTGGTCTTGGAATTTGAGACGCCTGCGACGTTTGGTCTTTGGATTAATTGCTGCTGTCGTCTCTGCTTCTCCGTGGGAGGTTTTGTGTTCTATAAATAAGGCGTTCTCTTCCACTTCGTTTCACCTCCATCCAGCTTGCTCCTTTGCCCTTCCTTCTTCTCTTCTTCTTCTCATGGTTCCTAGGCGGGGTGTTGGTCGTGACTGTGTTCGTCGTGGCCGTGGTGGTCGTGCACCACGCTCATGCCGTGGTGGTCGTCATGGTGAGGCGTCAGTGTGCCTTCTTCCTCTCCCTTGGAGGAGGGTTTCTGGCTCTATGATTTTCTTTTGCATGTCCATTGTCGGGGCGCCAGTCGCGTGCTTCTTCCTTCTTCTTTTTCCGTCATTGTCTCTGAACGTGGCTTGGATGGCTTGCTTCTGCATCTTCAAGGGAGCTGTCGATCTCCTTCTTATGTTGATTTGGAGGTTGATAGCTCCCGCTTGATTTTCCTTGGCTCTGGTTGGAGTTTGTTTGCTCGGCGGTTGAATCTGCGAGATGGCGATATGCTCAACTGTCGTTTTGACGGCGAAAGCATTGTCACTGTCCGCGCGTTCGATCCGAGTGGAAATATCATGGATCCTCACTGACAGGAGTCGAGCAGCGATAGCTCCACAAGGTTGAGGAGTCCTGCGCCTGCGTCATCTACGGCTCCGTCTTCTGGCGACTCCTCAGGTAGTGGTGGTGAGTTGTCTTCAACTTCTTCCTCCTCTGGCTCTGAAGAGGACCTCGATGTCAAGCCATCGATCAAGCGGGTGTGTCAGGCGACCTTGTAGAACTGGAGGCGGCCTCATCTTTGCTGGCAACCCGGAGAGGAGGCTGTTCGTCCGGAGAAGAAGGCATGCGGCCGCAGCTGGAGAAGAAGCTGGTGGAGCAGGAGAAGAAGCTAGTGGAGCATCGACAAATAAGTCGAGCTTCACTCTTTTGTTATGTCATTGACATCTTCAGCTAGCTTGTTTTTCCTTTTTCTGTGGTGATGCTCTTTTACTAGGGTCGATTGCTCCTCGTGAGCACACATGTAGAAGTCTTAATTCCTTGGGTGATTCCCTCTTGTAACAGGAGCTGCCTTCCATCCAAATGTAGTTGAGTCCTTTTTGTACTGAAGATGATCCTTATGATGTAAACTGTGCTTGATCCTTTGCAATGGAATTTATATTTGGGCCTTTATGCAATCGAAAACTGCGTTCGAGTCCTTGACGATCAGGAGCTGTCTTCGATTTCTTTGGAACCGAGAGTTGTGTTCGAGTCCTTTGCGGCCGAGAGTTGTCTTCGAGTCCGTCCAATACTTTGCACTGTGGGTTCTATCGGGTGCGCGACAACGCTCCCGATGGGAGTAGCCCCCGAGGCTATGCTTGAGTCGAAGGGTCGAGCGTAGGCTATAATTTGTTTCCTTTGTCGTTAGTTTCTGCCTTTTATCGGGTGCGCGGCAGCGCTCCCGATGGGAGTAGCCCCTGAGTCTTTAGGTGATCGTTGGCGATCGGGTGAAGACTAAATGAGCCTGTGTCCTGTGCTTCCTCCAAAGTTTCTTCAGAGTACTTTGTGCTCCATCTGATTGTGGCCATGTCTTTCGAGCCTTGTTTTCAGCAGGTGGGGCTGGCCGGGTATTTTTTGCTTGAGCGTTTTTTAAGCTTCAGACTGCGCGAACGGTCTTCGGGAGGCGATGGTCCTCGAGCTCCCGAGTGCTTGGATGTAGAGGTCGCGTGGGTGACGATAGCGTCCTTCGGGGGGAGTTCTTGTGCTCGAGCCCCCGAGTGTTTTTTGGGTAGAGGTCACGTGAGCGTCGATGGTCGTCTCTCGGGTGGGGGTTGTACTCGAGACCCCGAGTGCTTTTGATGAAGATCGCGTAAGTGGCGGTAGCGTCTCTCGGGGGGATTTATGCGTAAGCCTCCGAGTGCTTTGGTTTAGGATCGCGTGGGCGATAGCGTCTGTCGGGGCGATTTTGTTCTTAAGCCCCCGAGTGCTTTGATTAAGATCGCGTAGGCGATAGCGTCTCTCGGGGGGATTTTGCTCTTAAGCCCCCGAGTGCTTTGGTTAAGATCGCGTAGGCGATAACGTCTCTCAGGGGGATTTTGCTCTTAAGCCCCCGAGTGCTTTGGTTAAGATCGCGTAGGCGATAGCGTTGCTCGGGGGGATTTTATTCTTAAGCCCCCGAGTGCTTTGATTAAGATCGCGTAGGCGATAGCGTCTCTCGGGGGGATTTTTCTCTTAAGCCCCCGAGTGCTTTGGTTAAGATCGCGTAGGCGATAGCGTTGCTCGGGGGGATTTTATTCTTAAGCCCCCGAGTGCTTTGAGATGGCAGTATTTGGGCAAGATTTATTTTATTGCGGTCGAGCGGCTACATGAGTTGCCAGTCATGTCTGAGCGATGGGGACTATGGATAGAACAGTCGCAAGTTTGCTACGTTCCATGGGTTGCCCACGTCTTTGTCTGTCTTCGGGTTCTTCAGCCTGTAGGCGCCACCTCCGATGACTTCTGAGACTATGAATGGTCCTTCCCATTGGGGGGCAAGTTTATAGACCTTCTCTTGTATCAGTCGTACGACTAGGTCACCTTTGTTGAAGGTTCTAGTGCGCAAGCGACTGCTTTGGTAGGTGCGTAGCTTGTCTTGGTACCCCTCTGATTTTGTCAGGGCTGTGTCTCTTGCTTCTTTAGCCGTATCTTTGTCATCTTGTAGTGCTTCTTCTGCTTCTTCTTCTTCGTATCCGGTGACCCGGGGTGTTCCGAACTTGAGGTCATGTGGTAGGACTGCCTCTGCCCCGTACACCATGAAGAAGGGTGTGTACTGGGTCGCGGTGTTTGGTGTAGTACGTAGGCTCCATAGGACCGCGGGGAGCTCTTCTACCCAGTTGCCTACGGCTTGCTCGAGTGGTGCGAGGAGCCGTTTCTTGATTCCCCCGCAGACAAGGCCATTTTCTTTTTCCACCTGGCCGTTGGACTGCGGGTGCGCGACTGATGCATAATTGATTTTGATGCCCAGTTCTTCGCAGAAGTTCTGAAATTCTGCGGCTGTGAAGTTCGTGCCGTTGTCTGTGATGATGTTGTGTGGCACTCCAAATCTGAAGATGATCGACTTGATGAAGTTGACAGTCGTGAGGGCTGTGGAGCTGGTGATGGGCACTGCTTCAATCCATTTAGTGAACTTGTCGACTGCGACGAGCAGGTGTGTCCTTCCGTCCTTTGATGATTTCTTGAGTGGGCCCACCATGTCAAGTCCCTAGGTGGCGAACGGCCAGGATAGTGGTATGGTCTTGAGCTCTGATGCGGGAGCGTGTGGCTTGTTTGCGAATTTCTGGCAGGCGACACAACGTCGCACGATTTCTTCTGCGTTTTTCATGGCTGTGGGCCAATAGAACCCGGCTCGGAATGCTTTGGACACGAGTACTCGACTACTCGCATGGTGCCCGCACGTGCCTTCGTGGATTTCAAGCAGTAGGGCTTTGCCGTCCTCTTCGTCGATGCACCTTTGAAGTATCTGGGTGATGCTGCGCTTGTATAGTTGTTTGTTGATCACCGTGAATGCCTTGGATCATCGGCTGATGCGTCGTGCTTCGGCCACGTCTTGTGGTAGCGTACCTTCGATTAGTAATCGGAGGAACGGTTTTGTCCAGACGGGTCCTTCGAGCTCTGTCGGAGTTGTGCTGTCGGTGTGTGCTGGTGCTTGTGCCTTCTGATGGGTTTGCTGTTGCCACCTGCGCCAGGTCGGTTGCATCCTCGCCGTCCGCGACTGCTTCAGGTGCTGCTGCCTGTACCTTGATGGATCTCCGGCTGATGCTTTCGAGAAAAACGCCGGGTGGTACAGGTCCCCGGGTCGAACCGATGTTCGCGAGCTTTTCAGCTTCTGTGTTGTTGTCCCTGGTGATGTAGTTGAGCTCGCAACCGTCGAAACTTCCTTCGAGTTCGTTGTAGAGCTTTTGGTAGGCCACCATGTTGTCGGCTATTGCGTCGCAGTTTCTCATCGTCTGCTGGACGACGAGATTGGAGTCCCCGTAAATTATGAGTCGAGTGGCTCCGCACGTTTTGGCCATACGCATGCCATGGAGGAGTGCCTCGTATTCTGCTTCGTTGTTGGAGGCGTGACTGAAGTTGATCTAGAGGACATATTTCATCTTGGTTCTTTTAGGGGAGATGAGCACAACTCCTGCCCCAGCTCCTTGTTGTCTCTTGGACCCATCGAAGAACATTGACCATGAACTTGATAGGTCTGGGGGGCCTGGTGTCTGAACCTCCGTCCACTCGACCAGGAAATCTGGGAGTACTTGGGCTTTGATGGTTGTTGGGTGCTTGAACTGCAGGTCCCGTGGGCTAAGCTCAATGTTCCACTCGGCGACTCGTCCAGTTGCTCCAGGGTTGTTGAGTATGTCAGTGAGTGGTGCGCTGCTCACGATTGTGATAGGGTGCTCATCGAAGTAGTGGGACACCTTTCTTGAGGTCATGAAGATGGCGAGTAGTAGCTTCTGATAGTGCGGGTAACGCTGCTGGGATTTGGTCAAGAGCATGCTGAGGTAGTAGATTGGTCTCTGGATGCTCTAGACCTTGCCTTCTTCTACGCGTTCGACAACGAGTGTTGTGCTTACTACACTGCTACGTGCTGCCACGTAGAGGTATAGCTTCTCTCGTTCCTTGGGTACCGCCAGGATTGGTGGGGTCGAGAGTGTCTTTTTCAGGTCCGCGAATGTTTGGCGGGCTTCCTCCGTCCACTCGAATTTCTCTCCTTTCCTGAGCAGCTGATAGAAAGGCAGCGTGCGTTCTCCCAGCCTGCTGATGAAGCGGCTTAGGGCTGCGAGTTTTCCAGTGAGCTTCTGTACTCCTTTGACGTCGGTTGGTTCTTGCATGCGGGTGATGTCTTGGACTTTCTCAGGGTTTGCCTCGATTCCTCGGGCAGAGACCATATAGCCAAGCAGCTTTCCCGCTGGTACGCCGAATGCGCACTTCTTTGGGTTGAGTTTGATTCTGTATTTGTTGAGCGCCGCAAAGGTTTCGCGCAGGTCGTCGATTAGTGTGGCTGCTTTGTAGGTCTTGATGACGATGTCGTCCACGTAGACTTGCACGTTTCTTCCGATTTGCTCCTTCAGGCAGGCCTGCATCATTCGCTGGTAAGTGGCGCCTGCGTTTTTGAGCCCGAAGGGCATGGTCCTGTAGCAGAATACGCCGTAGGGGGTGATGAACGATGTGTGTTCTTCATCTTCTTCCTTCATCCTGATCTGGTTGTATCCTGAATAGGCATCAAGAAAGGAAAGTAGATCGCACCCTGCTGTTGAGTTGATTATCTGATCGATTCTAGGAAGGGGGAAGTGATCCTTCGGGCAATGCTTGTTGACTGGTCCGTAGTCGACACACATGCGCAGCACGGTCGTGTCTTTCTTGGGAACCAGCACTAGGTTGGCTATCCAGGTGGCTTTCTTTGTTTCTCGGATGAACTGGGCGTCGAGTAACCGGTTGACTTCCTCTCCGATTGCTCTGCGCTTGGGCTCCGACAATCGTCTCAGCGCTTGCTTCACCGGCTTCGTGTTTTGCTTGATGCGTAGGGCGTGTTCCGCGAATTCTCGTGCTATCCCAGGCATGTCGGCTAGGCACCAGGCGAATATTTCCCACTCGTCCCGAAGGAAAGCGACGAGAGCCGTCTCCTGCTCCTCTGGTAGGTAGGCGTACACGCGGACTGTTTTGTCCGGGTCCGTCGGGTGCACTTGGTGAGTGACTGTGTCGCTGTCGATGCTGAAGTCGCGTCCGTACTCCTTTGTTTCGCTTCGGTTCACCAATGGGAAGGTACTCTTGTCCGTCACCAAGGCTATTTCTCTGAGTTCTTGTTCGGCTCCGAATGTGTCGGAGATTCTGTGGAAGTCACGATCACATTGATCTGATTTGATGAAGCTTCTGTTGATCATGAGGACTCCTGATGATCCTGGCATCTTGAGATTTAGGTAGGCGTAGTGTGGGACCGCCATGAACTGCGCGAATGCTGGCCGTCCCAATGTGGCGTGATACTGCGATTGCCAGTCGAGTACCTCGAACTCGAGGACGTGCTTTGCGAAGTTGCGTCGGTTGCCGAAGACAACTTCGAGTTCGATCACTCCGAGGGATGTGGCTGCTTCTCCTAGGACTACCCCGTGTAGCTCGGTGCTCGATTTTCTCCATACTGATCGTGGGATCAGCATCTTTTGCAGGGTGCTGGCGAAGATGATGTTCATGCTGCTGCCTCCGTCCATGAAGACCCTATCCATGTCGTACCCTCCGATTTGTGCATCGAGCACTAGGGGTGCGTTCCCCTGTCTTGGGACTGCGGGTGGATGGCCGTCCTGTGAGAACGTGATGCTGGTCTCCGTGTCATGTAGCTGGTAGACTTCGACTATGTTTATGCTCTCAGCTGCTCTAGCCTGCAGCGTGTGGGCGTCGCGTTGTGCTTGCGGTACCCTTCCTTCTTGGATCATGAGCACCTGTTCTTGCAGCGGGTTGTGACGTCCTTCCGGGATTGAGGGCGGCGATTGTTCGGGTCACCGGTTGCGCCTGTCTTCTTTCTGCTTCTCCTTCTTGAGGTCTCTGTCTAGCTCGTTGAACAAGCGGCATTCTCTCAAAGTGTGACCTGACCTGACGCGTCCCCAGTCATCCTCGAAGCTGTGGATCGTGCAAGGTCCTTCTAACTGCTCTCTAGACGTGAGTTTGCTAGATCCGGCGTGTCTCTTCCTTCTTGAGATTCTGAAGATCTGCTCGTGATCCTCCGGGTGTTCGTGGAAGCGAGGGTCGGTTTCGATTCCTCGACTCATGTCTTGGTTCCTGATGAGGTTGGCGAATTCATCCGGCCTTCGATCTGGGTCATAGTACTCGCCCAAAGGTGTCTCGGAGTCGCTGTCTTGGTTGGTGACAGGTGCTCGTGCGACGGCGTGTCGTCGAGTGGTCGTCGGTTGTGCGGCTGCGTGACGTGGCTCGTTCGTTGGAGCCTCGCCGTAGATCTCCCGTGCGCGCCTTTTGGGTCGTCGATTCCTTCTTCCTTGGTGATGGTTCTGCTGATCGCTGGTTTCGATCTCGTAGTCGTCGTCTTGATGTGCGGCGGGTGCCCGGGCGGCGGTGGGTTGTTAAAAGATTTGCGAGTCCTCCGCTGCGTGCCGCGGTTCGTCGAGTGGAATTCCTTCGTAGAGGCCCCTCGCCGTTCTTCTGGGTCGTCGATTCCTTCGGCGCTGGCGCTGCACTTGGCCGTTACCGTAGTGTTGGTCCTGGCACAGCTGTAGCCCGAGCAGTCTTGATGGGGTGGCAGAGATGTCCGCCGTGATCTTGAATCCTTCGAGTGGGCTAGATTTGGTTCTTGCCCTTGAGTTGTAGCTTGCTGAAGACGGGACCGCCGAGATCGTGATCCCAACCTGTGTAGTTCCCACAGACGGCGCCAATTGACGGGGATCAACCCCGGAAAATCCCATGGTCAGGGACCCTGGGTTAGTCATGAGAGGCACAGGTTGGAC
Organism: Bromus sterilis; assembly: GCA_950022295.1. NCBI lineage: Eukaryota > Viridiplantae > Streptophyta > Magnoliopsida > Poales > Poaceae > Bromus > Bromus sterilis. Next base: position 343,200,471 of record OX465596.1, on the reverse strand, counting down.
GATAGCTCGTCGAAAAACAGGAAGGCTCGCTCCTGCTCGATATTATTGATGGGAGAGGTGCGATTACAGTGGATGCCAAGGCTGGAGCGCTCAAGGCTAGGGTTACAGGTGATATTCAATGTCTTTGGCGTCGCCCCTCCTAGCCCTTATATACCGGGCTAGGTCTCGGGGAGTTCATCTACGTTTACAGGTAAGATTTCCTAACCCTAGCTTGCTCCGTACGGCAGATCTTCGCACCTTCCTTGTGAGTCGTGGATTCCTACGTCGGTGCCAACTAGCGGGCCAAGGTTGTATCTTTATGGGCCTTCTGTCTTCATGGACACCAGGTAGGCTTATCCGTAAGAGTCGTGGGGTCAACCCTCGTCAGCGAGTGGATTGGATCTTGCTCGAGTCCTTGAGTTGTGACTTGCTGATGACGGGACCGCCGAGATCGCTGATCCAACCTGCGTAGTCCCCACGATCGGCGCCAATTGACGAGGATTGACCTCGGCAAATCCCATGGTCAGGGACCCTGGGTTAGATCGTAGAGAAGATGAGCAGGTTGGTGATACTCCTCGGCTAACAGGAGACAGTACTTCCTGCTCGATTGTATTATGCGGGGGGTGATTATAGTGGCGGTCGTGGTGAGTACGCTCAAGACCGGAGGTGTTGATTGAAGATTGGATGCCCTGAGCCGTCACCTCTCCCAGCCTTTATATACTAGGCTGGGTCTCAAGGAGTCCGACTCAGGTTACACGGACGATTGCCTAATCTAGATTTGCCTTGGACGCCAAGTCTTGACTTCCATGTTGGTCGCTGACTCCTAAGTCGGTGCCTTGAGTGGGCTGGTCGTGGGCATGTCGAGGCTTCCAGCGGGCCTTCTGTCTTCATATGCACCAGGTATCCTCACACGCAGGGGTCGTGGGGTCACACCCCCTCGTCACCTCCCCTTGGCCGGCGCACCTCCCCCTTGTGGTGTTAGTCCCACATGGGAAAGGGAGGGAGGCTTGCACCACCCCTTGGCCTATATATTGAGGGGTGGTGTGCCCTTTTTTCATCATCCAATTATCTCTCTCTCTCTTTACTCCTTCCTTGGTAGGGTTCCCATTGTTTGGAGCCTATACAAGGTTGGGGGTTTATCCTCCATATGCATGTCGTCGTGCTGCCGAAATCGGGATTCGAATCCGTCTTATTCCGCTCCTCGTCTGGTTCGGAGGCAGGGGGACATTTGCTTACGCCTTACGCGTGTAATCCCGCGAGGTACTGCACGTGCGGTACTACTTCATCGTCGGTGATCTTCTACACGACCAGGAGGTCGTAAGGATCACGAGTCAACGCCAGCCACGTTCATAGAACGTTTCCCGCTTTCGGTCTTCAAGGGTATGAACACCGATTCCCTCTGTAACATACATCAGCATAGCATATGTCTTGGGTTTGGGTGTCGTAGGTAAAAAAATTATTGTTTTCTGTACTGAAGCCCCAAAAATAATGTGTTACATCTCCCTGTGCCTTACAAGATAGAATAATGATAAGTGCAAGACGTAAGGTCCGAGCCTTCTTCGCCCGAACGCCCCATCCATCGCTAATTCTTTCGCATGAATCTTGAAGCGCCACGTCAGCTTTTGAAAACGTGTGGGTTGTGTGGTTTTCGCCTTGACGTTTTTATACAGGTTTCTCGCATCGAGCGAAGTTTTGCTATCCTCTGTCCATACTGTTTGTGTGATATGTAGTCATTTTGCGTCACTGTTTAGACCTGGTTACTACAGTTCAGCCCAGTGCATTATTACATACGATTTTGCGATCCTTATAATTTCTAAATGGTACCTCGGATTGAAACGTGTTCTACATGTAACTTGCTCAGATTTTAATCTAGTTTCATGAATTTTTCTTTTTTTGGCCATGTTTGCAATTTTTAAACATGATATTTACCTGTTAATTACAAAACATACCTTTTTTGTAAATGAATTGTGTGATATCTAATTAGTCGTAAGTAATGACAATTTTATATTTTGTGAGATATGACAATTATCATTTATATGTAACTTATGGTTATTGGTAAATATTATTGTTAATTATCATTAGCCATGGTTCCAAGGAGTTGGGAGCCGAAAATTCACACTCCCCACAGCTTCATTTTATCTTGACCGGCCACGCGAGAAGAAAGTAAAAAAGGCATCGATTATTTACAAGTTATTTCAAAAATGATCGCAACCAATCGATTTCGGGAGAGACGTTAGACCAACACCACGTTTCACTGCCTCGCCTCCGATCACCACCTTTTGTGGCGTGCTGTCTAAGCCCTCGCCGGCGATGCCCCACCTTTGGCTGGAGCTTCATCAAAACCATCGGTTACTCAAAAATGAAAAGGCCCTCCATCAACACATGAAAAGGCCAGCCACATCAGCTCCATGCCCCTCACCATCGCTCGCCATGCCCCCTCCCTCGATCTGCCACGGGGCTTCACTCAACATTCCTTGGATAGCAAAATTTCTGACATCTTAGCCTGACCAAAGCATATTAGCTTTTCAATCAACTTACAAATATTTGCAAGAAAAAAAACAGACACACCATACATGTATATACAACCTTTTTTTAGAATAACACATGTATACTAGCCTTTTTTTCAGGGAAAATATACGAGCAACTCAATCCGTCAATAGCGTTGCATACCCTAAGTTCACCTAAAATCATCACCACTGGGCGATCTGGTGTGCGACACGGACTTCATTACGGGTCGAGTGATCACCCGTGATGGAGAAACATGGTGGATCTCTGAGGTCTATGCCCCTCAAGGAGAGGACCGCAAAACACAATTCCTGGAGGAACTCTCGGCTAGAAGAGAACTGTGTGATGGACAATGGATGATCCTTGGAGATTTTAACATGATCCTTCGAGCATCTGAAAAGAGCAATGCGAACATCAATAGGCGCCTGATGGGTAAATTCCGTACTTTTGTGGACGCTCATGAGCTCAAGGAAATCTAAATGCACGGCCGTAGATTTACTTGGTCAAATGAGCGTCTGGAGCCCACCCTAACTCGGATTGATAGAATCCTTGTTTCGGTTGACTGGGAACGTGCCTACCCTGATAGCTTGCTCCAAGTCCTTTCCACTGGAGTTTCTGATCACGCTCCGCTCCTCCTAAATACGGTTGTGCTCAGTGCACCTAAACGGAGATTCTGCTTCGAACTCTTCTGGGATAGCATGGAAGGTTTCGAGGAGGTGGTTCGCGCTTCCTGAAAATGTGGAGATGAGATCGTTGACCCTTTCAAGCGCTTGGATGCTATGTTGAGGAACACAGCAGTAGCCTTGCAAGCTTGGGGTTAGAAAACGACTGGTAATATTAAACTCAAGATCGCGGTCGACTCATGGATCATTATCCGTTTTGATCAAGTTCAGGAAGCCCGCATCTTGTCGCTCGAATAAAGATGACTTTGGCGCACGCTTAAACTGGTGATGCTTGGCCTCGCTTCCTTGGAAGCCAACTATCTCGTATGCGCTGGATTTTCTAATGGGCGAAGGGGAAAAAACTTCATTCCCATGGTGAAGGATGGAGACTCAATATACACGACGCAAGAGCAAAAAGAGAACTTCTTCTCGGAGGCTTTCGCAAATAAACTGGGGACAACTAGTGCCAGAGAGTGGACGCTGAATTTCGAAGAGCTTGGATGGCAAACACCAAACCTCCAGGAGCTGGACGCCATCTTCACGGAGGAAGATATCTGGCAAACCATCAAGGAGCTGCCCTCGGATCGTGCGCCAGGACCAGATGGGTTCATTGGGATTTTCTACAAAAGAGCCTGGCCGATCATCAAACATGAAATCATGGCGGCGATGCTTAAGTTATACAGTGGAGAGGGGCGTGGCATCGCAAAACTCAACAGGGCGCTGATCACCCTAATCCCTAAATCTAGCGAGGCGGAGACCTTTGCTGATTACAAATCGCTTGGGATCTCTCACAACTTTGCAAAATTGTTTGCAAAAGCTCTAGCCCGACGGATGCGGGGACACATAAGCCAGCTGGTCAGTCCCAATCAATCTGCGTTCATCCGAGGGAGGAACCTGCATGATAACTTCATCTTGGTGAGGCAAATGGCTCGGAAACTACACGTCCGGCACGCCCCTGGGGTGTTTCTCAAGCTAGACATATCTAAAGCTTTTCACACCATGGCTTGGCCCTTCCTATTCGAGATACTGAGAGAAAAAGGTTTTGGCCCTAAATTCTTGAGCTGGATTGTCATCCTCCTGTATACTGCAAATTCGAGAGTCCTCGTCAACGGCAATCCAGGTTCACGATTCACGCGCGCCAGAGGGATCCGACAGGGCGACCCCACCTCTCCTTTGATATTTGTAATAGTCATGGATGCCCTGATAGCAATGGTATGCAGAGCTTGCTCAGACGGAGTTCTATCCCATCTGAGAGGAGTGCTCCCTCTCCAAGGCATATCCATATATGCAGATGACGTGGCCCTATTCATCAAGCCAACAAGTGGAGATCTTCGTGCGGTCCGCGAAAACCTCAGAGGTTTTGGCGAAGCCTCTGGCCTTCGAGTTAACTATTATAAAACTTCGGCAGTAGTCATTCGTGGCGAGGAGGAGGACTTCGATCGGGTGAAAAACACTTTGGACTGCACTCTGGGAAGCTTTCCTTGCAACTACCTCGGTTTGAAGCTTGCGGTACATCAACTCACGCGTACGGACTGGCAGCAGCTTCTTGACCAAGTGAGGAACTTCTTACCTTCCTGGCAACGTGGCCTAATCCAACGCCAAGGGAGATTGATTCTTATCCAATCGGTAATTTCGGCGTCATGGTGATGGAGGCGCCCAATTGGGTCTTCGACAAGATTGATGCTTGGATGAGGGCATTCTTTTGGGCCGGAAAAGACAAGATTAATGGTGGGCAATGCCTTCTTGCTTGGAGCTCCATCTGCAGGCCCCGCGAGATGGGAGGTTTTGGAATAAAAAATCTCAGGACACAAGCGATCGTGCTCCGAGTTCGCTGGGAATGGATGATGCGTACATACCCAGATCGCCCATGGCAGGGGCTTGCGATGCAAAAAGATAACGACGCACGCGCTGTGTTCCACAGCCTGGTGCGGATCAAAGTGGGTAGAGGGGACAAAGTCCTCTTCTGGAGAGACATGTGGATCTCTGGATTCTGTGTGCATGACTTGGCACCTGCACTACTTCCTCTGACTAGCACGCAAGTGAGGAAGAAGAGAACTGTGGCTCAAGATCTGGTAGGAGATTCTTGGCTTCAGGACCTCCACGACGAGCTCTCCTACACGGCCCACCTTCAACTCATCCATCTCAGTCACGTTAACTCGAGGATGATCAGAGATCGGGTCGAGCCGGATGAGTTCCATTGGCCCTGTGCCCACAGCGATACCTACACTACTCAGGATACCTACACCCGCTTGTGCCAAGGACGGACGCGGTCTAGCACTAGCCGGGGTATTTGGAGAAGCTGGGCGCCCTTGAAGTGCAAGATATTCATCTGGCTCGCCACATAGGTTGTGTACATCCGATCGTCACGCTCGACATGGACTGCAGGACAATCCGTCTCCCTGCTACACGTGTCTTCAGGAGATCGATACCGTTGAGCACATTTTAGTGGGCTACAGTTTTGCTAAAGAAGTGTGGCACTTGGGCAGCAAGTGCCTTGGCATTGGAGTCGGCGGACCGACAGACACACTAACCTTCCAAGAGTGGTGGTTGAACGCTCGTTAGAGATACTCAGGCAAGGCTCGACAGGGATTTGACACAGTGGTCATCGCTGTAGCATGGCACCTGTGGAAGCAACTGAATGCCCGTGTGTTTGACCGGAAGGACCAACAGCTCCCCCCGGCACGTTTAATCACGGTGATTTCGGAGGATATTAGGCTCTGGGCGAAAGCAGGCGTAGGTGTAGGTGTCCTAGCTAGTTTTGTGAGAGAGTAATCCTAGTTTTTATTCGGTTTGGGTGCAACACCGGGTTGTTCGCAACTCGGTATTTCCAAAAATTGTACTATTTCTTTGGCCAGTGATAGGCGCCGGTCGACCGGTCCTATTTTTGCGCCGGTCAGACGCGGACCGTCAGATGTTCCCGATTTAACGGTCCAGATTCGCGCGTACCCCTTCGTTTTTTACTGCAACATTTGCGATACCTTTGCAACATTTGCGGTACTTTCGCAACTTTTTTGGTACACGGATGCAACATTTTTATTTTTGGTGTTTTTGCAGCAAATTTTTTTTGTGGTTAATCACTTTATAACTTTTTCGTTGTAGCAAAAACTCTTAACGGGAGTAGCAAAAAAACACAACGGTGGAAGCAAAACTTTAAACGGTTGCAACATTGTGCGTAACAAAAATAAACACGGTGGTAGCAAAAATATAGAACGGTTGTAGCAGAAAAAGTAACGGTTGCAACAAAATTCATCGTCGCCGCCGTCGAGGTCGTAGCTCCGCAGTGGTGATGTAGCAAAAATCTTGGCCGGTAGTAGCAAAAACATAAAACGGTAGAAACAAAATGGTTCACTGGTTGCAACATTACATACTCAGATATTCCCCCTGTACATTATGCGTTGTAGCAAAAACACCAGTTTGTTGCTTTGTAGCAAAAGTATGATATGGTTGTAACAAAAATAAAATATGGTTGTAGCAAAAAAAATGGTGGATCTGCACGGAGCTGCTCATGGCCATGGCGGCCATGGCCGGCGACGTGGGGGCACGGGGAGGTGCGGGCTCGCCGGAGGAGGACCGGGGCGGGCGCGGCTGGTCAGGGAGGTGCCGGATCTGGGCAGAGGAAGGACGCCATCGAGGTCCCGGAGGCACGGCGGCGAGCTCCTCAAACCATGGCCATGGCGGCGGCCAGCGGCGTACGTCGGCGGCCAGCGGCACGAGGGCTCGACAGGAAGAAGTGGTGGAGGCCGCGGGCGCATGTGAATCGACGGTGTCATGGTTGGAATCGACAAGGATTAAGTTTTGCTCGTCCGTGCAGGAAGAAGGCGACCGACGCCAGATGTCTCGGCCGGTCGGCCGATCTGAATCGTTTCCCTATTTCTTTTGCCATCTATAAAAATAAGGTATGGCTTTGGCGTACTCTAAAAAAATGCGCTCCTCTTGAGGCACAGCAAAGCACGCCGCTCCTCTTGACAAGCACAGCAAAGCACGCCGCACCTTTTAGTCTCTACCCCTAAAGGGGGAGTTGGTAGGCTGACCTCCAAGGTTTTTTTCGCCTCCATGGTTTTTTTCACCTCCACCTCTCCCATCACACCATTTGTACACTGGTTTTTTGCCTCCACCACTCCTGCACAAAACCTACGGAAAAAACCCCGAGCAAAAACACCCATTACCCTTGGGACCGCCGCAGGTCTCCTCCCCCGTCCCCCTCGATCCCTAGCCGCCTCACGCCGTGCTCCTCCCAGGCTACCACAGGGAGCGGCACTGCTCGTAGGGGAGATGGACCACCGGTCACTGGATCAGGCCATGGCTGCCGCGTGTCTCGTCCCCCTCGCCCACCTCGATCCCTAGCCGCCGCAGGCCGTGCTCCTCTCAGGCTACCACAGGGGAGCGTCACTGCTGGTAGGGGAGCACCGCCGGGCACTGGATCAGGCCATGGTCCGCGTACTGGTCGTCGCGTTCACCACCTCGAGCCTCTCCTCGACCTCCCCGTCGCCGACAAGCAGAGAAGGCTAGATCTCGCCTCCTCCCTCTGGATCCGAGATCACCGCTGCCGCTACTACCGCACGAGATCCAGTCGCCACGGAGAAGAGCGCGTGGATCCTTCGATTAGAGAGCGTGGTGAGCTAGGGGAGAGGTGATTCCGCTAGGAAGGAAGATCTACCGGCTGTCATGGAGTTTCTGATGCAGCGGATTAAAAAGTAAGACATCAGTTACTCACTGAAGCCTCATTTTTTTTGTGCGTTCTTCATTCCATGATGTGGATCTGCAATTTCTGATTATTACTGGCCAGATTCATGGTGTAGGAGGAGGTTAATGATACCGACGTCCCAATGGAGCCCCTCCATTATCCAGTAACAGCGCCGGTGCCACCACCATGCCGGACATGTAGCAGAATCAGCCTCCAACAGAGAGCGACGACGAGCAAATGTGTGGCGGAGAAGGCCGGTGACCAGCATGTCAGAGGGAAGATTCGTCCCAGGCGTCTGCAGTCTGCACACAGTTCATAAGGAAGATGGGTCCTAGAGCTCCAAGATGAACAATAAGGTATGTTCGAATGAAAGACTCAAATACAAGAATCTGTGTACGTATGTGTGTGTTCTCTTGCTTGTAGCTAGCTGAATAGACACGTGTGTGCTATCAGTGTAGAGTTACCAACCAAAAAACTATCTCTCTCGTGTAGGAGTAGATAATTAGACCAGTAAATAACACTGAGTTAGGCTATAGAAAAACTGAATGCATAAGATATTTTGCACATCAGATCAGAAACATCGACTATGAAGAGATGAAGCTCCACATTATTTATTTGTATAAGTGTTGAAGGATTACAATCTATTTTGAATGTACACTTGAAAATATGTGCAGAAATTGTAACAATTGCTGAACTGTTAAAAGTTTGCACTAGAAAAGTCATGTGGAAACTGTGAAAATTAATGAAGTGTCATTGATGTAATGCATTCAGATGATAGACTATTTTTTTATGGTACATCATTGTTTATGCTACAACAATGATGATACGAGCTCGACCCCTACAGCGCCCCTCCCCTGTCGTACGGCCTCCGCCCCGATGACGACACCTACGATGCCACCCTCCCCCATCCTACGTCGATGGCCGCGAGGATGGCTGTGGACGACTACGGGCGCCATGCCCCGCTCCTGCGGGCTACGGCGATGGTGACTACACGCGCCACGCCCCAGCTCCGGTCTACGGCGGCGTCCGAGACGAGGGCTATGGCGCTCCTGCGTACGGAAACATGGTGCACGTCTCCGACGAGTCCGGCGACGAGATGCCGCACTACGGAGACATCGAAGCCGGGGGCTACGGCCACCAGACGCGCCCACACCACGATGGGGGTTTCGGGTTCCTTTGTCATATTTTACATGTCATGCTACTATGTTGTAGGCTTGCCCTTGATCATCTTTCTGGTTGGCCTTGTTTACGTCTCATAATGTGGCGACCAACTGGATTTGTCAATTGTTGAAAAAGTTGTCAATGCATAAGAAGCAAGTTAGTAAGGTGACATCTATGCTTGTATAACTTTAAAGCCTGCGGCTCCAGGGAGGCCAACATTAGCAAGAAACAATAATATACTTGTTCTGGTCAATTTTAGGCATGCTGATTATAAGGATATATATATTGACAATAGCTTCCGTATTCACATCTCTTGAATATTAGCTTCCAGTCATCATTTTATAGGGGTGAAGCTGTTTGCTCTTGCCACCAATTGCTCTCTGAATTTGTGTTCGAAATTGAAATTGAGATATATTTAACACTACTGATTATGGTGTTTATTCCTTTAGATATGGATTACATTTCTTTCATAAATGGTACCAAATGCTAACGACTTAATATAATGTTCAAACATGAAATTATCATGGGAGATTATGAAGAATTCGATGTCATACAGTTTTGCACAAGTGTTCTCCTATGAGACTTTGATTGAAAATATGGATTGACCCATGATGAAACTGTTTCCTTAACCTGAGATAGCCTCTCTTCTCGATTCACTTCCCATCATATCTCTCTCGATTTTCTTACATAATATGGTGTTCATATAAGGAAGCAGCTTCTGTTGGCTTATTTATTGTTCCTTCTGTGCATTATTTTACTTTCATTTCTTTTTTGGCAAAATTTCTAGAAATTATCAAAGATACCCTATAAGTGTTGACAGCAGCATATTCTTCATTATACCGAGGATCAGTTTGGCTTATTTATTGTTCCTTCTGTGATTTTTTTACTTTCATATCTTTTGACAAAGTTTCTGGAAATGATCAAAGATAAAATGTTCTTCATTATACCAAGGATCAGTTCTCTTAAGACCTTTCATGACTCCTCGACTTCGCACATGTTGTGCTATGGCTCCTCTCGACAACAATTGTTATATGACAAAAATCATGATCTGTATGATTTTTTTAAACTTAGTTTCTTCCAGATTTTCCCATTGTAAAATAGGAAAACAGTATTTTTGCATCTGTAAATATAACACTATCTTACACAGTTAACTTTGGAGCCTGCATTACTTTTCATTGCGCGTGAAAAAGATCTGTACAAAAATTGTAACTTCATTTCCATGACCCGCTGCACCTGCCAGAATTTCTTGCCAGAACTTTTCATGTCAAGTTGTATTTTCCCCCAATTGTCATGCCAAGTACTATGCTCAGAAGCTAAGCATGATAAAAAAAGCATGATAAAATATATGTCCGGTAGAATTTTACACATGCTCAGAACCATAGAAACACTCTTGAATAAAACTAAAACTTGTTCAAGTATATTGGTCTTGCTTTTATTATGGTGCAGACGTTCTAGATGCACACGAGGTGGAATCAGTTTTCTATAGCACAAAAGATATTGCGTTAATCTAAAGTATTATTTACTGTACTTTTAACAGTTTTGAAATTGAGATCGAATATCGACAAGTCTTATTTTCCTAACGCTTAAATTTGTTGTAGAGATTTCAGAATATACTACGAGGAGCGACACAGATGGTGGGAGGAAGGGAGAACAAAGGAAGGGAGAGACGGATATATAGAGAGGAAGAGCAGAGAGGGAGGGGAGGTCTAGAAGTCGAATGTTGTTAAGCCCCCCCTCTCTCCTTGCTCGATCCGCTCCTCTCCCCTATACCCTTGTAATTTTTAGGGTTACTTGCGCCGCCGCCGCATAGAAGCTTTTGGTGCAGCTCGGCTTCCTGACGCTTCACTCCTCACTCCCCTAATTGCTCCCTCCTACACAGATAGTGGTTGTCACCACACCCTTAAGGATCTACCTCAAGCAACGCTCGGACGTGGCCACATTGACCACATCTCCTTTGATCATGCCTCATCTCCACGGACAACCTTATTTTCCCTAACACTGAAAAATGACACCTTTTTTCTTCTTCTGTAGCAACACATGAGTGTGGTGCTGTCATGGTAGAGCCTAGCATAAACGGTGGGTCCAGTATAGAACTAGGAGGTACTAGCACTAACATAGGAAGGCGGTTGTCGCCCTTATCCTTGTTCTGACCTGCCACGACAACGTCGATCACTGGCTCATTTAAAATACGAGTTAGTAAATTTTGTGATAAGAATGAGGGTTGAGAGTGAGTGGGATGGGGTTGGCATCGGTTGATTGTCTAAGCGGAATAATTTTCCTACTTCAAAGATGGCTTTGCAGCAAATTGCATGAGCGAGCGATTCATTTTTTCATCAAGTCGTACAATTTTTTGTTAGGATAGAAGGGTAAATGCATTGGTAATGGCCATTGGTTATGAGCATCATATTTTTGTTTCGTGGTAATGTCGGGACCCGGGGTTAGCGTATGTAATTCCGATCACAATGCAATCACATGGAGAGCCGAGAGCCGTACCCACTTGTCTAAGCAGACAAGGCCAAGCACAGATCATTCTCGGTAAGCATCGAACGTGAGGGGCATCCCATTCAGGCCGGATGATCAACTGAGATGGGTCCTGAAAGCTCAAGAATGATCAGAGGGGGAGGGGGTGAATGATCACTTCTAAAAATTCTAAGGAACTTAGAAAGAAATCATGTAAACATCGTAGGACTAAAGACATCTCGAAGGAAATACAGTATCGAAATTAATGCAAGGCTCGAAAGGATTGGGAGCGAAGGAAAACATCGAAGACAAATAGGCTACGAGTAAATATTTGAAGTAAATGCTAGAAGGAAAACGAGCCTGACACAGCGATGTTTGGTAAACCAGTTCACACTCTGCAAAGTGCTACATCTGGTTGGAGGGACTGGTGATTGAACACCTGGAGCAAAACTCTCTCTGTCCTATTCTCCACTGCAACAAACTCCTCGAGCTTGTCCAGTTTTCACTCGTGGTAGATGATTCAGGACATCTCCGAGACCTTTACAAACATCCTTCAGCAGTGACAATTACTCTTCGACTGCTTGACAGGTGACGCCTAACCGTCTAGGAGACTTGCAGTTCTCCAAGATAAAAAGATCGACTAATATCAACCTAAGTCTCCATGAATTGCTCAACTCAGTTCAGACTTGGGTGTAGGTTTTCTCTCGATGGATCTCTTTGGGATGCTCTCAAACTTCTGTCTTAGAATCTTTAGTGGAGCAGCCGACCCGAACTGGCGGGTGGGTGCGGGGTATTTATAGTTGGCGATCCCGATGGGTAAAATGACTGAAGTGACCCGATGCAACCGCTTGACGCGTGTCCACAACGGTCGGATTCCAATCACTGCGCAACTTTACTTGAGGAACAAGTAAGCTGACTCACCGAACGAGTTCTCTCTCGAAGGCACGAAGTGCAATGACTTTGCCTTCGAGCTATTCGCTCGACTCGGTGAGATTTCTCTCGGTAGGCTTTTGTGGGTTTTGGTTGAGCAGAGCAAATTCACTTCGACAAAGATCTCAACTAGCAAACCCCTCTTGATAGTACGGTTTTTCCTACGACTCAAGAAATAAAGAGAAACTAGCAAAAAGACTAAGTCTTCGATCAGCTTCAGCTTTCTCCTCGTTGCGCTTTTGCTCGAGAGAAACATCTTCTTCGACGACATTTTTAGGGGTCGTCTTCCTTCAAAGATTTTGGTAGATGACTGCAGCTTCACTGCAGTGAGTTGTCCTTCGACCTTCTACATGCAAACTCCATTCTTTCGGAACCTAAGTATCTGTTTATACTCGAAAACAATATTAGTTCCACTTCTGCTTTGTCCAACAATGTCCAAAACCTTCGGGGGAAAAACTTGCTCTTACAATCTCCCCCTTTTTGGACGATTGTTGACAAAACAGGCATCGATAAATAATTTGAAAAAGTTTGAGTTTTCGATAATAAACCAGTGCTGAGATCGATGAAGTACTCCCCCTTGATGTATGCACGAAGGATAAAGATTTCCTGTGAAGTGCATATTTGACAAGTAGTGTCGAGGGAAAAACATCAAAAATCTTAGCGAGAGAAATTGCATTCCAGATAGCATCCAATTAGTAATATGCAATCTCCTCGAATGACCTGTGAACTTATTTGAAAGATAACTTCCTGCAAAAATGGTTAAGTATAGCAAGCAGCAGATAGATATCTTACGAAAAGAGTAGCAGTTCACAGTCCAACTTAGAGTTAGTTACAACCAGATCGAATGTGAATCGAAAGTTTGTTGAAACTACTCAGAAACCTCAAAAACAAGAGTTTATCGAATGGAATGCAAAACCCTTAACCCCGTAGGCAAACTAATTTCTTCGATGCCACTACATCTCCCCCTTTTTGTCACAACGTACAAAAAGATCGAGAGAATAGGGTCGAAAGAAATCCCTACTCGCGAGGCTGGCTCCGGCGACGACGAGAAGATTCGGCGAGCGTTGGAGCACGACGAATTGGACGAGCGCCTGGAGGAGTAATCTTCGTGCGGAATGAATGTTGATCTCCTGAAGATTCCAGCTGCGATTCCGGCGGGGTCCTGGGGCTTCGAGGAAGTGGCGAGGGAACTCTGGGTTGACGGTGAGGAGGGGCTTCTTCTTCTTGCTCGGAGTCAGAGGATAAATTTTCCAAAGTGATATGATAATAATCATCGACACTTAGCACATCTCTGTTCTTCGGTAGACGAGGGATATTGGGATCCGGTCGATCTACTCGATCATCATTGGTCCAATTCCTGTTCAGATGGGGAGGATATTCTTCGAACCCGCAACGTTGAAGTTGACCGAGGGAATTGAACTTCCGAAGACCTTTCCAATCACGGCGAAGGCATTCACGCAGCATCTGATTGTTGTTCATGGTAATGTTACGCAAGTGATTGATCTCATCCATCAGAGCTTGCTTCTGAATAAAATCTTGATCAATGTGATGTTGAAGCATTTGCTGGGACCAAAGAGAAACTTCCATATGATGCACTGGCTTGATAAACTTCGAGCGAATATTGCGCTCAGTTAAGTGGGCGCGGATGCCAGTGTGCTCAGCAAAAGGGTCATTGGGTCGAGCAACAACCTGCAATACTTCTCGAACAGGTGGAGTGAAAATCTTCGGGTAAATAGATACGGGGAATGGCACGTCCCGAGAGTAATTGCAGATTGCCACCAGCCATGGTGCATATGGCTTGTGGGAATTGTGGTCATCAGCACAAGACACCAAAGTTCTGAGGAAGTAGTCTTCAAAATCGAAGGGATGACCGTGGACTAACTTCAACAGGGCAAGTTGCACATCATTTGGAATTGGAAAATTATCGTGCACATCAAGCATTGGCATCAAAGTCTTCGAGAGAATATAAAACCATGCCTTTGCTTCAAATACCAAGTGTCTTGGCTTCGGCTCAGTGGGGTAGTGATCTCCTACGACTTCTGGATCCATCAGCGTAGAGAATTCAGCAGGAGTTGCAGCAGGTAAGTCATGAAGTTTGTGAGGTAATCCTTCGAACCGAGGTAAATTTATGATAGCCAGAAATTGGTCGACAGTCATGTGAAAAACTTGGCCTTGAATCATATAGTCAAATTTCCATGTCTTCGAGTTCTCAGGATCTCCAGAGACATAAAGTGTTGCATAAAACTGTTTGATAAGCTCGGGATTGTAACCACAATCGAGAGCAAACATCTTGTGAGCATGCAGGCTATCAATTGTCTCGGCAATGTTCTCGAAACAAGTAGTGGAGTACACCGAAGGCATATCAAGATATTGATGCTGAAAAACTCTTGCCTTGTTGTACAACACACGAGTATAATAGATAGCTTGCTCTTGGGTCCAAAACCGAAGAGAATAAGCACTTCTGGGCTTCTCGTAGGGATTGGTACCGAAGAAAAATGGCTTGTGTTCACGCCTTTTGAAGATGGGACCTCCTCGAGGAACATCTGAGCGGAACAAAGGCAGCATTTCTCTCGGGTGAGCAGAGTGAAGCAGCTCATCAATGGGAAAAACCTCAGCAGCGTTATCTGGCATCTGGAACTCTGGTTCAGCAGGTCGAGAGATAGATGATGGAATGTTTACGATATCCTGAGCCGGAATGACTGCAGGAGCATTCTCCTCGGCCTGAGTTACGACGGCATCTCCTTCGTCGGTTTGAGCATTTTGTGCGGCCTCTTCAATTTCCATGGCCTCCAAGTCTTCATTAAATTGAGCAAACGCATCAACCATTTCTTCGTTCGAAGAACCAGATGAGGAGGATGAAGAATTATGACTTGAACTGTCATTTCCAGAACTATTTCTTACGACAGAATCTCGTCGAGAGGAAACTGTCGTGATGTCAACATCAACATCTTCTCCTTCAGGCATAGTCCGGGCAGAAGAGTAATCTTTCTGGACTTGAGTTTCTTGCTCGACACGAACAACTTGCTCGGTCTCTGCATGAGCTTGGATTTCAGTGGCGGGGGTGGTCGATGGAATGACATGAGGTGGAGATGGTGGGTTTTGAGGTGGTGGCGAGGCTTTTGGTGGTGAGGGTTGACGAGGTGGAGATGGAGGTGGAGGTGGAGGTGTTTGTTGTCGGGGTGGAGGCGTAGCTTGACGAGGGGGTGGAGTTGTTTGTCGAGGCGGTGAACTTGTTTGGCGAGGTGGTGGAGTTTTCTTACGGGGAGGAGTGGGTTGCTTGGTGGGGTTTGGTTCAGTTTCTTGTCGTTCTGTGGTAGCAACGACCTCGGTGGACTTGGCCTTCTTTGCATTCTTCTCGATCTCTGGCGTCCCACGCTCAGAGGTTGGGGCAGCAGACTTTCTCTTTCGAGATTGTCTTTGGAACAGAGCATCATTATGCTCTTTGCAAACAGCAGACACAACTTGTTTTACCTTGTCAAACACAGCAGTTAAATTTTCCTTCTGAGTCCTCCTCGAAGCTTCAGCAGAAGCAATCTTGGACTTGAAAAAAATTCGGGACTCAATGTCCTCGGTTTCCTCTTGGAGTTGCCTGGTGTAAAACCTGACTTGCTCTTTATCCTTTCGATCCTGGGTGATATAACCTTCCCAGCGGATCATGTATCGAGCAACATGCTCTTGGATTTCAGCAGGAACATCATCCTCGGCAGTGACTTTGCTCGGTGTAGTAGCCATCTTCCAGAGAATGTGTGAAATGTGTGCAGCATCCCAAGGAGCATTTGCATTAGATTCTCCTTCATTGGAACTTTCTTCATCGGCACGAGGGCCGGAAACAACAGGTGCAACAGGGGCAGGAGCTGGTGCAGCTCGAGGAACTGGAGCAGCTTGAGCCTTCTGTCTTGCCTCTTTGGCTTTCTTTTCGGCTTCCTTGGTGGCTTTGGCAGCAGCAATGGGTTTTGAGACCACTGCTTTATCCTTCGAGGCACTAGGGGCTATAACCTTTTCTTTCGTGACTGTGGGAGTCACAACTTTCTCGGTGACCTTTTCTTTCGGGTCACTAGGGATAGTGCCTGCAGAAACCTGTCGACGATATTTTTCACTGACCAAGTGAAGAATGCCCAGTTGTTGAGCTACCAGAGCCTTTTTATGCTCGGGCTGACTGTGAAAGTTCAGGAGCTTGGCATTAATCAATTCTTTCTCTTCTTGTTCCTTTTGCTTGGCCAGCCTTTCCTTTCGCTGAATAAGCGTTTCATCATCTTCACCAACTTGAGCTTGCTTTCCCTTCGATGGAGCCGAAGGTTTTGGTTGGCGAGCAGGAACAGGTGGAGCAAATGAAATAGGTGGATCTGTGACCAAGTTGGTCAAGTCAATATTTCCTCGAGGAGCCTGTGGAGCTGGCTCCTGGATCCTTATGCCTCTACTGCTCGGCTTTTTCTTCAGAGGTAAGTCCTCGACATCAGCCTCTGTACCAGGGTCTTGATCATCTGAATTATCTTCTCCTTCGGAGCTTGCATGAGGAGGTGAAACTATTACAACCTTTTTCTGTCTCTTGGCTGACTTCTTGCCACCCTTCGGTTTGGCGCTAGGGCCAACTTCTTCGGCAGCTTTAGCAGCAGCTGCTTCCTTTCGAGCTTTAGCTTCTTTCCTCTTTTGTTCTCGAAGTTCACGAGCTTCAACGAGCTCTTTAAAATCATCAGGAGTTTTGAGGGCAGAAGGGTGAGCATCAGCAGGAGGCGGTGGTCGATTAAATTTCGTCCACTTTGGCCTTAGAGCTTTGACATCAACCCAAGGATTCTTCATAGCAAACAGCCTCTCCCAACGAGGGATAAGAGACTTGTATTCATACCAACGAAGAGCTTGAAGTCTCCGAATCTCTTGCAGACGATTCTCTCTTGTACGATCATCCTCAGATCCTGGCGGCGTTCTCAAATTCTTCTCAATGATCACTTCCTCAGACAAACCTTCAGAGTTATTGGTGATTCTTGTTCGGCCTCCCACACGCTTGGGAACTCTAATATTTCCTTCGTTATCAGCCATTTTCCTGCGAAAAAGAAGGATACGAGGGAATATAGGAAAGTTGTGAACAAGTACCAACAATTTCGAGGAAAAACATTTTGAAAGCAGCAATCTTTTCGAAAGATATGTCTTATCGCAAGTTTTCATGAAAGTGCTAGGCTAGATTTTCATCGGGTGGAAATCTAACGAAGAACTTGTATGAATAAATCGCACAAGATTAAATCTATCGAAACGATACTGTAGGATTTGCCTAAGTGAGAGAATCCGAGGGATTTCTTACCAAGGACAGATGGGGAATCGACAGAAAAACTAGAAACAGATTTCCCAAGTTTCAAAGATCCAACCGGATCAAACAGACCTAAAAGAAATCAGAGAAAAATCAACACAAAAACTGGAAACGATGAACAGAGCGAGATTGAATCGACTCCAGAGCCACACATACCCTAACTTGGTGATGTGAGGCGACTACGGCGACGCGGATGATGATCTTCGTCGACGGGAATGCCTCCGGCGGCTTCCTTCCGGCAGTTAAGCGGCGAGGGAGTCGACGGCGACGAGACAGCACGGCGGCGCGCGAGAGAGAGAGCTTCTGGAGGCGAAGAGACGAAGTCGAAGGAATAGCGATGTCTAAGCCGGTGGAGTGGATCAGTATTTATAAGGGAGGTTCTGACCGAGCTGTCAGATCTGATCCAACGGCGCAGATTTCGCGTCTCTCCGCATTCAACGGACGGATTTTGTGGCGGTAATCGCGGGAAAAATCCCAACGAACCGAAAGATAGTTGCTCCACGTCCGAGACCAAACTCATCGAACATCGAGTAAAAATAAGATAAAACTTCGATAGATTTTCCTTCTGAATCAATGACATTCGAAGGGAATCTTGATCGAGTACAATATATACATGTTCACAAGAGAAAAGCATAGAATAGGTAGGGATAGAATAGAGGGAAAACAGGGTCCGATACTTAGTCAATCCGAGGGGAGAACAGCGATAAAACTCGGAATGATAAGTGTATAGGACAACACCAAGCGAACAAAAAAAACTAAACGAAAAGGAAACACGATCGAGAATTAACGAAAGTAAATAACAATAAAAACTAATGATACATAGTACCAATGATTATGATCTTACTGCACATTGCGTGAGTCCAATATGTTTAACTCACACCTTAGTGCACAGAACCTCTTTTCATCCAAGGGCTTCGTAAAGATATCAGCCAATTGATCTTCGGTGCGAACATGACTGATAACAATATCTTCTCGCTGAACATGATCTCGAAGAAAATGATGACGAATATCAATATGCTTCGTTCGAGAGTGTTGCACTGGATTATAAGCAATTTTGATTGCACTCTCGTTATCACAAAGCAATGGAATTTTCTTCACAACAATACCATAATCTTTCAGCGTTTGCTTGAGCCACAGAATCTGAGTACAGCATGAACCGGCAGCAATATACTCGGCTTCAGCCGTAGAGATAGATACACAATTCTGTTTCTTCGAGGCCCAACAGACAAGAGATCTACCGAGAAAATGACATGTGCCTGAGGTAGATTTCCTGTCGACTCGATCACCAGCCCAGTCAGAATCTGAATAACCAACGAGATCAAACTGGGCACCCTTGGGATACCAAAGACCCAAGGTTGGTGTGTGAGCCAGATATCGAAGGATTCGCTTGACAGCAATATGATGAGATTCCTTCGGATTTGCCTGAAAACGAGCACACATACATACTGATAGCATAATGTCAGGTCTAGATGCACAAAGGTAAAGAAGCGAACCGATCATCGAGCGATATTTCTTCTGATCGAAAGGTTTGCCCTTCTCATCTGCATCTAGATGAACATTCGTAGGCATTGGAGTCTTGATAGTTTTGCAACCGACAAGATCAAACTTCTTCAGGCAATCTCTGAGATACTTCTCTTGTGAAATGAAAGTACCATTCTTCTGTTGACGGATTTGAAGCCCGAGAAAGAACTTCAATTCTCCCATCATTGACATTTCATATTTCTTCGACATCATACGAGCAAATTCTTCGCTAATATCAGGGTTAGTGCAGCCAAAAATAATATCATCGACATAAATTTGACACACAAAGAGATCATTTGTGTATGCACGAGTAAAAAGAGTCGGATCAGTTGTTCCTGGTTTGAAGCCCTTCTTAAGAAGAAAATCCTTCAGCGTTTCATACCAAGCACGAGGTGCTTGCTTTAACCCATATAGGGCCTTGTGCAATCTGTACACCTTATCAGGATTCTTCGGGTCTTCAAAACCTGGTGGCTGCATAACATACACTTCTTCTTCGATCTCACCGTTAAGAAATGCACTTTTGACATCCATTTGATATAGTAGAATACCATTGTAATTGGCAAAAGCAAGCATGACACGAATGGATTCAAGTCGAGCAACTGGGGCATAAGTATCACCAAAATCAATACCTTCGATTTGAGTGTAGCCTTGTGCAACCAGTCGAGCTTTATTCCTTACCACTATGCCATCTTCATCTTGCTTGTTGCGAAAAATCCACTTCGTACCAATGATATTATGCTTCGTGGAATCAGGTCTCTCGACAAGAGACCAGACTTTATTTCTCTCGAACTGGTTAAGTTCTTCGAGCATAGCAGTCATCCAGTCTGAGTCTCTCATGGCTTCATCAAATTTTGTAGGTTCTAGCATGGATACAAACGAGAAATTTCCACAGAAGTTAGCTAATCGAGTACGAGAACGAGTGGTGGGACGACCTGGTACACGAATCTCTTCGAGAATTGAGTCGACATTCACTCTTCTTCGAACACGAGGAAAAGATTCTTCATCTTGTGGATCAGGTTGATCTTCGGGATCAGCTTGTCCTTCGGGATCATTTCCTTCGGGTTCAGCTTGTCCTTCGGGATCAACATATTCTTCGTTTATGCGATCTCCTTCGACCTGTGCGGGGTATTTATAGTTGGCGATCCCGATGGGTAAAATGACTGAAGTGACCCGATGCAACCGCTTGACGCGTGTCCACAACGGTCGGATTCCAATCACTGCGCAACTTTACTTGAGGAACAAGTAAGCTGACTCACCGAACGAGTTCTCTCTCGAAGGCACGAAGTGCAATGACTTTGCCTTCGAGCTATTCGCTCGACTCGGTGAGATTTCTCTCGGTAGGCTTTTGTGGGTTTTGGTTGAGCAGAGCAAATTCACTTCGACAAAGATCTCAACTAGCAAACCCCTCTTGATAGTACGGTTTTTCCTACGACTCAAGAAATAAAGAGAAACTAGCAAAAAGACTAAGTCTTCGATCAGCTTCAGCTTTCTCCTCGTTGCGCTTTTGCTCGAGAGAAACATCTTCTTCGACGACATTTTTAGGGGTCGTCTTCCTTCAAAGATTTCGGTAGATGACTGCAGCTTCACTGCAGTGAGTTGTCCTTCGACCTTCTACATGCAAACTCCATTCTTTCGGAACCTAAGTATCTGTTTATACTCAAAAACAATATTAGTTCCACTTCTGCTTTGTCCAACAATGTCCAAAACCTTCGGGGGCAAAACTTGCTCTTACAGGTCCTCAACGTCCGCTCACAAGTCTAATGCTTATGGGTGGTGAATCCCATACTCATAGACAAGTCGCCTCAACCATGTTATCGATTGAATCATAACCCTTACATAGACTTACTCCAGCCCGATCACTTAGTCGGGATCTCGGGCGGGCTCAATCATACAACAAAGTGTGCCACGTGACAGAGTCACGAGCAATCGCATCGCAATGCCCCAAGCTGCGCACATCTAAGGGCCACTTGGTGTATAAAAGACCACCGGCAAGAACACAACTAAGCTATCGAACCCCACGCTAAGACATGCATGTTATAAACATACACGCAGCATACATGTCCAGTGTAAACAGCAGGTAATCACAACATGAACTCTACAAACTCAGTCTTTATAACTTCTGCTAAACAGAGCAGACATAGTAGTTGTATTACAAGCAGAGATCACATGTTTGTGATCCAACATTACATCAAACATCAACGGAAGCAAATTATGTCTTAGTAAAGACAAGTTTAACAAATGGCTTAAGAAGCCTGAAAGAAAAATACAACGACCCTCCAGAGGGCACAGGCTGCTGCCTGGAACTATACGACATTGGTCCACGTCGAGCTCGAGGTAGAGGCCACCATCAGGGTCAGTGGTCTCGTCTCTAAAACATAGAATAAGCAAACGTGAGTACAAAGTCGTACTCAGCAAGACTTACATAGGAACTATACTACTCATGCACATGTATCAAGGTAAAGGGAGGTGGGGTTTCACTTGCAAAAGTGCCAGCTTTGACTTGGCTAGTCCTGAACTACGAGTACCAGAGAGAGGTAAGAACGTACACGAGTCCAAGTAACAGTCTCCAATCAATACTCCACTATGGTGCCTTCCTCGACTTCCCCACGAGGAAGCACGCCATAGCACTCACACTTATCTTGGTGTGTTTTAGAAGTATCCGGTTCAAGTTATCTATGATCAAGTAAAGGTCTCCAAGTAGTCCATAACCGCGGACATGGCTATTCGAATAGTTCATTAACCCTGCAGGGGTGTACTGCTACACACACGCCTCATCAGTTACCGCCTGGGGATGGACCCTTCAAATGAGTACCGGCGAGGATGCTGCCACGACACTTCACTCACGGCACCATCTCTAGTCCTAGGGAGTCGCCTATTTGAGTTGGGACCACAATCGGAATCCGGCCGATTGTTCCGATGCGGACTCAAACGTTGTGTGACCGCCATCAAGCTCAACTCGATCATGATCACTTGATTCAACGTGCCCACAACCTACGCCAACCATTTACCTTGGTTCCACCTGCTTGAGATCGTTAAAGGGCGAACTACTTGCGACTCCTAGACTGGTCCGGGGTGAGGTACTAGGCCGAGAGGGGTCAGTGAGCCCAATGTGTGGTCGTACTCTTTGTCTTGGATAACAACACAAGAACTCGGGCTTAAGGCAGTGTTCAACGAGACAACCCACTGTGTACTCCTACACAGCCTCTCATCGTTCACCTTTGTTTAGGGTAGATTCACCAACACGTTACCACCATCATTCACATGATCACTACCATCCCGACTCACATCAAAGTAGCCTCAGGTAACAACTCTAAGCATGCAATAAGCTGTAACAGTTGCAGGGGCCACATGATATCAACCAACTCCTACATCTGCTAGGATTGTGGTTTGCTTACTACTGTGACAAAATGATAGGTCATGCAAAGGAATAGGTTCAACTAGCGGTAGAACGTATCATGGTGACATCCTAAACATGCATTTGCGAGAATGAGAGGGAACTGGGATTTTATCGACATGATCAAAGAGGGGGTGCTTGCCTTGCTGACGATCACGAGGTAACACTCTTCTGACGTGAGGTTGAACTCGTCTCCGAGATCAACTCTACCGAGAAGATGCAATCACCGAAGCACTGGAAGTAAAGCACAATCAAGATAATACCATGCACATTCAATATGCAAAACATAGCATGGCAATGTGCTGATGTGACCTATGTTTGAATTGCCACATTTTAATTGAAGTTGATTTGAAAAGTAAATTCAAATTCAAACTCCAAATGTGATTTAAATTTGGTCAACTTGCATTTGCTAAAGTTTGTTCATTTTAAACCAAAAGATCATATGTGTGAAATGCTTCTGAAGTACAAGTGATGTGTGGTGCATTTCAATGGTTGAAGTTGGAATAATTTTTGAAATGAATTTGAAATAATTCCAATTAAATCAAATAGCAAAAGCTACTGATCCCTTTTTAAGATCAACTCCAACATAGCTGAAAGTTGGAAATTTGGATAGAGGATTTTCTCCTGATCATTTTTCATATATTATATGTTAAATTTGGAGTTAAAATGAATTTTCTATGATTTTTCAAAGTTTCAGTCATTTTCTGGAATTTACTGAATTAATTAAATAAATGATTTAAGATTTACTGCGTCAACACTGCATCATGCTGGCGTCAGGGGTTTGACTGGTCAAACTGTCAAAAGGGGCCCACCAGTCAGTGTCAGTGGGTTAAGCCAGGGGGTTATTTAACTTAATCTAATCTAATTAGAGGCTTGGCCCCACATGTCACTGGGCCTGGGGGGGGTTAAGCTAGTCATTAGGGCTAATGGCCGGCGGTTAGACGCCGGTGGCCTGGGCCACGGCGGCGCTCTGCCGGGGTGTGGTTTCGGCCACGGGGGAAGAGGCTGGGGGCACGGGCAGGTTGCTCACGTCGTCGCGCGTCTCCTGGAGCAAGCCGGGGACCTCGAGGAGGCCCTGGGCCACGGCTACGACGATGAGAGGCGGCGGCCGGCTACTGACTCCGGCGAACTCGCGCTGCAGAACACGGGGGAGAGAGCTAGGAGGGGGAAAACGAGCGGGAGCTCATGAGGAGGATGATGACGTGCTCGGGGAAGCCGGAGAGGGACTGGACGCGGCGAATTCATCGACGACGTCCACGGTGGCCGGCGGCGAACTGGAGAAGAGGGCGTCGTCGCTGGGGCCTCCGGGCTCGATTCCGCGTGTGGGGAGACGAAGACGTCGGCGGTGAAGGCTCTGGACAAGCTGGCTTAGCGAGCAGAGGCCGTTGGCCACGCGGGCGCACGTCGGCGGCGAGACGAACTCCTCGGGCTTGCGCGGAACAGACGAGAGGGAGAGGGAGACGAACTGGGAGAGGGGGGAGAAGGACCTGGAGTCTCCAGGGCGTCGTCCAGCGCGAAGGAGAGAGGGGGGGGAGAGAAGGAGGTGGCGAGGCGGCCGACGCATGCTCGCCACCGAGCAGCATCGGGGCCAGGGGAGGAAGACGACAGGGGAGGTCCCCCTGGTGGGCTGGGCCGGCTAGGCTGGAAGGCCAGGTGGGCTTCGCCCGTGGGCGAGGGGTAAGTCTTCTCTGTGTTTTCTTATTTTCTTTTCTGTTATTTGTATTGCCCTTTAAAATAAATAGCTAGGGCATTTATAAAAATCCCCAAACAATTTTATAAAACCTAGGTGACTATACAGAAGTCAACCCCAAGTTTTGGGAAATTTTGAAATTCAATGTATTTGAATTTCAATTCAAATAAGCAATTTATTTAATTTCCAAGCCACCTTTTGGATTATTGAAAAATCTATGAGCATGGGATTAATCCCAAATCACTTTTAAAATGATTCCACTCATTTTTAGGATTTTTCAATACATTCAAAAGAATTTTTGGAAAAAGATTTATTTCTGGCCTTTTTATAAAATTCATTTAGGGCTTTTCTTTTTCCCCATTTCCTTTTCTTTTGCAAATTTTTTTCAAGATGCAAAAATGCAAGCTAGGTTAAACACAAACCTAATTTGGGGTTCTGACAGGTAATGCACGACATTCAATTGTATGTTACAACTTGGCCATGGCCCAGGAGACATCACACATGTCTTTTTGGCTCGAGAGGGGGGGGGAGAGGGGGCGTCATGGGTGGCGCACGTCTTGTCCCCCTTGATGGCACCGTGGCGGATCGAAAGTGGGGAGGATATCAAAGCGGAGAGCGGGGAAGTTGGTGGGGAACTCCTGCTTGGTAGTTCGTGGGAAAATACATTGTGAAGGAGAGGGAGAGAGAGAGCCATGGTAAAGGTGGGGTGGGTGTCATCCAGTTTTGAATGAGAGATCCAACGAGAAACATTTGGCTATGACGAGGAACCAAGAGTGAAAGGGAGGTTGCGGCAGAAAAAGGGAAGGACCCATCATGGGGTGATTTTGTGTGTGTTTCTACCGCTTGTTGGAGTTAACCTGCCGGATAGTCCGAACAACCATATTTATCCCCCACATATGAAATGGATTTTCGGGGGCTAGGACTATCCAAACTATTGGTTTTTAGGAAGCCTACTAGGCATGTGTTTGATATCCGAACATGTTCGAACTTATGAGGGAGAAATGAACTTCGACTTTGGAGACGACCTTAATCATTTGTTTGATTCATTTATATCTATTATAGCCCGTAGCAACGCACGGGCATTCTACTAGTATAGTTACATAACGAGTTCTATGAAGTCATCGTCTATATCGACTATGAATCCCATTTATTTTGGCTGATTATTTTCTTTGTTGCCTCAAAGCTAGAGCAGGTCCGCTCGAAGGACACGTGGTGTGAACAATGCGGCGACACGGTGGGTGGTACTGTACGGGTTGCTGCATGGGAGCCTCTTCGTCTCTCTGTTTTGAGCCCATCACACATGGTAAGATTATCTCCAAAACAAACATTAAAAAAAAAGAGATCCGACAACGCCAAACAGCAAAAGAATGAGCAGCAGCAAGCTTTATTTCCTCGGATCGGTAGTAAACAGCATCATCATCACAAGATAGATTGGCCGACGAAGAACAAGCAAGATAAAAACACGATTGGCCGAGAAGGCCAGGCTGCCCTTTGTTACTACTGATCAACAGAGAAAAGAGCAGACGCATTCGCGGACATGGTCCTTGGGGCAGTCGCCGACGACGGCCTTGATTCCCGGGTACTTCCACATGAACTGCTCCACACACAGCGACCCGCAGCGGTCCCGCTCGCAGTCGGCGCCGTGCGGGAAGAGGATGGCCACGGGGCCGTCGCACGGGTACGCTGTCACCGACACCGCCGCTCCAGCAGGATCCGCGCGAGACACGGCGTGAGACACTGATGAGGCATCATCGTGCAAACAAGCAGGAATTCATCAGTTAACCAATGCGAGAGAAAGAGCAAGAGAGAGAGAGGGGGGGGGGGGGGGGGGGGGGAGGAGGGGAACCTAAGGTGAGCGCGATGAGCGCGCAGAGGGCAAGAGACGCCGTTCTGGTAGCCGCCATGCTGCGCAGCTTCAAGCTTGGCGATTCTTCGATCGATCTGTCGTGTGTTTCCTATCTAGTTTTTCGAGCTTTGGTTTCTAGTCTAGTTTCTTCCGTGTTTGAGCTATGATCGTATGTCGCCCTGGTATATATATAAGTATGAGCGGCCGACGGGAGGTTAAGTTACGCCGATTGTAAGCGTTTTATTACCATATCTTCTCGTATCAAACCGATCAGTGCTTAATGGAGTATTTGGTACGCTACTAGATCTTCTAGTAATATTTGCCAAGATCTTCTAGTAAGTGTTTTATTGCCATATTTGCCAACATCTTCTAGTGATAATTTTGCTATGCTTGCTCCTTCTTTCTCTGAAAATGCACCAGGAAATAGAAATCGAAATGCACGAAGCCGACTTCTGGAAATCTGAACAAAGCGCGTAAATCTGATGCCTAAAATTGCACAGGATCTTGGAGATATCGAAGGATTAATCCACCAAATCTATAGGTAACTCGTGCTCGGAGATATCGAAGGATCTTGGAGATATCGAAGGAGCCGCACGTGTGTTTTGCAGTTATGTGGTCACAAAAAGGAAATCCCTGAAATAATTTCGAACCAATCCTGGAAGATCGTATGTATGTGATCTGCAATTCTAGCACGTGTTCAAATTCCTTGTAAATCTCATGTTGTAATGGATTGAGGAGAGAAAGGAAGGTATTAACTGAAATGATTTATTCGCAAAAAAAATTAACTGAAATGATTCGTTTTCTGTTAAATATAGATTTATTTTCGCATATACCTTTTATTTATTGATAAGTAATACTAATTGCAAGGCTCTGTCTAGGGTTCATGTACATGTGATATGAACATATAGTCTCATAACAAATTAGCTCAAAAAAACTAGCTTTGCTTATTTGTTTGTTCATTTTTTTTGTTTGTTTATCGCACAAAAAAAAGAAACCAAGAAGCAGCCCGAGAAGCTATCATTTGTTTATTTGTTTGTTTATTCGTCCTGTTTTTTAGCGTGGTATGCAGATGGGCCAGCCCAAGTGTGTGGAGGCCACAGCCTCGTTTCTTAATTTTTAACGTCATTGGTTTTGTTTTTTCTTTTACTTCTATTTCCAGTTTACAATAATATAAATAAATACATTAAATTAAACATTTAAAATGTTAATCGAGTATTTTACGAATATTAAATACATATATAAAAATGTTGCTTATGTATACAAACAATACATTATGTATGGAACAATGCATTATGTTATTTAATTAAACATTCATCAAGCATTTGAAAAAAGATTAAACGTGTATGGTTTTTTATCATATATACGAAAATATATAAAACATACGCAAATATTTACGAAAAAACTGGAGATAATGTATTTAAAAAATGTTAATTGTTTATGGAAAAATGTTGATGATGTATTTAAAATTTCTAAACATGTATGAAAAATTATTCCAAATATATGAAGAAAATATTGATCATGTATTTAAGAATTATACAATCTGTATGAGAAAAATGTTGATCAAGTTGTTAAAAATGTTAATCATCTATTCAAAAAATTAAGAAAAATCTGAAAAACTTTGATCTTGTATTTAGAAAAAATTTAACGTGTGTGCAAAAATAATAAATGTAAAGAAGTCAATTTTAAAATTTGTAAGTAAACGTCGAGCCCAGGTGCGACTCGGTGGTGGACTTTCAACTGGGGGGGGGGGGAGTCGAGCCAAGTCGCAAGTCGGTGGGGGAGTGGTAACTTGGACTAGAAAAAAAGTTGGGTCCAGTGCAATTCGGTGTACTTGCAACTGGACGGAAAAAAATCGATGGTGAGAGTTGCACTTGGTACAGGAAAAAAAATCAAAGCCAGTTGCAAGTCGGTGGTGCACCTGCAATTTGGACGGAAAAAAGTCAAACCCAATTGGGAGTCGATGATGGACTTACAACTGTGGTGGAAAAAAAGTAGGTGGTGGGCGGTTGCGACTGGTATAGGAAAAAAAAGATTGGGGTCAGTTGCAGGTCGTTGGTGCACTAGTGATTTACACGAAAAAAAATTGAGCCCAGTTGGGACTCTGGGATGGACTTGTAAGTTGGAAGAGAATAAAAAGGCGGGACCAGTTGCAAATTGTTGGTTGACTAGCAACTGGGGCGAAGTTGGTGGTGGATTTGCAACTATGGAGGAAAAAAAGTCGATCGTGCACTACTAGAGAAATAGCTATACATGGAAACATTATTAATGCGCCACTATGTTGTAAGGGGTGGCGCACTTTGTAAAAAATGCGCCACCCATAAGCTATTATAGGTGGCGCATTTTTCAAAATGCGCCACCCCTAAGAGTGGGCCAGCCCTGGATCCCCTTATATGAAATGCGCCACCCCTAAGAAACTTATAGGTGGCGCATTTTGGAAATGCGCCACCCCTAAGGAATTATTAGTGGCGCATCCAGAATGCGCCACCCATAAGCTCTTAGGGGTGGCGCATCTTGCATATGCGCCACTACTAAGAAAAAACTATGCGGAGAAATTCCCAAATACACCCCCTGGGACCGCCTTTTCAATTTGAAAAAAATAAAAGAAAATGATAGAAATGTCAAAAAAATAAAAAAAAATAAGTTTCCCATATGATATGTGGTCTAGTTATTAGGAAAATTTACAAATATGAATTTCGACTTTGTATGCAAAATCTCTCGAGAATTTTGTAAAATGGGCTTAACTTTTGCATACGACCTCCGATGAAAAAGTTTTTTATATGAAAAATCATCTACTCGAAAAGTTATCACTACAAGAAATATGCTAACTTGTAACCCTACATATTGGTCACTGAAAGGTCACTGTTCTTCATTTGTGACATTTTTGTGACCAAAATCAGCTGGTCAAAAGCTGAGGGTCGCAAAGCGGACACTGTGACCTTTTTTCTGAAATGGTCATAGATGATTGTGACCAAACCAAAGGTCGTAGATGTTGTGACCAATTGGTTTGGTCATTGCCTTATTGGCCAGGCCACGTCAGATCCAACATGGCAAGCTGACGTGGAGTAGAATCAGCCCGGTCCAGTTCAGTGCTTCACATGGGCCGAGCCCAACTATTCGGCTTATTTATATCTTTTTCCTGTCAATTTTTGGTCGGTTTGATTGGCCAAGCCCAACATTGCAACCTTTTTTTGGGCCGTGTCCTTTTTGTCTCAACAGTTTCTTTTTTATTTTTTTATAAAATGGGTCCACTAGTCAGGTTGGTCCCCTTTGTCAGGATCTAGTAACTGGGTCCTAGCTGTCATGGTCAAATTCTTCATTTTTCAATTTAACGTAAATAAATACCCAGTATTTAAATTGGTACACAAAACACACACGAAATACTTCAAATATTATCAACCAAATTTAGTACAGTGCTCCTACTGTACAAATAACACATAATAAGCTCTAACATACACTTTGCAAGCTCTACAAGTGTAATAACAGTATGACAGTCACAGTTACAAGCTCCATAGTAGTTTACAAGATACAGTACTTTGCAATCTCCTTCGACAACGTTATGTTCTTTAGCATGGAGCTCCTTCGACAGTGATCACAAACTAGGCACGCTGTTATTACACCGGATGACATAGTCAGGACTCATTGACGACCATAGTCAGGACTGGGCCTTCCACGGTCGTCCTGTTACATGAATCAACAGAGAAGAATCAGAAAAACTGGAACCAATATACTATGAGCAGACATTCAAAAAACCATGTCTTTTGTTCTCCAGCTAGTTAAAATGAGATACTCATTCATACAAGAAAACAGAGACACAATATGAATATTCATTGCACAAGTGTTGGTCGTGCAAAAAACTTCACTGCAACACATTGCGCCTAAACAACAATACCATTCTACTACCACAGCCATCCATTCAAAAGGTAAGATCTGACATTACTAGTAGGAGCACGCATACTAACATCACTAACGCAGGAGAGAATAAAGGGAACAGAGAGATACCTCTGGATGATAGCGTCGATGATGATCTGGATTGAGTTAGAATTTGTGAGGAGGTGGATGATCGCCATGGTGTGCTTGATGATGCACACGGTCATGATCTTCTTGCCACTATTGCATCCGTGCGCTCGATGATGGGGGTACCAATGCATCCAAGTAAAACAAAATCACCATCATTAACCCACAACTTCAAGTACAAGCTAAGTATGTATCAAGTGACAATGAAAACAATTTTATATGCTAGTACAAAATCACCATCATGAACAAGTTTATTTGGGAACGAACACAATCATCAGTACCGGATTAAACACAATGATATCTTCATATTAGCAAACATTTTTTTTCATATTCTCAGTAAGCAATTACAGTCTGCTTCAACCCATGTTTTAAAAAAGATGTTTATCCCTCCCAGGAGTACATTTGATGGTTTATTTGGTAACAGTAAGTACCCTCATCACATAGGAATAGCCTCCAGAAGAGTAACAATAAGGTTTAATTAAAGTATACTAGATCAAGATTTCTAGTGCTCCTATAATGATGCTTTTGAGATTAGCACAACTTTTGTGGTATGTGCATGACCTGAAATTGCTAGTTTAGGATACCTTAGTTGCAACGTCGAGGACAGAGTCAACGTCAAATAGGAGCAGCACCCGAGTGAGTAAAAAGTGAAGCTTCTGGTTCCCGGGTTAAAGGAAAGTTTTACCAATAATTCCCTCCAGCAGGAAATGTCATACCTGCATAACAATACCAGCAACAAAAGAGTTTGATTACCAGATGACTAACCAAAGCTAGGACACACAGCAAGAGACATGTTGCATACTTCATCCATACATACATCCATCCACTTCCAAACTACAACAAGTTTTTCTTCACTATTGAATATACATTCATCTCTGCCAGGTTGGCTTAAGCATCTCTTGACTAATTAATTGATTGGATTTTGTAGAAAGCAAACAAAGTGCCTTGTGATTATTATTAATTTAAATTTGACACCGGTAATAGAAGAATTTCATTACCAAACTGATTATACAAAGCTGAGAAACACAACATGAGACTTTTTTCATACTAGATCCATCCATACAGTTCAAAAATACAACAAGCTTTCTCTACACCATTAATAATACATGAATCTCTCTTAGGTTGGCTTAAGCTTACATAGACGGACTTTTTCATACAAGATGCATCCATACAGTTCCAAAAGAAAACAAGCTTTTTCTGCACTATTAAAAATACATACATCTCTTTTAGGTTGGCTTAAGCTTACATACAGGTTACAAGTAGATATTCGCAGACACATACTAATCCATTCAGATCTCTTAATAATTTTAATTCAGACACATGCTATCGCAAAACCAAACCTAGCGGCTAAAAGAAAAAATGACTGACTAGCAAAATCGTAAAGGAATAAAAGAAAAGGAGATCTTTCCTTCGGACGGGTGCTCGAACCCGCAGTCCTGGATGGCTCGGAGCAGCTCGGGCTTGAGGAGAAAGTTGCGGAAGCCGGAGTTGTGGATGCCGACGTAGCCCTTCTTGGCTTCCCCGGCGGCAGGCTTGGCAGCGGCGGCGGCGTCGAGGGCCTTCTCGTCGTCACACCCGTAGTCGAGCAGCTCCTCCTCGTACACGTCGTTCTCCTTGGCCTCTCCCATCCTGCACAAGGAACGAAACCGTTGGATCTGGAAGGTAGAGGAGATGAGGTGAGGAGGAGGGGGGCATGGCGAATGACAGGGGGTGGGTAGGGACGAACCTGAAAACGTAGCCTCCCTTGCTGTTGTGTGGTTGAATCTGCTGTCGACGTGGTGGGCTGAGAGACAGGGGTGGGGGATCCCATCGAACAAGAGCAGAGACGCCGCCACCAACGCCCTGCCAGAAACCCTAGCCCGGTTGGGTTGTGGTGGATCTTCCTCCCCGTGTTCTTCCCTCCTTTCTCGTGAGGGGAGGGGTGAGGCGAGAGCAAGAGTGCGCCGGGAAGGCAATGGACGACGGCGAGCTCGGCCGGAGGGAGGTCGTGATGCCGATCTTGAAGGGGAGGGAGGTGGCGACGCCGATCTGGAAGGGGAGAAGCGGAGGCGAGATCTGTCTCTGCATCGGGCGAGACGGGCGAGACAGAGAGGTTCGATGGGGGTGAGAGATTGAGAGGGTGAGGGAGACGCGGGCTACCGTTGGATTCGGGAATATCCAACGGTGCTGGATGCACGATCCGCATGATTTCCTTATAGACCAATCTGAAGGCAGGTTGGTGATCACATATGTTTTAAGCATTAAAATTGATTGTAATTGATTAAAATTAAGGTGTTGAAAAATTTCAAGTGATCTCATATTTTGCACGAGTGTGTATATTATAATGACAATCAATTTTTCGAAGGAAAAATTCATTTTATTTAAATGGAAAATTCATTTTCCATTTTCCAAGTGCTAAAAGCAGTTTTTTAAGAACCTACAAAATGTTTATTGTAAAATTGTATCACTACATTTTCAAATATAATAGACCATGATTTATGTACAGTTAACCAATGGTTGCATGTCAAATGCTTTTCATACACCGCTCATAAAAAAGACAAATTTTCGTCGATCTAATAGGAACTGGGTCCAATTTGAACTACATGTGCTTGATACTTTGCTCATGATTTTTTCGAAAAAACTTTTTTAGGTACAAAAATAGCTATTTAATCAAAGAAACACCAAAATTTTTCCAAGATCCAATCCCTAGCTAGGAACGGTCATGCCCGTCGTTTTGACCACATTTTGAAATGGGCATGAAAAGTTCAAAAAAAAATGGAAAACCTTCGCATTGTGTCATTATATGCGACCAAGTTACCAGCACAAGAAATAAACTTGTAATACGGTAAATATTAAAAAAAAGTGTTCTATGAGATGAGCTATCATGTGTGAAGATTCATGGCTTTCAAGCCAAATTATCAATCTTATGGCCACATTCTTGGTATATTTTGTTCAAATGATATCATATTGTGCACAAGTGTGCATCTTCAAATTTCAAACAAGTTTTCATTTTCTTTGTACGAAAAAACCATTTTTCATTTTCCGAGTGCCAAAAGTAGGGTTCTTTTGTGAACAAGCTACCAAATATTTGGTGTGAATTTGAATCACTCCATTTTTGTAAATTACTAGACCGTATTTTATTATCAATTGACCAAATGTTTGCATGGTAAATGATTTTTATACACCTCTCCTGAAAAAGACAAATTTCCGCAGATTCAGATGGAACGGGGTCAAATTTCAACTACAAGTGCTTGATAGTTTGCTCTTTATTTTTTCAAAAAGTCATTTCTAGCTACACAAGTAGTCATTTAATCAGAGATCCACTAAGAGTTTTGCAAGATTCCACCCCTATCTATCATCGGTCATGCCCTGCCTCCCCCGTTTTGACCGCATTTTGAAACCGGCTTAAACAATTCAAAAAAATCAAAAAAATAATTAAACCTTCGCTTTGCATCCTAATTTATGTACTA
The DNA here is from genome assembly GCA_950022295.1 of Bromus sterilis. Taxonomy (NCBI): domain Eukaryota; kingdom Viridiplantae; phylum Streptophyta; class Magnoliopsida; order Poales; family Poaceae; genus Bromus; species Bromus sterilis. The sequence continues at coordinate 343,166,877 of OX465596.1, read as the reverse complement.
GTAATCATGAAAACCAACTAACTTGGAATAATGCAAATATCTTAAAAAATTCTTCTCAAAATGAGTTATCGAGTATGAAGGTTCGTGACTTTCAAGCCAAATGACCGATGTTAGTGCTAGTTTCAGAGGATAGTTTTTATAAATGATCTCATATTGTGCAAATGGGTGCATATTGGAATGGGCAACAAGTTTGCCAAAGAAAGTTTTCATTTTCTTCGTACGAAAAATGCATTTTTCATTTTCCGAGTGCCAAAAGTAGGGTTGTTTTGTGAAGAAGTTACCAAATATTTGGTCTGAATTTGAATCACTCCATTTAAAAAAAATACTAGACCATATTTTATTATCAATTGATAAAATGTTTGAATGGTAAATGATTTTTATACACCTCTCCTGAAAAAGACAAATTTCCGCAGATTCAGTTGGAGCGGGGTCAAATTTCAACTACATGTGCTTCATAGTTTGCTCTTTATTTTTTCAAAAAAACATTTATAGGTACACAAGTAGTCATTTAATCAGAGATCCACCAAGAGTTTTGCAAGATTCCACCCCTATCTATCATCAGTCATGCCCCCTCCCCCCGTTTTGACCGCATTTTTGAAACCGGCTTAAACAATTCAAAAAAAATCAAAAAAATGTAAAACCTTCTCATTGTATCCTAATTTATATACTAGTAATCATAAAAACCAACTAACTTGGAATAATGCAAATATCTTAAAAAAGTCTTCTCAAAATGAGCTATCAAGTATGAAGGTTCGTGACTTTCAAGCCAAATGACCGATGTTAGTGTTAGTTTCAAAGGATAGTTTTTCCAAATGATCTCATATTGTGCAAATGGGTGCATACTGGAATGGGCAACAAGTTTTCCAAAGGAAGTTTTCATTTTCTTTGTACGAAAAATCCATTTTTCATTTTCCGAGAGTCAAAAGTAGGGTTGTTTTGTGAAGAAGCTACCAAATATTTGGTGTGAATTTGAATCACTCCATTTTTGTAAAATACTAGACCATATTTTATTAACAATTGACCAAATGTTTGCATGATAAATGATTTGAAGTGTCATCATATGGAAAACCATATAATAAATTCAAAACAAAAATCAAAACCATGCAAAAACTTTGCACTATGTCATCATATGGAAAACCAAATATTTTGAAATGTATGTTTTCATTTAAACATGGAATTATTTAAAACCTATGCATTTCGTTTATGGTTCATTTGAATGTAAATGAATAATCCAAAAAATTAAAAAACTATATAAAGAAATATTCATAAATTAAGTTTTTTCATTTTTTTATGAAAAATAGTTAATCTATAATACTATAATAGATCATCCCCAGTATCTTATTTATCTCAACATGCAAGCATGCCACCTCATCAAAGGCATCATATTACATCTATTTAATGACATATGCAACCTCCCTCAACATGCATGGTTTTCTTCCCATTATCTTACATCACTTTTAACATGCATATTGTCACATCATCAAAGACTCACCACAATATGCATGAGAACAAGTTCTTCGTTATTAGTTGATCTCATTGATAAATCAATATAATGACACATGTCACCTCACTCAACATGCATGGATTTTTTTCCATTATATTACATTGCATATATTTAATAAATATTTTAACAACATAATAATAAAATAAAATGCAATACGTAAAATGTATTTTTATACTTTATTTTATATACTATTAATTCAACTATTCATGTTTCATGGAATAAATCATTGAAAATATATTGCAACTGATTCCCGCAGCAACGCGCGGGGTATCATCTAGTAATATATAATAACCAAGTACATCCTTACATGTTTTCCAATTTTTATTTAGTTGAAATTGGAGTTCAAATTTAAAAGTTATAAAAGAAAAACTGAAATAGAAAAAAAAAAGAACTGACCGAGCCGGCCCAGCCCATCTGCGTGGCCTAACCAGGCTGATCGCCACTTTGAGCAGTCCGCTTGAATAAAGGAAAAAAACAAAAAAAAGAGAAAGATGTAGTGGCCTCGCCCATCAAGGCCCAATCCCACTCGTAGTTATACAATAAAAGGACCGCGCAAGCCATTGTGTGAACAAGCAACCAGTGGCCTAATGGTTTGGCATGACATATTCGTGAGGTTGTGGGTTCGAGCCCTACTTTGCCCCTTTTTGCTGTTTATTTCGAATATTAGTCCTTGGTTGGGGGATCCGCATGTCAGCTCTATGGTGGGGCTGACCTATCATTGTATATGTTGTGTGGATTGACTCAGAGTCAACAAGTCAATGTGTGGGTTTCACCTATATGTGGTTGGTTAAAATTGACACATAGGTATGCCAAGTAAGGGAAAATTGACACATGGACGTGACATATAAACGAAACAACTAAGGTGGCTGCCTCATCATTTCCACTTATGCCAAATAACTATGTACGACCATTTAAATTGATCTAAATCAGGCAAAAATAGGGAAGCAAATAAATGTTGTTTGCGTTATGACCAATTTGTGTAAGCAGAATGTGACCTTTTAAACCAATACGGTCGTTGTGTTTTCAAGTTTAGACCCTCCCAAATAACCGGCGACCAATTGGTTCGAAATGTTCGCAAATTCATGACCAATTTTTCGAAGGTCATTAACAGAAGGTCACTAGTTGACATATTTCTTGTAGTGTATATCCAAATTCAACTGGGTGTAACCCGTTGAACATTTCTAGAATCCTCAAAAACCTAACAGAAAAAAAGTTAGGGCGTTTGAAGATCTGGAGGCCAAAAAATGGAAAAAATAGAAAAATATTTTGAACTTAGTAGTGGCGCATTTTGTATGAAATGCGCCACTAGTAACAGAAAAAAAATTGACTTTGTTTTTAAAATTTTTTTTTCTTTAAAAAAAAATTCAAAATAGGCTAGAGGACCAATCGGGAAGTTTAAAAAAAGTTGAAAATTTTAGATAGTAACATTGAAAAAAAAAATTAAAAATTAAATTTTTTTTTAAAATTCAATTTTTTTTTAAAAGTTCAAAATATGCTAATGGTCCCATCGAGAAAGTTTCAAAAAAATGTTGAAAATTTTAGCACACTCATGAACATTAACAAGGTCCTAGACATCAACATGGTTTAATAGGATTTATATGTTAGATATATCAACAAGTGCCTGCTAGGTGAGTTGGAGTGAGAGTTGAATAGAACCGAGAAGTTAAGTGTGCTGGGGCTGGAGTAGTGCTAGGATGGGTGACCCTCAGGGAAGTTTGACCACGGAGGTTAGTTTGACCTGAGATTAAGCATAGTGATCGGGCATTAAGCATACTAACCTAAGATTAAGAAAAAATAAAAAAAATGTTTTCCAGATCCAGATTCAAAATTCAAAATTTAAAAAATTTAATAGTGGCGCATTTTCCGAATGCGCCACCCCTAATAGCTTATAGGTGGCGCATTCTGAGATGCGCCACGCCTAAGGGCCTTAGGGGTGGCGCATCCAGAATGCGCCACCTATAAGCCCTAATTAGTGGCTTGTAGTTAGTGGTGCATCCATAATGCACCACTAAACAGAAAAAAAGGACGCCACTAAAAGGGCATTCCCTAGTAGTGGTGGGAGTTTCTACTGGTACAGGAAAAAAATATAGCCTAGTTGCAAGTTGGTGGTGGACTTGCAATTGGACGAAAAAATGGGCTTCGTTGCAAGTCAATGGTGTACTTGCGGCTTGGGTGGAAAAAATGCGGCCAATTGCAAGTTCGTGATGGAATTTCAACTGATGCAGAAAGAAATAGACCCTGTTGCAAGTCGGTGGTGAATTGCAACTGGGGCGGATGAAAGGGCATGTGCCCTTATGTTTGTTTTTGGTAATTGATCACAATCTTTTTGGACTAATGGTTTCCTTGAGTTATACTTTAAGGTTTGTCCATAGGCAACGCTTGAAGATCATATGGTGACTTCAAGGTTGTAAGATGAAGATTACGTGTTGACCAAGGTGTTCTTCATGGAGCTATCCAAAGATTGGTCAAGTTGATGTGTGCAAGGTCAAGAGGAGCATCACGAAGATATCATATGCTTGGAGCTTTCCGACCATTTGGTGATAATGGTTTTGTGAAGATATGCCTAAAAGAGGCTCACCCATAATGGAGTATGGGGGAGCAATTTACTAGTCTTCATCGAGCCGGCGCAACCAAGAAAGGTGTTCCAACTTGAGGCGGACATGATCGTCATCATCAAGCTCAAGCGGATTATGTGCAAGACAAATGTTTGACCTTTATAGGTTTCTAGTTTACCGATCTCATGGTGGTAGTTAGGAGACCGGGTTATAGGCTAGGCCGCATCGTTCGTGGAGAGCTCAAACCTTTGCATCCTTGACATCATCTTTATTAGTTCTTGTTTGGTTTTTCTCTTTGTGAGTGTTGGAGCTTGAGCTCGTATTCATTACAAGCTCTTCTTCATCGAAAACGGATTTCATATACATCTACTTTTGTGTTTTCGATGTTGGTGTTTTTGTCGGCTCTTATCTTGTGAAGGTTTCACCTTCTACCTTGTTGGAATTTTAACCTTCCCATGATTTTCATCATTTATTTTTGTTGATCGTGGGTGATTCTCTATGTGAGGATCTAGAGCTTTTCCATAGCTTTAAAACAAGCCCAAGATCATCAAAATCGGAGTTCATATGGAAAAGTTATGCTTGTTTTGGTCGTGCTATTTTTGCCTGTGAGGTAGTACCGCTCGGAGTTGAGGTAGTACCGCCCGGTCCAGCGGTACTACCGTGGTTAGTACCGCATCCACTACCGTATACCTACTGGATAGGGCGGTAGTGGGACACGGTACTGAGCCCGGTAGTACCGTAGGGTGGTAGTACCGCTCCAGTTGAGGTAGTACCGCTCCACGGTAGTACCGCTCGCTGTGCGGTAATACCGTGGTTGATGGGCTGCCAACAGTTGGATTCGTGGGGACCTATAAAATGGGGTCTTCTTTTTTCCTTTGTCCTCACCGGTTTTGTGCAAGTTCTTCCCCCCATTGTTGACCTCTTTAAGCTTTCTTACTCCCTTTCCCTCCCATGATTCTTGCTCCTTTTGAGGGAAAAGAGAGACGAGGTCTAGATCCACATTCTCCACCAAGTCATCTCTCCTCTAAGTGAGGAGAACCTTGTGGATCTAGATCTTCGATTTCTTAGTGTTCTCCTTGTTCTTCCTCTCATATTCCTCCATAGCTTTTGTTGCTTTGTTGGGATTTGAGAGTTGGGGACTTGAGCACTTCGTGTGCTCTTGCCATTGCATTTGGTGCATCGATTTGAGTTCTCTCGGAGGATTCTTCGTAGCAAGTGAAGTTGAGAAGATAGCTACTCTTGAGTGCATTGGCACTCTAGAGCTTGTTCCTCTTGGGTGCGTTGGCTCCTAGAGGCTTGTTGTTACGGAGCTCAATCATTGTGGTGGAAAGCTTTGGGACGCTACGGGAGCCTCCAATTTGGTTGTGGAGATAGCCCCAAGCATTTGTACGGGTTCGGTGACCGCCCCCAAGGGTCGCCATTTGTATGGGTTCGGTGACCGCCCTCAAGTGTCCTAATAGTGGAATCACGACATCTTGCATTGGTAAGAGCGTGAGGAGAAATAGGGTGGCCCTCGTTGGCTTCGTGTGAGCATTGTGCTCCTCACCCTCTCCAAACGGAGACGTACTTCTCGCAAGAGAAGGAACTTCGGTAACAAATCCTTGTCTCCATTGTCTCCACTTGCGGTTATCTCTACCTTTACTTTGAGCAATCTTATTACATTGTTTATCTTGTGCTTGCTCATATTATTGTGCATTGCTTGTCCCATAGGTTGTTCTTCTAGTCAACCTATTTACTTGTGCACCTACTTTGTGATAGCCTTAGTTCTCTTGTTATATATCTTGCTATCAGATAGTTGTTTATCTTTCTTAGTATAAGTTGTTGGTGCACATAGTTGAGCCTAGCTTATTTAGGTTTCTTGCTTGGCAAATTAAATGTTAAGTTTTATTCCCCATTTGTTCAAGCCTAAATCGTAATTATTTTAAGCGCCTATTCACCCCCCCTCTAGGCGACATCCACGTCCTTTCAATTGGTATTAGAGCCTCGTCTCTCTTTATAGGGCTTCACCGCCTTGAGAGTAAAGATGTCGACTAGGGGATTAGGATTCGTTGACACTCTTAGTTTCGATGGCACAAATTATGATGCTTGGAAAATTTGCATGCTTAATTATTTCCGGGGCATTGACCCATGTATGGAGCGAATTATAGATATGGGTTTTTCTCCTCCAAAGGATACTCAAAACCTATCCTTAGGGGATGAGAAAAACTCTTATCTCAATGCTCATGCTTCTAATGTGCTTGTTTATGCTTTGAGTAATGTAGACTTATTTCAACTCATGCCATTTCGGCATGCTCATGAGTTGTGGACAAAGCTTCAAGATAAATATGGCGTGTCCAAGATTTGTGGGGATGATTGTTCTCCCTCCACCTCCGGTCGCGATGCATTCTCAACTTCTTCTACTTCACCAACATGTGGTTTTCCACATGGTAATGAAATGGTGAGTAGTGTGAGTCATTACAATGATGATAGTGAACTTATTGTTGATAACCCTTTATCACTATCTTATCGCAATGCCTCCCTGTTGGACCTCAACACTTCGAGCACCATAAATGTTTTACATGCTTGTGTTGATAGTCCATGCATATCATGTGGAAATCACTTGAATATATCTCATGATGATATGCTTGCTATATCTTGTTGCCATGATAACCATGCCTCTATTTCCTCTAGTTATTGTGCTAACAATGTAGAGGAAAACCAACAATCTATGGAACAAGATGTGGCCTTGGATGGTGCCTCATATGATCATACATCATCATCTCATGTTACTCACTTTTGCCTTATGGCGAAGGAGTTAAAGGTATCTTCTACTTTGACCCTCATATCTAGTAATGGTGATGATATAGATAATGTTAATGTAGAAAATGTTGAAGAGGATGATAATATTGCTTCCTTAAAAATTAAGGGAGAAATGATTTTTAAAGCTCTTCATAAGAATAAAATTGCTTGCTCCAACTTCATGTAAATCATGTCTATTGCCATTGAGGGCAAGAAATATATTGAGGAGTTGGAAGCTCATATTGAGGAGAATGAGGCCACCATTGAGAAAATGGAAAGCCATGAGCGTGATTGCGCTAATGAAATTGCTGATCTATCTCAAGCTCTTGAGTGTGAAGAAACCACCAAGGAATCTCTTGAGGAGTCTTTTGCTTTAGAGTTATCTAAAGTAAAGGAATCTCTTGATAGAACCCTTGAGGTGGCTAATTCTATCAAAACTAAACATGATAAGCTTGAAGTTGCGCATTCTAAACTCCTTGAGGATTTTGAGCACCTCGGAAATGGCTCACGAGTCATTAAGGGTGATCTCATCAAACTCACCGAGTCGCATGCTCAACTAAAAGCTTCATATTTGAAAGAGCTTGCCTTGTCGTCTTCTCCTTCCGTTATTCTTGATTTTGCTTGTGCTCCTAACTCTATTTCTTGTGAAGCATCCATACTAAAGAAAAATGTTGAGCTAAATGCTCAACTTGGGTTGCTAACTAGCAAGTATGGGAAATTAGAAGAAAATCATGAAAAGATCTCAAGCTCTCATGAGGATCTTCTAGTATCCCATAATATGCTAAAGTTAGCTCATGAGGCTAAGGTTTCCAAATTAGTTCCTCATGTGGATATTAGCACTATTTCTACTCATTATGCTATATTACCATGTGCTAGTCCTTGTAATTCATCCACTCATAATGTTGCTACATCATGTGATGAATTACTCTCCTTGCCTTGTGTCTCTAACAATGAATCTTCTACTTCCTCTAGTACTTGTATTGTTACTAACCATGTAGAGGAAATCAAAGAGCTCAAGGCCCAAGTCACTTCTTTGAAGAAAGACTTAGGAAAGGGTCATGAAGGGAAGTCTACAATTGACAAGGTTTCGTGTGGACAAAAATCCCCCCTAATGACAAGGGTGGACTTGGATTCAACTCCAACAATAAGAAGTCCATGTTAAACAAGAATAAGGGCCAATCACAAGTCAAGAATTCGGCCAAGATTATTTTCTTCAAGTGCAAGGTTGAAGGGCACCATGTTAGATCTTTCCCTTTGAAGAAGAAGCCCATGAGTGACAAGAAACTAGGGAAGAGGCCTCAAGTTCAAACGCAAGGTGAAGTGAAGCCACTTCCCAAGAAGACTCAAGTAAATGATCTTCATGTTGATAAATCAACCATGAAGAAAGGAAAGAGTAGATGTTGCTACTTATGTCGTGAGAAGGGCCATCTTGCTTCTTCATTCACGAACGGTACCTTATCCAACCCTATTATAGTTGATGTTGTTTATTCTCTTCGGAAGGATAAGGTTGGCAACGTGGTTGCCAAATTTGTTGGCACTCAAAGTGGTGACAAGAAAAGCACCATTTGGGTTGCCAAGCCTATTGTGACTAACCTCTTAGGACCCAACTTGGTTGGGGACCAACAAGCTCAAACTTGATCAATAGGTGTTGGTGGAGGGCATTGGATACTTGGCTACATTATGAAGAATTAAGGGACCTTCATTAATCACATTGTCTCAAGCAAAGTCATTTGGACTATCATGTGTCTATCGTATATCCAATGTGCCTCCTTACGGTAACTTGTACTTAAATAGTTTACATTGAAAGTTACTTGCCCCTTTGCATGTTTTGGTTTTGTACCTTGCATGTGTTTGTATATGTTGTGCTTCCAATTATGTATATATTGGTTTGCACATCATGTATTCTTGAGTGTTGTGTTGAGCCTATTTTTCATATTGGTTCTATCTTAGTTGGATCTTGTGAGAGATTAATGGATCATCCCATTTTGGGGGAGTGATGTGCCTTGTGCACTTCACGATCCTAAAAATGTGTATACATGAGGAATACCACCTAGTATTGATATTATAAGATTATCTAGTCTGTATGTGGTATGTCGTATTCATGATAAATTCAAATTCGAAAATATCCATTAATTATCTCTTGTTGGTATTTGTTTTCCCCTTGTTGTAAATTTTCGGATATCACATTATGGGGGAGTAATGTGCTTTGTGCATATTACACACCTATAAAATGTGTACATTTGAGGTTTTGCCACTTAGAATTGATATTATAAATTATCTAGTTCGTAGGTGCCATGTTTGCTCCTCAAGTTCCAATTTGCCTAAATTAACTTCATTTCTCATCGTATGGATCTTGAGTGTGTGAAATTTTCTTGATATGGTTTCCCTCCAATATGTACTTGTATTTTCTATGAGGGAACTGTTTGCTCCAAGTTATTCCAATCATTGATTGCATGATTGGATGCATACTTGAATCCATCAAGTATCTCTTTGTAAGCATTGTGATAAATTCTTATCTTTTGCTACATGCTTATGGTTGTTGTTGTAAAGATGATAATTTATATTAATGCTATCTACCACCCGGAAGTAATTCTATATACCTCTTGTACTTAACAATTGGTACTCTTATATGCGGTAGAAATTATTGATCACCTTTACATTGGCGTGTTTATAATTACCTTATTACTTGCCAAGGTTTTATTGTGGTTTTAACTCTCATTGTCTTCCTAGCCACTTGTGGATCATGTGTTTTCGTGATCTTGTCTAGTGTTTCTCTAGATATAGTGAAAGTGATGATCCCATCTTGTGCATTTTGTATTCAATTGGAAATTCTATATAATGCACATCTCTTGGGGGAGCGCATCTTATGATCCATATCAAGTGTGTGTTATTGGAAGGCATATTCTCTTTGGTGCTTTGTGTCATCATAAATTTGTTGAGGGCATAGTTAGTTTGGAATTATGCTCTCCTTTTGACAGTTTGATACCTCTTTTCTTTGATATCTTTTATTTTTGGTATCATGCTCTCTATGTATTGGTGTGTCAATTGATACCCCATTCCTTGATGTATCCTTTATTTGGTATACTCCAAGTGACAAGTTTGTTTTGAAATCTTATTTTCAATTGGAATCTTATTTTGGAATCTTATGGTCACTTGGTATCCTTTTCAATTGTTTTCCTATTCAATCATGTGTTGATTGGGTTGTGATTCAATTGGTATTTCTTCTCATTTGTTGGTAAGCGTAGCAATTGATCATGTGTTAATTGATACTTGTCTTCTATCATATGTTGATTTGGACCTTTGATATAATTTGGACAACCTTATGTTGTGTCACCCTTTGGTGTGCCATCTTGATTTACTTGGTGTTTTGTCCAAATTGTATTCACTTTTGGTTCTTGAAAGTCTTGTGCATGCATATTTTCTATGTGTAGTTCCGATGCATGATTTCTTTCTTTGATCCTATATATAGGTTAAACTCCATCGACTTCTTTGTTGGCTAATATGTGCATGTAATTCATCTTCATGTCCATATGCACTTATTCTTGTGGAGTTTGTACTATATATTTTTGTTAAACTCTTGGGTCCCAATGAGTTTGGGTACCATTTTGTTTGTTAATGTTGTTTCTAGGAACTTTGGAGATGCAGGGGAGGGTCGGCTTAGTCAAAAGGAAGGTGGTGTCACCATGTGCCTTTTGGAGTCAAGCTAGGACGATCAATGAAGACTTTATCTACTACATCATTCCCATGCTATCTCGGTAACAAGTATCCACCTGATGCATACTTTTCTGGCTTCCAACCTTGTGTAGGTTTCATCATGGCATGACATTCTTCATTTGCAATTGTTGCGGTTCTTGATTTGTTCTAGAATTGTAAGATATATTATTGGATTGCGATACTTGTTTCCTTGTTCAAAGCATCCCAACTATCTCTTGGTACCTTGTTACTAGTTGTGATGACTTTGACGGTTGTTTGTGTGGATTTCATTGTTATACAATAAGATAATATTAAGCCATTGTCTATGCTTTCAAGCAAAGATCTTATTCGTATATTTATGGCTTCCGTTTGGATATCTTGTTGTTTCCTTTTGTGACTATTTCGTGTGTACTTGCTTCTTTGTGGATATTTTGTCTACCTAGAATCTCATACACTTGAGAGAAGTTACACTTTTAGTGGATATCCTTGTTCTTTCATGTCCACCTTTTATTTTTAATGTTAAATTCTTCGGTGGTTACATGAAAGCCTATGTGTTTGAGTGCGTGTCTTAATTCTTTTCGTCCTAGTGTGCACTCTTTTGGTGGTGAAGATTGTTGTCCTCATGCTTGTCTTGATGAGCCTATTATTTTGTATCTTCACCATGGGGTTGTCACAAGCCTTGATTTAACTTTGCATTTTACTTAAGCTTGTGAACCCATTTGTTGTTTGTGTGTGTGACCTTCTTAACTTATGTTGGAAGGACATGTCTAGCACTTTGAGTCTCATTTCTTCAAGACTATGTTGATGCTTAAATAGTCATCCTTGTATGAGTCATATCAAGTGCTTTGCCATGACTCACACACATCTTGTTGGTTGAGCCCATTCCTATGATTATCTATTTTGCTATTTGCTCAACCATTGGTTTGGTGCAAGTGCTAGACTTTGTCTCATATCTTTGCACACTTGCACTTGTGTTGTGTTCCTATCGATTTTGGGGTAGTGATGATCCAATTTTTGTGAACTTTGTATTATAATACAAAGATTCTAAACAGTGCACAAATCTTGGGGAACTTCTCTATTTTCTTTATAACACTCCTATGCTCAAATCATAAAATCTTATAATCTTCTTGCATGTTGGATCGTTTGATTGCCTGCATTTTCTTATGCCTTTGTGTCATCTCATCTCTTTGTTGCAATCTTTGGATCCTCTATATAGTTTGCTTTTCCTCCCACCATGTATCTTTGGATATGTGTATCTTATTCCAATCATTTCTTGAGAAATACACCCTTTTGGGAGGAACACATTCTATATCGGCCTTCTTAGTTTTCCGCCCATTTTGGCAATCGATGCGAAAGGGGGAGAAGTTTAGAGGGTTTTGTTTGAGGAGTTTCGTGCTTTGGTTTTGTTCTTAAGCATTTTCCTTCTTGTTCATTCATACTTACTTTACATGATTGGCATAATTCATCATATAAACCCTCTTAATGTGTTTGTCATCAATTACCAAAATGGGGGAGATTGAAAGGGCATGTGCCCTTATGTTTGGTTTTGGTAATTGATGACAATCTTTTTGGACTAATAGTTTCCTTGAGTTATACTTTAAGGTTTGTCCATAGGCAACGCTTGAAGACCGTATGATGGCTTCAAGGTTGTAAGATGAAGATTACGTGTTGACCAAGGTGCTCTTCATGGAGCTATCCAAAGATTGGTCAAGTTGATGTGTGAAAGGTCAAGAGGAGCATCACAAAGATATCATATGCTTGGAGCTTGCCGACCATTTGGTGATAATGGTTTTGTGAAGATATGTCTAAAAGAGGCTCACCCATAATGGAGTATGGGGGAGTAATTTACTAGTCTTCATCGAGTCGGCGCAACCAAGAAAGGTGTTCCAACTTGAGGCGGACATGATCGTCATCATCAAGCTCAAGCGGATTATGTGCAGTACAAAGGTTTGACCTTTATAGGTTTCTAGTTTACCGGTCTCATGGTGGTAGTTAGGAGACCGGGTTATAGGCTAGGAGGCATCGTTCGTGGAGAGCTCAAAACTTTGCATCCTTGGCATCATATTTATTGGTTCCTGTTTGGTTTTTCTCTTTGTGAGTGTTGGAGCTTGAGCTCGTATTCATTACAAGCTCTTCTTCATCGAAAACGGATTTCATATACATCTACTTTTGTGTTTTCTATGTTGGTGTTTTTGTCGGCTCTTATCTTGTGAAGGTTTCACCTTCTACCTTGTTGGCATTTTAACCTTTCCATGATTTTCATCATTTATTTTTTTTGATCTTGGGTGGTTATCTATGTGAGGATCTAGAGCTTTTACATATCTTTAAAACAAGCCCAAGATCATCAAAATCGGAATTCGTATGGAAAAGTTATGCTTGTTTTGGTCGTGCTGTTTTTGCCTGTGAGGTAGTACCGCCCGAAGTTGAGGTAGTGCCCCCCGAGCAGTAGTACCGCTTGGTCGAGCGGTAGTACCGCTCGCTGTGCGGTAGTACCGTGGGTAGTGGGCTGCCAACGGTTGGATTCGTGGGGACCTATAAAAGTGGGTCTTCTTCTTCCTTTGTCCTCACCAGTTTTGTGTAAGTTCTCCCCCCCATTGTTGACCTCTTTAAGCTTACTTACTCCCTTTCCCTCCCATGATTCTTGCTCCTTTTTGTGGGAAAAGAGAGAGGAGGTCTAGATCCACATTCTCCACCAAGTCATCTCTCCTCTAAGTGAGGGGAACCTTGTTGATCTAGATCTTGGAGTTCTTGGTGTTCTCCTTGTTCTTCCTCTCATATTACTCCATAGCTTTTGTTGCTTTGACGGGATTTGAGAGTTGGGGACTTGAGCACTTCATGTGCTCTTGCCATTGCATTTGGCGCATCTGTTTGAGTTCTCTCCGAGGATTCGTCGTAGTAAGTGAAGTTGAGAAGATAGCTACTCTTGAGTGCATTGGCACTCTAGATCTTGGTCCTCTTGGGTGCGTTGGCCCCTAGAGGCTTGTTGTTACGGAGCTCAATCATTATGGTGGAAATCTTCGGGACGCTACGGGAGCCTCCAATTTGGTTGTGGAGATAGCCCCGAGCATTTGTACTTGTTCGGTGACCGCCCCCAAGGGTCGCCATTTGTATGGGTTCGGTGACCTCCCTCAAGTGTCCTAATAGTGGAATCACGTCATCTTGCATTGGTAAGAGCGTGAGGAGAAATAGGGTGGCCCTCGTTGGCTTCGAGTGAGCATTGTGCTCCTCACCCTCTCCAAACGGAGACGTACTTCTCGCAAGAGAAGGAACTTCGGTAAAAAATCCTTGTCTCCATTGTCTCCACTTTCGGTTATATCTACTTTTACTTTTAGCAAGCTTATTACATTGTTTATCTTGTGCTTGCTCATATTATTGTGCATTGCTTGTCCCATAGGTTGTTCTTCTAGTCAACCTATTTACTTGTGCACCTATTTTGTGATAGCCTTAGTGCTCTTGTTATATATCTTGCTATCACATAGTTGTTTATCTTGCTTAGTATAAGTTGTTGGTGCACATAATTGAGCCTAGCTTATTTAGGTTTCTTGCTTGGTAAATTAAACGTTAAGTTTTATTCCGCATTTGTTCAAGCCTAAACCGTAATTATTTTAAGCTCCTATTCATCCCCCTCTAGGCGATATCCACGTCCTTTCAGCGTAAAGAAATAGGCCCAGTTACAAGTCGGTGATGGACTTGCAACTGGGCGGGAAAAGGGCCCATTTTCTAATTGGTGGTGGACTAGCAACTAGGGCATCAATAATAATTATACTCGGTTGTAAATCGGTGGTGAACTTGCAACTGGTACAAGAAAAAAAAAGGTCAGCCACAAGCGAGTGGTGTGCTGCAATTTGGTAGGGAAAAATTCAAGCCTAGTTGCGAGTTGGTGGTGGACTTGCAACTTGGGGAAAAGGGTCAATGGCGGAGAAAAAAAAATAGTTGAACCAAGTTGCGAGTCGGTTGTGGATTTGTAGGTGGGGTTGAAATTTTTTTAAACCCAGTTGCTACTCGATGGGCGACTTTCGACTGGTTTTGCAAAAAATAAATCTAGTTGCGAGTCGATGGGTGACTTACAAGTGGGTTTTATTGAAAATAAATCTAGTTGCGATTCGATGTGTGACCTGCAACTGGGTTGGAAAAAAAATTCTCAGTGGCGAGTCAATAGGCGACTTAAAACTGGGTTTTGCAACAAAAGAAAAAGTTGCAAGTCGATGTGTGAGTTGCAACTGAGTTAGCAAAAGAAGTCCAGTTACAAGTCGATGGATGACTAGCAACTGAATTTTGTCAAACAAAACTCTAGTTGCGAGTCAATGTACGACATGCAACTGGGTTGGAAAAAAATTGTAACACCCCGGGTGGCACACTATACTAATCACTTTTACTGTTGACATGTCACCATAATTAGGCATGTGATGACCACCCTTGACCAAAACTTGTTCTAATTCAACCCGATTAATAAAATTTCCAAAACAATATGGCAATTAATGTTCAACAAAAAATTGTGGAACTCGTTTTATAAAATGCCTAATAATCAGTAGGTATTATTAAAATGAAATTAGAGTTTATTAAAATGTTTTACTAATTTAATAAAATCAAAACAGTGTCAAATCAGTGGCATTTAATCCCATTTAAATAAAACAAAAATGCAAATGATTTTATTCTTGGGCCAAACATTTTGTGGCATGGTTGTACTGTGTCACCCTAATAATGGAGCGAAGAAAATATTTTACAAAACTCAAATGATAGCAAAACAAAATGGAAACAGTAATGAAAAGGAAAATAGAAAGAAAAAAACAAAAGAAAAGAAAAACCTAAAAATCGCCCAGGCCATTTCCCCTCCCCCCCAGCCGGCCCAGCACAAAGTGGCCCAGGCAATGCAGGCATGCCCACCTGCGCCTTCCACTGTAGCAGCGATGTCATGGCAGCCATCTCGCGGCGGAGGCCGGCGGCCGTCCCCGTGGCTTTCATCGGCTAGTCGTCGCACCGTGTAAAGCCATTGTGGCCGCCACTGACCTAACCTCCCCCTCCCGTTTTCCCCATCGCGCTGTTGTTCCCCTTTCCCCCGCGCATCTCGGTCGTGCACCACCGAGCGGCGCCGTCGACACACAGCCGTCGCCGCCACCTCGCCGTGGACGCGACCAACGGCCACCTCATGCCGCGCCAGCGTGTCCATCAAGCTCCCCACGGTGGACTCCGTTGCCTCAAGCTCTCCATCGCCGACGAGCGCCTCTGCTTCGACCGAATTGGGGTCATCTTCAAGCTCTGCCCCGCCGCTTCTCGCCGTCGATTCGCGCCCCTGCTGCTCCTAAACGCTCACCGGGCCATCATGCGCCTCCTATGTGAGCATAACCCCTGCTTCCCCTTGATACGTCCAAAACTTATCTATAATTTCGGCTTGCTCCATACCTCTTTTGTGTGATATTGCTATGATATTGATGAACTTCCATACACTTTTGATCATATTTGGACTAACGTATTAACTCAGTGCACCCCAGTGCCAGTTCCTGTTTTCTGCTATTTTTCTATTTCAGGTTTCCCCCATATTAAAAGTGCTCCAAAAATTCGGGAAAATACAATAAAAAAATCAGCGCAACAGAAGCTTCGGGAATCACCGAGGGGGGCCAGATGGGACCCACCAGGGCCCCAGGCGCCCTCCCGGCGCGCCCTAGGGTTGGGCCGCGCCAGGGGGCCGCCTGGACCCCTAGTGGCCCCCCTGGCTGCCCCCTTCGCCTATATATCCCTCGTGACGTGAAACCCCCGTGACGGGAACCCTTTTTCACGATCTCTCCTTTGTTCCGCCGCTGCCGCGCTTCCAAGATCGGGAGCACCAGAAGACCTCTTCCCGGCACCCTGCCGGAGGGAGGAACCACCTCCGGGAGCTTCTCCACCACCATGGATGCTTCCCGGATGAACCTTGAGTAGTCCACCTTGGACCATGGGTCTATGATCAGTAGCTATGTGATATTCTCCTCCCCTCTTTGTTCTTCATGGCTTAGACCTCGTGAGCTGCCCTACATGATCGAGGCACATATGTAATCTTTCTGCTGTTGCTATGCTGATTTTGCTGGGATCCGATGGATTATGACACTATGTTCAGATTGTGTTTGAGTAATATATTTGTTTCTCCTCTTTTATATTTATGTTCTAGAGTAATTCTTGCATGTTCTCCATTGCTGTTTATTGCTTCGGTCAAGTAGTAGGTAGTGACTCCAAGAGGGAGTGTTATGCATGATTGTGGGTTCATGCCCCCTGATGACTAGATTGAGTGACAGAAACATGAGTCTAGGGGATGTGCTGTTGCCACAAGGGGGAAAACAACGGTGATTGTACTTGCGGGTGCAAGGATTGTTTACTTTACGCAAAGTTCTATAATGAAGTTGTCTGTTGCTTTGAGTTTACACTTTGGGTGGGATTCACAACTTAATACCAGCGAGATGTTCTGGATAGATATCTCAAGGTGGATGATTAGTAGGTAGATGCAGATGGATTTCGGTCTACTTGTCTTGGCGTACCGCCCATGCTTTTGAGCCTCTTCCTTTCTTTATATCATAGTTAACATTGGTTTGCGCACATAATCCGTTCAATTGCCCAGTTGTAATTTGTTTACCTCGCATGGCTATTTTATCGTCTTTTGGGAGAGAGACATCACTAGTGAACATTATAGGACCCCGGTCCATATTACCAATACTGTTTACACCCACTATCAATTTACTACTTATTTACTTTTCCGTTGCTATCACTATCATTATTATCCCGTGCGTTTTATCCTTTGTAAACAACAAGGCCGGAGGAATTGACAACTCCTCTGTACTCGTTGGGAAGCAAAGTTATTTGCTGTGTGTGCAGGTCCAGGTCAAGGAAGCAACTTTTATCTAAAACGGTGCCATTGTTTCCTTGCCACATTTTTGTCGATCTTGGAGTCCTACTGGTCGATCCTCAACCTTAGCATCTTCGCTAAGGGAAATTGCCGCTATCTACATCTCAACCTTCCAATTTGGGTAACCAACGATGGGTCGAGAAATCGTACCATCAAAAGCAATTTCTGGCGCCGTTGCCGGGGACTCCACTCTTCAAGATAGGGGAGTTGCACACTATCTTTTACCTTTTCTTTTTAGTCTTGTTAGTTTACCTTTCAGTTTTTGCTTTACTTCTCTTTATCAAAAATCAAAAAAATAGTTATCTTGCTTGCTGCTACTATGGGTTCCTCCGAGAACACCAAGTTGTGTGACTTCACTAGTCACAACAACAGTGACTTTATCTGCACTCCTATTGCTACACCTCCTACTTCAGTACCTTTTTATGAAATTAAACCTGCTTTGCTGAACCTTGTTATGAAAGATCAATTCTCCGGTGCTGGAGATGCTGCTGCTTTGCACTTAAAATTTTTTATTGAGCTTTGTGATATGAAAAAGTACAAAGAAGTAGATGGTGATATTGTTAAGCTTAAGATTTTTCCTTTCTCTTTGAGGGACGGAGCTAAAATCTGGTTTCAATCCTTGCCTAAGAATAGCATAGATTCTTGGGACAAGTGCAAGGATGCTTTTATTGGGATGTACTACCCCCTGCTAAGATTATCCAATTGAGGAGCAATATTATGAATTTTAGATAATTGGATAATGAACACGTTGCCCAAGCTTGGGAACGCATGAAATCTCTTATTAAGAATTTCCCTACGCATGGTTTGACTACTTGGATGGTTATCCAAACTTTTTATGCAGGCTTGAACTTTACCTCGCGGAACATGCTAGATTCGGCCGCGGGAGGAACCTTTATGTCAACTACACTTGGTGCTGCCACAAAACTTCTCGATGAGATGATGACCAACTATTCCCAATGGCACACTGAAAGAGCTCCAACAGGTAGGAAGGTAAACTCTGTCGAGGAGATCTCCTCCTGACGAGGGGGTGACCCCACGACTCCTACGTGTGAGGCTACCTGGTGCGTATGAAGACAGAAGGCCCACTGGGAAGCTACAACAAGCCCACGATTGGCCCAACCAAGCACCGACGTAGGAGTCCGTGACTTACATGGAAGGTGCAACTTGGCATACAAGGCAGGACTAGAAATAGGAAACTACCTATGTAACCTAGCACGGACTCCCCGAGACCTAGCCTAGTATATAAAGGATGGGAGGGGAGACGTCTAAATCATCACAATACACATCTACTCATCCTTGCCTTGCGAGAACTCGCCTTGGCCTCCACTGTAATCGCCCCCTCACGTAATAATATCGAGCAGGAAGTGCTTCTCCTGTTAGCCGACGAGTATCGTCCAACCTGTGCCATCTCTATGACTAACCCAGGGTCCCTAACCATGGGATTTTCCGGGGTTGATCCCCGTCAATTGGCGCCGTCTGTGGGAACTCCGCAGGTTGGAATCGCGATCTCGACGGCCTCATCATCGACACTCGTCAAGGCAGAGACTTCATCAGCACTCATCGACTCTACGATCCGGGGAGACTCCGATCTATTTGGATCCCTCGGTTTCATGGCTCACCTCCCGGCCTTTCGACCGGCTTTCGCCGACCTGCGCACTGGAGTCAACCTAATTTTCGGAGCATATCAAATCTACATCAACCACTGGGGATCCCTCCGTCTCACGGATCGCGCTCGAGCACCCGCGACGGCAGATCCTACATCAACAATCGAAGCAACTCCCGCCCGCGTGACGACTCTGTGAGTCAGCTACGACCCCCAGCCTGACTACCCGAGTGGTCCCTGGAAGAAGCGCATCGCGCGCGCAAGCAAGACGACATTCAAGACGTTGTCCCAAGTATTCATGGTAGACATCCACGAGCCAACCACAGATGGCAAAAACCAAGATGATGACTCGAGCAGTCGCCGGGACAACCACTCGAATAGCAAAGACAGTGATCCTGACAACACTGGCCAGGTCACCGTCACGCTTGGAGAACCAGGAACCATACCAAATAAAATATACCAAACAGTGGAGCATAGCAATCGCAGGAGCGATGAGCCAGAAATCAGCAAGCATCAGACCCCAGGAATAGCAAAAGAGGACCATCACGTAGAAAAGATCTACCTATCCAAGGAAGCAATCGCCAGAATAAGGGACGCAGTAAAGCGACGACTGGCGCAAGCGCCCTTTCAGAATCCTCTGTTAGGTAATGTGCTAGGATCAAAGTCATCTTGCATCATGTTAAAAATTTCAAAAGAAGTCTTTGAAATCAAATTCAAAAGCAAAATGGGAGAAGGAACCCCCCCAGATGAATTAATTCAAAAGGCCAGAAATAAATCTTCTCCAAAAATTCATGTTTGAATATTGAAAAGTCTTATAAATGAGTGTGATCACATATCAAGTGATGTGGAACCCACCCCATGCTCATTGATTTTTCAAATATTCAAACAGTGCATTGGAATTAATCAAAAACCCCTATTTGAGTTGAGATTCAAATAAATTGAATTTTAAAAATGTTCAAAATTTATAAGTGGCTAGTATACTATTTTGTGAGGCCATATAAAAATTATGAGCATTTAATAAAATGGTTTGCTATTTATTTTAGCTAGCCAAAACAAATGATAGAAAATAAAAACAGAAGAAGAAAAGGAAAACCCTTACCTGTCGCCTGGGCGAAGCCGGCCCATCCAGCCCACCCGGCCCACCAGGGGCAGCAGGGTCTTATTCCCCGTCCCGTGCACCCAAGCTGCTCGGTGGAAAGCCACCGAGCCAGCCGTGGACGCCACGTCGCCGCCGAGAGCCTTCCAGGCCTCCCCGTGCCCTCTTCCTTCGCCTGGAGACGCCCTGGAGCACGCCTCGTCCATTCCCCCCTCCTGGCTCACTCTCCACCCCTCCCTCGCCGATTTCTTCCTCCACCGAGAGCATCTGCCGTTCGCCGCCGTGAGCAACCGCAGCCAACGCCGGAGAGAAGCCCGGAGACCGTGTCCCCCTCGCGCTACGTCGTCGTCCATGCCAAGCCGTTGAAGATGGTGACCTAATTGATCAAGGAGCCGCCGCAATCGCCGTTTCCTTCTCGCCGGAGCCGAGGAAGATCGACGTCGAATTAGTCGCCGTCAAGCCACCTCAGCCCTCGCCGCCACCTCCGTCGAGTTTCTGGTGAGCTCACGGTCAAAACCCCTCTGCTTGAGCCCCCAATCCGTGTCTCCTTCATGTTCTGCCATGGAAGCCGGAGTACCTCGCCGCCACGGTCGTCACCGGAGAGCAACCGCTATGCAATCGAACCCGAGGCCATGTCCGTTGCACTCACGGTGCTCCACTGCGTCGAACCAATCCAGCCCCACTTCCAGACGCGCCTCCTAGCGAGTTTCACCTCACGGCCGTGCCATGGTCGCCGCTTTCGCTCGTCGCCGGCGTCACTCCGGTGGCCCCCGAGGTCGCCTGGACCTTCCCTGCGACGTGCGACTGCACGGGCTTCATTTTGGTACAAGTGGCGCACCAAATGGTGGTCGGGAACTCCTTCCCTGTGTGCGCCGCCGTGTACTGGTGCCACCAGCGGGTAGCCGCCGGCGAGGCCATCTAATTAAGGATAAACCCCCCTGTTAGTTGACCCCAGGTTAATGACAGGTGGGGCCCCCAGGCCTTAACCCCCTCTGTTAAGTTTAAACAGAGGTTAATTAAACCCCCTCCCACTGACATACTGACCCCACCAGTCAGCCCCCCCCCCTGACGTCACCCTTGCGCAAGCCTGACGCAGTAATTGAATTTCCAGAAAATCCAGAAAAAAGGCTGAAACTTAGGAAATTCAAAGAAAATTCATATTAACTCCAAATTTAACAAATAATATATGAAAAATGATCAGGAGAAAATAACCTATCCAAATTTCCAACTTTCAACTATGTTTGAGTTGAATTTAAAATGTGACCAGTAGCATTTGCTATTTTGTTTAAATGGAATTAAATCAAATTCTTTTCAAATGCTTTTGCAACTTGAACCATAGCAACATACTACATTTCAATTACACATCAGAGGCACATCATACACATTTCAAAATGGGTTAACTTGATCAAACAATGTCATATATAACTTGGCTAAATTGAATTCAAATTGGAGTTTGAATTTGCAAATCAATTGCAATATACTCCATTTAAATGGAATTGCCTCACACATCATAAACATATACATCAAGTTTCAACCTTCAACCATGTGATCGTGCATTGTATTTACTTTGCTACCTTGTTTGTTGTTTGTCGAGTAGAGGTGGAACCAGAACAGGAGGCTGCCCCCTTCGTTGAAGACCCCAAACCCGAACCTCGTCAGCAAGGCAAGCAAACCCCCATTGATCATGTCGATAAAATCCCAATTCCCTCTCATGTCTCGCTTATGCATTGTATAGGATGATTAGCATGCTACGTTTCTACCGCATAGATGAACCCATTCCTTTGCATGACCTCTCATTTGTCACAGTAGTAGGCAAACCACAATCCTAGCAAATGTAGGAGTTGATTGATATCATGTGGCCCCTGCAATTGTTACTTCTTATTGCATGCTTAGAGTGATACAATGATGTTACTGTTATGTGAGTCGGGATGGTAGTGATCATGTTGATGATGGTGGAAAGGTGTTGGTGAATCTACCCTAATACAAGGTGAACGATGAGAGGTTGTGTAGGAGTACACAGTGGGTTGTCTCGTTGAACACCGCCCTAAGTCCGAGTTCTTGGGTGGTGATCCAAGATGAAGAGTACAACCACACATTGGGCTCACTGACCCCTCTCAACCTATTAACTCATCCCTTTCGATGTCCAGATGTCGCAATAGTTCAGAGTTCTGGTAGGTTTGTGGCCTGGCTGCTAAGTGAGAGAACGGCTGATCCGAGACCGGCTTATGCACCACGCACACATCATCTGGGTCCACTTCGGTAAACCGGTCGGGTTCACGATAGTGGTAGCCAACCCAGGTAGGCGGCTTTCTTGGACTAGATAGGCTATGAGGTAACAGTTGTGGTGAGCATCCTCGCTGACACCCCTTGAATGGTGTCGAGATCAAAGGCGGTAAATGATGATCATGTGTGTGTAGCGGTACACCCCTGCAGGGTTAACAAAACTATTCGAATAGCCGCGTCCGCGGTTAAGTACTGCTTGGAAAGCTTAGCTTGATTATTAGACAACTTGAACTGGATACTTCTAAAACACACCAAGATAAGTGTGAGTGCTATGGCGTGCTTTCTCGTGGGGAAGTCGAGGAAGGCACCATAGTGGTGTAATTGGTTGGAGAAAGTAGTGGACTCGTGTACGCTTCTTACCTCAAATCTGGTACTCGTAGTTCAGTACTAGCCAAGTCAAAGCTGGCACTTCTGCAAGTGAAACCCCACCTCCCTTTACCTTGATACATGTGCATGAGTAGTATAGCTCCTATGTAAGTCTTGTTGAGTACGACTTTGTACTCATGTTTGCTTATTCTATGTTTTAGATGAACCCACTGACCCCGAAGGTGGCTTCTTCATCGATCTCGACGACTGAAGACCAAGCTAGTCTAGTCCCAGTCAGACGACTGGTTCCCTCGTGGAGGGCTTGTGTTTAAATAAGGCTTCTTAAGCCATTTGTTAAACTTGTCTGTACTCAGACCTACTTTGCTTCCGCTTGTTTGTTGTAATGTTGGATCACATGCTTGTGATCTATTTGTGCACTCTGTAAGAGTTATCAATAAAATGTATACTTTGTAGAGAATTTCAATGATACCTGTTGTTCATACGAGGCATGTGTGTTGTGTGTATGTTTATAACATGCATGTCTTTGTATGGGTTTTCGAGACCTTAGTTGTGATCTGGTTGGCGGTCTTTCATACACCAAGTGGCCCTTAGATGTGCGCAGCTTGGGGCATCGCGATGTGATTGCCCGAGACTCCGTCTCGTGCACACTTTGTGGTATGATTGAGCCCGTCCTAGACCCCGACTAAGTGATCGGGCTGGAGTAAGTCTATGTAAGAGTTATGAGATAGTCGATAGTATGGTTGAGGCGACTTGTCTGTGAATATGGGAGTTCATCACCCATATCATTAGACTTGTGTGAGGACGATGAGGACCCATCTCAGTTGATCATCCGGCCTAGATGGGATGCCCCTCACGTACGATGCTTTCCGAGAACGTTCTGTGCTTGGCCTTGTCTGCTTAGACAAGTGGGTACAGTTCTCGGCTCTCCATATGAATATGTCGTAGCGGGACTTGCATACGCTAACCCCGGGTCCCGACAGACTTGGTATCAGAGCAGGTCTGACTCTAGGACTAGCAGCCTTGGCCGAAGTCGAGTCTAGCTTGCTATAGTTATATAGTTACTCTGGGTATATAAGGGAACAACGTAAGGCTTCTTTTTGCTCCTTACCCCCTTCGTTCTGAGTTCTGAGTCACCCTCATCTTATTCTACGGGAAGATAGGACTAGTCTCTCCTCTGTCTGATTAGAACATCTTGTTGTTTGCTTCCTTGTAGCCGTAGGAAGGTAGTGTTCGGTTCGTTAGAGTTGTTGTGCTTCCTGATTTCTTACATCGTATGTAAGTGTTGTTTCCATGTTGTAAGAAATTGTCTTTTTCTTGGAATTACAGCCGTTATGCTGTCCGAGTCATTCCAGGTTTATCTCATAATCTGATGCATTTGCAAACTCCTTCTTTCTGTTTCAGATGGCAGATCTTCCCCCTTGGCAGATTGTTCGTTTGACCAGGTGCCTCGGTGTGCGTGGCCATCCCGCCACGTTGATCGAGATGATGTCCTATGTGGGATATCGATGGTATCCTGAGTACACAGTTGAGGAGCAGTTCCTTGACTTCAACCAGACACAGTACCACTGCATTTTCAGGATCTACCCGCACCACAATGGGGTCACTCAACCTATCCACTTTGGACATGACACTGGCATGACTGAGAACATGGCTGTGCAGGATGCTGCATACTCATGTATTACCCTGCTGAGAGAGGAGCACACTATGCTGAGAGAGACCTAGTTCCGCTATATCCCTGCTGCACTTCCAGGAGAAGAGGGATATTACACCGGACTGTACACAGATCACTCTGCAGAGGATCCAGTACTTCAGATGACTGCTAGGTTTGCTTGTGATAGAGATTCTGATGCACGTGCCCTTCGTTTCGATCTTCACGCCACCCGTGTTCGTTTGTATCTAGCACTGACACTCTTGGCACCCTTCGTGAGTGTTGGATCAGTCGAGTATGATGCCATCTACCCAGTCAGGACACAGATGCCTTCTCGAGTTGCTTGGCCCGAGATTGGAGGCATTTTTCCACCCCGTGGTCCTCTACTTCCACCCTACGCTGGACCTAGGCCCCATCCTTGCCCAAATGGATATCAGGGTCCACAGGCCTCCGTGTTTTCCGATGGTCACCTTCAGCTACCAGGATACGCGGGTAACTTTTACGAGGACTACTATGGAGATGGAGATGAGTGAGACCGCCTGTGGTCTTACTTAGTGAGGAGGTAGTAGTATCTTAGTATATTGTACGCAAGGTATCTAAGTTCCAGAGGCTTAGATAAATAATGTATAGGAAGTCAGAGTGCCTCTGAAGGATGTATCATCTTCATCACGTTTGTATTAGCTTGGTGCTTGTACTAAAACGATGTATGGTTGGTATGACAGCTTGTGAATATATGGCTTGTTTGCTTTTATCACCATGTTGTCAAGATGATTACTTCCTTTGCTCTGTAATCCTTCCAGTACTTCAATACCTTGTTTGGATTCTTCCAATCAACTCTGTTTGACTTTGGTCTTTCACCTTCAGGATGTCTCAAGGAACCCGTGGCCAGCTTGGTCGTAACCAGGGTCGTGGGAATGAACAGGAGGAAGGCAACCTTCCACCCCCACCCACGATGGCTCAGGTTCTGATGGAGGTTGAGAGGAACCGCCGAGACTCTCACCATTTGCTGGAGGTCATTGCCCGCAACACCACTCAGCAGCGCAATGAGTTGGTGTCTCTAAACGACTTCATCCGGCTTCATCCCCCGGTCTTCAGTTACTCCACCGAGCCCCTTGACGCCGATGAATGTTTTCGCAGCATCGAGAGGAAGCTCCAAGAAGGCCATGTTGCAAATGGCGACAAGGTCAGCTATGCCACCTATCACCTTGAAGGTGCAGCTAGCTCTTGGTGGGAGAACTTCCTGAACATGCGTCCCGTTGGACTGCCCACATCTTGGGATGAATTCTGCACTTCCTTCCGCGAGAACCACATTCCAAAGGGTCTTATGGACCGCAAGCGTGAGGAGTTCTGCAACCTCACCCAAGGCAGAAGGACTGTTGACGAGTTTAGTCGTGAGTTCAACCGACTTGCTCGTTATGCTACTGAAGAAGTCTCCACCGACGCAAAGAAGCAAGAGAGGTTCCGTCGTGGACTTAATTCCGGACTCCGTCGTGAGCTCAACCTGCATGACTTTGCCACCTTCCAGGTCCTTGTCAACAAGGCCATCAAGGCAGAGGACATGAACACCCCCAATGACTTCCGCAAACACCCTAGAGATGATGGATCATCCAGTTCCGACTCCCAGAAGCGCAAGATCTGGATCCCCAACAGCATGTTCCGCCAGAACAACCCACCGAGGCCATCCTTTGTGGCGCCTCGTCCACCATCTTCGTTCCACCCCGCTCCACCGAACAACCCAGCTCCACGCACTGTCTTTGGAGCCTGTTACAAGTGTGGTCAGGCAGGCCACTACTCCCGCGAGTGTCCCCAGAACCAGCTCCAGAATCAGAATGCTCCACCCCGTGCCGGAGGCAACAACAACGGTCGTGGCAAGCCACCCGAGAAGGTCTACACCACCAAACCCGCTCCTCCCGCCACTCGTGGATGTGTGAATCAGATTGCCGCCGAAGAGACTGACGACACCACTGACGTCATTCTTGGTACGCTCCCAGTCAATTATGTTCCTACTTCCGTTCTTTTCGACCCAGGAGCATCTCATTCATTCATGTCGGAAAGTTATGCACTTCGTCATGAGTTATCTTTTGTTGAATTGTCCACACCCATGATTATTCAAACTCCTGGGTCAAGATGGCAAACTAATAGAGTAAGCCATGGTAATCAAATTGCAATTGAGGGTTTAGTTTTCCTTGCTTCACTCATAGCCCTCAAGTCTTCAGACATTGATGTCATCCTTGGCATGGATTGGCTATCAAGATAGAATGCCTACCTGGATTGCAAAGGCAAATCCGTGAAACTAACCCACCCTTCAGGGAAGACAATCAACTATACCTCACCCAGAACAAGAACCCAGGTGCATTCTTTGAATGTGCTTCCCCTTCCCGACCTTGAAGATGTTCCGGTGGTTCGTGACTTCCCGGATGTCTTTCTTGAAGAGCTGCCGGGCATGCCACCCGACAGATGTGTAGAGTTTATAGTGGATCTTGTGCCAGGAACCGCACCAATTTCTAGACGCCCATACAAAATGGCCCCACGTGAGTTAGCTGAGCTTAAAACCCAACTGGAAGATTTGTTGGAAAAAGGCTTCATCCTCCCTAGCTCATCGCCATGGGGTTGCCCCGTTCTGTTCGTAACGAAGAAAGATGGAACAGAAAGGATGTGCTTAGACTATCGCCCGCTAAATTTAGCGACAATAAAGAACAAGTACCGATTGACCAGGATCAATGATATTTATGATCAACTTGTAGGATCCTCTGTCTTCTCCAAGATGGATTTGAGATTAGGTTATCATCAAATAAAAATTTGAAACGAGGACATTCCCAAAACGGCTTTTACTACTCGTGATGGTATTTACGAGTACACCGTCATGTCCTTTCGTTTAACCAATGCCCCCGCCACTTTCTCACGCATGATGAATTCGATCTTCATGGAGTACCTAGATAAATTTGTTGTAGTTTATCTCGATGACATTCTCATTTACTCGAAGAACGAAGAAGAACATGCCGAACACCTAAGGCTGGTATTGATGAAACTTAAAGAGCATCGCCTGTATGCTAAATTCTCCAATTGTGAATTTTGGCTACCAGAAGTGACCTACTTAGGCCACATGATTTCTGCAAAAGTCATTGCTGTGAACCCCGAGAGAGTTCAGGCCGTCCTTGACTGGACTCCACCTGAATCGGTTAAGCAAGTTAGGAGTTTTCTTGGCCTAGCCAGCTATTGCCGCCGCTTCGTCGAGAACTTTTCTAAAGTTGCAAAGCCTCTAATCGAACTCCTCAAGAAAGATAAGAAATTCCTATGGACTCCCAAGTGCGAGGAAAGCTTTCAAGAGCTAAAAAGAAGATTGACTTCTGCACCCGTACTTGCACCTCCAGACACCAAAAAGGATTTCGAGATCTATTGTGACGCATCACCGCAAGGGTTAGGATGCATACTTCTGCAAGATAGACATGTGGTAGCTTATGCTTCACGCCAGTTGCGGCCACATGAAGAGAACTATCCTACCCATGACCTTGAACTCGCTACCGTAGTTCATGCCCTAACAACTTGGCGACATTAACTCCTTGGTAATCGTTGCGAGATCTATTCCGACCACCAAAGCCTCAAATACATTTTCACCCAGCCAGATCTTAATCTCAGGCAAAGACGCTGGATTGAGTTGATAAAAGATTACGACGTAGGAATTTCTTACACCCTAGGAAAAGCCAATGTCATGGCTGATGCACTAAGTCGTAAGTCGTATTGTAACAACCTCATGTTACAACAGTATCAACCACTTCTTCATGAGGAATTTTGCAAACTCAATCTTGAGATTGTTCCTCATGGCTATCTTTCTACCTTGGTGGCAAAACCAACTCTTGAGAATCAAATCATAGTTGCCCAAAGGCGTGCACGAGGTGTTCGCCGGATCAAGGAGAACATTGTTAGCGGAGTTGCTAAATGTTTCTCCATAGATATTAAAGGGACGGTATTCTTTGGAAATCGTTTAGTACCTAAGAATAGGGAACTAAGGAAACTCATCCTCAAAGAAGCCCATGACACACCCCTCTCGATTCATCCCGGTAGCACAAAAATGTACCGAGATCTACGCCAGAGATTTTGGTGGACTAGGATGAAGAGAGACATTGCTCGATTTGTTGCCGAATGTGATGTTTGTCGTCGCATTAAGGCAGAACACCAAAGACCTGCTAGTACACTTCAACCTTTAACTATTCCAGAGTGGAAATGGGACAAAGTCGGTATGGACTTCATCACCGGCTTTCCAAAAACCCAGAAAGGAAACGATGCCATCTTCGTTGTCATAGATAGGCTTTCCAAAGTTGCTCACTTCCTTCCAGTTCGCGAGTCTATAACTGCTAGCCAGTTAGCGGACTTGTACGTCTCTAGAATTGTATCCCTTCACGGTGTTCCTTTGGAAATCAATTCTGATCGTGGTAGCCTTTTCACCTCTAGATTTTGGGGAAGCTTTCAGAATGCTATGGGAACTCATCTCTCCTTTAGTACAGCTTTCCATCCTCAGTCTAGCGGTCAAGTCGAAAGGGTTAACCAAATTCTTGAAGACATGCTCAGAGCTTGTGTTATCTCATTCGGAAAGAATTGGGAGAAATCTCTGCCATTCGCCGAATTTGCTTATAACAATAGTTTTCAATCTAGTCTGAACATGGCTCCTTTTGAACTCCTTTATGGACGACGATGTCGAACACCCCTAAACCAGTCAGAAACCGGTGAAAGACAATTCTTTGGACCGGATATGATCAAGGAAGCAGAAGAGCAAGTTCGCATTGTTCGTGATCAATTGAAAGCAGCCCAGTCTCGTCAGAAAAGCTACTATGATCGTCATCATAGGCAAGAGAGCTACAATCTGGATGAGAAGGCTTACCTTCGGGTTACTCCTCTGAAGGGAACCCAACGTTTCGGTATCAAAGGCAAGTTGGCCCCACGTTACATCAGACCTTTCCGCATTCTTGCTAAACATGGAGAAGTTGCCTACCAACTTGAACTACCCCCGCACCTTTCCCGAGTACATGATGTATTCCATGTGTCCCAACTCAGGCGTTGCTTCAAGGACCCCATCCTCGAAGTTGACCATGAAACGCTTGATCTCCAAGATGAACTTTCTTATCGAGAATACCCCGTTCGTATTCTTGATTCCGCAGAGCGTGTCACTCGTCGTCAGAAGATTAAGTTTCTGAAAGTGCAATGGTCACACCACTCTCAAAGAGAAGCCACATGGGAAAGAGAAGACCGTCTCCGTGCCGAGTACCCCACCTTCCTCCCGCAAACTTCTGAATCTCGGGACGAGATTCTTTTGAGTGGGGGCAAGTTGTCAGAACCCTATGTTAGGTAATGTGCTAGGATCAAAGTCATCATGCATCATGTTAAAATTTTCAAAAGAAGTCTTTGAAATCAAATTCAAAAGCAAATGGGAGAAGGAACCCCCCCAGATGAATTAATTCAAAAGGCCAGAAATAAATCTTCTCCAAAAATTCGTGTTTGAATTTTGAAAAGTCTTATAAATGAGTGTGATCACATATCAAGTGACGTGGGACCCACCCCATGCTCATGGATTTTTCAAATATTCAAACAGTGCCTTGGAATTAATCAAAAACCCCTATTTGAGTTAAGATTCAAATAAATTGAATTTTAAAAATGTTCAAAATTTATAAGTGGCTAGTATATTATTTTGTGAGGCCATATAAAAATTATGAGCATTTAATATAATGGTTTGCTATTTATTTTAGCTAGCCAAAACAAATGACAGAAAAGAAAAACAAAAGAAGAAAAGGAAAACCCTTACGTGTCGCCTGGGCGAAGCCGGCCCATCCAACCCACCCGGCCCACCAGGGGAAGCAGGGTCTTCTTCCCCGTCCCGTGCACCCAAGCTGCTCGGTGGAAAGCCACCGAGACAGCCGTGGACGCCACGTCGCCGCCGAGAGCCTTCCAGGCCTCCCCGTGCCCTCTTCCTTCGCCTGGAGACGCCCTGGAGCACGCCTCGTCCATTCTCCCCCTCCTGGCTCGCTCTCCACCCCTCCCTCGCCGATTTCTTCCTCCACCGAGAGCATCCGCCATTCGCCGTCGTGATCAACCGCAGCCAACGCCGGAGAGAAGCCCGGAGACCGTGTCCCCCTCGCGCTACGTTGTCGTCCACGCCAAGCCGTTGAAGATGGTGACCTAATTGATCAAGGAGCCGCCGCAATCGCCGTTTCCTTCTCGCCGGAGTCGAGGAAGATCGACGTCGAATTCGTCGTCGTCAAGCCACCTCAGCCCTCGCCGCCACCTCCGTCGAGTTTCTGGTGAGCTCACGTTCAAAACCCCTCTGCTTGAGCCCCCAATCCGTGTCTCCTTCGTGTTATGCCATGGAAGCCGGAGTACCTCGCCGCCACGGTCGTCACCGTCGAGCAACCTCTATGCAATCGAACCCGAGGCCATGTCCGTTGCACTCACGGTGCTCCACTGCGTCGAACCAATCCAGCCCCACTTCCAGATGCGCCTCCTAGCGAGTTTCACCTCACGGCCGTGCCACGGTCGCTGCTTTCGCTCGTCGCCGACGTCACTCCGGTGGCCCCCGAGGTCGCCTGGACCTTCCCTGCGACGTGCGACTGCACGAGCTTCAATTTGGTACAAGTGGCGCAGCAAATGGTGGTCGGGAACTCCTTCCCTGTGTGCTCCGCCGTGTACTGGTGCCACCGGCGGGTAGCCGCCGGCGAGGCCATCAAATTAGGGGCTAAACCCCCCTGTTAGTTGACCCCAGGTCAATGACAGGTGGGGCCCCCAGGCCTTAACCCCCTCTGTTAAGTTTAATCAGAGGTTAATTAAACCCCCTCCCACTGACATACTGACCCCACCAGTCACCCCCCCCCCTGACGTCACCCTTGCACAAGCCTGATGCAGTAATTGAATTTCCAGAAAATCCAGAAAAGGCTGAAACTTTGGAAATTCATAGAAAATTCATATTAACTCCAAATTTAACAAATAATATATGAAAAATGATCAGGAGAAAATAAACTATACAAATTTCCAACTTTCAATTATGTTTGAGTTGAATTTGAAATGTGACCAGTAGCATTTGTTATTTGGTTTAAATGGAATTAAATCAAATTCTTTTCAAATGCTTTTGCAACTTGAACCATAGCAACATACTACATTTCAATTACACATCAGAGGCACATCGTACACATTTCAAAATGGGTTAACTTGATCAAACAATGTCATATATAACTTGGCTAAATTGAATTCAAATTGGAGTTTGAATTTGAAAATCAATTGCAATATATTCCATTTAAATGGAATTGCCTCACACATCAGAAACATATACATCAAGTTTCAACCTTCAACCATGTGATTGTGCATTGTATTTACTTTGCTACCTTGTTTGTTGTTTGTCGAGTAGAGGTGGAACCGGAACAGGAGGCTGCCCCCTTCGTTGAAGACCCCGAACCCGAACCTCGTCAGCAAGGCAAGCAAACCCCCATTGATCATGTCGATAAAATCCCAATTCCCTCTCATGTCTCGCTTATGCATTGTATAGGATGATTACCATGCTACGTTTCTACCGCATAGATGAACCCATTCCTTTGCATGACCTATCATTTGTCATAGTAGTAGGCAAACCACAATCCTAGAAAATGTAGGAGTTGATTGATATCATGTGGCCCCTGCAATTGTTACTTCTTATTGCATGCTTAGAGTGATACAATGATGTTACTGTTATGTGAGTCGGGATGGTAGTGATCATGTTGATGATGGTGGAAAGGTGTTGGTGAATCTACCCTAATACAAGGAGAACGATGAGAGGTTGTGTAGGAGTACACAGTGGGTTGTCTCGTTGAACACCTCCCTAAGTCCGAGTTCTTGGGTGGTGATCCAAGATGAAGAGTACAACCACACATTGGGCTCACTGACCCCTCTCAACCTATTAACTCATCCCTTTCGATGTCCAGATGTCGCAATAGTTTAGAGTTCTGGTAGGTTTGTGGCCTGGCTGCTAAGTGAGAGAACGACTCATCCGAGACCGGCTTATGCACCACGCACACATCATCTAGGTCCACTTCGGTAAACCGGCCGGGTTCACGATAGTGGTAGCCAACCCAGGTAGGCGGCTTTCTTGGACTAGATAGGCTATGAGGTAACAGTTGTGGTGAGCATCCTCGCTGACACCCCTTGAATTGTGTCGAGATCAAAGGCGGTAAATGATGATCATGTGTTTGTAGCGGTACACCCCTGCAGGGTTAACAAAACTATTCGTATAGTCGCGTCTGCGGTTAAGGACTACTTGGAAAGCTTAGCTTAATTATTAGACAACTTGAACTGGATACTTCTAAAGCACACCAAGATAAGTGTGAGTTCTATGGCGTGCTTTCTCGTGGGGAAGTCGAGGAAGGCACCATAGTGGTGTAATTGGTTGGAGAAAGTAGTGGACTTGTGTACGCTTCTTACCTCAAGTCTGGTACTTGTAGTCCAGGACTAGCCAAGTCAAAGCTGGAACTTCTGCAAGTGAAACCCCACCTCCCTTTACCTTGATACATGTGCATGATTAGTATAGCTCCTATGTAAGTCTTGCTGAGTACGACTTTGTACTCACGTTTGCTTATTCTATGTTTTAGATGAACCCACTGACCCCGAAGGTGGCTTCTTCATCGAGCTCGACGACTGAAGACCAAGCTAGTCTAGTCCCACTCAGACGACTGGTTCCCTCATGGAGGGCTTGTGTTTAAATAAGGCTTCTTAAGCCATTTGTTAAACTTGTCTGTACTCAGACCTACTTTGCTTCCGCTTGTTTGTTGTAATGTTGGATCACATGCTTGTGATCTCTGTGTGCACTCTGTAAGAGTTATCAATAAAATGTATACTTTGTAGAGAATTGCAATGATACCTGCTGTTCATACAAGGCATGTGTGCTGCGTGTATGTTTATAACATGCATGTCTTTGTATGGGTTTTTGAGACCTTAGTTGTGATCTGGCTGGCGGTCTTTCATACACCAAGTGTCCCTTAGATGTGCGCAGCTTGGGGCATCGCGATGCGATTGCTCGAGACTCCGTCTCGTGCACACTTTGTGGTATGATTGAGCCCGCCCTAGACCCCGACTAAGTGATCGGGCTGGAGTAAGTCTATGTAAGAGTTATGAGATAGTCGATAGTATGGTTGAGGCGACTTGTCTGTGAATATGGGATTTCATCACCCATATAATTAGACTTGTGTGCGGACGATGAGGACCCATCTCAGTTGATCATCCGGCCTGGATGGGATGCCCCTCACGTATGATGCTTTCCGAGAACGTTCTGTGCTTGGCCTTGTCTGCTTAGACAAGTGGGTACGGTTCTCGGCTCTCCATATGACTATGTCGTAGCGGGACTTGCATACGCTAACCCCGGGTCCCGACACGCCCAAACAAAAACAAGAATCACGACAGCGACGACAACAGCAGCAGACGCAACAGCAATCGGCGAGACGCACACGACGACATAACACAAAGCAAAGTAAACCGTGGAAGACGAAGGCGAGAATCCCGCGAAGAGTACTCGGATGAGAAAGCTTCCGACGAGAACGTAGAACCATGCGGAGCACTGTGCTTCACACGATCCATACGGAAAACAAGGATGCCGAAAGGTTTCAAGCTAAACTCCACGATGCACAATTACGACGGGCTGGAAGAACCAGAAGCATGGCTCGATGCCTACCTAACGGTCGTAAAATTCCAGCGCGGAACCAATATCACATCAATGCAGTACATAAAACTCATGCTCGAGAGCTCAGCACGACACTAGCTGAAGAACCTACCACGAGGATCAATCGACTCCTGGAGGCAGTTCCGCAGTGCCTTCATCGAGAACTTCAAGTCCACCTACAAACGACCGGCATCACTCGAGGAGCTGAGGGCCTGCAGACAAGGTTCAAGAGAATTCCTACGGGCATACATCCAACGATGGACCATACTCAAAAACTCAGCCGAGGACATCTCAGATGAAAGCGCAATCGATGCATTCAGGAGGGGCTTGCAACGCATCGACTTCAAGGAGCAGCTCGGGCAGATAAAAGTGCAAACACTCGCAAGACTTCTCGCGCAAGCCAACAACTGGGCAGATGGAGAAGACTCCGTACGGAACGAATCGGAGATTCAGACAACGCGCTCAGAACGCAACTACGACTACCACACCAGCGACAGAGGATTCGACAGAAGAAGAAAAAGCCCGAGGCACAACTTCTACGACGACAAAGGACTCGACATGGTCGCGGCCGGCTTCCCAGATGAAAGAGAAGGAAGACATTGCGATGACAGGAGAATACATCACAGGGACAACCAAGAAGAAACACCCCAAATTCAAAAACGGGACTGGAGAACAAGGCAGCCACGGGACGACGCCCGAGCATATCGCTCGGCCAAAGAGCAGCTCGACGGACCGTGCACAATACACGGGTTCAGAAACGAGCACAGAGAGCTCAGATCAGGGCACACCCTCAGGAACTGCAGGCGATTCATCGAGCTCTCCGAAGAAAAAAGTCGATCCGCAACAGCAGCGACACGACCTCTCGCAAGTGTGGCAACCGGAACCATCGCCCACGACGCTCCGCCAGCACCTGCCATACCAGCAAGGCAGGTAGAAGTAATCCAAGAACGGGGCACGACACCCGAGGAAGAAAAATACCCGGAAGCACACGGTCGGATCTACATGATACAAGAAGGAAGACCATCAAACAGGCAGCAGAAGCGGGTCACCAGACAAGTTTTCCTCGCAGTCTCTTCGCACGCGGCTGTCCCAGAATACTTGCGCGGATCCGAGACCGAAATCACCTTCTTCCGAGAAGACCACCCGCCAGCCATCCCGCGCCCAGGACAAGCCGCACTAGTACTTGAAGCACGAATCAGAAATTACGATATGTCACGAGTCTTCATGGACGGCGACAGCGGAATTAACATCATATTCACCAGAACCCTGGAAAAAATGCTCATCCAAAACTCAGCACTGAAAACTTCAGGCACAACGTTCCAGGGAATCGTGCCAGGGAAAGCAGTCTATCCCCTCGGAAAAATAAGTCTTGATGTGATTTTTGACAGCACGAGCAACTTCTGCAAAGAAACACTGGACTTCGAAGTGGTCAAATGGAAATCACAATACCAGGCCATCCTAGGACGCCCAGCCTTCGCGCGTTTCATGGCAGTACCACACTATGCCTACCTCAAGATGAAAATGCCAGGACCGCGAGGAGTAATCATAGTTAGCGACAGCTTCGTCAGATCTGACCGTTGCGACAAGGATTTCCACAAAATATCAGAAACCTTTGGAGCACAGCAAGCCAGCAGAGCCGCAGCACCAAAAGAACAGGATCAAACATAGAAGCCAAAGGGAGCCACAACAGTTTTCCGTTCTTAGGGCTTCTAAGCCATCAATCCAAATAAAGGGGTTGCCTTCAAGCAGCAGCCCCCCCCTCGTGTAAGAAACAAAAAGGGAAAATATTGAAAATATTCTCCCAAAATTTATTTCTGCACATTGGCACTCGGGGGCTCGCCGAAGCAGCCACCCCCCGAGGCGTTCTTCGCAAACGCGACTCTAAAAAATTGGCACTCGGGGGCTCGCCGAAGCAGCCACCCCCTGAGGCGTTCTTCGCAAACGCGACTCTAAAAAATTGGCACTCGGGGGCTCGCCGAAGCAGCCACCCCCCGAGGTGTTCTTCGCAAACACGACTATAAAAAAATTTCACTCGGGGGCTCGCCGAAGCAGCCACCCCCCGAGGCGTTCTTCGCAAACGCGACTCTAAAAAATTGGCACTCGGGGGCTCGCCGAAGAAGCCAACCCCCCGATGCTTTCTTCGCAAACGCGACCCTAAAAAAAATTTGGCACTCGGGGGCTCGCCGAAGCAGCCACCCCCGAGGCGTTCTTCGCAAACGCGACTCTAAAAAATTGGCACTATGGGGCTCGCAGAAGCAGCCACCCCCCGAGGCGTTCTTTGCAAACGCGACTCTAAAAAATTGGCACTCGGGGGCTCGCAGAAGCAGCCACCCCCCGAGGCGTTCTTCGCAAACGCGACTCTAAAAATTTGGCACTCGGGGGCTCGCCGAAGCAGCCACCCTCCGAGGCGTTCTTCGCAAACGCGACTCTAAAAAATTGGCACCCGAGGGCTCGCCGAAGCTGCCACCCCCCGAGGCGTTCTTCGCAAACGCAACTCTAAAAATAAGCACTCGGGGGCTCGCCGAAGCAGCCATCCCTCGAGGCGTCTTCACATACGCGACTCTAAAAATCGGCAAGCAAGGACCCCTCGCCCAATAACTCAGGACCCGACAAGAAAAATTTTACCAAGCAAAGTTTGATCTACAGCAGACGAACAAAGTAATCCAAATAGAACAGCAACAAAACGTTGCTCAGCAAAGGAAAGAGATCCAAGCAAGGGCTAATCCCCAGGCTCCGAATTTACTTTACACAGAGCACCCAATCGACGGTCATTATCCTCGACCACCCACTTCACAACTTTGCTTGCAGGCTCATCCGCCACGGTGTAATGATCGTCCATCGGCTGAGCTCGACCACCAGGAGGACCTCGAGCTGCCAACATAATATCAACCCCCGGCCAATGACTATGGACGAAGGCAAAAGCACAGCGAGCACCTGCATAAATCTGGTGATTAACTACACGCCAAAGATCCACAGGCTGGGAGAACATCCGGCAAAGCTTCTCAAGAGATGAAGGGACAGGATCCAAAGGGTAAAATTCAGCAAAAATCCTGCCAAAAACTCCGCGGCAGTACTCAAGAGCCCGCGGTACCCTCTCAACCCGCATCCTCAAAACGGCGAACACCCGAGCACGCGCCCTGTCCATCCAGAAAGGATTGTTCGCCTGTGTTGACACCCATTTTTGGCACGGCAATGAACCTATATAAGATGACCTCAAATGAAGAAGTGCTCTACATGAAAAAGTTGGGAATTGTTGATATGAGCAACTTTGTAGTTCGAGCCATGATCATCCGATTCCATCTCAAGGGCCAAAACTATGTTTGAAGCAATAAGACCCTAGCATTCGGAGTACTATTATTTCAATTAGGGCATCAAGACATCCTTAAATGGGAAAATGTTCTACATAGGCCGGCTTCGTCTCGTCGAACCGGTCGATTTTGATATTTGAAACGCCCAAATCCGAGTTCATATGAAGAAGTTATTACCAAAACAGTATAGCACTGGAAAACCAGGTCGGACCGTCCGAGGTGGAAACCGGACCGTCCGAGCTGAGGTCGGACCGTCCGACATTGAAGTCGGACCGTCCGACTTGAGGACCCCGATTACAGAAAGATTTTTACCTCAGCTCGGACCGTCCGACCTAGAAGCCGGACCGTCCGACCCTATGGTCCGGACCGTCCGGGATAAAGTCCGGACGTCCGAACCCCCGAGCCGGGTCCGAATTTGATCGGGTTTTTTGCAGTTTTGACGCGAATCTGAGCCCTTTTCTTGCATGGAAAGTCCAACCCCCTCATAAATAGATGAGGTGACGGCCGATTGAAACAACACACAATCGAACAAACATATCTACACTTCCAAACCCTAATTTTATCCCTCTCCCTTGTATCTTTCTTCTCGTTCTTCGTTCGTTCTTGTTCTTGCAGGGCAACGATCCACGAGGCCCTAGGGGCTATCAGGTCGACCTAGGGCAGCCCATAGCCGCCGTGCTCCCTAACGGGGTCCCTCCCGAGAGTGTGGGGTTTCGGGTCTACAAAAACGCCCGCCGGATTGCTTGCGTACCGCGCTTCCGGTCGGGTCTCCTTCGACGTGAGCTGCGGTGTATCACCCCGGCGTCGAGGGTACACGTGACGTGTTCGTGTGTCAACACACTTTTTGGCGACTCCGCTGGGGAAGAAGCTTTGAACGGTCTCCGGCCCGTTCTTGCTATGAAAAGATCGTCATCAAGGATTTGCTATCTACGAAGGTAATATGAATACTCAATCCCCTCATGTAGATGCAAATAGATCATATGGTGTTACTAGATCGTTCAATCAATATACTATATCGGCTAACCCTAGTTTTGTCAATTATACATGTAATTATATGCAAGGGCCGATTGAAAGTAATTTGCATGCTTCGACTTCTTATGATACTAGTAACATGCACCATATGTGTTCCAATTCTCATGCATCGGCAACCCCAGAGATCCATATGCCGATGAATAACATGATGATCTTGGTTAGTGGAGTTGAAACACCCCATGTAGGAAATTTCAATAACATGCAACAAAGTGTTTCACCTTTTTATTCATCGGCACCTAACTTGCAATATGTTAATCCAAATATGCCGATGGATAGGGGAATTGGCCATGCTAGCACTAGTTATTCGTCCAATTACCATCAACCATTATATGATACACCTCATGCTACTAATCCGCCAGTATCATATGCAACTGTAGATATTCATAATTCGGCTCCACACCTTCATGCTTATAGTCGAATAAGTGGAAATACTGCAGGAGCACATCTTCCTTTACATAACAGTGTAGCATATAATCTTGCCCATACACAATTGCATAAAAGCATTGGTGTGCAACTATATCCAGACTGGGTAACTGAGAACAAGCTTACATTCTCTCGGGATTTGTGCAATTCTATTCGTCAGAAGTTGATAGAAAGCGGGGAACCTCATGATTTTGCTGCTGTAAAGGCTAGAGTTCTGCAAATGATGCAGTTACCCAGCACTATAGCATCCATTACACCTCCTAAACCAGTGCAAACTTTCGGCACTACTCAAGTTTCAATGCCGAAAGAGTCTAAAAGCATTGGGGGACATTATCAGCAAGTAATGGCTGACACCGGTGACTTCACTACGCCTTCCTGGGAAGAATTATCAGACAAACAACGTCAAGGCTATGAAGTTTTAGGGAGGAAGCGCAAAGAGGATTATGAAGCACTCAAGAAGAAGCGTGAGGAGGAGTTTGAAAGGCTCAAAAAACAGCATGAAGAGCAGGATTTTCAAGAATACATCAAGCTCTTACACCGAGTGGTAATCATGTTGGCCCTTCTATGATGTTGCGGCAAGATAAAAAAGAAACTTTGCAGGCAAATCAGCAAGAGAAGATCAACTCGGCTAATATTGTTGAATCGGTTGAAGCTAATACAAATATGACTACATCTTCTACAGTCGAGTCATGCAATAGGGGTGGCGATTCCAATAAGAAAAAGGATGACCCGGGTGACGCAATCGATTCTATAGAAGCCGAACCAAACAGTTCAGGCGATAGCAAGTCAGGCGTGCACACCGAGTCCATCAAGCCAACAGAGGGAAACTTTGTCAACAAAGAGTATGACAAAGGACGCGAGTCAGCTGTGCTCAATTTTTCTGGATGCAAAGGAGTTTATGTACCACCCGATGAGTTCCATGTCAAACATGATGAGCATCAAAATCAAAAGGACACAACCGAGCCAGATTCGGTCAATGATGAACATCAAGAGCTAGAAAGCGGTGACACGGAACGAAATCCAGAAAAGGAAGACGAGACGTTGGAGAGTCATCAAAAACTGGAGCACGTTATTATAAAATTCATACAACCATCATGCTCTTCCAACGTGAATAAGGAGGTATGTATAGCAAGTAACTTATCTATTTTCAGATTTGGTCATAACTTTATTGTTGATGCAACTATTAGCAAAATTCTTATAAAAAATCTTAAGAGACCAATGAAGAAGGATAATTTACTTGTTAGCAATATAATTATAATAGAGCATATCGGTCAACACATTGTGTCACTTAGAGAGACCGGTAGTGAATTATTATTACAGCAAAAGCTTTTCCCGTTGTTTCATTTAAATTTTATGTATACATGGGTAATTTTGCTTATTTCATACTTGGCTTGCATTTGGTCTCGATTGAGGCATATATGCTATAACAGTTTTGATTTCAGAAATATAAAGCCAAGTTTTGAATTTTCTGAGAAAACCGATGGTAGTATACTTTCTTATTCAAAGTCATCAGAGATGGGGTGTGAAACACAATGCATAGCCGAATGGGGTGATGCGAAATCTGAACCGTTCGTTTGCTTACTTCCAAAGCCGTTCTCGCACCAAAATTGGCTAGAAAACAAAGTGATTACCTTCGATTCAAATATGTGTGATCGGATCTTTTATTTATTGCTTAAGAATGATTATATTAGAATTCTTGATCACCATGTTAAGCCATCAATCCAAGGACGAATGTATTGTAAGTTACATAATTCGTTCAAGCATAATTTTGAGGATTGCAATATGTTTTGTCAAATAGTTAAATCGGCCATTGATAGTGGACGATTGAAACTTGTTAAAACACCAAGGGATCATCATGCTATTCCTATTGGTCCTGATGGCAAAAAAGTTTTTGCATCGGTTGCTTCAAGCCGATTCATTTAAGGACAAGAAGGGAAAAACTGCAGGTGATGGGATCAAGATTTCAAGGACACAAATTATTCATGAGCGCAATGATGATATTATTGAAGGCGAGAATTCTGTCAAAGTTACAATGAAGACGCCAAGCACTGGGGGGCAGCAAGAAAATCCAAAGATCGATGCAAGGAAAACCAAAGAGAGCAAAGGCCGAGATATGCACAAGGGAGAGAAATCAGAGGTCACTTTCGCGCAACTATTGGAAAAATATCAGAAGATAAGTGAGGAGAAAATTTCTCATCGGCCAAGTAATTCAAAAGCATCAAGATCACGCCCTAGGCGCAAATCTAACCGGTATTGGCAAAGTGATAATTTCAATACATCATAATCATGTCCTTATTTTGAGCCGCCAGTACCAGCGTCATGGGTACATCCCTATGCTTATATAAATCAATATCCATCACAGGACAGGTATAATTCTAGGGCACATTATCCATCTTATTTTGAACCATCTCATCAAGATTATGCAGCTCCAAGAAGGTCCACATTCGATGAACAATTGCATAACAAAGACCGTTTCAATCGAAAGGAATCGGTCCGGAGCTCAAGGAAGAAGAAAGAGGTGGTCAAGCAAGTATATCGTGTCAAAAAGGGTGGTCGGAAGTGTGCCACTTCAGATTTAGTTTCAAATAATGAAGAGCCAATTAAAGCATTGAAATTGGCTACTAAAGGCAAAGATGTGGAGCAAGAAAATGTTCAGAATCAAGATGTCAAATCTGAACAGAAGGAGTTGAGAGTGCACAAGATAAAAAATGAATTGCCACTGCTTGAAAAAGAATCACAATCGAGATGTCCACTCAGTTTATCATATTGGCAGAAGAAGAAATTGCAAAAACTTAGTGCACGAGAACTTGAAAAGAAGAATATGGCATGGGTCCCCAAGAAGAACAGTCAAACCAAAAATGATGTGCAAGCTTCTATTTTAGAGAATACAACCAAAGTGAAGAAGGAGAAATCATCTCATAAAAGATTAAGCCGAAGGTTTCCATCATCCAACCGGAATCTTCGATTAGCACATCATTCATATTCTTCAAACATGTCATTGATGCCTTTATCATGGAATTCATCCTCAGGTATGATTGGTTACCCTCCATGGACTTATTTTGATCCATGGATGCAATACAATTTCTTACATCATGATAGGGGATTACCATGTCACTATAAATTTGATTAGTTCCATTCTTGTTGCTAATTCAAGGGGCCGAAATATTTGATTTGTTATTTCATTTGTTTGTTTCGGCTATATATGCTTTGGTGGATGAATTCTACATGTCGTTTATACTAATGGCCGATATTTCTTCTATCGTCCTAAGAATACATCTAAACATGGCCGGTGTGGTTTTCTAGACATCGTCCTTAGTTTTGTTGGAGATTGGGACAAGATGTACATTCGCTAAAAATATGTTGCATGAACCAATTCATAAGTTGCAGAATTGGTGAGTGGGATTATACTTTGGCTAGGTATGATATAGCTAAAATCTATGAGAAGCCAAATCATTGTTGTTTTTATTATTGAGTATAATATTGTTATGAACCTTGTCTCATTATTGCCATAGAGATTATATTTTGGTGCTTTAGTTGGTAGCAACAACCAAGGTTTTGGTATTGTTTTTATATCTCCTCATCGTGCTGTTTTGAAGCCTCATGTCGCTTAAATGTTGTTGCATGAACAATGAAAGCTGAATATGTTATTATTCGGTTCAGAACTTTTGCTTGATATAGGTGCTACACATATTGAGGCTTTTGGTGATTCATTATTAGTTGTGCAGCAAGTATATATGGATTTTATATATTTTGACGAATCACTTCATATTTATCTTGATAAGTGTCTAGATATAATTTCTTTATCCGATTACTTTATTGTTTCTCATATATTTAGACATGACATTGAAGAGAAAATGAGTTGGCACAGCAAGCATCCGGCTATTATGTTAATCATGGTGTATTTCTCAATAGCCGACGCCAAGTTTGCCAACATGGGGAAGGCCGATTCGGAGCTTACCGTTTTCGGCCAATAATGGAAATTTATATGCAGGCAAAGGCAAGATTGCGAGAAGTTAACTATTTTTTATTTAAAATATTCTTGCAAGAGGGTGGACAATATGATTTAGTGGATATCTTTTAGATGGATCTAGATATATGGGAATTATTGACGAATTTCTTATGGTGTTATTCTCAAAGTTCAGAAGGTTGCACCCAAGTCTGCATAAAAGGGATCAAACAAGCAATGGATGATACATGATTAATCGTGCTAACAAATACCCGATATATGATTATCGTCTCAAGGATAAGCATGGCCGATATACAATTATCGCCCTTAGAAAACACATGACCGATGGAGTGTTGACATCGTCCTTAGAACAAGCCTGGGCAAGATATTTTTCGGCACACAAGTTTTGCCGAAAAACAGGGGGCATGTGTTGACACCCGTCTTTGGCACGGCAATGAACCTATATAAGATAACCTCAAATGAATAAGTTCTCTACATGAAAAAGTTGTGTATTGTCGATATAAAAAACTTTGTAGTTCGAGCCATGATCATCTGATTCCCTCTCAAGGGCCGAAACTATGTTTGAAGCAATAAGACCCTAGCATTTGGAGTACTATTCTGCCAATTAGGGCATCAAGAAATCCTCAAATGGGAAAATGTTCTGCATAGGCCAGCTTCGTCTCGTCGAACCGGTCGATTTTGATATTTGAAACGTCCAAATCCGAGTTCGTATGAAGAAGTTATTGCCAAAACAGTGCAGCACGGGAAAACCAGGTCGGACCGTCCGAGGTGGAAACCGGACCGTCCGAGCTAAGGTCGGACCGTCCGACTTTGAAGTCGGACCGTCCGACTTGAGGACCCGGACTACAGAAATATTTTGACCTCAGCTCGGACCGTCCGACCCTATGGTCCGGACCGTCCGGGATAAACTCCGGATGTCCGCACCCCCGATCCGGGTCTAAATTTGATCGGG
The DNA here is from genome assembly GCA_950022295.1 of Bromus sterilis. Lineage (NCBI taxonomy): Eukaryota > Viridiplantae > Streptophyta > Magnoliopsida > Poales > Poaceae > Bromus > Bromus sterilis. The sequence goes on along the minus strand of OX465596.1, from coordinate 343,123,173 downwards.
TTTTTTGCAGTTTTGACGCGAATCTGAGCCCTTTTCTTGCACGGAAAGTCCAACCCCCTCATAAATAGATGAGGTGACGGCCGATTGAAACAACACACAATCGAACAAACATATCTACACTTCCAAACCCTAATTTTATCCCTCTCCCTTGTATCTTTCTTCTCGTTCTTCATTGTTCTTGTTCTTGCAGGGCAACGATCCACGAGGCCCTAGGGGCGATCAGGTCGACCTAGGGCAGCCCATAGCCGCCGTGCTCCCTGACGGGGTCCTCCCGGGAGTGTGGGGTTTCGGGTCTACAAAAGCGCCCGCCGGATTGCTTGCGTACCGCGCTTCCGGTCGGGTCTCCTTCGACGTGAGCTGCGGTGTATCACCCCCGGCATCGAGGGTACACGTGACATGTTCGTGTGTCAACAGCCTGCACGACTGGGTCCTCCAGCCGCAGCAACTCAGACTGTACCGCCTCCTCTTCCTCGCGGGAACGCCCAGAAAGCACTTCACAACGAAGAACAAAGGTCAGCCGCAGAGCACAAAGGAAAGAACCCGTGCAGTCGAACGGTCAAAGAAAAAAGCAAACTCACCCTTCAGAAGGTCAGACAGCTTCAACATCCAAGCTGCCAAGCTATCCAAGAAAGCCTCAGTACGCTCGCGTTTCGAGCGATGGACTGCAACAACACCTTTCAGTCGAACGATCTCACATTCGGCCTCTTTCAGCCTCAAGCAAACGGACTCGTAAGCACCTTCGCGAGCATCCTCCTTCAGCAAATTCCAACCACGAGAAACGCCCGGGATGGCCTACCGCAAAGAGAAACAAGTCAAAAGAAGCAAGGCAACAAGCAGCACAAGAAAGCAAAGCAGGTCCATGAATTAGATCCGCCGTCCCGCAGGAGGCACATTACAACTGAAAGTTCTCAAAACACAAAAAGGACCACACTACTCCTCGGCTGCAGAATTATTTGCCTCTACGACCAGCTGCAGCTGGCGGGCTAGTCGAGTAGCGCGAGCACTCTGCTCGTCCGTGTAAGCAGGAAAAGTATCCACCATGGAATCCTCAATAGGGAGACCATGGCCCAGAAGAACAATAATAGACGTGGCAAGCCCACCCACCACATTCTCACGAAGCAAGCCCTCCAGCTGATCCCCATCCGGACCGAAGGCAGCAACTAGAGAATCAAGATCCTCAGGGCGCTTCTCCAAATCAGGGAATAGGTGCTCATGGAGAAGCTTCAGGAGAGTGGTAGCCCGGTCACAGAGATCCCAAAAGCTACAGCAGCGTCCGAGACAGCATCTACAGAGCCACGGAAAACACCCGAACCGGCAGCAGCAACATCCACCGCTCCAACACCCGCAGAACCTGGAAGAAGGCCACAGACTAAAATCCCAGCAATCGGAGAGGAAAACAAACCGCAAAAAAACGGATGACAGGAAGAGTCCACCAACCAGTTAGCGAGCTCGCCAATTCATGCAGGCGCTCGCACTCAACCCTCTCGATCTTGAGAAATTTCTCCTACAACCGCTGCAACCGCTCGAGCTCGCACTGCTGCGCCTGCAGTTCCTTTTCCTTGGACTCCTGAGCAGCCCGAAGCTCAGCAAGTTCCTTCTTCATAGCCTCCGCCCGCCTGTCAGCACCCTTCTTGCGACCTACGGAACAAACACCAATCAGACAAAACCAATCAGCAAAAGAAACAAAGACCACGAACCAGGGTCTCACGTGTCATAGCAGTTAAGCTCCCCTGGACCGAGTCATGAGCACGTCGCCACCGATCAGTCTCAGTCAGCACACGCTCGCACATCCGGAATAAAGGCTGCACCCAAGCAGAAACACCAAGTCAAAAGCATAGGAAAGAAGAAAATCAAAGGCTACAACCAATCACAAATGATTGCTTGCAGCCTCGGGGGCTACTCCCATTGGGAGCACTGCCGTGCTCCCAATATATATCAGACCGACAGAAGGAAGACCAAAATCATAGACTACGACCACCCACAAGTGACCGTTTGAAGCCTCGGGGGCTACTATAGAAAAGCACAGAAGGACAAAGAAATCTCATACTTGCTCCGCCATGCGATCAAAGAACTTCGCTTTAGCCTTAGCAGAGAGATCCCTCCTCTCCAGAAAGTGCTCCTCAGGGATCACTGGTTTGACATCCGGAGGTAAGTCACCCTCAGCAGCAACAGCAGCCGAAGCAGACCCCCCAGACGGAGCATTCGCAGAGGTCCCCTCCACACCTATAGTCGCAGGGGTCGTCCCCTCACCCGAAGCCACGGGAGTAGTAGAACCGGCTAGTCGACCAGACGCCGCACCAGAATCAGTCGAAGGAGCAGCGACAGCACCAGCACTCGCAGAGGAAGCAGCCGGAGAAGGAGCAGTCCTACAAAATGGTTACCTTCAAAACACCTGCCAAGGCAATGAAAGCTAGAAACGGAAAAGTGGAAATGTACACTAACCCAGCAGGCGCAGCGCCTGGACGCAGCAATATCCCGAACCTGCGTTTCTTCGAGGCAGCAGGAGGAGGGCACGACCCAACAGGCTATACGACAGCGTGCAAATCCTCCCCATCACCCTCCGCATCACGACCACTCGCAGGGCGAGTGCGTTTGACACGAAGAGGACTTGAATCCCCAGAGTCATCCGCAACTGACGGTGGAGCATCCATGGACTCGACAGCAACAGCACCCGAAGAGCCAGAAGCACCCCCATCACTCGCAGGGACAGGATCGGCATCAGCCTCACCAGGTTCATCGAGTATATCCGCATCCTCAAGCTGCGGCGGATTGTTCAACAAAGGATTGTGACCCTACAGATCAAAACAACATCAGCAATCAATAGGAACGAGTCAGCAGTTCAAATAAAATTTAAAGATAAGTACCTGAGGAAGAGGCAAGTCAGCAGAGTAAGGACGAACAAGACTCTGCTCCCCAATGCCCGTGCACTTTGTGACTTGCTGAACCCGGGTCAAAAGGTTGTCATCAAAAAACTCTTCGGGTGAACACCTGGTCGAGTCATCAGGCCCAGTATATTGCCACATGGGACGGACCCGATGCTGAAGCGGCTGGACGTGTCTCTTGACAAACACAGAGATAAGCTGGCCGCCAGTCAATTCATCCTTCAAAGCAGTAATCTTTTGCACAAACGGTTCCACAAGAGACGACTCGCGAGCAGACAAAGGATGCGCCCATGAAGAACTCTTACCCGCCCGCGAAGCAGGATCGAAAGGAGGCAGACCAAACCGCTGACCCGCAACGCACTGGTCCTTCAGATAAAACCAGCTCCTCCGCCACGAAAAGACGGAGTCCAACTTCTCCAGATCAAAATAAGCAGATTTCTCCTTACTGGAGATCCCCACGCCCCTAATGGCATATTCAGAATTTGTCCTCTTCACATTAAAGAGACGTTTCCAGAGGCCCCAATGGGGATAAATTCCCAAAAAACCCTCACAGAGCGTAATGAAACAGGCAATGTGCAGAATCCCATTAGGGGTTAAATCATGCAGTTGCAACTGATAGGCGCAAAGCAACCCCCGGAGGAAAGGGTGAATGGGAAGTGCAAAACCATGGGGGAAGAAACTCTAAAAGCATACCCGCTCATCTGGACGGGGCGCAGGAACCTCCTCATCACCAGGAATCCGGGCGCCATCACGCGCCACCACGCTGTCGGCCACCAGTTCATCCAGATCTGCAGCTCCAAAAGTAGAGCGCTCCCATCTTCCGCTAATCCTCGCCGACTCTTGCGCTGCACTACGGGGACGCTTGGACATGGATCTCAACTAGCAAACCGCACGAAAAGACAGGCGTACGGCAAAGAACAACGAAGGAAGAAGAAAGGAAGACAAGAGAAGGCAATGGTTGGGTGAAAACCTAAAACACACCAGACCCCGGTATTTAACCACTAGCCCGAGCAAACAAATCGTCACCGCTCATTTTGGAATCCAGGAGACGTGGCACGATCCCACGATAGCCGAGGAACATGGAAAACTCAACCGGCGCACTAACCATATCGCCCACCGCGCGCGAAAAACGAGGGCCATCATCACGAAGTGAGAAATTTTCGGGCAACAGATGTCTAGTCACTGAATTTTCACTTGACATGGCAACCCAACCTGTCAGGCGAACCAGCAAACGTCACACCTCAGCAACGCGTCGCAACACGCATCTTCGGTCAGCATCCAGCTCCTTACAAGCTTTTTTCATATTATTTCAAAGAAAAATTCTTACTCCCATTGGGAGTACCTTTATTCGAGTTCGGGTGCTCCCTCACCTAGAAGGCAAAAACGTGCTCCAGTGATCACTCGCACTAGCAGAAACAACATACTCTAAGAGTTCGGGTGCTCCCTCACCTCAAGAGCAGAAAATCATTCGAGTGACCACTCGCCCAAAAGATTCAGCCATTCAGCAAACATGACTTACTCGCGCACTCGACGACATTCTGAGTGGGTGCTATCTTATTTTCCTCGCCCGAGTTCGCTACAAACTACACGAGTGACGACTAAAACAGCTCACTTGATTGTTTATTCCAAGTGGGTGCATTGCTAAATCAGGCTCCGTGCCTCAAAACAGAAAATATTATACCTGGGCTACGACACACTGTACCCAGATGCCACGCAAGCTTAGCGTGTAGGTAAGACCCCGCTGCGCAGAACGGCCGTGCCGGGACTTGCCGCAGAGCGATTTCACTCCCGGCCTTTTCCATGCGCTCGCATGATAGAAAGAACCGAGCGGACGCTCTCAGGCTATGTGCTTAGACTGGCAGCAATTGATCCTATAATACCTGCAACGACATGACTTTGATTGACACCAGTGTTCCAAGTTCATGTCGAGGGACATGCGCTTGATTGGGCTACTGTGGTATTTGTCACTAGCACAATTCACCAAGGCTCGACCAGTCGACTCCTTGGGCCCTTTCAGCTTAGCAATCCCTCGAAACAGATATTGTCATGGCTCAAAACTGCCAGCGACCCGTGGCGATACCACGCTTACAAACAATAAAGCGCAGAAGAATTTGAGTCCCTGCGCGACTCTTTGAGTCCCCTAGGCACTCGGGGGCTACTGACGAGGGGGTGACCCCACGACTCCTACGTGTGAGGCTACCTGGTGTGTATGAAGACAGAAGGCCCACTGGGAAGCTACGAAAAGCCCACGATTGGCCCAACCAAGCACCAACGTAGGAGTCCGCGACTTACATGGAAGGTGCAACTTGGCGTACAAGGCAGGACTAGAAATAGGAAACTACCTATGTAACCTAGCACGGACTCCCCGAGACCTAGTTTAATATATAAAGGCTGGGAGGGGAGACGTCTAAATCATCTCAATACGCATCTACTCATCCTTGCCTTGCGAGAACTCGCCTTGGCCTCCACTGTAATCGCCCCCTCACGTAATAATATTGAGAAGGAAGTGCTTCTCCTGTTAGCCGACGAGTATCGTCCAACCTGTGCCATCTCTATGACTAACCCAGGGTCCCTGACCATGGGATTTGCCGGGGTTGATCCCCATCACCTCCCTAAATGAAAAAGTGGACTTGATTATGTCTCTACTTACCAAGCAATCTCCTATTGATCCTCATGATGTTCCTTTAAATTCTTTGATTATGATCAAGTAGATGTGAACTTTATCTCTAGAAACAACTTCAATAACAATGCTTATAGGAGTAATTTTGGTAGCAATCCTAGACCGTTCCCCTCCAACAACTATGGGAACAACAACACTTATCCTAGCACCAGAAACTCTACCCCTAGAGATGGAGACATGCCTATTTATGAGAAACTTTCGGAAATAGAGAAGGCCACTAAGAACTACATGCACACCCAGTATGAACAAAATAGGACCTTCTCTAGACAATTAGATGAGCACACTTCTATCTTGCAAGACATTGGTAAACAACTAGAAAGTATGAACACTGAGATCTCTAACCTTCAGACTAGGGTCACCACCACAGAAACCCAAGTTTCCAATATGTCTCACAGACATGCTACTTTGATAAACCAAATGGCGGCTAAACCTGAAGTGGTTTCGACCATAAAGGAGGAAGAAGATAGAATTAAGAGCCTTCCTACACACCATACCATTGCTACTATCCAAATGGTTGATAATTAGCACCCAATGCACCCCTAGTCCCATAGGACCTATTAATGGTGATGCTATGACCTCAACCGTAGAAGAAGAAATTCCTATGACTATAGAAGCTACCAAACAAGTGAGCCTAAAGGATACCACTACCACTTTACTTGATAGTAGTGACCTTGATTTTGATAATTGCACCCTTTCTGAAGTTATTCGTTTCCTTCACAAGATGTCTAGAGACCCCCACACTAGCACACTTAATCTTTCCTTCACGGAGCATATCACTAATGCTCTCATTAAAGATAGGGAGGAGAAGCTTAGGGTAGAAGCCTACATACCTAGAAAGCTAGAAGATGGTTGGGATCCTATGATTAAAATTAAGTTGAATAACTTTTCTTGCTATGCTTTATGTGATGTTGGAGCTAGTACCTCTGTTATGCCCAAAAGAATGTATGATATATTTGAAATAAAACCTTTTGATTCCTGTTCTTTTGGTGTTCGTCTTGTCGACTCTTCCGTAAAGAAACCTTTGGGGAAGATCGATGATGTTCTTATCATTGTCAATGACAATTATGTTCCCGTTGATTTACTATTATGGACATTGAATGTGAACCTTCTTGTCCAATTATTTTGGGACGTCCTTTTATTCGCACCGTGGGTGCTATTATTGATATGAAAGAAGGGATTATAAAATTCCAATTCCCTCTCAAGAAAGGGATGGAACACTTACCTAGGAAAAATATTAAGTTGCCATTTGAGTCCGTCACACGGGCTAGTTATTTTCTTGAAAAGACTTGATCTATTTGCATTAAGCCTAGCTAATGGCTTTAAAGAAGCGCTTTCGGGAGGCAGCCCGCAACGAATATAGGATTTACTTTTTGTTTTTCTTCTGTTTTTAGTGGTCTTGATGATTGTTACTACTGTAGCAACATCATTGTATCTTTACTTTTCAAGCTTTGGGCCATTTATAGCCTCATATGACAAGGGAAGTGAAAGTTGTGACATGCTGTCCAGAAAACAGATTCTGTCCTCGTGACTAGAAAAATCACAGAAAAATCCCATTTCATCTTTTTGAGATGAAATTTTTACACAGTGTGCTCTATCCAATTACGGAACTTTCGTATGTTCTGAGTATTTTTATTTGAGTTGCAGAAGTATCCCTAAAAAAATTATTTACTACCTGCTGGTCTGTTTTTCACAGATTCTGTCCTGTTTTGCCTTTTCTTCATTTTGCAAACCTTAAGCTTGCTTTTTCTTTGCAAAATATTTTTGGAAATCTTGAGAAACAGTAGCTCTTCAAGAATATACTTGTTTCCAATAGAGAAAAAATTATTTTATTATGGGTACTAACCTCGCTAATCAGATTATGATGAGTTATGTATGAAGGGAGTTTTCAAGTGTGCTAGGGAAGATGATGAAAGAAGATTCAGGAGTGTCAAGCGCTCAAGGTTGGGGATGCCCCCATGCATCTCCAGGAAATATTCAAGGAGACTCAAGCATATAATCTTGGGGATGCCCCCGTGCATCCCCTTCTTCATCAACAATTATCAGTTCATCTCTCGTCTCACTATGTTTTTATCACTTCATGCGTTATGTGCTATGCTTGGAGCGTCTCGCTCTTAGGTTTTATTTTTAGTTTTCTTTAGCTTTTCTTTCTGTTCATAACAAGTTAGAACCCTGCTTTCTTTGTGTGGGAGAGAAACACGCTCCACTTTCAAAATCTAGAACACAACATAGGATTTTTCATGCTTATCTTTGTTGTGTGTGTTCTTTATCTTTTTCGTAGCTACTGTCATGTTTAGCTCTTAGTTTTCATGCTTATCTTTTTAAAGAGCTTTTGTTTATTTTATTGCTAGAACTCTCTTGAGTTTTCATGTTTATCTTGTTTAGAGAGTTTGCTTGTTGCACTGAGTTTTGTGTCTTGACTTGAAGTAGGTAATTGAGGTTGCTATTCTTTTGTAGTAGTAACTTACAATAGTTTTGAGGTATTGTTTTGAGTAATGTTTGGACTTTTGGTGTCAAGAGCTTTAGCCTATTAATGATAGATGTCGTATTTTGGGAAATCCGTGTTTATTTTCAAAACTTAAAAATTAGTTGAGAACTTTAGCTACTAGATGGATCACTACTCTTCTGAGGGGTCGAATATTAGAGTACACTCACCTACCATGAGTCGAGGATGCGCAAGGATAACCAAACCCCCATACACTCCTCCTCGGGGTAATTGTCTCTTTGTGAAACCTCCTCATTAGATTGAGAGTTACCGATAATAAGTGCATGAGTTCTTCGGACTAATGTGAGTATTCGAAAGCTGACACTTCCACCTTCCCATATTTTTCTAGCCTTTCATGTGTCGTGCGTTGCTTTCTTCTCACTCCGAGAGTTGGCGTCCACCTTCGCCGGTACATCCAAACCCTTGGCATGATACGCTCTGTCATCATAAACCCCCTTATATCCTTCCTCAAAACAGCCACCATACCTACCTACCAAGGCATTTCCATAGCCTTTCCGAGATACATTGCCATGCAACATCCACCTTCTCATGACTGGATCTTCATGTCATACATGCTACTTTCTTGATCGATGAGCCGCATGCTAGTTGGGCCTTGCCCTAATCAGTGCTACATGACACGCTAGTATCATTGCATATCCTGCTACACTGGTAGAGGCATACATTGCATACTTCTTGATAGTTACATCTTCTTTATGATTTGAGTACTTTTGTAAAGTGTGAAAGCACTTCTATACTTCTTGTAATATATAGAGTGTTGCCCCTAAAGTGAGGAAAAGATCCCAAATAGGACAAAATTAAAAGATCCCAAAGAGGACAAATGAGAGAAATAGAAAGAGCCATTGATGCCACCAAAAAAATACAAAAAATATAAAAAAGATAAAAGAAATAAAAAGAGAGAAGGGGGCACACTACAATTCCTTTTGAGAGATCCACACTCGTACTCCCTCTTATATCTTGTACTCCATAGAGATTATCATTTATGCATATAGCTATGTGGGGACCTTCACACTATAGAACTTGGCATGTATATTCCAATGATGAGCCTCCTCAAATGAGCTCTAGATCTTCTTGAGAAAGCAAGTTGGATGCACCCCCACTAGTTCCATTGGAGAGCTTTTAGCTCATATGTGCATTTGTTTCATGGCAATCCCTACTCCTCACATCATATCTATCATTTGGATTTCTCTCGCCTATGATTGTCCTCATTGATGTGAGCCTTTCACACCTTTTTGTCTTCCTCCTCCACAATATTCCCTCTTTGCCATCCTAAGTGTCAACTTTCTTGCTTACGCTCATCCATTGCATGAGTGCTCAAAATGTCGAAAAGGAGTGGATCATTTTGACTTGTACCTAGCAAGTGGTCTGGGGATGAGTCAAGATAAGATTCCAAAGAATACCAAGTGTGAAACTTTAGTAGATTTAGTTCTCAACACAAAAATACTTTTTCTCGTATATCCCTATCCCCTTTCTTGCATGCAAACACCATTTGGAGACATTCGAGTCACGGACAGCGAGAGCTCTTGCACCTTTATGTTCTTATGTTGCTTGTTTCAATGCTAAATATAGACTCTTTCCTGTTATGACTTGAATTGAATTAAATGCCTTGATTGCTTTACTTAAAAGTTATTATATGGTTGTTAGCATGTCACCACAGAAATTATGCTTTTATCATTTACCTACTCGAGGACGAGCAGGAATTAAGCTTGGGGATGTTGATACGTCCAAAACGTATCTATAATTTCTGCTTGCTCGATGCCTCTTTTGTGTGATATTGCTATGATATTGATGAACTTCCACACACTTTTGATCATATTTGGACGAACCTATTAACTCAGTGCACCCCAGTGCCAGTTCCTGTTTTCTACTGTTTTTCTATTTCAGGCTTCCCCCATATTAAAAGTGCTCCAAAAATTTGGGAAAAATACAATAAAAAATAAGCGCAGCAGAAGCTTCGGGAATCACCAAGGGGGGGGGGGGCAGATGGGACCCACCAGGGCCCTAGGCGCCCTCCCGGCACGCCCTAGGGTGGTCCGCGCCAGGGGGGCGCCTGGACCCCTGGTGGCCCCCCTGGCTGCCCCCTTCGCCTATATATCCCTCGTGACGTGAAACCCCCGTGACGGGAACCCTTTTTCGCGATCTCTCCTCTATTCCACCGCCACCAGGCTTCCAAGATCGGGAGCACCAGAAGACCTCTTCCCGGCACCCTGTCGGAGGGAGGAACCACCTCCGGGAGCTTCTTCACCACCATGGATGTTTCCCCGGATGAACCGTGAGTAGTCCACCTTGGACCATGGGTCTATGATCAGTAGCTATGTGATGTTCTCCTCCCCCCTTTGTTCTTCATGGATTAGACCTCGTGAGCTGCCCTACATGATCGAGGCACATATGTAATATTTCTGCTGTTGCTATGCTGAGTTTGCTGGGATCCGATGGATTATGAGACTATGTTCAGATTGTGTTTGAGTAATATATTTGATTCTCCTCTTTTATATTTATGTTGTAGAGTAATTCTTGCATGTTATCCGTTGCTTTTTATTGCTTGGGCCAAGTAGTAGGTAGTGACTCCAAGAGGGAGCGTTATGCATGATTGTGCGTTCATGCCCCCTGATGACTAGCTTGAGTGACAGAAGCATGATTCTAGGGGATTTGTTGTTGCCACAAGGGGGAAAACAACGGTGCTTGTACTTGCGGGTGCAAGAATAGTTTACTTTACGCAAAGTTCTTTAATGCAGTTGTCTGTTGCTTTGAGTTTACACTTTGGATGGAATTCACAACTTAATACCAGCGAGATGTTCTGGATAGATATCTCAAGGTGGATGATTAGTAGGTAGATGCAGATGGATTTTGGTCTACTTGTCTTGGCGTACCGCCCATGCTTTTGAGCCTCTTCCTTTCTTTATAGCATAGTTAGCATTGGTTTGCGCACATAATCCTGTCAGTTGCCCAGCTGTAATTTGTTTACCTCGCATGGCTATTTTATCGTCTTTTGGGAGACAGACATCACTAGTGAACATCATAGGACCCCGGTCCATATTACCAATACTGTTTACACCCACTATCAATTTACTGCTTATTTACTTTTCCGTTGCTATCACTATCATTATTATCCCGTGTGTTTTATCCTTTGTAAACAAAAAGGTCGGAGGAATTGACAACTCATATGTACTCGTTGGGAAGAAAAGTTATTTGCTGTGTGTGCAGGTCCAGATCAAGGAAGCAACTTTTTTCTAAAACGGTGCCATTGTTTCCTTGCCACCTTCTTGTCGATCTTGGAGTCCTACTGGTCGATCCTCAACCTTAGCATCTTCGCTAAGGGAAATTGCCGCTATCTACATCTCAACCTTCCACTTTGGGTAACCAACGAGGGGGCGAGAAATCGTACAATCACCCCTTTCCCTCCATCTCCCCGAAGCCGTGCGTCCCCGCCCGTGTACGCCTCGGTCCACCGCAGTTCGCCACTGCTACTGCTGCCGCATCAGGCCGCCGGTGAGCACGTGCTTACCGTGCTGCTCGTCGCACCCTCCCATGATGTGTCGTGCCCTCCCGCACCCACCCGCCCGCGCTGGCCACGCCCTGCACGCCCCTAATGTCTGTCTCCGCGGCCGTCCGCCATGGCCGAGGTGCACCAGCCTTCCTCCGTGGTCGCGCCCTCACTGGCTTCGTGCGCGCGCCGCCGCAGCCGCTCGTCCCGCAGCCCTCTCCCACCCATTGTTGTTGCTCGTCTCCGGCCGGCCTCGCTGCACCACCGCAAGCCTGCGAGGCCACGGTCGTGGGATAAACCGCAACTCCCCTTTGAAATTAGTTGCTAGTTAAACTTTAGGGAGATAACCCCCCCTCAGGTACTTACAAGTGGGCCCTAGGCCATTTGCTAAATTAAAATAATTGTTAGTAATCCCTGTTAGACTGACAGTTGGGCCCAATTTACTATTTAAATAAATTAAGTTAGTTTAATTGGTTCTGTGTGCATGACATGTGGGACCCTGGCTATTAAAACCAAATAAAATGTTTTATAATAAAATGCAGTCAATGACATGTGGGTCCTCTCTGTTTTATTCAACTAAATAAAATGTTTAAATACCACTGCCTATGACCTGTGGGTCCACCCTGTCAGTACTGTTGTGGATAAGTTTGTGGATAATGTTGATTTAATAATTAAAAGAAAATCTAGAAAATGATTTAAATTGAATAAATCTTTGAAAATCAATATCTTTTAATCCGTAACTCCGATGAAAATATTTTATATATCAAAGTTGATCCAAAAATTATCACAAATCCGAATACGCCACCCGTATACCCGCCGCACCCCTCTAACATACCAAACGTGGAACATTTTGTAGGAGATATGCCCTAGAGGCAATAATAAATGTTATTATTTATCCCCATGTTCCTAATTATGTTTATATTCCATGCTATAACTGCTATGGTTCTCGAGTCTGCAATAACCACGAGGCTCGGAGGAAGACTCATATGCACGTGTGGAATAATAAACGGATAAAATATATATATTCCTAGTCTCGCCTCTAAGACTAGCTCAAGTGTTGCATGATGGTTCTGTTTTCCTGATCATGGGCATGACTATGCCGGCAATTTTGAGGGCACAATGTTAGAAGAACATTTGTGTTGAATCGACCCAGATTGATGTTATGCTATGAGATACATTCGTCACCAGTTAATGGATTATAACACAGAGAAAGTTGAGCGTTTGCATAATTCCTTAGACCATGAGAGTATCGAGTTCCTTCGTACTTGCTTCGTGAACTTTGGGGTTTGTTAAACGTCATCTGTAAAAGGGTGGCTATTACGGCGGCTTACGGGTTCACGGAAAAGTATGACAAGGAACTAGGTAGCTCAAGATTGGGATTTGCTCCTCCGTCGATGGAGAGATATTCTTCGGGCCCTCTCGGTGTTACGGTATCCACCATTGTCTGGCCAGACACAGTGTGATTTGATCACAGGGATGCCGGAACGCGGGAACGAGAAAAGAGAACAATACCAGTAACGAGGTAACTGGCATAGTGGACAAGTGTTGATCCACGGGGATGCCGATAAGTCTCACCTCGGGTATTTTTAACATATCGCGAAGCAACAGGAATAGCACACGGCAACTGGAGGTTCACTCGAATTTTTATTCGTGTGGATATAGGGGTCAATATGGGTGTCCACGGCTCCGATGTTGATCATTGATCGGAAAGTGTTCTGGGTCATGTCTATACTTGACCGAACCTATAGGGTCACACGCTTAAGGGTCATCTATCTGTTGAATACTAGACAGGGAGTCTGAGAGAAAGTCACCGGAAAGGTTTCGGAGAAAACGGAAAAGTTCCGGAAAGAGAACACCGGAATAATTTTGGTAAAACCGAAAAGTTGTTTCGGAATATATCATTAAGTCAAAATGGTTTCGACACACGCCTGGAAATTCTTGGAGGGTGCCAGAATTGTTCTGGGAACTTCTGGGATTTTTCCAGAGAGAAAAAACCGGAAATGTTCCGGAGCTGCCGGAACCGCTTTGGTTGCTTTTCGCAGATGAAAATCACTAATCCGGAATTGTTTCGGAACGCATCCAAAATCCTTTTAGTGGGTACTGGAATTTTTCTAAGACCTACAGAAAAGTTTCGGATTTTACGGTCGCAGATAAATGTCTTCATGAATAGTGGATACACTATTCATGATGATGCAGGCGATGATGCAGCTTGCATGATGATGCAGGCGATGATGCAGCTTGCATGATGATGCATGCGATGATGCAGCTTGCATGATGATGCAGGCGATGATGCAGCTTGCATGATGATGCAGGCGATGATGCAGCTTGCATGATGATGCAGGCAATGATGCAGTTTGGAGGGCATTTTGGGTTTTTCCCCATAGCCTCTCACCCTATAAATAGGGGTGGAGAGGGGTCTCTCAAATCTGATCCAAGTTCTCACTTGAACTCTCAACAAGTGCCATTGCATGATCTGGCTTTCTTCTCTCCCTCCCACGAAATAGTTTCGTAGAGCCGAAAGGCTGTCTAGGTTCCGGCAGGAACTAGTTCTGGACGGCGAAGCCCTGCCGGATAGATGACACCGTATGTGTGCAACCCCGTAGAGAGGTCGTAGTTTCGATCTTTTGCCCGAGGGACTGTTCGAGGGTCCTCCCGAAGGGCTGTCCGAGTTACCGTTCAAGTTTCGAGGGTCCTCCCGAAGGGCTGTCCGTGACATCGTCCGAGGGACTGTCCGACCGCCTCTCGGAGCGCTGTCCGAGGAGCAGACGAGGGAGAACATCCTCGCGGTTGGGAGGTTGTAAATCCTAGCTGCGGGGGTCTGCACCAACGATCTACATCGACTCTACTTCCGCTGCGCTACGAGTCGGTAACGATTAGATCAAAACCTTGTATGCAGTCTCCATAGTGGTCCTGGGTTGTTCGTAGTGCGGAAAATTTTTGTTTTCTGCCGCGTTCCCCTACAGTGGCATCAAGAGCCGTGCTATGCGTAGATGCATGTTGCGATCTAGAATACATAGAGATGTATGGGTATTGCATAATATAATTTTGGAGTAGATCAGATCTATTGCTGAAAATTATTTATGCGGGTGGCAGATGAAATCTGTTACTCGATGTTCTTGTTGCTTCCCTAGAATTTGCATATTTCTGATGTCGATAACAGTATGGTGGAGTTTCAAAGTTCTGGCAATCTGCGATCCTGATTGATCAAAGAAGTGCTAACAGTTCGTTGAATTCCACCGTAGTTAGAGAAAGAAGAAATTTTGCAGACTAAAGGGCAATGCAGATATGATCTGCACGGGGATCACGCGTATGACGAAGTTCAGTATGGGTCTCGAGATTTTATTATCTCGTGTTTCATACACCCCGCAAAGTTAATCTAGCGACTTGAATAATCATGCTTGATGATAAACGTTGGTAGCTGCGGTTTAAGTCAAAACCTTAGAAGCCACGTAAAATAAAATTTTGCATAAACCGATTAGAGGCGTCTAACTTGGTTGTGCAGGATGTGCATGTGATGTGGTATAGCAAAGCTCATATTAATTTGATTATGTATGATATGACTATATAATGTAAATTTATTAACATGACCTGCGTGTCATGATTCGGCATGATGGCTGGAGCCATATGATTGTCACTTTAATGACCTGCGAGTCAACCTTATGTAATGCACTTATTTTATTAGCTATAGAGATAGCAATATTATTTGGTGCATCGACAAGGTGGTGGCAAACTTCGCGAAGGTGAACTCCGACGCAAATGCCAAAGACGAAGAAATACTTGACTTCTCCGTCAGAAGGGGCTATACCATATCATGCAATTATGAATTACCTGAGATGTTTATCCCTTAAGTTGCACCCTTCTTGATTGCGCGGTAGTCGCTTTTTATTAGGGTGATCTCTCACTTAAAATATCAAGTAGTTAGTGTTCTCCCAAATGTAGCACCGTCACAGCATCTATCCTTTCGGGGTGCGCCATGGATGCATGGGTACGAACGACTGGAGAAATGTAAGGCGGGTGAGGTCAGACCTCGCAGCAAGATCACTTGGTTGTCTTGACGTTCATGGCAGGATCGTCCTGAGCTCGGAACACACGCATCGAAAGATGAACAAGAGTCACATAGAGATGTGATCGGCAAGTTGGCCTACCAAATCAAAATCCTCGTCATGAGATGATGATTCTATGGCGTTGTATTGATATTTGGATCTTGAATCACTCATAATCAATTTTGAGAGATATTTATTTGAGTGGGAGCGCATTTTAGAATTAACTTGTTTAATTTTGAGTGCAATTAATTATGAACACTGTCTAAGTATAATTTGCTAATAGTTGTAGAATAATGGCTCGCGTTTCCACCTTCCCTATTAAAATTGAATAAGCTGTTAAATATCTGGTCAAAACTTTACGGTTGGTAACGTAATGCGAGGATTGTCCTCAAGAGTGCCGAGAAGGATTTTGTCCTATCGCATGCTTTCGGTGTCCTCCCGCTAATGCTATGGATGATGTGACTCTCGTCCTTCGATCCAAAAGCTAGAATTCCATTGTGGTCAAGTGCAATACGTTTGCTTCCATAAGACCCGAACTTCACAAGTTTGGGATAGTTATGTAGTATTCATGGAACTGAAAATTGTTTTCAGATACAGACAAAGGCTAAAAGATATGAGATATCCAAAGCAATATTTGTTTGCAAAGTATTAGTAAAGTGTTTACTGGGCATTTGACTGATAAGAGAGGGATCCAGAAGAACGCCTGTCATATGATGAAGGTGAATAAAACAAACAACTTAAAGAGAAAGGAAATGTCCAAAGGGTGTTAGTGTGACTCACACGCCTAGGAAGTCCGGGGCTAACGCCGCTCTTAAAGTTGGGTGCTTCTTCTGAGAGTAGGAGAAATATTGAAAGTTAAACTGTTAGAAGTATAAGGGCAAAAAGAAAGAAGACTGGAATGTCCAGCTCATGTATAAAAGTCATGAAAGTTATTGATGTATGGAAGGCTGGTCAAAAATAAATAGTTCTTGGGAATTGTGATTAAACAGATAGTCCATAATTCTTGGGTATTATGATTAAAAGTTGATCACAGGAATACCCGCTCGATTGCATTCTGTTGCAACTCGATGCTAGAACCACTACGGCCTAAAAGACTTGCCAGTAATGAGGTTTAGATACGCGCTGGGAACATAGTAAAAGTTACTATACCTTCCATCGGTGTATCACCATCTGTATTTATTTTCATAATTCGTTTTAGAGTTTTATACACTCTAGCCCATTGCATAAAGTATGTTGCAAGAAGGTTGTTCATAAAAGAACAATTGTTGTTCAGTATTATGAATAACATAAAGGGCCATGCTTCCATCGGGGATGGGATGTATGTTACGAATATTGATGGTAATATGATACATCCATAACAATGACGCTAAATGTCGAAAGACTAAAAGAATACCACATATGAGTGGCACTGCATTTGGTCACATTGGAGAAACCCGCATGGAGAAATTCCATAATGATGGATTTTAAAGTCATTTGATTATGAATCATCTGACACTTGCAACCTTCGTCCGAAAGGTCAAGTGACTGAAATACCGTTCACAGGCCATAAGGAACGAGCAACAAACTTATTCGTGATCATACATTTTGATGTATGTAGTCCGATAAATGTTGTTACTAGTAGTGGAAGTTATTGTAACAAGAAAATTATGTTTCTACAATTCGATTGCAGAAAGGAATATTTTGAGTTACAAGTTTAGCGAATGTCTGATGAGTTATGAAAAGAGTTTTCATAACTTACACCTCCCGGAACACCACTGCAAGTGGAAAGTCCGTGAAGAATTAATCGAACCATTCATGACATGGTAAGATCAAAGATGACATAAATAAATTTGCCATTATCCCTTTTAATGTAATGCTTTAGAGACTACGGCTTTTACACTGAAAAGAGCGCCATCAGGTCTGTTGAAATGACGCCATGGTATGGTACGCCCAACCATGTTTTATCTTTTCTTAACATTTGGAATATGGGGCTTGTGTAAACTGTTTACAAACCTATTCCAAATCAGACAAGTGCTACTTCGTAGGTTATCCCAAATTATTGGGAATTCCTCCACCACTATACCGAGGCAAAAGGTTTTGCCACAAAGAACGGTATGCTTTTAAAGAGAATGGTTCTTGCAAAAAGGTGAGTGGGAGGACAGTGCAACTCGACGAGATAACAGTATCTTCGTCATCAGATCAAAGGAAAGGAACCTTGGAAGTGATTCCAGAGTTTCCTACTGCAACTGATACGGAAGCCTCTACATGAGATGTATGGACTTCGGTCAAACTTGCAACTGAGCCACGTAGGCAAAACTCGTGCAAACCTCTCAGGTGCGCAAACGAGATATTGTTGTTAGACAACAGCATACCTACGATAATCAAGGAAGCGATGATGGGCCCTGACTCCGGAATTGGCTAAATGCCAATACAAATCCTAGATAGTTTCCATATACGTAATTCAAGATTGTATCTTGATGGACCATTCGGAAGACTTAGAGTCTAACGAATATTAATGGAACTATAAACTGATACGGATAAAAATGTTTTATCCATAAAGCTCGACTTGTTGCTTATAACAATTTCAAGGAATTAACTACGTCGAGATTGTCTCTCCGTAGCGATGCTTAAAGTCGGTTCGGGTTAAACTAGCAATTAATACATATTTCATTCATGAGATATGAAACATGGATGCCAAAAGGATTTCCATAAGATGGAAATACTACCTCGGACTTGCATATGATACAGTCCAAGGTATTTTGTCAGTCCAGAGGATGCTAGTGAGTATGCAAACTTCAGAGTTCCTGCGATGGACAAAAGAGAGCATAATGGAGTTGGAATCTTTGTTTTTGATGAAATAGTCAAAATAGTTTGATTTCATCAATGGATAACGAAGATGCTTGTGATTGCAAGAATGTAAGTGGGAGCATAATAATATTTCTAAAAACCTTGTGTGTGCTTGACACATTGTTAATTAGAAATAATATAAACTTCTTGACACGAATTGGGACTTCATTGAAAATAGTCTTTCGATGAAGTGCTTGGGCTAAGTAGCCTTGATATTAGGCATAATTATCTAAGAGATAGAATTGCCTAATAGGGCTAAGCCAAAATACATACTGACAAGATGCCAAAACAATTTAGCATTAAAAATGACAAGGAGTGATTCTTGCCAAAGTCACATGGAAAGAGTTTTTGCAAGACTCAGTGTCCCAAAACACTGATGAGCAAATTACATGATGGAGATTCCACACACCTTCGTGTTGGGATTAATCATGTATTCCATGGTATGTAAAACAACCAGATATGTCCAATACTCCAAAGTTGTTGCGAGTATAGATACCAAAGTGATCAAAGAACTGATCGTGGGACAACAGTGAAAAATGTCATTGAGTACTAAAGTAGCACTGATGACATGATTTCTCGCAAGAAGAGATTATGAAGTACTTGTTGTAAGTAATTACATCGATACGGTCTTCATCAATGCTCCATGCGATTTTCGATTTGAGTTAAAGTATTTTTGTGTGTAATACACAATATGGTGGCACAGTAAGTTGGAATTGTTCATAACAGGTTACTGTGGCGAAATTCTATAACAAATGGCTATGTATGTTGCTGCTTTAGAAGCAACAAAGAAAATGTTGAATCATATAGTTCATTCATGAACTTAGTATGGTTCCAATATGGCTTTGGTCAATGGAACACTATTGAAGATAGTTGCTCCATAGCTCAGTCTGAGGAATCAAGGTTCGACCAGTGATTCGCATATATACAAAGCCAAGTCCACACAAAGTATGAATTTTGTGAAAGCGTGAAAACGCGAGGATATGCAAAGATACACACGGAGTTGAAGTTGTCAGATCCGTTGGACATCAGGCTATACCACATGTGAAGCATATTTTACACCAGTATGCCGTAGGTGTAAAGTGCATTAGCATTGACTAGATTATTGACTCTAGTGCAAGTGGGAGTCTGTAGGAGATATGCCCTAGAGGCAATAATAAATGTTATTATTTATCCCCATGTTCCTAATTATGTTTATATTCCATGCTATAACTGCTATGGTTCTCGAGTCTGCAATAACCACGAGGCTCGGAGGAAGACTCATATGCACGTGTGGAATAATAAACGGATAAAATATATATATTCCTAGTCTCGCCTCTAAGACTAGCTCAAGTGTTGCATGATGGTTCTGTTTTCCTGATCATGGGCATGACTATGCCGGCAATTTTGAGGGCACAATGTTAGAAGAACATTTGTGTTGAATCGACCCAGATTGATGTTATGCTATGAGATACATTCGTCACCAGTTAATGGATTATAACACAGAGAAAGTTGAGCGTTTGCATAATTCCTTAGACCATGAGAGTATCGAGTTCCTTCGTACTTGCTTCGTGAACTTTGGGGTTTGTTAAACGTCATCTGTAAAAGGGTGGCTATTACGGCGGCTTACGGGTTCACGGAAAAGTATGACAAGGAACTAGGTAGCTCAAGATTGGGATTTGCTCCTCCGTCGATGGAGAGATATTCTTCGGGCCCTCTCGGTGTTACGGTATCCACCATTGTCTGGCCAGACACAGTGTGATTTGATCACAGGGATGCCGGAACGCGGGAACGAGAAAAGAGAACAATACCAGTAACGAGGTAACTGGCATAGTGGACAAGTGTTGATCCACGGGGATGCCGATAAGTCTCACCTCGGGTATTTTTAACATATCGCGAAGCAACAGGAATAGCACACGGCAACTGGAGGTTCACTCGAATTTTTATTCGTGTGGATATAGGGGTCAATATGGGTGTCCACGGCTCCGATGTTGATCATTGATCGGAAAGTGTTCTGGGTCATGTCTATACTTGACCGAACCTATAGGGTCACACGCTTAAGGGTCATCTATCTGTTGAATACTAGACAGGGAGTCTGAGAGAAAGTCACCGGAAAGGTTTCGGAGAAAACGGAAAAGTTCCGGAAAGAGAACACCGGAATAATTTTGGTAAAACCGAAAAGTTGTTTCGGAATATATCATTAAGTCAAAATGGTTTCGACACACGCCTGGAAATTCTTGGAGGGTGCCAGAATTGTTCTGGGAACTTCTGGGATTTTTCCAGAGAGAAAAAACCGGAAATGTTCCGGAGCTGCCGGAACCGCTTTGGTTGCTTTTCGCAGATGAAAATCACTAATCCGGAATTGTTTCGGAACGCATCCAAAATCCTTTTAGTGGGTACTGGAATTTTTCTAAGACCTACAGAAAAGTTTCGGATTTTACGGTCGCAGATAAATGTCTTCATGAATAGTGGATACACTATTCATGATGATGCAGGCGATGATGCAGCTTGCATGATGATGCAGGCGATGATGCAGCTTGCATGATGATGCATGCGATGATGCAGCTTGCATGATGATGCAGGCGATGATGCAGCTTGCATGATGATGCAGGCGATGATGCAGCTTGCATGATGATGCAGGCAATGATGCAGTTTGGAGGGCATTTTGGGTTTTTCCCCATAGCCTCTCACCCTATAAATAGGGGTGGAGAGGGGTCTCTCAAATCTGATCCAAGTTCTCACTTGAACTCTCAACAAGTGCCATTGCATGATCTGGCTTTCTTCTCTCCCTCCCACGAAATAGTTTCGTAGAGCCGAAAGGCTGTCTAGGTTCCGGCAGGAACTAGTTCTGGACGGCGAAGCCCTGCCGGATAGATGACACCGTATGTGTGCAACCCCGTAGAGAGGTCGTAGTTTCGATCTTTTGCCCGAGGGACTGTTCGAGGGTCCTCCCGAAGGGCTGTCCGAGTTACCGTTCAAGTTTCGAGGGTCCTCCCGAAGGGCTGTCCGTGACATCGTCCGAGGGACTGTCCGACCGCCTCTCGGAGCGCTGTCCGAGGAGCAGACGAGGGAGAACATCCTCGCGGTTGGGAGGTTGTAAATCCTAGCTGCGGGGGTCTGCACCAACGATCTACATCGACTCTACTTCCGCTGCGCTACGAGTCGGTAACGATTAGATCAAAACCTTGTATGCAGTCTCCATAGTGGTCCTGGGTTGTTCGTAGTGCGGAAAATTTTTGTTTTCTGCCGCGTTCCCCTACACATTTCCCCTCAGGTGCATCTGTCTGTCAGACGACCGGAGCCGGTAAAACTTTCCGGATGAAAATGTTCTGAACATGAAAGCTATTCTGAATGAATCACCGGGCACGGATACACTATCCACATGTTTGTCAGATGTCTCTAACACTGCAGACTTGGAACCTTCCCCCGGAGCTGGCAATTCATCGCCGGATGAATTCCCGCTCCGAGCATAACCCTTTGCACTGCGTTAGAACATCGTTATCATTGCATCTGCCATGTCATGCATCTGTGTTGCATATTGTTTGCTTTATATTTATTGTTTCTTCCTCATTCTTCTCCGGTAGACCCTGTTGCTGCCGCCGACTACACCGCTGCTGAGTTCGACTACATCGTCGACGACCATACCCCTACTACCGAGCTACCATGAAAGTAGAGCCATTCTCCTTCCCCAGATATCACCTATTTTTTCTGTACATTTCTTGCACTAGGCATTGCTGCTGCTGCTACGTTACATTCCTATTCATTCCATAGCTTTTCATTGTCGCCCCTTGATGTACCTTCCTTTATCCTATGCTACCTATTATAACTATGCAATATTTAGCAGTTAGCCTTGTGCCATGTTAGACTACTAGGATTAGATAGCGGGTTGTGATCGCTCTGGGGAGTGAATGTGGGTATAAATTATTATAACTGCAACAGGTACGGTACAGAGCAGATGCCCAAGGGAACCTACAACGGCTAGACTCTCCGAGTCGCTTCAAGTTTGACTTACGAGTGGATGGACTCGTATTTCACTCTCGTCGCCGGCTCGGTAGCGTAGCACCACCGGGATGATATGAGGATATTCCTCTTTAGTTCATTCCGCTGATGCCTCGGTCGAACCTCTTCAAGTGTACCATCGAGGGTGATTCCTCTTGGTTTCACTTGATGGTAGGCACTCGAATCAACTGGTGTCCTTCAAGGTAAGTAGTCGGGTGACCCAGCGGTGCGAAGATGATAATGAAGTTCAACTACCAGTGAGAGGTATTGTATCGGGACGGCAGGACAGGAGGATACCATAGCTTTTCTTCGGAGAATATGAACTTCTTTGCTGGAACCGATTGAAGTGCTTCATTACGAGAGCCAAGTCCTTTCCAATCCCTGAAGGGTCATCTGATTCGACACCTGAAGCAGAACTGAGTTCAGTTGAGGAGTGACGTGAAGCTCTGTAACACCCTCACTGTCAGTGAACAGTAATCACTGTTACTGTTCATCTGTACTGTTCAAAATTTTTGCTTTAATCAAATGGTTCAGTTCAAATTCAAATTCCCCTTTGATATTGTGGCAAGCAAAGTGAACCATGGACTTTGATCATCATGGAATCAAAACAAGTCCAAGCCATTTGAATTGAAATGCAAACAAACCCTAAAATGCCTTTGATGAATATTAAAAAAATAGGGTGACAATAAATCTTTTCCAAAAATCTTGGAACCACTTTTATAAAATCCCAAATAATCACTAGACCAAATCCATATGGGTTTGGGTATTTATTGAGTTATAGAAAATTC
The DNA here is from genome assembly GCA_950022295.1 of Bromus sterilis. Taxonomy (NCBI): domain Eukaryota; kingdom Viridiplantae; phylum Streptophyta; class Magnoliopsida; order Poales; family Poaceae; genus Bromus; species Bromus sterilis. Next base: position 343,099,995 of record OX465596.1, on the reverse strand, counting down.
CAAACAAATCGAAACAGTAGCTAAAAACCCCAATTTAATCATTTAATATTTAAATCAAATATTAAATGATTTTCTTTTGACCCCAAATCTTTTGTGGCACTAGCCTAGGGTATAAAAACAATTATGGGTCACATCCCATATTTTATAAAATTGCCTAGATGAATAAAATTATTACAAAAAGAAATAAACAGAAAAGAATAAAAACAAAAACAGAAAAATGGAAAAACCCTAAACCTACGCCTGGGGGCGAAGCCCACTAGGCCACCCCCTCCTTAACCCACCGAAACCAGCCCACCCCAGCCCATCCCACCTCCCCACCGTCTTCTTCCCGTACGGGGAAGGCGTGGCGGCTATCCGCCGAGGCCACGGCGGCGAGCTCCCCCGTGGAGGCCATCCGGCAACCCCCCGGCGACCTACAAGGCCAAGCCGCCCCCCCTGCGAACCCTAGTCCCCCTGCCGCGCCGTTTCTTTCCCCTCCCCTGCCCCTTGTTCTTCCTCCTCCCGTCCCGAACTGCCATGGGCGCCACCTCGAGCCCGCGCGGCCACTGAGCCCCATCCTCGCAGCCGTTGTGTCTAGAAGATAGCCCTTCGACGACCTCGTCTCCCCCAAGCGTCACTTCGGACGGATACGCCTCGAGCTCGCCGAATCGGGCGAGTTCCCCCGCCACTGCCGCGGCACCCCGGCGTCAAATACGTCGTGCTCCGGCCGCCTCGCGCCACCAGACAACGGCCACAGGCTTGGGGTGAGCTCTCCCCTCCGTTCCCCTGCTTTTCCGCCGCCGAATCGGCGCTGTAGAGCCGCGCCCTCGTTGGTCCGCCATTAATGGCGAGGTTGAGCTCCACTGCTCGCCACGCCGCACTGCAACCCCACTCCTTGCGCGCGCGCCCACGTCCAGGCCACGGACCGGCCGCGCTCCCCGCGCCCGGCTAGCCCCTTCGCCCCCCCCCCCCTGTGCGTGCCCTCGCCGTGCTCTCCCCCGGCACGGGCACGGGCGCAGGCACGGGCTCGGTTTAGACCGGGGGCAAACCCCCTAATAGCCCCCCAGCCACTGACCTCTAGGTCCCACCCAGAGGATTAGAGCTAATCCCCTAATTAAATTTTGATTAAACTGCTAGGACACTGACAGGTGGACCCCCTGTGATGTTTAGTTAAATTAAGAATTGTATTAAGCATATGAGTCTATGACAGGTAGACCCCACTGCCTTTTATTAATAAAAACAATTTTAGATTTATTCCAGTGTATGACATGTGGGGTCCTCGGTTTTGTTAATTAAATAAAATGAATTAAATGTCCCTCTCTATGACATGTAGGTCCCACTGGTCAGTTTGACCAGTCAACTGTGCTGTGGATAATGTTCTGTTAATAAATAAAAATAATTTAAAATGATTTAGAAAATGATTTAAATTGCTTAAAACTTTAGAAAATCATAGAAAATAAACCGTAGCTCAGATTCAAAAACTTTGTACATGAAAGTTGATCAGAAAAATATAATGAATACGGATACGCTATCCGTATGTCTACCACACCCCCCTAACACACCGATCATCGACATTCCCCCCCTCCGGGCTGTCTGTCGATAATTCCCGGTACCGATAAAAAGTACCCGGATGAATTTATTCCGAACACGAAAGTTGTTCGGAATAGATCAACTAGCACGGATACACCCCCCTTATGTTTTTCCGGTACCCACGACACCTCCGGCTTGATCCTTCCCCCTCCGGTCACCCTGTCCGGTAATCACCCGGAGCCGGTATTTCATCCCCGGATGGATTCCCGCTCTGAGCCTGATACATCGCACTGCGTTAGAACACCGTTAATATTTCATCTGTCATGTCATGCATATGTTTGTATATTATTGCTGTGTATTTACTGTTTCCTCCCCCCCTTAATCTTCGGTAGACCCCGCTGCTACCGCCGACTACACCGCTGCCGGGTACGACTACTTCGTCGACGACCCGACCCCTACCGTCGAGCTTCCAGGCAAGCCGAGCCATTCTCTTCCCTAGATATCGCCTACCTTTCCGTACTTTCTTGCACTAGGCATTGTTACTGCTGCTGCTACGTTATACTCCTATTCAATTGCATAGCCTGATTTTGTCGCCCCTTGATGTACCTTTCTTATCCTATGCTGCCTATTATAATTATGCATATATTCAGCAGTGAACCCTGCGCATTGTTAGCTAGGACTAGATAGCGGGCGTGATCACTCAGGGGAGTGAACACGGATACAATATATACAACTGCACAGGTACGGTACAATGCAGACACCGCCAAAGGCCCCTATCTGGGTTATGCCTAGTCACCTCAAGTGTGAGCTATCAAGGAGTAATCCTTGTACTCCACTCGAGGCTGACTTTGTCTTGCCGCCATAGGGTCCTGAACAGCGGTTGTCCTTAAGGTAAGAAGCCGGGCGACCCAACGGTGCCCGCGAGAGGTATATCGTCGGGAACGACAGGGAGGGTACGACCGACGTTACTGGCGTGCTTGGCCCCTGCTCGTATCTCGCGAGAGTTACCAAACCACGAAAGTCGAGCTCTACCAAGAGCACACGCGAGACAAGGTAAGGAGACGGTTCACCTTGTTGGTAACCGCAGTGACTTGGTGGGACGACAGGGCAGGCACCGATGTACTGGTGGTCCTGACTGCTGTCGTTGACCGCGGGTCGGTTAAGTCGAGGCAACGATAACGGTTGTCACGCAGGTTAATTAAAATGCTAAATGGTTCGGCGGATGACTTGAGAGACCCGTTGGTCTGTACGCACTACCTTCACGTGGGATAAGGAGTATGGGCTCCCCTGCGTCGTAGTCTGTCCGAAAGCTCTTCAGACGTCAGCAGTACCACGGGCTGATAGCCGGGAAGCGGTCTTGTCTTATTTGCTGCAGCAGGTGTGTTTGGATTTGCTTTTGCTTCACCGGCCAGTCTCGTACCGTGCAGGAGCGTGCAAGGGTGAGGGACCTAGACCCCTTGGCGCATAGGATATAGTCCGGCGGATGGCCTCTCTGCTGAGCCTAGGATGAACTGCGTCGTGTCGGATAGCTTTGGTGGAGCGTTCCCTAACCAGGTTCCCGCCACCCTGGAGATCCGAGCGTGCAGGCTGAACAGTAGTGCACCCCTGCAGGGAGTTTAAACTATTCGAATAGCCGTGTCCACGGTAACAGGACGCTTTATGCTGAAGCTGGATCTTACCACTAGAAACTATTATTATTAAACTGTATGGTTCCGGGCTCTCTTCCTCGCGGGGATGTCGAGGAGGTGAACTCGGAGGCATTATTATTGTTAATCATTACAACTTATATTATACAATGTTGCAGCAACTTCTGCTTCATTGTTACTTTATTGCTTTATATGAACTGTTGGCTGATCCTTACCTCTTGCTGCAAGACATCGTCGGAAGATGCTAGTCTTCGATAGGCCTAGCTTCTTACCCTTATTCTGATTTCTATCTTGCAGTCCACTATATACAGCCTCTTCTTTCCGTTGATACAATGCATAATGCTTAGTAGCGGACGTAAGACTCGCGGGTATACTAGATACTCACCTGCTTTATTTCCTTTACTGTTTTGCCTGATCGGCCGCTGCAGTCGACGTTGGAGCCCAGGAGCAGGAGTACCCCGGAGGCGGATACTACTACGTCGAGACCCCCGCTGACCAGGACCAGGAGTAGTTTCGGAGGCTCCCAGGCCGGAGGCCTTGCCTTTTCGATCTGTATCTCTGATGTTATTTGTGCTAGCCTTCTTAAGGCAAAACTTGACTAACTATGTCTGTACTCAGATATTATGGCTTGTATAACTTATGTATTCGGGTCCGCGTGACCCCCTTTATTGTAACATATTGGTTTATCCTTTTGTGTTTAGTGTTGTGCTGTGATATTCTCACCGTGGCACCCTAATCTCAGTCGTGTACCCTGCGTGTATGATTACTGTACACGGATTGATTTTGGGGGCGTCACAAGTTGGTATCAGAGCCAGGTTTCGATCCTGGGACCTGTGGGTTATGGGCCCACATCGATGTCACTACGTGTGATATCTATGGTATTAGGATCCTTTTCTCCTTACCTATGCTCTGGGAATCTTCTCTCTTATCCTTGCTGGTAAGTTTTACAAAAGCTGACATTAGGATCACGTTCTCTTGATTCCACCCGGCGTTTTTGGTGATTCCCCCATTGATTGAGTCGTGTCGTAGGCGTCGTACGCCAGATCCCAGACCGCGGATCCCATTCTCATTCTGGCAGGCCGCGCGTTCTCTGGCATCAACTCCTGTGGCCAACAGTTTTCTTGCGGCGTGATTGACATAGTGGAATCTATGTCGCGTCGTGTAATCCTTACCGCGGTCTGCGCGCCGCCTAGTGTGTCCTTTTTCCTTAATTTCTACGACGTTACGCTGCCCGATTTTCGATTGATTCTTTGTGTGGATGTGTATGTCTTATATGGCTACTCCTATATATATCTGTGCCTCCTCTTGTTGTCGCTTTACCTCTTACTCGTTTCCTGTATCTCGTTAAAATGTTCATCGCTGAAATACCCCTGTTAAATTCTAGCAGGATGGCTGGTCGTGGTGGTCGTGGTCGTGGTGCCAACGATCCACCTCCGCCGCCGGACTACATGGCCGCGATGATGCAGCAGTTTCAGATGAACCAGGTGTTCATGCAAGGAGTCATAGATCAGCTCCAGAATCAGAATCAGAACCAGAACCAACACCAGAACCAACCGCCTGTGGTTACTCTGCGGGATTTCATGCGTCTCAATCCCCCTCTCTTCCACCAGCCTGAACAGCCGCTGGATGCTGATGATTGGCTTCGTGACATCACTCGTCAGCTGGAGTTCGCTAATGTGAGAGCTGCTGATTATGTCACCTTCGCATCCTATTTCCTGCGTGGTCCCGCTGCTCAGTGGTGGGACACTTAAAAGGGGTCGCTAGCTGAAGGGACTGTCGTCACCTGGAATGACTTCAAGACTGCCTTCCGTGCTTGTTATGTCCCCCAGGCGATTATGAACCGTATGAAGGCCGAGTTCCGCAACCTCGTTCAGGGCAACAAAATTGTCGAGGCATACCAGAGGGAATTCCTCCGCCTCTCCCGCTATGCTGCAAGTGACCTCCCCAATGATGCAAGTAGGCAAGAGAAGTTCCGTGATGGACTCAACGCAGATCTCCAGCTTGCACTAGCTTTGCACGTCTTCCCCGACTTCGCCGCCATGGTGAATCAGACTATCACTCTTGAGACAGCTCAGCTTAAGTTCGGTGGTTCGGCGAAGCGCCCCCGTGATGCTGGCTCATCTTCGGGCACAGCACAGAAGCAACGCGTTTGGCTTCCACACAATGTGTTTCGTCCAAATGCCCCTGTACCAAGGCCGTCGTATGTTGCACCCCGTCTGCCTCCGCCCCCGCCGAGACAGCCGAAGACTGAGACTGCACCCCTCCGTCCTCAAGATGGCCTGTGTTTCAAGTGCCGTCAGCCAGGCCATATTTCCAGAGACTGCCCTCAGCGACAGAATCAACTGGTAGTTCACCCTGCTGGCCGCGGAAATGGCCGTGGCAACAATGGGACCCTCAACTATAATACTGGGTCAAATCCTCATGCTCGTGGTCATGCTTACAACATTGAGGTTGAAGCAGCTCAGGAACAGCCCGCTACTGTGATGGGTACACTCCTCGTTAACTCAATACCTGCTACTGTTTTATTTGATACAGGAGCATCGCATTCATTTATGTCTGGAGCATTTGCATCTAAGCATGGCATATACCACGAAAAGATGCGCACCCCCTTGGCCGTTAAAACACCCGGCGACATGTGTCACGTTGACATGCTGGCACCTAACCTCACTGTCGAGATCGAAAGATTTGAGTTCATGGTTTCTCCGCACATTCTGAAAACCTCCACCATCGACCTTATCCTTGGCATGGATTGGCTAAAAACCCACAATGCCGCACTTTATTGTGGCACCAAGGTCATCCAACTTTTTCATCCTTCTGGCGTGATTTTGAGTCACACTGCCATTGTGTCAATGAATGCCGAAGCTCGTATATATGCTCTGAATGCCTTGAATGTCGCACCTCTCGAAGGGATTGAGAAAGTCCCAATCGTCTGTGATTTTACCGACGTATTCCCAGAAGAACTGCCGGGGATACCCCCGATTAGGGAAGTTGAATTCGTCATCGACTTGAAGCCTGGTACCGTCCCTATTGCCAAGCGCCCGTATAAGATGCCACCTCACCACCTCCTTGAATTGAAGAAGGAGATCGACACGGCCCTCGAGAAAGGCTTCATCCGTCCAAGTTCCTCTGCTTGGGGAGCACCTTCGCTCTTTGTCAAGAAGAGTGATGGCACGAACCGTTTGGTCCAAGATTACCGACCTATCAACCAAGCCACGATACAGAACAAGTACCCCCTCCCTCGGATCAATGATCTTTATGATCAACTTGCTGGATCCACGGTGTTTTCAAAACTCGACTTGAGGTTGGGTTACCATCAGATCCGAGTCCGTGAAGAGGACATCCCGAAGACCGCTTTCATTACTCGCTATGGTTCATACGAGTACACTGTCATGTCCTTTGGCTTGACGAATGCCCCAGCCACCTTCTCCAGATTGATGAACTATATATTCATGGAATACCTCGACAAGTTTGTCGTGGTTTATCTGGATGATATATTGATTTACTCCAAGACCGATGCAGAACATGCTGAACATCTTCGTCTTATACTGGAAAAGCTTCGAGAACACAAACTCTATGCTAAGTATTCTAAGTGTGAGTTCTGGCTGCCCGAAGTAACTTACCTTGGTCATGTGATTTCCAAGGATGGCGTTGCCGTCAACCCCGAACGTATCCAGGCTATTCTTGATTGGACTCCGCCCAGGACTGTCAAGCAAGTCCGAAGTTTCCTCGGCCTTGCCAGCTATTGCCGCCGTTTTGTCGAGAATTTCTCCAAGATTGCCAGGCCCCTGACTAACCTGCTGCAAAAAGGCGTCAAGTTTGAGTGGACAGATAAATGTCAGGAAAGTTTTCAAGCTCTCAAGGACAAGCTCACTTCTCCCCCAGTGCTTTCTCCCCCTGATACTCAGAAGGACTTCGTGATATATTGTGACGCGTCTCGTCAAGGTTTAGGCTGTGTCCTAATGCAAGAGCGCAAGGTGATTGCTTATGGCTCTCGTCAGTTGCGTGCTCACGAAGAAAACTATCCAACTCATGATCTCGAATTGGCAGCGGTAATTTATGCATTGAAGCTGTGGCGACATTACCTCGTCGGTAATCGTTGCGAGGTCTTCACCGACCACCAAATCCTGAAGTACCTATTTACTCAGCCCGACCTGAATCTCCGCCAGCAGAGATGGCTCGAAACAATAGCCGACTACAACATGGGAATTTCTTACACCCCTGGCAAAGCTAATGTGGTGGCTGATGCCCTGAGCCGCAAAGCCTACTATAGTGAACTTGAAGTTCAAGTACAACAACCGCTTCTGTATGAAGAGCTACGCAAGCTAAACCTCGAGATTGTTCCTCAAGGTTATGCAAATAACCTGGTTATCGAACCGGATCTCGTCAAATCCGTCAAGTGTATACAGTTTTATGATGATTTCGTACACAAGATTAAGCGCGATATCGCCAATGGGAGGCCCTCACCCTTCACCATTGATAGCAAAGGTACGGCGTTCTACCAGAACCGTTTAGTGGTTACCCACAGCAAGGGCAGGCATGAGAACCTGGATATGACCCCGAAAGTCATGAGAGCGGCTCACGATACCCCGTTGTCCATTCATCCTGGAAGCACCAAGATGTACCAAGACATTCGTCAGCAATTCTGGTGGCCTAACATGAAGCAAGACATTGCCCGATATGTTTCTGAATGTGACGTTTGCCGTCGCGTCAAGGCAGAACATCAAAGACCTGCTGGAACTCTGCAACCACTCTCTATTCCTGAATGGAAATGGGACAAGATTGAAATGGACTTCGTCACCGGTTTTCCGCGATCACAGAAAGGTCATGATGCCATCTTTGTCGTCATCGACCGATTCTCCAAAGTTGCTCACTTTCTGCCAGTCAAGGAGACGATCTCTGCTAGTCAGTTAGCAGACTTGTATGTTTCCAGAATCGTGTCGCTCCACGGTATTCCGTTGGAGATTAGTTCCGACCGAGGCAGCATTTTCACCTCAAGATTCTGGGATAGTTTTCAAGAAGCTATGGGCACTCACCTGAATTTCAGCACCGCTTATCACCCCCAGTCGCAAGGACAAGTCGAACGAGTCAACCAAGTGCTTGAAGACATGCTTCGAGCTTGTGTCATTTCATTCGGTAAGAAATGGGAGGAATCTCTTCCATTTGTTGAATTCTCGTACAACAATAGCTATCAGGCTAGTTTGAAGATGGCCCCCTTTGAAGTTCTCTATGGACGTAAGTGTCGAACCCCTCTGAATTGGTCAGAAACTGGAGAACGAACCCTCATTGGTCCGGACATTATTCAGCATGCCGAAGATCAGGTTCGCGTTATTCGTGAACACTTGAAAGCTGCTCAGTCCCGCCAGAAGAGCAACTATGACCGCAAGCACCAGGAAATGGTCTATCAGCCTGGCGAATACGCGTACCTCCGTGTCACTCCCATGAGAGGCACTCATCGTTTCGGGATCAAAGGCAAGTTGGCTCCTCGCTACATTGGCCCGTTCCGTATACTCTCCAGAAGTGGACCAGTGGCATACCGTTTGGAATTGCCGGCAAACCTCTCCCAAGTCCACGATGTCTTCCACGTGTCGCAACTCCGACGCTGCTTCAAGGACCCCATCCGTGAAGTGGAGCATGATATGATTGAATTACAACAGGACTTGACATATCAAGAACATCTGAGCCGCATTCTCGATCAGTCTGAACGCAAAACCCGCAACAAGACAACAAAGTTCCTCAAAGTTCAGTGGTCAAATCATTCTGAAGATGAAGCCACTTGGGAACGCGAAGATCGTCTTCGTGAGGAATACCCCGATCTTTTCCCCTCGACCACCTAAATTCTCGGGACGAGAATTCCTGTAGTGGGGGAGATTTGTAACACCCTCACTGTCAGTGAACAGTAATCACTGTTACTGTTCATCTGTACTGTTCAAAATTTTTGCTTTAATCAAATGGTTCAGTTCAAATTCAAATTCCCCTTTGATATTGTGGCAAGCAAAGTGAACCATGGACTTTGATCATCATGGAATCAAAACAAGTCCAAGCCATTTGAATTGAAATGCAAACAAACCCTAAAATGCCTTTGATGAATATTAAAAAAATAGGGTGACAATAAATCTTTTCCAAAAATCTTGGAACCACTTTTATAAAATCCCAAATAATCACTGGACCAAATCCATATGGGTTTGGGTATTTATTGAGTTATAGAAAATTCCAAACAAATCGAAACAGTAGCTAAAAACCCCAATTTAATCATTTAATATTTAAATCAAATATTAAATGATTTTATTTTGACCCCAAATCTTTTGTGGCACTAGCCTAGGGTATAAAAACAATTATGGGTCACATCCCATATTTTACAAAATTGCCTAGATGAATAAAATTATTACAAAAAGAAATAAACAGAAAAGAATAAAAACAAAAACAGAAAAATGGAAAAACCCTAAACCTACGCCTGGGGGCGAAGCCCACCAGGCCACCCCCTCCTTAACCCACCGAAACCAGCCCACCCCAGCCCATCCCACCTCCCCACCGTCTTCTTCCCGTACGGGGAAGGCGTGGCGGCTATCCGCCGAGGCCACGGCGGCGAGCTCCCCCGTGGAGGCCATCCGGCAACCCCCCGGCGACCTACAAGGCCAAGCCGCCCCCCCTGCGAACCCTAGTCCCCCTGCCGCGCCGTTTCTTTCCCCTCCCCTGCCCCTTGTTCTTCCTCCTCCCGTCCCGAACTGCCATGGGCGCCACCTCGAGCCCGCGCGGCCACTGAGCCCCATCCTCGCGGCTGTTGTGTCTAGAAGATAGCCCTTCGACGACCTCGTCTCCCCCAAGCGTCACTTCGGACGGATACGCCTCGAGCTCGCCGAATCGGGCGAGTTCCCCCGCCACTGCCGCGGCACCCCAGCGTCAAATACGTCGTGCTCCGGCCGCCTCGCGCCACGAGACAACGGCCACAGGCTTGGGGTGAGCTCTCCCCTCCGTTCCCCTGCTTTTCCGCCGCCGAATCGGCGCTGTAGAGCCGCGCCCTCGTTGGTCCGCCATTAATGGCGAGGTTGAGCTCCACTGCTCGCCGCGCCGCACTGCAACCCCACTCCTTGCGCGCGCGCCCACGTCCAGGCCACGGACCGGCCGCGCTCCCCGCGCCCGGCTAGCCCCTTCGCCCCCCCCCCCCCCCTGTGCGTGCCCTCGCCGTGCTCTGCCCCGGCACGGGCACGGGCGCAGGCACGGGCTCGGTTTAGACCGGGGGCAAACCCCCTAATAGCCCCCCAGCCACTGACCTCTGGGTCCCACCCAGAGGACTAGAGCTAATCCCCTAATTAAATTTTGATTAAACTGCTAGGACACTGACAGGTGGACCCCCTGTGATGTTTAGTTAAATTAAGAATTGTATTAAGCATATGAGTCTATGACAGGTAGACCCCACTGCCTTTTATTAATAAAAACAATTTTAGATTTATTCCAGTGTATGACATGTGGGGTCCTCGGTTTTGTTAATTAAATAAAATGAATTAAATGTCCCTCTCTATGACATGTAGGTCCCACTGGTCAGTTTGACCAGTCAACTGTGCTGTGGATAATGTTCTGTTAATAAATAAAAATAATTTAAAATGATTTAGAAAATGATTTAAATTGCTTAAAACTTTAGCAAATCATAGAAAATAAACCGTAGCTCAGATTCAAAAACTTTGTACATGAAAGTTGATCAGAAAAATATAACGAATATGGATACGCTATCCGTATGTCTACCACATCCCCCTAACACACCGATCATCGACATTCCCCCCCTCCGGGCTGTCTGTCGATAATTCCCGGTACCGATAAAAAGTACCCGGATGAATTTATTCCGAACACGAAAGTTGTTCGGAATAGATCAACTAGCACGGATACACCCCCCTTATGTTTTTCCGGTACCCACGACACCTCCGGCTTGATCCTTCCCCCTCCGGTCACCCTGTCCGGTAATCACCCGGAGCCGGTATTTCATCCCCGGATGGATTCCCGCTCTGAGCCTGATACATCGCACTGCGTTAGAACACCGTTAATATTTCATCTGTCGATAATCATGCATATGTTTGTATATTATTGCTGTGTATTTACTGTTTCCTCCCCCCCTTAATCTTCGGTAGACCCCGCTGCTACCGCCGACTACACCGCTGCCGGGTACGACTACTTCGTCGACGACCCGACCCCTACCGTCGAGCTTCCAGGCAAGTCGAGCCATTCTCTTCCCTAGATATCGCCTACCTTTCCGTACTTTCTTGCACTAGGCATTGTTACTGCTGCTGCTACGTTATACTCCTATTCAATTGCATAGCCTGATTTTGTCGCCCCTTGATGTACATTTCTTATCCTATGCTGCCTATTATAATTATGCATATATTCAGCAGTGAACCCTGCGCATTGTTAGCTAGGACTAGATAGCGGGCGTGATCACTCAGGGGAGTGAACACGGATACAATATATACAACTGCACAAGTACGGTACAATGCAGACACCGCCAAAGGCCCCTATCTGGGTTATGCCTAGTCACCTCAAGTGTGAGCTATCAAGGAGTAATCCTTGTACTCCACTCGAGGCTGAGTTTGTCTTGCCGCCATAGGGTCCTGAACAGCGGTTGTCCTTAAGGTAAGAAGCCGGGCGACCCAACGGTGCCCGCGAGAGGTATATCGTCGGGAACGACAGGGAGGGTACGACCGACGTTACTGGCGTGCTTGGCCCCTGCTCGTATCTCGCGAGAGTTACCAAACCACGAAAGTCGAGCTCTACCAAGAGCACACGCGAGACAAGGTAAGGAGACGGTTCACCTTGTTGGTAACCGCAGTGACTTGGTGGGACGACAGGGCAGGCACCGATGTACTGGTGGTCCTGACTGCTGTCGTTGACCGCGGGTCGGTTAAGTCGAGGCAACGATAACGGTTGTCACGCAGGTTAATTAAAATGCTAAATGGTTCGGCGGATGACTTGAGAGACCCGTTGGTCTGTACGCACTACCTTCACGTGGGATAAGGAGTATGGGCTCCCCTGCGTCGTAGTCTGTCCGAAAGCTCTTCAGACGTCAGCAGTACCACGGGCTGATAGCCGGGAAGCGGTCTTGTCTTATTTGCTGCAGCAGGTGTGTTTGGATTTGCTTTTGCTTCACCGGCCAGTCTCGTACCGTGCAGGAGCGTGTAAGGGTGAGGGACCTAGACCCCTTGGTGCATAGGATATAGTCCGGCAGATGGCCTCTCTGCTGATCCTAGGATGAACTGCGTCGTGTCGGATAGCTTTGGTGGAGCGTTCCCTAACCAGGTTCCCGCCACCCTGGAGATCCGAGCGTGCAGGCTGAACAGTAGTGCACCCCTGCAGGGAGTTTAATCTATTCGAATAGCCGTGTCCACGGTAACAGGACGCTTTATGCTGAAGCTGGATCTTACCACTAGAAACTATTATTATTAAACTGTATGGTTCCGGGCTCTCTTCCTCGCGGGGATGTCGAGGAGGTGAACTCGGAGGCATTATTATTGTTAATCATTACAACTTATATTATACAATGTTGCAGCAACTTCTGCTTCATTGTTACTTTATTGCTTTATATGAATTGTTGGCTGATCCTTACCTCTTGCTGCAAGACATCGTCGGAAGATGCTAGTCTTCGATAGGCCTAGCTTCTTACCCTTATTCTGATTTCTATCTTGCAGTCCACTATATATAGCCTCTTCTTTCCGTTGATACAATGCATAATGCTTAGTAGCGGACGTAAGACTCGCGGGTATACTAGATACTCACCTGCTTTATTTCCTTTACTGTTTTGCCTGATCGGCCGCTGCAGTCGACGTTGGAGCCCAGGAGCAGGAGTACCCCGGAGGCGGATACTACTACGTCGAGACCCCCGCTGACCAGGACCAGGAGTAGTTTCGGAGGCTCCCAGGCCGGAGGCCTTGCCTTTTCGATCTGTATCTCTGATGTTATTCGTGCTAGCCTTCTTAAGGCAAAACTTGACTAACTATGTCTGTACTCAGATATTATGGCTTGTATAACTTATGTATTCGGGTCCGCGTGACCCCCTTTATTGTAACATATTGGTTTATCCTTTTGTGTTTACTGTTGTGCTGTGATATTCTCACCGTGGCACCCTAATCTCAGTCGTGTACCCTGCGTGTATGATTACTGTACACGGATTGATTTTGGGGGCGTCACAAGCTCTTGCCTTTAGCGCATGTGATCTTCTACGAGTTCCATTGACATCATGTTTCTCTTCTTGTTCCAGTTCATAGGTAGTGAGTTTCTCAAGAACATCTGCGGGACTCAGATCCTTGTAATCAATCCTTTCCTTTATCATCAGTATGAGATGCTCGAAGGATTCATCAAGGGATCGAAGCATTTGTCTGACCACCAGATGATCGGTGATATCGGGAGCACCAAGGGAAATCAACTCACTAGAGAGAATGGTGAGTCTGTTGTAGGTAGCCTCAACTCTTTCACCGTGCTTGTGAGAGAATCGATAGAACTTGCTTCGAAGGGTATCAATTCGTGCATCTTTCTGTGTCGAAGCACCTTCACCAATCTTTTCCAGATAATCCCAAACACCTTTGGCAGAGGCAATGTTCCTCACTTCCAGGTACTTCTCAGCAGAAATGTGATTTGTGATGAATATCCGGACTTCAGAATCAAGAGCCATACATTTGAGCTCATCAGAAGTGATATCTTTCTTGTCCCTGATGATAACTCTATCCTTGACAATTTCCCAACCAGCCGGATTGATAGCAATAATATTCCTCATCATCTTGTCCTTCCAGTAAGGGTAATCCTTCCCATTGTAAGTGGGAATGGGTTCCCCGGAGCGTATAGCTGCGAATGACATATTTGCAAACACTCAAAGAGGTTAATCCAAACAAAGAGTGACTAGCTCTGATACCAATTGAAAGACCAAGTATGTGATCAGAGGGGGAGGGTATGAATGATCACTTCAAATTTTCGCATGAAACTCTGAAGTGAAGCACAACTTAGCAGCAAAAGTAACTCAACAGGAAGGTAAACAGTGAAGCAGAAACTAGAGTGAAGCATAACATAGCGAATCAAGAGCATCGAATCAATTGCATCTAATCAAATCACAGAAGCAATTGTAATACTGAATGTAAGTGCGGAATGTAAAACAAACTCTTGACTCGGCGATGTTTGTTCGACCAGTTCACACTCTGCAAAGTGCTACGTCTAGTTGGAGGGACTGGTGATTGAACACAGGAGCTAACCTCTCTCCGTCTGTATCTCCACTGCACCAATCTCCTTGAGATTGGCTAGTTCTTCACTCGTGGTTGATTATTGAGGAAATCACCGAAACCTTTGAAAGACTGGACTTCGAGGCGACAATGACTCATCGCTCTCTGAAGAACAACTCTCTAACCGTCTAGGAGAATTGCAGTTCTCCAAGATAACAAGGCTAGCAAACTTCTTCCTAAGTCATAGTGAATCAACTCAGATCAGTAGAACTTATGCTTCAGTGGATGGGTTTCGGTTTGGCTTCGGTGGGGTGCTCTCTCTCTCTTATCTGTCAGAGAATAATCTTGGAGCAGCCACCCGCCAATGAAGGCGGGGGTGGCCTATTTATAGGTAGCGATCCCTAGGTGTGAAATGACTGAAGTGACCCGATGTGACAGCTTGACACCTGTCCACAACGGTCGGATTTCTAACCAATGCGCAACTTTACTTGCGGAACAAGTAAAGATGACTCACGGACTATGTTAAGCTTCAGGAGCCGAAAGAACATAGTCTTCGCTGGTGAAGCATTACCTAGTGCACATGAGATTTCTCATCTCCGGCTTCTCATAGGTTTAGATTCGATCTGAGTATTTTCACCAAAACCTTCGGTGTCCATTCACTAAACCCCTCTTGATAGTACGGTTTTTCCTACAACTCAAAGAACTGAAAAAGAACTACGCAAAAACTACTAAGTCTTGCGCCATCTTGATCATCTCCTTCGATGAGACGTGCTTCAGGGTTCCTTATATTTTTTGGGGGTCGACATCCGTGATGAGCTTCGCTCCAGAGGATATGCTTCAGTGAATATGTAAATCTTCCTTGAAGCTTTACCACCAACCTATAACTTCAGGAACCTAACCATCTGTTTCACACTAGAAAACTTGTTAGTTCCTCTACTGTTTTGTCCAACAATATCCAAAACTCATGGGGGAAAAACTTTGCTCTTACAAAACCCCTAACCGAGAAGAACCGGCAAATCTCCCTCATCGAAAAACATAAGAGAAGATGCACATGAAATTCATTTTTGATGAATAATAGCTTGTCCAGAAAAAGACCACAATATCCAAAACTCACAAAGAGAAAAACCAAACAAGAATCAATAAAGATGATACCAAGGATGAAAAGGTTTGAGCTCTCCACCAACGATGCGGCCTAGCTTGTAATCCGGACTCCTAACTAATACCATGAGACCCGTAAACTAGAAAGATATCAAGGTCAAACCTTTGTCTTGCGCATAAACCACTTGAGCTTGATGATGACGATCATGTCCGCCTCAAATTGGAACATCTTTCTTGATTCTGCCTGATAGATGAGTGTCGGGGGGAATACCCCCGGGTATACCAAAGTCGCCGATTCGACGCAACCGCCGCCTGCCGACTGCGCCCCTATCGACTGCGCCGTGTTGATTGCCCGCAGTCGGCTGCCCGCGCATTCGGCCGACTTCCTGATGGCCGATTGCCCGAGGAGTCAAGCGAAACATCTACATCAAGCATACAAGACGAGCTAACAAGACAAGCCATGCCACCTTTAGTCACATCATGACATCGTGAATAGTGTAAAGGGGAGGTGTCACATTACATCACATCACTGATGGCTTCTCGCCCCTCGTTGGTTACCCAAAGTGGAAGGTTGAGATGTAGACAGCAGCAAATTTCCCTCGGTGAAGATACCAAGGTTTGTCTCCAATAGGACTCCGACAACGACAAAAAAGGTGACAACGGCGCCAGCAATTAGGCGGTTGACGTGGACCTGCACACGCAACAGATAACTTTGCTCCCAACGAGTACAGAGAGGTTGTCAATCCCTCTGGCCTTGTTGTTTACAAAGGATCAAACGCACAGGATAATAATGATAGTGATAGCAAAAGAAAAGGAAATAAAGCAGAAAATAAATAGCGGGTGTAAACAATGATGGAAATATGGACCGGGATCCCATGATGTTCACTAATGATGTCTCTCTCCCAAAAGACGATAAAATAGCCATGCAAGGTAAACAAATTACAGCTGGGCAATTGACAGGATTATGTGCGCAAACCAATGCTAACTATGCTACTAAGAAAGGAAGAGGCTCAAAAGCATGGGCGGTACGCCAAAACAAGTAGGCCGAAATCCATCTGCATCTACCTACTAATCATCCACCTTGAGATATCTATCCAGAACATCTCGCTGGTATTAAGTTGCGAATCCCACCCAAAGTGTAAACTCAAAGCAACAGACAACTGCATTAAAGAACTTTGCGTAAAGTAAACAATCCTTGCACCCGCAAGTACAAGCACCGTTGTTTTCTCCCTTGTGGCAACAACACATCCCCTAGACTCATGTTTCTGTCACTCAAGCTAGTCATGAGGGGGCATGAACCCACAATCATGCATAACGCTCCCTCTTGGAGTTACTACCTACTACTTGGCCAAAGCAATAAACAGCAACGGAGAACATGCAAGAATTACTCAAGAACATAAATATAAAAGAGGAGAATCAAATATATTACTCAAACACAATCTGAACATAGTCTCATAATCCATCAGATCCCAGCAAACTCAGCATAGCAACAGCAGAAAGATTACATATGTGCCTCGATCATGTAGGGCAGCTCACGAGGTCTAAACCATGAAGAACAAAGAGGGTAGGAGAACATCACATAGTTACTGATCATGGACCCATGGTCCAAGGTGGACTACTCACGGTTCATCCGGGAAGCATCCATGGTGGTGGAGAAGCTCCCGGAGGTGGTTCCTCCCTCCGGCAGGGTGTCGGGAAGAGGTCTTCTGGTGCTCCCGATCTTGGAAGTGCGGCGGCGGCGGAACAGAGGAGAGATCGCGAAAAAGGGTTCAGTCCTCGAGGGTTTCGGGACGAGAGGGATATATAGGCGAAGGGGGCAGCCAGAGGTGGACCAGGGGCCCCAGGCGCCCCCCCTGGCGCGGCCTAGGGGGTGGCCGCGCCAGGTGGCCGCCTGGGCCACCCCTGGCTCCCCTCTGGCCCCACTTGGGCTCTTCCCGAAGCTTCCTGTACGCTGATTTTTCCGGAATTTTTCTGGCACTTTAAGTAATGGGAAAACCTGAAATACAAAAATAACAGAAAATAGGAACTGGCACTTGGGTGCACTGAGTTAATAGGTTAGTCCAAATATGATCAAAAGTGTATGGAAGTGCATCAATATCATAGCAATATCACACAAAAGATGCATGGAGGAAGCAGAAATTATAGATACGTTTTGGACGTATCAACATCCCCAAGCTTAATTCCTGCTCGTCCTCGAGTAGGTAAATGATAACAAGCATAATTTCTGTGGTGACATGCTACCAACCATATAAGAACTTTTAAGTAAAGCAATCAAGGCATGTAATTCAATTCAAGTCATAACAGGCAAGAGTCTATATTAGCATTAAAACAAGAAACATAAGAACATAAAGGTGCAAGAGCTCTCGCTGTCCGTGACTCGAATGTCTCCAAATGGTGTTTGCGTGCAAGAAAGGGGATAGGGATATACGAGAGAGTAAAACATAGTTTCTATTGTTGAGAACTTAATCTACTAAAGTTTCACACTTGGTCTTCTTCGGAATCTTATCTTGACTCATCCCAGACAACTAGCCAGGTACAAGTCAAAATGATCCACTCCCTTTCGATATTTTGAGCACTCATGCAATGGATGAGCGTAAGCAAGAAAGTTGACACTTAGGATGGCAAAGAGAGAAAAATGATGGAGGAGGAAGACAAAAAAAGGTGTGAAAGGCTCACATCAATGAGGACAATCATAGGCGAGAGAAAGCCAAATGATAGATATGATGTGAGGAGTAGGGATTTCCGTGCAACGGATGCACTTATGAGCTAAGGTAAGCCTCCAATTGAACTAGTGGGGGTGCATCCAACTTGCTTGCTCAAGAAGACCTAGAGCTCATTTGAGGAGGCTCATCATTGGAATATACAAGCCAAGTTCTACAGTGTGAAGGTCCCCACATAGCTATATGCATAAATGATAATCTCTATGGAGTACAAGATATAAGATGGAGTACGAGTGTGGATCTCTCAAAAGGAATAGTAGTGTGCCCCCTTCTCTCTTTTTATTTCTTTTTCTCTTTTTTTCTCTTTTTTGTATTTTTTGGTGGCCTCAATGGCTCTTTCTATTTCCCTCATTTGTCCTCTTTGGGATCTTTTAATTTTTTCCTCTTTGGGATCTTTTAATTTTGTCCTATTTGGGATCTTTTCCTCACCTTAAGGGCAACACTCTATATATTACAAGAAGTATAGAAGATCTTTCACACTTTACAAAAGCACTCCACATAAAGAAAATGAAACTATCATGATGCAAATGTATACCTCTGCCAGGGTAGCACGATATGCAATGATACTAGCGCGTCATGTAGCAATGATTAGGGCAAGGCCCAACTAGCATGCGGCTCATCGATCAAGCAAGTGTCATGTTGATGGCTTCTCGCCCCTCGTTGGTTACCCAAAGTGGAAGGTTGAGATGTAGACAGCAGCAAATTTCCCTCGGTGAAGATACCAAGGTTTGTCTCCAGTAGGACTCCAACAACGACAGGAAGGTGACAACGGCGCCAGCAATTAGGCGGTTGATTTGGACCTGCACACACAACAGATATCTTTGCTCCCAACGGGTTCAGAGAGGTTGTCAATCCCTCCGGCCTTGTTGTTCACAAAGGATCAAACGCACGGGATAATAAGGATAGTGATAGAAACGGAAAAGTAAATAAGCAGAAAATAAATAGTGGGTGTAAACAGTATTGGAAATATGGACCGGGATCCCATGATGTTCACTAGTGATGTCTCTCTCCCAAAAGACGATAAAATAGCCATGCAAGGTAAACAAATTACAGCTGGGAAATTGACAGGATTATGTGCGCAAACCAATGCTAACTATGCTATAAAGAAAGCAAGAGGCTCAAAATCTTGGGCGGTACGCCAAGACAAATAGACCGAAATCCATATGCATCTACCTACTAATCATCCACCTTGGGATATCTATCCAGAAAATCTCGCTGGTATTAAGTGGAGAATCCCACCCAAAGTGTAAACTCCAAGCAACAGACAACTCCATTAAAGAACTTTGAGTAAAGTAATCAATCCTTGCACCCGCAGGTATAAGCACCATTGTTTTCTCCCTTGTGGCAACAACACATCCCCTAGACTCATGTTTTTGTCACTCAAGCTAGTCATCAGGGGGCATGAACCCACAATCATGCATAACGCTCCCTCTTGGAGCCACTACCTACTACTTGGCCAAAGAAATAAACAACAACGGAGAACATGCAAGAATTAATCAAGAACATAAATATAAAAGAGGAGAATCAAATATATTACTCAAACACAATCTGAACATAGTCTCAAAATCCATCAGACCCGAGCAAACTCAGCATAGCAACAACAGAAAGATTACATATGTCCCTCGATCATGTAGGGCAGCTCACGAGGTCTAAACCATGAAGAACAAAGAGGGGAAGAGAACATCACATAGCTACTGATCATAGACCCATGGTCCAAGTTGGACTACTCGCGGTTCATCCGGGAAGCCTCCATGGTGGTGGAGAAGCTCCCGGAGGTGATTCCTCCCTCCGGCAGGGTGCCGGGAGGATGGCTCCTGGTGCTCCCGATCTTGGAAGCGCGGCGGCGGCGGAACAGAGGAGAGATCGTGAAAAAGGGTTATGTCCCCAAGGTTTTCTCATCACGGGGAATAAATAGGCGAAGGGGGCCAGCCAGAGGTGGACCAGGGGCCCCAGGCGTCCCCCTGGCGCGGCCTAGGGGGTGGCCGCGCCAGGTGGCCGCCTGGGCCACCCCTGGGCCCCCTCTAGCCCCACCTTGGCTTTTCTCGAAGCTTCCTGTACGTTGATTTTTCCTATATTTTCCCCGCAATTTTTCTGGCACTTTAAATAATGGGAAAACCTGAAATACAAAAACAGCAGAAAACAGGAACTGGCACTGGGGTGCACTGAGTTAATAGGTTAGTCCAAATATGATGAAAAGTGTATGGAAGTTCATCAATATCATAGCAATATGACAGAAAAGAAGCATGGAGCAATAAGAAATTATAGATACGTTTTGGACGTATCACCTGTATGACATGAAGATCAAGTCATGAGAAGGTGGATGTTGCATGGAAATGTATCTCGGAAAGGCTATGGAAATGCCTTGATAGGTAGGTATGGTGGCTGTTTTGAGGAAGGATATAATGAGGCTTGTGATGAAAGAGCGTATCATGCCAAGGGTTTGGATGTACCGGCGAAGATGGACGCCAACTCTCGGAGTGAGAAGGAGGCAATGCACGGCACAGGAGAGGCTAGCAAAATATGGGAAGGTGGAAGTGTCAACTTTCGAATACTCACATTAGTCCGAAGAACTCATGCACTTATTATCGGTAACTCTCAATCTAATTAGGAGGTTCACAAAGAGACAAGTACCCCGAGGAGGAGTGTATGGGGGTTTGGTTATCCTTGCGCATCCTCGACTCATGGTACGTGAGTGTACTCTAATATTTGATCCCTCCAAAGATTAATGATCCATCTAGTAGCTAAAGTTCTCAACTAATTTTGTAGGTTTTTCAAAAATAAACACGAATTGCCCAAAATACGACATCTTTCACTAATAGGCTAAAGCTCTTGACACCAAAAGTTCAAACATTACTCAAAACAATACCTCAAAACTATTGCAAGTTACTACTACAATCGAATAGCAACCTCAATTACCTACTTCAAGTCAAGACACAAAATTCAGTGCAACAGGCAAACTTTCTAAACAAGATAAACATGAAAACTCAAGAGAGTTCCAGCAACAAACTAAACAAAAGCTCTTAAAAAGATAAGCATCAAAACTAAGAGCTAAACATGACAGTAGCTACGAAAAAGATAAAGAACACACACAACAAAGATAATCATGAAAATCCTATGTTGTGTTGTAGGGTGAAGTGGAGCGTGTTTCTCTCCCACACAAAGAAGGCTGGGTTCTAACTTGTTATGAACAGAAATCAAAGATAAATAAAACTAAAAAGGAAATAAAGAGCAAGACGCTCCAAGCATAGCACATAACGCATGAAGTGATAAAAATATAGTGGAACGAAAGACGAACTGATAATTGTTGATGGCGAAGGGGATGCATGCGGGAATCCTCAAGCTTAGATGCTTGAGTCTTCTTGAATATTTCTTGGGGTTGCACGGGGGCATCCCCAAGCTTGAGCGTTTGACCCTCCTGAATCTTCTTTTATCATCTTCCCTCGCACACTTGAAAACTCCCTTCATACATAACTCATCATAATCTGATTAGCGAGGTTAGTACCCACAATAAAATAATATTTTCTCTACTGGAAATAAGGATATTCTTGAATAGATACTGTTTATCAAGATCGCAAAAAAGGTTTTGCACAGAAAAAGCAAGCTTAAGGTTTGCAAAACGGAGAAAAGGCAAAACAGGACAGAATCGGTGAAAAACAGACCAGCAGGTAGTAAATAATTTTTTAGGGATACTTCTACAACTCAAATAAAAAAACTCAGAACATACGAAAGTTCCGTGATTGTATAGAGCACACTGTGTAAAATATTCAGCTCAAAAAGATGAACTGGGATTTTTCTACGACTTTTCCTGTCACGAGGAAAGAATCTGTTTTCTAGACAGCATGTCACAACTTTCACTTCCCTTGTCATATGAGGCTATAAATGGCACAAAGCTTGAAAAGTAAAGATAGAATGATGTTGCTACAGTAGTAACAATCATCAAGACCACTAAAAACAGAATAAAAACAAAAAGGAAAACCTAAATTCGTTGCAGGATACCTCCCGAAAGCGCTTTATTTTATGCCTTTAAGCTAGGTATGATGCAAAAGATCAAGTCTTATCAAGAAAATAACTAGCCCGTGTGACGGACTCAAAAGGTAACTTAATCTTCTTTCTAGGGAAGTGTTCCATCCCTTTCTTGAGAGGGAATTGGAATTTTATATTCCCCTCTTTAATATCAATGACAGCACCAACGGTGCGAAGAAAAGGGCGTCCCAAAATAATTGGACATGATGGTTCACATTCAATGTCCATAATAGTACAATCAATGGGAACATAATTGCCATTGACAATGATAAGAACATCATCGATCTTCCCCAAAGGATTCTTTACGGAAGATTCGACAATACGAACACCAAAAGAACAAGGATCAAAAGGTTCCAATTCAAACATATCATACATTCTTTTGGGCATAACGGAGGTACTAGCTCCAACATCACGTAAAGCATAGCAAGAGAAGTTATTCAACTTAATTTTAATCATAGGATCCCAACCATCTTCTAGCTTTCTAGGTATGGAGGATTCTACCCTAAGCTTCTCCTCCCTAGCTTTAATGAGAGCATTAGTGATATGCTCCGTGAAGGCAAGATTAAGTGTGCTAGTGTGGGGATCTCTAGATCTTGTGAAGGAAACCAATAACTTCAGAAAGGTTGCAATTATCAAAATCAAGGTCACTACTATCAAGTAAAGTGGCAGTGGTGTCCTTTAGGCTCACTTGTTTGGTAGCTCCTATATTCATAGGAGTTTCTTCTTCTACGGTTGAGGTCATAGCATCACCATTAATAGGTCCTATGGGACTAGGGGTGCATTGGGTGCTAAGAGTTTGGGTATCCTCAGCCACTTGAATAGTAGCAACGGTATGGTGTGTAGGAAGGCTCTTAATTCTATCTTCTTCCTCCTTTTCTCTAGCCCATCTCTCTTTAAGTTTAGCCATCATCCTAATGTTTTCATTTATTTGCACTTGAATAGCGTTCATAGGAGTGACCTTACTCTCCTCAAGAGGAGAAGTTCTAATCTTAAGCAATTCTACTTCATGGGATACACTGTCTACCTTCGACGAGAGATTATCTAATTTGTCTAGTTTCTCCTCTATGCTCTTGTTGAAAGCTTTTTGGGTAGAGATGAAGTCTTTAAGCATACTCTCTAGTTCAGAAGTGGAGTTCTTGGTGCTAGGATAAGTGTTGTTGTTCCCATAGTTGTTGGAGGGGAACGGTCTAGGATTGCTACCAAAATTACTCGTATAAGCATTGTTATTGAAGTTGTTTCTAGAGATAAAGTTCACATCTACTTGATCTTGAGCAATCAAAGAATTTAAAGGAACATCATGAGGATCAATAGGTGATTTCTTGGTAAGTAGAGACATAATCAAGTCAACTTTTTCATTTAGGGAGGAGATCTCCTCGATAGAGTTTACCTTCCTACCTGTTGGAGCTCTTTCAATGTGCCATTGGGAATAGTTGGTCATCATCTCATCGAGTAGTTTCGTGGCAGCACCAAGCATTGTTGACATAAAGGTTCCTCTCGTGGCCGAATCTAGCAAGTTCCGCGAGGTAAAGTTCAAGCCTGCATAAAAATTTTGGATAACCATCCAAGTAGTCAAACCATGCGTAGGTAAATTCTTAACAAGAGATTTCATGTGTTCCCAAGCTTGGGCAACGTGCTCATTATCCAATTGCTTAAAATTCATAATATTACTCCTCAATTGGATAATCTTAGCTGGGGGGTAGTACTTCCCAATAAAAGCATCCTTTCACTTATCCCAAGAATCTATGCTATTCCTAGGCAAGGATTGAAACCAGATTTTAGCTCCTCCTCTCAAGGAGAAAGGAAAAAGCTTAAGCTTAACGATATCACCATCTACTTCTTTGTACTTTTGCATATCACAAAGCTCAACAAAATTATTTAAGTGCACAACATCATCATCTCCAGCACCGGAGAATTGATCTTTCAAAACAAGGTTCAGCAAAGCAGGTTTAATCAAATAAGAAGGTGCTGAAGTGGCAGGTGGAGAAATAGGAGTGCTGATAAAGTCACTGTTGTTATGACTAGTGAAGTCACACAACTTGGTGTTCTCGGTGGAACCCATAGCAGCAGCAAGCAAGGTAACTATTTTTTGATTTTTGATAAGGGAAACTAAAGAAAAAACTGAAAGGTAAACTAACAAGACTAAAAATCAAAGATAAAAGATAGTGTGCAACTTCCCTATCTTGAAGAGTCGAGTCCCCGGAAACGGCGCCAGAAATTAGCTTTGATAGCTTCTCGCCCCTCGTTGGTTACCCAAAGTGGAAGGTTGAGATGTAGACAGCAGCAAATTTCCCTCGGTGAAGATACCAAGGTTTGTCTCCAGTAGGACTCCGACAATGACAGGAAGGTGACAACGGCGCCATCAATTAGGCGGTTGACGTGGACCTGCACACGCAACAGATAACTTTGCTCCCAACGAGTACAGAGAGGTTGTCAATCCCTCCGGCATTGTTGTTTACAAAGGATCAAACACACGGGATAGTAATGATAGTGATAGCAACAGAAAAGGAAATAAAGCAGAAAATAAATAGCGAGTGTAAACAATGATGGAAATATGGACCGGGATCCCATGATGTTCACTAGTAATGTCTCTCTCCCGAAAGACGATAAAATAGCCATGCAAGATAAACAAATTACAGCTGGGCAATTGACAGGATTATGTGCGCAAACCAATGCTAACTATGCTACTAAGAAAGGAAGAGGCTCAAAAGCATGGGTGGTACGCCAAAACAAGTAGACCGAAATCCATCTGCATCTACCTACTAATCATCCACCTTGAGATATCTATTCAGAACTTCTCGCTGGTATTAAGTTGCGAATCCCACCCAAAGTGTAAACTCAAAGCAACAGACAACTGTATTAAAGAACTTTGCGTAAAGTAAACAATCCTTGCACCCTCAAGTACAAGAACCATTGTTTTCTCCCTTGTGGCAACAACACATCCCCTAGACTCATGTTTCTGTCACTCAAGCTAGTCATCAGGGGGCATGAACCCACAATCATGCATAACGCTCCCACTTAGAGTTACTACCTACTACTTGGCCAAAGCAATAAACAGCAACAGAGAACATGCAAGAATTACTCAAGAACATAAATATAAAAGAGGAGAATCAAATATATTACTCAAACAGAATCTGAACATAGTCTCATAATCCATCAGATTCCAGCAAACTCAGCATAGCAACAACAGAAAGATTACGTATGTGCCTCGGTCATGTAGGGAACCTCACGAGGTCTAAACCATGAAGAAGAGGGGAGGAGAACATCACATAGCTACTGATCATGGACCCATGGTCCAAGGTGGACTACTAACGGTTCATCCGGGAAGCATCCATGGTGGCGGAGAAGCTCCCGGAGGTGGTTCCTCCCTCCGGCAGGGTGCCGGGAAGAGGGCTCCTGGTGCTCCCGATCTTGTAAGAGCGGCTGTGGCGGAATAGAGGAGAGATCGCGAAAAAGGGTTCCGTCCTCAAGGGTTTCGGGATGAGAGAGATATATAGTCGAAGGGGGCAGCCAGAGGTGGACCAGGGGCCCCAGGCGCCCCCCTGGCGCGGCCTAAGGGGTGGCCGCGCCAGGTGGCCTCCTGGGCCACCCCTGGCTCCCCTCTGGCCCCAATTGGGCTATTCTCGAAGCTTCTTGTACACTAAGTTTTCCTATATTTTTCCCGGAATTTTTCTGGCACTTTAAGTAATGGG
Source organism: Bromus sterilis (assembly GCA_950022295.1). NCBI lineage: Eukaryota > Viridiplantae > Streptophyta > Magnoliopsida > Poales > Poaceae > Bromus > Bromus sterilis. The sequence goes on along the minus strand of OX465596.1, from coordinate 343,074,124 downwards.
AAAATCTGAAATACAAAAACAACAGAAAACAGGAACTGGCACTGGGTGCACTGAGTTAATAGGTTAGCCCAAATATGATCAAAAGTGTATGGATGTGCATCAATATCATAGCAATATCACACAAAAGATGCCTCGAGCAAGCAGAAATTATAGATACGTTTGGGAAGTATCACAAGGATGCTCCAGCTTATGTAGGAACTATACTACTCATGCACATGTATCAAGGTAAAGGGAGGTGGGGTTTTGGACGTATCATAGATACGTTTTCACCAGGAATTATAGGTACAAGGACTTAGGAGTAGTATAATCTCTGGACGTATCACAAGGATGATACGTCCAAAACGTATCTATCAATATCATAGCAATATCACACAAGGACTTACGTAGGAACTATACTACTCATGCACATGTATCAAGGTAAAGGGAGGTGGGGTTCATAAGCAGAAGTGCCAGCTTTGACTTGGCTAGTCCTGAACTACGAGTACCAGACTTGAGGTAAGAAGCGTACACGAGTCCACTACATGTTTCCAACCAATTACACCACCATGGTGCCTTCCTCGACTTCCCACGAGAAAGCACGCCATAGCACTCGCGCTTATCTTAGCAAGTTTTATAAGTATCCAGTTCAAGTTGTCTAATAATCAGGCACGGCTTTCCAAGTAGTCCCTTACCGCGGACGCGGCTATTCGAATAGTTTATTAACCCTGCAGGGGTGTACTACTACACTCATGAAACTATCAGTTACCGCCGGGATCTCGTCACCCTTCAAGCGGGTGTCAGCGAGGATAATCTCCACAACTTTTACCTCACAGCCAACTCAAGTTCAATGAAGACGCCTATCTGGGATGGTTTCCACATTCGTAACCCGGCCGGTTTACCGAAGTGGTCCCAGAAGATGTGTGCGTGGTGCATAAGCCGGTCTCGGTTGAGCCGTTCTCTCACCTTGCAGCCAGGCCACAAACCTACCAGAACTCCGAACTACTGCGACTCATTGAACTGAGAAGGGGTGAGTTAGTAGGTTGAGCGGGGGTCCGTTTGCCCAACATGTGGTAGTACTCTTCATCTTGGATCACCACACAAGAACTTGAGCTTAAGGCGGTGTTCAACGAGACAACCCACTGTGTACTCCTACACAGCCTCTCATCGTCACCTTGTATTAGGGTAGATTCACCAACACATTTCCACCATCATCATCATGATTTCTACCATCCCGACTCACATAACAGTATCAACATTGTACCACTCTAAGCATGCAATAAGCAGTAACAGCTGCAAGGGCCACATGATATCAATCAACTCCTACATTTGCTAGGATTGTGGTTTGCTTACTATTGTGACAAATGATAGGTCATGCAAAGGAATGGGTTCATCTATGCGGTAGAAACGTAGCATCGTAATCATCCTAAACAATGCATAAGCGAGATTGAGAGGTGATGACGGGAAAATGGGGCGGAAATAAATAATACTAACGCATCCACGTCATAGAGACAGATAGTATAATTTAAATGCATAAATGCATATCATAACAGAGAGTTCAAACATTGCAGGTACTTTATTTCCAGAACTCTTACATATACATAAAAGAACTGTTAATTACATCTCCGGAGAGAAAACCCCTGATTAAGAATTCCAACATATCTATTACATGGCATTTACAACATATGAGCATTAAAAAATGTAGAAATAAAAGAAGACTACAAAATATAAAAAGAAAAGTCTTCCTCCTTGTTGTCGTCGACTTCGTCTTGCTTGGGGGCCTTAAATTTGTCTATGTTAACATATGGGTAGCATAATATACATGATTTGATTCATTCATATCATATGACATTTGATGTTCATATATATAGCACGTGGATACTTTCGCCATTTATGCCTAGCTCATTAACCATTGGATATTTTAGTAATAAGAAGTGTTTTGCATATATTGATTTATTTAATGGTTTACTAGCCAGTTCAGTGAGCATACGTGCATATAGGGGATAACTCTTTTTATGAGTTAATTTGATCATGCATATGATTTCTATATGGATGCATGGGAAATATTTGGTTCACTTTGTAGCAATGTATATAACATTGCACCAAGCCCACATATAAAGAGCCTATATGAAATTTTATGATGAGATATTCAGTTGCACCATGGTATGTTTAGTGCAAGTGACATAGGTTATGATCCTATTTATCTTTGTTGTTGTCAACGCATGTATCAATTTATTTTACAATTTTATGTAGGTTATCATCTATAGTTTGTAGGATTTTCCTTATTTTGGAACCATAGTTTATACTCGTAAGGTGTGTGAGTATTTTCTATATTTGACCATATTTTATACTCTTAAGGTATTGGAGTAGTTTTGATATTGGACCGTAGTTTATACTCTTAAGGTATTGGAGTAGTTTTTATGTCTGATCATAGTTTATACTCTTAAGGTATTGGAGTAGTTATGATATTTGACCATAGTTTATACTCTTAAGGTGTTGGAGTAATTTTGATATTTGACCGTAGTTTATACTCTTAAGGTTTTGGAGTATTTTGATATTTGACTATAGTTTATACTCTTAAGGTATCGGAGTAGTTTTGACATTTTACCGTAGTTTATACTCTTAAGGCATTGGAGTATTTTCCATGTTTTACCATAGTTTATACTCTTAAGGCATTGGAGTATTTCGATAGTTGACCATAGTTTATACTCTTAAGGTATTGGAGTATTTTGATATTTGGCCATAGTTTATACTCTTAAGGAAATGGAGTATTTTCTATATTTGACCATAGTTTATACTCTTAAGGCATTGGAGTAATTTCTATATTTTATTGACCATAGTTTATACTCTTAAGGTATTGGAGTAGTTTTGATATTTGACCATAGTTTATACTCTTAAGGTATTGGAGTATTTTGATATATTTGACCATAGTTTATACTCTTAAGTCATTGGAGTAATATTTTAAATATTTTACCATAGTTTATACTCTTAAGGCATTGGAGTAATATTTTGAATATTTTACCATAGTTTATACTCCTAAGGCATTGGAGTAGTTTTATATTATATGAGCCTCTTTAATGGTTAATAAGCTAGTTTAGCAAGCACGTGTGCAATATATGGTATAGCTCATTTTGTGAGCCAAGGTTATTATGCATGTGATTTATATATGCATGCATAGAATGGAGAAAATATCTTGTTTAATTTTGTAGCAACGTATATAGCATTGCATTAAGCCGATATGGGCATGCCATAATGTATATAAAGGTCAAGGATGCACTACATTATATTCAGTGCAAACAACATAGGCTATGGTCCTATATTCAGTGAAAACAACATAGGCTATGATCCCATATTCAGTGCAAATAACATAGGCTATGATCCTAGTTATCATTTAATTATGTATATGCACACACACCTATATGAGAGGAATGTGTGGTATGGGAGATTTCCTTATAACATAAGAATTCAATGCTTATATGCAATTGTATATTTTAATTCATGTTTAGTTTTTATATGCCTACACCTATATGTAGTGCATGACGCGATCATAACCGCATGGGATTAATGGTGTAATATGATTCCAAATAGTTTATATGAGAAACTAGTGCCACAATTATATGATCATATTTTAATGCAATTTCACTTCACTCGTATTTTTTTTTGAATTTAAGGACTGTGAAGCATGAGGTCCACAGTATTTTATTTCCAGATATTCCAGACCTGTTTTAAATTCGCTCCCACAAGGAGTCGAACCCAGGACCTGGCGTGCTACTAGGTTTGCTGCAACCACTAGGCTACATGCCCGTTCACTTCACTCGTATTAAAACCAGCGCCATGTAGCAATAGGCCCACGTGTAGCATAACCGAATGGAGCATGGTGATTTCTCCTTTATTTGTACTATCACTATCATAGCATAGAATTGTATGCTTGTAGTGTAGCCAAACAAGAGTATGTATCAGTTTATATGTTTCACGAGAATGATGTAGATTATCAACACGGTTTAGTTATATGAGACTAAACAATGCATGGAGTAAATATCTTGCATGAGTATTTGATTGCCATGTTTATTTTTATATTAACAACATGGTGCAGTATATTATATCTGGTGCAAGAATCAGTATAGGGAGATCATACAATTCATTTAGATAATACATGCATCCATATAAGGGAATACATGATAATGGAACAACATGCGACATGCTCTGTTTGATAGGATGCGGCTGATTACTTTCAGTATCAAGCCTAATATGCGTCGGTGCTTTACTTGATTTGCTCACCCATGTGTATGCTGCTGACATCAGTAAATCTCATCAACAACTAGTTGGGAGTGTACTACTGAACATTTTAAATATGTATGATTAAGCACGTATGAGGTTTAGCTCGATCAAGGTTATTAGCTAGGCAGATGACATGCATGTATTATTTAATTTAATTTCATTTTCATACCACGGCTAGCATCACCTACTGCAGAAATATTTTATGTATATGAGGTCTAAACAATAATCTTCTATGGAGAAAATATGTCCTAATTTCTATCATGTAGGACTTTATGAGACCACAACATTATGAGGTTGTTTCTACTTCTATTCTTGATTTGTATCAACATGAAAGATCACCATGAGACCAATCAAGATAACACATTTGATTATTTGTATGATTCTTGCATTGTATCAATGTAACACCCTCACTGTCAGTGAACAGTAATCACCATTACTGTTGATCACTACTGTTCAAATTTTTTGCTTTGATCAACTGGTTCAGTTCATATTCAAATTCCACTTTCATATTATTGAAAGCAAGGTGATCATGGATCTTGGTCATCATGAATCAAAACAATTCCAAACAAATAGTAAATGACTTTATAAAAGTCCAAATATTTTTGTGGGCCTCTGGTATGTTGCTATACTAATTATGGTGCAAGGTTTGTATTTTTCAAAAATGCCCAGGCTAATAAACTAAATGGCAACTGGTTGTAACAGTAAAGGAAAAGTGCAAAGCAAAACAAAATGGCTATCTATCGCCCTGGGCGAATTCCCCCGGCCCAACCCATCTGAGCCCACACCCCCCCCCCCCACTTGTCTTCCCCTTCCCTTGTTCCTCTGGTTCACGCCTTGGAAATGGCCGAGCTGCTGCGACTCGACCAGCTCGCCCTCCGGTCGCTGTAGTGCTCTGTGCTGGAGCCAAATATCTCCCGTAGATTGTGGATCGAGCTCGCCCCCTCCTTTTTCCCCCTCGCAATCGTCTGGTTCATCTCCCACCTCGGCCAGAGCTCCGCCATGGAGGCCCTCTGGTGAAGCTCGTGGCCAACGTGCTCCCCACTCGCAGCCGACTTATCCAGGCGAGCCGCTGATACGTCCAAAACGTATCTATAATTTCTGCTTGCTCCTTGCATGTTTTGTGTGATATTGCTATGATCTAGATACATGTTCATACATTTTTTATCATATTTGGACTAACCTATTAACTCAGTGCACCACAGCGCCAGTTCCTGTTTTCTGCTGTTTTTCTATTTTCAGTTTTCCCCCATATAAAAAGTGCTCCAAAAATTCGAGAAAAATCAGATAAAAAATCAGCATAGAAGAACCTTCCAGATGAACCTAGGTGGGGCCAGAGGGCCACCACCAGGGGCCCAGGCGCCCTGGTGGCGCGCCCCAGGGGCTGGCCGCGGCAGGGGGGCGCCTGGACCCCTGGTGGCCCCCTGGCTGCCCCCCTTCGCCTATATATTCTCCGTGACGAGAAACCCTCAAGGCCAGAACCCTTTTTCGCGATCTCGCCTCTGTTCCGCCGCCGCCGCGCTTCCGAGATCGGGAGCACCAGCAGACCTCTTCCCGGCACCCTGCCGGAGGGAGGGCCGACCTCCGGGAGTCTCCTCTCCACCATGGATGCTTCCCGGATGTGCCGTGAGTAGTTTCCTTTGGACCATGGGTCCGTGATCAGTAGCTATGTGATGTTCTCCTCCCCTCTTTGTTCTTCATGGTTTAGACCTCATGAGCTGCCCTACATGATCGAGGCATTTTTGTAATCTTTCTGCTGTTGCTATGCTGAGTTTAATGGGATCTGATGGATTATGAGATTATGTTCAGATTGTGATAGAGTAATATATTTGGTTCTTATCTTTTATATTTTTGTTCTTAAGTAATTCTTGCATGTTCTCCGTTGCTGTTTATTGCTTTGGCCAAGTAGTAGGTAGTAACCCCAAGAGGGAACGTTATGATCGATTGTGGGTTCATGCCCCCTGATGACACGCTTGAGTGACAGAAACATGAGTCTAGGGGATGTGCTGTTGCCACAAGGGGGAAAACAGCGGTGCTTGTAACCACAGTTGCAAGGATTATTTACTTTACGCAAAGTGCTTTTTAATGCAGTTGTCTGTTGCTTTGGGTTTACACTTTGGGTGGGGCTCGCAACTTAATACCAGCGAGATGTTCTGGATAGATATCTCAAGGTGGATGATTAGTAGTAGATGCAGTTGGATTTCGGTCTACTTATTTTGGCGTTCTGCCCATGCTTTTGAGCCTCTTCCTTTCTTTTGTAGCATAGTTAGCATTGCGGTGCGTTCATAATCCTGTCAATTGCCCTTCTGTAATTTGTTCACCTAGCATAGCAGTTTTATCGTCTTTTGGGAGAGAGACATCACTAGTGAACATCACGTATCCCTGTCCATATCTTCATCACTGTTTCCATGCTCATTTACTTTTCTTCTTTTACTTTCAGTTGCTATCATTATCCATTGTGTTTGATCCTTTGTAAACAACAAGACCGGAGAGATTGACAACCTCTCTTAACTTCGTTGGGAACAAAGTTATTTGTGTCTGTGTGCAGGTCCGCGTCAGTTGCACTGCTGACACCTACTTATCATCTCCGGAGTCCTACTGGAGACAAACCTTGGTATCTTTACTGAGGGAAATTTACTGTTATGCTACATCATGCCTTCCACTTGGGGTTTACCAACGAAGGGCGAGAAATTACTATCATCACCTTGCACATCAAGCAAGATTTCTAGCGCCATTTCTGGGGACTCCGACTGCTAAGATAGGGGAGTTGCACACTACCCTTTACCTTTGTTTTTTAGTCTTGTTAGTTTAACTTTCATTTTTTATCTTTGTGTCCTTTATCAAAAATACCAAAAATACCTACTAATGCTATCTTCACCATGGGTGTGGAACCACCCAAATATGGTAGGATGTACATGTTTCACTTGGATCGTCTTCGATCAATTTGTGCTCGCGCTAAAAACCCAACCGACTTGGTTGAGGGAAAATCATTGGATGAGCATGCTCATTATAGGCGGCACCGCCTATCTCAGAAAGGGAAACACTTATGGGATCAAATACAAGTTTCTTATTGCTATGCTGAGTGTTTATGCCACATTTATGATTTTACTTGCTGCTCTAATATAGAGCGTAAACACCTTCCTTTCCAATGTGAGTTTAATGAAAATGAGATCCTATCTTCTTATGCCAAAGGTGTTTATGATTACTTTGATGTTGAAAAGATTGAAGAGTTTGTTGCTTTTAAAGGTGCTTATGAGATTGCTTCTTTGATTGAAAAGTATTACGATACTATTCACAAGTCTGAAAACTTTGCTGTTCTTGCTTATTGCTTTGAGAATTATACTTCCAATGCTTATATTGAGGATTTTAAAAATAGAATGCTTGCTGCCCAAGAAGAGGCTAATGATTGCTATGAAGAGGAATCTTATGATTCCGAGGACTCACTTGATACTTCCCTTTCTGATGATTTTGATACTTGCTTTGTTGATGGCCATGATGCCACTATGGATGATGCCTACGAAGATGAACTTGCTATAGTTCCTTATGTTAAGCATGAAATTATTGTTGTTGCACCCACACTTGATTGCCCTATTATCCTTTTGAAATCTCCAACTATTCCGGAGAATTTTGCTCTTATCAAGGCTCAATGTGATGGGTTGCATCTATCTTATCATCCTAAAACCCGTGTTGAAAACAATACACGTGTGCTTGTAGGTCATGAACAACATGATTTATGTGATAGTTATATTCTTGATGTTGTTCATGATGCTACTGAAAATTACTTTGAGAGAGGAAAGTTTGGTTGTAGAAACTTCCATGTTACAAAAACACCTCTCTTCATGTTGAATGTTTTGAAGTTGTTCTTGTTCTACCTTCCTATGCATGTCACTTTGTGCTTCTTTGATTGATTTTCTTACAAGATGCCTATGCATAGGAAGTGGGTTAGGCTTAAATGTGTTTCACATTTGCTTCTTGATGCTCTCTTTTGCTTCAATTCTTATTCTCTTGTGAGCATGTTTCATAATCTTTAAGCCTAGCTAATGGCTCTAAAGAAGCGCTTTCGGGAGGCAGCCCGCAACGAATTTAGGTTTTTCTTTTGATTTTCTTCTGTTTTTAGTGGTCTTGATGATTGTTACTACTGTAGAAACATCATTGTAACTTTATTTTTCAGCTTTGTGCCAAGTTATAGCCTCTTATGATAAGGGAAGCAAAAGTTGTGACATGCTGTCCAGAAAACAGATTCTGTCCCTTGACAGAAAAATTCGACTAAAATCACCAAATCATCTTTTTGATCTGAATTTTTTTGACAGCATGATCTATACAATTTTGAAACTTTCGTATGTTCTGAGTTTCTTTATTTGAGTTGAAGAAGTGCCCCGACAAAATTCTCTACTACCTGCTGTTCTGTTTTTCATAGATTCTGCCACATTTTTCCTCTCTTCACTTTTGCAAACCTTAAGCTTTATTTTTCTTTGCAAAAACTTTTTGGCACTCTTGATAAACAGTAGCTCTTCAAGAATATCTTTATATCCAGTGGGGAAAAATTATTTTATTAAGGGTACTAACCTCTCTAATCAGATTATGATGAGTTATGTATGAAGGGAGTTTTCAAGTGTGCGATGGAAGATGATGAAAGAAGATCCAGGAGTATCAAGCGCTCAAGCTTGGGGATGCCCCCATGCATCCCCAATAAATATTCAAGGAGACTCAAGCGTCTAAGTTTGGGGATGCCCCCGTGCATCCCCTTCTCCATCAACAATCATCAGTTCGTCCTTCGTCTCACTATATTTTTATCACTTCATGCATTATGTGCTATGCTTGGAGCGTCTCGCTCTTAGGTTTTATTTTTAGTTTTCTTTAGTTTTGCTTGATGGTCATAACAAGTTAGACCCCATCTTGCTTTGTGTGGGAGAGAAACACGCTCCACTCTAATCTAGAACACATCATAGGATTTTTCCTGCTTATCTTTTTGATGTTGTGTGTTCTTTATCTTTTCGTAGCTGCTGCCATGTTTAGTTTTAGTCTTAGTTTGTCTTTAGCAAGAGCCTTGGCTTTTGTTTAGTTTGTTGCTGGAACTTCCTTTAGTTTTCATGTTTATCTTGTTAAGAGAGTTGGTTGTTGCACTGAGTTGTGTTTTGTCTTGAAAGTAGGTAATTGAGGTTGCTATTTAATTCTAGTAGTAACTTGCAATAGTTTTGAGGTATTGATGTGAGTAATGTCTGAACTTTTGGTGTTAAGAGCTCTAGCCTATTAGTGATAGGTGTCATATTTTGGGCAATCCGTGTGTATTTTCAAAACCTACAAAAACTAGTTGAGAACTCTAAACTACTAGATGGATCACTAATATTTGGAGGGATCGAATATTAGAGTACACTCACGTACCATGAGTCGAGGATGGGCAAGGATAAACAAACCCCCATACACTCCTCCTTGGGGTACTTGTCTCTTTGTGAACCTCCTTATTAGATTGAGAGTTACCGATAATAAGTGCATGAGTTCTTCGGACTAATGTAAGTATTGAAAGTTGACACTTCCACCATCCCATATTTTGCTAGCCTATCCCGTGCCGTGCATTGCCTTCTTGTCATTCTGAGAGTTGGTGTCCACCTTCGCCGGTACATCCAAACCCTTGGCACGATACGCTCTGTCATCATAAGCCTCTTTATATCTTTCCTCAAAACAGCCACCATACCTACCTATCAAGGCATTTCCATAGCCTTTCCGAGATATATTGCCATGCAACATCCACCTCTTCATGACTTGATCTTCATGTCATACATGTTCCTGCTACACTGGCAGCGACATACATTGCATACATCATGATAGCTACATCTTCTTTATGATTTCGAGTACCTTGTAAAGTGTGAAAGATCTCCTTTACCTTCTTGTAAAATAGAGTGTTGCCCTTAAGTGAGGAAAAGATCCCAAAGTGGACACAATAAAAGATCCCAAAGAGGACAAATGAGAGTTAAATAGAAAGAGCCATTGAGGCCACACAAAAATACAAAAAAAGAGAAAAAGAGAAAAAGAAATAAAAAGAGAGAAAGGGGCAACACTACTATCCCTTTGAGAGATCCACACTAGTACTCCCTTTATATCCTTGTACTCCATAGAGATGATCATTATGCATATAGCTATGTGGGGACCTTCACACTATAGAACTTGGCTTGCATATTCCAAGGATGAGCCTCCTCAAACGAGCTCTAGGTCTTCATGAGCGAGCAAGTTAGATGCACCCCCACTAGTTCCATTGGAGAGCTTCTTAGCTCATATGTGCATCCGTTGCATGGCAATCCCTACCCCTCACATCATATCTATCATTTGGCATCTCTTGCCTATGATTGCCCTCATTGATGTGAGCCTTTCTCATTCTTTTTTGTCTTCCTCCTCCTCCGTACTTCTCTCTTTGCCATCCTAAGTGTCAACTCTCGTGCTTACGCTCATCCATTGCATGAGTGCTCAAAATATTGAAAAAGGAGTGGATCAAATTGACTTGTACCTGGCTAGTGGTCTGGGGACGAGTTAAGATAAGATTCCAGAAAAAGACCAAGTGTGAAACTTTAGTAGATTGAGTTCTCAACAAATAAATATTTTTCTCGTATTACCTATCCCCCTTCTTGCACGCAAACACCATTTGGAGACATTCGAGTCACGGACAGCGAGAGCTCTTGCACCTAATGTTCTTTTGTTACTTGTTTCAATGCTAATATAGACTCTTGCATGTTATGACTTGAATTGAATCTCTAACCTTGATTGCTTTACTTTTCAAAGTTCTTATATGGTTGCTAGCATGTCACCACAGAAATTATGCTGTTATCATTTACCTACTCGAGGACGAGCAGGAATTAAGCTTGGGGATGTTGATACGTCCAAAACGTATCTATAATTTCTGCTTGCTCCATGCATGTTTTGTGTGATATTGCTATGATCTAGATACACTTTCATACATTTTTGTTCATATTTGGACTAACCTATTAACTTAGTGCACCACAGTGCCAGTTCCTGTTTTCTGCTGTTTTTCTATTTTCAGTTTTCCTCCATATAAAAAGTGCTCCAAAAATTCGGGAAAAATCAGATAAAAAAATCAGCGCAGAAGAACCTTCCAAATGAACCTAGGTGGGGCCAGAGGGCCACAACCAGGGGCCCAGGCGCCCTGGTGGCGCGCCCAAGGGGGGCGCCTGGACCCCTGGTGGCCCCCCTGGCTACCCCCCTTCGCCTATATATTCTCCGTGACGAGAAACCCTCGAGGCCAGAACCCTTTTTCGCGATCTCGCCTCTGTTCCGCCGTCGCCGCGCTTCCGAGATCGGGAGCACCAGCAGACCTCTTTCCGGCACCCTGCCAGAAGGAGGCCGACCTCCGGGAGTCTCCTCTCCACCATGGATGCTTCCCGGATGTGCCGTGAGTAGTTTCCTTTGGACCATGGGTCCGTGATCAGTAGCTATGTGATGTTCTCCTCCCCTCTTTGTTCTTCATGGTTTAGACCTCGTGAGCTGCCCTACATGATCGAGGCACTTTTGTAATCTTTCTGTTGTTGCTATGCTGAGTTTGATGGGATCTGATGGATTATGAGATTATGTTCAGATTGTGATAGAGTAATATATTTGGTTCTTATCTTTTATATTTTTGTTCTTAAGTAATTCTTGCATGTTCTCCGTTGCTGTTTATTGCTTTGGCCAAGTAGTAGGTAGTAACCCCAAGAGGGAACGTTATGCTCGATTGTGGGTTCATGCCCCCTGATGACACGCTTGAGTGACAGAAACATGAGTCTAGGGGATGTGCTGTAGCTACAAGGGGGAAAACAACGGTGCTTGTAACCGCGGTTGCAAGGATTGTTTACTTTACGCAAAGTGCTTTTTAATGCAGTTGTCTGTTGCTTTGGGTTTACACTTTGGGTGGGGCTCGCAACTTAATACCAGCGAGATGTTCTGGATAGATATCTCAAGGTGGATGATTAGTAGTAGATGCAGTTGGATTTCGGTCTATTTATTTTGGAGTTCTGCCCATGCTTTTGAGCCTCTTCCTTTCTTTTGTAGCATAGTTAGCATTGCGGTGCGTTCATAATCCTGTCAATTTCCCTTCTGTAATTTGTTCACCTCGCATAGCAGTTTTATCGTCTTTTGGGAGAGAGACATCACTAGTGAACATCACGTATCCCGGTCCATATCTTCATCACTGTTTCCACGCTCATTTACTTTTCTGCTTTTACTTTCAGTTCCTATCATTATACCTTGTGTTTGATCCTTTGTAAACAACAAGACCGGAGAGATTGACAACCTCTCTGAACTTCGTTGGGAACAAAGTTATTTGTGTCTGTGTGCAGGTCCGCGTCAGTTGCGCCGCTGACACCTACTTATCATCTCCGGAGTTCTACTGGAGACAAACCTTGGTATCTTTACTGAGGGAAATTTGCTGTTGTGCTACATCATGCCTTCCACTTGGGGTTTACCAACGAAGGGCAAGAAATTACTATCATCACCTCGCACATCAAGCAAGATTTCTGGCGCCATTGTCGGGGACTCCGAGTGCTAAGATAGGGGAGTTGCACACTACCCTTTACCTTTGATTTTTAGTCTTGTTAGTTTACCTTTAAGTTTTTATCTTTGTCTCCTTTCTCAAAAATACCAAAAATACCTACTAATGCTATCTTCACCATGGGTGTGGAACAACCCAAATATGGTAGGATGGACATGTTTCACTTGGATCGTCTTCGATCAATTTGTGCTCGCGCTAAAAACCCAACCGACTTGGTTGAGGGAAAATCATTGGACATGCTCATTATACGCGGCACCGCCTATCTCAGAAAGGGAAACACTTATGGGATCAAATACAAGTTTCTTATTGCTATGTTGAGTGTTTATGCCACATTTATGATTTTACTTGCTGCTCTAATATAGAGCGTAAACACCTTCCTTTCCAATGTGAGTTTAATGAAAATGAGATCATATCTTCTTATGCCAAAGGTGTTTATGATTACTTTGATGTTGAAAAGATTGAAGAGTTTGTTGCTTTTAAAGGTGCTTATGAGATTGCTTCTTTGATTGAAAAGTATTACGATACTATTCACAAGTCTGAAAACTTTGTTCTTCTTGCTTATTGCTTTGAGAATTATACTTCCAATGCTTATATTGAGGATTTTAAAAATAGAATGCTTGCTGCCCAAGAAGAGGCTAATGATTGCTATGAAGTGGAATCTTATGATTCCGAGGACTCACTTGATACTTCCCTTTCTGATGATTTTGATACTTACTTTTTTGATGGCCAGGATGCCACTATGGATGATGCCTACGAAGATGAACTTGCTATAGTTCCTTATGTTAAGCATGAAATTATTGTTGTTGCACCCACACTTGATTGCCCTATTATCCTTTTGAAATCTCCAACTATTCCGGAGAATTTTGCTCTTATCAAGGCTCAATGTGATGGGTTGCATCTATCTTATCATCCTAAAAACCGTGTTGAAAACAATACACGTGTGCTTGTAGGTCATGAACAACATGATTTATGTGATAGTTATATTCTTGATGTTGTTCATGATGCTACTGAAAATTACTTTGAGAGAGGAAAGTTTGGTTGTAGAAACTTCCATGTTACAAAAACACCTCTCTTCATGTTGAAAGTTTTGAAGTTGTTCTTGTTCTACCTTCCTATGCATGTCACTTTGTGCTTCTTTGATTTATTTTCTTACAAGATGCCTATGCATAGCAAGTGGTTTAGGCTTAAATGTGTTTCATATTTGCTTCTTGATGCTCTCTTTTGCTTCAATTCGTATTCTCTTGTGAGCATGTTTCATAATCTTTAAGGCTAGCTAATGGCTCTAAAGAAGCGCTAAGCCACTGATTAAACCTAAGCTAAGTTACCCATTGGACATATGACAGGTTGGCCAGCACTTATCCCCCCTTTGTTATGTTAGTATAAATAACTGTTAGCCAAAATGAGTCACTGACTAGTAGGGCCCCTGGCCTGTTTAAAATAAATAAACTATCTAATTAACTAACCCTCACTTACAGATGGGCCCCCCTATCAGAATTATTAATAAAAATGTTTTTGTTTATGTCAGTGTATGACATGTGGGCCACCCCCTATTAATTAACTTAATTAAAATAAATTGTTTAATATGTCACTGACCAGTGGGACCCACTGGTCAGGTTTGACCTGGTCAACCCCTCTGTGGATAATGTTTCTTTTTAATAATAAAATAAATTATAAAATGATTTATATTGAATTAAACTTTGAAATTGAATATCTTTTAAACCGTAAATCAGATGAAAATATATTGTATATCAAAATTTCTCAGAAAAATACAACGAACACGAATACGCTATCCGTATATCAATCACACCCCTCTAACACAACGAACATCAACATCCCCCCTTCGGGTCGTCTGTCCGATAATTGCTCGATACCGTAAAACTCTCCGGATGAAATTATTTCGAACACGCAAGTTGTTCGGAATAGATCAACTAAACCGGATACACCACCCACACGTGTGTCGGATGTCCACGACACCTCCGGTATGATATTCCCCCCTCCGGACACCCTGTCCGGTAATCACCCGAAGCTGGCAGTTCATCCACGGATGAATTCCCGCTCCGAGCATATTGCATCGTACTACGTTAGAGCACCGATAACATTTCATCTGTCATGTAATGCATTTGATTGCTATGTTTGCTTTATATTTACTGTTTCTCCCTCCCTTTATTCCCCGGTAGACCCTGTTGTTGCCGCCGACTACACCGCCGCTGAGTATGACTACTACGTCGACGACCCTACCCCTACCATCGAGCTTCCAGGCAAGAAGAGCCATTCTCTTCCCCAGATATCGCCTATCTTTCCGTACTATTCTTGCACTAGGCATTGTTACTTCTGCTGCTACGTTACAATCCTATTCAATTGCATAGCTTGTTTTTGTCGCCCCTTGATTTACCTTCCTTTATCCTATGTTGCCTATTATATATATTATATTCAGCAGTGAGCCCTACGCATTGTTAGCTAGGATTAGATAGCGGGTCGTGATCACTCAGGGGAGTGACGCGGACACAACTTATTACAACTTCACAGGTACGGTACAATGCAGACACCGCCTCAGGCCCCTACTCCGGCTTCGTCGAGCCACCTCAAGTGTGAGCTATCGAGGAGTAATCCTTGTACTCCACTCGAGGCTGACTTTGTATAGTCGGCCTAGGGTACTGATCCACGGGTGTCCTTAAAGGTAAGGAGTCGGATGACCCCACGGTGCCCGCGCAAGGTATCTTAGAGGAACGACAGGTCAGGTGTATTCCACCGGTGTGCGGCGGGCCTGGTACTATTCGTGGCCGATAGATATCATGTTGTACGAAAGTCGAGCTCTTCGGAGCAAACGCGAGACAAGATAAGGAGACGGTTCACCTTGTCGGTAGCCGCACGAGTTGGTGGGACGACAGGGCAGGCGGCCACTGGCTCTGGTAATGGGGGTGGACCTGACTATTGTCGTTGTCCGCGGCTCACCTAAATAAGGACGACGATAACGGTTGTTCCGACAGATAATAATTAAAATGCTTAATGGGTCAGGTGGATTACTTGAGTGGGTCGTCGTGCCCTTTACGCACTACCTCCACGTGGGATTATGGTGTGGGCCCTCTGCATTGTAGCCTCGTTCGAGGGCTCTTCAGACGTCAGCTTTACCTCAGGCTGATTGTCGGGCTTGGGCCGCTTACTCCGGCAGTGCGAAGTGGGTCTACTTCACCGGCCAGTCGCGTACGGTGCAGGAGTACAAAGGACAGGGATCCAAAGTTCCTTTGTACTTAGGATTTAGACCGGCGGATGGCCTCTCTGTTGAGCTCGAAGGATGGACTTCGACGTATCGGATAGCCTCGATGGGGCATTCCCTAACAAGGTGTACGCAACCCTAGAGATCCGAGCATGTAGGGTAACAATAGTGCAGCCCCTGCAGGGAAGATAATCTATTCGGATAGCCGTGTCCACGGTAACAGGACGCTTTATGCTGAAGCCAGACTCTACTACTACAAACAACTACTACTAAACTGATTGGTTCCGGGTTTTCTTCCTCGCAGGGATGTCGAGGAGGGATTCTCGGAGGCATATGTAATTGTTATATATTACAACTTACTATTATACAATGCTGCAGCAACTTTTGATGCATTGTTATTACATTCATGCTATTGAACTGTTGGTTATTCTCTTCTCATGCTGCAAGACTCGTCGAAAGATGCTAGTCTTCGTTAGGCCTATCTTCTTACCCTTATTCTTCTATCTTGCAGTCCACTATATATAGTCTCCCCTTTCCATTTGATACATGCATAAAATGCTTAGTAGCGGACGTAAGACTCGCGGGTATGCTAGATACTCACCTTTGCTTTATTTCCCCTTTTTCGTATTGCCTGATCGGCCGCTGCAGTCGACGTTGGAGCCCAGGAGCAGGAGTACCCCGGAGGCGACTACTACGACGTCGAGTTCCCCGTTGACCAGGAGTAGTTCGGTGGATCCCAAGCAGGAGGCCTCGCCTGTTCGATCTGTATCTCTGATGCTATTTGTGCTAGCCTTCTTAAGGCAAAACTTGACTAACTATGTCTGTACTCAGATATTATGATTGTATAACTTATGTATTCGGATCCTCGTGATCCCTGGTATTGTAACATATTGGTCTATCCTTTTGTGTTTAGTGTTGTGCTGTGATATTCTCACCGTGGCACCCTAATCTCAGCCGTGTACCCTGCGTGTATGATTACTGTACACGGATTGATTTTGGGGGCGTCACAATCAACATGGAAGATTGCCATGAGACCAATCAAGATAACATGCATTTTTTTATATTCTTGAGTTGTGTCAACATGGAAGATCATCATGAGACCAATCAAGATGAACATATATTTATTCTTGAATTGTATCAACATGGGAGATCACCATGAGACCAACCAAGACAACATATTTTCTAATCTTGAGTTGTATCAACATGGAAGATTACCATGAGACCAATGAAGATGAACATATATTTATTCTTGAATTGTATCAACATGGGAAATCACCATGAGACCAATCAAGACATCATATTTTCTAATCTTGAGTTGTATCAACATGGAAGATTACCATGAGACCAATCAAGACAACACATATTATTTCTATTCTTGAATTGTATCAACATGGGAGATCACCATGAGACCAATAAAGACAACATTTTTAGTTCTATTCTTGAGTTGTATCAACACGGAAGATTACCATGAGACCAATCAAGACAACACATATTATTTCTATTCTTGAATTGTATCAACATGGAAGATCACCATGAGACCAATCAAGACAACATATTTCTATTCTTGAGTTGTATCAACATGGAAGATCACCATGAGACCAATCAAGACAACATATTTAGTTCTATTCTTGAGTTGTATCAACATGGAACATTACCAGGAGACCAATCAAGATGAACATATATTTATTCTTGAATTGTATCAACATGGGAGATCATCATGCGACCAATCAAGACAACATATTTTCTAATCTTGAGTTGTATCAACATGGAAGATTACCATGAGACCAATCAAGACAACACATATTATTTCTATTCTTGAATTGTATCAACATGTAAGATCACCATGAGACCAATAAAGACAACATATTTAGTTCTATTCTTGAGTTGTATCAACATGGAAGATTACCATGAGATCAACCAAGACAATATATTTTGTGTAACACCAAACATATATGAGATGTACAGTGAAGCAAAGCATCATCAATCAAGAAAGGAAAGAAAGGAGAGAAAGTATAGCCATGAATTCTCACCTCCTCACGTATCGGTGTGCAGCGGCTTGTGAACAGCTGCAGGGGCGACGTAGATGATGACCGGCCGGCGACGTGCACGGCCAATGAGGAGTAGCGCGGCCGGCGGCGGATGCAGCCGACGACGAAGGATGCAGCCGGCGGCTTGACGATGCCTCTCAGACAGATGGCCGGGGGCGCATATGATGGTGTGCGTGTGAGCAGTGTTTGAGCCTGATGGATTGGTTTTGCAATGGTCCGATGCAGAATGAACAGGGAACCGGGGGGCCTCAAGAGCAGCCGGTATTTATAGGAGCCGAAGAGCAGCTCGCTGGGATGTGCGCCTGCCCACGTCTTCTTTTATCATGGGATCGTGCAGAGTGCAGATCATGGGAGGACGATGGATTAGTTGTAGATTAGCACCCAACTTTCCCATGCGTTCCTCCTATGATCTTTAGCCACTAATCAATATTTATTTTAATTAAAGTAGCTAAGTTGGGCTCTCCATTCTTTGCGTGGGCTAGTAGCATTTCAGAAGAGAGACTTGTGCGTTTGGGCCAAGAAAGACTTGGGGTAATTAGCTTCTTAACCTTGCCGCCTAATTAATCCCTCCATGCAACATGCATGGTACATGCATGCACCCGGTACGTAGCCATTTTGTACAAGCGAGCTAGCCCAGCTACATTATAATGATACATGCAAAGTATTCTTTCGTTGATGATTATATGGTAGCTTTAATATTTTCTTATATACATCATCGCGTGTCATCTTTCTTTATCAAATCACGCCGATGCTTCATTAGCGATTATAGGGTAAGTGTGATGCAATGTTTTAATCATGGTAGCATTATCTATAAAACTTTGAATTTGTGTCAACATCCAATTTTTGCAGTTGACGATGATGGTGTATATGAATATAAAAGTCACATGTCTTCTAATTTATATGTCGATGTTTGGCTCATTTTCTTCTTTTATTTTCATGTCTATTATTTTATATTGAGCGGAAAAAAAATCTATCATAGTCATTTACAACGTATTTTACTTTGGCCAAAATCGGTGTCAACAAGAGGGAAGTGGGATTTTATCGACATGATCAATGGGGGTTTGTTTGCCTTGCTGACGAGGTTCAGTATCGGGGTCTTCAACGAAGGTGGTGATCTCGGGTTCCGGCTCCACCTCTATTCGACAAACAACACAAACATCGAAACAATAATAAGACAATGCTCAAACACATGAGTTGAAGGTTGAAACTTGATGTATGTGTCACTGATGTGTGAGTTATTTCATTTAAAAGGAGTATATTGCAAATGAATTGCAAATTCAAACTCCAATTTGAATTTCAAAAGAATGCATATGCAATGTTTCCACTGTTCACCCAATTTTATTTGGTCAAACATGAAAATAGATTGCATATACAGAATCCTTGCATTATTCTGATAATTTTAGACATATTATATGCTTAATTTGGAGTTAAAATGAATTAGTTATGATTTTCCAAAGTTTAATTCATTTTATGAATTTTTCTGAATTTCTTTTAAAATTGGAAAACCAATTATTGCGCAAGCATGAGGTCATGATGGCGTCAGGGGGTTTGACTCTGGTCAAACTGACCTGTGGGACCCGGTTGTCATTGACTCAGTGTTAACTCCCGATTTGTTTTAATTAACAGTGGGTTAATTAGGGGCTAGGGCCCACGTGTAAGTGTATCTGAGGGGGATTAGCACTTCAGCTAATGACGTCCACGTCATCTCGCCGGCGGCTAGTCGCCGGCGACCAAATCCGCGGCGGCGCCGCTCAGAACTGCGCTCCATGGGGCTATTCTTTGCGCAGAGGCCATCTTCTTGAAGCCCTGGACGACGCGCATTGATCTGGACCAAGAACAGAGGCGGGGAGGCACGGAATCGTCGTTGGCGACGAGACCTAGCGGCGGCGGAGCTACTGGCTCAGGGCAGTCGTCGATTTAAAGCACGGGAAGAGGTTGCGATGGTTGCGTTCGAAGAAGGGGAGCAAGGCGAATGCGATGGACAAGGTTTCGAGCTCGATTTCTTACCGGGAGCTCGCCGGCAACGACCACGGCGGCGAAGTGCTTCGGCTCTCATGGAGGAACGCGAAGGAGACATGGATTGGGGGCGCTATTAGGGGGGTTTTGACCGTGAGCTCACCAGATGTTCAAAGGCGGTGACGGCTTGAGCTGGGGTGGCTTGACGGCGTCACAATCGTCGTCGATCTTCCTCGGCTCCGGCGAGGGCTCGGGACCAAATTCGGCAGCTACAGAGGCTCCGGCCACGCCATCTTCTGCAGGTCGACGAAGCGCACGGCTCTGGACACGGGGCACAACTTGGATGGGCTCCTCGACATCGATGGCCACGCGGGGACGCTTCGGTGCTCCGGCGATCTCTCCTGTCGACGACGAACACAGCTAGGTAGGAGGGGGAAACTGCGCTGGAGGGGGAGGAATGGATGGGGACATCTCCAGACGAGGGGATAACCCCTGGGCAGGAAGGCAGCTGCCTGGCGCGCCCACGGCGCTCGCCGGCGACCTGCGTGCCTGCCTGGCCGGGGTTGAAGACGCATGTGCCCCTGTGGGCTGGGCTGGGCTGGGCCAGGCTGGGGGATGAGTTGGGCCAAAACGCAGGTAAGCCTCTTTTTTATTTTCTGTTTCCTTTTCTTTTCTGTATTTGTTTTGTCTTAGCTCAATTAAATAGCTAGACATTTTATAAAATGCTGAAACTTTTTATATGGCCTCACATTATAATAGGCTAGCCACTTGTAAAGTTTGAACATTTTTAAAATTCAAATTATTTGAACTTTAATTCAAATAGGGGTTTAATTTAAATCCATGCTCATGTTTGAATATTTGAAAAATCCATGAGCATGGGGTTGGTCCCACATCACTTGATATGTGATCACACTCATTTATGAGACTTTTCAAAAATGCAAAAGGAATTTTTGGAGCAACTTTTATTCTGGCCATTTGAATTAAATTCATCTAGGGGGTGTTCTCTCTCCCATTTCATTTTATTTTTGATTTTTTTCCATGATGCAAAGTGAGACTTGATCCTAGCACATACCTAACAGAGGGTTCTGACATTGGACTAACCTATTAACTCGGTGCACCCCAGTGCCAGTTCCTGTTTTCTGCTGTTTTTGTATTTCAGGTTTTCCCATTACTTAAAGTGCCAGAAAAATTCCGGGAAAATATAGGAAAAAACAGCGTACAAGAAGCTTCGGGAAGAGCCAAAGTGGGGCCAGAGGGGAGCTAGGGGTGGACTAGGCGGCCACCTGGCACGGCCACCCCCTAGGCCGCGCCAGGGGGGCGCCTGGAGCCCCTGTTCCACCTCTGGCTGCCCCCCTTCGCCTATATATCTCTCTCGTCCCGAAACCCTCGAGGAAAGAACCATTTTTCGCTATCTCTCATTTGTTCCGCCGCCGCAGCGCTTCCAAGATCGGGAGCACCAGGAGCCCTCTTCCCGGCACCAAGCCGGAGGGAGGAACCACCTCCGGGAGCTTCTCCACCACCATGGATGCTTCCCGGATGAACCGTGAGTAGTCCACCTTGGACCATGGGTCCATGATCAGTAGCTATGTGATATTCTCCTCCCCTCTTTGTTCTTCATGGTTTAGACCTCGTGAGCTACCCTACATGATCGAGGCACATATGTAATCTTTCTGCTGTTGCTATGCTGAGTTTGCTGGGATCTGATGGATTATGAGACTATGTTCAGATTGTGTTTGAGTAATATATTTGATTCTCCTCTTTTATATTTATGTTCTTGAGTAATTCTTGCATGTTCTCCGTTGTTTTTTATTCCTTTGGCCAAGTAGTAGGTAGTAACTCCAAGAGGGAGCGTTATGCATGATTGTGGGTTCATGCCCCCTGATGACTAGCTTTAGTGACAAAAACATGAGTCTAGGGGATGTGCTGTTGCCACAAGGGAGAAAACAACGGTGCTTGTACTTGCGGGTGCAAGGATTGTTTACTTTACGCAATGTTCTTTAATGCAGTTCTATTTTGCTTTGAGTTTACACTTTGGGTGGGATTCGCAACTTAATACCAGCGAGATGTTCTAGATAGATATCTCAAGGTGGATGATTAGTAGGTAGATGCAGATGGATTTCGGTGTACTTGTCCTTGCGTACCTCCCATGCATTTGAGCCTCTTCCTTCCTTAGTAGCATACTTAGCATTGGGTTGCGCACATAATCTTGTCAATTATCCAGCTGTAATTTGTTTACCTCGCATGGCTATTTTATCGTCTTTTGGGAGAAAGACATCACTAGTGAACATCATGGGACCCCGGTCCATATTTCCACCACTGTTTACACCCGCTATTTATTTTCTGCTTTATTTCCTTTTCTGTTGCTATCGCTATCATTATTATCCCGTGTGTTTGATCCTTTGCAAACAACAAGGCCGGAGGGATTGACAACCTTTATGTACTCGTTGGAAGCAAAGTTATCTGTTGTGTGTGCAGGTCCACGTCAACCGCCTAATTGCTGGCGCGGTTGTCACCTTCCTGTCGTTGTTGGAGTCCTACTGGAGACAAACCTTGGTATCTTCATTGAGGGAAATTTGTTGTTGTCTAAATCTCAACCTTCCACTTTGGGTAACTAACGAGGGGCGAGAAGCCATCACCTTTCCACCACTATATAAGGGGCAGGGCATGTCCACGATGAGGGAGATGAGCTCCACTTCATTTCATCCATCCACTAGTAGTAGCTCCATCAGCTAGCTCCCTCACTAGTTCAGCTCGGCCAGGAGCAGAGTAGCTAGAAGAGATACAGCTCAAGGAGCACCCATGTACAGATATATGCCTATAGTTCAGACAAGAAGGAGTAGGGTTTTTATCTCTACGAAGAGCCCCGAACCTGGGTACCTCGCCGTGTGCTTGTGCCTAGACCAGTCCGGAGCGCCGTCGTCTGCGCATTTTCCCCCACTTTTAGCCATCCTATGGCATCTGCCGTTTACATATCGACGACAGTTGGCGCCCACTGTGAGGTATATTGCAGCAACCGGAGTCCCGTTCCGGAGGGGACCGATTCTTCTTCGACAGCTTCATCAGCAACATGGTGCGCTCGTTCGCGCCCGGCTCCGTCGTGTTCTTCGTGCGCGCCCCGTCCACGAGCCCCATCTCGGCCCGCGCCCACACACCCGGAGGCTGCGTGTGTCGCCCGCATCCGCACGCCTGAAGGCCGGAGGCTCCCCCTGCGCCGTCGTTTCCGGTCGTCCCTGGGCGCCCGGAGGCTGGACGCTCCGCCGTTGTTACGTGCGCCTGGAGGAGGCTACCTCCGTCGTCGCTGCAGGCCCTGCTCCTCCCGCGAGCGTTTCCTTATCTGGCGCTGCGAAGTTCTAGCCATTGCTGTGACCTTCCTCTGTTGCGCCCGCAGGCCATCCCGCCGGCGGTGCCCGTGGCCTTCCGTTGTCCATGCCGCGGCTCTCCGTGCAAGTCTCAGATGCAACCTTTATTGCTAGATGCAACCTATTTTGCTAGATGCAACCCAAGTATCCTCATACACCACCCGTACAAAGACAATACACCTCCCGTACGCTACACCATATGCTAGCCAAATAATGGACAAGGAGATGCCCGTTTCCTGCTTCACCCATGGTCGGCGGGCTGCGCTTTTTGCCGGCTGAGCTCCGCTCCGTCCAGCTGTGGTTGTTTCCACTCCGACGTCAGTGTGCGCATTCGACTGCCCTGGGCACCTCCTCCGCCTGCGGGCTCAAGAGCGGTAGCCTCTGCACAAGCACGTCGGTTCGTCTCAGGCTGCAGTTCTTCCACGCCTCTCCGATTGCTGACCGTCCTCGCCGGCTGCACTCGACGCCCAGCTCGACTGCCGGCCCCCGCCCATGGCTCTTCTCTATGCCGAGTTGTTCCTCCCCGCGCCGCCGAGCCGGCCGCCCCCGAGCTGCTCCGTGCGCCCACCACCGAGCTCCGCCCGCGGCCGAGCTGGAGCGCCCCGGTTCAGCTCCTTCCCATCGAGTGCGCGCCTCCATTCGGCCGGGCCGCCTGCCCCCATGCACGGTCTCCCGCCGGCAGGGTGTGGTTTCGGCTGTAAGAGAAAAAGTGGAGAAAAGTTCAGAGAAGATGCAGAGAAAGAGAAGAAAAGGAAGCTCCGACTGCGACGTGCTCCACCTCCGAGCTCCCTGCGCTGGATGTTATCTATGAACAAGACGTAGGTTCCAAGAAGTCGTCCATAACCGTGGACACGACTTCTCGAAAAGATTTAACCCTGCAGGGGTGTACCAACTGCCCATTACAAGGCTCCGCACGCACGCTCATCTCTCTCAGTTGGTACCCATCACAAGCAACCATTTTATTATTTAGTTCCGAGAGATCCGAAACGACAGGTCCCTTTAGCTAACAACGAACAAATTCGGGTGGCCCCCGGTGAGTCGACATCCAACTCAAAAGCCGGTCGCGCTCTCGAATTGGCCTCTACCGTCTGCATGAGGTCGGGTTAGCTACCCAAACCATGTGGGCAGCCCCCTAGCTCCCTGGGGTGGACCAACAAGAAAAATCATGTCTCCGCTAGCCCAAGTTATTTTAAAGGATATCTGCTAGGAGCGACCCGACAAACATATATGCATGGTTTTCAAATGGTAAATCAGTTTGGACCACCACTAGAAATGTTTGAAGCTAGGTAGGTAAGAAGAGGGGACCCCATAAAATCCCACACGCGGTTAGGCACGCTCAGTCTTAAAACCAATACCCGGAACTTGGATCCTAGGTGACTCAAATGGAACAAAGCGTCGGGGCGGGATAGCCTAGACCTTCCATCCTTCGTCGAATATAGTCAACATTATAATAATCATATCATCAACAACAATAATATAATAATGTGATAGACCAAACCAAGGAGTAACAGGGGTAACATCGTAGCATTCTAAGCATGCATACTAAGCAGGGGCTGAGCAACGAGCAATAGTAACATACCAGTACATGGTTTGCTAGGAGGGGACATGGTTGTATCGGCTTTAAAGAGGTTGTAAACATGTGGTAGGATCAAACATCGAACCTATCCTAGACTAGCATGAAAACCGCTGGTTGAAATAAAATGGATCATAAGTAATGTATAGTCCTTGCCTGTTGATAAGTCGGGTTCCGAAGGTGTAGTTGATCGCAAGCTCACATCGTCTCCGAGAGGTACCCGCGGAAGCACACAAGACGGTAAACACTGGAAAGCAATCAACGAGCAAGAATCTATTACTACGAAGCAAACACGAGAAAGCATCAACAAGAAGGCAACACGAGACAACGCACTACGGTATCGCACCTATCGTCGAGAACGGTTACTAGAAGGTTAAGTGGAGTACTCGTCACACACGACGATATCGCGCGTTTACGATGGTCCAAGTTGTTTAGCTACAGGTTATCAACAAAGGTTGTTAGCATGGCATCTCACTCAAGCATGTCATAGAACACAAACATGGCAAGAGGTGAAGCATAAAGGAAACTATCTATGCTAGTAAATTTAAGTGAGGCACAACCTAAACATGGCATTCCACTAAATGCCCCACGACAATTTAAGTAATTGGTACTGTTCTATCCTATACCATATTTTAGGTTGGTTCACAACAGCAAACAATAGGATAAACACAAAGTACACGAAAAACTAATCAAGTTACATATAAAGAACACTCCAAACGGAGTTACGATTAAAAAGATACAGACAAAACAAGTTACGGGCACAATCTGCCAACATCAGGAAACACACTTTAGAGCAATGCATAAACAGGATAATGAATTCAAACATGCTCAAAAATGATATGCAACTAAAGTAGACATGGCAGGGAAGGCATGGAAAAAAGAATCATGCAAAAAGGCATCATGAACAACTAATTATAGCTCATGCAAAATGCAATAAAACATTACTGGTCTAAGACTTAGTGAAAATCAGGAAAACATGGCAGAAACTGTTATTTTCATGTTGTATAAACAGGGGTAAAGATATATGCAAAAGTGCAGCAACATGACATAGCAATATATGAGCATGAACTAGACATGATGATGATCAGGTACAAACAAGAATCAAGGTAATAGGCATAACAGATCAAAAGATATTAAGCATGCAACATGGCATCGGAAAGTTATAGACTCAGTGAAAAACAGAGGTGGCTGTCAAAAACAGTGGCATAACAACTTTGGAGCTAAACATATCTACGACCAGAAAGGTAAACATGACAATGCAATACATATAATGAAATTAGACATGATGCTTAACAGTATGCAACAAGAATCAATGCAATAGGCCTCATGGATGTGTCACAATCATCATGCAAACTTGCAATAAAATAACAGCAGCAGCACATGACAGAAATTAGTAGTAGTTAAACAGTCTGATGCCCACTTCAACAGTGATTAACAACATCAAGATGGCCTCAAATCAAAATGCTCACAAAAGATGAACTGAAGTACACACAATTCTAAACAATTTTCCTTTTGGACGCAATATCATCCGAGCTACGGTTTACTCAAAAACTACAACGAAAAATTGAAATAGCAGCAATAATTCTCAGACTTAGAAAAATTACAGAGGGTGCTAGGTAAAAAAATGAAACAAGCCCTCACCCAGTGGGCTTGGCCCAACAGGCCAGAGGAGGTGGACTCGGCCGCTTGGGGCGCGCGGCCCACGTGGCGCGGTGCCTGGGCCGGCGGCCTGGCCGGCTGGCCGGAGCAGGCGCGGCGGCGGTGAGCCCGCGGCTGGCGGCGGCGCATCCACGGGGGAGAGAGAGGAGGGCTAGGGACGCATCTGGGCCGTTGGATCGGCCGATCCAACGGTCCAGATCGCGGGGAGGCTAGAATTTCGGATTTGGGGGATCTAAGAGGCAAATTTGGGCAAAGTGGAGGGGTGGCTGCAATTTTTAGGCTAGGGAACCCTAGAAAGGGGTGGGAGTGTGGTGGTCTTTATATAGCCCAGGTGGCTGGCAGTTTGCAAAAAAAATCCCGGTTTTTCTCTCGCGCACGCGGTGTTTGCGTTTCTGACCGCCGGGGGTCCGCAAGACCTCCGATTCGGGTAAAACTTCGAACTGCGCGATCAGCGCGTCGAGCCGGCGGCGTTCACCTCGCGTTGGAACCGTTCCGAGAACACTTTCCGGTGCGCTATAAAAATATCCCGTTTACTTATTAAACGGGGTTTTCGTTTCGTTGGTTGCAGTTGGTCTTGTGCCGGAAGTCGCAACGGTGATCGGGTGAAACCCGGTGTCGCTAAGGTCGAGTGTCAGGGTGGCAAGGGTCGGTCTTCGTCCGGTACGAGATAAGAGGGGGGGAAATAATCGTCGATCGATAAATTGGGGATGCAAACACCGCAAACAAATCAGACAATCAAACAATTCACACCGAAAACATTTTTTTTATTTTTTGGGAAATCTAGGCTGTTACAATACAACACCACCAACAAGGGATCTCGTCCCGAGATCCTGGACGATCCGGGGGAGAGGGGGAGAGAAAGGAGAGTCGACAATCTTCAACACCACCAACAAGCACTACTGGAAAAATGGTTATAGATAATATGGACACTAATGGCGCACTATACATGTGGTGCGCCATTACTAAATAGTAATGGCGCACCATTACACAGTGCGCCATTAGTAACATAAATAGTAGTGGCGCACCTGGTGAAAAGTGCGCTATTACTATGTTTGACCAAGGTTTGACCCATTCCTGAACATAGTAATGGCGCACTTTTTACAGGTGCGCCATTAGTATGTTGGGGTAGTAATGGCGCACCTTTAGAAAAGTGCGCCATTACTATGTTTGACAAAGGTTTGACCCATTCCTCGACATAGTAATGGCGCACTTTGTATAGGTGCGCCATTAGTAAGTTGGGTTACTAATGGCGCATCTATACAAGGTGCGCCATTACTAACTTTTTTTTGAATTTTGAAGGCGGGAAAATTAAAAAAATTGAAAATTTGAAAAAATAAAAAAGTTAGTAATGGTGCACTTTGTATAGGTGCGCCATTACTAACTTTTTAAAAAAAATTGAATTTTGAAGGCGGGAAAATAAAAAAATAAAAAATGAAAATAAAAATAAAAGTTAGTAATGGCGCACTTTGCATAGGTGCGCCATTACTAACTTTTAAAAAAAATTGAATTTTGAAGGCGAGAAAATAGAAAAACAAAAAATAAAAATAAAAAAAAGTTAGTAATGGCGCACTTTACATAGGTCCGCCATTACTAACTTTTTTTTTATTTTTTTCTGAATTTTGAAGGCGGGAAAATTAAAATAAAAAAATCGAAAAAATAAAAAAAGTTAGTAATGGCGCACTTTGCATAGGTGCGCCATTACTAACTTTTTTTTATTTATTTTTGAATTTTGAAGGCGGGAAAATTAAAAAAAAATCGAAAAAATAAAAAAATTAGTAGTGGCGCACTTTGCAAAGGTGCGCCATTACTAACTTTTTTTAATTATTTTTTTGAATTTTGAAGGCGGGAAAATGAAAAAAATAAAAAATTCAAAAAATTAGTAATGGCGCACCTTACGAATAGTGCGCCATTACTAACTTTTTTTGAATTTTGAAGGCGGGAAAATAAAATAAAAATAATAAAAAATTTAGTAAATAAAATTAGTAACTTTTTTAGAATTTTTTAGAATTTTGAAGGCGGGAAAAAAATTCAAAAAATAAATAAATTTGAAGGCGTGAATTATTTTGAATTTTGAAGGCGCGATTTTCTTTTGAAATTTTTTAACTTTTTTGACTTTTTAATTTTATCAAAAGTTTTGATTTTTTCCATTTTTTTTGAAAGTTTTCAAAAAATATATATTCTTTTTCAAAA
Source organism: Bromus sterilis (assembly GCA_950022295.1). Classification (NCBI taxonomy): domain Eukaryota; kingdom Viridiplantae; phylum Streptophyta; class Magnoliopsida; order Poales; family Poaceae; genus Bromus; species Bromus sterilis. The sequence goes on along the minus strand of OX465596.1, from coordinate 343,045,341 downwards.
AATTTGGAAAAAATATTTTTTCCAAATTTTGGACATCAACAAGGTTTAATAAGATTGATATGATACATATATCAACAAGTGCGTGTTAAGTGAGCTGGTGTTGGGATTGGATAGAACTGAGAAGTTAAGCGTGTTGGGGCTGGATTAGTGTAAGGATGGGTGACCGTTTGAGAAGTTTGACCACGAAGCGTCATTTGACTTGGGATTAAGTATATGTGACCTAAGATTAAGCATATTGAACGTAGATTAAGAAAAAAATGAAAAAATATTCAAAAAAAAATTGAAATTTTTTTGGTTAGTAATGGCGCACTTCTATAGGTGCGTCATTACTAAATCAGATAGTAATGGCGCACTTCTGGGCCTAGTAATGGCGGCGCATCAAATGTGCGCCATTACTAAAAGTTACTAATCGCGTGCTCGTAATGGCGCACCTAATGTGCGCCATTAGTAGCCAAAATAGGTGCGCCATTAAAGACCTTTTTTCCAGTAGTGAAGGGAATCTGCTCCATGTCAACATCGAACTCGTGTCGAGATAAATTTCCGCAGAGAGACGGCAATGTCGAAGAACGAAACCATCAGGTGTCAAAAGGAAGAACGATAGTGAAGAGGGGGTGACCCCATGACTCCTATGGATGGGCCTACCCGGTGTACCCGAAGACAGAAGGCCCATAAAGATGCCGCCTCGGCCCAGCCTTGGCCCACTAGTGGCACCGACTTAGGAGTCCACGACTCGTAAGGAAGGTGCAAACCTGCCGTGCGGTACAAGATTAGGGTTAGGAAACCTCATCTGTAATCCAAGACGGGTTCCCCGAGACCTAGCCTAGTATATAAGGGCTGGGAGGGGAGACGTCGAGATCAACCAATACACAATCTGTACCCCTAGCCTTGTGCGCACTAGCCTTGTCCTTCCCTGTAATCACATCTCCAAGCAATAATATCGAGCAGGAACGTCTCCTCCTGTTAGCCGATGAGCTATCGTCCAACCTGTGCCTCTCATGACTAACCCAGGGTCCCTGACCATGGGATTTGCCGGGGTTGATCCCCGTCAATTGGCGCCGTCTGTGGGAACCGCAAAGGTTGGGAACGCGATCTTTGCGGCCTCACCAGCATCTTCAACACCCGCCAACGCGATGAATCCACCAGCACCCTTCGATCCGACGACCCAGGCGGAATCCGATCTGTTTGGGTCCCTCGGTTTCACGGCTCATCTTTCGACTCTCCGACCAGTCTTCGCTGATCTACGCTCCGGCATCAACCTGATCTTCGGAGCATATCAGATCTACATTAACCATTGGGGCGCCCTCCGCCTCATGGACGACGCTCGAGCACCTGCGACGACTTCTACAGCAACAATCGACGCGGTCGCCACCCGCGCGGCCACCCTTCGAGCCAGCCGCGACTGCCCACCCAACCCAAGACTTCACGTCACCCGCGACCGCTCGGGTGGACCCTCGGCCTGGAAGAGCATCATCACACGCGTGAGCAAGAAGGCAGACAAGGCACCATCGCAGGTGTTCATGGCAGAAGTCGACACACCAGTAGCAAACGGCAAGGGTCAAGACGACGACTTGAATACTCGCCAAGATAACCAAACCAACGGCAACACAAAAGAGTCCGGAACCACCAGTAAGACCTTCGAGAAGCTGGGAGCACTGGGAAGCATACCAATAAAGTACCACCGGGACAAGAACAGAGCAACCACAAGAGCAACGAGCCATCAAGCAGCAAGCAACAAGCCCCGGTTGCGGTGGTAGATGACCCACCCAGAGAGCGAATATTCATGTCCAAAGAGTTAATGGCCAGAGTAAGGGACGCAGTCGAACACGACAAGCTACTACCACCAAACGCAACAAGGGATGAGCTCAAGGCATGCAACAAAATGGTAAGCGAGCTAACCCAGCAAACGAGACAACGACGCCTAGAGATGGAGAAGCAATAAAGGGCGGCCGCCGAGCAGAAAAACAATCGCAAGCCACTTCCCAGAGGTGACTCTCCCGAGCATGGCTCCCCTCTCCGCACTAAATCAAAACTCGGCAACCTGCGATGAACAGACAGGGAAGAGTGGTTCGGAAGCTCGACGACGACTTAAAGCTAGAGGAGGAGGACGATGAAGAGGAATCCCTCACACCAGCAGAAGCCCTTATAAGTTCCCGTGACTACCTATCTCGCGCCCAGAAAATTAGGAAGAACAGACCAGACCGCAACACATCAATAGCCTTGCAGATAATGAAAGACGCCATCGCCGCCTCAGCACCCAAAAAATTGGGTGCAAGGCGACCGACCCGCGAGAGGACACCAGACAGGGACCCCATCTCTCCCGACGATGACGACAACAACGATGACTGGCGCAAACGCTCCGACAAAAACAAGAAGCACGACAGCGACGACAACGACAACAGGCGCCGCAACAGTTGACGAGACGCGCGCGACGACATCACGCAAAACAAAGTCAACCGCAGCAGGCGAAGACGCACAGCACGTGAAGAGTACTCGGACGAACAAGCTTCCGACGAAGAAATTGAGCCATGCGGAGCATTATGCTTCACACGTTCTATACGCGAGACGCGAATGCCGAGTGGGTTCAAATTGAACTCCACAACGCTAAAATACAATGGACTCGAGGAGCCGGAGGCATGGCTCGACGACTACTTAACAACAGTTAAGTTTCAGCGAGGGACCAACGTCACGGCAATGCAGTACGTGCAGCTCATGCTCGAGAGCTCGGCACGACACTGGTTGAAGAATCTCCCGCGAGGATCCATCAGCTCATGGAGGCAGTTCCGTGGAGCATTCATAGAAAAATTTAAATCTACATACAAGCGACCAGCATCACTCGAGGAGCTGCGGGCGTGCAATCAAGGAACCAGGGAAACCTTGCGAGCCTACATCCAGTGGTGGACCATACTCAAGAATTCAACAGAAGACATATCAGACGAAAGCGCAATCGACGCGTTCAGGCGAGGCCTGCAGCGCATTGAATTCAAGGAACAGCTCGGGCAGATGAAAGTCCGAACACTCGCACGGCTGCTAGAGCAAGCCAACAGCTGGGCGGACGGCGAGGATTCCGTTCGCAACGAAACAGAAATCCACATCGCACGCTCAGAACACGACTATGACTACCACAATGGAGAAAGAGGACTCGACCGACGAAGGAAGCGATCCAGGCGCAGTTTCTACGACGACAGAGGACCCGACATGGTCACCGCCTGCTTCCCAGACGACAGAGAGAGACGTCAGGCATCGCGACGACAGCAGAACACAGCGAAGAGATAACCCTAAAGACGTGCCCCAATCTCAGAAACGAGACTGGAGGACGAGGCAGCCGCGCGACAACACTAGAACATACCGCTCGGCAAAAGAACAACTCGACGGACCGTGCTCGATACACGGATTCAGAAACGAACGAGGGGAGCTTAGATCAGGGCACACCCTCAGGAACTGCAGAAGCTTCAACGAGTTGGCTAAGGAAAAAAGTCGATCCGCGACAACAGCGGCCCAGCCACTCGCGAGCATAGCAGCCGGGCCTATCGCCCACAACGCACCACCAGCCCCTCCTCTTCCAACAAGGCAAGTGGCTGCAATCCAGGAACGGCGTAAGACACCAGAAGAAGAGGAGCAGTATCCAGAAGCCCATGGCAGGATCTACATGATACAAGAAGGCAGGCCTTCAAATAGGCAGCAGAAGCAGGTCACAAGACAAGTTTTTCTCGCAGCCTCCTCGCACCCCGCTGTCCTGGAGTACTTGCGCGGGTCCGAGACAGAAATTACTTTCTCTCGGGAGGACCACCCGCCAGCCATCCCTCGACCAGGACACGCCGCACTAGTTCTCCAGGCCATAATTGGAAACTACGACATGTCACGTGTGTTCATGGACGGCGGCAGCGAGATCAACATCATCTTCACCAGGACACTCGAAGAAATGCTCATCAAGAGATCCGCGCTCAAATCCTCAGGTACAACCTTCCATGGGATTGTGCCAGGAAAAGCAGTCTACCCTCTGGGAAAAATAAGCCTGGAGGTGGTTTTTGGCAATGCGACCAACTTTCGCAAGGAGATCCTAGACTTTGAAGTGGTCGACTGGAAGTCGCAGCACCATGCAATCCTCGGGCGACCAGCCTTCGCCCGCTTCATGGCAGTGCCACACTATGCCTACCTTAAGCTAAAAATGCCAGACCCACATGGGGTCATCACAGTCAGCGGCAGTTTCGTCAGGTCCGACCGTTGCGACAAGGAATTCCACAAGATATCAGAGGCCTTTGGAGCTCACCAAGCTAGAAGAACCACGGAACTCACAGAAGAAGCGCTCCCATAGAAGAAGACACCACCTGAAGGACCCGAGCACTCGGAGAAGAAGCTACCTAGCCCTTAAGGCTACCAGGCCGTCGTTTTAAATAATGGGGACTGTCTTCATCAGAACCCCCCGCCCTCCTTACTAAATGTAAGAAACAACAGGAAGAATATTGAAAAATATTTTCCCAAAAACTGATTCATTGGCACTCGGGGGCTCACCGCGGCAGCCACCCCCCGAGGTGTTGTTCGCAATCGCGATATAAAAAATTGGCACTCGGGGGCTCGCCGCAGCAGCCACCCCCCGAGGCGTTATTCGCAATCGCGACATAAAAAAATCGACACTCGGCGGCTCGCCGCAGCAGCCACCCCCCGAGGCGTTCTTCGCAATCGCGACATAAAAATTGGCACACGGGGGCTCGCCGCAGCAGCCACCCCCCGAGGCGTTCTTCACAATCGCGACATAAAAATTGGCACTCGGGGGCTCGCCGCAGCAGCCACCCCCCAAGGCGTTCTTCGCAATCGCGACATAAAAAAAATTGACACTCGGGGGCTCGCCGCAGCAGCCACCCCCGAGGCGTTCTTCGCAATCGCGACATAAAAATTGGCACTCGGGGGCTCGCCGCAGCAGCCACCCCCCGAGGCGTTCTTCGCAATCGCGACATAAAAAATCGACACTCGGGTGCTCGCCGCAGCAGCCACCCCCCGAGGCGTCCTTCGCAATCGCGACATAAACAAAACTGGCACTCGTGGGGCTCGCCGCAGCAGCCACCCCCCAAGGCGTTCTTCGCAATCGCGACACAAACGATATTGGCACTCGGGGGCTCGCCGCAGCAGCCACCCCCCGAGGCTTTCTTCGCAATCGCGACACAAACGAAATTGGCACTTGGGGGCTCGCCGCAACAGCCACCCCCCGAGGCTCTCTTCGCAATCGCAATACAAACGAAATTAGCACTCGGGGGCTCGCCGCAACAGCAAAACCCCTTACTGCAAAACCAAGACAACAAAGGAGTACAGTACACCAAGAGGAAGCCTTAATAAGAGAACCCAGATAACGGTCGTTCTCTTCGCAAACCCGCTTCACAACTTGGCGCGCAGGCTCATCGACCGCCGCGTAGTGCTCATCCATCGGGTGATCCCTACCACCTGGAGGACCCTCCACCACTTGAGAAATATTAGCTCCCGACCAATGACTATGGACCAAGCCCAAGGCAGCCCGAGCTCCAGCATGAATCTGGTGATCCATCATGCGACGCAGCTCTGCAGGCTAAGAAAATACGCGGCAGAGCGTCTCAAAGGACGATGGCACCACCTGCAGCGGATAAAAAAATTCAGAGTGGATCCCGCCCAACACCCGTTGACAGTACTGCAAAGCAGCTGGCACCCGCTCAACTCGAAGACGAAGCATAGCAAATGCTCGAGCACGAGCCCCATCTGCCCAGAAAGGATTGTTTGCCTGCACATCAAGGTCATCCAGCCGCGACAGTTCCGATTGAACGGCCTTCTCTTCATCCCGGGACCGCCCCGCCAGCACTTCAAAAAACAGGATCAAAATCAAGACGAAGACAGAAAAGCTACTAAATGCAGTCGAGAAATCAAGCAGAAGACAAACTCACCTCGTAGGAGGTCAGACAACTTCACCACCCACGAAGCAAGGCTATCCAGCACGGCCTCAGCGCGCTCGCGTTTGGAACGATGGACTGCTGCAGCCCCCTTGAGGCGAACAACTTACTGCTCAGCGATTCTCAGCCTCAAGCACACGGACTCGTACGCACCCTCGCGAGCGTCCTCCTTCAACGAACTCCAAGCCCGAAGAACGCCCGGGGTGGCCTACCGCAAAACGAACAAAAAAAGGAAAATCAAGCACAACAGCAGGAACGACCAAGAAGTTACTCCAATAAAAGTAGCACCGATTCACCACCACAAAGAAGTCATATTACAACCAAAAGTTTCAGACCACAAAGAATCTACTCCATGTCAACATCGAACTCGTGTCGAGATAAATTTCCGCAGAGAGACGGCAACGTCGAAGAACGAAACCATCAGGTGTCAAAAGGAAGAATGATAGTGACGAGGGGGTGACCCCATGACTCCTATGGATGGGCCTACCCGCTGTACCCGAAGACAGAAGGCCCACAAAGATGCCTCCTGGGCCCATCCTTGGTCCACTAGTGGCACCGACGTAGGAGTCCACGACTCGTAAGGAAGGTGCAAACCTGCCGTGCGGTACAAGATTAGGGTTAGGAAACCTCATCTGTAATCCAAGACGGGTTCCCCGAGACCTAGCCTAGTATATAAGGGCTGGGAGGGGAGACGTCGAGATCAACCAATACACAATCTGTAACCCTAGCCTTGTGCGCACTAGCCTTGGCCTTCCCTGTAATCACATCTCCAAGCAATAATATCGAGCAGGAACGTCTCCTCCTGTTAGCCGACGAGCTATCGTCCAACCTGTGCCTCTCATGACTAACCCAGGGTCCCTGACCATGGGATTTGTCGGGGTTGATCCCCGTTAGATAGTTAAAAGTGACGATCAACGGAAGCATTCTCACTCAGATCGTGGGGATACTGGGCAAGAGGACTGAAGTCGACAGGCGACCATGATGTCAACAGGAGTTAGAGAAACTAAAGGTACTACAGGAATTCCCAACCTGAGATCGGAATCGAGACAATCCGCTTCAAACAAGGCATTGTAACGGTTCCGATCTCCACTTACTCGAGATCCTAGAGTTTGAAAGGGGATAAGGAGAGAATAAAACACTTACGACACTTGTCCTGACCAGAGCAAGGATAAGGAGTAAAAATATTCTTACTCTCCGATAACTAACTTAGTAACTACAAAATAGTTTTTGTCTAGACTCGACTTCGGCCAGAAAAGGGATCCTACGGTCGGTAAGGCTCTGATACCAAGTTGTAAATCCGGGGCATATGGATTTGTCATATGTCACGGTGGGACCGATATGTGCTTCATCCCCGGATCTGGATGGAAACATCTAGAAAACACCGATTGCTTAGTAGTTTGGCTGGTGCCAGGCCGATTGCGCCCGTCAGTCTGCAGTTGCATCCGTTTGCGCCTGTTCGGCCATCCGATGACCAAAAAAAAATTCGAGTCGTTGTGTGTTGGCCGATTGCGTTGGTACTCCGTCTGCGTCTCCCATCCGGCTGTCAGAAAAATGGTGTGCGGCTGTGACTCGGATGGCAAGCCATATGCCCGGAACGTCCATACAAGATCCGGAGGCTCAGAGGCTCGGAGATTGCACCTACCAGATGCTCGTCGAGTCACCCGGAGGCTCGCAGGATGACCCTGCCGAGTGCCCCGTCTGATGCAACAACAGTGGAGACAATCCGGATGACTCACCAAGTCACCCGGAGGCTACACCCAGTGGGTGCTCCGGCCGCGCCAAAAATACAACGTGAGTTTTCACTCAAATACTGCTTACCATAGCAAGCATGACGGATGAACCTGAGTAGACTTCGGGGGATATCTCCGCGTTATTTCCAGCTGGTTGCATGCCAAGTCCGGGACCGGCTGCTTCCGAGCAGACCGGGTAAACCAAATAGTTATTTCCCACAGACGGCTTAGTAGTGTGTACGGTACCGAAGGCCCACTCTTCGATCCGGTTGCAGACCGCAAGCCGGCTGCAACGTTGGCGAGAGAAAAAGCTAGAGGTCATCGCACATGAAAGACATCCAAAGAGAAAACAACTTGGGCGGCCCGGTCATTTACTTTCAGAAGTTTGCTCGGTTGTGTTTGCTCCCCAAAGTCTAAGTACTGTACACTCTATCTTGCAGCCCACTATTCGATCCAGCTGAAGACCACATGTCGGTTGTAAGGCTGGCGAGAGCAAAAGCCAATGGGGGGAACGAACAGAAAAAACGACTAAAGGGTTCGAGCTAAGCCGAGTTGGCTTCCCGATTGCACAATTCTATGTTTTCAGAAAAATGTTAAGTATTGGATATATCTGCACTGACCTAGTTTGTCTTACGCGTGATCACTCCCGGTTAAAACCTGCAAGCTTATCTTGGTTGAGATGGCTAAGTTGGCTACTCCCGGTTGATTGCTCCAAAGCAAGCTTATCCTGGTTGAGATGGCCAAGTTGGCTGCTCCTGGTTGATTGCTCCAAAGCAAGCTTATCCTGGTTGAGATGGCCAAGTTTGCTTCTCCCGGTTGATTGCTCCAAAGCAAGCTTATCCTCGTTGAGATGGACAAGTTGGCTGCTCCCGGTTGATTGTTCCAAAGCAAGCTTATCCTGGTTGAGATGGCAAGTTGGCTGCTCCCGGTTGATTGCTCCAAAGCAAGCTTATCCTGGTTGAGATGGCCAAGTTGGGTGCTCCCGGTTGATTTCTCCAAAGCAAGCTTATCCTGGTTGAGATGGCCAAGTTGGCTGCTCCCGGTTGATTGCTCTAAAGCAAGCTCATCCCAGTTGAGATGGCCAAGTTGGCTACTCCGGGTTGATTGCTCCAAAGCAAGCTTATCCTGGTTGAGATGGCCAAGTGGCCACTCCTGGTTGATTGCTCCAAAGCAGGCTTATCCTGGTTGAGATGACCAAGTTGGCTGCTCCCGGTTGATTGCTCCAAAGCAGGCTTATCCTGGTTGAGATGGCCAAGTTGGCTGCTCCCAGTTGATTGCTCCAAAGCAAGCTTATCCTGGTTGAGATGGCCAAGTTGGCTTCTCCCGGTTGATTGCTCTAAAGCAAGCTCATCCCGGTTGAGATGACCAAGTTGGCTGCTCCCGGTTGATTGCTCCAAAGCAAGCTCATCCCGGTTGAGATGGTCAGGTTGGCTGATCCCGGTTGATTGCTCAAAAGAAATCTTATCCTGGTTGAGTTGGCCATGTTGGTTGCTCCCGGTTGATTGCTCTAAAGCAAGCTCATCCCGGTTGAGATGGCCAAGTTGGCTGCTCTCGATTGATTGCTCCAAAGCAAGCTCATCCCGGTTGAGATGGCCAGGTTGGATGATCACGGTTGATTGCTCCAAAGCAAGCTCATCTCGGTTGAGATGGCCAAGTTGGCTGCTCCGGTTTGATTGCTCTAAAAGCAAGCTTATCCCGGTTGAGATGGCCAAGTTGGCTGCTCCTGGTTGATTGATCCAAAGCAAGCTAGTTCCGGTTGAGCACGCCTCCCGGTTGACTGCTCCATGCGAGTCTGTCTCGGTTGAGCACGCCTCTCGGTCGACTGCTTCAAGCAAGCCCCTGCCGAGACACTCGACATCATCGACTACAACAAACTGGAGAAGATCCGAGCCGACTGCACGCAGTCGGCCCGAATCTCAGAGGCTACACCCAGTGGGTGCTGGCGCGCTCCCACCGGAAAGAAGCTGCACCAAGTGCAAACGTATACACCGACAAGGAAGAACCCTCCGGATGACTCACCAAGTCACACGGAGGCTTGGAGGCTACTGTCGGGGGAAATATGTAACACCCTCAGTGTCTGTAACAGTAATCACTCTCATTGTTTGCTAATCACTGTTGCTCATCACTGTTACTCATCTTGCCTTGATCAAAACTTTGCACTTGATCATATTCAGACCATGGTGGTTGTTGTTAAAAGCTATGTGCCAAGTGAACCTTGAACATTTGGAATCAAACCAAAGTTCAAACCCTTTTGAAATTGATATTAAAAACAAAGTGGAAAATTAAAGTTCATTCAAAAATTATGAAACTAATTTTGTTAAATTCCTAAAAGTAATAAAACCATGTTATGCTAACCTTGGGTATTTGTTGGTCCATAGAAGAATGCAAACAATCCAAAACAGTAGCTACAAGTCCACTTTTATCCATGTGATAATTTAATACAATATTAAAGTAGTTTATAAAAACCCCAAACTTTTTGTGGACCACTGGTAATGTTTGTTACTGATTATGGAACACCTTTTATATTTTAAGAAATTGCAAAAGACAATAAAAAAATTAAACAGAGGAAGACAGAAAAGAAAAATAAAACAAATGAAACAAAACCTAAGCTACGTCGTGGGCAAAGCCACCCGGCCCATCACCTCTTTTCCCCCACCAGGCCCAGCCCTCCTGGGACATCTTCTTCCTCGCTACAGTGGAGGGTAGCCATGGCGTGGCGGCCATCCAGCTGCTATGGCCAGTGTTGGTCGTCGTGGCGACAATCCACGGCATCCGCGACGCAGTTAAGGTCTCCCCGAACCATAGGACAAACCCTAATCCACATTCTCATTTCCCCCTCGCCTTATTCGTCTTCAACCTACCACCCAAGCCGTAGTCGCGCACTCGTGCGGCCAACGTTCACCACTGCCCGCGCCGCCTTGTCCAAGCTGTTCGCCAACGTCGTCTTCGTCGTTTGCCGCAAGGAATCGAGCCGACGCCGTCCACAACAAGCGCACGCCCAAGTTCCCTTTTCCTCGCCGCCGTTGAGTCGCAGTCGCGATTCGCCGCTGTCAAGCCTCCATCGAGCACGCCATCACCTGCACTTCACTCCTGGTGAGCTGCTATGCCTCCCCCAACTCCCCGTCGAGCAAATCATGCACTGTAGCCCACTCCATCATTAGAGTCGTGGCCGCGCTGCCGCCGGCGAGCTCCCCCTCGCGTCCTGGAGCACTCATTTGGCATGCCTTGTGCGTCACGTTCCTCCCCGTCCTCCTAGCTGTCGAGTGCACTAGCTCGCACTAGTCGAAACCCTCCGTAATCGCGTCCTCGTCGTCGCCCCGCACTGACCGTCGCCTGACCTCGACGCCGACGTGCTCTCCGGCCACCCCCAGCGCCACCACCACCACCACTCGCCTCCCCGTTGCCCCCTGAGTCGAGCAAGCCCGCCCACGCAGCCTCCCGTGCACCACAGCGATGGCAGCGTCGAGCTCGCCGGAGCCTAGTCGCCGGCGAGGTCCTCCTACCACTGACCCCTGGGCCCGCCACGTCAGGGGATTAGTTTAGCACTAATCACCCACTGGCAGTGGTCCAGCCCCCCCTCTAATCTCTCTTTGTTAATTAAAACAGAGATAAACCCCCCACCCTATGACATGTGGGGCCCTGACCTTTTAATTAATAAAAACTGTTTAATGAAAACTATTACAATGACATGTGGGCCACCTACTGGTTTAGATTTAATTAAATTGATTTATTAAATGTGTCACTGACCAGTGGGTCCCACTGGTCAGTATTAAATCTAGATAATGTTGCTAATTCAATAATAAAAGAAATTAGAAAATGATTTAAATTTAATTTAAACTTTAAATTTAAATATCTTTTAAACCGTAACTCAGATCGAAAAACTTTATACATGTAAATTGATCAGAAAAATACAACGAATACGAATACGCTATTCGTATATCAACCACCCCCCCCCCCCTCTAACACAACGAACATCGACATTCTCCCCTCCAGGCCGTCTGTCGATAAACACCCGGAGCCGGTATTTGATCCCCCGATGAATTCCCGCTCCGAGCATAGAACTTTGTACTACGTTAGAGCACCGATAGCAATGCATCTGTCATGCCATGTATCTATTTGCGTATGTTTGATTTATATTTACTGTTTCCTCCCCCTTAATCTCCGGTAGACCCTGTGATACGTCCCAAACGTATCTATAATTTCTGCTTGCTCCATGCATGTTTTGTGTGACTTTGCCATGTTTTGCTTGAAATTTCATACACTTTTGAACCTATTTGGACTAACCTATTACCTCAGTGCACCCAGTTGCCAGTTTCTGTTTTCTGTTGTTTTTGTATTTCAGGTTTTCCGGCCATTAAAAGTGCTCCAAAAATTCCGGGAAAAATATATCAAAAATCAGCACAACAGAAGCTTCCGGAATCACCAAGAGAGGGAAGGGGGGCCACCACCAGGCAGCCAGGAGGGCAGGTGGCGCGGCCCCACCCTGGGTCGCGCCAGGGACCCTCCTGACTGCCTCGTGGGTCCCAGCGATGCCCCCTTCGCCTATATTTACCCCTCGGGGTGGAAACCCCTAATATCGATCTCTTTCTCGCGAACTCCCCTCTGTACCTCCGCCGCCATTTCAAGATCGGGGCTTCCTGGAGAAGCTGCCCCGGCATCCTGCCGGAAGGAGGAACCCCCTCCGGGAGACCATCCATAGCCATGGACGCCTCCCGGATGTGCCGTGAGTAGTCCCCCTTGGACCATGGGTCCGTAACCAGTAGCTATGTGATGAATCTCTCCCCCCTTTGTGCTTCCACTTTCGAGTCCTCGTGAGCTGCCTCACATGATCGAGGCATCTATGTAATTTCTTCTTTTGCTATGCTGAGTTTGTTGGGATCTGATGGATTATGAGACTATGTTCAGATTGTGATGAGTAATATATTTGGTTCTTCTCTTTTATATTTTGTTCTTGAGTAAATTCTTGCATGTTCTCCGTTGCGGTATTTGCTTTGGCCAAGTATTTTATTTGCAACTCCAAGAGAGAGCATTATGCTCGATTGTGGGTTCAGCCCCTTGATGTCTAGCTTGAGTGACAGAAACATGAGACTAGGGGATGTGTTGTTCCACCAAGGATAAAACAACGGTGCTTGTACCTGCGGGTGCAAGGATTGTTTACTTTACGCAAAGTTATTTTAATGCAGTTGTCTGTTGCTTTGAGTTTACACTTTGGGTGGGATTCGCAACTTAATACCAGCGAGATGTTCTGGATAGATATCTCAAGGTGGATGATTCATAGCAGATGTAGATGGATTTTGTTATACTTACCTTGGCGTACTGCCCATTGCTTTTGATCCCTTCCTTTCTTTGCAGCATAGTTAGCATTGCGGTGCCTTCATAATCCTGTCAATTGCCCAACTGTGATTTGTTTACCTCGCTAGCACTTTTATCGTCTTTTGGGAGAGAGACATCACTAGTGAAAATCACGGGACCCCGGTCCATCTTCACATTATTGTTCACACCCTCAATTTACTTTTAGCTTTACTTTCCTTTGCACCTTTTATCTCTTGCGTTGATCCTTTGTGAACGACAAGGCTTGACAACTCCTCTGTACTCGTTGGGAGCAAAGTTATTTGTTGTTGTGTGCAGGTCCACGACAACACCCTAGTCAGGAAGTAATTTCTGGCGACGTTGCCACCTACTTGTATCTCTTGAGTCCTACTGGTTCGATAACCTTGGTATCTTCACCGAGGGAAACTTGCTGCTGCACTGCATCTCAAACCTTCCACTTGAGGTAACCAACGAGGGGCGAGAAGCCATCAAGCAAATTTCTGGCGCCGTTGCCGGGGACTCAAGTCTACAAGATAGGGGAGTTGCACACTATCTTTTACCTTTGCTTTTTAGTCTTGTTAGTTTACCTTTCAATTTTTACTTTTGTGTCCCTTATCAAAAATACCAAAAATACCTACTGATGCTATCTTCACCATGGGTGTGGAACCACCCAAATATGGTAGGATGGACATGTTTCACTTGGATCGTCTTCGATCAATTTGTGCTCGCGCTAAAAACCCAACCGACTTGGTTGAGGGAAAATCATTGGATGAGCATGCTCATTATACACGGCACTGCCTATCTCAGAAAGGGAAACACTTATGGGATCAAATACAAGTTTCTTATTGCTATGCTGAGTGTTTATGCCACATTTATGATTTTACTTGCTGCTCTAATATAGAGCGTAAACACCTTCCTTTCCAATGTGAGTTTAATGAAAATGAGATCCTATCTTCTTATGCCAAAGGTGTTTATGATTACTTTGATGTTGAAAATATTGAAGAGTTTGTGCTTTTAAAGGTGCTTATGAGATTGCTTCTTTGATTGAAAAGTATTACGATACTATTCACAAGTCTGAAAACTTTGATGTTCTTGCTTATTGCTTTGAGAATTATACTTCCAATGCTTATATTGAGGATTTTAAAAATAGAATGCTTGCTTCCCAAGAAGAGGCTAATGATTGCTATGAAGAGGAATCTTATGATTCCGAGGACTCACTTGATACTTCCCTTTCTGATGATTTTGATACTTGCTTTGTTGATGGCCATGATGCCACTATGGAAGATGCCTACGAAGATGAACTTGCTATAGTTCCTTATGTTAAGCATGAAATTAATGTTGTTGCACCCACACTTGATTGTCCTATTATCCTTTTGAAATCTCCAACTATTCCGGATAATTTTGCTCTTATCAAGGCTCAGTGTGATGGGTTGCATCTATCTTATCATCCTAAAAACCGTGTTGAAAACAATACACATGTGCTTGTAGGTCATGAACAACATGATTTATGTGATAGTTATATTATTGATGTTGTTCATGATGCTACTGAAAATTACTTTGAGAGAGGAAAGTTTGGTTGTAAAAACTTCCATGTTACAAAAACACCTCTCTTCATGTTGAAAGTTTTGAAGTTGTTATTGTTCTACCTTCCTATGCATGTCACTTTGTGCTTCTTTGATTTATTTTCTTACAAGATTCCAATGCATAGGAAGTGGGTTAGGCTTAAATGTGTTTCATATTTGCTTCTTGATGCTCTCCTTTGCTTCAACTCTTATTCTCTTGTGAGAGATTCTTCTATAAACTTTAAGCCTAGCTAATGGCTCTAAAGAAGCGCTTTCGGGAGGCAGCCCGCAACGAATTTAGGTTTTTATTTTTTCTTTTGTTCTGTTCTTAGTGGTCTTGATGATTGTTACTACTGTAGCAACATCATTGTATCTTTACTTTTCAAGCTTTGTGCCAAGTTTAGCCTCAGATTGCAAGAAAGGTCAAAAGTTGGTGCTTGCTGTCCAGAAACAGATTCTGTCTGCTTGACGGAAAAATTCTCAATAAATCACTAGATCATCTTTTTGATCTGAATTGTTTTGACAGCATGCTCCATACAATTACCTTTCAGGAGTCTGTTCAAAGTTTTTTTATTTGAGTTGCATAAGTACCTCGAAAAATTCTCCTTTCTCTGATGTTCTGTTTTTCTCAGCTTCTGCCCCGGTTTTTCTTTTCGCAGTTTTGCAATCCTTATGCTTGCTTTTTCTTTGCAAACTTTTTTTGGGCAAGCAAGAGAAACAGTAGCTCTTCCTGGAAATCTTTATTTGCAGTAGAGGAAAATTATTTTATTAGGGTACTAACCTCTCTAATCAGCCTACAATGAGTTATGTATGAAGAGAGTTTTCAAGTGCGTGATGGAGGATGATGAAAGAAGATTCAAAAGTGTCAAACGCTCAAGCTTGGGGATGCCCATGTGCACCCCCAATAAATATTCAAGGAGACTCAAGCGTCTAAGCTTGGGGATGCCCCTGATGCATCCCCTTCTTCATCAACAATCATCAGTTTGTACCTCGTTGCACTATATTTTTATCACTTCATGCGTTATGTGCTTTGCTTGGAGCGTCTCGCTCTTTACTTTTCTAGGTTCATTTTGCTTTCTTTGCTGTAGTAACAAGTTAGACCCCAACTTACTCTTTTGTGTGGGAGAGATTCACGCTCCGCTTGAACTAGAACTCCTCATAGGATTTGCATGCTTTTTCTTTTAGCTGTGAGCTGTTCTTTTTCTTTTTTTAGCCGTTGTTCTATTTAGTTGTAGTGCTTTAGTTTTTCTAGAGCTTTTCTTTTGTCTTAGGTTGAACTTTCTATAGGTTGCATGTTTTATCTTGTTAGAGAGTTTGCCTGTTGCACTGAGTTCTATGTCTTGACTGAAAGTAGGTAGTTAAAGTTGCTATTCTCTTTGTAGTAGTAACTTGCAATAGTTTTGAGGTATTGACTAGAGTAATGTTTGAACTTATGGTGTCAAGAGCTCTTGCCTATTAGTGATAGATGTCGTATTTTGGGCAATCCGTGTTTTTTTCGAAAACCAAAAAACCCATGTTGAGAACTCTAGCTACTAGATGGATCACTAACCTCTGGAGGGTTCGGATATTAGAGTACACTCACGTACCATGAGTCGAGGATGCGCAAGGATAACCAAACCCCCATACACTCCTCCTCGGGGTACCTGTCTCTTTGTGAACCTCCTGATTAGATTGAGAGTTACCGATAATAAGTGCATGAGTTTTTCGGACTAATGTGAGTATTCGAAAGTTGACACTTCCACCCACCTATACTTTTTCTAGCCTCTTCGGTACCGTGCATTGCCCTTTCTCACCTCGAGAGTTGGCGCATACTTCGCCCGTGCATCCAAACCCTTGGCATGATACACTCTGTCATCATAAGCATCCTTATATATTTCCTCAAAACAGCCACCATACCTACCTACAAGGCATTTCCATAGCCTTTCCGAGATACATTGCCATGCAACATCCACCTTCTCATGACTTGATCTTCATGTCATACATGCTACTTGCTTGATCGATGAGCTGCATGCTAGTTGGGCCTTGCCCTAATCATTGCTACATGACACGCTAGTATCATTGCATATCCTGCTATCCTGGCAGAGGCATACATTTGCATCATGATAGTTACATTTTCTTTATGTGAGTACCTTTGTAAAGTGTGAAAGATCTCCTATATTCTTATAAAATATAGAGTATTTCCCCTAAAGTGAGGAAAAGATCCCAAAGAGGACAAAATCAAAAGATCCCAAAGAGGACAAATGAGAGTTAAATAGAAAGAGCCATTGAGGCCACCAAAAAATAAAAATAAAAGAGAAAAAGAAAAAATAAAAAAGAAAAAAGAGAGAAGGGGGCATACTACTATTCCTTTTGAGAGATCCACACTAGTGCTTCATCTTATATCCCTTGTACTCCATAGAGATCATCATCATGCATATAGCTATGTGGGGACCCTTCACATTATAGAACTTGGCTTGTATATTCCAATGATGAGCCTCCTCAAACGAGCTCTAGGTCTTCTTGAGCAAGCAAGTTAGATGCACCCCCACTAGTTCCCTTGGAGAGCTTTTAGCTCACATGTGCATCCGTTGTATGGAAATCCCTACTCCTCACATCAAATCTCTCATATGGCCTTCTCTCGCCTATGATTGTCCTCATTGATGTGAGCCTTTCACACATTTTTGTCTTCCTCCTCCACCTTCTTTCTGTTTCGCCTTTTAGGTGTCAACTTTCTTGCTCACGCTCATCCATTGCATGAGTGCTCAAAATATCGAAAGGGAGTGGATCAGTTTGACTTGTACCTGGCTAGTGGTCTGGGGACGAGTCCAGATAAGAATCCAAAGGAGACCAAGTGTGAAACTTTAGTAGATAGTTGTTCTCAACAACCTTTTTTCTCTTTCTTCCCAGACCCTTGCTTGCACGCAAACACCATTTGGAAAAATTCGAGTCACAGACAGCGAGAGCTCTTGCACCTTTTGTTCTTTTGTTGCTTGTGTCAATGCTAATATAGACTCTTGCTTGTTAAGACTTGAATTGAATTGCATGCTTTGATTGCTTTACTTAAAGGTCCTTATTTGGTTGTGTGGCATGTCACCACAGAAATTATGCTTGTTATCATTTACCTACTCGAGGACGAGCAGGAATTAAGCTTGGGGATGTTGATACGTCCCAAACGTATCTATAATTTCTGCTTGCTCCATGCATGTTTTGTGTGACTTTGCCATGTTTTGCTTGAACTTTCATACACTTTTGAACCTATTTGGACTAACCTATTAACTCAGTGCACCTAGTTGCCAGTTTCTGTTTTCTGCTGTTTTTGTATTTCAGGTTTTCCGGCCATTAAAAGTGCTCCAAAAATTCTGGGAAAAATATATAAAAAATCAGCGCAACAGAAGCTTCCGGAATCACCAAGAGAGGGAAGGGGGGCCACCACCAGGCAGCCAGGAGGGCAGGTGGCGCGGCCCCACCCTGGGCCACGCCAGGGACCCTCCTGACTGCCTCGTGGGTCCCCTCGATGCCCCCCCTTCGCCTATATTTACCCCTCGGGGTGGAAACCCCTAATATCGATCTCTTTCTCGCGAACTCCCCTCTGTACGGCTGCCGCCGCCGTTTCAAGATCGGGGCTTCCTGGAGAAGCTGCCCCGGCACCCTGCCGGAAGGAGGAACCCCCTCCGGGAGACCATCCATAGCCATGGACGCCTCCCGGATGTGCCGTGAGTAGTCCCCCTTGGACCATGGGTCCGTGACCAGTAGCTATGTGATGAATCTCTCCCCCCTTTGTGCTTCCACTTTCGAGTCCTCGTGAGCTGCCTCACATGATCGAGGCATCTATGTAATTTCTTCTTTTGCTATGCTGAGTTTGTTGGGATCTGATGGATTATGAGACTATGTTCAGATTGTGATGAGTAATATATTTGGTTCTTCTCTTTTATATTTTGTTCTTGAGTAAATTCTTGCATGTTCTCCGTTGCGGTATTTTCTTTGGACAAGTATTTTATTTGCAACTCCAAGAGAGAGCGTTATGCTCGATTGTGGGTTCAGCCCCTTGATGTCTAGCTTGAGTGACAGAAACATGAGACTAGGGGATGTGATGTTGCCACCAGGGATAAAACAACGGTGCTTGTACCTGCGGGTGCAAGGATTGTTTACTTTACGCAAAGTTCTTTTAATGTAGTTGTCTGTTGCTTTGAGTTTACACTTTGGGTGGGATTCGCAACTTAATACCAGCGAGATGTTCTGGATAGATATCTCAAGGTGGATGATTCGTAGTAGATGCAGATGGATTTCGTTCTACTTACCTTGGCGTACTGCCCATTGCTTTTGAGCCCTTCCTTTCTTTGCAGCATAGTTAGCATTGTGGTGCCTTCATAATCCTGTCAATTGCCCAACTGTGATTTGTTTACCTCGCTAGCACTTTTATCGTCTTTTGGGAGAGAGACATCACTAGTGAAAATCACGGGACCCCGGTCCATCTTCACATTATTGTTCACACCCTCAATTTACTTTCAGCTTTTACTTTCCTTTGCACCTTTTATCTCTTGCGTTGATCCTTTGTAAACGACAAGGCTTGACAACTCCTCTGTACTCGTTGGGAGCAAAGTTATTTTTTGCTGTGTGCAGGTCCACGACAACACCCTAGTCAGGAAGTAATTTCTGGCGACGTTTCCACCGACTTGTATCTCCTGAGTCCTACTGGTTCGATAACCTTGGTATCTTTACTGAGGGAAACTAGCTGCTGCACTGCATCTCAAACCTTCCACTTGGGGTAACCAACGAGGGGCGAGAAGCCATCACCCCGCTGTTGCCGCCGACTACGCCGCCGCTGAGTATGACTACTACGTCGACGACCCTACCCCTAACGTCAAGCTTCCAGGCAAGCAGAGTCATTCTCTTCCCCAGATATCGCCTATCTTTCCATACATTTCTTGCACTAGGCATTGCTGCTACTTCTACGTTACAATCCTATTCAACTGCATAGCTTATTATTTAAGCCCATTGATTACCTTTCCGCTATCCTATGATGCCCTGTATATATATATATATATATATATATCTTATAATCAGCAGTTAGCCCTGCGCCTTGTTAGAAATAGGATTAGATAGCGGGTTGTGATCACTCTGGGAGTGATCGTGGAAATGATACATTATAAACTGCTATAGGTACGGTTCAGAGCAGACACCGATACAGGCCCCTATCCCGGCTCTGCCGAGCCACCTCAAGTGTGAGCTATCGAGGAGTAATCCTTGTACTCCACTCGAGGATGACTTTGTATAGACGTCCTAGGGTACTGATTCACGGTTGTTCTTAAAGGTAAGGGGTCGGGTGACCCAACGGTGCCCGTGCAGGGTATTTTAGCGGAACGACGGGACAGGTGTATTCCGCCGGTGTGCGGCGGGCCTGATACTTGTTCGTGGCCGAGAGATACCCCGTTGTACGAAAGTCGAGCTCTTCGGAGCAAACGCGAGACAAGGTAAGGAGATGGTTCACCTTGTTGGTAGTCGCACGAGTTGGTGGGACGACAGGGCAGGCGGCCACTAGCTCTGGTAATGGGGGTGGACCTGGCTGTTGTCGTTGTCCGCGACTCACCTAAATAAGGACAACGATAACGGTTGCTCCGACAGAAAATTAATAAAATGCTTAATGGGTTCGGCGGATGACTTGAGTGGCTATATGCCTATATGCACTGCCTCCACGTGGGATTACGGTGTGGGCCCTCTGCGTTGTAGCCTCGTTCGAGGGCTCTTCAGACGTCAGCTTTACCTCAGGCTGATTGCGGGGCTTGGACCGCCTACTCCGGTAGTGGGAGGTGGGTCTGCTTCACCGGCCAGCCACGTACCGTGCAGGAGTACAAAGGACAGGGGTCCAAAGTTCCTTTGTACTTAGGATTTAGACCGGCGGATGGCCTCTCTGTTGAGCTCGAAGGATGGACTTCGGCGTATCGGATAGCCTCAGTGGGGCATTCCCTAACAAGGTGTACGCCACCCTGTATATCCGAGCGTGCGGTATTACACTAGTGCACCCCTACAAGGAAGATAATCTATTCGAATAGTCGTGTCCACTGTAACAGGACACTTTATGCTGAAGCCAGACTCTACTACTACAAACTACTACTACTACTAAACTGATTGGTTCCGGGTTTTCTTCCTCGCAGGGAAGTTGAGGGAGGATTCTCGGAGGCATTGATAATTGTTAACTAATACAACTTACTATTATACAATGTTGCAGCAACTTCTGCTGCATTGTTACTTTATGCTTTCATTGAACTATTGGCTATTCTCTCCTCATGCTGCAAGACTCGTCGGAAGATGCTAGTCTTTGTTAGGCCTAGGTTCTCTTCCTTATTCTGGATTTCTGCAACTCGGTCCACTATATATAGCCTCTCCTTTCCATTGATACAAATGCATAAATGCTTAGTAGCTGGACGTAAGACTCGCGGGTATGCTAGATACTCACCCTTGCTTTATTTCCCCTTTTTGTTTTGCCTGATCGGCCGCTACAGTCAACGTTGGAGCCCAGGAGCAGGAGTACCCCAGAGGCGACTACTACGACGTCGAGTTCCCCGTTGACCAGGAGTATTTCGGTGGATCCCAGGCAGGAGGCCTCGCCTATTTGATCTGTATCTCTGATGATATTTGTGCTAACCTTCTTAAGGAAAAACTTGACTAACTATGTCTGTACTCAGATATTATGGTTTGTATAACTTATGTATTCGGATCCTCGTGATCTCTGGTTTGTAATATCAGATTTATCTTATTTGAGTTTAGTGTGGTGCTGTGATATTCTCACCGCGGCACCCTAATCTCAGTCGTGTACCCTGCGTGTATGATTACTGTACACGGATTGATCTTGGGGGCGTCACAAAATACCCCCGGGTATACCAAAGTCACCGATTCGATGCAACCACCGCCTGCCGACTGCGCCGTGTTGATTGCCCGCAGTCGGCTGCCCGCGCATTCGGCCGATTGCGTGCTGGCCGATTGCCCGAGGAGTCAACCAAAACATCTACATCAAGCAGACAAGACGAGCTGACAAGACAAGCCATGCCACCTTTAGTCACATCATGACATCGTGAATAGTGTAAATGGGAGGTGTCACATTACATCACATCACCCCATCACATCAAGTGTACTCCCTTTTGTCCTACTCCCTTTGTCCTCACCCATGGAGCATCCTTGCCATCACTATATAAGGGGCAAGGCATGTCCACGGTGAGGGAGATGAGCTCCACTTCATTTCATCCATCCACTAGTAGTAGCTCCATCATCTAGCTCCCACACTAGTTCAGCTCGGCCAGGAGCAGAGTAGCTAGAACAGATACAGCTCAAGGAGCACCCATGTACAGATATATGCCTATAGTTCAGACAGGCAGGAGTAGGGGTTTTATCTCTACGGAGAGCCCCGAACCTGGGTACCTCGCCGTGTGCTTGTGCCTAGACCCATCCGGAGCGCCGTCGTCTGCGCATTGTTCCCCCACTTTTAGCCATCCTATGGCATCTGCCGTTTACATATCGAGGACAATGAGACTAGTAGATTGCTCCCTCATACTCCATTATGGGTGAGCCTCTTTTAGAAATATCTTCACAAGATCATTATCACCAAATGGTCAGCAAGCTCCAAGCATATGACACCTTCGTGATGCTCCTCTTGAACTTGCACACATCATCCTGAACCAATCTTTGGATAACTCCATGAATAACGCCTTGGTCAACACATAATCTTCATCATTCAACCTTAAAGCCGACCTAAGATCTTCAAGCGTTGCTTATGGACAAAACTTAAGGTATAACTCAAGGAAACCGTTAGTCCATAAAGATTGTCATCAATTACCAAAACCAAACATGAGGGCACATGTCATTTCAACTAGGTTTTGCAAAATAAAATCCAGTTGCGAGTTGATGAGCGACTTGCAACTAGGTTGATGAAAAAAATCTAATTGTGAAACGATGAGCGATTTGCAACTTGGTTCAAAAAAAATTCATTACGACTCGATGGACGACTTGGAACTTGGTTCTCCAAAACAAAAGGAAAACTTAAAAAAGGAGAAAATAAAAATATTTAAAAAAAACATGAATTTTAGAAAAAAAATCATAAATTCAAATCAAATAAATAAAATAAAAATGAGAAGGAAAAATAAAAAAACACAACTCGATAATAAACATGTATCAATAAAAAAATTGTTTCATAATTTTATAAAAACATTTACAAAAATCATATGCATGAATTTTGAAAAGAAAGGGAAAAAAGAAAAAGAAAAACAAATAGAAAAATGAAATAAAATAAAATGAACCACGCATACACATATGTCTAGCTAACGGCATCAATCTTCACGGCAACCCCATATCGTCTATATCAAAATACCACTCTACTGATCCTCTTAAAAATATCAAAATGCAGCCCAAACATCTCCTTTTTTAGGGGGGAAAACACTTTACTCAGAATTTAACATAACCGGGATACAAAACGGATCATGTGGTTGTAACAACCAGACATGCCGTCCAAACTGTAAAGAAGAGGAAAATTTAATCAGCTTAAAAGCCTCGCTACTCTTGGCTTTTCTAAAGAAAGTAAAACTGCGAGAATGAAAAAGCGACGAATTCTTCAAAATGTCTTTGATGATCATAGTCAGCGGCGCACCCAGGCCCCAGGCAGCCCGGGCGGCGGCCTGGGGCGTGGCCGGCTCTGCCTTCGTTGCACAAGGAAGGAGCTACAGTCCGCGACACTGTTTGGCACTGTAGCAAAGCTTGTTCGCCTGGGACGTTCCTTTCGACGCGGTCCTCTACTGATCATACTGTGTCGTCCTTCGAAGCCACTCTTGATGTCTCTTAGCAGTGACCGATCTCCACATGCAATAACAATACTCTGCAGCCCCATATCCAAGCCAAGTGACTGAGCTTCCCGAACGGCGAGAGCTCCCAGGCATCGATCATCTTGACCTCCTTCTAAGACCAAAGAAGATAATCCCGCAAAAAGTCCATCATGCTGCCTTCCAACCTCCGACACCACACCTCGTCTCCTGATCGAGATAAACCCCAGGCCACCTTGATCAGCATAGTGCCATGTTCCGCACGACTTGGTATTTCATGTGACTCAGCAGACTGCACCGCCGGGTTGTTACTCACTGGGTTCCCACTCAAAACGTCCAACTCGCCAATGAATCTTCTTACAAAAAGGTGTGTCGACAGTGGACTTTGATAGACCTCCTCGTGGATAGCTTTACGTCTCGCGTGCCAGATCGCCCAAAGGGTTACACCACCTTCACTAGCTCATCGTGTTTTAAAGTAGCTATAAGTTGAAAGATCCACTGCTTGGCATTTGATTCCCTAGTAGCGATCAGGTGGTCTACCACGTTTGCGTCCTCCAGAGCCAAAACACACCTTGAGGAAGAACACTCAATCAAGGGGTGTTTCCAGGAATCTGGCATCCCACACATTTGGCAGAGGTCCGAAGTGGCCATTTTCCTCGACTGCCGAACATCTTCCGTTGGGATTGAATGCCTTCCCAGCGCCGCAGAAAGTGTCGTATCTTCCCAGGAACCTTCACGTTCCACGGTGACTTCCAACCCTTCTCATCCGCCTCCCTGTTTGAGTGTCCAGGGTTTCCTTCCAGCCAATCAGTCCTCCGCTGGATCATCGCTGACAGCATTCGATAACAGCTCTTAACAGTGAAGGAGCCATTCCTTTCAAACGCCCACGCCCACTCATCATTGTTGTTTCTGGTGGACATAGGGATTTTTAAGATTTCCACAACATCGGCTTGCAGAAAGTTAGTGTTGAGAACTTCCTTCCTCCAGCAGCAACTCGTTTCGTCGATCAGATCGGACACCAGATTTAGACCAGCCGGGCTCAACCTTGCAATAGGTCTCATGTTTGACTCCCACGGGATCCAATTATGACCCCATATGCTTGTTGTTTTACCATTGCAATTCGCCGGATAAGCCCAAACATCTCCTATAGCACTGTTTGTTTGGCTGAGGTATTAGATCCGGTCCAAAACAAGCCCATGAAAAAAAACAGAAAAAGCTTCATGTACATGTGATATAACTATGTCACATGTACATGTTAGTTAACAAAACCGTAATCAAATCACACAATGTTAACCTTTTTTTATGGAGATGGTCCGCATCACTCAAATTCAAATAATCATTATTTTGAAATAGGTTGATCACACCTGCCTGTGCACTAGTGCATAAGCACGGTAGAAAAATATTGTAGTAGCGCGTCCAAAAAAGTCATGCCACTCGTATCCATCCAAAATACATGCAGAGATAAACACTTTAGAAAAAACATTGTAGTAGCACGTCCAAAAATATTATTCCTACTTACCTTTTATTTCTCTTTCTTCTCCCCCTTCACTTCTCCCTCCTCACTCATACAATTCATTAATTTCTTCCTCACTTCTTTTCTTATCCCCTACTTTTCTTCATCTCCTTGCTCTTCTTTACTCCTCTACTTAACTTTCTCATCGTCCCTTTCTCCCGGGCGGTGTGTGTGTGTGCGCGAGTGGGAGGGGGGGGGGCTACGAGTATCTCTATTCACTAAGTGGGTGGAGGTTCTCCTCATTCCAAAGATTATCGTGAGCACGACAATTAAGTTCTTCAGGGAAATCATTTGTCATCTTAAAGTCCAGAACCGCATATAACCAGTCAGACATACAGGGTGCCGGGATTCACTTGTCAACATGTGACATACGGGGGATACACAATGATGATGGCGTGGCGGCAAATATATGTGCAAATGATCGGTGGCGTCGATAGTCAACGACGACATGTGACACACAACAAATATGACGACGGTGATTCAACATTCTAGTGGTGGATCCGCAAGCGATGCATAGTCGTGGCGTTGTTGAGGAAATAATACGTAGAAGGCCAACCCCCTCTCTAAATTAGGAGAGATGGGTTGTTGGATACATTTTTTAGGGTTAACTCCCCAATACATGGCTTTTACCAGGAAAATGAAAGATATTGAAGATGCTCTAAGACCAACTCCAACGCAGAGACACATTTGGTCTGTTTGTGTTCGTTTGGGTCAGTGCAGATAGAAAATGTGGCCCAACGTGCCAACATAAAAGGACATACATTCGTAATTCTATTGACCACGATCCATTTTAGGCCCAAATTTGGGTCAGGTTTGCGTTAATGCGGACACGTGGGACGCCGATCTTGTCCTCTCCTTGGTTCACCCATTGGTGGCGCATCCACCCCATTTCTCCCTCAATCTCCCAAAACCCTCCTACCCTCCCGCTTGCCATGCTTGATGCGCCAATCTCCGTCATCGCCTTCATAGGCCATCATCATAAAGCCTTTAGTGAAGATATTAAAATACTAAGAGGCCATAAGAAGATGAAGAGCGCACACTTTTCTCAGCGACATACACTTGAGTACAAAGTGCATGTGGATTTTGACATATGCTTGGCCTAGTAATGATATACAAGATTATTGGAGAGGTACATGGCCAACACATTGTCATAATAGATTATGGTGGCCTTGCGCCCGAAGAAGCCCAAGAAAGGACCACGTCAAAACAGAGGGTCATAGATTCGGCCAACAGGGCTGGCCCGGACGAGGCGGAGAAAAAGTCATTGCTGCCACCGAATCTCGGGCCACCGTTGCTGAGAAGGAGACCATCATCGCAAAGGCCACATAGCATGCCCTCCTCATGCTAGATTTTCATCACTTTCTCATCCAAAACGGACACTATTTGCCCACTTCCTTTAAAAGCTGGGAGCTAAAACGAAATTGAAATTTGTCAATTTACTCGTAAACAAGATCATAAATGCTTAGATAAACCTATTACACCCTGGCTACCTGTTCTCTCTATTTTACATCATAGTACAACTGATGCTCCATCAAAAAATACTGGCATTAAGCGACTGGGAAGCAGCTTCCGAGCCAAGCAAAAGCACCATTTCTAAAAATTTGACCATTGCCACCACCTGTGCACAGGCAGCCGGAGCAAAACAATGTTTCCAGAAACAAGTCAGCAAGATTGCAAGCTGGTGGCCTTAAAAACTTCGAATGACATCATTGTTCCTCGACAATCCTCTTTTGGGATTTACGTGGCCGTTCAGAATTCACCACGCTGCCTTGTAGATTCACAGTTGGGTGATCTTGTACATTCAGCTCGCCCTTAATGTTATCCCTTGATTTCCTTTTACCACTGCAAATTTTGAGCAGCACGCATTTTTATTGCATAAGCTTGAAAATTGTCGCACGTAACTACAGATTAAAATGTCAGTTTAAAAAGTACATAGCACGGAAGCATGTGTTAGCAAACCAGACCTGCTAATTTCTGATGCATATTCAGCATCACGTACTGATAGCCAACGCATGCATCCTGTGTGAGGTGTCTTTAAAGATCCAGTTATGTGACAATTCATTTCCGTGTCCACCCTATAGATGAATATCAGGCAAAAGGCGCATGGTTAATTTATTTGACTCAAAATACAGAGCATAACATGACCAGTAATTTGACTAAGAGTAGAGTAACATACAAACTACTTCAAATCGCTGAGTGAATTCTCATATAGTTCCCACGTACAGCCCAATATATTGTGGGAATGAGCTTCAGTCCATTTCTAGTACAGCATATGATTTGTTTCTTAAGAAATTATAGTACATGATTAAATAAGCTCAAACACTAATGCTCGGTGTATAGTTCTGGTATCAGCATGCTTGTATACAGTTTCATGCCTACTAGAAAGCCATCATCTTGTACACCATCAACTCTACCTGATAACTGATATGTTATTATGAAGTGTTATCATTGAAAGTTTAAAGCAAGGTGGGTTTAGGGGTACTCCCCTGTCAGCACAGCAGGAGAAAAATTACTACTACCCTAGAACAGTACGCATGTACAAGACCAACATACAGCTTTAACATAAGCAAAGTAAAAGCTATACAAATATCTAAAATATGTAGAATTGCTGACCAAATTTGCAATAAAACTTCAGGAAAAGCAATTTCAACCAGACAAAAGAGGAACTAGATGAGCCCATACCTTTTAACAGAAAACCGTATCATGCTTCCCTTTTTAATCACATGATGCTTGTCCGACTGGCTTATAAATTTTCCTCCTCCTCTCTGTGAAAGCAATAAACTTCACTTATTAACGTGATAGGATGGATTCGATGAAAACTACTATATCTACAGAGTTCTCAAGATAGAGAAGTTGTTAATCGCATGCTGTGTTCACGAACCTATTTTCAAGTTGGAAGTATCAATCATTTTTCTCTATGGTGCAATAAATCAAGGCCTGCTCCCACATTTTGGTGTTAAGTTTCTTTAGACTTCCTAGTCGCATATACCTTTTGATAATGTGAGCACACAACATCAGCTAACTTATTCTTGCAACAGTTGGCAAAAATTGAGCAACGATGGTTGTAATATTTGTCGAAAACGTTCAGAACTGTACTACAGCACCAGCTACAGTATACCTGCAAGTTTTAACTATTAAAGGTCGACATGAAAAGATATCAACTTTAAGTCTTAATGTTTTATGCATGCGTACAGTACGTGTGGGTGAATGCATTCATACAATACGTTATATCAGGGAATGGTACAAGCGAATCTGAATGGCTAATGCATGACAATAACAAACTATTTTCCAGAGGTTCAGTTCTCACGTCCATGGGTATTAGCTTTGTTGAGTAGAATTTATGAAGCATCGAAAGAAGACAAATTATACTGAGAATCAATTACTGACACTTGAAAAGAGAAGTTTTCACTTATGAAGTTACATGAAACAAAACAATATATTCAACACATTTTATTAGTATCAGAACAGCTAATTCCTTAATTATCAAGAAAAGCGGATCTTACTCTTTTGAATTTGAACGTCTCAGGGATATCATCTACCATAATGGCTGCTGAGAAAACCCCCAGGACAATGGCATGAATTGACTCTTTGCAAAGCATTTCAACCTTCCCTTCTGAAATTAAAAACAAGCAAACATAAGACATACATATTTCAAACTTCTGCCACATTTTTTAAGGGAAGTTTTTAACAATGCCACTAGTCAGCTGAAACTGTAATCATATCATTATTTTGGTGCTATTTATAAAAATGTCACTGGTTTGCTGAAATTTCTTATGCTTTTTATGAACAGCCTTTGCTGTCAAACTAAAGCACTTCGATTGAGCTTTACTGGTCTGAGAAAGAGATGAAAGATCTGAAATAATATTGGTCACCATGAATACACTTCAGTTCAACATTGTGTGGCACTGTTGAGAATCGAAGCATCCCTATGATGATTGGAATGAACTGATTTTAGTTAGTTTATATTTTCCTTATATGCTACTCATTTCGGAGAAAAAAAGATAAATGGTAGTCGATGACTTCGGTTTATCAATGGGGCTCTGGAGGCCACTTAGGAGCAAAAGCTCTAGTTGCTCACTTGAAATGTATCGTAGGCGGAAAAAGATGAGCAAGAAGGCAACAGAAGAAAATTGATTCTGTACATGCATATCCAAATAAACATGATTTAATCCTGTCATGAGCTGCAAAGGAAGCCAATTTGCACCAAACTAAGCACAAACGGAAAGCTAATGCAATGCAATTTTGAGACCCACAAACAGGCATCTATCAAGAATAATCCATCCAATTTCTGAGAAGCACAAGTGCAAACACAATCCATCCATTACAACAGCTATGACTGTGGGCATTTTTCGAAATAATAATAATAATAGTATGGCCAGCTCAGTCAAAACACTTTAGGTGAGACTAGTGGCAGATCAGTGGCATTTTTCAGAAAGAGCACCGAAGTTATGAAATGGTAACAGTTTGATCTGGGACTAATAGCAAATGTTTATAAATTTGGCCTTTTCTCAGTTTACGAAGAGATGACATATAAATTCAGCCATTGAAAAACGCACTGACGCACTCTACTACGATTGAATGTGCACACTGTATCCTAAGGTGCCAAGGTTTCATATAGCTCATGTATCCAATAGACCATTACAAGCAGATATAATGTTGGCCAAAAAGTGATACTGAGAAGAGTTATATGACCACCTACCTAGTATCATTTCTGGCTGGGGAGAAAACAGCAGCAGGTTCGCAGTCACCGGCATACCAAAATATGGTACCAAACCATCCAGGATTTTGGCTTTTATAACTTGTTTTCCGTCTTTGTCTTTGTCTTCGTTTTCACCTTCGAATTGAACTTCATGTGCTAGCAACGCGCCGTCAAAGCGATCTTCATACCTGTACAGCAATGCCCGTTATCCAAACGGTTCACGCGCTGAACATCACAACCCAGAAACATGAAATTTTAGGGAGCTTGGGAGCACAAGAAGCTCTCTGCAAACACTAACATCAGAATGTGATGCGAATCTGTTATATTTCCCATATCGTGCTAAACTGAAACTGTACAAATCAAAGGACACCCACCCCGATCTGTTCCCTCATAAATTTACACCTTTCTGCTCAAACCGGCAGCTAAAGATGCACCTGTTGCAACGCAATACAGGGAAACGTACGGGCCATAGCCATTGCCGAGAGAAGGGAGAGGTGGGAAGGGGGCCGTACGAGAATAGGAGGGTGCTGAGCTGGCGGGCGACGGCGCCGCGGACGTCGGCGGCGTTGGAGGGGTGCATGTACACCGTCAGGTCTGCCGTCGCCTCCCGGAGCGCCTCCATCGCTAGCGGCGGCGGCGGTCGGAGCTTCGGCTCTGACCGTTGGTGGCCAAGCAGGGCGTGGGCGTCGGCGTCGGTGCGCTCGGAATTCGATGGCGCCCGTGCGTTCGGCAGAGGTAGGGGCAGCTCGGGGAGGAGGGAAGCGACTCCGGTGGTGGCCGCAGACGGGGGCGGGTGGCGGCGCCGATCGGGAGTGAGGAACCCTAGCGGGAGATGGTTTTGTCGTTCAGTCGGGGCGGGAGATGGTTTTCTGGAGCGCTCCCGGGAAGCTGCTGCGGCTGGGAGCCGGCCCATAAATGGCTGTTTTTTTTTTTGGTGGGTTGGACCTGCCGGTAGCCCAAACAAACAGACCACGGTGTGGCCCATTAGGCCCAGAGAGATCTACACACGGTTCAGTGATCAAATCGTTCGTTATAAACAGGTTCGTCACCCCCTAAAAAAACAGGTTCGTCAAGCTCAGTAAATTTCTCAAAAAAAAAAGTCAAGCTCAATGAGGGCCCGCTAGTAAATAGATCATCGATCGGAAGAAGAACCTTTTAAGCTGTTATTTTATGTATGATTCTAGGAGCAAAAATTATGAAGCTCACAATCCAGTTAGGTTAAGTTTAAGGTTAATGCATGGGCGTTATACTTGTTTGGTTTGGATCTCCTTCAACTAATGCAAACATTGTTGTATTAAACCCGTTTTATGGATAGCTAGAGATTGTTCTAAACCAAATAATACAATGCAAGCAAAAGTTCCTAGATTCATGGAGATATAGAACAGCATATTTTTAGCTTTTGTTTCTTCAAAATAAGATTTAACATAGAAAGAATGTCAAACTGTCATTGCTCACAATGATCCTCCCTTCTAAGTCGTTTGATTGAGCTTGGACTAGTCAATCGAACTCCCACGACATTTGGATTTTGACCACGCTTTTCATCCAAGGTTGTTTCATCGAGGTCTATGAATGATGGGTTCAGCGTGATCTACATGCTGCGAGGGTGTAGCTATTTTGGTTGAAAAACATGCACTCTTCCAATGGGCTCCGCCCTCGTCGCAGTGAAACTCCTAGCCCACGACAATCCCCTCCTCTTCCGCTTTTCGACCTAGTCTCCTCATCCCTCTCCTCATTCACAATCGCCTCTCCTTTCCTCACGGTGAAAAAAGCAATTTACATTCTTCCAAACGAAACAATCATTGTATCTAAAAAAATAGACATAATGAAAATCCGCTTCATCCAAATGTTTTCACAAAACGACACTGGTCGTGTGTTTTTTAAGAGAATGAGGTTACAAAAATATTCATGGTTTTATATATATTCAAGTTTTAGCCATGTGTTCACAATTTCAAAAGAAAATATTCCAAAATTAATAAAAATAATGCATTTAAAATTTTCATTAAAAATTGAAATAAAAAAGTTTTTTACAAAAAAACATATGTTGAAAAAACATTGTAATGAAAATAAACTTTACAAAATCAATTTTAAAAATAAATGAATTTTCATGTTTTCTCGGAAAGCAAAGAAATATATAGTCTATAATACCTAAATAGTTCAGCCCCACTAACCTATTTTTCTTGACATGCAAATTATCCACATCATCAAGTAGATCCACCATGTAAAACCTCTTTTTCACTAAATTTTCGTGCACATGCTCTCATTAAATCCGCATGCACATGCAGCCTATCAAAAATAAATATTAACTTTGTATATGCACTTAGCCTCACGATTTAGAAGCTATTTTTTATAGAAAATTTAATTATGAGTTACCTCGTTTCTATTTTTCTATGCGACAATTTTTTCATGAATGCACACATAGAGTTGTTGTCATTTTTTTATATTTAGTCAAGGGTGATGTCTCCATTATTTCTACTAAATGTTGTTTTTGTCTCATATCCTCTTGCCAATATATTGTCAAAGTAATGAATTAACAAAATAAATATCAAACTTATTTTTGAATTTTTTTATTAATTTTTCTTACATTATTATCTTAAACAAAAAATAATCAAAAAATAATTTATAATCAAATTATATTGTGTTTCATAAAATTTCTTACATTTTAAAATATCAAATTATTTATTAACAGTTCCCGCAGCAACGTGCAGGGTATCATCTAGTTTTAACAAGACTCCATGCAACATTGCTCTTCCATATGAAGGATGTTATAATGGATTCTATACATTCACATTTCATGGTCCAAAAGGATAGAATCAGTGTGGTCTTATTCCCAACTTTTGTCACAACTGATATAAAAAATAGTCACATCAAACAAAATTTGAAATTTATCCACTCGTTGCAACACACATATACTTGTATCAATTCATTCATATTCAGATGTTTGGGCATCAAATGAACTTATAATCAGACGGAATTTGATGTGTGGCCTCTGTCGTGGTCATACCAAAGGTATACCTCTAGGAAAGGGAAACCAAGGGGTACCCTCAAGCCCTTAGGTTTCCAACACACCTAACAAAATAAAAAGTACAGAATACATATGTTTTATCAATCGCAAAAGTTCGAATCCCAATATCCCCGAGTAACATATTACTCGGAAGACAGAAACCACCTCCGAGTAGTTAGTCACTCGGAGAGCAAACAAGATCCGAGTAGTACGTTACTAGGAGAAGATGGACGACGGGCTATTCGTTACTCGAAAGATAAGAATGCAACGGACGGAAAGCATTCAAGACCGCGGGCATTCCTCCTCCTTTATTAGCAGTAATGAGTAGACTGTTTCCTGTATTTAGTATGCATTTAACCATGTAATCAAAGACCCATTAAGAGGAGGCATTGAAGGGGCAGAGGCGCACTCTATATAAGCCTCCCCCCTCCTCCAGAAGGGGCACGCGCAACACCCTTCTTCTCGACCTTTGAGCAAAGAACACCCCAGTCAGTCTGGGACAGGACTAAGGTTTTTATCTCTACGAAGAGGCCTAACCTGTATAATTTCCTGCATCAATCACTCTACGTACAGATTCATTTAGCTCCTTCCATACCCCCCTCTCTATTGTCAGGATTATATCCACGATAGTTGGCGCCCACCGTGGGGCTGAGTTGATCAGCAATCGTAGAGATGGCAGTTTCTTCATCCTCTTCGTTGGTTCGCGGCCCCGAGCTCATCGTCGGAGAGGTTTTTCGTTTCGGATCATTGGCCTTTGTTGTTGATGATTCTGCCTGGTTGGCGGATTCACCACTCCAAGCGCAACTGCTACCTTCAAGAGACAGCGTCCACTTCCGAGCTGACGAGTCGGGGGCTCTGCGCCTCCAACTGTCGGCAAATCGTCAAGCACCTGCACCTTTATCAGTCCGCCATAAGAAGAAGCGCTCGGGGCGCCCGCGTGCTCATCATCGCGGCAAACAAGTCAAGGTGCAGCAGGTGGCGGTCATCGACTCGGTGGAGTCAGCCCAAAAGGCCTTGGATGAATTGATTGCAAGAGAAGGCTCCTCAGCATCTCTTTTGCATCTGTTCAACTCGGTCGAAGAGGAGGGCATGACGGCATCAGTCCCCGAGTCGGAGGACGAACAGGAGGCCAGCAGCGGCGCTCCAGACGCAGTTGCAGAAGTGTGCATGGCGGTGATACGTCCAAAACGTATCTATAATTTCTGCTTGCTCCATGCCTCTTTTGTGTGATATTGCTATGATATTGATGAACTTCCATACACTTTTCATCATATTTGGACTAACCTATTAACTCAGTGCACCCCAGTGCCAGTTCCTGTTTTCTGATGTTTTTCTATTTCAGGTTTCCCCCATATTAAAAGTGCTCCAAAAATTCGGGAAAAATACAATAAAAAATCAGCGCAAAAGAAGCTTCGGGAATCACCGAGGGGGGGGGGGGGCAGAGGGGACCCACCAGGGCCCTAGGCGCCCTCCCGGCGCGCCCTAGGGTGGGGCCGCGCCAGGGGGCCGCCTAGACCCCTGGTGGCCCCCTGGTTGCCCCCTTCGCCTATATATCCCTCATGACGTGAAACCCCCGTGACGGGAACCCTTTTTCGCGATCTCTCCTCTGTTCCGCCGCCGCCGCGCTTCCAAGATCAGGAGCACCAGAAGACCTCTTCCCGGCACCCTTCCGGAGGGAGGAATCACCTCTGGGAGCTTCTCCACCACCATGGATGCTTCTCGGATGAACCGTGAGTAGTCCACCTTTGACCATGGGTCTATGATCAGTAGCTATGTGATGTTCTCCTCCCCTCTTTGTTCTTCATGGATTAGACCTCGTGAGCTGCCCTACATGATCGAGGCACATATGTAATCTTTCTGATGTTGCTATGCTGAGTTTGCTGGGATCCGATGGATTATGAGACGATGTTCAGATTGTGTTTGAGTAATATATTTGATTCTCCTCTTTTATATTTATGTTCTAGAGTAATTCTTGCATGTTCTCCGTTGTTGTTTATTGCTTTGGCCAAGTAGTAGGTAGTGAATCCAAGAGGGAGCGTTATGCATGATTGTGGGTTCATGCCCCCCGATAACTAGCTTGAGTGACAGAAACATGAGTCTAGGGTGTCGGGACCCGGAATACGCGTATGTAATTCCAGTCACAATTCAATCACATGGAGAGCCGAGAGCCGTACCCACTTGTCTAAGCAGACGAGGCCAAGCACAGAACACTCTCGGAAAGCATCGTACGTGAGGGGCATCCCATCCAGGCCGGATGATCAACTGAGATGGGTCCTCATCGCCCGCTCACAAGTCTAAATGATTATGGGTGGTGAAATCCCATACTCATAGACAAGTCGCCTCAACCATGTTATCAATTGAATCATAACTCTTACATAAACAGACTCCAGCCCGATCACTTAGTCGGGGTCTAGGGCGGGCTCGATCATACAACAAAGTGTGCACGTGACAGAGTCACGAGCAATTGCATCGCGATGCCCCAAGCTGCGCACATCTAAGGGCCACTTGGTGTATAAAAGACTGCTAGCCAGATCACAACTAAGGTCTCGAAAACCCATACTAAGACATGCATGTTATAAACATACACGCAGCACACATGCCTAGTATGAACAGTAGGTATCATCACATAACTCTACAAAGTGTACCTTTATTGACTTACACATAGAGCATACAAAGATCACATGTATGTGATCAACATTACATCATACAACGGAAGCAAATTAGGTCTGAGTACAGACAAGTTTAACAAATGGCTTAGAGAAGCCTTGTAAACATACATGCCCATCCACGAGGGACCAGACTGCTGTCTGGAACTATACTACCAAGGTCAACGTCGAGCTTCACGAAGGTGACTCCATCGGGGTCCGGGTTCTAATCTAAAACATAGAATAAGCAAACGTGAGTACAAAATCGTACTCAGCAAGACTTACATCAGAACTATACTACTCATGCTCAAGTTTCAAGGTAAAGGGGAGGTGGGGTTCAATATGCAGAAGTGTCAGCTTTGACTTGGCTAGTCCTGAACTACGAGTACCAGACTTGAGGTAAGAAGCGTACACGAGTCCACTACTAAGTCTCCAAACAATACACCACTATGGTTACTTCCTCGACTTCCCCACGAGGAAGCACACCATAGCACTCACGCTTATCTTGCGAGTTTTATAAGTATCCATTCAAGTTGTCTATGATCAAGTAGAGGTCTCCAAGTAGTCCATAACCGCGGACACGGCTATTCGAATAGTTTATTAACCCTGCAGGGGTGTACATCTTCACCCACGTGTCATCACTTATCGCCTCGTTCTTGTCACCCTTCAAGCGGGTTTCGGACGTGGATGAAACCAAGGCACTACCTCACATCACCTTCTCTAATCCAGGAGTCGACTACCTGAGTTTGGCACCGCTCGAGAGTCCGGCCGGTTCCACGAAACGGACTCAGATAATGTAAGGGACCGAGACGCCACCTCTGCCAGATGGTTTCACTGCCTCACAAGTCCACCCACATATCTATATGATGCAACCTTTTCTTCATTCTTTTTCTATGCACATGCCAAATGGAAAGCCCGAACCTATTGTGACTCCTGGACCGGATCGGGTACGTAAAGAGGCCAAACGGGGCTCCCATAAACCCTACATGTGGTCATACTCTTTTTCTTGGATCACAAAACAGGAACTCGGGGCCTAGGGCAGTGTTCAACGAGACAACCCACTGTGTACTCCTACACAGCCTCTCATCGTTCACCTTTGCTTAGGGTGGATTCACCAACACAGTTTCACTTTCATCAACACCAGTTTCACCATCATCCCGACTCACAAACATAACATCCTCATTGTATCACTAAGCAGCAATAAGCAGTAACAGTTGCAGGGGCCACATGCTCATCATTCAACTCCTATATCTGCTAGGATTGTGGTTTGCTTAATACGGTGACAAAATGATAGGTCATGCATCAGAATGGGTTCAACTATGCGAAAGAACGTGTCTCGGTGATCTCCTAAACATGCATAAGCGAGACTGAGAGGGAAATAGGATTTTATAGACATGATCAATGGGGTTTGCTTGCCTTGCTGACGATACACGGGGTTTACCAATCTTCTTCTTCTTCGGGGGTGATCACCGTCTCGGAGGCACTGTTATCGGCACAATCATCAACAAGAGGGGGCAACATTGAATGTAAATGCACAAACACATGATGTGGTTGTTCCATGATGTGAAGGTTATTGATTTGTGGCACATTTAATTTAAATGAAGTGTATTGCATTTGAAATGAAAATTCAAACTCCATATGTTGATTAATTTAGCCAAGTTGCAAATGCCATTGTTTGTTCTTTATAAACCATGTGATCATGTGGGTAATGTGCCTCTGATGTACAAGTGATCAAGGTTGCATTGCAAAGGTTCAAGTTGAATTAGCATTTGAATTAAATTTGAATTAATTCCAATTAAGCCAATTAGCAAAAGCTACTGGTACCATTTTAAAATCAACTCAAACATGGTTGAAAGTTGCATATTTGGATAGAGAATTTTCTGCTGATCATTTTTCATATATTATTTGTCCAGATTGGAGTTAATATGAATTTTCTATGAATTTCTAAAGTTTCACCTATTTTCTGTAATTTCTGGAATTTTCTGATTTCTTTGGATTTATTTTTAATCTGGAAAATCCTTTTATTGCATCATGCTGACGCAAGGATGACATCAGGGGGGGGGCTGACCTGTGGGTCCACCCTGTAAGTCTCACAGGGGTTAATCCCCTCTCTGTTAACTTAACAGAGGGTTAGGGGTGGCCTGGGGCCCACCTGTCATGGGCTCTAGGAGGGGATTAGCAGAGGAGCTTATGGCGCTAATGGCCAGGGTCGCCGGCGAGGTACTGTTGATGGCCGGAGTTCGCCGGAGAGGGGGTTTTCGGCCACGGGAGAATGGAAGGGAGGCACTGGAAGGATGCTTGGGCTTGCGCGCGTTTGGCTGTGCCATCAAGGCAACACGGGACGGCCCGTGGCCACGTCCACGACGAAGGAGGCGGCGGCCGGAGCCTCTGACCATGGCAACACACGATAGGAGGAGCGGGGAGAGCCATGGATGGGGGGAACGGAGCTGGGAGCTCACCAGAAGGCGATGGCGGCCGCAACGAAGCCTGAGGAGGAACGACGACTAGGTAATTTGGCGCCGGGGACGAAGGCGGCCGGCGGAGGTTCTTGGATCTTGCGTCACTTCCGCTCGTTCTCGCCTCAAATTGATGCGTCGGCTTGGCGTAGTCGTCGCCGGGGATCCTCGTGGACAAGTTGGCTCGCCGGGAGGAGCTCGGTGGACGCACGGAGTCGTCGCTGTGCTCCGACAGACCTCGGCTAGGGTTGCGGGTTCACGCGAGGGAGGCGAGGAAGAGATGCAGAGAGAGGGGAAAGAGACCTGGGGTCTTCCAGGAATCCACGGGGAGGGGTAGGAGGCCAGGGGGCAAGCAGGAGGTGGCCGCGGCGATGGCATGCCCGCCACGCCGACGAGCAGCCTGCTTGTCCCGGGGTAGAAGACAGCTCTACCCTTGGTGGGCTGGGCTGGCTTGCTGGCCAGGCTGGGCCACATGGTCCAGGTAAGTGGGGTGGGGGGTTTTCCTGTTTTCTTTCTGTTTTAATTTTCTGACATTTGTTCTGTTTTGATAAAAATAAATACCAAAACATTTTGTAAAAATCCCAAAATTTTAATTTGGACTTATGTGACATATAACTAGCCACTCCCAAATTTTGGAGATTTTTGAAATTCAATTTATTTGAATTTCAATTCAAATAGGGGTATTATTTAATTTCCAGGGCACTGTTTGAAAATTAGAAAATTCCATGAGCATGGAATGGATCCCAAACCATTTTTAAAATGATCACCATCATTTATAGGAATTTTCCAAATATTCAAAAGATTTTTGGAAAAAGATTTTTATCTGGCCATTTGATTTAATTTCTCAGGGCTTTCTTTCCCCCATTTTTGATTTTCCTTTTGAATTTTTCACATGATGCAAAGGGATCAAACAACCCTAGCACTTACCTAAACTTGGGTTGTGACATAGGGGATGTGTTGTTGCCACAAGGGGGAAAACAACGGTGCTTGTACTTGCGGGTGCAAGGATTGTTTACTTTACGCAAAGTTCTTTAATGCAGTTGTCCGTTGCTTTGAGTTTACACTTTGGGTGGGATTCGCAACTTAATACCAGCGAGATGTTCTGAATAGATATCTAAAGGTGGATGATTAGTAGGTAGATGCAGATGGATTTCGGTCTACTTGTCTTGGCGTACCGCCCATGCTTTTGAGCCTCTTCCTTTCTTTATAGCATTGGTTTGCGCACATAATCTTGTCAATTGCCCAGCTGTAATTTGTTTACCTCGCATGGCTATTTTATCGTCTTTTGGGAGAGAGACATCACTAGTTAACATCATAGGACCCCGGTCCATATTTCCAATATTGTTTACACCTTCAATTTACTTTCAGTATTTACTTTTCCGTTGCTATCACTATCATTATTATCCCGTGCGTTTTATCCTTTGTAAACAACAAGGCCGGAGGAATTGACAACTCCTCTGTACTCGTTGGGAAGCAATGCTATTTGCCGTGTGTGCAGGTCCAGGTGAAGTAAGCAACCTTGAGTTGTGAATGGTGCCATTGTTCACTTCACCACCTACTTGTATCTGTTAGAGTCCTATTGGTTCGACATTCAACCTTAGCATCTTAGCTAAGGGAAACTTGCTGCTGTCTACATCTCAACCTTCCACTTTGGGTAACCAACGAGGTGGCGTTAATTCGTACCATCAGGCGGAAACTCCATACCCTCAACCGTCACCAGTTCGGGATAGTCACGCCCGAGATGAAGCTAACAGCCCATCTAGGGCTGATGGCCGAGAGCCAGCTCTGCATGTGCCCGCTTTCCAAAGGTTAGAACTCGGGGAAGCAAGTCGGCAGCCCCGACCCCTTACTCAAGAAGAGCAGGCAGAGGCGGAGGCAGCCGAGCTACTGTTAAACACCCCTATCGATACAAGCACTCCGGAAGGTCGAAGTCTGGAGGCGGCCAGGTTAACCAACTTGGCCGAGCGAGAACGCCTGGCCGAGCTAGAGAGCACCCTGGAACGTCAGGCTCGGGAGGTTGCTGATGTGCGAGGTGATGATAGTGATTTCTCGCCCTTCGTTGGTAAACCCCAAGTGGAAGGTGAGATGTAGGACAACAGCAAGATTACCCTTGGTGAAGACACCAAGGTTGAGTATCGAACCCGTAGGACTCCGACAATGATAAGTAGGTGGCAAGGAAACAATGGCACCGTTTTAGACAAAAGTTGCTTCCTTGACCTGGACCTGCACACAGACACAAATAACTTTGTTCCAAACGAAGTTTAGAGAGGTTGTCAATCTCTCCGGTCTTGTTGTTCACAAAGGATAAAACGCAAGGGATAATGATAGCAATTGAAAGTAAAAGCAGAAAAGTAAATGAGAGTGTAAACAATGATGAGGATATGGACCGGGATACGTGAAGTTCACTAGTGATGTCTCTCTCCCAAAAGACGATAAAACTGCTATGCGAGGTGAACAAATTACAGAAGGGCAATTGACAGGATTATGAACGCACCGCAATGCTAACTATGCTACAAAAGAAAGGAAGAGGCTCAAAAGCATGGGCAGAACACCAAAATAAGTAGACCGAAATCCAACTGCATCTACTACTAATCATCCACCTTGAGATATCTATCCAGAACATCTCGCTGGTATTAAGTTGCGAGCCCCACCCAAAGTGTAAACCCAAAGCAACAGACAACCGCATTAAAAATCACTTTGCGTAAAGTAAACAATCCTTGTAACCGCGGTTACAAGCACCGGTGTTTTCCCCCTTGTGGCAACAACACATCCCCTAGACTCATGTTTCTGTCACTCAAGCTAGTCATCAGGGGGCATGAACCCACAATCGAGCATAACGTTCCCTCTTGGAGTTACTACCTACTACTTGGCCAAAGCAATAAACAGCAAAGGAGAACATGCAAGAATTACTTAAGAACAAAAATATAAGAGATAAGAACCAAATATATTACTCAATCACAATCTGAACATAATCTCATAATCCATCAGATCCCATCAAACTCAGCATAGCAACAGCAGAAAGATTACAAAAGTGCCTCGATCATGTAGGGCAGCTCACGAGGTCTAAACCATGAAGAACAAAGAGGGGAGGAGAACATCACATAGCTACTGATCACGGACCCATGGTCCAAAGGAAACTACTCACGAGACATCCGGGAAGCATCCATGGTGGAGAGGAGACTCCCGGAGGTCGGCCCTCCCTCCGGCAGGGTGCCGGGAAGAGGCCTTCTGGTGCTCCCGATATCGAAAGCGCGGCGGCGGCGGAACAGAGGCGAGATCGCGAAAAAGGGTTCTGTCCTCGAGGGTTTCTCGTCACGGAGAATATATAGGCGAAGGGGGGCAGCCAGGGGGCCACCAGGGGTCCAGGCGCCCCCTGGCGCGGCCAGGCCCTAGGGCGCACCACCAGGGCGCCTGGGCCCCTGGTGGTGGCCCTCTGACCCCACCCAGGTTCTTCCGGAAGGTTCCTTCACGCTGATTTTTTTAACTGATTTTTCCAGAATTTTTGGAGCACTTTTTATATGGGGGAAAACTGAAATAGAAAAACAACAAAAAACAAGAACTGGCACTGTGGTGCACTGAGTTAATAGGTTAGTCCAAATATGATCAAAAGTGTATGAAAGTGTATCTAAATCATAGCAATATCACACAAAACATGCATGGAGCAAGCAAAAATTATAGATACGTTTGGACGTATCAACATCCCCAAGCTTAATT
This sequence comes from Bromus sterilis, assembly GCA_950022295.1. Lineage (NCBI taxonomy): Eukaryota > Viridiplantae > Streptophyta > Magnoliopsida > Poales > Poaceae > Bromus > Bromus sterilis. Next base: position 343,004,019 of record OX465596.1, on the reverse strand, counting down.
CCTGCTCGTCCTCGAGTAGGTAAATGATAACGGCATAATTTCTGTGGTGACATGCTAGCAACCATATAATAACTTTGAAAATTAAAGCAATCAAGGTTAGAGATTCAATTCAAGTGATAACATGCAAGAGTCTATATTAGCATTGAAACAAGTAACAAAAGAATATTAGGTGCAAGATCTATCGCTGTCCGTGACTCGAATGTCTCCAAATGGTGTTTGCGTGCAAGAAGGGGGATAGGGAATACGAGAAAAAATATTTATTTGTTGAGAACTCAATCTACTAAAGTTTCACACTTGGTCTTTTTCTGGAATCTTATCTTGACTCGTCCCCAGACCACTAGCCAGGTACAAGTCAATTTGATCCACTCCTTTTTCAATATATTGAGCACTCATGCAATGGATGAGCGTAAGCACGAGAGTTGACACTTAGGATGGCAAAGAGAGGAGTACGGAGGAGGAAGACAAAAAGGATGAGAAAGGCTCACATCAATGATGACAATCATAGGCAAGAGATGCCAAATGATAGATATGATGTGAGGAGTAGGGATTGCCATGCAACGGATGCACAGACGAGCTAAGAAGCTCTCCAATGGAACTAGTGGGGGTGTATCTAACTTGCTCGCTCATGAAGACCTAGAGCTCGTTTGAGGAGGCTCATCCTTGGAATATGCAAGCCAAGTTCTATAGTGTGAAGGTCCCCACATAGCTATATGCATAAAGATCATCTCTATGGAGTACAAGGATATAAAGGGAGTACTAGTGTGGATCTCTCAAAAGAATAGTAGTGTTGCCCCTTTCTCTCTTTTTATTTCTTTTTCTCTTTTTTCTATTTTTTTGTATTTTTTTGTGGCCTCAATGACTCTTTCTATTTAACTCTCATTTGTCCTCTTTGGGATCTTTTATTGTGTCCACTTTGGGATCTTTTTCTCACTTAAGGGCAACACTCTATTTTACAAGAAGGTAAAGGAGATCTTTCACACTTTACAAGGTACTCAAAATCATAAAAAGATGTAACTAACATGATGTATGCAATGTATGTCGCTGCCAGTGTAGCAAGAACATGTATGACATGAAGATCAAGTCATGAAGAGGTGGATGTTGCATGGCAATATAACTCGGAAAGGCTATGGAAATGCCTTGATAGGTAGGTATGGTGGCTGTTTTGAGGAAAGATATAAGGAGGCTTATGATGACAGAGCGTATCATGCCAAGGGTTTGGATGTACCGGCGAAGGTGGGCACCAACTCTCGGAGTGAGAATAAGGCAATGCACGGCACGGGAGAGGCTAGCAAAATATGGGAAGGTGGAAGTGTCAACTTTCAATACTTACATTAGTCTGAAGAACTCATGCACTTATTATCGGTAACTCTCAATCTAATAAGGAGGTTCACAAAGAGACAAGTACCCCGAGGAGGAGTGTATGGGGGTTTGGTTATCCTTGCGCATCCTCGACCCATGGTACGTGAGTGTTCTCTGATATTCGACTCCTCAGAAGAGTAGTGATCCATCTAGTAGCTAGAGTTCTCAACTAGTTTTGTAGGTTTTGAAAATAAACACGGATTGCCCAAAATACGACACCTATCACTAATAGGCAAGAGCTCTTGACACCAAAAGTCCAAACATTACTCACATCAATACTTCAAAACTATTGCAGGCTACTACTAAAATTAAATAGCAACCTCAATTACCTACTCTCAAGACAAGACACAACTCAGTGCAACAACCAACTCTCTTTAACAAGATAAACATGAAAACTAAAAAGAGTTCCAGCAACAAACTAAACAAAAGCTAAGGCTATTGCTAAAGACAAACTAAGACTAAAACTAAACATGGCAGCAACTACGAAAAGATAAAGAACACACAACAACAAAAAGATAAGCAGGAAAAAATCCTATGATTTGTTCTAGATTTTGAAGGTGGAGCGTGTTTCTCTCCTACACAAAGTAAGATGGGGTCTAACTTGTTATGACCAGCAAGAAAAACTAAAGAAAACTAAAAATAAAATCTAAGAGCGAGATGCTCCAAGCATAGCACATAATGCATGAAGTGATAAAAATATAGTGAGACGAAGGACGAACTGATGATTGTTGATGGAGAAGGGGATGCACGGGGGCATCCCCAAGCTTAGACGCTTGAGTCTCCTTGAATATTTATTGGGGATGCATGGGGGCATCCCCAAGCTTGAGCGCTTGACACTCCTGGATCTTCTTTCATCATCTTCCATCGCACACTTGAAAACTCCCTTCATACATAACTCATCATAAGCTGATTAGAGAGGTTAGTACCCTTAATAAAATAAAAAAATTCCACTGGATATAAAGATATTCTTGAAGATCTACTGTTTCTCAAGAGTTCCAAAAAGTTTTTGCAAAGAAAAAGCAAGCTTAAGGTTTACAAAAGTAAGGAGAGACAAAACGTGGCAGAATCTGTGAAAAACAGAACAGCAGGTAGTAAAGAATTTTTTAGGGGCACTTCTGCAACTCAAATCAAAAAACTCAGAACATACGAAAGTTTCACAATTGTATAGAGCATGCTTTCAAAAAAATTCAGATCAAAAATATGATCTGGTGATTTGATTCAAAATTTTCTGTCAAGGGACATAATCTGTTTTCTGGACAACACGTCACAACTTTTGCTTCCCTTATCATAAGAGGCTATAACTTGGCACAAAGATGAAAAATAAAGATACAATGATGTTGCTACAGTAGTAACAAACATCAAGACACAAAAAAAGCAAAAATAAAAACCTAAATTCGTTGCGGGCTACCTCCTGAAAGCGCTTTCTTTTATGCCTTTAAGCTAGGCATGATGCAAAAGAAGAATCAAGTTTTATCAAGAGAAAGAGAATAACTAGCCCGAGTAACGGACTCAAAAGGTAACTTGATTTTCTTTCTAGGGAAGTGTTCCATCCCTTTCTTGAGAGGGAATTGGAATTTTATATTCCCCTCTTTCATGTCAATAACCGCACCAACGGTGCAAAGAAAAGAACATCCCTAAATAATTGGACACAAAGGTTCACACTCTATATCCATAACAATAAAATCAACGGGAACATAGTTGTCATTGACAATGATAAGAACATCGTCGATCTTCCCCAAAGGTTTCTTTACGGAAGAATCAACAAGACGAACACCAAAAGAACAAGGCTCAAAGGTCTTCAATTCAAACATATCAAATATTCTTTTGGGCATAACGGAGGTACTAGCTCCAACATCACATAAGGCATAGCAAGAGAAGTTATTTAATTTAATTTTGATCATAGGGTTCCAACCATCATCTAGCTTCCTAGGTATGGAGGCTTCTACTCTAAGCTTCTCCTCCCTAGCTTTGATGAGAGCATTTGTGATATGCTCCGTGAAGGCAAGATTAAGTGTGCTAGTGTGGGGGTCTCTAGACATTTTGTGTAGCAAGCTAATAACTTCTGAGAGGGTGCAACTATCAAAATCAATATCACTACTATCAAAGGTGGTCGTAGTGTCGTCTAGGCTCACTTGTTTGAAACCCTCTATGTTCATAGTAGTTTCTTCATCTTTGGTTGAGGTATTAGCATCACCCTTAATAGGTCCAACGGGACTAGGAGTGCATTGGGTGCTAATAGTTTGGGTGTCCTCAACAATTTGGATAGTGGCGACTGTGTGGTGTGTAGGAAGGCTCTTAATTCTATCCTCTTCCTCTTTTTCTCTAGCCCACCTTTCTTTAAGTTTAGCCATCATCCTAATATTTTCATTAATTTGCAATTGGATAGCATTAATAGGAGTGGCCTTATTCTCCTCAAGGGGAGAGGTTCTAATTTTAAGCATCTCAATATCAAGGGCTAAGCTTTCTACCTTCAAAGAGAGATTATCTAATTTATCTAATTTCTCTTCTACATTTTTATTGAAGGCTTTTTGGGTAGTGATAAAGTCTCTAAGCATGATTTCTAATTCAGAAGAGGGGTTCTTGTTGCTAGGGTAGGTGTTGTTGTTCCCATAGTTGGATGGAAACGGTCTAGGATTGCTAGCAAAATTACCCCTATAAGCATTGTTGTTGAAGTTGTTTCTAGCAATAAAGTTCACATCTACTTGTTCTTGGGCAACCAAAGAATTTAAAGGGACATCACGAGGATCAATAGAGGGTTGCTTGGTAACTAGAGACATAATTAAGTCAACTTTTTCATTGAGGGAGGTAATTTCCTCGACAGAGTTTACCTTCCTACCTGTTGGAGCGCGTTCGGTGTGCCATTGGGAATAATTGGTCATCATCTCATCGAGAAGCTTCGTGGCAGCACCAAGTGTAGTTGACATAAAGGTTCCTCCTGCGGCCGAATCTAACAGGTTCCGCGAGGTAAAGTTCAAGCCTGCATAAAAAGTCTGGATAACCATCCAGGTAGTCAAACCATGTGTAGGGCATTTCTTAACAAGAGATTTCATTCGTTCCCAAGATTGGGCAACGTGTTCATTATCCAATTGCTGAAAATTCATAATGTTACTCCTTAATTGGATAATTTTAGTAGGTGAGTAGTACTTCCCTATAAAAGCATCTTTGCACTTATCCCAAGAATCTATGCTATTCCTAGGCAAAGATTGAAACCAGATTTTAGCGTCTCCCCTTAAAGAGAAAGGAAAGAGCTTGAGCTTAACAATATCACCTTCTACTTCTTTATACTTTTTCATATCACATAATTCAACAAAATGGTTCAAGTGTAAAGCAGCATCATCTCCAGCACCAGAGAATTTATCTCTCATAACAAGGTTTAGCAAGGCAGGTTTAATTTCATAAGAGGTAGCTGAAGTGGCAGGTGTGGCAATGGGGGTGCAGATAAAGTATTGGTTGTTGTGACTAGTGAAGTCACACAACTTGGTGTTTTCAATGGAACCCAGAGCAGCAATAAGTGTGGCAGATTTTTTTGTGATTTTTGATATAAGACTCAAAGATAAAAACTGAAAGGTAAACTAACAAGACTAAAAAACAAAGGTAATGGGTAGTGTGCAACTCCCCTATCTTAGCACTCGGAGTCCCCGGCAACGGCGCTAGAAATTTTGCTTGATGTGCGAGGTGATGATAGTGATTTCTCGCCCTTCGTTGGTAAAACCCAAGTGGAAGGTGAGATGTAGGACAGCAACAAGATTTCCCTTGGTGAAGACACCAAGGTTGAGTATCGAACTCGTAGGACTCCGGCAATGATAAGTAGGTGGTAAGGAAACAATGGCACCGTTTTAGACAAAAGTTGCTTCCTTGACCTGGACCTGCACACAGACACAAATAACTTTGTTCGCAACGAAGTTCAGAGAGGTTGTCAATCTCTCCGGTCTTGTTGTTCACAAAGGATCAAACGCAAGGGATAATGATAGCAATTGAAAGTAAAAGCAGAAAAGTAAATGAGCGTGTAAACAGTGATGAGGATATGGACCGGGATACGTGAAGTTCACTAGTGATGTCTCTCTCCCAAAAGACGATAAAACTGCTATGCGAGGTGAAAAAGTTACAGAAGGGCAATTGACAGGATTATGAACGCACAACAATGCTAACTATGCTACAAAATAAAGGAAGGGGCTCAAAAGCATGGGCAGAACACCAAAATAAGTAGACCGAAATCCAACTGCATCTACTACTAATCATCCACCTTGAGATATCTATCCAGAACATCTCGCTGGTATTAAGTTGCAAGCCCCACCCAAAGTGTAAACCCAAAGCAACAGACAACTGCATTAAAAAGCACTTTGCGTAAAGTAAACAATCCTTGTAACCGCGGTTACAAGCACCGTTGTTTTCCCCCTTGTGGCAACAACACATCCCCTAGACTCATGTTTCTGTCACTCAAGCTAGTCATCAGGGGGCATGAACCCACAATCGAGCATAACGTTCCCTCTTGGAGTTACTACCTACTACTTGGCCAAAGCAATAAACAACAACAGAGAACATGCAAGAATTACTTAAGAACAAAAATATAAGAGATAAGAACCACATATATTACTCAAATCACAATCTGAACATAATCTCATAATCCATCAGATCCCATCAAACTCAGCATAGCAACAGCAGAAAGATTACAAAAGTGCCTCGATCATGTAGGGCAGCTCACGAGGTCTAAACCATGAAGAACAAAGAGGGGAGGAGAACATCACATAGCTACAGATCACGGACCCATGGTCCAAAGGAAACTACTCACGAGACATCCGGGAAGCATCCATGGTGGAGAGGAGACTCCCGGAGGTCGGCCCTCCCTCCGGCAGGGTGCCGGGAAGAGGTCTTCTGGTGCTCCCGATCTCGGAAGCGCGGCGGCGGCGTAACAGAGGCGAGATCGCGAAAAAGGGTTCTGTCTTCGAGGGTTTCTCGTCACGGAGAATATATAGGCGAAGGGGGGAAGCCAGGGGGGCCACCAGGGGTCCAGGCGCCCCCTTGGCGCGGCCAGGCCCTAGGGCGCGCCACCAGGGCGCCTGGGCCCCTGGTGGTGGCCCTCTGGCCCCACCCAGGTTCTTCCGGAAGGTTCCTTCATGCTGATTTTTTATCTGATTTTTCCCGAATTTTTGGAGCACTTTTTATATGGGGGAAAACTGAAATAGAAAAACAGCAGAAAATAGGAACTGGCACTGTGGTGCACTGAGTTAATAGGTTAGTCCAAATATGATTAAAAGTGTATCTAAATCATAGCAATATCACACAAAACATGCATGGAGCAAGCAGAAATTATAGATACGTTTTGGACGTATCAGTTGCTCGGCTCAGGAAAAGCAGAACAAGTCGGCAACTGCGAGGCCAAGGTCGAGAACCTTTATGAGCTATGGGGACCCCAGTAGAAAATCTCATAGCGGTACTCGGATTGCAAACTCTCTGCAGCCCAGTGGATCGGCAGCAGAGGGAATTCAGCACCTGGCATTTTTGTTGCAAGCCGTAGTGGATCAAAACGCCGCTGTCAGTCAATCACATCAGCGAATCCATTCTCAAGTTCCTCCCGCAAGAATGTCACAGTCGGTACATACGCCTTATGGAGAAGCACAGAGAAATAGGAACAATTCTCCTCGGCACAGAAATGAGCCCCGGGGAGATCACCACCAAGATCAGTATCGGCACGAAGAGCACCGAAGAGCAGATAACTATGAAGCTCGCAGGTCGGGTCGGGTTGCTCCTCGGAGAGAAGAGTTCCCTCGGCACCGAGGCGACCGTCATATGGATGTTGAAGATGACGCCCGAAGTCATCTGGTACAGAGCCGAGTTGATCGTGCTAGGTCACATCGGCAGGATTAGGCTCGTCCCTCAATGGCTACAGGGCCAGTTTGCTTCAGCTAGAGAATTCGGTCTACCCCTATTCCTCCTCACTTCAGGATAGCTCAAGGGGTGGATAAATGCCGAGGTGATGCCAAACCCTAGACATGTTTAGATGATTACAGAATAGCCGTGCAAATCGGAGGGGGGGATGAGATAGCTATGATGCACTTGCCATTAATGCTAGAAGGCTCAGCTCGGGCATGGTTGAATCAGCTCCCCCTGTAGCATCTGGATTTGGGAAGACCATGAGAGGGTTTTCATCAAGAATTTTGAAGGGACTTACAAGAGGCCTGGAGGACTAACCGAGCTACAGTTGTGTGTGCAAGGAAACACCGAATCTTCTCGGGATTATATCCAGAGATGGATCACGCTTCACAACTCGGTAGAGGGAGTCTCCGAGTTCCAGGCCATCCATGCCTTGAAGCAAGGGGTCAAGTACAGAGAGCCGAGTCTCAAGTTGGAAAGATCACCCCATGTTACCTCACTCGGAAGACTGATGGTGATAGCAAATAAATATGACAATGGTGAAGAGGAGATTCGGCAGAGGTCCCAGCAGCACAGAGGAGGCAACAACTCGGCGCCAAACCCAAAGCAGAAGACCAGAGGTAACAACAAGCGGAAGGCAGAAGACGCCCCAACAGATGCAGAGTTAGTTGCAGGAGCGAATGCCTCAGGGATTCATGGCAAAGGTCAGGCACGAAAGGAGTGGCAGCCACGCCAGAAAAAACCGTCAAACGATGATGAAGTCCTGGATCAACCTTGTCCTCTTCACACCACCCGAGATGCCGAGGGAAAGTTGGTTCTTCCAAAGCACATAGATCGGCAGTGTCGCCTGATCAAAAGAGCGGCCCAGAATGAGAAAACGGGACCTCAGCAAAATAAAGATACATGCAAAAAGAAGGCAGTGAGCCCGGATCTGGACAGCGAAGGCTTCCCACGAGAAGAAGGAGTGCTGGTCATCTTTGCAGGACGGGAGTCGAAGAGAGTAGAAAAGATAAGGTTCAGAGAAGTCAATTCGGCAGCTCCGACAGTTCCGAGTTACATGAAGTGGGCTGACACTCCGATCACCTTCAATCAGTCGGATCACCCTCCTCACATCCCTCACCCAGGAAGGCATGCTCTGATCGTTGATCCTTTGGTAGAAACAGGGGATGGAAACTTCAGGATCAGAAATGTCCTGATGGACGGTGGGAGCGGGATTAATATCCTATATGCAAGCACTCTGAAGAGCATGAACATTCCAATGTCCAAGCTCCGCAAAAGCTATCTGGAATTTTATGGGATCATCCCGGGGAAAAAGGCACATTCACTTGGAATGATATCCCTCAATGTGGTCTTTGGTACTCCGAGTAACTTCCGGAAAGAAAAGATTACCTTTGAGGTGGTGGATTTTCCGAGTGCATATCATGCTCTACTCGGAAGACCAGCTTAAGCAAAATTCATGGCCATCCCGTGTTACGTCTATCTGAAACTGAAGATGCCTGGCCCGCACGGCGTGATCACCATCTCGGGAGATTACAAACAAGCCGAAGAACTATTACAGAAGGGATCTTTGATAGCCGACCAACAAATGGCTGAGGTTGAGCTGGCCGAGTACAAAAAAGTCGCCTACTCATCCGAGCTGCTGCAACCAAAGAAGACATCTTCGTTTGAGTCAGCTGGAGAGACCAAGAGGGTACAAATACATCCCACGGATAAAGACAAGTACACCAATATTGCAATCGATTTGGATCCCCAATAGGAAATCGAGCTCGTCAACTTCCTCCGTGAGAATTGGGATATCTTCGCATGGAAGCCTGCTGATATGCCTGGAGTCCCAAGGGGGTTGGCCGAGCACAAATTACACGTCGATCCAAAAGCAAGACCGGTGAAGGAGTCCCTTCGGCGCTTTTCTTCCGAGAAAAGGAAGGCCATCGGACAAGAAATAGCTAGATTATTAGCAGCCGGATTCATTAGGGAAATCTTCCACTCCGAGTGGTTAGAAAATCATGTAATGGTTCCGAAGAAAGATAAATCTTGGAGAACTTGTGTTGATTTCCGTCATATCAATAAAGTTTGTCCAAAATACCATTTCCCTCTTCCTCGCATTGACCAGATTGTGGATTCCACATCGGGTTGTGTCAGAACCCTCTGTTAGGTAATGTGCTAGGATCAAAGTCATCTTGCATCATGTTAAAAATTTCAAAAGAAATCTTTGAAATCAACTTCAAAAGCAAAATGGGAGAAGGAACCCCCCAGATGAATTAATTCAAAAGGCCAGATAAAAATCTTCTCCAAAATTTCATGTTAGAATTTTGAAAAGTCTTATAAATGAGTGTGATCACATATCAAGTGATGTGGGACCCACCCCATGCTCATGGATTTTTCAAATATTCAAATAGTGCCTTGGAATTAATCAAAAAACCCTATTTGAGTTAAGATTCAAATTATTTGAATTTTAAAAAGTGCCAAACTTTATAAGTGGCTAGTCTATATTATTATGAGGCCATATAAAAAGTTTCAGCATTTTAGAAAATGGCTAGGTATTTATTTTTGCTAGCCAAAACAAATGTCAGAAAAGAAAAATAGAAAAAGAAGCAGAAAACCTTACCTGGCGCCCCAGGCGAAAGCAGCCCACCAGCCCAGCCGGCCCACCAGGGGCAGCAGGGTCTTCTTCCCCGCCCCGCGCCTCCAAGCTGCTCGGTGGAATGCCACCGAGCTAGCCGTGGACGACACGTCGCCGTCGAGGGCCTTCCAGGCCTCCCCGTGCCTCCTTCTCGCGCCTGGAGACGCCCTGGAGCACGCCTCCTCCATTCCCCCCCTCCAGAGCTCTTCCCCTTCCTCTCCCGCTCGATTTCGTCACCGCCCGAGACCCCGCCGGAGCACCGACGAGAAGAACGCGTGGACAACGCCGTCGACAAGCCGCGCCACCTTGTCCATCTGCTTCGCCGTCGTCCTCTACGCCAAGGAGTGCAGCCAATCGAGAAGAAGAGCCCCTGGACGTGACGCAAGCTTCACCGAGAACTCGCCGGACCCGCGAGCTCGCCGTCGTCGATTCGCCGCCGTTGAAGCCTCCCCGAGCTTGCTGTGGCTTCCGTTCGATTCGCGGTGAGCTACTGAGCGTTTCCCCCAAGCTTCCAGCACCCCGCAACCCCTCTAGCCGGTTTCACCATGGAAGCCGAGGAAGGTCGCCGCCATGGACGACGATGAGGTCGCCCCTGTGCCCCATCATCTCGTCCAGCGCGCGCGTTTGACTCCCAGTGGCTCTAGCTTTCGAACGCGACCGTCCCAGCTTCAAGACGTGGCCTCTAGCCCCACTCCCGACCTTGCCGGTTCTCTGCCGCCGCCTTTGCTCGTCGCCGACGTCATTCCGGTGAGCCCCCGTGCTGCTCGTCTGTCCCAGATGAAGCGCGCGTGCCTGGGCTCCCGTTTGGTGGTCGCGGCATGCCAAATGGTGGCCGGAGTCTCCCTCCCCGTGAGCGTCGCCGTGCGCTGGAGTCGCCGGCGTCTAGCCGCCGGTAGCCCGCCGACGTGGCAGGGGTGATTAGCTCTAATCCACCCCTTGGTGTCACTGACGAGTTGGCCCAGAGCCCTTACCCCCCCGGTTAGTTTAAACTAACCGGGTTAATTAACCCAGTGGCTGATAGGCCGACCCCACACGTCAGACCCCCCCTGACGTCACCCTTGCGCAAGCCCGACGCAGTAATTCGATTAAATGATTTATATAAATCCAGAAATTCCAAAAAAAGGTTGAAACTTTGGAAATTCATAGAAAATTCATATCAACTCCAAATTTAACAAATAATATATGAAAAATGATCAGGAGAAAATAAGCTATCCAAATTTCCAGCTTTCAAATATGTTTGAGTTGAATTTAAAATGAGATCAGTAGCATTTGCTATTTGATTTAAATGGAATTAAATCAAATTCAATTCAAATACTTTTGCAACTTGAACCATGGCAACATGCTACATTTCATTTACACATCAGAGGCATATCATACACATTTCAAAATGATTCAACTTGATCAAACAATGTCACATGTAACTTGGCTAAATTTGAATTCAAATTGGAGTTTGAATTTGCAATTCAATTTGCAATATACTCCATTTAAATGGAATTGCTTCACACATCAAAGCATATACATCAAGTTTCAACCTTCCATCATGTGATTGTGCATTGTATTTACTTTGCTACTTTGTTTGTTGTTTGTCGAGTAGAGATGGAACCGGAACAGGAGGCTGCCCCCTTCGTTGAAGACCCCGAACCCGAACCTCGTCAGCAAGGCAAGCAAAACCCCTTTGACCATGTCGATAAAATCCCACTTCCCTCTCATGTCTCACTTATGCATTGTTTAGGATGATTACCATGATGCGTTTCTACCGCATAGATGAACCCATTCCTTTGCATGACCTATCATTTTGTCACAGTAGTAAGCAAACCACAATCCTAGCAAATGTAGGAGTTGATTGATATCATGTGGCCCCTGCAATTGTTACTGCTTATTGCATGCTTAGAGTGATACCATGATGATACTGTTATGAGAGTCGGGATGGTAGTGATCATGTTGATGATGGTAGAAAGGTGTTGGTGAATCTACCCTAATACAAGGTGAACGATGAGAGGTTGTGTAGGAGTACACGGTGGGTTGTCTCGTTGAACACCGTCCTAAGTCCGAGTTCTTGTGTGGTGATCCAAGATGAAGAGTACAACCACACATTGGGCACACTGACCCCTCTCAACCTATTAACTCATCCCTTTCGATGTCCAGATGTCGCAATAGTTCGGAGTTCTGGTAGGTCTGTGGCCTGGCTGCTAAGTGAGAGAACGGCTCACCCGAGACCGGCTTATGCACCACGCACACATCACTTGGGTCCACTTCGGTAAACCGGACGGGTTCACGATAGTGGTAGCCAACCCAGGTAGGCGGCTTTCTTGGACTAGATAGGCTATGAGGTAACAGTTGTGGTGAGCATCCTCGTTGGCACCCCTTGAATGGTGTCGAGATCAAAGGCGGTAAATGATGATCATGTGTGTGTAGCGGTACACCCCTGCAGGGTTAACAAAACTATTCTAATAGCCGCGTCCGCGGTTATGGACTGCTTGAAAAGTTTATCTTGATTATTAGACAACTTGAACTGGATACTTCTAAAACACACCAAGATAAGTGTGAGTGCTATGGCGTGCTTTCTCGTGGGGAAGTCGAGGAAGGCACCATAGTGGTGTAATTGGTTGGAGAAAGTAGTGGACTCGTGCACGCTTCTTACCTCAAGTCTGGTACTCATAGTTCAGGACTAGACAAGTCAAAGCTGGCACTTCTGCAAGTGAAACCCCACCTCGCTTTACCTTGATACATGTGCATGAGTAGTATAGCTCCTATGTAAGTCTTGCTGAGTACGACTTTGTACTCACGTTTGCTTAATCTATGTTTTAGATGAAACCACTGACCCCAAAGGTGGCTTCTTCATCGAGCTCGACGACTGAAGATCAAGCTAGTCTAGTCCCAGTCAGACGACTGGTTCCCTCGTGGAGGGCTTGTGTTTAAATAAGACTTCTTAAGCCATTTGTTAAACTTGTCTGTACTCAGACATACTTTGCTTCCGCTTGTTCTTGTAATGTTGGATCACATGCTTGTGATCTCTGTGTGCACTCTATAAGAGTTATCAATAAAATGTATACTTTGTAGAGAATTGCAATGATACCTACTGTTCATACAAGGGATGTGTGCTGCGTGTATGTTTATAACATGCATGTCTTTGTATGGGTTTTCGAGACCTTAGTTGTGATCTGGCTGGCGGTCTTTCATACACCAAGTGGCCCTTAGATGTGCGCAGCTTGGGGCATCGTGATGCGATTGTTCGAGACTCTGTTTCGTGCACACTTTGTGGTATGATCGAGCCCGCCCTAGACCCCGACTAAGTGATCGGGCTGGAGTAAGTCTATGTAAGAGTTATGAGATAGTAGATAGTATGGTTGAGGCGACTTGTCTTTGAATATGGGAGTTCATCACCCATATCATTAGACCTGTGTGCGGACGATGAGGACCCATCTCAGTTGATCATCCGGCCTGGATGGGATGCCCCTCACGTACGATGCTTTCTGAGAACGTTCTGTGCTTGGCCTTGTCTGCTTATCAAGTGGGTACGGTTCTCGGCTCTCCATATGACTATGTCTTAGCTGGACTTGCATACGCTAACCCCGGGTCCCGACAGGTTGCGAGAGATTATGTTTCCTCGATGCGTACTCGGGTTATCATCAAATCCGACTATATGAATGAGATGAGCTTAAAACAACATTCATAACCCCATTCAGATGTTTTTGTTATGTCACGATACCATTCGGGCTAAAAAATGCAGGTGCCACGTATCAACGCAAGATGCATAACTGCTTGATCTGGCAAATCGGCAGAAATGTGGAGGTCTACGTGGATGACATTGTGATCAAGTCGGTTAAAGGAAATAGTTTTCTAGCCGACTTAGCCGAAACCTTTCAGAGCCTCCGAGCCTACAGCATCAAGCTTAACCCTGAGAAGTGTGTTTTTGGTGTGCCAGCTGGGAAGCTACTCGGATTCATGGTCTCCGAGCGTGGGATAGAAGCTAACCCGGAAAAAATTGCAGCAACCCAAAACATGAAGCCACCCAAGCAGCTCCGAGACGTCCAGAAGCTGACAGGCTATCTCGCAGCACTCATTCGGTTCATTTCCAGACTGGGAGAGAAAGCCCTACCTCTCTACCAGCTGATGAAAAAATCGCCACATTTCGTTTGGACGGAAGAAGCTCAAATGGCATTTGAAGAGCTAAAGAAGCAACTGTCAACTCGGCCAGTCCTGGAAGCACCTCAAGAAAAAGAACCGCTCTTATTATATATTGCAGCCACAAGCCGAGTTGTCAGCGTAGCTATAGTGGTGGAAAGAGAAGAAGAAGGAAAGTCACAAAAGGTACAAAGACCGGTGTACTTCATCTCCGAGGTCCTCACACCATCCAAGCAGAGATATCCCCACTATCAGAAGCTGCCAATGGGAATTTACTTGGCATCACAGAAGCTTGCACATTATTTCCAGGATCATTCCATCACAGTGGTATCTGAAGCTCCCCTGGCAGAAATCATGAACAACAGATACTGAACGGGCAGAATTGCAAAATGGAGTTTGGACTTACTGCCCTTTGACCTCAATTACCAACCCCAAAAAGCAATCAAGTCGCAAGCATTGGTAGATTTCTTGGCCGAGTGGATTGAGGTCCATCATCCTTCACAGCCAACACCAGAGCATTGGACAATGTTTTTTGATGGATCCAAGATGCTGAATGGAGCAGGGGCAGGGGTGGTACTAGTTTCACCAAGGAAAGACGAGATGAGATACGTCCTCCAAATACATTTCCCAGCAACAAATAACGAGGCCGAGTATGAAGCCCTTTTGTACGGCCTAAGAATGGCCATTTCACTCGGAATCAGTAGACTCATGGTATTCAGAGATTCAAACCTAATGATAAATCAAGTAATGAAAGAATGGGACATTCGGAGTCCAGCTATGACGACTTACTACATAGCAGTAAGAAAATTGGAGAAATTTTTTATGGATTAGAGCTCCATCACATTCCAAGGGTTCAAAATCAGGCAGCAGACGACCTAGCCAAGTTGGGCTCTACTCGGGGTCAGATCCCATCAGGAATTTATTTGGAGCATTTGCACTCTCCAACAGTCAAGGAAGATCCTTTCCTAGAAGCCGATCCAGATATGATGCCTGACAAAAACATACCTAACAAGGACGATATACCCACAGTAGTCGACATGGTGTTTGACGTGGAGGTCATTCCTCCCGAGTGGACACTCCCAATCCTAGCTTATTTTCAAAAACAAGAATTACCAGATGACGAGATAGAAGCTAAGCAAGTTGTCTGCAAATCGAAGTCCTACTCGGTGATCAATGGAGAGTTATATAGAAACAGCATCACTCAACCCCCCAGCGATGCATCTCCAAGGACGAGGGCCGTTGTATCCTGCAAGACATCCATGCGGGTGACTGTGGCCACCATGCCTCGAGTCGGACACTGGTGGCAAAAGCTTTCCGAGCTGGTTTATTTTGGCCTCAATCCCTTAGCGATGCTCGGTACAACGTATACCACTGCGAAGGCTGTCAGTTTTATGCCAACCAACCACACAAACCGGCCTCCGAGCTAAAGACAATCCCTCTAGCCTGGCCATTTGCAGTATGGGGACTGGACATGATCGGACCACTGAGAACAGGAAAATATGGTTTCACCCACATCTTGGTCACAGTGGAAAAGTTCACCAAATGGATAGAAGCAAAACCCATCAAAGCCCCAGACTCTGCCACAACAGTCGGATTTATGCAAGGCATTATACATCGTTTCGGCGTGCCACACGACATCATCACCGATAATGGGCCAAATTTCAACTCGGCCGAATTCAAGAAATTATGTTGGAGCAAGGGCATCCAGGTTAATTTTGCCTCAGTTGCACACCCACATTCCAACGGCCAAGTCGAGCGAGAAAATGGATTAATACTCAAAGGAATCAAACCCCGTCTGCTTCGGGAACTGAAGGAAGCAGTTGGTGCCTGGGTCGATGAACTTCCTTCGGTCCTATGGGGATTGCGGACAACTCCCAATCGCTCCACTCGGTCAACCCCTTTCTTCCTCATTTATGGGTCAGAAGCAGTTCTCCCGAGTGATCTTAAGCACAATGCCCCCCCGTGTAAGCCAGTACACTGAAGCTGAAGCCGAAGCTGCACAACAAGATGGTGTCGATCTCTTGGAAGAGGAGCGGAACCTAGCTCTCACCCGCTCGGCGTTTTATCAGCAAGACCTTCGCCGATATCACGACCGACATGTCCGAGCTCGCTCATTCCAAGAAGGTGACATGGTACTATGAACCAAGCAAACTTCGGACCACAAATTAGCTCCCCCATGGGAAGGACCATATGTCATCTCCAGGGTACTGCGCAATGGGGATTATCGCTTGTACGATGTAACTAATAATATAGAGGAGCCTCATGCATGGAACGCCCAGTTATTGTGACGTTTCTACGCATGAGCGTGTTCGTAAAAATTGAATAAAATATTGTTTAGCACAAACAGCGTGTCTTGCTCAATCTTTGTATGATTACATTCTTGTTATAAAATCAGGTTTTCATCCGAGCTGTGCACAACTCGGACGAGAACTTAAAATCAGGTTTTCATCCGAGCTGTGCGCAGCTCGGACGAGAACTTAGAAAATTTATTCTAAGTGCTTAACAAAACCCAGGAGGTTTGGGGGAGCACAACATCGTCTGCATTGAGGATCTTGTTCACAAGATCATCAATAGAAAAAATTTCCTAAGTACTCACCAAGTCTCAGGAGACTTGGGGGCTGCTTAATGCCATAAATTCAGGTTTTCATCCGAGCTGTGCGCAGCTCAGACGAGAACTTAGAAAATTTATTCTAAGTGCTTACCAAAACCCAAGAGGTTTGGGGGAGCACAACATCATCTGCATTGAGGATCTTGTTCACAAGATCATCAATAGAAAATTTTCCTAAGTACTCACCAAGTCTCAGGAGACTTGGGGGTTGCTTAATGCCATAAAATCAGGTTTTCATCCGAGCTGTGCGCAGCTCGGACGAGAAATTAGAAAATTTATTCTAAGTGCTTACCAAAACCCAAGAGGTTTGGGGGAGCACAACATCATCTGCATTGAGGATCTTGTTCACAAGATCATCAATAGAAAATGTTCCTAAGTACTCACCATATCTCAGGAGACTTGGGGGCTGCTTAATGCCATAAATTCAGGTTTTCATCCGAGCTGTGCGCAGCTCGAACGAGAACTTAGAAAATTTATTCTAAGTGCTTACCAAAACCCAAAAGGTTTGGGGGAGCACAACATAATCTGAATTGAGGATCTTGTTCACAAGATCATCAATAGAAAATTTTCCTAAGTACTCACCAAGTCTCAGGAGACTTGGGGGCTGCTTAATGCCATAAATTCAGGTTTTCATCCGAGCTGTGCACAGCTCGGACGAGAAATTTTCTAAGTTCTTACCAAAACCCAAGAGTTTTGGGGGAGCACAACATCGTCTGCATTAAGAACGACGCCGGTAACTGTGAGAACAACATCAACCAGCTTATCAACAGAAGTACAACGTCAAGACACTCCACCACAATACCCAGTATCGGAAGATAAACCTGTTTCCCACTAGGAAACAGGCGATGAGTTCATAGACAACATCAAATAGCAAAAGTCATTACAGATCCACCCGGCATTCCGAGGAAAATTTAATAGAATTGTCTTTGCGACGCTCCAACCCAACCGAGCTCACTCATTCCTCGTCCGCTTCGTCTGACTCACTCGTTACGCCAGTCGACTCCACGAAGAAGTCCAGATCAGGCATTAAGGCAACCCGGCTGACAGTCTCGGCATATCGCGAAAGGAAGGCGGTGCAGCTCTGACCCTCTTTGGGATCACCACCACCAACACGCTCAAGATTATGGACTCTCTCCGGAAAATGTGCTTTGGTCAAAGCCAGTGCATAGTTCGCACCGCTCTATGCCGCAGAACGCTTCCAGCGCGACAGCTGCTGAGGGGCCTCTTGGAGGATGGGAACAATAGTGTCCAGCTTCACCCTACTTCCCTCACCAGGAGATAGCTTGCTCTTCAAGGCTAGAGTAGCGCCCATGACCTCTTCAGCAAATTTCTTCACCTTGGCACACCTCATGGTAAGTATGCCCTGAGCTAGAGCAAACTCCGTCGTCACCGGCGTGTAGTTGTCCCTCTTCATCATCTCGGCAAATTCGGCCATTCGGGCTTGCTCGGCTTCCGGTCGGTCCCATACGCTGCACCAACGAGAAAGATGAGTATATGACAGAGAGGCATGAGACCATTCATCCTTCACAATCATGTCACACGACTCACCAGACAAAGTCTCGCTGAAGATAGCGAACCGCCCAGCACAGTACTCTTCAACCTCCCTCACCGCTTTCCGAGTAGCCTCCAGCTTGGCTTTGTGTTTCTCTTCATCCTTAGCACGCAGCTCGGATAACTTCTCCAAGTCAGACTCCAGCTTCGTGATGCAAGCCTCGTTTTCCTTCACCGCTTTCTTGTAGTAGTGAAGACTTGTCTCTAAAGCTTCTTCTCCTTAGCCCGCTTCTCGGCTTGGTTTATTTCTTGCTTCATTTTCGCCATGAAATCATCGCTCTCTTTGACCTTGGCATCAAAAGCCTTCTTGGCCGCTTCTGCAACAACATTTTAAACGGATCAATAGGAGGATGAAAGATACCAACGCTGTGGCGCCAAAGAGGTCTATATCGGGATTCCTCACCATTGTCCTCAGCATGTTGTCTCTTAAGCTTGTTATGCTCTTCAAGCAGTGCTTCGTACGCACTCTTGGTAGCTGTGTTGTCCTCTTGCAACTTCACAAAGGCCGAACCAAGTTTGCAAGCCTCCTACGAAGAAAAAAGAAATACCATGTTATAAACAAAATCCTCCTATCAAAAGACTCCGAATAACTTCAAAAAGTTACTCGGAGCCTTGGGGGCTACACCCAGTGGGTGCACTAAGAAGTGCTCCCACTGGAAGTTCATCAATACAAAAAACTCCTATCAAAAGACTCCGAATGACTTCAAGAAGTTACTCGGAGCCTTGGGGGCTACACCCAGTGGGTGCACTAAGAAGTGCTCCCACTGGAAGTTCATCAAAATGATAACTCCTATCAAAAGACTTCGAGTAACTTCAAAAAGTTACTCGGAGCCTTGGGGCTACACCCACTGGGTACACTAAGAAGTGCCCCCAGCGGAAGTTTCAAACCTGCAGAGTAACAAAAATTCGCCCAAAAAAGTCACTCCGACACCCACTGGGTAGAAAACTTACATAAGTACTTACGTGCATGTTGGACTTCACCAACTCGGCCTCGGAAGCCAGCTCGCGCAACCGCAGCTCAAACTGAGTCGCCTTCACCAAGGACTCCTTCAGACCACCAATGATGGCACTCTCAACCGGGGTACTGACCGAAATAGACACCGAGGCAGCAAGCCCATCCCCTTGAGCAGTAGCTGGGACAGCATGAGTCTCCTTAGCAGCCTCCTCAGCAGGAGCTTCAGGCATGGCAGAAGAGGCATGCAAGCCACCGGCAGCAGGGTGACCGGACCCAGAGGATACCGCTCCCCCAGGGACAATCACCTTAGGAGGAGCGACCCCAGCGACGGCCGGCTCAGTTACAATCTGAGTCGGACCGGTAGAGGAGTCAATATCCATAACTGTGATAGACACAGCAAACAACTAAAAACAGAAAGGTGGCAGTAGTAAAAGCACCAACAGATGTAGTGAGGAATTCTCACCGACAGCTACAACATCTTCTAAAATAGTGTCCATGACAGGAAAGTCAGTCACCCCGCAGGTGCTGACATCCTCGAAAGTGTCGACACCTGGATCCTCAACCCCGGGCAGCGACTCAGAACCACTCGGACGAACACTGCAAAACGGAATAGTCAAGGAAAAGTCTGGGAAATCAATGAAGCACCAAGTCATAGAGAACTAGCGACATTACTTATGGACAGTCTTCAAAGTACGCCTCGGGGGAGCAACTTTGGTCGGACCAGCTCCAACCCCCTTGGCCTTCTCGACAGCAGCATCGCCCGAGGGGTTAGCCTCCCTACCACCAAGCGTAACAAGTTTCTTCTTCTTCATGGGTGCAATTGTTCCAGAACTGAGGCTTAAGGGCGGATGTTTTCCGCTGCCCTCTTCACCACTCGGAGTATGGGCCCACTTACGAGTCCGAGTAAGGCCTTGATACGTCTCAAATGTATCTACTTTTCCAAACACTTTTGCTATTGTTTTTCCCTCATTCTTGCATGATTTGGACGAAACTAACCCGGACTAACGATGTTTTCAGCAGAGCTGTCTGTATGGTTTTATTGTGTGCAAGAAAATGGTTTTTTAGGTGTCTCAGAAAATTCCAGGAAAATCATAGAAAATCCACGGACCCGAAGGACTATTGTGCCAGAAGTGGGGCCAGAGGGCCCTAGGCACCCTGCTGGCACGGCCCCACCCCTGGTCGCGCTAGGAGGCCGCCTGGGAGGGTCCACCCACCTCTGGTGCCCTACTGCGACTCCTATTTTGGCCTCCGGTGAGGGGAGATCATCGCCATCGTCATCATCATCACCACTCCATCCTCCCTCCATGACTTCTCCTTTCATGTGTGAGTAATTCCCTGCTGTAGGCAAAGGAGATGGTAGGGATTGGATGAGCTAGATCATGTAATAGTTTATCAGATTGTTGGGGGCATGTTGCCTATCATCTAGATTGGTGTTTATCATCTTTGCTTCAACTTGTTGCTCTTAATGCTTGTCACTTTGGGCCCGAGTGCCATGTTTTCAGATCTGAACCCTATGTGTTTGCATGAATATATTTGTGTTCTTGATCTTATCTACAAGTTGTATGCACCTGTTATAGTCCGGAACCGGCGATCCCAAAGGTGACAACTTGGGACACCAAAGGGGACGGACTATAGTTTGAGGATTCCGTATATGCATTGATTGTTAATGCTTTGTTCCGGTGCTCTTTGACAGGAGCACCTTAATCTCCATAAGTTCCTTTTGACCCCGTTCATAGCGGGATGGTAGGACAAAAGATGTTGTGCAAGTTCTTATTGCAAGCACGTACAACTACCTGTGGGGTACATGCCTGATGTTTGATTTATGCCTAGATGATCATTGTTTTTCTGTGTGCCTTGCCCCAAGTTAAATACATGATGTGTCTTATCCATGCAGCACCCAACCATCCATCTCCCTAGCCTACAGTGTTTTTAATTCTGCTGGTTACTAGTTGTTTGCTTTCGCTGTTTTACTGTCGCTGTTTCACCACCACTATTTCCGTTGCTACCATCACTTCCATATCGCAGTTACTATTAACATCTTGTTGCAAGTAAGTGTATCTCAGGTGCGGTGGAATTGACAACTCCATTGTCAAAGCTTGTGGGTATTCTTTGGCTCCCCTTGAGTCGAATCTATAAATTGAGTTATTCTTACCCGCGAAGACTATCTCGATCCCCTACAGTTGTGGGTTATCAAGCCTGTTTTCTGGCGCCGTTGCCGGGGAGCATAGCTTTATTCACAAGTTTACCTGAAGTATTTTACCTGCTGCAATTTATCCTCTATGGGTAAGAAAGAAGACCCCAAGTTCCCTATCTTACCATCCCGTACAAGAAAAGGTACTGTTCTGAACACTAGTGCTACACTTGATTCACCTTCAGTTATGAGTAAGTTTGCTTCACCTCCACCACATGATGCTTCTACTGAATCCATTACTATGTCCGATACTTTTGATGATGCTTCCACTACTCCTGATGATACTAGTTTTCTTGGTCACTATATTGAAACTCAGACTGATAAGGTTGCAGCAGAATCCGAGACCGAGACTCCTGCTACCTATATTCCTACTTGCAAAACCTTTGGTGTCCAGACTTAGATGAACTCAAGGAGAGACTCCTTGATGATGATTATATTATGCTTGATGATGATTTATGCAAGGAGCTAACAGAGTTTGCCGACTCTAACCCCGGTGCTATTAAGAAGCTTCTCGAAAAACACTCCCTGAAGAACAAGACCGTGCGTGATCCTGAATTTGCTACATCTCCTATATGCATCAATGATCCTGATTATAATTCCTCTATTGATCTTTCAATTATATCTATAGTTGAAGCTGACCCCTTTTATGGCAGAGAAAATGATGATGCTATTGCACGCCTGACCAAACTCATTGAGTTGGGTAGCCTGTTTACTATGGATGAAAAGATACGAAACTTTTATGTTACTAAGCTTCTTCCTTTCTCTTTGAAGGTGCTAAAGCATGGTATGATGCACTACCATGTGGTTTCATTAAGAGTCCTCAAGACTTAGCTCACTCTTTCGTAGATAAGTACTTTCCTGCTCATATGCAACATGCTACTTTACAAAGAATTTATAACTTTAAACAGTTGCAGGATGAGCACCTGATACGTCCAAAACGTATCTATAATTTCTGCTTGCTCCATGCCTCTTTTGTGTGATATTGCTATGATATTGATGAACTTCCATACACTTTTGATCATATTTGGACTAACCTTTTAACTCAGTGCACCCCAGTGCCAGTTCCTGTTTTCTGCTGTTTTTCTATTTCAGCTTTCCCCCTTATTAAAAGTACCAGAAAAATTCCGAGAAAAATATAGGAAAAATCAGCGCATCGGAAGCTTCACGAAGAGCCCAGGAGAGGCCAGAGGGGAGCCAGGGGGCCAGAGGGCGCGGCCAGGCCCCTGGAGCCCCTGGCCCACCTCTGGCTACCCCTTTCGCCTATTTATTCCCCGTGACAAGAAACCCTCGGGGATGGAACCCTTTTTTGTGATCTCCTCTGTTCCACCGCCGTCCCACTTCCAAGATCGGGAGCACCAGAAGACCTCTTCCCGGCACCTTGCCGGAGGGAGGAATCACCTCCGGGAGCTTCTCCACCACCATGGATGCTTCCTGGATGAACCGTGAGTAGTCCACCTTGGACCATGGGTCCATGATCAGTAACTATGTGATGTTCTCCTCCCCTCTTTGTTCTTCATGGATTAGACCTCGTGAGCTTCCCTACATGATCGAGGCACATATGTAATCTTTCTGCTGTTGCTATGCTGAGTTTGCTGGGATCCGATGGATTATGAGATTATGTTCATATTGAGACTGAGTTATATAGTTGATTCTCTTCTTTTATATTTATGTTCTTGAGTAACTCTTGCATGTTCTCCGTTGCTGATTATTGCTTTGGCCAAGTAGTAGGTAGTGACTCCAAGAGGGAGCGTTATGCATGATTGTGGGTTCATGCCCCCCGATGACTAGCTTGAGTGACAGAAACATGAGTCTAGGGGATGTGTTGTTGCCACAAGGGGGAAAAACGGTGCTTGTACTTGCGGGTGCAAGGATTGTTTACTTTACGCAAAGTTCTTTAATGCAGTTGTCCGTTGCTTTGAGTTTACACTTTGGGTGGGATTCGCAACTTAATACCAGCGAGATGTTCTGGATAGATATCTCAAGGTGGATGATTAGTGGGTAGATGAAGATGGATTTCGGTCTACTTGTCTTGGCATACCGCCTGTGCTTTTGAGCCTCTTACTTTCTGTTTTGCATAATTAGCATTGGTTTGCGCACATAATCATGTCAATTGCCCAGCTGTAATTTGTTTACCTTGCATGGCTATTTTATCGTCTTTTGGGAGAGAGACATCACTAGTGAACATCATGAGATCCCGGTCCATACTTCCACCACTGTTTACGCTATCAATTTACTTTTAGTATTTACTTTTCAGTTGCTATCACTATCTATCATTATTATCCCGTGCGTTTTATCCTTCGTAAACAACAAGGCTGGAGGAATTGACAACTCCTTTGTACTCGTTGGGAAGCGAAGCTATCTGTGTGTGTGCAGGTCCAGGTGAAGTTAGTAATCCTTAGATTGTCAACGGCGCCAGTTGTTCACTTCACCACCTACTTGTTGACCCAGGAGTCCTACGGGTTCGATACTTTAAACCTTAGCATCTTTGCTAAGGGAAACTTGCTGCTTCACTACATCTCACCTTCCACTTGGGGTAACCAACGAGGGAAGAGAAGCTATCTCGTGTATCAAGCAAATTTCTGGCACCGTTGCCGGGGACTCCACTCTTCAAGATAAGGGAGTTGCACACTATCTTTTATCTTTGCTTTTTAGTCTTGTTAGTTTACCTTTCAGTTTTTGCTTTAGTGTCTTTTATCAAAAATCAAAAAAATAGTTATCTTGCTTGCTGCTGTTATGGGTTCCTCTGAGAACACTAAGTTGTGTGACTTCACTCGGCACAACAACAGTGACTTTATCTGCACTCCTATTGCTACACTGGCTACTTCAGCACCTTCTTATGAGATTAAACCTGCTTTGCTGAACCTTGTTATGAAAGATCAATTCTCTGGTGCTAGAAATGATGCTGCTTTGCATTTAAATAATTTTATTGAGCTTTGTGATATGCAAAAGTACAAAGAAGTAGATGGTGATATTGTTAAACTTAAGATTTTTCCTTTCTCTGTGAGGGATGAAGCTAAAATCTGGTTTCAATCCTTGCCTAAGAATAGCATAGATTCTCGGGATAAGTGCAAGGATGTTTTTATCGAGAAGTACTACCCCCTGCTAAGATTATCCAGTTGAGGAGCTTTATTATTAATTTTAAACAATTGGATAATGAACACGTTGCCCAAGCTTGGGAACACATGAAATCTCTTGTTAAGAATTGCCCTACGCATGGTTTGACTACTTGGATGGTTATCCAGACTTTTTATGCAGGCTTGAACTTTACCTCGCGGAACTTGTTAGATTCGGCCGCGGGAGGAACCTTTATGTCAACTACACTTAGTGCTGCCACAAAACTTCTCGATGAGATGATGACCAACTATTCCTAATGGCACACTGAAAGAGCTCCAACAGGTAGGAAGGTAAACTCTGTCGAGGAGATCTCCTCCCTAAATGAAAAAGTTGACTTGATCATGTCTTTACTTACCAAGAAAGCTCCTATTGATCCTCAAAATGTTCCTTTAAATTCTTTGATTGCTCAGGATCAAGTAGATGTGAACTTTATCTCTAGAAACAACTTCAACAACAATTCTTATAGGAGTAACTTTGGTAGCAATCCTAGACCGTTCCCCTCCAACAACTATGGGAACAACAACACTTATCCTAGCACCAAAAACTCCACTTCTGAATTAGAGAGTATGCTTAAAGACTTTATCACTACCCAAAAAGCCTTCAACAAGAGTGTAGAGGAAAAACTAGACAAACTAGATACCCTCTCGTCGAAGGTAGACAATTTAGCTCATGAAGTAGAATTTCTTAAAATTAGAACTTCTCCTCTTGAGGAGAGAAAGGTCACTCCTATGAATGCTATCCAATTGCAAATTAATGAAAACATTAGGATGATGGATAAACTCAAAGAGAGATGGGCTAGAGAAAAGGAGGAAGAATATAGAATTAAGAGCCTTCCTACACACCATACTGTTGCTACTATCCAAGTGGTTGAGGATATCCAAACTATTAGCACGCACCCCTAGTCCCATAGGACCTATTAATGGTGATGCTATGACCTCAACCTTAGAAGAAGAAATTCCTATGACTATAGAAGCTACCAAACAAGTGAGCCTAAATGACACCACTACCACTCTACTTGATAGTAGTGACCTTGATTTTGATAATTGCACTCTTTCTGAAGTTATTCGTTTCCTTCACAAGATGTCTAGAGACCCCCACACTAGCACACTTAATCTTGCCTTCACGAAGCATATCACTAATGCTCTCATCAAAGCTAGGGAGGAGAAGCTTAGGTTAGAAGCCTCCATACCTAGAAAGCTACAAGATGGTTGGGATCCTATGATTAAAATTAAGTTGAATAAATTTTCTTGCTTTGCTTTATGTGATCTTGGAGCTAGTACCTCTGTTATGCCCAAAAGAATGTATGATATATTTGAGTTGAAACCTTTTGATGCTTGTTCTTTTGGTGTTCGTCTCGTTGATTCTTCCGTAAAGAAACCTTTGGGGAAGATAGATGATGTTCTTATCATTGTCAATGACAACTATGTTTCCGTTGATTTTACTATTATGGACATTGAATGTGAACCTTCTTGTCCAATTATTTTGGGACGTCCTTTTCTTCGCATCGTAGGTGCTGTGATTGATATGAAAGAAGGGATTATAAAATTCCAATTCCCTCTCAAGAAAGGGATGGAACACTTACCTAGGAAAAATATTAAGTTTCCTTTTGAGTCCGTCACACGGGCTAGTTATTTTCTTGAAAAGACTTGATCTATTTGCATTAAGCCTAGCTAATGGCTTTAAAGAAGCGCTTTCGGGAGGCAGCCCGCAACGAATTTATGTTCTCCTTTTTGTTTTTTTTTCTGTTTTTAGTGGTCTTGATGATTGTTACTACTGTAGCAACATCATTGTATCTTTACTTTTCAAGCTTTGTGCCTTTTATAGCCTCATACGACAAGGGAAGTGAAAGTTGTGACATGCTGTCCAGAAAACAGATTCTGTCCTCGTGACTAGAAAAATCAGAGAAAAATCCCAGTTTATCTTTTTGAGCTGAATATTTTACACAGAGTGCTATATAAAATTACAAAACTTTCGTATGTTCTGAGTTTTTTTATTTGAGTTGCATAAGTACCCCTAAAAAATTCGTTTTTACCTGCTGGTCTGTTTTTCACAGATTCTGTCCCGTTTTTCCTTTTCTTCGTTTTGCAAACCTTAAGCTTGCTTTTTCTTTGAAAAAACTTGACGGAAATCTTGAGAAACAGTAGCTCTTCAAGTTTATCTGTATTTACAGTAGAGAAAAAATTATTTTATTATGGGTACTAACCTCGCTAATCAGATTATGATGAGTTATGTATGAAGGGATTTTTCAAGTGTGCGAGGGAAGATGATGAAAGAAGATTATGAAGTGTCAAGCGTTCAAGCTTGGGGATGCCCCCATGCATCCCCAAGAAATATTCAAGGAGACTCAAGCGTCTAAGCTTGGGTATGCCCCCGTGCATCCCCTTCTCCATCGACAATTATCAGTTCGTCTCTCGTTTCACTATATTTTTATCACTTCATGCGTTATGTGCTATTCTTGGAGCGTCTCGCTCTTAGGTTTCGTTTTTAGTTTTCTTTAGCTTTGGTTGCTGTTCATAACAAGTTAGAGCCCAGCTTTCTTTGTGTGGGAGAGAAACACGCTCCACTTCCAAATTTAAAACACAACATAGGACTTTTCATGCTTATCTTTGTTGTGTTTGTTCTTTATCTTTCCGTAGCTACTGTCATGCTTTGCTCTTAGCTTTCATGTTTATATTTTAAAAGAGATTTTATTTAGTTTGTTGCTGGAACTCTCTTGAGTTTTCACGTTTATCTTGTTTAGAGAGTTTGCCTGTTGCACTGAGTTTTGTGTCTTGACTTGAAGTAGGTAATTGAGGTTGCTATTCTTTTTGTAGTAGTAACTTGCAATAGTTTTGAGGTATTGTTTTGAGTAATGTTTGGACTTTTGGTGTCAAGAGCTTTAGCCTATTATTGATACATATCGTATTTTGGGCAATCCGTGTTTATTTTCAAAAACCTACAAATTAGTTGAGAACTTTAGCTACTAGTTGGATCACTGCTCTTCTGAGGGGTCGAATATTAGAGTACACTCACGTACCATGAGTCGAGGATGCGCAAGGATAACCAAACCCCCATACACTCCTCCTCGGGGTACTTGTCTCTTCGTGAACCTCCTTATTAGATTGAGATTTACCGATAATAAGTACATGAGTTCTTCGGACTAATGTGAGTATTCGAAAGTTGACACTTCCACCTTCCCATATTTTGCTAGCCTTCCCTGTGCCGTGCATTGCTTTCTTCTCACTCGAGAGTTAGCGTCCACCTTCGCCGGTACATCCAAACCCTTGGCATGATACGTTATGTCATCATAAGCCTCCTTATATCCTTCCTCAAAACAGCCACCATACCTACCTATCAAGGCATTTTCATAGCCTTTCCGAGATATATTGCCATGCAACATCCATCTTCTCATGACTTGATCTTCATGTCATACATGCTACTTGCTTGATCGATGAGCCGCATGCTAGTTGGGCCTTTCCCTAATCATTGCTACATGACGCACTAGTATCATTGCATATCCTGCTACACTGGCAGAGGCATACATTTAAATACATCATGATATTTACATTCTCTTTATGATTTGAGTACTTTGTAAAGTGTGAAAGATCTTCTATACTTTTTGTAATATATAGAGTGTTTCCCCTAAAGTGAGGAAAAGATCCCAAAGAGGAAAAAATTAAAAGAACCCAAAGAGGACAAATGAGAGTTAAATAGAAAGAGCCATTGAGGCCACCAAAAAATACAAAAAATATAAAAAAATAGAAAAAAGAAAAAAAGAGAAAAAAAGAGAGAGAAGGGGGCACACTACTATTTTTTTTGAGAAGATCCACACTCGTACTCCATCTTGTATTTTGTACTCCTTAGAGATTATCATTCATGCATATAACTATGTGGGGACCTTCACACTATAGAACTTGGCTTGTATATTCCAATGATGAGCCTCCTCAAATGAGCTCTAGGTCTTCTTGAGCAAGCAAGTTGGATGCACCCCCACTAGTTCCATTGGAGAGCTTTTAGCTCACATGTGCATCTGTTGCATGGCAATCCCTACTCCTCACATCATATTTATCATTTGGCTTTCTCTCGCCTATGATTGTCCTCATTGATGTGAGCCTTTCACACCTTTTTTGTCTTCCTACTCCACCTTATTCTCTCTTTGCCATCCGAAGTGTCATCTTTCTTGCTTACGCTCATCCATTGCATGAGTGCTCAAAATGTCGAAAAGGAGTGGATAATTTTGACTTGTACCTGGCTAGTGGTCTGGGGATGAGTCAAGATAATATTCCAAAGAAGACAAAGTGTGACACTTTAGTAGATCGAGTTATCAACAATAAAAATTCTTTTTCTCGTATATCCCTATCCCCTTTCTTGCACGCAAACACCATTTGGAGACATTCGAGTCACCGACAGCGAGAGCTCTTGCACCTTTATGTTCTTACGTTGCTTATTTCAATGCTAGATATAGACTCTTGCCTGTTATGACTTGAATTGAATTGCATGCTTTGATTGCTTTACTTACAAAGTTCTTATATGGTTGTTAGCATGTCACCACGGAAATTATGCTTGTTATCATTTACCTACTCGAGGACGAGCAGGAATTAAGCTTGGGGATGTTGATACGTCCAAAACGTATCTATAATTTCTGCTTGCTCCATGCCTCTTTTGTGTGATATTGCTATGATATTGATGAACTTCCATACACTTTTGATCATATTTGGACTAACCTTTTAACTAATTGCACCCCAGTGCCAGTTCCTGTTTTCTGCTGTTTTTCTATTTCAGGGTTCCCCCTTATTAAAAGTACCAGAAAAATTCCGGGAAAAATATAGGAAAAATCAGCGTACCGGAAGCTTCACGAAGAGCCCAGGAGGGGCCAGAGGGGAGCTAGGGGGGGCCAGGCGGCTAGAGGGTGCGGCCAGGACCCTGGACGCGCCAGGGGGGGGGGGTGCCTGAAGCCCCTGGCCCACCTCTGGCTGCCCCCTTTCGCCTATTTATTCCCCGTGACGAGAAACCCTCGGGGACGGAATATTTTTTCGCGATATCTCCTCTGTTCCGCCGCCGTCGCGCTTCCAAGATCGGGAGCACCAGAAGACCTCTTCCCGGCACCCTGCCGGAGGGAGGAATCACCTCCGAGAGCTTCTCCACCACCATGGATGCTTCCCGGATGAACCATGAGTAGTCCACCTTGGACCATGGGTCCATGATCAGTAGCTATGTGATGTTCTCCTCCCCTCTTTGTTCTTCATGGATTAGACCTCGTGAGCTGCCCTACATGATCGAGGCACATATGTAATCTTTCTGCTGTTGCTATGCTGAGTTTGCTGGGATCCGATGGATTATGAGATTATGTTCAGATTGAGATTGAGTTATATATTTGATTCTCTTCTTTTATATTTATGTTCTTGAGTAACTCTTGCATGTTATCCGTTGCTCTTTATTGCTTTGGCCAAGTAGTAGGTAGTGACTCCAAGAGGGAGCGTTATGCATGATTGTGGGTTCATGCCCGCCGATGACTAGCTTGAGTGACAGAAACATGAGTCTAGGGGATGTGTTGTTGCCACAAGGGGGAAAACAACGGTGCTTGTACTTGCGGGTGCAAGGATTGTTTACTTTACGCAAAGTTATTTAATGCAGTTGTCCGTTGCTTTGAGTTTACACTTTTGGTGGGATTCGCAACTTAATACCAGCGAGATGTTCTGGATAGATATCTCAAGGTGGATGATTAGTGGGTAGATGCAGATGGATTTCGATCTACTTTTCTTGGCGTACCGCCCGTGATTTTGAGCCTCTTCCTTTCTGTTTTGCATAATTAGCATTGGTTTGCGCACATAATCCTGTCAATTGCCCAGCTGTAATTTGTTTACCTCGCATGGCTATTTTATCGTCTTTTGGGAGAGAGACATCACTAGTGAACATCATGAGATCCTGGTCAATACTTCCACCACTGTTTACGCTATCAATTTACTTTCAGTATTTACTTTTCAGTTGCTATCACTATCTATCATTATTATCCGTGCGTTTTATCCTTCGTAAACAACAAGGCCGGAGGAATTGACAACTCCTCTGTACTCGTTGGGAAGCGAAGCTATCTGTGTGTGTGAAGGTCCAGGTGAAGTTAGCAATCCTTAGATTGTCAACGACGCTAGTTGTTCACTTCACCACCTACTTGTTGACCCAGGAGTCCTACGGGTTCGATACTTTAAACCTTAGCATCTTTGCTAAGGGAAACTTGCTGCTTCACTACATCTCACCTTCCACTTGGGGTAACCAACGAGGGACGAGAAGCTATCTCGTGTATCAGCACCTCCCTAAAGCTTGGGGGAGGTATTGCAGTCTGATCCAGGCTAGACCAGGACATGGAGTCCCTAAGAATGAATTAATTGATATATTCTATGCTGGTCTAACTGATGAATCCAGATCCTATTTGGACAATTGTGCTGGTTGTGTTTTCAGGAAAAGAACACCGGACAATGCAGAAGAATTAATGGGCAAGATTGTCAAGAACCACGAAGATTGGTCCGTCCCTGAACCACCTCCACCACCAAAAAAGAGGGGCATGCTCGTCCTAAGCCTCGAAGATATGCAAGAAGAAAAGAAGTCTATTAAAGAGAAGGGTATTAAAACTGAAGACGTGAAGAATCTACCCCTATTGAGAAGTTGTGTGAGCCTACCACTCACCCTCCTATGGTAGAGGTACACTCTCTTTTAGATTTCAATGCAAGTGACATCCCTCATGGTTAGCCTCCTGGTCAATGTTTAGATGAGCTTGATAATTTTATTATGAAGCAAAGTCACTTTTATGAGAGGATAAAAAATCAGTTGCATGATAGTTCCCTTGATATCAAAAGTCCGCTTGATGTTCTAGGAAGAACAGTTAATTATGTTAAATGTCTTGTGAAGCATTTTCATATGGTTCAAACTCAGCTTGAACAAATTTCTAATGTGCAAAAAGATTTTCTTGCTAACAATGCCAAACAGGATATACAGGCCTTTGGGATTAAAACCCGAGGTGGAACTAGCACTCAAGATCCTCTCTATCCAGAGGGGCATCCGAAGAGAATAGAGCAAGATTCTCAAATGCAGGAAGAAGAAATTGTTAGTTCTCGGAAGAAGAAGCACAAAGAAGCTGATAAATCCAATGATCCAATTGCAAGTGAAGAGCTTGTTATTGATCCAAATAGTATATCTATCTCCGATGCTGAGACTGAAGACGGTGCTGAGCCTGAAAAGGATGGTGAAATGAATGATCCACCCGAAGTTCGAGAAGAAGAAGCACCCGACAAACGCAAGAAATACACTACAGAAGAATTCATTGCAAGAAGACATGGGAAGGAAAGAGAACCATGGGTACAGAAACCCATGCCCTTTCCAGGTAAGTCTCTCAAAACTAAAGAAGAAGAGCATTACCATAAGTTTTGTGAGTGGATGAAACCTATTTTTCTTCAAATCCCTTTAACTGGCTATTAAGTTACCTCCCTATTCGAGATATATAAAGATATTGGTACTAATAAAAGAAAAGTTCCTAATGAAGCAATATCTACTATGCTTGCTAACTACTCTTTTAGTGGAAAGATTCCTGAGAAGCTTGGAGATCTAGGTATACCCACCATTCCTTGCTCCATAAAGAATAATTATGTCAAGACTGATTTATGTGATCTTGGAGCAGGAGTGAATGTTATTCCTTTCTCTCTTTACAAGAGGCTTTGTTTAGAGAAACTAATCCCTACATATATCTCTCTTCAGATGGCTGACAAGTCAACAGCCGTACCCATTGGTATTTGTGAGGATGTTCCCGTTGAAGTTGCTAATTGTTTGATCCTTACTGATTTTGTTGTGCTTGACATGCCCGAGGATGGGAGCATGTCTATTATTCTTGGTAGACCTTTTCTTAACAACGCAGGTGCTATTATTAATTTCAATAAAGGAAAGGTTACTTTTAATGTGAATGATAAAGAACACACGGTGTATTTTCCGAAGAAGATGGACAAAAGGCATGGCCTCAACTCTATAGAGAATATCGAGACCGTGAAGATTGGTGATTGGAATTGTCCTCTACATGTGCACCACAAATACAAAACATTATGGTGGGGAAAATATCCATTAAAGTAAAGGTACCATGAATGCTTCATAGTAAGTGAAACTTTTTGCTCTATGTATTGCTAGTTTGGTAGTAGGACTTGATCAATCTTGCTATTAAATGGGTTTTATATAAGTAAAAAGTAGAGGTTGTTATGTTTGCATTTCTTTCAGCTTTATGTTTCTTGCTGGTCCAAAGTTTTATATTTTTGAAGCTTCACGTAGCTAACCACTATTGCAAGTCTTTAGAAAGTTTTGCAGCTTTTTGAACCTCAAAAAAATTTCAACAGTGAAGTTGTCAGAAAAATTGCAGAAAAATAAAAATAAAAATTTCCATGCCGGGAGTGACCCAGAGGCACCTGCGGCTGACCAGGGGGGGCCACCAGTGGCCCAGGCGGCCAGCTGGCGCGGCCTGCCCCCTAGCCGCGCCCACAGGGCGCCTGGGGCCCACTGGCCCCACCTGCAGGTATTTCTTCTTCCTCTCTCTTTCTTTCTCTCCAAAAACATGAGTTTTGCACTTGTTCTTGCGTTCTTGCTGTTCTTGGAGGCGATTTTTGATCTCTCTCTTCAGCCCATCATTCAAGCTGAGATTTTGAGCAAATACTCCCTGTTATGTGACTTCTCCACCCCTGCAATTAGATATTTGATTGGTGGCTTCATTAGTGAGTATTTAGTAGCTCTTGGTGATGTTCATATGAGCTTGCAAGCATGTGTAGAAATTTATTTTTCAAGTTTTGATGCAAGTTTATGACTTAGGGAACTGAGTAGAGTAGTTTGCCCCAACTCATTTTTCTTAAATCCTTGTTTTTGTGAATTGTCAAAAATTTCAGAAATGAGTTTCTTTGGAAAAGCAAAAGGATGGCTTGGGAAGAAGAAGCCCGAGCACACTGATATAGTAACTAGAGCTGCAACTTCATCCCCAGTTGCTAGGGTAAGCTACAATGAAGATGTTGTGCCCCTGGAGTTACTAGAAGATACAAGTCCAGCACGGGAAATGACGTTTTCGTTGCAACGATTTTATTGAAGCGGTAGGTATTAAGGAGGAGTTTGATAACCTTTGTGCTAATGCAGGTTTGACACGGCTTGCAACATGCCGTGTTACTCAATACCATAAACTCACCTCCTGTTTTATTAACAATTTCGGATATAATCATGATGCTGGACTTATTGAGTTTAAAATTTACAATGATCCTTTGACCATGTCTTTGGAAAGATTTTGTGAAATAATAGGTGTGCAGAACGTTGGACGGACGGCAAAGATGAACACTTAGCCCACCGAGCTGAGAACGCTCTTCAACTCTCTTTGCAGTCAGGATACAAGGGATATCCGACGTTCAAAAATTTCCAGCATCTTGTTTCCCAAGCTCAGGTATTTTGCATATTATATTGCTAGAGGGGTATTAGCTTGTGACAACACGAGCAACATTTCTGCGCCGGATATTGCTATGCTGGCAAATGTCCTCTCTGGGGAAACTACGTATAATGTGGGTGCCTTGATTGCTCGCCGACTTGCCCTTAATGGAAACAAGGGAGATCTCTTTGGTGGCATTTACGCCACACTTATTCTTGAGTCTCTTGAGCGCACCCCGCATCCTGATGATGAGCCTTTTCCTTTTATAAGCTTTGACCTTGCTTCTATGAAGAGGCATGAGTTTGTTACCAGCACTTCCGAGTTTGGTAACCTTATTTATATCCTGAGGTTTGGACTAATCGATATTCGGGAGATCCGTCTACCTGCTCCTTTTTGGTTTGATTATGTTCGCAGGAACGGATGGTCCTTCAACATCATCCAGTTCGATGAGTTCGTGGCCCAGCAGCAGTTCCATAACCCCGTGGGGTGAAGGATCTTCTTCCGCTTGGAGTGCGGAGCCTTCTTCGTGGGAGGATCCCAGGACTTCGGTCTATGCACCTGAAGCCTCGTACGACCCATGGACACACTACCCTGGAGATGGAGGCTCCTGGGGACCACAGTAGCAGATATCAACTTAGGCCAAAAGCCTAAGCTTGGGGGAGTACGTGTCCTTCTCACTATTTTCCATTGTATTATCCGTTTTATGATTGTTCGTTTTGATCTTTTCATAGTTTTTGCCTGACGAGGGGGTGACCCCATGAATCCTATGGATTGGCCTACCCGGTGTACCCGAAGACAGAAGGCCTATAAAGATGCCGCCTGGTCCCAGCTTTGGCCCACTAGTGGCACCGACGTAGGAGTCCACGACTTGTAAGGAAGGTGCAAACCTGCCGTGCGGTACAAGATTAGGGTTAGGAAACCTCATCTGTAATCCAAGACGGGTTCCCCGAGACCTAGCCTAGTATATAAGGGCTGGGAGGGGAGACGCCGAGAGAGACCAATAGACAATCTGTAACCCTAGCCTTGTGCGCACTAGCCTTGGCCTTCCCTGTAATTGCACCTCCAAGTAATAATATCGAGCAGGAACGTCTCCTCCTGTTAGCCGACTAGCTATCGTCCAACTTGTGCCTCTCATGATTAACCAAGGGTCCCTGACCATGGGATTTGCCAGGGTTGATCCCCGTCAATTGGCGCCATCTGTGGGAACCGCACAGGTTGGGAACGCGATCTCGGCGGCCTCACCAGGATCTTCAACACCCGCCAACGCGATGACTCCACCAGCACCCTTCGATTCGACGACCCAAGCGGAATCCGATCTGTTTGGGTCCCTCGGTTTCACGGCTCATCTTTCGACTCTCCGACCAGTCTTCGCTGATCTACGCTCCGGCATCAACCTGATCTTTGGAGCATATCAGATCTACATTAACCATTGGGGCGCCCTCCGCCTCACGGACGACGCTCGAGCACCTGCGACGACATCTACAGCAACAATAGACGCGGTCGCCACCCGCGCGGCCACCCTTCGAGCCAGCCGCGACTGCCTACCCAACCCAAGACTTCACGTCACCCGCGACCGCTCGGGCGGACCCTCGGCATCGAAGAGCAGCATCACACGCGTGAGCAAGAAGGCAGACAGGGCACTATTGCAGGTGTTCATGGCAGAAGTCGACACACCAGCAGCAAACGGCAAGGGCCAAGACGACGACTCGAACACTCGCCAAGATAACCAAACCAACGACAACACAAAAGAATACGGAACCGCCAGTAAGACCGTCGTGAAGCTGGGAGCAGTGGGAAGCATACTAATGAAAGTACCACAGGGACAAGAACAGAGCAACCACAAGAGCAACGAGCCATCAAGCAGCAAGCAACAAGCCCCGGGTGCGGTGGTAGATGACCCACCCAGAGAGCGAATATTCCTGTCCAAAGAGTCGATGGCTAGAGTAAAGGACGCAGTCGAACACGGCAAGCTACTACCAGCAAACGCAACAAGGGACGAGCTCAGGGCATACAACAAAATGGCAAGCGAGCTAACCCAGCAAACGAGACAACGACGCCTATAAATGGAGAAGCAAGAAAGGGCGGCCGCCGAGCAGAAAAACAATCGCAAGACACCTCCCAGAGGCGACTCTCCCGATCACGGCTCCCCTCTCCGCACTAAATCAAAACTCAGCAACCTGCAACGAACAGACAGGGAAAGAGTGGTTCGGAAGCTCGACGACGACTTCAAGCTAGAGGAGGAGGACGATGAAGAGGAACCCCTCACACCAGAAGAAGCCCTTATAAGTGCCCGAGACTACCTACCTCGCGCCCAGATAGGTAGGAAGAACAGACCAGACCGCAACACATCAATAGCCTTGCAGATAATGAAAGACGCCATCGCCGCCTCAGCACCCAAAAAATCAAGTGCAAGGCGACTGACCCACGAGAGGACACCAGACAGGGACCCCAGCTCTCCCGACGATGACGACGACAGCAGCGATGACTGGCGCAAACGCTCTGGCAAAAACAAGAAGCACGACAGCGACGACAACGACAACAGGCGCCGCAGTAGTCGACGAGACGCGCGCGATGACATCACGCAGAACAAAGTCAGCCGCAGAAGGAGAAGACGCGCATCACGTGAAGAGTACTTGGACGAAGAAGCTTCCGACGAAGAAATTGAGCCATGCGGAGCATTATGCTTCACACGTTCTATACGCGAGACGTGAATGCCGAGTGGGTTCAAATTGAACTCCACAACGCTAAAATACAATGGACTCGAGGAGCCGGAGGCATGGATCGATGACTACTTAACAACAGTTAAGTTTCAGCGAGGGACCAACGTCACAGCAATGCAGTACGTGCAGCTCATGCTCGAGAGCTCGGCACGACACTGGTTGAAGAATCTCCCGCGAGGATCCATCAGCTCATGGAGGCAGTTCCGTGGAGCCTTCATAGAAAATTTTAAATCTACATACAAGCGACCAGCATCACTCGAGGAGCTGCGGGCCTGCAAGCAAGGAACCAGGGAAACCTTGCGAGCCTACATCCAGCGGTGGACCATACTCAACAACTCAGCAGAAGACATATCAGACGAAAGCGCAATCGACACGTTCAGGCGAGGCCTGCAGCGCATCGAATTCAAGGAACAACTCGGGCAGATGAAAGTCCGAACACTCGCACGGCTGCTAGAGCAAGCCAACAGTTGGGCGGACGGTGAGGATTCCGTTCGCAACAAAACAGAAATCCACATCGCACGCTCAGAACACGACTATGACTACCACAATGGAGAAAGAGGACTCAACCGACGAAGAAAGAGATCCAGGCGAAGTTTCTACGATGACAGAGGACCCGACATGGTCGCCGCCGGCTTCCCAGACGACAGAGACGGCAGGCATCGCGACGACAGCAGAACACAGCGAAGAGATAACCCTGAAGACGTGCCCCAATCTTAGAAACGAGACTGGAGGACGAGGCAGCAGCGCGACAACACTAGAACATACGGCTCGATGGACCATGCTCGATACATGGATTCAGAAACGAACGAGGGGAGCTTAGATCAGGGCACACCCTCAGGAACTGCAGAAGCTTCAACGAGTTGGCTGAGGAAAAAAGTTGATCCGCGACAACAACGGCCCAGCCACTCGCGAGCATAGCAGCCGGGCCTATCGCCCACAATGCACTACCAGCCCCTCCTCTGCCAACAAGGCAAGTGGCTGCAATCCAGGAACGGCGCAGGACACCAGAAGAAGAGGAGCAGTATCCAGAAGCCCACGGCAGGATCTACATGATACAAGAAGGCAGACCTTCAAATAGGAAGCAGAAGAAGGTCACAAGACAAGTTTTTCTCGCAGCCTCCTCGCACCCCGCTGTCCCGGAGTACTTGCGCGGGTCCGAGACATAAATTACTTTCTCTCGGGAGGACCACCCGCCAGCCATCCCTCGACCAGGACACGCCGCACTAGTGCTCGAGGCCAGAATTGGAAACTACGACATGTCACGAGTGTTCATGGACGGCGGCAGCGGGATCAACATCATCTTCACCAGGACACTCGAAGAAATGCTCATACAGAGATCCGCGCTCAAATCCTCAGGTACAACCTTCCATGGGATTGTGCCAGGAAAAGCAGTCTACCCTCTGGGAAAAATAAGCCTGGAGGTGGTTTTTGGCAATGCGACCAACTTTCGCAAGGAGATCCTAGACTTTGAAGTGGTCGACTGGACGTCGCAGTACCACGCAATCCTCGGGCGACCAGCCTTCGCCCGCTTCATGGCAGTGCCACACTATGCCTACCTTAAGCTAAAAATGCCAGGCCTGTTGGGATTCGCAGCAGAAAACACAAATTTTTCTAACTAGCGTTCCCATAACCCAAGATCTAGCTAGCCGTATTACCGTAATGGAAAGGAGTGCGGAAATAACATACTTTGGGGTGTAGTCCGTTGCGCGGGAAACGTTCCCGCAAACGTGGTTGATGTAGCCGATCAAGTTTCACAGCCCCCTGGCTGTGTTGAGCACCCAGATGGGTGTAGTGCCACACGTGTAGCACCTCGTAGTACTCGCACACGTACGAGACTTGATGATGACCTCCGTTCTCCGATCCAGCGAAGGTGGCGGAAGCAGACCTCCGGACGGAGCTTCGGCAGCACGATGGCCTCCGATTCTAGCAGAGAAGCCTCAATTCCACTATAGGCTCACACTAGGGAGCCCACCATGAAAGAGACAAGGGAGGGGAGAAGACCGGAGAAAACCGATCTCAATTCGGAGTAATACTTATTTTATCACGAATTTCTGTGTATTAAATATGTGCACCCTGCCCATCTATATATAGGCAGAGGGGAGGGAGTCAACCCCTCTCCCTTAGAAATCTGGGACTAAAGTCCCTTTGCTAAGGGGGGGGGGGTGGCCGGCCAAGGGGGGGGGGAGGGGGCGCACCCCTCTTGGGCCCTAGGGCCCATGGCGCCTCCCCCCTTTTTCCCTTTTATTTCCCTTAATAGGCCTTTTTCTCCACTAAGGCCCATTGCACATATTAATTAGAAATAAAATGATTTTAATTATTAATTCAATTAATTAATAACTAAAACATAATATTCCATCTCCCGGTGCTTCGGAACACCTTCCGGTTCACTCCGAACTTGTTCGGTTCAAACACGGTACTTATCAGATGTTGTTTCCTTTATTCTCTGGTTACTCCGATGGTTCCGAAAAGGTCTCCGATTTCATCGAGCCCTTAAGTGTGTTACCCTACGGTCCGAGAACACTCCAGTAATGACTGAGATGAGGCTACGGTCAATGATCATCAGAGGGACCTGGATGCCCATAATGACCCCTGTGCATTCCGGATATCAAACACCGATTGGACCTTACGCCGTATAGCATTCCCTTTGTCAGCGATACTGGATTGTTCCGACATTCGATCATTGACATCCTATGTCTGGTTCAACCTCGTTCTGAACTAATCCTCATTCACTCGTTCCCGTGATATTCATCCCCATGACCTAGTCACACGCTGCAGCTTTATGGATGGAATCTCACCGAGTGGGCCCCGATTATCTATCCATTATATGGATTGACAAATCCCGCTCTTTTAACAATACTCCTCAACATATCTCCACGGAATACCCAAGATACAAACGTTATGACCCGCATATTTCAGTCAGGTGGTGGGATGTAGGTCAAAGCATCCGGGAAGATAGCAATTATGCACGTACTCACGATCAAAGGAACGGTCTACCACGTTCTGTAATTACAACACTGAACCTTCACAATATTTGATCATGCTGTAATGCTTACTTTGGGTAATGTTCATCACGTCACTTAACAAGTGAGGTGACCTCATAGTCAAGAGACTTAATTGCCCATGATCGCGAAACCACGACCATCATGTTGACCATGAACTAGTTATCGATGTAGAGGCTAACTAGGAAGGGGGTTTCTATACCACACCTGCATCATTGTTTCACTGACATAGTTCTGGCATGGTATGAAACTGGTTATGAACTTGCTTAGATATATTGGAATAATCATATATTATTTGCCTCTAGAGCATATATCCAACAGTCTCCCAGTTGCACTAGAGTGCTAATAATCTAGCCGCATTTTTTCGATCATAATAATCTTATCACATAAGTGTACATTGATCATGCATGCTCATGGAAGAGGTTTCGTCAACGAACTGCACCAATTCAGATTCGTATGTTTCCTTTGCAACTGTTCAAAAGCTCTTTTGACATACCACTCATTATCATATAATGGTTGGATATAAGTTTCGCGGGAGAGTGAGACTATTATTTCACAGTATCCTCCTATGATCTCTTGGTTCAGTCTTTAGAAGACTCATCCTTAGTCATATATACTGGGAAATACACTCAGCCAGAAGTCCAATACTTCTAACGCTAAACTATTATCCATACGTCTACTTTCTTAAGTAGTATTATGTTTGTAGTGCCGTGAATTTTGCTCACATTTCTTTCATGTCTTTGGTGATGTCTCTAATTCCTTATAGACCCATAATATGTCTTGCAATTGTAATCTTGCATTACATTCAAGTCTATTATTCTTTCTATATTTTAGAGTATAGTCCTTAGTATTCCTCATATACTGAATGCATGGACTTTATTCAGATCCTGTGTTTTACTCCTAAAGCACATCGGAATCTGTTCTTCTTCCAAGAACTTTTGAGTCATTCTGTTGTTGGATTCACAATGCATGTTATATGGTAGAATCATATGTCAAGAACATATAAGATCACATGTCCAGTACATGGTGCATCTCTATTCTTCCATCAAGACATTGCTTGTGATATTTGGATTTCATCCATTATATAATTTCTAGCCACAAGAACCTGTTTCTTGTCTTAGAAGATTATTCCAACCTTCACTTCGTTTCATTATCCGTATCTTAATCTACTCATATAGATTTCAACGTGTAATGTGTTGGTATTTCACATAAAAGAAGATTCTTGCAATCTTGTATTTTATTTGCCTTATGCTCTATATATATCATAATGCACATATGTATATAAGACGATTCTCTATATACACAATCAATGCATATCCATATATATACATATGAGATCATTCTTCACACATATCAATGCATATATGTTTGAGACAATGATCATGCTCCCACTCAAATATATCCATCATATACTCATATATTTGTGGTTCAGCTTTCATCAAGTCATTTTATTGTTCGCTATGTCTCACATAATGACAAAACTTCCAAAGCTCCCACTCAGAAAATGCCCTCTGCATTCCAAGTTTCCGGGAAGTCTTCAAAGCTCCCACTCAGTTTCATGAAACTGCAGGCCCACTCAATATTTTGGTCATCACAAAATCACTTGATCAAATCAAGGTTGAGGGTTCCTGTCTGGAGGTACTATAGTCCATCCTTTTAACGAAATAACCTTCGTCATGCCCATTGCAATTCTCTTTCAAATCCCAAATTTGACTGAGATGCAATTTCAGGCTATGGTCCATCGTAGTGTAAATGAAATATTTTATTGATTAAAGCACTCCTACGTTTTCGTAGTCAATCACCATTGAACTTTGGTCATAACCAAATAATGCCTTATGCCCATTACATTATTCTCAATAACTCTCCAGTTTGTCGAGAATATGAAATAACCGATTTATTTCACGGGACGTGAGCCATCCTATTTGTAACTCAATATTATTTCATTTCTCCTCGTGTTCTAGGCTACCATCATTCCTTTGTGTCTCAAGAAATGTTATTCTTTATTGTTTTATTAAGAAGACTCATGATTATTGTTCTGTACAGAACGTATTCATGACAACCTTCTAAATTCAACAATGGCTTCAATTCATATACCAAGATCAATCATCTATGGCATATCCTTCCTTATACAGTGTCATTACAGCGGAACATGCTTCCGTTGCAATACTCTGATATTCTGAAGGCAAGGTCCAACACCCCGGTCAAAGTTTCCATTATCTCCCATTGGATCCGTGTC
Organism: Bromus sterilis; assembly: GCA_950022295.1. Lineage (NCBI taxonomy): Eukaryota > Viridiplantae > Streptophyta > Magnoliopsida > Poales > Poaceae > Bromus > Bromus sterilis. Next base: position 342,962,264 of record OX465596.1, on the reverse strand, counting down.
GAGAGACTTTCTTCTCGCATTACCAATCAAGCAACACACATTTTTCTATTCCGGGAGAATATGTAATTTCAATTGCTTGTAGTTTTATTACAAAGAAATTCTTTCTTTTAAGAAACCTTATAACACCCTCAGTTATGGAGCTATCATGTCTCGTTAGATTCAGGATGGTTTCCTATTCATGAAGTGGGTGTTTTAACTTAATGAATTAAACAACCTTATTCGACAATAACTATGTGCTAGGGGAAAGAACGTTTAGACCATACTACGGTTTAGTATGACTACGAATGGTTCAAGTAGTCTAGCACTTTCAACTTCCATCGTAGTTTGCGGTACAACTTCCACAAGTCTCCCATTATGTCAATATCAATACTTATCACTTCGGATCGTAGCGTAGTGATATATATCCTTGTATTCTCACTCCTCACTGTAATTCCTGGATCTCAGTTTTATGATCTCAATTGAATACAACTTTCAATTAATCATATGAAGTCTTTAATGATAACTCACGTGCCCATTTAGTACATCATTCATGTATAATGATTGGCACAAGTTCTACTTGCTAGAACCTTGTCATGGTTATATTTATTGCAGAGGTTCATAGATTGTGTATCTAATCCATCTCATGCAATCAAGTTATGACTTTCATTCGATAATGAACTCACAAGTTAATAGATTATACATTTAATGAATTCATCAGTTATGAAGTCACCTCATGCAATGAAATCTTTGACTTGTTATAATCAAGACAACTTTATCATTAAATATTGAATGTTTCTTGACAATAATAGCAGTATTATAAATGCTTTCTATCATATCATAAATCAAGACGTAATCAAAGTATAAGCACACTTTTATTCATAAAGATGGAACAACTGACTTGTCTCATTACATGAATAACTTTGTCTCGCGAGATGCAAGCCACACAACTAAGTGTTCATACTATAATGATTACATAAGATTTATCTAATACTCTAAGTATCTCCTATGATAGATGTCTCGGCGGAATCCATGCTGGCCATCAACTGACTTGATATCCATCAATCCTCAATTTCACCTCTTCCCGTCCATGCAACAGCAGGTCCTGTTTTCATAAAACAGAATAAGTATCAGATACTCATTTACTGCAAATGTTGTATAAGGGAATAAACATTTATAAAGTATATCAAGTATATACATTCTCCATCAACAACTTCTCCTTCAATGGGTTCAACCTCCAGGTACTGAAGTCTATCCATGAAGTCAGAGAACTCGATGCTTTCACCTCTGCCGACATAGCCATGGACATGGTCTGTATAGCTTGGTGGAAGCGAGTGTAACACCGTGTATATCGCAGACTCATGTGTGGTTCCATAGTCAAAGTCATCTACGAGGCTCAGATGTATCTCATGCATCTTGGCCAAGTGTGCCTTCAGGCAAGAGCCTTCTTCCATCTTTGTAGAGAGAAACTCACTTTCTAACTCAAATCTGGCAACTCTAAACCGATGCAAGTTTGATGACTTTAGCTCATCGATCATATCATATGTATCCAAATCAGCATACTCCTAACGCAAAGGTTGCGGAATGCTGGTTTCTATGATACCCTTAGCTATGGCATATGTCCTTCGACGATACTGATAATCAATCGCCGCTTGTGCATCCATGTCGTTTGCTGGAGGGTTTCCCATATGCTCTTTAGTTAAGAATGAAAGGTTGATTCTCTTGAGCACGGCTCTAAGGCGTAAGTACCAACTAATGAAGTTTGACCCATTTTCTTTAAGTCTTTCACCATGTAAGAAGGAAACCATTTCAAGGTACTGGGTACTATCCATTTTCTACAAACATAATTGCAAGGAACACAATTAAGACTAGTTCACAACAATGAGTTCATATAATCATATTATAAATGAGCTCACACTAAAACAATTCATCCCTAGGAAGTTTTAGTGATTACATGATCTAGATTCACTGCCCGACCTTGAATATCACACGGCCAACGGGTCAGTTTCAAAGGTAGACAACAACTTGTGCGATCACATTATCTTATATGTACTTTGACTCATGCTCGATCTTTCGATCTCTAGTATTCCGAGGCCATATCTGCATATGCTAGGCTCGCAAAATTAACCTCCATGTTATATGCTGCTCAGCAAGGACATATTTGCATATGCCAGGCTTGCCGAACCCAACCTCATGCGAACTCCATTGAATATGTAGGACAACTCCGGTATGTACGGAGCATCAAGCCATATGGGAGAACCTTCCAGGCGGTGCACACTTCGGTAGAATACTTGTGTTTGGCTTTGTTAAGGGATCATCTTATCACATGCTACCGTCGTGTATCCTATACTAGCAAGTTTTAAGATGTCTAAGCTATGGCAACACTAAGTCTACAGTGTCTCCATTTTAGTTTGTTTTATGATGACGATTACTACTTACTAGTAACACATAGCAAAGCTATCTCTACATCACAAACAAACGAATGATAGCCCCCACTTAGCAATACAAGGTATAGACGGTCTAGTTGTATATTGCAAGTTTTACGTGGCTGCTAGGGCTTTCATAGTTAAACAGGTTTTAACCTATGAGTCAACCACAACGTCAACCATACGATTGTCTCTATTACACCCCGCACGGGGCCCTCCGTTGAAAATTCCACATCCGCTAAAGTAGAGAGACAGACACCCCCCAGCCACTTTATACGGTACAAGCTGCATGTCAAGCGTGGAACCAGTCTCGCGTAAGCGTACACGTAAGGTCAGTCGGGGGCCGCTTCATCAAACAATGTCGCAGATGTGAACAAGTACACGTGGGAGGGTAACAATCATACAATCAACGCCCACATCCCCGATGTGTTCTATCCGTACAGTAATACTAAGCATAGACCTAGCTCATGATACCACTGTTGGGGTTCGCAGCAGAAAACACAAAATTTTCTAACTAGCGTTCCCATAACCCAAGATCTAGCTAGCTGTATTACCGTAACGGAAAGGAGTGCGGAAATAACATACCTCGGGGTGTAGTCCGTTGCGCGGGAAACGTTCCCGCAAACGTGGTTGATTTAGCCGATCAAGTTTCACAGCCCCCTGGCTGTGTTGAGCACCCGGATGGGTGTAGTGCCACACGTGTAGCACCTCGTAGTACTCGCACACGTACGAGACTCGATGACGACCTCCGTTCTCCGATCCAGCGAAGGTGGCGGAAGCAGACCTCCGGACAGAGCTTCGGCAGCACGACGGCCTCCGATTCTAGCAGAGAAGCCTCAATTCCACTATAGGCTCACACTAGGGAGCCCACCGTGAAAGAGACAAGGGAGGGGAGAAGACCGGAGAAAACCGATCTCAATTCGGAGTAATACTTATTTTCTCACGAATTTCTGTGTATTAAATATGTGCACCCTGCCCATCTATATATAGGCAGAGGGGAGGGAGTCAACCCCTCTCCCTTAGCAATGTGGGACTAAAGTCCCTTTGCTAAGGGGGGGTGGCCGGCCAAGGGGGGGGGGAGGGGACGCACCCCTCATGGGCCCTAGGGCCCATGGCGCCTCCCCCCTTTTTCCTTTTTCTTTTTCCCTTTTATTTCCCCTAATGGGCCCTTTTCTCCACTAAGGCCCATTGCACATATTAATTAGAAATAAAATGATTTTAATTATTAATTCAATTAATTAATAACTAAAACATAATATTCCATCTCCCAGTGCTCCGGAACACCTTCCGGTTCACTCCGAACTTGTTCAGTTCAAACACGGTACTTCTCCGATGTTGTTTCCTTTATTCTCTGGTTACTCCGATGGTTCCGAAAAGGTCTCCGATTTCATCGAGCCCTTAAGTGTGTTACCCTACGGTCCGAGAACACTCCAGTCATGACCGAGATGAGGCTACGGTCAATGATCATCAGCGGGACCTGGATGCCCATAATGACCCCTGTGCATTCCGGATATCAAACACCGATTGGACCTTACGCCGTATAGCATTCCCTTTGTCAGCGATACTGGATTGTTCCGAGATTCGATCAATGAAATCCTATGTCTGGTTCAACCTCGTTCTGAACTAATCCTCATTCACTCGTTCCCGTGATATTCATCCCCGTGACCTAGTCACACGCTGCAGCTTTATGGATGGAATCTCACCGAGTGGGCCCCGAGTATCTATCCATTATATGGATTGACAAATCCCGCTCTTGTAACAATACTCCTCAACATATCTCCACGGAATACCCAAGATACAACCATTATGACCCGCATATTTCAGTCAGGTGGTGGGATGTAGGTCAAAGCATCCAGGAAGATAGCAATTATGCACGTAGTCACGGTCAAAGGAACGGTCTACCACGTTCTGTAATTACAACACTGAACCTTCACAAGATTTGATCATGTTGTAATGCATACTTTGGGTAATGTTCATCACTTCACTTAACCAGTGAGGTGACCTCATAGTCAAGAGACTTAATTGTCCATGATCGCGAAACCATGACCATCATGTTGACCATGAACTAGTTATCGATGTAGAGGCTAACTAGGAACTCTGGGGGTTTCTATACCACACCTGCATCATTGTTTCACTGACACAGTTCTAGCACGGTATGAAACTGGTTATGAACTTGCTTAGATATATTGGAATAATTATATATTATTTGCCTCTAGAGCATATATCCAACAAGGCCCACATGGGGTCATCATAGTCAGCGGCAGTTTCGTCAGGTCCGACCGCTGCGACAAGGAATTCCTCAAGATATCAGAGGCCTTTGGAGCTCACCAAGCTAGCAGAACCACGGGACTCGCAGAAGAAGCGCTCCCATAGAAGAAGACACAACCTAAAGGACCCGAGCACTCGGAGAAGAAGCTACCTAGCCCTTAAGGCTACCACGCCGTTGCTTTAAATAAAGGGGACTGTCTTCATCAGAACCCCCCCTCATTACTAAATGTAAGAAACAGCAGGGAGAATATTGAAAAATATTTCCCCAAAAACTGATTCATTGGCACTCGGGGGCTCGCCGCAGCAGCCACCCCCCGAGGCATTCTTCGCAATTGCGACGTAAAAATCGACACTCGGGGGCTCGCCACAGCAGCCACCCCTGAGGCGTTCTTTGCAATCGCGACATAAAAATTGGCACTCGGGGGCTCGCCGCAGCAGCCACCCCCCGAGGCGTTCTTCGCAATCGCGACATAAAAATTAGCACTCAGGGGCTCGCCGCAGCAGCCACCCCCCGAGGCGTTCTTTGCAATCGCGACATAAAAATTGGCACTCGGGGGCTCGCCGCAGCAGCCACCCCCCGAGGCATTCTTCGCAATCGCGACATAAAAAATTGACACTTGGGGGCTCGCCGCAGCAGCCACCCCCCGAGGCGTTCTTCGCAATCGTGACATAAAAAAAATCGACACTCGGGGGCTCGCCGCAGCAGCCACCTCCCGAGGCGTTCTTCGCAATCGGGACATAAAAAAAATCGACACTCGGGGGATCGCCGCAGCAACCACCCCCCGAGGCGTCCTTCGCAATCGCGACATAAACAAAACTGGCACTCGGGGGCTCGCCGCAGCAGCCACCCCCCGAGGCGTTCTTCGCAATCGCGACACAAACGAAATTGGCAGTCTGTCAGAACCCTCTGTTAGGTAATGTGCTAGGGTTAGCAAGTCCTCTTGCATCATGTTAAATTTTCAAAAGAAATCTTTGAAATCAAATTCAAAAGCAAAATGGGAGAAGGAACCCCCCCAGATGAATTAATTCAAAAGGCCAAATAAAAATCTTCTCCAAAAATTCATGTTAGATTTTTGAAAAGTCTTATAAATGAGTGTGATCACATATCAAGTGATGTGGGACCCACCCCATGCTCATGGATTTTTCAAATATTCAAATAGTGCCTTGGAATTAATTAAAAACCCCTATTTGAGTTAAGATTCAAAAGTATTTGAATTTTAAAAATGTTGAAACTTTATAAGTGGCTAGTCTATATTATTATGAGGCCATATAAAAAGTTTCAGCATTTAATAAAATGCCTAGCTATTTATTTTGCTAAGCTAAACAAAATTGCAGAAAAGAAAAACAGAAGAAAAGGAAAAAGGGAAACTCACCTGGCTTCCAGTCCGACTAGCTCCCCGCAGCCCACCTGGCCGGCCCAGCCCACCGAAGTCCCCTGTCATCTTCCTCCCCGCGCGCCCAAGCAGCTCGGTGGCGAGGCGCCGACGCCGTGGACGCCACCGCGACGCCCGAAGGGTTCCAGGCCTCCCCAGCTCACCAAAGAGCGCCAAGGAGACGTCCGCATCGCTCTCTCTCACTTTCCCCCATTGCCGCCTCCTCTTGAGCCCCGTACGTGTTTCCCCCTTCTTCCCCGAGAGCAGCCGCCGCTCACCGTCGCAAGAAACCGTGGGCAACGCCGGAGAAGAGCCAGAAGACCGTGTCCCCCTCGCGCTACGTCGTCGTCCACGCCAAGAGCTCGGAGATGGAGACCTAGGAGCCACTGGAGCCGCCGCAATCTAAGCTTTCTTCTCGCCGGAGCCGCCGCGCGTCTTCTTCAATTTCGACCACTGTGAAGCTCCTCCAACCGCGCCAACGTCTCCTTTGAGTTCACGGTGAGCTCCCAGTTCGCTAGAGCTACTCCGTGGTCTCCCTTCCACTCTCTGTCGTCGTTCGCCATGAAAGCAGAGGAGCACCGCCGCCATGAACGACGTCGAGGAGGCTCCAGTGCTCCTCCGTCTCGTCCATGACGTCCGTTGCATTCCTAGTGCTCCCAGGGTCACTTAGCATTAGCGCTAGCCCAAGCTCTCCCCTCATAGCCACCTCTCCGTCGAGCCCGTGGCTCCGGCTGCCGCCACCTTTGAAGACGCCGTCGTCCTGGTCACCCCCGAAGCCGCCCGCGTGCACCAGACGACGCGCGAGAGCACGGGCTACGTTCCCGTGGTCTCAGCGCATCGAATGATGCACGGGAGCTACGGATCCGAGCAACGCCGCCGCGTCTGGTGGACACCGGCGGCTAGCCGCCGGCCAGTCAGGCTGACCCCGGCTAATCACGCCCTAATGAGCCCCCCCCCCACAACCTATGACATGTGGGCCCAGCCTGACTAATCCCCCCCTGTTAAGTTAACTTAATTCAAATCGTTTAATTAAACAGTGAGAGGCTGAATAGTGGGTCCAAACAGTCAGTGGCCCCTTGACGCCAGCATGAAGTCATGCTGACGCAGTAAATCTTTTCCAGAAAATTAGAAATGAATTAAAGAATTCCAGAAAATCCAGAAAATAGCCCAAACTTTGGAAATTCATAGAAAATTCATATCAACTCCAAATTGGACAAATAATATATGAAAAATGATCAGGAGAAAATAAGCTATCCAAATATCCAACTTTCGACTTTGTTTGAGTTGATTTTAAAATGGGATCAGTAGCATTTGCTATTTGATTTAAATGGAATTAAATCAAATTCAATTCAAAAGTTTTTACAACTTGAACCATGGCAACATGCTACATTTCAACCACACATCAGAGGCATATCATACACATTCCAAAATGATTCAAATTGATGAAACAATGTCACATGTAACTTGGCTAAGTTTGAATTCAAATTGGAGTTTGAATTTGCAATTCAATTTGCAATATACTCCATTTAAATGGAATTGCTTCACAGATCAAAACATATACGTCAAGTTTCAACCTTCCATCATGTGATTATGCATTGTATTTACTTTGCTACCTTGTTTGTTGTTTGTCGAGTAGAGGTGGAACCGGAGCAGGAGGCTGCCCCCTTCGTTGAAGACCCCGAACCCGAACCTCGTCAGCAAGGCAAGCAAACCCCTATTGATCATGTCGATAAAATCCCACTTCCCTCTCATATCTCGCTTATGCATTGTATAGGATGATTACCATGCTACGTTTCTACCGCATAGATAAACCCATTCCTTTGCATGACCTATCATTTGTCACAGTAGTAGGCAAACCACAATCCTAGCAACTGTAGGAGTTGATTGATATCATGTGGCCCCTGAAATTGTTACTGCTTATTGCATGCTTAGAATGATACCATGTTGATACTGTTATGTGAGTCGGGATGGTAGTGATCATGTTGATGATGGTAGAAAAGTGTTGGTGAATCCATCCTAATACAAGGTGAACGATGAGAGGCTGTGTAGGAGTACACGGTGGGTTGTCTCGTTGAACACCGCCCTAAGTCCGAGTTCTTGTGTGGTGATCCAAGATGAAGAGTACAACCACACATTGGGCTCACTGGCCCCTCTCAACTTATTAACTCATCCCTTTCGATGTCCAGATGTCGCAATAGTTCGGAGTTCTGGTAGGACTGTGGCCTGGATGCTAAGTGAGAGAACGGATCATCCGAGACCGGCTTATGCACCACGCACACATCACTTGGGTCCACTTCGGTAAACCGGCCGGGTTCACGATAGTGGTAGCCAACCCAGGTAGGCGGCTTTCTCGGACTAGATCTGCTATGAGGTAACAGTTGTGGTGAGCATCCTCGCCGACACTTCTTGAACGGTGTCGAGTACAAAGGCGGTAACCGATGATCATGTGTGTGTAGCGGTACACCCCTGCAGGGTTAACAAAACTATTCGAATAGCCGCGTCCGCGGTTATGGACTGCTTGGAAAGCTTAGCTTGATTATTGGACAACTTGAACCGGATACTTCTAAAACACACCAAGATAAGTGTGAGTGCTATGGCGTGCTTTATCGTGGGGAAGTCGAGGAAGGCACCATAGTGGTGTAATTGGTTGGAGAAAGTAGTGGACTCGTGTACGCTTCTTACCTCAAGTCTGGTACTCGTAGTTCAGGACTAGCCAAGTCAAAGCTGGCACTTCTGCAAGTGAAACCCCACCTCCCTTTACCTTGATACATGTGCGCGAGTAGTATAGCTCCTATGTAAGTCTTGCTGAGTATGACTTTGTACTCACGTTTGCTTAATTTATGTTTTAGATGAAACCACTGACCCCGAAGGTGGCTTCTTCATCGAGCTGGACGACTGAAGATCAAGCTAGTCTAGTCCCAGTCAGACGACTGGTTCCCTCGTGGAGGGCATGTGTTTAAATAAGGCTTCTTAAGCCATTTGTTAAACTTGTCTGTACTCAGACATACTTTGCTTCCGCTTGTTGTTGTAATGTTGGATCACATGTTTGTGATCTCTGTGTGCACTCTATAAGAGTTATCAATAAAAATGTATACTTTGTAGAGAATTGCAATGATACCTGCTGTTCATACAAGGCATGTGTGCTGCGTGTATGTTTATAACATGCATGTCTTTGTATGGGTTTTCGAGACCTTAGTTTTGATCTCGCTGGCGGTCTTTCATACACCAAGTGGCCCTTAGATGTGCGCAGCTTGGGGCATCGCGATGCGATTGTTCGAGACTCTGTCTCGTGCACACTTTGTGGTATGATCGAGCCCGCCCTAGACCCCGACTAAGTGATCGGGCTGGAGTAAGTCTATGTAAGAGTTATGAGATAGTCGATAGTATGGTTGAGACGACTTGTCTTTGAATATGGGAGTTCATCACCCATATCATTAGACTTGTGTGCGGACGATGAGGACCCATCTCAGTTGATCATCCGGCCTGGATGGGATACCCCTCACGTACGATGCTTTCCGAGAACGTTATGTGCTTCGCATTGTCTGCTTAGACAAGTGGGTACGGTTCTCGGCTCTCCATATGACTATTGCTTAGCTGGACTTGCATACGCTAACCCCGGGTCCCGACAGACTTGGTATCAGAGCAGGACTGACTGTAGGACTAGCAGCCTTGGCCGAAGTCGAGTCTAGCTTGCTATAGTTATATAGTTACTCTGGGTATATTAGGGAACAACGTAAGGCTTCTTTTTTCTCCTTACCCCCTTCGTTCTGAGTTCTGAGTCACCCTCATCTTATTCTACGGGAAGATAGGACTAGGCTCTCCTCTGTCTGATTAGAACATCTCGTTGTTTGCTTCCTTGTAGTCGTAGAAAAGTTATGATCGGTTTGTTAGAGTGGTTATGCTTCCTGATTTCTTACATCGTATGTAAGTGTTGTTTCCATGTTGTAAGAAATTGTCTTTTTCTTGCAATTACAGCCGTTATGCTGTCCGAGTCATTCCAGGTTTATCTCATAATCTGATGCATTTGCAAACTCCTTCTTTCTGTTTCAGATGGAAGATCTTCCCCCTCGGCAGATTGTTCGTCTGACCCGGTTCCTCGGTGTGCGTGGCCATCCCGCCACGTTGATCGAGATGATGTCCTATGTGGGATATCGATGGTATCCTGAGTACACCGTCGAGGAGCAGTTCCATGACTTCAACCAGACCCAGTTCCACTTCATTGTCCGGATCTACCCGCACCACGTTGGAGTCACTCAGCCTATCCATTTTGGACATGGCATTGGCATGACTGAGAACATGGCTGTGCAGGATGCTGCATACTCATGTATTACTCTGCTGAGAGAGGAGCACACTATGCTGAGAGAGACCTCATTCTGCTATATCCCTGCTGCACTTCCAGGAGAAGAGGGATATTACACCGGACTCTACTCAGATCACTCTGCAGAAGATCCAGTACTTCAGATGACTGCTAGGTTTGCTAGTGATCGAGATCGTGATGCACGCGCTCTCCGTTTTGAGCTTCACGCCACTCGTGTCCATCTGTATCGAGCACTGACACTCTTGGCACCCTTCGTGAGTGTTGGATCAGTTGAGTATGATGCTATCTACCCAGTGAGGACTCAGATGCCTTCTCGAGTTGCTTGGCCCGAGATTGGAGGCATTTTTTCACCCCGTGGTCCTTTGCTTCCACCCTACGTTGGACCTAGGCCCTATCCTTGCCCAAATGGATATCAGGGTCCACAGGCCTCCGTGTTTTCCGATGGTCACCTTCAGCTACCGGGATACGCGGGTAACTTTTACAAGGACTACTATGGAGATGGAGATGAGTGAGACCGCCTGTGGTCTTACTTATTGAGGATGTAGTAGTATCTTAGTATATTGTACGCAAGGTGTCTAAGTTCCAGAGGCTTAGATAAATAATGTATAGGAAGTCAGAGTGCCTCTGAAGGATGTATCATCTTCATCATGTTTGTATTAGCTTGGTGCTTGTACTAAAACGATGTATGGTTTGTATGACAGCTTGTGAATATATGGCTTGTATGCTTTTATCACCATGTTGTCAAGATGATTTCTTCCTTTGCTCTGTAATCCTTCCAGTACTTCAATACCTTGTTTAGACTCTCCCAATCAACTCTATTTGACTTTGGTTTTCACTTCAAGATGTCTCAAGGAACCCGTGGCCAGCTTGGTCGTAACCAGGGTCGTGGGAATGAACAGGAGGAAGGCAACCTTCCACCCCACCCACGATGGCTCAGGTTCTGATGGAGGTTGAGAGGAACCGCCGAGACTCTCACCATCTGCTGGAAGTCATTGCTCGCAACACCACTCAGCAGCGCAACGAGTTGGTGTCCCTGAACGACTTCATCCCCCGGTTTTCAGTTACTCCACCGAGCCCCTTGACACCGATGACTGGCTTCGCAGCATCGAGAGGAAGCTCCAAGCAGGCCATGTTGCAGATGGCGACAAGGTCAACTATGCCACCTATCACCTCGAAGGTGCAGCTAGCTCCTTGTGGGAGAACTTCCTGAATATGCGTCCCGTTGGACCGCCCGCATCTTGGGATGAATTCTGCACTTCCTTCCGTGAGCACCACATTCCCAAGGGTCTTATGGACCGCAAGCGTGAGGAGTTCTGCAACCTCACCCAAGGCAGAAGGACTGTTGACGAGTTTAGTCGTGAGTTCAACCGACTTGCTCGTTATGCTACTAAAGAAGTCTCCACCGACTCCAAGAAACAAGAAAGGTTCCGTCGCGGACTCAACTCTGGACTCCGTCGTGAGCTCAACCTACATGACTTTGCCACCTTCCAGGTCCTTGTCAACAAGGCCATCAAGGCAGAGGACATGAACAACCCCAACGACTTCCGCAAACACCCTAGAGGCGATGGTTCATCCAGTTCCGGCTCTCAGAAGCGAAAGATCTGGATCCCCAACAGTATGTTCCTCCAGAACAACCCACCGAGGCCATCCTATGTGGCGCCTCGTCCACCAACTCAGTTCCACCCAGATCCACCAAACAACCCAGCTCCCCGCACTGTCTTTGGAGCCTATTACAAGTGTGGTCAGGCAGGACACTACTCTCGTGATTGTCCCCAGAACCAGCTACAGAATCAGAATGCTCCACCCCTTGCCGGAGGCAACAACAACGGTCGTGGCAAGCCACCCCAGAAGGTCTACACCGCCAAACCCGCTCCTCCCGCCACTCGTGGACGTGTGAACCAGATTGCCGCCAAAGAGACTGACGTCATTCTTGGTACGCTCCCAGTCAATTATGTTCCTACTTCCGTTCTTTTCGACCCAGGAGCATCTCATTCATTCATGTCGGAAAGTTATGCACTTCGTCATAAGTTATCCTTTGTTGAATTGTCCACCCCAATGATTATTCAAACTCCAGGGTCAAGATGGCAAACTAATAGAGTAAGCCATGGTAATCAAATTGCAATTGAGGGTTTAGTATTCCTTGCTTCACTCATAGCCCTCAAGTCTTCGGATATTTATGTCATCCTTGGCATGGATTGGCTATCAAGACAGAATGCCTACCTGGATTGCAGAGGCAAATCCGTGAAACTCACCCACACTTCAGGCAAAACCGTCAACTATACCTCACCCAGAACAAGAAACCAAGTGCATTGTTTGAATGTACTTCCCCTTCCCGAACTTGAAGATATTCCGGTGGTTCGTGACTTCCCGGATGTCTTTCCTGAAGAGCTGCCGGGCATGCCACCCGACAGATGTGTAGAGTTCATAGTGGATCTTGCCCCAGGAACCGCACCAATTTCTAGACGCCCATACAAAATGGCCCCACGTGAGTTAGCTGAGCTTAAAACCCAACTGGAAGCTTTGTTGGAAAAAGGCTTCATCCGCCCTAGCTCATCGCCATGGGGTTGCCCCGTTCTGTTCGTAATGAAGAAAGATGGAACAGAAAGGATGTGCGTAGACTATCGCCCGCTAAATTTAGCAACGATAAAGAACAAGTACCCATTGCCCAGGATCAATGATCTTTATGATCAACTTGCAGGATCCTCTGTCTTCTCCAAGATGGATTTGAGATTAGGGTATCATCAAATCAAAATCCGAAACGAGGACATTCCCAAAACGGCTTTTACTACTCGTTATGGTCTTTACGAGTACACCGTCATGTCCTTTGATTTAACCAATGCCCCCGCCACTTTCTCACGCATGATGAATTCGATCTTCATGGAGTACTTAGATAAATTTGTTGTGGTTTATCTTGATGATATTCTCATCTACTCGAAGAACGAAGAAGAACATGCCGAACACCTAAGGCTGGTATCGATGAAACTTAGAGAGCATCGCCTGTATGCTAAATTCTCCAAGTGTGAATTTTGGCTACCAGAAGTGACCTACTTAGGCCACATGATTTCTGCAAAAGGCATTGCTGTGAATCCCGAGAGAGTTCAGGCCGTCCTTGACTGGACTCCACCTGAATCGGTTAAGCAAGTTAGGAGTTTTCTTGGCCTAGCCAGCTATTGCCGTCACTTCGTCGAGAACTTTTCTAAAGTTGCAAAGCCTCTAACTGAACTCCTCAAGAAAGATAAGAAATTCTTATGGACTCCCAAGAGCGAGGAAAGCTTTCAAGAGCTAAAAAGAAGATTGACTTCTGCACCCGTACTTGCACCTCTAGACACCAAAAAGAATTTCGAGATCTATTGTGACGCATCACGGCAAGGGTTAGGATGCATACTTCTGCAAGATCGACATGTGGTAGCTTATGCTTCACGCCAGTTGCGGCCACATGAAGAGAATTATCCTACCCATGACCTTGAACTCGCTGCCGTAGTTCATGCCCTAACAACTTGGCGACATTACCTCCTTGTTAATCGTTGTGAGATCTATTCCGACCACCAAATCCTCAAATATATTTTCACCCAGCCAGATCTTAATCTCAGGCAAAGACGCTGGATTGAATTGATAAAAGATTACGACGTAGGAATTTCTTACACCCCAGGCAAAGCCAATGTCATGGCTGATGCACTAAGTCGTAAGTCGTATTGTAACAACCTCATGTTAAAACAGTATCAACCACTTCTTCATGAGGAATTTCGCAAGCTCAATCTTGAGATTGTTCCTCATGGCTATCTTTCTACCTTGGTGGCGAAACCAACTCTTGAGGATCAAATCATAGTTGCCCAAAGGCGTGCACGAGGTGTTCGTCGGATCAAGGAGAACATTGCTAGCGGAGTTGCTAAATGTTTCTCCACAGATAGTAAAGGAACGGTATTCTTTTGAAAATCGTTTGGTAGTACCTAAGAATAGGGAACTAAGGCAACTCATCCTCAAAGAAGCCCATGACACACCCCTCTCGATTCATCCCGGTAGCACAAAAATGTACCGAGATCTACGCCAGAGATTTTGGTGGACTAGGATGAAGAGAGACATTGCTCAATTTGTTGCCGAATGTGATGTTTGTCGTCGCATTAAGGCAGAACATCAAAGACCTGCTGGTACACTTCAACCTTTGTCTATTCCCGAGTGGAAATGGGACAAAGTCGGTATGGACTTTATCACCGGCTTTCCAAAAACCCAGAAAGGAAACAATGCCATCTTCGTTGTCATAGATAGGCTTTCCAAAGTTGCTCACTTCCTTCCAGTTCGCGAGTCTATAACTGCTAGCCAGTTAGCAGACTTGTACGTCTGTAGAATTGTGTCTCTTCATGGTGTTCCTTTGGAAATCAATTCCGATCGTGGTAGCCTTTTTAACTCTAGATTTGGGGGAAGCTTTCAGAATGCTATGGGAACTCATCTCTCCTTTAGTACAGCTTTCCATCCTCAGTCTAGCGGTCAAGTCGAAAGGGTTAACCAAATTCTTGAAGACATGCTCAGAGCTTGTGTTATCTCATTCGGAAAGAATTGGGAGAAGTCTCTTCCATTCGCCGAATTTTCTTATAACAATAGTTTTCAATCTAGTCTGAACATGGCTCCTTTTGAACTCCTATATGGACGACGATGTCGAACACCACTAAACTGGTCAGAAACCGGTGAAAGACAATTCTTTGGACCGGACATGATCAAGGAAGCAGAAGAGCAAGTTCGCATTGTTCGTGATCAATTGAAAGCAGCCCAGCCTCGTCAGAAAAGCTACTATGATCGTCATCATAGGCAAGAGAGCTACAATCTGGATGAGAAGGCTTACCTTCGGGTTACTCCTCTGAAGGGAACCCAACGTTTCGGTATCAAAGGCAAGTTGGCCCAACGTTACATCGGACCTTTCCACATTCTTGCTAAACGTGGAGAAGTTGCCTACCAACTTGAACTACCCCCGCACCTTTCCCGAGTACATGATGTATTTCATGTGTCACAACTCAGGCGTTGCTTCAAGGACCCCATCCGCGAAGTCGACCATGAAACGCTTGATCTCCAAGATGAACTTCTTATCGAGAATACCCTGTTCGTGTTCTTGATTCAGCAGAGTGTGTCACTCGCCGAAAGAAGATCAAGTTTCTGAAAGTTCAGTGGTCACACCACTCCGAGAAAGAAGCCACGTGGGAAAGAGAAGACTGTCTCAGTGCCGAGTACCCCACCTTCCTCCCGCAGACTTCTCAATCTCGGGATGAGATTCTGTTGAGTGGGGGCGAGTTGTCAGAACCCTCTGTTAGGTAATGTGCTAGGGTTAGCAAGTCCTCTTGCATGATGTTAAATTTTCAAAAGAAATCTTTGAAATCAAATTCAAAATCAAAATGGGAGAAGGAACCCCCACCCCCCCAGATGAATTAATTCAAAAGGCCAAATAAAAATCTTCTCCAAAAATTCATGTTAGATTTTTGAAAAGTCTTATAAATGAGTGTGATCACATATCAAGTGATGTGGGACCCACCCCATGCTCATGGATTTTTCAAATATTCAAACAATGCCTTGGAATTAATTAAAAACCCCTATTTGAGTTAAGATTCAAATTATTTGAATTTTAAAAATGTTGAAACTTTATAAGTGGCTAGTCTATATTATTATGAGGCCATATAAAAAGTTTCAGCATTTAATAAAATGCCTAGCTATTTATTTTGCTAAGCTAAACAAAATTGCAGAAAAGAAAAACAGAAGAAAAGGAAAAAGGGAAACTCACCTGGCTTCCAGTCCGACTAGCTCCCCGCAGCCCACCTAGCCGGCCCAGCCCACCGAAGTCCCTTGTTGTCTTCCTTCCCGCGCGCCCAAGCAGCTCGGTGGCGAGGCGCCGACGCCGTGGAGGCCACCGCGACGCCCGAAGGGTTCCAGGCCTCCCCAGCTCACAAAAGAGCGCCAAGGAGACGTCCGCATCGCCCTCTCTCACTTTCCCCCATCGCCGCCTCCTCTTGAGCCCCGTACGCGTTTCCCCCTTCTTCCCCGAGAGCAGCCGCCGCTCACCGTCGCAAGAAACCGTGGGCAACGCCAGAGAAGAGCCAGAAGACCGTGTCCCCCTCGCGCTACGTCGTTGTCCATGCCAAGAGCTCGGAGATGGAGACCTAGGAGCCACTGGAGCCGCCGCAATCGAAGCTTTCTTCTCGCCGGAGCCGCCGCGCGTCTTCTTCAATTCCGACCACTGTGAAGCTCCTCCAACCGCGCCAACGTCTCCTTTGAGTTTACGGTGAGCTCCCAGTTCGCTAGAGCTACTCCGTGGTCTCCCTTCCGCTCTCTGTCGTCGTTCTCCATGAAAGCCGAGGAGCACCGCCGCCATGAACGACGTCGAGGAGGCTCCAGTGCTCCTCCGTCTCGTCCATGACGTCCGTTGCATTCCTAGTGCTCCCAGGGTCACTTAGCATTAGCGCTAGCCCAAGCTCTCCCCTCACAGCCACCTCTCCGTCGAGCCCGTGGCTCCTGCCACCGCCACCTTTGAAGACGCCATCGTCCTGGTCACCCCCGAAGCCGCCCGCGTGCACCAGACGACGCGCGAGAGCACGGGCTACGTTCCCGTGGTCTCAGCGCATCGAATGATGCACGGGAGCTACGGATCCGAGCAACGCCGCCGCGTCTGGTGGCCACCGGCAGCTAGCCGCCGGCCTGTCAGGCTGACCCCGGCTAATCACTCCCTAATGACCCCCCCCCCCACAACCTATGACATGTGGGCCCAGCCTCACTAATCCCCCCTGTTAAGTTAACTTCATTCAAATCGTTTAATTAAATAGTGAGAGGCTGACCAGTGGGTCCCAGCAGTCCGTGGCCCCCTGACGCCAGCATGAAGTCATGCTGACGCAGTAAATCTTTTCCAGAAAATTAGAAATGAATTAAAGAATTCCAGAAAATCCAGAAAATAGCCCAAACTTTGGAAATTCATAGAAAATTCATATCAACTCCAAATTGGACAAATAATATATGAAAAATGATCAGGAGAAAATAAGCTATCCAAATATCCAACTTTCAACTTTTTTTGAGTTGATTTTAAAATGGGATCAGTAGCATTTGCTATTTGATTTAAATGGAATTAAATCAAATTCTATTCAAAAGTTTTTACAACTTGAACCATGGCACCATGATACATTTCAACCACACATCAGAGGCATATCATACACATTCCAAAATGATTCAAATTGATCAAACAATGTCACATGTAACTTGGCTAAGTTTGAATTCAAATTGGAGTTTGAATTTGCAATATACTCCATTTAAATGGAATTGCTTCACACATCAAAACATATACATCAAGTTTCAACCTTCCATCATGTGATTGTGCATTGTATTTACTTTGCTGCCTTGTTTGTTGTTTGTCGAGTAGAGGTGGAACCGGAGCAGGAGGCTGCCCCCTTCGTTGAAGACCCCGAACCCGAACCTCGTCAGCAAGGCAAGCAAACCCCCATTGATCATGTCGATAAAATCCAACTTCCCTCTCATATCTCGCTTATGCATTGTATAGGATGATTACCATGCTACGTTTCTACAGCATAGATGAACCCATTCCTTTGCATGACCTATCATTTGTCACAGTAGTAGGCAAACCACGATCCTAGCAACTGTAGGAGTTGATTGATATCATGTGGCCCCTGCAATTGTTACTGCTTATTGCATGCTTAGAATGATACCATGTTGATACTGTTATGTGAGTCGGGATGGTAGTGATCATGTTGATGATGGTAGAAAAGTGTTGGTGAATCCATCCTAATACAAGGTGAACGATGAGAGGCTGTGTAGGAGTACACGGTGGGTTGTCTCGTTGAACACCGCCCTAAGTCCGAGTTCTTGTGTGGTGATCCAAGATGAAGAGTACAACCACACATTGGGCTCACTGACCCCTCTCAACCTATTAACTCATCCCTTTCGATGTCCAGATGTCGCAATAGTTTGGAGTTCTGGTAGGTCTGTGGCCTGGATGCTAAGTGAGAGAACGGCTCATCCGAGACCGGCTTATGCACCACGCACACATCACTTGGGTCCACTTCGGTAAACCGGCCGGGTTCACGATAGTGGTAGCCAACCCAGGTAGGCGGCTTTCTCGGACTAGATCTGCTATGAGGTAACAGTTGTGGTGAGCATCCTCGCCGACACTTCTTGAACGGTGTCGAGTACAATGGCGGTAACCGATGATCATGTGTGTGTAGCGGTACACCCCTGCAGGGTTAACAAAACTATTCGAATAGCCGCGTCCGCGGTTATGGACTGCTTGGAAAGCTTAGATTGATTATTAGACAACTTGAACCAGATACTTCTAAAACACACCGAGATAAGTGTGAGTGCTATGGCGTGCTTTATCGTGGGGAAGTCGAGGAAGGCACCATAGTGGTGTAATTGGTTGGAGAAAGTAGTGGACTCGTGTACGCTTCTTACCTCAAGTCTGGTACTCGTAGTTCAGGACTAGCCAAGTCAAAGCTGGCACTTCTGCAAGTGAAACCCCACCTCCCTTTACCTTGATACATGTGCGCGAGTAGTATAGCTCCTATGTAAGTCTTGCTGAGTATGACTTTGTACTCACGTTTGCTTAATTTATGTTTTAGATGAAACCACTGACCCCGAAGGTGGCTTCTTCATCGAGCTGGACGACTGAAGATCAAGCTAGTCTAGTCCCAGTCAGACGACTGGTTCCCTCGTGGAGGGCATGTGTTTAAATAAGGCTTCTTAAGCCATTTGTTAAACTTGTCTGTACTCAGACATACTTTGCTTCCGCTTTTTGTTGTAATGTTGGATCACATGTTTGTGATCTCTGTGTGCACTCTATAAGAGTTATCAATAAAAATGTATACTTTGTAGAGAATTGCAATGATACCTGCTGTTCATACAAGGCATGTGTGATGCGTCTATGTTTATAACATGCATGTCTTTGCATGGGTTTTCGAGACCTTAGTTGTGATCTGGCTGGCGGTCTTTCATACACCAAGTGGCCCTTAGATGTGCGCAGCTTGGGGCATCGCGATGCGATTGTTCGAGACTCTGTCTCGTGCACACTTTGTGGTATGATCGAGCCCACCCTAGACCCCGACTAAGTGATCGGGCTGGTGTAAGTCTATGTAAGAGTTATGAGATAGTCGATAGTACGGTTGAGGCGACTTGTCTTTGAATATGGGAGTTCATCACCCATATCATTAGACCTGTGTGCGGACGATGAGGACCCATCTCAGTTGATCATCCGGCCTGGATGGGATACCCCTCACGTACGATGCTTTCCGAGAACGTTCTGTGCTTCGCCTTGTCTCCTTAGACAAGTGGGTACGGTTCTCGGCTCTCCATATGACTATGTGTTAGATGGACTTGCATACGCTAACCCCGGGTCCCGACACAGTCGGGGGCTCGTCGCAGCAGCCACCCCCCGAGGCGTTCTTCGCAATCGCGACACAAACGAAATTAGCACTCGGGGGCTCGCCGCAGCAGCAAAACCCCTTACTGCAAAACCAAGACAGCAAAGGAGTGCAGTACACCAAGAGGAAGCATATACAAAGCAAGGAAGCACCTAACCCCTAGGCTCCATCGTCGCCTTAATAAGAGAACCCAGATAACAATCGTTCTCTTCGCAAACCCGCTTGACAACTTGGCGTGTAGGCTCATCGACCGCCACGTAGTGCTCATCCATCGGGTGATCCCTACCACCTGGAGGACCCTCCACCACTTGAGCAATATTAACTCCCGGCCAATGACTATGGACCAAGCCCAAGGCAGCCCGAGCTCGAGCATGAATCTGGTGATCCATCACGCGACGCAGCTCTGCAGGCTGAGAAAATACGCGGCAGAGCGTCTCAAAGGACGATGGCACCACCTGCAGCAGATAAAACTCAGAGTGGATCCTGCCCAGCACCCGTTGACAGTACCGCAGAGCAGCCGGCACCCTCTCAACTCAAAGACGAAGCACAGCAAATGCTCGAGCACGATCCCCATCCGCCCAGAAAGGATTGTTCGCCTGCACATCAAGGTCATCCAGCCACGATAGTTCCGATCAAACAGCCTTCTCTTCATCCCGGGACCGCCCCGCCAGCACTTCGAAAAACAGGATCAAAATCAAGACGAAGACAAAAGCTACTAAATGCAGTCGAGCAATCGAGCAGAAGCCAAAATCACCCCGCAGGAGGTCAGACAACTTCACAACCCACGAAGCAAGGCTATCCAGCACGGCCTCAGCGCGCTCGCGTTTGGAACGATGGACTACTGCAGCCCCGTTGAGGCGAACAACTTCCTGCTCGAACAAAAAGAAAGGAAAATCAAGCACAACAGCAGGAATGGCCAAGCAGTTACTCCAATAAAAGTAGCACAGATTCACCACCACAAAGGAGGCATATTACAACCAAAAGTTTCAGACGACACGACATGGCTACGCCTTCCCCTTGCCCGCAGAGGAGGGATACGGAGCATCCACAAATTTTTGCAGGCGACGAGCCAGAACAGTGGCTCGCTCACTCCGCTCGTTGGTGTAATCATGGATAGTCTCAACCAGAGAATCGTCAATGGCAATTCCGTGCCCCATGAGAACAACAAGGGACGTGGAAAGACCACTCACCATGTTCTCGCAAATTAGCTCCTCCAAGAGATCCCCGTCATCGCCAAATGCAGCAACGCGGGCGTCTAGACCAGCTGGCAACTTCTTGTCCTCCGGTATGAGGTGCTCATGAGCAAGACCCACAAGAGTGGAAGCCCGGGCGCAGACACCCTTGGCAACATCAACAGCAGCCGACATGGCATCCACGACCCCACGGAGAACTCCAGACCCCGATGCAACCACTTCCGTCGCACTTGCACCCGTAGAGGCTGCACCAGGCAACAAAAATTACTACGGGAAGACAAAGAGACAAAGCGCCCAGCAAAGGAACGACAACTTACACACAAGCGACTCCGCCAAGAACCGAAGACGCTTGCACTCGACTGCCTTCTCCTGCACAAGCGCCTCCTCGGCCTGACGCAGGCGTACCAGCTCCTCGTGTTGAAAGTGCAGCTCTTTCTCCTAGGAAGCCAAAGCAGCCTTGAGGTTGGAAATCGTTCTTTCCGCCTCCTCGACCTACTTCTCGGCAGTTTTAGCGACGGTCTGAGAAACAGACAACACTCAGAACAGAGGACCCAACAGTTCAAGCACATCAGTACAGGAAGAAATGCTTACTACTCATGGCAGATAAAGCATCCTAGGCAGAATTGTGGGTCTGTTGCCAATGCTCAGCTTCGACCACCAGACGCTCACAGTGTTGGAACACCGGGCTATTTGAAGATATCAAATATTAAGATAGTACTAAAGCAAGACTACAACCAACCGCAAGCGCTTTTTTGCAGCCTCGGGGGCTACTCCCATCGGGAGCACTGGCCGTGCTCCCAATGACAAAACGGTACAATACAAAGACAGAGCCAAGGCAAGACTACAATCAACCGCAAGAACTTGCTTGCAGCCTCGGGGGCTACTCCCATCGGGAGCACTGCCGTGCCCCCGATGACAAAGACTACACAAGCAAGTAGGAAACAAACTCACCAGCCCAGCTATGCGGTCGGAAAAGCGGACTTTATCTTCAACGGTAAGATCAAGACGGCCCAAGTAAGGATGTCCTTGAGTAGCAGGCTTGAGATCAGGAGCAACAACACCAGACGCCACTGGCGGAGCAGCAGCAGAAATCACACCCACAACCGTGACAGCAGGAGTCACCGACGGTACGGGCTGAACAACAGCAGCCGAAGAATCCTCAATGTGCTTGGAAACTACTCCAGAGTCATTCGACTGCAGGTCGACAATAGCCGCACTGGTGGAGGAAGCAGTCGGAGCAGTCGCAGCGCTACAAGATAAACATCATCAAACAAAAGAACAGAGGAAAACAACCCCGGCAAAGTTGAGCAGATTCTTACCCGCCACGCGCATAGCAAGTACGCACCAACCTCCCAAGCCTGGACCTTTTGCGGGCGACAACATGTAACACCCTCTGTTGTCTGTAACAGTAATCATCACTGTCTATCAATCATTGTTGTTCCCCTGACCCTGTTCAAACTTTGTGCTGAGCTAACCAAAACCTTGGTGTGGGTGATCAACAACCAAGTCCCAATTGCTTGATCACTTGAAGTCAAACCCTAAAGTCAAAACCTTTCAAATTTAGGATATGAAAATTGTGGTAAAATTAACCTTGCTCAAAAATTATGGAACCAATTTTGTAAATTGCCTAAAAACATTATAATCATGTTGGACCAGCTTTGGTAATTTTTGAAGTTATAAATTTTACAAACAATTATAATAGTAGCTAATAAATCCCATTTAGCCATTTTAAATCTAATTTAAATATTCATTGAGTTTTAAAATGCACCAAACTTGTTGGGTCACCTACATGTGACATGCCTGTAATTTAGAAACCACTAAAAAATTTAAATAAAATGTAGAGGCATTTAAATTAATTACATTAAGAGAAAGAAGTAAAACAAAAGAAAGAAAATACAAAATAACTAAAGCTCGCCCTGGGCGACGGCCCACTCGGCCCAGCTCACCCCCGAGCTTGTCTTCTTCCCCCCCCCCCACCCACTCCCACCTGCCCCGTACGGCGGCCGAGAGCGAGCACGCCGCTGCCAGGCCGGCCCCGCCCTCCACCTGCTCCCTCCCGCCACGGAGGCGATAAGCTCAAGGCCAGCTACTCCCCTGGACAACCTCCCCCTCCATTTCCCCTCCTCCTCTTCTCGCAGTCGTCGGGGCAAAAGCTCCCGAGCGTCGTCGTCGCCGTTGTCGTGGCCAGCCGCGGCCAGTCGTCGAATCAGCCTGCACCGCCGTGTCCATTGTGGTTGCCGTCATCGTCCTCTCCATCACGCATAAGCTGGCGTGCCCGGAGCCACCCCAGCGCGTGGAATTTCTTCGTCTTCAACCTCGGTCCCGGCGAGATCCCCGACCGATTCCGGCTGCTCTGAGTCGCCCCCGAGCAGTTTGCCACCGCCTACGTGATCAGGGTGAGCACGCTCCCCTTCCCCAACCCTCCATGGATTCCCGAATAGGCCGTAGCCATTTCCCCCAAATGCGCATGTACGGGCCGCCGCCATTGAAGACCTAGCCGAGCTCCTCGTCCACCGTAGCGCGCACTTTCGGCACCATAGAGTTGCACGTGCCCCGTACGTTCGATTTGGCGCAAGATTACTTTCGATTTCTCCACCGTTTGCAACCTGCCATTGGAGCCCGAGCACAGCCGCCGCCATTGTCGAGCTAGAGCTCTCCCTAGATGTCCCCGACACCCTCCCCCACCACAGATCGATGCAGCTCTGACGGGGATCAACCCCGGCAAATCCCATGGTCAGGGACCTTGGGTTAGTCATGAGAGGCACAGGTTGGACGATAGCTCGTCGGCAAACAGGAGGACACGTTCCTGCTCGATATTATTGATGAGGGAGATGTGATTACAGTGGATGCCAAGGCTGGAGCGCTCAAGGCTAGGGTTACAAATGATATTGGATGTCCTTGGCGTCGCCCCTCCTAGCCCTTATATATCGGGCTAGGTCTCGGGGAGTTCATCTACGTTTACAGGTAAGCTTTCCTAACCCTAGCTTGCTCCGTACGTCAGATCTTCGCACCTTCCTTGTGAGTCGCAGACTCCTATGTCGGTGCCAATTTAGCGGGCCAAGG
The DNA here is from genome assembly GCA_950022295.1 of Bromus sterilis. Lineage (NCBI taxonomy): Eukaryota > Viridiplantae > Streptophyta > Magnoliopsida > Poales > Poaceae > Bromus > Bromus sterilis. The sequence continues at coordinate 342,938,252 of OX465596.1, read as the reverse complement.
CGGGTCCAGGAGGGTCTTCATGGGCCTTCTACCTTCAGGGACACCGGGTAGGCCTATCCGTAGGAGTCGTGGGGTCATCCCCTCGTCAGTAGCCCCCGAGTGCCTGGGGGACTCGAAGAGTCGCGCAAGAACTCGAGTACATCCGTTTGTCGGTCGTTTGTATGTGCGGTACAACCGCGGGTCGCTGGCAGTCTGGTGGCCATGACAAAACCTATTTCGAGGGATGCTAAGCTGAAAGGGCCCAAGGAATCGACTGGTCGAGCCTTGGCGAATTGCGCTAGTGGCAAATACCGCAGTATCCCAATCAAACCCATGTCCCTTGACGTGAGCTTGGAACACTGGTGTTGAGAAAAAGTCCTGCCGCTTCAGGTCTTACGGTGTTCATTTTCCGCCAGTAATGTGCATAGCCTAAGGCGCGTCCACCCAGCTTTTTCTATCATGCGCAGCGCATGGAAAAGGTTGGGAGTGAAATCGCTCTTCGGCAAGTCCCAGCCCGGCCGAACTTCGCAGCGTGGTCTTACCTACACGCTAATCTTGCGTGGCATCTGGGCACAGAGTGTCGTGTTCCAGGAATGTGTGTTTTTGAGGCGCGGAGCCTAATAGTATTGCACCCGCTTGGAACAAAACATCAAGCGAGTTGTTCACTCATTCACCCGCGGAGCTTGTTTCGAGTGCTCAGACGGGGGGTTCTTCGCGAGTGGTCACTCGAATGTCGTTTCGGCTCTTGAGGTGAGAGAGCACCCGAGACTCTTAGCGCCGTATGATCTTGGCGAATGCATGTTTGTCTTGTGTCGGGTTGAGGGAGCACCCGAGACTCTCGTGATTGCGAGTGGTCACTCGAGCACATTGCTGAATTTTAGGCGGCTGCTCACCTGAGGCTCGGTTTTGAGTGGGTACACTCCCGATGGGAGTTTAAATATATTTGAAAAATGTGTTTTAAGAAATCATTCTTGATGTATGTTGGTATTCTTCGCCGCTTGTCAGGATAACGATGCCTCTGTTTGATGGCTGTTAGGGATGCTCCGCGAGTGAGCCGTCACGTCTTCATGACCGGTCATAATTATGACCGTTGTGGCGTGCAGCAGGCGCTGGTTGAGTTTCCGATACACGCGTTGGAAACGCATGTGAATTGACGCGTCTCACGCACAGTGCGCCCCGTGGGAAAGCATCTTGGTCTTGGAATCTTAGACGTCTGCGATGTTTGGTCTTTGAATTAATTGCTTCTGTCGTCTTGGCTTCTCTGTGCTGGGAGATTTTTGTTTTGTAAATGAGCCTTTCTCTTCCACAGCGTTTTCGCCTCTATCCACCTTGCTGCTTTGCCTCTTCCTTCTTCCTTTCTTCCTCTCATGGTTCCCAGGCGAGGTGTTGGCCATGGCCGTGTTCGTCGTGGCCGTGGTGGCCGTACACCACGCTCATGCCGTGGTGGTCGCCATGGTACGGCGCCAATGCCTTCCTCCTCTCCCTTGGAGAAGGGATTCTGGCGCTATGATTTTCTTTTACGCGTTCGTGGCCAGAGCGCCAATCGCGTTCTTCTTCCCTCTGCTTTTTCCGCCATTTTCTCTGAACGTGGCTTAGATGGCTTGCTTCTGCATCTTCAAGGGAGCTGTCGATCTCCTTCTTATGTTGAATTGGAGTTTGATAGCTCCCGCTTGACTTTTCTTAGCTCTGGTTGGAGTTTGTTTGCTCGGCGGTTGAATTTGCGAGATGGCGATATGCTCAGCTGTCGTTTTGACGGCGAAAGCACTGTCACTGTCCGCGCGTTTGACCCGAGCGGCAATAGCATGGATCCGCACTGGAAGGAGTCGAGCAGCGACAGTTCCACAAGGTCGAGGAGTCCTACGCCTGCATCTTCTACAACTCCGTCTTCTGGTGACTCCTCAGGTGGTGATGCCTTCTCCATCAGCTCCGAAGAAGAAATCGACGTCAAACCATCGATCAAGCGGGCGCGCCAAGCGACCTTGTAGAACTGGAGGCGGCCTCATCTTCGCCGGCAACTCGGAGAAGGAGTTGCGCCGCCGGAGAAGAAGGCGTGCAGCTGCAGCTGGAGAAGAAGCTGCTGGAGCAGGAGAAGAAGCTAGTGGAGCATCAACAAATAAGTCGAGCTTCACCCTTTTGTTATGTCATTGACATCCTCTGCTAGCTTCCTTTTTTTCCTTTGTCTGTGGTGATGCCCTTGTGCTAGAGTCGATTACCACTCATGGGCACACATGTAGAAGTCGTAATTCCTTGGGTGATTCCCTCTTGTAACAGGAGCTGCCTTCTATCCAAATGTAGTTGAGTCTTTTTATACCTTTATGGTTGAATTCAAGCTGTGGTTTGAGATCTTGCAATAAACTGTGTTTTCGACTCCCATGATGCCATGTCTTCGACTCCATCTTTCGATTCCATCTAATAGCGCGGAATGTCTTCGACTTCATCTGTTAGCGTGAGATGTCTTCGACTTCTTCTGATAGCGTGAAATGTCTTCGACTTCATCTCGCGATGCACTGACTTTCTAGTGTGTTCTATCGGGTGCGCGGCAGCGCTCCCGATGGGAGGAGCCCCTGAGGCTACGTTTGAGTTGTAGAGTCAAATGTAGGCTTAAAACTTTGCGTATTTTCTCGCGGTTCAACTCTGGAGTAGTCCCCGAGTTTTGGTTGTTTGTCGTCCGGGTAAAGACTTGAATATTGCAAGCTTGGTGTTTTTTTAATGGGACCGTAGCGTGTCTCGGGGAATGCTTATGCCTAAGCCCCCGAGCTTTCAAGGTGAGCTCGCGTAGGTGGCCATAGCGTCTCTTGGGGGGATTTTTTCTCTTAAGACCCCGAGTGCTTTGGTTAAGATCGCTTGAGTGGCGATAGCGTCTCTCGGGGGGATTTTGTGTTTTAAGCCCCCGAGTGCTTTGGTTAAGATCGCGTAGGCGATAGCAACTCTCGAGGGGATTTTATTCTTAAGCCCCCGAGTGCTTTGGTTAGGGTCGCGTAGGCGATAGCGTCTCTCGGGGGGATTTTATGCTTAAGCCCCCGAGTGCTTTGGTTAAGATCGCGTAGGCGATAGCGTCTCTCGGGGGGATTTTATTCTTAAGCCCCCGAGTTCTTTGGTTAGGGTCGCGTAGGCGATAGCGTCTCTCGGGGGGATTTTATGCTTAAGCCCCCGAGTGCTTTGGTTAAGATCGCGTAGGCGATAGCGTCTCTCGGGGGGATTTTATTCTTAAGCCCCCTAGTGCTTTGGTTAGGGTCGCATAGGCGATAGTGTCTCTCGGGGGGATTTTATGCTTAAGCCCCCGAGTGCTTTGGTTAAGATCGCGTAGGCGATAGCGTCTCTCTGGGGGATTTTATTCTTAAGACCCCGAGTGCTTTGGTTAGGGTCGCGTAGGCGATAGCGTCTCTCGGGGGGATTTTATGCTTAAGCCCCCGAGTGCTTTGGTTAAGATCGCGTAGGCGATAGCGTCTCTCGGGGGGACTTTATTCTTAAGCCCCCAAGTTCTTTGGTTAGGGTCGCGTAGGAGATAGCGTCTCTCGGAGGGATTTTATTCTTAAGCCCCCGAGTGCTTTGGTTAAGATCGCGTAGGCAATAGCGTCTCTCGGGGGGGTTTATTCTTAAGCCCCTGAGTGCTTTGGTTAGGGTCGCGTAGGCGATAGCGTCTCTCGGGGGGATTTTATGCTTAAGCCCCCAAGTGCTTTGGTTAAGATCGCGTAGTCGATAGCGTCTCTCGGGGGGATTTTATTCTTAAGCCCCCGAGTGCTTTGCGATGGCGGTATTTGGGCAACATTTATTTTATTGCGGTCGAGCGGCTACATGAGTTGCCGGTCATGTCTGAATGATGGGGACTATGGATAGAACAGTCGCAAGTTTGCTACGTTCCATGGGTTACCCACGTCCTCGTCTGTCTTCGGGTTCTTCAGCCTGTAGGCGCCACCTCCGATGACTTCTGAGACTATAAATGGTCCTTCCCATTGGGGGCAAGTTTATGGACCTTCTATTGTATCAGCCGTAGGACTAGGTCACCTTTGTTAAAGGTTCTAGTGCGCAAGCGACTGCTTTGGTAGGTGCGTAGCTTGTCCTGGTATCCCTCTGATTTTGCCAGGGCTGTATCTCTTGCTTCGTCAGCTGTATCTTTGTCATCTTGTAATGCTTCTTCTGCTTCTTCTTCTTCGTACCCGGTGACCCGAGGTGCTACGAACTTGAGGTCATGTGGTAGTACTGCCTCTGCCCCGTACACCATGAAGAAGGGTGTGTACTGGGTCGCTGTGTTTGGTGTAGTTCGTAGGCTCCATAGTACCGCGGGGAGTTCTTCTACCCAGTTGCCCGCGGCTTGCTCGAGTGGTGCGAGGAGCCGCTTCTTGATTCCCACGCATACAAGGCCGTTTTATTTTTCCACTTGGCCGTTGGACTGCGGGTGCGCGACTGATGCATAATTGATTTTGATGCCCAGTTCTTCGCAAAAGTTCTGGAATTCTGCGGCTGTGAAGTTTGTGCCGTTGTCCGTGATGATGTTGTGTGGCACTCCGAACCTGAAGATGATCGATTTGATGAAGTTGACAGCCGGGAGGGCTGTGGAGCTGGTGATGGGCACTGCTTCGATCCATTTGGTGAACTTGTCGACTGCGACCAGCAGGTGTGTCCTTCCGCCCTTTGATGATTTCTTGAGTGGGACCACCATGTCGAGCCCCCAGGTGGCGAACGGCTAGGATAGTGGTATGGTCTTCAGCTCTAAGGTGGGAGCGTGTGGCCTGTTGGCGAATTTCTGGCAGGCGACACAACGTCGCATGATTTCCTCTGCGTTTTTCATGGCTGTGGGCCAATAGAATCCGGCTCGGAATGCTTTGGACACGAGTACTCGACTGCTCGCATAGTGCCCGTAGGTGCCTTCGTGGATTTCGAGCAGTAGGGCTTTGCCGTCCTCTTCGTCGATGCACCTTTGGAGTATCTGGGTGATGCTGCGCTTGTATAGCTGTTGGTTGATCACCGTGAACGCCTTGGATCGTCGGCTGATGTGTCGTGCTTCGGCCATGTCTTGCGGTAGCGTACCTTCGATTAGGAATCGGAGGAACGGTTTTGCCCAGACAGCTCCTTCGAGCTCTGTTGGAGCTGTGCTGTCGGGTGTGCTGGTGCTTGTGCCTTCTGATGGGTTTGCTGCTGCCACCTGCGCCAGGTCTGTTGCGTCCTCGCCGTCCACGATTGCTTCAGGTGCTGCTGCATGTACCTTGATGTATCTATGGCTGATGCTTTCGAGAAAAACGCCGGGTGGTTATGGTCCTCGGGTCGAACCAATGTTCGCGAGTTCGTCAGCTTCTGTGTTGTTTGCCCTGGTGATGTAGTTGAGCTCGCAACCGTCGAAACTTCCTTCGAGTGCTTTGTAGAGCTTCTGGTAGGCCGCCATGTTGTCGGCTATTGCGTCGCAATTTCTCATAGTCTGCTAGACGACGAGATTGGAGTCCCCGTAGATTATGAGGCGAGTGGCTCCGCACGTTTTGGCCATGCGCATGCCATGGAGGAGTGCCTCGTATTCTACTTCGTTGTTGGAGGCGTGACTGAAGTTCATCTGGAGGACATATTTTAGCTTTGTTCCTTTGGGGGAGATGAGCACAACTCCTGCCCCGGCTCCATCGAAGAACATTGACCATGAACTTGATAGGTCTCGGGGGCCTGGTGTCTGAACCTCCGTCCATTCGACCAGGAAATCTGGGAGTACTTGGGCTTTGATGGCAGTTGGGTGCTTGAACTGCAGGTCCCGCGGGCTGAGCTCAATGTTCCACACGGCGACTCGTCCAGTCGCTCCAGGATTGTTGAGTATGTCAGCGAGTGGTGCGCTGCTCACGATTGTGATAGGGTGCTGATCGAAGTAGTGGGACACCTTTCTTGAGGTCATCATGACGGCCAGTAGTAGCTTCTGATAATGCGGGTACCACTGCTGGGATTTGGTCAGGAGCATGCTGAGGTAGTAGATTGGTCTCTGGATGCTCTGGACCTTTCCTTCTTTCTGCTTCTCCTTCTTGAGGTCGTCTGCTAACTAGTTGAACAGGCGGCAGTCTCTCAAAGTGTGACCTGACTTGACGCGTCCCCAGTCATCCTCGAAGTTGTGGATCGTGCAGGGTTCTGCTAGCTGCTCTCTAGCCGTGAGTTTGCCAGATCCGGCGTGCCTCTTCCTTCTTGAGATTTTGAAGATTTGCTCGTGATCCTCTGGGTGTTCGTGGAAGCAGGAGTCAGTTTCGATTCCTCGACTCATGTCTTGGTTCTTGATGAGGTTGACGAATTCATCTGGCCTTCGATTTGGGTCATAGTACTCGCCCACCGGCGTCTCAGAGTCGATGTCCTGGCTGGCGGCAGGTGCTCGTGTGACGGCGTGTCGTCGAGTGGTCGTCGGTTGCACGGCTGCGTGTCGTGGCTCGTTCAGTGGGGCCTCGCCGTAGATCTCCCGTGCGCGCCTTTTGGGTCGTCGATTCCTTCCTCCTTGGCGATGGTTCTGCTGATCGCTGGTTTCGATCTCGTAGTCATCGTCTTGATGTGCGGCGGGTGCCCGGGCGGCGGTGGGTTGTCGGAAGATTTGCGAGTCCTCCGCTGCGCGTCGCGGTTCGTCGAGTGGAATTCCTTCATAGAGGCCCCTCGCCGTTCTTCTGGGTCGTCGATTCCTTCGCTGTTGACGCTGCACTTGACAGTTACCGTAGTATCGGTCCTGGCACAGCTGTAGCCCGAGCGATCTTGATGGGGTGGCAGAGATGTTCGCCTTGATCTTGAATCCTTCGAGTGGGCTAGATCTGGTCCTTGCCCCTTAGTTGTGGCTTGCTGAAGACGGGACCGCCGAGATCGTGATCCCAACCTGTGTAGTTCCCACAGACGACGCCAATTGACGGGGATTAACCCCGGCAAATCCCATGATCAGGGACCCTGGGTTAGTCATGAGAGGCACAGGTTGGACGATAGCTCGTCGGCAAACAGGAGGACACGTTCCTGCTCGATATTATTGATGAGAGAGGTGTGATTACAGTGGATGCCAAGGCTGGAGCGCTCAAGGCTAGGGTTACAGATGATATTGGATGTCCTTGGTGTCGCCCCTCCTAGCCCTTATATATCGGGCTAGGTCTTAGGAGTTCATCTACGTTTACAGGTAAGCTTTCCTAACCCTAGCTTGTTCCGTATGTCAGATCTTCGCACCTTCCTTGTGAGTCGCAGACTCCTATATCGGTGCCAATTTAGCGGGCCAAGGCGGGTCCAGGCGGGTCTTCATGGGCCTTCTACCTTCAGGGACACCGGGTAGGCCTATCCGTAGGAATCGTGGGGTCATCCCCTCGTCAGGCTCACTGCTCTCGATCGATTGGATCAATACCCGCGCAATATGGTGCCCCACAGCGAGCAAACGGCCGAGCTCGCCGGAGCTCCTCGCCGCCGGTGACCACCTGTGTCACTGGCCGGTGGCCCCCACGCGCCAGTGAAGTGATTAGGGCACTGTTGTGCCACTGACAGCGGGCCCCACTCGCTAAACCCCCGGCTAATCCCACTGTTAAATTAAACAGAGACTTAGCCCCCCTCCCAGTCACTTACAAGTGGGCCGCTAGAAATTTAAAATAATTTAAACTGGTTATTTAGCACTTGTGTCACTGACCACTCGGCCCCCCTTGTCAGTTTGTTTTTTTAAAAGAATTTATTAGAAAATCCAGAGGCTGACATGTGGGCCAGTGCCTGTTTTATTTTTATTAAAATGTTTTATAAAAAACAGAGGCTGACATGTGAGTCCCACATGTCAGGCACTGTTGTGAATAATGTTTTGGATAATGTTGGAATTTAATAATAAAAGAAATTCAGAAAATCATTTAAATTATTTAAAACTTTGAAATTCAATAACTTTTAAACCGTAACTCAGATTAAAAAACTTTATACATGAAAATTGATCAGAAAAATATAATGAATACGAATACGCTATCCATATGACGACCACCCCCCTCTAACTTACTGAGAATCGACATTCCCCCTTCGGGCCGTCTGTCGATAATTTCCCGGTGCCGATAAAGACCAGCCGGATGAATTTACTCTTAACATGAAAGTTGCTCAGAATGAATCAACGATCACGGATACAATATCCACATGTCTGTCAGATGTCTCTAACACTTCAGACATGGAACCTTCCCCTCCGGATCATCTGTTCGATAATTACCCGGAGCCGGTATTTCATCCCCGGATGAATTCCCGTTCCGAGCAACCTGCATTGCACTGCGTTAGAACACCGTTAACATTGCATTTGTCATGCCATGCACCTGGTTGTATATGCTTGCTTGTATTTACTGTTTCTCCCCCCCCTTTTAATCTCTGATAGACACCGCTGCTGTCGCCGACTACACCGTTGCTGAGTACGACTACTTCGTCGACGACCCTACCCCTACCGTCGAGCTTCCAGGCAAGCAGAGCCATTCTCTTCCCCAGATATCTCCTATCTTTCCGTACTTTCTTGCACTAGGCATTGTTACTGCTGCTGCTATGTTACAATCCTATTCAATTGCATATCCTGTTTTTTCGCCCTTTGATGTACCTTCCTTTATCCTATGCTGCCTATTATATATTATATTCAGCAGTGAGCTGCTTATTGGCTTCTCTCCCTTCGTTGGTTTCCCCAAGTGAAGGTTTGAGATGCAGTGCAGCAGGAGTTTTCCCTCGGTGAAGATACCAAGGTTTGTCTCCAGTAGGACTCCAGAGATGATAAGTAGGTGTCAGCGGCGCAACTGACGCGGACCTGCACACAGACACAGATAACTTTGTTCCCAACGAAGTTCGGAGAGGTTGTCAATCTCTCCGGTCTTGTTGTTCACAAATGATAAAACGCAAGGGATAATGATAGCAACTTGAAAGTAAATGAAGAAAAGTAAATATAGCTTGGAAACAGTAATGAGGATATGGACCGGGATACGTGATGTTCACTAGTGATTTCTCTCTCCAAAAAGACGATAAAACTGCTATGCGAGGTAAACAAATTACAGAAGGGAAATTGACAGGATTATGAACGCACCGCAATGCTAACTATGCTACAAAAGAAAGGAAGAGGTTCAAAAGCACGGGCAGTACGCCAAAATAAGTAGACCAAAATACATCTGCATCTACTACTAATCATCCACCTTGAGATATCTATCCTGAACATCTCGTTGGTATTAAGTTACGAGCCCCACCCAAAGTGTAAACCCAAAGCAACAGACAACTGCATTAAAAAGAACTTTGCGTAAACTAAACAATCCTTGTAACCGCGGTTACAAGCACCGTTGTTTTCCCCTTGTGGCAACAACACATCCCCTAGACTCATGTTTCTGTCACTCAAGCGTGTCATCGGGGGGCATGAACCCACAATCTAGCACAACGCTCCCTCTTGGAGTCACTACCTACTACTTGGCCAACGCAATAAACAGCAACGGAGAACATGCAAGAATTACTTAGGAACAAAAATATAAGAGATAAAAACCAAATATATTACTCTATCACAATCTGAACATAATCTCATAATCCATCAGATCCCTCCAAACTCAGCATAGCAACTGCAGAAATATTACAAAGGTGCCTCGATCATGTAGGTCAGCTCACGAGGTCTAAACAATGAAGATCAAAGAGGGGAGGAGAAAATCACATAGCTACTGATCACGGACCCATGGTCCAAGGAAAACTACTCACGAGACATCCGGGGAGCATCCATGGTGGAGAGGAGACTCCCGGAGGTCAATCCTCCCTCCGGCAGGGTGCCGGGAAGAGGTCTTCTGGTGCTCCCAATCTTGGAAGCGCGGCGGCGGCGGAACAGAGGCGAGTTCACGGAATAGGGTTCTCCTTCTGGAGTTTTCCCGTGACGTAGATTAAATAGGCGAAGGGCGAAGCCAGAGGTGGACCACGGGCCCCAGGCGCCCCCCCCCTGGCGCGGCCAGGGGTGGGGCCGCGCCGGGTGGCCGCCTGAGCCCCCCTGGCTCCCCTCTGGACCCTCCTGGGCTCTTCTCGAAGCTTCCGTCACGCTGATTTTTTATCTGGATTTTCCCGAATTTTTCTGGCACTTTTTATATGGGGGAAAACTGAAATAGAAAAACAGCAGAAAACAGGAACTGGCACTGGGGTGCACTGAGTTAATAGGTTAGTCCAAATATGGTCAAAAGTGTATGAAAGTGTATCTGGATCATAGCAATATCACATAAAACATGCATGGAGCAAGCAGAAATTATAGATACGTTTTGGACGTATCATGAGCCATGCGCATCGTTAGCTAGGATTAGATAAAGGGCCGTGATCACTCAGGGGAGTGAACGCGGATACAAATATTATAATTGCACAGGTACGGTACAATGCAGACACCACCTCAGGCCCCTACCACGGCTCTACCGAGCCACCATCAAGTGTGAGCTATCGAGGAGTGATCCTTGTACTCGACTCGTTGCTGACTCTATATAGCCGCTCTAGGTACCTGAGCAACGGTTGTCCTTCAGGTAAGAAGTCGGGCGACCCAAAGGTGCCCGCGAGTGGTATTGCGACGGGACGACAGGGAGGGTACGACCAGTGTATCGGTGTGCTTGGCCCCTGATCGTTGGCCGCGAGAGTTACCAAACCACGAAAGTCGAGCTCCTCCAGGAGCACACGCGAGATAAGGTAAGGAGACGGTTCACCTTGTTGGTAACCGCAGAGACTTGGTGGGACGACAGGGCAGGCACCGATGTACTGGTGGTCCTGGCTGCTGTTGTTGTCCGCGGGTCAGTTAAGTCGAGGCAACGATAACGGTTGTCACGCAGGTTAATTAAAATGCTAAATGGTTCAGCGGATGACTTGAGTAGCCTTTTGGCTTATACGCGCTGCCTACACGTGGGAATTACGAGTTATGGGCTCCTCTGCTTCGTAGTGTCGTCCGAGGACTCTTCAGACGTCAGCAGTACTGCGGCCTGCGCCAGGAAGTGGTGCTGTCTTATTTGCTCGCGCGGTGGTGTCTTATTTCGATTTGCTTTAACTTCACCGGCCAGCCACGCACTGTCGGGACCCGGGGTTAGCGTATGCAAGTACAGTTAAGACATAGTCATATGGAGAGCGGAGAACCGCACCCACTTGTCTAAGCAGACAAGGCCAAGCACTGAACATTCTCGGAAAGCATCGTACGTGAGGGGCATCCCATCTAGGCCGGATGATCCACTGAGATGGGTCCTCATCGTCCGCACACAAGTCAAATGCTATGGGTGGTGAACTCCCATATTCAAAGACAAGTCGCCTCAACCATACTACCGACTATCTCAAAACTCTTACATAGACTTACTCCAGCCCGATCACTTAGTCGGGGTCTAGGGCGGGCTCGATCATACCACAAAGCGTGCATGAGACGGAGTCTCGAGCAATCGTATCGCGATGCCCCAAGCTGCGCACATCTAAGGGCCACTTGGTGTATGAAAGACCGCCAGCCAGAACACAACTAAGGTCTCGAAAACCCATACAAAGACATGCATGTTATAAACATACACGCAGCACACATGCCTTGTATGAACAGTAGGTACCATTGCAATTCTCTACAAAGTGTACATTTTATTTATAACTCTTATAGAGTACACACAGAGATCACATACATGTGATCCAACATTACAACATAAAGCGGAAGCAAATTATGTCTGAGTACAGACAAGTTTAACAAATTGGCTTAAGAAGCCTTATTCAAACATAAAGCCCTCCACGAGGGAACCAGTCTGCTGACTGGGACTAGACTAGCTTAACTTCAGTCGTCCAGCTCGATGAAGAAGCCACCTTCGGGGTCAGTGGCGTCATCTAAAACATAGATTAAGCAAACGTGAGTACAAAGGCGTACTCAGCAAGACTTACATAGGAGCTATACTACTCATGCACAGGTATCAAGGTAAAGGGAGGTGGGGTTTCACTTGCAGAAATGCCAGCTTTGACTTGGCTAATCCTGAACTACGAGTACCAGACTTTGAGGTAAGAAGCGTACACGAGTCCACTACTTTCTCCAACCAATACACCACTATGGTGCCTTCCTCGACTTCCCCACGAGAAAGCACGCCATAGCACTCACACTTATCTTGGTGTGTTTTAGAAGTATCCGGTTCAAGTTATCTAATAATCAAGCTAAGCTTTCCAAGTAGTCCATAACCGCGGACGCGGCTATTCGAATAGTTTTGATAACCTTGCAAGGGTGTACCGCTACACACACATGACCATCATTTACCGCCTTTGATCTCGACACCATTCAAGGGGTGCCAGCGAGGATGCTCACCACAACTGTTACCTCATAGCCGATCTAGTCCGAGAAAGTCGCCTACTTGGGTTGGTTACCACAATCGTGAACCCGGCCGGTTTACCGAAGTGGACCCAAGCGATGTGTGCGTGGTGCATAAGCCGGTCTCGGGTGAGCCGTTCTCTCCCTTAGCATCCAGGCCACAAGCCTACCAGAACTCCGAACTACTGCGACATCTGGACATCGAAAGGGATGAGTTAATAGGTTGAGAGGGGTCAGTGAGCCCAATGTGTGGTTGTACTCTTCATCTTGGATCACCACACAAGAACTCGGACTTAGGGCGGTGTTCAACAAGACAACCCACCGTGTACTCCTACACAGCCTCTCATCGTTCAACTTGTATTAGGGTCGATTCACCAACACTTTTCTACCATCATCAACATGATCATTCCCATCCCGACTCACATCACAGTAACAACATGGTATCATACTAAGCATGCAATAAGCGGTAACATTTGCAGGGGCCACATGATATCAAACAACTCCTACAGTTGCTAGGATTGTGGTTTGCTTACTACTGTGACAAAATGATAGGTCATGCAAAGGAATGGGTTCATCTATGCGGTAGAATCGTAACATGGTGATCATCCTATACAATGCATAAGCGAGACATGAGAGGGAAGTGGGATTTTATCGACATGATCAATGGGGTTTTTCTTGCCTTGCTGACGAGGTTCGGGTTCTGGATCTTCAGCGAAGGGGGTGACCTCTTGCTCCGGTTCCAGCTCTACTCGGCAAACAAAGCACGAAGTAGCAATCAATATGAATGCAATGCTCAAGCACATGATGGAATGTTAAAGCTTGAAGTATAATTTTGATGTGTGAGGCAATTCCATTTAAGTGGAATATATTGCATTTAAAATGCAAATTCCAACTCCACATTTGAATTCAACATTAACCAAGTTATATGTGATATAGTTTGATCATTTTGAATCATCTTCAAATGTGTATGATATGCTGCTGATGTGTAAGTGAAATGTAGCATGTTGCCATGGTTCAAGTTGCAAAAATATTTGAATTGAATTTGATTTAATTCCATTTAAATCAAATAGAAAATGCTACTGATCACTTTTTAAATTCAACTCAAACAGAGTTGAAAGTTGCATATTTGGAAAGATAATTTTCTCCTGATCATTTTTCATATATTATTTGTCCAATTTGGAGTTAATATGAATTTTCTATGAATTTCCAAAGTTTGGGGTATTTTCTGGATTTTCTGGAATTCTTTTAATTCAAATAATCTCTGGAAATTCATTTAAATGATTTACTGCGTCAGGCTGACGTCAAGCTGGCGTCAGGGGGGGCTGACAAGGGGGTCCCACCTGTCATTGACTGGGTTAACTTAACCCGTGGGTTAAATTAATCCAGTGGCTTAATTAAGCCACTGGGCCCACTGGTCAGTGACCCAGGGGTCACTAATTAGGTGATTAACTGGGGGGTTAAGGGCTGACTCGCCGGCGGCTTGACGCCGGCGACTGGACCACGGCGGCGCTTCACGGGGAGGACGATTCCGGCCACGGGAGGGGAAACGGAGGGCACCAACTTGCTCCTGGAGGTCTCCCGCGTCTTCTGGAGGCATCGGGGGTTCGCGGGGTGCTCGGAATCGACGACGGCGACGACTCCGGCGGCAACAGAACCACGGCGAAGTCGTAGACGACGCTACCGTGCACGGATCGGGCTGAATTCACTCGCGTTCGAAAGCTATCATGCTCAGGAACCAAACGCACGCGCTGGCTGAGTCGAAGGGGCACAGGGGCGACCTCGAGCTCATCCATGGCGGCGAAGTGCCTCGGCATCCATGGCGGATCCGGCTAGAGCGAGTAAAGGAGGGGGAAAGGTGAGGGTTTTCGTTCGCAAGCTCACCCTGAAACTGTCTGGAGTGGTGGCTTGCTCGGGGAGGCGCTGGAGTTGCCGGAATTCGAACTCGATCCACGGCGGCCGGCGATGAAGACGATGAAGCTAGCGAGCTCGGGGAGGCGTCCGGCTCCGATTCCTTCTGCAGTTCGATGAAGACGACGACGGCGAAGCGATTGGACACCTTGGCTTGACTCCTTGACGTCGATGGCCACGAGTTCTTGCGACGGTGAGCGGCGGCGCTCTCGGGTGGAGGAAGAAATCGGCGAAGGAGGAGGAAGGAGTCGCGCTGGAGGGAAGGAATGGATCAGGACGGGAGAGAGGCGTCTCCAGGCGCGAGAAGGGGCCACGGGGAGGCCTGGAAGCTCTCGGCGGCGACGTGGCGTCCACGGCTGGCTCGGTGGCATTCCACCGAGCAGCTTGGAGGCGCGGGGTGGGGAAGAAGACTCCCCTGCCCCTGGTGGGCCGGCTGGGCTGGGTGGGCCGTCTTCGCCTAGGCGCCAGGTAAGTCTTTTTCCTATTCTGTTTAATCTTTCCTTTCTGTTTTTCTGTAATTTGTTCTGTTTAGCTAAAATAAATAGCTAAACATTTTATTAAATGCTGAAAACTTTTATGTGGCCTCATAATAATATAAACTAGCCACTCATAAGCTTTCAACATTTTTAAAATTCAAATGATTTGAATTTTAAATCAAAAAGGGGTATTTCTTTAATTCCAAGGTACTGTTTGAGTATTTGAAAAATCTATGAGCATGGGATGGGTCCCACATCACTTGATATGTGATCACACTCATTTATAAGACTTTTCAAAACTCTAACATGAATTTTTGGAAAAGATTTTTATCTGGCCTTTTGAATTAATTCATCTGGGGGGTGTTCATTCTCCCAATTTGATTTTGAATTTGATTTCCAAGATTTCTTTTTGAAATTTTGACATGATGCAAAGGCACTAGCTAACCCTAGCACATACCTAATAGAGGGTTCTGACAACTCGCCCCCACTCAAAAGAATCTCGTCCCGAGATTCAGAAGTCTGCGGGAGGAAGGAGGGGTACTCGGTAAGGAGACGGTCTTCTCTTTCCCACGTAGCTTCTCTTTCAGAGTGGTGTGACCATTGCACTTTCAGAAACCTAATCTTCTGACGATGAGTGACACGCTCTGCGGAATCAAGAATACAAACGGGGTATTCTCGATAAGAAATGTCATCTTGGAGATCAAGCGTTTCATGGTCGACTTCGCGGATGGGGTCCTTGAAGCAACGCCTGAATTGGGACACATGGAATACATCGTGTACTCGGGAGAGGTGCGAGGGTAGTTCAAGTTGGTAGGCAACTTCTCCATGTTTAGCAATAATGCGGAAAGGTCCGATGTAACGTGGGGCCAACTTGCCTTTGATACCGAAACGTTGGGTTCCCTTCAGAGGAGTAACCCGGAGGTAAGCCTTCTCATCCAGATTGTAGCTCTCTTGTCTATGATGACGATCATAGTAGCTTTTCTGACGAGACTGGGCTGCTTTCAATTGATCACCAATGCGAACTTGTTCTTCTGCTTCCTTGATCATATCCGGTCCAAAGAATTGTCTTTCACCGATTTCAGACCAGTTTAGTGGTGTTCGACATCGTCGTCCATAAAGGAGTTCAAAAGGAGCCATGTTCAGACTAGATTGAAAACTATTATTATAAGCAAATTCGGCAAATGGAAGAGAATTCTCCCAATTCTTCCCGAATGAGATAACACAAGCTCTGAGCATGTCTTCAAGAATCTGGTTAACCCTTTTGACTTGACCACTAGACTGAGGATGGAAAGCCGTACTAAAGGAGAGATGAGTTCCCATAGCACGTTGGAAGCTTCCCCAAAATCTAGAGGTGAAAAGGCTACCGCGATCAGAATTGATTTCCAAAGGAACACCATGAAGGGATACAATTCTGGAGATGTACAAGTCTGCTAACTGGCTAGCAGTTATAGACTCGCGAACCGGAAGGAAGTGAGCAACTTTGGAAAGCCTATCTATGACAACGAAGATGGCATTGTTTCCTTTCTGGGTTCTTGGAAAGCCGGTGATGAAGTCCATACCGACTTTGTCCCATTTCCACTCAGGAACGGACAAGGGTTGAAGTGTACCAGCAGGTCTTTGATGTACTGCCTTAATGCGACGACAAACATCACATTCGGCAACAAATTGAGCAATGTCTCTCTTCATCCTAGTCCACCAAAATCTCTGGCGTAGATCTCGGTACATTTTCGTGCTACCGGGATGAATTGAGAGGGGTGTGTCATGGGCTTCCTTGATGATGAGTTGCCTTAGTTCCCTATTCTTAGGTACTACTAAACGATTTTCAAAGAATACCGTTCCTTTGCTATCTGTGGAGAAACATTTAGCAACTCCGCCAGCAATGTTCTCCTTGATCCGGCGAACACCTCGTGCACGCCTTTGGACAACTATGATTTGATCCTCAAGAGTTGGTTTCGCCACCAAGGTAGAAAGATAGCCATGAGGAACAATTTCAAGATTGAGCTTGCGAAAGTCCTCATGAAGAAGTGGTTGATACTGCTGCAACATGAGGTTGTTACAGTATGACTTACGACTTAGTGCATCAGCCATGACATTGGCTTTGCCTGGGGTGTAAGAAATTCCTACGTCGTAATCTTTTATCAACTCAATCCAGCGTCTTTGCCTGAGATTAACATCTGGCTGGGTGAAAATATATTTGAGGCTTTGGTGGTCGGAATAAATCTCACAACGATTACCAAGGAGGTAATGTCGCCAAGTTGTTAGGGCATGAACTACGGCAGCGAGTTCAAGGTCATGGGTAGGGTAGTTCTCTTCATGTGGCCGCAACTGGCGTGAAGCATAAGCTACCACATGTCGATCTTGCAGAAGTATGCATCCTAACCCTTGCCGTGATGCGTCACAATAGATCTCGAAATCCCTTTTTGTGTCTGGAGGTGCAAGTACGGGTGCGGCAGTCAATCTTCTTTTTAGCTCTTGAAAGCTTTCCTCGCACTTGGGAGTCCATTGGAATTTCTTATCTTTCTTGAGGAGTTCAGTTAGAGGCTTTGCAACTTTAGAAAAGTTCTCGACGAAGCGACGGCAATAGCTGGCTAGGCCAAGAAAACTCCTAACTTGCTTAACCGATTCAGGTGGAGTCCAGTCAAGGACGGCCTGAACTCTCTCGGGATTCACAGCAATGCCTTTTGCAGAAATTACGTGGCCTAAGTAGGTCACTTCTGGTAGCCAGAATTCACACTTGGAGAATTTAGCGTACAGGCGATGCTCTCTAAGTTTCATCAATACCAGCCTTAAGTGTTCGGCATGATCTCCTTCGTTCTTCGAGTAGATGAGAATATCATCAAGATAAACCACAACAAATTTATCTAGGTACTCCATGAAGATCGAATTCATCAAGCGTGAGAATGTGGCGGGGTCATTGGTTAAACCAAAGGACATGACGGTGTACTCGTAAAGACCATAACGAGTAGTAAAAGCCGTTTTGGGAATGTCCTCGTTTCGGATTCTGATCTGATGATAACCTAATCTTAAATCCATCTTGGAGAAGACGAAGGATCCTGCAAGTTGATCATAAAGATCATTGATCCTGGGCAGTGGGTATTTGTTCTTTATCGTTGCTAAATTTAGCGGGCGATAGTCTACGCACATCCTTTCTGTTCCATCTTTCTTCTTTACGAACAGAACGGGGCAACCCCATGGCGATGAGCTAGGGCGGATGAAGCCTTTTGCCAACGAAGCATCAAGTTGGGTTTTTAGCTCAGCTAACTCATGTGGGCCATTTTATATGGGCGTTTGGAAATTGGTGCGGTTCCTGGAACAAGATCCACTATAAATTCTACACATCTGTCGGGTGGCATGCCCGGCAGCTCTTCAGGAAAGACATCCGGGAAGTCACGAACCACCGGAATATCTTCAAGTTCGGGAAGGGGAAGTACATTCAAAGAATGCACTTGGGTTCTTGTTCTGGGTGAGGTATAGTTAACGGTTTTGCCTGAAGGGTGGGTGAGTTTCACGGATTTGCCTTTGCAATCCAGATAGGCATTCTGTCTTGATAGCCAATCCATGCCAAGGATGACATCAATATCTGAAGACTTGAGGGCTATGAGTGAAGCAAGGAATACTAAACCCTCAATTGCTATTTGGTTACCATGGCTTACTCTATTAGTTTGCCATCTTGACCCTGGAGTTTGAATAACCATCGGGGTGGACAATTCAACAAAGGGTAACTCATGACGAAGTGCATAACTTTCCGACATGAATGAATGAGATGCTCCTGGGTCGAAAAGAACGGAAGTAGGAACAAAATTGACTGGGAGCGTACCAAGAATGACGTCAGTGGTGTCGTCAGTCTCTTCAGCGGCAACCTGGTTCAGACGTCCACGAGTGGCGGGAGGAGCAGGTTTGGCGGTGAAGACCTTCTGGGGTGGCTTGCCACGGCCATTGTTGTTGTTATTGTTGTTGCCTCCGGCACGGGGTGGAACATTCTGGTGTTGGAGCTGGTTCTGGGGACACTCGCGAGAATAGTGGCCTGCCTGACCACACTTGTAGCAAGCTCCGAAAACAGTGCGTGGAGCTGGGTGGTTTGGTGGAGCTGGGTGGAACTGGGTGGGTGGACGAGGCGCCACATAGGATGGCCTCGGGGGGTTGTTCTGGCGGAACATGCTATTGGGGATCCAAATCTTGCGCTTCTGGGAGCCAGAACTGGATGAACTATCATCTCTGGGGTGTTTGCGAAAGTCGTTGGGGGTGTTCATGTCCTCTGCCTTGATGGCCTTGTTCACAAGGACCTGGAATGTGGCAAAGTCATGAAGGTTGAGCTCGCGACGGAGTCCGGAGTTGAGGCCACGACGGAACCTCTCTTGTTTCTTGGAGTCGGTGGAGACTTCTTCAGTTGCATAACGAGCAAGTCGGTTGAACTCATGACTAAACTCGTCCACGGTTCTTCTGCCTTGAGTGAGGTTACAGAACTCCTCACGCTTGCGGTCCATAAGACCCTTGGGGATGTGGTGCTCGCGGAAGGACGTACAGAATTCCTCCCAAGATGCTGGTGGTCCAACGGGACGCATATTCAGAAAATTCTCCCACCAAGAGCTTGTTGCACCTTCAAGGTGATAGGTGGCATAATTGACCTTGTCGCCATCTGCAACATGGCCTGCTTGGAGCTTCCTCTCGATGCTGCGGAGCCAGTCATCGGCGTCAAGGGGCTCGGTGGAGTAACTGAAAACCGGGGGATGAAGCCGGATGAAGTCGTTCAGAGACACCAGCTCATTGCGCTGTTGAGTGGTGTTGCGTGCAATGACTTCCAGCAGGTGGTGAGAGTCACGGCGGTTCCTCTCGACCTCCATCAGAACTTGGGCCATCGTGGGTGGGGGTGGAAGGTTGCCTTCCTCCTGGTCGTTCCCACGACCTTGGTTACGACCAATCTGGCCACGTGTACCTTGAGACATCCTGAAGGTCAAAAATCCAAAGTCAAACAGAGTTGATTTCAAGAGTCTAATCAAGGTATTGAAGTACTGGAAGGATTACAGAGCAAAGGAAGTAATCATCTTGACAACATGGTGATAAAAGCATACAAGCCATATATTCACAAGCTGTCATACAAACCATACATCGTTTTAGTACAAGCACTAAGCTAATACAAACGTGATGAAGATGATACATCCTTCAGAGGCATTCTGACTTCCTATACATTATTTATCTAAGCCTCTGGAACTTAGACACCTTGCTTACAATATACTAGGATACTACTACATCCTCACTAAGTAAGGCCACAGGCGGTCTCACTCATCTCCATCTCCATAGTAGTCCTCATAAAAGTTACCCGCATATCCCGGTAGCTGGAGGTGACCATCGGAAAACACGGAGGCTTGTGGACCCTGATATCCATTTGGGCAAGGATGGGGCCTAGGTCCAGTGTAGGGTGGAAGCAAAGGTCCACGGGGTGGAAAAATTCCTCCAATCTCGGGCCAAGCAACTCGAGAAGGCATCTGAGTCCGCACTGGATAGATCGCATCGTACTCCACTGATCCCACGCTCACAAAGGGTGCCAAGAGCGTCAGTGCTCGATACAGACGAACACGAGTAGCGTGGAGCTCAAAACGGAGAGCGCGTGCATCACGATCTCTGTCACTAGCAAACCTAGCAGTCACCTGGAGTGCTGGATCCTCTGCAGAGTGATCTGAGTAGAGTCCGGTGTAATATCCCTCTTCTCCTGGAAGTGCAGCAGGGATATAGCGGAAAGAAGTCTCTCTCAGCATGGTGTGCTCCTCTCTCAGCAGTGTAATACATGAATATGCAGCATCCTGCACAGCCATGTTCTCGGTAACGCCGATGCCATGTCCAAAGTGGATAGGCTGGGTGACTCCAACGTGGTGCGGGTAGATCCGGACAATGCAGTGGAACTGCGTCTGGTTGAAGTCGTGGAACTGCTCCTCGATGGTGTACTCAGGGTACCATCGATATCCCACATAGGACATCATCTCGATCAACGTGGCGGGATGGCCACGCACACCGAGGCACCTGGTCAAACGAACAATCTGCCAAGGGGGAAGATCTGCCATCTGAAACAGAAAGGAGTTTGCAAATGCATCAGATTATGAGATAAACCTGGAATGACTCGGACAGCATAACGGCTGTAATTGTAAGAAATGACAATTTCTTTCAATCATGAAAACAGCACTTACATAATACGATGTAAGAAATCAGCATTATAACAATGCTAGGAAAACCTGACACAACTTTCCTACGGCTATAAGGAAGCAACCAACGAGATGTGCTAAACAGACAGAGGAGAGCCTAGTCCTATCTTCCCGTAGAACAAGATGAGGATGACTCAGAACTCAGAACGAAGGGGGTAAGGAGAAAAAAAAAGCCTTACGTTGTTCCCTTACATACCCAGAGTAACTATATAACTATAGCAAGCTAGACTCAACTTCGGCCAAGGCTACTAGTCCTACAGTCAGTCCTGCTCTGATACCAAGTCTGTCGGGACCCGGGGTTAGCGTATGCAAGTACAATTAAGACATATTCATATGGAGAGCGGAGAACCGCACCCACTTGTCTAAGCAGACAAGGCCAAGCACTGAACATTCTCGGAAAGCATCGTACGTGAGGGGCATCCCATCCAGGCCGGATGATCCACTGAGATGGGTCCTCATCGTCCGCACACAAGTCAAATGCTATGGGTGGTGAACTCCCATATTCAAAGACAAGTCGCCTCAACCATACTACCGACTATCTCAAAACTCTTACATAGACTTACTCCAGCCCGATCACTTAGTCGGGGTCTAGGGCGGGCTCGATCATACCACAAAGCGTGCACGAGACGTAGTCTCGAGCAATCGTATCGCGATGCCCCAAGCTGCGCACATCTAAGGGACACTTGGTGTATGAAAGACCGCCAGCCAGAACACAACTAAGGTCTCGAAAACCCATACAAAGACATGCATGTTATAAACATACACGCAGCACACATGCCTTGTATGAACAGTAGGTACCATTGCAATTCTCTACAAAGTGTACATTTTATTTATAACTCTTATAGAGTACACACAGAGATCACATACATGTGATCCAACATTACAACATAAAGCGGAAGCAAATTATGTCTGAGTACAGACAAGTTTAACAAATTGGCTTAAGAAGCCTTATTCAAACATAAAGCCCTCCACGAGGGAACCAGTCTGCTGACTGGGACTAGACTAGCTTAACTTCAGTCGTCCAGCTCGATGAAGAAGCCACCTTCGGGGTCAGTGGCGTCATCTAAAACATAGATTAAGCAAACGTGAGTACAAAGGCGTACTCAGCAAGACTTACATAGGAGCTATACTACTCATGCACAGGTATCAAGGTAAAGGGAGGTGGGGTTTCACTTGCAGAAATGCCAGCTTTGACTTGGCTAATCCTGAACTACGAGTACCAGACTTTGAGGTAAGAAGCGTACACGAGTCCACTACTTTCTCCAACCAATACACCACTATGGTGCCTTCCTCGACTTCCCCACGAGAAAGCACGCCATAGCACTCACACTTATCTTGGTGTGTTTTAGAAGTATCCGGTTCAAGTTATCTAATAATCAAGCTAAGCTTTCCAAGTAGTCCATAACCGCGGACGCGGCTATTCGAATAGTTTTGATAACCTTGCAAGGGTGTACCGCTACACACACATGACCATCATTTACCGCCTTTGATCTCGACACCATTCAAGGGGTGCCAGCGAGGATGCTCACCACAACTGTTACCTCATAGCCGATCTAGTCCGAGAAAGTCGCCTACTTGGGTTGGTTACCACAATCGTGAACCCGGCCGGTTTACCGAAGTGGACCCAAGCGATGTGTGCGTGGTGCATAAGCCGGTCTCGGGTGAGCCGTTCTCTCCCTTAGCATCCAGGCCACAAGCCTACCAGAACTCCGAACTACTGCGACATCTGGACATCGAAATGGATGAGTTAATAGGTTGAGAGGGGTCAGTGAGCCCAATGTGTGGTTGTACTCTTCATCTTGGATCACCACACAAGAACTCGGACTTAGGCCGGTGTTCAACGAGACAACCCACCGTGTACTCCTACACAGCCTCTCATCGTTCACCTTGTATTAGGGTCGATTCACCAACACTTTTCTACCATCATCAACATGATCATTCCCATCCCGACTCACATCACAGTAACAACATGGTATCATACTAAGCATGAAATAAGCGGTAACATTTGCAGGGGCCACATGATATCAAACAACTCCTACAGTTGCTAGGATTGTGGTTTGCTTACTACTGTGACAAAATGATAGGTCATGCAAAGGAATGGGTTCATCTATGCGGTAGAATCGTAACATGGTGATCATCCTATACAATGCATAAGCGAGACATGAGAGGGAAGTGGGATTTTATCGACATGATCAATGGGGTTTTGCTTGCCTTGCTGACGAGGTTCGGGTTCTGGATCTTCAGCGAAGGGGGTGACCTCTTGCTCCGGTTCCAGCTCTACTCGGCAAACAAAGCACGAAGTAGCAATCAATATGAATGCAATGCTCAAGCACATGATGGAATGTTAAAGCTTGAAGTATAATTTTGATGTGTGAGGCAATTCCATTTAAGTGGAATATATTGCATTTAAAATGCAAATTCAAACTCCACATTTGAATTCAACATTAACCAAGTTATATGTGATATAGTTTGATCATTTTGAATCATCTTCAAATGTGTATGATATGCTTCTGATGTGTAAGTGAAATGTAGCATGTTGCCATGGTTCAAGTTGCAAAAATATTTGAATTGAATTTGATTTAATTCCATTTAAATCAAATAGCAAATGCTACTGATCACTTTTTAAATTCAACTCAAACAGAGTTGAAAGTTGCATATTTGGAAAGATAATTTTCTCCTGATCATTTTTCATATATTATTTGTCCAATTTGGAGTTAATATGAATTTTCTATGAATTTCCAAAGTTTGGGGTATTTTCTGGATTTTCTGGAATTCTTTTAATTCAAATAATCTCTAGAAATTCATTTAAATGATTTACTGCGTCAGGCTGACGTCAAGCTGGCGTCAGGGGGGGCTGACAAGGGGGTCCCACCTGTCATTGACTGGGTTAACTTAACCCGTGGGTTAAATTAATCCAGTGGCTTAATTAAGCCACTGGGCCCACTGGTCAGTCACCCAGGGGTCACTAATTAGGTGATTAACCGGGGGGTTAAGGGCTGACTCGCCGGCGGCTTGACGCCGGCGACTGGACCACGGCGGCGCTGCACGGGGAGGACGATTCCAGCCACGGGAGGGGAAACGGAGGGCACCAACTTGCTCCTGGAGGTCTCCCGCGTCTTCTGGAGGCATCGGGGGTTCGCGGGGTGCTCGGAATCGACGACGGCGACGTCTCCGGCGGCAACAGAACCACGGCGAAGTCGTAGACGACCCTACCGTGCACGGATCGGGCTGAATTCACTCGCGTTCGAAAGCTATCATGCTCAGGAGCCAAACGCACGCGTTGGCTGAGTCGAAGGGGCACAGGGGCGACCTCGAGCTCATCCATGGCGGCGAAGTGCCTCGGCATCCATGGCGGATCCGGCTAGAGCGAGTAAAGGAGAGGGAAAGGTGAGGGATTTCGTTCGCAAGCTCACCCTGAAACTGTTTGGAGTGGTGGCTTTCTCGGGGAGGCGCTGGAGTTGCCGGAATTCGAACTCGATCCACGGCGGCCGGCGATGAAGACGATGAAGCTAGCGAGCTCGGGGAGGCGTCCGGCTCCGATTCCTTCTGCAGTTCGATGAAGACGACGACGGCGAAGCGATTGGACACCTTGGCTTGACTCCTTGACGTCGATGGCCACGAGTTCTTGCGACGGCGAGCGGCGGCGCTCTCGGGTGGAGGAAGAAATCGGCGAAGGAGGAGGAAGGAGTCGCGCTGGAGGGAAGGAATGGATCAGGACGGGAGAGAGGCGTCTCCAGGCGCGAGAAGGGGCCACGGGGAGGCCTGGAAGCTCTCGGCGGCGACGTGGCGTCCACGGCTGGCTCGGTGGCATTCCACCGAGCAGCTTGGAGGCGCGGGGTGGGGAAGAAGACTCCCCTGCCCCTGGTGGGCCGGCTGGGCTGGGTGGGCCGTCTTCGCCTAGGCGCCAGGTAAGTCTTTTTCCTATTCTGTTTAATCTTTCCTTTCTGTCTTTCTGTAATTTGTTCTGTTTAGCTAAAATAAATAGCTAAACATTTTATTAAATGCTGAAAACTTTTATGTGGCCTCATAAAAATATAAACTAGCCACTCATAAGCTTTCAACATTTTTAAAATTCAAATGATTTGAATTTTAAATCAAAAAGGGGTATTTCTTTAATTCCAAGGTACTGTTTGAGTATTTGAAAAATCTATGAGCATGGGATGGGTCCCACATCACTTGATATGTGATCACACTCATTTATAAGACTTTTCAAAACTCTAACATGAATTTTTGGAAAAGATTTTTATCTGGCCTTTTGAATTAATTCATCTGGGGGGTGTTCCTTCTCCCATTTTGATTTTGAATTTGATTTCCAAGATTTTTTTTTGAAATTTTGACATGATGCAAAGGCACTAGCTAACCCTAGCACATACCTAACAGAGGGTTCTGACACGCACCATGCAGGAGTACGTTTGGGTTGGGGTCCAAGGCCCAGCGTACTTAGGATTTAGACCGGCGGATGGCCTCTCTGTTGAGTTTGAAAGATGGGTTATGAAGTATCAGATAGCCTCGGTGGAGTGCTCCCTAACAAGGTTCCCGCCACCCTGGAGATCCGTGCGTGTAGTGTAACACAAGTGCACCCCTGCAGGGAAGATTAATCTATTCGAATAGCCGTGTCCACGGTAACAGGATGCTTTATGCTGAAGCTGGATCTTACCACTACAAACTATTATTATTAAACTGTATGGTTCCGGGTTTGCTTCCTCGTCGAGGAGTCGAGGAGGTGATATCGGAGGCATTTCTAATTATTACAACTTACTATTATACAATGCTGCAGCATCTTCTGCTGCATTGTTACTTTATGCTTTCTATGAACTGTTGGCTATTCTCTCCTCATGCTGCAAGACTCGTCGGATGATGCTAGTCTTCGATAGGCCTATCTTCTTACCCTTATTCTGATTTCTATCTTGCAGTCCACTATATATAGCCTCCCCTTGCTTTTGATACAATGCATAAATGCTTAGTAGCGGACGTAAGACTCGCGGGTATGCTAGATACTCACCTTTTCTTTATTTCCCCCTTTTCGCTTTGCCTGATCGGCCGTTGCAGTCGACGTTGGAGCCCAGGAGCAGGAGTACCCCGGAGGCGACTACTACGACATCGAGTTCCCCATCGACCAGGAGTAGTTCAGTGGATCCCAGGCAGGAGGCCTCGCCTTTTCTATCTGTATCTCTGATGTCATTTGTGCTAGCCTTCTTAAGGCAAAACTTGACTAACTATGTCTGTACTCAGATATTATGGCTTGTATGACTTATGTATTCGGATCCTTGTAATCCCTGGTATTGTAACATATTGGTTTATCCTTTTGTGTTTAGTGTTGTGCTGTGATATTCTCACTGTGGCACCGTAATCTCAGCCGTGTACCCTGCGTGTATGATTACTGTACACGGATTGATTTTGGGGGCGTCACAAGTTGGTATCAGAGCCGGCGGCCTGTAGGAAGCCACCCCACCACTACTTGGTCGAAGTTGAGTCTAGACTTTGAAAAACTATTTTGCTAACTTAATATTTGGGTTACGGACCACATCGATGTCACTACGTGTGATATCTATGGTATTATGATCCTTTTCTCCTTACCTATGCTCTGGGACTCTGCTCTCTTATCCATGCTGGTAAGTTTTACTAACTCTGACATTAGGATCACGTTCTCTTGATTCCACCCGGCGTTCTGGTGCTACCTCATTGATTGAGTCGTGTCGCAGGAGTTCTACCCCAGGTCCCGGACCGCGGATCCCATTCTCATTCTGGGCAGGCAGCGCGTTCTCTGGCATTAACTCCTATGGCCAACATTTTTCTTAAGGCGTGATTGACATAGTGGAATCTATGTCACGTCGTGTAATCCTTACCGCGGTCTGCGGCCTAGTGAGTCTTTTTTCCTTAATTTCTACGACATTACGCTGCCCGATTTTCGATTGACTCCGTGTGTGAATGTGTATGTCTTATATGACTACTCCTATATATCCGCGCCTCCTCTTCGTTGTCGCTTTACTTCAAGCTTGATTCCGGTATCTCGTTAAATTTTCATCGCTCAAATACCCCTGTTAAATTCTAGCAGGATGGTTGGTCGTGGTGGTCGTGGTCGTGGTCGTGGTGCCAACGACCCACCTCCGCCGGCAGATTATATGGCCGGGATGATGCAGCAGTTTGAGCTGAACCGTCAGTTCATGGAGAATGTCATGGATCAGTTCCCCCAGCCGAATCAGAATGGGCACCACCATCAGCATGCCACTGTGACTCTGCACGACTTCATCGCCTCAACCCCACTATGTTCCGCAACACTGTTCAGCCGTTGGATGCTGATGACTAGCTTCGCGACATCACTCATGAGCTGGAGTCTGCTAATGTCGATCCAGCCGACTATGTGAACTTTGCGTCCTATCACTTGAAGGGCGCCGCTGCTCAGTGGTGGAGCACCCACAAGCGTTCACTGCCAGTCGAAGAAGTCATCACTTGGGATGAATTTCAGTCTACCTTTCGCGCCCGCTACATTCCTCAGGGGATCATGGATCGTAAGGGGGAAGAATTCCGCAACCTCACTCAGGGCAACATGACTGTTGAAGCCTATCAGCGCGAGTTCATCAACCTCACTCGCTATGCGGAAGAAGAGATCACCACTGATGCTCGCAGGCAGCAGAAGTTCCGTCGTGGCCTCAATCCAGACCTCAGGCTCGCACTTGCCGTTCATAATTTCGCCAACTTCGCCACCATGGTGAACAATTCTATCACCGTCGAGACTGCCCAGATGGAGCACAAGAACTCTCTAAAGCGTTATCGTGACGTTGGCTCATCTTCGGGCGCAACGCAGAAGCGTCGTATCTGGATCCCTACCAGTGTGACCCATTCACCTGCACCTGCTCCAAGGTCGTCTTATGTTGCACCCCGTCTGCCTCCGCCACCGCAGATGCCAAGAGCTCTGCCTCCACCAACCAATCCAACACTCCTTCGTCCTCAGGATGGATTATGCTTCACGTGCCGCCAACCTGGGCATTTTTCCAGGGAGTGCCCCCAGAAACATAAGCAACTGGTAGTTCACCCCGCTGGTCGCGGAAATGGTCGTGGCAACAACAGGACCCCCAACTATAATACTGGGTCTGCTGCTTATGCTCGTGGACATGCTAACAACATCAATGTTGAAGAAGCTCAGCAACAACCCGCTACCGTGATGGGTACCCTTCTCGTTAATTCCGTACCTGCTACTGTTTTATTTGATACAGGAGCATCTCATTCATTCATGTTGGAATCATTTGCATTTCACATAACTTCAAGTACGAAACGACGAAACCACCGATGGTTGTTCGCACCCCGATAGGCCAATGCCGAACCACCATGCTAGTGCCAAACACCACCATTGAAATCGAAGGAATTGAATTCTTTGCTTCGCCCATCCTCCTGAAGTCTTCCACCATAGACCTCCGGCGAGATTGTTAATCACACCACCCGAATTACCCGTGATGCTAAAACACAGATCTTTATGATGAATACTTTTAATATCTCACCTCTGGAAGGAATTGAGAACGTTCCGGTCATTCGCGATTTTCCCGACGTCTTCCCAGAAGAACTGCCGGGAATACCCCCGATCAGAGAAGTTGAATTCGTCATCGACTTGAAGCCAGGCACTGTTCCTATCGCCAAGCGTCCTTACAAGATGCCGCCACATGAACTCCTTGAACTTAAGGAGGAAATCAACAAGGCACTTCAGAAAGGATTCATTCTCCCTAGTTCCTCTGCTTGGGGAGCACCTTCGCTCTTTGTCAAGAAGAGTGATGGCACGAACCGGTTAGTCCAAGATTACCGGCCAATTAACCAAGCCACCATCCAGAACAAATACCCTCTTCCCCGGATCAACGTTCTGTATGATCAACTTGCCGGATCCAAGGTGTTTTCTAAACTCGACTTGAGGTTGGGTTATCACCAAATCCGGGTCCGTGATGAGGACATTCCGAAGACTGCCTTCATTACTCGCTATGGTTCATACGAGTACACCGTCATGTCCTTTGGCTTAACCAATGCTCCAACCACCTTCTCCATATTGATGAATTATATTTTCATGGAGTACCTCGACAAGTTCGTCGTGGTTTATCTGGATGATATATTGATATATTCCAAGAATGAAGAAGAACATGTTGAACATCTTCGTCTTATACTGGAGAAGCTTCGAGAACACAAACTCTACGCTAAGTATTCTAAGTGTGAGTTCTGGCTTCCCGAAGTAACCTACCTTGGACATGTGATTTCCAAGGATGGCATTACCGTCACCCCAAAACGGATCCAGGATATTCTTGACTGGACTCCTCCCAAGACCGTCAAGCAAGTCCGCAGTTTCCTCGGGCTCGCTAGCTATTGCCTCCATTTCGTCGAGAATTTTTCCAAGATTGCCAGGCCCCTGACTAATCTTCTTCACAAAGGTGTCAAGTTTGAGTGGACAGATAAATGTCAAGAAAATTTCCAAGCGCTCAAGGACAAGCTAACTTCTCCCCCGGTGCTCGCTCCCCCTGATACTCAAAAGGACTTCGTGATATATTGCGACGCTTCTCGTCAAGGATTAGGCTGTGTCCTAATGCAAGAGCGCAAAGTGATTGCTTACGGCTCTCGTAAATTGCGTGCTCACGAAGACAAGTATCCAACACATGATCTCGAATTGGCAGCAGTAATTTATGCATTGAAGCTGTGGCGACATTACCTCGTCGTTAATTGTTGTGAGGTATACACCGACCACCAAAGTCTGAAGTACCTGTTTACTCAGCCAGACCTGAATCTTCTTCAACAACGATGGCTCGAGACAATAGCCGACTTCAACATGGATATTTTGTATACCCCTGGCAAGGCTAACGTGATGGCCGATGCCTTGAGCCGCAAAGCTTACTGTTCTGAACTTGAAGTTCAGGTACAACAACCACATCTGTATGAAGAGCTTCGCAAGCTGAACTCGAGATTGTTCCTCAAGGTTACGTTAACAACCTTGTTCTCGAGTCAAGCCTTGACACCCTCATCAAGAGTAGGCAGCCTCTTGACGCTGAGATTGTGAAGATCAAGCAAGACATCGCAGCAGGAAATCCCTCCTCTTTTACCGTTGATACCAATGATGGAGATACTGTGTACTTCAAGGGCCGCTTAGTAGTTCCTGTGAGCCCGGCCATCATTAACTGTGGCCCGGATATCATTGAAGAAGCCCATAATTCTCCCTTGTCAATCCACCCTGGTAGTACCAAGATGTATAAATACCTTCGTCAACGGTACTGGTGGCCTTACATGAGGAAAGACATCGCCCGCTATGTTTCTCAATGTGACATTTGCAGTCGCGTCAAGGACGGACATCAGAAACCTGCTGGCAGGTTGCAACCACTCCCTCCTCCTAATTGGAAGTGGGAGAAAGTCGAAATGGACTTCGTCGCCGGTTTTCCAAAGTCACAGAAAGGTAACGATGCCATCTTTGTCGTCATCGACCGATTCTCCAAGATTTCTCACTTCCTGCCAGTCAAGGAGACGATCACTGCTAGTCAGTTAGCAAACTTGTATATCTCCCGGATTGTGTCACTCCACGGTTTTCCGCTGGAGATCAGTTCAGACCGTGGCAGCCTTTTCACCTCATGATACTGGAAGAGTTTCATGGAAGCATTCGGGACTCGTCTGTCTCTCAGCACCGCTTATCACCCCCAGTCGCAAGGCCAAGTTGAACGAGTCAATCAAGTGCTGGAAGACATGCTTCGTGCTTGTGTCCTTTCATTCGGCATGAAATGGGAGGAATCTCTCCCGTACGTGGAATTCTCGTACAACAATAGCTATCAGGCTAGCTTGAAGATGGCCCCCTTCGAAGTTCTATACGGACGTAAATATCGAACCCCCCTGAATTGGTCAGGAACTTGGGAACGACCCTACTTCGGACCAGATCTTGTCCAGCAAGCTGAAGATCAGGTTCGCGTTGCGCAAGAAAACCTCAAGGCCGCCCAGTCTCGTCAGAAGAGCAACTATGACCGCAAACACCAAGAAATGGAGTATCAACCTGGTGAATACGCTTACCTCCGTGTCACTCCCATGAGGGGCACTCATCGCTTCGGTATCAAGGGCAATTTGGCTCCTCGCAACATTGGCCCGTTCCGTATCCTTTCCAGGAGTGGACCCGTGGCATACCGGTTGGAATTGCCGCCGAACCTCTCCCAAGTCCATGATGTCTTCCACGTGTCGCAACTCCGTCGCTGCTTCAAGGACCCTATTCGAGAAGTGGAGCATGATATGATCGAGTTGCAGCAAGACTTGACTTATCAAGAGCATCCGAGCCGCATTCTCGACCAGTCTGAACGTCGAACCCGCAACAAGACTGTCAAGTTACTCAAAGTCAAGTGGTCGAATCATTCTGAAGATGAAGCCACTTGGGAACACGAAGATTGCCTTCGCGACGAGTGATACGTCCCAAACGTATCTATAATTTCTGCTTGCTCCATGCATCTTTTGTGTGAGTTTGCCATGTTTTGCTTGAACTTTCATACACTTTTGAACCTATTTGGACTAACCTATTAACTCAGTGCACCCAGTTGCCAGTTTCTGTTTTATGTTGTTTTTGTATTTTAGGTTTTCCGGCCATTAAAATTGCTCCAAAAATTCCGGGAAAAATATATAAAAAATCAGCGCAACAGAAGCTTCCGGAATCACCAAGAGAGGGAAGGGGGGCCACCACCAGGCATCCAGGAGGGCAGGTGGCGCGGCCCCACCCTGGGCCGCGCCAGGGACCCTCCTGACTGCCTCGTGGGTCCCCTCGATGCCCCCCTTCGCCTATATTTACCCCTCGGGGTGGAAACCCCTAATATTGATCTTTTTCTCGCGAACTCCCCTCTGTACCGCCGCCGCCGCTGTTTCAAGATCGGGGTTTCCTGGAGAAGCTGCCCCGGCACCCTGCCGGGAGGAGGAACCCCCTCCGGGAGACCATCCATAGCCATGGACGCCTCTCGTATGTACCGTGAGTAATCCCCCTTGGACCATGGGTCCGTGACCAGTAGCTATGTGATGAATCTCTCCCCCTTTTGTGCTTCCACTTTCGAGTCCTCGTGAGCTGCCTCACATGATCGAGGCATCTATGTAATTTATGTTGTTGCTATCCTGAGTTTGTTGGGATCTGATGGATTATGAGACTATGTTCAGATTGTGATGAGTAATATATTTGGTTCTTCTCTTTTATATTTTGTTCATGAGTAAATTCTTGCATGTTCTCCATTGCGATATTTGCTTTGGCCAAGTATTTTATTTGCAACTCTAAGAGAGAGCGTTATGCTCGATTGTGGGTTCAGCCCCTTGATGTCTAGCTTGAGTGACAGAAACATGACACTAGGGGATGTGTTGTTGCCACCGGGGATAAAACAACGGTGCTTGTACCTGCGGGTGCAAGGATTGTTTACTTTACGCAAAGTTCTTTTAATGCAGTTGTCTGTTGCTTTGAGTTTACACTTTGGGTGGGATTCGCAACTTAATACCAGCGAGATGTTCTGGATAGATATCTCAAGGTGGATGATTCGTAGTAGATGCAGATGGATTTCGGTCTACTTACCTTGGCGTACTGCCCATTGCTTTTGAGCCCTTCCTTTCTTTGCAGCATTGTTAGCATTGCGGTGCCTTCATAATCCTGTCAATTTCCCAACTGTGATTTGTTTACCTCGCTAGCACTTTTATCGTCTTTTGGGAGAGAGACATCACTAGTGAAAATCACGGGACCCCGGTCCATCTTCACATTATTGTTCACACCCTCAATTTACTTTCAGCTTTTAATTTCCTTTGCACCTTTTATCTCTTGCATTGATCCTTTGTAAACGACAAGGCCGGAGGAATTGACAACTCCTCTGTACTCGTTGGGAGCAAAGTTATTTGTTGCTGTGTGCAGGTCCACGACAACACCCTAGTCAGGAAGAAATTTCTGGCGACGTTGCCACCTACTTGTATCTCCTGAGTCCTACTGGTTCGATAACCTTGGTATCTTCACTGAGGGAAACTTGCTGTTGCACTGCATCTCAAACCTTCCACTTGGGGTAACCAACGAGGGGCGAGAAGCCATCAAGCAAATTTCTGGCGCCGTTGCCGGGGACTCAAGTCTACAAGATAGGGGAGTTGCACACTATCTTTTATCTTTGCTTTTTAGTCTTGTTAGTTTACCTTTCAGTTCTTGCTTCAGTATCCTTTATCAAAAATCCAAAAAAATAAATATTATGTCTTGTTCCTTACTTGTCAGTCAATGTCTGACTTCTTTGAAACCAGATCTTATTGGCATGGAGGATTCACCGAGGATCAACAAAAGTGGTACAAGGAACACCGCTTGTCTCAAAAGGGGATACACTTATGGAAACAAATACATCAATTTTATGAGTATGCTAGAAACTTGTGCTCAATATATAATATATCTTTCTGCAGGGATGAATCTTGTTGCTTTATGAGGCACAAACACCTTTCTTTCCAATGTGAGTACAATGATGATGAAACCTTAGCTTCTTATGCGAAGAGAAACTATGATTTTTATGATGCAGAGGAAATAGAAGAATTTGTTGCTTATAAGGGTGCCTATGAAATTACTTCTCTTCTTAAAAATATTAATGATGCCCCTTACAAATCTGAGAGTCTTGCTATACTTAACTATTGTTTGGAAAATTACGATGCAAATTATTATATTACTGATCATCTTGAGAGAATCTCTCCCCCAAAGGAAGAGACTAATGATTTGCAGGACTCTATGGAAGAAGAAATTTCTGAACCTGAAAGCTCCTTGGATGAAAAAGAGGAGGAGAGTGACGAACAAAAGGAGGAAGAATGGAGCCATCCATGTCTGCCTTCTAATGAGAGTAACTCTTTGAATCTTACCTTATATGAGTATTATTATCCTATGGATTCTTTTGAAATATCCCTTTTTGATGAAGTTTATGCCTTCTATACTTTTGGCCAAGATGCCACTATGGAGGATGCTTACGAAGATGAACTTGCTATAGTTCCTTACGTTAAGCATGAAATTTTTGCTATTGCACCCACACTTGATTGTCCTATTATCCTTTTGAAATCTCCAAATCATATTCCGGAGAATTATGCTCTTATTAAGGCTCAATGTGATGGGTTTCATTTATCTTATAATCCTAAAGACCGTGTTGAAAATTATACACGTGTGCTTGTAGGTCATGAACAACATGATTTATGTGATAGTTATATTCTTGATGTTGTTCATGATACTACTGAAAATTATTTTGAGAGAGAGAAGTTTGGTTGTAGAAACTTCCATATTACTAAAACTCCTCTCTTTATGTTGAAAGTTTTGAAGATGTTCTTGTTCCACCTTCCTATGTTGGTTTCTTTTTGCTTCTTTGATTTATTTTCTTATAAGATGCCTATGCATAGGAAGTGGGTTAGGCTTAAATGTGTCTCATATTTGATTCTTGATGCTCCCTTTTGCTCCAAATTCTTATTCTCATGAGAGCATCTTCTATAATCTTTATGCCTAGCTTAAAGGCGTAAAAGAAAGCGCTTTCGGGAGGCAGCCCGCAACAAATTTAGTTTTTTCGTTTTGCTTTTCTTTTGTTTTTAGTGGTCTTGATGATTTTTACTACTATAGCAACATCATTGTATCTTTACTTTTCAAGCTTTGTGCCAAGTTTAGCCTCAGATTGCAAGAAAGGTCAAAAGTTGGTGCTTGCTGTCTAGAAACAAATTCTGTCTGCTTGATGGAAAAATTCTCAATAAATCACCAGATCATCTTTTTGATCTGAATTTTTTTGACAACATGCTCCATACAATTACCTTTCAGGCGTCTGTTCAAAGTTTTTTGATTTGAGTTGCAGAAGTACCTCGAAACAATTCTCCTTTCTCTGCTGTTCTGTTTTTCTCAGCTTCTGCCCCGGTTTTTCTTTTCGCAGTTTTGCAATCCTTAAGCTTGCTTTTTCTTTGCAAACCTTTTTGGGAAGGCAATAGAAACAGTAGTTATTCCAGGAAAACTTTATTTGCAGTAGTGAAAAATTATTTTATTACGTTACTAACCTCTCTAATCAGCCTACAATGAGTTATGTATGAAGGGAGTTTTCAAGTGCGCGATGGAAGGTGATGAAAGAAGATTCAGGAGTGTCAAACGCTCAAGCTTGGGGATGCACATGTGCACCCCCAATAAATATTCAAGGAGACTCAAGCGTCTAAGCTTGGGGATGCCCCCGATGCATCCCCTTCTTCATCAACAATCATCAGTTTGTCCCTCGTTGCACTATATTTTTATCACTTCAGGCGTTATGTGCTTTGCTTGGAGTGTCTCGCTCTTTACTTTTCTAGGTTTGTTTTGCTTTCTTTTCTGTAGTAACAAGTTAGACCCCAACTTACTCTTTTGTGTGGGAGAGATTCACGCTCCTCTTGAACTAGAACTCCTCATAGGATTTGCATGCCTATTCTTTTAGCTGTGAGCTGTTCTTTTTCTTTTCTTAGCTGTTGTTCTGTTTAGTTGTAGTGCTTTAGTTTTTCTAGAGCTTTTATTTTGTCTTAGGTTGAACTTTATATAGGTTGCATGTTTTATCTTGTTAGAGAGTTTGCCTGTTGAACTGAGTTTTGTGTCTTGACTAGAAGTAGGTAGTTGAAGTTGCTTTTCTCTTTGTAGTAGTAACTTGCAATAGTTTTGAGGTATTGACTAGAGTAATGTTTGAACATATGGTGTCAAGAGCTCTTTCCTATTAGTGATAGATATCGTATTTTGGGCAATCCGTGTGTTTTTCGAAAACCAAAAACACCCCTGTTGAGAACTCTAGCTACTAGATGGATCACTAACCTCTGGAGGGTTCGAATATTAGAGTACACTCACGTACCATGAGTCGAGGATGCGCAAGGATAACCAAACCCCCATACACTCCTCCTCGGGGCACCTGTCTCTTTGTGAACCTCCTGATTAGATTGAGAGTTACCGATAATAAGTGCATGAGTTCTTCGGACTAATGTGAGTATTCGAAAGTTGACACTTCCACCCACCTATACTTTTTCTAGCCTCTTCGGTACCGTGCATTGCCCTTTCTCACCTCGAGAGTTGGCGCATACTTCGCCGGTGCATCCAAAACCTTGGCATGATACCCTCTGTCATCATAAGCATCCTTATATCTTTCCTCAAAACAGCCACCATACCTACATTGCCATGCAACATCCACCTTCTCATGACTTGATCTTCATGTCATACATGCTACTTGCTTGATCGATGAGCGGCATGCTAGTTGGGCTTTCCCTAATCATTGCTACATGACGCGCTAGTATCATTGCATATACTGCTACCCTGGCAGAGGCATACATTTGCATCATGATAATTACAGTTTCTTTATGTGAGTACCTTTGTAAAGTGTGAAATATCTCCTATATTCTTGTAAAATATAGAGTATTGCCCCTAAAGTGAGGAAAAGATCCCAAAGAGGACAAAATCAAAAGATCCCAAAGAGGACAAATGAGAGTTAAATAGAAAGAGCCATTGAGGCCACCAAAAAATAAAAAAATAAAAAGAGAAAAATAATAAAAAGAGAGAAGGGGGCATACTACTATTCCTTTTGAGAGATCCACACTAGTACTTCATCTTCTATCCCTTGTACTCCATAGAGATCATCATCATGCATATAGCTATGTGGGGACCCTTCACACTATAGAACTTGGCTTGTATATTCCAATGATGAGCCTCCTCAAACGAGCTCTAGGTCTTCTTGAGCAAGCAAGTTAGATGCACCCCCACTAGTTCCCTTGGAGATCTTTTAGCTCACATGTGCATCCGTTGTATGGCAATCCCTACTCCTCACATCATATCTATCATATGGCATTCTCTCGCCTATGATTGTCCTCATTGATGTGAGCCTTTCACACCTTTTTGTCTTCCTCCTCCACCTTCTTTCTGTTTCG
This sequence comes from Bromus sterilis, assembly GCA_950022295.1. Taxonomy (NCBI): domain Eukaryota; kingdom Viridiplantae; phylum Streptophyta; class Magnoliopsida; order Poales; family Poaceae; genus Bromus; species Bromus sterilis. The sequence goes on along the minus strand of OX465596.1, from coordinate 342,901,611 downwards.
CCTTTTAGGTGTCAATTTTCTTGCTCACGCTCATCCATTGCATGAGTGCTCAAAATATCAAAAGGGAGTGGATCAATTTGACTTGTACCTGGCTAGTGGTCTGGGGACGAGTCCAGATAAGAATCCAAAGGAGACCAAGTGTGAAACTTTAGTAGATAGTTGTTCTCAACAACCTTTTTTCTCTTTCTTCCCAGTCCCTTGCTTGCACGCAAACACCATTTGGAGACATTCGAGTCACGGACAGCGAGAGCTCTTGCACCCTTTGTTCTTTTGTTGCTTGTGTCAATGCTAATATAGACTCTTGCTTGTTAAGACTTGAATTGAATTACATGCTTTGATTGCTTTACTTAAAAGTCCTTATTTGGTTGTGTGGCATGTCACCACAGAAATTATGCTTGTTATCATTTACCTACTCGAGGACGAGCGGGAATTAAGCTTGGGGATGTTGATACGTCCCAAACGTATCTATAATTTCTGCTTGCTCCATGCATGTTTTGTGTGACTTTGCCATGTTTTGCTTGAACTTTAATACACTTTTGAACCTATTTGGACTAACCTATTAACTCAGTGCACCCAGTTGCCAGTTTCTGTTTTCTACTGTTTTTGTATTTCAGGTTTTCCGGCCATTAAAAGTGCTCCAAAAATTCCGGGAAAAATATATAAAAATTCAGCGCAACAGAAGCTTCCAGAATCACCAAGAGAGGGAAGGGGGCCACCACCAGGCAGCCAAGAGGGCAGGTGGCGCGGCCCCACCCTGGGTCCCTCCTGACTGCCTCGTGGGTCCCCTCGATGCCCCCCTTCTCCTATATTTACCCCTCGGGGTGGAAACCCCTAATATCGATCTCTTTCTCGCGAACTCCCCTCTGTACCGCCGCCGCCGCCGTTTCAAGATCGGGGCTGCCTGGAGAAGCTGCCCCGGCACCCTGCCGGGAGGAGGAACCCCCTCCGGGAGACCATCCATAGCCATGGACGCCTCCCGTATGTACCTTGAGTAGTCCCCCTTGGACCATGGGTCCGTGACCAGTAGCTATGTGATGAATCTCTCCCCCTTTTGTGCTTCCACTTTCGAGTCCTCGTGAGCTGCCTCACATGATCGAGGCATCTATGTAATTTCTGCTGTTGCTATGCTGAGTTTGTTGGGATCTGATGGATTACGAGACTATGTTCAGATTGTGATGAGTAATATATTTGGTTCTTCTCTTTTATATTTTGTTCTTGAGTAAATTCTGGCATGTTCTCCGTTGCGATATTTGCTTTGGCCAAGTATTTTATTTGCAACTCCAAGAGAGAGCGTTATGCTCGATTGTGGGTTCAGCCCCTTGATGTCTAGCTTGAGTGACAGAAACATGAGACTAGGGGATGTGCTGTTGCCACCAGGGATAAAACAACGGTGCTTGTACCTGCGGGTGCAAGGATTGTTTACTTTACGCAAAGTTCTTTTAATGCAGTTGTCTGTTGCTTTGTGTTTACACTTTGGGTGGGATTCGCAACTTAATACCAGGGAGATGTTCTAGATAGATATCTCAAGGTGGATGATTCTTAGTAGATGCAGATGGATTTCGGTCTACTTACCTTGGTGTACTGCACATTGCTTTTGAGCCCTTCCTTTCTTTGAAGCATAGTTAGCATTGCGGTGCCTTCATAATCCTGTCAATTCCCCAACTGTGATTTGTTTACCTCGCTAGCACTTTTATCGTCTTTTGGGAGAGAGACATCACTAGTGAAAATCACGGGACCCCGGTCCATCTTCACATTATTGTTCACACCCTCAATTTACTTTCAGCTTTTACTTTCCTTTGCACCTTTTATCTCTTGCGTTGATCCTTTGTAAACGACAAGGCCGGGGGAATTGATAACTCCTCTGTACTCGTTGGGAGCAAAGTTATTTGTTGTTGTGTGCAGGTCCACGACAACACCCTAGTCAGGAAGCAATTTCTGGCGACGTTGCCACCTACTTGTATCTCCTGAGTCCTACTGGTTCGATAACCTTGGTATCTTCACTGAGGGAAACTTGCTGTTGCACTGCATCTCAAACCTTCCACTTGGGGTAACCAACGAGGGGCGAGAAGCCATCAACGAGTACCCCGATCTTTTCCTCGCTACCACTTAAATTCTCGGGACGAGAATTCTTGTAGTGGGGGAGATTTGTAACACCCTCAGTTGTCTGTAACAGTAATCATCTGTACTATTGATCAATCACTGTTGTTCCCCTGACCTTGTTCGAACTTTGTGCTGAGCTAATCAAAACCTTGGTGTGGGTGATCAACAACCAAGTCCCAATTGCTTGATCACTTGAAGTCAAACCCTAAAGTCAAAACCTTTCAAATTGAGGATATGAAAATTGTGGTAAAATGAACCTTGCTCAAAAATTATGGAACCAATTTTGTAAATTGCCTAAAAACATTATAATCATGTTGGACCAGCTTTGGTAATTTTTGAAGTTATAAAAATTGACAAACAATTATAACAGTAGCTAATAAATCCCATTTTATCCATTTTAAATCTAATTTAAATATTCATTGAGTTTTAAAATGCACCAAACTTGTTGTGTCACCTACATGTGACATGCATGTAATTTAGAAACCACTAAAACATTTAAATAAAATGTAGAGGCATTTAAATTAATTACATTAAGAGAAAGCAGTAAAACAAAAGAAAGAAAATGCAAAATAACTAAAGCTCGCCCTAGGCGACGGCCCACTCGGCCCAGCCCACCCCCGAGCTTGTCTTCTTCCCCCTCCCCCCCCCCCACCCACTCCCACCTGCCCCGTACGGCGGCCGAGCGCGGGCACGCCGCTGCCAGGCCGGCCCTGCCCTCCACCTGCTCCCTCCCGCCGTGGAGGCGATAAGCTCAAGCCCAGCTACCCCTTGGACAACCCCCCCCTCCATTTCCCCTCCTCCTCTTCTCGCATTAATCGGGGGAAAAGCTCCCGAGCGCCGTCGTCGCCGTTGTCGTGGCCAGCCGCGGCCACTCGTCGAATCAGCCTGCACCGCCGTGTCCATTGTGGTCGCCGTCGTCGTCCTCGCCATCACGCATAAGCTGGCGTGCCCGGAGCCACCCCAGCGCGTGGAATTTCTTCGTCTTCAACCTCGGTCCCGGCGAGATCCCCGACCGATTCCGCCTACTCTGAGTCGCCCCCGAGCAGTTTGCCACCGCCTACGTGATCAGGGTGAGCATGCTCCCCTTCCCCAACCCTTCATGGATGCCCGAATAGGCCGTAGCCATTTCCCCCAAATGCGCATGTACTGGCCGCCGCCATTGAAGACCTAGCCGATCTCCTCGTCCACCGTAGCACGCACTTTTGGCACCATAGAGTTGCACGTGCCCCGTACGTTCGATTTGGCGCAAGATTACGTTCGATTTCGCCACCGTTTGCAACCTGCCATTGGAGCCCGAGCACAGCCGCCGCCATTGTCGAGCTAGAGCTCGCCCTAGACGTCCCTGACACCCTCCCCCACCACAGAACGATGTGGCTCACTGCTCTCGATCGATTGGATCAATCCCCGCACAATATGGTGCCCCACAGCGAGCAAACGGCCGAGCTCGCCGGAGCTCCTCGCCGCCGGTGACCACCTGTGTCACTGGCCGGTGGCCCCCACGCGTTAGTGAAGTGATTAGGGAACTGTTGTGCCACTAACAGCGGGCCCCACTCGCTAAACCCCCGGCTAATCCCACTGTTAAATTAAACAGAGACTTAACCCCCCCCTCCCAGTCACTGACAAGTGGGCCCCTGGCCATTTAAAATAATTTAAACTAGTTATTTAGCATTTGTGTCACTGACCACTGGCCCCCCTTGTCAGTTTGTTTTTTTTTAAGAATTTATTAGAAAATCCAGAGGCTGACATGTGGGCCAGTGCCTGTTTTATTTTTATTAAAATGTTTTATAAAAAACAGAGGCTGACATGTGGGTCCCACATGTCAGGCACTGTTGTGGATAATGTTTTGGATAATGTTGGAATTTAATAATAAAAGAAATTCAGAAAATCATTTAAATGATTTAAAACTTTGAAATTCAATAACTTTTAAACCGTAACTTAGATTCAAAAACTTTATACATGAAAATTGATCAGAAAAATATAATGAATACGAATACGCTATCCATATGACTACCACCCGCCTCTAACTTACCGAGCATCGACATTCCCCCTTTGGGCCGTTTGTAGATAATTCCCCGGTGCCGATAAAGATCTGCCGGATGAATTTACTCTTAACATGAAAGTTGCTCAGAATTAATCAACGATCACGGATACAATATCCACATGTATGTCAGATGTCTCTGACACTTTAGACATGGAACCTTCCCCTCCGGATCATTTGTTCGATAATTACCCGGAGCCGGTATTTCATCCCCGGATGAATTCCCGTTCCAAGCAACCTGCATTGCACTGCGTTAGAACACCGTTAACATTGCATCTGTCATGCCATGCACCTGGTTGTATATGCTTGATTGTATTTATTGTTTCTCCCCCCCCCCCTCTAATCTCTGATAGACCCCGCTGCTGCCGCCGACTACACCGCTGCTGAGTACGACTACTTCGTCGATGACCCTACCCCTACCGTCGAGCTTCCAGGCAAGCAGAGCCATTCTCTTCCCCAGATATCGCCTATCTTTCCATACTTTCTTGCACTAGGCATTGTTACTGTTGCTTCTACGTTACAATCCTATTCAATTGCATAGCCTGTTTTTGTCGCCCTTTGATGTATCTTCTGTTATCCTATGCTGCCTATTACATATTATATTCAGCAGTGAGCCCTGCGCATTGTTAGTTAGGATTAGATAAAGGGCCGTGATCACTCAGGGGAGTGAATGCGAATACAAATATTATAACTGCACAGGTACGGTACAATGCAGACACCGCCTCAGGCCCCTACCTCGGCTCTACCTAGCCACCATCAAGTGTGAGCTACCGACGAGTGATCCTTGTACTCCACTCGTTGCTGACTCTGTATAGCCGCTCTAGGTACCTGAGCAACGGTTGTCCTTCAGGTAAGAAGTCGGGCGACCTGTAACATCCCAATTTTCTAAATTCGGATGTTAATAGATCTTCATATGCATCTCATGCTGCTTCCGCATTTTCTGGAGTTTTAAAATATTTTTAAACATTTTTCAACACATGGCAGTTCGTTGGAGAGGATATAAAAGGACTTATCCCCCTTTTTCATTTGTTGGAAAATAGTTTAAAATATTTTTTGGAGACTTTTTAAATTTACTTTCGGAGTTATAACACATGGCAGTTATAAATATTTTCTAAAAGTTTTTAAATCAATTTTCGGAGTTTTCGGAATTTTTAAAATGCCAGAAAAATATTTAAAAATATTTAATAATATTTAAAAATAAGTTCCCATGTTTTTATTTTTATTTAATATTTTGGTAAAGCCAAAAATTCATTTTCATTATTTTAAAAATACTGGCGAAGACGGAATTTAAAAATAATTTTCCTAGATTTTTCTAAAACTATTTTGGGCCTAACGGGTCGTGTTGTTGTTTTTTCAGACCGAATTAGAGTTTAATTCGAAAAATCACAGATCGGGTTATTTAAACCCGTGGGGATTAGGGTTTTCGACCCAATCCGCCGCGCCGCCGCCCGTTAGCCGCCGCCCCGCTTCGCCAACCGTCGTCGTCCCCGCCACGGTGAGCGCCCGCCCCGCCGCCCTCGTCCGAGCCGCGTCGGGCCGCCGCGCTAGTCGCCGCCGGCCATGGACGCCCGCGCCGGCCGGCCGAGCCGCCGAGCCGCCGGAGCTCCGGCGAGGTCCAGATCTGGATCCAAACCGCCGGGGACCCGATCGCGTTTTCCATGTTATTTTATTTGAGGATATGCCCCTGTTTGCAGATTAGACACCAAAATCGCGTTGTATCGCTTTTGCGAGTACTTTTTAACCGTAGCTCGTAATCGATTGATTCCAGTTGCGTTGCGACCGTGGTGAAATTTACTAGCCATTAGACCAAGTGTTACAGAAGTATGAAGGTTTCAAATTTGAATCCCTAGCAGATCCAAATTTGAACTTCCGGCAGCCGTAACTTTTTACCGGTGCGCCCGTTTGCGCCGTTTCTTTTTGCGTTGGTTTTATTTTTACAAGTACTTTAAGTTTAGCTACTTTTAGGCAAGTTTTTCTACTGTTCTTTGAATGTTTATTACTGTTTGAGCATATTTGTATTGAACATATGATTGATTGGTGCTATGTTCGCTCGTATAGATTGTCCGGAGTGTGCCGCCTCGTTTTGTGAGGATTGTGACCGTCAAGACCAGCAAGAAGGCAAGTGATGCTTTGAACATACTCATACCTATATTTTCTATATGCATTATGTTAAGAAATATCACCCTATTGCATGATAGGTAGTTTATTTTACTGTTGCTGCAAAACCAGTTAGGATGCGACATGTCTTAACTTGTCTACCGTAGATCAACCTAGCCGTGTTGTTGCTTTATTTCTATGCTTGGTAGACGTGGTTTGGGCTGTGTAAATTCATGGAGTGCATATGAGCTATTTAATAAATTGTGTAGCAACTTTATCATAAATAGAAATCACCTCTGGACGGGCAGGGAGTGCTTCCTGGGGGCTCGTGCCTTACCTAAGGGCGAGACCAGGTTGTACCCCTAATAGTTGGTTTGGTGGTTGACAGTACGTCATGGTGCTACCCTCTGAACGTAAGTGGGCGCCGTCCAGGCTCAAAAAGATCAGACATACTTGGTGACTAGGAGCTTACATGTACAGCCGCTGGCCATATGGGCTCTGGCTTAGTTGAGTATGATGTAGGAAGCCTCTCCCGTGCAAAGCTAGCAGATGTAGATGTGATAGGTGGTACCGGCTTGCCGTTGGGAGTAGGTGACCTCTTCTGAAAGACTTCGTCTCAATCTTCGGGTTGAGTCCAGCGGGGAAAGTGTACTAACCTCTGCAGAGTAAAAACTAATCATGATTAGCCGTGTCCCCGGTTATGGACATCCTTGAGCTACTAGACATTACTATTACTGGAGGATCATGACATATGAATCACCATAATAATTTGAGTGGGCAAGATTAAATAAAGGGTGTGGTGTTGGAACTGGTGTGCCCAGTTCGTTCTTAAGTAGTAAGTTCAACTTAAATTTTTGACTAGTTTAGTTCAGGAGAAAATTGGCTTTCTGCAAAACAAAACCTTAAGCCTTTCCTTTGACTTACCTTGCATGTAGTTGTAGGTCCTTTATATAAACTTTTCCGTGTCACTTGCCGTACAAATCAGATGTGCTGACCCGTTGTCGGGCTGTAACCTTCGGTGTTGTAGGTTTTTCAGACGATGAGTAAGGTGCGTTTAGGGGTTGCGAGTCTACACTCAGCATGTTCGCATGTGGCTGTTGATGGGACTCCACGTTATTTGCTTTTGCTTCCGCTATATTTATATTGAATAAGCTAGCCTTGACTTATGCAACTTGTTATTTATTTTACTCTGGATCATATGTTATAATAATGATGCACCTGTACTTTGATATACATCGATGATACTGTGTGTGCCAGCGAGTTCGATCCAGGGACTGGCACTTGAGCACAGAGACTTCAATTCTGTGTGAATTGGGTCGTTACAGATGGTATCAGAGCAGTGTGTTGACTGTAGGACGTGACCCTAGAAAATGGACTAGAAAAGCCATAGGAATAAAAATATTACTTTATATCACTCTGTCTTGTACTTACTTACCTCATCTATCGCGTATTCATACCTGTTCTAATCTTGCCTTACCTCTCTTTGATTATAGATGACAACTATATCATACCGCGCTATGGCGTTTGGACCTGAGCTCAGGGGGATTTTCCACTTCCTGAACATCTACGCGCCGGTCTTTCAGCCGGACATCGTGGAGACAAGGGGAGCTGATGACTACTGGCAAGTGGAGACTTTCATCCTTGGAAGCATGGAGAATGAAGAAAGGGTGATTACGAAGTCCTTTGAGGTGCATGCCCAGGAAAAGGAGTGGTGTGTGCGCATGGCCGCTCACATAGCTCTTGGACGCATTGTGGAGACGTATTCCGCCCGACTAAAGGGTACGGTGTACGCGGAGATGGACAAGGTTCTCCCATCGGGGAACATAATACCAAAGAGGTTCAGGTATGTGCCTGGGGCCATTTGGCCAGGTACAACCAGCTACATCATCCAAAGCCTGGAGAAGTGCACTCAGTCAGACCTCTACACCATTACTGAGTTGCGGCAGAGGAACACCAGGCTCAAGAGGGACAACAACAAGCTGAAGAAGGAGAAGTTGGAGATGCAAGCAGAGATGACAAGGCTGAAGGAGAAGATGAAGGCCAAGGGAATTGAAGAACCAGAAGAGGAGCCAGAAGTAGAGACCTCGGCAGAAGAAAGGGAGCCGAGTCCCAAAAGGCGCAACCGCATTAGCGGGCGCGATTACCGCATGCTGTTTAGCAAAGACAGCATTAAGAATTACTTCATCGAAAATTAGTGCACTACCGTTATCGTGTTAGCATATTTGACCATGTTGACTTATTCGGTGTGGCAATACTAGGTTGCTTGATATACTCTTATGTTATTCGTGATTGTGTTGAGGATCTTATATTACTCGTGGTTGTTATGAGGATCTTATATCAGTTATAAAATATATTTTAAACTATATGGTGTGATATGTGATGGTTTTCCGTATGAGTGCATTGGTTGATGATTGTTATATGTTTGATGCTATGGTGATATTGCTTGGTGAAGTTGAGTGGTGATATATGTATTGTATATATAATGCTTGTCATGATCATCATAAGCATAAGGGTAGGAGTATATTTCCCTAGCTACTTTCTGTCTAAATCTTACCTATTCTTACCCAACAGATGCCGCCGAGACGTGATCCCACGGGGAATGAGAACAACAACAATGGAGTGCCAGCTTACATGCAGCAGTTACTTCCAGGACAAGCTCAGCTGATCCAGTTGCTCACTCGGAACATGGGCAACAACAACAATGCGCCACCACCACCACCTGTGGACACGCTTGCAAGGTTCTTGAGGTTGAATCCTCAGAGGTTCTCTAGAACTCCTGAGCCCATAGTGGCGGATGACTGGCTTCGTTCAGTGGGCCGGAATATGGAGACAGTTGGCTGCACTGAGGCAGAGAGAGTGAGGTTTGCCTCACATTTGCTGGAGGGTCCTGCCGCTGCTTGGTGGGACAACTACTTGCTGACTTACCCCATCGACACCATCACTTGGGCGCAGTTCCAGTCTGCCTTTCGCGCCGCACATGTTTCAGCAGGCGCCATGAGCTTGAAGAAGAAGGAGTTTCGCAGTTTGCGTCAGGGAGTCCGTTCAGTGGCCGAGTATGTTGAGGTGTTCAACAAGCTTGCCAGATATGCTCCAGATGATGTCAGGAATGATGCTGCAAGGCAGGAGAAGTTCTTGGAGGGACTGAATGATGAGTTGGGAGTCCAGTTGACAGTGGCTACTTTTGCTAACTGCCAGGCGCTCATCGACAAGGCTATTGTGTTGGAAGGAAAGCAGCAGACCATTGAGAACCGCAATAGGAAGTACAACAACAACAATGGTGGCAAGTATAACTCTGGACCGCATCAGAAGACACGCAATTCTTATGGTGGAAATGGAGGACATAACCATGGACATAACCACAATGGTGGGAATGGCCATGTTCACAGTGGAGGACACAACCATCATGGTGGTAATGGTCACAACCATAATGGCCACAACCACCACAATGGTAATAAGAATGGCAATGGCAATGGGAAAGGAAATGGAAATGGAGAGAACTACAACCAGAACCGTCAAGTGGTGAATGCTCAGAAAGACCTTAGTCGAGTTCAGTGTTTCAAGTGCAGGAAGATGGGACACTACTCCAACATGTGGCCGGAGAACAAGGACAACAATGGGAATTCTGGAGTCAGCAAGCCCAATCCTTTCAACAAGGGGCATGTGAACCATGTCAACGTGGAGGAGATCTATGATGAGCCTGATGCTGTGATTGGTAAGTTCTTTATCAATTCAGTACCCGCACTTGTTCTTTTTTATTCTGGTGCATCGCATTCTTTCATGTCGAGGGTATTTGTGGATAAGCATGAGTTACCTACCGTAGTTCTGCTCATAAGTTCACCGGGAGCGGAGATGTCAGCTAGTTTGGGATGCTATCAGTTGAGCCTAGCCATAGGGAAGCATGTTTTTCCTACATATTTGATTGTGTTGAAGTCACAAGGTTTGGATATTATTTTGGGCATGGATTGGTTAGCCAAGTACCAAGGTGTTATTGATTGTGCCAGTCGGTCTATCACCCTCCGTACACCGAATGGACAGAAGATCGGATATGTGTCCAAGTATAAGCATCAGCACGCTCAGGTGATTTCTCTTAAGGGGGCCGCCTGGATGATGTGCGTGTTGTGAGGGATTATCCGGATGTGTTTCCGGAAGAGTTGCCAGGTATGCCACCGGATAGGGAGATTGAGTTCCTTATTGATTTAATACCAGGCACTGGGCCTATTGCTAAGAGACCGTATAGGATGCCCGCTAATGAACTTGCAGAGTTGAAGGAACAGATCAGAGAGTTGCAAGCAAAGGGGTTCATTCGCCCAAGCTCATCACCTTGGGGATCTCCAGTGTTGTTTGTTGAGAAGAAGGATGGAACCCAAAGGATGTGTGTGGATTACCGTTCTCTGAATGATGTTACTATCAAGAACAAGTATCCTTTACCTGTGATTAATGATCTATTTGACCAGTTGGAGGGAGCTTGTGTATTCTCTAAGATTGATCTTCGTTCTGGTTATCATCAAGTGAAGATTCGGGAGAAAGATATTCCGAAGACTGCTTTTACTACTAGGTATGGGTTGTATGAGTATACTGTTATGTCATTTGGATTGACTAATGCTCCTGCATACTTCATGAATATGATGAACAAGGTGTTTATGGAGTTCTTGGATAAATTCGTTGTGGTGTTCATTGATGATATATTGGTGTATTCCAAGAATGAGAAAGAGCATGAGGCACATTTGCGTTTGGTATTGGAGAAGCTCAGGGAGCACAAGTTGTATGCCAAGTTCAGCAAGTGTGAGTTTTGGTTGAAGGAGGTCGGATTCCTTGGACATGTTGTGTCAGGAGAAGGAGTAGCTGTGGACCCATCCAAGGTTTCAACAGTTACAGAGTGGGAGACACCCGCGATAGTTGGAGACATTCGCAGTTTATTGGGTCTTGCAGGATATTATAGGAGGTTCATTGAAAATTTCTCCAAGCTTGCAAAACCAATGACTGAGCTGTTGAAGAAAGAGAATAAGTTTGTTTGGAGTGAGGCATGTGAAGCCAGCTTTCAGGAATTGAAGAAACGGTTAGTAACTGCACCTGTTTTATTTTTTCCTGATATACATAAGGATTTCCAAGTATATTGTGATGCATCTCGTCGAGGACTTGGTTGTGTTTTGATGCAAGGAGGTAGAGTTGTTGCTTATGCTTCACGTCAGCTTAAGAACCATGAGCAGAACTATCCTACACATGATCTGGAGTTAGCTGCAGTTGTTCATGCATTGAAAACATGGAGGCAATATCTTGTTGGTAATCATTGTGATGTTTTTACTGATCATAAGAGTTTGAAGTATATCTTTACTCAGAAGGATTTGAATCTCAGGCAGAGTAGATGGCTGGAGCTTATTAAGGATTATGATTTGAATGTGCAGTATCATCCTGGTAAAGCGAATGTGGTTGCTGATGCATTGAGCCGTAAGAGTCATATCAATGTTGCTAATGTTGACGATATGCCACATGAGTTATGTGAGCAGTTCAAGAATCTCAGGTTGGAGATAGTTCCTAAGGGATATGTGGCAACATTGGAAGTGAAGCCCAATCTGTTGGAAAGAATCAGAGAGGCTCAGAAGAGTGATGAAAAAATTGATGAGATGAAAGTGAATATGACCAAAGGGAAAGCAGAGGGTTTACGTGAGGATGAGCATGGAGCCATTTGGTTTGAGGAGCGCATTTGTGTACCGCAGGATGCAGAGATCAGGAAGTTGATTCTTCAGGAGGCACATGATTCACCTTATTCTATTCATCCCGGGAATACCAAGATGTATTTGGACTTGAGGGAGAGATTTTGGTGGCCTAGCCTGAAGAGAGAGATAGCTCAGTATATTTCTTTGTGTGATGTTTGCCAGAGAGTCAAGGCTGAGCATCAGAAGCCAGCAGGATTGTTGCAGCCTTTGCCTATACCAGATTTGCAGTGGGATCAGATAGGTATGGATTTTATTACTGGTTTACCCAGGACTCGGTCAGGATATGATTCCATTTGGGTGATTGTTGATCGTTTGACCAAGGTTGCTCACTTCATTCCAGTGAAGACAACTTATAACAGTGCCAAGCTAGCCAAGATTTATATGTCCAGGATCATGTGTTTGCATGGAGTTCCAAGCAAGGTTGTGTCTGATAGAGGTACTCAGTTTACTTCGAAGTTTTGGCGTCAGTTGCATGAGACCTTGGGCACTAGGCTGGAGTTCAGTACAGCGTTCCACCCTCAGACAGATGGGCAGACCGAGAGAGTCAATCAGATCTTGGAGGATATGTTGAGGGCTTGTGCGTTGGATTATGGTTTGAGTTGGGATGATAACTTACCGTATGCTGAGTTCTCATATAACAACAGTTACCAGGCTAGTCTTCAGATGGCACCATTTGAGTTACTGTATGGCAGGAAGTGCAGGACTCCGTTGATGTGGGATGAGGTAGGAGAACGTCAGTTGTTTGGACCAGACCTGATCAGAGATGCCGAGGAGAAAGTCAAGTTGATCCGTGATAGACTGAAGATAGCACAGTCCAGGCAGAAGAGTTATGAAGATGCTAAGCGCAAGGATGTAACCTATGAGGTTGGAGACCGGCGTATCACAGAGTTTCACCAATTCGCGGAATCAAGAGGTTTGGAATCAAGGGCAAGTTAGCACCACGTTTTGTGGGGCCTTACAAGATCTTGGAGCGCAGAGGAGAGGTAGCTTATCAGTTGGAGTTGCCAGAAGCTTTGTCAGGAGTTCATGATGGGTTTCACGTATCCCAGCTGAAGAAGTGTCATGCAGAGATGGCAGATATTCCTTTGAGAGATACAGTGCCACTTGAGGCAATTCAGTTGGAGAGTGACTTGACTTATGAGGAGAAACCTGTGAAGATTCTGGAGACTGCCGAAAGAGTTACCCGCACCAAGACGATCAGACTATGCAAGGTTCAGTGGGATCATCATACCGAAGAGGAAGCAACTTGGGAGCGTGAAGAAGATCTGAAGCAAGACCACCCGCATCTCTTTGCTAGCCAGCCCGAATCTCAAGGACGAGATTCATCTTAAGGGGGGTAGGTTTGTAACATCCCAATTTTCTAAATTCGGATGTTAATAGATCTTCATATGCATCTCATGCTGCTTCCGCATTTTTCTGGAGTTTTACAATATTTTTAAACATTTTTCAACACATGGCAGTTCGTTGGAGAGGATATAAAAGGACTTATCCCCATTTTTAATTTGTTGGAAAATAGTTTAAAATATTTTTTGGAGAGTTTTTAAATTTACTTTGGAGTTATAAATATTTTCTAAAAATATTTTGGGAATTTATTTATGCTCCGGTAAAGTTTTTAAATCAATTTTCAGAGTTTTCGATATTTTTAAAATGCCAGAAAAAATTTAAAAAAATTTAAAAATAAGTTGCAAAGTTTTTATTTTTATTTAATATTTTGGTAAAGCCAAAAATTCATTTTTATTATTTTAAAAATACTGGCAAAGACGGAATTTAAAAATAATTTTCCTAGATTTTTCTAAAACTATTTTGGGCCTAACGGGCCGTGCTGTTTTTTTTTCAGACCTAATTAGAGTTTAAGTCGGATTTTAAAAAAATCGCGGATCGGGTTATTTAAACCCGCGGACCCGCGGGGATTAGGGTTTTCGACCCGATCCGCCGCGCCGCCGCCGCCAGAGACGACCGCCGCCGCCAACCGCCGCCGTCCCCGCCACGGCGAGCGACCGCCCCGCCGCCCTCGTCCGCGCCGGCAGCCGCGTCGGGCCGCCGCGCTAGTCGCCGCCGGCCATGGCCGCCCGCGCCGGCCGGCCGAGCCGCCAGAGCTCCGGCGAGGTCCAGATCTGGATCCAAACCATCGGGGACCCGATCGCGTTTTTCCATGTTATTTTATTTGCGGATATGCCCCTGTTTGCAGATTAGACCCTGAAATCGCGTTGTACCGTTTTTTCGAGTACTTTTTAACCGTAGCTCGGAATCGAGTGATTCCAGTTGCGTTGCGACCGTGGTGAAATTTCCTAGCCAGTAGACCAAGTGTTACAGAAGTTTGAAGGCTTCAAATTTGAATCCCAAGCAGATCCAAATTTGAACTTCCGGCAGCCATAACTTTTTACCGGTGCGCCCGTTTGCGCCGTTTCTTTTTGCGTTGGTTTTATTTTTACAAGTACTTTAAGTTTAGATACTGTTAGGAAAGTTTTTCTACTGTACTTTGAATGTTTATTACTGTTTGAGCATATTTGTATTGAACATATGATTGATTGGTGCTATGATTGCTCGTATAGATTGTCCGGAGTGTGCCGCCTCGTTTTGTGAGGATTATGACCGTCAGGACCAGCAAGAAGGCAAGTGATGCTTTGACCATACTCATACCTATATTTTCTATATGCATTATGTTAAGAAATATCACCCTATTGCATGATAGGTAGTTTATTTTACTGTTGCTGCAAAACCAGTTAGGATAGCCACATGTCTTGACTTGTCTACCGTAGATCAACCTAGTCGTGTTGTTGCTTTATTTATATGCTTGTTATACGTGGTTTGGGTTGTGTAAATTCATGGAGTGCATGTGAGCTATTTAATAAATTGTGTAGCAACTTTATCATAAATAGAAATCACCTCTGGACGGGCAGGGAGTGCTTCGTGGGGGCTCGTGCCTTACCTAAGGGCGAGACCAGGTTGTACCCCTAATGGTTGGTTTGGTGGTTGACGGTACGTCATGGTGCTACCCTCTGAACGTATGTGGGCACCGTCCAGTCTCAAAAAGATCAGACATACTTGGTGACTAGGAGCTTACATGTACAGCCGCTGGCCATATGGGCTCTGGCTTAGTTGAGTATGATGTAGGAAGCCTCTCCCGTGCAAAGCTAGAAGATGTAGATGTGATAGGTGGTATCGGCTTGCCGTTGGGAGTAGGTGACCTCTTCTAAAAGACTTCGTCTCAATCTTCGGGTTGAGTCCAGCGGGGAAAGTGTACTAACCTCTGCAGAGTAAAAACTAATCATGATTAGCCGTGTCCCCGGTTATGGACATCCTTGAGCTACTAGACATTACTGTTACTGGAGGATCTTGACATATGAATCACCATAATAATTTGAGTGGGCAAGATTAAATAAAGGGTGTGGTGTTGGAACTGGTGTGCCCAGTTCGTTCTTAAGTAGTAAGTTCAACTTAAATTTTTGACTAGTTTAGTTCAGGAGAAAATTAGCTTTCTGCAAAACAAAACCTTAAGCCTTTCCTTTGACTTACCTTGCATGTAGTTGTAGGTCCTTTATATAAACTTTTTCGTGTCACTTGCCGTACAAATCAGATGTGCTGACCCGTTGTCGGGCTGTAACCTTCGGTGTTGCAGGTTTTTCAGACGATCAGTAAGGTGCGTTTAGGGGTTGCGAGTCTACACTCAGCATGTTCGCATGTGGCTGTTGATGGGACTCCACGTTGTTTTCTTTTGCTTCCGCTATATTTATATTGAATAAGCTAGCCTTGAGCTATGCAACTTGTTATTTATTTTACTCTGGATCATACGTTGTAATAATGATGCACTTGTACTCTGATATACATCTATATTACTGTGTGTGCCAGCGAGTTCGATCCAGGGACTGGCACTTGAGCACAGAGACTTCAATTCTGTGTGAATTGGGTCGTTTCACGACCCAACGGTGCCCGCGAGTGATATTGCGACGGGACGACAGGGAGGGTACGACCAGTGTACCGGTGTGCTTGGCCCCTGATCGTTGGCCGCGAGAGTTACCAAACCACGAAAGTCGAGCTCCTCCAAGAGCACACGCGAGACAAGGTAAGGAGACGGTTCACCTTGTTGGTAACCGCAGAGACTTGGTGGGACGACAGGACAGGCACCGATGTACTGGTGGTCCTGGCTGTTGTCGTTGTCCGCGGGTCAGTTAAGTCGAGGCAACGATAACGGTTGTCACGCAGGTTAATTAAAATGCTAAATGGTTCGGCGGATGACTTGAGTAGCCTTTTGGCTTATACGCGCTGTCTACACGTGGGAATTACGAGTTATGGGCTCCTCTGCTTCGTAGTGTCGTCCGAGGACTCTTCAGACGTCAGCAGTACCGCGGCCTGCGCCGGGAAGTGGTGTTGTTTTATTTGCTCGCGCGGTGGTGTCTTATTTGGATTTGCTTTAACTTCACCGGCCAACCACGCACTGTGCAGGAGTACGTTTGGGTTGGGGTCCAAGGTCCGGCGTACTTAAGATTTAGACCGGCGGATGGCCTCTCTGTTGAGTTTGAAAGATGGGCTATGAAGTATCGGATAGCCTCGGTGGAGCGTTCCCTAACAAGGTTTCCGCCACCCTGAAGATCCTTGCGTGTAGTGTAACACAAGTGCACTCCTGCAGGGAAGATTAATCTATTCGAATAGCCGTGTCCACGATAACAGGACACTTTATGCTGAAGCTGGATCTTACAACTACAAACTATCTTATATCTTATATTTACTAATTGGAAGCACCAACGAAGCCTCCACATTAATCCTCAAAATTCTGATCTCCGTATTAAGTATCTGTAACCGTCCGATGGGATAACTCAGGAGTCCTGGCCTAGTGTCCCACCCGGTGTCTACAATGTCTCCCTCCCTGTAGAAAAACAACACATCTGTCTGGCGGACTTCTTCCTCTCTCAAGCCTACCCCGGAAGGCCCCTACGCATCATCCACAAATAAGGGCTGCTCTTCCATGAGGTCGACCTCCTCCTTCCCAGTTCCTGTATTCACGTAAAACAATCCAGTGAGCCTCTTCTACATGTACCCAATAGCCAATATTTCCAGCGACTCTCATCTTTATTTCATGAGAGGCGGAATCTTCTTCAAGTTATCAGATATAGTTTCTTTATGATCCTCTATGCATACATCCCTCCATGTCGTCCTCAATTGCAATGCTCAACGGATGTCCCAGATCGGCCTAAAAAGAAGGCAGCGTTCCCATCCATGCTCTCAATGGTCGTAGTATTTGCAGGCTTCCAATCTCTCCAACTTTCATTTTTTTACCATGCTGCAGTCTAGATTTTCCTTTTTGTTCGAGTTCGATCAGGTTCTATGATGATTAATGCAGATCAACCCATGTACTGATGGTAGTTTCAATCAGAGATAATGGTTATCGTAGCTTGGGAAGTACGGTAGAAATTTCTCCCATCCATCCTCTCGAACTTCTGGCCGCACTGATAATTACGGGAAGGATGACTCCAGCGGCTGGGGACGCGTCACGACTCACCATACGGTAATCTAGGTCCTTTCTATCATGATTGATGTAAATGAGGAGCCAATGTACTGATGGCAGCTTGAAAGGTAAATGATGATTTTATCAGGAAACTAGCCTAGAATTTTTTCCCATACATACTCTCAGACTCCTGCACCAGTTCAACGCTAAGCATTACGGCTGGGAGTTCAGCGGCCGGTGGCGCGTCTCACCTGGCATGGAGAAAGGGCCAGCCACGCACAAGTTTTTTTAGTTCTGCACTCATAATTCTTTTGATTAATTATTCTCATATGTTAAAATTTCTTCTACTGCTAACGAATCACTACTCACATTCTGATAGTAAAGTATTTCTTGATGTCTTGGGCTGAAAACTAGAAAGATATCGTGTGACTTTGTTCCAGTTTTGCTACTCTTTAGCTTGCATTTCTACTACTGTAAGATGTGAAGTACTGATAATAACATTTATATTGCTGCAAATATAATGAATTATTTATGCAATTTTTCTGGCTCTCTCCGTGTTCTTATATTGGTAGGTGATCCTTGCTGATCGATCACCATTTTTTTACACCTCTTTGTAATATATGAAAATTCAAGGACAATGTCAGTTGAAAGCATGCTGATATTTGCAGGTCGTATTTACACGAACATGAATTCCATGATTTAAATCATGGCTATGCCTTATAGAGTTATGGGATTAGACTTGGCATTACGCACTTTTAACTTTTCATCTATGCGCTGGAGCATAGAATTATATTATCTAAATAGAGGAGTGTACTGAATTTCTAAGATTATCCACCATGAAAGCTATGAAAAGTATACATAGCGTTCAGATCATATAAATTGCGCTTACCTCTTTTTGTTCCTCTGACAATTTGAGATGCACACTTAACAAAATAAGTAGCAAATTATAAGTGCAGATTTACTAAATTCGGCAGAAGCAACAAGTTCCATATGTTAAGATTACCTTCATAACATCCTCACTGTTCTATAACGAGATAGAGTCCCAATTTACATCTACAACTTATTGTCCTTTCTAACTATTAGCAATCTCTTTTTATATGGCTAACATTGTATGTCTTTTTCACCAAATAAATTCTTCGAACCTGCAAATGCATATATTTTGGTATTCCATTACCAGTTAATTTTGTTTGGAGAGTCTTACATTGTCATGGTTTGGGTAGTGTCAACAAAACTCTTGATACTTCACATGGTCTATTTTTTAGGTAACTTCTCCTTGGCCGCGAATGTTTGACATTTTTTTTCCTTCGACCTTATTATCCATAAACGAATTAGAAAATAGTAGTGAGATGTGACCATTCTTATTAAGTGCCTTGATGTCATGCTCCCATGTCATAGTCATTTGACCTTGAAGTGAATTTCAAATGATTTCAAACATCTCCGTCCTACTTATCTTGGTAATTAACATTTTAAAAGGGTGATATTTTTCTTCCCAAATCCGCAGTACATATTTATATTGTAACATCCAACACAATCCCATGTAGATTGATAAGCATACTATATATTTTTGTTTTTCCAATCAAATTCGCTAAGTATAAGAAATCATACGTGTGCCCACATACACTATTATCTCTACTACCTATAAAAGATGCAAGGTTCCATCTTACAACGTGTGTTATAATATTCAAATATGAACTTATACAGATTTCCTAATATTCATATTTTTCAAAAATAAATCCAACAAGTTGTGAAATCTAATTCATATTCTTAATATCCACATGTTCCTCAAAATAGCTAGCCCGTGCAGGTGCATGGGATGATGACTAGTTATTATTAAACTGTATGGTTCCGGGTTTGCTTCCTCGTCGGGGAGTCGAGGAGGTGATCTCGGAGGCATTGCTAATTATTACAACTTACTATTATACAATGCTGCAGCAACTTCTGTTGCATTGTTACTTTATGCTTTATATGAACTGTTGGCTATTCTCTCCTCATGCTGCAAGACTCGTCGGAAGATGCTAGTCTTCGATAGGCCTAGCTTCTTACCCTTATTCTGATTTATATCTTGCAGTCCACTATATATAGCATCCCCTTCCTTTTGATACAATGCATAAATGCTTAGTAGCGGACGTAAGACTCGCGGGTATGCTAGATACTCACCTTTGCTTTATTTCCCCCTTTTCGCTTTGCCTGATCGGCCGCTGCAGTCGACGTTGGAGCCCAGGAGCAGGAGTACCCCGGAGGAGACTACTACGACGTCGAGTTCCCCGTCGACCAGGAGTAGTTCGGTGGATCCCAGGCAGGAGGCCTCGCCTTTTCGATCTGTATCTCTGATGTCATTTGTGCTAGCCTTCTTAAGGCAAAACTTGACTAACTATGTTTGTACTCAAATATTATGGCTTGTATGACTTATGTATTCGGATCCTTGTGATCCCTGGTATTGTAACATATTGGTTTATCCTTTTGTGTTTAGTGTTGTGCTGTGATATTCTCACCGTGGCACCCTAATCTCAGCCGTGTATCCTGCGTGTATGATTACTGTACAGGGATTGATTTTGGGGGAGTCAAACAACAGGAGGAGACGGTTCAGCAGACGACGCAGACGGCAGAACAGCACCACTCGTCGCGTCAAGATCTTCGGCGCCCGAAGGCCGCGACCGCTTGACACGAAAGGGGACCGAGTCCTCACTATCTCTGGTCTCCGGCAGCTCGGCCCCCGTGGACTCGTTAGCACCAGTGGCATCCGCGAGCACGCTGGTATCAACACTCAGAGCAGCAACGGAAGCATCTGGCTCTTCGTGAATATCAGCATCCTCCGGCTGCGGAGGGTTGCACAACACGGGAATGTAGCCCTACAAAGCAAATAGCATCATCAGCAAGTAGTCAAGCAAACATCTAAATCAGACGAGAAATTCAAGGACGCAAACCTGCGGCAGCGCGTGATCAGAAGCATATGGACGGACGAAACCCATCTCAGAAATGCTCGAGCACTTGGTCACATGCTGGATTCGGGCCAAGAGGCCATCGGCACTAAGCTCCTCGGAGGAGCATCTCGTTGAGTCCTCGAGACCCTCATACTGCCACATGGGACGGGCTCGATACTGCAATGGCTGGACGCGCCTCCCCATAAAAACAGAGATGAGCTGCCCGCCGGTCAAGTTGTCCTTCAATACAGCAATCCTCTCCAAGAATGGAGCCACTGCAGACGACTCTCTCCCAGACAAAGAATGGGACCACGAAGCCTGCTTGACCACTCGCGCTTTGGGATTAAAGGGAGCGAGACCAAATCGTTTCCCAGCAACGTACTGATCCTTCAGATAGAACCAACTTTTCCGCCAAGCACTGACGGAGTCCAGCATCTCTAAATCAAAGTATGAATTTTTATCCCTAATGGATATGCCCACCTGCCCCACAGCATACTCGGAGTTCGTCCTCTTTATACAAAAGAGGCGCTTCCAGAGCCCCCAATGGGGATAGATCCCCAAGAAAGCCTCACAAAGGGTAATAAAGCAAGCAATGTGCAAAATCACATTGGGAGTCAAATCATGCAGCTGAAGCCGATAGGAGTACAGCAAACCACGAACAAAAGGGTGAATCGGAAGGGCAAACCCGCGAGGGAAGAACTCCTGAAATAACACCCGCTCATCTGCCGTCGGAGCGGGAACCGGCTCATTCCCCGGAATCCGCACGGCATCTCCCACCACCAAGCCATCAGCCATCAGCGAGCCGAGATCCGCGGCCCCAAAGGTCGAGCGCTCCCATTTGCCAGACATCTTGGCCGACTCTGGAGCAGCACGGGAGCGCTTGATCATAGATTTAGCAGCAAGCAGCAAGAGGAGGAAGGTGAAGGCTCAAGAACAGGGGAAAAACAGAAGTGAGAGGAGGAAGGCAATGGCTGGGTAAAACCTAAAACTTACCCAGTCGCTCGGTATTTAACCAACAGCCAGGCGAGAAGGGGCACCATTCAATTCCAGCGTCCAGTAAATGTGGCACGATCCCACGGCGGGCGAAAAGCATGGAAAACCCAATCGGTGCAGTAACAACACCGCCAACTACGCGTGCAAAAAGAGGACCATGATGACACGACGCGAAAATTTCGGCGGGACAGCGCCAAGTCATTTCCTTTGACAGGCTACAGTGGTCAAGATGCCAGAATACCAAGCCAGCGTCACATCCTAACAAGGCGTATCGAGTACGTCTCCCAGCCTCAGAGTTTCCACTTTTTAAATCTTTTCCGAGGGGCAAAACATTCTACTCCCATCAGGAGTATATCCACTAGAGTTTCGGGTGCTCCCTCACCTAAAGAATAAACATGCGCTCGAGTGGTCACTCGCACTCACAGAGTCCCGAGTGCTCCCTCACTCAACATAAAAAACGCGCTCGGGTACTCTATCACCCGAAAGGCAAAAGATGTGCTCGAGTAATTACTCGCACCTATGAGGGTCTCGGGTGCTCCCTCACCATGACGCAAGACAAGCAAGCATGCAGTCGCCAGATCGTACGGTCCCAGAGTGTCGGGTGCTCCCTCACCCCGAGAGCGAAGGCGATACTCGAGTGATTACTCGCAGAACTCTAAAGTACCCGAGCACTCGAAGACCTCCCGAACAAGTACTCCTCTACATTACTCCTCGCCCGAGCGCTCGACAAAGCTCCGCGAGTGACCGCTAAAATAGCTCACTTGATTGTTTATTCCAAGTGGGTGCATTACTAACTAGGCTCCGTGCCTCGATAAAAAATACATATTCCTGGAACACGATACACTGTGCCCAGATGCCACGCAAGCTTAGCGTGTAGGTAAGACCCCGCTGCGCAGATCGGTCGGGCTGGGACTTGCCGCAGAGCGATTTCACTCCTGATCTTTTACATGCGCTTGCATGATAGAAAAAGCCGGGCGGACGCGCCTAGGCTACGAACTTTACTGGCGGCAATTGATCACTGTAAGACCTGCAGCGACATGATTTTTTCTCGGCACGAGTGTTCCAAGCTCATGTCGAGGGACGTGAGTTTGATTGGGCTACTACGGTATTTGCCACTAGCGCAATTCACCAAGGCTCGACCAGTCCACTCCTTGGGCCCTTTCATCTTAGCATTCCCTCGAAACAGGTTTTGTCATGGCCCTAGACTACCAGCGACCCACGGTTGAACCATGCATACATCGAAACGACGCAAGAATGGACTCGAGTCCCTGCGCGACTCTTCGAGTCCCCCAGGCACTCGGGGGCTACTGACGAGGGGGTGACCCCATGACTCCTATGGATGGGCCTACCCGGTGTACCCGAAGACAGAAGGCCTATAAAGATGCCGCCTGGGCACAGCCTTGGCCCACTAGTGGCACCGATGTAGGAGTCCACGACTCGTAAGGAAGGTGCAAACCTGCCGTGCGGTACAAGATTAGGGTTAGGAAACCTCATCTGTAATCCAAGACGGGTTCCCCGAGACCTAGCCTAGTATATAAGGGCTGGGAGGGGAGACGTCGAGAGAGACCAACAGACAATATGTAACCCTAGCCTTGTGCGCACTAGCCTTGGCCTTCCCTGTAAACGCACCTCCAAGCAATAATATCGAGCATGAACATCTCCTCCTGTTAGCCGACGAGCTATCGTCCAACCTGTGCCTCTCATGATTAACCCAGGGTCCCTGACCATGGGATTTGCCAGGGTTGATCCCCGTCATTTCCTGTTCTTCTTTGATTCTTTCTTTGCAAAAACAACAAAAATATGTTCTCTTTCTTTTTCTTTCGTTTAACCTTTGAAAAATCCAAAAAGATTTATTTTCTCTCTTTAGTTTGCTTTGTTGCAGAGTTCAACTCGAGTCCGCGATGACATTTGCACTTGATTATATTTCCCTACATTCAATCGTGCAAGCGACAAAGCAGTGATGACGAAGATCGAATAAAGGGATGCAACAAGGAAAACCGGTATGAACTCTTTTTGTTTCGACTTTTGTACATATGCTTGTACTTATGATTTAGAGACCAGCTTGTAGCAACATAGTGCTATATTTACAATGCTTTCCGAGTGGTTCATGCTTTCTTTGTGGCTAATCTCAAATAGCTAGAGTTCATAATGTGTTGCTTGAAATGATTGACATGCATTGCATTGTTCATGGTTTGGCATACTGAAGTGGTATTTACCTTTTGAGAATTCTTTGATTGACTTGGCACATGCTTACACATGTTAAAGACTAAAAAGTCTGCTATGCCTTGATGATCTTTGAATTTCAGAATAGTTATATCATTTTTATGCCCAATTCAATGTTACTTTTTCGCTCTGCATGATTATGAATGTTATTGCTCTCTAGTTGGTCGCTTCCCAGTCTTTTGCTAGCCTTCACTCGCACTAAGCGGAATTCTGCTTGTGCATAAAAAATCCTTGAAACCAGTTATTCCATATGAGTCCACCATACCTTCCTATGTGGTATTTACCGGCCATCTTAACAAAGACTTTCTTGTACCATCTCGAAATTATTCAAAAACACTCATGTGTTGTGCCTCTGCTTTAGCTCATGAGAAAGTAGTAGGTAATTCATGACCTTCTTATGTTAGACATGTTTTATTCCGGGATTGCATGGCTAATCTGCAAACCCCTAATACGAGGAGGGACTGGCATGAGTGCGCCCAACTCACAAAATATAATCACAACCAACAAACCCTCCTTCACGCTTTGTTTATGAGAAATCAGAAAACTTTGGTAGTGATAAACAAAGGAGATTAAGGGGATGTGGTCGTCCCCATCTTGGGAGCCGTTCCTCGAAACATGTCTAGCGTAAGAGGTGATTGGGTTGTCTACTAGCATTCGTTGACGATTCATGCACCTCCCAAAAACTTTTTACCTCTATTTTCAAAACCAAGATCTCTGGTACATGTTTAGTCTTAGCTTCCAGCCACGGGTTTCGAACCTTGCCATCAAAATCCACGGTTCGAGAGTCTCCACCTTCTTTCTTCAAAGCACCAACTATGAGAGTATAATTGTCATTCTGAGTGTAATGTGCATTGTCCCAAAGTACTACATTGTCTTCTGCATGATTGTGGTATTACTTATCCTGAAGTTCTTAGTTCTAGTCTCCTTTAAAACTCCGGAGTAGTTTCTGCATTTATGTTTTGCTTCACTCATGGAGGCTAGCGAGATACCACTCTGATATGATCAATTTATCTGCATTGTAGCCTTGTCTTGATTTTCAGTAGCATATTATTTACTTTTAGTTGTTTGTGATTGTTTGCATGAAAGAAGGATTGCTTCGTGCATTGTCCTTATAGCATTGTTTTAATACCTTCTAGACTCTTTTCATAGTACATGCTTATATACATCTAATGAAGCAAAAGAGTTTGTCAAAGTTTTCTTTGTCGCGTTCAGTTCGTTGAACTGAATTGCTTGAGGACAAACAATATGCTAAGCTTGGGGGAGTTGATACATCTCAAACGTATCTACTTTTACAAACACTTTTGCTATTGTTTTGCCCTCATTCTTGCATGACTTGGACGAAACTAACCCGGACTAACGATGTTTTCAGCAGAGCTGTCTGTATGGTTTTATTGTGTGCAGAAAAATGGTTTTTTAGGTGTCTCACAAAATTCCAGGAAAAATCACAGAAAATCCACACACCCGAAGGACCATTGTGCCAGAAGTGGGGCCAGAGGGCAGCCAAGGGGGCCTAGGCTCCCTGCTGACGCGGCCCCACACTTGGCCGCGCCAGGAGGCCGCCTGGGAGGGTCCACCCCCTCCGGTGCCATACTTCGAATCCTATTTATTACCGTGGCGAGAAAACCCCAGAACAGAAGTCGTTTTCCCAATTCTCATCGCGGAGCTGCCGCCATCCTCTGTTCTTCTCTGGGAGGGCTAATCTGGAGGATGTTTTGGCCTTCGGTGAGGGGAGATCATCGCCATCGTCATCATCATCACCAGTCCATCCTCCCTCCATGACTTCTCCTTTCATGTGTGAGTAATTCCCTACTATAGGCAAAGGGAATGGTAGGGATTGGATGAGCTAGATCATGTAATAGTTTATCAGATTGTTGGGGGCATGTTGCCTATCATCTAGATTGGTGTTTATCATCTTTTCTTCAACTTGTTGCTCTTAATGCTTGTCACTTTGGGCCCGAGTGCCATGTTTTCAGATCTGAACCCTATGTGTTTGCATGAATATATTTGTGTTCTTGATCTTATCTACAAGTTTTATGCACCTGTTGTAGTCCAGAACAGGCAATCCCAAAGGTGACAGCTTGGGACACCAAAGGGGACGGACTATAGTTTGAGGATTCTGTGTATCCATTGATTGTTAATGCTTTGTTTCGGTGCTCTTTGACAGGAGCACCTTAATCTCCATAAGTTCCTTTTGGCCCCGTTCATAGCGGGATGGTAGGACAAAAGATGTTGTGCAAGTTCTTATTGCAAGCACGTACAACTACCTGTGGGGTACATGCCTGATGTTTGATTTATGCCTAGATGATCATTGCTTTTCTGTGTGCCTTGCCCCAAGTTAAATACATGATGTGTCTTATCCATGCAGCACCCAACCATCCATCTTTCTAGCCTACAGTGTTTTTAATTCTACTGGTTACTAGTTGTTTGCTTTTGCTGTTTTACTGTCGCTGTTTCACCACCACTATTTCCGTTGCTACCATCACTTCCATATCGCAGTTACTATTAACATCTTGTTGCAAGTAAGTGTATCTCAGGTGCGGTGGAATTGACAACTCCATTGTCAAAGCTTGTGGGTATTCTTTGGCTCCCCTTGAGTCGAATCTATAAATTGGGTTATTCTTACCCGCGAAGACTATCTCGATCCGCTGCAGTTGTGGGTTATCAGGCCTTGTTGCGCCGACTCACGGTCCTGGTTATTCTTCGAGCGCTACTCGGACGCCACCTGAACCCGAGCCACCTCGGACTCCACCTCCTCCCCAACCTCAACTCCGACCCCTGCGCCAGCAGTACTATCTTCATCTTCCTCGGCAGGATGTCGCAGAGCCAGAGGAATAGGAGAATGGAACTGGGAAGAATCCTATAAAAAAAGGGGAGTCCGAGTTAGAAACAAACATACGATGTACATCCAAGATACATATGATACAAGACGGCATACCAAGGTTGGAGGATTCTCGCTGCTGAGAGGTTTTACTCGGCCAGTCGGCTGCAGACCCTGGGTCACGCTGGTAATTATCTTCATCTGGAGCTCAAATTCATCCAGGGGCATCTCGGTGTTGCTATAGCGGGTGTCATCCTGCAACTCGGAGTACGCCCACATCCCCCGAGCCCTGGCTTAGAGAGGATGAATATTCTGAATCACAAAGGTGGCTATCAGGTCCATGGCGTCCAAACCGTTCTTTTTCAGCCTAATGACCTCACGCATCAAGGGGAGCACCTGCTCTTTCTCAGCGTTGGTGAGTCGGGGATTCTAGCCCTGGGAAGAAGTCATTCTCACGTCCGAGTAAGGAGGCAATGTACGTACTCCCGGTTCCTTGGCCACCTTGCAATAAAAACAACTATTTTGCCAATTCTTAACAGAATCCGGCAGGCTAGAGGAAAAATATTGAACTCCCTGCTTCCGAGCTAAAAACAAACTGCCGCATAGATGGTTGAACTCCACACCACCACCCTCTCCAGATTTCTTCGCCTTTTGAGGCTTAATAGCATATATGGTATGGAAAAGATGCCAGTGGGGCTCTATGCCCAAATAGCCCTCGCAGAGGGTGAAGAAGCTAGAGAGGAGGGTAATGGCATTAGGGACGATATGATGGAGTTGATCACCCGTAAAAGTCAGGAAATCCAATAAAAAGGGATGCGGAGGAAGAGTAAACCCGCGATCCACATGCGAAAGAAGAATGACCCTCTCACCATCCCGCGGAAGAGGCTCTTCTTCTCCAGGCGCGGGAAGGCGGCAACCCTCGCGGGGAACCAGGCCGGCGTCATGGTACCCCAGCAGCATATCCTCCGTCACGATCGACGGGAGCCACTCCCCCGCAAGCATGGTCTCGGCGGCGGCGGAGGAACAGCGCGAGTGGCGGCCTCCCAGGGTGAAGCACGAGTGATACGTCCAAAACGTATCTATAACTTCTGCTTGCTCCATGCATGTTTTGTGTGATATTGCTATGATCTAGATACACTTTCATACACTTTTGATCATATTTGGACTAACCTATTAACTTAGTGCACCCCAGTGCCAGTTCTTGTTTTCTGCTGTTTTTCTATTTCAGTTTTCCCCCATATAAAAAGTGCCAGAAAAATTCTGGGAAAGATATAGGAAAAATCAGCGTACAGGAAGCTTCGTGAAGAACCCGAGTGGGGCCAGAGGGGAGCCAGGGGTGGCCCAGGCGGCCACCCGGCGCGGCCCCACCCCTGGCCGCGCCAGGGGGGCGCCAGGGGCCCCTGGTCCACCTCTCGCTGCCCCCCTTCGCCTATATATCCCCCGTGACGTGAAACCCTCGAGGACAGAACCCTTTTTCGCAATCTCTCCTCTGTTTCACCGCCGCCGCGCTTCCGAGAGCGGGAGCACCAGAAGACCTCTTCCCGGCACCCTGCCGGAGGGAGGGCCGACCTCCGGGAGTCTCCTCTCCACCATGGATGCTCCCCGGATGTCTCGTGAGTAGTTTTCCTTGGACCATGGGTCCTTGATCAATAGCTATGTGATGTTATCCTCCCCTCTTTGTTCTTCATGGTTTAGACCTCGTGAGCTGCCCTACATGATTGAGGCACTTTTGTAATCTTTCTGCTGTTGCTATGCTGAGTTTGATGGGATCTGATGGATTATGAGATTATGTTCAGATTGTGATTGAGTAATATATTTGGTTTTATCTCTTATATTTTTGTTCCTAAGTAATTCTTGCATGTTCTCCGTTGTTGTTTATTGCTTTGGCCAAGTAGTAGGTAGTAACCCCAAGAGGGAACGTTATGCTCGATTGTGGGTTCATGCCCCCCGATGACACGCTTGAGTGACAGAAACATGAGTCTAGGGGATGTGTTGTTGCCACAAGGGGGAAAACAACGATGCTTGTAACCGCGGTTGCAAGGATTGTTTACTTTACGCAAAGTGAATTTTAATGCAGTTGTCTGTTGCTTTGGGTTTACACTTTGGGTGGGGCTCGCAACTTAATACCAGCGAGATGTTCTGGATAGATATCTCAAGGTGGATGATTAGTAGTAGATGCAGTTGGATTTCGGTCTACTTATTTTGGCGTACTGCCCGTGCTTTTGAGCCTCTTCCTTTCTTTTGTAGCATAGTTAGCATTGCGGTGCGTTCATAATCCTGTCAATTGCCCTTCTGTAATTTGTTTACCTCGCATAGCAGTTTTATCGTCTTTTGGGAGAGAGACATCACTAGTGAACATCACGTATCCCGGTCCATATCCTCATTATTGTTTCCACGCTCATTTACTTTTCTGCTTTTACTTTCAATTGCTATCATTATCCCTTGCGTTTGATCCTTTGTGAACAACAAGACCGGAGAGATTGACAACCTCTCTGAACTTCGTTGGGAACAAAGTTATTTGTGTCTGTGTGCAGGTCCGCGTCAGTTGCGCCGCTGACACCTACTTATCATCTCCGGAGTCCTACTGGAGACAAACCTTGGTATCTTTACCGAGGGAAATTTGCTGCTGTGCTACATCACGCCTTCCACTTGGGGC
The DNA here is from genome assembly GCA_950022295.1 of Bromus sterilis. Taxonomy (NCBI): domain Eukaryota; kingdom Viridiplantae; phylum Streptophyta; class Magnoliopsida; order Poales; family Poaceae; genus Bromus; species Bromus sterilis. The sequence goes on along the minus strand of OX465596.1, from coordinate 342,872,608 downwards.
TCACCAACGAAGGGCGAGAAAACTCTCGCGCTATCAACCAAATTTCTGGCGCCGTTGCCGGGGACTCCGAGTGCTAAGATAAGGGAGTTGCGCACTACCCTTTACCTTTGTTTATTAGTATTGTTAGTTTACCTTTCAGTTTTTATCTTTGTATCTTATATCAAAAATCACAAAAAAATCTGCCACACTTGCTGCTGCTATGGGTTCCACTGAAAACACCAAGTTGTGTGACTTCACTAGTCACAACAACCAAGACTTTATCTGCACCCCCATTGCCACACCTGCCACTTCAGCTACCTCTTATGAATTAAACCTGCCTTGCTAAACCTTGTTATGAGAGATCAATTCTCTGGTGTTGGAGATGATGCTGCTTTACACTTGAACAATTTTGTTGAATTATGTGATATGCAAAAGTATAAAGAAGTAGAAGGTGATATTGTTAAGCTCAAGCTCTTTCCTTTCTCTTTAAGGGGAGAAGCTAAAATCTGGTTTCAATCTTTGCCTAGGAATAGCATAGATTCTTGGGATAAGTGCAAAGATGTTTTTATAGGGAAGTACTACCCACCTGCTAAAATTATCTAGTTAAGGAGTAACATTATGAATTTTAAGCAATTGGATAATGAACACGTTGCCCAAGCTTGGGAACGAATGAAATCTCTTGTTAATAAATGCCCTACACATGGTTTGACTACCTGGATGGTTATCCAGACTTTTTATGCAGGCTTGAACTTTACCTCGCGGAACCTGTTAGATTCGACCGCGGGAGGAACCTTCATGTCAACTACACTTGGTGCTGCCACGAAGCTTCTCGATGAGATGATGACCAATTATTCCCAATGGCACACCGAACGCGCTCCAACAGGTAGGAAGGTAAACTCTGTCGAGGAAGTTACCTCCCTCAATGAAAAAGTTGACTTAATTATGTCTCTACTTACCAAACAACCCTCTATTGATCCTCGTGATGTCCCTTTAAATTCTTTGGTTGCCCAAGAACAAGTAGATGTGAACTTTATTGCTAGAAACAATTTCAACAACAATGCTTATAGGGGTAATTTTGCTAACAATCCTAGACCGTTTCCACCCAACTATGGGAACAACAACACCTACCCTAGCAACAACTCCTATAATCCTGCTTATACGAAAAGAGACCTACCTAGCTATGAGAAATTGGTAGAAATAGAGAAAGCTACTAAAAACTATATGCACACCCAGTTTGAACAAAACAAAGCCTTCTCTAAGAAAATAGGTGAGCATACTGCCATTCTGCAAAACATTAGTGAACAGCTTGATAGCCTGAACAGTGAGATTTCTAATCTCCAGGCTAGACTTACCGCCACCGAAACCCATGTTTCGAATATGTCCCAAACCCAATCTACTTTGATAAATCAAATGGCAGCCAAACCGGAAGTTATCCCTATGGAAGAGGATAGAATTAAGAGCCTTCCTACACACCACACAGTTGCCACTATCCAAATTGTTGAGGACACCCAAACTATTAGCACCCAATGCACTCCTAGTCCCGTTGGACCTATTGATGGTGATGCTAATACCTCAACCGAAGATGAAGAAACTCCTATGAACATAGAGGGTTTCAAACAAGTGAGCCTAGACGACACTACTACCACCTTTGACAGTAGTGATATTGATTTTGATAGTTGCACCCTCTCAGAAGTTATTAGCTTGCTACACAAAATGTCTAGAGACCCCCACACTAGCACACTTGATCTTGCCTTCACGGAGCATATCACAAATGCTCTCATCAAATCTAGGGAGGAGAAGCTTAGAGTAGAAGCCTCCATACCTAGGAAGCTAGATGATGGTTGGGACCCTATGATCAAAATTAAATTAAATAACTTCTCTTGCTATGCTTTATGTGATGTTGGAGCTAGTACCTCCGTTATGCCCAAAAGAATATTTGATATGTTTGAATTGAAGCCCTTTGACCCTTGTTCTTTTGGTGTTCGTCTTGTTGATTCTTCCGTAAAGAAACCTTTGGGGAAGATCGACGATGTTATTATCATTGTCAATGACAACTATGTTCCCGTTGATTTCATTGTTATGGATATAGAGTGTGAACCTTTGCGTCCAATTATTTGGGGACGTCCTTTTCTTCGCACCGTTGGTGCGGTTATTGACATGAAAGAGGGGAATATAAAATTCCAATTCCCATTCAAAAAGGGGATGGAACACTTCCCTAGAAAGAAAATCAAGTTACCTTTTGAGTCCGTCACACAGGCTAGTTATTCTCTTTCTCTTGATAAAACTTGATTCTTCTTTTGCATCATGCCTAGCTTAAAGGCATAAAAGAAAGCGCTTTCGGGAGGCAGCCCGCAACGAATTTAGGTTTTTCTTTTTGATTTTGTTGTGTCTTGATGTTTGTTACTACTGTAGCAACATCATTGTATCTTTATTTTTCAGCTTTGTGCCAAGTTATAGCCTCTTACGGCAAGGGAAGTAAAAGTTGTGACATGCTGTCCAGAAAACAGATTCTGTCCTCGTGACTAGAAAAATTCCAGAAAAATCCCAGTTCATCTTTTTGAGATGAAATTTTTACACAGCGTGCTCTATACAATTACGAAACATCCGTATGTTCTGAGTTTTTTTATTTTAGTTGCAGAAGTGCCCCTAAAAAATTCTTTACTACCTGTTGTTCTATTTTTCACAGATTCTGCCACGTTTTGTCTCTCCTAACTTTTGCAAACCTTAAGCTTGCTTTTTCTTTGCAAAAACTTTTTGGAACTCTTGAGAAACAGTAGCTATTCAAGAATATATTTATATACAGTGGGGAAAAATTATTTTATTAAGGGTACTAACCTCTCTAATCAGCTTATGATGAGTTATGTATGAAGGGAGTTTTCAAGTGTGCGATGGAAGATGATGAAAGAAGATCCAGGAGTGTCAAGCGCTCAAGCTTGGGGATGCCCCCATGCATCCCCAATAAATATTCAAGGAGACTCAAGCGTCTAAGCTTGGGGATGCCCCCGTGCATCCCCTTCTCCATCAACAATCATCAGTTCGTCCTTCGTCTCACTATTTTTTTATCACTTCATGTGTTATGTGCTATGCTTGGAGCGTCTCGCTCTTAGGTTTATTTTTAGTTTTCTTTAGCTTTTCTTGCTGTTCATAACAAGTTAGATCCCGTCTTACTTTGTGTGGGAGAGAAACACGCTCCACTTTCCAAATCTAGAACACATCATAGGATTTTTCCTGCTTATCTTTTTGATGTTGTGTGTTCTTTATCTTTTCATAGCTGCTGCCATGTTTAGTCTTAGTCTTAGTTTGTCTTTAGCAAGAGCCTTGGCTTTTGTTTAGTTTGTTGCTGGAACTCTTTTTAGTTTTCATGTTTATCTTGTTAAAGAGAGTTGGTTGTTGCACTGAGTTGTGTTTTGTCTTGAAACTAGGTACTTGAGGTTGCTATTTAATTCTAGTAGTAACTTGCATTAGTTTTGAGGTATTGTTGTGAGTAATATTTGAACTTTTGGTGTCAAGAGCTCTAGCCTATTAGTGATAGGTGTCGTATTTTGGGCAATCCGTGTGTATTTTCAAAACCTACAAAACTAGTTGAGAACTCTAGCTACTAGATGGATCACTGATCTTTGGAGCGATCGAATATTAGAGTACACTCACGTACCATGAGTCGAGGATGCGCAAGGATAACCAAACCCCCATACACTCCTCCTCGGGGTACTTGTCTCTTTGTGAACCTCCTTACTAGATTGAGAGTTACCGATAATAAGTGCATGAGTTCTTCGGACTAATGTAAGTATTGAAAGTTGACACTTCCACCTTCCCATATTTTGCTAGCCTCTCCCGTGTCGTGCATTGCCTTTTCTCACTCCGAGAGTTGGTGTCCACCTTCGCCGGTACATCCAAATCATTGGCATGATACGCTCTGTCATCATAAGCCTCCTTATATCTTTCCTCAAAACAGCCACCATACCTACCTATCAAGGCATTTCCATAGCCTTTCCGAGATATATTGCCATGCAACATCCACCTCTTCATGACTTGATCTTCATGTCATACATGTTCCTGCTACACTGGCAGCGACATACATTGCATACATCATGATAGTTACATCTTCTTTGTGATTTTGAGTACCTTGTAAAGTGTGAAAGATCTCCTTTACCTTCTTGTAAAATAGAGTGTTGCCCTTAAGTGAGGAAAAGATCCCAAAGTGGACACAATAAAAGATCCCAAAGAGGACAAATGAGAGTTAAATAGAAAGAGCCATTGAGGCCACAAAAAATACAAAAAAACAGAAAAAGAAGAAAAAGAAATAAAGAGAGAGAAAGGGGCAACACTACTATCCTTTTGAGAGATCCACACTAGTACTCCCTTTATATCCTTGTACTCCATAGAGATGATCTTTATGCATATAGCTATGTGGGGACCTTCACACTATAGAACTTGGCTTGCATATTCCAAGGATGAGCCTCCTCAAACGAGCTCTAGGTCTTCATGAGCGAGCAAGTTAGATGCACCCCCACTAGTTCCATTGGAGAGCTTCTTAGCTCGTATGTGCATCCGTTGCATGGCAATCCCTACTCCTCACATCATATCTATCATTTGGCATCTCTTGCCTATGATTGTCCTCATTGATGTGAGCCTTTCTCATCCTTTTTGTCTTCCTCCTCCGCACTTCTCTCTTTGCCATCCTAAGTGTCAACTCTCGTGCTTACGCTCATCCATTGCATGAGTGCTCAAAATATTGAAAAAGGAGTGGATCAAATTGACTTGTACCTGGCTAGTGGTCTGGGGACGAGTCAAGATAAGATTCCAGAAAAAGACCAAGTGTGAAACTTTAGTAGATTGAGTTCTCAACAAATAAATGTTTTTCTCGTATTCCCTATCCCCCTTCCTGCACGCAAACACCATTTGGAGACATTCGAGTCACGGACTGCAAGAGCTCTTGCACCTAATGTTCTTTTGTTACTTGTTTCAATGCTAATATAGACTCTTGCATGTTATGACTTGAATTGAATTTCTAACCTTGATTGCTTTACTTTTCAAAGTTCTTATATGGTTGCTAGCATGTCACCACAGAAATTATGCTGTTATCATTTACCTACTCGAGGACGAGAAGGAATTAAGCTTGGGGATGTTGATACGTCCAAAACGTATCTATAATTTCTGCTTGCTCCATGCATGTTTTGTGTGATATTGCTATGATCTAGATACACTTTCATACACTTTTGATCATATTTGGACTAACCTATTAACTCAGTGCACCCCAGTGCCAGTTCCTGTTTTCTGCTGTTTTTCTATTTCAGTTTTCCCCCATATAAAAAGTGCCAGAAAAATTCCGGGAAAAATATAGGAAAAATCAGCGTACAGGAAGCTTCGCGAAGAGCCTGAGTGGGGCCAGAGGGGATCCAGGGGTGGCCCAGGCGTCCACCCGGCGCGGGCCCACCCCTGGCCGCGCCAGAGGGGCGCCAGGGGCCCCTGGTCCACCTCTGGCTGCCCCTTCGCCTATATATCCCCCGTGACGTGAAACCCTCGAGGATGGAACCCTTTTTCGCGATCTCTCCTCTGTTCCTCCGCCGCCGCGCTTCCGAGATCGGGAGCACTAGAAGACCTCTTCCCGGCACCCTGCCGGAGGGAGGGCCGACCTCCGGGAGTCTCCTCTCCACCATGGATGCTCCCCGGATGTCTCGTGAGTAGTTTTCCTTGGACCATGGGTCCGTGATCAGTAGCTATGTGATGTTCTCCTCCCCTCTTTGTTCTTCATGGTTTAGACCTCATGAGCTGCCCTACATGATCGAGGCACTTTTGTAATCTTTCTGCTGTTGCTATGCTGAGTTTGATGGGATCTGATGGATTATGAGATTATGTTCAGATTGTGATTGAGTAATATATTTGGTTTTTATCTCTTATATTTTTGTTCCTAAGTAATTCTTGCATGTTCTCCGTTGCTGTTTATTGCTTTGGCCAAGTAGTAGGTAGTAACTCCAAAAGGGAACGTTATGCTCGATTGTGGGTTCATGCCCCCCGATGACACGCTTGAGTGACAGAAACATGAGTCTAGGAGATGTGTTGTTGCCACAAGGGGGAAACAACGGTGCTTGTAACCGCGGCTGCAAGGATTGTTTACTTTACGCAAAGTGCTTTTTAATGCAGTTGTCTGTTGCTTTGGGTTTACACTTTGGGTGGGGCTCGCAACTTAATACCAGCGAGATGTTCTGGATAGATATCTCAAGGTCGATGATTAGTAGTAGATGCAGTTGGATTTCGGTCTACTTATTTTGGCGTACTGCCCGTGCTTTTGAGCCTCTTCCTTTCTTTTGTAGCATAGTTAGCATTGCGGTGCGTTCATAATCCTGTCAATTGCCCTTCTGTAATGTGTTTACCTCGCATAGCAGTTTTATCGTCTTTTGGGAGAGAGACATCACTAGTGAACATCACGTATCCCGGTCCATATCCTCATTATTGTTTCCACGCTCATTTACTTTTCTGCTTTTACTTTCAATTGCTATCATTATCCCTTGCGTTTGATCCTTTGTGAACAACAAGACCGGAGAGATTGACAACCTCTCTGAACTTCGTTGGGAACAAAGTTATTTGTGTCTGTGTGCAGGTCCGCATCAGTTGCGCCGCTGACACCTACTTATCATCTCCGGAGTCCTACTAGAGACAAACCTTGGTATCTTTACCGAGGAAAATTTGCTGTTGTGCTACATCACGCCTTCCACTTGGGGCTCACCAACGAAGGGCGAGAAAACTCTCGCGCCATCAACGAGCAGCCGGCGAGAGCTCCCCGGCGGCGTATGGCCACGTGCAAAGGTTGTATCTTAGCTAAGATACAACATCGCTCTCTTTCTTCATTAAATACTATGCCACATAAGCAAAATGCATATGATTACGTGCTAAGATACAAGCATTGGGAGTGCCCCTCGCAATCAATCATTCAAATTATATTGCAACTGATTCCCGCAGCAATGCCACTATTAATTCAACTATTCATGTTTCATGCAATCAATCATTCAAAATATATTGCAACTGATTCCCGCAGCAACGCGCGGGGTATCATCTAGTTAGAAAAAAGCTTCAACCCATTTGCATCAAGATCAGTAGCAACACTGCAAGGTGGAAAATACCAAAATCAGTATAACATATGGATTTTGCAAATGAACAAAACAAGTATGTTGGCATATCAAACATTGAAGTAAATGGGTAAAGAACATTACTTGTAAGTAGCACCTGCAGCAATCACCACATCATAGCATAGTCCTGAAATAAAATGCATGTAAGATATCATGTTCATCCTCAATGTAATAATAAGAAGAAAAAGGAATATGAACATACAGCCATAAAGAACCTACCATGACTAATTATGATGTCTATTTTGAAACCTATGCCAAATATGCTCGACCAAATCATTTTTAAGTTGGGTATGTTGTGGACGAGCACGAATAGTAAATTTTCTATGCAACACATCAGCGAAACAAAAATTACCACCAACATTCACTTCAGGGGGTAGAGCCAATGAGGCCCCAGGAATCTCATTCAAGTCAATATGAATGGTAGCATGCTCCCTCTCATCTTCGATTATCATATTGTGAAGAATCACACAAGCTCGCATGATCCTTCCAACACTCTTTCTTTGCCATAGTCGTGCAGGCCGACGAACAATGGTAAAACGGGATCGCAATACCCCAAAAGCACGCTCCACGTCTTTCCTTGCTCCTTCTTGCTGCTTGGCAAATAACTTATGCTTCTCTGTTTGGGGAAGTGGTATGGTCTTCATGAAGGCAGCCCATTCTGGGTATATACCGTCAGCAAGGTAATAACCCTCAGCAAAGGAGGCCTGCTCAGCAACATACACTTCCATGATTCTGGATGGGGCTAGTTCATCAGAATCATCTGAGTATGGAGATGAGTCTGACATGGGTGAGGGAGCTGGGTGTCTAGGCTGGTTAGGAAGATGGAGATAGGGGAGGAAGATGAGTTTGGTTTATGAGTCTGAGGATGAGATGGTGCATTATATAGATGTGTCATGTTTTCTTTGGGTGTGTATTAATTACTGCATTGTTATCTGGAATGCCTTGTAGTCAAGTGACATTTGACTCTTGACTACATGATTTTTTTGCACTCAGCATGGTTATCTGGAATGCCTTGTAGTTAAGTGACATTTGACTCTTGACTACATGATTTTTTTGCACTCAGCATGGTTATCTGGAATGCCTTGTAGTTAAGTGGCATTTAACTCTTGACTACAATTTCAACTATTGACTACATAGTTATCTGGGTTGCATTGCACTACAATTTCTACTTAATCTATCAATGTTTCTAGAAGAGAATAATGTAACCCAACACATAACTAGTATGTCAGCAGAAAGTAATTACAGCAAAGAACAAGCTAATGCAGCACATAACAATTTCAGCAAAGTAGGCAATACCTTAGTCAATTTTTCCAAATAGCTTCTCCCTGAAACACTTCAATGCCAACACATGCTCAGATCTCAGGTCTTCAGACATCCCAGTCGTGTCTTGCATCATCAACGAGCGGTACGTTTCTAGCATGACTGTCTCCTTGTGATTTTTTGCTGCAAGGCATGCAAGCTTTCGAGCTTCCAGATTCCCACTGGACACACGCCTTTGTGTCTCTAACATCTCTTTGCGGCCTTCATTTGCTGCATTCTGAGCATCTACAAACTTGCTAAGCTCATCTTCAGATCTATTATACAAACTTCATCATTTTTTTCGTTTCAGTTTCCCCTTAGCTTGCTTGCTACCTGGTGGTCGTTCATCTTGAACATCATCTAGAGTGAATTTCTTTACCACTTCATCATCAACAACAAACTTCCTCTTGTTCGGCTCAAAATCTTCTAGGCGTTCCAAATATGCGTCCCATTTTGGTTCCTTTTTAAGAACCCCCCAACAATGCTCGAACATAAATGGACCATCATCTTTGTGATCCTCCTCATAAGTTTGCATCGCTCTCTTCTTTAAATCTGCATCATTTTCACCGCTAGCATACAAAGCCTCAGCCTCCCTATAGCTCCCACAAAACCATGCAACCTTTTTCTTTATTTTCGCAAATCGATCCTTCACTTGCTTGACTGGTCTTTCCCTGTTTTTTGGGGTGGTACTGTTGTACACAGCAGTAACATCTTTCCAATATTGGTCGTTCTTCTTGTAATTTGATTGGATTGGATCATTTGAATTTTGCAACCAAGCATTGACCATAGTATCAGCAGTAGAGGATTATTGTTATGCTAGTAATATAACACATGGAGGCCAGTATGAGAAAAAAGACTTACCAATCTAAGATCCTCTTGTTTTGTCCATGTCAAGCGCTTTTCAGTCCTAGTGTAATCGCCTGCACTGTTTTCATTGCTAGTATTAATTGGCTGCGATGAACTCCGATTACTCATGGCTTGTGCGTGGCTTGATGTGTTATTGATCAAGTTAAAGAAACCACCATGTGGGTGAGAATCGAATCACATGCTCGAGCAATAAATTATCAAACAGTTAACTTCATATCATTAATTTTGCCTAAACACGAGAGAGTTTATCTTTCTTGAACTAAAATTACAAGTACATGCTGATGCTAATTGTACAGCAGCAATTAGCAGCAAAAAGTAGTACTGTAATCCGGAGAGCTACAGCCTATCTGCTTCACATCCATCACATGAACAAATTTTAGTCATCCTACAAAGTGTAATCTGAATAGTAATGCTAATCCTGTCTATAGGTTACAGTAAGCTAGAAAAAAAATTAGCAATCACGTAGACTGATAACACGTACTCCCTCTGTCCCGAAATATAAGACGTTTTTCACATCCACGTACGATTTCAACCACGCTACGACTTTTTTGCGTTTTCCCGTTATACCCCTCCTCACTCTCTAATCTCTATCCCCTTTGGTTCCTCTCACTCCAAATCCTCTCCTCCCCATCTCTCCTCCGACCGCGTCGCCGCCGCCCTCCCTCCCCCGTCGCCGCCTCCCCCCCTGAAGACACGCATCCGCCTCCCTCGGGCGACGCGCATCGCCGCCTCTCTCTCGCTCGTGTCGCCACCTCCCTCCCTCCCTCCGACCAAGCTGCCCCAAAGTTTGCTTTTTTACCATAACAAGAGGGGCGCGGGCACGACGGCCTTGTCCGGCTCGACGGCGTCGGCAAAAAACACCGGTGCTCTTGTTCACCCTCGATCTGCAAGGAGGAGCGCCTACCCCTGCAGATCTGACCGCGGTTTGGGCTCACGTTGTGAGCAGGAGCGTCGCCGGCAGTAACTCGTCGGCATGGCTATGGAGGATGGTGACCAAAGTGGGTGCGTGCGCCCAACACGACGAACACGACGCGGATGGCCTCGCCGGTGGGGGTGAAGGTGGCGGTACATTGACGCCAGGGGGCTGAGCGACGGCTTCCCCAAAATCAAGGACAAAAGCTATGCAGGGTAGACACCACGTCTCAGCTCAGCTCAGAGTATCTTCAGAGGAATTGAAATTGCAGGCTCTTCAGAGGAATGGTTCTTCTTTGGAGTACTATAACTTTCTTCTGTTCGTCCCGGATTGAACTGCAAAAGAATGTAGGTTGACTGATTTTTCTGAACCTGAGCAGTGCAGCAAGCCTCTTCAGCTCGGGGTGAGCATCGGGAGCGGCTACACCTCCGGAGTTTTCTGCGCCGCCATCTCGCACCCTGCCGACAACCTCGTCTCGTTACTCAACAATGCCAAGAGCGCCACCATTGGAGACGTACGTAAATCCCTGAACTGAACCCCATTGCTCCGTTGCAAAGATATGTGCGCTTATCACTATTGCTCTGTTTATTTCTTCAGGCTATCAAGAACCCCCGCCTCTAGGGACTCTTAATTTCCAGATCAATCTGAGTAATCTGTATAATTAAATTCTTCAGCAATCTATGATCGGAGTATTGCTGTTGCAACACAATCTACATTTTCTGACGAGAACCTGAAAACCGTACAAAATCCAGCCAATATAGTGGCAACATATGCGTCTGCCATACACTTTCGAAACCACATCGCATTGCTAGATTGCATTGTTGCACTTTCAAAACTGTAATCGGGCCAACACTGGATGCTTTTCTTGATATTTTAATTTATGACTTGATGATTTTTGCAAAAAGATGGAAACAAAGTTAAATGTTGGTTGTTACTCCCTGCAGATCAATCAAGCAAAGATCGTGGAGTGGAAATCAATCAAGCACCTGCAAGTTCTTCATCTAAACCGGATGAACCCTCTCTTCCTCTTGCAAAGATACCAGGGCCAGAATCAAGCAAAGAGAATAGTGGCGTCATGTGGACATCATCGCCTGACCGGAGGATCCAGCTCTTCTGGCCAAGGAGGAGCACGTCGAGCAGCAACCTGGAGAGCGAAAGGTGTTGTGTGCGGCGAGCAGCAGCCCGACAAGCACAAGACGCTGGGCTGGTCGAGGAGGCGCCGATCGCCTCGCCGCTTGGCGCTTGCCCGTGGAGGCGCCGATAGCCTCGCTGTTGGGCGCCAGGCCGTGGAAGCGCTGGTCGAGGAGGCGCCGATCCCCTCACCGCTGGGCGCCTGGCCGAGGAGGCCTAGGCGAGGAGGCGCTGGGTGACGGCCATGACGACGAGCGCTCGATACTGGGCGCTGGGAGGTGGGCGAGTGGCGACGCACGCTGGGCGCTGCGTGGTGGGCGACGGGCGACGGCGATGCAAAGATGAGGTGTAGAATACATACTAGGGGTACAATTGTATTTTCACACCTATTTCGGCCGGTCGGAATATGTCAAAAACGTCTTGTATATTGGGACGGAGGGAGTACCATGCTTGCAGATCATAATCCTCAAGATTCTCAACTGTGTGTTCAGCAAACGCAGAGCCTTTAATCCCAATGGATGGTCTCCACAAAGGGACCTGAGCCGATGAACCATCCATACCTGGTGGTTGTACCCCGGCGATCCAGCATGGTGGTGAGGAGGACTCCATGGACTGTGGTGGTCATGGGGGTAACCAGGCGCCAGGTCCAAACATGGCCGGCGGCGGGTTGATTTGAGTTGTTGACGGGGGGATGAGTTCAGCCGTTTGTCGTGGGAACTCCATAGGCGCTGGTGCTTTTGTCCGCTTGGACTGTCCCGCCTTGTCGCAACGGACGCCGGCGCCAGTGGGTGGAGGTCGTCGGCGGCAGCGGCGGCGGCTTCTGTCTAGGGTTTGGGGTCTGGCGATTTGGGGACGATTTTGGGTGGCTCGGGAGCTCATTTAGCGCGGGAGAAGTGGCTTGTGGCGGAAGAGAGCGAGAGATTTGGCGCGAAGACCTGGACTTGGCGCGGGCGGGGCACGGGAGGAGGGGCAGGACGCAGGGGATCGAGAGTAAGAAGGAAGCGCCGGCTCTAGCGCCAGTACGGGCTGCAAGCGGGCTCTATTTTCTAGTTCGGTGTGTTGTAGCCGGGCGACAGATCAAGCGCTCGCTTCGTTCTCTCTCCTCGTTTTTGTTTCTTCCACGGAGATTTTTGTGACGTGGCACATGTTAGAGCATGGTTAATAGTATAGCCAGCTGTTGGCTATAAGGTGTTGTCATGTCATCTATAGCCAACCATATAGCCAATAAGTACAATAGATAGATGTAAATGTGTACTACTTTATTGTTATATGGCACACATGTCATTCTCACAGAGTGCCTAGGAACACGTGTTGCAGCCGGCTGTTAACTCGTAGCCCGCTTATCTTCTCTCTCCTCTTCTCTCTCTTTCAACTCATCAAAAATATAATATTTTATGTCTTATAGCCCGCCTACATCACCTTATTGTACTTGCTCTAGATGACTAGGACTTATTAGAGTTGCTTTTATGATACTGTTGTAGTACTGAATGTAAAGAAGACAATGGGTAATCAAATGATTCACTAGTTTCATTGCAATGTGGAAGACCCATTTATATACATGATGAGGGTGTGCGTTGAGAAGACATCTCTTCCCCAACAGGCACCTCCTAGGAGGCATCCCTCCCATACAATTGATCACATGTTTTATTTCTTAACACTCCCCCTTGATCAATTCGTCATCCATGTATTGCAAACTAAAACTCCTCCTAAAAACCCTGTGGGAAAAAAATGAGTAGAAACATTATAATTATATGCCATTAAAAACTCCTTTAAAACCCAATGGGAAAAGTATAAGGAGAAACCAATATAGCATAATCCGCACTTGTATTTATATCGTCTCGTTAAAAACCTTATATGAGAAACCATCATGGAAAACTCATAAAGAAAAAAAGAGTACAATATTAATGATCTGAAGATCACTAACTGGTTATAACTTGGGAGTTCACTCCCCCTAAACTTTGCAAACATCAATGTTATCTCATACCAATTCCATGAACCTAATTCTGAAATATAACTTTGGTAGATATATTGTGAATATCACAATAATGTGTTTGAAAATTATCCTCTTACATTTCTGTAATTCATGAGAATAATATAACCCATAAGAAATACAAGTGACATTATCTTAGAAGATAATGATAGCTGATTCCATTGAATCTCCACATGATCTCACATGTGGGCGGTCATTCTGCGAAGCCATACACATCTTGTGATGCTTCAAATAGAATTATCATTGGAAGGACCCATTTAGAGTCTATTCTGAAGACTTGCCTCGGAATACTCTTCCAGTAAATCCAGTCTTTGATATGGCAATGTTGGGATCGGATTATTAGCCACTATCAGGATATCACACCATGGTCCCATCTTGATGTTCCTGATGGAACTAATCAAGACATTTTGTGTCTTGGACATATCTGAGAATATTCCTTACACAAATCTTATACCTTTCGTTGGGGATTGCACTCTTAATAAATTGCCAGCAAATATAATGTCAGGCCTGACGTATTTTGCAAGATATATGAGTGCTCCGATGGTATTTAGATATGGAACTTCCGATCCACTATCACTTCACCATATCCCCTAGATCTTAATGGTCTTGTATCCCATGCTAGGTATAATATGACCGTATGTGTCTTTGATAAGATATATCCATATTGAACGTCTCCAATATTTCTGGATATATGAAGACTGATATACATTTATTCCCAAGGGAGTATGGTCAAGCTATAAGCTTAGCATCATTTTGTTTGACCCAAATATCTGTCTTGCAATGATTGTGTGTATCTCATATGTCTTGTATAGACATTGATGATAAGATCATCGACATCACTAAGATGATGTAAATCCAGTTCAGGATATCTTCATGAATATACATCAACAATCATTAGTATTAGAGTAATCCTTGTCAAGGAGTAACTCACTTAGTCGGTTCTACCACACAACTCTCTAACTTCTTCAAAGTCATATAATGAGTTTTGAAGCTTCACACACACATGTTGCGATTTTCATTGGATTCAAAATATTAAGCCCTTTCAATGACTTCAATATATATCCAAACTAAGTGATCGATGTGAGTATATAGCCACTACATACTTCAAACGCATGGATCTATACTGCCAATTCACTATCGAAACTTCACTCCACGCATACCAAGAAGGTATGCTACATCATAACCGATGTTGGGTCTCTGTGGAAACCCTTGTGCTACAAGCCTCGCTTTCTCACCACCTCATCTTTTTTCGCTTCCTTCTGAACGAAAAACCACTTCTCTTCCCTACAGAAGATACTTATGAGGAGCGGGTTTTACTATTGTAAACACCTCTCTTTTGATGAGCGAGTGCCACTCTTCCTAAATTGCTTCCTTTCATTTGAATCAATATAAGTGCAAACAACACTCTCCATGGATTTTGATTCAGGGCCCAAAAGGATTTTAGCAATTCTCAAGAAGAAATTCATGTCGACATATGTAGACTTTGCATATACGATTCTCACGAATAAATATCATCTGTGGAATTCTCATTACGCCTCTTGACTCCTTCTGATTTCCCACAACAACGGAGTAAAGGTGTTTCGATGTCCCAACACCAAAAATATGTGTGCACATCTGTGCTGGGCTCCCGATGATGCACACCCATCATGTATCTTTCAAACCGAGGTTGAATCACATTTACTGATTGAGGAGACTATTTCCTCTATTTCCGCGGAAATATATGAGAACTTAATCTCATGTAACCAGAATTCTCCCCCTCTTGCTCTCATTTGGGGGTACAAGTAGTTTATTAGGTACCTCTACTCATTCTGGTACGTGGCTTCACTGACACATTTGTCATCAATAAATATATGTGGCAGATTATTTGCAATACATTGCAAATTTCTCATAACCTGAACCCACAGTTCAGATTCTTAGGTACGTGGTCAAAATGTCTACGACATTTCTTATGCATTTCCTGGCATTCTATGTGGTACATTTCTCCTCCTAATGCCTGGAAATGTCCTTATTGCAAAAAAGCAATCAACACACGGGCTGCCAATAACTCCCTTGCTAGGGCTAAGGTATTTGACGGATTAACAATCATACCACGGTCATTCCTCACATATATCCCAAACATATGTGAAGGTCCTTTATGTACGTCGGGGTGGTGATATTGGTATGCAATCGAATTATCACAGATGGGAAATACTTCACTGATTTCCATGTACAAACTGCAAGGGGATGCAGTATTATATACATTTGGTCTTAGTTAGACCAAATATGCGTCGTGTGAGACCGCATATTACCACCAACAAAATGTTGATAAATCACAATTCTGTAACAATGCCCATGCAATTGACACTCTTTGATAAGAGATCTAGCCACACCATTCTAGGAAAGTACACAATATACTGAATATGACCATTGAATGTTTGTGAATAAAATTCAATGACATTTCATTCCAATGGAACTATCCCATATTTAGGAAGATTTGCTCTAAATTCGTCAATTTGAGCAATTAATTCAGTAAACACATGGTTTTGTGTGGATGATCCACACCTAGGACCATCTTCTAGATGTGTCTATTAATAACATGAAATACCAACATAACCCAAACAATGGTGACTATCCCACATCATTCTTGAATGCATTCATGAATAATGAGTGGCTCGTTTCAAATTTGAAGGTGAGAGTGCCTTAAAATTAATTCCCCATGGCACGTGCAGTGCACATACGATCTTATGACTGTTGGGAACATTCCAATTTTTTTCATGGCTAACAGAATTATCAATAATGTTTCATATCGTCCTATACCAAACCGGTAAAGGAGGAAAAAAATATCTTGCACGCAACAATATTGAGTATGATTGATTCATACACTCAATTTTTTTCAATATCATGTCTCATGGACACGATGTTACAAATTATACTACATATAGTAGTATAATTATCTTTAAATGATACATTCCCTTTTGAGATGTACACTCCATTTCTGTATGTAATATCGCACTCACTTTATGTTCAAATCCTCCTGGTTCTTTAATAACCAAATTGCTCGGTATTGTAAGCACTAGCATGAATTTCAGATAATGGTATAGCACCCATTGGGTGTACCTGACGATTCTTCATAAGAAGTTCATCATATTTTCACTCTAAAATGAAGATGATATTTCTCTTATCATCATAGGAGAACATAAAGTGCAGTAAGGCCATACAAACAGATCAAGATCTAAGACTGCCTTATCACACACTATCAACTTGATGTTGATTTATAGAGAACATAATTATAAGCCTTAACAGAGTTAAAATTTCAAATACGAATGAATAGTCATTCATATGATGCCTATGACAACATATATCTCCTCAATGGAGTATCAAAGGGAAAACGGAATTCATCACCTGTTCAATGCTTATGACAACTAAGTCATTGCGATGAGCCGATGACACATAAATGCAAGTCTGCATAAATACACATGGAATTCTCTGCAGGTGGAGTTTCTGTGGTGACAAGGCCACGGGTCGAAAAAAATCATTCATGTCCATGACCCATGTTTAAAAAATTACTCCCACCTTTTATCATCTCATCGCATTTCCTTTCGAAAAAGGCCAGCCATTTGTTGCATGAAATAATCATGCATTAATTTACCCAAAGTAAATTAAGTATGATGAAAATGCTATGGCTAAGCAAAATTATGATCATGGTGATTCATAGTGACCCGTAGGGTAGCCTTCCACAACAAGATAATCACCACAATGTGGTGTAGATCTTTAGACTAAAGGTAGTCACTCCAAAATGGATAAACCTTTAATTCTTCTAAACCAGATATAGGTAGTCAACCACCTAGTGGTTCTTAGATTTATGAAGAGTTTCCATCTATCATAGTCCCCACAACCTTATGTTATTTATAACACATGAAGGCAAACACCACAACGTGGCATAAACCTCTCAGTTGTGCATGAAATTCAATTCACTACTATGATTATGTCTCATAAGTTGTTTATGCATGGAAGGTAAACATCAGATTGTGCAAGCATCTTGCATAATTCTCTTCGTAGTATCATGTGCGATATACTCGCCACCAATGTCTTGGATCCACTACTGGTGGAATATTTGACACTATAGTCATAACCAATGACAAAAGCTATGAAGTTACCAAATATTTGGAAAAACATCATGAAGATAGTCACCAATGGTGTAGACATCATAGTTTTGAACGAAAATTATTTCATTCCTATGACATTATGCCGTAAGTTTTGTGCCTTTTTTTTCTTCTTAAAACACATGGAGATAATCACTATGTAATAGTGTAGATCTCACTCTTATGGAGCTTCTCACAACCTTGTGTTACTTAAAACACATTGAAGGTAATCACCACATGATGGTGTAGACCTCGCAGCTGTGAACTAAATAGTTCGTTTCCATAAAGCAATCCATAAGTTGTGTGCAAAATTGAAGGTAGTCATTATGTTGAAATGATATAATATAGACCTCACAATAATGGTGGATAATATGCTACCAAGCAGTAGATACCATTTATCCATTAACTTGTGATCCACAAATATAAATTTGCATAGTCTACAATGTCATACACTTCACTACCTTATCTTTTCCAAATTTGCAAGCAAATTCCATATTCTATGTGAATAGTGGAAACAACATATTGCTTTGCAACAATATTACCAGTGTAATACAAATACATGCAAAAGTATGTATACTTTTGCAGTATATGAAGATCCGGAGGATCTCATACAGTCATTTTACATGATGAAAATGTTGCATAATTAATTATTATGCAATTCAGCACGACCCAAAGGTTTATCCTTTATATTTGCTCTGAAGCCTTAGGCATAAAACGCAAATACCGATAACCTTATTATGGTCTAAATGCTGAAAATTGCAAGCCTGAGGGCTAAACAACAAAGTACAGAGACTTTGATTTGCATATAAACCGAGGGTTGATCTGTAAAAACACCAAGGAGATAGGATTCTTTCCTTGTTCTCCCGTCGGTTCAATCCCATGGGGAATTTTTGTAACTGCCGCCATCGGAAGTGTGATTCCATGCCGAAGGAAGTTGCGGGCGTCGCGACTAGCTGGACCTCGACGCTGATCGAGCGGGGTGCCAACGCCAACCATCAACCGCCTTCGTGAGGCCGCGAGCACGAGTGCCTGCTTCTGCGCCAGTGTGTTGCCGGACACTTGTAGGTCGCCACACCGTGGGGACGTCGACGGTAGTGCCCCGCTGCGCACTTCGCCGTAGTCTCGTCATGCACAACGTAGTGGGTAGCGACGTTGTGTCTCGTGGTCTGCACGGGCTGGGAAAACCACGTCGCCGGCCGCGATTTATCTACCGCACGTGTCCCACCGTAGAAATCCGTGCTCTTCGGGTGAAGATTATCTTCCAGCGATTCCTATATGTATCGTACAGACAATACACAATTAGGCATTAGATATTTGATCTTAATTAGAATGACAACCAATTTGGCTTTCTTCTGATCAGTTTCTTGCACTGATTCATGTATGGGCGTCTTTTGCCATGGAAGGAATGGTGTGTCGCCGCCTTCAGCGCCTGATCGCAGCCGCACAACATCTTCGTGGTTGATTCGGTGAAGTAATTCTTGTGACACCATATTTTCTAATCACAAGAAGTTACTAAACGAAATTAACATTCTTATGATTAATTTCCTGTACGGATGCATGCATGTTCCATGCCCTGTCCCTGCGTAGGCATAGCCGGATTCCAGGGGCGCTTCTTCGGCCGGGCACTGCGGGTACGGGCAGAAGGCCGCCGCACGCGCTAGGCGCGCCTCCACACCAGGATGATCGCCTTTCACGCACTGGCGTCGTGCTGCCGTCTTGGGAAGAACCGCGTCGTGGTCGAGCGCCTCCGCGCGTAGACCGATGATCAAAGCATGATCGCGCGACAGTTCCTTCTTCTGGTGTCGCCAATTGCTCTCGATAGAGTCTAGATGTTGATAACGTGTTATAGTACTGAATGTAAAGAAGATAATGAGTAATCAAATGATCCACTAATTTCATTGCAATGTAGAAGACCCACTTATTTAGGACAGTATAACTGGGCACAATCCGATCCCTCACAACGATTTGAATTTAGGACCGTCCATTTTCTTGATCTGAGCATTTTTAAGCGTTGGATGCAACAATGTGTGTAAGTTTTACGAATTGAGCTACCTGTCCTAATGGGCAGCTGCTCCACGAGCCGAATTGGTGCATCGTGGTTAACTGGGCCGTAGCCCAGCCCAGTACAGCCGCTGGTCCGCGCGAGCGAAGGAACGTGCGACCAAGCGATTCCCTTCCATCGATCCACAGGGCGGACGCTTCCCGTCTTCAGCGCCTTCCAGTCTCCAGTCTCGGCCGCTTCTCCTCGCAGAAAAAAAGGCGTCGATCCAATCTCAGTGCGGTCGATCCAATCGAGCGAGAGAGGGTTCAGATGGAGGAGGAGATGTGCCAGGAAAGGGATCGACCGTGGAGGACGTGGGGAGCCCCCGCAAGGCGGCGTCTCGGTCCAGGAGGACCGGTTGTCCACGCTGGTTCGCGAGCGAGCGATTCTTCAAGGGGATTTACAACCTGACCAGCGAAATTGATTCAATGAGGCATCAATTCTCCCCTAAATGTCTGCGTTTCCGAGAATTCAATTGCTTGAAACTCCCCTTCTCTCTCTTGAAGGTGGCAATCATGGCTGGAAATTACCCTCCTCTCTCTTCAAGGTCACAATCATGACGTATTCATGGCTGATAATGCGGCAATTCCTTCCTATGCCCAAAGATAGTATATAATGGTTCCTCCTCTCCCAGTTTCCTTATACCCAACCCCTCTCGATTCCTCTCCTCATGGTCGAGGATGAATCTTTGTGTTCCACCACCATGGTATTGTCTGTGTACGTCCCCTTTCTTGAACAATATTTTTCTCTTTCATTGATTTCTTCACAACATGATTTTTGAGTTTGTCGCCTGAAGATGTAGTGGTTATTACTGCTAGATTGATTGTATTATTTTAGATGTGAATCAGAGTTCATTGAAACTTTAGAATAGCATCTCGTACAACTAGCTTTGTTGGTACAACTAACATTGGTGTTTGTAATGTTTCAAAGGTGAACTAGAGTTCATCCAAACTGTAGACTAGCATTTGGTAATAAGAAATTGCCCTGTGCTACTACGATAAATAATTTCTGATTTTACACTGGTTGTGTTGTCTTGGTAGCCAACTCAATTTGAGAGATGTATCGTTACAAATTCACATTAATATTTGCACTCCTCCAGCTTCACATTTATCTTTTACTTATGTTAGTTCTGCAGTCAATTTACTTCTAACCAGGGAAACTCTCAACATTCATGTCTCTGGTTCATACCGTAATATAGAATGATGCCTCAAGCAGACCATTCAAGAGTTTGTGAACTTGTACTATTTGACTACAAATCTTCCATGAATGGCAGCTATGTCGACTTCAAGGTTATCTACTCTGCTCAATGTGAGCCTGAATTCTTTTTGAAGAATTTCCATCTATATCCAACATTTGTTCATTCATTTTGGTGATTCCCAAATCTTCTCTGAACAAACATAAAATTATGATTGTTTTGGATGATGAATTCAATACTGAAAGATAATTATTGTAGGTGATGACCCCCTGTGGTAATTATGATTCCATAAGCTTCAGCAGCTACCCTAATTTTACCCAAATTTATGTTTTCATATATTCCTTGCCCCCACATGACTACATGAGTATAGAGGATATTTTTTGTCAGTAAGCAATAAATCATTGTAAACAAGAAATGGTTGAACGACTCAATGTGTGTAGTATTATCCTCGTTTGAATCATTTTGAGGTTATGTGTATAACTGTAAATTGTAATGCAATTCTCTGTGATGCGTTTTTAGTTGTGGCACTGGAGGTCTGCATATATGTGAATAATAAATCATCTTTTCATCTATAAGATTGCCTATTGCAGAATATGTGGTCAAACTGTCATCCCCACTCTATTCAGAGGTCTAGATTCATTGAGTTCTCTGATG
Organism: Bromus sterilis; assembly: GCA_950022295.1. Taxonomy (NCBI): domain Eukaryota; kingdom Viridiplantae; phylum Streptophyta; class Magnoliopsida; order Poales; family Poaceae; genus Bromus; species Bromus sterilis. The sequence goes on along the minus strand of OX465596.1, from coordinate 342,851,294 downwards.
TAATGTAGGATAGAGTTTACAAAGTGCTATTGATTTCCCAATTTCTAAAATCATAAGTATTTTCAGGCTTAGTCAGCAACATATCATGAGTAGCACTTCATCTTATTACTCAGGGTTGAAGGACTAAAAATAGTAGTACTGTTTTTCTGCCATAAATATTCATGTAAATGAGTTACACCATCTACATATTCATGTAAATGAGTTACACCATCATTTGTGATTTTACGGAAACAATATTTTAGTCGGTGTCACTAATAGAGTAGCATTTACTAAGTGGTTGCCATGTTTATTTAATAGCATTCTTAAATTCAAATCTTAGTCTGCTGCATTTTTCTTCTATAAAATTTCAAATGTTCTTCGTTAAGTGAAATATTCTCTATTGGCAAAATTATCGCACTCCACTTCCGCCATGCCTTCCCTACACGTACAACTCACCTATTTTTGATACACAATATTCCTAGGCTAGAGAAGGAGGTCATGGCTTCAAACCAACAAGACACAGGTGAGCTCTAACGTGATACAAGACATTTTCATTGACTACAAATATACTCGAAAAGGATTTTATAAAGTTGAATCATATGAGTTTTGTAGTGTTTGTAATTATGTACATTGTATGGATCTGATATGTTTTTGTTGTTTGCTCTTTTGCAAAATTTAGCAGTTTTTCATTAGCTTAACATATAAAAGCTTAAAGCACACTTTGATTCTATCACAAGAATGGATATTTAAGTGTGTTATGCATTTAATTTTTAGGGGAAACCACATCCAGATCAATTAAAAAATCAGCTTGTCTAACCAGTTAACTAATACATTTATCCAATTTATTATAGTATTAATTACCAATTTTTGGTTACTCTCCGCATCTCTTGAAATTATTACAGAAACAAAGTTTTACTCAATAATTAGTCCAGAAACCATATTTGAAGCTGACATTCACAAGAAGGATGATTGTGTGCCCCTGTAAATCATCAAGCGCCACACTAATTATATTCTTGGCACTAACTCGAGTAAAAACTGCAATCTCCTCTTTGAAAAATGATGTTAGTAATAAAATCAATATTAATCTATACTTTCCAAAAGAGTCGAGTTTGGTATGCAACCTTTTTTTTGCTCATCTAGGACTAATTAAATTACTGTTATGGTTGCTTCCCCTTTTAATGACTTATATTCGAGATGTTCTTATCATTCTCAAACTTCGTATATCACATATTTTTGCGACTATGCAGTATGCAGTTGCTTCTTGGATATTCTTTATGAACATAGCTAACTATTAATATGTGTTACAAATATCACTGGAGAAATAAAAAGATATTATTATTGTCGAACTACTTGTACCTCTTCACTTTATTGTCAAGTAATTATCCAATAAAATATGTCTCTTTAATCTGCCTATTTAGGAACTCTCACTTAACCAACTTTAAAAATCCAAAGTTATGCATTGCTCCACTTCTCAAGTTGCAGGACTACCTCATTTTGTGGAAAAATAGTCTAGCTACGTGTTCCTCTTATGCACAGAAACAATTTTGATCATGTGTAGGATTACAGATAAAAGCATGAGTACTGTTTATTTCAATCAAAACACATGAGCTAAGACCATCTTCATTTTTTTCTTAAAGATCTAAGATATTCACCTTAGTAAATCTGCATGTCTTTTCGAATGATATTATTTTTGCAGAGTATTTTCAGATGATATTGCGAGATGGTTTATAATTTTACTATCTTTGCTATAGATATAGGGATACTTGATCAAAGGACACAGATTGGGAAGAGACATTTACATGTGACAAGAACTATGAAAGGAAGAAAAGCATGAGTATGAAAGGAACAAAAGATCCATACTAGGTAGACATGTTCTGGTACTACTATAGGTCATGGAAGTACTGCTACCGATGGTTGCAAAATCCATGTGATGTTTGATGAAAGAATTTACATCTTCCTTGCTTTATATCTCTAATCTTATGGTGGTGAACCGTGGATGTTGGCTAGATTAACTTTTTTTATTTTGTCTCTTGACTGCGTATGTGTAAAAAAGTAGACAATGTGGAAATGCAAGAACAAGAGCTTGAGATTATAGTCATATCATCTCTCCCTCGTGTAACCTCTAATCTTTTTCTTGTTCATGGCTTATACTATAGCTTGAGATCATATAGTCATTTCTCACTCATATATTAGAGTTTTTTTTCTTTCTCTATTATTGTGAACAGATGATATCTCTGTATTTCATAAGTACGCCTATTTTTATCTTAGTAATGTCCAATGTTAATTGATACAAAACTGAGATGGAAAATTTGAGCTCCGATGAAAAACAATATCTTTAAACTTTGCGATCAACTTACCATATATTTAGAAACTTTTGATCGTCATATTGTCAAAATGAACGGGCGCGGCAACGCGCGCCTTCGACGATCTAGTATACATAATGAGGAAATGCGTTGAGAAGACATCTCTTCCCCAACCACACCTTCTAAGAGGCATCCCTCCCATACAATTGATCACATGTTTTATTTCTTAACAGAAACTCCGAGGAGGTCTTACTGGACTGTCCAATTCTACCCCCCACACGCCACGTAGACCCGTGTTCCATTGGTTCTCGCGAATTCCCCATCCGAACCCGGACTCCGGCCGCCATGAACCGCCCCCTCACCTTCTCCCGCCGCCACCGTCGCTGGATCCTCTGCGCGGGCGCTGGCGCTTTCCTGATCTACCACCACCCGGCCGTCTCCGCCCGCCGCCGCCGCATCGCCCGCCTGGCCTCGGCCCTCTCGTCCCTCGCCGACGCCGTCGCCGCCGTCGCCTCCGACCTCGCGACCTTTCTCCTATCCGACTCCGACTCGCTGCCTGCCACTCTCACTCAGCTATCCAAGCTCGCCTCCTCCCACGAGGCGACCGCCTCGGCCTCCGCGCTCTCCGGGGCGCTCACCGCCGGCGTGCTCCGCGGCTACGCCTCCGCCTCCAGCCCAGCGTGTGGAGGCGAGGCGGCGTTTTCGGATCGTCTCGTCGAGAAGCTCTTCTCCCCAGCAGGGGAGCGGCTCGTGTCAGCCGCGGCGGGTAGCTTTGGGCGCGAACTCGTGCTCGCCTCTTATTCCGTCCCAGCCGATCCTTCGGGGTCGTCGGCGGCGAGCTGGGTAGACGTGGTCACCGGAGGGAGTTGCCGCAGCGCGATCTGCAGCTGGGTGGAGGTCTTCACGGCTACCGCCGTGGGCGTCTTCATCGACAAGACCATCCACATCAACACCTACGATCAGATCTGCGCCGCCGCCACGAACCCGGCTTACGACTCCAGGCTGCAAAAGCTTCTGGTTGCACTCTGCACCGCTTCCGTCGAGACGTCGGTGAAGACCTACTACCACAGCGTACTCTCCGATGGCAATGGCAATGCAAATGCTAATGAAAGTGCCGGCAACGGCAATGGTGGGGTTGGGGACGAAGGATGGGCAGAGACGGTCTCGAGCGCGCTTGCCGTTCCAAGCAACCGGAAGCTCGTTCTGGATCTGACGGGAAGGGCGACATTCGAGGCGGTGCGGTCTTTCCTCGAGTTCGTGCTGTGGAAGCTGCATGATGCTGCAATGGCCGGCGGTGATGCCACGGCGAGGGCTGGGTTGCTTGTTTTGAGGTATACCAGCCGAAGATCCATGGTTATCGCAGCCATCTGCATAGTTTTAAGCTTGCATGCGTTGAACCGCACTTGGCTCTTGGCTCCGGCTTGAGCTTGAGCATATACTAGTAGATAAATATACTTGTACGATGCAACAACAAAAATTATGTAAACCATCAATTGAGATCTTCTTTGTCTGACATGAGAAGCTGAAATTCCTTTTTTGGTACTATATGCATTCAAGAAAGCAATTAGAGCCGCTTTCTCCAACCTCCAGCTCGCCTCGCCGCTGCCGGAGGAGCTCACTGGGGAAGCCTGGGCAAGATCCAAGGGCGGCGGCGGCGGGGCCTCTCATGGGGAGGCCGAGCGGTTAGATTCGCCGCCGGCGGTTTCTCCAATCAGGCGGGTGTCTGAGGCGCGGTGCTCGGGCGTTGCAGTAGTAGCCGATGCGGTGAATGCAGAGGAGGATGATGTGATGCAGATCGGAGGCGACAACGCAACCATGCCCTGTGGCTGCGGCGTTGCACTTGCGTGCTTGGCGACGGACCCGATCTGTGGGTCGGCCACGTGCTTGTATGAACCGACGGCCGATCAGCTCGAGTCGTTCGTTGGAAGCCGGTCATCGGTGTGGGGACTGCTAGATCGACCAAAATAACGGTGGTATTGGTCCTGCATTTCTTCAAGCGCCAACTCGTCGATCCATCAAATCTACCCCCTTGGTTGAGCCATCGTTGAGTTCTATTCTTCCTCTTGGAGATATTCAGAGTTTGTCACCAGATGATACGGGATATCTAAAGCGGAGTCGACGATCGTGTGCAACCTTTTTTGGCAAGGCGCGAAGCGTCGTCTTCTATTCAACACCATGGGACATGTCTTCAAATAGATTTCCATGGAACTAACAGAGATGGAGAAAGACATGTCAGTTGCGATCGAAGGTTGTATTCTGGTAGAGAGTGTGTTGGATGCGTTGAAAACAATGCGACAGAGGTTCTCCCTATGTGTCAGCTGTTCGACGACTCACAACAACAACCTTGGCAAGCGGGGGTGGCAACACAAGTGGACTGCATTTTTTGGTGGTGCTCCTCGAGCACTGAGCCAAGATTTTTAGGGTGAAAAGCCAAGGTCTGACTTTCATTTGTTGTATCTGGCAATAACTTAGGCATTATTTTAGGAACTCGGTCTTTCTTCGGGGTGAAAATCCAAGATCTACAATTGGACAACGACGACGCATGTGCATTGTTTATTTCTAAGAGGCGTTGCTTTTGAAGAGCCTAGAATGTAGTACAGTTGTTGTATTTGGTGGTGGTTAAAGTGCTTCTGTTGGGAGTGGTTCTACACCGCGACATAGCTTTTATTTTTTATTTTCTCTCTCTTTTTATTTTGTTTTTCGCTGTATGCATCCTGTGTATCTCCAGATATCTTGTTGGTGCAAAGGTTGGGTGTAATTGGTATTCTCGTGATATTAATATATTCCCCTTTTCGAAGAAAGCAATTAGAGCGAAGTGTAACATTCCAACTCTACAAGATTACTTAGATACTCCCAGTCATGATCATAAGCTAATAAAAAGGGCTTGTTTCTTTTTATATACCATGAGAAAAGTTAATAAAATCTAGCAATCTAGCAAAAGAAAAAGAATTTACACTAAGAAGGTACTTGTTTTAGACATCAGTAACGTAAATGGTAATGTGAATGAAATCACGTTGGGATTATGGATATAAAAAAGAATTCTCTATATTGTTTGGTTCATGCGAGTAAAGGAATCGAGTATCATTTTGGCTTTGGTCGCCAGTGGTAGAAAATAAAAGAGAGTTAAGAGAGCAGAAGGGATGGGAAATGGTGGTCACCTTTCCTTCGTCGGGGTCGTCGGACACCACCATCCGACCGGTAAGAAGGCCCCCTTCCATTCCCCCCTTCCTTTCCAATTTTTCAGACGTTGATGGTTGCATCTCCCACTTGAGTTGCCTCGTTCCCAAGGGCATCATATGCACGTCCAGATTGTCCTACGCCTTCAGCGGGCTCGGACCAGAAACGGGGACGAGCCCCCCACCCTTGCCGCTATACCGGGGCGGAGGGTTCTATGCATACTTGGTCCGGCAACGTGACTTGTTTACGACTGGGGTTGGGCGGAACCGAAGATGAACTGGGTTGTAAAGGCAACTTCAACGCGTCCACACATTTTATCTGCGCGCGTTCGAATTTGTGTTAAACCGGTCAAACTCGCGCCCAACGCTCAACCGTAAACGCATTTATTGGCGCGGTCACGTTTTTTCGGTGTCCGTGTAGACGCAAACCCCACGCAAAAGTGCGCCGAGTTTGCGCTGACGCGGACACCGAGCGAACGCGTTTCGCGTCCACGTTGGGGCCACTTGCCAGCCTCTGTGACGTCTTTTTATAAGACGATGACGCGGCGGCCGTCGCTATCCCATACCCGCGCCCATAAACTGCCTCCGAAACCGCGACCAGAGCGTCACCAGAGCACCATCAGTGCGCCGCCATGTCCAAGTGGTTTGGCCGCGCCAAAAATGACCATGAGGCTTTCGGCTCCGGCTTCGGGCGCCGCGCGGCCGCAGACCCACTCCTCCCCCACCCCACCCCCTACCCCTCCTCCTCCTCCGCGCCGGAAGATCTATCTTCCGGCTCTTCCGGCGCACCAGTGCCGGAACTACTGGCAGCACAAATGCCCGCTGCCATGGACCAACGTCGAGCTGTCGGACGACTGGCGCCTGAGCCGCGATCGCGTCCCCGTGCTGCCCAACCTGGCCGCAACTCTGCACGAACGGAACGTGGCGCGATCACAGTCGGCTGGGTTGCAACTTGGGGGCGGGCGCGTCGTGCCCCCGCCGGCCGTCGTCACGCCCGAAGAGGAGGCCGAGGAGGCGACATTCCAGGCCGCCGTCGCGTAGGAGGAGGCGGCGCTCCAGCACGCCCTCGCGCTCTCGGAGGCCGAGGAGAAGGCAATGTGGCCGGGCCTGAATTTCGTTATCCAGGAAAGCTTTAACCCGCCCCCCGCATCCTCGAAGCGCCGCCAGAGGGATCGGCATTGGCGACGCGCCCCCACCACCAGCGCAGGCGCCGCCGCCATCACCAGCGCCGGCATACTCTAAGATGCCGCTGCCGCCACCTGTGACGATGGCGCCGCCATCGCCATCCTCTCTCATGCCGCCGCCACAACCGCCGCCGCCCCCTCCAGCGGACCAGAAGCCGCTCCCACCTGCGCCATGGGATTGGTGGGCGCCGGAATTTCGGCCGCCCTACCCACCGCCGCCGCTGCCACCCTACGGTCCCGGGGTGGACTCGCCGCCGCGCCACCACCTGCCGGAGGAGGAGCCGTCGCGCGAGGGCTACCAGTGGGAGGGCGTCAACACGTTCTACGTGTACGCCACAATGCCGGTCGGCGCGGTGCCGATGGACGCCACCGACGAGAAGGAGGCACGCATGCTGGAGGATGGCTACACGCTCCATCTTGCGGCCGAGCACGTCGAGGCCGACCGCATCATGAACGCGGAGTAAGCCGCCTCGCGCGGTGCTGCCGTCGTCGACCGCCAGCGCCGCCGCGCATCGACAGGGAGGCGCGCGGGAGGAGAAGAGGGCTCGACAGGCCGAGCGCGCGGCCATGGAGGAGCGCTGGTGGCGCGAATTCCCCTGGGCGCTGGTGCCGCCTATGATCGTCGAGCTGTCGGGCGACGAGGAAGACGGCGACGACGGCGCGTAGGGCGGTGGCAATGGCGCATTTTTTTAAAGTTTTTTTAATTAATGTTTTAGTTGTAATGAACGGTTGAATTAGTTAATTTCAGTGTTTAATTAGTTAAATTTCTGTTTAAATTTTGCGTTTGCGTCGGTGTGTTGGGATACCGCGCAAAACGGCGGACAAAAACGGATGCGCTGAACGGGCGCGTCCGCTCAAACCGGACAAATCGGGCGTCCGTTTACGTCGGCGCGTTGGAGTGCTAGACGCATTTCTATCCGCGTTTGTCCGATTTGCATCAAAAGAGCAAAAAAACGAACCAACGCGCAGACCCATACCTATTTATTGTCCACTTTTTATCCGCGTATAGCGCATATGCACTGACTTTGCGTTCAAACCGGACACAAAGCGGACGCGACTTTGTCCGTTGCATCCTCACCTACCCATCCCACTTTTCTCTTTCCTTTTCTCTGTCTCATCCATCCATCCACCGCACGCTGCCCTGCTCGGCTACACAGCGCGGTGACAGGGCGCGCTGGTCGTTGCCGGCTGGAGCGCCGACCGCTCCTCTTCTCCGGCGAGCTGTGGTGGTGGTAGCTGGTGGCTCCCATGCGAGGTCGCAAGCTTCGTTGGCGAGGCTGCACGCTTCGTGGCGACGCCGGTGTGCTCCGTTGGCGAGGCCGCGCCCTCCATGGCGAGGCCGCGCGCTTCGTGGCGACGCCGGCGAGCTCCGTGGCGACGCCGGCGAGCTCCGTGGCGAGGCTGCGTGCTCCCATGCGAGGTCGTGAGCTCCGTTGGGGAGGCTGCGCGCTCCGTTGGGAGGCCGGCGAGCTCCGTGGCGGAGGTCGTGCGCTTCGTGGCGACGCCGGTGCGCTCCGTGGCGAGGCCGCGTGCTCCCATGCGAGGCCGGCGAGCTCCGTTGGCGACGCCGCGCGCTCCCATGCGAGGTCGCGAGCTCCGTTAGGGAGGCCGCACGCTCCGTGGCGAAGCCGGTGAGCTCCGTTGGCGACGCCGCGCGCTTCGTGGCGACGCTGACGTGCTCCGTGATGAGGCCGGCGAATTCCATGGCGAGGCGGCGCGCTTCGTGACGACGCCGGCGCTGGTCCGCGCGAAGCCTGGCACGCATGAGTCTGCTGGCCGGCTGGCCATATAGCCGTCCGTGAGCTGGATGGCCGCTGCTAGCCGGGTGGCCATGCACGCACGGGCTGGCCTGGCTGTGTAGCCGCCCGTGCGCTGGCTGGCCGGTGCATGGCCACTGCTAGCAGGGTGGCCATGCACGCACTAGCTGGCCTGGCTGTGTAGCCGCCCGTGCGCTGGCTGGCCGGTGCAGAGCCGGGCGGGTATGCCTCAGATGTGTTCGACGAAATGTCCAGAGCGGACATCCGCTCAAAGGCGCGAACGCATTTTTGTGTGTGTTAGGGCAACTCCAACGCCCCGACGCAAACGGACGCGCGATTTGTCCGAATTTAGTCCGTTTGCGTCAGCGCGTTCACGCTTTTCTGATCACTTTGGCCAACGCGCGAACGCATTTGGACGCTGTCTGCGCGTTGGCACCCAAATATACATACTTTTTGATTAAATTTCATCAAAGATAGTCTCAAATTTCATCAAACACATCAAATAAATAGTTTTACAAGCCCAAATAAACATAGTCTCAAATACTTTATTAAAACCAAATCGAAATTAATAAAAGTTGATACAACTACTGGTTGCCAACATGTGTTCACATATGCTCAACCAAATCATCCTAGAGCTGAATATGTGTCTGATAATCTCGCATCTCGTTATGAAACTGGGTGAACTGTGCGAACGTAGCGGGTACATGCTGAGGCACAACATTTGTGCCCTGGTACTGGAAGCCCTGTTGGGCAAGATCCTCTGGACGCTCATCCTCTACGATCATGTTGTGCATGATCACACAAGCAGTCATCACTTCCCACATCTTATTTGAGCTCCATGTTCTAGCAGGATGCCGAACAATGGCCCAACGAGACTGAAGCACCCCAAATGCACGGTCCACATCCTTTCTTGCACTCTCTTGTGCTTGAGCAAACCTAGCCCTCTTCTCTCCTTGGGGGTTTGAGATTGTCTTCACAAGGGTTGCCCATTGAGGATAGATGTCATCTGCAAGATAGTACCCCTTGTTGTACTGATGACCATTAACCTCAAAGATAACCTCGGGGCTATTCCCTTAAGCTAGTCTAGCAAACATAGGAGATCTCTGAAGCACATTGATGTCATTATGAGAACCGGCCATCCCAAAAAAAGAATGCCACATCCAAAGATCCTGAGATGCCACCGCCTCAAGTATGACCGTGCAAGCTTTCACATGACCTTTGTACTGTCTTTTCCAAGCAAATGGACAATTTTTCCACTCCCAATGCATGCAATCTATGTTGCCGAGCATTCCCGGAAACCCTCTCTCGGCATTGATTGCTAACAATCGAGCAGTATCGGCCTCATTTGGTTCTCTCAAGTACTCTGGACCGAACACTGCTACCACAGCCTTGCAAAATTTGTAAAGTGATGCAAGACACGTGGATTCACTCATCCGAACATACTCATCTATGAGATCACCAGGAACTCCATATGCAAGCATTCAGATGGCAGCAGTACACTTCTGATAAGAAGAAAACCCAACATTGCCTAGGGCATCTTTTTTGCATATGAAGTAGTCATCATATTCTACCACTCCTTCCCTAATGCGATTGAACACAAGCTTAGCCATTCTAAACCGACGCCGAAAATGTTTAGGACCAAACAATGGTATTGGCACCTTAAAGTAATCACCCCACAGCAGCATATGCTCAGTCACTCGGTTGCGATTCAAAGCAGGTTCATGTCCTACAATCGAGCCTCTAAACAATGGCCGCTGATTTTCAATGTGATTGTTTACGATCAAAGTCGCCATCACCAATTCTTCATCATCACTAGACTCATCCGACGAACAAAAGAAATGCTCGAAGAAAAACTCATCACCACTGTCCATTGTACCTTGTGGGAAAAGCGTCGAACACCTTGCAGGCGCGGTGAAGCGGTGGCCGAGGCGGCAGCAGCGACGCGCGCCGGAGCGATTGCGCGCCTTCCACAGTGCCGCACGACGCATAGGCAGTCGTTGCCGACGAGGGACTGCGGCGCCGGGGGCGGGGAAGGGCGCAGCACGGGGGAAGGGACGCAGCAGCCGCGCAAGTCCGGCGACTGCCCGGCAAGGGAGAACAAGCGCACGAACTGCCCGGTTGTCGCGACGGCGACTGCTACAAGCGGATGGAAGGAGCTGGAGGAGGAGGTGCCGGCGGCGATAACAAGCGGATGGAGCTGGCGGCGCGACCTGCGTGGAGACAGAATGTTTTCCCCAATGACGAGCGGGCCAGGGGAGAAGGAGTGGACGCGGCGCGGACGTCCGCAGCGTGTCCGCGCCGACGCAAACCAGGCCCAAATTTGGGCCGAAAATGGGTCAGGACGGACAAGAAAACGGACGGGCGTCCGTTTGCGCCGGCGCATTGGGCCGCGTTTTCTGTCCGCGCCGACGCATCCGGACCAAAACGGACAGAAAAATGTGTTTTGCGTCGGCGCGTTGGAGTTGCCCTTAGGCCGGCGTGCATCGTTCCGGACTCGTCCGTATGTCCGACCATGTCCGTTTGTCCGTTTCTTAACGGACATGGACAAAAACCAGTGTCCGTTTGCACCTGTCGGTTGGAGTTGCCCTAAATACTTACTGTGGTATGTGTTATCGGGTCGGGCTAACCAACTTTTTTTAATGAAATCAAATAACATCATAATCCGGTCGAACCAACCATATCCTGTAGGCTATCAATAAAAAAAGCATATATAACAAGCCCAAGCGTATAAAAGCAAACATTTCAATCTATAGTTATATATATCTAATACTTCCTTCGTTCCAAAATAATTGTCTCAACTTTGTAGTAATGTAAAAAACAACGTGCTATGATAAAATAGCGTGACACTAAAAATATGCTATTAGCGTGCTATTTCGCGCTATAGCATGCTATTAATGAGATATTGTACATATATCCATTTAGCGAGGCATTGCCCAAAATGCTATAGCGTGCTATTAGCGATGCTATAGCGCACTATTTTTTTTACTAGCTCTAGTATAAAGTTGTACTAAGGCTGAGACAATTATTTTGGAACGGAGGAAGTAGTATTAAAGTGAGGACACATGAGTGACATTCAAAACACTTTTATTACCATCCAATAAAACAAGTGCATGTTTAAATGATGATGGTATGCTGAGCGGACTAAGAAATCAGCTAAAGACTGTTGGGAAACCTTCCATACGCCACGCATGGCCCCACCCTTTCTTGAGTGGGGGTTTTCCCTTTAGGATTTGGTCCTCTCCACCTACCCCCTCTCTCCCTATATATACCCATGTATTGTATGGAGAGAGACACCAATGGATAATAAAGATCAAGTCCAGACTATTTCTCTGTGTCCCTTTACTTTTCGCATCTGTGATTGTGCCGCGTGTACGACTACTTCGACTACGCTCTCGCTCCACGCCCTTGGACCGTACTCACCGGCAAAGGTTGTGGAACACGTTATCAGCACAAGCTCCCCCGACTGATCTGCCTCGAGCCTTCATCAAGCAGGCTCTTGTCGTTCATCACGGAGGTACAATCTAAATCTGATCGCAACAACGGTTTTACATATGTCTATAATTCCGTTCTTGCCCTTCTTTCGGATATATTCGATCTATGATGTGGATTTTTTCGCTTGATCGGTGCAGACCTAATGTCTCTGGTATAATGCCGATCAATCTTGCATCAAGAGAAAATTTTCTAATTACATCATAAAAATACGGTGCATATGCATGCTCCAGATGAGCACGACACCACCATGATGTACCCGATGTACACACATTTTTTTTCATCCATGTACCTGATGTACACGTGCTCCTGATGAGCATGGCATCGTCGTTGGCTACCCTAGAGCCGTTCATCGTGTGTTGCCCGGTCGGCGGAGCCACCAAGCCACACAATGAGCTTCGCATTACGTAGCACCGCGATGCATCAGATGTTTACGGGACAGTTGTGATGTACTTGATGTACACACATCGTGGCGTTCCAATGATGCATGATTTTTTTTCTTCCCCTTTCTCAAGTCTGCACACGTTGTCCAGATGACATCTATCATTGGCTCCATACGCGTTCCTGATGTACGCTTGCACATTGCTTATCTTTCCGTATCTGAACCGTGAGCTGATCGTTGCGTACGTTGGCCGCCTTGACTGTCATGCACAAACCCGCGAGTTTATCGTCGCGTCCCGCTGACGTGCGTTCACTGCTGCGTCCCGCTGATGTGCGCTGACCACCGAAGTCGCTGCTTGCATTCGCCGCCTCGACCTATTGTCCCGCGCTAGCCCACGAGTTGATCGTTGTGTCCCGCTGACATGCGCTCGTTGCGTGCACTGGCCATCTCGACCTGTTGTCTTGCGCTAGCCTGCGATCTAATTTTTGCGTACATGCATGGTCGTATGCGAGTCTCGTGCACGCTCCGACGATGCTCACACCGGCCACTGGCCATGAAGTGACCTGTCGCCGCACATGGCACTGTTCGTCACCACGCGCATTGCAGCCAACTTTCATTCTTGTTGTCGCCACTAGATGTCGCACGCTCGACGAGCCCGCCTCTGTGTTTTCCATCCAGCCGCTGTAGTGACCCTGCTGGTCACCGCGCGCTGCTGCACTTGGTCGCCGCACCCGCCTACTCACATCGGAAGCCTAGCCTAACTCCATTGCGCCTCCGTGTGCCTGCTGCACACCAGCGCCCGCCATGGCCGTCGTGCTAGCTTAGCTGTTGTGTTTATGTTGCCTTACATAGACACGAGCGTACATATGCGTCTGTCTGCAGTATGCAAGTGCATGGAACCCACACTTGGCCGTGTGCAGAGCGGCGAATACGCTTGATCGAGCTGTGTGCCATGACTTCTAACCGCCCCGCGAGCCGCATGCTTGCTGGCCGCTAGCGCGGTTTTCTACCGTGCAAATCATTTGTGATATGCTTAACATGTTTCCGTCTTTACCATGCTTGTACTATATGTTTTCATGGCTAGAATTAATTGTTTAATTAATTTTAATCACCTTTGAATCATTTTTAGCATGTTTTTAAATATTGGAACATCATGTTAATGAATAAATTTGTATCATCATCGCAATATGCAATGGATTACCTGATGTAATCAAAATACCCGATGTAACCGGATTACCTGTTGTAATCATGAAATATTTGCATAAATTGACGATGGACGGAATAATAAACCGGGAGATCACCAATTTTGTCCATAACTAGCCACCTGAACATCTGATGTGGAACCGTCCTCGAGTCGAAGCGACTCGAGTGGACTATAACTTGATGACCCAGTTGGTCCTAGCACCACTACTCCAGACGAGTGTGGGTGTTGCCCTTCTTTAAATTCCATCTTTGCGATATTTTGAAAAATGAGTACACGGCAGGAACAAAGTGTTTTCTCACTTTTGGCACGCTTTCATATAGCTGTTGGACAGAACGAAATACAATGTTCGCCCGCATGAGAGTATAGAGTGGAATTTTGTGGTGCTACAAGTTTGGGGTATCTACATTGTTCGGGGGAGGCACCATTGGATACAATGATATATTCAGGGGGAGGCGCCATCGGCTCCCATGGAAGAACCTCTATAGGTGCCCACGGTAGAGCACTTGGCGCCCCCTCCTCGATGCCTATGAAAGTGGACATGGTTGAGCACTTGTTGTTCGCCCCCTCCACACTGGCTCTGTATGTTGTTACCTTGGTAATAACCTAACATGTGGAGAAGATTAATCAGCTTGAAATCTAGGCCCAAGTCGATGATGTAATCATTGACTCTGCCTAGTCTCCTAAATATTATGATCTCTTTGGCATTCTTGATACATTTTTTTGGCCTGTAAGCTCTATAAGAGCAAGACATATTCATTATTTTGATGCTTGAATGATATTTTATCATTCATTAATTTCTCTATTTAAATACGATGGCATGTTATGTTCTGAGATATTATGCATTTTGTTTTATGTAATGTTGCTTCTTCCTCGCTTCATTATATTCGTCGATGCAATATCTTAGAACACGTGTGGCACCCCACTGGAGTAAACATGTCTTGTGGAAAAAGATACACAAATACCATTTTGAGAGAGATTATGTGCTTTGAGTTTAATCTCGAGGGAATGTTATGAAAATCGCCGGCTGCGATGTGGCTCCGGATGAGCCACTATCATACTAACCCAAGGGAACAACTTTGATCATCAAGTGATGCATCGTTGTACCCCGACTCACTCGCAACCTCTTAAGTTCCATAAACATTCACACTAATAGTCTCCTGTTGAGACCGGTGTTGTGATTGGCCAGAATATCCCAAATTCACCGAGCATGATGAAAGTGATAAACATGTTACTGAAATTTTTTTCCTCCATTGGACACCGGGCTACGCTACACGATAATTGTAGCAATGCATGTGTACACTACCTTCCGAAGCTCAGAACTATTTTGCCTCTGGCATGATAGATTAGGCTACTCTATCTTAGTATGATGATGAATACAATTGACAACTCGGATGGTCATAATGTTAATGTGAAAACTTCCCGAATCCTGATGATTTTGTGTGCTCTGCATGCGCTGCGAGGAAGTTAATCATTAGACCGTTCCCTTAAAAGTGAAGGATGAAATCCCAACTTGGACACATCCAAGGGGACATATGCGGTCCAATTCAGCCCATCCCAGGGTCGTTTTGGTACTTATGGTACGCATTGACGCTTCTCTAAGTGGTCCAATGATTGCCTGATGCAACAAGGAACCATGACAATGGGAACTGCGGTCGAGCATTCAGTACCACATGTCCATATGTAAAACGGACTTGGAAGGGCATTGATTAAATTCATTGCTAGACCGCTCCTTTAGGGTTGTATTTTGCCAACCAGATGTTGGGAGCATGCTGTGTTACACGCTGCTAAAATCATCAACTTTATAATGTCAGCCTACAACACGCATTCTACTATGCAGCTCGCGTATGGGTCGGCACCGAAAATTTCCACCTTCACAGGTTCGGTTGCCAGGTGTACGTACCAACACCACCACCCCAGCGATCTGCAATGGGCCTGCTCCGTAAGTCGGGGATATACATTGGTTATGACACTGTGTCCATAATCAGGTATTTGGACCTCCGTGACATGTAATTGTCATACGACCCGTTTGCGATTGCATATATGACGAGGATCTCTTTTCGACTTTAGGGGGAGGAAATCAACCCATTGATGACAAAAGTCGATAAATAACATGGCAAGCCACGGGGATCCGCGTTCAAGACCCACGCACTGTTGATAAATAAATAAGTCCAAAAGATAATAGATTTGCATGCATTAGCGAATCAACTGCCTGATCACTTTAGTGACTTGAAAACTGTGAAAAAGTTGCATATGCCACCGCGCAATGCACTGGAAAGGTTTGAGATACCGAAGTTAACTAATGGTACACCCGCTCCCGTCCAAAGGCCTAAAAGGACGCGAAATCCGGTTTCTCAAATCCTAATTACACGGGGACGCCTGAGGAAGAAGGATAAGAGAGATTTATCACAGATAGTCACCAAAGCCCCTAGTAAGCAAAATGGGATCCAATTGAGACCTGGCGCAAGTACGGAAAGTCCTATGCACGGGATTCTGGACTTGAACGTCCCTATTGAGGGAACATCCAACGGAGATGTGAGTACACACATCGGCGTGGAAAAGCTAAAGGACCTCGCTCCTGTAGTGGAAAAAAATGGTAGAGCAAGAGGTAGTGCCAGATGCGCCCCATGACGAAATGGCCATAAATCATATAAATAAAGGAGAGTCAAGGAACCGAGCAATGTCGACTATCGACATTATATTTGCTAAGAAAATTGCCTCAATCGTATATCCTAACCTAGGCCTAACAATCTCGGTGATTGTAAAAGAAGGTTGGATTGGAAAGATTGGCTGAAGGCAATTACCTCACAAGTGAGGTGGTTCGGTACAAAAGCAAGGCTCGTCGCTCAAGGGTTCACTCAATGACCAGATGTCAATATTGAGGAAACTTACTCCCCAGTCATGGATGGTATAACCTTTAGATATTTGATCTCAATGGCAGTAAATCTGGACTTAACAATGAAATTGATGGATGTTGTCACTGCTTAACCAAGATAGAGCAAATCGGGGTATATACAATGTTCTTCTTAAAGTCATTGTACAGACTTAAACAATTTGGTAGGATGTGGTATAATCGTTTGAGCGATTTCCTTCATCAGAAGGGCTACACGAGCAGTGATCCAAGATGGATCTTGTATAATCTCGGTGCACGTGGACGATTTGAATATAATCGGTACACCTAGATATATTGAGGAAGCGAGTTCTTACCTGATGTAGGAATTCAAGATGAAGGATTTGGATAGAACATAGTTCTGTCTGGGTCTGCAACTTGAACATTCCCCTACTGGGATTCTAGTGCACCAGTCTGCCTACACCCAGAAGGTGTTGGAGAGATTTGGATTTGATAAGGCATATCCTTCTAAGACCCCAATGATTGGAAGGTCTTTGCAGCAAGATAAGGACCCGTTCAGGCCTAAGGAAGAGGGGGAGGAAATTCTGGGACCAGAATTCCCTTACTTGAGCGCCGTTTGAGCACTCATGTACCTCGCGAATTGTACACGGCCGGACATCGCGTTCGCTGTCAGTTTTCTTGCTAGGTACAGTTCTGAGCATACCAATAGACATTGGAAAGGTATCAAGGACGTCTTCCGATACCTGCAAGGGACCAAAGATCTTGGGTTGTCTTATAGAAGGAATCAATACCTATCATTGGTAGGCTATGCTGATGATGGGAACCTGTCGGACCCGCACACTTCCAAGTCACAGATTGGATATGTTTTTCTTTGTGGTGGAACTACAATTTCCCGGAAATCGTCTGAGCAAAGTCTTGTATCAACTTCGACGAACCACTCAGAAATCATAGCACTGTAGGAAGCATCACAAGAGTGTGTGTGGCTTCGACGGATGATTCGCCACATTCAGCAAACGTGTGGGCTGAACACCGTACAAACCCCCACCATTATCTGTGAAGATAATGCATCTTGTGTTGCACAAGTTCAGTCAGGGTATGTGAAGAGTAATCTCACAAAACATATCAACCCCAAGTTCTTCTATGCGCATGAGCTGCAGAAGATGAACGAGGTGAGGATCTTGCATACTAAGTCGTGTGACAATCTCGCTGATTTGTTCACTAAATCATTACCGAAGTCATCTTTTGAAAGGTGTGTTCGTGGAATCGGTATGATGAGACTTAGAGAAATGCCAGATTCAGGGGGAGATTCTTCACACCCTTATCTGTGAATCTCGATCCAGATGATAGAGTACTCAACCTGATGTTGAGTGGATTGTACACTTTTTCCCTTATGTGAGTTTTCCTGATGTTTCTCACATTGAGGTTTTTGATGAGGCAATTCGTGCAACATGAGCAGACGTATTCTATGTGCTCTTTCTCCATATTTTTCCCACTGGGTTTTTTGGAGTTTTTGAGACGTAGGTAATACGGGATGACGAACCAAGGGGGAGTGTTGGGAAACCTTCCATACGCCACGCATGGCCCCACCCTTTCTT
This sequence comes from Bromus sterilis, assembly GCA_950022295.1. Classification (NCBI taxonomy): domain Eukaryota; kingdom Viridiplantae; phylum Streptophyta; class Magnoliopsida; order Poales; family Poaceae; genus Bromus; species Bromus sterilis. The sequence goes on along the minus strand of OX465596.1, from coordinate 342,833,377 downwards.
GGGTGGGGGTTTTCCCTCTAGGGTTTGGTCCTCTCCACCTACCCCCTCTCCCCCTATATATACCCATGTATTGTATGGAGAGAGAGACCAATGGATAATAAAGATCAAGTCCAGACTATTTCTCCGTGTCCCTTTACTTTTCGCATCTGTGATTGTGCCACGTGTACGACTACTTCGACTACGCTCTCGCTCGATGCCCTTGGACCGGACTCGCCGGCAAAGGTTGTGGAACAAGGAAAAGGAAGGGATGGCCTTAGCTAAAATTTTGTGGAGTCAGACCAAAACCGACTCTACGCCAACTACACAAACATATTTCACAAATTGTGGTGAAATAGATGGATCTACCGAACCAAAGAAAATAGGCGAAAAATACGAAATAGATCCAAAACTTACGAAGAACCCAAAGCGGTTGGGGACTATTGATCTATAATATTTTTCGAGCAAACAATTGAGGCGGGACAGTCTCTAGGAAATCTTAACCTATCTACCAACATGCATGGTGAAATCTTCCGTTAAACTACCTCAATCTATCGAACGATGAAGCTTGAAGCTCTACAGCAATGGCGATGAACAAGAAACTATAACGTGGGGTATCCACCGGGTTACTCCTCTGAAGGGAACCCAACGCTTCGGTATCAAAGGCAAGTTGGCCCCACGTTACATCGGACCTTTCCGCATTCTAGCTAAACGTGGAGAAGTTGCCTACAAACTTGAACTACCCTCGCACCTTTCCCGAGTACATGATGTATTCCATGTGTCATAACTCAGGCGTTGCTTTAAGGACCCCATCCGCAAAGTCCATCATGAAAAGCTTGATCTCCAAGATGACCTTTCTTATCGAGAGTGTCCTGTTCGTATTGTTGATTCCGCAGAGCATGTCACTCGTCGTCAGAAGATCAAGTTCCTCAAAGTGCAATGGTCACATCACTCCGAGAAAGAAGCTACATGGGAAAGAGAAGACCGCCTCCGTGAAGAGTACCCCTCCTTCCTCCCGACGACTTCTGAATCTCGGGACGAGATTCTTTTGAGTGGGGGCGAGTTGTCAGAACCCCAACTAGGGTAAGTGCTAGGGTTTGAGTGCCCCTTTGCATCATGTGAAAATTTCAAAATAAATTCAAAAATGGGGAAAAGAAAAGCCCTAGAGAATTTAATTCAAAAGGCCAGATAAAAATTGCTTCCAAAAATTCCTCTGGTATTTTTGAAAAGTCTTATAAATAAGCATGATCACATATAAAGTGAAGTGGGTCCCACTGCATGCACCAAGATTTTTGAAATATTCCAAACAGGGATTGGAAATTAATTTAAAACCCTATTTGAATTAAAGTTCAAATTATTTGAATTTTAAAAATGTCCAAACTTTATAAGTGGCTAGCTATATTCATTTTGAGGACATATAAAAATTTGGGGCATTTAAAAAAATGTCTAGCTATTTCTTTTAGCCAAGACAAAATAAAAATAGAAACAAAAATAGAAAAGAAAAGAGACAGAAGAATCTGGCCCAACTTACCTGTACCTGGCCCAGCAGCAGCCCAGCCCAGCCCACAAGGGGGCACATGCGTCTTCTTCCTCTGCCAGGCAGGCACGCAGGTCGCCGGCGAGCGACGTGCGGCCGCCAGGCAGCTGCCTGCCTCCCCCAGGCCACGTCCTACCGTCCAAAGACGTCTGGGAGGTGCCCTGGTCCATTCCCCCCCTCTGGGATCCATCTCCCTTCTTCCTCCTCACGAATCCAGCGCCGCCCCGAAGCCAGCCGGAGCACGCCGCTGCGCACCACCGTGGCCATCGACGACCAACCGTCCAGGAACCATGTCCAGAAGGACCGCCGTGGCCTACTTCCTCTCCTTCGGCAAGGAATCGACAGCTAGACGCCCGTAGCCGACGCCTGCATCACCCTTCTCCGCCACGGCCGCCGTGAAATCCCGCCGGATTGCGCTGCCTCCAGTGCCTCCCCGTCGTAGCCGTCAGCTCCATTGACTCCGGGGTGAGCTCCTCTTCATTTCGACCCTTCTCGCACTCTATCCCATGCCCGCAATCGCCGTCTGCTTCTGTGCCGAGCTCCGGCCGCCGCACGAGCTCGCCGTCGACGAGGATCCGGTGCTCCCCGGCGAAGCTGCGATGGCCAGGGCGAAGTGCGCGTCCACGGGCTGCAGTTTGGTGTCCCTGGCGCTGTGTTTGGTGTCCGGGAGCACCATCCCGTGCTGCGACGCCGTGGAAGAGCCGCCGACGTTGAGCCGCAGGTCGGTTAGGCCTAAACCACGTGCTAATCCCCCCCCACGCCACTGACAGGCGGGCCCAGGCCCCCTTAATTAACCCATGGGTTAATTAAACAGAGGGGTTAACCCCTGGGTCACTGACCAGAGGACCCCACTGGTCAGAGCCCCCCCACGTCATGCTGACGCAGCAGTGACGCAATAAACCTTTCAAAAGAATTAAAAGAAATTCAGAAAAAGGCAGAAATTAGTATAAACTTCCAAAAATTCATAGAAAATTCATATTAACCCCAAATTAAACATAAAATATATGAAAAATTATCAGAAAAAATGCAAGGATTAAGAATATGCAATTTGTTTTCATGTTTGACCATTTTAGAATGGGGCAACAGTAGCAAGTTTGCATATGGCTTAATTGAATTCAAATTTGAAGTTTGAATTTGCAAATCCTTTGCAATACACTTCAATTAAATTGAATTGTCAACAAACCAGTACCATATACATGATGTTCTACAACTTGATCATGTGATTGTGCATTGTACATTATATTGATTGCAATGTTTGTGATGTCTGCTCGAATAGAGGTGGAGCCGGAACCGAAGGCCACCCCCTTCGTTGAAGACACAGTGTGTGAACCTCGTCAGCAAGGCAAGCAAACCCCATTGATCATATCTATAAAATCCCACTTCCCTCTCAGTCTCGCTTATGCATGATTAGGAGATCACCTTGTGTCGATTCTACCGCATAGTTGAACCCATATCCGATGCATGACCTATCATCTTGTCACAGTAGTAAGCAAACCACAATCCTAGCGGACATAGGAGTTGATTGATATCATGTGGCCCCTGCAACTGTTACTGCTTATTGCATGCTTAGGGTTTACAATGAGGATGCTTTTGATGTGAGTCGGGATGATAGTGAACATGGTGTTGATGAAAGTGAAACTGTGTCGGTGAATCCACCCTAATACGAGGTGAACGATGAGAGGCTGTGTAGGAGTACACAGTGGGTTGTCTCGTTGAACACCGCCTTAAGCACCGAGTTCTTGTATGGTAATCCAAGACAAAGAGTACAACCACACATTGGGCTCACTGACCCCTCTCGGCCTAGTACCTTGATCCGTGTTGACGTCCAGGAGTCACATTAGTTCGGGCTTTCCTTTTGGCATGTGCATAGAAAAAGAATGAAGGAATGGTTGCATCATATAGATATGTGGGTGCACCTGTGAGGCAGGAAAACCATCTGCCAAAGGTGGCGTCTCGGTCACTTGCATTGTTTGAGTCCGTTTCGTTGATCCGGCCGGGCTCTCGAGCGGAGGCAACTCAGATAGTCGACTCCTGGAATAGACCGGTTGTGAGTGAAGTGTCGTGGTGAACATCCTCGCTGTCACCTCTTGAACGGTGGCGAGCAAAAGGCGGTAACCGATGGTCATGTGTGTGTAGCTTACACCCTTGCAAGGTTAACAAAGCTATTCGAATAGCCGCGTCAGCGGGCATGGACTACTTGGAACCTGTACCTGATTATTAGACAACTTGAATGGATACTTCTAAAACTCGCAAGATAAGTGTGAGTGCTATGGTGTGCTCCTCGTGGGGAAGTCGAGGAAGTAACCATAGTGGTGTATTGGTTGGAGACTTAGTAGTGGACTTGTGCACGCTTCTTACCTCAAGTCTGGTACTCGTAGTACAGGACTAGCCAAGTCAAAGCTGGCACTTCTGCATGTTGAACCCCACCTCCCTTTACCTTGAAACTTGAGCATGAGTAGTGTAGTTCTGATGTAAGTCTTGCTGAGTACGACTTTGTACTCACGTTTGCTTATTCTATGTTTTAGATGGAAACCCAGCCCCCGATGGAGTCACCGACCTGAAGCTCGACGTTGACCTTGGTAGTATAGTTCCAGACAGCAGTCTGGTCCCTCGTGGAAGTGCATGTATGTTTACAAGGCTTCTCTAAGCCATTTGTTAAACTTGTCTGTACTCAGACCCAATTTGCTTCCGTTGTATGATGTAATGTTGATCACAGACATGTGATCTTTGTATGCTCTATGTGTAAGTCAATAAAGAAGTACTTCGTAGAGTTATGTGATGATACCTGCTGTTCATACTAGACATGTGTGCTGCGTGTGTGATTAAAACATGCATGCCTTAGTATGGGTTTTCGAGACCTTAGTTGTGATCTGGCTGGCGGTCTTTTATACACCAAGTGGCCCTTAGATGTGCGCAGCTTGGGGCATCGCGATGCGATTGCTCGTGACTCTGTCACGTGCACACTTTGTTGTATGATCGAGCCCGCCCTAGACCCCGACTAAGTGATCGGGCTGGAGTAAGTCTATGTAAGAGTTAGGATTCAATCGATAACATGGTTGAGGCGACTTGTCTATGAGTATGGGATTCACCACCCATAAGCATTTAGACTTGTGAGCGGACGATGAGGACCCACCTCAGTTGATCATCCGGCCTGGATGGGATGCCCCTCACGTACGATGCTTCCCGAGAGTGTTCTGTGCTTGGCCTTGTCTGCTTAGAAAAGTGGGTACGGCTCTCGGCTCTCCATGTGATTGCATCGTGACTGGAATTACATACGCATATTCCGGGTCCCGACAGACTTGGTATCAGAGCAGGACTGTCTGTAGGATTATTCAAACCCTTGGTCGAAGTCGAGTCTAGCACTCTATAGTTATATAGTTACTTTGGGTATAAGGGAATAACGTAAGGCTTCTTTTTCTCCTTATCCTCATCGATCTGAGTTCTGAGTCACCCTTATCTTTTCTACTGGATGATAGGACTAGGCTCATCTGTGTCTTACTAGAACATCTCATTGATTGCTTCTTTGTAGCCATAGGACAGTTGTGGTCGTCCAGAGTCATCGTTCCATTGAGTTCCTTGAAGAAGTTTTGTCCCATCTTCTCGAGGTTTTCTTGTTTTCCATCCCGGTGTAGCCGTTATGCTGCCCGATTTATTCCGTGTTTCTTGGAATCTTTGCCTTTGCATTACAATATTTTCCTCCTAGTCATGTCCTCTTATCTTTGTTTCCATCGTAAAACTTGTTCTGATTGTTGATCTTTATCACACAGGATGTCAGGTGGAACTCGTAGTGCTGTTCTTCGGAATCGAAATGATGATGAACCTCCACTACCGCCTTCTGCGGCGGAAATCATGATGGAAGCCGAACGGAGTAGACGTGATCAAACACGCCTTCTGGAGCTCATCGAGCAGAATACCGCCCATCATCGCAATGTGGTTGTGAGAATTCAGGACTTCATCCTCCTCAAGCCACCGGTATTCCGATGTTCTTCTGAGCCCCTTGAAGCTGATGATTGGCTCCGTTCCATCGAGCGTAAGCTTGACACTGCACATGTTGCTCCCGATGACCGAGTTATTTTCGCGGTATACTTCCTGGAAGGTGCTGCTCTTCAATGGTGGGAGAACTATGTTGCTATGCAGCCAGATGGTCACGTAGTGACTTGGCAGAAGTTCTGTGTTGCCTTTCGAGGGTACCACATTCTGGATGAGTTAATGGAGCTCAAGAAGGAAGAGTTCTGCAACCTGACTCAAGGAGAGATGTCCATTCATGAGTATGTGAGAGAGTTCAACCGTCTTGCTCGTTATGCACAAGATGAGATCACCACAAATGCCAGAAAGCAGGCAAGGTTCCGTAAGGGACTCAACCCCATCCTTCGCCATGATCTCAACCTCCTTGAATTTTCCACCTTTGAGGATTTAGTCAACAGATCCTTCAGAGATGAGCATGACAATGAAGTGTTCGAAGAGTCTCGCAAGCATGCTCTTGAGCTTGCTCCTTCAAGTTCAGCCCCTCAGAAACGCCGAATTTTGATTCCAACTAGTGCTATACCTCAAAACCTTCTTCAGAGGCCACCATCCAATATATGCCATCCACCTCAACACATTGTTCCTCCCAGGAATGATGGCGTGAAATCAAGTAATCTTGCTCCCAGCAATTCAGGCAGGGTGTGTTTCAAGTGTGGTCTGCCAGGCCATTACCTCCGTCAGTGCCCTCAGGTTTTGATGACACCACGTCATTCTCGACGTAAGCCTTCAAGGAAATCCACCTCCAAACCCTTGCAAGCAAAGCCTTCATCCACTAGTAGTGGATATGTGAACCAAATCTCAGTTGAGGACATCACTGCTACTTCTGACGTCATTCTTGGTACACTCCTAGTCAATCATGTTCCCGCCTCCGTTCTTTTCGATCCAGGAGCTTCTCATTCATTCATGTCAGAGAGTTATGCACTTCGTCATGAATTCCCTTTTGAAGAAATGTTTTCTCCAATGGTCATCCAAACTCCTGGTTCAAAGTGGCAAACTAATAGAGTAAGCCATGGCAATCAAATTGCAATTGTGGGTTTAGTATTCCTTGCTTCTCTTATAGCCCTCAAGTCTTCAGACATTGATGTCATCCTAGGAATGGATTGGTTATCAAGGCAGAATGCTTTCCTTGATTGTAAAGCCAAATCAGTTAAACTCACCCATCCTTCGGGCCAGACATTTGACTACACATCACCCAGCTCTAGAATCTAGATGCATACTTTGAATGTGCTTCCCCTTCCTGACCTTGAAGATATTCCGGTGGTTCGTGACTTCCCGGATGTATTTCCTGAAGAACTGCCAGGGATGCCCCCTGACAGATGTGTAGAATTCATAGTGGATCTTATGCCAGGCACAACCCCAATTTCCAGACGTCCATATAGAATGGCCCCACATGAGTTAGCTGAGCTAAAAACCCAACTTGATGCTTCGTTGGCAAAAGGCTTCATTCGCCCTAGCTCATCGCCATGGGGTTGCCCCATTCTGTTCGCAACGAAGAAAGATGGAACAGAAAGGAGGTGCGTAGACTATCGCCCGCTAAATCTAGCGATGATAAAGAACAAGTACCCACTGCCCAGGATCAATGATCTTTATGATCAACTTGATAGATCCTCTGTCTTCTCCAAGATGGATTTGAGATTAGGCTATCATCAAATCAAAATCCGAAACGAGGACATTCCAAAAACGGCTTTCACTACTCGATATGGTCTTTACGAGTACACCGTCATGTCCTTCGGTTTAACCAATGCCCCCGCCACATTCTCGCGCTTGATGAATTCGATCTTCATGGAGTACCTAGATAAATTTGTTGTAGTTTATCTTGATGACATTCTCATCTACTCGAAGAACGAAGAAGAGCATGCAGAACATCTTAGGTTGGTATTGATGAAACTTAGAGAGCACCGCCTTTATGCCAAGTTCTCCAAGTGTAAATTTTGGCTACCAGAAGTGACCTACTTAGGCCACGTGATTTCTGCAAAAGGCATTGCTGTGAATCCCGAGAGAGTTCAGGCCGTCCTTGATTGGACTCCACCTGAATCGGTTAAGCAAGTTAGGAGTTTTCTTGGCTTAGCAAGCTATTGTCGCCGCTTCATCGAGAACTTTTCTAAAGTTGCAAAGCCTCTAACTGAACTCCTCAAGAAAGATAAGAAATTCCAATGGACCCCCAAGTGCGAGGAAAGCTTTCAAGAGCTAAAAAGAAGATTGACTTCTGCACCCGTACTTGCACCTCCAGACACCAAAAGGGATTTTGAGATCTATTGTGACGCTTCACGGCAAGGGTTAGGATCATACTTATGCAAGATAGACATGTGGTAGCTTATGCTTCACGCCAGTTGCGGCCACATGAAGAGAACTATCCTACCCATGATCTTGAACTCGCTGCCGTAGTTCATGCCCTGAAAACTTGGCGACATTACCTCCTTGGTAATCGTTGTGAGATCTATTCCGACCACCAAAGCCTCAAATACATATTCACCCAGCCAGATCTTAATCTCAGGCAAAGACGCTGGATAGAGTTGATAAAAGATTATGACTTAGGAATTTCATATACCCCAGGCAAAGCCAATGTCATGGCTGATGCACTAAGTCGTAAGTCGTATTGTAACAACCTCATGTTACAACAGTATCAACCACTTCTTCATGAGGAATTTTGAAAGCTTAATCTCGAGATTGTTCCTCGTGGATCTCTTTTCAACTTGGTGGCCAAACCAACCCTTGAGGATCAAATCATAGTTGCCCAAAGGCGTGCACGAGGTGTTCGCCGGATCAAGGAGAACATTGCTAGCGGAGTTGCTAAATGTTTCTCCACAGATAGTAAAGGAACGGTATTCTTTGAAAATCGTTTGGTAGTACCTAAGAATAGGGATCTAAGGCAACTAATCCTCAAAGAAGCCCATGACACACCCCTCTCGATTCATCCCGGTAGCACAAAAATGTACCGAGATCTACGCCAGAGATTTTGGTGGACCAGGATGAAGAGAGACATTGCTCGAAATGTTGCTGAATGTGATGTTTGTCTTCGCATTAAGGCAGAACACCAAAGACCTGCTGGCACACTTCAACCATTGCCTATTCCCGAGTGGAAATTGGACAAAGTCGGTATGGACTTCATCACCGGCTTTCCAAAAACCCAGAAAGGAAATGATGCCATCTTCGTGGTCATTGACCGACTTTCCAAAGTTGCTCACTTCCTTCCAGTACGCGAGTCTATAACTGCTAGTCAGTTGGCGGACTTGTACGTCTCTAGAATTGTGTCTCTTCATGGTGTTCCTTTGGAAATCAATTCTGATCGTGGTAGCCTTTTCACCTCTAGATTATGGGGAAGCTTTCAGAATGCTATGGGAACTCATCTCTCCTTTAGTACAGCTTTCCATCCTCAGTCTAGTGGTCAAGTTGAAAGGGTTAACCAAATTCTCGAAGACATGCTCAGAGCTTGTGTTATCTCATTCGGAAAGAATTGGGAGAAATCTCTTCCATTTGCCGAATTTTCTTATAACAATAGTTTCCAATCTAGTCTGAACATGGCTCCTTTTGAACTCCTCTATGGACGACGATGTCGAACACCCATAAACTGATCAGAAACCGGTGAAAGACAATTCTTTGGACCGGATATGATCAAGGAAGCTGAAGAGCAAGTTCGCATTGTTCGTGATCGATTGAAAGCCGCCCAGTCTCGTCAGAAAAGCTACTATGATCGTCATCATAGGCAAGAAAGCTACAATCTGGATGAGAAGGCTTACCACCGGGTTACTCCTCTGAAGGGAACCCAACGCTTCGGTATCAAAGGCAAGTTGGCCCCATGTTACATCGGACCTTTCCGCATTCTAGCTAAACGTGGAGAAGTTGCCTACAAACTTGAACTACCCTCGCACCTTTCCCGAGTACATGATGTATTCCATGTGTCATAACTCAGGCGTTGCTTTAAGGACCCCATCCGCAAAGTCCATCATGAAAAGCTTGATCTCCAAGATGACCTTTCTTATCGAGAGTGTCCTGTTCGTATTGTTGATTCCGCAGAGCATGTCACTCGTCGTCAGAAGATCAAGTTCCTCAAAGTGCAATGGTCACATCACTCCGAGAAAGAAGCTACATGGGAAAGAGAAGACCGCCTCCGTGAAGAGTACCCCTCCTTCCTCCCGACGACTTCTGAATCTCGGGACGAGATTCTTTTGAGTGGGGGCGAGTTGTCAGAACCCCAACTAGGGTAAGTGCTAGGGTTTGAGTGCCCCTTTGCATCATGTGAAAATTTCAAAAGAAATTCAAAAATGGGGAAAAGAAAAGCCCTAGAGAATTTAATTCAAATGGCCAGATAAAAATTGCTTCCAAAAATTCCTCTGGTATTTTTGAAAAGTCTTATAAATAAGCATGATCACATATAAAGTGAAGTGGGTCCCACTGCATGCACCAAGATTTTTCAAATATTCCAAACAGGGCTTGGAAATTAATTTAAAACCCTATTTGAATTAAAGTTCAAATTATTTGAATTTTAAAAATGTCAAAACTTTATAAGAGGCTAGCTATATTCATTTTGAGGCCATATAAAAATTTGGGGCATTTAAAAAAATGTCTAGCTATTTCTTTTAGCCAAGACAAAACAAAAACAGAAACAAAAATAGAAAAGAAAAGAGACAGAAGAATCTGGCCCAACTTACCTGTACCTGGCCCAGCAGCAGCCCAGCCCAGCCCACAAGGGGGCACATGCGTCTTCTTCCTCTGCCAGGCAGGCACGCAGGTCGCCGGCGAGCGACGTGCGGCCGCCAGGCAGCTGCCTGCCTCCCCCAGGCCACGTCCTACCGTCCAGAGACGTCTGGGAGGTGCCCTGGTCCATTCCCCCCCTCTGGGATCCATCTCCCTTCTTCCTCCTCACGAATCCAGCGCCACCCCGAAGCCAGCCGGAGCACGCCGCTGCGCACCACCGTGGCCATCGACGACCAGCCTTCCAGCAACCATGTCTAGAAGGACCGCCGTGGTCTACTTCCTCTCCTTCGGCAAGGAATTGACAGCTAGACGCCCGTAGCCGACGCCCGGATCACCCTTCTCCGCCATGGCCGCCGTGAAATCTCGCCGGATTGCGCTGCCTCCAGTGCCTCCCCGCCGTAGCCGCCAGCTCCATTGACTCCGGGGTGAGCTACTCTTCATTTCGACCCTTCTCGCACTCTATCCCATGCCCGCAATCGCCGTCTGCTTCTGTGCCGAGCTCCGGCCGCCGCACGTGCTCACCGTCGACGAGGATCCGGTGCTCCCCGGCGAAGCTGCGATGGCCAGGGCGAAGTGCGCGTCCACGGGCTGCAGTTTGGTGGCCCTGGCGCTGTGTTTGGTGGCCGGGAGCACCATCCCGTGCTGCGCCGCCGTGGACGCCGCCGGCGTTGAGCCGCCAGTCGGTTAGTCCTAAACCACATGCTAATCCCCCCACGCCACTGACAGGCGGGCCCAGGCCCCCTTAATTAACCCGTGGGTTAATTAAACAGAGGGGTTAACACCTGGGTCACTGACCAGAGGACCCCACTGGTCAGAGCCCCCCCCCACGTCATGCGGACGCAACAGTGACGCAATAAACCTTTTAAAAAAATTAAAAGAATTTCAGAAAAAGGCAGAAATTATTATAAACTTCCAAAAATTCATAGAAAATTCATATTAACTCCAAATTAAACATGTAATATATGAAAAATTATCAGAAAAATGCAAGGATTAAGAATATGCAATTTTTTTTCATGTTTGACCATTTTAAAATGGGGCAACAGTAGCAAGTTTGCATATGGCTTAATTTGAATTCAAATTTGAAGTTTGAATTTGCAAATCCTTTGCAATACACTTCAATTAAATTGAATTGTCAACAAACCAGTACCATATAAATCATGTTCTACAACTTGATCATGTGATTGTGCATTGTACATTATATTGATTGCAATTTTTGTGATGTTTGCTCGAATAGAGGTGGAGCTGGAACCGGAGGCCACCCCCTTCTTTGAAGACATAGTGTGTGAACCTCGTCAGCAAGGCAAGCAAACCCCATTGATCATATCTATAAAATCCCACTTCCCTCTCAGTCTCGCTTATGCATGATTAGGAGATCACCCTGTGTCGATTCTACTGCATAGTTGAACCCATATCCGATGCATGACCTATCATCTTGTCACAGTAGTAAGCAAACCACAATCCTAGCGGACATAGGAGTTGATTGATATCATGTGGCCCCTGTGATACGTCCAAAAAGCATCACTATTTTATATTGTGATTTCACCTTATTCATTGATATTTTCCACTTTAAAGTGTTGTTCTTATGTTGTTTTGGCTTATTTTACACAGTTTACAACTTTCCGGTGCCGAAACAGTAGAACCAGGATTCAGCGGTGAAGAAGTGGAAACCAAGTTGCTGAAGCAGATCAAGTCCAAATACGATGAAATTTTACGGGGAGCATTTTTATGCCAAATGACTGGGAGTCACCGAAGGAGAAGGTGAGGGGACCCACCAGGCAGCCAGAAGGGTGCCTGGCGCGGCCCCCCTTCCTGGCCGCGCCAGGCACCCTCCTGGGTGCCTGGTGGCCCCTCTCGGTGCCCCCTTTCGCCTATATAACCCCCTGGGGGTAGAAACCCCTAAACAGGAGCTGCTTTCGCGAGACACCGCCGCCACGGTGCGGAAACCTACAGAGGAGAAAACCAATCTCCGGCGGAGAGATTCCGCCGGGGAGATCACCTCCCGGAAGGGGAGATCGTCGCCATCATCATCATCATCGTCACGGGCATCATCAACATCATCCCCAACATCAGCACCATCTCCATCTACATCCAATCTCATCTCACAATTGCAACTTGTGTTGTAATCCGTACTATCTATCCCCTCTACTCTATTGGTGTTGATTACTACTTTGTGGTGAATGCTATTGAGTTTTGTTGGAGAAATATTATTGTGTCCAGATTGTTCATCACCTATTTATCACCTCTGATCATGATCTCTTTTATGTCTTGTGAGTAGTTACTTTAGTTCTTGAGAACATGGGAGAAGTCTAGTTGTTAGTAGTCATATGATGTTGAAGCATTATGTGCTGTGTGATACTTAAGTTGTGTTGTTATCTCTCTAGTGGTGTTATGTGAGTCGAACACATAACACCTCACCTTTAATGGGCCTAGAGGGAAACATTGTGCACAAAGGATGCTTATGGTGGGTTGCCGGAGTGACAGAAACCTGAACCCCAGTTCGCAGACTTTCGCACAAGGGAGTTATGGATCCTTGATCGTAATGCTGTGGTTAGGCTTATGCCTTAATTACTACCTTGTATTTGCGGATGCTTGCAAGGTGTGTAATCATAAGAGTACACTTATCTTAGTCTAGAAGGTGTACTAGCATTGATCCACCCACCGATACTTATCACACAATACATATTACTTGGCAGAGTATGGTGAAAGTGACTAGACTATCTGTCCCGTGTTTTCTCGAGAACGCTTTAGCCTTTATAAGTTTAGTTCCTAGGCTTATCCTTGTAAAAGGATTGGGCCACTTGCTACTCCTCAGTTACCCTGTTTACTTTTCCCGTCTTTTACTTTTCTGTTGCTTAAACCAAAAACCCCTAAATATTTACCTTTGAGTGTTTGCAGTCTTTCCTTATCCAGTGTCACTTATCAACACCTTCTGCTCCTCGTTGGGATCGACATCCTTATTTATCGAAAAGCTACAATTGATCCCCTAGACTTGTGGGGGTTGGCGCGGTTAACAGGGAAGGCAACCCAACTAAACCTATTAACTTCTCCGCCATCAACGAGCTTTTCTGGCGCCGTTGCCGGGGAGTGTAGCGCTATTGGTAAGTGAAGCCGGTAAGGAAACTTTTATTTTCTGTTGTTACTTTCAGTCCTTATGGACTCTTCTGCTGTTGGTTCGTTGCTGGTAAGGAGCCGCCCCACGACTGTGGTGGTCACTCCTACCCCTACTGAAATTGTTCCCTATAAAATACCATCTGGTATTGTTGATTATGTCTTGGCTAATCGTTATACAGGAGAAGGACATCCGGGAGAACGCCTGCTATATCTATCACAATTATGTTCTTTATTTAAGCTTGCAGGTGTGACGATGGAGTTCGTCATGAAGAAACTATTCTCCATATCGCTCAAAGATAAAGCTTCAGATTGGTATAAGCTACTCGATAACTCTGATTCGCTTGAATGGCCAGAGGTTATGTCTCTCTTTTATGCAAAGTTTTATCCTCTTCGTGAAATTCAACAAGACAGGAATTACATCTACAACTTTTGGTCTCGCGACGGAGAGAGCATCGCTCAAGCTTGGGGGAGACTGAAGTCCCTGATGCTCAAATGCCCAAACCATGAGCTCCCCAAGGAAATTATACTTACAAATTTTTATGCCAGGCTTTCTCGTCAGGACAAGGAGATGTTGGATGCCTCCTCTAGTGGGGTATTCCAGACCAGAAGTATGGAAGAAAAATGGGATCTTATAGAAAGGATCCAGAAGAATACTGAAGACTGGGAAATGGATAAAGGTATTGAACCCACTATAAACTATGAGCATAGCTACATTGAGAGTTATGTAAAGACTGATTACTTTAATACCTTTTGCTCTAAAATTGGTCTTGATTCCCAGCTAATGGTTGACTTTTGCAAAGACTTTGCTTCCCATATTGATTCTTCCAGGACGAAGGAGAGTCAACATCATAAACCTTTCAAGGAGTCAACCATTGAGATTAATGTTACTGATCCTGTTTTACCTGCAGTTGTGTATGAACAGCCTCCTTATCCCTCCAGGATAAAGGAGCACTCTTTTGTTACAGGTATTTTAAATAAAAATGGAAGGACCACTGACAAACCTGAGGACACGATCAAGGTCCAACCTCAAGTTGCAATGGTCAAGGATCTGGTAACAAGTGATATTGAAGGTTCCACTATTAGTTTTTGTGCTGTTGCCACTAACATTGTCACAGCCAGGAACAAAGGCCCAATTTCAGGTACACCTGTTGTATCTATCAAGATAGGAGATCATAATTACTATGGGCTATGTGATTTGGGATCCAGCGTCAGCGCTATCCCCTTCACACTTTATCAAGAGATCATGCACGAGATTCAGCCGTGTGAGATCGAGGACATAGATGTCACCATCCATCTTGCAAATAAACAAACAATCTCTCCAGTTGGGATTGTAAGAGATGTTGAAGTACTCTGCGGGAAGGTAAAATATCCTACAGACTTTCTTGTACTTGGTTCAGTGCAAGATAGTTTTTGCCCTATTATCTTTGGTAGGCCCTTCCTCAGCACTTGTGGAGCTATAATAGATTGCAAGAAAGGTAAAGTTTCTGTTGAATTCAATGGTGAGCCGTATGAATTCAATTTCTCTAAGTTTTCTAAGCAGCCTCGTGGTACTGACTTGTCAAGTAATGACAAAATTATTGAAGAAATTGCTTCCATTGCTATTCCTCCTAATGATACTTTGCAGCAATTTATGGAGGACCACGAGAATGATATACATATGCAGGAAAGGAATGAACTAGAAGACATATTTTTAAGACAACCTGCTATCCTGAAGCACAACCTACCGGTTGAACCTTTAGGAATCCTCTCGCAACCAAAAGAAGACCCGGTGTTCGACCTAAAACCACTACCCGATACGCTCAAGTATGCTTATTTAGATGAAAAGAAAGTATATCCTGTTATTATCAATTCTAACCTTTCAGGGTATGAAGAAGAGCGATTATTGGAGACACTTCGCAGACACCGCGGTGCTATTGGCTATACTCTTGATGATCTCAAGGGTATTAGTCCATCCATTTGCCAACATACTATCAATCTCGAGCCCGATGCTAAACCGGTTGTTGATCACCAACGACGGTTGAACCCAACGATGAAGGACGTGGTTAGGACAGAGGTTCTCAAACTTCTAGCCGCAGGTATCATCTATCATATAGCTGATAGTAAGTGGGTAAGTCCCGTTCATTGTGTTCCAAAAAAGGGAGGTATGACTGTTGTCCCCAATGATAAAAATGAACTAATACCTCAGAGGACCATTATTGGATATAGAATGTGTATTGATTTCAGGAAGTTAAACAAGGCCACCCGGAAGGACCATTATCCTTTGCCCTTTATTGATCAGATGCTCGAGCGGTTGTCTAAAAACACCCACTTCTGCTATCTTGATGGGTATTCTGGCTTCTCCCAGATTCACGTTAACACCGCGGATCAAGAGAAGACCACTTTCACGTGTCCCTACGGTACTTATGCTTATAGGCGTATGCCTTTTGGTTTATGTAATGCACCTGCTACTTTTCAGAGGTGTATGTCTGCAATATTTCATGGTTTCTGTGAGGAGATTGTAGAAGTTTTCATGGACGACTTTTCCGTCTATGGAAGCTCCTTTGACCACTGTCTCCACAATCTTAATAAAGTTTTGCAGAGATGTGAAGAAACAAATTTGGTGCTCAACTGGGAGAAGTGCCATTTCATGGTTAACGAAGGGATAGTTCTTGGACACAAGATTTCCGCAAGGGGAATTGAAGTGGACAAGGAAAAAATTGAAGCTATTGAAAGGATGCCCTATCCAAGGGACATCAAAGGTATTCGTAGTTTTCTAGGTCATGCTGGTTTCTATAGAAGATTTATTAAGGAATTTTCTAAGACCTCGAAACCCCTCACCAATCTTCTCCAGAAGGATGTTCCTTTTGTATTTGACGAAGATTGTAAGGAAGCTTTTGAAGTTCTTAAGAAAGCCTTGATAACCGCTCCTATAGTACAACCACCTGACTGGAATTTGCCCTTTGAAATTATGTGTGATGCTAGTGATTTTGCTGTTGGAGCTGTTTTAGGACAAAGGGTTGACAAGAAGCTGAATGTCATCCACTATGCCAGCAAAACACTTGATAGTGCTCAAAAGAATTATGCTACTACCGAGAAGGAATTCTTGGCAGTGGTGTTTGCTTGTGATAAGTTTAGGCAGTATATTGTTGATTCTAAATTTATTATTCATACTGATCATGCTGCCATTAAGTATCTTATGCAGAAAAAGGATGCCAAACCAAGACTCATTAGGTGGGTACTCCTTCTTCAAGAATTTGATTTGCAGATTGTCGATAGAAAAGGAGAAGACAACCCGGTGGCGGATAATCTTTCAAGGATGGAAGATATCCCGCACTATCCTATTCCAGTCAACGAAAGTTTTCCAGATGAACAACTTGCTGTTGTAAAAGTACAATCTCATTCCGATCCTTGGTTTGCAGATTATGCTAATTTTATCGTTGCAAAGTTTTTGCCTCCAGGTTTTACATTTCAGCAGAGGAAGAAATTCTTCACGGATTTGAGGCACTACTTTTGGGATGATCCACATCTTTATAAAGAAGGTGCGGACGGGATCGTAAGAAGGTGTATACCGGAACATGAGAAACAAGACATTCTTCGACAATGTCACGACAGTCCCTATGGAGGACATCATGCTGGTGAAAGGACCACACATAAAGTTTTACAATCAGGTTTTTATTGGCCTACTCTTTTTAAGGACGCCCGAAGGTACATTCTATCTTGTGATAAGTGTCAGAGAGTTGGAAACATTAGCAGGAGAAATGAGATGCCTATGAATTACTCACTAGTGATCGAACCTTTCGATTGCTGGGGTTTTGATTTTATGGGTCCTTTTCCTCCTTCACACAAGTACACACACATCTTAGTTGCTGTTGATTATGTAACCAAGTGGGTTGAAGCAATCCCCACTGAGAGTGCTGATCACAAGACATCTGTGAAAATGCTCAAGGATGTAATTTTTCCTAGGTTTGGAGTACCAAGGTACCTCATGACAGATGGAGGGTCACACTTCACACATGGAGCTTTTAGGAAAGCTCTAGCCAAGTACGATGTCAATCATAGGATTGCATCACCGTACCACCCTCAAACTAGTGGGCAAGTTGAGCTCACCAACAGGGAGATCAAGTTGATCTTACAGAAAACAGTAAACAGTTCTAGAAAGGACTGGTCAAAAAAGTTAGGAGATGCTTTGTGGGCGTATAGAACTGCTTACAAAAACCCCATGGGCATGTCTCCTTATAAGATGGTCTATGGCAAAGCTTGTCATTTACCATTAGAGTTAGAGCACAAAGCTTTCTGGGCTGTCAGAGAGCTGAATGCTGACCCAAAGTTAGCTGGTGAAAAGCGGCTCATGAACTTGACTTCTCTAGATGAGTGGAGAAGTGAAGCTTACGAGAGCGCTAAAATGTTCAAGGAAAAGGTAAAGAAGTGGCACGATAAAAGAATTCTGAAACGTGAATTTAATGTTGGTGATAAAGTTTTGTTGTTTAGATCTCGTTTCAGGTTTTCTCCAGGTAAACTACTTTCCAGATGGGAAGGACCTTTTCATATTGAAGAAGTATATCGGTCCGGTGCTATCAAGATCAATAATTTCGAAGGCACCAAGCCTCAAGTTGTGAATGGACAAAGACTCAAACATTATATGGCGGGTGATCCAATCAATGTGGATGCAAGCATGATATACACAAGTACTCATGAAGAACATGTTGCAGCCCAGTTTCAGATTCCGGCAGGAGCAGAATCGGGAAAGGTATGAATTATGGTAAGAAAACACCGCGAACGTCAATAAAAGTTTATTTTTCAAAGTTTTTGCAAAATTAGGAAAATTCCAAGCCTTATTGGAGCCGGAGTGGAGCTCCAGGGAGGCCAGGAGGCCCCCTGGCGCGGCCCCCCCTTCAGGCCGCGCCGGGCACCCTCCTGACTCCCCTGGACACCGCCTCCGACTCCACCTAGACTCGGAACCTTCCTTCTGTTGCAGAAATTTTTGCTATATATTTGCCCGGATCGTCCCGGTACCGTACCTCGCTATTTCGTGTGTTTTCTCTTTCGGTCTGTTTCTGCCAGGGAAAAAGCTGTTGATTGGCAATGTCTTCTTGCCGCCTGGGTCCCTGGTGGTGGCCCTCTGGCCCCACCCAGGTGATTCCGGAAGGTTCCCGTACGCTGATTTTTATCTGATTTTTCTCGAATTTTTGGAGCACTTTTAATATGGGGGAAACCTGAAATAGAAAAACAAGAGAAAACTGGAACTAGCACTGTGGTGCACTGAGTTAATAAGTTAATCCAAATATGATCAAAAGTGTTGAAAGTGTATCTAGATCATAGCAATATCACACAAAACATGCATGGAGCAAGTAGAAATTATAGATACGTTTGGGACGTATCAGTGAGCCAAAACACATGTTGAGTGAGGAAGTTGATAGGTCTTGTGAGGCCTATATATTTTCTAACAACGTAACCTCTCCCTCTATTGTGTCTTCTTCTTTGGTGCTAGATCTCCTACATGATGATGCTCCTATCTTCGACAAGTACCCCCCCCCCCTCAAATGGAGGAGATGATGGCCATGGAGGATAATGATGCACCCCCACTGGTGCCATGAAGATGATGATTGACGAGGGGGTAACCCAACGACTCCTGCGTGTGAGGATACCTGGTGCATACAAGGACAAGATGCCCGCTGGAAGCCTCGATGGCCCCACGACTGGTCCACTCAAAGCACCGACGTAGGAGTCCGCGACCAGCATGGAGGTCAAGACATAGCGTCCAAGCCGAAGCTAGTTTAGGAAAGCATCCTTGTAACCTGAGATGGACTCTCCGAGACCCATCCTAGTATATAAAGGCTGGGGGGTGACGGCTCAGAACATCCAATCTACAATCATCACCTCTAGTCTTGCGCGAACTCGCCTAGACTCCCACTGTAATCTCCCCCTCGCATAATATTATCGAGCTGGAAGTGCTTCTCCTGTTAGCCGACGAGTATCGCCAACCTGTTCTCTCTACGATCTAACCCAGGGTCCCTGACCATGGGATTTGCCAAGGCTGATCCTCGTCAATTGGTGCCAACCGTGGGGACTTCACAGGTTGGAATCACGATCTCAGCGGCCCCTTCATCAACATCCATCAAGTTGACGACTCTCCAAGCACCCGACGACCCCATGGCTCAAGCAGATTCCGATCTATTCGGGTCCCTCGGTTTCGTAGCTCACCTTCCGACCCTGCGACCAGCCTTCGCCGACCTACGCGCTGGCATCGACCTGACCTTCGGCAGGTACCAGATCTACGTCAACCATTGGGGCACTCTTCGCCTCACAGATCGCGATCGAGCACCCGCGGCGACCGATGTAACAACCAAAAACGAAGCAACCGCCCACGCGGCAACTCCGCGAGTCAGCTGCGACTCCTACCCCAACACCAAGCTCTGCATCATTCGCGACTACTCGGGCGAACTGCCAACATGGAAAAAACGCACCACAGACGCGACTGGACTAGCAACCAGGGCACTGTTCCAGGTGTTCATGGCAGACACTCGCGAGCCGACCTCAGACGACAAAGGCCAGGACGACGACCCGAGCAGTCATAGAGACGCACGCTCAAACGGCAAAAGCAGCGACCCTAACAATACTGGACAGATCACCGTCAGCCTTGGAGAACCAGGAACCATACCAAGAAAATAATTCAAAAGACAGGAGCACAACAACTACAAGAACGACGAGCCGGAGAGCAGTAGGCGTCAGATCTCAGAAGCGGCAAAAGAGGACCGTACCATAGAAAAAAATATACCTGTCCAAAGAAGCAATCGCCAGAGTAAAAACACAGTAAAGCACGGAAAACTACTCCCAGAGAATGCAACCCGCGACGAGCTCAAAGCATACAACAAACTGGCGAGTGACATCACCAAGAAAACAAGACAGCAGCGACTGGAGCTGGAGAAGCAAGGAAAAATCGCCATCGACTCGAGAACCAACCGCAAAGCACTGCCCGAAAGTGATCCCTTCGACCACGACTCCCCCACCCGAGGAAAGTCTAGATTCGGCAACTTGAGACGCGCAGATAAGAAGAAAGTTGTCCGCAAACTAGACGACGACTTCAGACTCGAAGAGGACGATGAAGAAGAAAGGAAACTCACACCAGCAGAAGCTCTCATAACTGCCCAGGCATACCTCTCTCGTGCTCAGAAGGACAAAAAGGGAGAAGCAGATCGCAACATGACGATGGCACTCAAAGTGATGAAAGACGCCATCACTTCCTCGGCACCAAAAAAAGCAAGCACAAGACGAGCGCCTCGCGAGCTGACACCAGACATGGACCCCAGCTCACCAGATGACGGCGAAGACGACAACAACGACGACCGGCGCAGGCGCTCAAACAGAAGCAAAAACCATGACAGGGACGACAATGACAACATACACAGCAATCGACGAGACGCACGCGACGACATCACACAGAACAAAATCAACCGAGGAAGACGCGGACGCGCAGCCCGCGAGGAGCACTCGGACGAGCTCACATCCGACGAAGAAATAGAACCATGCGGCGCATTATGCTTCACGCGATCCATACGCAAGACGCGGATGCCGAAAGGTTTCAAACTAAACTCCACAACGCACAAATACGACGGACTCGAAGAACCAGAGGCATGGCTATACGACTACCTAACAGCCGTCAAGTTTCAACGAGGAACCAATATCACAGAAATGTAGTACGTACAGCTCATGCTCGAGAGCTCGGCGCGACAGTGGCTGAAGAACCTACCACGAGGATCGATCAGCTCCTGGAAGCAGTTTCGCAGCGCTTTCATCGAGAACTTCAAGTCCACCTATAAATGGCCAGCATCACTCGAAGAGTTGAGAGCCTGTAGGCAAGGAACCAGAGAGTCCCTGCAAGCATACATCCAGCGATGGACCATACTCAAAAACTCAGCCGAGGACATATCAGACGAAAGCGCGATTGATGCATTCCGAAGAGGCCTGCTGCGCATTGACATCAAAGAGCAACTCGGGCAGATGAAATTCCGAACACTCGCGCGATTACTAGAACAAGCCAACAACTGGGCCGACGGAGAGGACTCCATCCGAAATGAGTCAGAAATCCAGTCAGCATGCTTGAGCGTGACTACGACTACTACACCAGAGACAGAGGGTACGACAGAAGAAGGAAACGCCCCAGACGTAACTTCTTCGACGACAGAGGACTCGATATGGTCGCGGCTGGTTTCCCAGTCGATAGGGAAGCCAGACATCGAGACGATAGCAAGATGCAACGGAGGGACAATCAAGAAGAAGCACCCCAGGTCCAGAAGAGAGACTGGAGGTCAAGGCAGCCACGAGATGACACCCGAGTATACCGCTCAGTCAAGGAACAGCTCGACGGGCCCTGCACACTACACGGGTTCAAGAATGAGCGCGAAGAGTGGAGATCAGGACACACCCTAAGAAACTGCAGATGCTTCACTGAGCTCTCCGAAGAAAAATGCCGGCCTACAACACCAGTAGCACAGCCTCTCGCAAGCATAGCAGTCGGAACAATCGCCCACAATGCACCACCCGCACCCGCCGCACCAGCAAGACAGGTGGCAGCCATCCAGGAGCGGCACTCAACACCCAACGAAGAAGAAAGATACCCAGAAGCACACGGACGAATCTATATGATCCAAGAAGGGAGACCATCAAACATGCAACAAAAGCAAGTCACTAGACAAGTCTTCCTCACAGCCTCCTCACACCCTGCTATCCTAGAATACCTGCGCGGGTCAGAAACGAACATCACCTTCTCCTGAGAAGACCACCCGCCAGCCATCCCACGTCCAGGACACGCCGCACTGGTACTTGAGGCAAGAATCGGAAACTATGACATGTCGCGAGTCTTCATAGACGGCGGCAGCGGAATCAACATCATATTCACCAAAACCCTGGAAGAAATGCTCATACAACCTTCCACGGAATCGTGCCAGGCAAAGCAGTCTACCCCCTCGGGAAAATAAACCTGGAAGTTGTCTTCGGCAATGCAAGCAACTTCCGCAAGGAGAAGCTAGACTTTGAAGTGGTTGACTGGAAATCACAGTACCACGCCATCCTCGGCCAACCAGCCTTCGCACGCTTCATGGGAGTACCAAACTACGCCTACCTCAAGCTCAAGATGCCAGGCCCGCATGGCGTCATCACAATCAGCGGCAGCTTCATCAGATCCGATCGCTGCGACAGAGAGTTCCACAAGATATCAGAAACCTTTGGAGCACTTCTAAACCGCGGAACCGCCCCACAAGAAGAAGCACTCCCCTAGAGGTCAAATCAGCAACCAGAGGACTCGCGGGCATCACAAGCTCAAGACATCTTAGCAGCAAGTTTACTTCCTTAGGGCTATCAAGCCACCGACCCAAATAAAAGGTTGTCTTCAACAACCCGCTCGTGTTAGAACAACAGGAAAGATACTACAAATATTTTTTCAAAAAATTGCTTACGCGACTTGAAAATTGGCACTCGGGGGCTCACTCGCAGAAGCCACCCCCGAGGCGTTATTCGCTTACTGATACGTCCAAAACGTATCTATAATTTCTGCTTGCTCCATGCCTCTTTTCTGTGATATTGCTATGATATTGATGAACTTCCATGCACTTTTGATCATATTTGGACTAACCTATTAACTCAGTGCACCCCAGTTCCAGTTCCTTTTTTCTGCTGTTTTTCTATTTCAGGTTTCCCCCATATTAAAAGTGCTCCAAAAATTCGGGAAAATATAATAAAAAATCAGCGCAGAAGAAGCTTCGGGAATCACCTCCGGGAGCTTCTCCACCACCATGGATGCTTCCCGGATGAACCGTGAGTAGTCCGAGGCACATATGTAATCTTTCTGCTGTTGCTATGCTGAGTTTGCTGGGATCCGATGGATTATGAGACTATGTTAAGATTGTATTTGAGTACTATATTTGATTCTCCTCTTTTATATTTATGTTCTAGAGTAATTCTTGCATGTTCTCCGTTGCTGTTTATTGCTTTGGCCAAGTAGTAGGTAGTGACTCCAAGAGGGAGCGTTATGCATGATTGTGGGTTCATGCCCCCCGATGACTAGCTTGAGTGACAGAAACATGAGTCTAGGGGATGTGTTGTTGCCACAAGGGGGAAAACAACGGTGCTTGTACTTGCGGGTGCAAGGATTGTTTACTTTACGCAAAGTTCTTTAATGCAGTTGTCTGTTGCTTTGAGTTTACACTTTGTGTGGGATTCGCAACTTAATACCAGTGAGATGTTCTGGATAGATATCTCAAGGTGGATGATTAGTAGGTAGATGCAGATGGATTTCGGTCTACTTGTCTTGGCGTACTGCCCATGCTTTTTGAGCCTCTTCCTTTATAGCATAGTTAGCATTGGTTTGCGCACATAATCCTATCAATTGCCCAGCTGTAATTTGTTTACCTCGCATGGCTATTTTATCGTCTTTTGGGAGAGAAACATCACTAGTGAACATCATAGGACCCCGGTCCATATTTTCAATATTGTTTACACCCACTATCAATTTACTGCTTTATTTACTTTTCCGTTGCTATCACTATAATTATTATCCCGTGCGTTTTATCCTTTGTAAACAACAAGGCCGGAGGAATTTACAACTCCTCTGTACTCGTTGGGAAGCAAAGTTATTTGCTGTGTGTGCAGGTCCAGGTGAAGTTAGCAACCTCGGTTGTAAACGGCGCCATTGTTCACTTCACCACCTTCTTGTATCTGTTGGAGTCCTATTGGTTCGACACTCAACCTTAGCATCTTCGCTAAGGGAAATTGCCGCTATCTACATCTCAACCTTCCACTTTGGGTAACCAACGAGGGGGATTTAAATCGTACCATCAAAAGAAATTTCTGGCGCAGTTGCCGGGGACTCCACTCTTCAAGATAGGGGAGTTGCACACTATCTTTTATCTTTGCTTTTTAGTCTTGTTAGTTTACCTTTCAGTTTTTGCTTTTGTGTCTTTTATGAAAAACCAAAAAAATAGTTGCTACCTTTCTTCTTTGTCTTTCTCTGCCTACTGATGCTATCTTCACCATGGGTGTGGAACCACCCAAATATTGAAGGATGGACATGTTTCACTTGGATCGTCTTTGATCAATTAGTGCTCGCGCTAAAAACCCAACCGAATTGGTTGAGGGAAAATCATTGGATGAGGATGCTCATTATACGCGGCACCGACTATCTCAGAAAGGGAAACACTTATGGGACCAAATACAAACTTCTTATTGCTATGCTGAGTGTTTATGCCACATTTATGATTTTACTTGCTGCTCTAATATAGAGCATAAACACCTTCCTTTCCAATGTGAGTTTAATGAAAATGAGATCCTATCTTCTTATGCCAAAGGTGTTTATGGTTACTTTGATGTTGAAAAGATTGAAGAGTTTGTTGCTTTTAAAGGTGCTTATGAGATTGCTTCTTTGATTGAAAAGTATTACGATACTATTCACAAGTCTGAAAACTTTGTTGTTCTTGTTTATTGCTTTGAGAATTATACTTCCAATTCTTATATTGAGGATTTTAAAAATAGAATGCTTGTTGCCCGAGAAGATGCTAATGATTGCTATGATGAGGAGTCCTATGATTCCGAGGACTCACTTGATACATCCCTTTCTGATGATTTTGATACTTGCTTTGTTGATGGCCATGATGCCACTATGGATGATACTTACAAAGACGAAATTGCTATAGTTCCTTATGTTAAGCATGAAATATTTGCTATTGCATCCACACTTGATTGACCTATTATCCTTTTGAAATCTCCAATTCCGGAGTATTTTGCTCTTATCAAGGCCCAATGTGATGGGTTGCATCTATCTTATCATCCTAAAAACCGTGTTGAAAACTATACACATGTGCTTGTAGGTCATGAACAACATGATTTATGTGATAGTTATATTCTTGATGTTGTTCATGATACTACTGAAAATTATTTTGAGAGAGGGAAGTTTGGTTGTAGAAACTTCAATATTACTAAAACTCCTCTCTTTATGTTGAAAGTTTTGAAGATGTTCTTGTTGCACCTTCCTATGCTGGTTTCTTTTTGCTTCTTTGATTTATTTCCTTATAAGGTGCCTATGCATAGGAAGTCGGTTAGGCTTAAATGTGTTTCAAATTTTCTTCTTGATGCTCTCTTTTGCTTCAAATTCTTATTCTTATGAGAGCACCTTTTATAATCTTTGTGCCCAGCTTAAAGGCGTAAAAGAAAGCGCTTTCGGGAGGCAGCCCGCAACAAATTTAGGATTTCCTTTTTTTTTCTTCTGTTTTTAGTGGTCTTGATGATTGTTACTACTGTAGAAACATCATTGTATCTTTACTTTTCAAGCTTTGTGCCATTTATAGCCTCATATGACAAGGGAAGTGAAAGTTGTGACATGCTGTCCAGAAAACAGATTCTGTTCTCGTGACTAGAAAAATCTCAGAAAAATCCTAGTTCACTTTTTTTATCTGAAATTTTTACACAGCATGCTCTATACAATTACGGAACTTTCGTATGTTCTGAGTTTTTTTATTTGAGTTGCAGAAGTATCCTGAAAAAAATTCTTTACTACCTGCTGGTCTGTTTTTCACAGATTCTGTCCTATTTTGTCTCTTCTTCATTTTGCAAACCTTAAGCTTGCTTTTTCTTTGAAAAAACTTTTTGGCAATCTTGAGAAACAGTAGCTCTTCAAGAATATCGTTGTTTCCAGGAGAGAAAAATATATTTTATTATGGGTACTAACCTCGCTAATCAAATTATGATGAGTTATGTATGAAGGGAGTTTTCAAGTGTGCGAGGGAAGATGATGAAAGAAGATTCAGGAGTGTGAAGCGCCCAAGCTTGGTGATTCCCCCATGCATCCCCAAGAAATATTCAAGGAGACTCAAGCGTCTAAGCTTGGGGATGCCCCCGTGCATCCCCTTCTTCATCAACAATTATCAGTTCGTCTCTCGTCTCACTATATTTTTATCACTTCATGCGTTATGTGCTATGCTTGGAGCATCTCGCTCTTAGGTTTTATTTTTAGTTTTCTTTATATTTTCTTGCTGTTCATAACAAGTTAGAACCCAGATTTCTTTGTGTGGGAGAGAAACACGCTCCACTTTCAAAATCTAGAACACAACATAGGATTTTTCATGCTTATCTTTGCTGTGTGTGTTCTTTATGTTTTTCATAGCTACTGTCATGTTTAGCTCATAGTTTTCATGCTTATATTTTTAAGAGCTTTTGTTTAGTTTGTTGCTGGAACTCTCTTGAGTTTTCATGTTTATCTTGTTTAGAGAGTTTGCCCGTTGCACTGAGTTTTGTGTCTTGACTTGAAGTAGGTAATTGAGGTTGCTATTCTTTTGTAGTAGTAACTTGCAATAGTTTTGAGGTATTATTATGAGTAATGTTTGGACTTTTGGTGTCAAGAGCTTTAGCCTATTAGTGATAGATGTCGTATTTTGGGCAATCCATGTTTATTTTCAAAACTTACAAAATTAGTTGAGAACTTTAGCTACTAGATGGATCACTACTCTTCTGAGGGGTCGATTATTAGAGTACACTCACGTACCATGAGTCGAGGATGTGCAAGGATAACCAAACCCCCATACACTCCTCCTCGGGGGTACTTGTCTCTTTGTGAAACCTCCTTATTAGATTGAGAGTTACCGATAATAAGTGCACGAGTTCTTCGGACTAATTTGAGTATTCGAAAGTTGACACTTCCACCTTCCCATATTTTTCTAGCCTCTCCTGTGCCGTGCATTGCTTTCTTCTCACTCCGAGATTTAGCGTCCAACTTCGCCGGTACATCCAAACCCTTGGCATGATACGCTCTGTCATCATAAACCTCCTTACATCCTTCCTCAAAACAGCCACCATACCTACCTATCAAGGCATTTCCATAACCTTTCCGAGATATATTGCCATGCAACATCCATCTTCTCATGACTTGATCTTCATGTCATACATGCTACTTGCTTGATCGATGAGCCGCATGCTAGTTGGGCCTTGCCCTAATCATTGCTACATGACGCGCTAGTATCATTGCATATCCTGCTACACTGGCAGAGGCATACATTTGCATACATCATGATAGTTACATCTTCTTTATGATTTGAGTACTTTTGTAAAGTGTGAAAGATCTTCTATACTTTTTGTAATATATATAGTGTTGCCCCTAAAGTGAGGAAAAGATCCCAAAGTGGACAAATTAAAAGATCCCAAAGAGGACAAATTAAAATATCCCAAAGAGGACAAATGAGAGAAATAGAAAGAGCCATTGAGGCCACCAAAAAATAAAATAAAAGAGAAAAAGAAATAAAAAGAGAGAAGGGGGCACACTACTATTCCTTTTGAGAGATCCACACTCGTACTCCCTCTTATATCTTGTACTCCATAGAGATTATCATTCATGCATATAGCTATGTGGGGACCTTCACACTATAGAACTTGGCTTGTATATTCCAATGATGAGCCTCCTCAAATGAGCTCTAGGTCTTCTTGAGAAGGCAAGTTGGATGCACCCTGTCGGGGGTATGAACCCCGGGTAGGGTCACCCAGGGGAAACAATTCATCAAGGCAAAGATCACTGACCTAGTGGTCACCGATCTAATCAAGGCCGAGCTAAACAAGAACAAGCAAGAAGTGGGCCGATCTTTTCAAGGCAACGGTCGATTGCCCTAGAGAGGACGCAATCGGCCTCACCAATGAGCATTTGGCCGAAGTAAGTAGAGCAACATCCGATCAGAATCCCAGGTCGGACACCTGGTACAAGAGCATTCAATGCGCAATCCCCGAAGATCGGGACTGTCAGAGGCGTGCGGTCTCCTCCAGCACCGATCACGCGGACAGGCCGACAAGCCTAAGTACCTAGCTCCACTGTTCACCACCAAGGTCTACAGGATAGCGGTATGGTGAGTCGCAAGTCTACACCGGGTCATCCAGAGGAACACGATGTGAGGTCCCTAGCTTATCTGAGACAGACAGTTGGGCCCTCCCTCTTGTGCATTTACCCTTGTACCCCGGGCTCGGCCTATAAGAGCCCCGGGTACCCCTCCTGCGTGGGGGACGGGAGAGCAGTTATTACAATCTCACCCACCATAGAGAGAGCAAGGAGAGAGTAGTGACTAGAGGCCCTCTTCTTCTTCCTCTCAAACAGCTCAAGGATCATTCATTGTAGCCAGAGTTATTGCATATAGCTAGCTCGGCTGGACTAGGGGTGTTATCTCTATGGAGAGCCCAGAACCTGGGTACATCGTGGTGTCTCACCCGTGTGTTCCCATTCTCGCTTCCGGTACCAGCGACACTAACCTCACTTTATCCCCCTCTTTAGCCATCCCCATGACATCTACCGTTACATATCGACGACAGTTGGCGCCCACCGTGGGGCAGGCCGAGGTGTCGACTGGAGTTCTGATCCGGACGGGACCATCATCTGCATTGTGCGCGTGCTTCGCCTCCGGCCTAGTGATGAGGAGTGGAGCGTGGGATTTTGTCATCGATAACGCCTCGCGGTTTGGGGCTGGAATGCCTCTACCGCGCGGCGTCATCATTCCTTTTGGCGGAGATCGCGTTTTCGTCGCAGCACCTCCTGACGTGTTTCCCAGGGAGGTACGGGTGTTTTCTGAGCTCACGGATCTGTTGCCAGGAGGGCCAGATATTGTGGGAACAAAGGGCATGACTGCGCACATCCGTGCGGAGGTTATGATGGCAGGAGCGTCCAGTCGCCACAGTTCTACTTCAGCGACTCGAGCCGCGAGGGCAGAAACCACGGCACCAGCAGGCCCAAGCAACCCACCGGACGTGCTTTGCAGTCCCATGAATCTTCACGCCGATACAGTCGTGGCTCAGGCCGAGCTGGAAAAGGTGCGTCAGGCTCTGAAGGAGCAGTCGGATAGGATCGACGCTGAAAAGCGTCGGATGGAGGCATCAGTTCAGGAGTACAACGCAGCGCATGGCATTCGGCAGCGTGTTATCCCACCCCCTGTGATCGAGGAGCTCCGAGCAGCAGGCCGAGAGGTCGGCAGAGATCTAGGAGGAGCCCAGCAGCATGTAACAACACTCATCGCCGTTCCGCAGATCTCATAGAGTTCTCCTGTGAAGAATATGAGAGCTGTCGAGCAGATCGCCACCGAGCTGGAGCATCTGGAGGGAGAAGATCTGCGGGAGAGGACGCGCCGAATGCGCGATTTCATAACCACAACGAACCAGCAGCAAAAGGCGGCCACCGAGCAACAAGGGCCAGTGGCATCAAAATCAGTTCGGGCAACTGCAGGTGCGAACCAGCCGAATGCGCCACAATGGCAGCAGATGCAGGCATCCTCGCCACATGGCAGTTTGCACCGCAGTCGGAGGAATCAAGGGGCTGCAGGACGCAGTCGGAGGGACGAGCCAGCAGTCAACAACAGGCGCAACGAGCAACCGGCGGCATCAGTCCGGCCGGCAATAAGCCAGAGGTTAGGTCCCCGAGCAATCGCGGACAATGACGCAAGACACCGAATCGAGCAGTTGCAGCAGGATAAGCAACCGGAAGATGATGTGCCGGCGGGTCCAGCATGTTTCGGCCCGCGCATTTGGCAAGAGCAGTTCGCCTGTCGCGACCCGGGGTTTGCGTATGTAATCCCAGTCACAACTCAATCACATAGAGAGCCGAGAGCTGTACCCACTTGTCTAAGCAGACAAGGCCAAGCACAGAACACTCTCGGAAAGCATCGAACGTGAGGGGCATCCCATCCAGGCCGGATGATCAACTAAGATGGGTCCTCATCGCCCGCTCACAAGTCTAAATGATTATGGGTGGTGAAATCCCATACTCATAGACAAGTCGCCTCAACCATATTATCGATTGAATCATAACACTTACATAAACAGACTCCAGCC
Source organism: Bromus sterilis (assembly GCA_950022295.1). Lineage (NCBI taxonomy): Eukaryota > Viridiplantae > Streptophyta > Magnoliopsida > Poales > Poaceae > Bromus > Bromus sterilis. The sequence continues at coordinate 342,803,217 of OX465596.1, read as the reverse complement.
CGATCTCTTAGTCGGGGTCTCGGGCGGGCTCAATCATACAACAAAGTGTGCCACGTGACAGAGTCACGAGCAATCGCATCGCGATGCCCCAAGCTGCGCACATCTAAGGGCCACTTGGTGTATAAAAGACCGCCGACAAGAACTCAACTAAGCTATCGAATCCCACACTAAGACATGCACGTTATAATCATACACGCAGCATACATGTCTAGTGTAAACAGTAGGTAACACAACATGAACTCTACAAACTCATAGCTTTATTGCATCGGCTAAATAGAGCAGATATAGTAGTGTTACAAGCAGAGATCACATCACTGTGATCCAACATTACATCATACAACAACGGAAGAAAAATATGTCTTAGTAAAGACAAGGTTAACAAATGGCTTAAGAAGCCTTTAAGAAAACACAACGACCCTCCAGAGGGACCAGGCTGCTGTCTGGGACTACATTACTTCGTCGACGTCGAGCTTGAGGGAAGGCCACCATCAGGGTCAGTGGTCTCGTCTCTAAAACATAGAATAAGCAAACGTGAGTACAAAGTCGTACTCAGCAAGACTTACGTCAGAACTATACTACTCATGCTCAGGTATCAAGGTAAAGGCAAGTGGGGTTGTAATGCAGAAAGCTTCGACTTGGCTATCCTATACTACGACTACATAGAGTTGAGATGAGAGGCGCACACGAGTCCATCTAATCCTGATCACCACATCAATACACAACCATGGATCCTTCCTCGACTTCCCCACGAGGAAGCAACCCAAAGAACTCACACTTATCTTGCGATTTTTAGAGTATCCATTTGAGTTGTCTAATAATCAAGTAAAGATCTCCAAGTAGTCCATAACCGCGGACACGGCTATTCGAATAGTTCATTAACCCTGCAGGGGTGTACTTCTTCACATACGTAGCTACCACTTATCGCCTAGAACTCGTCACCTTCAAGCGGTGTCGGCGAGGGTAGTACCACGACACTTACCTCACGGCTCCAACTCTAGTCCAGGGGATCGCCTATCTGAGTATGTACCCCAATCGGGAATCCGGCCGGGGTTTTCGTTCAGGACCCAGACGATGTATGGACGGTCCGACAAGCCCACCTCGACGGATGGTGCCGCGCTTGCCTAAAACCGTGCTACGTTATGAAAGCAAATAGAATAACAATTAACCCATGCGAATCCTGGACCCTAGTCGGGATGAGTTAATAAGTCGAGAGGGGTCAATGAGCCCAACATGTGGTAGTAATCTGTGTCTTGGATCACAACACAAGAACTCGGGGCCTAGGGAAGTGTAAATGAGACAACCCACTGTGTACTCCTACACAACCTCTCATTGTTCACATATATTAGGGTGACTTCATCAACACGTTACCACCTTGTTGCATGTGTTCACTACCATCCCGATACATCACCAGATGGATCAACTTCATTGCAAACAACTCTAGCATGGCATAGCAAAACATGGATGAAGGGCCACATGATGAACACAAACAATCTTGTATCTGCTAGGTTGAGGTTTGCTTAATACTGTGGAAGCAATGATAGGTCATGCAAAGGATGGGTTCAACTAGCGGTAGAACGGTAACATGTGAATCACCTAATCATGCATAAGAGAACAAGAGGGAAACTGGGTTTTTATAGATATGATCAAAGGGGGTTTGCTTACCTTATTGTCGAGACTCGGGGGTGCCACTCTTCGAAGAAACATGAACTACGTCCGGCGATGGATCTATCGAGAAGAAGCAAACACCGAGATAACAACAATGTAAACATCACATTGCAATGCACATTCAAGAATGAATCATGGCATGGTACTGATGTGATCTATGTTCAATTTGCAACAAGTTAATTGAAGTTGATTTGAATAAGAAATTCAAATTCAAACTCCAAATGTTGTTCAAATTATCCCAAGTTGCATTTGCTAATGTTTGGATATGGTAAACCATGTTATCATGTGTATGATATGCCTCTGATGTTCATGTGATAAGGTTAGCATTGCAAAGATTCAATTTGAAATGATTTAAACATTTATTTTGAATTATTCCAAATAACCCAAATAGCTAAATGCTACTGGTCCATCATCATAGATGTGTTTTTCATCCATGAAAATATGATATTTGGAATCCTTGCAATTTTCTGATGATTTTTCATACATTACACTTTTGATTTGGAGTTATGGTTTAAAAGTTATTGAATTTCAAAGATTTAATAATTTTCTGGAATTTCCTGGATTTAAATTAAACAGAGAAAAGGGGTTATTGCATCATGCTGACGCAATGCTGGCGTCATCAGGGGGCTGACCAGTGGGTCCACCCTGTCATAGGCACAGTGGTAAATTCCTGTTTAATTTAAAATTTTTATTTAATTAGAGGGGGCTGGCCCCACCTGTCAGTGGCCTAAGGCCTAACTAATCAGGGGGTTAGCCCCCTAATTAACCGAGTGGCCGACGTTTAGCCGCCGGTGGCCACAGGAGGCGGCGGTGCCTCGCCGGAGTGGCGCTTCCGGCCACGGCTTGGCACGGGAAGAGCACGGGACTGCTCCTCAAGCTCGTCTGCATCTCGTGGTGAACACGGGGGACCCTGGGGGGCACCGGAGCTACGCCGGCGACGACCTCCCGCGACGGCCGTGGCTCGGTATGCGGCGGCGCATCGGTTAGGCGCACGTTCTTGGCCATTCGCTGCGCCGTTCGACTCCTGGAGGTTCCAGGAGCACTAAGGACAACTCGTAGAGGTCTTTGGAGCACGAGAGCAAGCTCGTGCTCGGCCATGGCGGCGCTGAGCTCTGCTCCCATGGGGGACATGGCTAGACCGCGAGGGAAAACGAGGGAGTAGAGGGGAAATTCTCACCGGAGTACGGGGAGATCGATGGTGTAGTCAAAGGAGGCAGGGAGGTTCTGGTGGCCGGGAATCAACGACGGCGAGCTTCGGGGTCCGGCGGCGGCTCGGGGACGATTCCGTCGGCTTGAATGCGAATCAGCTCCCAATCCTTGGCAAGGTGATGAAGACGACGACGGTGAACACAATGGACACGATGGCGCGGCTCCACGACGACGATGGCCACGCGAGCACGGAGGCGCGCTCCACGGTGGTGCTCGGGCGGTGAAGAAAACGACGAAAGGGCGAAGGGAGAGGCGTCTCCCGTGGGTGGAATGGACGAGGGAGACGTTTGGGCGTCTCCAGGCGTGAGGAGGTGGCGCGGGAGAAGCAGGAGGTGGCCAGGGGCTCGTCGGCGGCCACAACATGGTCACCACACAGCTCCCTGCGTGCTGGCCTTGGGAAGACGACAAGGGAGCGGGGATGGGCCTGGGCTGTGGTGCAACTAGTTGGGCCAGAAACAAGGTAAGCTCTATTTTCTCCTTTTCCTTCTGTTTTTCTTTCTGTTATTTGTTTTGCTTTGCAAAAAAAAATACTAAAGTATTTTTCAAAATCCCCAAATATTTATCTTGGACATATGTGACATATAGCTAGTCACTCCCAAGTTTTGGAGATTTTTGGAATTCAAATTATTTGAATCCAATTCAAATAGCATTTAAATTTAATTTCCAAGCCTCTGTTTGAATATTTGAAAAATCCATGAGCATGGGTTTGACTGCAAATCATTTTTAAAATGATCACACTCATTTATAGGACTTTTCAAAATTGTTTGGAGGAATTTTGGAAAAACTTTTTATCTGTCCTTTTATTTAAATTCTTTTTGAGGCTTTTCCAAATCCCCAATTCTTAAACCAAAGAATTCAAAAATGATGCAATTATTCTAGTAATAAAAGCACATACCAAAACTAGGGTTGTGACAAGTCGCCCCCGCTCAAAAGAATCTCGTCCCGAGATTCAGAAGTAGTCGGGAAGAGGGTGGGGTATTAACCTCGAAGATGATCTTCTCGTTCCCAGGTGGCTTCCTTCTCAGAATGGTTGGACCACTGCACTTTGAGGAACTTGATCTTCTGACGTCGGGTGGTACACTCAGCTTCATCGAGGATACGGACAGGATACTCTCGATAAGACAGATTTTCTTGGAGATCAAGCGTTTCGTGGTCTACTTCGCGGATGGGGTCCTTGAAGCAACGCCTGAGTTGAGATACGTGGAAGACATCGTGAACCAGAGAAAGATGCGGCGGTAGTTCAAGTTGGTAGGCAACTTCTCCATGTTTATCTAGAATGCGAAAGGGGCCTATGTAACGTGGGGCCAATTTGCCTCTGATACCGAAGCGATGGGTTCCCTTCAGTGGAGTAACCCGGAGGTAAGCTTTCTCGTTCAGCTCATAGCTTTCTGGCCTATGATGACGATCATAGTATCTTTTCTGATGAGATTGGGCTGTTTTCAATTGCTCACGAACAATGCGAACCTTCTCTTCAGCTTCCTGGATCATATCCGGTCCAAAGAATTGTCTTTCACCGGTTTCTGACCAGTTCAATGGTGTTCGACATTTTCGTCCATAGAGAAATTCAAAGGGTGCCATGCCCAAGCTAGATTGGAAGCTGTTGTTATAAGCAAACTCGGCGAATGGAAGAGATTTCTCCCAACTCTTTCCGAATGAGATAACACAGGCTCTAAGCATGTCTTCGAGAATTTGATTGACTCTTTCTACTTGACCACTTGACTGGGGATGAAAGGCGGTGCTAAAGGAGAGATGGGTTCCCATAGCATTTTGAAAACTTTCCCAAAATCGAGAGGTGAAAAGACTTCCACGGTCTGAATTGATTTCCAAAGGAACACCATGGAGAGAAACTATCCGGGAGACATATAAATCCGCTAACTGGCTAGCAGTTATACTCTCGCGAACAGGAAGGAAATGAGCAACTTTGGAAAGACGGTCAATGACCACGAAGATGACATTGTTTCCCTTCTGAGACTTTGGAAAGCCAGTGATGAAATCCATACTGACTTTATCCCATTTCCACTCAGGAATGGCTAAAGGTTGAAGAGTACTAGCAGGTCTTTGATGCTCCGCTTTCACACGACGACAAACATCGCACTCAGCAACAAATTGAGCGATTTCTCGCTTCATCCTAGTCCACCAAAATATCTGGCGTAGATCTTGATACATCTTAGTGCTACCAGGATGAATCGAGGGAGGGGTGTCATGGGCTTCCTTAAGGATCTGCTGCCTTAGATTCCTATTCTTCGGAACTACCATCCTATTCTCGAAGTACACATTACCCTCATTGTCTAGGGTAAAACATTTTGCCTTACTGCTAGCATGTTCTGTTTGATATGTCGGATACCTCGAGCACGTTGTTGAACAGCTTTGATTTGATCCTCAAGGGTTGGTTTCACTACCAAGGTGGACAGGAATCCATGGGGAAAATCTCGAGATTGAGCTTTCGAAATTCCTCATAGAGAAGTGGCTGATACTGTTGTAACATGAGGTTGTTACAATACGACTTACGACTTAGTGCATCAGCCATGACATTGGCTTTGCCTGGGGTGTAAGAGATACTTAAGTCATAATCTTTTATCAACTCAATCCAGCGTCTTTGCCTGAGGTTAAGATCTGGCTGGGTGAATATGTATTTGAGGCTTTGGTGATCGGTATAGATTTCACAACGATTACCAAGGAGGTAATGTCGCCAAGTCTTCAGGGCATGAACTATGGCAGCGAGTTCAAGGTCATGGGTAGGATAGTTCTCTTCATGTGGACGCAACTGGCGTGAAGCATATGCTACCACATGTCGATCTTGCATAAGTATGCATCCTAACCCTTGCCGTGAAGCACCACAATAGATTTCGAAATCCTTTTTGGTGTCTGGAGGCGCAAGTACGGGTGCAGAAGTCAATCTTCTATTTAGCTCTTGCAAGCTTTCCTCACACTTGGGAGTCCATAGGAATTTCTTATCTTTCTTGAGGAGTTCAGTTAGAGGCTTTGCAACTTTGGAGAAGTTTTCAATGAAGCGGCGACAATAGCTGGCTAGGCCAAGAAAACTCCTAACTTGCTTAACCGATTCAGGTGGAGTCCAGCCAAGGACGGCCTGAACTCTCTCGGGATTGACTGCAACACCTTTTGCAGAAATCACGTGGCCTAAGTAGGTCACTTCTGGTAGCCAAAATTCACACCTGGAGAACTTGGCATAAAGGCGATGCTCTCTAAGTTTCATCAATACCAGCCTAAGATGTTCTGCGTGCTCTTCTTCGTTCTTCGAGTAGATGAGAATGTCACCAAGATAAACCACAACAAATTTATCTAAGTACTCCATGAAGATCGAATTCATCAAGCGCTAAAAAGTGGCTGGGGCATTGGTTAATCCGAAGGACATGACGGTATACTCGTAAAGACCATAACGAGTAGTGAAAGCCGTCTTGGGAATGTCCTCGTTTCTGATTTTGATTTGATGATAACCTAATCTCAAATCCATCTTGGAGAAGACAGAGGATCCAGCAAGTTGATCATAAAGATCATTGATCTTGTGAAGTGGGTACTTGTTCTTTATCGTCGCTAGATTTAGCGGGCGATAATCTACGCACATCCTTTCTGTTCCATCTTTCTTCGTTACGAACAGAACGGGGCAACCCCATGGCGATGAACTTCATCAAAAAATTATTACTCCAGCTCTGTGATATTTGCTTTAACCATGGACTGATCTTTGAAGCATTCTCACTTTTACTAATACCGTATAGATCATTAAATCCTTTCAGGTTGGATCAAGCATACACCCTTTGTTTAATTTTCTCATAAGAAAAAATTCATATATCATACTTTGGAAGTATGTCGTGATTATCAGTAATTTTCCATATGAACATTTGCATCACTACACATATTGTAGTCAACCTTTTGAACTCTATCGAAAAACTTTATTTTACGATAAGTTGAGCAATATCATCGATGAAGCTTATCGTCTATGTTCATATCTATGAAAGTCAAATCCACTCTAATGATCAGGTATCCTTAGGAGGGTTTTACCAAGTTCTCAACTTGATTTGGATGGCTTTCATATAGTTTTTATGGTTTTTAAGCCATACAGTGGAGTTAGTGCTCGTCATGGTTTCTTGTAGTTCACAGGTTTATCACACTATAGAACCACCTTGGTCCAACGTGAATTTACAAAGCTGTGTGATACATCATAGGACTTGATCATTTCATCTCTTGAACACATTTCAGAGTTTTATCCTTCCTTTTCATCAAATGTAGGAATTTCTGGTTTGGTCACAGAGTTTATCTCTAGAACGAGTTTCTGAGTTTCATTCCGTAGAACCAAATGATTCAATGTAATCAATATCAAGCTATTAGTACTCCCACTTAATTGTTTCAAGAGAGCAATTTTATCAAGAAAAATCCCATGTCCCGTGATAAACATTTTTCCCGGGTATGGTAGTGGAAGTGTTGTTCGTAACATGATGTTTCTACAATACTTATATTCGGGATCGAGTATATTCTAAATACATCTCCGAAATTATGAAACAACAATTGGAGTTCTTATCCATGCCATATCCTTTATAGGGCATTGTTTCAACAATGATATGACGATGCTCTATTTAGTTCGTAAGTGGTTTCTCAAAAGCGTTAAGGAGTATAGTAAATGGGAGTGTGGTTTAAGTTCATCACCGACCTCACTATGTCATGCTGGAATTCAGGGTAGAAAACGATTTTAATTCCAATATGTCATATAGGGCTTGGTTATGCGTCAAGATACTCCGTAGCTATACGGGGTTTCAGGTGACGCTAGTTTGTGAACTGACTTCATACACTCGATAGTGTTTGCTAAATTCTTTAACTCATTTATTTTATGATCAGATTGTCGGGGATATAATCCTGACAATAGATATAGGGGTGTAAAAGGAGCTAAATGAATATGTACGTAGAGTGGTTGACGCAGGGAGAATTATACAGGTTAGGCCTCTCCTTAGAGATAAAAACCTTAGTCCTGTCCCAGGCTGACTGGGGTGTTCTTGCTTAAAAGTATGAGGATTAGAGTTGCGCGTGCCCAAACTGGAGGGGGGGCTTATATAGAGTGCGCCCCTGCCCCCTTAATGCCTCGGCATAAATGGGTCTTAATTACAGGATTAAATGCGTACTAAATACAAAAACGGTCTGCCCATTACTACTAATAAAGGAGGAGAAACGCCCACAACCTTGAATGCTTCCTGTCCGTTGCGTTCCCGTCATCCGAGTAAAGAATGGCTCGCCGATCTCTTCCGAGTGCTGATCTACTTGGATCTTGCTGGACTTACGAGTAGCTGCGTACTCGGAAGTGGTTTCTGTTCTCCGAGTAACTTGTTACTCGGAGATCGTTTATGCTCCATGTTTTTTACTGATCTTATTTTGTTGGGTGTGTTTGGAGAACCAAGGGCTTAAGGGTATCCCTTGGTTTACCTTGCCTAGGGGTATGCCTTTAGTATTACCACGACAGTATCCCCCAAGCGCTTTCGGGTGCTCGTAATTGAGGCAGCTGACATTTGTCAGATTTTCTGAGGTACGCGAAGATTAAACTTAGTAAGAGGCCCGGAAGGGCTTTATTGATGTTTGAACTTTTCCCTCGAGTGTGAGTTGGGAAGGTTAGCGGAAAAATTTGGCGACACTCAAACGTCTCTCGGAGGAGGTGGACTGAGGCCTCGGAAGGCGTGTCTCGGAGTAAAAGGCCTTAAACTCCATATGAACCAAATTTGTAAAGTTCAATGTCCTAGGACATCGTAATGAATCCTAGGCCATGCCACGTGGGACATTGAACCTTTACCCCCTGCGCCGGGTCTTGCTGGTGACCTGGCATTCTACGTCAGAGACGGGCCACCAGCGAGTTAATTACTCGGATTTTTTTCTCGAGTAGTTGGGTGCAAGATTTTTCGTTTTGCAGAAAACCCTGAGTGGTTCTCTTCGTTGTATTTCCGAGTGACAACTTACTCGGTCGCCACGGGAGCTTAATGATTTCTTCCGAGTGATGGCGTACTCGAAGAGTTTGGTCGGTGTATGCTACGCTTCGTATCTTCCGAGTAGTTGAAGTGGTTTCGAGCTTCGAATCAAAATCAGATTCGGCCTTTTAGAAAGAATCTTGCCTTGTCAGAGAATCTTCTTGCCCAGACAAGTGTGCGCACTGTTGGGCCTGTCTCCTCGATTCCCGCGGTGGTCTTATAGGATAATAATTAATTGCCTGTGGGAAAGTGGGAAGGATTATGGGGAAGTGGAGCGGTTTTATGGGGAGGGAAACCGGCAGGCCCATAATGGGGTGCGGATCTGACGCGTGGCGGTTGCCACCTCGAGCTATAAAACCGCTCCTTCCTTTCGGTTTGGGGCAGATCTGCTCACTTTCCCCCGCGCAGCCGCTCTCGCTTCTCTATCTCGCTCCACCTCTTTCTCGCTCACTCGAGTTCGCCGCTGGGAAACCTTCGCCGGCCGCCCGTGCTCCATCCTGGGAGGCCGTCACTCGCGCTGCCCTTCCGCCGCCACCGAGACCATGTCTGCAGGGGAATGGCTTCCGTCAGTCGTGACGGAGGACATGCTGCTGGGGTACCAGGATGCTGGCCTGGTTCCCCTCGAGGGTTTTCGCCTTCCTGCGGCTGGGGAAGACGAGCCCGCTCCACGGGACGGTGAGAGGGTCCTTTTGCTTTCGCATGTGGACCGTGGGTTTTCTCTTCCTCCTCATCCCTTCTTCTTGGATTTCTTGACCTTTACGGGTGCTCAGCTCCATCATATTGTCCCCAACGCTGTGACTCTCCTCTCTATCTTCTTCACCCTCTGTGAGGGATTCTTAGGCATAGAGCCTCACTGGCACCTTTTCCGTAGCATATATTCCATTAAGCGTCAAAAGGCGAAGAAGTCTGGGGAGGGTGGTGGCGTGGAGTTCAATCACTTGTGCGGCGGTCTGTTCTTGGCTAAGAAGCAAGGGGTGCAGTATTTTTCTTCTAGTCTGCCGGATTCTGTTCAGAATTGGCAGAACAGTTGGTTTTATTGCAAGGTGGCTGAGGGGCCGGGAGTGCGTACCTTACCTCCCTACTCGGACGTTAGACTGACTTCCTCCCAGGGCTGGAATCCTCGGCTCACTAATGCTGAGAAGGAGAAGGTGCTCCCTTTGATGCGTGAAGTCATTAGGCTGAAGAAGAATGGCTTGGATGCTATGGATTTGATAGCCACTTCCGTGATTCGGAAGATTCAGCCTCTTCAAGCCAGGGCTCGGGGGATGTGGGCGTACTCTGGGTTGCAGGATGACACCCATTATAATAACACCGAGATGCCCCTGGATGAATTCGAGCTCCAAATGAAGATGATAACTAGCGTGACCCATGGTCTTCAGCCGACTGGCCGAGTGAGGCCCCTCAGCATCGAGAATCCTCTGACCTTTGTATGTTGTCCCATGCCATGTGTGTCTTGAGTGTGTGTCGTTTGTTGATTCTGACTCGGACCCCTCTGTTTTTTGCTAGGATTCCACTCAATTCCATTCTCCTATTCCTCTGGCTCCGCAACATCCTGCCGAGGAGGATGAAGATAGTACTGCTGGAGCAGGGGTCGGAGTTGAAGCGGGGGAGGAGTTAGAATCCCAGGTGGCCCGGGCTCAGGCGGCGTCCGAGCAACGCTCCAAGAACAACCAGGACCGCGAGTCTGCGCGGGAAGGGCTTACTCGGACCGGTAAAAGGGCTCATACTCCGAGTGGCGAAGAGGGCAGCGGGAAACTTCCTCCCTTGAGCCTCAGTTCTGGGAAGGGTGCACCTATGAAGAAGAAGAAATTGTCACACTTGGTGGCCGAGAGGCTAACCCCTCGGGGGGGGGGGTTGATGTTGAGAAGGCAAAGGGGGCTGGAGATGGTCCGACCAGGGTTGCTCCCCCGAGGCGTGGTTTGAAGACCGTCCATAAGTAATGCCATTGGTTTTTTGCGATTTAACGCTCTATTGGTTTCCCAGGCCCTTCCTCAGCTGTTTTATTTTGCAGTGTACGTCCGAGTGGTTCTGAGTCGCTGCCTGGGATCGAGTATCCCGGGGTTGAAGCTTTGGAGGATGTCAGTACTTCCGAGGTGACTGACTTTCCTGTTATGGACACTATACCAGAAGACGTTGCGGCCGTTGGTGAGAATTCTTCGCTTTTTCTGTTGAGGCTTCCACTACTGTCGTCTTCCCGCTTCTAATTGTTTGTTGTATCTGCCGCAGACATGGATGTCGACTCCACTGCTGACCCAACTCGGATTGCTACTGAGCCAGCCGTTGTTGGGGTCGCTCCTCCTGAGGTGATTGTTCCTGAGGGGACGGTGTCCTCTGGGTCCGATCACCGAGCTGTCGGGAGCTTGCCTGCCTCTCCTGCCGCACCTGACGCTCCTGCTGGGGAGGCTGTTAAGGAGATTCCTGTCACCCCGGCGGCTGCTCAAGGGGATGGACCTGCTGTCTCAGTATCCATTCCAGTCGGTGCCCTAGTGGAGAGTGCTATTGTTGGTGGTCTGAAGGAGTCTTTGGTAAAGGCGACTCAATTTGAGCTGCGGCTGCGTGCGCTAGCGTCCGATGCCGAGTTAGTGAAGTCCAACATGCACGTAAGTACTTACGTAAGTTTTCTACCCAGTGGGTGTCGAAATGGCCTTTGTGCGTAGTGTTGTTATTCTGTAGGTTTGAAATCTCCTCTGGGGACACTTTTAGTGCACCCAGTGGGTGTAGCCCCCAAGGCTCCGAGTAACTTCTTGAAGTTATTTGGAGTCTTTTAGGTAGGAGCTATAATTTTGATGATCTTCCAGTGGGAGCGCTTCTTAGTGCACCCACTGGGTGTAGCCCCCAAGGCTCCGAGTAACTTCTTGAAGTTATTCAGAGTCTTTTAGATAGGAGTTTAATTTTTATGATCTTCCAGTGGGCGCACTTCTTAGTGCACCCAGTGGGTGTAGCCCCCAAGGCTCCGAGTAACTTCTTGAAGTTATTCGGAGTCTTTTAGATAGGAGTTTTAATTTTGATGATCTTCCAGTGGGCGCACTTCTTAGTGCACCCACTGGGTGTAGCCCCCAAGGCTTCGAGTAACTTTGTAAAGTTTTTTGGAGTCTTTTGATAGGAGGTTTTCTATAACGTGTTATTCCTTTCGTCTTCATAGGAAGCATGCAAGCTTGGATCGGCCTTCGTGAAGTTGCAGGAGGAGAACAGTGCTGCCAAGGGTGCGTACGAGGCGCTGCTTGAAGAGCATAACAAGCTTAAGAAACAGCATGTTGAGGACAATGGTAAGGACTCTTGCGTTCCTGTGTTGGTGTATTTCATCTTCCTATTATCCTTTTGGAACTCTGTTTGTAGAAGCGCCGAAGAAAGCCTTTGACACCAAGGTTAAAGAGAATGATGATTTCGTTGCCAAAATGAAAAAAGAGATAGACCAAGTTGAGAGGCGAGCCAAGGAGAAGAAAGCTTTGGAAACAAGTGTGTACCATTACAAACAGGCGGTGAAGGAGAACGAAGCCTGTATCACGAAACTGGAGTCTGACTTGGAGAAGTTATCCGAGCTGCGTGCCGAGGATGAAAAGAAACATCAAGCCGAGTTGGAAACAACTCGGAAGGCGGTGAAGGCAGCTGAGGAGTATTGCGCTGGGCGGTTTGCTGTTTTCAGTGAAACCTTGTTTGGTGAGTTTTGTGGCCCGATTGCGACGGAGAAATGTTCCCATGTCTTTCATTATGTACTCATCTTCCTTATTGATGCAGCGTATGGGACGGACCCGGAGGCCGAGAAAGCGCGCATGGTCGAGTTCGCCGAGATGATGAAAAGGGACAATTACACGCCGGTAACGACGGAGTTTGCTCTGGCTCGGGGTCTGCTGACCATGAGGTGCGCGAAGGCGAAGAAGTTTGCTGAGGAAGTTATGGGCGCTACTCTGGCCTTGAAGAGGAAACTGTCTCCTGATGAGGGAAGCAGGGTGAAGCTGGACATTGTTGTGCCCGCCCTCCGAGAGGCCCCTCAGCAGTTGGCACGCTGGAAGCGTTCAGCGGCATGGAGTGGTGAGAATTATGCACTTGCTTTGACCAAAGCACATTTTCCGGAGCGGGTCCATAATCTGGAGCGGGTTGGCGGTGGTGATCCAAAGGATGGTCAGAGCTGCACTGCCTTTCTGCCGCGATATGCTGAGACTGCCAGCCGAGTTGCCTTGATGCCTGATCTGGATTTCTTCGTAGAATCGACTGGTGTAGCAAGTGAATCTGACGAGGCAGGCGAGGAATGAGTGAGCCCGATTGGACAAGTTTGTCGGAAAAACACTAATGTTGAATTTGCCTATGAATGCCGAGTGACTTTGTAATAAGATAACTGCTTGATGTCGTGATCTAGGTACTGGGCACTCCTTCGTTTTATGGATTCCGATTCTGTTTGCCGGTGGAGAACGTATTTATCTGCCGATGCTTGGTTTTTTTCCTTCTTGGAATTTTCTTAGTTTTTATCTGGGCTGCGCACGGCTCAGAAAAAAACTGATTTTATAACTTTAAGTGACCCCCACGTCTGCTGAGACTTGAAAAGTACTTAGAAAAATTTCTATTGATGATCTTGTAGACAAGATACTTAATGCAGATGATGTTGTGCTTCCCCAAGCCTCGTCGGTTTTGGGAAGCACTTAGAATGTGTTTTCTCGATCGTCGCCCGAGCTGCGCACAGCTCGGATAGAAAATCTGATTGTGAGTTTTCGTCCGAGCTGGGCACAGCTCGGAAGAATACCTGACTTTATAACTTTAAGCAGCCCCCAAGTCTCTTGAGACTTGAAAAGTACTTAGAAAAATTTCTATTGATGATCTTGTAGACAAGATCCTCAATGCAGATGATGTTGTGCTTCCCCAAGCCTCGTGGGTTTTGGGAAGCACTTAGAATGTGTTTTCTAGATCCTCGCCCGAGCTACGCACAGCTCAGATAGAAAATCTGATTGTGAGTTTTCGTCCGAGCTGGGCACAGCTCGGAAGAAAACCTGACTTTATAACTTTAAGCAGCCCCCAAGTCTCTTGAGACTTGAAAATTACTTAGAAAAAATTCTATTGATGATCTTGTAGCCAAGATCCTCAATGCAGATGATGTTGTGCTTCCCCAAGCCTCGTGGGTTTTGGGAAGCACTTAGAATGTGTTTTCTAGATCCTCGCCTGAGCTGCGCACAACTCGGATAGAAAATTTGATTGTGAGTTTTCGTCCGAGCTGGGCACAGCTCGGAAGAAAACCTGACTTTATAACTTTAAGGAGACCCCAAGTCTCTTAAGACTTGAGAAGTACTTAGAAAAATTTCTATTGCTGATCTTGTAGGCAAGATCCTCAATGCAGATGATGTTGTGCTTCCCCAAGACTCATGGGTTTTGGGAAGCACTTAGAATGTGTTGTCTAGATCCTCGTCCGAGCTGCGCACAACTCGGATAGAAAATATGATTGTGAGTTTTCGTCCGAGCTGGGCACGGCTCGGAAGAAAACCTGATTTTATAACTTTAAGAAGCCCCCAAGTCTCTTGAGACTTGAAAAGTACTTAGAAAAATTTCTATTGATGATCTTGTAGATAAGATCCTCAATGCAGATGATGTTGTGCTTCACCATGCCTCGTGTGTTTTGGGAAGCACTTAGAATGTCTTTTCTAGATCCGCGCCCGAGCTGCGCACAGCTCGGATAGAAAATCTGATTGTGAGTTTTCGTCCGAGCTGGGCACAGATCGGAAGAAAACCTGACTTTATAACTTTAAGCAGCCCCAAGTCTCTTGAGACTAGAAAAGTACTTAGAAAAATTTCTATTGCTGATCTTGTAGACAAGATCCTCAATGCAGATGATGTTGTGCTTCCCCAAGCCTCGTGGGTTTTGGGAAGCACTTAGAATGTGTTGTCTAGATCCTCGTCTAAGCTGCGCACAACTCGGGTAGAAAATCTGATTGTGAGTTTTCGTCCGAGCTGGGCACAACTCGGAAGAAAACCTGATTTTATAACTTTAAGCAGCCCCCAAGTCTCTTGAGACTTGAAAAGTACTTAGAAAATTTTCTATTGATGATCGTGTAGACAAGATCCTCAATGCAGATGATGTTGTGCTTCCCCAAGCCTACTGGGTTTTGGGAAGAACTTAGAATGTGTTTTCTAGATCCTCGTCTGAACTTAAAATATGATTGTGAGTTTTCGTCTGAGCTGGGCATAGCTCGGAAGAAAACCTGATTTGCAGTAGTGGAAAACAGATTGAGCAAGGCATACTATGTGTACGAAATAATATTTTATTCAGATCTTACAAGCTTACTCATGCATAGAAACGTCGCAATAGCTGGGCGTTCCATGCATGAGGCTCTTCTATCTTATTAGTTACATCGTAGAAGTGATAGGCCCCATTGTGCAGTACTCTAGAGATGACATATGGGCCTTCCCATGGGGGAGCTAGTTTGTGGTCCGAAGTTTGCTTGATGCGAAGTACCATATCGCCCTCTTGAAATGAGCAAGCTCGGACATGTCGGTCGTGGTATCGGCGAAGGTCTTGCTGAGAGCTAAGTTTCGCTCTTCTTCCAAGAGATCAACACCATCTTGTCATGCTACTTCGGCTTCGGCTTCTGTGTACTGGCTTACACGGGGGGCATTGTGCTAGAGGTCACTCGGGAGAACTGCTTCTGAACCGTAAACGAGGAAGAAAGGGGTTGACCGAGTTGAGCGATTGGGAGTTGTTCGCAATCCCCACAAGACCGAAGGGAGTTCGTCGACCCAGGCACCCGCTGCTTCATTCAGTTCCCGAAGTAGACAAGGCTTGATTCCTTTGAGTATTAATCCTTTTGCTCGTTCGACCTGGCCGTTGGACTGTGGGTGTGCGACTGAGGCGAAGTTGACCTGAATACCATTGGTCCCCAGAATTTCTTGAATTCAACCGAGTTGAAATTCGACCCATTATCAGTAATGATGTCGTGTGGAACACCAAACCGATGTATGATGCCTCGCATAAAGCTGACTGTCGTGGAAGATTCTAGGGTCTTGATAGGTTTTTCTTCTATCCATTTTGTAAACTTGTCTACTGCCACCAAAATGTGGGTGAAACCATGCTTGCCCGTTCGGAGCGGTCCGATCATATCCAGTCCCCATACTGCGAATGGCCAAGCTAGGGGGATTCTCTTCAGCTCGGAGGCTGGTTTGCGTGGATGATTGGCATAAAACTGGCAGCCTTCGCAGTGGTCCACGATGTACTGAGCATCGCTGAGGGCTTCAGGCCAGAAGAAACCAGCTCGGAAAGCTTTTGGCACCAACGTCCGACTTGAGGCATGGTGGCCACAATCTCCCGCATGGATGTCTTGTAGGATGCAGCGGCCTTCCTCCTCGGAGATGCATCACTGGGGGAGCTGAGTGATGTTGTTTCTGTATAACTCCCCATTGATTACTAAGTAAGACTTTTATTTGCGGACAATTTGCTTAGCTTCTATCTCATCCTCAGGCAACTCTTGTTTTTTCATATAAGCAAGGATTGGAAGTTTCCACTCGGGGGGCATGACCTCCACATCAAACACCATGTCGACTACTGCGGGTATGTCTTCTTTGTTGGGGATGTTCTTGTCAGGCAGCATATCCGGATCGGCTTCTAGGAAAGGGTCTTCCTTGACTGTTGGAGAGTGCAAGTGTTCCAAATAAATTCCTGGCGGGATCTGACCCCGAGTAGAACCCAACTTGGCTAAGTCATCTGCAACCTGATTTTTAACCCTTGGAATGTGATGGAGCTCCAGCCCATCAAATTTTTTCTCCAATTTTCTCACTGCTACGCAGTAAGTTGTCATTGCTGGACTCCGAATGTCCCACTCTTTCATTACTTGATTGATTACCAGGTCTGAATCTTCGAATATCATGAGTCTCCTGATTCCGAGTGAAACGGCCATTCACATGCCATACAGAAGAGCTTCGTACTCGGCTTCGTTATTTGTTGCTGGGAAATGGATTTGGAGGACGTATCTTATCTCGACTTTCCTTGGTGAAACCAGTACCACCCCTGCCCCTGCTCCATTCAGCATCTTGGACCCATCAAAGAACATCGTCCAATGCTCTGGTGTTGGCTGTGGGGGATGTTGGACCTCAATCCACTCGGCCAGGAAATCCACCAGTGCTTGCGACTTGATTGCTTTTTTGGCTTGGTAATTGAGGTCAAAGGGCAGTAGGTCCAAACTCCATTTTGCTATTCTGCCTGTTGAGTATCTGTTGTTCATGATTTCTGCCAAGGGAGCTTCAGAGACCACTATAATGGAATGATCCTGGAAATAATGTGCAAGCTTCAGTGATGCCAAGTAAATTCCCATTGCCAACTTCTGGTAGTGGGGATATCTCTGCTTGGATGGTGTGAGGACTTTGGAGATGAAGTACACCGGTCTTTGTACCTTTTGTGACTTTCCTTCTTCTTCTCTTTCCACCACTATAGCTACACTGACGACTCGTCTTGTGGCTGCAATGTATAACAAGAGCGACTCTTTTTCTTGAGGCGCTGCCAGGACCGGCCGAGTTGACAGTTGCTTTTTAGCTCTTCAAACGCCATTTGAGGTTCTTCCGTCCAAACGAAATTTGGCGATTTTTTCATTATCTTGTAGAGAGGTAGGGCTTTCTCTCCCAGTCTGGAGATGAACCTACTGAGTGCTGCGAGACAACCTGTCAATTTTTGGACGTCTTGGAGCTGCTTGGGTGGCTTCATATTTTGAATTGCCGCAATTTTTTCCGGGTTGGCTTCTATCCCCCGCTCGGAGACCATGAATCCGAGTAGCTTCCCTGCTGGCACACCAAAAACGCATTTTTCAGGATTGAGCTTGATGATGTAGGCTCGGAGACTCTGAAAAGTTTCAGCTAAGTCGGCTAGCAAACTACTTCCTTTAACCGATTTGATCACAATGTCATCCACGTAGACCTCCACATTTCTGCCGATTTGCCAGATCAGGCAGTTCTGCATCATGCGCTGATACGTAGCGGCTGCGTTTCTTAGTCCGAATGGCACGTGATATAGCAAAAACATCCGAATGGGGTTATGAATGTTGTTTTAAGCTCATCTCGTTCATATAATTGGATTTGATGATAACCCGAGTACGCATCAAGGAAACATAATGTCTCGCAACCCGATGTGGAATCCACAATCTGGTCAATGCGAGGAAGAGGGAAATGGTCTTTTGGACAAACTTTATTGATATGACGGAAATCAACACAAGTTCTCCAAGATTTATCTTTCTTCAGAACCATTACCGGATTCGCTAACCACTCGGAGTGGAAGATTTCCCTAATGAATCCGGCTGCTAATAATCTAGCTATCTCTTGTCCGATGGCCTTCCTTTTCTCGAAGGAGCACCGCCGAAGGGACTCTTTCACCGGTCTTGCTTTTGGATCAACGTGTAAGTTGTGCTCGGCCAACTCCCTTGGGACTCCAGGCATATCAGCAGGCTTCCATGCGAAGATATCCCAATTCTCACGGAGGAAGTTGACGAGCTCGAGTTCCTATTGGGGATCCAAATCGGCTGCGATGTTGGTGTATTTGTATTTTTCTGTGGGATGTATTTGTACCCTCTTGGTCTCTCCAGATGACTCGAATGAGGACATCTTTTTTTCGTTGCAGTAACTCGTATGAGTCAGCGGCTTTTTTTGTACTCGGCCAACTCGACCTCAGCCATTTGCTGGTCAGCTATCAGGGACCCCTTCTACAAAAATTCTTCGGCTTGCTTGTAATCTCCCGAGACAGTGATCACGCCGTGTGGGCCAGGCATCTTTAGTTTCAGATAGACGTAAGAGGGGATGGCCATGAATTTTGCATAGGCTGGTCTTCCAAGTAAGGCATTGTATGCACTCGGAAAATCCACCACTTCAAAGGTGATCTTTTCTTTCCGGAAGTTACTCGGAGTACCAAAGACCACATTGAGGGAGATCATTCCGAGTGAGT
This sequence comes from Bromus sterilis, assembly GCA_950022295.1. NCBI lineage: Eukaryota > Viridiplantae > Streptophyta > Magnoliopsida > Poales > Poaceae > Bromus > Bromus sterilis. The sequence goes on along the minus strand of OX465596.1, from coordinate 342,784,485 downwards.
ATGCCTTTTTCCCTGGGATTATCCCATGAAATTCCAGATAGCTTTTGCGAAGCTTGGACATTGGAATGTTCATGCTCTTCAGAGTGCTTGCATACATGATGTTAATTCCGCTACCACCATCCATCAAAACATTTCTGATCCTGAAGTTCACATTCCCTGTTTCCACCAAAGGATCAACAATCAGAGCATGCCTTCCTGGGTGAGGGATGTGAGGAGGGTGATCCGACTGGTCGAAAGTGATTGGGACGTCAGCCCGCTTCATATAACTCGGAACTGCCGGAGCTGCCGATTTAACTTCTCTGAACCTTTTCTTTTCTACCCTCTTCGACTCCCGTCCTGCGAAGATGACTAACACTCCGTCTTCTCTTGGGAAGCCCTCGCTGTCCAGATCTGGGCTGGGCGCCTTATTTTTTCCGGTATCCTTATCTTGCTGAGGACCTGTCCTTGCATTCTGGGCCGCTCTCTTGATCAGGCGACATTGACGAGCCGTATGCTTTGGAATAACTAACTTTCCCTCGGCATCTCGGGTAGTATGAAGAGGACAAGGTTGATCCAGGACTTCATCATCATTGGACGGCTTTTTCTGCCACGGCTGCCACTCCTTTCGTGCCTGACCCTTGCCATGAATGCCTGAAGCGTTTGCTGCGGCCACTAACTCTGCGTCCGTTGGGGCGTCTTCTGCTTTTCGCTTGTTGTTGCCTCCGGTCTTCTATTTTGGGTTAGGCGTCGAGCTGCTGCCTCCTCTATGATGCTGGTTCTTCTGCCGAATCTCCTCTTCACCGTTGGCATACTTATTCGCTATCTCCATCAATTTTCTGAATGAGGTGACGTGAGGCGACCTTGCCAACTTGAGACTCAGCTCTCTGTACTTGACCCCTTGCTTGAAGGCATGAATGGCCTGGAACTCGGAGACTCCTTCAACCGAGTTATGAAGTGTGAACCATCTCTGGATATAATCTCGAGTAGATTCGGTATTGCTCTGGACACAATATTGTAGCTCGGTTAGACCCCCGGGTCTCTTGTAGGTCCCCTCAAAATTCTTGACGAACACTTTCTCGAGGTCTTCCCAAACCCAGATGCTACTAGGGGGGAGTTGATTAAACCATGCCCGAGCTGAGCCTTCTAGCATCAACAGTAGGTGCATCATGGCTATCTCGTCCCCTCCTCCTCCGATTTTCACGGTTATTCTATAATCGTCTAACCATGTCTGAGGTTTAGCATCACCTCGGTATTTATCCACCCCTTGGGCTATCCTGAAGTGGGGCGGAATAGGGGTAGACCGAATCCCTTCGCTGAAGCAAACTGGCCCTGTGGCCATTGAGGGCCGAGCTTGGTCCTGGCGATGTGATCTAGCGCGATCGACTCGGCTCTGTCCTAGGTGGCTTCGGGCGTCATCTTCAACATCAAAATGACGGTCATCCCGGTGCCGAGGGAACTCCTCTCTCCGTGGTGCGGGCCAACCCGTCCTACGAGCTTCTGCCCTCCTGTGATCTTCATGCCGATACTGCTCTTGGTGGCGACCTCCTCGGGGTTCATCTCTGCGCCGAGGTGAATTGTTCTTGTTTCTCCGTGCTTCTCCATAGGGCATGTGCACCAACAGTGACGTTCTTGCAGGGGGAACTTGGGAAAGAATTCGCTGCTGTGATTGACTGACAGCAGCGTTTTGATCCACTGCAGTTTGCAACAAAAACGCTAGGTGCTGAATTTCTTCTGCTGCCGATCCACTGGGATGCAGAGAATTTGCAATCCGAGTTGCCGCTATGATATTTTCTACTGGGGTACCCATAGCTCGGAAAGGTTCTCGGCCTGGGCCCCGCAGTTGTCGACTTGCTCTACTTTGCCTGAGCCGAGCTACCTCCTGAGCTTGGCGCTCCAAAGTGTTTTCTAGCTCGGTCAGGCGCTCTCGCTCAGCCAAGTTAGTTAATCTGGCTGCCCCCACACCTCGCCCTTCTGGAGTGCTTGTGTCGATGGGGGTGCTTAGCATCCGCTCAGCCGCTTCTGCTTCTTCCCGCTCCTCCCGAGTAATGGGGCGGGGTTCTCGACTTGCCTCTCCAAGTTCTAACCTTCGGAAAGCGGATACACGTCGGGCCGGTTCCCGAACGCCAGCCCTGGATGGACTGTTGGCTTCATCTCGGGCGTGATTATCCCGAGCTGGTGATGGCTGAGAGGGCGGAGTCTCGTCCATGCACACTTCTGCAACTGCAACTGGGGCGCCGCTGCTGCCCTCTTGCTCGGCGCCCGACTCGGGGTCAGACGTCGCCATGCTTTCTTCTTCGACCGAGTCGAACAGAAGCAAGAGAGGTGTTGTGGAGCCTTCTCTTGCTAACAGTTCATCCAGGGCCTTCTGGGCTGACTCCACCGAGTCGATGACTGCCACCTGCCGTATCTTGATCGATTTTCCACGATGATGAGCGCGCGGGCGGCCCGAGCGCTTCTTCTTATGACGGACAGATAGCGGCGCAGGTGCATGACGATGGGCCGACAGTTGGAGGCGCAGGGCCCCCGACTCGTCAGCTCGGAAGTGGACGCTGCCTCTTGAAGGTAGCGGTTGTGCCTGGAGCGGAGAATCCACCAACCAGGCGGAATCGTCAGTTATGAAAGCCAATGATCCAAAACGGAAAACCTCTCCGACGATGAGCTCGGGGCCGCGAACCGGCGAAGAGGATAAAGAAACTTCCATCTCTACGATTGCTGATCAACTCAGCCCCACGGTGGGCGCCAACTATCGGGGATATAATCCTGACAATAGATATAGGGGTGTAAAAGGAGCTAAATGAATCTGTACGTAGAGTGGTTGACGCAGGGAGAATTATACAGGTTAGGCCTCTCCTTAGAGATAAAAACCTTAGTCCTGTCCCAGGCTGACTGGGGTGTTCTTGCTTAAAAGTATGAGGATTAGAGTTGCGCGTGCCCAAACTGGAGGGGGGGCTTATATAGAGTGCGCCCCTGCCCCCTTAATGCCTCGGCGTAAATGGGTCTTAATTACAGGATTAAATGCATACTAAATACAAAAACGGTCTGCCCATTACTACTAATAAAGGAGGAGAAACGCCCGCAGCCTTGAATGCTTCCTGTCCGTTGCGTTCCCATCATCCTAGTAAAGAATGGCTCGCCGATCTCTTCCGAGTGTTGATCTACTCGGATCTTGCTGGACTTCCGAGTAGATGCGTACTCGGAAGTGGTTTCTGTTCTCCGAGTAACTTGTTACTCGGAGATCGTTAATGCTCCATGTTTTTTACTGATCTTATTTTGTTGGGTGTGTTTGGAGAACCAAGGGCTTAAGGGTATCCCTTGGTTTCCCTTGCCTAGGGGTATGCCTTTAGTATTACCACGACACATATCGTCAAATATTTGATCTATGTGTGATGATGATCCTCTTCGTGTTGAAACGGTTTTGAACATATTCAAAATTTCAGACTTTATGTCTTGTCTACATATCGGTATATCTATACAAGTCATCTTAACAAAGTTTTATGAAAAGTACTATTTATTGGATCTTCACACATCGATATGTGTTATTACCAATAGTTTACTGAACACTTGAACAATTCATTTAATCAACGATCTTGTCTATTAGAAAAACATTGCATGTGTCAAATGACTCAAAGTCAAGAGATTGAATGATTTCATCGATATGAAACTTCTGCATGCCCTTTCTTCTAATGCGACTAAGTCATTTATGCTATTACAATAATGGCATTATCATCACATAACTTAATTTATTTAGCAATCAAGAAAATAGACATAACATCAAGATTTCAACTTAAATAATTCACCACTAAGGGTGACATTCAGAGAGTAATAATTTTCGAAACAACCATTATTCAAAACGTGGATAACACATCCACCGTGTAGACGACATAATACGATATTAATGTTTTACACAACCTCTGAATCAAAAACTTTTATTTAAATTCTAAGATAAATCTTGATAGACGAACGCCGACGGCCTTGGGTGACTTGGGCACCACTTCCGACGCGGGCTTGCTATTCATTCATTCTTCTCCTTTGGATTCTGAGAATTCCCTGTACCGATTTGCGAACCATTAGAAATCGGTATGGTATCAGTTATACCTAAGAAGGTGAAATAATGAAGTTTGTCTATTAACTTAGTATAACTTATTTATACCTTTGGTGATCAGATCATTTTTCAGATCTCCCAGATACTTCTTGCAATTCCTCTTCCAGTGCCCCTTGTTCTTGCAGTAGTGACACTCAGAATCTTTAGTTGGGACAGTCTTGGTCTTCACCTGAGCTTTGGTCTTACCACCGCTCTTGGCATTTCTGCCTTTGCCCTTCTTCTTGAAACTGGTAGTGTTCATCACAGCCAACACGTGGATTGGATCCTTCTGCATAGATGCTTCCGCAGTCTTAAGCATAGCGAACAATTCGTCTATGGTCTTGTCAAGCCCATTCATGTTGTAATTCATGATAAAGCCGTTGTAAGACGGAGGGAGTGACGCAAGGAGAATGTCAGTGCCGAGTGTCGTAGGGATCACAAATCCCAGAGCATTCAGCATCTATGCATAACCAACAAGTTTGATCACGTGCTCGCTTAGGGAGCTACCTTCTGCCATCTTGCATTCCCACAGCTGCTTCGTTACCTCGTAACGTTCAGTTCTATCCTGCTTCCGATACAGAGCATTCAGTTGTGTCACCATGTCCACAACGGAGAAGTTCTCAAACCGCTTCTGAAGCTCTGTATCCATGCATGTAAGCATCAAGCATTGTACTGCGGTGTGGTCATCTACTTTAGTCGCATAGACGTTCTTATCGTCCTGCGATGCATCTTGTGCGGGAACGGATGGGAGAGATTCTTTGAGAACATAGTCCTTCTTAGCAACTTTGAGGACAAACCCAAGATTACAGAACCAGTCCGCATAGTTGCCCCCATTTGCAGCAAGTTTCTCTTTTTCAAGCATCAGTCCTAGGCTAAAAGCATTGTTGTTGCGGGCCATCTCTCTATAACGATATAAACATATTGATTTAGACATGGTTCAAAATTAATTGCATTAATCTTAACAAGTTTAATCTAATGCTCCCACTAAAACCAATATCTCTCAAAATTTATCTTAGGGTAATCAAGATCCGGATCAATACACCTGCCACCGGTGTAACACTCAGCCATGGAGATGATCAACCCGGTAGGTCTAACTAAACCAATCATAACCGACTTATGACTCTTGTATTAGTCTTTCAACACTTGTGCTCCGAGCTCAGATCTGATAAGCTAGAACGTCAAGACAACCAAGCGCTATTGCTGTGGAGACAACTCAATCCACCCGCGACGTTGGTACTCGTGTTACACGACGCACCGCGGGTGGCATTTATTACAGACGGTTGCACGGTTGGGAGAGCACGAACTTCTTGATATTTTAAGAGAGATCATCCTATTAAAATTACGACTAGTGCGCAAGCAAAACAGGCAATGAAAAGGATTAACATCACAGGCAGTTTAATGTATGTGATATGGTATAGCCCTTTTCTTCAAGAAACTCCAAGCACCATGCTTTTCTTTCTTCATCTTCTTTTGGCGGAGAGCATCACCTCCACACACGACATGTCGTCAAGCACCATGACGTATGATCATCATCTTCATGTAGATACTACAACTATTGCTAGCATCTATTCTACTAAAAGAAAATTACATGAAGTTTGGCACGCAGGCCGAATAAATGACAATCATATGGCTCCATCCATCATGTCGTACCATGACATGCAAGTCATGAAAATTTAACATGTACAAAGTATAATCATCACATACAACTTTTATCATGACGAAGACTATACCACATCACATGTTCCTGCAAAAACAAGTTAGACGTTCTTCTACTCGTTCTTTGCATCTTTTACGTGGCTGCTAGGGTTTGCAAGGCAAAACGTTTTGCTAGCTACGTAACCATGTAAAGCACAATCTTTAAGTTGCTAGATTAACACTCGGGGCGTATCAACCATGAGACTATAATTTAATCTCATGACCAATACTGAACAATCGTCAATACGCGTGATCCCCGTGCTAGATCAACAATCTAACACGCCCCTTTTGTTACACAATTTCTCCACACCAAAAGCAAGACCCAAATCATCTTCGCGCGACCAGCATACTCAGGAGAAGCATAGAAGTACCCCGAGGGGCAAGATGTTTGTAACAAAATCAAGCAATGCAGGAGGGATCAACTTGTGCAATTAGAGGGGAAGCAACTAGAAGATTCAGTTTAGATCTATTATCAAAAAACTGCGCACAATGAAAATTTTGTGCAATGCCCGTTCATCACTTATGAACTCTAGATCGAACCTACATCTAGCACTAGACTAGCTCTGATACCACTGTTGGGAATCAGAGTAGAAACCAAAAAAAATTCGGCACTACGAAAACCAAACCCAAGAACGGATCTAGGAAGATGGAGATGAGGATATCGATCTGTTACCTTCTTGCAACCGTTCAACGGATGCACTCTCTCGCAGCGGAAGATGTTGATGGAGAGTCGAAGCAGTGTGAAGATGAACAATCCCACGAACAAATCTAATCACCGTGGAGTCCCTCGAACAAAGATCGAACACACGATCTCTCTACGGTTGATCCACACGTATAGTGTAGATGATCCGGCAGGGCTCCGCCGTCCAGAGATCGGCGCCAACGGAGTAGAGAGGAGGGAGGAGCAGCCCTTCGGGGTGGTGAAGATTGTATCTAATGAGAGGGAGAGAGAGGGAGCAGCCCTTCGGGAGAGAACAACTTTTATTGTGTGTTCAAGGGGTTCCCCCACCTCCTCTATTTATAGGGGAAGGGGGAGGGGAGCCATCTTGGAGGAGGGGGCAGCCCTAGGGGCTGCGCCCTAGCGTTCCCCTCCCTAGGGTTGCGCCAAGGGGGAGGGGGGAAGCTTCTTGGAAGCTCCCCCAAGGCGCCCTCCCCTCTTGGTCTCCCTTGGCCCAAGTGCTCCCTCCCCACTTGGGCCTTCCAAGTGAGAGGGAGCCCATTTATATTAAATTCATTGATTTAATTCTGAAACCTTTTCGAAATACATAATAAATGAATGTTAAATATATCTAGACCAACTCGGAACTTTTTCGGCCCTCCGGTTTTACCCGGTTTTCTTAAAACTCTTCCCGGTACCTTACCGGGTCCCCGAAACAGTTCTGGTTTTCTCATCGATCATAACCCGATCACTCCGAGACTTTCGCGGTGTGATAAATACATGCTCCTATCACTCTAGTACTCTATAGATCATCTACCTTTAAGTGTGTGACCCCATAGGTTCGGTAGGATACGGACATGAACCAGAAACTGACTTTCCCGCGGAACAATAACCGATAGCGGAGCCATGGACACCCATAACGGTTCACGTACCTACACGAATATAAATTCGAGTGAACTACAAGCTTAACATGCCAGTCCTATTTGCTTCACGATACTATACAAAACCTGAGGTGAGATCTTTTAGGTATACGCATGATTAACCATTAACCATTATCCCAAGTCATCCTCCTACTTGTTTTGTTCCATTTTTCTCGTTTAGTATTCCGGTATCGCTTGTGATCAATTCACAGTGTCTGGCCAGACGATGTTGGATGTCGTAATACTGAGAGGGCCCATAGAAGTATCTCTCCATCGTTAGAGGAGAAAATTCCCAACTCGAATCGTTAAGTCCCTTGACACACTTTCAGGTGTGAGTGATCAAAGCCGTTATTGCCACGCCTGTTACAGGTGGTGTTGGGACAGTGTCAAAACCCACCCTCCGGTATGAAGTTACGAAACATTCTTATGGTCATGAAGGACACATGCATATTAACTTAGATGATTTTACCTATAACATGGAAACGATGTGATCTCAAAGTAAATCATACAATTGGGTCGGTTCAGCACCCTTGTTCTGGCAACAATGTGCTCCCATGTGTTACCGGCATTTCCAATGCCCTATGAACAGGAAAACATGTCATCCATAACACACGGGTTAGTCCTAGAGGCAGACTAAGAAAACTTGGTGTTTATACTCCACACCTGCATATGGGTTTTCCTCCGGAGGCAGTTAACATGCTACTTGGCAAGCCTCCGCATAAGCCATTGCAGTTATAGCACAGACATATAAACATTAATAATGAACCTATAATTATAATAATACAATTTATTATTGCCTCTAGGGCATAATTCCAACAACCTCGCCATCTCTGAGTTCGGCGGGACCTCCACAGCTCCAGGGTCTACTGTCGGGGGTATGACCCCCGGGTAGGGTCACCCAGGGGAAACAATTCATCAAGGCAAAGATCACCGACCTAGTGGTCACCGATCTAATCAAGGCCGAGCTAAACAAGAATAAGCAAGAAGTGGGCCGATCTGTTCAAGGCAACGGCCGATTGCCCTAGAGAGGACGCAATCGGCCTCACCAATGAGCATTCGGCCGAAGTAAGCAGAGCAACATCCGATCAGAATCCCAGGTCGGACACCTGGTACAAGAGCATTCAATGCGCAATCCCTGAAGATCGGGACTATCAGAGGCGTGAGGTCTCCTCCAGCGCCGATCACGTGGACAGGCCGACAGGCCTAAGTACCTAGCTCCACTGTTCACCACCGACGTCTACAGGATAGCGGTATGGCGAGCTGCAAGTCTACACCGGGTCATCCGGAGGAACACAATGTGAGGTCCCTAGCTTATCTTAGATAGACAGTTGGGCCCTCCCTCTTGTGCATTTACCCTTGTACCCCGGGCTCGGCCTATAAGAGCCCCGGGTACCCCTCCTGCGTGGGGGACGGGAGAGCAGTTATTACAATCTCACCCACCATAGAGAGAGGCCCTCTTCTTCTACCTCTCAAACAGCTCAAGGAGCATTCATTGTAGCCAGAGTTATTGCATATAGCTAGCTCGGCAGGACTAGGGGTGTTATCTCTACGGAGAGCCCCGAACCTGGGTACATCGTGGTGTCTCACCCATGTGTTCCCATTCTATCTTCCGGTACCAGCGACACTAACCTCGGTTTGTCCCCCTCTTTAGCCATCCCCATGGCATCGACCGTTACATATCGACGACACACCCCCACTAGTTCCATTGGAGAGCTTACCTTAGCTCATATGTGCATCCGTTGCATGACAATCCCTACTCCTCACATCATACCTATCATTTGGCTTTCTCTCGCCTATGATTGTCCTCATTGATGTGAGCCTTTCACACCTTTTTTCTTCCTCCTCCACCATATTCTCTCTTTGCAATCCTAAGTGTCAACTTTCTTGCTTACGCCCATCCATTGCATGAGTGCTCAAAATGTCGAAAAGGAGTGGATCATTTTGACTTGTACGAGTCAAGATAAGATTCCAAAGAAGACCAAGTGTGAAACTTTAGTAGATTGAGTTCTCAACACAAAAATACTTTTTCTCGTATATCCCTATCCCCTTTCTTGCACGCAAACACCATTTGGAGACATTCGAGTCAAGGACAGCGAGAGCTCTTGCACCTTTATGTTCTTATGTTGCTTGTTTCAATGCTAAATATAGACTCTTGCATGTTATGACTTGAATTGAATTACATGCCTTGATTGCTTTACTTAAAAGTTCTTATATGGTTGTTAGCATGTCACCACAGAAATTGTGCTTTTATCATTTACCTACTCGAGGACGAGCAGGAATTAAGCTTGGGTATGTTGATACGTCCAAAACGTATCTATAATTTCTGCTTGCTCCATGCCTCTTTTGTGTGATATTGCTATGATATTGGTGAACTTCCATACACTTTTGATCATATTTGGACTAACCTATTAACTCAGTGCAACCCAGTGCCAGTTCCTCTTTTCTGCTATTTTTCTATTTCAGGTTTCCCCCATATTAAAAGTGCTCCAAAAATTCGGGAAAAATACAATAAAAAATCAGCGCAGAAGAAGCTTCGGGAATCACCGAGGGAGGCCAGAGGGGACCCACCAGGGCCCCAGGCGCCCTCCCGGCGCGCCCTAGGGTGGGTCCGCGCCAGGGGGCCGCCTGGACCCCTGGTGGACCCCCTGGTTTCCCCCCCTTCGCCTATATATCCCTCGTGACGTGAAACCCCCGTGACGGAAACCCTTTTTCGTGATCTCTCCTCTGTTTCGCCGCCGCCGCGTTTCCAAGATCGGGAGCACCAGAAGACCTCTTCCCGGCACCCTGCCGGAGGGAGGAATCACCTCTGGAAGCTTCTCCACCACCATGGATGCTTCCCGGATGAACCGTGAGTAGTCCACATTGGACCATGGGTCTATGATCAGTATATATGTGATGTTCTCCTCCCCTCTTTGTTCTTCATGGATTAGACCTCGTGAGCTGCCCTACATGATCGAGGCACATATGTAATCTTTCTGCTGTTGCTATGCTGAGTTTGCTGGGATCCGATGGATTATGAGACTATGTTCAGATTGTGTTTGAGTAATGTATTTGATTCTCCTCTTTTATATTTATGTTCTAGAGTAATTCTTGCATGTTCTCCGTTGCTGTTTATTGCTTTGGCCAAGTAGTAGGTAGTGACTCCAAGAGGGAGCGTTATGCATGATTGTGAGTTCATGCCCCCCGATGACTAGCTTGAGTGACAGAAACATGAGTCTAGGGGATGTGCTATTGCCACAAGGGGGAAAACAACGGTGCGTGTACTTGCGGGTGCAAGGATTGTTTACTTTACGCAAAGTTCTTTAATGCAGTTGTCTGTTGCTTTGAGTTTACACTTTGGGTGGGAGTCACAACTTAATACCAGCGAAATGTTCTGGATAGATATCTCAATTTACTGCTTTATTTACTTTTCAATACTGTTTACACCCACTACCAATTTACTGCTTTATTTACTTTTCCGTTGCTATCACTATCATTATTATCCCGTGGTTTTATCCTTTGTAAACAACAAGGCCGGAGGAATTGACAACTCCTCTGTACTCGTTGGGAAGCAAACTTATTTGTTGTGTGTGCAGGTCCAGGTGAAGTTAGCAACCTCGGTTGTAAACGGCGCCATTGTTCACTTCACCACCTTCTTGTATCTGTTGGAGTCCTATTGGTTCGACACTCAACCTTAGCATCTTCGCTAAGGGAAATTGCCGCTATCTACATCTCAACGTTACACTTTGGGTAACCAACGAGGGGGCGTTAAATCGTACCATCACCTTACGCGACTCGAAAATTGGCACTCGGGGGCTCGCTCGCAGAAGCCACCCCCGAGGCGTTATTCGCCTACGCGACTTATAAATTGGCACTCAGGGGCTCTCTCGCAGAAGCCACCCCCCGAGGCGTTATTCGCCTACGCGACTTGAAAATTGGCACTCAGGGGCTCGCTCGCAGAAGCCACACCCCGAGGCGTTATTCGCCTACGAGACTTGAAAATTGGCACTCGGGGCTCGCTCGCAGAAGCCACCCCCGAGGCGTTATTCGCTTACGCGACTTGAAAATTGGCACTCGGGGGCTCGCTCGTAGAAGCCACCCCCCGAGGCGTTGTTCGCTTACGCGACTCGAAAATTGGCACTCGGGGGCTCGCTCGCAGAAGCCACCCCCCGAGGTGTTATTCGCTTACGCAACTTGAAAATTGGCATTCGGGGGCTTTCTCACAGAAGCCACCCCCCGAAGCGTTATTCGCCTACGCGACTTAAAAATCAGCACTCGGAGGCTCGTGCGCCGCAGCCACCCCCCGAGGAGTTACTCGCCGAAGACTTGGAAACCGATGAGACCCGCCTGTACAGCACGGGACCCATTCATAACAGATAAAGCAAAATAAACCAAAAGGGAACAAGGGCACACGCTGTCCAGCAGAAGAAGACAACCTACAACTCAGAAGAAGAACCTACACCAAGCAGAGCCTAATCTCCAGGCTCTGATTTCACTTTACACAGAGCGCCCAGACGACGGTCATTCTCCTCGACCATCCACTTCACAACATGGCTCGCAGGCTCATCCGCCACGGCGTAATGGTCACCCATAGGCTGAGCTCGACCTCCAGGAGGACCTCGAGCCTCCAGCATAATGTCCACACCAGGCCAATGAGTATGGACAAAAGCAAAAGCACAGATGGCCCCTGCATGAATCTGGTGATTTACTACGCGACGAAGCTCCGCAGGCTGAGAGAACACCCGGCACAGCCTCTCAAGAGACGATGGAACAGGAACCAGCGGATAAATTCAGAGAAAATCCCACCAAGTACCCTGCAACAGTACCCAAGAGCCTAGGGCACCCTTTCAACCCGCCGTCGAAAAATGGCGAACACTCGAGCACACGACCTATCCATCCAAAAGGGATTGTTCGCCTGCACGACTGGGTCATCCAGCCTCAACAACTCCGACTGTACGGCTCCTCTTCCTCGCGAGATCGTCCAGCCAGCACTTCGCAAAAAAGATCAATAATCAGAGGCAAGCACAAGGAAAATACCTTGCACAGTCGAGTAGCCGAAGAAAGATGAGCTCACCCTTCGGAAGATCAGACAACTTCACCACCCAAGCAGCTAGGCCATCCACAATAGCTTCAGCACGTTCACGTTTGGAGCGCTGAACAGCTACAACACCCTTGAGACGTACAATCTCACGCTCGGCATCTTTCAGCCTCAGACAAACGGACTCATAGGCACCCTCGCGAGCATCTTCCTTCAGCAAATTCCAAGCCCGAGAAACGCCCGGGGTGGCCTACCGCAAAGGAGAACAAGTCAAAAGAAAAAAGGAGGAGCACCGCAAAATGGAAAAAGCTGTTTTCACCACATACAAGATTCACCATCCCGCAGGAGGTTCATTACAACTTAAAGTCCCAAGACAGGGCACCAAAAACCAGTTCACCCTACTCCTCTCCCTGAGAATTGTGGTTATCAGCCTCAACAACCAGCTGCAGCTGGCGGGCAAGCCGAGTGGCTCGAGCACTCTGCTCGTCTGTATAATTAGGCAGGCTATCCACCATGGAATCCTCAATGGGGACACCATGCCCCAGAAGAACAACAATAGACGTGGCAAGCCCACTCACCACGTTCTCGCGAACCAAGCCCTCCAGCTGGTCACCGTCCGGACCGAAGGCAGCAACCTGCGAATCAAGACCCTCTGGCCTCTTCTCCTCATCCGGAAACATATGCTCATGAAGAAGCTTCATGAGAGTCGACGCCCGAGCGCAGACATCCCCTACAGCTACAGCAGCACCCGAGACAGCATTCACAACACCACATAGAGTGCCTGATCCTGCAGCAGCTACCTCCACCGCCCCAATACCCGCGGAGCCTGCAAAAATCAAAAAGATTCAGGACTCAGAAATTCAAAGAAAATAGCAAACCCCAAAGAACGGAAGAAAGGAACAGTCCACGCACCATCCAAAGAGCATGCCAAGTCCTGCAGGCGCTCGCACTCAACTTTCTCCACCAGGAGAAATTGCTCCTCCACTCGCTGCAACCGCTCGAGCTCGCCATGCTGCGCGTGCAGGTCCCTTTCCTTGGATTCCAAAACAGCATGAATCTCAGAGAGATCCTTTTTCACAGCCTCTGCCCGCTTCTCAGCACCCTTCTTGCGACCTGCGGAAAGGCCATCAGTCAGATAACCAACTAGCAGCCGAAATAAAGACCAAGAATCAGAATCCCACGTCTCATAGTGGTCAAGCTCCCCTAGACCGAGTCATGAGCACGTCGCCACCGATCAGCATCAGTCATCACACGCTCACATATCCGGAACAAAGGCTGAATTCAAGAAAAATGCACAAGTCAAAGCCAAGGAAAGGAGAAAATCAAGTCCAAAGACTGCAACCAATCACACATGATTGCTTGCAGCCTCGGGGGCTACTCCCATTGGGAGCACTGCCGTGCCCCCAATGTCAAACAAAGATCAACAAAAAGAGAAAGATCAAAGCTAACGACTGCAACCAATCACAAATGATCGCTTGCAGCCTCGGGGGCTACTCCCATCAGGAGCGCTGTCGCGCTCCAATGAAGCTTAGAAGGTCGAGGAATTCCATACCTGCTCCTCCATACGATAAAAAAACTTTGCCTTATCCTCAGCAGAAAGATCCCGCCGCCCCAAGTAGTGCTCCTCAGGAACCGCGGGTTTCGCCTCTGGAGGAGAGGCTTCCCCAGTATCAGCAGCAGATCCCCCGGACAGAACAGTCGCAGGAGTCGTCCCCGCACCCGAAACCGCAGGAGTCGCCGAAGGAACTGGCCGATTAATCACCGCACCTGAGTCACCCGGCCGAGTAGCAGCGGCACCAGAACCGGATGACTGAAAATCAGCCGCATCAGTACTCGTAGAAGAGATAGCAGGAATAGGAGAAGTACTGCAAAATGACACATCATCAAAACAGAAGCCTAAAAAACAAGCAACAAAGCCGCACAAGGAAAAGGACATGAACCCAGCAGGTGCAGCACCCGGACGCAGCAACATCCCAAACTTGCGCCTCTTTGGGGCAGCTGAAGGAGGACGCGGTATAGCAGAAGGCACGGCCAGAAGCAAATCATCAGCACCACCCGCCGCGTCGCGACCACTCGCACTCGAGGAGCGAGCACGTTTGACGCGTAAAGGACTCGAATCCCCAGAGTCCTCAGCAGCCGATGGTTTCCCACCCATAGACTCGCCAGCATCAGCACCAGAAGTGCCCCCATCACCCGCAAGCACAGGACCAACATCAGCCGCACCAGGCTCATCAAGTATTTCCACATCCTCAGGTTGCGGCGGATTGTTCAACAAAGGAGTATGACCCTCTAGATCAGAACAGTATCAGTAATCAACAGACACAATTAAAAATCACAAAAGAACCTCAAGACAAGTACCTAGGGAAGAGGCAAATCAGCAGCGTAAGGACGAACGAGGCTCTCCTCACCAATACTCGTACACTTCGTGACTTGCTGGACCCGAGTCAAAAGGTCTCCATCAGAGAACTCCTCGGGCGAACACCTGGTCGAGTCATCAGGCCCAGTGTACTGCCACATGGGACGCACCCGATGCTGAAGCGGCTAGACGCGTCTCCTCACAAACACAGAGATAAGTTGGCTGCCAGTCAACTCATCCTTCAAAGTAGAGATCTTTTGCACCAATGGCTCAACAAGAGACACCTCGCGAGCGGACAAAAGATGTGCCCACGAAGACCGCTTAACCGCTCGTGCAGTAGGATCAAAAGGTGCAAGACCAAATTGCTGCCCCTCAACGTGCCGATCCTTCAGATAAAACCAACTCTTCTGCCATGTATAGACAGAATCCAGTTTTTCCAGATCAAATTAGGAAGTTTTATCTTTAATGTAAATACCCACGCCCCCAATGTCATATTCAGAGTTCGTCCTCTTCACATTGAAAAGACGTTTCCAGAGCCCCCAATGGGGATATATTCCCAAAAAACTCTCATAGAGCGTGATAAAGCAGGCAATGTGCAGTATCCCATTAGGGGTCAAGTCATGCAGTTGCAATTGATAGGCAAAAAGCAACCCCCGGAGGAAAGGATGAACAGGAAGCGCAAACCCACGAGGGAAGAAGCTCTGGAAGCATACCCGCTCATCTGGACGAGGCGCAGGAACCTCCTCATCCCCAGGAATCCGAGCGGCACCATCTACCACCGTGTCGTCCGCTACCAAGTCATCCAGATCTGCGGCTCCGAAAGCAGACCGCTCCCACCTACCAGTCATCCTCGCCGACTCCTGTGCTGCACTTCGAGGGCGCTTGGACATGGATCTCACCATGAAACCGCGCAAAGAGAAGAGGCAGGAGGCAAAGAACGAAGAAGGAAGAAGAAGGACAAGCAGGGGAAGGCAATGGCTGGGTGAAAACCTAAAATCACCAGACCCCCCGGTATTTAACCAACAGCACGGGCACGTATAATCACCGTTAATCTTGGAACTCAGCGGACGTGGCACGATCCCACGATAGCCGAGTGTCACAACCCCAAGTTAGGTATGTGCTAGGATCAAGTGCTCCTTTGCATCATGTGAAAATTTCAAAAAGAAATTCAAAAATGGGGAAAAGAAAAGCCCTGAGAAATTAAATCAAAAGGCCAGATAAAAAGTCTCTCCAAAAATTCCTTTTGCATTTTTGAAAAGTCTTATAAATGAGTGTGATCACATATCAAGTGATGTGGGACCCACCCCATGCTCATAGATTTTGCAAATATTCAAACAGGAGCATGGAATTAAATTTAAACCCCCATTTGAATTAAAGTTCAAATGATTTGATTTTTAAAAAGTGCCAAACTTTATAAGTGGCTACTCTATTATAATATGAGGCCATATAAAAAGTTTCAGCATTTTTAAAAATGCCTAGCTATTTATTTTAGCATGGCCAACATATTACAGAAAAGAAAAACAGAAGAGAAAATAGAAAAGGAAAGTGAGCCCACCTACCTGGGCCTCGGGCCCAACTCACCTGTACCGCAGCCCAAGCCCGCCGGCGCTCTTGTCGTCTTCTCCCACGGCGGCAAGCAGCTCGGTGGCGAGCTCACCGCCGGCCACCTCCTGCTTGCTTCCCTCCCTTCTATTCGTCGCCGTGGACAACCAGAAGCCGCCCGCATCTTTCCCCTCTCTCCCTGGCTCACCTCCCTCCCTCTCTCGCAAGTTCTAGCGCAAGCCCGAGAGCACACCTCGCCGCCGTCGTGCCCACACGCGGCCACTGGCCTCCCCGAGCTGCGTCTTCATGTCCACCAGATCCGCCATCCTCGACTCCTTCAAGCCGCGGGTCCAATTCGAAGTGTAGCCCCCAACAGGCGACGCCATCGTCATCGAGACGCCGCCGGCCGCCATGGATTCCGGCGTGAAATTCGCCATCACCCCGCTCCCTCCGGCCTCCCCGACTCCACCTTTCAACTCAGGGTGAGCATCTCTTCGATTTGCCCCTATTCCCGCCTCCTCCCGTTCCCCGGAGCCCGATTCCGGCGAGGTCATTCCATGGCCGCCGCTCACCGTTGTCGCCGACGTGGCTACAAGCCTCCTCGAGACCCCCCCCCCCACTGGCACCACTTGATGCAGGAGAGAACGAGGCACACGCCTGTGCCTTCCCCACGCGCTCCCGTGGCCGGAGAGGCCCTATCCAGTGAGAGCCGCCGCGTTTTGAGGTCGCCGCCGGCTGGATTCCGGCGAGGCCCACATGTCAGAGAGATTAGGGGCTTAATCCCCCCCCCTAATCACTCACTGACAGGTAGGGCCCCCAGCTCTAATAACCCCCTGTCAGTTTAGTTAACCAGGGATTTAAACCCCTGAGACTGACATGGGTGGCCCACAGGTCAGCCCCCCCTTGACGTCAGCCACACGTCATAATGACGCAATAAACCAAATTCCAGAGAATTAAAGAAATCCAGAAATTCCAAAAAATCAGTGAAACTTTGGAAATTCATAATTAATTCATCCTAACTCCAAATATAGCAAATAATATGTCTAAAATTATCAGAAAAATACAAGGATTATGAATATTCAATTTTTTTCATGTTTGACCATTTTAAAATGGGTGAACAGTAGCAAACATGCATATGGATCATTTTCAAATTCAAATTTGGAGTGATTTTGCAATTGACTTTGCAACACACTTAATTTGAATGGTTTCACCCCCACATCAGAAACATTACTTCAACTATACCACATCACTTCATGATCAATATTTTCAAATGAACTTTCATGCATTCAAATGCATTTGAATTTCATCGATAAATCAAATGGAGTTTGAATTTGCATTTCAATTGCAATATACTCCATTTAAATGGAATTGCCCAAACACATCAGAAACATATACATCAAGTTTCAACCTTCAACCATATGTTTGTGCATTGTATTTATATTGCTTCCTTGTTTGTTGTTTGTCGAGTAGAGGTGGAACCGGAGCAGGAGGCTGCCCCCTTCGTTGAAGACACCGTTATCGAAACCTCGTCAGCAAGGCAAGCAAACCCCCATTGATCATGTCGATAAAATCCCACTTCCCTCTCATGTCTCGCTTATGCATTGTTTAGGATGATCACCATGATAACGTTTCTACCGCATAGTTGAACCCATATCCTTTGCATGACCTATCATCTTGTCACAGTAGTAAGAAAACCACAATCCTAGCAGATGTAGGAGTTGGTTGATATCATGTGGCCCCTGCAACTGTTACTGCTTATTGCATGCTTAGTGATACAACGAGGTTGCTTTTGATGTGAGTCGGGATGATGTTAAACATGGTGTTGATGAAAGTGAAATGTGTTGGTGAATCTACCCTAATACAAGGTGAACGATGAGAGGCTGTGTAGGAGTACACAGTGGGTTGTCTCGTTGAACACCGCCTTAAGTCCGAGTTCTTGTGTGGTGATCCAAGAAGAAGAGTACAACCACACATTGGGCTCACTGACCCCTCTCATCCTAGTACCTCACCCCGTTCGAACCCCAAGAGTTGCAGTAGTTCGGAGTTATGGTAGGGCTGTGGCACGGTCTGCGAAGTGGATGAACGGCTTTTCAAGACCGGCTTGGGACCCTGCACACATCGTTTGAGGCTGTACTGGAACCTCGGCCGGACTTCCATACGGATCCCCCTCAGATAGGCGACTCTCTGGACTAGAACGGAGCTGTGGGCGAAGTGTTGTGGTGGCATCCTCGCTGTCACCTCTTGAACGGTGACATGCAAAAGGCGGTAACTGATGACACGTGTGTGTAGCAGTACACCCCTGCAGGGTTAACAAAACTATTCGAATAGCCGCGTCCGCGGTTAAGGACTACTTGGAGAGCTGTGTTCGATTATTAGACAACTTGAACTGGATACTTCTAAAACATACCAAGATAAGCGTGAGTGATATGGTGTGCTTCTCGTGGGGAAGTCGAGGAAATAACCATAGTGGTGTAATTGGTTGAAGAGATGTAGTGGACTCGTGTACGCTTCTTACCTCAAGTCTGGTACTCGTAGTTCAGGACTAGCCAAGTCAAAGCTGGCACTTCTGCAAGTGAAACCCCACCTCCCTTTACCTTGATACATATGCATGAGTAGTATAGCTCCTATGTAAGTCTTGCTGAGTACGATTTTGTACTCACGTTTGCTTAATCTATGTTTTAGATGAACCCACCGACCCCGATGGTGGCTTCTACCTGAAGCTCGAAGAATGAAGACTCAGACCAAGACCAAGATAGTGTAGTCCCAGTCAGACGACTGGTTCCCTCGTGGAGGGCTTATTTTTAGATAAGGCTTCTCTAAGCCATTTGTTAAACTTGTCTGTACTCAGACCTACTTTGCTTCCGCTTGTCTGTTGTAATGTTGGATCACATGCTTGTGATCTCTGTGTGCACTCTGTAAGAGTTATTATTAAACATGTATACTTTGTAGAGAATTGCAATGATACCTGCTGTTCATACAAGGCATGTGTGCTGCGTGTATGTTTATAACATGCATGTCTTTGTATGGGTTTTCGAGACCTTAGTTGTGATCTGGCTGGCGGTCTTTTATACACCAGGTGGCCCTTAGATGTGCGCAGCTTGGGGCATCGCGATGCGATTGTTCGAGACTCTGTCTCGTGCACACTTTGTGGTATTATTGAGCCCGCCCTAGATCCCGACTAAGTGATCGGGCTGGAGTAAGTCTATGTAAGGGTTATAATACAATCGATAGTATGGTTGAGGCGACTTGTCTATGAGTATGGGAGTTCACCACCCATATCATTTAGACTTGTGTGCGGATGATGAGGACCCATTTCAGTTGATCATCCGGCCTGGATGGGATGCCCCTCACGTTCGATGCTTTCCGAGAACGTTCTGTGCTTGGCCTTGTCTGCTTAGACAAGTGGGTACGGTTCTCGGCTCTCCATATGATTGTGTTGTAGCGAGGCTTGCATACGCTAACCCCGGGTCCCGACACCGAGAAGGATGGAAAACTCAACCGGCGCACTAACCATACCACCCACTATGCGCGAAAAACGAGGGCCATCATCACACAGTGCGAAATTTTTGGGCAGCAGGGCATCAAGTTATTTCCATTCACACGCCACGACAACCCAACCTGTCAGGCGGGCCACCAACGTCACATTTCAGCAATGCGTATTAAGTACGCATCCTCGGTCAGCATCCCGCTCCTCGCAAGTTTTTTCATATTATTCTAAAATCTTTTACTCCCATTGGGAGTACCTTTACTCGAGTTCGGGTGCTCCCTCACCTAGAAAGAATAGATGTGCTCGAGTGGACACTCGCACCAACAAGTAATCACGACATCAACAGAGTTTCTGGTGCTCCCTCACCTAGAAGGCAGACACGTGCTCGAGTGATCACTCGCACTAGCAGAATTAAATGTACTTTCAGAGTTTGGGTGCTCCCTCACCCTGAAGACTTTAAAGCATTCGAGTGACCACTCACAAAGACTCCACAAAGTATTCGACACTATGATCTACTCGCGCACTCGACGACCTTCCGAGTGAGCGCTTTCTTATTTTCCTCGTCTGAGCTCGCAAATGTTCTGCGAGTGACCACTAATAGCTCACTTGATTGTTTATTTCAAGTGGGTGCATCTCTATTTAGGCTCCGCGCCTCTAAAAAATGATGCCTGGGCTGCGACTTGTTGTACCCAGATGCCACGCAAGCTTAGCGTGTAGGTAAGACCCCGCTACGCAGACGGCCGGGCTGGGACTTGCCATAGCGCGACTTCATTCCCGACATTTTCCATGCGCTCACATGATTGAGAGATGAGCCGATAACGGACGCGTTAAGGCTATTTACTGGGACCGGCGGCATTGATCCTAGAAGACCTGCAGCGGCATGAACTTTGCTAGACATCGGTCGTTCCCAAGTTCGTGTCGAGGGACACGGGCTTGATTGGGCTACTGAGGTATTTGCCACTAGCACAATTCACCAAGGCTCGACCAGTCGACTACCTTGGGCCCTTTCAGCTTAGCATCCCTCGAATTAAACATTTGTCATGGCTAAAACTGCCAGCGACTCGCAGCCGCGCTGCGCAAAGCGAACAAGGATGAATTTGAGTCCCTGCGCGACTCTTCGAGTCCCCCAGGCACTCGGGGGCTACTGACAAGGGGGTAACCCCACGACTCCTGCGTGTGAGGATACTTGGTGCATACAAGGACAAGAGGCCCGCTGGAAGCCTCAACGGGCCCACGACTGGCCCACTCAAAGCATCGACATAGGAGCCCACGACCAGCATGGAGGTCAAGACTTGGCGTCCAACCCGAAGCTAGTTTAGGAAACCATCCTTGTAACCTGAGATGGACTCTCCGAGACTCAGCCTAGTATATAAAGGCTAGGGGGTGACGGCTCAGGACATCCAATCTACAATCATCACATCTAGTCTTGCGCGAACTCGCCTACACTCCCACTGTAATCTCCCCCTCGCATAATATTATCGAGCAGGAAGTGCTTCTCCTGTTAGCCGACGAGTATCGCAAACCTTTTTTCTCTATGATCTAACCCAGGGTCCCTGACCATGGGATTTGCCGAGGCTGATCCTCGTCAATGATGTTGACCACAAGTTGGTCTTTGCTACCTCACCTACACCACATGAGTGTATCTATAAAGGTGATGCTACCTCTCTTGTCCCACTAGTGGACATTGATTGCTTGCATGACGATGATCTTCCTATTTCCATGCTTCATGCTTGTGTACCCACTACATGCTTTGATGAGCCACCTATTTTAGATACATACGATGATGAGCATGTGGAATGCATTAGTTGTGATAACATGTTGCATAGGATATCTTGTGCTAATTCCTTACGTCACATCATATTTGACACTCCGCTTGATTTGTCATATGTTATGCATGAGATCTCCCATATTGCATCTTCGCAATCTCATCATAATAACTATGTCATGCCCATTAAAATAAATCCAATTTGTGAATATGGTATAGATGACAAGTCCATGGTTATTGGCATTTGATTTACTAATGATGATGTTCATATGCTACCTTTGCAAAAGTTAAGAAATTCATCCCATAGACTTTTCCATGACTCCTCTCTTGTATCACATGCTTCCATCTCATGTGTGCACATTATGCATCCCATGAATAAAAATGCTTCAA
Source organism: Bromus sterilis (assembly GCA_950022295.1). Lineage (NCBI taxonomy): Eukaryota > Viridiplantae > Streptophyta > Magnoliopsida > Poales > Poaceae > Bromus > Bromus sterilis. The sequence goes on along the minus strand of OX465596.1, from coordinate 342,762,595 downwards.
ATATTTTGGATGCACATACTTGCTTGAGTCTCCATTATGAAATAAATAGACACAACCCTCTCATGATGGATACCATGTTCCAATATCATGCTTCTCATTTCTTTGAGCATTGGATTTCATGTGCTAACCAATACACACACGTGCACATCATGATGGATGATGTGTACATATACCACGCGGACACGTTGTTTCTTTTGTCTCAATGTTGTTTAGGTCCTCACATCCACTCGTCAACTTCACGATCCCACGAGTTGACGAAACAAGCTCTTGAGAGCAATGAAGCTATGGGATCCCTTGGAGCACTAGTTCTCCACCCACCCTTGTGCAAGGACTTCGCGCGTTCCTTCTACATTGCTCTCACATGGATATGGGTTCTATACCACTTTTTCCTCAATGCCCATTTTTTCATGTTCAGTTTGTATGCTATGTTATTTCATGTTCATATGATATGCATTTGTGACACATGCCTTGCATTTCACATGATTCACACTCCTACTCCTTGTATGTGCCTTTGCGAGCTTGGTGGATATATCACTTGTTATTGCCATGTTTCCTTTGCGATGCATAATATTCATGATGTTTGTATGGTGTTGCCATGCTTTGCTTCCGTGATTGTGCCTTGTCATGTGTGTTACCCATGAATATTATTTGTTCTCATTACAAGATTGCTATGCTTCCTTTGTGTGTTCCATCGCGCATGATGACTACTTGTTCTTTACTTTGGGTTGATGGCCACCATTTACATGCTTTACACATGTTATGTCTTGATTGTTCTCCAACTAGTTTTCATGTGAAGCATGCGTGTTTTCCTTCTTTGCACAATATGCATGATGACCATTATTGCTATGACATATGCCATGTGTACACCATATATTCATTGCCCATATTTTGTGCTATGGTGAAGTGCAAGAGAAGAGATGCTTCATGATGGATGATGCATTTGGGTACTATGCACACACATATTTTGCTATCTTTTGTGCATGTGTAGGTTGGGAGTGCTTGGTGAGCGTCACATCTCCAAGGTCGGTTGACGGGGATCAACCCCGGCAAATCCCATGGTCAGGGACCCTGGGTTAGTCATGAGAGGCGCAGGTTGGACGATAGCTCGTCGGCAAACAGGGAGGCTCGCTCCTGCTCGATATTATTGATACGGAAGATGCGATTACAGTGGAGGCCAAGGCTGGAGCGCTCAAGGCTAGGGTTACAGGTGAGATTCGATGCCTTTAGCGTCACCCCTCCTAGCCCTTATATACCGGGCTAGGTCTCGGGGAGTTCATCTACGTGTACAGGTAAACTTTCCTAACCCTAGCTTGCTCCGTACGGCAGGTCTTCGCACCTTCCTTGTGAGTCGAGGACTCCTACGTCGGTGCCAACTAGCGGGCCGAGGCCGTATCTTCATGGGCCTTCTGCCTTCATGGACACCAGGTAGGCTCATCTATAGGAGTCGTGGGGTCACCCCCTCGTCAGTAGCCTCCGAGTGCCTGGGGGACTCGAAGAGTCGCGCAGGGACTCGAATACATTCATTTGTCGTTCATTGATATGCACGGTTCATCCGTGGGTCGCTGGCAGTCTGGTGGCCATGACAAAACCTGTTTCGAGGGATGCTAAGCTGAAAGGGCCCAAGGAGTCGACGGATCGAGCCTTGGTGAATTGCGCTAGGGCAAGTACCACAGTAGCCCAATCAAACCCACGTCCCTCGACGTGAGCTTGGAACACTGGTGTCGAGCAAAAGTCCGGCCACTTCAGGTCTTACGGTGTTCATTTGCCGCCAGTAATGTGTGTAGCCTAAGGCGCGTCCGCCCGGCTTATCTATCATGCTCTGCGCATGGGAAAGGTTGGGAGTGAAATCGCTCTTCGGCAAGTCCCAGCCCGGCCGTACTTCGCAGCGGGGTCTTACCTACACGCTAATCTTGCGTGGCTTCTGGGCACAGTGTATCGTGTTCCAGGAATGTGTGTTTTTGAGGCGCGGAGCCTTTTAGCATTGCACCCGCTTGGAACAGAACATCAAGCGAGCTGTTCACTCATTCACCCGAGGAGCTTTGTTTCGAGTGCTCAGTCGGGGTGTTTTTGCGAGTAATCACTCGAATGCCGTTTTTCGGCTCCTGAGGTGAGGGAGCACCTGGGACTCGTAGCGTCGTATGGTCCTGGCGAGTGTTTTGTTTGTCTTGCGTCGGGTTGAGGGAGCACCCGAGACTCTCATTGGTGCGAGTGTTCACTCGAGCACGTGGTTGGCCTTTAGGTGAGGGAGCACCCGCGAATTTTATGATGTACGCTCCCGATGGGAGTAAGATTTTTTTTTCTTTCTTGAGGAAAAAATCTGAAAAGATGGAATCTCTGGACCTTGATGGCGTACTGAGTACGCCTTGCTGTTTGGTTTTCTTCGCCATTCGTCAGGGATAGTGATGCCTCTATTTGATGGCTGCCAGTGAACCGTCACATCTCGAGGACCGGTCATAATGATGGCCGTTTGTGGCGTGCGGCAGGCGCCGGTTGAGTTTCCCATGCGTGCGTTGGAAATGCGCGCGAATTGACGCGCCCTGTGTACAGTGCTTCCCGTGGGAAAGCATCTTCGTCTTGGAGTTCGAGACGGCTGGGTCGTTTGGTCTTTGAATTAATTGTTGCTGTCGTCTTGGCTTCTTTGTGCTTCGAGGTTTTTTGTTCTATAAATAGGCCTTTCTCTTCTACGCTTCTATCCAACTCGTTGCTTCACCTCTTTATTCATCTCTCCTTCAACTCATGGTTCCTAGGCGAAGCGTTGGCCGTGGCCGTGGTCGTCGTGGACGTGGTGGCCGCACACCGCGCTCATGTCGTGGAGGTCTTCATGGTGCGGTGCCAATGCCTTCCTCTTCTCCCTTGGAGGAATGGTTCTGGCGCTATGATTTTATTTTGCGCGTTCGTGGCCAAAGTGCCAATCGCATCCTTCTTCCTTCTGCTTTTGCTGCCATTGTCTCTGAACGTGGCTTGGATGGGTTGCTTCTGCACCTTCAGGGGAGCTGTCGATCTCCTTCTTATGTTGAGTTGGAGGTTGATAGCTCTCGCTTGATTTTTCTTGGCTCTGGTTGGGGTTTGTTTGCTCGGCGGTTGAATTTGCGAGATGGTGATATGCTCAGCTGCCGCTTTAACGGTGAGAGCACTGTCATTGTCCGCGCATTCGATCCGAGTGGAAATAGCATGGATCCGCATGGGCAGGAGTCGAGCAGCGACAGCTCCATGAAGTCGAGGAGTCCTTCGCCTGCGTCTTCGACTGCTTCATCCTCCGGGGGTTCTTCTGATGGTGGTGGCGAGCCGTCTTCAACTGCTTCCTCCTCTGCCTCTGAAGAAGACCTCGATTTCAAGCCACCGGTTAAACGAGCGCGACAGGCGACCTTGTAGAACTGGAGGCATCAGCATCATCTTCACCGGCAGCTTGGGTGGAGCTGGAGAAGAAGCTAGAGGAGCAGGAGAAGAAGCTGGTGGAGCAGCGTCTCCAATGACTCCTGCAAATAAGTCGAGCTTCACCTTTTGTTATGTCATTGACATCATGAGCCTGCTGCTTCTACTCCTACTTTGTCTGTGATGATGCTCTTGTACTAGAATAAATTACCCCTCATGGGCACATATGTAGAAGTCATAGTTCCTTGGGTGATTTCCTCTTGTAATAGGAGCTGCCTTCTATCCAAATGTAGTTGAGTCCTTTTGTACTGAAGATGATCCTTATGATGCAAACTGTGCTTTATCCTTTGCAATGGAGTTTATGTTTGAGCCTCTTTGCCACCGAAAAAACTGTGTTCAAGTCCTTGATTATTAGAAGCTATCTTCGATTTCCTTTGGAACTGAGAGTTGTGTTTGGGTTTTTTGCGGCCGAGAACTGTCTTCGAGTCCGTCCGATACTTTGAACTGTGGATTCTATCGGGTGCGCGACAGCGCTCCCGATGGGAGTAGTCCCCGAGGCTGCGCTTTGAGTCGAAGGGTCAAGCGTAGGCTGGATTTTGTTTTCTTTGTTGTCTTTTATCGGGTGCGCGGCAGCGCTCCCGATGGGAGTAGCCCCTGAGTCTTTAGGCGATCGTTGGCGATCGGGTGAAGACTAAAAGAACTTGTGCTTCCTCCAAAGTCTTTTCAAAAGTGTTCGGATGCCATTGGAGTGTTGATGGTCGTCTCTTGGGTGGCGTTTGTACTCGAGGCCCCGAGTGCTTCATGAAGAATATCGCGTAGGCGATAGTGTTGCTTGGGGGGGGGTTTGCCCTTAAGCCCCCGAGTGCGTTGATTTAAGATCGCGTGTGCGATAGCAGTTGCTCGGGGGGGGGGAGTTTCCTCTTCAGCCCCCGAGTGCTTTGATTAAGATCGCGAGTGCGATAATAGTTGCTCGGGGGGGAGTTTCCTCTTCAGCCCCCGAGTGCTTTGATTAAGATCGCGAGTGCGATGACAGTTGCTCGGGGGGAGTTTCCTCTTCAGCCCCCGAGTGCTTTGATTTAGATCGCGAGTGTGATGACAGTTGCTCGGGGGGAGTTTCCTCTTCAGCCCCTGAGTGCTTTGATTAAGATCGCGAGTGCGATAACAGTTGCTCGGGGGGGAGTTTCCTCTTCATCCCCCGAGTGCTTTGATTTAGATCGTGAGTGCGATAACAGTTGCTCGGGGGGAGTTTCCTCTTCAGCCCCCGAGTGCTTTGATTTAGATCGCGAGTGCGATAACAGTTGCTCGGGGGGAGTTTCCTCTTCAGCCCCCGAGTGCTTTGAGATGGTGGTATTTGGGAAACACTTATTTTATTGCTGTCAAGCGATTTACATGAGTTGCCAGTCATGTCCGACCGATAGGGGCTATGGATAGAACAGTCGCAAGTTTGCTACGTTCCATGGGTTTCCCACGTCCTCGTCTGTCTTTGGGTTCTTGATGAGGTTGGCAAATTCTTTCGGCCTTCGATCTGGGTCGTAGTACTCGCCAACAGGTGTCTCAGAGTCGCTGTCTTGGTTGGCGGCGGCTGCCCGTGCACGCCTTTTGGGTCGTCGATTCCTTCTGCCTTGGCGATGATTCTGCTGATCGTTAGATTCGATCTCGTAGGCATCGTCTTGATGTGCGGCGGGTGCCCGGGCGGTGGAGGGTTGTCGAAAGATTTGCGAGTCCTCCGTTGCGCGTCGCAGTTCGTCGAGTGGAATTCCTTCGTAAAGGCCCCTCGTCGTTCTTCTGGGTCGTCGACTCCTTCGGCGCTGGCGTTGTACTTGGCCGTTACCGTAGGATCGGTCCTGGCGTGACTGCAGCTCGAGTGGTCTTGATGGGGTGGCGAAGATGTCCGCCGTGATCTTGAATCCTTCGAGTGGGCTAGGTCGGGTTCTTGCCCTCGAGTCGTGGCTTGCTGAAGATGGGACCGCCGAGATCGTGATCCCAACCTGCGTAGTTCCCACAGACGGCGCCAATTGACGGGGATCAACCCCGGCAAATCCCATGGTCAGGGACCCTGGGTTAGTCATGAGAGGCGCAGGTTGGACGATAGCTCGTCGGCAAATAGGGAGGCTCGCTCCTGCTCGATATTATTGATAGGGAAGATGCGATTACAGTGGAGGCCAAGGCTGGAGCGCTCAAGGCTAGGGTTACAGGTGAGATTCGATGCCTTTGGCGTCACCCCTCCTAGCCCTTATATACCGGGCTAGGTCTCGGGGAGTTCATCTACGTGTACAGGTAAAATTTCCTAACCCTAGCTTTCTCCGTACGGCAGGTCTTCGCACCTTCCTTGTGAGTCGAGGACTCCTACGTCGGTGCCAACTAGCGGGCCGAGGCCGTATCTTCATGGGCCTTCTGCCTTCATGGACACCAGGTAGGCTCATCTGTAGGAGTCGTGGGGTCACCCCCTCGTCATCGGTGCTCCCCGAGGACGGATCTTCCCAAAGGGGGGAAGATTATGCGGAGCATCACACGGACATCACCATGACCACGGACCTTTCACCAAGGGACACACGCATCAAGCACTCAAAGGTGAACTCTATCCTTTATACATGTCCTTTCGGTCCTCTCGTGGATGGTATACTACTTGACCCTACACTCTCGTGCATACTTAGGCTCGAGAGCTACACGTGTGTCGAGGAGGAGGTGAAGTGTAAGGGAACGACTACACCATCCACGAGGGAAGCTTGGAAGAGAAGATGGAAGAGAGAAGAAGAAGCAGAGCCAAGAAGCTACAGGCGTCGGACGTCCGGGCTGAGGTCGGACCGTCTGGACTGGTCCTCGGACTGTCCGGAAAGCAGGACCCAAAGTGGTATTTATTCGGACCGTCCGGACCACAAGTCGGACCGTCCGGGCTGAGGCCGGACCGTCCGGGCTGCACGTCAGACCGTCAAACCAGGTCAATGCTTCCAGATCTACCTGCGCGCAACGACTTGGGCCACGGCCCGTGTACCCCTTCGTCTTAGACCTAGACTATAAATACTCTTCTCCTACCTCCATTCTAAGGTTAGCAAAGATTATACTAAACTTAAGAGAGATTTGCTCATCTTCCTTCCCCTTGGGGATCTTCACCCTTTTCTATGGATTTCTCGCCAATACAATGCTAATCGTGTTGCCATGCTTTGCTTCCGTGATTGTGCCTTGTCATGTGTGTTACCCATGAATATTATTTGTTCTCATGACAAGATTTCTATGCTTCCTTTGTGTGTTCCATCGCCCATGATGACTACTTGTTCTTTACTTTGGGTTGATGGCCACCATTTACATGCTTTACACATGTTATGTCTTGACTGTTCTCCAACTAGTTTTCATGTGAAGCATGCGTGTTTTCCTTCTTTGCACAATATGCATGATGACCATTATTTCTATGACATATGCCATGTGTACACCATATATTCATTGCCCATATTTTGTGCTATGGTGAAGTGCAAGAGAAGAGATGCTTCATGGTGGATGATGCATTTGGGTACTATGCACACACATATTTTGCTATCTTTTGTGCATGTGTAGGTTGGGAGTGCTTGGTGAGCGTCACATCTCCAAGGTCGGTGCTCCCCGAGGACGGATCTTCCCCAAGGGGGGAGATTATGCGGAGCATCACACGGACATCACCATGGACATGGACCTTTCACCAAGGGACACACGCATCAAGCACTCAAAGGTGAACTCTATCCTTTATACATGTCCTTTCGGTCCTCTCGTGGATGGTATACTACTTGACCCTACACTCTCGTGCATACTTAGGCTCGAGAGCTACACGTGCGTCGAGGAGGAGGTGAAGTGTAAGGGAACGACTACACCATCCACGAGGGAAGCTTGGAAGACAAGATGGAAGAGAGAAGAAGAAGCAGAGCCAAGAAGCTACAGGCGTCGGACGTCCGGACTACACGTCGGACCGTCCGGGCTGAGGTCGGACCGTCCGGGCTGGTCCTCGGACTGTCCAGAAAGCATGACCCAAAGTGGTATTTATTCGGACCGTCCGGACCACAAGTCGGACCGTCCGGGCTGAGGCCGGACCGTCCGGGCTGCACGTCAGACCGTCAAACCTGGTCAATTCTTCCAGATCTACCTACGCGCAACGACTTGGGCCACGGCCCGTGTACCCCTTCGTCTTAGACCTAGACTATAAATACTCTTCTCCTACCTCCATTCTAAGGTTAGCAAAGATTATACTAAACTTAAGAGAGCTTTGCTCATCTTCCTTCCCCTTGGGGATCTTCACCCTTTTCTATGGATTTCTCGCCAATACAATGCTAATGGTGTTGCCATGCTTTGCTTCCGTGATTGTGCCTTGTCATGTGTGTTACCCATGAATATTATTTGTTCTCATGACAAGATTGCTATGCTTCCTTTGTGTGTTCCATCGCCCATGATGACTACTTGTTCTTTACTTTGGGTTGATGGCCACCAATTACATGCTTTACACATGTTATGTCTTGACTGTTCTCCAACTAGTTTTCATGTGAAGCATGCGTGTTTTCCTTCTTTGCACAATATGCATGATGACCATTATTGCTATGACATATGCCATGTGTACACCATATATTCATTGCCCATATTTTGTGCTATGGTGAAGTGCAAGAGAAGAGATGCTTCATGATGGATGATGCATTTGGGTACTATGCACACACATATTTTGCTATCTTTTGTGCATGTGTAGGTTGGGAGTGCTTGGTGAGCGTCACATCTCCAAGGTCGGTGCTCCCCGAGGACGGATCTTCCCCGAGGGGGGAGATTATGCGGAGCATCACACGGACATCACCATGGACATGGACCTTTCACCAAGGGACACACGCATCAAGCACTCAAAGGTGAACTCTGTCCTTTATACATGTCCTTTCGGTCCTCTCGTGGATGGTATACTACTTGACCCTACACTCTCGTGCATACTTAGGCTCGAGAGCTACACGTGCGTCGAGGAGGAGGTGAAGTGTAAGGGAACGACTACACCATCCACGAGGGAAGCTTGGAAGAGAAGATGGAAGAGAGAAGAAGAAGCAGAGCCAAGAAGCTACAGGCGTCGGACGTCCAGACTACACGTCGGACCGTCCGGGCTGAGGTCGGACCGTCCGGACTGGTCCTCGGACTGTCCGGAAAGCAGGACCCAAAGTGGTATTTATTCGGACCGTCCGGACCACAAGTCGGACCGTCCGGGCTGAGGCCGGACCGTCCGGGCTGCACGTCAGACCGTCAAACCAGGTCAATGCTTCCAGATCTACCTGCGTGCAAGGACTTGGGCCACGGCCCGTGTACCCCTTTGTGTTAGACCTAGACTATAAATACTCTTCTCCTACCTCCATTCTAAGGTTAGCAAAGATTATACTAAACTTAAGAGAGCTTTGCTCATCTTCCTTCCCCTTGGGGATCTTCACCCTTCTAGGGATCTACTACTCCTGGGGGAGAGAGGCTTCTTCTGCGGTTGAGCCTTAGACCTCCATATTATAGCACATGGAGGAAGACTAGATCCATTTATCTCTCTCAAGCCCCATCTCCCATAGGATTTGGAGGAACTATCCATGTATCTTTACCTTTGTTGTTGTTGGATCTTGTGTGTGTATGCTATGTGTGTGATTGAGTGTTTGTGCTAGTGGATCTTGTTTCCTTCCTCCTATTTGTGTTGATTCCTTGTGGAATTTCCCTTGTGTTCTTCGTGTTCTTCGTCAAATCCTCCTCCAATTCGTAAAGATCGGGCCAATCCATAGGCTCGTCCTACATCAAAGAGCGACAAGGAGAGAGTCAACGCCGCCATCGTCGGCGCCCAAGGAGAAAAAGGGAGAACGATGAGGTGCCAGGGCAACAACGGCGACGGTGGTGCTTCGCACTTTGAACTATAGGAAGAGTGCGAATGGGGAACGGGTAGGGAGAGTTCGTGCCACGCGTGTGTGTACTTATTTTAGGGCTAAGGTGTGTTTTGTGACTTTGTGTATGTCAAATTTGGGTCAAGCCCAAATAATCCAAATTTGGGTCAAGATAATAAATTCTGCTTGCATCCAAATGTTTTCAAAAATCAATACAAAATTGTTTCAAAACTCTTAGACAGTATATAAAAATGATCCTGAACACCATCAATCCTTTTTTTTAACAACTGACACTGACCGTGTGTTCTTTAAGAGAAAGTGTGTTTCAAATTATTCTTGATTAAAAGTATGTTTATGGTTTTAGATATGTTCTTGTTTGCATTTAAAAATGTCATCAAATTTGAAATATGCATAAACCTTTTAAAAAAACATCATGCGTTTAAAAACTTAAAAAAAACATTGTAGCAAAAAAAAACTTTCCAGAAAACAATTAAACGAATGCTCGTGTTTCTCAGGAAGCAAAGAAAAATGACAAGACTATTCCAGGCAGAAAACACAGATTTATAAATTTATGATAAACAAAACTGATTTTAAGCCTAATCATTTTATAAAACACAAATCAGGCAGAGACAACAACAAATTTTGAAAAATCAGGCTCAAAAGCGGGCCCATCTGTCGTAATCAGGCTAAAACGAGGCAAAGCCGTCGATCATGTTTTTTTTACAAATGATTAAGCTCAGAATCTCTATTTTTTATCATATATTTGCAAAGTCGTGTTTATTGCAATACAAGCCAACAATATAATGGTTTTCTGCAATTCAATCTCCTAGGTGAGAAATTGACGTCAAGAAACAAAGGCGCAGTACCATCGCCAACCGAACTACAGAGTCCGGAAGTCCAAATGAAGCAAAAGTTAGCTAGTCAAGATTTCAGCAACGAATGGGCGTCAGAGACAGCACACATAAGCGCACAACGTCACACATGTTCAACTCGTGTGTCATTAATCTCGCTCAACATCACACCAACGCGAGAGGGACAGCCTTCGTCCAACGAGTTCAGGGGTAGAGCTTATCCCGCACGTCGGCAAAGGCTGCAAGGATCACATCACGCCGCAGCGAGTTTATCAGCAATGAGAACTTGCCCCGGAAGCAAAATGGAAAATAACAGCATTATTTGAGCAATGCGTATATATATATATGTTACAAGTACAAAGAATCAACGAAATTTGTTTATGTAAAAGGGCAGTGCTTCTTCTATCAGCTCTTTCCATGGCTACTACACAAGGACAACAGAAACAAGAGGCCAAAGACAGAACATCATATATACCACAAAGAATCAGGGATTCTTGATCAGCAGGATACTTCTTCCCCACAAAGACAAAAAAAAGCAGAAGGATACTTCTGCCTTTAATGTTGTATGATCATCAGGCCAGCTTTCCGTCCTACTGGAAAATGTTTCCGGTGGTGAGCACAATAAGCTCCACTGGTCGGAAGAAATGACTCGGCGCCGTGTTCATTTCCTGCACCCACTCCATTTTCGCTTCAACTTCTCAACTGCAACAGCTGGCTTCTCAAGCTGTACTCCCTCATCTATTGTAATGAGAATTTTTCAGAAAACGGTTAGATATTTTCACACAAGAACATAATGTATACTCTGAGCAGAGTGCGAGTAATTATTGATTTAAAACCATACCTGCATATGGTGTGCTTGGTTGAGTAGATTCCCGCATTCTTCTATCAAGGCTCTTTCACTAGTGATTATTTTCGCAAGTTTGGAGGCCACGCCATCAACTTCTTCAACCTATATGACAAGAGCAAAATCCGGTTGCATCAATATAACAAGAATAACTCAAAATAACACTACCTCCAATTTCATTTAGAATTTGTACCAATCAAAACATTTTTACATTTGGTCATCTGTAATTACTTGGATCTAAAATTGCAGATTGATAAGACTTGTTATGAAATATACATTTACAATGCATAATTTGGAAAAGTTCCAGCGTTCCAGGTTTCAAACAGATAAGACTGATGAAAATTATAAACGATTGGATCTTGTGATGAGACCAGCCTCTTTCTTATAGAAAGGAGATGGCGTGTAGGCAGTGTGCACACCTTCACATAGCTAGCCAACCAAGCGATGCTCGGTTATAACGTATATTAGCTTTGAGTGAATACATGTTCCACTTTGGAGTATGGACATATCTTAGTGTGAACTTTCAATTGGCAATCAAATGAAAATGGATTTGTATGATTTACCAATGTACTGTCGCATATTCACAAATAAAGCTTCCTATTGTGTTTGGAGTTAGAACTGAAATTTTGGATGGTGATGAACTTCACAACCTCCATTTCACCCCATCTTTCATAATATAGTTATTTGATAGGGAATATGTTCTCACAAGAAGATCAATATGCAGAATTTTTCAAATCAGTTTGGGATAGTGTGAACATTTAGTGAACACAATTTAACAGAATCAATTCAAAAAGATAATACATGGCAGCAATTGAATATGTTCTCACAAGAAGATCAATATGCAGAATTTTTCAAATCAGTTTGGGATAGTGCGAACATTTAGTGAACACAATTTAACAGAATCAGTTCAAAAAGATAAGACATGGCAGCAATTGAATATGTTCTCACAAGAAGATCAATATGCAGAATTTTTTAAATCAGTTTGGGATAGTGCGAACATTTAGTGAACACAATTTAACAGAATCAGTTCAAAAAGATAAGACATGGCAGCAATTGGATAGTTCTCTCACCTTTGGCAATAAATTTTGAACACAGGGTGACGCTGGTTCCAGTAGCTGCACAGCAGACTTAAGAACTTCTGTGATCTCCTCGTAATTTACCTGCAAGAAGTAGTCTTATAACGTAATATTTGATCTGCACCACAGACATATTTTGGTGCTATCCATGCCTGTACTGTGAAATTAAATCAAAATCTTACCCTAACACCCCCAATTATTGGTAGCCTTAGCGAGGCATTATGCAGCGCTGATGTTGCCCCTGCCAGGCAGCTGGAGTAATCCTCCTCAATGTCACTCCATTGATCCAAATACGGCACCTGATATTTTTGCAAACAAACAAATCAATTTTTGATAGGGCAGATGTTCTCACATAGAAGATAAGTAACACACTTGATATTTTCTAATGCCCACTATATATGCAGACTGTTTCAGTTTGTTCACATGAATCACCCTAAGTGTGCTGATGCTAGTGCACATGTAAAATCAATTGAGCAGTTGTAGATTCAGATTTTCAGTACTACCTCCGATCCATATTAATGGGCACACACTTAGTACAACTTTGTACTAGAGTTGTACTAAGTGTATGCCCATTAATATGGGTCGGAGGGAGTAGATAAATTGAGACCAATTGGTTCATAGTTGGACAAACTGAGTGGTGATGCTGAGTCATGTCCCTTTGATGGCTCCATCTCATGCGAGTGAGGAAATAAAAATAAATGCGCCTATTTTTGTGTTACCTGAGCACCAACTATTGAGCACAATGTCTGACCCCTCTTGATCTTCTCCACCTGAGCCCTCTTATCAGCGACTGATTCTCGTAGCCCCGCAATTCTCTCCGCCAGTCCGAACAGTGAGTTCTTCACATGCAACAGAATTGAGAACAATGACAGCATCAGTATCTCAGTTCAGATTGTGGAGATCAAAATACAGCCAAAGAGGGCACAATAACAAAATCCTCACCTGTGCCGCAGCAGCCTTGGCCTTGGCCGCCTCCTCCGCCCGGGCGTTCAGCAACCTGTACTGAACGTAGCAGTTCTCCAGAAGTCGCAGCTGGTGCACATCCTCCTGCTTCCCGGCAAGCTTTCTCCCCCCATTAACTGCTGCCTTCTTCAGCTCGGACAGCTTCGTCCCATGTGGCTGCGGTGGCCTTGGCGCTGGCATCACCTTCCCCGCCGGAGCCGGGCAGCTGGACAGGGCCGAATTGAGCGATCTGTGGCACAGCGGAATAGCCGCCCCCCGTGTGAACCCGCCCGACTCGGGTACAGAGGACCGGAGCTCCGATGAGAGGCGGCCGCCGCGGCAGGACGCCGGGCCGAGCAGCGGCGGGCTCTCGCAGGGAGCGGCCGTCACCGGGACGCCATCAGGCTCGGAGAAGTCGGTCAGGGTGGAGGACGTGTCTGTGGAGCTGCAGGACGCGGCGTCGTCCGCGGCGGAAGGGCAGGAAGAGGCGCGCGCGGGCGTGGGAGGGCGCGGGTAGCCCCTCCGCCCCGTGGCCGGGGTCGGTCCGCTGGACGAGCGGGGCAGGAACCTGGGAGTCGCGGCGGAGGAGGAGGAGGAGGAGGAGACGGAGGCTCGCGGGTTGGCGGCGATTTCGCCGAACAGCTTCTGTACGGCGCGCCTGCGGGTGGAAGGCGGGGGGAGGAGCGGCGGCTGGTTCTCGTTGGCGAAGGGCGTGGCGACGCGCGTGCTGGCGCGCGGGGACGGGGTCGGCGAGGAGGCGCGCGACGAGGAGGTGGAGAGGCGCGGGGAGGAGGAGATCGTGGCGGAGGGGGAGGGGCCGGGGGTGGAGAGGTATCTGGAGCTGACCTCGCGCGCGCGGCGGCGCGGGCGGGGCGCGGCGGCGTGGATCGAAGGCGGGGGCGGAGGCAGGTCGGCGGAGGCCGAGGCGGAGGCGGCGGAGGCGGCGGCGGCCATGGGGGGCGGGGATCGGATGGATCGGAATCGGAGGAGAGGGGGAGGAAGGGTAGGTAGCCGTTGAGATGATTTGCAGCGGCGGATGAGAGGGGGAGGGGGGGGGGGGGGGTCGAGGAGCGTAACGGCTAGTTCGGGAAAGGGGGTTTAATACGGCCGGCGGCGTGGAAGGGCGTTTAACGGTAGGCACGGAAGGGGGAGGAGGAGGAGGGTGGTGGGTTTGTTTCCCCACTGGAGCGTGGGCCCACCGGTTTGTTTTCTACCCTAGCCTCCTCGTCTACTACGTAGAGATAATTAAGGAAAATGATGCGCACCATACGAGTAAGTGGAGCGCTTTCGTCCGTACATTTTTAAAATTGTCAATTGTCATGTTGAAACAAAAGTTAGAGGGAGTATGTTTTAATATGGCAATTTTGGCTTATAATTGTTATTTTTATATAACTAAAATTGCCATCTAAAAACGTGTGGGCAGAAGCGCTCTGCCCACACGTGTGGCAACTATCGGTGTCCATAATTAATTAATATGGAACGAAAAAATATTATTTCGTATTTTTTTATGAAGGGAACGCAAATATTACGATGGTCATAATCCCCGATGAATCATGAATAGATGATGGTGGATCGAGGAAGAAGCGAGACAATACAATAATTCGGCTATTAATAATAATTCATGTGCGGGAATCTCACTACACACAAAATCTACCATTGCTTGACAAGTTTTGATATATATTGTACTGTAAGAAATGGCTCTTACATATTGTGGTAACAGAAAATAAGCCTCTATTCAGTAGGCTTTGTCGGTGAGCTTCTGGTCTTCGATCGGCTACTCTTTTCTGGCGAGCAGGGGCGGGCGCGGTCCCCCTCTTTCCTGCTCTATGAGGTGCGTCCTCGTGCGGGCTAGCGGCTTTCCTGGTGGAGTCATGGTGAGGGGGATGCCAGATATGGCCGGGGTTGTCTCACCGATGTCTGACCAGTGGGGGCGTGTGCTTGGTGCCTCTCCGATGTTGAGGGCGTGGTGGCTCTGTGAGAGGTGGGAGGGCCAGTGAAGGTGATATGCGTGAGTGTGTTGGTGGTGTTAGCTTGCTTCGGGCGAAAGCTTGCTCGGTCTTGCCGGTGGGCGACGTCGGCGCCTGCGGGCATCCATTAACCTCCCTCGAGGCCTCGCCTTGGAACTATGTATCCTCATGCACCTTCGAATCTTGCTCTTCGGGTGAAAGCCCAAGGCTCGGTCGGGCCGGCAGATGGCGTCGACATCGTCGCTTCCATTTTTGGGGCGTCACCACGAAGAGCTTGGAATCCAGATTGCACGCTCCATGGGTTGGATGCTCGCGACATTGCGGTCGGCTGGTGTCCGTCCGATGATGTGGTTGGCTGTGCAGCTTCCTGTATGTGGCAACAATGGTGGCTTCAAGCGAAGTCTGGGTTGCATATGTGCTCTGGTAATCGATCTTTACCGGTGTTCGAGGGGTTGCCATGCCCCATTTTGTCTCTATGAAGTCGGAGCTGCTGAGGGGGACCTTGCGGTGACGATGCCATGAGGCGGATGGTCGTCTACGGCGCTAGCTCGACACAGGAACAACACTTTTCTTCTACGATGCTCGTCCATAGTCGGAGCTGCCTCGTCGCCGGCGCGTGCGTTGACTGTTTGGCTTCTTCCCGTATAGGCCTCGATGTTTGTTTGCGGTGTGAGCTCGTTGGTGGTCGTTGATGATGAAGTCGGAGTTGCCCTCATGGAGGTGTGATGACGATGACACCGGGATGCAACCTCAACGAGCTTTTCTCCTCCTCAGCGTGTGTGCGCTCTTGTGTGGGCCGCTAGATCGCCCTAGGTACCTTGCTTTTATGAGTGTATTGTAACGATTTTTGCCTGATTTTTCGTTAATCAACCGAGCAACTCTCTTCCTGCTTAATGATTTCGAGATCATTTTGGGCCGACTTAAAAAAACAAATAGTCTGGCAGGAGTCGCTCCTCCTCCATCACCCACATAATATAGCCTTTTTTTAGAGTTCAAGGAATTTTGTGAAGATTGACTACAACATTTGGCCCCTCTCATTAATACTAGCACTCATTTGGCTCATTTATCCATGTTTCAGTTTATATCAAGTTCTGGGCAAAAGATTTTTAAAAAGACATTCAAAAAAAATTCAAAAAAATTTAAAAAATTGTGTGGTGAAAGATGCTTATATGCGAGATGTTTCTGCAAAATTTTGAGAAGTTTGGATTGCTAGAGATAGCGTGGCGAAAAAGACAAATTCTGTCCGGAATAGTGCGTGAATAGTGTCTTCGTAAGAAGCAGCGAATTTCTCTTTTTTGCCGCGCACTCTCCAGAGGTTCGAACTTCTCCAAATTTTGCACGAACATCT
This sequence comes from Bromus sterilis, assembly GCA_950022295.1. NCBI lineage: Eukaryota > Viridiplantae > Streptophyta > Magnoliopsida > Poales > Poaceae > Bromus > Bromus sterilis. The sequence goes on along the minus strand of OX465596.1, from coordinate 342,746,358 downwards.
CTTCCAAAAGCATCTTCCACCAAAAAAAAAATTAGAATTTTTTGAGCTTTGTTCATATTTATTTAAATTTTTTTAGTTTTCTCGGGTGCGGATGCACCTGGGTGCAGAAACGCCACTCCCATACACTACAAGTCTACTAATTATACAAAAACTACCGCTATGTCAGACGACAATGGGTGGAACTTTGCATGTCTTTCGACCATTCCTGCTATGGTGAGATGCTTCATGGGTTCGTCGTACAAATGATACAAGCATAATGTGCAACAATGCTACAACTAATAAGGTCCGGTTCCACTTTGAAACCACTTACGAGCTGAACAGTCCATAACATACATTGAATTTTTATACTACCTCCGGTACAAAGTTGTACTAAATGTGTGCCCATTAATATGGGTCAGAGGGAGTACTACTATATTACTTAGTTATGTCTTCGTGTCAATGTCCAAAATGGTCAACTTATTCGTCAAATCTTGTTAGTTTTTGTTCACTGCATCACCAGGAGTCGAAAACTTCATAGCAGCGACGCAGCAGACAACAGACAACCACAAACATACATGAACGGCAGAAGATGATCTTACCTTCGATATACTGTCACTTGAAGACATGCATTACAGTGACAACATAGTTATGTCCCTAATGATTTCAGATTTTACTGGAATATATCACACTAATGTTCTATGCGGTATGTTCACTGCACAACAAGGGTTTTCTGAGCCGATGCAGTTGACAATGATCAGCATCGAGCTGTTAGAAACAAACAATCTGATGTAATGTAAGGGCCTGGGTCAACAAAGTTCTGTCACGGAACTTTGCCTTTTTCAAATGGAGCTCCACCATGTACCATTTGAGACTTGAAAATATATACAGGAGGCATGCTGTCTTCATCAGGCTTTATGATTTCTATCCTAAAGTATGCTCTGCCATATGCTACTCGACTAAGGCAAAGGTGTGTGTTTAGACTGTTTGATGGCTCCAATCTGGACCCTACATGCTACAATACCATGAAGTTCGTTAGCACTTGGCACCGTGTATAGCTTGTCATGCAGCAGCTCAAACTCTGCTATTGATCATAGAATCCTCGTCTCTGGTTTTGGGGTTGATCACCTGTCGCGAACCAACAAGAGAGCAATCAGCGATTTCGGAGGCTGGGGATGAATTATTCAGATGGAAAAACCAAACTAGTTATGAAATATAACACACTTCAAACTAAGAATCCATTCTGTAGTAATCATGTATGTGGGCACTTGTGTACTGGCCACGGAATGACGAAATATTTTTTACTTACCAAAATCGTCAGCATCGTCATCAGTCTGACTGGTGAAAAATGGAGTGAGATAGTTCTTGTCAAGGGCGGTGAAGGATGTTGTGCTGTGCCATCATTTGAACAGTAAGCAGTTGATTGCGGAGTAATGATTTGTATGCAAATAAATAGATATGATCTGACAACAAGTACCTTTTGTGGAACTCCTTGAGTTTCATCCTCAATCCTCCTCCAGATGACGTACCTTCCTCATAAGTTGGGGGAATGTAACCATTGTTCTCCTCATAATTCTGGGAATAGTGGCACACAGAAATTAGTCCTAAATCCAAATTATCCTCAAAAGCAAGCAAACTGTGCCACACCGCATGATAATAGGAGATAAAAAAGATGTACAAATCATGATCAGCTACCCAACTAGAGGGCAATTGTTTTACAGGCCCATAGTAGCTATTACCCAAAAATATGAATTCAGTGGATATTCCCAGCATTAGATTAGTAACATAGAAATTAGCACATTTCAGAAAAATAAGGTCGAGTTTTTCTAGTAACCCAGAAATAGATGAATAGTGAGAACAGAAAACCAAACCAATGCTTACTTCTATTGATGTATTTTGATCACCAATTACATCCAATGCTTCTAACATGGTGCCTGTCGACCCTCCAATAAGAAGAACCTGCGTGATGATTTCAAGTCATGGGAGTTGTGCAATTCACTTTATGAGTATCTGATGGTAATATGGCATCACATGCCAACTATCCCAGAATACAGCAGTCCAGGAATGCCATGTATGCAGCACTTACAGAAAACTTTTACTGCACAGAAAGCTTGTAGCAACTTGTTTATGTGCTCCTTAGATTTACCTAACTATTTCACCAAAACTGCTCGTTCTATGAAACTATGTTTGTAATATGCATCAGAGCAAAATAAAAGTTTAATTAATATAGAAGTGGACCAACTAGCAAAAACTATAAGCAGCACATCATGCCATCCAAAGAAATGCAATACACATATAAAAATGTCATTCCAATCAGTAGCTTCATCATTTCTTGACGAGTGTCCAAAGTTAAAGAATGTGAAAAATGTGCAAATACCGTTAAAACGACAATTGCAGTGGTAGTTGTTAATATCGCCTTTCCATGTCCTTCAGGAAGTTCATGCACAGATTGGAGAGCAAGCGCAAAAGCCATGGCTCCTCTAAGCCCTATTTGTCCAAATAATGAAAATTTGGCTTTATAGAAGTCTTTATCGTATATGTCTAAAGTTGCCAACTATAATGGAACTCACCACTAAAACAAAGTGCTTTCTGATGATTTAGAGGTATACGCCGATGTTCTGGCCGTGATATATTAACCAAGTACGCACAAGAAAAGACATTTGCTGCCCTACAATGAAAACAAAATTGCAGGAACGAATGTCAGGGAGAGTACTTGTTCCACCACTGAGCTTACTTGGATATGAAAAATTCAAAAGTTGCGATGAATCATGCATTATTTTCTACATGTTCTACATCATTGCTGGCCAAGGCTGATTTTAAATTAAGTCTGTGACTAACAACATGGTGATATGGCACGAGTATTTTATACACATCAAAATATGACTATTGTTAAATGCTCAAACAGTGCAAGACATGGTTGTGAGATGTAAACAAAATGTGGTTTCTGTTGTGTATTGTCAAGTAACTTAGTAAGTAATATATATGTGAAACAAGGGCGTAGCTGTAGGAATACCTTGCGACAATTATGAATATCTATTGTTAAGTCAAGGAACCAAGCTTCAAGCAAACAATTGATATACGCAACTGGTGATATTTGAAAGTAAATCAAAGGATACAATCGAAAAGAAGATGAACCCAACGTGTGACCAGCTATGTTCTTCCATGGCAATATCAAAGCCCATATAAATGAAGCTGAAAAATAAAAAATAAAACAGTTAATTAGGACGAAAGTGCGCAGTTATATTCCAGTCACTCAACTATGTGTGCTCCCAAGGCTTACACAAATGTTTCAGCCAAAGATGACAGCAAGTGAAAAAAGGCGGAAACAAAGCGCTGCGAGTTATCTGACAGATTAGAGTACGTATAGTGCTTCATAACCTGAGAAGAAATAGCAAATATGATGTCAGGACTCAGGAGACATAGCAACAGTAGAAACATGACTAGATATCACATACTAAATTCCATATTTTTCCTACCATCCCTGTGAATAGTATAGAAACAATTCCTGACAAGCCAAGTCCTTCTGCTAGCATATACCTGTAAATTAAAGTAAAACAGTTCAATGAAAAAAATACCCTCAAATGGAAAGAATGAAGTTTCAAATGTCCTTACGAGAAGTATGGGAAGAGAACAAAAAGGCAGCACTCCAAGTTCTGAAGACTGAAATAGTAAACATACAGCAATTTTAGAACTGGCAACATATGTCAAATTTTTCAAGAGCGGAAACTGAAAATAGGTAAAACAAGAACTTACTTGTCAATATCCAATCCCGCATACTTAAATAGGTAACAGGTGGTCAAGGCATCACAATATCAACACGGTATAATAAGTGTTGGGCATGGAATAATGCCAAAATAATCCAAATTTACACCATCCCTACACACACACACACCCAAAAGCAGCAAACAAGAATGATAATGCATGTCCCACTAGGGAAAAAAGGGTATATGGTGCCAAAAACGGGAAAAGAGATAATATTGTGAGATTATACCAACTTTCTTGGTTGCAGTGCTATCTAAGAACAACATTTCTGTAGTAACAGTTGTCTAGGACTAGAAGCAATAGTACCGTCAAGTTCACTAGAACATACAGAATATGCATTATAGACATCATATGATGCAAACTTGCAACTAGAGTTTTGTATGCAAGACAAGGGGGAAGGATATAAGAGAAGAGATAAATCCAACTCCAACACCTGCAAAACATAGGAATGGAATGGTTACATGAGACAATTGGTGAACAACTACTAAATCAGTGAGAATTCATAATACATAAATATATTTTATATAGAAAAAATATCCCTAAATTAATATACTGATGTGATCCCCTTGGGTCACATGTATTGTTAACGAGAACTGCACAAGAAGGAACATCAGAGAGGGGCTGCGATCCAAACATTAAAACTCTGTGCAGTGTACGAGTGTCTCTCGTGTGTACGAGGGAAGAATACATGTTAAGTCCACATCCTCAAGATGTCCAGGGGGAATACAAAATGAACACATCCTTGGAAGGAATAGCAATATAAGAATTAAGTCCTGTTACTAGAAACGGAGTTCCAAAGCTCACAAATAGGCATAGAGGCTGAGCCGCTGAGGCCAGGTGCTGACATGTACCGTAGAAATTGTAAGTCAAATGGCATAAATGTTGGGCCAATTTTGCTACTCCAAACTTGTAATGGTTGGAGTGCGTGAGTCAAGCCATTGAGTCATCCCTATAAAGGGACGTGAACTGAACCTCAATAACGAATTAATCTATACTCTCAATTTCCATTCATCAAAGGTACAGTTGTATATCATGAGTGACACAAGAACTGTAATGTATTACTACCTCTGATCCTAAAAAAGTGTCGTTGCACTATAAACTATAACTGTCTTAGTTGTTTTTCCAAGACACTTTTTTAGGATCGGAGGGAGTAGCACTAGCGGTGAATAGCAGTACTGCTCCAGCACTACTCATGTGATTGGGAAGCATGTTTAGCACACCACCAGATTTGCTGTTCGGTCAATTCATGATTTGGTTCCGCTATTCATTATTATTTCCTATGAATCAAGTTCTATGAGGGGTATACATCTCTGATTCGCATGTCGGGAATGGAATACATGGACAAACACCAAGCAAATAGCCATCTGCTATACCACGCCACCTCCACATGTACTCCCCCATCTCCCACGCTCCTCCTACTTGTTCCACACCGTCCCATCCACCCTTGCATCTCCCTGCTACTCCTCAAGGACGGTTCTGATGGCGATAAGACAGTAGTAGAGAGATTGTGCTCGAACAGCGGTGGCACCAAGACGATAAAGTGGCAAAGGAAGCACCATTGTCAAACAGCAAGGGCAGCAGCACAGTTGAATGACATGGCAACTGACATGGATCCATGCAGGTTGCGAATTGGGAGAGTTGGCAAGGGGGGTGGGGATTCGAACCCCGATCTAGATCGATCAATCGGATCAGGGCTTGGCTATGTTCTCAGCAAATCATACAGCTATTCAATAGAAGATACAGATTTGAGTCTGATTATTAGGAGTAGAGTTTGTTCAATAATCGAGGCTTGAACAAATGTTTGTGTTGTATGGGTCAAGTTGTGTAACTGAGAAACAGTAATCCTAAAGGGCCGCGCATTGTGCATCAAGAAAATAATGAATGCTGTATACTGAAAAAGTTAGTGGTAGAGTTGTTATTAGTCATTACTAAAATGTTCAAGCTATTAAGTGCCAAAATGTGTAACTAAGAACATATGGTCATGGCACAGTCCTACATCCAATTGGAAAGTGTTATCTTCGGCACTGGTGCTAACCTGATGACATTGAACCAACAAAGATCTCAAGGAACTGTAGAATCATCATAAAAATGTTCTCGCCTCCTGCTGCATTACTTCTGACTGATGACATTGTCCTGCAGAAAATAATAGACATAAGCAAGAAGTGCACATCTTCGAAGAATTATGTAACAAGCTCATTGGTAGAAGTGAACCTGTAAAGAGAAATTGCCATCTGCACTCTCAAACAGGAAGACACACAAGTTAGTCATAGGCACAAGGAATTAATGACTATACTCGCAGGCACTGGAAACAAATAAAACAGACCGCATCGTTTAAAACAGATTCGCCGAACACCAGAGCATACAAGTTAACATCACTTCCCAGTTCCTGCACAGAAATGATATAATAAGTTTCATGTCATTAGTTCAAGGACTCAGCACACTGAGGATCACACATGTGCATTACCTCCTCAATAATGTGGCATTAAATACTGACCATCAATGTAACATCTGAACTTTTTTTAATGAAAGGCCATGGGCCTTAACAGCAAATGTAACAAAAAGAAAATAATCTGCTTTACACGGCAGCACCAACTCGGTAAGACAAATAACAATTTCAATTTTCCAGCTGAGATTTGCAGTCTTTTGGGCTGTTCGCATTCATTGAGCACTGCAACTCAGGTTGGCCCTGAGTTGCAAATTTGCAATTGTATAAACAACCATTTAGTTGAAGCAACAAGACATTCTACATATTACCCAGTGCATATGATATGGCTTTACAGGTAGTTTCAATAGCTAAGCCTGCAGTGATTAAAAAGCAACAATGACATTAATATTTAATATTTATGCTATGAAGCTTCATATTGCAGGCAAGACCGTGTGAGGAAATATGGACCTTCACACTAGCCCATGGAATGTACAGTACTTACTAAGCATTACCTACATTAGTAAAGCATGATGATTCACTCTTCAGGTATGAGGAAGTCCCTTTTCTAGCGGAAAACTAGGAAATAAGATCCTTGACATTTCTTCAAACAATAGAGACAACTTTGGTTACTTTGGTGGCTTATTTACTAATATAGTCCTGACTAAGATTTGCATTCAACATCAGTTAAATCATTACAATATACCAAAGTCCTTGGGAACAAAGGTGCAAAGGCCCACAACAACAGTTAAATCGCTACAGAGTAAAACTGACTCAGAACAAATATAGCTAACTATACAGGTCCGAGAATGAGATGGAGAACAGAAAAGCTAGGCACCTGGAATATTGATAATACTGTGACAGGATCAGTCGCCGATATAAGAGCTCCAAACATAAGACATTCAACCAGTGGAAGTTTATACATTAGAAATGTGAGCCCACCAAGATAGCTGCAGCGAAAACGATATAGTCTTAGAAGATGAAAGAAATTTTAATACAAGTAGACAAATATATTTAAGTTTGCTATGCTTACACAAGCATCCCTGTTACGGTGGAAGCAATGAATGTCCCAAGAATGGCAAAAGTTACAATAGCCCCAAAGTTGGCAAAGAATGGTTTCTGTAAAGATACGTTCTTAGCAAAAGTAGCTTAGATAAAGAAAGTATCATCAATGTACAGTACTTACTGGGGATAAGCTGAATCCTGATTGAGTTCACTGAAGTCAAGGAATACAAGTTTTAATTTGGAAAAGTGAGGGTTAGAGAAGTATTTGGGGAATTTACAAGTTACTAAGCCTATTTCGCCCACCAAGGCACTAACAACTTTAAAACAAATAAAACTGTAGAAAAAGGATATAATATTATAGGAGGTAATAAGAACAAGAAGAAGAATTCTTCATGGAAGTTGAACCATGTCCTGCGAATCAGAGGGAACAAGGCATGATCAAGTGGAACATGCTAACATTGTGTGTAAGATCTAGACTGCAGTAAAGACAACACAAATGATGCAAAAAGTCCAAATTAAAACAAAATTACACCATCAATACGAACCTAGTGTTGGTCTCTGTGTTTGAAATATTAGCAAGCCCACCAACAACTAGTCCTGTAATACAGTCAATAAAAGTTCCGTGATTCAAAGAATGCCCACAATATTACGAGTGAAAAGAAATGAAAACAGGAACTGTGAAACTGATGTAAGGTGAACCATGTGAAACGTAATGTAAGATACAAGAGAGAAATAGGAGATCTCAATTTATTTTCTTTAAATATCAGTTTACTCATTCGACGGAAGACTTCGTGGAAGCACATACTTATGCAATGGTTCTCCTTGATCAAATGAGGAGCTACTGCTGGACGGCATCAAATTGGTGGCACATTTTGAACAATTATGTTATTGGAAATGGGGTAACTCTAGAAAAGACAACATCGAACTAGCTGCTATATTTGAATGATATATCTCAAAGAACTCAAAACTGGAATTTACAGTTATATACAAGTTGGGGTAGAGCCCTCGAATAAACTTCACCCACAAACATTTTTCACATTCCCAGTGGTATGACATCATATGAATGGAGTTCAACCCCAAGTATACTCAATCTGATACCAAGAGAACAGGACATACCACCAGCCTAGTTAAAATTTAGCGGCAATACTAATTATCCCGGTCTTATGTGGGTTGTGCCGATCAGCTAATATAAACAGAACTAGAACAGAACAGATTCCAGAATCTACGAAATGATCAAACGTGCGAGCAGCCGGCGACCAGGGTTAGGGTTCAGACGCGAGGGTCAGGCAGTCGCCTCGGTCGTGGCGGCGTGCGTGCGTGGTATATAACATAAACATACCGATGAGGAGCGAAGCGCTGGCCTCGGGGAGGTAGTAGAAGCGGTGGCGGCGGAGGACGTGGCCGAGCACGAAGGAGAGCACGAGCATGGAGATCTGCAGCAGGATCCCCACCCCTGCCACCTGCTGCTCCTTGCCGGGCGGGGAGGGAGGGGGCGGGGCCAGCAGCCCGCCCCCCGGTGGCGCCGCCAGGGCCATGCTCAGCTCCAGCGACATGCCCGCCGGCGAGAAACGCTGGGGGCGGCGGCCGGCGACGCGGGGATCAGTCAAACGGGGCGCTTCCAGAAGACTGGCTGGCGGGCTACGACTGGAGGAAGCGTGGAAAATTGCCGGTTGTTTGGTGGGGCCGCCACTTCTAGCACAGAGACAGCGTGCTTCGTGCCTAGCCTGACCCCGTGCCGTGCATTTCTACGGTTACTGTCAAAGTAATTATACTTACACTAGCTTGACTTTAGTAACTAGTAGATGGTACCCCGCGTAGCTGTGTGAACTGTTAATAAATAACTTAATATTTTAAAATGATTTTTTTTATTAAACTTAGTAATTTTCATTATTATTATTTTGAAAAAAAAATATTTTAAGATTAAAAAATCTAAAAAAATGATGAAATATCTAAAGTGTAATTTTTATTTATTAATTTATTACCATGAGAATATACCGGTGTGACGATATGAGATAAAAATAACGTTGAGTGAAAAAAGTGAAGACTTCGCTCTTAGCTAAATCTAAAACAATGATAGCAATTATGTATGTGCATTCATAAAAATAAATTGTCGCGTAGAAAAATAAAATGCAAGGTTACTCATAGTTTATTTTTCTATAAAAAAAGCCGTTTCTAAATCGTGAGGCTTAGTGTATAAAAAGTTAATATTTTTTGTGATAGGTTGCATGTACATGCAGACTTATTAAAAGCACGTATATGAAAAGTTTAGTGAAAGAAAAGAGATGAACCTACTTGATGATGTGGATAGCTTGCATGTTAAAACAAATAGGTTAGGGCAACTCTAACGCGCCGACGCATTTGTCCATTTTTTGTCCGATTTTGTCCGTTTGCGTCGGCGCGGACATAAATCACGGCCCAACGTGCCGGCACAAACGGACACGCATTCGTTTTCTTGTCCATCCTAACCATTTCCGACCCAAATTTAGGTCTGGTTTGCGTCTACGCGGACACGCTCCGAACATCCGCGGCGCGTCCACTTCCTCCTCCCCTGGTCGGCCCGTTGATACGTCTCAAACGTATCTATAATTTATGTTTGCTCCATGCATGTTTTGTGTGATATTGCTATAAACTAGATACACTTTCATACATTTTCGATCATATTTGGACTAACTTATTAACTCAGTGCACCACAGTGTCAGTTCCTGTTTTTTGCTGTTTTTTTATTCCAGGTTCCCCCCATATTAAAAGTGCTCCAAAAATTCGGGAAAATCGGATAAAAATCAGCGCAACGAAAGCTTCCAAAACCCCGAAGGAGGGCCACCACCAGGGACCGAGGCGGCCACCTGGCGCGGCCTAGGGTTTGACCGCGCCAGGGGGGCGCTTGAACTCCTGGTGTCCCCCCTGGCTGCCCACCTTCGCCTATTTATTCCCCGTGACGCGAAACCCCTGAAGAGAGAACCCTTTTTCGCGATCTCGCCTCTGTTCCGCCGCCACCGCGCTTCCAAGATCGGGAGCGCCAACAGACTTCTTCCCGGCACCCTGCCGAAGGGAGGATCGACCTCCGGGAGCTTCCCCTTAACCATGGACGCTTCTCGGATGTGCCTTGAGTAATTTCCTTTGGACCATGGGTCCGTGATCAGTAGCTATGTGATGTTCTCCTCCCCTCTTTGTTCTTCATGGTTTAGACCTCGTGAGCTGCCCTACATGATCGAGGCACATATGTAATATTTCTGCTGTTGCTATGCTGAGTTTGATGGGATCTGATGGATTATGAGATTATGTTCAGATTGTGATAGAGTAATATATTTGGTTCTTATCTTTTATATTTTTGTTCCTAAGTAATTCTTGCATGTTCTCCGTTGTTGTTTATTGCTTTGGCCAAGTAGTAGGTAGTAACTCCAAGAGGGAACGTTATACTCGATTGTGGGTTCATGCCCCCTAATGACACGCTTGAGTGACAGAAACATGAATCTAGGGGATGTGTTGTTGCCACAAGGGGTAAAACAACGGTGCTTGTAACCGCGGTTGCAAGGATTGTTTACTTTACGCAAAGTGTTTTTTAATGCAGTTGTCTGTTGCTTTGGGTTTACACTTTGGGTAGGTCTCGCAACTTAATACCAGCGAGATGTTCTGGATAGATATCTCAAGGTGGATGATTAGTAGTAGATGCAGTTGGATTTCGGTCTACTTGTTTTGGCGTACTGCCCATGCTTTTGAGCCTCTTTCTTTTTTTGTAGCATTGTTAGCATTGTGGTGCGTTTATAATCATGTCAATTGCCCATCTGTAATTTGTTTTACCTCGCATAGCAGTTTTATCGTCTTTTGGGAGAGAGACATCACTAGTGAACATCACGGGACCCCGATCCATATTCTCATCACTGTTTACACGCTCATTTACTTTTCTGCTTTTACTTTCAGTTGCTATCATCATTATCATTATCCCTTGTGTTTTGATCCTTTGTAAACAACAAGACCAGAGAGATTGATGTGACGCCCCCAAAATCAGACCGTGTACAGTAATCATACACGCAAGATACACGATCGAGATCAGGGACTCACGGTAAGATATCACAACACAACTCTACAATTAAAATAATACAAGCTGTTTAATACAAGCCAGGGGCCACGAGGGCTCGAATACAACAGCTCGAAAGCACAACGTTAGCGGAAGCAATAGTATCTGAGTACAGACACAAGATATAAGGTTGCCTTAAGAAGGCTAGCACAAAAACAACAACGATCGAAAAGGCGAGGCCTCCTGCCCGGGAACCTCCAAACTACTCCTGGTCCTGGTCAAAGGGGAACTCGACGTCGTAGAAGGCATCAGGGATCTTCACGTTGCGGTGGTCGGCGTCGGGGATCTTCACGTTGCGGTGGTCGGCATCGGGGATCTCCTACTCCTGGGCTCCAACGTCGACTGCAACGGCCGATCAGGCAAAACAAAAAAGGGGGAAAATAAAGCAGGTGAGTATCTAGCATACCCGCGAGTCTTACGTCCGCTACCAAGCATTTATGCATTTGTATCAAATGGAAAGGGGAGGCTGTATATAGTGGACTGCAAGGTAGAAATTTATAATAAGGATAAGAAGCTAGGCCTATCGAAGACTAGCATCTTCTGACGAGTCTTGCAGCACAAGAAGAGAACAGCCAACAGTTCAGTAGGATGAATGTAATAACAATGCAGCAGAAGTTGTTGCAGCATTGTATAATAGTAAGTTGTAATTATTAATAATTATATATGCCTCTGAAATCCCCTCCTCGACTTCCCTGCGAGGAAGAGAAACCGGAACCAACAGATTAATAATAGTAGTTTGTAGTAGTAGGCTCTGGCTTCAGCATAAAGCGTCTTGTTACCGTGGACACGGCTATTCGAATAGATCAAACTCCCTGCAGGGGTGCACTACTGTTCAGCCTGCACGCTCGGATCTCCAGGGTGGCGTACACCTTGTTAGGGAATGCCCTACCGAGGCTATCCGACACGCCGAGGCCCATCCTACGGCTCATCAGAGAGGTCCCCGCCGGTCTACAGCCCTAAGGGCAAGGGGGTCATGGGCCTATCACCCCTCGCTCTCCGGGTCGTTGTGTGGAGGGTGAATTCCAGCGCCGCAGCGCGATCCGTCCCTGCCACAATGCTGAACTGGACGTCTTTCAGAGATTTCGAACGAGAACACAACGTGGAGGGCCCACACCGTCATCCCACGTGAAGGTAGTGCGTACAAGCCTTTGCGGCCTCTCAAGTCATCCACCTGAACCGTTAAGCATTTTATTATTATCTGTCAGGACAACTGTTATCGTTGCCCCTTATTGAATGAGTCGCGGACAATGACAACATCCAGGACCACCAGTAACGTCGGTGCCTGCCCTGATGTCCCACCAACTCGTGTGGTTACCAACAAGGTGAACCGTCTCCTTACCTTGTCTCGCGTTTGCTCCAAAGAGCTCGACTTTCGTACAACAGGATACCTGTCGGCCACGAACAGTACCAGGCCCGCCGCACACTGGTGGAATACACCTGACCTATCGTTCCGCTAAGATACCCTGCGCGGGCACCGTTGGGTCACCCGACTCCTTACCTGTAAGGACACCAGTTGATTCGAGTGCCTACCATCAAGTGAAACCAGGAGGAATCACCCTCGATGGTACACTTGAAGAGGTTCGACAGAGACATCAGCGGAATGAACTAAAGAGAAATATTCTCGTATCACCCCGATGGTGCCGAGACACCAGCGGAATGAACTAAAGAGGAATACCCTCGTATCATCCCAGTGATGCTACGCTACTGAGCCGACGAGAGTGAAATACGAGTTCGTCCACTCGTAAGTCAAACTCGAAGCGACTCGGCAGAGTCTCGCAGTTGTAGGTTCCCTAGGGCGTCTGCATTGATCCATACATGTTGCAGTTATAATATTTTGTAATCCGCGTTCACTCACCAGAGTGATCACGACCCGCTATTCTAAACCTAGCTAACAATGCGCAGGGTTTACTGCTGAATATTATATATATTTATAAGGCAGCATAGGACAAAGGAGGGTACATCATGGGGCGACAATGATAGGCTATGCAATTGAATAGGTAAGCAATGTAGCAGCAGCAGTAACAATGCCTAGTGCAAGAAATGTACGGAAAGATAGGCGATATCTGGGGAAGAGAATGGCTATGCTTGCCTGGAAGCTCGACGGTAGGGGTACGGTCGTCGACGAAGTAGTCGTACTCGGCAGCGATGTAGTCGGCGGCAGCAACGAGGTCTATCGGAGAATAAAGGGGGGAGAAACAATAAATACACAACAATAATAGCAATACAATTGTATGACATAGCAGATATAAAGCAACGGGGCTCTAACGCAGTGTTCGGTGATTTGCTCAGAGCAGGAATTTATCCGGGGATGACTCATCAGTACCGGTTGATTACCGGACCGATGATCCGGAGGGGGAAGGTTCCATGTATGCATTGTTAGGGACATCTGACAGACATGTGGATAGTGGATCCGTGTTCGGTGATTCGTTCTGAACAACTTTCATGTTCAGAACATTTTCATTCAGAAAGTTTTACCGGCTCCGGTCGTCTGTCAGACAGATGAACCGGAGGGGAAATGTTCGACGTTCGGTATGTTAAAGGGGTACGGTGGGTACACGGGTGACGTATCTGTATTCGTTATATTTTTCTGATCAATTTTTATGTATAAAGTTTTTGAATTTGACATACGGTTTAAAAGATATTAAATTTCAAAGTTTAAATCATTCTTAATTCAATTTCTGAATTTTCTTTTAATATTTAAATAGCAACATTATCCACAGCAGATTTGACCAGTCAACTGACAGGTGGGGCCCCTCTGTCATACACAGTGGCTAACAATTCATTTATTTATTTAAACATTAAGGAGGGTCCCACTTGTCAGCCACACAATTTTAGTAAATCATTTTATTTAGTTTAAACCAGTGAGGCCCACATATCATTCACACAGGGCTAACATTAATTGAATCTAAACATTTTTTACAACTTAACAGGGGTGGGCCTACATGTAAGTCAGAGGTTTTTTTTACATCTAATTTTAACAAGGGGGGGGGGTATGCTAATTGGGGGTTAGCCCCTAATCAACCCGAGGACCTACCCCGCGGGCAGTGGCACAACCGTACCTTGTGGCCGGCCACGCACGGGCTCAGGCCACCGGTGGCCATGGCCGGCGAGCACGCAAGGGGCGGATGTAGGGGCGCACGGGGTGTGGCCAGCCCAAACGGGCACGCGCACAGGGGCGGCTAGGGCGCGGCCAGCGCGGGCGCAACGAGGAGAGCTCACGACACGTGGGGGGAGCGGCCATGACGAGGACATCGGCGGTTGCGCGGCGGAGGGGGTCTATGACGGGGGGATATGAAGGGGGAAGGGGGGGTGGGTAGGGAAGCTCACGGCGGGTCCGAGGGAGGGCTCGAGGAGGTCGGGGCGGGCGTGTAGTCGAGGCAATCGACGACGACGTGCGTCGCGACCGAGGTTGGGGAGGGGCTCGATTCGCGGCGTCCGGTGGCCGAGCGCTCGCGTTCGCCGGCGAGGGTGAGGTAGAAGGGCGCTGCGGTTCCCCTGGACGTGGTCTCGAGGCTCGGGGGCTGGTTTGCCGCGCCGGCGACGGTGGCGCGCCCATTGTTGCGCCCGGTGAAGAATACATGAGAGAGGGGAGCCCGAGGGGGAGATGGGGGTGGCCTAGGTTTCCAGGGGGGTCGGACTCGACCTTATCCTCCCCGAGGTACTGTCGCATCGCGTTGTCGACGCAGGAGAGGAGGAGGGGCGAGCGGGCTCGGCTCGGCCAGCTCTGCCATGGCGACCGAGGGAGAGGGGGATCAGGGGAACAGTTGGGGAAGGAGGGAGAGGATGGGCTGGGCCCGGGTTAGGTGGGGGCCTTGCCCATGGGCGGTAGATAGGATTTTTTTGTATTCTTTTTATTTACTGTTTTCTGTTTTCTGTTTATATTTCTTCTAGTTGCTTTTATATTTTGTAAAATATTTAGTAGGTTCCATATTTAGTATTGCACCATATTGAAGTGCCACAAAAAGTTTGGTGAATTAATAAATTCATTTTTTTAATTATGCCAGTAATAAAAGTGGACTTTAGGCTACTGTTTTTAATTGTTGGATTCATTTTATAGCTCATCAAATTCCCAATGTTGGTTTATCATGGCCTACTGATTATTTGGAATTTTTATCTGAGCTTGAATTTGCATGAGCCATGATCAAGGGTGATCACCACATGCCTAACCATCGTGACTTGGCTTTAATAAAAAGTGATTACTGTTCCAATACAAATGATTACTGTTGCGTGACACCCGGGGTGTTACAATTGACAACCTCTCTGAACTTCGTTGGGAGCAAAGTTATCTGTGTCTGTGTGCAGGTCCATGCCAGTTGCGCCGCTGACACCTACTTATCATCTTCTGAGTCCTACTGGTCGATACTCTCAACCTTGGTATCTTCACCAAGGGAAACTTGCCGCTACGCTGCATCTCACCTTCCACTTGGGGTAACCAACTAAGGGCAAGAAGCAATTATCATCTCTCGCGTATCAAGCAAATTTCTGGCGCCGTTGCCGGGGACTCCGATTGCTAAGATAGGGGAGTTTCCCACTACCTTTTACCTTTTCTTTTTAGTCTTGTTAGTTTACCTTTCAACTTTTATCTTTGTGTCTTATATAAAAAATTACAAAAAAAATTATTTATCTTGTTAGTAGTTGTCATTATGTCTGGTCCTTTTGCCTTTGTTGAGACAGAGGTTCTCACCTTTAAACAAAAAGGTGGTGAGAGTTTAAAAGATGCTAGGTATAGAATCAATGATTCTCGGAAAAGATCCACAAAGAAGCAATCCACTACTATCCTTCTTAGATTTTTTTATGTTGGGATTACTCCTTGCCTTGGAATAGGTTCATATTAGATACTGCTATCAATGGGAATTTACTAGAAGCCCCAATTTGGGAGTCTCTTAAGGTTATTGAAAAGCTTTTTGGAAATCTCCCTGTTGCTAGCATACAAGAAGATATAACTCTAGCTCACATTATGAAAAAAACTTGAAAAGATAGAGTTAGAAATACCAAGTATAACTAGGATAAATGAGTTGGATCGCAAGATTCAAGGGAATTTGATTAGGCTTGATAGCTCCATGCTTAAAATTATTAAAACTTTGGAGACCATCAAATCCCATGATATGGATCCTTTTAGGGTAGAAACTCCGGCAACAAAGGAACCTAAGTTCAATTATGTCCCTAAGGTTCCCCGACCTAAAAATAATCCACCCATTGCTGATACGTCCAAAACGTATCTATAATTTCTCCTTGCTCCATGCATGTTTTGTGTGATATTTCTATGATCTAGATACACTTTCATACATTTTTTATCATATTTGGACTAACCTATTAACTCAGTGCACCCCAGTGCCAGTTCCTATTTTCTGCTGTTTTTATATTTCAGTTTTCCCCCATATAAAAAGTGCCAGAAAAATTCGGGAAAATTCAGATAAAAAATCAGCGTGACGGAAGCTTCGAGAAGAGCCCGGGAGGGGCCATAGGGGATCTAGGGGGGTCAGGCGGCCTGTAAGGCCCGATATGCGGTATTGTTCCAGATCTAGATGTTTCCATCCAGATCCGGGGACGAAGCACATATCGGTCCCACCGCGACATATGACATAGCCATATGCCCCGGATTTCCAACATGATATCACAACATTACAGATACAAGGATACAACATCTCATACAATCGGCATACAACTGCCTTAATACAATACAACAGCGGAAGATATATGTCTGAGTACAGACTACAAGCAAATGCCAACTGGCAAAGAGAAAACATCGATCCCATAACCACACGGGTCCAGGCCCTCCGCCGGGATCCGCCTAACTAGTCGTCGTCGAGTCTCCACGTGAAACGTCGATCACCATACCTGTTGTCGATCAAGAACCCTGAAAAGAGTTTGGGGGTAGTATCATGAGTACAGAGGTACTCAGCATCCAACTGTAGTGGTCATCTGACCCAACAAGGACTTCATCACTCGTCATTCTAGGACAACTAGTAGTTTACGGTAAGGAAGGGGTAAGTGGTGAGGTTGCTACCGCACTAGCATTTATGAAGTGGCTAAAGATCTAGAGAGTAAGATAAGAAGCCAAACATTCGATGAGGAATCGCCTCCAACAAGTCTGCTATCCACCTACATACGCAAACATAACACCTATCCTATCCTTGTCCTCCTCTTCGCATCCCGACGAAGAAGAAGCAGTCAAGGCACACACACGTTGATCAAGTTGTATTAAGATATCTCAGTTGTTGTTGTCTATGAACAAGCAGTAGGTCTCAAGTCGTCCATAACCGTGGACACGGCTTCTCGAAAAGATTTAACCCTGCAGGGGTGTACCAACTGCCCATTACGAGGCGTCGCATGCTCGCCCATCTCTCTCAGTTGCTACCCATCATAGGCAACCATTTTATGATTTAGTTCCAAGAGACCCGAAACGACAGGTCCCTCTAACTAACAACGAACAAATCCGGGTGGCCCCCGGTGAGTCGACATCCATCTCAGGAGCCGGCCGCTCTCTCGATCTGGTCTCTACCGTCTGTCTCGGGTTTGGATAGCCGGTTAATCACACATGGGAAACCGGGTCCTCGGCCGAACAAGGTGGGCCAGCAAGGGAACTATGTCCTCACTGGTCCGGGTTGGTTTGTAAACAACTGGAAGCTGACCAGCACACACACACGGTTTCAAATGGTAAATCAGCTTGGGCCACCACTAGAAATGTTTGAAGCTAGGTAGGTAAGAAAAGGGGACCCCATAAAATCCCACACGCGGTTAGGCACGCTCAGTCTTAAAACCAATACCCGGAACTCGGGTCCTAGGTGACTCGAATGGAACAAAGCGTCGGGGCGGGATAGCCTAGACCTTCCATCCTTCGTCGAATATAGTCAACATTATAATAATCATATCATCAACAACAATATAATAATGTGATATCCCAAACCAAGGAGTAACAGGGTAACATCGTAGCATCCTAAGCATGCATACTAAGCAGGGGCTGAGCAACGAGCAATAGTAACATAGCAGTACAAGGTTTGCTGGGAGGGGACATGGCTGTATCGGTTTAAAAGAGGCTGTAAACATGTGGTAGGATCGAACATCGAACCTAACCTAGACTAGCATCCAAACCTCTGGTTGAAATAGAATGGATCATAAGTAATGTATAGTCCTTGCCTGTTGATAAGTCGGCTTCCGAAGGTGTAGTCGATCGCAAGCTCGTATCGTCTCCGAGAGGTACCCGCGGAAGCACACAAGACGATAAACACTGGAAAGCAATCAACGAGAAAGCATCTATTACTACGAGGCAACACAAGATCAAAGAGACAACACAAGGCACGGCAACGCGATACAGATCTATCGTCGAGAACGGTTACTAACAATTTAAGTGGGGTATCGGTCACACACGACGAATACCGCACGTTGACATGGCATTAACATGGCAACTCAACCAATACCCGCAAGTTGCTTAGCTACAGGTGATCAACCAACGGTTATTAACATGGCAACTCAAGCAAGCATGGCATGAGGTGAAGCACATAGTAAACTACCTATGCTAGTCAATTTAAGCGAGGCACAACCTAAACATGGCATACCACTAAGTGCCGCACGAGGATTAAAAGGTTAACAACAGAAAACAATAGCATAAACACAAAGTACACAAAAAACTAATCAAGTTACATATAAAGAACACCCCAAACGGAATTACGGTTAAAAAGATACAAGCAAACAAGTTACGGGCACAAACTGCCAACATCACGAAGCACACTTTAGAGCAATGCACAAACAGGATAATCAATGCAACATGCTCACAAATGACATGGAACTAAAGTAGACATGACAGGGAAGGCATGGCAAAAATAATCATGCAAAAGGCATCATAGATCAAAAGATATTAAACAAACAACATGGCATCGCAAAGTAACAGACTTGGAGAAAAACAGAGGTGGCTGTCAAAAACAGCAGCATAGCAACTTTAGAGCAGAATATCTATATGACCAGGAATGCTAACATGAAGATTCAATACATGTAATGAAAGTAGACATGATGCTTAACAATATGCAATTGGAATCAATCAATTCCGATAAACGGTTGCGAAGCAATCGTCACCCGAAGTTGCAATAAAATAACAGTTTCAGCAACAACAACACATTAACATCAGGATCACCACTTTGGAGCAAGATTTAATATAGCTAAAGCACCCAAACATGGCAAGTTAAAGCATGGAATTGAAATACACATGATGCTTAACACATAGGAGAAAGAATCAATGCAATAGGCCTCATGGATGAGTCACAATCATCATGCAAAGTTGCAACAAAATAATAACAGCAGCACATAACAGCAATTTGTAGCAGTTAACGACCTGATGCCCTGTTCAGCACACAATTACACAATCAAGATGAGCTCAAATGCAAAAACTTTCTACATACGAACGCTAGAGCACGCAAAACTGAGCAACTTTCGTTTTGGGGGCACGTTCATCGGAGCTACGGATCAACGGGAAATCGCATCGCGAAATTGAATCAGCACACAGTTTGATCCCAGACTTAGAAAAATTTACAGGGGGTTCTCAGAAAAAAAAGGCTAAAGGGGCCTCACCCATGGGCCTGGCCCAACAGGCCAGAGGCGGCTGGAGAGGCCACTGGGCTGGCGGCCTGGGACAGTGGGCCGGTGGCGCCATGGGCCGGCTGGGGAGGCAGGCCGGCCTGGCTGCGGGCTGGGAGGCCGGCTCGTTCCCGTCTCGCACGGGACAACAGGCGACGGCTGCATCCGCCGGCGACGAGCGGTCCAGGCAACGGGACGAGGGGAACGGGCAGGTCCGGGCGCGCGGTGGCCTTGGTTGCCGGATCCTGGCCGGAGGGAGCGCGGGCGCCCGGCGCGGCGAGGTGAGGGCGCGAGCCCGAGCTCGGGCGACTCCGCCATGGCGGCGGCTCCGGGCGGCCTGCAGCAGAGGAGAAGGGAAGGAGGTTAGAGAGCGGGAGGGAGAGAGGAGAGGGAGAGGAGGGGCTAGCCAGGAGGAGAGGGGCGCCGGCGGCTGGCTGGCCGGAGGCGGCGGCGCGCGTGCTGGTCTCCACGGGCAGGCAGGTAGAGAGGAGAGAGGAGCACGGGCTGGGGCTGACGTGGCGCACTCCGGTGCGTTCGATCGCGGGATCGAACGGCCCAAAAATTCTGGGATCTGGGAGGCAAACTGGGCAAAGTGGAGGGGGTGGCTGCAAATTTGGCTTAGGGGAAACCCTAATTGGGGGTGGGAGTGTGGTGGTCTTTATATAGCCCCGGTGGCTGGCAGTTTGCAAAAACATCCCCGGTTTTTCTCTCGCGCGCTGTGCTCACGTTTCTGACTGCCGGGGGTCCGCAGTACCTCCGATTCGGGTAAAACTTCGAACTGCGCGATCAGCGCGTCGAGCCGGAGGCGTTCACCTCGCGCTGGAACCGTTCCGAAAACACTTTCCGGCGCACTATAAAAATATCCCGTTTAATCATTAAACGGGGTTTTTCGTTTCATTGGCTGCGGCTGGTCTCGTGCGGTTTTTGCGACGGTGATCGGGTGAAACCCGGTGTCGCACAGGTCGAGTGTCAGGGTGGCAAGGGTCGGTCTCCGTCCGATACGAGATAAGAGGGGGGAAATGTTGGGGAACGCGGCAGAAAACAAAAATTTTCCGCACTACGAACAGCCCAGGACCACTATGGAGACTGCATACAAGGTTTTGATCTGATCGTTACCGACTCGTAGCGCAGCGGAAGTAGAGTCGATGTAGATCGTTGGTGCAGACCCCCGCGGCTAGGATTTACAACCTCCCAACCGCGAGGATGTCCTCCCTCGTCTGCTCCTCGGACAGCGCTCCGAGAGGCGGTCGGACAGTCCCTCGGACGATGTCACGGACAGCCCTTCGGGAGGCCCCTCGAAACTCGATCGGTAACTCGGACAGCCCTTCGGGAGGACCCTTGAAACTCGAACGATAATTTGGACAGCCCTTCGGGAGGACCCTCGAACAGCCCCTCGGGCAAAAGATCGAAACTACGACCTCTCTACGGGGTTGCACACATACGGTGTCATCTATCCGGCAGGGCTTCGCCGTCCAGAACTAGTTCCTACCGGAACCCAGACAGCCTTTCGGCTCTACGAAACTATTTCGTGGGAGGGAGAGAAGAAAGCCAGATCATGCAATGGCACTTGTTGAGAGTTCAAGTGAGAACTTGGATCAGATTTGAGAGACCCCTCTCCACCCCTATTTATAGGGTGAGAGGCTATGGGGAAAAACCCAAAATGCCCTCCAAACTGCATCATTGCCTGCATCATCATGCAAGCTGCATCATCGCCTGCATCATCATGCAAGCTGCATCATCGCCTGCATCATCATGCAAGCTGCATCATCGCCTGCATCATCATGCAAGCTGCATCATCGCCTGCATCATCATGCAAGCTGCATCATCGCCTGCATCATCATGAATAGTGTATCCACTATTCATGAAGACATTTATCTGCGACCGTAAAATCCGAAACTTTTCTGTAGGTCTTAGAAAAATTCCAGTACCCACTAAAAGGATTTTGGACGCGTTCCGAAACAATTCCGGATTAGTGATTTTCATCTGCGAAAAGCAACCAAAGCGGTTCCGGCAGCTCCGGAACATTTCCGGTTTTTTCTCTCTGGAAAAATCCCAGAAGTTCCCAGAACAATTCTGGCACCCTCCAAGAATTTCCAGGCGTGTGCCGAAACCATTTTGACTTAATGATATATTCCGAAACAACTTTTTGGTTTTACCGAAATTATTCCGGTGTTCTCTTTCCGGAACTTTTCCGTTTTTCCGAAACCTTTCCGGTGACTTTCTCTCAGACTCCCTGTCTAGTATTCAGCAGATAGATGACCCTTAAGCGTGTGACCCTATAGGTTCGGTGAAGTATAGACATGACCCGGAACACTTTCCGATCAATGATCAACATCGGAGCCGTGGACACCCATATTGACCCCTATACCCACACGAATAAATATTCGAGTGAACCTCCAGTTGCCGTGTGCTATTCCTGTTGCTTCGTGATATGTTACAAATACCCGAGGTGAGACTTATCGGCATCCCCGTGGATCAACACTTGTCCACTATGCCAGTTACCTCGTTACTAGTATTGTTCTCTTTTCTCGTTCCCGCGTTCCGGCATCCCTGTGATCAAATCACACTGTGTCTGGCCAGACGATGGTGGATACCGTAACACCGAGAGGGCCCGAAGAATATCTCTCCATCGACGGAGGAGCAAATCCCAATCTTGAGCTACCTAGTTCCTTGTCATACTTTTCCGTGAACCCGTAAGCCGCCGTAATAGCCACCCTTTTACAGATGACGTTTAACAAACCCCAAAGTTCACGAAGCAAGTACGAAGGAACTCGATACTTTCATGGTCTAAGGAATTATGCAAACGCTCAACTTTCTCTGTGTTATAATCCATTAACTGGTGACGAATGTATCTCATAGCATAACATCAATCTGGGTCGATTCAACACAAATGTTCTTCTAACATTGTGCCCTCAAAATTGCCGGCATAGTCATGCCCATGATCAGGAAAACAGAACCATCATGCAACACTTGAGCTAGTCTTAGAGGCGAGACTACGAATATATATTTTTTATCCGTTTATTATTCCACACGTGCATATGAGTCTTCCTCCGAGCCTCGTGGTTATTGCAGACTCGAGAACCATAGCAGTTATAGCATGGAATATAAACATAATTAGGAACATGGGGATAAATAATAACATTTATTATTGCCTCTAGGGCATATCTCCTACAGACTCCCACTTGCACTAGAGTCAATAATCTAGTCAATGCTAATGCACTTTACACCTACGGCATACTGGTGTAAAATATGCTTCACATGTGGTATAGCCTGATGTCCAACGGATCTGACAACTTCAACTCCGTGTGTATCTTTGCATATCCTCGCGTTTTCACGCTTTCACAAAATTCATATTTTGTGTGGACTTGGCTTTGTATATATGTGAATCACTGGTCGAACCTTGATTACTCAGACTGAGCTATGGAGCAACTATCTTCAATAGTGTTCCATTGACCAAAGCCATATTGGAACCATACTAAGTTCATGAATGAACTATATGATTCAACATTTTCTTTGTTGCTTCTAAAGCAGCAACATACATAGCCATTTGTTATAGAATTTCGCCACAGTAACCTGTTATGAACAATTCCAACTTACTGTGCCACCATATTGTGTATTACACACACAAAAACTTTAACTCAAATCGAAAATCGCATGGAGCATTGATGAAAACCGTATCGATGTAATTACTTACAACAAGTTCTTCATAATCTCTTCTTGCGAGAAAACATGTCATCAGTGCTACTTTAGTACTCAATGACATTTTTCACTGTTGTCCCACGATCAGTTCTTTGATCACTTTGGTATCTATACTCGCAACAACTTTGGAGTATTGGACATATCTGGTTGTTTTACATACCATGGAATACATGATTAATCCCAACACGAAGGTGTGTGGAATCTCCATTATGTAATTTGCTCATCAGTGTTTTGGGACACTGAGTCTTGCAAAAACTCTTTCCATGTGACTTTGGCAAGAATCACTCCTTGTCATTTTTAACGCTAAACTGTTTTAGCACCTTGTCAATATGTATTTTGGCTTAGCCCTATTAGGCAATTATATCTCATAGATAATTATGCCTAATATCAAGACAACTTAGCCCAAGCACTTCGTTGAAAAACTATTTTCAATGAAGTCTTAATTTGTGTCAAGAAATTTATATTATTTCCAATTAACAATGTGTTAGGCACACAAGGTTTTTAGAAATATTATTATGCTCCCACTTACTTTCTTGTAGCCACAAGCATCTTCGTTATCCATCGATGAAATCAAACTCTTTTGATTATTTCATCAAAAACGAAGATTCCAACTCCATTATGCTCTCTTTTGTCCATCGCAGGAACTCTGAAGTTTGCATACTTACTAGCATCCTCTGGACTGACAAAATACCTTGGACTGTATCTCCAAGGCAGTATTTCCATCTCATGGAAATCCTTTTGGCATCCATGTTTCATATCTCATGAATGAAATACGTATTAATTGCTAGTTTAACCCGAACCGACTTTAAGCATCGCTACGGAGAGACAATCTCGCCGTAGTTAATTCCTTGAAATTGTTATAAGCAACAAGTCGAGCTTTATGGATAAAACATTTTTATCCGTATCAGTTTATAGTTCCATTAATATTCGTTAGACTCTAAGTCTTCCGAATGGTCCATCAAGATACAATCTTGAATTACGTATATGGAAACTATCTCGGATTTGTATTGGCATTTAGCCAATTCCGGAGTCAGGGCCCATCATCGCTTCCTTGATTATCGTAGGTATGTTGTTGTCTAACAACAATATCTCGTTTGCGCACCTGAGAGGTTTGCACGAGTTTTGCCTACGTGGCTCAGTTGCAAGTTTGACCGAAGGCCATACATCTCATGTAGAGGCTTCCGTATCAGTTGCAGTAGGAAACTCTGGAATCACTTCCAAGGTTCCTTTCCTTTGATCTGATGACGAAGATACTGTTATCTCGTCGAGTTGCACTGTCCTCCCACTCACCTTTTTTCAAGAACCATTCTCTTTAAAAGCATACCGTTCTTTGTGGCAAAACCTTTTGCCTCGGTATAGTGGTGGAGGAATTCCCAATAATTTGGGATAACCTACAAAGTAGCACTTGTCTGATTTGGAATAGGTTTGTAAACAGTTTACACAATCCCCATATTCCAAATGTTAAGAAAAGATAAAACATGGTTGGGCGTACCATACCATGGCGTCATTTCAACAGACCTGATGGCGCTCCTTTAAGTGTAAAAGCCGTAGTCTCTAAAGCATTACATTAAAAGGGATAATGGCAAATTGATTTATGTCATCTTTGATCTTACCATGTCATAAATGGTTTGATTACATCTTCAAGGACATTCCACTTGCAGTGGTGTTCCGGGAGGTGCAAGTTATGAAAACTCTTTTCACAACTCATCAGACATTGGCTAAACTTGTAACTCAAAAATTCCTTTCTGCAATCAAATTGTAGAAACATAATTTTCTTGTCACAATAACTTTCACTTCATTTTTGAAAACCTTTCGAATGATTTCAAAAGATCCAGACTTACGTCTCATCAAGTAAATATCCATATATCTACTTGAGTCTTTTCTGAAGATAGATAAATCCACTACTAACAACATTTATCGGACTACACACATCAAATGTATGATCACCAATAAGTTTGTTGTTCGTTCCTCATGGCCTGTGAACGGTATTTCAGTCACTTAACTTTTCGGACGAAAGTTGCAAGTGTGAGATGATTCATAATCAAATGACTTCAAAATCCATCATTATGGAATTTCTCCATGCGGGTTTCTCCAATGTGACCAAATGCAGTGCCACACATATGTGGTATTCTTTTAGTCTTTCGACATTTAGCGTCATTGTTATGGATGTATCATATTACCATCAATATTCGTAACATACATCCCATCCCCGATGGAAGCATGGCCCTTTATGTTATTCATAATACTGAACAACAATTGTTCTTTTATGAACAACCTTCTTGCAACATACTTTATGCAATGGGCTAGAGTGTATAAAACTCTAAAACGAATTATGAAAATAAATACAGATGGTGATACACCGATGGAAGGTATAGTAACTTTTACTATGTTCCCAGCGCGTATCTAAAACTCATTACTGGCAAGTCTTTTAGGCCGTAGTGGTTCTTGCATCGAGTTGCAACAGAATGCAATCGAGCGGGTATTCCTGTGATCAACTTTTAATCATAATACCCAAGAATTATGGACTAACTGTTTAATCACAATTCCCAAGAACTATTTATTTTTGACCAGCCTTCCATACATCAATAACTTTCATGACTTTTATACATGAGCTGGACATTCCAGTCTTCTTTCTTTTTGCCCTTATACTTTTAACAGTTTAACTTTCAATATATTTCTCCTACTCTCAGAAGAAGCACCCAACTTTAAGAGTGGCGTTAGCCCCGGACTTCCTAGGCGTGTGAGTCATACTAACACCCTTTGGACATTTCCTTTCTCTTTAAGTTGTTTGTTTTATTCACCTTCATCATATGACAGGCGTTCTTCTGGATCCCTCTCTTATCAGTCAAATGCCCAGTAAACACTGTACTAATACTTTGCAAACAGATATTGCTTTGGATATCTCATATCTTTTAGCCTTTGTCTGTATCTGAAAACAATTTTCAGTTCCATGAATATTACATAACTATCCCAAACTTGTGAAGTTCGGGTCTTATGGAAGCAAACGTATTGCACTTGACCACAATGGAATTCTAGCTTTTGGATCGAAGGACGAGAGTCACATCATCCATAGCATTAGCGGGAGGACACCGAAAGCATGCGATAGGACAAAATCCTTCTCGGCACTCTTGAGGACAATCCTCGCATTACGTTACCAACCGTAAAGTTTTAACCAGATATTTAACAGCTTATTCAATTTTAATAGGGAAGGTGGAAACGCGAGCCATTATTCTACAACTATTAGCAAATTATACTTAGACAGTGTTCATAATTAATTGCACTCAGAATTAAACAAGTTAATTCTAAAATGCGCTCCCACTCAAATCAATATCTCTCAAAATTGATTATGAGTGATTCAAGATCCAAATATCAATACAACGCCATAGAATCATCATCTCATGACGAGGATTTTGATTTGGTAGGCCAACTTGCCGATCACATCTCTATGTGACTCTTGTTCATCTTTCGATGCATGTGTTCCGAGCTCAGGACGATCCTGCCATGAACGTCAAGACAACCAAGTGATCTTGCTGCGAGGTCTGACCTCACCCGCCTTACATTTCTCCAATCGTTCGTACCCATGCATCCATGGCGCACCCCGAAAGGATAGATGCTGTGACGGTGCTACATTTGGGAGAACACTAACTACTTGATATTTTAAGTGAGAGATCACCCTAATAAAAAGCGACTACCGCGCAATCAAGAAGGGTGCAACTTAAGGGATAAACATCTCAGGTAATTTATAATTGCATGATATGGTATAGCCCCTTCTGACGGAGAAGTCAAGTATTTCTTCGTCTTTGGCATTTGCGTCGGAGTTCACCTTCGCGAAGTTTGCCACCACCTTGTCGATGCACCAAATAATATTGCTATCTCTATAGCTAATAAAATAAGTGCATTACATAAGGTTGACTCGCAGGTCATTAAAGTGACAATCATATGGCTCCAGCCATCATGCCAAATCATGACACGCAGGTCATGTTAATAAATTTACATTATATAGTCATCTCATACATAATCAAATTAATATGAGCTTTGCTATACCACATCACATGCACATCCTGCAAAACCAAGTTAGATGCCTCTAATCGGTTTATGCAAAATTTTATTTTACGTGGCTTCTAAGGTTTTGACTTAAACCGCAGCTACCAACGTTTATCATCAAGCATGATTATTCAAGTCGCTAGATTAACTTTGCGGGGTGTATGAAACACGAGATAATAAAATCTCGAGCCCCATACTGAACTTCGTCATACGCGTGATCCCCGTGCAGATCATATCTGCATTGCCCTTTAGTCTGCAGAATTTCTTCTTTCTCTAACTATGGTGGAATTCAACGAACTGTTAGCACTTCTTTGATCAATCAGGATCGCAGATTGCCAGAACTTTGAAACTCCACCATACTGTTATTGAGATCAGAAATACACAAATTCCAGGGAAGCAACAAGAACATCGGGTAACAGATTTCATCTGCCACCCGCATAAATAATTTTCAGCAATAGATCTGATCTACTCTAAAATTATATTATGCAATACCCATACATCTCTATGTATTCTAGATCGCAACATGCATCTACGCATAGCACGGCTCTGATGCCACTGTAGGGGAACGCGGCAGAAAACAAAAATTTTCCGCACTACGAACAGCCCAGGACCACTATGGAGACTGCATACAAGGTTTTGATCTGATCGTTACCGACTCGTAGCGCAGCGGAAGTAGAGTCGATGTAGATCGTTGGTGCAGACCCCCGCGGCTAGGATTTACAACCTCCCAACCGCGAGGATGTCCTCCCTCGTCTGCTCCTCGGACAGCGCTCCGAGAGGCGGTCGGACAGTCCCTCGGACGATGTCACGGACAGCCCTTCGGGAGGCCCCTCGAAACTCGATCGGTAACTCGGACAGCCCTTCGGGAGGACCCTTGAAACTCGAACGATAATTTGGACAGCCCTTCGGGAGGACCCTCGAACAGCCCCTCGGGCAAAAGATCGAAACTACGACCTCTCTACGGGGTTGCACACATACGGTGTCATCTATCCGGCAGGGCTTCGCCGTCCAGAACTAGTTCCTACCGGAACCCAGACAGCCTTTCGGCTCTACGAAACTATTTCGTGGGAGGGAGAGAAGAAAGCCAGATCATGCAATGGCACTTGTTGAGAGTTCAAGTGAGAACTTGGATCAGATTTGAGAGACCCCTCTCCACCCCTATTTATAGGGTGAGAGGCTATGGGGAAAAACCCAAAATGCCCTCCAAACTGCATCATTGCCTGCATCATCATGCAAGCTGCATCATCGCCTGCATCATCATGCAAGCTGCATCATCGCCTGCATCATCATGCAAGCTGCATCATCGCCTGCATCATCATGCAAGCTGCATCATCGCCTGCATCATCATGCAAGCTGCATCATCGCCTGCATCATCATGAATAGTGTATCCACTATTCATGAAGACATTTATCTGCGACCGTAAAATCCGAAACTTTTCTGTAGGTCTTAGAAAAATTCCAGTACCCACTAAAAGGATTTTGGACGCGTTCCGAAACAATTCCGGATTAGTGATTTTCATCTGCGAAAAGCAACCAAAGCGGTTCCGGCAGCTCCGGAACATTTCCGGTTTTTTCTCTCTGGAAAAATCCCAGAAGTTCCCAGAACAATTCTGGCACCCTCCAAGAATTTCCAGGCGTGTGCCGAAACCATTTTGACTTAATGATATATTCCGAAACAACTTTTTGGTTTTACCGAAATTATTCCGGTGTTCTCTTTCCGGAACTTTTCCGTTTTTCCGAAACCTTTCCGGTGACTTTCTCTCAGACTCCCTGTCTAGTATTCAGCAGATAGATGACCCTTAAGCGTGTGACCCTATAGGTTCGGTGAAGTATAGACATGACCCGGAACACTTTCCGATCAATGATCAACATCGGAGCCGTGGACACCCATATTGACCCCTATACCCACACGAATAAATATTCGAGTGAACCTCCAGTTGCCGTGTGCTATTCCTGTTGCTTCGTGATATGTTACAAATACCCGAGGTGAGACTTATCGGCATCCCCGTGGATCAACACTTGTCCACTATGCCAGTTACCTCGTTACTAGTATTGTTCTCTTTTCTCGTTCCCGCGTTCCGGCATCCCTGTGATCAAATCACACTGTGTCTGGCCAGACGATGGTGGATACCGTAACACCGAGAGGGCCCGAAGAATATCTCTCCATCGACGGAGGAGCAAATCCCAATCTTGAGCTACCTAGTTCCTTGTCATACTTTTCCGTGAACCCGTAAGCCGCCGTAATAGCCACCCTTTTACAGATGACGTTTAACAAACCCCAAAGTTCACGAAGCAAGTACGAAGGAACTCGATACTTTCATGGTCTAAGGAATTATGCAAACGCTCAACTTTCTCTGTGTTATAATCCATTAACTGGTGACGAATGTATCTCATAGCATAACATCAATCTGGGTCGATTCAACACAAATGTTCTTCTAACATTGTGCCCTCAAAATTGCCGGCATAGTCATGCCCATGATCAGGAAAACAGAACCATCATGCAACACTTGAGCTAGTCTTAGAGGCGAGACTACGAATATATATTTTTTATCCGTTTATTATTCCACACGTGCATATGAGTCTTCCTCCGAGCCTCGTGGTTATTGCAGACTCGAGAACCATAGCAGTTATAGCATGGAATATAAACATAATTAGGAACATGGGGATAAATAATAACATTTATTATTGCCTCTAGGGCATATCTCCTACAGGAAAATAATCGCCGATCGATAAATCAGGGATGCAAACACCGCAAACAAATCAGACAATCAAACAATTCACACCGAAAACAAAATTTTAATTTTTGTGAAAACTGGACTGTTACACGGCCACCCTGCGCGGCCCCACCCCTGGCCCACCTCTGGCTGCCCCCTTTCGCCTATTTATCCCCCCATCACGGGGAAACTCCAGCAGGAGAACCCTATTCCGCGAACTCGCCTCTGTTCCGCCGCCGCCGCGCTTCCAAGATCGGGAGCACCAGAAGACCTCTTCCCGGCACCCTGCCGGAGGGAGGATTGACCTCCGCGAGTCTCCTCTCCACCATGGATGCTCCCCGGATGTCTCGTGAGTAGTTTTTCTTGGACCATGGGTCCGTGACCAGTAGCTATGTGATGTTCTCCTCCCCTCTTTGATCTTCATTGTTTAGACCTCGTGAGCTGCCCTACATGATCGAGGCACTTTGTACTATTTTTACAATTGCTATGTTGAGTTTGATCGGATCTGATTGATTATGAGATTATGTTCAGATTGTGATAGAGTAATATATTTGGTTTCTATCTTTTATATATTTGTTCCTAAGTAATTTTTGCATGTTCTCCGTTGCTGTTTATTGCTTTGGCCAAGTAGTAGGTAGTGACTCCAAGAGGGAGCGTTGTGCTAGATTGTGGGTTCATGCCTCCCTGATGACACGCTTGAGTGACAGAAACATGAGTCTAGGGGGTGTGCTGTTGCCACAAGGGGGAAAACAACGGTGCTTGTGACCGCGGTCACAAGGATTGTTTACTTTACGCAAAGTTCTTTTATTGCAGTTGTCTGTTGCTTTGGATTTACACTTTGGGTGGGGCTCGCAACTTAATACCAGCGAGATGTTCTGGATAGATATCTCAAGGTGGATGATTAGTAGTAGATGCAGATGGATTTCGGTCTACTTATTTTGGCGTACTGCCCGTGCTTTTGAACCTCTTCCTTTCTTTTGTAGCATAGTTAGCATTGCGGTGCGTTCATAATCCTGTCAATTGCCCTTCTGTAATTTGTTTACCTCGCATAGCAGTTTTATCGACTTTTGGGAGAGAGACATCACTAGCGAACATCACGTATCCCGGTCTATATCCTCATTACTGTTTCCAAGCTATCTTTACTTTTCTGCTTTTACTCGCTATCATTATCACTTGTGTTTTACCCTTTGTGAACAACAAGACTGGGGAGATTGACAACCTCTCTAAACTTCGTTGGGAACAAAGTTATCTGTGTCTGTGTGCAGGTCCACGTCAGTCGCGCCGCTGACACCTACTTATCATATCCGGAGTCCTACGGGAGACAAACCTTGGTATCTTCACCGAGGGAAACTCGCTGCTACACTGCATCACGCCTTCCACTTGGGGCTCACCAACGAAGGGCGGGAAGCCGCTTAGCAAGAGAATTTCTGGCGCCGTTGCCGGGGACTCCGAGTGCTAAGATAGGGGAGTTGCACACTACCCTTTACCTTTGTTTTTTAGTCTTGTTAGTTTATCTTTCAGTTTTTATCTTTGTGTCTTTTATCAAAATTTACAAAAAATATATTTATCTTACTGTTAGTAGTCCTCCTTGTTTAGATGAACATGTTAGGACTGGGTGCTTTGCGGGAATCGGAAGTTCTCGATTTCCGTCAAAGGGATGGAGAAAATATGAAGAAGGCCTGGGACAGAATTTCTGAAGCACATAAAAGAGTTATGCCTTGGATATCTATAAAAATCGTGCTTAGAAAGTTTTACCATGGTCTTTTTAAGTGGTGTAAACACTCTCTTGACATTATAGATGAAGGAGATTTTCTAGAGTGTGATGAAGATAGGGCTCTTGATATTTTGCATAGTCTATCTAGTTATTTTGTTTATGATCGTAGTGTTGATACTGTCATAGATAGACTTGCCACTATTGAAAAAAGACTGGATGCTCTAGACTTGAGTAAAGTAGAGGAACTTAAGTCCAACAAGAAAGAAATGTTGGAGATAGATGATGACTGGGAGCCCTTTGTTAGGATTAGCATCTCTAACCAAAGCTTCCTTGCTCTTTGTGATATTGGATCCACAGTTTCTACTATGCCAAAAATAGTTTATGATTCTTTGAAACTGGATATGGATATATTATCATCTTATCATGAACATTCTAATGGAGATATTTCAGAAATGAAAGGAAAGGTAAAAGAAGTCCAAGTTGCATTCCTTCATAGGACTGCACCAATGGATTTCTTCATCATGGAGCCAAACCAAAGTAACATTGTGCTCGGAAGAGACTTCCTCCGTGCTATGAAAGGCTTCATTGATATTGGTAATAGGCACATACGCTTACGCGGTATGGCGAAAGGTAAGTATATCTTTCCTAGTAAGAAGAAGAACGAGCTTATTGAAATTCAATCTGAGGGTTTTTATGATTCTGATCTTGGATACCCTTGATTCTTCTTTTTTGCATCATGCCTAGCTAATGGCTTTAAAGAAGCGCTTTCGGGAGGCAGCCCGCAACGAATTTAGGTTTTTCTTTTTGCTTTTTTTGTGTCTTGATGATTGTTACTACTGTAGCAACATCATTGTATCTTTATTTTTCAGCCTTGTGCCAAGTTATAGCCTCTTACGGCAAGGGAAGTAAAAGTTGTGACATGCTGTCCAGAAAACAGATTCTGTCCTCGTGACCAGAAAAATTCCAGAAAACTCCCAGTTCATCTTTTTGAGCTGAATTTTTTACACAGTATGCTCTATACAATTACGAAACTTCCGTATGTTTTGAGTTTTTTGATTTGAGTTGCAGAAGTGCCCTAAAAAATTCCTTACTATCTGTTGTTCTGTTTTTCACAGATTCTGCCACGTTTTGTCTCTTCTAACTTTTGCAAACCTTAAGCTTGCTTTTTCTTTGCAAAAACTTTTTGGCGCTCTTGAGAAACAGTATCTCTTCAAGAATATCTTTATATCCAGTGGAGAAAAAATTATTTATTAAGGGTACTAACCTCTCTAATCAGCTTATGATGAGTTATGTATGAAGGGAGTTTTCAAGTGTGCGATGGAAGATGATGAAAGAAGATCCAGGAGTGTCAAGCGCTCAAGCTTGGGGATGCCCCCATGCATCCCCAACAAATATTCAAGGAGACTCAAGCGTCTAAGCTTGGGGATGCCCCCGTGCATCCCCTTCTCCATCAACAAATCATCAGTTCGTCCTTCGTCTCACTATATTTTTATCACTTCATGTGTTATGTGCTATGCGTGGAGCGTCTCGCTCTTAGGTTTTGTTTTTAGTTTCTTTAGCTTTGCTTGCTGTTCATAACAAGTTAATCCCTTCTTACTTTGTGTGGGAGAGAAACACGCTCCACTTTCAAAATCTAGAACACATCATAGGATTCTTCATGCCTATCTTTTTGCTGTTGTGTGTTCTTTATCTTTTCATAGCTACTGCCATGTTTAGTTTAGTCTTAGTTTGTCTTTAGCATGAGCCTTGGATTTTGTTTAGTTTGTTGCTGGAACTCTTTTTAGTTTTCATGTTTATCTTGTTAAAGAGAGTTGGTTGTTGCACTGAGTTGTGTCTTGTCTTGAATGTAGGTAATTGAGGTTGCTATTTAATTTTAGTAGTAGCTTGCAATAGTTTTGAGGTATTGTTATGAGTAATGTTTGGACTTTTGGTGTCAAGAGCTCTAGCCTATTAGTGATAGGTGTCGTATTTTGGGCAATCCGTGTTTATTTTCAAAACCTACAAAACTAGTTGAGAACTCTAGCTACTAGATAGATCACTACTCTTCTGAGGGGTCGAATATTAGAGTACACTCACGTACCATGAGTCGAGGATGCGCAAGGATAACCAAACCCCCATACACTCCTCCTCGGGGTACTTGTCTCTTTGTGAACCTCCTCATTAGATTGAGAGTTACCGATAAAAAGTGCATGAGTTCTTCGGACTAATGTAAGTATTGAGAGTTGACACTTCCACCTTCCCATATTTTGCTAGCCTTTCCCGTGCCGTGCATTGCCTTCTTCTCACTCCGAGAGTTTGTGTCCACCTTCGCCGGTACATCCAAACCCTTGGCATGATACGCTCTGTCATCATAAGCCTCCCTTTATCCTTCCTCAAAACAGCCACCATACCTACCTATCAAGGCATTTCCATAGCCTTTCCGAGTTACATTGCCATGCAACTTCCACCTCTTCATGACTTGATCTTCATGTCATACATGTTCCTGCTACACTGGCAGCGACATACATTGCATATATCATGATAGTTACATCTTCTTTATGTTTTGAGTACCTTGTAAACTGTGAAAGATCTCCTTTACCTTCTTGTAAAATAGAGTGTTGCCCTTAAGTGAGGAAAATATCCCAAAGTGGACACATTAAAAGATCCCAAAGAGGACAAATGAGAGTTAAATAGAAAGAGCCATTGAGGCCACCAAAAAATACAAAAAAAAATAGAAAAAAGAGAAAAAAGAAATAAAAAGAGAGAAAGGGGCAACAGTACTATCCTTTTTGAGAGATCCACACTAGTACTCCCTTTATATCCTTGTACTCCATAGAGATGATCTTTTTGCATATAGTTTGGAGAGCTTCTTAGCTCGTAGGTGCATCCATTGCATGACAATCCCTACTCCTCACATCATATCTATCATTTGGCATCTCTTGCCTATGATTGTCCTCATTGATGTGAGCCTTTCTCATCCTTTTTTGTCTTCCTCCTCCACCATATTTCTCTCTTTGCCATCCTAAGTGTCAACTCTCGTGCTTACGCTCATCCATTGCATGAGTGCTCAAAATATCGAAAAGGAGTGGATCAAATTGACTTGTACCTGGCTAGTGGTCCGGGGACGAGTCAAGATAAGATTCCAAAGAGGACCAAGTGTGAAACTTTAGTAGATTGAGTTCTCAACAAAAAAAATACTTTTTCTCGTATTCCCTATCCCCTTTCTTGCACGCAAACACCATTTGGAGACATTCGAGTCACGGACAGCGAGAGCTCTTGCACCTTTTGTTCTTTTCTTACTTGTTTCAATGCTAATATAGACTCTTGCATGTTATGACTTGAATTGAATCTCTAACCTTGATTGCTTTACTTAAAAGTCCTTATTTGTTTGTACGGACTCTCACGCAAACATCATCCATAGTCACGGACAGCGAGAGCTCTTGCACCTAATGTTCTTTCATTATTAAGAAGACTCATGATTATTGTTCTGTACAGACCCTAGGCCGCGCCAGGTGGACGAATGGGTCCCTCGTGGTGGCCCCCCGGCCCTCCTTCGTGGTTCCGGAAGCTTCCGTTGCGCTGATTTTTTATCCGTTTTCCCGAATTTTTGGAGCACTTTTAATATGGGGGAAACCTGGAATAAAAAACAGCTTAAAGCAGGAACTGGCACTGTGGTGCACTGAGTTAATAAGTTAGTCCAAATATGATCGAAAGTGTATGAAAGTGTATCTAGATCATAGCAATATCACACAAAACATGCATGGAGCAAGCAGAAATTATAGATACGTTTGGGACGTATCAACATCCCCAAGCTTAATTCCTGCTCGTCCTCGAGTAGGTAAATGATAACAAGCATAATTTCTGTGGTGACATTCCACACAAACAAATAAGGACTTTTAAGTAAAGCAATCAAAGCATGCAATTCAATTCAAGTCTTAACAAGCAAGAGTCTATATTAGCATTGACACAAGCAACAAAAAAACAAAGGGTGCAAAAGCTCTTGCTGTCCGTGACTCGAATGTCTCCAAATGGTGTTTGCGTGCAAGCAAGGGACTAGGAAGAAAGAGAAAAAAGGTTATTGAGAACAACTATCTACTAAAGTTTCACACCTGGTCTCCTTTGGATTCTTATCTGGACTCGTCCCCAGACCACTAGCCAGGTACAAGTCAAACTGATCCACCCCCTTTCGATATTTTGAGCACTCATGCAATGGATGAGCGTGAGCAGGAAAGTTGACACCTAAAAGGCGAAACAGAAAGAAGGTGGAGGAGGAAGACAAAAAGGTGTGAAAGGCTCACATCAATGAGGACAATCATAGGCGAGAGAAGGCCATATGATAGATATGATGTGAGGAGTAGGGATTGCCATACAACGGATGCACATGTGAGCTAAAAGCTCTCCAAGGAAACTAGTGGGGGTGCATCTAACTTGCTTGCTCAAGAAGACCTAGAGCTCGTTTGAGGAGGCTCATCATTGGAATATACAAGCCAAGTTCTATAGTGTGAAGGGTCCCCACATAGCTATATGCATGATGATGATCTCTATGGAGTACAAGGGATAGAAGATGAAGTACTAGTGTGGATCTCTCAAAAGGAATAGTAGTATGCCCCCTTATCTCTTTTTATTTTTCTTTTCTCTTTTTTCTATTTTATTTTTATTTTTTTGGTGGCCTCAATGGCTCTTTCTATTTAACTCTCATTTGTCCTCTTTGGGATCTTTTGATTTTGTCCTCTTTGGGATCTTTTCCTCACTTAGGGGCAATACTCTATATTTTACAAGAATATAGGAGATCTTTCACACTTTACAAAGGTACTCACATAAAGAAAATGTAACTATCATGATGCAAATGTATGCCTCTGCCAGGGTAGCAGGATATGAAATGATACTAGCGCGTCATGTAGCAATGATTAGGGCAAGGCCCAACTAGCATGCGGCTCATCGATCAAGCAAGTAGCATGTATGACATGAAGATCAAGTCATGAGAAGGTGGATGTTGCATGGCAATGTATCTCGGAAAGGTTATGGAAATGCCTTATAGGTAGGTATGGTGGCTGTTTTGAGGAAAGATATAAGGAGGCTTATGATGACAGAGCGTATCATGCCAAGGGTTTGGATGCATCGGCGAAGTATGCGCCAACTCTCGAGGTGAAAAAGGGCAATGCACGGTACCGAAGAGGCTAGAAAAAGTATAGGTGGGTGGAAGTGTCAACTTTCGAATACTCACATTAGTTCAAAGAACTCATGCACTTATTATTGGCAACTCTCAATCTAATCAGGAGGTTCACAAAGAGACAGGTACCCCGAGGAGGAGTGTATGGGGGTTTGGTTATCCTTGCGCATCCTCGACTCATGGTACGTGAGTGTACTCTAATATTCGAACCCTCCAGAGGTTAGTGATCCATCTAGTAGCTAGAGTTCTCAACATGGGTTTTTTGGTTTTCGAAAAACACACGGATTGCCCAAAATACGAAATCTATCACTAATAGGCAAGAGCTCTTGACACCATAAGTTCAAACATTACTCTAGTCAATACCTCAAAACTATTGCAAGTTACTACTACAAAGGGAATAGCAACTTTAACTACCTACTTTTAGTCAAGACACAGAACTCAGTGCAACAGGCAAACTCTCTAACAAGATAAAACATGCAACCTATAGAAAGTTCAACCTAAGACAAAATAAAAGCTCTAGAAAAACTAAAGCACTACAACTAAACAGAACAGGAGCTAAGAAAAGAAAAAGAACAACTCACAGCTAAAAGAATAAGCATGCAAATCCTATGAGGAGTTCTAGTTCAAGAGGAGCGTGTTTCTCTCCCACAAAAAAGAGTAAGTTGGGGTCTAACTTGTTACTAAAGCAAAGAAAGCAAAACAAACCTAGAAAAGTAAAGAGCGAGACGCTCCAAGTATAGCACATAACGCATGAATTGATAAAAATATAGTGCCACGAGAGACGAACTGATAATTGTTGATGAAGAAGGGGATGCACGGGGGCATCCCCAAGCTTAGATGTTTGAGTCTCCTTGAATATTTATTGGGGGTGCACATGGGCATCCCCAAGCTTGAGCGTTTGACACTACAAGATCTTCTTTCATCATCCTCCATCGCGCACTTGAAAACTCCCTTCATACATAACTCATTGTAGGCTGATTAGAGAGGTTAGTACCCTAATAAAATAATTTTCCTCTACTGCAAATAAAGATTTCCAGGAAGATCTACTGTTTCTCTTGATTGCCAAAATTTTTTTGCAAAGAAAAAGTAAGCTTAAGGTTTGCAAAAGTAAGAAGAGACAAAACGTGGCAGAATCTGTGAAAAACAGAACAGCATATAGAAAATATTTTTTTAATGGTACTTATGCAACTCAAATAAAAAAACTCAGAACATACGCAAGTTTCGTAATTGTATAGAGAACGCTGTGTAAAAAATTCAGCTCAAAAAGATGAACTGGGATTTTTCTCTGATTTTTCTAGTAACAAGGACAGAATCTGTTTTCTGGACAACATGTCACAACTTTCACTTCCCTTGTCGTATGAGGCTATAAAAGGCACAAAACTTGAAAAGTAAAGATACAATGATGTTGCTACAGTAGTAACAATCATCAAGACCACTAAGAACAGAATAAAAGCAAAAAGAAAAACCTAAATTCGTTGCGGGCTGCCTCCCGAAAGCGCTTTCTTTTATGCCTTTGAGCTAGGCATGAAGATTATAAAAGATGCTCACGTAAGAATAAGGATTTGAAGAAAAAGAGAGCATCAAGAAGAAAACATGGAACACATTTAAGCCTAACCCACTTCCTATGCATAGGCATCTTATAAGAAAATAAATCAAAGAAGCACGAAGTGACAAGCATAGGAAGGTAGAACAAGAGCAACTTTAAAACTTTCAACATGAAGAGAGGTGTTTTAGTAATATGGAAGTTTCTACAACCAAACTTCCCTCTCTCGAAATAATTTTCAGTAGTATCATGAACAACATCAAGAATATAGCTATCACATAAATCATGTTGTTCATGACTTACAAGGACACATGTATAGTTTTCAACACGGTCTTTAGGATTATAAGATAAATGCAACCCATCACATTGAGCTTTGATAAGAGGAAAATTCTCAGGAGTTGGAGATTTCAAAAGGATAATAGGGCAATCAGGTGTGGGTGCAACAACAATAATTTCATGCTTAACATAAGGAACTATAGCAAGTTCATCTTCGTAGGCATCATCCATAGTGGCATCATGGCCATCAACAAAGCAAGTATCAAAATCATTAGAAAGGGAAGTATCAAGTGAGTCCTCAGAATCACAAGATTCCTCTTCATAGCAATCATTAGCCTCTTCTTGGGCAGCAAGCATTCTATTTTTAAAAGCCTCAATATAAGCATTGGAAGTATAATTCTCAAAGCAATAAGCAAGAACATCAAGGTTTTCAGACTTGTGAATAGTATCGTAATACTTTTCAATCAAAGAAGCAATCTCATAAGCACCTTTAAAAGCAACAAACTCTTCAATCTTTTCAACATCAAAGTAATCATAAACACCTTTGGCATAAGAAGATAGGATCTCATTTTCATTAAACTCACATTGGAAAGGAAGGTGTTTACGCTCTATATTAGAGCAGCAAGTAAAATCATAAATGTGGCATAAACACTCAGCATAGCAATAAGAAACTTGTATTTGATCCCATAAGTGTTTCCCTTTCTGAGATAGGCGGTGCCGCGTATAATGAGCGGTTGTATTTGCTCATCCAATGATTTCCCCTCAACCAAGTCGGTTGTGTTTTTAGCGCGAGCACAAATTGATCGAAGACGATCCAAGTGAAACATGTCCATCCTACCATATTTGGGTGGTTCCACACCCATGGTGAAAATAGCATCAGTAGGTATTTTTGGTATTTTTGATAAGGGACACAAAGGTAAAAACTGAAAGGTAAACTAACAAGACTAAAAAGCAAAGATAAAAGATAGTGTGCAACTCCCCTATCTTGTAGACTTGAGTCCCCGGCAACGGCGCCAGAAATTTGCTTGATGGCTTCTCGCCCCTCATTAGTTACCCCAAGTGGAAGGTTTGAGATGCAGTGCGGCAGCAAGTTTCCCTCGGTGAAGATACCAAGGTTATCGAACCAGTAGGACTCAGGAGATACATGTAGGTGGCAACGTCGCCAGAAATTTCTTCCTGACTAGGGTGTTGTCGTGGACCTGCACACAACAACAAATAACTTTGCTCCCAACGAGTACAGAGGAGTTGTCAATTCCTCCGGCCTTGTCGTTTACAAAGGATCAACGCAAGAGATAAAAGGTACAAAGGAAAGTAAAAGCTGAAAGTAAATTGAGGGTGTGAACAATAATGTGAAGATGGACCGGGGTTCCGTGATTTTCACTAGTGATGTCTCTCTCCAAAAGACGATAAAAGTGCTAGCGAGGTAAACAAATCACAGTTGGGGAATTGACAGGATTATGAAGGCACCACAATGCTAACTATGCTGCAAAGAAAGGAAGGGCTCAAAAGCAATGGGAAGTACGCCAAGGTAAGTAGACCGAAATCCATCTGCATCTACTACGAATCATCCACCTTGAGATATCTATCCAGAACATCTCGCTGGTATTAAGTTGCGAATCCCACCCAAAGTGTAAACTCAAAGCAACAGACAACTGCATTAAAAGAACTTTGCGTAAAGTAAACAATCCTTGCACCCGCAGGTACAAGCACCGTTGTTTTATCCCTGGTGGCAACAGCACATCTCCTAGTCTCATGTTTTTGTCACTCAAGCTAGACATCAAGGGGCTGAACCCACAATCGAGCATGACGCTCTCTCTTGGAGTTGCAAATAAAATACTTGGCCAAAGCAAATACCGCAGCGGAGTGCAAGAATTTACTCAAGAACAAAATATAAAAGAGAAGAACCAAATATATTACTCATCACAATCTGAACATAGTCTCATAATCCATCAGATCCCAACAAACTCAGCATAGCAACAACATAAATTACATAGATGCCTCGATCATGTGAGGCAGCTCACGAGGACTCGAAAGTGGAAGCACAAAAGGGGGAGAGATTCATCACATAGCTACTGGTCACAGACCCATGGTCCAAGGGGGACTACTCACGACACATCCGGAAGGCGTCCATGGCTATGGATGGTCTCCCAGAGGGGGTTCCTCCTTCCGGCAGGGTGCCGGGGCAGCTTCTCCAGGCAGCCACGATCTTGAAACGGCGGTGGCGGAGGTACAGAGGGGAGTTCGCGAGAAAGAGATCGATATTAGGGGTTTCCACCCCGAGGGGTA
Organism: Bromus sterilis; assembly: GCA_950022295.1. Lineage (NCBI taxonomy): Eukaryota > Viridiplantae > Streptophyta > Magnoliopsida > Poales > Poaceae > Bromus > Bromus sterilis. The sequence continues at coordinate 342,705,126 of OX465596.1, read as the reverse complement.
AATATAGGCGAAGGGGGGCGTCGAGGGGAACCATGAGGCAGTCAGGAGGTTCCCTGGCGCGGCCCAGGGTGGGGCCGCGCCACCTGCCCTCCTGGCTGCCTGGTGGTGCCCCCCTTCCCTCTCTTGGTGATTATGGAAGATTCTATTGCGCTGATTTTTTTTATATTTTTCCCGGAATTTTTGGAGCACTTTTAATGGCCGGAAAACCTGAAATACAAAAACAGCAGAAAACAGAAACTGGCAACTGGGTGCACTGAGTTAATAGGTTAGTCCAAATAGGTTCAAAAGTGTATGAAAGTTCAAGCAAAACATGGCAAAGTCACACAAAACATGCATGGAGCAAGCATAAATTATAGATACGTTTGGGACGTATAAGTTGTGTCTTGTCTTGTCTTGAAAGTAGGTAATTGAGGTTGCTATTTAATTTTAGTAGTAACTTGCAATAGTTTTGAGGTATTGATGTGAGTAATGTTTGAACTTTTGGTGTCAAGAGATCTAGCCTATTAGTGATAGGTGTCGTATTTTGGGCAATCCGTGTTTATTCTCAGAAGCCTACAAAACTAGTTGAGAACTCTAGCTACTAGATGAATTGCTAATCTTGGGAGGGATCGAATATTAGAGTACACTCACGTACCATGAGTCGAGGATGCGCAAGGATAACCAAAACCCCATACACTCCTCCTCGGGGTACTTGTCTCTTTGTGAACCTTCTTATTAGATTGAGAGTTACCAATAATAAGTGCATGTCTTCGGACTAATGTAAGTATTGAAAGTTGACACATCCACCTCCTCATATTTGCTAGCCTCTCCTGTGCCGTGCATTGCCTTCTTCTCACTCCGAGAGTTGGCGTCCACCTTCGCCGGTACATCTAAACCCTTGGCATGATACGCTCTGTAATCATAAACCTCCTTATATCTTTCCTCAAAACAGCCACCATACCTATCTATCAAGGCATTTCCATAGCCTTTCCGATATATATTGCCATGCAACATCCACCTCTTCATGACTTGATCTTCATATCATACATGTTCTTGCTACACTGGCAGCGGCATACATTGCATACATCATGATAGCTACATCTTATTTATGATTTGATACCTTGTAAAATGTGAAAGATCTTCTATACCCCCTTGTAAATTAGAGTGTTGCCCTTAAGTGAGGAAAAGATCCCAAAGTGGACAAAATAAAACATCCCAAAGAGGACAAATGAGAGTTAAATAGAAAGAGCCATTGAGGCCACCAAAAAAATACAAAAGAGTAGAAAAATGAGAAAAGGAAAATAAAAAGAGAGAAAGGGGAAACACTACTATCCTTTTGAAAGATCCACACTAGTACCCCCTCTATATCTTATTACTCCATAGAGATGATCATTCATGCATATAGCTATGTGGGGAACTTCACACTATAGAACTTGGCTTGCATATTCGAAGGATGAGCCTCCTCAAAAGAGCTCTAGGTCTTCATGAGCGAGCAAGTTAGATGCACCCCCACTAGTTCCATTGGAGAGCTTTTTAGCTCATATGTGCATCCGTTGCATGGAAATCCCTACTCCCCACATCATAACTATCATTTGGCCTTATCGCCTACGATTGTCCTCATTGATGTGAGCCTTTCTCACCTGTTTTGTCTTCCTCCTCCACCATATTTCTCTCTTTGGTATCCTAAGTTTCAACTCTCATGCTTACGCTCATCCATTGCATGAGTGCTCCAAATATCGAAAAGGAATGGATCAAATTGACTTGTACCTGGCTAGTGGTCTGGGGACGAGTCAAGATAAGATTCCAAAGAACACCAAGTGTGAAACTTTAGTAGATTGAGTTCTCTATCCCTCTTCTTGCACGCAAACACCATTTGGAGACATTCGAGTCACGGACAGCAAGAGCTCTTGCGCCTAATGTTCTTTTGTTACTTGTTTCAATGCTAATATAGACTCTTGCATGTTATGACTTGAATTGAATCACATACCTTGATTGCTTTACTTTTCAAAGTTCTTATATGGTTGCTAGCATTTCACCTAAGAAATTATGCTTGTTATCATTTACCTACTCGAGGACGAGCAGGAATTAAGCTTGGGGATGTTGATACGTCCCAACGTATCGATAATTTCTGCTTGCTCCATGCATGTTTTGTGTGATATTGCTATGATCTAGATACACTTTCATACACTTTTGATCATATTCGGACTAACCTATTAACTCAGTGCACCCCACTGCCAGTTTCTGTTTTCTGTTGTTTTTCTATTTCAATTTTCCCCCATATTAAAAGTGCTCCAAAAATTCAGGAAAAATTAGATAAAAAATCAGCGTGAAGGAACCTTCCGTAGTCCTGAAGGGGGACCAGGTGGGACCCACCAGGGCCCTAGGCGGCCACCGTGCACGACCTAGGGCTTGGTCGCGCCAGGGGGGCGCCTGGACCCCTGGTGGCCCCCCTGGCTGCCCCCCTTCGCCTATATATCTCCCGTGACGTGAAACTTCTGAAAACAGAACCCTCTTTCGCGATCTCGCCTCTGTTCCGCCGCCGCCGCGCTTCCAAGATCGGGAGCACCAGCAGACCTCTTCCCGGCACCCTGCTGGAGGGAGGATCGACTTCCGGGAGCTTCCCCTTCACCATGGATGCTTCCCGAATGTGCCGTGAGTAGTTTCCTTTGGACCATGGGTCCGTGATCAGTAGCTATGTGATGTTCTCCTCCCCTCTTTGTTCTTCATGGCTTAGACCTTGTGAGCTGCCCTACATGATCGAGGCACATATGTAATCTTCCTGCTGTTGCTATGCTGAGTTTGATGGGATCTAATGGATTATGATATTTTGTTCAGATTGTGATAGTGTAATATATTTGGTTCTTATCTTTTATATTTTTTGTTCCTAAGTAATTCTTGTATGTCCTCCGTTGCTGTTTATTGCTTTGGCCAAGTAGTAGGTAGTACCTCCAAGAGGGAACATTATGATCGATTTTGGGTTCATGCCCCCTGATGACACGCTTGAGTGACATAAACATGAGTCTAGGTGATGTGTTGTTGCCACAAGGGGTAAAACAACGGTGCTTGTAACCGCAGTTGCAAGGATTGTTTACTTTACGCAAAGTTCTTTTTAATGTCGTTGTCTGGACCTTTGGGTTTACACTTTGGATGGGGCTCGCAACTTAATGCCAGCGAGATGTTCTGGATAGATATCTCAAGGTGGATGATTAGTCGTAGATGCAGATGGATTTCGGTCTACTTATTTTGGCGTACTGCCCATGCTTTTGAGCCTCTTCCTTTATTTTCTAGCATAGTTAGCATTGCAGTGCGTTTATAATCCTGTCAATTGCCCATCTGTAATTTGTTTACCTCGTATAGCAGTTTTATCGTCTTTTGGGAGAGAGACATCACTAGTGAACATCACGGGACCCCGGACCATATTCTCATCATTGTTTACACGCTCATTTACTTTTCTGCTTTTACTTTCAGTTGCTATCATTATCATTATCCCTTGTGTTTTTGATCCTTTGTAAACAACAAGACCGGAGAGATTGACAACCTCTCTGAACTTCGTTGGGAGCAAAGTTATTTGTGTCTGTGTGCAGGTCCAGGTGAAGTAAGCAACCTCGGTTGTGAACGGTGCCGTTGTTTGCTTCACCACCTACTTATCATCTTCGGAGTCCTACTGGTCGATACTCAACCTTGGTGTCCTCACCAAGGGAAACTTGCCGCTACGCTGCATCTCACCTTCCACTTGGGGTAACCAACGAAGGGCGAGAAGCAATTATCATCTCTCGCATATCAGTTGGCCAAAGTGACCATAAAAACGCAGACGCGCGCGAACATCGGCACTCCAGCCGACGCAAATGGACAGAAATCGGACAAAACACGCGTCCGTTTGCGTTGGCACATTCGAGTTTCCTTTAGTGAGGATGAACTATTTAGGTATTATAGATTTGAATCTGAGCCCAGATTCATACGCTTCTGCACAATTTTAAAAAATACGAAAAAACCTTTAAATTTTTAAAAAAATGTATGGTGAAAGAAGCTTAGGGACTAGATATTCATGTAAAATTTGAGTTTTTTTGAATATCTAGGGATCTCGCCGCAAAAAAGATAAATTCAATCCGAAATAGTGCACGAACGGTAGCGTTTAAAGAATCTGCAGATCTATCTTTTTTGCGGCAAGCTCCCTAGATGTCCGAACTTCTTCAAAATTTGCATGAATATCTCGCACGTAAACATCTTTCACCACAAAAAATTAGATATTTTGAGCTTTTTTCATATTTATTTATTTATTTTTCGTCTCCCCGGGTGCAGATGCACCCGAGCACCGAATCGACGCTCTCAAACTTGAACAACAAATTCAAATAGCCATCAAACTAATTATCAGATTAACAATTAAGGGAAGCAAAAAAGGAAAACTAATTACAGCTCACCCCTCTCACCGCCTTAGGCGACTAGGGTTTCGATCTCCTCCTGTGATCTTTGGTCACCGTAAGTTTTGATTTGGCTAGCGTTTTGATCCCCTGGTAAGTACTTCATCCCAACTAGGGTTCCTTACCTCCTTGCCTTCGATGTGTTTAAACCTTAAGGTTTCTCTGTGGAAGGCAATCGATGATGTTTGAGATATCATGGTGAATCAATATGAATCTAGTGGATCTGGTCAGAAGAAGGAGTGGGGGAAGGAACTACTGAGTCAACTTACCTTCGGGAGGATGAATCTGATAACTTTGTACGGAAGGATGAATTCAAGGAAGAGGAAACGGTGCTTGCTAAATAGCGAGCTATTGCGAAGGTTCATATTGAAAAGGGTTTTAGCATTATTGTGTTATACGCTGATATGCGCTTGGCATGGAATCCTGCTAGGGAGGTGAGATGGAGAGAGATTGAGGATAATCTATGTACAATTTGGCTGCCTTGGTGACTGGAACAAGGCGATTGATACGTCCCAAAAGTATCGATAATTTCTGCTTGCTCCATGCATGTTTTGTGTGATATTGCTATGATCTAGATACACTTCCATCCACTTTTGACCATATTTGGACTAACCTATTAACTCAGTGCACCCCAGTGCCAGTTTCTGTTTTCTGCTGTTTTTCTATTTTAGTTTCCCCCCATATAAAAAGTGCTCCAAAAATCCGGGGAAAATCAGATAAAAAATCAGCGTGAAGGAAGATTCCAGAGGCCCAAAGGAGGGCCAGGGGGCCACCACCAGGTGCCCAGGCGGCCACCTGGCGCGGCCAGGCCCCTGGCGCGCCAGGGGGGCGCCTGGACCCCTGTTGGCCCCCTGGCTGGCCCCCTTCGCCTATTTATTCTCCGCCACAGGAAACTTCCGAAGACGGAACCCTATTTCGCAATCTCGCCTCTGTTCCGCCGCCGCCGCGCTTCCAAGATCGGGAGCACCATCAGGACCCTTCCCGGCACCCTGCCGGAGGGAGGATCGACCTCCGGGAGCTTCCCCTCCACCATGGACGCTTATGGATGTGCCGTGAGTAGTTTCCTTTGGACCATGGGTCCGTGATCAGTAGCTATGTGATGTTCTCCTCCCCTCTTTGTTCTTCATGGTTTAGACCTCGTGAGCTGCCCTACATGATCGAGGCACATATGTAATCTTTCTACTTTTGCTATGCTGAGTTTGATGGGATCTGATGGATTATGAGATTATGTTCAGATTGTGTTTGAGTAATATATTTGGTTTTTATCTCTTATATTTTTGTTCCTAAGTAATTCTTGCATGTTCTCCGTTGCTGTTTATTGCTTTGGCCAAGTAGTAGGTAGTGAATCCAAGAGGGAACGTTATGCTCGATTGTGGGTACATGCTCCCTGATGACACGCTTGAGTGACAGAAACATGAGTCTAGGGGATGTGTTATGGCCATAAGGGGGAAAATAACGGTGCTTGTAACCGCGGTTGCAAGGATTGTTTACTTTACGCAAATTTCTTTTTAATGCAGTTGTATGTTGCTTTGGGTTTACACTTTGGGTGGGGATCACAACTTAATACCAGCGAGATGTTCTGGATAGATATCTCAAGGTGGATGATTAGTAGTAGATGGAGATGGATTTCGGTCTACTTATTTTTGCGTACTGCCCATGCTTTTGAGCCTCTTCCTTTCTTTTGGAGCATAGTTAGCATTGCGGTGCGTTTATAATCCTGTCAATTTCCCATCTGTAATTTGTTTACCTCGCATAGCAATCTTATCGTATTTTGGGAGAGAGACATCACTAGTGAACATCACGGGACCCCGGTCCATATTCTCATCACTGTTTACAAGCTTATTTCCTTTTCAGTATTTACTTTCAGTTGCTATCATTATCATTATCCCCTGTGTTTTTGATCATTTGTAAACAACAAGACCGGAGAGATTGACAACCTCTCTGAACTTCGTTGGGAGCAAAGTTATTTGTGTTGTGTGCAGGTCCAGGTCAAGGAAGCAACGTTTGTCGTAAACGGTGCCATTGTTTTGTTGCCACCTACTTATCATTGCCGGAGTCTAGCGGGAGGAAATCTTAAAACCTCGGTATCTTCACCGAGGGAAACTTGCCTCTACGCTGCATCTCACCTTCCACTTGGGGTAACCAACGAAGGGCGAGAAGCAATTATCCTCTCTCACGTATCAAGAAATTTTTTGGCGCCGTTGCCGGGGACTCTGAGTGATAAGATAGGGGAGTTTCCCACTACCTTTTACCTTTAATTTTTTGTCTTGTTAGTTTACCTTTCAGTTTTTGTCTTTGTGTCTTATATCAAAAATTACAAAAAAATCGGCCACCTTGCTGCTACTATGGGTTCCTCTGAAAACACCAAGTTGTGTGACTTCACTAGTCACAACAACAAAGACTTTATCTGCACTCCTATTGCCACACCTGCCACTTCAGCTACCTCTTATGAAATAAAACCTGCTTTGCTAAACCTTGTTATGAGAGATCAGTTCTCTGGTGCTGGAGATGCTGCTGCTTTGCACTTGAATAATTTTGTTGAATTATGTGATATGCAAAAGTATAAAGAAGTAGAAGGTGATGTTGTTAAGCTCAAGCTTTTTTCCTTTCTCTTTGAGGGAAGGAGCTAAAATCTGGTTTCAATCTTTGCCTTGGAATAACATAGATTCTTGGGATAAGTGCAAAGATGTTTTTATTGGTAAGTCTTACCCACCTGCTAAAATTATCCAATTGAGGAGTAACATTATGAACTTTAAGCAATTGGATAATGAACATGTTGTCCAATTTTGGGAACGTATGAAATCTCTTGTTAAGAAATGCCCTACACATGGTTTGACTACCTGGATGGTTATCCAGACTTTTTATGCAGGCTTGAACTTTACCTCGCGGAACCTGTTAGATTCGGCCGCGGGAGGAACCTTTATGTCAACTACACTTGGTGCTTCCACAAAGCTTCTCGATGAGATGATGACCAACTATTCCCATTGGCACACCGAATGCGCTCCAACAGGTAGGAAGGTAAACTCTGTCGAGGAGATTACCTCCCTCAATGAAAACGTTGACTTACTTATGTCTCTACTTACGAAGCAACCCTATATTGATCCTCATGTTGTCCCTTTAAATTCTTTGGTTGCTCAAGAACAAGTAGATGTGAACTTCATTTCTAGAAACAACTTTAACAGCAATTCTTATAGGGGCAATTTTGCTAGCAATCCTAGACCATTTCCATCCAATTATGGGAACAACAACACTTACCCTAGCAACAAAAACCCCACTTTTGAACTAGAAAGTATGCTTAGAGACTTTATCACTACCCAAAAATCCTTCAACAAGAATGTAGAAGAAAAGTTAGCTAAATTAGATAATCTTTGTTTTAAGGTAGACAGGTTAGCCCTTGATGTTGAGATCTTAAAAATTAGAACCTCTCCCCTTGAGGAGAAGACTGCCACTCCTATTAATGCTATCCAGTTACAAATTAATGAAAATATTAGGATGATGGCTAAACTTAAAGAAAGATGGGCTAGAGAAAAAGAGGATGAGGATAGAATTATGAGCCTTCCTACACACCACACAGTTGCCACTATCCAAATTTTTGAGGATACCGAAACTATTAGCACCCAATGCACTCCTGGTCCCATTGGACCTATTAATGGTGATGCTAGTACCTCAACCGTAGAAGAAGAAACTCCTATGAAGATATAGGGTTTCAAACAAGTGAGCCTAGATGACACTACTACCACCTTTGATAGTAGTGATATTGATTTTGATAGTTGCACCCTCTCAGAAGTTATTAGCTTGCTACCCAAAATGTCTAGAGACCCCCACACTAGCACACTCAATCTTGCCTTCACGAAGCATATCACAAATGCTCTCATGAAAGCTAGGGAGGAGAAGCTTAGGATAGAAGCCTCCATACCTAGGAAGCTAGATGATGGTTGGGACCCTATAATAAAAATTAAATTAAATAACTTCTCTTGCTATGCTTTATGTGATGTTGGAGCTAGTACCTCTGTCATGCCCAAAAGAATGTATGATATGTTTGACTTGAAACCTTTTGATTCTTGTTCTTTTGGTGTTCGTCTTGTCGATTTTTCCGTAAAGAAACCTTTGGGGAAGATCAACGATGTTCTTATTATTGTCAATGACAACTATGTTCCCATTGATTTTATTATTATGGATATAGAGTGTGAACCTTTATGTCCAATTATCTTGGGACATCCTTTTCTTTGCACCGTTGGTGCTATCATTGACATGAAAGAGGGGAATATAAAATTTCAATTCCCTCTCAAAAGGGGGATGGAAAACTTCCCTAGAAAGAAAATCAAGTTACCTTTTGAGTCCGTTACACGGGCTAGCTATTCTCTTTCTCTTGATAAAACTTGATTCTTCTTTTGCCTTATGCCTAGCTTAAAGGCGTAAAAGAAAGCGCTTGTTGGGAGGCAACCCAAGATGTTCTTACTTCTGTTTTTAGTGGTCTTGATGATTGTTACTACTGTAGCAACATCATTGTATCTTTATTTTCAAGCTTTGTGCCAAGTTATAGCCTCATATGACAAGGGAAGCGAAAGTTGTGACATGCTGTCCAAAAAACAGATTCTGTCTTCTTGACGGGAAAAATCGGATCAAATCACCAGTTCATCTATTTGAGCTGAAGTTTTTACACAGCGTGCTCTATACAATCGCGGAACTTTCATATGTTCTGAGGTTTTTGATTTGAGTTGTAGAAGTACCCCGAAAAAATTCTCTACTACCTGTTGTTCTGTTTTTCACAGATTCTGCCAGACTTGTCTCTCCTTACTTTTGCAAACCTTAAGCTTGCTTTTTCTTTGCAAAAACCTTTTGGAAATCTTGAGAAACAGTAGCTCTTCAATAATATCAATATATCCAGTGGGGAAAAATTATTTTATTAAGGGTACTAACCTGTCTAATCAGCTTATGATGAGTTATGTATGAAGGGAGTTTTCAAGTGTGCGATGGAAGATGATGAAAGAAGATTCGGGAGTGTCAAGCGCTCAAGCTTGGGGATGCCCCATGCATCCCTAATAAATATTATAGGAGACTCAAGCGTCTAAGCTTGGGGATGCCCCCGTGCATCCCCTTCTCCATCAACAATCACCAGTTCGTCCTTCGTCTCACTATATTTTTATCACTTCATGCGTTATGTGCTATGCTTGGAGCGTCTCGCTCTTAGGTTTTATTTTTAGATTTCTTTAGATTTGCTTGCTATTCATAAAAAGTTAGACCCCGAGTTACTTTTTGTGGAAGAGAAACATGCTCCACTTTCAAAATCTAGAACACATCATAGGATTTTTCATGCCTATCTTTTTGCTGTTGTGTGTTCTTTATCTTTTCGTAGCTACTGCCATGTTTAGTTTTAGTTTTAGTTTTTCTTTAGCAAGAGCCTTGGCTTTTGTTTAGTTTGTTGATAGAACTCTCTTTAGTTTTCATGTCTATCTTGTTAAGAGAGTTGGTGTTGCACTGAGTTGTGTCTTGTCTTGAAAGTAGGTAATTGAGGTTGCTATTTAATTTTAGTAGTAACTTGCAATAGTTTTGAGGTATTGATGTGAGTAATGTTTGAACTTTTGGTGTCAAGATCTCTAGCCTATTAGTGATACGTGTCGTATTTTGAACAAACCGTGTTTATTTTCAAAATGTAACACCCCCAGTGTCATGCTACAGTAATCACTTTTGATTACTACCAAGTCCCTGTGATTGACCATGCAATGATCACCTTGATTCAAATCACAATTCAAAATCCCCTTTGGATGGAATTAACAACAAAGTAGAAAATAAACCGTAACCAAAAATTATGCAATAAATTTTATTAAATTGCAAATAATCATTGGGCCATATTAAGATATAAGTGGTAAATTATTGAATGATTAAATATTTCAAACAAACCAAAACAGAACCAAAATAGCCTATTTGATTGATTAATAATTGAATGAAGTTCTAAATGAATTTTTTTGGTGCCCAAACTTTTTGTGGCATTGCGATAATGGACAACACAAATTATGGAACAAGATTCATATTTTACAAAAATCGTTTGTTGGCAAAATAAAATAAAACATGAAAGGATAAAGAAAAACAAAAAAAATTCTATACTACGCCTAGGGCACAAGCCCACCTAACTGGGCAAAGGGCCCAGCCCACCTTGCCCCCTGCCCCCCTAGACCTAGCCCGAGCCGGCTCCTCCCCCATCTCTCTCGTTCTCTCTCTCCCTCCCCGATCCCGATCCCCCATCCCCCTCCTAGCGCGACCGCCGCCGGCCGATTCCGGTGATGGTCGGCCGCCCCACCGCCATCCAACGCCTGACCGACCTCCCCCCGCTCCGGTCCTTCCACTACACTGCGCGACGCGCCGTCTACCTCCTCCTCCTGCGGGCACGACCGAGCCCTAGGCCGCCACACCTTGCCGATGCTAGGCGTCGCCGTGGTGACCGCCGTGGCTCCGGCTCCTCCCCGGCCTCCGCGCCACACGACTCGCCGGCCTCCGGTGCCGCTGCTCCCCTCCCCCCAACCGATTCGCTGTGCGCCGCTCCTCCTCGCGCTCCCCCCGGCCAACCCTAGCCGCCCCGCCGCCATGGCTATCGGTGCACGGGCCGCCATGGCCTCGGCCGCGTCCGCAGGTCTCCCTCGACGCCCCAGCCGCGACGTCTTCCCCCTGTGAGCTCAGCCTCCATCTCCCCCTTTCCCCGTAGTCGATGCCACCGTACTCCCCTGATCTCTCCATGCTCACCGCGCTCGGCAGCGAGCCGACCGGCCCTGGATGCTCGCCCGCACGCCCGCTCGCCCATCCGCGCTCACCGCCGGCTGGCCACACCCCTGGACTCCCTTGGCGCCACCCCCGTGTCCTGCTGGCTGCTGCTGCCAGCCACGACCACAGCCATGGTCGTGTGCGTGCGCAACTGCTGCTATGGGATGTTACTCCAACTGTTGTTGTTACTTCTAAACTCTGGAACTGAAACTACACTGGCCACCCCTTTCACAACATCTAAACCAGCAACAAATCAATAGCAAATAAATTCTAATGGGTATGAAAATACTATGAACTGAAAGTAGAAGTATCAAGTTCCATTTTTCTCTATTGGACCAACTTCTTTGGATGCACGGATTAAATCCTATGAACTTCACAAAATGCGAATTTGTGTTAACAAAAAAAATGACAGAAAAATCGTTAGGTTCATAGCTACTTTAGAGTCTGTGATGAACAAGGTATTGGGACCTGTCATGCCATTTGATAGCATTGCATGAGAGTACTTTTGATATGTTGCAAAACACATATAAGAAGTATCTCCATTGGAGCTATAGATTCGTGGCAATCGTCAAGCAAACTTGGCATCTTTTAACGATTTTTCGAATTAGCGTCGGGCACCACTTTCCGGCAAAGTTTTACGTAAGAAGATGAACCCTATCCTAAATACCATCCGTACCGAATTCGAGATCGCAGACAGCTAATGAAAGTTGATGTTGGGCACAAATTCATCGGATGGGCGGCACCCCAAACCATAGCCCCCGAAGGTGGCCATTAGATAATTTTCCCGGTATTCCCAGACTTTGCAATATTTCAGAAAAATCCCAATTAGACAATGACAAATTGGCCCCACTTGTTATTAAATAAATATAAGGATTAATTTAAATACCAGTGTATGACATGTGGGTCCCACCTGTAAGTTTGACTGAGTCAATGCCACTGTTTTGGATAATGTTTTATTTAATAATAAAAGTAATTCCAGAAATTCTTTTAAATGATTTAAACTCTAGAAAATTATATATTTTAATCCGTATGTCAGATGAAAATATTTTATATATCAAAGTTGATCAGAAAAATACAACGAATACGAATACGCTATCTGTATACAAATAACCCCCTCTAACACAACGAACATCGACATCCCCCTTCGGGCCTTCTGCCGATAATTTCCGGTACCGATAAAAGTTGTCCAGATGAAAAACTTTTGTATACGAAAGTTGCTCAGAACGGATCAACGATTACGAATACGATACCCATACCCTCACCACACCCCTCTAACATACCACACACGAGACTTCCCCCCCTCTGGATCGTCTGTCCGGTAATCACCCGGAGCCGGTTAAATTTCCGTTTGGCCTGCAACGTGTACCAACGCGTTAGTCCACCTCTAGCTTTTTGCCATGTCTTGTATTTGTATTGCTTTTATTGCCGTGTATTTATTGTTTCTCCCCCTTTATTCTCCGATAGACCTAGACACTGCCGCCGACGACACCGTTGCTGAGTACGACTACTTCGTCGACGACCGTACCCCTACCGTCGAGCTTCCAGGCAGGCAGAGCCATTTTCCTTCCGCAGATATCGCCTATTTTTCCGTACATTTATTGCACTAGGCATGGTTACTGCTTCTGCTACGTTACAATTCTATTCAATTGCATAGCATGTTTTTTTTGTCGTCCCTTGATCTACCTTTCCTTGTCCTATGCTGCCTTATATATATATATATAATATTCAGCAGTGAACCCTGCACATTGTTAGCTAGGTATAGAATAGCGGGCCGTGATCACTCTGGTGAGTGAACGCGGATTACAAAATATTATAACTGCAACAGGTACGGATCAATGCAGACGCCCTAGGGAACCTACAACGGCGAGACTCTGCCGAGTCGCTTCGAGTTTGACTTACGAGTGGACGGACTCGTATTTCACTCTCGTCGGCTAATTAGCGTAGCATCACTGGGATGATACGAGGGTATTCCTCTTTAGTTCATTCCGCTGGTGTCTCGGCACCACAGGGGTGATACGAGAATATTCCTCTTTAGTTCATTCCGCTGATGTCTCTGTCGAACCTCTTCAAGTGTACCATCGAGGGTGATTCCTCCTGGTTTCACTTGATGGTAGGCACTCGAATCAAATGGTGTCCTTACAGGTAAGGAGTCGGGTGACCCAATGGTGCCCGCGCAGGGTATCTTAGCGGAACGACAGGTCAGGTGTATTCCACCGGTGTGCGGCGGGCCTGGTACTGTTCGTGGCCGACAGGTATCCTGTTGTACGAAAGTCGAGCTCTTCAAAGAGCAAACGCGAGACAAGGTAAGGAGACGGTTCACCTTGTAGGTAACCGCACGAGTTGGTGTGACCTCAGGGCAGGCATCGACGTTACTGGTGGTCCTGATTGCTGTCGTTGTCCGCGACTCATTCAATAAGGGGCAACGATAACGGTTGTCTCGACAGAGAATTAATAAAATGCTTAACGGGTTTGGTGGATGACTTGAGTAGCCTTTTGGCTTGTACGCACTACCTATACGCGAGAATTACGAGTTATGGGCTCCTCCGTGACGTAGCCTCGTTCGAAAGCTCTGAAAGACGTCCAGTTCAGCATTGCGGCAGGGACGGATCGCGCTGCGGCGTTGGAATTAACCCTCCTCGCAACGACCCGGAGAGCGAGGGGTGATAGGCCCATAACCCCCTTGCACTTAGGGCTGTAGACCAGCGGGGACCTCTCTGATGAGTCGTAGGATGGACTGCGTTGTGTCGGATAGCCTCGGTGGGGCATTCCCTAACAAGGTGTACGCCACCCTGGAGATCCGAGCGTGTAGGATAACACTAGTGCAGCCCCTGCAGGGAAGATTGATCTATTCGAATAGCCGTGTCCAAGGTAACAGGACGCTTTATGCCGAAGCCAGATCCTACCACTACAAACTACTACTATTAAATTGTTGGTTCCGGTTTTTCTCCCTCGCGGGGATGTCAAGGGAGGGAACTCGAAGGCTTTATTAATTATGATTACAACTTATTATTATACAATGTTGCAGCAACTTCTGCTGCATTGTTACTTTCATTACTGTTATATTAAACTGTTGGTTGATTCTTACCTCATGCTGCAAGACTCGTCGGAAGATGCTAGTCTTCGATAGGCCTAGCTTCTTATCCTTATTCTGATTTCTACCTTGCGGTCCACTATATACAGCCTCCCCTTTCCATTTGATACAAATGCATAATTGCTTAGTAGAGGACGTAAGACTCGCGGGTATGCTAGATACCCACCTGCTTTATTTCCCCCTTTTGTTTTGCCTGATCGGCCGCTGCAGTCGACGTTGGAGTCCAGGAGCAGGAGATCCCCGATGCCGACCACCGCAACATGAAGATCCCCGATGCCGACCACCACAACATGAAGATCCCCGATGCCTTCTACGACGTCGAGTTCCCCTTTGACCAGGAGTAGTTTGGAGGTTCCCAGGCAGGAGGCCTCGCCTTTTCGATCGTTGTTGATATTTGTGCTAGCCTTCTTAAGGCAACCTTGTATCCTTGTGTCTGTACTCAGATACTATTGTTTCCGCTGACTTTGTGCTCTCGAGATGTTGTATTCGAGCCCTCGTGGCCCCTGGCTTGTATTATTTTTATTTGTAGAGTTGTGTTGTGATATCTCACCGTGAGTCCCTGATCTTGATCATGTACCTTGCGTGTATGATTACTGTACACGGTCTGATTTTGGGGGTGTCACGCAAAACCTACAAAAATAGTTGAGAACTCTAGCTACAAGATGGATCGCTAATCTTTGGAGGGATCGGATATTAGAGTACACTCACGTACCATGAGTCGAGGATGCGCAAGGATAACCAAACCCCCATTCACTCCTCCTCGGGGTACTTGTCTCTTTGTGAACCTCCTTATTAGATTGAGAGTTACCGATAATAAGTGCATGAGTTCTTCGGACTAATGTAAGTATTGAAATTTGACACTTCCACCTCCTCATATTTGCTAGCCTCTCCTGTGCCGTGCATTGCCTTCTTCTCACTCCGAGAGTTTGCGTCCACCTTCTCCGGTACATCCAAACCCTTGGCATGATACACTCTGTCATTATAAACCCCCTTATATCTTTCCTCAAAACAGCCACCATACCTACCTATCAAGGCATTTCCATAGCCTTTCCGATATATATTGCCATGCAACATCCACCTTTTCATGACTTGATCTTCATGTCATACATGATCCTGCTACACTGGCAGCGGCATACATTGCATACACCATGATAGCTACATCTTCTTAATGATTTGAGTACCTTGTAAAATGTGAAAGATCTTCTATACCCTCTTGTAAATTAGAGTGTTGCCCTTAAGTGAGGAAAATATCCCAAAGTGGACAAAATAAAACATCCCAAAGAGGACAAATGAGAGTTAAATAGAAATAGCCATTGAGGCCACCAAAAAATACAAAAAAAGAAAAAAAAGAAATAAAAAGAGAGAAAGGGGCAACACTACTATCCTTTTGAAAGATCCACACTAGTACTCACTCTTTTCCTTGTACTCCATAGAGATGATCATTCATGCATATAGCTATGTGGGGACCTTCACACTATAGAACTTGGCTTGCATATTCCAAGGATGAGCCTCC
Organism: Bromus sterilis; assembly: GCA_950022295.1. Lineage (NCBI taxonomy): Eukaryota > Viridiplantae > Streptophyta > Magnoliopsida > Poales > Poaceae > Bromus > Bromus sterilis. The sequence continues at coordinate 342,689,369 of OX465596.1, read as the reverse complement.
TCAAAAGAGCTCTAGGTCTTCATGAGCGAGAAAGTTAGATGCACCCCCACTAGTTCCATTGGAGAGCTTTTTAGCTCATATGTGCATCCGTTGCATGGCAATCCCTACTCCTCACATCATATCTATTATTTGGCCTTCTCGCCTACGATTGTCCTCAATGATGTGAGCCTTTCTCACCCTTTTTTTCTTCCTCCTCCACCATATTTCTCTCTTTACCATCCCAAGTGTCAACTCTCGTGATTACGCTCATCCATTGCATGAGTGCTCAAAATATCCAAAAGGAGTGGAGCAAATTGACTTGTACCTGGATAGTGGTCTGGGGACGAGTCAAGATAAGATTCCAAATAAGACCAAGTGTGAAACTTTAGTAGATTGAGTTCTCAACACAAAAATACTTTTATCTCGTATTCCCTATCCCTCTTCTTGCACGCAAACACCATTTGGAGACATTTGAGTCACGGACAGCGAGAGCTCTTGCACCTAATGTTCTTTTGTTGCTTGTTTCAATGTTAATATAGACTCTTGCATGTTATGACTTTAATTGAATCACATACCTTGATTTCTTTACTTTTCAAAGTTCTTATATGTTTGCTAGCATGTCACCACTGAAATTATGCTTGTTATCATTTACCTACTCGAGGACGAGCAGGAATTAAGCTTGGGGATGTTGATACGTCCCAAACGTATCGATAATTTATACTTTCTCCATGCATGTTTTGTGTGATATTGCTATGATCTAGATACTCTTTCATACACTTTTGAACATATTTGGACTAACCTATTAACTCAGTGCACCCCAGTGCCAGTTTATATTTTCTGCTGTTTTTGTATTTCAGTTTTCCCCCATATAAAAAGTGCTCCAAAAATCCGGGAAAATCAGATAAAAAATCAGCGTGAAGGAAGCTTCCAGAGCCCCGAAGGAGGGCCAGGGGCCACCACCAGGTGCCTTGGCGGCCACCTGGCGCAGCCAGGGGCCTGGCTGCGCCAGGGAGGGCGCCAGGACCTCTGGTGGCCCCCCTGGTGCCCGCCTTCGCCTATTTATTATCCGCCACGGGAAACTTCCGAAGACGGAACCCTATTTCGCAATCTCGCCTCTGTTCCGCCGCCGCCGCGCTTCCAAGATCGGGAGCACCGTCAGGACCCTTCCCGGGACCCTGCTGGAGGGAGGATCGACCTCCGAGAGCTTCCCCTCCACCATGGACGCTTCCCGGATGTGCCGTGAGTAGTTTCCTTTGGACCATGGGTCCGTGATCAGTAGCTATGTGATGTTCTCCTCCCCTCTTTGTTCTTCATGGTATAGACCTCGTGAGCTGCCCTACATCGAGGCACATACGTAATCTTTCTGCTTTTGCTATGATGAGTTTGATGGGATCTGATGGATTATGAGATTATGTTCAGATTGTGATAGAGTAATATATTTGGTTTTTATCTCTTATATTTTTGTTCCTAAGTAATTTTTGCATGTTCTCCGTTGCTGTTTATTGCTTTGGCCAAGTAGTAGGTAGTGACTCTAAGAGGGAACGTTATGCTCGATTGTGGGTACATGCCCCCTGATGACACGCTTGAGTGACAGAAACATGAGTCTAGGGGATGTGTTGTGGCCACAAGGGGGAAAACAACGGTGCTTGTAACCGCGGTTGCAAGGATTGTTTACTTTACGCAAAGTTCTTTTTAATGCAGTTGTCTATTGCTTTGACTTTACACTTTGGGTGGGGCTCGCAACTTAATACCAGCTAGATGTTCTGGATAGATATCTCAAGGTGATGATTAGTAGTAGATGCAGATGGATTTCGGTTTACTTATTTTGGCGTACTTCCCATGCTTTTGAGCCTCTTCCTTTATTTTGTAGCATAGTTAGCATTGCGGTGCGTTTATAATCTTGTCAATTTCCCATATGTAATTTGTTTACCTCGCATAGAAGTCTTATCGTCTTTTGGGAGAGAGACATCACTAGTGAACATCACGGGACCCCGGTCCATATTCTCATCACTGTTTGCAAGCTTATCTCCTTTTCAGTATTTACTTTTAGTTGCTATCATTATCATTATCCCCTGTGTTTTTGATCCTTTGTAAACAACAAGACCGGAGAGATTGACAACCTCTCTGAACTTCGTTGGGAGCAAAGTTATTTTTGTTGTGTGCAGGTCCAGGTCAAGGTAGCAACGTTTGTCGTAAACGGTGTGATTGTTTTCTTTGCACCTACTTATCATTGCCGGAGTCCCACGGGAGAAAATCTTAAAACCTCAGTATCTTCACCGAGGGAAACTTGCCGCTACGCTGCATCTCACCTTCCACTTGGGGTAACCAACGAAGGGCGAGAAGCAATTATCCTCTCTCGCGTATCAGCGATGCACATGGCCCCTATTTATTCTGGAATTAGGGTTGCTCATTGAGGAGCATTAGTGTTTTCAAATCCAAGATCCGTTGGACTGGAGCATATTACTGTTGGCTAGGATCCTTAGGTTGCTAGACAACTACCTAATTCCTGTTGCTATCAAAGGCATCTGCAAAAAGATGGGTATGGTAATAGAGGTACAGACCACCTTACCAGTTGGCTTTGTGGGAGAATTTTTTAGAGTAAGGGCCAGGATGAATGTAAACAAGAAACTGATGGGGTTTGTTTCAATTACAAAGAAGGAGAAAACTAACTAGTGTCAAGTACAATACGAAAAAATGTCAATTTTCTGCGGTCATTGTGGTCTCATGGGCACTGATATCAAGAGTGTGGGACCAGAGGACATAATTCAGCAATCTTCGATTGGGGGAATTTTATGATGGCTTATGGGGGTAATGAGGTAGAGGAAGAGGTTCTAAACATGGTAATGCAAGGGGAGAGGATCGTGAATAAGAAGAGGAACAATATCCTGGACGGGGCAGAGGTGGCCACCCTTTTGGTCGAGGCCGAGGTGCAACTGCTAATTTGGATGCTTGTTTCATGCAAACTAGTTAGCACCATAACACACTATTTGTTGATCATAATCCTGTCAATATGGAAATGAATGAGTAGGGGTGCAAAATTCAGACACACAAGATCCACGGACTGGGATATCCCTAGGGAAAAGAAGTGTTGAGGATTTAGTCGCTATGGTGGTTGACCCGAGAAATGTGTGGGCCATTGTACCTTCAAGTCAGATTAAGTCTTCTATGGTTGCTGAATTAGTTGATCGTATTGAAGGGGATGTCTCTTCAGACCCCGTACGTGCCAAACTTAACACCTCAAAAGAGTGTGAATAAGAAGAATCAGAAGGGAACTCTAGGAGAAACACATGATAGTTCAGAAACAAACCAAAACAAAGAGATATCGACGTCCTCCCTACAGGGGCGATGTCCGGAGGCAATGAAACATATAGCATGGAACTATCAGGGTCTCGGGGAACGCCCTGGTAGTGAGAGCTTTGTTGGATGTTCAGCGAAGAAATGATCCGAAGGTGGTGTGATGACCCACAAGTGTAGGGGATTGCAACATTCTTCGAGGATAGTGTAACTCAATTTATAGATTTTACACAAGGGGAGCCAAAGGATATTTATAAGCTTTAGAAGTTGAGTTGTTAATTCAACCACACCTTAAAAGATAATTGCTTGGAAACAATTTTTTTTGTAGAATACGCACGAACATGCGTATCATCTATTCATAGAGAGAAACCGGGTAGGAGAGCCCGTCCACCTTACAAGCCACCGCCTCGCAGGGCCGGGAGCCAAAAACATAGATTACACCTCACACCTCGCCCACCTAGACAACCTAGCTAAACGAAGCGACGTCTCGGTGGAGAAGAAGCCCGCGTTTGCCCACTCCACTGCCGTGGAAGAAATCTGTCGGGCTAACTGTTGCACGCTTGGAGCCGCGCCATCAAAGACCACCGCATTTCGGTGCTTCCAAATCTCCCATAAAATAAGCTGTATGAAGGTGTTGGAGTCCCTGCGCGACTGGGGACACCCGGGGATCGAAGTGCACCAGGCCAGCAGGCTATCGCTAAACGTTGGTGCCCAGTCCGCATGCCCCCAGGCTAGCAACGCACCGAACCACACCGTGCGTGAGAAGACGCAGGTGAGAAGCAAATGTTCCACCGATTCCTCCATTTGATCGCACAAGGGGCAGGCGTCCTGACGCGACAAATCGCGTCGGGCAAGCCTATCAGAGGTCCAAACCCTATTTCTGAGAGCCAGCCAACAGAACAGACGGCACCGCAAGGGGGCCTTAGAGTGCCAGGTGAAAGTGGCCCCCAAGTCCAGCTCCCTACCCATGAACTTGCACGCGTACGCCGAGCGCACGGAGAAAGTACCCGAAGCCTCCCAATTCCAGCGAATCACATCCGCGTGACCAGGGCGCGGCTGAAACTCCGCCACCCGTGTCCATAACCGAAAGAACTGGTCCAACTCATCCGCACTCAAATCCGGCCCAATGTCTCGTGCCCAAGAGCCATCCCAACTCTGGGCCACCGACCGAGAGGCTCGAGCTCTCGAACTTACTTTCCTGAGAATGAGGGGTGCGAATTCCTCAACCCTCCAACCTCCAATCCATCTGTCTTCCCAGAAAAGACAATTCTCTCCGTCACCCAGCTCCATTGAAACCGCGGCGTGAAATATTTGCTGGGCGGCTTGCGTGCTCTCCACGGTGAAATCAGACCAGGGCCTGCTCGGGTCGCAACGCTTCAACCAGATCCAACGCGCTTGCATCGCATGGTTAAGCCAACGCAGATCCGGGAGCCCGAGGCCCCCAGCCCATCTCGGCTGAAAACAATTTATTAGTATTAATGATTTGATGGTAGTAGTGGTGATGGAAACAGTGGTAGCCAACCTTCGTTGCCGGAACTCCATAGGGTTGCACTTCCACCAGAGGATGGAGCAACACATAGATGAAGAACACGGAGAGATCAAATCCGTGCCAAGACTCTCCTAAAATAGAAGCTGCAAAAGTAGGTCTCCATGGATAAACCAGAGAAGATAAGTTGTTGCTAGACCCCCTGGCTTCCTCGTCCTTCCTTCCACCACTATGGCAGCTATAGAAGAAATGGGCAAGAAGAAATCTAAGCTTCAGATCATGGAATCCCACGTGCTCATTCAGGGGAGGAGCGTCGGCAAAACCTTTAACCATGTCCGGCCCTGACCACCGGAGCATCATGGATAGAAGCATCGCCACCACAAAGTGCTGGATGCAGCTCACATGCATTCACCGCCAACCTCCCATCGGTATAACACCACACATAACCTTAAGACTACTCTGTACAGGATTCATCTGCGTTGGACTTCCTTTCAATCTCCGGCCGTAGTGCCGACGGATAGGATAGGGGCCGAAGCTGGGCCTGATTGAGCAGAGACTCTCAACTGGAAGGGTGGGGAAGACGAGAAAGGTGGGGTGGGGGAAATTGGATGGCGTACCCTTGCATAGATGGTGTACACTTTGTGGAGTGGTACTGATGCAAAAGTGTTATAAATTATCCAACCCAAACGCTACTTGGTGGGCGTGTTCTCTGCAATCGCACGACACACGGCTGCACGCTAGCTCGCTGGTGAGATAACTTGGCATCTGAGGTCCACATGCGGACCTTTTTCATCGATGCAAGGAGTACCAACAGGAACGTGGGGGCATGCAACAAAATAGATGACGTCCCCACTAAGTAAATCTATTTGGTGATTAAAAAAAGCATAACTTTTGAACTATGTGCTAAATTAAAATCTGTTTTCACATTCGTATTTATCGTGACGAGATCTTCAAAACTAGATCTGGCACGAGTATATTTCGATAAATACTTTTGAAAAGTAATTTTCTTTCAAAAAAAGCAAATTATTTGTATGAACTTGCTTTTCCCAACACTAGTTGGTATTTGTCTCGAGTAAAACAAAAAGCCATAATACGGTTTTAGGAGTTTGATAATGTTTTTTCAAAAGGCAAATTAATGTGGAGAAAATAGCATGTAGTATAAATTTCCTTTTTTTTCATATTATGCTGCTTTTAAGAAATCAATGCATGTCCTAAAAACTAAACATAAGCAACTTTAGTGTTCGCAAGCAACTATTTTTAGAAGAAATATCCTAAAAACAATATAAAATCAACTATTTTTCAAAAACTAGAGGATAACCCACGCATTGCTGCAGTAATCAATTACAGTATATTTTGATGCATGAAGCATAAATAGTTGACTCAATAATATATAAACTAAAACTAAAAAATATTATTATGTATTGTATTTGCTTATTGTGTAGTTGAAAATATTTATTTAATATAAGTGACATGACACAATGAAAATATTGTTGTGATGTGATGGCATGTGTGGCGAGATGGATTTTTGCATGAGATTAATTATTAATGAAAGTCTTTATCTCATGCATATTGTTTTTTTTCGAAACTGTCACCGGGGGGGGGGGGAGGCTCCCCATGCATATTGTGGTGGACCTTTGATGAGGTATCATGTGTGCATGTTGAGGTAATGACTTAGTGGGGATGTTGAGATGAACACTTTGCATGTTAAGACCAATTTCTTAAAGAATGCAAGATATGCATTTCTATATCACCGAATAATGCATAACAAATAATTTTGCTTATCATTTTTATAAAACATCGATCAAGTTGAAAAAACATATTTATTAAACTTGCTTTTCCATGATTCCGATTTGCTTTTCTTTAAAACATTTATCGGAACATGCTTGTGTTGGATCTAGTTTGAATGATCTTGTCACGAGGAACACAACGGTGAAAACGAATTTTGATTTAATAGAAGCAATATATTTCTTCAGAATAATTTTGCATGTCACTGACGTTATTTGTTTTTCAACATTACGGGTTGCATGGAATGACGTATGAAGAGAAAAATGAAACCAAACTTTATTTATTTTATATGCAAAACATATGGAACAAAGGATCCAAAATAAACCGTGTGCTAGAGGATTTGGATGGGCCATTATCCAGTGCATGTTACGGTTAGGTCTGGAAACGGAGCTCCAGAAGTCCATGTTGCTGGCCATGTCGACGTCGGAGCCGGCGAGGAGGCTCTCCATCACGTCGTCCGAGCAGCACTCCAACAGTATGCGCACGTCGGAAGGCGCAGTCCCGTGCACATCCTTGGACGAAGGCGAGGCGCTCTCCACCGCACGGGCCGTGCCGTCGTCGGTGCAGCAAGAAGACGGTCCAGGATGGTCATGTTGACACCCGTTTTTGGCACGGCAATGAACCTATATAAGATGACCTCAAATGAAGAAGTGCTCTACATGAAAAAGTTGGGTATTGTCGATATGAACAACTTTATAGTTCGAGCCATGATCATCCGATTCCATCTCGAGGGCCGAAACTATGTTTGAAGCAATAAGAACCTGGCATTCGGAGTACTATTCTGCCAATTAGGGCATCAAGACATCCTCAAATGAGAAAATGTTCTGCATAGGCCGGATTCTTCTCGTCGAACCGGTCGGTTTTGATATTTGAAACGTCCAAATCCGAGTTCGTATGAAGAAGTTACTGCCAAAACAGTGCATCACTGGAAAACCAGGTCGGACCGTCCGAGGTGGAAACCGGACCGTCCGAGCTAAGGTCGGACCGTCCGACTTTGAAGTCAGACCGTCCGACTTGAGGACCCCGATTACAGAAAGATTTTGACCTCAGCTCGGACCGTCCGACCTAGAAGCCGGACCGTCCGACCCTATGGTCCGGACCGTCCGGGATAAAGTCCGGACGTCCGAACCCCCGATCCGGGTCCGAATTTGGTCGGGTTTTTGGCAGTTTTGACGCGAATCTGAGCCCTTTTCTTGCACGGAAAGTCCAACCCCCTCATAAATAGATGAGGTGACGGCCAATTTAAACAACACACGATCGAACAAACATATCTACACTTCCAAACCCTAATTTTATCTCTCTCCCTTGTATCTTTCTTCTCGTTCTTCGTTCGTTCTTATTCTTGCAGGGCAACGATCCACGAGGCCCTAGGGGCGATCAGGTCGACCTAGGGCAGCCCATAGCCGTCGTGCTCCCTGACGGGGTCCCTCCCGGTAGTGTGGGGTTTCGGGTCTACAAAAGCGCCCGCCGGATTGGTTGCGTACCGCGCTTTCGGTCGGGTCTCCTTCGACGTGAGTTGCGGTGTATCACCCCCGGCGTCGAGGGTACACGTGACGTGTTCGTGTGTCAACACACTTTTTGGCGACTCCGCTGGGGAAAGATGCTTTGAGCGGTCTCCGGCCCGTTCTTGCTACGAAAAGATCGTCATCAAGGATTTGCTATCTACGAAGGTAATATGAATACTCAATCCCCTCATGTAGATTCAAATAACTCATATGGTGTTACTAGATCGTTCAATATGTATACTCTATCGGCCAACCCTAGTTTTGTCAATTATACATCTAATTATGTGCAAGGGCCGATTCAAAGTAATTTACATGCTTCAACTTCTTATGATACTAGTAACATGCGCCATATGTATCCCAACTCTCATGCATCGGCAACCCCAGAAATCCATATGCCGATGAACAACATGATGAGTTCGGTTGATAGAGTTGAAACACCCCATGTAGGAACTTTCAATAACATGCAACAAAGTGTTTCACCTTTTTATTCATCGGCACCTAACTTGCAATATGTTAATCCAAATATGCCGATAGATAGGGGAATTGGCCATGCTAGTACTAGTTATTCGGCCAATTACCATCAACCATCATATGGTACAACTCATGCTACTAATCTGTCAGTGCCATATGAAACTCATGATACTCATAATTCGGCTCCACACCTTCATGGTTATAGCCAAATAAGTGACCAATCTACAGGAGCATACATACCTTCATATAAAGTTGTTGATGAGGTAGGTGCGTTAGAAAGGAAGAAAGCCCAAAATAACAAGATTAGTGATATTTGTATGGAATTGTATCTTAGTGGTTTGTCTCCTGACTATAATGCAATTAAATCTAGAGTTTTGCAAGAGGATGAATCATTGCCAATTGATTGGTTATGCCAGGAAAATTATAGTTCCACACCAATGCATATGTCTTCTCCTATTGCTCCAGCATACTATATACCCCCTATACAATTGCAAAGTTTCGGCAACACTCAAGTTCCAATGCCGAAAGAGTCTGAAAGTATTGGAGGGCAATCTTACCCGGAGTGGGCTGAGATTGAGAAAAAGCTTAAAGCTAATGGCATTGGGGGGCAATCTTGTCCAGGGTTTGAGAAGAAGCTTAAAGCTAAATCAGCTGCTCGCCGTTTGGAGCAAATAGAAAAAGATTGGCTCAAAGAAAAGAAGCATTGTCAATTGATGAAAAGAGTGATGATTCGAAGATTGAAAGTTCTTCGGCTGGAAAAGCCGAATCAACTAGTGTGTGTTCCGAGTGCATCAAATCCAAAGAGGAAAGCACCATTGAGAAAGGGCATGGCCAGCACATAACAGCTGTGCTTGATTTTTAGGAATCTAAGGGAACCTATTTCCTGCCCTTTGAGTTCCGTGCCACAGAAATTGATGAGCATCAAGAACAAAGTGATATGGCCGAACAAAGTTTGGTTAATGATGAACATCATGAACACAAGAGGGGAGCTGAGCAAATTTCGCGTGACAATCATTTGAGTGATGAAGCACGGAACAAAGAAAAAGATGAGGACAAGACGTTGGAGAGTCATCCAAAATTGGAACAAGCTATTATTCAATTCACGCAACCATCATGCTCCCCCAACGCGTATGAAAAGGTATGTCTAGCAAGTAATTTATCTATTTTCAGATTTGGTCATAATTTTATTGTTGATGTAACTATTAGTAAAATTCTTATAACAAATCTTGAGAGACCGATGAAGAAGGATAATTTACTTGTTAGCAATACAATTAGAACAAAGCATACCGGTCAACATATTGTGCCACTTAGAAAGACCGGTAGTGACTTATTATTACATCAAAAGGTTTTCCCATTGTTTCATTTAAAGTTTATATATACATGGGTAGCTTTTCTTATTTCATACTTGGCTTGCATTTGGTCTCAATTGAGACATATATGTTATAATAATTTTGATTTCATAAATATAAAGCCAAAGTTTGAATTTTCCGAGAAAACCGATGGTAGTGTAATTTCTTATTCAAAGTCATCGAAGATGGGGTGCGAAATACAATGCATAGACGAATGGGGTGATGCGAAATCTGAACCGTTTGTTTGCTTACTTCCAAAGCCGTTTTCACACCAAGATCGGCTAGAAAACAAAGTGATTACCTTCGATTCAAATATGTGTGATCGAATCTTTGATTTATTGCTGAAGAATGATTATATTAGAATTCTTGATCACCATGTTAAGCCATCAATCCAAGGACGAATGTATTGTAAGTTACATAATTCGTTCAAGCATAATTTTGAGGATTGCAATATGTTGCGTCAAATAGTTAAATCGGCCATTGATAGTGGACGATTGAAACTTGTTAAAGCACCAAGGGATCATCATGCTATTCCTATTGGTCCTTATGGCAAATTTTTTTGCATCGGTTGCTTCAAGTCGATTCATTTAAGGACAAGAAGGTAAAAACTGCAGGTGATGGGATCAAGCTTTCAAGGACACAAATTATTCCTGAGCGCAATAATGATATTCTTGAAGGCGTGAATTCTGTCAAAGTTACAATGAAGACACCAAGAACTGGGGGGCAGCAAGCAAATCCAAAGATCGATGCAAGGAAAACCAAAGAGAGCAAAGGCCGAGATAAGCACAAGGGTGAGAAATCAAAGGTCACTTTCGCGCAACTATTGGAAAAATATCATAAGATAAGTGAGGAGAAAATTGCTCATCGGCCAAGTAATCCAAAAACATCAAGGTCACCCCCTAGGCGCAAATCTGACCGGTATTGGCAAAGTGATAATTTCAATACATCATACTCATATCCTTATTTTGAGCCGCCAGTACCAGCGTCATGGGTACCTCCCTATGCTTATATGAATCAATATCCATCACGGGACATGTATAATTCTAGGGCACCTTATCCATCTTATTTTGAACCATCTCATCAAGATTATGCAGCTCCAAGAAGGTCCACATTCGATGAACAATTGCATAACAAAGACCGTTTCAATCGAAAGGAATCGGTCCGAAGCTCAAGGAAGAAGAAAGAGGTGGTCAAGCAAGTATATCGTGTCAAAAAGGATGGTCGTAAGTGTGCCACTTCATATTTAGTTTGAAATAATGAAGAGCCAATTAAAGCATTGGAATTGGCTACTAAAGGCAAAGACGTGGAGCAAGCAAATGTTCAGAATAGAGATGTCAAATCTGAACAGAAGGAGCTGAGAGTGCACAAGATCAAAAATGAATTTCCACTGCTTGAAAAAGAATCACAATCGAGATGTTCACTCGGTTTATCATATTGGCAGAAGAATAAATTGCAAAAACTTAGTGCACGAGAACTTGAAAAGAAGAATATGGCATGGGTCCCCAAGAAGAACAGTCAAACCAAAAATGATGTGCAAGCTTCTATTTTAGAGAATACAACCAAAGTGAAGAAGGACAAATCATCTCATAAAAGATTAAGCCGAAGGTTTCCATCATCCAACCGGAATCTTCGATTAGCACATCATTCATATTCTTCAAACATGTCATTGATGCCTTTATCATGGAATTCATCCTCAGGTATGATTGGTTACCCTCCATGGACTTATTTTGATCCATGGATGCAATACAATTTCTTACATCATGATAGGGGATTACCAAGTCACCATGAATTTTATTAGTTTCATTCTTGTTGCTAATTCAAGGGGCCGAAATATTTGATTTGTTATTTCATTTGTTTGTTTCGGCTATATATGCTTTGGTTGCACCATGTCACCATGAATTTTATTAGTTTCATTCTTGTTGCTAATTCAAGGGGCCGAAATATTTGATTTGTTATTTCATTTGTTTGTTTCGGCTATATATGCTTTGGTGGATGAATTCTACATGTCGTTTATACTAATGGTCGATATTTCTTCTATCGTCCTAAGAATACATCTAAACATGGCCGGTGTGGTTTTCTAAACATCGTCCTTAGTTTTGTTGGAGATTGAGACAAGGTGTACATTCGCTAAAAATATGTTGCATGGACCAATTCATAAGTTGCAGAATTGGTGAGTGGGATTATGATTTGGCTAGATATGATATAGCTAAAATCTATGAGAAGCCAAATCATCGTTGTTTTTATTATTGAGTATAATATTGTTATGAACCTTGTCTCATTATTGCCATGGAGATTATATTTTGGTGGTTTAGTTGGTAGCAACAACCAAGGTTTTGGTATTGTTTTTATATCTCCTCATGGTGCTGGTTTGAAGCCTCATGTCGCTTAAGTGTTGTTGCATGAACAATGAAAGCTGAATATGTTATTATTCGGTTCAGAACTTTTTCTTGATATAGGTACTACACATATTAAGGCTTTTGGTCATTCGTTATTAGTTGTGCAGTAAGTATATATGGATTTCATATATTTTGACGAATCACTTCGTATTTATCTTGATAAGTGTCTAGATGTAATTTCTTTATCCGATTACTTTATTGTTTCTCATATATTTAGACATGACATTGAAGAGAAAATGAGTTGGCACAACAAGCATCCGGCTATTATGTTAATCATGGTGTATTTCTCAAGAGCCGATGCCGAGTTTTCCAACATGGGGAAGGCCGAATCGGAGCTTACCGTTTTCGGCCACTAATGGAAATTTATATGCAGGCGAAAGCAAGATTGCGAGAAGTTCACTATTTTTTATTTACAAGATTCTTGCAAGAGGGTGGACAATATGATTCAGTGGATATCTTTGAGATGGATCTAGATATATGGGAATTATTGACGAATTTTTTATGGTGTTATTCTCAAGTTCAGAAGGTTGCACCCAAGTCTGCATAAAAGGGATCAAACAAGCAATGGATGATACATGATTAATCGTGCTAAATAGCCGATATATGATTATCGTCTCAAGGATAAGCATGGACGATATACAATTATTTCCCTTATAAAACACATGGCCGATGGAGTGTTGACATCGTCCTTAGAACAAGCCTGGGCAAGATATTTTTCGGCACACAAGTTTTGTCGAAAAACAGGGGGCATGTGTTGACACCCGTTTTTGGCACGGCAATGAACCTATATAATATGACCTCAAATGAAGAAGTGCTCTACATGAAAAATTTGGGTATTGTCGATATGAACAACTTTGTAGTTCGAGCCATGATCATCCGATTCCATCTCGAGGGCCGAAACTATGTTTGAACCAATAAGACCCTGGCATTCGAAGTACTATTCTGCCAATTAGGGCATCTAGACATCCTCAAATGGGAAAATGTTCTACATAAGCCGGCTTCGTCTCGTCGAACCGGTCGATTTTGATATTTGAAACGTCCAAATCCGAGTTCGTATGAAGAAGTTATTGCCAAAACAGTGCAGCACTGGAAAACCAGGTCGGACCGTCCGAGGTGGAAACCGGACCGTGCGAGGTGGAAACCGGACCGTCCAAGCTAAGGTCGGACCGTCCGACTTTGAAGTCGGACCGTCCGACTTGAGGACCCCGATTACAGAAAGATTTTGACCTCAGCTCGGACCGTCCGACCTAGAAGCCGGACCGTCCGACCCTATGGTCCGGACCGTCCGGGATAAAGTCCGGACGTCCGAACCCCCGATCCGGGTCCGAATTTGGTCGGGTTTTTGGCAGTTTTGACGCGAATCTGACCCATTTTCTTGCACGGAAAGTCCAACCCCCTCATAAATAGATGAGGTGACGGCCGATTGAAACAACACACAACCGAACAAACATATCTACACTTCCAAACCCTAATTTTATCTCTTTCCCTTGTATCTTTCTTCTCGTTCTTCGTTCGTTCTTGTTCTTACAGGGCAACGATCCACGAGGCCCTAGGGGCGATCAGGTCGACCTAGGGCAGCCCATAGCCGTCGTGCTCCCTGACGGGGTCCCTCCCGGGAGTGTGGGGTTTCGGGTCTACAAAAGCGTCCGCTGGATTGCTTGCGTACCACGCTTCCGGTCGGGTCTCCTTCGACGTGAGTTGCGGTGTATCACCCCGGCGTTGAGGGTACACGTGACGTGTTCGTGTGTCAACAGGTCACTGTATGGCGGCGCCGGCGTGTCGGCGGGAAAGTTGGTCCTGGCCTTTGCCCCGTGGATGCGACGCGCCTCGGCGTCGTAGGCGTGGGCGGCCTCCGCAGCTGTGTCGAAGGTGCTGACCAAGACGCGAGTGCCCTTTCCTGGGTCGCGGATTTCCGCCGACCACCTCCCCCACGTCCGCCGCCGAATGCCGCGGTACGGGTGGGCAGGGCTAGCCCTACGCCGCTTCGGCGTCGCCATGGCGGGCGAGCAGGAGCGGCCGGTGAACTCACGCAACAAACCTGTCGAGAGCGGCTCAATGTGGTCGTCGTCATCGGCCATGAACTCCCGGAAGGCGGCATCCCAATCGTCAGTATCATCATCCGCCCCCGCCGCCCTGCCGCCGCGCACTTTGGTCTTCCCCGACGACGGGACGACTTGGCCGGGACGCCTCTTGCCGGGGCGATCCGCGATGACCTTTCCTCCGCACATTATGTGAAACGAAACAATTCCCTCTGTTTGTGTTGTCTAAGGAAGTGTGAGTGTGGCAGTGGCTGTTGTGTTACTTTGCTTAGCACGTCGTCGGCCTTATATAGAGGTGAAATTGTTGAGTATATTTGTCATATTAGGAAATATGAGATAAAGTAGAATTTTATCCTACCTTGCCTTGTACTCTAAGTAGATCATTGTACTTCTATATATACTAGGACAATGCCCGTACGTTGCAACGGGATATAAATATTTTAGCACGTTATGTTGTGTGATTTACCTTTTTCAATTAATATCACTGTATAGATAAAAGTAGAGATTATATATATGTAAATAGAAAGATTATACGGTACGTTAATCAATCAGTGATATATGGAAGGTTTAATTAATGTGATTAAACGACAAGTGAGAAGGTTTAATTAATGTGAATAAACCACGTATGGGAAGATATTTAATGTGATTGAGCGCCATATGACAAGGTATGGATATATTAGGCATGGTGGGACAAAAAAACCGGCTGAATGAAAAAACCAATGAAGGGATGTGGTGGGAGGAAGTGAACCGGTTGACGAAACTATTAGCAAAACGCTTGGAGGGACCGTGAGGAACACTTAGGTTCTTTTTAGATAGTAGAGATAAGTAGATCATTGTACTTCTATATATATTAGGACAATGCCTGTGCGTTGCAACGGGATATAAATATTTTAGCACGTTATGTTGTGTGATTTACCTTTTTCTATTAATATCACTGTATAGATAAAAGTAGAGATTATATATATGTAAATATAAAGATTATACGGTAAGTTAATCAATCAGTGATATATGGAAGGTTTAATTAATGTGATTAAATGACAAGTGAGAATGTTTAATTAATGTGAATAAACCACGTATGGGAAGATATTTAATGTGATTGAGCGCCATATGACAAGGTATGGATATATTAGGCATGGTGGGACAAAAAACCGGCTGAATGAAAAAACCAATGAAGGGATGTGGTGGAAGGAAGTGAACCGGTTGACGAAACTATTAGCAAAACGCTTGGAGGGACCGTGAGGAACACTTAGGTTCTTTTTAGATAGTAGAGATATGCCTTCAAGGCTCAAGCAATATCCATCGACTCCGCCAAATCACTCTATCCTTCTACATGGTATTAGCCTAATCACGATCTAAGCCCTAGCCGCCGCCGCCGCTTCCGTCCGCGCCGCCTCCAGGGCCGATCCATGATGGCCGGCACCGGAGGCCGCGCCGTCCGTACCTAGGGTTCGTCCGCCGATCCCGTGGATCGGCTGCCATAAAGTCTTTTCCCCCTGTCCCTTGATCGGGTTTTTTTCTCTCGCGCTGGTCGTCTTTGATCGGTGTTATTTTTTGGTTTTCCGATCTAAGATCGGTTTGCGTCGCCCACCGTCGACGTCGTTCTACTGCGCCTCTACTCCGACTCTGGCGCGACTGCCGGCATCTTCATCGACCGGCGACCCATGCGCCGTGCGCCGGCCCGCAACGACCGTCGTTTAACGGGCCACCTTCCGCGCGTCGGCACCGCCCGTCGTCGCCGCCAACCGTCGTCGCCGCCAACCGTCGTCGCCTCGGCGCTTTCGCACGATGCGACGGCCTGTCAGGGCCTCCTTCCGCGCGTCGGCTCTGCCCGTCGTCGCCTCGGCGCTTTCGCGCGATGCGCGTCCCATCAGGTCCGCCTTCCGCGCGTCGGCACCGCCCGTCGTCGCCTCTGCTTCCGATCTGGGATTCTACACTTTAACAGCCCAGATTTCACAAAAAATTAAAATTTTGTTTTCGGTGTGAATTGTTTGATTGTCTGATTTGTTTGTGGTGTTTGCATCCCTGATTTATCGATCGACGATTATTTTTCCCCCACTTATCTCGTACCGGATGGAGACTGACCCTTGCCATCCTGACACTCGACCTTTGCGACACCGGGTTTCACCCGATCACCGTCACGACAACCGGTACAAGACCAGCCGTAGCCAACGCAACGAAAAACCTCGTTTAATAAGTAAACTGTATACTTTTATAGTGCACCGGAAAGTGTTCTCGAAACGGTTCCAGCGCGAGGTGAACGCCGCCGGCTCGACAAGCTGATCGCCTAGTTCGAAGTTTTACCCGAATCGGAGGTCCTGCGGACCCTCGGCGGTCAGAAACGTAAACACCGCGCGCGCGAGAGAAAAACCGGGGATATTTTTGCAAACTGCTAGCCACCTGGGCTATATAAATACCATCACTCTCCCACCCCTTTCTTGGGTTTCCCCTAGCCAAAATTGCAGCCACCCCCTCCAAATTTCCCAAAATTACCCCCAACACCCCCATTTTCGTCCAACCCTAGGTCTGATGCGCTATCGGTCGTCGGATCAGGAGTTCGAGGGCCACGAAGGCGCCATGTCACCTCCTCTCTCCTCCCGCGCGCCAGCCCGACGCCTCCTAGCCGCCGCCGGCAGCAGGCCGCCGGCCACCCTCGTCTCCCTCTCCTCCTTCCTCTTCCCTCCTCCCTCTCCTCCCCCTCTGTCGCCGTTCCACCGGATCCGGCCGGATCCGCGTCGGCCACCGCCTCCAGCCGCGCCCTCCTTGCACTCCTCGCTGTCGCCGGAGCAGCGCCGGCGCCGCCAGCCCGCGTCGTGGACGAGGAGGAACCGTTGGCCTCTGTTGCGCCACGGCTGGGCCGGATCTCCAGCTCGCGGCCCAGTCCGCCCCCACAACCCAGCGCCATCGCGGCCCACCTCCTCCCAGGATGTGAACCGCCGGACTCCTCCCGCCTTGGGCCGAGCCCATCAGGGGTGAGGCCCTCTTTTTTTTCTTTTATGTTTTTTCCTTTTATCTTTTTTTTTCAAAGTCTGGAAATACTGTTGCTGATGCTGTTTTGCGATGAAGTTTACAAGTGAACCGTAGGTCGGATGATGTTGCGCCCATAAGGAAAATTGTTTAGAATTGTGTGTACTTCAGTTCATCTTTTGTGAGCATTTTGATTCGAGGCCATCTTGATATTGTTAATCACTGTTGAAGTGGGCACCAGAATGTTAACTGCTATTATTTTCTGCTAGTGTGCTGCTGCTGTTATTTTATTGCAAGTTCGCATGATGATTGTGACATATCCATGAGGCCTATTGCATTGATTCTTGTTGCATACTGTTAAGCATCATGTCTAATTCAATGCTATGCATTCACATGTCATATTTGCCTGTTGGATGATGTTTGTTTCATCACCCAAAGTAGATACCCTGCTGTTAGTGTGCTGCTGTTTATATAAAGTTGCCACGTTGCTGCCTTGTATCTTTTTAACCATGCATCCTATTAAGCATTGTAATATGTCATTTTGATATATGCCATGTCTACTTCCATTATATGTATTGCATTGTCATGTTTACATTTGTGGTCATAGTTATGTTTAGCTCCAAAGTTGCTATGCCACTGTTTTTGACAGCCACCTCTGTTTTCACTAAGTCTGTAACTTTCCGATGCCATGTTGCATGCTTAATATCTTTTGATCTGTTATGCCTATGACCTTGATTCTTCTTTGTACCTGATCATCATCATGTCTACTCCATGCTCATATATTGCTATGTCATGTTGCTGCACATATACATATACTTTTGCTCCTGTTTATACAGCATGACGATGACAGTTTCTGCCCTGTTTTCCTGATTTTCACTAAGTCCTAGACCAACAATGTTTAATAGCTTTTTGTGTTGCTTATAACCAGTGAACCATGAAGCGTATTTGCATGATTCCTTTTGCCATCCCTTACCTACCATGTCTACTTTAGTAGCATATCATTTTTGAGCATGTTTGCATTCATTATCCTGTTTATGCATTGCTCTAAAGTGTGCTTCCTGATGTTGGCAGATTGTGTTCCAAACTTGTTTTGCTTATATCTTTTTAACCGTAACTCCGTTTGGAGTGTACTTTATATGTAACTTGATTAGTTTTTGGTGTACTTTGTGTTTTTGCTATTGTTTGCTGTTGTTAACCACCCTAAAATATGGTTTAGGGCAGAACAGTACCAAATGATTTAATCGTCGTGGGGCCCGTAGTGTTATGCCATGTTTAGGGTTGTGCCTCACTTAAATTGACTAGCATAGATAGTTTATCTTATGCTTCACCTCTTGCCGTGTTTGTGTGCTATGCCATGCTTGAGTGAGATGCCATGTTAACAACCTTTGCTCATGTTGTGTAGCTAAACAACTTGAACCCTTTCTAAATGTGCGGTATCGTCGTGTGTGACGAGTACTCCACTTAACCTGTTAGTAACCGCTCTCGACGGTAGGTGCGATGTCTCATGTTGCTTTCTTGTTGATGCTTGCTCGTGTTTACTTCGTACTAATAGATGCTTGCTCGTTGATTGCTTTCCAGTGTTTAACTTCTTGTGTGCTCCCGCGGATACTCTCGAAGATGATGCGAGTTTGCGATCAACTACACCTTCGGAACCCGACTTATCAACAGGCAAGGACTATACATTACTTATGATCCATTCCATTTCAACCAGCGGTTTGCATGCTAGTCTAGGTTAGGTTCAACGTTTGATCCTACCACATGTTTACAACCCTCTTAAACCGATACAGCCATGTCCCCTCCCAGCAAACCATGTACTTCTATGTTACTATTGCTCGTTGCTCAGCCCTTGCTTAGTATGCATGCTTAGGATGCTATGATGTTACCTTGTTACTCCTTGGTTTGGGCTATCACATTATTATATTTTTGTTGATGATATGATTATTATAAATGTCGATTATATTCGACGAAGGATGGAAGGTCTAGGCTATCCCGCCCCGACGCGTTGTTCCATTCGTGTCACCTAGGACCCAAGTTCCGGGTATTAATTTTAAGACTGAGTGTGCCTAACCGCGTGTGGGATGCTATGGGGTCCCCTTGTTTTACCTAGCTAGCTTCAAACATTTCTAGTGGTGGTCCAAGCCGATTTTACCATTTGAAAACCGCATGCATAACTGGTCTGTAGCCAGTGGATTTAAAACAAACCGGGCCAGTGGGATGGTATATCCTGTTGGTCAAAATCTGGAAGCTAGGGAGCCTGCCCGGGCGAGGGTAGGTTATCCCGACCTCGTCTAGACGGTAGAGACCGATTCGAGAGCGCGACTGGCTTTTGAGTTGGATGTCGACTCACCGGGGGCCACCCGGATTTGTGCGTTGTTAGTTAGAGGGACCTGTCGTTCCGGATCTCTTGGGACTAAATCATAAAATGGTTGCCTATGATGGGTAGCAACTGAGAGAGATGGGCGTGCGGAGCCTTGTAATGGGCAGTTGGTACACCCCTGCAGGGTTAAATCTTTTCGAGAAGCCGTGTCCACGGTTATGGATGACTTGAGACCTACTCCTTGTTCATATACAACAACAACTGAGATAATTTTAATATAACTTTATCAACGTGTGTGTTCCTTGACTGCTTCTTCTTCGTCGGGATGCGAAGAGGAGGACAAGGATATGATAGGTGTTATGTTTGCGTAAGTAGCTGATAGCAAGACTTGTTGGAGGCGATTCCTCATCGAATGCTTGGCTTCTTATCTTACTCTCTAGATCGTTAGCCACTTCATAAATGCTAGTGCGGCAGCAACCCACAACTTACCCCATCCTTACCGTAAACTACTAGTTGTCCTAGAATGACGAGTGGTGAAGTCCTTGCTGGGTCAGTTGACCACTACAGTTGGATGCTGAGTACTTATGTACTCATGATACTACCCCCAAACTCTTTTCAGGGTTCTTGATCGACAACAGGTATGGTGATTGACGTTCCATGTGGAGACTCGACGACGACTAGTTAGGCGGATCCCGGCGGAGGGCCTGGACCCGTGTGGTTATGGGGATCGATGTTTTTCTCTTTTGCCACTAGGCATTTGATTGTAGTCTATACTCAGACATGTATCTTCCGTTGTTGTATTGTATTAAGGCAGTTGTATGCCGATTGTATGAGATGTCGTATCCATGTAGCTGTAATGTTGTGATATCATGTTGGAAATCCGGGGCATATGGCATTGTCATATGTTGCGGTGGGACTGATATGTGCTTCGTCCCCAGATCTGGATGGAAACATCTAGATCTGGAACAGTACCGCATATCGGGCCTTACAACTTGGTATCAGAACCTTACCGACCGTAGGATCCCTTCTCTGGCCGAAGTCGAGTCTAGACAAAAACTATTTGGTAGTTACTAAGATAGTTATCGGAGAGTAGGAATATTTTTACTCCTTATCCATGTCTGGTCAGGACAAGTGTCGTAAGTGTTTTATTCCTGCCTAATCCCCTTCAAACACTAGGATCTCGAGTTACTGGAGTATCGAAATCGTTAAAATGCCTTGCTTGCAGCATATTGTCTCGATTCTGACCTCAGGTTGGGAAATCGTGTAGGACCTTTAGCTCTCCGACTCTGGATAATATCTTGGTCGTCTGTTGACCCCATTCCTCTTGCCTAGTATCCTCATGATTTCAGTGAGACTGCTTCTATTGATCGTCGCTTTCAACTATCGTTCCTCCTCTTGTTCCCTCGATGTTTCGTTTTCTGACGTCTCCATCTCTCTGCGGAAAATTTCTCGATGGATGTTCGTCGTCGACATGGAGCAGAGTCCCTTGTTGGTGGTGTTGAAGATCGTCGACTCTCTTCTTTCCCACTTCTCCTCTCCCCCGGATCGTCCAGGATCTCGGGACGAGATCCCTTGTTGGTGGTGTTGTATTGTAACATCCCGGATTTCACAAAAATTAAAAATTTTGTTTTCGGTGTGAATTGTTTGATTGTCTGATTTGTTTGCGGTGTTTGCATCCCCGATTTATCGATCGGCGATTATTTCCCCCCCTCTTATCTCGTACCGGACGGAGACCTACCATTTCCACCCTGACACTCGACCTTTGCGACACCTGGTTTCACCCGATCACCGTCGCGAAAACCGGCACAAGACCAGTCGTAGCCAACGGAACGAAAAACCCCGTTTAATGAGTAAACGAGATATTTTTATAGCGCGCCGGAAAGTGTTCTCGGAACGGTTCCAGTGCAAGGTGAACGCCGCCGACTCGACGTGCTGATCGCGTAGTTCGAAGTTTTACCCGAATCGGAGGTCCTGCGGACTCTCGGCGGTCAAAAACATAAACACCGCGCTCGCGAGAGAAAAACCGGGGATGTTTTTGCAAACTGCCAGCCACCTGGGCTATATAAAGACCACAACTCTCCCACCACTTTCTTGGGTTTTCCCTAGCGAAAATTGCAGCCACCCCCCTCCAAATTGTCCCAAAATTACCCCCAACACCCCCATTTTTGTCCAACCCTAGGTCTGATGCGCTATTGGCCGTCGGATCGGGAGATCGAGGGCCACGAAGGCGCCATGTCACCTCCTCTCTCCTCCCGCGCGCCAGCCCGACGCCTCCTAGCCGCCGCCTACACGACCACGCGCCGCCCCCGACAGCAGGCCGTCGGCCACCCTCCTCTCCCTCTCCTCCTTCCTCTTCCCTCCTCCCTTCTCCCTCTCATCCCCCTCCGTCTCCGTTCAACCGGATCCGACCGATTCCGCGTCGGCCGCGGCCTCCAACCGCGCCCTCCTTGCACTGCTCGCCGTCCCCGGAGCAGCGCCGGCGCCGCCAGCCCGTGTCATGGACGAGTAGGAACCACCGGCCTCCGTTGTGCCACGGCTGGGCCGGATCTCCAGCTCGCGGTCCAGTCCGCCCCCACAACCCAGCGCCATCGCGGCCCACCTCCTCCCAGGCTGCGAACCGCCGGCCTCCTCCCTCCTTGGGCCGAGCCCATCAGGGGTGAGGCCCTCTTTTTTTTCTTTTATGTTTTTTTTCCTTTTGTCTATTTTTTTCTAAGTCTGGAAATACTGCTGCTGATGCTGCTTTGCGATGAAGTTTTAGAGTGAACCGTAGGTCGGATGACGTTGCGCCCAAAATAAAATTGTTTAGAATTGTGTGTACTTCAGTTCATCTTTTGTGAGCATTTTGATTTGAGTCCATCTTGATGTTGTTAATCACTGTTGAAGTGGGCACCAGGCTGTTAACTGCTATTATTTTCTGCTAGTGTGCTGTTGCTGTTATTTTATTGCAAGTTTGCATGATGATTGTGACACAACCATGAGGCCTATTGCATTGATTCTTGTTGCATACTGTTAAACATCATGTCTACTTCAATGCTATGCATTCACATGTCATATTTTCCTGCTACATGATGTTTGTTTCATCACCCAAAGTAGCTACCCTGCTGTTAGTGTGCTGCTGTTTATATAAAGTTGCCACGTTGTTGCCTTGTATCTTTTTAACCATGCATCCTATTGAGCATTGCAATATTCCATTTTGATATATGCCATGTCTACTTCCATTATATGTATTGCATTGTCATGTTTACATTCGTGGTCATAGTTATGTTTAGCTCCAAAGTTGCTATGCCATTGTTTTTGACAGCCACCTCTGTTTTCACTAAGTCTGTAACTTTCCGATGCCATGTTGCATGCTTAATATCTTTTGATCTGTTATGCCTATGACCTTGATTATTCTTTGTACCTGATCATTATCATGTCTATTCGATGCTCATATATTGCTATGTCATGTTGCTACACATATACATATAGTTTTTCTCCTGGTTATACATCATGATGATAACATTTTCTGCCCTGTTTCCTGATTTTCACTAAGTCCTAGACCAACAATGTTTTATAGCTTTTTGTGTTGCTTATAACCAGTGAACCATGATGCGTATTTGCATGATTCCTTTTGCCATCCCTTACCTACCATGTCTACTTTAGTTTCATATCATTTGTGAGCATGTTTGCATTCATTATCCTGTTTATGCATTGCTCTAAAGTGTGCTTCCTGATGTTGGCAGATTGTGTTCCAAACTTGTTTTGCTTATATCTTTTTAACCGTAACTCCGTTTGGAGTGTTCTTTATATGTAACTTGATTAGTTTTTCGTGTACTTTGTGTTTATGCTATTGTTTGCTGTTGTTAACCAACCTAAAATATGGTTTAAGGAAGAACAGTACCAAATCCTTTAATCGTTGTGGGGCCCGTAGTCTTATGCCATGTTTAGGGCTGTGCCTCACTTAAATTGACTAGCATAGATAGTTTATCTTATGCTTCACCTCTTGCCGTGTTTGTGTTCTATGCCATGCTTGAGTGAGATTCCATGTTAACAACCTTTTCTCATGTTGTGTAGCTAAACAACTTGAACCCTTTCTAAATGTAAGGTATCGTCGTTTGTGACGAGTACTCCACTTAACCTGTTAGTAACCGCTCTCGACGGTAGGTGCGATGTCTCGTGTTGCTTTCTTATTGATGCTTGCTCGTGTTTGCTTCGTAGTAATAGATGCTTGCTCGTTGATTGCTTTCCAGTGTTTAACTTCTTGTGTGCTCCCGCGGATACTCTCGGAGACGATGCGAGCTTGCGATCAACTACACCTTCGGAACCCGACTTATAAACAGGCAAGGACTATACATTACTTATGATCCATTCCATTTCAACCAGCGGTTTGCATGCTAGTCTAGGTTAGGTTCGACGTTTGATCCTACCACATTTTTACAGCCTCTCTTAAACCGATACAGCCATGTCCCCTCCCAGCAAACCATGTACTTCTATGTTACTATTGCTCGTTGCTCAGCCCCTGCTTAGTATGCATGCTTAGGATGCTATGATGTTACCCTGTTACTCCTTGGTTTGGCTATCACATTATTATATTTTTGTTGATGATATGATTATTATAAATGTTGATTATATTCGACGAAGAATGGAAGGTCTAGGCTATCCCGTCCCGACGCTTTGTTCCAGTCGAGTCTCCTAGGACCCGAGTTCCGGGTATTGGTTTTAAGACTGTGTTTGCCTAACCGCGTGTGGGATGCTATGGGGTCCCCTTGTTTTACCTAGCTAGCTTCAAACATTTCTAGTGGTGGCCCAAGCTGATTTTACCATTTGAAAACCGCATGCATAACTGGTCTGCAGCCAGTGGATTTAAAACAAACGGGCCAGTGGGATGGTATATCCTATTGGTCCAAATCTGGAAGCTAGGGTGCCTGCCCGGGCGAGGGTAGGTTATCCTGACCTCGTCCAGACGGTAGAGACCGATTCGAGAGCGCGGCCGGATTTTGAGTTGGATGTCGACTCACCGGGGCCACCCGGATTTGTGCGTTTTTAGTTAGAGGGAC
The DNA here is from genome assembly GCA_950022295.1 of Bromus sterilis. Taxonomy (NCBI): domain Eukaryota; kingdom Viridiplantae; phylum Streptophyta; class Magnoliopsida; order Poales; family Poaceae; genus Bromus; species Bromus sterilis. Next base: position 342,664,748 of record OX465596.1, on the reverse strand, counting down.
CTGTCGTTCCGAATCTCTTGGGACTAAATCATAAAATGGTTGCCTATGATGGGTAGCAATAGAGCGAGATGGGCGTGCGTGCGGAGCCTTGTAATGGGAAGTTGGTACACCCCTGCAGGGTTAAATCTTTTCGAGAAGTCGTGCGCACGGTTATGGACGACTTGAGACATACTTCTTGTTCATAGACAACAACAACTGAGATAATTTTAATATAACTTGAGCAACGTGTGTGTGCCTTGACCGCTTCTTCTTCTCTGGGATGCGAAGAGGAGGACAAGGATAGGATAGGTGTTATGTCTGCGTAAGTACCTAATACGTCCCAAACGTATCTATAATTTCTTCTTGCTCCATGCAAGTTTTGTGTGACTTTGCCATGATTTGCTTGAACTTTCATACACTTTTGAGCATATTTGGAATAATCTATTAACCCAGCGCACCCAGCTGCCAGTTGCTGTTTTTTTGCTGTTTTTGTATTTCAGGTTTTCCGGCCATTAAAAGTGCTCCAAAAATCCGGAAAAATCAGATAAAAAATCAGAGACCCGGAAGCTTCCGGAATAACCAAGGCAGCGGAGGGGGCCCACCACAGGGACTCCAGAAGGGTCCCTGGCGCGGCCCCACCCTAGGCCGCGCCAGGGGGCCTCCTGGATGCCCTGTGGGTCCCCTCGACACCCCCCTTCGCCTATATTTACCCCTCGGGGTGGAAACCCCTAAGACAGACTCCTCTTTCGCGATCTCGCCTCTGTTCCGCCGCCGCCGTTTCAAGATCGACTGCCTAGAGAAGCTGCTCTGGCACCCTGCCGGAAGAAGCTACCCCCTCCGGGAGACCATCCATAGCCATGGACGCCTCCCGTATGTACCGTGACTAGTTTCCCTTGGACCATGGGTCCGTGACCAGTAGCTATGTGATCTATCTCCCCCTCTTTTGTGCTTCCACTTTCGAGTCCTCGTGAGCTGCTTCACATTATCGAGGCACCTATGTAATTTCTGTTGTTGCTATGCTGAGTTTGTTGGGATCTGATGGATTATGAGACTATGTTCATATTGTGATGAGTAATATATTTGGTTCTTCTCTTTTATATTTTGTTCTTGAGTAAATTCTTGCATGTTCTCCGTTGCGGTATTTGCTTTGGCCAAGTATTTTATTTGCAACTCCAAGAGAGAGCGTTATGCTCGATTGTTGGTTCAGCCCCCTGATGTCTAGCTTGAGTGACAGAAACATGAGACTAGGGGATGTGATGTTGCCACCAGGGATAAAACAACGGTGCTTGTACTTGTGGGTACAAGGATTGTTTACTTTATGCAAAGTTCTTTTAATGCAGTTGTCTGTTGCTTTGAGTTTACACTTTGGGTGGGATTCGCAACTTAATACCAGCGAGATGTTCTGGATAGATATCTCAAGGTGGATGATTCGTAATAGATGCAGATGGATTTCGGTCTACTTACCTTGGCGTACTGCCCATTGCTTTTGAGTCGTTCCTTTCTTTGCAGCATAGTTAGCATTGCGGTGCCTTCATAATCCTGTCAATTGCCCAACTGTGATTTGTTTACCTCGCTAGCACTTTTATCGTCTTTTGGGAGAGAGACATCACTAGTGAAAATCACGGGACCCCGCTCCATCTTCATATCATTGTTTACACCCTCAGTTTACTTTCAGTCTTTACTTTCAGTTGCCACTATCATTATCTCTTGCATTGATCCTTTGTAAACGGCAAGGCCGGAGGAATTGACAACTCCTCTGTACTCGTTGGGAGCAAAGTTATTTGTATCTGTGTGCAGGTCCAGGTGAAGTAGCAACCTCGGCGCCATTGTTCACTTTACCACCTTCTTGTATCCTTCGGAGTCCTACGGGAGACAAACCTTGGTATCTTTGCCATGGGAAAACTTGCCGCTGTACTATATCCAACCCTCCACTTGGGGTAATCAACGAGGGCTTGAAGAGTATTAACACTCTCTTGCCATCAGCAAGTTTTCTGGCGCCGTTGCCGGGGACTCCAGTCTACAAGATAGGGGAGTTGCACACTATCTTTTATCTTTGCTTTTTAGTCTTGTTAGTTTACCTTTCAGTTTTTACTTTTGTGTCCCTTATCAAAAATACCAAAAATACCTGCTGCTACTATGGGTTCCAATGAAAACACTAAGTTGTGTGACTTCACTAGTCACAACAACAGTGACTTTATCTGCACTCCTATTGCTCCACCTGCCACTTCAACACCTTCTTATGACATTAAAACTGCTCTATTTAACCTTGTCATGAAAGATCAATTCTCAGGAGCAGGATAAGATGCTGCCTTGCACCTAAACAACTTTATCGAGCTCCGCGACATGCAGAAGTACAAGGAAGTGGATGGAGACATCGTCAAGCTGAAGCTTTTTTCCTTTCTCTTTGAGAGGAAGAGCCAAGGAGTGGCTACAATCTTTTCCCAAGAAAAATATCGATTCCTGGAGTAAATGCAAAGACGCTTTTATAGGGAAGTACTATCCCCCTGCTAAAATTATTCAATTGCGGAGTAACATTATGAATTTCAGGCAATTAGATAATGAACACGTTGCCCAGGCTTGGGAACGTATGAATACGCTTGTCAAGAACTGCCCCACACATGGACTTACTACCTGGATGGTTATCCAAACTTTTTATGCAGGCTTGAACTTAACCTCGCGGAACCTGTTAGATTCGGCCGTGGGAGGAACTTTTATGTCAACCACGCTTGGTGCTGCCACAAAGCTACTTGATGAGATGATGCTGAATTACTCGCAATGGCACACCGAGAGATCTCCAACTGGTAAGAAGGTAAATTCTGTCGAGGAGATCTCCTATTTAAATGAAAAGGTTGACCTTATCATGTCTCTACTTACCAAACAATCTTCTATTGATCCTCAAGATGTTCCTTTAAATTCTTTGGTTGCTCAGGAGCAAGTAGATGTTAATTTTGTCTCTAGAAACAACTTCAACAATAATGCTTATAGGAGTAACTTTGGTAGCAACAATCCTAGGCCTTTCCCGTCCAACAACTATGGGAACAACACTTATCCTACCACCAGAAACTCCACTTCAGAACTAGAGAGTATGCTTAGAGACTTTATCACTACCCAAAAGACCTTCAACAAAAATGTAGAAGAAAAATTAGCTAAATTAGACAATCTTTGTTTGAAGGTAGACAACTTAGCCCTTGATGTTGAGATGTTAAAAATCAGAACCTCTCCCCTTGAGGAGAGTAAGGTCACTCCTATTAATGCTATCCAAGTCCAAATCAATGAAAACATTAGAATGTTGGGAAAACTAAAAGAGAGATGGGCTAGAGAAAAGGAGGAAGAAGATAGAATTAAGAGCCTTCCTACCTACCACACAGTAGCCACTATCCAAGTAGTTGAGGATGTCCAAACTGTTAGCACCCATCACACCCCTAGTCCCACTGGACCTATCAATGGTGATGATACCACCTCAACCTTAGAAGAGGAAACCTCTATGAACATAGAGGCTTTCGAACAAGTGAGCTTAAATGATATCACTACTTCCCTGGTAGATAGTAGTGACTTAGACTTTGACAACTGCACTTTACCAGAAGTTATTGGTTTCCTACACAAGATGTCCAGAGACCCCCACACTAGCACACTCAATCTTGCCTTCACAGAGCATATCACCAATGCTCTAATCAAAGTTAGGGAGGAGAAGCTTAGACTAGAAGCCTCCATACCTAGGAAGCTAGAAGATGGTTGGGATCCTTGTTGGGATACGGGGCAGAAAACACAAATTTTTCATACCTACAGTACCCGAACCCAAGATCTATGCTATGGCGATGTAAAGTAACGGAGGGAATCGGTGTTCATACCTTTGAAGACCGAAAGAGGGAAACGTTCTTGCGAATGTGGCTGGCGTAGACTCAGAACTACGACCTCCCTGTCGTGTAGAAGACCACCACTGGCGAGGATGACTCCCGGTAAACCTCCAGCGACGAAGTAGCACCACAGGTGTAGTGCCTCGAAGAGATTATACACGTACGGTACAATTGATGTTCCTCCCGGGCCTCGAACCAGGCGAGCAGCGGAAGAAAGACGACTACGGATCCCGACTCCAGCAGAACGACGGCCTGCCTTATGGTGGAGAACTCCAATCCAGGTGCAGACTCCAAACAAGGGGAGTCCACTTCCGGGAAGGAGAAGGAGGAAGAAGGAGATATTGGTGTGTTGGAAAAAGGGGGGGGGTCTACCCCTCCTTATATAGGCCAAAGGGGGGTGCCATCCTCCTCCCCTCCCCCATGTGGGACTAAACTCCCAAGGGGGGGGAGTGCGCCGGCCAAGGGGGTGATGGGCCCCACCCTTGGCGCCAAGCCCAAGGGGGGAGACCCCCTCCTCCCTTAATGGGCCCCATGGGCCCATTTAGCCTTTTTCCCATTTTTTTAATTTATTTAATATGTTTTAAATATTTAATTCAGATAATTAAATAATAAAACATTATTAAAACAATTAAACTTTATTTTGAACTATTCAAAATGTCCGGAAACTATTCCTTCCTCCTCCGGAACTATTCCGGTGATTCCTCCTATTTCACCGATTGATCCCGTAACTGTCCTATGCATCGATTTCCCTTAAGTGTAACACCCTAACGGTCCGGGAAACAGCAGACATGGTCGAGACTCTTCTCATTGACCAATGACTAGTCATTTGGACCTGGTTACAATCGTTGACAGCCCCTGCGCTTCCATCGAATGAACTTCGATCGCTTTTGGAAACCATTAACGATACGACGTAATCCCTTTGTGCTGCGGTACTTTGTTTGTCCGAGGTTTTATCGTCGGTATCCTACATACCGTGTTCACATCTTGTTCACAACAAACAACTTCTCTCGTCCATGATCATTGCATCTCTTGTGACCTAGTCACGTCCTTGCAAGGTGTTGATGCAATATCACTGAGTGGGCCCAGAGTACCTATCCTGTCACAAGGACTGACAAATCCCGCTTTGATTTATTAACATACTCATCAACCATCTATTTCGGAATACCCAAAGTGCACCATTATAGCCAGCATACTTCAGTCAGGCGGTGGGATACAATCAAAGTCTCCTCATAGATGACAATTACGTATGATCATTACGGTCTAAGGACTAAGCCATACGTTACAAAGTCATAGCAACACTGAACTATGTGACTCGATCACATTGCAATACTTTAGGTGGGTGTACCTCCATCACATCATTCCCCTTAACAATATGACCTCATTGTCAATGGACTTAAGTGTCGCCATGATCAGGAAAGCTTGATCAATCAATTGCCCAATGAGATAGTTTACCCAAGTTAAACTACAGACCATGTGTTTATACTACACCTGTATTAGTATTTCCAAGTAATACAGTTATAGCACAGTATAAAACGTATTATGAACAAAACGGATATGTGACAAATATCTTTATTAATTTGTCTCTAGGGAACATATCCAACAGTCTCCCACTTGCACTAGAGTACAAATTACACTAGTTTACATCAGGTATGTATCTAACACCAATGGTCTCTCGGTGTTCTTCAAACTTGCCCTGTGGAAGAGGTTTAGTCATCGGGTCTACTGCGTTCAGATCCGTATGTATCTTGTGAATCCTAGTGTGTCCATCCCTGACGTAGTCTCGCGTCACATGGAACTTTCGGAGGATGTGACTGGTTGTAGAGTGAGTTCTTGGCTCCTTCGTGTTAACAATGGCACCCGTGTTGTCGCAGAAGATTCCCACGGGGTCAATGCAGCTGGGAAAGACGCCAAGCTCGATCACGAACTTCTTCAACCACAGCGCCTCGTTTGACGCTTCGCAAGCGGCAATATACTCCGACTCCATTATAGATTGGGCGACGACTGACTGTTTGCCGCTCCTCCAGCTAATTGCGCCACCGTTCAACAAGAAAACATATCCCGTCTGGGATTTCTAGTCATCTAGATCTAAGCCGAGGCTTGCGTCAACGTAACCCTTTACGATGCGCTCCTCATCAACTCCTCCATAAACGAGAAAGAGATCCTTGGTTCTTCTCAAGTACTTAAGGATGTTCTCTACTGCTGTCCAGTGAGCCATTCCCGGATTACTCTGGTAGCGATTAGTCATACTAATGGCTAGCGCTAAATCTGTTCTGGTACATAACATAGCATACATGAGAGAACCTATGGCTGAGGCATAGGGCTTTGAGGACATCTCCTCCTCTTTTGTTGTGGTTGGGCATTGAGTCACGCTTAATTTGACACCTTTTATAACTGGAAAGAGGCCTCTCTTGGAGTTACCCATACTGAACCTTTTCAATATCTTGTCTAAGTGCTCTGACTCAAGGCCAACCGTCGATTAGGTCTATCTCTATAGATCTTAATCCCCAATATGTACGCAACTTCACCTAGGTCCTTCATGGAAAATTGTCCATTTAGATATTCCTTCACTTCCTCTAAAAATTTCTTATCGTTCCCTATTAGTAATATGTCATCTACATATAACACAAGGAATGCTACAGAGCTCCCACTCAGTTTCTTATAGACGCAGAACTCTTCGACGTTTTGGACAAATCCAAAAGCTTTAATGACCTCATCAAATCGAAGATTCCAGCTCCGAGATGCTTGCTTCAACCCATAGATGGACCGTTGAAGCTTGCACACCTTACCATCGTTCCTTGGATCGACAAACCCCTCTGGTTGCATCATATACAACTCTTCCTCAATGTTGCCATTTAGGAATGCAGTTTTCACATCCATCTGCCATATCTCGTAATCATGATATGCAGCTATTGCTAGTAGGATCTGAATAGATTTTATCATAGCTACAGGAGAGAACGTCTCCTCGTAGTCAACTCCTTGAATTTGTCGGAACCCCTTCGCGACAAGTCGAGCTTTGTAGACAGATACGTTTCCGTCTGCGTCAGTCTTTTTCTTGAAAATCCATTTATTCTCGACGGCCTTGCGGTCCTCGGGAATATCCACCAAAGTCCATACTTTGTTGGTGTACATGGAGTCTATTTCGTATTTCATGGCTTCAAGCCATTTCTCGGACTCGGGTCCCTCCATTGCTTCGTTGTAACTTGTAGGTTCATCCGACTCATCAGCCGATATTGCATTCACAAGCTGTCCGGAAAACTCAGTAGGTTGACGGACTCTTGATGACCTATGGGGTATAAAAGGTTCCTCTTCATTCTCATCATGATCATCATCAATGTCATGATTGTTATGAATTTCGCTCTGGCCATTCTCTTCAGCTCCCACTATGGAAGATGGTTCCAGAACAATTTCCGTAGCCGTTTCTTCCAATTGGAGTGATTGGTCAGTCACTTCATCCAGGTCTATTTTCCTCCCACTCAACTCTTTCGCGAGAAACTCCTTCTCAAGAAAGTGTCCCGTCTTGGCAACAAACGTTTTGTTGTCAGACTTGTTGTAGAAGGTGTATCCACAAGTTTCCTTGGGATAGCCCACAAAGATGCACTGATCCGCCTTGGATTCAAGTTTGTCAGGCTGTAGTTTCCTAACATAAGCCCCACAACCCCAAATCTTCAGGTGAGACAACTTAGGTTTCGTGCCATGCCATTCTTCAAATGGTGTTGTATTTACGGATTTGGATGGTGCCCTATTAAGAATATGAGCTGCATTTTCTAATGCATACCCCCAGAATGACACAGGAAAATCAGTATGAGACATCATCGATCGTACGCTATCCAATAGGGTTCGATTACATCGCTCAGCCACACCGTTTCTCTGAGGTGTGCCTGCCGGCGTAAGCTGTGGTACTATGCCACAAGACTTCAGATGATTGCCAAACTCGTGACTCAAATACTCGCCACCTCGATCCGATCGAAGGTGCTTGATTTTCTTTCCGAGTTGATTTTCGACCTCATTCTGAAATTCCTTGAACTTTTCAAAGGTTTCAGACTTGTGCTTCATCAAGTAAATATACCCATATCTACTCAAGTCATCAGTAAAGGTCACGAAGTAACGAAGACCATTGCGAGTGGGGACGTTCATGGGTCCACATACATCCGTGTGTATGATCCCCAATAAGTCATCCGCACGCTCCATTATCCCATTGAATGAAGTCCTTGTCATTTTGCCCATGAGGCATGGTTCACATGTATCAAGGGATCCAAAATCCAATGACTCAAGAAGTCTATTCTTATGGAGCTTCTCCATGCGCTTTATACCAATATGACCAAGTCGGCAATGCCACATCTTCATGTGATCTTCATCATTCTTCAATCTTTTGGCCTCAATATTGTTAATGTGACACACGTCACCATCGAGATCAAGTACGAATAAACCATGCAACTCCGGTGCGTGAACATAAAACATTTCATCCTTATAAATCGAACAACCAATTGTATCAGACTTAAAAGAATAGCGGTCTCGCTTCAAGCAAGAGCCACTAACGATGTTCACACTCAACGCGGGTACATAGTAGCAATTATTCAGAACTAAAACCAATCCCTAAGGGAGACTAAGATGCTTCGTGCCGACCGCCAAGACTTCAATTTGATAGCCATTCCCCACGCGCATCGTCACTTCATCTTTGAGCAAGCGTCTCCTATTCCTTAGTCCCTGAATGGAATTAGAAATATGAGCGACAGATCCTGTATCAAATATCCAAGATGTGTTCCCGGCGCTTGTCAAGAGAAGATCAACAATATGTATATCAAATATACCTTCGTCTCTCTTGGCGACCTTGCCAGCCTTTTTGTCCTTTAGGTACTTGGGGCAGTTGCGTTTCCAGTGACCTTCACCCTTGCAGTAGAAGCACTCCACGCCGGGTTTAGGCTTGGGTGCCTTGGGAGGAGCGGCAACTGACTTGCCATCCCTCTTGGGGCCACCTCTCTTGGCCTTCTCCCGCCTGCTTGACTTCTTGAAGTCAGTTGTCTTGTTGACCATGAAGACGGCGTGCTCCTTCTTGATCTCAACCTCGGCGCTCTTCAGCATGGCGAACAACTCAGAAGGGGTTTTGGTCATCCCCTGCATGTTGTATTTCTGCACAAAGCCTTTGTAGCTAGGGGGAAGCGACTGCAACACCCTATCAACAGCAAGTTCATCTGCAATCTGGCATTCCAGAGCGTTCAAGCGCTGAACGTAGCCAGACATTTTGACTACGTGATCACTCACGCTGCCGTGCTCGTCCATCTTTGCTGAGAAGAAGGCTTCAGAAGCCTCGTACCGTTCAGCCCTGTCTTGAGGTGCGAAGACTGCCTTGAGGTCGGTGATAATCTCATATGCACCCATCCTCTCAAAGCGTTTCTACAGCTCAGCCTCCATGGAGTAGAGCATGCTACTCTGGACAAGTTTGTAATCATCAGTCCTGGAGAGATAGACATTCTTCTCGTCCTGACTGGCATCATCTGCTGGTGCGTCACCTAACGCGCCCTCTAGTACATATGCCATCTTGAGGGGAACGAGGAGAATCCTCAGGGTGCGGAACCAGTTGGTGAAGTTTGTCCCATCTGTTTTTAGCTTATCTTTCTCTAGGAATGATCCTAAGTTGAACGAGGGGTGAGGTGCTGCCATCTACAAGGTTGATTCACAAGGATACATATTTAGACTTTTGTTCATAATGTGGAGTTTCAATTTAATCTCAAAATTCTAGTAAGCTCCCACTTAGATAAACACCTCTCAATTTAACTAAGTGATTACACAATCCCAGCCCCCATACCTCCCCCGATCGTCACGGCCATCCGTATGCGAACCAGGTAGGCCTCTAAGCCAATCACATCAGGTATGTGACTCGTGCTCGACCTTTCGGTCTCCTGTGTTCCAGGCCCGCATCCACATACGTCAAGCCTGCCAATCGAACCTTGATTTTAGCTGTTCAGCAAGGCCATATCTGCATATGCCAGGCTTGCGGAACCCAACCTCATGCGAACTCCGTTGAATATGTAGGACAACTCCGGTATGTACGGAGCATCAAGCCATATGGGAGAACCTTCCAGGCGGTGCCCACCAAGGGAGTACACAATGTTGGTATTGTGAGAGATGGTCCTGTTTCGTGCTACCATCGATATATCTAGCATACTAGCATAAAACAGGAAGTAAAACTGTAAATCATACAACCTATGACCCCCCTTCATGCAAAGCAAAGTTAAACGCCTTTCTACTTTAGCTTGTGCAAGTTTTACGTGGCTGCTAGGGGTTGAGAGAGATAGAACCGTTTCTATCCTGCGAAAAACATGCCACAACACCGTCTCCTATCCGTCTCTATTACACCCCTGTCGGGGCCCTCCGTTGCAAACATCTTCGCATCGCTAATGCAGAGAGACAGACACCCCCCAGCCACTTTATATGGTACAAGCCATATGTCAAGCGTGGAACCAGTCTCGCGTAAACGCGTAAGGTCGGTCGGGGGCCGCTTAATCAAACATTGCCGCAACGCTAAATGAGTACACGTGGGAGGGTAACGAATGAAGATTCGATGCCCGCATCCTAGATGTGTTCTACCTGTACAATACATCTACGCATAGCTAGCTCATGATACCACTGTTGGGATACGGGGCAGAAAACACAAATTTTTCATACCTACGGTACCCGAACCCAAGATCTATGCTATGGCGGTGTAAAGTAACGGAGGGAATCGGTGTTCATACCTTTGAAGACCGAAAGAGGGAAACGTTCTTGCGAGCGTGGCTGGCGTAGACTCAGAACTACGACCTCCCTGTCGTGTACAAGACCACCACCGGCGAGGATGACTCCCGGTAAACCTCCAGCGACGAAGTAGCACCACAGGTGTAGTGCCTCGAAGATATTATACACGTACGGTACAATCGATGTTCCTCCCGGGCCTCGAACCAGGCGAGCAGCGGAAGAAAGACGGCTACGGATCCCGACTCCAGCAGAACGATGGCCTGCCTTATGGCGGAGAACTCCAATCCAGGTGCAGACTCCAAACAAGGAGAGTCCACTTCCGGGAAGGAGAAGGAGGAAGAAGGAGATATTGGTATGTTGGAAAAGGGGGTTCTACCCTCCTTATATAGGCCAAAGGGGGGGTGCCATCCTCCTCCCCTCCCCCATGTGGGACTAAACTCCCAAGGGGGGAGTGCGCCGGCCAAGGGGGTGGTGGGCCCCACCCTTGGCGCCAAGCCCAAGGGGGGAGACCCCCTCCTCCCTTAATGGGCCCCATGGGCCCATTTAGCCTTTTTCCCATTATTAATTTATTTAATATGTTTTAAATATTTAATTCAGATAATTAAATAATAAAACATTATTAAAACAATGAAACTTTATTTTGAACTATTCAAAATGTCCGGAAACCATTCCGTCCTCCTCCGGAACTATTCTGGTGATTCCTCCTATTTCACCGATTGATCCCGTAACTGTCCTATGCATCGATTGCCCTTAAGTGTAACACCCTAACGGTCCGGGAAACAACAGACATGGTCGAGAATCTTCTCATTTACCAATGACTAGTCAGTTGGACCTGGTTACAATCCTTGACAGCCCCTGCGCTTCCATCGAATGAACTTCGATCGCTTTTGGAAACCGTTAACGATACGACGTAATCCCTTTGTGTTGCGGTACTTTGTTTGTCCGAGGTTTGATCGTCGGTATCCTACATACCATGTTCACATCTCGTTCACAACAAACAACTTCTCTCGTCCATGATCATTGCATCTCTTGTGACCTAGTCACGTCCTTGCAAGTTGTTGATGCAATATCACCGAGTGGGCCCAGAGTACCTGTCCTGTCACAAGGACTGACAAATCCCTCTTTGTTCTATTAACATACTCATCAACCATCTATTTCGGAATACCCAAAGTGTACCGTTATATCCAGCATATTTCAGTCAGGCGGTGGGATACAAATCAAAGTCTCCTTATAGATGAAAATTACGTATGATCATTACGGTCTAAGGACTAAGCCATACGTTACAAAGTCATAGCAACGCTAAACTATGTGACTCGATCACATTGCAATACTTTAGGTGGGTGTACGTCCATCACATCATTCCCCTTAACTATATGACCTCATTGTCAATGGACTTAAGTGTCACCATGATCAGGAAAGCTTGATCAATCAATTTCCCAATGAGATAGTTTACCCGAGTTAAACTACGAACCATGTTTTATACTACACCTGTATTAGTATTTCCAAGTAATACAGTTATAGCACAGTATAAAACGTATTATGAACAAAACAGATATGTGAAAAATATCTTTATTAATTTGTCTCTAGGGCACATATCCAACAATCCTATGATAAAAATTAAATTGAATAACTTCTCTCGTTATGCTCTTTGTTATGTTGGAGCAAGTACCTCTGTTATGCCCAAAAGAATGTATGATATGCTTGAATTGAAACCTTTTGATCCTTGTTCTTTTGGTGTTCGTCTTGTTGATTCTTCCGTAAAGAAACCTTTGGGGAAGATCGACGATGTTCTTATCATTGTCAATGACAATTATGTTCCCGTTGATTTTACTATTATGGACATTGAATGTGAACCTTCTTGTCCAATTATTTTGGGACGTCCTTTTCTTCGCACAGTTGGTGCTATCATTGACATGAAAGAAGCGATTATAAAATTCCAATTCCCTCTCAAGAAAGGGATGGAACAATTCCCTAGGAAAAATATTAAGTTGCCCTTTGAGTCCGTCACACGGGCTAGTTATTCTCTTGAAAAGACTTGATTTTCTGCATTAAGCCTAGCTAATGGCTCTAAAGAAGCGCTTTCGGGAGGAAGCCCGCAATGAATTTAGGTTTTTCTTTTTGCTTTTGTTCTGTTCTTAGTGGTCTTGATGATTGTTACTACTGTAGCAACATCATTATATCTTTAATTTTCAAGCTTTGTGCCAAGTTTAGCCTCATACGGCAAAGTTGTGACATGCTGTCCAGAAAACAGATTCTGTCCTCGTGACTAGAAAAATCAGAGAAAAATCTCAGTTCATATTTTTGAGCTAAATTTTTTACACAGCGTGCTCTATACAATTACGAAACTTCCGTATGTTCTGAGTTTTTTGATTTGCGTTGCAGAAGTATCCTTAAAAAATTCGTTTCTATCTGCTGTTCTGTTTTTCACAGATTCTGCCACGTTTTGTCTCTCTTTACTTTTGCAAACCTTAAGCTTGCTTTTTCTTTGCAAAAACTTTTTGGCAATCTTGGGAAACAGTAGCTCTTCAAGTTTATCTTTATTTGCAGTAGAGGAAAAAATATTTTATTAGGGTACTAACCTCTCTAATCAGCCTACAATGAGTTATGTATGAAGGGAGTTTTCAAGTGCGCGATGGAGGATGATGAAAGAAGATTCAGGAGTGTCAAACGCTCAAGCTTGGGGATGCCCATGTGCACCCCCAATAAATATTCAAGAAGACTCAAGCGTCTAAGCTTGGGGATGCCCCCGGTGTATCCCCTTCTTCATCAACAATCATCAGTTTGTCTCTCGTTGCACTATATTTTATCACTTCATGCGTTATGTGCTATGCTTGGAGCGTCTCGCTCTTTACTTTTCTAAGTTTGTTTTATTTTATTTGCTGTAGTAACAAGTTAGATCCCAGCTTAATTACTATTTTTTGTGGGAGACATACACGCTCCGCTTGAATTAGAACTCCTCATAGGATTTGCATGCTTATTCTTTTAGCTGTGAGCTGTTCTTTTTCTTTTCTTAGCTGCTGTTCTGTTTAGTTGTAGTGCTTTAGTTTTTCTAGAGCTTTTTTTTCTCTTAGGTTGAACTTTCTATAGGTTCCATGTTTTATCTTGTTAGAGAGTTTGTCTGTTGCACTGAGTTCTGTGTCTTGACTAAAATTAGGCAGTTAAAGTTGTTGTTCTCCTTTGTAGTAGTAACTTGCAATAGTTTTGAGGTATTGACTAGAGTAATGTTTGAACTTATGGTGTCAAGAGCTCTTGCCTATTAGTGATAGATGTCGTATTTTGGGCAATCCGTGTTTATTTTCAAAACCTACAAAACTAGTTGAGAACTCTAGCTACTACATGGATCACTAACCTCTGGAGGGTTCGAATATTAGAGTACACTCACGTACCATGAGTCGAGGATGCGCAAGGATAACCAAACCCCCATACACTCCTCCTCGGGGTACCTGTCGCTTTGTGAACCTCCTGATTAGATTGAGAGTTACCGATAATAAGTGCATGTGTTCTTCGGACTAATGTGAGTATTCGAAAGTTGACACTTCCACCCATCTATACTTTTTCTCGCCTCTTCGGCACCGTGCATTTCCCTTTCTCACCTCGAGAGTTGGCGCATACTTCGCCGGTGCATCCAAACCCTTGGAATGATACGCTCTGTCATCATAAACCTCCTTATATCTTTCCTCAAAACAGCCACCATACCTACCTACAAGGCATTTCCATAGCCTTTCCGAGATACATTGCCATGCAACATCCACCTTCTCATGACTCTATCTTCATGTCATACATGCTACTTGCTTGATCGATGAGCCGCATGCTAGTTGGGCGTTGCCCTAATCATTGCTACATGACGCGCTAGTATCATTTCATATCCTGCTATCCTGGCAGAGGCATACATTTGCATCATGATAGTTACATTTTCTTTATGTGAGTACCTTTGTAAAGTGTGAAAGATCTCCTATATTCTTGTAAAATATAGAGTATTGCCCCTAAAGTGAGGAAAAGATCCCAAAGAGGACAAAATCAAAAGATCCCAAAGAGGACAAATGAGAGTTAAATAGAAAGAGCCATTGAGGCCACCAAAAAATAAAATAAAAAGAGAAAAAGAGAAAAGAAAAAGAAAAAGAGAGAAGGGGGCATACTACTATTCCTTTTGAGAGATCCACACTAGTACTTCATCTTCTATCCCTTGTACTCCATAGAGATCATCATCATGCATATAGCTATGTGGGGACCCTTCACACTATAGAACTTGGCTTGTATATTCCAATGATGAGCCTCCTCAAACGAGCTCTAGGTCTTCTTGAGCAAGCAAGTTAGATGCACCCCCACTAGTTCCCTTGGAAAGCTTTTAGCTCACATGTGCATCCGTTGCATGGCAATCCCTACTCCTCACATCATATCTATCATATGGCCTTCTCTCGCCTATGATTGTCCTCATTGATGTGAGCCTTTCACACTTTTTTGTCTTCCTCCTCCACCTTGTTTCTGTTTCGCCTTTTAGGTGTCAACTTTCTTGCTCACGCTCATACATTGCATGAGCGCCAAAATATCAAAAGGGAGTGGATCAGTTTGACTTGTAGCTGGCTAGTAGTCTGGGGACGAGTCAAGATAAGAATCCAAAGGAGACTAAGTGTGAAACTTTAGTAGATAGTTGTTCTCAACAAAAATACTTCTTTCTCTCGTATTTCACTATCCCTTTCTTGCACGCAAACACCATTTGGAGACATTCGAGTCACGGACAGCAAGAGCTCTTGTACCCTTTTGTTCTTTTGTTACTTGTGTCAATGCTAATATAGACTCTTGCTTGTTAAGACTTGAATTGAATTGCATGCTTTGATTGCTTTACTTAAAAGTCCTTTTATGGTTGTGTGGCATGTCACCACAGAAATTATGCTTGTTATCATTTACCTACTCGAGACGAGCAGGAATTAAGCTTGGGGATGTTGATACGTCCCAATCGTATCTATAATTTCTGCTTCCTCCATGCATGTTTTGTGTGACTTTGCCATGATTTGCTTGAACTTTTTATACACTTTTGAGCATATTTGGACTAATCTATTAACCCAGTGCACCCAACTGCCAGTTGTTGTTTTCTGCTGTTTTTGTATTTCAGGTTTTCTGGCCATTAAAAGTGCTCCAAAAAATCCAGGAAAATCAGATAAAAAATCAGCGTCGCGGAAGCTTCCGGAAACACCAATGAAGCGGAGGGGGCCACCACAGGGACTCCAGAAGGGTCCCTGGCGCGGCCCCACCCTAGGTCACGCCAGGGGGCCACCTGGATGCCCTGTGGGTCCCCTCGACACCCCCTTCGCCTATATTTACCCCTCGGAGTGGAATCCCCTAAGAGGGACTCCTATTTAGCGATCTCGCCTCTGTTCCGCCGCCGCCGCCGTTTCAAGATCGAGGCTGCCTGGAGAAGCTACTCCGGCACCCTGCCGGAAGAAGGTACCCCCTCCGGGAGACCATCCATAGCCATGGATGCCCCCCGTATGTACCGTGAGTAGTTTCCCTTGGACCATGGGTCCGTGACAAGTAGCTATGTGATGTATCTCTCCCTCTTTTGTGCTTCCACTTTCGAGTCCTCGTGAGCTGCTTCACATGATCGAGGCACCTATGTAATTTCTGTTGTTGCTATGCTGAGTTTGTTGGGATCTAATGGATTATGAGACTATGTTCAGATTGTGATGAGTAATATATTTGGTTCTTCTCTTTTATATTTTGTTCTTGAGTAAATTCTTGCATGTTCTCCGTTGCGGTATTTGCTTTGGCCAAGTATTTTATTTGCAACTCCAAGAGAGAGCGTTATGCTCGATTGTGGGTTCAGCCCCCTGATGTCTAGCTTGAGTGACAGAAACATGAAACTAGGGGATGTGTTGTTGCCACCAGGGATAAAACAACGGTGCTTGTACTTGCGGGTGCAAGGATTGTTTACTTTACGCAAAGTTCTTTTAATGCAGTTGTCTGTTGCTCTGAGTTTACACTTTGGGTGGGATTCGCAACTTAATACCAGCGAGATGTTCTGGATAGATATCTCAAGGTGGATGATTCGTAGTAGATGCAGATGGATTTCGGTCTACTTACCTTGGCGTACTGCCCATTGCTTTTGAGCCCTTCCTTTCTTTGCAGCATAGTTAGCATTGCGGTGCCTTCATAATCCTGTCAATTTCCCAACTGTGATTTGTTTACCTCGCTAGCACTTTTATCGTCTTTTGGGAGAGAGACATCACTAGTGAAAATCACGGGACCCCGGTCCATCTTCATATCATTGTTTACACCCTCAATTTACTTTCAGTCTTTACTTTCAGTTGACACTATCATTATCTCTTGCGTTGATCCTTTGTAAACGGCAAGGCCGAAGGAATTGACAACTCCTCTGTACTCGTTGGGAGCAAAGTTATTTGTATCTGTGTGCAGGTCCAGGTGAAGTAGCAACCTCGGCGCCATTGTTCACTTTACCACCTTCTTGTATCCTTCGGAGTCCTACGGGAGACAAACCTTGGTATCTTTGCCAAGGGAAAACTTGCCGCTGCACTATATCCAACCCTGCACTTGGGGTAATCAATGAGGGCTTGAAGAGTATTAACACTCTCTTGCCATCAGTAGCTGATAGCAAGACTTGTTGGAGGCGATTCCTCATCGAATGCTTGGCTTCTTATCTTACTCTCTAGATCGTTAGCCACTTCATAAATGCTAGTGCGGCAGCAACCTCACCACTTACCCCATCCTTACCGTAAACTACTAGTTGTCCTAGAATGACAAGTGATGAAGTCCTTGCTGGGTCAGTTGACCACTACAGTTGGATGCTGAGTACTTCCGTACTCATGATACTACCCCCAAACTCTTTTCAAGGTTCTTGATCGACAACAGGTATGGTGATCGACGTTCCACGTGGAGACTCGACAACAACTAGTTAGGCGGATCCCGGCGTAGGGCCTGGACCCGTGTGGTTATGGGGATCGATGTTTTTCTTATTTTCCACTAGGCATTTGATTGTAGTCTGTACTCAGACATGTATCTTCCGCTATTGTATTGTATTAAGGCAGTTGTATGCCGATTGTATGAGTTGTTGTATCCTTGTATCTGTAATGTTGTGATATCATGTTGGAAATCCGGGGCATATGACATTGTCATATGTCGCGGTGGGATCGATATGTGCTTCGTCCCCGGATCTGGATGGAAACATCTAGATCTGGAACAGTACCGCATATCGGGCCTTACAACACTGCCATCATCGTCGTCCACGTCGTCCCCGACTCGCGTCGGCTGACCCCGCGTCGATCCGCTCGGCCCCCCATCGCCATCAACACGCCGAGTGGCGCTCCTCCACCTCACCCGCCAGGCCGTAACGAGCAGGGCACACGGTTCCTGCAACTGCCCCGAGGTCTTGCCCGCCGTCGCCCTCGACACGCGCGACGCTGTTGCGTTGCTCCTTCGGGTCGTAGCGTCCGACACGCGGTTTGCTCCGCCGTCCTCGCGTGTTGACGCCCCTGTGGCACGCACCGCCTCCCTTGGCGCGGGAACGCCACCGTCCGCGCATGGTCTTCATCACGCTGTTGGGTTCTTCATCGCCTACTTCGAGCACCGTCATCGCCGCACCACCTGCGCCGCTGCCGCTCGCCCGAGCCGCGCCGACACCCTGTTCGTTGTTGCCGCGCACCCGAGCCGCGTCGCCTCTACCGGCGACCGACGCCCCCCCCCACGGGCTGCCTTTGGTTCCGCAGACTTCATCGTCGTCCACCTATTCGTCTTCGTCCAGCAGCAGCTCATCGTCAGCGTCGCCGTCATCTTCCTCGACCACTTCGTCTAGCTCCAGCAACCGCGACATCTCCACCCTCGGCACCTTCTACCCACCGCCGAGTTGTGCTGCCACCTTCGTCGAGCCCTTCTCTGCTGGTCCCTCCGACATGACGTACAACTCCTACTGGTCCCCGTCTACGCATGCCCAGTACTGGCAACACCGGTGTGTGCCTTCATCTACGACGTGTTCCCGGGCCTGGCAAGCCTGGTGCGCCGCTTTGTCGACATCGTCTTCGTCCTTCTACGCATGCCCGGTGCTGGCAACACCGACGCGTGCCTTCGTCCACGACGTGTCCCCGGGCTTGGCAAACCCGGCGCGACGCTTCGTCAACACCGTCTTCTTCCGGACGTCATCACCATCTTCTTCGCGACGTCCCGCGCTACGACTGATGACTGCCCGCCAGTGCCGCTCTTCTCGAGCCGTGCTGCGCTCCTGACTTCCTTGCACCGGCGGCTCCTCGGCGACTACCTCGACATAGGCTACCCCGACTCGACATCAACCACGACATTTCTCGCACGGCTACCTCGACTACGGCTTCACCACCCTACGCTCTCGGCTACCTAGACATCGAAACAAAGGGCTACTGCCTGCTTGGGAACCTTTTTGGCTTCCACTCCAGCCACAAACTTCGTGATGCGTCGACCGTTATGATTGTGGTGGGGATGTCCGTCGGCTCCGCCTTTGGATTCTTCTCCAGTCTCACCGTCTGCGTTGGTACGTTGTGACTGCGGGGATGTTGAGTATATTTGTTATATTAGGAAATATGAGATAAAGTAGGATTCTATTCTACCTTGCCTTGTACTCTAAGTAAATCATTGTACTCCTATATATATGCCTCCAAGGCTCAAGCAATATCCATCGACTACGCCAAAACACTCTATCATTCTAGAAAAATGAAATGGAAAAGCATAGTATATCGATTTCATCTAGTTTGCAGCGTGGGTTTATATATGGCCAGTGATAGGCGCCGATCGACTGGCGCTAGTTAGGCGCCGGTCAGACTGCAGCCGTCTGATCTCCGCGATTTAACGGTCCAGATTTGCGCATACCCCTTCATTTTTGACTGCAACATTTGCGGTAACTTTGCAACATTTGCGGTACATTTGCAACATTTGCGGTATATGGATGCAACATTTTTTATTTTTGGTGTTTATTGCAGAAAAAAAATTATGGTAACAAATTTTAATCGCTAGTGGTAGCATTTTTTACTATCGATTGCAACTTTTTTGGTACATGGATGCAACAAAAATTTATTGTGTGCATTTTTTTTATTTTTTTCACTGTTGCAAAAAAAATCTGATAAAAAAATTACGTACCATATTTACCATCAAATTCGTGGCAGCAAATTTAATCTACGTTTGTAGCTTTTTTATAATGGTTGCAACAAAATTCGGGACCCATCATCACCGACCACACTTCATTTTTTTGTTGTAGCAAAAATCATTAGTAACATTTTCTTATCATGCTACCAAATTAATGCGCTTAGCACTAAAATACTATTAAATACATCCGTTTAGAAAAAAGTAACATAGATCAATATAATAATATTAGTATAATAATAGTACAAATAGTAGTATTTTATACTACGGTTGCAACATTTATCATGTGCCAGATGCAACAAAAGCGAGAAAGTGGAGACAAGTGGGCTTGGACTGACCGGCGCGTAGGCTTTGACCGGTCGGCTGGCCACGAACATTAACCATTATATATTCAACTTGCAACGTACGTAACGTAAAGCATCCGTCTCACTTGTCGTATTTCTACTTCCGCACCTAGCCAGAATTGCAGAGTGTCTTCGAGCATCCAGCGACAGAAAATTTATGTTGGATAATAACTGTCTGAGTACGATGTGCTGCTGGGCTCAAAGTTTCTGGAACATTACCCTGAAAATAAAAGTTTCTGGAACATTGTGCAACAAGTGGATAAGGGCAACTCCAACGCGCCGACGCAAACGGACGCGCGTTTTGTCCGCTTTCTGTCCTTTTGCGTCAATGCGCGGACTATTGTCCGCCCCTCTCCGTGCTTTTCTGGACGCGTCGCCCAACAGGGGACGCATTTTGTCCGCGCCACGCGCCATTTTGTCAATAATAACAAAAATTATTGGATTCCTCTTCGTTTTATAAAATAGAGTTTCCCCTATAAAATATTTGCGACCGATCGCCACTAGCCCAGTTTCAAATTTAGTAAAAAAAGTCATCGGCAACGAAAGAGTTTCCCCTTATAAAATATTATATTGACGACCGATGGCCACTACCCCCAGCTTCAAACTCAGTAAAAAAGTCATCGGCGAAGAAACATTTCCCTCAAATTTTTATCAAAGAACAAGTTTAACACACAGAAAATAAATATTTTTACAAGTCTAAATAAATATAGTCTCAAATAGTTATTACAATAAAATTGAAATTAATAAAAGTTGATACATCTACTGATTGCCAACATGTGTCCACATATGCTCAACAAAATCATCCTGGAGCTGAATATGTTTATGATAATCTCGCATCTCGGCATGAAACTGGATGAACTGTGCAAACGTAGCAGGTAAATGCCCAGGCTCAACATTTGTGCCCTGGAACTGGAAGTCCTGTTGGGCAATATCCTCTGGACGCTCATCCTCTATGATCATGTTGTGCATGATCACACAAGCAGTCATCACCTCCCACATCTTCTTTGACCTCCATGTTCTAGCAAGATGCCGAACAATAGCCCAACGAGACTGAAGCACACCAAATGCACGCTCCACATCATTTCTTGCGCTCTCTTGTGCTTGAGCAAACCTAGCCCTCTTTTCTCCTTGGGGGTTTGAGATTGTCTTCACAAGGGTTTCCCATTGAGGATAGATACCATCTGCAAGATAGTATCCCTTGTTGTACTGATGGCCATTGACCTCAAAGTTAACCTCGGGGCGATGCCCTTCAGCTAGTCTAGCAAACACAGGAGATCTCTGAAGCACATTGATGTCATTATGAGAACCAGCCATCCCAAAAAAAGAATGCCATATCCAGAGATCCTGAGATGCCACCGCCTCAAGTATGCCCGTGCAAGCTTTCACATGACCTTTTGTAACACCCTCAGATGCCTGTAACAGTAACCATCATTACTGTTGATCATCACTGTTGGATTATCACTGATTGATCTCCCTTGTCCTTGATAAAACTTTGTGATGCTAATGATCAAACCTTGCTGTGGTTGATCAACACCCCATGCACCATGTACTTGAGCCCTTGGGATCAAAACCCAAAGCCAAATGCACCTTGCTCATCTAACAAACCAAACCCTAGTTGAAACTTCTTTGAATGAAAAATAAAACAAAAGTGCTCAAATAAAGTTGTTCCAAAAATCATGACACTATTTTTGTAAATTGCCTAAAATCATTATAATCATGTTGGACCAGCTTTGGTAATTTTTGAAGTTATGGAAAATCCCAAACAATTATAACAGTAGCTTATAAGACCCTTTTTTAATCCTAAAATATTTAAAAGAAATACCCACTAAGTTTTAAAATGCACCAAATCTTTTATGTAACCTACAGGTGACATACAACTAATTTACAAACCACCAAAACATTTAAATAAAATGCAGAAGTGATTAATTTAATTACAACAGTAAACAAAAGCAAAAGGAAAAGAATAAAACAAACCGAAGACCTACCTGTCGCCCCTGGGCGAAGCCCACACCACGGCCCACCCCGGCCCGTCTTCCACCTCCCACCTGCTCCCGTCACGTCGGCCAATTGCTCGACGCCGTGGCCACGGGCCCCGCTGGAGCCCTCCCCTCCCTCACCTGCTCCCTACGACCGGGGAGGCGATAAGCACGCCCCCACCCACTCCCTGGACACGCCCCCACCCCATTCCCCTCCTCCTCTCGCCATCGTCGGGAAAAAATTACCGAGCGCCGCCGTCGCCATGTCCGTGAGTCCACGCGGCTAGTGAGCCCCTCCCGCCTCCTCGCCGTGTCCAACCTCTGCACCGTCATCGTCTTCATCAAGTCCAGCAAGGAATCGAGCCGGGAGCCCTCCCTCGCCTCGCCCTCGTCTTCGTTCCCCGCTCCGGCCGCCGCGATCTCGTCGTCGATTCCGGCCTCGTCGCGCCTCCCCCAAGCTCGCTGCCCTCCCCTACGCCTCCGTCGTGAGCTCCTCTACCCCCTCCTAGTCTTCCCGTGGCCTCCCGTTCGCCGTAGCCTCCCGCGCCATTGGAGCCTTAGCTCCTCGCCGCCGGCTGTCGTCGCCACCGTGGTCTAGCTCACGCTTATGGTGCACCAAGCGTGCCGTCGGTTTAGGACGCTCCCATTTAATTCACGCGCTAGCGCACGCTCGAGTTTTCGCACAGAAACGTCGTCGTCGACTTCGCAGCTTCCGCCCGCCGCCAAACCTCGACGCCGGCACCGATTTCGGCGCCCCCCGGGACAAACATCACCACCATTGGACGCGGCTTTCTCCCAGCTTTCGATTGCGCCCCCCACGCCCTCTCCCGTAGCCTGTGGCGCGTGCGCCGTCGACCTCGCCGGCGACGGGCTCCGGTGAGCCCTCCGGTGAGGATGACAGACGGGACCCCTCGTCAGATCTATCGTTAGGGGTTAATCCCACCCCTAATGGGCCACTGACAGTGGACCCCCCCCCCCCGGCTAATTACTCTGTTAGTTTAACTGAATAATAAACCCCCCACAGTCACTGACATGTGGGTCCCCTGGTCATTAAATTAATTAAACATGCTTAGTTAGCACTGGAGTCAATGGCACCTGGGCCCCACCTGTCATTTTTTTTATTAAAAAGGTTTATTAAAAATCCAGTCACTGACATGTGGGTCCAGAGGCTATATCTGATTTAATAAAATGTTTTATAAATAAACAGAGGCTGACATGTGGGTCCCACATGCCAGGCACTGTTTTGGATAATGTTCTGGATAATGTTTAATAAATAATAAAAGAAAACCAGAAAATCATTTAAATGATTTAAAACTTTGAAATTCAATAACTTTTAAACCGTAACTCGGATTCAAAAACTTTATACATGAAAATTGATCAGAAAAATATAACGAATACGAATACGCTATCCGTATGCCTATCACACCCCTCTAACACAACGAACATCGAACCGTTCCCCCTCCGGACCGGCAGTCCGATAAATTGTCCGGTACTGTTAGAGTGCCCGGATGAATTTATTCCGAACACGAATGTTTCTCGGAATAGATCAACTAGCACGGGTACACCCCCCTTATGTTTGTCCGGTACCCACGACACCTCCGGCTTGATCCTTCCCCCTCCGGACACCCTGTCCGGTAATCATCCGGAACCGGTAGTTCATCCCCAGAGGAATTTCCGTTCCGAGCAATGTGCATTGCACTGCGTTAGAATACCGTTAACATTTCATCTGTCATGTCATGCATCTGTTTGTATATGCTTGCTGTGTATTTACTGTTTCTTCCCCCCCTTAATCTCTGGTAGACCCCGCTGCTGCCGTCGACTACACCGCTGCTGAGTACGACTACTTCGTCGACGACCCTACTACTACCGTCGAGCTTGCAGGCAAGCAGAGCCATTCTCTTCCCCAGATATCGCCTATCTTTCCGTACATTTCTTGCACTAGGCATTGTTACTGCTGCTGCTACGATTACAATCCTATTCAATTGCATAGCCTGATTTTGTCGCCCCTTGATGTGCCTTCCTTTATCCTATGCTGCCTATTATTATTATTATGCATTATTCAGCAGTGAGCCCTGCGCATTGTTAGCTAGGATTAGATAGATGGCCGTGATCACTCAGGGGGGTGAAGGTGGATACAAATATTATAACTGCATAGGTACGGTACAATGCAGACACCGTCTAAGGCCCCTATTTGGGTTATGCCTAGTCACCTCAAGTGTGAGCTATCAAGGGGCAATCCTTGTACTCCACTAGAGGCTGACTTTGTCTTGCCGCCATAGGGTCCTAAACGGTGATTGTCCTTCAGGTAAGAAGTCGGGCGACCCAACGGTGCCCGCGAGAGGTATTGCGACGGGACGACAGGGAGGGTATGACCAGTGTACCGGTGTGCTTGGCCCCTGATCGTTGGCCGCGAGAGTTACCAAAACCACGAAAGTCAAGCTCCTCCAGGAGCACACGCGAGACAAGGTAAGGAGACAGTTCACCTTGTTGGTAACCGTAGTGACTTGGTGGGACGACGGGGCAGGCACCGATGTACTGGTGGTCCTGGCTGCTGTCGTTGTCCGCGGGTCGGTTAAGTCGAGGCAACGATAACGGTTGTCACGCAGGTTAATTAAAATGCTAAATGGTTCAGTGAATTTCTTGAGTTGGCTACATGCCATGTACGCACTACCTACCCGTGGGAATTACGAGTTATGGGCTCCTCTGCTTCGTAGTGTCGTCCGAGGACTCTTCAGACGTCAGCAGTACTGCGGGCTGATTGCCGGGAAGTGGTGTTGTCTTATTTGCTCGCACGGTGATGTCTTATTTGGATTTGCTTTAACTTCACCGGACAGCCACGCACCGTGCAGGAGTACGTTCGGGTTGGGGTCCAAGGCTCGGCGTACTTATGATTTAGACCGGCGGATGGCCTCTCTGTTGAGTTTGAAAGATGGGCTATGAAGTGTCGGATAGCCTCGGTGGAGCGTTCCCTAACAAGGTTCCCGCCACCCTGCAGATCCGTGCGTGTAGCGTAACACAAGTGCACCCCTGCAGGGAAGATTAATCTATTCGAATGGCCGTGTCCACGGTAACAGGACGCTTTATGCTGAAGCTGGATCTTACCACTAGAAACTATTATTAAACTGTATGGTTCCGGGTTCTCTTCCTCGCGGGGATGTCGAGGAGGTGAACTCGGAGGCATTGTTAATTATTACAACTTATTATTATACAATGTTGCAGCAACTTCTGCTGCATTGTTACTTTATGCTTTATATGAACTGTTGGCTGATTCTTACCTCATGCTGCAAGACATCGTCGGAAATTGCTAGTCTTCATTAGGCCTAGCTTCTTACCCTTGCTCTGGATTTCTGTCTTTCAGTCCACTATATACAGCCTCTTCTTTCCGTTGATACAATGCATAATGCTTAGTAGCGGACGTAAGACTCGCGGGTATACTAGATACTCACCTGCTTTATTTCCTTTACTGTTTTGCCTGATCGGCCGCTGCAGCCGACGTTGGAGCCCAGGAGCAGGAGTACCCCGGAGGCGCCTACTACGACGTCGAGTTCCCCGTCGACCAGGAGTAGTTCGGTGGATCCCAGGCAAGAGGCCTCGCCTTTTTGATCTGTATCTCTGATGTGATTTGTGCTAGCCTTCTTAAGGCAAAACTTGACTAACTATGTCTCTACTCAGATATTATGGCTTGTATGACTTATGTATTCAGGTCCGCGTGACCCCCTCTATTGTAACATATTTGTTTATCCTTTTGTGTTTAGAGTTGTGCTGTGATATTATCACCGTGGCACCCTAATCTCAGTCGTGTACCCTGTGTGTATGATTACTGTACACGGTCTGATTTTGGGGGCGTCAGAAGTTGGTATCAGAGCCGACTGCCTGTAGGAAGCCACCCCACCACTACTTGGTCGAAGTTGAGTCTAGACTTTGAAAAACTATTTTGCTAACTTAATATTTGGCTTACGGGCCCACATCGATGTCACTACGTGTGATATCTATGGTATTAGGATCCTTTTCTCCTTACCTATGCTCTGGGAATCTGCTCTCTTATCCTTGCTGGTAAGTTTTACAAAATCTGACATTAGGATCACGATCTCTTGATTCCACCCGGCGTTTTTGGTGCTTCCCCCATTGATTGAGTCGTGTCGCAGGAGTCGTACCCCAGGTCCCGGACCGCGGATCCCATTCTCATTCTGGGCAGGCCGCGCGTTCTCTGGCATCAACTCCTGTGGCCAACAGTTTTCTTGCGGCGTGATTGACATAGTGGAATCTATGTCGCGTCGTGTAATCCTTACCGCGGTCTGCGCTTCGCCTAGTGAGTCCTTTTTCCTTAATTTCTACGACGTTACGCTACCCGATTTTCGTTTGACTCTGTGTGCGAATGTGTATGTCTAATATGACTACTCCTATATAGATCTGCGCCTCCTTTTCGTTGTCGTTTTACTTCAGGCTTGCTTCCGGTATCTCGTTAAATTTTCATCGCTGAAATACCCCTGTTAAATTTTAGCAGGATGACTGGTCGTGGTGGTCGTCGTCGTGGTCGTGGTGCCAACGACCCACCTCCGCCGCCGGATTACATGGCCGCGATGATGCAGCAGTTCGAGATGAACCGTCAGTTCATGCAGAATATCATGGCTCATTTCCCCCAGCCGAATCAGAATGGGCACCACCATCAGCATGCCACCGTGACTCTGCACGACTTCACCCGCCTCAACCCCACTATGTTCCGCAACACTGTTCAGCCGTTGGATGCTGATGACTGGCTTCGCGACATCACGCACGAGCTGGAGTCTGCTAATGTTGATCCAGCCGACTATGTGAACTTTGCGTCTTATCATCTGAAAGGCGCCGCTGCTCAGTGGTGGAATACCCACAAGCGTTCACTGCCAGTTGGAGAAGTCATCACCTGGGATGAATTTTAGTCTGCCTTTCGCGCTCGCTACATTCCTCAGGGGATCATGGATCGTAAGGCGGAAGAATTCCGCAACCTCACTCAGGGCGACATGACTGTTGAAGCCTATCAGCGCGAGTTCCTCAACCTCTGTCGCTATGCGGAAGGAGAGATCACCACTGATGCTCGCAGGCAACAGAAGTTCCGTTGTGGCCTCAACCCAGACCTCAGGCTCGCTCTTGCCGTTCATGATTTCGCCAACTTCGCCACCATGGTGAACAAGGCTATCACCGTCGAGACTGCCCAGATGGAGCACAAGAACTCTCTGAAGCGTTATCGTGACGTTGGCTCATCTTCGGGCACAACGCAGAAGCGTCGTATCTGGCTCCCTACCAGTGTGACCCATTCACCTGTCCCTGCTCCAAGGCCGTCTTATGCTGCACCCCGTCTGCCTCCGCCACCGCAGTTGCCAAGAGCTCTGCCTGCACCACCCAATGCTACCCCACTTCGTCCTCAGGATGGATTATGCTTCACGTGCCGCCAACCTGGGCATTTTTCAAGAGAGTGCCCCCAGAAATAGAAGCAACTGGTAGTTCACCCCGCTGGCCGTGGAAATGGTCGTGGCAACAACAGGACCCCCAACTATAATACTGGGTCTGCCACTTATGCTCGTGGACATGCTAACCACGTCAATGTTGAAGAAGCTCAGCAACAACCCGCTACCGTGATGGGTACCCTTCTCGTTAATTCCGTACCTGCTACTGTTTTATTTGATACAGGAGCATCGCATTCATTCTTGTCGGAAGCATTTGCATTGTCGCATAACTTCACGCTAGAAAAGATGAACCCACCGATGGTTGTCCGCACCCCGATAGGCCAATGTCAAACCACCAAGATAGTGCCCGGAACCATTGTTGAAATTGAAGGGATTGAATTCCTTGCTTCCCCCATCGTTCTGAAGTCTTCCACCATAGACCTCATTCTGGGAATGGACTGGTTGAAATTTCACGATGCCGCACTCTATTGTGGCACCAAGTCTGTCCAACTTTTTCACCCCTCCGGCGAGATTGTTAACCACACCACCCGAGTTACCCGTAATGCTGAAACACATATATT
This sequence comes from Bromus sterilis, assembly GCA_950022295.1. Taxonomy (NCBI): domain Eukaryota; kingdom Viridiplantae; phylum Streptophyta; class Magnoliopsida; order Poales; family Poaceae; genus Bromus; species Bromus sterilis. The sequence continues at coordinate 342,636,751 of OX465596.1, read as the reverse complement.
CATGATGAATGCCTTGAATGCCGCCCCCCTCGAAGGAATTGAGAACGTTCCGGTCGTCCGTGACTTTCCCGACGTTTTCCCCGAAGAACTGCCGGGAATTCCCCCGATCAGAGAAGTTGAATTCGTCATCGACTTGAAGCCAGGCACCGTTCCTATTGCAAGGCGTCCTTACAAGATGCCGCCACATGAACTCCTTGAACTTAAGGAGGAAATCGATAAGGCACTTCAGAAAGGATTCATTCGCCCCAGTTCCTCAGCTTGGGGAGCACCTTCGCTCTTTGTCAAGAAGAGCGATGGGACAAACCGATTGGTCCAAGATTATCGGCCCATTAACCAAGCCACCATCCAGAACAAATACCCACTTCCCCGGATCAACGATCTGTATGGTCAACTTGCCGGATCCAAGGTGTTTTCTAAACTCGACTTGAGGTTGGGTTATCACCAAATACGAGTCCGTGATGAGGACATTCCGAAGACTGCCTTCATTACTCGCTATGGTTCATACGAGTACACTGTCATGTCCTTTGGCTTAACCAATGCTCCAGCCACCTTCTCCAGATTGATTAATTATATTTTCATGGAGTACCTCGACCAGTTCGTCGTGGTTTATCTGGATGATATATTGATATATTCCAAGAATGAAGAAGAACATGCTGAACATCTTCGTCTTATACTGGAGAAGCTTCGAGAACACAAACTCTACGCTAAGTATTCTAAGTGTGAGTTCTGGCTTCCCGAAGTAACCTACCTTGGGCATGTGATTTCCAAGGATGGCATTGCCGTCACCCCAGAACGTATCCAGGCTATTGTTGACTGGACTCCTCCCAAGACCGTCAAGCAAGTACGCAGTTTCCTCGGGCTCGCTAGCTATAGCCGCCGTTTCGTCGAGAATTTTTCCAAGATTGCAAGGCCTCTGACTAATCTGATTCACAAAGGCGTCAAGTTTGAGTGGACAGATAAGTGTCAAGGAAGTTTTCAAGCACTCAAGGACAAGCTAACTTCTCCCCCGGTGCTCGCTCCCCCTGATACTCAGAAGGACTTCGTGATATATTGCGACGCGTCTCTTCAAGGATTAGGTTGTGTCCTATTGCAAGAGCGCAAGGTGATTGCTTATGGCTCTCGACAGTTGCGTGCTCACGAAGACAAATATCCAACACATGATCTCGAATTGGCAGCAGTAATTTATGCATTGAAGCTGTGGCGACATTACCTCGTAGGTAATCGTTGCGAGGTCTACACTGACCACCAAAGTCTGAAGTACCTGTTTACTCAGCCATACCTGAATCTTCGTCAACAACGATGGCTCGAGACAATAGCCGACTTCAACATGGATATTTCGTATACCCCGGGCAAGGCTAATGTGATGGCCGATGCCTTGAGCCGCAAAGCTTACTGTTTTGAACTTGAGGTTCAGGTGCAGCAACCACTTCTTTATGAAGAGTTTCACAACTTGAATCTCGAGATTGTTCCTCAAGGTTACGTCAATAACCTAGTGAAAGTGCAATATATCGAACAGAGGGGGGGTGAATGGGAGATTTTCAATTTTACTACCAGATTTTGGTTTTCTTCAGGACTGAAGCAATCATGAAGCTGAAGAAAATCATGAAGCTGAAGAAGTAACCAAAATCATGAAGAAATAAAACTTCACAGAATGTAATCATTAGGGCAGCTCATCATAATGCAACAAAAATAAATCAATTCAGATAAGCAGAAGTGCTTCAGATGCATAGTATGAAGACAAAGAGCAGAGGGAGAGCTGAAGCATATCATATCAAATACTGAAGCTTAAGAGGTTGAAGAGATAGCACCAGAGATTGAAGACATTGGTTTGGTAGACCAGTTCAAGTTGTTGTGACAACTCTACGTCTGGTTGGAGAGGCTGAGATTCAACTCAGAAGACATAGTCTTCACCTTGTTCTCCTTGAACTAAAGTCCTCAGACTCCGTCCAATAACTCAGATGAGTCTTCAAGGTAGACTCCCGAAACCTTCACAGACTCAGTCACTCCGGGAAGTCACAATTGCATCTTGACTTCCTCAGACTGAAGACATCTACACCGGCTGGAAGATCACAGTCTTCAAGAGTAAAAAGCTTTGGATCACTCGAACCGACTTCCTCAGAAATGCTCAACTACTCAGGCTGGTAGTTTTCCTCACATTGGTTCTTCAGTTTCCTCAGAGGTGGGTTTCTCTCAAATGACAAGTGTCAGTTTTTCTGTCGGAGCAGCCGACCCACAAATGGGGCTGGGGGTGGCTATTTATAGCCGCGGAGCAACCCGAGGTGAAAGGACATAAATGCCCATGCATGCAATTACTCTCATGCCCTCGGAAATGACCGTTGCTAGACAGGTTCTAGCCTCTCACCACGCAACACGTGGCACGGTCAAAGTATTCTCTCTCCAGACTCCTCAACCGAAGTTAGTTACCTCAGTGTCCTGAAGAACAACGTCTCAGACACATAAGGACTGAACTTCTACTGCAGGAGAAAACTCTTCAGGAGAACTGCACTCGCAGTTGCCAGACTCCTCAACCGAAGACAGATTCCTCAGTGTCCTGAAGAACAACGTCTCAGACACCCGAGGAACTGAACTTCTACTGCAGGAGATTTCCTCAGGGTTTTTCTTCAGGATTCCTAACTGAGCACTTCCTCAGACCTTCGGAACTCATTTTCTTCAACCCCTCCAACAGTGTGGTGTTTCCTATGACTCAAGAAGTATAAAAAGTCTTAGCGAAGACTACGCTTCAACTTCGTCTTTAGCGCGAACGTCCTCAGGATCGTCTTCAGCTTCAGCTTCAAACGAACGCTTCAGGATCCTGTTTCCTCAGGATTTCGCGCGTCTTCATTCTTCAGGAAACGCACCGTTTTCTTCAATGTTCCTCAACATTTTGGGGGGTCAACATTGGTGGTTAAACACCTCATCAGGGACTGTTCTCCTGTGTATACTCACAAACACATCAGTCCCTTAACCGTTTTGTCATCAAACTCCAAAACCTCAAGGGGAGGGCACTTGATGCACTTACAATCTCCCCCTTTTTGGTGATTTGATGACAATCAGGTTAAGCTTCAACGGGGATAAAATTATGAGTTTGAAGAATAAAAACTTTGAAGAACATTTTTATCATTAAGCTGGATATAATGAAGCTCCCCCTGAGGATATGCATATAAGTTGAAGAATGTTTAATATCTAAAGCATTTTGAGGTATATGAGGAGCACCCCCTATATCCAGGCATTTCTGAAGCAGTGCATGTTATGAAGTGTTTGAGGAAATTAAACAACGCACTGAGAGAGGTGTTTGCAGAGACAATCACAGATATGATAAACTTGAGGAAATAGCATGTGGTAACTGAGGAATAGTATCAGGCAAACACCAAAATTACAGTTTACAACTCGTTAAAAAAATATGAAGAACGAGAGTTGTAACTAAAGAACCCCATAATTAAAACCCGCTTGAAGACTAACAGATTTCTCCCCCTTTGTCATAAAATGAACAAAAAGGGAAAAACTGAAGCTAACGCCCCTTTGAAGTTGCTTCAAGGCTGAGGTGAGTCACGCCTAAGGCAATCCGTTGCAGTGTGAGGACATCCAGCAGTGTCTTCAGCTTCTTCAGCAGTCATCTCCTGGTTTGAAGAATAAGAATCCATTGCCGGAGGAGGAGTTGTGCAGCGTCTGAATTGCCTTGGGGGTCTGATGGCCGGAATCGGAGGTTGTTGAAGCTCCAACTTGGCAAGGTCTTCAGGGGTGATTACTTCTCTCATCAGGGCATCAAGATGTTGATATGTATGATGAGCATACTGATGCACTTTCTTCACAGAAGAATGCGTGTGAGCCATGTAGCTGAGGATTTCAGTAAACTGACGCTTCACCCAATCATGATTACGGTCAACTTTCTGATGAAGACTAATCAGAAGCTCTCGGTCAGTCATCACTCGAGCCTGAGTTGTATCCTCAGTTGAGGCATGAGTTTTGGTTTCATCAGTTGTGCGAGACTGAGGATGACGAATGTTTCCACCGAGGGAATTGGTTGGGAGAACTTCTTTATAGAAGATGCCTTTGCCTTTGTCATTTGAAGCAATAGTATGCTGAAGCACTTCGACAGGTGGAAGATAAGTCCTGTGATTCGGGTGATCAGGTTGGAAATCAATTCCAGTCACTGCTTGGATTAGCTTCATGATCCAAGGCGCGTATGGCTTCAGGATATGAGGATTCTGTGCAGCATCAACTAGAGTTCTGAAGAAGAAGTCAGGAACATTGATTGGTCCAGACATGCAGAGGTTGTGAAGTATGTTCTTCATGGCACCAATGACTTCTTCAGCAGTGGATTCATAGCCTTTGATGGGGCAGAAGGTCTTCGCCAGAATCCGATACATTGTACTCGACAGATACTGAAGCTCAGAGACATGAAACTTTGTGCGAGCTGGGGCTTCAAGGTCCTGAGGTTTCATTAGCATGTTCATCAGGTCATCTCGAAGAATTTGAGCCCCATAGGAGCAAGCAGCTGGAGAAGTGCACTGAGGCAACTCAAGAATATCAATTGCTTCAGGAACAGTGATGGTGTAGTGGTGATGCTCAGTCATCCACTCGAGGACCCAGGTGTTGATATCCAAAGGATTTCCTGAAACATATAACGTGGCATAAAACTGAAGCACAAGCTCTTCATTCCAGTGTATGCATTCAGAGCAGAACTGAAGCAGCTTGGCATGATGCAGATCCTGAAGCACATTGTTGAAGCAGGGAAGGGCTTCCATATCCATCAGAGGAATGTGCTTGTGAGGAAACAATTTGTTTTGCTTGTAGAGCACTGAAGCATAGTAGTTCTTCTGAGTGGCAGTCCAGAACCTCAGTAGCTTTCGAGGTAGAGCAGAATGATATGGATTTTGAATCCCCTCTTGAAAGAAACTCATGGCGTTGAAGAAATCAGTAGCATCAAAGCTTGGAGTATCATCAGCTTCAAGGTCACGGAAGAATGGTTGCTTCTGCTTCGGTCACAAGGACCGAGCTTGAACTGGGCCTTGAGGTGGTGAAGGTGCTTGAGGCACTTCAATCTGAAGAGAGGCTTGAGGTTGAGGCGGAGCTGCTGCAGATGCTTCAGGCACAGATGTGGTGAGGTCCTTGGGAAGACGAGGTGATGTAGCCTGTTTGTCTTCAGAGCCATCCTTTGAGGCTTCAGCATCAGCATTTGTACTGTTTTCTGCTTCATGAGGGGCATTTGTGCTTTGCTCGGCTTCAGCTTCAGTTTCAGCGGCTGGTGGGTCAGGCTGAGGATCAGCAGTGATAGGTTCAGCAGCATCAGTATCAGTTGTTGGAACAATTGGTGTTGCAGCAGGGGGTGGAGTGAAGACGATTAAACTGCGCTGAGGATTCTGAGGTGGAGTTGAGGCAGCAGTAACATGAGCGGTGGTATCGGCTGCCTGATTTGTCGGAGGAGCTGATGAAAGTGGTGTAGCATCAATGGGTTCTTCAACAGTAGGCTTCTTCGCAGCAGGTGGAGTTGAGGGTTGGGCTTCAGGCATGCGCTTGAGGCTTTTGGCAGAAGCATCGGTGGGTACTGAGGAAGCAGGCTGTCGAAGCTTCATCAACTTTGCCATCTGTTGTGAGATCCGTTCCTTGGATTTGCCGATATAAGTCCGGTTGGCAGCGAACTCAATGTTGAGTCGTTGAACTTCACATTGATGCTCAATAAACTCCTGAGGAGTAACATCAGTGATAGGTCTCTTCTTGAAGTCACTGAGGACTTTCTTCAGTTTGGCCTTCAACTGTTTCTGAAGATCTCGTTGATGAATCTCATTTATGAGGAATTGTTGAACATAGAATTTGATGTCTTTCGGGATGTCCAAATCATCAAGCGGAGTGTCAGGCTTAACAGACCAAATTTCAATGTACTCCAAGATCTTCTTGGGATCTAGGAGAAGCGGGATTTCTGAACCCGTTGCTTCAGCTTTGCGTCTGGCCGCAGCACGCACATATTCAATCTTATCATCTTCAGTGGCGACGAAGCCGGCCAAATCCTCAAATTCATCTTCATCATCAGAGGATGAGGGAGTATGATGAATGGCGCCCCGCATAGCAGTTTTCTTCGGTGAGGGGCGAGGGCCGCGTTGAAGAACAGTTTTGGTCTTCAGCTGAGACTGAGGCATTGTGGTTGAGGCCTCAGGAGCACCAGATTCATCAGTGCGTATCCTTGAGGAGGGGGCAGCCCCATCCGTGCGTTGACATGAGGAGCCAATAACTTGAGGCTGAGCTGAGGTCTTCTGGGAGGGTTTCATGCCGGGAGCCTTTTTTGCGGTGCTGAGGCGGAGGTTGTTGTCTGGGTTGAGACTGATCCTGAGGCGGAATCTGTATTGATGCAGTCATGTCACGAACCAGATCCCTGACACGGCTCCGACTGCGCTTGAGATATTGAGCATATGCATCAGGAAAGTCTTCAGTTGTGTGCATTGTTGTGGGATCAGGAATGACGCCTGGTGCAGGTGGAGGTCGAGCCTTGATACCCAAGGTCTTCAATGGCGGATTAACTGCAAACATCTCCTCATGTTGAGGATTAAGCCATTGATAGGCCACCCAACGCTTGGCCCATTCTCTTGTGATCTTCTGGACTCTTTTCTTACGATCATCAGCAGTTTCACGTTCTGGAGTCTTCAGTTTCTCATAGAGCTCAAGAGGTAGGTCTCTAGCAGTATCAGTGTGCTTGCGCCGAGGAGCCATTTTCTTCAGCTGAGGAGACTGAGGAATTGTACGTTCGAGCTGAGCTGCAAATGAAGTGAGACTATGAGAACCATATAATTCCTCAGCTGACATGTACCTGTGACAAAATTAAGTTGCGAGGGAAGTGGGGTACGGTTATATGCGTTCATGAGGAATAGGCTGAGGAAAACAAAGGAGTGAGGCATAGGTATAGGTCTCAGAAAGCTAGCAGTACAGTTGAGGATTTAACTGGCTTGAGGACACAACAGTACTGAGGAATAATACACTGAGGAATAATCCACTGAGGAATAAGCATACCAGACTTGAGGCGAATGCTGAGGAACAACAAGTCTTCGTCTCCGGCGACGGCGAACTCAGGCGACGTTAGCGCTCGAGCTTGAGGAGCTCAAGGGCGGCGGCGCGTGAGTGAGAGAAGCGTTGGGGGTAAATGACCGGAGGAGGGGGTAGAGGGCTATTTATAGAGGGGTGAAAGCTGAGGGGTTGCGAAGTTTGTGGACCAGATTGCCCCGTATTGTTGGGATCCTCAGTGGATATCTTAATGGTGGATATGCTTGACGTGCGGTAAAATCGCAACAAATTGAAGACAGTTGTAACAGAAAATCTGTGATTTGAGGAACTTGAGGACAAAGGTTGAGGATGAAGACAAATGGTCTCAGGCTGAGGAATACATGATTTCCGGCTGAACGCATATGAGATAGACAGATTAGATAAGTGAGCACAGAGGGACGGGTCCGATCACGTTCACCTAGATGAAGAAGCAAAAGCTGAAGATCAATAACTATAGGTGAACGCTGTTGAGGACAAACACGGTAATCATCAGTAATGAAGACTTCGAATCATGAGGAAGCTGAGTAACATCAAATCCTGAGGAAATTGAGGAACAACAAATCCTGAGGTGTTTGGGCGGTGGCGCTACCCACCTTGTAGGGAATGTGACACTTGATACCATACAATTGTCGTATGGATCTTGAGTCAATTCCACGTTAATTTCTTCACACTTAGCAAGGTAGTTCCTCATGATTTGAGGAGTACGACGCATCATGTGTTGTGCTTCAGGAGTCAGGTCTTGAAGCACATAAGTATAGCAGAGAACCAATCATGGAGCGGTATACCTTCTGATCGTAGTCCTTGCCATTTTCATCAGGACCGATGCATCCGTTTGTAGGCATCGGGGTCTTGATACCTTTGCAGTCTTGCACCCCGAGTTTCCTGAGGCATTTCTTGAGGTACTTCTCTTGAGATATGAAGGTGCCATTGCGTTGCTGACAAATTTGAAGCCCTTGCTGATGAGGAAGTCACGCAATGTGTCATACCAAGCCCATGGGGTTTGCTTCAGTCCATACAGAGCTTTCTTCAATCTGTACACCATATCAGGCTTCTTTGCGTCCTCAAAACCTGGAGGTTGAGCAACATATACTTCTTCCTCGACATTACCATTGAGGAATGCACTTTTTACATCCATTTGATATAGCTTGTGATTATGATGGTTAGCGAATGCAATTGTTTTCTTCGATGGACTCAGAGAAGATTCCATGAGAAGATTTATGTCACCAGTCATATGATTCGTGCATCCACTATCCATAATCCATTCAGTTCTCCCCGAAGAATTTTCCTACAGAAGAGTTAGTATCTCACACAACAAGTTATGAGCCAGCATCAGTTTGAAGAATTCGTGTATTCTTCAGGACTGTATTCCTCAGGATTTTAAGCCTCAGGATTTCAGTATAACAATATTCTTCAGCTGACACATAATTTTCGTCCTGGGCATAGGATCTGCAATATGGTTAGTTTGCCTCAGGACGCGTACCTATAGAAGAGATTAGTTCTTCTTAACCACCCACATTCGCACGGGTGGTTTTGAAGCATTTGAGGAACGACGAGGAGAGTATTGCCTCACGGGTGAGGTATCAGGATAATCATAGGAGTAAGCATTCTTGTTCTGAGCTTCCCTGTGAACAAAGTGATTAGATGAAACATGCTCATATTCATGACTTTTTGAAGAATTGTCCACTGAGGACATCCTCAACTCATTTGCATCTGCATTCACAAGAAGGTTAGTGATGAGGTCCTTCTGAACCCAGATCTGCTTGACTGGAGGACCGTTCCTGCAGTTAGTTCCGATGTATCTGGCGAATACCTCACCATTACCATTCTTAAACAGTTTATAGTTTGAGTCAAAAGACTCATTCATCACAACTGAAGAAACAGTATCATAACCAGATAAAGTATAGGGATCAGGAGGAGGCGTCTTTTCCCAAACCCAAGTGGTCTCTGGATATTGTAATGCGATACCTTCTTTCCTCGGGTTCCTGTTGAGGATCTGTTTCTTGAGGATGTCACAAAGGGTCTGATGTCCTTTCAGACTCTTGAACATGTCGGTTTCCAGTAGACTCTTCAACCTAGCATTTTCTTCAGCAATGTCTATGGTATCCTCAGATGAGGGGTTAGATACCACAGAAGCAATAGAAATAACAGAGTCTGAAGACATTGAGGAACTAGGCACAGAGATGATACGATCATGTTCAATGCATTTTAAACAGGGAGGATTAAATCCTTCTTGTGGCATGATGATCTGTTGGGAGAGGAGTGAATCATTTTCTTTCATCAGATCGTCATGAGACATCCTTACGCGTTCAAGTTCTTGTTTCCTCATGAGGAACTCATGAGCCAGCTTTTCATGATCGGTAAGGAGTGCCTCATGAAGATTGAACAAGTCATCAAACTTTGACTGAAGAATTTTATGATTCATCAGTCAACTTTTGAGTCTTCGTCATTTCCCCAACCAACATATCATCACTCTTGTTTAGTGAGATCTGAATCTTTTCAAGTGCACGTTGTTGCTTAGATGCAAGTTTAGCAAGTTTAGCATAGTTTTCATCAGGTTCTTCATCAGAGGGATCATCTGATGATGAGTAAGAAGATACCTTGGAGGACTTGGCCATGAAGCAGAAGGAAGGGGTTGTGTCTTCAGCTTCATCATCAACATGTGATAGACCAGATTCCTCAATGCTGAAGATTGACTTTGAGACAAGCGTCATGGCAAGAGCCAGACCGGCCACACCCTCAGATTCTTCAGATTCTTCTTCCTTAGCATCAGGGTTGGAACCAGATTCTTCCGAGTCCAATTCTTTTCCGAGATATGCGCGAGCCTTACGGGAACAGCTATTCTTGTATCCAGCAGACTTTGAGGATCTTGAGGATTTCTTCTTAGTCGTTTCATCAGAACTGTCATCTTTCCCTTTCTTCTTCTTCTTCTTCTTCAGTCTAGCTTCCTTTTCCCACAGAGGACACTCAGCGATGTAATGCCCAAGTTTCTTGCACTTGTGGCAGACTCTCTTTCTTGCTTCGACAGAGTCATCATCTTTGCTTTTTCTTGAGGACGATCTTGAGGAATTTCCGAAGCGATTCTTCTTCGTGAATCTTTGAAACTTTCTGGTGAGAAGAGCAAGTTCACGGCTGAGGGTTTCAGGATCATCAGTATCAGCCTCAGACTCTTCATCAGAGGACACTCTTCGTGCTCTAGCTTTTAGCGCGCGGACCTTAGGCGTGGAGCTGTACAAATCTCGTTTTTCAGAGAGCTTCAGTTCATGAGCATTGAGGCGCTCGAGAATGTCCGCTGGATCCAGAGTCTTGAAGTCAGGCCTTTCTTGAATCATCAGTGATAGGAACTCAAATGAGTCATCCAGTGACCTCAGTAGTTTCTTCACAACTTCATGATCTGTGATATCAGCGGCACCCAGTGCTTGAAGTTCATTGGATATGTCAGTGAGTCTGTCAAAGGTTTGTTGCACGTGATCATTGTCCAGCCTCTTGAACCTGTTGAAGAGACTGCAGAGTGTATCAACCCGAGAGTCTCGTTGAGCAGAGACTCCTTCATTGACTTTAGACAGTCTTGTCCATATCTTCTTTGCAGTATCCAGACCACTGATACGGTTGAACTGAGCCTTGTTGAGATGACCACCAATGATGCTTCGAGCTTTTGCATCAAGCTGCCAGTTCCTCTTGACAACTTCAGGAGCAGTCATCAGATTTGCTTCAGGAATGCCTTGATCAACAATATCCCACAGATCCTTGTCAATGGCTTCAAGATGCATCCTCATCTTGTTCTTCCAATATGGATAGTCTATCCCGTCGAAGATGGGGCAGTTTGAGGCAACGCTCATTGTACCTGAGGTCGACATAACTAAAACTCCAGGTGGTTAAACCGAATCACACAGAACAAGGGAGTACCTTGCTCTGATACCAATTGAAAGTGCAATATATCGACCAGAGGGGGGGTGAATGGGAGATTTTCAATTTTACTACCAGATTTTGGTTTTCTTCAGGACTAAAGCAATCATGAAGATGAAGAAAATCATGAAGCTGAACAAGTAACCAAAATCATGAAGAAATAAACCTTCACAGAATGTAATCATTAGTGCAGCTCATCATAATGCAACAAAAATAAATCAATTCAGATAAGCAGAAGTGCTTCAGATGCATAGTATGAAGACAAAGAGCAGAGGGAGAGCTGAAGCATATCATATCAAATACTGAAGCTTAAGAGGTTGAAGAGATAGCACCAGAGATTGAAGACATTGGTTTGGTAGACCAGTTCAAGTTGCTGTGACAACTCTACGTCTGGTTGGAGAGGCTGAGATTCAACTCAGAAGACATAGTCTTCACCTTGTTCTCCTTGAACTAAAGTCCTCAGACTCCGTCCAATAACTCAAGTGAGTCTTCAAGGTAGACTCCCGAAACCTTCACAGACTCAGTCACTCCGAGAAGTCACAATTGCATCTTGACTTCCTCAGACTGAAGACATCTACACCGGCTGGAAGATCACAGTCTTCAAGAGTAAAAAGCTTCGGATCAATCGAACCGACTTCCTCAGAAATGCTCAACTACTCAGGCTGGTGGTTTTGCTCACATTGGTTCTTCAGTTTCCTCAGAGGTGGGTTGCTCTCAAATGACAAGTGTCAGTTTTTCTGTCGGAGCAGCCGACCCACAAATGGGGCTGGGGTGGCTATTTATAGCCGCGGAGCAACCCGAGGTGAAATGACATAAATGCCCATGCATGCAATTACTCTCATGCCCTCGGAAATGACCGTTGCTAGACAGGTTCTAGCCTCTCACCACGCAACACGTGGCATGGTCAAAGTATTCTCTCTCCAGACTCCTCAACCGAAGTTAGTTACCTCAGTGTCCTGAAGAACAACGTCTCAGACACATAAGAACTGAACTTCTACTGCAGGAGAAAATTCTTCAGGAGAACTGCACTCGCAGTTTCCAGACTCCTCAACCGAAGACAGATTCCTCAGTGTCCTGAAGAACAATGTCTCAGACACCCGAGGAACTGAACTTCTACTGCATGAGATTTCCTCAGGGTTTTTCTTCAGGATTCCTAACTGAGCACTTCCTCAGACCTTCGGAACTCATTTTCTTCAACCCCTCCAACAGTGCGGTGTTTCCTATGACTCAAGAAGTATAAAAAGTCTGAGCGAAGACTACGCTTCAACTTCGTCTTTAGCGCGAACGTCCTCAGGATCGTCTTCAGCTTCAGCTTCAAACGAATGCTTCAGGATCCTGTTTCCTCAGGATTTCGCGTGTCTTCATTCTTCAGGAAACGCACCATTTTCTTCAATGTTCCTCAACATTTTGGGGGGTCAACATTGGTGGTTAAACACCTCATCAGGGACTGTTCTCCTGTGTATACTCACAAACACATCAGTCCCTTAACCGTTTTGTCATCAAACTCGAAAACCTCAAGGGGAGGGCACTTGATGCACTTACACCTGGTTCTCGAGTCAAAACTCGACGCCCTCATTAAGAGTAGACAATCTCTGGCCCCGGACATTGTGAAGATCAAGAAGGACATCGCAGAAGGAAAGCCCTCCTCTTTTACCATTGATGCCAATGATGGTGATACTGTGTACTTCAAGGGCCGCTTAGTAGTTCCTGTGAGCCCGGTCCTCATTAACTGTGGTCCGGATATCATGGAAGAAGCCCATAATTCTCCCTTGTCAATCCACCCTGGCAGTACCAAGATGTATAAAGACCTTCGTCAATGGTACTGGTGGCCTTACATGAAGCAAGACATCGCCCGCTATGTTTCTCAGTGTGACGTTTGCAGTCGCGTCAAAGCCGGACATCAGAAACCTGCTGGTTGGTTGCGACCACTCCCTCCTCCTGATTGGAAGTGGGACAAAGTCGAAATGGACTTCGTCACCGGTTTTCCTAAGTCACACAAAGGTAACGATGCCATCTTTATCGTCATCGACCGATTCTCCAAGATTGCACACTTCCTGCCGGTCAAGGAGACGATCACTGCTAGTCAGTTAGCACACTTGTATACATCCCGAATTGTATCACTCCATGGTATTCCGATGGAGATCAGTTCAGACCGTGGCAGCATTTTCACCTCACGATACTGGAATAGTTTCATGGAAGCTTTCGGGACTCGTCTGAATCTCAGCACCGCTTATCACCCCCAGTCGCAAGGCCAAGTTGAACGAGTTAATCAAGTGCTGGAAGACATGCTTCGCGCTTGTGTCCTTTCTTTCGGCATGAAATGGGAGGATGCCCTCCCGTACGCGGAATTCTCGTACAACAATAGCTATCAGGCTAGCTTGAAGATGGCCCCCTTCGAAGTTCTATACGGACGTAAATGTCGAACCCCCCTGAATTGGTCAGGAACTGGGGAACGACCCTACTTCGGACCGGATCTTGTCCAAGAAGCTGAAGAACAAGTTCGCATTGTGCAAGAAAATCTCAAGGCCGCACAGTCTCGTCAGAAGAGCAACTATGACCGCAAACACCGTGAAATGGAGTATCAGCCTAGTGAATACGCATACCTCCGTGTCACTCCCATGAGGGGCACTCATCGCTTCGGTATCAAGGGCATGTTGGCTCCTCGCTACATTGGCCCGTTCCGTATCGTTTCCAGGAGTGGACCCGTGGCATACCGGTTGGAATTGCCGCCGAACCTCTCCCAAGTCCACGATGTCTTCCACGTGTCTCAACTCCGTCGCTGCTTCAAGGACCCTATCCGCGAAGTGGAGCATGATATGATCGAGCTGCAACAGGACTTGACTTATCCAGAACATCCGAGCCGCATTCTCGATCAGTCTGAATGCCGAACCCGCAACAAGACCGTCAAGTTCCTCAAGGTTCAGTGGTCGAATCATTCTGAAGATGAAGCCACTTGGGAACGCGAAGATCGCCTTCGCGATGAATACCCCGACCTTTTCCTCGCTACCACTTAAATTCTCGGGACGAGAATTCTTGTAGTGGGGGAGATTTGTAACACCCTCAGATGCCTGTAACAGTAACCATCATTACTGTTGATCATCACTGTTGGATTATCACTGATTGATCTCCCTTGTCCTTGATAAAACTTTGTGATGCTAATGATCAAACCTTGCTGTGGTTGATCAACACCCCATGCACCATGTACTTGAGCCCTTGGGATCAAAACACAAAGCCAAATGCACCTTGCTCATCTAACAAACCAAACTCTAGTTGAAACTTCTTTGAATGAAAAATAAAACAAAAGTGTTCAAATAAAGTTGTTCCAAAAATCATGACACTATTTTTGTAAATTGCCTAAAATCATTATAATCATGTTGGACCAGCTTTGGTAATTTTTGAAGTTATGGAAAATCCCAAACAATTATAACAGTAGCTTATAAGACCCTTTTTAATCCTAAAATATTTAAAAGAAATACCCACTGAGTTTTAAAATGCACCAAATCTTTTATGTAACCTACAGGTGACATACAACTAATTTACAAACCACCAAAACATTTAAATAAAATGCAGAAGTGATTAATTTAATTACAACAGTAAACAAAAATAAAAGGAAAAGAATAAAAAAACCGAAGACCTACATGTCGCCCCTGGGCGAAGCCCACACCACGGCCCACCCCGGCCCGTCTTCCACCTCCCACCTGCTCCCGTCACGTCGGCCAACTGCTCGACGCCGTGGCCACGGGCGCCGCTGGAGCCCTCCCCTCCCTCACATGCTCCCTACGACCGGGGAGGCGATAAGCACGCCCCCACCCACTCCCTGGACACGCCCCCACCCCATTCCCCTCCTCCTCCTCTCGCCATCGTCGGGGAAAAATTCCCGAGCGCCGCCGTCGCCATGTCCGTGAGTCCACGCAGCCAGTGAGCCCCTCCTGCCTCCTCGCCGTGTCCAACCTCTGCACCGTCGTCGTCTTCATCAAGTCCAGCAAGGAATCGAGCCGGGAGCCCTCCCTCGCCTCTCCCTCGTCTTCGTTCTCCGCTCCGGCCGCCGCGATCTCGTCGTCGATTCCGGCCTCGTCGCGCCTCCCCCAAGCTTGCTGCCCTCCCCTACGCCTCCGTCGTGAGCTCCTCTACCCCCTCCTAGTCTTCCCGTGGCCTCCCGTTCGCCGTAGACTCCCGCGACATTGGAGTCGTAGCTCCTCGCCGCCGGCTGTCGTCGCCACCGTGGTCTAGCTCACGCTTATGGCGCACCAAGCGTGCCGTCGGTTTAGGACGCTCCCATTTAATTCACGCGCTAGCGCACGCTCAAGTTTTCGCACAGAAACGTCGTCGTCGACTTCGCAGCTTCCGCCCGCCGCCAAACCTCGACGCCGGCACCGGTTCCGGAGCCCCCCGGGACAAACCTCACCACCATTGGACGCGGCTTTCTCCCAGCTTTCGATTGCCCCCCCCCCCACGCCCTCTCCCGTTGCCTGTGGCGCGTGCGCCGTCGACCTCGCCGGCGACGGGCTCCCGTGAGCCCTCCGGTGAGGATGGCAGACGGGCCCCCCTCGTCAGATCTATCGTTAGGGGTTAATCCCACCCCTAATGGGCCACTGACAGTGGACCCCCCCCGGCTAATTACTCTGTTAGTTTAACTGAATAATAAACCCCCACAGTCACTGACATGTGGGTCCCCTGGTCATTAACTTAATTAAACATGCTTAGTTAGCACTAGAGTCAATGGCACCTGGGCCCCACCTGTCATTTTTTTTATTAAAAAGGTTTATTAAAAATCCAGTCACTGACATGTGGGTCCAGAGGCTATTTCTGATTTAATAAAATGTTTTATAAATAAACAGAGGCTGACATGTGGGTCCCACATGTCAGGCACTATTTTGGATAATGTTCTGGATAATGTTTAATAAATAATAAAAGAAATCCAGAAAATCATTTAAATGATTTAAAACTTTGAAATTCAATAACTTTTAAACCGTAACTCGGATTCAAAAACTTTATACATGAAAATTGATCAGAAAAATATAACGAATACGAATACGCTATCCGTATGCCTATCACACCCCTCTAACACAACGAACATCGAACCGTTCCCCCTCCGGACCGGCAGTCCGATAAATTGTCCGGTACTGTTAGAGTGCCCGGATGAATTTATTCCGAACACGAATGTTTCTCGGAATAGATCAACTAGCATGGGTACACCCCCCTTATGTTTGTCCGGTACCCACGACACCTCCGGCTTGATCCTTCCCCCTCCGGACACCCTGTCCGGTAATCATCCGGAACCGGTAGTTCATCCCAGAGGAATTTCCGTTC
This sequence comes from Bromus sterilis, assembly GCA_950022295.1. Classification (NCBI taxonomy): domain Eukaryota; kingdom Viridiplantae; phylum Streptophyta; class Magnoliopsida; order Poales; family Poaceae; genus Bromus; species Bromus sterilis. The sequence goes on along the minus strand of OX465596.1, from coordinate 342,620,509 downwards.
CGAGCAATGTGCATTGCACTGCGTTAGAATACCGTTAACATTTCATCTGTCATGTCATGCATCTGTTTGTATATACTTGCTGTGTATTTACTGTTTCTCCCCCCCCTTAATCTCCGGTAGACCCCACTGCTGCCGTCGACTACACCGCTGCTGAGTACGACTACTTCGTCGACGACCCTACTACTACCGTCGAGCTTGCAGGCAAGCAGAGCCATTCTCTTCCCCAGATATCGCCTATCTTTCCGTACATTTCTTGCACTAGGCATTGTTACTGCTGCTGCTACGATTACAATCCTATTCAATTGCATAGCCTGATTTTGTCGCCCCTTGATGTGCCTTCCTTTATCCTATGCTGCCTATTATTATTATGCATTATTCAGCAGTGAGCCCTGCGCATTGTTAGCTAGGATTAGATAGAGGGCCGTGATCACTCAGGAGGGTGAACGCGGATACAAATATTATAACTACACAGGTACGGTACAATGCAGACACCGTCTAAGGCCCCTATCTGGGTTATGCCTAGTCACCTCAAGTGTGAGCTATCAAGGGGTAATCCTTGTACTCCACTCGAGGCTGACTTTGTCTTGCCGCCATAGGGTCCTGAACGGCGATTGTCCTTCAGGTAAGCAGTCGGGCGACCCAACGGTGCCCGCGAGAGGTATTGCGACGGGACGACAGGGAGGGTATGACCAGTGTACCGGTGTGCTTGGCCCCTGATCGTTGGCCGCGAGAGTTACCAAAACCACGAAAGTCGAGCTCCTCCAGGAGCACACGCGAGACAAGGTAAGGAGACGGTTCACCTTGTTGGTAACCGCAGTGACTTGGTGGGACGACGGGGCAGGCACCGATGTACTGGTGGTCCTGGCTGCTGTCGTTGTCCGCGGGTCGGTTAAGTCGAGGCAACGATAACGGTTGTCACACGGGTTAATTAAAATGCTAAATGGTTCAGTGAATGTCTTGAGTTGGCTACATGCCATGTACGCACTACCTACCCGTGGGAATTACGAGTTATGGGCTCCTCTGCTTCGTAGTGTCGTCCGAGGACTCTTCAGACGTCAGCAGTACTACGGGCTGATTGTCGGGAAGTGGTGTTGTCTTATTTGCTCGCGCGGTGATGTCTTATTTGGATTTTATTTAACTTCACCGGACAGCCACGCACCGTGCAGGAGTACGTTCGGGTTGGGGTCCAAGGCTCGGCGTACTTAGGATTTAGACCGGCGGATGGCCTCTCTGTTGAGTTTGAAAGATGGGCTATGAAGTGTCGGATAGCCTCGGTGGAGCGTTCCCTAACAAGGTTCCCGCCACCCTGGAGATCCGTGCGTGTAGCGTAACACAAGTGCACCCCTGCAGGTAAGATTAATCTATTCGAATAGTCGTGTCCACGGTAACAGGACGCTTTATGCTGAAGCTGGATCTTACCACTAGAAACTATTATTAAACTGTATGGTTCCGGGTTCTCTTCCTCGCGGGGATGTCGAGGAGGTGAACTCGGAGGCATTGTTAATTATTACAACTTATTATTATACAATGCTGCAGCAACTTCTGCTGCATTGTTACTTTATGCTTTATATGAACTGTTGGCTGATTCTTACCTCATGCTGCAAGACATCGTCGGAAGATGCTAGTCTTCGTTAGGCCTAGCTTCTTACCCTTGCTCTGGATTTCTGTCTTTCAGTCCACTATATACAGCCTCTTCTTTCCGTTGATACAATGCATAATGCTTAGTAGCGGACGTAAGACTCGCGGGTATACTAGATACTCACCTGCTTTATTTCCTTTACTGTTTTGCCTGATCGGCCGCTGCAGCCGACGTTGGAGCCCAGGAGCAGGAGTACCCCGGAGGCGCCTACTACGACGTCGAGTTCCCCGTCGACCAGGAGTAGTTCGGTGGATCCCAGGCAGGAGGCCTCGCCTTTTCGATCTGTATCTCTGATGTGATTTGTGCTAGCCTTCTTAAGGCAAAACTTGACTAACTATGTCTGTACTCAGATATTATGGCTTGTATGACTTATGTATTCACGTCCGCATGACCCCCTCTATTGTAACATATTTGTTTATCCTTTTGTGTTTAGAGTTGTGTTGTGATATTATCACCGTGGCACCCTAATCTCAGTCGTGTACCCTGTGTGTATGATTACTGTACACGGTCTGATTTTGGGGGCGTCACACCTTTGTACTGTCCCTGCCAAGAAAATGGACAGTTTTTCCACTCACAATGCATGCAATCTATGCTGCCGAGCATTCCCGGAAACCCTCTCTCGGCATTGATTGCTAACAATCGAGCAGTATCGGCCTCATTTGGTTCTCTCAATTACTCTGGACCGAACACTGCTACCACAGCCTTGCAAAATCTGTAAAGTGATGCAAGGCACGTGGATTCACTCATTCGAACATACTCATCTATGAGATCACCAGGAACTCCATATGCAAGCATTCGGATGGCAGCGGTACACTTTTGATAAGAAGAAAATCCAATGTTGCCTAGTGCATCTTTTTTGCATCTGAAGTAGTCATCATATTCTACCACTCCTTCCCTAATGCGATTGAACACATGCTTAGCCATTCTAAACCGACGGCGAAAATGTTTAGGACCAAACAGTGGTTTTGGCACCCTAAAGTAATCATCCCACAACAGCACGTGCTCAGTCACTCGGTTGCGATTCAAAACAGGTTCATGTCCTACAATCCACCCTCTAAACAACGGCCGCTGATTTTCAATATGGTTGTTTACGATCAATGTCGCCATCACCAATTCTTCATCATCACTAGACTCATCCGACGAACGAAAAAATGCTCGAAGAAAAACTCATCACCACTTTCCATTGTACCTTGTGGGCAAAGCGTCGAACACCTTGCAGGCGCGATGAAGCAGGGGACGACGCAGCCGGAGCGACACGCTTATACGTCCAAACTGTATCTATAATTTCTGCTTGCACCATGCTTCTTTTGTGTGATATTGCTATGATATTGATGAACTTCCATACACTTTTGATCATATTTGGACTAACCTATTAACTCAGTGCACCCTAGTGCCAGTTCATGTTTTCTGTTGTTTTTGTATTTCAGGTTTTCCCATTATTTAAAGTGCCAGAAAATTCCAGGAAAAATACAGGAAAAATCAGCGTAAAAGAAGCTTCGAGAAAAGCCCAGGTGGGGCCATAGGGGGCCATGGATGGCCCAGGCGGCCACCTGGCGCGGCCACCCCCTAGGCCGCGCCAGGGGGGCGCTTGGGACCCTGGTCCACCTCTGGCTGCCCCCCTTCGCCTATTTATTCCCCGTGACGAGAAACCCTCGGAGACAGAACCCTTTTTCGCGATCTCTCCTCTGTTCCACCGCCGCCGCGCTTCCATGATCGGGAGCACCAGGAGCCCTCTTGCCGGCACCATGCCGGAGGGAGGAACCACCTCCGGGAGCTTCTCCACCACCATGGATACTTCCCGGATGAACCGTGAGTAGTCCACCTTGGACCATGGGTCTATGATCAGTAGCTATGTGATGTTCTCCTCCCCTCTTTGTTCTTCATGGTTAGACCTCGTGAGATTCCCTACATGTTCGAGGCATATATGTAATCTTTCTACTGTTGCTATGCTGAGTTTGCTGAGATCCGATGGATTATGACACTATGTTCAAATTGTGTCTCAGTAATATATTTGATTCTCCTCTTTTATATTTATGTTCTTGAGTAATTCTTGCATGTTCTCCGTTGTTGTTTATTGTTTTGGCCAAGTAGTAGGTAGTGAATCCAAGAGGGAGCGTTATGCATGATTGTGGGTTCATGCCCCCTGATGACTATCTTGAGTGACAGAAACATGAGTCTAGGGGATGTGTTGTTGCCACAAGGGAGAAAACAACGGTGCTTGTACTTGCGGGTGCAACGATTATTTACTTTACGCAAAGTTCTTTAATGCAGTTGTCTGTTGCTTTGAGTTTACACTTTGTGTGGGATTCGCAACTTAATAACAGCAAGATGTTATGGATAGATATCTCAAGGTGGATGATTAGTAGGTAGATGCAGATGGATTTCGGTCTACTTGTCTTGGCATACCGCCCAAGCTTTTGAGCCTCTTCCTTTCTTTATAGCATAGTTAACATTGGTTTACGCACATAATCTTGTCAATTGCCCAGCTGTAAAAATTTTACCTCGCATGGCTATTTTATCGTCTTTTGGGAGAGAGACATCACTAGTGAACATCATGGGATCCCGGTCCATATTTCCAATACTGTTTACACCCACTATTTATTTTTTGCTCATTTACTTTTCCGTTGCTATCACTATCATTATTATCCCGTGCTTTTGATCCTTTGTAAACAACAAGGCCGGAGGGATTGACAACCTCTCTGAAATCGTTGGGAGCAAAGTTATATGTTGTGTGTGTGCAGGTCCACGTCAACCGCCTAATTGCTGGCGCCGTTGTCACCTTCCTGTTGTTGTTGGAGTCCTACTGGAGACAAACCTTGGTATCTTCACCGAGGGAAATATGTTGTTGTCTACATCTCAACCTTCCACTTTGGGTAACCAACGAGGGGAGAGAAGCCATCACGCGCGCCGGAGCGATTGCGCGCCTTCCACAGCGGCGGACGACGCAGAGACGGTCGACGCCGACGAAGGAGTCCGGCGCTGGGGACGGTGAGACTGCGGCATCGGGCGGGGAAGAAGCGCAGCACGGGAAAGGGGCGCAGCAGCCGCGCAAGTCCGGCGACTGCCCGACAAGGGAGAACAAGCGCGCGCGGAGAGACAACCTGCGCCAGTGCTCGCGGCGGCGGCTGCTACCAGTTCGCAGAGGAGATACAACCGGCGCGGGTGCTCGCGGCGGCGATCACAAGCGGATGGAACTGGAGGCGCGACTGGTGTGGAGGATACAGTGATTCTTCGCCCAATGACGAGCGGGCCAGGGGAGAAGGAGTGGACGCGACGCGGACGTCCGAAGCGTGACCGCACCGACGCAAACCAGGCCCAAATTTGGGCCGGAAATGGATCAAACGGACAAGAAAACGGACCGTCGTCCGTTTGCACCGGCGCGTTGGGCCGCGATTTCTGCCCGCGCCGACGCAGCCGGACCAAAACGGAAAGAAAAATGCGTTTTGCGTCGGCGCGTTGGAGTTTCCCTAAGGCATGTCGAGTCGAGCGCAATGGTAGCAGCAAGTGGAGATAGGGATCCGGTTCAAACAAGTCCGGAGCCACTGAACCAGCGCTGCCTGGCTGCAACAACCAAAATTAACGTCCAACTGGGACAAGTTGGTCGTACAATGATCGTTGTAGGAGGAAGCATAGTTATTGTCTTTTCAAAGAGTTCACCTTTTGTAGAAACTAGATGATACCCCGCGCGTTGCTGTGTGAATCAGTTACAATATATTTTGAATGATTGATTGCATGAAACATGAATAGTTGAATTAATAGTATATAAACTAAAGTATAAAAATACATTTTATATATTGTATTTTATTATTGTATAATTAAAAATATTTATTAAATATAAGTAATATAATATAATGAAAAAAAAACCATGCATGTTGAGTGAGTTGGCATGTATCATTATATTGATGTATGCATGAGATCAACTAATAACAAAGAACTTGTTCTCATGCATATTATGGTGAGTCTTTGATGATGTGACATGTATGCATGTTAAAAGTGATGTAATATAATAGGAAAAAATCCATGCATTTTGAGGGAGGTTGCATGTGTCATTAAATGGATGTGTGCATGAGATCAACTAATAATGAAGAACTTGTTCTCATGCATATTGTGGTGGGCCTTTGATGAGGTGGCATGCTTGCATGTTGAGATAGATAAGATAGTGGGGATGATCTATTATAGTATTATAGATAAAATTCTTAGTCTTTTCAACTAGTTTTCGGGATAGTCTCCAGATCAAATTACCAACCACGACCTAATTTGTCTGTTAACGGATTCTATCCATAGTGTCACTGAAGCACGCGCTTGTGAGCAACGCGTCATAATAGAGTGAAAATTCCTCTAATTATGTAAATCAACATTAGAGCTATAATCTAACTGTACGATCTAGCTCCTTCCAATTTTTAGTGTATCCGAGCAATCTTTTCAATATACATAGTATATTGTATTCCACTGATAATCGACAAGCTTCCTCAAGCATGTAATACTTAAGTATGTTTTAGCAAGTAATAATTCCATGATAAACATGTAAAATAATTACATGCATAAATACATGTATAATTTCATAATGAGGTATTCCGAGTATTAGTAATTCCAAGTGATTTGAATATAGTTGCATGAGACATAATTCCAACATCTCCCACTTATCCAAAACGACCATTCCAATATTTTTAATTCCATAGCTTTAACATGCTACCAAATTCCTCTTGACGAAGAGGTTTAGTCAAGGGATCGGCAATCATATCAACAATATGTTGAAAATCCAAAGAAATACATGATAATACCCTCCCTCAATATGTTTGCTTACTGTGATACTTAATATCTATCGAGACCTTGATTTCCGCCTAATTATTCCAGCATAGTTGTCTTCGGCGCCTCGAGTATTATTTCCCCGAGTGCAATTCCACCTTTATATAGGCACCTTGAGTATTTTGTTTCCTCAATTGATATTCCGCATCAGCTATTTTCCATCACATATATGAATAATTCCACATCGAGTCAAATATATGATAACCACGTTCAATAAAATTTGCAAAACCACATGAATCAAATCCAATTAGTAAATGAAGTTACATAAGTAAACATGTTTTTGAAAGAAATCCTCGACTTTAGTCAGTGAACGTGCACCATATTAGTACTATAAGTATCAAATTGAATATGCGTACCTGGACTTAATTCTCATCTCCTAGATACAGTAATGGCTTTCTCAATGTGTTTATATTTACTATAAATTCCAGAACAAGTGATAGGTTGTGGTGCATTTTCCACGATCATATAAGATGTGTGAGATTCCCTTTGCCACGTGTTTTTCCTTCCACTAATTGAATACAACAACAAATTCTAGTACCTAAGGTATAATTGAATAATGAAATTACAAAAAAATGAATACCATTTATTATTCCTTTTTTAAAGTGCATTTACTCCTAAATGGTGTTTGGTATTATGACAATGTGGTTAGTGGGACTAATGACGGTTGTTAAAAGATGTATGTCAGGTCATTGGTCTCATGAAGAACTATTAATTTTGAAGGATGATTGGCCCCGCTACAAAAAGATAAATTGCATGGTTCTCCGGCGGCTCGAAGCATTTATTTCGGCTTGATTTGTGTCGTAGGAAAACTACACTATCAAGACGGGCCAACGAGGTTCGAGTATGTGTGGGAACACATTTTTTCTATGCCAAAATCCACCCACCATATTACCTGGAAGAAGCATATTTGTGTGTGCATTGGTCCTTCCGGAGGAATACACATGGGATCAGGTCACTGCTACCCCCGTGCAGACGACCTTGGTGCCATGCACACTAGGCCTATGGACCGTGAACACGGGGTGCTAAGTGTCCTGGCCCTCGGTGGGGAATTCCTACGATAAGGCAAGAAATCCCTATTCTACGAAAATGTGTATATGGAGCACTTGCATAGAGAGAATATAAGCATGTCTTAATAGATAAGAGCGAAATACTATGGTCACATGGTAATCTATTCCTATCCAAGGGGAAACACAAGGGTCTAAACGACCCAAAAAATAAACAACGCAATTATGCGGAAAAAGGGCGGTGGCAGTGAGGCCACCATGTTTGAGTATATGTGGTATGGAACTGCGAAGATATGAACCTTGGGTCCATCTCCACTACTCATATTTGAAGTACAATTACCATTTCGGTGACAGGATGTGCACTTTGTCATATTAGAAAGAGAGTAAAGATATGTTACGGTGTTTCTTAGTACTATTTTTGGATAGCCGCGGTGACATTGGGAAATCCATAGATGTGGAACACAAACTCTAAGGTGTGTTCTTGTAGACTTACATAATACTCATCCTCTTTTGATCCACAAAATAATGATCTTGAAGTAACGTCTTCCTTGCATGCTTTTGGAAGAAATATCATGTGTGTCAATTATGTTAATGTTGTTCGAAGTTGCCACTAGTGAAAGTATGAGCCCATGCCTTGTTTTCAACCATTGCAATACCATTGTGCTCACTTTTACTACTTGCTACCTTGTTGTTTTCATTATTTCACCATCTATATTACACTTGTATCACCATCTCTTCGCCAAACAAGTGCACCTATAAAATTTACCATTGTATTAGGTGTGTTGGGGACACAAAAAACTTCTTGTATCTTAATTGTAGGGTTGCTTGAGAGAGACCATATTCAACCTCTACTTCCCTAAGTTCGATAAACCTTAGGTCATCTACTTGAGAGAAATTGATGTTGTCCTACAAACCTCTGCGCTTGGAGGCTCAACATAGTCTATAAGAATAGAAGCATGTGTAGACATCACTGGACGCCACCTCCTGCACGGGTGACACTTCAATCTAGATAGGGTCCCGGTGGCGACCGTTTCGATCAATCGCCACACGAGAGAGATCGAGATCCAACGATGCCGCTATATTCATTACCTTCTGCCACAAATTTTCTCTGTTTGTAAACTGAGTTTTAGGGGAGCTAGCCTTGCCACTTAGGCTAGCTATTTTTTATTCACATATGTTCCTGCTCCTGGGAAAAGTGAGACTGGCATTCACTTGATCTTTGTGGATTTCTGCTTAATACGATCTCCTCTCCGATGACCTATGACGAAACCTGGTGTACGGGGTCGATTTTTCGTACTAGGACACCTGGTTACAGGGCGAGAACGATGTGTGCCAAGCTACCCTCTACATTGCACATGCTCCGAGTTCCGAGAGAAAGCGCTGAGCAAGCACTCCAGGCCCGCCGCACGGTCGTTCGTGCGCTTCCAAACCTCGATCCGCCGTGGTGAGAGCACACCTCGAGTCATTCTAGGTAGGTAGCACTACCCGTCCAAGACGCGGACGAGGGCGAGTACGCGAACGAGGGAGACGACGACGGTGTTGGCAAGATGGAGGGCGAGGATGTACCACAAGGCCCCCGTGGGCTCGCAGATAGATGACCTCGCCCAATGGGATGGGCTGGTCCATGCGCTTGCCCTTTCGGCCACTGACGACATCGCCATCCACGAGACGTATAAGGACTATGAAGTGCCCCGGTGGGATCTTTCGCTAGTAGGCCCGTCCTGGTTATGGAACTCCTCGTCCCACTGACGCCGGAGATCGTCTCTGCCCCGCATGCGTGGCTGGGCGCCGACGAGTGAAAGCCTTTCACATCTGAGCCTCATCCGCCGTTTCCCATCGTCTCCATCGGCCCATCGCCTTGCCGAGGCTCGAGCCGCTAGAGTCCCCCAAGAAGCCGAATCAACAGAACATCCCATGGTCAGACCTGCAATGGGATCCGTCGACCTTCGTCAACCTCACAAAGGATAACGACAACATCTAGGACCGGTGGGTGCACGGGTGGTGGCGCTTTTACTATTTTGTGTGTGTTTAGTTTAATGTAATCAATATTATTGGACCATTTTATTAAAGATTTTTTTAGTTTATTAAATACTTCCTCGGTTCCTTAATCTTACATTCTTAAGAAGTTGCTCCCCACTACTATCAATTTTCTCAACATGCACACACTCCACCTCATCATGCATGTCACATCACTCTCCACTAGCATATTTTTATCAACATGCAAGCATTCCACCTCATTATCCAACATGCATGAGAAAGACTTACCTCAATATGCCACTATGCATAATAAAAACCCACATGCAACATGCATGCATGGAAATTTTTATTTTATTATGATATTTATATTAAATCCATATATTAGTTCAAAAGTTATTATTTCAAATATACATGCTTCATTTAACCAAACATTTTCACTGAAATATTTTGCAAAAAAATTCCGCAACAACGTGCGGGGCATCATCTAGTATAAGACGTTTTAGCTAGCTAAATTAGCTTGTCAAACCGTTTTATATTTAAAATGAAGGGAGTATGTTTAGTTATTAATTTGTATTTTTTTTCTTATAAAAATGAATTGGATCGGTCGTGTTGGGACGCCCATTGACCGCGGAGACAACACATGTCTGTTGGGCCTACCCATACGGACGAAAAACGGACATGTTTGAATCGCTAGGTTAAAGTTTCCCTAAGGGCTTGTTCGGTTGCATGGAGTTTGAAGGAAATTGAAATGGATTAGGAAGGATTAGATGTCATGTGTGTAAGTCAAAATTAACCTCAATCCCCTTTAAACCTTCCCAATCCTTTTCAGAAAAGGTTTAACCGGACATAGACTTAAAAGAGAAAAGCGGTATTGATATGATATTTGGGTCAAATTCATTTTAATTATTTTGCTACATACGATATGGTTCAAACTAGAAGTGTAATGCGCGCTTTGCCGCGCCATTTACGTTTTTGGATTGTATATGTTTTATTTTTATGTCTTAGTTTTCTTAAGTGTTTATTTTCGATGATGTTTGGGTGGATCCTTTTTATCGTATGACTGAAAAATAATTTGTTGATCGTGTGTGTTATGATGGTACTAAACATGTTGTAGGCGTCATTTTCTTATTTCCAACCAAGGCTCACATCACCCATCTTTTATCAAAAGAGTGCATCCATCAAAAGATTTCATCATAAAACCCAAGGCAATGACATAATAAAAATCTTGTATCCAATTTTAAATTAAAATCTCAACTGAACGAGGATATTTCAAAATTAGAAATTTTAGTAAAATTTAAAACATATTGGTTCTCAAAACGTCAACTAACCGCGTTCGGTTCTAGCGTTAAAATGGACTATCGAGTTATTGTGCATCTCATGAATAAAGTTTTTTGGAACGACATCTACTGCATGAGCTGAATGGTTGGATCGTAAAGTCAATAATTATATACTACAATGTCTCGATTGTAAGCTCAACGACAAATTCATATAGCATCGACTTATTAAGCATTCAAGAAACGACATTTATTTTTCCTAAAATAGAAATGTCAGTAACGTTCGTATACTTGGCATCCAGAAAATTTAAAAGATGAGAGAAATTTAACAAAAAAGATAAAGAAAAAAGAAAATTAATAATTTACATACATGATCAAAGGGTACGATCAAATCAAAATTAAATTCTCAATTAACTTCCATAGTTTTCACCCTCATGGAAGCTTAAAAATAAAAAATAAAATTAATACATACGTGACCAAAGGGTATGACCAAGTCAAAATTGAATTCTCAATTAATTCTCATAACTTTCACCCCTAGGGAGCTTTGTATATTAGAATACTATAAGTGCAAGCACGTATAAGCGAATGGACAATCCCTTTGTTTAATCAAGTAATAAACCCCCTTTCATTTAGATTAGTGTCAAAAATTAATAATGAAGATGCCTATAGGCAGCCATATAGAGAACTTCGCATTCTTTAGCAAAAAGAGTAAAAGTAAAAACTGTTGGGAATGTGCCTTAGAGGCAAATAAAATATGTTTATTAGCATATTTCATAAGTTCATAATACGTTTTATATTGTGCTATAACTGTATTAAGAGAAAATATTAATACACGTGTGGTATAAAACAACCAGGTCCCTAGTTAACTCTACTATACTAGTCCATTGGGAAATTGATGATCAAGGTTTCCTGATCATGAGCAATTAAGTTGTCGACAATGTAGTCATGTCATTAGGAGAATGATATGATGGACACCCACCCACCAGAAGTGTTGTGATGTGATCAAGTCACATAGTTCGACATTGGTGATAACTATAACGTAGTGACCAGATCCTTTGACCGTAATGATCATACGTAATTGTCATCTATGAGGAGACTTTGATTTGTATCCCACCACCTGACTGAAATATGTTGGCCATAACGGTGCACTTTGGGTATTCTGAAATAGATGGTTGATGAGTATGCAAATAGATCAAAGCGGGATTTGTCCATCCGAGTGACGGATAGGTAATCGGGGCCCACTCGGTGATATTGCATCATAAAGTTTGCAAACTTGTGACTAGGTCACGGAGTTGTAATATCACGTGAACGAGTAAACTTGTTTGTTCAGAACGAGGACGAACTAGTAATATTGGATACCGATGATCAAACCTCGTACAAGCAAAGTACCATAGGACAAAGGGAACAGGCACACGGTTAACGGATCCAACAGCGATTGAAGTTCATTCGATGGAAGCGCAGGGGCTATCAAGGATTGTAACCAGGTCCAATTGATTAGTCATTGATCAATGAGATTGTCTCGATCATGTCTGCTGTTTCCCGGACCGTAGGGTGTTACACTTAAGGGTATTCGACGCAGTAAGGATTGATTCGGGATCACCAGGGAAATAAGAGAGAGCACCGGAATTGTTCCGGTGAAGGCCGGAAGTTGTTCTGGGTATTTTTGAAAGATTCAAAATATATTTAATAATGTTTAATTAATGTTTTATTATTTAATTATCTGAATTAAATATTAAAATATAATTAAATATAATTAAAAATGAATTAAAAGGCATATGGGCCTCATAGGGCCCATTAGGGGGAGAGGGAGTCCTCCCCCATGGGCCATGGCGCCATGAGGGGGGCCACCCCTCTTATTTGGTCGCCACCCCCTCCCTTGGGATTAGTCCCACCCCGGAAGTGGAGTGGGGGTGGCACCCCTCCTTAGACTATATAGGGAGGGGTAGAGGTGCCCTTTTATTCATCATAATTTTGAGACAAGTTCTCTTCTCTCTCTTCCTCCTTTCTCCTTCCTTGCGTGGACTCCCCTTGTTTGGAGTCTATACTTGGTTGAGGATTTCTCCACCATACGCACGCCGTCGTGCTGCTGGAATCGGGATCCAAATCCATCTTCTTTCCGCTGCTCTACTGGTTCGGAGCCCGGAGGGACGTAGGGTATATTGTATGTGTATAATCTCGCGAGGCATTACACTTGTGGTGCTACTTCGTCGTCGTGGCCGTATCGCGAGGTCTTCATCAGCAACGTTCCGACGGGGACGTAATCCCGTCATCGGTCTCAAGGACCGGGTGGCTATCGGAGTCATCGTGGAGCTGCGCGGCATCGAGGATTGCCGGTACGACTACACCAACCACGTTCACGCGGGAACATTTCCCGCTTAACGGACTACATACTGGTATGTGAACTATTTCCATCCATTACTTGCATTCATAGGTCTTGGGATTGGGTATCGTAGGTTATGAATAATTTGTGTTTTCTGCCCCGAACCCCAACAGTGGTATCAGGGCAAGGCTATGCGTAGATGTATTGTACGGATAGAACACATCTAGTATGTGGCATCAATTCTCCAATTTTTACCCACTCACGTGTACTCGTTTAGCATTTCGGTAATGTCCTGATGAAGCGGCCCCGACCGACCTTATGCATTTACGCGAGACTGGTTCCACGCTTGACATATGGCTTATACCATATAAGTGGCTAGGGGTGTCTGTCTCTCTAACATTAGCTTTGCGAAGACGTTTGCAACGGAGGGCCCCGACAGGGTTGTAATAGAGAAAATTGCAGGATTGGTGTTGTTGCTTGTTTTTGTAGGATAGAAATGGTTCTTTTCTCGAAACCCCTAGCAGCCACGTAAAAATTGCAAAAGATAAAGTAGAAAGGTGTTTTTAACTTTAATTTGCATGTTGGGGGGGAATCATAGTTAGTATGATTTATATCATTGCATCCTATTTTGCTAATATGTTAGATATACGACGGTAGCATTATAGGATGATCCCTCACTAAACCAACATAGTGTCCTTACCCTAGTGAGCACCACCTGGAAAGATCAACATTATGGAGACATCACATGTCACATGGGTGTCAAACATATTCACATTCAAATGAGGTGGGTGTAGCAAGCCTAGCATGCCCAGAAGCATGGCCTTGTATGACACAGCAACAAATCACATAGGTTGTGGTGGCGAGCCTGGCATATGCAGATATGGCCTCGGGACACAAGAGACCGAAAGGTTGATCATGATTCACATTGATGATGTGATTGGCATGATGGCATACCTTGAGAATATACTGATGGTCGTGTCACACGAGGGAGGTATAGTTCTCAAGGATCGTGTAATCACTTAGAATAAACTATGAGGGATGTTTGTCTGAGTGGGAGTTCCAGAATTGTTGTAAAACATGAAATTCATATTATGAACTTAATCTTCATGTCTTAGCAAATATCAATGTAGATAATGTCATACCCGAATGTTTAAAACTATGGCTCTTTTAGTGTGATGTAGAACTTAAGGAAAATGGGTCTTACTTTATTGATTGTTACCAACACCGTTAGAGACATACTCGTTAGTAATGACTTACTAAACATAATACGAGAACTGCTAGGAGATACACCAGATAACTCCGTAATTAAGGAAGATGATGATGAGTATCGTACTCACCGTCACTTATGAATGACTGTCCAATACACATACTTTATTCTATAGAATCTGAATTGTGAATGCGTGTTAAGGGCACCAACACGTATGACATGCTAGGTGAACTTGAAAGCACTAGGTCACAAATCAGACTAATGGAATATGAGTATATGGACGAGGTTTCTTTCAACCATGGTGGAAGGAACAACCTGCTGAGAAAGTCGCTTGGAAAATGTATAAGATACATGAACACCTTGTGTATAACTTGGACTACTGAAATGGCTGGTTACTTTGCGATAACTGAGGAGTTTCATCCGCTTCCTCCCAACTACAAAGACCATGTCTAGACTATGTCATGAAGGATAATCGTTTACCTGTCATGAGGTCATGGTCAAAGTTGAGAACTTTAAAGGTAGAACCAATGCAGGAATAGTCATTAACGGAGAAAGTATATTTGATATACAAGTTATAAATGTGTTTACCCACAAAACACTAATCGCGTTAGATTAAGTATTCGAAGCTTGAACTTACTGCTTATAGAGTGTCTTGGAAGGGATGAGGTGACAATGTGTGCTAACGATGATCAAGATAGTTGATGGTCGGCAACACTCTCCCTCTACATCTATCATTTGATTAATATATGAATAAATTTATGATCGTTTGAATGTGAACTTTAATAATGTGTCTTGCATCTCGCGAAGACAATTATTCATATTAGTGAGAAACAAGTCAGTTGTTATCCTTTTATAAATGATATCTTTTATGGTCACATTACGGTTATGAGTGAGTTATTCTTATATTGATGATAGTAGTTTGATCATTTATAAGAAATATTGCAATGCCAAGAATTATCCAAACTTAATAATGACACTACCGTTTAAGTCATGAATGGTTTGATGAAGTTTTGAGATACTTGATCTCTTGACACATGCAAACCATGCCTTTTTTTAGGTGAGATGACAAAAAACTTGCATTCTGGTACAACAGAGTGTGCACTGATTGTTGTATATCATACATTGTGATGTATCATATATCAGCAAGTAGTAAATTTCATTATTTCGTGAACTTCATATGTGGACTTAGATGAATATGTGTATTCACTAATGAAACATGAGTCTGAAATAATTTGATCTGATCAAAGGGATTTCAGAATGAAGACGGGTATTAAACTAACAAGAAAACAAGTCTCTACGATCTGATCAAAGTGAAAAATGTTTTGAGTTAGCCTTGGGCATACGGACTTGTGTGAAAGTTGTTCCACAAATTACAATGCTTGGACCACTTCAATATTGTTGGTGTGCCTGAACATTGTAATCATACTCTATTGAATAGTGTATGGTCTAAGTTATCTCTTACCAAGTTGTGTTATTATTGTTTAGAGTTATTAATTTAATATGCAACCACTCACTTCAGTATAGGGAACCATCTGAGTTCATGGAAACCAACACTATATATGTCATGGTGTATCGTGGTTTCTAGGAAGCTTGATTTATATGACAAATTGTCTTTGTAGTGTATCCTTAGACAACTATGGATACGTCTTCCATAACTAGAACCAAAGGAGAAAAACTTGTATTGCTAAGCTTGGTGTTTGTCAAGAATTGTTCTTGATAAAATGGTAATGGAAGAAAAGTGAAAGTTCAATCAAGGTAATTGACCTTGCCTCCAAATGTCAGAGTAGCGCAATGGAATATGTTCCAGAAGCAAAGCTCCACAACTAGAGAAGAAACTAATGATAATGATCATGATGTTTTGATGGAAGCTTTTACTGAACAAAGTAGGATTCAAGAATACATATTTGCCCTTGTGCAAAATAATATTCATGATTCACTTGTCGTGTTAATAAAACAAGACATACCTATGAACTAAGAAGAAGCGGTGGTGGACCTAAGTACGAGATATGACTATGAGTCATGAAATCCCATATTGAATCACATTTAAGATTACTTGAATCTTATCAAGTAAGGAGGTTACTTGATATTCTCAATAACTTCATGGTTATAAAGAATAAATGTGAACATCAAAGAAGACATCAAGATCGATTTGTCTCAAAGATTGTTTTTGAAAAATTCAAAAGGTTGACTACAATAAGTAGTAATGCTTGAGTCAATGGGACATTCACTACGATTGATCCAAATTGTTATCAATACCGTGACTTCCTCAAATCCTGCGTTTGAAGAAGTGTTGTAATTGATACAACAAGAATGTTTTGAAAACATATGGATACTAGTGTCTCGTAATCTCAATTCTCAATTTGATGGATGATCAAAGTGACTTTGGACTTAGCCAAAATATTGAGAAACATGCATTCGCATGAAACTGAGTGGGAGCTGAATAGTTTCCTAAACTGAATATGTGGACGACATATTTTGAGTGGGAGCTATGGGAGTATTATCCTAGTCTTATATGTGTTGGACATATTTGAGTAGGAGCTATGTGGATGTTATCCTTAACTTATATGTAATTGACATATTTGAGTACGAGCTATGTGAGTATTATCCTGAACTTAATATTTCCATGACATATTTGAGTGGGAGCATGACAACATTCTCATATATGGATAACATATTAAGAATGGTGTAGTTGGTATTAATGATTATTGGAATCGTTCATGAATGAAGTTATGTACATGAATGAAGTTGAAAGAAACATGGTTAGACATCAAAGTTGCATACAATGCACCAAGGATTAAATCTACATTGATGTGGCTACCAACGTATTAAGTAATGGATAACATATTAAGATAGATTAATGCGTTTAATAATATTAAGTCGGAATACTTTCCTGGATAAGATTCTGAAGGAGTTCAGAATGGGACAAGTCAAGAAGTAGTTCTTACTTGTCTATCCAAGAAAAGTATCGAGTTGATCTCAGTACAAGAACAATGGTTAAATAAAGGAAAGAAATGGATGTGCTATATCCTCTATGCCTCTGTCATAGGTTCTTTCATACAAAACCAGAGTTATGTACTCGACGTAATGTGACCCAAGTTCTTAGCAAGAAGAACATGTTGTGATATGATTTATGAGTAAATCATTGAACAAAGAGTTAAGTTTATCCTTCAGTGTCTGGAGAGAACTGAGGATATATCTCTAATTTATAAAGGATAGTGTACTTGACCATAAATGTTATGCTGGCTCAAGTTGTGACACTAACCTAGAAAATTGAGATATCATACTAATGAATTCCTAAGTTGAAAGAAACATGGTTAGACATCAAAGTTGCATACAATGCACCAAGGATTAAATCTACATTGATGTGGCTACTTTAAAAGTGGCAGGAGTTATATTTTGGCTTAAGAAGTTTGACTTCTTACTGAGTGAGTTTCAGTGTGCATGACTATGGGAAAGTCCTCGTGACCCACCGGATGACATTGCTGAAACACAACAAACTAAGTCTCACTCTACCGCCAGATATATATACCTCGTCATTATAATGGATAATGAAGGAATGTCAAACTAGGTGACATTAATGATTTGCAAAAGACATACGGATCTGAATGGTACCCAGACTGTTGATACAACCTCTTCCACAAGCAAGCATGATTTATAACCGTATAGATGATATGGAGTTATGATCCACAGAAAATGCAGCTAGATTATTTGTACTCTAGTGCAAGTGGGAGACTGTTGAGAATGTGCCCTAGAGGCAAATAAAATATGTTTATTAGCATATTTCATAAGTTCATAATACGTTTTATACTATGCTATAACTGTATTAAGTGGAAACATTAATACACGTGTGGTATAAAACAACCAGGTCCCTAGTACTCTAGTATACTAGTCCATTGGGCAATTGATGATCAAGGTTTCCTAATCATGAGAAATTAAGCTGTTGACAATGGAGTCATGTCATTGGGAGAATGATATGATGGACACACACCCAACAGAAGTGTTGCGATGTGATCAAGTCACATAGTTCGACATTGCGATAACTATAACGTAGTGACCAGATCCTTTGACCGTAATGATCATACGTAATTGTCATCTATGAGGAGACTTTGCTTTGTATCCCACCGCCTGACTGAAATATGCTGGCCATAACAGTGCACTTTGGGTATTCCGAAATAGATGGTTGATGAGTATGCAAATAGATCAAAACGGGATTTGTCCATCGAGTGACGGATAGGTACTCTGGGCCCACTCGGCGATATTGCATCATAAAGTTTGCAAACGTAATACTAGGTCACGGAGTTGTAATATCACGGGAACGAGTAAACTTGTTTGTTGAGAACGAGGACGAACTAGGAATATTGGATACCGATGATCAAACCTAGGACAAGCAAAGTACAATAGGACAAAGGGAACATGCACACAGTTAACAGATCCAACAGCGATTGAAGTTCATTCGATGGAAGCGCAGGGGCTATCAAGGATTGTAACCAGGTCCAATTGATTAGTCATTGATCAATGAGATTTTCTCGATCATATCTGTTGTTTCCCGGACCGTAGGGTGTTACACATAAGGGTATTCGACGCAGTAAGGATTGATTCGGGATCACCGGAGAAATAAGAGAGAGCACCGGAATTGTTCCGGTGAAGGCCGGAAGTTGTTCTGGGTATTTTGAAAGGTTCAAAATATATTTAATAATGTTTTATTATTTAATTATCTGAATTAAATATTAAAATATAATTAAATATAATTAAAAATGAATTAAAAGGCATATGGGCCTCATAGGGCCCATTAGGGGGAGAGGGAGTCCTCCCCCGTGGGCCATGGCGCCATGATGGGGCCCACCCCCTTATTTTGTGCGCCACCCCCTCCCTTGGGATTAGTTCCACCCCAGAAGTGGAGGGGGGTGGCACCCCTCCTTAGCCTATATAAGGAGGGGTAGAGGTGCCCTTTTATTCATCATAATTTTGAGACAAGTTCTCTTCTCTCTCTTCCTCCTTTCTCCTTCCTTGCGTGGACTCCCCTTGTTTGGAGTCTATACTTGGTTGGGGATTTCTCCACCATACGCACGCCGTCGTGCTGCTGGAATCGGGATCCGAATCCATCTTCTTTCCGCTGCTCTACTAGTTCGGAGCCGGAGGGACGTCGGGTATACTGTATGTGTATAATCCCGCGAGGCATTACACTTGTGGTGCTACTTCGTCGTCGTGGCCGTATCGCGAGGTCTTCATCAGCAACGTTCCGACGGGGACGTAATCCAGTCATCGGTCTCAAGGACTGGGTGGCTATCGGATTCATCGTGAAGCTGCGCGGCATCGGGGATTGCTGGTACGACTACACCAACCACGTTCACGCGGGAACGTTTCCCGCTTAACGGACTACATACTGGTATGTGAACTATTTCCATCCGTTACTTGCATCGACATAGCATATGTCTTGGGATAGGGTATCGTAGGTTATGAAAAAATTGTGTTTTCTGCCCCGAACCCCAACAAAAACACTATTCTCTTCATTTTTTACTTCACATATAAGATTTATCCAAAATAAAATTACCTAAAACGTAATCATATTTATATTAAAAAATATCAACTGTGGGCTTAGTTGGTTCCCTGAACCTAGCTCTCTCACTTAGAGCATCTCCAGCCGTACCCCCAAGTCGGCCCCCAGGCCGGCGCTATGTTTCGCCGGATGGCAAAAACAACCCAGTCGCGCCTTCAATGGCCGAAATTTCGCCGGATTGGGCCGAAATTGGATCTGGCGATCCCAAGTCGACCCAGCGCGCTGGGGGTCTCCTGGGGGCGCCGGATGGAAGGAAAGCGCGCGAAATCGTGGCGCGTCGCGGCGATTGCGTGCCCGCCAAGTCAGCGGCACAACCACCGTCGTCCTTATCGCTTCGCCTCGGCCTTCCCGCTCCGAATCAATACCCTGTCGCCGCCGGTCAACCTTCTCAGAGAATCAATGCAGTCGTCCAAGCAGTCCAATCGACCACGGGAGGCGCAGTAATGGCCGCGTCGGCTCCGGCGCGAACTCCTCCATGCCGCGACAGGTTCCTATCCCGCCTCCGCCAGCCGAAGAAGGAGGCCGAGGCCGAGCACGAGCCCGAGCCGCCGGCCTACGTCAAGTCGGAGCACGAGGCGATCGCCAACGACGACGACTACACCCTTGGTTGAGTGAAGTCCGACTCGGAGCGACAGGACCTGGAGCAGCAACGTCGCGCGCTCGAGTTTCTCGAGGCGCAGCACCGTGTGAACCAGGTGCAGCGTGGCGGCGGTGGCAACAGGGTGGCGGCGGCGTATGCGGGGGAGGGAAGCAGCAGTAGGGCGGCAGCGGTGGCGGCGGGAGGAGAAGGCAACAGCAGCGGCGGCGTGCGGCGTAGGGAAAGTCCTCCGCCCACCGGCGGCGTCGTCCTCGAAAGCGACGATGAGCACGAGGCGCCACTCCACAGTCAAGAGGAGGTGGCCGGCGCCCAGCGGCCAGGGGTGCAGCAAAGCCCCGAAGAACGAGCCGCCGAGCAACGACGATGACGACGGCGACTAGGACGCCGCGATCTACCGCATTGTCGGAATGCAGTAGATTTTTATTAGTTTTAATTTTTAATGTTCTATTATATGTAAAAAAAATGCCGAACTATCTATGCAATCCGACTATATTTCGCCAAATTTGCTCGAATTTTGTCCAGTTCGCATGAATTTTGTTCAGTTTGTATGCATTTTGTTCAGATTCCTCCGTTTTGGTTTAGGGTCGTGGCTGGAAAGGAAATCGGACCAAGCCGAAATTTCGACCGACAGACTTTCAAGCTGCGCTAAAATAACGCCGAAAATCGACTTAGGGGCGAACGGGCTAGAGATGCTCTCAGTTTCCTGGCGCTTTGTGTACCCCAAGCGAGGGAATCTTGGTCCGCCAAGTGGCCGGGCTAGCTCCTCCTTAGGCCTTGTTCGGTTCAACCTCCTCCCTAGGGGTTTGAAGAGGATTGGAGGGGAATTAGGCCTATAGAAGATTTAATCCCCCATAATCCCTGTCAATCCTCTTCAAATCCTCTTGAACCGAACAAGCTCTTAAACTTTTTGCAACCGAGCAAACCCTCAAGTGGGAGAAAGCTCAACCGGATGTGGGTTTTCACGATACATTTCTTTCACGGCAACTCGATCTGATTTTTTAGGGGAAACTCGATCTGCTTGAGGTTGCTAGCCTCGATCCGCTCCAGGTTGCTAGCCTCGCTCAAGAGAGAATCCAGTAGTGCAGTTGGTTCTTTAGCACGTCCTAAAGAACCAAAAAACAGCAAAGTTTGGTGATTAACATGTCGCTGGTCAGCGATCGGCATGACACAGTCGGCACTTGAATGCGCGGAATAAAAAAGGATCGGCAATCGGCGCTGCGCTTTCAAACGACATGCTCCTCTGCCGTAGGGTCAGTGATCGGCGGCACGGCCGAATCTTCTATTGTGGGCGTGGTGGGCGTCGGTGGCGTGCTCACGGGAGTAGTTGCTGCGGTCCATGTGACCTCCGGTGTGACGTCGGGCGTAGTTTTTGCGGCCGACGTGGCCGCTCCGGTCGACAAGGCCTCGGGCGTAGTTGTTGTCGGCGAGGCCTCATGCACAACCGTGGGCGTGGTCACCGCCGGTTCAGAAATTTGGGTCAAGATCAGGTTGTGCTCGACCATGAACCACGTCTTCACCTGTGGGTCCATCGTCGTCAACACATCGGCGGCCATCGGGAAATCCAAATCGGTGTTCCTCTTCTTGGCGACGACGTTGGTCCTGAGCAATTCCAGTTTGACGTCCTGCTTCATCAAGAGTTGTGACCACCTCGCCTCAGCCTTCTCCTCCCTGACGACGGCGTGGCTCCGGGTGTCGGCGATGCACTGCTCGATCGTCGGATGCAGCCATTCGGCAGCGGGCGCCGCTTCCTTCGCCGCCTTGACCTTATTGTTGCTCTGGGCGCGACTGTTGGATATATGCCCTAGAGGCAATAATAAAATATGTTATTATTAATATTCAAGTTAATAATTAATGTGTATACTTCTGTGTTATAATTGCAATGACCCTCACTATGAGATTAGAAGAAAACTCATTGGCATGTGTAAAAATGTAAACAACAAGAGTTCCTGGTTTAACCTCTAAAACCAGCTCATGTGCTAACTGATGATTACATTTTCTTAATCATGGACATCGTTCTTGTAACATGGATGTCGGTAGCAATGAGAGTATATTGTTAGCAGAACAATAATGTTGAACCGACCCCAATATTAAATGATATACTTAGAGATCACATCGTAACTACGTTATAAGTCTATCATGATTTGTTATCATATACGTAATTCTTTAGACCATGACAATACCGAGTTACTTCACACAGGAAGATATGCTTTGGTTCTTAGATGAATCCTCCCGTAACTGGGAAGTAGTAAAATAAGTTCTGGGTATATAGGATAGTGTGTCTAGTAACAGCGATAGTTTAAGATTGGGATTTACTCCTTCACGATGAAGAGATATTGACTTTGGGCCCACTCGGTATGACGGTATCCGTTCTAGTCTAGACAGACGCAGGGCCGGGCCAGCAAAATCAGGGCCTTGTGCCAAATTGGAAAACGGGCCCCTATCTCACTAGAAAAAATTAACTAACAAACAACTATAGTGCATATAATGTAATTGTTTTGCATAACAATCTGATATACATAAAAACATACTTATTCCACTTCCGGTTGCATAATGTTTATTTGAACAACATCATTCTTTTAGTATTCTTCGAACTGAAATTTTCAATGATACCCTTATAAGCAATCTTCTCCAACACTTCGCTCTCAAGTGCTATTGTGGCCAAATGATTGTCGAGATGATGATAAAGGTTTCTCACCATTCGTTGGTTACCCCAAGTGGAAGGTGAGATGTAGGATAGCAGCAAATTTCCCCTATGTAGTGGATAGAGTTTGTCTTCCGAAGGACTCCGGCAATAATAAGTAGGTGGTTCGTCAAGTGATGCGCCGTCTGAAAAGAATCACTTGCTTCTCCTGGACCTGCACACAGAATCAAATAACTTTGCTCCCAACGAAGTTCAGAGAAGTTGTGAATCTCTCCGGTCTTGTTGTTTACAAAGGATCAAACGCAAGGGATAATGATAATGGTGATGGCAACTAGAAAGTAAAATCATGAAAATAAAAGAGCGTGTAATGGTGATGAGAATATGGACCGAGGTCCTGTGATGTTCACTAGTGATGTCTCTCTCCCAAAAGACGATAAAACTGCTATGCGAGGTAAACAAATCATAACTGGGCAATTGACAGGATTAAAACGCACCGCAATGCTAACTCTGCTACAAAGAAAGGACGAAGCTTAAAATCATGGGCGGTATGCCAAAATAAGTGGACCGAAATCTAACATCATCTACTACTAATCATCCACCTTCAGTTATCTATCAAGAACATCTCGCTGGTATTAAGTTGCGAGCCCCATCCAAAGTGTAAACCCAAAGCAACAGACAACTGCATTAAAAAGCACTTTGTGTAAAGTAAACAATCCATGCAGCCGCGGTTACAAGCACCGTTGTTTTCCCCCTTGTGGCAACAGCACATCCCCTAGACTCATGTTTATGTCACTCAAGCGTGTCATCAGGGGGCATGAACCCACAATCGAGCATAACGTTCCCTCTTGGAGTCACTACCTACTACTTGGCCAAAGCAATAAACAACAACGGAGAACATGCTGATAAAAGACACAAAGATAAAAACTGAAAGATAAACTAACAAGACTAAAAAACAAAGTTAAAGGGTAGTGTGCAGCTCCCCTATCTTAGCACTTGGAGTCCCCGGCAACGGCGCCGGAAATACTCTTGCTTATTGGCTTCTCGCCCTTCGTTGGTAGGCCCCAAGTGGAAGGCGTGATGCAGTACATCAGCGAGTTTTCCCTCAGTAAAGATACCAAGGTTTGTCTCCAGTAGGACTCCAGAGATGATAAGTAGGTGTCAGCGGCGCAACTGACGCGGACCTGCACACAGACACAGATAACTTTGTTCCCAACGAAGTTCAGAGAGGTTGTCAATCTCTCCGGTCTTGTTGTTCACAAATGATAAAACGCAAGGGATAATGATAGCAACTTGAAAGTAAATGCAGAAAAGTAAATATAGCTTGGAAACAATAATGAGGATATGGACCGGGATACGTGATGTTCGCTAGTGATGTCTCTCTCCCAAAAGACGATAAAAATTTCTATGCGAGGTAAAAAAAATACAGAAAGGCAATTGACAGGATTATGAACGCACCGCAATGCTAACTATGCTACAAAAGAAAGGAAGAGGTTGAAAAGCACGGGCAGTACGCCAAAATAAGTAGACCGAAATCCATCTGCATCTACTACTAATCATCCACCTTGAGATATCTATCCAGAACATCTCGCTGGTATTAAGTTGCGAGCCCCACCCAAAGTGTAAACCCAAAGCAACAGACAACTGCATTAAAAAGAACATTGCGTAAAGTAAACAATCCTTGTAACCGCGGTTACAAGCACCGTTGTTTTCCCCCTTGTGGCAACAACACATCCCCTAGACTCATGTTTCTGTCACTCAAGCATGTCATCGGGGAGGCATGAACCCACAATCTAGCACAACGCTCCCTCTTGGAGTCACTACCTACTACTTGGCCAAAGCAATAAACAGCAACGGAGAGCATGCAAGAATTACTTAGGAACAAAAATACAAGAGATAAGAACCAAATATATTACTCTATCACAATCTGAACATAATCTCATAATCCATCAGATCCGATCAAACTCAACATAGCAATAGCAGAAATATTACAAAGGTGCCTCGATCATGTAGGGAAGCTCACGAGGTCTAAACAATGAAAATCAAAGAGGGGAGGAGAACATCACATAGCTACTGATCACGGACCCATGGTCCAAGGGAAACTACTCACGAGACATCCGGGGAGCATTCATGGTGGAGAGGAGACTCCCGGAGGTCAATCCTCCCTCCGGCAGGGTGCTGGGAAGAGGTCTTCTGGTGCTCCCGATATTGGAAGCGCGGCGGCGGCGGAACAGAGGCGAGTTCGCGGAATAGGGTTCTCGTTCTGGAGTTTTCCCGTGACGGGGGATAAATAGGCGAAGGGGGGCAGCCAGAGGTGGACCAGGGGCCCCAGGCGCCCCCTGGCACGGCCAGGGGTGGGGCCGCGCCGGGTGGCAGCCTGCCCCCCCCCCCCGGGCTCCCCTCTGCCCCCTCCCGGGCTCTTCTCGAAGCTTCCGTCACGCTGATTTTGTATCTGAATTTTCCCGAATTTTTCTGCCACTTTTTATATGGGGGAAAACTGAAATAGAAAAACAGCAGAAAACAGGAAATGGCACTGGGTGCACTGAGTTAATAGGTTAGTCCAAATATGATCAAAAATGTATAAAAGTGTATCTAGATCATAGCAATATCACACAAAACATGCATGGAGCAAGCAGAAATTATCGATACGTTTTGGACGTATCAACATCCCCAAGCTTAATTCCTGCTCGTCCTCGAGTAGGTAAATGATAACAAGCATAATTTCTGTGGTGACATGCTAGCAACCATAAAAGAACTTTGCAAAGTAAAGAAATCAAGGTTAGAGATTCAATTCAAGTCATAACAGGCAAGAGTCTATATTAGCATTGAAACAAGTAACAAAAGAACAAAAGGTGCAAGAGCTCTCGCTGTCCCTGACTCGAATGTCTCCAAATGGTGTTTGCGTGCAAGAAAAGAGGATAGGGAATACGAGAGAAAAAAAGTATTTTTGTTGAGAACTCAATCTACTAAAGTTTCACCCTTGGTCCTCTTTGGAATCTTATCTTGACTCGTCCCCAGACCACTAGCCAGGTACAAGTCAATTTGATCCACTCCTTTTCGATATTTTGAGCACTCATGCAATGGATGAGCGTAAGCACGAGAGTTGACACTTAGGATGGAAAAGAGAGAAAATATGGTGGAGGAGGAAGACAAAAAGGATGAGAAAGGCTCACATCAATGAGGAAAATCATAGGCAAGAGATGCCAAATGATAGATATGCTGTGAGAAGTAGGGATTGCCATGCAACGGATGCACATACGAGCTAGGAAGCTCTCCAAACTATATGCAAAAAGATCATCTCTATGGAGTACAAGGATATAAAGGGAGTACTAGTGTGGATGTCTCAAAAGTATAGTAGTGATGCCCCTTTCTCTATTTTTATTTCTTTTTCTATTTTTTCTATTTTTTTGTATTTTTTGTGGCCTCAATGACTATTTCTATTTAACTCTCATTTGTCCTCTTTAAGATCTTTTAATGTGTCCACTTTGGTATCTTTTCCTCACTTAAGGGCAACACTCTATTTTACAAGAAGGTAAAGGAGATCTTTCACACTTTACAAGGTACTCAAAATCATAAAGAAGATGTAACTATCATGATGTATGCAATGTATGTCGTTGCAAGTGTAGCAGGAACATGTATGACATGAAGATCAAGTCATGAAGAGGTGGATGTTGCATGGCAATGTAACTCGGAAAGGCTATGGAAATGCCTTGATAGGTAGGTATGGTGGCTGTTTTGAGGAAGGATAAAGGGAGGCTTATGATGACAGAGCGTATCATGCCAAGGGTTAGGATGTACCGGCGAAGGTGGACACCAACTCTCGGAGTGAGAAGAAGGCAATGCACGGCACGGGAAAGGCTAGCAAAATATGGGAAGGTGGAAGTGTCAAATCTCAATACTTACATTAGTCCGAAGAACTCATGCACTTATTATCGGTAACTCTCAATCTAATGAGGAGGTTCACAAAGAGACAAGTACCCCGAGGAGGATTGTATGGGGGTTTTGTTATCCTTGCGCATCCTCGACTCATGGTACGTGAGTGTACTCTAATATTCGACTCCTCAGAAGAGTAGGGATCCATCTAGTAGCTAGAGTTCTCAACTAGTTTTGTAGGTTTTGAAAATAAACATTGATTGCCCAAAATAAGACACCTATCACTAATAGGCAAGAGCTCTTGACACCAAAAGTCCAAACATTACTCACAAAAATACCTCAAAACTATTGCAAGATACTACTAAAATTAAATAGCAACCTCAATTACCTACTTTCAAGACAAGACACAACTCAGTGCAACAACCAACTCTCTTAACAAGATAAACATGAAAACTAAAAAGAGTTGCAGCAACAAACTAAACAAAATCCAAGGCTCTTGCTAAATACAAACTAAGACTAAAACTAAACATGGCAGTAGCTATGAAAAGATAAAGAACACACAACGGCAAAAAGATAGGCAGGAAAAATCCTATGATGTGTTCTAGATTTTGAAAGTGGAGCATGTTTCTCTCCCACACAAAGTAAGAAAGGATCTAACTTTTTATGAACAGAAAGAAAAGCTAAAGAAAACTAAAAACAAAACCTAAGAGCGAGACGCTCCAAGCATAGCACATAACGCATGAAGTGATAAAAATATAGTGAGACGAAGGACGAACCGATGATTGTTGATGGAGAAGGGGATGCACGGGGGCATCCCCAAGCTTAGATGCTTGAGTCTCCTTGAATATTTATTGGGGATGCATGGGGGCATCCCCAAGCTTGAGCGCTTGACACTCCTGGATCTTGTTTCATCATCTTCCATCGCACACTTGAAAACTCCCTTCATACATAACTCATCATAAGCTGATTAGACAGGTTAGTACCCTTAATAAATAATTTTCTCCACTGGATTTAAAGATAATATTGAAGATCTACTGTTTCTCAAGAGTGCCAAAAAGTTTTTGCAAAGAAAAAGCAAGCTTAAGGTTTGCAAAAAAGTAAGGAGAGACAAAACGTGGCAGAATCTGTGAAAAACAGAACATCAGATAGTAAAGAATTTTTTAGGGGAACTTATGCAACTCAAATCAAAAAACTCATAACATACGGAAGTTTCGTAATTGTATAGAGCATACTGTGTAAAAAAATCAGGTCAAAACGATGAACTGGGATTTTTCTGGAATTTTTCTGGTCACGAGGACAGAATCTGTTTTCTGGACAGCATGTCACAACTTTTACTTCCTTTGCCATAAGAGGCTATAACTTGGCACAAAGCTGAAAAATAAAGATACAATGATGTTGCTACTGAAGTAACAAACATCAAGACACAACAAAAGCAAAAAGAAAAACCTAAATTCGTTGCGGGTTGCCTCCCGAAAGCGCTTCTTTAAAGCCATTAGCTAGGTATGATGCAAAAAGAAGAATCAAGGGTATCCAAGATCAGAATCATAAAACCCCTCAAATTGATTTTCAATAAGTTCCCTCTTCTTTTTACTAGGGAAGATATACTTACCTTTCGCCATACCGCGTAAGCGTATGTGCCTATTACCAATATCAATGAAGCCTTTCATAGCACGGAGGAAGTCTCTTCCGAGCACAATGTTACTTTGGTTTGGCTCCATGATGAAGAAATCCATTGGTGCAGTCCTATGAAGGAATGCAACTTGGACTTCTTTTACCTTTCCTTTAACCTCTGAAATATCTCCATTAGAATGTTCATGATAAGATGATAATATATCCATATCCAGTTTCAAAAAATCATAAACTATTTTTGGCAAAGTAGAAACTGTGGATCCAATATCACAAAAAGCAAGGAAGCTTTGGTTAGAGATGCTAATCCTAACAAAAGGCTCCCAATCATCATCTATCTCCAACATTTCTTTCTTGTTGGACTTAAGTTCCTCTACTTTCCCCAAATCTAGAGCATCCAGTCTTTTTTCAATAGTGGCAAGTCTATCTATGACAGTATCAATACTACTGTCATAAACAAAATAACTAGATAGACTATGCAAAATCTCAAGAGCCCTATCTTCATCACACTCTAGAAAATCTCCTTCAGCTATAATTTCAAGAGAGTGTTTACACCACTTAAAAAGACCATGGTAAAAATTTCTAAGCACAATCTTTATAGATATCCAAGGCATAATTCTTTTATGTGCTTCAGAAATTCTGTCCCATGCCTTCTTCATATTTTCTCCATCCCTTTGACGGAAATCGAGAACTTCCGATTCCCGCAAAGCACCTAGTCCTAACATGTTCATCTAAACAAGGAGGACTTCTAACAGCAAGATAAATAATTTTTTTTGTAAATTTTGATAAAAGACACAAAGATAAAAACTGAAAGATAAACTAGCAAGACTAAAAAACAAAGGTAAAGGGTAGTGTGCAAATCCCCTATCTTAGCACTTGGAGTCCCCGGCAACGGCGCCGGAAATACTCTTGCTTATTGGCTTCTCGCCCTTCGTTGGTAGGCCCCAAGTGGAAGGCGTGATGAAGTACAGCAGCGAGTTTTCCCTCAGTAAAGATACCAAGGTTTGTCTCCAGTAGGACTCCAGAGATGATAAGTAGGTGTCAGCGGCGCAACTGACGCGGACCTGCACACAGACACAGATAACTTTGTTCCCAACGAAGTTCAGAGAGGTTGTCAATCTCTCCGGTCTTGTTGTTCACAAATGATAAAACGCAAGGGATAATGATAGCAACTTGAAAATAAATGCAGAAAAGTAAATATAGCTTGGAAACAATAATGAGGATATGGACCGGGATACGTGATGTTCGCTAGTGATGTCTCTCTCCCAAAAGACGATAAAATTGCTATGCGAGGTAAAAAAATAACAGAAAGGCAATTGACAGGATTATGAACGCACCGCAATGCTAACTATGCTACAAAAGAAAGGAAGAGGTTCAAAAGCACGGGCAGTACGCCAAAATAAGTAGACCGAAATCCATCTGCATCTACTACTAATCATCCACCTTGAGATATCTATCCAGAACATCTCGCTGGTATTAAGTTGCGAGCCCCACCCAAAGTGTAAACCCAAAGCAACAGACAACTGCATTAAAAAGAACATTGCGTAAAGTAAACAATCCTTGTAACCGCGGTTACAAGCACCGTTGTTTTCCCCCTTGTGGCAACAACACATCCCCTAGACTCATGTTTCTGTCACTCAAGCATGTCATCGGGGAGGCATGAACCCACAATCTAGCACAACGCTCCCTCTTGGAGTCACTACCTACTACTTGGCGAAAGCAATAAACAGCAACGGAGAGCATGCAAGAATTACTTAGGAACAAAAATACAAGAGATAAGAACCAAATATATTACTCTATCACAATCTGAACATAATCTCATAATCCATCAGATCCGATCAAACTCAACATAGCAATAGCAGAAATATTACAAAGGTGCCTCGATCATGTAGGGCAGCTCACGAGGTCTAAACAATGAAGATCAAAGAGGGGAGGAGAACATCACATAGCTATTGATCACAGACCCATGGTCCAAGGAAAACTACTCACGAGACATCCGGGGAGCATCCATGGTGGAGAGGAGACTCCCGGAGGTCAATCCTCCCTCCGGCAGGGTGTCGGGAAGAGGTCTTCTGGTGCTCCAGATCTTGGAAGCGCAGCGGCGGTGGAACAGAGGCGAGTTCATGGAATAGGGTTCTCGTTCTGTAGTTTTCCCGTGACGGGGGATAAATAGGCGAAGGGGGGCAGCCAAAGGTGGACCAGGGGCCCCAGGCGCCCCCCTGGCGCGGCCAGGGGTGGGGCCGTGCCGGGTGGCCGCCTGGCCCCCCTGGCTCCCCTCTGGCCCCTCCCGGGCTCTTCTCGAAGCTTCCGTCATGCTGATTTTTTATCTGAATTTTCCCGAATTTTTCTGGCACTTTCTTAATGGGGGAAAACTGAAATAGAAAAACAGCAGAAAATAGGAACTGGCAGTGGGGTGCACTGAGTTAATAGGTTAGTCCAAATATGATCAAAAATGTATAAACGTGTATCTAGATCATAGCAATATCACACAAAACATGCATGGAGCAAGCAGAAATTATCGATACGTTTTGGACGTATCAGGCGCCTGGGTCCCTGATGGTGGCCCTCTGGCCCCATCCAGGTGATTCCGGAAGGTTCCTTCATGCTGATTTTTTATCTGATTTTTTCCGAATTTTTGGAGCACTTTTAATATGGGGGAAACCTGAAATAGAAAAATATCAGAAAACAGGAACTGGCACTGTGGTGCACTGAGTTAATAGTTTAGTCCAAATATGATCAAAAGTGTATGACAGTGTATCTAGATCATAGCAATATCACACAAAACATTAATGGAGCAAGCAGAAATTATAGATAGGTTTGGGACTTATCACCAAATCATTGATTCTTTGTTATGTCATAGTAGTACGCATATATGACTTCAATAGCTTCAATTTAGAAAAGCTTCGCTCTGGCGATGCAACTGTTACTGAAATTAGTTGATTCTAAATGATTCCTTTGCAGATTCTATGGCAATATTTCATGTGATGATGACTCAAATCTACATTATGAAACACAAGATACAAAAATAAATAGAATAAAATTAATACAATATGGCAGTAGATGCCATTTAAAATTATACATCTAACTCTGTAACTTGTATGGTTAGTAAAATCTACATGACTACATGTACATGTACGTTAGTAAAATATAACTCTGGTGAATGCTAAATGTATTGTACGGGCATACGACTGTACCTGTGGCCTCGCTGGGCGATGGCTCGCTCTGCCCGTGGGCGTATGGTCGTGTCGCCCAGGGCCCCAAGGTTACTGTCGACTCGCCGGCTCGCCCTGCCGACTGCCTCTCTGTCCTGGCGCCGGCGACCCGGCAGCCGCCGCCCAACGTTAGGCCGTTACAATTTCCAACGCGAAGAAGGTAAAACCCGCAGAAATAGGAACTGTCAATACTGATTCCAGGGCCTGGCAAAGTGGCGATTCGATTCTAAGCAGCACAAGTTACGCTCCCGAATCGTTCTCCTGTAGCGCTAAGTCCCTGGCTCGGTCCATCAGGATCCAACCATCCACAGCGGCAGCGGCGCAGCGGGCAACAGCCTAGCAGCCTATACACTAATAAAAAATCGGGGGCCCTAAAATCTATGGGCCCTGTGCAGGCCGCACAGTTGGCATATCCATGGGTTCGTCCCTGGACAACTGCATGGTGATTTAGTCACGGGGATACCGGAATACAATAACGAGGAATAGACACAAACGAGCAATGAGGATAACGGGTGGCTTGTGTTTAAGAAGTTGTTATACATAGGTGCCAAACTTCTCTCCTCTAAATTTGTCACATATCGCGAAGCAAAAGAAATTGTACATGGATAACATAAAGGTTCACTCGAAGTTTCTTCGTGTATGTGCGGGAGTCAACATGGGTGTACATGGCTCTGTTGTTGATTATTGGCTATTGACAATATGTTGTTGACCTATGTCCGGAAGACGTTCCGAGTCATCTCCGCATAATACCGAACCTATTGGGTCACACACTTAACGAGTAGTAACCTGTTAGAGAACTAGGAGATGAAAAGACAAAGGGTACCGGAATTGTTTCGGGTGGAACCGGAATTGTTCCGGATAGAAATAGAAATGTTCTAGGTGGTACCAAATGGTCTCGGATGATTTCGGGACATTCAAGAATGGTATTGAGTGGTCATAAGACATTTGGTGATAGGTGTTTGAAAGGTTACAGAACATCGGGAAATTGTTCCGGGAGGTTACCGGGAGCTTATGGAAGTATCCGGAGAGTTATGGAACTCTCTAAGACTCGGAAACCGAAGCTAGGCCAAGTAGGAAGGTCTACAAGGACGTAGGTCGACGGAAAAGGAACTTTCCTTGGGGGCAGGGCAAAACGCCAGGGTCCCTGGCGTTTCCCCCTAGATGTCGTAGTCTGCGGCGTTTCGTACTGCAATCCATGTTGGACTCCTCCTGGTGTCCAAAACCGACTGACGAGGATTGACCTCGGCAAATCCCATGGTTAGGAACCCTGGGTTGGATCGTAGAGGAGATGTGCAGGTTGGCGATACTCGTCGGCTAACAGGAGAAAGCACTTCATGCTTGATTATATTACGATGGAGGCGATTACAGTGGACGTCGAGGCAAGTTCGTTCGGGACTGGAGGTGTTTCTTGAATATTCGATACCCTAGACGTCCCCTCTCCCAGCCTTTATATACTAGGATGGGTCGCAAGGAGTCCGTACAGATTTACAGAGAGGGTTTCCTAATATAATTTCAGTCTTGGACGTCAAGTCACGGGTTCCATAATTGTCGAGGACTCCTATGGCGGTGCCTCGAGTGGGCCAGTCGTGGGACGATCGAGGCTTCCAGCGGGCCTTCTGTCTTGATACGCACCAGGTACCCTCATCTGTAAGAGTCGTGGGGTCACCCCTCGTCAGTAGCCCCCGAGTGCCTGGTGGAATCGAAGAGTCGCGCAGGGACTCGAATCCATAATCGCCTGTCTTTTGTGTGTAACGCTGCTGCGAGTCGTCGGTTGTTAGCCATAAGAGATAGTTTTATTCGAGGGATGATAAGCTAAAGAGGCCCATGGTAGTCGACTGGTCGAGCCCTGGTGAATTGGTAGCCCTAATCAAGTCGTGTCCCTCGACACGAACTTGGGAAACAACCGATGCCTAGCAAGATCATGCCGCTGCAGGTCTTATAGGATCAATGTCGCTGATCTCAGATAATAGCCTTGATGCGTCAGTCATTGGCTTAATTTATTCATGCGCCGCGCATGGAAAACATCGGGAGTGAAGTCGCAGTTGTGGCAAGTCCCGGCCCGGCCGACTGCGCAGCGAGGTCTTACCTACGCGCTAAGCTTGTGCGAAATCTGGGGTGCAGTGTGTCGCCGCCCAGGCATCATTTTTATAGAGGCGCGGAGCCTAATTATATGTACACCCACTTGGAAAACAAATCAAGTGGATGAATAGTGGTCACTCGCGGAGTATTTATGAACTCAAGCAAGGGGTTAATAAGAGATGCAACCACTCGGATGGTCATCGAGTGGGCTGATCACGTATGCACCCGTACGACAGTCAAATTCTCGGGCGGATTCTTCTCTTGGATGTTTTGACCAAGTCTTTCCTTTTAGTGTGAGTGATAACTCGAGCACTTCATTGTCTTCTGGGTGAGGGATCACCCGCGCTCTACTGATGCTTTTGGTCTCTGGCGGAGGGGAGTAGCCACTCGCGTCCTCGAAATTTGGTCTTTGCTCTGTTTCTTGCACGGACAGGGTGCTCCCGATGGGAGTAAATTTATTGAAATATGGTCCAAAGTTTTTGTAGAAATTAACCTTTGACGGGTAGCGAATGAAGCGTACACGGCACGCCTTGCTTGGTATGTGACGTTGCAGGGCTGCCTGACAAGTTGGGCAGCCACGCGTAGGTGTGATGAGATGCGATGCTCCGTGGTAATATCGCTCCGCGTGATGATGGTCCTCATTTTTCGCGCGGAGTGGGCGGTATGGTTACTGCGCCGGTTAGGTTTTCCATGTAGCACGGTTATCGTGAGATCGTTCCACGTTGGTTAGGTTCCGAGGTCGACGATGGGTGGTCAAGAGTTCGTCTTGGGGGCATGGTTTGTCTGCTGAAGAGGTGGCTGTTGTTGAGCCTCTGATGCAAAAACTTGCTGAACTGAAGAAGAGGATAACCGGTGCCCATCTGATTGCCGTGTTTATGAGGAGGTGCATCCAGCCGCTTCAACACCGGATACATCCTATGTGGCGGTACCTTGGGTGCTCTCCTGATGACATCTCGGGTAGCAATCTTCTGTTTCGGATCTAATAAGTCACTAAGTGCACGAGTACTGGTGTTGAGAGCTCCGTACTTCCATATGCTGAGGATTTCCCATTGCCTGAGGTATGTGCTCGAGTCTTTGTCAGGTCCAATCATGTATTTACTATCTTGTGTTTGCTTATGATGTTTTCTGCTCGTAGGACCATGTTCCCTTGCTGAACAACCCGCCTCAACCTGAGGATGCCGAGATATTGGACGAGCCCGATGTGGTTGTGGTGGATCCCGCACCCGTGGGTGGTGCCTCGCAGGCTGATACTAGCGAGTCCGCGGGTGCGAGTGTTGGTGGTCGTCAAGTGACTTCTGAAGGTGATGAAGATTCAGAGCCACTGCGCTTCAAATGAAGCCGCTCCTCGACTGCTAGTGGACGGGCTGAGGAGGGTGGTGGTGATGGACTGCCGCCAGTTGTGCCAGTTGCTGCGCCCTGCCCTCCTCCAGTTGCACCGAAGAAGCGCAAGCTAGGGGTGTTACTTCGCATGGGCGCCGCACCTATTGGGTACGTACTTCTTCTTGGTTTATTACGCCACTATTTTTGCTTTCGATTCTGATGATGAGTGTGTTGCTATACTGCTCCTGTTCGGGCCACGTCTTCCACGAGTACTGCTGCTGTTGACCTACATTCGACTGACTCTGGCGCCGCGGCTGGTCGATCGGCGCCTTCTGCGACTCCTGTGGCTTCTGGTGCGGGTACAAAACCTGCGACTGCTCCGTATGGTGGGTCTGCGGCTGCTACTGAGGGAGAATCTCCTCCGAAGACAAAACCGTGTTTCCTGAGGGGTACCTCTCGGAGAAGAAGGACCTCCCCATTGAAGAGAAGGAAAATTTATTTGATCGCATGGTTGAGAAGGTGAGTAATCTTCCTTTCCTATGACTTGCATTGGGGGTGCGTCAGCGCTCCAGATGGGAGTAGTGGTTGCTCGTAGTCATAAGCTTGATTTTCTGTTTCGGCGCGCTTCTGCTTGCGATTGGGGGCGCGGCAACGCTCTCGATGAGAGTAGCCCCCGAGGCTGCGAGCAACCACTTGTGGCTGGTCGCCGTCTTAAGCTTGATTTTTTGTTTCGGTGCACTTCTGCTTGCGATTGGGGGCGCGACAACGCTCCCGATGGGAGTAGCCCCCGAGGCTACGAGCAACCGCTTGTGGTTGGTCGCAGTCTGAAACTTGATTGTCCTTTTCCTGGTTCTGATTTCTGCGCTCCTTTCTGTTTCAGCCGTTGTTCCGTATGTGTGAGCAAGTGTTGACCGATGCTGATCGTGCCTAGGGTGCTCATGATGCGGCCTAGGATAGCCTGACCACCATGCGTCGTGAGTTGTTTTCCTCCCTTTTTGATTCTGTTGTCCTTTCTTGCTTGATGCTTGAGTGATCCTTTTACCGTAGGTCGTAAGAATGATGCTGAAAAGCGGGCTGCTTCCGCGGAGAAGAAACTTGCCTCTCTTCGAGACGTTTTGGAGTCGAAGTAGAGGGAATTTCAGGCGCAACATGGCGGGCTCGAACGACTGCAGCGAGTGGAGAAGGAATTCCAACAATTGGAGACGGTTGAGGGCAATCGGCTGCGCGACCTGGCGAGTGCTTTGTCAGGTGAGGAGATTGCTCTAATGCTTCACCTTTGGTTGTAGTTATTTGATCATTGTTGTATCCCTGTGGTGTAGGCGTCGTAAGTGTTGAGGTAGCGGCGGCTGCTTCTGAGGACTCGGGCGTTCTTCGTGGTGTTGTGGATGTCGTGTCGAGTGCCACTGGTGTCGTGAAGGACGTCTGCAGTCGTTGATACGTCCCAAACGTATCTATAATTTCTGCTTTCTCCATGCATGTTTTGTGTGATATTGCTATGTTTTACATACACTTTCATACACTTTTGATCATAATTGGACTAACCTATTAACTCAGTGCACCCCAGTGCCAGTTCCTGTTTTCTGCTGTTTTTCTATTTTAGGTTTCCCCCTGTATTATAAATGCTCCAAAAATTCTGGGAAAATACAATAAAAAATCAGCGCTTTAGAAGCTTCGGGAATCACCGAGGAGGGGCCAGAGGGAACCCACCAAGGCCCCAGACGCCCTCCCGGCGCGGATAGGAGTGGGGCTGCGCCAGGGGGGCGGCCTGGACCCTTGGTGGCCCCCTTGGCTGCCCCCTTCGCCTATATTTACCTCTCGTCCCAAAACCCTCGAGGACATAACCCTTTTTCGCGATATCGCCTTTGTTCCGTCGCGGCCGCGCTTCCAAGATCGGGAGCGCCAGCAGACCTCTTCCCGGCACCCTGCCGGAATGAGGATTGACCTCCGGGAGCTTCTCCACCACCATGGACGCCCCCGGATGATCTGTGAGTAGTCCGCCTTGGACCATGGGTCCATGATCAGTATCTATGTGATGTTCTCCTCCCCTCTTTGTTCTTCATGGATTAGACCTTGTGAGCTGCCCTACATGATCAAGGCACATATGTAATTCTTTCTGCTGTTGCTAAGCTGAGTTTGTTGGGATCTGATGGATTATGAGACCTATCTTCAGATTGTGATTGAGTAATATATTTGGTTCCTATCTTTTATATTTTAGTTCTTGAGTAATTCTTCCATGTTCCCCGTTGTTGTTTATTGCTTTGACCAAGTAGTAGGTAGTGACTCCAAGAGGGAGCGTTATGCTTGATTGTGGATTCATGCCCCCTGATGGCTAGCTTGAGTGACAAAAACATGAGTCTAGGGGATGTGTTGTTGCCACAAGGGGGAAAAGAACGGTGCTTGTAACCGCGGTTGCAAGGATTGTTTACTTTACGCAAAGTTTTTTTAATGCAATTGTCTGTTGCTCTGGGTTTACACTTTGGGTGGGGCTCGCAACTTAATACCAGCGAGATGTTCTAGATAGATATCTCAAGGTGGATGATTAGTAGTAGATGCTGATGGATTTTGGTCTACTTATTTTGGCGTACTGCCCATGCTTTTGAGCCTCTTCCTTTCTTTGTAGCATAGTTAGCATTGGTTTGCGCCCGTAATCCTGTCAATTGCCCAGCTGTGATTTGTGTACCTCGCATAGCAGATTTATCGTATTTTGTGAGAGAGAGATCACTAGTGAACATCATGGGACCCCGGTCCATATTTCCATAATTGTTTACACGCTCAATTTATTTCCTGCTTTTACTTTCAGTCGCAATTATAACTACCTATCATTTGTTGCGTTGATCCTTTGTAAACAGCAAGGCCGGAGAGATTGACAACCTCTCTGTACTCGTTGGAGCAAAGTTATTTGTTGTGTGTGCAGGTCCAGGTGAAGTAAGCAATCTTAGATTCTGAACGGTGCCATTGTTCACTTCACCGCCTACTTGTCGACCTTGGAGTCCTACTAGTCGATCTCAACCTTGGTATCTTTGCCAAGGGAAATCTTGCTGCTACACTACATCCAACCTTACACTTGGGGTAACCAACTAGGAGTTAGCATCAGTAGTGTGTCGACTCTTCTGAAGCTTCTTCATGAACACAAGTATCCAGATGAGGAGAACCGTCCGAAGGGCCTTGACCTTCAGGTTGCTGCGTTCGGGCCAAACGGAGATAAGCTGGAGGGTTTGGTACGCGAGACAGTGGTGAGTGGGCTTGCGACGTCCTTCATTGTTCTCCTGGGGCATGGGGTTCCCATTGAGGATGCAATGGTGGATTTCCTGCCTAGTTATACGACTAAGCAAAGTGCGCGAGCCACTCGTCTTGCTCATCAACTGCAACTTGTTGTGCAGGCTGATATTCGCAAGCCTCAAGGCGCGGAGTACGAGACTTTATTTATCTGTATGCTGGGAGAAACCTTTCCTTGTAATGAGTTGCTTTTGGAGCCAGGGATGCTGAATCTTGAACTGATTAATAGATTATCTTGTCTTCTTTTATTATAGTGTCTTTTCCTTTGGCTTGACTTCTTTTATCCTTTTGCGGTAGGCCACCCCGGGCGTTTCTCGGGCTTGGAAATTGCTGAAGGAAGACGATCGCGAGAGGGCTTACGAGTCTGTTTGTTTGGGGATTAAGGACGCGGAGCGCGATATTAGTCGCCTCAAAGGTGTTGTTGCGGTCCATCGCTCAAAACATGAGTGAGCTGAGGCTGTCCTGGATGGCCTCTCTACTTGGATGGGGAAGTTGTCTGATCAACTGAAGGGTGAGTCTTCCTGTTGGCGCTATTTGATTGTGCGAGTGCTTCTTTCTTATGCTTCTTGTTGATGATGGTTTTCTTGTAAAGTGTTAGCTGGTCGATTCCGCAAGGAGGAGGCAGCTATATAGTCGGAGTTATCGCACTTGGATGACCCGGCCGAGCAAGCTGAAAATCCCTTTTGGAGGGACAGGGCCCAGGCGCGGCTCTTTGCCGTGTTGCGGCTGCGGGTTGGTCGGGTGCCACGAGCTCTTGAGTACTGCTGCAAAGTACTTGGTGGCACCTTCTCGGAATTTTATCCCTTATATCATGTCTCGTCCAGTCTTGAGAACTTGTGTCGGGTTTTCTCTCAACTTGCGGATCTTCGTCGGGTTGTGAATCATCAAATTCACGCGAGAGCCTGGTGTGCTTTCGCTTTTGTTCACAGTCATTGGCATGGGGTAGATATCATGCTGGCGGCTCGAGGTCCTGCTCGTGGTCGTGATGAGCCAATGGATGAGCACTACGCGGTGGCGAATGAGCCTGCGAGCCTGGTTGTGAAGAAGGTGTGCGAGGAGAATGATTGCCTTCTTGGTTCCCTTTGTAAGGTGAATCTGAGCCTGGGGACTAGATTTTCGGGGCCCTTGTAAATTCTTCCTTGCTCAATGTATGTTTTTTGGGCTGTAAGTTGTAGTCTTCTGTTGTGGAATTTGCATGGTAGCATTTGCCTTGGGGGTGGCTTCTGCGAGCGAGCCCCCGAGTGCCAAGTATGAGGTCGCTTAAGCGAATAAAGACTCGGAGGGTGGCTGCTGCGAGCGAGCCCCCGAGTGCCAAATATGAAGTCGCATAAGCAAATAACGCCCCGGAGGGTGGCTGCTGCGAGCGAGCCCCCGAGTGCCAAATATGAAGTCGCGTAAGCGAATAACACCTCGGAGGGTGGCTGCTGCGAGCGAGCCCCCGAGTGCCAAATCTGAAGTCGCATGAGAGAATAACGCCCCGGAGGGTGGCTGCTGCGAGCGAGCCCCCGAGTGCCAAATATGAAGTCAAGTACGCGAATAACGCCTCGGAGGGTGGCTGCTGCGACCGAGCCCCCGAGTGACAAATATGAAGTCGCGTGAGCGAATAACGCCCCGAAGGGTGGCTGCTGCAAGCGAGCCCCCGAGTGCCAAATATGAAGTCGCGTGAGCGAATAACGCCCCGGAGGGTGACTGCTGCGAGCGAGCCCCCGAGTGCCAAGTGAAATTTTGTGTAAGATACTTTTGGGGGAATATTTAGAATATTTCCCTTGCATTCTTACATGAGTGGGTTGTGACAGGACGGCCCTTTATTTGTATCGATGGCTGGATAGCCCTAGGAATGTAAAGCTGCTGCTGGGATAGCTTGAGGTTTCGTCGTGTGGCGCCGGTTCGTCGGGTCCTCGATTGGTGCCTTATCTTTTACAGGGGTTCTTCTTCCTTCTCCTCGGCTCCTCAGGTGTGTTGTACTCCAAAGGTTTCTGATATCTTATGGAATTCTCTGTCGTAGCGATCTGATCTGACGAAGCTGACGTTGACGGTGATGACTCCTCTTGGGCCTGGCATTTTTAGCTTGAGGTACGCATAGTGCGGCACCACCATGAAGCGCGCGAATGCTGGACGCCGAGGATGGCATGGTACTGCGATTTCCAGTCGACTACTTCGAAGTCTAGCGTTTCCTTTCGGAAGTTGCTTGAGTTGTCGAAGACTACATCCAGGCTTATCTTTCCAAGGGGGTACACGTCTTTTCCTGGCACAATTCTGTGGAAGGTCGTGCCTGAAGTTTTGAGTGCTGAGTTTTGGATGAACATCCCTTCCAGGGTCTTGGTGAATATGATGTTGATTCCGCTGCCGCCATCCATGAAGACTCATGACATGTCGTAGTTTCGATTCTTGCTTCGAGCACTAGTGTGGCGTGCCCTGGGCGAGGGATGGATAGCGGGTGGTATTCTATGGAGAAGGTGATGTCAGTCTCGTACCCGCGGAGGTATTCTGGTACGGTCGGGTGAGAGGAGACTACGAGGAAAACTTGTCTGGTGACTTTTCTCTGCTGCCTGTTGGACGGTCTTCCTTCTTATATCATGTAGATACGACCGTGTGCCTCTGGGTATTCTTCTTTTTCATCAGGCGATGAACGCCGCTCCTGGATGGCTTCTACCTAATACGTCTCAAACGTATCTACTTTTCCAAACACTTTTTCTATTGTTTTGACATCATTCTGGCATGATTTGAACTAATCTAACCCGGACTGACGTTGTTTTCAGCAGAGCTGCCTGTATGGTTTTCTTATGTGCAGGAATATGGATTTTTAGGTGTCTCCAAAAATTCCAGGAAAAATCACAGAAAATCCACGCACCCGGAGGGACCCCGAGCCAGAAGTGGGGCCAGAGGGCAGCCAGGGGGGCCCCAGGCGCCCTGCTGGCGCGGCCCCACCCCTGGCCGCGCCGGGAGGCCGCCTGGGTGGGTCCTCCCCCCCTCTAGTGCCCTACCAAGCCCCCTATTTATTCCTGTCGCAAGGAAACCCCAGAATAGAAGTCGTTTTCCCAGTTTTCGTCGCGGAGCCGCCGCCACCCTCTGTTCTTCTCCGAGAGGGCTAATCTGGAGGCTGTTTTGGCCTCCGGTGAGGGGAGATCGTCGCCATCGTCATCACCACCGCCACTCCATCATCCCTCCATGACTTCTCCTTTCATGTGTGAGTAATTCCCTGCTGTAGGCAAAGGGGGTGGTAGGGATTGGATGAGTTAGATCATGTAATAGTTTGTCAGATTGTTAGGGGCA
Organism: Bromus sterilis; assembly: GCA_950022295.1. Lineage (NCBI taxonomy): Eukaryota > Viridiplantae > Streptophyta > Magnoliopsida > Poales > Poaceae > Bromus > Bromus sterilis. The sequence goes on along the minus strand of OX465596.1, from coordinate 342,578,830 downwards.
TGTTGTCTATCATCTACTTTGGTGTTTATCATCTTTGCTACAACTTGCTGCTCTTAATGCTTGTCACTTTGGGCCCGAGTGCCATGTTTTCAGATCTGAACCACTTGTGTTTTCATGAGTTTATTTGTGTTCTTGATCCTATCTATGAGTTGTATGCACCTATTATGGTCCAAAAACGGCGGTCCCAAAGGTGACAGCTTGGGACACCAAAGGGGATGGACTATAATTTGAGGATTTCATGTATCCATTGAGTGTTAATGGTTTGTTCCGGTGCTCTTTGACAGGAGCACCTTAATCTCCATAAGTTCCTTTTGGCCCCGTTCGTAGCGGGATGGTAGGACAAAAGATGTTGTGCAAGTTCTTATTGCAAGCACGCACAACTACCTACGGGATGCATGCCTAATGTTTGATATTTTCCTAGATGATCCTTGCTTTTCTGTGTGTCTTGCCCCGTGTTAGAATCTATTACATGTTCACTCTCATCCAAGCAGCGCCCAACCATCCATCTCCTAAGCCTACAGTGTTTTAATCATGCTGGCTACTAGTTGTTTACTTTTGCTGTTGCCACTATCACTATCATATCACCATTGCTATTAATATTTTGCTGCAAGCAAGTATATTTCAGGTGCGGTTGAACTGAAAACTCAACTGTTAAAGCTTATAAATATTCTTTGGCTCCCCTTGTGTCGAATCAATAAATTGGGTTATCTTACCCGCGAAGACTATCTCGATCCCCTAAAGTTGAAGGTCATCACTACCTGTCTTGCTGGCGCTGCGGGTGGGGGTGGTGCATTGTGGGCGATTTGCCCGACTGCCACGCTTTCCAGGGGTTGCGTTGTTGGAGCCGTGAACCGGATCTTTTCTCCTGAGAGCTTGGTGAAGCGCCTATAGTTCCCGAGGGTGTGGCTTGATCGTATTTATCCGCGCTCGGTTCTGAAACCATGTATTGTGCATGGTTCGTCTAGCTTATCTTTAGCCGAGCCGGATGTTCGTGCGTCATCTCGTTACTGCCTGGGCCTCCGGTCCCTCTTTTGGGCGTGTGCTGGGTCTTCCGGGTTGTCTCTTCGCTGCGTTCTGTTGTCGTCACGATGTCTTCCATCTCTATCACCTAGGAAACCGGGCGCGATCATGCCGGGTCCTCTGTCGTCGTCGAAGTTGAGTCTGGGCCTTTTTCTTCTTCGGTCGAAACCTCTATCTCCGTCGTAGTAGTCATAGTCGCGATCTATGCGAGTCGTCGGGGCGTACGATTCGTTGTGCACGGAGTCCTCTCCGTAGGCCCAGTTGTTTGCATGTTCTAGTAACTGTGCGAGTGTTCGGAATTTGAGCTGCCCGAGTTGCTCTTTCAAGTTTACGCGTTGTAGGCCTCTTTTGAATGCGTCGATAGCGCTTTCGTCTGATATGTCCTCGGCTGAGTTTTTGAGTATGGTCCATCGTTGGATGTATGCCCTTAAGGATTCTCTGGTTCCTTGTCTGCAAGATCTCAGTTACTCGAGTGAGGCCGGCCGCTTGTAGGTTGACTTGAAATTCTTGATGAAGGCGCCGCGAAACTGTTTCCACGAGCTGATGGAGCCCCGTTGTAGGTTTTTTAGCCAGTGCCGTGCCGAGCTTTCGAGCATGAGGTGCACGTACTGCATTGTTGTGGTCTTGGTTCCTTGCTGGAACTTGATGGTAGTGAGGTAGTCGTCGAGCCATGCTTCTGGTTCTTCTAATCCATCGTACTTGTGAGTCGTGGATTTTAGCTTGAAACCTTTGGGCATGGGCGTCTCGTGTATGTCTCGAGCGAAACATAGGGCTACGCAAGGTTCGAGATCTTCGTCAGATGCTTGCTCGTCCGAGTACTCTTCGCGAGCTGCGCGTCTACGTCTTCCTCGGTTGACTTTGTTTTGTGTGATATCGTCCCGCGCGTCCCGTCGCCGATCGCCGTTGCGTCGGTTGCTGCGGTCGTCCCTGTCTCGGTCTCTGCTTTTTTCGTGGCGCCTATGTCGGTCGTCGTTGCTGTCGTCATTGTCATCGTCGGGCGAGCTGGGGTCCATGTCTGGCATCTGCTCGCGTGTTGTTTGCCTCATACTCGACTTTTTGAGCGCTGAAGCGGAGATGGCATCGCTCATCACCTTGAGTGCTCGCGCAGTGTTGCGATCTGCATTGCCTTTTTCGCTACTTCGACCGCGATGGAGGTATGCTTGAGCTGGAATTAGGGCTTCGGCTGGTGTGAGCTGCTTTTCTTCCTCATCATCATCTTCTAGCCTAAAGTCGTCGTCTAATTTGCGGGCGACTTTTTTCTTGTCCGTGCGCTGCAGGTTGCTAAATCTGGATTTGTGTCGAGAGGGAGAGCTATGATCAGAGAGGTCACTTGAGTGCTCGGGTGATGCTTTGCGAGTGGTTCTCAAATAGCTCCCAGTTTTTCTTTGATTTTCCAGCTTGAGCCGTAGCCATCTTGTTTTCTTAGTGATATCATTTGCCAATTTTTTGTAAGCTCTGAGCTCGTCGCGAGTTCCGCTTTCTGGGAGGAGTTTCCCGCGTCTTACCGCATCTTTTACTCTAGTGATTGCTTCTTTCGAAAGGTAAATTGTTTCAGTGGGATCATCTTGTCTTGCGGCTTCTGAGTCCTGGCGCTTGCTGCTTTCAGGCGGGCCGTCCTGCCTTCTGAGTTCTTTTCTTGGTATGGTTCCCGGTTCACCGAGGGTGACTGTGATCTAGCCAGCGTTGCTGGGATCGCTGTTTCTGTTGTTTGAGCGTGCTTCCCTGCGACTGTTCGGGTCGTCTTCTCTGTCCCCGTCATCTAAGGTTGGTTCGTGGGTGTCCGCCATGAATACCTGGAACGGCATCCGGGTCGCCAACTTTGTCTTTTTTCCCGTCCGTTTTTGCCATGCGAGTGTTGTGCTTGCACGGTCGCGAGTGGTGTCGTGGATCGGGCTGAGGTGGGTCGTCCGAAGGACTCGCGGAGTCGTCGGGTGGGTGGGCGTTGCTTTTTCAACTGAGATCGCCTTGGGTTTTGTAGTTGTTCCGAGTGTTCGAGCGTCGTCTGTGAGGCGAGGGTGCCCTAGTGGTTGATGTGGATCTTGAGGCTACCGAAGGTCAGATCTCCGCCTGCGTAGAGATCCACAAAGGCTGACTGCGCGATGGAGAGATGTGCAATTAATCCGAGGGACTCGAACATATCTGATTCCGCTCGAGTCGTGAAGATGTCGGATGCTGGAGCGGTGTCGAGTCATTGATTGTTGGTGAAGAGACCGCCGAGATCGTTGATCCAACCTACGTCTTCCCCACGATCGGCGCCAATTGACGAGGATTGACCTCAGCAAATCTCATGGTTAGGAACCCTGGGTTGGATCGTAGAGGATATGTGCAGGTTGGCGATACTCGTCAGCTAACAGGAGAAAGCACTTCCTGCTCGATTATATTACGATGGAGGCGATTACAGTGGAGGTCGAGGCGAGTTCGCTCGGGACCGGAGGTGTTGCTTGAATATTCGATACCCTAGACGTCCCCTCTCCCATCCTTTATATACTAGGCTGGGTCGCAAGGAGTCCGTCTAGATTTACAGAGAGGGTTTCCTAATTTAATTTTAGTCTTGGACGTCAAGTCATGGGTTCCATAATCGTCGAGGACTGCTATGGCGGTGCCTCGAGTGGGCTAGTCGTGGGCCGATCGAGGCTTCCAGCTGGCCTTCTGTCTTGATACGCATCACATACCCTCATCTGTAAGATTCGTGGGATCACCCCCTCGTCACCGACTTTGGGGAGAACCCTCGCCCAAGTTGAGACCCCAGGCTTCCACCTATATATACGGGGGCAGGGGCAGTCCCATAACTACACCAGAAAAGCCCCAAGGTTGCCCTAGCTAATTCCACGCGCGTCTAATTCTCTTCGGGCTAGATCGTTCTAGTCCAGACGCCGCTAGGCTCTTCTCCCTCTAGTTTCTCTCGGTGGCGTTCTTCTCTGGACGGCGGAGCGCTGCTGGTTGCTGCATCGGGACGTGTGGATACCGGTAAAGGGATCATATCTTTGATCCTTCTTCGAGGAGCTTCTCCTTCCTCGGAGATCTTGTTCGAGGGACTTGCTCAAGGGACTTGTTCGTGGGACGATTTGTGAGATCTACTACAACAAGCTTCACCAACTCTACTTCCGCTACCTCCGTTGGTGAGCTATGGCCTAAACCTTGTATGCCATCTTCTTGCATGATCTTGGGTTCTTACTTCGTAGGCATGGTTTTTTTTCTACTACGTTTCCCAACAGGGATGCCCTTCAGACGCCGCTGGGGCCGGCACGTCCGGGTTGTCGATGTCGTCCTTGGCCTTGGCGATCGCGAGCCGGGACTCTGTCCACTTCTCGCACATCTCGAGCTTGGTGAAGACGTGTAGGAACTTGAACTCAACATTGTTGTTGTCCTCGCGATACATGTTGAACATGTGCAGCTTCTGCACAGGCGGAAAGCATTTGTCGGCGAAGCTCCACAGCGAGAGATGGACGGTGAGGACATACCTTTTGCTCGATGTTCGCGCTGCTCTTCGGCCGAGCAGTGACCTCCTTTACAATGCCATGCCACTTGTTGCGGGCTTCCTGGATGAGTGCCCAATGGTTGGCCATGTCTTTCTCGCCGCGATCCATGTAGATGCCGCTGAACACCGGGTCGACCATCTTGCGCTCGTCGAACGCCGCCTTGACCCTCTTCTATTAGGTTTCGGCGTCTTGATTGGCGCCGGTGATTGGTTCTAAGCTCACAGTCTTCCAGGCTTCGACGAGGCATTCGTCTTCCTTCGCCGTCCACTTGACACGAGTCTCGCCGGACTTTCTCTTTTTTCCCTTGGTCGGCGGCTCGTCCACCACCACCACTTCTTCCTCTTCCGCCTCCTCCTAGTCGTCCTCTTGCTCGCCGCCATCCATTTTGCCGGTGTCCGACAACTCTTCTTGGGTGTAGAACTCGGGGTATGTAGCGGCGACTGCGGCGGAGCCGGTTGTGATGATGTCCTTCATCTCAGCTTAGCCTGCCGTGAAGGGCAATGCTCCACGGCGCAGGTTCGAAGCTGGAGTAGGTCGGTGAATAGGCATGGGCGTGGGCGAAGTAGTTCAGGGGAGGAAAAGAAAAGAGAGGGAAAACAAAAAAACGACGGGAGAAGCGGCCTGTCTCGCCGACAATGCGGACCCACGCGAGTTCGCTTTGTCCGGCGCCCTTAGGCGACCCCAGCGCGTTGGGTTCAACTTGGGTTCGCCGGATCCAATTTCGGTCCAATCCAGCGATTTTTTGACTTCTGGGGCCGCGACTGGGCAGCAAAAAACTCGCGTCCGGCGATAATATCGCCACCGTGTGTGTGTATTGGGGGCGCGGCTGGAGATGCTCTTAATCTATAATGCAGCGACAGAACTCCTGCCGAGTATTATTTTTTTTTACAAGAATCCATAAATCTAACAGCTTAACGAACTTGGTTCCGAGAAAATCAACATCCATCATGCTCATATTTGGCCCTATAGTTTTGTGAGTCTCATCAGGTGCGGCCAAACACATGGATCTCATCTATCTATCCACATCAATATCATTTCATCATAGCTACACGAGGCAAAATGAGAACAAAAATGCTACAAAAAACTGTATCTAGGTTTAGCTACACTGGTTTATCCTTTTATGGCTTTACAATGCCGTGAAGCTTCCATCCCCCAAGGCCAGCCTGTGAAAATGCCTGCATATCATAACGAAAGAAATTCAGTAAAATCTCTGCTAATTTATCTGCTCAACAAGATTTTATTTCATGAAAAATGGCGCACTGTGATCCCACGTCATTTTTTATGGAAAAAGTACAGGGACCCTGTCAGAACCCTCTGTTAGGTAATGTGCTAGGATCAATTTCACTTTGCATTCATGAAAGAAATCAAAGTAAATTCAAAATCAAAAGCAAAATGGAAGAAGGAACACCCCCCAGATGAATTAATTCAAAAGGCCAGATAAAAATCTTCTCCATAAATTCATGTTAGATTTTGAAAAGTCTTATAAATGAGTGTGATCACATATCAAGTGATGTGGGACCCATCCCATGCTCATAGATTTTTCAAATATTCAAACAGTGCCTTGGATTTAAAGAAATACCCCTATTTGATTTAAAATTCAAATCTTTTAAATTTTAAAAATGTTGAAACTTTATAAGTGGCTAGTCTATATTGTTATGAGGCCATATAAAAATTTTCAGCATTAAATAAAATGTTTAGCTATTTTATTTAGCTAAACAGAACAAATGTCAGAAAAGAAAAACAGAAAAAGAAAGCAGAAAAACCTTACCAGACGCCCAGGCGAAGCCGGCCCATCCAGGCCACCCGGCCCAAAGGGGCAGCGGGGTCTTCTTCCCCGCCCCGCGCCTCCAAGCTGCTCGGTGGAATGCCACCGAGCCAGCCGTGGACGCCACGTCGCCGCCGAGCGCCTTCCAGGCCTCCCCGTGCCCCCTTCTCACGCCTGGAGACGTCCCTCTCCCGTCCCGATCCATTCCCCCCCTCCATAGCTTCCTCCTCCTCCTCCCGTGCTCGATTCCATCGCCGCCCGTGAGCAACCGTGGAGCACACCGCCGTCTTCACGCGGCCACCGTCGACGAGAGGACGCACCGTCAAGTCCATCCGCTCCGCCGTCGTCTACAACCCCACCGTGCAGAAGGAATCGAAGCCAGGCGCCCCTACGAGCTCGCTAACTTCATCGTCTTCGTCTCCGGCCGCCCCGGATCCACCTCGAAATCCGGCAGCTCCAGAGCTTCCCCACCTCCATCGACTACACAGCTGCACTCCTTGCGTCTGGGTGAGCGTTTCCCCTCAAGCCACGGCACCGCTCCCCTCCTCTTGCTCTTTCCGCCATGTTCGCCGGAGTACCGAGCCGCCATGGACGACGACGAGGTCGCCCCTGTGCCCTATCGTCTCGTCCAGTGCACGCATCGTCTTCCTGGTGTTCTTGCGCGTCTAACGAGCCCACCATTGCCTCTCCACGTGCACTGAGTCGACGACTGCGTCTGGCTAGTGGCTCCGCCGCCGCTAGAGCTCGTCGCCGACGTGGCTACGGTGCCTCCCAGCAACCGTACCTTGGCCCATTCGACGCGCGACGTCAAGAGCTACGTCTCAGTGGTCGCAGCGCTTCGAATGGTGCCCGGAATCGTGATCCCGTGCAGCGCCGCCGCGGCTCCAGTCGCCGGCGTGTCAACCAACCTCCCCCCCTAATCACCCGGCTAATGACCCCCTAGGTCACTGACCAGTGGGCCCAGTGGCTTAATTAAGCAACTGGATTAATTTAACCCCACGGTTAATTAAACCCAGTCACTGACAGGTGGGACCCCCTTGTCAGCCCCCCCCCCCTGACGTCAGCCTGGCGCAATAAATCATTTTAATGAATTTCCAGAGATTATTTGAATTAAAGAAATTCCAAAAATTCCAAAAAATACCCCAAACTTTGGAAATTCATAGAAAATTCATATTAACTCCAAATTGGACAAATAATATATGAAAAATGATCAGGAGAAAATTATCTTTCCAAATATGCAACTTTCAACTATGTTGGAGTTGATTTTAAAATGGGACCAGTAGCATATGTCATTTGAATTATTTTGAATTAATTCAAATTCAATTCAAATGATTTGGCAACTTGAACCATGGAATTATGCTACAATTTAACCACACTTCAGAGGCATATCATACACATTTGAAGAAGATTCAAAATGATCAAACAATGTCACATGCAACTTGGTTAATTTGAATTCAAATGTGGAGTTTGAATTTGCAATTCAATTTGCAATATACTCCATTTAAATGGACTGCTTCACACATCAAAGCATGTACATCAAGATTCAAACTTCCATCATGTGTTTGTTCATCGTATTTAGTTTGCTACTTTGCTTATTGTTTGTCGAGTAGAGGTGGAACCGGAGCAGGAGCCTGCCCCCTTCGTTAAAGACCCCGAGCCCGAACCTCGTCAGCAAGGCAAGCAAACCCCCATTGATCATGTCGATAAAATCCCACTTCCCTCTCATGTCTCGCTTATGCATTGTTTAGGATGATCACCATGCTACGTTTCTACCGCATAGATGAACCCATTCTTTGCATGACCTATCATTTTGTCACAGTAGTAAGCAAACCACAATCCTAGCAAATGTAGGAGTTGTTTGATATCATGTGGCCCCTGCAATGTTACTGCTTATTGCATGCTTAGTATGATACCATGTTGTTACTATGATGTCAGTCGGGATGGTAGTGATCATGTTGATGATGGTAGAAAAGTGTTGGTGAATCGACCCTAATACAAGGTGAACGATGAGAGACTGTGTAGGAATACACGGTGGGTTGTCTCGTTGAACACCGCCCTAGTACGAGTTCTTGTGTGGTGATCCAAGATGAAGAGTACAACCACACATTGGGCTCACTGACCCCTCTCAGCTTACTAACTCATCTCTTTCGATGTCCAGATGTCGCAATAGTTCGGAGTTCTGGTAGGCTTGTGGCCTGGATGCTAAGTGAGAGAACGGCTCATCCGAAACCGGCTTATGCACCACGCACACATCACTTGGGTCCACTTCGGTAAACCGGCCGGGTTCACGATAGTGGTAGCCTACCCAAGTAGGCGGCTTTCTCGGACTAGATCGGCTATGAGGTAACAGTTGTGGTGAGCATCCTCGCCGACACTTCTTGAACGGTGTCGAGTACAAAGGCGGTAAATGATGATCATGTGTGTGTAGCGGTACACCCCTGCAGGGTTAACAAAACTATTCGAATAGCCGCGTCCGCGGTTATGGACTGCTTGGAAAGCTTAGCTTGATTATTAGATAACTTGAACTGGATACTTCTAAAACACACCAAGATAAGTGTGAGTGTTATGGCGTGCTTTCTCATGGGGAAGTTGAGGAAGGCACCATAGTGGTGTAATTGGTTGGAGAAAGTAGTGGACTCGTGTACGCTTCTTACCTCAAAGTCTGGTACTCGTAGTTCAGGATTAGTCAATTCAAAGTTGGCACTTCTGCAAGTGAACCCCACCTCCCTTTACCTTGATACATGTGCATGAGTAGTATAGTTCCTATGTAAGTCTTGCTGAGTACGACTTTGTACTCACGTTTGCTTAATCTATGTTTTAGATGATATCACTGACCCCGAAGGTGGCTTCTTCATCGAGCTGGACGACTGAAGACCAACTAGTCTAGTCCCAGTCAGACGACTGGTTCCCTCGTGGAGGGCTTGTGTTTAAATAAGGCTTCTTAAGCCATTTGTTAAACTTGTCTGTACTCAGACATAATTTGCTTCAGCTTGTGTTGTAATGTTGGATCACATGTTTGTGATCTCTGTTTGCACTCTATAAGAGTTATCAATAAAAATGTATACTTTGTAGAGAATTGCAATGATACCTGCTGTTCATACAAGGCATGTATGTTGCGTGTATGTTTATAACATGCATGTCTTTGTATGGGTTTTCGAGACCTTAGTTGTGTTCTGGCTGGCGGTCTTTCATACACCAAGTGGCCCTTAGATGTGCGCAGCTTGGGGCATCGCGATGCGATTGCTCGAGACTCCGTCTCGTGCATACTCTGTGGTATGATCGAGCCTGCCCTAGACCCCGACTAAGTGATCGGGCTGGAGTAAGTCTATGTAAGAGTTATGAGATAGTCGATAGTATGGTTGAGGCGACTGGTCTTTGAATATGGGAGTTCACCACCCATATCATTAGACTTGTGTGCGAACGATGAGGACCCATCTCAGTTGATCATCCGGCCTGGATGGGATGCCCCTCACGTACGATGCTTTCCGAGAACGTTATGTGCTTGGCCTTGTCTGCTTAGACAAGTGGGTACGGTTCTCGGCTCTCCATATGACTATGTCTTAACTGGACTTGCATACGCTAACCCCGGTCCCGACAGACCCACATCACCATTTCGATTTGCCGCACTGTGATATCCCTTCAGTTTATTATAGGGGACTTGAATGTGCTATAGAACACGAGCAAATACACTTTTTGAAAAAGGAAAAAACACAAGCATTTCCAACAATTCTTTGTGCCAAAAGCTTTTTCTTATTTCCTGAGTTGTTACATTCAGGCATCCTTCAAACATACAGTAATATTAGTCATACTTGGCTTTCTAATTTTCCTGTAGTGTATTTTTTTTTCACATGACTCACAATTACGGGGAGTACCAAGGAATTAAAGGATCCACCAAACTACAAATCACTAGTGAATACTACTTGCATAATTTCTAGTTCTACATTAGTACCTAACAATCGGTAATCACGATATGTAAATGGCGAACGCTTCAATTTTTGCGATTCAAATCGCTGCTTTTCCCATGTTTCCACCATGCATATGTATGTGAGGAGAAGGTTGGGTGAGCCATTTTGATAACTTAAACATATCAACATGGTAGTAGTTTTGAAGATCTTGTTGAAATGAGGAGAATCTAGGATGACATCAGCTTTTTATTATGCCTCGGTAATTTCAGTGTAAACGGCATGGTAATTTACATACCACAAGCGTGATAACTTTCGACCCCAAAAATATCATCGAAACGTACCAACATGGGAAATAGTTTTGAAGGTCTCATCGCGACGAATTTAATGGAGAAAACAAATTTTAAATCGGACCAACGGTTTGAGCTGCAAAATATTTTGAATTTTCAAAATGGAAGAAATCTAGTATGATATCATTTTTGTCCTCCAGTGCATGCATGCATCTGCATGTGTGAAGAAGTTGAGATGTTCTTATCTATACCTAAAAACATAACATTCTCCCATTAGTAATTGTATAGGGCAAATATGGAATTAGAGTAAATATGCATTTGCATAATCAGTTTTTGGACTAGTGTTGTTACCAACCACAACGATGATAGGCACACCACAGTATATCAAGGGGTTAAAATGAGAAGCATAATTTATGTCCAGGCATCAGAATTATACTAACCTCAATCCATGATTTCCCAGCAGCTTCTAGCAATGCAGCATTACATGTCTTGAGCACCACTGAATCACCAGAAAACATAGAGGCTGCTTCTTCCCATCCTTTATTATGTCCCATGCACCTGAATTTTCATTCTACAGAAGCGTCAAAATAGGCCTAGCAATGAGAGATATCATGCACAGGTGCTTAGAAGGAAAGAATTATGTAGTTTGACCATAAATCACAGAACATAGCAATAATGAAGAACAAATAATAGCAGACTCACATCACAGTTAGTATCTCATCAGTTGAATATTCACAGATTGCCTTTTGTAAGTGCTCGGCAGTTTGACCATCCATTGCAGCAATTGAGTAGAAACTTGGGATAAAATGCACAAGTGCTTGAGACAATCCTTGAACATGCTCTTGCATGATCTGAAGAGTTTCCTTTGTACGAGTTGCATCACTGTGTTGAAAAACAGTTTAGGAAGGTGCGAATGACATGCTCCATTAAGACACATGTGAGTAAATCAAAGTAGGTGAATTTTTACCATCTCCATAGACATATAGCTTAAGTAATTCGGTATATTCAAATGAAAGGACCTCTCGGTCTCTCCAATAGTTAAGTAAGCACGTGAACAGCACAAAAATATGAAACTAAATAATAGAAAATGATCTTTGTATTTTCATTGCACTAAAACAGAAATCGATAGAGTACATGTCAATAGCCGCTCCTTGTCTAAGTGAATCAGAGAGAAACAGCACTTACAATTGTGGCTTGAATGCATAGTATAAGACCCCACTTAGAACCCAAAAGTTTCTCTATCCCAATAGGAATGAACCGGTAAATGGGAAATTCCAGCATTCTAACGGGACCTCAGTTTTCAGTTTTCTAAAACTGCGAGACTTACCCACACAATTAGTAACAAATACGAGGGCAACCAAATTACACACCTACTGCTATTGCTAAACCCTAATCTGTGTACACATTGCTTTGCACAAGATAAGGATGTACCTGCATAGAATAAGCTCGGGTATCCATCCCATTTGATGAAATTTATCAGAAACGCTTATTGCATCAGCTCTCCCAGCTTTGCTCAGTGGTCTGTCATGATCTGACATTAAGCGCAGTATGAGTTGTTGTTTTCAAGAAAGAAACCAACCACAAGGAAGAAATACATCTAGTTTCTAAGAGTGCCATAACATCGTGCCAAAATTAGGGAAGAACTAAATAAAATTACTGATTAAAATTGGTAAAATAGCACATAGTAGAACCAGACTAAAATGCTGAGTGAATCTTGTAGCATAAGAACCTAATGACACGTTTTGTACAATTTGTACCTTATGTAATGTTCTTGATCCTTGATTTTCATTTCGTGCTCAGTGTCCAACTATAAACCAGGAAACCCCTTATCATAGATATCGTAAATTTTAACCTGACATATAACTCTCAAGTGTAACAACATACATGTTTAATGTATCCTAACAGTTCAGAAAGTACCCATCTATTTGAAGTTTGAACTACCACAACATTTCACTAGTGAGAAGGTGTGATAGCAATGCACAGAGATCCCAACTTGTGTTTTTTTAAGGGAGACATGCCAACTTGTTGTACCAGGTTGCAAAAGAAAAATAGCAAGCAGTTAAGACTTAAGACCCTGCGCCATCAATAGTGTTTGGATGCGTTGGTATTGGAGTATTCTACAAGAATTTAATCCTCCATTGAACGATGCAGATCAATCTCTTGGAATACCAGACATATAGTAGACACGGTGTTACAATTCCATTCCATAACTTTTACGACAATCAAATCACCAAATCACCAATGCTGCTAATTCAATTTCGAGTTAACTGATACCCCCAAACTATTGGGTGCTCAAGTGCCCAGAGATGAGAGAACTCTCCGAACGGGAAATGCGTCAATGAAGCTACACCCGGTACCTCCACGGTTTCTCCACGAGAGATATATTAGTACAAAACTTAACGATTCTGCCCCGCGTCCGGTACCTCTGGTGAAGCGTTCCCCGACCGCGCTGTCGCCGTGGCGGAGGAGGATGAGGCGGCGGCGCGGCGTGGCGGAGGTGGAATCGGAGGAGCCCGGCTCCGCTTCGGCGACGGTGGTGGAGACGGAGACGGAGCGGGCGACGGAGGGAGGGAGGCGGCAGGTCGGGGAGGAAGCTTGGAGGAGGAGGAGGTGAGGAGCCGTGGCGAAGGAGAGAGGCGAGAGCAGTCGAGGAGGAGGTCTCATCATCCGGCGCTGGCTGTTGTTGGTGAGCTGATTTGGTTACATGGGAATGGGATGGAGAAGAGAGAAACGGATGGATAGAAGGAGAGCAGGCAAAAGGACGATGGCTGATGGGTGATGACGGGCTTGTGAACTCTGGTCTAGAATCTAGAAGCTGCTGACCTCTGTTCTTTTCCTCTCGTTCCGTTTCCAAGGTAGGTAAGCCAAACCTACTCTTGGATGTTATGCACCTACAGTACTTCAAAATGCGGGAAATATATAATACGAGTATTTTCAAACATATTCATAAAAGGGCAATGTGTAATATTTTTAGGATGCTGATATTGGCCGAACGTTCGGACCACACCTCCGTTTGAACCCCGGACATCAATATTAAAGCAGCTTGCATATGTGATTAGCTTTTACGTTTTTCAAATTTTTTAAAAAAAGATCTTTCAAATAAAAATTCCAAATAAATTTTCGTTTTCACCATTAAATCCGTCGCGACAAGATCTTCGAAACTAGATCCCATATCGATATGTTTCGACCACTTTTTTTAGGTTAAAAATTGTCATGTCTATTGCACTTAAATTGCCATGTTGTTTGCACTAAAATTATGATCATTTGCTTCAAATACGTTTTTTTGCACTTTTTCTTCAACGTTCTATGTAAATTTATCGTAATTCATAAAATAAAACTTTATAAACTTACCTTGGGTAAGCACATGTTTATTTTTCCATGGGAAAAACATATCTTAAATTCCCATGGCAAAAGATATGTTAAATTTTTCCATGGACACAAAAATAAAATAGTTTGCCATTGGTAGATAAAAAAACCTGGGATGCTGATAACTACCATATGTGTGACACGAGTACGTGGCAATCCCTGATGTTCTTTTATGGCAAATTTAGTAATGTGAGGGTGGCAACTTCAAAGTTATAGACGTTAGTCCTGTGAATAAGAATTGCCATGTCCTATGAATAAAAATTGTCATGTCCTATGAATAAAATTGCCATGTCCTATGTATAAAATTGCCATATATAGGAGTCACTTTCGCCCACACGTTTTTTAGATGCTAATTTTAGGTGTATGTAGATGCCAATTATTAGCCAAAGTTGTCATGTATTTAGTGAAGTTGTCATGTGTTTATCAGAAGTTGTCATCTCACATGTGTGAAAGTTGCCACCAAAGTGTGTGGGTTTGCCATCTTTCCACCCACAGTTGTGGCACGTTTTTATGTCAATGCTGATAACTACTACATGTGTGACACGAGTACATGGCAATCTCGGATGTTTTTTATGTCAAGTTTAGTTATGTGAGGTGGCAACTTGAAGTTATAGACGTTAGTCCTGCGAATAGAAATTGACATGTCCTATGAATAGAAATTGCCACGTCCTGTGAATAGAAATTGTCATGTTCTATGAATAGAAATTGCCATGAGCACAAAAAAGAGTCGCCGCCAGAGCAGCACCACACCGTCGACAAACTCTCCACCCCCCGATCCATGTCCCTCCCCCACCGTCACGCGTTGAGATGTTAAATTGCCATGGCGAAAAGATATGTTAAATTTGCCATGGACACAAAAAGGAAATACTTTACCATTGGTAGATAGAAAAAACTTGGGATGATGATAACTACCACATGTGTGACACGAGTACATGGAAAACTCTAATGTTTTTTATGGCAAGTTTAGTTATGTGAGGGTGGAAACTTCAAATTATAGACGTTGGTCCTGAGAATAAAAAATGTCATGTCCTATGAATAGAAATTGTCATGTCCTATGAATAGAAACTGTCAAGTCTATTCCACACCGTCGACAAACTCTCCACCCCCCCCCCGATCCATGTCCCCTTCCCCACCGTCACGCGTTGAGATGTGTCGGAGGATCTCCTCGACGCATTCGTAACCTAGGAGACCTTCATGTCGCGCACACCTCCCCTCGCTCCAGATATCTGCTCGGGGTCCACTGAGCATCACCGCAGCTCTCCCCGGTCATCGGCAATGAGTCAAAAGGCGTTAAAATACAATGGTAGCTTTAAATCTATAAGAAAAAAATAGATGAAAGAAATCATGGCAACTTTAGTGTAAACAAGATGGCAATTTCAGTGTAAACAGCATGGCAACTTTTGGTCCAAAAAAAGTTCTCGAAACATAAAATATGACATCTAGTTTTGAAGATCTCGTCGAGACAAAGTTAATGGTGAAAACAGAATTTTAATCGGAATTTTTATTTAGGAGATAAAACTTTTTTAAATGGGAAAAACGCAAAAGCTGTCTATGGATGGATGGATGCTTTAATATTGGTGTGCGTGGTATATGGGCGTTCGGTTCGGGCGTGAGGAGGCTGGCCGAACGTGCGGTGGGTATCATTATTCTATTTTTAAACATATTCATAGGTACTTCCTTCATTTCATGTTAATTATGCTAGTTGAAACTGATGTACCCTAAAATAGACGTCGCATTCGTCCGTGAATCGGTTCGTGGACACTGATGTAGGAACTGACCATTCAACCGTAGCCGCATCCGTTCACCGACAGTTTAACATTTTTCATTCGGATTCGCATAAAGTCGGATGGATTTCATCTAAATTCGGATATAATTTACATAAACCGAACGTATTTCATGCAACCGAAAGATTTTCAAAAAAAGTAACTTTAACCTAGTCTAAAACTACAACATCGCACGTCCACGGCGCCCGTAAGGAGCTACATTATTTGCAGCCGCGTCCGCTCGTTCCAGGTTATCGGAATAGACGTGGCGGTCGTGACCTTCATGCAAACAGGATGATTTTGATCGTTTTAGATCATCGGAATAGACGGCGAATGGGCGAAGAAGAAGCTCGGGGTAAATAGTACAGAAGGCGTGACAGAAAGGTCTTTTGTACCAACTTGCCTCATTCTGGGGTCACCGGCGGTGAAGTTGTGCGATGCCAACCCAAGGAGAAGGGTATCCCGGAAGGCCGCCATGCGTGGAACGCTTCCGGAGTGAGGCCGAGATATGAAGCGATGGCTGACGTCCTTGTTCGGCCACCGCGCTCTACCGGATAAAGAAGTACTCTTGCACATCATAGTCAGCCAGCGTGCAACCCCTCCGAAGACGAGAGGTGTTGGCCGTAATGGCCGACCAGAACGCCGCTGCATCGGGCTTCTTGAGAAGAGTTGTTGTCCGCAATCGATGTTGCTTGTTCGGCTAGCCAACCTTTATCCCATAAGATCCTAGAGCTCGCAGTCATGGTAGAGGTGGAGGAAGAAGAAAGAAGAACATGTGTGTGTGGTGTGTTCCATGGTTCTGCGAGGGTCCGTTTAAATAGCCGTCGTCAGGTAGGAGAGCGGGGGAGCCGGCGCGAATGCGGGGCACTGGAGTGAGTTTCTTGGCCACTGTGCTAGTTTAATGCTGACAGGGCGACGAACGGGTAGCCATTCCATCGCCTCGCTCCGGCATTGAACATGCGCGAAGACTAGGGCTCTCGGTCGGCGAGTCGTACACCCCTCCAATCGGCGGTTGCATCGGTACTAGCTGGGTATCAATGTCGACCGTGCATGCACCCGACCGGCATCCAATGCCAGCAACCTCCATGAATGTGCGGCAACCTCTTCGCACGCGGGGAGTATTTCTAGGACAAAGGGCGTTTGGGAGGGCATTTTTAGTGTTCAGGCTCCCGCAAAGGTCCCCTTGGTTTGGGTTAGATTTGCGGGGAAACAGATAGGCGGACCAGTCCGAGGACGGATACATTGCCGCACTGTATAGCAAAAATTGTCCAGACATCCCAGTCCGGACCTTTGCGGAAGGTCTGAGGGTTCGTGTTAGAGATGCCCTGACATTTTTGGAAAATGGTTACATGGATCGATGATGGGTTTAGAATTCTACTCAGTAAGGGAGTGCTTGCTGTCACTTGATCGCTTTGGTTATGCAAAAATGATACGGTTTTTAACTATAACAACAGTTCTCTTATGCAGGTTATCTTCATATGTACCAATAAGCTTTCTTTATGGTCGTCGCTACAATACGTGGAGAATCGAGATATGATACGGAGGTGTGTACACTGTTGGAGATCGCAGCCAGGAATTCTTGTACCCAACTTGGATGGCAACATAATCTTAGGATTTCTCCTCCTCCTAATTAGGCGTTATACATATCACTTGTATTTCACTGTTTTTTTATCTTTCTTATGTTTGGAGTTATTTCAGCTATGTGCATCTTAGTTATTTAGAGGCTGTGTGTAATTCTTAAACCTTTAAAGTAATAAAGTACGCCTTATCGAAAAAAACATGGAGGAATACATGGAAACACATAGCAATCATAAGATCCATAGTAAGACGATTACATGCATCGCACAATTGTAACAACAATATTTCAAGCACAATAACACTGAAAGTAACAAAATAAACTACAAGGCTCTACATAAGGTGTAATTGAATCATCCATGATATGCATATCTTAATTGAAAATGCAACATTATTAAAAATAATGGAGCTCATCGTCATGGCCAACGCGACTGAAGAATGAGGAGCGGGAGACACAACAGGTAGCAAGGAAGATCCCAGGATAGAACTACCCCGACACCACCACAACTAAGACAGTCGGGTCTACGATCACGCGCGTGGACGACAGAGACCCAACATCCCATGTTAAGGCAGCAACGGCAGGACCGGTGAACACCGCTACAACATTGGGATGACAAGCGAGCAACTACATCGAGACGATGGGGCCAGGACGGATGGTCGTGGGGACGTAAAATAGGTCGTTACGCATCACTGCCCAAATGTAAGGGAGGGAAAAAAGGGAGGCCGACGGTAGGAAGGGACTCGGCGGCGATATTCAAAGTTCAAAATGAGGGCGGGGAGTGGGCGATGAATTATAACAGGTTGCATAAATAACAACACTGACCAGCGAGAAAACCAAAGGGTTAGATTTAAGTGGGGTACACAGACGAGTGAAATGTAGCAAACAATCAATGACTAAATTCGGTTCATTTGAATTATTGGGACATGCCATCACCGAGGAGTCAAATTTAGATCGATCGGTGATAAACCTTCGGACGGGGCGAAAAATCGATACCAGTTGCGCCTTTGGAGAGTCCGATTGGTGCTATAGCTCATCACTGACTATGGCCAGTGGCTTGTTATTGATGAGGAGTCAGTGTTGTTTGGACATCCGGAGCCCCTTCATCACGGGGATAGGAGTAGCGACAGGTGTTGCCAATATGATGGCTTGAGGCTTATTGATGTATTACCTTGTAAGGAATTTGTGAATAATTAATAAAATGGCTGCATGCATCGCCCAGATGAAGAGGCCGGGGTACATCCTCCTTTTCTACAAAAAATGTAGTAGTGGTGTGCTTAGGGTCATGTAATGCAGTCAACCAAGCTTCAAGTGAGATTTGAAGAAAGGATGTTATGTTTGTTGGAATGGGTGTTTTCTTATACGACCTAGTCTGCATTCATCAAAGGTTGCTTCATCCTCGATGGTATCCTTAGCCTTAATGAGATCATTCACGAACTGCATAAGAAGAAACCAAAATCAATTGTCCTAAAGCTCGATTTTGAAAAAGCTTACGACTATGTTCGGTGATCCTTTCTTCGTGATGCTCTTCTTTCTCGTGGCATTGATGGAGCCTATGTTCACCACATCATGCAAATGGTCTCGACAGACCACACTGCTATCTCGATCAATGGGTCGGTTGGTCCTTTCTTCCCCAATAGTAGTGTCTTTGGGAAAGGGGACCTCATCTCTCATCTTCTTTTCAACTTCATGGCTAATGCTCTGTCGTGTATTTTAGATCATGCGGCGGAGGTTGGTCATATCTCACCTATTATCACTAACCTCCTCCCTTCTGGGATCTATATGCGGACGACACTATCGTTTTTGGTTAGACAACGATATTTGCCTTGTTTGTCTAAAATTATTTTTGCATTGTTTTTAATCCCTCTCTGGGTTGAAGCTTAATCCGTAAAATAGCGAGGTGCTTGTTATGCATTATGACTATGCCTATGTGCATCTTAGTTATTTAGAGACCGGGTGTAATTCTTAAACCTTTTAAGTAATAAAGTACGCCTTATCGAAAAAAGCACGGAGGAATACATGGAAACACATAGCAATCGTAAGATCCATAGTAAGACAATTACATGCATCGCACAATTGTAACAACAATATTTTAAGCACAATAACACTGAAACTAACAAAATAAACTACAAGGCTATACATAAGGTTTAATTGAATCATCCATGATATGCATATCTTAATTGAAAATGCAACATTATTAAAAATAATGGAGCTCATCGTCATGGCCAACGCGACTGAAGAATGAGGAGCGGGAGATACAACAGGTAGCAAGGAATATCCCAGGATAGAACTACACTGACACCACAACAACTAAGACATTCGGGTCTACGATCACGCGCGTGGACGCGGGAGATCCAACATCCCACGTTAAGGTAGCAACGGCAGGACCGGTGAACACCGCTACAACATTGGGATGACATGCGAGCAACTACATCGAGACGATGGGGCCATGAAGGATTGTCGTGGGGACGTCAAATAGGTCGATGCGGATCACTGCCCAAATGTAAGGGAGGGAAAAAAAGGGAGGCCGACGGTAGGAAGGGACTCAGCGGTGATATTCAAAGTTCAAAATGAGGGCAGGGAGTGGGCGATGAATTATAACAGGTTGCGTACATAACAACACTGACCGGCGAGAAAACCAAAGGCTTAGATTTAAGTGACGTACACAGACGAGCGAAATGTAGCAAACAATCAATGACTAAATTCGGTTCATTTGAATTATTGGGACATGCCATCACTGAGGAGTCAAATTTAGATCGATATGTGATAAACCTTCGGACGGGGCCAAAAATCTATATCAGTGGCGCCTTTGGAGAGTCTGATTGGTGCTTTAGCTCATCACCGACTGTGTCCAGTGGCTTGTTATTGATGAGGAGTCGGTGTTGTTTGGACATTCGGAGCCCTTTCATCACGGGGATAGGAGTAGCGACAAGTGTTGTCAAGATGGTGGCTTGAGGCTTATTGATGTATTACCCTGTAACAACTTTGTGAATAATTAATAAAATGGCTGCATGCATCGCCAAGATGCAGAGGCCGGGGTACATCCTCATTTTCTACAAAAAATGTAGTAGTGGTGTGCTTAGGGTCATGTAATGCAGTCAACCAGGCTTCAAGTGAGCTTTGAAGAAAGGATGTTATGTTTGTTGGAATGGGTGTTTTGTTATACGACCTAGTGTGCAGTCATCAAAGGTTGTTTCGTCCTCGATGGTATCCTTAGCCTTCATGAGATCATTCATGAACTTCATAAGAAGAAACCAAAATCCATTGTCCTAAAGCTCGATTTTGAAAAAGCTTACGACTATGTTCGGTGATCCTTACATTTTTAGGGGTCACCCAGTGTGATTAAGCTTCACTCCAAGGAATAAGCTTCCACATGTTGTCCATCTTCCTTGAAGATTTACCACTTGACTTATGCTTCACGAATCTAAACACATGTTTATACTTGCAAACATTGTTAGTTCCTCTACTGTCTTGTCCAACAATGTCCAAAATACATGGGAGGGAAACTTTGCTCTTACACTTAGCCTTCATGAGATCATTCACGAACTGCATAATAAGAACCAAAATTCATTGTCCTAAAGCTCGATTTTGAAAAAGCTTACGACTACGTTCGGTGATCCTTTCTTCGTGTTTTTCTTATTTCTCGTGGCATTGATGGAGCCTACGTTCACCACATCATGCAACTGGTCTCGAGAGACCACATTGCTATCTCGATCAATGGGTCGGTTGGTCCTTTCTTCCCCAATAGTAGTGGCTTTGGGCAAGGGGACCCCATCTCTCATCTTCTTTTCAACTTCATGGCTAATGCTCTGTCGTGTATTTTAGATCATGCAGCGGAGGTTGGTCATATCTCACCTATTATCACTAACCGCCTCCCTTCTGGGATCTCCCATCTTCAATATGCGGACGACACTATCATTTTTGGTTAGACAACGTTATTTTCCTTGGTTGTCTCAAATTATTTTTGCATTTCTTTTAATCCCTCTCTGGGTTGAAGGTTAATCTTTAAAATAGCAAGGTGCTTGTTATGCATTCTGGCTATGCCTAAGTTGTTAGAGTAGATAATTTGCGTAATTGCCAGCTCGAGTCCTTTCTTCTCAAATATCTAGCAATCCCGATCGCTTCTCACAAGCTTGCTTCAAGAAAATTTGCCCCTACTATCCTCAAGGTGGGTAACAGGGTTATGCCTTGACCTTGCAGATGCAACTCTTCTGTCAGGAAAGTCTACCTTATGCATGATGCATCTCCTCTCTGCCCATGTTCCTTATGGGTTTCTATCATCTTCCTAGTTGTACTGACGAATAATTCGATAAACACAGGTAGCTTTCTACTGGAATGCGGCTAGTAATAAGAAAAGTATCGCATGGTTAAATGGAAAATAATGTGCAGGCCCAAGAATTTTGGTGGGTTGTGCATGATCAATACGTCCATTATGAATAAGTGTTTGATCATTAAGTGGTGGTGGTGTAAAATGAATGCTCCCCCGAGGGGTTCTATGGTATGACATCCTTAAAAGCGAAGTACTTCTCCTCCTCCAGCCCTATGTTTGCTTCCTCCTCTTTAGGCTCTCAATTTTGGAGGGATCTTGTCGAGGTCCATGATGATTTCCACGATAATGTCAAGTTTATTGTTAACGATGGTAAATCCATTCGATTTTGACTTGACCGGTGGCATGGTGATTCTCCCCTCTATGTTACTTTCCCGTTTCTTTTCTCCTACTTATCTAATCCCAACATATCCATCGTTATCCTTGCCAATGACAATTGAGACCTCAGTCTCCATAGATCCCTTTGTCCCATAGAGTTGGAAGACTAACACAACCTCGTTGTCTTCCTCTCGATGCTCTAAGACTCGTCGGTTGCGGTGTCCTAGCCTCACCTGTCGTCCGATCGCTTTTCTGTTAAATCCCTTAATTGTAGGTGGTTCCTGGTTCACCCTCTAATAGATTAGTTGAGGCTTGGCGCGCCCGTGTACCACTTAAAGTTAGAATTTTTCTGTGGCAAGTCATCCGCGACCGTTTGCCGGCAGCTGGTCAGATCCGCAAACATAATGGGTCAGCTTCGGAATTTTGTGCTTTGTACTCTCGCCCGGAGGACTCGGATGACATCTTGTTTTCTTGCGATTTCGCCTCACTTTCTTGGTCTTGCATTAGGTTGTGGTTTCCCGTTGAATAGAACCCTTGTTATTTTTCTTGAATTACTTGGTTGGGCTCGAAATCTATCTGATCAGATTTGGCGTATTTTTTGGTTTGGTTTCGCTGCTATGCGTTGGACCTTTGGACTATCAAAAACAAATTTACTATGTTAAGCACTGCTCCAGCTTATGTGATCTTCAAATTAATATCCTCGATGATTCTTTCATTTGTAAACAGATGATTTTAAGAAAGCATGTCATTAATTATTAATAACTTTGATTATTGACAGGTTCAAATAAACTGGTAAGATAAAAATAGTACCATTATATTTTTATGACTTTTTGCATAACTTTTATAATTTTAGAATAATATACATCTAAAATTTATAGTAAATTGTACATATCAAAGACAACGTCATATATCGTATTTACTTACGAACTATGGAGTACATTTTCTACTTTACTAAGAGCAACTCTAGCAGATCCACCAAAACTGGTCAAACCTCCAAATTTGCAATATGGATCTCGTAAAAGGTATAAAATAAATCCTTTAATTCTTTTGGTAGATCACCTAGTCCCCTTCTATACATTAAATATGAAGTTTTTTGGTTGTTTTGCAAGCCCACACATAGTAAAACTCCAAACCGATCAACGCCGGACCAGGCGGCCTGAAGTTCACCAACGGCCGTCGAAACCTTGCCTGAGCAGGCGGAGGAGCTCAGTAGCGGTCGTCGAAGCCTCACCGTAGTAGGTGGACTTGTCGAAGCATCACCGGAGCAAGCGAAGAAGCTCGACAGCGGTCGTCGGAGTATTGTCGGAGTAGGTGAACGACCGAAATATTGTCGGAGTGTCGCGGGAGGAGCTTGGCAGCGGCAGTCGGAGTAGGCGGATGCCCGTAGCATTGCTGAAGCGTGGTCGAAGCATCGCCACACTTTTTTGCAGTACAATTTTGGAGTATCTGTTTTGGCGGAACACAAATTGTATTGCAAAAACGCAAAAAATATATTTTACGGGGAGTACCATATCAATTTTACAGTATGTGATTATTGCGTATCTACCAGAGTTGCTCTAAGGATAGTACACTTTGGGTTCTCCTACGGATGGAGGAACTAGTTAAGTTTTGGTCAACGTCAAAGAAGGCAGTAGGAATTACCATCTCACTTCATATTGTCATCCTATATAACTAAGTAGTTGATCTCAATATATAATCATGTCATCTTATTATGCAATCATGCATGGAAAAAGGATCATCTTAAAATGCAAAAAAGAATGTTTTGATCTTATTATGTTACTCCGTACTTAAATTCAATAAATAGCTAATAATTAAATGTATTTTGAGTTTTAGCTTTTACATTATTAGTTCAAATACTCATGTTCATGTAAATCTTACTGAAATATACTGTAACCAATTCCTACAACAACACACGGAATATCATCTATTTTTTCTAGGAAGCCAATTTAAAGCGAACGTTCGCTTAGGGACATGGCAAGCGCGAACGTTTTTTATGGAAATCGATGTAGACGCGGATGCCAACAGCTGTGTATAGCACATGGCAACTCATTGTAGCCTTTTCTTTCAGTTGCCACACACGTCCTGTTAGTTGTCACCCGCGTCTACAGCGATTGCCATAAAAAACGTTCACTCTTGCCCATATCTCCGAGGGAACGTTCGATCCTTATAATTACCCATTTTTTTAACAGGAGATATCGACAAAGGAATAAAAAAAGAATTAATACCATTGTAAGTACATGAACTTGCGGAGTGTTAACAAATACATACATAAACTTGAAAACCCCATAAAAATGGTCATTTAACTCCTGACGTGGTAACAATTTGATAGAAAATAGTTTCATAGCTATCAGATCGGACACCATGTCATCAAATGGCACACACCTATGTTTTTTTATCCTAAAACCCCCTGACATTATTATGTAAATGCATTATAAGGTCCTCGGTTCCTCATTCCCCGACTATCCGCCCGAGTCCAAACCCTAACCCCACGGCCGCGCCCGCAATCCCACAGATGAGGTCTCCCGATAGTCATGCACGTCAGCATCACATGGCTCAGACATCGAGAAGGAGGGGGCGACTGTGGCGTTGGGATATTGTCAGCACAATGTAGGGGCAATTTCGATGACGAGGACATGAGGTGTTGTTGTGGCATTGGGGCATCGTCCCGCGAGGTAGAGGTGGTCTCACAGGCAATGGCGACATGGGCGGTGGTAGCGGCTTGAGGAACAATGTCGAGCATTGGGTTGTCACCGGTATTGTGTGATGTACTGAATACTGACGGTGGTGTGTGATGTTCAAAACTTGTCTCATTGGTTAATATAGTAGACCATTCTCAACAAAAACTAGTGGATTTCCGTACAAGAATCATGGAGAATATGACCTGATCATGTGTGAGTAAAAGCCATAATGGAAACAAGTTGTTAGGGTCTCCGGGGATGACGACAGATATATAACACACCTTTCTCCAAAGGGCAGGCTCTATGCTCCCGATGGATCGGCTCTATGTCGACGTGATCGCCGCCGACAACAATAATGCATCGTCACCCTGCCTGTGTCCGCTTGATTTGGAAGGAGAAATGAATAGACCAAGGAGTTTGGGAAATGTTATCTGACCTATCTGCTATTCCATGGTAACACAGGGTCGTTACTACAAGATGTCATTTCACCATGTAGCCGAGGCCTCTCCAAATATATATTCATTTAAATAGGTTTTTTTTTTATAAAAACGTCAAAGGGGTCGTGTGCAACTTAACGATGTTGCGTGCTAGTTAGACTATTTCACATTATCTTGTATCAAATTGTTACGTCATCGAAATTTAAGTGACCACTTTTATGGATGTATTTGTTAACACCATGCAAGTTTATGTATTTATGATGATATTAACTATAATTAACTGTCTACGAAATCAAAACGAGAAACTATTGGCAGACCAAAATGTACTTACCAAATCAACATCTACTCCCTCTATCCACAAATAAGTGACTCGATTTTGTCTTAAGATGGAAGTATCTAGAAAAAGTGAAGTCACTTATTTATGGATAAAAGAAATATTAGTGCCTGTTCGGAGACTCTTCGCGTTAGGAGTGGAGTGGAGTGGAGTGCACAGAGCACCAAATTAACAACTCTGAGAAAATACACTCGGGTTGCTCCGCAGAGTTGACCTGTTCGACGCCACTTCGCCGACTCCCAGAGCGAAGTTGCGGGAGAAGCTGGAATCTGAATAAGCCCTTATAGTTTTTTGGGTCGGAGAGTTGTGAGCAAGAAACGCAAAGCAAACTGCACAGAGTTAAAGAAAGAACAAGCTTTATGTTCATAAAGTATAGAACAAAGAACCAGCTCATCACATGCTACACACCAACATTTACAATCAGCCTTGATTATTTCCCTATGGCACAAAAATGTATATCTGAGTAAGATTTCCATTACAGAATCAGATTCTAAGAGAAACTCAAAAATCATATGTACATTTTCGGGCTCGATGATGCTCGCAGCACATTGGTATGTTATCAGTCCTCACCAAAAGGGTATACCACCCCAGAAAAACACCTGTCCCACGACATCTCGATGAACCAAGAAGAAATCAATCACCGTTAAGCTATCTCTGCAAACGAGCCAACTGCAAGACTAAAATTTGAGCCATGAGCACATGACCATTTGTGGTGTAAAATTCTTGCGTTATATGGGCTCATATGCTCAATGGGCTGATACCAATGCCGATAGGCAAATAAGACAAGGTAAATCCAGAGAACTCAGCTTCCCAGCTTGAAGGCATCCACGAAAAGGCCCAGACATACACCAGCTTTCCAGAAGTTCACCATTGAAATAAATGACTGAATTCGTCCAGGTGGCCTGGCGACTGGTTTTTTGTACATAAGCATGCCAATTCCTTCAATGGCAGCCACTACAACGCCAGCAACAAGAACATCCCAGTCACCAGTCTGCCCTAGGATTGTTGCCAAAGCATTGGCGGTGTAGAATCCAAGGAGCACAAGGAATATCTTTGTGGGGGAGTTGCTTCTGGCAGAGTTCAGCTTTTCAAGTAGTTGCCTTCCAGCAGCTTGGACGAGTCTGCCAAGCCTTGTCCTGCCAAGAAAACCACTGTCCCCTTCAAAGTCTTCGCCACCAGTGTTAGGTGATCCACCTGTCTCCAAGGCAAACACAGGCCTCCATCTTGAATTTTTCACCTGGTAACTAAGCAGAGTAGATATATAAAACTGCGGTTCCTAAGCCTAACAATGGTAGGGTACTCAAAATCTGCAAGACTCGTAATACAGACAATCTTGTATTCTTGTTTGTATATAACTAGATGATACCCCGAGCGTTGCTGCGGGAATTTTTCAGAGAAAAATTATAAGAAAAATGGGTTTTCTAAAATATAAGAAAAATGGTTTTTTCAAACATGAGAAAAACTATTAAGAGTAATATAATTTGATTATAAATTCTCTTTTGAAATCAATACTGTTTAAAGAAAAAATGTAAGAATTTTGATGAAAATCCAAAAAAATGAGTATGATTTTTTTTATTAGCTTGATAATATATGGTGAGAGACAATATGAGATGAAAATAATGTTGAGTAGAGATAGTGGAGACATCTCCACCATTGGCTAATGGCTAAGGCTAAAGCGATAATATCAATTATAGATGTGCATAGAAAAATAAAATATGAGATAACTCATAATTTGTTTTTTTATAAAAAAGTCTCTTATAAATTGTGAGACTAAGTGCATAAAAAGTTATTATTTATTTAGGTTGCATGTGCATGCAATTAATGGAAGCATGTGCATGCATAGTTAGTGGATTTGTTTTGCATGGTAGACCTACTTGATGATGTGGATAGCTTGCATGTCAAGATAGAAAGGTTAGTGGGGATGAACTATTTAGGTATTATAGATTCTGCAGACATTTGTCCATACGCTTCCATACAAAAATTTGGTATATTTTAGATAGTCTATCCTTTAAATTAGGAAGACATATTTTAGTTTGGTCCTGAATCAATTAGAAATAAGACCGATGATTTATGACTTAGATCAGATTGTTAGCTCTCTATATAAAAAGGAAAAGAGGAATAAAACAAGCAAGAATAAGATGAATAGTTCTTCTCTCTTGCCTCCAGGGAAGAGAGCCCTTCCCTTTCCTCCATACAACCCAGCACAATAGCACCAACTGACTAGCATAAAACCAAGTGTGGGAAGACATTATAAATTTAAAAGCATTAGTTGATAACTTGTGTTGCCACTCCCATGTGATTTAGACTAATGCAACTGAAGGCCCAATGACTGGTCACTATTTATAGATATTTGAGACTAAGAAATATTTAGTTCCTATTTTTAAATACCAAAAAGAGCAGGCGGCATCGGTAACTAAATATATGGTGGTTGTAAAATATGTTAACAAAAAGAACATAAGGTTGTTAAGAAAATATTACCAGCCAAAATATCACTTTCGTCTTGTTGTTTTTTGTAAGCTTTTGAAGTAACTCGTGTCCATGACTGGGCGGTGAAGGTTCATATTTAGATAATTTATGGTGGATTTGCAGTAATACAGCAGTTTTAAGGCACCGATGTCATTGATAGATTTGTTATAGCACATAACGTTAGTTTGCTAATGTGTGTGGCATGGATCAAACTTCCAGTGCAGATGTATCAGAAGTTTAAGTCGCGAATGGGTCAACACTGATAGAGGAAACTGTACAAACTGGACAGCCTTGGGAGCTCGTGAGTCGCTGAGCGCGTGTGTGTGTGACTCGTCTTGCTTGGGAGTGGGCCGGCCAGAGCTGCATTTTACTCTGCTGATGCCTGATGGTCCCAGCTGTACTACGTTAACTACCATCTTAATGAAGGTGTACGAGAAGTGCATCCCAAATTTCCAATAGTGGCCTGTGCATTAAGGGAGAGGTGCCCTGCCACCATTGACAGAGGTGTTACTGCAAGACACCATGCACCTACATGGTGGGGGGACTACGGTCATGCATTCCCAGAAGTGAGATAGCAGGACTGGTGGATAGGCAATACAAAACAAAGAAATACGAGCAAAGCAGATATCATCGTTCCAACATGGGTCAAGCCACTGAGTAGAAATGTGTGGATCAGTGGATGTTCAAATGGGTTAGTCTTAACTCTTACGCATATATATCATCTTATTAATTTGGATCAGCATGCAAGTATTTTAGTGGTTAAAGTGAGTATATCATCAGGAACTAGCGCAGTAAAAGAACATTTTCTTCCCAAATATAGCAATATGACCTACCTTCTCATGCTCCATTCGCTATGTTCATTATATCTTTGTTCAAATATTGATGTATCCATTGTCATACATTTCATGTAGATTGGCACATTAGGTATACGGCGGTGGAGGCAGAAGCATAGTTTATACTTTATACCGTGGTGTAACATATTTTCTGAATTTATTTAACTCATTCCGGCGCTAATTTTTTTAGTGGTATGGAGTGCCCGTCGACTACGAGGTGTCTATGGCGACTTTGTCAATCTCAAAATCTGCCGGCTCAAGTCTCTCGGAGGTGCTCATAGGGTAGTGTGTGCGTGCTTGCATTCATAAGGGTTAGTGTGCGTGCGTTTAGCTACGTACTGTGTTTCTCAAAAAATAGAGTATGTGACGGTGGAGACTTGTAGTTAAGAACGCAATCCTCAGTCCTCTGCTACCCATAAAGAGACTCAAGTACATAGTCAAAGTGGCAGTAAAATCTTCAGTTTCTGCTAAATTATAAGTTTTTAACTGGAACCAGACAGCAAGGATGCCACCAAACAGTAACCATGTATTTCAAGCAGTGGATTCAGTTTTGGACTTAGGCTTGCAAGAATTGATAAGCTTCTTACAACTAGGCAACAAACCAAATCACAGAATTAGCGATCGTGGGTGTGGCGTAAATCAGCGGCATGGAGAGCTAACCTGATTGGTCCTCCGCTCGTCTTTGCATCCTGCAAGAAGCAGGTCCGGCGAAGGAGATCGGGCCACGCCGGTGCGGAGCCGTAGCCGAGGCCTCCACCGCAGAGGCCACCTGCTGGCGACCGTGGCACACAGAGAGGTGCACCACGCCGCAGCAGCATGATCTGGCGATCAGGGGCTATGCGCTCACTGCTCAGGCCGAAGTCGAAGAGAGCGGTGAAAGGGGAGGGATATGAGGAGGAGCGTGACACAGACAGCAGGGCGGTGCTGGTTGCAGCCTTGGAGGGCTAAAGTACCAATGGCGACTGGACCGAAGCAGAGGATGTCGAGGGAGGGACCGAGATCAAGAGCGTAGGAGCAGCAGGGCGCGGCTCAGACTATGAGCAGAAAATTGCCTGTGTACCATTAGAACATCGATCAAACTCCAAAATACCATTATAAACTTTACTCTTGCCAAAATGCCACTATTTTGAAAGTTTCACAGCCAATATATATATATATACCATTATGTACTAACAGAAGCTAACTGTGCAAATTCAGCAGCATAAATCAGTAAATATGACTTGAACATCTATTTCTACTCGAAATGTATCCTTCGAATCAGTCCTAACGCATCAATGTAAGAACACAACAATTACACGATAGAAAGTAGAGATAACTAAAGAGCATTACTTTGACGAGATTCTTCCACGTTTGCTGTATGAAGCAGCAGCTAGGATGTGCTGTTGGAGAGAACCAGCCAGTGGTAGAAGAGGAGGACCGAGGACAGGATGGACAGCTCCTACGTCTGGACGCCCGAGCAGATGGGGTGGGGGCGGGGTAGGGCGGCAGCTCACCCTGCTACAACGACGGAGCGCGCCGCCTCGTCTACCCATTGGAGACGCGCATGCCGAGCCAAGCAGAGTCGTAGAGTGTGAGTAGGGAAGGCGGGGGAAGGGGGGGGGGGGGGGTGAGGGTGGCCCTCCGGCCGGAGGAAACGAGGGGCGGGCTGGAAGGCGGTGGCGCGCCGGCCGGAGAAGAGCAGAGGTGAGCGTGGAGTATGGTGGCTACGGGATGGGGAAATGAGGAAGAGATAGGGTTTGTGAGAAAAGGGTAATTTGGCGACTTTGAGAAAACTGACATGTGTGTACATTGTCGAATCGATTAACAGAATTGTGTTGACAAAACACGGTACGATACGAAAATCCAGTTCTGATCCCGAGTGCGGAGTGCCAATGCTTCCCCGATAAACTTAGTCGATTCAAATGAAATAGTACTAAATAGAGTATGTTTTCTCCTAAAAAAATAGAGTATGTTTTAAAAATGAAAATTTTCACATCCTTACATAAAAAAAACTACTTCTTTCGTTCAAAATAAATGTTTCAACTTTAATATAATTTTATCTACAGTTAATACAAAGTTGAAGGTAAACATTCTCGTCCGGTTCAACGGTCGAGTTTGTGTCGATCGTGCACGAAACGTCTGATTCCACAGCACCCTACGATCAGGATTACGTGATGTGGGCCCCACAAACCGCATCTAGCTCAGATCCAACCTTAACCTCACACGGCTCTCTTTGAACCACACATATGTTCTCTTCCTCCTCTCGCCTCTAACCACTTCTTCCCACGTCTTTTTCTCCTCACAGCCGACGCACCACAAACGTTTTCCTCTATCATTCCCATGTTCCTCTGCTTCATGGTGCGTGACGACGGCTACCAACATCGCACGCAGCAATGTTGAAACTCGATGATTCTTGCCGCTGCAATTGGTGCCCTTTTTTGCTGGAAGATAGTCGGTGTTGCAAATCCCACCACGGGGCAGCAATGCAGCTAACGATGTTGCAAGCCTAGCCGCTGTGCTGAAATGTCGACGATGATGTTCTACAATGGCCGATAGAGATGCACTCTTTGGTTGAATGCTCAATGTCACGCTATGTATGAGCTTTGGCTAATGATGATCTTGGTGAAGCTATATCAGAGACAAAACAACCAAATGCAAAACTATGGATCTTTCACTTATAGGAAACACTCTCGGCTGCTCTGTTGACCCATCTTGTGGTAACCCTATGGGCTATTTGGACAGCAAGGAGGAAGGCAATCCATGAGTCTATATACCAGACCCCCATGCAACTCACTGCTTTGTCAAAAGCTTTATCTGCGAGATTACAATCCTCAGTGTGAAGCAACATGGCTCATTATCGCATGTTACTCATTGCGGATATTTACCGCATGTGAATCTCAGGTCACAGGTTATACACTAGGCTGCAACAGCAAGGTGGAAGCTATCGCCCCAGCTTCACCAAAATCAAAGTCCGCGAAGTTCTTCGTGAAGATGGTTCTGGAGGAGCAGTTGCAACCATTTGTCGTGATCATAGTGGGGCTTACCTAGGCTCCGCGGCGATGATCATCCCTGGTATTAGTGATACAGTGGTGCTTGAGGCGCTAACCTGCAGGGAGGGGCAATATATAGCTGCTGATTTGGGTCTTCACAAAACTATCATGTCGAGTGGGTGTAAACAGGTGGTGGAGGATATCAATACTAACAAGGGAAGACGACACAAAGCTATCATTACACAAGTCAGGGGTTGTTCTAATAGTTTTATCAGTTGTGATTTAATGCTTTAAAGTAAGGATAATTAATCTAGATGCTTAGAAATTAGTTAATTTTGCGCTTAGCCTTCCTCAAGGACGCCATGTGTGGTTGATCCATCCTCATGATTCCCTTTGTATTTCTTCAAACATCCAAGTGGAACAATAAAGAGGGGGCAAGTTTTCTAAAAAAAAGAGCTAAACCTATGTATCCAAACAAAGCCTAAGAGTAGAACCTAGGAGAGCTTCAAGTCTTCTTTTTCAAAATATGGATCCCGTCTATAAGGATCTGATTGGATCATGGGTTCTGCATGAAGTATCGGAACTGAAATTTCATTAAATCTTCAACAAACTAAAAAAATTCGGGAACTATTATTTTATTGTGAATTTTTAAAATGTTCACAAATTTGAAAAAATCAATTGTGAATTTCAACAATATAGATAATTTTTATAAATTCTTCATGAATATACGAATATATTCATGATTTGTTTTTTATGAGTTATATAATTATACGTGATTTCTTTCAAATAGTATTCGTAGGTTAAAAAATTGTAAATTTTAAAAATATTCATTAATATGAAAAATCTTCATGGATTATCAAAAAATCTTATTTTTTAAGAAATTACTTATGAATTTGAAAGTTTCGTTAAGCACTTAAATTATGCTCCCACAATTTTGAAAATAATTAGAAATATATATTACTAAGCTCCCAAGGAATAAATGCTTAGAAGAGCTTTGAATTTTCTCAAAGTGGACCCCACCTGTTTTGTAAGGATCCGGTCAGGTTAGGTCCCACATTATAGTATCGAAACTGACATTCCATTTAATCATTTTTGAACAGAATTAAAAGTGAAAGACCTCTATGTGCTTACCAATTTTCGCACTGAGAAGATGGCATCTGAGAAGCTCGCTAAATAAATGAAGCTCAGAGTTTCTTGGAGCTTTGGACTTTTAGCTCCGTTTTTTTCGATCTTCTCAGATATCATCTCAACACGAAAATGCATAAGCACATAGAAGAGTCTTACATATTTTAAGTGTAAGAATTTCATTTTTTTCCTGCAAAAAATAAGAATTACATTTTTAATATGTTTGATTTTTTAAAATACTGTTCACTGCCGATCTTTGAAATAACGATGTTCTCATATAGGTAGTGCTATTTTGGAGTAACTATACAAGTTTTGAACCGTATTTTGGTAGCATCTCACAAGCCTTCCCAATTTTGTGATGGTAACACGCAATTCTCTCGATTATGAGTGGTGGTTGGCGATGAAGGGATTTGAGAATGTGGGTTGAGGACCGAGCGAGGCATAAATGAACAGGTGGGTATTGTTTACATTCAGAAATTTATTTTCTTTGATCCACCATGCAGAATTTAAACACTACAATAAAAAATTACTATGTCAATATAAATTCACTTACCTTTTTCTTATCATGCTACAAAATTCATGGCCAAATTTGATCCACACAGTAAAACACATAACATCGAATGTAATTATAAATGGTACAAAATTAAAATTTACATAAACAATATATGTTTATTTATACATTGTGAATAAAATATTTTACATGGTCACGGTTAGACATGCCTATTCTTTCTTACTCGGACCACGGATTGAATTTGGATCTTAAAGTTGTATATATAGTTTGTCAATATGATAATATTTTCAATGTTTTAACAATTTTTGTTGAGGTTCCCTGGCGAGAAAGGACGGCAAGAGTAGGAAGCACCTAATATCCTCATGTGTGTAATGGGTTGCATAGTCTTATTTTGGACTGGCATACATTTAAAATCAAATTATCACTTGTTTCATTGCAATGAAGGTTCGAGGCCAAGCTACATGCGATCAAGGAAAGAATGTCCCTAGTTGTGTTGAATACTCTCATATGCCTGTGATTCTTCAGTCGAACTCCTCAATAGTGCTATCCGCTTTATCTTCAAAGGAATCGGACTGTTCGGCGTATGGATAGTAGCAGAGATCAAACATCTGATGACGGTTAGAGAGTTTTTTTTCTAGTATAAGAATATCTAAGGATCAAAATAGAATAGCAGATGGTCTCGTGAACGATGGTGAAACTGAGTGTAGCACAGCTTGCTAGCTACGCATAGACCACCCTTGTATTATTTAGCTTTTACCAGCCTATTACAACTCTACAAATATGAAATAAAACTCCCATTTAACTGGCAAAAACAATTTGATCACAATGTTTGTTTTCTCTATATTCAAAAAGTTTAATTATAATATTTTGTGAGATAAATTAAAGAGGTGCATACTTGTATTCATTCTGTACGTGCATCTGTTTATTTTTTCTGAAACTGAAGAAGTCTACTATTTCCAATAACAGAAAACTGTAGAGATCAGATGCATTGACCAGCTGAGCACGTGTCCGCTTCACTGCAATTTTCGTTGACATCTTCTAATCTGGATTTGGACTATGTCGACCCAGCAATAGGCCTGCTAATTAATACTTGAAGGCTTGGTTCATGTATGTACATTGGTGCTCACAAAAAAACTTATGTCATTGAATAGAACATTTATAGAGCTTTGAAATTTCTATGGAAAACTTGGTCCATTTTTTCTTGACAAGCATGTTTCCAGGAATACCCAGGTTGGCCATGCTAGTGGATTACATTTAATTGATCCCATCCATTTCAGTATTTATGTCATTTGTTCTGGTTTATCAAGCACTGGTATCGTGTTATTAAATAGTGCACCGAGCTAGCTGTCGGAGATAGAATTTGAAAGCCGTCCTCTTTATGTAAACTAGATATTTCAGTGAGATTTGGTTGTACACAAATTGATATTTGGATTAATAATATGCGAGTTGAAACTAAAAAAATACATATTATATATGATATAATCGAAAGTATTTATTGAAATAAGTAGCATAATATTATTTTTATTATTTTTAAAAGGAGGTTAAACCCTCGGTCTATGTATCATCATGATGCATACATTCATTTATATTAATTATTAAATAGAGTACATAACAAAGGCAACCATGATGAATCCATACAAGATATGAAATAAATACCTACAAATAAATCGATTTTTTTTTGTAACAACACCTTTTGAAACGATAAACATCCTAACGCTATTGTCGTCACGTTCATTATGGACAGGGCCGGGCTGCACATGTGCCTAAAAAATTTAGGAGCCCACAATTTATGTAAATGTACATTATGCTTTTTAAATAAAATAAAATAAAATAAACCTAGAATATTTGGGGTGATTACTAACGCTCGGTACTGAAAGCTGGAACAACGAAGGAATCCCGTAGGAAAGCGCTCGTTTAATTCTTAAAAAAAATAATCGTTGCCTTGTCGCTAAATGCTGGATACTGAATGACGCATGCAAAAAAGAAACTGCTCCTCACCTGACCCGAACGGATGGACCTAGCCGGCCCACGGTCACCTAGGGTCAGCACCTCTCTGGTCCGACCTCCAACGGTTGGCGCTCGATTCTCGACTCTCCGGCGTGTCTTTGTTTTTGAAGCTTCTGATCTACCGACAGATTGCCAGTTAATTCTCAATCTGTAGTACAGAAAGATACATGGGAAACAACGGATTTATATATGATCATCAAACAAAACAAGGATCATTAGCTCCCTACAAAAAAAGATCATTAACCAGCGTTTTATCTTGAAAACAAGATTACCGCAACGTGAGCTGAGTTTGATGATCCATATCATTGTGAATCAATTAGCAATTTTTTATATCACATCTTTTAAATTTAGAGTCCATTATTTCAATTTCTTGTATAAAATAGGGCCCTATTTTAGAGTTTCACACAAGCCCTAGATTTTGTTAGTCCAGCCCTGATTATGGAATGACTTGAACAAGGATTTTTACCCTTGTTGGCGAGGCCATACAATAAAGACTAGCACAATATCAAGTAGACAACGACTTGGCGTCGCCTACATCCATACTGGCCATATAACTTCTTGGAGATATCCATGAAGCGACAATTAAGTGAGAACGCCATGTCGTGCACCCGCATGGTTGGGATAAGGGAATCACCCTCCGCCACCATGGTGGCCTTGTGCTTCTTCACGGGCGCCAGAGGGGACAGAAGGGCTCTGCCTATTTCGCCTCAGGACGAAGGGACGATCCCTTTTTCGGATTAGGTGGTTCGTTAGGTGGTTCCATTCACTTCCCACATCTTTTTCTTGAGATAATTTCACTTCTCGGCCTCTTCACCAACTAGAGATGCACAGAATTTCTAGTATGAGTACCAAGATAAGCATGATCCTAGCGATTGCCTGGCGCTGCTGCTGCCGAGGAACGCCACTTAGGAAGACCGACACCAGTTCCTTCTCTCCAAAGGCTTCTTAGTGGAGTAGATAGGGGATCTTGGGTTGTTTGATATTATTCTTGGTGCTTTCTCATGTCATGTAATAAGTAGAGAACTTGATGGCATTTTTCCATCCCTAGATTTTCTTGGTCATGCCTTCCTGGTGTGGCCAGGTGCTACCAAACTTTGTTATTCTGTTGGTTTCACTAATGAAAATGGTGAAACTAGGGGAAGAACCCTCTCTTTCAAAAAAAAAGATAAGCATGGCCCTCACAAGTTTTTTAACGAGTACAAAGATATCTATAATCTACAATACCTAAATAGTTCATCCCCACTAACCTATTTATCTTGACATGCAAGCTATTCACATCATCAAGTAGGTTCACCATGTAAAACTCTTCCACTAACTCTTCATGCACAAGCTACCATTAACTTTGCATGTGCATGCATCCTATCACAAATAAATAAAACTTTTTATGCACTCCACCTCACAATTTATAAGCAACTTTTTTTATAGAAAATCAAATTATGAGTTACATTGCAATTTATTTTTCTATGTGTAATTTCTTTTTATAAATACACATCCAAAGTTGTTATCATTGTTTTAGATTTACCCAAGGGTGGGCACATCTTCATCATCTCTACTCGACGTTGTTTTCTTCTCATATCATCTCGCCGATATATTGTCAAGAAACTATTAACGAAACAAAAATCAAACTCATTTTTGACTTTTCATCAATTTTCTTAGATTTTTTAACTTTGAATAATATATCTTTCGAAAAATAATTTATAATCAAATTATACTATGATTCATAAAATTTTCACGTGTTTTAAAACATAAAATTCTTTCTTAATAGTCCCGCAGCAACACGCGGGGTATAATCTAATTATCATGATGAGTGGTTCCACCACACACCAAACTTGATCCTCAATAAATGAGAAAAAACATGTGCTTCAGTTTTTAATTCTAGGAATTGAACCTCGATCCTAAGGATTCAAAACCACCTAACCACTAAGCTAAGGCTCTCTTTACATATAAGTAGCATAATATATCGGAAAGATTTTTTTCATGCATGTTAAAGTGAGCCTTTTATGAGCGGCATGTAAGGTCATATGACATATATGCGTGTTGAAGAAAACATAAATTGTGAGGATATACGTTGCGTAATAGTGAATTTTTTTCATGCATGTTGTGATGGGATTTTAATGAGATGGTATGTATGCATTTTTAAATAAATAGAAGTAGTTGGGATTGTTATGATGTAACTTATGTTTATTGAAGGCCCAAGGGACATATATATATATTACACAAGACTTGAGGGGAAAGGAAAATAGACCTAGCCACTACAAAAATGATAATCCAAATCTGGTCTTGAGCGTGTCTTCATAGCATCGAGAATCTTCACAACCTATCGAGCCAAACTAAAGGAGATAAAGAAGAAGATGGCACATCAGGGAAACTCACCACATCAGCATAAGATTGGATGCGAAAGATGACACATCAAGAGAATGAAGCATTCCTTAAAAAGTCATGGCCCGAAAATCAGGGCCGGTCCTGAGATTTCAGGGGCCCGGGGCGAAACTACAATCCGGGCCCTTTTGGGGTTCTTAGTATAACTAGTAATCATTATATGTAGATATAACTTGTATCAAAGAAAATAATTAAGTGCATCCAAAATCAGTGTGCATCATCTGCCAGAAAGACTTTCAAAAGAGAGCGACACGTCAAAGCACTTCTAGTCATTGAGCATATAGAGATCAGTATGGTGTTTGTTTGTTTCTTGTTGGTGCTTGTTTTGTTT
Source organism: Bromus sterilis (assembly GCA_950022295.1). NCBI lineage: Eukaryota > Viridiplantae > Streptophyta > Magnoliopsida > Poales > Poaceae > Bromus > Bromus sterilis. The sequence goes on along the minus strand of OX465596.1, from coordinate 342,540,957 downwards.
GTTTCAATTATATAATACATATTTTATATATTTTCTGGTGACATGATCTATAAAGGCATCTTCAATGCTTAACGCTTGTGTAGACCATTGTCAGATTACTTTTTTCGTGAATACCCAAACCTTGCGTATCTTTTCATTGATAGAAGAAAAATAAATAAGTACAAGCAAGGTACAACACATGCACGAAGGCGAGATGGCGTAAATACGGTGTCCAAAGCAGAGAGACAAAGGATGCTCAACACTAATAAGCAAACAACACAGCTACACCCCTAGCTTGAGAGGCAATCCGAACCTATAGAACATCCTACATCTATAAGTCCAACACTGAAGACACTACGAATTTAATAATTTAGTGACATTTTGCTTAAACAGCTATAGCTTCGGCTATTTAAAACTTTGTTCATCATAGATCATAAGGCATAGTGTAGTTTGGTCTCTAATCCCTCGGGCGTTGAAGCTGAACCATCCTAACCCGATCGGGCTTAATGCATGGCGGACCCCGGCTTGGCCAACTTGGCTACCCACTGGTTCCAACTTATATCAGATACAGTATTATATCGGACCGCTCACTTTACAGCGTTGTCTGCTGGTATGCGGATGTTTTCTCCAACGTTATGACAGATCTATCTCACACACATAGAGCGCGCCAATCCTATGTCCCCAAAAAGGGCAATCGACATGGACTCTTTCAAATGGTGTGCCTGAAACCCAGGGAATCGCCAAGTTGGTTGACTTCGCTAACCGTACTTGACCCACTCTCCGTATAATCTATCAGAGATTAAATTCGTTGCATTGGATCGGATGATACTTTCCTTCAATTCCCTTATAAATATGCCCCAACTTTGCAACTTCCTGTATAACATATCCAAAGCAAAACTCGCAACAACACAAGATCATCCTCACCTTCATAACCAGTGCATAATCTAGCTAGTTTGGAATCACCATGCCCATGTCTCTTCTACCGTGTGCCACGGTGCTCTTGTTCATCTTCCTAGTGGCCTCACCATCCCACGTTCATGCTCGGGTTGCACCGGATGATCGGCACGCGCATGGCGGCGAAGGTTCCAGTAGTAGTACGCTCAACACCGCCAATGGCGAAGCTCTGGCGACGCTGACGCCGGCTGATACGCCAGCGAACGACGGCGCTGGACGTGGCCGGACGCTTTGGTCAACGCCAAGCGACGGCGTCGGCCATTAGCTACATGCTCGTGCTGTCAGCCATGACCTTATTAGTCCTGGAATACTGCCTCTTTGATGGACGGCTTTCTATAAGACTTAATAACATGCATTCTTGTGGAAGTATAATTCTCCACCAGTAGTAGAATCTCAAGAGATTTTTTCAGTTTAATACTGTACTATTTTTTCCTACGAATGAAGAGTGTTCTGGTCTGCACATTCCTGTATTTCAGTCGGAACGTGTACTAAAATCATATTGCTCTCATTTCCTCCAGCCCTGTTTTTCTATACTAAAACACGATCCTCCCTCCACCTCCCCAAAAAAAAAAAATGATCCTTGTAGTTACATCATTAATCAACAATTTTGTTATTTAAAATAGTAAATCGTTTTAGTTGATTTTCGTGAAGCCGCGGCGAGTACAGGAAGACGCAGGGCGGCTGTAAGGCCCCAAACAGAAGAGATCAGGAGGAGCTCGGGCGGTATCCCAAGTGATGGGGATATGAAGGTTAAAACAAAAAATGCAAGAAGCGTTCGACTTTAATTAATAAAACCACGAACGGTATCAGTTATGCACACATAACAAGTCTACTACAAGAGTTTATGCTGACTTAGACACGAGGCACAACCCAAATAGCTGAAGGTACACCAGGAAACATGAGTTTTGCCGTCAGCCAAAGCTGAGGGCAGGGTAAAGGTAAAAAACCCGGATGGCAAAGCCTTTTCCGTTAGCTAACTGACGGCAAAGCAGTTGTCAGTTGCCTAGTTGGCAATGGACAACTTTGCCGCCGGCTTAAAATCGACCGATGACAAAGCCTTTACCGTCAGTGTTTTTGATCAGGTTGACGGCGAAGAAACTGTACGGCCCAGCCGGTGACTTAACCCCATCACCAGAGGAGAGATGAACAGCAAAAGCAATAACCTTGGGCCCGCTTGTCTGTCGACCCTTTGCCGTCAGCCACTGGCTAAGTTGATAGAAAATTTGTTACCTTGGGCCCCGCTCATTGCTTCTTTGCTATCCGCCAAGGGCATGCTATACCCCAGACAACACAGGTGGGCGCCATGTATCCTCTTTGTCGTTAGCTTGCCGACGACAAAGTCCCATGTTTCTTTTTTTGTTTTGTTTTTTTTGTATATTTCCCGCATTTAAAAAATAACAATAGCATAATATTATATTGAACCCAGCATGGTGTACAGAAGCAACACCAATAAGATCTTCATCTCAAAATATAGTTCACAACCAACACTATATATACATATGGGTCGCAGTACGCAAGTGCATCAAAAAATTCTACTAAGACCACAAGTTCAACACGACAATATTGTACAAAGTCTAAAGACCACAAGTTTAACAAGACAATAATGTACAAAGTCCTACATCCTACAATATGTGCAACAAGATAACATTCTAGAAAACAAGCAAGTAGCATCCATCCTTGCATCACTAGTAGAAAATATGCTATAGCCGCCAGCTTATTGCTGGCGAATAGGGAAAGTTGTACGCCAGCGCTACTACCGTTGGCGTACAGGAATAAGAGGACCCCAGGGCTATTGCACGTATCACTTGAGTACAAATGCAATCTACGCCAGCGATACATCTTACCCTGGGCTAGCTAGCGCGGTTAAACTACCGCTGGCGTAGATGTCTCCTGTTCGCCAGAGCTAGTACAGGTACCGCTGGCGGACGGACGGTTATGTACGCCAGAGGTAATTAGCCGCGCCTGGCTGGCCCCGGGCCTCACTTATCTCCGGCGGACGAATACAAGTGTATGCCAGCGGTAATTGTACCCTAAATAAGTGTATAACGGCCCCATGCGCTGCTAGCTCTCCTCCACATCTCGGGATCTCTCTTTCGCTTCTCACACTCCATCGCGCTGCCGCCGTCGCTCCTCCACGCCGACGCCCCTGTCGAGACCCGGGGTTAGCGTATGCAAGTACAATTAAGACATAGTCATATGGAGAGCCGAGAACCGCACCCACTTGTCTAAGAAGACAAGGCCAAGCACTGAACATTCTCGGAAAGCATCGTACGTGAGGGGCATCCCATCCAGGCCGGATGATCAACTGAGATGGGTCCTCATCGTCCGCACACAAGTCAAATGATATGGGTGGTGAATTCCCATATTCAAAGACAAGTCGCCTCAACCATACTACCGACTATCTCAAAACTCTTACATAGACTTACTCCAGCCCGATCACTTAGTCGGGGTCTAGGGCGGGCTCGATCATACCACAAAGTGTGCACGAGACGGAGTCTCGAGCAATCGCATCGCGATGCCCCAAGCTGCGCACATCTAAGGGCCACTTGGTGTATGAAAGACCGCCAGCCAGAACACAACTAAGGTCTCGAAAACCCATACAAATACATGCATGTTATAAACATACACGCAGCACACATGCCTTGTATGAACAGCAGGTACCATTGCAATTCTCTACAAAGTGTACATTTTATTTATAACTCTTATAGAGTACACACAGAGATCACATACATGTGATCCAACATTACAACACAGGCGGAAGAAAAATATGTCTGAGTACAGACAAGTTTAACAAATGGCTTAAGAAACCTTATTTAAACACAAAGCCCTCCACGAGGGAACTAGTCGTCTGACTGGGACTAGACTAGTTGGTCTTCAGTCGTCCAGCTCGATGAAGAAGCCACCTTCGGGGTCAGTGGCATCATCTAAAACATAGATTAAGCAAACGTGAGTACAAAGTCGTACTCAGCAAGACTTACATAGGAGCTATACTACTCATGCATATGTATCAAGGTAAAGGGAGGTGGGGTTCACTTGCAGAAGTGCCAGCTTTGACTTGGCTAATCCTGAACTACGAGTACCAGACTTTGAGGTAAGAAGCGTACACGAGTCCACTACTTTCTCCAACCAATACACCACTATGGTGCCTTCCTCGACTTCCCCACGAGAAAGAACGCCATAGCACTCACACTTATCTTGGTGTGTTTTAGAAGTATCCGGTTCAAGTTATCTAATAATCAAGCTAAGATTTCCAAGCAGTCCATAACCGCGGACGCGGCTATTCGAATAGTTTTGTTAACCTTGCAAGGGTGTACCGCTACACACACATGATCATCATTTACCGCCTTTGATCTCGACACCATTCAAGGGGTGTCAGCGAGGATGCTCACCACAACTGTTACCTCATAGCCGATCTAGTCCGAGAAAGCCGCCTACTTGGGTTGGTTACCACAATCGTGAACCCGGCCGGTTTACCGAAGTGGACCCAAGTGATGTGTGCGTGGTGCATAAGCCGGTCTCGGATGAGCCATTCTCTCACTTAGCATCCAGGCCACAGACCTACCAGAACTCCAAACTATTGCGACATCTGGACATCGAAAGGGATGAGTTAGTAAGTTGAGAGGGGTCAGTGAGCCCAATGTGTGGTTGTACTCTTCATCTTGGATCACCACACAAGAACTCGTACTAGGGCGGTGTTCAACGAGACAACCCACCGTGTACTCCTACACAGCCTCTCATCGTTCACCTTGTATTAGGGTCGATTCACCAACACTTTTCTACCATCATCAACATGATCATTCCATCCCGACTCACATCACAGTAACAACATGGTATCATACTAAGCATGCAATAAGCGATAACATTTGCAGGGGCCACATGATATCAAACAACTCCTACATTTGCTAGGATTGTGGTTTGCTTACTACTGTGACAAAATGATAGGTCATGCAAAGGAATGGGTTCATCTATGCGGTAGAAACGAAGCATGGTGATCATCCTAAACAATGCATAAGCGAGACATGAGAGGGAAGTGGGATTTTATCGACATGATCAATGGGGGTTTGCTTGCCTTGCTGACGAGGTTCGGGTTCGGGGTCTTCAACATAGGGGGTGACCTCGGGTTCCGGCTCCACGTCTAGCAGCAACATGACAATCATAGGATCAACATAATGTACAATGCACAATCACATGAATAAGATTTAAAAGGTGATGTTCATGGTACTGATGTGTTGAGCATTCCATTTAAATGGAGTATATTGCAAATTGAATTGCAAATTCAAACTCAAACAGAGTTGAAAGTTGCATATTTGGAAAGATAATTTTCTCCTGATCATTTTTCATATATTATTTTTCCAATTTGGAGTTAATATGAATTTTCTATGAATTTCCAAAGTTTGGGTTATTTTCTGGAATTTCTGGAATTCTTTTAATTCATTTTGATTTTATGGAAATTCATAAAATGATTTATTGCGTCAGCTGACATGTGGGTCCAGGGTGTCAGTGACTGGGTTAAATAATCCGTGGGTTAAATTAATCTAGTGGCTTAATTAAGCCACTGGGCCCACTGGTCAGTGACCCAGGGGTCACTAACTGGGTGCTTAACAGGGGGGGTTAGAGCTGACACGCCGGCGGTTAAACGCCGGCGACTGGAGTCGCGGCGACGCTGCACGGGATCACGATTCCGGCCATCATTTGGAGCGCGAAGACCACCAGATTGAAGCCCTCTCCCGTGCGCGTCGAACTGAACCGATTCCAAGAGCTGGGGTGCACGGTACGCTCGCCGGCGTCAACTTCTGCGGCGACCTAGCTACGGCCGTGATCGAGATATCGTTCCAGGGCACGATTTGATGCGGGGCTAGGCTGGTTCGACGAGGAGGAACACGGGGAACAAGATGGACATCATGGCAGGCTCGATGGCGTAACGGTTGAACGTCTCCATTGATCCCGGCGGAGAGGAGCTTCGGCTACCATGGCGGATCCGGCTAGAGTGAGTAATCCAGGGGGAGAAGAGAGGGGTTTCGAACCCGAGCTCACCAGGAACTCAGAAGAGGTGGTGGCGAGGGATGGGGTGGCTCAACGGCGGCGGAATTGACGAAGTCCTTCGCGGCGGCCGACGGGAACTCGAGGAAGAATCCGGCGTCTACGTGGGCTCCGGGCTCGATTCCTTCTGCAAGTCGGTGAAGACGACGACGACGACGAAGCGCTTGGACACAGTCTTGGGGCTTCTAGGCGTCAATGGCCACGCGTGTGCTCGACGGCGCTCCGGCGTGTTCCTCGGGCGGCGATGAATCGGGCGAGAGAGGAAGGGGAGGTGTTCCTGGAGGGGGGGGGGGATGAAGCAGGGCGGCTGCAGGATGCGTCTGGACGAAGAGATAAGCTCGGGGGGGGGCCTGGACGCTCGAAGGCGTCGCGGTGGCGTCCACGGCGTCGGCGCCTCGCCACCGAGCTGCTTGGCAGCGCGGGGTGGAAGACGACAAGGGGGTTTCGCGGGCTGGGCTGCGGGAGAGGTGAGTTGGGCCGGGGTGGCCCAGGTAAGCGGGCCACTTTCCTGTTTTCTTTTTCTTTCTGTTTTCTCTTCTGACATTTGTTCTGTTTAGCTAAAATAAATAGCTAAACATTTTATTAAATGCTGAAAACTTTTATGTGGCCTCATAATAATATAGACTAGCCACTCATAAACTTTCAACATTTTTAAAATTCAAATGATTTGAATTTTAAATCAAATAGGGGTATTTCTTTAATTCCAAGGCACTGTTTGAATATTTGAAAAATCTATGAGCATGGGGTGGGTCCCACATCACTTGATAGGTGATCACACTCATTTATAAGACTTTTCAAAAATCTAACATGAATTTTTGGAGAAGATTTTTATCTGGCCTTTTGAATTAATTCATCTGGGGGGTGTTTCTTCTCCCATTTGGATTTTGAAGTTGATTTCCTTTGAAAATTTTGACATGATGCAAGGTTACTTGATCCTAGCACATTACCTAACAGAGGGTTCTGACAACTCACCCCCACTCAAAAGAATCTCGTCCCGAGATTCAGAGGTCTGCGGGAGGAAGGTGGGGTACTCGGCACTGAGACGGTCTTCTCTTTCCCACGTAGCTTCTCTTTCGGAGTGGTGTGACCATTGCACTTTCAGAAACCTAATCTTCTGACAACGAGTGATACGCTCTGCGGAATCAAGAATACGAACGGGGTATTCTCGATAAGAAAGGTCATCTTGGAGATCAAGCGTTTCATGGTCGACTTCGCGGATAGGGTCCTTGAAGCAACGCCTGAGTTGGGACACATGGAATACATCATGTACTCGGGAGAGGTGCGGAGGTAGTTCAAGTTGGTAGGCAACTTCTCCATGTTTAGCAATAATGCGGAAAGGTCCGATGTAACGTGGGGCCAACTTGCCTTTGATACCGAAACGTTGGGTTCCCTTCAGAGGAGTAACCCGAAGGTAAGCCTTCTCATCCAGATTGTAGCTCTCTTGCCTATGATGACGATCATAGTAGCTTTTCTGACGAGACTGGGCTGCTTTCAATTGATCACGAACAATGCGAACTTGCTCTTCTGCTTCCTTGATCATATCCGGTCCAAAGAATTGTCTTTCTCCGGTTTCTGACCAGTTTAAAGGTGTTCGACATCGTCGTCCATATAGGAGCTCAAAAGGAGCCATGTTCAGACTAGATTGAAAACTATTGTTATAAGCAAATTCGGCAAATGGAAGAGATTTCTCCCAATTCTTTCCGAATGAGATAACACAAGCTCTGAGCATGTCTTCAAGATTTTGGTTAACCCTTTCGACTTGACCGCTAGACTGAGGATGGAAAGCTGTACTAAAGGAGAGATGAGTTCCCATAGCATTCTGAAAGCTTCCCCAAAATCTAGAGGTGAAAAGGCTACCGCGATCAGAATTGATTTCCAAAGGAACACCATGAAGGGATACAATTCTAGAGATGTACAAGTCCGCTAACTGGCTAGCAGTTATAGACTCGCGAACCGGAAGGAAGTGAGCAACTTTGGAAAGCCTATCTATGACAACGAAGATGGCATTGTTTCCTTTCTGGGTTCTTGGAAAGCCAGTGATGAAGTCCATACCGACTTTGTCCCATTTACATTCGGGAATAGACAAAGGTTGAAGTGTACCAACAGGTCTTTGATGTTCTGCCTTAATGCGACGACAAACATCACATTCGACAACAAATTGAGCAATGTCTCTCTTCATCCTAGTCCACCAAAATCTCTGGCGTAGATCTCGGTACATTTTTGTGCTACCGGGATGAATTGAGAGGGGTGTGTCATGGGCTTCCTTGAGGATGAGTTGCCTTAGTTCCTTATTCTTAAGTACTACCAAACGATTTTCGAAGAATACCGTTCCCTTGCTATCTGTGGAGAAACATTTAGCAACTCCGCTAGCAATGTTCTCCTTGATCCGGCGAACACCTCGTGCACGCCTTTGGGCAACTATGATTTGATCCTCAAGAGTTGGTTTCGCCACCAAGGTAGAAAGATAGCCATGGGGAACAATCTGAAGATTGAGCTTGCGAAAGTCCTCATGAAGAAGTGGTTGATACTGTTGTAACATGAGGTTGTTACAATACGACTTACGACTTAGTGCATCAGCCATGACATTGGCTTTGCCTGGGGTGTAAGAAATTACTACGTCGTAATCTTTTATCAACTCAATCCAGCGTCTTTGCCTGAGATTAAGATCTGGCTGGGTGAAAATATATTTGAGGCTTTGGTGGTCGGAATAAATCTCGCAACGGTTACCAAGGAGGTAATGTCGCCAAGTTGTTAGGACATGAACTACGGTAGCGAGTTCAAGGTCATGGGTAGGATAGTTCTCTTCATGTGGCCGCAACTGGCGTGAAGCATAAGCTACCACATGTCGATCTTGCAGAAGTATGCATCCTAACCCTTGCCGTGATGCGTCACAATATATCTCGAAATCCTTTTTAGTGTCTGGAGGTGCAAGTACGGGTGCAGAAGTCAATCTTCTCTTTAGCTCTTGAAAACTTTCCTCGCACTTGGGAGTCCATAGGAATTTCTTATCTTTCTTGAGGAGTTCAGTCAGAGGCTTTGCAACTTTAGAAAAATTCTCGACGAAGCGACGGCAATAGCTGGCTAGGCCAAGAAAACTCCTAACTTGCTTAACCGATTCAGGTGGAGTCCAGTCAAGGACGGCCTGAACTCTCTCGGGATTCATAGCAATGCCTTTTGCAGAAATCACGTGGCCTAAGTAGGTCACTTCTGGTAGCCAGAATTCACACTTGGAGAATTTAGCATACAGGCGATGCTCTCTAAGTTTCATCAATACCAGCCTTAAGTGTTCGGCATGTTCTTCTTCGTTCTTTGAGTATATAAGGATGTCATCGAGGTAAACCACGACGAACTGGTCCAAATACTCCATGAAGATCGAGTTCATCATGCGTGAGAAAGTGGCGGGGGCATTGGTTAAACCAAAGGACATGACGGTGTACTCGTAAAGACCATAACGAGTAGTAAAAGCCGTTTTAGGAATGTCCTCGTTTCGGATCTTGATTTGATGATAACCTAATCTCAAATCCATCTTGGAGAAGACAGAGGATCCTGCAAGTTGATCATAAAGATCATTGATCCTGGGCAATGGGTACTTGTTCTTTATTGTCGCTAGATTTAGCGGGCGATAGTCTACGCACATCCTTTCTGTTCCATCTTTCTTCGTTACGAACAGAACGGGGCAACCCCATGGCGATGAGCTAGGGCGGATGAAGCCTTTCTCCAACAAAGCTTCCAGTTGGGTTTTAAGCTCAGCTAACTCACGTGGGGCCATTTTGTATGGGCGTCTAGAAATTGGTGCGGTTCCTGGGGCAAGATTCACTATAAACTCTACACATCTGTCGGGTGGCATGCCCGACAGCTCTTCAGGAAAGACATCCGGGAAGTCACGAACCACCGGAATATCTTCAAGTTTGGGAAGGGGAAGTACATTCAAAGAATGCACTTGGATTCTTGTTCTGGGTGAGGTATAGTTGACTGTTTTGCCTGAAGGGTGGGTGAGTTTCACGGATTTGCCTTTGCAATCCAGGTAGGCATTCTGTCTTGATAGCCAATCCATGCCAAGGATGACATCAATGTCTGAAGACTTGAGGGCTATGAGTGAAGCAAGGAATACTAAACCCTCAATTGCTATTTGATTACCATGGCTTACTCTATTAGTTTGCCATCTTGACCCTTGAGTTTGAATAATCATTGGGGTGGACAATTCAACAAAAGATAACTCATGACGAAGTGCATAACTTTCCGACATGAATGAATGAGATGCTCCTGGGTCGAAAAGAACGGAAGTAGGAACATAATTGAATGGGAGCGTACCAAGAATGACGTCAGTGGTGTCGTCAGTCTCTTCGGCGGCGATCTGGTTCACACGTCCACGAGTGGCGGGAGGAGCGGGTTTGGCGGCGTAGACCTTCTGGGGTGGCTTGCCACGACCATTGTTGTTGTTGTTGCCTCCGGCACGGGGTGGAGCATTCTGATGCTGGATCTGGTTCTGGGGACACTCGCGAGAGTAGTGGCCTGCCTGACCACACTTGTAACAGGCTCCGAAAACAGTTCGTGGAGCTGGGTTGGTTGGTGGAGCTGGGTGGAACTGGGTTGGTGGACGAGGCGCCACATAGGATGGCCTCGGTGGGTTGTTCTGGCGGAACATGCTGTTTGGGATCCAGATCTTGCGCTTCTGGGAGCCAGAACTGGATGAACTGTCATCTCTAGGATGTTTGCGGAAATCGTTGGGGGTGTTCATGTCCTCTGCCTTGATGGCCTTGTTGACAAGGACCTGGAAGGTGGCAAAGTCATGAAGGTTGAGCTCACGACGGAGTCCAGTGTTGAGGCCACGACGGAACCTCTCTTGTTTCTTGGAGTCGGTGGAGACTTCTTCGGTAGCATAACGAGCCAGTCGGTTGAACTCACGACTAAACTCATCAACGGTCCTTCTGCCTTGAGTGAGGTTGCAGAACTCCTCACGCTTGCGGTCCATAAGACCTTTGGGAATGTGGTGCTCGCGGAAGGACGTGCAAAATTCCTCCCAAGATGCAGGTGGTCCAACGGGACGCATATTCAGAAAGTTCTCCCACCAAGAACTAGCTGCACCTTCGAGGTGATAGGTGGCATAGCTGACCTTGTCACCAGTTGCAACACGGCCTGCTTGGAGCTTCCTTTCGATGCTGCGAAGCCAGTCATCGGCGTCAAGGGGCTCGGTGGAGTAACTAAAAACTGGGGGATGAAGTCGTTCAGGGACACCAACTCATTGCGCTGCTGAGTGGTGTTGCGTGCAATGACTTCCAGCAGGTGGTGAGAGTCACGAAGGTTCCTCTCGACCTCCATCAGAACTTGTGCCATCGTGGGTGGGGGTGGAAGGTTGCCTTCCTCCTGGTCATTCCCACGACCTTGGTTACGACCAACCTGGCCACGGGTTCCTTGAGACATCCTGAAGGTGAAAAACCAAAGTCAAACAGAGTTGATTGGGAGAGTCTAACAAGGTATTGAAGTACTGGAAGGATTACAGAGCAAAGGAAGTAATCATCTTGACAACATGGTGATAAAGCATACAAGCCATATATTCACAAGCTGTCATACAAGCCATACATACAAACGTGATGAAGATGATACATCCTTCAGAGGTACTCGGACTTCCTATACATTATTTATCTAAGCCTCTGGAACTTAGACGCCTTGCGTACAATATACTAGGATACTACTACATCATCACTAAGTAAGACCACAGGCGGTCTCACTCATCTCCATCTCCATAGTAGTCCTCATAAAAGTTACCCGCGTATCCCGGTAGCTGGAGGTGACCATCGGAAAACACGGAGGCTTGTGGACCCTGATATCCATTTGGGCAAGGATGGGGCCTAGGTCCAGCGTAGGGTGGAAGAAAAGGACCACGGGGTGGAAAAATGCCTCCAATCTCAGGCCAAGCAACTCGAGAAGGCATCTGAGTCCTCACTGGGTAGATCGCATCATGCTCAACTGATCCCACGCTCACAAAGGGTGCCAAGAGTGTCAGTGCTCGGTACAACGAACACGAGTAGCGTGGAGCTCAAAACGGAGAGCGCGTGCATCACGATCTCTGTCACTAGCAAACCTAGCAGTCACCTGAAGTGCTGGATCCTCTGCAGAGTGGTCTGAGTAGAGTCCGGTGTAATATCCCTCTTCTCCTGAAAGTGCAGCAGGGATATAGCGGAAAGAAGTCTCTCTCAGCAAAGTGTGCTCCTCTCTCAGCAGTGTCATACATGAGTATGCAGCATCCTGCACAGCCATGCTCTCGGTAATGCCAATGCCATGTCCAAAGTGGATAGGCTGAGTGACTCCAACGTGGTGCGGATAGATCCGGACAATGCAGTGGAACTGGGTCTGGTTGAAGTCGTGGAACCGCTCCTCGACGGTATACTCAGGGTACCATCGATATCCCACATAGGACATCATCTCGATCAACGTGGAGGGATGGCCACGCACACCGAGGCACCTGGTCAAACGAACAATCTGCCGAGGGGGAAGATCTGCCATCTGAAACAGAAAGGAGTTTGCAAATGCATCAGATTATGAGATAAACCTGGAATGACTCGGAGAGCATAACGGCTGTAATTGCAAGAAAAAGAAAATTTCTTACAACATGGAAACATCACTTACATACGATGTAATAAAACAGGGAGCATAACCATTCTAACAAACCGATCACAACTTTCCTACGGCTACAAGGAAGCAAACAACGAGATGTGCTAATCAGACAGAGGAGAGCCTAGTCCTATCTTCCCGTAGAATAAGATGAGGGTGACTCAGAACTCAGAACGAAGGGGGTAAGGAGAAAAAAGAAGCCTTACGTTGTTCCCTTATATACCCAGAGTAACTATATAACTATAGCAAGCTAGACTCAACTTCGGCCAAGGCTACTAGTCCTACAGTCAGTCCTGCTCTGATACCAAGTCTGTCGGGACCCGGGGTTAGCGTATGCAAGTAAAGTTAAGACATAGTCATATGGAGAGCCGAGAACCGCACCCACTTGTCTAAGCAGACAAGGCCAAGCACTGAACATTCTCGGAAAGTATCGTACGTGAGGGGCATCCCATCCAGGCCGGATGATCAACTGAGATGGGTCCTCATCGTCCGCACACAAGTCAAATGATATGGGTGGTGAATTCCCATATTCAAAGACAAGTCGCCTCAACCATACTACCGACTATCTCAAAACTCTTACATAGACTTACTCCAGCCCGATCACTTAGTCGGGGTCTAGGGCGGGCTCGATCATACCACAAAGTGTGCACGAGACGGAGTCTCGAGCAATCGCATCGCGATGCCCCAAGCTGCGCACATCTAAGGGCCACTTGGTGTATGAAAGACCGCCAGCCAGAACACAACTAAGGTCTCGAAAACCCATACAAATACATGCATGTTATAAACATACACGCAGCACACATGCCTTGTACGAACAGCAGGTACCATTGCAATTCTCTACAAAGTGTACATTTTATTTATAACTCTTATAGAGTACACACAGAGATCACATACATGTGATCCAACATTACAACACAGGCGGAAGAAAAATATGTCTGAGTACAGACAAGTTTAACAAATGGCTTAAGAAGCCTTATTTAAACACAAAGCCCTCCACGAGGGAACCAGTCGTCTGACTGGGACTAGACTAGTTGGTCTTCAGTCGTCCAGCTCGATGAAGAAGCAACCTTCGGGGTCAGTGGCATCATCTAAAACATAGATTAAGCAAACGTGAGTACAAAGTCGTACTCAGCAAGACTTACATAGGAGCTATACTACTCATGCATATGTATCAAGGTAAAGGGAGGTGGGGTTCACTTGCAGAAGTGCCAGCTTTGACTTGGCTAATCCTGAACTACGAGTACCAGACTTTGAGGTAAGAAGCGTACACGAGTCCACTACTTTCTCCAACCAATACACCACTATGGTGCCTTCCTCGACTTCCCAACGAGAAAGAACGCCATAGCACTCACACTTATCTTGGTGTGTTTTAGAAGTATCCGGTTCAAGTTATCTAATAATCAAGCTAAGCTTTCCAAGCAGTCCATAACCGCGGACGCGGCTATTCAAATAGTTTTGTTAACCTTGCAAGGGTTTACCGCTACACACACATGATCATCATTTACCGCCTTTGATCTCGACACCATTCAAGGGGTGTCAGCGAGGATGCTCACCACAACTGTTACCTCATAGCCGATCTAGTCCGAGAAAGCCGCCTACTTGGGTTGGTTACCACAATCGTGAACCCGGCCGGTTTACCGAAGTGGACCCAAGTGATGTGTGCGTGGTGCATAAGCCGGTCTCGGATGAGCCGTTCTCTCACTTAGCATCCAGGCCACAGACCTACCAGAACTCCAAACTATTGCGACATCTGGACATCGAAAGGGATGAGTTAGTAAGTTGAGAGGGGTCAGTGAGCCCAATGTGTGGTTGTACTCTTCATCTTGGATCACCACACAAGAACTCGTACTAGGGTGGTGTTCAACGAGACAACCCACCGTGTACTCCTACACAGCCTCTCATCGTTCACCTTGTATTAGGGTCGATTCACCAACACTTTTCTACCATCATCAACATGATCATTCCCATCCCGACTCACATCACAGTAACAACATGGTATCATACTAAGCATGCAATAAGCGATAACATTTGCAGGGGCCACATGATATCAAACAACTCCTACATTTGCTAGGATTGTGGTTTGCTTACTACTGTGACAAAATGATAGGTCATGCAAAGGAATGGGTTCATCTATGCGGTAGAAAGGAAGCATGGTGATCATCCTAAACAATGCATAAGCGAGACATGAGAGGGAAGTGGGATTTTATCGACATGATCAATGGGGGTTTGCTTTCCTTGCTGACGAGGTTCGGGTTCGGGGTCTTCAACGTAGGGGGTGACCTCGGGTTCCGGCTCCACGTCTAGCAGCAACATGACAATCATAGGATCAACATAATGTACAATGCACAATCACATGAATAAGATTGAAAAGGTGATGTTCATGGTACTGATGTGTTGAGCATTCCATTTAAATGGAGTATATTGCAAATTGAATTGCAAATTCAAACTCCACATTTGAATTCAACATTTACCAAGTTACATGTGACATGGTTTGATCATTTTGAATCATCTTCAAATGTGTATGATATGCCTCTGAAGTCTGGTTTAATTGTAGCTTAATTCCATGGTCCAAGTTGCAAGATCAATTGATTTGAATTTGAATTAAATTCAAATAAACCAAATGACATATGCTACTGGTCCCATTTTAAAATCAACTCAAACAGAGTTGAAAGTTGCATATTTGGAAAGATAATTTTCTCCTGATCATTTTTCATATATTATTTTTCCAATTTGGAGTTAATATGAATTTTCTATGAATTTCCAAAATTTGGGTTATTTTTTGGAATTTCTGGAATTCTTTTAATTCATTTTGATTTTCTGGAAATTCATAAAATGATTTATTGCGTCAGCTGACATGTGGGTCCAGGGTGTCAGTGACTGGGTTAAATAATCCGTGGGTTAAATTAATCCAGTGGCTTAATTAAGCCACTGGGCCCACTGGTCAGTGACCCAGGGGTCACTAACTGGGTGCTTAACAGGGGGGGGGGGGGGTTAGAGCTGACACGCCGACGGTTAAACGCCGGCGACTGGAGTCGCGGCGGCGCTGCACGGGATCACGATTCCGGCCATCATTTGGAGCATGAAGACCACCAGATTGAAGCCCTCTCCCGTGCGCGTCGAACTGAACCGATTCCAAGAGCTGGGGTGCACGGTACGCTCGCCGGCGTCAACTTCTGCGGCGACCTAGCTACGGCCGTGATCGAGATATCGTTCCAGGGCACGATTTCATGCGGGGCTAGGCTGGTTCGACGAGGAGGAACACGGGGAACAAGATGGACATCATGGCAGGCTCGATGGCGTAACGGTTAAACGTCTCCATTGATCCCGGCGGCGAGGAGCTTCGGCTACCATGGCGGATCCGGCTAGAGTGAGTAATCCAGGGGGAGAAGAGAGGGGTTTCGAACCCGAGCTCACCAGGAACTCAGAAGAGGTGGTGGCGAGGGCTGGGGTGGCTCAACGGCGGCGGAATTGACGAAGTCCTTCGCGGCGGCCGGCGGGAACTCGAGGAAGAATCCGGCGTCTACGTGGGCTCCGGGCTCGATTCCTTCTGCAAGTCGGTGAAGACGACGACGACGAAGCGCTTGGACACAGTCTTGGGGCTTCTAGGCGTCAATGGCCACGCGTGTGCTCGACGGCGCTCCGACGTGTTCCTCGGGCGGCGATGAATCGGGCGAGAGAGGAAGGGGAGGTGTTCCTGGAGGGGGGGGAATGAAGCAGGGCGGCTCCAGGATGCGTCTTGACGAAGAGATAAGCTCGGGGGGGGGGGGGGGGGCTGGACGCTCGAAGGCATCGCGGTGGCGTCCACGGCGTCGGCGCCTCGCCACCGAGCTGCTTGGCAGCGCGGGGTGGAAGACGACAAGGGGGTTTCGCGGGCTGGGCTGCGGGAGAGGTGAGTTGGGCCGGGGTGGCCCAGGTAAGCGGGCCACTTTCCTGTTTTCTTTTTCTTTCTGTTTTCTCTTCTGACATTTGTTCTGTTTAGCTAAAATAAATAGCTAAACATTTTATTAAATGTTGAAAACTTTTATGTGGCCTCATAATAATATAGACTAGCCACTCATAAACTTTCAACATTTTTAAAATTCAAATGATTTGAATTTTAAATCAAATAGGGGTATTTCTTTAATTCCAAGGCACTGTTTGAATATTTGAAAAATCTATGAGCATGGGGTGGGTCCCACATCACTTGATAGGTGATCACACTCATTTATAAGACTTTTCAAAAATCTAACATGAATTTTTGGAGAAGATTTTTATCTGGCCTTTTGAATTAATTCATCTGGGGGGTGTTCCTTCTCCCATTTGGATTTTGAAGTTGATTTCCTTTGAAAAATTTGACATGATGCAAGGTTACTTGATCCTAGCACATTACCTAACAGAGGGTTCTGACAGCCCCGCTCCCCCATCGCTGCCGGCTGCCTCGCTCATTCGCCGCCGCCGCCCGCCCCGCTGCTCCTCCTTACCGGCACCCCGCTGCTCCCCCTCCCACACCCGCCGCCGCCTACTGGTGAGTTTTCTCCTCACATGGTTATTTTTTTCTTTTTTTGTTAGTTGTTAATTACTTGTTATTTAGGCTACTGTTTTAGTTAGATTTTTTTATTACCTAATGTTTGTGGTAGATAGTTAGGTTAGTTAGTGGTATATATAGTTAGTTGTACTCTCTACATTCCAAATTAGATGATTTTGTGGTATAGATAATTAGTTGTAGTTAAAAAGGAGAAGGAGAGAAGAATATTTTTTGTTTTGCCCTATATATATGTGCCTTTACAAAAACTATGGAATGTTGATATTGTTTGTAGGGATACGAGTGACCTATGTTTTGCCGGAATGTCAATTCATTTTCGTACCGGCAAATTTCAGGCGTTCGATGTGTCCAATTTTTTGCAAAGGTGATGTCAAAAAATTTCGTGGATTCCTGCATGACTTGTGATAGAAGAGTAGGACATATCGAGTGCCCGCGATTTGTCGAAACTGGAATTAAACGGTGTTCCGGCATGAAATTGCTTTTCATCATTATTTTCCTCTTTTTTTAGAATGTCGATAATTAAACACATTGTGGCACTATATGACATCGGGGACGGGGGCCAACGATCCTTGTAATATGTACAATTACGGAACTTGTGCATTCTACTTGGGTCGTTGTCTCTCCGTCCCCGAAATCGCTTGTGTGCCCAATATAGGTATGAGGCACTATTTAAAATTACTTTCCTCCTTTTCTAGAATGCCGACGATTAATACACATTGTGGCACTATACGTCATCGGGGACGAGGGCCAGTGATCCTTGTGATATGCACAAGTACGGAACTTGTGCATCCCACTTCGGTCACTGTCTCCCCGTCTCCGAAATCGTTTGTGTGTGTCCAATGTAATACGTATGAGGCACTAATTAGTTGTAATTTTGTTAGTTAGTATAAAATTTTCATCCTTTTTAAGAAAACTTTGTATTTAATAAGTTCTTGACGACGACGCCTGATGTGCGAGATATGATAACGGCTTCTCGCCCATCGTTGGTTACCCCAAGTGGAAGGTGAGATGTAGGATAGCAGAAAAATTCCCCTATGTAGAGGATAGGGTTTGTCTCCCGTAGGACACAAAAGCGGCAAAGTAGGTGACAAAGGCGCTAGAAATTTAGCGGTTGACGTGGACTTGCACACACATAACAAATAACTTTGCTCCCAACAAAGTTCAGAGAGGTTGTCAATCTCTCCGGTCTTTTTGTTTACAAAGGATCAAACACAAGGGATAATGATAATGGTGATAGCTACTGGAATGTAAAAGCAGAAAATAAATGAGCGTGTAAACAGTAATGAGAATATGGACTGGCGTCCCGTGATGTTCACTAGTGATGTCTCTCTTCCAAAAGACGATAAAACTGCTATGCGACGTAAACAAATCACAGCTGGACAATTGACATGATTACGGGCGCAAACCAATGCTAACTATGCTACAAAGAAAGGAAGAGACTCAAAAGCATGGGCGGTACGCCAAAATAAGTAGACCGAAATCCAACAACATCTACTACTAATCATCCACCTTGAGGTATCTATCTAGAACATCTCGCTGGTATTAAGTTGCGAGCCCCACCCAAAGTGTAAACCCAAAGCAACAAACAACTGCATTAAAAATAACTATGCGTAAAGTAAACAATCCTTGCAACCGCATTTACAAGCACCGTTGTTTTCCCCCTTTTGGCAACAACACATCCCCTAGACTCATGTTTCTTTCACTCAAGCGTGTCATCAGGGGGCATGAACCCACAATCGAGCATAACGTTCCCTCTTGGAGTCACTACCTACTACTTGACCTAAGCAATAAACAACAACGGAGAACATGCAAGAATTACTCAAGAACATAAATATAAAAGATAAGAACCAAATATATTACTAAATCAAAAACTGAACATAGTCTCATAATCCACCAGATCCTAGCAAACTCAGCATAGCAACAGCAGAAAGATTACATATGTGCCTCGATCATGTAGGGCAGCTCACGAGGCCTAATCCATGAAGAACAAAGAGGGGAGGAGAACATCACATAGCTGCTGATCACGGACCCATGGTCCAATGTAGAATACTCACGGATCATCTGGGAAGCGTCCATGATGGAGGCGAGGCTCCCGGAGGTCAATCCTCCCTCCGGGAGGGTGCCGGGAAGAGGTTTCCTGGCGCTCCCGATCTTGGAAACGCGGCGGCGGCGAAACAGAGGCGAGATCGCGAAAAGGGTTCTGTCCTTGGAAGAATCCCGTCACGGAGAATATATAGGCGAAGGGCGCCCTAGTGGTGGCCCTCCGGCCCCACCCAGGTGATTCCGGAAGGTTCCTTCACGCTGATTTTTTATCTGATTTTCCCGAATTTTTGGAGCACTTTTAATACGGGGGAAACCTGAAATAGAAAAACAGCAGAAAACAGGAACTAACACTGTGGTGCACTGAGTTAATAAGTTAGTCCAAATATGCTCAAAATTGTATGAAAGTGTATCTAGATCATAGCAATATCACACAAAACATGCATGGAGCAAGCAGAAATTATAGATGCGTTTGGGACGTATCAACATCCCCAAGCTTAATTCCTGCTCGTCCTCGAGTAGGTAAATGATAACAAGCATAATTTCTGTGGTGACATCCTAACAACCATATAAGAACTTTGAAAGGAAAGCAATCAAGGTATGTAATTCAATTCAAGTCATAACAGGCAAGAGTCTATATTAGCATTGAAACAAGCAACATAAGAACATAAAGGTGCAAGAGCTCCCTCTATCCGTGACTCGAATGTCTCCAAATGGTGTTTGCGTGCAAGAAGGGGGATATGGGAATACGAGAGAACAAATATTTTTGTTGAGAACTCAATCTACTAAAGTTTCACACTTGGTCTTCTTTGGGATCTTATCTTGACTCGTCCCCAGACCACTAGCCAGGTACAAGTCAATTTGATCCACTCCCTTTCGATATTTTGAGCACTCATGCAATGGATGAGCGTAAGAACGAGAGTTGACACTTAGGATGGAAAAGAGAGAGATATGGTGGAGGAGGAAGACAAAAATGATGAGAAAGGCTCACATCAATGAGGACAATCATAGGCAAGAAAGCCAAATGATAGATATGATGTGAGGAGTAGGGATTGCCATGCAACGGATGCACATATGTGCTAAGAAAATCTCTCCAATGGAACTAGTGGGGGTGCATCCAACTTGCTCGCTCATGAATACCTAGAGCTCGTTTGAGGAGGCTCATCCTTGGAATATGCAAGCCAAGTTCTATAGTATGAAGGTCCCCACATAGCTATATGCATAAATGATCATAGATATAGAGGGAGTACGAGTGTGGATCTTTCAAAAGGAATAGTAGTGTTGCCCCTTTCTCTCTTTCTATTTCTTTTTCTCTTTTTTGTAGATTTTTGTATTTTTTGGTGGCCTCAACGACTCTTTCTATTTAACTCTCATTTGTCCTCTTTGGGATCTTTGAAATTTGTCCACCTTGGGATCTTTTCCTCACATAAGGACAACACTCTATTTTACAAGAAGGTAAAGAAGATCTTCTCACTTTACAAGGTACTCAACATAAAGAAGATGTAGCTATCATGATGTATGAAAATGTATGCCTCTGCCAGTGTAGCAGGAACATGTATGACATGAAGATCAAGTCATGAGAAGGTGGATGTTGCATGGCAATATATCTCGGAAAGGCTATGGAAATTCCTTGATAGGTAGGTATGGTGGGTGTTCCGAGGAAAGATATAAGGAGGTTTATGATGACAGAGCGTATCATGCCAAGGGTTTGGATGCACCGGCGAGGTGGAAGCCAACTCTCGGAGTGAGAAGAGGGCAATGCGCGGTACCAAAGAGGCTAGCAAATATGAGGAGGTGGAAGTGTCAACTTTCAATACTAACATTAGTCCGAAGAACTCATTCACTTATTATCGGTAACTCTCAATCTAATGAGGAGGTTCACAAAGAGACAAGTACCCCGAGGAGGAGTGTATGGGGGTTTGGTTATCCTTGCGCATCCTCGACTCATGGTACATGAGTGTACTCTAATATCCGATCCCTCAAAAGATTAGTGATCCATCTAGTAGCTAGAGTTCTCAACTAGTTTTTGTAGGTTTTTGAAAATAAACACAGATTGCCCAAAATACGACACCTATCTCTAATAGGCTAGAGCTCTTGACACCAAAAGTTCAAACATTACTCACAACAATACCTCAAAACTATTGCAAGTTACTACTACAATTAAATAACAACCTCAATTACCTACTTGCAAGACAAGACACAAGTCAGTGCAATAACCAACTCTCTTAACAAGATAAACATGAAAATAAAGAGAGTTCCAGCAACAACCTAAACTAGACTAAATCTAAAGCTCTTGAAAAATATAAACATGAAAACTAAGAGCTAATTATGGCAGCAACTACGAAAAGATAAAGAACACACAACAGAGAAAGATAAGCATGAAAATCCTATGATGTGTTCTAGTTTGAAGTGGAGCGTGTTTCTCTCCCACACAAAGTAAGCTGGGGTCTAACTTGATATGAACAGCAAGCAAAGATAAAGAAAACTAAAAAGAAAACCTAAGAGCGAGACGCTCCAAGCATAGCACATAACACATGAAGTGATAAAAATATAGTGAGACGAAGGACGAACTGATGATTGTTGATGGAGAAGGGATGCACGGGGGCATCCCCAAGCTTAGACGCTTGAGTCTCCTTGAATATTTATTGGGGATGCATGGGGGCATCCCCAAGCTTGAGCTTTTGACACTCCCGGATCTTCTTTCATCATCTTGCCTCGCACACTTGAAAACTCCCTTCATACATACCTCATCATAAGCTGATTAGAGAGGTTAGTACCCTTAATAAAATAATTTTCCTCTACTGGAAATAAATATATTCTTGAAGAGGCACTGTTTCTAAAGATTGCCAAAAAATAAAAAGCAAGCTTAAGGTTTGCAAAAGTGAAGAACGGAAAAACGTGGCAGAATCTGTGAAAAACAGAACATCAGGTAGTAAATAATTTTTTCGGGGTACTTCTGCAACTCAAATCAAAAAACTCAGAACATATGAAAGTTTCAAAATTTTATAGATCATGCTGTGTAAAAAATTCAACTAAAAAAGATGAACTGGTGATTTGTTTTGATTTTTTCGGTCAAGCAGACATAATCTTTTTTCTGGACAGCATGTGACAACTTTTGCTTCCCTTATCATAAGAGGCTAGAACTTGGCACAAAGCTTGAAAATAAAGATACAATGATGTCGCTACAGTAGTAACAACCATCAATACCACTAAAAACATAAGTAAAAACATCTTGGGTTGCGTCTCAACAAGCGCTATCTTTTACGCCTTTAAGCTAGGCATAAAGAAAAAGAAGAATCAAAGGTCCCCGAGATCATCGGAGTCATAAAAACCTTCAAATTGATTTTAAACAAGTTCATTCTTATTTTTCCTAGGGAAGAGGTACTTACCTTTCGCTTTTCCATGTAAGCGTATGTGCCCCTTACCAATATCGATGAAGCCTTGCATAGCTCGGAGGAAGTCCCTTCCAAGCACGATGTTACTTTGGTTTGGCTCCATGACGAAGAAATACATAGTTGCAACCCTATTAAGGAATGCGACTTGGACTTCTTTTACCTTTCCTTTAACCTCTGAAATATCTCTATTAGCATGTTCATGATAAGATGACAATTTATCCATGTCTAGTTTTAAAGAATCATAAACTATTTTTGGCATTGTAGAAACCATGGATCCAATATCACAAAAAGCAAGGAAGTCTTGGTTAGAGATGATAATCCTAAAAAAGGCTCCCAATCATCATCTATCTCCAACATTTCTTTCTTGTTGGACTTAAGTTCCTCTACCTTTTTCAAGTCTAGAGCATCCATCATCTTTTCAATAGTGGCAAGTCTATCTATAACGGTATCAAAACTACGATCATAAACAAAATAACTAGATAGACCATGTAAAATATAAAGAGCTCTAGGTTCATCACACTCTAAAAAGTCTCCTTCAGCTACAATATCAGGAGAGTGTTTACACCACTTAAAAAGACCATGGTAAAAATTTCTAAGCACAATTTTTATAGGTATCCAAGGCATAATTCTCTTATGTGCCTCAGAAATTCTGTCCCATGCCTTCTTCATATTTTCTCCATCCCTTTGACGGAAATCTAGGACTTCCGATTCCCTCAAAGCACCAAGTCCTAACATGTTCATCTAAACAAGAAGGAATACTAAAAGCAAGGTAAATAATTTTTGAGTGATTTTTCATATGGGACACTAAGATAAAAACTGAAAGGTAAACTAACAAGAATAAAAAGCAAAGGTAAAAGATAGTGTGCAACTCCCCTATCCTGACGATTGGAGTCCCCGGCAACGGTGCCAGAAATTTGCTTGATGTGCGAGAGATGATAATGGCTCCTCTCCCTTGATACGTCCAAAATGCATCACTATTTTATATAGTAATTCTTTCTTATTCATTGATATATTTCATGTTATGATGATGTTCTTATGTTGGTTTGGCTTATTTTACACAGTTTGCAACTTTCCAGTGCCGAAGCAGCAGACGCAGGATTCAGCGGTAAAAAGTGGACGCTGAGTTGCTGAAGAAGAATACCTCCAAATTACCTAAAAATCGACGAGGGTATTTTTCAGAAAGATGACGAAGACACACCGAAGAGGGGCCAGAGGGGGGCCACAGGGTGCCCAGGCGGCCACCTGGCGCGGCCCCCACGCTGGCCGTGCCGGGAGGGCGCCTGGACCCCTGGGGCCACTCTCGGCTCCCCCCTTTGGCCTATATATCACTCGCCGTCTAAAAAACCCTAGAAAGGAGAGAGTTTTCGGAGTTCCTCCGCCGCTCCGTGGCGGAAACCTACAGAGGAGAAAAGACATCTCCAGCGGACAGATTCCGCTTGGGAGAACACCTCCCGGAAGGGGAGATCGTCACCATCGTCATTACCATCGTCACGGGCACCATCGAGATCATCATCAACATCATCCCCAACATCAACACCATCTCCACCACCATCCAATCTCACCTCACAAGTCCAACTTGTGTTGTAATCCGTACTATCTATCCTCTCTACTCTACCGGTGTTGATTACTACCGTGTGATGAATGCTATGAGTTTTGTTGGAGAAATATTATTGTGTCCAGATTTTTTATCATCTATTTATCCCCACTGATCATGATCTCTTTTATGTCTTGTGAGTAGTTACTTTAGTTCTTGAGGACATGGGAGAAGTCTAGTTGTTAGTAGTCATATGATGTTGAAGTAATATGTGTTGTTTGATATTTAAGTTGTGTTGTTATTTTCCTAGTGGTGTTGTGTGAGTCGAACACTCAACACTTCACCTTATTAAGGACCTAGGGGAATGCATTGTGTACAAATAATGCTTACGGTGGGTTGCCGGAGTGACAGAAACCTGAACCCCAGTTCGCACATTTTCGCACAAGGGAACAATGGATCAACGATCGTATTGCCATGGTTAGGCTTTTGCCTTAATTACTATCTTGTATTTGCGGATGCTTGCAAGGTGTTTAATCATAAGAGTGCACTTATCTTAGTCTATAGGGTGCACTAGCATAGATCCACCTACTCAACACTTATCAACACGACACATAGTACCAATACGGAATATGGCGAAAGCACGTGACTATTTCTCCCATGTGTCCTCAAGAATGCTTTAACCTTTATAAGTTCAGTTGCTAGGCCTCTCCTTTGCTCAAAAGTATTGGGCCCCTTGTTACTCGTCATTGCCTTTTACTTTGCTCGCTTTTACCTTCTTGTTGCTTATACCGAAAACCCCTAAAAAGTTATCTTTCAGTTCCTGCAGCTATTTCTTTACCAAAGTCACTTACCAATACATTCTGCTCCTCGTTGGGTTCGACACTCTTATTTATCGAAAACGCTACAAACGACCCCCTACAGTTGAGGGTCATCAAGTACTATTTTCTGGCGCCGTTGCCAGGGAGCGTAGCGCTATTAGTAAGTGAAGCCGGTAAGGAAGTTTTTATATTTCTGTTTTTGTTTTGCCCTTGTTGCTTTTGGTCCTTATGGACACCTCTACTCTTGGATCGTTTTTATGGGGAAACGCCCCACAACTGTGGTGGTCACTCCTACCCCTACTGAAATTGTGCCTTACAAAATACCATCTGGTATTATCAATTATGTCTTATCTAATAGTTTTGCAGGAGATAGACATCCAGGTGAACACTGATGTGCGAGATGATGATAGTGATTTCTCGCCCTTCGTTGGTAAACCCCAAGTGGAAGGCGTGATGTAGCACAACAGAAAATTTCCCTCGGTGAAGATACCAAGGTTTGTCTCCAGTAGGACTCCGGAGATGATAAGTAGGTGTCAGCGGCGCAACTGACGCGGACCTGCACACATACACGATAACTTTGTTCCCAACGAAGTTCAGAGAGGTTGTCAATCTCTCCGGTCTTGTTGTTCACAAAGGATCAAACACAAGGGATAATGATAGTAATTGAAAGTAAAAGCAGAAAAGTAAATGAGCGTGTAAACAATGATGAGGATATGGACCGGGATACGTGATGTTCACTAGTGATGTCTCTCTCCCAAAAGACAATAAAATTGCTATGCGAGGTAAAAAAATTACAAAAAGGCAATTGACAGGATTATGAACGCACCGCAATGCTAACTATGCTACAAAAGAAAGGACGAGGCTCAAAAGCATGGCAGTACGCCAAAATAAGTAGACCGAAATCCAACTGCATCTACTACTAATCATCCACCTTGAGATATCTATCCAGAACATCTCGCTGGTATTAAGTTGCGAGCCCCACCCAAAGTGTAAACCCAAAGCAACAGACAACTGCATTAAAAAGAACTTTGCGTAAAGTGAACAATCCTTGTAACCGCGGTTACAAGCACCGTTGTTTTCCCCCTTGTGGCAACAACACATCCCCTAGACTCATGTTTCTATCACTCAAGCATGTCATCGGGGGGCATGAACCCACAATCGAGCAAAACGTTCCCTCTTGGAGTCACTACCTACTACTTGGCCAAAGCAATAAACAGCAACGGAGAACATGCAAGAATTACTTAGGAACAAAAATATAAGAGATAAGAACCAAATATATTACTCAATCACAATCTGAACATAATCTCATAATCCATCAGATCCTATCAAACTCAACATAGCAATAGCAGAAATATTACAAAAGTGCCTCGATCATGTAGGGCAGCTCACGAGGTCTAAACCATGAAGAACAAAGAGGGGAGGAGAACATCACATAGCTACTGATCACGGACCCATGGTCCAAAGAAAACTACTCACGAGACATCCGGGGAGCATCCATGGTGGAGAGGAGACTCCCGGAGGCCAATCCTCCCTCCGGCAGGGTGCCGGGAAGAGGTCTTCTGGTGCTCCAGATCTCGGAAGCGCGGCGGCAGCGGAACAGAGGCGAGTTTCCCCGTGACGGAGAATATAAAGGAGAAGGGGGGCAGCCAGAGGTGGACCAGGGGCCCCAGGCGCCCCCCTGGCGCGGCCAGGGGTGGGGCCGCGCCGGGTGGCCGCCTGGGCCCCCTGGCTCCCCTCTGGCCGCTCCCGGGCTCTTCTCGAAGCTTCTTGTATGCTGATTTTTCCTGTATTTTTCCCGGAATTTTTCTGGCACTTTTTATATGGGGGAAAACTGAAATAGAAAAACAGCAGAAAACATGAACTGGCACTGGGGTGCACTGATTTAATAGGTTAATCAAAATATGATCAAAAGTGTATGAAAGTGTATCTAGATCATAGCAATATCACACAAAACATGCATGGAGCAAGCAGAAATTATAGATACGTAAACATCCCAAAGCTTAATTCCTGCTCGTCCTCGAGTAGGTAAATGATAACAGCATAATTTCTGTGGTGACATGCCAGCAACCATAAAAGAACTTTGAAAAGTAAAGCAATCAAGGTTAGAGATTCAATTCAAGTCATAACATGCAAGAGTCTATATTAGCATTGAAACAAGTAACAAAAGAACATTAGGTGCAAGAGCTCTCGCTGTCCGTGACTCGAATGTCTCCAAATGGTGTTTGCGTGCAAGAAAGGGGATATGGAATACGAGAAAAAAAGTATTTTTGTGTTGAGAACTCAATCTACTAAAGTTTCACACTTGGTCTTCTTTGGAATATTATCTTGACTCGTCCCCAGACCACTAGCCAGGTACAAGTCAATTTGATCCACTCCTTTTCGACATTTTGAGCACTCATGCAATGGATGAGCGTAAGCACGAGAGTTGACACTTAGGATGGCAAAGAGAGAAATATGGTGGAGGAGGAAGAAAAAAAGGATGAGAAAGGCTCACATCAATGAGGACAATCATAGGAAAGATATGCCAAATGATAGATATGATGTGAGGAGTAGGGATTGCCATGCAACAGATGCACATACGAGCTAGGAAGCTCTCCAATGGAACTAGTGGGGGTGCATCTAACTTGCTTGCTCATGAAGACCTAGAGCTCGTTTGAGGAGGCTCATCCTTGGAATATGCAAGCCAAGTTCTAAAGTGTGAAGGTCCATCTCTATGGAGTACAAGTATATAAAGGGAGTACTAGTGTGGATCTCTCAAAAGGATAGTAGTGTTGCCCCTTTCTCTCTTTTTCTCTATTTTTTTGTATTTTTTTGTGGCCTTAATGGATCTTTCTATTTAACTCTCATTTGTCCTCTTTGGGATCTTTTATTGTGTCCACTTTGGGATCTTTTCCTCACTTAAGGGCAACACTCTATTTTACAAGAAGGTAAAGGAGATCTTTCACACTTTACAAGGTACTCAAAATCATAAAGAAGATGTAACTAACATGATGTATGCAATGTATGTCGCTGCCAGTGTAGCAAGAACATGTATGACATTAAGATCAAGTCATGAAAAAGTGGATGTTGCATGGCAATATATCTCGGAAAGGCTATGGAAATGCCTTGATAGGTAGGTATGGTGGCTATTTTGAGGAAAGATATAAGGAGGCTTATGATGAAAAAGCATATCATGCAAAGGGTTTGGATGTACCGGCGAAGGTGGACACCAACTCTCGGAGTGAGAAGAAGGCAATGCATGGCACAGGAGAGGCTAGCAAAAATGAGGAGGTGGAAGTGTCAACTTTCAATACTTATATTAGTCCGAAGAACTCATGCACTTATTATCGGTAACTCTGAATCTAATAAGGAGGTTCAAAAAGAGACAAGTACCCCGAGGAGGAGTGTATGGGGGTTTAGTTATCCTTGCGCATCCTCGACTCATGGTACGTGAGTGTTCTCTGATATTCGACTCCTCAGAAGAGTAGTGATCCATCTAGTAGCTAGAGTTCTCAACTAGTTTTGTAGGTTTTGAAAATACACACGGATTGCCCAAAATACGACACCTATCACTAATAGGCAAGAGCTCTTGACACCAAAAGTTCAAACATTACTCACATCAATACCTCAAAACCATTGCAAGTTACTACTAAAATTAAATAGCAACCTCAATTACCTACTTTCAAGACAAGACACAACTCAGTGCAACAACCAACTCTCTTTAACAAGATAAACATGAAAACTAAAAATAGTTCCAGCAACAAACTAAACAAAATCCAAGGCTCTTGCTAAAGACAAACTAAGACTAAAACTAACCACGACAGTAGCTATGAAAAGATAAATAACACACAACAGCAAAAAGATAAGCAAGAAAAATCCTATGATGTGTTCTAAATTTTGAAAGTGGAGCGTGTTTCTCTCCCACACAAAGTAAGACGGGATCTAACTTGTTATGAACAGCAAGCAAATCTAAAGAAAACTAAAAATAAAACCTAAGAGCGAGACGCTCCAAGCATAGCACATAACGCATGAAGTGATAAAAATATAGTGAGACGAAGGACGAACTGATGATTGTTGATGGAGAAGGGGATGCACGGGGGCATCCCCAAGCTTAGACGCTTGAGTCTCCTTGAATATTTATTGGGGATGCATGGGGGCATCCCCAAGCTTGAGCGCTTGACACTCCTGGATCTTGTTTCATCATCTTCCATCGCACACTTGAAAACTCCCTTCATACATAACTCATCATAAGCTGATTAGAGAGGTTAGTACCCTTAATAAATAATTTTTACCCACTGGATATAAAGATATTCTTGAAGAGCTACTGTTTATCAAGAGTTCCAAAAAGTTTTTTCAAAGAAAAAGCAAGCTTAAGGTTTGCAAAAGTTAGGAGAGACAAAACGTGGCAGAATCTGTGAAAAACAGAACAACAGATAGTAAAGAATTTTTTAGGGGTACTTCTGCAACTCAAATAAAAAACCTCAGAACATACGGAAGTTTCGTAATTTTATAGAGCATACTGTGTAAAACTTTCAGCTCAAAAATATGAACTGGGATTTTTCTAGAATTTTTCTGGTCACGAGGACAGAATCTGTTTTCTGGACAGCATGTCACAACTTTTACTTCCCTTGCCGTAAGAGGCTATAACTTGGCACAAAGCTGAAAAATAAAGATACAATGATGTTGCTACAGTAGTAAAAATCATCAAGACACAACAAAAGCAAAAATAAAAACCTAAATTCGTTGCGGGCTGCCTCCCGAAAGCCCTTTCTTTTATGCCTTTTAGCTAGGCATGATGCAAAAAGAAGAATCAAGTTTTATCAAGAGAAAAAGAATAACTAGCCCGTGTAACGGACTCATAAGGTAACTTGATTTTCTTTCTAGGGAAGTGTTCCATCCCCTTTTTGAATGGGAATTGTAATTTTATATTCCCCTCTTTCATGTCAATAACCGCACCAACGGTGCGAAGAAAAGGACGTCCCAAAATAATTGGACACAAAGGTTCACACTCTATATCCATAACAATAAAATCAACGGGAACATAGTTGTCATTGACAATGATAAGAACATCATCGATCTTCCCCAAAGGTTTCTTTACGGAAGAATCAACAAGACGAACACCAAAAGAACAAGGCTCAAAGGGCTTCAACTCAAACATATCAAATATTCTTTTGGGCATAACGGAGGTACTAGCTCCAACATCACATAAAGCATAGCAAGAGAAGTTATTTAATTTAATTTTGATCATAGGATCCCAACCATCATCTAACTTCCTAGGTATGGAGGCTTCTACTCTAAGCTTCTCCTCCCTAGCTTTGATGAGAGCATTTGTGATATGCTCCGTGAAGGCAAGATTAAGTGTGTTAGTGTGGGGGTCTCTAGACATTTTGTGTAACAAGCTAATAACTTCTGAGAGGGTGCAACTATCAAAATCAATATCACTACTATCAAAGGTGGTAGTAGTGTCATCTAGGCTCACTTTTTTGAAACCCTCTATGTTCATAGGAGTTTCTTCATCTACGGTTGAGGTATTAGCATCACCATTAATAGGTCCAACGGGACTAGGAGTGCATTGGATGCTAATAGTTTGAGTGTCCTCAACAATTTGGATAGTGGCAACTGTGTGGTGTGTAGGAAGGCTCTTAATTCTATCCTCTTCCATAGGGATAACTTCTGGCTTGGCTGCCATTTGATTTATCAAAGTAGATTGGGTGTGGGACATATTCGAAACATGGGTTTCGGTGGCGGTAAGTCTAGCCTGGAGATTAGAAATCTCACTGTTCAGGCTATCAAGCTGTTCACTAATATTTTGCAGAATGGCAGTATGCTCACCTATTTGCTTAGAAAAAGCTTTGTTTTGTTCAAACTGGGTGTGCATATAGTTGTTAGTAGCTTTCTCTATTTCTACCAACTTCTCATAGCCAGGTAGGTCTCTTTTCGTATAAGCAGGATTATATGAGTTGTTGCTAGGGTAGGTGTTGTTGTTCCCATAGTTGGATGGAAACGGTCTAGGATTGCTAGCAAAATTTCCCCTATAAGCATTGTTGTTGAAGTTGTTTCTAGCAATAAAGTTCACATCTACTTGTTCTTGAGCAACCAAAGAATTTAAAGGAACATCATGAGGATCAATAGAGGGTTGCTTGGTAAGTAGAGACATAATTAAGTCAACTTTTTCATTGAGGGAGGTAATTTCCTTGACAGAGTTTACCTTCCTACCTGTTGGAGCGCGTTCGGTGTGCCATTGGGAATAATTGGTCATCATTTCATCGAGAAGCTTCGTGGCAGCACCAAGTGTAGTTGACATAAAGGTTCCTCCCGCGGCCGAATCTAACAGGTTCCGCGAGGTAAAGTTCAAGCCTGCATAAAAAGTCTGGATAACCATCCAGGTAGTCAAACCATGTGTAGGGCATTTCTTAACAAGAGATTCCATTCGTTCCCAAGCTTGGGCAATGTGTTCATTATCCAATTGCTTAAAATTCATAATATTACTCCTCAATTGGATAATCTTAGCAGGAGGGTAGTACTTCCCTATAAAAGCATCTTTGCACTTATTCCAAGAATCTATGTTATTCCTAGGCAAAGATTGAAACCAGATTTTAGCATCTCCCCTTAAAGAGAAAGGAAAGAGCTTGAGCTTAACAACATCACCTTCTACTTCTTTATACTTTTGCATATCACATAATTCAACAAAATTATTCAAGTGTAAAGCAGCATCATCTCCAGAACCAGAGAATTGATCTCTCATAACAAGGTTTAGCAAAGCAGGTTTAATTTCATAAGAGGTAGCTGAAGTGGCAGGTGTGGCAATGGGAGTGCTGATAAAGTCTTGGTTGTTGTGACTAGTGAAGTCACGCAACTTGGTGTTTTCAGTGGAACCCATAGTAGCAGCAAGTGTGGCAGATTTTTTTGTAATTTTTGATAAAAGACACAAAGATAAAAACTGAAAGGTAAACTAACAAGACTAAAAAACAAAGGTAAAGGGTAGTGTGCAACTCCCCTATCTTAGCACTCGGAGTCCCCGGCAACGGCGCCAGAAATTTGGCTTGATGTGCGAGATGATGATAGTGATTTCTCGCCCTTCGTTGGTAAACCCCAACTGGAAGGCGTGATGTAGCACAACAGCAAATTTCCCTCGGTGAAGATACCAAGGTTTGTCTCCAGTAGGACTCCGAACATGATAAGTAGGTGTCAGCGGCGCAACTAACGCAGACCTGCACACAGAGACGATAACTTTGTTCCCAACGAAGTTCAGAGAGGTTGTCAATCTCTCCGGTCTTGTTGTTCACAAAGGATCAAACACAAGGGATAATGATAGTAATTGAAAGTAAAAGAAGAAAAGTAAATGAGCGTGTAAACAGTGATGAGGATATGGACCGGGATACGTGATGTTCACTAGTGATGTCTCTCTCCCAAAAGACAATAAAATGGCTATGCGAGGTAAACAAATTACAGAAAGGCAATTGACAAGATTATGAACGCACCGCAATGCTAACTATGCTCCAAAAGAAAGGATGAGGCTCAAAAGCATGGACAGTACGGCAAAATAAGTAGACCAAAATCCAACTGCATGTACTACTAATCATCCACCTTGGATATCTATCCAGAACATCTCGCTGGTATTAAGTTGCGAGCCCCACCCAAAGTGTAAACCCAAAGCAACAGACAACTGCATTAAAAAGAACTTTGCGTAAAGTAAACAATCCTTGTAACCGCGGTTACAAGCACCGTTGTTTTCCCCCTTGTGGCAACGACACATCCCCTAGACTCATGTTTCTGTCACTCAAGCATGTCATCGGGGGGCATGAACCCACAATCGAGCAAAACGTTCCCTCTTGGAGTCACTACCTACTACTTGGCCAAAGCAATAAACAACAACGGAGAACATGCAAGAATTACTTAGGAACAAAAATATAAGAGATAAGAACCAAATATATTACTCAATCACAATCTGAACATAATCTCATAATCCATCAGATCCTATCAAACTCAACATAGCAATAGCAGAAATATTACAAAAGTGCCTCGATCATGTAGGGCAGCTCACGAGGTCTAAACCATGAAGAACAAAGAGGGGAGGAGAACATCACATAGCTACTGATCACGGACCCATGGTCCAAGGAAAACTACATACGAGACATCCGGGGAGCATCCATGGTGGAGAGGAGACTCCCGGAGGTCAATCCTCCCTCCGGTAGGGTGCTGGGAAGAGGTCTTCTGGTGCTCCCGATCTCGGAAGCGCGGCGGCGGCAGAACAGAGGCGAGTTTGTGAAATATGGTTCTGTCTTTGGAGTTTCCCCGTGTCGGAGAATAAATAGGAGAAGGGGGGCAGCCAGAGGTGGACAAGGGGCCCCAGGCGCTCCCTGGCGCGGCCAGGGGTGGGGCCGCGCCGGGTGGCCTCCTGGGCCCCCCTGGCTCCCCTCTGGCCCCTCCCGGGCTCTTCTCGAAGCTACCTGTACGCTGATATTTCCTGTATTTTTCCCGGAATTTTTCTGGCACTTTTTATATGGGGGAAAACTGAAATAGAAAAACAGCAGAAAACAGGAACTGGAACTGGGGTGTACTGAGTTAATAGGTTAGTCCAAATATGATCAAAAGTGTATGAAAGTGTATCTAGATCATAGAAATATCACACAAAACATGCATGGAGCAAGCAGAAATTATAGATACGTTTTGGACGTATCAAACACTTGCTATATTTATCTCAACTATGTTCATTATTTAAGCTTGCAGGTGTGTCACTGGAATTCATCATGAAGAAATTATTCTCCATATCACTTATAGGTAAAGCTTCAGATTGGTATAAGCTCCTCGATAACTCACATCTACTTAATTGGGAAGAGCTTATGTCTCTCTTTTATACAAAGTTTTACCCTCTTCATGAAATTCATCGAGACAGGAATTACATCTACAACTTTTGGTCTCGCGACGGAGAGAGCATCGCTCAAGGTTGGGGGAGACTTAAATCCCTAATGTTCAAATGTCCTATCCATGAACTCCCCAAAAATATTATACTTAAATTTTTTTATGCCAGGCTTTCTCGTCAGGATAAGGAGATGTTGGATGCCTCCTCTAGCGGGGTATTCCAAACAAGAAGCATCGAAGAAAAGTGGGATCTCATCGAGAGGATCCAGAAGAATACTAATGACTGGGAAATCGACAAAGGTATTGAACCTGCTATAGATTATGGACATGATTATATTGAGAGCTATGTGAAAACTGATTATTTTAATACCTAATGTTCTAAGATTGGTCTTGATTCCCAGCTTATGATTGATTTCTATAAGAACTTTGCCTCTCACATTGACTCTTCGAAAGAAGAGAAGGCTCAGTACCATAAGCCCTTTAAAGAATTACCTGTTAATATTCATGTTGCTGACCCTATTCTGCCTGCAGTTTTTTATGAAAAGCCCCCTTTTCCTACATGGATGAGGGAGCACTATTTTATGTCAGGCATAATAAATAAAAGTGGGAGAAGAACTGACGAACCTGAGGACTTGATCAAGGTCGATCCTCAAGTTGCGATGGTTAAATATTTAGTTACTAATGATGTTTTAGATTCCAAGATAATTTTTTGCGTTGTTTCAACTAACATTGTCACAACAAGAATAAGAGCCCAATTTCAGGTACACCAGTTGTATCTGTCAAAATAGGAGATCACAACTATTACGGGCTTTGCGATCTGGGATCCAGTGCTAGCGCTATTCCTTGTTCACTCTATCAGGAGATCATGGGTGAGATTTCACCCTGTGAACTTGAAGAGATCGATGTTACTATTTATCTAGAAAACAAAGAAACTATCTCTCCCATTGGAATTGTGAGAGATGTTGAAGTCCTATGTGGAAAGGTAAAGTATCCTACCGACTTTCTCGTACTTGGTTCAGTGCAAGATAGTTTTTGCCCTATTATCTTTGGTAGACCTTTCCTCAGCACTTGTGGTGCTATTATAGATTAAAAAAAGGTAAAGTCTCTGTTGAATTCAATGGTGAGCCATATGAATTTAAATTTTCTAAATTTTCCAAGCAACCTCGTGGTACTGATTTACTCAGTGATGATAAAATTATTGAAAATATTGCTTCTATTGATATTCCTCCTAATGATCCTTTGTAACAATATATGTAAGACCACGAGAATGATATGCATATGCAGGAAAGAAATGAGTTAGACGAAATATTCACAAGATAAACTGCTATCCTGAAGCACAACCTTCTAGTTGAGCCTTTGGGGATCCTAGCACAACCAAAAGAAGACCCGATGTTTGACCTCAAACCATTGTCCGATACGCTCAAGTATGCCTATTTAGATGAAAAGGAATATATCCTGTCATTATCAATGCTAACCTTTCAGGATTTGAAGAAGAGCGATTATTGGAGACACTTCGCAGACACCGTGGTGCCTTGGGCTATACCCTTGATGACCTTAAGGGGATTAGTCCATCGATTTGCCAACACACTATCAATCTCGAGCCCGATGCTAAGCCAGTTGTTGATCATCAACGACGGCTGAACCCAAGGAGGAAGGATGTGGTTAGGACGGAGATTCTCAAGCTTCTAGCTGCAGGTATCATCTATCCTATAGCTGATAGTAGGTGGGTAAGTCCAGTTCATCGTGTTCCTAAGAAAGGAGGTATGACTGTTGTTCCTAATGATAAAAATGAACTAATACCTCAAAGAGCTGTTATTGGATATAGAATGTGTATTGATTACAGGAAGTTGAAAAAGCGACCAGGAAGGACCACTACCTGCTACCCTTTATTGATCAGATGCTAGAGAGGTTGTCTAAAAACACCCACTTTTGCTATCTTGATGGGTACTCCGGCTTCTCTCAAATTCATGTTAACACTGCCGATCAAGAGAAGACCACTTTCATGTGTCCTTATGGCACTTATGCTTACAGGCGTATGCCTTTTGGTTTATGTAATGCACCTACTACTTTTCAGAGATGTATGTCTGCAATTTTTCATGGTTTCTGTGAGGAGATTGTGGTAGTCTTCATGGACGATTTCTCCGTCTATGGAACTTCCTTTGACCACTGCCTCCACAATCTTAATAAAGTTTTGCAGAGATGCGAAGATACAAACTTAGTTTTAAACTGGGAAAAATGTCACTTCATGGTTAACGAAGTGATCGTGCTTGGTCACAAGATTTCCGAGAGGGGAATTGAAGTGGACAAGGCGAATATTGAAGCTATTGAAAGGATGCCCTATCCAAAGGACATTAAAGGTATTCGTAGTTTTCTCAGTCATGCTGGTTTCTATAGAAGACCCCTCACTATTCTTCTCCAGAAGGATGTTCCTTTTGTATTTGATGAAGATTGTAAGGAGGCTTTCGAAGTTCTGAAGAAATCTTTGATAACCCTCTCCTATGGTACAACCACCTGACAAGAAATTTCCCTTTAAAATTATGTGTGATGCTAGTGATTTTGCTATTGGAGTTGTTTTAGGACAAAGGGTTGATAAGAAATTGAATGTTATACATTATGCTAGCAAAACCCTTGATAGTGCTCAAAAGAATTACGCTACTACCGAGAAGGAATTCTTAGCAGTAGTATTTGCTTGTGATAAGTTTATTCCTTATATTGTTGATTCTAAAATTATTATTCACACTGACCATGCTGCTCTTAAGTACCTTATGGAAAAAAGGATGCCAAACCAAGAATCATCAGGTGGGTACTCCTTCTTCAAGAATTTGATTTACAGATTGTTGATAGAAAATGAGCAGACAATCCGGTGGCGGACAATCTTTCAAGGATGGAAGATATACCGCATGACGCCATCCCAGTCAACGACAATTTTCCAGACGAACAACTTGCCGTTGTAAAAGTACAATCTCTCTTCGATCCTTGGTTTACAGATTATGCTAATTTTATCGTTGCAAAGTATTTGCCTCCAGGTTTAACATTTCAGCAAAGGAAGAAGTTCTTCCATGTTTTGAGGCACTACTTCTGGGATGACCCTCATATTTTCAAAGAAGGTCCTGACGGGATGATGAGAAGATGCATACCGGAACATGAGCAGAAAGACATTCTCAAGCAATGTCACGACAGTCCCTATGGAGGACATCACGCCGGTGCGAGGACCACACATAAGGTTCTCCAATCAGGTTTTTATTGGCCTACTCTCTTTAAAGATGCTAGAAATTATGTTTTATCTTGTGATAAGTGTCAGAGAGTTGGTAATATTAGTAGGAGGAATGAGATGCCTTTGAATTACTCACTAGTGATTGAGCCTTTTGATTGCTGGGGTTTTGATTTTATGGGTCCTTTTCCTCCTTCAAACAAGTACACTCACATTTTAGTAGCTGTTGATTATGTGACCAAGTGGGTCGAAGCAATCCCCACTGAGAGTGCTGATCACAAGACATCTTTGAAAATTCTCAAAGATGTAATTTCCCTAGGTTTGGTGTATCTAGGTATCTTATGACTGATGGAGGATCACACTTCACGCATGGAGCTTTTAGAAAAGCTTTAGCCAAGTACGATGGCAATCATAGAATTGCTTCACCGTACGATCCTCAAACTAGTGGGCAAGTTGAGCTCACCAACAGAGAGATCAAGTTGATCTTGCAAAAGATAGTTAACAGTTCTAGAAAGGACTGGTCAAAGAAGTTAGGAGATGCTTTGTGGGCGTATAGAACTACTTACAAAAACCCCATGGGCATGTCCCCGTATAAAATGGTCTATGGCAAGGCTTGCCATTTTCTATTAGAATTAGAACATAAAGCTTTCTGGGCTGTTAGAGAGCTTAATGCTGACCCAACGTTAGCCGGTGAAAAGCGTCTCATGAACTTGACTTCTCTAGATGAGTGGAGAAGTGAAGCTTACGAGAGTGCTACAATGTTCAAGGAAAAGGTAAAGAAGTGGCATGATAGAAGGATTTTGAAACGTGAATTTAATGTTGGAGATAAAGTTTTGTTGTTTAGATCTTGTTTCAGGTTTTCTCCAGGTAAATTACTTTCCAGATGGGAAGGGCCATTTCATATCGAAGAAGTTTACAGGTCAGGTGCAATTAATATTAGCAATTTTGATGGCACTAAACCTTAAGTTGTGAATGGGCAAAGACTCAAGCATTACATGGCGGGAGATCCCGTCAACTTTGATGTAAATATAATACACACAAGCACTCATTAAGAATATGTTGCAGCCCCGTTTCAGACTCCAGCAGAACCAGAATAAGAAAAGGTATGTATTACGGTAAGGAAACATCGCGAAACCTCCATAAAAGTTCTAGATTACGAGTTTTTGCAAAATATAGAAAATTCAGAGCCTAATTAGAGCCGGAGAGGAGCTCCAGGGGGCCCAGGCGCCCCCTAGCGCGACCTACCTCCTGGCCGTGCCGGGAGGCCGCCTGGGCACCCCGGAGCCCATCTCCGACTCCACTTTGGCATGTTACCTTCCTATTGTTGCAGATTTTTTTGCTATATATTTGCCTGGATAGCCCCGTCACCGTATCTCTCGATTTCGCGTGTTTTCTTCTCGAGCTGTTTCTGCCAGGACAAAAAGCTATTTTGAGAGATGTCTTCTTGTGGTTCGAGCGAAGAAGACTTCTTGGGGCGACGTGTACGCCAAGTCCAGCAGGATCTAAACGAAGGGAAGCACATTGATTGGGCTACATAAGAAGAAGAAATTGCCTCAAGACAAGCGGAGATGGAGCGCTCCGTGAGAGAGGAAGTCAAGATTATCACTGCCCAAAAACAAGAAGGTACAAGCAATCACATCATGGTGGGATCTGTCCAACCTCAATATGATCTTTCTCTTAACCTTTCAGGGCCTCCCACTTCACTTGAAGATCAACGTACGATCTCCACCATCTCCGAGGCTTACCGCATCACCAATCAACTCTGTGAAGATTTCCGTGTACTGAAAGTAAAAGTGGAAGTCTTGGAGTCAGAAAACCGAACCCTTCGTCGTGTCATCAGGGATCTGAAGAATCAGAAACAACAAGAATGAGGAGTAAATATCCTTGGGTAATGGCACCCCTCAGCTTGTTCCAAGCTTGGGGGAGTGCCCAATATCTTTATCTTTATCTTAGTCTTTTAGAGTCAAGTAGAGTCGTATCATGTCTAGGGAAGTTATTATATGAAATAGGTGTTTGCATTGAGGTCTATCACTCCTTCTGTGGAGAGTTTGTATCCGTGAGTGTGGACTCGTCTATGTTGGAATATTAATGAGAAGTCTATTGGTTCCTTCGCTGCACTCGGTATTCTCTTCACGCAATCGACCTTATATGATGATTCTTATGGGGAGTATTGACCTTATATCAGGTATGGCTTTGAAAACTTTATTTAATTTTGGCAAACATAGCTTTGGTCTTGACAACATGCATGTTTTCTCAAGTTGCGACATAGCCAAAACCTTTATGTTATTATGCTTGAAGTGTTATGTTGACAAGGAAGACAACTTGATGTGTTATGCTTACCTTAGTGTTTATGCTTTATATGTTTTGCATTTAAGTTAGCATCAATTGTCTGTTCTCTCAAAGCCTTTGCTAGCCAAACCCTTTGCCTAGCAGATTTCTGCTTGTGCATCCATACCCTGAAACCATTACCTTCCATATGAGTCCACCATACCTTCCTATTTGTGGTATTTCCCTACCACTTCTAAAAGTATAGAATTTGTGTGTTATCCTGAAATGTTCAAAATCTTCCGTTTTGTGCCTCTTGTTTAGCTCATGAGGAAGTAGTAGGTAATTCATGATCTTCTTAAGTTGGACAAGTTTTACCCAGGGATTGCATGTCTAATCTGCAAACCCATAATATGAGGAGGAACTGGCATGAGTGCGCCCAGCTCGAAAGATAATATAACAAACAAACCCTCCTTCACGCTTGGTCTATGATAAATCAGAAACTTTGGCAGTGATAAACAAAGGAGATTAAGGGGATGTGATCGTCCCCACTTGGGAGCCGTTCCTCGAAACTTGTCCATCTTGAGAAGTAATTGAGCTATCTATTAGCATTCGTTGACAAAATATGCACCTCCCAAAATTTATTTTCATTCTGTTTGACTTAAGGATAGCACATGAGTTTTCCCTGCTTGCCTTTAACAAGACCTTTCCTTTACTTTTATGTTGATTTAGTTTTCCTACTTCCTTCCTTTCCCAAAGAGAACAGACACTTAATGATGATGAGGATTCATCCATATAATGTTGCATTAAGTTTTGCCATGCCACCTCATTGTTGACATTATCTTCTTGACAAGTAAGTTGTTTGCAAAAGCTTTTGCTAGGCAAACATCTTCCTTTGTGTTAGAATTTGCACTTCATGACTAATAACATGTTCTTTCAAATCTTCAATTTGTTTCATCATATTTAGAAAGAGCAAAATTAAAAGTTATTAGTTGTCCTTTGACCAAGGATATGTTTGCCATAATTTGATGAGTTTTCTCAGCCATACTTTTGATTATAATTGTTATTAATTTCTCATAAGGACCTTATGAGTTGAGGTTTCTGTTGAGGATGTTTGAGTTTGGTGAAGAAACCTTGATGCTTCTTGTCCGTATTCTATTTATCGACACTTCACTCTCTAAACTTGTGGACAGGTTTATCGAGCTCAGTATTCGCTTGGGGACAAGCGAGGTCTAAGCTTGGGGGAGTTGATACGTCCAAAATGCATCACTATTTTATATAGTAATTCTTTCTCATTCATTGATATATTTCATGTTATGATGCTGTTCTTATGTTGTTTTGGCTTATTTTACACAGTTTGAAACTTTCCGGTGCCGAAGCAGCAGACGTAGGATTCAGCGGTAAAAAGTGGACGCTGAGTTGCTGAAGAAGAATACCTCCAAATTACCTAAAAATCGATGAACGGTATTTTTCAGAAAGATGACGAAGACACGCCGAAGAGGGGCCAGAGGGGGGCCACAGGGTGTCCAGGCGGACACCTGGCACGGCCCCCACCCTGGCCGCACCGGGAGGGCGCCTGGATCCCTAGGGCCACTCCCGGCTCCCCCTTTGGCCTATATATCACTCGTCGTCTAAAAACCCTAAAAAGGAGAGAGTTTTCAGAGTTCCTCCGCCGCTCCATGGCGGAAACCTACAGAGGAGAAAAGACATCTCCGGCGGGCAGATTCCGCCGGGGAGAACACCTCCCGAAAGGGGAGATCGTCGCCATCGTCATCACCATCGTCACGGGCATCATTGAGATCATCATCAACATCAGCACCATCTCCACCACCATCGAATCTCATCTCAAAAGTCCAACTTGTGTTGTAATCCGTACTATCTATCCTCTCTACTCCATCGGTCTTGATTACTACCGTGTGATGAATGCTATTGAGTTTTGTTGGAGAAATATTATTGTGTCCAGATTGTTTATCATCTATTTTTCCCCACGGATCATGATCTCTTTTATGTCTTTTGAGTAGTTACTTTAGTTCCTGAGGACATGAGAGAAGTCTAGTTGTTAGTAGTCATATGATGTTGAAGTAATATGTGTTGTTTGATATTTAAGTTCTGTTTTTATTTACCTAGTGGTGTTGTGTGATTCGAACACTCAACACTTCGCCTTATTAAGGACCTAGGGGAATGCATTGTGTACAAAGAATGCTTACGGTGGGTTGCTGGAGTGACAGAAACCTGAACCCCAGTTCACACGCTTTTGCACAAGGGAACAATGGATCAACGGTCGTATTGCTATGGTTAGGCTTTTTTCCTTAATTACTATCTTGTATTTGTGGATGCTTGCAAGGTGTTTAATCATAAGAGTGCACTTATCTCAGTCTAGAGGGTGCACTAGCATAGATCCACCCACTCAACACTTATCAACACGACACATAGTACCGATACGGAATATGGCGAAAGCACGTGACTATTCCCCCCGTGTGTCCTCAAGAACACTTTAGCCTTTATAAGTTCAGTTGCTAGGCCTCTCCTTTGCTCAAAAGGATTGGGCCCCTTGTTACTCGTCATTGCCTTTTACTTTGCTCTCTTTTACCTTCTGGTTGCTTATACCGAAAACCCCTAAAAAGTTATCTTTCAGTTCCTGCAGCTATTTCTTTACCAAAGTCACTTACCAATACCTTCTGCTCCTCGTTGGGTTCGACACTCTTATTTATCGAAAACGCTACAAACGATCCCCTACAGTTTAGGGTGATCAGCCCTTCGTTGGTTACC
The DNA here is from genome assembly GCA_950022295.1 of Bromus sterilis. NCBI lineage: Eukaryota > Viridiplantae > Streptophyta > Magnoliopsida > Poales > Poaceae > Bromus > Bromus sterilis. The sequence goes on along the minus strand of OX465596.1, from coordinate 342,498,977 downwards.
CCAAGTGGAAGGTGAGATGTAGGATAGCAGCAAATTTCCCCTATGTAGGGGATAGGGTTTGTCTCAAGTAGGACTCAAAAGTGGAAAAGTAGGTGACAACAGCGCTAGAAATTTAGCGGTTGATGTGGACCTGCACACACACAACAAATAACTTTTCTGCCAACAAAGTTCAGAGAGGTTGTCAATCTCTCCGGTCTTGTTGTTTACCAAGGATCAAACGCAAGGGATAATGATAATGGTGATAGCTACTAGAAAGTAAAAGAAGAAAATAAATGAGCGTGTAAACAGTGATGAGAATATGGACCAGGGTCCCGTGATGTTCACTAGTGATGTCTCTCTCCCAAAATACGATAAAACTGCTATGCGAGGTAAACAAATCACATGTGGGCAATTGACAGGATTACGGGCGCAAACCAATGCTAACTATGCTAAAAATGAAGGAAGAGGCTCAAAAGCATGGGCCTGACGCCAAAATAAGTAGACCGAAATCCAACTACATCCACTAGTAATCATCCACCTTGAGATATCTATCCAGAACATCTCGCCGGTATTAAGTTGCGAGCCCCACCCAAAGTGTAAAACCAAAGCAACAAACAACTGCATTAAAAAGCACTTTGCGTAAAGTAAACAATCCTTGCAACCGCGGTTACAAGCACCGTTGTTTTCCCCCTTGTGGCAACAACACATCCCCTAGACTCATGTTTCTGTCACTCAAGCGTGTCATCAGGGGGAATGAACCCACAATCGAGCATAACGTTCCCTCTTGGAGTCACTACCTACTACTTGGTCAAAGCAATAAACAGCAACTGAGAACATGCAAGAATTACTCAAGAAAATAAATATAAAAGATAAGAACCAAATATATTACTCAATCACAAACTGAACATAGTCTCATAATCCATCAGATCCCAGCAAACTCAGCATAGCAACAACAGAAAATTATATATGTGCCTCGATCATGTAGGGCAGCTCACGAGGTATAATCCATGAAGAACAAAGAGGGGAGGAGAACATCACATTGCTACTGATCACGGAGCCATGGTACAAGGTAGACTACTCACGGATCATCCGGGAAGCGTCCATGGTGGAGGAGAGGCTCCCGGAGGTCAATCCTCCCTCCGACAGGGTGCTGGAAAGAGGACTGTTGGCGCTCCCGATCTTGGAAGCGCGGAGGCGACGGATTAGAGGCGAGATCACGAAAAAGGGTTCTGTCCTCGAAAGAATCCTGCCACGGATAATATATAGGCGAAGGGGAGAAGCCAGGGGGGCCACCAGGGGTCTAGGCGCCCCCCTGGCGCGGCCAGCCCCTAGGGCACGTGTGACGGCCCCAAAATCAATCCATGTACAGTAATCATACACGCAGGGTACATGGCTGAGATTAGGGTGCCACGGTGAGAATATCACAGCACAACACTAAACACAAAAGGATAAACCAACATGTTACAAGACCAGGGATCACGAGGATCCAAATACATAAGTCATACAAGCCATAATATCTGAGTACAAACATAGTTAGTCAAGTTTCGCCTTAAGAAGGCTAGCACAAATGACATCAGAGACACAGATCGAAAAGGGGAGGCCTCCTGCCTGGGATCCACCGAACTACTCCTGGTCGACGGGGAACTCGACGTCGTAGTAGTCGCCTCCGGGGTACTCCTGCTCCTGGGCTCCAACGTCGACTGCAGCGGCCGATCAGGAAAAACGAAAAGGGGAAAATAAAGCAAAGGTGAGTATCTAGCATACCCGCGAGTCTAATGTCCGCTACTAAGCATTTATGCATTTGTATCAAAAGGAAGGGGGGGCTATATATAGTGGACTGCAAGATAGAAATCAGAATAAGGGTAAGAAGCTAGGCCTATCGAAGACTAGCATCTTCCGACGAGTCTTGCAGCATGAGGAGAGAATAGCTAACAGTTCATATAAAGCATAAAGTAACAATGCAGCAGAAGTTGCTGCAGCATTGTATAATAGTAAGTTGTAATAATTAACAATGCCTCCGAGATCCCCTCCTCGACTCCCCAGCGAGGAAGAAAACCCGGAACCATACAGTTTAGTAATAATAGTTTGTAGTAGTAGGATCTGGCTTCAGCATAAAGCGTCCTGTTACTGTGGATACGACTATTCGAATAGATTAATCTTCCCTGCAGGGGTGCACTTATGTTACACTACAACGCACGGATCTCTAGGGTGGCATACACCTTGTTAGGGAATGCCCCACCGAGGCTATCCGACACTCCATATCCCATCTTTCAAACTCAATAGAGAGGCCATCCGCCGGTCTAAATCCTAAGTACGCCGGGCCTTGGACCCCAACCCAGACGTACTCCTGCATGGTGCGTAACTGGCCGGTGAAGCATAACCAAACCAAATAAGACATCACCGCGCGAGCAAATAAGACAACACCACTTCCCGGCAATCAGCCCGCGGTACTGCTGACGTCTGAAGAGTCCTCGGGCGAGACTACGAAGCAGGGGAGCCCATAACTCGTAATTCCCACGTGTAGGCAGTGCGTATAAGCCAAAAGGCTACTCAAGTCATCTGCCGAACCATTGGTCATTCTATTAACTTGCAGGACAACCATTATCGTTGCCTCGACTTAGCAGACCCGCGGACAACGACAACAGTCAAGACCACCAGTACATCGGTGCCTGCCCTGTCGTCCCACCAAGTCTCCGCGGTTACCAACAAGATGAACCGACTCCTTACCTTATCTCGCGTGTGCTCCTGGAGGAGCTCGACTTTCGTGGTTTGGTAACTCTCGCGGCCAACAATCAGGGGCCAAGCACACCGGTACACTGGTCGTACCCTCCCTGTCGTCCCGTCGCAATATCACTCGCGGGCACCGTTGGGTCGCTCGACTTCTTACCTGAAGGAAAACCGTTGCTCAGGTACCTAGAGTGGCTATGCAGAGTCAACAACGAGTAGAGTACAAGGATTTCTCCTTGATAGCTCACACTTGATGGTGGCTCGGCACATCCAAGCTAGTGGGCCTTAGGCGGTGTCTGCATTGTACCGTACCTGTGCAGTTGTAATAAGTTGTATCCGCGTCACTCCCCTGAGTGATCACGACCCACTATCTAATCCTAGCTAACAATGCGCAGGGATCACTGCTGAATATAATATATATTTATCTAGGAAGCAAAGGATAAAGGAAAGTACATCAAGGGGGACAATGACAGGCTATGCAATAGAATAGGATTGTAACGTAGCAGCAGCAGTAACAATGCCCAGTGCAAGAAAAGTACGGAAAGATAGGCGATATCTGGGGAAGATAATGGCTCTTCTTGCCTGGAAGCTCAGCAGTAGAGGCAGGGTCGTCGACGAAGTAGTCGTACTCAGCAGCGGTGTAGTCGGCGACAACAGCGGGGTCTACCGGAGATTAAGGAGGGAAGAAACAGTAAATACAAAGCAAGCATATACAAACAGATGCATGTCCTGACAGATGCAATGTTAACAGTGTTCTAACGCAGTGCAATGGACGTTGCTCAGAGCGGGAATTTATCCGGGGATGAAATTCCGGCTCCGGGCGATTATCGACAGACGGCCCGGAAAGGGGAATGTCGATGTTTGTTGCGTTAAAGGGGTGTAGTTGACATACAAATAGCATATTCGTATTTGCTATATTTTTCTGATCAATTTTTATGTATAAAGTTTTTCCATCTGAGTTACAGTTTAAAAGATATTGATTTTCAAAGTTTTAAATTATTTTAAACATTTCTGGAATTTCTTTTATTATTTAAATCAATATTATCCATAACAGTACTGGTTTAACCAGTAAACTGACATGTGGGTCCCACATGTCAGCCTCTGGTAATTATAAAACATTTTAATTATTTAAACAGGACATGGGCCCACCTATCAGTGACTGATTTATATTTCTATTTGAATTATCCTAACTAACTACAGAGGGCCCACCTCTCAGTGTAACATTTTAATTAATCAATTTTAATTAAGTTAAAGGGCAGGGCCCACAGGTCAGTGGGGGGTGGGGTTTGTTTTCTGCTTAATTTAAATAGGCTATTAGATGGGGGTTGGGCCCAGTTGTAATAGACTCAGGGGGGTGGGGGGGGGGTTAGTGCTAATCACCCCCCTAACAGGTGGGGCCCACTAGGCAGTGACCCAGAGCTCATCGGCGACGATGACCGGCGGCGAGGTCGAGCCCGTGCTCAACACACGCCACACGAGGGGTTGCGGCTTGTTGGGTTCGAACCGGGGGAGAGTGGCGTGTCGTTTGGTGGTGGTGGTGGTGGTGGTGGTGCCGGAGACGCGGAGCGACGACGGCGACGTGCGCGGCGGCGGCAGTGGCAATGGCGTCGACGAGGAGCTCGAGTCTACGGGTTACAGTGAGCATGCGCTAGCGGGTTCGTCTCCTGGGAGGAAGGGGATCAATATGACGTGCACAACACGCCAAATGCGCGAGCCAGGCCGCGACGGGCGAGCTCGCTGGCGGCGGTGAGGAAAAGCCCTCATGGCAGTGGCGTCTACGGGGCACGGGGAGCTCAACGGGGAGGTGGCGGATGTGGAGGAGCTCACCAGGAGGGTGTAGGGGCGGGCAGTGCGCTCGGGGGAGGGTCGGGGTGGCCGGAATCGCTCGTCGACGTGTCGGCGGCGAGGAAGGGGAACGATGGCGTGGCGCGACGTGGAAGGGCTTCCGGCTCAATTCGTCGCAGTAGTCGACGTAGTCGACGGTGGCGCACTCGGTGGACACGGAGGCGAGGCTCGGCGTGGACAGTGGCCGCGCAAGGCCACTGCAATGGCGACGGCGGCGCTCAGGAGCTTTTCCCCCGACGACTGCGAGAAGAGGAGGAGGGAAAAATGGAGGCGGGGGGGGGGGTGTCCAGGGGGAGGCTGGGGCTCGGCCTTATCCCCTCCGCGTCACAATGGAGGTGGGGGCGGCCGGGAGAGACGCCAGCCACGGCGAGCTTGCCATGGCGACGGGGCAGGAGGGGATGGGATGGGGGCAGTTGGAGAAGAAGAGGCCCAGGGTGGGCCTGTCGCCCTAGGCGAGGTTTAAATATTTTCATTTTGTTGTTTCTTTTGTTTACTGTCTTTTCTGTTTTGTATTTTGTTTTTAATGTTTTACATTTTTACAAATCATGTTAGGGGTTTCTAAATTATAGTTGTATCCCATGTAGGTGATACAACAAGTTTGGTGCATTTTAAAATTCATTGGATATTTCAGCTAGATTATAAATGATTAAAATGGACTTTATGAGCTACTGTTTTAATTGTTTGAAATCTTCCATAGTTCAACAAACACCCAAAGTTAGTTCAACATGGTCCTATCAATTTTAGGAATTTAACAAAACTAGTTTCATAATTTTTGGCCAAGCTTTGATTTGCCACATTATTTCTATTTTCAATTCAAAAGGGTTTTGGGGTTTGGTTTGACTCCAAGTGATAAAGATAGAATTGGCAAATTGCATTTTAATACCAACCACGATGGTTTCGAATATGATCAAATGCAAAGTTTGAACAAGGCAAGGAGAGTAACAGTGATTAGCAAACAGTGATGGTCAACAGTGAGGGTGATTACTGTTACAGATACTGAGGGTGTTACAACACGCCACCAGGGCGCCTGGGCCCCTGGTGGTGGCCCTCTGGCCCCAACCAGGTGATTCCGGAAGGTTCCTTCATGCTGACTTGTTATCTTATTTTCCCGAATTTTTGGAGCACTTTTAATATGGGGGAAACCTAAAATAGAAAAACAGCAGAAAATAGAAACTGGCACTGTGGTGCACTGAGTTAATAAGTTAGTCCAAATAGGATCAAAATTGTATGAAAGTGTATCTAGATCATAGCAATATCACACAAAACATGCATGGAGCAAGCAGAAATTATAGATACGTTTGGGACGTATCAATGCCCGTCCCGCATCCTCGTCTGCAACTCGGCGGTGAGCACATGCTTGATGAGATGCTGATACGTCCCAAACGTATCTATAATTTCTGCTTGCTCCATGCATGTTTTCTGTGACTTTGCCATGTTTTGCTTGAACTTTCATACACTTTTGAACCTATTTGGACTAATCTATTAACCCAGTGCACCCAGCTGCCAGTTGCTGTTTTCTGCTGTTTTTGTATTTCAGGTTTTCCAGCCATTAAAAGTGCTCCAAAAAATCTAGGAAAATCAGATAAAAAATCAGCGTCGCGGAAGCTTCTGTAAACACCAAAGCAGCGAAGGGGGGCCACCACCAGGGAGCCAGGAGGGTCCCTGGCGCGGCCCCACCCTAGGCCGCGCCAGGAGGCCTCCTGGCTACCCGGTGGGTCCCCTCGATGCCCCCCTTCGCCTATATTTACCCCCCGTGACGGAAACCCTCAGGATGAACTCCTTTTTCGCGATCTCGCCTCTGTTCCACCGCCGCCGCCGTTTCAAGATCAGGGCTGCCTGGAGAAGCTGCTCTGGCACCCTGCCGGGAGAAGCTACCCCCTCCGGGAGACCATCCATAGCCGTGGACGCCTCACGTATGTACCGTGAGTAGTTTCCCTTGGACCATGGGTCCGTGACCAGTAGCTATGTGATCTATCTCTCCCTATTTTGTGCTTCCACTTTCGAGTCCTCGTGAGATGCCTCACATGATCGAGGCATCTATGTAATTTCTGCTGTTGCTATGCTGAGTTTGTTGGGATCTGATGGATTATGAAACTATGTTCAGATTGTGATGAGTAATATATTTGGTTCTTCTCTTTTATATTTTGTTCTTGAGTAAATTCTTGCATGTTCTCCGTTGCGGTATTTGCTTTGGCCAAGTATTCTATTTGCAACTCCAAGAGAGAGCGTTATGCTCGATTGTGGGTTCAGCCCCTCGATGTCTAGCTTGAGTGACAGAAACATGAGACTAGGGGATGTGTTGTTGCCACCAGGGATAAAACAATGGTGCTTGTACTTGTGGGTGCAAGGATTCTTTACTTTACGCAAAGTTCTTTTAATGCAGTTGTCTGTTGCTTTGAGTTTACACTTTGGGTGGGATTCGCAACTTAATACCAGCGAGATGTTCTGGATAGATATCTCAAGGTGGATGATTCGTAGTAGATGCAGATGGATTTCGGTCTACTTACCTTGGCATACTGCCCATTGCTTTTGAGCCCTTCCTGTCTTTGCATCATAGTTAGCATTGCGGTGCCTTCATAATCCTGTCAATTGCCCAACTGTGATTTGTTTACCTCGCTATAATTTTTATCGTCTTTTGGGAGAGAGACATTACTAGTTAAAATCACGGGAGCCCGGTCCATCTTCACATTATTGTTCACACTACCAATTTACTTTTAGTATTTACTTTTCCGTTGCTATCACTATCATTATTATCTCTTGCGTTAATCCTTTGTAAACAGCAAGGCCGGAGGAATTGACAACTCCTCTGAACTCGTTGGAAGCAAAGTTATTTGTATCTGTGTGCAGGTCCAGGTGAAGTTAGCAACCTAGGTTGTGAACGGCGCCATTGTTCACTTTACCACCTACTTGTATCTCTTGAGTCCTACTGGAGACAATCTAATCCTTAGCATCTTCGCTAAGGGAAACTTCCCATTGTGCTACATAAAACCTTCCACATGGGGTAACCAACGAGGGGAGAGAAGCCATCAAGCAAATTTCTGGCGCTGTTGCCGGGGACTCAAGTCTACAAGATAGGGGAGTTGCACACTATCTTTTACCGTTGCTTTTTAGTCTTGTTAGTTTACCTTTCAGTTTTTGCTTTAGTGTCTTTTATCAAAAATCCAAAAAATAGATTATGTCTAGTTCCTTACTTGCCAATCAATGTCTGACTTATTTGAAACCAGGTCTTATTGGCATGGAGGACTCACCGAGGATCAACAAAAGTGGTACAAGGAACACCGCTTGTCTCAAAAGGGGATACACTTATGGAAACAAATACACCAGTTGTATGACTATGCTAGAAACTTGTGCTCAATATATAATATATCTTTCTGCAGATGAATCTTGTTGCTTCATGAGGCACAAACACCTTGCTTTCCAATGTGATTACAATGATGATGAAACCTTAGCTTCTTATGCTAAGAGAAACTATGATTTTTATGATGCAGAGGAAATAGATGAATTTGTTGCTTATAAGGGTGCCTATGAAATTACTTCTCTTCTTAAAAATATTGATGATGCCCCTTACAAATCTGAGAGTCTTGCTATACTTAACTATTGTTTGGAAAATTACGATGCTAATTATTACATTACTGATCATCTTGAGAGAATCTCTCCCCCAAAGGAAGAGACTAATGATTTGCATGACTCTATGGAAGAAGAAATTGTTGAACCTGAAAGCTCCTTGGATGAAATAGAGGAGGAGAGTGACGAACAAAAGGAGGAAGAATGGAGCCATCCATTCTATCTTCTAATGAGAGTAACTCTTTGAATCTTACCTTATATGAGTGCTATGATCCTATGGATTCTTTTGAAATATCCCTTTTTGATGAAGTTGATGCCTTCTATGCTTATGGCCGTGATGCCACTATGGATGATGCTTACGGAGATGAAATTTCTATAGTTCCTCATGTTAAGCATGAAATTTTTGCTATTGCACCCACACTTGATTGTCCTATTATCTTTTTGAAATCTCCAACTCATATTCCGGAGAACTTTGCTCTTATCAAGGCTCAATGTGATGGGTTGCATTTATCTTATGTTCCTAAAGACCGTGTTGAAAACTGTACACGTGTACTTGTAGGCCATGAACAACATGATTTATGTGATAGTTATATTCTTGATGTTGTTCATGATACTACTGAAAAGAATTTTGAGAGAGAGGAAAGTTTGGTTGTAGAAACTTTCATGTTACAAAAACACCTCTCTCTTTGTTGAAACCTTTGAAGTTCTTCCTGTTTCACCTCCCCATGCTTGTTGCTTTGTTCTTCTTCCATTTATTTCTTTACAAGTTTCCAAAGCATAGGAAGTGGGTTAGGCTTAAATGTGTTTCATATTTGCTTCTTGATGCTCTCTATTGCTTCAAAGTTCTTATTCTTATGTGAGCATCTTTTATAACTTTAAGCATAGCTAATGGCTTTAAAGAAGCGCTTTCGGGAGGCAGCCCGCAACGAATTTAGGTTTTTCTTTTTTCTTTTGTTCTGTTCTTAGTGGTCTTGATGATTTTTACTACTGTAGCAACATCATTGTATCTTTACTTTTCAAGCTTTGTGCCAAGTTTAGCCTCATACGGCAAGGGAAGTGAAAGTTGTGACGCGCTGTCCAGAAAACAGATTCTGTCCTCGTGACTAGAAAAATCAGAGAAAAATCCCAGTTCGTCTTTTTGAGCTGAAATTTTTACACAGCGTGCTCTATACAATTACGGAACTTCCGTATGTTCTGAGTTTTTTGATTTGAGTTGCAGAAGTACGCCCAAAAAATTCGTTTCTATCTTCTGTTCTGTTTTTCATAGATTCTGCCACGTTTTGTCTCTCCGTACTTTTGCAAACCTTAAGCTTGCTTTTTCTTTGCAAAAACTTTTTGGAAATCTTGAGAAACAGTAGCTCTTCCTGGAAATCTTTATTTGCTGTAGAGGAAAAATTATTTTATTAGGGTACGAACCTCTCTAATCAGTCTACAATGAGTTATGTATGAAGGGAGTTTTCAAGTGCGCGATGGAAGATGATGAAAGAAGATTCGGGAGTGTCACGCGCTCAAGCTTGGGGATGCCCCATGCATCCCCAACAAATATTCAAGGAGACTCAAGCATCTAAGCTTGGGGATGCCCCCGTGCATCCCCTTCTCCATCAACAATCACCAGTTTGTCCCTCGTTGCACTATATTTTTATCACTTCATGCGTTATGTGCTTTTCTTGGAGCGTCTTGCTCTTAGGTTTTGTTTCGTTTTTAGTTTTCTTTAGCTTTGTTTGCTGTAGTAACAAGTTATATCCCAGCTTACTTACTCTTTTGTGTGGGAGAGATTCACGCTCCGCTTGAACTAGAACTCCTCATAGGATTTGCATGCTTATTCTTTTATCTGTGAGCTGTTCTTTTTCTTTTCTTAGCTGCTGTTCTGTTTAGGTGTAGTGCTTTAGTTTTTTTTTCTAGAGCTTTTCTTTTGTCTTAGGTTGAACTTTCTATAGGTTGCATGTTTTATCTTGTTAGAGAGTTTGCCTGTTGCACTAAGTTCTGTGTCATGACTGAAAGTAGGTAGTTAAAGTTGATGTTCTCTTTGTAGTAGTAACTTGCAATAGTTTTGAGGTATTGACTAGAGTAATGTTTGAACTTATGGTGTCAAGAGCTCTTGCCTATTAGTGATAGATGTCGTATTTTGGGCAATCAGTGTGTTTTTCGAAAACCAAAAAACCCGTGTTGAGAACTCTAGCTACTAGATGGATCACTAACCTCTGGAGGGTTCGAATATTAGAGTACACTCACGTACCATGAGTCGAGGATGCGCAAGGATAACCAAACCCCCATACACTCCTCCTCGGGGGTACCTGTCTCTTTGTGAACCTCCTGATTAGATTGAGAGTTACCGATAATAAGTGCATGAGTTCTTCGGAATAATGTGAGTATTCGAAAGTTGACACTTCCACCTACCCATAATTTTCTAGCATCTTCCGTACCGCGCATTGCCCTTTCTCACCTCGAGAGTTGGCGCCTACTTCGCCGGTGCATCCAAACCCTTGGCACGATACGCTCTGTCATCATAAGCCTCCTTATATCTTTCCTCAAAAAATCCACCATACCTACCTACAAGGCATTTCCATAGCCTTTCCGAGATACATTGCCATGCAACATCCACCTTCTCATGACTTGATCTTCATGTCATACATGCTACTTGCTTGATCGATGAGCCGCATGATAGTTGGGCCTTGCCCTAAACATTGCTACATGACGCGCTAGTATCATTTCATATCCTGCTACACTGGCAGAGGCATACATTTGCATACTTCATGATAGTTACATTTTCTTTATGTGAGTACCTTTGTAAAGTGTGAAAGATCTATATTCTTGTAAAATATAGAGTATTGCCCCTAAAGTGAGGAAAAGATCCCAAAGAGGACAAAATCAAAAGATCCCAAAGAGGACAAAATTAAAAGATCCCAAAGAGGACAAATGAGAGTTAAATAGAAAGAGCCATTGAGGCCACCAAAAAATACAAAAAAATAGAAAAAAGAGAAAAGAAAAATAAAAAGAGAGAAGGGGCATACTACTATTATTTTTGAGAGATCCACACTAGTACTTCATCTTCTATCCCTTGTATTCCATAGAGATCATCATCATGCATATAGTTATGTGGGGACCTTCACACTATAGAACTTGGCTTGTATATTCCAATGATGAGCCTCCTCAAATGAGCTCTAGGTCTTCTTGAGCAAGCAATTTGGATGCACCGCCACTAGTTCCATTGGAGAGCTTACCTTAGCTCACATGTGCATCCGTTGTATGGCAATCCCTACTCTTCACATCATATCTATCATATGGCTTTCTTTCGCATATGATTGTCCTCATTGATGTGAGCCTTTCACACCTTTTTGTCTTCCTCCTCCACCTTCTTTCCGTTTCGCCTTTTAGGTGTCAACTTTCTTGCTCACGCTCATCCATTGCATGAGTGCTCAAAATATCGAAAGGGAGTGGATCAGTTTGACTTGTACCTGACTAGTGGTCTGGGGACGAGTCCAGATAAGAATCCAAAGGAGACCAAGTGTGAAACTTTTAGTAGATAGTTGTTCTCAACATACTTTTTTCTCTTTCTTCCCAGTCCCTTGCTTGCACGCAAACACCATTTGGAGACATTCGAGTCACAGACAGCAAGAGCTCTTGCACCTTTTGTTCTTTTGTTGCTTATGTCAATGCTAATATAGACTCTTGCTTGTTAAGACTTGAATTGAATTGCATGCTTTGATTGCTTTACTTAAAAGTCCTTATTTGGTTGTGTGGCATGTCACCACAGAAATTATGCTTGTTATCATTTACCTACTCGAGGACGAGCAGGAATTAAGCTTGGGGATGTTGATACGTCCCAAACGTATCTATAATTTCTGCTTGCTCCATGCATGTTTTGTGTGACTTTGCCATGTTTTGCTTGAACTTTCATACACTTTTGAACCTATTTGGACTAATCTATTAACCCAGTGCACCCAGCTGCCAGTTGCTGTTTTCTGCTATTTTTGTATTTCAGGTTTTCCAGCCATTAAAAGTGCTCCAAAAAATCCAGGAAAATCAGATAAAAAATCAGCGTCGCGGAAGCTTTCGGAAACACCAAAGCAGCGAAGGGGGGCCACCACAGGGACCCAGAAGGGTCCCTGGCGCGGCCCCACCCTAGGCCGCGCCAGGAGGCCTCCTGGCTGCCTGGTGGGTCCCCTCGACGCCCCCCTTCGCCTATATTTACCCCCCGTGACGGAAACCCTCAGGACGAACTCCTTTTTCGCGATCTCGCCTCTGTTCCGCCGCCGCCGCCGTTTCAATATCGGGGATGCCTGGAGAAGCTGCTCCGGCACCCTGCCGCGAGAAGCTACCCCTCTCGGAGACCATCCATAGCCATGGACGCCTCCCGTATGTACCGTGAGTAGTTTCCCTTGGACCATGGGTCCGTGACCAGTAGCTATGTGATCTATCTCTCCCCCTTTTGTGCTTCCACTTTCGAGTCCTTGTGAGCTGCCTCACATGATCTAGGCATCTATGTAATTTCTGCTGTTGCTATGCTGAGTTTGTTGGGATTTGATGGATTATGAGACTATGTTCAGATTGTGATGAGTAATATATTTTATTCTTCTCTTTTATATTTTGTTCTTGAGTAAATTCTTGCATGTTCTCCGTTGCGGTATTTTCTTTGGCCAAGTATTTTATTTGCAACTCCAAGAGAGAGCGTTATGCTCGATTGTGGGTTCAGCCCCTCGATGTCTAGCTTGAGTGACAAAAACATGAGACTAGGGGATGCGCTGTTGCCACCAGGGATAAAACAACGGTGCTTGTACTTGCGGGTGCAAGGATTGTTTACTTTACGCAAAGTTCTTTTAATGCAGTTGTCTGTTGCTTTGAGTTTACACTTTGGGTGGGATTCGCAACTTATTACCAGCGAGATGTTCTGGATAGATATCTCAAGGTGGATGATTCGTAGTAGATGCAGATGGATTTCGGTCTACTTACCTTGGCGTACTGCCCATTTCTTTTGAGCCCTTCTTGTCTTTGCAGCATAGTTAGCATTGCGGTGCCTTCATAATCCTGTCAATTGCCCAACTGTGATTTGTTTACCTCGCTAGCATTTTTATCGTCTTTTGGGAGAGAGAAATCACTAGTTAAAATCACGGGACCCCGTTCCATCTTCACATTATTGTTCACACTACCAATTTACTTTCAGTATTTACTTTTCCGTTGCTATCACTATCATTATTATCTCTTGCGTTAATCCTTTGTAAACAACAAGGCCGGAGGAATTGACAACTCCTCTGAACTCGTTGGGAGCAAAGTTATTTGTATCTGTGTGCAGGTCCAGGTGAAGTTAGCAACCTAGGTTGTGAATGACGCCATTGTTCACTTTACCACCTACTTGTATCTCTTGAGTCCTACTGGAGACAATCTAAACCTTAGCATCTTCGCTAAGGGAAACTTGCCGTTGTGCTACATCAAACCTTCCACTTGGGGTAACCAACAAGGGGCGAGAAGCCATCAGATGCGTCATGTGTAGGACTGGGCTCCGCCGGGATGGCACTGGGAGGTGCTTCCTTCCGGGGAGCGCAACTTGGTGTGGAATCTGGGTCCCGTCATCGACCCGGAGCTTATTTAGTGGCAGTCGCGTGGGCCACTATCGGTGCAGAGGGAGCCAACCCTCGAGGAGGTGGTACCTCGTCGTATCAGGGAGGAGGACCAGCACGTCCGTCGCTACTTGGTTGCGTTGGATGTCAGGTTCATAAATACCTGACAGGTTCTTCAGGGATCTCACCCGAGCTATGCTCTTGTGATGGTCCTTATCTTTGGATGTTTACCGCCCACGGCTCAGGAACCGAGAGTTGACGTCGAGTTTGATTATACGAGATGTGGTAGTGATAGTATTGTTGTATTAACTGGATTACTCGAGATGTATTGGTGATATTTATGATATAATATTATTGTTACAATTTTATCAAATTACTTCTCATGATAATTTTTATCGTTTTTTAGAATGCCTATGATTAAAACATATTGTGGCACTATATGTGACATCCGGGATAGGCCAGTGAGCCTTGTGATATGCACAAGTACGGAACTTGTGCATCCTAGTTGGCTCACTGGCGTCATCCCTGAAATCGCTTGTGTGTGTCCAATGTAATTAAGTATGAGGCACAAATCCGAATTACTTTTCTACTTTTGTTTTGAATGCCGATGATTAAACCGTTGTGACACCATGTGACACCATGGTTGGTCGAGTGAGCCTTGTGATATGCACAAGTATGGAACTTATGCATCTTACTTGGCTCGCTCGCTCCATCCCTGTAGTTGCTTGTGTATGTCCAATGTAAGTATGAGGCATAATTCATATTACTTTTCATGATTACTTTTGTACTTTTCATAATATATGCGTTGACTTTGAATTAATCTTTTGAATTACGAACACAGAAATTATATCTCTTAAGTGCGAGCATTGTCATGACGACTCGGGTCGATGCAACGATCCTGTGTTAGATGAAGACGCATACTTCTCCCTCATGCTTAGGTCTGGCTTCAAACATCATACGGTAGGCAACTTCAATGACGCGTTCTTCTTATTTAAGCGTGCATGACTTAAGTTTTTGTTTTAACATGTGTCATTTATTTTTTATAATTCAACTAGTGCATCCCTTGCTTTGCAAGGCGTCACGTCTGTGACAAAATCCACTACATGATTTCGAAGAAACAGTTACTAGAGAATTTAAACTTAAGATGGAACATTTCGTTTTAAGGTTAATATCTTTAATGAACCAGAGGTCACATTCTTGGGATGTTCAAATTGGGATGTATTATGCAAGACGTATGCATTTGAGGATAATATGAAAATAGCATTTGATCTTGGACATCGTCGTCGATGCACCGCTGTTTTTCATGATGATGAAATTTCGGTGGAAGTGGGCGACATGATTCCAGTTCGATCTTCATGTGAGTTTGTTAAACCACAAATTTGTTAATTCTACAACTTATTTTATTTGCTTCCAAATGTTGACAACTTATTTATAATTACCAGCTTATATTCTTGCCACGGAAGATGTACGGAAGCTTGTTGATAATCTATTTTATAATCGTGACTTGGAGCTAAGTATGCATGAACAAGATGAATTTATCGAAGTTCTTCAATTATTACCTGCGTATGCAGTCCATTTTAAGGCCGACACATCTTTTGGACCATACGTGCCATTTTCCTTTCGGTTGGAGGACTATATGATTAAAGAGCCTAGCCTGGTAAGATGTTTACTATTTTGTTAGTACTCCATCTCTTTTAAAAATTCATTCTTATTAAGTATACTTCATTGCTAACTATGCTACTAAAATTTATGTTCTTCAATAGAGGATCCCGCAAGCTGTTACGCCTAGCTGGATGCTGGGATTGAAAGGCGAAGTCAACACTTTTTGTGCACGACCATGGAGTGAACCTTTGAAACATGATTAAAACACTGAAAGTGGAATAGATGACTGCGTCAAAATCAAAGCATGTAGGAAGATAGTGATCCAAAAGAAATCACAACCTGGAGATAAGTTGTTCTCTATTCTCTACTATGGAAAATCTGGACGTTCTTTTGGTTTTATTTCCTTTGACCTCGGCGTGTTGAGTAGGTCTTACTAGTTATATGTGCTCGGAGTAGGTTATATAGTAGTAGACTTAAAAAATTAGGTATTACTTTGCTTAAAGTCTTGTGGTTATCGTGAGATATTGTTACTTGTGATGTGCGTTGTTTGGTATGATATGATATTGTTATTTGTGATGTATGTTGAACTGATTTGTCCTTGTGGGTTATTGTGTATTGGTATTGTTGTAAATATTGTTGTCATTGTGGGATATTGTATATTTCTTTATAAAAGGCTGCTGGAATATTTTTAAAATAAATAAATCTAGAAAACAGATTGTTGGCGTACATATTCGATTACTGCTGGCATACAGTGTATTGTATCACTAGCGATCGTATGTGTTCACCAGGGAAGGGGTGAAATACCTCTGGCGGTCGAAGATTTGTACGCCAACGGTAATGTCCCATAGCGTTGGCTTACGACACGCCCGCCAGTGGTAGTTCTTACCACTTGCGTGGATGTACTGGCGTACGCTTGTTTGCTAGTAGTAGCATATATACGCCTGATACGTCTCAAACGTATCTACTTTTCCAAACACTTTTGCTATTGTTTTGACCTCATTCTTGCATGACTTGAACTAATCTAACCCGGGCTGACGCTGTTTTCAGCAGAGTTGCCTGTATAGTTTTCCTATGTGCAGGAAAATGGATTTTTAGGTGTCTCAGAAAATTTCAGGAAAATTCATAGAAAATCCACGCACCCGAAGGGACATTGTGCCAGAAGTGGGGCCAGAGGACAGCCAGGGGGCCCCCAGGCGCCCTGCTGGCGCGACCCCACTCCTGGCGGCGCCGAGAGGCCGCCTGGGTGCGTCCTCCCCCTTTGGTGCCCTACCTTAGCTCCTATTTATTCCCGTGGTGAGGAAACCCCAGAACAGAAGTCGTTTTCCCAGTTTCTGTCGTGGAGCCGCCGCCACCCTTTGTTCTTATTCGGGAGGGCTAATCTGGAGGCTGTTTTGTCCTCCGGTGAGGGGATATCATTGCTATCGTCATCATCATCACCACTCCATCCTCCCTCCATGACTTCTCTTCTCATGTGTGAGTAATTTCCTGCTGTAGGCAAAGGGGATGGTAGGGATTGGGTGAGTTAGATCATGTAATAGTTCGTCAGATTGTTGGGGGCATCTTGCCTATCATCTACTTTGGTGTTTATCATCTTTGCTACAACTTCTTGTTCTTAATGCTTGTCACTTTGGGCCCGAGTGCCGTGTTTTCATATCTGAACCACTTGTGTTTTCATGAGTATATTTATGTTCTTGATCCTATCTATGAGTTGTATGCACCTATTATGGTCCAGAACCGGCGATCCCAAAGGTGACAGCTTGGGACACCAAAGGGGATGGACTATAATTTGAGGATTTCATGTATCCATTGAGTGTTAATGCTTTGTTCCAGTGCTCTTTGATATGTGACGCCCCCAAAATCAATTCGTGTACAGTAATCATACACGCAGGTACACGGCTGAGATTAGGGTACCACGGTGAGAATATCACAGCACAACACTATACACAAAAGGATAAACCAATATGTTACAATAAAGGGGGGGTCACGCGGACCCGGATACATAAGTTATACAAGCCATAATATCTGAGTACAGACATAGTTAGTCAAGTTTTGCCTTAAGAAGGCTAGCACAAATAACATCAGAGATACAGATCGAAAAGGCAAGGCCTCCTGCCTAGGAGCCTCCGAAACTACTCCTGGTCCTGGTCAGCGGGGGTCTCGACGTAGTAGTTTCCGCCTCTGGGGTACTCCTGTTCCTGGGCTCCAACGTGGACTGCAGCGGCCGATCAGGCAAAACAGTAAAGGAAATAAAGCAGGTAAGTATCTAGTATACCCGCGAGTCTTACGTCCGCTACTAAGCATTATGCATTTGTATCAAATGGAAAGGGGAGGCTGTATATAGTGGACTGCAAGATAGAAATCAGAATAAGGATGAGAAGCTAGGCCTATCGAAGACTAGCATCTTCCGACGATGTCTTGCAGCATGAGGAGAGAAACAACCAACAGTTCATATAAAGCAATAAAATAACAATGAAGCAGAAGTTGCTGCAACATTGAATAATATAAGTTGTAATGATTAATAATAATAATGCCTCTGAGTTCCCCTCCTCGACTTCCTTGCGAGGAAGAAAACCCGGAACCCTACAATTTAATAGTAGTAGTTCGTAGTGGTAAGATCCAGCTTCAGCATAAAGCGTCCTGTTACCGTGGACACGGCAATTCGAATAGATTAAACTCCCTGCAGGGGTGCACTACTGTTCAGTCTGCACGCTCGGATCTCCAGGGTGGCGTGAACCTTGTTAGGGAACGCCCCACCGAGACTATCCGACACGACGCAACCCATCCTAGGCTCAACAGAGAGGCCATCCGCCGGACTATATCCTATGCGCCAAGGGCTCTAGGACCCTCACCCTTGCACGCTCCTGCACGGTGCGTGGCTGGCCGGTGAAGCGAAAGCAAATCCAAAAACACACCATCCGGACGAAGAAGACACCACTTCCCGGCGCAGGCCGCGGTACTGCTGACGTCTGAAGAGCTTTCGGGCAAACTACGACGCAGGGGAGCCCATAACTCCTTATCCCACGTGAAGGTAGTGCGTACAGACCAACGGGCCTCTCAAGTCATCCGCCAAACCATTTAGCATTTTAATTAACCTGCGCGACAACCGTTATCGTTGCCTCGACTTAACCGACCCGCGGTCAACGACAGCAGTCAGGACCACCAGTACATCGGTGCCTGCCCTGTCCTCCCACCAAGTCACTGCGGTTACCAACAAGGTGAACCGTCTCCTTACCTTGTCTCGCGTGTGCTCTTGGTAGAGCTCGACTTTCGTGGTTTGGTAACTCTCGCGAGATACGAGCAGGGGCCAAGCACGCCAGTAACGTCGGTCGTACCCTCCCTGTCGTTCCCCACGATATTCCGCTCGCGGGCACCGTTGGGTCGCCCGACTTATTACCTTTAGGGACAACCGCTGTTCAGGACCCTATGGCGGCAAGACAAAGTCAGCCTCAAGTGGAGTACAAGGATTACTCCTTGATAGCTCACACTTGAGGTGACTAGGCATAACCCAGATAGGGGTCTTTGGCGGTGTCTGCTTTGTTCCGTACCTGCAACAGTTATAATTAAGGTATCCGCGATCGCTCCCATAGTGATCACGGCCCGCTATCTAACCCTAACTAACAATGCGCAGGGCTCACTGCTGAAATATGCATAAGTAATAATAGGCAGCATAGGATATAGGAAAGGTACATCAAGGGGCGACAAAAGCATGCTATGCAATTGAATAGGATTGTAATCGTAGCAGCAGCAGTAACAATGCCTAGTGCAAGAAAGTACGGAAAAGGTAGGCGATATCTGGGGAAGAGAATGGCTCTGCTTGCCTGGAAGCTCGCGGGTAGGGGCAGGGTCGTCGACGAAGTAGTCGTACCCGGCAGCAGTGTAGTCGGCTGTAGCAGCGGGGTCTACCGGAGATAAGGGGGGAAGAAACAGTAATTACAAAGTAAGTAATGCAAAAATATGAATGACATGGCAAATGTATCGATGTCGGTGTTCTAACGCAGTACAATGTATCAGGCTCGGAGCGGGAATTCACCCGGGGATGAACTGCCAGCTCCGGGTGATTACCGGACAGGGTGTCCGGAGGGGGAAGGGTTCATGCCGGAGGTGTCGTGGACATCCGACAAAGATAACATGGGTGTATTCGTGTTAGTAGAACCATTCCGGACAACTTTCGTGTTCGGAATAAATTCATGCGGCAGGTTTTTACCGGCACCGGGAATTATCGACAAACAGCCCGGAGGGGGGAATGTCGATGATCGGTGTGTTAGGGGGGTGGGGTAGACATACGGATAGCGTATCCGTATTCGTTATATTTTTCTGATCAATTTTGATGTATAAAGTTTTTGAATCTGACTTACGGTTTAAAAGATATTGAATTTCTAAAGTTTAAATCAATTTTAAATCATTTCTGGATTTCTTTTATTAAATTAATAAACATTATCCCGAACAGGGGTTTGACCAGTCAAACCTAACCAGTGGGTCCCACTGGTCAGCCTCACATATGGATAAATCATTTTTATTTATTCTAAATAACAGTGGGACCCAACTGTAAGTGACACATGTGTTGATTAACAGTTATTTTTAATCAAACAATTGCAAGGGCCCACATGTCATAGGCTCAATCTTTTAATAGCAAGTTTATTTAGTTTAATAAGGGCTTGGGCCCCACTGGTCATAGGCACAAAGTGAGGGGAGGTTAACTTAACAGGGGATTAACCTCTAACTTAATGAACCGGGCCCCATCGCCAGTGGGTTAACCCCATCGGTTTACCCCGGGCGCGTGCCCACGCAGAGCCCACCGGCGGTGATCAGGGGCACGTCGGCGTGGCCCTCGAGGCCAGCCCCGGCGGTGCTGGAGCCGCCGACAGCAGGCGTGTCCGGTGGCTTGGCGTGGGGGCACGGCTTGGCGCAACAGCCGCACCGTGGCTCGGCCCGGCCATGGCGTGGCCACAACGGGGCGTGGTGAGGCCAGTCGGTAGAGGCGCGGGGACGCGAACAAGCGCGAAAGGGCGCGCGCGGATGCCACAGAGCACAGGGCTTGCGCGGGCGCCGTGGTCCGGACATGGCGAGCGCGTCGACGGCCGGAACAGGGGCATGGCGGCCACGGCAACCTAATCGACGGGGATGGGGGGGACCGGAGGAGGGGCTCACATTAAGCAAGTAGGGGAGGCAGTGGGCTCGAGGACGTGAAGACGACGACAAATTTGTTGCCGGAAGCCGACGACTGCAGCGGAGGGGAACGCCGCGATTTGCAGCGTACGGTGTCCATGAGCTTGTGTTCGTCGGCGAGGGGGACGTAGTCGAGAGCGGGGGTTCCTCCTGGCGTGATCGCCCGACCTGGAGAGGCGGGTGGCCGCGCCGGTGACCACGTTGTTCCCACGGCGGCGCTCGGATGTGCCGCGGGGGGGAGGAGAGGGAGGCGCGAGGGAGGAAAGGTGAGGGGGCTAGGGTTTCGGGGGCAAAAGGGGGCGCGTTGGGGACTTAAGCTCGACAGTGGCCACCGGATGGCCGCCACAGCGATGGGGGCAGGCGTGGCCGGCGTGGATGTCTCCACGGGGTGGGGTGAGCAGTAAGAGGAGGAAGAAGGAGAGGGATTTGGCGGGTTGGGCCGGGAGGAGGTGGCTCGGCCCAGTGGGAGGGGAGAGGAGAGGGGTGGGGTTGGCTCCTTTTGCTTTTATTCAATTTTAATTCTTTTCTGCTTTTCTGTTTATTTCCTTTTGTATTTATTTTAGTTACCTAGACATTTTTGAAAAACTTTTAATGTGCCCCATAATTTAGCAATCACCCTAGGTTAGTGCCACAAATAGTTTGGACAATTTTAAAAGTCATTTAATATTTGAATTAAATATTAAATGGTTATTTGGGGGTTTTTGGCTACTGTTTAGAATTGTTTGAAATTTTCCATAGCACAACAAATACCCATGACCACATTGCCATGGTCCCATGATTATTTGGGATTTTATAAAAGTGGTTCCAATATTTTTAGGAAAGATTTTATTGTCACCATATTTTTAATATTCATCAAAAGGTAATTTGAGTATGTTTGGAATCAAAGATGAACA
The DNA here is from genome assembly GCA_950022295.1 of Bromus sterilis. NCBI lineage: Eukaryota > Viridiplantae > Streptophyta > Magnoliopsida > Poales > Poaceae > Bromus > Bromus sterilis. The sequence goes on along the minus strand of OX465596.1, from coordinate 342,477,646 downwards.
AGGCATGATCAAGGTGATTAGAGACTTGCTAATCACAAAGGTTTAATCATTAACAAAAGTTTTACTGATGCCTGACACTGAGGGTGTTACATGATAGGAGGACCTTGATCTCCATAAGTTCCTTTTGGCCCCGTTCATAGCGGGATGGTAGGACAAAAGATGTTGTGCAAGTTCTTATTGAAAGAACGCACAACTACCTACGAGATACATGCCTAATGTTTGATATTTTCCTAGATAATCCTTGCTTTTCCGTGTGCCTTTCCCCGTGTTAAAATCTATTACATGTTCACTCTCATCCAAGCAGCGCCCAACCATCCATCTACGTAGCCTACATTGTTTTAATCCTACTGGTTACTAGTTGTTACTTTTGCTGTTTTACTTTTGTTGTCGCTACTATCACCTTCATATCACCGTTTCTATTAATATTTTTTTTTTGAAGCTTTAAGACTGAAGGGCAAAGCACCCCCAGCATTTTATTACTTTAGCCACAATATTTACAAATGTACAACAAAAGCTTAAAAAAAAATACCCCTTCAAGGGGGCAGAAAGTCTATCCATCTAAGTAACTCATCTTTAAATCTAGGCTTAATTCTATAACTAAGAAGTGAAGCCTACTCTCCATTTGAAAAAAGATTGCCTTTCATGCTTGAAACATTTGGCATTCCTAACCAGCCAGATGTTCCACCATGCAGTAAACACCACTTCAGCAAAGAAGGCTATTAATATTTTGTTGCAAGCAAGTATATTTCAGGTGCGGTTGAATTGACAACTCAACAGCTAAAGCTTATAAATATTCTTTGGCTCACCTTGTGTCGAATCAATAATTTGGGTTATCTTACCCGCGAAGACTATCTCGATCCCCTACAGTTGATGGTCATCAAGTACTGTTTTGTGGCGCCTTTGCCGGGGAGCATAGCTTTATTTACAAGTCTACTTGAAGTATTCTGCCTGCTGCACTTTATCCACTATGGGTAAGAAAGGAGACCCCAAGGTTCCGATCTTACCATCCACTACAAGAAAAGGTACTGTTCTGAGCACTAGTGCTACGCTTGATTCACCTTCAGTTATAGGTAAGTTTGCTTCACCACCACCGGCACATACTACTTCTACTGAGTCTGTTACTATGTCTGATACTTTTGATGATGCTTCCACTACTCTTGAGGAAATTGGTTTTCTTGGTCGCTATCTTGAAACTAAAATTGCCGAGGTTGCAACACAGTCCGAGACTGAAACTCCTGCTACCTATTTTCCTACTTGCAAAGCCTTTGGTTACCCAGACTTGGAAAAACTCAAGGAGAGACTCCTTGAGGATGATTATGTTATTCTTGATGATGATTTATGGAGGTAACTTACAGAGTGTGCCGACTCTGACCCTGGTGCTGTTAGGAAGATGCTTGAAAAGCACTCCATGAAGAACAAGATTACTCCTGATCCTGAATTTTCTACATCTCCTATATGCATCACTGATCCTGATTATGATTTCTCTGTTGATCATTCACTTATATCAACAGCCGAAGCTGACCCCTTTTATGGCAGAGAAAATGATGATGCTATTGCACACCTGACCAAACTCACTGAGTTAGGTGGCTTGTTTACTACTAACGAGAGCATACAAAATTTTTATGTGGCTGAGCTTTTTTCCTTTCTCTTTGAAGGAAGACGCTAAAGCATGGTATGATGCACTACACTATAGTTCCATTAAGAGTCCTTGGGACTTAGCTTAAACTTTTGTTGATAAGTACTTTCCTGCTCATATGCAACATGCTGCTTTATAAAGACATTATAACTTTAAACAGTTGCAGGATGAGCACCTCCCTAAAGCTTGGGGGAGGTATTGCAGTTTAATTCAGGCTAGACCGGGACATGGAGTCCCTAATAATGAATTACTTGACATATTTTATGATGGTCTAACCTATGAATCTAGATCCTATCTGGATAGTTGTAACACCCTCACTGTCAGTGAACAGTAATCACCATTACTGTTCCTCACTACTGTTCAAATTTTGTTTGATCAATTTGGTTTAGCTCAAATTCTTATTGCCTTTGATATTGTTGAATGCAATGTGATCATGTACCTTGGTCATGGTGGAATGAAAACAACTCCAAGCTCAATTCATGTGCCTTTGGATTGAAATCAAATCAAATCTCAAAATGTCTTTGGTGCAATAATAAAAACAAAGTGGAATATAAACTTGGTCCAAAAATTGTGAAACTACTTTTATAAAATCACAAATATTCAGTGGACCAAATCCATATGGGTTTGGGTGTTTATTAAGTTATAAAAAATTCCAAACAAATCAAAACAGTAGCTAATAACCCCAATTTAATCATTTAATATTATAATAAAATATTAAATGAATTTTATAAGTGACCAAACCTTTTGTGGCACTAGCCTAGGGTATAACAATAATTATGGGTCACATGCAACATTTTATAAAAATGCCCATGTGCATAAAATAATTGCTAAAAGAAATAAACAGAAAAGAATAAAAGGAAATAAAAACAAAAGCAACAACCTAGCTAAACCCCCACCTCACTGGGCCGCCTAGCCCACATTCCCATTTCCCCTCTGGGCAAACCCCCCCTACCCCGAGACCAGCCCAACATCCCCCTCCCCTGCTTCCCCTGTTCACACAACGCCGTGGCAGGGTATCCATGGAGCCAGCGCACTGCCCGTCGCCGTGGCGTGCATCCTACGGTGGCCCGGCGACTACAAGTGCGGCCACCCCCGGCACGAACCCTAGCAACCACCCCGCGCCTGGATCTCGTCTGTTTCCTCCCCCGGATCCACTCGCCTCGTCGTCTTCCACCGCGGGACCGAGCACACAGTCGCCGCCGCTCGCCATTACCACGGCCACTGGCCACCTCCCGCCCGGCCGACTTGTCAAGGGGGACCCCCGGCGTCTTCCACGTCCTCGGGTGCCCGCAATTTGGAGCGAGGAGCTCGGGAGGAGCCGCTCCCCGTCGTCATCTTCGCGCACGACCGCGACCCCGTCGTACGATTCGCGCGCTCTGGACCCCCTCGCGCACGCTGCCCTCCCTCTACACGTTCGTGGTGAGCGCTGCTCCATCTAGCCTCCTCCCCCGCTCGATTCTGTGCACTGCGTCGCCCTCCCCACCGAGCCCATGCTCCGGCAGCCGCCTTCTTCGTCGCCGGCAACGCTCCGGCCGTCCCCCGCCCGCGCCACTGCCTCCACTCGCCGCGGCACATCCTCCCCATTCGATTAAGCCCTCCCTCGTCGCCTCCCGTGCCCCCAGCGACGGCAGCGTCGAGCTCGCCGTGGGAGCCGTCGCCGGCGAGCCCCATGGGTTGCTGACCAGTGGGCCCAGCCGGTTTAGATTAGGGGGGGTTAACCCCCAGTTTAACAGTTAAACCCCCCTGGTAGCTTACATGTGGGGCCACTGCCTATTAAAAATAAAATAAGAAAAAATAATAACTGTTGGATTAACTTAGGTCAATGACACCTAGGCCCCCTTGTTAGGTTTTTATTAATAATGTTTTATAAATGTTATCTGTTAGGATGACATGTGGGCCCTGGTTCAATTTAAATTATCAAAAATTATTTATTAAAACTGAGAGGCTAACATGTGGATCCCACATGTCAGCACTGTTCTGGATAATGTTATTAAAATAATAAAAGGAATTACTAAAAGGATTTTAAATGATTTAAAATGTTTAAAACTTTAAACTCAATATCTTTTAATCCGTATATCGGATCGAAAAAATTTATACATGAAAACTGATCAGAAAAATATAACGAATACGAATACACTATCCGTATGCCAACCACACCCCTCTAATACAAGGAACACCGACATCCCCCCCTCCGGGCTGTCTGTCGATAATTCCCGGTATCGGTAAAAACCTGCCGGATGAATTTATTCCGAACACGAAAGTTGTCCGGAATGGTTCAACTAACACGGATACACCCCCCTTATGTTTGTCGGATGTCCACGACACCTCCGGCATGATCCCCCCTCCGGACACCCTGTCCGGTAATCACCCGGAGCCGGTATTTCATCCCCGGATGAATTTCCGCTCCGAGCTAAGTGCATCGTACGACGTTAGAACAACGTTATCAATTCATACGTCATGCCGTGCATTTGTTTGCTATGATTTCTTTGTATTTACTGTGTTTATTCCCTTTTGTTCTCCGGTAGACCCCGCTGCTACCGCCGACTACACCGCTGCCGGGTACGACTACTTCGTCGATGACCCTGCCCCTACCGTCGAGCTTCTAGGCAAGCAGAGCCATTCACTTCCCCAGATATCACCTACCTTTCCGTACTTTCTTGCACTAGGCATTGTTACTGCTGCTGCTACGATTACAATCCAATTCAATTGCATAGCCTTCTTTTGTCGCCCCTTGATGTACCTTCCTTTATCCTATGCTGCCTATTATTACTTATGCATTATTCAGCAGTGAGCCCTGCGCATTGTTAGCTAGGGTTAGATAGCGGGCCGTGATCACTCTCGGAGCGATCGCGGATACTTTAATTATAACTGTTGCAGGTACGGAACAAAGCAGACACCGCCAAAGGCCCCTATCTGGGTTATACCTAGTCACCTCAAGTGTGAGCTATCAAGGAGTAATCCTTGTACTCCATTCGAGGCTGACTTTGTCTTGCCGCCATATGGTCCTGGACAGCGGTTTTCCTTAAAGGTAAGAAGTCGGGCGAGCCAACGGTGCCCGCGAGCGGTATATCGTCGAGAACGACAGGGAGGGTACGACCGACGTTACTGGCGTGCTTGGCCCCTGCTCGTATCTCGCGAGAGTTACCAAACCATGAAAGTCGAGCTCTACCAAGAGCTCACGCGAGACAAGGTAAGGAGACGGTTCACCTTGTTGGTAACCGCAGTGACTTGGTGGGACGACAGGGCAGGCACCGATGTACTGGTGGTCCTGACTGCTGTCGTTGACCGCGGGTCGGTTAAGTCGAGGCAACGATAACGGTTGTCACGCATGTTAATTAAAATGCTAAATGGCTCGGCGGATGACTTGAGAGGCCCGTTGGTCTGTACGCACTACCTTCACGTGGGATAAGGAGTTATGGGCTCCCCTGCATCGTAGTTTGTCCGAAAGCTCTTCAGACGTCAGCAGTACCACGGGCTGATTGCCGGGAAGCGGTCTTGTCTTATTTGCTGCAGCAGGTGTGTTTTGGATTTGCTTTTGCTTCACCGGCCAGTCTCGTATCGTGCATGAGCGTGCAAGGGTGAGGGACCTAGACCCCTTGGCGCATAGGATACAGTCCGGCGGATGGCCTCTCTGCTGAGCCTAGGATGGGCTGCGATGTGTCGGATAGCCTCGGTGGGGCATTCCCTAACAAGGTGTACACCACCCTGGAGATCCGAGCGTGCAGGCTGAACAGTAGTGCACCTATGCAGGGAGTTTAATCTATTCGAATAGCCGTGTCCACGGTAATAGGATGCTTTATGCTGAAGCTGGATCTTACCACTAGAAACTATTACTATTAAACTGTATGGTTTTGGGTTTTCTTCCTCGCAGGGAGTCGAGGAAGGGAACTCGGAGGCATTATTATTATTAATCATTACAACTTACGATTATACAATGTTGCAGCAACTTCTGCTTCATTGTTACTTTATTGCTTTATATGAACTGTTGGTTGATTCTCTTCTCATGCTGCAAGACATCGTCAGAAGATGCTAGTCTTCGATAGGCCTAGCTTCTTACCCTTATTCTGATTTCTATCTTGTAGTCCACTATATACAACCTCTTCTTTCCGTTGATACAATGCATAATGCTTAGTAGCGGACATAAGACTCGCGGGTATGCAAGATACTCACCTTTGCTTTATTTCCCTTTTTCGCTTTGCCTGATCGGCCGCTGCAGTCGACGTTGGAGCCCAGGAGCAGGAGTACCCCGGGGCGGATACTACTACGTCGAGACCCCCGCTGACCAGGACCAGGAGTAGTTTCGGAGGCTCCCAGGCAGGAGGCCTTGCCTTTTCGATCTGTATCTCTGATGTTATTTGTGCTAGCCTTCTTAAGGCAGAACTTGACTAACTATGTCTGTACTCAGATATTATGGCTTGTATAACTTATGTATTCGGGTCCGTGTGACCCCCCCTTTATTGTAACATATTGGTTTATCCTTTTGTGTTTAGTGTTGTGCTGTGATATTTTCACTGTGGCACCCTAATCTCAGCCGTGTACCTTGCATGTATGATTACTGTACACGGATTGATTTTGGGGGCGTCACAAGTTGGTATCAGAGCCGACTGCCTGTAGGAAGCCACCCCACCACTACCTGGTCGAAGTTGAGTCTAGACTTTGAAAAACTATTTTGCTAACTTAATATTTGGCTTACGGGCCCACATCGATGTCACTACGTGTGATATCTATGGTATTAGGATCCTTTTCTCCTTACCTATGCTCTGGGAATCTGCTCTCTTATCCTTGCTGGTAAGTTTTACAAACTCTGACATTAGGATCACGTTCTCTTGATTCCATCCGGCTTTTTGGTGCTTCCCCATTGATTGAGTCGTGTTGCAGGAGTTCTACCCCAGGTCCCGGACCGCGGATCCCATTCTCATTCTGGGCAGGCCGCGCGTCCTCTGGCATTAACTCCTGTAGCCAACAGTTTTCTTGCGGCGTGATTGACATAGTGGAATCTATGTCACGTCATGTAATCCTTACCGCGGTCTGCGCGCCGCCTAGTGTGTCCTTTTTCCTTAATTTCTACGACGTTACGCTGCCCGATTTTCGATTGATTCTATGTGTGGATGTGTATGTCTTATATGACTACTCCTATATATATCCGTGCCTCCTCTTTGTTGTCACTTTACCTCTTACTCGTTTCTGGTATCTCGTTAAAATGTTCATCGCTGAAATACCCCTGTTAAATTCTAGCAGGATGGCTGGTCGTGGTGGTCGTGGTCGTGGTCGTGGTGCCAACGATCCACCTCCGCCGCCGGACTACATGGCCGCGATGATGCAACAGTTTCAGATGAACCAGGTGTTTATGCAAGGAGTCATAGATCAGCTCCAGAACCAGAATCAGAACCAGAACCAGCACCAGAACCAACCGCCTGTGGTTACTCTGCGGGATTTCATGCGTCTCAATCCCCCTCACTTCCACCAACCTGAACAGCCGCTGGATGCCGATGATTGGCTTCGTGACATCAACCGTCAGTTGGAGTTCGCTAATGTGAGCGCTGCTGATTACGTCAACTTCGCGTCCTATTTCCTGCGTGGTCCCGCTGCCCAGTGGTGGGACACTTACAAGGGCTCGCTAGCTGAAGAGACTGTCGTCACCTGGAATGACTTAAAGACTGCATTCCGTGCTCGTTATGTCCCCCAGGAAATTATGAACCGTATGAAGGCCGAGTTCCGCAACCTTGTTCAGGGCAACAAAACTGTCAAGGCATACCAGAGGGAATTCCTCCGCCTCTCCCGCTATGCTGCAAGTGACCTTCCAAATGATGCAAGTAGGCAAGAGAAGTTCCGTGATGAACTCAACCCAGATCTCCAGCTTGCACTGGCTTTGCACGTCTTCCCCGACTTCGCCACCATGGTGAACCAGACTATCACTCTTGAGACCGCTCAGCTTAAGTTCGGTGGTTCGCCGAAGCGCCCCCGTGACGCTGGCTCATCCTCGGGCACAACACAGAAGCAACGCGTTTGGCTTCCACATAGTGTGTATCATCCACCTACCCCGGCACCAAGGCCGTCGTATGTTGCACCTCGTCTGCCTTCGCCCCCGCCGAGACAGCCGAAGACTGAGACTGCACCCCTCCGTCCTCAAGATGGCCTGTGTTTCAAGTGCCGTCAGCCAGGCCATATTTCCAGAGACTGCCCTCAGCGACAGAATCAACTGGTACTTCACCCTGCTGGCCACGAAAATGGTCGTGGAAACAATGGGACCCTCAACTATAATATTGGGTCAAATCCTCATGCTTGTGGTCATGCTTACAACATTGATGTTGAAGCAGCTCAGGCACAGCCCGCTACAGTGATGGGTACTCTCCTCGTTAACTCAATACCTGCTACTGTTTTATTTGACACAGGAGCATCGCATTCATTTATTTCTGGAGCATTTGCATATAAGCATGGCATATACCACGAAAAGATGCGCACCCCCTTGGCCGTTAAAACACCCGGCGGCATGTGTCACGTTGACATGCTGGCACCTAACATCACTGTCGAGATCGAAAGGATTGAGTTCCTTGTCTCCCCACATATTCTGAAAACCTCCACTATTGACCTTATCTTGGGTATGGATTGGATGAAAGCCCACGATGCCGCACTTTATTGTGGCACCAAGGTCATCCAACTTTTTCATCCTTCTGGCGCGATTGTGAGTCACACTGCCATTGTGTCGATGAATGACGAAGCTCGTATATATGCTCTGAATGCCTTGAATGTCGCACCTCTCGAAGGGATTGAGAAAGTCCCAATCGTTTGTGATTTTACCGACGTATTCCCAGAAGAACTGCCGAGGATACCCCCAGGGAAGTTGAATTCGTCATCGACTTGAAGCATGGCACCGTCCCTATTGCCAAGCGCCCATATAAGATGCCACCTCACCACCTCCTTGAATTGAAGAAGGAGATCGACACGGCCCTCGAGAAAGGCTTCATCCGTCCTAGTTCCTCTGCTTGGGGAGCACCTTCGCTCTTTGTCAAGAAGAGTGATGGCACGAACCGTTTAGTCCAAGATTACCGACCTATCAACCGGGCCACGATACAGAACAAGTACCCCCTCCCTCGGATAAATGATCTTTATGATCAACTTGCTGGATCCACGGTGTTTTAAAACTCGACTTAAGGTTGGGTTACCATCAGATCCGGGTCCGTGATGAGGACATCCCGAAGACTGCATTCATTACTCGCTATGGTTCATACGAGTACACTGTCATGTCCTTTGGCTTGACGAATGCACCAGCCACCTTCTCCAGATTGATGAACTATATATTCATGGAATACCTCGACAAGTTCGTCGTGGTTTATCTGGATGATATATTGATTTACTCCAAGACCGATGCAGAACATGTTGAACATCTTCGCCTTATACTGGAAAAGCTTCGAGAACACAAACTCTATGCTAAGTATTCTAAGTGTGAATTCTGGCTTCCCGAAGTAACCTTCCTTGGTCATGTGATTTCCAAGGATGGCGTTGCCGTCAACCCCGAACGTATCCAGGCTATTCTTGACTGGACTCCGCCCAGGACTGTCAAGCAAGTCAGAAGTTTCCTCGGCCTCGCTAGCTATTGCCGCCGTTTTGTTGAGAATTTCTCCAAGATTGCCAAGCCTCTGACTAATCTGCTTCACAAAGGTGTCAAGTTTGAGTGGACTGATAAATGTCAAGAAAGTTTTCAAGCTCTGAAGGACAAGCTCACTTCTCCCCCAGTGCTTGCTCCGCCTGATAATCAGAAGGACTTCGTGATTTATTGCGACGCGTCTCGTCAAGGATTAGGCTGTGTCCTAATGCAAGAGCGCAAAGTGATTGCTTATGGCTCTCGTCAGTTGCGTGCTCACGAAGAAAACTATCCAACTCATGATCTCGAATTGGCAGCGGTAATTTATGCATTGAAGCTGTGGCGACATTACTTCGTCGGTAACCGTTGCGAGATCTACACTGACCACCAAAGCCGGAAGTACCTATTCACCCAACCAGACCTGAATCTCCGCCAGCAGAGATGGCTCGAGACAATAGCCGACTAAAACATGGGAATTTCTTACACCCCGGGCAAAGCTAATGTGGTGGCCGATGCCTTAAGCCGCAAACCCTACTGTTCTGAACTTGAAGTCCAGATAGAGCAGCCACTTCTGTATGAAGAGCTCCACAAGTTGAACCTTGAAATTGTTCCGCAGGGACATGTGAATAACCTTGTTGTTGAGCCGGACCTCGACAGCACCATCAAGTGGATACAAACATGTGACTCTGATGTCGAGAAGATCAAGAAGTATATCGCTTGAGGAAAGCCATCATGCTTCACTTTTGCTGATGATGGTACATTGTATTTCAAGAATCGTTTAGTGGTCCCTAGGATTAAGCCCAATCTAAACTTGACCCCGCGCGTTATGAAAGAAGCTCATGATACTCCTTTGTCGATTCACCCTGGTAGTACCAAGATGTACCAAGACCTTCGTCAGCGGTACTGGTGGTCTAACATGAAGCAAGACATTTCTCGTTATGTTGATGAGTGTGACGTTTGCCGTCGCGTCAAAGCCGAACATCAAAGACCTGCTGGAACTCTGCAACCACTTTCTATTCCTGAATGGAAATGGGACAAGATTGAAATGGACTTCGTCACCGGTTTTCCGCGATCACAGAAGGGTCATGATGCGATCTTTGTCATCATCGACCGATTCTCCAAAGTTTCCCACTTTCTTCCAGTCAAGGAGACGATCTCTGCTAGTCAGTTCGCAGACTTGTATGTTTCCAGAATCGTGTCGCTCCACGGTATTCCGTTGGAGATCAGTTTCGACCGAGGCAGCATTTTCACCTCGAAGTTCTGGGATAGTTTCCAAGAAGCTATGGGCACTCACCTAAATTTCAGCACATCTTATCACCCCCAGTCGCAAGGACAAGTCGAACGCGTGAATCAAGTGCTTGAAGACATGCTTCGAGCTTGTGTCATTTCATTCGGTAAGAAATGGGAGGAATATCTTCCATTTGCTGAGTTCTCGTACAACAATAGCTATTAGGCTAGTCTGAAGATGGCAACCTTTGAAGTTCTCTATGGACGTAAGTGTCGAACCCCTCTGAATTGGTCCGAAACTGGAGAACGAACTCTCATTGGTCCGGACATTATACAGCACGCCGAAGATCAGGTTCGCGTTATTCGTGAACACTTGAAAGCTGCTCAGTCTCGTCAGAAGAGCAACTATGACCGCAAGCACAAGGAAATGGTCTATCAGCCTGGCGAATACGCGTACCTCCGTGTCACTCCGATGAGAGGCACTCATCGTTTCGGGATCAAAGGCAAATTAGCTCCTCGCTACATTGTCCCGTTCCGTATCCTTTCCAGAAGTGGACCGGTAGCGTAACGATTGGAATTTCCGTCAAACCTCTCCCAAGTCCACGATGTATTCCACGTGTCGCAACTCCGACGCTGCTTAAAGGACCCTATTCGAGAAGTGGAACATGATATGATTGAATTGCAACAGGACTTGACTTATCAAGAACATTCGAGCCGCATTCTCGATCAGTCTGAACGCCGAACCCACAATAAGACGACCAAGTTCCTTAAAGTTCAGTGGTCGAATCATTCTGAAGATGAAGCCACTTGGGAACGCGAAGATCGTCTCCGCGATGAAGACCCCGATCTTTCCCCTCTACCACCTAAATTCTCGGGACGAGAATTATTGTAGTGGGGGAGATTTATAACACCCTCACTGTCAGTGAACAGTAATCACCATTACTGTTCCTCACTACTGTTCAAATTTTGTTTGATCAATTTGGTTCAGCTCAAATTCTTATTGCCTTTGAAATTGTTGAATGCAATGTGATCATGTACCTTGGTCATGGTGGAATGAAAACAACTCCAAGCTCAATTCAATTGCCTTTGGATTGAAATCAAATCAAATCTCAAAATGCCTTTGGTGCAATAATAAAAACAAAGTGGAATATAAACTTGGTCCAAAAATTGTGAAAGTACTTTTATAAAATCACAAATATTCAGTGGACCAAATCCATATGGGTTTGGGTGTTTATTAAGTTATAGAAAATTCCAAACAAATCAAAACAGTATCTAAAAACCCCAAACCTTTTGTGGCACTAGCCTAGGGTATAACAATAATTATGGGTCACATGCAACATTTTATAAAAATTCCCATGTGCATAAAATAATTGCTAAAAGAAATAACCAGAAAAGAATAAAAGGAAATAAAAACAAAAGCAACAACCTAGCTAAACCCCCACCTCACTGGGCCGCCTAGCCCACATTCCCATTTCCCCTCTGGGCCAACCCCCCCCCCCCCCCGAGACCAGCCCAACATCCCCCCTCCCCTGCTTCCCCTATTCACACAACGCCGTGGCAGGGGATACATGGAGCCAGCGCACTGCCCGTCGCCGTGGCGTGCATCCTCCGGTGGCCCGGGGACTACAAGTGCGGCCACCCCCGGCACGAACCCTAGCAACCACCCCGCGCCTGGATCTCGTCTGTTTCCTCCCCCGGATCCACTCGCCTCGCCGTCTTCCACCGCGGGACCGAGCACACAGTCGCCGCCACTCGCCATTACCACGACCACTGGCCACCTCCCGCCCGGCCGACTTGTCCAGGGGGACCCCCGGCGTCTTCCACGTCCTCGGGTGCCCGCAATTTGGAGCGAGGAGCTCGGGAGGAGCCGCTCCCCGTCGTCAACTTCGCGCACGGCCGCGACCCCGGCGTACGATTCGCGCGCTCTGGACCCCCTCGCGCACGCTGCCCTCCCTCTACACGTTCGTGGTGAGCGCAGCTCCATCTAGCCTCCTCCCCCGCTCGATTCTGTGCAATGCGTCGTCCTCCCCACCGAGCCCATGCTCCGGCCGCCGCCTTCTTCGTCGCCGGCAACGCTCCGGCCGTCCCCCGCCCGCGCCACCGCCTCCACTCGCCGCGACACCTCCTCCCTGTTCGATTAAGCCCTCCCCCGTCGCCTCCCGTGCCCCCCAGCGTAGGCAGCGTCGAGCTCGCCGTGGGAGCCGTCGCCGGCGAGCCCCATGGGCTGCTGACCAGTGGGCCCAGCCGATTTAGATTAGGGGGGGGGTTAACCCCCAGTTTAACAGTTAAACCCCCCTGGTAGCTTACATGTGGGGCCACTTCCTATTAAAAATAAAATAAGAAAAAATAATAACTGTTGGATTAACTTAGGTCAATGACACCTGGGCCCCCTTGTCAGGTTTTTATTAATAATGTTTTATAAATGTTATCTGTTAGTATGACATGTGGGCCCTGGTTCAATTTAAATTATCAAAAATGATTTATTAAAACTGAGAGGCTGACATGTGGGTCCCACATGTCAGCACTGTTTTGGATAATGTTATTAAAAATAATAAAAGGAATTACTAAAAGGATTTTAAATGATTTAAAATGTTTAAAACTTTAAAATCAATATCTTTTAATCCGTATATCGGATCGAAAAACTTTATACATGAAAATTGATCAGAAAAATATAACGAATACGAATACGCTATCCGTATGCCAACCACACCCCTCTAATACAACGAACACCGACATCCCCCCCTCCGGGCTGTTTGTCGATAATTCCCGGTACCGGTAAAAACCTGCCGGATGAATTTATTCCGAACACGAAAGTTGTCTCGAATGGTTCAACTAACACGGATACACCCCCCTTATGTTTGTCGGATGTCCACGACACCTCCGGCATGATCTCCCCCTCCGGACACCCTGTCCGGTAATCACCCGGAGCCGGTATTTCATCCCCGGATGAATTTCTGCTCCGAGCTAAGTGCATCGTACGACGTTAGAACAACGTTAACTATTCATACGTCATGCCGTGCATTTTTTTGCTATGCTTGCTTTGTATTTACTGTGTTTATTCCCTTTTGTTCTCCGGTAGACCCCGCCGCTACCGCCGACTACACCGCTGCCGGGTACGACTACTTCGTCGACGACCCTGCCCCTAACGTCGAGCTTCTAGGCAAGCAGAGCCATTCTCTTCCCCAGATATCGCCTACCTTTCCGTACTTTCTTGCACTAGGCATTGTTACTGCTGCTTGTACGATTACAATCCTATTCAATTGCATAGCCTGCTTTTGTCGCCCCTTGATGTACCTTCCTTTATCCTATGCTGCCTATTATTACTTATGCATTATTCAGCAGTGAGCCCTGTCCATTGTTAGCTAGGGTTAGATAGAGGGCCGTGATCACTCTGGGAGCGATCACGGATACTTTAATTATAACTGTTGCAGGTACGGAACAAAGCAGACACCGCCAAAGGCCCCTATCTGGGTTATGCCTAGTCACCTCAAGTGTGAGCTATCAAGGAGTAATCCTTCTACTCCACTCGAGGCTGACTTTGTCTTGCCGCCATAGGGTCCTGGACAGCGGTTGTCCTTAAAGGTAAGAAGTCGGGCGACCCAACGGTGCCCGCGAGCGGTATATCATCGGGAACGACAGGGAGGGTACGACCGACGTTACTGGCGTGCTTGGCCCCTGCTCGTATCTCGCGAGAGTTACCAAACCACGAAAGTCGAGCTCTACCAAGAGCACACGCGAGACAAGGTAAGGAGACGGTTCACCTTGTTGGTAACCACAATGACTTGGTGGGACGACAGGGCAGGCACCAATGTACTGGTGGTCCTGACTGCTGTCGTTGACCGCGGGTCGGTTAAGTCGAGGAAACGATAATGGTTGTCACGCAGGTTAATTAAAATGCTAAATGGTTCGGCGGATGACTTGAGAGGCCCGTTGGTCTGTACGCACTACCTTCACGTGGGATAAGGAGTTATGGGCTCCCCTGCGTCGTAGTTTGTCCGAAAGCTCGTCAGACGTCAGCAGTACCACGGGCTGATTGCCGGGAAGCGGTCTTGTCTTATTTGATGCAGCAGGTGTGTTTTCGATTTGCTTTTTCTTCACCGACCAGTCTCGTACCGTGCAGGAGCGTGCAAGGGTGAGGGACTTAGACCCCTTGGCGCATAGGATATAGTCCGGCGGATGGCCTCTCTGCTGAGCCTAGGATGGGCTGCGATGTGTTGGATAGCCTCGGTGGGGCATTCCCTAAGAAGGTGTACGCCACCCTGGAGATCCGAGCGTGCAGGCTGAACAGTAGTGCACCCCTGCAGGGAGTTTAATCTATTCGAATAGCCGTGTCCACGGTAACGGGACGCTTTATGCTGAAGCTGGATCTTACCACTAGAAACTATTACTATTAAACTGTATGGTTCCGGGTCTTCTTCCTCGCAGGGAGTCGAGGAAGGGAACTCGGAGGCATTATTATTATTAATCGTTACAACTTACGATTATACAATGTTGTAGCAACTTCTGCTTCATTGTTACTTTATTTCTTTATATGAACTGTTGGCTGATTCTCTTCTCATGCTGCAAGACATCGTCAGAAGATGCTAGTCTTCGATAGGCCTAGCTTCTTACCCTTATTCTGATTTCTATCTTGTAGTCCACTATATACAACCTCTTCTTTCCGTTGATACAATGCATAATGCTTAGTAGCGGACATAAGACTCGCGGGTATGCAAGATACTCACCTTTGCTTTATTTCCCTTTTTCGCTTTTCCTGATCGGCCGGTGCAGTCGACGTTGGAGCCCAGGAGCAGGAGTACCCCGGGGGCGGATACTACTACGTCGAGACCCCCACTGACCAGGACCAGGAGTAGTTTCGGAGGCTCCCAGGCAGGAGGCCTTGCCTTTTCGATCTGTATCTCTGATGTTATTTGTGCTAGCCTTCTTAAGGCAAAACTTGACTAACTATGTCTGTACTCAGATATTATGGCTTGTATAACTTATGTATTCGGGTCCGCGGGACCCCCCCTTTATTGTAACATATTGGTTTATCCTTTTGTGTTTAGTGTTGTGCTATGATATTCTCACAGTGGCACCCTAATCTCAGCCGTGTACCTTGCGTGTATGATTACTGTACATAGATTGATTTTGGGGGCGTCACAATAGTTGTGCTGGTTGTGTTTTCAGGGAAAGAACATCGGATGATGCTGAAGAACTAATGGGAAAGATTGCCAAGAACCACGAAGATTGGTCTGTCCTTGAACCAGCTCCACCACCAAAGAAGAGGGGCATGCTTGTCCTAAGCCTCGAAGATATGCAAGAAGCAAAGAAGTCTATATAGGAGAAAGGTATTAAAGTTGAAGATGTGAAGAATCTACCTCCTATTGAGAAGTTGTGTGAGCCTACTACTCACCCTCCCTTGGTAGAGGTACACTCTCTTTTAGATTTCAATGAAAGTGACATCCCTAAAGGTAAGGCTCCCGATCAATGTTTAGATGAGCTTGATAGTTTTATTATGAAGCAGAAGCACTTTAATATGAGGATACAAAGTCAGTTTCATGATAATACTCTTGCTATCAAAAGTGTACTTGATGTTCTCAGTAGAACAATTAATGATGTTAAATGTCTTGTTAAGAATTTTCATATGGTTCAAACTTAAATTGAACAAATTTCTAATGTGCAAAAAGATTTGCTTGCTAACAATGCCAAACAAGATATTTACAGGCTTATGGTATAAAAACTCGGGGTGGAACACACATCCAGGACCCTCTCTATCTAGAGGGGCATCCGAAGAGGATCGAGCAATATTCTCAAGTGCAGGTAGAAGACGAAATTGTTAGCTCTCCAAAGAAGAAGAAGAAGTAGAAGAAACACAAGGAAGCTGACAATTCAAATGATCCCATAGTTGAAGAAGAGCCTGTTGTTGATCCAAATAGTATATCTACCTCCGATGCTGAAATTGAAGACGGTGCTGAGCCCGAAAAAGATAAGGAGAAGAATGATCCTCCCGAGGTTCGAGAAGAAGAAGCACCCGATAAACGCAAGAAATATACTAGAGAAGACTTCATCGCAAGAAGACACGGGAAGGAAAGGGAACCATGGGTACAAAAACCCGTGCCCTTTCCAGGTAAGTCTCTCAAAACCAAAGAAGAAGAGCACTATAATAAATTTTGTGAATGGATGAAACCTCTTTTTCTTCAAATTCCTTTGACTGATGCTATTAAGTTACCTCCTTATTCAAAATATATGAAAGATATTGTTACTAATAAAAGAAAAGTTCCTAATGAGGCAATATCTACTATGCTTGCTAACTACTCTTCTAGTGGAAAGATTCCTGAGAAGCTTGGTGATCCATGTATACCCACCATTCCTTGCTCCATAAAGAATAATTATGTCAAAAGTGCTTTATGTGATCTTGGAGCAGGAGTGAGTGTTATGCCTTTTTCTCTTTATAAGATCTATGTTTAGATAAACTAACCCCTACAGATATCTCTGTCCAGATGGCTGACAAGTCAACAGCCGTCCCGATAGGTATTTGCGAGGATGTTCCTGTTGAAGTTGCTAATTGCTTAATCCTTACAGATTTTGTTGTGCTTGACATGCCCGAGGATGGGAGCATGTCCATTATTCTTGGTATAACTTTTCTTAACACCGGAGGTGCTATTATTGATTGCTATAAAGGAAAGGTCACCTTCAACATGGATGATAAAGAACACACGGTGTATTTTCCGAAGAAGATCGACAAAAGGCATGGCCTTAACTCTATAGAGAATATCGAGACCGTGAAGATTGGAGAATGGGATTGTCCTCTGCATGTGCACCACAAATATAAAACCATAATGGTGGGGACAATGTCCATTAAAGTAAAGGTACAATGATCACTTCATAAGAGGTGAGACTTTTAGCTCTATATATCGCCGGTTCGTTGGTAATACTTGATCAACCTTGCTAGCTAGCATGATTTATATAGGTAAAAAGTGGAGCTTGTTATGTTTTCATTTTCTTTAGCTTTTGTTCTCCTTGCTGTACAGAGTATTTATGTTTTTGAAGCTTCACATTTATAATCACTGCTTCAAGCTTTCAGAAAGTTTCACAACTTTTTTAACCTCGAAATTTTTTCATCAGTGAAGTTGTCAAAAAGATTCCACAAAAAAAATCAAAGTTTCCACGACAAAAGTGAGCCAGGGGCACCTGGGGTTGACCAGGGGGCCCACCAACGGCCCAGACGACCAGCTGGCGCGGCCTGCCCCCTGGCCGCGCCCACAGGGCAGCCAGCCAGATGAGTATTCTTCCTCTCTCTCTCTTTCTTCCCCAAAACACGAGTTCTACACCTGGAACTTGCGTTCTTGCTGCCCTCCGTCCAGAATTTTGATCTCTCTCTAGAACCCATCATTTGAGATGAGATTTTGGGCAAATACTCCCTGTTATGTGACTCCTCCACCCCTCCAATTAGATTTTTGATTGGTGACTTCATTTGTGAGTATTTAGTAGTTCTTGGTGCTGTTCTTATAAGCTTGCTTGCATGTGTAGAAATTTATTTTCCAAATTTTGATGCAAGTTTATGCCTTAGGTAAGTGAGTAGAGTAGTTTTCCTCTACTCACTTTGCTTAAATCCTTGTTTTTGTGAATTGTCAAAATTTTTAGAAATGAGTTTATTAGGAAAAGCAAAGGGGTGGCTTGGGAAGAAGAAGCCCGAGCGCTCCGATCGAGTTATTAGAGCTGCAGCCTCATCCTCAGCTGCTAGGGTGAGCTATAATGAAGATCATGTGCCCCTAGTATTGTTGGAACACACGAGTCTAGAACGCGCAATGACGTATCCGTGCGATGCTTTCCTCAAAGATGTAGGAATTAAGGAGGAATTTTACAGCCTTTGTGCCAATGCAGGTTTGACACGGCTAGCAACATGCCGTGTTTCTCAGTATCATAGACTCACCTCCTGTTTTATTAATAGATTTGGATATAATCATGATGCTAGAATAATTGAGTTTAGAATTTACAATGATCTTTTGACCATGTCTTTGGAAAGATTTTGTGAAATAATAGGTGTGCCGAACGCTGCACAAACGGCAAAGATGCACACTCAGAACTCCGAGCTGAGAACTATCTTCAAATCTCTTTGCAGCCAAGACACGAAGGATATCCGACGTTCGAAGATTTCCAACATCTTATAACCCCATCTCAGGCATCTTGCGTATTTTATTGCTAGATGGGTGTGATACGGTGAGGATCTCTCACTCCTCGTTGGTTACCCCAAGTGGAAGGTGAGATGTAGCGTAGCAGCAAATTTCCCTTAGTAAAAATGCTAAGGTTGAGTATCGTCCAGGAGGACTCGCAGAGATACAAGAAGGTGGTTAAGTGAACAATGGCGCCGTTCTCAACCAAGGGTTGCTAACTTCACCTGGACCTGCACACAGATACAAATAACTTGGCTCCCAACGAGTATAGGGGAGTTGTCAATTCCTCTGGCCTTGCTGTTTACAAAGGATAAAACGCACGGGATAATGATAGTGATAGCAACTGAAAAGTAAACTAAAGATGTAAACAATGATATGAAGATGGACCGGGGTCCCGTGATTTTCACTAGTGATGTCTCTCTCCCAAAAGACGATAAAAGTTCTAGCGAGGTAAACAAATCACAGTAGGGCAATTGACAGGATTACGAAGGCACCGCAATGCTAACTATGCTGCAAAGAAAGGAAGGGCTCAAAAGCAATGGGTAGTACGCCAAGGTAAGTAGACCGAAATCCATCTGCATCTACTACGAATCATCCACCTTGAGATATCTATCCAGAACATCTCGCTGGTATTAAGTTGCGAATCCCACCCAAAGTGTAAATCCAAAGCAACAAACGACTGCATTAAAATAACTTTGCGTAAAGTAAACAATCCTTGCATCCGCAGATACAAGCACCGTTGTTTTATCCCCGGTGGCAACAAGACATCCCCTAGTCTCATGTTTCTGTCACTCAAGCTAGACATCAAGGGGATGAACCCACAACCAAGCATAACACTCCCTCTTGGAGTTGCAACAAATCACTTGGCCAAAGTAAAATAGGGCAACGAGAACATGCAAGAATTTACTCAAGAACAAAATATAAAAGAGAAGAACCAAATATATTACTCATCACAATCTGAACATAGTCTCATAATCCATCAGATCCCAACAAACTCAGCATAGCAACGGCAGAAAATTACAAAGGTGCCTCGATCATGTGAGGCAGCTCACGAGGTCTCGAAAGTGGAGGCACAAAGAGGGGAGATATAGATCACATAGCTACTGGTCACGGACCCATGGTCCAAGGGGAACTACTCACGGTACATACGGGAGGCGTCCATGGCTATGGATGGTCTTCCGGAGGGGGTAGCTTCTCCCGGCAGGGTGCCGGAGCAGCTTCTCCAGGCAGCCCCGATCTTGAAACGGCGGTGGCGGCGGTTCAGAGGCGAGATCGCGAAAAAGGGGTCCGTATTAGGGATTTCCACCCTGAGGGCTAAATATAGGCGGAGGGGTGTGTCGAGGGGACCCACAGGGCAGCCAGGAGCCCCCCTGGCGCGACCTAGGGTGGGGCCGCGCCAGGGACCCTTCTGGGTCCCTGTGGTGGCCCCCTTCCGCTGCCTTGGTTATTCCGGAAGCTTCCGGGTCGCTGATTTTTTATCTGATTTTTCTGGATTTTTTGGAGCACTTTTAATGGCCGGAAAACCTAAAATACAAAAAAAGCAGAAAACAACAACTGGAAGCTGGGTGCACTGGGTTAATAGATTAGTCCAAATATGCTCAAAAGTGTACGAAAGTTCAAGCAAATCATGGAAAGTCACACAAAACATGCATGGAGCAAGCATAAATTATAGATACGTTTGGGACGTATCAACATCCCCAAGCTTAATTCCTGCTCATCCTCGAGTAGGTAAATGATAACAAGCATAATTTCTGTGGTGACATGCCACACAACCATATAAGAACTTTGTAAGTAAATCAATCAAAGCATGCAATTCAATTCAAGTCTTAACAAGCAAGAGTCTATATTAGCATTGACACAAGCAACAAAAGAACAAAAGGTGCAAGAGCTCTCGCTGTCCGTGACTCGAATCTCTCCAGATGGTGTTTGCATGCAAGAAGGGGATAGGTAAATACGAGATAGAAAAGGTAATTTTTGAGAACAACTATCTACTAAAGTTTCACTTTTAGTCTCCTTTGGATTCTTATCTTGACTCGTCCCCAGACCACTAGCCAGGTACAAGTCAAACTGATCCACTTCCTTTCGATATTTTGAGCACTCATGCAATGGGTGAGCGTGAGCAAGAAAGTTGACACCTAAAAGGCGAAACAGAAAGAAGGTGGAGGAGGAAGACAAAAAGGTGTGAAAGGCTCACATCAATGAGAGGACAATCATAGGCGAGAGAAGGCCATATGATAGATATGATGTGAGGAGTAGGGATTGCCATGCAACGAATGCACATGTGAGCTAAAAGCTCTCCAAGGGAACTAGTGGGGGTGCATCTAACTTGCTTGCTCAAGAAGACCTAGAACTTGTTTGAGGAGGCCTATCATTGGAATATACAAGCCAAGTTCTATAGTGTGAAGGTCCCCACATAGCTATATGCATGATGATGATCTCTATGGAGTACAAGGGATAGAGGATGAAATACTAGTGTGGATCTCTCAAAAGGAATAGTAGTGTGCCCCCTTCTCTCTTTTTTATTTTCCTTTTTCTCTTTTTTTTCCTATTTTTTTGTATTTTTTGGTGGCCTCAATGGATCTTTCTATTTAACTCTCATTTGTCCTCTTTGGGATCTTTTGATTTTGTCCTCTTTGGGATCTTTTCCTCACTTTAGGGGCAACACTCTATATTTTAAAAGAATATAGGAGATCTTTCACACTTTACAAAAGTACTCACATAAAGAAGATATAACTATCATGATGCAAAGGTACGACATGAGGATCAAGTCATGAGAAGATGGATGTTGCATGGCAATGTATCTCGGAAAGGCTATGGAAATGCCTTGTAGGTAGGTATGGTGTCTGTTTTGAGGAAAGATATAAGGAGGCTTATGATGACAGAGCGTATCGTGGCAAGGGTTTGGATACACCGACGAAGTATGCGCCAACTCTCGAGATGAGAAAGGGCAATGCACGGTACCGAAGAGGCTAGAAAAAGTATAGGTGGGTGGAAGTGTCAACTTTTGAATACTCACATTAGTCCGAAGAACTCATGCACTTATTATCGGTAACTCTCAATCTAATAAGGAGGTTCACAAAGAGACAAGTACCCCGAGGAGGAGTGTATGGGGGTTTGGTTATCCTTGCGCATCCTCGACTCATGGTACGTGAGTGTACTCTAATATTCGAACCCTCCAGAGGTTAGTGATTCATCTAGTAGCTAGAGTTCTCAACAAGGGTTTTTGGTTTTCGAAAAACACACGGATTTCCCAAAATACGACATCTATCACTAATAGGCTCGAGCTCTTGACACCAAAAGTTCAAACATTACTCTAGTCAATAGCTCAAAACTATTGCAAGTTACTACTACAAAGAGAAAAGCAACTTCAACTACCTACTTCTAGTCAAGACACAAAACTCAGTGCAACAGGAAAACTCTCTAACAAGATAAAACATGCAACCTATAGAAAGTTCAACCTAAAACAAAAGAAAAGCTCTAGAAAAACTAAAGCACTACAACTAAACAGAACAACAGCTAAGAAAAGAAAAAGAACAATTCACAGCTAAAAGAATAAGCATGAAAATCCTATGAGGAGTTCTAATTCAAGCGGAGCATGTAATTCTCCCACACAAAATAAAGTAAGCTGGGATCTAACTTGTTACTACAACAAACAAAGCAAAAGAAAACTAAAAACAAAACCTAAGAGCGAGACGCTCCAAGAATAGCACATAACGCATGAAGTGATAAAAATATAGTGTAACGAGAGACGAACTGATAATTGTTGATGAAGAAGGGGATGCACGGGGGAATACCCAAGCTTAAATGCTTGAGTCTCCTTGAATATTTATTGGGGGTGCACATGGGCATCCCCAAGCTTGAGCGTTTGACACTCCAGGATCTTCTTTCATCATCTTCCATCGCACACTTGAAAACTCCCTTCATACATAACCCATTGTAGACTGATTAGAGAGGTTAGTACGCTAATAAAATAATTTTTTCTCCACTGGAAATAAAGATAATCTTGAAGAGCTACTGTTTCCCAAGATTTCCAAAAAGTTTTTGCAAAGAAAAAGCAAGCTTAAGGTTTGCAAAAGTGAAGAGAGACAAAACGTGGCAGAATCTGTGAAAAACAGAACAGCAGATAGAAACGAATTTTTTAGGGGTACTTCTGCAACTCAAATTAAAAAACTCAGAACATACGCACGTTTCGTAATTCTATAGAGCACGCTGTGTAAAAATTTCAGCTCAAAAAGATGAACTGGGAGTTTTCCATGATTTTTCTAGTCACGAGGACAGAATCTGTTTTCTGGACAGTATGTCAAAACTTTCACTTCCCTTGTCGTATGAGGCTATAAAAGGCACAAAGCTTGAAAAGTAAAGATACAATGATGTTGCTACAGTATTAAAAATCATCAAGACCACTAATAACATAAGAAAAGCAAAAAGAAAAACCTAAATTCGTTGCGGGCTGCCTCCCGAAAGCGCTTCTTTAGAGGCATTAGCTAGGATTAAAGCAGAAGATCAAGTCTTTTCAAGAAAATAACTAGCCCGTGTGACAGACTCAAAAGGTAACTTAATCTTTTTCCTAGGGAAATGTTCCATCCCTTTCTTGAGAGGGAATTGAAATTTGATAATCCCTTCTTTCATATCAATAACAGCACCAACTGTGCGAAGAAAAGGACGTCCCAAAATAATTGGACAAGAAGGTTCACATTCAATGTCCATAATAGTGAAATCAACGGGAACATAATTGTCATTGACAATGATAAGAACATCGTCGATCTTCCCCAAAGGTTTCTTTACGGAAGAATCAACAAGACGAACACCAAAAGAACAAGAATCAAAAGGTTTCAATTCAAGCATATCATACAT
This sequence comes from Bromus sterilis, assembly GCA_950022295.1. NCBI lineage: Eukaryota > Viridiplantae > Streptophyta > Magnoliopsida > Poales > Poaceae > Bromus > Bromus sterilis. Next base: position 342,454,194 of record OX465596.1, on the reverse strand, counting down.
TCTTTTGGGCATAACAGAGGTACTTGCTCCAACATCACAAAGAGCATAACAAGAGAAGTTATTCAATTTGATTTTTATCATACGATCCCAAACATCTTCTAGCTTCCTAGGTATGGAGGCTTCTAGTCTAATCTTCTCCTCCCTAACTTTGATTAGAGCATTGGTGATATGCTCTGTGAAGGCAAAATTAAGTGTGTTACTGTGGGGGTCTCTAGACATCTTGTGTAGGAAACCAATAACTTCAGGTAAAGTGCAGTTGTCAAAGTCTAGATCACTACAATCTATCAAGGAGGTAGTGATATCATTTAAGCTTACTTGTTTGAAAGCCTCTACATTCATAGAGGTTTCTTCATCTATGGTTGAGGTGGTAGCATCACCATTGATAGGTCCAGTGGGACTAGGGGTGTGATGGGTGCTAACTGTTTGGACATCCTAAACTACTTGGATAGTGGCTACTGTGTGGTAGGTAGGAAGGCTCTTAATTCTTTCCTCTTCCTCTTTTTCTCTAGCCCATCTTTCTTTAAGTTTAGCCATCATCCTAATGTTTTCATTGATTTGTAACTGGATAGAATTAATAGGAGTGACCTTACTCTCCTCAAGGGGAGAGGTTCTAATTTTTAACATCTCAACATCAAGGGCTAAGTTATCTACCTTGAAACAAAGATTATCTAATTTAACTAGTTTTTCTTCCACATTCTTGTTGAAGGCTTTTTGGGTAGTGATAAAGTCTCTAAGCATACTCTCTAGTTCAGTGGTGGAGTTTTTGGTGCTAGGATAAGTGTTGTTGTTCCCATAGTTGTTGGATGGGAAAGGCCTAGGATTGTTGCTACCAAAATTACTCCTATAAGCATTATTATTGAAGTTGTTTCGAGAGATAAAGTTCACATCTATTTGTTCTTGAGAAACCAAAGAATTTAAAGGAACATTTTGAGGATCAATAGGAGCTTGCTTCGTAAGTAGAGACATGATAAGGTCAACCTTTTCATTTAGCGAGGAGATCTCCTCGACAGAATTTACCTTCTTACCAGTTGGAGATCTTTCGGTGTGCCACTGAGAGTAGTTCAGCATCATCTCGTCAAGTAGCTTTGTGGCAGCACCAAGTGTGGTTGACATAAAAGTTCCTCCCTCGACCGAATCTAACAGGTTCCGCGAGGTAAAGTTCAAGCCTGCATAAAAAGTCTGGACAACCATCCAGGTAGTCAGTCCATGTGTAGGGCAGTTCTTGACAAGCGTCTTCATACGTTCCCATGTCTGGGCAACGTGTTCATTATCCAATTGCCTGAAATTCATAATGTTACACCTCAATTGAATAATTTTAGCAGGGGGATAGTACTTCCCGATAAAAGCATCCTTGCACTTATCCCAAGAATCTATGCTATTCTTAGGCAAGGATTGAAACCAGATTTTAGCTTCATCCCTTAAAGAGAAAGGAAAAAGCTTAAGCTTAATAATTTCACCATCTACTTCTTTGTACTTTTGCATATCACAAATCTCAATAAAATTATTTAAATGCAAAGCAGCATCATCTCTAGCACCAGAGAATTGATCTTTCATAACAAGGTTTAGACAAGCAGGTTTAATCTCATAAGAAGGTGCTGAAGTAGCAGGTGTAGCAATAGGAGTGTAGATAAATTCACTGTTGTTGTGGCTAGTGAAGTCACACAACTTGGTGTTTTCATTGGAACCCATAGTAGCAGCAGGTATTTTTGGTATTTTTGATAAGGGACACAAAAGTAAAAACTGAAAGGTAAACTAACAAGACTAAAAAGCAAAGATAAAAGATAGTGTGCAACTCCCCTATCTTGTAGACTGGAGTCCCCGGCAACGGAGCCAGAAATTGGCTTGATACGGTGAGGATCTCTCACTCCTCGTTGGTTACCCCAAGTGGAAGGTGATATGTAGCGTAGCAGCAAATTTCTCTTAGCAAAAATGCTAAGGTTGAGTATCGTCCAGGAGGACTCGCAGAGATACAAGAAGGTGGTAAAGTGAACAATGGCGCCGTTCTCAACCAAGGGTTGCTAACTTCACCTGGACCTGCACACAGATACAAATAACTTTGCTCCCAACGAGTACAGAGGAGATGTCAATTCCTCCGGCCTTGCTGTTTAGAAAGGATAAAACGCACGGGATAATGATAGTGATAGCAACTGAAAAGTAAACTAAAGATGTAAACAATGATATGAAGATGGACCGGGTCCCGTGATTTTCACTAGTGATGTCTCTCTCCCAAAAGATGATAAAAGTGCTAGCGAGGTAAACAAATCACAGTTGGGAAATTGACAGGATTATGAAGGCACCGCAATGCTAACTATGCTGCAAAGAAAGGAAGGGCTAAAAAGCAATGGGCAGTACGGCAAGGTAAGTAGACCGAAATCCATCTGCATCTACTACGAATCATCCAACTTGAGATATCTATCCAGAACATCTCGCTGTTATTAAGTTGCGAATCCCACCCAAAGTGTAAATCCAAAGCAACAAACAACTGCATTAAAAGAACTTTGCGTAAAGTAAACAATCCTTGCATCCGCGGATACAAGCACCGTTGTTTTATCCCTGGTGGCAACAACACATCCCCTAGTCTCATGTTTCTGTCACTCAAGCTAGACATCAAGGGGCTGAACCCACAATCAGGCATAACGCTCCCTCTTGGAGTTGCAACAAATCACTTGGCCAAAGTAAAATACGGCAACGAGAACATGCAAGAATTTACTCAAGAACAAAATATAAAAGAGAAGAACCCAATATATTACTCATCACAATCTGAACATAGTCTCATAATCCATCAGATCCCAACGAACTCAACATAGCAACGGCAGAAAATTACAAAGGTGCCTCGATCATGTGAGCAAGCTCACGAGGTCTCGAAAGTGGAGGCACAAAGAGGGGAGAGATAGATCACATAGCTACTGGTCACGGACCCATGGTCCAAGGGGAACTACTCACGGTACATACGGGAGGTGTCCATGGTTATGGATGGTCTCCCGGAGGGGGTAGCTTCTCCCAGCAGGGTGCCGGAGCAGCTTCTCCAGGATGCCCCGATCTTGAAACGGCGGTGGCGGCGGTATAGAGGCGAGATCGCGAAAGAGGGGGTCCGTATTAGGGGTTTCCACCCCGAGGGCTAAATATAGGCGGAGGGGGGTGTCGAGGGGACCCACAGGGCAGCCAGGAGGCCCCTTGGCGCGGCCTAGGGTGGGGCTGCGCCAGGGACCCTTCTGGAGTCCCTGTGGTGGCCCCCCTCCGCTACCTTGGTTATTCCGGAAGCTTCCGGGTCGCTGATTTTTTATCTGATTTTTCCGGATTTTTTGGAGCACTTTTAATGGCCGGAAAACGTGAAATACAAAAACAGCAACTAGCATCTGGGTGCACTGGGTTAATAGATTAGTCCAAATATGCTCAAAAGTGTATGAAAGTTCAAGCAAATCATGGCAAAGTCACACAAAACATGCATGGATCAAGCAGAAATTATAGATACGTTTGGGACGTATCAGGGTGTTAGCTCGTGACAACATGTGACGCCCCCAAAATCAGGCCGTGTACAGTAATCATACACGCAAGGTACACGATCGAGATCAGGGACTCACGGTAAGATATCACAACACAACTCTACAAATAAAATAATACAAGTTGTTTAATACAAGCCAGGGGCCACGAGGGCTCGAATACAACAGCTCGAGAGCACAAAGTCAGCGGAAGCAATAGTATCTGAGTACAGACACAAGGATACAAGGTTGCCTTAAGAAGGCTAGCACAAATATCAACAACGATCGAAAAGGCGAGGCCTCCTGCCTGGGAACCTCCAAACTACTCCTGGTCAAAGGGAAACTCGACGTCGTATATAGTGGACTGATCCTGGGCTCCAAGGCTCCAACGTCGACTGCAGCGGCCGATCAGGCAAAACAAAAAGGGGGAAAATAAAGCAGGTGAGTATCTAGCATACCCGCGAGTCTTACGTCCGCTACTAAGCATTCATGCATTTGTATCAAATGGAAAGGGGAGGCTGTATATAGTGGACTGCAAGGTAGAAATCAGAATAAGGGTAAGAAGCTAGGCCTATCGAAGACTAGCATCTTCCGACGAGTCTTGAAGCAAGAGGTAAGAATCAGCCAACAGTTTAATACAAAAATAATGAAAGTAACAATGCAGCAGAAGTTGTTGCAGCATTGTATAATAGTAAGTTGTAATAATTAATAATAATATATGCCTCTGAGATCCCTTCCTCGACTCCCTGCGAGGAAAATAAAACGGAATCAACAGTTTAATAGTAGTAGTTTGTAGTAGTAGGCTCTGGCTTCAGCATAAAGCGTCCTGTTACCGTGGACACGGCTATCCGAATAGATTATCATCCCTGCAGGGGCTGCACTACTGTTACCCTGCACGCTCGGATCTCCAGGGTGGCGTACACCTTGTTAGGGAATGCCCCACCGAGGCTATCCGACATGCCGAGGCCCATCCTACGGCTCATCAGAGAGGTCCCCGCCGGTCTACAGCCCTAAGGGCAAGGGGGTCATGGGCCTATCACCCCTCGCTCTCCGGGTTGTTGTGCGCCAAGTGGATCCAGTGCCGCAACACGATCCGACCCAACCATAATGCTGAACTGGACGTCTTTCAAAGCTTTCGAACGAGACAACAACGCGGAGGGCCCACACCGTAATCCCACGTGGAGGTAGTGCGTATAGGGCACGTCGACCCACTCAAGTCATCCACCTGAACCGTTAGTCGTTTTATTATTATCTGTCGGGACAACCGTTATCGTTGCCCCTTTCTCGATGAGTCGCGGACAACGACAGCAGCCAGGACCACCAGTAACGTCGGTGCCTGCCCTGACGTCCCACCAACTCGTGCGGTTACCAACAAGGTGAACCGTCTCCTTACCTTGTCTCACGTTTGCTCCGAAGAGCTCGACTTTCGTACAACAGGAAATCCTTCGGCCACGAACAGTACCAGGCCCGCCGCACACCGGTGGAATACACCTGACCTGTCGTTCCGCTAAGATACCCTGCGCGGGAACCGTTGGGTCACCCGACTCCTTAAATATAATGGCACCAGTTGATTCGAGTGCCTACCATCAAGTGGAACCAGGAGGAATCACCCTCGATGGTACACTTGAAGAGGTTCGACAGAGACATCCGCGAAATGAACTAAAGAGGAATATTCTCGTATCACTCCGGTGGAGCCGAGACACCAGCGGAATGAACTAAAGAGAAATACCCTCGTATCATCGCAGTGATGCTACGCTATTGAGCCGACGAGAGTGAAATACGAGTCCGTCCACTCGTAAGTCAAACTCGAAGCGACTCGACAGAGTCTTGCCATTGTAGGTTTCCTAGGGTGTCTGCATTGATCCGTACCTGTTGCAGTTATAATATTTGTAATCCGCGTTCACTCACCAGAGTGATCACAGCCCGCTATCTAATCCTAGCTAACAATGCGCAGGGTTCACTGCTGAATATTATATATATAATTATAAGGCAGCATAGGACAAGGAAATGTACATCAAGGGGCGACAAAAACAGGCTATGCAATTGAATAGGATTGTAACGTAGCAGCAGCAGTAACCATGCCTAGTGCAAGAAATGTACGGAAAGATAGGCAATATCTGGGGAAGGAAAATGGCTCTGCTTGCTTGGAAGCTCGACGGTAGAGGTACGATCGTCGACGAAGTAGTCGAACTCGGCAACGGTGTTGTCGGCGGCAGCATCGAGGTCTACCAGAGAATAAAGGGGGGGAGAAACAATAAATACACATCAATAATAACAATACAAATGCAGGACATATCAGATACAAAGCAACGGGGCTCTAACGCAGTGTTAAGTATTTTTAGGCGGAGCGGGAATTTATCCGGTGATGACTCATTAATACGGGGTGATTACCGGACAGGGTGTCCGGAGGGGGAAGGGATCATGCCGGAAGTGTCGTGGACATCCGACAAACATATGGGTGGTGTATCCGGGTTAGTTGAACTATTCTGAACAACTTTCATGTTCAGAACAAATTCATCCGGATAGTTTTACCGGCACCGGGCGTCTGACAAACAGATGAACCGGAGGGGAAATGTTCCACGTTCGGTATGCCAGAGAGGTGCGGTGGGGGTATGGGTAGCGTATCCGAGTTCACGATATCTTTCTGAGCAACTTTGATGTATAAAATATTTTGATCTGACCTACGATTTATTTTATATGATTTTCTAAAGTTTTAAAGATTTTCAAGAATATTTTAATTCAAATTAATAACGGTAAATACTTTTACATTCAGACTGAGCCAGCCACAGTCAATGACATGTGGGGCCATTGGGGCGCAGCCAACAGTTGACTAGTCAAGGTTGACCAGTCAACAGGGTCAATGTGGGGTCCACAGGTCATTGCCCTAATTTGGAATTCTTTTGAAATTCTACTAAGTCTAGGAATTCCGGTGTTAAATATCCATCGGCCGCCTTCGGGGGGCTACGGTTTGGGGTTCCACACCTCCGATGAATCTGTGCCGTACATCAACATTCATCAGCTGTCCGCGATCTCGAATCCGGTACGGATGGTATTTAGGTTCGGGTTCATCCGCTTACGTAAAAATTTGCCGGAGAAGTGATGCCCGATGTGAATTACTGACACTTGTTAAATATGCAAAGTTTGCCGGATAAGTTCTATTTATCCGCAGCCCAAATGAAAATGTACCCAACATGGGTTTTTCTCTGCATCATGTGCACTATCATGCCATGCCCTCAGATGGCAGGACAGATGCCTGTGACATGTTTACCTACTGCGCTAAAGTGGCCATCGGGCTTACCCGGTTTTGCGTTTTAACAGAAATCTTCATTTTGTAATTTTTACAGGAATTAATCCGGGTATCGAATGGACTTGATCCAATGGCGAAAATCGACCCTTCTTAAGTGTACATCACGTCCATATCACTTTTATCAATGTTCAACTTTGTTTGCTAGCATTTTGCTGCTGTCTAAGAGGGTGTCCAGCAGCGATTTTTTTGACTTAGCCATTTTTCTTCAGGTGCAGTAGTAACAACACAAGCAGCAAAAACAGACAGCTAGCACGGCCATGGGGGAACGGTTGCGCGCGGCCAGGGAGCTCATGGTGGGGGAGGGGCGTCGCGGCTGAGGTGGAGTGGCCGAGCAGACCGGCGCTGGAGAGGCGGCCGTGGCCACGGAGGGCGCCATCGCCGGCGAGCCTTGGCGGCCTGTGCACCGGGGCCACGGAGGCTAGGGTTCGGAGAAAATCGCGGAAGGAGGTGGCGACCACAAATCGGCGTGGTGGGGGAGGTGAAGCGCCGCGAGGGGGGCAGGGCGGTGCAGCCGGCGTCTGGGGCTGGCCGGCGGCGGCCGGAATCGGCAGCTGCCGCGCCGCCAGGAGGAGGGGAAGGGGAACGGGACCGGGGGAGCTGGGTTTGTCGGAGTTGCAGGGGCCGGCGCGAGGAGATCCTGGGCGGGGCAGCCCGGTGGCCGGGACTAGCCCACAGCCGTGCGGCGGCGGCGACGTCAGAGGGAGGGGAGTTCGGGATCGGGTGGGGATCGGGGTCCCGTTCGACGTCCAGGGAGAGGGGGATCGGGAGGGATGGAGTCGGGAGAGAGAATGTGGATCGTGGGGGGGGGGGGGGTTGACTCGGGGAGAGGTGGGCTGGTCGGGGGGGGGGGGGGTTCGGCTTGGTGGGCCTATTGCCCAATGGCGCAAGATAGGAGTTTAACATTTTATTTATTTATTCTTTTCTTGCCTTTATGTTCCTGGTTAGTTTAGCCACATTTTGATTTTTGTAAAATATGAGCCTTGCTCCAATATTAGTGTTAGGTAATAAACAGTGGCTACTTAAAGTTTGAACTGTAAATAAAATCATTCATCATTTTATTTAAATAATTATTATTTAATTTGGACTGTTTAATCTACTGTTTTATTTGTTTGCATTATTTTATAGCACAATAAATAACAACAACTATACCAACCTGGTCCAGAGATTATTAGTGAATTTATAAAAGTGGTTGGGCAATTTTTGGACAAACTTTAATTGTCACCTAGGTTTTAATATTGCACCCAAGGCATTTGAAGATTTGATTTGAATTCAAATGAAAAGGGTTGGACTTTTTATTGATTCATGATGAACAAGGTCCATGATCACATTGCTTTAGAATATCACCCAACATGATTATTGAAAGGATCAATGCAAAGGTGATCAAAGTGAAATTAGCAACCGTGATTTTACTGTAGCAAAAGGATTACTGTTCCAACAACAGTGATTACTGTTGGGTTACTGTAGCGTGACACCCGGGGTGTTACACAACACGAGCAACAGTTCTGCACCGGATATTGCTATCCTGGCGAACGCCCTCTCAGGGGAGATTAATTATAATGTGGGTGCCTTAGTTTCTTGTCGCCTTGCTACCAATGGCAACAAGGAAAGATTTATTTGATGGCGTTTACGCCACACTTATCCTTGAGTCTCTTAATGGCACCCCACACCCTGATGATATACCTTTTACTTATTTAAGTTTCGATCTTGCTGCTATGAAGATGCATGAGTTTGTTACCAGGACTTCCGAGTTTGGTAACCTTAATTATATTTTGTGATTTGGACTGACTACTATTCGAGAGATTCGTCTACCTGCACCTCTTTGGTTTGATTATACTGGCAAGAGCGGATGGTCCTTCAACGATACCCAGTTCGACGAGTTCATGGTCCAGCAGCACTTTCATAACCCCGTGGAGGTGGTTGTGCCCGATGAGGAGGAGCACAGTGAGTTTCCACCCTTCCAGGAGGAGCCCGTCACCAAGTGGGGTGAAGGGTCTTCTTAAGCTTGGGGCGCGAAGCCTTCCTCCTGGGAGGATCCGAGGACTTCGGTGTACGCGCCTGAAGCCTCGTATGACCCTTGGACTCACCCGTACCACCCCGGAGCTGGAGGCTCCTGGGGACCGCAGTAGCTATTACCAACTTAGGCCAAAAGCCTAAGCTTGGGGGAGCACGTGTCCTTCTCCCTTTTCCATTGTATTATCCGTTTTATTTTGTTCGCTTTGATCTTTTCTAAGTTTTTGCCTGTTCTTCTTTGTTTACTTTTAAGTTGCAAAAACAACAAAAAGATTTCTCTTTTCTTTTGCCTTTGTTAAACTTTTTAAAACCCAAAAAGATATTCCTTTCTCTGTTTAGTTTGCTTTGTTTTCAGAGTTCATCTCAAGTGTGTGATGGCATTTGATTATATTTCCCACGTTCGGTCATGCAAGTGACAAGGCAGTAATGACGGAGATCGACGAAAGGGAATCAACAAGGAAAACCGGTATGAACTCTTCTTTTTTCTACTTTTGTACATATGCCTGTACTTATGATCTAGAGACCAGCTTGTAGAGACATAGTTCTATGTTTATAATGCTTTCCCAGTGTTCATGCTTTCTTTGTGGCTTGTATCAAATAGCTAGAGTGCATAATGTGTTGTTCAAATGATTTACATGCGTTGCATTGTTCATGGTTTGGCATATTGAAGTGGTATTTCCCTTCAAAGAATTCTTGGATTGACTTGGCACATGTTCACATATGTTTATGACTAAAAAGTCTATCATGCCTTGATGATATTTTTGTTTCAGAATAGTTATATCACTTTCATGCCCGATTCAATGTTGCTTTGTCGCTCTGCATGATTATGACTTTTATTGCTCTCTAGTTGGTCGCTTCCCAGTCTTTTGCTAGCCTTCGCTCGCACTAAGCGGAATTCTGTTGTGCATCCAAACTCCTTTTCAAACCAGTTATTCCACTTGAGTCCACCATACCTTCCTACATATCGTATTTACTTGCCATCCCTAACTTAGACTTTCTTGTACCATCTCAAAATTTATTCAAAAGCTTCCTTTTTGTAACTGTCCAAGGTCATGGTGCGGTGAGGGAAAATCAGTATCTTCCATGCCAAAAATATTTTACTCCTTGACAAAGTTTTAACTAGTCAAATTTATATATAAAAAAAGTTACACCTCCCCCATACTTGATGATGGAATGAAATGGGCCAAATGCTGATAATGATAGATGGAACGAGAAAACTTCCTTCCATACTTGAGGCAAAATAAAAAGGCACCATAGACCACCAAGGTATAGATGGATAAGGGAACAAAAGTGTAAGCAAAAAGCATGGGAACCGCCATTAATATGGTTGGTATGGGAGATATTGAGAGACCTTTACCGTTCACCGTTGACTGGAAAGTTGCACTTCTCAAAAGAATTTTATTTCTGTTATCAAAACCAAGAGCTCTGGTACTTGTTTAGTCTTTGCTTCCAACCACGGGTTTTCAACCTTGCCATCAAAAGCCACGGTTCGAGAGTCTCTGCCTCTTTCTTCAAAGCACCAACATAATTGTCATTCTTAGTGTAACATGCATTGTCCCAAAGTACCACATTGTCTTCTGCATGATTGTGATGTTGCTTGTTCTGAAATTCTTAGTTCTAGTCAACTTTAAAACTCCAGAAGAGTTTCTGCATTTATGTTTTGCTTCACTCATGGAGGCTAGCGAGATACCACTCTAGTATGTTCAAGCTATGTGCATTGTGATCTTGTCTTGATTTTTAGCAACTTATTATTTACTTTTGGTTCTTTGTGATTGATTACTTGAAAGAAGGATTGCTTCGTGCATTGTCCTCATAGCATTGTTTCAATACTTGCTAAACTCTTTTCGTAGTACATGCTTATATATATCTTTTGAAGCAAAAGAGTTTGTCAAAGTTTTCTTTGTCGCGTTCAGTTCGTTGAACTGAATTGCTTGAGGACAAGCAATATTCTAAGCTTGGGGGAGTTGATACGTCTCAAACGTATATACTTTTCCAAACACTTTTGCTATTGTTTTGACCTCATTCTTGCTTGATTTGAACTAAACTAACCCGGACTTATGCTGTTTTCAGCAGAACTTCCTGTACGGTTTTCTTATGTGTAGAAAAATGGAGTTTTAGGTGTCTCAGAAAATTCCAGGAAAATTCAAAGAAAATCCACGCGGAGCCGCCGCCACCCTCTGTTCTTCTTCGGGAGGGCTAATCTGGAGGCTGTTTTGGCCTCCGGTGAGGGGAGATCATTGCCATCGTGATCATCATCACCACTCCATCCTCCCTTCATGACTTATCTTCTCATGTGTGAGTAATTCCCTGCAGTAGGCAAAGGGGATGGTAGGGATTGGATGAGTTAGATCATGTAATAGTTCGTCAGATTGTTGGGGGCATGTTGCCTATCATATACTTTGGCGTTTATCATCTTTGCTATAACTTCTTGTTCTTAATGCTTGTCACTTTGGGCCCGAGTGCCATGTTTTCAGATCTGAACCATTTGTGTTTTCATGAGTATATTTATGTTCTTGATCCTATCTATGAGTTGTATGCACCTACTATGGTCCGGAACCGACGATCCCAAAGGTGATAGCTTGGGACACCAAAGGGGATGGACTATAATTTGAGGATTTCATGTATCCATTGAGTGTTAATGTTTTGTTCCGGTGCTCTTTGACATGAGCACCTTAATCTCCATAAGTTCCTTTTGGCCCCGTTCATAGCGGGGTGGTAGGAAAAAAAGATGTTCTCCAAGTTCTTATTGCAAGCACGCACAACTACCTATGGGATACATGCCTAATGTTTGATATTTTCCTAGATGATCCTTGCTTTTCCGTGTGCCTTGCCCCGTGTTAAAATCTATTACATGTTCACTCTCATCCAAGCAGCGCCCAACCATCCATCTCCCTAGCCTACAGTGTTCTAATCCTGCTGGTTACTAGTTGTTTACTTTTGCTATCGTTGCTATCACCTTCATATCACCGTTTCTATTAATATTTTGTTGCAAGCAAGTATGTTTCAGGTGCGGTTGAATTGACAACTCAACTGTTAAAGCTTATAAATATTCTTTGGATCCCCTTGTGTCGAACAATTAAATTGGGTTATCTTACCCGCGAAGACTATCTCGATCCCCTACAGTTGAGGGTCATCAACGCCCGCTAGCAATAGCCCGTTTCCTACTAGAGTTCATATAGCTTGGAAATGGACTGGTGGAGGATAGTGGCGACAACCTCTTCAGCTTGTGCATGCGGTGCTCGCTACGAGAGTGTCGGACCGGTGTATGACTCAGACCCAGCAACGGCTTGATTGGGGCATCCGACTATTGATGTGGGACAATGGTGTGAGGTATGGGCATGAGGCCCCGGCTATCTCAACTCCTTTATCAACAGTATAGGGGTAACAATATTTGTTGTCAAGATGGTGGGCTTTAGATGTATTACATTGTAAGGTTTTGATGAATAATTAATAAAATGACTACATGCATCGCCCTGATACACAGGCCGAGAGTCATCCTCCTTTTCCAAAAAAAAATAATCCTTGCATATAGCCAAATTTGCAAAATTAAAATATAATAATGTTAGTTATTAAAATGAAGAAATCCAAAAGGAAGTTTATGTATGAAACTAAGGGGCAGTTCTTTTGGCGGCTTTTCCCAGAAGCTGCCCTTCCCCCAGCTTCTCTGAGAAGCCGCCTCAAAAAAGTTAGGAGGCTTCCAGAATGGCCCGTATTAGCTGGGGGAAGGGCAACTTCTAGGAAAAGCCGCCAAAAGAACTGGCCCTAACTAAAATATGAAGTAAACTAAATGAAGATTACTTAATTAAGTAGAAAAGAAGAAGAAGAAGAAGAAGAAGAAGAAGCAGAAGAGAAAAAGATGGAGAAAATGAAAGAAGAGAAGAAGAAAGAGGAGAAAAAGAAAGAAGAAGAAGAAGAAAAGATCATGTTATTCTTCCTTTTCCAAAGAAGAAAAGATCTTCTTATTCTTCCTTTTTCGAAGAAGAAAATATCTTCTTATTCTTCCTTTTTCTCTTCATTATTTTTCTCCGCTTCTTCTTCTTGTTCTTCTTTTAGACCTTAAGAGCTAAATATATCTCATTTTATATCTAACTAAGTTAATAATGAATATTTTGACCTTCACAAGCTAGTAAGTCAATTTTGAGCTTTTAAAAGCCAAGCATATGACATTTTGAGCTTTATAAGCTTATAAAGCCATTTTTGAGCTTTATAAGCCTGTAAAGTCAGTTCTAAGCATTTATAAGCCAACTATAAGTCAGTTTTATCTAACTAAGGTACTATTATCATTTTTGAGCTTTATAAGGTTATAAAGTCAATTTGAGATTTTATAAGCCAAGTATATGCCATTTTGAGCTTTATAAGCTTATAAAGCCATTTTGAGCTTTATAAGCTTATACAGTCAGTTTTGAGATTCTATTAGCCAAGTATAAGTCAGTTTTTTTATCTAACTAAGCTATTATTATCATTTTGAGATTCATAAGTTTATAAAGTCATTTTTGAGCTTTTGTAAGCCAAGTATATGCCAATTTTGAGCTTTATAAGCATATAAAGTCAGGTTGGCCAAGAAAAACTGGATCTTTATTCGCAAAAAAAGAACTGGATCTTGTCCATAAACTCCTAGTTGAGTAAGTGTGAGCGAAGAAGGGAGGGATCTAGCCCTATTCTGGCATAAGCGTGGAAAAGGAGTCCTCCCGTAGGGTTTTCGAAACTAGAGGGATAAATATGTGCAAAGCAGGGCACCAGAGGAGCTCCCACCTGGCTAGGCGACCAAGGGGCGCAGCGAAACCCTGGCCACGCCAGGTGGTCGCCTGGCCAGGGGGTGGCTCCCGTCTGGCCCCCCTTCGGGCTTCTGGAGTCTTCCGATGAATAAGAATTTATGGAATTTTTTGGATTTTTCCGGCAATATAGATTTTTCACCCTTTTTCTACAATGCACGGAAAAAAACAGACAGAAACTGACACTGGGCACTAGGTTAATAGGTTAGTCCCAAATATGTTGTAAAATGATATGAAAGTGCATCAAAATATATAGCCAAGTCACCAAAACATGCATGGAACAAGCAAAAATTATAGATACATTGAGGATGTATCAAGGACCCACTTGGTTGGGGACCATCAAGCCGAAACTTGATCAATAGGTGTGTTCAGGACATTGGAGATTTGGCTAGTTCATGAAGAAAAAAGATATTCATCATTTATTTGGTCGATCCAAGTCATGTGGATTATCTTCATATTACCTATCCAATGTTCCTCCTTGCGGTAACTTGTATTTATATTGTTTACATTGAAAGTTACTCGCCCCTTGATTGTTTAGGTTTTGTATCTAGGATGTGTATTTATATGTTGTGTTTCCTAGTATGTGTAGGTTGCCTTGCACATCATATAGTTGTGTTTGTTGTTGTGAGCCTTTATTCTTTCTTAATTGAATCTTGTTTGACTCTTGTGAGATATTAACCTCGAGAGAATCGAGGCTCATCCGTTGAGGGTGACTCGAACAAGATTATGGTGAGCTACGTACTTGGTAGCGCCCTCAAAGCCTTGGCTTGAGCACTGCTCCAACAAAGATTAGCACTCCCTCAAAGGAGTGTAAAATTCGGGATAAATCCGCATCCTCGACTCATTTGTGGTTATCTCATTCCCACACCCTTTACTTTCCGCAATTCATACTACTCATATTGACATATCTTATGCTAGATTGAATTGCTTAGTTGTATCTTTCATTTCCATACCTTATGATATATATTGTGTTTGCTAGTTTCATTTAAGTGCTTATCTTGTTTAGCATAGGTTGTTGGTGCACTTGGTTGAACCTAGCATATTTAGGATTTAAGCTTGAAAATTGTTCATTAAGTTTAATTCCACATTAGGATAAAGCCAAATCCGTAAAAAAATTCAAAACGCCTATTCACCCCCCTCTCACCGACATCTCGATCCTTTCAAACCGGTTCAGGAATCTATATCATGGTTTCGAGAAGAGAGGTCGACCTACCAACAAGGATGAAAAGTACTCGCCTTGAGCTTGACAATATATATCGCGAGGTAAAAGAAATTTTTCATACGACACTTTGTTATGGTTCGTCTTATGACTTTGCACACACATGGGAGTCGACATGTTATGCTAGGAGTCTCTACCGTCTGACTGAATCGGATGTGATCTGATTCGTGTCCATGTGTACGTGAATATATAGGATTGCGAGCTTAAGGGGCAGGAGCCCATTCAGATGTGATCCAAGTGGAAATTGGAAGTGGAGTCCGTATGGACTTCAAGGGTTGAGCCCATCCTGGAAGTCTTTATAAGTGGAGGGGCGAACCCAGAAGGGGTAGAGTGCACTCTTACAACCCTAGCCACCGCTTCCACATCCAGGTCGTGTAAGTATAACCTGTAGCAACCACCCAACGTTTCTCCCTCCACACGCGGGATACCTTGGAGGCTCCGCACCTGTAGAGCTCAGAGGAACCATTTGAGGGATCTGTTCGAGGGATTCAGGAGAAGGAGACGAGAACACGCATCACTAACTCTCCTTCAACTGCCGTGACTGCTCATCTCGTGATAAAATCCTAATCACATAGTCTATCCCTAGCAGTATGATCTAGAGTACGTAGCATGTCGCGTGTCCCAACAATTGTTTGTGGTGCTGAACATGGTGATGAGATAGCTAAGTAGATTGAGACTGCTGTTTATTTTTTGTAGTGTGGATTCATATCATCTTCTTTTCTCTATATTTTTCCTTGGTATATTGGTGAAAATACATATGACTTCTTAATGAATATTTTCGACGCTCCAAGAGCTATATGTTTGAATTATATGTCACAATTTTATTCACTACATAAGAGCTTATCTACTACTGGTTTGTCTTCTGTTTTGGGTGTACGCGTGCAGCCTGCTCCCTCTGTTGGTGAGTGTTACCTCCTTCAAATGCTTTCTTTAATTTTTTTTCTATTTTGTCTCTGGTGTTCATGTGTTTTGATTTATGTTTCTGCAGATAAAGTTCTTCATCCTGCTCAGGTACGCCGTCTTCATTGTGATATCCGTGAGGGGAAGCGTCATGTTCGATTTGTTTCAAAAACTTAGATGCTTCCCTCGGTTCCTCTGGTGGTTTCAGAGAGCCAGTATGTTTGCTCTGCCTCTTAAGGTGTCTCTTTTGGTAGAAACAACATATATGTATTGTTGTTAAATAGAGATTGCAGTCATCAAATTACCTCTGAAGTGTAAACAAATAGAAGTTTAGGCAAGTAAATGAATATTGGTCAAATTACATATTTTAATTCCTGAACATTAGAACCTAAAATATCTTTAGTAACAAGTGGATAGACTTCATGAGCATTTCATGGCCAGCCTTAGTTGTTGGCTTGTTGCATCGATTCAGCCAACTTATAAATAATCACTCGAAATAATTTATAACCAATATGTTGTCTTTCACACAATTTGTCTCACCACTGGACAAGCGCATACAAAACTTGATCTGGTTATACAACTGACACTTATATGCTACAGAAATTTACACTGACATGCAGTGCTTTTATTTGATCATTGCTATTTTTCTATAGCAAGTTAGTTTTTTGTATATAAATAAATAATGATGTATAAGTCCGAGACGTTTGTACAATTGTATGGAAATATTTCAATTGTCTCAGATATAGTTTCACAATCCTTCGTACAAATATATATTACGCAATATATTTGTTGTTTGAATTAGTGGGAGCAAAATCGTTAGATAATTGTATGATCTTGCCAAATAAAAATACACAACATAGTCATATTATTTGAGTGTGGATTATGTGCCTACACAAACGGCTACATGTTATGTTATATCATCACCGTCCACTAATGCATCATGATCCGCACAGAAACAAAACATTTTGCACTCCACAACTTGTGTTTTACTTTGGGGTCGTCTTGTATTTGGTTTATCTCCTTAATGTGGAAATAACAATTCGAAATAAGTACCTAAAAATGCATAAGCAGTTAAGCACACAAAAACACAGTTCATGAAGTGCATCTCGCTTATGTGTGTAGAAAAGGTTAGATTTTTTTCTCTTTGTGAGTCACATTGTTACCTTTTTGGTTTTTAATATGCACAAAATTCCTCAGCCCAACACACTGTGATGCATGGTTGTACAAATCTCAAAGTAAAATACCTCCCAACAGATGGTGTACATATGACATGTACCCGCTTGTGTAGGTACTTATGCATTCCCGATATTATTTACCACAAATAAAATGTTAGATGAAAAATATAAGGATTGATCATATGAAAAAATAAATTAATTTCATATCTAACTATGTGATGATCTACATGCACCGGGCTGCCTTTTATCTAACTATGTGATCCTTTCAGGGTAATTTTGAATTATCGAAGGACATGGGTTGTTAGTGCCTTAGACATGCAAGTATGCAACAAGTACTAGATGCATTGAATCAGGGTTTCAAATTTCTCCAAGACTCCACCGAGATGGTATTGTGATTTGACCTTTTCAATTTCTAATACACATTTCTGCAATATATTTTCTAGCTAGAACCTAGCATTTCATTTTATAAATACATCAATAAGCTTCCGCAGTACCATCTGCATGCTAGTATTCTATATATCTGCTACTTCTTTTGTGCCGCTTATCACACACGTGTCATAATTCGTGAATGAATCGGATAGAGATAGGACATATCCCACATAAACATGTGACACAACTTTCGATCTAAACAATTCTTCTTCGCAACTAATTAAGGAGCGCTCCTTCGAAATCCCCGTAAAAGATCACTTTTGGGATGCTAAGAGCATGCCATGTGTCACGTGCTGAGCGTTTTCCTAGGCATTATTTTATTTTATTTTTGAATACACATTTTTGGTGTTTAGATGGTTTTTTTGGGGGGGGGGGGCTTTTTGGTGTTCACCCGGTTTTTTCTTACATTTTGGTTCACTTAAATTAAAAAAAACATAATTGTGCATCTCATGGAGGCACAAATCTGCTTCCGCGATAGACACTCTGCGTGGGTCTAAAAAAAGTACCCCACATGCCTCTAAAAATAGGCACCCGTGTGCCTCTAAAACAGGCACAACTTTAATTTCACGGTAGGCACACTGTGTGCCTTAAAAGGCACGATCCGTGCCTTTTTTTTATCGTGCCTCTCATGAAGGCTCAAATTTACTTTCACAAATACACTCGCGTGACTTTAAAGGACACTCTGCATGTCTTAAAAAAAAAAGACACAATCGTGCCTTTCCTGAAGGCACAAACTAACTTCCACAAGAGCATGCAGCGTGCCTTTAGAAAGAAAAAAAAAGTAACATTCAGATTGTGAAAAGTGATGTGTGTATAGTGCGTCACTTGCCAACTACGAAAAAGGTGGAGGTGTTCGTTGCGAAAAGTACTTCTCAATGCGATTTCGCTCTGTTAGAGATATTTTTGAGAAACTTAGAGATTTTATTTTGTTTTCTAGTGCTTGCAACAGACATGTCTAGCATATTATGCTCAGTATGTTTTACCTCACGTCTGACTCAAAACAAAAACAAACCAAAATGTCTTACCTCATGTGACGAGACAAAATCCCGTGCTGTTGCTGCAAATCTTGGAACTAGTCCCACCTTCTGGCCGTTGAAAGCAACATTGTACTACGTTGTACGTATTATACTGTCAGCGTGTTCGCTCGTGTCTCTAAGAAATTATTTTCTGCTGTACTTGCGTTAATGATTAAGTAAGTTTTGATTACAGTCAGCCAATACGCTGTTCACAACAAAACACGGGCTCTTGTCAAGCGAGCTATCCTTCAATACAGAGTACTACAAGCAAACTGATGAGCACAGTTGTTAGCGGTCCTCGTGACATGTTCAATCGAAAGGGTTGTGCAAGGTGCCAGCCAGGGGTCGTGCCGAATGTGTTGGGCTAAGTGTTCAACTAAGTATAACTAGTAAGCTTGTACGTGCAATGATATTTTTTTTTCTTATAACATATTTTCTAGATTTTTTTTATAATATTATTAATGACAAACATATAAAGAAATTTTTAGTCTATGTTTTATTGACAAAATTATATGCTCTCATGCCACTCTTGAATAATTATCATTAAAGCATGCATGTACAAATGCATGTCTCGGTAAATATTGTATTAAAAATATATATAAGAACTAACATACCCTTAAAGATATTTCATTGCACTAATAATTATTATTATTAAGATCAAGAAAACATTTTAATAGCATCTTATGCATAATGCCAAAAGGCATTAACATTCCAAATTTGTCGATACACATGTGATCGCTATCAGATAAAAACTATATAACGATAGTCTTGGCATGTTGACCCATGACGAACAAGATATAGTGGTCAAGGTAAGCATATGGCAATCTGATCTTCAAATACTATGTATTAGTTAGAAAATAAGAAGAATCATGACACTATATAATATAATATAAGGAGCCAAATATTACCGACCCGCGTGATGAAATATTATAGACCGGAGCCTAGGCCAACTATGAAGAAGTTTTGCTAGGGACTAAATAAACTTGATAGAAAAATATTTTGATAATTTATATCTATAAGAAAGTGTTACCAACAAGCATGGGCCTTCCAATGCGATTGAAAACATTTGAAAATGGTATAGAACCGGGAAATCATGGCATCTCTACTACATCCATAAGTCGGTTGACAGCAGTTTCAACACCAAAGATGCATTCAAATGGATGTTCCAAAATCTCGGACTCCCTGGCAATGGGTCGTACATGTACATGCTTCAGATAGTAAACTCCACCCTCAATTAGGGAAATATCTAGACGACCGATTTGCTCATTCTTCATCACCGCAAACATCATTTTTCCCTATATGATTCATATCATGATCTCAGTCTTAGTATTGAGTTATCGGAAATAAGCGGATGACATAAAATAAAAGAGGCTAATGGTACCAATCACATCTATAATATAATCAAAAAAGGGAAAAGTGATGAACACCTCTTTCTCCATTATTATGATAAACATCATCCTTCTTGAGCTAGGTAGGCAATGTACATAAAGTTAGTTTCTGATACTCAACCACAATATGGGTCTTTGCTTGGATGAATGGCATCCAAGCCTGGTGAGGGAATGGCAAAGATCCTTTTACGCATAATTCTATAAGATTGCACATAATTCACTCAAAATGCCCAGGAACAAATTATAAGCTGAAATGGCGAGCATCAGATTAGACATGAGGAGCCTGCCTACCAGCTCAATAAATCTTTCTTTCCCCAGGAAATCTTTTTGGTGATATCAGCTAAGGGGGACCCTCAGAATTTGTCCCTCATGGTACGCTGAAGGATCCCACCACTGAAGGTTACCGGCAACGCCAGAGGCGCTGCCTCCTTGCACGCCAGATCGAAGTCAAGACTGCAGCCGCCGCTGGAAGTTTGGAACAGAGGAAACCTAGCCTCCACGGCTAAGGAAAAGGAGTTGAATCCTTCCTTATCGGGTACGCGGGCAGCTATGGGCCCAATTACTGGCACGAGACATATGGCTTAAATTGTCTGGTACAACCCTCAACCACAGTTGTTGGGGCTCTTGGCCGCTACTACCCATCGCCGCAAGGGCATGGGAAACTTTATTACAAGTCCGAGGGACAAAAGAGAAAATCACGTTATTAAAGTTCAGTCTGGCGAACTGAGAAATATCTCTATAGAAAACTCCTTTCAGTGCGATATCACGTTCATGATTTTGTAGTGCACTGACCAGCTGCTGGCAATCTGATTCGACATAGACTTTGAAAATATAGCGTAAGTCTAACATCCCTCCAAAATGTTTGGCAAGACGTCGATCACTACAATATGGCATGAGATACTTTCATATCTGAAAGATCCAATATGAATCACCTTTGCAAGAGAAATCAAGTCGCTTTTAAGAGGGTGCATGCCAAAAATAACCAAGAACGCGGTGAACAAGGCAAAAAGAAAAAATATTGATGCGATAGTACTGGATACTTACCGGTAGACTACAGGTCAGCCTTCTCTATGTTTCCTTCACATTTTTAGTTTACATATCATAAAAAAAATACATGTGAAAGAAGTCAAGAAGACCTGTACTACCAATGTCTGAACCTAGTAACTCGAGCAACCCTTCCTATTGCTGACCAAGCAAAATCATTGTTTTTTTAAAGATAAAGGCCTCGAAGGACCTAGAGTCTGCATTAAATCGGCGTTGGTGTTACATATACAGAGGGGACCTTGCAAGAAAAATAAAAGATGACCCAGTCCCTAAGAATTACAAGCAACGCCCTACAGAAGATCGCAAAAACGCGATCGAGTCCTTCACCACCGACGAACATTGACCTCCACGCACGGCCACCATCGCCTCCACCGGGGATAGAACCACTTGGGGATGTGCCGGATATGAGCACCGTGACGAGGTCCGAGAAGATCCTCCAGCAAAGGAGGAAGAACATGCTCAAGAAACCATCCTTGAGCGCAGCAGGGCCATCCTCATGGCCAGGAGTAGCAGCGGCCACCTCTTGCCGCCGCTTGGAGAGTGCTGCCGGCACCGCAGACTCCAAAGGCACCCAGGACCTGTTCACCAAAGGTGTAGACGCCGCTTCAAGCTTGCCCTCCCCCTCACCTCCATGGACGGCTAGGAGAACAGTTGAAGGCGCGCGAGCACACCTGCAGAGAACCCAACGCTTATTGGAGAAGGAGCACGCCTCCAGGAGCTTCACCATGACGCCGCCCAACATCAACCGCTCGCCACCGCGCCCAAGCAGCAGAGCAGAAGACCTCCAAGATTTATCCCAACTAGCAGCACCTCCGCCACTCCTCTTCCTCCCCTCGCCACCACGGCCGGCCGAAGGAAGAAGGCATAGGAGAGCACCAACAAGAAGGAGACTGCAGCCCATGGCCTTTTTAATGGAGTCCCTCGAGCCCACGTCTCTCACCATCTCCGTCCTTCGGAGCAGAGCAAGAACACGAAGACTAGAGGAATACCAGATCTGGCCAAAGAAATCTGGCCGGAAGCTCCAATCGACCGGCATAGCGCCACATCTAATCCTACAATCTACTCCGGCACCTCTCCTCCACCATCTCCGGCCGGCAGCGCCGTCGGAGAGGGCTTGGGATCGGCCCGGCCTCTCACGGGAAGCAGTCAGACGAGGGGAGGGGAAGAGAGACGAGGGGGAGGAGGAGAGGGAGCAAAATCGTTGTTAGATCGATAATGTCATGAATAATAGGTGCTAATCGTATGCATATTTTCATCCATTTTACATAAATATCTAAGTATATCCTACAGAAGAGCTCATATGAAAACAGAAAAACAACAAAAATGGTACAGTATTATAGAAAAAACCCCAACTGGTAAAAATAGGAGAAACTTGTGATGTTAGAAAATTAAATAATTAATTGTTTGATTTTTCCCATTTTAAAAACTATAGATTTGAAAAAGGAAAAGGTTCAGGTGTGTGCTTAAAGTTCCACATTTGATGCCTCCAGAAAATGATATGCATTCAGGTAACGACCTTGATTTTTTCTAGCTTCGTGCCCGAGTGTATTATCCTAGCGAATAATGTGTTGACCACTTATGCTCAAATCCTAGAAA
Source organism: Bromus sterilis (assembly GCA_950022295.1). Classification (NCBI taxonomy): domain Eukaryota; kingdom Viridiplantae; phylum Streptophyta; class Magnoliopsida; order Poales; family Poaceae; genus Bromus; species Bromus sterilis. Next base: position 342,431,859 of record OX465596.1, on the reverse strand, counting down.
GTAATAAGGAGAAAAACTAATTTCAGTTGTGTATAAGAGCAGAACATACGATATGAGCATACTCATAACTACCTTGAGATCCTTCGATCTCTGAGATTACTAAATTGTCTTGTCATCCTTTGATTTCCCAAGAGAAAATACGTATGTACTGCCGAAAGATAAATTAAAACATAGGAGGATTCTGCATACATGTATTAGCAAATATTATAAAGAGTGTGACCAGCAGAAAACTAACAAGAAAAGTAGAAGCATGATCAATACAGAAAAGGAATTGGCATGTACTACATATTCCAAAAGGAAGGCTAACACCAAAGCACATAATTAGTATATTACAAATAATATAAAAACAGTTTTGGTGCTTGAATAGGAAATAAGAACAATTCTGGGCCAACGACAAGGAATTATCTCGCACAACACATCAATGAGACAAAGGCATATGTGATCGCTTTAATCATAGTAAATTAAGAGTAACAACCTTATTTTCTTCCTTAAGAGAATGCCTTACCAAGTAGTCTTCGGGTACAAAAATAAGAATGCGAGGTTTTGAGTTTTTTCCACACTGAAGTTTGCTGCAAAGAAGAAGAAAATGGACATTGATAATAGCCTTGGACAACATAAGAAGTAACAAAGAGTTCATCTGACGGACAAGAGTATAACTACATGCACATAATTCATTTTCCGAATTGCAACATATCAACCGAACAGGAAATTGAACCGTAGCATTCAGAATTTAGTGCTCAGTGTATGAAATAAAATCTGACAAGAATTGAATTTGATTTTGTACAACAAGCAAGGAATTTCATTCTGTGATGAAGGCACGACAGGGCCATGTTGTGGCGTTGCTTTCGACATCGAGCAGCAATAGCCTTGCGCCACACAAGAGGCTGCGCTAATGGATGGTCGTCGTGTACCGCATGAGACGCTGGAGGGTGGGGCTGATAGACGGAAGGTGTAACACTCTCACTGTCAGTGCACAGTAATCACCCTTACTGTTGTTTCAAATTTTGCCTTGATCAACCTGGGTCAGATAAAATTTTCAAATTCCCCCTTGTGATGTTGTTAAAGCAATGTGATCATGGATCTGGATCATCAGGAATCAAAACAAGTCCAAGCCAATTGAATTGAAATTCAAACAAACCCTAAATGCCTTTTGATTGATATAATAAAAATGTGACAATAAAATATTTTCCAAAAATCTTGGAACCACTTTTATAAGATCCCAAATAATCATGGGACCATGGCAATGTGGTCATGAGTATTTATTGTGCTATGGAAAATTCCAAACAAATAATAACAGTGCTGAAACAGCACTATTTGCCAATTTCTTAATGAAAATAAATATCAAAAGAGTTTAGAAAAACCGTAGACTTTTTGTGGCACTCTAGGTATATGCCTTACTAATTATCGGCCAAGTTGTATATTTTAAAAAAATGCCAAAGCAGATAAAATAATTGCTAATAGATTTTCACATAATAGGAAAAGAACAAAAAGGGCCTCTGACTATTTGTCGCACGGGGCAAAGCCCATTGAACTGGCCCACCCGGGCCCCTTTTTCCTTTTTTTCATCTCCCTCCTCTGTCTTGTCCGGCCGACCTGGCCATGGCGTCGGCTGGTGTCGACGGACCAGCTCGACGCCGATGTCGCGGTCGCTACAGGAGCCGGCGAGGGGATAAGACCCCGACGCCCCTAAACCTAGATCGAGCAGGCGCCATTTCCCCCTCCCCCCACCTCCCTCGCGCCACTCCTCCCTCGACCAGGAGCTCACCCGAGCTCGCCGTCGCCGGTAGGTCGCCGTCGATGCGGCCAACGGCCTCCCCGTGCCACGGGAGGTTGTCCAGGAGCCTCACCGCGCGCCTCCACGCCATCCCCGCCCACCGGCTCGAGCCGGCACGCCCCGCATCGCCGCAATCGGGTCGTTCCTCCTCACCACGGTCGCTGCTCCCCAGCGACGAATTCGTCGCTCGCGCGCCATCCCCGGCCGCCCAGACCGCTCCTCTGCCCTCCTCGTGAGCATCCCCGTCGATTCCCCCCTATCCCCCCTGCGCCCTGTGGCCGTCGCCGTTTGCGCCGTCTCAGAGCTCGGCCACCATGGCCAGGAGCTCAGCTCGCCGCGCCTCGCCCTACCGCCTCCCTGGCCACCCGCGCCGCCCCTGGCCGCCGGCCTCCTCTGCCGCGCCTCCCTCGAGCCGCTCTTGACCGTGGCCTCCTTCCCCTGGCGCCGCCGCGGCTCGTTGCCTCTGAGCACAGCCACGGCCATGGCCGGCGTGAGGTGTATGTGCCTGGGTTAACACCCACTGACTAGTGGGGCCCCCACTGGATATTTGTTTTATTAAAAGAAAGTTAAAAATTGTTAGTATGACATGTGGGCCACCCCTGTTTTTTTAAGTAAAAATGTTTTATTAGAATTGGGTCACTGACATGTGGGACCCCATGTCAGTTGACCAGTCAAACTGTTGTGGATAATGTTTCTGTTAATAAATAAAAATAATTTTAAAATGATTTAAATTGCTTAAAACTTTAGAAAATCATAGAAAATAAACCGTAGCTCAGATCAAAAAAGTTTATACATAAAAATTGATCAGAAAAATATAACGAATACGAATACGATACCCATACCTTCACCACACCCCTCTAATATACCGAACGTCGAACCGTCCCCCCCTCCGGACCGTCTGTCCGATGATTTGTCCGGTACTGTTAAAGTATCCGGATGAATTTATTCCGAACACGAAAGTTGTCCGGAGTGGATCAACTAACACAGATACACCCGTCATATCTTTGTCGGATGTCCACGACACCTCGGGCATGATCCCCCCCCTCCGGACACCCTGGCCGGTAATCACCCGGAGCCGGTATTTCATCCCCGGATGAATTTCCGCTCCGATCTAAGTGCATCGTACGACGTTAGAACAACGTTAACAATTCATACGTCATGCCGTGCATTTGTTTGCTATGATTTCTTTGTATTTACTGTGTTTATTCCCTTTTGTTCTCCGGTAGACCCCACTGCCACCATCGATTACACCGCCGCCGGGTACGACTACTTCGTCGACGACCGCACCCCTACTGTCGAGCTTCCAGGCAAGCAGAGCCATTCTCTTCCCCAGATATCGCCTACCTTTCCGTACTTTCTTGCACTAGGCATTGTTACTGATGCTGCTACGTTACAATCCTATTCAATTGCATAGCCTGTTTTTGTCGCTCCTTGTTGTACCTTCCTTTGTCCTATGCTGCCTATTATAATTATGCATTATACAGCAGTGAGCCCTGCGCATTGTTAACTAGGGTTAGATAGCGGGCCGTGATCACTCTGGGAGCGATCGCAGATACTTTAATTATAACTGTTGCAGGTACGGAACAAAGCAGACACCGCCAAAGGCCCCTATCTGGGTTATGCCTAGTCACCTCAAGTGTGAGCTATCCAAGAGTAATCCTTGTACTCTACTCGCGGCTGACTTTGTCTTGTCGCCATAGGGTCCTGGACAGCGGTTGTCCTTAAAGGTAAGAAGTCGGGCGACCCAACGGTGCCCACGAGCGGTATATCGTCGGGAACGACAGGGAGGGTACGACCGACGTTACTGGCGTGCTTGGCCCCTGCTCGTATCTCGCGAGAGTTACCAAACCATGAAAGTCGAGCTCTACCAAGAGCACACGCGAGATAAGGTAAGGAGACGGTTCACCTTGTTGGTAACCGCAGTGACTTGGTGGGACGACAGGGCAGGCACCGACGTTACTGGTAGTCCTGACTGCTGTCGTTGACCGCGGGTCGGTTAAGTCGAGGCAACGATAACGGTTGTCACGCATGTTAATTAAAATACTAAATGGTTCGGCGGATGACTTGAGAGGCCCGTTGGTCTGTACGCACTACCTTCACGTGGGATAAGGAGTTATGGGCTCCCCTGCGTCGTAGTTTGTCCGAAAGCTTTTCAGACGTCAGCAGTACCACGGGCTGATAGCCGGGAAGCGGTCTTGTCTTATTTGCTGCAGCAGGTGTGTTTTGGATTTTCTTTTTCTTCACCGACCAGTCTCGTACCGTGCAGGAGCGTGCAAGGGTGAGGGACCTAGACCCCTTGGCGCATAGGATATAGTCCGGCGGATGGCCTCTCTGCTGAGCCTAGGATGGGCTGCGATGTGTCGGATAGCCTCGGTGGGGCGTCCCCTAACAACGTTCACGCCACCCTGGAGATCCGAGCGTGCAGGCTGAACAGTAGTGCACCCCTGCAGGGAGTTTAATCTATTCGAATATCCGTGTCCACGGTAACAGGACGCTTTATGCTGAAGCTGATGCTTACCACTACAAACTATTACTATTAAACTGTATGGTTCCGGGTTTTCTTCCTCGCAGGGAAGTCGAGGAGGGGAACTCGGAGGCATTATTATTATTAATCATTACAACTTACTATTATACAATGTTGCAGCAACTTCTTCTTCATTGTTACTTTATTGCTTTATATAAACTGTTGGCTGTTTCTCTTCTCATGCTGCAAGACATCGTCAGAAGATGCTAGTCTTCGATAGGCCTAGCTTCTTACCCTTATTCTGATTTCTATCTTGCAGTCCACTATATACAGCCTCTCCTTTCCGTTGATACAAATGCATAATGCTTAGTAGCGGACGTAAGACTCGCGGGTATGCTAGATACTCACCTTTGCTTTATTTCCCCCTTTATATTTTGCCTGATCGGCCGCTGCAGTCGACGTTGGAGCCCAGGAGCAGGAGTATCCCGGAGGCGGATACTACTACGTCGAGACCCCCACTAACCAGGACCAGGAGTAGTTTCGGAGGCTCCCAGGCAGGAGGCCTTGCCTTTTCGATCTGTATCTCTGATGTTATTTGTGCTAGCCTTCTTAAGGCAAAACTTGACTAACTATGTCTGTACTCAGATATTATGGTTTGTATAACTTATGTATTCGGGTCCGAGTGACCCCCCCTTTATTGTAACATATTGGTTTATCCTTTTGTGTTTAGTGTTGTGCTGTGATATTCTCACCGTGGCACCCTAATCTCAGCCGTGTACCTTGCGTGTATGATTACTGTACACGGATTGATTTTGGGGGCGTCACAAGTTGGTATCAGAGCCGACTGCCTGTAGGAAGCCACCCAACCACTACCTGGTCGAAGTTGAGTCTAGACTTTGAAAAACTATTTTTTCTAACTTAATATTTGGCTTACGGGCCCACATCGATGTCACTACGTGTGATATCTATGGTATTAGGATCCTTTTCTCCTTACCTATGCTCTGGGACTCTGCTCTCTTATCCTTGCTGGTAAGTTTTACAAACTCTGACATTAGGATCACGTTCTCTTGATTCCATCCGGCGTTTTGGTGCTTCCCCATTGATTGAGTCGTGTTGCAGGAGTTCTACCCTAGGTCCCGGACCGCGGATCCCATTCTCATTCTGGGCAGGCCGCGCGCCCTCTGCCATTAACTCCTGTGGCCAACAGTTTTCTTGCGGCGTGATTGACATAGTGGAATCTATGTCGCGTCGTGTAATCCTTACCGTGGTCTGCGCGCCACCTAGTGTGTCCTTTTTCCTTAATTTCTACGACGTTACGCTGCCCGATTTTCGATTGATTCTATGTGTGGATGTGTATGTCTTATATGACTACTCCTATATATCTGCGCCTCCTCTTTGTTGTCGTTTACCTATTACTCGCTTCCGGCATCTCGTTAAAATTCTCATCGCTGAAATACCCTTGTTGAAATTCTAGCAGGATGGCTGGTCGTGGTGGTCGTGGTCGTGGTCGTGGTGTCAACGATCCACCTCCGCCGCCGGACTACATGGCCGCGATGATGAAGCAGTTTCAGATGAACCAGGTGTTTATGCAAGGAGTCATAGATCAGCTCGAGAACCAGAATCAGAACCAGAACCAGCACCAGAACCAACCGCCTGTGGTTACTCTGCATGATTTCATGCGTCTCAATCCCCCTCTCTTCCACCAACCTGAACAGCCGTTGGATGCCGATGATTGGCTCCGTGACCTCAACCGTTAGCTAGAGTTCGCTAATGTGAGCGCTCCCGATTACGTCAACTTCGCGTCCTATTTCCTGCGTGGCCCCGCTGCTCAGTGGTGGGACACTTACAAGGGCTCGCTAGCTGAAGGACTGTCGTCACCTGGAATGACTTCAAGACTGCATTCCGTGCTCGTTATGTCCCCCAGGCGATTATGAACTGTATGAAGGCCGAGTTCCGCAACCTCGTTCAGGGCAACAAAACTGTCGAGGCATACTAGAGGGAATTCCTCCGCCTCTCCCGCTATGCTGCAAGTGACCTTCCAAATGATGCAAGTTGGCAAGAGAAGTTCCGTGATGGACTCAACCCAGATCTCCAGCTTGCACTGGCTTTGCATGTCTTCCCCGACTTCGCCACCATGGTGAACCAGACTATCACTCTTGAGACCGCTCAGCTTAAGTTCGGTGGTTCGCCGAAGCGCCCCCGTGACGCTGGCTCATCCTCGGGCACAACACAGAAGCAACGCGTTTGGCTTCCACACAGTGTGTATCGTCCACCTGCCCCGGCACCAAGGCCTTCATATGTTGCACCTCGTCTGCCTCCGCCCCCGTCGAGACAGCCGAAGACCGAGACTGCACCCCTCCGTCCTCAAGATGGCCTGTGTTTCAAGTGCCGTCAGCCAGGCCATATTTCCAGAGATTTCCCTCAGCGACAGAATCAACTGGTAGTTCACTCTGCTGGCCGTGGAAATGGCCGTGGCAACAATGGGACCCTCAACTATAATACTGGGTCAAATCATCATGCTCGTGGTCATGCTTACAACATTGATGTTGAAGCAGCTCAGGCACAGCCCGCTACAGTGATGGGTACTCTCCTCGTTAACTCAATACCTGCTACTGTTTTATTTGATACAGGAGCATCACATTCATTTATGTCTGGAGCATTTGCATCTAAGCATGGCATATACCACGAAAAGATGCGCACCCCCTTGGCCGTTAAAACACCCGGCAGCATGTGTCACGTTGACATGCTGGCACCTAACATCACCGTCGAGATCGAAAGGATTGAGTTCCTTGTCTCCCCACATATTCTGAAAACCTCCACTATTGACCTTATCTTGGGTATGGATTGGCTGAAAGCCCATGATGCCGCACTTTATTGTGGTACCAAGGTCATCCAACTTTTTCATCCTTCTGGCGCGATTGTGAGTCACACTGCCATTGTGTCGATGAATACCGAAGCTCGTATATATGCTCTGAATGCCTTGAATGTCGCACCTCTCGAAGGGATTGAGAAAGTCCCAATCGTTTGTGATTTTACCGACGTATTCCCAGAAGAACTACCGGGGATACCCCCGATTAGGGAAGTTGAATTCGTCATCGATTTGAAGCCTGGCACCGTCCCTATTGCCAAGCGCCCATATAAGATGCCACCTCACCACCTCCTTGAATTGAAGAAGGAGATCGACACGGCCCTCGAGAAAGGCTTCATCCGTCCTAGTTCCTCTGTTTGGCGAGCACCTTCGGTCTTTGTCAAGAAGAGTGATGGCACGAACCGTTTGGTCCAAGATTACCGACCTATCAACCAGGCCACGATATAGAACAAGTACCCCCTCCCTCGAATAAATGATCTTTATGATCAACTTGCTGGATCCACGGTGTTTTCAAAACTCGACTTAAGGTTGGGTTACCATCAGATCCGGGTCCGTGATGAGGACATCCCGAAGACTGCATTCATTACTCGCTATGGTTCATACGAGTACACCGTCATGTCATTTGGTTTGACGAATGCACCAGCCACCTTCTCCAGATTGATGAACTATATATTCATGGAATATCTGGACAAGTTTGTCGTGGTTTATCTGGATGATATATTGATTTACTCCAAGACCGATGCAGAACACGCTGAACATCTTCGTCTTATACTAGAAAAGCTTCGAGAACACAAACTGTATGCTAAGTACTCAAAGTGTGAATTCTGGCTTCCCGAAGTAACCTACCTTGGTCATGTGATTTCCAAGGACGGTGTTGCCGTCAACCCCGAACGTATTCAGGCTATTCTTGACTGGACTCCGCCCAGGACTGACAAGCAAGTCAGAAGTTTCCTCGGCCTTGCCAGCTATTGCCGCCGTTTTGTTGAGAATTTCTCCAAGATTGCCAGGCCTCTGACTAACCTTCTGCACAAAGGCGTCAAGTTTGAGTGGACTGATAAATGTCAAGAAAGTTTTCAAGCTCTCAAGGACAAGCTCACTTCACCCCCAGTGCTTGCTCCCCCTGATACCCAGAAGGACTTCGTGATTTATTGCGACGCGTCTTGTCAAGGATTAGGCTGTGTCCTAATGCAAGAGCGCAAAGTAATTGCTTATGGCTCTCGTCAGTTGCGTGCTCACGAAGAAAACTATCCAACTCATGATCTCGAATTGGTAGCGGTAATTTATGCATTGAAATTGTGGCGACATTACCTCGTCGGTAATCGTTGCGAGATCTTCACCGACCACCAAAGCCTGAAGTACCTGTTTACGCAACCCGACCTGAATATCCGCCAACAGAGATGGCTCGAGACAATAGCCGACTACAACATGGGAATTTCTTACACCCCTGGCAAAGCTAATGTGGTGGCCGATGCCTTAAGCCGCAAATCCTACTGTTCTGAACTCGAAGTCCAGATAGAGCAGCCACTTCTGTATGAAGAGCTCCGCAAGTTGAACCTTGAAATCGTTCCGCAGGGACATGTGAATAACCTTGTTGTTGAGCCGGACCTCGACAGCACCATCAAGTGGATAAAATCATGTGACTCTGATGTCGAGAAGATCAAGAAGTATATCGGTAGAGGAAAGCCATCATGCTTCACTGTTGCTGATGATGGTACATTGTATTTCAAGAATCGTTTAGTGGTCTCTAGGAGTAAGCCCAATCTAAACTTGACCCCGTGCGTCATGAAAGAAGCTCATGATACTCCTTTGTCGATTCACCCTGGTAGTACCAAGATGTACCAAGACCTTCGTCAGCGGTACTGGTGGTCTAACATGAAGCAAGACATTGCTCGTTATGTTGAAGAGTGTGACGTTTGTCGTCGCGTCAAGGCAGAACACCAAAGACCTGCTGGAACTCTGCAACCCCTTTCTATTCCTGAATGGAAGTGGGACAAGATCGAGATGGACTTCGTCACTGGTTTTCCCAAATCGCAGAAAGGCCACGATGCTATCTTTGTCGTCATCGACCGCTTCTCCAAGGTTGCCCACTTTCTGCCAGTCAAGGAGACGATCTCTGCTAGTCAGTTAGCAGAATTGTATGTTTCCAGAATTGTGTCCCTCCATGGCATTCCGTTGGAGATCAGTTCCGACCGAGGCAGCATTTTCACCTCAAGATTTTGGGATAGTTTCCAAGAAGCTATGGGCACTCACCTGAATTTTAGCACCGCTTATCACCCCCAGTCGCAAGGACAAGTCGAACGAGTTAATCAAGTGCTTGAAGATATGCTTCGAGCTTGTGTCATCTCATTCGGTAAGAAATGGGAGGAATCTCTTCCATTTGCTGAATTCTCTTACAACAATAGCTATCAGGATAGTCTGAAGATGGCACCCTTTGAAGTTCTCTATGGACGTAAGTGTCGAACCCCTCTGAATTGGTCAGAAACTGGAGAACGAACTCTCATTGGTCCGGACATTATACAGCACGCCGAAGATCAGGTTCGCGTTATTCGTGAACACTTGAAAGCTGCTCAGTCTCGTCAGAAGAGCAAGTATGACCTCAAGCACAAGGAAATGGTCTATGAGCCTGGCGAATACGCGTACCTCCGTGTCACTCCGATGAGGGGCACTCATCGTTTCGGAATCTAAGGCAAGTTAGCTCCTCGCTACATTGGCCCGTTCCGTATTCTTTCCCGGAGTGGACCAGTGGCATACCGATTGGAATTGCTGCCGAACCTCTGTCAAGTACACGATGTATTCCACGTGTCGCAACTCCGGCGCTGCTTCAAGGACCCCATCCGCGAAGTGGAACATGATATGATTGAGCTGCAGCAGGACTTGACTTATCAAGAACATCCGAGCCGCATTCTTGATCAGTCTGAACGCCGAACCCGCAACAAGGCGACCAAGTTTCTCAAAGTTCAGTGGCCGAATCATTCTGAAGATGAAGCCACCTGGGAACGCGAAGATCGTCTCCGCGATGGATACCCCGATCTTTTCCCCTCTACCACCTAAATTCTCGGGACGAGAATCCTTGTAGTGGGGGAGATTTGTAACACTCTCACTATCAGTGCACAGTAATCACCCTTACTGTTGTTCCAAATTTTGCTTTGATCAACCTGGGTCAGATAAAATTTTCAAATTCCCCCTTGTGATGTTGTTAAAGCAATGTGATCATGGATCTGGATCATCAGGAATCAAAACAAGTCCAAGCCAATTGAATTGAAATTCAAACAAACCCTAAATGACTTTTGATGGATATAAAAAAAAGGTGACAATAAAATATTTTCCAAAAATCTTGGAACCACTTTTATAAGATCCCAAATAATCATGGGACCATGGAAATGTGGTCATGAGTATTTATTGTGCTATGGAAAATTCCAAACAAATAATAACAGTGCTGAAACAGCACTATTTGCCAATTGCTTAATGAAAATAAATATCAAAAGAGTTTAGAAAAACCCTAGACTTTTTGTGGCACTCTAGGTATATGCCTAACTCATTATGGGCCAGGTTGTATATTTTACAAAAATGCCAAAGCAGATAAAATAATTGCTAATAGATTTTCACATAATAGGAAAAGAACAAAAAGGGCCTCTGACTATTTGTCGCACGGGGCAAAGCCCACTGAACTTGCCCACCCGGGTCCCTTTTTCCTTTTCTTCATCTCCCTCCTCTGTCCTGTTCGGCCGACCTGGCCATGGTGCCGGCAGGTGTCGACGGACCAGCTCGACGCCGACGCCGCGGTCGCTACAGGAGCCGGCGAGGGGATAAGACCCCGGCGCCCCTAAACCTAGATCGAGCAGGCGCCATTTCCCCCCTCCACCCACCTCCCTCGCACCACTCCTCCCTCGACCAGAAGCTCACCTGAGCTCGCCGTCGACGCGGCCAACGGCCTCCCCGTGCCACGGGAGGTTGTCCAGGAGCCTCACCGTGCGCCTCCATGCCATCCCCGCCCACCGGCTCGAGCCGGCACGCCCCGCATCGCCGCAATCGGGTCGTTCCTCCTCACCACGGTCGCTGCTCCCCGGCGACGAATTCGTCGCTCGCGCGCCATCCCCGGCCGCCCAGACCGCTCCTCTGCCGTCCTCGTGAGAACCCCCGTCGATTCCCCCCCTTTCCCCCCTGCGCCCTGTGGCCGTCGCCGTTTGCGCCCTCTCGAAGCTCGGCCACCATGGCCAGGAGCTCAGCTCGCCGCGCCTCGCCCTGCCGCCTCCCTGGCCACCCGCGCCGCCCCTGGCCGCCGGCCTCCTCTACCGCGCCTCCCTCGAGCCGCTCTCGACCGTGGCCTCCTTCCCCTGGCGCCGCCGCGGCTCGTTGCCTCCGAGCAACGCCACGGCCATGGCCGGCGTGAGGTGTATGTGCCTGGGTTAACACCCACTAACTAGTGGGGCCCCCACTGGATATTTGTTTTATTTAAAGAAATTTAAAAATTGTTAGTATGACATGTGGGCCACCCCTGTTTTTTTTAAGTAAAAATGTTTTATTCGAATTGGGTCACTGACATGTGGGACCCCCATGTCAATTGACCAGTCAAACTGTTGTGGATAATGTTTCTGTTAATAAATAAAAATAATTTAAAAATGATTTAGAAAATGATTTAAATTGCTTAAAACTTTAGAAAATCATAGAAAATAAACCGTAGCTCAGATCAAAAAAGTTTATACATAAAAATTGATCAGAAAAATACAACGAATACGAATACGATACCCATACCTTCACCACACCCCTCTAACATACCGAACGTCGAACCGTCCCCCCCTCCGGACCGTTTGTCCGATGATTTGTCCGGTACTGTTAAAGTATCCGGATGAATTTATTCCGAACACAAAAGTTGTCCGGAGTGGATCAACTAACACGGATACACCCGTCATATCTTTGTCGGATGTCCACGACACCTCCGGCATGATCCCCCCCTCCGGACACCCTGTCCGGTAATCACCCGGAGCCGGTATTTCATCCCCGGATGAATTTCTGCTCCGAGCTAAGTGCATCGTACGACGTTAGAACAACATTAACAATTCATACGTCATGCCGTGCATTTGTTTGCTATGATTGCTTTGTATTTACTGTGTTTATTCCCTTTTGTTATCCGGTAGACCCCACTGCCACCGTCGACTACACCGCCGCCGGGTATGACTACTTCGTCGACGACCGCACCCCTACCGTCGAGCTTCCAGGCAAGCAGAGCCATTCTCTTCCCCAGATATCGCCTACCTTTCCGTACTTTCTTGCACTAGGCATTGTTACTGCTGCTGCTACGTTACAATCCTATTCAATTGCATAGCCTGTTTTCGTCGCCCCTTGTTGTACCTTCCTTTGTCCTGTGCTGCCTATTATAATTATGCATTATACAGCAGTGAGCCCTGCGCATTGTTAACTAGGGTTAGATAGCGGGCCGTGATCACTCTGGGAGCGATCACGGATACTTTAATTATAACTGTTGCAGGTACGGAACAAAGAAGACACCGCCAAAGGCCCCTATCTGGGTTATGCCTAGTCACCTCAAGTGTGAGCTATCCAGGAGTAATCCTTGCACTCCACTCGAGGCTGACTTTGTCTTGCCGCCATAGGGTACTAGACAGCGGTTGTCCTTAAAGGTAAGAAGTCGGGCAATCCAACGGTGCCCGCGAGTGGTATATCGTCGGGAACGACAAGGAGGGTACGACCGACGTTACTGGCGTGCTTGGCCCCTGCTCTCTCACGAGAGTTACCAAACCACGAAAGTCGAGCTCTACCAAGAGCACAGGCGAGATAAGGTAAGGAGACGGTTCACCTTGTTGGTAACCGCAGTGACTTGGTGGGACGACAGGGCAGGCACCGACGTTACTGGTAGTCCTGACTGCTGTCGTTGACCGCGGGTCGGTTAAGTCGAGGCAACGATAACGGTTGTCACGCAGGTTAATTAAAATACTAAATGGTTCGGCGGAAGACTTGAGAGGCCCGTTGGTCTGTACGCACTACCTTCACGTGGGATAAGGAGTTATGGGCTCCCCTGCGTCGTAGTTTATCCGAAAGCTTTTCAGACGTCAGCAGTACCACGGGCTGATAGCCGGGAAGCGGTCTTGTCTTATTTGCTGCAGCAGGTGTGTTTTGGATTTTCTTTTGCTTCACCGGCCAGTCTCGTACCATGCAGGAGCGTGCAAGGGTGAGGGACCTAGATCCCTTGGCGCATAGGATATAGTCCGGCGGATGGCCTCTCTGCTGAGCCTAGGATGGGCTACGATGTGTCGGATAGCCTCGGTGGGGCGTTCCCTAACAAGGTTCACGCCACCCTGGAGATCCGAGCGTGCAGGCTGAACAGTAGTGCACCCCTGCAGGGAGTTTAATCTATTCGAATAGCCGTGTCCATGGTAACAGGACGCTTTATGCTGAAGCTGGATCTTACCACTACAAACTATTACTATTAAACTGTATGGTTCCGGGTTTTCTTCCTCGCAGGGAAGTCGAGGAGGGGAACTCGGAGGCATTATTATTATTAATCATTACAACTTACTATTATACAATGTTGCAGCAACTTCTGCTTCATTGTTACTTTATTGCTTCATATAAACTGTTGGCTGTTTCTCTTCTCATGCTGCAAGACATCGTCAGAAGATGCTTGTCTTTGATAGGCCTAGCTTCTTACCCTTATTCTGATTTCTATCTCGCAATGCAGTATATACAGCCTCTCTTTTCCGTTGATACAAATTCATAATGCTTAGTAGCAGACGTAAGACTCGCGGGTGTGCTAGATACTCACCTTTGCTTTATTTCCCCCTTTATGTTTTGCCTGATCGGCTGCTGCAGTCGACGTTGGAGCCCAGGAGCAGGAGTACCCCGGAGGCGGATACTACTACGTCGAGACCCCCGCTGACCAGGACCAGGAGTAGTTTCGGAGGCTCCCAGGAAGGAGGCCTTGCCTTTTCGATCTATATCTCTGATGTTATTTGTGCTAGCCTTCTTAAGGCAAAACTTGACTCACTATGTCTGTACTCAGATATTATGGTTTGTATAACTTATGTATTTGGGTCCGAGTGACCCCCCCCCCTTTATTGAAACATATTGGTTTATCCTTTTGTGTTTAGTGTTGTGCTGTGATATTCTGACCGTGGCACCCTAATCTCAGCCGTGTACCCTGCGTGTATGATTACTGTACACGAATTGATTTTGGGGGCGTACAGAAGGGGTCAGGAGGGCGGGGGACGACAACCGAGTGGCGGACACGAGGCAGATGAACAGGGCTGGCGACGGACGCCGTGATCCATAGAAGAGACGGAAATGCAGGTCGAGGACGAGCGGTGTGCACAAGGAGAACGAAAGGGTCCCGGGGATGGAGTTGTTCACCATAGGAGGAGAGACGAACTCACGGGAGCCGACCACAAGTGGCGCGCACGAGGCAAGAAGTAGGGGACCGAAGGTGGTCGCCACAGGAGAGATGAACTGGCAGGGGTCAGAGATGGGCAGTGCACACAAACGTGATGGTGAAAAGGAAGGCAGGGACGCAATCGATGGTGGGGCGCAATCGAGGGATTAGCAATTAATAGGATGCTTTTAATGGCGTGTTGTGCCGTACAACACGGAACCAATATGGATCGCTGGATACATGTGGTTTGATGGCTAGGATGCAAAGTTCCAGCCGTCTGGTGATTTTTATATTAGTAGTAGATAACACTTGTCAATTGTTGCACCCAGTCTCTGCACCTAGAAGATATCGTACAAATATCCAGGATGCATCCGGCTAAAAGATAAAATGAAAAGAAAAGGGCAATATAAAAGGTTCCGCCACAACGATCGATTCCTCTCAGGAGCAGCCACAAATAACCACTAAATACAACACCAAAAAAACATATAAGGTCTTCAAAGTCAACGTCTCATAGAAAAAAAACAGTGCACAAGCGCCGTCGTTACCCGATCCAAGATCTTAGTTTTTCACCTTCGAGAAGTATGAGCTTTTAAAACAATTCCTCCGGCAAGGTAATTGACACGCACAACCAGTGAAGGCAAAATCTTAGATATCCACCCTAACAGTCACGACTCGGTACCCGAGGAGTACCACCAAAAATGAAATCCTCCAGTGCGTCTACTTCTGAGAGTTATCAACACACCTAGCGGACTCCAACACCACCAAGGTCCCATCCATTTAACTGATCCTTCGATCTCAGCCATCATAATCTTCTCCACACCTATCCACACCAAGGAAATCGAGATGACAACATGTCACATGGTGTCCACAATCAACAGAGCTTCACGCCACACCATCATGAAACCTCATATGCTGATATGGGCACACACGATCGGATTCTATCCGATCCAGATATCCCGAGAAAGATCTCCGGCAACAGTTCTGGAATGTGTCGATGACTAGAGCGAGGAGGGTCGATAATGAAGGACATTTCCTTGATGCGAGAAGAGCACGAGGACCTCCAATTTTTTATCCAAGCAGCATGGACCCTACCCTACCCTGATCCAATCCACCGTCGCCAGGCCAATCGTCATCGGAACCAGCACGGTGTCAATCTGGCGGTATGATACGTCCAAAACGTATCTATAATTTCTGCTTGCTCCATGCCTCTTTTGTGTGATATTGCTATGATATTGATGAACTTCCATACACTTTTGATCATATTTGGACTAACCTATTAACTCAGTGCACCCCAGTCCAGTTCCTATTTTCTGCTGTTTTTCTATTTAAGGTTACCCCCATATAAAAAGTGCTCCAAAAATTCAGGAAAAATCCAATAAAAAATCAGAGTAGAAGAAGCTTCGGGAATCATCGAGGGGGGGCCAAAGGGGACCCACCAGGGCCCTAGGCGCCCTCCCGACGCGCCCTAGGGTGGGGCCGCGCCAGGGGGCCGCCTGGACCCCTGGTGGCCCCCCTGGCTGCCCCCCTTCGCCTATATATTCCTCATGACGAGAAACCCCCGTGACGAAAACCCTTTTTCGCGATCTCTCCTCTGTTCCGCCGCCGCCGCGCTTCCAAGATCGGGAGCACCAGAAGACCTCTTCCCGGCACCCTGCCGGAGGGAGGAATCACCTCCGGGAGCTTCTCCACCACCTTGGATGCTTCCCGGATGAACCGTGAGTAGTCCACCTTGGACCATGGGTCTATGATCAGTAGCTATGTGAAGTTCTCCTCCCCTCTTTGTTCTTCATGGATTAGACCTTGTGAGCTGCCCTACAGGATCGAGGCACATATGTAATATTTATGCTGTTGCTATGCTGAGTTTGCTGGGATCCGATGGATTATGAGATTATGTTCAGATTGTGTTTGAGTAATATATTTGATTCTCCTTTTTTATATTTATGTTCTTGAGTAATTCTTGCATGTTCTCCTTTGCTGTCTATTGCTTTGGCCAAGTAGTAGGTAGTGACTCCAAGAGGGAGCGTTATGCATGATTGTGGGTTCATGCCCCCTGATGACTAGCTTGAGTGACAGAAACATGAGTCTAGGGGATGTGCTGTTGCCACAAGGGGGAAAACAATGGTGCTTGTACTTGCAGGTGCAAGGATTGTTTACTTTACGCAAAGTTCTTTAATGCAGTTGTCCGTTGCTTTGAGTTTACACTTTGGGTGGGATTCGCAACTTAATACCAACGAGATGTTCTGGATAGATATCTCAAGGAGGATGATTAGTAGGTAGATGCAGATGGATTTCGGTCTACTTGTCTTGGCGTACCGCCCATGCTTTTGAGCCTCTTCCTTTCTTTATAGCATAATTAGCATTGGTTTGTGCACATAATCCTGTCAATTGCCCAGCTGTAATTTGTTTACCTCGCATGGCTATTTTATCGTCTTTTGGGAGAGAGACATCACTAGTGAACATCATAGGACCCCGGTCCATAGTTCCAACACTGTTTACACTATCAATTTACTTTCAGTATTTAATTTTCCGTTGCTATCACTATCATTATTATCCTGTGCATTTTATCCTTTGTAAACAACAAGGCCGGAGGAATTGACAACTCCTCTATACTCGTTGGGAAGCAAAGTTATTTGCTGTCTGTGCAGGTCCAGGTGAAGTTAGCAACCTCGGATGTAAACGGCGCCATTGTTCACTTCACCACATTCTTGTATCTGTTGGAGTCCTATTGGTTCAACATTCAACCTTAGCATCTTCGCTAAGGGAAATTTGCTGCTGTCTACATCTCAACCTTCCACTTTGGGTAACCAATGAGGGGGCGTTAATTCGTACCATCAAAAGAAATTTCTGGCGCCGTTGCCGGGGACTCCACTCTTGAAGATAGGGGAGTTTCACACTATCTTTTATCTTTGCTTTTTAGTCTTGTTTGTTTACCTTTCAGTTTTTTCTTTAGTGCCTTTTATGAAAAATCAAAAAAATAGTTACCTTGTTAGTAGTTGTTATGTCTGGCCCTTTTGCCTTTGGTGAAGTAGAAGTGCTCACCTTTAAACAAAGAGGTGGTGAAAGTCTGAAAGATGCTTGGTATAGAATTAACGATTCTCAAAAAAGAGCCGCCAAGAAGAAATGCACTACTATCCTGCTTAGAATTTTTTATGTTAGAATTACTTCTTGGAATAGGTTTATTCTAGATACTGCTATCAATGGGAATTTCATAGAAGCCCCAGTTTGGGAAGCTCTTAGTGTTATGGAAAATCTTGTTGGAAATCTCCCTGTTTATAGCATTCAAGAGGACATTACCCTAGCTCATATTATGAAAAAACTTGAAAAGATAGAGCTAGAGATGCCAGGCATTAATAAGATAAGTGAGTTGGATCATAAGGTTCAAGGGAATTTGAATAGACTTGATAGCGCCATGCATAAAATTCTCAAAACTTTGGAGACCATCAAATCCCATGACTTGGACCCTTCTAGGATTGAAAAGATTGAGGAAATCATTGACACTCTAGGAACTACTTTCTCCTCAATAAAAACCAAAAAGGTGGAAACTCCGGCAAAGAAGGAACCTACGTTCGTTTACGTTCCAAAGGCTCCTCGTTTCAAAAATAATCTATCTATTGACAAACGGGTTGAAACTGTGAAGACTTTGGAAGAAATACCTCTCTTTAATAGAATAAATGAGACTCCAATTGATTTTCCTCCTTTTGCTTTTATTCCTAGAAGAATCTTTATTAGGCCTTTATTTGAAAGACCTCTTAAGAGTGGTTGTATTATTGAAGAGCTTTTTGATGATCTTGATGATGGTTCAACTGATACAACTTGATCTATTTTCATTAAGCCTAGCTAATGGCTTTAAAGAAGCGCTTTCGGGAGGCAACCCGCAACGAATTTAGGATTTACTTTTTTGTTTTTCTTCTGTTTTTTGTGGTCTTGATGGTTGTTACTACTGTAGCAACATCATTGTATCTTTACTTTTCAAGCTTTGTGCCATTTATAGCCTCATGTGACAAGGGAAGTGAAAGGTTTGACATGCTGTCCAGAAAACAGATTCTGTCCTCGTGACTAGAAAAATCATGGAAAAATCCCAGTTCATCTTTTCGAGCTGAAATGTTTACACATCGTGCTCTATAAAATTACGGAACTTTCGTATGTTTTGATTTTTTTTATTTGAGTTGCAGAAGTATCCCTAAAAAATTCTTTACTACCTGCTGGTCTGTTTTTCACAGATTCTGTCCTGTTTTGCCTTTTCTTCGTTTTGCGAACCTTAAGCTTGATTTTTCTTTGCAAAAACTTTTTTGCACTCTTGAGAAACATTATCTATTCAAGAATATCTTGATATCCAGTGGAATTTTTTTATTTTATTAAGGGTACTAACCTCTCTAATCAGCTTATGATGAGTTATGTATGAAGGGAGTTTTCAAGTGTGCGATGGAAGATGATGAAAGAAGATCCAGGAGTGTCAAGCGCTCAAGCTTGGGGATGCCCCCATGCATCCCCAATAAATATTCAAGGAGACTCAAGCGTCTAAGCTTGGGGATGCCCCCGTGCATCCCCTTCTCCATCAACAATCATCAGTTCGTCCTTCGTCTCACTATATTTTTATCACTTCATGCGTTATGTGCTATGCTTGGAGCGTCTCGCTCTTAGGTTTTATTTTTAGTTTTCTTTTGTTTTGCTTGCTGGTCATAACAAGTTAGACCCCATCTTACTTTGTGTGGGAGAGAAACACGCTCCACCTTCAAAATCTAGAACACATCATAGGATTTTTCCTGCTTATCTTTTTGCTGTTGTGTGTTCTTTATCTTTTCGTAGCTGCTGCCATGTTTAGTTATAGTCTTAGTTTGTCTTTAGCAAGAGCCTTGGATTTTGTTTAGTTTGTTGCTGGAACTCTTTTTAGTTTTCATGTTTATCTTGTTAAAGAGAGTTGGTTGTTGCACTAAGTAGTGTCTTGTTTTGAAAGTAGGTAATTGAGGTTGCTATTTAATTCTAGTAGTAACTTGCAATAGTTTTGAGGTATTGATGTGAGTAATGTCTGAACTTTTGGTGTCAAGAGCTCTAGCCTATAAGTGATAGGTGTCGTATTTTGGGCAATCCGTGTGTATTTTCAAAACCTACAAAACTAGTTGAGAACTCTAGCTACTAGATGGATCACTAATCTTTGGAGGGATCGAATATTAGAGTACACTCACGTACCATGAGTCGAGGATGCGCAAGGATAACCAAAGCTCCATACACTCCTCCTCAGGGTACTTGTCTCTTTGTGAACGTCCTTATTAGATTGAGAGTTACCGATAATAAGTGCATGAGTTCTTCGGACTAATGTAAGTATTGAAAGTTGACACTTCCACCTTCCCATATTTTGCTAGCCTCTCCCGTGCCGTGCATTGCCTTCTTCTCACTCCGAGAGTTGGTGTCCACCTTCGCCGGTACATCCAAACCCTTGGCATGATACGTTCTGTCATCATAAAACTCCTTATATCTTTCCTCAAAACAGCCACCATACCTACCTATCAAGGCATTTCCATAGCCTTTCCGAGATATATTGCCATGCAACATCCACCTCTTCATGACTTGATCTTCATGTCATACATGTTCCTTCTACACTGGCAGCGAAATACATTGCATTCATCATCATAGTTACATCTTCTTTATGATTTTGAGTACCTTGTAAAGTGTGAAAGATCTCCTTTACCTTCTTGTAAAATAGAGTGTTGTCCTTAAGTGAGGAAAAGATCCCAAAGTGGACACAATAAAAGATCCCAAAGAGGAAAAATGAGAGTTAGATAGAAAGAGCCATTGAGGCCACAAAAAAATAAAAAAAATAGAAAAAAGAGAAAAATAAATAAAAAAATAGAAATATCGAAAAGGAGTGGATCAAATTGACTTGTACCTGGCTAGTGGTCTGGGGACGAGTCAAGATAAGATTCCAGAAAAAGACCAAGTGTGAAACTTTAGTAGATTGAGTTCTCAACAAATAAATGTTTTTCTCGTATTCCCTATCCCCCTTCTTGCACGCAAACACCATTTGGAGACATTCGAGTCACGGACAGCGAGAGCTCTTGCACCTAATGTTCTTTTGTTACTTGTTTCAATGCTAATATAGACTCTTGCATGTTATGACTTGAATTGAATCTCTAACCATGATTGCTTTACTTTTCAAAGTTCTTATATGGTTGCTAGCACGTCACCACAGAAATTATGCCGTTATCATTTACCTACTCAAGGACGAGCAGGAATTAAGCTTGGGGATGTTGATACGTCCAAAACGTATCTATAATTTCTGCTTTCTCCATGCATGTTTTGTGTGATATTGCTATGATCTAGATACACTTTCATACACTTTTGATCATATTTGGACTAACCTATTAACTCAGTGCACCACAGTGCCAGTTCCTGTTTTCTGCTGTTTTTCTATTTCAGTTTTCCCCCATATAAAAAGTGCTCCAAAAATTCGGGAAGAATCAGATAAAAAATC
Organism: Bromus sterilis; assembly: GCA_950022295.1. Lineage (NCBI taxonomy): Eukaryota > Viridiplantae > Streptophyta > Magnoliopsida > Poales > Poaceae > Bromus > Bromus sterilis. Next base: position 342,410,902 of record OX465596.1, on the reverse strand, counting down.
AGCGCAGAAGAACCTGAGTGGGGCCAGAGGGCACCACCAGGGGCCCAGGCGCCCTGGTGGCGCGCCCCAGGGGCTGGCCGCACCAGGGGGGCGCCTAGACCCCTGGTGGCCCCCCTGGCTGCCCCCCTTCGCCTATATATTTTCCGTGATGAGAAACCCTCGAGGACAGAACCCTTTTTCGCAATCTCGCCTTTGTTCCGCCGCCGCCGCGCTTCCGAGATCGGGAGCACCAGAAGACCTCTTCCCGGCACCCTGCCGGAGGGAGGGCCGACATCCGGGAGTCTCCTCTCCACCATTGATGCTTCCCGGATGTCTCATGAGTAGTTTCCTTTGGACCATGGGTCCGTGATCAGTAGCTATGTGATGTTCTCCTCCCCTCTTTGTTCTTCATGGTTTAGACCTCGTGAGCTTCCCTACATGATCGAGGCACTTTTGTAATCTTTCTGCTGTTGCTATGCTGAGTTTGATGGGATCTGATGGATTATAAGATTATTTTCATATTGTGATTGAGTAATATATTTGGTTCTCTTATATTTTTGTTCTTATGTAATTCTTGCATGTTCTCCGTTGCTGTTTATTGCTTTGGCCAAGTAGTAGGTAGTAACTCCAAGAGGGAACGTTATGCTCGATTGTGGGTTCATGCCCCCTGATGACTAGCTTGAGTGACAGAAACATGAGTCTAGGGGATGTGTTGTTGCCACAAGGGGGAAAACAACAGTGCTTGTAACCGTGGTTACAAGGATTGTTTACTTTACGCAAAGTGCTTTTTAATGCAGTTGTCTGTTGCTTTGGGTTCACACTTTTGGTGGGGCTCGCAACTTAATACCAGCGAGATGTTCTGGATAGATATCTCAAGGTGGATGATTAGTAGTAGATGCAGTTGGATTTCGGTCTACTTATTTTAGTGTTCTGCCCATGCTTTTGAGCCTCTTCCTTTCTTTTGTAGCATAGTTAGCATTGTGGTGCACTCATAATCCTGTCAATTGCCCTTCTGTAATTTTTCACCTCGCATAGCAGTTTTATCGTCTTTGGGGAGAGAGACATCACGTATCCCGGTCCATATCCTCATCACTGTTTACACGCTCATTTACTTTTCTGCTTTTACTTTCAGTTGCTATCATTATCCCTTGTGTTTGATCCTTTGTGAACAACAAGACCGGAGAGATTGACAACCTCTCTGAACTTCGTTGGGAACAAAGTTATTTGTGTCTCTGTGCAGGTCCAGGTCAAGGAAGCAACTTTTGTCTAAAACGGTGCCATTGTTTCCTTGCCACCTACTTATCATTGCCGGAGTCCTACGGGTTCGATACTCAACCTTGGTGTCTCCACCAAGGGAAATCTTGCTGCTGTCCTACATCTCACCTTCCACTTGGGGTTTACCAACGAAGGGCGAGAAATCACTATCATCACCTCGCACATCAGCAAGCTCATAAGAACAGCACCAAGAACTACTAAATACTCAGAGTATAAGCCACCAATAAAAAATATAATTGGAGGGGTGGAGGAGTCACATACTAGGGACTATTTTCCCAAAATCTTAGCTCAAATGACGGGTTGTGGAGAGAGATTGAAAATCGCCTCCAAGAACAACAAGAACGCAAGTGCAAGTGTAGAACTCGTGTTTATGGAGAGAAAGCGAGAGAGGAAGAAGAAGTACCTGGAAAGGGGGCTTGTGGGCACCAGGGGCCCTGTGGGCGCTGCCAGGGGACAGGACGCGCCAGCTGGCCGCCTGGGCCACTGGTGGTCCCCCTTGGTCAGCCCCAGGTGCCCCTGGATCACTTTTGATGTGGAAATTTTGATTTTGATTTTTCTGGAATTTTTCTGATGACTTCACTGTTGAAATTTTTGCGAGGTTCAAAAAGCTGTGAAACTTTCTGAAAACTTGAAACAGTGATTAGAAATGTGAAGCTTCAAAAACATAAAATTTTTTACATCAAGGAGAACAAAAGCTAAAGCAAATGAAAACATACCAAGCTCCACTTTTTACTTATATAAAACATGCTAGCTAGCAAGGTTGATCAAGTCTTACGAACAAACCGGCGATATATAGAGCATAAAGTTTCACCTCTTATGAAGTGATCATTGAACCTTTACTTTAATGGACATTGTCCCCACCATAATGGTTTTGTATTTTTGGTGCACATGTAGTGAACAATCCCATTCTGCAATCTTCACGGTCTCGATATTCTCTATAGAGTTAAGCCCGTGCCTTTTGTCGATCTTCTTCGGAAAATACACCGTGTGTTCTTTATCATCTACGTTGAAGGTGACCTTTCCTTTATTGCAATTAATGATAGCACCTGTGGTGTTAAGAAAAGGTCTACCAAGAATAATGGACATGCTCCCATCCTCGGGCATGTTAAGCACAACAAAATCTGTAAGAATTAAGCAATTAGCAACTTCAACGGGAACATCCTCACAAATACCAATCGGGACGGCTTTTGACTTGTCAACCATCTGAAGAGAGATATCTCTAGGGATTAGTTTATCTAAAAATAGCCTCTTATAAAGAGAAAAGGGCATGACACTCACTCCTTCTCGAAGATCACATAAAGCGGTTTTAACATAATTATTTTTTATGGAGCAAGGAATGGTGGGTATACCTGGATCACCAAGCTTCTCAGGAATCTTGCCACTGAAAGAGTAGTTAGCAAGCATAGTAGATATTGCCTCATTAGGAACTTTTCTTTTATTAGTAACAATATCTTTCATATATTTTGAATAAGGAGGTAGCTTAATAGCATCAGTCAAAGGAATTTGAAGAAAAAGAGGTTTCATCCATTCACAAAATTTATTATAGTGCTCTTCTTCTTTAGTTTTGAGAAACTTACCTGGAAAGGGCATGTGTTTTTGTACCATGGTTATCTTTCCTTCCCATGTCTTCTTGCGATAAAGTCTTCTCTTGTATACTTCTTGCGTTTATCGGGTGCTTCTTCTTCTCGCACCTCGGGAGGATCATTCTTCTCCTTATCCTTTTCGGGCTCAGCACCGTCTCCGGTTTCAGCATCAGAGGTAGATATAGTGTTAGGATCAATGTCTGGTTCTTCACTTGTAATAAAATCATTGGAGTTGTCAGCTTCCTTGTGTTTCTTCTTATTTTTCTTCTTTGGAGAGCTAACAATCTCGTCTTCTACCTGCACTTGAGAATCTTGCTCGATCCTCTTCGGATGCCCCTCGGGATAGAGGATCCTGGGTGTGTGTTCCACCCCTATTCTTTATACCATAAGCCTGTATATCCTTTTTGGAATTATTAGCAAGAAAATCTTTTTGCACATTAGAAATTTGTTCAAGCTGAGTTTGAACCATATGAAAATGCTTAACAAGACATTTAACATCATTAACTGTTCTACCTAGAATATCAAGTAAACTTTTGATAGCAAGAGTATTATCATGCAATTGACTTTGCATCCTCATATTAAAGTGGTTTTGCTTCATAATAAAATTATCAAGCTCATCTAAACATTGGTCGGGAGACTTACCTTTAGGAATATCACTTTCATTGAAATCTAAAAGAGAGTGTTGATACGTCCAAAACGTATCTATAATTTCTGCTAGCTCCATGTCTCTTTTGTGTGATATTGCTATGATATTGATGAACTTCCATACACTTTTGATCATATTTGGACTAACCTATTAACTCGGTGCACCCCAGTGCCAGTTCCTGTTTTCTGCTGTTTTTCTATTTCAGGTTTCCCCCTTATTTAAAGTACCAGGAAAATTACGGGAAAAATATAGGAAAAATCAGCGTACCGGAAGCTTCGAGAAAAGCCCGAGAGGGGCCAGAGGGGAGCCGGGGGCCCCAGGCGGCCAGAGGGCGCGGCCAGGCCCCTGGCCGCGCCAGGGGGGGGGCGCCTGGAGCCCCTGGCCCACCTCTGGCTGCCCCTTTCGCCTATTTATTCCCCGTGACGAGAAACCCTTAGGGACGGAACCCTTTTTCGCGATCTCTCCTCTGTTCCGCCGCCACCGCGCTTCCAAGATCCGGAGCACCAGAAGACCTCTTCCTGGCACCCTGCCGGAGGGAGGAATCACCTCCGGAGGCTTCTCCACCACCATGGATGCTTCCCGAATGAACCGTGGGTAGTCCACCTTGGACCATGGGTCCATGATCATTAGCTATGTGATGTTCTCCTCCCCTCTTTGTTCTTCATGGATTAGACCTCGTGAGCTGCCCTACATGATCGAGGCACATATGTAATCTTTCTGATGTTGCTATGTTGAGTTTGCTGGGATCCGATGGATTATGAGATTATGTTCATATTGTGATTGAGTTATATATTTGATTCTCTTCTTTTATATTTATGTTCTTGAGTAACTCTTGCATGTTCTCCGTTGCTGTTTATTGCTTTGGCCAAGTAGTAGGTACTGACTCCAAGAGGGAGCGTTATGCATGATTGTGGGTTCACGCCCCCCGATGACTAGCTTGAGTGAGAGAAACATGAGTCTAGGGGATGTGCTATTGCGACAAGGGGCAAAACAACGGTGCTTGTACTTGTGGGTGCAAGGATTGTTTACTTTACGCAAAGTTCTTTAATGCAATTGTCCGTTGCTTTGAGTTTACACTTTGGGTGGGATTCGCAACTTAATACCAGCGAGATGTTCTGGATAGATATCTCAAGGTGGATGATTAGTGGGTAGATGCAGATGGATTTCAGTCTACTTGTCTTGGCGTACTGCCCGTGCTTTTGAGCCTCTTCCTTTCTGTTTTGCATAATTAGCATTGGTTTGCGCACATAATCCTGTCAATTTCCCAGCTGTAATTTGTTTACCTCGCATGGCTATTTTATCGTCTTTTGGGAGAGAGACATCACTAGTGAACATCATGGGACCTCGGTCCATATATCCACCACTGTTTACGCTATCATTTTACTTTCAGTATTTACTATTTCGTAGCTATCACTATCTATCATTATTATCCTGTATGTTTTATCCATTGTAAACAACAAGGCTGGAGGAATTGACAACTCCTCTGAACTCGTTGGGAGAAAAGCTATCTGTGTGTGTGCAGGTCCAGGAGAAGCAAGTGATTATCTTCAAACGGTGCCTCACTTGCCGAACCGCCTACTTGTCGACCTTGGAGTCCTACGGAGACAATCTTAAAACCTCGGTATCATCACCGAGGGAAACTTTCCGTTACGCTATATCTCACCTTCCACTTGGGGTAACCAACGAGGGCGAGAAGTTATCTCGTGTATCAAGCAAATTTCTGGCGCCGTTGCCGGGGACTCCACTCTTCAAGATAGGGGAGTTGCACACTATCTTTTATCTTTGCTTTTTAGTCTTGTTAGTTTACCTTTCCGTTTTTTTCTTTAGTGTCTTTTATCAAAAAAAAATAGTTACCTTGCTAGTAGTTATCATTATGTTTGGTCCCTTTACCGTTGGTGAGTCAGAAGTGCTTACCTTTAAACAAAGAGGTGGTGAAAGTCTGAAAGATGCCTGGTATAGGATTAATGATTCTCAAAAAAGAGCCACCAAGAAGCAAACCACTACTATCATGCTTAGAAATTTTTACGTTGGAATTACTTCTTGGAATAGGTTTATTCTAGATACTGCTATCAATGGGAATTTCATAGAAGCCCCAGTTTGTGAAGCTCTTAGTGTTATGGAAAATCTTGTTGGAAATCTCCCTGTTTATAGTTTTCAAGAGAACATTACCCTAGCTCATATTATGAAAAAACTTGAAAAGATGGAGCTAGAGATGCCAAGTATTAATAAGATAAGTGAGTTGGATCGTAAGGTTCAAGGGAATTTGAATAGACTAGATAGCTCCATGCATAAAATTTTCAAAACCTTGGAGACCATCAAATCCCATGACCTGGACCCTTCTAGGATTGATAAGATTGAGGAAGTCATTGATACTCTAGGAACTACTTTCTCCTCAATCAAAACCAAAAATGTGGAAACTCCAGCAAAGAAGGAACCTAGTTTCATTTACTTTCCAAAGGCTCCTCGTTCCAAAAATATTCTATCCATTGCCAAAGGAGTTGAAACTGTGAAGACTTTGGAAGAGATTCCTCTCTTTAAGATAAATGAGACTCCAATTGATTTTACGCCTTTTGCTTTTATTCCTAGAAGTATCTTTATTAGGCCTTTATTTGAAAAGCCTCTTAAGAGTGGTTGTACTATTGGAGAGCTTTTTGATGATCATGATGATGGTTCAATTGATACAACTTGATCTATTTGCATTAAGCCTAGCTAATGGCTTTAAAGAAGCGCTTTTGGGAGGCAGCCCGCAACGAATTTAGGATTTCCTTTTTGTTTTTCTTCTGTTTGTAGTGGTCTTGATGATTGTTACTAATGTAGCAACATCATTGTATCTTTACTTTTCAAGCTTTGTGGCTTTTATAGCGTCATACGACAAGGGGAGTGAAAGTTGTGACATTCTGTCCAGAAAACAGATACTGTCCTCGTGACTAGAAAAATCAGAGAAAAATCCCAGTTCATCTTTTTGAGCTGAATTTTTTACACAGCGTGCTCAATACAATTATGAAACTTTCGTATCTTCTGAGTTTTTTTATTTGAGTTGCATAAGTATCCCTAAAAAATTCGTTTTTACCTGCTGGTCTGTTTTTCACAGATTCTGTCCTGTTTTGCCTTTTCTTCGTTCTGAAAACCTTAAGCTTGATTTTTATTTGCAAAAACCTTTTGGCACTCTTGAGAAACAGTATCTCTTCAAGATTATATTTATTTTCAGTAGAGAAAAAATAATTTTATTATGGGTTCTAACCTCGCTAATCAGATTATGATGAGTTATGTATGAAGGGAGTTTTCAAGTGTGCGAGGGAAGATGATGAAAGAAGATTAAGAAGTGTCAAGCGTTCAAGCTTGGGGATGCCCCCATGCATCCCCAAGAAATATTCAAGGAGACTCAAGCGTCTAAGCTTGGGGATGCCCCCATGCATCCCCTTCTCCATCGACAATTATCAATTCGTCTCTCATTTCACTATATTTTTATCGGTTCATGCGTTATGTGCTATTCTTGGAGCGTCTCGCTCTGAGGTTTTGTTTTTAGTTTTCTTTAGCTTTGATTGCTGCTCATAACAAGTTAGAACCCATCTTTCTTTGTGTGGGAGAGAAACACGCTCCACTTCCAAAATTTAGAACACAACATAGGACTTTTTCCTACTTATCTTTGCTGTGTTTGTTCTTTATCTTTCCATAGCTGCTTTCATGCTTTGCTCTTAGCTTTCATGTTTATCTTTTAAAAGAGCTTTTTTTAAGTTTGTTTTTGGAACTCTCTTGAGTTTTCATTTTTATCTTGTTTAGAGAGTTTGCCTGTTGCACTGATTTTGTGTCTTGACTTGAAGTAGGTAATTGAGGTTGCTATTCTTTTTAAAGTAGTAACTTGCAATAGTTTTGTGGTGTTGTTTTGAGTAATTTTTGGACTTTTGGTGTCAAGAGCTTTAGCCTATTAGTGATATATTTTGTATTTTGGGCAATCCGTGTTTATTTTCAAAAACCTACAAATTAGTTGAGAACTCTAGCTACTAGTTGGATCACTACTCTTCTGAGGGGTCGAATATTAGAGTACACTCACGTACCATGAGTCGAGGACGCACAAGGATAACCAAACCCCCATACACTCCTCCTCGGGGTACTTGTCTCTTTGTGAAACTCCTTATTAGATTGAGAATTACCGATAATAAGTGCATGAGTTCTTTGGGCTAATGTGAGTATTCGAAAGTTGACACTTCCACCTTCCCATATTTTGCTAGCCTCTCCTGTGCCATGCATTGCTTTCTTCTCACTCCGAGAGTTAGCGTCCACTTTCGCCGGTACATCCAAACCCTTGGCACGATACGCTCTGTCATCATAAGCGTCCTTATATCCTTCCTCAAAACAGGCAGCATACTGAAAGTCCAAGTATGTGATCAGAGGGGGAGGGGGTGAATGATCACTTCAAAATTTTCTACTGAAACTATTGAAGTGAAGCATAAGCAGTGCGGAATAGCGAAGAATAACTGGAAGCGAAACTAAATGCAGTGAAGCAAAACACATTGAAGCATAACAGTGAAGCAAATGCTATACTGAAGGTAAATGCTTGAAGTAAAACGAACTGGGACTCGGCGATGTTTCTTCGACCAGTTCACGCTCTGCAAAGCGCTACGTCTGGTTGGAGGGAATGGTGATTGAACACCTGGAGAAAATCTCTCTCCGTCCGTTGCTCCACTGCATCAAACTCCTTGAGCTTGATCAGTTCTTCACTCGTGGTTGATTATTGAGGAAATCTCCGAAACCTTTGACAAACTGGACTTCGAGGAGACAATTACTCTTCGCTATCTGAAGTACAACTCTCTAACCGTCTAGGAGAATTGCAGTTCTCCAAGATAAAAAGGCTAGCAAGCTTTCACCTAAGTCATCTCAAATCTAATCAGATCAATGGGACTTAGGCTTCAGTATTCTAGGTATTGGGTTTTGCTTCTGTGGCGTTTTGGGGTTGCTCTCTTCAGTCTCTCTTGGAATGATCTCAGAGCAGCCACCCGCAAATGGAGGAGGGGACGGCGTATTTATAGTTGGCGATCCCGAGGTGCGGAATGACCAAACTGACCCGAGGTGACAGCTTGACACGTGTCCACAACGGTCGGATTTGTCATCAATGCGCAACTTTACTTGAGGAACAAGTAAAGCTGACTCACGAACTTAGTTCTGCTTCAGTTGCCAAAGAACGAAGTCTTTGCTACCGAAACTTAACTTAGTGCACATGAGATTTCTTCACTCAGGCTTCTCACTAGGTTTGGATTTGATCTGAGCATTTCTCAATGACTTCGGTATCCACAAACTAAATACCCCTCTTGATAGTACGGTTTGTCCTATGACTCAAGGTACCAAAAAAGAATTACACAAAAACATCTAAGTCTTGCGCCGTCTTCTTCATTTCCTTCAATGAGTAGAGCTTCAGGACACCTTCATTTTTGGGGGTCAACCTTCGTGATTAAGCTTCGCTCCGTGGGTTATGCTTCGATAACTTGAAGACCTTCCCTGAGGCTTTATCACATAGCTTGTCCTTCAGGAACCTAAGCAACTGTTTATACTAGAAAACATTGTTAGTTCCTCTACTGTTTTGTCCAACAATATCCAAAACACACGGGGGCAAAACTTTGCTCTTACAATCTCCCCCTTTTTGGACTATTGTTGACAAAACAGACATCGATAAAGGATATTGAAGTTTTTGTGAAGGATGGGACAAACTCTAAGATATGAAGTTTTTGGCTCCCCCTTAATACAAGCATCGAAGATTTATATAATCGAAGTTAATGCTTGAGATAATTTTTCTTCGGTGGAGAGAAAAACGAAATATCTTAGTGAATACAATTGCATTGAAGATATATATATCCAGGAATGTATGCAATAACTTCCAATGACCTGTGACTAGAAAATAATAACCACCTGCAAGATAGAGGATACGAAGCAATACTTGCAAGCCAAGGGGTTATTAAGACTTTAAGTGTAGCACAGGAGTAGCATGACTGAAGTTAAACTTAAGTTACAACCCAATCGAAAGGAATGGAATGTTTGTCGTAACTTAACCAAACGAAGCAAAAACAGATAGCAAGAACCCTTTCCCCGATGCAAAATTAACTCATCGATGCCCTCATTCTCCCCCTTTTTGTCAATGATTGGACAAAAGGTTCAGAGGAGGTTCGAGAGATCTATTACGCAGCATCAGCACCCTGAGAACCCAACGAAGCTGTGCTCGACGAAGACTCATCCGACGAAGACTGATCTCCTGAGGATTCTTCTTCGGAAGAAGACGTAGGAATAGCTTCGTGGCGTGTCTGAGTGATGAGGTTGATGTCGAGGTCGCTGTCGTCGAGGCTGTCGTCGTCCTTTGAGGTGATGGAGTCATTCTCGGAGACGGTATCTGGCCGGATGGGTTCAAGCTCGTTGACGAAGAATACTTCATCAATCTTGTGCAGGGGAGGGATCTTCTGATTCGGGCGGTCCACTGAGTCATCACGAGCAAAGTTTCGCCGGAGGTGCGGATACTCTTTGTAGATGCGATCTTTACGAAGACCTTTCACAGAGTTGAATTTCCGGAGTCCCTTCCAGGAATGTCGCTTGAGCACACGCAAGTACTGATTATTGTTGAGTGCTATATTGCCAACACGGTTGATCTCATCAGCTAGAAACTGCATCTGGCGTTGATTTGCTTCAATAAAGTTGTCAAGCATTTGCTGCGTGCGAAGATTAACTTCAAAATGATGGCAGTCTTTCTGGAACGACTTGGATAAGTTTCGCTCATTGACTTCATGGCGCACACCAACATATGTGGAAAATGGATCATTGGGTTTCCTTAGCAGTTCCAAGGAGTCACGCACAGGTGGGAGGAAAAGCTTCGGATGATGGCGTGCCACAAAGTCTTCGTTCCAACCATAGTTACATACAACTTGCAGCCAGGGAGCATAGGGTTTCAGTGTGAAAGGTAGCTCTGCTGCATGAACCAAATTCCTAATGAAGCAATCCTCAAAGTCGAAGAGAAGGCCATGAGTGAGTTTCATAATAGCATGCCTTGTCTCTGGATAAAGATTCGATTCTTCCGAAGCTGTACTCAAAGGAATCAATGAGTTGGACAAGATATAGAACCAAGTCCTTGCAATGAAGTTCAAGTGCTTCGGGCGAATGTTTTGAGGAATATGGTTATCAGTGGCTTCAGGATCCAACAGAGTTGCAAATTCTTTTTCAGACAGATCAGGTTCAGCATGAATCTTTTCATGAACTCCAGAATGCCTAGGAATGTTGACAATTTCCATGAATTCGGCAGAGGACATCCTGAAGACTTTGCCTTGAATCATCCATTCCAGCGTCCATGAGCTGGGTTCATTGGCATCACCAGACACATAAAGGGTTGCATAGAATTTCTTGATGAGCTCTGAGTTGAAAGGAGTGCTCAATGCAAACAACCGAGTCAAATTCTGATTTTCAATAGTATCGAGGACGTTCTAAAAGCAGGATGCAGTGAAAAGACTTCGCAAGTCCAGAAACTTGTGCCTAAACAGAACTCCTCGCTGGCAGAAGACTTTGGTGTATAAGACTTGTTGTTCAGCAGTCCAAAAACGAAGATCATCCGCTGTGCGTTCAGAAGCATAAGGACTAACACCAAAGAATCGATGGCGCTTCCTATGTTGTTCCAGGTTGAATTCTGGGCCATGCCTTGAAGAATAACCAGCACCCTTGAATATAGGAAAAGTTTCACGCGAGTAATTGGAGTCAAGCTGGGTATCTTGGCAGGGGCGCGAACGGTCACGAATTCTTTGCAGAGGAGCAATTTGATTGGCTCTTGAAGGGCCAGCAGATTGAGCGACTACAAGCGCTTGCTCTTGCGACAGATCCAGAATTTGTACTTGTTCATCTTCGTCATCATGTGCTTCGTTGTCGAGCACATGTGCTTCAGACTCTTGACCTGTTCTGGCGGGGAAAAAATCTCGGGAAACATGGGTTCTGGAGTGGGTTGGTGATGGAGCATTAGCTTCACGGGGAGGTGATGGAGGTGGTGCGGGAGCAACTGGTGGAGTGGGAATCCTTTGTGGTTCGGGGGTTGGAGCACGAATGGGTGTGGGAAATCGAGGTGGTATGGGTGTGGGGGTTCGTGCAGGCATTGGAGTGGGGTTAGGAGCTCTTTGTGGTGGAGTTTGCTTGGGGGTGGTTCTGGTAGGAGGAGGTGTGGGAGTCTTGGTGGGTGGAGCTGAAGGCTTTGAAGCTGGCTTGGATGGCTTTGGCTTCGGTGCAGGAGTGGGAACGGTTTCAGGAGATTCCGGGGGCTGTTCATCACTTGTATCCATGTCTGCGGCTGAGGCCAAAGTAACCTTGCGCCTCTTGGTGGTTTTCTTCTTGGGTGAGGGTCCTGTTGCCTTTGATGCAGCAGGCTTAGGAGACGTTGGTGCAACAACAACACGTTCAGCTTCGGGCGAAGCCTTGCGTTTCCTTGAATCCCTTTCCATAATGGAAGCATTATGGGTCTTCACCATGTCATCGACAGCGGCCTTGACTTTGCCTTTGAAGATTTTGATATTGTCCTTGGTGGTGGAATTGACTTATGTCACTTGTTGAAGCAATTTCAGGGCGTGCTGTTTAAATTCTTCATCAGGTTCTGATTCAGCTCGCTTCTGATAGTTGTGAATCTTTTTCATTTCATCCCTGTCTCTTGAATGCAGATCCTTCAGCTGACTGATCATGGTGGAGATCATAGCTTCGATGGACCTGGAGATGTACACTTCTACAAAGTCAACAACATCTGGATCTTCAGCTTCACACTTCTCCCAAAGGGCTTCAGTGATGCCCAACTGATCCCAGAGTTCGCCTTCTCGTGAGTCAGGGAATGAATGGTCACTCTGACGATCAGCTTCAGCTTGAGCTTCAGGCAAAGATATGCCTTTCTGCTTCGTTGGAATAGCTGAGGGAGTCATATCAACTACGGGCTTCTTCTGACTTGCCCTAGCAGCTTTCTCAGCTTTCTTCGTTCTGAGGCTTTCTAAAGAACCCTTGCGTTTAGCTTCAATTTCAGCAAGCTGTTTAGCTTCAGCAGCAGCCTTCTCTTCGTTCTTTGCGGCTTCGGCGAGCTTGCGCTTCGTCTCAGCCTTCTCTGCAGCCATCTTGGCAGAGTCCAACTCCTTTTTCAGTTTGGAAACATCCTCATCTGCCTTCTTATTGTCAGTTGCGCTTCTGGCAATGATGCTGCGCTCAAGTGCCTCTTCGAGGTCTTTCTGTCTCAATTCTTCTTCAGTGAGCTTGTGCTTCGCTGAAGGGATTTTTGTAGCAGACTGCTTGGGCTTCGTTGGTGCTGAAGCCTTTGCAGGTTGTCTCTTGGCGGGGTCGTGCTTCTGCTTTGATCGCCTCTTAGAGTCGGGGGCATCAGCTGGTGGCTTGGAGGCCAAGGGCTTCGTGACAACCAAGTTGGAGAGATCAATGGTGGGACGAGCAGAAGACTTGACCTTAGCCTCAGGTTTCTCTCCTGGCTTTTTCTTCAGTGGGATCTGAAGTTTTTGTTTCTTGGGGGGAGCAGGATCATCCGATTCGTCATCTGCTTCGAAGTCAGATTCATCGTCAGCTGCATTGGATTCATCCATGATGGAATCTTCCAGAGCAGCTTGCTCTAATCTGGCATGTTCTTCATCTTTTGTTGTAGCATGGGGTGGAGAAGCAGACTTCAGCTTCAGCTTCTTCTTCTTCTTCTTCTTCTTGCTAGGCCCTTCACCTTGGGCTTCAGCTTCAGCCAACTTGGCTGCCTTTTTCTCTTCTTTCAGCCTCTTGGCTTCAGCTGCAATTCTCAGACGTTCTTTCTCTTCTGGGTAATCATCTGGTGTCTTGAGGGTGTTGGGGTGAGGAAGCTTCGGTGGAACAGGGTAGTACAGGTGACGATTTTCTTCAGTGTACTGACTGCACATGGTTGAAGTGTACCGAAAGGGCGGACTGAAGGCAAACTGCATAGTCCACTTCCAGGTAGGGATGCTCTTGTACTTGTACCATCGAACAGCCCAGTACCTGCGAATGTTTTGCAAGCGGTTCTTGCGCTGCTCCTTGGTCTCTTCAGGAGGTGTGTCATAACCCAGAGCAATGCGAATTGATTCGGGGATGCCTCTGGCGTTGTTGGTTTCCTTTGTTCTTCCACCTTTCTTCTTCGGTGCAGTACGTTCTGCTTCGTTGATGTGATCAAGGTTTGGTGACTCATTCCCGAAGTCTAACTCAGCAGACATCCTGTGTAAAGCATAAAGGAAGCGAGGGAAAAGGCGAGTATGGAATGAGCACCAGCAAAAGTTTCGATCCAAAAACACTTTTGACAAGAGATTCAGTGAAGAGTTTTGGGTAAATATTCTGATCTGTTCTGAGCTAGACTTAACCTCACAGAAACCCTAACACAGAACAGATAGATACTAACCCTAACTTCTAACCTGAATCAAGGAGGAAACCTCGACTAGCAGAAACAGATTTCCCAACAGAGCAACGATCCAACGGATCAAGGAAACCTAAGAAAATCATCCAAAAACAAAAAAACTAAGAACTCGGATCCAATCTGGAGAAAGAAGAACACAAGAGATGGAGATTGGATCGAGGCTTGGCGTACCCTATCTCGGTGGCGTCAAGCAACTACGGCGGCGAAGAGCGGAGAGGATGTGCTCGTCGACGGCGTGAAGTCCACGGCGGCGCCCTTCCGGCAGTGAAGCGGCGAGAGCGGCGACGGAGGCGAAGAGCTCAGCGGCGCTCGAGAGATAGGGTTCCGGGGAGATGCGAATGAGGAGGTGGGATGGCTTCGCTGAGGTGGGAGGCCTTATATAGGCCGGTCTGACAGGAGCTGTCAGATCAGATCGAACGGCCCCCAGCGATTGTCTCTCCGGATTCTACGGCGAGGATCTCGTGGCGAATCGCAAGAAAATCTCAACGACCCGGATTTGACGGGATCTCAACGACCGAAGAATAAGTCCTCGACTTGAGTTAAACTTCGATGGGAATTGGAAGCATTTGCTTCGGAACTCAATGACGTTCGAAGAAAAATACTTTCCGTTTCAATTGTGCTCAACCATTTTGGACAGACAGAATAAGAAAGAAAAAGAACAGAAGGGGTAGGGTCTGAAACTTATCACCTCGAAGAAAAACCAAACGAAGCAAAAGGTGAGAAGCATAGAGGACTAAATCCAAACGAAATAAGATAAAGACAGCGAAGCAAAGAACAGACAACGAAACTGAATAGGTAAGAAACGAAGTAAATGAATATTTACATAAGTAAAAGGTTCGGTCTTACAGTACATGTCGTGAGTCCAATATATTGAGCTCACACCTTACCGCACAGAATCTTTTCTCATCCAATGGTTTCGTGAAAATGTCTGCCAGTTGATCTTCAGTCCTGACATGACTGATCACAATATCTTCACGCTGAACATGATCACGAAGAAAATGATGGCGAATGTCAATATGCTTCGTGCGAGAGTGTTGTACAGGATTGTGGGCAATTTTGATTGCACTCTCATTATCACATAGGAGAGGGATTTTCTTCACATGAATACCATAATCCTTCAGCGTTTGCTTCAGCCATAGAATCTGAGTACAGCATGACCCAGCAGCAATGTATTCGGCTTCAGCTATAGATATTGAAACACAGTTTTGCTTCTTTGAAGCCCAACACACAAGTGATCTTCCAAGGAAATGACAAGTCCCTGAAGTTGACTTCCTATCCACACGATCACCAGCCCAGTCAGACTCAGAATACCCAATGAGATCAAACTGAGCTCCCTTGGGATACCATAACCCCAAGGTAGGTGTATGAGCAAGATAACGAAGAATTCTCTTTACGGCAGTATGATGTGATTCCTTTGGATTGGCCTGAAAACGAGCACAAATACATACTGAAAGCATAATGTCAGGTCTAGATGCGCAAAGATATAAAAGGGATCCAATCATAGACTGGTATTTCTTCTGGTCGAAGGCTTTGCCCTTCTCATCTGCGTCTAAGAAGCCATTGGTAGGCATAGGCGTCTTAATGGTTTTGCATTCAGTGAGACCAAACTTCTTCAGGCAATCCTTGAGATATTTTTCTTGAGAAATAAAGGTGCCATTCTTCTGTTGACGGATTTGAAGTCCAAGGAAGAACTTCAATTCACCCAGCATAGACATCTCATATTTCTTCTACATCATTTTGGCAAATTCTTCGCTGATTTCTGTGTTAGTGCATCCAAAAATGATATCATCTACATATATTTGACATACAAACAGATCACCATTATAAGATCGAGTGAAAAGTGTTGGGTCAGTGGTTCCTGGTTTGAAGCCTTTCTTTAGAAGGAAATCCTTCAATGTGTCGTACCAAGCACGAGGTGCTTGCTTTAACCCATAGAGGGCCTTGTGTAACCTGTACACCATGTCGGGTTTCTTCGGGTCTTCAAAACCTGGAGGCTGCATAACATACACTTCTTCCTCGATATCTCCGTTAAGAAAAGCACTTTTCACATCCATTTGATAAAGCAGAATACCATTGAAATTTGCAAAAGCAAGCATAACACGAATGGATTCAAGACGAGCAACAGGAGCATAAGTTTCACCGAAATCGATACCTTCAATTTGGGTGTAACCTTGTACTACCAGTCTTGCTTTGTTTCTTACCACTATACCATCTTCATCTTGCTTGTTGCGAAAGATCCACTTTGTACCAATGATGTTGTGCTTCATTGGGATCAGGTCTATCAACTAAGGACCAGACTTTGTTTCGCTCGAACTGGTTAAGTTCTTCGAGCATGGCAGTTAACCAATCTGGATCCTTCATGGCTTCATCAAACTTCGACGGTTCTAACATGGAGACAAACGAAAAATTTCCACATAAGTTAGCCAAACGAGTACGAGAGCGAGTTGTAGGACGACCTGGTTGATGAATTTCTTCAAGAATCGAGTCAACATCAACTCTTCTTCGAACTCGTGATAAGGTTGATTCATTTGCTTCAGGCTCAGCTTCTGCTTCAGGATCTGCTTCAGCTTCAGGATCTGCTTCACCTTCAGCATTAGCATTTCCTTCGTTCCTTTGCTCTTCTTCGTCCTGTTCATCATTAGCTTCAGAATGTTGATCTCCAGCGCCCCGGGCTATGTGTGGGAACATTGGACCATCATCATCCCTATTAGCTTGACGAGCATTGGCTTCAACAGGGCGAATCTCTCCAATAGCCATGGACCCGATCACTTCATCAAGAGGAGGTTCATCTAGATCATGAGGCAAATGCTCTTTTTGAGAGCCATTAGTTTCATCAAATCTCACATTCACAGTTTCCATAACTTTCCCAAAGTGAGAGTTATAGACTCTGTAAGTATGAGAGTTTGAGCCATAACCTAAAAGAAAACCTTCATGTGCCTTAGGGGAAAATTTGGAGCTATGATTCATATCTCTAATGAAGCATGGAGCACCAAACACCCTAAGGTACGAAACATTTGGTTTGTTACCAGTGATAATCTCATGTGAAGTCTTCTTCAGAAATTTGTGAAGGTAAACCTTGTTGATGATATGACAAGCAGTGTTAATTGCTTCGGCCCAGAACCTAATAGGAGTCTTGTATTCAGCAAGCATAGTTCTGGCCATCTCAATGAGAGTTCTATTCTTCCTTTCAACAACACCATTCTGTTGAGGTGTATAAGCAGCAGAGAACTCATGAGTAAAACCATGATCATCAAGAAAATATTCAATACGAGTATTTTTGAATTCAGTTCCATTATCACTTCGGATATGCTTCAGAGATAATTCATATTCTGTTTGAGCTCTCTTGGCGAATGACTTGAAGATTTCAACAACTTTGCTCTTGTCATCCAAAAAGAAAACCCAAGTATAACGAGAGAAATCATCAACAATAACTAGACCATATTTATTTCCTCCCAGGCTTGCATAATTTTGAGGACCAAAAAGATCCATATGAAGCAGTTCAAGAGGACGAGTGGTAGTCATGATAGTCTTCGCTGAATGATGTTTCTTCGTAATTTTACCAGCTTCAGAAGCACTGCAGAGACGATCCTTGTCGAATTTAACTTCGCTAAGGCCAATAACATGATTCTTCTTCACTAAGTTATGAAGATTTCTCATCCCTGCATGACCAAGTCTTCGATGCCATAACCAACCAGATGAAGCTTTTGCCATTAAGCATGTGGATACAGCAGGGCCCGAAGAAAAATCAACAATGTATAAGTCTCCTTTTCGGTAACCCTCGAAGACAAACGCATAGTCATCCTGTGAAAAGACAACACAACGCGAAGCAGAAAATAGAACAAGCATACCCATATCGCATAACTTCGAAATAGACATTAGATTATATCCAAGGGATTGGACTAGCATAACCTTGTCAATGTGCTTATCTTTCGATATGGCAACCTTACCCAAACCTAAAACTTTACCCTTGTTATTATCACCGAAGGTAATGTACTTCTGAGAAGAGTGAGATAATTTTCTTCGGTGAATAACTCCTTGTCTCCGGTCATATGATTTGTGCAACCACTATCCATGACCCATTCGGATCCACCGGAGACATAGCCCTGCAGAAGAATTAGTTCTTCTTAACCACCCACAAACGAGCAGGTGACTGAGAAGATGTTGAAGCACTGGTTGAAGCAATATTAAATCTAACAGGAGTGTATTGCTTCGGTGTACCATCAAGCACACCATAAATGTAAGTCCTCTGCGAATGGTTAGCATAAGAATGAGCATATGCAATCTTATTATGATTATTATGAGGACGATAAGTATGACGACCAGTGCGATAGTATTGCTTCTGCGGAATATTTGATTCGGTCACCAGAGGATCATTTCTCGTTTCAAGAGAATAGAAAGGATTCGGTGGTACCGAAGACTTTCCCTGCATGGTATGGTTAGCAGGCAGTTTTTCCACAAGTGCTTTCTGCACCCATATCTGCCTCTTATAGAAGCCATTCTTAGGAGGAGTACCAACATACTCAGCTGTAACCTTTCCCTGTTCATCTTTGATGAGCTTGTAGTCTGAGTCAAGTGATTCTTCTACAATGGCTTTGTTCATCTTGCAATCAAAACCTGAAAGGTTAGCTATATCAATGGTGTTCCCTTTCGCAAGGACCCAAACAGTCTTAGGATACTGCTCAGGTTCCCAATAGGTGCCACCAGGGTTTATCTTTCTCTCGAAACCAACACCTTCATTCCTGGAATTCCTGTGAAGGAGAGCCTTCCTCAGGATATCACAGAGATACTGGTGACCTTGCACACTTTTGAACATGCCTGTATCAAATAAGTTTTTCAACCTGAGGAGTTCCTCGGTAACAGCAGGGTTTTCCTCATCGGAGGCATTAGTATCATCAATAACAATAGGAGCTTTGCCTTTGGAATCAATTTTTCTTCGTTCCAAACAATCCAAACAAGGTGATTCAGTTTCATGATTTGCTTCAGAACCTTGTTGAGCCATGAGAGAGAGATTGACATTTTCCAACTCTTCATGAGCCTCTTTCAGTTTTTCGAGATCCATTTTCCTTTGAAGAAATTCATAGGTGAGTTTCTCATAATCAACTGAAAGAAGATCATGCCGAGAGGATAACTCTTCAAACTTTTCTTTCAGAGCTTCATGCTGATTAGTCAAAGTTTGACCTTTCTCTATCTCATCGATCAACAGAGTTTCTGATTTCTTAATGGTTTTGCTTAGTGAATCAAGTTCATCTTGTTGGATTGAAGCAATTTTAGCAAGTTTAGCATAGCTTATCTTTGAATCACTGTCATATGAAGAACAATCAGAGGTATCATAGTTAGATTTCGATGAAGATACCTTTGCCTTGGCCATGAAGCAATATGCAGGAGATTCATCTTCACTACTGTTGTTGGTGAAGAATGATCTCAAAGCTTTTGTCGAAGCATCTGCTGAAGCGAATGCCAAACCAGCAACACCATCTGATTCGGATCCTGACCCAGACCTTGAGCCTGAATGAGCTTCGGACCCAGAGGCTTCGTCTTCGGAGTTCATCTCCTTTCCCAGATAGGCCTTGGCTCGGTGAGAGCTGCTTCGACGAGACGAGTGAGTCTTCGATGAAGAACCCTCACGCTTCTTGTGATACTTCTTCTTCTTGTCATCATCAGAATCTTTCTTCTTATCTCTTCTCGAACTGGAATCATGTCTCTTGGATTCATAGCTTCTTGCAGATCTGTGGGACTTGGATGAGGAGTCTCTGAGCGAATGCTTTGCTTTGTTCTCAGCTTCCCACAGAGGACAATCAGCAATGTAGTGACCTGGTTTCTTGCATTTGTAGCAACAGTTGTCTTTTGATGGAGAGCTTCTTGAGGATGAACGGTGAGATGAGTGAGTGGAGCTTCTTGAAGAATAACTCTTTCTCGGTGAAGAAAAACCTTTTCTTTGGAAGCGATTGAAGCGTCTCATGATCAATGCCAAATCCTTCCCAATACTTGCAGGATCATCTGATTCGACACCTGAAGCAGAACTGACCTCGGGTGAAGAATGACGTGAATCTTTTGCTTTCAAAGCATGAGTTTTTCTTCGTGAACCATTTATGTCACGTTTCTCATCTTCTTCCATTTCAAAGGTAGTGAGTCTCTCAAGAATATCAGCAGCAACAAGACGTCTGAAATCAGTCCTTTCCTTGATCATCAGCACAATGTGATCAAACGAGTCATCTAATGAGCGAAGCAAAGTTCTTACAACTGAGTGAGGAGTAATGTCATTAGCACCAAGGGAAATCAACTCATTTGCAAGAGCTGTGAGTCTGCTATAAATTGAGCTGACTTTTTCACCCTCGATTCTCTTGAAGCGATAGAATTTGCTTCGTAGTGTGTCAATTCTGGCATCCTTTTGGGTAGAAACACCTTCACCAATCTTTTCAAGATAGGCCCAGACACCTTTGGTAGTAGGAATATTCTTCACTTCATGATACTTTTCTGGTGTCAAGTGATTGGTGATGAAAACCCAAACTACAAAATCAAGATCAATCAGTTTTGCTTCTTCAAGAGTGATGGCGTTCTCGTCTGCAACAGTGACACCATACAAGACAACTTGCCAGGCGATAGAGTTGATAGCCATGATATTTATTTTCATCTTGTTCTTCCAGTACGAGTAGTCCTTCCCATTAAAAATAGGAATAGGTTCGCCGGAGCGAATAGCTGCGAAAGACATACTTGAAGACATTGAAGACACTCCAGGAGGTTAATCCAAAACACACATAGTGTAGGGAGTGACTAGCTCTGATACCAATTGAAAGTCCAAGTATGTGATCAGAGGGGGAGGGGGTGAATGATCACTTCAAAATTTTCTACTGAAACTATTGAAGTGAAGCATAAGCAGTGCGGAATAGCGAAGAATAACTGGAAGCGAAACTAAATGCAGTGAATCAAAACACATTGAAGCATAACAGTGAAGCAAATGCTATACTGAAGGTAAATGCTTGAAGTAAAACGAACTGGGACTCGGCGATGTTTGTTCGACCAGTTCACGCTCTGCAAAGCGCTACGTCTGGTTGGATGGACTGGTGATTGAACACCTGGAGCAAATCTCTCTCCGTCCGTTGCTCCACTGCATCAAACTCCTTGAGCTTGATCAGTTCTTCACTCGTGGTTGATTATTGAGGAAATCACCGAAACCTTTGAAAAACTGGACTTCGAGGCGACAATTACTCTTCGCTCTCTGAAGTACAACTCTCTAACCGTCTAGGAGAATTTAAGTTCTCCAAGATAAAAAGGCTAGCAAGCTTTCACCTAAGTCATCTCAAATCTACTCAGATCAATGGGACTTAGGCTTCAGTATTCTGGGTATTGGGTTTTGCTTCGGTGGCGTTTTGGGGTTGCTCTCTTCAGTCTCTCTTGGAATGATCTCAGAGCAGCCACCCGCAAATGGAGGAGGGGGCGGCGTATTTATAGTTGGCGATCCCGAGGTGCGGAATGACCAAACTGACCCGAGGTGACAGCTTGACACGTGTCCACAACGGTCGGATTTGTCATCAATGCGCAACTTTACTTGAGGAACAAGTAAAGCTGACTCACGGACTTAGTTCTGCTTCAGTTGCCAAAGAACGAAGTCTTTGCTACCGAAACTTAACTTAGTGCACATGAGATTTCTTCACTCAGGCTTCTCACTAGGTTTGGATTTGATTTGAGAATTTCTCAATGACTTCGGTATCGACAAACTAAATACCCCTCTTAATAGTACGGTTTGTCCTATGACTCAAGGTACCGAAAAAGAATTACACAAAAACATCTAAGACTTGCGCCGTCTTCTTCATTTCCATCAATGAGTAGAGCTTCAGGACACCTTCATTTTTGGGGGTCAACCTTCGTGATTAAGCTTCGCTCCGTGGGTTATGCTTCGATAACTTGAAGACCTTCCCTGAGGCTTTATCACATAGCTTGTCCTTCAGGAACCTAAGCAACTGTTTATACTAGAAAACATTGTTAGTTCCTCTACTGTTTTGTCCAACAATATCCAAAACACACGGGGGCAAAACTTTGCTCTTACACATACCTACTTATCAAGGCATTTTCATAGCCTTTCCGAGATATATTGCCATGCAACATCCATCGTCTCATGACTTGATTTTCATGTCATACATGCTACTTCCTTGATCGATGAGCCGCATGCTAGTTGGGCCTTGCCCTAATCATTGCTACATGACACGCTAGTATCATTGCATATCCTGCTACACTGGCAGAGGCATACATTTGCATACATCATGATAGTTACATTTTCTTTATGATTCGAGTACTTTGTAAAGTGTGAAAGATCTTCTATACTTTTTGTAATATATAGATTGTTGCCCCTAAAGTGAGGAAAAGATCCCAAAGTTGACAAATTAAAAGATCCCAAAGAGGAAAAATTAAAATATCCCAAAGAGGACAAATGAGAGTTAAATAGAAAGAGCCATTGAGGCCACCAAAAAAATACAAAAAAATATAAAAAAGAAGAAAAAAATAGAACTAAAAAGAGAGAAGGGGAACACTACTATTCCTTTTTGAGAAGATCCACACTCGTACTCCATCTTTTATCTTGTACTCCATAGAGATTATCATTCATGCATATAACTATGTGGGGACCTTCACACTATAGAACTTGGCTTGTATATTCCAATGATGAGCCTCCTCAAATGAGCTCTAGGTCTTCTTGAGCAAGCAAGTTGGATGCACCCCCACTAGTTCCATTGGAGAGCTTTTAGCTCACATGTGCATCCGTTGCATGTCAATCCCTACTCCTCACATCGTATCTATCATTTGGTTTTATCTCGCCTATGATTGTCCGCATTGATGTGAGCTTTTCACATCTTTTTATCTTCCACCTCCACCATATTCTCTCTTTGCCATCCTAAGTGTCAACTTTCTTGCTTACGCTCATCCATTGCATGAGTGCTCAAAATGTGGAAAAGGAGTGGATCATTTTGACTTGTACCTGGCTAGTGGTCTGGGGATGAGTCAAGATAAGATTCCAAAGAAGACCAAGTGTGACACTTTAGTAGATTGAGTTCTCAACAATAAAAATACTTTTTTCTCGTATATCCCTATCCCCTTTCTTGCACGAAAACACCATTTGGAAACATTCGAGTCACGGACAGCGAGCGCTCTTGCACCTTTATGTTCTTATGTTGCTTATTTCAATACTAGATATAGACTCTTCCCTGTTATGACTTGAATTGAATTGCAAGCTTTGATTACTTTACTTACAAAGTTCTTATATGGTTTTTAGCATGTCACCACAGAAATTATGCTTGTTATCATTTACCTACTCGAGGACGAGCAGGAATTAAGCTTGGGGATGTTGATACGTCCAAAATGTATCTATAATTTCTGCTTGCTCCATGCCTCTTTTGTGTGATATTGCTATGATATTGATGAACTTCCATACACTTTTGATCATATTTGGACTAACCTATTAACTCAGTGCACCCCAGTGCCAGTTCCTGTTTTCTGTTGTTTTTCTATTTCAGGTTTCCCCCTTATTAAAAGTACCAGAAAAATTCAGGGAAAAATATAGGAAAAATCAGCGTACCGGAAGCTTCGAGAAAAGCCCGAGAGGGGACAGAGGGGAGCCAGGGGGCCCCAGGCGGCCAGAGGGCGCGGCCAGGTCCCTGGTCGCGCCAGGGGGTGGCGCCTGGAGCCCCTGGCCCACCTCTGGCTGCCCCCTTTCGCTTATTTATTCCCCATCACGAGAGACCCTCGGGGACGGAACCCTTTTTCACGATCTCTCCTCTGTTCCGCCGCCGCCGCGCTTCCAAGATTGGGAGCACCAGAAGACCTCTTCCCGGCACCCTGCCGGAGGGAGAAATCACCTCCGGGAGCTTCTCCACCACCATGGATGCTTCCCGGATGAACCGTGAGTAGTCCACCTTGGACCATGGGTCCATGATCAGTAGCTATGTGATGTTCTCCTCCCCTCTTTGTTCTTCATGGATTAGACCTCGTGAGCTGACCTACATGATCGAGGCACATATGTAATCTTTCTGCTGTTGCTATGCTGAGTTTGCTGGGATCCGACGGATTATGAGATTATGTTCAGATTGTGATTGAGTTATATATTTGATTCTCTTCTTTTATATTTATGTTCTTGAGTAAATCTTGCATGTTCTCCGTTGCTGTTTATTTCTTTGGCCAAATAGTAGGTAGTGACTCCAAGAGGGAGCGTTATGCATGATTGTGGGTTCACGACCCCCGATGACTAGCTTGAGTGACAAAAACATGAGTCTAGGGGATGTGCTGTTGCCACAAGGGGGAAAACAACGGTGCTTGTACTTGCGGGTGCAAGGATTGTTTACTTTACGCAAAGTTCTTTAATGCAGTTGTCCGTTGCTTTGAGCTTACACTTTGGGTGGGATTCACAACTTAATACAAGTGAGATGTTCTGGATAGATATCTCAAGGTGGATGATCAGTGGGTAGATGCTGATGGATTTCGGTCTACTTGTCTTGGCGTACTGCCCGCGCTTTTGAGCCTCTTCCTTTCTGTTTTGCATAATTAGCATTGGTTTGCGCACATAATCCTGTCAATTGCCCAACTGTAATTTGTTTACCTCGCATGGTTATTTTATCGTCTTTTGGGAGAGAGACATCACTAGTGAACATCATGGGACCCCGGTCCATATATCCACCACTTTTTACGCTAACAATTTACTTTCAGTATTTACTATTTCGTAGCTATCACTATCTATCAGTATTATCCAGTGCGTGTTATCCTATGTAAACAACAAGGCCGGAGGTATTGACAACTCCTCTGAAGTCGTTGGGAGCAAAGCTATCTATGTGTGTGAAGGTCCAGGAGAAGCAAGTGATTATCCTTAAACGGTGCCTCACTTGCCGAACCACCTACTTGTCGACCTTGGAGTCCTACAGAGAAAATCTTAAAACCTCGGTATCTTCACCGAGGGAAACTTGCCGTTACGCTACATCTCACCTTCCACTTGGGGTAACCAACGAGGGAGAGAAGTTATCTCGTGTATCAAGTGTACCTATACCAAGGGAGGGTGAGTACAAGGCTCACACAACTTCTCAATAGGAGGTAGATTTTTCACATCTTTGGCTTTAATACATTTCTCCTTTATAGACTTCTTTGCTTCTTGCATATCTTCGGGGCTTAGGAAAATCATGCCCCTCTTCTTTGGTGGTGGAGGTGGTTCAGGGACAGACCATTCTTCGTGGTTCTTGGCAATCTTTCCCATTAATTCTTCAGCATCATTCGACGTTCTTTCCCTGAAAACACAACCAACACAACTATCCAAATAGGATCTAGATTCATCAGTTAGACCAACATAAAATATGTCCAGTAATTTATTCTTAGGGACTTCATGTTCCAGTCTAGCCTTAATTAAACGTCAATACCTCCACTAAGCTTTAGGGAGGTGCTCATCCTGTAACTGTTTAAAGTTATAAATTCTTTGTAAAGCAGCATGTTTCATATGAGCAGGAAAATACTTATCAAGAAAATATTGAGCTAAGTCATGTGGACTCTTAATGGAACCATAGGGTAGTGCATCATACCATGCTTTATCGTCTTCCTTCAAAAAGAAAGGAAAAAATCTTAGCCACATAAAATTTTCGTATTCTCTCATCAGTAGTAAACAAGCCACCTAACTCGGTGAGTTTGGTTAGGTGTGCTATAGCATCATCATTTTCTGTGCCATAAAAGGGGTCAGCTTCGTCTGTAGATATAAGTGAAAGATCAACAGAGAAATCATAGTCAGGATCAGTGATGCATATAGGAGGTGTAGCAAATGCGGGATCGGGAGTAATCTTATTCTTCATGGAGTGCTTTTCAAGCAGCTTCCTAACAGCACCAGGGTCAGAGTCGGCACACTTTGTAAGTTCCCTGCATAAATCATCATCAAGAATAACATAATCATCCTCAAGGAGTCTCTCCTTCAGTTTATCTAAATCAGGGTAACCAAAGGCTTTGCAAGTGGGAAAAAAGGTAGCAGGAGTATCAGTCTTGGACTGTGCTGCAACCTCAACAATTTTAGTTTCAAGATAGCGACCAAGAACACCAATTTCCTCAAGAGTAGTGGAAGCATCATCAAAAGTATCGGACATAGTAGCAGACTCAGTAGAAGTAGCATCTGGTGGTGGTGAAGCAAACTTACTTAAAACGAAAGGTGAATCAAGTGTAGCACTAGTGCTCAGAACATTACCTTTTCTTGTAATGGATGGTAAGATCGGAGCATTGGGGTCTCCTTTCTTACCCATAGTGGATAAAGTGTAGAAGGAAAAAATACTTCAAGTAGACTTGTAAATAAAGCTTTGCTCCCCGGCAACGGCGCCATAAAACTGTACTTGATGACCCTCAACTGTAGGGAATCGAGATAGTCTTCGCGGGTAAGATAACCCAATTTATTTATTCGACACAAGGGGAGCCAAAGAATACTTATAATCTTTAACTGTTGAGTTGTCAATTCAAACGCACCTGAAATATACTTGCTTGCAACAAAATATTAATAGCAACGGTGATATGATAATGATAGTAGCAACAGCGAAAGTAAAACAGTGAAAGTAAACAACTAGTAACCAGCAGGATTACAACACTGTAGGCTAGGGAGATGGATGGTTGGGCGCTACTTTGATGAAAGTGAACATGTAATAGATTTTAACACGGGGCAAGGCACACAGAAAATCAAGGATCATCTAGGAAAATATCAAACATTAGGCATGTATCCCGTAGGTAGTTGTGCGTAGTTGCAATAAGAACTTGCACAACATCTTTTGTCCTACCATCCCGCTATGAACGGGGCCAAAAGGAACTTATGGAGATTAAGGTGCTCCTATCAAAGAGCACCGGAACAAAACATTAACACTCAATGGAAACATGAAATCCCCAAATTATAGTCCATCCCCTTTGGTGTCCCAAGCTGTCACCTTTGGGATCGCCGGTTCCGGACCATAATAGGTGCATACAACTCATAGATAGGATCAAGAACATAAATATACTCATGAAAACACAAGTGGTTCAGATCTGAAAACATGGCACTCGGGCCCAAAGTGACAAGCATTAAGAGCAACAAGCTGTAGCAAAGATGATAAACACCAAAGTAGATGATAGGCAACATGCCCCCAACAATCTGACGAACTATTACATGATCTCACTCATCCAATCCCTACCATCCCCTTTGCCTACAACAGGGAATTACTCACAAATGATAGGAGAAGTAATACAAGGAGGATGGAGTGGTGGTGATGATGATGATGGCGATGATCTCCCCTCATCGGAAGCCAAAACAACCTCCAGATTAGCCCCCCCGAAGAGGAACAGAGGGTGGCGGCCACTCCGTGACGGAAACTGGGAAAATGACTTCTGTTCTTGGGTTTTCGCGTCACGGGAATAAATAGGAGGCCTGCTAGGGCACAAGAGGAGATGGGACCCCCCAGGTGGCCTCCCGGCGTGGCCAGGGGGAGGCCACGCCAGTATTGCGCCTCGGGCCCCTCTGGTCCCACTTCTGGCTCATGGAAGCTTCTGGTGGGTGGATTTTTTGTGAATTTTCCGAGAATTTTATGAGACACCTAAAAATACATTTTACTGCACACAATAAAACCATACAGGCAGCTCTGCTGAAAACAGCGTCCGCCCGGGTTAGTTTAGTCCAAATCATGCAAGAATGAGGCCAAAACAATAGCAAAAGTGTTTGGAAAAGTAGATACATTTGAGACGTATCAACAACTACATACGGAACACATGTCGACGTTTTTTTCTTAGACTAGGATTGCTCTAATTTGTTCTTTGGATAGAGTTAGTGCAATTTTGTCAATTACCCAACTGTAATTTGTTCACCCAACATTTGTTCTTTTTTCTTAAAGAAGTTACCACTAGTGTTCCCCCAACCTTGGAGAGTGTTGCCCCTACAGTGAGGAAAGGAATAAAAGATCCCAAAGTGGACGAAATATTAAAAAAAGAGAGAGAGAGAATAAAGAGCCATGGAGGCCACCCAAAAATAAAAAATACAAAAAGGGTGAAAAGGAAAAAAACGAATAAAAGAGAGAGAGAGGAGGCAGCACTACTATCCTTTATTCCACACTTGTTCTTCAAAGTAGCACCTGTACTTCATAGATAGTTTTCATATCATTCATACATAACTATGTGGGGATCTATACACTATAGAACTTGGCTTGCATATTCCAAGGATGAGCTTCCTCAAAAGAGCACTAGGTCTTCATGAGCAAGCAAGTTGGATGCACCCCCACTAGTTCCATTGGAGGGCTTTCATACACTTGTAGCTCTTTGTGCATCCACATGTTGCATGGCAATCCCTACTCCTCACACCATATCTATCATTTGACTTTCTCCCGCCTATGATTGTCCTCATTGGTGTGAGCCTTTCTCACTTTTTGACTTCCTATCCCCCTCAATATTCAATTTTGCCATCCTAAGTGCCAACGTATCTTGCTCGCGCTCATCCATTGCATGAGTGGTCAAAGTCAAAAGGGAGAGGATCAGTTTGACTTGTACCTGACTAGTGGTCTGGGGACGAGTCATAATAAGACTCCAAAGGGACCATGTGTGAAAATTAGTAGATTGAGTTCTCAATAACTATTCAGTATTTTTATGCTCTAAAACTTCCCCACTCTTGGCACGGGGACTCCGACTGAGACATTCGATTCACGGACATCAAGAGCTCAATTGTTTCTATGTTCTTCATTTCTTGCTTAATATCAACTATAGACTATTTCTTTATATCACGCTGTCTTTTGCTTATGTATCTTCATTACAATAGATTTATTGCCTTTACTCCTTAGTAGCACGTGACATAAAAAATGATCTTTTTATCATTTACCTACTCGAGGACGAGCAGGAATTAAGCTTGGGGATGCTGACACGTCTCAAACGTATCCATAACTTTTTCTTGTTCCATACTCTTTTTGTGTCATTGCTACATCTTTTTGTCATGCTTTTGAATCATTTGTTGGAGTAACCTAATAATATAGAGCCCAGTGCCAGTTCCTGTCTATTTTGTCTTTGCATTGCAGAAAAAGTCCATAAATGAAGTTGCTCAAAAAATTCCCAAAAAGTTACCAAAACATATTTACATCGGAAGGGTCCTCAAACCGAAGGATGGACTCAGGAGGTGGCCCCACGCCCCCAGGCGCCCTCCTGGCGCGGCCTGGGTGACCTGGGAACCGCCTCAGACTCCCCCTTGGCCTATATGTTTATCCGTGATGCAAAAACCTGAGATATCAAACTCCTTTTTCCAGAAGCGCTCTCGATCTCCGCCGCCATCGAAACCTAGCTTTTGGGGTCACCAGGATCCTGCTCCGGCACCCTGCCGGAGAGGGCCTTGGCCCCCGGGGCCATCTTCATCAACTCTTCTTCACCCCATGATGGATCGTGAGTAGTTCCTCCTTGGACTACGGGTTCTAGGCAGTAGCTATGTGGTATCTTCTCCCCCTAGATCTTCAATACAAAGTTCTCATGAGCTGCCCTACATGATTGAGATCCATATGATGTATTTGGTGTTGTGTTTGTTGGATCCGATGAATTGTTACCTTGTTCAGTCCTAAGAGGTTTATGAATTATTGTTGTTGCAATTTTGTTGTTCTTAATGCTTGTGACTAGTGCACGAGTAGCATGATTTCAGATCTGAGCACATTTTGGTTGCATGATTATAATTGTTGTTTTAGATCTTATCTACGGTTGTATGCACTTGTTATAGTCCGTAACTGGCGATCCCAAAGGTGATAGCTTGGGACACACAAGGGGATGGGCTATAATTCGAGGATCACATGTGTTCATAGAGTGTTAATGCTTTGTTCCAGTGCTTTTGACAGGAGAATCTTAATCTCCATAAGTACATTTTTGCCCCGTTCGTAGCGGGATGGTAGGACAAAAGATGTTGTGCAAGTTCTTATTCAAGCACGTACAACTACATACGGAACACATGCCTACGTTCGTTTCTTAGACTAGGATTGCTCTAGTTTGTTCTTTGGCTAGAGTTAGTGCAATTTTGTCAATTTCCCAACTGTAATTTGTTTACCCAACATTTGTTCTTTTTGCTTGGAGAAGTTACCACTGGTGAAACCTTGAACCCCGGTCCATCTTTCATATTCATTTCCTTCGTTGTTACTGTTGCTCTCGTTACTGTTGTTACTACTTTGTGGTGTTGGTGATTGGGGAAGTCTCTAAGGCTACCCCCGTCAACACACCGTTGCTACTAAATATATTGTCTAGTGCTTTTTCAGGTGTGGTTGAATTGACAAATCAACTGCTAAGGCTTATAAGTATTATTTGGCTCCCCTTGTGTCGAATCAATAAATTGGGTTATACCTACCCAAAAAGACTGTTGCGATACCCTACACCTGTGGGTTATTACCTTGCTAACTAGAACATCCAGAAGGATTTCACTTTTCGCCGTGTCCTCCATCTTTGTGGAATCATGGAGATCTTTTTCAAGACTCTTAATAGCGATATCATCACCCTAGATATGGAGTCATCCGACACATTTGACAATGTTAAGGCCAAGATTACAAAGGAAGAATCATATCTCCATGGGATTGGCTAACTATTGGTTGTCAGAGTTCTTCGCCGGAGAGCGTGTGAGTGGACAACAAGCAGCATTCCGGGTCCGGTGCCACGAGCTCATCCAGGAGATCCACCACGTGGACCACTTGTTCGAAAAGAATCCTGCCATAGTCACCGACTTGGATAGTGTGCACTTGGGTGGCGCGCTGACATTGGTGCCCCTAGGGTACCTGTCTCCACAATGATAGTAGAGTCCTTTGGCGCGCGGAAACTCCCAGAGCTACCTCTCGCGCCCGTACTCATCGGGGGCGAGGTGTGGTGCCCCCAGCGCGCGAGTTGGAATGGGGACACTAATGGTGGTGGACGAATGGCAGGCACCGGTCGCTGGCGAGGAACCTGTGTATGCGCCAGCTCTTCCTCTTGGATGTGCTCGAACACTGCGGCGCAAGTGATTTCGGTGGGCTGTTGAAGCCAGACGCCCAATCGGAGATCATCCTTGAGCATGAGGAGGAATTGCGTGACGAAGAATCGAGATTCATGTCATGTACATAGACAACAGGTGATACATGGCAGTGTTGAACTGCTACATATAGACTTGGATACTGCCAGTCTGGTGTAGCTGGAGGAGGCGTTGCATCTATTCCCTGAACTTGTCAGGGCCAAACTTAGCATTGAGGGCGGCACCAAACGGATCCCAGGAGAGCACTGGTTGTGTTTTGGCGAAACGCCAAGAACCACATGGCAACAAGGTCTTCTAGATAGAGCGCACCGCCATGGTAACCCTTTTGCGTGAGTGCACGCAGTGCAACTCGAAGTAGGAGACGCATCGATCGAGCCAGATGTGCAGTGCCTTGCCATTGGAATGAGGCAAGTTGTGCTTCAGCTAGCGGATCTGGTGCTCGTCGATGTCGGCATAGCCGCGGTGCGGTCGTGTCGGTAGCAGGTGCGGCCCATGGTTGATGAGGCGTGTGAATGGTAACTGTGAATTTCCCTTCATATAGAGCGGAAACGTAGGTGGTGGTCGCCCATCGTGGTCTGCCTCCGGTGGCGATCGATCGCCATGCGGATCGGGTGGGACGGCAAGGCAGGGAGCGTTGTCGGGCGCATCGTCGACGTTCGCCTGGGTGAGGTCGATCTGCTTGCTCTGGTGCTTCAGCTCGTGGGAGACTTGCTCGTTGTAGGCGAGCTGCGCATCGAAGCGCTTGTCGACCTGGTCGTTGAGGCGCGTAACAATGGAGTGTAGCAGTTGCTTGAGCTCGCCGACACTTTCGTCCATCGTGAAGAGGATGTAGATGGTCTTGTCGGAAGTCTTGGAAGGCGGCGGCGTGCCGGCGTCGCATTTCTCTAGATCCACCTAACCCCGAAGATGATTTTCGGTGGTCACCTAGATGATTAGACCTCTCCCGGTGGATGTTATAGGGGGGTCTCAAGATTCGGCGCGGCAGTGATGATGGTGGGGAAAAAATGAGCTATGATTACCAACTTTTAACGCCCGATACCTCATAGGGGATCGACGGTGATCTGATTTAAAGAAAAATGGGAGCATGTGAGATGCAGAGTAGATGAGGGGAGAACACGGGAGAGGTGAGGGTAACGATGGACTGCAACGGCCGCTTGAGCTAGCCGACACTTTCGTCCATCACAGAGAGGACGTAGCGGGTCTGGGCGGAAGGCTCGGAAGGCGGTGCCGTCGCGTTTCTATGGATCCACCTAACCCCGAGGAGGATAATCACCTAGATGAACACACCTCGCCAGGTGGATGTTACAGGATGGTCTCAAGGACCGATGAGGCGACGATGATGGTGGGAAAAAATTGAGTTCTGATTACCAACATGTAACGCCATGATACCTCGAAAGGGATCGGCTGCTATCGGAATCGAAGGGAAAGGGGAGAAGGTGAGATGCAGAGTAGATGAGGAAGATGAGGGCAACACTTTTGTTTTCCACACATAAACCCCGTCACAGTAGTCTAGATCCTTAAGTACACCACCCAACGACCCACTTGGATACATGGCCTCGAACCCAATACACATACATGGCGTGACATTTTTTTGATTTATCAGGAGAACGCGGCGTAACCATGTTGAGAGATGTCCTATATATACCGGTCCCGAACATCCACGTCGCACGGCCGCATCCCCTCCGGCAGCCTCCACTCAAACCTGTGCAGCAGGGACGCCAGGATGAGGGTCACAACCCTCGTGGCCATGGGCATCCCAGGGCAGGCCCTTCTCCCCGCGCCGAACGGCATGAACTCAAACGGCTCCTTGACCCGGAAATCCATGTCCGCCCCGACGAACCTCTCCGGCACGAACTCCTCGGGCTGCGTCCACACCGCCGGGTCGCGCATGACGGCCCACAGGTTCACGATCACCGTGGCGCCCTTGGGCACCACGAAGCCCCCGACCTCCGCGCCTCCCGCCATCGCCTCGTGCGGCATCAGGAGCGGGCTTGGCGGGTGAAGCCGCATGCTCTCCATCAGCACGGCTCGGAGGTAGGGCAGCCTGCTGATGTCGGACTCGTCGGGGTACTGCTTCGACCCCAGAACTTCCTGCAGCTCGGCGCGAACTTTGGACATGACCGCCGGGTGCCGAAGGAGCTCCGCCATCGTCGCAACACACAGAAATATTTCTAGGATACTTCAAACTGAAATAGTTTCATGTTAACTTTGGTAAGATCTTCAAGAGTGTTGTGATCAGTTCAGAGTCAAGCATACATACTTACCAAAAGAAAGGACTTGATTGTCTGAATGCTGAGCTGATCCGACGAGTGAAGCTGGAGCAGCACATCCAAGAAATCGCCTTTCGTTTCACCTCCGGCCTTCATGCGACGGTCAATAATCGGGTCAAAGAAGTCGAAAAACCTTCCCATACGCTCCACGGTACGGCGGCGGCGGCCCTGCAAGTCAAGAAGGGAGAGCACGGGAAAGAGGTCCGACAAGTTGGGCTTGGCGAACTCCATGAGGATGTCGTCGATCAGCGTCTCCAGACCCTGCGCCCGGTCCGAGCTCAGGCTCAGGTCGCCCACTTCCTCGGAGAACAGCACGCTCGAGACGACGTTGAACAGCCCCGAGAGCACGACGCGGCCGACGTCCACGGTCTCCCCAGCACGGCCGCGGATGCAGCCGACCAGGTCCCTCACCTTCGCCTCCCGCACCGCCCGCGCCGCGTCCAGGCCATGCGCCGAGAAGAGGTGGTTGGTGCAGACGGCGCGGAGCCGCTTCCAGAGCGGGCTGGTGGACGGCAGCCATATGATGGAGCGCTCGTGGTTGCCCAGCCATATGACGGACCGCGCGGCCAGGAGGTGGTCGTACTTGTGCAGCACGTCGCGGGCGCACGCGGCGGACGAGGCGACGACGGCGGTGGTGGCGCCGAGCTTCATGGATATGATGGGGCCGTGCACCCCGGCGAGCTTGGCAAGGGCCTGGTGCACCTCGCCTTGGACGTCCAAGATGTTGCCGAGGAGGGGGATCGGCGTCGGGCCCGGCGGCAGCCGCGAATTCTTCTTGCCGCCGAGAACCAAGACCTTGTACAGGAAACAGGAGGCGAGTGAAATGTGCACAAGCCATAGCGTGTAGTAGTACGAAGCTTCCATTCTCGGTTGCTTGGTAGTATGCGATGGGCTGTTGGCGTAAGTGACTGATTGGGCGCAGTGGCTTATGTATACATGGATCAATAACACTCATGGCGGGATAGTTTACTCGGTTAGGCAGGGGTTGGTAAGGTTTGAAAAGGAACGAGGCCACTAAGATCAACTCCAACAACAAACAGGGAACTGCTCAGTAGCATCTACTCCCTCCCTTCGTTTCTAAATACCTTTAGAGTTCTCCCTATGAACTATATACCAAAGAAAAATGAGTGAATCTAAAATCTAAAATACGTTTTTTTAATGAAGGCTCAAGAAGAGCCTGGCTTGTATTAACAAATGTATCAATCGATAAGGAATTACAACGAACAAGTCATAGAAAACAAAAAAACAAAACAGTTATACAAAGTGTTGAAGCCCCAACTCATAGGCAGTAGGTAAACAAGTGTCACAAAAGATAAAAAAGAAGCACAACTTGCAACGACGGTGCCATCGTCCGCCGCTATGACCACCACGAGGAGAAAACAAATGTCTTAGAAGAAGGCAAGCGCCGAGGGGAATGTGCCTTCAGCCACTCTCTGAAAGCCAAGCGAGATCTCCAAGTCTTCCGTCTCCGTCCCCGTAGAGGGACACTACCCTCTAGCCCTGGATCGAAGGGTGCCGCACCGACGACAAGCAGAGGGGTTTCCTCTAGAACCCGAAGGAACAAGGAGGATCGGCCCGCTAGGAGAGATGACATTAACAGACACCAAAGATCAAGCTATTCAAGATCATTGCGGCCTCACATCGAACAATAATGTAGCAAGACGAGATTTGATGAACGAAGTTGCGAACGAAAAGTACAGTACCACCAAAGCAAAACAAACCGCCTCCCATGCAGTCCCCAGGCGACACCTTCAAGAAGGGGAATGACACATGGTGCCACCATCATCCGACCATGGACATGGACTTTCATCCAAAAGCAGAGGAAAGGGGGTAGGGAGCACAGGACCTTGACGAAGCCTCCATGAAAGGAACGACACCGGAAGCGTCGTCGTCATCATGACCACCACACTGGTCAAGGGTATCCCGGCCTCGGGCCCCCTTCCACCAACCATCCCAGCCAACAAGAACCGATTGGGGAGAGACATGCTAAACGTAGGAAAGCGAACAATAGATTTAATGCTAGGGCCAGTGAGGTGATCCCAAGAGACGCGAGCCCCATAGGCCGAGCCACCCAAGCTGCCCACGTGGCCAAGGGCATCGACCACCACCCATGGACATCGCTCGACGGAG
The DNA here is from genome assembly GCA_950022295.1 of Bromus sterilis. Lineage (NCBI taxonomy): Eukaryota > Viridiplantae > Streptophyta > Magnoliopsida > Poales > Poaceae > Bromus > Bromus sterilis. Next base: position 342,375,651 of record OX465596.1, on the reverse strand, counting down.
AGTCGACGCCCTCCATCGCTTGGGGATGCCGCCTCGGAAACCAAAGACAAACCTTGCCCGACACCCACATGGTGTTGAGTCGCGAGTGCTCAGGCAACAACTCCGCCTACGGCGCTCGAGCAACTCCCTGTAAGACCCAACCTGCTAACGATTGATACGTACCAAACTTATCTATAATTTTTTCTTGCTCCATGGTTCTTTTGGTGATATTACTATATGTATTGATGCACTTTCATATCATTTACAACATATTTGGACTAACCTATTAACTCAAGTGCCCATTGCCAGTTTCTGTCTGTTTTCATCTGCGCATTGCAGAAAAAGGTGAAATATCAAAGTGCTCGGAAAATTCCCAAAAAATACCAAAATTCTTATTCATCAGAAGAGACCACCAGCCGGAGGATGAGCCCTGGGGGTGGCCCACACCCCCAGGCCGCGCCCCACCTGCCCGCCTGGGCCAAGGGAGGCACCTCCCAGGACCCCCTTTGGCTCGTATTTATTCTCCTGACACAAAAACCCTGATTTCGGAACCCTTTTCTCGAGAAGCAATTCCGATCTCCACCGCCATTGCCAACAAGCTTAGAGGGACCGGAATTCCTGCTCCGACACCATGCCGGGACGGGGAAGTGCCCCGGGATTCATCTTCATCGACGTTACTTCCTCCCTCCATGATGCGGGAGTAGTTCCTCCTCAGGGCTGAGGTTTCTACCAATACCTATGTGGTTAATTCTCTCTCCCATGATGTGATCTTGATTGTGATCATAGGTTTTGTTAATCTAGGGTGATCCCATGATGTTCCCACTTCTTCTATGTATTGAATTTTATGTAGTCACTTGACCATATCTAGTATAATCTCCAAGACCATGGTGACATTGGGCCTATTGGACATAGATTAAGAGAATATTTTGATGAGTGATTTCTTCTATTGTGAATTGATTGAAGATTGAGAGTCACTTGGTGCTTGTCTTTGACTATCCTTGAGATATGTTGTCGTGAATGTAGTACTTTCTTTGGATGAACGCGATGATATTGGGAAATCCATATATGTAGTACACAAACTCTAAGGTGTGTTCTTGTAGCCCTACCCAATTCTCGTCCTCTCTTGATCTTCGAGTTATGTCTCCCTTGCATGATTTAGTGGAAATATCATGTGATTAAACTATGTTAATGTTGTTTGGAGTTGCCACTAGTGAAAGTATGAAGCCTAGGCCTTGTTTCCACCATTTTAATACCATTTGTTCTCACGTTTACTACTTGTTTGCTTGTTGTAATTTTAATTACAGATTTATATTACCTTGCTTTGCCACACCTATCGCTCATATTTTACCATCTCTTCGCCGAACTAGTGCACCTATACAACTCCTCGTTGTATTAGGTGTGTTGGGGACACAAGAGACTTCTTGTTTCTTAATTGCAAGGTTGCTTGAGATGTAGATAGTAGATAGTAGAAAATTTCCCTCGTTGGTTACCCCAAGTGGAAGGTTGAGATGTAAGTAGTAGCAAAGTTCCCTTGGTGAAGATACCAAGGTTTATGTCTCCAGTAGGACTCCAAGTCTAACAAGAAGATGGCAACAAAACAATGGCGCCATTTACAACCTAGAGGTTGCTTACTTGACCTGGACCTGCACACAACAACAAATAACTTTGCTCCCAACAAGTTCAGAGAGGTTGTCTGTAACATCCCAAAATTTTCCAAATTTTGGAATGTTAGTAAATATTATAATATTGATTGACTTGCTTGAATTTTTGGGTAAATGAATTTTTTTTGAGTTTTATTAAAACCTTTACAAACAATTTAATGAAATTGGATAATCATTTATCCAATAATGAAAATTTTGGTTGTGAAGTTTATTCAAAATTCAAAGAATGATTTTCTTTCTTTTGACTTTTTGAAACTTGGTAGGAACCACAATTAAATATTTTAGAGTGAGAATAAAATGACTTTCTCAAAAATTTTGTGGTCCCATACTCATTCTCGAATTTTATTTGAAATTGGAGTTTATTTGATATTGACGTTTAAGAGATATTTAAATATTTCCAATAATTCAATTTATTAAATGAGAGGAGATAATATGACTTCTCCCAAACTAGTATTGGAAATATTTAACAATCTCATTTGGTTACTCGGTTGTTTATTAATCATTTAGGGTATTTATGAAACCCTAAAACTAATTTATGATATTCTATTAATGCCTTAAATAAATTTTTGGTTGATAAAAAATATTCAGAGGGAGAAATATATTTTTCCTAGACTTTCTATATTTTATTTGGCCTAGAAAATTTTATTTGATAGTGATTAATCCAGATAATAAAAATAGAATTCCTAAATCTTTTGAGTCAAGCCCATATTTCTCTATTTTTTCAGTTTTTCTTTCTGTTGGGCCGAATCTGCCACTAAGGTCCAAACCCACCAGCGATCTTCTTCCTCCTCTCCCTCGTTCCCACGTTCAACACATACAGAACGTACTAGCCATTGCCTGGAGCTTTTCCTCTCCTCCTCCCACTCCATCCTTTGACTGATTCAACTCCGAACCTACATGAAAATTGTGGCCAAGTTCATGATGAATCCATTCAGGGAAATAAGAATGCGTTTTAATGCTTTAATTATCCGTAAATTGCGACGCCATAAACAGCCATTAATGGCCACCTCGCCCCCGATCTCCTCCTACGGAGCATCCTAGCATCTATAAATAGGAAGGGACGTGAGATTCATAGTACCCTGTCACCTCCCAAAAAATCCCTCTCAAATTTGAACTGTACTAGGAGTAATTTCTCGCCGAAGTTTGGTATTCCGCTGGACTCGGCGTAGATGCCGACTCATACAGGGTGAACCAGGCTCCTCTTTCCTCCCTTTCTCCATATGTCATTATTCTGCATCACCTTGGCATGAATTCGGATCCTAAGCCTCAGCCGGAGCACGCCGACTGCATCACCGTGCTCTCTACGCAGTCTTCTTTACTCCGGCGGGTCTTCACGACTAATCTAGGACGAACTCGGAGCTATAACCTTGTCCCTCGGGCTTTTCATGTTGCCCTCTACACCGTTTGGTAGCTCGTCGACGCCGGAAACAATTCTAATCAACTCCGGCGAGAATTCCGGTGAACTCTCCGGTGAGCTCCCTTCCCTCTATATTTTTTTCTGTTAAAAAAAACGAACAGGTATAGGCCAATCACATCTTGACACGTGGCAGCCTATTTTCTATTCCCGTAATTCATTTTCAAAAAAATAGTCAAACTTCAAAAATTCATATCTTCTAGCCTGTAAGTGGGATTTTGACAAATTTATATCCCCGGATTCCTTAGAAAATGTACTTTATTATGGTCCAGTAATATTCAACTTTTCATAATTCGAAATTTAAATCAAATCTATTTTTGTAATTTGAGTATATTTATTATTCCTCTCATTCTATAATTTATTTTGAAATATTTTCTTCATCAAATTTGATCCTTAGAATCACATCTTTCTGTTTGGACATTTGTCACATTCTTTCCATCATATTAATACTCTATTTTGACCTCAAACCTTTGTCTTAGCTTCCATTTAATTATATCTTTTTCTTTTATAAATTTGGCTATAAAAAAATCAATCTTCTCAACAAGGTCATAACGATTTCTATCGGATCTTTTTGAATCCAATCCAAGAATGAATTTCCTATTGAAATATTCTTATGGACAAACAACTGGGTTTGACATACTCACAATCCGTTTGAACTTATACTAAAGCTAGTTTCATCGTACCTTAATTATAACTTGTATCCCTTTGGTCAAATCCCTGCAATATGACTTCCGTCATATTTCCATCCAAGACAACTTGATCCTATCTCAACCTAGCCACGCCATAGTAACCAGCTTAGTACTAAATATTTATGTTGTTAATTGTATTTTCATTTGGATCTTCAATTTGGATTTGTGTGTAAGTGTGTTGAAGTATTTCTGTTTTATCGTTAGATATATTGTAAAGAGAAGGAGAGACGACTACGAGTAGAATATTTCATCTCCAGGATCCAGGCAAGTTACTCTTTTGATCATGCTCCAGTATTACCTATATTTTTTTATATGCATTGCAGTCCAACTTAAATATTATGCATTGATAGGATTATATATTATGCTATGCTATTACACCCAGTAGTTCATTGAGGTAGGTCTGAACCATATATCATTGTCGCCGCCGTGTAGATTTATACTGCTTTGCTAAGTAGACGTGGATTGGGAAGTGATCCGTTATGAGGTAGGAGTGACTAACTTGTAAACAGGACCAAGATAGTCTTAATGAACCACCTGGGTGGAATGGTTGGGGGCACCCTAGAGGAACCAGTGGATTTTCCTGAGTGACCTGGAGATGGCCAGTAATCACTGCGGAATGCCACCCAGGCTTAAAGGGATCAATCATATTTTTCATAACTAGAAGCTTACATGTGCAGCCACAAGCTATTATGGGCTCTGGCTTGGTTGATTAGTTGTAGTGGCTCTTACTAGGTGGTGCTACGAACGTAGTTATGTGTAGGTGGGATGGGCTCCGCCAGAGCAGGGGAAACTCTTCTAAAAGACCATGTCTCGACCTTCCTGTTTCCATACAACGTGTAGTATGGAAAATACCAAAGGAGGTGGTCGAGTCTTCTGGGGAAAAGTGCACAAACCTCTGCAGAGTGTACAAACTGATCATGATTAGCCGTGTCCACGGTTACAGACGACTTTGAGCATCTAGAAGTGGAAATGTTGGCGGATCTCATCATCTTTAATTAATCAATTGGGTTTAATCAACCTCGGGAGTAGATTGACTTGGATAAACCAATTCAACCATATTATGAGCTTTGTAGTACTGATATGATACTCTTTCAGTAGGACAAAATCTGCTTTATGAAAATAGAAACTTAGAGCTTTTCCACCAGCCAAATAGCATGTAGAAGATAGGTCTGTTATATATATATTCTTTTGGGAGTAACTTGCCGTACATTCAAAGTACTGACCCATTTTGGGCTGTAACCTTCGGTGTTGCAGGATTGTATACGATGAGTAAGTGATGCGATGTAGGGTTACGATGTCTACACTCAACTTTGCCGTTGGTGTTGATGGGACTCCACTTATGTATTGTTTGTTTCCGCGGTGTATTCTAGACCAAAGGCTATAAAGTAATAAATACCATGTATTTACGTTACTTTTTGACATGTGATTCATGGTATTTCATCGAGTACTGTGCGTGCTAGCATACTGATCCGGGGATAGCACAGAAGCATAGTAGACTTGGTTCCTTTTGGGACCAAGTCGTTACATTGTCAATCTCTCCGGCCTTGCCGTTGACAAAGGATTAAAACACAAGTGGAAATAGTAGTGGTGGTTGTAACAAAAAGTAAATAAAAGCAGTAAAAATTGGAGGTGTAAAAAATCGTGCAAATATAGACCGGGGTCCCATGATGTTCGCTAGTGATGTCTCTCTCCCAAAAGATGACAAAAAACTATACTGGGTAAAAAAATTACATCTGGGCAATTGACAGAATTATAAATGCACCGCAATGCTAATTATGCTACAAGAAAGCTAGAGGGTCAATTGTTTGTGCAGTACGCCAAAACGAGCAGACCGTTTGTTACTCAGCATCTACTCATAATCATCCACCTTGAGATATCTATCCAAAACATCTCGCTGGTTTTAAGTTGCAAGCCCTACCCAAAGTGTAAATTCAATGCAACAGACAACTGCATTAATAAACTATGCGTAAGGTAAACAATCCTTACAACCGCAGTTACAACCACCGTTGTTTTCTCCCTAGTGGCAACAACACATCTCCTAGTTTCATGTTTCTGTCACTCAAGCTAGACATCAGGGGCCATGAACCCACAATCATGCATAACGCTTCCTCTTGGAGTTCCAATCTACTCCTTGGACAAAGCAAGAAAAAGCAACAGAGAACATGCAAGAATACTCAAGAAATAAAACATAAAAGGTAAACCAAATATATTACTCATCACAATCTGAACATAATCTCATAATCCATCGGATCCCAGCAAACACACCATAGCAACAACATAACTAATACATAGATGCCTTGATCATGTAGGACTCCTCACAAGGGCTAACACTTGAGGCACACGATTGGAGTGAAGACATCATATAGCTACTGATCATGGACCCATGGTCCAAGGGGGACTACTCACGGCACATCCAGGAAGTGTTCATGGTGGTGGAGAATCTTCCGGAGATCAATCCTCCCTCCAGCAGGGTGCCGACAAAGGGTCTTCTGGCGATCCCGATCTCGGGATCGCGGCGGTGGCAGAACAATCGGGAAATCGCGTAGCTGAGACCTCTCGAGGGTTTTCGGAGAAGAAGCTAAATATAGGCCGAAGGGGGGGGGTCACCAGGGGGTCCCCACTTGACCAAACGGCCTGGTGGCGCGGCCCCACCTCTGGCCGCACCAGGAACCCGCCTGGTGCAGGGGATGGCCCCTCCGGCCACCCTTCGGGCTTCTGGTGTCTTCTTCTATGCTGATTTTTATATAATTTTTATAGAATTTTACAAGCACTTTAAATACTGGTATTTACCTTCAATGCACGAACAACAGCAAACAAAGACTGGCATTGGGGCACTGAGTTAGTAAGTTAGTCCAAATGTGTTGAAAAAGGTATGAAAGTGTAACAAATATTTGAACTTTAAAGTAAGGAAAGTAAGATATGTAATTCAAGTCAAGTCAATAACAGGCAAGAGTCTATATCTAGTATTGAAACTAGCAACATATGAACATAAAGGTGCAAGAGCATAAAAATACTATTTAGCTATTGAGAACTCAATCTAGTAAAACTTCACACTTGCTCTCCTTCAGAATCTTATTATGACTCGTCCCCAGACCACTGGCTAGGCACAGGTCAAATTGATCCTCTCCCTTTCGACTTTGAGCACTCATGCAAATGAATGAGCGTAACGAAGATATGTTGGCACTTAGGATGGCAAAGAGAATAATGATGGGGAAGGAAGAAAAAAAAGGTGTGAAAGGCTCACATCAATGAGGGCAATCATAGGCGAGAGAAACCCAAAGATATATATGATGCGAGAGAAAGCACCGGAACAAAGCAATAAACTCAATGGATACATGAAATCCTCAAACTATAGTCCATCCCCTTTGGTGTCCCAAGCTGTCACCTTTGGGATCGCCAGTTCCGGACCATAATAGGTGCATACAACTCATAGATAGGATTAAGAACATAGATATACTCATGAAAACATAAGTGGTTCAGATCTGAAAACATGGCACTCGGGCCCAAAGTGACAAGCATTAAGAGCAACAAGTTGTAGCAAACATGATAAACACCAAAGTAGCTGATAGGCAACATGCCCCCAACAATCCAACGAAGTATTACATGATCAAACTCATCCAATCCCTACCATCCCCTTTTCCTACAGCAGGGAATTACTCACACATGTGAAGAGAAGTCATGGAGGGAGGATGGATTGGTGATGGTGATGACGATGGCGATGATCTCCCCTCTCCGGAGGCCAAATCAGCCTCCAGATTAGCCCTCCTGAGGAAGAACGGAGGGTGGCGTCGGCTTCGCGACGGAAACTGGAAAAACGACTTCTGTTTTTGGGGTTTTCCCGTCACGAGAATAAATAGGGGCCTCGGTAGGGGATCAGAGGAGGGGGGAGGCCCCAGGCTGCCAGCTGGCACGGCCAGGGGTAGGGCCGCGACAGCAGTGCGCCTGGATCCCGTGTGGCCCCCCTCTTGCCCCACTTCTGGTTCGTGGAAGCTTCAAGTGCGTGTATTTTCTTGAATTTTCTGGGAATTTTCCAAGATACCTAAAAATCCATTTTCCTGTACACAATGAAAGCATACAGGCAACTCTACTGAAAACAACGTCAGTCCGGGTTAGTTTAGTTCAAATCATGCAAGGATGAGGGCAATACAATAGCAAAAGTGTTTGGAAAAGTAGATACGTTTGAGACGTATCAACTCCCCCAAGCTTAGCCTATTGCTTGTCCTCAAGCAATTCAGTTCAATGAACTGGACGCGACAAAGAAAACTTTGACAAACTCTTTTTCTTCATAAGATGTATATAAGTATGTACTACGAAAAGTGTTTAACAAGTATCGGAATAACCAAAATTAAATAATATGCTGTCGAACAATGCACATAGCTTGAACATATTAGAGTGGTATCTCGCTAGCCTCCATGAGTGAAGCAAAACATAAATGCAGAAACTCCTCCGGAGTTTTAAAGGAGACTAGAACTAAGAATTTCAAAACAAGCTATATCACAATCATGCAGAAGACAATGTGGTACTTTGGGACAATGCATGTTGCACTAAGAATGACAATTATGCTCACAATAGTTAGTGCTTTGAAGAAAGAAGGGGAGAGTCTCGGACCGTGGATTTTTGATGGCAAGGTTGAAAACCCGTGGTTGGAAGCAAAGACTAAACATGTGCCAGAGCTCTTGGTTTTTAAAACAGAGATAAAATTCTTTTGTGAAGTGTAACTTTCCAGTAAACGGTGAACGGTAAAGGTCTCTCAATATCTCCAATGCCAACCATATTAAAGCTTTTTTCTTACACTTTTGTTCCCTTATCCATCCATCATTTGACGGTCTATGGTACCTTTTATTTTGCCTCAAGTATGGGAGGAAGTTTTCTCGTTCCATCTATCATTAGCAACATTTGGTCCACTTCATTACATCATCAAGTATGGGGGAGGTGTAACTTTCTCTTTTTTATTGACTAGTTAAAACTTCCGTCAAAATATTTTTGGCATGGTAGATACTGATTTTCCCTCACCGTACCATGAGCTTGTACGGTTACAAAAGGGAAGCTTTTGAATAAGTTTCGAGATGGCACAAGAAAGTCTAATTTAGGGGTGGCCGGTAAATACCACATATAGGAAGGTATGGTGTACTCAAGTGGAACAACTGGTTTGAAAAGGAGTTTGGATACACAAGCAGAGTTCCGCTTAGTGTGAGCGAAGGCTAGCAAAAGACTGGGAAGCGACCAACTAGAGAGCAATAATTGTCATAATCATGCAGAGCGACAAAGCAACATTGAATCGGGCATGAAAGTGATATAGCTATTCTAAAAAAAAGATCATCAAGGCATGATAGACTTTTAGTCATAAACTTGTGAGAACATGTGCCAAGTCAATCCAAGAATTCCCTGAAGGGAAATACCAGTTCAATATGCCAAACCATGAGCAATGCAATGCATGTAAATCATTTCAACAACATATTATGCACTCTAGCTATTTGAGATCAGCCACAAAGAAAACATGAACACTGGGAAAGCATTGTAAACATAGAACTATGTCGCTACAAGCTGGTCTCTAGATCATAAGTACATGCATATGTACAAAATTAGAAACCAGAAGAGTTCATACTGGTTTTCCATGTCACTTCCCTTACGTCGATCTTTGTCATTACTGCCTTGTCACTTGCACGACCGAACGTGGAAAATGTAATCAAATGCCATCACGGAATCGAGCTGAACTCTGAAAACAAAGCAAACTAAAGAGAGAAAGGAAATCTTTTTGGGGTTTTCAAAGGTTTAACGAAAGAAAAAGAAAAGAGAAATCTTTTTGTTGTTTTTACAAATTAAAAGAACAAAGAAGAACGGACAAAAACTTCAAAAAGATGAAAGCAAGCAAAATAAAAACGGATAATACAATGGAAAAGTGAGAAGGGCACGTACTCCCCCAATCTTAGGCTTTTGGACTAAGTTGGTAACAGCTACTGCCCCCAGGAGCCTCTTTCTCCGGGGTTGTACGGGTAAGTCCAAGAGTCGTACGAGCCCTCCGGTGCGTAAACCGAAGTCCTCGGGTCCTCCCATGAGGAAGGTCCTGCGCTCCAAGAAGAGGAGGACCCTTCACCAAAATGGGTGACGGTCTCCCCCTGGAAAGGTGGGAACTAACCATGCTCCTCCTCGTCGGGCACAACCCCCTCCGTGGGGTTATGCAACTGATACTGAGCCATGAACTCATCAAACTGGGCGTTGTTGAAGGACCATCCGTTCCTGCGGGTATGATCAAACAAAAGTGGTGCATATAGACGTATCTCTCGAGTAATAGTATTTTCAAATATCAAAATATAAACAAGGTTACCAAACTCGGATGTCGTGGTAACAAACTTATGCCTCTTCATAGCAATAAGATCAAGACTTGTGTAAGAAAAGGGAACATCATCAGGATGCGGGGTTCCATTAAAATGCTCAAGGATAAGCATGATGTAAACGCCACCACATAATTCACCCTTGTTACCATTCATAGCAAGGCGATGAGAAATTAAGGCACCCACATTATAATCACTCCTACCAGAGAGGGCGTTCGCATAGATAGCGAAATCTGGTGCAGAACCGTTGCTCATGTTGTTACGAGCCAACACCCCTCTAGAAATAAAATACGCAAAATACCTGAGATGGGGGAATAAAATGCTGGAAATCTTTGTACGCCGAATATCTCTCTCCTCCTTATACAAAGAGAGTTGAAGAGAGTCCTCAACTCGGTGGGCTGAGTGTTCATCCTTTCCGTATGACCAGCGTTCGGCACACCTATTATATCACAAAATCTTGCCAAAGATATGGTCATTAGATTATTTTAAATTTTAAACTCAAAGTTCCAACATCATGATTGTAACCAAAACCATTAATGAAACAGGAGATGAGCTTTTTATACTGTACCACACGACATAGTGCTAGCCGTGTCAAACCTGCATTGGCGCAAAGGCCATAAAATTCCTCCTTGATACCTGTAGCTTCAAGAAAATCATCGCACGGATACATCATTGCGCATGCGGGATTCGTGTTTTCCAACAACTCTAGGGGCACATGATCTTCGTTGTATCTTACCCTAGCAGCTGAAGGTGAAGCTGTAGCTCTAGTGACTCGATCGGAGCACTCGTGTTTCTTCTTCCCAAGCCACCCCTTTGCTTTTCCTAGCAAACTCATTTATGAAATTTTTGGCAATTCACAAAAACAAGGATTTAAACAAAGTGAGTTGGGGAAAACTACTCTACTCACTTACCTAAGACATAAAGTTGCATCAAAACTTGGAAAATAATTTTCTACACAAGCATGCAAGCTCATATGAACATCACCAATATCTACTAAATACTCACAAATGAAGCCACCAATAAAAAATATAATTGGAGGGGTGGAGGAGTTGCATACCACGGAGTATTTGCTCAAAATCTCATCTCAAACGGTGGGTTGTAGAGAGAGATCGAAAATCGCCTCCAAGAACAGCAAGAACGCAAGAAGAAGTGCAGAACTCGTGTTTTTGGAGAGAGAAGAAGGAGGAAGAAGACATACCTGGAGATGGGGCCTGTGGGCCCCAGGCGACCTGTGGGCGCGGCCAGGGGGCTGGTCGCGCCAGCTGTCCCTCCCCTGGCCAGCCCCAGGTGCTTCTGGTTCACTCTCGTCGTGAAATTTTTTATTTTTTATTTTTTGGATTTTTTCTGAAAACTTCACTGTTGAAAAATTTTTGGAGCTCAAAAAGCTGCGAAACTTTCCAAAAACATGAAGCAGTGATTAGAATTGTGAAGCTTAAAAAACATATAAACTTGGTACAACAAAGAGAACAAAAGCTAAGGAAAATTAAAACATAACAAGTTCCACCTTTTATCTATATAAAACATGCTAGCTAGCAAGGTTGATCAAGTCTTACCAACAAACCTGGCGATATATAGAGTAGAAAACTTTACGTCTTATGAAGCGATCATTGCACCTTTACTCTAATGGACATTGTCCCCACCATAATGGTTTTGTATTTGTGGTGCACATGTAGAGGAAAATCCCATTCTCTAATCTTCACGGTCTCGATATTCTCTATAGAGTTAAGGCCATGCCTTTTATCGATCTTCTTTGGAAAATACACCGTGTGTTCATTATCATCAACGTTGAAGGTAACCTTTCCTTTATTGCAATCAATTATAGCACCTGCGGTGTTAAGAAAAGGTCTACCAAGAATAATGGACATGCTCCCATCCTCGGGCATGTCAAGCACAACAAAATCTGTAAGGATTAAGCAATTAGCAACTTCAACAGGAACATCCTCACAAAATACCTATCGGGGCGGCTATTGACTTGTCAGCCATCTGAAGAGAGATATGTGTAGGGATTAGATTATCTAAACATAGCCTCTTATAAATAGAAAAATGCATGACACTCACTCATGCTCCAAGATCACATAAGGCAGTTTTGACATAATTATTCTTTATGGAGCAAGGAATGGTGGGTATACCTGGATCACCAAGCTTCTCAGGAATCTTGCCACTGAAAGAGTAGTTAGCAAGTATAGTAGATATTGACTCATTAGGAACTTTTATTTTATTAGTAACAACATCTTTCATATATTTCGAATAAGGAGGTAACTTAATAGCATCAGTTAAAGGAATTTGAAGAAAAAGAGGTTTCATCCAGTCACAAAATTTATTATAATGCTCTTCTTCTTTATATTTGAGAGACTTACCTGGAAAGGGCATGGGTTTCTGTACCCATGGTTCTCTCTCCTTCCCATGTCTTCTTGCGATGAAGTCTTCTCTCGTGTACTTCTTGCATTTTTAGGGTGCTTCTTCTTCTCGCACCTCGATGGGATCATTCTTCTCCTTATCCTTTTCTTCGGGCTCAGCACCGTCTTCAGTTTCAGCATTGGAGGTGGATATGCTGTTGGGATCAATCGAAGGTTCTTCACTTATAATAGGATCATTTGAGTTGTTAGCTTCCTAGTGTTTCTTCTTCTTCTTTTTCTTATTTGGAGAGCTAACAATCTTGTCTTCTTCCTGCACTTGAGAATCTTGCTCGATCCTCTTTGGATGCCCCTCGGGATAGAGTGGGTCCTGGGTGTGTGTACCACCTCTAGTTTTTATACCATAGGCCTATATATCCCGTTTGGCATTATTATCAAGAAAATATTTTTGCACATTATAAATCTGTTCAAGCTGAGTTTGAACCATATGAAAATGCTTAACAAAACATTTAACATCATTAAATGTTCTTTCAAGAACATCAAGCAAACTTTTGATAGCAAGAGTATTATCATGCAATTGACTTTGTATCCTCCCATTAAAGTGGTTTTGCTTAATAATTAAATTATCAAGCTCGTCTAAAAATTGACCTGGAGGCTTACCTGTAGGGATGTCACTTTCATTGAAATCTATAAGAGAGTGTACCTCTACCAAGAGAGGGTGAGTAGTAGGATCACACAACTTCTCAATAGGAGGTAGATTCTTCACGTCTTCGACTTTAATGTCTTTATCCTTTATAGACTTCTTTGCTTCTTGCATATCTTCGGGGATTAGGACAAGCATGCCCCTCTTCTTTGGTGGTGGCGGTGGCTCAGGGACGGACCAATCTTCGTGATTCTTGGCAATCTTTCCCATTAGTTCTTCAGCATCGTCCAGTGTTCTTTCCATGAAAACACAACCAACACAACTATCCAGATAGGATCTAGATTCATCGGTTAGACCAGCATACAATATACCGAGTAATTCATTCTTAGGGACGTCATGTCCCAGTCTAGCCTTGATTAAATTACAATACCTCCCCCAAGATTTAGGGAGGTGCTCATCCTGCAACTATTTAAAGTTATAGATTCTTTGCAAAGCAGCATGTTGCATATGAGCCGGAAAATATTTATCAACCAAGAATTGAGATAAGTCATGCGGATTCTTGATGGAACCATAAGGTAGTGCGTCATACCATGCTTTAGCGTCTTCCTTCAACGAGGAAGGAAAATGCTTAGCCACAGAAAAGTTTTGTATCCTCTCATCAGTAGTAAATAAACTGCCAAAATCAGTGAGTTTGGTCAGGTGTGCTATAGCATCGTCATTTTCTCTGCCATAAAAAAGGTCAGCTTCAACTATAGATATAAGTGAAAGATCAACAGAGAGATCATAATCAGGATTAGTGATGCATATAGGAGATGTAGCAAATTCAGTATCAGGAATAATCTTTTTTTTCATGGAGTGCTTTTCAAGCAGCTTTTTAACAACACCAGGGTCAGAGTTGACACACTCTTTGAGTTCCCTGCAAAAATCATCATCAGGAGTAACATAATCATCATCAAGGATTCTCTCCTTGAGTTCATCTAAGTATGGGTAACCAAAGGTTTTGCAAGTAGGAGTATAGGTGGCAGGAGTCTTAGTCTCGGACTGTGCTACAACCTTAGCAATCTGAGCTTCAATATAGTGACCAAGAAAACTAGTATCATAAAGAGTAGTGGAAGCATCATCAAAAGCATCATCAAAAGTATCTCGGACTGTGGTGAGACGTATCAATCATGTCTGTTGTTTCCCGGACTGTAGGTTGTCACACTTAAGGCATTCGACGCAATAAGGATTGATTCGGGATCACCGAAGAAATAAGAGAGAACACCGGAATTGTTCCGGTGGAAACCAGAAATGACTCTGGATATTTCGAAAGGTTCAAAATATTATTTAATAATTTTTAAATATGCTTTATTATTTAATAAACAGAATTAAATATTAAAATATAACTAAATATAATTAAAAATGGAAGAAAAGGCATATGGGCCTAAAGAGGCCCATTAGGGGAGGAGGGAGCCTCCCCCTTGGAGGGAGTCTTGAGGTATTGTTATTAGTAATGTTTGAACTGTTGGTGTCAAGGCTTTAGCCTATCAGTGATAGAAGTCGTATTTTGGGCAATCCATGTTTATTTTCAAAAACTGCAAAAACTAGTTGAGAACTTTAGCTACTAGATGGATCACTAATCTTTAAGGGATCGGATATTAGAGTACACTCACGTACAATGAGTCGAGGATGTGCAAGGATAACCAAACCCCCATACACTCCTCCTCGGGGTACTTGTCTCTTTGTGAGCCTCCTGATTTTAGATTGAGAGTTACCGATAATAAGTGCATGAGTTCTTCGGACTAATGTAAGTATTCAAAAGTTGACACTTGCACCTTCCCATATTTGCTAGCCTCTTCGGTACCGTGCATTGCCTTTTGTCACTCCGAGATTTAGCGCCTACCTCGCCGATGCATCCAAACCCTTGGCATGATACGCTCTGTCATCATAAACCTCGTTATATCTTTCCTCAAAACAACCACCATACCTACCTATCAAGGCATTTCCATATCCTTTCCGAGATATATTGCCATGCAACATCCATATTCTCATGACACTATCTTCATGTCATACATATTCCTGCTACACTGGCAGAGGCATACATTTTCATACATCATGATAGCTTCATCTTCTTTATGCTGAGTACTTTTGTAAAGTGTGAAAAATCTTCTATACTCCTTGTAAAATAGAGTGTTGCCCCTAAAGTGACGAAAAGATCACAAAGCGGACAAATTAAAAGATCCCAAAGAGGACAAATGAGAGTTCAATAGAAAGAGCCATTGAGGCCACCAAAAATACAAAAAATAGAAAAAATAAAAAAATAAAATAAAAGGAGAGAAGGGGGGACACTACTATTCCTTTTGATAGATCCACACTCGTACTCCCTCATATATCTTGTACTCCATAGAGATCATCATACATGCATATAGCTATGTGGGGACCTATACACTATAGAACTTGGCTTGTATATTCCAATGATGAGCCTCCTCAAATGAGCTCTAGGTCTTCTTGAGCAAGCAAGTTAGATGCACCCCACTAGTTCCACTGAGAGCTTTCCTTAGCTCATATGTGCATCCGTTGCATGGTAATCCCTACTCCTCATATCATATCTATCATTTGACTTTCTCTCGCCTATGATTGTCCTCATTGATGTGAGCCTTTCACCCCTTTTTGTCTTCCTCCTCCACCATCATCTCTCTCTTTTCCATCCTAAGTGTCAACTTTCTTGCTTACGCTCATCCATTGCATGAGTGCTCAAAATATCGAAAGGGAGTGGATCACTTTGACTTGTACCTGGCTAGTGGTCTAGGGAAGAGTCAAGATAAGATTCCAAAGAAGACCATGTGTGAAACTTTAGTAGATTGAGTTCTCACCAAAATACTATGTTTTTACTCTCTCGTATTTCCATCTCCCACTTCTTGCACGCAAACACCATTTGGAGACATTCGAGTCACGGATAGCGAGAGCTCTTGCACCTTTACGTTCTTATGTTGCTTGTTTCAATGCTAATATGGACTGTTACTTGTTATGACTTGAATTGAATTACATGCCTTGATTGCTTTACATAAAAGTTCTTATATGGTTGGTAGCATGTCACCATAGAAATTATGCTTGTTATCATTTACCTGCTCGAGGACGAGTAGGATTAAGCTTGGGGATGTTGATACGTCCCAAACGTATCTATAATTTCTGCTTGCTCCATGCATGTTTTTGGTGATATTTCTATGATTTTGATAAACTTTCATACACTTTTGATCATATTTGGACTAACCTATTAACTCAGGGAACCACAATGCCCGTGTCTGTTTTCTGTTGTTTTCGTATTTCAGGTTTTCCCATTACTTAAAGTGCCAGAAAAAATCGGGGAAAATATATAAAAAATCAGCATTCTAGAAGAGTCCTCCAGCCGGAGGATGGAGTCCTGGGGTGGCCCACAGCCCCCAGGCGCCCTCCTGGCGCGGCCAAAGGGGGACCCGCGTTAGGTGGCTGCATGGGCGACTGGGACCTCCCCTAGTGGCCCCCCTTGGCTCTTATTTATTCTCCCGACGCGAAAACCCTGATTCCAGAACCCTTTTCTCCAGAAGCAATTCCGATCTCTGCCGCCATAGCCAACAAGCTTCGGGGTATAAAAATTCCTGTGCCGGCACCCTGCCGGGACGGGGAAGTGCCCCCGATTCATCTCCATCGACGTTGCTTCCTCCCCCCATGAAGCGGAAGTAGTTCCTCCTCGGGGCTGAGGTTTCTACCAGTAGCTATCTGGTCTTCTCTCTCTCCCATGATGTGATCTTCATTGTGATCATATGCTATGTTAATCTAGGATGATCCCATGATGTTTCCCCTTCTTCTATGTATTAGATTGATATACTCACTTGCCTTTATCTAGTATAATCCCGATACCAAAGTGACAGCGGTCTATTGGACATGGGTTAGAAGAATATTTTCATGAGTGATTTCCTCTTTTGTGTGTGGATTGAAGATTGAGAGTCTCTTGGTGCTTGTCTTTGACTATCCTTGAGATATGTTGTGGTGATTGTGGTACTCTCTTTGGATGGCCGCAGTGACATTGGGAAATCCGTAGATGAGAACTACGAACTCTAAGGTGTGCTTTTGTAGCCCTACAAAATTCTCGCCCTCTCTTGACCACAAAGGAATGACCTCCGAGTACGTCTCCAATGCATGTTTTAGTGGAAATATCATGTGATTAGACTTCGTTAATATTGTTGGGAGTTTCCACTAGAGAAAGTATGAAGCCTAGGCCTTGTTTCCACCATTGCAATACCGTTTGCGCTCACGTTTACTACTTTTTTGCTTGCTACATTTTTTATTACAGATTTATATTACTTCGTTTTGCCACACCTATCACCAATATTTTACCATCTCTTCACCGAACTAGTGCACCTATACAACTCCTAGTTGTATTAGGTGTGTTGGGAACACACGAGACTTCTTGTATCTTAATTGCAGGATTGCTTGAGAGAGACCATCTTCAGCCTCTACTTCCCTGAGTTCGATAAACCTTAGGTCATCCACTTCAGGGAAATTGCTGCTGTCGTACAAACCTCTACGCTTGGAGGCCCAACATAGTCTACAAGAATAGAAGCGTGCGTAGACATCAGCCCCTCCTTGGCTTATATAAGGAGGGGTAGGGTGCCCTTTTTCCATCATTCAATTGAGTTCTCTTCTCTCTCTTTCTCCTGCCTTTGAGCAGACTCCCCTTGTTTGGAGTCTACACTTGGTTGAGGATTTCTCCACCATACGCACGCTGTTGTGCTGCTGGAATCGGGATCCGGATTCATATTCTTTCTGCTGCTTGCCTGGTTCGGAGCCTGGAGGGACGCCGGGTACACCGTATGTGTGTAATCCCGCGAGACACTATGCTTGTGGTGCTCCTTCATCGTCTTGGCCGTATCACGAGTCTTCACCGTCAACGTTCCGACAGGGACGCAATCACATCATTTGTCTACGAGAACTGGGTGCCTATTGGAGTCATCGTGGATCTACGCGGCATCGGGGATTGCTGGTATGACTACATCAATCACGTTTGTGCGGGAACGTTTTCCTCTTAACGTACTACATACTGGTATGTGACCTATTTCCATATGTTACTTGCATCAGCATAGCATAGGTCTTGGGTTTGGGAGTCGTAGGTTAAGAAAAAATATTGTTTTCTGCCCCGTTCCCCAACAGTGGTATCATGAGCAAGGCTATGCGTAGATGTATTTTACAGATAGAACACATCTAGTATGTGGCATCAATTCTCCAATTGTTACCATCCCACGTGTACTCGTTTAGCATTGCGGCAAAGTTCTGATGAAGCGGCCTCGACTGACCTTACGTGTTTACCCGAGACTGGTTCCGCGCTTGACATATGGCTTGTACCACATAGGTGTCTTTGGGGGTGTCTGTCTCTCTAACATTAGCGATGCAAAGACGTTTGCAATGGAGGGCCTCGACAGGGGTGTAATAGAGAAAATTGCTGAATTGTTGTGGTTGTATGTTCATAGGCATAGAAACGGTTCTATCTCGAAAGCCCTAGCAGCCATGTAAAACTTGCAAAAGATAAAGTAGATGCGTCTAAAATTTAATTTGCAGGGGGCATCATAGTTAATATGATTTATATTGTTGCATCCTGTTTTGCTAATGTGTTAGATATACGACGGTAGCATTATAGGATGATCCCTCAGTAATCCAACAAAGTGTCCTTCCTTAGTGAAGCACCATCTTGAAAGTCTGTCATTATGGAGGCATCGCATGTCACACGGGTGTCAAACATATTAACGTTCACAAGAGATGGGTGGAGCAAGCCTAGCATGTCCAGAAACATGGCCTTGCATACGCGACATATGATCACTAAGGTTATTGTGGCGAGCCTGGCATATGTCTATCATATGGCCTCTGGACTCAATGATTGAAAGATCAAGCATGATTCACATGGATGATGTGTTTGTTATGATGGCCTACCTTGAGAATATAATGATGGTCGTGTCACACGAGGTAGGTATAATTCTCAAGGGTTGCGTAATCACTTAGAATAGACTAAGAGGGATGTTTGTCTGAGTGGGAGTTCCAGATTTTTTTTAAACATGAACTCCTACTATGAACTTAATCTTCATTTCTTAGCAAATATCATTGTAGATAATGTCATACCCAAATGTTTATAACTATGGATCCTTTTAGTGTGACGTAGAACTTAAGGAAAATGGGTCTTACTTCATTGATTGGTACCAACACCATTAGATACATACTCATTGGTGATGACTTACTAAACTTAATGCGAGAACTGCTAGAAGATACACCTAATAACTCCGTAATTGAGAAAGATGATGATAAGTATCGTACACACCATCACTTACGAATGATGTCCAATACACCATACTTCATTCTATGGAATCTGAATTGTGAATGCCTGTTAACGACACCAACACGTATGACGTGCTAGGTGAACTTGAAAGCACTAAGTCACAAATCAGAGTGATGGAATATGAGTATATGTACGGGGTTTCCTTCAACTATGGTGAAAGGAACAACTGGTACGTCAAAAATGTATCTATAATTTCTCCTTGCTCCATGCCTCTTTTGTGTGATATTGCTATGATATTGATGAACTTCCATACACTTTTGATCATATTTGGACTGACCTATTAACTCAGTGCACCCCAGTGCCAGTTCCTGTTTTCTACTATTTTTCTATTTTAGGTTTCCCCCATATAAAAAGTGCTCCAAAAATTCGGGAAAAATCCAATAAAAAATCAGCGTAGAAGAAGCTTCGGGAATCACCGAGTGGGGGCCAGAGGGGACCCACCAGGGCCCCAGGCACCCTCCCGGCGCGCCCCGGGGTGGGGCCGCGCCAGGGGGCCTCCTGGACCCCTGGTGGCCCCCCTGGGTGCCCCCCTTCGCCTATATATTCCTCGTGACGAGAAACCCCCGTGACGGGAACCCATTTTCGCGATCTCTCCTCTGTTCCGCCGCCGCCGCACTTCCAAGATCGGGAGCACCAGAAGACCTCTTCCCGGCACCCTGCCGGAGGGAGGAACCACCTCCGGGAGCTTCTCCACCACCATGGATGCTTCCTAGATGAACCGTGAGTAGTCCACCTTGGACCATGGGTCTATGATCAGTATCTATGTGATGTTCTCCTCCCCTCTTTGTTCTTCATGGATTATACCTCGTGAGCTTCCCTAAATGATCGAGGCACTTATATAATATTTCTGCTGTTGCTATGCTGAGTTTGCTGGGATCCGACGGATTATGAGATTATGTTCAGATTGTGTTTGAGTAATATACTTGATTCTCCTCTTTTATATTTATGTTCTTGAGTAATTCTCGCATGTTCTCCGTTGCTGTTTATTGCTTTGGCCAAGTAGTAGGTAGTGACTCCAAGAGGGAGTGTTATGCATGATTGTGGGTTCATGCCCCCCGATGACTAGCTTGAGTGACAGAAACATGAGTCTAGGGGATGTGATATTGCCACAAGGGGGAAAACAATGGTGCTTGTACTTGCGGGTGCAAGCATTGTTTACTTTACGCAAAGTTCTTTAATGCAGTTGTCCGTTGCTTTGAGCTTACACTTTGGGTGGGATTCGCAACTTAATACCAGCGAGATGTTCTGGATAGATATCTCAAGGTGGATGATTAGTAGGTAGATGCAGATGGATTTCGGTATACTTTTCTTGGCGTACCGCCCATGCTTTTGAGCCTCTTCGGTTCTTTATAGCATAATTAGCATTGGTTTGCGCACATAATCCTGTCAATTGCCCAGCTGTAATTTGTTTACCTCGCATGGATATTTTATCGTCTTTTGGGAGAGAGACATCACTAGTGAACATCATAGGACCCCGGTCCATATTTCCAACACTGTTTACACTATCAATTTACTTTCAGTATTTACTTTTCCGTTGCTATCACTATCATTATTATCCCGTGAGTTTTATCCTTTCTAAACAACAAGGCCGGAGGAATTGACAACTCCTCTATACTCGTTGGGAAGAAAAGTTATTTGCTGTGTGTGTAGGTCCAGGTGAAGTAAGCAACCTTGAGTTGTGAACGTCGCCATTGTTCACTTCACCACGTTCTTGTATCTGTTGGAGTCCTATTGGTTCGACATTCAACCTTTGCATCTTCGCTAAGGGAAACTTGCTGCTGTCTACATCTAAACCTTCCACTTTGGGTAACCAACGAGGGAGCGTTAATTTGTACCATCAAAAGCAATTTCTGGCGTCGTTGCCGGGGACTCCAGTCTACAAGATAGGGGAGTTGCACACTATCTTTTACCTTTGATTTTTTATTCTTGTTAGTTTACCTTTCCAGTTTTTTATTTTGCTTTTTTGTCTTATATGAAAAACCACAAAAATAGTTGCTACCTTTTGCCTTTGTCTTGCTTCGCCTAGTTATGCTATCCTCACCATGGGTGCTGAACCACCCAAATATGGTAGGATGGAATTGTTTCACTTGGATCGTTTTCGATCAATTTGTGCTCGCTCTAAAAACCCAACCGACTTGGTTGAGGGAAAGTCATTGGATGAGCATGATCATTATGCACGGCACTGCCTATCTCAGAAAGGGAAACACTTATGGGATCAAATACATGTTTCTTTTTTCCATGCAAAACTTTTGTGCTACAATTATGATTTTACTTAATGTTCTAATATAAATCATAAACACCTCCCTTTCCAATGTGAGTTCAATGAAAATGAGATCTTATCTTCTTATGCTAAAGGTGTTTATGATTACTTTGATGTTGAAAAGATTGAAGAGTTTGTTGCTTTTAAAGGTGCTTATGAGATTGCTTCTTTGATTGAAAAGTACCACGATACTATTTAAAAGTCTGAAAACTTTGCGGTTCTTGCTTATTGCTTCAAGAATTATACTTCCAATTCTTATACTGAGGATTTTAAAAATAAAAAATTTTCTGCCCTAGATGAGGCTAATGATTGCTTTGATGAGGAATCCCATGATTCCGAGGACTCACTTGATACATCCCTTTCTGAAGATCTTCATACTTGCTTTGTTGACGGCCATGATGCCAATATGGATTACGCTGACAAAGATGAACTCTGTATAGTTCCTTATGTTAAGCATGAAATTGTTGCTATTGCACCCACACTTGATGTCCCTATTATCCTTTTGAAATCTCCAACTCCGGAGAATTTTCCTCTTATCAAATGTCAATGTGATGGGTTGCATTTATCTTATGATCCTAAAAATCGTGTTGAAAACAATACACGTGTGCTTGTAGGTCATGAACAATATGATTTTTGTGATAGTTATATTCTTGATGTTTTTCATGATACCACTGAAAATTACTTTGAGAGAGGAAAGTTTGGTTATAAAAACTTCCATGTTACAAAAACACCTCTCTCTAAGTTGAAACTTTTAAAGTTGTTCTTGTTCCACCTTCCTATGCATGTCACTTTGTGCCTCTTTGATTTATTTTCTTACAAGATGCCTATGCATAGGAAGTGGGTTAGGCTTAAATGTGTTTCATATTTGCTTCTTTATGCTTTCTTTTGCTTCAAATCCTTATTCTTATGAGAAGCATCATTTATAATCTTTATGCCTAGCTTAAAGGCGTAAAAGAAAGCGCTTGTTGGGAGGCAATCCAAGATGTTTTTCCTTCTGTTTTTAGTGGTCTTGATGATTTTTAATACTGTAGAAACATCATTGTATCTTTACTTTTCAAGATTTGTGCCATTGATATCCTCATATGACAAGGGAAGTGAAAGTTGTGACATGCTGTCCAGAAAACAGATTCTGTCCTCGTGACTAGAAAAAGCATGGAAAAATCCCTGTTCATCTTTCTGAGCTGAAATTTTTACATAGCGTGCTCTATACAATTACGGAACTTTCGTATGTTCTGAGTTTTTTGATTTGAGTTTCCGAAGTATCGCTAAAAAATTCTTTACTACCTTCTGGTCTGTTTTTCACAGATTCTGTCCTGTTTTGCCTTTTCTTCGTTTTGCAAACCTTAAGCTTGCTTTTTCTTTCCAAAAACTTTTTGGCATTCTTGAGAAACAGTATCTCTTCAATATATCATTATTTACAGTAGAGGAAAAATTATTTTATTATGGGTACTAACCTCGCTAATCAGATTATGATGAGTTATGTATGAAGGGAGTTTTCAAGTGTGCGAGGGAAGATGATGAAAGAAGATTCAGGAGTGTCAAGCGTTCAAGCTTGGGGATGCACCCATGCATCCCCAAGAAATATTCAAGGAGACTCAAGCGTCTAAGCTTGGGGATGCCCCCGTGCATCCCCTTCTTCATCAACAATTATCAGTTCGTCTCTCGTCTCACTATATTTTTATCACTTCATGCGTTATGTGCTATGCTTGGAGCGTCTCGCTCTTAGGTTTTATTTTTAGTTTTCTTTAGCTTTTCTTTCTATTCATACCAAGTTAGAACCCAGCTTTCTTTGTGTTGGAGAGAAACACACTCCACTTCCAAAATATAGAACACAACATAGGGCTTTTCATGCTTATCTTTGTTGTGTGTGTTCTTTATCTTTTTCATAGCTACTGTCATGTTTTGCTCTTAGTTTTCATGTTTATCTTTTCAAAGAGCTTTTGTTTAGTTTGTTGCTGGAACTCTCTTGAGTTTTCATATTTATCTTGTTTAGAGAGTTTGCCTGTTGCACTAAGTTTTGTATCTTGACTTGAAGTAGGTAATTGAGGTTGCTATTCTTTTGTAGTAGTAACTTGAAATAGTTTTGAGGTATTGTTGTGAGTAATGTTTGGACTTTTGGTGTCCAGAGCTTTAGCCTATTAGTGATAGATGTCGTATTTTGGGAAATCCGTGTTTATTTTCAAAGCTTACAAAATTATTTGAGAACTTTAGCTACTAGATGGATCACTACTCTTCTGAGGGGTCGAATATTAGAGTACACTCATGTACCATGAGTCGAGGATGCGCAAGGATAACCAAACCCCCATAAAATCCTCCTCGGGGTACTTGCCTCTTTGTGAAACCCCCTTATTAGATTGAGAGTTACCGATAATAAGTGCATGAGTTCTTTGGACTAATGTGAGTATTCAAAAGTTGACACTTCCACCTTCCCATATTTTTTTAGCCTCTCTTGTGCCGTGCATTGCTTTCTTCTCACTCCGAGAGTTGGCGTCCACCTTCGCTAGTACATCCAAACCCTTGGCATGATACGCTCTGTCATCACAAACCTCCTTATATCCTTCCTCAAAACAGCCACCATACCTACCTATAAAGGAATTTCCATAGCCTTTCGAAGATATATTGCCATGCAACATTCATCTTCTCATGACTTGATCTTCATGTCATACATGCTACTTGATTGATCGATGAGCCGTATGCTAGTTGGGCCTTTCCCTATTCATTGCTACATGACGCGCTAGTATCATTGCATATCCTGCTACACTGGCAGAGGCATACATTTGCATATATCATGATAGTTACATCTTCTTTATGATTTGAGTACTTTTGTAAAGTGTGAAAGATCTTCTATACTTTTTGTAATATATAGAGTGTTGCCCCTAAAGTGAGGAAAAGATCCCAAAGTGGAAAAATTAAAAGATCCCAAAGAGGAAAAATTAAAATATCCCAAAGAGGACAAATGAGAGGAATAGAAAGAGCCATTGAGGCCACCAAAAAATACAAAAAAATAAAAAAAGAGAGAAAAAAAGAAATAAAAAGAGAGAAGGGGCACACTACTATTCCTTTTGAGAGATCCACACTAGTACTTCATCCTCTATCTTGTACTCCATAGAGATTATCATTCATGCATATAGCTATGTGGGGACCTTCACACTATAGAACTTGGCTTGTATATTCCAATGATGAGCCTCCTCAAATCAGCTCTAGGTCTTCTTGAGCAAGCAAGTTGGATGCACCCCCACTAGTTCCATTGGAGAGCTTACCTTAGCTCATATGTTCCATTGGAGAGCTTACCTTAGCTCTTATCTATCATTTGGCTTTCTCTCGCCTATGATTGTCCTCATTGATGTGAGCCTTTCACACCTTTTTGTCTTCCTCCTCCACCATGTTCTCTCTTTGCCATCCTAAGTGTCAACTTTCTTGCTTACGCTCATCCATTGCATGAGTGCTCAAAATGTCGAAAAGGAGTGGATCATTTTTACTTGTACCTGGCTAGTGGTCTGGGGATGAGTCAAGATAAGATTCCAAATAAGACCAAGTGTGAAACTTTAGTAGATTGAGTTCTCAACACAAAAATACTTTTTCTCGTATATCCCTATCCCCTTTCTTGCAAGCAAACACCATTTGGAGACATTCGAGTCACGGACAGTGAGAGCTCTTGCACCTTTATGTTCTTATGTTGCTTGTTTCAATGCTAAATAAAGACTCTTGCCTGTTATGACTTGAATTGAATTACATGCCTTGATTGCTTTACTTAAAAGTTCTTATATGGTTTTTAGCATGTCACCACAGAAATTATGCTTTTATCATTTACCTACTTGAGCACGAGCAGGAATTAAGCTTGGGGATGTTGATACGTCCAAAACGTATCTATAATTTCTGCTTGCTCCATGCCTCTTTTGTGTGATATTGCTATGATATTGATGAACTTCCATACACTTTTGATCATATTTGGACTAACCTATTAAGTCAGTGGACCCCAGTGCTAGTTCCTGTTTTCTTCTATTTTTCTATTTTAGGTTTCCCCCATATAAAAAGTGCTCCAAAAATTCAGGAAAAATCCAATAAAAAATCAGCGTAGAAAAAGCTTCCGGAATCACCGAGTGGGGGCCAGAGGGGACCCACCAGGGCCCCAGGCGCCCTCCCGGCGCGCCCCAGGGTGGGGCCGCGCCAGGGGGGCGCCTGGACCCCTGGTGGCCCCCCTGGCGGCCCCCCTTCGCTTATATATTCCTCGTGACGAGAAACCCCCGTGACGGGAACCCTTTTTCGCGATCTCTCCTCTGTTCCGCCGCCGCACTTCCAAGATCGGGAGCACCAGAAGACCTCTTCCCGGCACCCTGCCGGAGGGAGGAACCACCTCCGGGAGCTTCTCCACCACCATGGATGCTTCCTCGATGAACCGTGAGTAGTCCGCCTTGGACCATGGGTCTATGATCAGTAGCTATGTGATGTTCTCCTCCCCTCTTTGTTCTTGATGGATTAGACCTTGTGAGCTGCTCTACATGATCGAGGCACTAATGTAATATTTCTGCTGTTGCTATGCTGAGTTTTCTGGGATCCGATGGATTATGAGATTATGTTCAGATTGTGTTTGAGTAATATATTTGATTCTCCTCTTTTATATTTATGTTCTTGAGTAATTCCTGCATGTTCTCCGTTGCTGTTTATTGCTTTGGACAAGTAGTAGGTAGTGACTCCAAGAGGGTGCGTTATGCATGATTGTGGGTTCATGCCCCCCGATGACTAGCTTGAGTGACAGAAACATGAGTCTAGGGGATGTGCTGTTGCGAAAAGGGGGAAAAACGGTGCTTGTACTTGTAGGTGCAAGGATTGTTTACTTTATGCAAAGTTCTTTAATGCAGTTGTCCGTTGCTTTGAGTTTACACTTTGGGTGGGATTCGCAACTTAATACCAGCGAGATGTTCTGGATAGATATCTCAAGGTGGATGATTAGTAGGTAGATGCAGATGGATTTCGGTCTACTTGTCTTGGCGTACCGCCCATGCTTTTGAGCCTCTTCCTTTCTTTATAGCATAATTAACATTGGTTTGCGCACATAATCCTGTCAATTTCCCAGCTGTAATTTGTTTACCTCGCATGGATATTTTATCGTCTTTTGGGAGAGAGACATCACTAGTGAACATCATAGGACCCCGGTCCATATTTCCAACACTGTTTACACTATCAATTTACTTTCAGTATTTACTTTTCCGTTGCTATCACTATCATTATTATCCTATGCGTTTTATCCTTTGTAAACAACAAGGCCGGAGGAATTGACAACTCCTCTGTACTCATTGGGAATCAAAGTTATTTGCTGTGTGTGCAGGTCCAGGTGAAGTAAGCAACCTTGAGTTGTGAACAGCGCCATTGTTCACTTCACCACCTTCTTGTAACCGTTGGAGTCCTATTGGTTCGACATTCAACCTTAGCATCTTCGCTAAGGGAAACTTGCTGCTGTCTACATCTAAACCTTCCACTTTGGGTAACAAACGAGGGGGCGTTAATTCGTACCATCAACAACCTACTGAGAAAGTCAGATGGAAAATTTATAAGATACATGAACACCTTGTGTACAACTTGGACTACTGAATGACTGGTTAATTTGCGATAACTGGGGAGTTACATGCGCTTCCTCCCAACTACAAAGACCACGTCTAGACTATGTCATGAGGGAGAATCGTTCACCTGTCATGAGGTCATGTTCAAAGTTGAGAACTTTAAAGGTAGAACCAATGCAGGAATAGTCATTAACGGAGAAAGTATATTTGATATAAATGTTATAAATGTCTTTCCCCCCAAAACACTAATTGCGGTTGATTAAGTATTTGATGCTTGAACTTACTGCTTCTAGAGTGTCTTGGAAGGGATGAGGTGACAATGTGTGTTGACGATAATCAAGATAGTTGATGGTCGACAACACTCTCCCTCTACATCTATCATTTGATTAATATATGAATAAATTTATGATCGTTTGAATGTGAACTTTATTAGTGTGTCTTGCATCTGCCGAAGACAATTATTCATATTAATGAGTAACAAGTCAGTTGTTATCCTTTTATGAATGATATCTTTTATGGTCACATTACGGTTATGAATAAGTTATTCTTATATTGATAATAGTAGCTTGATGATTTATAGGAAATATTGTAATGCCAAGAATTATCCAAACTTAATAGTGACACTACTGTTTTAAGTCATGAATGGTATGATGGAGTCTTGAGATACTTGATCTCTTGACACATGCAAACCATGCCTTTTAGGTGAGATCACTAGAACCTCGCGTTCTGGTAAAACAAATTGTGTACCGATTGTTGAATATCATACATAGTGATGTATTGTATTTCAGCAAGTAGTGAATTTCATTATTTCGTGAACTTCATATGTGGACCTAGACGAATATGTGTATTCACTAATGAAACATGAGTCTGAAATAATTTGATGTGATCAAACGGATTTCAGAATGAATACGGATATTAAATAAACAAGAAAAACAAGTCTCTACGATTTGATCAAAGTGACAAATGTTTTGAGTTAGTCTTGGGCATAAAATACTTGTAAAATTTGTTCCACAAATTACAAATGCTTGGAACACTTCAATATTTTTGATGTGACTGGACATTATAATCATACTCTAATGAATAGTGTATGGTCTAAGTTATCTCTTACCGTGTTACGTTATTATTGTTTCGAGTTATTAGTTTAATATGCAAACACTCACTTTAGTATACGTAACCATCTGAATTTGTGGAACCAACACTATATATGTTATGGTGTGTCGTGGTTTCTAGGAAACTTGATTTATATGATAAATTATGTTTGTAGTGTATGCTTAGACAACTATGGATGCATCTTCCACAACTAGAACCAAAAGAGCAAAACTTGTGTTGCTAAGTGTTTAGTGTTTGTCATGAAATGTTCTTGATGAATGTGTTAATGGAAGAAAAGTGCAATTTCAACCAAGGTAATTGACCTTGCCTCCAGATGTCAGAGTAGCGCAAGGGAAAATGTTCCAAAAGCAAAACTCTACAATTAGAGGAGAAACTGATGATAATGATCATGATGTTTTGGTTAAACCTTTTACTGAAGAAAGTAGGATTCAAGAATTCATATTTTCCCTTGTGCAAAATAATATTCATGATTCACTTGTCAAGTTAATGGAACAAGACATACCTATGAACTACGAAGAAGGGATGGTGGACCTAAGTACGATATATGACTATAAGTCATGAAATCCTATATTGAGTTACATTTAAGATTACTTAAATCTTATCGAGTAAGGAGGTTACTTCATATCCCCAATAACTTCATTGTTATAAGGAATAAATGTGAACATCAAAGAAGACATCCAGATAGATTGTCATTAAGGATGTTTCTGTCAAATTCAAAAGGTTGACTACAATATGTAGTGATGCTTGAGTCAATGGATATTCTCTACGATTGATCCAAATTATTATCAATACCGTGACTTCCTCAAATCGTGCATTTGAAGAAGTGTTGTAATTGCTACAACAAGAAGGTTTTGAAAACATATGGATACTAGTGTCTCGTAACCTGAATTCTCGTTTTTGATGGATGATCAAAGGATTTTTGGACTTACCCAAAATATCGAGGAAACATGCATTTGCATGAAACTGAGTGGGAGTTGAATTGTTTCCTAAACTTCATATGTGGCCGACATATTTTGAGTGGGAGCTATGGGAGTATTATATCCTGAACTTAATATGTCGATGACATATTTGAGTGGGAGCTATGGATGTTATCCTGGTCTTATATGTGACGCCATATTTGAGTGGGAGCTATGAGAGTGTCATCCTAATCTTATATGTGGCTGACATATTTGAGTGGGAGCATGAGAACATTATCATATATGGATAACCCATTGTGAATGGTGTAATTGGTATTAATGATTATTTGAATTTTTCATAAATGAATATGAATAAGTATTAAGCATTGAAAATCTATTAAGATAGATTAATGTGTTTAATAACATTGAGTCGTAATACTTTCCTGGATAAGATTCTGAAGGAGTTCAGAATGGGACAAGTCAAGAAGGTAGTTCTTACTTGTATATCCAAGATAAGTATCGAGTTAATCTCAGTACAAGAACAATGGTTAAATGATGGTTAAAAGAAAGAAAAGGATGTGCTACATCCTCTATGCATCTGTCATAGGTTCTTTCATATAAAGCAAGAGTTATGTACTGGACGTAATATGACCCAAGTTCTTAGCTAGAAGAACATGTTGTGATATGATTTATGAGTAACTCATTGAACAAAGAGTTAAGTTTATCCTTCATAGTCTGGGGAGAATTGAGGATACATCTCTAATTTGTAAAGGATAGTGGACTTGACCTTAAATGTAATGCTGGTTCAAGTTCTGACACTAACCTAGAAAATTGAGATATCATACTAATGAATGCCTAAGTTGAAAGAAACATGGTTAGACATCAAATTTGCATACAATGCACTATGGCTGCTTTAGAAGTTACAAGAGTTATATTTTGGCTTAAGAAGTTCGACTTATGACTAAGTGAGTTTCAGTGTGCATGAGTATGGGAAAGTCCGCGTGACCCACCGGATGTCATTGTTGAAACACAACAAACGAAGTCTCACTCTACCGCCAAATATATATATATATATATATACCTCGTCATGATAATGGATAATAAAGTAATGTCAAACTAGGTAATATTAATGATTTGCGAAAGACATACGGATCTGAATGGAACCCAGACCGTTGATACAACCTTTTCCACAAGCAAGCATGATCTATAACCATATACATGATATGGAGTTATGAGCCAAAGGAAAAATGCAACTAGATTATTTGTACTCTAGTGCAAGTGAGAGACTGTTGGGAATGTGCCCTAGAGGCAAATAAAATATTTTTATTGGAATATTCCATTAGTTCATAATAAGTTTTATACTACGTTATAATTGTATTAAGAGGAGACATTAATACACGTGTGGTATTAAAAAACCAGGTCCCTTGTTAACTCTAGTATACTAGTCCATTGGAGAATCGTATGATCAAGGTTTCCTGATCATGAGGACATAATCGCCTATTGACAATGGGGTCGTATCATTGGGAGAATGTTATGATGGACACCCACCCACCAGAAGTGTTGCAATGTGATCGAGTCACATAAGTTCAACATTGCGATAACTATAACGTAGTGACCATATCCTTTGACAGTAATGATCATACGTAATTACTATCTATTAGGAGGCCTTGATTTGCATCCACCGCCTGAGTGAAATATCATGGCCATAAAGGTGTACTTCAGGTATTCTTAAATAGATACGTTAATGATTATGCAAATAGATCAAAGAGATATTTTTCCATCCGAGTGACGGATAGGTACTTCGGGCCCACTCGGTGATATTACATCATAAAGATTGCAATCATGTGACTAGGTCACGGGGTTATAATATCACGGGAACGAGTAAACATGTTTGTCGGTAGCGAGGATGAACTAGGTATATTGGATACAGACGATCAAACCTTGGACAAACAAAGTACCATGGGACAAAGGGAACATGCTCAACGTTAACAAATCTAACAGTGATGAAGTTCATTTGATGGAAGCGCAGGGGCCATCTAGGATTGTAACTAGGTTCGATCGATGGTCATTGATCAAGAGAGTTTCTTCATCATGTCTGCTTTTTCCCAGACCGTAGGGTGTCACACTTAAGGGTATTCGACGCAATATCGATTGATTCGGGATCACCGGAGAAATAAGAGAGAACACCGGAATTGTTCCGGTGGAAGCCAAAAATGGTTCTGGATATTTTGAAAGGTTCAAAATATTATTTAATAATGTTTAACTATGTTTTATTATTTATTTAAAAGAATTAAATATTTAAATATAATTAAATATAATTTTTTTGGAAGAAAAGGCATATGGGCCTAAAGAGGCCCATTAGGGGGTGAGGGAGCCTCCCCCCTTCGCCCATGGCGCCAAGGGAGGGGCCTACCCCCCTTATAGCACACTCCCCCCAACCTCCCCCCCTTGTAACACCCTATCGATTTTTGTGCTGGTATTCCTTCCTAGCTTTCCTTCCTGAATTTTTCCCCTGGAGTCTGGATAATAACCAGATGAATCTAGACAATGCTTGACCTTGAATTCATTTCTCTGCCCCTTTTGCAAGTCAAGATCCCTCTCCAATAATAATTTTCCCCGGATATGCAAGAATATTTCCAAGCCTTGTGCAATGTTCCTCATTTAAACTTCATTAAATTTTCTGTGAGTTAATGGAATTAAATCCAGGAAAACACTTAGACATCTCTAAAGGTTGTGAAAAGTTGTGGAGAAGATCTTGGTGGTCCCATTGGACTCTCCCAAAGATATTGGCTATAAATAAATGAGGGAGATTGTAATTTCCTTTATAAAGCCAATAATCCCATGTTAACCCATTTCTAAAGGAGCTACTATTATGGTTGCTCCATTAGTGCTCAAATGAATTGTGGAGCTCCTCCTATCCAGCCCATGGCCACTTCCATCAAAACATGGGGTTCCATAGTTCAAAGATTGAGCATAGCTTCCATTTGCAAATTTAGGGCAGGATAGCACTTTGTGAATGAAGTGTTATTTATATCTTCCCATTGCATCCCAAACTTTTTGTGCAATCTATCCTAGCCATATCATGGTGTGGTGCCAAGTTTCAGCCACAATGGCCAAGCCAATATTCCTCAAAAAATTCACAAAGTTTCTTTCCATCATACAACTTTGTGAAGGAAGTGCAATCTACCCTTGCCCATTTGTTCTGAGATTTGGTACACTTTCTCACCCTAGTGGATGATTAACCTCAGCCAAAAATCATGCCAAGGGGAGCATTGTGCCAGCCACACCACAGAACAAACACCTTCTGCCTAAATGGCACATTTGCAAAGGAAGTGCCAATTTTCATTGGTCCATTTGAGCTCAAATCTTGCAAAGGTAGTCACCTTGGTGTATTATTACTTTGACCCCAGGTCCAACATCTTTCCACAGGTGAGCCTCCCCTAGACTAGCACAAACACTTGCTGCATGGCACATGGACACATCACTTCCAGTCACTCCATGTCGTGAAGGCCAGACAACTTATGTGCTGACATCTCCTAATGCTTCATCTCACACAGTATTCATGGTCTATGGTCAAAAACAGGCGTGGGACACGTGGTAGCAGTGGTGACCACGGCCATGGCGTGCACCCACAGTGCTCTACGCATTGTTTGTACTGTTAGGTCGCTGTCCTCGTCAACTTCTGCTCGGCCGCTCATGTCTGTCGTGATCCCCACTCCAAGCACATTCCCCTCGACCCCTCCCACCTCGTCTTGTAGCTGTTGCACGTGTGTGCCGATATGAGGTGATCCGCTGGGAGGCCACCACGTAGCCATGGATCTAGGAGCTCCAGCCCCAGCCCTCCCCATGGCCTTCAAATAGAGCAGCTCGAGCTCCGCCATCCAGCAGCGCAGCCTCATCCCGCCCCCTCGAACCCTGGTCGCCATTGCCTTGCCTTTGCTCCCAAGGCCGAAACCCTCTTCCACCGTGTCCCCTCGGATTCGCGCCACCCTAGCCTCGAACAAAGCCCCGAGCACGCCATGGCTTCTCCCACCCCGCTCCACCATCCCAGAGTAGCGCACAACGCCTCCGTTGAGCTCCCAGAGCCCTCCTTCCTCTCTCCAGCGAGAGTGGCCGCCGCCACGGCTCAAGATAGCGCCATTCCTATGGAGCACCTCCGGCCACCACCTCGCTACCCACGGGTGTAGAGGCGCGTGACCCGTCCAGCCCCATCAACGGCCAGAGCCTCCGCGGACTCCCTCGCCGGAATCGAGCCGCGGCGCGCCCCTGTCTCTCCTTGACAGGCAGTTGAAGAAGGAACAGAGGAGGAGGGAGAGATATGGAGAGAGAAGAGAGATGAGCGGGATCCCTTGTAAGGCGGGTCACTTGTAAGCGTCTAGGGAGCCGGGCCCGTAATGGATTAAGTGGAAACATACTCCTCTGAGTACGCCTTCCATTTGGGAAAGTGGGAAACCACTCCTACGTGGCCGAAACACGCTTTCCCTTTTACAAAAGCGTAAACTGCGAAATACGCTTTCGGTCTCAGCCCAGCGCCAAAACGGTTAAGGAGCGAACGTTCGCCCGTTAGTAGCAGAAGTGGACAGTCTAATTCATTCTCTGCTTATCGAACGAACGTCCGTAACTCCGCAACTGTGACTCCGATTGAGGTGATTTAAAATACCAAGTTCATATTTGTTCGAGCCCGTTCCGTTGGTCTCACTTTCACAATGTGCTAACATTGTGAAAACGACCATTTTTCCCGTTCGCTATTCTAGACCTTTCCTACGAGATGCTATTCCGGCGAATCTTTCCTCGAGACCATCACACGTCTGCCCGACGCAGTCTCCGACCCCCCAGGCAAGCAAGCCATATGATATATGCTCTAAAGCATTGCTCCGTGTTGTACTTGTGTGTTTTTAATTATGATCATGTCATGTTGCATTGGTGATTGATTGAACCCTGATATGTTGACTTGATTTGACATCCTTATACCATGCTTGCTTGATGTGATATGCTTATAGTAATCATGCAATGTTCACTTATGAGCATTATGCTCGTGTTGTTTGTGACATGCTGCTTGATATGATAAGCTAGTAGTGATCATGCTATGCTTATTGGTTATGATCATGCCCATGTTGTTCATGTCATGTTCATGCTAGTACTTATGTCTAGATCATATGCCCTCACCCTGCCTATGTGATATCATGTTCGTACTAGTATTGTTGTGGTATATTATGTTGCTATGCTTTGATCATATGTTGCTCAGTTAATATTGTTGATCCGATTGGACTGGAGTAAACATTGATCAAGTGCCGCCGAACCGAGCTTTACTAGTGCAGCCACACTCGCTTGTATGTGAAGGCCTTGTATCGTTCTATCGGTGAGCTCTCTTATTCGTATCACCAACGAGGGGAGGTTATGTGCGCGCGCTAACCTGATTAGGTAGGAGGCGATAACCTTGAGAGCCGGTTTGGTTATATGGATCCAGTCCCTATTTGGGACAATGTTTTCTGCCACATGGTGGCCGTTTGCCACGACGGTGACGGGTGTCTGGAGGACACGGGGCTACCGAGGGTATGGTTATGCCAGGTGATACAGTAAGGGAGGCATGCGGTAGAACGGTCTCGTTGGAGAAGTCCTAGTCCACTCCTATGGGACGAGTTCCGAGGTTCCTGTGGGACCAGTTCCAAGGTACTAGATGGAGGAAGAACTCCATAGTATGGGTAAAGTGCGCAAACTCTGCAGAGTATTAAAAATCTATTCGAATAGCCGAGTCGTCCACGGTATTGGACACAGTTCGTACTAGGTCACACTTGGGATCAACATGAACCTGGTTTGGTGATCTTGCCGAGTTTGTGGTCATGCGATGACCCAAATAAGTTGATGGTCATGTGATGACCCGGATAAGTTGATGGTCATGCGATGACCCGTAAAGTTGTTGGTCATGCGATGACCTGATTGGTCATGTGATGACCCGTGAAAGTTGTTGGTCATGCGATGACCCGATTGGTCATGCGATGACCCGTGAAATTTGTTGGTCATGCTATGACCCGATTGGTCATGCGATGACCCGTGAGAGTTGTTGGTCGTGAGACGACCCTTATAAGATGAGTGGTCACGCAATGACCCGTAACCCGATTGTTGAGTGTGTAAGGACTCTGAGGTAAGCTGCATGATCATGTGATGACCATGTGTGGCCTATGTGGCTTTAAATGATGATTGTTATTGCACTAGTCTTAACCATGGTAGTATGCTCATTTCATCATATTAGCATCGCTGAAGCTGTTATGCCATGATAATTAAAACTTCTCTAATAACTAATGCATGCTTGAATGCCATGGATTGCTTTGCTTTGTGTATATGTTACTTGGTTTTCTTGTTTGCGAGTACATTCAAACGTACTCACCTGGCTTTATCCCTGGCTATTCACGTACCCAGATCTAAAGGTTTACCTAAGGATTCGTCTTCCTCTGGAAGGAGTCGGAGCGTTCGTGAGCTCGGAGAGTAACCCAGTCAGATCCCTGTGGATTGGAGCCTCTCCAAGTCCGTGCTGCCATAGATAGTGTATATTTCGCTGCCCCCATCTCTATAAGGAACCATTTATGGTTATGTATTTTGAATCAAGTCACTTTGGCTAATGAATCCTTTTATAGTTGTGCCTATGTTCTTGATACATGTTGTAAGCGCGCACACCAGAGTGATTCCTGGGCTGTTGTGTGGGCCACGTTCGTCCGTGTACAGTGGTATTCAGGTAGAGCGTCACAAGACATGTTATTGTCTCTTGCTCAGTAGAAAGCCCAGATGGATTTCAACCATCTTTGCCATCTCGGCACGGCTACTATTGATCAAAAGACAATATCATAGGATTTCCCTCGCATATATACCCCGACTCTCATGGCCTTTGCCTTGGGTGCGAAATTCTCGCACTAGGAAATGACTCGTGAGCCTTTAAACCCCCTAGGTAAACCAGATATCCTCACCCTGCTTGCTAACCATGGCATATCGCCTCCTATCTAGTTTCCTTTGGGAAACATCAGTTCTATCTTTCCCCAAACAACCCTAGACTAGTTGGCTAAGCCACCTTGGCTATGGTCATGCGTCGAGTTTGATGTTCTCCTTGAGGAAGTAGTAGAATCTATACACAAATTGCTACCAAGAGCATTGGGTGATTTTTCTTCTAAATCCATAAAGAGGCATTGAGTGCGCTAAGTTAGTTTTACTTGTGGATCTGCATCCACGTGTTGATAGACCATATAATTCGAGCTTTGTTTGCTTCTTGGTGTCTTTTGTTTGTTGTTTGTTCTATTTTGCCGGTTTCATTATTTCTTCTTCGACTCGGTCCATCTGCAGGAAGAACAATAGTAAGAAAAATAGTGTTAACCCTTACCGAGGCACCGGCCATGACCGCTGCATAGTGACAGTTGGCATAGTCGGATTTGACGCATCCCTAACCTATGGACCGGCCACCTAGCTACCCTTGGATTAGACCACAACCAAACCTAATTAGCTTCCGTACCAGGCGTATCCTTTTCTCTGTATGGGAAGGATTTCTGCCCTTCCTGTGTGCCCCAACCTTGTTTCCTATAAAACCCCTCCGACTTGCTGCCTGCAGCATTCCCCGCTCAGTAAGCCAGACAACCACAGAACCCCAGCCATTTTTCCGCAGAAGCCATGTCCAGCTTTTTCAAAATCCCCACCTTTCATAGCCAAACTGATGAGGAAATCCCTACTACCAACACATCTCCAGTTCGTCATGAAGAACAAGTTGATTCAACAAAGAAGAAGGATGATGAAATCAGAATTGGACCTATTACAAGAGCTCGTGCAAAGTTGATAGAACAACAGGTGAACTCGCTCTAAATAGATTTTGATATGTTATGTAATGATAACTTTATACTACCTAAATCTTTGTATGTTTGCATAATCAGGTATCATGACGAAGAAGACAATCTAGAAGGAGGAGAAGATGAAGGAAGCTCCAACTTTCGGACGTCCGACCCTTTTCGGGCGTCCGACATCGGAGGCCAGGAGCTACGACGCCTCGATGACCTCGGGTTACAGAAGGGTTACGGACATCCGACGGGATTCGGACGTCCGATACGACGGACTTCCGACATGGAACGGACGTCCGACATGACGATCTTCGCGATGACCCCCGAGTACAGAACCGATGTCAAAACAGCTAGAAGTCCGACACGATTCGGACGTCCGACACATCGGATATCCGAAACTGCCTGCGCGCAAATCTGAAGGGCTGCGGCCTTGTATCCGAGTTTGACACCCCCTAGCTTATAAATAACGGAGCCCCTGCGAGTTTTAGGGTTAGACCACGTTTAGATAAACCCTAGTTCTTGAGAATAGCTACAAGCTTTCATCTTGAATCTTAAACTTCAATTCGTATCGATCTGAAGTTCTGCTGCTACAAGTTTTGTGTGATCTGTTGTTCCACTGGGAATTAGTAGATTGCAAATTACCGTCTCGTGGTCGACGGCTACGTTGCGCAAGTGTGTGAAGTTGTGAATATCCAAAGGGTAGAGAGCTGTCGCATTGGCAATAGGGATCTAGCGAGGAGAGTTCATCGGCTACATACAAGTTATCTATCATCGCCCTCATATTCACTATTCTCTTACTGAGAAGATCGGGGCACCCCATATCTTCTTGGTATAAAATTTCCAGTGTTTCCTTGGTAAGCATCCACCAAATCCATCTATTAGATCGTTTTTGTTTTCGTCCTATCCAGAAAAATCCATCCAAAATATTAGTGTTTCTAGTTTTCCATAACTTAGATTGCATCGGAGTCATTGTTTTAGTTTGCTGTTTCGTTGTGTTCTTCCCGAAAATTTCTTCGCGGTGCAACATATTGTGGCCTAAAGAGAAAAGTTACTGTAGCAATTTTAGTCATGTTTGGAATAGTGTCAGAAAAATCAAAAAAAGAGAGAAAAAGAGAAAAAAGTGTGATCAACAAGAGTTATCAAAGAGTGCAAAGAGGTATACAAGTGCTAGCAAGGACATATCGTAGTGGTGATCTTTTGAGAGGCCTGTCATTCGTTTTTCTCCACTGTGTGAGTTTTTCCTTGGGTTTGTATCACACGATCAGGACTAGGACTTGACTTCGGTATAGTTAGGGTGCCATACCTATAGCTCCACCACATATATCCTGCTTTGTCGTGTGTTCACTCTTTTACTCGGGTATTCACTTCATCACATCCGTGCACTAGTCCTCCATCCGAACGGGTACGCATTACTATTCACTTTGGAACGGTAAGATTCACCTTTTCTTGTCAGTTTTGAGTGAGTTGTGAGTGTCCACCAAAAGATTTTGATTTAGTGCACTAACCTACTAATCATATCTCAATGTGGTTTTGATGTGATGCAGAAACAGGACAAGGATGCGCCAGTTACATGGGAGGCATATGAAGGTCTCCGTGATCACTTGACTGGGATGATTACTAAATCCGCTTATGCGATTGATACAAATGTTCAAGCGGTCCAACTGAAAGTGGACACGACTGAAGCTGCAGTCACCACTATGCAACAACAACTTGCTGCTATACAGCAGAGCCTCCAACAAATGACAACATCTGTCACTGGCATACAAGCAGTTATTGTCCAACGCCAACCTGACGCTCAGGAAGATGATGGTAGCGTCCATGGAGACAATGCTGATTTGAGAGGAAATCAGGGCTGTGGGCGTGGTGCTCAAGGGCCGATTCGCCAACCTCCACTTGGTTTTGGCGCGCTCCGTCTACCCATTCAGGAAGAAGATGTCTTGAGCAGGCCCAAGTTTAACATCCCAAAATTTGAAGGTTCCACAGATGTGGAAGAGTACCTCACATGGGAGCTTAAGATGGAAAAATTATGGCGTTTGCATGATTATTCAGAGGACAAGAAGATCAAGATTGCTTCTTCCGAGTTTGACGGTTATGCCCTGCGTTGGTTGCAGAGTGTGTTGACCGAGATACAAGAAACCGATGGGCAGCCTATTCGTACATGGCGTGACATGAAGGCGACTATGAAAGCTCGGTTTGTTCCCACTAATTACTTACAGACAGTTTTTGATAAATTGCAACAATTGAAGCAAGGTACTATGTCCGTTGATGCATACTATATGGAGATGGAGATGTTGCTGCAACGTGCACGAGTCCGTGAAGAGGTTGAGATGACTATGCAACGTTTTCTCCATGGGCTGAAATTTAACATCAAGAGTATTGTGCGGCATCACCACTACTATAATATGAATGATCTATTGCATCTTGCAAGGGAGGCTGAATCACAGCTTGCATAAGAGGCACAACTGAAGGCCAAATACACATCATCTAGCAGATTTTCTCCAAGGACACCGCCTGCCGCGCCTATGGAGAACTATGGTGCCAATACTTGGGCTTCTTCTTCACTTTACAAGCCAGCCTCAAATGGTTCTATGGCCAAGAAGACAGCTGCTCCTGCCACTAGTGCAGGCTCCAACATGTCTACAACTCGCAATCGCGAGATGACTTGTCATTCTTGCGGTAATCCAGGTCACTTTAAGAGAGATTGCCCGAACCGAAAGGTCATGTTCATTAATGAAGAAACTGGCGAGTATGAAACCGGTGATGATGCAGACCCCGACGCATTCAATGACGAGGGATACAATAGTGAAGAAGGCATGGATGCTTTTCCATCGAATGCTCCTACCATCATTGTGACACAACGTGCTCTTACTGTGCAGCCCAAATCTGAATCTCAGCACTGCAATTTGTTCCAAACCAAAGCATTAGTTGGCCCCAACAAAGCTTGCAAAGTGATCATTGATGGAGGTAGCTGCCGCAACCTCTCAAGCAAGGAGTTATGTGCCAAGCTAAATCTGAAATACTTACCTCACCCGAATCCTTATTATGTCCAATGGTTGAGTGACAGTGGTGAGATGAAGGTGAATCACATGGTGCGCGTAAATTTTGAGATAGGCCCATACAAGGATTCCATCGATTTTGATGTGGTGCCTATGACCGTTTGCCATCTCTTATTGGGTCAGCCGAGGTTATATGATCGTCATGTGCAACACAATGGCCGAGCTAATACATATCATTTGGAGTTCAAGGGAAAGAAAGTTAATCTCCATCCTATGTCCCCACAGCAAATTGTGAATGAGTCTCGTTAGAAGGTAGAGGTGAATTTAGAACCAACACGAGAGAACAATGTGATAGTTGTGAGTGATCATATAACGAAAAGTGCATGAGAGACTAGTTTGCTTACATTAGCCACCAAAGAAGACATACGATAATTTAGTGAGGATCCTACATCCAT
Source organism: Bromus sterilis (assembly GCA_950022295.1). Classification (NCBI taxonomy): domain Eukaryota; kingdom Viridiplantae; phylum Streptophyta; class Magnoliopsida; order Poales; family Poaceae; genus Bromus; species Bromus sterilis. Next base: position 342,335,153 of record OX465596.1, on the reverse strand, counting down.
GCCACTTGTGCTTATGTACAAAGGAGAGGTATTGCTTTCTAATGATAATCATCCTCTTTCTCCTATTGTGTCTACTGTTTTGCAGGATTATGATGATGTGTTTCCGGCGGAGGTTCCAGCCGGATTACCACCATTACGTGGTATTGAGCACCAAATTGATCTTATTCCGGGAGCTACACTTCCCAACCCGGCACCATACAGGACCAATCCCCAAGAGATGAAGGAAATTCAGCAACAAGTCCAAGCGCTTCTGGATAAAGGGTATATTCGTGTCAGTCTTAGCCCTTGTGCTGTTCCTGTTATTTTGGTTCCTAAGAAATATGGTACATGGTGTATGTGCATAGATTGTAGAGCTATAAATAATATCACTATTCGATATCGCCATCATATTCCACGATTAGAGGATATGCTTGATGAATTGAGTGGTGCTGCTATTTTCTCTAAAATTGATTTGCGTAGTGGATACCATCAAATTAGGATGAAAGAAGGGGATGAATGGAAAACTGCTTTCAAAACTAAGTTCGGATTATATGAGTGGTTAGTTATGCCTTTTGGTCTTACTAATGGTCCTAGTACTTTCATGAGATTAATGAACCATGTTTTGCGAGAGTTTATTGGAAATTTTGTGGTTGTGTATTTTGATGATATATTTATTTACACCCGCAATGAATTTGAAAATGAAAATCATATTAGACAAGTTTTGCAAGTGTTGCGTGATGCTAAATTATATGCTAATCTTGAGAAGTGCACATTTGCAAAAGATAAGGTCATATTTCTGGGATATGTTGTATCTAAGCATGGGGTAGAAGTAGATTCTTCTAAAATTGAAGCAATTCAAGATTGGCCTACTCCCATGAATGTTAGTCAAGTATGAAGTTTTCACGATCTTGCTGGTTTTTATAGACGTTTTGTGAAATACTTTAGTACTATTGCTGCACCGTTGAATGAATTGACTAAGAAAGGTGTGCCTTTTGTTTGGGGCGTTGCCCAAGACCTTGCATTTGATGAGTTGAAACGTTTGCTTACTTCTGCACCATTACTTGCATTACCAGATTTTACTAAGCAATTTGAAGTTGAATGTGATGCTAGTGGTATAGGCATTGGTGGTGTCTTGATGCAAGAAGGTAGACCTATAGCTTATTTCAGTGAGAAGCTTTCTAGAGCTAGATTAAATTGTCCTGTTTATGATAAAGAATTGTATGCACTTGTCAGAGTTCTTGAAGTTTGGCAACATTACTTGTGGCCAAAACAATTTATCATACATTCTGATCATGAAGCTTTTGAAATATCTGAAAGCTCAATCTAATTTGCATAGACGCCTAGCTAAGTGGGTTGAGTTCATTGAGTCTTTTCCCTACATCATAAAATATAAGAAAGGGAAAGATAATGTTGTTGCTGATTCTCTCTCTAGGAAGAACATGTTATTGACACATCTTGATGTTAAAATTCCTGGATTAGAGAGTTTGTGTGATTTATATGCAACTGATCATGATTTTTCTGAACCATATCGTTTGTGTTTGCTTCGGAATGCATGGGACAAGTTCCACATCCATGATAGATTTTTGTTTCGAGCTAACAAACTTTGTGTTCAAGAATCTTCTGTGTGTTTGCTATTGTTGCAGGAATCACATGCAGGAGGATTGATGGGTCATTTTGGGCGTGAGAAGACACTACTCGTGCTTGTTGATAATTTTTATTGGCCCAGGATGAGGCGTGATGTGGACAGGTTTGTTCGGCGCTGCATTGTATGCAATACATCCAAGTCCAAGCTGAAGCCTCACGGTTTGTATACTCCACTATCGGCTCCTACCACACCTTGGGAAGATATTAGTATGGACTCTGTGTTAGGATTGCCACGCACTAAATATGGTCAAGATAGTATATTTGTGGTAGTGGATAGATTTTCTAAGATGGCACATTTTATTGCATGCCATAAGAGTGATGATGCGTCGCATGTTGCTAACCTGTTTTTCAGGGAGATTGTACGCTTGCATGGAGTTCCCAAGACAATTGTTTCTGACAGGGATGTGAAGTTTGTAAGCTACTTCTGGAAGACACTTTGGGGAAAATTGGGGACAAAGTTGATGTTCAGCACTACATGTCATCCCCAAACTGATGGTCAAACGGAGGTGGTCAATAGAACATTGTCACAATTGTTGCGAGCTATGCTCAAGAAAAATTTGGGCCTATGGGAGGAGTGTTTGCCACATGTTGAATTTGCTTACAACAGGGCAGTACACACTACTACTCACCTTTTTCCTTTTGAGGTAGTGTATGGTTTTAAGCCTATTACACCTCTTGATTTGCTGCCTCTTCCATTGCAGGAACGAGTTAATATGGAGGCATCCAAACGAGTAGATTATGTGATAACATCCATGAGAAGACCCGAGAGGCTATTGAGAAGCAAGGCAAGAATGTTGCTGCTGCAAGGAACCAGTCACGGAAGCAAGTTCTATTTCAGGCTGGAGATATGGTTTGGGTGCATTTGCGCAAGGATAGATTTCCAGGGATGAGGGATTCCAAGTTGAAGCCACGTGGTGCTGGTCCTTACAAGGTGTTAGCCAAGATCAATGACAATGCCTACTCGATTGATATTCCCATTGCTGAGTTTGGTGGCGCTAGCAACAGTTTCAACGTTGCTGATTTATCACCATACATGGGGGATGACCATGGAGCGTCGAGGTCAACGCCTTTTGAAGGGGGGGGGGAGATGATGAGGACATCCCTACTACCAACACATCTCCTGTTCGTCATGAAGAACAAGTTGATTCAACAAAGAAGAATTATGATGAAATCAGAATTGGACCTATTACAAGAGCTCGTGCAAAGTTGATAGAACAACAGGTGAACTCGCTCTTAATAGATTTTGATATGTTATGTAATGAGAACTTTATACTACCTAAATCTTTGTATGTTTGCATAATCAGGTATCATGACGAAGAAGAGGATCCAGAAGGAGGAGAAGATGAAGGAAGCTCCAACTTTCGGACGCCGACCGTTTTCGGGCGTCCGACATCGGAGGCCAGGAGCTACGACGCCTCGATGACCTCGGGTTACAGAAGGGTTACGGACATCCGAAGGGATTCCGACGTCCGACATGACGGACTTCCGACATGGAACGGACGTCCGACATGAAGATCTTCGCGACGACCCCCGAGTACAGAACCGATGTCAAAACAACTGGAAGTCCGACAAGATTCGGACGTCCGACACATCGGACGTCCGAAACTGCATGCGCGCAGATCTGAAGGGATGCGGCCTTGTATCCGAGTTTGACACCCCCTAACTTATAAATACCGGACCCCCTGCGAGTTTTAGGGTTAGACCATGTTTAGATAAACCCTAGTTCTTGACAATAGCTCCACGCTTTCATCTTGAATCTTAAACTTCAATTCGTATTGATCTGAAGTTCTGCTGCTACAAGTTTTGTGTGATCTGTTGTTCCACTAGTAATTAGTAGATTGCAAATTACCGTCTCATGGTCGACGGCTACGTTGCGCAAGTGTGTGAAGTTGTGAATATCCAAAGGGTAGAGAGCTGTCACATTGGCAACAGGGATCTAGCGAGGAGAGTTCATCGGCTACATACAAGTTATCTATCATCGCCCTCATATTCACTATTCGCTTACTGAGAAGATCGGCCCACCCCATATCATCTTGGTATCAGATTTCTAGTGTTTCCTCGGTAAGAATCTACCAAATCCATCTATTAGATCGTTTTTGTTTTCGTCCTATCCAGAAAAATCCATACAAAATATTAGGGTTTCTAGTTTTTCCATAACTTAGATTGATGTGTGGTTTTCCACGCCTCCTTTGGGATATGCTTTCCCAAGCCCTTGGCTGTGTGGTTAGCCCTGATTATCAGGTGTACCAATCCGAGCCTATCCCTCACCTTTGTCGATATTGTGCAGAGGTGCTCATTCTCCTTGGTACCGAGAAGGATGGGAAGCCCGTGGTCTTTCAGGGCAAGCCCACGGCCAGCCCAGCGTTGGCGATTCAGACGGCTGCTGCAGAAGCTGTCAATTGTCTCCTGTCTAGGTTTCCGCAAATCGGAGAGATGCGGGAGTTTTGCTACTTCCCGCCCGCGTCAAGCTTTGGTTGCAAGCTCGCCAACACCACCGAGGAAGCCGACCCGACAATAGCTCGCCTTGTTCAGTTTATCACCTCCCAGGGACTACTGCTCGGCGACATTCTTGGGGAGTTCAAAGCCATGGATAGGGACATAGTGCGAGTGGTTGCGGCTACATACCGTGGAGGTCGCCAAGACACCTCTTAAGCCGTCGATCCTCTGCTAACAAACCCAATGCTATCCTCTCAAGCTGTGCTACACTCCCTACACAGTTTAACCAAGGCACCATCAATGCTAACTCCATCCACCGAACCAAACATTGTCTGTATCGGCAAAGCCTGCTCCAACACGCTCCATCCGAGAGCCGGACAGCTGAGTGCAGGCTCGTGGAGACACGCGACTACGGGGAGTATCTCAGCCCGCTTCCGCTAGGAGAGCCTGAGCAAGACTAGTTCTTTAGATGTTGCCTAGTTTGTCTCCCGTCCTCGCCAGAGCATAGAAGCCATAGTCTCGAGTGAGTGGTTATCGTGAGGTGCGTAGTCAGGTTGCGCTTGCTTATTTTGCTTGTGTTGCTTGTAATTCTTGTGTGTGTTGTAATGCTATATGTATGCCATGTTTGATTGTGGATTTGTTCCATCTGTCCACCTGTTAAGAAGAAATTTTTAACAAAGCTGACAGTGGTTTGCCAAGATGTTTGAGTGCATATACCCACTAGCATTAAAACATCTTAGTGTGATTTTATCTGGTGTTCTTTTCTCGCATGCATGATGGATCGACTCTGCTGCTAGCACGTTGCACGCACAGGCACACACGAGATTATTCCTCACGGGTACGAGCACCACAGTACCCGGGTGGAATTGAAGGACACATCTCCCGCCCATCTGCGCATGCCCTATTATGCCAGATCTTTGACCCAGAATTCAGAGGCAATTTTTCCCCAGCCCGGAAGTTTTTTTACGAGGAGTAGATCTAATTCTGAGCTAACCCTAGGAATCTCGAGGACGAGATTCTTTTAAGGGGGGAAGGCTTGTAACACCCCAAAAATCGGGTTATCGATTTTTGTGCTGTTATTCCTTCCTAGATTTCCTTTCGGAATTTTTCCCCTGGAGTCTGGTTAATAACCAGATGAATCCAGACAATCCCTGACCTTGCAACTCATTTCTCTACCCCTTTTGTAAGCCAATATCTCTCTCTTATATCATTTTCCCTGGATATGAAAGAATATTGCCAAGCCTTGTGCAATGTTCCTCATTTAAACTTAATTCCAATTTCTGTCAGTTAATGGAATTAAATCCATGAAAAACTTAGACATCTCTAAAGGTTGCGAAAACTTGTGGAGATGATCTTGGTTATCTCATTGGACTCTCCTAGCGATATTGGCTATAAATAAATGAGGGATATTGTAATTTCCTTTATAAAGCCAGTAATCCCATGTTAGCCCATTTCTAAAGGAGCTACTATTATGCTTGCTCCATTAGTTCTCAAATGAATTGTGGAGCTCCTTCTATCCACCCCATGGCCACTTCCATCAAAACATGGGGTTCCATAATTCAAAGTTTGAGCCTAGCTTCCATTTGCAAATTTAGGGCAGGATAGCACTTTGTGAAGGAAGTGTTATTTATATCTGCCCATTGGTTCCCAAAGTTTTTGTGCGATTTCTCCTAGCCATATCATGGTGTGGTGCCAAGTTTCATCCACAATGGCCAAGCCAATATTCCTCACAAAATTCACAAAGTTTCTTTCCATCAGACAACTTTGTGAAGGAAGTGCAATCTACCCTTGCCCATTTTGTGCAGAGATTTGGCCCACTTGCTCACCCTAGTGGATGATTAACCTCAGCCAAAAATCATGCCAAGGGGAGCAGTGTGCCAGCCACACTACAGAACAAACACCTTCTACCTAAATGGCACATTTTCAAAGGAAGTGCCATTTTCATTGGTCTATTTGAGCTCAAATCTTGCAAAGGTAGTCACCTTGGTGTATTATTTCCATGACCCAAGTTCCAGCATCTTTCAAAAGGTGAGCCTCCCCCAGACTAGCACAAACACTTGCTGGATGGCACATGGACACATCACTTCCAGTCACTCCATGCCGTGAAGTTCAGACAACTTATAAGCTGACATCTGCTAATACTTCATCTCAGACAGTAGACATGGTCTATGGACAAACATAGGTGTGGGACACGTGGTAGCCGTGGTGACCACGGCCATGGCGTGCACCCACAGTGCTCTACGCACTATTTGTACTGTTAGGTCGTTGTCCTCGTCAACTTCTGCTCGGCCGCTCATGTCTGCCGTGATCCCCACCTCGTCTTGTAGCTGCTGGACGCGCGTGCCGACATGAGGTGCTCCGCTGGGAGGCCACCACATAGATGTAAGGCCCGATATGCGGTACTTTTCCAGATCTAGACGTTTCCATCCAGATCCGGGTACGAAGCACATATCGGTCCCACCGCGACATATGAGGAAGTCATATGCCCCGGATTTCCAACATGATATCCCAACATTAGAGATACAAGGATACAACATCTCATACAATCGGCATACAACTGCCTTAAATACAATAAAACAGCGGAAGATACATGTCTGAGTACAGACTACAAGCAAATTCCTAGTGGCAAAGAGAAAATCATTGATCCCCATAACTACACGAGTCCAGGCCCTCCGCCGGGATCCGCCTAACTAGTCGTCGTCGAGCCTCCATGTGAAACGTCGATCACCATACCTGTTGTCGATCAAGAACCCTAAAAAGAGTTTGGGGGTAGTATCATGAGTACAGAGGTACTCAGCATCCAACTGTAGTGGTCATCTGACCCAACAAGGACTTCATCACTCGTCATTCTAGGACAACTAGTAGTTTACGGTAAGGATGGGGTAAGTGGTGAGGTTGCTGCCGCACTAGCATTTATGAAGTGGCTAACGATCTAGAGAGTAAGATAAGAAGCCAAGCATTCGATGAGGAATCGCCTCCAACAAGTCTTGCTATCCACCTACTTACGCAAACATAACACCTATCCTATCCTTGTCCTCCTCTTCGCATCCCGACGAAGAAGAAGCAGTCAAGGCACACACACGTTGACCAAATTATATTAAGATTATCTCAGCTGTTGTTGTCTATGAACAAGGAGTAGGTCTCAAGTCGTCCATAACCGTGGACACGGCTTCTCGAAAAGATTTATCCCTGAAGGGGTGTACCAACTGTCCATTACAAGGCTCCGCACGCACGCCCATCTCTCTCAGTTTCTACCCATCACAGGCAGCAATTTTATGATTTAGTCCCGAGAGATCTGAAACGACAGGTCCCTCTAACTAACAACGAAAAAATCCGGGTGGCCCTCGGGGAGTCGACACCCAATCCAAAAGTCGGCCACGCTCTCGGATCGGACTCTTCCGTATGGCTAAGGTCGGGGTTAGCCTCACCTATATAACTCTGTCTCTGCTAGCCCGAGTTGTTTTAAATCCACTGGCTGCAGACCAGTTATGCATGCGGGTTTCAAATGGTAAATCAGCTTGGGCCACCACTAGAAATGTTTGAAGCTAGGTAGGTAAGAAGAGGGGACCCCATAGTATCCCACACGCGGTTAGGCACGCTCAGTCTTAAAACCAATACCCGGAACTCGGGTCGTAGGTGACTGGAATGGAACAAAGCGTCGGGGCGGGATAGCCTAGACCTTCCATCCTTCGTCGAATATAGTCAACATTATAATAATCATATCATCAAGAACAATAATAATAATGTGATTTCCCAAACCAAGGAGTAACAGGGTAACATCGTAGCATCCTAAGCATGCATACTAAGGAGGGGCTGAGCAACGAGCAATAGTAACATAGCAGTACAAGGTTTGCTGGGAGGGGACATGGCTGTATCGGTTTGAAAGAGGCTGTAAACATGTGGTAGGAGCAAACATCGAACCTATCCTAGACTAGCATGAAAACCGCTGGTTGAAATAGAATGGATCATAAGTAATGTATAGTCCTTGCCTGTTGATAAGTCGGGTTCCGAAGATGTAGTTGATCGCAAGCTCGCATCGTCTCCGAAGGGTACCCGCGGAAGCACACAAGACGGTAAACACTGGAAAGTAGTCAACGAGCAAGCATCTATTACTACGAAGCAAAGACGAGCAAGCATCAACAAGAAGGAAATGAGAGACATCGCACCTACCGTCGAAAGCGGTTACTAGCAGGTTAAGTGGAATACTCGTCACACACGACGATACCGCACATTTAGAGAGGTTCAAGTTGTTTAGCTACAGGTGATCAACCAACGGATGTTAACATGGCAAGGCACCCAAGCATGGCATGTCACACAATCATGCAAAAGGTTAAGCACAAAGTAAACTACCTATACTAGTCAAGTTAAGCGAGGCAACACCCTAAACATGGCATAACACTAAGTGCCTCACGATGATTAAAGGATTTGGTACTGTTCTTCCCTAACCCATATTTTAGGTTGGTTAACAGCAGAAAACGATAGCATAAACACAAATTACACGAAAAACTAATCAAGTTACATATAAAGAACACCCTAAACGGAGTTACGGTTTAAAAGATACAAGCAAAACAAGTTTGGAACACAATCTGCCAACATTAGGAAGCACACTTTAGAGCATTGCATAAACAGGGTAATGAGTGAAAACATGCTCACAAATGATATGCAATTAAAGTAGACATGGCAGGGAAGGCATGGTAAAATAATCATGCAAATAGGCATTATGAACAACTAGTTATAGCCCATGCAAAATGCAAAAAAACATTGCTGGTCTAGGACTTAGTGAAAATCACGAAAACATGGCAGAAACTATTATTTTTATGCTGTATGCAAAAGTGCAGCAACATGACATAGCAATACATGGGCATGAAGTAGACATGATGGTTAACAATATGCAATTGGAACCACTCAATTCCGATAAACGGTCGCGACACACTCGTCGACCAAAGTTACAACAAAATATAAACACCAGCACACTAACAACAGGGTAGTTACTTTGGAGAAAGATACAATCATTATGCATCAAGAAAATATGGCATGTGAATGCATGGAACTTAAGTAGAAACAATGCTTAACAGGATGCAAAAGGAATTAATCAATTCCGACGAACGGTTGCGATGCAACCGTCGCCCGAAGTTGCAATAAAATAACAGTTCGGCAACAACAGCACAGCTAACGATCTGGTACCCACTTCAACGCAGAAATAAATTATCTAGACGGCCTGAAAAACTTTCTACATACGATCGCTAGAGCACGCAAAACTGAGCAATTTATCATTTGGGCGCAACACGATCCGAACTACGGATTCTTCGCAAAACTACTTGCAAAACGGTACCAGCAGCACATTAGCTCCAGACTTAGCAGAAATTCACAGGGTAACAAAAAAAAGGTGAAGGCCTCACCCATGGGCTAGGCCCAAGTGACAGTGGAGGCGGCTCGGGCCACGCTGGCCTGGCAGGCCGGCCCACCTGCGCTGGGAGGCAGCCCAGCAGGCGGTTGGAGGCGAGCGGAACGGACGCTCGTCCCTGGGCGCTCCCGAGCGGCGGCGCCGCCGTCTTGGCCGCTCCGACGAGGAGGCGAGGGGGCGCGGGCATGGAGGAGGCGGGAACGGGATGGGGCGACGCGGTGGAGGGCAGGGCCGGTGGCGGCCGGACCCCGGCGAGAGGAGGTCGCTGACGGGGCTCCCGAGCACGGCGGCTCGACCTCGGATGGGCGGCGCCCATGGGGGCTGGCTCCTACAGGGGAAGGGCGAACGGGTGAGGAGGAGAGGGAAGGGAGGAGAGGGAGAGGAGGAAGGAAGGGGTGGCGCTGGCGGCCCGGCTGGCCGGCGTGGCTGCCGGAGTTGGAGGCGGCGGCGGCTCCACGGAATGGAGAGAGATAGAGAAGAGAGGTGGAGTCCAGGGCTAACGTGGCACGCATCTGAGCCGTCAGATCTCAAATCTGACGGTCCAGATCAGGGGGAGAGCTAGGGTTTCGGATTTGGGGTGTATTGGGCAAATTTTGAGGCAAAAATAGGGGGTGGCTGCAATTTTGGACTAGGGAAACCCTAGAAACGGGTGGGAGTGTGGTGGTATTTATATAGCCCAGGTGGCTGGCAGTTTGCAAAAACATCCTCGGTTTTTCTCTCGCGCGCGCGGCGTTCACCTCGCGCTGGAACCGTTCCGAGAACATTTTCCGGCGCGCTATAAAAATAACCCGTTTAATTATTAAATGGGGTTTTTCGTTCCGTTGGCTGCGGCTGGTCTTGTGCGGTTTTCACGACCTGATCGGGTGAAACCCGGTGTCGCAAAGGTCGAGTGTCAAGGTGGCAAGGGTCGGTCTCCGTCCGATACGAGATAAGAGGGGATACAAACACCACACTCAAATCAGAAAATCAAACAATTTACACCGAAAACAAAATTTTTAATTTTTGTGAAATCTGGGCTGTTACAGTAGACATGGATCAAAAGTCTTCGAGCTCTAGCGCTAGCCTTCCCTGTCGCCTTCAAATAGAGCAGCTCGAGTTCCCCCCTCCAGTAGTGTAGCCTCAGCCCCCTCCCCTCTAACCAGTGTCGCCCTTGCCTTGCGTTCGCTCCAAGGGCCGAAGCCCTCTGCCTCCGTGGCCCCTCGGATTCACGCCACCCAAGCCTCTCCCCGAGCCCCAGAGCACGCACTGGCTTCGACCAACCCTCTCCACCATCCCAGAGTAGCGCACAACCCCTCCGTTGAGCTCCCGGAGCCCTCCTTCTTCTCTCCGGCGAGAGTGGCCTCCGCCACGGCTCTGGATGGCATCGTTCCTCTAGAGCACCTTTGGCCACCACCTCGCTACCCACGAGGGCGGAGGTGCGCGATGCGTCTAGCCCCATCGACACCCAGAGCCTCCGTGGACTCCCTCACCGGAATCGAGCTGCAGCGCGCCCCTGTCTCTCCCCGATAGGCAGTTGAAGAAGGAACAGAGGAGGAGGGAGACAGATGGAGAGAGAAGAGAGATGGGCGGGCCCCCTTGTTAGGCGGGTCCCACCCATAAGCTGCTAGGGAGCCAGGCTCGTGCTAGATTAAGTGGAAACGTACTCCTCCGAGTGCGCCTTCCATTTGGCAAAGCGCAAAACCGCTCCTGTGTGGCTGAAACACGCTTTCCCTTTTACGAAAGCGTAAACGGCAAAATACGCTTTCGGTCTCAGCCAGGCGCCGAAATGGTTAAGGAGCGAACGTTCGCCCGTTAGCAGCAGAAGTGGACAGTCTAGTTCATTCTCTTCTTATCGAACGAACCCCCATAACTCCGCAACCACTACTGCGATCGAGGTGATTCAAAATCCCACGTTATTATTTTTTCGAGCCCGTTCCGTTGATCTCAATTTCACGATGTGATAACATTAATTGTGAAAAATGACCATTTTGCCCTTTCACTATTCTAGCCTTTCCTGCGAGGTGCTATTCCGGCGAATCTTTCCTCAAGACCATCAAACGTCTGCCCGACGCATTCGCCGACCCCCCCAGGCAAGCAAGCCATCTCATATATGATCTAAAGAATTTCTTCGTGTTGTTCTTGTTTGTTTTTAATTATGATCATGTCATGTTGCATTAATGATTGATTGAACCCTGATATGTTGGCTTGATATGGCATGCTTATACCATGCTTGCTTGATGTGATATGCTTATAGTAATCATGCCATGTTCACTTGTGAGCATTATGCTCATGTTGTTCGTGACATGCCTGCTTGATATTATAAGCTAGAAGTGATCATGCCATGCTTACTGGTTATGATCATGCCCATGTTGTTCATGTCATGTTCATGCTAGTATTCCGTCCAGGTTGATCGTATCCATGTTTATTTGTCGTACTTATGTCTAGATCATATGCCCTCACCTTGCCTATCTGATATCATGTTCGTACTAGCATTGCTGTGGTATATTCTATTGCTATGCTTTGATCATATGTTGCTCAGTTATTATTGTTGATCGGATTGGACTGGAGTAACCAGATATCAAGTGTCACTGAATAGAGCTTTACTAGTGCAGCCACACTCGCATGTACGGGAAGGCCTTGGCTCGGTCTATCGGTGCGCTCTCTTATTCGTATCACCAACGAAGGGAGGTTATGAGCGCGCGCTACCCTGATCAGGTAGGCGGCGATAACCTTGAGAGAGTTTGGTCATATGGATCCAGTCCCCGTTTGGGACAATGTTGTTTTCCACTCAGTGACCGTTTGCCACGTTGGTGGCAGCTGTTTGGAGGACACGGGGCTACCGAGGGCATGGTTATGCCAGGTGATACGGTAAGGGAGGCATGCGGTTGAACAGTCTCATTGGAGAAGTCCTAGTCCACTATTATGGGACGAGTTCCGAGGCTCCTGTGGGACAAGTTCCAAGGTACTGGATGGAGGGAGAAATTCATAGTGTGGGTAAAGTGCGCAAACTCTACAGAGTATTAAAAATCTATTCGAATTGCGGAGTCCACGGTATTGGACACAGGTCGTACTAGGTCACACTTGGGATCTGAATGAACCTGGTTTGGTGATCGAGCCGAGTTTGTGGTCATGCGATGACCCGGATAAGTTGATGTTCATGCGATGACCCGGATAAGTTGATGGTCGTGCGACGACCCGTAAATTTGTTGGTCATACGATGACCCGATTGGTCATGTGATGACCCGTGAAAGTTGTTGGTCATGCGATGACCCGATTGGTCATGCGATTACCCGTGAAAGTTATTGGTCATGCTATGACCCGATTGGTCATGCGATGTCCCGTGAAAGTTTTTGGTCGTGAGACGACACGTATAAGCTGAGTGGCCATGCGATGACCCATAACCCGATTGTTGAGTCTGTAAGGACTCTGAGGTAAGTTGCATGATCATGCGATGACTATGTGTGGGCTATGTGATTTTAAGTGATGATTGTTATTGCACTAGTCTTAACCATGGTAGTATGCTCATTTCATAGCATCGCTGGAACTGTTATGCCATGATAATTAAAATTTCTCTAATAACTAATGCATGCTTGAATGCCATGGATTGCTTTTCTTGGTGTATATGTTCCTTGGTTTGCTTGTTTGCGAGTACATTCAAACGTACTCACCTGGATTTGTCTGTGGATACTCACGTAGCCAGATCTACAGGTTTACCTAAGGATCCGTCTTCCCCTAGAAGTAGTCGGAGCGTTCGTGAGTTAGAAGAGTAACCCAGTCAGATTCCTGTGGATTGGAGCCGCTCCAATTCTGTGCTGCCTTAGATAGTGTAATTTGCGCTTCCACCATCTCTGTAAGGAACCATTTATGGCTATGTATTTTGATTCAAGCCACCTTGGCTAATGAATCCTTTTATAGTTGTGCCTATGTTCTTGATACATGTTGTAAGCGCGCACACCAGAGTGATTCCTGGGCTGGTGTGTGGGCGACGTTCGTCTATGTACAGTGGTATTCAGGCAGAGCGTCACAACCTTGCCTTTGGTTTAGTACCACATGGGAAGTTGAGGGAGGTGTGCACCCCTCCTTAGCCTATATAAAGAGGGGTAGGGTTCCCTTTTTCCATCATTCAATTGGGTTCTCTTCTCTCTCTTTCTCCTATCTTTGAGAGGACTCCCCTTGTTTGGAGTCTGCACTGGGTTGGCGATTTCTCCACCATACGCACGCCGTCGTGCTGCTGGAATCGGGATCTGGATCCATATTCTTTCCCCTGCTCGACTGGTTCGGAACCCGGAGGGACGTCGGGTACATCGTATGTGTGTAATCCCGCGGGGCGCTACACTTGTGGTGCTCCTTCATCATCGTGGTCGTATCACAACGTCTTCATCGACAACATTCCGATGGGGACGCAATCCCGTCATCGGTCTACAAGGAACGGGTGGCTATTAGAGTCATCATGGATCTGCGCGGCATCACGGATTGCCGGTACGACTACATCAACCACATTCACGCGGGAACGCTTCCCGTTTAACGGACTACATACTGGTATGTGACCTATTTCCATCCGTTACTTGTATCAGCGTAGCATAGGTCTTGTGTTTGGGAGTCGTAGGTCAAGAACAATTATTGTTTTCTGCCCCATTCCCCAACAAATTATAGATACGTTTTGGATGTATCACCAATCCCCCTCCTTGGAGCTCCGTCGGTGCCATCCTTCGGCAATCGTATGATTGCCTTTGACTTTGCTTATTGTTTGTTAGATCATTTGATTGAGTTCTGGCATTTGTTACCTCTTGCTTGTTTTCACATAAGGTTGACATGTGGGTCATGTGAACCCCAACTGCGTTAATCACAACTAATTAAATCTACGGGAGTGATAATTTTTACCAAAGCGCTACACACCCGCTACGCCATGTCCCATCGTCTCCTCGTGCATACCCCTTTCCTCCTCCCTCACAGCCGCACGAACCCTACCCCTCTACACCTAGCCGACACACACCAGCCCCCTCCTCTCCCGCTGCCAATCTTCATAGATGCCGCATCGCACCACAACTGCCACACCCCTCCCTCCTTATCCATCCTCCCACACTAGTAGGGAAAGTCGAGAGTGGAGTAATGAACAGAAGCTCAGTAGATGGGCGACTGATGACGCCGGTAGACGACACCTCGTTGGCTACCCCAACTGGAAGGTTAAGCTATAGACAACAAAAAATTTCCCTTAGTAAAGATACCAAGGTTATCAATCCAGTAGGACTCCAAGCGCAAAAACAAAGTGGTGAAGTAAACAATGGTGCTCGTAAGGTTGCTTCCTTCCCCTGGACCTGCACACAGACACATTAACTTTGCTCCCAACGAGTATAGAGAGGTTGTCAATCTCTCCGGCCTTTCCGTTTACAAAGGATCAAAACACAAGAGTGGAATTAGTAGTGGCAACCAAAAGGAAAGTAAAAACAGTAAATTGGAGTGGTGTAAACTATGATGGAAATATGGATCGGGGACCCAAGATTTTCACTAGTGATGTCTCTCTCCCAAAAGAGGAAAACAACTATGCTAGGTGAACAAATTATAGCTAGGCAACTGACAGAATTATAAACACACTGCAATGCTAATTATGCTACAAGAAAGTTAGAGGCTCAATCATGTGGGCTGTCGGGACCCGGGGTTAGCGTATGCAAGACTCGCTACAACACAATCATATGGAGAGCCGAGAACCGTACCCACTTGTCTAAGCAGACAAGGCCAAGCACAGAACGTTCTCGGAAAGCATCGAGCGTGAGGGGCATCCCATCCAGGCTGGATGATCAACTGAGATGGGTCCTCATCGTCCGCACACAAGTCTAAATGATATGGGTGATGGACTCCCATATTCATAGACAAGTCGCCTCAACCATACTCTCGATTGTATTATAACACTTAAATAGACTTACTCCAGCCCGATCACTTAGTCGGGGTCTAGGGCGGGCTCGACCATACCACAAAGTGTGCCACGTGACAGATTCACGAGCAATCGCATCGCGATGCCCCAAGCTGCACACATCTAAGGGCCACTTGGTGTATAAAAGACCGCCAGCAAGATCACAACTAAGGTCTCGAAAACCCATACTAAGACATGCATGTTATAATCATACTCGCAGCACACATGTCCAGTATGAATAGGAGGTATCATTGCAATTCTCTGCAAAGTATACATCTTTATTGATAACTCTTACAGAGTGCACACAGAGATCACGAGTCTGTGATCCAACATTACATCAAACATGCGGAAGCAAAGTAGGTCTGAGTACAGACAAGTTTAACAAATGGCTTCGAGAAACCTCATCTATAAACAAGCCCTTCCACGAGGGTACAGTCGTCTGACTGGGACTACACTATCTTGGCTTCAGTCGTCTAGCTCCAGGAAGAATCCACCTTCGGGGTCAGTGGGTTCATCTAAAACATAGAATAAGCAAACGTGAGTACAAAGTCGAACTCAACAAGACTTACGTAGGAGCTATAGTACTCATGCACATGTATCAAGGTAAAGGGGAGGTGGGGTTCATAAGCAGAAGTGCCAGCTTTGACTTGGCTAGTCCTGAACTACGAGTACCATACTTGAGGTAAGAAGCGTACACGAGTCCACTACATCTCCAACCAATTACACCACTATGGTGCCTTCCTCGACTTCCCCACGAGAAAGCATGCCATAGCACTCACGCTTATCTTGGAAAGTTTTATAAGTATCCAGTTCAAGTTGTCTAATAATCAAGCTAAGCTTTCCAAGCAGTCCTTAACCGCCGCCTCGGCTATTCGAATAGTTTTGTTAACCCTGCAGGGGTGTACCACTACACACACACACACGCATCAGTTACCGCCTGCGAGTGGGACCGGCGAGGATGTTGCCACGACACTTCGGCCACAACTCTGTTCTAGTCCAGAGAGTCCCCTATCTGAGGGGGATTCGTATGAAAGTCCGGCCGAGGTTCCAGTACAGCCTCAAACTATGTGTGCAGGGTCCCAAGCCGGTCTTGAAAAGTCGTTCATCCACTTCGCAGACCGTGCCACAGCCCTACCAGAACTCCGAACTACTGCGACTTCTGGGGTTCGAACGGGGTGAGGTACTAGGTCGAGAGGGGTCAGTGAGCCCAATGTGTGGTTGTACTGTTCTTCTTGGATCACCACACAAGAACTCGGACTTAAGGCGGTGTTCAACGAGACAACCCACTGTGTACTCCTACACAACCTCTCATCGTTCACCTTGTATTAGGGTAGATTCACCAGCACATTTCCACCATCATCAACATGATTGCTACCATCCCGACTCACATAACAGTATCATCATTGTAACACTCTAAGCATGCAATAAGCAGTAACAATTGCAGGGGCCACAAGATATCAACCAACTCCTACATTTTCTAGGATTGTGGTTTGCGTGACAAATGATAGGTCATGCAACAGAATGGGTTCATCTATGCGGTAGAAACGTAGCATGGTAATCATCCTAAACAATGCATAAGCGATACTGAGAGGGAAGTGGGATTTTATCGACATGATCAATGGGGGTTTTCTTGGCTTGCTGACGAGGTTCAGTATCGGGGTCTTCAATGAAGGGGGTGATCTCGGGTTCCGGCTCCACTTCTATCCGAGCAGACAATACAAACAAAGTGATCAACATAAGGTACAATGCACAAGCACATGATCAATTGTATAAGGTGATGTTCATGGTACTGATGTGTTGAGCATTCCATTTAAAAGGAGTGTATTGCATTTGAAATGCAAATTCAAACTTCATTAGATTTATCGATGAATTTCAAATGCATTTGAATCCGTGAATGTTCAGTTGAAATGGTTGATCATGAATCGATGTTGTAAAGGTGAGGTAAAGTCTCTGATGTGTGGATGAAACCATTTAAAAGAGTGTGTTGCAAAGTCATTTGCAAATGCACTACAAATTTGAATTTGAATTAAATCCATATGGATGTTTGTCACTGTTCACCCAATTTAAATTGGCCAAACATACAAACAAAGTCCATATTCACATTCCTTGGATTTTTATGATATTTTTAGACATATTATTTGCTATATTTGGAGTTAGGATGAATTTTCTATGATTTTCAAAAGTTTAATCCCTTTTTTGGAATTTTCTTAATTCTTTTAATTGTAAATTCAATTACTGCGTCAGCCTGATGTCACTGTGATGTCAGGGGGGTGGGCTGACTAGTGGGCCAGGGATGACAGTGAGAGGGGGGTTAATTAGCCTCTGTTTAAATTAACCCAGGGTTAATGAACATCCTGGGCCCACATGTCAGTGGCCCAGGGCTGGGTTAATTAGGGGTTAACCCCGCCGGACACGTCGGCTCGCCGGCGGGAGGTCGCCGGCGACCAACTACGCGGCGGCGTTGCTCGGATCCGCTGCTCCCGTGCATCATTCGATGCGCTGAGACCACGGGAACGTAGCCCGTGCTCTCGCGCGTCTGGTGCACGCGGGCGGCCTCGGGGGTGACCAGGGCGACGACATCTTCAAAGGTGGTGGCGGCCGGAGCCACTGGATTGACGAGATCGTCGTCCAGGGCACGAGGAGAGCAACGGGGAGGGGGAAATCGATCGCATGCTCACCCTGAATGCGCTGACGAGCTCGACAGGGCCGGAGGTTGGCTGGAGGAGGGGCAATCGCTCGCCGGAGCTCCGCTACGGCCGTGCTTTCTCGGTGAAGGGGGCGTCACCTCTGTTGGTCCTGGGTCCGGATCGAAGGCGCTGCTTGAGGAAGTCGAGGCCGGCGGAGCTACTGGACACGTTGCCGCGGCGCCTCGTCGTCGTTGGCCACGCAGGAGCTCGTCGGCGCTCTCCGGATGGCTCGGGGCTGCGCGAGGTTAGCGTGCACGGAGGAAGGAAAAGATGCGCTGCGATGGGGAAAGAGGAACGGGGCGACGTGGGCGCTACTGGCACGATAAGGTTGCCTAGGAGGGTGCCAGGCAGCCTAGCAGGTGCTCGTCGGTGCCGGCATGCGCTCCAGCGAGCTACTTGCCGCGCCGGGGAAGAAGACAAACGGGGGCAGCGGGCTGGGCCAGGCTGGTAGGATCGGGGGCGACAAGTTGGGCCACTTCGGCCAGGTAAGCCTTTTTTCTTTTCTTTTCTGTTTTCTTTTCTAACATTTGTTGTGCCTTGCTAAAAAAAATAGCTAGGCATTTTATTAAATGCCCCAAATTTTTATATGGCCTCAATATATATAGCTACCCACTTATAAAGTTTGGACATTTTTAAAATCCAAATAATTTGAACTTTTATTCAAAAAGGGGTTTAAATTTAATTCCAAGCCAGGGAGGCGCCTAGCCAGGAGTGGCCCCCCTCCAGCCCGTCTTCGTGCCTCTGGAGTCTTGTATATTGCTGATTTTTTAATATAATTTTTCTGAAATTATATGTAACTTTTATTTTTTTACATTTTCCTGCAATGCACGGACAACAGCAGAAAAAAATAGGATAGTCCAAATATGTTGTATAAGATATGAAGGTGCATAAAAACCTATAGCAATATCACCAATATAAGCATGAAACAAGCAGAAACTATAGATACGTTTGGGACGTATCAACATCCCCGAGCTTAATTCCTGCTCGTCCTCGAGTAGGTAAATGACAAAAAAGATAATTTCCGTGGTGGCAAGCTAACAAAAAAGATTTGAACTTTAAATTACGACAATTAAGATATGCAATTCAAGTCAAGACAATAATAAACAAAAGTCTATATCTAGTATTGAAATTAGTAAAGTAAGTCCATAAAGGTGCAAGAGCTCTTGTTGTCTGTGACTCGAATGTCTCCAAGAAAGTGGGGGATGGGTTTAGATCATAAAAATACTGAATAGTTGTTGAGAACTCAATGTACTAAAACTTCACAATTAGTCTCCTTTGAAATCATATTATGACTCGTCCCTAGACCACTATCCAGGGACAAGTCAAACTGATCCTCTCCCTTTCGAATTTGATCACTCATGCAATGAATGAGCGCGAGCAAGATTAGTTGGCACTTAGGATGGCAAATAGAATAAAATGATGGGCAAGGAACACAAAAAGGTGTGAAAGGCTCACATCAATGAGGACATCATAGGCGAGAGAAATCCAAATGATAGATTTGATGTGAGGAGTTGGGATTGCCATGCAACGGATACACATATGTGCTATGAAAATCTCTCCAATGGAACTAGTGAGGGTGCATCTAACTCACTTGCTCACGAAGACTTAGAGCTCTTTTGAGGAGGCTCATCGTTGGAATATACAAGCCAAGTTGTATAGTGTAAGGGTCCCCACATAGTTATGCATGAATGATATGAAAACTCTTTATGAAGTACAAATGCTACTTTGACACATGAGTGTGGATCTTTCAAAATGAATAGTAGTGTTGCCCCCTTCTCTCTTTTAATTTCTTTTTTATCTTTTTGTATTTTTGGGGCCTCATTGGCTCTTTCTATTTATTTCTCATTTGTCCTCTTTGGGATGTTTTCATGTTTCCTCTTTTGGGATCTTTTATTTGTGTCCTCTTTGAGATACTTTCCTCACTTTAAGGGAAATAGTCTATATTTTACAAGGATGTAGAAGATCACACACTTTACAAGAAGTACTCAACATAAAGAAAACTGAAAACTAAATCATGATGTATGTAAATGTATGCCTCTGCTATTGTAGCATGATATGAAATGTTACTAGCGCGTCATGTAGAAAATATAAGGACAAGGCCCAACTATCATGCGACTCTATGATCAAGCAAAAGCATATATGACAATGAAATATCAAGTCATGAGAAGATGGATGTTGGATGGCAATGTATCTCGGAAAGGATATGGAAATGCCTTGATAGGTAGGTATGGTGGTTGTTTTGAGGAAGATACAATGAAGCTTATGATGACCGAGCGTATCATGCCAAGGGTTTGGATGCACCGGCGAAGTTTGCACTAACTCTCAAGATGAGAAAGGGCAATGCACGGTACCGAAGTGGCTAGCAAAATATTGATGGTGGAAGTGCCAACAATCGAAAACTCGCATTAGTCAAAGGAACTCATCCACTAATCGGTAACTCTCTATCTAGTCAGGAGATTCACAAAGAGACAAATACCCCTAGGAGGAGTGTATGGGGGTTTGGTTATCCTTGCGCATTCTCGACCCATGATAACGTGAGGGTACTCTATATATTAAAACCCCTCTAGAGGTTAGTGATCCATCTAGTAGCTAGAGTTCTCAACTAGTTTTTATACTTTTCGAAAATAAGCACGTTGAACCAAAATATGGCACCTATTACTAATAGGCTTGAGATAATTACACACAGTAGTCCAAGCATTACTCGAAAAAACACCTCAAAGCTATTGCAAGGTACTACTAAACTTATAATAGCAACCTCAATTACCTACTCAAAGTAAGACACACACTCAGTGCAACAGGCCAACTCTCTAAACAAGATAAGAATGAAACTCAAGAGAGTTCTAGAAGCAACAACCTAAACAAAAAATCTTAAAGGTAAACATGAAAAACAAGAGCTAAGCATGACACCAGCTAGAAAATGTAAAGAACACTCAACAGTGATAAGCATGAAAACAATGAGTATTCTAGGAAAAAGCAGAGCGTGTTTATCTCCCAACAAGGTATGCTAGGGTCTAACTTGTTATGAAAATCAAACAAAACTAAACTAAGAAAACTAAAAAGTAAATGCAAGACGCTTCAAGTATATCACATATCACATGAAGTGATAAAAATATAGTGTGGAGAAGGACGAACAGAGGATTGTTGATGAAGAAGGGGATGCACGGGAGAATCCCCAAGCTTAGACGCTTAAGTCTCCTTGAATATTTCTTGAGGGTGCCGAGGGAATCCCAAAGCTTGAGATTTTGGCAATCCTGGATCTCCTTTCATCATCTTCCTTCGCACACTTGAAAACTCCCTTCATACGAAACTTATCATAGAATGATTAGAGTGGTTAGTACCCATAATAAAATAATTTCCCTTTGCTGGAAATAAGGATTTTCAATAAGGTCTTATGTTTCTCAAGATTGCCAAGAAGCTTTTGCAAGTAAATAGCATGCGCAAGATTTTCAAAACTTGGAAAGCGTAAAATAGGGTAGAATCTAGGGAAAACAGAACAAAAGGTAGTAAATATTTTTTAGTGGTCCTTCTGCAACTCAAATAAAAAACTAAGAATAGGAGGTAGCTTCACAATTGTATAGAGAATACTTGCAAAAAAATCAGATTAAAAAGATGATCTGGTGATTTTTAAAGATTTTTGCAATGAAGCAAACATAATCTTTTTTCTAGACATCATGTCACAACTTTTGATCCACTTGCTACCGGAGGCTAAAACTTGGCACAAAGCTTAAAAATAAAGATACAATGATGTTGCTAAAGTAAACAAGCATCCAGACCACTAAAACTGAAAGTAAAAAACATTTTGGGTTGCCTCCCAATAAGCGCTTTCTTTTATGCCTTTGAGCTAGGCATGAAGATTATGAAAGATGCTCTCACAAGAATAAGAATTGAAGCAAATAGGAGCATCAAATCAACAAGTATGAAACACCTTTAAGCCTAACATATTTCCTATGCATGGGAAACTTGTAAACAAATAAGTCATGAAAGAACAATGTAACAAGCATAGGAATGTAAAACAAGAACAACTTCAAAACTTTCAGCATAAAAAGAGGTGTGTTTGTAACATGAAAGTTTGTACAACCAAACTTTCCTCTCTCAAAGTAATTTTAAGTAGCATCATGAACAACATAAAGAATATAACTATCATATAAAGCATGTTGTTCATGACCTACAAGAGTATGTGTATTGTTTTCAATACAGTCATTAAAATCACAAGATAAATGTATCCCATCACTACGGGCCTTAATAACAGCAAAATTCTCTGGAATATGAGTTGGAGATTTCAAAAGGATAATAGGACAATCAAGTGTGGGTGCAATAACAACAATTTCATGCTTAACATGTGGAACTATAGCAAGTTCATCTACGTAAGCATCATTCATAGTGGCATCTTGTCCATAAGTATAGAAGGCATCAATTTCATCAAAAAGGGATATTTCAAAAGAATCTATAGGATCATAATACTCATCAATATAGCGATCATCCTCCTTTGGTAAGCATGGAGGGCAATCATATAAGGTAAGAGTCAAAGAGTTACTCTTATTAGAAGGTAGACATGGATGGCTCCATTCTTCCTCCTTTTGTTCATCACTCTCCTCCTCTTTTTCATCCAATGAACTTTTAGCTTCAGTAATTTCTTCTTCCATAGAGTCCTGCGAAGAATTAGTCTCTTCCTTTGGGGGAGAGATTCTGTCAAGATAATCAGTAATATAATAAATTTAATTGCAATTTTCAAAGCAATACTCAAGTATAGCAAGGCTCTCAAATTTTTAAGGGGCATCATCTATATTTTCAAGAAAAGAAGTAATGTCATATGCACCCTTAAAAGCAACAAATTCTTCTATTTGTTCTGCATCATGAAAATCATAATTGCCCTTAGCATAAGAAGTTAAGGTTTCATCATCATTGTACTCACATTGCAAAGCAAGGTGTTTATGCCTCCTAAAGCAACAAGATTCATACCTGCAGAAAGATATATCATATATTGAGCACAAGTTACTAGCATACTCATACAATTGATGTATTAGTCCCATAAGTGTATCCTTTTTTACACAAGCGGTATTCCTTGTAATATTCTTGTTGATCCTCAGTGAATCCTACCTTCCAATAAGATCTGGTTTCAAAGAAAGTAGACATTGATGGCAAGTAAGGGACTAGACATACAAACTACTTGAAGCAAGCTAGGAACAAATTAACTAATTTTTTGGTATTTTTATATAAGACACACAAGCAAAAGCAAAAAACCTTGAAAGTAAACTAAAAAGACTAAAAATCAAAGGTAAAAGGTAGTATGCAACTCCCCAATCTTGAAGAGTGGAGTCCGCGGCAACGGCGCCAGAAATTCTCTTGATGACGACAACTTATTGGCTACCCCAAGTGGAAGGTTAAGATGTAGACAACAACTAATTTCCCTCAGTAAAGATACCAAGGTTATCAATCCAGTAGGACTCCAAGCACAACAAGAGGGTGGTGAAGGAAACAATGGCACACCTAAGGTTGATTCCTTCACCTGGACCTGCACACAGACACAAATAAATTTCTCCCAATGAGTACAGAGAGGTTGTCAATCTCTCCAACCTTTCCGTTTAAAAAGTGGCAAAGCACAAGAGTGGAAATTGTAGTGGCAACAGAAAGGAAAGTAAAAAATAGTAAATTGGAGCGGTGTAAACTATGATGGAAATATGGACCGGGGTCCCATGATTTTCACTAGTGATGACTCTCTCCCAAAATACGAAAACAACAATGCTGGGCGAACAAATTACAAATAGGAAATTGACAGAAAGTTAGAGGCTCAATCATGTTGGAATTACACCAAAACAAGTAGAACATTTATCCATCAACATCTACTCACTAATCATCCACCTTGAGATATCTATCTAGAACATCTCGTTGGTATTAAGTTGCGAACCCTAGCCAAACTGTAGCCTCAAAGCAATGAACGGCTGCCTTAACCTCTATGCATAATGTAAGCAATCCTTGCAACCGCAGTTACAAGCATCGTTGTTTTCTCGCTGGTGGCAATAGTACATCCCCTAGTCTCATGTTTCTGTCACTCAAGGTAGACATCGGGGGGGGGGGGGCATGAACCCACAATCATGAATAATGCTCCCTCTTGGAGTTACAATCTACTACTTGGGCAAAGCAAAAAATGTAACGGGGAACATGAAAGAACACTCAAGAACTATAATATAAAGGTAAACCCAATATCTTACTCATCACAAACTGAACATAATCTTATAATCCATCGGATCCCATCAAACACAACATAGAAAAACTGGAACTAATACATAGGTTCCTTGATCATGATAGGTAGCTCACAAGGGCTAAATATTGAAGCAAAAGATTGGAGATAAGACATCACATAGCTACTGGCCATGGACACATGGTATAAGGGGGACTACTCAACGCATATCCCGGAGGCGATCATGGTGGTGGAGGGGCCTTCGGAGGTCAATCCTCCCTCCGACAGGGTACCGGGGGAGCTTCTCCTGTCGATCCCAAGATCTGCATCGTGGCATTGGCAGAACAGTGGAAGAAATAACGTAACGGGGTTCATCACGAGGGTTTTTGGAGCGAGGACTAAATATAGGAGGAAGGGGCCCCGAGGGGAGGCCCCACCCGACCAGGCGGCCAGGTGCGCGGCCTCACTTTTGGCCACGCCAGGAGGGCGCCTGGCCAGGGGGTGGTCATACGTCCCAAACGTATCTATTATTTCTACTTGTTCCATTGTTATTTGGGTGACATTGCTATGTGTTTTGCTACATACTTTCATACCTTTTTACACATATTTGGACTAACCTACTAATTCAGTGCACCTAGTGCCAGTTTTTGTCTACTGATGTTTGTGAATTGCAGGTTTGTACCCATATTTATAGTGCCCAAAAAATTCCAAGAAAAATATATAAAAAATCAGCATTCTAGAAGACTCCGGAATACCGGGGGAGAGCCTTAGGGGGGACCCCCCCCTCCCAGGAAATCAGGTGGCGCGGCCCCACCCCTGGCGGCGTTAGGAGGCCGCCTGGATGGGTGGGCCCTCCCCTCTTGCCCTCCTTCCTCCTATATTTACTCCTTGTTACAGAAACCTTGAAAAAAGACCCCCCATCACGAAATTCTCCATTGTCCGCCGCCGCCGCGATCTCGATATCGGGATCGCCAGAAGACCTCGTCCTAGTACCCTGTCGGAGGGAGGATTGATCTCCGGGAGCTTATCCACCACCATATGCACTTCTCGGATGTGCCGTGACTAGTCCCCCTTGGACAGTGGGTTCATGACCAGTAGCTATGGAATGTCTTCTCTCCAATCTTGTGCTTCAATTCTTAGCCCTTGTGAGCTACCCTACATGATGAAGGCATCTATCTAATCTTTCGGCTATTGCTATGTTGTGTTTGCTAGGATCCGATGGATTATGAGATTATGTTCAGATCGTGATGAGTTATATATTTGGTTCTCCTTTTATAATTTGTTCTTGATTAATTCTTGCATCTTATCCGTTGATTTTTAATGCTTTTTCCAATTAGTAGATAGTAACTTCAAGAGGGAGCGTTATGCTTGATTGTGGGTTCATTCCCCCCGATGTATTACTTGAGTGAGAGAAACATGGGACTAGGGGATGTATTTTTTCCACTAGGGAGAAAATGACGGTGCTTGTAACCGTGGTTGCAAGGATTGTTTACCTTACACATAGTTTGTTAATGTAGTTGTGTGTTGCTTTGAGTTTACACTTTGGGTGGGGCTCGTAACTTAATACCAGCAAGATGTTCTGGATATATATGTCAAGGTGGAAGATTAGTGAGTAGATGCTGATGAATAAATGGTCTACTTGTCTTGGCGTACTGCCCATACGATTGAGCCTCTAAATTTCTTGTAGCATAATTAGCATTGCAGTGCGTTTATAATTCCGTCAATTGCCAAACTGTAATTTGTTCACCGGACATAGCTCTTTTATCTTCTTTTTGGAGAGAGACATCACTAGTGAACATCATGGGACCGTGGTCCATATTTGCACCATTGTTTACACCTCAACTCTTTACTGCTTTTATTTCCTTTCCGTTGCAATCACCATCACTATTTCCACCGTGAGTTTGATCCTTTGTACACAACAAGACCAGAGAGATTGAAATCGTCTCTGACTCGTCGGGAGAAAAATTATTTGCTTGTGTGTGCAGGTCGAGGTTAAGAGAGTAATATCGAGTAAACGGCGCTTTACTTACTTCACCACCTTCTTGCTGCTCTTGGAGTCCTCTTGGATTTGACAAACCTTACAGTCCTCGTGTAAGGAAAATTATCCGCTACCTACATCTCCACCTTCCACTTGGGGTAACCAATGAGGAGCACTACTTCGGTGCCATCAAGATAATTTCTGGCGCCATTGCTGGGGACTCCAATGGGTACTTAGAAAATTAACAGACCTTGTGACTACACTAGTTATGATGGGAAATTATGCCCATCGCATGGTCTTCCGGGGAAAGAACCGGATCTCTGGTTTGAAGTTTCTCACACCTGGGAGGATGTCAAAACTATTATAATAGAAAGCAAGTAAAATGTAGAGGGTGACACCACGACTTTGATTAATAGCAAGGTAATTGATTTTGATAATTGCACTCTTCCCGATGTGATCACGTTTTTGCAAAGAATGGCGAAAGACTCCCACACTAGTTCACTCAACATTGCCTTCACCGAGCATATTACCAATTCTCTTATCAAAGCTAGGGAGGTGAAACTTAATTTACATGTTTCTATTCCTAGAAAACTAGAAGATGGTTGGGATCCTATCGTCAAAATCAAAATGAATAATTTTTCTTGCTTTTCTTTATGTGATGTTAGAGCTAGTGCCTCCGTTTTACCCAAAAGAATGTATGATATGCTTGAACTGATACCTTTTGATCCTTGTTCTTTTGGTGTTTGTCTTGTTGATTCTTTCGTAAAGAAACCTTTAGGGAGGCTTGATGATGTCTTTATTGTTCTCAATGATAATTATGTTCCCGTTGATTTTATTGTCATGGAATTGAGTGTGATCCCTCATGTCCAATTATTTTGAGACGTCCTTTTCTCTGCACCGTTGGTACTATCATTGATATGAAAGAAGAGACTATTAGATTTCGATTCCCCCTCAAAAGGGGAATGGAACATTTCCCTCGAAAGAATATTAAGTTATCTTATGAGTCCATTACACGGGCAAGCTATTCATTTGAAGTTGACAAAACTTCATCTTTTTGCATCATGCCTAGCTCAAAGGCATAAAAGAAAGCGCTTATTGGGATGCAACCCAAAATGTTTTTTACTCTCAGTTTTTGTGGTCTTGATGCTTGCTACTACTGTAGGAACATCATTGTATCTTTATTTTCAAGCTTTGTGCCAAGTTTTAGCCTCCGAATGCAAGAAAGATCGAAAGTTGTGACATGTTGTCCAGAAACAAATTATGTCTGCTTGACGGAAAAGTTCACCAAAAATCACCAGATCATCTTTTTGATCTGAATTGTTTTGACAGTATGCTCTATACAAGTGGCTTTCTGGTGTCTGTTCTGAGTTTTTTGATTTGAGTTGCAGAAGTGCCCCCAAAAAATAATTTACTACCTGCTGATCTGTTTTTCACAGATTCTGCCTCGTTTTGCGTTTTCTTCGTTTTGAAAATCTTAAGCTTGCTTTTTCTTTGCAAAAACTTATTGGCCATCTTGAAAAACAGTAGCTCTTCATGATAATATTTATTTCCAGTAGAGGAAAATTATTTATTTATGGGTACTAACCACTCTAATCATCATATGATAAATTTCGTATGAAGGGAGTTTTCAAGTATGTGAAGGAAGATGATGAAAGAAGATCCGGGAGTGCGAAACGCTCAAGATTGGGGATGCCCCCATGCACCCCCAATAAATATCCAAGGAGACTCAAGCATCTCAGCTTGGGGATGCTGTCGTGGGAAAATCACGCCAGATGTCCTCATAGAGAACTTGATTGTGGGACTTAACTACGAGTGCATCAAGGAAGGAGAGTTCGTCGGCGGAGAGTCGATGTGACACCCTGGATTTTGCAACTTTTTCTTTCCAAAATATTTTCTGATTTTTTTCAAGATTTGACAGCTGGATTGATTTTGAGCAACTCGTTGGACTTGAAACTTGAGCATATTTTCTTTCCTTTCTCAAGTGTTCCATGATTCCATAAACCATACCAAATGTCTTCCCATTGACCCATCCCATCCAAGCCACATTTTATTCATTCCATAAAAAGGAATATTCACTTTATTTGAGGCTTGTGAAGCAACCCCTATTTATATTGCTCCATAAATCCCCAAATAATTCCCACATGACCTTGACATCATATCTTGCCAAAATATCCAAAAACATTGGATGGACCAAGTGGATTTTTCACCTAGAGAAATTCAATTGTCTATGGGGCAGAATGGCACTTTGTGAAGCAAGAGTTATTTATCTTTATCCATTTCCTCTGAAACTTTTTGTGCAAGCCATATTGATCATATCATTAGCCTTTGCCAAATTTCAGCTCAATTTGCCTAGCCAAACTCCCTCACCAAATTCCCAAAGTTTGTATGCAGCAAGGGGCATTGTGAAGCAAGTGCAAGATTGGAGCACCCATTTTCTTTGAAACTTTTTGCACATGATACCATATACAAATGACCCTCCTCCACGAAGTTCTAGCAAAATCCAGCCATCCAATGGCTAGAAGGGTACCTTTTGAAGCAAGTTCTAGCTAGGTATATCCAATGGCTCTGAAACTTTGCACAGTTGTGAACACTCCCAAATAACCTCACTCCACCAATTTCAGCCAATTCCATCAAGCCCAAGTAATGCCAGTTTCAACAAGGCATTTTTGACCATTTGGTGCTTTACAAAGGAAGTATATGTAAACCATTGCCATTTGATCTGAAACTCCACAAAAATGATGTCCTTACAACCCCAAACCCATGTGACATCATAGCCCTCTCCCACTCTTCATCATTTGAGCACAACTTATTCTCCAGTTTTGTTGTATCAAATTTGCAGTGAAGCCAAGATCACCACAGAGGTCCCCTTGACCATTCAAAGGCACCACAGTGATCAGTGTAGAAAGGACTACATATAGGACATGTTTGGCCACGTGAAAACCCATTGTGTGCACCAGCTCACGTGGTGGCCACGCCGTTGGCTGCACTCGGCGTGCTCTTGGCGTGACTCGAGCCCCTGTACATGCCAAACTCGACCTGCAGCGCGCCCCCGTCGCCTTATCCTTGTCAACCCGCGCCGCACAGCTTTCCCTAGCACACGCGTACCCTCCGTCGACTTTCCCTCGCTGGAATCGATCGCCGGACCCGAGCGCACATGGCCACAATGCCCGCCTCGGCCGCATCTGCTCGGCGCCTCCGCTCGGCTTGGAGTCACCTCCACCTTGCTCCCGTGCTTCCCCGGTCTCACCAAGACCACAAGTGAACTCCCCTTACCCCTTGTTCTTCCCCAACCACCGCCTTCCTGGATTACCGCCGGAGACGACGATCCCGATGAGCCGCGACGAGCTCTACCGCCTGCCTCTCCTGGAGAAGACGGTCGTGACATCGTCCGGCCACCTCCGGAGGAGAAACGAGTACGGGTGTGGTCGCCTTCGTCCTCCCGACCACCCTGCACTCTCCCCTTCCCTCACCGAGGCCTCCTCGCCGGAGTTCGTCGCCGGTGAGCTCGGCCTCCTCTGTTTCTCTTCCCCTCTCTCTAAACCTGACCGACTGGGCCCACCAGGTAGCCTCTCCTCTGGCCCGAATCGTTTTTCTAGCAGTAACATATTCCCAAAACCTTCCATCGACGTCACTCCCTCTGGCAATCCAGATAAAATAAATTTAAATTGATTTAAAGTGATATTTTGACCAAACTTTGACCCCCATTATCTTTTTAACCACAAGTCCAAACGATACGAATCTTTTTGCATTATTTTGCTCTTGAGCTCCTCTGTAATCTGGCATAGTTTTTGTGCCATGTTATTCCGTTGATATTTTGTAATTAAAATAAATGCTTTATGTGACCTTTTTCCGTTGCCTTTTAAAAATGTTTTCAGGGATTTCTTTGTGTGAAGACCAGGAGTATATTCACACTCCCCTAGTGAAAGGCAAGTCACAACTCCCTTTTGCACCCTCCTAAATCTCTGACATGGTTCTAAAACATGTCGTAGTTTTCGGATTATACGGGATTGTTCATGGCATGTTCGATGTTAATCATGATTATGCTATTGCCATGAATATTTCTTGGATTCAACATGACTACCTAGATGTGGTTATGATCTTGCTATGTTGCATGTGGTGATAGTTAGCAGTACCTTGATCATCCTGACATGGGTAAGTTAATCATCGGACTATGCGTTGGATTATGATATAGCTATGATCATTCCTTGGATTATTTTACGGTTATTGTTATGACTTGGACTATGGATTTTCATATAGCACCTGACACTTTGATGATTATGCTTTTGGAGACATGCTTCATATTGTGTGATCAGGTGCCACCGAACCAAACTTATCAGTGCTGTCACACTCGCCTGTATGTGAAGGCCTTGGCTCAGCCTATCGGTATGATCTTTTATTCGTATCACCAAGTAGGGAAGGCTATGCGCGCGTGCTTACCCTGGCCCGGTAAACGGAGATAGTCTTGAGAGCCGGTTTGGTTATTGACCTCAATCCCCGTTTGGGACAATGTTGTTTGCCACACGGTGGCCGTTTTCCACGCGGTGGACGTTTTCCACGATGGTGGCGGGTGTCTAGAGGACACAAGGCTACCCACGGTATGACTTGCGAAGTATGTCGGCTGATACGGTAAGGGAAGCATGCGGTAGAACGGTTTCGTTGGAGAAATCCTAGTCCGTTCCGTGGGAGACGTTCGAAGGTACTGGATGAGGGAAGAACTCCATAGTGTGGGTAAAGTGTGCAAACTCTGCAGAGTAAAAATCTATTCGAATAGCTGCGTCCTCGGTTATGGACAAGTTCGTAACAAGTCACACCGTTCGATCATAGTGATATGGATGAGAGATTTTGTTGCACCTGTGGATCAGCGGAAGTATTGGTTAGCTTGCGAAGCCTACGAGATGTTGGTGAGATGACTACACGGTAGTCATGAGATGTTGATGAGATGCTACGTGGTATCCACGAGATAGTTGTGGATCCGGAGTGATCCCGAGTTATGGAGCCGGAGTGATCCTGAGTTATGGATCCGGAGTTATCCCGGTACGAGATGTTGCAAGTGATCACGAGTAAGGTGATCCCTGATAAGTTCGATGATGGTTATCTACTTTACAATACTAGCTTACATTATTGTGACCCTCACATGATTAATTCACTAATATACTCTAACCTTCTTGATATGTTATTGTTTTCCTTGATGCTTTGGTTGTTGTGAGCTTGCAAGTACATTCAATGTACTGACCTGGCGTGTCATGCCAGATTTGCAGGCAATGATATGATTGCGTAGGACGACATTCCCGATCCATGCGAGCTAGAAGGTGTCCCAGCAGTGTCCCTTTGGAGTGGAGTCCATCACCATCGCCTTTGTTCCACTGCCAAGATTTATTCCGCTGCTATAGAGTTATTCCGCTGCTTGATGTGACCCCGTGGCTAGCATTGGGAGCGAGCTTGTTCTCCTCCCCGCTCCGCTAGCGTTGTAATAGACCCCTTGTACCCATTTCATTGGTAATAGAAAGTTGTTCGGTTCTATATCAAGCAGTGCCATGTTCCGGAAAACATGATATCTGGGCTGGAGCACGGGGCGTTCCGGTACTCTGAGCCGGGGTGCCACAATGCTTGGTATCAAAGCAGGACTGTTGTAGGACACCCTAGTTAGCGCGGACGTTAGAATGACGTTAGAGCTAGACTATATTGCTTGCTTTTGTGATGCATTTGATTGCTGCATTTTTTTTCCGCATAGCATGCATATAGATAGCATTCTTTATCGCTAACGATCTGGTATGATGATTGTAGATGGAAGAGTATTCGCTTGACCACCAACCATCCCCTTCACCAACCAGCTTTGCCTATCTTCTTGCCGACATTTGGTGGAGTCTTTATCCAAGTGGAGAGGTTTCGAGGTACCAAGTTTCCCAGACGCAACTCGGAGGACCGGTACTTGAGTACCATGACAAGGTCTTCATGGCAGTGAACCTCCCCATTGGCATGCGTACCAACAACTTCCTGGGCGGACCCGCCTCTACCCCAGATCATGTTGTTCAACTTGTCGCTTTGGCAGGACTCACAGGTCTTCGCCACCAGGAAAGTGCGATGCAGCAGAATCGTGCCTTCCAGTTCTATCCTACCTTGACCGCCATTCCTCAACAAGTAAGGTTTCCTCGTCCTCTTGCGGATGAAAAAGCAGCGGTGATCAGCATGTCCCGCTAAATGATCGCCGAGTGCGCCCTCATCGTCGAGCTAGTCCGAGATGCTAATCATACTAGAAGAACTCTTGCTGCAGCTTTGGCTTCGTCGACTCCTCCGCTAGCTCCTTCAGCCTCCAGCGACCCGTCGTTAGACCGTAGTTCCTAAGTTTCACGTAGTGCATGTTGCATGAGTAGTAGTAGTCTTGCATGTTGCTTGTTACATGTTGTGCATAGCAATAAGATCTGATCTTGTTTTTGTGTCATCTCAATGCATCTTCGGTGCTATTGACCTTTGCTTCATTGAATTTCTTCGTCAGTTCTTTATTTGGTTCTTCA
The DNA here is from genome assembly GCA_950022295.1 of Bromus sterilis. Classification (NCBI taxonomy): domain Eukaryota; kingdom Viridiplantae; phylum Streptophyta; class Magnoliopsida; order Poales; family Poaceae; genus Bromus; species Bromus sterilis. The sequence continues at coordinate 342,302,448 of OX465596.1, read as the reverse complement.
GCGTTATCTTATCTACCCTTATGAATATGTTTTAGCAGGTGGTATGTGACTCAGACGGACCCTTGCTCGCTTTTCTTTGATATCGGACCCACACATGTGTTCTGAGCTGCTTCCGGCCATCCGGGGTGGATGCCAACTTTATATTCCTCTTTTCAATAGCCAGCTCGTGTTCTAAGCTGCTTTTCGCCCGTCTCGGGCAGTTGTTGAGTTTCTTTTCGAAGTGGAGACCCCATGCTCTGAGTTGTTTTCCGGTCGTCTTGGGGGACCATCACATTCTTCTTATCAACACTGTCTCATGCTCTGAGCTTCTTTTCAGCTGTCTTGAGCAGGGCTTGAGTTATTCCAGTGATGTCCCAGATCTGAGTTGTAAAGACCATTCTGGTGGCTATTAGGTTATTTGCTAGTTTTATACAAGGGTTCAGATGGTCATCGACTACCGCTAAAACTTTTGAAGTGGTGAACTTTCTATCAATGAAACTATTTTGTTGTTCGCCTCGTTGTTCTTCGGTCTTCATTTGGTGTCGCTTTATTTTTTTCATTATGGAAAGTTTCTCATCAACCCCCGCATACCTCGAAGAATCAGTGAAAGGACGCAAAGAATTGGGAAATCAACAAGTCAAAAATGATTCATACCCGATTGTAATGGGAATATTCGGCTCAAATATGAATTCTACTTGGATGAATCATTTGAATCAAGTATGCATCAACCGTTACAGCCGTGAAGATTTAATCTAAGGAAAGGATAAGACGTGTTCATGCCCCTGAACATCTGTATTCAAGGTATGGCATACACAAGCGCAATCTTGTCATACGCAAGTTATCATATTAGGGTATAATCCGCAAGAAAGTCAGGATGTGCCATGAAATCAGTACCCAGTGAAGAGATGACTGGTAAAATGTTTCCCTCTGACAAGACAACAGTCTGTAAGTTAGTAAATTTCCATGCATAGTATTCGGTTTTGTCCACACTCTCCCATGGGAAAACTTCGGGCATAAGGAACCCCTGTCTTCTTTGGTAAGATATCGGACACATCCGACATATACATTGCATCAACCTTCCCCGGTACGCTACCTGGAAAGCTTCTCGGCCAAGACAACCTGCCTTCTACCTCAAGCCACCGAGAGAAGCTTACGGCGCAAGGCACCCAATCTTGACCAGTATGCCACATAGATGGATTCTAGCACAAGCTACCCAACCGTCTACAGAAAACCGTCGCATAAACTTCTGGCATAAGGTACATGTGCATCCACAATACATAAGGCAAACTTCCGAGGCAAGACACCTAGTCTTCCTCAGCAAGCTATCGAATAAGCTTCTCACGTACGACACGCAACCTTCCTCACTACGCCACCGGAGAAAGCTTATGAGGAATGACACCTCAATCTTCTTCAGCACGCCACCCCAGCAAAGCTTCGAGGATAAGCTACCCAGTCTTTTCCGACACGCCATCGTGCCTGCAATAGTGTTGTCACAAAACCGACTGTTCAGAATCCATGAAGATTTCAACATAGTCAGTTGCATATGTACCTGCACACTTCATGGGTGTACTTCTCAAGTTATGCGAGCTACTCCTGTAGGGATACAACCATGCTCATAATCAAGCGAGTTATACACATGGAAAGCGGTAAGGACCGCCACTCTTGCGAGACAAGCAAGAAGAAGAAGCAAATCTGCATCCAAGCTTGGTATAAATATTGACAAGTCATGAAGGAACACCCTAAGGAAAGGGAGCAATGAAGCGTTTGGTCTTGACCACGACCATGAGGTTCACCTCCTCACATCCCATAAGGCTATGAAGAAGGATAACCTTGAGGCCAAACTACTACAATGAAGAATCATCATGATTAGCCAAGAGACAAAAGATAAAGGCAGCCCAGGTAGCTCAGAGAAAGGATTCCGACGAAAGTGAAGCCAGTACAAAAAGGTGTTTGTCGCAGTAGCAAGGACCAAGGCAAATAGACATGGTGTATGATGAACCTTACTGCGATATGTGCGACAAAGGTTAGTGTCACACCCATAATCTGCCAAAGGTATGCAACTCTTGCGAGCCTGACAGGTAAGGCAAAAGGAATAATTGCATGGACTTCATGGTCTAGTGCACCTCAACCAGGCGAAACCATGTTTCCATATGGATCACCATGGACACCTGAACCTAAGGAATCTCATTTCATATGGGAAAAGATAGAGTACCCAGCCTGTCAAATTGTGCAGTTACACATGTCTGGAATTGTCAGTGATTGCTGGGACGCTCAAGTCTGCTTCGCTAAAGATCCCCTACCCAGCTCAGCATTTTGGCTACAAGGATCGTATTGAAGAATAACACGGCCTATCGCCACACACGGATAGGTGAATATACCAAGTAAATCTTAGCGGGAGTACAAGTTTAAAGCTTGTGCCTCCCCCCCCCCCCCGGTCAGAATTAACGCTCAAGATGGATGAGACAAAAAGCAAAGTGAGGCACCACCATGTGCAGACAGTCGGAGTTCCGCACAATGGGTGTCAGAACCCTCTGTTAGGTATGTGCTAGGATCAAGAGCTACTTTGCATTCATGCTAAAAATTTCAAATGAAATTCAAATGGGGAAGGCAGAAGCCCCAATTGAATTTAATTCAAATGGCCAAAAATAAAGTTGCTCCAAAAATTCTTGTCTCACTTTTGAAAACTCACATAAATGAGTGTGATCACATATAAAGTGATGTGGTAGCATTCCCATGCTCATAGATTTTTCAAAAATTCAGAACAGGAGCTTGGAATTAAATTAAACACCTATTTGAATTAAAGTTCAAATAATTTGAATTTTAAGAATGCCCAAACTTTATAAGTGGCTAGCTATATGCATTTCAAGTCCACATAAAAATTTGGGACATTTAATAAAATGCCTAGCTATTTTTTCAAGCAAGGCAAAACAAATTACAGAAAGAAAATAGAAGAAGAAAGAATAAAGAAAAAGGCCTACCTTAAAAGGGCCCAACTTATCCCCCAGCCGGCCCAGCCCACCTGGAGCCCTTGTCATCTACCCCAGGCAGGCCAGCACGCAGGTGCGTGGCGGCCATGCCGTGGCCGCCGACGCCACCCCGGTGAACTGCTTGCTTCCCCGCCGTCTTCCACGTGTCCAGGAGAAGCCCCTGGACGTCCTCATCACTCTCCCCATCTCGCCGCACTCTCTCGAGATCCCTGTGTATTTTCCCCAAATCCTCCGAGAGCAGCCGCCGTTCGCCGTCGACGGAAGTCGTAGCCAACGCCGGAGACAAGCGAGGAGACCATGTCCATCATGCGTGCCATCGCCGTTTACCCCGATCTGGAGAAGATGGCGTCCTAATAGAGCCTGAGGACGACGCACGCTTCACCGAGAGCTCGCCGGACCCGCAAGTCGCGGTCGTCGATTACTCCAGCCACAGACCCTCTCCGACCACGCCACTGCCTCCGTTGAACTCATGGTGAGCTCACGGTTCACCCGAGACATTCCATCGTCTCCCTCCTCCTCTCTAGCACGATCTGCCATGGGAGCCGGAGCTTCTCGCCGCCGGGATCCATGGCGACGACCCCCTATTGCGCAATCGAACTCACCTCCTTGTCCGTCGTCTTCGCCGCGCTCCACTGCTTCGATTGCTCCCTTTGCTGCTTCAAGTGGAGCTCCACATCGAGCTTTGCCTCGAGCCCGAGCCACGGCTTCCGCTAGGGCTTGGAGCCGGCATCGCTCCGGTGAGCCCCAGCCCCCCTGGCTAGCTCTATTAGATGCTGCTCGGTCCCAGCTCGCGATTGATGCCACTGGCGCGTCAAATGCGTGCCCAGAGCGCGTTCCCGTGCACTCCGGCGTGCTCTAGTTCGTCGGAGCCTCGCCGCCGGCGAGGTCCACGTGGGCAGGTGGTTAGCCACCTTGACCCCACCCCCAATGAGGCTTCCATGTGGGCCCAGACACCTGCTAATCCTCTGGATTAGTTTTAATAGAAACAAAATTGTTTAATTAACCACAGTGACAGTTACAGGTGGGACCCCCTGGTCAGAGCCCCCCTGACGCCAGCATGAGGTCATGCTTGCGCAATAATTGGTTTTCCAATTTAAAAGAAATTCAGAAAAATCCAGAAAATGAATTAAACTTTGGAAAATCATAAATAATTCATTTTAAGTTCAAATTAAGCATATAATATGTCTAAAATTACCAGAAGAATACAAGTATTGTGAATATGGACTCTGTTTTCATGTTTGACCAATTTAAATTGGGTGAACAGTAGCATTTTTCCATATGGCTTTAATTTGAATTCAAATTCGGAGTGAATTTGCAAATGACTTTGCATTCCACTTCTTTTAAATGGAATTGTACCCACATTGCGACCATGAACATCACCATTAAAATCTTATTCATGTGATTGTGCATTGTACATTATGTTGATCCTATGATTGTCATGTTTCTAATAGAAGTGGAGACGAAACCCGAGGCCACCCCCTTCGTTGAAGACACTATGTTTGAACCTCGTCAGAAAGGCAAGAAAACCCCCATTGATCATGTCGATAAAATCCCACTTACCTCTCAGTCTCGCTTATGCATTGTTTAGGATCATTACCATGATAACGTTTCTACCGCATAGATGAACCCATTCCTTTGCATGACCTATCATTTTGCCACAGTAGTAAGCAAACCACAATCCTACCAGATGTAGGAGTTGTTTGATATCATGTGGCCCCTGCAACTGTTAATGCTTATTGCATGCTTAGAGTTACAATGAGGTTACTCTTTTGTGAGTCGGGATGGTAGTGATCATGTTGATGATGGTGGAAATGTCTTGGTGAATCTACCCTAATACAAGGTGAACGATGAGAGGCTGTGCAGGAGTACACAGTGGGTTGTCTCGTTGAACACCGCCTTAAGCCCGAGTTCTTGTGTGGTGATCCAAGACGAAGAGTAATACCAAATGTTGGGAAAACGGACCCCCGCTCAACCTACTAACTCACCCCTTCTCAGTTCAATGAGTCGCAGTAGTTCGGAGTTCTGGTAGGTCTATGGCACGGTCTGCGAAGTGGAGGAACGACTATTCAGACCGGCTTGGGAACCTGCACACATCTTCTGAGACCACATCGGTAAACCGGTCGGGTTCACTATGTGGAATCCATTCCAGATAGGCGTCTCCATTGAATTTGAGTTGGCTGTGAGGTAAAAGTTGTGGAAATTATCCTCGCCAACACCCACTTGAATGGTGTCGAGGCCAAGGCGGTAACTGATAGTTTCATGTGTGTAGCAGTACACCCCTGCACGGTTAATAAACTATTCGTATAGCCGCGTCCGTGGTAATGGACTACTTGGAAAGTTGCGCTCGATTATTAGACAACTTCAATGGATACTTTAAAACTGCCAAGATAAGCGTGAGTGCTATGGCGTGCTTTCTCGTGGGAAGTCGAGGAAGGACCCATAGTGGTGTAATTGGTTGGAGACATGTAGTGGACTCGTGTATGCTTCTTACCTCAAGTCTGTTACTCGTAGTTCAGGACTAGCCAAGTCAAAGCTGGCACTTCTGCTTATGAACCCCACCTCCCTTTACCTTAATACATGTGCATGAGTAGTATAGTTCCTACGTAAGTCTTGCTGAGTACGACTTTGTACTCACGTTTGCTTATTCTATGTTTATAAATAAAGCTAGTGTAGTCCCAGTCAGACGACTGGTCCCTCGTGGAAGGGCTTGTTTATAAATAAGGCTTCTCTAAGCCATTTGTTAAACTTGTCTGTAGTCAGACCTACTTTTCTTCCACATGTTTGATGTAATGTTTGATCACAGCCTTGTGATCTCTGTGTGCACTCTGTAAGAGTTATCAATAAAGTTGTAAACTTTGTAGAGAATTGCAATGATAACTGTTGTTCATACTAGACATGTGTGTTGCGTGTATGATTATAGCATGCATGTCTTAGTATGGTTTTTCGAGACCTTAGTTGTGATCTGGCTCGCGATCTTTTATACACCAAGTGGCCCTTGGATGTGCGCAGCTTGGGGCATCGCGATGCGATTGCTCGTGACTTTGTCACGTGCACACTTTGTTGTATGATCGAGCCCGACCTAGTCCCCGACGAAGTGAACGGGTTGGAGTAACTCTATGTAAGTGTTATAATACAATCAATAGTATGGTTGAGGTGACTTGTCTATGAGTATGGGAGTTCACCACCCATCTCCTTTAGACTTGTGTGCGGACGATGAGGACCCATCTCAGTTGATCATCCGGTCTGGATGGGATGCCCCTCACGTTCGATGCTTTCCGAGAACGTTATGTGCTTGGCCTTGTCTGCTTAGACAAGTGGGTACCGTTCTCGGATCTCCATATGATTGTGTTGTAGCGGGTTGCATACGCTATCCCCGGGTCACGACAGACTTGGTATCAGAGCAGGACTGACTGTAGGATTATCAGCCTTGGTTGAAGTTGAGTCTAGCCTTCTATAGTTATATAGTTACTCTGGGTATATAAGGGAACAACGTAAGGCTTATTTTTCTCCTTACCTTCATCGTTCCGAGTTCTGAGTTACCCTCATCTTTTCTACGGTAAGATAGGACTAGGCTCATCTATGTCTTACTAGAACATCTCGTTGATTGCTTCCTTGTATCTGTAGGAAAGTTGTGTCAGGTTGTCTAGAGTCATTGTGCCTTCAGCTTTGGACTTCCTAGTATAATTGCTATTCCAATGTTGTGAAATTTCCATTTCTCTTGCAATTACATCCGTTATGCTTTCTGAGTCATTCCTGTTATCTTATAATCTGATGCATTTTAAAAATCATTCAACTCTGTTTGACATTGATCTTATCATTCAGGATGTCTCAAGGAACCCGTGGCCACCTTGGTCATGCCCAAGCTCGTGGGGATGATCCGGAGGAAGGCAATCTTCCACCGTCACCCACGATGGCTCAAGTTCTCATGGAGGTTGAAAGAAACCGAAGGGTCTCTCATGAGTTCTTGGGGGTCATTGCTCGGAACACTGCCCAGCAGCGGAATGAGCTTGTGTCGTTGAATGACTTCATCCATCTTCATCCCCCAGTTTTCAGCTATTCCACTGAGCCCCTTGACGCCGATGACTGGCTTCGCAGCATCGAGAGAAAGCTCCATTCTGGACATGTTGTAGATGGTGACAGAGTCGACTATGCCACCTACCACCTCGAGGGTATAGCTAGCTCTTGGTGGGAGAACATTCTGAACATGCGTCCAGCTGGACAGTTGACTTCGTGGAATGAGTTCTGTGATGCCTTTCACGAGCATCACATTCCTAAGGGACTCATGGACCGCAAGAGAGAGGACTTCTGCAATGTCACCCAAGGAAGAAGGTCCATTGATGAGTTTAGTCGGGAGTTCAATCGTCTTGCCCGTTATGCTCCCGAGGAGGTCTCCACCGACTCCAAGATGCAAGAGAGGTTCCGAAAGGGACTCAATTCTGGACTTCGTCGCGATTTGAATCTCCATGACTTCGCCACATTCCAGATCCTTGTCAACAAGGCCATCAAGGCAGAGGATATGATCACTTCCGAGGATTCCAGCAAGCACCCTAGAGATGATGGTTCATCCAGTTCAGGCTCTCAGAAGCGCAAGATCTGGATCACCAATAGCATGTTCCGCCAGAACAACCCATCGAGGCCATCCTTTGTGGCGCCTCGTCCACCAGCTCCATTTCCCACTGCTCCGCCCAACAACCCAGCTGCCCTCCCTATCTTCGGAGCTTGTTTCATATGTGTCCAGCCTGGTCACTATTTTCGTGAGTGCCCCATCAATCAGAATGATCCACCTCATGCCAAAGGGAAACCCAATGTTCGTGCCAAGCCACCCCCGAAGGTCTCCGATGGTACGATTTAACGCCCCCTCATTTGTTACCCAAAGTGGAAGGTTTATATGTAGATAGAGGAAATTTCCCTTAGCAAAGATGCTAAGGTTGAGTGTCGAAACAATAGGAATCCAACAGGTACAAGAAGGTGGCAAGGTAACAATGGCACCATTTTAGAAAAAAGTTGCTTCCTTGACCTGGACCTGCACACACAACAAATGACTTTGCTTCCCAACGATTACAGAGGAGTTGTCAATTCCTCCGGCCTTGTGGTTTACAAAGGATACAATGCACGGGATAATAATGATAGTGATAGCAACGGAAAAGTAAATACTGAAAGTAAATGAATAGTGTAAACAGTGTTGGAAATATGGACCTGGGTCCTATGATGTTCACTAGTGATGTCTCTCTCCCAAAAGACGATAAAATAGCCATGCGAGGTAAAAAAATTACAGCTGGGAAATTGACAGGATTATGTGCGAAAACAAATGCTAATTATGCTATAAAGAAAGGAAGAGACTCAGCATGGGAGGTACGCCAAGACAAGTAGACCGAAATCCATCTACATCTACCTACTAATCATCCACCTTGAGTTATCTATCCAGAACATCTCGTTGGTAGTAAGTTGTGAATCCCACCCAAAGTGTAAACTCAAAGCAACAAACAACTGCATTAAAGAACTTTGCGTAAAGTAAACAATCCTTGCACCCGCAAGTACAAGCACCGTTGTTTTCCCCCTGGTGGCAACAGCACATCCCCTAGACTCATGTTTCTGTCACTCAAGCTAGTCATCGGGGGGCATGAACCCACAATCATGCATAACGCTCCCTCTTGGAGTCACTACCTACTACTTGGCCAAAGCAATAACCAGCAACGGAGAACATGCAAGAATTACTCTAGAACATAAATATAAAAGAGGAGAATCAAATATATTACTCAAACACAATCTGAACATAATCTCATAATCCATCGGATCCCAGCAAACTCAGCATAACAACAGCAGAAATATTACATATGTGCATCGATCATGTAGGGTAGCTCACGAGGACTAATCCATGACGAACAAAGAGGGGAGGAGAACATCACATAGCTACTGATCATAGACCCATGGTCCAAGGTGGACTACTCACGGTTCATCTGGGAAGCGTCCATGATGGTGGAGAAGCTCCCAGAGGTGGTTCCTCCCTCCGACAGGGTGCCGGGAAGAGGTCTTCTGTTGCTCCCGATATTGGAAGCGCGGCGGCGGCGGCGGAACAGAGGAGAGATCGCGAAAAAGCGTTCCCGTCCCAGGTGTTTCTCGTCAGGAGGAATAAATAGGCGAAGGGGGAAGCTAGGGGGGACACCAGGGGTCCAGGAGGCCCCCTGGCGCGGCCCCACCCTAGGGCGCGCCAGGAGGGCCCCTGCGGCCCTGGTGGGTCCCCTCTGGCCCTCCCTCGGTGATTCCCGAAGCTTCTTCTACGCTGATTTTTTATTGGATTTTTCCCGAATTTTTGGAGCACTTTTAATATGGGGGAAACCTGAAATAGAAAAACAGCAGAAAACAGCAACTGGCACAGGGGTGCACTGAGTTAATAGGTTAGTCCAAATATGATTAAAAGTTTATGGAAGTTCATCAATATCATAGCAATATCACACAAAAGAGGCATGGAGCAAGTAGAAATTATAGATACATTTTGGACGTATCAACATCCCCAAGCTTAATTCCTGCTCGTCCTCAAGTAGGTAAATGATAAAAGCATAATTACTGTGGTGACATGCTAACAACAATATAAGAAGTTTTAAGTAAAGCAATCAAGACATGTAATTCAATTCAAGTCATAACATTCAAGAGTCTATATTTAGCATTGAAACAAGCAACATAAGAACATAAAGGTGCAAGATCTCTCGCTGTCCGTGACTCAAATGTCTCCAAATGGAGTTTGCGTGCAAGAAAAGGGATAGGGATATATGAGAAAAAGTATTTTTGTGTTGAGAACTCAATCTACTAAAGTCTCAAACTTGGTCTTCTTTGGAATCTTATCTTGACTCGTCCCCATACCACTAGCCAGGTACAAGTCAAAATGATCCACTCCTTTTCGACATTTTGAGCACTCATGCAATGGATTAGCGTAAGCAAGAAAGTGGACACTTAATATGGCAAAGAGAGAATATGGTGGAGGAGGAAGCCAAAAAGGTGTGAAAGTCTCACATCAATGAGGACAATCATAGGCGAGAGAAAGCCAAATGACAGATATGATGTGAGGAGTAGTGATTGCCATGCAACGGATGCACATATGAGCTAAGGTAAGCTCTCCAATGGAACTAGTGGGGGTGCATCCAACATTCTTGCTCAAGAAGACCTAGACCTCATTTTAGGAGGCTCATCATTGGAATATATAAGCCAAGTTCTATAGTGTGAAGGTACCCACATAGCTATATGCATGAATGATAATCTCTATGGAGTACAAGATATAAGATGGAGTACGAGTGAGTATTTATCAAAAGGAATAGTAGTGTGCCCCCTTCTCTCGTTTTATTTCCTTTTTCTCTTTTTTCTATTTTTTGTATTTTTTTGGTGGCCTCAATGGCTCTTTCTATTTCTCTCATTTGTCCTCTTTGGGATCTTTTAATTTGTCCTCTTTGGGATATTTTAATTTGTCCACTTTGGGATCTTTTCCTCACTTTAGGGGCAACACTCTATATATTACAAAAAGTATAGAAGATCTTTCACACTTTACAAGGTACTCAAATCATAAAGACGATGTAACTATCATGAAGTATGAAAATGTATGCCTCTACCACGGTAGCAGGATATGCAATGATACTAGTGCGTCATGTAGCAATGATTAGGGAAAGGCCCAACTAGCATGCGGCTCATCGATCAAGCAATTAGCATGTATGACATGAAGATCAAGTCATGAGAAGATGGATGTTGCATGGCAATATATCTCGGAAAGGCTATGGAAATGCCTTGATAAGTAGGTATGGTGGCTGTTTTTAGGAAGGATATAAGGGGGTTTATGATGACAGAGCGTATCATGCCAAAGGTTTGGATGTACCGGCAAAGGTGGACGCCAACTCTCGGAGTGAGAAGAAAGCAATGCACGACACAGGAGAGGCTAGAAAAATATGGGAAGGTGGAAGTGTCAACTTTCGAATGCTCACATTAGTCCGAAGAAGTCATGCACTTATTATCGGTAACTCTCAATCTAATAAGGATGTTTCACAAAGAGACAAGTACGCCGAGGAGGAGTGTATGGGGGTTTGGTTATTCTTGCGCATCCTCGACTCATCGCACGTGAGTGTACTCTAATATTCGACTCCTCAGAAGTGTAGTGATCCATCTAGTAGCTAAAGTTCTCAACTAATTTTGTATGTTTTGAAAATAAACACGGATTTCCCAAAATACGACATCTATCACTAATAGGCTAAAGCTCTTGACACCAAAAGTCCAAACATTACTCAAAGCAATACCTCAAAACTATTGCAAGTTACTACTACAAAAGAATAGCAACCTCAATTACCTACTTCAAGTCAAGACACATAACTCAGTGCAACAGGAAAACTTTGTAAACAAGATAAACATGAAAACTCAAGAGAGTTCCAGCAACAAACTAAACAAAAGATCTTTGAACAGATAAGCATGAAAACTAAGAGATAAACATGACACTAGCTATGAAAAAGATAAAGAACACACACAACAAAGATAAGCATGAAAAATCCTATCTTGTGTTCTAAATTTTTGAAGTGGAGCATGTTTTTCTCCCACACAAAGAAACCTGGGTTCTAACTTGTTATGAACAGCAAGCAAAGCTAAATAAAACTAAAAATAAAACCTAAGAGCGAGACGCTCCAAGCGTAGCACATAATGCATGAAGTGATAAAAATATAGTGAGACGAAAAATGAACTGATAATTGTTGATGGAGAAGGGGATGCACGGGGGCATCCCCAAGCTTAGATGCTTGAGTCTCCTTGAATATTTATTGGGGATGCATGGGGGCATCCCCAAGCTTGAGAGCTTGACACTCGCACACTTGAAAACTCCCTCCATACATAACTCATCATAATCTGATTAGCGAGGTTAGTACCCATAATTAAATATTTTTTCCTCTACTGTAAATAAAGATATTCTTGAAGAGATACTGTTTCTCAAGAATGCCAAAAAAATTTTGCAAAGAAAAAGAAAGCTTAAGGTTTGCAAAACGAAGAAAAGGAAAAACATGACAGAATCTTTGAAAAACAGACCAGCAGGAAGTAAAGATTTTTTTAGGGATACTTATGCAACTCAAATCAAAAAACTCAGAACATACGAAAGTTCCGTAATTGTATAGATCAAGCTGTGTAAAAATTTCAGGTCAAAAAGATGAACTGGGATTTTTCCATGATTTTTATAGTCACGAGGACAGAATCTGTTTTCTGGACAGCATGTCACAACTTTCACTTCCCTTGTCATATGAGGCTATAAATGGCCAAATCTTGAAAAGTAAGGATACAATGATGTTTTTACAGTAGTAACAATCATCAATACCACTAAAAATGGAAGAAAAAAAAAGGAAAACCTAAATTCGTTGCGGGCTGCCTTCCGAAAGCGCTTCTTTAAAGCCATTAGCTAGGCTTAACGCAAATAGATCAAGTCTTTTCAAGAAAATAAATAGCCCGTGTGACGGACCCAAAAGGCAACTCAATCTTTTTCCTAGGTAAGTGTTCCATCCCGTTCTTGAGAGGGAATTGGAATTTTATAATCCCTTCTTTAATATCAATAATAGCACCCACGGTGCGAAGAAAAGGACGTCCCAAAATAATTGGACAAGAAGGTTCACATTCAATGTCCATTAAAATCAACGGGAACATAATTGTCATTGACAATGATAAGAACATCATCGATCTTCCCCAAAGGTTTCTTTACGGAAGAGTCAACAAGACGAACACCAAAAGAACAAGAATCAAAATGTTTCAATTCAAATATATCATACATTCTTTTGGGCATAACGGAGGTACTAGCTCCAACATCACATAAAGCATAGCAGGAAAAGTTATTCAACTTAATTTTAATCATAGTATCCCAACCATCTTCTAGCTTCCTAGGTATGGAGGCTTCTACCCTAAGCTTATCCTCCCTAGCTTTGTTGAGAGCATTAGTGATATGCTCCGTGAAGGCAAGATTAAGTGTGCTAGTGTGGGGGGTCTCTAGACATCTTGTGAAGGAAACGAATACCTTCAGAAATGGTGAAATTATCAAAATCAAGGTCACTACTATCAAGTAGAGTGGTAGTGGTGTCCTTTACGCTCACTTGTTTGGTAGCTTCTATAGTCATTGGAATTTATTATTCTACGGTTGAGGTCATAGCATTACCATTAATAGGTCCTATGGGACTAGGGGTGCATTGGGTGCTAAGAGTTTGGATATCCTCAACAACTTGGATAGTAGCAATGGTATGGTGTGTAGGAAGGCTCTTAATTCTATCTTCTTCCTCCTTTATAGTCGAAACCACTTCAGGTTTAGCTGCCATTTGGTTTATCAAAGTAGCTTGTGTGTGAGACATATTGGAAACTTGGGTTTCTGTGGTGGTGAGCCTAGTCTGAAGGTTAGAGATCTCAGTATTCAGACTTTCTAGTTGTTTACCAATGTCTTGCAAGATAGAAGTATGGTCATCTAATTTTCTAGAGAAGTTCCTATTTTGCTCATACTGGGTGTGCATGTAGTTCTTGGTGGCCTTCTCTATTTCCAAAAGTTTCTCATAACTAGGCATGTCTCTATCTCTAGGGGTAGAGTTTCTGGTGCTAGGATAAGTGTTGGTGTTCCCATAGTTGGAGGGGAACGGTCTAGGATTTCTACCAAAGTTACTCATAAGCATTGTTATTGAAGTTTTTTCTTGAGATAAAGTTCACATCTACTTGATCTTGAGCAATCAAAGAATTTAAAGGTACATCAAGAGGATCAATAGCAGATTGCTTGGTAAGTAGAGACATAATCAAGTCAACTTTTTCATTTTGGGAGGAGATCTGCTCGACAGAGTTTACCTTCCTACCTGTTGGAGCTCTTTCGGTGTGCCATTGGGAGTAGTTGGTCATCATCTCATCGAGAAGTTTTGTGGCAGCACCAAGTGTAGTTGACATAAAGGTTCCTCCTGCGGCCGAATCTAGAAAGTTCCACGAGGTAAAGTACAAGCCTCCATAAAAATTTTGGATAACCATCCAAGTAGTTAAACCATGCGTAGGGCAATTCTTAACAAGAGATTTCATGCGTTCCCAAGCTTGGGCAACGTGTTCATTATCCAATTGTTTAAAATTCATAATAAAACTCCTCAATTGGATAATCTTAGCAGGGGGTAGTACTTCCCAATAAAAGCATCCCTGCACTTGTCCCAAGAGTATATGCTATTCTTAGCCAAGGATTGAAACCAGATTTTAGCTTCATCTCTCAAGGAGAAAGGAAAAAGCTTAAGCTTAACAATATCACCATCTACTTCTTTGTACTTTTGCATATCACAAAGCTCAATAAAATTATTTAAATGCAAAGCAGCATCATCTCTAGCAACAGAGAATTGATATTTCATAACAAGGTTCAGTAAAGCAGGTTTAATCTCATAAGAAGGTGCTGAAGTAGCAGGTGTAGCAATAGGTGTGCAGATAAATTCACTGTTGTTGTGACTAGTGAAGTCACACAACTTGGTGTTCTCAGAGGAACCCATAGTAGCAGCAATCAAGATAACTATTTTTTTTATTTTTGATAAAAGACACTAAAGAAAAAACTGAAAGGTAAACAAACAAGATTGAAAAGCAAGGATAAAAGATAGTGTGCAACTCCCCTATCTTCAAGAGTGGAGGCCCCGGCAACGGCACCAGAAATTTCTTTTGATGGTATGATTTAACGCCCCCTCGTTGGTTACCCAAAGTGGAACGTTTAGATGTAGATAGCGGCAATTTCCCTTAGCGAAGATGCTAACGGTGAGGGTCGAACCAATAGGACTCCAACAGATACAAGAAGGTGGCAAGGTAACAATGGCACCGTTTTAGACAAAAGTTGGTTCCTTGACCTGGACCTGCACACACAACAAATAACTTTGCTTCCCAACGAGTACAGAGGAGTTGTCAATTCCTCCGGCCTTGTTGTTTACAAAGGATAAAATGCACGGGATAATAATGATAGTGATAGCAACGGAAAACTAAATACTGAAAGTAAATTGATAGTGTAAAAAGTGTTGGAAATATGGACCGGGGTCCTATGATGTTCACTAGTGATGTCTCTCTCCCAAAAGATGATAAAATAGCCATGCGAGGTAAACAAATTACAGCTGGGCAATTGACAGGATTATGTGTGCAAACCAATGCTAATTATCCTATAAAGAAAGGAAGAGGCTCAAAAGCATGGGCGGTACGCCAAGACAAGTAGACCGAAATCCATCTGCATCTACCTACTAATCATCCACCTTGAGATATCTATCCAGAACATCTCCCTGGTATTAAGTTGCGAATCCCACCCAAAGTGTAAACTCAAAGCAACGGACAACTGCATTAAAGAACTTTTCATAAAGTAAACAATCCTTGCACCCGCAAGTACAAGCACCGTTGTTTTCCCGCTTGTGGAAACAACACATCCCCTAGACTCATGTTTCTGTCACTCAAGCTAGTCATCGGGGGCATGAACCCACAATCATGCATAACGCTCCCTCTTGGAGTCACTACCTACTACTTGGCCAAAGCAATAAACAGCAACGGAGAAATTGCAAGAATTACTCTAGAACATAAATATAAAAGAGGAGAATCAAATATATTACTCAAACACAATCTGAACATAATCTCATAATCCATCGGATCCCAGCAAACTCAGCATAGCAACAGCAGAAATAATACATATGTGCCTCGATCATGTAGGGCAGCTCACGAGGTCTAATCCATGAAGAACAAAGAGGGGACGAGAACATCACATAGCTACTGATCATAGACCTATGGTCCAAGGTGGACTACTCACGGTTCATCCGGGAAGCGTCCATGGTGGGGGAGAAGCTCCCGGAGGTGGTTCCTCCCTCCGGCAGGGTGCCGGGAAGCGCGGTGGCGGCGGAAAGGGGAGAGATCGCAAAAAAGGGTTCCCGTCCTGGGGGTTTCTCGTCACGAGGAATAAATGGGCGAAGGGGGCAGCCAGGGGGGCCACCAGGGGTCCAGGCGGCCCCCTGGCGCGGCCCCACCCTAGGGCGTGCCGGGAGGGCGCCTGGGGCCCTGGTGGGTCCCCTCTGGCCCCCCTCGGTGATTCCCGAATCTTCTTCTACGCTGATTTTTTATTGGATTTTTCCCGAATTTTTGGAGCACTTTTAATAGGGGGGAAACCTGAAATAGAAGAACAGCAGAAACAGGAACTGGCACTGGGGTGCACTGAGTTAATAGGTTAGTCGAAACATTATCAAAAGTGTATGGAATTTCATCAATATCATAGCAATATCACACAAAACAGGCATGGAGAAAGCAGAAATTATAGATACGTTTTTGACGTATCAGTCTCCACCACCCAGCCATCTTCTTTTGCAAAGCTTGGACGTGTGAACCAAATCTCAGCTGAGGAGACTGATGGTACTTCTGGCGTCATTCTTGTTATGCTCCCAGTCAATTATGTTCCGACCTCCGTCCTTTTCGATCCAGGAGCATCTCACTCATTCATGTCGGAGAGTTATGCACTTCGGCATGAGATATCCTTTGAAGAAATGTTCACACTAATGATTATTCAAACTCCTGGTTCCAAGTGGCAAACTAATAGAGTAAGCCATGGTAATCAAATTGAAATTGAGGGTTTTGTATTCCTTGATTCACTCATAGCCCTCAGGTCTTCAGACATTAATGTCATACTTGGTATGGATTGGTTATCAAAGCAGAATGATTTCCTTTATTGTAAAGCCAAGTCAGTTAGACTTACACATCCTTTAGGCCAGACAATAGATTATTCCTCACCAAGATCGAGAACCCAGATGCATTCTTTGAATGTGCTTCCCCTTCCCGACCTTGAAGATATTCCGGTGGTTTGTGAGTTCCCGAATGTCTTTCCTGAAGAGCTTCCGGGAATGCCACCCAACAGATGTGTAGAATTCATTGTAGATCTTATGCCAGGAACCGCACCAATTTCAAGACGCCCATACAAAATGGCCCCACGTGAGTTAGCTGAGCTTAAAATCCAACTTGAAGCTTTGTTGGCAAAAGGCTTCATCCGCCCGAGCTCATCGCCATGGGGTTGACCCATTCTGTTTGTAATGAAGAACGATGGAACAGAAAGGATGTGTGTAGACTAACGCCCGCTAAATCTAGAGACGATAAAGAACAAGTACCAACTGCCAGGATCAATGATCTTTATGATCAACTTGCTGGATCCTCTGTCTTCTCCAAGATGGATTTGAGATTAGGCTATCATCAAATCAAAATCAGAAACGAGGAAATTCCCAAAACGGCTTTCACTACTCGTTATGGTCTATACGAGTACACCGTCATGTCCTTCGGTTTAACCAATGCTCCTGCCACTTTCTCGCGCATGATGAATTCGATCTTCATGGAGTACTTGGATAAATTTGTTGTAGTTTATCTTGATGACATTCTCATCTACTCCAAGAACGAAGAAGAACATGCCGAACATCTTAGGCTGGTATTGATGAAACTTCGAGAGCATCGCCTTTATGCCAAGTTCTCTAAGTGCTAATTTTGTCTACCAGAAGTGACCTACTTAGGCCACGTGATTTCTGCCAAAGGCATTGCTGTCAATCCTGAGAGAGTTCAGGCCGTCCTTGACTTGACTCCACCTGAATCGTTAAAGCAAGTTAGGAGTTCTCTTGGCTTAGCAAGCTACTGCCGCCGCTTCATCGAGAACTTCTCTAAAGTTGCAAAGCCTCTAACTGAACTCCTGAAGAAAGAGAAGAAATTCGAATGGACCCCCAAGTGCGAGGAAATCTTTCAAGAGCTAAAAAGAAGATTGAATTCTGCCACCTTACTTGCGCCTCCAGACACCAAAAAGGATTTTGAGATCTATTGTGATGCCTCACGGCAAGGGTTAGGATGCATACTTATGCAATATAGACATGTGGTAGCTTATGCTTCACGCCAGTTGCGTCCACATGAAGAGAACTATCCTACCCATGATCTTGAACTCGCTGCCGTAGTTCATGCCATGACAACTTGGCGACATTACCTCCTTGGTAATCGTTGTGAGATCTATTCCGAACACCAAAGCCTCAAATATATATTCACCCAGCTAGATCTTAATCTCAGGCAAAGACGCTGGATAGAGTTGATAAAAGATTATGACTTAGGAATTTCTTACACCCCAGGCAAAGCCAATGTCATGGCTTATGCACTAAGTCGTAAGTCGTTTTGTAACAACCTCATGTTACAACAGTATCAACCACTTCTTCATGAGGAATTTCGAAAACTCAATATTGAGATAGTTCCTCATGGATTTCTATCTACCTTGGTGGCGAAACCAACCCTTGAGGATCAAATCATAGCCGCCCAGAAACGTGATAGTGGAATTCGAGACATCAAGAAGAACATTGCTAGCGGAGTTGCTAAATGTTTCTCCATAAATGATCAAGGTGTCGTTTTCTTTGGCACTCGAGTGGTGGTACCACGAAAACACAATCTTAGGAGGCTAATTCTTAAGGAGGCTCATGATACTCCCCTTTCGATTCATCCTGGTAGCACAAAGATGTACCAAGACCTACGCCAGAGATTTTTGTGGACTAGGATGAAGCGAAAAAATTCTCAGTTCATTGCTGAATGTGATGTTTGTCGTCGCATTAAGGCAGAACATCAAAGACCTAATGGTACTCTTCAACCTTTGCCTATTACCAAGTGGAAATGGGACAAAGTCAGTATGGACTTCATCACTGGCTTTCCAAAATCCAGAAAAGAAATGATGCCATCTTCGTTGTCGTTGATAGACTTTCCAAAGTTTCTCACTTCCTTCCCGTTCGCGAGTCCATAACTGCGAGCCAGTTAGCGGACTTGTATGTCTCTAGAATTGTGTCTCTTCATGGTGTTCCTTTGGAAATCAATTCTGATCGTGGTAGCCTTTTCACCTCTAGATTTTGGGGAAGCTTTCAGAATGCTATGGGAACTCATCTCTCCTTTAGTACAACTTTCCATCCTCAGTCTAGCGGCAATTTGAAAGGGTTAACCAAATTCTCGAAGACATGCTCAGAGCTTGTGTTATCTCATTCGGAAAGAATTGAGAGAAGTCGCTTCCATTCGCCGAATTTTCTTATAACAATAGTTTCCAATCTAGTCTGAACATTGATCCTTTTGAACTCCTCTATGGACGACGATGTCGAACACCCCTTAACTGCTCAGAAACTGGTGAAAGACAATTCTTTGGACAAGATATGATCATGGAAGCAGAAGAGATAGTTCGCATTGTTCGTGTGCAATTGAAAGCAACCCAATCTCATCAGAAAATCTACTATGACCGTCATCATAGACAAGAAAGCTACAATCTGGATGAGAAGGCTTACCTTCGGGTTACTCCTCTGAAGGGAACCCAACGCTTCGGTATCAAAGGCAAGTTGGCCCCATGTTACATTGGACCTTTCCGCATTCTTGCTAAACGTGGAGAAGTGGCCTACCAACTTGAACTACCCTCTTACCTTTCCCGAGTACATGATGTATTCCCTGTGTCACAACTCAGGCGTTGCTTCAAGGACCCCATCCGCGAAGTCGACCATGAAATGCTTGATCTCCAAGATGACCTTTCTTATCGAGAGTACCCCGTTCGTATTCTTGATTCAACAGAGCGTGTCACTCGTTGTAAGAAGATTAAGTTAATGAAAGTGCAATGGTCACACCACTCTGAGAGAGAAGCCACGTGGGAAAGAGAAGACCGTATCAGTGCCGAGTACCCCTCCTTCCTCCCGCAGAGTTCTGAATCTCGGGACGAGATTCTTTTCAGTGGGGGCGAGTTGTCAGAACCCTCTGTTAGGTATGTGCTAGGATCAAGAGCTACTTTGCATTCATGCTGAAAATTTCAAATGAAAGTCAAATGGGGAAGGCAGAAGCCCTAATTGAATTTAATTCAAATGGCCAGAAATAAAGTTGCTCTAAAAATTCTTGTTTGACTTTTGAAAACTCACATAAATGAGTGTGATCACATATAAAGTGATGTGGTAGCATTCCCATGCTCATAGATTTTTCAAAAATTCAAAATAGGAGCTTGGAATTAAATTAAACCCCTATTTGAATTAAAGTTCAAATAATTTGAATTAAAAAATGCCCAAACTTTATAAGTGGCTAGCTATATCCATTTCAAGTCCACATAAAATTTGGGACATTTAATAAAATGCCTAGCTATTTTTTCTATCAAGGAAAAACAAATTACAGAAAGAAAATAGAAACGGAAAGAATAAAGAAAAAGGCCTACCTGAAAAGGGCCCAACTGATCCCCCAGCCGGCCCAGCCCACCTGGAGCCCTTGTCATCTACCCCAGGCAGGCCAGCACGTGGCCATCGACGCCACCCCGGCGAGTTGCTTGCTTCCCCGCCGTCTTCCGCGTGTCCAGGAGAAGCCCCTGGACGTCCTCGTCACTCTCCCCCTCTCGCCGCACTCTCTCGAGCTCCCTGTGCGTTTTCCCCAAATCCTCCGAGAGTAGCAGCCGTTCGCCGTTGACGGAACTCGCAGCCAACGTCAGAGACAAGCGAGGAGACCATGTACATCATGCGCGCCATTGCTGTTTACCCCGATCTGGAGAAGATGGTGTCCTAATCGAGCCCGAGGACGACGCACGCTTCATCGAGAGCTCGCCGGACCCGCAAGTCGCCGTCGTCGATTAATCCGGCCACAGACCCTCTCTGACCGCGCCACTGCCTCCGTTGAACTCACGGTGATCTCACGGTTCACCCGAGCCATTCCATTGTCTTCCTCCTCCTCTCTAGCACGATCCGCCATGGGAGCCGGAGCTTCTCGCCGTCGGGATCCATGGCGACGACCCCCTGTTGCGCAATCGAACTTGCCTCCTTGTCCGTCGTCTTCGCCGCGCTCCACTGCTTCGATTGCTCCCTTTGCTGCTTCAAGTGGAGCTCCACATCGAGCTTTTCCTCGAGCCCGAGCCACGACCGCCGCTAGGGCTTGGCGCCGGCGTCGCTCCGGTGAGCTCCAGCCCCCCTGGCTAACTCCATTCGATGCGGCTCGGTCCTAGCTCGCGATTGATGCCACTGGCGCGTGCAATGCGTGCCTAGAGCGAGTTCCCGATCACTCCGGCGTGCTCTGGTTCGCCGGAGCCTCGCCGCCGGCGAGGTCCACGTGGGAAGGTGGTTAGCCACCTTGACCTCACCCCAAGTGAGGCTGGCATGTGGGCCCAGACCCCTGCTAATCCTCTGGATTAGTTTTAATCAAAACAATACTTTTTATTTAACCAAAGTGACACTTACTGGTGGGATCCCCTGGTCAGAGCCCCCCCCTTGACGCCAGCATGAGGTCATGCTTGCGCAATAATTGGTTTTCCAATTTAAAAGAAATTCGGAAAAATCCAGAAAATGAATTAAACTTTGGAAAATCATAACTAATTCATTTTAACTCCAAATTAAGCATATAATATGTCTAATATTATCAGAAAAATACAAGGATTGTGAATATGGACTCTATTTTCATGTTTGAACAATTTAAATTGGGTGAACAGTAGCATTTCTCCATATGGCTTTAATTTGAATTCAAATTTGGAGTGAATTTGCAAATGACTTTGCATTCCACTTCTTTTAAATGGAATTGTACCCACATTGCAACCATGAACATCACCATTACAATCTTATTCATGTGATTGTGCATTGTACAATATGTTGATCCTATGATTGTCATGTTGCTAATAGAAGTGGAGCCGGAACCCGAGGCCACCCCCTTCGTTGAAGACACTGTGTTTGAACCTCGTCAGCAAGGCAAGCAAACCCCCATTTATCATGTCGATAAAATCCCACTTCCCTCTCAGTCTCGCTTATGCATTTTTTAGGATGATTACCATGATAATGTTTCTACCGCATAGATGAACCCATTCCTTTGCATGACCTATCATTTTGTCACAGTAGTAAGCAAACCACAATCCTAGCAGATGTAGGAGTTGTTTAATATCATGTGGCCCCTGCAACTATTACTGCTTATTGCATGCTTAGAGTTACAATGAGGTTACTATTTTGTGAGTCGGGATGGTAGTGATCATGTTGATGATGGTGGAAATGTTTTGGTGAATCTACACTAATACAAGGTGAACGATGAGAGGTTGTGTAGGAGTACACAGTGGGTTGTCTCATTGAACACAACCTTAAGCCCGAGGTCTTGTGTGGTGATCCAAGACGAAGAGTACTACCACATGTTGGGCAAACGGACCCCCGCTCAACCTACTAACTCACCCCTTCTCAGTTCAATGAGTCGCAGTAGTTCGGAGTTCTGGTAGGTATGTGGCACGGTCTGCGAAGTGGAGGAACGGCTTAGACCGGCTTGGGACCCTGCACACATCTTCTGGGACCACATCGGTAAACCGGCCGGGTTCACGATGTGGAATCCAGCCCAGATATGCGTCTCCATTGAATTTGAGTTTGTTGTGAGGTAAAAGTTGTGGAAATTATCCTCGCCGACACCCGCTTGAATGGTGTCGAGGCCAAGGCGGTAACTGATAGTTTCATGTGTGTAGCAGTACACCACTGCAGGGTTAATAAACTATTCGAATAGCCGCGTCCGCGGTAAGGGACTACTTGGAAAGCTGTGCTCAATTATTAGACAACTTCAATGGATACTTTAGAAATGCAAAGATAAGCGTTAGTGCTATGGCGTGCTTTCTCGTGGGAAGTCGTGGAACGACCCATAGTGGTGTAATTTGTTGGAGACATGTAGTGGACTCGTGTACGCTTCTTACCTCAAGTCTGGTACTCGTAGTTCAGGACTAGCCAAGTCAAAGCTGGCACTTCTGCTTATGAATCCCAACTCCCTTTACCTTGATACATGTGCATGAGTAGTATAGTTCCTACATAAGTCTTGCTTAGTACAACTTTGTACTCACGTTTGCTTATTCTATGTTATAGATGAACCCACTGACCCCGAAGGTGGATTCTTCCTGGAGCTCGATGACTGATCAAGCTAGTGTAGTCCCAGTCAGACGACTGGTCCCTCCTGGAAGGGCTTGTTTATAAATAAGGCTTCTCTAAGCCATTTTTTAAACTTGTCTGAACTCAGACCTACTTTGCTTCCGCATGTTTGATGTAATGTTGGATCACAGTCTTGTGATATCTGTGTGCACTCTGTAAGAGTTATCAATAAAGTTGTAAAATTTGTAGAGAATTGCAATGATACCTGCTGTTCATACTAGACATGTGTGCTGCGTGTATGATTATAACATGCATGTCTTATTATGGATTTTCGAGACCTTAGTTTTGATCTGGCTGGCGGTCTTTTATACACCAAGTGGCCCTTAGATGTGCGCAACTTGGGCATCGTGATGCGATTGCTCGTGACTCTATCATGTGCACACTTTTTTTGTATGATCGAGACCGCCCTAGATCCCGACTAAGTGATCGGGCTGGAGTAAGTCTATGTATGTGTTATAATACAGTCAATAGTATGGTCGAGGCGACTTGTCTATGAGTATGGGAGTTCACCACCCATCTCCTTTAGACTTGTGTGCGGATGATGATGACCCATCTCAGTTCATCACCCGCCCTGGATGGGATGCCCCTCACGTTCGATCCTTTCCGAGAACGTTATGTGCTTTGCCTTGTCTGCTTAGACAAGTGGGTACGGTTCTCGGCTCTCCATATGATTGTGTTGTAGCGGGTCTTGCATACGCTATCCCCGGGTCCCGACAATGGGATATCATGAAGACGAGCATTCTGAGTTTACCTGCTTGCCATGAAAGCCCTGTCTATTTTCAGAGAGGCCGATACAGAGGATTTAAGAATGTGCCGCAGATACGGCCCGAGACACCCCGAGGATTGTACAGATATCGTCAGCATTCAACCTGTGGCAAGATACCTCCCTATCATACAAGTCAACCAACATGAGGATATAAGTCCGCAGAAAAGGATCTGATACAGAAAGGAAAACCTCCTACCCGGGATATGGATTGGGTGAAGTAAACCCCCTGAGCCAAATATCTTAGATGCAACCGAGGGAATACCATGCAGAAAAGAGGAAACCCAAGAGGCAATAAGTTTCCTTAAGACGGTATGTTTTCAATGGTTCCCTGAGCAACCAAATCTCGAGGACGAGATTTTCCTAAGGGGGTAGGTTTGTGACACCCTAGATTTTGCAACTTTTTCCTTCCAAAATATTTTCTGATTTTTTTTCGAGATTCGACAGTTGGATTGATTTCGAGCAACTCGTTGGACTTCAAACTTGATCATATTTTCTTTCTTGTCTCAAGTGTTCCATGATTACCTAAACCATTCCAAATGTCTTCCCATTGACCCATCCCATCTAAGCCACATTTTATTCATGGCATATATTTCTTTTTTCCATTAAAAAGGAATATTCACTTTATTTGAGGATTGTGAAGCAACCCCTATTTATATTGCTCCATAAATCCCCAAATAATTCCCACATGACCTTGACATCATATCTTGCCAAAATCTCCAAAAACATTGCATTCCCAATTGGATTTTCACCTACAAATATTCATTTGTTTGTAGGGGCAAAATAACACTTTGTGAAGCAAGTGTTATTTATATTTATCCATTTCCTCTGAAACTTTTCGTGCGAGCCATATTGATCATATCATTAGCCTTTGCCAAATTGCAGCTCAATTTGCCTAGCAAAACTCCCTCACAAAATTCCCAAAGTTTGTATGCAGCAAGGGGCATTGTGAAGCAAGTGCAAGATTGGAGCACCCATTTTCCCTGAAACTTTTTGCACATGATCCCACACCCAAATGACCATCCTCCACCAAGTTTTAGACAAATCCGACCATCCATGTGAGGGCATCATCAAGATAAAATTTCTGGCCAGCAGGGTACCTTCTGAAGCAAGTGCTAGCTAGGTACATCCAATGGATCTGAAACTTTGCACACTTGTGCGCACCCCCAAATAATGCACTCCACCAAATTTAAGCCAATTCCATCAAGCCCAAGTAATGCTAGTTTCAACAAGGAATTTCTGGACCATTTCATGCTTTACAAAGGAAGTATATGCAAACCATGTCCATTTGTTCTGAAACTCCACAGAAATGATGTCCTTCCAACCCCCAACCCCTGTGAAATCAAAGCACTCTCCCAGTCTTCATCACTTGAGCACTACTTCTTCCCCAAGTTTGATGTATCAAACTTTGATATGAAGCCAAGATCACCACATAGCATCCCTTGACCATTCAAAGACACCACAGTGATCAGTGTAGAAACGACTACATATAACACATGGTTGGCCACGTGAAAACCCATTGTGTGCACCACCTCACATGGTGGCCACGCCCTTGGCTGCACTCGGCGTGCTCTGGGCGTGACCCGAGCCCCTGGACACGCCAAACTCGACCTGCAGCTCGCCCCCGTCGTCTTCTCCTTGTCAACCTGCGCCGCACGGCTTTTCCTAGCACACGCATCCCCTTCATCCGCCTTTCCCTCGCCGGAATCGATTGCCGGACCCCAAGCGCACATGGCCACAGTGCCCGCCTCAGCCGCATCTGCTCGGCGCCACCCGAGATCGGTCATCTCCCCCTCCTCTGCTCCATATTCCCCTGCTCGCTCGTGACA
The DNA here is from genome assembly GCA_950022295.1 of Bromus sterilis. NCBI lineage: Eukaryota > Viridiplantae > Streptophyta > Magnoliopsida > Poales > Poaceae > Bromus > Bromus sterilis. Next base: position 342,276,998 of record OX465596.1, on the reverse strand, counting down.
CCCCTCGAACCCCCTCGAAGCCACACCTGCATCGCCAGCTCACCCACCCACCGCCATGGCCGCATCTCCATGACTCGGTCCGAGCTCATCATCTTCCTCCCCCCTATAAAATGAGGTCGCCTGCTCCTTTGCTCGGCACTAGGAGCCCACACCACCTCCCAATTGCACCTCCGCACAAGAAATCAACGCCGGGGAGCCCTTCTTCCCCCACTCCAGCGAGCACGCCACCGCTCGGCTTGAAGTCGCCTCGAGCTTGCTCCCGTGCTTCCCCGGCCTCACCAAGACCACCAGTGAACTCCCCTTGCTCCCCTTGTTCTTCCCCAACCACCGCCTGCCTGGATTGCCGCCGGAGAAGATGGTCCCGACGAGCCCCGACGAGCTCCGCCTCCTGCCGCTCCTGGAGAAGACGGTGGCGGCGTCGTCCAGCCACCTCTCGAGGAGAAACGACTATGGGCGTGGTCGCCTTCGTCGCCGGAATTCGCCGCCTGTGAGTTTGGCCTCCTCTGTTTCTCTTCCCCTCTCTCTAAACCTAACCGGCTGGACCCACCTGGCAGCCTCTCCACTGGCCCGAACCGTTTTTTAGTGGGACCGTATTCCCAAAACCTGCCATCGACGTCACTCCTTCTTGAAATCAAGATAAAATCAACTTAAATTGATTTAAAGTGATATTTTGACCAAATTTTGACCCCCAATATGTTTTAAACCACAAGTCCAAATGAGATTAATCTTTTTGCATAATTTTTCTCTTGAGCTCCTCTTTAATTTGGCGTAGTTTTTGTGCCATGTTATTCTGTTGATATTTCCTGATTAAAAGAAATGATTTATGTGACCTTTTTCCGTTGCCTTTTAAAAATGTTTTTCAGGGATTCCTTTGTGTGAAGACCAGGAGTATATTCACACTTCCCTAGTGAAAGGCAAGCCACAACTCCCTTTTGCATCCTCCTAAAGCTTTGACATGGTTCTAAATCTTGCCGTTGTTTTCGGATTATACGGTGATTGTTCATGGCATGTTCAGAGTTAATCATGATTATGCTATTGCCATGAATATTTCTTGGGTTCAACATGACTACCTAGATATGGTTATGATCTTTCTATGTTGCATGTGGTGATAGTTAGCGGTACCTTGATTATCCTGACATGGCTAAGTTAATCATCGGATTATGCATTGGGTTATGATATAGCCATGATCATGCCTTGGATTATTTTAGGGATATTGTTATGACTTGGACTATGGATTTTCATATAGCACCTGACACTTTGATGATTATGCTTTTGGAGACATGCTTCATGTTGTGTGATCAGGTGCCACCGAACCAAACTTATCAGTGCAGCCACACTCGCCTGTATGAGAAGGCCTTGGCTCGGTCTATTGGTATGCCCTTTTATTTGTATCACCAAGGAGGGAAGTCGATGTGCGCGTGATTACCCTGGCCCGGTAAATGGCGATAGACTTGATAGCAGGTTTGGTTATTGAGCTCGTTCCCCGTTTGGGACAATGTTGTTTGCCACGCGGTGGCCGTTTGCCACGATGGTGGCAGGTGTCTGGAGGACACAGGGCTACCCATAGCATGACTTGTGAAGTATGTCGGGTGATACGGTAAGGGAAGCATGTGGTAGAACGGTCTCGTTGGAGAAATCCTAGTCCGTTCCGTGGGAGACGTTCCAAGGTAATGGATGAGGGAAGAACTCCATAGTGTGGGTAAAGTGCGCAAACTCTACAGAGTCAAAATCTATTTGAATAGCCGCGTCCTCAGTTATGGACATGCTCGTACTAAGTCACACCGTTCGATCACAGTGATATGGATGAGAGATGGTGTTGCACCTTTGGATCAGTGCAAGTGATGGTAAGCTTGTGAAGCTTACGAGATATTGGTGAGATGACTACGCGGTATTCATGACATGTTGATGAGATGGCTATGAGGTAGCCACAAGATAGTTGTGGATCCGGAGTGATCCCGAATTATGGATCCGGAGTGATCCCGGTACGATATGTTGCAAGTGATCACGAGTAAGGTGATCCTGGATAAGTTGGATGTTGGTTATCTACTTTGCAATACTAGCTTACATTATTTTGAGCCTCACGTGTTTCATTCATTAATATGCTCTAACGTGCTTGCTATGTTATTGTCTTTCCTTGATGATTTGGTTGTTGTGAGCTTGCAAGTACATTCAATGTATTGACCATGCGTGTCATGCCAGATTTGCAAGAAATGTTGTGATTGCGTAGGACAACATTCCCGGTGCAAGATAGGAGGTGTCCCAGCAGTGTCCCTTTGGAGTGGAGTCCATCACCATCGCCGTTGTTCTTCTACTATAGAGTTATTCCGCTGCTTGATGTGGCCCCGTGGCTAGCATTAGGAGCGAGCTTGTTCTCCGCCCCACTCCACTAGCGTTGTAATAGTCCCCTTGTACCCCTTTCATTAGAAATAGAAAGTTGTTTAGTTCTATATCAAGTAGTGCCTTGTTGCATAAGACATGATCTCTGGGCTGGAGCACAGGGCGTTTTGGTTTTCTGAGCCGGGGTGCCACTGTCGATCCGTAGATCGGGACAAGGGAGACACGGGAATTTACCCAGGTTCGGCCCCTCAATGAGGTAATGACCTACTCCTGCTTTACTTGTATTATGTGTGGGAGATCATGATTACAAGGGCGCTAGGGTTCGTTGGTGCCTCGATAATTATGCTAGATTGATTCGCGTCGAGGACGTCCCAAGGTCTCGACTTACATACACGCCGAGCCCTAGGGTTTTACAAGGGTCCGACTATCAATAAGGTAGAGTCCTATTCTATCTATTTGATGACTTTGTCTTGTTCTTCAAGGTAGCTTGGACTCCTTCCTTTTTTGCGTCGGTCTTCATCTTGTAGGTTGGTTCCGCTTGCAGCCCAAACCTTTCTTCTGGGCCTTCCTTTTGGCGAGCCGGGACGTAGGCCGACTCCCTATTCGTCTTGGTTGTGGAGGCCTTCTTTGCTAATTCTTCTGGGTCCATGAGTTATCGCCCCGACAGTAACCCCCATGATTGGTGTGGAGCTGGCTTTACGGCAATCTCCTTCGAGTGATTTCGCTATCCACACTCGGCAAGTTTCGGAGTCGACGTTCTTTGCATCCTTGGATCCGGTCAACGCAGAAGACGTATCATTTTTTGAACAAATCATATCATAGTGTGAATGTGGTCCCAGTCTCGCGGATATCGAGGCATCGCTTTTAAGTCCCGTCGTATGGGAAACCGGCGAGCCCCGTGCATTGATGTCTGATGTGGGAATCCTTACCGCCGCCTCGGATGAATTTACTGATTTGCCCCTATATCAGGCTCTTTAAACGAGGGCATTTGTGCAGTTCACATACACGTCTTTGCTTCTCTCACATCCTCTCCTGTCCTTCCTTCTTCTTCCGCCATGCCTCCCAAGCTTGGCCTTGGTGAGACTGAAGGAACAAATCCGAATGCCATCCGGGGGTCTAGGGGTCACGACCGTCGAGGTCGAGGACGAGAAGTCCACTCCGGGCGTGGTCGTGGTGGCTGTGGAGGTGCCGCGTCCGTCACCCACAACCCATCCATTCATGAGGGAAATCATGCGCATGATTTTTTTGTAAAGATCCGCTCCCGCATCCGCAGTCATCTCGAGCTCCCCCTCTCCTTCGGTGTTGCCATGGAGAACCTTGATCTCCCTGGCTTATTTCTCCGCATCAATGGGTGCCCGTACGGCCTCATTTGGGTGGATGTACGTTTCGAGGAAGATGGCTCGATTTTCTTGAGGAAAGGGTGGAAAACCTTTGCCTGATGGTACAATCTACAGAGAGGGGACTGCCTCTGCTGTAGATTTGATGGGAAGGACTCCCTATAGGCGAGGGCTTTTGATGTCTATGGTGACCGCTTGGAATGTTGTGTGGAGAGCGCCAGCGAAGCCGACTTAGGGGAAGGAGACAACTCTCCTCATTCCCCCGCTTCAAGCTTTCGGAGTGAGAAACTTATCACCAGCTCAGACTCCTCCGACCCGTCTTTAGATTAAGGAGTTCAAGGACGAGGCGGTGGTGATAGCTACTCTAGCTATGAGCAGGACATCCAGGTCGTCAAGCCGATCCCAAGGCGTGCTCGCAATCGGACTTAGGAGTTTTCTTTCGTCTGTGATGATGCCTGACGCTAGATAGAGTATTCCCAATCATCCCAACATGAGCACACATGTAGAAGTAATATTTCCTCGGGATGTTGGTCTCTCAATTCTCTTGATGTAAAAAGTTCCCTTTTGTAGTCCTTTATGAAATCAATACATTGGGAATCCTTTTGGCATAACTCATGTTGTTTTTCTCGTCCTTCGATTTGTACGATGGAGTCGACTGACTGGACTCATATTTCATGTAGGATCCGGATCCATGGACTTTAGCGGACGCTCCCTTCATCACAGTAGGTTATGAAGATGACGATTTTGAATTCGACCAAGACTTTAGTCATGATGAAGAGCTGGACGACTCCTTCGAGGAGGCGATATCATTCTTTCATCTTCATTTTCTCGATCCTGTCTCGTTCTAAATCAGCTCGAATTACATTTTCTACTCTTTCAGTGAGAAGAGCCGGTAAAAATACGAAGGATTGAGTCTTCCAACTCAGAGGACTTAGATCGTAAAAACGAGGTGTTCTTTGCGGGGTCGTTTGTCTTCTTCGACTGGCGTGAATCTTCCTGAGTCGACCCCAGTCATTGACTTGTGTGACGACGACTCCTCGGAGTATCAAGAAGTCAAAGGGTAAATGTACCTTATTATTCTATTTGCCTTTTTGAGGAAATAATACTTTTCTACTTCTTTTCAGGGTGCCGGGTGGAGACGATGTTTTTCCGGGTCCATCATCACCCGGGACTCATTTTGTCAAAGGGGAAAAGCCAGAGTCTAGTCAAAAATTGGCTTCCTTAGATGAGGAGTCAACCATTTCTAAGTTGTATAATATTCTGGTGGGCCACATGGATGCCAACGGGACGTCCTTGGGCAGATGAAGAGGCAATACGAGGTCATCTTTTTGTACTATTTTGTGAGTACTATAGCCTCCATGAGTGGGGATGATGATTTAGATCATTAAGCCGAGCCATAAGTATGTAACCATGAATGTCTTTGTATACAGAGTATATCAAGTAACTCTAGAGGCGCCGTTGAAACTTTGAGGCAACGATTCATCCATCAAGTCGGTCAGCTAAAGGAAGTTGAAAGGCCAATATCCTTATTGATGGATCGGCATAAAAAGATGGTAATTCAAGTAAAGGTTGTTTAACATGGCTCTATCAAGAAAGATGAGCTGATCAAGAAGATGGAGTCCAAGTTGAAACATAGTGATGATAAAGAAGTCACCCTAAGTCAGAGTATTATAAGGTTGGTCAAGGCCATTTTTGGTAAGAGTCTGCTCATAATTTTGAATTAGTGTGAGAAGATAGTTTTCCTTAGCTTTTTCCACTAATGTGCTTGTCTACACTCTTGTTTGGTCCAGAGGACTCGATAATGACTGAGTCGCCAGAAAAATAGTTAAAGGCTGTTATGAATGTCGTCCGAGACCTCCATACCGGTGGGTGTCGGGCAATTATATTTGCTTCTCGCTTTCCTGAAATTCATCGGGCTATATCGAAGATATTAGAAGAACTGTCGAAGGTGCTGGCTTGGATTCGGGCGTCCAAAAGATCTGCTTTCCGGCAAGGGGCCATGAGAGATCTTGCGTTATGCAAGATATATGACCCTGCCTTTCATTCCGCTCGGCTGGTGGAGGGTGTGCCGGCGAGAAGAGTCGATGGTCAATTGTTTGAAAGACAAGATTACCAGCAAGTCATGCAGGCGACCCGTGTAGAGGTGTCTATAATTGCAGATGATATTAACATGGAAATGTTTGAGCCAGGTTACGATGAACAGGGCCAGAAGCGTCCTATTCCGGCTCCAAGTCCTGTGAATTTGAAACCAGGTGGTTTCCGGATGTCACTGGTGGACTTGATGACTCCTTCTGTGGGGGTAGCCCCCAAGCCTAGATCGAGAAAAACAGTGATTCAAAGGAGTCGGTCCCAGGAACTAGCAAGAGATCCTAATCAGATATGCTCTTCTTAGTTATGTATAGGAAAAAAAAACCTGTGTAAAGTATGCCTTTGTTGTGCAAATGGTTTTATGTACAAGAAATTTAATGCTGGCAGTAAATAGCTCATAGAAGTCGGCTGTGCGCGTGACTTGGTTAGTATCCTTTGATCGAATAAGTTCAGGGCCGCTTGCCTTCACGATCAAATGCCTTTGGGTAACTTATGAAAAGAAATTACTGGTCACGGGTGTGCGCGTAGGTCAAACATCTCCGTAAGCCAGTGTCGCATGACTTATTCTGTTGTTATGCTTGCTTACATTCAGGGTCACTGTAGCCTGTTAGGAGCCATTGGAGTAAATTATAAGCCGATACATCAGGTCATAGAAGTGTGATTGTGCATCAAGCTTGCAGGCGATTTTTTGCCTTGATAGACTGAACCACAAAAAAGAACAAATACTTGCAAAAAATAAAAGCGTAGTAAATTGATCATATGGCACGGGGAAATTTAATAAGTAGGGTTGTCTCTTCAGGAGTCGGCTCCATACATATCTTACAAAAATGGAGGGAGAGATAAAAGAGGAAGAGTTGTTATTGCAACTTTCTTACCAACTGGGCTACATGTAGTAGGGACGGAGCCTCGCGATGTTCCATGGTCGGGGAATTTCTTCTCCTAAAGTTTTGGATTTGGACGGCTCTCGTATGTCCACCAGATAGTATGATCCGTTGTGTAGGTTTTGGCTTACCACAAAGGGTCCTTCCCATTGTGAAGATAGCTTGTGCATTTTGTCCTTCTTTTGTATGAGATAAGACTAAGTCGCCTTCTTGGAAGGTACAACTCTTTATTCTTCGGCTATGGTATCGCCTCAAGTCCTGTTGGTAGATTGCTGACTTTGCAGCGGTGATGTCACGCTCTCCATCGAGGAGGAGAAGAGAGTCTTGTCTTTCTTTCTCATTGTCAGCTTCTACGTACGCCATGACTTGACGCGAGTCGTGCCTTATGTCACTTGGTAGAATCACCTCGGCTCGTAGACGAGGAAGAAAGGTGTGTACAGTGTCGAGCGGTTTGGGATGTTCGGATGCTCCGTAACACAGAGGGGGGCTCATCTTCTTAGCAACCCGGAGACTGTTTTAGCGGAACAAGGAGTCGAGGTTTGATTCCTCGGAGGAGTTCATGGTTTGCACGTTCGTATTGTCCGTTGGACTGCGGAGGTGCTACTGAGGCCAAGTCCAGTCTGATGTGTTAACGTTGGCAGAATCTTTCCATGACTCCTTTCAAAAAATTTCTCTCGTTGTCGATGATTATGTTGTGCGGGTATCCAAACAGAAAGATGATTTTATTTAGGAATTTCAACGCCATATTAGCGTCACATTTTCTAACCGGCTCTTCTTCCACCTATTTGGTGAATTTGTCGACTGCTACTAGGAGGTGAGTGTTCTTGTTCTGGGAATGATTGAAGGGGACAACCATGTCCAGCCCCCATACTGCGAAGGGCTAGGTTATCGGGATCATTTTGAGTTCTTGAGCCGGAACGTGGTCCTACCGAGCGTAGCGTTGACATCCGTCACATTTTTTCACTATCTCCTCTGCGTCGACGAGAGCCGTTGGTCAATAGAAATCATGTATATAGGCCTTGGCCACCATAGATCGAGAGCCGGCGTGATGACCACAATTTCCCGAGTGTATCTCATTGACTATTTCGCTTCCTTCCTCTGGCGAGACACACCGTTGGAACACGCCTGTGGGAGTGAGTCGATGTAATTCTTCCTTATGGATTACGAAGGATTTTCTACGTCTGACGATTTTTCTGGCCAGAAACTCGTCATCTGGCAGTATTCCTCGTGTCTTATAATTCAGGTAAGGCGTGACCCATTATGGGGTGACGTGGAGTGCCGCTAGCAGGGGCCATTCCAGGTCCGGTACTGCTATTTCCTCTTCGGTTGGGAACCGTACGGAGGAGTGTTCCAGGATATCTAGGAAAACATTGGGTGGCACCGACTTCTGTTGAGATCCTAGTCGAGACAGAGCGTCAGCCGCCTCATTGAGATTTCTTTCTATGTGGTCGACCTGGTATCCCGTGAAAAATACGGCTTGCCGTAATACTTTTCGGCGGTAAGCCGCCATCAACAGAGACTTGTTGGCCGACCAGATCCTGGGAGTTCCATGTCCTAGAGACTTGTTGGCCGACCAGATCCGAGTCTCCTAAACAGTGTATTCTGGTCACGTTCATCTCTCAGACGAGTCAAAGGCCATGTAACAGGGCTACGTACTCGGCCGCGTTGTTGGTGCAGTGGAAACGTAGCTGGAGGACATAGCAAAAAATTTCCCCCTGACGAGAAGTAATGACCACCCCGGCCCCTGATCCTTGCAATTGTCGGCTTCCATCGAAGTGCAGGGTCCAGTATTTGGTGGTTGGCTTCTCAGGTAGTATTTGTAGTTCCGTCCAGTCATTGATGAAGTCTACTAGAGCTTGGGACTTGATAGCCGTGTGCGGCTCATATTTTATGTCATAGGCGCTTAATTCTATGGCCCTATGTGCTATCCGAACTGTCGCTTCCATGTTCTATATGATATCTCGTAGTGGCGCTAAGCTAAGGACCGTGATGGAGTGCTCTTGGAAGTAGTGTTTCAGCTTTCGACTTGACATGAAGACTCCCAAGACCAACTTCTGCCAATGCGTATAACACTGCTTAGAGATGGACAACACCTTGCTTGGACTCAACATGACTACCTAGATGTGTTTATGATCTTGCTATGTTGAATGTGGTGATAGTTAGCGGTACCTTGATCATCCTAACATGGCTAAGTTAATCATCGGATTATCCATTGGATTATGATATAGCCATGATCGTGCCTTGGATTATTTTAGGGATATTGTTATGACTTGGACTATGGATTTTCAAATAGCACATGACATTTTGATGATTATGCTTTTGGAGACATGCTTCATGTTGTGTGATCAGGTGCCACCGAACAGAACTTATCAGTGCAGCCACACTCGCTTGTATGGGAAGGCGTTGGGTCGGTCTATCGGTATGCTCTTTTATTTGTATCACCAAGGAGGGAGGTTATGCGCGCGTGATTACCCTGGACCGGTATACGGCGATAGTCTTGAGATCCGGTTTGGTTATTGAGCTCAGTCCCTGTTTGGGACAATGTTGTTTGCCACGTGGTGTTCGTTTTCCACGATGGTGGTGGGTGTCTGGAGGACGCAGGGCTACCCTTGGCATGAATTGCGAAGTATGTCGGGTGATACGGAAAGGGAAGCATGTGGTAGAAAGGTCTCGTTTGAGAAATCCTAGTCCGTTTCGTGGGAGACGTTCCAAGGTACTGGATGAGGGAAGAACTCCATAGTGTGGGTAAAGGGCGCAAACTCTGAAGAGTCAAAATCTATTCGAATAGCCGAGTCCTCGGTTATGGACAAGTTCATACTAAGTCACACCGTTCGATCACAGTGATATGGATGAGAGATTGTGTTGCACCTATGGATCAGTGCAAGTGATGGTAATATTGCAAAGCTTACGAGCTGTTGGTGAGATGACTACGCGGTAATCATGAGATGTTGATGAGATGGCTACGCGGTAGCCACAAGATAGTTGTGGATCTGGAGTGATCCCGGGTTATGTATGCGAAGTGATCCCGAGTTATGGATCCAGAGTGATCCCGGTATGAGATTTTGCAAGTGATCACGAGTAAGGTGATCCCGGGTAAGTTGGATGATGGTTATCTACTTTACAATACTAGCTTACATTATTGTGACCCTCACGTGCTTAATTCATTAATATACTCTAACTTGCTTTCTATGTTATTGTTTTTCCTTGATGCTTTGGTTGTTGTGAGATTGCAAGTACATTCAATGTATTGGCCTGGCGTGTCATGCCAGATTTTCAGGAAATGTTGTGATTGCGTATGACGACGTTCCCGGTGCGAGCTAGGAGGTGTCCCAGCAGTGTCCCTTTGGAGTGGAGTCCATCACCATCGCTGTTGTTCTGCTGCTGTAGAGTTATTCCGTTGCTTGATGTGGCCCCGTGGCTAGCATTAGGAGCGAGCTTGTTCTCCTCCCCACTCCCCTAGCGTTGTAATAGACCCATTGTACCCATTTCATTGGTAATAGAAAGTTGTTCAGTTCTATATCAAGAAGTGTCGTGTTCCAGCAGACATGATCTCTGGCTGGAGCACAGGGCATTCCGGTACTTTGAGCCGGGGTGCCACAGTCGATCCGTAGATCAGGACAAGGGAGACACGGGAATTTACCCAGGTTCGGCCCCTCGATGAGGTACAGACCTACTCCTGCTTTTCTTTTATTATATGTGGGATTTCACGATTACAAGGGCGCTAGGGTTCGTCCGTGCCTTGAGAACTATGCTAGATTGATTCGCCTCTAGGACGTCCCAAGGTCTCGGCTTATATACGCACCGAGCCCTAGGGTTTTACAAGGAAACCGACTATCAGTAAGGTAGAGTCCTATTATATCTCTTTGATGACTTTGTCTTGTTCTTCAAGGTATCTTAGATTTCTTCCTTCTTGGCGTCGTTCTTCATCTTGTAGGTCGGTTCCGCTTGCAGGCCAAACCTTCCATCTGGGCCTTCCTTTTGGCGAATAGGGCCGTAGGCCGACTCCCTCTTCGTCTTGGTTGCGGAGGCCTTCTTCGCTAATTCTTCCGATTCCATGAGTTATCCCCCGGACAGCAGCCCCCAAGATTAGCGTGAAGCCGGCTTTAGGGCAATCTTCTTCAAGTGATTTCGTTATCCACACTTGATAAGTTTTGGATTTGGCGTTCTTTGCATCCTTGGATCCGGTCAACGCAGAAGACGTATCATTTTAAAAAAAATCATACCAAAGTGTGAATGTGGTCCCAGTCTCACGGATATCGAGGCGTCGCCGTTAAGTCCCATCGTATGGGGAACCGCCGAGCCCCGTGCATTGAAGGCTGGCATGGGAATATTTACCGCCGCCTCGGATGAATTTACTACTTTGCCCCTATATCAGGCTATTTGAACCAGCACATTTGTGCAGTTCGCATACACGTCTTTGCTTCTCTCACATCCTCTCCTCTCCTTCCTTCTTCTTCCGCCATGCCTCCCAAGCTTCGCCTTCGTGAGACTGAAGGAACAAATCCCAGTGCCAGCCGGGGGTCTAGGGGCCGCGTCCGTCGAGGCCAAGGACGAGGAGGCCACTCCGGGCGTGGTCGTGGCGGTCGTGGAGGTGCCACGTCCGTCGCCCACAACACAGCCATTCCTGAGGGAAATCCAGTCCATGATTTTGTGGTAAAGATCCGCTCCCGCATCCGCAATCATGTCAAGCTCCCCCTCTCCTTCGGTGTTTCCATAGAGAACCTTGAGATCCCTTGCTTATTTCTCCGCATCGATGGGTGCCGTACGACCCCATTTGGGTGGAGTTAAGTTTCGAGGAAGATGGCTCGATGTTCTTGAGGAAAGGGTGGAAAACCTTTTCCCGATGGTAAACTATACAGAGAGGGGACTACCTCTGCTGTAGATTTGATGGGAAGGACTCCTTATCAATGAGGGATTTTGATGTCTACGGTGACCGCTTGGAATGTTTTCCGGAGAGCGCCTACGAAACCAACTCAGGGGAAGGAGACGACTCTCCTTGCTCTCCCGCTTCAAACATTTGGAGTGAGAAACTCATCACCAGCTCCGACTCCTCCGACTCGTCTTTAGATGAAGGAGTTCAAGGTCGAGGAGGTGGTGATAGCTACTCTAGCTATGAGCAATACATCAAGGACGTCAAGACGATCCCAAGGCGTGCTCGCAAGCGGACTTAGGAGTTTTCTTTTGTCTTTGATGATGCTTGACGCTAGATAGAGTATTCCCAATCATCCCAGCATGAGCACACATGTAGAAGTTATAGTTCCTTGGGATGTAGGTCCCTCAATTCTTTTGATGTAAAAAGTTCCCTTTTGTACTCCTTTATGAAATCAATACATTGGGAATCCTTTTGGCATAAGTCATGCCATTTTTCTCGTCCTTTGATTTGTACGATGGAGTCGACTGACTAAACACATATTTCATATAGGATCCGGATGCATGGACTTTAGCGGACTATCCCTTCATCACAGCAGATTATGATGATGACGATTTTGAATTCGACCAAGACTTTAGTCATGATGAAGAGCTAGAGGACTCCTTCGAGGAGGGGCTATCATTCTTTCATCTTCATTTTCTCTATCCTGTATCTTTCCAAATCGTCTTGAATTACATTTTCTACTATTTCAACGATAAGAGCCGCGAAAAATACGAAGGATTGAGTCTTCCAACTCAGAGGACTTAGAACTTCAAAACGAGGTGTCCTTGTCGGGCCGGTTGTCTTCTTCGACTGGAGTGAATCTTCCTGAGTCGACCCTAGTCATTGAATTATCTGATTAAGACTCCTCGGAGTATCAATAAGTCAAAGGGTAAATGTACCTTATTATTCTATTTGCCTTTTTGAGGAAATAATATTTTTCTATTTGTTTTCAGGGTGTCGGGTGGAGATCAAGTTTTTCCGGGTCCATCAGCACCTGGGACTCATGCTTTCGAAGGGGAAAAGCCAGAGTGTAGTCAAAAATCGGCTTCCTTAGAAGAGGAGTCGACCATTTCTAAGTTGTATGATAGTCTGGTGGGCCACATGGATCAGCAACGGGACGTCCTTGGGCTGGTGAAGAGGAAATACGAGGTCATCTTTTTGTACCATTTTGTGAGTATTGTAGCCCCCATGAGTCGGGATGATGATTTAGATCATTAAGCCGAGTCATATGAGTGTAACCCTGAATGTCTTTGTATACAGAGTATTGATGTCACGAGAGTTTACTTCTTGCCCCTCGTTGGTTACCCAAAGTGGACGGTTGAGATGTAGACACCAGCAAATTTCCCTCGATGAAGATAAAAAAGGTTTGTGTCGAGTAGGACTCCGATAACGACAAGAAGGTGACAACGGCGCCAGAGATTGGCGGTCGTCGTGGACCTGCACACACAACAGATAGCTTTCCTCCCAACGAGTACAAAGGGGTTGTCAATACCTCCGGCCTTGTTGTTTACAAAGGATAAAACGCACGGGATAATAATGATAGTGATAGGAACGGAAAGATAAATAAAGCAGTAAAGTGATAGAGGGTGTAAACAGTATTGGAAATATGGACCGGGGTCCTATGATGTTCACTAGTGATGTCTCTCTACCAAAAGACGATAAAATAGCCATGCGAGGTAAACAAATTACAGTTGGGCAATTGACAGGATTATGTGCGCAAACCAATGCTAATTATGCTATAAAGAAAGGAAGAGGCTCAAAAGCATGGGCGGTACGCCATGACAAGTAGACCGAAATCCATCTGCATCTAGCTACTAATCATCCACCTTGAGATATCTATCCAGAACATCTCGCTAGTATTAAGTTGCGAATCCCACCCAAAGTGTAAACTCAAAGAAACGGACAACTGCATTAAAGAACTTTGCGTAAAGTAAACAATCCTTGCACCCGCAAGTACAAGCACCGTTGTTTTCCCCCTTGTGGCAACATCACATCCCCTAGATTCATGTTTCTGTCACTCAAGCTAGTCATCGGGGGTCATGAACCCACAATCACGCATAACGCTCCCTCTTGGAGTCACTACCTACTACTTGGCCAAAGCAATAAACAACAACGGTGAACATGCAAGAATTACTCAAGAACATAAATATAAAAGAAGAGAATCAAATATATAACTCAAACACAATCTGAACATAATCTCATAATCCATCGGATCCCAGCAAACTCAGCATAGAAACAGCAGAAATATTACATAAGTGCCTCGATCCTGTAGGGAACTCACGAGGTCTAATCCATGAAGAACAAAGAGGGGAGGAGAACATCACATAACTACTGATCATAGACCCATGGTCCAAGGTGGACTACTCACGGTTCATCCGGGAAGCATCCATGGTGGTGGAGAAGCTCCCGGAGGTGATTCCTCCCTCCGGCAGGGTGCCGAGAAGAGGTCTTCTGGTGCTCCCGATCTTGGAAGCGCAGCGGCGGCGGAACAGAGGAGAGATCGCGAAAAATGGTTCCCCGTCTCGGGGTTTTTGCGTCACGGGAAATAAATAGGCGAAGGGGGGCAGCCAGGGGGCCCACCAGGGGTCCAGGCGGCCCCCTAGCGCGGCCCCACCCTAGGGAACGCTGGGAGGGCGCCTGGGGCCCTGGTGGGTCCCATTTGGCCCCCCCTCGGTGATTCCAGAAGCTTCCTGATCGCTGATATTTTATTGGATTTTTCCCGAATTTTTGGAACACTTTTAATATGGGGGAAACCTGAAATAGAAAAATAGCAGAAAAGAGAAACTTGCACTAGGGTGCACTGAGTTAATAGGTTAGTCCAAATATGATCAAAAGTGTATGGAAATTCATCAATATCATAGCAATATCACACAAAAGAGGCATGGAGCAAGGAGAAATTATAGATACGTTTTGGACATATCAAAATCCCCAAGCTTAATTCCTGCTCGTCCTCGAGTAGGTAAATGATAAAAGCATAATTTCTGTGGTGACATGCTAACAACCATATAAGAACTTTTAAGTAAAGCAATCATGGCATGTAATTCAATTCAAGTCATAACAGGAAGGATTCTATATTTAGTTTTGAAACAAGCAACATAAGAACATAAAGGTGCAAGAGCTCCTGCTGTCCGTGACTCGAATGTCTCCAAATGGTGTTTGCGTTCAAGAAAGGGGATAGGGATATACGAGAAAAAGTATTTTTGTGTTGAGAACTTAATCTACTAAAGTTTCACACTTCGTCTTCTTTGGAATCTTATCTTGACTCATCCCCAGACCACTAGCCAGCTACAAGTCAAAATGATCCACTCCTTTTAGACATTTTGAGCACTCATGCAATGGATGAGCGTAAGCAATAAAGTTGACACTTAGGATGGCAAAGAGAGAATATGGTGGAGGAGGAAGACAAAAAGGTGTGAAAGGCTCACATCAATGAGGACAATCATAGGCGAGAGAAAGCCAAATGATAGATATGATGTGAGGAGTAGGGATTGCCATGCAACGGATGCACATATGAGCTAAGGTAAGCTCTCCAATGGAACTAGTGGGGGTGCATCCAACTTGCTTGCTCAAGAATACCTAGAGCTCACTTAAGGAGGGTCATCATTGGAATATACAAGACAAGTTCTATAGTGTGAAGGTCCCCATATAGCTATATGCATGAATGATAATCTCTATGGAGTACAAGATATAAGAGGGAGTACGAGTGTGGATCTCTCAAAAGTAATAGTAGTGTGCCCCCTTCTCTTTTTTTCTCTTTTTTCTATTTTTTTCTATTTTTTTGGTGGCCTCAATGGCTCTTTCTATTTCCCTCATTTGTCCTCTTTGGGATCTTTTAATTTGTACTCTTTGGGATCTTTTAATTTGTCCACTTTGGGATCTTTTCCTCACTTTAGGGGCAACACTCTATATATTACAAAAAGTATAGAAGATCTTTCACACTTTACAAAGTACTCAAATCATAAAGAAGATGTAACTATCATGATGTATGCAAATGTATGCCTCTGCCAGTGTAGCAGGATATGCAATGATACTAGCACGTCATGTAGCAATGATTGAGGGCAAGGCCCAACTAGCATGCGGCTCATCGATCAAGCAAGTAACATGTATGGCATGAAGATCAAGTCATGAGAATATGGATGTTGCATGGCAATATATCTCGGAAAGGCTATGGAAATGACTTGATAGGTAGGTATGGTGGCTGTTTTGAGGAAGGATATAAGGAGGTTTATGATGACAGAGCGTATCGCGCCAAGGGTTTGGATGTACCGGCGAAGGTGGACGCCAACTCTCGGAGTGAGAAGAAACCAATGCACGGCACAGGAGAGGCTAGAAAAACATGGGAAGGTGGAAGTGTCAACTTTCGAATATTCACATTAGTCCGAAGAACTCATCCACTTATTATCGGTAACTCTCAATCTAATAAGGAGGTTTCACAAAGAGACAAGTACCCCGAGGAGGAGTGTATGGGGGTTTGGTTATCCTTGCGCATCCTCGACTCATGGTACGTGAGTGTTCTCTAATATTCGACCCCTCAGAAGAGTAGTGATCCATCTAGTAGCTAAAGTTCTCAACTAATTTTGTAAGCTTTGAAAATAAACACGGATTGCCCAAAATACGACATCTATCACTAATAGGGTAAATCTCTTGACACCAAAAGTCCAAACATTACTCAAAACAATACCTCAAAACTATTGCAAGTTACTACTACAAAAGAATAGCAACCTGAATTACCTACTTCAAGTCAAGATCCACAACTCAGTGCAACAGGCAACTCTCTAAACAAGATAAACAAGAAAACTCAAGAGAGTTCCAGCAACAAACTAAACAAAATCTATTTGAAAAGATAAACATGAAAACTAAGAGCAAAACATGACAATAGCTATGAAAAGATAAAGAACACACATAACAAAGATAAGCATGAAAAGTCATATGTTGTGTTCTAGATTTTGGAAGTGGAGCGTGTTTCTCTCAAACACAAATAAAGCTGGGCTCTAACTCGTTATGAACAGAAAGAAAATCTAAAAAAACTAAAAAAAAACCTAAGAGCGAGACGCTCCAAGCATAACACATAATGAATGAAGTGATAAAAATATAGTGAAACGAGAAACGAACTGGTAATTGTCGATGGAGAAGGGGATGCACGGGGGTATCCCCAAGCTTAGATGCTTGAGTCTTCTTGAATATTTCTTGGGGATGCATGGGGGCATCCCCAAGCTTGAGCGCTTGACACTCCTGAATCTTCTTTCATCATCTTCCCCCGCACACTTGAAAACTCCCTTCATACATAACTCATCATAATCTGATTAGCGAGGTTAGTACCCATAATAAAATAATTTTTTCTCTACGGGAAATAAGGATATTCTTGAAGAGATACTGTTTCTCAAGAATGCCAAAAAGTTTTTTCAAAGAAAAAGCATGTTTAAGGTTTGCAAAACGAAGGAAAGGCAAAACAGGACAGAATCTGTGAAAAACAGACCAGCAGGTAGAAAAGAATTTTTTAGGGGTACTTCTCCAACTCAACTAAAAAAACTCAGAACATACGAAAGTTTTATAATTGTATAGAGCATGCTGTGTAAAAAATTCAGCTAAAACAGATGAACTGGGATTTTTCTCTGATTTTTCTAGTCACGAGGACAGAATCTGTTTTCTGGACAGCATGTCACAACTTTCACTTCCCTTGTCATATGAGGCTATAAATGGCACAAAGATTGAAAATGAAAGATAAAATAATGTTTCTACAGTAGTAACAATCATCGAGACCACTAAAAACAGAAGAAAAACAAAAATGAAATCCTAAATTCGTTGTGGGCTGCCTCCCAAAAGCGCTTCTTTAAAGCCATTAGCTAGGCTTAATGCAAAACAGATCAAGTTGTATCAATCGAACCATCATCAAGATCATCAAAAAGCTCTTCAATAATACAACCACTCTTAATAGGTCTTTCAAATGAAGGCCTAATAAAGATACTTCTAGGAATAAAAGAAAAAGACGGAAGATCAATTGGAGTCTCATTTATTCTATTAAAGAGAGGTATCTCTTCCGGAGTCTTCACAGTTTCAACCCCTTTGGCAATAGATAGATTATTTTTGAAACAAGGAGCCTTTGGGACGTAAACAAACCTAGGTTCCTTCTTTGCCGGATTTTCCACCTTTTTTATTTTGATTGAGGAGAAATTAGTTCCTAGAGTGTCAATGATTTCCTCAATCTTATCAATCCTAGAAGGGTCCAAGTCATGGGATTTGATGGTCTCCAAAATTTTAAATTTTTTATGCATGGAGCTATCAAGTCTATTCAAATTCCCTTGGACCTTATGATACAACTCACTTCTCTTGTTAATTCTTGGCATCTCTAGCTCTATCTTTTCAAGTTTTTTCATAATATGAGCTAGGGTAGTGTCCTCTTGAATGCTAGCAACAGGGAGATTTCCAACAAGATTTTCCATAACACTAAGAGCTTCCCAAACTGGGGCTTCTATGAAATTCCCATTGATAGAAATATCTAGAATAAACCTATTCCAAGAAGTAATTCCAACATAAAAGTTTCTAAGAAGGATAGTAGTGGATTGCTTCTTGGTGGCTCTTTTTTGAGAATCATTAATTCTATACCAGGCATCTTTCAGATTTTCACCACCCCTTTGTTTAAAGGTGAGCACTTCTGCGTCACCAAAGGAAAAAGGACCAGACATAATGACAACTACTAGCAAGGTAACTATTTATTTTTTATTTTTGATAAAGGACACTAAAGCAAAAACTGAAAGGTAAACAGACAAGACTAAAAAGCAAAGATAAAAGATAGTGTGCAATTCCCCTATCTTGAAGAGCGGAGTCCCCAGCAACGGCGCCCAAAATTGCTTTGATGTCACGAGAATTTACTTGTCGCCCCTCGTTGGTTACCCAAAGTGGAAGGTTGAGATGTAGACAGCAGCAAATTTCCCTCGGTGAAGATACCAAGGTTTGTCTCCAGTAGGACTCCGATAACGACAAGAAGGTGACAACGGCGCCAGAGATTGGCGGTTGTCGTGGACCTGCACACACAACAGATAGCTTTGCTCCCAGCGAGTACAAAGGGGTTGTCAATCCCTCCGGCCTTGTTGTTTACAAAGGGTAAAACGCACGGGATAATAATGATAGTGATAGCAACGGAAAGATAAATAAAGCAGTAAATTGATAGAGGGTGTAAACAGTATTGGAAATATGGACCGGGGTCCTATGTTGTTCACTAGTGATGTCTCTCTCCCAAAAGACAATAAAATAGCCATGCGAGGTAAACAAATTACAGCTGGGCAATTGATTGGATTATGTGCGCAAACCAATGCTAATTATGCTATAAAGAAAGGAAGAGGAGTAGACCGAAATCCATCTGCATCTACCTCCTAATCATCCACCTTGAGATATCTATATAGAACATCTCGCTGGTATTAAGTTGCGAATCCCACCCAAAGTTTAAACTCAAAGCAACGGACAACTGCATTAAAGAACTTTGCGTAAAGAAAACAATCCTTGCACCCGCAAGTACAAGCACCGTTGTTTTCCCCCTTGTGGAAACAACACATCCCCTAGACTCATGTTTCTGTCACTCAAGCTAGTCATCGGGGGTCATGAACCCACAATCACGCATAACGCTCCCTCTTGGAGTCACTACCTACTACTTGGCCAAAGCAATAAACAAAAACGGTGAACATGCAAGAATTACTCAAGAACATAAATATAAAAGAAGAGAATCAAATATATAACTCAAACACAATCTGAACATAATCTCATAATCCATCGGATCCCAGCAAACTCAGCATAGAAACAGCAGAAATATTACATAAGTGCCTCGATCCTGTAGGGCAACTCACGAGGTCTAATCCATGAAGAACAAAGAGGGGAGGAGAACATCACATAACTACTGATCATAGACCCATGGTCCAAGGTGGACTACTCACGGTTCATCCGGGAAGCATCCATGGTGGTGGAGAAGCTCCCGGAGGTGATTCCTCCCTCCGGCAGGGTGCCGAGAAGAGGTCTTCTGGTGCTCCCGATCTTGGAAGCGCAGCGGCGACGGAACAGAGGAGAGATCGCGAAAAATGGTTCCCCGTCTCGGGGTTTTTGCGTCACGGGGAATAAATAGGCGAAGGGGGGCAGCCAGGGGGCCCACCAGGGGTCCAGGCGGCCCCCTGGCGCGGCCCCACCCTAGGGAACGCTGGGAGGGCGCCTGGGGCCCTGGTGGGTCCCATTTGGCCCGCCCTCGGTGATTCCAGAAGCTTCCTGATCGCTGATATTTTATTGGATTTTTCCCGAATTTTTGGAGCACTTTTAATATGGGGGAAACCTGAAATAGAAAAATAGCAGAAAAGAGAAACTTGCACTAGGGTGCACTGAGTTAATAGGTTAGTCCAAATATGATCAAAAGTGTATGGAAATTCATCAATATCATAGCAATATCACACAAAAGAGGCATGGAGCAAGGAGAAATTATAGATACGTTTTGGACATATCAAAATCCCCAAGCTTAATTCCTGCTCGTCCTCGAGTAGGTAAATGATAAAAGCATAATTTCTGTGGTGACATGCTAACAACCATATAAGAACTTTTAAGTAAAGCAATCATGGCATGTAATTCAATTCAAGTCATAATAGGAAGGATTCTATATTTAGTTTTGAAACAAGCAACATAAGAACATAAAGGTGCAAGAGCTCCTGCTGTCCGTGACTCGAATGTCTCCAAATGGTGTTTGCGTGCAAGAAAGGGGATAGGGATATACGAGAAAAAGTATTTTTGTGTTGAGAACTTAATCTACTAAAGTTTCACACTTCGTCTTCTTTGGAATCTTATCTTGACTCATCCCCAGACCACTAGCCAGCTACAAGTCAAAATGATCCACTCCTTTTAGACATTTTGAGCACTCATGCAATGGATGAGCGTAAGCAATAAAGTTGACACTTAGGATGGCAAAGAGAGAATATGGTGGAGGAGGAAGACAAAAAGGTGTGAAAGGCTCACATCAATGAGGACAATCATAGGCGAGAGAAAGCCAAATGATAGATATGATGTGAGGAGTAGGGATTGCCATGCAACGGATGCACATATGAGCTAAGGTAAGCTCTCCAATGGAACTAGTGGGGGTGCATCCAACTTGCTTGCTCAAGAATACCTAGAGCTCACTTAAGGAGGGTCATCATTGGAATATACAAGACAAGTTCTATAGTGTGAAGGTCCCCATATAGCTACATGCATGAATGATAATCTCTATGGAGTACAAGATATAAGAGGGAGTACGAGTGTGGATCTCTCAAAAGTAATAGTAGTGTGCCCCCTTCTCTTTTTTTCTCTTTTTTCTATTTTTTTCTATTTTTTTGGTGGCCTCAATGGCTCTTTCTATTTCCCTCATTTGTCCTCTTTGGGATCTTTTAATTTGTACTCTTTGGGATCTTTTAATTTGTCCACTTTGGGATCTTTTCCTCACTTTAGGGGCAACACTCTATATATTACAAAAAGTATAGAAGATCTTTCACACTTTACAAAGTACTCAAATCATAAAGATGTAACTATCATGATGTATGCAAATGTATGCCTCTGCCAGTGTAGCAGGATATGCAATGATACTAGCACGTCATGTAGCAATGATTGAGGGAAAGGCCCAACTAGCATGCGGCTCATCGATCAAGCAAGTAGCATGTATGGCATGAAGATCAAGTCATGAGAATATGGATGTTGCATGGCAATATATCTCGGAAAGGCTATGGAAATGACTTGATAGGTAGGTATGGTGGCTGTTTTGAGGAAGGATATAAGGAGGTTTATGATGACAGAGCGTATCGCGCCAAGGGTTTGGATGTACCGGCGAAGGTGGACGCCAACTCTCGGAGTGAGAAGAAACCAATGCACGGCACAGGAGAGGCTAGAAAAATATGGGAAGGTGGAAGTGTCAACTTTCGAATATTCACATTAGTCCGAAGAACTCATCCACTTATTATCGGTAACTCTCAATCTAATAAGGAGGTTTCACAAAGAGACAAGTACCCCGAGGAGGAGTGTATGGGGGTTTGGTTATCCTTGCGCATCCTCGACTCATGGTACGTGAGTGTTCTCTAATATTCGACCCCTCAGAAGAGTAGTGATCCATCTAGTAGCTAAAGTTCTCAACTAATTTTGTAAGCTTTGAAAATAAACACGGATTGCCCAAAATACGACATCTATCACTAATAGGGTAAATCTCTTGACACCAAAAGTCCAAACATTACTCAAAACAATACCTCAAAACTATTGCAAGTTACTACTACAAAAGAATAGCAACCTGAATTACCTACTTCAAGTCAAGATCCACAACTCAGTGCAACAGGCAAACTCTCTAAACAAGATAAACAAGAAAACTCAAGAGAGTTCCAGCAACAAACTAAACAAAATCTCTTTGAAAAGATAAACATGAATACTAAGAGCAAAACATGACAGTAGCTATGAAAAGATAAAGAACACACATAACAAAGATAAGCATGAAAAGTCCTATGTTGTGTTCTAGATTTTGGAAGTGGAGCGTGTTTCTCTCCCACACAAATAAAGCTGGTCTCTAAATCGTTATGAACAGAAAGAAAAGCTAAAAAAACTAAAAAAAACCTAAGAGCGAGACGCTCCAAGCATAACACATAATGAATGAAGTGATAAAAATATAGTGAAACGAGAAACGAACTGATAATTGTCGATGGAGAAGGGGATGCACGGGGGTATCCCCAAGCTTAGATGCTTGAGTCTGCTTGAATATTTCTTGGGGATGCATGGGGGCATCCCCAAGCTTGAGCGCTTGACACTCCTGAATCTTCTTTCATCATCTTCCCCCGCACACTTGAAAACTCCCTTCATACATAACTCATCATAATCTGATTAGCGAGGTTAGTACCCATAATAAAATAATTTTTGCTCTACTGGAAATAAGGATATTCTTGAAGAGATACTGTTTCTCAAGAATGCCAAAAAAAAATTTCAAAGAAAAAGCATGTTTAAGGTTTGCAAAACGAAGGAAAGGCAAAACAGGACAGAATCTGTGAAAAACAGACCAGCAGGTAGAAAAGAATTTTTTAGGGGTACTTCTGCAACTCAACTAAAAAAACTCAGAACATACGAAAGTTTTATAATTGTATAGAGCATGCTGTGTAAAAAATTCAGCTAAAACAGATGAACTGGGATTTTTCTCTGATTTTTCTAGTCACGAGGACAGAATCTGTTTTCTGGACAGCATGTCACAACTTTCACTTCCCTTGTCATATGAGGCTATAAATGGCACAAAGATTGAAAATGAAAGATAAAATAATGTTTCTACAGTAGTAACAATCATCGAGACCACTAAAAACAGAAGAAAAACAAAAATGAAATCCTAAATTCGTTGCGGGCTGCCTCCCGAAAGCGCTTCTTTAAAGCCATTAGCTAGGCTTAATGCAAAACAGATCAAGTTGTATCAATCGAACCATCATCAAGATCATCAAAAAGCTCTTCAATAATACAACCACTCTTAATAGGTCTTTCAAATGAAGGCCTAATAAAGATACTTCTAGGAATAAAAGAAAAAGACGGAAGATCAATTGGAGTCTCATTTATTCTATTAAAGAGAGGTATCTCTTCCAGAGTCTTCACAGTTTCAACCCCTTTGGCAATAGATAGATTATTTTTGAAACAAGGAGCCTTTGGGACGTAAACAAACCTAGGTTCCTTCTTTGCCGGATTTTCCACATTTTTTATTTTGATTGAGGAGAAATTAGTTCCTAGAGTGTCAATGATTTCCTCAATCTTATCAATCCTAGAAGGGTCCAAGTCATGGGATTTGATGGTCTCCAAAATTTTAAATTTTTTATGCATGGAGCTATCAAGTCTATTCAAATTCCCTTGGACCTTAAGATACAACTCACTTATCTTGTTAATTCTTGGCATCTCTAGCTCTATCTTTTCAAGTTTTTTCATAATATGAGCTAGGGTAGTGTCCTCTTGAATGCTAGCAACAGGGAGATTTCCAACAAGATTTTCCATAACACTAAGAGCTTCCCAAACTGGGGCTTCTATGAAATTCCCATTGATAGAAATATCTAGAATAAACCTATTCCAAGAAGTAATTCCAACATAAAAGTTTCTAAGAAGGATAGTAGTGGATTGCTTCTTGGTGGCTCTTTTTTGAGAATCATTAATTCTATACCAGGCATCTTTCAGATTTTCACCACCCCTTTGTTTAAAGGTGAGCACTTCTGCGTCACCAAAGGAAAAAGGACCAGACATAATGACAACTACTAGCAAGGTAACTATTTATTTTTTATTTTTGATAAAGGACACTAAAGCAAAAACTGAAAGGTAAACAAACAAGACTAAAAAGCAAAGATAAAAGATAGTGTGCAATTCCCCTATCTTGAAGAGCGGAGTCCCCAGCAACGGCGCCCAAAATTGCTTTGATGTCACGAGAATTTACTTGTCGCCCCTCGTTGGTTACCCAAAGTGGAAGGTTGAGATGTAGACAGCAGCAAATTTCCCTCGGTGAAGATACCAAGGTTTGTCTCCAGTAGGACTCCGATAACGACAAGAAGGTGACAACGGCGCCAGAGATTGGCGGTTGTCGTGGACCTGCACACACAACAGATAGCTTTGCTCCCAGCGAGTACAAAGGGGTTGTCAATCCCTCCGGCCTTGTTGTTTACAAAGGGTAAAACGCACGGGATAATAATGATAGTGATAGCAACGGAAAGATAAATAAAGCAGTAAATTGATAGAGGGTGTAAACAGTATTGGAAATATGGACCGGGGTCCTATGTTGTTCACTAGTGATGTCTCTCTCCCAAAAGACAATAAAATAGCCATGCGAGGTAAACAAATTACAGCTGGGCAATTGATTGGATTATGTGCGCAAACCAATGCTAATTATGCTATAAAGAAAGGAAGAGGAGTAGACCGAAATCCATCTGCATCTACCTCCTAATCATCCACCTTGAGATATCTATATAAAACATCTCGCTGGTATTAAGTTGCTAATCCCACCCAAAGTTTAAACTCAAAGCAACGGACAACTGCATTAAAGAACTTTGCGTAAAGAAAACAATCCTTGCACCCGCAAGTACAAGCACCGTTGTTTTCCCCCTTGTGGCAACAACACATCCCCTAGACTCATGTTTCTGTCACTCAAGCTAGTCATCGGGGGTCATGAACCCACAATCACGCATAACGCTCCCTCTTGGAGTCACTACCTACTACTTGGCCAAAGCAATAAACAAAAATGGTGAACATGCAAGAATTACTCAAGAACATAAATATAAAAGAAGAGAATCAAATATATAACTCAAACACAATCTGAACATAATCTCATAATCCATCGGATCCCAGCAAACTCAGCATAGAAACAGCAGAAATATTACATAAGTGCCTCGATCCTGTAGGGCAACTCACGAGGTCTAATCCATGAAGAACAAAGAGGGGAGGAGAACATCACATAACTACTGATCATAGACCCATGGTCCAAGGTGGACTACTCACGGTTCATCCGGGAAGCATCCATGGTGGTGGAGAAGCTCCCGGAGGTGATTCCTCCCTCCGGCAGGGTGCCGAGAAGAGGTCTTCTGGTGCTCCCGATCTTGGAAGCGCAGCGGCGACGGAACAGAGGAGAGATCGCGAAAAATGGTTCCCCGTCTCGGGGTTTTTGCGTCACGGGGAATAAATAGGCGAAGGGGGGCAGCCAGGGGGCCCACCAGGGGTCCAGGCGGCCCCCTGGCGCGGCCCCACCCTAGGGAACGCTGGGAGGGCGCCTGGAGCCCTGGTGGGTCCCATTTGGCCCCCCCTCGGTGATTCCAGAAGCTTCCTGATCGCTGATATTTTATTGGATTTTTCCCGAATTTTTGGAGCACTTTTAATATGGGGGAAACCTGAAATAGAAAAATAGCAGAAAAGAGAAACTTGCACTAGGGTGCACTGAGTTAATAGGTTAGTCCAAATATGATCAAAAGTGTATGGAAATTCATCAATATCATAGCAATATCACACAAAAGGGGCATGGAGCAAGGAGAAATTATAGATACGTTTTGGACATATCAAAATCCCCAAGCTTAATTCCTGCTCGTCCTCGAGTAGGTAAATGATAAAAGCATAATTTTTGTGGTGACATGCTAACAACCATATAAGAACTTTTAAGTAAAGCAATCATGGCATGTAATTCAATTCAAGTCATAACAGGAAGGATTATATATTTAGTTTTGAAACAAGCAACATAAGAACATAAAGGTGCAAGAGCTCTTGCTGTCCGTGACTCGAATGTCTCCAAATGGTGTTTGCGTGCAAGAAAGGGGATAGGGATATACGAGAAAAAGTATTTTTGTGTTGAGAAATTAATCTACTAAAGTTTCACACTTCGTCTTCTTTGGAATCTTATCTTGACTCATCCCCAGACCACTAGCCAGCTACAAGTCAAAATGATCCACTCCTTTTAGACATTTTGAGCACTCATGCAATGGATGAGCGTAAGCAATAAAGTTGACACTTAGGATGGCAAAGAGAGAATATGGTGGAGGAGGAAGACAAAAAGGTGTGAAAGGCTCACATCAATGAGGACAATCATAGGCGAGAGAAAGCCAAATGATAGATATGATGTGAGGAGTAGGGATTGCCATGCAACGGATGCACATATGAGCTAAGGTAAGCTCTCCAATGGAACTAGTGGGGGTGCATCCAACTTGCTTGCTCAAGAATACCTAGAGCTCACTTAAGGAGGGTCATCATTGGAATATACAAGACAAGTTCTATAGTGTGAAGGTCCCCATATAGCTATATGCATGAATATAATCTCTATGGAGTACAAGATATAAGAGGGAGTACGAGTGTGGATCTCTCAAAAGTAATAGTAGTGTGCCCCCTTCTCTTTTTTCCTCTTTTTTCTATTTTTTTCTATTTTTTTGGTGGCCTCAATGGCTCTTTCTATTTCCCTCATTTGTCCTCTTTGGGATCTTTTAATTTGTACTCTTTGGGATCTTTTAATTTGTCCACTTTGGGATCTTTTCCTCACTTTAGGGGCAACACTCTATATATTACAAAAAGTATAGAAGATCTTTCACACTTTACAAAGTACTCAAATCATAAAGAAGATGTAACTATCATGATGTATGCAAATGTATGCCTCTGCCAGTGTAGCAGGATATGCAATGATACTAGCACGTCATGTAGCAATGATTGAGGGCAAGGCCCAACTAGCATGCGGCTCATCGATCAAGCAAGTAGCATGTATGGCATGAAGATCAAGTCATGAGAATATGGATGTTGCATGGCAATATATCTCGGAAAGGCTATGGAAATGACTTGATAGGTAGGTATGGTGGCTGTTTTGAGGAAGGATATAAGGAGGTTTATGATGACAGAGCGTATCACGCCAAGGGTTTGGATGTACCGGCGAAGGTGGACGCCAACTCTCGGAGTGAGAAGAAACCAATGGACGGCACAGGAGAGGCTAGAAAAATATGGGAAGGTGGAAGTGTCAACTTTCGAATATTCACATTAGTCCGAAGAACTCATCCACTTATTATCGGTAACTCTCAATCTAATAAGGAGGTTTCACAAAGAGACAAGTACCCCGAGGAGGAGTGTATGGGGGTTTGGTTATCCTTGCGCATCCTCGACTCATTGTACGTGAGTGTTCTCTAATATTCGACCCCTCAGAAGAGTAGTGATCCATCTAGTAGCTAAAGTTCTCAACTAATTTTGTAAGCTTTGAAAATAAACACGGATTGCCCAAAATACGACATCTATCACTAATAGGGTAAATCTCTTGACACCAAAAGTCCAAACATTACTCAAAACAATACCTCAAAACTATTGCAAGTTACTACTACAAAAGAATAGCAACCTGAATTACCTACTTCAAGTCAAGATCCACAACTCAGTGCAACAGGCAAACTCTCTAAACAAGATAAACAAGAAAACTCAAGAGAGTTCCAGCAACAAACTAAACAAAATCTCTTTGAAAAGATAAACATGAATACTAAGAGCAAAACATGACAGTAGCTATGAAAAGATAAAGAACACACATAACAAAGATAAGCATGAAAAGTCCTATGTTGTGTTCTAGATTTTGGAAGTGGAGCGTGTTTCTCTCCCACACAAATAAAGTTGGGCTCTAACTCGTTATGAACAGAAAGAAAATCTAAAAAAACTAAAAAAAACCTAAGAGCGAGACGCTCCAAGCATAACACATAATGAATGAAGTGATAAAAATATAGTGAAACGAGAAACGAACTGATAATTGTCGATGGAGAAGGGGATGCACGGGGGTATCCCCAAGCTTAGATGCTTGAGTCTGCTTGAATATTTCTTGGGGATGCATGGGGGCATCCCCAAGCTTGAGCGCTTGACACTCCTGAATCTTCTTTCATCATCTTCCCCCGCACACTTGAAAACTCCCTTCATACATAACTCATCATAATCTGATTAGCGAGGTTAGTACCCATAATAAAATAATTTTTTCTCTACTGGAAATAAGGATATTCTTGAAGAGATACTGTTTCTCAAGAATGCCAAAAAAAAATTTCAAAGAAAAAGCATGTTTAAGGTTTGGAAAACGAAGGAAAGGAAAAACAGGACAGAATCTGTGAAAAACAGACCAGCAGGTAGAAAAGAATTTTTTAGGGGTACTTCTGCAACTCAACTAAAAAAACTCAGAACATACGAAAGTTTTATAATTGTATAGAGCATGCTGTGTAAAAAATTCAGCTAAAACAGATGAACTGGGATTTTTCTCTGATTTTTCTAGTCACGAGGACAGAATCTGTTTTCTGGACAGCATGTCACAACTTTCACTTCCCTTGTCATATGAGGCTATAAATGGCACAAAGATTGAAAATGAAAGATAAAATAATGTTTCTACAGTAGTAACAATCATCGAGACCACTCAAAACAGAAGAAAAACAAAAATGAAATCCTAAATTCGTTGCGGGCTGCCTCCCGAAAGCGCTTCTTTAAAGCCATTAGCTAGGCTTAATGCAAAACAGATCAAGTTGTATCAATCGAACCATCATCAAGATCATCAAAAAGCTCTTCAATAATACAACCACTCTTAATAGGTCTTTCAAATGAAGGCCTAATAAAGATACTTCTAGGAATAAAAGAAAAAGACGGAAGATCAATTGGAGTCTCATTTATTCTATTAAAGAGAGGTATCTCTTCCAGAGTCTTCACAGTTTCAACCCCTTTGGCAATAGATAGATTATTTTTGAAACAAGGAGCCTTTGGGACGTAAACAAACCTAGGTTCCTTCTTTGCCGGATTTTCCACCTTTTTTATTTTGATTGAGGAGAAATTAGTTCCTAGAGTGTCAATGATTTCCTCAATCTTATCAATCCTAGAAGGGTCCAAGTCATGGGATTTGATGGTCTCCAAAATTTTAAATTTTTTATGCATGGAGCTATCAAGTCTATTCAAATTCCCTTGGACCTTAAGATACAACTCACTTATCTTGTTAATTCTTGGCATCTCTAGCTCTATCTTTTCAAGTTTTTTCATAATATGAGCTAGGGTAGTGTCCTCTTGAATGCTAGCAACAGGGAGATTTCCAACAAGATTTTCCATAACACTAAGAGCTTCCCAAACTGGGGCTTCTATGAAATTCCCATTGATAGAAATATCTAGAATAAACCTATTCCAAGAAGTAATTCCAACATAAAAGTTTCTAAGAAGGATAGTAGTGGATTGCTTCTTGGTGGCTCTTTTTTGAGAATCATTAATTCTATACCAGGCATCTTTCAGATTTTCACCACCCCTTTGTTTAAAGGTGAGCACTTCTGCGTCACCAAAGGAAAAAGGACCAGACATAATGACAACTACTAGCAAGGTAACTATTTATTTTTTATTTTTGATAAAGGACACTAAAGCAAAAACTGAAAGGTAAACAAACAAGACTAAAAATCAAAGATAAAAGATAGTGTGCAATTCCCCTATCTTGAAGAGCGGAGTCCCACTAACGGCGCCCAAAATTGCTTTGATGTCACGAGAATTTACTTGTCGCCCCTCGTTGGTTACCCAAAGTGGAAGGTTGAGATGTAGACAGCAGCAAATTTCCCTCGGTGAAGATACCAAGGTTTGTCTCCAGTAGGACTCCGATAACGACAAGAAGGTGACAACGGCGCCAGAGATTGGCGGTTGTCGTGGACCTACACACACAACAGATAGCTTTGCTCCCAGCGAGTACAAATGGGTTGTCAATCCCTTCGGCCTTGTTGTTTACAAAGGGTAAAACGCACGGGATAATAATGATAGTGATAGCAACGGAAAGATAAATAAAGCAGTAAATTGATAAAGGGTGTAAACAGTATTGGAAATATGGACCGGGGTCCTATGTTGTTCACTAGTGATGTCTCTCTCCCAAAAGACAATAAAATAGCCATGCGAGGTAAACAAATTAAAGCTGGGCAATTGATTGGATTATGTGCGCAAACCAATGCTAATTATGCTATAAAGAAAGGAAGAGGAGTAGACCGAAATCCATCTGCATCTACCTCCTAATCATCCACCTTGAGATATCTATATAGAACATCTCGCTGGTATTAAGTTGCGAATCCCACCCAAAGTTTAAACTCAAAGCAACGGACAACTGCATTAAAGAACTTTGCGTAAAGAAAACAATCCTTGCACCCGCAAGTACAAGCACCGTTATTTTCCCCCTTGTGGCAACAACACATCCCCTAGACTCATGTTTCTGTCACTCAAGCTAGTCATCGGGGGGCATAAACCCAAAATCATGCATAACGCTCCCTCTTGGAGTCAGTACCTACTACTTGGCCAAAGCAATAAACAGAAACAGAGAACATGCAAGAATTACTGAAGAACATAAATATAAAAGAGGAGAATCAAATATATAACTCAAACACAATCTGAACATAATCTCATAATCCATCGGATCCCAGCAAACTCAGCATAGCAACATTAGAAATATTACATAAGTACCTCGATCATGTAGTGAAGCTCACGAGGTCTAATCCATGAAGAACAAAGATGGGAGGAGAACATCACATAGATAATGATCATAGACCCATGGTCCAAGGGGGACTACTCACGGTTCATCTGGGAAGCATCCATGGTGGTGGAGAAGCTCCCGGAGGTGATTCCTCCCTCCGGCAGGGTGCCGGGAAGAGGTCTTTTGGTGCTCCCGATCTTGGAAGCGCAGCGGCGGCAGAACAGAGGAGAGATTGCGAAAAAGGGTTCCCCGTCTCGGGGTTTTTGCGTCACGGGGAATAAATAGGCGAAGGGGCAGTCAGGGGGGCCACCAGGGATCCAGGCGGCCCACTGGCGCGGCCCCACCCTGGGGTGCGCCTGGGTCCCCTTTGCCCCCCCCCCCCCCGGTGATTCCCGAAGCTTCCTGATCGCTGATTTTTTATTGGATTTTTCCTGAATTTTTGGAGCACTTTTAATATGGGGGAAAACTGAAATAGAAAAACAGCAGAAAACAAGAACTGGCACTGGAGTGCACTGAGTTAATAGGTTAGTCCAAATATGATCAATAGTGTATGGAAGTTCATTAATATCATAGAAATATCACACAAAAGAGGCATGGAGCAAGCAGAAATTATAGATACGTTTTGGACGTATCAAGTATATCCAGTAACTCTAGAGGCGCCATTGTAACTTTGTGGCAACGATTCATCCATCAAGTCAGTTAGCTAAAGGAAGATGAAAGGCGAATATCCTTATTGATGGATCGACATAAAAAGATGGTGATTCAACTAAAGGTTGTTCAAGACGGCTCTATCAAGAAAGATGAGCGTATCAAGCAGCCGGAGGCCAAGTTGAAACATAGGGATGATAAAGAAGTCACCCTAAGTCAGAGTATTCCAACGCTGGTCAAGGCCATTTTTGGTAAGAGTCTGCTCATAATTTTGAATTTGTGTGAGAAGATAGTTTTCCTTAGCGTGTTCCGCTTATGTGCTTGTCTGCACTCTTGTTAGGTCCAGAGGACTCGATAATGACTGAGTTGCCAGCAAAATAGTTCAAGGCTGTTACGAATGTCGTCCGAGACGTCCATACCGATGGGAATACGCTCCAGCTAGCTTGTAGCAGCAGCGGGCGCTGGCAACTGCTACTGCTACGTAGGGTTAGCAGTAGCACCTCCTGGATTGGGCGCTACTAATAGATATAGAGGCAGCGCCTGCCTTTGTCAAGCGCTACTAGTAATATTTTTCAATTTTTTTCCTTTTCTCCCTATTTTCTCATATTTGTTTGTACAGGTTTCATAGTATAATGCACACAATAGTATCATCAATTTATAGACATCCACACCTCAATATCTCATACACAGACAATAGTCTGAATCGATCATCTCATATATATTATCACATGATCATAATATCCAACACAAAGGTTAATATCGAACACAAAGGTGAACTTTTCCTAGTTTAACTTCGCTAATATCCAACAACATAATGTTTAACAACAACTACGAACCAACCTACTGATCACGACCACAAGGTGAAATGAAAAAAAACCAAAAGACACCCCACATTCCATTATGTAATATGGAGAACAACTTGTCTCCATGTTTGATGTTCATCCCATTCACTATCCTTTTCCATCCTCTTATTCTTACGCAGCCATCATCTCCAGCTTCAGTGGAGTAGTCAGGGCTGAAGAGGACATTCCATGCCCGTACCGAAAAACAACTGTAAGGTCGCCTTGAGGAGGCATCCACTTAGGCGTACATGCTGTCGGGATTCTCTGTTGAAAACATACGAGTAAAATACTAAGTAATACATTATACTTAATGTTAGGTCAAAAGATTTCCGAAAATGGACTAGTGTGATAGAATAGTAAAAAATCTTACCATGATATTATTATCTTTTACATGTCCTGGAAACAACTTGACAACAAATGGAACATATAGTGTATAAGGTTCGCCAATATTATTCAAGTTCACAAACGAAGGAACACCTTTAAGAACATTGATGAAATCATCTTGTTCATCAATTGTCAAGAGAAATCCATCATTATGAAAAGTATTATCAAGCATCTTCCGAACTTCTTTTGGAGCTTGGAGATAAACTAACAATTATAAATAAGTTGTCAACTTAGGAAGCAAGAAAATAAGGAAGTAAACAAGTCAAAGTTGTTTAAGAAACTCACATGGAGATAGAACCAGCTTAATGTCGTCCACTAGCATCCAAATGTCCTTATTTCGAAATGTTTGACCATATCGACGACGAAGTCCAAGATCAAATGTTATTTTCATATCATCCTCTAATACATATGCCTTGCATAGTGCATACCAATTTGGAAAATCAAAATATGTGCTATTTGGTTCATTAAAGACCTCGACCTTTACAGTTATTCCATCTTTCGTCTCAATAATTACATCTTTTTTGGCATTCTCACGCCACTCATCGATTTTGACAAAGTCGCAGGCATGAGGTCTTGCGTAGCAATGGATGTGCTAGTTGATTATAAAAAAATACACGTCAAAACAAAAAGTAAGCGAAGCATGCTTAAATAAGAAGATGTCGATGAAGTTTCATGCCGTTTGAAATTCGAAGCCCTCCCTAAGCGTGATGGAGAAGTATCTTTCTTCCTCCCCATCCAACTCTGGAAACTTGTCGCACCGACCCGAGTCATCACCACAATAGTCGCACTCGGGGATTCTATCGTCGTCTGCCATTTTCTGTGTTCATAATTCAAAACTTAGGCATTTAAAACAAAATGAAAAACATATGAACTCAAATAGAAAAAGTAATGATTAAAAGTAGGAAAATGATTCTAGCATATGTCACTACATTCCTTCTGCTCAGAAAAATTTATACTAACTAAAAAATTAACAAAAATGAATATGGGATGATAAAATTCCAATTAGTTCCTCATATTTAGATTCAACACATAAGCGAATGCAAAAATAATATCACTCATACATATATATCGAGTAATACAACGGTAAACAACGTGACTTGCGTAGTGCTTGGTCATACATATATTTATCTTAAGACTCATACATATAATACATGACTAATACAGTAAACAACGTTGGGTGCGGATGGTCGCCACCCAAAGAGAAGGAACCACGACCAACTCGTAGCTCGGGTGAGATCCCCGAAGAACCTTCCAAGTCCTCCATGACCCGGTGTCCAACGCCACCAAGTAGCGACGGACATGCTCTTCCTCCTCCCTGACACGTCGGCATACAATCCACTCGGGGGCCGGCTGCCTCTGCACTGACTGTGGCCCACTGTTACGTCCCAAACGTATCTATAATTTCTGCTTGCTCCATGCATGTTTTGTGTGACTTTGCCATGATTTGCTTGAACTTTCATACACTTTTGAGCATATTTGGACTAATCTATTAACCCAGTGCACCCAGCTGCCAGTTGCT
The DNA here is from genome assembly GCA_950022295.1 of Bromus sterilis. Classification (NCBI taxonomy): domain Eukaryota; kingdom Viridiplantae; phylum Streptophyta; class Magnoliopsida; order Poales; family Poaceae; genus Bromus; species Bromus sterilis. The sequence continues at coordinate 342,243,116 of OX465596.1, read as the reverse complement.
GTTTTCTGCTGTTTTTGTATTTCAGGTTTTCCGGCCATTAAAAGTGCTCCAAAAAATCAGGAAAAATCAGATAAAAAATCAGCGACCCGGAAGCTTCCGGAATCACCAAGGTAGCGGAGGGGGGCCACCACCAGGAGACTAGGAGGGTCCCTGGAGCGGCCCCACCCTAGGCCGCGCCAGGAGGCCTCCTGGCTGCCTGTTGGTCCCCTCGACACCCCCTTACGCCTATATTTAGCCCTCGGGGTGGAAACCCCTAATATGGAAGTACTTTTTCCAGAAGCGATTCCGATCTCCGCCGCCATCGCCAACAAGCTTCGGGGGATCAGAATCCCTGTATCGGCACCCTGCCGGGATGGGGAAGTGCCCGCGGATTCATCTCTATCGACGTTGCTTCCTTCCTCCATGAAGCGTGAGTAGTTCTCCCTCGGGGCTGAGGTTTCTACCAGTAGCTATGTGTTCTTCTCTCTCCCCCATGATGTGATCTTCGTTGTGATCATAGGCTATGTTAATCTAGGGTGATCCCATGATATTTACCCTTCCTCTATGTATTGGATTGATGTACTCAATTGATCTTAATTATCTAGTATAATCCCCGAGACCAAGGTGACAGCGGTCTATTGGACATGGGTTAGAAGAATATTATCATGAGTGATTTCCTCTTTTGTGTGTTGATTGAAGATTGAGGGTCTCTTGGTGCTTGTCTTTGACTATCCTTGAGATATGTTGTGGTGATTGTGTTACTCTCTTTGGATGGCCGCGGTGACATTGGGAAATCCATAGATTGAGAACTACGAACTTTGAGGTGTGCTTTTGTAGCCCTACATAATTCTCATCCTCTCTTGACCACAAAGGAATGACCTCCGAGTGCGTCTCCATTGTATGTTTTATGGGAAATATCATGTGATTAGACTATTTTAATGTTGTTGGGAGTTGCCACTAGTGAAAGTATGAGGCCTAGGCCTTGTTTCCACCATTGTTACACCGTTTGTGCTCACTTTTGTCACATGTTTGCTTGCTGCACTTTTTATTACAGATTTATATTACCTTTCTTTGCCACACCTATCACTAGTATTTTACCATCTCTTCGCCGAACAAGTGCACCTATACAACTCCTAGTTTTATTAGGTGTGTTGGGGACACAAAAGACTTCTTGTATCTTAATTGCAGGGTTGCTTGAGAGAGACCATCTTTAACCTCTACTTCCCTGAGTTCAATAAACCTTAGGTCATCCACTTGAGGGAAATTGTTGTTGTCCTACAAACCTCTGCTCTTGGAGGCCCAACATAGTCTACAAGAATAGAAGCGTGCGTAGACATCACCCACGCGACCGCCAGCAAAGATGATCCGGTTCGACGACAGGACCCGGATTCTTCACTAGGCGGCGCGCCTCGGAGATCAACTCCCAGTGCCAGCCCGGGGGAGCCCAGTCCCAGACATCGCCCATCCCATCAAGGAGGTGCTCTCCGACGCGGAGACGACGGGGATGCGGGCCAGGCATCGTTGTCGAGAACTTGTTCAATATACAAATTTTTATTAAAATGAACGAGTGAAAAATTTATACTAACTAACAAATTAACAAAATAAGACAAAAATACTTCCGGAAAAAATACAAAGTTTTATTTGAATCACCGGCATTCTAAAAATGGAGAAATAGTGCCTCATATTTAGATTGGACACATAAGCGATTCCAGGGAGAGTGTGGCAGCGAACCCAAATAGGATGCACAAGTTCCGTAGTTTTACATATCACAAGGGTTCGCTTGACACTCTCCCTAATGTCACATAGTGTCACAATATATTTAAATCATCGGCATTCTAAAAAAGGAGAAATAGTGCCTCATATTTAGATTGGACACATAAGCGATTCCAGGGAGAGTGTGGCAGCGAACCCAAATAGGATGCAGATGTTCCGTACTTGTACAAATCACAAGGGTTCGCTTCACACTCTCCCTGATGTCACATAGTGTCACAATATATTTAAATCATCGGCATTCTAAAAAATCCTAATTACCTCAATATGCTAACCAAAAATCCTAATTGCCTCCAGTCATTGCTAAAAGTAGGAAAATGATTCTAGCAAATGTCACTATATTTATATCATTTGCATTCTTAAAAAATAGAAAAAGTAATGATTAAAATTAATTTCATGCTAAAACACCATTTAATTCCCGTTTCGACAAATCTCAAGCACTCGATGTGTCCTACTTTTCTAGAACAACTCATGCCGAAATCCATGGAAATTTTCGGCATGACATTTGCTAAAAATTCGACATATTGAGCACCTGAAATTTGCCGGAACGTAAATAAATCGACATTCCATAAAAACATAGGCCACTCATATCCTGCAAACAATCAGCCTAATTACTCAATATGCTAAGAAAAGGACAATTTAAGCTACACAAGCACCACACACACATATTTAAACTAGAGGAGGATCGCTAATGATCTTGTGTGCTGCTCAAGTTACATGATTTTTTCCCTAGCAATAATATGAACCCGAACAATGCATCCATAGCAATAGCAATTTTTCAAACTGTTTCCCATGTTTCAATCTAACAAAAATCCTAGATTATGTTTCAATCTAACAAAAATCCACATTACGTTCCAATCGAACAAAAACCCTACATTATGTTTCAATCTAACAGAAATTTTATGAATTATTGAGAGAGGGGATTGAGGAGAGACTCACCAGTGGGTGGCGGCGGCGTGGAGGAGCGAGGCGTGATGGGGAGGCGGCCGGGAGGTCGGAGCGGCGACGGTTGGGGAGGCAGGCGGCGGGTCGGGGCGGGGGAGGGTCGGGGAGGTGGGCGGCGGTTCGGGGCGGCGGCGCGGTCGGGGCGGACGAGCAGCGCGGCGGTGGGTCAGGGCGACGACGCGAGGGAAGAAGGAGAGAGAGAGACAGAAAAATGTGAGAGTGAGGGTTAGGCCGGTTATGTGCGGCCCATAGCAGCAGCGCTCCCCAAGAGAGACGCGCTGCTGGTATATGCGGACCGTTGGATCCACTTCAGAAGTAGCGTGTGACATGTTGGGGCTCTACTTCTATGTAAATAGTAGTAGCGTGCTTTACAGGGAGGCGCTACTGCTGCCAGTTGTCAGATGGGTTTGGTAGGGACCACCTTTTGAAGTAGCAGGTCCCCGAAGGAGGCGCTACTGATAAAGACCTAGCAGTAGCGGGCCACCATAAAAGGCGCTACTGCTAATTAGTAGTAGCGCCCTCAGAAGAGGGGCGCTATTGTTAAGCCTCTACCTATAAGTTTTTTCCTAGTATGGTCGGGCAATTATTTTTGCTTCTGGCTTGCCTGGAATTCCTCGGGCTATATCGAAGATGTTAGAAGAACTGTCGAAGATGCCGGCTTGGATTCGGGCGTCCAAAAGATCTGCTTTCCGTCAAAGGTCCATGAGAGCTCTTGCGTTATGCAAGATATATGATCCTGCCTTTGAGCCGGCTCGGCTGGTGGAGGGTGTGCCGGCGAGAAGAGCCGACGGTCAATTGTTTGAAAGAGAAGATTATTAGCAAGTCATGCAGGCGACCCATGTAGAGGCGTCTATAATTGTTGATGATATTAACGTGGAAAGGTCTGAGTCTGGTTACCGCGAACAGGGCCAGAAGCATTCTATGCCGGATCCAAGACCTGTGAATTGGAAACGAGGTGGTTTCCGGATGCCACTAGTGGACCTGACGACTCCTTCTGTGGGGGTAGCCCCAAATCCTGGATCGGGAAAAAACGGCGATTCAAAGGAGTCGGTCCCGGGAACTAGCAAGAGATCCTAATCAAATTTGGTCTTCTTAGTTAAGTATAGGAAAAAAACATGTGTAAAGTATGCCTCTATTGTGCAAATGGTTTTATGTACAAGAAATTTAATGTTGGAATGTAAATAGCTCGTAGAAGTTGGTTGTGCACGTGACATGGTCAGTTTCCTTTGATTGAATAAGTTCAGGGTCTCTTTCCCTCACGATCGAATGCCTTTGAGTAACTTATGAAAATAAATTACTGGTCAATGGTGTGTGCGTAGGTCAAACTTCTCTGTAAGCCGGCGTCGCATGACTTATTATGCTGTTATGCTTGCTTAGATTCAGGGTCACCGTGGCCTCTTAGGAGCCGTTGGAGTAAATCGTAAGCCGGTACATCAGGTCATAGAAGTGCGATTGTGCATCAAGCTTACAGGTGACATTTTTCCTTGATAGACTGAACCTGAAAAAAGAAGAAATACTTGCGGAAAAAATAGCATATCAAATTGATCTTATGGAATGGGGGAATGTAATAAGCAGGGTTGTCTCTTCAGGAGTCGGCTCCATACTTATCGTACAAAAAGGGAGCGAGGGATAAAAGAGGAAGAGTTGTTATTGCAAATTTCTTACCAACGGGGCTACGTGTATTAGGGATGGAGCCGCGCAATGTTCCATGATCGGGGCATTTCTTCTCCCAAAGTTTTTGATTTTGACGGCTCTCGTATGTCCACTAGATAGTATGATCCGTTGTCTAGGTTTTTGCTTACCACGAAGGGTCCTTCCCTTGGTGAAGATAGCTTGTGCATTTTGTCCTTATTTTTTATGAGACGTAAGACTAAGTTTCCTTCTTGGTAGGTACAACTCTTTATTCTTCGGCTATGGTATCGCCTCAAGTCCTGTTGGTAGATTGCCGACTTTGCAGCGGTGATGTAACGCTCTCCATCGAGGAGGAGAAGAGAGTCTTGTCTTTCTTTCTCATTGTCAGCTTCTACATACGCCATGACTCGAGGCGAGTCGTGCCTTGTGTCACTTGGTAGGATGGCCTCAGCTCCGTAGACGAGCAAGAAAGGTGTGTACCCCGTCGAGCGGTTCTGGGATGTTCGGATGCTTCATAACACAGAGGGGAGTTCGTCTTCCCAGCAACCTGGAGACTGTTGTAACGGAACAAGGAGTCGAGGTTTGATCCCTCAGAGGAGTTCCTGGTGTGCACGTTCGGCTTGTCCGTTGGACTGCGGATGTGCTACGGAGGACAAATCCACTCTTATGTGCTCATGTTGGCAAAATCTTTCCATGACTCCTTTCGACTAATTGCTCCCGTTGTCGGTGATTATGTTGTGCGGTTATCCAAACCGGAAGATGATTTTATTTAGGAATTTCAACGCCGTCTTTGCGTCTCATTTGCTAACAGTCTCTGCTTCCACCCATTTGGTGAATTTGTCGGCTCCTACTAGGAGGTGAGTGTTCTTTTTCTGGGAACGTTTGAAGGGGCCCACCATGCCCATCCCCCATACTGCGAAGGTCTAGGTTATCGGGATCATCCGGAGTTCTTGAGCCAAAACGTGGTCGTGCCGAGCGTAGCATTTACATCCATAACATTTTTTTAGTATCTCCTCTTTGTCGGCGTGAGCCGTTGGCCAATAGAAACCGTGTATAGCTTTGGCCACCATAGATCGAGAGTCGGCGTGATGACCAAAATCTCCCGAGTGTATCTCATTGAGTATTTCACGTCCTTCCTCTGGCGAGACACACCGTTGGAAGATGCCTGTGGGACTGAGTCGATGTAATTCGTCGTTATGGATTACGAAGGATTTTCTACGTCTGATGATTTTTCTGGCCAGAAACTCTTCACCTAGTAGTATTCCTCGTGTCTTATAATCCAGGTAAGGCGTGACCCATTCTGGGGTGGCGTGGAGTGCCGCTAGAAGGGCCATTTCCGGGTCTGGTACTGCTATTTCCTCTTCGGTTGGGAGCCGTACAGAGGGGTGTTCCAGGATATATAGGAAAACATTGGGTGGCACCGGCTTCTACTGAGATCCCAGGCGAGACAGAGTGTCGGCCACCTCATTGAGATTTCTCTCTATGTGGTCGACCTGGTATCCCGTGAAAAAGCCGGCTTGCCGTGATACTTTTCGGCGGTAAGCCGCCATCAACGAATCCATGGAGTTCCATGTCCCAGAGACTTGTTGAGAGACCAGATCCGAGTCTCCTAGACAGTGTATCCTGGTTATGTTCATCTCTCGGGCGAGTCAAAGGCCATGTAGCAGGGCTACGTACTCGGCCGCGTTGTTGGTGCAGGGGGAACGTAGCTGGAGGACATAGCAAAAAAATTCTCCTTGAGGAGAAGTCATGACCCTGGCCCCTGATCCTTGCAATTGTCGGCTTCCATCGAAGTGCAGTGTCCAGGATTTGGTGGTTGGCTTCTCAGGTAGTATTTGTAGTTTCGTCCATTCATTGATGAAGTGGACTAGAGCTTGGGATTTGATAGTCGTGCGCGGCTCATATTTTACGTCATAGGCGCCTAATTCTATGACCCACTTTCCTATCCGCACAGTCGCTTCCCTGTTCTGTATGTTATCTCGTAGTGGCGCTGAGCCAACGACCATGATGGAGTGCTCTTGGAAGTAGTGTTTCAGCTTTTGGCTTGACAAAAGACTCCCAAGACCAACTTCTGCCAATGCGTATAGCGTTGCTTGGACATGGATAGCACCTTGTTGACGTAGTAGGCGGGTCATTGGATTAATTGCTCTTTCCCTTCTTCTTTTCGTTCGACCACTACGGCGGCACTGATAGTTTTGCTGTTTGCGGCTATGTAGAGCAACATGGACTCCTTTGGATTTGGAGCCGTGAGGACTGGTGCTTGGGATAGTTGGAGTTTCAGGGCCTCCAGTTCTTCGTCAGCTTCCTTATTCCAGACGAACATATATGTTTTATTCAGGAGCCGGTATAGGGGAATGGCCGTTTCGCCGAGCTGGCTTACAAACCTGCTGAGGGAGGCGATGCATCCAGTGATCTTCTGGACACCCCGGATAGAGGTTTGTTTTTATAGAGAAATGATCTATCTCGATTCCTCGATGCCTCTCTCTGATATGATGTATCCTAGAAGTTTCTCAGCTGATACACTGAAGGTGCATTTGGACGGGTTTAGTTTCATCTGTTAGGTGTGGAGATTCGCAAATGTTTCCTCCAAGTCTTTGATCAATGAGTCGGCCTTTTCGGTCTTGATTATTATGTCGTCGATGTATGCGTGCACGTTGCGCCCGATCTGTTCTTTCAGGCAGTTCTGGACGATGCGTTGGTACGTGGCTCCAGCGTTTTTCAGGACGAAAGGCATTGATGTATAATAGAAGGCCCCAACTGGTGTGATGACCGATGTTTTTTCCTGGTCTTCGACGGACATCTTTATCTGATGATAACCAGAATAAGTGTCCAAGAAGCATAAGAGCTCACGTCCCGCCGTGGAGTCGATGATTTGGTCTATCCGTGGTAGGGAGAAAGGATCTTTGCAGCATGCTTTGTTGAGGTCCGTGTAGTCGATGCACATGCGCCAAGTTCCAATTTTCTTAAGGACTAAGACCGGGTTGGCTAGCCAATATAGGTGAAATACATCCATTATTAACCCGGCAGCAAGGAGCCGGGCCACTTCCTCTCCCATGGCTCCTCTTCTCTCCTTGTAAAGCGACGAAGGAGTTGTTTGATCGGCTTCATTTTGGGGTCGGTGTTTAGGTGGTGCTCAGCGAGTTCTCTCGGGATGCCTGGCATGTCTGAGGGCTTCCATACGAAGATGTCCCGATTCTCACGGATGAACTCGATGAGCGCGCTTTCCTATTTGTCTGGCAGCACTGTCCTAATGATGAATTTCTTGGAGGTGTCGCCTGTGACAAAGTCGACTTTCTTGGTATCTTCTGCAGGCTCGAACTTTGGGTTGGAGTCAGGCGTAGGTTTTTTGAGTAGTGTTGGGTCAGCCGGGTCCACCCTTTCCTTGTAGACTTCGAGTCCAAGTTGGGCGCACTCTTGTTCCGTGTACGTAGATTCTTCTTTCTCGCAGAACGTGGCTATTTCCCGGCTTCCATCAACGGTAATTACACCATAAGGACCCGGCATCTTGAGCTTGAGGTATATGTAACACGGGCAAGCCATGAACTTGGCATAGGCTGGTCTTCCGAACAATGCGTGCTAGGGGCTCTTGAAGTCCACAACCTTGAAGGGTAGTACTTCTGATCTTAAGTTGGAGGTGCTTCCGAAGCCACTTCAAGGTGTATTCTTCCTAAGGGATGGGTCGACTTTCCTGGGATGATTCCAAGGAAAACCGTAGAGGATGGCTGCAGTTGCTTCCGGGTTAGGCTCATCTCCTGAAGGTCTTGAAGTATAGTATCTTTATGATGCCTCCCCCGTCCATGAGGACCTTTTCCAAGGTGTAGCCGTAGACCTGTGGTGCCACCACAAGGGCTAGGTTTCCTGAAGAGTCGACTCGTGGGGGATGGTCGCTTTGACTCTAGGTTATTACTTGTTCGGACCACTTAAGCCATCTGTGAACTGCGGGATCATGCGAAACTGATAGCGTCGTGGCACTGGTGGTAAAACGTGATAAGAGGTGGCGTGAGCGATCTCATCGGGTCGCTCTTGGCGGCCGCGTCCAGTTTTCTCATGTATCCGAGATCCGGTGACGAGGAATTTTTGCTGGGTTTCTTGGGCGAAGTCGATCCGAGTATTAGTGATGTCATCCGAAGATCGGCCCTCGCGGTCGGTCGCGCAAGCCTGCAATGGTACCGACGCAGCTCGATCGTCCCGGTTGATGAAAAGGAGGACCGTCCCGACGGAGATCTGGAGGACGGGTTCGACTCCCACGTCTTTGATGGCAAGGTTGGTGTGGAGCCGATTGTGCCGCCTTCCTGCTGTTTGATCGACGCGGATCTCCATTTCACATCGAGTTCCCTCCTGGATCTCGACATCCTTGCATGTAGGACCCACGGTGGGCACCAACTGTCGTGGGAAAATCACGCCAGATGTCACAACCCCTAGTTAGGTATGTGCTAGGGTTAGCAAGTAACTTTGCATCATGATAAAAATTTCAAAAGAAATTGAAATGGGAGAGTGAACACCCCCCAGATGAATTTAATTCAAATGGCCAGATAAAAAGTTGCTCCAAAAATTCCTTTTGCATTTTTGAAAAGTCTTATAAATGAGTGTGATCACATATAAAGTGATTTGGATTCAAACCCATGCTCATAGATTTTTCAAATATTCAAACAGCAGCATGGATTTAAATTTAAAACCCTATTTGAATTAAAGTTCAAATTATTTGAATTTTAAAAATTTCCAAACTTTATAAGTGGCTAGCTATATATATTGTGAGGCCACATAAAAATTTGTGGCATTTAAAAAAATGCCTAGCTAATTAAATTAGCAAGGCCAACACATTGCAGAAATAATAAAAAGAAAAGAGAAAACAGAAGGGAAGGCATACCTCACGCCCAGGGGCGAAGGCCCACTCCCCTAGCCTCGGCCCAGCCCAGCCCCTCGCTTGTCGTCTACCTCCCCGCAGCTCCAAGCTGCTCGGTGGAGGCAGACCGTGGCCACGGCGCCACCTCGACGCCCTGAGGCTTCTAGGCCTCCCCCTCACCTCTCTCTACGCCGCGGAGCAGCTCACACACCCCCGCACCCGTCCCCTACCTCTCTGGCTTCTCCCCTTCCTCTCCCTCTCTCGTTTCTGCGCGAACCCGAGAACTCGCCGGAGTGAGCCCGTGCGCCTGCGTGGCCAACGGCGACGAGAAGCGCCACCGCCGTGTCCAACAGGTCGACCGCCGTCGTCTACGTCTCCCCGTGTAGTGAATCGAGCCCGGAGCCCTCCTAGTCGCCGGAATCAAGCTCGAGCTATCGCGGGACCCGAAGAACGCCATCGTCGATTACGTCGCCGTCGAGCCACCTCAGCCCTCGCCGCCACCTCCGTCGAGTTCCTGGTGAGAAGGCGGTTCAAACCCCTCTCTCCCTGCCCCTTATTGATGTCTCCTTGGTGATCCGCCATGGGAGCCGAAGAACCTCGCCGCCACGGTCGTCGTCGTCAAGCTCCCGCTAGGCCTTCTTCCTCGCAGCCATGTCCGTTGCTTTCGCGGTGTTCCACTGCTTCGCACCCACCCATCCAGGATCCAAGTCGCGCCCCCTAGCGAGATACCGCTCGCAGCCGTGCAACTGCCGCCGCCATGGTTGAACCTGTCATGCTCTGGAGCACGCCAGTGACCCTCCGTTGGCTCCACTCGACGCGGGAGAGCACGGGCTACGCACTGGTACCCTCCCAGTGGTCTCCCGTGCCCCGTAGCCGATTCCGGCGAGGGCACCGCCGTGGCAGAGCCACCGGCGTCAAGCCGGCGCCATTAGCGCCCTAACCCCGAGTTAATTAACCCCCCAACCACCAGAGGCTCACCAGTGGGCCCAGGGCTTAATTAACCCTTGTTTATTTTAAACAAATAGGGAATTAAGTCCCAGGTCACTGACCAGTGGGGCCCTTCTGTAAGTGGCCCCCTTACGTCAGCTTGGTGTCACAGTGACGCATTAAACATTTTTCCAGATTAAAAGAAATCAGAGGATTCTAGATTTTAGCCCAAACTTTAGAAATTCATAACTAATTCATATTAACTCCAAATTGGACAAATAATATGTCTAAAATTATCAAAAAAATACAAGGATTCTGAATATGCAACTTGTTTCTATGTTTGACCATTTTAAAATGGGTGAACATTAGCAAACATGCATATGGCATTCTTTTGAATTCAAATTTTGCGTGAATTTGCAAATGACTTTGCAACACACTTCTTTTAGATGGATTCATCCACACATCAGAGGCTTCACCTCACCTTTACAATATCACTTCATGCTCAACCTTTTCAAATGAACTTCCATGCCTTCAAATGCATTTGAAATTCATCGATAAATCAAATGGAGTTTGAATTTGCAATTCAATTGCAATATACTCCTTTTAAATAGAACTGTCCACACAATGCAACCATGAACATCACTATTACAATCTTATTCATGTGATTGTGCATCGTACTTTTTATTGATCATATGATTTTCATGTTACTGATAGAAGTGGAGCCGGAACCCGAGATCACCCCCTTCGTTGAAGACCCCGTAACTGAACCTCGTCGGCAAGGCAAGCAAATCCCCTTTGATCATGTCGATAAAATCCCAGTTCCCTCTCATGTCTCGCTTATGCATTGTTTAGGATGATCACCATGATAACGTTTCTACCGCATAGTTGAACCCATAACCTTTGCATGACCTATCATCTTGTCACAGTAGTAAGCAAACCACAATCCTAGCAGATGTAGGAGTTGGTTGATATCATGTAACCCCTGCAACTGTTACTGCTTATTTCATGCTTAGAGTTATAATGAGGTTACTCTTTTGTGAGTAGGGATGGTAGTGATCATGCTGATGATGGTGGAAATGTGTTGGTGAATCTACCCTAATACAAGGTGAACGATGAGAGGCTGTGTAGGAGTACACAGTGGGTTGTCTCGTTGAACACCTCCTTAAGCCCGAGTTCTTGTGTGGTGATCCAAGAAGAAGAGTACAACCACACATTGGGCTCACTGACCCCTCTCGACCTAGTACCTCACCCCGTTCGAACCCCAGAAGTCGCAGTAGTTCGGAGTTCTGGTAGGGCTGTGGCACGGTCTGCGAAGTGGATGAACGGCTTTTCAAGACCGGCTTGGGACCCTGCACACATCGTTTGAGGCTGTACTGGAACCTCGGCCGGACTTCCATTCGGATCCCCCTCAGATAGGCGACTCTCTGGACTAGAATGGAGCTATGGGCGAAGTGTCGTGGCAACATCCTCGCCGGTACCCGCTTGAAGGGTCCCACTCCCAGGCGGTAACTGATGAGTGTGTGTGTGTAGCGGTACACCCCTGCAGGGTTAACAAAACTATTCGAATAGTCGCGTCCGTGGTTAAGGACTGCTTGCAAAGCTTAGCTTGATTATTAGACAACTTGAACTGGATACTTATAAAACTCGCCAAGATAAGCATGAGTGCTATGGCGTGCTTTCTCGTGGGGAAGTCGAGGAAGGCACCATAGTGGTGTATTTGGTTGGAGATGTAGTGGACTCGTGTACGCTTCTTACCTCAAGTCTGGTACTCGTTGTTCAGGACTAGCCAAGTCAAAGCTGGCACTTCTGCATTTGAACCCCACCTCCCTATACCTTGATACATGTGCATGAGTAGTATAGTTCCTACGTAAGTCTTGCTGAGTACGACTTTGTACTCACGTTTTCTTATTCTATGTTTTTTGATGAACCCACTGACCCCGAAGGTGGCTTCTTCATCGAGCTCGACGACTGAAGACCAAGCTAGTGTAGTCCCAGTCAGACGACTGGTTCCCTCGTGGAGGGCTTGTGTTTAAATAAGGCTTCTTAAGCAATTTGTTAAACTTGTCTGTACTCAGACCTACTTTGCTTCCGCTTGTCTGTTGTAATGTTGGATCACATGCTTGTGATCTCTGTGTGCACTCTGTAAGAGTTATTAATAAATTATATAATTTGTAAAGAATTGCAATGATACCTTCTGTTCATACTAGATATGTGTGCTGCGTGTATGTTTATAACATGCATGTCTTAGTATGGGTTTTCGAGACCTTAGTTGTGATCTGGCTGGCGGTCTTTCATACACCAAGTGGCCCTTAGATGTGCGCAGCTTGGGGCATCGCGATGCGATTGCTCGAGACTCCATCTCCTGCACACTTTGTGGTATGATTGAGCCCGCCCTAGACCCCGACTAAGTGATCGGGCTGGAGTAAGTCTATGTAAGAGTTATGAGATAGTCGATAGTATGGTTGAGGCGACTTGTCTGTGAATATGGGAGTTCATCACCCATATCATTAGACTTGTGTGCGGACGATGAGGACCCATCTCAGTTGATCATCCGGTCTGGATGGGATGACCCTCACGTACGATGCTTTCCGAGAACGTCCTGTGCTTGGCCTTGTCTGCTTAGAAAAGTGGGTACGGTTCTCGGCTCTCCATATGACAATGTCATAGCGGGACTTGCATATGCTAACCCCGGGTCCCGACACCAGATGTCCTCATATAGAACTTGATTGTGGGACTTAACTATGAGTGCATCAAGGAGCCGAGTTGATCGGTGGAGGGTCGATCCGTAGATCGGGACAAGGGAGACACGGGAATTTCCCAGGTTCGGACCCTCGATGAGGTAAAGACCTACTCCTTCTTTTCTTGTATTATATGTGGGACGTCACGATTACAAGGGCGCTAGGGTTCAATAAGGCCTCGAGAACTATGCTAGATTGATTCGCCTCTAGGACGTCCCAAGGTCTCGGCTTATATACACGCCGAGCCCTAGGGTTTTACAAGGAAACCGACTATCAAAAAGGTAGAGTCCTATTCTATCGCTTTGATGACTTTGTCTTGTTCTTCAAGGTAGCTTGGACTCCTTCCTTCTTGGCGTCGGTCTTCATTTTTGGAAGTACATCTAGTGCCCCCTTGAGGTTTTGATGACAAAACGGTTAAGGGACTGATGTGTTTGTGAGTATACACAGGAGAACAGTCCCGGAAGAAGAGGTTAACCGCCATTGTCGACCCCCCAAAATGTTGAGGAACATTGAATAAATCGGTGTGTTTCCTGAAGACTGGTGAGGCGCGAAATCCTGAGGAAACTCGATCCTGAAGCATTATGCTGAAGCTGAAGAAGTTGTGCTGATCCTGAGGTAACTCGCACCGAAGCCGAAGTTGAAGCGTAGTCTACGTTAAGACTTTTTATGCTTCTTGAGTCATAGGAAAACACCGTACTATTGGAGGGGATGAGGAAAATGAGTTATGTATTTCTGAGGAAGTTCTCAAATAGTAATCTAACTTCGATTGAGGAGTCAGGAAACTGCCAGCGCAGCTTTCCTGAAGAAGTGTGTGTGAGAGAGAGAGAGAGAGAGAATACTTTGGACCGTGCCACGTGTTGCGTGGTAAGAGGCTAGAACCTGTCTAGCAACAGTCCGAAGGGTGGGCATGATGGTAATTTCGTGCATGGGTGATACGTCTCAAACGTATCTACTTTTCCAAAGACTTTTGCTATTGTTTTTCCCTCATTCTTGCATGATTTGAACTAAACTAACCCGGACTGACGTTGTTTTTAGCAGAGCTTCCTGTATGGTTTTATTGTGCGCAGGAAAATGTATTTTTTGACATCTCAGAAAATTCCCAGAAAAATACCAAAAAATCCACGCACCGGAAGGAGGCCGGAGCCAGAAGGAGGGCCAGAGGGCAGCAGGGGGCCCCAGGTGCCCTTCTGGCGTGGCCAGGGGTGGGTCCGCGCCCTCTGGCTTCCTGGGCGACTGCCCCCTCCCCTGGTGCCCTACATCGACTCCTATTTATTCCCGTGACGGGGAAACTCCCAAACAGAAGTCACTTTTCCAGAACCCATCGCGGAGCCGCCGCCAACCTCTGTTCTTCCTCGGGAGGGCTAATCTGGAGGCTGATTTGGCCTCCGGAGAGGGGAGATCGTCACCATCGCCATCACCATCACCACTCCATCCTTCCTCCATGACTTCTCTTCACATGTGTGAGTAATTCCCTGCTGTAGGCAAAGGGGATGGTATGGATTGGATGAGATTGATCATGTAATAGTTCGTCAGATTGTTGGGGGCATGTTGCCTATCATCTACTTTGGTATTTATCATCTTTGCTACCACTTGTTGCTCTTAATGCTTGTCAATTTGGTCCTGAGTTCCATGTTTTCAGATCTGAACCACATATGTTTTCATGAGTTTATCTATGTTCAAGATCCTATCTATGAGTTGTATGCAACTATTATGGTCCGGAACCGGCGATCCCATAGGTGACAGCTTGGGACACCAAAGGGGATGGTCCATAATTTGAGGATTCCATGTATCCATTGAGTTTATTGCTTTGTTCCGGTGCTCTTTGACAGGAGCACCTTAATCTCCATAAGTTCCTTTTGGCCCCGTTCATAGCGGGATGGTAGGACAAAAGATGTTGTGCAAGTTCTTGTTGCAAGCACGCACAACTACCTACGGGATACATGCCTAATGTTTGATATTTGCCTAGATGATCATTACTTTTCTGTGTGCCATGCCCCGTGTTAGAATCTATTACATGTTCATTCTTATTCATGCAGCGCCCGACCATCCATCTCCCTAGCCTATAGTATTTTAATCCTGATAGTCACTAGTTGTTACTTTTCGCTGTTTCACTATTGCTATCTTATCACAGTTGCTATTAATACTTTATTGCAAGCAAGTATATTTCAGGTGCAGTTGAATTGACAACTCAACTATCAAATCTTATAAATACTCTTTGTGTACCCTTGTGTCGAATCAATAAATTGGGTTCACTTACCCGAGAAAACACTACAAACGATCCCCTAAAGTTGAGGGTCATCAAGTACTGTTTTTTGGCGCCGTTGCCGGGGACCATAGCAATATTTACAAGTCTACTTGAAGTATCCTGCCTGACACACTTCATCTGCTATGGGTAAGAAAGGAGACCCCAAGGTTCCGATCCTACCATCCACTACAAGAAATGGTACCGTTCTGAGTATCAGTGCTACGCTTGATTCACCTTCCGTCATAAGTAAGTTTGTTTCACCAATACCACCACATGCTACTTCTACAGATTCTATCACTATGTCCGATACTTTTGATGATATTTCCACTACTCTTGATGATGATAATTTTCTTGGTCACTATATTGAAACTCAAACTCCTAAGGCTACAGCAGAACCCGAGACCAAGACTCCTGCTACCTATATTCCTACTTGCAAAACCTTTGGTTACCCAACCTTAGATGAACTCAAGGAGATACTCCTTGATGAAGATTATATTAATCTTGATGATGATCTTTGCAGAGAACTCAGAGAGTGTACTGACTCTGACCCTGAAGCTATTAAGGAGCTGCTCGAGAAGCACTCCATGAAGAATAACAGTATTCCTGATCCTAAATTGGCCACATATCCCATATGCATCACTGATCCAGATTATGATTTCTCTATTGATCTTTCATTTATATCTACAGTCGAGGCTGGCCCTTTTTATGGCAGAGAAGTTGATGATGCTATAGCACACCTGACCAAAATCGCTGAGTTAGGTGACTTATTCACTACTAATGAGAAGATACAAAATTTCTATGTGGCCAAGATTTTTTCCTTTCTCTTTGAAGGAAGTCGCCAAATCCTGGTACAATGCACTACCCTATGGTTCCATTGAGAGTCCTCAGGACTTAGTTCAGTTTTTTGTTGATAAATATTTTCCTGCTCATATGCAACATCCTGCTTTGCAAAGAATATATAACTTTAAACAGTTGCAAGATGAGCACCTCCCTAAAGCTTGGGGGAGGTATTGTGACTTAATCAAGGCTAGAACGGGACATGAAGTCCCAAAGAACGAATTAATTGATATATTTTATGTTGGTCTAACCGATGAATCCAGGTCCTATCTGGATAGTTGTGCTGGTTGTGTTTTCAGGGAAAGAACACCGGCCGATGATGAAGAATTAATGGGCAAGATTGCCAAGAACCATGAAGATTGGTCCGTCCCTGAACCACCTCCACCACCAAATAAGAGGGGCATGCTTGTGAAAGGATCGGAATGTCGACTAGAGGGGGGTGAATAGGCGACTAACACTTCTTAAACTTTTCTTAATAATTTAGGCTCAACAAAGAATATAGGTTGTCTAGATATGCAACTATGTGAGCAACCTATATGCCAGCAACTACGATTCAACAAGCAAGCAATAAGTAAGCAAGGAAAGTAACTTGCACAAAGTAAAGGTAAAGGGGAACACGGGAGACAAGGATATGTTTCCGAAGTTCCTTCTCTTTCGACAAGTACGTCTCCGTTTGGAGAGGGTGAGGAGTACAATGCTCACACGAAGCCAACGAGGGCCACCCTATTTCTCATGACGCTATTACCGATGTAAGATGTCGTGATCCACTACGAGGCGGCCTTGAAGGTGGCAACCTAAGCTTTACAAACAAGGTTGGGGCAAACTCCACAACTTAATTGGAGGCTCCCAACAAAACCACGAAGCTTCACCACAATGGAATGTGGCTTCAAGGTGACCTCTTCCGTCTAGGGAACCAACGCACCCAAGAGTAACAAGATCCACACGGGATTAGTGGGGGGAATCAAATATCCTTTGGTGGAAGTCTAGATCGGGGTCTCCTCTTCCAAACCCTAGAGAATCAACAAGTTTAATGGCTAGGGAGGGAGATGGGGCAAGAATGGAGCTTGGGAGTCAATGGAGGTGAGAGCAGTAAATGAGGTGAGTCTTAATGGAGAAGAACACCCCTTTTATATGTGCCCAAGAATCCAGCCGTTGGCTGCCCACCAACCACGGTAGTACCACTTCTGAAGCGGTAATACCGTGGTGTGGTACTACCGTACCAAGAGCGGTACTACCGTGCCACCAGTAGTACTGAGGGTCATACCGTGCCCACTACCGTGGAGTCCAGAAGGATTCCGGTAGCGGGTGCGGTACTGGCCCTGGTACTACCGGGGCGCGGTACTACCGCACTAGGCACGGTACTACCGCTTCACGGTACTACCGAGGCGCGGTACTACCGCTCCTGGAGCGGTACTACAAGGCTTCCACAACTCCACGACGCAAGAGAAATATGTGGGTGCAGAAAGTGAGACTGTGTGATCATTCCACCCACCGTTTCCGAAGCGGATCCACTCTTCATAGTACGGTTTTCCTATGACTCAAATATCAAAAAGGAGATCGAAAGAAAAACTCCGTCTTCACGGTTCATACATCGAGGGGGAAAAAACCGTCTTGTGCTATTAATGTAATTATCTGAAATGCTCATAGCACCCGGTTAGTCCGCAAATGTATTGTCATCAATCACTAAAACCAATAAAGGGAAAACATGCCCTATCAATGTCCCCCTTTTGGGTGTATTGATGACAACACAAGATTTGCACAATGAAAATAGGGAATTTAAAAACATGCCATTTGTTTATACAATATAGAAAGGCTCCCCCTAGATGTGTGCATCATTTTAGATATGCCTCTGGAATGCAAGACACACTCATAAGGAAGACACTCCCCCTATATTTTATAAACTAGGCCATAATAAGCTAGGCAAAACAAATATGTGAGCATACAGATAACAAGTCATAACATAGCATCACATAACCAGACAATAAGAGTACGAACATAGGATAGCATATGTCTCACACCATATATCACGGAAGTCTGAAAAGACGGACTAAAAGCAAGCCAAAGAAAATAAACGGAGTTCACAAGCGGAGGAAATGAGACAAATAAAAGACGCTTGTGACTCGCCCAACCCTGAGAAGATGCAAATCGGAATCCTAGACCTCTCTCCCCCTTTGGCATCGAGACGCCAAAAAGGCAAAGAGTGACCTAGCATCCCATGATGATGAACTACTGTCGTCCTGGTCGTAATCCTCGTCATCGTCAGACTCCTCGGACTCCACGACTGCCCCTGTGTCACCAGTAGCTGGCTGCTGAGCTGAGGACGAAGGGCTAGGCACATCATCATTGAGGTCCCACGCGTTGAACTTGGAGAACCACTTGTGCTCGGGAGTAATGTTCTTCTCGGACCCGTTCTTGACAGTCATACCCTGTTGCCTGTAGAAAGCCTTCTCCCTCCTGTGGGCCTCATACATGCGGTGCTGAATGTCAGGCTGACGGCAAAAGAGCTGCTTCACCTTCCTGGTGAGCTTGGAAGCCCATCCTGGCTGCTCAGGACCCTGTGCAGAAGACGAACCACCAGCACCAAAGCTAGCACCAGAGCGAGTGCGGGGAACACTGCCGCCACCTTCATCCGAATCCTCCTGAACCTCCTCATCAGACCCGGCAAGAGGAGAGTCATGCGCAGGGCCATGACCTCCAACCCAGTTGTCCTTGATGCGTAACTGAACCTCCCCGTGAGCAGTCAGAGGCCCAACGGGAAGGCGCTCAACGGCAAAGGTAGCTGCCCAAGGGATCTCGAAGAGGACCTGCAGATAAGGGCCATAAATGGGAACCGTTTGTTCCATCACAGCAGCATGTAGCTCCTCCCACATGATGTCACAGACATCCAATGTCTGCATAGTGCCCTTGTACTCCACACATAGGAGAAGCATGTCCACCAGATGGCCGTGAACCATGTCCAGATTGCCCATGCGGGGAAACAGAGAAGTCCGGAATATGCGGTGCATGATGTCCAAGAACGGGCAGAGAACCACTCTGTGCTTCTGATGTCCCTTGGCATCAGTATAGGGAATCGAAGTCTGATAAGGCCCGCGCAGACTCTTGTTCTTGGCAGTCGCCGCAGCGAATGGGCTAACACCAACGGGCGCCTCTTTCATGGAGACGGGAATGTGCAGAGCTGTCATGAAATCCCCCCACGTGCAGCTCACTTGCTCATCCTTGCGCATCCAAATGATGGTCCGATCATCGCGATTGGTGAAGTACACTGTGGCAAAGAACTGGGAAAGAAGCTCGTCATCGAACCTCTTGTTGAAGGAGATGATGTCCAGAATCCCAAACTGCTCTCATAGGGCACATGCCTCTCCAAAGTAATCGGGGTGAGCCCGCATGCGCATCAGTTGGACAGACTTCACATGTGGAACAAACTTGTTCTTCCTGTGCTTCATAATCATATGGAACACATCCCTCTGAGTCTTGTTCCAGAACTGAGTGCCAACTAACTCTGGGTCTCGCTCTGCACGGTACGGATTGACAACATGGTAGGATATGTACTCGGGAAGAGGCATCTCTGAAATAGGCTTGACTGGTTCCTTCTTCTTGTGAGCAGTCTTCTTGAAGTTCCTTCCGGGTTGGCCAGGGGCCTTACGCTTGGGATTCTGACGAGAGCCATCACCTGACCAACACCAACAGAGAGAAACGGAAAACAAAACACATGAGATGCAAGAGCCGGACACAAGTGAACAAGGCAGGTCTGTTGGGGAGGTGTCAGTTTTGGGGACCACGGTAGTACCGCGCGAGGCACGGTAGTACCGCCCAGCGGTAGTACCGTCCTGGAGCAGAGGACAAGGATCTGAGATCCGGTACTACCGGGGTTCCAAAAACTCAAACCACTCCAACACATCTAATTCATTCCTATCTAGCAATCTATCCATGTTCTCAAAGTTCCTAGGCATAGCCAAAAACCTAGTGGATCTACAAGTATTGTCGTAGCAGCAAAGTTCAAAAAACCTGAACCAAAGGAGAAGGGAAATGGGGCAATACCAGTATCCATGGCACCCGGGGAGGATGGGGAACAATCCCACCGGAGAAGAACAGGGAGAGACGGCACGGATGCGGCACACCGGGAGGGGCGCCGCTGCTGCAGAGGAGAGGAAAAGAAACTGAATGGGGGTAATGGGGAGGAACTCCCCGTACCCCTTTAGTTATATGATTCCTCGGGACCGCGTTAGTACCGCGCCAGGCACGGTAGTACCGTGACTGCTGCGGTAGTACCGCTGGCAGCAGAACCGCCCAGCAAGATACAAGAGATATCGGGCAAGTGCATCGAATGTCTTAGGGAGAAGGGCTTGGGATGACTCGAAAGACAGTAGCTGGATGGAGAACACTCCGAGATGAAGGACAAAAAGGAAATGAAAGATGAAACTCGGAGTGATCAAGATGCAAATAAGCAACCTAAACACAAGAAAGAAGCACAACAACGAACCAATCCTTCCAAAGAGAGGGGCGGTAGTCGAAGCCACCATGTTTGAGCTTATTTTGTATGACACCACAAAGATGTATCTTGGGTTCATTTCCAATGTGCTTCTTTGAAGCACCGTTGTCACCTTGGGTGACCATGACGGCCGCCGAAAGTGACCATAGTGAAAGAATTTTGTCTCTTTCCGCATAATAGGTTGAGTGGTTGCCTATGAATTAAGCAACACTCCCCCTAAGCCCATGCGTACATCCAAGCTAGACTTCATGTTGAGATGGGAAGAGTGGGCAAGTCTTCAAACCGCATTACTTGAATCAATGATATTTAGCTCATGCCTTAACTCTCGAAATCTTGCTTCATCCAACGGCTTGCTGAAAATATCCGCAAGTTGATCTCCGGTGCCCACATATGAAAGGTCAATATCACCCCGCTTCACATGATCTCGAAGAAAGTGATGACGAATCTCAATATGCTTCGTCTTGCTATGTTGAACGGGGTTGTAGGCGATCTTGATAGCACTTTCATTGTCACATAAAAGAGGCACTTTGTCACAAATGACACCGTAATCCTTCAAAGTTTGCCTCATCCATAATAATTGCGCACAACAACTTGCGGCGGCAATGTACTCGGCTTCAGTCGTGGAGAGGGAAACACAATTTTGCTTCTTGGATGACCAACACACCAAAGACCTACGAAGGAATTGGCATCCTCCGGAAGTGGACTTCCTCCCCACCTTGTCTCCTGCCCAATCCGAATCCGTGTACCCGACGAGGTTGAAGCTTCAGCCTTTAGGATACCACAATCCAAAGATTGGGATATGAACCAAATATCAAAAGATTCTTTTGACAGCCACTACATGACTCTCTGTTGGTGCGGATTGAAATCTTTCACACATGCCCACACTCAGCATGATATCCGGTCTAGATGCACAAAGATACAACAAAGGACCAATCATAGAACGATACTCCCTTTGGTCTACCTCTTTACTGTTCGGGTCGAGGTCATGTTGACACTTGAGTGGAATGGGGGTCTTGGCTCCTTTAAGACCATCATACTTGAACCTCTTGAGCATGTCTTGAGTATATTTGGCTTGGTTGATGAAAGTTCCTCTTGACAATTGCTTGACTTCAAAACCGAGAAAGAACTCCAACTCTCCCATCATGGACATCTGAAACTTGTCGGTCATTATCTTAGCAAATTCCTCATTAAAAGATTTGTTAATCGAGCCAAAGATAATATCATCAATATATAGTTGGCATATGAACAATTTCCCACCAACCCTCTTGGTAAAAATAGTGGGATCGATTTGCCCAATTTCAAACCCATAATCGACTAAGAACTCGGTAAGGTGCTCATACCAAGCGCGTGGTGCTTTCTTAAGGCCATAGAGCGCCTTGTCGAGTTTATAGACATGATTGGGGAAATTGTGGTCCTCGAACCCGGGGGGTTGCTTAACATATACCAACTCATTAATGGAACCATTAAGAAAAGAACTCTTCACATCCATTTGATATAACTTGAAGTTGTGACGAGAAGCATAAGAAAGAGCAATACGAATGGACTCAAGACGAGCCACGGGGGAAAAAGTTTCACCATAGTCAATACCTTCGACTTGGGAAAAACCTTGAGCCACCAACCTTGCCTTGTTCCGGATGACAATACCAAGTGCATCTTGTTTGTTCTTGAATATCCACTTGGTCCCAATAACATTATGATCACCTTTGGGTCTATCCACTAGTGTCCACACCTTGTTGCGCTTGAAGTTATTGAGTTCATCATGCATGGGCTCAAGCCAATCCGGATCTTCAAGCGCGTCACCTACCTTTTGGGGTTCAACACAATAAACCAATGCATTATGGGAACAAAAGTTTCTCAATTGACTACGAGTTGTTACCACCTTTTGGATGCCTCCGAGCACTTGATCCACCGGAAGATCTTGTGATTTTAACTGGGATGCAATCTTGAGTGCTTAGCGAACTCTTTCTTCTTCCAAAGTTTCTTGAGAGGGAGCAAGAGGACCATCTTCGGAAGAAGGAGCATCCTCAAGGACTGGCTCATCATTTTGAGCATGCCCTTGAACGAGAACTTGATCTTGGTCATCATTTGGTGCACCACCATATTCAATGATTGGATCTTGACCTTGATCTTATTCGGGCGAGAGAGGGCCTTCGTCTTGTTCTTCGTTTGCTTGTGGATCTTGATGAGGTGATGGCTCCACGTGCGTAGAGAATTGTCCTTCTCCTTCCACCACAAGGGGTTCCTCAATGGGTAGGAAATGACCCACACCCATTCTTCTTATGCCTTAAGGAGGAATTTCATCACCTACAACATTAAAATCACCTTGCCCCACATGGGAGCCATTATGTTCATTGAACTCCACGTTGCTAGATTCTTCAACAAGTCCGGAAGACTTGTTGTAGACTCTATAGGCGTGAGAGTTTGAAGCATAACCAACAAATATGCCCTCATTTGACTTAGACTCAAACTTAGACAAACGAGAACCTTTCTTAAGAATGAAACACTTACACCCGAAGACCCGAAAATACTTGATGTTGGGCTTCTTCCTAGTGATGATTTCATACGGAGTTTTGTTCAAGATCTTGCAGAGATAAAGACGGTTGGTTGCATGACAAGCAGTGTTGATGGCCTCTGCCCAAAAGTTGTATGGACTCTTGAACTCCGCCATCATTGTTCTTGCTGCATCAATCAGAGTGCGATTCTTCCTCTCCGCAACACCATTTTGTTGAGGGGTATAAGCAGCGGAATATTGATGTTTGATCCCCTCATCTCCAAGGAATTCATCCAAGGTGTAGTTCTTGAACTCGGTGCCGTTATCACTCCTAATTGCAAAAATCTTTGAATTGTGTTGACATTGAGCTTCTTTGGCAAACTCGATGACGGTTTGTTGGGTCTCACTTTTCTTCTTGAAGAAATAAATCCATGTATATCTTGAATAGTCATCAACAATAACCAAGCAATACTTCTTTTCGCCAAGGCTATCATATGATCGAGGCCCAAAGAGATCCATGTGAAGGAGCTCCAAAGGCCTCTTGGTGGAGATGATATTCTTGACAGGATGTTTCTTCTCATGTAGTTTCTCTTCAATGCATGCCTGATGTCTACGCACGCTTCTATTCTTGTAGACTATGTTGGGCCTCCAAGCGCAGAGGTTTGTAGGACAGCAGCAATTTCCCTCAAGTGGATGACCTAAGGTTTATCGAACTCAGGGAAGTAGAGGTTGAAGATGGTCTCTCTCTAGCAACTCTGCAATTAAGATACAAGAAGTGTCTTGTGTCCCCAACACACCTAATACAACTAGGACTTGTATAGGTGCACTAGTTCGGCGAAGAGATGGTAAAATATGGGTGATAGGTGTGGTAAAACGAAGTAATATAAATCTGTAATAAAAAGTGCAGCAAAGAAACAAGTGGTAAACGTGAGCACAAACAGTATTGCAATGGTGGAAACAAGGCCTAGGCTTCATAGTTTCACTAGTGGCAACTCTCAACAACATTAACATAGTCTAATCACATGATATTTCCCATAAAACATGCAATGTAGACGTACTCGGAGGTCATTCCTTTGTGGTCAAGAGAGGACGAGAATTCTGTAGGGCTACAAAAGCACAGCTCAGAGTTCGTAGTTCTCAATCTATGGTTTCCCAATGTCACCGTGGCCATCCAAAGAGAGTACCACAATCACCACCACATATCTCAAGGATAGTCAAAGACAAGCACCAAGAGACTCTAAATCTTCAATCAACACACAAAAGAGGAAATCACTCATGATAATATTCTTCTAACCCATGTCCAATAGACCGCTGTCACCTTGGTCTCGGGGATTATACTAGATAAGATCAATTGAGTACATCAATCCAATACATAGAGGAAGGGTAAATATCATGGGATCACCCTAGATTAACATAGCCTATGCTCACAACAAAGATCACATCATGGGAGAGAGAGAAGAACACATAGCTACTGGTAGAAACCTTAGCCCCGAAGGAGAACTACTCCCGCTTCATGGAGGGAGGAAGCAACGTCGATGGAGATGAATCCGGGGGCACTTCCCCGTCCCGGCAGTGTGCCGGCACAGGAATTCTGGTCCCCCGTAACTTGATGGCGATGGCGGCGAAGATCGAAATTGCTTCTGGAAAAAAGGGGTCTGGAATCAGGGTTTCCGCGACGGGAGAATAAATAGGAGCCAAAGTAGGGTACCAGGGGGTGTGGGACCCAGCCAGGAGGGCAGGTGGCGCGGCCAGGGGCTGGGCCGCGCCAGGCACCC
The DNA here is from genome assembly GCA_950022295.1 of Bromus sterilis. Taxonomy (NCBI): domain Eukaryota; kingdom Viridiplantae; phylum Streptophyta; class Magnoliopsida; order Poales; family Poaceae; genus Bromus; species Bromus sterilis. The sequence goes on along the minus strand of OX465596.1, from coordinate 342,218,445 downwards.
TCCTGGGTGCCCTGTGGCCCCCTTTTGGACTCGCGGAAGCTTCCGGAACGCTGATTTTTTATATAATTTTTCTGAGATTTATTGGGCACCTTAATTATTGGAAAAACCTGAAATACAAAAACAGCAGAAAACAGGAACTGGCAGCTGCGTGCACTGAGTTAATAGGTTAGTCCAAATATGATAAGAAAATGTATGAAAGGTCAAGCAAAACATGGCAAAGTCACACAAATCATGCATGCAACAAGCATAAATTATAGATACGTTTGGGACGTATCAACATCCCCAATCTTAATTCTTGCTCGTCCTCGAGTAGGGAAATGATAACAAGCATAATTTCTGTGGCGACATGCCACACAACCATATAAGGAATTTTTAAGTAAAGCAATCAAAGCATGCAATTCAATTCAAGTCTTAACAAGCAAGAGTCTATATTAGAATTGACACAAGCAACAAAAGAACATAAAGGTGCAAGAGCTCTTGCTGTCCGTGACTCGAATGTCTCCAAATGGTGTTTGCGTGCAAGAAGGGGGATATGTGAATACGAGAGAAAAGTATATTTTGTTGAGAACTCAATCTACTAAAGTTTCACACTTGGTCTTCTTTGGAATCTTATCTTGACACGTCCCCAGACCACTAGTCAGGTACAAGTCAATTTGATCTACTCGTTTTCGATATTTTGAGAACTCATGCAATGGATGAGCGTAAGAACGAGAGTTGACACTTAGGATGGAAAAGAGAGAATATGGTGGAAGAGGAAGACAAAAAGGGTCTGAAAGGCTCACATCAATGAGGACAATCATAGGCGAGAGAAAGAAAAATGATAGATATGATGTGAGAAGTAGGGATTGCCATGCAACGGATGCACATATGAGCTAAGGTAAGCTCTCCAATGGAACTAGTGGGGGTGCATCCAACTTGCTTGCTCAAGAAGACCTAGAGCTCATTTGAGGAGGCTCATCATTGGAATATACAAGCCAAGTTCTATAGTGTGAAGGTCCCCACATAGCTATATGCATGAATGATAATCTCTATGGAGTACAAGATATAAGAGGGAGTACGAGTGTGGATCTCTCAAAAGGATAGTAGTGTTGCCCCTTTCTCTCTTTTTATTTATTTTTCTCTTTTTTCTATTTTTTTGTATTTTATTGGTGGCCTCAATGGCTCTTTCTATTTCTCTCATTTGATTTTGTCCTCTTTGGGATATTTTCCTCACTTTAAGGGAACACTCTATATATTACAAAAAGTATAGAAGATCTTTCACACTTTACAAAGTACTCAAATCATAAAGAAAATGTAACTATCATGAAGTATGCAAATGTATGCCTCTGCCAGTGTAGCAGTAATATGTTGCATGGCAATATATCTCGGAAAGGCTATGGAAATGCCTTGATAGGTAGGTATGGTGGCTGTTTTGAGGAAAGATATAAGGAGGTTTATGATGACAGAGCGTATCATGTTGATGGCTTCTCACCCTTCGTTGGTTACCCCAAGTGGAAGGTTTGAGATGAAGTGCAGCAGCAGTTTTCCCTCGGTGAAGATACCAAGGTTTGTCTCCAGCAGGACTCCAGAGATGATAAGTAGGTGTCAGCGGAGAAACTGACGCGGACTTGCACACAAACACAGATAACTTTGTTCCCAACGAAGTTTAGAGAGGTTGTCAATCTCTCCGGTCTTGTTGTTCACAACGGATAAAACGCAAGGGATAATGATAGCAAGTAAAAGCAGTAAAGTAAATATAGCGTGGAAAAAGTAATGAGGATATGGACCGGGATACGTGATGTTCGCTAGTGATGTCTCTCTCCCAATAGACGATAAAATTTCTATGTGAGGTAAACAAATTACAGAAAGGAAATTGACAGGATTATGAACGCACCGCAATGCTAACTATGCTACAAAAGAAAGGAAGAGGCTCAAAAGCACGGGCAGTACGCCAAAATAAGTAGACTGAAATCCATCTGCATCTACGACTAATCATCCACCTTGAGATATCTATCCAGAACATCTCGCTGGTATTAAGTTGCGAGCCCCACCCAAAGTGTAAACCCAAAGCAACAGACAACTGCATTAAAAAGAACTCAGCATAAAGTAAACAATCCTTGTAACCGCGGTTACAAGCACTGTTGTTTTCCCCCTTGTGGCAACAACACATCCCCTAGACTCATGTTTCTTTCACTCAAGCATGTCATCGGGGGGGGCATGAACCCACAATCTAGCACAATGTTCCCTCTTGGAGTCACTACCTACTACTTGGCCAAAGCAATAAACAGCAACGGAGAACACGAAAGAATTACTTAGGAACAAAAATATAAGAGATAAGAACCAAATATATTAATCTATCACAATCTGAACATAATCTCATTATCCATCAAATCCTATCAAAATCAACATAGCAATAGCAGAAATATTACAAAGGTGCCTCGATCATGTAGGGCAGCTCACGAGGTCTAAACAATGAAGATCAAAGAGGGGAGGAGAACATCACATAGCTACTGATCACGGACCCATGGTCCAAGGAAAACTACTCACGAGACATCCGGGGAGCATCCATGGTGGAGAGGAGACTCCCGGAGGTCAATCCTTCCTCCGGCAGGGTGCCGGGAAGAGGTCTTCTGGTGCTCCCGATCTCGGAAGCACGGCGGCGGCGGAACAGAGGCGAGTTCGCGGAATAGGGTTCTTCTTCTGGAGTTTTCCCGTGACGGAGAATAAATAGGCGAAGGGGGGCAGCCAGAGGTGGACCAGGGGCCCTAGGCGCCCCCTGGCGCGGCCAGGGGTGGGGCCGCGCCGGGTGGCCGCCTGGGCCCCTGCTGGCTCCCCTCTGGCCCCTCCCGGGCTCTTCTCGAAGCTTCCTGTACGCTGATTTTTCCTGTATTTTTCCCGGAATTTTTTTGGCACTTTTTATATGGGGAAAATTGAAATAGAAAAACAGAAAAAAACAGGAACTGGCACTGGGGTGCACTGAGTTAATAGATTAGTCCAAATATGATAAAAAATGTATGAAAGTGTATCTAGATCATAGCAATATCACACAAAACATGCATGGAGCAAGCAGATATTATAGATACGTTTTGGACGTATCAACATCCCCAAGCTTAATTCCTGCTCGTCCTCGAGTAGGTAAATGATAACAGCATAATTTCTGTGGTGACATGCTAGCAACCATAAAAGAACTTTGAAAAGTAAAGCAATCAAGGTTAGAGATTCAATTCAAGTCATAACATGCAAGAGTCTATATTAGCATTGAAACAAGTAACAAAATAACAATAGGTGCAAGAGCTCTCGCTGTCCGTGACTCGAATGTCTCCAAATGGTGTTTGCGTGCAAGAAGGGGGATAGGGAATACGAGAAAAAAGTATTTTTGTGTTGAGAACTCAATCTACTAAAGTTTCACACTTGGTCTTCTTTGGAATCTTATCTTGACTCGTGCCCAGACCACTAGCCAGGTAAAAGTCAATTTGATCCACTCCTTTTCGATATTTTGAGCACTCATGCAATGGATGAGCGTAAGCACGAGAGTTGACACTTAGGATGGCAAAGAGAGAAATATGGTGGAGGAAGACAAAAAGGATGAGAAAGGCTCACATTAATGAGGACAATCATAGGCAAGAGATGCCAAATGATAGATATGATGTGAGGAGTAGGGATTGCCATGCAACGGATGCACATACGAGCTAAGAAGCTCTCCAAACTATATGCAGAATAATACTCTCTATGGAGTACAAGGATATAAAGGGAGTACTAGTGTGGATCTCTCAAAAGGATAGTAGTGTTGCCCCTTTCTCTCTTTTTATTTCTTTTTCTCTTTTTTCTATTTTTTTCTATTTTTTTGGTGGCCTCAATGGCTCTTTCTATTTAATTCTCATTTGTCCTCTTTGGGATCTTTTAATGTGTCCACTTTGGGATCTTTTCCTCACTTAAGGGCAACACTCTATTTTACAAGAAGGTAAAGGAGATCTTTCACACTTTACAAGGTACTCAAAATCATAAAGAAGATGTAACTAACATGATGTATGCAATGTATGTCGCTGCCAGTGTAGCAGGAACATGTATGACATGAAGATCAAGTCATGAAGAGGTGGAAGTTGCATGGAAATGTAACTCGGAAAGGCTATGGAAATGCCTTGATAGGTAGGTATGGTGGCTGTTTTGAGGAAAGATATAAGGAGGCTTATGATGAGAGAGCGTATCATGCCAAGGGTTTGGAAGTACCGGCGAAGGTGGACACCAACTCTCGGAGTGAGAAGGAGGCAATGCACGGCACGGGAAAGGCTAGCAAAATATGGGAAGGTGGAAGGGTCAACTTTCAATACTTACATTAGTCTGAAGAACTCATGCACTTATTATCGGTAACTCTCAATCTAATAAGGAGGTTCACAAAGAGACAAGTACCCCAAGGAGGAGTGTATGGGGGTTTGGTTATCCTTGCGCATCCTCGACTCATGGTACGTGAGTGTTCTCATATATTCGACTCCTTAGAAGAGTAGTGATCCATCTAGTAGCTAGAGTTATCAACTAGTTTTGTAGGTTTTGAAAATACACATGGATTGCCCAAAATAGGACACCTATCACTAATAGGATAGAGCTCTTGACACCAAAAGTTCAAACATTACTCACAACAATACCTCAAAACTATTGCAAGCTACTACTAAAATTAAATAGCAACCTCAATTACCTACTTTCAAGACAAGACACAACTCAGTGCAACAACCAACTCTCTTTAAAAAGATAAATATGAAAACTAAAAAGAGTTCCAGCAACAAACTAAACAAAAGTCAAGGCTCTTGCTAAAGACAAACTAAGACTAAACATGGCATTAGCTATGAAAAGATAAAGAACACACAACAGCAAAAGATAAGCAAGAAAACTCCTATGATGAGTTCTAAATTTTGAAAGTGGAGCGTGTTTCTCTCCCACACAAAGTAAGACAAGATCTAACTTGTTATCAAGCAAAGCTAAAGAAAACAAAACCTAAGAGCGAGACGCTCCAAGCATAGCACATAACGCATGAAGTGATAAAAAATATAGTGAGACGAAGGACGAACTGATGATTATTGATGGAGAAGGGGATGCACGGGGGCATCCCCAAGCTTAGACGCTTGAGTCTCCTTGAATATTTATTGGGGATGCATGGGGGCATCCCCAAGCTTGAGCGCTTGATACTCCTGGATCTTCTTTCATCATCTTCCACCGCACATTTGAAAACTCCGTTCATACATAACTCATCATAAGTTGATTAGATAGGTTAGTACCCTTAATAAAATAATTTTTCCCAGTGGATATAAAGATATTCTTGAAGAGATACTGTTTCTCAAGAGTGCCAAAAAGTTTTTGCAAAGAAAAAGCAAGCTTAAGGTTTGCAAAAGTTAGGAGAGACAAAACGTGACATAATCTGAGAAAAATAGAATATCAGATAGTAAGGAATTTTTTAGGGGAACTTATGCAACTCAAATCAAAAAACTCAGAACATACGGAAGTTTCATAATTGTATAGAGCATACTGTGTAAAAATTTAAGCTCAACAAGATGAACTGGGATTTTTCTGGAATTTTTCTGGTCACGAGGACAGAATCTGTTTTCTGGATAGCATGTCACAACTTTTACTTCCCTTGCCGTAAGAGGCTATAACTTGGCACAAAGCTGAAAAATAAAGATACAATGATGTTTCTAAAGTAGTAACAATCATCAAGACACAACAAAAGCAAAAAGAAAATCCTAAATTTGTTGCGGGATGCCTCCCGAAATCGCTTCTTTAAAGCCATTAGCTAGGCATGATGCAAAAAGATCAAGTTGTATCAATCGAATCATTATCAAGATCATCAAAAAGCTCTTCAATTGTACAACTAGTCTTAAGAGGTCTTTCAAATAAAGGCCTATTTAAGATACTTCTAGGGAGAAAACCAAAAGGCGGAAAATCAATGGAAGATTCATTTATAAAATTATCAAAGAGAGGTATTTCTTCCAAAGTTTTCACGGTTTCAACTTCTTTGGCGATAGGTGGTTTATTTTTAGGTCGGGGAACCTTAGGGACATAATTGAACTTAGGTTCCCTTCTTGCCGAAGTCTCTACCTTTGTTGACTTGATTGAGGAGAAAGTAGTTCCTAGAGTATTAATGATTTCCTCAATCTTATCTATCCTAGAAACATCCGTATCACGGGATTTGATGACCTCCAATGTTTTTGTAACGACCCAATTCACACAGAATTGAAGTCTCTGTGCTCAAGTGCTAGTCCCTGGATCGAACTCGCTGGCACACACAGTATTATAGATGTATATCAAAGTACAAGTGCATCATTATTACAACGTATGATCCAGAGTAAATAAATAACATGTTGCATAGCTCAAGGCTAGCTTATTCAATATAAATATAGCGGAAGCAACAACAAATAACGTGGAGTCCCATCAACAGCCACATGCGGACATGCTGAGTGTAGACTCGCAACCCCTAACGCACCTTACTGATCGTCTGAAAAACCTGCAACACCGAAGGTTATAGCCCGACAACGGGTCAGTACATCTGATTTGTACGGCAAGTGACACGGAAAAGTTTATATAAAGGACCTACAACTACATGCAAGGTAAGTCAAAGGAAAGGCTTATGGTTTAGTTTTGCAGAAATCCAATTTTCTCCTGAACTAAACTAGTCAAAGTTTTAAGTTGAATTCTACCTGAAACACACAGCAACCCATGCTACTCTTGTCCCAAACAAATTATTCTTAAGTGTTCATCTGTCAAGATCATTCATCAACAATACTGACTAGTTGCTCAAAGTTCGTCCGTAACCATCGACACGGCTAATCCTGATCAGTTTATACACTCTGCAGAGGTTGTACACGTTCCCCACTGGACTCAACCCGAAGATTGAGACAAAGACTTTCTGAAGAGGTTGCCTCCACCGTTTGGTAGCCGGTACACCTAACACTCATCTACATCAGCTAGCTACTAGGGCCAGGTTCCCCACAACGTACTCGTGCTAAGCCAGAGCCCATATAGCCAGTGGCTGTACACGGAAGCTACTAGTAATATTGCATGTCTGATCTTTTTGAGCCTGGACGGCGCCCACTGCGTCAGAGGGTACTCGCCATGACGCACCCGGTTCACCACCAAAACAACCATTGGGTGCATTTAACCCCGGCACTGTCCTTAGACAAGGCACAACTACCGGGATGCAACCCGCCCGTCCAGAAGTGATTTCTATTTATAATAAAGTTGCTACACAGTTTATTAAATAGCTCACATGCACTCTGTGAATTCTCACAGCCCAATCCCGTCTACAAAGCATAGCAATAAAGTAACAACACGGCTAGGTTGATCTACGGTAGACAAGTCAAATCATGTGGCTATCCTAACTGGTTTGCAGCAACAGTAAAGTAATCTACCTATCATGCAATAGGGTGATATTTCTTAACATAATGCATATAGAAAATATAGGTATGAGTATGGTCAAAGCATCACTTGCCTTATACATTCGATGAAGCTCTGCGGTCTCACGTTCCAGTCAACTCTATTCGTCACACTCCGAGCAATCTATCGTCAACGAAAGAACTCAATAAGCAATCACACCATAAAGACAAAACATAAGATCAACAAAACAATCACAAAGGTTTTAGTAATAAAACAAAAGGTTTGAAGTGCAGAGGTGTGGATGTGCTCGAAGGTGATCAGTCGAACGTGAACTCGAGAGAGTTAACGGATGAAGGTTTGTCGATACAAGAGTATGATCAAGGCATTATGAAAACAAGGTAAAGATCATGGCAATATGAATGGTATGTGGATATTGTCGATAAGATGTCTCATATGATCCAATACGCAAAAAGAATCACGTGAAACGGAACACTACAACACAGGTCATAGCGAGTGCAAAATTGAATTGAATTTGAATTTAAACAGATCAATAAACTTGTGAACTTTTGTGCACACATGATATAAATAGAAGGTACATGAAACGAGTGATCCAACTCAAAAAGAAACGACGCAAACGGGCGCACCGGTAAAAAGTTATGGCTGCCGGAAGTTCAAATTTGGATCAGCTTGGGATCCAAATTTAAAAACTTAAAACTTCTGTAACACTTGGTCCACTGGCTAGAGAATTTCTACACGGTCGCAACGCAACTGGAATCGCCCAATTCCGAGTTACAGTTAAAAAGTACTCGCGAAAACTCGCGAAAACAAAAACTAAGAGCGAGACGCTCCAAGCATAGCACATAACGCATGAAGTGATAAAAATATAGTGAGACGAAGGACGAACTGATGATTGTTGATGGAGAAGGGGGTCCATGGGGGCATACCCAATCTTAGACGCTTGAGTCTCCTTGAATATTTATTGGGGATGCATGGGGGCATCCCCAAGCTTGAGCGGTTGAAACTCCTGGATCTTCTTTCATCATCTTCCATCACACACTTGAAAACTCCCTTCATACATAACTCATCATAAGCTGATTAGAGAGGTTAGTACCCTTAATAAATAATTTTTCCCTACTGCATATAAGGATATTCTTTAAGATATACTGTTTCTCAAGATTTCAAAAAGGTTTTTGCAAAGAAAAAGCAAGCTTAAGGTTTGCAAAAGTTAGGAGAGACAAAACGTGGCAGAATCTGTGAAAAACAGAACAGGAGGTAGTAAAGAATTTTTTAGGGGTACTTCTGCAACTCAAATAAAAAAACTCAGAACATACGAAAGTTCCGTGATTGTATAGATAACTCTGTGTAAAAATTTCAGCTCAAAAAGAAGAACTGGGATTTTTCTATGATTTTTCCCGTCACGAGGACAAAATCTGTTTTCTGGATAGCATGTCAAAAAGTTGTGACATGCTGTCCAGAAAACAGATTCTGTCCTCGTGACCAGAAAAATTCCAGAAAAATCCCAGTTCATCTTTGTGGCCTGAATTTTTTACACAGTGTGCTCTATACAATTACGAAACTTCCGTATGTTCTGAGTTTTTTGATTTGAGTTGCAGAAGTGCCCCTAAAAAATTCTTTACTATCTGCTGTTCTGTTTTTCACAGATTCTGCCACGTTTTGTCTCTCCTAACTTTTGCAAACCTTAAGCTTGCTTTTTATTTGCAAAAAACTTTTTGGCGCTCTTGAGAAACAGTAGCTCTCCAAGAATATATTTATACCCAGTGGATAAAAATTATTTATTCAGGGTACTAACCTCTCTAATCAGCTTATAATGAGTTATGTATGAAGGGAGTTTTCAAGTGTGCGATGGAAGATTATGGAAGAAGATCTAGGAGTGTCAAGCGCATGAGTGCTCGAAATATCGAAAAGGACTGGATCAAATTGACTTGTACCTGGCTAGTGGTCTGGGGACGAGTCAAGATAAGATTCCAAAGAGGACCAAGTGTGAAACTTTAGTAGATTGGGTTCTCAACAAAAAAATACTTTTTTCTCGTATTCCCTATCCCCTTTCTTGCACGCAAACACCATTTGGAGACCTTCGAGTCACGGACAGCAGAGCTCTTGCACCTTTTGTTCTTTTGTTACTTGTTTCAATGCTAATATAGACTCTTGCATGTTATGACTTGAATTGAATCTCTAACCTTGATTGCTTTACTTTTCAAAGTTCTTATATGGTTGATAGCATGTCACTACATAAATTATGTTGTTATCATTTACCTACTTGAGGACGAGCAGGAATTAAGCTTGGGGATGTTGATATGTGCAAAACGTATCGATAAATTCTGCTTGCTCCATGCATGTTTTGTGTGATATTTCTATGATCTTGATACACTTTCATACACTTTTGATCATATTTGGACTAACCTATTAACTCAGTGCACCCCAGTGCCAGTTCCTCTTTTCTGCTATTTTTCTATTTCAGTTTTCCCCCATATAAAAAGTGCCAGAAAAATTCGGGAAAATTCAGATAAAAAATCAGCTTGACGGAAGCTTCGAGAAGAGCCCGGGAGGGGCCAGAGGGGAGCCAGGGGGGCCAAGGCGGCCACCCGGCGCGGCCCCACCCCTGGCCGCGCCAGGGGGGTGCCTGGAGCCCCTGGCCCACCTCTGGCTGCCCCCTTTCGCCTATTTATCCCCCGTCACAGGAAAACTCCAGAAGAAGAACCCTATTCCGCGAACTCGCCTCTGTTCCGCCGCCGCCGCGCTTCCAAGATCGGGAGCACCAGAAGACCTCTTCCCGGCTCCCTGCCGGAGGGAGGATTGACCTCCGGGAGTCTCCTCTCCACCATGGATGCTCCGCGGATGTCTCGTGAGTAGTTTTCCTTGGACCATGGGTCCGTGATCAGTAGCTATGTGATGTTCTCCTCCCCTATTTGATCTTCATTGTTTAGACCTCGTGAGCTGCCCTACATGATCGAGGCACCTTTGTAATATTTCTTCAATTGCTATGTTGAGTTTGATCGGATCTGATGGATTATGAGACTATGTTCAGAGTAATATATTTGGTTTCTATATTTTATATTTTTGTTCCTAAGTAATTCTTGCATGTTCTCCGTTGCTGTTTATTGCTTTGGCCAAGTACTAGGTAGTGACTCCAAGAGGGAGCGTTGTGCTAAATTGTGGGTTCATGCCTCCCTGATGACACGCTTGAGTGACAGAAACATGAGTCTAGGGGGTGTGCTTTTGCCACAAGGGGGAAAACAACGGTGCTTGTGACCGCGGTAACAAGGATTGTTTACTTTACGCAAAGTTCTTTTATTGCAGTTGTCTGTTGCTTTGGGTTTACACTTTGGGTGGGGCTCGCAACTTAATACCAGCGAGATGTTCTGGATAGATATCTCAAGGTGGATGATTAGTAGTAGATGCAGATGGATTTCGGTCTACTTATTTTGGCGTACTGCCCGTGCTTTTTGAACCTCTTCCTTTCTTTTGTAGCATAGTTAGCATTGCAGTGCGTTCATAATCCTGTCAATTGCCCTTCTGTAATTTGTTTACCTCGCATAGCAGTTTTATCGTCTTTTGGGAGAGAGACATCACTAGCGAACATCACGTATCCCGGTCCATATCCTCATTACTGTTTCCAAGCTATCTTTACTTTTCTACTTTTACTTGCTATCATTATCACTTGTGTTTTACCCTTTGTGAACAACAAGACCGGAGAGATTGACAACCTCTCTGAACTTCGTTGGGAACAAAGTTATCTGTGTCTGTGTGCTAGTCCACGCCAGTCGCGCCGCTGACACCTACTTATCATATCCGTAGTCCTACGGGAGACAAACCTTGGTATCTTCACCGAGGGAAACTCGCTGCTACACCACATCACGCCTTCCACATGGGGCTCACCAACGAAGGGCGGGAAGCCTCTTAGAAAATACGAAACTATGTGAGCAACCTATATGCCAACAACTACGATACAACAAGCAAGCAACAAGTAAGCAAGGAAAGTAACTTGCACAAAGTAAAGGTAAAGGGGAACACGGGAGACAAGGATATGTTTCCGAAGTTCCTTCTCTTTCGAGAAGTACGTCTCCGTTTGGAGAGGGTGAGAAGCACAATGCTCACACGAAGCCAACGAGGGCCACCCTATTTTTCCTCACCCTCTTACCGATGTAAGATGCCGTGATCCACTACGAGGCGGCCTTGAAGGTGGCACCCAAACCTTTACAAACAAGGTTGGGGCAAACTCCACAACTTAATTGTGAAGCTTCACCACAATGGAATGTGGCTTCTTCCGTCTAGGGCACCAACGCAACCAAGCGTAACAAGATCCACACGGGATTAGTGGGGGGAATCAAATATCCTTTGGTGGAAGTGTAGATCGGCGCCTCCTCTTCCAAACCCTAGAGAATCAACAAGTTTTGATGGCTAGGGAGGGAGATCGGGCAAGAATGGAGCTTGGGAGTTAATGGAGGTGAGAGCAATAAATGAGTTGAGTCTTAATGGAAAGAAGACCCCCTTTTATATGTGCCCAAGAATCCAGCCGTTTAGTACCGCTTCTGAAGCGGTACTACCGCGGTGCGGTACTACCGTACCGAGAGCGGTACTACCGTGCCACCGGTAGTACTGAGGGTCACTACCGTGGAGTCCAGAAGGATTCCGGTAGCGGGTGCGGTACTGGCCCTGGTACTACCGGGGCGCGGTACTACCGCACTAGGCACGGTACTACCGCTTCGCGGTACTACCGAGCCCTAGTGCCGCCCCCACTACCGTAGAGTCCAGTGGGATTTCGGTAGTGGACGCGGTACTGGGTCCGGTACTACCGTGGAGCGGTACTACCGCACCCGAAGCGGTACTACGCCTCCGCGGTAGTACCGAACCCCAGTGCTGCCCCCACTACCGCAGAGTCCAGTGGGATTCCGGTAGTGGGTGCGGTACTGGGTCCGGTACTACAAGGGCGTGGTACTACCGCTCCTGGAGCGGTACTACCGCCCTGGTAGAGCCAGGGAGCCAATTCTACAAGGCTTCCACACCTCCACGACGCAAGAGAAATATGTGGGTGCAGAAAGTGAGACTGTGTGATGATTCCACCCACCATTTCCAAAGCGGATCCCCTCTTCATAGTACGGTTTTCCTACGACTCAAATATCAAAAAGGAGATCGAAAGAAAAACTCCATCTTCACGCTTCATACATCGAGGGGGCAAAAACCGTCTTGTGCTATTAATGTAATTATCTGAAATGCTCATAGCACCCGGTTAGTCCGCAAATGTATTGTCATCAATCACTAAAACCAATCAAGGGAAAACATGACCTATCATCTTATTCTGAGCCCCGGAGATATGCAAGAAGCAAAGAAGTTTATTAAGGAGAAAGGCATCAAAGCCGAAGACATGAAGAATCTACCGCCTATCGAGAAGTTGTGTGAGCCTACTACTCATCCTCCCTTGGTACAGGTACACTCTCTATTAGGCTTTACTGAAAGTGACATCCCTAAAGGTAAGCCTCCCGACCAATGCTTAGATGAGCTTGATAATTTTATTATTAAGCAAGACAATTTTAATAGGAGCATACAAAGTAAGCTGCATGATAATTCTCTTGCTATCAAAAGTTTACTTGGTGTTCTTAAAGAATAGTTAATGATGTTAAATGTCTTGTTAAGCATTTTCATATGGTTCAAACTCAGCTTGAACAAATTTCTAATGTGCAAAAATATTTGCTTGCTAACAATGCCAAACAGTACAAACAAGCTTATGGCATCAAGACCCGGGGTGGAACACACACCCAGGACCCACTCTATCCTAAGGGGCATCCGAAGAGGATCGAGCAAGATTCTCAAGTGGAAGTAGAAGACGAGATTGTTAGCTCTCCAAAGAAGAAAAAGAAGAAGAAGAAACACAAGGAGGTTGACAACTCCAATGATCCTATTACAAGTGAAGAACCTTCTATTGATCCCAATAGCATATCTACCTCCGATGTTGAAACTGAAGACGGAGCTGAGCCCGAAGAAAATGATAAGGAGAAGAATGACCCTCCGGATGTGCGAGAAGAATTAGCACCCGATACACGCAAGAAGTATACCAGAGAAGACTTCATAGCAAGAAGACATGGGACGGAAAGAGAACCATGGGTACAAAAACCAAAGCCCTTTCCAGGTAAGTCTCTCAAATCTAAAGAAGAAGAACATTATAATAAATTTTGTGAATGGATGAAAGCTCTTTTTCTTCAGATTCCTTTGACTTATGCTATTAAGTTACCTCCTTATTCCAAATACATGAAAGATATTGTCACTAACAAAAGAAAAGTCCCTAATGAGGCAATATCTACTATGCTTGCTAATTACTCTTTCAGAGGCAAGATTCCTGAGAAGCTTAGTGATCCAGGTATACCCACCATTCCTTGCACTATAAAAAATAATTATGTTAAGACTGCCTTATGCGATCTCGGAGCAAGGGTGAGTGTTATGCCTTTTTCTCTTTATAAAAGGCTATGTTTAGATAAGCTGATCCCTACAGATATCTCTCTTCAGATGGCTGACAAATCAACAACCGTCCCGATAGGTATTTGTGAGGATGTTCTAGTTGAAGTTGCTAATTGTTTATTTCTTACTGATTTTGTTGTGCTTGATATGCCCGAGGATGGGAGCATGTCCATTATTCTTGGTAGACTTTTTCTTAACACCGTAGGTGCCATTATTGATTGCAATAAAGGAAAGGTTACCTTCAACATAGACGATAAAGAACACATGGTGTATTTTCCAAAGAAGATCGACAAAAGGCATGGCCTTAACTCAATTGAGAATATGGAGACCGTGAAGATTGGAGAAAGGGATTGTCCTTTACACGTGCACCATAAATACAAAACCATCATGGTGGGGACAATGTCCATTAAAGTAAAGGTGCAATGATCACTTCATAATAGGTGAGACTTTTTGTTCTATATATCGCCGATTCGTTCATAAGACTAATCCAACCTTGCTAGTGGGCATGTTTTATATAGGTAAAAAGTAGAGATTGTTATGTTTTCATTTTCCTTAGATTTTATTCGCCTTGCTGTACCAAGTTTATATGTTTTTGAAGCTTCACAATTCTAATCACTTCTTCAAGTTTTCAGAATGTTTCGCAGGTTTTTGAACTCCGGAAAATTTTCAAAAGTGAAGTTTTCAGAAAAATTCCAGAAAAATTATAATAAAAATTTCCAGGCCGGGAGTGACCCAGAGGCACCTGGGGCTGACCATGGGGGGCCACTAGTGGCCCAGGCGGAGAGCTGGCGCGGCCAGGGGGCTGGCCGCGCCCACAGGGTGCCTGGGGCCCACAGGCCCCACCTGCAGGTATTTCTTCTTCCTCTCTCTTCCTCTCTCTCCAAAAACACCAGTTCTGCTCAAGTTCTTGCGTTCATGCTGTTTTTCGAGGTGTTTTTCGATCTCTCTCTAGAGCCCACCATTTGAGCTGATATTTTGAGCAAATACTCCCTGGTATGCAACTCCTTCACCCCTCCAATTAGATTTTCGATTGGTGGCTTCATTTGTGAGTATTTAGTAATTCTTGGTGCTGTTTAGATGAGCTTGCATGCATGTGTCGAAATTTATTTTCCAAGTTTTGATGCAAGTTTATGCCTTAGGTAAGTGAGTAGAGTAGTTTGCCTCAACTCACTTTGTTTAAATCCTTGTTTTTGTGAATTGTCAAAAATTTCAGAAATGAGTTTGCTAGGAAAAGCAAAGGGGTGGCTTGGGAAGAAGAAGCCCGAGCGCTCCGATCGATTCACTAGAGCTGCAGCTTCACCCTCAGCAGTTTGGGTGAGCTACAATGAAGATCATATACCCCTGGAGTTGTTGGAAGACACAAGTCCAGCATGCGCAATGATGTATCTGTGCGATGATTTTCTTACAGCTACATGCATTAAGGAGGAATTCTATGGGCTTTGTGCCAATGCAGGTTTGACACGACTAGCATTATGCCGTGTGGCACAATAGAGGAAGCTCACCTCCCTTTGTTACCAGTTTTTGTTATAACCATGATGCGGGAACCGTCGAGTTCAAACTTTATAATGATCTCATAACCATGCCTTTGGCACAGATTTGTTATATAATAGGTGTGCCGAACGTTGGTCAGACGGAAAAGATGACCACTCAGCCTTCCGAGTTCAGGACCCTCTTCAACTCCCTTTCTTGCTAGGAGGAGACCGACATTCGACGTACGAAGATTTCCAGCATTTTGTTTCCACACCTCAGGTATTTTGTGTATTTTGTTGCTAGAGGGGTGTTGGCTCGTGACAACACGAGTAGTGGTTCTGCACCAGATTTCGCTATTTATGAGAACACCCTCTCTAATAAGAATGATTATAATATGGGTGCCTTAATTGCTCGGCGCCTTGTTACGAACAGTAACAAGGGCGATTTATATGGTGGTGTTTACGCCACACTTATCCTTGAGTCTCTTGAGCGCACCCCGCATCTCGATGATGTTCCCTTTTCATACGCAAGTCTCGATCTTGCTGCTATGAAGAGGCATAAGTTTGTTACCATGACTTCCCATTTTGCTAACCTTGATTATATTTTGAGGTTTGAAAAGACCATTACTTGTGAGATCCGTCTACATGCACCACTTTTTTTTTATAACACTCGCAGGAACGGATGGTCCTTCAATGATATCCAGTTTGATGAGTTCATGGCTCAGTACCAGCTGCATAAGCCCATGGAGGGGGTTGTTCCCAACGAGGAGGAGCATGGTGAGTTCCCACCTTTCCAGGGAGAGACCTTCGTCGAGCATGGCGAGGGGTCTTCTTCCGCTTGGAGCGCAGGACCTTCCTCATGGGAGGACCCGAGGACTTCGGTGTATGCACCGGAGGGCTCATACGACTCCTGGACTTACCATTACCCCGGAGCAGGAGGCTCCTAGGGGCAGTAGCTGCTACCAACTTAGGCCGAAATCCTAAGCTTGGGGGAGTACGTGCCCTTCTCCCTTTTCCATCGTATTATCCGTTTTTATTTTGTTTGTTTTGATCTTTTTGAAGTTTTTGCCTGTTCTTCTTTGCTCTTTTATTTTGAAAAAACAACAAAAATATTTCTCTTTTATTTTTCTTTTGTAAAACCTTTGAAAAAACCCAAAAATATTTCCTTTCTCTCTTTAGTTTGCTTTGTTTTCAGAGTTCAGCTCGAGTCCATAATGGCATTTGATTATATATTTCCCACGTTCGGTCGTGCAAGTGACAAGGCAATAATGACGAAGATCGACGAAAGGGAAGCAACAAGGAAAACTGCTATGAACTCTTTTTGTTTCTACTTTTGTACATATGCCTATACTTATGATCTAGAGACCATCTTGTAGCGACATAGTGCTATGTCTACAATGCTTTCCCAATGTTCATGATTTCTTTGTGGATGATCTCAAATAGCTAGGGTGCATAATATGTTGTTGGAGTGATTTACATGCATTGCATTGTTCATGGTCTGGCATATTGAAGTGGTATTTCCCTTCGGAGAATTCTTGGATTGACTTGGCACATGTTCACACATGTTTATGACTAAAATGTCCATCATGCCTTGATGACCTTTTTATTTCAGAATAGTCACATCACTTTCATGCCTGATTCAATGTTTCTTTGTCACTTTGCATGATTATGACAAATATTGCTCTCTAGTTGGTCGCTTCCAAGTCTTTTGCTAGCCTTCACTCACACTAAGCGGAATTCTGCTTGTGTATCCAAACTCCTTTTCAAACCGGCTATTCCACTTGAGTCCACCATACCTACCTATATGTGGTATTTACCGGCCACTCCTAACTTAGACTTTATTGTGCCATCTCGAAATTTATTCAAAAACTTCCCTTTTGTAATCGTACAAGCTCATGGTGCGGTGAGGGAAAATCAGTATTTAGCATGCCAAAAATATTTTGACGGAAGTTTTAACTAGTCAATAAAAAAATGAATAAGAGTTACACCTCCCCCATACTTGATGATGGAATGAAATGGATAAAATGCTGCTAATGGGCAAAATAAAAGGTTCCATAGACCATCAAGGGATTTATGGATAAGGGAACAAGTGTAAGAAAAAAAAATTAATATGGTTGGCATGGGAGATATTGAGATACCTTTACAGTTCACCGTTGACTGGAAAGTTGCACATCTAAAAATAATTTTATCTCTTTTTTCAAAACCAAGAGCTCTGGCACATGTTTAGTCTTTGCTTCCTTTCACGGGCTTTCAATCTTGCCATAAAAAATCCACGGTTCGAGAGTCTCACCTTCTTTCTTCAAACACCAACTATTGAGATCATAATTGTCATTCTTAGTGTAACATGCATTGTCCCAAAGTATTACATTGTCTTCTGCATGTTTGTTATATTGCTAGTCTGAAATTCTTAGTTCTAGTCTCCTTTAAAACTCCGGAGGAGTTTCTACATTTATGTTTTGCTTCAGTCATGGAGGCTAGCGAGATACCACTCTGATATGTTCAGGCTATGTGCATTGTGATTTTGTCATGATTTTCGGAAGCATATTATTCACTTTAGGTTTTTGGTCACTTGAAAGAAGGATTGCTTCGTTCATTGTTCTCATAGCATTGTTTTTATACTAGCTAATCTATTTTCGTAGTACCGGCTTATATACATCTAATGAATAAAAAGAGATTGTCAAAGTTTTCTTTGTCGTGTCCAGTTCGTTGAACTGAATTTCTTGAGGATAAGAAATAGGCTAAGCTTGGGGGAGTTGACACGTCTCAAACGTATCTACTTTTCCAAACACTTTTTCTATTGTTTTCCCCTCATTCTTGCATGATTTGAACTAAACTAACCCAGACTGACGATGTTTTTAGCAGAGCTGCCTGTATGGTTTTATTGTGGGCAGGAAAATGGATTTTTAGACATCTCAGAAAATTCCCAGAAAAATACCAAAAAATCCACGCACCGGAAGGAGCCCGGAGCTAGAAGGGGGGACAGAGGGCAGCCGGGGGGGCCCCAGGCGCCCTGCTGGCGCAACAAGGGGTGGGGTCGCGCCCTCTGGCCGCCTGGGCGACTGCCCCCTCCCCTGGTGCCCTACTTCGACTCCTATTTATTCCCGTGACAGGGATACTCGGAAACAGAAGTCGCTTTTCCAGGACCCGTCGTGGAGCCTCCGCCAACCTCTATTCTTCCTCGGGAGGGCTAACTTGGAGGCTGATTTGACCTCCGCAGAGGGGAGATCGTCGCCATCGCCATCACCATCACCACTCCATCCTTCCTCCATGACTTCTCTTCACATGTGTGAGTAATTCCCTGCTGTAGGCAAAGGGGATTGTAACATCCTCACTGTCATGTAACAGTAATCACTACAGTGATCCTCTTGTTAATGATCATTACTGTTGCTAAACATGGCATGATCATCTTTTCTTTTGATCACATTCCAGATCCCCTTTTGTTGGCATTAAAATTTATGTGGCAAATAAAAGTTCAACCAAAAACTTGAAACCAATTTTGAAAATGCAAAATATTCAGTGGACCATGTCCATGTGGATATGGGAATTTATTAAGTTATAAAATAAATCAAACAATTCAAACAATAGCAAAATAGTGGCATTTAATACCCTTTTGAATAATGCAAAAATGCAAATTAATTTATTTGGGCACAAAAATTTTTGTGACACCTGAGTAATATGCAACAATAATATTAGGACTAGATCCACATTTTTTCAAAAAGGTAAAAGCTAATAAAATAAATACAAATAGAAAAGAAAATACAGAAAAGAATAAAAGCAAAAAGAAGCCCATACCTCCCTGTTCCCCTTGGGCCCGTCCCAACTAAACAACCCACCCCGGCCCAACCCCACTCGTCCCCTACCCCAGCACTGCTCACCATGCCGTGGCGTGCATCCACGATGGCCACAGCAACAGCTGCCGCCGTGGAGGGCATGGAGCGCCCGCCGTCGTCGTTAAGGACCCCAGGTCCCCCGGGATGGAACCCTAGCGCCCCCTTGCCCCCGTAGATCACGATCCCGTCAAACCCCCCTCTCCCAGCGGCATAACCCGAGCCGCAGTCGCCGCCATGGGAGCGCCTCCCTGAACGCGCGCATCCACCGTGGCCCCCAGCTTCAACTGTGTTGTCTAGTGAGTTCGTCGTCATCAACTCCGTCTTCCCCGTGGAGGAATCGGGTCGGGGACCTCTACATCGAGCGCTGCGTCGCCATCTTCTTCCTCGCAGCCAGCGTGATCGCAACCAAATTCTGGCATCGTCGAGCCTCCCTTGAGCCCAATCTAACGGCTAAAAGATCACGGTGAGCCTGAGCTCCTTCCCCAACCCTCCGCACCCCGTTTTGTTCACTGGACCGACGACCCCACCATCACGTGCTCCAGCCGCCGCCGTGGAGTCCATATCCATGCTCCCGAGCCAACCCAGCTCGCGCCAGCTGCACTGTCGTGTTACCCGTGGCACGCTGCTTCGATTTGACCAAAGGCCCGACTCGATTTTGTCTCGGAACGCACGACGCCATTGGAGCCCGACGGCTGCCTCCGCCATTAACGACCCCGAGCTCGCCCTGGCCGTCCCCGACACGCTCCCGCGGCATGGATCGACGCGGTGTGCTCCCCTCGATCGAATGCCCCAATCCGCGCTCAAAATGGCGGCTTGTAGACGAATCCTGACGCCCTCCTGTGGCCTCCGTCGTGTGGAGTTCGCCGGCGACTTGCCTCCGGCAGACTTCGACGTGGCACACCTGGGGCATCCCCCTGGGTCACTGCCAGTGGGCCCCGTGGCGCCAGTTAACTGTGTTGACCAGTCAACTGTGTTGACTGGGCAACCCTAGTCATTTACATGCGGGTCCCACTCCCCTGATTTAGATTAAGTTAATTAAAACCTTAATTAAAATTGCTTATTTAGCTTAACCTGTCACTGACCATCTGTTAAGTTAAAAAAATCTTTTAGATTAAAACTTGAGTCTATGACACCTGGGCCCCACCCCACTGTTTAAATAAATAAAATTTTTAGTTTATTTCAGAGACTTACATGTGGGGCCTTCCTCTGAATAATTCATGTTTAATTAAGTTAATCACAAATTAAATGAATCTGCCACTGACATGTGGGTCCCCCATGTCAGGTTTACTGTTATGGATAATGTTTAGTATAATAATAAAAATGAATTAGAAAATCATTTAATTTAATTTAAACTTTGAAAATCAATATCTTTTAAACCGTAAATCAGATGGAAAAAATTTATACATGAAAATTGATCAGAAAAATATAATGAGTACGAATACGCTACCCGTATGTCAACCGCACCCTTCTAACACAACGAACATCGACATTCCCCCTCCGGACCGTCTGTCCGACGATTGCTCGATACCGATAAACTATCCGGATGAATTTATTCTGAACACGAAAGTTGTTCAGAATGGATCAACTAACACGGATACACCTTTCACATGTTTGTCGGATGTCCACGACACCTCCGGCATGGTACCTTCCCCCTCCGGACACCCTGACCGATAAATACCCGGAGCTGGCAGTTCATCCCCGGATGAATTCCTGCTCCGAGCATAATGCATCGTACTGCGTTAGTACACCGATAGCAATTCATTTGTCATGTCATGCTTCTATTTGTTATGCTTGCTTTATCTTTACTGTTTCTTCCCCCTTTGTTCTCCGATAGACCCCGCTGCTACCGTCGATTACACCGCTGCCGGATACGACTACCACGTCGACGACCCCACCCCTACCGCCGAGCTTCCAAGCAAGCAGAGTCATTCTCTTGCCCAGATATCGCCTATATTTCCGTACATTTCTTGCACTAGGCATTGTTACTACTGCTGCTACATTACAATCCTATAGAATTGCATAGCCTGTTTTTGTTGCCCCTTGATGTACCTTTTTCATATGTCCTATGCAGCTAGGATTAGATAACGGTCCGTGATCACTCTGGGGAGTGACACGGATAAAACTTATTACAACTGCACAGGTACGGTACAATGCAGACACCGCCTAAGGCCCCCTAGTTCGGCTCTGCCGAGCCACCATCAAGTGTGAGCTATCAAGGAGTAATCCTTGTACTCCAATCATTGCTGACTCTGTATAGCCGCTCTAGCTACCTGAGCAACGGTTTTCCTTAAGGTAACAAGTCGGGTGACCCAACGGTGCCCGCGAGTGGTATTGCGACGGGACGACAGGGAGGGTACGACCAGTGTACCGGTGTGCTTGGCCCCTGATAGTGGCCGCGAGAGTTACCAAACCATGAAAGTCGAGCTCCTCCAGGAGCACACGCGAGACAAGGTAAGGAGTCGGTTCACCTTGTTGGTAACCGCAGAGACTTGGTGGGACAACAGGGAAGGCACCGATGTACTGGTGGTCCTGACTGCTGTCGTTGTCCGCGGGTCAGTTAAGTCGAGGCAACGATAACGGTTGTCCCGCAAGTTAATAAAATGCTAAATGGTTTGGTGGATGACTTGAGAGGCCCGTTGGTCTGTACGCACTACCTTCACGTGGGATACGGAGTTAAGGGCTCCCCTGCGTCGTAGTTCATTCGAAAGCTCTTCAGACGTCAGCAGTATCGCGTTCTGATTGCCAGGAAGTTG
Organism: Bromus sterilis; assembly: GCA_950022295.1. Lineage (NCBI taxonomy): Eukaryota > Viridiplantae > Streptophyta > Magnoliopsida > Poales > Poaceae > Bromus > Bromus sterilis. The sequence goes on along the minus strand of OX465596.1, from coordinate 342,196,584 downwards.
TGTGTTTTCTTTACTCGCGAGTGGTGTTTGCTTTTTCTTCCCGGCCAGCCTCACACCGTGCAGGAGCGTGCAAGGGTGAGGGACCTAGACCCCTTGGCGCATTGGATTTAGTCCGGCGGATGGCCTCTCTGCTGAGCCTAGGATGGGCTACGTCGTGTGGGATAGCTTTGGTGGAGCGTTCCCTAACAAGGTTCCCGCCACCCTGGAGATCCGAGCGTGCAGGCTGAACAGTAGTGCACCCCTGCAGGGAGTTTAATTTATTCGAATAATCGTGTCCACGGTAACAGGAAGCTTTATGCTGAAGCTGGATCTTACCATTACAAACTACTACTATTAAACTGTATGGTTCCGGGTCTTCTTCCTTGCAGGGAAGTCGAGGAAGGGAACTCGGAGGCATTGCTATTATTACAACTTACTATTATACAATGCTGCATCAACTTCGGCTGCATTGTTACTTAATGCTTTATATAAACTATTGGCTATTCTCTCCTCATGCTGCAAGACTCGTCGGAAGATGCTAGTCTTCGTTAGGCCTAGCTTCTTACCCTTATTCTGATTTCTATCTTGCAGTCCACTATATATAGCCTCCCCTTTCCATTTGATACAATGCATAATTGCTTAGTAGCGGACGTAAGACTCGCGGGTATGCTAGATACTCACCTTTGCTTTATTTCCCCCTTTTCGTTTTGCCTGATCGACCGCGGCGGTCGACGTTGGAGCCCAGGAGCAGGAGTACCCCAGAGGCGACTACTACGACGTCGAGTTCCTTGTCGACCAAGAGTAGTTCGGTGGATCCCAGGCAGGAGGCCTCGCCTTTTCGATCTGTATCTCTAATGTCATTTGTGCTAGCCTTCTTAAGGCAAAACTTGACTAACTATGTCTGTACTCAAATATTATGACTTGTATGACTTATGTACTCGGATCCTGATACGGTGAGGATAGTTCTCTCATTCCTCGTTGCTTACCCCAAGTGGAAGGTGAGATGTAGCGTAGCAGAAAATTTCCCTTAGCGAAGATGCTACGGTTGATTATCGAACCTGTAGGACTCACAGAAATACAAGTAGGTGTCATGGCGCTTGACGTGGACCTGCACACAGCAACAAATAACTTTGCTCCCAACGAGTACAGAGGAGTTGTCAATTCCTCCGGCCTTGTTGTTCACAAAGGATCAACGCAAGAGATAAAAGTGGAACTGAAAGTAAAGATTGAAAGTAAATTGAGGGTGTGAACAATAATCTGAAGATGGACCGGGGTCCCGTGATTTTCACTGGTGATGTCTCTCTCCCAAAAGACGATAAAAGTGCTAGCGAGGTAAACAAATCAGAGCTGGGCAATTGACAGAATTATGAAGGCACTGCAATGCTAACTATGCTGCAAAGAAAGGAAGGGCTCGAAAGCAATGGGCAGTACGCCAAGGTAAGTAGACCGAAATCCAACTTCATCTACTACGAATCATCCACCTTGAGATATCTATCCAGAACAACTCGCTGGTATTAAGTTGCGAATCCCACCCAAAGTGTAAAATCAAAGCAACAGACAACTGCATTAAAAGAACTTTGCGTAAAGTAAACAATCCTTGCACCCGCGGGTACAAGCACCGTTGTTTTATCCTTGGTGGCAACATCACATCCCCTAGTCTCATGTTTCTGTCACTCAAGCTAGACATCAGGGGGCTGAACCCACAATCAAGCATAACGCTCCCTCTTGGAGTTGCAAGCAAACTACTTGGCCAAAGCAAAATACTGCAACGGAAAAGATGCAAGAATTTACTGAAGAACAAAATATAAAGAGAAGAACCAAATATATTACTCATCACAATCTGAACATAGTCTCATAATCTATCAGATCCCAACAAACTCAGCATAGCAACAATAGAAATTACAAAACTGCCTAGATCATGTGAGGCAGCTCACGAGGTCTCGAAAGTGGAAGTACAAAGAGGGGAGAGGAACATCACATAGCTACTGGTCACGGACCCATGGTCCAAGGGGGACTACTCACGGTACATCCGGGAGGCATCCATGGCTATGGTTGGTCTCCCGGAGGGGGTTCCTCTTCCCGGCAGGGTGCCGGGGCTGCTTCTCCAAGCAGCCCCGATCTTGAAACGGCGGCGGCGGCGGTACAGAGGCGAGTTTGCGGAAAAGAGATCAATCTTAGGGGTTTCCACACCGAGGGCTAAATATAGGCAGAGGGGGGTGTCGAAGGGACCCATAGGGCAGCCAGGAGGCCCCCTTGCGCGGCCTAGGGTGGGGCCGCGCCAGGGACCCTTCGGGAGTCCCTGTGATGGCCCCCTTCCGCTGCCTTGGTGATTCCGAAAGCTTCCGGGTCGCTGATTTTTTATCTGATTTTTCTGGATTTTTTGGAGCACTTTTAATGGCCGGAAAACCTGAAATACAAAAATAGCAGAAAACAACAACCGGCAGCTGGGTGCACTGGGTTAATAGATTATTCCAAATATGCTCAAAAGTGTATGAAAGTTCAAGAAAATCATGCCAAAGTCACACAAAACATGCATGGAGCAAGCAGAAATTATAGATACATTTGGGACGTATCAGATCCTCGTGATCCCTGGTTTGTAATATCAAATTTATCTTATTTGTTTTTAGTGTTGTGCTATGATATTCTCATCGTGCCACCCTAATCTCAGCCGTGTTCCATGCGTGTATGATTACTGTACACGAATTGATTTTGGGGGCGTCACAAGTTGGTATCAGAGCCGACTGCCTGTAGGAATCCACCCCACCACTACTTGGTCGAAGTTGAGTCTAGACTTTGAAAAACTATTTTGCTAACTTAACGTTTGGCTTACGGGCCCACATCGATGTCACTACGTGTGATATCCATGGTATTAGGATCCTTTTCTCCTTACCTATGCTTTGGGACTCTGCTCTCTTATCCTTGCTGGTATGTTTAACTAACTCTGACATTAGGATCACGTTCTCTTGATTCCACCCGGCGTTCTGGTGCTTCCCCATTGATTGAGTCGTGTTGCAGGAGTTCTCACCCAGGTCCCGGACCGCGGATCCCATTTTCATTCTGGGCAGGCCGCGCGTTCTCCGGCACAAACTCCTGTGTCCAACAGTTTTCTTGCGGCGTGATTGACATAGTGGAATCTATGTCGCGTCGTGTAATCCTTACCGCGGTCTGGGCGCTGCCTAGTGTGTCCTTTTTCCTTAATTTCTACGACGTTACGCAGCCCGATTTTCGGTTGACTCTGTGTGTGGATGTGTATGTCTTATATGACTACTCATATATATCCGCGCCTCCTCTTCATTCCCTCGCTGAAATATCCCTGTTAAATTCTAGCAGGATGGATGGTCATGGTGGTCGTGGTCGTGGTCGTGGTGCCAACGACCCACCTCCGCCGCCAGATTACATGGTCGGGATGATGCAGCAGTTCGAGCTAAACCGTCAGTTCATGGAGAATGTCATGGCTCTGTTCCCCCAGCCGAATCAGAATGGGCACCACCATCAGCATGCCACAGTGACTCTGCACGACTTCACCCGTCTCAACCCAACTATATTCCGCAACTCTGTTCAGCCATTGGATGCTGATGAATGCCTTCGCGACATTACTCATGAGCTGGAGTCTGCTAATGTCGATCCAGTCGACTATGTGAACTTTGCGTCCTATCACCTGAAAGGCGCCGCTGCTCAGTGGTGGAGCACCCACAAGCGTTCACTGCCAGTCAGAGAATTCATCACTTGGGATGAATTTAAGTCAGCTTTTCGTGCCCGCTAAATTCCTTAGGGGATCATGGACCGTAAGGGGGAAGAATTCCGCAACCTCACTCAGGGAAACATGACTGTTGAAGCCTATCAGCGCGAGTTCCTCAACCTCTCTCGCTATGCGGAAGAAGAGATCACCACTGATGCTCGGAGACAACAGAAGTTCCGCCGTGGACTCAATGCGGACCTCAGGCTCGCTCTTGCCGTTCATGATTATGCCAACTTTTCCACCATGGTGAACAAGGCTATCACCGTCGAGACTGCCCATATGGAGTTCAAGGACACACAGAAACGCTATCGTGACGTTGGCTCATCTTCGGGCGCAACACAGAAGCGTCGCATCTGGCTACCTCATAGTGTGGCCCATTCACCTGCCCCTGCTCAAAGGCCGTCTTATGACGCACCCCGTCTGCCTCCGCCACCGCAGATGCCAAGAGCTCTGCCTCCACCACCCAATGATGCACCCCTTCGTCCTCAGGATGGAGTATGCTTCACGTGCCGCCAACCTGGGAATTTTCTAGGGAGTGCCCCCAGAAACAGAAGCAACTGGTAGTTCACCCCGTTGGCCGCGGAAATTGTCGTGGCAACAACAGGACCCCAACTATAATACTGGGTCTGCTGCTCATGCTCGTGGGCATGCCTAAAACATTGATCTTGAAGAAGCTCAGGCACAGCCCGCTACAGTGATGGGTACTCTTCTCGTTAACTCAATACATGCTACTTTTTTATTTGATACAGGAGCATCACATTCATTTATGTCTGGGGCATTTGCATTTAAGCATGGCATACACCACAAAAAGATGCACACTCCCTTAGCCGTTAGTACTCCCGGTGGCAAGTGTCACGTTGACATGATGGCTCCCAACATCACCGTCGAGATCGAAAGGATTGAGTTCCTTGTCTCCCCACATATTCTGAAGACCTCCACTATAGATCTTATCTTGGGAATGGATTGGCTGAAAGCTCATGATGCTACACTTTATTGTGGCAACAAAGACGTCCGACTCTTTAACCCCTCTTGCGGGGTTGTGAACCATACTGCCATAGTGTCGCTGAATGCCGAAGCTCGTATATATGCTCTGAATGTATTGAACGCTTCGCCCCTTGAACGAATTGAGAACGTTCCAGTCGTTCGCAAATTTCTCGACATCTTCCCAGAAAAACTGCCGGGAATACCCCCGGCTAGAGAGGTTGAGTTCGTCATCGACTTGAAGCGAGGCACTGGTCCTATAGTGTAACAGCCCAGATTTCAAAAAAATAAAAATTTTGTTTTCGGTGTGAATTGTTTGATTGTCTAATTTGTTTGCGATGTTTTCATCCCCGATTTATCGATCGACGATTATTTTCCCCCCTCTTATCTCGTACCGGATAGAGACCGACCCTTTCCACCTTGACAATCGACCTTTGCGACACCGGGTTTCACCCGATCTCCGCCGCCAAAACCGCACGAGACCAGCTGCAGCCAACGGAACGAAAAACCCCATTTAATAAGTAATCGGGATATTTTTATAGCACAACGAAAAGTGTTCCCGGAACGGTTCCAGCGCGAGGTGAACGCCGCCAGCTCCACACGCCGATCGCGCAGTTCAAAGTTTTACCCGAATCGGAGGTAGTGCGGGCCCCCGGCGGTCAGAAATGTAAACACCGCGCGCGCGAGAGAAAAACCGGGGATGTTTTTGCAAATTGCCAGCCACCTGGGCTATATAAAGACCACCCCCACTTAGGGTTTCACTAAGCCAAAATTGCAGCCACCCCCCTGTTTTTGCCCCAAATCTTCCCAATAGACCCCCAAATCCCGAAACCCTAGCTCCCCCACTGATCCAGACCGTCAGATCTAGGATCTGACGGCCCAGATCGCGTCTGGCTTCCCACCAACCGGCCTCCTCTCTCCTCTGTCTCTCTCCAAGCCGCCGCCGCCGCCTCCATCTCAGGCTGCCGGCCGCCGCTGCACCCCTCCGGTGAGCTCGCCTCCCGCGCCTCCCTCCTCCTCTCCTTTCTCTCCCTCTCATCTCTCTTCTCTTCTCTGCCCCGCAGGACCGCAAGCCCAACCGCCATGGCCATGGAAAGCATGGCCAGGAGCTTGACTGCAGGTCCGAGCCACGCCGCCCTCGGGAGCCCTAGCCGCCGCGCCTTCGTCTTCAACAGCCGACCGGATCCGCCGCCTCCCCTGAAGCCGTGCCGTCCTCCGCCTCCCAAGACGGCTCGCCGGAGGCCGCAGAATCGCCGACGGCGTTGCCAGCCACCGCGCCGCTCGATCCAGACGTGGACGAGCACGAACCGTGCAGCCTCAGCGGCCTTCCAGTGCCGCGCGGCCCAACAACGACCCAACGGCCCAAGGCGCCCCCTCGGCCCATCTCTCCCCCAGCCCTCCTCCTCGCCTGGGCGCGCCCGGTGCTATCCGCCGCCCACTGCCGCCTGGGCCTCAGCCCATGAGGTGAGCGCCCCTTTTTTTATTTGCTGCTGCTGTTGTTGGGCCTGGCCCAGCAGGCCATTATCGCTATATGACGCCCGTGGGCATGATTTAGTATTTTGCGCTCGCCCGTTTAGACCCGTTAGGCCAGATCCGGCCCAAAGGGGCTTTGTATTTTTTTCTCTGTTTATTTATTAATTGGCAGATTGTATAATTTTGTTTTGCGATGCCCGTATCTTTTTAACCGTAGATCGGATCGCAACGCTTTAAACATGAAACTTGCTTAGATTTTTGTGCAAATTATTAAAATGTGCTCTTTTGCCATGTTTTACTTTGTTTACATGTCGTTTACTTGCTAATTACAATTGCTTGCCACTGTAAACTGTAATTGCCATAACTTTTTAACCGTTGCTCCAAATAAAATGTTCTTTATATGTAACTTGACTAGAATTGCATGTAGATTGTGTTTATGTTGTTCTTGCTTGCTAATAAAAATAATAAAATATTGTTTAGGGGAAAACAGTACCAAATGCAATAAATATTGTGGGGTCCGAAATAGTTGCCATGTATAGGTTTTACCCCCCACTTAAAGTGACTAGATTAGATAGTTTATTTATGCTTCATCTCTTGCCATGTTTGTGTGCTATGCCATGCTTGAGTGAGATGCCATGTTAACAACCTTTGTTGATCACCTGTAGCTAAACAACTCGAACCTTTCCAAATGTGCGGTATCGTCGTGTGTGACGAGTACTCCACTTAACCTGTTAGTAACCGCTCTCGACGGTAGGTGCGATGTCCCGTGTTGACTTCTTGTTGATGCTTGCTCGTGTTTGCTTCGTAGTAATAGATGCTTGCTCGTTGATTGCTTTCCAGTGTTTATCGTCTTGTGTTCTTCCGAGGGTACCTCTCGAAGACGATGCGAGCTTGCGATTAACTACATCTTCGGAACCCGACTTATCAACAGGCAAGGGCTATACATTACTTATGATCCATTCTATTTCGACCAGCGGTTTGCATGCTAGTCTCGGTTAGGTTCAATGTTTGATCCTACCACATGTTTACAGCCTTTTTCAAACCGATACAGCCATGTCCCTTCCCAGCAAACCATGTACTGCTATGTTACTATTGCTCGTTGCTCAGCCCCTGCTTAGTATGCATGCTTAGGATGCTACGATGTTACCTCATGTTACTCCTTGGTTTGGGATATCACATTATTACATTGTTATGGATGATATGATTATTATAATGTTGACTATACTCGACGAAGGATGGAAGGTCTAAGCTATCCCGCACCGACGCTTTGTTCCATTTGAGTCACCTAGGATCCGAGTTACGGGTATTGGTTTTAAGACTGAGCGTGCCTAACCGCGTGTGGGATTTTATTGGGTCCCCTTTTCTTACCTACCTAGCTTCAAACATTTTAGTGGTGGCCCAAGCTCACTTTCCATTTGAAAACCGTGTGTGTGTCTGTTGGGTCACTCCTGGCAGATATTCTTTAAAACAACTCGGGCCAGCGGAGACATGGTTTCTTTGTTGGTCCACACCTGGAAGCTAGGGGGCTGCCCACATCTGTTTGGGTAGCTAGCCCGACCTCGTCCAGACAGTAGAGGCTGATTCGAGAGCGCGGCCGGCTTTTGAGTTGGATGTCGACTCACCGGGGGCCACCCGGATTTGTGCGTTGTTAGTTAGAGGGACCTGTCGTTCCGGATCTCTTGGGACTAAATCATAAAATGGTTGCCTATCATGGGTAGCAACTGAGAGAGATGGGCGTGCGTGCGGAGCCTTGTAATGGCAGTCGGTACAACCCTGCAGGGTTAAATCTTTTCGAGAAGCCGTGTCCACGGTTATGGACGACTTGAGACCTACTCCTTGTTCATAGACAGCAAAAACTGAGATAATCTTAATTTAACTTGATCAATGTGTGTGTGCCTTGACTGCTTCTTCTTCGTCGGGATGCGAAGAGGAGGACAAGGATAGGATAGGTGTTATGTTTGCGTAAGTAGTTGATAGCAAGACTTGTTGGAGGCGATACCTCATCGAATGCTTGGCTTCTTACCTTACTCTCTAGATCGGCAGCAACCTCACCACTTACCCCTTCCTTAACGTAAACTACTTGTTGTCCTAGAATGACGAGTGATGAAGTCCTTGCTGGGTCAGTTGACCACTACAGTTGGATGCTGAGTACTTCTGTACTCATGATACTACCCGCAAACTCTTTTCAGGGTTCTTGATCGACAACAGGTATGGTGATCGACGTTTCACGTGGAGACTCGACGACGACTAGTTAGGAGGATCCCGGCGGAGGGCCTGGACCCGTGTGGTTATGGGGATCGATGTTTTTCTCTTTGCCACTAGGCTTTTGCTTGTAGTCTGTACTCAGACATGTACCTTCCGTTGATGTATTGTATTTAAGGCAGTTGTATGCCGATTGTATGAGATGTTGTATCCTTGTATCTGTAATGTTGTGATATCATGTTGGAAATCCGGGGCATATGAATTCGTCATATGTCGCGGTGGGACCGATATGTGCTTCGTCCTCGGATCTGGGTGGAAACACCTAGATCTGGAACAGTACCGCATATCGGGCCTTACATATAGCCAAGTGTCCTTACAAGATGCCGCCACATGAACTCCTTGATCTTAAGGAGGAAATCGACAAGGCACTTCAGAAAGGATTTATTCGCCCCAGTTCCTCTTCTTGGGGAGCACCTTCGCTCTTTGTCAAGAAGAGTGATGGCACGAACCGTTTAGTCCAAGATTACCGACCTATCAACCAGGCAACAATACAGAGCAATTACCCACTTCCTCGGAACAATGATATATATGATCAACTTGCTGGATCTATGGTGTTCTCGAAACTCGACTTGAGGTTGGGTTACCATCAGATCCGAGTCCGTGAACAGGATGTTCCGAAGACCGCCTTCATTACTCGTTATGGTTCATACGAGTACACCGTCATGTCCTTTGGCCTGACTGATGGCGGTGAAGTTAATAGGTTTAGTGGGATTGCCTCCCCCGTTAACCGCGCCAATAAATGATTCTTGATAACACAAGTCTAGGGGATCAATTGTAGAATTTCGATAAATAAGAGTATCGAACCCAACGAGGAGCAGAAGGTGCTGGTAAGTGACACTGGATAAGGAAAGGCTGCAAACACTCAAAGGTAAATATTTAGGGGTTTTTGGTTTAAGCAAAAGAAATGTAAAAAACAAGCAAAGTAAATAGGGTAACTGAGTAATAGCATGTGGCCCAATGCTTTCACAAGGATAAGCCTAGGAGCTAAACTTATAAAAGATAAAACGTTCTCGAGAAGAAATGGGAGAGATAGCCAAGTTACTTTCACCATACTCCGCCAAGTAATATGTATTGTGTTGATAAGTGTTGGTGGGTGGATCAATGCTAGTACACCTTCTAGACAAAGATAAGTGTGCTCTTATGATTACACACCTTGCAAGCATCTGCAAATACAAGGTAGTAATTAAGGCATAAGCCTAACCACAGCATTACGATCAAGGATCCATAACTCCCTTGTCCAAAAGTGTGCGAACTGGGGTTCAGTTTTCTGTCACTCCGGCAACCCACCATAAGCATCCTTTGTGCACAATGTATTCCTCTAGGCCCATTAAAGGTGAAGTGTTAAGTGTTTGACTCACATAACACCACTAGAGAAATAACAACACAACTTAAGTATCAAACAACACATAACACTTCAACATCATATGACTACTAACAACTAGACTTCTCCCATGTTCACAAGAACTAAAGTAACTACTCACAAGACATAAAAGAGATCATGATCAGAGGTAATAGATGGGTGGAAAACAAACTGGACACAATGATATTTGTCCAACAAAACTCAATAGCATTCACCACAAAGTAGTAATCAACACCAACAGAGTAGAGAGGATAGATAGTACGGATTACAACACAAGTCGCAATTGTGAGATGAGATGGGATGGAGATGGAGATGGTGCTGATGTTCGGGATGATGTTGATGATGATCTCGATGATGCCCGTGACGATGATGATGATGATGGCGACGATCTCCCCGGCGGAATCTGCCCGCCGGAGACGGCTTTTCTCCTCTGTAGGTTTTCGCCCCGTGGCGGCGGCGAAACACGGAAACTCTTCTTATTTTAGGGTTTCTACCCCAGGGGGTTCTTATAGGCGAGAGGGGGACACCGAGGGGGGCCACCAGGCATCCAGGAGGGTGCCTGGCGCGGCCAGGAGGGGGGTCGCGCCAGGCACCCTTCTGGCTGCCTGGTGTGTCCCCTCACCTCCATCCTCGGTGATCCCCAGTCAATCTTCATAAAAAACACTCACCGTAAATTTTCATCGCATTTGGACGTGATTTGATTAAGCAACTTGGTGTCCACTTTTCACCGCTGAATTCTAGTTCTGGTCCTTCGGCATCGGAAAGTTGTAAACTGTGTAAAATAAGCCAAAACAACATAAGAACAATACTTTAAACTGGAATATATCTATCAATAGGATGAAATTACAATATAAAATAGTGGCACATTTTGGACGTATCAACTCCCCCAATCTTAGACCTCACTTGTCCCCAAGCGATTGCTGAGCTAGGTAAACCTATCCACAAGTTTAGAGAGTGAAGCGTCGATAAAATAATACGGACAAGAAGCATCAAGATTTCTCACCAAACTGAAGCATCCTCAACAGCAACCTCAACTCATAAGGTCCTTATGAGAAAGTAGTAACAATTATAACAAAGTAGGACCTGGAAAACTCATCAAATCATGGCAAACATAGCCTTGGCAAGGAACAACTAATAACTTTTACTTTTGCTCTTTCACTTATAATAGAACCAGTTGAAGCTTCGGAAACAACATGTTATCAGTCAAGAAGTGCACATGTTAACACAAAGGAAGATGTTTACTAGGCATAAGCTTTTGCAAACAACTCACTTATCAAAAGATAATGTCAACAAACAAGTAACATGCTAACTTTCAATGCAGCTTTGTATGCAAGAATCTTTATTAACATCAAGTGTCTGTTCTCTCTCAAGAAGGAAGGAAGTAAGAAGGACTGACTCAGCACAAAATAAAGGATAAACCCCGTGCAAAGGGTAAGCAGGGAAAACTCATGTGCCATCTCTAGATCAAAAACAATGAAAACAGGCCTTTGGCAGGTGCATGATCCGTCAACGACTGCTGATAAATAACTCACTCACTTCATGATATGGACAAGTTTCGAGGAACGGCTCCCATGTGGGGACGATCACATCCCCTTAAAGTCCTTTGTTTATCACTCATAAATGGGCGAAGAAACTTGTGCGTTAGTATTTATCTTTTACGAGCTGGGCACTCATGCCAGTCCCTTTCGTATTAGGGGTTAGCAGATTAAGAAGATCATGGGTTACCCACCACTTCCTCATGAGATGAATCAGTGGCAAAAAACAGAAGATTTTGAACATCTAGAGATAGCACATCAATTATATACTTTAGGAGTGGTAGTGGAATACCACAAATAGGAAGGTATGGTGGACTCAAGTGGAAGATGTTAGTTTCAGGGCATGGAAGTACAAGAAGAATTCCGCTTAGTATAGAGTTAGTGCTAGCAAGGCTTTGAGAGACCAGACAATTGATGACAACTTAGATGCAAGAAATACAAAGCATAAACATTTAAACTAGCATGAAACATCAAGTCGTCTTCCTTGTCAATATAACACTTCAAGCATAATGATACAAAGGTTTTTGCTATGTCGCTACTTTGAGAAAAACATGCTTGTTGTTATGACCAAAGCTATACTTGCCAAGATTTAAATAAAGTTTTCGAAGCCATACCTGATATAAGGTCAATACTCCCCATAAGAATCAGCTCATAATGTCGATTGCGTGAAGAGAATACCGAGTGCAGCGAAGAAACCAATAGACTTCTCATTAATATTCCTTCATAGACGACCCCACACTCACGGATACAAAGCTCTTCACAAAAGGAGTGATAGACCTCAAAGATACACCTATTTCATAAAGTAACTTCCCTAGACATGATACGACTCTACTTGACTCCTAAAGACAAAGATAAAGATAAAGATACCCGACACTCCCCCAAGCTTGGAACAAGCTAAGGGGATGCCATTACCCGAGGAGATTTACTCCTCATCTTGTTGTGGTTGTTTCTTCAGATCCCTGATGACACGGCGAAGGGTTCGGTTTTCTGACTCCAAGACTTCCACTTGTACTTTTAGTACACGGAAATCTTCAAAGAGTTTGTTGGTGATGCGGTAGGCCTCGGAGATGGTGGAAAGCATGCGTTTATCTTCAATGAAGTGGAGGGCCCTGAAAGGTTAAGAGAAAGATCATATTGAGGTTGGACAGATCCCACCATGATGGGATTGCTTGGACCTCCTTGTTGTTGGGCAGTGATAGTCTTTACTTCCTCTCTCACGGAGCGCTCCATCTCCACTTGTCTTGCGGCAATTTCTTCTTCGGTAGCCCAATCAACGTGCTTCCCTTGATTAAGATCCTTCTGGACTTGACATAGACGCCATCCCAAGAAGTCCTCTCCGCTCGAGCTACAAGAAGACATCTCTACTAATCAACTTTTTGTCCTGGCAGAAACAGCTCGAGAAGAAAACACGCGAAATCGAGAGATACGGTGCCGGGACTATCCGGGCAAATATAGAACAAAAATTTCTGCAACAAAAGGAAGGTTTCAAGCCTAGGTGGAGTCGGAGTCGGAGTCCAGGGCACCCAGGAGGGTGCCTGGCGCGGCCAGGACGGGGGCCGCGCCAGGAGGCCTCCTGGGCCCCCTGGAGCTCCTCTCCGGCTCCACTCGGGCTTGGAATTTTCCTAATTTTAAAAAAACTTTGAAAAGTAAACTTTTATTGACGTTCGCGGTGTGTTCTTACCATAATACATACCTTTTCTTATTCTTCTCCTGCCGGAGTCTGAAACTGGCTGCAACATGTTCTTCGTGAGTCTTTGTATATATCATGTTTGTATCCACATTGATTGGATCACCTGCCATATAATGTTTGAGTCTTTGTCCATTCACAACTTGAGGTTTAGTACCTTCAAAATTATTGATCTTCATTGCACCAGACCGATATACTTCTTCGATATAAAAAGTTCCTTCCCATCTGTAAAGTAGTTTACCTGGAGAAAACCTGAAACGAGATCTAAACAACAAAACTTTATCACCAATATTAAATTCACGTTTCAAAATTATTTTATCGTGCCACTTCTTTACCTTTTCCTTGAACATTTTAGCGCTCTCGTAAGCTTCAATCCTCCACTCATCTAGAGAAGTCAAGTTCATGAGAAGCTTTTCACCAGCTAACTTTGGGTCAGCATTTAGCTCTCTGACAGCCCAGAAAGCCTGATGCTCTAACTCTAATGGTAAATGGCAAGCCTTGCCATAGACCATTTTATATGGACACATGTCCATGGGGTTTTTGTAAGCAGTTCTATACGCCCACAAAGCATCTCCTAACTTCTTTGACTAGTCCTTTCTAGAACTGTTTACTGTCTTCTGTAAGATCAACTTGATCTCCCTATTGGTGAGCTCAACTTGCCCACTAGTTTGAGGGTGGTACGGTGATGCAATCCTATGATTGACATCGTACTTGGCTAGATCTTTCCTAAAAGCTCCATGCGTTAAGTATGACCCTCCATCAGTCATGAGGTACCTTGGTACTCCAAACCTAGGAAAAATTACATCCTTGAGCATTTTCAAAGATGTCTTGTGATCAACACTCTCAGTGGGTATTGCCTCAACCCACTTGGTTACATAATGAACAACAACTAAGATGTGTGGTGTACTTGTGTGAAGGAGGAAAAGGACCCATAAAATCAAAACCCCAGCAATCGAAAGGTTCGATCACTAGTGAGTAATTCATTGGCATCTCATTTCTCCTGCTAATGTTACCAACTCTCTGACACTTATCACAAGATAGAACGTACCTTCGGGCGTCCTGAAAAAGAGTAGGCCAATAAAAACCTGATTGTCAAATTTTATGTGCGGTCCTTTCTCCGGCATGATGTCCTCCATAGGGACTATCGTGACATTGTCGAAGAATGTCCAGCTGCTCGTGCTCCGGTATACACCTTCTTACGATCCCGTCTGCACCTTCTTTGTAAAGATGTGGATCATCCCAAAAGTAGTGCATCAAATCCGTGAAGAATTTCTTCCTCTGCTGAAATGTAAAACTTGGAGGCAAAACTTTGCAACGATAAAATTAGCATAATCTGCAAACCAAGGGTCGGAATGAGATTGTACTTTTACAACAGCAAATTGTTCATCTGGGAAACTGTCGTTGACTGGAATAGGATCTTGCGGGATATATTCCATCCTTAAAAGATTATCCGCCACCGGATTGTCTTCTCCTTTTCTATCGATAATCTGCAAATCAAATTCTTGAAGAAGGAGCACCCATCTAATGTGTCTTGGTTTGGCGTCCTTTTTCTGCATAAGATACTTAATGGCAGCATGATCAGTATGAACAATAATCTTAGAATCAACAATATACTACCTAAACGTATCACAAGAAAACACTACTGCTAAGAATTTCTTCTCAGTAGTACCATAATTCTTCTGAGCACTATCAAGGGTTTTGCTAGCATAAGATATAACATTCAACTTCTTATCAACCCTTTGTCCTAAAACAGCTCCAACAGAAAAATCACTAGCATCACACATAATTTCAAAGGGCAAATTCCAGTCAAGTGGTTGTACTATAGGAGCGGTTATCAAGGCTTTCTTAAGAACTTCAAAAGCTTCCTTACAATCTTCATCAAATACAAAAGGAGAATCCTTCTGGAGAAGATTGGTAAGGGGTCTCGAGGTCTTAGAAAAGTCCTTGATAAATCTTTTATAGAAACCAGCATGACCTAGAAAACTACGAATACCTTTGATATCCCTTGGATAGGGCATCCTTTCAATAGCTTCTATTTTTTCCTTGTCCACTTCAATTCCCCTTTCAGAAATCTTGTGTCCAAGAACTATCCCTTCGTTAACCATGAAATGGCACTTTTCTCAATTGAGCACCAAATTCGTTAAGATTGTGGAGACAGTGGTCAAAGGATTTTCCATAGACGGAAAAGTCGTCCATGAAAACTTCTACAATCTCCTCACAGAAACCATGAAATATTGCAGACATACACCTCTGAAAAGTAGCAGGTGCATTACACAAACCAAAAGGCATGCGCCTATAAGCATAAGTATCGTAAGGACATGTAAAGGTGGCCTTCTCTTGATCCGTGGTGTTAACGTGAATCTAGGAGAAGCCAGAATACCCATCAAGATAGCAGAAGTGGGTGTTTCAGCCAGCCGCTCGAGCATCCGATCAATAAAGGGCAGAGGATAGTGGTCCTTCCTGGCGGCCTTGTTCAACTTCCTGAAATCAATACACATTATATATCCAACAATAGTCCTCTAAGGTATTAGTTCATTTTTGTCATTAGGAACAACAGTCATACCTCCTTTCTTAGGAACACAATGAACGGGACTTACCCACTTACTATCAGATATATGATAGATGATACCTACGGCTAGAAGTTTGATAACCTCCGTCCTAACCACGTCCTTCATCCTTACCGTCGTTGATGATCAACAACTGGTTTAGCATCGGGCTCGAGATTGATAGTATGTTGGCAAATGGATGGACTAATACCCTTGAGATCATCAAGAGTATAGCCAATAGCACCTCGGTGTCTGCGGAGTGTCTCCAATAATCGCTCTTCTTCATACCCTGAAAGGTTAGAATTGATAATAACAGGATATACTTTCTTTTCATCTAAAGAAGCATACTTGAGCGTATCGGGTAGTGGTTTTAGATCAAACACCGGGTCTTCTTTTGGTTGCAAGAGGATTCCTAAAGGTTCAACCGGGAGGTTGTGCTTCAGGATAGGAGTTTGTCTTAAAAATATGTCTTCTAGTTCATTCCTCTCCTGCATATGTATTTCATTCTCATGGTCTTCCATAAATTGCTGCAAAGTATCATCAGGAGGAATAGCAATAGAAGCAATTTCTTCAATAATTTTGTCATTACTTGAATAGTCAGTACCACGAGGCTTCTTAGAAAACTTAGAAAAATTAAATTCATACGGCTCACCGTTGAATTCAACAGAAACTTTACCTTTCTTGCAATCTATTATAGCTCCACAAGTGCTGAGGAAGGGCCTACCAAAGATAATAGGGCAAGAACTATCTTGCACTGAACCAAGTACAAGAAAGTCAGTAGGATATTTTACCTTCCCGCAGAGTACTTCAACATCTCTCACAATCCCAACTAGAGAGATTGTTTGTTTATTTGCAAGATGAATTGTGACATCAATGTCCTCGATCTCACACGGATGAATCTCGTGCATGATCTCTTGATAAAGGGTGAAGGGAATAGCGCTGACGCTAGATCACAAATCACATAGCCCATAGTAATTGAGATCTCCTATTTTGTCAGATACAACTGGTGTACCTGAAATTGGGCCTTTGTTCTTGGCTGTGACAATGTTAGTAGAAACAGCACAAAAACTAATAGTGGATTCTTCAATATCACTGCTTACTAGATCTTTGACCATTGCAACTTGAGGCTTGACCTTGATCATGTCCTCAGGTTCGTTAGTGGTCCTTCCGTTTTTGTTTAGAATACTTGTAACAAAAGAGTGCTACTTTATCCTTGAGGGATCAGGAGGCTGTTCATACACAACTGCAGGTAAAACAGGATCAGTAACATTAATCTCAATAGGTGACTCCTTGAAAGGTTTATGATGTTGACTCTCCTTCTTCTTAGAAGAATCAATATGAGAAGCAAAGTCCTTGCAAAAGTCAACCATTAGCTGGGAATCAAGACCAATTTTAGAGAAAAAGGTATTAAAGTAATCAGTCTTCACATAACTCTCAATGTAGTCATGCTCATAGTTTATAGCGGGTTCAATACCTTTATCAATTTCCCAGTCTTCAGTGTTCTTCTGGATCCTTTCTATAAGATCCCATTTTTCTTCCATACTTCTGGTCTGGAATACACCGATAGAGGAGGCATCCAACATCTCCCTGTCCTGACGAGAAAGCCTGGCATAAAATTTGTAAGTATAATTTCCTTGGGGAGCTCATGGTTTGGGGATTTGAGCATCAGGGACTTCAGTCTCCCCCAAGCTTGAGCGATGCTCTCTCCGTCGCGAGACCAAAAGTTGTAGATGTAGTTCCTGTCTTGGTGAATTTCACGAAGAGGATAAAACTTTGCATAAAAGAGAGACATAAGCTCTGGCCATTCAAGCAGATCAGAGTTATCGAGTAGCTTATACCAATCTGAAGCTTTATCTTTGAGTGATACGGAGAATAGTTTCTTCATGACGAACTCCATTGTTACACCTGCAAGGTTAAATAAAGAACATAATTGTGATAAATATAGTAGGTGTTCTCCCGGATGTCCTTCTCCTGTATAACGATTATCCAAGACATAATCAATAATACCAGATGGTATTTTATAGGGAACAATTTCAGTAGGGGTAGGAGTGACCACCATAGTCGTGGGGCGGCTCCTTACCAGCAACAAACCAACAGTAGAAGAGTCCATAAGGACTGAAGGTAACAACAGAAAATAAAGGTTTCCTTACCGGCTTCACTTACCAATAGCGCTACACTCCCCGACAACGGCGCCAGAAAAGCTCGCTGATGGCGGTGAAGTTAATAGGTTTACTGGGATTGCCTCCCCCGTTAACCGCGCCAATAAATGATTCTTGATAACCCACAAGTCTTGGGGATCAATTGTAGCTTTTCGATAAATAAGAGTGTCGAACCCAACGAGGAGCAGAAGGTACTGATAAGTGACACTAGATAAGGAAAGGCTGCAAACACTCAAAGGTAAATATTTAGGGGTTTTTGGTTTAAGCAACAGAAAAGTAAAAGACAAGCAAAGTAAACATGGTAACTGAGGAGTAGCAAGTGGCCCAATCCTTTCACAAGGATAAGCTTAGGAACTAAACTTATAAAAGCTAAAATGTTCTTGAGAACAAATGGGAGAGATAGCCAAGTTACTTTCACCATACTCCGCCAAGTAATATGTATTGTGTTGATAAGTGTTGGTAGGTGGATCAATGCTAGTACACCTTCTAGACTAAGATAAGTGTACTTTTATGATTACACACCTTGCAAGCATCCACAAATACAAGGTAGTAATTAAGGCATAAGCCTAACCGCAGCATTACGATCAAGGATCCATAACTCCCTTGTGCAAAAGTGTGCGAACTGGGGTTCAGGTTTATGTCACTCCGGCAACCCACCATAAGCATCCTTTGTGCACAATGTATTCCTCTAGGCCCATTAAAGGTGAAGTGTTAAGTGTTCGACTCACATAACACCACTAGAGAAATAACAACACAACTTAAGTATCAAACAACATATAACACTTAAACATCATATGACTACTAACAACTAGACTTCTCCCATATTCTCAAGAACTAAAGTAACTACTCACAAGACATAAAAGAGAGCATGATCAGAGGTGATAGATGGGTGGCAAACAATCTGGACACAATGATATTTCTCCAACAAAACTTAATAGCATTCACCACAAAGTAGTAATCAATACCAACAGAGTAGAGAGGATAGATAGTACGGATTACAACACAAGTTGCAATTGTGAGATGAGATGGGATGGATATGGAGATGGTGCTGATGTTGGAGATGATGTTGATGATGATCTCGATGATGCCCGTGACGATGATGATGATGATGGCGACGATCTCCCCTTCCGGGAGATGATCTCCCCGGCGGAATCTTCCCGCCAGAGATGGATTTTCTCCTTTGTAGGTTTCAGCCCCGTGGCGGCGGAGAAACACGGAAACTCTTCTTCTTTTAGGGTTTCTACCCCAGGGGGGTCTTATAGGCGAGAGGGGGGCACCTAGGGGGGCCACCAGGCATCTAGGAGGGTGCCTGGCGCGGCCAGGAGGGGGGCCGCGCCAGGCACCCTTCTGGCTGCCTGGTGGGTCCACTCACCTCCATCCTCGGTGAACCCCAGTCACTCTTCATAAAAATACTCCCCGTAAATTTTCATCGCATTTGGACCTGATCTGGTTCAGCAACTTGGTCTCCACTTTTCACCGCTGAATTCTGGTTCTGCTGCTTCGGCACCGGAAAGTTGTAAACTGTGTAAAATAAGCCAAAACAACATAAGAACAATACTTTAAAGTGGAATATATCAATGAATATGATGAAATTACAATATAAAATAGTGATGCATTTTGGACGTATCACTGACCAATGCCCCATCCACCTTTTCCCGATTGATGAACTATATCTTCATGGAATACCTCGACAAGTTCGTCGTGGTTTATCTGGATGATATCTTGATATACTCCAAGAATGAAGAAGAACATGCTGAACATCATCGTCTTATACTGGAAAAGCTTTGAGAACACAAACTCTACGCTAAGTATTCTAAGTGTGAGTTCTGGCTTCCCGAAGTAACCTACCTTGGTCACGTGATTTCCAAGGATGGCATTGCCGTCAACCCAGTATGTATTCAAGCTATCCTGGATTGGACTCCCCCCAATACTGTCAAGCAAGTCAGAAGTTTCCTCGGACTCGCCAGCTATTGCCGATGTTTCGTCGAGAACTTCTCCATGATTGCCAAGCCTGTAACCAATCTGCTTCACAAAGGTGTCAAGTTTGAGTGGACAGACAAATGTCAGGAAAGTTTCCAAGCTCTCAAGGACAAGCTCACTTCTCCTCCGGTGCTTGCTCCCCCTGATACCCGGAAGGATTTCGTGATATATTGCGACGCGTCTCGTCAAGGATTGGGCTGTGTCCTAATGCAAGAGCGTAAAGTGATATCACGAAGACAAGTATCCAACACATGATCTAGAATTTGCAGCGGTAATTTATGCGTTGCAGCTGTGGCGACATTACCTCGTCGGTAATCGTTGCGAGATCTACACCGACCACCAAATCCTGAAGTACCTATTTACTCAGCCAGACCTAAATCTCCGCCAACAAAGATGTCTCGAGAGAATACCCAATTTCAACATGGATATTCATTACACACCTGGCAAATCTAATGTGATGTCCAATGCCTTGAGCCGCAAAGACTACTGTAGTGAACTTGAAGTTCAAGTACAGCAGCCACTCCTGTATGAAGAGCTGTGAAAGCTAAACATCGAAATTTTTCCGTAGGGATATGTGAATTCGCTATTTGTCAAACTAGACCTCGACTGCCGCATGAAGTTTGTACAACGTTGTGACTCTGACATACTGAAGATCAGAAGATATCTCGCAAGTGGAAGGCCCTCATTTTTCACTATTGTTAAGGATGATGATAATGATTTGGGTACGTTGTACTTCAAAGGTCGTTTAGTGGTTCCGGTAGCCAAGGCCAACCTGAACTACGCCCCTGATTTCATGAAAGAAGCTCACGATACACCCTTGTCGATCCATCCTGGTAGTACCAAGATGTACCAAGACATTCGTCAACAATACTGGTGGTCTAACATGAAGCGAGACATTGCTCGTTATGTTGATGAGTGTGACGTTTGCCGTCGTGTCAAAGCAGAACACCAAAGACCTGCTGGAACTCTGTAACCACTTTCTATTCCTGAATGCAAATGGGACAAGATTGAAATGGACTTCGTCACCGTTTTTCCGCGATCACAGAAGGGTCATGATGCGATCTTTGTCGTCATCTACCGATTCTCCAAGGTTGCTCATTTTCTGCCTGTCAAGGAGACGATTTCTGCTACTCAGTTGGCAAAATTGTATGTTTCTAGAATCGTGTCGCTCCACGGTATTCCGTTGGAGATTAGTTCTGACCGAGGCAGCCTTTTCACCTCAAGATTCTGGGATATTTTCCAAGAAGCTATGGGCACTCGCCTGAAATTCAGCACCTCTTATCACCCCCAGTCGCAAGGACAAGTCGAACGAGTCAACCAGGTGCTTGAAGACATTCTTCGAGCTTTGTCATTTCATTCGGTAAGAAATGGGAGGAATCTCTTCCATTTGCTGAATTCTCGTACAACAATAGCTATCAAGCTAGTCTGAAGATGGGAGGAATCTCTTCCATTTGCTGAATTATCGTACAACAATAGCTATCAAGCTAGTCTGAAGATGGCCCCCTTTGAAGTTCTCTATGGACGTAAGTGTCGAACCCCTCTGAATTGGTCAGAAACAGGGGAACGAACTCTCATTGGTCTAGAGATTATACAGCATGCTGAAGATCAGGTTTGCGTTATCCGTGAACACTTGAAAGTTTCTCAGTCCCGTCAGAAAAGAAACTATGACCGCCAGCACAAGGAAATGGTCTATCAACCTGGTGAGTATGCGTACCTCCGTGTCACTCCCATGAGAGGCACTCATCGTTTCGGGATCAAAGGCAAGTTAGCTCCTCGCTACATCGGCCCGTTTCGTATCCTTTCCAGGAGTGGACCCGTGGCATACCGATTGGAATTGCCGTCGAACCTCTCTCAAGTCCACGATGTCTTCCATGTGTTGCAACTCCGACGTTGCTTCAAGGACCCTATTCGAGAAGTGGATCATGATCTGATAGAACTGCAGAAGGAATTGAACGTCGAACTCGCAACAAGACAACTAAGTTCCTTAAAGTTCAGTGGTCAAACCATTCTGAAGATCAAGCCACATGGGAATGCGAAGATCGGCTTCTGAACGTCGAACTCGCAACAAGACAACCAAGTTCCTTAAAGTTCAGTGGTCAAACCATTCTGAAGATCAAGACACTTGGGAATGCGAACATCGGCTTCGTGATGAATACCCCGATCTTTTCCTCACTACCGCTTAAATTCTCGGGACGAGAATTCTTGTAGTGGGGGAGATTTGTAACATCCTCACTGTCATGTAAAAGTAATCACTATAGTGATCCTCTTGTTAATGATCATTACTGTTGCTAAACATGGCATGATCATCTTTGCTTTTGATCACATTCCAAATCCCCTTTTGTTGGCTTTAAAATTTATGTGGCAAATAAAAGTTCAACCAAAAACTGGAAACCAATTTTGTAAAATGCCAAATATTCAGTGGACCATGTCCATGTGGATATGGGAATTTATTAAGTTCTAAAATAAATCAATCAATTCAAACAATAGCAAAACAGTGGCATTTAATACCCTTTTGAATAATGAAAAAATGCAAATTAATTTATTTGGGCACAAAACTTTTTGTGACACCTGAGTAATATGCAACAGTAATATTAGGACTAGATCCACATTTTTTCAAAAAGGTAAAAGCTAATAAAATAAATACAAATAGAAAAGAATAAAAGAAAAAAGAAGCCCATACCCCCTGTTCCCCTTGGGCCCAGCCCAACTAAACAACCCACCCCGGCCCAACCCCACTCGTCCCCTACCCCCGCACTGCTCACCATGTCGTGGCGTGCATCCACGCTGGCCACGGCAACGGCTGCCGCCGTGGAGGGCATCGAGCGGCCGCCATCGTCGTTAAGGACCACATGTCCCCCGGGATGGAACCCTAGCGCCCCCTGCCCCCGTAGATCATGATCCCGTCAAAACACCCCTCTCCCCGCGGCGCAACCCGAGCCGCAGTCGCCGCCATGGGAGCGCCTCCATGAACCCACGCATCCAACGTGGCCCCCAGCTTCAACTGTGGTGTCTAGTGAGTTCGTCTTCATCGACTTCGTCTTCCTCGTGGAGGAATCGGGTCGGG
Organism: Bromus sterilis; assembly: GCA_950022295.1. Lineage (NCBI taxonomy): Eukaryota > Viridiplantae > Streptophyta > Magnoliopsida > Poales > Poaceae > Bromus > Bromus sterilis. Next base: position 342,173,819 of record OX465596.1, on the reverse strand, counting down.
GACCTCTACATCGAGCACTGCGTCGCCATCTTCTTCCTCGCAGCCGGCGAGATCGCAGCCAAATTCCGACATCGTCGAGCCCCCCTCGAGCCCACTGTAACGGCTACAAGATCACGGTGAGCCTGAGCTCCTTCCCCAACCCTCCGCGCCCCGTTTTGTTCACTGGACCGATGACCCCACCATCACGTGCTCCGGCCGCCGCCGTGGAGTCCATAGCCACGCTCCCGAGCCAACCCAGCCCGCGCCAGCTGCACCGTCGTGTTACCCGTGGCACGCTGGTTCGATTTGACCAAAGGCCCGACTCGATTTTTTCTCGGAACGCACGACGCCATTGGAGCCCGACGCCTGCCTCCGCCATTAACGACCCCGAGCTCGCCCTGGCCGTCCCCGACACGCTCCCGCGGCATGGATCGACGCGGTGTGCTCCCCTCGATCGAATGCCCCAATTCGCGCTCAAAATGGCGGCTTGTAGACGAATCCTGACGCCCTCCTGTGGCCTCCGTGGCACACCTGGGGCAACCCCTGGGTCACTACCAGTGGGCCCCGTGGCCCCAGTTGACTGGGTTGACCAGTCAACTGTGTTGACTAGGAAACCCCAGTCACTTACATGCGGGTCCCACGCCCCTGATTTAGATTAAGTTAATTAAAAACTTAATTAAAATTGCTTAATTACCTTAACATGTCACTAACATATGGGTCAGCCCCACTTAACCATATGTTAAGTTAAACAAATCTTTTAGATTAAAACTTGAGTCTATGACACCTGGGCCCCACCCCACTTTTTAAATAAATAAATGTTTTAGTTTATTTCAGAGAGTTACGTGTGGGGCCCTCCTCTGAATAATCCATGTTTAATTAAGTTAATCACAAATTAAATGAATCTTCCACTGAGATGTGGGTCCCCCATGTCAGGTTTACTGTTATGGATAATGTTTAGTATAATAATAAAAATAAATTAGAAAATCATTTAATTTGATATAAACTTTGAAAATCAATATCTTTTAAACAGTAAATTAGATGGAACAACTTTATACATGAAAATTGATCAGAAAAATATAACGAGTACGAATACGCTACCCATATGTCAACCACACCCCTCTAACACAACAAACATCGACATTCCCCCTCCGGACCGTCTGTCCGACGATTGCCCGATACCGATAAACTATCCGGATGAATTTATTCTGAACACGAAAGTTGTTCAGAATGGATCAACTAACACGGATACACCTTTCATATGTTTGTTGGATGTCCTCAACACCTCCGGCATGGTACCTTCCCCCTATGAACACCCTGGCCGATAAATATCCGGAGCTGACAGTTCATCCTCGAATGAATTCCTGCTCCGAGCATAATGCATCGTACTGCGTTAGTACACCGATAGCAATTCATTTTTCATGTCATGCTTCTGTTTGTTATGCCTGCTTTATCATTACTGTTTCTTCCCCCTTTGTTCTCCGGTAGACCCCGCTGCTACCGCCGACTACACCGCTATCGGATATGACTACTACGTCGACGACCCCACCCCTACCGTCAAGCTTCCAGAAAAGCAGAGTCATTCTCTTCCCTAGATATCACCTATCTTTCCGTACATTTCTTGCACTAGGCATTGTTACTGCTGCTACGTTACAATCCTATTCAATTGCATAGCCTGTTTTTTTGCCCCTTCATGTACCTTTTTCATATGTCCTATGCAGCCTTATATATAAATATATTATTCAGCAGTGAGCCCTGCGCATTGTTAGCTAGGATTAGATAGCAGGCCGTGATCACTCTGGGGAGTGACGCGGATACAAATTATTACAACTGCACAGGTACAGTACAATGTAGACACCGCCTAAGGCCCCCTAGTTTGGCTTTGTCGAGCCACCATCAAGTGTGAGCTATCAAGGAGTAATCCTTGTACTCCACTCGTTGCTGACTCTGTATAGCCGCTCTAGGTACCTGAGCAACGGTTGTCCTTAAGTTAAGAAGTAGGGTGACCCAACGGTGCCCGCGAGTCGTATTGCGACGGGACGACAGGGAGGGTATGACCAGTGTACCGGTGTGTTTGGCCCCTGATCGTTGGCCGCGAGAGTTACCAAACCACGAAAGTCGAGCTCCTCCAGGAGCACACGCGAGACAAGGTAAGGAGTCGGTTCACCTTGTTGGTAACCGCAGAGACTTGGTGGGGCGACAGGGCAGGCACCGATGTACTGGTGGTCCTGACTGCTGTCGTTGTCCGCGGGTCAGTTAAGTCGAGACAACGATAACAGTTGTCCCGCAAGTTAATAAAATGCTAAAGGCTTCGTGTTAGAACCCCAACTAGGGTAAGTGCTAGGGTTTGTTTGATCCCTTTGCATCATGCAAAAATTCCAAAAGAAATTCAAAAATGGGGAAGCAGAAAGCCCTGAGAAATTATTTGAAATAGCCAGATAAAAATCTTTTTCCAAAAATCTTTTGAATGTTTGGAAAATTCCTGTAAATGATCCTGATCATTTTAAAAGTGGTTTTGGTATTTTCCCATACTCATGGAATTTTCTGATATTCAAATAGTGCTCTGGAAATTAAAGTTTACCCCTATTTGAATTGAAATTCAAATTTATTGAATTTCAAAAATGTCCAAATTCTTTATGTGACTAGCTACTGGTCACCTAGTATTTTAGAAATTGTTTGGGCATTTTTATAAAATGTTTTGATAATTGTTTTATCAGAACAGAACAAATGTCAGAAGAAATAAAAGAAAAACAGTGAAGGAAAGCTTACCTGTCGCCCACCAGCGGAGCCCACCTCTTCCCGCCGGCCCAGCCCAGCTGCCTCCTCCTGTCGTCTTCCTCCCCGGCGCCCGAAGCAGCTCGGTGGCGAGCCGAGCGCCGTGGACGCCACCGAGGCCCTCTGGAGCCTCCTCTTCTTCCCCCAGGACGCCACGCAGTCGCCCAGAAGCCGCCCGCACCTTCCCCTCTCTCCCTAGCTCAAATCCTTCCCTCTCTCGCCGGATTCCGCGAGTAGCCGAAGCCACACCGGAGCGCCGCCACCGCGTACTCGTGGCCAACGACCCCCTCCCGGCGAGCTGATCTGTCCAGTAGACGCCCCGAGGTCGCCTTCATCGCGCGCAGCCATCAATTTGGACGAAGAGCCCCCGGAGGAGACGCCCTCTTCGCCGATTTGCCGCCGGCCGCCGTGGACCTCGTCGAGCAATACGTCGCCACCGCGCCCTCCCAGCTCTCGCCGTCGACTCCATAGGCTCCGGGGTGAGCTCCTCTTCCTTTTGGCCCCTCTAGCGCATCTTCCCGTGCCCCCGTGCCCGGATCCCTCTTCACCAGCCGCCGGCCGCCGCACCTCGTCGTCGCCGGCGTCGAAGTAGCCCTTCCCGTGAACCCCTGCTGGACCCTTTCGATGCGGGAGAGCAAGGGCTCCCTCCTGGAGCTTTTCGCGCGTCAAATGGAGGCCGGGAGCCTCCTCCCCGTGCAGCGCCGCCGTACTGGTGGTCACCGGCGACCTCCCCGCCGACGTGCCCACGTGGCCCCTATTAGCCTAACCTAATTAACCCTTTAAACCACCTCATAGTGACTGACAGTGGGCCCCAGTCCCTCTAATTAAACACAGTTTAATTTAAACCACGGGATTAATCCCAGAGCCACTGACAGCATGGCCCCACGAGTCAGCCCCTTGCTGACGTCATGCTGAGGCAAGGCTGATGCAGTAATTAGAAAAGAATTAAAAGAATAAAAGAAAACAGAGAAAAATCCAGAAAATTAGCTAAACTTTGAAAAATCATAGAAAATTCATATGAACTCCAAATAGGACAAATAATTTATGAAAAATGACCAGCATAAAATTCTCTATCCAAATATGCAACTTTCAACCATGTTTGAGTTGATTTTAAAATGGGACCAGTAGCTTTTGCTATTTGGTTTAAATGGAATAAATTCAAATTTAAATCAAATGCTAATTCCATTTGCACCATTGCAATACACCAAATCTCACTTGTACTTCAGAAGCATACCACACACATGATCACATGGTTTACAATGACCAAACATTAGCAAATGCAAGATGACCTAAATTGAATAACATTTGGAGTTTGAATTTGAATTAACTTTTCAAATCAACTTCAATTAACATGTGGCAATTTGAACCTAGATCACACCAACACCTTTCACATCATGTGACAACCTAAGCATGTGCTTGTGCATTCTATTACATTGTTGCCCCCCCCCCTTTGTTGATGATTGTGCCGATAACAGTGCCTCCGAGATGGTGATCACCCCCGACGAAGAAGAAGATCGGTAAACCCCGTGTATCGTCAGCAAGGCAAGCAAACCCCATTGATCATGTCTATAAAATCCTATTTCCCTCTCAGTCTCGCTTATGCATGTTTAGGATATCACCGAGACACGTTCTTTCGCATAGTTGAACCCATTCCGATGCATGACCTATCAGTCTGTCACCGTATTAAGCAAACCACAATCCTAGCAGATTTAGGAGTTGAATGATGAGCATGTGGCCCCTGCAACTGTTACTGCTTTTGCTGCTTAATGATACAATGAGGATGTTTTGATTGTGAGTCGGGATGGAATGAACACAGTGGTGTTGATGAAAGTGAAACGTGTTGGTGAATCCACCTAAGCAAAGGTGAACGATGAGAGGCTGTGTAGGAGTACACAGTGGGTTGTCTCGTTGAACACTGCCCTAGGCCCCGAGTTCCTGTTTTGTGATCCAAGACAAAGAGTATGACCACATGTAGGGTTTTATGGGAGCCCCGTTTGGCCTCTTTACATACCCGATCCGGTCCAGGAGTCACAATAGATTCGGGCTTTCCATTTGGCAGGTGCATAGAAAAAGTATGAAGAACAGGTTGCATCATCCTAGATATGTGGGTGGACTTGTGAGGCAGTGAAACCATCTGGCAGAGGTGGCGTCTCGGTCCCTTACATTATCTGAGTCCGTTTCGTGGAACCGGCCGGACTCTCGAGCGGTGCCAAACTCAGGTAGTCGACTCCTGGATTAGAGAAGGTGATGTGAGGTTAGTGCCTTGGTTTCATCCACGTCCGACATCCGCTTGAAGGATGCCAAGAACGAGGCGATAAGTGATGACACGCGTGTGAAGATATACACCCCTGCAGGGTTAATGAACTATTCGAATAGCCGTGTCCGCGGTTATGGACTACTTGGAAACCTCTACTTGATCATAGATAACTTGAATGGATACTTATAAAACTCGCAAGATAAGCGTGAGTGCTATGGTGTGCCTCCTCGTGGGGAAGTCGAGGAAGTAACCATAGTGGTGTATTGGTTGGAGATGTAGTGGACTCGTGTACGCTTCTTACCTCAAAGTCTGGTACTCGTAGTTCAGGACTAGCCAAGTCAAAGCTGGCACTTCTGCATGTTGAAACCCCACCTCCTTTACCTTGATACTTGAGCATGAGTAGTATAGATCTGATGTAAGTCTTGCTGAGTACGACTTTATACTGACGTTTGCTTATTCTATGTTGTAGATGAGATTCCGGACCCCGATGGAGTCACCTTCGTGAAGCTCGACGTTGACTAAGTTAGCATAGTCCCAGACAGCAGTCTGGTCCCTCGTGGAAGGGCATGTTTGTTGTACAAGGCTTCTCTAAGCCATTTGTTAAACTTGTCTGTACTCAGACCTAATTTTCTTCCGTTGTATGATGTAATGTTGATCACAGACATGTGATCTTTGTATGCTCTATGTGTATATCTATAAAGAGTACTTTGTAGAGTTATGTGATGATACCTGCTGTTCATACTAGGCATGTGTGCTGCGTGTATGTTTATAACATGCATGTCTTAGTATGGGTTTTCAAGACCTTAGTTGTGATCTGGCTGGCGGTCTTTTATACACCAAGTGGCCCTTAGATGTGCGCAGCTTGGGGCATCGCGATGCGATTGTTCATGACTCTGTCACGTGCACACTTTGTTGTATGATCGAGCCCGCCCTAGACCCCGACTAAGTGATCGGGCTGGAGTAAGTATATGTAAGAGTTAGGATTCAATCGATAACATGGTTGAGGCGACTTGTCTATGAGTATGGGATTCACCACCCATAAGCATTTAGACTTGTGAGCGGACGATGAGGACCCATCTCAGTTGATCATCCGGCCTGAATGGGATGCCCCTCACGTTCGATGCTTACCGAGAACGTTCTGTGCTTGGCCTTGTCTGCTTAGACAAGTGGGTACGGTTCTCGGCTCTCCATGTGATTGCATCGTGACTTGAATTACATACGCTAACCCCGGGTCCCGACAGACTTGGTATCAGAGCAGGACTATTTGTAGGATTATCAAACCCTTGGTCGAAGTCGACTCTAGCATTCTATAGTTATATAGTTACTCTGGGTATAAGGGAACAACGTAAGGCTTCTTTTTCTCCTTATCCTCATCGATCTGAGTTCTGAGTCACCCTTATCTTTTCTACGGGATGATAGGACTAGGTTCATCTATGTCTTACTAGAACATCTCGTTGTTTGCTTCCTTGTAGCCGTAGGAAAGTTGTGTTCAGTGTTCTAGAGTCTTTGTGCTTCCTATTTTGAGACTTCCTATGTAAGTGCTGTCGAAATGTTGTGAGGATTTCCATTTTTCTCGCAATTACAGCCGTTATGCTGTCCGAGTCATTCCAGATTTCTTCGTAATCTGATGCATTTGCAAAATCCTTCCCTCCATTTCGGTTGTCTTTCCCTAAGATTTATTAGGTGGCATGCCCGACAGTTCCATAGAGTTTGTTGTAGGTTTTGTTCTAGGAACCTATAGTGATTCAACTGCAGCTCTTCGTCCCACTTTAGATGTCTGCTAGCAAGAAGAACCACACTAACCATCGTGTTGGGGTACTTTGCTACTGTGACATATCTGTTGTAGCCCCTAGTAAACCTTGGTCATCCTCTAGAAAGCTATGCAGAGATCCAACTCCTTAAACCTAGACACCCGACAGGTGTGTATAATTCATAGTTGATCTTATACCAGGCACAAACCCAATTTCTAGACGCCCATATAGAATGACCCCACATGAGTTAGCTGAGATAAAAATCCAACTTGAAGTGTTGTTGGCAAAAGGCTTCATCCGCCCTAGCTCATCGCCATGGGGTTGCCTCGTTCTGTTCGTAACGAAGAAAGATGGAACAGAAAGGATGTGCATAGACTATCGCCCTCTAAATCTAGCGACGATAAAGATCAAGTACCCATTGCCCAGGATCAATGGTCTTTATGATCAACTTGCAGGATCCTCTGTCTTCTCCAAAATGGATTTGAGATTAGATTATCATCAAATCAAAATCCGAAACGAGGACATTCCCAAAACGGCTTTTACTACTCGTTATGGTCTTTACGAGTTCACCGTCATGTCCTTCGGTCTGACCAATGCCCCGCCACTTTTTCACGCATGATGAACTCGATCTTCATGGAGTATTTGGACAAGTTCGTCGTGGTTTACCTCGATGACATCCTTATATACTCGAAGAACGAAGAAGAACATGCCGAGCACCTAAGGCTGGTATTGATGAAACTTAGAGAGCATCGCTTGTATGCTAAATTCTCCAAGTGTGAATTTTACTACCAGAAGTGACATATTTAGGCCATGTGATTTCTGCGAAAGATGTTGCAGTCAATCCCGAGAGAGTTCAGGCCGTCCTTGACTGGACTCCACCTGAATCGGTTAAGCAAGTTAGGAGTTTTCTCGGCCTAGCAAGCTATTGCCGCCTCTTCGTTGAGAACTTTTCCAAAGTTGCAAAGCCTCTTACTGAACTCCTCAAGAAAGATAAGAAATTCCAATGGACCCCCAAGTGCGAGGAAAGCTTTCAAGAGCTAAAAAGAAGATTGACTTCTGCACCCGTACTTGCACCTCCAAACACCAAAAGGGATTTCGAGATCTATTGTGATGCCTCACGGCAAGGGTTAGGATGCATACTTCTGCAAGATCGACATGTGGTAGCTTATGCTTCACGCCAGTTGCGGCCACATGAAGAGAACTATCCTACCCATGACCTTGAACTCGCTGCCGTAGTTCATGCCCTAACAACTTGGCGACATTACCTCCTTGGTAATCGTTGTGAAATCTATTCTGATCACCAAAGCCTCAAATACATATTCATCCAGCCAGATCTTAACCTCAGGCAAAGACACTGGATAGAGTTGATAAAAGATTATGACTTAGGAATTTCTTACACTCCAGGCAAAGCCAATGTCATGGCTGATGCACTAAGTCGTAAGTCGTATTGTAACAACCTCATGTTACAACAGTATCAACCACTTCTTCATGAGGAATTTGGCAAACTCAATCTTGAGATAGTTCCTCATGGATTTCTTTCTACCCTGGTGGCGAAACCAACCCTTGAGGATCAAATCATAGCCGCCCAGAAACAAGATGGTAATATTCAAGAGATCAAGCAGAACATTGTTAGCGGAGTTGCTAAATGTTTCTCTGCAAATGATCAAGGAACGATATTCTTTGAAAATCGTTTAGTAGTTCCTGAGAATGAAGACCTAAAGCAGCTGATCCTTAAGGAAGCTCATGACACTCCCCTCTCAATTCATCCCGGTAGCACAAAAATGTACCGAGATCTACGCCAGAGATTTTGGTGGACCCGGATGAAGAGAGACATTGCACAATTTGTTGCCGAATGTGATGTTTGTCGTCGTATTAAGGAAGAACACCAAAGACCTGCTGGTACTCTTCAACCATTGTCTATTCCCGAGTGGAAATGGGACAAAGTGGGTATGGACTTCATCACCGGCTTTCCAAAAACCCAGAAAGGAAATGATGCCATCTTCGTGGTCATTGATAGACTTTCCAAAGTTGCTCACTTTCTTCCTGTTCGCGAGTCTATAACTGCTAGTCAGTTGGCGGACTTGTATGTCTCTAGAATCGTGTCTCTTCACGGTGTTCCTTTGGTGATCAATTCTGTTCGTGGTAGCCTTTTCACCTCTAGGTTTTGGGAAAGTTTTCAGAATGCTGTGGGAACTCATCTATCCTTTAGTACAGCTTTCCACCCTCAATCTAGCGGTCAAGTTGAGAGGGTTAATCAAATCTTGGAAGACATGCTCAGAGCTTGTGTTATCTCATTCGGAAAGAATTGGGAGAAATCTCTTCCATTTGCCGAATTGGCTTATAACAATAGCTATCAATCTAGTCTGAACATGGCTCCCTTTGAATTCCTCTATGGCTGACGATGTCGAACACCCCTAAACTGGTCAGAAACCGGTGATAGACAACTCTTTGGACCGGATATGATCAAGGAAGCAGAAGAGCAAGTTCGCATTGTTCGTGATCGTTTGAAAGCCGCTCAGTCTCGTCAAAAGAGATACTATGATCGTCATCATAGAGAGGAGAGCTACAATATTGATGAGAAGGCTTAGCTTCGGGTTACTCCTCTAAAGGGAACCCAACGATTCTGTATCAAAGGCAAGTTGGCCCCACGTTACATCGGACCTTTCCGCATTATTGCTAAACGTGGAGAAGTTTCCTACCAACTTGAACTACCCCCTCACCTTTCCCGAGTACATAATGTATTCCATGTGTCACAACTCAGGCGTTGCTTCAAGGACCCCATCCGCGAAGTCGACCATGAAGCGCTTGATCTCCAAGATGACCTTTCTTATCGAGAGTACCCTGTTCGTATTCTTGATTCCGCAGAGCGTGTCACTCGTCGTCAGAAGATCAAGTTCCTTAAAGTGCAATGGTCACATCACTCCGAGAAAGAAGCAACATGGGAAAGAGAAGACCGCCTCCGTGCCGAGTACCCCACCTTCCTCCCGACGACTTCTGAATCTCGGGACGAGATTCTTTTGAGTGGGGGCGAGTTGTCAGAACCCCAACTAGGGTAAGTGCTAGGGTTTGTTTGATCCCTTTGCATCATGACAAAATTCCAAAAGAAATTCAAAAATGGGGAAGCAGAAAGCCCTGAGAAATTATTTGAAATAGCCAGATAAAAATCTTTTTCCAAAAATCTTTTGAATGTTTGGAAAATTCCTATAAATGATGCTGATCATTTTAAAAGTGGTTTGGGTATTTTCCCATACTCATGGAATTTTCTGATATTCAAATAGTGCTCGAGAAATTAAAGTTTACCCCTATTTGAATTGAAATTCAAATTTATTGAATTTCAAAAATGTCCAAATTCTTTATGTGACTAGCTACTGGTCACCTAGTATTTTAGAAATTGTTTGGGCATTTTTATAAAATGTTTTGATAATTGCTTTATCAGAACAGAACAAATGTCAGAAGAAATAAAAGAAAAACAGTGAAGGAAAGCTTACCTGTCGCCCACCAGCGGAGCCCACCTCTTCTCGCCGGCCCAGCCCAGCTGCCTCCTCCTGTTGTCTTCCTCCCCGGCGCCCGAAGCAGCTCGGTGGCGAGCCGAGCGCCGTGGACGCCACCGAGGCCCTCTGGAGCCTCCTCTTCTTCCCCCAGGACGCCACGCAGTCGCCCAGAAGCCGCCCGCACCTTCCCCTCTCTACCTAGCTCATCTCCTTCCCTCTCTCGCCGGATTCCGCGAGTAGCCGAAGCCACGCCGGAGCGCTGCCACCGCGTACTCGTGGCCAACGACCCCCTCCCGGCGAGGTGATCTGTCCAGTAGACGCCCCGAGGTCGCCTTCATCGCGCGCAGCCATCAATTTGGACGAAGAGCCCCCGGAGGAGACGCCCTCTTCGCCGATTTGCTGCCGGCCGCCGTGGACCTCGTCGAGCAATACGTCGCCACCGTGCCCTCCCAGCTCTCGCCGTCGACTCCATAGGCTCCGGGGTGAACTCCTCTTCCTTTTGGCCCCTCTAGCGCATCTTCCCGTGCCCCTGTGCCTGGATCCCTCTTCACCAGTCGCCGGCCGCTGCACCTCGTCGTCGCCGGCATCGAAGTAGCCCTTCCCGTGAACCCCTGCTGGACCCTTTTGATGCGGGAGAGCAAGGGCTCCCTCCTGGAGCTTTTCGCGCGTCAAATGGAGGCCGGGAGCCTCCTCCCCGTGCAGCGCCGCCGCACTGGTGGTCACCGGCGACCTCCCCGCCGACGTGCCCACGTGGCCCCTGTTAGCCTAACCTAATTAACCCTTTAAACCACCCCACAGTGATTGACAGTGGGCCCCAGTCCCTCTAATTAAACACAGTTTAATTTAAACCACGGGATTAATCCCAGAGCCACTGACAGCATGGCCCCACGAGTCAGCCCCTTGCTGACGTCATGCTGAGGCAAGGCTGATGCAGTAATTAGAAAAGAATTAAAAGAATAAAAGAAAACAGAGAAAAATCCAGAAAATTAGCTAAACTTTGAAAAATCATAGAAAATTCATATGAACTCCAAATTGGACAAATAATATATGAAAAATGATCAGTATAAAATTCTCTATCCAAATATGCAACTTTCAACCATGTTTGAGTTGATTTTAAAATGGGACCAGTAGCTTTTGCTATTTGGTTTCAATGGAATAAATTGAAATTTAAATCAAATGCTAATTCCATTTGAACCATTGCAATACACCAAATCTCACTTGTACTTCAGAAGCATACCACACACATGATCACATGGTTTACAATGACCCAACATTAGCAAATGCAAGATGACCTAAATTGAATAACATTTGGAGTTTGAATTTGAATTAACTTTTCAAATCAACTTCAATTAACATGTGGCAATTTGAACCTAGATCACACCAACACCTTTCACATCATGTGACAACCTAAACATGTGCTTGTGCATTCTATTACATTGTTGCCCTCCCCCTTTGTTGATGATTGTGCCGATAACAGTGCCTCCGAGACGGTGATCACCCCCGACGAAGAAGAAGATCGGTAAACCCCGTGTATCGTCAGCAAGGCAAGCAAACCCCATTGATCATGTCTATAAAATCCTATTTCCCTCTCAGTCTCGCTTATGCATGTTTAGGAGATCACCGAGACACGTTCTTTCGCATAGTTGAACCCATTCCGATGCATGACCTATCATTCTGTCACCGTATTAAGCAAACCACAATCCTAGCAGATTTAGGAGTTGAATGATGAGCATGTGGCCCCTGGAACTGTTACTGCTTTTGCTGCTTAATGATACAATGAGGATGTTTTGATTGTGAGTCGGGATGGAATGAACACAGTGGTGTTGATGAAAGTGAAACGTGTTGGTGAATCCACCTAAGCAAAGGTGAACGATGAGAGGCTGTGTAGGAGTACACAGTGGGTTGTCTCGTTGAACACTGCCCTAGGCCCCGAGTTCCTGTTTTGTGATCCAAGAAAAAGAGTATGACCACATGTAGGGTTTTATGGGAGTCCCGTTTGGCCTCTTTACATACCCGATCCGGTCCAGGAGTCACAATAGATTCGGGCTTTCCATTTGGCATATGCATAGAAAAAGTATGAAGAACAAGTTGCATCATCCTAGATATGTGGGTGGACTTGTGAGGTAGTGAAACCATCTGGCAGAGGTGGCGTGTCGGTCCCTTACATTATCTGAGTCCGTTTCGTGGAACCGGCCGGACTCTCGAGCGGTGCCAAACTCAGGTAGTCGACTCCTGGATTAGAGAAGGTGATGTGAGGTTAGTGCCTTGGTTTCATCCACGTCCGACATCCGCTTGAAGGATGCCAAGAACAAGGCGATAAGTGATGACACGCGTGTGAAGATGTACACCCCTGCAGGGTTAACGAACTATTCGAATAGCCGTGTCCGCGGTTATGGACTACTTGGAAACCTCTACTTGATCATAGATAACTTGAATGGATACTTATAAAACTCGCAAGATAAGCGTGAGTGCTATGGTGTGCCTCCTCGTGGGGAAGTCGAGGAAGTAACGATAGTGGTGTATTGGTTGGAGATGTAGTGGACTCGTGTACGCTTCTTACCTAAAAGTCTGGTACTCGTAGTTCAGGACTAGCCAAGTCAAAGCTGGCACTTCTGCATGTTGAAACCCCACCTCCTTTACCTTGATACTTGAGCATGAGTAGTATAGATCTGATGTAAGTCTTGCTGAGTACGACTTTGTACTCACGTTTGCTTATTCTATGTTTTAGATGAGAATCCGGACCCCGATGGAGTCACCTTCGTGAAGCTCGATGTTGACGAAGTTAGCATAGTCCCAGACAGCAGTCTGGTCCCTCGTGGAAGGGCATGTTTGTTGTACAAGGCTTCTCTAAGCCATTTGTTAAACTTGTCTGTACTCAGACCTAATTTGCTTCCGTTGTATGATGTAATGTTGATCATAGACATTTGATCTTTGTAAGCTCTATGTGTATATCTATAAAGAGTACTTTTTAGAGTTATGTGATGATACCTGTTGTTCATACTAGGCATGTGTGCTGCGTGTATGTTTATAACAGGCATGTCTTAGTATGGGTTTTCGAGACCTTAGTTGTGCTCTGGCTGGCGGTATTTTATACACCAAGTGGCCCTTAGATGTGCGCAGCTTGGGGCATCGCGATGCGATTGTTCGTGACTCTGTCACGTGCACACTTTGTTGTATGATCGAGCCCGCCCTAGACCCCGACTAAGTGATCGGGCTGGAGTAAGTATATGTAAGAGTTAGGATTCAATCGATAACATGGTTGAGGCGACTTGTCTATGAGTATGGGATTCACCACCCATAAGCATTTAGACTTGTGAGCGGACGATGAGGACCCATAGGATTTAGTCCGGCGGATGGCCTCTCTACTGAGCCTAGGATGGGTTGCGCCGTGTCGGATAGCTTTGGTGGAGAGTTCCCTAACAAGGTTCCCTCCACCCTGGAGATCCGAGCGTGCAGGCTGAACAGTAGTGCACCCCATCAGGGAGTTTAATCTATTCGAATAGCCGTGTCTACGGTAACAGGACGCTTTATGCTGAAGCTGGATCTTACCACTACAAACTACTACTATTAAACTGTATGGTTACGGGTCTTCTTCCTCGCAGGGAAGTCAAGGAAGGGAACTCGGAGGCATTGCTATTATTACAACTTACTATTATACAATGCTGCAGCAACTTATGCTACATTGTTACTTTATGCTTTATATAAACTATTGGCTATTCTCTCCTCATGCTGCAAGACTCGTCGGAAGATGCTAAACTTCGTTAGGCCTAGCTTCTTACCCTTATTCTGATTTATATCTTGCAGTACACTATATATAGCCTCACCTTTCCATTTGATACAATGCATAATTGCTTAGTAGCGGATGTAAGACTCGCGGGTATGCTAGAGACTCACCTCTGCTTTATTCCCCCTTTTCGTTTTGCCTGATCGGCCGCTGCAGTCGATGTTGGAGCCTAGGAGCAGGAGTACCCCGGAGGCGACTACTACGACGTCGAGTTCCCTGTCGACCAGGAGTAGTTTGGGGGATCCCAGGCAGGAGGCCTCGCCTTTTCGATTTGTATCTCTGATGTCATTTTTGCTAGCCTTCTTAAGGCAAAACTTGACTAACTATGTCTGTACTCAGATATTATGACTTGTATGACTTATGTATTCGGATCCTCGTGATCCTTGGTTTTTAATATCAGATTTATCTTATTTGTGTTTAGTGTTGTGCTGTGATATTATCATCGTGGCACCCTAATCTCAGCCGTGTACCCTGCGTGTATGATTACTGTACACGGATTGATTTTGGGGGCGTCACAGGGATGGTAGGGATTTGTTGAGATTGATCATGTAGTAGTTCGTCAGATTGTTGGGGGCATGTTGCCTATCATCTACTTTGGTGTTTATCATCTTTGCTACAACTTGTTGCTCTTAATGCTTTTCACTTTGGGACCGAGTGCTATGTTTTCAGATCTGAAACACTTATGTTTTCTTGAGTTTATCTATGTTCAAGATCCTATCTATGAGTTGTATGCACCTATTATGGTCCGGAACCGGCGATCCCAAAGGTGGCAGCTTGGGACACCAAAGGGGATGGTCCATAATTTGAGGATTCCATATATCCATTGAGTTTATTGCTTTGTTCCGGTGCTCTTTGACAGGAGCACCTTAATCTCCATCAGTTCCTTTCGGCTCGGTTCATAGCAGGATGGTAGGACAAAAGATGTTGTGCAAGTTCTTATTGCAAGAACGCACAACTACCTACGGGATACATGCCTAATGTTTGATATTTTCCTAGATGATCATTAATTTTCTGTGTGCCTTGCCCCGTGTTAGAATCTATTACATGTTCATTCTTATTCATGTAGCGCCCGACCATCCATCTCCCTAGCCTACAGTATTTTAATCCTGCTGGTCACTAGTTGTTACTTTTCGTTGTTTCACTATTGCTATCATATCACAGTTGCTATTAATACTTTGTTGCAAGCAAGTATATTTCAGTTGCGGTTGAATTGACAACTCAACTGTCAAAGCTTATAAATACTCTTTGTGTCCCCTTGTGTCGAATCAATAAATTGGGTTCACTTACCCGTGAAAGCACTAGAAACGATCCCCTACAGTTGAGGGTCATCAATGGGTATTTATGTCCTTTCACCTAGGGTTGCTCCCCGGCTATAAATAGCCGCCCCAGGCCCATTGGAGGGTTGGCTGCTCTGAGAGAGAAACTGACACTTGTCATCTGAGAGCAACCCACCTCTGAGGATCCTGAAGAACCTAAGTGAGGAAAACCACCAGCATGAGTAGTTGAGCATTTCTGAGGATGTCGGTTTGAGTGATCCGAAGCTTTTTACTCTTGAAGACTGTGATCTTCTAGGCGGTGTAGGAGTCGTCCTTCTGAGGAAGTCAAGATGCAATTGTGACTTCCCTGAATGAACTGAGTCTGTGAAGGTTTCGGGAGTCTACTTTGAAGACTCACCTGAGTAATTGGACGGAGTCTAAGGACTTTAGTTCAAGGAGAATAAGGTGAAGACTATGTCTTCTCAGGTCAATCTCAGCCTCTCCAACCAGATGTAGATTTGTCACAGCAACTTGATTTGGTCCAACAAATCTGTGGCTTCAGTGCCTTGGTGCTATTTCTTCAACCTCCACACTTACGTTTATGTGATGATGACTTGTCCTAATGCCTTCACTTCTGTGTTTCCTCAGTCCTGATTCCTTATGCATTGCATCAGTTACACTTTAGCTTATTTGATTGAAGTTGTTTTTCTTTCATTATGATGTGTTGTGATCATGTCTACATTCTTTAGTGTTTCTGTGTTTCTTCGTTGTGTGAGTTTCCTCAATTTTTAATTGCCTCAGTCCTGAGGAAATTGAAATTCCTCAAGAAATTTGGAAATCTCCCATTCACCCCCCCCTCTGATCGGTATACTGCGCTTTCAATTGGTATCAGATCAAGGTGCTCCCTTGTTCTGTGTGATTCAGTTTAACCACCTAGAGTTTTAGTTCTGTCGACCTCAAGTACAATGAACATTGCTTCGAAATGTCCCAGATTTGACAGTACGGACTACCCGTACTGGAATAACAAGATGAGGATGCATCTTGAAGCCATTGACAAGGATCTCTGGGATATTGTTGATTAAGGCATTCCTGAACCTACCTTGATGACTCCTCCTGATGTTGTCAAGAGAAACTGGAAACTCAACGCGAAATCCCAAAGCATCATTGGTGGTCACCTCAACAAGGCTCAGTTAAACCGTATCATCGGTCTGGATACTGCGAAGAAGATGTCGACGAGTCTGTCAAAACTCAATGAGGGAGTTTCCGCACAATGAGACTCTCGATTTGATACACTTTGCAGTCTCTTCAACAGGTTCAATAGGCTGGACAATGAACATGTGCACCAAACCTTTGACAGGCTCATTGATATGTCAAATGAGCTTCAAGCACTGGGCGCGCTAATATCACAGATCAGAAGGTGGTGAAAAAACTACTGAGGACTCTGGATGACTCATTTGAGTTTTTATCACTAATGATCCAAGAACGTCCTGACTTCTAGACTCTCGATCCTGCTGACATCCTTGAGCGCCTCAATGCTCATGAACTAAAGCTTTCTGAGAAACGTGACTTATACGGATCCACCCCAAAAGTCCGCGTGCTAAAAGCTAAGGCACGAAAGGTATCCTCTGATGAGGAGTCTGAGGCAGACTCTGATGATCCTGAAACTCTCAGTCGGGAATTGGCTCTCCTCGCCAGAAAGTTCCAAAAGTTCACTAAGAAGAATCGCTTCGGAAATTTATCAAGATCTTCCTCAAGAAGAAACAAAGATGATGAATCTGTTGAGACAAGAAAAAGGGTCCGCCACAAATGCAAGAAACCTGGCCATTACATCGCAGAATGTCCTCTTTGGGAAAAGGAAGCAAAGCTAAAGAAGAAGAAGAAGAAAGGAAAAGATGACAGTTCTGATGAAAGGTCTAGGAAGAAATCCTCAAGATCCTCAAAGTCTGCTGGATACAAGAACAGCAGCTCTCGCAAGGCTCACGCATATCTCGGCAAAGAATTGGATTCTGAAGAATCTGATTCTGATCTTGAAGCTGAGGAAGAATGATCTGAAGAATCTGAAGGTGTGGCTGGTCTCGCCCTTGCAACAGCACTAGTCAGCAAGTCAATTTTCAGCACTGAGAAATCTGTCACACACCGCGCTGATGATGAGGCTGAAGATACCTCCCCAGCCTTCTGCCTCATGGCCAAGACCTCTAAGGTATCTTCTCACTCTTCCTGTGATGATGCCTCAGATGAAGAACCTGATGAAAACTATGCTAAACTTGCTAGGCTTGCCTCAAAGAAACAATGTGCACTTGCGAAAATCCAAAACTCATTAAACAAGAGTGATGATATGTTGGTTGAGGAAATGACAAAGTCCCAAAAGTTGACTGATGAATCAAAATTTCTTCAGTCAAAGTTTGATTATTTGATCAGTCGTCATGAGGCACTCCTCACCAATCATGAGAAGCTAGCTCATGAGTTCCTCATGAGAAAGCAAGAACTTGAACGGGTGAGAGTGTCTCATGACGATCTGAGGAAATAAAATGACTCACTCCTCTCCCAACAGATCATCATGCCTCAAGAAGGGTTTGATCCTCTTTGTTTAAAGTGCATTGAACATGATCGTATCACTTCAGTACCTAGTTCCTCAATAACTTCAGAATGTGTTATATCAATTGCCTCTGTGGTATCTAACCCCTCATCTGAGAATACCATAGACATTGCAAAAGAAAATGCTAGGTTGAAGAGTCTTCTGGAAACCGGAATGTTCAAAAGTCTGAAAGGGCATCAGATTCTTTGTGATGTCCACAAGAAACAGATCCTCAAAAGGAATCCGAGGAAAGAAGGTGTCCGTTTCACCCGAAAACTCAACGCTGACGGCTCTTACTGGAAACCAGAGCAATACCCAAAGACCACTTGGGTTCTGGCAAAAATTCCTCCTCCTGATCCCTATACTTTATCTGGATATGACAATGCTTCCTCAGATGTGCTGGTTGAGTCCTTTGACTCAAATTATAAACTGTTTAAAGATGTTAATGGTGAGGTATTCGCCAGATACATCGGGACTAATTGCAGGAATGGTGCTCCGGTGAAGAAGATCTGGGTTCAAAAGGAACTCATCACTAACCTTCCTATGAATGAAAATGCAAAAGAGTTGAGGGTATCATCTGAGGACGATACCTCAAAGGGCAATGACTATAATTATGTCTTAGCTAATCATTTGTACACAGGGAAGCTCCTCATAAGAATGCCTATTCATTTGTGTATCCTGATACCACTATTCAGCATCCCATTAGTTCTCATCACCCTCGTCGTTCCTCATATGCTTCAAGGCCACCCATTCGAATGTGGGTGGTAAAGAAGAACTAATCATCCTTGCAGGAATATGTCCTGAGGCAATCATAAAATATGCAGATCATATGCCCAGGACGATATTACTTTAGTCAGTTGAAGAATGTGAACACCTTTTGATTCCGAGGAATCAATCCTATGGAACATCCCGAGGAATTAATTCTGAGGAATCATAAATTCTTCAAACTGATACTGGCTCATAACCTGTTGTATGAGATACTAATTCCTCTGCAGGGGAAGACCGAGTGGGTAATGGATAGTGGATGCACTAATCACATGACTGGTGATAGAAGCCTCCTCATGGAATCATCTCTGAGTCCTTCTTCAAAGAAGACTATCACCTTCACCGATAAAGGTAAAAGTAAGGTATTGGGCCTCGGCAGAGTTGCTATCTGTCGAGACCAACACATTGACAAAGTAATGCTAGTTGAATCCCTCGGGTACAACCTGATGTCTGTGTCTATGCTATGTGATCTTGACCTCGTTTTGCTCTTCGGAAAATATGGTTGTGTTGTTTATATGGTTAGTGATAACTCCGTCGTCTTTCGAGGAGTTAGGAAAGGTGACCTGTATATTGTAGATTTTTCTGAAGGTCCTCAGGTCGCTACTTGCCTCATGGCTCGAGCCTCAGAATGTTGGCTATGGCACAGAAGACTTGGAAACGCCGAGATGAGGAATCTCCAAAAGCTAGTTCTGAAGAAACATGTCCTCGGGATTGAGGAGATCGGATTCAACAAGGACCGGATATGTGGAGCTTGTGAAGCTAGAAAAATGACCAAGGCCAAGCATCCTGTGAAGACCATCATGATGACAACAAGACCTCTGGACCTGCTTCACATGGATCTATTCGGACCTCCAAAGTACTCAAGCTTTGGAGGTAGTATGTATGGTCTCGCTATTGTTGATGACTTCTCACGATATACTTAGGTGCATTTTCATCTCTATAAGTCAGAAACCTCATCCATCTTCAAGCACTTCGCTCAGCGGGTCATGAACAACTATAACCTGAAGATCAAGCATATTTGAAGCGACAACGACACTGAGTTCAAGAACATAGGCGTGGAGGAATTCCTCGATGAGTTGGGCATCACTCATGAGTTCTCAGCTCCCTATACTCCTCATCAAAATGGAGTTTTTGAGAGAAAGAACAGAACACTCATCGAGATGGCCCGGACGATGCTTGCTGAGTACAACACCCCACTCATCTGGTGGGCTGAAGCAATCAACACTGCCTGCCACATCGTCAATCGAGTGTATCTTCACAAGTTCTTCAAGAAAACTTCATATGAGCTTATGGTTGGTAAGAAACCCAATGTGAGTTACTTCAAGGTATTCGGTGCACCCTGTTGGATTCATGATCCTCATCACCAATCCAAGTATTCACCTAAAGCATGTGAGGGTTTCATGCTTGGTTACGGTATCAACTCGCACACCTACAGAGTCTACAACATCAGTCATCACAAAATTATTGAGACTGCAGATGTGCGGTTTGATGAATCTGACGGCTCACAAAGAGAGCACCTGCCACCTGTTTTAGATGAAACATCACCTGATGAACAGATCAAGAAGATGGGTGCTGGTGATATCATACCCGTGGACCATCCTGGCAAAACACACATACCTCATACTCCTGAAGAACATCCAAATCCGTAAGCAAATGATCCTGATGACGATCCTAATCCTGAGGCTCCTAAGACTTCTGAAGCACCTGAAGGTAATTCTAATGAGTCTGATGACAGTGATGATAATGCACCTCAAGATCATCGACCTCGTCTTCCTCGTTTGTCGAATGAAGTTCAAGTTGACAAAATCCTCGCAGACGTCAACATACCAGGTCCTCTCACTCGTGTTAGAGTAAATTGAATAGCTAACTTTTGTGGGCATTTTTCGTTTGTATCAATTTCAGAGCCCACCAAAGTTGCTGAGGAATTCCAAGAAGCGGAATGGATTCAGGAAATGCAAGACGAACTTCTTCAGTTCAAGCTGAATGATGTCTGCGAACTGGTCAAACGGCCTGATCCTCGAGTCCACAACGTCATCGGCACGAAGTGGATCTACCGCAACAAACTCGATGAAGATGGACAAGTCATCAGGAACAAAGCTCGTCTTGTAGCACAAGGATACACTGAAGTTGAGGGTATCGTCTTCGGTGAAACCTTTGCTCCTGTTGCTAGGCTTGAATCCATTCGCATCATGCTTGCATTTCTAACCATCATAATATAAAGTTATATCAAATGGATGTGAAAAGTGCATTCCTCAATGGTAATATCGAGGAAGAAGTATATGTTGATCAACCCCCAGTTTTTTAAGACTCGAAGAATCCTGATATGGTGTACAGATTGAAGAAAGCTCTCTATGGACTGAAGCAAGCCCCTCGGGCTTGGTATGACACACTAAGAGATTTCCTCATCAACAAGGGCTTCAAATCTGGTTCCCTCGATCCAACTCTTTTCACCAAACTCTATGATGATGCTTTATTCATATGTCAAATCTACGTTGATGATATTATATTTGGATGTACTAAGCAGAAATACAGTGAAGAATTTGCCTTCTTGATGCGTGAACAGTATCAGATGTCCATGATGGGCGAATTGAAGTTCTTCTTAGGGCTTCAAATTTGTTAGGAACGCAACGGCATTTTCATATCTCAGGAGAACTATCATAAGGAGTGCCTGAGGAAATTCGGAATGCAAGACTACAAAGCCATCAAGACACCAATGCCTACAAATGGAAAACTCGGTCCTGATGAAAATGGCAAGGACTACGATGAAAAGTTATACCACTCCATGATAGGTTCTTTGCTATATCTATGTGCATCTAGGCCGGATATAATGTTGAGCGTTTGGATGTGTGCCCGATTCCAAGCGACACCAAAGGAATTGCATCACCAAGCGGTGAACCGAATCCTTCGATATTTGGCTCACACCCCGTCGCTAGGATTATGGTATCCAAAAGGCACATAGCTAGATCGAGTGGATCGGAAGTCTACCTCAGGAACATGTCACTTCCTCGGACGCTCACTAGTGTGCTGGTCATCAAAGAAGCATAATTGTGACTCCCTTTCCACTGCTGAAGCTGAATACATCACCGCTGGTGCAAGATGCTCACAACTTCTATGGATGAAGCAAACTCTCAAGGACTACGGCATCAACCAGAAGAAAGTACCAATACTATGTTAAACGAGAGCGCTATCAAGATATCTCAGAACCCAGGACAACACTCAAGGACGAAGCACATTGAGATTCGGTATCACTTTCTTTGGGATCATGTGTTGAAGGAAGACATCGTCATCAGCTACGTGAAGACTGAAGACCAACTTGTTGATATATTCACTAAGCCTTTGGATGAGAAGCGTTTTATCACTCTGAGGTGTGAGCTAAATATTTTAGATTCCTCAAGTGTCCAGTGAATGGACACACATCCTAACGCTTAAACAATATTGAAGAATCCTGATGTACAACACACGATGCGTCGTATTCCTCAAATCATGAGGAACTACCTTGCTAAGTGTGAAGAAATTAACGTGGAATTGACTCAAGATCCATACGACAATTGTATGGAATCAAGTGTCTTATTCCCTATCAGGTGGGTAGCGCCACCGCCCAAATTCGTCAGGAATTATTGGTCCTCAGTTTCCTCATTTGAATCTTCATCCTGATACTTAAACATTTAGTCCTCAACAACATTCACCTATAGTTATTGGTCTTCAAAATGGTTCTTCATCTAGGTGAATGTTATCGTACCTGTCCCTCTGTGCTCACTTATCCAATCTCTCTATCTTATGTATGCGTTCATTTCAAATTCATAAGTTTCTGAAACTGAGTCTTTAAAGTTATCCTCAACATTTTCAGTATCCTTAGTTTCCTCATGATGAGGCCTTCTGTTTGAAATCTTATCCCTTCATCGTTGCGATTTTACCGTGGCTCGTGCCTATCCATCAAACAAATAAACTCAAAAGCCAAACCGCCAGGCGCAATCCTGTCCACAATTTTTGCGACCCCTCAGTTTTACTCTATAAATATCCACCCCCCCCCCCGCGGTCATTTTCCCTCACACTTCATTCCCTCTCGCACCCCCGCCCTTGAGCTCCTCAAGCTCTCGAGCTGTCGAGGTCGGAGTCCGTCGTCGCCGGAGAAGACCGTCTCGGGTTTCCTCAGCATTCTCATCATCTCTAGTACGACCAAGTCTCATTTATTGCCTCCTCAGTACTACAACTTCTTCAAGATTCTTCACAATTCTTCAAGCCACTAAATTCCTCAGCAGTACTAAAAAATTACTGAGCCCTATGCTTCACTAACTTGATTTCCTCAACACTTTCCTCATGAACGCATATAACCGTACCCCACTTCCCTCGCAACTTAATTCTGTCACAGGTACATGTCAGCTGAGGAATCATATGATTCTCACAGTCTCACTTCATTTGGAGCTCAGGTCGAACGTACAATTCCTCAGTCTCCTCAACTGAAGAAAATGGCTCGTGGCCGGAAACTCACTAATACAGCTCGTGACTTACCTCCGGAACTGTATGAAAAACTGAAGACTCCTGAACGTGAAACTGCCGGTGAACGTAAGAAAAGGGTTTAGAAAATCACGACGGAATGGGCTAAATGATGGGCTGCATATCAATGGATAAATCCTCAGCATGAAGAGTCATTTGCGGTCAATCCTCCATTGAAGACTTTGGGCATCAAGTCTCGCCCACCTCCTGAACCGGGTGTCATTCCTCATACGTCAAGCTTGAAAACTCGTGATGACTTCCCTGAGGCTTATCAGGGCTACCTCAAAAGAGCGGCTCATCTTGCCAGCAGTCTGGCCCGTGATTTGGGTGCCTCAATATAGATCCCACCTCATCCTGCTGCTTAGCATGCTGCCCAGCCTCTGCCTTAGTTTCTGCCTCCCAGTCAGCCTCGCAGAAAGACTCCGGGCATCAAATCATCCATGAAATCCTCAGCAAAGCCTCAAGCTCCAAGATCCTCATGCCAACGGACGTCTGGCAGTGGACCTGCATCCAGGCTTCGCACTGATGAATCTGGAGGTACGCCTGAGGCTTCCACCACTCTGCCTCAGCATTAGCTGAATATCAAGACAGTCATTCAACGACGCATAAGACCCTCTCCGAAGAAAACTGCCATGCGCAGTGCCATTCAGACCAACTTCAGCTCAGATGAAGAGGATGAGTTTGAAGATCTGGCTAGTTTTGTGGCCACTGAGGAACAGAAAATTGAATATGTGCGTGCTGTAGCCAGACGCAAAGCTGAAGCCACAGGCTCCGAGATACCACTTCTCCTCGATCCCAAGAAGATCTTGGAAGATACTGAAATTTGGTCTGTAAAGCCTGATACTCCTCTTGATGACTTGAATATACCCAAAGACCTCAGTTTTTTTATTTAACAATTCCTCATCAATGAGATCCATCACCGAGACCTCAAAAAGCAGCTGCAAAATCAAGTGAAGAAAGTCCATCGTGAATTCAACAAGAACTCCTCAAGAATTCATTTAGCATCAATGTGAAGTTAAATGACTCACTACTGAGTTCAATGCCAAATGTGCCTACATTGGCAAAGCAAAGGAACGCATGTCCCGGCAGATGAACAATTTGTTGAAGCTTCGGGAGCCATCGTCCTCAGTACCTCCTGCTGCCCAAGTGCAATTTGATGTCAGGCCTAAGGACTCCTCACGACGCCTCAAGCGCATGCCTGAAGCCTCACCATCCACTCCCCATGCGGCCAAGATGCCTGCATCGGACGCCACTTTTGAGGATCCAATCGATGCGGCTCCTATCTATTCAGCTCCTCCTGCGTCAATACATCCTGAGGCCTCCAAAACACCTCCTGCTGCCTCAGGAACACAAGAAAATTCTGAACGCCGTCTGATTGTCTTCACCCCACCCTCCAAGGAAATTCTTCCTGGGTCTGGCACACCAATCATTCCAACACCTCAGTTTCCACCTCCTCCAATCATCACTGAACTTGATGACATGGATGTTGATATTGAGGATATTGGAAATCCTCGTATCATGGATGAGGACTATGAGTTGGAAAACTTCCCCACTCACACTATTTTTTCACTCGAGCCTCACTCCCCCACTGCTACTGAAGTGCTTCCTGATACTACTCAAAACTCTGAAGACTCAGTTGGTGCATCATCTCATTCTTCTTCTGATGATGATAAACCGGAAGCCACTAGTGCTCCTAATGCTGCTACTGATGACCCTAATGATGCAGCCACTCCCACTACTGAACCTTCTACTGGGACTGCTCCACCCGCCGCTGAAACTAAGGCAGAGCACATCACCAATGTTGAACCCGAAGCTGCAAAGGACAGCTCTGCTGAAAAACAAGTCACATCTCCCTCAGTCCCAGCTACCTCACCGAAACCTGGCCCTGATGCTTCAGCGGAAGCCCATGCTCCCCCACAAGCACCTCCATCTGCTTCAGCTTCACCAGTTCCTCATGAGAAATCCTCAACTCTTTCTCTCTGTCCTAAGCAAAAGCAACCATTTTATCGTAACATTGAGGCTAATGAACGTCCAATCTTCAATATTGATGCATTCTTCAACGCCATTAGCTTCTTTCAAGAAGGGATTCAGAATCCATATCACTCTGCTCCACCAACAAAGCTGCTGCGGCCGTTCTGGACTGCCACACAGAAGAATTATTATGCCTCAGTCATGTACATGGCACATAAGGTTTTTCCTCATAAGCACATTCCTCATTCGGATATGGAGAACATTCCCTGCTTCAACAATGCGCTTCAAGACTTATTTCATGGGAATCAGTTTCAGTTCTGCGCTAAGTGCATACACTGGAATGAAGAGCTTGTGCTTCAGTTCTACGCAACCCTATATGTCTCAGCCGATCCCAAAGACATCAACACCTGGGTCCTGGAATGGATGACTGAGCATCAACACTATACTGTTTCAGTGCCTGAGATTATTGAGATCTTCAGCTGCCTCATTTTGATGACTCAGTTCCCAGCACGTATGGTGCTCCACTTCTGAGGGATGATCTGATGAACATGCTTATGAAGCCTCAAGCTCCTGAAGCTCCACCCCATACCAAGTTCCTCGTAACTGATCTTCAGTATCTACCAAGCACTCTCTACCGCATTCTGGCCATGTCCTTCTGCCCAATCAAGGGGTATGAATCCACTTCTGAAGAAGTTGTGGGCATCATGAAGAACATTCTGTACAACCTCTGCATGTCTGCGCCCATCAATGTCTCAGACTTCTTCTTCAGAACAATGGTTGATGCTGCACAGAATCCTCACATCCTGAAGCCGTATGCTCCGTGCATTATGAAACTGATTTGTGCCAAAGACAGGCATCAACTACAAGCCTGATCAGCCTAATCATCGCACGTATTTGCCTCTAGTTGAAGTTCTTCAGCATACACTTGCTTCAAATGCAAAGGGCAAAGGTGTGTTTTATGAGGAAGTTCTTCCCGAAAATTCTCTTAGCGGCAACATTCGCCAGCCTCAGTCTCGCACAACTCATGAAGAACGCATCCATGGCTCAACTGAGGACACTACGCAAGCTCGCGTGATGACTGACAGGTAGCTTATCATCAGTCTTCATCAGAAGGTCGATCGCAACCATGACTGGACAAAGCGTCAGATTGGAGACATCCTCAACTACATGGCGCAAATGCATACATCTCAGAAGAAGATTCATCAATATGCACATCATACCTATCAAAGACTTGATGCTCTTCTCACTAAAGTGATTGTGCCTGAAGATCTCGGCAAACTTGGCCTCAAGCAGCCTCAAGTCTCAGAGATTCGGCCTCCTCGTCAGTTTCGCCGATGCAATACACCACCTCTGGCGAGGGATTCCTTCTCGATAGGACAAGAGATCTCTCTTGAAGACGCTGAAGACACTGCGGCTTGTCCTCACACTGCAACGGCTTGCCTCCGGCCTGATTCACCTCAGCCATGAGGCAATGCTTTTGGGACGCTAGTTTAGTTCTCGCAGTTTTGTTCATTTAATGACAAAGGGGGATAAATATGTTGGTCTTCAAGCGGGTCCATATGGGGTTCCTCAGTTACAACTCTCGTTCTTTAGACTATTTTTGTAACGAGTTGTAAACTGATATTTTTGTGATTGGCTGATACCTATGCATTACCTCATGAAATTACTTTCTCAGTGATGTGTTTTATCTTCAAGCATTCTAGTTTCAGCACTAATTTTAAAATATTGCTGGATATAGGGGGGAGCTCCTCATGTTTTTCAAAAATATTCACTCAGTTCAGAAAGTCATCAATATATGCATATCCTCAGGGGGAGCATCTCTATATACAGAATGTATGAATTGTTTTCTTCAAGTTTTAATTCCTCAAAACTACTTATTTAATCCCGTTGAAGCTTTAACCTGATTGTCATCAAATCACTAGAAATGGGGAGATTGTAAGTGCATCTAGTGCCCCGTTGTGGTTTTGGAGTATTTGATGAAAAAATGGTTAAGGGACTGATGTGTTTGTGAGTATACATAGGAGAATAGTCCCTGAAGAAGAGGTTAACCACCGTTGTCGACCCCCCCAAAATGTTGAGGAACATGGAAGAAATCGGTGTGTTTCCTGAAGACTGGCGAGGCGCGAAATCCTAAGGAAACTGGATCCTGAAGCATTATGCTGAAGCTGAAGAAGCTGTGCATGATCCTGAGAAAACTCGCGCCGAAGCCGAAGTTGAAGCGTAGTCTACGTTAAGACTTTTTATACTTCTCGAGTGTTAGGAAAACACCGCACTGTTGGAGGGGTTGAGGGAAATGAGTTCTGTATTTTTGAGGAAGTGCTGAAATAGAAATCATGAAGAACACCCTGAGGAATCTCCTAAAGAAGAAGTTCAGTTCCTCGGGTGTATGAGACCTTGTTCTTCAGGACACTGAGGAATCTAACTTCGATTGAGGATTCAGGAAACTGCCAGTGCAGCTTTCCTGAAGAAGTGAGAGAGAGAGAGAATACTTTGGACCGTGCCACGTGTTGCGTGTTAAGAGGCTAGAACCTGTCTACCAACGGTCCCAAGTGTGCGCACGATGGTAATTTCATGCATGGGAATTTATGTCCTTTCACCTGGGGTTTCTCGCCGGCTATAAATAGCCTCCCCAAGCCCCATTGGAGGGTTGGCTGCTCCGAGAAATAAATTGACACTTGTCATCTGAGAGAAACCCACCTCTGAGGAACCTGAAGAACCTAAGTGAGGAAAACCACCAGCCTGAGTAGTTAAGCATTTGTGAGGAAGTCGGTTCGAGTGATCCGAAGCTTTTTACTCTTGAAGAATGTGATCTTCCAGGCGGTGTAGGAGTCGTCGTTCTGAGGAAGTCAAGATACAATTGTGACTTCCCTGAGTGAACAAAGTCTGTGAAGGTTTCGGGAGTCTACCTTGAAGACTCACCTGAGTAATTTGACAGAGTCTAAGGACATTAGTTCAAGGTGAATAAGTGTAACACCCTCAGTGTCATGTAACAGTAATCACTTTTGATTAATGATAATTACTGTTGCTAATCTCACTTTGAGCATCTTTGCATTTGATCACTCCAAAAATCCTTTTGGTGGATATTAAAAACAAATTGATAAATAAAACTTTGTCCAAGAATTGTGGAACCAATTTTACTAAATGCCTAAAAATCAGTGGACCATGTTAAAACAATATTGAATAATTATTGTAATATTTAAATATTGCAAACAATCCAAACCAGAGCCAAAACAGCACCAATTAACCATTAAAAATTTGAAACAAATATTAAATGATTTTATAAAAGCTTCAAACTTTTTGTAGCAGTAGTCTAAAATGGAACAATAATATTGGAGCAGGTTACAAGTTTTACAAAAATGTTAAATCAACTAAAATAATTGGAAACAGAAAAGAAAATGAAAGAAAACAAAAATAAATAAATAAAAACCTATCTACCGCACTGGGCGCAGCCCACCCACCCCTCTCTTTTCCCTCCTGGACCCGGCCCACCACGCCCCCCCACTCATCTCCTACCTCCGTACAGGGGAGGCGTGGCACCCATCCCATGGCCAGGGCGCGGCCACGGACGCCGTGGAGGCCATCCAGGCCACCCCGCGTCTCGGCGTGAACCCTAACCTAGCTGTGCCCTCCCATCTCTCCCTCCCTCGCGCCGCTCTTCCCTGGGCGAGCTTCGTCGTGGGCGCCGCCGCGCACAGGCATGGCCACCGGACGCCCCATCCTGCGCCACCTTGTCCCAGAGCCTCCTCGACGTCGCCTTCGCCACCCCACCGCGTCAATCGCCGCCGGACCGCCTCGAGCTCGCGGAATCGGGCGAGTTCCCCGCCACGGCCGCGGCACCCCGGCGTCAAATTTGCCGTGCTCCGGCCACCTCGCTCCACCGGACAACGCCCACGAGCTTGGGGTGAGCTCTCCCGTCCGTTCCCCTGTTTTTCCGCCGCCGAATCGGCTCCGTAGAGTCGCGCCCCTCGTCGGTCCGCCATTAATGGCGAGCTTGAGCTCCCGAGCTCTTCACTGCTCGCCGCGCCGCACTGCAGCCCTCCCCCCCCACCCGCGCGCCCACGTCCAGGCCGCGGACCAGCCGCGCGCCCTGCCCCCTGGCCCGCTCCTGCGCCTTGGCCGAGCCTCGCCGGCGGCAGGCCCCCCGAGCCATGGCCGGCGTGCCCTCTGGCTCGTGGATATAAGCCCCCTCCATGTATGCCACTGACCAGTGGGGCCTACAAATTAGATTAACCCCTAACTGCTAATTAGTAACTAATCTGTTAGCTATTAGCCTATGACAGTGGGGCCCAGCCCCTGGTTAAATTATAATAACTAAATTAAACACCCTATGAGTATGACATGTGGGCCACTAGTTTAATTTATTAAATAAAATGGATTATTACTGCTGCTGTGTATGACATGTAGGTCCCACCTGTAAGTTTGACCAGTTAAAGCTCTGTTCTGGATAATGCTATTTAATTAATAAAAGAAATCCAGAAAATGATTTAAAATTGATTTAAACTTGGAATTTGAATATCTTTTAAACCGTAAGTCAGATTAAAAAACTTTATACATCAAAGTTGATCAAAAAAATATAACGGTTAAGAATACGCTAACCGTATACCCACCACCCCCTCTAACACAATGAACATCGACATCCCCCCCCTCCGGGCCATCTGTCCGATAATTGCCAGATACAGTAAAACTCCCCGGATGAATTTATTCTGAACACGAAAGTTGTTTAGAATGGATCAACTAACATGGATACACCCTTCACCTGGTTGTCGGATGTCCATGACACCTCCGGCATGATCTTTCCCCCTCCGGACACCTTGTCCGGTAATCACCCGGAACTGGCAGTTCATCCCCGGATGAATTTCCGTTCCGAGCAATGTGTATCGTACAACGTTAGAGTACCGTTAACATTTCATATGTCATGTCTTGTATTTGTATTGCTATTATTGTTGTGTATTTATTGTTTCTCCCCCCTCTCTTATTGTCCGGTAGTCTCGACGTCCGCTGCTGATGCCCCTGTGATCGACTACTTCGTCGACGACCGTACCTCTACCGTCGACCTTACAGGCAAGAAGAGCCATTTCCTTCCCCAGATATCGCCTATCTTTCCGTACTTTCTTGCACTAGGCATATCTGCTGCTGCTACGTTACAACCCTATTCAATTGCATAGCCTGTCATTGTCACCCTTGATGTATCTTCCTTTATCCTATGCTGCCTTATAATTATATTATATTCAGCAGTGAACCCTGCGCATTGTTAGTCAATAGGATTAGATAGCGGGTCGTATTCACTCGGGGAGTGAATGCGGATACGATACGTCACAACTACTATAGGTACGGTTCAGAGCAGACACTGACTCAGCCCCCTACGTCGGAATTGCCGAGCCACCTCAAGTGTGAGCGATCGAGGAGAAATCCCCGTACTCCACTCGTGGTCGACTCTGTATATCCGTCTTAGGGTTCTGAACCACGGTTGTCCTTGCAGGTAAGGAGTTGGGTGACCCAACGGTGTCCGCGCAGGTTATCTTAGCGGAACGACAGGTCAGGTGTATTCCACCGGTGTGCGGTGGGCCTGGTACTGTTCGTGGCCGAAGGATTTCCTGTTGTACGAAAGTCGAGCTCTAGCAAGAGAAAACGCGAGACAAGGTAAGGAGACGGTTCACCTTGTTGGTAACCGCACGAGTTGGTGGGACGACAGGGCAGGCACCGACGTTACTGGTGGTCCTGACTGCTGTCGTTGTCCGCGACTCATTCAGTAAGGGGCAATGATAACGGTTGTCTCGACAGAAAATTAATAAAATGCTTAACGGGTTCGGCGGATGACTTGAGTAGCCTTTTGGCTTGTACGCACTACCTATACGTGGGATTACGCGTTTGGGCGCCTCCGCAATGTAGCGTCGTTCGAAAGCTCTGAAAGACGTCCAGTTCAGCATTGCGGCAGGGACGGATCGCGCTGCGGCGTTGGAATTCACCCTCCTCGCAACGACCCGGAGAGCGAGGGGTGATAGGCCCATGACCCCCTTAAACTTAGGGCTGTAGACCTGCGGGGACCTCTCTGATGAGTCGTAGGATGGACTGCGTGGTGTCGGATAGCCTCGGTGGGGTGCTCCCTAACCAGGTGTACGCCACCCTGGAGATCCGAGCGTGTAGTGTCACACTAGTGCACCCCTGCAGGGAAGATTAATCTATCGATAGCCGTGTCCACGGTAACAGGACGCTTTATGCTGAAGCCAGATCCTATCACTACAAACTATTACCATTAAACTGTTGGTTTCGGGTTTTCTTCCTCGCGGGGATGTCGAGGAGGGGAACTCGGAGGCATTGCTATTATTACAACTTATTATTATACAATGCTGCAGCAACTTCTGCTGCATTGTTACTTTACGCTTTATATAAACTGTTGGTTGATTCTTACCTCATGCTACAAGACTCGTCGGAAGATGCTAGTCTTCGATAGGCCTAGCTTCTTACCCTTATTCTGATTTCTACCTTGCAGTCCACTATATACAGCCTCCCTTTTCCATTTGATACATGCATAAATGCTTAGTAGCGGACGTAAGACTCGCGGTTATGCTAGATACTCACCCTTGCTTTATTTTCCCTTTTCGCTTTGCCTGATCGGCCGCTGCAGTCGACGTTGGAGCCCAGGAACAGGAGATTCCAAGAGGAGCCTACTACGACGTCGAGTTCCCGTTGACTAGGAGTAATTCGGTGGATCCCAGGCAGGAGGCCTCGCCTTTTCGATCTTTACCTCTGATGTTATTGGTGCTAGCCTTCTTAAGGCAAAACTTGACTAACTATGTCTATACTCAGATATTATGATTGTATGACTTATGTATTCGGGTCCGGGTGACCCCCCTTCATTGTAATATATTTGGTTTATCCTTTTGTGTTTAGTGTTGTGCTGTGATATTCTCACCGTGGCACCTTGATCTCGATCACGTACCCTGCGTGTATGATTACTATACATGATCGTAAATCGAGGGCGTCACAATAAGGTGAAGACTATGTCTTCTGAGTTCAATCTCATCCTCTCCAACAAGATGTAGAGTTGTCACAGCAACTTGGACTGGTCCAACAAATCTGTGTCTTCAGTGACCTTGTGCTATTTCCTCAACCTCCACACTTATGTTTATGTGCTGATGACTTGTCCTGATGCCTTCACTTCTGCGTTTCCTCAGTCCTGATTCCTCATGCATTGCATCAATTACACTTTAGCTTATTTGATTGAAGTTGTTTTTCTTTCATTATGATGTGTTGTAATCATGTCTACATTCTTTAGTGTTTTTGTGCTTCTTCGTTGTGTGATTTTCCTCAATTTCGAATTTCCTCAGTCCTGAGGAAATTGAAATTTCTCAAGAAATTTGAAAATCTCCCATTCACCCCCCTTTGGTCGATATACTGCGCTTTAAATATTGTAGGTCGGTTCCGCTTGCAGGCCGAACCTTTCTTCTGGGCCTTCCTTTTGGCGAGTCGGGCCGTAGGCTAACTACCTCTCCGTCTTGGTTGTGAAGGCCTTCTTCGTTAATTCTTCCGGGTCCATGAGTTATCCCCTCGATAGATGCCCCCGTGCATTCCCTTCTCCGTCAACAATCATCTGTTCGTCCTTCTCCATGCTATATTTTTATCACTTCATATGTTATGTGCTATGCTTGGAGCGTCTCGCTCTGTACTTTTTTGTTTGCTTTCTTTTTCTTGTTGTTCATAACAAGTTGGACCCTATCCTTCATTGTTTGGGAGATAAACAAGCTCCACTCCACCCTAGAACACAACTTACGTTTTCATGCCTATCTTTGATTGTGTGCTCTCTTGAGTTATCATGCTTATCTTGTTTAGAGAGTTGGTCTGTTGCACTGAGTTGTGTGTCTTGCATGAGTAGGTAATTGAGGTTGCTATTATAAGTATAGTAGTAACTTGCAATAGTTTTGAGGTACTGATTTGAATAATGTTTGGACTTTTGGTGCCAAGAGCTTTAGCCTATTATTGATAGGTGTCGTATTTTGGGCAATCCGTGCTTATTTTCGAAAACTACAAAAAAAATTAGTTGAGAACTCTAGCTAGTAGATGGATCGCTAACCTCTAGAGGGGCTGGAACATATAGAGTACCCTCACGTACAATGGGCTGAGGATGCGCAAGGATAACGAAACCACCATACACTACTCCTCTGGGTACTTATCTCTTTTTGAACCTCATGATTAGATAGAGAGTTACCGATAATAAGTGCATGAGTTCTTCAGACTAATGTGAGTATTCGTTTCTTGGAACTTCGACCTTCCATATTCTTCTAGCCTCTTCGGTACCGTGCATTGTCCTTTATCATCTTGAGAGTTGGTGAAAACTTTGCTGGTGCATCCAAACCATTGGCATGATACGCTCTTTCATCATAATACTCCTTATATCCTTCCTCAAAACAGCCACCATACCTACCTATCAAGGCATTTCCATAGCCTTTCCGAGATACATTGCCATGCAACATCCTTCATCTCATGACTTGATCTTCATGTCATACATGCTTTTGCTTGATCGTAGAGCCGCATGCTAGTTGGGCCTTGCCCTTATCATTGCTACATGACGCGCTAGTATCATTGCATATCCTTCCACACTGACAAAAGCATACATTTTCATACATCATGATAGTTTTCAGTTTTCATTATGTTGAGTACTTCGTGTAAAGTGTAAGATTTTCTATACTCTTCTAAAATATAGAGTGTTTCCCTTAAAGTGAGAAAAAGATCCCAAAGAGGACAAATTAAAAGATCCCAAAGAGGACAAATGAGAGATAAATAGAAAGAGCCAATGAGGCCACAAAAATACAGAAAATAGAAAAAGAAAGAAAAAATAAATAAAAAGAGAGAAGGGGGCAACACTACTATTCCTTTTGAAAGATCCACACTCGTACTCCAAAGTTATATTTTTACTCCATAGAGATGTTCATATCATTCATGCATAACTATGTGGGATCCTTACACTATAGAACTTTGCTTGCATATTCCAAGGATGAGCCTCCTCAAATGAACTCTAGGTCTTCATGAGAAAGCAAGTTGGATGGACCCCCACTAGTTCCATTGGAGAGCTTCACATATCTCGTATGTGCATCCGTTGCATGGCAATCCCTACTCCTCACATCATATCTGTCATTTGGCTTTCTCTCGCCTATCATTGTCCTCATTTATGTGAGCCTTTCACACCTTTTTTTCTTCCATCCCCATCATTATTCTCTTAGCCATCCTAAGTGGCAACATATCTTTCTTGCGCTCAACCATTGCATGAGTTCTCAAAGTCGAAAGGGAGAGGATCAGTTTGACTTGTGCCTGACAAGTGGTCTGGGGACGAGTCAAAATAAGATTCCGAAGGAGACTTAGTGTGAAGTTTTACTAGATTGAGTTCTCAATTAAACTATATAGTATATTTATGCTCCACACCCATCTCTCACTTCTTGCACGCAAACACCATTTCAAGACATTCGAGTCACGGACAGTGAGAGCTCTTGCACCTTTATGTTCTTACTTTGCTAGTTTCAATACTAGATATACACTCTTGCTTGTTATTTTCTTGACTTGAATCGCATATCTCACTTGCTTTACTTTGAAGTTCTTATATGTGTGATAGCATGTCACCACAGAAATTATCTGTGTTATCATTTACCTTCTCGATGACGAGCAGGAATTAAGCTTAAGGATGTTGATATGTCTCAAACGTATCTATAATTTATGCATGTTCCATGCTTATGTGGGTGACATTGCTATGTGTTTTTCTACACTTTCATACCTTTCTACACATATTTGGACTAACCTACTAACTCATTGCAACCAGTGCGAGTTTCTGTCTACTGATGTCCGTGAATTGCAGGTTTATACCCATATTTACAGTGCCCAAAAAATTCCAAGAAAAATATATAAAAAATCAGCCTTCCAGAAGACTCCGGAAGACGAAAGGGGAGACGGAGGGGGGGCCACCCCCCTCCCAGGCGGCCAGGTGGCACGACCCCACCCCTGGCCGCGCCAGCAGGCCGCCTGGAGGGGTGGGGCCTCCCCTCTGGCCCTCATTCCGCCTATATTTACTCCTTGGTACAGAAACCCTATAAAACACCCTGGATCGCGAAATTCACCAATATTGCGCCGCCCCCGCGATCCCGAGATCGGGATCGCTAGAAGACCTCGTCCCAGCACCCTGCTGAAAGGAGGATTCATCTCCGGGAGCTTCACCACCACCATGAGCGCTTCCCAGATGTGCGATGAGTAGTCCCCCTTAGACCATGGGTCCATGACAAGTAGTTATGTGATGTCTTCTATCCAATCTTGTGCTTCCAATCTTAGCCCTTGTGAGATTCCCTACATGATCAAGGCATCTATGTAATTTTTCTGCTGTTTCTATGCTGTGTTTGCTGGGATCCAATGGATTATGAGATTATGTTCAGATCATGATGAGTTATATACTTGGTTCTCCTTTTACATTTTGTTCTTGAGTAATTCTTGCATGTTCTCCGTAGCTTTTTATTGCTTTGTCCAAGTGGTAGATAGTAACTCCAAGAAGGAGTGTTATGCTTGATTGTTGGTTCATGCCCTCCGATGTCTAGCTTGAGTGACAGAAACATGAGATTAGGGGATGTGTTATTGCCACCAGGGAGAAAATAATGGTGCTTGTAACCGTGGTTGCAAGGATTGTTTACCTTACGCATAGTTTGTTAATGCATTTGTGTGTTGCTTTGAGTTTACACTTTGGGTGGGGCTCGCAACTTAATACCAGTGAGATGTTCTAGATAGATATATCAAGGTGTATGATTAGTGAGTAGATGCTGATGAATAAAAGGTCTACTTGTCTTGGCGTACTGCACATACGATTGAGCCTCTATCGTTCTTGTAGCATAATTAGCATTACGGTGCGTTTATAATTATGTCAATGGCCCAGTTGTAATTTGTTCACCCGACATAGATGTTTTATCGTCTTTTGTGAGAGAGACATCACTAGTGAACATCTTGGGACCCCGGTCCATATTTCCACCATTATTTCCACCTCGACTCTTTACTACTTTTATTTCCTTTCCGTTGCAATCGCCATCACTATTTCCACCGTGTGTTTGATCCTTTGTATACAACAAGACCGGAGAGATTGATAGCCTCTCTGACTCATAGGAGAAAAGTTATTTGCTTTTGTGTGCAGGTCCAGGTTAAGCGAGACATATGGAGTAAACGGTGCGTCACTTACTTCACCACCTTCTTGCTGCTCTTGGAGTCCTCCTGGATTTGACAAACCTTACAGTCCTCATGTAAGGGAAATTAGCCGCTATCTATATCTCCACCTTCCGCTTGGGGTAACCAACGAGGAGCACTACTTTGGTGCCATCCATCCCATCTTCGTTCTTCTGGAGTCTTCTATATTGTTGAGTTTTTATATAATGTTTCTATAATTTTCCGAGAACTTTTATTTGTGACGTTTTCCTGCAATGCATGGACTAAAGGAGACTGAAACCGGCACTGGGCACTGAGTTAATACGGTAGTCGAAATATGTTGTAAAATATATGAATCTGCATCAAAACATAAAGCAGTATGAACAATATAAGCATGGAACAAGAAGAAATTATTGATACGTTTGGGACGTATCAGCGATGGAGGGCGCGGAGGGGGGAGGATCAGGGTGATGCTTCGCGCGGGCCTCCTCCAGCGTGTCCACCATCCGGCGTGGCATTCCAATGCTCCCAGCCATTGCCCGCGATGATGATCCCCGGTAGCAACGCCGGCGACGACGGTTGCGCTTGATTCGACCTGCATGCGCGAGACAAGATGAGAGGGGGAGATAGAGGGAAGGAGAGGAAGAATAAAGAGAGATGAAAGTGGAGAAGGAGCCCACAATGGCTTCTCCATGCAGCTCCTGCACTTCACAAATATCTCCTACCCGGCATAGTAGCCAGTCCACATCCATGCTCCTCCTTCCTAGCGGCTCAAGAATCACGTCAGGTATTCCTGTTTGCAGTCTTCCTCTCTCTCTCTCTCTCTCTCTCTCTCTCTCTGGCGATAGGTATACGGTTGGTGTCTCGGGGTGTGGTTGGTCTCCAATGGTGAGGGGGTTCGCCACGACACCGGTTCCTGCATCGAATGGTTGGGGTTACCCTTAATTGCCTCGAACCAATTGAAAAAGAAATATATAAGTTTCTTTGGACCCTTGAAGAATGGTCTGACCTCTCGAACAAATTCACCTCGATGTCACCTTCAGCATGGATAGCAACTACAAAACAAAGAACATCTGCTTCGATATATCTCCTCTCTATAGTGGATACAAATCCATACTCGAAACACAAGCATAAATCAAATTCATGGCCATACCATCTTACGCTTACTTACAGCTTATGAGATTCTCTCCCCCCATAGAATAATCACGATACACAAAAGCACCCAGGCAACCCATGAAGCGGAGGTCGCGTTCATAAAAAAAGTCGAGCCTGCACTAGCATCAGTCGAGCTCGATTCTGTTAAAAAGCACCTGGACACGACCTCCAACAAAAATTAAACTTAGGCATGTATTTAAACCCGCAGAAGAAACAAATAAATTATGAGTCCATCGAAGGCCACCTGAGTCTAAAACAAGAAAACATGTTGGTCCACTTCCTGCGGGAGAATTGGGACATTTTTTTCATGTAGGCTATCTGACATGCTAGGAATCCTGGCGGAACACACCAAACACATCCTAGAAGTCAGACCAGGGGCACGACCAATCAAAAGAGCTCTTCGATGGTTCACATCAGACAAAAGTAGAGCTATAGGGGAAGAAATCGCCAAGCTGACGGTGATCGGGTTCATCAAAGAGGTCTGCCACCTGGAGGGGTTAGCTAATGGAGTGATGGTGCGCAAGAAAAACAACAACTTGCTTATGTGTGTTGATTATACCAATCTCAACAAAGCATGCCCAAAGGATCTATTTCTTGTCCCACGCATCGACCAAGTGGTAGAATCCACGGCCAGATGCGAACGACTATGCTTCCTCAATGCATATTCAGGATACCACCATATATAAATGAAGGCCTCCGACCAAGAAAATCCATCTTCCATCTAGTCGTTTGGACCATATTCCTACGGCACGATGTCGTTCGGACTCAAGAATGTAGAAGCAGCCTACCAATGAATGATATAGAAATGTCTCCACAACCAGATCGGGAATAACGTCGAAGCTTAAGTTGATGGCGTTGTCATAAAATAAAATAAAAATTAAAACCTTCTAGCCGAGCTCGCTCAGACGTTCTCCAACCTGCGGTATTTCCAGATGAAGACATCTCATTCTACACCATTTTGTAATTTAAAAGAAAGTACAACATTCCTGGTTATTCATGAAGTTTTTCACAAACACACACACACACAATCTTAATGAAGCTAATCTTCACTTCCCAATCAATTTATAGTAATAATAAATATCACATAAGCTGTGATACCTTACAATATCATAAATAAGTTGAGTGTATGGCTTGAGGCGACCGAAACCCTAGCCGCCGGCGAGGGTGCAGGCCTTGAGGCGAGGACCTATACGAACGTGAGGGAGGTGTGGATCTTGTGGTAGCTCGGCAGGCGTGCTACACGTGGCCATATCTCATCGGAACCGGTCGGCATGTGTGGTGGCGGTGGTGAGCAGAACGTGGGTTGGGAAAGAGAGATTCACGAAAGAGAGAGAGAGAGAGAGTTTGGTGGGGTGGGTTTTTTCTCTTATTTTCCTTAGATAGATGGATAAATGATGGGATTGTTGGCAGTGGAAGGTAGTGTGTTTGCCATGGCATCGATCCTTGCCACAAATGATTCCACCAATAAAGTTTTAGCTTATGTTATTGTATTTTTTATTTTGTTTCTCTTTGATATTTAGTGGAGTTCCCGATGCACCATGATCTTTATCCATCGTTTAGTATGACAATGACAATTTTCCATGACGAAAATCCCCCTCCGTCATGCATCAATGAACACACATGACGGATTATCAATTCAATCACCTATACTGGCTTATACATTTTGGTTCTAAAAATATTCATGAGGTTTTTTGTCATTAGAAATTACTTTATTGTAGTGAGTGTTCATAGGTTTGTGAGTTTATGTTTGAAGGCGTGAACTCAAAAGAGTTAATGGGAAGAGAGAAATAACTTATAAATTTTTCAATGACTTACATAAAACCTAACATTTGGATATGGCTTGTGGTTTTAGCTAATGATCAAATGGATCTAGGGGTGGGTTCGTATATTCAGTCTATATTTCTTGAATATGAGGTAGGGGTGATGACCCTCAACTGTAGGGTATCGTTTGTAGCGTTTTCGATAAATAAGAGTGTCGAACCCAACAAGGAGCAGAAGGTATTGGTAAGTGACTTCGGTAAAGAAATAGCTGCAGGAACTGAAAGATAACTTTTTAGGGGTTTTCGATATAAGCGACAGGAAGGTAGCAAGCAAAGTAAAGAGCACTGAGGAGTAACATGCGGCCCGATCCTTTTGAGCAAAGGATAGGCCAAGCAACTGAGCTTATAAAGGGTAAAGCGTACTTGAGGACACACGGAAGAAATAGTCACGTGCTTTCGCCATATTCCGTATCAGTACTATGTGCTGCGTTGAAAAGTGTTGAGTGGGTGGATCTATGCTAGTGCACCCTCTAGACTAAGATAAGTGCACTCTTATGATTAAACACCTTGCAAGCATCCGCAAATACAAGATAGTAATTAAGGCAAAAGCCTAATCATAGCAATACGATCGATGATCCATTGTTCCCTTGTGCAAAAGAGTGTGAACTGGGGTTCAGGTTTCTGTCACTCCGGAAACCCACCGTATGCATCCTTTGTACACAATGTATTCCCCTAGGTCCTTAATAAGGTAATTGTTGAGTGTTCGACTCACACAACACTACTAGTAAAATAACAACACAACTTAAATATCAAACAACACATATTACTTCAACATCATATGACTACTAACAACTAGACTTCTCCCATGTCCTCAAGAACTAAAGTAACTACTCACAAGACATAAAAGAGATCATGATCAGTGGGGATAAATATATGATAAACAATCTGGACACAATGGTAATTCTCCAACTAAACTCAATAGCATTCATCACACGGTAGTAATCAACACCAGTAGAGTAGAGAGGATAGATAGTACGGATTACAACACAAGTTGGGCTTGTGAGGTGAGATTGGATGGTGGTGGAGATGGTGTTGATGTTGGGGATGATGTTGATGATGATCTCGATGATGCCCGTCACGATGGTGATGATGATGGCGACGATCTCCTCTTCCGGGAGGTGTTCTACTCGGAAGAATCTGTCCGCCCGAGATGTCTTTTCTTATCTGTAGGTTTCCTCCACGGAGTGGCGGCGGAACTCCGAAAACTCTCTCTGTTTAGGGTTTTTGATATATGAGCGATATATAGGCCAAAGGGGGGAGCCAGGAGTGGCACCAGGGGTCCAAGCCCCCTCCCGGCGCGGCAAGGGGTGGGGCCGCGCTGGGTGGCCGCCTGGGCACCCTGTGCCCCCCCCCTCTGGCCCCTCTTCAGTGTGTCTTCCTTAATCTTCTGAAGAATTCCCTCCGTCGATTTTCAGGTAATTTGGAGGTATTCTTCTTTAGCAACTCAGCATCCACTTTTTACCGCTAAATCCTGCTTCTGCTGCTTCGGCATTGGAAAGTTGCAAACTCTGTAAAATAAGACAAAACAACATAAGAACAACATCATAACATGAAATATATCAATGAATAAGAAAGAATTACTATATAAAATAGTGATGCATTTTGGACGTATAAACTCCCCCAATCTTAGACATCGCTTGTCCGCAAGGGAATACTAAGCTCGGTAAACCTGTCCACAAGTTTAGAGAGTGAAGTTTCGATAAATAGAATACGGACAAGAAGCATCAATGTTTCTTCATCAAACTCAAGCATCCTCAACAACAACCTCAACTCATAAGGCCCTTATGAGAAAGTAGTAACAATTATAATCAAAAGTAGGGATGAGAAAACTCATCAAATTATGGCAAACATATCCTTGGTCAAAGGACAACTAGTAACTTTTACTTTCGCTCTTTCTGAATAAGATGAAACAAATTAAAGGTTTTGAAAGAACATGTTATTAGTCATGAAGTGCAAATGCTAACACCAAGGAAGATGTTTTCTTGGCAAAAGCTTTCGCAAACAACTTACTTATCAAAAGATAATGTCAACAGTGATATGGCATGGAAAAACTTAATTCAGCATTATATGGATGAATCCTCATCAGCATTAAGTGTCTGTTCTCTTTGGGAAAATAAGAAGTAGGAAAAACTGACTCAACATAAAAGTAAAGGAAAGGCCTTGTTAGAGACAAGCAGGGAAAACGCATGTCCTATCCTTAAATCAAATAGAATGAAAATAGATTTTGGGAGGTGCATAGTTTGTCAACGAATGTTAATAGATAGCTCAATTACTTCTCAAGATGGACAAATTTCGAGGAACGGCTCCCAAGCGGGGACGATCACATCCCCTTAGTCTCCTTTGTTTTTCACTGCCAAAGATTCTGATTTCTCATAGACCGAGCGTGAAGGAGGGTTTGTTTGTTATATTATATTTCGAGCTGGGCGCACTCATGCCAGTTCCTCCTCGAATTATGGGTTTGCACATTAGACATGCAATCCCGGGGTAAAACTTGTCCAACTTAAGAAGATCATGAATTACCTACTACTTCCTCATGAGCTAAACAAAAGGCACAAACAGAAGATTTTGAACATTTAAGGATAACACATAAATTCTATACTTATAAGAGTGGTAGGGAAATACCACGAATAGGAAGGTATGGTGGACTCAAATGGAAGGTAATGGTTTCAGGGTATAGATGCACAAGAAGAAACCTACTAGGCAAAGAGTTTGGCTAGCAAAGGCTTTGGGAGAACAGACAATTGATGCTAACTTAGATGCAAAACATATAAAGCATAAACATTAAGGTAAGCATAACACATCAAGTTTTCTTCCTTGTCAACATAACACTTCAATCATAATAACATAAAGGTTTTGGCTATGTCGCTACTTGAGAAAACATTCATGTTGTCAAGACGAAAGCTATGTTTGCCAAAATTAAATAAAGTTTTCAAAGCCATACCTGATATAAGGTCAATACTCCCCATAAGAATCATCATATAAGGTCGATTGCGTGAAGAGAATACCGAGTGCAGCGAAGGAACCAATAGAATTCTCATTAATATTCCAATATAGACGACTCCACACTCACAGATAGAAACTCTCCACAGAAGGAGTGATAGACCTATTTCATATAATTACTTCCCTAGACATGATACGACTCTACTTGACTCGAAAAGACTTAGATAAAGATAAAGATACCGGGCACTCCCCCAAGTTTGGAACAAGCTGAGGGTATGCCATTACCCAAGGAGAATTACTCCTCACCTTGTTGTGGTTGTTTCTTCAGATCCCTGATGACACAGCGAAGGGTTCGGTTTTCTGACTCCAAGAGTTCCACTTGTAAATTTAGTACACGGAAATCTTCATAGAGTTGGTTGGTGATGCGGTAAGCCTCGGAGATGGTGGAAAGCGTACGTTGATCTTCAAGTGAAGTGGAGGGCCCTGAAAGGATAAGAGAAATATCATATTAAGGTTGGACAGATCCCACCATGATGAGATTTCTTGGACTCTTTGTTGTTGGGCGGTGATACTCTTGACTTCCTCTCTCACGGAGCGCTCCATCTCCGCTAGTCTTGCGGCAATTTCTTCTTTGGTAGCCCAATCAACATGCTCCCATTGATTGAGATCCTTCCGGACTTGACGTAGACGCCATCCCAAGATGTCCTCTCCGCTCGAGCCACAAGAAGACATCTCTAATAATCAACTTCTAGTCCTGGAAGAAACAGCTCGAGAAGAAAACACGCGAAATCGAGAGATACGATGTCGGGACTATCCGGGAAAATATATATGAAAAATTTCTGCAACATATGGAAGGAAACGAGCCAAAGTGGAGTCGAAGACGGGCTCCGGGGTGCCTAGGCGGCCTCCCGGCGCGGCGAGGAGGTAGGCCGCGCAAGGGGGGGGTGCCTGGGCCCCCTGGAGCTCCTCTCCGGCTCCAATCAGGCTCTAAATTTTCTATACTTTTGCAAAAACGCGTAATCTGGAACATTTATGGCGGTTCGCGATGTTTCCTTAGCATAATACATACCTTTTCTTATTTTGCTTCAGCTGGAATCTGAAACGGAGCTGCAACATGTTCTTACTGAGTTGTTGTGTGTATTATATTTACATCAACATTTACGGGGTCTCCCGCCATATAATGCTTGATTCTTTGCCAATTCACAACTTGAGGTTTGGCGCCATCAAAATTGTTAATCTTGATCGCACCCGACCGGTAAACTTCTTCGATATGAAATGGTCCTTCCCATCTAGAAAGTAATTTACCTGGAGAAAACATTAAACGGGATCTAAAAAATAAAAGTTTATCACCAACATTAAATTCATGTTTCAAAATTCTCCTATCATGCCACTTCTTTACCTTTTCTTTAAACATTTTAGCACTCCCGTAAGCTTCACTTCTCCACTCATGTAGGGAAGTCAAGTTCATGAGACGCTTTTCACCGGGTAACTTCGGGTCAGCATTAAGCTCTCTAACAGCCCAGAAAGCTTTGTGTT
The DNA here is from genome assembly GCA_950022295.1 of Bromus sterilis. NCBI lineage: Eukaryota > Viridiplantae > Streptophyta > Magnoliopsida > Poales > Poaceae > Bromus > Bromus sterilis. The sequence goes on along the minus strand of OX465596.1, from coordinate 342,130,110 downwards.
CTAATTCCAATGGCAAATGGCAAGCCTTGCCATAGACCATCTTATACGGGGACATGCCCATGGGATTTTTGTAAGCAGTTCTATACGCCCACAAAGCATCTCCCAACTTCTTTGCCCCGTGCTTCCTAGAACTGTTAACTGTATTTTGCAAGATCATCTTGATCTCTCTATTGGTGAGCTCAACTTGCCCACTAGTTTGAGGATGGTACAGTGAAGCAATCATATGATTGACATCGTACTTGGCTAGAGCTTTTCTAAAAGCTCCATGCGTGAAGTGTGATCCTCCATCAGTCATAAGATACGTAGGTACACCAAACCTAGGGACAATTACATCTTTGAGCATTTGCAAAGATGTCTTGTGATCAACACTCTCAGTGGGGATTGCTTCAACCCACTTGGTCACATAATCAACAGCTACTAAAATGTGAGTGTACTTGTTTGAGGGAGGAAAAGGACCCATAAAATCAAAACCCCAGCAATCAAAAGGCTCAATCACTAGTGAGTAATTCATAGGCATCTCATTCCTCCTACTAATATTACCAACTCTCTGACACTTATCACAAGATAAAACATAATTTCTAACATCTTTAAAGAGAGTAGGCCAATAAAAACCTGATTGGAGAACCTTATGTGCGGTCCTCTCACCGGCGTGATGTCCTCCATAGGTACTATCGTGACATTGCTTGAGAATGTCCTTTCATCATGTTCCGGTATGCATCTTCTCACGATCCCGTCAGGACCTTCTTTGAAAAGATGAGGGTCATCCCAAAAGTAGTGCCTCAAATCATGGAAGAACTTCTTCCTTCGATGAAATGTTAAACCTGGAGGCAAATACTTTGCAACGATAAAATTAGCATAATCTGCAAACCAAGGATCGGAGAGATTCTACTTTTACAACGGCAAGTTGTTCATCTGGGAAACTGTCGTTGACTGGGATGGGGTCATGCGGTATATCTTCCATCCTTGAAAGATTGTTCGCCACCGGATTGTCTGCTCCTTTTCTATCAACAATCTGTAAATCGAATTCTTGAAGGAGTACCCACCTGATGAGTCTTGGTTTGGCATCCTTCTTCGCCATAAGGTACTTAAGAGCACCGTGGTTAGTATGAATAATAACTTTTGAATCAACCATATAAGGTCTAAACTTATTACAAGAAAATACTACTGCTAAGAATTCCTTCTCAGTAGTAGCATAATTCTTTTGAGCACTATCAAGGGTCTTGCTAGCATAATGTATAACATTTAATTTCTTATCAACCCTTTGTCCTAACACAGCTCCAACAGCAAAATCACTAGCATCACACATAATTGCAAAGGGCAATTTCCAGTCAGGTGGTTGTACTATAGGAGCGATTATCAAAGCTTTCTTAAGTACTTCGAAAGCCTCCTTACAATCTTCATCAAATACAAAAGGAACATCCTTCTGGAGAAGATTAGTGAGGGGTCTCGAAGTCTTAGAAAAGTCTTTGATAAATCTTCTATAGAAACCAGCATGACCGAGAAAACTACCAATACCTTTAATGTCCCTTGGATAGGGCATCGTCTCGATAGCTTCAATCTTCGCCTTGTCCACTTCAATTCCCCTCTCCGAAATCTTGTGACCAAGCACGATCCCTTCGTTAACCATGAAGTGACATTTTCCCCAATTTAGAACAAGGTTTGTATCCTCGCATATCTGCAAAACTTTATTAAGATTGTGGAGACAGTGGTCAAAGGAAGTTCCATAGATGGAAAAATCGTCCATGAAGACTTCCACAATCTCCTTATAGAAAACATGAAAAATTGCAGACATACATCTCTGAAAAGAAGCAGGCACATTGCATAAACCAAAAGGCGTCCGCATTTAAGCATAAGTACCATAGGTACATGTGAAGGTGGTCTTCTCTTGATCAGCAGTGTTGACATGAATTTGAGAGAAGCCAAAGTACCCATCAAGATAGCAAAAGGGGGTGTTTTTAGACAGCCTCGCTAGCATCTAATCAATAAAGGGCAGCGGGTAGTGATCCTTCCTGGTCGCTTTGTTCAACTTCATGTAATCAATACACATTCTATATCCAATAACAACTGATGGTACGATTTAACGCCCCCTCATTGGTTACCCAAAGTGGAAGGTTTATATGTAGATAGCGGCAATTTCCCTTAGCGAAGATGCTAAGGTTGAGTGTCGAACCAATAGGACTCCAACAGATACAAGAAGGTGGCAAGGTAACAATGGCACCGTTTTAGACAAAAGTTGCTTCCTTGACCTGGACCTGCACACACAACAAATAACTTTGCTTCCCAAAGAGTACAGAGGAGTTGTCAATTCCTCCGGCCTTGTTGTTTTCAAATGATAAAACGCACGGGATAATAATTATAGTGATAGCAACGGAAAAGTAAATACTGAAAGTAAATTGATAGTGTAAACAGTGTTGGAAATATGGACTGGGGTCCTATGATGTTCACTAGTGATGTCTCTCTCCCAAAATACGATAAAATAGCCATGCGAGGTAAACAAAATATAGCTGGGCAATTGACAGGATTTTGTGCGCAAACCAATGCTAATTATGCTATAAAGAAAGGAAGAGGCTCAAAAGCATGGGCGGTACACCAAGGCAAGTAGACCGAAATCCATCTGCATGTACCTACTAATCATCCAACTTGAGATATCTATCGAGAACATCTCGCTGGTATTAAGTAGTGAATCCCACCCAAAGTGTAAACACAAAGCAACGGACAACTGCATTAAAGAACTTTGCGTAAAGTAAACAATCCTTGCACCCGCAAGTACAAGCACCGTTGTTTTCCCCCTTGTGGCAGCAGCACATCCCCTAGACTCATGTTTCTGTCGCTCAAGCTAGTCATCGGCGGGCATGAACCCACAATCATGCATAACACTCCCTCTTGGAGTCCCTACCTACTACTTGTCCAAAGCAATAAACAACAACAGAGAACATGCAAGAATTACTCTAGAACATAAATATAAAAGAGGAGAATCAAATATATTACTCAAACACAATCTGAACATAATCTCATAATCCATCGGATCCCAGCAAACTCAGCATAGCAACAGCAGAAATATTACATATGTGCCTCGATCATGTAGGGCAGCTCACGAGGTCTAATCCATGAAGAACAAAGAGGGGAGTAGAACATCACATAGCTACTGATCATAGACCCATGGTCCAAGGTGGACTACTCACGGTTCATCCGGGAAGCGTCCATGGTGGTGGAGAAGCTCCCGGAGGTGGTTCCTCCCTCCGGCAGGGTGCCGGGAAGAGGTCTTCTAGTGCTCCCGATCTTGGAAGCGCAGCGAAGGCAGAACATAGGAGAGATCGCGAAAAAGGGTTCCCGTCACAGGGATTTCTCGTCACGAGGAATAAATAGGCGAAGGGGGGCAGCTAGGGGGGCCACCAGGGGTCCAGGCGGCCCGACCCCACCCTAGGGTGCGCCGGGAGGGCGCCTGGGGCCTTGGTGGGTCCCCTCTGCCCCCCCCCTCGGTGATTCCCGAAGCTTCTTCTAAGCTGTTTTTTTATTGGATTTTCCCAAATTTTTGGAGCACTTTTAATATGGGGGAAATTTGAAATAGAAAAACAACAGAAAACAGGAACTGGCACTGGGGTGCACTGAGTTAATAGGTTAGTCCAAATATGATCAAAAGTGTATGGAAGTTCATCAATATCATAGCAATATCACACAAAAGAGGCATGGAGCAAGCAGAAATTATAGATACGTTTTGGACGTATCAACAACTCTTTGAGGTATTAGCTCATTTTTATCATTAGGAACAACAGTCATACCTCCTTTCTTAGGAACACAATGAACTGGACTTTCCACCTACTATCAGCTATAGGATAGATGATACTTGCGGCTAGAAGCTTGAGAATCTCTGTCCTAACCACGTCCTTCATCCTCCGGTTCAGCCATCGTTGATGATCAACAACTGGCTTAGCATCGGGCTCGATATTGATAGTGTGTTGGAAAATCGATGGACTGATCCCCTTAAGGTCATCAAGGGTATAGCCCAAGGAACCACGGTGTTTGCGAAGTGTCTCCAATAATCGCTCTTCTTTAGATCCTGAAAGTTTAGCATTGATAATGACAGGATATATTTTATTGTCATCTAAATAAGCATACTTGAGCGTATCAGGAAGTGGTTTGAGGTCAAACACCGGGTCTTCTATTGGTTGTGCAAGGATTCCTAAAGGCTCAACTGGAAGGTTGTGCTTCAGGATAGCAGTTTGTCTTGTGAATATTTCGTCCAACTCATTTCTTTCCTGCATATGCATATCATTCTCGTGGTTTTCCATATATTGCTGAAAAGGATCATTAGGAGGAATAGCAATAGAAGCAATATTTTCAATAATTTTATCATCACTCAGTAAATAAGTACCACGAGGTTTCTTGGAAAAATTATAAAAGTTAAATTCATATGGCTCACCATTGAATTCAACAGAGACTTTACCTTTTTTACAATCTATAACAGCACCACAAGTGTTGAGGAAAGGTCTACCAAAGATAATAGGGCAAAAACTATCTTGCACTGAACCAAGTACGAGAAATTCGGTAGGATACTTTACCTTTCCTCATAGTACTTCAACATCTCTCACAATTCCGACGGGAGAGATAGTTTCTTTGTTTTCTAGATAAATAGTAGCATCGATCTCTTCAAGTTCACAGGGGGCAATCTCACCCATGATCTCCTGATAGAGTGAATAAGGAATAGCGCTAGCACTGGATCCCAGATCGCAGATCCCGTAATAGTTTTTATCTCCTATTTTGACAGATACAACTGGTTTATCTGAAATTGGACTCTTATTCTTGGTTGTGACAATGTTAGTTGAAACGACACAAAAATTTATCTTGGAATCTGAAATATCATTAGGGACTAAATCCTTACTCACCACAACTTGAGGATCGACCTTGATCAGGTCCTCAGGTTCTTCAATTCTTCTCTCACTTTTATTCATTATGCCTGTCACAAAAGAGTGCTCCCTCATCCTTGTAGGAAAAGGGGGATTTTCATAGAAAACTGCAGGCAGAATAGGGTCAGCAACATGAATATCAACAGGTAATTCTTTAAAAGTTTTATGATACTGAGCCTTCTCTTCTTTCGAAGAGTCAATGTGAGAGGCAAAGTTCTTGCAAAAATCAATCATGAGTTGGGAATCAAGACCAATCTTAGAACAAAAGGTACTAAAGTAATCAGTTTTCACATAGCTCTCAATGTAATCATGCTCATAATTTATAGCGGGTTCAATACCTTTATCGATTTCCCAATCTTCAGTGTTCTTCTGGATCCTCTCGATGAGATCCCACTTTTCTTCAATGCTTTTTGTTTGGAATACCCCGCTAGAGGAGGCATCCAACATCTCCTTATCCTGACGTGAGAGCCTGGCATAAAAATTTGTAATTATAATTTCTTTGGGGAGTTCATGGATGGGGCATTTGAACATTAGGGATTTAAATCTCCCCCAAGCTTGAGCGATTCTCTCTCCGTCGCGAGACCAAAAATTGTAGATGTAATTCCTGTCTCGATGAATTTCATGAAGAGGGTAAAACTTCGTATAAAAGAGAGACATAAGCTCTTCCCAATTAAGTAGATGTGAGTTATCAAGGAGCTTATACCAATTTGAAGCTTTACCTATAAGTGATACGGAGAATAATTTATTCATGACGAACTCCAGTGACACACCTGGAAGCTTAAATAATGAACATAGTTGTGATAAATGTAGCAAGTGTTCACCTGGATGTCTATCTCCTGCATAACGATTAGCTAAGACATGATCGATAATACCAGATGGTATTTTGTAAGGCACAATTTCAGTAGGGGTAGGAGTGACCACCACCGGGGTGTTTCCCCATAAACAACGATCCAAGAGTAGAGGTGTCCATAAGGACAAAAGCAGCAACGGCAAAATAAAAACAGAAATAAAAGACTTCCTTACCAGCTTCACTTACTAATAGCGCTACGCGCCCCGGCAACGGCGCCAGAAAACATTACTTGATGACCCTCAACTGTAGGGGATCGTTTGTAGTGTTTTCGATAAATAAGAGTGTCGAACCCAACGAGGAGCGGAAGGTATTGGTAAGTGACTTTGGTAAAGAAATAGCTGCAGGAACTGAAAGATAAGTTTTTACGGGTTTTCGATATAAGCGACAAGAAGGTAAAAGCAAGCAAAGTAAAGAGCACAGAAAAGTATAGGCGTAGCAGCTGAGCTTATAAAGGCTAAAGCGTTCTTGAGGACACACGGGAGAAATAGTCACGTGCTTTCGCCATATTCTGTATTGGTACTATGTGCTGTGTTGATATGTGTTGAGTGGGTGGATGTAAGGCCCGAGAAGCGGTACTATTCCAAATCTAGATGTTTCCATCCAGATCCAAGGACGAAGCACATATCGGTCCGACCGCGACATATGACACTGCCATATGCCCCGGATTTCCAACATGATATCACAACATTACAGCTACATGGATACAACATCTCATACAATCGGCATACAACTGTCTTAATGCATTACATCAGCGGAAGATACATGTCTGTGTACAGACTACAATCAATTGCCTAGTGGCAAAAGGAAAAAACATCGATCCCCACAACCACACGGGTCCAGACCCTCCGCCGGGATCCGCCTTACTAGTCGTCGTCGAGTCTCCACGTGAAACGTCGATCACCATACATGTGGTCGATCAAGGACCCTGAAAAGAGTTTGGGGGTAGTATCATGAGTACAGAGGTACTCATCATCCAATTCTAGTGGTCATCTAACCCAGCAAGGACTTCATCACTCGTCATTCTAGGACAACTAATAGTTTACGGTAAGGATGGGGTAAGTGGTGAGGTTGCTGCCGCACTAGCATTTATGAAGTGGATAACGATCTAGAGAGTCAGATAAGAAGCCAAGCATTCGATGAGGAATCGCCTCCAACAAGTCTGCTATCCACCTACTTACGCAAGCATAACACCTATCCTATCCTTGTCCTCCTCTTCGCATCCGGACGAAGAAGAAGCAGTCAAGGCACACACACATTGATCAAGTTATTAAGATCATCTCAGTTGATGTTGTCTATGAACAAGGAGTAGGTCTCAAATCATCCTTAACCGTGGACACGGCTTTTTGAAAATATTTAACCCTGCAGGGGTGTACCAACTGCCCATTACAAGGCTCCGCACGCACGCCCATCTCTCTCAGTTTCTACCCATCTGTAACAGCCCACATGTAATAAGTTCCAAACACCATGTAATTTATTTTTCCTCTGTTGGACTGGTAACTTGGCATGGTGGAAGTTTATGTCATTTCATGTGGTGATTTAAATTGGCATTGAGATTGGAGTCATGTTGGATAGTTTTCTTTTGCATCCAAAGGGGTTCAAGAAGGGTATTGTTGGATTTTTCCTTGCCACTTGCTCACTCTTCTTGATTCCAAGTTTGGCCAAGCCTTTTCCTTTGCCTTTGCAAGGGTTTTGGAAACCTTAAAGTATTTTTGACTTCATCACAAGCAGAAGCTCTAGTTCAAATGGTTTTTGAAGTTCAAATGAGCTCACATTTTTGTGGTTGCCAAAAATGCCCAAACCATTTTTAGAAATTCAGGAATAATGCAAGGATTAAGAATTTCAAACTCATGGAATTTTGAACCTTCTGTTCTTCTCTCAAAAACTCCCCAAATGCCTTTTCTATTTAATTTTATATAGATTTGGTATTGTTTGAATTTTTGGGGAAGTTTCTCTGCATCCAAAATTTATGCAACTAATTTTGGGTGATCAAGCATCATTTCAGGGGAATTTAAAAATATTTGGAATATTTTTCCCTTCCTCCTATCTTTTCCTTTCTCTTTTTCTTCACCTGCTGATCATTTCTTTTCTCCAGCAGGCTATTTTCCTTTTTCTCTTCCCTTTTGGAGCAGGCTTCAGCCCAGCCCAGAAGGCCTGCTCCGTGTTGGACTCCAGCCCGCCCGAACCGGTACGCAGGGATCCCTTCCCCACCGTTGGATCAATCCAACGGCAGGGAAAGGTCGCCTTTCCACCGTGGCCGGAAGGGACCCCGGCGGTCTCTCTCACAGCCGGCGGCCACCCTGGCGCCTCGACGTCCACCCTGGCCTAGGGATTCCCCCTTATAAGGCGCCGCATCCCCCGCAAAACCCTAGCTCCGTTCCCCTCCTTCCCAGATCTCGCCGCGGCGCGTCGTGTCGCCGGGAGCCGCCCCTGTTCCGCCTCCCGAGCGAGCTCCGGTGAGCAGTTCCGGCCAGGCCTCCCCTTCTCCTTGACCGTGCCTTCGCGAGCAGTCTCTGAGGACCTCAAGCCCTCCCTTTTCGCCGTGCAGGGACTCGCTAGGGGACCGACCCGTCTTCGCGTCGTCGAGCCCCACCGTGGAAGTCGTCTGCTCCGTCGTAGCGCGCGTCCTCATCTTCGTCTCCGGCGTGGTTGGGCCGCACGAAGCGCCCGCTAGGTGAGCACCTTGGCCTCCCCCTTCCTTTCGTAGACGCCGTGTCCCTCTGCCGCGTAGGTGTAGTTCCGTGCCGCTCGGCTTGTCGCCGGCGTGCACCGCGGGGTCACCATGACCGTTGCGTGCCCGAGTCGTGTCCGCGCGAGGTCAGAGCACGAACGGGCCGTGTTTTTGTCCAGCTAGAAGGTGTGTGCGGGTGTGTGAAGTTACTCGCGTCTCTGAAGCCAAGCGCGCGTCTTCAGAGTCGTCGGAGCCGCCGTTTTCCGTTGAGCCTCACCTCCCCTCCGGTGAGGGTTAGATCTTGTCCAGGGCAACCATGGCTACGTGGCACTGCCCTCTTCCGATTGCCGTCGACGCCGGTGCAGGGAAGCGCTGTGCTCGACGCCGCCGTCGTCTGAAGTTGGCCGCGCCTCCTCGGTTCAGTCCTGTTCAGAGCCGAGTCGCCGCTCGCCTGAAACCTTGACGTTTCCGACGAGCCCAGCAGAGGAGGGCGACCTGGCGCGAGCCCAAGGCGTAGAAGAACGTCCCGTCTCGAGGTCCCCGTGCAGAGCACGGCGAGAGACGGCCGGAGTTGCTCGTGATCATCACGGGAAGTCGCCGCCGTCGTCAGATTCAGAAAGCACTGAGTTTTCTTCAGAGAGAAGTGCGAGGTGGGAATAACTCACCTAGTTCGCGTAGTGTGTTTGTTCAGAAACCGATTCGTGGCGTAGTGGTGGAGAGCGTGGAGACGAGCAGCGCTTCGCGAGTTCGAGTCCAGCCGGAGCCACCCCGTTTTGATTTTTTTCACCCGAGGCTGACGTCTGGGACCCGCTGGTCAGCGGCCCAGGCCGCGTGGGCTGAGCCCATAGCGGGCCAGGAAGATGGCGTGGGCTGGATTCACCCGAAACCAGCCCATGGAGGCTGCCCTCTGTTTTCTTTTTTGTTTCTTTTCCATTTCTTTTATTTCTTTTCTGTTTAAATTCAAATTTGAATTTGATTCCAAATTCAAATCTGTTTTTGAACATCCTTTGCAAATAGGGACATCCCATATATGTTTTTGGGGTACTGTGAGCTGCTGAACACAGTGGTGATATTCATTTTTGCTTCTGACCCCTTCAAAAAATTGAAGTTTGGTCATTTTGCAAATAAACCCCCTTTTGCTTTTCTTTATTCCTGGTAATTGGTTCAAGTTTCAAATTGCCCATGTCATATATGATTTTTGGGTAGTTTTGCACAAGGAGTTGCATGCTGATGATGTTTTCATCATCTGAACCTTTTCTCAAAATTCATGTGGTGCAATTTTGCACTCAGCCCCCTGAACTTCGGTTGAATTTGCAACTGCCCTTGCAAATTCAAATGGAGACATATCATATATGTTTTTGGGGTGCTTTTCTGCAAGGATTTCAGCAGTGATGTTATCGTGATGAGTTGTGCAACTTCTAAGACAAGGTGTGATCACCTAATGCAGAGGTTTTCAGATCTGTCTGTCTGCAGCATTTCAACTTCAGTGCATTTGAACTGTTGCCCATCTGTTCTTGTCAATTCAGTTCCAAGTCATCTTCTTCTTCAAGTCAACCCCTATCATATTGTCATATGCATAGTGGCTGACCTCAACCTTTGTTGCTCCTTCCTGTGTGTCAATTTCACCGACACTACTCCGTCTCCGGAATCGTTGTTTTACTTTCCTGCTATTTAAATTCTTTGAATGCTTGTTGATCATGCCACACTATCATGCTATCTACACCTAAGTTAAGGCTTAGACCAAAGCCACTACAATGTAAATAAAATGCATATGAGAGTGATGACTTGTCGTCATCACCATCATTTAAACTTGACTAGACAGGGTCATACCATGTAAATACAACTTGAACATGCCATCCTTGTTTGAGTTGCATCAGTTGCTTACTTGTGGGCCTTTTCCTGCCGGTACCTTACGTTAGCACCTGAGACCGCCGAGGAGACTTACGTGGAGCTGTCCGACACCGAGCCCGAGGGTACCGTGAGTGCTGCTTCGACTACCTTACCAGGCAAGGGGGAGATCTGTGTCATTACTTTATAACTTTCTGCTCATGCCTAGCTGTAGATCTAGAACGTTAATGCTTGATCCTATCTACCTATATGCCATGTTTAAAAACCATACAGCCATGATCCCCACATCCCAGCAAACCATTGTACTGCTAAGTTACCGCTGCTCAGCCATTGCTTAGTATGGATAGAAAACTTGCTGCTTACCCTATATATTTAAGGTTGGGATACCATGCTATAAAAGAAGTTGGTTGATATTTATTATTGTTAAATGATGATAATTTATACTCGACGAAAGGTGGAAGGCTGGACTATTCCCGTCCGGTGCTTTGTTCCATTTGAGTCACCTAGGACCCGAGTTCCGGGTATTGTGTTTCTTGACGAGCGTGCCTAATCGTGTGTGGGGTTTTATGGGGCCCCCTTATCTTACCTACCTAGCTTCTTACAATTCTAGTGGTGGCCCGAGCTGATTTACATTTGCTTCGCGTGTGTGTTGGTTGGTACCCCAGCTGTTTACAAAACAAACTGGGCCAGTGGAGCATAGTTCTCTGTTGGTCCACCTGATCAGCTAGGACCCGGTCTCATAAGAGAACTAACCGGTAATCCGACCTGCGTCATACGGAAGAGTCCGATCCGAGAGCGTGGCCAGCTTGAGGTTTGGGTGTCGACTCTCCGGGGGCCACCCGGAGTTGTGTGTTGTTAGTTAGAGGGATTCTGGCGTTCCGGAGTTTCAGGCGCTTACCTAGCCAAGTGGAAACCGGGCGTACATGCGACGTCTATAATGGACAGTTGGTACACCCCTGCAGGGTAAATCTTTTCGAAAAGCTGTGTCCGCGGTTATGGACTACTTGAGACCTACGTCCTGTTCATAGAATAACATCAACGGTAATCATGAATAAAACTTGACAAACCGTGTGCGTGCCTTGGTTGTCTTTCTTCGTCCAGGGGGACCGAGAGACAAACGAGGTTGTGTTATGTTTGCGTAAGTAGGTGGATAGCCGACCTATGACACGTTGTCAACGTAAACTCTTGGATCTCATCTTCATTCTGATAGAACGAGTAGCCACCATATATGCTAGTACGGCTGCAAACTGTCTATATCTTTACCTTACCTGCAGCGTTAGTTATTCCGTAATGATATGTTCTCACCCCCGTTTACTTTTCCGCTTTTACCGCTTTGCCTGATCGGCCGCTGAAGTGGACTACTACCTCGACCCCAGCACTGGACGATACTTCGTGGAGGTGCCCCCGGAGGATGACGACGAGTACGACTACATCGACCAGTAGGATCCTTAGTTGGGCTCAGACGTTCCCGTGGGTGGATTTATGTGTAGCCCTCTCTAGGGCAATTTGTATCTTGACCGTACTAGGTCCGACTTTTCTTCCGCGTGTTGTACTGATGAGATGTACTCGTGATATTGTTGTATTATTATACAGTGGCTTTGTATGCCCTGTTCTATTTATATTCTATATGTATTTTCCTTCTTGTAGAGTTGTGCTTATATACTTGTTGTCGAGAATCCGGCAGCGACACGAGTGTGAGTGTCGTGCGCCGGTGGCGTTTGATGCGCTTCTAACTCCGACCGGACTCGAAAGCGACTAGTTAGAGTTAGTACCGCATCAGGGGCCTTACAACTTGGTATCAGAGCAGGACTGACTGTAGGACCCTTTACTGGCCGAAGTTGAGTCTAGAAACTATTTTGGTAGTTATATAGGAAAAATTTCGGAGAGTAGGACCTCTTTCTGTTTTCTCCTTACCCCACCCTCCCACCCCTTTTTCCGTGAGGAAGTGAAACGATGTTTCGTCTCTGCAACTTATCCCCTTTCAAAACAATCTAGGATCTCGTTTACATGAGGCTCCGATTCCTCTATAATTTTTTGCTAGCGACGAGATGTGTTGGCGTCTTTGAGACCACTGAGCCGCCACTTGGGGTTGACTGCTCTACCTCGCTTACGGCGTACCCCAGGTGAACCGTCCATACAGGATTGGCGGGCATCCTATGGTAATATGGATGTGGTGTCTTTCCCCTATGGACGACCGTGATGGCGGGCCGCTCAGGGCAGATGTCTCATTGTTCAGGTTTCCAACCGCTCGTATATATTGTTCTGTGCTCGCTAGCAGATGATTATCTTGGATTCGGATGTTCTTGGTTTGGGAATTACAGTAGCACCTAGTGATCGACTTGCCGGGTTAACCTTGGTGGAATTTCAGCCTTCGGCTTCCTCATACCTCGTGAGGAAGTTTTGTTGACAATTTTGCTTTAACTTTGGTTACTTCAATGATTCGTTCATGTTCTCATAAGTGTTCCTGTATACAGGATGCCAAGAGCGAACATGCCACCGCCAGAGAACCCTATCCTTGGGGAGGCTGTAGCTGCAGTGGCTCAGGGCACAGCTGCGATCCTTCAGATGCTGCAGAACCAGGGTGCTCAGAGGAATGATCGTCCACAGTACACCACACTGCATCAGTTCCTTGCAATCAGCCCACCCAGGTTCTCCGAGGCTCGAGAACCGCTGGAGGCGGATGACTGGATTGCAGAGATCAAGAAGCACTTCAATGCCAACACCGTCAGACCCGTCGACTACGTCACCTTCGCCTCCTTCTAGCTTCAGGGTGCCGCAGGCAGTTGGTTCTCGACGTACAAGGCAAACAAGGGTGATGCACAGATCACGTGGGACGACTTCGTCAAGGATTTCAGAGCTGCTCATATTCCCAGTGGACTGATCGAGAGGAAGCGCGAGGAGTTCTTAGCTCTGAGGCAGGGGGACAGGTCTGTGCAGGAGTATAACCTGGCCTTCGCCAGGCTTGCCAGGTACGCTCCAGAGGAGGTCTCGTCAGAGGCCAAGCGCATTGACAGGTTCCGCGGTGGTCTTGCCCCGGACATCAAGTATGCGCTCACCTTGTCCACGCTGAGCCTGTTCTCAGAGTTCGTCGACCAGGCTATCAGACAGGAGTCAGCTGAGGCAGAGCATTCCGCAGAGAAGAGGAAGCAGAGAGAGCACAGTTCAGCAGTGATGGTCCACAAGAAGGCCAAGTCCTGGGCTACAGAGTCACAGCCTCAGTCGCAGCGTCAGTAGTTCCAGCCGACGGGGGCAGTTGTCCGCACTTTTTCCCGCCCTCCCGTCCCAGTGCAGCACGGACCTCGCTCTACTCCACCCCACGCGAGGCCGCCTGCTCCACAGGGCCAGCCCAGGCCAGAGATCACGTGCTTCAAGTGTGGCAAGCCGGGCCACAAGTCTCCGCAGTGCATCGACCCTCGTTACGCCAGGCTGCCTCCGCCCCCACCTTGCTCTACACCGAGCAACGCGATGGTGCGGGCCCAGCCACGAGCGCTCAGGGTGAACAACGTGACTGTGGCAGAGGCTCAGCAGTCGTCCGAGATTGTGCTTGGTAGGTTACTTGTGTGTTCAGTTCCAGCGACAGTGTTGTTTGATTCCGGAGCTTCCCATTCCTTCATATCTCAGTCCTTTGCTTCGAGAGTAGATCTTCCACGTGACCAGCTTCCGAGAAAGCTATCAGTTGTCACACCTGGGTCAAAGTTCACTTCTTCATGGACAGTTCCAGATGTGGAGATCAGTATTCAGGGTGCTATCTTTTCGGCGTCCCTGGTTGTCTTCCCCCGTTCCGACATTGATGTCATTTTGGGCATGGATTGGCTTGTCAGGTACAAGGCCATGATTGATTGTCCATCCAAGACCCTGTTGCTGACGCACGATTCAGGCGCAGAGATTTGGTACACTTGTCGCTTGACAGGGGGATCAGCACAGTTGTACGCTCTGAACGCTGGAGTTGCTCCATTGATCGAGGAGGTCAGAGTTGTTTGAGAATTCCCAGATGTCTTTCCAGAGGAGTTGCCAGGTATTCCACCCGTGCGTGCTATTGAGTTCGTGATCGAGCTAGAACCTGGTACACAGCCGATATCTCGGCAACCTTACAAGATGTGTCCGGAAGAGCTGACTGAGTTGAAGGAGCAGCTGGTGAAGCTTGAGAAGGATGGGCTGATTCGTCCGAGCACTTCTCCTTGGGATGCCCCGTGTCTTTTTGTGAAGAAGAAAGATGGTACTAGTCGGTTGGTTCAAGACTACCATGGTATCAACAAGAAGACGATCAAAAACAAATACCCTTTGCCCAACATCAATGACTTGTTTGAGCAATTGCATGGAGCAAAGGTGTTTTCAAAGCTTGATCTAAAGATGGGGTACCACCAGATTCGTGTCCGTGAGGAGGACATTCCCAAGACAGCCTTCCGCACTCATTATGGACTGTACGAGTTTACGGTCATGACGTTTGGCTTTTCAAATGCACCTCCGACGTTCATCAGGGCCATGAACTATCTCTTCCAAGAGTGGCTAGACGTGTTCGTGCTCCTCTACCTCGACGACATCCTTGTCTTTTCCAAGTCAGAGGCCGAACATGAGGAGCATCTCAGATTGGTGTTGCAGAAGTTGAGAGATCACCAGTTTTATGCCAAGTTCTCCAAGTGTGAGTTCTGGATGAATAAGGTCAACTTTCTTGGCCATGTCATTTCCTCAGAGGGCATTGCAGTTGACCCAGACAGAGTCCGGACGATTCAAGATTGGACTCCGCCGAAAAATGTCAAGCAGTTGAGGAGCTTTCTCGGACTTGCCAGCTATTGCAGGAAGTTTGTCGAGAATTTCTCCAAGATAGCAAAGCCGATGACCGAGTTGTTGTGCAAGGGGAAGAAGCATGTTTGGTCACAGGCTTTCCAGGCAGCTTTTGATGAGTTGAAAATAAGGCTGACCACAGCTCCGATCCTTACGCCGCCAGATGAGTCACAGCCGTTTCAAGTTTTCTGTGATGCCTCGTTGAATGGCCTTGGCGGCGTGTTGATGCAGGGAAAGAGCATTGTGGCGTACACCTCCAGACAGTTGAAGCAGGCTGAGAGGAACTATCCGACCCACGATCTTGAGCTGGCTGCAGTGATTCATGCGTTGGTTACTTGGCGACACCTCCTCCTAGGGAGGAAGGTGGATGTGTTCACCGACCACAAAAGCCTAAAGTACTTGTTCACGCAGCCTAACCTGAACTTGAGGCAAAGAAGGTGGCTCGAGACTATTACTGAGTACTCCATCGATATTCAGTATACGCCTGGCAAGGCGAATGTCATAGCTGATGCGTTGAGCCGCAAGGGTGATTGCAACAGTGTCCAAGTGCAGAAGATACACCCTGATTTGTGTGAGGCCTTTCGAAGGCTCAATCTTGAGCTAGTTCCAGCAGGCTATCTAGCCAATCTTGTGGTAGAGCCCACTATCCGTGAGAAGATTCGTGAAGCTCAGTCTGGTAGTTTGATGATTCAGAAAGTCAAGCAGGGTGTTGCCGCCTCAGTTCCGAAATACGGTTGCTTTTTAGTGCATAATGACGGCACCGTGATGTTCGAGGAGAGAGTTGTTGTTCCCAAGGAAGGAGGTCTCAGAGAGGTCATTTTGAAAGAAGCCCATGACTCAAAGCTGTCCATCCACCCTGGTAGCACCAAGATGTATCAGGACCTCAAGCAGAGCTTTTGGTGGACTCGTATGAAGCGGGATGTTGCCCGTTTTGTCTCCCAGTGTGATGTGTGCAGGAGAGTGAAAGCACAGCATCAGAAGCCTGCAGGGCTACTTCAGCCAATCGAAGTTCCAGAGTGGAAATGGGATCACATAGAGATGGACTTTGTCACGGGTTTTCCGAGGTCTCAGAAGGGCAACAATGCTATCTTTGTTGTCATTGATAACTTGTCCAAGGTTGCTCACTTTCTGCCTGTCAAGGAGACTGTCTCAGCTAGCCAGTTGGCAGAGCTGTACACCGCAAGAATTGTTTCGTTGCACGGCATCCCCAAGCAGATAAGTTCTGATCGTGGAAGCATCTTCACATCAAACTTCTGGAAGGCCTTTCAAGAGGCATTGGGTACGAAGATTCTCTTCAGTACCGCGTATCACCCTCAGACCAGTGGGCAGGTTGAGCGTGTGAACCAGATTCTCGAGGACATGTTGAGGGCATGTGTGATCTCGTTTGGCATGAAGTGGGAAGAGTGCTTGCCGTATGCTGAGTTCTCATACAACAACAGCTATCAGGCAAGTCTGCAAGCAGCGCCGTTTGAAGTCTTGTATGGTCGCAAGTGCAGGACACCTTTGAACTGGTCCGAGACAGGCGAGAGGCAGCTGTTCGGTCCAGATGTGATCCAAGAGGCAGAGGACAGAGTGAAGGTTGTCTGAGAGAATCTAAAGGCAGCACAGTCTAGGCAGAAGGCCTATTATGACAAGAAGCACCGTGGTGTTGACTTCAAAGTTGGTGACTTCGCATACCTCAAAGTGTCTCCACTTCGAGGCATTCATCGCTTTGGGATCAGAGGCAAGTTGGCTCCCAGGTTCGTTGGTCCGTTCCGCATCCTCGAAACTCGGGGACCTCTTGCGTTCCGCCTCGAGCTTCCAGACAGCTTGGCTATGGTGCATGATGTGTTTCACTTGTCTCAGTTGAAGAAGTGTTTCAAGCAGCCAGAGCGGGCAGTGGACTTGGGCGAGATCCAGCTCAGTGCGGATCTTTCTTACTCAGAGCGTCCAGTCCGTGTTCTTGACTCGTCCGAGCGCAAGACTCGCAACAAGACCGTCAAGTTCCTCAAGGTGCAGTGGGAACATGACTCGGAGAAGGAAGCAACGTGGGAGCGTGAAGATCATCTCTGTTCCGAGTATCCCGAGCTTTTTCTTGCTTAGATCTCGGGACGAGATCCTATGTTGGTAGGGGAGAGCTGTAACAGCCCACATGTAATAAGTTCCAAACACCATGTAATTTATTTTTCCTCTGTTGGACTGGTAACTTGGCATGGTGGAAGTTTATGTCATTTCATGTGGTGATTTAAATTGGCATTGAGATTGGAGTCATGTTGGATAGTTTTCTTTTGCATCCAAAGGGGTTCAAGAAGGGTATTGTTGGATTTTTCCTTGCCACTTGCTCACTCTTCTTGATTCCAAGTTTGGCCAAGCCTTTTCCTTTGCCTTTGCAAGGGTTTTGGAAACCTTAAAGTATTTTTGACTTCATCACAAGCAGAAGCTCTAGTTCAAATGGTTTTTGAAGTTCAAATGAGCTCACATTTTTGTGGTTGCCAAAAATGCCCAAACCATTTTTAGAAATTCAGGAATAATGCAAGGATTAAGAATTTCAAACTCATGGAATTTTGAACCTTCTGTTCTTCTCTCAAAAACTCCCCAAATGCCTTTTCTATTTAATTTTATATAGATTTGGTATTGTTTGAATTTTTGGGGAAGTTTCTCTGCATCCAAAATTTATGCAACTAATTTTGGGTGATCAAGCATCATTTCAGGGGAATTTAAAAATATTTGGAATATTTTTCCCTTCCTCCTATCTTTTCCTTTCTCTTTTTCTTCATCTGCGGATCATTTCTTTTCTCCAGCAGGCTATTTTCCTTTTTCTCTTCCCTTTTGGAGCAGGCTTCAGCCCAGCCCAGAAGGCCTGCTCCGTGTTGGACTCCAGCCCGCCCGAACCGGAACGTAGGGATCCCTTCCCCACCGTTGGATCAATCCAACGGCAGGGAAAGGTCGCCTTTCCACCGTGGCCGGAGGGGACCCCGGCGGTCTCTCTCACAGCCGGCGGCCACCCTGGCGCCTCGACGTCCACCCTGGCCTAGGGATTCCCCCTTATAAGGCGCCGCATCCCCCGCAAAACCCTAGCTCCGTTCCCCTCCTTCCCAGATCTCGCCGCGGCGCCTCGTGTCGCCGGGAGCCGCCCCTGTTCCGCCTCCCGAGCGAGCTCCGGTGAGCAATTCCGGCCAGGCCTCCCCTTCTCCTTGACCGTGCCTTCGCGAGCAATCTTTGAGGACCTCAAGCCCTCCCTTTTCGCCGTGCAGGGACTCGCTAGGGGACCGAGCCGTCTTCGCGTCATCGAGCCCCGCCGTGGAAGTCGTCTGCTGCGTCGTAGCGCGCGTCCTCATCTTCGTCTCCGGCGTGGTTGGGCCGCACGAAGCGCCCGCTAGGTGAGCACCTTGGCCTCCCCCTTCCTTCCGTAGACGCCGTGTCCCTCTGCCCGCGTAGGTGTAGTTCCGTGCCGCTCGGCTTGTCGCCGGCGTGCACCGCGGGGTCACCATGACCGCTGCGTGCCCGAGTCGTGTCCGCGCAAGGTCAGAGCACGAACGGGCCGTGTTTTTGTCCAGCTAGAAGGTGTGTGCGGGTGTGTGAAGTTACTCGCGTCTCTGAAGCCAAGCGCGCGTCTTCAGAGTCGTCGGAGCCGCCGTTTTCCGTTGATCCTCACCTCCCCTCCGGTGAGGGTTAGATCTCGTCCAGGGCAACCATGGCTACGTGGCACTGCCCTCTTCCGATTGCCGTCGACGCCGGTGCAGGG
This sequence comes from Bromus sterilis, assembly GCA_950022295.1. NCBI lineage: Eukaryota > Viridiplantae > Streptophyta > Magnoliopsida > Poales > Poaceae > Bromus > Bromus sterilis. The sequence continues at coordinate 342,111,334 of OX465596.1, read as the reverse complement.
AAGCGCTGTGCTCGACGCCGCCGTCGTCTGAAGTTGGCCGCGCCGCCTCGGTTCAGTCCTGTTCAGAGCCGAGTCGCCGCTCGCCTGAAACCTTGACGTTTCCGACGAGCCCAGCAGAGGAGGGCGACCTGGCGCGAGCCCAAGGCGTAGAAGAACGTCCCGTCTCGAGGTCCCCGTGCAGAGCGCGGCGAGAGACGGCCGGAGTTGCTCGTGATCATCACGGGAAGTCGCCGCCGTCGTCAGATTCAGAAAGCACTGAGTTTTCTTCAAAGAGAAGTGCGAGGTGGGAATAACTCACCTAGTTCGCGTAGTGTGTTTGTTCAGAAACCGATTCGTGGCGTAGTGGTGGAGAGCGTGGAGACGAGCAGCGCTTCGCGAGTTCGAGTCCAGCCGGAGCCACCCCGTTTTGATTTTTTTCACCCGAGGCTGACGTCTGGGACCCGCTGGTCAGCGGCCCAGGCCGCGTGGGCTGAGCCCATAGCGGGCCAGGAAGATGGCGTGGGCTGGATTCACCCAAAACCAGCCCATGGAGGCTGCCCTCTGTTTTCTTTTTTGTTTCTTTTCCATTTCTTTTATTTCTTTTCTGTTTAAATTCAAATTTGAATTTGATTCCAAATTCAAATCTGTTTTTGAACATCCTTTGCAAATAGGGACATCCCATATATGTTTTTGGGGTACTGTGAGCTGCTGAACACAGTGGTGATATTCATTTTTGCTTCTGACCCCTTCAAAAAATTGAAGTTTGGTCATTTTGCAAATAAACCCCCTTTTGCTTTTCTTTATTCCTGGTAATTGGTTCAAGTTTCAAATTGCCCATGTCATATATGATTTTTGGGTAGTTATGCACAAGGAGTTGCATGCTGATGATGTTTTCATCATCTGAACCTTTTCTCAAAATTCATGTGGTGCAATTTTGCACTCAGCCCCCTGAACTTCGGTTGAATTTGCAACTGCCCTTGCAAATTCAAATGGAGACATATCATATATGTTTTTGGGGTGCTTTTCTGCAAGGATTTCAGCAGTGATGTTATCGTGATGAGTTGTGCAACTTCTAAGACAAGGTGTGATCACCTAATGCAGAGGTTTTCAGATCTGTCTGTCTGCAGCATTTCAACTTCAGTGCATTTGAACTGTTGCCCATCTGTTCTTGTCAATTCAGTTCCAAGTCATCTTCTTCTTCAAGTCAACCCCTATCATATTGTCATATGCATAGTGGCTGACCTCAACCTTTGTTGCTCCTTCCTGTGTGTCAATTTCACCGAGACTACTCCGTCTCCGGAATCGTTGTTTTACTTTCCTGCTATTTAAATTCTTGTAATGCTTGTTGATCATGCCATACTATCATGCTATCTACACCTAAGTTAAGGCTTAGACCAAAGCCACTACAATGTAAATAAAATGCATATGAGAGTGATGACTTGTCGTCATCACCTTCATTTAAACTTGACTAGACAGGGTCATACCATGTAAATACAACTTGAACATGCCATCCTTGTTTGAGTTGCATCAGTTGCTTACTTGTGTGCCTTTTCCTGCCGGTACCTTACGTTAGCACCTGAGACCGCCGAGGAGACTTACGTGGAGCTGTCCGACACCGAGCCCGAGGGTACCGTGAGTGCTGCTTCGACTACCTTACCAGGCAAGGGGGAGATCTGTGTCATTACTTTATAACTTTCTGCTCATGCCTAGCTGTAGATCTAGAACGTTAATGCTTGATCCTATCTACCTATATGCCATGTTTAAAAACCATACAACCATGATCCCCACATCCCAGCAAACCATTGTACTGCTAAGTTACCGCTGCTCAGCCATTTCTTAGTATGGATAGAAAACTTGCTGCTTACCCTATATATTTATGGTTGGGATATCATGCTATAAAAGAAGTTGGTTGATATTTATTATTGTTAAATGATGTTAATTTATACTCGACGAAAGGTGGAAGGCTGGACTATTCCCGTCCGGTGCTTTGTTCCATTTGAGTCACCTAGGACCCGAGTTCCGGGTATTGTGTTTCTTGACGAGCGTGCCTAATCGTGTGTGGGGTTTTATGGGGCCCCCTTATCTTACCTACCTAGCTTCTTACAATTCTAGTGGTGGCCCGAGCTGATTTACATTTGCTTCGCGTGTGTGTTGGTTGGTACCCCAGCTGTTTACAAAACAAACTGGGCCAGTGGAGCATAGTTCTCTGTTGGTCAACCTGATCAGCTAGGACCCGGTCTCATAAGAGAACTAACTGGTAATCCGACCTGCGTCATACGGAAGAGTCCGATCCGAGAGTGTGGCCAGCTTGAGGTTTGGGTGTCGACTCTCCGGGGGCCACCCGGAGTTGTGTGTTGTTAGTTAGAGGGATTCTGACGTTCCGGAGTTTCAGGCGCTTACCTAGCCAAGTGGAAACCGGGCGTACATGCGACGTCTATAATGGACAGTTGGTACACCCCTGCAGGGTAAATCTTTTCGAAAAGCCGTGTCCGCGGTTATGGACTACTTGAGACCTACGTCCTGTTCATAGAATAACATCAACGGTAATCATGTTATAAAACTTGACAAACCGTGTGCGTGCCTTGGTTGTCTTTCTTCGTCCATGGGGACCGAGAGACAAACGAGGTTGTGTGATGTTTGCGTAAGTAGGTGGATAGCCGACCTATGACACGTTGTCAACGTAAACTCTTGGATCTCATCTTCATTCTGTTAGAACGAGTAGCCACCATATATGCTAGTACGGCTGCAAACTGTCTATATCTTTACCTTACCTGCAGCGTTAGTTATTCCGTAATGATATGTTCTCACCCCCGTTTACTTTTCCGCTTTTACCTCTTTGCCTGATCGGCCGCTGCAGTGGACTACTACCTCGACCCCAGCACTGGACGATACTTCGTGGAGGTGCCCCCGGAGGATGACGACGAGTACGACTACATCGACCAGTAGGATCCTTAGTTGGGCTCAGACGTTCCCGTGGGTGGATTTATGTGTAGCCCTCTCTAGGGCAATTTGTATCTTGACCGTACTCGGTCCGACTTTGCTTCCGCGTGTTATACTTATGAGATGTACTCGTGATATTGTTGTATTATTATACAGTGGCGTTGTATGCCCTGTTCTATTTATATTCTATATGTATTTTCCTTCTTGTAGAGTTGTGCTTATATACTTGTTGTCGAGAATCCGGCAGCGACACGAGTGCGAGTGTCGTGCGCCGGTGGCGTTTGATGCGCTTCTAACTCCGACCGGACGCGAAAGCGACTAGTTAGAGTTAGTACCGCATCAGGGGCCTTACACCATCACAGGCAACCATTTTATGATTTAGTCCCGAGAGATCCAAAACGACAGGACCCTCTAACTAACAACGCACAAATCCGGGTGGCCCCCGGGGAGTCGATACCCAATCCAAGAGTCGGCCACGCGCTCGAATCGGACTCTTCCGTATGGCTAAGGTCGGGGTTAGCCTCACCTGAACTCAGGGGCTTCCTAGCTCACCAGTATGGACCAACAGAGGAACTTTGTCTCCGCTGGCCCGAGTTGTTTTAAAACTGCTGGGGGACCAACCAAGCACACACACGGTTTCAAATGGTAAATCATCTTGGGCCACCTCTATAAATGTTTGGAGCTAGGTAGGTAAGAAAAGGGGACCCCATAAAATCTCATACGCGGTTGGGAACGCTCGGCAAGAGACACAATACCCAAAACTCGGGTCCTAGGTGACTCGAATGGAACAAAGTGTCGGGGTGGGATAGCCTAGACCTTCCATCCTTCATCGAATATAGTCAACATTATAATAATCATATCATCAACAACAATATAATAATGTGATAGCCCAATCCAAGGAGTAACAGGGTAACATCGTAGCATCCTAAGCATGCATACTAAGCAGGGGCTGAGCAACGAGAAATAGTAACATAGCAGTACAAGGTTTGCTGGGAGGGGACATGGCTGTAACGGTTTGAAGGAGGCTGTAAACATGTGGTAGGATCAAACATCGAACCTATCCTAGACTAGCATGCAAACCGCTGGTTGAAATAGAATGGATCATAAGTAATGTATAGTCCTTGCTTGTTGATAAGTCAGGTTCCGAAGGTGTAGTTGATCGCAAGCTCGCATCATCTCCGAAGGTAACCCCGGAAGCACTCAAGACGGTAAACACTAGAAAGCAATCAACAAGTAAGCATCTATTACTACGAAGCAAACACGAGCAAGCACCAACAAGAAGGAAACACGAGACATCGCACCTACCGTCGAGAGCGGTTACTAACAGGTTAAGTTGAGTATTCGTCACACACGACGATACCGCGCATTTAGAAAGGTTCAAGTTGTTTAGCTACACAACATGATCAAAGTTTGTTAACATGGCATCTCACTCAAGCATGGCATAGCACACAAACATGACAAGAGGTGAAGCATGAGATAACATGGCATTCCACTAAGTACCCCACAACAATTAAAGCATTTGGGATTGTTCTTCCCTAAACCATATTTTAGGTTGTTTAACAATAGCAAAAAATAGCATAAAAACATAGTACATGAAATTCTAATCAAGTTACATATAAAGAACACTCCAAACGGGGTTACGGTTAAAAAGATATAAGCAAAACAAGTTATGCACACAATCTGCCAACAATAGGAAGCAAACTTTAGAGTAACAAATAAACAAGAAAATGGTTGTAAATATGCACAAAGATGACATGCAACTAAATTAGACATGGAAGGTAAGGCATGTCAACAGGAATCATGCAAATAGGCTTCATGAACAATTAATTATAGCCCAAGAAAAATGCAATAAAACATTACCGGACTGGGATTTACTGAAAAATCAGGAAAACAAGGCAGAAACTGTTATTATCATGCTGTATAAACAGGAGAAAAACTATATCTAAATGTGCAGCAACATGACATAGCAATATATGGGCATGAAATAGACATGATGGTGATCAGGTACAAACAAGAATCAAGGTCATATGCATCACAGATCAAAAGATATTAAACGTGCAACATGGCTTTGGAAAGTTACAGACTTTGTGAAAAACAGAGGTGGTTGTCAAAAACAGCGGGATAGCAACTTGGTGCTGAAATATAACTATGACTAGGAATGTAAACATGACAATGCAATACATATAATGGAAGTAGACATGTCATAGATCAAAATGACATATTGCAATGCTCAATAGGATGCACGGTTAAAGAGATACAGGGCAGCAAATTATCAACTTTATATAAACAGCAGCACACTAACAGCAGGGTAGCTACTTTGGGTGATGAAACAAACATCATGCAGCAGGAAAATATGACATGTGAATGCATAACATTGAAGTAGACATGACCGTTAACAGGATGCAAGAAGAATCACTCAATTCCGATAAACGGTTGCGAAGCAACCGTCACCCGAAGTTGACACAAAATAACAGTTAGCAGCAATTAACGATGGGATGCCCTGTTTGACCAGCAATAACACAATCAAGATGACATCAACTCAAAATGCTCACAAAAGATGAACTGAAGTACACACAAAACTAAAAAAATTTCCTTTTGGGCGCAATGTCGTCCGACCTACGGTTCACTCGTAAACGACAGCGCAAAATTGAATCAGTAACAGGTAAATTCAGACTTCGCAGAAAATGGACAAAAGAAAAGAAAAAACATAAAAGGAAGAAAAAGAATAAAAAAGAGGGCTCACCCCTTAGTGGGCTTGGCCCACTGGACGACTTCTGGCGGCTAGCGAGGCAGGCCGGCTGGGCCAGGGAGTGGAGACCGGCCCATGCGAGGGGATCGGCCGAGTGGGCGTCGGCTCCCGCTGGAACCGCACCAGGTGGCGCCGACGGCTGGAGGTCGCCGACCGGGCGGCTCAATCAGGCGGGGACGGGCGCGGCCGAGGGAGCTCTGGCTCGAGGTCGGGCTCGCCGGAACCCATGGCGCGGCGGCGGCCAGTACCTGCGGGGGAGGAGAGTGGTTAGGGGAGAGGAGAGAGGGAGGATAGAGGCGCGGGGAGGAGAGGCAGGGGCCGGCCGGCGGCACGCCGGCGCGCGGCTGCGCTGCCTTCTCCACGGGACAACGGCAGCTAAGGCGGGCCCGCGGGGCCCAGATCCGGCCCGGCGGCGGGCCGCGGCGGCTGGAGGTGGGAGGAGGCTCGATGGGGCGACGTGGCGCCTCTGGGGCCGTCAGACACTACTAGGGAAATAGCTATACATGGAAAGCTTATTAGTGGCGAATTTTATGTCTAATGCGCCACTATGTTGTAAGGGGTGGCGCACTTGTAAAAAATGCGCCACCTATAAGCCCTTATAGGTGGCGCATTTTTCAAAATGCGCCTCCCCTAAGAGTGGGCCAGCCCTGGATCTCGTTATACGTGGCGCATTTAGAATGCGCCACCCATAAGCTCTTAGGGGTGGCGCATTTCCCATATGCGCCACTAATAAGAAAAAACTGTGCGGGAAAATTCGCAAATACACCCCCCCTGTGGACCGCCTTTTATATTTGAAAAAAAATAAAAGAAAATGATAGAAATGTCAAAAAAATAAAAGAAAATAAGTTTCCCAAATGATATGTGGTCTAGTTGGTAGGAAAATTTACAAATATGAATTTCGACTTTTTTGCAAAATCTCTCGAGAATTTCGTAAAATGGGCTTAACTTTGCATACGACCTCCGATGAAAAAGTTTTTAATATGAAAATCATCTACTCAATAAGTTATATGCAAATTCAACTTGGTGTAACCTGTTGAACATTTTTAGAATCCTCAAAAACCTAACAGAAAAAAAGTTACGGCCGTTTGAAGATCTGGAGGCCCAAAAAAAGATAAAAATTTGAACTTAGTAGTGGCGCATTAAATGCGCCACTACTAGCAGATTTTTTTTTGAAAATTTTTAAAAAATATTTTTTTTATTTTTTACTTTAAAATTCTAAATAGGCTAGGGGACAAATCGGGAAGTTAAAAAAAAGTTGAAAATTTTAGATAGTAACATTAAAAAATTAAAAAAAAATAAAACTAATTTTTTTTAAATCAATTTTTTAAATAAAGTTCAAAATATGCTAATGGTCCCATCGAGAAAGTTTCAAAAAAATGTTGAAAATTTTAGCACACCCATGAACATGAACAAGGTTCTAGACATCAACATGGTTTAATAGGATTTATATTTTAGATATATCAACAAGTGCTTGCTAGGTGAGCTGGAGTGAGAGTTGAATAGAACCGAGAAGTTAAGCGTGCTGGGGCTGGAGTAATGCTAGGATGGGTGACCCTCGGGGAAGTTTGACCATGGAGGTTAGTTTGACCTGAGATTAAGCATAGTAATCGGGCATTAAGCATACTAACCTGAGATTAAGAAAAACAATAAAAAATAAAAAAATTGTTTTCCAGATCCAGATTCAAAATTAAAAATTTAAAAAAAATTAATACTGGCGCATTTTCAGAATGCGCCACCGCTAAGAGCTTATAGGTGGCGCATTCTGAGATGCGCCACGCCTAAGGGTCTTATGGGTGGCGCATCCAGAATGCGCCACCTATAAGCCCTTATTAGTGAGATCTGAGAGCTGACGGTCTAGATCAGAGGATGGGCTAGGGTTTCGGCATTTCTGGGCTAGAGGCCAAATTTTGGGCATTTTCTTGGGAGGTGGCTGCATATTTTTCTAGGGGAAACCGTAGAAAGGGGTGGTAGAGTGGTGGTCTTTTTATAGCCCAGGTGGCTGTCAGTTTGCAAAAACATCCCCGGTTTCTCTCTCGCGCGTGCGATGTTTACGTTTCTGACCATCGAGGGTCCGCAGGACCTTCGATTCGGGTATAACTTTGAACTGCACGATCACCGCATCGAGACCGTCAGTCGTACCTCACTTCGATACCATTCCGAGAATATTTTCCGGCGCCCAATAAAATAATCCATTTAATTATTAAATGAGGTTTTTCGCTCCATTTCCTACGGTTGGTCTTGTGCGGGTTTTTGCGACGGTAATCCGGAGAAACCCGGTGTCGCAAAGGTCGAGTGTCAGTGTGGCAAGGGTCGGTCTCCATACGGTACGAGATAATAGGGGGGGAAATAATCGCTGATCTATAAATCGGGGATGCAAACACCGCAAACAAATCAGACAATCAAACAAATCACACCGAAAACAAAATTTTAATTTTTGTAAAATCTGGGCTGTTACAATACAACACCACCAACAAGGGATCTCGTCCCGACATCCAGTCTGATCCGGGGGAGCGGAGGGGAGAGAAAAGAGAGTCAACAATCTTCAACACCACTGATACGTCCCAAACGTATCTATAATTTCTGCTTGCTCCATGCATGTTTTGTGTGACTTTGCCATGTTTTGCTTGAACTTTCATACACTTTTGAGCATATTTGGACTAATCTATTAACCCAGTGCACCCAGCCATTAAGCATATTTTCTGTTGTTTTTGTATTTCAGGTTTTTCGGCCATTAAAAGTGCTCCAAAAAGTCCGGAAAAATCAGATAAAAAATCAGCGACCCGGAAGCTTCCGGAATCACCAAGGCAGCGGAGGGGGGCCACCACAGGGACTCCAGAAGGATCCCTGGCGAGGCCCCACCCTAGGACGCGCCAGGGGGCCTCCTGGATGCCCTGTGGTTCCCCTAGATGCCCCCTCCGCCTATATTTAGCCCTCAGGGTGGAAACCCCTAATATCGATCTTTTTTCCGCGAACTCGCCTCTGTACCGCCGCCGCCGCCGTTTGAAGATCGGGGCTGCCTGGAGAAGCTGCGCCGGCACCCTGCCGGGAGGAGGAACCCCCTCCGGGAGACCATCCATAGCCATGGACGCCTCCCGTATGTACCATGAGTAGTTTCCCTTGGACCATGGGTCCGTGACCAGTAGCTATGTGATGTTCCTCTCCCCTCTTTGTGCTTCCACTTTCGAGACCTCGTGAGCTGCCTCACATGATCGAGGCACTATTGTAATTTTTGTTGTTGTTATGCTGAGTTTGATGCGATCTGATGGATTATGAGACTATGTTCAGATTGTGATGAGTAATATATTTGGTTCTTCTCTTTTATATTTTGTTCTTGAGTAAATTCTTGCATGTTCTCCGTTGTAGTATTTTTCTTTGGCCAAGTAATTTGTTGCAACTCCAAGAGGAATCGTTATGCTTGATTGTGGGTTCAGCCCCTTGATGTATAGCTTGAGTGACAGAAACATGAGACTAGGGGATGTGCTGTTGCCACCAGGGATAAAACAACGGTGCTTCTACCCACCGGTGCAAGGATTGTTTACTTTACGCAAAGTTCTTTTAATGCACTTGTCTGTTGCTTTGAGTTTACACTTTGGGTGGGATTCGCAACTTAATACCAGCGAGATGTTCTGGATAGATATCTCAAGGTGGATGATTCGTAGTAGATGCAGTTGGATTTCCGTCTACTTACCTTGGCGTACTGCCCAATGCTTTTGAGCCCTTCCTTTCTTTTCAGCATAGTTAGCATTGCGGTGCCTTCATAATTTTGTCAATTGCCCAGCTGTGATTTTTTTACCTCGCTAGCACTTTTATCGTCTTTTTGGGAGAGAGACATCAATAGTGAAAATCACGGGACCCCGGTCCATCTTCACATTATCGTTTACACCCTTAGTTTACTTTCAGTCTTTACTTTCAGTTGCCACTATTATTATCTCTTGCGTTGATCCTTTGTAAACAGCAAGGCCGGAGGAATTGACAACTCCTCTGTACTCGTTGGGAGAAAAGTTATTTGCATCTGTGTGCAGGTCCTGTGAACTCCCTACCCAGAAGCCAATTTCTCGCACTGTTGGCACCTTCTTGTATTTCTGCATGTCCTACTGGAGACAAACCTTGGTATCTTCATCGAGGGAAATTTGCTGCTACGCTACATCTCACCTTCCACTTGGGGTAACCAACGAGGAGTGAGAGAACTATCCTCACCGTATCAAGGTAATTTCTGGCGTCGTTGCCGGGGACTCTAGTCTACAAGATAGGGGAGTTGCACACTATCTTTTATCTTTGCTTTTTAGTCTTGTTAGTTTACCTTTCAGTTTTTTACTTTTGTGTCCCATATAAAAAATACCAAAAATACCTGCTGCTACTATGGGTTCCAATGAAAAAATTGTGTGACTTCACTAGTCACAACAACAGTGACTTTATCTGCACTCCTATTGCTCCACCTTCTACTTCAACACCTTCTTATGAAATTAAACCTGCTCTTCTTAATATTGTTATGAAAGATCAATTATGTGATATGCAAAAGTACAAGGAAGTGGATGGAGACATCGAGAAGCTGAAGCTTTTTCCTTTCTCTTTGAGAGGAAGAGCCAAGGAGTGGCTGCAATCCTTACCCAAGAACAGTATCGATTCTTGGAGTAAATGCAAAGATGCTTTTATTGGGAAGTACTATCCCCCTCCTAAAATTATTCAATTGAGGAGTAACATTATGAATTTCAGGCAATTGGATAATGAACACGTTCCCCAGGCATGGGAACGTATGAAGACGTTTGTCAAGAACTGCCCCACACATGGACTGACTACCTGGATGGTTATCCAAACTTTTTATACAGGCTTCAACTTTACCTCGAGGAACCTGTTAGATTCGGCCGCCGGAGGAACTTTTATGTCAACCACACTTGATGAGATGATGCTGAACTATTCTCATTGGCACACCGAAAGATCTCCAACTGGTAAGAAGGTAAATTCTTTCAAGGAGATCTCCTCTCTAAATGAAAATGTTGACCTTATCATGTCTCTACTTACCAAGCAAGCTCCTATTGATCCTCAGGATGTTCCTTTAAATTCCTTGGTTGCTCAAGAACAAGTAGATGTGAACTTTATCTCTAGAAACAACTTCAACAATAATGCTTATATGAGTAACTTTGGTAGCAACAATCCTAGGCCTTTCCCATCCAACAACTATGGGAACGGTAATAGCAACTCCTACAGCCAGAATTATAGGGAAAGATACCTACCCAGCTATGAGAAACTTATAGAAATATAAAAAGCCACCAAAAGCTATATGCACACACAGTTTGAACAAAACAAGGCCTTTTCCAGACAGTTAGATGAACACTCCTCTATCCTGCAAAACATTAGCAAACAACTTGACAGCCTGAATAGTGACATTTCCAGCCTCCAAACTAGACTCACTGCCATTGAGACCTATGTTTCAAACATGTCTCACACCCAATCTACCTTGATAAACCAGATGGCAGCCAAACCAGAAGTCATTCCCAAGGAAGAAGAGAGAGTTAAGAGCCTTCCTACCTACCACACAGTAGCCACTATCCAAGTAGTTGAGGATGTCCAAACAATTAGCACCCATCACACCCCTAGTCCCATTGGACCTATCAATGGTGATGCTACCACCTCAACCATAGATGAAGAAACCTCTATGAACATAGAGGCTTTCAAACAAGTGAGCCTAAATGATATCACTACCTCCTTGATAGATAGTAGTGACCTAGACTTTGACAACTGCACTTTACCTGAAGTTATTTGTTTCCTACACAAAATGTCTAGAGACCCCCACACTAGCACACTTAATCTTGCCTTCACAAAGCATATCACTAATGCTCTAATCAAAGTTAGGGAGGAGAAGCTGAGACTAGAAGCCTCCATACCTAGGAAGCTACAAGATGGTTGGGATCCTATGATAAAAATCAAATTGAATAACTTCTCTTGTTATGCTCTTGGTGATGTTGGAGAAAGTACCTCTGTTATGCCCAAAAGAATGTATGATATGCTTGAATTGAAACCTTTTGATCTCTGTTCTTTTGGTGTTCGTCTTGTTGATTCTTCCGTAAAGAAGCCTTTGGGGAAGATCGACGATGTTCTTATCATTGTCAATGAAAATTATGTTCCCGTTGATGTCACTATTATGGACATTGAGTGTGAGCTCTCTTGTCCAATTATTTTGGGACGTCCTTTTCTTTGCACAGTTGGTGCTGTTATTGACATGAAAGAGGGGAATATCAAATTCCAATTCCATCTCAAGAAAGGGATAGAACATTTCCCTAGGAAAAAGATTTAGTTGCCTTTTGAGTCCGTCACACGGGCTAGTTATTTTCTTGAAAAGACTTGATCTATTTGCATTAAGCCTAGCTAATGGATCTAAAGAAGTGCTTTCGGGAGGCAGCCCGCAACGAATTTAGGATTTACTTTTTGTTTTTCTTCTGTTTTTAGTGGTCTTGATGATTGTTACTACTGTAGCAACATCATTTTATATTTATTTTTCAAGCTTTGGCCCTTTATAGCCTCATATGACAAGGGAAGTGAAAGTTGTGACATGCTGTCCAGAAAACAGATTCTGTCCTCGTGACTAGAAAAATCAGAGAAAAATCCTAGTTCATCTTTTTGAGCTGAATTTTTTACACAGCGTGATCTATACAATTACGGAACTTTTGTATGTTCGGAGTTTTTTTTCTTTGAGTTGCAGAAGTACCCTGAAAAAATTCGTTTCTACCTGCTGGTCTGTTTTTCACAGATTCTGTCTTGTTTTTCCTTTTCTCCACTTTGCAAACCTTAATCTTGCTTTTTCTTTGCAAAAACTTTTTGGCAATCTTAAGAAACAGTAGCTCTTTAAGATTATCTTTATTTCCAGTAGAGAAAAAAATTATTTTAGTAGGGCACTAACCTCTCTACTCAGTCTACAATGAGTTATGTATGAAGGGAGTTTTCAAGTGCGCGATGGAAAATGATGAAAGAAGATCTTGGAGTGTCAAACGCTCAAGCTTGAGGATGCCCATGTGCACCCCCAATAAATATTGAAGGAGACTCAAGCGTATAATCTTGGGGATGCCCCCGTGCATCCCCTTCTTCAGAAAAAATTATCAGTTCGTCCCCCGTTGCACTATATTTTTATCACTTCATGCGTTATGTGCTATGCTTGGGGCGTCTCGCTCTTAGGTTTTATTTTTAGTTTTCTTCTGCTTTGTTTGCTGTAGTAAAAAGTTAGACCCCAGCTTACTCTTTTGTGTGGGAGAGTTACACGCTCCGCTTGAACTAGAACTCCTCATAGGATTTTCATGCTTATTCTTTTAGCTGTGAGTTGTTCTTTTTCTTTTCTCAGCTGCTGCTCTGTTTAGTGTTAGTGCTTTAGTTTTTTCTAGAATTTTTCTTTTGTATTAGTTTGAACTTTCTATAGGTTGCACGTTTTATCTTGTTAGAGAGTTTGCCTGTTTGTCGGGACCCGGGGTTAGCGTATGCAAGCCTCGCTACAACACAATCATATGGAGAGCCGATAACCGTACCCACTTGTCTAAGCAGACAAGGCCAAGCACAAAACGTTCTGGGAAAGCATCGAACGAGAGGGGCATCCCACCCAGGCCGGATGATCAACTATAATGGGTCCTCATCGTCCGCACACAAGTCTAAATGATATGGGTGGTGAACTCCCATACTCATAGACAAGTCGCCTCAACCATACTATCGATTGTATTATAACCCTTACATAGACTTACTCCAGACCGAACACTTAGTCGAGGTCTAGGGCGGGCTCGATCATACATCAAAGTGTGCACGAGACGGAGTCTCGAGCAATCGTATCGCGATGCCCCAAGCTACGCACATCTAAGGGCCACTTGGTGTATAAAAGACCGCCAGCCAGATCACAACTAAGGTCTCGAAAACCCATACAAAGACATGCATGTTATAAACATACACGCAACACACATGCCTTGTATGAACAGCAGGTATCATTGCAATTCTCTACAAAGTATACCTCTTTATTAATAACTCTTACAGAGTGCACACAGAGATCACAAGCATGTGATCCAACATTACAACAGACAAGCGGAAGCAAAGTAGGTCTGAGTACAGACAAGTTTAACAAATGGCTTAGAGAAGCCTTATCTAAAAACAAGCCCTCCACGAGGGAACCAGTCGTCTGACTGGGACTACACTAGCTTGGTCTTGGTTTGAGTCTTCATTCTTCGAGCTTCAGGTAGAAGCCACCATCGGGGTCGGTGGGTTCATCTAAAACATAGAATAAGCAAACGTGAGTACAAAGTCGTACTCAGCAAGACTTACATAGGAGCTATACTACTCATGCACATGTATCAAGGTAAAGGGAGGTGGGGTTTCACTTGCAGAAGTGCCAGCTTTGACTTGGCTAGTCCTGAACTACGAGTACCAGACTTGAGGTAAGAAGCATACACGAGTCCACTACATCTCTTCAACCAATACACCACTATGGTTACTTCCTCGACTTCCCCACGAGAAAGCACGCCATAGCACTCACACTTATCTTGGTGTGTTTTAGGAGTATCCGGTTCAAGTTGTCTAATAATCGAGCACAGCTCTCCAAGTAGTCCCTTACCGCGGACGCGGCTATTCGAATAGTTTTGTTAACCCTGCAGGGGTGTACTGCTACACACATGAAACTATCAGTTACCGCCTTTGTACTCGACACCATTCAAGAGGTGCCGGCGAGGATAATTCCCACAACTTTTACCTCACAGCCAACTCAAATTCAATGGAGACGCCTATCTGGGCTGGAATCCACATCGTGAACCCGACCGGTTTACCGATGTGGTCCCAGAAGATGTGTGCAGGGTCCCAAGCCAGTCTGAATAGCCGTTCTTCCACTTCGCAGACCATGCCACAGACCTACCAGAACTCCGAACTAATGCGACTCATTGAACTGAGAAGGGGTGAGTTAGTAGGTTGACCGGGGTCCATGTGCCCAACATGTGGTAGTACTCTTCGTCTTGGATCACCACACAAGAACTCGAGCTTAGGGCGGTGTTCAACGAGACAACCCACTGTGTACTCCTACACAGCCTCTCATCGTTCACCTTTTATTAGGGTAGATTCACCAACACAGTTTCACTTTCATCAACACCATGTTCACTATCATCCCGACTCACATCAAAAGCAACCTCATTGTATTACTAAGCATGCAATAAGCAGTAACAGTTGCAGGGGCCACATGATATCAACCAACTCCTACATCAGCTAGGATTGTGGTTTGCTTACTACTGTGACAAGGTAATAGGTCATGGAAAGGATATGGGTTCAACTATGAGGTAGAAACGTTATCATGGTGATCATCCTAAACAATGCATAAACGAGACATGAGAGGGAAGTGGGATTTTATAGACATGATCAATGGGGGTTTGCTTGCCTTGCTGACGAGGTTCGGGTTTGGGGTCTTCAACGAAGGGGGCAGCCTCCTGTTCCGGTTCCACCTCTACTCGACAAACAACAAACAAGGTAGCAAAGTAAATACAATGCACAAACACATGAATAAGATTGTAATGGTGATGTTCATGGTACTGATGTGTTGAGCATTTCATTTAAAAGGAGTATATTGCATTTGAGTTGCAAATTCAAACTCCATTTGATTTATCGATGAATTTCAAATGCATTTGAATGCATGAAAGTTCATTTGAAAAGGTTGATCATGAAGTGATGTGGTATAGTTGAGATAATGTTTCTGATGTGGGGGTGAAACCATTCAAATTAAGTGTGTTGCAAAGTCAATTGCAAAATCACTCCAAATTTGAATTTGAAAAGGATCCATATGCATGTTTGCTACTGTTCACCCATTTTAAAATGGTCAAACACAGAAACAAGTTTCATATTCATAATCCTTGTATTTTTCTGATAATTTTAGACATATTATTTGTCCAATTTGGAGTTAAAATGAATTTCTTTTTGAATTTTTCACATGATGCAAAGGGACTTGCTATTCCTAGCACATACCTAGCTTGGGGTTGTGACAACTCGCCCCCACTCAAAAGAATCTCGTCCCGAGATTCAGAAGTCTGCGGGAGGAAGGAGGGGTACTCGGCACTGAGACAGTCTTCTCTTTCCCACGTGGCTTCTCTCTCAGAGTTGTGTGACCACTGAACTTTTAGAAACTTGATCTTCTTTCGGCGAGTGACACGCTCTGCGGAATCAAAAATACGGACGGGGTATTCTCGATAAGAAAGGTCATCTTGGAGATCAAGCGTTTCATGGTCGACTTCGCAGATGGGGTCCTTGAAGCAGCGCCTGAGTTGTGACACATGGAATACATCATGTACTCGGAAAAGGTGCGGCGGTAGTTCGAGTTGGTAGGCAACTTCTCCACGTTTAGCAAGAATGCGGAAAGGTCCGATGTAACGTGGGGCCAACTTGCCTTTGATACCGAAACGTTGGGTTCCCTTCAGAGGAGTAACCCGAAGGTAAGCCTTCTCATCCAGATTGTAGCTTTCTTTCCTATGATGACGATCATAGTAGCTTTTCTGACGAGACTGTGCGGCTTTCAATTGATCACGAACAATGCGAACTTGCTCTTCTGCTTCCATGATCATATCCGGTCCAAAGAATTGTCTTTCACCGGTTTCTGACCAGTTTAAAGGTGTTCGACATCGTCGTCCATAAAGGAGTTCAAAAAGAGCCATGTTCATACTAGATTGAAAACTGTTGTTATAAGCAAATTCGGCGAATGGAAGAGACTTCTCCCAATTCTTTCCGAATGAAATAACACAAGCTCTGAGCATGTCTTCAAGAATTTGGTTAACCCGTTCGACTTGACCGCTAGACTGAGGATGGAAAGCTGTACTAAAGGAGAGATGAGTTCCCATAGCATGTTGGAAGCTTCCCCAAAATCTAGAGGTGAAAAGGCTACCACGATCAGAATTGATTTCCAAAGGAACACCATGAAGGGATACAATTCTAGAGACATACAAGTCTGCTAACTGGCTAGCAGTTATAGACTCGCGAACTGGAAGGAAGTGAGCAACTTTGGAAAGCCTATCTATGACAACGAATATGGCATCGTTTCCTTTCTGGGTTTTTGGAAAGCCGGTGATGAAGTCCATACCGACTTTGTCCCATTTCCACTCTGGAATAGGCAAAGGTTGAAGTGTACCAGCAGGTCTTTGGTGTTCTGCCTTAATGCGACGACAAACATCACATTCAGCAACAAATCGAGCAATGTCTCTCTTCATCCTGGTCCACCAAAATCTCTGGCGTAGATCTCGGTACATTTTTGTGCTACCGGGATGAATCGAGAGGGGTGTGTCATGGGCTTCTTTGAGGATGAGTTGCCTTAGTTCCCTATTCTTAGGTACTACCAAACGATTTCCAAAGAATACCGTTCCTTTTCTATCTGTGGAGAAACATTTAGCAACTCCGCTAGAAATGTTCTCCTTGATCCGGCGAACACCTCGTGCACGCCTTTGGGCAACTATGATTTGATCCTCAAGGGTTGGTTTCGCCACCAAGTTGTAAAGAGATCCACGAGGAACAATCTCGAGATTGAGCTTTCAAAATTCCTCATGAAGAAGTGGTTGATACTGTTGTAACATGAGGTTGTTACAATACGACTTACGACTTAGTGCATCAGCCATGACATTGGCTTTTCCTGGGGTGTAAGAAATTGCTAAGTCATAATCTTTTATCAACTGAATCCATCGTCTTTGCCTGAGATTAAGATCTGGCTGGGTGAAAATATATTTGAGGCTTTGGTGGTCGGAATAGATCTCACAACGATTACCAAGGAGGTAATGTCGCCAAGTTGTTAGGGCACGAACTACGGCAGCGAGTTCAAGATCATGGGTAGGATAGTTCGCTTCATGTGGACGCAACTGGCGTGAAGCATAAGCTACCACATGTCGATCTTGCATAAGCATGCATCCTAACCCTTGCCGTGAAGCATCACAATAGATCTTGAAATCCTTTTTGGTGTCTGGAGGCGCAAGTACGGGTGAAGAAGTCAATCTTCTTTTTAGCTCTTGAAAGCTTTCCTCGCACTTGGGAGTCCATAGGAATTTCTTATCTTTCTTGAGGAGTTCAGTAAGAGGCTTTGCAACTTTAGAAAAGTTCTCGACGAAGCGGCGGCAATAGCTGGCTAGGCCAAGAAAACTCCTAACTTGCTTAACCGATTCAGATGGAGTCCAGTCAAGGATGGCCTGAACTTTCTCGGGATTCACAGCAATGCCTTTTGCAGAAATCACGTGGCCTAAGTAGGTCACTTATGGTAGCCAAAATTCACACTTGGAGAATTTAGCATACAGGCGATGCTCTCTAAGTTTCATCAATACCAGCCTTAGGTGTTCGACATGTTCTTCTTCGTTCTTCGAGTAGATGAGAATGTCATCGAGATAAACCACAAGAAATTTATCTAAGTACTCCATGAAGATCGAATTCATCATGCGTGAGAAAGTGGCGGGGGCATTGATTAAACCAAAGGACATGACGGTGTACTCGTAAAGACCATAACGAGTAGTAAAATCCGTTTTGGGAATGTCCTCGTTTCGGATTTTGATTTGATGATAACCTAATCTCAAATCCATCTTGGAGAAGAAAGAGGATCCTGCAAGTTGATCATAAAGATCATTGATCCTGGGCAGTGGGTACTTGTTCTTTATCGTCGCTAGATTTAGCGGGCGATAGTCTACGCACATCCTTTCTGTTCCATCTTTCTTCGTTACGAACAGAACGGGGCAACCCCATGGCGATGAGCTAGGGCGGATGAAGCCTTTTTCCAAAAAAGCTTTTAGTTGGTTTTTAAGCTCAGCTAACTCACGTAGGGCCATTTTGTATGGGCGTCTGGAAAGTGGTGCGGTTCCTGGGGCAAGATCCACTATGAACTCTACACATCTGTCGGGTGGCATGCCCGACAGCTCTTCAGGAAAGACATCCGGGAAGTCACGAACCACCGGAACATCTTCAAGGTCAGGAAGGGGAAGCACATTCAAAGAATGCACCTGGGTTCTTGTTCTTGGTGAGGAGTAAGCTATTGTCTTGCCTGAAGGATGTGTAAGTCTAATTGACTTGGCTTTACAATCAAGAAAAGCATGTTGTCTTGATAACCAATCCATACCAAGGATGAAATCAATGTCTGAAGACTTGAGGGCTATGAGTGAAGCAAGGAATACTAAACCTTCAATTGCAATTTGATTGCCAAGGCTTACTCTATTAGTTTGCCATTTGGAACCAGGAGTTTGAATGATCATAGGGGTGAACATTTCATCAAAGGATATCTCATGCCGAAGTGCATAACTCTCCGACATGAATGAGTGAGATGCTCCTGGATCGAAAAGGACAGAAGTGGGAACAAAATTGACTGGGAGCGTACCATGAATGACGTCAGAAGTACTATCAATTTCCTCAACTGAGATTTGATTCACACGTCCAAGATTTTCTGAGGTGGATGGCTTAGCGGTGGGAACCTTTGGGGGTGGTCTGGCACGAAAAGTGGGGTTTCCTTTGGCATGGGGTGGAGCATTTTGGTTGACGGGGCACTCACGAGAGTAGTGACCAGGCTGGCCACATCTGAAACAGGCTCCAAAGATAGTGCGGGGAGCTGGGTTGTTTGGTGGAGCTGGCGGACGAGGCGGCACAAGGGATGGCCTCGGTGGGTTGTTTTGGGGAAACAAACTGTTAGGAATCCAGATCATAGGCTTCTGAGGACGTGAACTGGAAGAAGGGGCAAGCTCAAGAGCATGCTTGCGAGACTTCTCGAAAACTTCATTGCCATTCTCAGCTCTGAAGGATCTGTTGACTAAATCCTCAAAGGTGGCAAACTCAAGGAGGTTGAGATCATGACGAAGGATGGGGCTAAGTTCCTTGCGGAACCTTCCCTGCTTTCTGGCATCGGTGGTGATCTCATCTTGGGCATAACGAGCAATACGGTTGAATTCCCTCACATACTCTAGAATGGACATCTCTCCTTGATTCAGATTGCAGAACTCTTCCTTCTTGCGCTCCATCAACTCATCCAGAATGTGGTACCCTCGAAAGGCAACACAGAACTCCTGCCAAGTCACTACGTGACCATCTGGCTGCATTGCAACATAGTTATCCCACCACTGAAGAGCAGCACCTTCCAAGAAGTATACCGCGAAAATAACTCGGTCTTCGGGAGCAACATGTGCGGTATCAAGCTTACGCTCGATGGAACGGAGCCAATCATCAGCTTCGAGGGGCTCAGAAGAACATCGGAATACCGGTGGCTTGAGGAGGATGAAGTCCTGAATGCTCACAACCACATTGCAATGACGTGAGGTATTCTGCTCGATGAGCTCCAGAAGGCGTGTCTGATCACGTCTATTCCGCTCATCTTCCGTCATGATTTCTGCCGCAGAAGGCGGGGGTGGAGGTTCATCATCATTTTGATTTTGATCACGGTCTCGATTCCGAAGAACAGCACTACGAGTTCCACCTGACATCCTGTGTGATAAAAATCAACAATCAGAACAGGTTGTACGATGGAGTCAAGGATAAAAGGATATGATTTCAGAAGGAGAAGACTATAATGCAAAGGCAATGATTCAAAGAAACACGGGATAATTCCGGCAGAATAACGACTACACCGGGATGGAAAACAAGACAACCTCGAGGAGATTGGACAGAACTTCCTCAAGGAACTCAAAATACGGAGACTCTGGACAACCATAACCATCCTACGGCTATAAGGAAGCAAACAACGAGATGTTCTAATCAGACAGAGGAGAGCCTAGTCCTATCTTCCCGTAGAATAAGATGAGGGTGACTCAGAACTCAGATCGATGAGGGTAAGGAGAAAAAGAAGCCTTACGTTGTTCCCTTATATACCCAGAGTAACTATATAACTATAGAAGGCTAGACTCGACTTCGGCCAAGGCTGATAATCCTACAGCCAGTCCTGCTCTGATACCAAGTCTGTCGGGACCCGGGGTTAGCGTATGCAAGCCTCGCTACAACACAATCATATGGAGAGCCGAGAACCGTACCCACTTGTCTAAGCAGACAAGGCCAAGCACAGAATGTTCTCGGAAAGCATCGAACGTGAGGGGCATCCCATCCAGGCCGGATGATCAACTGAAATGGGTCCTCATCATCCGCACACAAGTCTAAATGATATGGGTGGTGAACTCCCATACTCATAGACAAGTCGCCTCAACCATACTATCGATTGTATTATAACCCTTACATAGACTTACTCCAGCCCGATCACTTAGTCGAGGTCTAGGGCGGGCTCGATCATACATCAAAGTGTGCATGAGACGGAGTCTCGAGCAATCGCATCGCGATGCCCCAAGCTGCGCACATCTAAGGGTCACTTGGTGTATAAAAGACCGCCAGGCAGATCACAACTAAGGTCTCGAAAACCCATACAAAGATATGCATGTTATAAACATACACGCAGCACACATGCCTTGTATGAACAGCAGGTATCATTGCAATTCTCTACAAAGTATACCTCTTTATTAATAACTCTTACAGAGTGCACACAGAGATCACAAGCATGTTATCCAACATTACAACAGACAAGCGGAAGCAAAGTAGGTCTGATTACAGACAAGTTTAACAAATGGCTTAGAGAAGCCTTATCTAAAAACAAGCCCTCCACGAGGGAACCAGTCGACTGACTGGGTCTACACTAGCTTGGTCTTGGTTTGAGTCTTCATTCTTCGAGCTTCAGGTAGAAGCCACCATCGGGGTCGGTGGGTTCATCTAAAACATAGAATAAGCAAACGTCAGTACAAAGTCGTACTCATCAAGACTTACATAGGAGCTATACTACTCATGCACATGTATCAAGGTAAAGGGAGGTGGGGTTTCACTTGCAGAAGTGCCAGCTTTGACTTGGCTAGTCCTGAACTACGAGTACCTTACTTGAGGTAAGAAGCGTACACGAGTCCACTAGATCTCTTCAACCAATACACCACTATGGTTACTTCCTCGACTTCCCCACGAGAAAGCACGCCATAGCACTCACACTTATCTTGGTGTGTTTTAGGAGTATCCGGTTCAAGTTGTCTAATAATCGAGCACAGCTCTCCAAGTAGTCCCTTACCGCGGACGTGGCTATTCGAATAGTTTTGTTAACCCTGCAGGGGTGTACTGCTACACACATGAAACTATCAGTTACCGCCTTTGTACTCGACACCATTCAAGAGGTGCCGGGGAGGATAATTCCCACAACTTTTACCTCACAGCCAACTCAAATTCAATGGAGACGCCTATCTGGGCTAGAATCCACATCGTGAACCCGGCTGGTTTACCGATGTGGTCCCAGAAGATGTGTGCAGGGTCCCAAGCCGGTCTGAATAGCCGTTCTTCCACTTCGCAGACCGTGCCACAGACCTACCTGAACTCCGAACTAATGCGACTCATTGAACTGAGAAGGGGTGAGTTAGTAGGTTGAGCGGGGGTCCATGTGCCCAACATGTGGTAGTACTCTTCGTCTTGGATCACCACACAAGAACTCGGGCTTAGGGCGGTGTTCAACGAGACAACCCACTGTGTACTCCTACACAGCCTCTCATCGTTCACCTTGTATTAGGGTAGATTCACCAACACAGTTTCACTTTCATCAACACCATGTTCACTATCATCCCGACTCACATCTAAAGCAACCTCATTGTATCACTAAGCATGCAATAAGCAGTAACAGTTGCAGGGGCCACATGATATCAACCAACTCCTACATCTGCTAGGATTGTGGTTTGCTTACTACTGTGACAAGGTGATAGGTCATGCAAAGGATATGGGTTCAACTATGCGGTAGAAACGTTATCATGGTGATCATCCTAAACAATGCATAAGCGAGACATGAGAGGGAAGTGGGATTTTATAGACATGATCAATGGGGGTTTGCTTGCCTTGCTGACGAGGTTCGGGTTCGGGGTCTTCAACGAAGGGGGCAGCCTCATGTTCCTGTTCCACCTCTACTCGACAAACAACAAACAATGTAGCAAAGTAAATACAATGCACAAACACATGAATAAGATTGTAATGGTGATGTTCATGGTACTGATGTGTTGAGCATTTCATTTAAAAGGAGTATATTGCATTTGAGTTTCAAATTCAAACTCCATTGTATTTATCGATGAATTTCAAATGCATTTGAATGCATGAAAGTTCATTTGAAAAGGTTGATCATGAAGTGATGTGCTATAGTTGAGATATTGTTTCTGATGTGGGGGGTGAAACCATTCAAATTAAGTGTGTTGCAAAGTCAATTGCAAAATCACTCCAAATTTGAATTTGAAAAGGATCCATATGCATGTTTGCTACTGTTCACCCATTTTAAAATGGTCAAACACAGAAACAAGTTGCATATTCATAATCCTTGTATTTTTGTGATAATTTTAGACATATTATTTGTCCAATTTGGAGTTAAAATGAATTTCTTTTTGAATTTTTCACATGATGCAAAGGGACTTGCTATTCCTAGCACATACCTAGCTTGGGGTTGTGACACTGTTGCACTGAGTTTTGTGTCTTGACTAGAAAGTAGGTAGTTAAAGTTGCTATTCTCTTTGTAGTAGTAACTTGCAATAGTTTTGAGGCATTGACTAGAGTAATGTTTGAACTTTTGGTGTCCAGAGCTCGAGCCTATTAGTGATAGATGTCTTATTTTGGGCAATCCGTGTGTTTTTCGAAAACCAAAAACCCATGTTGAGAACTCTAGCTACTAGATGAATCACTAACCTCTCGAGGGTTCGAATATTAGAGTACACTCACGTACCATGGGTCGAGGATGCGCAAGGATAACCAAACCCCCATACACTCCTCCTCGGGGTACTTGTCTCTTTGTGAACCTCCTGATTAGATTGAGAGTTACCGATAATAAGTGCATGAGTTCTTCGGAATAATGTGAGTATTCGAAAGTTGACACTTCCACCCACCTATACTTTTTCTAGCCTCTTCGGTACCGTGCATTACCCTTTCTGACCTTGAGAGTTGGCGCATACTTCGCCGGTGCATCCAAGAACAAATAGATGTGAACTTTATCTCTAGAAACAACTTCAATAATAATGCTTATAGGAGTAATTTTGGTAGCAACAATCCTAGGCCTTTCCCATCCAACAACTATGGGAACAACAACACTTATCCTAGCACCAAAAACTGCACCACTGAACTAGAGAGTATGCTTAAGACTTTATCACTGCCCAAAAAGCCTTCAACAAGAATGTGGTAGAAAAAATAGTTAAATTAGATAATATTTGTTCGAAGGTAGATAACTTTGCCCTTGATGTTGAGATGTTAAAAATTAGAACCTCTCCCCTTGAGGAGAGTAAGGTCACTCCTATTAATGCTATTCAGTTACAAATCAATGAAAACATTAGGATCATGGCTAAACTTAAAGAGAGATGGGCTAGAGAAAAAGAGGAAGAGGAAAGAATTAAGAGCCTTCCCACCTACCACACAGTGGCCACTATCCAAGTAGTTGAGGATGTCCAAACAGTTAGCACCCATCACACCCCTAGTCCCACTGGACCTATCAATGGTGATGCTACCACCTCAACCATAGATGAAGAAACCTCTATGAATGTAGAGGCTTTCAAACAAGTAAGCTTAAATGATATCACTACCTCCTTGATAGATAGTAGTGATCTAGACTTTGACAACTGCATTTTACCTAAAGTTATTGGTTTCCTACACAAGATGTCTAGAGACCCCCACACTAGCACACTTAATCTTGCCTTCACAGAGCATATCACCAATGCTCTAATCAAAGTTAGGGAGGACAAGCTTAGACTAGAAGCCTCCATACCTAGGAAGCTAGAAGATGGTTGGGATCCTATGATAAAAATCAAATTGAATAACTTCTCTTGTTATGCTCTTTGTGATGTTGGAGCAAGTACCCCTGTTATGCCCAAAAGAATGTATGATATGCTTGAATTGAAACCTTTTGATTCTTGTTCTTTTGGTGTTCGTCTTGTTGATTCTTCCCTAAATAAACCTTTGGGGAAGATCGACGATGTTATTATCATTGTCAATGAAAATTATTTTCCCGTTGATTTCACTATTATGGACATTGAATGTGAACCTTCTTGTCCAATTATTTTGGGACGTCCTTTTCTCCGCACAGTTGGTGCTGTTATTGACATGAAAGAAGGGATTATCAAATTTCAATTCCATCTCAAGAATGGGATGGAACATTTCCCTAGGAAAAAGATTAAGTTACCTTTTGAGTCCGTCACACGGGCTAGTTATTCTCTTGAAAAGACTTGATCTTCTGCTTTAAGCCTAGCTAATGGCTCTAAAGAAGCGCTTTCGGGAGGCAGCCCAAAACGAATTTAGGTTTTTCTTTTTTCTTTTATTCTATTCTTAGTGGTCTTGATGATTGTTACTACTGTAGCAACATCATTGTATCTTTACTTTTCAAGCTTTGTGCCTTTTATTGCCTCATACGATAAGGGAAGTGAGAGTTGTGACATGCTGTCCAGAAAACAGATTCTGTCCTCGTGACTAGAAAAATCATGGAAAAATCCCAGTTCATCTTTTTGAGCTGAAATGTTTACACTGCGTGCTCTATACAATTAAAAAAATTGTGTATGTTCTGATTTTTTTTATTTGAGTTGCAGAAGTACCTCTAAAAAATTCGTTTCTATCTGCTGTTCTGTTTTTCCACAGATTCTGCCACGTTTTGTCTCTCTTCACTTTTGCAAACCTTAAGCTTTCTTTTTATTTGCAAAAACTTTTTGGCAATCTTTGGAAACAGTAGCTCTTCAAGTTTGTCTTTATTTCTAGTGGAGAAAAAAATATTTTATTAGAGTACTAACTTCTCTAATCAGTCTACAATGAGTTATGTATGAAGGGAGTTTTCAAGTGTGCGATGGAAGATGATGAATGAAGATCCTGGAGTGTCAAACGCTCAAGCTTGGGGATGCCCATGTGCACCCCCAATAAATATTCAAGGAGACTCAAGCGTCTAAGCCTGGGGATGCCCCCATGCATCCCCTTCTTCATCACAATTATCAGTTCGTCTCGCTCTTTACTTTTCTTAGGTTTGTTTTTGCTTTGTTTGCTGTAGTAACAAGTTAGATCCCAGCTTACTTTCTTTTGTGTGGGAGAATTACACACACCGCTTGAACTGGAACTCCTCATAGGATTTGCATCTTTACTCTTTTAGCTGTGAGTTGTTCTTTTTCTTTTCTTAACTGTCGTTCTGTTTAGTTGTAGTGCTTTAGTTTTTCTAGAGCTTTTCTTTTGTTTTAGGTTGAACTTTCTATAGGTTGCATGTTTTATCTTGTTAGAGAGTTTGCCTGTTGCACTGAGTTTTGTGTCTTTACTAGAAGTAGGTAGTTGAAGTTTCTATTCTCTTTGTAGTAGTAACTTGCGATAGTTTTGAGGTATTGACTAGAGTAATGTTTGAACTTTTGGTGTCAAGATCTCGAGCCTATTAGTGATAGATGTCGTATTTTGGGCAATCCGTGTGTTTTTCGAAAACCAAAAACCCCTGTTGAGAACTCTAGCTACTAGATGAATCACTAACCTCTGGAGGGTTCGAATATTAGAGTACACTCACGTACCATGAGTCGAGGATGCGCAAGGATAACCAAACCCCCATACACTCCTCCTCGGGGTACTTGTCTCTTTGTGAACCTCTTGATTAGATTGAGATTTACCGATAATAAGTGCATGAGTTCTTCGGACTAATGTGAGTATTCGAAAGTTGACACTTCTACCCACCTATACTTTTTGTAGCCTCTTCGGTACCGTGCATTGCCCTTTCTCACCTTGAGAGTTGGCGCATACTTCGCCGGTGCATCCAAACCCTTGGCATGATACGCTCTGTCATCATAAGCCTCATTATATCTTTCCTCAAAACAACCACCATACCTACCTACAAGGCATTTCCATAGCCTTTCCGAGATACATTGCCATGAAACATCCATCTTCTCATGACTTGATCCTCATGTCATGCCTTTGCATCATGATAGTTATATCATCTTTATGTGAGTACTTTTGTAAAGTGTGAAAGATCTCCTATATTATTGTAAAATATAGAGTGTTTCCCCTAATTGAGGAAAAGATCCCAAAGAGGACAAAATCAAAAGATCCCAAAGAGGACAAATAAGAGTTAAATAGAAAGAGCCATTGAGGCCACCAAAAAAAATACAAAAAAAGAGAAAAAGAAAAATAAAAAGAGAGAAGGGGGCACACTACTATTCCTTTTGAGAGATCCACACTAGTACTTCATCCTCTATCCCTTGTACTCCATAGAGATCATCATCATGCATATAGCTATGTGGGGACCTTCACACTATAGAACTTGGCTTGTATATTCCAATGATGAGCCTCCTCAAACGAGCTCTAGGTCTTCTTGAGCAAGCAAGTTAGATGCACCCCCACTATTTCCATTGGAGAGATTTTAGCTCACATGTGCATCCGTTGCATGGCAATACCTACTCCTCACATCATATCTATCATATGGCCTTCTCTCGCCTGTGATTGTCCTCATTGATGTGAGCCTTTCACACCTTTTTTTCTTCCTCCTCCACCTTCTTTCTGTTTCGCCTTTTAGGTGTCAACTTTCTTGCTCACACCCATCCATTGCATGAGTGCTCAAAATATCGAAAGGGAGTGGATCATTTTGACTTGTACCTGGCTAGTGATCTGGGGACGAGTCAAGATAAGAATCCAAAGGAGACTACGTGTGAAACTTTAGTAGATAGTTGTTCTCAACAACCTTACTTTTTTATCTCGTATTTCCCAGTCCCCTGCTTGCACGCAAACACCATCTCGAGACATTCGAGTCACGGACAAAGAGAGCTCTTGCACCTTTTGTTCTTTTGTTGCTTGTGTCAATGCTAATATAGACTCTTGCTTGTTAAGACTTGAATTGAATTGCATGCTTTGATTGCTTTACTTAAAAGTCCTTATATGGTTGTGTGGCATGTCACCACAGAAATTATGCTTGTTATCATTTACCTACTCGAGGACGAGCAGGAATTAAGCTTGGGGATGTTGATACGTCCCAAACGTATCTATAATTTCTGCTTGCTCCATGCATGTTTTGTGTGACTTTGCCATGTTTTGCTTGAACTTTCATACACTTTTAAGCTTATTTGGACTAATCTATTAACCCAGTGCACCCAGCTGCCAGTTGCTGTTTTCTGCTGTTTTTCTATTTCAGGTTTTCCGGCCATTAAAGTGCTCCAAAAAATCCGAAAAAATTAGATAAAAAATCAGCGATCCGGAAGCTTCCGGAATCACCAAGGCAGCGGAGGGGGGCCACCACAGGGACTCCAGAAGGGTCCCTGGGGCGGCCCCACCCTAGGCCGCGCTTGGGGGCCTCCTTGCTGCCCTGTGGGTCCCCTCGATGCCCCTCTCCCCCTATATTTAGCCCTCGGGGTGGAAACCCCTAATATAAATCTCTTTTCCGCGAACTCGCCTCTGTACCTCCGCCGCCGCCGTTTCAAGATTGGGGCTTCCTGGGGAAGCTGCCCCGGCACCCTGCCGGGAGGAGGAACCCCCTCCGGGAGACCATACATAGCCATGGACGCCTCCCGTAGTTACCGTGAGTAGTTTCCCTTGGACCATGGGTCCGTGACCAGTAGCTATGTGATGTTCCTCTCCCCTCTTTGTGCTTCCACTTTCGAGACCTCGTGAGCTGCCTCACATGATCGAGGAACTATTGTAATTTCTGCTGTTGCTATGCTGAGTTTGATCGGATCTGATGGATTATGAGACTATGTTCAGATTGTGATGAGTAATATATTTGGTTCTTCTCTTTTATTTGATTAAATTCTTGCATGGTCTCCGTTGTAGTATTTTTCTTTGGCCAAGTAATTTGTTGCAGCTCCAAGAGGGACCGTTATGCTTGATTGTGGGTTTAGCCCCTTGATGTCTAGCTTGAGTGACAGAAACATGAGACTAGGGGATGTGCTGTTGCCACCAGGGATAAAACAACGGTGCTTGTACCCGCGGGTGCAAGGATTGTTTACATTACACAAAGTTCATTTAATGCAGTTGTCTGTTGCTTTGAGTTTACACTTTGGGTGGAATTCGCAACTTAATACCAGCGAGATGTTCTGGATAGATATCTCAAGGTGGATGATTCGTAGTAGATGTAGTTGGATTTCGGTCTACTTACCTTGGCGTACTGCCCATTGCTTTTGAGCCCTTCCTTTCTTTGCAGCATAGTTAGCATTGCGGTGCCTTCATAATTCTGTCAATTGCCCAGCTGTGATTTTTTTACCTCGCTAGCACTTTTTTCTTCTTTTGGGAGAGAGACATCACTAGTGAAAATCACGGGATCCCGGTCCATCTTCACATTATTTTTTACACCCTTAGTTTACTTTCAGTTTCCACTATTATTATCTCTTGCGTTGATCCTTTGTAAACAGCAAGGCCGAAGGAATTGACAACTCCTCTGTACTCGTTGGGAGCAAAGTTATTTATATCTGTGTGCAGGTCCAGGTGAAGTTAGCAACCCTTGGTTGAGAACAGCGCCATTGTTCACTTTCCACCTTCTTGTATCTCTGCGAGTCCTCCTGGACGATACTCAACCTTAGCATTTTTGCTAAGGGAAATTTTCTGCTATGCTACATCTCGCCTTCTACTTGGGGTAACCAACGAGGAGTGAGAGATCCTCACCGTATCAATCAGTTTGACTTGTACCTGGCTAGTGGTCTGGGGACGAGTCAAGATAAGAATCCAAAGGAGACTAAGTGTGAAACTTTAGTAGATAGTTGTTCTTCACAACCTTTTTTCTCTCTTTTTCCCAGTCCCCTGCTTGCACGCAAACACCATTTGGAGACATTCGAGTCACGGACAACGAGAGCTCTTGCACCTTTTGTTCTTTTGTTGCTTCTGTCAATGCTAATATAGACTCTTGCTTGTTAAGACTTGAATTGAATTGCATGCTTTGATTGCTTTACTTAAAAGTCCTTATATGGTTGTGTGGCATGTCACCACAGAAATTATGCTTGTTATCATTTACCTACTCGAGGACGAGCAGGAATTAAGCTTGGGGATGTTGATACGTCCCAAACGTATCTATAATTTCTGCTTGCTCCATGCATGTTTTGTGTGACTTTGCCATGTTTTTCTTGAACTTTCATACACTTTTGAGAATATTTGGACTAATCTATTAACCAAGTGCACCAAGCAGCCAGTTGCTGTTTTCTGCTGTTTTAGTATTTCAGGTTTTCCGGCCATTAAAAGTGCTCCAAAAAATCCGAAAAAATCAGATAAAAAATCAGCGATCCGGAAGCTTCCAGAATCACCAAGGCAGCGGAGGGGGGCCACCACAGGGACTCCAGAAGGGTCCCTGGCGAGGCCCCACCCTAGGCCGCGCTAGGGGGCCTCCTGGCTGCCCTGTGGGTCCCCTCGATGCCTCTCTCCGCCTATATTTAGCCCTCGGGGTGGAAACCCCTAATATCGATCTCTTTTCCGCGAACTCGCCTCTGTACCGCCGCCGCCACCGTTTCAAGATCGGGGCTGCCTGGAGAAGCTGCCCCGGCACCCTTCCGGGAGGAGGAACCCCCTCCGGGAAACCATACATAGCCATGGACGCCTCCCGTATGTACCGTGAGTAGTTTCCCTTGGACCATGGGTCCGTGACCAGTAGCTATGTGATGTTCCTCTCCCCTCTTTGTGCTTCCACTTTCGAGACCTCGTGAGATGCCTCACATGATCGAGGCACTATTGTAATTTCTGCTGTTGCTATGCTGAGTTTGATGGGATCTGATGGATTATGAGACTATGTTCAGATTGTGATGAGTAATATATTTGGTTCTTCTCTTTTATTTGATTAAATTCTTGCATGTTTTCCATTGTAGTATTTTTCTTTGGCCAAGTAATTTGTTGCTTTCTTTTGAGCCCTTCCTTTGTTTGCAGCTTAGTTAGCATTGCGGTGCCTTCATAATTCTGTCAATTGCCCAGCTGTGATTTGTTTACCTCGCTAGCACTTTTATCTTCTTTTGGGAGAGAGACTTCACTAGTGTCACGGGACCTCGGTCCATCTTCACATTATTGTTTACACCCTTAGTTTACTTTTAGTCTTTACTTTCAGTTGCCACTATTATTATCTCTTGCGTTTATCCTTTGTAAACAGCAAGGCCGAAGGAATTGACAACTCCTCTGTACTCCTTGGGAGCAAAGTTATTTGTATCTGTGTGCAGGTCCTGTCAACTACCTACCCAGAAGCCAATTTCTGGCTCTGTTGGCACCTTCTTGTATTTCTGCGAGTCCTACTGGAGACAAACCTTGGTATCTTCACCGAGGGAAATTTGCTGCTACGCTACATCTCACCTTCCACTTGGGGTAACCAACGAGGAGTGAGAGAACTATCCTCACCGTATCAACCACCAACAAGGGACTCCGCTCCACGACGAACGACGAAATTCTGTTGAGAAACTTTCCGCAGGGAGATGGCGACGTCGGAAAACGAAACCATCGAGGGATCAAGAGGAGGAACGATAGTTGAAAGAGACGATCAACAGAAGCATTCTCATTGAAATCATGAGGATACTAGGCAAGAGGAATGGGGTCAACAAACGACCAAGATGTTTACCCAGAGTCGGAAGAACTAAAGGTACTAAAGGATTTCCCAACCTGAGATCGGAATCGAGACAATACGCTGCAAGCAAGGCATTGTAACGATTTCGATACTCCACACACTCGAGATCCTAAAGTTGCAAAGGGGATAAGGCGGGAATAAAACACTTACGGCACTTGTCCTGACAAGAGGAAGGGTAAGGAGTAAAAAGATTCCTACTCTCCGATAACTAACTTAGTAACTACAAAATAGTTTTCGTCTAGACTCGAATTCGGCCAGGAAAGGGATCCTACGTCGGTAAGGCTCTGATACCAAGTTGTAAGGCCCGATATGCGGTACTATTCTAGATCTAGATGTTTCAATCCAGATCCGGGGACGAAGCACATATCGGTCCCACCGCGAAATATGACACTGCCATATGCCCCGGATTTCCAACATGATATCACAACATTACATCTACATGGATACAACATCTCATACAATCGGCATACAACTGTCTTAATGCATTACATCAGCGGAAGATTCATGTCTGAGTACAGACTACAATCAATTGACTAGTGGCAAAAGGAAAAACATCGATCCCCATAACCACACGGGTCCAGACCCTCCGCCGGGATCCGCCTTACTAGTCGTCATCGAGTCTCCACGTGAAACTTCGATCACCATACCTGTGGTCGATCAAGGACCCTGAAAAGAATTTGGGGGTGGTATCA
The DNA here is from genome assembly GCA_950022295.1 of Bromus sterilis. Lineage (NCBI taxonomy): Eukaryota > Viridiplantae > Streptophyta > Magnoliopsida > Poales > Poaceae > Bromus > Bromus sterilis. Next base: position 342,079,476 of record OX465596.1, on the reverse strand, counting down.
TGAGTACAAAGGTACTCAGCATCCAACTGTAGTGATCATCTGACCCATCAAGGACTTCATCACTCGTCATTCTAGGACAACTAGTAGTTTACGGTAAGGATGAGGTAAGTGGTGAGGTTGCTGCCACACTAGCATTTATGAAGTGGCTAACGATCTAGAGAGTAAGATAAGAAGCCAAGCATTCGATGAGGAATCGCCTACAACAAATCTGCTATCCACCTACTTACGCAAGCATAACACCTATCCTATCCTTGTCCTCCTCTTCGCATCCCTACGAGGAAGAAGCAGTAAAGGCACACACACATTGATCAAGTTATTAAGATCATCTCAGTTGATGTTGTCTCTTGTAAGAGCAAGTTTTTCCCCCGAAGGTTTTGGACATTGTTAGACAAAGCAGAAGTGGAACTAATATTGTTTTCGAGCATAAACAGATACTTAGGTTCCAAACGAATGGAGTTTGCATGTAGAAGGTCGAAGGACAACTCACTGCAGTGAGTCTGCAGTCATCTACCGAAGCCTTTGAAGGAAGACGACCCCTAAAAATGTCGTCGAAGAAGATGTTTCTCTCGAGCAAAAGCGCAACGAGGTGAAAGATGAAGCTGATCGAAGACTTAGTCTCTTTTGCTAGTTTCTCTTTATTTCTTGAGTCGTAGGAAAAACCGTACTATCAAGAGGGGTTTGCTAGTTGAGATCTTTGTCGAAGTGAATCTGCTCTGCTCAACCAAAACCCACAAAAGCCTATCGAGAGAAATCTCACCGAGTCGAGCGAATAGCTCGAAGGCAAAGTCATTGCACTTCGTGCCTTCGAGAGAGAACTCGTTCGGTGAGTCAGCTTACTTGTTCCTCAAGTAAAGTTGCGCAATGATTGGAATCCGACCGTTGTGGACACGCGTCAAGCGGTTGCATCGGGTCACTTCAGTCATTTTACCCATCGGGATCGCCAACTATAAATACCCCGCACCCACCCGCCAGTTCGGGTTGGCTGCTCCACTGAAGATTCTAAGACAGAAGTCTGAGAGCATCCCAAGAGAGATTCATCGAGAGAAAACCTACACCCAAGTCTGAGTTGAGTTGAGCAATTCACCATGACTTAGGTTGAGATTAGCCGATCTTTTTATCTTGGAGAACTGCAAGTCTCCTAGACGGTTAGGCGTCGCCTGTCAAGCAGTCGAAGAGAAATTGTCACTGCTGAAGGAAGTTTGTAAAGGTCTCGGAGATGTCCTGAATCATCTACCACGAGTGAAAACTGGACAAGCTCGAGGAGTTTGTTGCAGTGGAGAATAGGACGGAGAGAGTTTTGCTCCAGGTGTTCAATCACCAGTCCCTCCAACCAGACGTAGCACTTTGCAGAGTGTGAACTGGTTTACCAAACATCGCTGTGTCAGGCTCGTTTTTCCTTCTAGCATTTACTTCAAGTATTTACTCGTAGCCTGTTTGTCTTCGATGTGTTCCTTCGCTCCAAATCCTTTCGAGCCTTGCATTACCTTCGATACTGTATTTCCTTCGAGATGTCTTTAGTCCTACGATGTCTACATGATTTCCTTCTAAGTTCCTTAGAATTTTTAGAAGTGATCATTCACCCCCTCCCCCTCTGATCATTCTTGAGCTTTCATCTCTGAACAAGGAGTAGGTCTCATGCACTGAAAGCCAGAGCTTCACATCACCCCTCTCCTGAAGCTAGTTCTGAATCGGGTTGTGCCTCAGATGACCCCGAGAACATTGGAAAAGATCTGGCACTAATAATGAGAAGATTCAATCGCTTTCAGAGAAGGAACTCCTCTTCACCGAAGAAAAACTTTTCTTCAAGACATTCAAATAATTCATCTCAACATCGATCATCATCCAGAAACTCTTCAGCGAAAGATAACTGTTGTTACAAGTGCAAGAAGCCAGGTCACTTCATCGCTGATTGTCCTCTCTGGGAAATTGAACATAAATCAAAGCACTCTCACAGCAGCTCTTCGAGCAAGTCTTACAGATCGAGCAAAAATCACGATTCGAAGAGATATGATTCAAGGTCCAGAAAAGACAAGAAAGATGGTTCTGATGATGAAAAGAAAAAGAAGTATCACAAGCATCGAGAGGGTTCTTCATCAAAATATCATTCCTCTCGTCGAAAGAATTCGCACCGAGCCAAAGCCTATCTGGGTAAAGAGATGAACTCTGAAGAAGAAGCATCCGGTTCTGAAGCAGGATCAAAGTCAAGATCAGGTTCTGGTTCTGGTTCTGAATCTGATGGTGTTGCTGGGATATCATTCGCCTCGAACAAGAATTCAAGTTCATTCTTCTCCAACCAGAGCAGTGAAGATGAATCTCCAGCTTACTGCTTCATGGCCAAGGCTAAGGTATCCTCATCTAAGAAATCCTACGATACTTCTGATGGATCTGCTTATGAAAGTGACTCTAGGATAAGCTATGCTAAACTTGCTAAAATTGCTTCTATCCAACAAGATGAGCTAGATTCTCTAAGTGAAACTATTCAAAAAACTGAGACTCTGTTGATCGATGAGATTGAGAAGGGTCAAACTTTGACTAACGAGCATGCTGCTCTGAAGGAAAAGTATGATGAACTTTCCTCTCGTCATGAACTTCTCTCAGTGGACTACGAGAAGCTAACCTATGAAATACTTCAAGGGAAAATGGCTCTCGAGAAACTGAGAGAGGCTAATGAAGAGTTGGAAAGTGTCAATCTCACGCTCATGGCTCAACAAGGCTCAGAAACTAAAAATGAATCTACTTCACCTTGCTTAACCTGTTTGGAACGAAGTAAAATTGAGTCTATTTCTGAGAGATCGAAAGGAAAGCAACCTATTGTTATCGATGATACTAACCCCTCGAACGAGGAAAACATTACCGAGGAACTCCTCAGGTTGAAGAACTTATTTGAAACAGGCATGTTCAAAAGTGTGCAGGGACACCAGTACTTATGTGATATCCTTCGAAAGGCACTTCTTCACAGGAATCCTCGTAACGAAGGAGTTGGCTTCGAAAGGAAAATCAATCCTGATGGAACCTACTGGGAACCCGAGCAGTATCCTAAAACTGTCTGGGTTCTTGCGAAAGAAAAGCCCATTGATATTTCTAACCTTTCAGGTTTCAGTTCCAAAATTGACAAAGCTATTGTTGATGAATCACTTGATTCTGACTACAAGCTTGTCAAAGATCAGGAAGGAAAGGTGTCGGCTGAGTTCGTTGGTACTCCTCCAAAGAATGGCTTTTATAAGCGACAGATTTGGGTTCGCAAATCTCTCATAGAAAAACTACCCCCTAACCATTCTATGCAGGGAAAATCCTCGGTACCACCGAATCACTACTATTCTCTCGAGGATAGAAATGAACCCTTGGTGCCTGCTTCAAATGTTCCCCAGAAGGATTATTATAGAATAGATAGAAATGTTTATCGCCATCGTGACAATAGCACCAAAATTGCCATTACCCATCGTTACTCTAACCCCTTGTCGAGGAATTATATTTATGGTGTGCTTGATGGTCCTGATCGACAATGCAATCCTGTTCGATATAATATTGCTGATCCATCTAGCTCTACTATGCCTTCTAAGTCACCTGCTCGTTTGTGGGTGGTTAAGAAGAACTAATTCTTCTGCAGGGCTATGTCTCCGGTGGATCCGAATGGGTCATGGATAGTGGATGTACAAATCATATGACCGGAGACAAAGATTTGTTCACCGAAGAAAAACTGTCTGAATCTTCACAGAAATATATTACCTTCGGTGACAACAACAAAGGGAAAGTACTTGGTTTGGGTAAAGTTGCTATATCAAAAGACAAGCACATTGATAAGGTTTTGCTTGTACAATCTCTAGGATATAATCTTATGTCTATATCGAAACTTTGTGATATGGGTATGCTTGTACTGTTTTCTGCGTCTCGTTGTGTTGTCTTTTCACAGGATGATTATTCCTTCGTGTTCGAAGGATATCGCAAGGGTGATCTTTACGTCGTTGATTTTTCTTCGGGACCTGCTGTATCCACATGTTTAATGGCCAAAGCCACTTCTGGTTGGTTATGGCACCGAAGACTTGGTCATGCAGGGATGAAAAATCTTCAAACTCTTATCTCGAAGAAGAACATCGTTGGAATTGATAATGTAAAATTCGATAAAGATCGTCTATGCAGTGCCTGTGAAGCAGGAAAGATTGCCAAGAAACATCACTCTGCAGACTACTACTCGTCCTCTTGAATTACTTCATATGGATTTATTCGGTCCTCAAAATTATGCTACTCTTGGAGGAAACAAGTATGGTCTGGTTATTGTTGATGATTTCTCTCGATATACTTGGGTTTTCTTTCTAGATGACAAGAGCAAGGTTGTTGAAATCTTCAAAACTTTCGCAAAGAGAGCTCAAACTGAATATGAATTATCTCTCAAGCATATCAGAAGTGATAATGGTACTGAATTCAAAAATACTCATATCGAAGATCTTCTTGATGAATATGGCTTTACTCATGAATTCTCGGCTGCTTATACACCGCAACAAAATGGTGTGGTCGAAAGAAAGAATCGAACACTTATTGAAATGGCCAGAACAATGCTTGCTGAATACAAGACCCCTATCAGGTTCTGGGCAGAAGCTATCAACACTGCATGTCATATCATCAACAAGGTTTATCTGCATAAGTTTCTGAAGAAAACTTCACATGAACTCATCACTGGTAAAAAGCCAAATGTGTCTTATCTCAGGGTTTTTGGTGCTCCATGTTATATCAGAGACATGAATCACAGCTCCAAGTTTGCCCCAAAGGCTCACGAAGGTTTTCTTCTAGGTTATGGTTCAAATTCTCACACTTACAGAGTTTACAACTCACATCTTGGCAAAGTTGTAGAAACTGTAAATGTTCGATTTGATGAAACTAACGGCTCTCAAAAGGAGCAATTACCTCTTAACCTGGATGAACCTCCTTTGGATGAAGTTATCAGGTACATGGCTATTGGAGATATTCGGCCTGTCGAAGGAAATGCTCAACAAGCCAACGGGGATGATGATGGTCCAATGTTCCCACACATAGCCCGGGGCGCTGGAGATCAACATCCTGAAGGAATTGATGCACAGGTCGAAGGAGAACGCATAAACGAAGAATATGTTGATCCCGAAGGACAAGCTGAACCCGAAGGAAATGATCCCGAAGGACAAGTTGATCCCGAAGATCAACCTGATCCACAAGATGAAGAATCTTTTCCTCGTGTTCGAAGAAGAGTGAATGTCGACTCAATTCTCGAAGATATTCGTTTACCAGGTCGTCCCACCACTCGTTCTCGTACTCGATTAGCTAACTTCTGTGGAAATTTCTCGTTTGTATCCATGTTAGAACCATCAAAATTCGATGAAGCCATGAAGGACTCAGACTGGATGACTGCCATGCTCGAAGAACTTAACCAGTTCGAGAGAAATAAAGTCTGGTCCCTTGTCGACAGACCTGATTCCACGAAGCATAATATCATTGGTACGAAGTGGATTTTTCGCAACAAGCAAGATGAAGATGGCATAGTGGTAAGGAATAAAGCTCGACTGGTTGCACAAGGCTATACCCAAATCGAAGGTATTGATTTTGGTGAGACTTATGCCCCAGTTGCTCGTCTTGAATCCATTCGAGTCATGCTTGCTTTTGCCAATTACAATGGTATATGGCTATATCAAATGGATGTCAAAAGTGCATTTCTTAACGGTGAGATCGAAGAAGAAGTGTATGTTATGCAGCCACCAGGTTTTGAAGACCCGAAGAATCCTGACAAGGTGTACAGATTACACAAGGCCCTATATGGGTTAAAGCAAGCACCTCGTGCTTGGTATGAAACGCTGAAGGATTTTCTTCTTAAGAAGGGCTTCAAACCAGGAACAACTGATCCGACTCTTTTTACTCGTGCATACAAAAATGATCTTTTTGTGTGTCAAATTTATGTCGATGACATTATTTTTGGCTGTACTAACCCTGATATTAGCGAAGAATTTGCTCGTATGATGTCGAAGAAATATGAAATGTCTATGATGGGTGAATTGAAGTTCTTTCTCGGGCTTCAAATCCGTCAACAGAAAAATGGTACTTTCATTTCACAAGAGAAGTATCTCAGAGATTGCCTGAAGAAGTTTGATCTTGTCAGTTGCAAAACTATCAAGACTCCAATGCCTACGAATGTTCATCTAGATGCAGATGAGAAGGGCAAACCTTTCGATCAGAAGAAATATCGCTCGATGATCGGTTCGCTTCTTTACCTTTGTGCATCTAGACCTGACATTATGCTATCAGTATGTATGTGTGCTCGTTTTCAGGCAAATCCGAAGGAATCTCATCATATTGCTGTCAAGCGAATCCTTCGATATCTGGCACACACACCAACCTTGGGTCTTTGGTATCCCAAGGGTGCCCAGTTTGATCTCGTTGGTTATTCAGATTCTGACTGGGCTGGTGATCGAGTCGACAGGAAATCTACCTCAGGCACATGTCATTTTCTCGGTAGATCTCTTGTCTGTTGGGCCTCGAAGAAACAGAATTGTGTATCTATCTCTACGGCTGAAGCCGAGTATATTGCTGCCGGTTCATGCTGTACTCAGATTCTGTGGCTCAAGCAAACGCTGAAAGATTATGGTATTCTTGTGAAGAAAATCCCATTGCTTTGTGATAACGAGAGTGCAATCAAAATTTCTCATAATCCAGTGCAACACTCTCGAACGAAGCATATTGATATTCGTCATCATTTTCTTCGAGATCATGTTCAGCGAGAAGATATTGTTATCAGTCATGTTCGCACCGAAGAACAATTGGCTGATATATTCACAAAGCCCTTGGATGAAAAGAGGTTCTGTACACTGAGGTGTGAGTTGAACATCTTGGACTCACGCAATGTGCAGTAAGATCATAACTATCGGTACTATGTATAATACCTTATTATTGTTATTTACTTTCGTTAATTTTCTATCGTGTTTCTTTTTCGTTTATTTTGTTCGTTTGGTGTTGTCCTATACACTTATCACTCCGAGTTTTTATCGCTGGTTTTAACCTCGGATTGACTAAGTATCGGACCCCGTTTTCCCTCTACTCTATCCTTACCTATTCTGTGCTTTTCTCTCGTGAACATGTATATTTTGTACTCGATCAAGATTCCCTTCGAATGTCATTGATTCAGAAGGAAAATCTATCGAAGTTTTATCTACTTTTATACTCGATGTTCGATGAATTTGGTCTCGGACGTGGAGCAACTTTCTTTCGGTTCGTTGGGATTTCCCACGATTACCGCCACATAATCCGTCCGTTGAATGCGGAGAGACGCGAAATCTGCGCCGTTGGATCAGATCTGACAGCTCGGTCAGAACCTCCCTTATAAATACTGATCCACTCCACCGGCTTAGACATCGCTATTCCTTCGTCTCTTCGCCTCCAGAAGCTATCTCTCTCGCGCGCCGCCGTGCTGTCTTGTCGCCGTCGACTCCCTCGCCGCTTAACTGCCGGAAGGAAGCTGCCGGAGGCATTCCCGTCGACGAAGATCATCATCCGCGTCGCCATAGTCGCCTCACATCACCAAGTTAGGGTATGTGTGGCTCTGGAGTCGATTCATCTCGTTCTGTTCTTCGTTTCCAGCTTTTGTGTTGATTTTTTTTTTGATTTCTCTTAGGTCTGTTTGATCCGGTTGGATCTTTGAAACTTGGGAAATCTGTTTCTAGCTTTTCTGTCGATTCCCCATCTGTCCTTGGTAAGAAATCCCTCGGATTCTCTCACTTAGGCAAATCCTACAGTATCGTTTTGATAGATTTAATCTTGTGCGATTTATTCATACAAGTTCTTTGTTAGATTTCCACCCGATGAAAATCTAGCCTAGCACTTTCATGAAAATTTGCGATAAGACAAATCTCTCGATAAGATTGCTGCATTCAAAATGTTTTTCCTCGAAATTGTTGGTACTTGTTCACAACTTTCCTATATTCCCTCGTATCCTTCTTTTTCGCAGGAAAATGTCTGGTAACGAAGGAAATATTAGAGTTCCCAAGCGTGTGGGAGGCCGAACAAGAATCACCAATAACTCTGAAGGTTTGTCTGAGGAAGTAATCATTGAGAAGAATTTGAGAACGCCGCCAGGATCTGAGGATGATCGTACAAGAGAGAATCGTTTGCAAGAGATTCGGAGACTTCAAGCTCTTCGTTGGTATGAATACAAGTCTCTTATTCCTCGTTGGGAGAGGCTGTTTGCTATGAAGAATCCTTGGGTTGATGTCAAAGCTCTAAGGCCAAAGTGGACGAAATTTAATCGACCACCTCCTCTTGCTGATGCTCACCCTTCTGCCCTCAAAACTCCTGATGATTTTAAAGAGCTCGTTGAAGCACGTGAACTTCGAGCACAAAAGAGAAGAGAAGCTAAAGCTCGAAAAGAAGCAGCTGCTAAAGCTGCCGAAGAAGTTGGCCCTAGCGCCAAACCGAAGGGTGGCAAGAAGTCTGCCAAGAGACAGAAAAAGGTTGTAATAGTTTCACCTCCTGATGCAAGCTCCGAAGGAGAAGCTCATTCAGATGATCAAGATCCTGGTACAGAGGCTGATGTCGAGGACTTACCTCTGAAGAAAAAGCCGAGCAGTAGAGGCATAAGGATCCAGGAGCCAGCTCCACAGGCTCCTCGAGGAAATATTGACTTGACCAACTTGGTCACAGATCCACCTATTTCATCTGCTCCACCTGTTCCTGCTCGCCAACCAAAACCTTCGGCTCCATCGAAGGGAAAGCAAGCTCAAGTTGGTGAATATGATGAAACGCTTATTCAGCGAAAGGAAAGGCTGGCCAAGCAAAAGGAACAAGAAGAAAAAGACTTGATTAATTCTAAGCTCCTAAACTTTCACAGTCAGCCTGAGCATAAAAAGGCTCTGGTTTCTCAACAACTTGGCATTCTTCATTTGGTCAGTGAAAAATATCGACGACAGGTTTCTGCAGGCACTATCCCTAGTGACCCGAAAGAAAAGGTCACCGAGAAAGTTGTGACTCCCACAGTCACGAAAGAAAAGGTAATAGCCCCTAGTGCTTCGAAGAAGAATGCTGAGGCCCCTAGTGCCTCGAAGGATAAAGCAGTGGTCTCAAAACCCATTGCTGCTGCCAAAGCCACCAAGGAAGCCGAAAAGAAAGCCAAAGAGGCAAGACAGAAGGCTCAAGCTGCTCCAGTTCCTCGAGCTGCACCAGCTCCTGCCCCTGTTGCACTTGCTGTTTCCGGCCCTCGTGCCGATGAAGAAAGTTCCAATGAAGGAGAATCTAATGCAAATGCTCCTTGGGATGCTGCACACATTTCTCACATTCTCTGGAAGATGGCTACTACACCGAGCAAAGTCACTGCCGAGGATGATGTTCCTGCTGAAATCCAAGAGCATGTTGCTCGATACATGATCCGCTGGGAAGGTTATATCACCCAGGATCGAAAAGATAAGGAGCAAGTCAGGTTTTACACCAGGCAACTCCAAGAGGAAACCGAGGACATTGAGTCCCGAAATTTTTTCAAGTCCAAGATTGCATCTGCTGAAGCTTCCAGGAGGACTCAGAAAGAAAATTTAACTGCTGTGTTTGACAAGGTAAAACAAGTTGTGTTTGCCGTTTGCAAAGAGCATAATGATGCTCTGTTCCAAAGACAATCTCGAAAGAGAAAGTCTGCTGCCCCAACCTCTGAGCGTGGGACGCCAGAGATCGAGAAGAATACAAAGAAGGCCAAGTCCACCGAGGTCGTTGCTACCACAGAACGACAAGAAACTGAACCAAACCCCACCAAGCAACCCACTCCTCCCCGTAAAACAACTCCACCCTCTCGTCAAGCTACACCTCCACCCCGACAACAAACACCTACACCTCCACCCCGACAACAAAAACCTCCACCTCCACCTCCATATCCACCTCGTCAACCCTCACCACCAAAAACCTCGCCACCACCTCCAAACCCACCATCTCCACCTCATGTCATTCCATCGACCACCCCCGCCACTGAAATCCAAGCTGATGCAGAGACCGAGCAAGTTGCTCGAGTCGAGCAAGAAACTCAAGTCCAGAAAGATTACTCTTCTGCCCGGACTATGCCTGAAGGAGAAGATGTTGATGTTGACATCACGACAGTTTCCTCTCGACGAGATCCTGTCGTAAGCAATAGTTCTGGAGATGACAGTTCAAGTGATAATTCTTCATCCTCCTCATCCAATTCTTCGAACGAAGAAATGGTTGATGCGTTTTCTCAATTTGATGAAGACTTGGAGGCCATGGAAATTGAAGAGGCCGCACAAAATGCTCAAACCGACGAAGGAGATGCCGTCGTAACTCAGACCGAGGAGAATGCTCCTGCAGTCATTCCGGCTCAGGATATCGTAAACATTCCATCATCTATCTCTCGACCTGCTGAACCAGAGTTCCAGATGCCAGATAATGCTGCTGAGGTTTTTCCCATTGATGAGCTGCTTCACTCTGCTCATCCGAGAGAAATGCTGCCTTTGTTCCGCTCAGATGTTCCTCGAGGAGGTCCCATCTTCAAAAGGCGCGAACACAAGCCATTTTTCTTCGGTACCAATCCCTACGAGAAGCCCAGAAGTGCTTATTCTCTTCGGTTTTGGACCCAAGAGCAAGCCATCTACTATACTCGTGTGTTGTACAACAAGGCAAGAGTTTTCCAGCATCAATATCTTGATATGCCTTCGGTGTACTCCACTACTTGTTTTGAGAACATTGCCGAGACAATTGATAGCCTGCATGCTCACAAGATGTTTGCTCTCGATTGTGGTTACAATCCCGAGCTTATCAAACAGTTTTATGCAACACTTTATGTCTCTGGAGATCCTGAGAACTCGAAGACATGGAAATTTGACTATATGATTCAAGGCCAAGTTTTTCACATGACTGTCGACCAATTTCTGGCTATCATCAATTTACCTCGGTTCGAAGGATTACCTCACAAACTTCATGACTTACCTGCTGCAACTCCTGCTGAATTCTCTACGCTCATGGATCCAGAAGTCGTAGGAGATCACTACCCCACTGAGCCAAAGCCAAGACACTTGGTCTTTGAAGCAAAGGCATGGTTCTATATTCTCTCGAAAACTTTGATGCCAATGCTTGATGTGCACGATAATTTTCCAATTCCAAATGATGTGCAACTTGCTCTGTTGAAGTTAGTCCACGGTCATCCCTTCGATTTTGAAGACTACTTCCTCAGAACCTTGGTGTCTTGTGCTGATGACCACAATTCCCACAAGCCATATGCACCATGGCTGATGGCTATCTGCAATTACTCTCGGGACGTGCCATTCCCCGTGTCAATTTACCCGAAGATTTTCACTCCTCCAGTTCGTGAAGTATTGCAGGTTGTTGCTCGACCCAACGACCCTTTTGCTGAGCACACTGGCATCCGCACCCACTTAACTGAGCGCAATATTCGCTCGAAGTTTATCAAGCCAGTGCATCATATGGAAGTTTCTCTTCGGTCTCAGCAAATGCTTTAACATCACATTGATCAAGATTTTATTCAGAAGCAAGCTCTGCTGGATGAGATCAACCACTTGCGTAACATTACCATGAACAACAATCAGATGCTGCGTGAATGTCTTCGCCGTGATTGGAAAGGTCTTCGGAAGTTCAATTCCCTCGGTCAACTTCAACGTTGCGGGTTCGAAGAATATCCTCCCCATCTGAACAAGAATTGGACCAATGATGATCGAGTAGATCGACCGGATCCCAATATCCCTCGTCTACCGAAGAACAAAGATGTGCTAAGTGTCGATGATTATTATCATATCACTTTGGACAATTTATCCTCTGACTCCGAGCAAGAAGAAGAAGCCCCTCCTCAACGTCAACCCAGAGCTCACTCGCCACTTCCTCGAAGCCCCAGGACCCCGCCGGAATCGCAACTGGAATCTTCAGGAGATCAACATTCTTTCCGCACGAAGATCACTCCTCCAGGCGCTCGTCCAATTCGTCGTGCTCCAACGCTCGCCGAATCTTCTCGTCGTCGCCGGAGCCAGCGTCGCGAGTAGGGATTTCTTTCGACCCTATTCTCTCGATCTTTTTGTATGTTGTGACAAAAAGGGGGAGATGTAGTGGCATCGAAGAAGTTAGTTTGCCTACGGGGTTAAGGGTTTTGCATTCCATTCGATAAACTCTTGTTTTTGAGGTTTCTGAGTAGTTTCAACAAACTTTCGATTCATATTCGATCTGGTTGTAACTAACTCGAAGTAGGACTGTGAACTGCTACTCTTCTTCGTAAGATATCTATCTACTGCCTGCTATTCTTAACCATTTTTGCAGGAAGTTATCTTTCATATAAGTTCACAGGTCATTCGAGGAGATTGCATACTTCTCATTGGATACTATCTGGAATGCAATTTCTCTCGCTAAGACTATTGATGTTTTTCCCTCGACACTACTTGTCAAATATGCACTTCACAGGAAATCCTTATCTTACGTGCATACATCAAGGGGGAGTTCTTCATCAATCCTTAGCACTGGTTTATCATCGAAAACTCAAACTTTTTCAAATTATTTATCGATGCCTGTTTTGTCAACAATCGTCCAAAAAGGGGGAGATTGTAAGAGCAAGTTTTGCCCCCGAAGGTTTTGGACATTGTTAGACAAAGCAGAAGTGGAACTAATATTGTTTTCGAGCATAAACAGATACTTAGGTTCCGAACGAATGGAGTTTGCATGTAGAAGGTCGAAGGACAACTCACTGCAGTGAGTCTGCAGTCATCTACCGAAGCCTTTGAAGGAAGACGACCCCTAAAAATGTCGTCGAAGAAGATGTTTCTCTCGAGCAAAAGCGCAACGAGGAGAAAGCTGAAGCTGATCGAAGACTTAGTCTCTTTTGCTAGTTTCTCTTTATTTCTTGAGTCGTAGGAAAAACCGTACTATCAAGAGGGGTTTGCTAGTTGAGATCTTTGTCGAAGTGAATCTGCTCTGCTCAACCAAAACCCACAAAAGCCTACCGAGAGAAATCTCACCGAGTCGAGCGAATAGCTCGAAGGCAAAGTCATTGCACTTCGTGCCTTCGAGAGAGAACTCGTTCGGTGAGTCAGCTTACTTGTTCCTCAAGTAAAGTTGCACAATGATTGGAATCCGACCGTTGTGGACACGCGTCAAGCGGTTGCATCGGGTCACTTCAGTCATTTTACCCATCGGGATCGCCAACTATAAATACCCCGCACCCACCCGCCAGTTCGGGTTGGCTGCTCCACTGAAGATTCTAAGACAGAAGTCTGAGAGCATCCCAAGAGAGATTCATCGAGAGAAAACCTACACCCAAGTCTGAGTTGAGTTGAGCAATTCACCATGACTTAGGTTGAGATTAGCCGATCTTTTTATCTTGGAGAACTGCAAGTCTCCTAGACGGTTAGGCGTCGCCTGTCAAGCAGTCGAAGAGAAATTGTCACTGCTGAAGGAAGTTTGTAAAGGTCTCGGAGATGTCCTGAATCATCTACCACGAGTGAAAACTGGACAAGCTCGAGGAGTTTGTTGCAGTGGAGAATAGGACGGAGAGAGTTTTGCTCCAGGTGTTCAATCACCAGTCCCTCCAACCAGACGTAGCACTTTGCAGAGTGTGAACTGGTTTACCAAACATCGCTGTGTCAGGCTCGTTTTTCCTTCTAGAATTTACTTCAAGTATTTACTCGTAGCCTGTTTGTCTTCGATGTGTTCCTTCGCTCCAAATCCTTTCGAGCCTTGCATTACCTTCGATACTGTATTTCCTTCGAGATGTCTTTAGTCCTACGATGTCTACATGATTTCCTTCTAAGTTCCATAGAATTTTTAGAAGTGATCATTCACCCCCTCCCCCTCTGATCATTCTTGAGCTTTCATCTCTGAACAAGGAGTAGGTCTTAAATCGTCCATAACCGTGGACACGGCTTTTTGAAAAGATTTAACCCTGCAGGGGTGTACCAACTGCCCATTACAAGGCTCCGCACGCACCCCCATCTCTCTCAGTTTCTACCCATCACAGGCACCAATTTTATGATTTAGTCCTGAGAGATCCGAAATGGAAGGTCCCTCTAACTAACAACGCACAAATCTGGGTGGCCCCCAGGGAGTCGACACCCAATCCAAGAGCCGGCCGCGCGCTTGATGGTAAGATTTAACGCCCCATCGTTGGTTACCCAAAGTGGAAGGTTTAGATTTAGATAGCGGCAATTTCCCTTAGCGAAGATGCTAAGGTTGAGTGTCGAACCAATAGGACGCCAACAGATACAAGAAGGTGGCAAGGTAACAATGGAACCGTTTTAGACAAAAGTTGCTTCCTTGACCTGGACCTACACACACAGCAAATAACTTTGCTTACCAACGAGTATAGAGGAGTTTTCAATTCCTCCGGCCTTCTTGTTTACAAAGGATAAAACGCACGGGATAATAATGATAGTGATAGCAACGAAAAGTAAATATTGAAAATAAATTGGTAGTGTAAAAAGTGTTGGAAATATGGACCGGGGTCCTATGATGTTCACTAGTGATGTCTCTCTCCCAAAAGACTATAAAATAGCCATGGGAGCTAAACAAATTATAGCTGGGCAATTGACAGGATTATGTGCAAGAAACCAATGCTAATTATGCTATAAAGAAAGGAAGAGGCCCAAAATCATGGGCGGTACGCCAAGACAAGTAGACCGAAATCCATCTGCATCTACCTACTAATGATCCACCTTGAGATATCTTTCCAGACCATCTCGCTGGTATTAAGTTGCGAATCCCACCGAAAGTGTAAACTCAAAGCAACGGACAACTTCATTAAAGAAATTTGCGTAAAGTAAACAATCCTTGCACCCGCAAGTACAAGCACCGTTGTTTTCCCCCTTGTGGCAACAGCATATCCCCTAGACTCATGTTTCTGTCACTCAAGCTAGTCATCGGGGGGCATGAACCCACAATCATGCATAACGCTCCCTCTTAGAGTCACTACCTACTACTTGGCCAAAGCAATAAACAGCAACGGAGAACATGCAAGAATTACTCTAGAATATAAATATAAAAGAGGAGAATCAAATATATTACTCAAACACAATCTAAACATAATCTCATAATCCATCTGATCCCAGCAAACTCAGCATAGAAACAGCAGAAATATTACATATTGTAAGGCCCGATATGCGGTACTGTTCCAGATCTAGGTGTTTCCACCCAGATCCGGGGACGAAGCACATATCGGTCCCACCGCGACATATGACAAAGCCATATGCCCCGGATTTCCAACATGATATCACAACATTACAGATACAAGGATACAACATCTCATACAATCGGCATACAACTGCCTTAATACAATATAGCAGCGGAAGAAACATGTCTGAGTACAGACTACAACCAAATGCCTAGTGGCAAAAAGAAAAACATCGATCCCATAACCACACGGGTCCAGGCCCTCCGCCGGGATCCGCCTAACTAGTCGTCGTCGAGTCTCCACGTGAAACGTCGATCACCATACCTTTTGTCGATCAAGAACCCTGAAAAGAGTTTGGGGTAGTATCATGAGTACAGAGGTACTCAGCATCCAACTGTAGTGGTCATCTGACCCAGCAAGGACTTCATCACTCGTCATTCTAGGACAACTAGTAGTTTACGGTAAGGAAGGGGTAAGTGGTGAGGTTGCTTACGCACTAGCATTTATGAAGTGGCTAACGATCTAGAGAGTAAGATAAGAAGCCAAGCATTCGATGAGGAATCGCCTCCAACAAGTCTTGGTATCAGCTACTTACGCAGACATAACACCTATCCTATCCTTGTCCTCCTCTTCGCATCCCGACGAAGAAGAAGCAGTCAAGGCACACACACATTGATCAAGTTATATTAAGATTATCTCAGTTCTTGTTGTCTATGAACAAGGATTAGGTCTCAAGTCGTCCATAACCGTGGACACGGCTTCTCGAAAAGATTTAACCCTGCAGGGGTGTACCAACTGCCCATTACAAGGCTCCGCACGCACGCCCATCACTCTCAGTTGCTACCCATCACAGGAAACCATTTTATGAGTTAGTTCCAAGAGATACGAAACGACAGGTCCCTCTAGCTAACAACGAACAAATCCGAGTGGCCCCCGGCGGCAAGCAGGGCAAGGATGGGCGAGGGTGGACGGGGCCCCGGAGTCATGCGGGACCGAGGGCACGGCTGTCGACGTTCCAAGGCGGCGGCGGGGCTTGGGCCTCCGGCGGCGAGCTCCTGGCCGCAGCGGCCTCTGAGATCAATGGTTTTGGCTTCCAATGGCGGCCTGCAGGGAAGAGGGGAAGGAGGTGAGACGAGGGAGAGCAAGAGGAAAGGGTGAGAGAGGAGAAGGGGTGTCGTGGCGGCCTGCTGCTGGTCGCCGGCGAGCGGCGGTCCGGCTGGCCGGAGTTGGCCGCGGCGGCTGCGGGGTTTCCACGGGCAGGAGGTGGGTGTGCGAGGAGAGAGAGAGAGCAGGTTGCTAGCTACGTGGCGCGATCCGGTGCGTCCGATCGCGGGATCAAACGGCCCGAAAATTTAGGATCTGGGAGGCAAAACTGGACAAAGTGGAGGGGGGTGGCTGCAAATTTTGGCTAGGGAAACCCTAGAAATGGGTGGGAGTGTGGTGGTCTTTATATAGCCCCGGTGGCTGGCAGTTTGCAAAAACATCACCGGTTTTTCCCTCGCGCGCGCGGTGCTTACGTTTCTGACCACCGGGGGTCCGCAGTACCTCCGATTCGGGTAAAACTTCGAACTGCGCGATCAGCGCCTCGAGCCGGAGGCGTTCACCTCGCGTTGGAACCGTTCCGAGAACACTTTCCGGTGCGCTATAAAAATAACCCGTTTAATTATTAAACGGTGTTTTCGTTCCGTTGGCTGCCGCTGGTCTCGTGCGGTTTTCACGACGGTGATCGGGTGAAACCCGGTGTCGCCAAGGTCGAGTGTCAGGGTGGCAAGGGTCAGTCCCCGTCCGATACGAGATACGAGGGGGAAAAATAATCGCTGATCAATAAATCGGGGATTCAAACATCGCAAACAAATCAAACAATCAGACAATTCACACCGAAAACAAAAATTTTAATTTTTGTGAAAACTGGGCTGTTACACATATGTGCCTCGATCATGTAGGGCAACTCACGAGGTCTAATCCATGAAGAACAAAGATGGGAGGAGAACATCACATAGCTACTGATCATAGACCCATGTTCCAAGGTGGACTATTCACGGTTCATCCGGGAAGCGTCCATGGTGGTGGAGAAGATCCCGGAGGTGGTTCCTCCCTCCGGCAGGGTGCCGGGAAGAGGTCTTCTGGTGCTCCTGATCTTGGAAGCGCGGCGGCGGCGGAACAGAGGAGAGATCGCGAAAAAGGGTTCCAGTCACGAGGATTTCTCGTCACGAGGAATAAATAGGCGAAGGGGGAAGCCAGTGTGGGGCCACCAGGGGTCCAGGGGGACCCCTGGCGCGGCCCCACCTTAGGGCGCGCCGTGAGGGCGCCTGGGGCCCTGGTGGGTCCCCTCTGGACCCCCCTCAGTGATTCCCGAAGCTTCTTCTACGCTAAATTTTTTATTGGATTTCTTCCGAATTTTTGGAGCATTTTTAATATGGGGGAAACCTGAAATAGAAAAATAGCAGAAAACAGGAAGTGGCACTGGGGTGCACTGAGTTAATAGGTTACTCCAAATATCCCAGCAGTTTATGGAAGTTCATCAATATCATAGCAATATCACACAAAAGAGGCATGGAGCAAGCAGAAATTATAGATACGTTTTGGACGTATCAACATCCCCAAGCTTATTTCCTGCTCGTCCTCGAGTAGGTAAATGATAAAAGCATAATTTTTGTGGTGATATGCTAACAACCATATAAGAACTTTTAAGTAAAGCAATCAAGGCATGTAATTAAATTCAAGTCATAACAGGCAAGAGTCTATATTTGGTATTAAAACAAGCAACATAAGAACATAAAGGTGCAAGAGCTCTCGCTGTCTGTGACTCAAATGTCTCCGAATGGTGTTTGCGTGCAAGAAAGGGGATAGGGATATACGAGAAAAAGTATTTTTTTGTGTTGAGAACTCAATCTACTAAAGTTTCACACTTGGTCTTCTTTGGAATCTTATCTTGACTCATCCCCAGACCACTAGCCAGGTACAAGTCAAAATGATCCACTCCTTTTCGACATTTTGAGAACTCATGCAATGGATGGCCAAGAGAGAATATGGTGGATGAGGAAGACAAAAGGGGTGTGAAAGGCTCACATCAATGAGGACAATCATAGGCGAGAGAAGGCCAAATGATAGATATGATGTGAGGAGTAGGGATTGCTGTCAGAACCCCAACTAGGGTAAGTGCTAGGGTTTGAGTGCCCCTTTGCATCATGTGAAATTTTTTCAAAAGAAATTCAAAATTGGGGAACAGAAAAGCCCTGAGAAATTTAAATCAAATGGCCAGACAAAAATTGCTTCCAAATATTCCTCTGGTATTTTTGAAAAGTCTTATAAATATGCATGATCAGATATAAAGTGAAGTGGGTCCCACTGCATGCACCAAGATTTTTCAAATATTCCAAAAAGGGCTTGGAAATTAAATTAAACTCCAATTTGAATTAAAATTCAAATTGTTTGAATTTCAAAAATCTCCAAAACTTGTGAGTGGCTAACTATATGCTTTGTAAGTCCATATAAAAGTTTTGGCATTTTATAAATTTCCTAGGTATTTATTTCTCAAGCCACAGCAAAAATACAGAAAGAAAAAGAGAAGAAAAAAGGAAAAAAGAGGAAACCCCAGGTTTTTGGCCCAACTTAAGCCCCCACAGCCCAGGCCCACCCCTCCTCTTGTCGCCTTCCTCCCCGCCGAGCCAAGCAGCACGGTGGCGTGCATGCCGTGGCCGCCGACACCGGCGAGGCCACGCAGCTGCTCCCCGTGCCCTATCTTCTCGCCGTGGAGACCGCCAAGACGTCCCGAAGCTTATCCCCCTCTCCCTGGACCTCATCTCCCACTCCCTCGCCTTTTTTCCCGTGCGAACCGAGCGCCGCCGAGCTCGCCGTCGAGCACAGCTGTGGCCAACGGCAACGGATCGCCGTGGGCCCTTTTCCAAGAGGACCGCCGCCATGGACTTCGTCGAACTGCGCTCCGAATCGAGCCCCAACGGCCCCGACGACGACACCCTCTTCAACCTCTCGCCGCCGGCCGCAGTAGATCCCAGCGGGAAATTCCTCGCCGCCGAGCCCCCTCCGACCTCGCCGTCGTTGCCATCACTCCTAGGGTAAGCTTGCGCCCGTTTACACCTTCTTCGCGCTCGTTTTGAGACCCCTTCCATCTGCTCCACCTCGGCCAGCTCCGGCGGCCGCGGGTTTCGTTCCCGGCGATGCCCTGGAGCCCCTGGAGACCACCCATTAGCACCACTCGACGCGGGGGCTTGCAAGACTCGTCCTGGAGCCACCCCCGTGCTCTCCCGTTCCCTCTGTGCGGGCGCCGCCGTGCGCTGAGGTCGCCGCCGGCTAAACGCCGGTGGGCAGTTTAGTTAGGGCTAAACCCCCCCTAACCCCCCCTAAACCCAATGACAGATGGGCCCCAGGCCACCCCTAATCCCTCTGTTATTTTAACAGAGAGGGGTTAACCCCACTGAGGCTGACAACAGGGCCCCACTGGCCAGAGCCCACCCACGTCATGATGATGTCAGCATGACGCAGTAATTAGAAAAGATTAAAGAAATTACAGAAAAGACAGAAAATCATTTAAACTTCAATAAATCATAGAAAATTCATTAACTCCAAATTAAACATATAATATATGAAAAATTATTAGAAAAATGCAAGGATTAAGAATATGAAATTTGTTTTCATGTTTGACCATTTGAAAATGGGGCAACAGTAAAAAATGTGCATATGGCTTAATTTAAATTCAAATTTGAAGTTTGAATTTGCAATTCTTTTGCAATACACTTCAATTAAATGGAATTGTCAACACATCAGTACCATGTACATCATGTTTTCGCAACTTATCATGTGCTTGAGCATCACAATTATATTTATCCCTTGATTGCTTTGTTTGCTCGATAGAAGTGGAACCGGAACCGGAGGCCACCCCCTTCGTTGAAGACACCGTATGTGAACCTCGTCAGCAAGGCAAGCAAACCACATTGATCATGTCTATAAAATCCCAATTCCCTCTCAGTCTCGCTTATGCATTGTTGGGACCCGGGGTTAGCGTATGTAATTCCAGTCACGATGCAATCGAGTGGAGAGCCGAGAACCGTACCCACTTGTCTAAGCAGAGAAGGCCAAGAACAGAACATTCTCGGTAAGCATCGAACGTGAGGGGCATCCCATTCAGGCCGGATGATCAACTGAGATGGGTCCTCAACGTCCGCTCACAAGTCTAAATGCTTATGGGTGGTGAATCCCATATTCATAGACAAGTCGCCTCAACCATGTTGTCGATTGAATCCTAACTCTTACATTGACTTACTTCAGCCTGATCACTTAGTCGGGGTCTAGGGCGGGCTCGATCATACCACAAAGTGTGCACGTGACAGAGTCACGAGCAATCGCATCGCGATGCCCCAAGCTGCGCACATCTAAGGGCCACTTGGTGTATAAAAGACCGCCAGCCAGATCACAACTAAGGTCTCGAAAACCCATACTAAGACATGCATGTTATAAACATACACGCAGCACACATGCCTTGTATGAACAGCAGGTATCATCACATAACTCTACAAAGTACTTCTTTATTTACTTACACATAGAGTATACAAAGATCACATGTCTGTGATCAACATTACATCATACAACGGAAGCAAATTAGGTCTGAGTACAGACAAGTTTAACAAATGGCTTAGAGAAGCCTTGTAAATAAACATGCCCTTCCACGAGGGACCAGACAGCTGTCTGGTACTATGCTAACTTAGTCAACGTCGAGCTTCACGAAGGTGACTCCATCGGGGTCCGGTTTCTCATCTAAAACATAGAATAAGAAAACATGAGTACAAAGTCGTACTCAGCAAGACTTACATCAGATCTATACTACTCATGCTCAAGTATCAAGGTAAAGGGAGGTGGGGTTTCATCATGCAGAAGTGCCAGCTTTGACTTGGCTAGTCCTGAACTACGAATACCAGACTTGAGGTATGAAGCGTACACGAGTCCACTATCCAAGTCTCCAATCAATACACCACTATGGTTACTTCCTCGACTTCCCCACGAGGAAGCACACCATAGCACTCACGCTTATCTTGCGAGTTTTAGAAGTATCCATTCAAGTTGTCTAATAATCAGGTACAGGTTCCAAGTAGTCCATAACCGCGGACGCGGCTATTCGAATAGTTTTGTTAACCTTGCAAGGGTGTAAGCTACACACACATGACCATCGGTTACCGCCAGGTCTCGCCACCGTTCAAAAGGTGACAGCGAGGATGTTCACCACGACACTTCGCTCACAACCGGTCTATTCCATGAGTCGACTATCTAAGTTTGCCTCCGCTCGAGAGCCCGGCCGGATCAACGAAACGGACTCAAACAATGTAAGTGACCGAGATGCCACCTCTGGCAGATGGTTTTCCTGCCTCACAGGTGACCCACATATCTATATGATGCAACCATTCCTTCATTCTTTTTCTATGCAGATGTCAAATGGAAAGCCCGAACTAATGTGACTCCTAGACGTCGACACGGATCAAGTTACTAGGCCGAGAGGGGTCAGTGAGCCCAATGTGTGGTTGTACTCTTTGTCTTGGATTACCATACAAGAACTCGGTGCTTAAGGCGGTGTTCAACGAGAAAACCCACTGTGTACTCCTACACAGCCTCTCATCGTTCACCTTGTATTAGGGTGGATTCACCAACATAGTTTCACTTTCATCAACACCATGTTCACCATCATCCCGACTCACATAAAAAACAACCTCATTATACCACTAAGCATGCAATAAGCATTAACAGTTGCAGTGGCCACATGATATCAACCAACTACTACATCTGCTAGGATTGTGGTTTTCTTACTACTATGACAAGATGATAGGTCATGCATCGGATATGGGTTCAACTATGCGGTAGAATCGATACAAAGTGATCTCCTAAACATGCATAAGCGAGACTGAGAGGGAATTGGGATTTTATAGACATGATCAATGTGGTTTGCTTGCCTTGCTGACGATACACGGGGTTTAACGGTGGTCTTCTTCTTCGGGGGTGATCACCGTCTCGGAAAAGCTGGTACCGGAAACAATCATCAACAAGGGGGGACAACTTCGGAAGTAAAATGCACAAGCACATGATATTGTTGTGACATGAAGTAAAGGGTACTGATTTGTGGGAAATTCAATTTAATTGAAGTATATTGCATTTGGAATGCAAATTCAAACTCCAAATTCAATTTAAAATTAAGCCATATGCACATTTGCTACTGTCGCCCCATTTTAAAATGGTCAAACATGAAAACAAATTGCATATTATTAATCCTTGCATTTTTCTGATAACTTTCATATATTATATGTTTAATTTGGAGTTAATATGAATTTTCTATGATTTATTGAAGTTTCGGCTATTTTCTGTAATTTCTGGAATTTCTTTAATTCTTTTAAACCATTTATTGCATCAGCATGATGCAAGCTTGACATCAGTGGGGGGATGAGATGTGGGTCCGGGGTGTCAGTGGCAGTGGGTTTAAACCCGGTTTAATTAACTAAACAGGGTCATTAGGGGGGGCCAAGGTCCACCAGTTAGTGACCGAAGGGGCAACTAAGAGGGGATTAGCCCCCTAAGCTAATCGGGCCCGCCGGCGGTTAGCCGTCGGTGACCAACCCGTGCGGCGGCGCCCGCTGCAGACGGCGGTTCCGGGCACGGCTTGCCACGGGGAAGCTACCAGGGGGTAGCCCGTGCTCGCCCGCTTCGAGCTGTGCCACCAGGGAGGCCAGGGGGCAGGCGGAACCTCGCCGGCGTCGAGGTGCGGCGGCGGCCGTGGCTCTGCGTAAGCGAAGTCGACGGAGGAGGCAACGGGAACGGCCACGGAGAGAGGGGAAATACAGGGGAGCTCACCCCGGAGCGAACGGACGGGACGGCAGGGTTGGAGGAGGCCGGATGGCGGCGCAATCGACGTCGAACTCCACGGCGGCCGGCGGCGACTCGGCGACGAAGGCGTCGGCTCCAGAGCTTCTATAGCTCGATTGGGTGTGCGGGAAGATGAAGTCGATGGCTCCGGTGCTACTGGACACTTCAGCTCGGGGAGAGGAGGCCGTTGGCCACGTCTGGGCGCAGCGGAGCTCTCTGGTGGGTTCTCGGCGACGTCAAAATCGGCGAGGGAGAGGGCAGAAAGATAGCGGCGAGAGGGGGAAGAAGGTGCGGGGTGTGTGAGTAGCTCCGTGGCGTGCCCGGCTGCGAGGAGGAGGCCTAGAAGGCCCGTGGCCATCGAGGTGGCCGTCGACGCCCCCTGCCCTCCACCGAGCTGCTTCGGGGGGAGGGGAGGTAGAAGACAAGTGCCCGGGTGGGCTGGGCCGAGGCCACCAGGGAGTGGGCCTTGCCCAGGGCGCCAGGTAAACTCTGCCGCTTTGATCTTTTCTTTTTATTTTTCGGTTTCATTTGTTTTGCCTAGATTTAAAATAGCTAGGCATTTTAGTTAAATGCCCAAATAATTTTTAAAACCCTAGGTGGTCAGTAGCAAACCACTTATGACTTTTGGGCATTTTTGAAATTCAATAAATTTGAATCTCAATTCAAATAGGGGTTATTTTAATTTTCCAGGGAACTGTTTGAATTGTAGAAAATTCCTTGAGTGTGGGAATGAATCCAAACCACTTTTGAAATGATCACCATCATTTATAGGAAATTTTCAACTATTCAAATGATTTTTGGAAAAATATTTTTATCTGGCCATTTGAATTAATTCTCAGGGCTTTTCTTTTCCCCACTTTTGAATTTTCTTTTGCAATTTTGCATGATGCAAAGACACAAGCAACCCTAGCACTTACCCTAGTTGGGGTTCTGACAACTCGCCCCCACTCAAAAGAATCTCGTCCCGAGATTCAGAAGTCGTCGGGAGGAAGGTGGGGTACTCAGCACGGAGGCGGTCTTCTCTTTTCCATGTTGCTTCTTTCTCGGAGTGATGTGACCATTGAACTTTAAGGAACTTGATCTTCTGACGACGAGTGACACGCTCTGCTGAATCAAGAATACGAACAGGGTACTCTCGATAAGAAAGGTCATCTTGGAGATCAAGCGTTTCATGGTCGACTTCGCAGATGGGGTCCTTGAAGCAACACCTGAGTTGTGACACTTGGAATACATCATGTACTCGGGAAAGGTGTGGAGGTAGTTCAAGTTGGTAGGCAACTTGTCCACGTTTAGCGAGAATGCGGAAAGGTCCGATGTAACGTGGGGCCAACTTGCCTTTGATACCGAATCGTTGGGTTCCCTTCAGAAGAGTAACCCGGAGGTAAGCCTTCTCGTCCAGATTGTAGCTTTCTTTCCTATGATGACGATCATAGTAGCTTTTCTGACGAGACTGAGCGGCTTTCAATCGATCACGAACAATGCGAACTTGCTCTTCTGCTTCCATGATCATATCCGGTCCAAAGAATTGTCTTTCACCGGTTTTTGACCAGTTTAGTGGTGTTCGACATCGTCGTCCATATAGGAGTTCAAAAGGAGCCATGTTCAGACTAGATTGAAAACTATTATTATAAGCAAATTCGGTAAATGGAAGAGACTTCTCCCAATTCTTTCCGAATGAGATAACACAAGCTCTGAGCATGTCTTCAAGAATTTGGTTAACCCTTTCGACTTGACCGCTAGACTGAGGATGATAAGCTGTACTAAAGGATAGATGAGTTCCCATAGCATTCTGAAAGCTTCCCCAGAATCTAGAGGTGAAAAGGCTACCACGATGAGAATTGATTACCAAAGAAACACCGTGAAGAGACACAATTCTAGAGACATACAAGTCTGCCAACTGACTAGCAGTTATAGACTCGCGAACGGGAATGAAGTGAGCAACTTTGGAAAGCCTATCTATGACAACGAAGATGGCATCATTTCCTTTCTAGTTTTTTGGAAAGCCGGTGATGAAGTCCATACCGACTTTGTCCCATTTCCACTCGGGAATAGGCAAAGGTTGAAGTGTGCCAGCAGGTCTTTGGTGTTCTGCCTTAATGCAACGACAAACATCACATTCAGCAACAAATCGAGCAATGTCTCTCTTCATCCGGGTCCACCAAAATCTCTGGCGTAGATCTCGGTACATTTTTGTGCTACCGGGATGAATCGAGAGGGGTGTGTCATGGGCTTCTTTGAGGATGAGTTGCCGTAGATCCTTATTCTTAGGTACTACCAAACGATTTTCAAAGAGTACCGTTCCTTTACTATCTGTGGAGAAACATTTAGCAACTCCGCTAGCAATGTTCTCCTTGATCCGGCGAACACCTCGTGCACGCCTTTGGGCAACTATGATTTGATCCTCAAGGTTTGGTTTCGCCACCAAGTTGAAAAGAGATCCACGAGGAACAATCTCGAGATTGAGCTTTAGAAATTCCTCATGAAGAAGTGGTTGACACTGTTGTAACATGAGGTTGTTACAATACGACTTACGACTTAGTGCATCAGCCATGACATTGGCTTTGCCTGGGGTGTAAGAAATTCCTAAGTCATAATGTTTTATCAACTCTATCCAGCGTCTTTGCCTGAGATTAAGATCTGGCTGGGTGAATATGTATTGAGGCTTTGGTGATCAGAATAGATCTCACAACGATTACCAAGGAGGTAATGTCGCCAAGTCTTCAGGGCATGAACTACGGGAGCGAGTTCAAGATCATGGGTAGGATAGTTCTCTTCATGTGGACGCAACTGGCGTGAAGCATAAGCTACCACATGTCTATCTTGCATAAGTATGCATCCTAACCCTTGCCATGAAGCATCACAATAGATCTCGAAATCCCTTTTGGTGTCTGGAGGTGCAAGTACGGGTGTAGAAGTCAATCTTCTTTTTAGCTCTTGAAAGCTTTCCTCGCACTTGGGAGTCCATTGGAATTTCTTATCTTTCTTGAGGAGTTCAGCAAGAGGCTTTGCAACTTTAGAAAAGTTCTCAAGTGGCGGCAATAGCTTGCTAAGCCAAGAAAACTCCTAACTTGCTTAACCGATTCAAGTGGAGTCCAGTCAAGGACGGCCTGAACTCTCTCGGGATTGACTGCAACACCTTTCGCAGAAATCACGTGGCCTAAGTAGATCACTTCTGGTAGCCAAAATTAACACTTGGAGAACTTGGCATAAAGGCGGTGCTCTCTAAGTTTCATCAATACCAACCTAAGATGTTCTGCGTGCTCTTCTTCGTTCTTCGAGTAGATGAGAATGTCATCAAGATAAACTAGAACAAATTTATCTAGGTACTCCATGACGATCGAATTCATTAAGCGCGAGAATGTGGCGGGGGCATTGGTTAAACCGAAGGACATGACAGTGTACTCGTAAAGACCATAACGAGTAGTGAAAGCCGTTTTTGGAATGTTCTCATTTTGGATTTTGATTTGATGATAGCCTAATCTCAAATCCATCTTGGAGAAGACAGAGGATCCTGCAAGTTGATCATAAAGATCATTGATCCTGGGCAGTGGGTACTTGTTCTTTATCGTTGCTAGATTTAGCGGGCGATAGTCTACGCACATCCTTTTTGGTCCATCTTTCTTCGTTACGAACAGAACGGGGCAACCCCATGGCGATGAGCTAGGGCGGATGAAGCCTTTTGCCAACGAAGCATCAAGTTGGGTTTTTAGCTCAGCTAACTCATGTGGGGCCATTCTATATGGACGTCTGGAAATTGGGGCTGTGCCTGGTATAAGATCCACTATGAACTCTACACACCTGTCGGGTGGCATTCCCGGCAGCTCTTCAAGAAAGACATCCGGAAAGTCACGAACCACCGGAACATCTTCAAGGTCTGGAAGGGGAAGCACATTCAAAGTAAGCATCTGGATTCTAGAGCTGGGTGATGTGTAGTCAATGGTCTGGCCTGAAGGATGGGTGAGTTTAACTGATTTGGCTTTACAATCAAGGAAAGCATTTTTCCTTGATAACCAATCCATTCCTAGGGCTATAAGTGAGGCAAGGAATACTAAACCCTCAATTTTAATTTGATTGCCATGGCTTACTCTATTAGTTTGCCACTTTGAACCAGGAGTTTGAATGATCATTGGAGAAAACATTTCTTCAAAAGGGAATTCATGACGAAGTGCATAACTCTCCGACATGAATGAATGAGAAGCTCCTGGATCGAAAAGAACAGAGGCGGGAACATGATTGACTGGGAGTGTGCCAAGAATGACGTCAGAAGCAGAAGTGGTGTCCTCAACTGAGATTTGGTTCACATAACCACTACTAGTGGATGAAGGCTTTGCTAGAAAGGCTTTGGTGGTTGATTTCTTTGGAGGCTTGGGTCGAGAATGACGTGGTGCCATCAAGACCCGAGGGCATTGACGATAGTAATGGCCTGGAAGACCACACTTAAAGCATACCCAGTCTGAATTGCTGGGAGTGGGATTACTTGGTTGCACACCATCATTCCGGGGTGGAATAATGTGTTGGGGTGGATGGCATATATTGGATGGTGGTCTCTGCATAAAGGTTTTAGGTATGGCTCTGGTTGGAATCCAAATTCGGCGTTTCTGAGGGGCTGAACTTGAAGAAGAAGCCAGCTCAAGAACATGCTTGCGAGACTCTTCGAACACTTCATTTCCATGCTCATCTCTGAAGGATCTGTTGACTAAATCCTCAAAGGTGGGAAATTCGATAAGGTTGAGATCATGACGAAGGATGGCGCTAAGTCCCTTGCGGAACCTTGCCTGCTTTCTGGCATCGGTGGTGATCTCATCTTGGGCATAACGAGCAAGACGGTTGAGCTCTCTCACATACTCATGAATGGACATCTCTCCTTGAGTCAGATTGCAGAACTCTTCCTTCTTGCGCTCCATCAACCCATCCAAAATGTGGTACCATCGAAAGGCAACACAGAACTCCTGCCAAGTCACTACGTGACCATCAGGCTGCGTCGCAACATAGTTCTCCCACCATTCAGCAGCAGCGCCTTCCAGAAAGTATGCCGCGAATATAACTCGATCATCGGGAGCAACATGTGCAGTATCAAGCTTACACTCGATGGAACGGAGCCAATCATCAGCTTCAAGGGGCTCAGAAGAACATCGGAATACCGGTGGCTTGAGGAGGATGAAGTCCTGAATGCTCACAACCACATTGCAATGACGTGAGGTATTCTGCTCGATGAGTTCCAAAAGGCGTGTTTGGCCACGTTGATTCTTCTCAGCTTCCATCATGATTTCCTTCGCAGAAGGCGATGGTGGAGGTGCATCATCATTTCGATTCCGAACACGGTTTCGATTCCGACGAACAGCACTACGAGTTCCACCTGACATCCTGTGTGATAAAAATCAACAATCAGAACAGGGTGTATGATGGAATCAAAGACAAGAAGGACATGAAGAAGACGGAAAAGATTATAATGCGAAGGCAATGATCCACAAAAACTCGGAATAATTCCGGCAGCATAACGTCTACACCGGGATAGAAAACAAGACAACGTCGAGGAGATTGAACATAACTTCCTCAAGGAATTCAAAAACTCGAAGACTCTGGACGACCACAACTGTCCTATGGCTACAAGGAAGCAAAAAACGAGATGTTCTAGTCAGACATAGATGATCCTAGTCCTATCATCCCGTAGAAAAGGTAAGGGTGATTCAGAACTCAGATCGATGAGGGTAAGGAGAAAAAGAAGCCTTACATTGTTCCCTTATACCCATAGTAACTATATAACTATAGAGTGCTAGACTCGACTTCGACCAAGGGTTAAATAATCCTACAGACAGTCCTTCTCTGATACCAAGTCTGTCGGGACCCGGGGTTAGCATATGTAATTCCAGTCACGATGCAATCACATGGAGAGCCGAGAACCGTACCCACTTGTCTAAGCAGACAAGGCCAAGCACAGAACATTCTCGGTAAGCATCGAACGTGAGGGGCATCCCATTCAGGCCGGATGATCAACTGAGATGGGTCCTCAACGTCCGCTCACAAGTCTAAATGCTTATGGGTGGTGAATCCCATATTCATAAACAAGATTGAATCCTAACTCTTACATAGACTTACTCCAGCCCGATCACTTAGTCGGGGTCTAGGGCGGGCTCGATCATACCACAAAGTGTGCACGTGACAGAGTCACGAGCAATCGCATCGCGATGCCCCAAGCTGCGCACATCTAAGGGCCACTTGGTGTATAAAAGACCGCCAGCCAGATCACAACTAAGGTCTCGAAAACCCATACTAAGACATGCATGTTATAAACATACACGCAGCACACATGCCTAGTATGAACAGCAGGTATCATCACATAACTCTACAAAGTACTTCTTTATTTACTTACACATAGAGTATACAAAGATCACATGTCTGTGATCAACATTACATCATACAACGGAAGCAAATTAGGTCTGAGTGCAGACAAGTTTAACAAATGGCTTAGAGAAGCCTTGTAAATTAACATGCCCTTCCACGAGGGACCAGACTGTTGTCTGGGACTATGCTAACTTAGTCAACGTCGAGCTTCACGAAGGTGACTTCATCGGGGTCCGGTTTCTCATCTAAAACATAGAATAAGCAAACTTGAGTACAAACTCGTACTCAGCAAGACTTACATCAGATCTATACTACTCATGCTCAAGTATCAAGGTAAAGGGAGGTGGGGTTTCATCATGCAGAAGTGCCAGCTTTGACTTGGCTAGTCCTGAACTACGAATACCAGACTTGAGGTATGAAGCGTACACGAGTCCACTATCCAAGTCTCCAATCAATACACCACTATGGTTACTTCCTCGACTTCACCACGAGGAAGCACACCATAGCACTCACGCTTATCTTGCGAGTTTTAGAAGTATCCATTCAAGTTGTCTAATAATCAGGTACAGGTTCCAAGTAGTCCATAACCGCGGACGCGGCTATTCGAATAGTTTTGTTAACCTTGCAAGGGTGTAAGCTACACACACATGACCATCGGTTACCGCCAGGTCTCGCCACCGTTCAAGAGGTGACAGCGAGGATGTTCACCACGACACTTCGCTCACAACCGGTCTATTCCATGAGTCGACTATCTAAGTTTGCCTCCGCTCGAGAGCCCGGCCGGATCAACGAAACAGACTCAAACAATGTAAGTGACCGAGACACCACCTCAGGCAGATGGTTTTCCTGCCTCACAGGTGCACCCACATATCTATATGATGCAACCATTCCTTCATTCTTTTTCTATGCAGATGTCAAATGGAAAGCCCGAACTAATGTGACTCCTGGACGTCGACACGGATCAAGTTACTAGGCCGAGAGGGGTCAGTGAGCCCAATGTGTGGTTGTACTCTTTGTCTTGGATTACCATACAAGAACTCGGTGCTTAAGGCGGTTTTCAACGAGAAAACCCACTGTGTACTCCTACACAGCCTCTCATCGTTCACCTTGTATTAGGGTGGATTCACCAACATAGTTTCACTTTCATCAACACCATGTTCACCATCATCCCGACTCACATAAAAAACAACCTCATTATACCACTAAGCATGCAATAAGCATTAACAGTTGCAGTGGCCACATGATATCAACCAACTACTACATCTGCTAGGATTGTGGTTTTCTTACTACTGTGACAAGATGATAGGTCATGCATCGGATATGGGTTCAACTATGCGGTAGAATCGATACAAAGTGATCTCCTAAACATGCATAAGCGAGACTGAGAGGGAATTGGGATTTTATAGACATGATCAATGGGGTTTGCTTGCCTTGCTGACGATACACGGGGTTTAACGGTGGTCTTCTTCTTCGGGGGTGATCACCGTCTCGGAAAAGCTGGTACCGGAAACAATCATCAACAAGGGGGACAACTTCGGAAGTAAAATGCACAAGCACATGATATTGTTGTGACATGAAGTAAAGGGTACTGATTTGTGGAAAATTCAATTTAATTGAAGTATATTGCATTTGGAATGCAAATTCAAACTCCAAATTCAATTTAAAATTTAGCCATATGCACATTTGCTACTGTTGCCCCATTTTAAAATGGTCAAACATGATAACAAATTGCATATTCTTAATCCTTGCAATTTTCTGATAATTTTTCATATATTATATGTTTAATTTGCAGTTAATATGAATTTTCTATGATTTATTGAAGTTTTGGCTATTTTCTGTAATTTCTGGAATTTCTTTAATTCTTTTAAACCATTTATTGCATCAGCATGATGCAAGCATGACATCAGTGGGGGGCTGACATGTGGGTCCGAGGTGTCAGTGGCAGTGGGTTTAAACCCGGTTTAATTAACTAAACACGGTCATTAGGGGGGGCCAGGGTCCACCAGTCAGTGACCCAAGGGGAAACTAATAGGGGATTAGCCCCCTAAGCTAATCGGGCCCGCCGGCGGTTAGCCGTCGGTGACCAACCCGTGCGGCGGCGCCCGCAGCAGACGACGGTTCCGGGCACGGCTGGGCACGGGGAAGCTACCAGGGGGTATCCCGTGCTCGCCCGCTTCGAGCTGTGCCACCAGGGAGGCCAGGGGGCGGGCGGAACCTCGCCGGCGTCGAGGTGCGGCGGCGGCCGTGGCTCTGCGTAAGCGAAGTCGACGGAGGAGGCAACGGGAACGGCCACGGAGAGAGGGGAAATACAGGGGAGCTCACCCCGGAGCGAACAGACGGGACGGCGGGGTTGGAGGAGGCCGGATGGCGGCGCAATCGACGTCGAACTCCACGGCGGCTGGCGGCGACTTAGCGACGAAGGCGTCGGCTCCAGAGCTTCTATAGCTCGATTGGGTGCGCGGGAAGATGAAGTCGATGGCTCCGGTGCTACTGGACACTTCAGCTCGGCGAGAGGAGGCCGTTGTCAACGTCTGGGCGCGGCGGCGCTCTCCGATGGGTTCTCGACGACGTCAAAATCGGCGAGGGAGAGGGTAGAGAGATAGCGGCGAGAGGGGGAAGAAGGTGCGGGGTGTGTGAGAAGCTCCGTGGCGTGCCCGGCTGCGAGGAGGAGGCCTAGAAGGCCCCTGGCCATCGAGGTGGCCGTCGACGCCCCCCTGCCCTGCACCGAGCTGCTTCGGGGGGAGGGGAGGTAGACGACAAGTGCCCGGGTGGGCTGGGCCGAGGCCACCAGGGAGTGGGCCTTGCCCAGGGCGCCAGGTAAACTCTGCCCCTTTAATCTTTTATTTTTATTTTTCTGTTTCATTTGTTTTGCCTAGATTTAAAATAGCTAGCCATTTTAGTTAAATGCCCAAATAATTTTAAAAACCCTAGGTGGTCAGTAGCAAACCACTTATGACTTTTGGGCATTTTTGAAATTCAATAAATTTGAATCTCAATTCAAATAGGGGTTATTTTAATTTTCCAAGGCACTGTTTGAATTGTAGAAAATTCCTTGAGTGTGGGAATGAATCCAAACAACTTTTGAAATGATCACCATCATTTATAGGAAATTTTCAACTATTCAAATGATTTTTGGAAAAAGATTTTTATTTGGCCATTTGAATTAATTCTCAGGGCTGTTCTTTTCGCCACTTTTGAATTTTCTTTTGAAATTTTGCATGATGCAAAGACACAAGCAACCCTAGCACTTACCCTAGTTGGGGTTCTGACATGCATGTTTAGGAGATCACCTTGTGTCGATTCTACTGCATAGTTGAACCCATATCCGATGCATGACCTATCATCTTGTCACAGTATAAGCAAACCACAATCCTAGCTGACATAGGAGTTAATTGATATCATGTGCCCCTGCAACTGTTACTGCTTATTGCATGCTTAGTGGTACAATGAGGTTTCTTTTGATGTGAGTCGGGATGTTAGTGAACATGGTGTTGATGAAAGTGAAACTGTATTGGTGAATCCACCCTAATACAAGGTGAACGATGAGAGGCTGTGTAGTAGTACACAGTGGGTTGTCTCGTTGAACACCGCCTTAAGCACCGAGTTCTTGTATGGTAATCCAAGACAAAGAGTACAACCACACATTGGGCTCACTGACCCCTCTCGGC
The DNA here is from genome assembly GCA_950022295.1 of Bromus sterilis. Taxonomy (NCBI): domain Eukaryota; kingdom Viridiplantae; phylum Streptophyta; class Magnoliopsida; order Poales; family Poaceae; genus Bromus; species Bromus sterilis. Next base: position 342,046,503 of record OX465596.1, on the reverse strand, counting down.
CTAATACCTTGATCCGTGTCGATGTCCAGGAGTCACATTAGTTCGGTTTTTCCATTTGGCATCTGCATAGAAAAGAATGAAGGAATGGTTGCATCATATAGATATGTGGGTGCACCTGTGAGGCAAGAAAACCATCTGCCAGAGGTGGTGTCTCGGTCACTTACATTGTTTGTGTCCGTTTCGTTGATCCGGACGGGCTCTCTAGCGGAGGCAACTCAGATAATCGACTCCTGGAATAGACCGGTTGTGACCGAAGTGTCGTGGTGAATATCCTCGCTGTCACCTCTTGAACGGTGGCGAGCAAAAGGCAGTAACCGATGGTCATGTGTGTGTATCTTACACCCTTGCAAGGTTAACAAAACTATTCGAATAGCCGCGTCCGCGGTTAAGGACTACTTGGAACCAGTACCTGATTATTAGACAACTTGAATGGATACTTATAAAACTCGCAAGATAAGCGTGAGTGCTATGGTGTGCTCCTCGTGGGGTAGTCGAGGAAGTAACCATAGTGGTGTATTGGTTGGAGACTTGGTAGTGGACTCGTGTACGCTTCTTACCTCAAGTCTGGTACTCGTAGTTCAGGACTAGCCAAGTCAAAGCTGGCACTTCTGCAATGTTGAACCCCACCTCCCTTTACCTTGATACTTGTGCATGAGTAGTATAGTTCCAATGTAAGTCTTGCTGAGTATGACTTTGTACTCACGTTTGCTTATTCTATGTTTTAGATGGAAACCCAGCTCCCGATGGAGTCACCGACCTGAAGCTCAACGTTGACCTTGGTAGCATAGTTCCAGACAGCAGTCTGGTCCCTCGTGGAAGGGTGTGTATGTTTACAAGGCTTCTCTAAGCCATTTGTTAAACTTGTCTGTACTCAGACCTAATTTGCTTCCGTTGTTTGATGTAATGTTGATCACAGACATGTGATCTTTGGATACTCTATGTGCAAGTCATTAAAGAGTACTTTGTAGAGTTATGTGATGATACCTGCTGTTCATACTAGACATGTGTGCTGCGTGTATGATTATAACATGCATGTCTTAGTATGGGTTTTCGAGACCTTAGTTGTGATCTGGCTGGCGGTCTTTTACACACCAAGTGGCCCTTAGATGTGCGTAGCTTGGGGCATCGCGATGCGATTGCTCGTGACTCTGTCACATGCACACTTTGTTGTATGATCGAGCCCGCCCTATACCCCGACTAAGTGATCGGGCTGGAGTAAGTCTATGTAAGAGTTAGGATTCAATCGATAACATGGTTGAGGCGACTTGTCTATGAATATGGGATTCACCACCCATAAGCATTTAGACTCGTGAGCGGATGATGAGGACCCATCTCAGTTGATAATCCGGCCTGAATGGGATACCCCTCATGTTCGATGTTTTCCGAGAGTGTTCTGTGCTTGGCCTTGTCTACTTAGACAAGTGGGTACGACTCTAGGCTCTCCATGTGATTGTATCATGACTGGAATTACATACGCATACCCCGGGTCCCGACAATTGCCATGCAACGGATGCACATATGAGCTAAGGTAAGCTCTCAAATGGAACTAGTGGGGGTGCATCCAACTTGCTTGCTCAATAAGACCCAGAGCTCATTTGAGGAGGCTCATCATTAGAATATACAAGCCAAGTTCTATAGTGTGAAGGTCCCCACATAGCTATATGAATAAATGATAATCTCTATGGAGTACAAGATATAAGAAGGAGTACGAGTGGGGATCTCTCAAAACGAATAGTAGTGTGCCCCCTTCTCTCTTTTTATTTCTTTTTCTCTTTTTTCTATTTTTTTGTATTTTTTGGTGGCCTCAATTGCTCTTTCTATTCCTCTCATTTGTCCTCTTTGGGATCTTTTAATTTGTCCTCTTTGGGATCTTTTAATTTGTCCACTTTGGGATCTTTTCCTCACTTTAGGGGCAACACTCTATATATTACAAAAAGTATAGAAGATCTTTCACACTTTACAAAGTACTCAAATCATAAAGAAGATGTAACTATCATGATGTATGCAAATGTATGCCTCTGCCAGTGTAGCAGGATATGCAATGATACTAGCGCGTCATGTAGCAATGATTAGGGAAAGGCCCAACTAGCATGCGGCTCATCGATCAAGCAAGTAGCATGTATGACATGAAGATCAAATCATGAGAAGATGGATGTTGCATGGCAATATATCTCGGAAAGGCTATGGAAATGCCTTGATAGGTAGGTATGGTGGTTGTTTTGAGGAAGGATATAAGGAGGTTTATGATGACAGAGCGTATCATGCCAAGGGTTGGGATGTACCGGCGAAGGTGGACGCCAACTCTCGGAGTGAGAAGAAAGCAATGCACGGCACATGAGAGGCTAGAAAAATATGGGAAGGTGGAAGTGTCAACTTTTGAATACTCACATTAGTCCAAAGAACTCATCCACTTATTATCGGTAACTCTCAATCTAATAAGGAGGTTTCACAAAGAGACAAGTACCCCGAGGAGGAGTGTATGGGGGTTTGGTTATCCTTGCGCATCCTCGACTCATGGTACGTGAGTGTACTCTAATATTCGACTCCTCAGAAGAGTAGTGATCCATCTAGTAGCTAAAGTTCTCAACTAATTGCGTAAGCTTTGAAAATAAACACGAATTGCCCAAAATACGACATCAATCACTAATAGGCTAAAGCTCTTGACACCAAAATTCCAAACATTACTCAAAACAATACCTCAAAACTATTGCAAGTTACTACTATAAAAGAATAACAATCTCAATTACCTTCTTCAAGTCAAGACACAAAACTCAGTGCAACAGGCAAACTCTCTAAACAAGATAAACATGAAAACTCAAGAGAGTTCCAGCAACAAACTAAACAAAAGATCTTTGAAAAGATAAGCATGAAAACTAAGAGCTAAACATGACAGTAGCTATGAAAAAGATAAAGAACACACAAAGCAAAGATAAGCATGAAAAATCCTATGTTGTGTTCTAGATTTTGGAAGTGGAGCGTGTTTTTCTCCCACGCAAAGAAAGCTGGGTTCTAAATTGTTATGAACAGCAAGTAAAGCTAAATAAAAATAAAACCTAAGAGCGAGACGCTCCAAGCATAGCACATAATGCATGAAGTGATAAAAATATAGTGAGACGACAGACAAACTGATAATTGTTCATGTAAGTGCATCAAGTGCTCTCCCCTTGAGGTTTTGGAGTTTTGATGACAAAACGGTTAAGGGACTGATGTGTTTGTGAGTATACACAGGAGAACAGTCCCTGATGAGGTGTTTAACCACCAATGTCGACCCCCCCAAAATGTTGAGGAACATTGAAGAAACGAAGGTTTTCCTGAAGAACATATTGGCGCAAAATCCTGAAGAAACAGGATCCTGAAGACTCCGAATCCTGAAGAAACAGGATCCTGAAGAGTTGGAATCCTGAAGAAACTGGACCCCGAAGAATTGATATCCTGAAGAAAGTTGCGCCAGATTGAAGACATGTCAAGATGAAGATCAAGCTGAAGCGTAGTCTTCGTTAAGTCTTTTTCTTTCTTGAGTCGTAGGAAAACATCGTACTGTTGGAGCGGTTGAAGAAAACGAGTTCCGAAAGTCTGAGGAATTGCTCAACTAGGAATCCTGAGGAAAAACCCTGAGGAAATCTCCTGCAGTAGAAGTTCAGTCCTCGTGTGTCTGAGACGTTGTTCTTCAGGACACTGAGGTAACTAACTTCGGTTGAGGAGTCTGGAGATCGCCAATGCGATTCTTCTGAAGATTATGAGGAGAGAGAATACATTGACCGTGCCACGTGTTGCGTGGTGAGAGGCTTGAACTTGTCTAGCAACGGTCATATCCGAGGGCATGAGAGTAATTGCATGCATGGGCATTTATGTCCTTTCACCTGGGGTTGCTCCGCGGCTATAAATAGCCACCCCCAGCCCCATTTGTGGGTTGGCTGCTCCAAGAGAAAAACTGACACTTGTCATTTGAGAGAAACCCACCTCTGAGGACACTGAAGAACCTAAGTGAGGAAAACCACCAGCCTGAGTAGTTGAGCATTTATGAGGAAGTCGGTTCGAGTGATCCGAAGCTTTTTAATCTTGAAGACTGGGATCTTCCAGCCGGTGTAGAAGTCTTCAGTCTGAGGAAGTCAAGATGCAATTGTGACTTCCCGGAGTGACTGAGTCTGTGAAGGTTTCGAGAGTCTACCTTGAAGACTCACCTGAGTTATTGGACGGAGTCTGAGGACTCTAGTTCAAGGAGAACAAGGTGAAGACTATGTCTTCTGAGTTGAATCTCAGCCTCTCCAACCAGACGTAGAGTTGTCACAGCAACTTGAACTGGTCTACCAAACCGAAGTCTTCAAACACTGGTGCTATCTCTTCAACCTCTTAAGCTTCAGTACTTGCTATGTGACTTCTTCTGCTTCAGCTCTCCCTCTGCTCTAAGTCTTCATACTCTGCATCTGAAGCACTTCTGCTTATCTGATTTGAGTTATTTCTGTTGCATTGTCATGAGCTGCCCTAATGATTACATTTTGTGAAGTTTTATTTTTTCATCATTTTGGTTACTTCTTCAGCTTTGTATTGCTTCAATCCAGAAGATAACCAAAATCTGCTAGTAAAATTGAAAATCTCCCATTCACCCCCCCTCTGGTCGATATATTGCACTTTCAGTTGATGGAGAAGGGGGGCATCCCCAAGCTTAGACGCTTGAGTCTCCTGGAATATTTCTTGAGCGCTTTACACTCCTGAATCTTCTTTCATCATCTTCCCTCGCACACTTTAAAATTCCCTTCATACAGAACTCATCATAATCTGATTAGCGAGGTTAGTACCCATAATAAAATAATTTTTCCTCTAGTGGAAATAAAGATATTCTTGAAGATCTACTGTTTCTCAACAATGCCAAAAAGTTTTTTCAAATAAAAAGCAAGCTTAAGGTGTGCAAAACGAAGAAAAGGCAAAACAGGACAGAATCTGTGAAGAACAGACCAGCAGGTAGTAAAGAATTTTTTAGGGATACTTCTGCAACTCAAATCAAAAAACTCAGAACATACGAAAGTTCCGTAATTGTATAGAGCACAATGTCTAAAAATTTCATCTCAAAAAGATGAACTGGGATTTGTCCATGATTTTTCTAGTCACGAGGACAGAATCTGTTTTCTGTATAACATGTCACAACTTTCACTTCCCTTGTCATATGAGGCTATAAATGGCACAAAGCTTGAAAAGTAAAGATACAATGATGTTGCTACAGTAGTAACAATCATCAAGACCTCCAAAAACAGAAGAAAAACAAAAAGGAAAACCTAAATTCGTTGCGGGCTGCCTCCCGAAAGCGCTTCTTTAAAGCCATTAGCTAGGCTTAATGCAAATAGATCAAGTATTTTCAAGAAAATAACTAGCCCGTGTGACGGACTCAAAAGGCAACTTAATCTTTTTCCTAGGGAAGTGTTTCATCCCTTTCTTGAGAGGGAATTGGAATTTTATAATCCCTTCCTTCATATCAATAATAGCACCCACAGTGCAAACAAAAGGACGTCCCAAAATAATTGGACAAGAAGGTTCACATTCAATGTCCATAATAGTAAAATCAACGGGAACATAATTGTCATTGACAATGATAAGAACATCATCGATCTTCCCCAAAGGTTTCTTTACGGAAGAGTCGACAAGAAGAACACCAAAAGAACAAGAATCAAAAGGTTTTAACTCAAATATATCATACATTATTTTGGGCATAATGGAGGTACTAGCTCCAACATCACATAAAGCATAGCAAGAAAAGTTATTCAACTTAATTTTAATCATAGGATCCCAACCATCTTCTAGTTTCCTAGGTAAGGAGGGTTCTACCCTAAGCTTCTCCTCCCTAGCTTTGATGAGAGCATTAGTGATATGCTCCGTGAAGGCAAGATTAAGTGTGCTAGTGTGGGGGTCTCTAGACATCTTGTGAAGGAAACGAATAACTTCAGAAAGGGTGCAATTATCAAAATCAAGGTCACTACTATCAAGTAGACTGGTAGTCGTGTCCTTTAGGCTCACTTGTTTGGTAGCTTCTATAGTCATAGGAATTTCTCCTTCTACGGTTGAGGTCATAGCATCACCATTAATAGTTCCTATGGGACTAGGGGTGCATTGGGTGCTAAGAGTTTGGATATCCTGATCAACTTTGATAGTAGCAATGGTATGGTGTGTAGGAAGGCTCTTAATTCTATCTTCTTCCTCCTTTTCTCTAGCCCATCTCTCTTTAAGTTTAGCCATCATCCTATGGTTTTCATTAATTTGCACTTGGATGGCATTCATAGGAGTGACCTTCCTCTCCTCAAGAGGGGAAGTTCTAATTTTTAGCAATTCTACTTCATGGTCTAAATTTTCTACCTTCGACGAGAGGTTATCTAATTTTTCTAGTTTTTCCTCTACAATTTGTTGAAGGCTTTTTGGGTATAAAGTCTTTAAGCATACTCTCTAATTCAGAAGTGGAGTTTTTGGTGCTAGGATAAGTGTTGTTGTTCCCATAGTTGTAGGGGAACGGTCTAGGATTGCTACCAAAATTACTCCTATAAGGATTGTTATTGAAGTTGTTTCTAGAGATAAAGTTCACATCTACTGGATCTAGATAAATCAAAGAATTTAAAGGTACAACATGAGGATCAATAGGAGATTTCTTGGTAAGTAGAGACATAATCAAGTCAACTTTTTCATTTAGGGAGGAGATCTCCTCGACAGAGTTTACCTTCCTACCTATTGGAGCTCTTTCGGTGTGCCATTGGGAGTAGTTGGTCATCATCTCATCAAGAAGTTTTGTGGCTGCACCAAGTGTAGGTTATATAAAGGTTCCTCCCGCGGCAGAATCTAGCAAGTTCCGCGAGGTAAAGTTCAAGCCTACATAAAAAGTTTGGATAACCATCCAAGTAGTTAAACCATGCGTAGGGCAATTCTTAACAAGAGATTTCATGCATTCCCAAGCTTGGGCAACGTGTTCATTATCCAATTGTTTAAAATTCTTAATAAAACTCCTCAATTGGATAATCTTAGCAGGGGAGTAGTACTTCCCAATAAAAGCATCCTTGCACTTGTCCCAGGAATCTATGATATTCTTAGGCAAGGATTGAAACCAGAATTTAGCTTCATCTCTGAAGGAGAAAGGAAAAAGATTAAGCTTAACAATATCACCATCTACTTCTTTGTACTTTTGCATATCACAAACCTTAGTAAAATTATTTAAATGCAAAGCAGCATCATCTCTAGCACCAGAGAATTGATCTTTGATAACAAGGTTCAGAAAAGCAGGTTTAATCTCATAAGAAGGTGCTGAAGTAGCAGGTGTAGCAATAGAAGTGCAGATAAAGTCACTGTTGTTGTGACTAGTGAAGTCACACAACTTGGTGTTCTCAGAGGAACACATAGTAGCAGCAAGCAAGATAACTATTTTTTTGGTTTTTGATAAAAGACACTAAAGCAAAAACTGAAAGGTAAACAAACAAGACTAAAAAGCAAAGATAAAAGATAGTGTGCAACTCCCCTATCTTGAAGAGTGGAGTCCCCGGCAACGGCGCCAGAAATTGCTTTTGATGGTACGATTTAACGACCCCTCGTTGGTTACCCAAAGTGGAAGGTTTAGATGTAGATAGCGGCAATTTCCCTTAGCAAAGATGTTAAGGTTGAGTGTCGAACCAATAGGACTCCAACAGATACAAGAAGGTGGCAAGGTAACAACGGCACCGTTTTAGACAAAAGTTGCTTCCTTAACCTGGACCTGCACACACAGCAAATAACTTTGCTTCCCAACGAGTACAGATGAGTTGTCAATTCCTCCGGCCTTGTTGTTTACAAAGGATAAAACGCACGGGATAATAATGATAGTGATAGCAACGGAAAAGTAAATACTGAAAATAAATTGATAGTGTAAACACTGTTGGAAATATGGACCGGGGTCCTATGATGTTCACTAGTGATGTCTCTCTCCCAAAAGACGATAAAATAGCCATGCGAGGTAAACAAATTACAGCTAGGAAATTGACAGGATTATGTGCGAAAACCAATGCTAATTATGCTATAAAGAAAGGAAGAGGCTCAAAAGCATGGGCGGTACGCCAAGACAAGTAGACCGAAATCCATCTGCATCTACCTACTAATCATCCACCTTGAGATATCTATCCAGAACATCTCGCTGGTATTAAGTTGTGAATCCCACCCAAAGTGTAAACTCAAAGCAACGGACAACTGCATTAAAGAACTTTGCGTAAAGTAAACAATCCTTGCACCCGCAAGTACAAGCACCGTTGTTTTCCCCTTGTGGCAATAGCACATCCCCTAGACTCATGTTTCTGTCACTCAAGCTAGTCATCGGGGGGCATGAACCCACAATCATGCATAACGCTCCCTCTTGGAGACACTACCTACTACTTGGCCAAAGCAATAAACAGCAACGGAGAACATGCAAGAATTACTCTAGAACATAAATATAAAAGAGGAGAATAAAATATATTACTCAAACACAATCTGAACATAATCTCATAATCCATCGGATCCCAGCAAACTTAGCATAGCAACAGCAAAAATATTACATATGTGCCTCGATCATGTAGGGTAGCTCACGAGGTCTAATCCATGAAGAACAAAGAGGGGAGGAGAACATCACATAGCTACTGATCATAGACCCATGGTCCAAGGTGGACTACTCACGGTTCATCCGGGAAGCATCCATGGTGGTGGAGAAGCTCCCGGAGGTGGTTCCTCCCTCCGGCAGGGTCCGGGAAGAGGTCTTCTGGTGCTCCCGATCCTGGAAGCGCGGCAGCGGAACAGAGGAGAGATTGCGAAAAAGGGTTCCCGACACGGGGGTTTCTTGTCACGAGGAATAAATAGGCGAAGGGGGGCAGCCAGGGGGGCCACCAGGGGTCCAGGCGGCCCCCTGGCGCGGCCCCACCCTAGGGCGCGCCGGGAGGGCGCCTGGGTCCCTGGTATGTCCCCTCTGCCCCCCCCCCCCCTCGGTGATTCCCGAAGCTTCTTCTACGCTGATTTTTTATTGGATTTTTCCCGAATTTTTGGAGCACTTTTAATATGGGGGAAACCTGAAATAGAAAAACAGCAGAAAACAGGAACTGGCACTTGGGTGCACTGAGTTAATAGGTTAGTCCAAATATGATCAAAAGTGTATGGAAGTTCATCAATATCATAGCAATATCACACAAAAGAGGCATGGAGCATGCAGAAATTATAGATACGTTTTGGACGTATCAGTGCTTGAATCGGACTCTTCCGTATGGCTAAGGTCGGGGTTAGCCTCACCTGAAATCAGGGGCTTCCCTAGCTCATAAGTGTGGACCAACAGAGGAACTCTGTCTCCGCTGGCCCGAGTTGTTTTAAAACTGCTGGGGGCCCAACCAAGCACACACACGGTTTCAAATGGTAAATAAGATTGGGCCACCTCTAGAAATGTTTGGAGCTAGGTAGTAAGAAAAGGGGACCCCATAAAATCCCACACGCGGTTAGGCACGCTCGTCAAGAGACACAATACCTAGAACTCGGGCTCTAGGTGACTCGAATGGAACAAAGTTTCGGGGCGGGATAGCCTAGACCTTCCATCCTTCGTCGAATATAGTCAACATTATAATAATCATATCATCAACAACAATATAAAAATGTGATATCCCAATCCAAGGAGTAACAGGGTAACATCGTAGCATCCTAAGCATGCATACTAAGAAGGGGCTGAGCAACGAGCAATAGTAACATAGCAGTACAAGGTTTGCTGGGAGGGGACATGGCTGTAAGAGTTTGAAAGAGGCTGTAAACATGTGGTAGGATCAAACATCGAACCTATCCTAGACTAGCAAGCAAACCGCTGGTTGAAATAGAATGGATCATAAGTAATGTATAGTCCTTGCCTGTTGATAAGTCGGGCTCTAGGTGACTCGAAGGTGTAGTTGATCGCAAGCCCGCATCGTCTCTGAAGGTAACCCCGGAAGCACTCAAGACGGTAAACACTGGAAAGCAATCAACGAGCAAGCATCTATTACTACGAAGCAAACATGAGCAAGCACCAAGAAGAAGGCAACACGAGACATCGCTCCTACCGTCGAGAGCTGTTACTAACAGGTTAAGTGGAGTATTCGTCACACACGACGATACCGCACATTTAGAAAGGTTCAAGTTGTTTAGCTACACAACATGAGCAAAGGTTGTTAACATGGCATCTCACTCAAGCATGTCATAGCACACAAACATGACAAGAGGGGAAAAATAAGATAAACTATCTATGCTAGTCAATTTAAGAGAGGCACAACCTAAACATGGCATTCCACTAAGTACCCCACAACAATTAAAGTATTTGGTACTCTTCTGCCCTAAACCATATTGTAGGTTGTTTAAGAACAGCAAAGAATAGCATAAAAACATAGTACATGAAATTCTAATCAAGTTACATATAAAGAACACTCCAAAAGGAGTTACGGTTAAAAAGATATAAGCAAAACAAGTTATGCACACAGTCTGCCAATATCAGGAAGCAAACTTTAGAGCAACAAATAAACAAGCAAATGGTTGTAAACATGCACAAAGATGATATGCAACTAAAGTAGACATGGCAGGTAAGGCATGTCAAAAGGAATCATGGAAATAGGCTTCATGAATAATTAATTATAGCCCAAGCAAAATTCAATAAAACATTACTGGTCTAGGACTTAGTGAAAAATCAGGAAAACAGGGCAGAAACTGCTATTATCAAGTTGTATAAACAGGAGAAAAACTATATGTAAATGTGAAGCAACATGACATAGCAATATATGGGCATGAAATAGTCATGATGGTGATCAGGTACAAACAAGAACCAAGGTCATATGCATCACAGATCAAAAGATATTAAACGTGCAACATGGCATTGGAAAGTTACAGACTTTGTGAAAAATAGAGGTGGCTGTCAAAAACAGTGGGATAGCACCTTGGAGCTGAAATATAACTATGACCAGGAATATAACATGACAATGCAATACATATAATGGAATTAGACATGGCCTAGATCAAAATGATATATTGCAATGCTCAATAGGATGCTCGGTTAAAAAGATACAAGGCAGCAAATTAGCAACTTTATATAAACAGCAGCACACTAACAGCAGGGTAGCTACTTTGGGTGATGAAACAAACATCATGCAGCAGGCAAATATGACATCATGCAGCATTGAAGTAGAGATGATGCTTAACAGGATGCAACAAGAATCACTCAATTCCGATAAACGGTTGCGACGCAACCGTCACCCGAAGTTGACACAAAATAACAGTTTTCAGCAGTTAACAGCAATTAACGACGGGATGTCCTGTTTGACCAGCAATAACATAATCGAGATGACCTCAACTCAAAATTCTCACAAAAGATGAACTGAAGTACACACAAAACTAAAAAAATTTCCTTTTGGGCGCAACGTCATCCGACCTATGGTTCACTCGTAAACGACAGCGCAAAATTGAATCAGCAGCAGGCAAATTCAGACTTAGCAGAAAATGGACAAAATAAAAAAAACATAAAAGGAAAAAAAGGAAAAAAAAAAGAGGGCTCACCCCTAAGTGGGCTCGGCCCACTGGACGACTGCTGGCGGCTAGCGAGGCAGGCCGGCTGGGCCAGGTAGGGTAGGCCGGCCGATGCGAGGGGATCGGCCGAGCGGGCGTCCGCTCCCGTTGGAACCGCACCAGGCGGCAGCGGCGGCTGGAGGTCGCCGACCGGGCTGCTTGATCAGGCGGGGACGGGCGCGGCACGCGCGGCAGCTCTGCCGGATCTGGCCGGGAGGGCCCGCTTGGCGGCAGCGCGATGCCCCTAGCATCCATGGCAGCTGAGGGACCTCCGGCTCGAGGCTGGGATCGCCGGAACCCATGGCGCGGCGGCGGCCGGTACCTGCGAGAGAGGAGAGTGGTTAGGTGAGAGGAGAGAGGGAGGAGAGAGGCGCGGGGAGGAGAGGCAGCGGCCTGCGGTGGCGGCCGGCCCGCGGCACGCCGGCGCGCGACTGCGCGGCCTTCTCCATGGGGCAGCGGCGGCTGAGGCGGGCCCGCGGTGGTTGGAGGTGGGAGGAGGATCGGTGGGGCGATGTCGCGCCTCTGGGGGCATCAGATCTGAGATCTGACGGTCGAGATCAGAGGACGGGCTAGGGTTTCGGGATTTTGGGGCTAGAGGGAAAATTTTGGGGATTTTCTGGGGAGGTGGGTGCATATTTTTCTAGGGGAAACCCTGTAAAGGGGTGGGAGAGTGGTGGTCTTTATATAGCCCAGGTCGCTGGCAGATTGCAAAAACATCCCCGGTTTCTCTCTCTCGCGCGAGGTGTTTATGTTTCTGACCGCCGAGGGTCCGCGGGACCTCCGATTCGGGTAAAACTTCGAACTGCGCGATCAGCGCGTCGAGCCCATCAGTCGTACCTCACTTTGATACCGTTCGGAGAATATTTTCCGGCGCCCAATAAAATAATCCATTTAATTATTAAATGGGGTTTTTCCCTCTGTTGGCTACGGCTGGTCTTGTGCGGGTTTTTGCGACGGTGATCGGATGAAACTCGGTGTCGCAAAGGTCGAGTGTCAGCGTGTCAAGGGTCGGTCTCCGTACGGTACAAGATAAGAGGGGGGCAAATAATCGCCGATCGATAAATCGGGGATGTAAACATCGCAAACAAATCAGACAATCAAACAAATCACACAGAAAACAAAAAATATTTTTTTTTGTGAAATCTGGGCTGTTACAGTGGATCTATGCTAGTGCACCCCCTAGACTAAGATAAGTGCACTCCTATGATTAAACACCTTGCAAGCATCCGCAAATACAAGATAGTAATTAAGGCAAAAGCCTAACCGTAGAAATACGATCGATGATCCATTGTTCCCTTGTGCAAAAGAGTGTGAACTGGGGTTCAGGTTTCTGTCACTCCGGCAACCCACCGTAAGCATCCTTTGTACACAATGTATTCCCCTAGTTCCTTAATAAGGCGAAGTGTTGAGTGTTCGACTCACACAACACCACTAGGAAAATAACAACACATATTACTTCAACATCATATGACTACTAACAACTAGACTTCTCCCATGTCCTCGAGAACTAAAGTAACTACTCACAAGACATAAAAGAGATCATGATCAGTGGGGATAAATATATGATAAACAATCTGGACACAATGATAATTCTCCAATAAAACTCAATAGCATTCATCACACGGTAGTAATCAATACCGGTATAGTAGAGAGGATAGATAGTACGGATTACAACACAAGTTGGACTTGTGAGGTGAGATTGGATGGTGGTGGAGATGGTGCTGATGTTGGGGATGATGTTGATGATGATCTCGATGATTCCCGTGACGATGGTGATGACGATGGTGACGATTTCCCCTTCCGGGAGGTGTTCTCCCCGGCGGAATCTTCCCGCCGGAGATGTCTTTTCTTCTCTGTAGGTTTCCGCCACGGAGCGGCGGCGGAACTCCGGAAACTCTCTCGGTTTTAGGGTTTTTGATATATGAGCGATATATAGGCCAAAGGGGGGAGCCGGGAGTGGCCCCAGGGGTCCAGGCGGCCTCCCGGCACGGCCAGGGGTGGGGCCACGTTGGGTGGCCGCTTGGGCACCCTCTGGCCCCCCTCTGGCCCCTCTTCGGCGTGTCTTCGGTAATCTTCCGAAAAATGCCCTCCGTCAATTTTTAGGTAATTTGTAGGTATTCTTCTTTAGCAACTCAGCGTCCACTTTTTACCGCTAAATCCTGCGTCTGCTTCTTCGGCATTGGAAATTTGCAAGCTGAGTAAAATAAGCCAAAACAACATAAGAACTACATCATAACATGAAATATATCAATGAATAACAAAGAATTACTATATAAAATAGTGATGCATTTTGGACGAATCAAGGGGTTGCGGGATTGGATCTTCGAACGGAATCAATGCAATTGGGTAAATGGTTCATGAATTATGGTCAACATAGTTCATATTAAAATTTAAATATCAATTAAAATTTCTATGACCTCACTAGATTTCAAAAGGTTTAAATGGTTCGGGTCAACATTTGAATCAATGTGAAAAGGCTTCGTGCAGAAGTTTTGATAAAGGTGAATTTAAACTTAGGCTTTAGCTTAGATTTAACTTGAATATTTCTAATTGATGAGTTCGGTTTGGTACCGACGTGTTTCAAATAGCTTGGGGTCATCATATGGGTCATTTTATAAAATGATTCAACTGATTTGGGCTTGTTTTCGGATTCTATGTTCAGCTGAAGTTTGAGTTTGAATTCAAATATCTATGATTTATAGATAGTCAAACATGGGTAAAAGTAGTTCCAAAGTGAGATCTGAACTTTTCAAACAAACAATAAAGGATTTATTGTATTGGAAAATCCAAAACTCTACCATGGCAGCAAACATGAGTCATTTTGTTGGCATGGCAACATCTTTAGCTGCTAAGAAATTCTATTAGAAACTTTTTTTATTTTTGTGACAGTGAATCCAAATGAAAGTTTATGACATATGAACCAATTAAAAAATATCCAATCCTTTTTGATGTTTAATTTGCATTTTAGGACTTATGTAAGTTTAAACTAAAATATGATTCAAGTCAAATTTAAAAGGTTCAACTTTATTAAACTATGCTCTACCGAATGCTCATGATCATCAAAATCACAATGCAACATGTTTCACTCAATTTGGAATTATATAATTTAAAATATGGCTCTTATTAGGTATGTATTTAAATTAGAATCAATACAAATTTGAATATTCAATTTTCTTGGTGAAATTGCATTCCATGAAGATCAATATGCAAAAAGAATCACCTCATTTTGAGTTATGGGTGAAAAGTTATAAGACCTTGAAATTCTAAGGATTTTTCTGTAAAAATACCATTGAATCTCCATGATTAATGAAAATAAAAAAATATAAAGTCCACGTGGTAGTATCCTATTGTTTGATACCTCTTCAATAGGGATTTAAGTCATATCTGTTAAATGTAAGTGGGGATCGAGGGCTAAGATGGAGCCATTTGTGCCAAAGAGGATTCTCACTATAAAGTCACCGGAAAGCTCTCGGTTTCGATGGGAAGGGCACTCCATTGCTCGTTGAGGTCGAGGAAGAGCATCATTGGGTGCGGCTTGTCAGCGCGGGAACGATGAAGGCGGGGAGACTTATCGAGGGAGAAAGAGACATCATCAGTGGCTCACTAGAGTCATGCATGATAGCAATGGTCTTCGGGTGTGGAGCTTCTGCTTGAAATCTAGTGTATCTGGATGCGCATGTTGGTAAGAATGTGAGTGCGAACTTGAGGAACCAAATGTATATGGTCTCATGTCAGATGGTTGTTCACCGCGCCGTAGTTGAAACTAGGGCATCGATGATGCTTCATTGACGATGAACTTGGTCATAGATGAAGCTCTATCGAGCAAAAGGTTCCTAGGAGGTTTGGCGCGAAAATGGAGAAGCTGGTGATGGCATGGGATGGTCAAGTAGGGTTCAGGAAGAGGTGAACATGTCGAGGCTCAATGATGTTAGCGTGATGATAATTTCAAGGGATTTTTGTGGGGCAATGAGAAGGGAGTCAAGTGGTTTTTATAGTACAAGGTTCCGGGCATCGTGGTTGTCGTGCGTGTTGTGGAGATCGTGAGCTAGCTCGGGGGCATGCATGCAGATGGTGTGGGCTGGTTATCGAAGATGAACCTGGCACGTTGGAAAAAGTGATACGTCTCAAACGTATCTATAATTTTTGCTTGTTCCATGCTTGTTTTGGTGACTTTGCTACGTGTTTCAATACACTTTCATATCATTTGCAACATATTTGGGACTAACCTATTAAACTAGTTCCCAGTGCAAGTTTCTGTCTGTTTTTGACCATGCGTTGCAGAAAAAAGGTCATAAGTCAATATTGCCGAAAAAATCCAGAAAAGTTTCAGAAATTCTTATTTTTCGGAAGACTCCAAAAGCCCGAAGAGGGCCCAGAGGGGAGCCACCCCCTAGCCAGGCGACCACCTGGCGTGGTCAGGGCCTGGTCATGCCCCCTGGCCATCTGGTCACGTGGGCCACATCCTGGTGCCTCTCTTTGTCATATATTTACCACTCGTTCTGAAAACCTTGGAGGAGGACTCTTTTTTTCCATCTACACCACTGTTCCGCCGCCAACGTGATCCCTAGGTTGGGATCAGCAGGAGTTCCTATCTTGGCACCCTTCCGGAGGGAAGGTTGATCTCTGGAGACTCCTCCACCACCATGCTTTCCTCCAAGATGCTTCTTGAGTAGTTCCTCCTTGGACCTAGGGTTCATGGAAGAAAGTTAGATGATGTATTATCTCCAATCTTGTGCTTCATTGACTAGACTTTATGAGCTGCCTATCATGATCACGCATTTTTTCTATAGTTTCTATGTTCTTATGTTATATTTGCTGGGATCTCATGGATTATGAGATTATGTTCAGATTGTGGAAAAAAATTGATCTTTTTTATATTGTGTTCTTCGTAGTCATGCATGTTCTCCATTGTAATGTATTCATTTGTCCAAGTAATAGGTTGTAACTCCGAGAGGGAGTGTTATACTAGATAATGGGTTTATGCCTCTTGATGTCCAACTTGATTGACAGAAACATGGGACAAGGGAATGTGTTGTTGCCATTAGGAGTACAACATCGGTGCTTATCACTGCGTGTCACCAGGATTGCTTACATTACACATAGAGTGTCAATGCAGTTGTCAGTTGCTTTGGGTTTGCACCATATAGTTGTGGCTCGCAACTTAATAAGAGTGAGATGTTCTGGATAGATATCTCAAGGTGGATGATTCGTAAGTAGCTTCTGATGAATAAACGATCTACTTGACTTGGTGTATTACCCACACAATTGAACCTTGCACTCTCTATAGCATAATTAGCATTGCAGTGCATTTATAATTCTGTCAATTGCCCAGCTATAATTTCTTCACCCAATATAGCTTTTGACCGTCTTTCGGGAGAGAGACATCACTAGGAGCGCCATGACCCCCCGTTCCATATTCTCATCATAAGTTTACACCACTACTAATTACTTCTTTACTTTTCCTTTCAGTTGAAATATTACTGTAACACCCTCATGTCTTGTAACAGTAATCACTGTTGATTGAACAGTACACACCTTGTACTGTTAAATCACTGTGCTTGATCTTTGCCTTGATCATCTTTGAATGCACACATGAAACAAATTAAAAATGTTTTTTGTCTCATATTTAAAAACAATGTGGAAAATAAAACTTTGTCCAAAAATTGTGAAAGTAATTTTGTAAAATTTCTAAAAGTCAGTGGATAACATCCATATAGTTTTGGAATTTATTAAGCAATAAAATAAATCCAACAAATAAAAACAGTAGCCTAAAGTCAACTTTTGCCAATGACTTAATTAAAACAAATTCCAAATGAATTATTTAAATGCCCAAGCCTTTTTATGGCATGTCTATGTGTGGCAACACAAATTTACAAACAAGTTTCACTTTGCACAAAATTCAAATGGAGATCAAATATAACAGAAAGGAAATGGAAATAAAAGAAAATACAGAAAAGAAAAAAAAGCAAAAGGAGCCCACCCCTGTTTCCCCCTAGCCCACTAGCCAGCCCATCCCGGCCCAGCAGCCCCTCCCTCCCTTGTCTTCTTCCTCCGGTTGCGTGGAGGACATCCCACGGCCGGACGGCTCGCCGTGGCGGCCATCCACGGCCGGCGGCGTGGATATGACCCCCCCAAGCCACGGCGCCCCCAACCCTAACCCGCGGACGCGCCCATTCCCTTCCCCTCCCCTCGCGCCCACCCCGGTTTCCCGTCGCGCTCCCGTGCCGCCGGGCAACGGCCGCCACAGGCCGCACCGGCGTGTCTGGAGCACTCCCCGCGGTCGACTACCTCGCCCCTAGCAGTCCTCCGCCGCCGCCATCCTCTACATCGCCGGAGCCATCGACGTCCTCCCCTCCGCGAACGCCGGCGACCGCAGCCCGATTTCGTCGCGCTCCGGCCTCCTTCTGTTCCGCCGCGACAACTTCAAGCACCACTGTGAGCTCCCCGTCGATTTGGCCCTCTTCACGCTCGTTCCCGTGCCCGTTTTCGCCATGACCACCGTACCCAGCTCTGGCCGCCGCCGCTCGTCATTGGCGACATGGCTCCGGCCAACCCTACCTCCAGCCGTTGGTCCCGTTCGATGCGGCGCGCCACGGGCGTCCCGTAGCATCAAACCAGGTGCCAACTGGTGGCCTGGGCGCCGTTTCCCGGGCAGCGCCGCCTTCACTGTTGCTCGCCGAAGCAACTCCGGCGTGCAGCCGTTGGGGACATTAGGCCCCCCTAACCCCGGGATAGCCCTATGATATGTGGGGCCAACATGATTAGCTTAGGGGCTAATCCCCTATTAAAATTAATAACGCCCCCACTGATTAGCTAACCTTAGAGAATGACACATGGGCCCAACCTGTTAAGTTAATTACATAAGATTATTTAAAAAGTTTCTCTATGACAGATGGGTCCCACCACTGGAAAATTCCAATTTAATTGAATTAATATATGTTTAATAAAATTGTAAGTATGACATGTGGGCCACCCATCCTGTTTTATTATTTAAAATGTAGTTAAAATGCTTTCATTAAATGTGAGGCTGACATCTGGGACCCACTGGTCAGTAGGTCCCACTTGTCAGGTTTGACCAGTCAACACACAATGTGGATAATGTTTCTTTTTAATATTAAACGAAATTCAGAAATTAATTTAAATGGATTAAATCTTAAAATTAATATCTTTTAAACCGTAAGTCAGATTCAAAAACTTTATACATGAAAAGTGATCAGAAAAATATAACGAATACGGATACGCTATCCGTATACCAACCACACCCCTCTAACACAACGAACATCGACATCCCCCCCTCCGGGCCGTATGTCGATAATCACCCGGAGCCGGATTTTCATCCTCGGATGAATTCCCGCTCTGAGCAACGTGCATTGCACTGCGTTAGAACACCGTTAACATTGCATTTGTCATGTCATGCATCTGTTTTTTTATGCTTGCTTTGTATTTACTGTTTCTCCCCCCCCTTTATTCTCCGGTAGACCCCGCTACTATTGCCGACTACACTTCTGCCGGGTACGACTACTTCGTGGACGACCCTACCCCTACCCGCGAGCTTCCAGGAAAGCAGAGCCATTCTCTTCCCCAGATACCGCCTATCTTTCCGTACATTTCTTGCACTAGGCATTGTTACTGATGCTGCTACGTTACAATCCTATTCTATTGCATAGCCTGTTTTTGTCGCCCCTTGTTGTACCTTCCTTTATCCTATGCTACCTGCTATAAATATATATTATATTCAGCAGTGGGACCTGCGCATTGTTAGCTAGGATTAGATAGTGGGCCGTGGACACTCAGGAGAGTGACGTGGATACAAAATATATACCACTGCAACAGGTACGGATCAATGCAGACGCCCTAGGGAACCTACAACGGCAAGACTCTGCCGAGTCGCTTCGAGTTTGACTTACGAGTGGAATGGACTCGTATTTCACTCTCGTCGGCCCAGTAGCGTAGCACCACCGGGATGATACGAGGTTTACCTCGTTAGATCATTCCGCTGATGTCTCTGTCGAACCTCTTTAAGTGTACCATCGAGGATGATACCTCCTGGTTTCACTTAATGGTAGGCACTCGAAACAACTGGTGTCCTTAAAGGTAAGAGTCGAGCGACCCAACGGTGCCCACGAGCGGTATTGCGTCGAGAACGACAGGGAGGGTACGACCGACGTTACTAGCGTTCTTGGCCCCTGCTCGTCTCTCGCGAGAGTTACCGAACCACGCAAAGTCGAGCTCTACCAAGAGCACACGCGAGGAAAGGTAAGGAGACGGTTCACCTTGTTGGTAACCGCGCTCTTTGACGGGACGACAGGGCAAGTCCCGACGTTACTGGTGGTCCTTGTTGTTGATCGTTGTCCGTTGTGTTGTAAGTCAGACAGTGATAACGGCTGTCTGCGAGATAATAATAAAATACTAAATGGTTCGGCGGATGACTTGAGAGGCCCATTGGTCTGTACGCACTACCTTCACGTGGGATAAGGAGTTATGGGTTCCCCTGCGTCGTAGTTTGTCCGAAAGCTCTTCAGGCATCCGCAATACCGCTGCCTGTGCCGGGAAATGGTGTCTTCTTCGCTCGAGCGGTGTGTATTTGGATTTTCTTTTGCTTCACCGGCCAGCCACGCACCGTGCAGGAGCGTGAAGGGTGAGGGTTCCTAGACCCCTGATCGCATAGGATATAGTTCGGCGGATGGCCTCTCTGTTGAGCCTAGGATGGGCTGCGGCGTGTCGGATAGCTTTGGTGGAGCGTTCCCTAACAAGGTTCCCGCCACCCTGGAGATTCGAGCGTGCAGGCTGAACAATAGTGCACCCCTGCAGGGAGTCTAATCTGTTCGAATAGCCATGTCCATGGTAACAGGACGCTTTATGCTGAAGCTGGATCTTACCACTACAAACTACTACTATTAAACTATATGGTTCCGGGTCTTCTTCCTCGCAGGCAAATCGAGGAAGGGAACTCAGAGGCATTATTATTATCAATCATTACAACTTACTATTATACAATGTTGCAGCAACTTCTGCTGCATTGTTACTTATTGCTTTATATAAATTGTTGGCTGTTCTCTTCTTGTGCTGCAAGACTCGTCGGAAGATGCTAGTCTTCGATAGGCCTAGCTTGTTATCCTTGTTCTGATTTCTATCTTGCAGTCCACTCTATACAGCCTCCCCTTTCAATTTGATACAAATGCATAAATGCTTAGTAGTGGACGTAAGACTCGCGGGTATACTAGATAATCACCCTTGCTTTATTTCCACCATTTTGTTTTCCTAATCGGCCGCTGTAATCGACGTTGGAGCCCAGGAGCAGGAGTACCCCTGAGGCGCCTACTACTACGTCGAGCCCCCCTTTAACCAGGACCAGGAGTACTTTTGGAGGCTCCCAGGCAGGAGGCCTTGCCTTTTCAATCTGTATCTCTGATGTTATTTGTGCTAGCCTTCTTCAGGCAAAACTTGAATAACTATGTCTGTACTCAGATATTATGGCTTGTATAACTTATGTATTCGGATCCTTGTGATCCCTAGTATTGCAACATTTTGGTTTATCATTTTGTGTTTAGTGTTGTGATGTGATATTCTCACTGTGGCACCCTAATCTCAGCCGTGTATCATGCGTGTATGGTTACTGTACACGGATTGATTTCTGGGCGTCAGAAGTTGGTATCAGAGTCGACTGCCTGTAGGAAACCACCCAACCACTACCTGGTCTAAGTTGAGTCTAGATTTTGAAAACCTATTTTGCTAATTTAATATTTGGCTTACGGGCCCACATCGATGTCACTACGTGTGATATCTATGGTATTAGGATCCTTTTCTTCGTACCTATGCTCTGGGACTCTGCTCTCTTATCCTTGCTGGTAAGTTTTACAAACTCTGTCATTAGGATCACATTCTCTTGATTCCACCCGGCGTTCTGGTGCGTACCCCTTTGTTGAGTCGCGTCGCAGGAGTTCGGCCCCAGGTCCCGGACCGCGGATCCCTTTCTCATTCAGGGCAAGCCGCGCGTTCTCTAACACAAACTCCTGTGGCCAACAGTTTTCTTGCGGCGTGATTGACATAGTGGAATCTATGTTGCGTCGTGTATTCCTTACCGCGGTCTGCGCGCCGCCTAGTGAGACCTTTTTCTTAATTTCTACGACGTTACGCTGCCCGATTTTCGGTTGACTCTATGTGTGGATGTGTATGTCTTGTATGACTACTCCTATATATCTGCGCCTCCTCTTCGTTGTCGCATTACCTCATGCTCGTTTCCGGTATCTCCTTAAATTTTCATCGCTGAAATACCCCTGTTAAATTCTGGCAGGATGGCTGGTCGTGGTGGTCGTGGTCATGGTGCCAACGATCCACCTCCGCCGCCGGACTACTTGGCCTCGATGATGCAGTAGTTTTAGTTGAACCAAGTTTTCATGCAAGGAGTCATAGATCAGCTCCAGAACCAGAATCAGAACCAGCACCAGAACCAACGGCCTGTGGTTACTCTGCGGGATTTCATGCGTCTCAATCCTCCTCTCTTCCACCAACCTGAACAGCCGCTGGATGCCGATGATTGGCTTCGTGACATCACTCGTCAGCTGGAGTTCGCTAGGGTGCACGCTGCTGATTATGTCACCTTCACGACCTATTTCCTGTGTGGCCCCGCTGCTCAATGGTGGGACACCCACAAGAGCTCTCTAGCTGAAGGGACTATTGTCACTTGGAATGACTTCAAGGCTGCTTTCCGTGCTCGTTATGTCCCCCAGGCAATCATGAACCGTCTGAAGGCCGAGTTCCGCAACCTCGTTCAGGGCAACAAAACTGTAGAGGCATATCAGAGGGAATTCCTCCGCCTCTCCCGCTATGCTGCAAGTGACCTCCCAGATGACGCAAGTAGGCAAGAAAAGTTCCGTGATGGACTCAACTCAGATCTCCATCTTTCTCTGGCCCTGCATGTCTTCCCCGACTTTGCTACTATGGTGAACCAGACTATCACTCTTGAGACCGCTCAGGCTAAGTTCAGGGGTTCACCGAAGCGCCCCCGTGACCCTGACTCATCTTCGGGCACAACACAGAAGCAACGTGTCTGGATTCCGCACAGCGTGTATCGTCCACCTGCCCCTGCACCAAGGTCGTCGTATGTTACACCACTTATTCAATGCATAACATTTCTCTCACTTCTCGCTCACATGAAGGTTGCAGGATTGCAAGCTCATCTGGCGGAAGGCCAGTAGAGTATAACACGCACAAAATTTGGGTTCATCAGATTAGGGGAAGCTTAGGGTTAACCCATCGGGGCATTTTGAAACCCATACAACAAACATCATAAGCAAGGGATACAAGTTCGAAAGCAGAAGGATGACGACACAGAGCAGATGATACCGTTCGCCAAAGGCATTTCGTATCAGGGGAAATTAGTCAATGATTTAGGACACAAGGGGACGGCAGGTAGTAATCCACCAAAAAGGTCAGGTGGGGGTATAGAGAGTCTGGTGTGAGTATCGGTACTCAACCATAAGAAGAAAGAATACAAAGGCATCGGATGATAGAAGCATCTAGATATTTCGATGCTTAAGTACAAAGAAATTATGATTTCCATAACAGTGTATCATATTCAGATACATCGATCAAACATGGATAAGTGGAATATAAGCCTGACGGTCAATCAACCGAGGTTTGAGTTACCGATATGTGTGGAATGACGTCTGAGATGGAATAATGTCCTTATAGGGATCAACTAATGATTGCGTGCACTCGCGCACACGATGATTCAACAGATCAGAATGACAAAGCCAAGGGAGGGCATCGAAGACCACAAGACAAACAGGATTAATCATAGTGCAAGCAGGCAAGAAGAATCTCCAAAGCAGTAGGCTGCCGAGGATTGTCGTGAGATCTAATAGTATTTCAAAGTATTTTGGGAATCACAGGAACAACTTAGGATGAACGGATCCTTAATAAATGTGAGGAATTATCCGCAGGGTGAAAATAAGCTGCAAGGATTTCCGAAACAACGGAAAGTATTTCGATGCATCTTGTGAACACAGGAGCAACTGGGATTGAATGGATGAACAGAAGGTGTATGTGGTTATACATACGGCCTTATCGGTGGCAGGGAATTGGAAAGGTGATCGGCAAATAGGGTCTCGACAATTCATTGGAGAATATCTTCGGCATCTTCTGGTTAATCAGGTCATCATCTGTGATGAGGGCTCTCCGGGAGGATCAGTCACGAGAACCTAGAGTTAGAGTTAGCAAAATCTTTAACCCGAAAGAGAAGAGAGATCAGAGTCCCAGAGTAAGGGTACAGAGAAAAAGATCCTAATACCACCCAGTTTTTGTGACATGGGCCGATAAGCCACACGACACTATTAGTAAAGTGGTTTTGCAAGAACTAGACTCGACTTCGACCAAGGAGTTGGAAGGGGGTTACCTACAGGAAGTCGGCTCTGATACCAACTTGTGACGCCCCCAAAATCAATCCGTCTACAGTAATCATACACGCAGGGTACACGGCTGAGATTAGGGTGCCACGGTGAGAATATCACAGCACAACACTAAACACAAAAGGATAAACCAATATGTTACAATAAAGGGTGGTCACGCGGACCCGAATAAATAAGTTATACAAGCCGTAATATCTGAGTACATACATAGTTAGTCAAGTTTTGCCTTAAGAAGGCTACCACAAATAACATAAGAGATACAGATCGAAAAGGCAAGGCCTCCTGCCTGGGAGCGTCCGAAACTACTCCTGGTCCTGGTCAGCGGGGGTCTCGACGTAGTAGTATCCGCCTCCGGGGTACTCCTTGTCACAACCCCAAGTTAGGTATGTGCTAGGAATAGCAAGTCCCTTTGCATCATGTGAAAATTTCAAAGAAAATTCAAAAATGGGGAAAAGAAAGCCCTGAAAAATTAATTCAAATGGCAAGATAAATATTTCTTCCAAAAATTCCTCTGGTATTTTTTAAAATTCTTATAAATATGCATGTTCACATATAAAGTGAAGTGGGTCCCACTGCATGCACCAAGATTTTTCAAGAATTCCAAATAGGGCTTGGAAATTAATTAAATACCCTATTTATTTTGAAATTCATATTATTTGAATTTCAAAAATCTCCAAAACTTGTGAGTGGCTAGCTATATGTCTTATAAGCCCACATAAAAGTTTTGAGGATTTTACAAATTGCCTTGCTTTTTATTTGGGGCAAAACAAATAACAGAAAAAGGAAAAACAGAAGAAAGCAGAGAAGAAAAAGAAAAACAAATCCCAGCCCACCCCTTCGGCCTCGGGCCCAACTAATTGAACCCCGGCCCAAGCCCACGAGGGGCTTGTGGTCTACCCCAAGCAGCTCGCTGTCGAGCATGCCGGGGGCGACGACCGCCACCTTGACGGCGAGAGCCGTCTAGGCCTCCCGGGGCTCCCTCTCCTCGCCACGACAGCGCCCAGACTCCTCCACTCCTTTCCCCTCGCTCGCCGCTTCCTCTCTTCCCTTCCCCTCGTCGATTTCCTCACCGGCCGAAGCTCGCCGGAGAGCGCCGCCAAGCGCTCGCGTGGCCAAAGACCTCTAGACGCCCCGCCGTGATGTCCCGCAGAACCACAACCGTCGTCTTCATCTCCAAGCGCAAGCAATCGAGCCGGGAGGCCCCGTAGTCGACGCCACCTCCGCCAAGTCCCCGCCGGCAGTCGTGGACCTCGTCGAGGAATACCTCGCCACCGCGCCCTCCCAGCTCTCGCCGTCGACTCCATAGAATCCATGGTGAGGTCCTCTTCCTTTTGGCCCCTCTGGCGCATCGCCCCGTGCCCTGGCTGCCAAGATCCTCCGTCCAGTGGCTCCGGCTGCCGCGAGTTTGTCGCCGGCGAGGCCTTGGGCCCTCCCAGTATGCCCCGCGTGTGATGCTAGTTGCGCACGAGCGAGAGGCACCTGCCCTTCCCCTCCTCCGCCCCTCTCACGCACGCCGGCGAGCCTCCGCCGTGCCTAGTGGCACCGGCGGCTAACCGCCGGCCGGCGTGGCCATTAGGGCCGCTTTTTAACCGCTAATCCCACCCCTTGAGCCTATGACAGTGGGCCCCCTGGACACTACCTAACCCCAGTTAGTTTAACAGAACGGGTTAATTAACCCCCCCCCCCCCCACTGACTTGGTGGACCCAACGTCAGCTGCCCGCTGACGTCACCCTGACGTCAGGCTGGCGCAGTAAATCATTTAATTGATTAATTTATTTCAGAAAATGCAATAAACTTTGGAAATTCCTAATTAATTCATATTAACTCCAAATTAAACATATAATATATGAACAATTATCAGAAAAATGCAAGGATTAAGAATATGCAAATTGTTTTCATGTTTGACCATTTTAAAATGGGCGAACAGTAGCAAACATGCATATGGATCCTTTTCAAATTCAAATTTGGAGTGAATTTGCAAATGACTTTGCAACACATTTATTTTAGATGGATTCATCCACACATCAGAAGCTTTATCTCAACTATACCACATCACTTCATGCTCAACCTTTTCAAATAAACTTTCATGCATTCAAATGCATTTGAAATTCATTGATAAATCAAATGGAGTTTGAATTTGCAATTCAATTGCAATATACTACTTTTAGATAGAATTGTCCACAGAATGCAACCATAAACATCTCCATTACAATCTTATTCATGTGATTGTGCATTGTACATTATGTTGATCCTATGATTGTCATGTTGCTGATAGACGTGCACCCGGAATCGGAGGGCACCCCCTTCGTTGAAGACACCGTTATCGAAACCTCGTCAGCAAGGCAAGCAAACCCCCATTGATCATATCTATCAAATCCCAATTCCCTCTCAGTCTCGCTTATGCATGTTTAGGAGATCACCTTGCATCGATTCTACCGCATAGTTGAACCCATATCCTTTGCATGACCTATCATTTTGTCACAGTAGTAAACAAACCACAATCCTACCAAATGTAGGAGTTGGTTGATATCATGTGGGCCCTACAACTGTTACTTCTTATTGCATGCTTAGTGGTATAATGAGGTTGCTTTTGATGTGAGTCGGGATGATAGTGAACATGGTGTTGATGAAAGTGAAACTGTGTTGGTGAATCTACCCTAATACAAGGTGAACGATGAGAGGCTGTGTAGGAGTACATAGTGGGTTGTCTTGTTGAACACCGCCTTAAGCCCTAGTTCTTGTGTGGTGATCCAAGAAGAAGAGTACAACCACATATTGGGCTCACTGACCCCTCTCGACCTAGTACCTCACCCCGTTCGAACCCCAAAAGTCGCAGTAGTTCAGAGTTCTGGTAGGGCTATGGCACGGTCTGCGAAGTGGATGAACGGCTTTTCAAGACCGGCTTGGGACCCTGCACACATCGTTTGAGGCTGTACTGGAACCTCGGCCGGACTTCCATACGGATCCCCCTCAGATAGGCGACTCTCTGGACTAGAACGGAGCTGTGGGCGAAGTGTCGTGGCAACATCCTCGCCGGTACCCGCTTGAAGGGTCCCACTCCCAGGCGGTAACTGATGAGTGTGTGTGTGTAGCGGTACACCCCTGCAGGGTTAACAAAACTATTCGAATAGCCGCGTCCGCGGTTAAGGACTGCTTGGAAAGCTTAGCTTGATTATTAGACAACTTGAACAGGATACTTGTAAAACACACCAAGATAATTGTGAGTGCTATGGCGTGCTTTCTCGTGGGGAAGTCGAGGAAGGCACCATAGTGGTGTAATTGATTGGAGAAAGTAGTGGACTCGTGTACGCTTCTTACCTCAAGTCTGGTACTCGTAGTTCAGGACTAGCCAAGTCAAAGCTGGCACTTCTGCAATTGAACCCCACCTCCCTTTTCTTTGATACATGTGCATGAGTAGTATAGTTCCTACATAAGTCTTGCTGAGTACGACTTTGTACTCACGTTTGCTTATTCTATGTTTTAGATGAACCCACCCACTCAATGTTGGCTTCTACCCGAAGCTCGAAGAATGAAGACTCAGACCAAGATCAAGCTAGTGTAGTCCCAGTCAGACGACAGTTCCCTCGTGGAAGGGCTTGTTTATAGTTAAGGCTTCTCTAAGCCATTCGTTAAACTTGTATGTACTCAGACCTACTTTTCTTCCGCATGTTTGATGTAATGTTGGATCACAGACTTGTGATCCCTGTGTGCACTCTGTAAGAGTTATCAATAATGTTGTATACTTTGTAGAGAATTGCAATGATACATGTTGTTCATACAAGGCATGTGTGCTGCGTGTATGTTTATAACATGCATGTCTTTGTATGGGTTTTCGAGACCTTAGTTGTGATCTGGCTGGCGGTCTTTTGTACACCAAGTGGCCCTTAGATGTGCGTAGCTTTGGGCATCGCGATGCGATTGCTCGAGACTCTGTCTCGTGTACACTTTGATGTATGATCGTGCCCTCCCTAGACCCCGACTAAGTGATCGGGCTGGGGTAAGTCTATGTAAGAGTTATGAGATAGTCGATACTATGGTTGAGGCGACTTGTCTGCGAATATGGGAGTTCATCACCCATATCATTAGACTTGTGTGCGGACGATGAGGACCCATCTCAGATGATCATCCGGCCTGGATGGGATGCCCCTCACGTACGATGCTTTCCGAGAACGTTCTATGCTTGGCCTTGTCTGCATATAACTATGTCGTAGCGGGACGTGCATACGCTAACCCCGGGTCCCGACAGACTTGATATCAGAGCAGGACTAACTGTAGGATTATCAGCCTTGGCCGAAGTCGAGTCTAGCCTTCTATAGTTATATAGTTACTCTGGGTATATAAGGGAACAACGTAAGGCTTCTTTTTCTCCTTACCCTCATCGTTCTGAGTTCTGAGTCACCCTCATCTTATTCTACGGGAAGATAGGACTAGGCTCATCTATGTCTGACTAGAACATCTCGTTGATTGCCTCCTTACAGCCATAGGATTGTTGTGGTTGTCTAGAGTTTCTGTGTTTTGAATTCATTGAAGATGTTATGTCCAATTTCTTCGAGGTTGTTTCAATTTCCATCCCAGTGTAGTCGTTATGCTGCCGGATTTGTTCCGTGTTTCTTTGATTCATTGCCTTTGC
Source organism: Bromus sterilis (assembly GCA_950022295.1). Lineage (NCBI taxonomy): Eukaryota > Viridiplantae > Streptophyta > Magnoliopsida > Poales > Poaceae > Bromus > Bromus sterilis. The sequence goes on along the minus strand of OX465596.1, from coordinate 342,017,933 downwards.
ATTATAGTCTTCTCCTCCATAAATCATATCCTTTTATCCTTGACTCCATCGTACAACCTGTTCTGATTGTTGATTTTTATCACACAGGATGTCAGGTGGAACTCGTAGTGCTGTTCTTCGGAATCGAGACCGTGATCGGAATCGAAATGATGATGAACCTCCACCACCGCCTTCTGCGGCGGAAATCATGATGGAAGCTAAGCGGAATAGACGTGATCAAATATGCCTTTTGGAGCTCATCGAGCAGAATACCGCCCACCATCGTAATGTGGTGGTCAGCATTTAGGACTTCAACCTCCTCAAGCCACCGGTATTCCGATATTCTTCTGAGCCCCTTGAAGCTGATGATTGGCTCTGTTCCATCGAGCGTAAGCTTGACACTGCACATGTTGCTCCCGATGACCGAGTTATTTTCAGGGTATACTTCTTGGAAGGTGTTGCTCTTTAGTGGTGGGAGAACTATGTTGCTATGAATCCATATGATCACGTAGTGACTTGGCAGGAGTTCTGTGTTGCCTTTCGAGGGTACCACATTCTGGATGAGTTGATGGAGCGCAAGAAGGAAGAGTTCTGCAATATGAATCAAGGAGAGATGTCCATTCATGAGTATGTGAGGGAACTGAACCTCTTTCTCGTTATGCCGAAGATGAGATCACCACCGATGCCAGAAAGCAGGCAAGGTTCCGCAAGGGACTTAGCCCCATCCTTCGTCATGATCTCAACCTCCTTGAGTTTGCCACCTTTGAGGATTTAGTCAATAGATCCTTCAGAGCTGAGCATGGCAATGAAGTTTTTGAGAAGTCGCGCAAGCATGCTCTTGAGCTTGCCCCTTCTTCCAGTTCACGCCCTCAGAAGCGCATGATCTGGATTCCTAACAGTTTGATCCACCCAAACAACCCACCAAGGCCATCCCTTGTACCGCCTCATCCACCAGCTCCACCAAACAACCCAGCTCCCCGCACTATCTTTGGAGCCTGCTTTACATGTGGCCAGCCTGGTCACTATTCTCGTGAGAGCCCCGTCAATCAAAATGCTCCACCCCATGCCAAAGGAAACCCCACTGTTCGTGCCAAACCACCCCCGAAGGTTCCCACCGCCAAGCCTTTCACTTCCACAAATCTTGGACGTGTGAACCAAATCTCAGCTGAGGAAACTGATAGTACTTCTAACGTCATTCTTGGTACGCTCCCAGTCAATTTTGTCCCCACTTCTGTTCTTTTCGATCCAGGAGCATCTCACTCGTTCATGTCGGAGAGTTATGCACTTCGGCATGATGTATCCTTTGAAGAAATGTTCACCCCTATGATCATTCAAACTCCCGGTTCAAAATGGCAAACTAATAGAGTAAGCCATGGTAATAAAATTGCAATTGAGGGTTTAGTATTCCTTGCTTCACTCATAGCCCTCAAGTCTTCCGACATTGATTTCATCCTTGGTATGGATTGGTTATCAAGACAACATGCTTTTCTTGATTGTAAAGCCAAGTCAGTTAGACTTACACATCCTTCAGGACAGACGACAGCTTACTCCTCACCAAGAACAAGAACCCAGGTGCATTCTTTGAATGTGCTTCCCCTTCCCGACCTTGAAGATGTTCCGGTGGTTCGTGACTTTCCGGATGTCTTTCCTGAAGAGCTGCCGGGAATGCCACCCGACAGATGTGTAGAGTTCATAGTGGATCTTATGCCAGGAACCGCACCAATTTCTAGACGCCCATAAAAATGGCCCCACGTGAGTTAGCTGAGCTTAAAACCCAACTAGAAGCTTTGTTGGAAAAAGGCTTCATCCGCCCTAGCTCATCGCCATGGGGTTGCCCCGTTTTGTTCGTAACGAAGAAAGATGGAACAGAAAGGATGTGCGTAGACTATCGCCCGCTAAATTTAGCGACGATAAAGAACAAGTACCCACTGCCCAGGATCAATGATCTTTATGATCAACTTGCAGGATCCTCTGTCTTCTCCAAGATGGATTTGAGATTAGGCTATCATCAAATCAAATCTGAAACGAGGACATTCCCAAAACGGCTTTTACTACTCGTTATGGTCTTTACGAGTACACCGTCATGTCCTTTGGTTTAACCAATGCCCCCGCCACTTTCTCACGCATGATGAATTCGATCTTCATGGAGTACCTAGATAAATTTGTTGTAGTTTATCTTGATGACATTCTCATCTACTCGAAGAATGAAGAAGAACATGTCGAACACCTAAGGCTGGTATTGATGAAACTTAGAGAGCACCGCCTTTATGCCAAGTTCTCCAAGTGTGAATTCTGGCTACCAGAAGTGACCTATTTAGGCCACGTGATTTCTGCAAAAGGCATTGCTGTCAATCCCGAGAGAGTTCGGGCCGTCCTTGAGTGGACTCCACCTGAATCGGTTAAGCAAGTTAGGAGTTTTCTTGGCATAGCAAGCTATTGCCGCCGCTTCGTCGAGAACTTTTCTAAAGTTGCAAAGCCTCTAACTGAACTCCTCAAGAAAGATAAGAAATTCCAATGGACCCCCAAGTGCGAGGAAAGCTTTCAAGAGCTAAAAAGAAGATTGACTTCTCTACCCGTACTTGCACCTCCAGACACCAAAAAGGATTTCGAGATCTTTTGTGACGCCTCACGGCAAGGGTTAGGATGCATACTTATGCAAGATAGACATGTGGTAGCTTATGCTTCACGTCAGTTGCGGCCACATGAAGAGAACTATCCTACCCATGACCTTGAACTCGCTACCGTAGTTCATGCCCTAACAACTTGGCGACATTACCTCCTTGGTAATCGTTGTGAGATCTATTCCGACCACCAAAGCCTCAAATACATTTTCACCCAGCCAGATCTTAATCTCAGGCAAAGACGCTGGATAGAGTTGATAAAAGATTATGACGTAGGAATTTCTTACACCCCAGGCAAAGCCAATGTCATGGCTAATGCACTAAGTCGTAAGTCGTATTGTAACAACCTCATGTTACAACAGTATCAACCACTTCTTCATGAGGAATTTCGAAAGCTCAACCTCGAGATTGTTCCTCGTGGATCTCTTTTCAACTGGGTGGCGAAACCAACCCTTGAGAATCAAATCATAGTTGCCTAAAGGCGTTCACGAGGTGTTCGCCGGATCAAGGAGAACATTGCTAGCGGAGTTGCTAAATGTTTCTCCATAGATAGCAAAGGAACGTTATTCTTTGGAAATCGTTTGGTAGTACCTAAGAATAGGGAACTAAGGAAACTCATCCTCAAGGAACCCCATGACACACCCCTCTCGATTCATCCCGGTAGCACAAAAATGTACTGAGATCGACGCTAGAGATTTTGGTGGACTAGGATGAAGAGAGACATTGCTCAATTTTTTGCTGAATGTGATGTTTGTCGTCGCATCAAAGCATAACACCAAAGACCTTCTAGCACACTTCAACCTTTTCCTATTCCCTAGTGGAAATGGGACAAAGTCGGTATGGACTTCATCACCGGCTTTCCAAAAACCCAGAAAGGAAATGATGCCATCTTCGTTGTCATAGATAGGCTTTCCAAAGTTGCTCACTTCCTTCCAGTACGCGAGTCTATAACTGCTAGCCAGTTAGCGGACTTGTACGTCTCTAGAATTGTATCCCTTCACGGTGTTCCTTTGGAAATCAATTCTGATCTTGGTAGCCTTTTCACCTCTATATTTTGGGGAAGCTTCCAACATGCTATGGGAACTCATCTCTCCTTTAGTAAAACTTTCCATCCTCAGTCTAGCGTTCAAGTTCAAAGGGTTAATCAAATCTTGGAGGACATGCTCAGAGCTTGTGTTATCTCATTCGGAAAGAATTGGGAGAAGTCTCTTCCATTCGCCGAATTTGCTTATAACAATAGTTTTCAATCTAGTCTGAACATGTCTCCTTTTGAACTCCTTTATGGAAGACGATGTCGAACACCACTAAATTGGTCAGAAACCGGTGAAAGACAATTCTTTGGACCGGATATGATCATGGAAGCAGAAGAGCAAGTTTGCATTGTTCGTGATCAATTGAAAGCCGCCCAGTCTCGTCAGAAAAGCTACTATGATCATCATCATAGGCAAGAGAGCTACAATATGGATGAGAAGGCTTACCTTTGGGTTAATCCTCTGAAGGGAACCCAAAGATTCGGTATCAAAGGCAAATTGGCCCCACGTTACATCGGACCTTTCCGCATTCTTGCTAAACGTGGAGAAGTTTCCTACCAACTTGCACTACCCCCGCACCTTTCCCGAGTACATGATGTATTCCATGTGTCACAACTCAGGCGTTGCTTCAAGGACCCATCCGTGAAGTCGACCATGAAATGCTTGATCTAGAAGATGACCTTTCTTATCGAGAATACCCCGTTCGTATTCTTTATTCAGCAGAGTGTGTCACTCGTCGTCAGAAGATTAGGTTTCTGAAAGTGCAATGGTCACACCACTCTTAGAAAGAAGCCACGTGGGAAAGAGAAGACCGTCTCCGTGCCGAGTACCCCTCCTTCCTCCCGCAGACTTTTGAATCTCGGGACGAGATTCTTTTGATTGGGGGCCAGTTGTCACAACCCCAAGTTAGGTATGTTCTAGGAATAGCAAGTCCCTTTGCATCATGTGAAAATTTCAAAAGAAATTCAAAAATGGGGAAAAGAAAACCCTGAGAAATTAATTCAAATGGCCACATATAAATTTCTTCCAAAAATTCCTATGGTATTTTTGAAAAGTCTTATAAATATGCATGTTCACATATAAAGTGAAGTGGGTCCCACTGCATGCACCAAGATTAGTCAAGAATTCCAAATAGGGCTTGGAAATTAATTAAATACACTATTTATTTTGAAATTCAAATTATTTGAATTTCGAAAATCTCCAAAGCTTGTGAGTGGTTAGCTATATGTCTTATAAGCCAACATAAAAGTTTTGAGGATTTTACAAATTGCCTTGCTTTTTATTTGGGGCAAAACAAATAACAGAAAAAGGAAAAACAGAAGAAAGCAGAGAAGAAAACAAAAACAAATCCCAGCCCACCCCGTCGGCCTCGGGCCCAACTAATTGTACCCTGGCCCAAGCCCACGAGGGGCTTGTCGTCTACCCCAAGCAGCTCGCTGTCGAGCATGCCGAGGGCGACGACCGCCACCTCGACGGCGAGAGCCGTCTAGGCCTCCCGGGGCTCCCTCTCCTCGCCACGACAGCGCCCAGACTCCCCCACTCCTTTCCCCTCGCTCGCCGCTTCCTCTCTGCCCTTCCCCTCGTCGATTTCCTCACCGGCCGAAGCTCGCCGGAGAGCGCTGCCAAGCGCTCGCGTGGCCAACGACCTCTAGACGCCCCACCGTGATGTCCCGCAGAACCACAGCTGTCGTCTTCATCTCCAAGCGCAAGCAATCGAGTCGGGAGGCCCCGTAGTCGACGCCACCTCCGCCAAGTCCCCGCCGGCCGCCATGCACCTCGTCGAGGAATACGTCGCCACCGCGCCCTCCCAGCTCTCGCCGTTGACTCCATAAGCTCCGGGGTGAGCTCCTCTTCCTTTTTGCCCCTCTAGCGCATCGCCCCGTGCCCTGGTCGCCAAGATCCTCCGTCCAGGGGCTCCGGCCGCCGCGAGCCTGTCGCCGGTGAGGCCTTGGGCCTTCCCAGTGTGCCCCGCGTGTGATGCTAGTTGCGCACGAGCGAGAGGCACCTGCCCGTGCCCTCGTCCGCCCCTCTCGCGCATGCCGGCGAGCCTCCGCCATGTCCACTGGCACCGGCGGCTAACCGCCGGCCGGCTTGGCCATTAGGGCCCCTTTTTAACCGCTAATCCCACCCCTTGAGCCTATGACAGTGGGCCCCCTGGCCACTAACTAACCCAAGTTAGTTTAACAGAACGGGTTAATTAACCCCCCCCCCACTGACTCGGTGGACCCACACGTCAGCTGCCCCCTGACGTCAGGCTGGCGCAGTAAATCATTTAATTGATTAATTTATTTCAGAAAATCCAGAAAATGCAATAAACTTTGGAAATTCATAATTAATTCATATTAACCCAAATTAAACATATAATATATGAAAAGTTATCAGAAAAATGCAAGGATTAAGAATATGCAAATTGTTTTCATGTTTGACCATTTTAAAATGGGTGAACAGTAGCAAACATGCATATGGATCCTTTTCAAATTCAAATTTGGAGTGAATTTGCAAATGACTTTGCAACACATTTATTTTAGATGGATTCATCCACACATCAGAAGCTTTATCTCAACTATACCACATCACTTCATGCTCAACCTTTTAAAATAAACTTTCATGGATTCAAATGCATTTGAAATTCATCGACAAATCAAATGGAGTTCGAATTTGCAATTCAATTGCAATATACTCCTTTTAAATAGAATTGTCCACACAATGCAACCATAAACATCACCATTACAATATTATTCATGTGATTGTGCATTGTACATTATGTTGATCCTATGATTGTCATGTTGCTGATAGACGTGCAACCGGAATCGGAGGCCACCACTTTCGTTATAGACACCGTTATCGAAACCTCGTGAGCAAGGCAAGCAAACCCCCATTGATCATGTCTATAAAATCCCAATTCCCTCTCAGTCTCGCTTATGCATGTTTAGGAGATCACCTTGTATCGATTCGACCGCATAGTTGAACCCATATCCTTTGCCTGACCTATCATTTTTTCACAGTAGTAAGCAAACCACAATCCTAGCAAATGTAGGAGTTGGTTGATATCATGTGGCCCTTGCAACTGTTACTGCTTATTGCATGCTTAGTGGTACAATGAGGTTGCGTTTGATGTGAGTCGGGATGATAGTGAACATGGTGTTGATGAAAGTGAAACTGTGTTGGTGAATCTACCCTAATCCAAGGTGAACGATGAGAGGTTGTGTAGGAGTACACAGTGGGTTGTCTCGTTGAACACTGCCTTAAGCCCGAGTTCTTGTGTGGTGATCCAAGAAGAAGAGTACAACTACACATTGGGCTCACTGGCCCCTCTCGAACTAGTACCTCACCCCGTTCGAACCCCAGAAGTCGCAGTAGTTCGGAGTTCTGGTAGGGCTGTGGCACGGTCTACGAAGTGGATGAACGGCGTTTCAAGACCGGCTTGGGACCCTGCACACATCGTTTGAGTCTGTACTGTAACCTCGGCCGGACTTCCATACGGATCCCCCTCAGATAGGCGACTCTCTGGACTAGAACGGAGTTGTGGGCGAAGTGTCGTGGCAACATCCTCGCCGGTACCCGCTTGAAGGGTCCCACTCCCAGGCAGTAACTGATGAGTGTGTGTGTGTAGCGGTACACCCCTGCAGGGTTAACAAAACTATTCGAATAGCCGCGTCCGCGGTTAAGGACTGCTTGGAAAGCTTAGCTTGATTATTAGACAACTTGAACTGGATACTTCTAAAACACACCAAGATAAGTGTGAGTGCTATGGCGTGCTTTCTCGTGGGGAAGTCGAGCAAGGCACCATAGTGGTGTAATTGATTGGAGAAAGTAGTGGACTCGTGTACGCTTCTTACCTCAAGTACGGTACTCGTAGTTCAGGACTAGCCAAGTCAAAGCTGGCACTTCTTCAATTGAACCCCACCTCCCTTTTCCTTGATACATGTGCATGAGTAGTATAGTTCCTACGTAAGTCTTGCTGAGTACGACTTTGTACTCACGTTTTCTTATTCTATGTTTTAGATGAACCCACCCACCCGATGTTGGCTTCAACCCGAAGCTCGAAGAATGAAGACTCAAACCAAGATCAAGCTAGTGTAGTCCCAGTCAGACGACTGTTCCCTCGTGGAAGGGCTTGTTTATAGTTAAGGCTTCTCTAAGCCATACGTTAAACTTGTCTGTACTCAGACCTACTTTGCTTCCGCATGTTTGATGTAATGTTGGATCACAGACTTGTGATCTCTGTGTGCACTCTGTAAGAGTTATCAATAAAGTTGTATACTTTGTAGAGAATTGCAATGATACCTGCTATTCATACAAGGCATGTGTGCTGCGTGTATGCTTATAACATGCATGTCTTTGTATGGGTTTTCGAGACCTTAGTTGTGATCTGGCTGGCGGTCTTTTATACACCAAGTGGCCCTTAGATGTGCGCATCTTGGGGCATCGCGATGCGATTGCTCGAGACTCTGTCTCGTGCACACTTTGATGTATGAGTTAGACCCCGACTAAGTGATCGGGCTGGGGTAAGTCTATGTAAGAGTTATGAGATAGTCGATAGTATGGTTGAGGCGACTTGTCTGCGAATATGGGAGTTAATCACCCATATTATTAGACTTGTGTGCGGACGATGAGGACCCATCTCAGATGATCATCCGACCTGGATGGGATGCCCCTCACGTACGATGCTTTCCGAGAATGTTCTGTGCTTGGCCTTGTCTGCTTAGACAAGTGGGTACGGTTCTCGGCTCTCCATATGACTATGTCGTACCGGGACTTGCATATGCTAACCCCGGGTCCCGACTCTCCTTCTCCTGGACTCCAACGTCGACTGCAGCGACCGATCAGGAAAAACATAAAAGGGGAAATAAAGCAAAGCTGAGTATCTAGCATACCCGCGAGTCTTACGTCCGCTACTAAGCATTATGCATTGTATCAAATGGAAAGGGGAGGCTGTATATAGTGGACTGCAAGATAGAAATCAGAATAAGGTTAAGAAGCTAGGCCTATCAAAGAATAGCATCTTCTGACGATATCTTGTAGCTTGAGAAGAGAAACAGCCAACAGTTCATATAAAACATAAAGTAACAATGAAGCAGAAGTTGCTGCAACATTGTATAATATAAGTTGTAATGATTAATAATAATAATGCCTCCGAGTTCCCCTCCTCGACTTCCCTGCGAGGAAGAAAACCCGAAACCATACAGTTTAATAGTAATAGTTTGTTGTGGTAAGATCCAGCTTCAGCATAAAGCGTCCTGTTACCGTGGACACGGCTATTCGAATAGATTAAACTCCTTGCAGGGGTGCACTACTGTTCGGCCTGCACGCTCGGATCTGCAGGGTGGCGTACACCTTGTTAGGGAATGCCCCACCGAGTCTATCCGACACATCGCAGCCCATCCTAGGCTCAGCAGAGAGGCCATCCGCCGGACTATATCCTATGCGCCAAGGGGTCTAGGTCCCTCACCCTTGCACGCTCCTGCACTGTACGAGACTGGCCGGTGAAGCAAAAGCAAATCCAAAACACACTTGCTGCAGCAAAGAAGACAAGACCGCTTCCCGGCTATCAGCCCGTGGTACTGCTGATGTCTAAAGAGCTTTCGGACAAACTACGACGCAGGGGAGCCCATAAATCCTTATCCCACGTGAAGGTAGTGCATACAGGCCTTTGCGGCCTCTCAAGTCATCCACCGAACCATTTAGCATTTTAATATTATCTCGCAGACAACTGTTATCGCTGTCTGACTAACAACACAACGGACAACGAACAGCAACAAGGCCCACCGGTAACGTCGGGGCCTGCCCTGTCGTCCCGTCAAAGCGCGCGGTTACCGACAAGGAGAACCGTCTCCTTACCTTGTCTCGCGTGTGCTCTTGGTACAGCTCGACTTTTTCGTGGTTTGGTAACTCTCACGAGATACGAGCAGGGGCCAAGCACGCCAGTAACGTCGGTCGTACCCTCCCTGTCGTTCCCGACGCAATACCGCTCGCGGGCACCGGTGGGTCGCCCGACTCCTACCTTTAAGGACACCAGTTGATTTGAGTGCCTACCATTAAGTGAAACCAGGAGGTATCACCCTCGATGGCACACTTAACGAGGTTCGATAGAGACATCAGCGAAATGAACTAAAGAGGAATATTCTCGTATCAACCCGGTGGTGCCGAGACACCAGCGGAATGAACTAAAGAGGAATACCCTCGTATCATCCCAGTGATACTACGCTACTGAGCCGACGAGAGTGAATTATGAGTCAATCCCCTTGTAAGTCAAACTCGAAGCGACTCGGCAGAGTCTCGCCGTTGTAGGTTCCCTAGGGCGTCTGCATTGATCCGTACTTGTTGCAGTTGTATATATTTTGTACCCGCGTCACTCCCCTGAGTGGCCACGGCCCGCTATCTAATCCTAGCTAACAATGCGCAGGGCTCACTGCTGAATATAATATATTGATATAGCAGGCAGCATAGGATAAGGAAGGTACATCAAGGGGCGACAAAATCAGGCTATGCAATTGATTAGGATTGTAACGTAGCAGCAGAAGTAACAATGCCTAGTGCAAGAAAGTACGGAAAAGATAGGCGATATCTGGGGAAGAGAATGGCTCTGCTTTGCCTGGAAGCTCGGTTGTAGGGGTACGATCGTCGAGAAGTAGTCGTACTCGGCATCGGTGTTGTCTGCGGCAGCGTCGAGGTCTACCGGAGAATAAAGGGGGGAGAAAAACAATAAATACACATCAATACAAATTCAAGACATGGCAAACGCGTTGTTGGCGGTGTTCTAACGCAGTGTTAAGTATTTTAGTCAGAGCGGGAATTTATCCGGGGATGACTTATCGGTACCGGTTGATTACCGGACCGATGATCCGGAGGGGGAAGGTTCCATGTCTGCAGTGTTAGAGACATCTGACAGACATGTGAATATTGTATCTGTGCTCGTTGTACCATTCTAAACAACTTTCGTATACAAAAGTTTTTCATTCGGACAACTTTTATCGGTACCGAAAACTATCTAATCCTAGCTAACAATGCGCAAACGGCCCGAAGGGGGGATGTCGATGTTCGATGCGTTAGGGGCATGTGGTTGGTATATGGATAGCGTATCCATATTTGTTATATTTTTTTGATAAATTTTCATGTATAAAGTTTTTGAATCTGACTTACGGTTTAAAAGATATTCAAATTCAAAGTTTAAATCATTTTAAATGAATTTCTGGATTTTCTTTTATTAATCAAATCAACATTATCCATAACATTATCCAAAACAGTGACTGACTGGTGGGGCCTACATGTCATAGACAGTGACTTAACTAAATCATTTTATTAAATCAAAATTGGCAGAGGGCCCACATTTCATACTCAATGTTAATATAACTTAAGTAATTGAAATTTAACAGGAGTAGGGCCCATGTGTCATAGGCTGTGGGGGTGTTTATTTCAACAGTTTTATTAACTTCGTTAAATGGCCTAGGCCCACTGGTCATAGACATGAGGGGGGGTCTCTCTAGTTAGCACTTAATTAACAGGGGGGTTAAGCCCTAATTAATAATGGTCGGCCCCACCTGGCAGTGGCACCAGGCCACAGCACGAGAGGCCATGGCTGTGGCCACGCCGGCGGCAACAGCAGCACGGCGGCAAGCCGGAGCTGGAACTCCGGTGACCAAATAAGCGGCGGAGGGGATGAAATCGACCGTGGCTTGGGCCACACATCTAATGGGGGTCTCGGTGGACGACGGGGACGACCAGGGGGACGACTACGGCGAGTCCTAGCGGCGGCCGGAGCTCAGCTCCCCGGCGACCGACGATAGAGGGTCCATAGCGACGCGCTAAATTTTGCAAAATGTGCGGCAGCTCACATTGGTGCTCGGGGAGATCTCGACGGAGCAGAAGGAGGTCGGGGTGGCGCGAATCGGGCGGCGGGGCCGACGTCCATGGCGGTGAGGACGGCGGCGATTCACCGACGTCAGTGGCTCACGGCTCGAGCTGGGGGCTGGGGTGGCACGAAGGAGCACGACGAAGGTCCCGTACATGCGCTCGTTGCACGGGGAGGCAGCTGGCCGCTCCGGCGACGACGACGCGCCCGCGGCCGCGCACGGGCGTGGAAGAACAGAGAGAGGGAGGGGAGGGTGGCAGCGCGAGGGAGATTGGGGTGCACTAGGGTTCCACGAGGCGCAGGAGGGCTCTTATCACCGCCGGTGATGGCAGGATGGCCGCCACGGCGGTGGGGGCGTGGCCGGACGTGGGATGCTTGCCACGGCACCCCCCATGAACAAAAGTAGGGGAAGGGTGGGGTGGGCTGGGATAGGCCGGGGTGGGCTTCGCTGAGAGCGTAGTATAGGCATTTTTCATTTTTAGTTGTTTTCTGTTTTCTTTTCTTTTTATTTCTTTCTGTTTGTAATTAGTTTAATAGCCTTTATATTTTTCTACAACATGAAACTTGCTCCTAAATTTTTGTTGCATCATACTTAAGTGCCACAAAAAGATTTATACTTTTATAAATTCTTTTGCATTTTTGTTTTATTAAAAAGGTATTAAATTCCACTGTATTGCTACTGTTTTCATTGTTTGATATATTTTATAGCTTAATAAATTCCCATACCCACATGGACATGGTCCACTGAATATTGGGCATTTTACAAAAGTGGTTTAAATATTTTTGGATTAAGTTTTATTTGTCACATAATTTTAATAGCCACCAAAAAGGAATTTTGAGTTAGTGTTGATTCAAAGATGATCAAGGCATGATTAGCAACAGTAATTGTGATTACTGTAGGTGATTACTGTAGCGTGACACCCGGGGTGTTACATCCGTCCTCAAGATAGCCTGTGCTTCAAGTGCCATCAGCCAGGTCACTTTTCCAGAGACTGTCCCCAGCGACAGAATCAACTGGTAGTTCACCCTGCTAGCCGCGGAAATGGTCGTGGCAATAACAGGACCCCCAACTATAACACTAGGTCTTCTGCTCACACTCGTGGTCATGCTAAACACATTGATGTTGAAGAAGCTCAGGCACAACCCGCTACCGTGATGAGTACTCTCTTCGTTAACTCAATACCTGCTACTGTTTTATTTGATACAGGAGCATTGCATTCATTCATGTCGGAAGCATTTGCATTGTCGCATAAATTTACGCTTGGAAATATGAACACACTGATGGTTGTTCGCAACCCCGATAGGCCAATGCCGAACCACCATGATGGTTCCCAATACTGCCGTTGAAATCGAAGAAGTTGTATTCCATTTGTCCCCCATCATTCTGAAATCTTCCACCATAGACCTCATCCTGGGAATGGATTGGTTGAAAGTCCACGATGCCGCACTGTATTGTGGTACCAAGTCTATCCAACTTTTTCACCCCTCCAGTGAGATTGTCAACCCCACCACCTGAATTACCCTTGATGCTGAAACACATATCTATATGATGAATGCTTTGAACGTCTCGCCTCTTGAAGGAATTGAGAAAGTTCCGGTCGTTTGTGATTTTCCTGACGTCTTCCCAGAAGAATTTCCGGTAATACTGATACGTCCCAAACGTATCTATAATTTCTGCTTGCTCCGTGCATGTTTTGTGTGACTTTGCCATGATTTGCTTGAACTTTCATACACTTTTGAGCATATTTGGACTAATCTATTAACCCAGTGCACCCAGCTGCCAGTTGCTGTTTTCTGCTGTTTTTGTATTTCAAGTTTTCCGTCCATTAAAAGTGCTCCAAAAAATCCGGAAAATCAGATAAAAAATCAGCGACTCGGAATCTTCCGGAATAACCAAGGCAGCGGAGGGGGCCACCACAGGGACTCCAGAAGGGTCCCTGGCGCGGCCCCACCCTAGGCCGCGCCAGGGGGGCTCATGGCTGCCCTGTGGGTCCCCTCGACACCCCCCTCCGCATATATTTAGCCCTCGGGGTGGAAACCCCTAATACGGACCCCTCTTTCGCGATCTCGCCTCTGTACCGCCGTAACCGCCGTTTCAAGATCGGGGCTGCCTGAAGAAGCTGCTCCGGCACCCGGCCGGGAGAAGCTACCCCCTCCGGGAGATCATCCATAGCCATGGACGCCTCCCGTATGTACCGTGAGTAGTTCCCCTTGGACCATGGGTCCGTGACCAGTAGCTATGTGATCTATCTCTCCCCTCTTTGTGCCTCCACTTTCAAGACCTCGTGAGCTTCCTCACATGATCGAGGCACCTTTGTAATTTTTTGCCGTTGCTATGCTGAGTTTGTTGGGATCTGATGGATTATGAGACTATGTTCAGATTGTGATGAGTAATATATTTGGTTCTTCTCTTTTATATTTTGTTTTTGAGTAAATTCTTGCATGTTCTCCGTTGCCGTATTTTACTTTGGCCAAGTGATTTGTTGCAACTCCAAGAGGGAGCGTTATGCTTGATTGTGGGTTCAGCCCCTTGATGTCTAGCTTGAGTGACAGAAACATGAGACTAGGGGATGTGCTGTTTCCACCAGGGATAAAACAACGGAGCTTGTATCCGCGGATGCAAGGATTGTTTACTTTACGCAAAGTTCTTTTAATGCAGTTGTCTGTTGCTTTGGATTTACACTTTGGGTGGGATTCACAACTTAATACCAGCGAGATGTTCTGGATAGATATCTCAAGGCGGATGATTCGTAGTAGATGCAGATGGATTTCGGTCTACTTACCTTGGCGTACTTCCCATTGCTTTTGAGCCCTTCCTTTCTTTGCAGCATAGATAGCATTGCGGTGCCTTCATAATCCTGTCAATTCCCCAACTGTGATTTGTTTACCTTGCTAGCACTTTTATCGTCTTTTGGGAGAGACACATCACTAGTGAAAATCACGGGACCCCGGTCCATATTCATATCACTATTTACATCTTTAGTTTACTTTTCAGTTGCTATCACTATCATAATCCCGTGCGTTTTATCCTTTGTAAACAGCAAGGCCGGAGGCATTGACAACTCCTCTGTACTCATTGGGAGCAAAGTTATTTGTATCTGTGTGCAGGTCTAGGTGAAGTTAGCAACCCTTGGTTGAGAATGGCGCCATTGTTCACTTTATCACCTTCTTGTATCTCTGCGAGTCCTCCTGGACGATACTCAACCTTAGCATTTTTGCTAAGGGAAATTTGCTGCTACGCTACATCTCACCTTCCACTTGGGGTAACCAACGAGGAGTGAGAGATCCTCACCGTATCAAGCCAATTTCTGGCGTCGTTGCCGGGGACTCCAGTCTACAAGATAGGGGAGTTGCACACTATCTTTTATCTTTGCTTTTTAGTCTTGTTAGTTTACCTTTCAGTTTTTACTTTTGTGTCCCTTATCAAAAATACCAAAAATACCTGCTGCTACTATGGGTTCCAATGAAGACACCAAGATTTGTGACTTCACTAGTCACAACAACAGTGAATTTATCTGCACTCCTATTGCTACACCTGCTACTTCAGCACCTTCTTATGAGATTAAACCTGCTTTGCTAAACCTTTTTATGAAAGAACAATTCTCTGGTGCTAGAGATGATGCTGCTTTGCACTTAAATAATTTTATTGAGCTTTGTGATATGCAAAAGTACAAAGAAGTAGATGGTGAAATTGTTAAGCTTAAGCTTTTTCCTTTCTCTTTGAGGGATGAAGCTAAAATCTGGTTTCAGTCCTTGCCTAAGAATAGCATAGATTCTTGGGATAAGTGCAAGGATGCTTTTATCGGGAAGTACTATCCCCCTGCTAAAATTATTCAGTTGAGGAGTAACATTATGAATTTCAGGCAATTGGATAATGAACATGTTGCCCAGGCATGGGAACGTATGAAGACGCTTGTCAAGAACTGCCCCACACATGGACTGACTACCGGGGTGGTTATCCAGACTTTTTATGCAGGCTTGAACTTTACCTCGCGGAACCTGTTAGATTCGGCCGCAGGAGGAACTTTTATGTCAACCACACTTGGTGCTGCCACAAAGCTACTTGATGAGATGATGCTGAACTACTCTCAGTGGCACACCGAAAGATCTCCAACTGGTAAGAAGGTAAATTCTGTCGAGGAGATCTCCTCTCTAAATGAAAAGGTTGACCTTATCATGTCTCTACTTACCAAGAAGGCTCCTATTGATCCTCAGAATGTTCCTTTAAATTCTTTGGTTGCCCAAGAACAAATAGATGTGAACTTTATCTCTAGAAACAACTTCAATAATAATGCTTATAGGAGTAATTTTGGTAGCAACAATCCTAGGCCTTTACCATCCAACAACTATGGGAACAACAACACTTATCCTAGCACCAATACTCCACCACTAAACTAGAGAGTATTCTTAGAGACTTTATCCCTACCCAAAAAGCCTTCAACAAGAATGTGGAAGAAAAACTAGTTAAATTAGATAATCTTTATTTGAAGGTAGATAGCTTAGCCCTTGATGTTGAGATGTTAAAAATTAGAACCTCTCCCCTTGAGGAGAGTAAGGTCACTCCTATTAATGCTATCCAGTTACAAATCAATGAAAACATTAGGATGATGGCTAAACTTAAAGAGAGATGGGCTAGAGAAAAAGAGGAAGAGGAAAGAATTAAGAGCCTTCCCACCTACCACACAGTAGCCACTATCCAAGTAGTTGAGGATGTCCAAACAGTTAGCACCCATCACTCCCCTAGTCCCACTGGACCTATCAATGGTGATGCTACCACCTCAACCATAGATGAAGAAACCTCTATGAACATAGAGGCATTCAAACAAGTAAGCTTAAATGATATCACTACCTCCTTGATAGATAGTAGTGATCTAGACTTTGACAACTGCACTTTACCTGAAGTTATTGGTTTCCTACACAAGATGTCTAGAGACCCCCACACTAGCACACTTAATCTTGCCTTCACAGAGCATATCACCAATGCTCTAATCAAAGTTAGGGAGGAGAAGCTTAGACTAGAAGCCTCCATACCTAGGAAGCTAGAAGTTGGTTGGGATCCTATGATAAAAATCAAATTGAATAACTGTAACAGCCCAGATTTTGCAAAAATTAAAAATTTTGTTTTCGGTGTGAATTGTTTGATTGTCTGATTTGTTTGCGGTGTTCGCATCCCCGATTTATCGATCGGCGATTATTTTCCCCCCTCTAATATCGTACCGGACGGAGACCGACCTTTACCACCTTGACACTCGACCTTTGTGACACCGGGTTTCACCCGATCACCGTCGCGAAAACCTCACGAGACTAGCCGTAGCCAATGGAACGAAAGACCCCGTTTAATAAGTAAATGGAATATTTTTATAGAGCGACGGAAAGTGTTCTCGAAACGGTTCTAGCGCGAGGTGAACGCCGCCGTCTCGACGCTCTGATCGCGCAGTTCGAAGTTTTACCCGAATCGGAGGTCCTGCGGACCCCCGGCGGTCAGAAATGTAGACATCGCGCGCGCGAGAGAAAAACCAGGGATGTTTTTGCAAACTGCCAGCCACCTGGGCTATATAAATACGACCACACTCCCACCCCTTTCTAGGGTTTCCCCTAGCCAAAATTGCAGCCACCCCCTCACAATGTCCAGATCTGCCCCAAATTTGCTCCAAATCCCGAAACCCTACCTCCTGGATGCTCCCAGACGTTCGATTTGGAGATGGACGCCTCAGAAGGCGCCACGTCGCCCTTCTCCCACCTCCAGCAGCCTCCCACTGTAGTCCGGGCCGCGCTGGGCCTGCAACCGCCACCGCCGGCCCGCGCCAGGCCGATCCGGGCCGCAGCCAACCCGCGCACAGCCGCCGCACCCGGGTTGCCCCTGCGCCCTTCTTCTTCCTTCTCTCCCTCTCCCTCACCTCCTCTCTCCCTGTGCTGCAGCCGCCATGTCCACCATTGGAGGCGATCTCGAGCTCGCCATGGCCTCGAATCCGGCCGCCCCGGCATCCTCCGGCCCAGATCCGGCCGCCCCGACCTCCTCTGGCCGTTCTCCGCCGATCCCAAGCCTCCCCTACCCATCTCCGGCCTCCCCGCACCTCCAGCTGTCGGCCACGGCCTAGTCCAGTCTGCCAAGGCACGTGCAGCCCGAGCTCGACCCCCTGTAATTTTTCTAAGTCCTAGCAACTTTTATCTCGAGTGCCTTCTTGCAACGTGTTTTCCCGTTGACTCGTAGGTCGGAATGAAGTGATTCTTTTTTGTATTGTTGTTCTCTATGTGCTCTAGCATCCACCTTTTGTGAGCATTTGCATTTGAGATCATCTTGAATATGTAATTGTGTGTTGAACAGGGCACCAGATCGTTAAGTTGCTAATCTGTTGTTAACTCTCTGCTGTTATTTTGTTCAAACTTTGGGTGATGCTTGTGTCAAATCCATGAGGCCTATTGCATTGATTCTTTCTCCTATGTGTTAAGCATCATGTGTACCTCATCCCTATGCTTTAACTTTTAATGTTTGGGTGCTTTAGCTATATTAAATCTTGCTCCAAAGTGGTGACCTTGATGTTAATGTGCTGCTGTTGCTGAAACTGTTAACTAGTTGCAACTTCGAGTGAACGTTGCATCGCAACGGTTCATCGGAATTGAGTGATTCCTTTTGTGTGATGCAGAGCATAATTTCTACTTCAGTTCCATGCATTAACATGTCATATTTTCCTGCTGCATGATCATTGTATCTTCAGCCAAAATAGCTACCTTGCTGATAGTGTGTTGTTGTTTATATAAAGTTGATACTTTGCTGCCTTGCTTCTTCTTAAACGTAAGTCCTATTGATGTATGTAATATGTCATTTTGATCCTTGTCATTTCTACTTTCATCCCATGTATTGCATCTTCATGTTAGCAGTCATAATCATGTAGATATTTAGCTCCAAAGTTGCTATGCCACTGTTTTTGACAGCTACCTCTGTTTTTCTCGAAGTCTGTAACTTTCCGATGCCATGTTGCATGCTTAATATGTTTTGATATGTTATGCCTATGACCTTGATTCTTGTTTGTACTTGATGACCATCATGTCTAGTTCATGTCCATATATTGCTATGTCATGTTGCTGCACTTTTTCATATAGTTTTGCACATGTTTATACAGCAATAAAATATCTGTTTCAGACATGTTTTCCTGATTTTCACTAAGTCTGGAACCAGGAATGTTTTGTTGCATTTTGCATTGCTTATAACTAGTGAACCATGATGCCTATTTGCATGATTCTTTTGGCCATGCCTTGCCTGCCATGTCTACTTTAGTTGCATATCATTTGTGAGCATGTTTGCGTTGCTTAACCTGTTTGTGCACCTCTCTAAAGTATGCGCCATGATGTTAACAGCATGTACCCGTAACTTGTTATGCTCATATCTTTTTATCCGTAACTCCGTTTGGGGTGATCTTTATATACAATGTGATTAGTTTTTTGTGTAGATTGTGTTGGTGATATTCCTTGCTGTTGTTAACAAAACAAAAATGTGGTTTAGGGCAGAACAATAATAAACTTGTTAATCATCGTGCGGTGCTTAATGACATGCCATGTTTAGGGTTGCACCTCACTTAACTTGACTAGATTAGCTAGTTTACTTTGAGCTTCACCCTTTTCCTTGATTTTGTGACATGCCATGCTTCTTTGATTTGCCATGTTCATAATCGTTGGTTGATCACCTGTAGCTAAACAACTTGAACCACCTTAAACGTGCGGTATTCGTCGTGTGTGACCGATACCCCACTTAAACTGTTAGTAACCGTTCTCAACGATAGATCCGTACCGCGTTACCGTGTTGTGTGATGCCTTCTTGATCTTTTGTTGCTCCGTAGTAATAGTGGTGCATCGTTGATTGCTTTCCAGTGTTTACCGCCTTGTGTGCTCTTGGGGTCACCTTCGGCGACGTTGCGAGCGTGCGATCGACTACACCTTCGGAACCCGACTTATCAACAGACAAGGACTATACATTACTTATGATCCATTCTATTTCAACCAGCGGTTTGCATGCTAGTCTAGGTTAGGTTCGACGTTTGATCCTACCACATGTTTACAACCTCTTTCAAACCGATACAGCCATGTCCCCTCCCAGCAAACCATGTACTGCTGCCCCTGCTTAGTATGCATGCTTAGGATGCTACGATGTTACCCTGTTACTCCTTGGTTTTGGGCTATCACATTATTATATTGTTATGGATGATATGATTATTATAAATGTTGACTATATTCGACGAAGGATGGAAGGTCTAGGCTATCCCGCCCCGACGCTTTGTTCCATTCGAGTCACCTAGGATCCGAGTTCCGAGTATTGGTTTTAAGACTGAGCGTTCCTAACCGCGTGTGGGATTTTATGGGGTCCCCTCTTCTTACCTACCTAGCTTCAGACATTTCCAGTGGTGGCCCAAGCTGATTTACCATTTGAAAACCGTGTGTGTGTCTGTTGGGTCGCTCCTGGCAGATATTATTTAAAACAACTTGGGCCAGCGGAGACATGGTTTCTTTGTTGGTCCACACCTGGAAGCTAGGGGGCTGCCCACATCTGTTTGGGTAGCTAACCCGACCTCGTCCAGACGGTAGAGGCCGATTCGAGAGCGCGGCCGGCTTTTGAGTTGGATGTCGACTCACCGGGGGCCACCCGGATTTGTGCGTTGTTAGTTAGAGGGACCTGTCGTTCCGGATCTCTTAGGACTAAATCATAAAATGGTTTCCTATCATGGGTAAAAACTGAGAGAGATGGGCGTGCGTGCGGAGCCTTGTAATGGGCAGTTGGTACACCCCTGCAGGGTTAAATCTTTTTGAGAAGCCGTGTCCACGGTTATGGACGACTTGAGACCTACTCCTTGTTCATAGACAACAACAACTGAGATAAACTTAATTTAACATGATCAATGTGTGTGTGCCTTGACTGCTTCTTCTTCGTCGGGATGCGAAGAGGAGGACAAGGATAGGATAGGTTTTATGTTTGCGTAAGTAGTTGATAGCAAGACTTGTTGGAGGCGATTCCTCATCGAATGCTTGGATTCTTATCTTACTCTCTAGATCGTTAGCCACTTCATAAATGCTAGTGCGGCAACAACCTCACCACTTACCCCATCCTTACCGTAAACTACTAGTTGTCCTAGAATGACGAGTGATGAAGTCCTTGCTGGGTCAGATGACCACTACAGTTGGATGCTGAGTACTTCTGTACTCATGATACTACCCCCAAACTCTTTTCAGGGTGCTTGATCGACAACAGGTATGGTGATCGATGTTTCGCGTGGATACTCGACGACGACTAGTTAGGCGGATCCCGGCGGAGGGCCTGGACCCGTGTGGTTATGGGGATCGGTGATTTTTTCTCTTTTGCCACTAGGCATTTGATTGTAGTCTGTACTCAGACATGTACCTTCCGTTGTTATATTGTATTAAGGAAGTTGTATGCCGATTGTATGAGATGTTGTGTCCTTGTATCTGTAATGTTGTGATATCATGTTGGAAATCCGGGGAATGTGGCTATGTCATATGTCGCGGTGGGACCTATATGTGCTTCGTCCCCGGATCTGGATGGAAACATCTAGATCTGGAACAGTACCGCATATCGGGCCTTACAATAACTTCTCTTGTTATGTTCTTTGTGATGTTGGAGCAAGTACCTCTGTTATGCCCAAAAGAATGTATGATATGCTTGAATTGAAACCTTTTGATTCTTGTTCTTTTGGTGTTCGTCTTGTTGATTCTTCCGTAAAGAAACCTTTGGGGAAGATCGACGATGTTCTTATAATTGACAATGACAATTATGTTCCCGTTGATTTCACTATTATGGACATTGAATGTGAACCTTCTTGTCCAATTATTTTGGGACGTCATTTTCTTCGCACAGTTGGTGCTGTTATTGACATGAAAGAGGGGAATATTAAATTCCAATTCCCTCTCAAAAAAGGGATGGAACATTTCCCTAGGAAAAAGATCAGGTTACCTTTTGAGTACGTCACACGGGCTAGTTATTCTCCTGACAAAACTTGATCTTCTGCTTTAAGCCTAGCTAATGGCTCTAAAGAAGCGATTTCGGGAGGCAGCCCGCAACGAATTTAGGTTTTTCTTTTTGCTTTTCTTCTGTTGATAGTGGTCTTGATGATTGTTACTACTGTAGCAACATCATTGTATCTTTACTTTTCAAGCTTTGTGCCTTTTATAGCCTCATACGACAAGGAAAGTGAAAGTTGTGACATGCTGTCCAGAAAATAGATTCTGTCCCCGTGACTAGAAAAATCATGGAAAAATCCCAGTTCATCTTTTTGAGCTGAAATTTTTACACAGCATGCTCTATACAATTAAGAAACTTGCGTCTGTTCTGAGTTTTTTATTTGAGTTGCATAAGTACCCCTAAAAAAATCGTTTCTATCTGCTGTTCTGTTTTTCACAGATTCAGCCACGTTTTGTCTCTCTTCACTTTTGCAAACCTTAAGCTTGTTTTTTATTTGCAAAAACTTTTTAGCAATCTTGGGAAACAGTAAATCTTCAAGTTTATCTTTATTTCCAGCAAAGGAAAAATTATTTTATTAAGGTACTAACCTCTCTAATCAGTCTACAATGAGTTATTTATGAAGGGAGTTTTCAAGTATGCGATGGAAGATGATGAAAGAAGATCCTGGAGTGTCAAACGCTCAAGCTTGGGGATGCCCATGTGCACCCCCAATAAATATTCAAGGAGACTCAAGCGTCTAAGCTTGGGGATGCCCCCGTGCATCCCCTTCTCCATCAACAATTATTAGTTCGTCTCTCGTTACACTATATATTTATCACTTCATGAGTTATGTGCTATTCTTGGAGCGTCTCGCTCTTAGGTTTTGTCTTTAGTTTTCTTTTGCTTTGTTTGCTGTAGTAACAAGTTAGATCCCAGCTTACTTTCTTTTGTGCGGGATAATTACACGCTCCGCTTGAACTAGAACTCCTCATAGGATTTGCATGTTACTCTTTTAGCTGTGAGTTGTTCTTTTTCTTTTCTTAGCTGTTGTTCTGTTTAGTTGTAGTGCTTTAGTTTTTCTAGAACTTTTCTTTTGTTTTAGGTTGAACTTTCTATAGGTTGCATGTTTTATATTGTTAGAGAGTTTGCCTGTTGCACTGAGTTTTGTGTCTTGACTAGAAGTAGGTAGTTGAAGTTGCTTTTCCCTTTGTAGTAGTAACTTGCAATAGTTTTGAGGTATTGACTAGAGTAATGTTTGAACTTTTGGTGTCAAGAGCTTGAGCCTATTAGTGATAGATGTCGTATTTTGGGCAATCCGTGTGTTTTTCGAAAACCAAAAACCCCTGTTGAGAATTCTAGCTACTAGATGAATCACTAACCTCTGGAGGGTTCGAATATTAGAGTACACTCATGTACCATGAGTCGAGGATGCGCAAGGATAACCAAACCCTCATACACTCCTCCTCGGGGTACTTGTCTCTTTGTGAACCTCCTAATTAGATTGAGAGTTACCGATAATAAGTGCATGAGTTCTTCGGACTAATGTGAGTATTCTAAAGTTGACACTTCCACCCACCTATACTTTTTCTAGCCTCTTCGGTATTGTGCATTGCCCTTTCTCACCTCGAGATTTGGCGCATACTTCGCCGGTGCATCAAAACCCTTGGCACGATACGCTCTGTCATCATAAACCTCCTTATATCTTTCCTCAAAACAGCCACCATACCTACCTACAAGGAATTTCCATAGCCTTTCCGAGATACATTGCCATGCAACATCCATCTTCTCATGACTTGATCCTCATGTCATACATTTGCATCATGATAGTTATATCTTCTTTATGTGAGTACTTTTGTAAAGTGTGAAAGATCTCCTATATTCTTGTAAAATATAGAGTCTTTCCCCTAAGTGAGGAAAAGATCCCAAAGAGGACAAAATCAAAAGATCCCAAAGAGGACAAATGAGAGTTAAATAGAAAGAGCCATTGAGGCCACCAAAAAAATAGAAAAAAGGAGAAAAAAAGAGAAAAAGAAAAAGAGAAAAGAGAGAAGGGGGCACACTACTATTCCTGTTGAGAGATCCACACTAGTACTTCATCCTCTATCCCTTGTACTCCATAGAGATCATCATCATGAATATAGCTATGTGGGGACCTTCACACTATAGAACTTGGCTTGTATATTCCAATGATGAGCCTCCTCAAACGAGCTCTAGGTCTTCTTGAGCAAGCAAGTTAGATGCACCCCCACTAGTTCCATTGGAGAGCTTTTAGCTCACATGTGCATCCGTTGCATGGCAATCCCTACTCCTTGCATCATATCTATCATATGGCCTTCTCTCGCCTATGATTGTCCTCATTGATGTGAACCTTTCACACCTTTTTGTCTTCCTCCTCCACCTTATTTTTGTTTCGCCTTTTAGGTGTCAACTTTCTTTCTCACGCTCATCCATTGCAGGAGTGCTCAAAATATCGAAAGGGAGTGGATCATTATGACTTGTACCTGGCTAGTGGTCTGGGGACGAGTCAAGATAAGAATCCAAAGGAGACTAAGTGTGAAACTTTAGTAGATAGTTGTTCTCAACAACCTTACTTTTTTATCTCGTATTTCCCTATCCCCTGCTTGCACGCAAACACCATCTAGAGACATTCGAGTCACGGACAGCGAGAGCTCTTGCACCTTTTGTTCTTTTGTTGCTTGTGTCAATGCTAATATAGACTTTTGCTTGTTAAGACTTGAATTGAATTGCATGCTTTGATTGCTTTACTTACAAAGTTCTTATATGGTTGTGTGGCATGTCACCACAGAAATTATGCTTGTTATCATTTACCTACTCGAGGACGAGCAGGAATTAAGCTTGGGGATGTTGATACGTCCCAAACGTATTTATAATTTCTTCTTGCTCCATGCATGTTTTGTGTGACTTTGCCATGATTTGCTTGAACTTTCATACACTTTTGAGCATATTTGGACTAATCAATTAACCCAGTGCACTGTGACGCCCCCAAAATCAATCCGTGTACAGTAATCATACACGTAGGGTACACGGCTGAGATTAGGGTGCCACTGTGAGAATATCACAGAACAACACTAAACACAAAAGGATAAACCAATATGTTACAATAAAGGGGGTCACGCGGACCCGAATATATAAGTTATACAAGCCATAATATCTGAGTACAGACATAGTTGGTCAAGTTTTGCCTTAAGAAGGCTAGCACAAATAACATCAGAGATACAGATCGAAAAGGCAAGGCCTCCTGCCTGGGAGCCTCCGAAACTACTCCTGGTCCTGGTCAGCGGGGGTCTCGACGTAGTAGTATCCGCCTCCGGGGTACTCCTGCTCCTGGGCTCCAACGTCGACTGCAGCGGCCGATCAGGAAAAACATAAAGGGGGAAATAAAGAAAAGGTTAGTATCTAGTATACCCGCGAGTCTTACGTCCGCTACTAAGCATTATGAATTGTATCAACGGAAAGAAGAGGTTGTATATAGTGGACTGCAAGATAGAAATCAGAATAAGGGTAAGAAGCTAGGCCTATCAAAGACTAGCATCTTCCAACGATGTCTTGCAGCATGAGAAGAGAATCAGCCAATAGTTCATATAAAGCATAAAGTAACAACGAAGCAGAAGTTGCTGCAACATTGTATAATATAAGTTGTAAAGATTAATAATAATAATGCCTCCGAGTTCCCTTCCTCGACTCCCTGCGAGGAAGAAGACCCGAAACCATACAGTTTAATAGTAATAGTTTCTACTGGTAAGATCCAGCTTCAGCATAAAGCGTCCTGTTACCGTGGACACGGCTATTCGAATAGATCAAACTCCCTACAGGGGTGCACTACTGTTCAGCCTGTACGCTCGGATCTCCAGGGTGGAGTGAACCTTGTTAGGGAACGCCCCACCGAGGCTATCCGACACGACGCAGCCCATCCTAGGCTCAACAGAGAGGCCATCCGCCGGACTATATCCTATGCGCCAAGGGGTCTAGGACCCTCACCCTTGCACGCTCCTGCACGGTGCATGGATAGCCGGTGAAGCGAAAGAAAATCCAAAAACACATTGTCCGAACGAAGAAGACACCACTTCCCGGCGCAGGCCACGGTACTGCTGACGTCTGAAGATCTTTCGGACAAACTACGATGCAGGGGAGCCCATAACTCCTTATCCCACGTGAAGGTAGTGCGTACAGACCAACGGGCCTCTCAAGTCATCCGCCGAACCATTTAGCATTTTAATTAACCTGCGTGATAACCGTTATCGTTGCCTCAACTTAACCGACCCGCGGTCAACAATAGCAGTCAGGACCACCAGTACATCGGTGCCTGCCCTGTCGTCCCACCAAGTCACTGTGGTTACAAACAAGGTGAACCGTCTCCTTACCTTGTCTCGCGTGTGCTCTTGGTAGTGCTCGACTTTCGTGGTTTGGTAACTCTCGCGAGCTACGAACAGGGGCCAAGCACGCCAGTAACGTCGGTCGTACCCTCCCTGTCGTTCCCGACACAATACCTCTCGCGGGCACCGTTGGGTCGCCCGACTCCTTACCTTAAGGACCACCGTGCTTAGGTACCTAGAGCGGCTATACAGAGTCATCAACGAGTGGAGTACAAGGATTACTCCTTGATGGCTCACACTTGAAGGTGGCTCGGCAGAGCCGAGCTAGGGGGCCTTAGGAGGTGTCTACATAGTACCGTACCTGTGCAGTTGTATATATTGTATCCGTGTTCACTCCCCTGAGTGGCCACGGCCCGCTATCTAGTCCTAGCTAACAATGCGCAAGGCTCACTGCTGAATATAATACATAATTAAAGTAGGAAGCATAGGATAAAGGAAAGGTACATCAAGGGGCGACAAAAACATGCTATGAAGTTGAATAGGATTGTAACATAGCAGCAGAAGTAACAATGCCTAGTGCAGGAAAGTACGGAAAGGTAGGCGATATCTGGGGAAGAGAATGGCTCTGCTTGCCTGGTAGCTCGACGGTAGGGGTAGGGTCGTCGACGACGTAGTCGTACCCGGTAGCAGTGTAGTCAGCGGTAGCAGCGGGGTCTACCGGAGAATAAAGGGGGGAAGAAACAGTAAATATAAAAGCAATCATAGCAAACAGATGAATAACATGACGTATGCAATGTTAACGGTATTCTAACGCAGTGCAATGCACGTTGCTCGGAGCAGGAATTCATCCGGGGATGAAATACCGGCTCCGGGTGATTACCGGACAGATGATCCGGAGGGGAAGGTTCCATGTCTGCAATGTTAGAGACATCTGACAGACATGAGGATATTGTATCCGTGATCGTTGATTCATTCCGAGCAACTTTCATGTTAAGAGAAAATTCATCCGGCAGGTTTTTATCGGTACCGGAGAATTATCGACAGACGGCCCGAAGGGGGGATGTCGATGTTCGGTAAGTTAGAGGGGGGTGGTGTAAACATACGGATAGCGTATCCGTATCCGTTATATTTTTCTGATCAATTTTGATGTATAAAGTTTTTGAATCTGACTTATGGTTTAAAAGATATTCAAATTCAAAGTTTGAATGATTTTCTGAATTATTTTATTATTAAATTCCAAACATTATCCACAACAGAGAGGGTTGACCAGTCAACTGACATGTGGGGTCACGGCGGGCGGTCGCCGGAGCGGGCACAGGGGCGTGGATGGGGGGAATGGAACGGGGTGGCCAACCCGCACCCAATGGTGCTCCAGTAGGACACCGGGGCGGACCAGTTTGACAGGGGCGGGCATAGCCGTGGAGGCCGGAGCGTGAGCTCGCGGGCATGGAGCTACGGGCATGGGGAGGAGAGGGGAAAAGATCAGGGGAGACCGCGCGCTCACCGGGAGGGAGCTGGTGTCGTCGGGAAGGCTGGGGGAGCTCAGGGCGTGCGAATCGACAACGGCGGCGTGGTGGCCGTGGCGGGAGACGACGAAGATGGCGGCGGCTGTGGAACGGCTCTGGCCAAATTAGCGCGCGAGGGGGGCGGAATCGAAGGTGCTAAAGCTCCTGGACAACTTGGCGTGGTGAATGGGGGCCGGTGCCGTGAGGACGACGGCGGCGTGCCCACGACGGACGCCCTTCGATCTCGGGGAGGAAGCAGGAGAGGATCTGGAACGTACGGGTTAGGGTTACAAAGGCGCAGGGGGGCGGGGGAGGTCTTATCCACGCCGCCGGCCGTGGATGGCCGCCACGGCACGCCCACCGGCCGTGGGATGGCCTCCACACAAGGTGAACAGCGCCCCGAGGAAGAAGACAAGGTGAGGGGGAAGTGGGCCGGGCCCAGTGGGGTTGAGGGGGTGGGCTGAGGGGGGTTTTGTGTCCTGGGCGTAGTTTAGGCATTTCCCCTTTTTCTGTTTTCTTTTATGTTTGCATTTTGTTTATCTAGGTTTAGATTTTTGCCAACAGTGAAACTTGCTCCAATAATATTGCAGCACCATACAGAAGTGCAACAAAAAGAATTAGACTTTTATAAACTCTTTTGCATTTTTTTATTAAAAAGGCATTAAATCCCACTGGTTTGGCTACTGTTTGAATTGTTGGATTTATTTTATTGCTTAATAAATCCCCAAAACCATATGGATGTGATCCACTGATTTTTAGGCATTTTACAAAATTGCTTTCACAATTTTTGAACAAAGTTTTATTCATCACTTATTTTTAATATTTATCAAAAGGCATTTTTGGGTTTGTTTGAATTCAAAGATGAACAAGGCATGATCAAAGGTGATTAGAGGCTTGCTAATCACAGAGAATTATATTAACAAAAGTTTTATTGATGCCTGACACTGAGGGTGTTACAAATCTCCCCCACTACAAGAATTCTCGTCTCGAGAATCTAAGCGGTAGAGGGGAAAAGATCGGTGTATTCCTCACGAAGGCGATCTTCGCGTTCCCAAGTGGCTTCATCTTCAGAATGATTCGACCACTGAACTTTGAGGAACTTGGTTGTCTTGTTGCGGGTTTTGCGTTCAGACTAATCGAGAATGCGGCTCGGATGTTCTTGATAAGTCAAGTCCTGTTGCAGCTCAATCATATCATGTTCAAATTCACGAATAGGGTCTTTGAAACAGCGACGGAGTTGCGACACGTGAAAGACATCGTGGACTTGAGATAGGTTTGACGGAAATTCCAATCGGTATGCCACTGGTCCACTTCTGGAGAGTATACGGAACGGGCCAATATAGAGAGGAGCTAACTTGCCTTTGATCCCAAAGCGGTGAGTGCCCCTCATGGGAGTGACACGTAGGTACGCGTATTCGCCAGGTTGATAGACCATTTCTTTGTGCTTGCGGTCATAGTTGCTCTTCTGGCGGGACTGAGCAGCCTTCAAGTGTTCAGGAATAACGCGGACCTGATCTTCGGCATGCTGTATAATGTCCGGACCAATGAGGGTTCGTTCCCCAGGTTTTGACCAATTCAGAGGGGTTCGACACTTA
Source organism: Bromus sterilis (assembly GCA_950022295.1). Taxonomy (NCBI): domain Eukaryota; kingdom Viridiplantae; phylum Streptophyta; class Magnoliopsida; order Poales; family Poaceae; genus Bromus; species Bromus sterilis. Next base: position 341,989,070 of record OX465596.1, on the reverse strand, counting down.
CGTCCATAAAGAACTTCAAAGGGAGCCATCTCCAGACTAGCTTGATAGCTATTGTTGTACGAGAATTCAGCAAATGGAAGAGATTCCTCCACTTTCTTACCGAATGAAATGACACAAGCTAGAAGCATGTCTTCAAGCACTTGATTAACTCGTTCGACTTGTCCTTGCGACTGGGGGTGATAAGCGGTGCTGAAATTCAGGTGAGTGCCCATAGATTCTTGGAAACTATCCCAGAACTTCGAGGTGAAAATGCTGCCACGATCTGAACTGATCTCCAACTGAATACCGTGGAGGGAAAAAATTCTGGAAACATATAAGTCTGCTAACTGACTAGCAGAGATCGTCTCCTTGGCTGGCAGAAAGTGGGCAACTTTGGAGAATCGGTCGATGACGACAAAGATCGCATCATGACCCTTCTGTGATCGCGGAAAACCGGTGACGAAATCCATTTCAATCTTGTCCCATGTCCATTCAGGAATAGAAAGTGGTTGCAGAGTTCCAGCAGGTCTTTGATGTTCGGCATTGATGCGACGGCAAACGTCACACTCATCAACATAACGAGCAATGTCTTTCTTCATGCCAGGCCACCAGTACCGCTGACGAAGGTCCTGGTACATCTTGGTGCTACCTGGGTGGATCGACAACGGGGTATCATGAGCTTCTTTCATAACATCCGGAGTGAAGTTCAGATTGCCCTTGCTAGGAACCACTAAACGTTTCTTGAAGTACAACGCTTGATCATCAGCAAGCCTGTAGTCTGAGGGCTTTCCTGTGGTGAGATATCGTTTCATCTTTTCGTAATCAGAGTCAGCTCTTTGGATGAACTTGATGTCTTTGTCGAGGTCTACTTCAACAACAAGGGAATTCACATGTCCCTGCGGAACAATTTCAAGGTTCAACTTGCGGAGCTCTTCATACAGAAGTGGTTGTTCTATCTGGACTTCAAGTTCAGAACAGTAGGCTTTGCGGCTTAAGGCATCGGACACCACATTAGCTTTACCAGGGGTGTAAGAAATTCCCATGTTGTAGTCGGCTATTGTCGCGAGCCATCTCTGCTGGCGGAGATTCAAGTCGGGCTGAGTGAACAGGTACTTCAGGCTTTTGTGGTCGGTGTAGATCTCGCAACAATTACCGACGAGGTAATGTCGCCACAGCTTCAATGCATAAATGACCGCTGCCAATTCGAGATCATGTGTTGGATAGTTTTCTACGTGAGCAGGCAACTGGCGAGAGCCATAAGCAATCACTTTTCTCTTGCATTAGGACACAGCCTAATCCTTGACGAGACGCGTCGCAATATATCACGAAGTCCTTCTGAGTATCAGGAGGAGCAAGCACTGGGGGTGAAGTGAGCTTGTCCTTGAGAGCTTGAAAACTTTCTTGACATTTATCAGTCCACTCAAACTTTACGCCTTTGTGAAGCAGATTAGTCAGAGGCTTGGCAACCTTGGAGAAATTCTCGACGAAACGGCGGTAATAGCTAGCAAGGTCGAGGAAACTTCGGACTTGCTTGACAGTCTTGGGCGGAGTCCAGTCAAGTATAGCCTAGATACGTTCTGGGTTGATGGCAACGCCATCCTTGGAAATCACGTGACCAAGGTAAGTTACTTCAGGAAGCCAGAACTCACACTTAGAGTACTTAGCATAGAGTTTGTGTTCTCGAAGATTTTCCAGTATCAGACGAAGATGTTCAGCATGTTCTTCTTCATTCTTGGAGTATATCAATATATCATCCAGATAAACCACGACAAACTTGTCGAGATATTCCATGAATATATAGTTTCATCAATCGGGAAAATATGGCTGGGGCATTCGTCAAGCCAAAGGACATGACAGTGTACTCGTATGAACCATAGCGAGTAATGAAAGCGGTCTTCGGAATGTCCTCTTCACGGACTCGGATTTGGTGATAACCCAACCTCAAGTCGAGTTTAGAAAACACCTTGGATCCAGCAAGTTGATCATACAGATCATTGATCCGAGGAAGTGGGTACTTGTTCTGTATCATGGCCTGGTTGATAGGTCGGTAATCTTGTACCAAGCGGTTCGTTCCATCACTCTTCTTGACAAAGAGCGAAGGTGCTCCCCAAGCAGAGGAACTAGGACGGATGAATCCTTTATCAAGTGTTGTGTCGATCTCCTTCTTCAGTTCAAGGAGGTGGTGAGGTGGCATCTTATAGGGACGCTTGGCAATAGGGACGGTGCCAGGCTTCAAGTCGATGACAAATTCAACCTCTCTAATCGGGGGTATTCCCGGCAGTTCTTCTGGGAAGACGTCGGGAAAATCACAAACGACTGGAACTTTCTCAATTCCTTCAAGAGGCGAGACGTTCAAAGCATTCATCATATAGATATGTGTTTCAACATCACGGGTAATTCGGGTGGTGTGGTTAACAATCTCACCGGAGGGGTGAAAAGTTCGACAGACTTGGTACCACAAAACAGTGCGGCATCGTGGACTTTCAACCAATCCATTCCCAGGATGAGGTCTATGGTGGAAGACTTCAGAATGATGGGGGCACGTGGAATACAACTTCTTCGATTTCAACGGCGGTATTGGGCACCAGCATGGTGGTTCGGCATTGGCCTATCGGGGTGCGAACAACCATCGGTGTGTTCATCTTTCCAAGTGTAAAGTTATGCGATAATGCAAATGCTTCCGACATGAATGAATGCGATGCTCCTGTATCAAATAAAACAGTAGAAGGTATTGAGTTAACGAGGAGAGTACCCATCACTGTAGCGGGCTGTGCCTGAGCTTCTTCAACGTTAATGTTGTAAGCATGTCCGCGAGTGTGAGCAGAAGACCCAGTGTTACAGTTGGGGTACTGTTGTTGCCACGACCAGCAGGGTGAACTACCAGTTGATTCTGTCGCTGGGGGCAGTCTCTGGAATAGTGACCTGGCTGATGGCACTTGAAGCACAGGCCATCTTGAGGACGGAGGGGTGCAGTCTCAGTCTCCAGCTGTCTCGGCGGAGGCGGAGGTAGACGAGGCGCAACATACGACGGCCTTGGTGCAGGGGTAGGTGGACGATACACACTGGGTGGAAGCCAAACGCGTTGCTTCTGTGCTGTGCCCGAAGATGAGCCAGCATCACGGGGACGCTTCGGCGAACCACCGAACTTAAGCTAAGCGGTCTCAAGAGTGATAGTCTGGTTCACCATGGTGGCGAAGTCGGGGAAGACGTGCAAAGCCAGTGCAAGCTGGAGATCTGCGTTGAGTCCATCACGGAACTTCTCTTGCCTACTTGCATCATTGGGGAGGTCACTTGCAGCATAGCGGGAGAGGCGGAGGAATTCCCTCTGATATGCCTCGACAGTTCTGTTGCCCTGAACGAGGTTGCGGAACTCAGCCTTCATACGGTTCATAATCGCCTGGGGGACATAACAAGCACGGAAGGCAGACTTGAACTCATTCCAGGTGACGACAGTCCCTTCAACTAGCGAGCCCTTGTAGGTGTCCCACCACTGGGCAGCGGGGCCACGCAGGAAATAGGATGCAAAGTTGACGTAATCAGCAGCGCTCACATTAGCGAATTACAGCTGTCGAGTGATGTCACGAAGCCAATCATCGGCATCCAGCGGCTCTTTAGGTTGGTGGAAGAGAGGGGGATTGAGACGCATGAAATCCCGCAGGGTAACCACAGGCCGTTGGTTCTGGTGCTGGTTCTGGTTCTGATTCTGGTTCTGGAGCTGATCTATGACTCCTTGCATAAACACCTGGTTCATCTGAAGCTGCTGCATCATCACGGCCATGTAGTCCGGAGGCGGAGGTGGATCGTTGGCACCACGACCACGACCACCACGACCAGCCATCCTACTAGAATTTAACAGGGGTATTTCAGCGATGAAAAATTAACGAGATGCTGGGAACGAGTAAGAGGTAAAGTGACAACAAAGAGGAGGCGCGGATATATAGTAGTAGTCATATAAGACATACACATCCACACATAGAATCAATCAAAAATAGGGCAGCGTAACGTCGTAAAAATTAAGGAAAAAGGACTCACTAGGCGGCGCGCAGACCGCGGTAAGGATTACACGACGCGACATAGATTCCACTATGCCAATCACGCCGCAAGAAAACTGTTGGCCACAGGAGTTAATGCCAGAGGACGCGCGGCCTGCCCAGAATGAGAATGGGATCCGAGGTCCGAGACCTGGGGTAGAACTCCTGCGACACGACTCAATCAATGGGGAAGCACCAAAACGCCGGGTGGAATCAAGAGAACGTGATCCTAATGTCAGAGTTTGTAAAACTTACCAGCAAGAATAAGAGAGAAGATTCCCAGAGCATAGGTAAGGAGAAAAGGATCCTAATACCATAGATATCACACGTAGTGACATCGATGTGGGCCCGTAAGCCAAACATTAAGTTAGCAAAATAGTTTTTCAAAGTCTAGACTCAACTTCGACCAGGTAGTGGTTGGGTGGCTTCCTACAGGCAGTCGGCTCTGATACCAACTTTTGACGCCCCCAAAATCAATCCGTGTACAGTAATGATACACGCAGGGTACACGGCTGAGATTAGGGTGCCACGGTGAGAATATCACAGCACAAAACTAAACACAAAAGGATAAACCAATATGTTACAATAAAGGGGGTCACGCGGACCCGAATACATAAGTTATACAAGCCATAATATCTGAGTACAGACATAGTTAGTCAAGTTTTAACTTAAGAAGGCTAGCACAAATAACATCAGAGATACAGATCGAAAAGGCAAGGCCTCCTTCCTGGGTGCCTCCGAAACTACTCTTGGTCCTGGTCGGCGGGGGTCTCGACGTAGTAGTATCCTCCTCCGGGGTACTCCTGCTCCTGGGCTCCAACGTCGATTGCAGCGGCCGATCAGGCAAAACATAAAGGGGGAAATAAAGCAAAGGTGAGTATCTAGTATTCCCGCGAGTCTTACGTCCGCTACTAAGCATTGTGCATTGTATCAACGGAAAGAAGAGGTTGTATATAGTGGACTGCAAGATAGAAATCAGAATAAGGGTAAGAAGCTAGGCCTATCGAAGACTAGCATCTTCCGACGATGCCTTGCAGCATGAGAAGAGAATCACCCAACAGTTCATATAAAGCATAAAGTAACAACGAAGCAGAAGTTGCTGCAACATTGTATAATATAAGTTGTAAAGATTGATAATAATAATGCCTCCGAGTTCCCTTCCTCGACTCCCTACGAGGAAGAAGACCCGGAACCATACAGTTTAATAGTAATAGTTTCTAGTGGTAAGATCCAGCTTCAACATAAAGCGTCCTGTTACCGTGGACACGGCTATTCGAATAGATTAAACTCCCTGCAGGGGTGCACTACTGTTCAGCCTGCACGCTCGGATCTCCAGGGTGGCGTGAACCTTGTTAGGGAACGCCCCACCGAGGCTATCCGACACGACGCAGCCCATCCTAGGCTCAACAGAGAGGCCATCCGCCAGACTATATCCTATGCGCCAAGGGGTCTAGGACCCTCACCCTTGCACGCTCCTGCACGGTGCGTGGCTGGCCGGTGAAGCGAAATAAAATCCAAAAACACATCGTCCGGACGAAGAAGACACCACTTCCCGGCGCAGGCCGCAGTACTGCTGACGTCTGAAGATCTTTCGGACAAACTACGACGCAGGGGAGCCCCTAACTCCTTATCCCACGTAAAGGTAGTGCGTATAGACCAACGGGCCTCTCAAGTCATCCGCCGAACTATTTAGCATTTTAATTAACCTGCATGACAACCGTTATCGTTGCCTCGACTTAACCGACCCGCGATCAACGACAGCAGTCAGGACCACCAGTACATCGGTGCCTGCCCTGTCGTCCCACCAAGTCACTGCGGTTACCAACAAGGTGAACCGTCTCCTTACCTTGTCTCGCGTGTGCTCTTGGTAGAGCTCGACTTTCGTGGTTTGGTAACTCTCGCTAGATACGAACAGGGGCCAAGCACGCCAGTAACGTCGGTCGTACCCTCCCTGTCGTTCCCGACGCAATACCTCTCGCGGGCACCGTTGGGTCGCCCGACTCCTTACCTTAAGCACAACCGTGCTTAGGTACCTAGAGCGGCTATACAGAGTCATTAACGAGTGGAGTACAAGGATTACTCCTTGATGGCTCACACTTGAAGGTGGCTCGGCAGAGCCGAGCTAGGGGGCCTTAGGCGGTGTCTACATAGTACCGTACCTGTGCAGTTGTATATATTGTATCCGTGTTCACTCCCCTGAGTGGCCACGACCCGCTATCTAGTCCTAGCTAACAATGTGCAGGGCTCACTGCTGAATATAATACATAATTAAAGTAGGCAGCATAGGATAAAGGAAAGGTACATCAAGGGGCGACAAAAACATGCTATGCAGTTGAATAGGATTGTAACGTAGCAGCAGCAGTAACAATGCCTAGTGCAAGAAAGTACGGAAAGGTAGGTGATATCTGGGGAAGAATGGCTCTGCTTGCCTTGTAGCTCGACGGTAGGGGTAGGATCGTCGATGAAGTAGTCGTACCCGGCAGCAGTGTAGTCGGCGGTAGCAGCGGGGTCTACCGGAGAATAAAGGGGGGAAGAAACAGTAAATATAAAGCAATCATAGCAAACAGATGAATAACATGATGTATGCAATGTAAACGGTATTCTAACGCAGTGCAATGCACGTTGCTCGGAGCGGGAATTCATCCGGGGATGAAATACCGGCTCCGGGTAATGATCCGGAGGGGAAGGTTCCATGTCTGCAGTGTTAGAGACATCTGACAGACATGAGGATATTGTATCCGTGATCGTTGATTCATTCCGAGCAACTTTCATGTTAAGAGTAAATTCATCCGGCAGGTTTTTATCGGTACCGGCGAATTATCGACAGACGGCCCGAAGGGGGGGATGTCGATGTTCGGTAAGTTAGAGGGGGTGGTGTAAACATACGGATAGCGTATCCGTATCCGTTATATTGTTCTGATCAATTTTGATGTATAAAGTTTTTGAATCTGACTTATGGTTTAAAAGATATTCAAATTCAAAGTTTGAATCATTTTCTGAATTATTTTATTATTAAATTCCAAACATTATCCACAACAGAGAGGGTTGACCGGTCAACTGACATGCGGGGCCTACTGACCAGTGAGTCCCACATGTCATACACAATATTTAATAAAAGTGTTTTATTTATATCTAATATTCCAGAGGGCCCACATGTCATACTCTTATTTAAAACAAAAATCATTTCAATTATTAAACTGACAGTGGGACCCATGTGTAAGTGTAACAGTGCTAAATATTTGTTAATTTTATTTCTAATTGGCTAGGGCCCACTTGTATGTTTCAGGGTGTTTTATCTCAGTTTTTTTTAATTAGCAGGGGGTTAGGGGCTAATCCCTCTGGGTGGGTCCCAGAGGTCAGTGGCACACCCCACTGGGGTTAGCCCAGCGCTGGTGGTTAACCACCATGACCGCCGGCATGAGGCCGAGGGGCAGGGCCACGGCGGGCGGTCGCCGGAGCGGCCACAAGGGCGTGGATGCGGGGAATGGAACGGGTTGGCCAAACCGCACCCAATGGTGCTCCAGTAGGACATCGGGCCGGACTAGTTTGACAGGGGTGGGCATAGCCGCGGTGGTCGGAGCGTGAGCTTGCGGGCATGGAGCTACGGGCATGGGGAGGAGAGGGGAAAAGGTCAGGGGAGACCGCGCGCTCACTGGGAGGGAGCTGGTGCCGTCGGGAAGGCTGGGGGAGCTCAGGGCGTGCGATTCGACGACGGCGGCGCGGTGGCCAAGGCGGGAGACGACGAAGATGGCGGCGGCTGTGGAACGGCTCCGGCCAAATTAGCGCGCGAGGGGGGCGGAGTCGAAGGTGCTGAAGCTCCTGGACAACTTGGCGTGGTGAATGGGGGCCGGTGTCGTGAGGACGATTGCGGCGTGCCCACGACGGACGCCCGCCGAGCTCGGGGACGAAGCAGGAGAGTGGGGAGGGGGATCTGGAACGTGCGGGTTAGGGTTACCAGGGCGCAGGGGGCGGGGGAGGTCTTATCCACGCCGCCGGCCGTGGATGGCCGACACGTCACGCCGGCCGGCCATTGCTTTTGAGCCCTTCCTTTCTTTGCAGCATAGTTAGCATTGCGGTGCCTTCATAATCCTGTCAATTTCCCAACTGTGATTTGTTTACCTCGCTAGCACTTTTATCGTCTTTTCGGAGAGAGACATCACTAGTGAAAATCACGGGACCCCGTTCCATCTTCATATCATTGTTTACATCTTTAGTTTACTTTTCAGTTGCTATCACTATCATTATCACGTGCGTTTTATCCTTTGTAAACAGCAAGGCCGGAGGAATTGACAACTCCTCTATAATCGTTGGGAGCAAAGTTATTTGTATATGTGTGCAGGTCCAGGTGAAGTTAGCAACCCTTGGTTGAGAACGGCGCCATTGTTCACTTTACCACCTTCTTGTATCTCTGCGAGTCCTCCTGGACGATACTCAACCTTAGCATTTTTGCTAAGGGAAATTTGTAGCTACGCTACATCTCGCCTTCCACTTGGGGTAACCAACGAGGAGTGAGAGATCCTCACCGTATCAAATACCTCTGATTAGAGAGGTTGAATTCATCATCGACTTGAAGCCTGGCACCGTCCCTATTACCAAGCGTCCCTATAAGATGCCACCTCACCAGCTCCTTGAACTGAAGAAGGAGATCGACACAGCACTCGATAAAGGATTCATCCCTCCTAGTTCCTCTGCTTGGGGAGCACCTTCGCTCTTTGTCAAGAAGAGTGATGGCACGAATTGTTTGGTACAAGATTACCGACCTATCAACCAGGCCACAATACAGAACAAGTACCCACTTCCTCGGATAAATGATTTGTATGATCAAATTGTTGGATCCAAGGTGTTTTCTAAATTCGACTTGAGGTTGGGTTATCACCAAATCCGAGTCCGTGAAGAGGACATTTTGAAGACTGCCTTCATTACTCGCTATGGTTCATACGAGTACACCGTTATGTCCTTTTGCTTGACGAATGCCCCAGCCACATTTTCCTGATTGATGAACTATATATTCATGGAATATCTCGACAAGTTTTTCGTGGTTTATCTGGATGATATATTGATATACTCCAAGAATGAAGAAGAACACGCTGAACATCTCCGTCTGATACTGGAAAAGCTTCGAGAACACAAACTCTATACTAAGTACTCTAAGTGTGAGTTCTGGCTTCCCGAAGTAACTTACCTTGGTCATGTGATTTCCAAGGATGGCGTTGCCGTCAAGCCAGAACGTATCCAGGCTATTCTTGACTGGACTCCGCCCAAGACTGTCAAGAAAGTTCGAAGTTTCCTCGGCCTTGCCAGCTATTGTCGTCGTTTCGTCGAGAACTTCTCCAAGATTGCCAATCGTCTGACTAATCTGCTTCACAAAGGCATCATGTTTGAGTGTACCGATAAATGTCAAGAAAGGTTTCAAGCTCTGAAGGATAATCTCACTTATCCCTCAGTGCTTGCTCCCCCTGATACTCAGAAGGACTTCGTGATATATTGCGACGCGTCTCGTCAAGGATTAGGCTGTGTCCTAATGCAGGAGCGCAAAGTGATTGGTTATGGCTCTCGTCAGTTGCATGCTCACGAAGAAAACTATCCAACACATGATCTCGAATTGACAGCGGCAATTTATGCAATGAAGCTGTGGCGACATTACCTCGTTGGTAATCGTTGCAAGATCTACACCGACCACCAAAGCCTGAAGTACCTGTTTACTCAACCAGACCTGAATCTCCGCCAGCAAAGATGGCTCGAGACAATAGTCGACTACAGCATGGGAATTTCTTACACCCGTGGCAAAGCTAATGTGATGGCTGATACCCTGAGTCGCAAGGCTTATTGTAGTGAACTAGAAGTTCAAGTAGAGCAGCCACGTCTGTATGAAGAGCTTCGCAAGCTTAACCTTGAGATTGTTCCTCAGGGATATCTGAATTCCCTTGTTGTTGAAGTAGACCTCGACAAAGACATCAAGTTCATCCAAAAAGCTGACTCTGATTACGAAAAGATGAAGAAATATCTCGCCACCGGAAAGCCCTCAGACTACAGGCTTGCTGATGAGCAAGCGTTGTACTTCAAGAATCGTTTAGTGGTTCCTAGCAAGGGCAATCTAAACTTGACCCCGGATGTTATGAAAGAAGCTCATGATACCCCGTTGTCGATCCACCCAGGTAGCACCAATATGTACCAAGACCTTCGTCAGCGGTATTGGTGGCTGATACGTCCAAAACGTATCTATAATTTTTGCTTGCTCCATGCATGTTTTGTGTGATATTGCTATGATCTAGATACACTTTCATACACTTTTGATCATATTTGGACTAACCTATTAACTCAGTGCACCCCAGTGCCAGTTCCTGTTTTCTGCTGTTTTTCTATTTCAGTTTTCCCCCATATAAAAAGTGCCAGAAAAAATCCGGGAAAAATACAGGAAAAATCAGCGTACAGGAAGCTTCGAGAAGAGCCCGGGAGGGTCCAGAAGGGAGCCAGGGGGGGCCAGGCGGCCACCCGGCGCGGCCCCACCCCTGGCCGCGCCAGGGGGGCGCCTGGGGCCCCTGCTCCACCTGTGGCTGCCCCCTTCTCCTATTTATTCTCCGTCATGGGGAAACTCCAAAGATAGAACCCTATTTTGCAAACTCGCCTCTGTTCGGCCGCGCTTCCGAGATCGGGAGCACCAGAAGACCTCTTCCCGGCACCCTGCCGGAGGGAGGATTGACCTCCGGGAGTCTCCTCTCCACCATGGATGCTCCCCGGATGTCTCAGTAGCTATGTGAAGTTCTCCTCCCCTCTTTCATCTTCATTGTTTAGACCTCGTGAGCTGCCCTACATGATCGAGGCACCTTTGTAATATTTCTGCTATTGCTATGTTGAGTTTGATGGGATCTGATGGATTATGAGATTATGTTCAGATTGTGATAGAGTAATATATTTGGTTTTTATCTCTTATATTTTTGTTCCTAAGTAATTCTTGCATGTTCTCCGTTGCTGTTTATTGCTTTGGCCAAGTAGTAGGTAGTGACTCCAAGAGGGAACGTTGTGCTAGATTGTGGGTTCATTCCCCCCGATGACATGCTTGAGTGACAGAAACATGAGTCTAGGGGATGTGCTGTTGCGACAAGGGGGAAAACAACGGTTCTTGTAACCGCGGTTACAAGGATTGTTTACTTTACGCAAAGTTCTTTTTATTGCAGTTGTCTGTTGCTTTGGGTTTACACTTTGGGTGGGGCTCGCAACTTAATACCAGCGAGATGTTCTGGATAGATATCTCAAGGTGGATGATTATTAGTAGATGCAGTTGGATTACGGTCTACTTATTCGGGCGTACTTCCCGTGCTTTTGAGCCTCTTCCTTTCTTTTGTAGCATAGTTAGCATTGCGGTGCGTTTATAATCCTGTCAATTGCCCTTCTGTAATTTGTTTACCTCGCATAGAAGTTTTATCGTCTTTTGGGAGAGAGACATCACTAGTGAACATCACGTATCCCGGTCCATATCCTTATTATTATTTCCACGCTATATTTAGTTTTCTGCATTTACTTTCCAATTGCTATCATTATCCCTTGTGTTTTACCCTTTGTGAACAACAAGACCAGAGAGATTGACAACCTCTCTGAACTTCGTTGGGAACAAAGTTATATGTGTCTGTGTGCAGGTCCACGTCAGTTGCGCCGCTGACACCTAGTTATCATCTCTGGAGTCCTACTGGAGACAAACCTTGGTATCATCACCGAGGGAAACTTGTTGCTGCGCTACATCTCCACCTTCCACTTGGGGTAACCAACGAACGGCGAGAAGCCATCAGTGGCCTGGCATGAAGAAAGACATTGCTCGTTATGTTGATGAATGTGACATTTGCCGTCGCGTCAAACCCGAACATCAAAGACCTGTTGGAACTCTGCAACCACTCTCTATTCCTGAATGGAAATGGGACAAGATTGAAATGGACTTCGTCATCGGTTTTCCGCGATCACAGAAGGGTCATGATGCCATCTTTGTCGTCATCGACCGATTCTCCAAAGTTGCCCACTTTCTGCCAGTCAAGGGGACGATCTCTTCTAGTCAGTTGGCAGACTTATATGTTTCCAGAATTGTTTCCCTCCATGGTATTCCGTTGGAGATCAGTTCAGACCGTGGCAGCATTTTCACCTCGAAGTTCTGGGATAGTTTCCAAGAATCTATGGGAACTCAACTGAAATTCAGCACCGCTTATCACCCCCAGTCGCAAGGACAAGTCGAACGAGTCAACCAAGTGCTTGAAGATATGCTTTGATCTTGTGTAATTTCATTCGGTAAGAAATGGGAGGAATCTCTTCCATTTGCTGAATTCTCATACAACAATAGCTATCAAGCTAGTCTGCAGATGGCACCCTTTGAAGTTATTTACGAACGTAAGTGTCGAACCCCTCTGAATTGGTCAGAAACAGGGGAACGAACTCTCATTGACCCGAACATTATCCAGCATGCCGAAGATCAGGTTCGTGTTATCCGTGAACACTTGAAAGCTGCTCAGTCCCGCCAGAAGAGAAACTATGACCGCAAGCACAAAGAAATGGTCTATCAACCCGGCGAACAAGCTTACCTACGTGTCACTCCCATGAGGGGCACTCATCGTTTCGGGATCAAAGGAAAGTTAGCTCCTCCCTACATTTGCCCGTTCCGTATCCTTTCCAGAAGTGGACCAATGGCATACCGTTTGGAATTGTCGTCAAATCTCTCTCAAGTCCACGATGTATTTCACGTGTCGCAACTCCGTCGCTGCTTCAAGGACCCTATTCGTGAAGTGGAACATGATATGACTGAATTGCAACAGGACTTGACTTATCAAGAACATCCGAGTCGCATCCTTGATCAGTCTGAACGTCGCACCCGCAAAAAGACCGTCAAGTTCCTCAAAGTTCACTGGTCGAATCATTCGGAAGATGAAGCCACTTGGGAACGCGAAGATCGTCTTCATGAAGAATACCCCGATCTTTTCCTCGCTACCACTTAAATTCTCGGGACGAGAATTCCTGTAGTGGGGGAGATTTGTAACACCATCATGTCTTGTAACAGTAATCACTGTTGATGGAAAAGTAATCACCTTGCTACAGTTAAATCACTGTGCTTGATCTTTGCCTTGATCATCTTTGAATTCACACATGAAACAAATTCAAAATTCTGTTTGTCTGATATTTAAAAACAATGGGGCAAATAAAAATTTGTCTAAAAATTGTGAAATTAAATTTGTAAAATTCCTAAAAGTCAGTGGATCACATCCATATAGTTTTGGGAATTTATGAAGCAATAATATAAATCCAACAAATAAAAACAGTAGCCTAAAGTCCACTTTTTCCAATGACATAATTAAAACAAATGCCAAATGAATTATTTAAATGTCCAAGCCCTTTTATGGCATGTCTATGTGTGGCACAAATTTACAAACAAGTTTCACTTTGCACAAAATTCAAATGGAGATCAAATAAAACGGAAAGGAAATGGAAAGAAAAGAAAATACAGAAAAGAATAAAAGCAAAAGGAGTCCACCCCTGTTTCCCCCTAGCCCACTAGCCAGTCCACCCCGGCCCAGCAGCCCCTCCCTCCCTTATCTTCTTCATCCGGTTGCGTGGAGGACATTTCACGGCCGTCCGGCGTGCCGTGGCGGCCATCCACGGTCGACGGCGTGGATATGACCCCCCCCCAATCCCCGGCGCCCCCAACCCTAAACCGCGGACGCGCCCATTCCCTTCTCCTTCCATCGCGCCCACCCCGGTTTCCCGCCGCGCTCCCGTGCCGCCGTTGCCGCCGCAAGCCATTGCCGTGGGCAACGGCCGCCACAGGCCCCGCCGGCGTTTCTGGAGCACTCCCCGCGATCGACTACCTTGCCCCCAGCAGAGTTCCGCTGCCGCCATCCTCTACATCGCCGGAATCATCGACGTCCTCCCTGCCGCGGACGCCGGCGACCGCAGCCCGATTTCGTCGCGCTCTGGCCTCCTTCCGTTCCGCCGCGACAACTTCAAGCACCACTTCGCGTCGATTAGGCCCTCTTCGCGCTCGTTTCCCGTGCCCGTTTTTTCCATGACCACCGTACCCAGCTCCGGTCGCCGCCGCTCGTCGTTGGCGACATGGCTCCGGCCACCCCTACCTCCAGCCGTTGGTCTCGTTCGATGCGGCACGCGAAGGGCGTCCCGTAGCATCAAACCAGGTGCCAAATGGTGGCCTGGGCGCCGTTTCCCGGGCGGCGCCGCCTTCACTGTTGCTCGCCGGAGCAACTCCGGCGTGCGGCCGTTGGGGACATTAGCCCCCCCCCCCCCTAACCCCAGGCTAGCCCTATGACATGTGGGGCCAACATGATTAGCTTAGGGGCTAATCCCATATTAAAATTAATAACCCCCCCCATTGATTAGCTAACCTGAGAGAATGACACGTGGGCCCAGCCTGTTAAGTTAATTACATAAGATCATTTAAAAAGTTTCTCTATGACAGATGGGTCCCACCACTGACAAATTCCAATTTAATTGAATTAATATCTGTTTAATAAAATTGTAAGTATGACATGTGGGCAACCCCTCCTGTTTTATTTTTTAAAATGTAGTTAAAATGCTTTTTTTAAATGTGAGGCTGATATGTGGGACCCACTGGTCAGTAGGTCCCATTTGTCAGGTTTGACTAGTCAACACACCCTATGGATGATGTTTCTATTTAATATTAAAAGAAATTCAGAAATTAATTTAAATGGATTAAATCTTCGAAAATTAATATCTTTTAAACCGTAAGTCAGATTCAAAAACTTTATACATGACAAGTGATAAGAAATATATAAAGAATACGGATACGCTATCCGTATACCAACCACACCCCTCTAACACAACGAACATTGACATCCCCCCTCCGGGCCGTATGTCGATAATCACTGGGAGCCGGCTTTTCATCCCCGGATGAATTCCCACTCCGAGCAACGTGCATTGCACTGCGTTAGAACACCGTTAACATTGCATTTTTCATGTCATGCATCTGTTTGTTTATGCTTGCTTTGTATTTACTGTCCCCCCCCCCCTTTATTCTCCGGTAGACCCCGCTTCTACTGCCGACTACACTGCTGCCGGGTACGACTACTTCGTCGACGACCCTGCCCCTACCCGTGAGCTTCCAGGCAAGCAGAGCCATTCTCTTCCCCAGATACCGCATATCTTTCCGTACATTTCTTGCACTAGGCATTGTTACTGCTGCTTCTACATTACAATCCTATTCTATTGCATAGCATGTTTTTTTGCCCCTTGTTGTACCTTCCTTTATCCTATGCTCCTGCTATAAATATATATTTTATTCAGCAGTGATCCCTGCAACAGGTACGGATCAATGCAGACGCCCTAGGGAACCTACAACGGCGAGACTCTGCCGAGTCGCTTCGAGTTTGACTTACGAGTGGAATGGACTCATATTTCACTCTCATCGGCCTAGTAGCGTAGCACCACCGGGATGATACAAGGATTACATCTTTAGTTCATTCCGCTGATGTCTCTGTCGAACCTCTCTAAGTGTACCATCAAGGGTGATACCTCCTGGTTTCACTTAATGGTAGGCACTCGAAACAACTGGTGTCCTTAAAGGTAAGAGTCGGGCGACCCAACGCTGCCCGCGAGTGGTATTGCGTCGAGAACGACAGGGAGGGTACGACCGACGTTACCGGCGTGCTTGGCCCCTGCTCGTATCTCGCGAGAGTTAGTGAACCACGCAAAGTCGAGCTCTACCAAGAGCACACACGAGGCAAGGTAAGGAGACGGTTCACCTTGTTGGTAACCGCGCGCTTTGACGGGACGACAGGGCAGGCCCCGACGTTACTAGTGGTCCTTGTTGCTGATCGTTGTCCGTTGTGTTGTTAGTCAGACAGCGATAAACGGTTGTCTGCGACATACTAATAAAATACTATATGGTTCGTCGGATGACTTGAGAGGCCCGTTGGTCTGTACGCACTACCTTCACATGGGATAAGGAGTTATGGGCTCCCCTGCGTCGTAGTTTGTCCGAAAGCTCTTCAGACGTCAGTTGTACCGCGGCCTGCGTCGGCAAGTGGTGTCTTCTTCGCTCGAGCGGTGTGTATTTGGATTTGCTTTTGCTTCACCGGCCAGCCACGCACCGTGCAGGAGCGTGAAGGGTGAGGGTTCCTAGCCCCTGATCGCATAGGATATAGTCCGGCGGATGGCCTCTCTGTTGAGCCTAGGATGGGATGCGGCGTGTCGGATAGCTTTGGTGGAGCGTTCCCTAACAAGGTTCCCGCCACCCTGGAGATCCGAGCGTGCAGGATGAACAGTAGTGCACCCCAGCAGCGAGTTTAATCTATTCAAATAGTCGTGTCCATGGTAACAGGACGCTTTATGCTGAAGCTGGATCTTACCACTACAAACTACTACTATTAATGTAACAGCCCAGATTTCACAAAAATTAAAAATTTTGTTTTCGGTGTGAATTGTTTGATTGTCTGATTTGTTTGCGGTGTTTGCATCCCCGATTTATCGATCGACGATTATTTTCCCCCTCTTATCTCGTATCGGACGGAGACCGACCCTTGCAACACTGACACTCGACCTTTGCGACACCGGGTTTCACCCGATCACTGTCGCGAAAACCGCACGAGACCAGCCGCAGCCAACGGAACGAAAACCCCGTTTAATAATTAAATGCGATATTTTTATAGCGCGCCGGAAAGTGTTCTCAGAATGGTTCCAGCGCTACGTGAACGCCTCCGGCTTGAGGCGCTGATCGCGCAGTTCGAAGTTTTACCCGAATCGGAGGTACTGCGGACCCCCGGCGGTTAGAAACGTTAACACCGCACGCGCGAGAGAAAAACCGGGGATGTTTTGCAAACCGCCAGCCACAGGGGCTATATAAAGACCACCACACTCCCACCCTTTTCTAGGGTTTCCCTGAGCAGAATTTGCAGCCACACCCCCAGTTTTGCCCCCAATTTTCGTCCAGAAGCCCCCATTTTTCGCAACCCTAGATCTCAGATTTTTTGACCGTCGGATCGCGCGATCGGACGCGCCTCATTGCGCCACGTCACCCTAGTCATCTCCCACTCCAACCTCTTCCTCTCTCCTCTCCCAACCGCCTTGGACTCGAGGCCGTCGCGTCGCCGCCTCCGACCAGGCCGCAGCCGCCGCCGGCCACCCTCCTCCTTCCCTCTCCTTCACCCTCCCCCTCTCTCTCCTTTTCCCTCTCTCCATCTCCCTCTCACCCCTTGATTCCCTCTCCCTCGCAGGAATAGCAAGCCAGGCCGGCCATGGCTGCCCGAGCAACTTGGCCGAGTCGCCGCCCCTGCCCCCGTCCCGGCGTCGCCCCAGCTCGCCGCCGACCGGAGTCCGGCCGGATCCGCCGGCCAGGCTGCTCCTCCGCGCCCCCAGTCCATGCCTCTTGGACACCCCTTCGCCGGCGGGAGCTAGCGCCGTCGCCCCTGCTCAAGCTCGGGAGGAGGAGCCTGCCGGCCTCCTCTCCACCAGCCAGGCCAGGCCGGCCTGCAACCAGCCCAGCTGGCTGCCTCCTCTAGGCCCAGCAAGCCGCCAGGCCTCACAGGCCAGTGGGCCGTGGCCCATGGGTGAGCGCCCCACCTTTTTTTCGTTTTTTTTCTTTTCTGTTGGGCCCAGTAGTCTGTTTCGGCCCGAGTAGTTTTTTTTCTAGGATTTTATTTATTGTTTTGCAGATTTTATTAGTTATTTTTGCGTTGCTTATATCTTTTCACCGGTAGCTCCGATGGAGACGCTTTCTACATGAAATTTGCTCCGTTTTGTGTGTAGTTTATTAAAATGTTGCTTGTTGCCATGTTTGACCTTGTTTACATGCTGTTTGTCTGCTAATTACAACTGCTTGCCACTGTAAACTGTTATTGCAATAACTTTTTAACCGTTGCTCGGTTTAAAATGTTCTGTATACGTAACTTGACTAGAATTGCATGTAGATTGTGTTTATGCTGTTCTTGCTTGCTAATAAAAATAATAAAATATATTTTAGGTCAAAACAGTACAAATTCTAATTTTATCGTGGGGTCCGCAATAGTTTGTCATGCATAGATTTTACCCCCACTTAAAGTGACTAGATCAGGTAGTTTATTTATGCTTCACCTCTTGCCATGTCTGTGCGATATCCCATGCTTGAGTGAGATGCCATGTTAACAAACTTTGCTCACCTGTAGCTAAACAACTTGAACCACCGTAAACATGCGGTATCGTCGTGTGTGACGAGTACTCCACTTAACCTGTTAGTAACCGCTCTCGACGGTAAGTGCGATGTCTCGTGTTGCCTTCTTGTTGATGCTTGCTCGTGTTTGCCTCGTAGTAATAGAGTGCTTTCTCGTTGATTGCTTTCCAGTGTTTACCGTCTTGTGTGCTCCCGCGGTTACTCTCGGAGACGATGCAAGCTTGCGATCAACTACACCTTCGGAACCCGACTTATCAACAGGTAAGGACTATACATTACTTATGATCCATTCTATTTCAACCAGCGGTTTGCATGCTAGTCTAGGTTAGGTTCGACGTTTGATCCTACCACAGGTTTACAACCTCTTTCAAACCGATACAGCCATGTCCCCTCCCAGCAAACCTTGTACTGCTATGTTACTATTGCTCGTTGCTCAGCCCCTGCTTAGTATGCATGCTTAGGATGCTACGATGTTACCCTGTTACTCCTTGGTTTAGGATATCACATTATTATATTGTTATGGATGATATGATTATTATAATGTTGACTATACTCGACGAAGGATGGAAGGTCTAGGCTATCCCGCCCCGATGCTTTGTTCCATTCGAGTCACCTAGGATCCGAGTTCCGGGTATTGGTTTTAAGACTGAGCGTGCCTAACCGCGTGTGGGATTTTATTGGGTCCCCTTTTCTTACCTACCTAGCTTCAAACATTTCTAGTGGTGGCCCAAGATGATTTACCATTTGAAACTGTGTGTGTGCTGGTCGGCCGCCAGTTGTTTTCCAACCAACCCGGACCAGCGAGGACATAGTTCCCTTGCTGGCCCACTTTGTCCGGTTGAGGACCCGGTTTCCCATGTGTGATTAACCGGCTATCCAAACCTGCGACAGACGGTAGAGACCAGATCGAGAGAGCGGCCGGCTCCTGAGATGGATGTCGACTCACCGGGGGCCACCCGGATTTGTTCGTTTTTAGTTAGAGGGACCTGTCGTTTCGGATCTCTTGGAACTAAATCATAAAATGGTTTCCTGTGATGGGTAGCAACTGAGAGTGATGGACGTGCGTGTGGAGCCTCGTAATGGGAAGTATGTACACCCCTGCAGGGTTAAATATTTTCGAGAAGCCGTGTCCACGGTTATGGACGACTTGAGACCTACTCTTTGTTCATAGACAACAACAACTGAGATAATCTTAATATAACTTGATCAACGTGTGTGTGTGCCTTGATTGCTTCTTCTTCGTCGGGATGCGAAGAAGTGGACAAGGATAGGATAGGTGTTATGTTTGCGTAAGTAGTTGATAGCAAGACTTGTTGGAGGCGATTCCTCATCGTATGCTTGGCTTCTTACCTTACTCTCTAGATCGTTAGCCACTTCATAATGCTAGTGTGGCAGCAACCTCACCACTTACCCCATCCTTACCGTAAACTACTAGTTGTCCTAGAATAACGAGTGATGAAGTCCTTGCTGGGTCAGATGACCACTACAGTTGGATGCTGAGTACCTCTGTACTCATGATACTACCCCCAAACTCTTTTCAGGGTTCTTGGTCGACGACAGGTTGGTGATCGACGTTTCACGTGGAGACTCGACGACGACTAGTTAGGCGGATCCCGGTGGAGGGCCTGGACCAGTGTGGTTATGGGATCGATGTTTTTCTCTTTGCCAGTAGGCATTTGATTGTAGTCTGTAATCAGACATGTATCTTCCGTTGTTGTATTGTATTTAAGGAAGTTGTATGCCGATTGTATGAGATGTTGTATCCTTGTATCTGTAATGTTGTGATATCATGTTGGAAATCCGGGGCATATGGCTTTGTCATATGTCGCGGTGGGACCGATATGTGCTTCGTCCCCAGATCTGGATGGAAACATCTAGATCTCGAACAGTACCGCATATCGGGCCTTAAAACTTGGTATCAAAGCCTTACCGACCATAGGATCTCTTATCTGGCCGAAGTCGAGTCTAGACAAAAACTATTTTGTAGTTACTAAGTTAGTTATCGGAGAGTAGGATCTTTTTACTCCTTACCTTTTCTCTGGTCAGGACAAGTGTCGTAAATGTTTTACTCTCGTCTTATCCACTTCAAACTTTAGGATCTCGAGTGTGTCGAGTTTCGGAACCATTACAATGCTTTGCTTGGTAAGTATTGTCTCGATTCCGAGCTCAGGTGGGAATTCCTGTAGTACCTTTAGCTTCTCCGGATTCGGATATCATCTGGATCATCCATTTCCATCCTTCCTTTAGCCGGTGTTTTCACGACTTGCATCAAAAAGCACTATCCCTTTGATCAGGTTTTAGCTGTCGTTCTCCCTCTTGGCACTGACGGTTTCGTTCTTTCGACGATGTCGTCTCTCTGCGGAAATTTTATCTCGACCGAAGTTCGACGTCGACATGGAGCAGAGTCCCTTGTTGGTGGTGTTGAAGATCGTCGTCTCTCTTTTTCTCTTCCCCTCTCCCCCGGATCGTCCTGGATCTCGGGACGAGATCCCTTGTTGGTGGTGTTGTATTGTAACAGCCCAGATTTCCCAAAAATTAAAATTTTTGTTTTCGGTGTGAATTATTTGATTGTCTGATTTGTTTGCGGTGTTTGCATCCCCGATTTTTCGATCGACGATTATTTTACCCCTCTTATCTCGTATCGGATGGAGACCGACCCTTGCAACTCTGACACTCGACCTTTGCGACACCGGGTTTCACCCGATCACCGTCGCGAAAACCGCACGAGACCAGCCGCAGCCAACGGAACGAAAACCCCGTTTAATAATTAAATGGGGTATTTTTATAGTGCGCCGGAAAGTGTTCTCGGAACGGTTCCAGCGCTAGGTGAACGCCTCCGGCTCGACGCGCTGATCGCGCAGTTCGAAGTTTTACCCGAATCGGAGGAACTGCGGACCCCCGGCGGTCAGAAACATGAGCACCGTGCGCGCGAGAGAAAAACCGGGGATGTTTTTGCAAACCGCCAGCCACCGGGGCTATATAAAGACCACCACACTCCCACCCCTTTCTAGGGTTTCCCTGAGCCAAATTTGCAGCCACACCCCCAGTTTTGCCCCCAATTTTCGTCCAAAATCCCCCATTTTTCGCAACCCTAGATCTCAGATTTTTTGACCGTCGGATCGCGCGGTCGGACGCGCCTCGTTGCGCCACATCACCCTAGTCATCTCCCACTCCAACCTCTTCCTCTCTCCTCTCCCAGCCGCCTTGGACCCGAGGCCGTCGCGTCGCCGCCTCCGGCCAGGCCGCAGCCGCCGCCGGCCACCCTCCTCCTTCCCTCTCCTTCTCCCTCCCCCTCTCTCTCCTTTTCCCTCTCTCCATCTCCCTCTCACCCCTTGATTCCCTCTCCCTCGCAGGAATAGCAAGCCAGGCCGTCCATGGCTGCCCGAGCAACTTGGCCGAGTCGCCGCCCCTGCCCCCGTCCCGGCGTCGCCACAGCTCGCCGTCGACCGGAGTTTTCCCGGATCCGCCGGCCAGGCTGCTCCTCCGCGCCCCCAGTCCCTGCCTCCTGGACACCCCCTCGCCGGTGGGAGCTAGCGCCGCCGCCCCTGCTCAAGCTCGGGAGGAGCAGCCAGCCGGCCTCCTCTCCTCCAGCCAGGACAGGCCGGCCTGCAGCCAGCCCAGCCGGCTGCCTCCTCTAGGCCGAGCAAGCCGCCAGGCCTCTCTAGCCAGTGGGTCGTGGCCCATGGGTGAGCGCCCCACCTTTTTTTTTCTTTTTTTCTTTTTTTTTCTTTTCTGTTGGGCCCAGTAGTCTGTTTCGGCCCGAGTAGTTTTTTTTCTAGGAGTTTATTTATTGTTTTGCAGATTGTATTAGTTATTTTTGCGTTGCTTATATCTTTTCACCGGTAGCTCCGATGGAGATGCTTTCTACATGAAAGTTGCTCCGTTTTGCGTGTAGTTTATTAAAATGTTGCATTTTGCCATGTTTGACTTTGTTTATATGCTGTTTGTCTGCTAATTACAACGGCTTGCCACTTTAAACTGTTATTGCAATAACTTTTTAACCGTTGCTCGGTTTAAAATGTTCTTTATATGTAACTTGACTAGAATTGCATGTATATTGTGTTTATGCTGTTCTTGCTTGCTAATAAAAATAATAAAATATTGTTTAGGGCAAAACAGTACAAAATTCTAATTTTATCGTGGGGTCCGCAATAGTTTGCCATGCATAGATTTTACCCCCACTTAAAGTGACTAGATCAGGTAGTTTATTTATGCTTCACCTCTTGCCATGTTTGTGTGATATGCCATGCTTGAGTGAGATGCCATGTTAACAACCTTTGCTCACCTGTAGCTAAACAACTTGAACCACCGTAAACGTGCGGTATCGTCGTGTGTGACGAGTACTCCACTTAACCTGTTAGTAACCGCTCTCGACGGTAAGTATGATGTCTCGGGTTGCCTTCTTGTTGATGCTTGCTCGTGTTTGCCTCGTAGTAATAGAGTGCTTGCTCGTTGATTGCTTTCCAGTGTTTACCGTCTTGTGTGGTCCCACGGTTACTCTTGAAGACGATTCGAGCTTGCGATCAACTACACCTTCGAAACCCGACTTATGAACAGGCAAGGACTATACATTACTTATGATCCATTCTATTTCAACAAGCGGTTTGCATGCTAGTCTAGGTTAGGTTCGATGTTTGATCCTACCACATGTTTACAGCCTCTTTCAAACCGATACAGCCATGTCCCCTCCCAGCAAACCTTGTACTGTTATGTTACTGTTGCTCGTTGCTCAGCCCCTGCTTAGTATGCATGCTTAGGATGCTACGATGTTACCCTGTTACTCCTTGGTTTGGGATATCACATTATTATATTGTTATGGATGATATGATTATTATAATGTTGACTATACTCGACGTAGGATGGAAGGTCTAGGCTATCCTGCCCCGACGCTTTGTTCCATTCGAGTCACCTAGGATCCGAGTTCCGGGTATTGGTTTTAATACTGAGCGTGCCTAACCGCGTGTGGGATTTTATGGGGTCCCTTTTTCTTACCTACCTAGATTCAAACATTTCTAGTGGTGGCCCAAGCTGATTTACCATTTGAAACTGTGTGTGCTGGTCGGCCGCCAGTTGTTTTCCAACCAATCCGGACCAGCGAGGACATAGTTCCCTTGCTGACCCACTTTGTCCGGCTGAGGACCCGGTTTCCCATGTGTGATTAACCGGCTATCCAAACATGCGACAGACGGTAGAGACCAGATCAAGAGAGCGGCCGGCTCCTGAGATGGATGTCGACTCACCGGGGGCCACCCGGATTTGTTCGTTGTTAGTTAGAGGGACCTGTCGTTTCGGATCTCTTGGAACTAAATAATAAAATGGTTGCCTGTGATGGGTAGCAACTAAGAGTGATGGACGTGCGTGCGGAGCCTCGTAATGGGAAGTTGGTACACCCCTGCAGGGTTAAATCTTTTCGAGAAGCCGTGTCCACGGTTATGGACGACTTGAGACCTACTCCTTGTTCATAGACAACAACAACTGGGATCATCTTAATATAACTTGATCAACGTGTGTGTGTGCCTTGATTGCTTCTTCTTCGTCGGGATACGAAGAGGAGGACAAGGATAGGATAGGTGTTATGTTTGCGTAAGTAGTTGATAGCAAGACTTGTTGGAGGCGATTCCTCATCGTATGCTTGGCTTCTTACCTTACTCTCTAGATCGTTAGCCACTTCATAATGCTAGTGCGGCAGCAACCTCACCACTTACCCCATCCTTACCGTAAACTACTAGTTGTCCTAGAATGACGAGTGATGAAGTCCTTGCTGGGTCAGATGACCACTACAGTTGGATGCTGAGTACCTCTGTACTCATGATACTACCCCCAAACTCTTTTCAGGGTTCTTGGTCGACGACATGTTGGTGATCGACGTTTCATGTGGAGACTCGACGACGACTAGTTAGGCGGATCCCGGCGGAGGGCCTGGACCCGTGTGGTTATGGGATCGATGTTTTTCTCTTTGCCAGTAGGCATTTGATTGTAGTCTTTACTCAGACATGTATCTTCCGCTGTTGTATTTTATTTATGGCAGTTGTATGCCGATTGTATGAGATGTTGTATCCTTGTATCTGTTATGTTGTGATATCATGTTGGAAATCCGGGGCATATGGCTTTGTCATATGTCGCGGTGGGACCGATATGTGCTTCGTACCCGGATCTGGATGGAAACATCTAGATCTGGAACAGTACCGCATATCGGGCCTTACAATTAAACTGTATGGTTCCGGGTCTTCTTCCTCGCAGGGAAGTCGAGGAAGGGAACTCAGAGGCATTATTATTATTAATCATTACAACTTACTATTATACAATGTTGCAGCAACTTCTGCTGCATTGTTACTTATTGCTTTATATAAACTGTTGGTTGTTCTCTTCTTGTGTTTCAAGACTCGTTGGAAGATGCTAGTCTTCGATAGGCCTAGCTTCTTATCCTTGTTCTGATTTCTATCTTGCAGTCCACTATATACAGCCTTCCCTTTCTATTTGATACAAATGCATAAATGCTTAGTAGCGGACGTAAGACTCGCGGGTATACTAGATACTCACCCTTGCTTTATTTCTGTCAGAACCCAAGTTTAGGTAAGTGCTAGGGTTTGTTTGTGCTCTTTGCATCATGCAAAAATTCAAATGAAATTCAAAAATGGGGAAAAGAAAAGCCCTTAGAAATTAATTCAAATGGCCATATAAAAATCTTTTTCCAAAAATCTTTTGAATATTTGGAAAATTCCTATAAATGATGGTGATCATTTTAAAAGTGGTTTGGGTTCATTCCCATTTCCGTGGAATATTCAAAAATTGAAAATGTGCCCTGGAAATTAAATTTGACCCCTATTTGATTTGAAATTCAAATGTTTTGAATTTCAAAAATGCTCAAATTCTACAAGTGACTTGCTACTTGTCACCTAGGAATTATAAAAATATTTGGGCATTTTATTAAATTGCCTAGCTATTTATTTCTAAGGCAAAACAAAACAACAGAAAAAAAGAAAAGAAGAAAAGAAAAAAGAAAGAGGAGGGGCTACCTGTCGCCCAAGGGCACGGCCCACTTACCTCTTCCTCGGCCCAGCCCACCAGGGGTACCGTCGTCTTCTTCCCGGCGCCAGAGCAGGCAGCTCGCCGCCGTGGCGAGCATGCCCGCGACGCCAGGGCCACCTAGGCCTCCCCAGGACCCCTCTGCGCGCCACGACGCACACCATAAGTCGCCCGCACATTCCCCTCTCTTCCCGGTCTCTCTCCCACCCTCTGTTCTTCGTCCCAGAGAGAAACCACGCGCCGCCGTCGCCACTGATTCGTCGCCGGCGTGGCCACAGAGCTCGCCTCGCCGCGCCAGCTTCTCCACAAGGAGCGCCGCCCTCATCTCCGTCGACTGGTGCGGTCAATCGAGCCGAGGAGCTCCCGAGGAGACGCCATCGTCGCTGATTCCGCCGGCCACCCGTGAAGCGCCGGCGAGCAATACTCCGTCGTCTCGCCTCCTCCGGCTTCCCCGAGACCACCGACGAACTCCCAGTGAGCTGTTGCCCTTTTCCCCTCTCTCCTACGCTCAAATCCGTGCCCGACTCGCCGTCCTCATCTCTCCAGTGCGCCGGTCGCCGCCATTGCCGTCGTGGCCGTGCTCCCAAGCCTCCCCTTGAACCCCCGATGGCACTGCTGGATGCGCGCGGCTCCAAGCATCACCCCAGTGCCCCCCTTCTTTTTTCCCGTGCCCAAAATCCCTCTCCGGCGAACTCTCCGGCCATCTCTCCGGCGAGCCCTAGCCATTAGGGCTAAGCACCTCTTAATCCCCCCCCTCACAGTGGCTGACAAGTGGGCCCTAGACCCCCCTAAACCCCTCTGTTAGTTAAACTAACAGGGAATTATCCCACTGAGGCTGACACCCCGGCCCCACTGGTCAGCCCCCTGCTGATGTCATGCTTGCATCAGCATGATGCAATAAATCAGCCCACCGAGAAAATTAGAAATGAATTTAAGAATTACTCCCTCCATTCCAAAATAACTGTCTCAACTTTGTACTAGCTCCAGTACAAAATTGTACTAAGGCTACGACAGTTATTTTGAAACGGAGGGAGTACAAAAAATCCAGAAAAATAGCCAAACTTCAATAAATCATAGAAAATTCATATGAACACCAAATATAACATATAATATATGAAAAATGATCAGCAGAAAATAAGCTATCCAAATTTCCAACTTTCAACTATGTTTGAGTTGATTTTAAAATAGGACCAGTAGCTTTTGCTATTTGGATTAAATGGAATTAATTCAAATTTAATTCAATTGCAATTCAATTTTTAACCATTACAATGCAAACATGATGACCTAAACTTCAGAAGCATATCACACACATGATCACATGGTTTCAAATGATCAAACAATATCAAATGCAAATTGGTTAATTTGAACTTCATATGTGGAGTTTGAATTTGCATTCCAAATGCAATACACTTCATTTAAATTGAATTTGCTACAAACCAACAGCATTCACATCATGGACAACATAATCATGTGCTTGTGCATTTTATTACAATGTTGCCCCCCCCTTTGTTGATTGATTGTTCCGGTAACAGACGTTCCGAGACGGTGAGCACCCCCGAAGAAGAAGAGCACCGTTAAGACCCGTGTATCGTCAGCAAGCCAAGCAAACCCCATTGATCATGTCTATAAAATCCCAATTCCCTCTCAGTCTCGCTTATGCATGTTTAGGAGATCACCTTGTATCGATTCTACCGCATAGTTGAACCCATATCCGATGCATGACCTATCATCTTTTCACAGTAGTAAGCAAACCACAATCTTAGCCGACATAGGAGTTGATTGATATCATGAGACCCCTGCAACTGTTACAACTTATTGCATGCTTAGTGTTACAATGAGGTTGCTTTTGATGTGAGTCGGGATGATAGTGAACATGGTGTTGATGAAAGTGAAACTATGTTGGTGAATCCACCCTAAGCAAAGGTGATCGATGAGAGGCTGTGTAGGAGTACACAGTGGGTTGTCTCGTTGAACACCGCCATAAGCACCGAGTTCTTTTATGGTAATCCAAGACAAAGATTACAACCACACATTGGGCTCACTGACCACTCTCGGCCTAGTACCTTGCTCTGTGTTGACGTCTAGGAGTCACATTAGTTCGGGCCTTCCATTTGACATATGCATAGAAAAAGAGTGAGTGGAATTGTTGCATCATCCTAGATATGTGGGTGGATCTGTTAGACAGTGAAACCATCTGTCAGAGGTGGCGTCTCGGTTGCCTACATTTGTCTGGGTCCGTATCGTTGATCCGGCCGGACTCTCGAGTGGTGACAAACTCAGATAGTCGACTCCTGGAATAGACCGGTTGTGAGCGAAGTGTCGTGGTGAACATCCTCGCTGTCACCTCTTGAACGATGGCGAGACCTGGCGGTAACTGATGGTCATGTGTGTGTAGTTTACACCCTTGCAAGGTTAACAAAACTATTCGAATAGCCGCGTCCGCGGTCATGGACTACTTCGAACCTGTACCTGATTACTAGACAACTTGAATGGATACTTATAAAACTCGCAAGATAAGCGTGAGTGATATGGTGTGCTCCTCGTGGGGAAGTCGAGGAAGTAACCATAGTGGTGTATTGGTTGGAGACTTGGATAGTGGACTCGTGTACGCTTCTTACCTCAAGTCTGGTACTCGTAGCACAGGACTAGCCAAGTCAAAGCTGGCACTTCTGCATGATGAAACCCACCTCCTTTACCTTGAAACTTGAGCATGAGTAGTGTAGTTCTGATGTAAGTCTTGCTGAGTACGATTTTGTACTCACGTTTGCTTATTCTATGTTTTAGATGGAAACCCAGACCCCGATGGAGTCACCGACCTGAAGCTCGACGTTGACTAAGCTAGTATAGTTCCAGACAGCAGTCTGTTCCCTCGTGGAAGGGCATGTATGTTTACAAGGCTTCTCTAAGCCATTTGTTAAACTTGTCTATACTCAGACCTAATTTTCTTTCGTTGTATGATGTAATGTTGATCACAGACATGTGATCTTTGTATGCTCTATGTGTAAGTCAATAAAAAAGTACTTTGTAGAGTTATGTGATGATACCTGCTGTTCATACTAGATATGTGTGCTGCGTGTATGATTATAACATGCATGTCTTAGTATGGGTTTTCGAGACCTTAGTTGTGATCTGGCTGGCGGTCCTTTATACACCAAGTGGCCCTTAGATGTGCGCAGCTTGGGCCATCGCGATGCGATTGCTCGTGACTCTGTCACGTGCACACTTTGTTGTATGATCGAGCCCGCACTAGACCCCGACTAAGTGATCGGGCTGGAGTAAGTCTATGTAAGAGTTGGGATTCAATCGATAACATGGCTGAGGCGACTTGTCTATGAGTATGGGATTCACCACCCATAAGCACCTAGACTTGTGAGCGGACGATGAGGACCCATCTCAGATGATCATCCGGCCTGGATGGGATGCCCCTCACTTTCGATGCTTACCGAGAACGTAATGTGCTTGGCCTTGTCTTCTTAGACAAGTGGGTACGGTTCTTGGCTCTCCATGTGATTGTATCGTGACTGGAATTACATACGCTAACCCCGGGTCCCGACAGACTTGGTATCAGAGCAGGACTGTCTGTAGGATTATTCAACCCTTGGTCGAAGTCGAGTCTAGCACTCTATAGTTATATAGTTGCTTTGGGTACAAGGGAACAATGTAAGGCTTATTTTTCTCCTTATCCTCATCGATCTGAGTTCTGAGTCACCCTCATCTTGTTCTACAGGAAGATAGGACTAGGCTCATCTTTGTCTTACTAGAACATCTCGTTGCTTGCTTCCTTCTAGCCGTAGGAAAGTTGTGGTTGTCCAGAGTCTTCGTGTCGTTGAGTTCCTTGAAGAAGTTTTGTCCCATCTTCTCGAGGTTTTCTTGTTTTCCATTCCGGTGTAGCCGTTATGCTGCCCGATTTATCCCGTGTTTCTTTGAGTCATTGCCTTCGCATTATAATCTTTTCCGTCTTCATCTTGTCCTTCTTGTCTTTGATTCCACCATACAACCTGTTCTGATTGTTGATCTTTATCACACAGGATGTCAGGTGGAACTCGTAGTGTTGTTCGTCGGAATCGAGACCGTGATCGGAATCGAAGTAATGATGAACCTCCACCACCGCCTTCTGCGGCGGAAATCATGATGGAAGCTGAGAAGAATCGACGCGATCAAACACGCCTTCTGGAGCTCATCGAGCAGAATACCTCACGTCATTGCAATGTGGTTGTGAGCATTCAGGATTTCATCCTCCTCAAGCCACCGGTATTCCGATGTTCTTCTGAGCCCCTTGAAGCTGATGATTGGCTCCGTTCCATCGAGCGTAATCTTGATACTGCACATGTTGCTCCCGATGACCGAGTTATTTTCGCAGTATACTTCCTGGAAGGTGCTTCTCTTCAATGGTGGGAGAACTATGTTGCTATGCAGCCAGATGGTCACCTAGTGACTTGGCAGGAGTTCTGTGTTTCTTTTCGAGGGTACCACGTTCTGGATGAGTTGATGGAGCGCAAGAAGGAAGAGTTCTGCAATCTGAATCAAGGAGAGATGTCCATGCATGAGTATGTGAGAGAGTTCAACCGTCTTGCTCGATATGCCCAAGATGAGATCACCACCGATGCCAGAAAGCAGGCAAGGTTCCGCAAGGGACTTAGCCCCATCCTTCGCCATGATCTCAACCTCATCGAATTTGCCACCTTTGAGGATTTAGTCAACAGATCCTTCAGAGCTGAGCATGGCAATGAAATTTTCGAGGAGTCTCTCAAGCATGCTCTTGAGCTTTCTTCTTCTTCCAGTTCGGCCCCTCAGAAATGCCGAATTTGGATTCCAACCAGTGTCATACCTCAAAACCTTCTCCAGAGGCCACCACCGAATGTATGCCATCCACCTCAACACATTGTTCCTCCCCGGAATGATGATGTGCAACCAAGTAACCCCACCCCCAGCAATTCAGGCAGGGTGTGTTTCACTTGTGGTCTGACAGGCCATCACTTCCGACAATGCCCTACAGTGTTTGTGGCACCCCGTCAACCTAGTCATAAGCCTTCAAAGAAATCCACCACCAAAACCATCCCAGCAAAGCTTTCAGCCACAAGTAGTGGATATGTGAACCAAATCTCAGTTGAGGAAACCACTGCTGCTTCCGACGTCATCCTTGGCACACTCATAGTCAATCATGTTCCCGCCTCCATTCTTTTCGATCCAGGAGCTTCTCATTCATTCATGTCGGAGAGTTATGCACTTCGTCATGGATTCCCTTTTGAAGAAATGTTTTCCCCAATGATCATTCAAACTCCTGGTTCGAAGTGGCAAACTAATAGAGTAAGCCATGGCAATCAAATTGCAATTGAGGGTTTAGTATTCCTTGCTTCACTTATAGCCCTCAAGTCTTCGTACATTGATGTCATCCTAGGAATGGATTGGTTATCAAGACAGAATGATTTCCTTGATTGTAAAGCCAAGTTAGTTAAACTTACACATCCTTCAGGCCAGACAATTGACTACACATCACCCAGCTCTAGAATCCAGATGCATACTTTGAATTTGCTTCCCCTTCCTAACCTTGAAGATATTCCGGTGGTTCGTGACTTCCCGGATGTCTTTCCTGAAGAGCTGTCGGGAATGCCACCCGACAGTTGTGTAGAGTTCATAGTTGATCTTATACCAGGCACAACCCCAATTTCCAGACGCCCATATAGAATAGCCCCACATGAGTTAGCTGAGCTAAAAACCCAACTTGATGCTTCGTTGGCAAAAGGCTTCATCCGCCCTAGCTCATCGCCATGGGGTTGCCCCGTTCTGTTCGTAACGAAGAAAGATGGAACAGAAAGGATGTGCGTAGACTATCGCCCGCTAAATCTAGCGACGATAAAGAACAAGTACCCACTGCCCAGGATCAATGATCTTTATGATCAACTTGCAGGATCCTCTGTCTTCTCCAAGATGGATTTGAGATTAGGCTATCATCAAATCAAAATCCGAAACGAGGACATTCCCAAAACGGCTTTCACTACTCGATATGGTCTTTACGAGTACACCGTCATGCCCTTCGGTTTAACCAATGCCCCCGCCACATTCTCGCTCTTAATGAATTCGATCTTCATGGAGTACCTAGATAAATTTGTTGTGGTTTATCTTGATGACATTCTCATCTACTCGAAGAACGAAGAAGAGCACGCAAAACATCTTAGGTTGGTATTGATGAAACTTAGAGAGCACCGCCTTTATGCCAAGTTCTCCAAGTGTGAATTTTGGCTACCAGAAGTGACCTACTTAGGCCACG
Organism: Bromus sterilis; assembly: GCA_950022295.1. Lineage (NCBI taxonomy): Eukaryota > Viridiplantae > Streptophyta > Magnoliopsida > Poales > Poaceae > Bromus > Bromus sterilis. Next base: position 341,957,617 of record OX465596.1, on the reverse strand, counting down.
TGATTTCTGCGAAAGGTGTTGCAGTCAATCCCGAGAGAGTTCAGGCCGTCCTTGACTGGACTCCACCTGAATCGGTTAAGCAAGTTAGGAGTTTCCTTGGCCTAGCAAGCTATTGTCGCCGCTTCGTCGAGAACTTTTCTAAAGTTGCAAAGCCTCTAACTGAACTCCTCAAAAAAGATAAGAAATTCCAATGGACCCCCAAGTGCGAGGAAAGCTTTCAAGAGCTAAAAAGAAGATTGACTTCTGCACCCATACTTGCACCTCCAGACACCAAAAGGGATTTCGAGATCTATTGTGATGCTTCACGGCAAGGGTTAGGATGCATACTTATGCAAGATAGACATGTGGTAGCTTATGATTCACGCCAGTTGCGTCCACATGAAGAGAACTATCCTACCCATGATCTTGAACTCGCTGCCATAGTTCATGCCCTGAAGACTTGGCGACATTACCTCCTTGGTAATCGTTGTGAGATCTATTCCGACCACCAAAGCCTCAAATACACATTCACCCAGCCAGATCTTAACCTCAGGAAAAGACGCTGGATAGAGTTGATAAAAGATTACGACGTAGGAATTTCTTACACCCCAGGCAAAGCCAATGTCATGGCTGATGCACTAAGTCGTAAGTCGTATTGTAACAACCTCATGTTACAACAGTATCAACCACTTCTTCATGAGGAATTTCGAAAGCTCAACCTCGAGATTGTTCCTCGTGGATCTCTTTTCAACTTGGTGGCAAAGCCAACCCTTGAGGATCAAATCATAGTTGCCCAAAGGCGTGCACGAGGTGTTCGCCGGATCAAGGAGAACATTGCTAGCGGAGTTGCTAAATGTTTCTCCACAGATAGTAAGGAACGGTATTCTTTGAAAATCGTTTGGTAGTACCTAAGAATAGGGATCTAAGGCAACTCATCCTCAAAGAAGCCCATGACACACCCCTCTTAATTCATCCCGGTAGCACAAAAATGTACCGAGATCTACGCCAGAGATTTTGGTGGACTAGGATGAAGAGAGACATTGCTCGATTTGTTGCTGAATGTGATGTTTGTCGTCTCATTAAGGCGGAACACCAAAGACCTGCTGGCACAATTCAACCTTCTCCTATTCCTGAGTGGAAATGGGACAAAGTCGGTATGGACTTCATCACCGACTTTCCAAAAACCCAGAAAGGAAATGATGCCATCTTCGTTGTCATAGATAGGCTTTCCAAAGTTTCTCACTTCCTTCCCGTTCGCGAGTCTATAACTGCTAGTAAGTTGGCAGACTTGTACGTCTCTAGAATTGTGTCTCTTCACGGTGTTCCTTTGGTAATCAATTCTGATCGCGGTAGCCTTTTCACCTCTAGATTCTGGGGAAGCTTTCAGAATTCTATGGGAACTCATCTATCCTTTAGTACAGCTTTCCATCCTCAGTCTAGCGGTCAAGTTGAAAGGGTTAACCAAATTCTTGAAGACATGCTCAGAGCTTGTGTTATCTCATTCGGAAAGAATTGGGAGAAATCTCTTCCATTTGCCGAATTTTCTTATAACAACAGTTTCCAATCTAGTCTGAACATGGCTCCTTTTGAACTCCTATACGGACGACGATGTCGAACACCCTTGAACTGGTCAGAAACCGGTGAATGACAATTCTTTGGACCGGATATGATCAAGGAAGCCAAAGAGCAAGTTCACATTGTTCGTGATCGATTGAAAGCCGCACAGTCTCGCCAGAAAAGCTACTATGATCGTTATCATAGGCAAGAAAGCTACAATCTGGACGAGAAGGCTTACCTTTGGGTTACACCTCTGAAGGGAACCCAACGATTCGGTATCAAAGGCAAGTTGGCCCCACATTACATCGGACCTTGCCGCATTCTTGCTAAACGTGGAGAAGTTGCCTACCAACTTGAACTACCCCCGCACCTTTCCCGAGTACATGATGTATTCCACGTGTCACAACTCAGGCGTTGCTTCAAGGACCCCATCCACGAAGTCGACCATGAAACGCTTGATCTCCAAGATGACCTTTCTTATCGAGAGTACCCTGTTCGTATTCTTGATTCCGCAGAGCGTGTCACTCGTCGTCAGAAGATCAGGTTTCTGAAAGTGCAATTTTCGCACCACTCCGAGAAAGAAGCTACATGGGAAAGAGAAGACCGCCTCCGTGACGAGTACCCCACCTTCCTCCCGACAACTTATGAATCTCGGGACGAGATTCTTTTGAGTGGGGGCGAGTTGTCAGAACCCAAGTTTAGGTAAGTGCTAAGGTTTGTTTGTGCTCTTGCATCATGCAAAAATTCAAATGAAATTCAAAAATGGGGAAAAGAAAAGCCCTGAGAAATTAATTCAAATGGCCAGATAAAAATCTTTTTCCAAAAATCTTTTGAGTATTTGGAAAATTCCTATAAATGATGGTGATCATTTTAAAAGTGGTTTGGGTTCATTCCCATGCCCATGGAATATTCAAAAATTCAAAATGTGCCCTGGAAATTAAATTTGACCCGTATTTGATTTTAAATTCAAATGTTTTGACTTTCAAAAATGCTCAAATTCTACACGTGACTTGCTACTGGTCACCTAGGAATTATAAAAATATTTTGGCATTTTATTAAATTGCCTAGCTATTTATTTCTAAGGCAAAACAAAATAACAAAAAAAGAAAAAAAGAAAAGAAAACAGAAAGAGGAGGGGCTACCTATCGCCCAGGGGCACGGCCCACTTACCTCTTCCCCGGCCCAGCCCACCAGGGGTACCGTCGTCTTCTTCCCGGCGCCAGAGCAGGCAGCTCGCCGTCATGGCGAGCATGCCCGCGACGCCAGGGCCACCTAGGCCTCCCCAGGACCCCTCTGCGCGCCACGATGCACACCAGAAGTCGCCCGCACATTCCCCTCTCTTCCCGGTCTCTCTCCCACCCTCTGTTCTTCGTCCCAGAGAGAAACCACGCGCCGCCGTCGCCACTGATTCGTCGCCGGCATGGCCACAGAGCTCGCCTCGCCGCGCCAGCTTGTCCACAAGGAGCGCCGCCCTCATCTCCATTGACGGGTGCGGTCAATCGAGCCGAGGAGCTCCCGAGGAGACGCCATCGTCGCCGATTCCGCCGGCCACCCGTGAAGCCCCGGCGAGCAATACTCCGTCGCCTCGCCTCCTCCGGCTTCCCCGAGACCACCGACGAACTCCCAGTGAGCTGCTTCCCTTTTCCCCTCTCTCCTACGCTCAAATCCGTGCCCGAATCGCCGTCCTCATCTCTCCAGTGCGCCGGTCGCCGCCATTGCCATCGTGGTCGTGCTCCCAAGCCTCCCCTTGAACCCCCGATGGCACTGCTGGATGCGCGCGGCTCCAAGCATCACCCCAGTGCCCCCCTTCTTTCCTCCCGTGCCCAAAATCCCTCTCCGGCGAACTCTCCGGCCATCTCTCCGGTGAGCCCTAGCCATTAGGGCTAAGCACATCTTAATCCCCCCCCTCACAGTGGCTGACAAGTGGGCCCTAGACCCCGCTAAACCCCTCTGTTAGTTAAACTAACAGGGAATTAACCCACTGAGGCTGACACCCCGGCCCCACTGGTCAGCCCCCTGCTGATGTCATGCTTGCATCAGCATGATGCAATAAATCAAATTCCCGGAAATTAGAAATGAATTTAAGAATTACAGAAAATCAAGAAAAATAGCCAAACTTCAATAAATCATAGAAAATTCATATGAACTCCAAATATAACATATAATATATGAAAACTGATCAGCAGAAAATAAGCTATCCAAATTTCCCACTTTCAACTATGTTTGAGTTGATTTTAAAATGGGACCAGTAGCTTTTTCTATTTGGATTAAATGGAATTAATTCAAATTTAATTCAATTGCAATTCAAATTTTAACCATTACAATGCAAACATGATAACCTGATCTTCAGAAGCATATCACACACATGATCACATGGTTTCAAATGATCAAACAATATCAAATGCAAATTGGTTAATTTGAACTTCATATGTGGAGTTTGAATTTGCATTCCAAATGCAATACACTTCATTTAAATTGAATTTGCTACAAACCAACACCATTCACATCATGGACAACATAATCATGTGCTTGTGCATTCTATTACAATGTTGCCCCCCCCCTTTGTTGATTGATTGTTCCGGTGACAGACGTTCCGAGACGGTGATCACCCCCGAAGAAGAAGACCACCGTTAAGACTCGTGTATCGTCAGCAAGGCAAGCAAACCCCATTGATCATGTCTGTAAAATCTCAATTCCCTCTCAGTCTCGCTTAAGCATGTTTAGGAGATCACCTTGTATCGATTCTACCGCATAGTTGAACCCATATCCGATGCATGACCTATCATCTTGTAAAAGTAGTAAGCAAACCACAATCCTAGCCGACATAGGAGTTGATTGATATCATGAGGCCTCTGCAACTGTTACAGCTTATTGCATGCTTAGTGTTACAATGAGGTTGCTTTTGATGTGAGTCCGGATGATAGTGAACATGGTGTTGATGAAAGTGAAACTGTGTTGGTGAATCCACCCTAAGCAAAGGTGATCGATGAGAGGCTGTGTAGGAGTACACAGTGGGTTGTCTCGTTGAACACCGCCTTAAGCACCGAGTTCTTGTATGGTAATCCAAGACAAAGAGTACAACCACACATTGGGCTCACTAACCCCTCTCGGCCTATTACCTTGCTCCGTGTTGACGTCCAGGAGTCACATTAGTTCGGCCCTTCCATTTTACATATGCATAGAAAAAGAGTGAGTGGAATTGTTGCATCATCCTAGATATGTGGGTGGATCTGTGAGACAGTGAAACCATCTGTCAGAGGTGGCGTCTCGGTTTCCTACATTTGTCTAGGTCCGTATCGTTGATCCGGCCGGACTCTCGAGTGGTGACAAACTCAGATAGTCGACTCCTGGAATAGACCGGTTGTGAGCGAAGTGTCATGGTGAACATCCTCGTTGTCACCTCTTGAATGGTTTAGAGACCTGGAGGTAACTGATGGTCATGTGTGTGTAGTTTACACCCTTGCAAGGTTAACAAAACTATTTGAATAGCCGCGTCCGTGGTCATGGACTACTTGGAACCTGTACCTGATTATTAGACAACTTGAATGGATATTTATAAAACTCGCAAGATAGGCGTGAGTGCTCTGGTGTGCTCCTCGTGGGGAAGTCGAGGAAGTAACCATAGTGGTGTATTGGTTGGAGACATGGATAGTGGACTCATGTACGCTTCTTAGCTCAAGTCTGGTACTCGTAGCATAGGACTAGCCAAGTCAAAGCTGGCACTTCTGCATGATGAACCCCACCACCTTTACCTTGAAACTTGAGCATGAGTGTCAGGACCCGAGGTTAGCGTATGTAATTCCAGTCACGATACAATCACATGGAGAGCCGAGAACTGTACCCACTTTTCTAAGCAGACAAGGCCAAGCACAGAACATTCTCGGTAAGCATCGAACGTGAGGGGCATCCCATTCAGGCCGGATGATCAACTGAGATGGGTCCTCAACGTCCTCTCACAAGTCTAAATGTTTATGGGTGGTGAATCCCATACTCATAGACAAGTCGCCTCAACCATGTTATCGATTGGATCCTAACTCTTACATAGACTTAATCCAGCCCGATCACTTAGTTGGGGTCTAGGTCGGGCTCGATCATACAACAAAGTGTGCACGTGACAGAGTCACGAGCAATCGCATCGCGATGCCCCAAGCTGCGCACATCTAAGGGCCACTTGGTATATAAAAGACCGCCAGCCAGATCACAACTAAGGTCTCGAAAACCCTTACTAAGACATGCATGTTATAAACATACACGCAGCACACATGCCTAGTATGAACAGCAGGTATCATCACATAACTCTACAAAGTACTCTTTATTGATATACACATAGAGCATACAAAGATCACATGTCTGTGATCGCATTACATCATACAACGGAAGAAAATTAGGTCTGAGTACAGACAAGTTTAACAAATGGCTTAGAGAAGCCTTGTAAACAAACATGCCCTTCCACGAGGGACCAGACTGCTGTCTGGGACTATGCTAACTTAGTCAACGTCGAGCTTCAGGTCGGTGACTCCATCGGGGTCCGGGTTCTCATCTAAAACATAGAATAAGCAAACGTGAGTACAAAGTCGTACTCAGCAAGAGTTACATCAGATCTATACTACTCATGCTCAAGTATCAAGGTAAAGGGAGGTGAGGTTTCATCATGCAGAAGTGCCAGCTTTGACTTGGCTATTCCTGAACTACGAATACCAGACTTGAGGTAAGAAGCGTACACGAGTCCACTATCCAAGACTCCAACCAATACACCACTATGGTTACTTCCTCGACTTCCCCACGAGGAGGCACACCATAGCACTCACACTTATCTTGGTGTATTTTAGAAGTATCCAGTTCAAGTTGTCTAATAATCAGGTACAGGTTCCAAGTACTCCTTAACCGCGGACGCGGCTATTCGAATAGTTTTATTAACCTTGCAAGGGTGTAAACTACACACACATGACCATCGGTTACCGCTAGGTCTCGCCACCGTTCAAGAGGTGACAGCGAGGATGTTCACCACGACACTTCGCTCACAACCGGTCTATTCCAGGAGTCGACTGTCTGAGTTGCTACCGCTCGAGAGTCCGGCCGGATCAACGAAACGGACTCAGGCAATGCAGGTGACCGAGACGCCACCTTTATCAGATGGTTTTCCTGCCTCACAGGTGCACCCACATATCTAGGATGATGCAACCATTCCTTCATTCTTTTTCTATGCAGATGCCAAATGGAAAGCCCGAACTAATGTGACTCCTGGACGTCGACACGGATCAAGGTACTAGGCCGAGAGGGGTCAGTGAGCCCAATGTGTGGTTTTATTCTTTGTCTTGGATTACCATACAAGAACTCGGTGCTTAAGGCGGTGTTCAACGAGACAACCCACTGTGTACTCCTACACAGCCTCTCATCGTTCACATTGTATTAGGGTGGATTCACCGACACAGTTTCACTTTCATCAACACCATGTTCACTATCATCCCGACTCACATCAAAAGCAACCTCATGTAACACTAAGCATGCAATAAGCTATAACAGTTGCAGGGGCCTCATGATATCAAACAACTCCTATGTCAGCTAGGATTGTGGTTTGCTTACTACTGTGACAAGATGATAGGTCATGCATCGGATATGGGTTCAACTATGAGGTAGAATCGATACAAGATGATCTACTAAACATGCATAAGCGAGACTGAGAGGGAATTGGGATTTTATAGACATGATCAATGGGGTTTGCTTGCCTTGCTGACGAGGTTCGATATCGGGATCTTCAACGAAGGGGGTGGCCTCCGGTTCCGGTTGCACGTCTATCGAGCAAACAATCAAACAAGGTATGAATTTATTTGCAATGCTCAAACACATGATCAATATTGAAATGGTGATGTTCTTGATCACAATGTGGGTACAATTCCATTTAAAAGAAGTCAAATGCAAAGTCATTTGCAAATGTGCTTCAAATTTGAATTTGAAATAAAGCCATATGGATGTTTTGCACTGTTCACCCATTTTCAAAATGGTCAAACATGAAAACAGAGCCCCTATTCATAATCGTTGTATTTTTCTGATATTTTTAGACATATTATTTATTAAATTTGGAGTTAATATGAATTTTCTATTAATTTCAAAAGTTTAAGCCCTTTTCTGGATTTTTCTGGATTATTTTAAAAGTTTTTCCATTTACTGCGTCAGCAGTGACGCAGGGGTGACGTCACAGGGGCTCTGGCCAGTGGGCCAGCCCTGTCAGTGGGAGAGGGTTAATCCCCTCTCTGTTTAAACTAAACAGAGGGGTTAGGAGCCAGGGGGCCCACTGGTCAGTGACCTGGGTCAACTAACCCAGGGGTTAGGACCCTAACCACTGCCACTGTCACCGTGGTTAACTCCGGCGAGTCGCCGGCAAGGTCAGAGAGACCGGCGAGCTCGGGAGGATGAACCCGGGCACCAAATCGGCCGCCGCGACAACTAGACGAACCGTGGAGCTCCCGCGCATCCTCCTGGACAAGCAGGCGAGCTCGGGGAGGACCGGAGCGTCGCCGGCGTCGAAGGAGGCGGAGGCTGCGGCTCGGGCGTTGTCGGGATGGCGTTCTGGAGCGCGCTTTTGACCGGGGAGTAGGGCATTGCGAAGTTGTGGAGCTGGGGATCACGGTGCGCGTCACGGGCGAAACAGAAGAGAAGGGGAGCAGCGTCGCCGTCGTCCATGGCGGCGGTTCCTCTCGGCGTTCATGGCATAACGGGCTAGGAGAAGGAAGGGGCGCTAAAACTTGAGGGGGAAACGGCGCGAGCTCACCGCGATGCGAACGGAGCCGACGGGGAGGTTGGGGAAGGGCTGGAGACGACGAATTCGTCGATGAGCTCCACGGCGGCCGGCGGCGAAGAACTTGAAGCAGTCGTTGTTGTCGGCGTCCTGGGGCTCAATTGACTGCGGGATTCGACGAAGACGATGGCGGCGGTGCGTCTGGACACTTCAGCTCGGCGAGAGGAGGTCGTTGGCCACGCGCTGCACGGTGGCGTGCTCCGGCTGGGCTTCGGGCGGCGCTGGATTCACGGGGGAGAGAGGCAGGGAGGAAGCCAGAGGAGGGGGAAAGGGTGTGGGGGTTCGAGGGCAGCTCAGTGGCGTGCTTACAGGCCAAGGGGAGGTCTAGAAGCTCCAGGGCGACGAGGTGGCGCCGTGCCCGCGCTCTGCCTCCACCGAGCTGCTTGGCTCGGCGGGGAGGTAGAGGACAAGCTCGTCTGGTGGGCTGGGCCGAGGCCCAAGGTAAGTTGGGCCAGATGGCCAGGGGCTTCCTCTTTTCTATTTCTTTCTGTTTTTCCTTTTCTGTAAATATGTTTTGCCCTGAATAAAATAGCAAGGCATTTTATAAAATCATGAAAACTTTTATGTGGGCTTATAACATATATAGCTAGCCACTCATAAGTTTTGGAGATTTTTGAAAATCAAACAATTTGAATTTAAATTCAAATTGGAGTTTAATTTAATTTCCAAGCCCTATTTGGAATATTTGAAAAATCTTGGTGCATGCAGTGGGACCCACTTCACTTTATATGTGATCATGCATATTTATAAGACTTTTCAAAAATACCAGAGCAAATTTTGGAAGAACTTTTTGTCTGTCCATTTGATTAAATTTCTTAGGGCTTTTCTTTTCCCCAATTTTGAATTTCTTTTGAAATTTTTGCATGATGCAAAGAGCACAAGCAACCCTAGCACTTACCCTAGTTGGGGTTCTGACAACTCGCCCCCACTCAAAAGAATCTCGTCCCGAGATTCAGAAGTCGTCGGGAGGAAGGTGGGGTACTCGACACGGAGGCGGTCTTCTCTTTCCCAGGTTGCTTCTTTCTCGGAGTGATGCGACCATTGCACTTTGAGGAACTTGATCGTCTGACGACGCGTGACACGCTCTGCGGAATCAAGAATACGAACAGGGTACTCTCGATAAGAAAGGTCATCTTGGAGATCAAGCGTTTCATGGTCGACTTCGCGGATGGGGTCCTTGAAGCAACGCCTGAGTTGTGACACATGGAATACATCGTGTACTCGGGAAAGGTGAGGGGGTAGTTCAAGTTGGCAGGCAACTTCTCCACGTTTAGCGAGAGTGCGGAAAGGTCCGATGTAACGTGGGGCCAACTTGCCTTTGATACCGAATCGTTGGGTTCCCTTCAAAGGAGTAACCCGGAGGTAAGCCTTCTCATCCAGATTGTAGCTCTCCTTTCTATGATGACGATCATAGTAGATTTTCTGACGAGATTGAGCGTCTTTCAAACGATCACGAACAATGCGAACTTGCTCTTCTGCTTCCTTGATCATATCCGGTCCAAAGAGTTGTCTTTCACCGGTTTCTGACCAGTTAAGGGGTGTTCGACATCGTAGTCCATAGAGGAGTTCAAAAGGAGCCATGCTCAGACTAGATTGATAGCTATTGTTATAAGCAAATTCGGCGAAGGGAAGAGATTTCTCCCAATTCTTTCCGAAAGAGATAACACAAGCTCTGAGCATGTCTTCCAAGATTTGATTAACCCTTTCAACTTGACCGCTAGACTGAGGATGGAAAGCTGTACTAAAGGATATATGAGTTCCCATAGCATTCTGAAAGCTTCCCCAGAATCTACAGGTGAAAAGGCTACCACGATCAGAATTGATTACCAAAGGAACACCGTGAAGAGACACAATTCTAGAGATGTACAAGTCTTCTAACTGGCTAGCAGTTATAGACTCGCGAACTGGAAGGAAGTGAGCAACTTTGGAAAGTCTATCTATGACAACGAAGATAGCATCATTTCCTTTCTGGGTTTTTGGAAAGCCGGTGATGAAGTCCATACCGACTTTGTCCCATTTCCACTCAGGAATAGGAAAAGGTTGAAGTGTGCCAGCAGGTCTTTGGTGTTCTGCTTTAATGCGACGACAAACATCACACTCAGCAACAAATCGAGCAATGTCTCTCTTCATCCTGGTCCACCAAAATCTCTGGCGTAGATCTCGGTACATTTTTGTGCTACCGGGATGAATCGAGAGGGGTGTGTCATGGGCTTCTTTGAGGATGAGTTGCCTTAGATCCTTATTCTTAGGTACTACCAAACGATTTTCAAAGAATACCGTTCCTTTACTATCTGTGGAGAAACATTTAGCAACTCCGCTAGCAATGTTCTCCTTGATCCGGCGTACAGATCGTGCACGTCTTTGGGCAACTATGATTTGATCCTCAAGGGTTGGTTTCGCCACCAAGTTGAAAAGAGATCCACGAGGAACAATCTCGAGGTTGAGCTTTCGAAATTCCTCATGAAGAAGTGGTTGATACTGTTGTAACATGAGGTTGTTACAATACGACTTACGACTTAGTGCATCAGCCATGACGTTGGCCTTGCGTGGGGTGTAAGAAATTCCTAAGTCATAATCTTTTATCAACTCAATCCAGCGTCTTTGCCTGAGATTAAGATCTGGCTGGGTGAATATGTATTTGAGGCTTTGGTGGTCGGAATAGATCTCAAAACGATTACCAAGGAGGTAATGTCGCCAAGTCTTCAGGGCATGAACTACGGCAGCGAGTTCAAGATCATGGGTAGGATAGTTCTCTTCATGTGGCCACAACTGGCGTGAAGCATAAGCTACCACATGTCTATCTTGCATAAGTATGCATCCTAACCCTTGCCGTGAAGCATCACAATAGATCTCGAAATCCCTTTTGGTGTCTGGAGGTGCAAGTACGGGTGCAGAAGTCAATCTTCTTTTTAGCTCTTGAAAGCTTTCCTCGCACTTGGGAGTCCATTGGAATTTCTTATCTTTCTTGAGGAGTTCAGTAAGAGACTTTGTAACTTTAGAAAAGTTCTCGACGAAGCGGCGGCAATAGCTTGCTAATCCAAGAAAACTTCTAACTTGCTTAACCGATTCAGGTGGAGTCCAGTCAAGGACGGCCTGAACTCTCTCGGGATTGACTGCAACACCTTTCGCAGAAATCACGTGGCCTAAGTAGGTCACTTCTGGTAGCCAAAATTCACACTTGGAGAATTTGGCATATAGGCGATGCTCTCTAAGTTTCATCAATACCAACCTAAGATGTTCTGCGTGCTCTTCTTCGTTCTTCGAGTAGATGAGAATGTCATCAAGATAAACCACAACAAATTTATCTAGGTACTCCATGAAGATCGAATTCATCAAGCGCGAGAATGTGGCGGGGGCATTGGTTAAACCAAAGGACATGACGGTGTACTCGTAAAGACCATAACGAGTAGTAAAAGCCGTTTTGGGAATGTCCTCGTTTCGGATTTTGATTTGATGATAACCTAATCTCAAATCCATCTTGGAAAATACAGAGGATCCTGCAAGTTGATCATAAAGATCATTGATCCTGGGCAATTTAGCGGGCGATAGTCTACGCACATCCTTTCTGTTCCATCTTTCTTCGTTACGAACAGAACGGGGCAACCCCATGGCGATGAGCTAGGGTGGATGAAGCCTTTTGCCAACGAAGCATCAAGTTGGGTTTTTAGCTCAGCTAACTCATGTGGGCCATTCTATATGGACGTCTCGAAATTGGGGTTGTGCCTGGTATAAGATCCACTATGAATTTTACACACCTGTCGGGTGGCATTCCCGGCAGCTCTTCAGGAAAGACATCCGGGAAGTCACGAACCACCGGAACATCTTCAAGGTCTGGAAGGGGAAGCACATTCAAAGTATGCATCTGGATTCTAGAGCTGGGTGATGTGTAGTCAATGGTCTGGCCTGAAGGATGGGTGAGTTTGACTGATTTGGTTTTACAATCAAGGAAAGCATTCTGCCTTGATAACCAATCCATTCCTAGGATGACATCAATGTCCTAAGATTTGAGGGCTATAAGAGAAGCAAGGAATACTAAACCCTCAATTGCAATTTGATTGCCATGGCTTACTCTATTAGTTTGCCACTTTGAACCAGGAGTTTGAATGATCATTGGAGAAAACATTTCTTCAAAAGGAAACTCATGAAGAAGTGCATAACTCTCCGACATGAATGAATGAGAAGCTCCTGGATCGAGAAAAACGGAGGCGGGGACATGATTGACTGGGAGTGTGCCAAGAATGACGTCAGAAGCAGCAGTGGTGTCCTCAACTGAGATTTGGTTCACACAACCACTACTAGTGGATGAAGGCTTTATTAGAAAGGCTTTGGTGGTTGATTTCTTTGGAGGCTTGGGTCGAGAATGACGTGGTGCCATCAAGACCTGAGGGCATTGACGATAGTAATGGCCTGGAAGACCAGACTTAAAGCATACCCTGTCTGAATTGCTGGGAGTGGAATTACTTGGTTGCACACCATCATTCCGGGGTGGAATAATGTGCTGGGGTGGATGGCATAAATTTGGTGATGACCTCTGGAGAAGGTTTTGAGGTATGACACTGGTTGGAATCCAAATTCGGCGTTTCTGAGGGGCTGAACTTGAAGAAGGAGCAAGCTCAAGAGCATGCTTGCGAGACTCTTCGAACACTTCATTTCCATCCTCAGCTCTGAAGGATCTGTTGACAAAATCCTCAAAGGTGGCAAATTTGATGAGGTTGAGATCATGGCGAAGGATAGGGCTAAGTCCCTTACGGAACCTTGCCTGCTTTCTGGCATCGGTGGTGATCTCATCTTGGGCATAACGAGCAAGACGGTTGAACTCTCTCACATACTCGTGAATGGACATTTCTCCTTGAGTCAGATTGCAGAACTCTTCCTTCTTGCGCTCCATCAACTCATCCAGAAGGTGGTACCCTCGAAAGGCATCACGGAACTCCTGCCAAGTCACTACGTGACTATCTGGCTGCATAGCAACATAGTTCTCCCACCATTCAGCAGCAGCACCTTCCAGAAAGTATGCCGCGAATATAACTCGGTCATCGGGAGCAACATGTGCAGTGTCAAGCTTGCGCTCGATGGAACGGAGCCAATCATTAGCTTCAAGGGGCTCAGAAGAACATCGGAATACCGGTGGCTTGAGGAGGATGAAATCCTGAATGCTCACAACCACATTACGATGACGTGAGGTATTCTGCTCGATGAGCTCCAGAAGGCGTGTTTGATCACGTTGATTCTTCTCAGCTTCCATCATGATTTCCGCCGCAAAAGGCGATGGTAGAGGTTCATCATCATTTCGATTCCGAACACGGTCTCGATTCCGACGAACAGCACTACGAGTTCCACCTGACATCCTGTGTGATAAAAATCAACAATCAGAACAGGTTGAATGATGGATTCAAGGATAACAAGACATGATGAAGGCGGAAAGGGTTATAATGCAAAGGCAATGATTCACAGAAACATAGGATAAATCCGGCATCATAATGGCTACACCGGGATGGAAAATGAAACAACCTTGAAGAGATTGGACAGAACTTCCTCAAGGAACTCACACACGAAGACTCTGGACGACCACAACAATCCTACGGCTACAAGGAAGCACTCAGCGAGATGTTCTAGTAAGACATAGATGAGCCTAGTCCTATCATACCGTAGAAAAGATAAGGGTGACCCAGAACTCAGATCGATGAGGGTAAGGAGAAAAAGAAGCCTTACGTTGTTCCCTTTATACCCAAGTAACTATATAACTATAGAATGCTAGACTCGACTTCAACGAAGGGTTTGATAAGTCCACAGACAGTCCTGCTCTGATACCAAGTCTGTCGGGACCCGAGGTTAGCGTATGTAATTCCAGTCACGATACAATCACATGGAGAGCCGAGAACCGTACCCACTTGTCTAAGAAGACAAGGCCAAGCACAGAACATTCTCGGTAAGCATCGAACGTGAGGGGCATCCCATTCAGGCCGGATGATCAACTGAGATGGGTCCTCAACGTCCGCTCACAAGTCTAAATGTTTATGGGTGGTGAATCCCATACTCATAGACAAGTCGCCTCAACCATGTTATCGATTGGATCCTAACTCTTACATAGACTTACTCCAGCCCGATCACTTAGTTGGGGTCTAGGGCGGGCTCGATCATAAAACAAAGTGTGCACGTGACAGAGTCACGAGCAATCGCATCGCGATGCCCCAAGCTGCGCACATCTAAGGTCCACTTGGTGTATAAAAGACCGCCAGCCAGATCACAACTAAGGTCTCAAAAACCCATACTAAGACATGCATGTTATAAACATACACGCAGCACACATGCCTAGTATGAACAGCAGGTATCATCACATAACTCTACAAAGTACTCTTTATTAATATACACATAGAGCATACAAAGATCACATGTCTGTGATCGCATTACATCATACAACGGAAGCAAATTAGGTCTGAGTACAGACAAGTTTAACAAATGGATTAGAGAAGCCTTGTAAACAAACATGCCCTTCCACGAGGGACCAGACTGCTGTCTGGGACTATGCTAACTTAGTCAACGTCGAGCTTCAGGTCGGTGACTCCATCGGGGTCCGGGTTCTCATCTAAAACATAGAATAAGCAAACGTGAGTACAAAGTCGTACTCAGCAAGACTTACATCAGATCTATACTACTCATGCTCAAGTATCAAGGTAAAGGGAGGTGAGGTTTCATCATGCAGAAGTGTCAGCTTTGACTTGGCTATTCCTGAACTACGATTACCAGACTTGAGGTAAGAAGCGTACACGAGTCCACTATCCAAGACTCCAACCAATACACCACTATGGTTACTTCCTCGACTTCCCCACGAGGAGGCACACCATAGCACTCACACTTATCTTGGTGTATTTTAGAAGTATCCAGTTCAAGTTGTCTAATAATCAGGTACAGGTTCCAAGTACTCCTTAACCGCGGACGCGGCTATTCGAATAGTTTTATTAACCTTGCAAGGGTGTAAACTACACACACATGACCATCGGTTACCGCCAGGTCTCGCCACCGTTCAAGAGGTGACAGCGAGGATGTTCACCACGACACTTCGCTCACAACCGGTCTATTCCAGGAGTCGACTATCTGAGTTGCTACCGCTCGAGAGTCCGGCCGGATTAACGAAACGGACTCAGACAATGCAGGTGACCGAGACGCCACCTTTAGCAGATGGTTTTCCTGCCTCACAGGTGCACCCACATATCTAGGATGATGCAACCATTCCTTCATTCTTTTTCTATGCAGATGCCAAATGGAAAGCCCGAACTAATGTGACTCCTAGACGTCGACACGGATCAAGGTACTAGGCCGAGAGGGGTCAGTGAGCCCAATGTGTGGTTGTACTCTTTGTCTTGGATTACCATACAAGAACTCGGTGCTTAAGGTGGTGTTCAACGAGACAACCCACTGTGTACTCCTACACAGCCTCTCATCGTTCACCTTGTATTAGGGTGGATTCACCGACACAGTTTCACTTTCATCAACACCATGTTCACTATCATCCCGACTCACATCAAAAGCAACCTCATGTAACACTAAGCATGCAATAAGCTATAACAGTTGCAGGGGCCTCATGATATCAAACAACTCCTATGTCAGCTAGGATTGTGGTTTGCTTACTACTGTGATAAGATGATAGGTCATGCATCGGATATGGGTTCAACTATGCGGTAGAATCGATACAAGATCATCTCCTAAACATGCATAAGCGAGACTGAGAGGGAATTGGGATTTTATAGACATGATCAATGGGGTTTGCTTGCCTTGCTGACGAGGTTCGATATCTGGGTCTTCAACGAAGGGGGTGGCCTCCGGTTCCGGTTGCACGTCTATCGAGCAAACAATCAAACAAGGTATAAATTTATTTGCAATGCTCAAACACATGATCAATATTGAAATGGTGATGTTCTTGATCACAATGTGGGTACATTTCCATTTAAAAGAAGTCAAATGCAAAGTCATTTGCAAATGTGCTTCAAATTTGAATTTGAAATAAAGCCATATGGATGTTTTGCACTGTTCACCCATTTTAAAATGGTCAAACATGAAAACAGAGCCCCTATTCATAATCCTTGGATTTTTCTGATATTTTTAGACATATTATTTATTAAATTTGGAGTTAATATGAATTTTCTATTAATTTCCAAAGTTTAAGCCCTTTTCTGGATTTTTCTGGATTATTTTAAAAGTTTTTCCATTTACTGCGTCAGCAGTGACGCAGGGGTGACGTCACAGGGGCTCTGGCCAGTGGGCCAGCCCTGTCAGTGGGAGAGGGTTAATCCCCTCTCTTTTTAAACTAAATAGAGGGGTTAGGGGCTAGGGGGCCCACTGGTCAGTGACCTGGGTCAACTAACCCAGGGGTTAGGACCCTAACCACTGCCACCTCGCCGTGGTTAACTCCGGCGAGTCGTCGGCGAGGTCAGAGAGACGGGCGAGCTCGGTAGGATGAACCCGGGCACCAAATTGGCCGCCACGACAACTAGACGAACCATGGAGCTCCCGCGCATCCTTCTGGACAAGCAGGCGAGCTCGGGGAGGACTGGAGCGTCGCCGGCGTCGAAGGAGGCGGAGGCTGCGGCTCGGGCGTTGTCGGGATGGCGTTCTGGAGCGCGCTTTTGACCGGGGAGTAGGGCATTGCGAAGCTGTGGAGCTGGGGATCACGGTGCGCGTCACGGGCGAAACAGAAGAGAAGGGGAGCAGCGTCGCCGTCGTCCATGGCGGCGGTTCCTCTCGGCGTTCATGGCATAACGGGCTAGGATAAGGAAGGGGCGCTAAAACTTGAGGGGAAAACAGCGCGAGCTCACCGCGATGCGAACGGAGCCGACGGGGAGGTTGGGGAAGGGCTGGAGACGACGAATTCGTCGACGAGCTCCACGGCGGCCGGCGGCAAAGAACTTGAAGCAGTCGTTGTTGTCGGCGTCCTGGGGCTCAGTTGACTGCGGGATTCGACGAAGAAGATGGCGGCGGTGCGTCTGGACACTTCAGCTCGGCGAGAGGAGGTCGTTGGCCACGCGCTGCACGGCGTTGTGCTCCGGCTGGGCTTCGGGCGGCGCTGGATTCACGGGGGAGAGAGGCAGGGAGGAAGCCAGAGGAGGGGGAAAGGGTGTGGGGGTTCGAGGGCAGCTCCGTGGCGTGCTTACAGGCCAAGGGCAGGTCTAGAAGCTCCAGGGCGACGAGGTGGCGCCGTGCCCGCGCTCTGCCTCCACCGAGCTGCTTGGCTCGGCGGGGAGGTAGACGACAAGCTCGTCTGGTGGGCTGGGCCAAGGCCTAAGGTAAGTTGGGCCAGATGGCCAGGGGGTTCCTCTTTTTTATTTCTTTCTGTTTTTCCTTTTCTGTAAATATGTTTTGCCCTGAATAAAATAGCAAGGCATTTTATAAAATCATGAAAACTTTTATGTGGGCTTATAACATATATAGCTAGCCACTCATAAGTTTTGGTGATTTTTGAAAATCAAACAATTTGAATTTAAATTCAAATTGGAGTTTAATTTAATTTCCAAGCCCTATTTGGAATATTTGAAAAATCTTGGTGCATGCAGTGGGACCCACTTCACTTTATATGTGATCATGCTATTCATAAGACTTTTCAAAAATACCAGAGCAAATTTTGGAAGAAATTTTTGTCTGTCCATTTGATTAAATTTCTTAGGGCTTTTCTTTTCCCCAATTTTGAATTTCTTTTGAAATTTTTGCATGATGCAAAGAGCACAAGCAACCCTAGCACTTACCCTAGTTGGGGTTCTGACAATGAGTAGTGTAGTTCTGATGTAAGTCTTGCTGAGTACGATTTTGTACTCACGTTTGCTTATTCTATGTTTTAGATGGAAACCCAGACCCCGATGGAGTCACCGACCTGAAGCTCGACGTTGACTAAGCTAGTATAGTTCCAGACAGCAGTCTGGTCCCTCGTGGAAGGGCATGTATGTTTACAAGGCTTCTCTAAGCCATTTTTTAAACTTGTCTGTACTCGGACCTAATTTGCTTCCGTTGTATGATGTAATGTTGATCACAGACATGTGATCTTTGTATGCTCTATGTGTAAGTCAATAAAAAAGTACTTTGTAGAGTTATGTGATGATACCTGTTGTTCATACTAGACATGTGTGATGCGTGTATGATTATAACATGCATGTCTTAGTATGGGTTTTCAAGACCTTAGTTGTGATCTGGCTGGCGGTCCTTTATACACCAAGTGGCCCTTAGATGTGCGCAGCTTGGGGCATCGCGATGCGATTGCTCGTGACTCTGTCACGTGCACACTTTGTTGTATGATCGAGCCCGCCCTAGACCCCGACTAAGTGATAGGGCTGGAGTAAGTCTATGTAAGAGTTAGGATTCAATCGATAACATGGCTGAGGCGACTTGTCTATGAGTATGGGATTCACCACCCATAAGAATCTAGACTTGTGAGCAGACGATAAGGACCCATCTCAGATGATCATCCGGCCTGGATGGGATGCCCCTCACGTTCGATGCTTACCGAGAACGTTATGTGCTTGGCCTTGTCTGCTTAGACAAGTGGGTACGGTTCTCGGCTCTCCATGTGATTGTATCGTGACTGGAATTACATACGCTAACCCCGGGTCCCGACAATTTCCCCCTTTTTGTTTTGCCTGATCGGCCGCTGCAGTCGACGTTGGAGCCCAGGAGCAGAAGTACCCCGGAGGCGCCTACTACTACGCCGACCCCCCCCCTTTGACCAGGACCAGTAGTAGTTTCGGAGGCTCCCAGGCAGGAGGCCTTGCCTTTTTTATCTGTATCTCTGATGTTATTTGTGCTAGCCTTCTTAAGGAAAAACTTGACTAACTATGTATGTACTCATATATTATGGCTTGTATAACTTATGTATTCGGATCCTTGTGATCCCTGGTATTGTAAAATTTTGGTTTATCCTTTTGTGTTTAGTGTTGTGCTATTATATTCTCACCGTGGCACCCTAATCTCAGCCGTGTACCCTACGTGTATGGTTACTGTACACAGATTGATTTTGTGGGCGTCAAAATTACTATCTCTTGTGTTTTAACCTTTGGAAAGAGGAAGGCCGGAGAGATTGGCAACCTCTCTGTACTCATTGGAAGCAAACATATTGTGTCTTGTGTGCAGGTCTAGTAAGCTAAGCTCCATTGTTTGCCACCTTCCTGATGTCTTTGGAATCCTACTGAAGACATAAGCCTTGGTATCTTCGCTGAGGAAAATTTGCTACTATCTGCATCATAACGCTCCACTTGGGGTAACCAACGAGGAGGTGTTATCCTCACCCATCACAAAGGCTTCAGGGATAGAGCGAAAGAGAGGAGAAGAGAGGAGAGAGGGTGACATGGGTTGCGCGCTCGTCGTTTGATTTCGGTATGACGAGTGCGATATAATAGGGGCATACCCCTTCGGGCTAAGTGGCTGGGCTGCGCTAGATGTCGCTGGACTAGATTATTGGATGAAACGCAAGTAGAGAAAAGCTCTTCTATGGTGTGCCAAAAAATGTGTTGCTGACATAGGCACCCGACACTAGTGATAAACTAAATTAGTGGCGTCGTTACCTATGCCATAGATAAGTTGACCTTTAATGGAATGGGAAACTTTTGAACGAGAGCAATATTACTTATAATGGTGGCATTCGAACTTCTATCATGCCACAATAACACAATTAGTATTACAGTCTTGTGTTTTTGCCCACGCCATTACCGTCATTTCAAGGCACCCATATTAGATTAGCTAGCTAATTTAATTATATAATCTAATTAAATTAGTTAGCTACGACAATATAAGATTCAATATAAGATTCACTTATCAAAAGATGA
Organism: Bromus sterilis; assembly: GCA_950022295.1. Lineage (NCBI taxonomy): Eukaryota > Viridiplantae > Streptophyta > Magnoliopsida > Poales > Poaceae > Bromus > Bromus sterilis. The sequence continues at coordinate 341,937,481 of OX465596.1, read as the reverse complement.
TACAAAAAAATGTTAATACTAAAGAATATATACTGTAAAAAATATATATAAACTTAGATTTCATAATTATATTTATATATAGATCTTACATTACATATAATGTTTACACACAAAGAAGAATGTAATAAAATATATATCGAACTTCCATTACATATAAAAGATTTGCCAGTCATTGTTTGGCTACATTAAAACATCATGTCTTTATTGCGTTCATGATCGATATTGATGATGCAGACTTGTCAAAAGATCTCACCCATGATTTTGCTGAAGTTCCACATTGTCTTCCTTGGACTAATAGGCTCAAGAGTATTGTCGCCTACACGATTAACCACAAGCCTTGGCTGAATTCAGGTATGTCTTGTCCTGACATGTTGAAACTAAAGAAGGAATTGTAACATATAATAAAAATATATATGAACTATGAACTAAATAATTTTGTAAAATTTCGGCATGATCATTGCTAAAAGTGGGACAAAAGATTGCCAGAAATTCAACGAAACTGAAATATCAAGGTTTCGCCAAAACATAGGAAAATTTAGATATTATCTACGAAAACATTCATACCGCAAACCAACTCACCACCAACAAAATGCAATTTTGCATTGGCTCAACAACACACACACACACACACATAAATAGTGTGTCACAACAATCAAAAGATGTTTTTCATCACAATAATCGCAAATTAATTCACAAACATAAATGCATACAATGGAATTTATCACACAATAATCAACTAAAACAAATGACGGTCGCATTGGTAGAATTGTACCGTACATAGCCATGGCGGAAGAGGTGGCCGGACACGGACGCAGCATTGGAAGAGGTGGCCGGAAATGAAGGGGCGGAAGATGTGGCCGGAAACCACGACGGATCGAGGGAGAGGTGGCCATGCTAGGGTTAGGAGGAGGGTGAGGTCGCCAGCGGCGCTGCAGGGGCGATGACGAGGGTGAGGTGGCCGTTGGCGGTGCATGGGTGACGACGGGGAAGAGGTGGATGGAGGCAGTGGAGGGGATACGATCGCGAGGTGTCGGCGGCAGCGCGGCACGAGACCGGAGTGGAGGATTATGTTGTGGGGGATTTGTATGGTTATTTTCTTCCCAAGTTACATAGATGCACATTTGTTTTTGCTAGCGTTGCTCAGATAGTCAATGTCATTGCTATGTTTGTAAGTTATGTCCAAGCTTCCATTTTGGAGGGATGTGGGAGATTGTGTTGTGATGTTTTTATCCAAATTGATACATAACACTTAATTAAATAGTATGTATGGTTCAAATGATACATGACACTTAATATAATCTTGATACAAACTAAGAAAATACAAAAATCAAGTACGAGGTTTTTTTACATTCCTCTCGGCGATGGTTTTAGTCTTCTTTGAATAATTGCGGCCAGTACTATGACTTTTCCTCAGGAAGGGACAACCTGTTCTAGGCAACGTAGTTCTTATCTTCTGGTGGTGTAATGTTCTTTGTCGTCATAGACATCTTCTTCTGCTGGGTCGATGCCAAACTTATCAAAGTCTTTCTCACAGGCGACTTCATCCATTCCGATGATGTTCCTTTTGCCTCTCCTGACGATTACATGCCCCGGATTTGTCGGGTCAGCTATGTAGAAGCATTGCACCACGTCCTTAGAGAATACCCAAGGCTCATATTGCACGGTGACTCCGTTCACACTCTTTGCACCACCTTATCGTGCTTTGGGTAGAGACATGGTAATGAAACCACTCTCTTCCTTCTACACGCTCTTCGCCCATCTGACACGGATAAACAGCACAGTGTAACTTTCACCGTACTCAAGTTTCTAGATCTCTTCGATCCTTCCATGGTATCTTTTACTTTCATTTTCGGTAATAAAAAGCATCGAAACTCCTGAGTTATGGTAATAACTGTCTTTGTCTTTGGCCTCGGTATAGAATGTGTATCCATTAATATCATATGCTTGGTATGTGGCGACAGTGCACATGGGGCCAAATGATAATGCATAGATGAGATTTGCATTGTCGACACCCAATGGCAGTGGATTGTTCCGAAATTGCTCTTTTAACCAAGATGCAAATTTGGAGTTGTGTTTTCTACTGATTTGGACCTCAGTCCTATGCCTCGTATTCTTTACTTAAAGTGTCCTCGTGATTTGCAGCCAAGGAGTTATCATTCTCACATGTTGTAGCGCCACTGTGTGTGCCCTATAGGAGTCGTCGCGTCGGTTTTGTGCATCCACATTTAAATCACGCTTCAATTGTGAGTGACCCACTCCTTCAAGCCTGTTTGCATGCTTACTAACGGGTAGGCCAATCGACTAATCATATTCAATATGATTCTTGCAGAACGATATAAACTCATCGGTCACATATGATTGCACGATGCTTCCATTCGAACGTGCCTTGTTACGAACATATATCTTCACTCTTCCATTCATCCTTTCGAACAGGAACATGGTATGCAAGAATGTCGGTCCAAGTTAGATAATCTTAGGGACAATATTGACTAGAAGATACACCATAACATCGAAGAATGCGGGCGGGAAATATATCACAAGCTCACATAGTATTGTAATGATCTCTTCATGTATTCTTGTGAGACACTTCATACTCATGAACTTTCGAGAGATAATGTCAAAAAAATTGCAAAGGTCGAGAAGTGTGCTACGGACATGATCGTACATTATCCCTCTAAGAGCAACTGGAAGTAATTGGGTCATCATCACGTGACAAGCATGGGACTTCATTCCACTCAATCTATGTTTTTGTATCTAGATATCTGTAGACTAACCTGAAGTAACTTTGATACCATCGAGGAATTTGAAAACTTGAGCAAGCTAGGCATCGGAAAGAGTGAAGCAAGCTGGAGGGCAATAATCAGAGTTGTTGTTTTTGCCCTTGTCTCTAGACGAGGATGCAATTTGAAGTTCATCCCTAATACTGATGTCTTTCAAGTCTTGTCTCACCTTCAACCCATCTTTACTCTTTTCTGGCATGTCGAAGAGTGTGCCAAGAAAACTCTCACACACATTCTTTGTGATGTGCATCATATCAAGGAAATGTGGCGTACTAATTATTTCCCAATACTTCAAATCCCAGAAAACGAATTTTCTTTTCCATAATTTCATCAACATGTTCTCTTCAATGTGTTTTTCCTTCTTTCCTGGCTCAGAGCACTCTATCCAATTGCTTAACATCTCATGGATTTCTTCACTAGACCTCTTAAGTGCCCCCCTGGTCTCCACTATGTAGTCGAACAGATCTGCATGTTTTCTCCAGTCATCATCTTTGTGAAGCCACCTTCGACGGTCCATAAAAACGGTTTTCCGACTGCCCTCTATCGATAGTAGCCGAAAAGACGTGTCATCCATACAGTTAACACACCCAGTATGTCCATGGAACGCCTATCCGGAGATATATCCATATCCCAGATAGTCTTGTACCGTATTGATCATTGTTGCTCTCATGTTAAAATAATCTCCTTTGTTTGTGTCCCAGGTCCAAACTACTTCAACCTTCCATAAAATCTCTAATTCCTCCTTCAATAGCTCAAGATACGTGTTGATATCGTTGCCTGGTTGGATCGGCTCTTGCACTAGCATAACCATCTATATGTACTTCTGATTCGTGCATACAAACACGGGCCATGTGCTATGATTGGTGCTATGTTTGCCAAACAGATTTAGTCCATCTGAATTGACACCCAACCTAGGGTTTCTTGGTTCTGCTGTGCATTCTGGTTAAAGAAAGTCGAGTGCTTTCCACTAGCAACCATTTGCAATGTGTCTTAGAATGCCATCACTTTTAGACGCCATAATCCTAGACTTGTACCAAGTCATGTTCGTTGCCTCCTTCGCGTTGGAGAAATAACGTTGCAGGCAAGGAATGAGCAGAAAGTACCATACAACCTTTCGAGGATCCTTCTTTCCATGCTTGAATTGGGGTTCTTTGCAAACTAGACACTCCATTTTGTCCTCATGTTCACTCCGAATCTTACGTGTGGAAAATCAAGAGGGCACGCGATCTTCTTGCCTCTTAGTATGAGGCAACATATTCCCCTTGGGAAAAACAGTGTTCCAATAACTCAATTCTGCATCCATACTTGCGTTTTTGCACTTGTATCTTGCCTTGATGTCTAAGATTTTTAGTGTGACGTGTAGGCGGGTGTGCTTGGGATCGCAACCTTCATACATTGAAATTCTTGCGTATTTCAAGTTGTGCCAACTTAAGAGTCTCTTCATATAAAAATCTATTGTTACTCGTCTTCTTCCGAAGCAGGTCTTCAGCATGAGGATCATCCAACATTGTAGCCAACGACGTCTCCTGCGTTGCAACATCCTGTGTATCCTGATCCGATCTGCCCCTTCATATTCGTGTATCTCTTCATTGTTTCTTCCTCTCGCCGCATGTCCAACATTCCCTCCTTCTTGTAGTTCATCATCAAAAGGGTTTTTCTCTTCTTAATTAGGTGCTCCGTCATCGCCGTTGGAAGCATCCTCCTCCTCTTCACCGTGTAGTGTCCATCGTGTATAACCATCCCTGAAACTCAAACGTAGCAAGTGTGCCAGCACGGTGCCACTAAACGGGTCCATCAAATCTCCATTTCTACAGATATTACATGGATAGGACAACTGTGACTCACCGATCCGTATTAGTTTCCACTGCGAACGTGCGAAAGCCCTTGACTCTACGATCCATAAGTAATGATCGGATGTATCAAGTATGCAAGTGATATAAGGAAGAATTATATATTAATTACCAACGAGAGGCTTGTAAAATTTTGGCATGACCTATCCTAAAAATGGGACAAATCTAATGCCAGAAATTTGACGAAACGGAAATGAATCAACTTTTTCGTCAAAACATTGGCACTCCATGCAACACTAGATCTAATGCAAACAATCAAGGAGATCGATCAAGTTGCTTCTTTACCTAGGCGGGCAGATTCTAGCGCTAGCTAGGCTGACCGGGGATGAGCTCGAACTAGTTGTTGATCCATGCATCGAGCGAGTGGAAGGCTGATATGTCCAAAACGTATCTATAATTTCTTCTTGCTCCATGCATGTTTTGTGTGATATTACTATGATCTAGATGCACTTTCATACACTTTTGATCATATTTGGACTAACTTATTAACTCAGTGCACCACAGTGCCAGTTCCTGTTTTCTGCTGCTTTTCTATTTCAGGTTTCCCCCATATTAAAAGTGCTCCAAAAAATCAGGAAAAATCAGATAAAAAATCAGCGCTGAAGAATCTTCCGGAATCACCTGAGTGGGGCCAGAGGGCCAACACCAGGGGTCCAGGCGCCCTGGTGGCGCGCCCTAGAGGTGGTCGCGCCAGGTGGATGCCTGGACACCTGGTGGCCCCCCTAGCTGCCCCCTTCGCCTATTTATTCTCTGTGACGGGATTCTTTCGAAGAGATAACCCTTTTTCGCGATCTCGCCTCTGTTCTGCTGCCGCCGCGCTTCCAAGATCGGGAGCGCCAGCAGACCTCTTCCCGGCACCCTGTCGGAGGGAGGATTGACCTCCGGGAGCCTCTCCTCCACCATGGATGCCTCCCGGATGATCCATGAGTAGTCTACCTTGGACCATGGGTCCGTGATCAGTAGCTATGTGATATTCTCCTCCCCTCTTTCTTCTTCATGGATTAAACCTCGTGAGCTGCCCTACATGATCGAGGCACATATGTAATTTTCTGTTGTTGCTATGTTGAGTTTGTTGGGATCTGATGGGTTATGAGACTATGTTCAGTTTGTGATTGAGTAATATATTTGGTTCCTATATTTTATATTTATGTTCTTAAGTAATTCTTGCATGTTCTCCGTTGCTGTTTATTGCTTTGGCCAAGTAGTAGGTGTGACTCCAAGAGGGAACGTTGTGCTCGATTGTGGGTTCATGCCCCCTGATGACTAGCTTGAGTGACAGAAACATGAGTCTAGGGGATGTGTTTTTGCCACAAGGGGGGAAAACGGTGCTTGTAACCGCGGTTGCAAGGATTGTTTACTTTACGCAAAGTTCTTTTAATACATTTGTCTGTTGCTTTGGGTTTACACTTTGGGTGGGGCTCGCAACTTAATACCAGTGAGATGTTCTCGATAGATATCTCAAGGTGGATGATTAGTAGTAGATGCAGTTGGATTTCGGTCTACTTATATTGGCGTACCGCCCATGCTTTTGAGCCTCGTCCTTTCTTTGTAGCATAGTTAGCATTGCGATGCGTTTTTAATCTTGTCAATTGCCCAGCTGTGATTTGTTTACCTCGCATAGCAGTTTTATCGTTTTTGGGAGAGAGACATCACTAGTGAACATCACGGGACTCCGGTCCATATTCTCAACATTGTTTACACGCTCAATTTATTTCCTGCTTTTACTTTCTAGCTGCTATCACTATTATCCTTTATCCCTTGCGTTTAATCCTTTGTAAACAACAAGGCCAGAGAGATTGACAACCTCTCTGAACTTCGTTGGGAGCAAAGTTATTTTTGTCGTGTGCAGGTCCAGGTAAAGTAAACAACCCTGAGGTTGTGAAGGGCGCCATTGTTCACTTCACCACCTACTTATCACTTCAGGAATCCTACCGGAGACATACCCTATCCTCTACATGAGGGAAATTTGTTGCTATCCTACATCTCACATTACACTTGGGGTAACCAACGAAGGGCGAGAAGCCATTATCACTTCCGCGCCATCAAGCAAATTTCTGGCGCCGTCGCCGGGGATTCCGAGCGCCATTATCACTACCTTTTACCTTTTCTTTTTAGTCTTGTTAGTTTACCTTTCAATTTTTATCTTAGTGTCCTTTATAAAAATCACAAAAAAATCACTTGCTGCTACTATGGGTTCCACTAAAAACACCAAGTTGTGTGACTTCACTAGTCACAACAACAATGACTTTGTCTGCACTCCTATTGCCACACCTTCCACTTCAGCTACCTCTTATGAAATTAAACCTGCTTTGCTAAACCTTGTTATGAGAGATCAATTCTCTGGTGTTGGAGATGATGCTGCTTTACACTTAAGTAATTTTGTTGAGCTATGTGATATGCAAAAGTATAAAGAAGTGGAAGGTGATGTTGTTAAGCTTAAGCTTTTTCCTTTCTCCTTGAGGGAAGGAGCAAAAATTTGGTTTCAATCCTTGCCTAGGAATAGCATAGATTCTTGGGATAAGTGCAAAGATGCTTTTATTGGGAAGTACTACCCACCTGCTAAAATTATCCAATTGAGGAGCAACATTATGAATTTTAAGCAATTGGAGAACACGTTGCCCAAGCTTGGGAACGAAAGAAATATCTTGTTAAGAAATGCCCTACGCATGGTTTGACTACTTGGATGGTTATCTAGACTTTTTATGCAGGCTTGAACTTTACCTCGCGGAACCTGTTACATTCGGCCGCGGGAGGAAACTTTATGTCAACAACACTTGGTGCTGCCACAAAACTTCTCAATGAGATGATGACCAACTATTCCCAATGGCACACCGAACACGCTACAACAGGTAGGAAGGTAAACTTTGTCGAGGAGATTACCTCCCTAAATGAAAAAGTAGACTTGATTATGTCTCTACTTACCAAGAAACCCTCTATTGATCCTCATGATGTTCCTTTAAATTCTTTGGTTGCTCAGGAACAAGTAGATGTGAACTTTATCTCTAGAAACAACTTCAATAATAATGCTTATAGGGGAAATTTTGCTAGCAACCCTAGACCGTTTCCATCCAACTATGGGAACAACAACACTTATCCTAGCAACAAGATGTAACACCCTCACTGTCAGTGAACAGTAATCAGGGTTACTGTTCATCTCTACTGTTCAAAACTTTTAATCTGATCAACTTGGAACAATTCAAATTCAAATTCCACTTTGATGTTCTTGGATGCATTGTGATCATGGACCTTGGTCAACTTGAATCAAAACAAGTCCAAGCTCAAAACAAATGCCTTTGATTGAAATCAAATCAAATTCTTAGTATTCCTTTGGTGCAATATTAAAAACAAGGTGACAAATAAACCTTGCCCAAAAATTATGGAACCAGTTTTATAAAATCACTAATAATCTCTGGACCATGTTGGTATGGTTGTGGTTATTTATTGTGCCATCAAATAAGTCAAAAAATTATAAACAGTAGCCAGAAACCCCATAATATATTATAATAAAATATTAAATGACTTTTATTATTGCCCAATCTTTTTGTGGCAGTAATATATGGTGTAATAATAAATATGGGACACATCCCATATTTTACAAAAATGCCTAAGACTATAAAAAGAAATGCAAAAGAAATTAAACAGAGAGGAAAAAGAAAAATAAAACACATTCTAATCTACCCCACGGGCGAGGCCCACCCTGGGCCCAGCCCCCCCTCTCTCTCTCCTCCCACCAACCCCCACCTGCTCCCTCCCCGTGCCCATGCCGCGCGCGGCCGCGCCATGGCCATGCCGTCGGCCCCCCTCTCCCACCTACTCCCACCTTCCCCCTCGTGGAGGGATAAGGCCGAGGCCACCCCCCCCCCCCCCCTCGCGCTCCCCTCTGCCACCCCCATTCCCCCTCCCCCTCTCGCCCTTTTCGCTGGAACGGAGCCGCGAGACGACCGCCGCCCGCCACCGTGCACCATCGCGGCCGGTGGCCACCCCGAGCCGCGTCAGGTTGTCCGGAAGCTGCCCCACCGACGCCCGCGCCTCCCCAAGCCCACCCTCGTCGCCGGGAGCCCCCACAACCTCTGGATCGAGCCGCACCCTCCGCCGTACACACCGCCCCGCCATTGCTGTCGATCCACCGGCTCCGGAAGCTCCCTCAAGCTCATTGCCAACCTCAACGTGCTCCTGGTGAGCGGCTCGATCTCCCCCCCCCCCCTCGTAGCGCGCTTGTTTCTGTCCCCGGGATATCCGTCACCGTCGCGGCGTGCTCCGACTGTCGCCGAACCTTGCCCGCCGTGGCCACCCTGGCTGCCCCGCCGCACGCCCGCCCCTGTGCGCCTCCCCTGCTGCCGCCTGCTTGCTACGCCCGCCGCCGCGCACACCCCCTTGTGCTTCCCCCCCTCTGCAGCCTCCCCCTCGCCGGCGAGGCCCTCTGTTGCGCCTGACTTGCCGCCGGGGGGCACTAGTTAATTAACCAGGGGCTAACCCCCCCCCCCCTTAACAGAAAATAACTAAGCCCCTAACCCCAGCCCCCCTAATTACCTACTACTAATAAAACAAATAAAACCCCCGTTTGAGTATTACATGTGGGTCCAATGGGCCTAGCTCCTAAACTAACCATTTAGATTAGATAAATTGTTAATATTATAGTTGTGCCTATGACATGTGGGGCCACATCTGGATAATCATTGTTTTTAGCTAATTTAAATAATGTATCAATGACAGTGGGCCCCCACTGGATAATTAGTATTAATAAAATTGTTTTATTGTAATAGAGGCTGACATGTGGAGCCCACATGTCAGCACGGTTCTGGATAATGTTGTTAAATAATAAAATAAATTATTAAAAAGGATTTTAAATGATTTAAAATTTCAGTAAATCATATAAAATAAACCGTAAGTCGGATTAAAAAACTTTATACATGAAAATTGATCAGAAAAATATAACGAATACGAATACGCTGTCCGTATGTCTATTACACCCCTCTAACACAACGAACATCGAACCGTCCCCCTCTGGACCGACTGTCCGATAAATTGTCCAGTACTGCTAAAGTATCCAGATGAATTTATTTCGAACACGAAAGTTGTTCGGAATAGATCAACTAACCCGGATACACCACCCACACATGTGTCGGATGTCCACGACACCTCCGGCATGACATCTCCCCCCTCCGGACACCGTGTCCGGTAATCACCCGGAGCTGGCAGTTCATCCCCGGATGAATTCCCGCTCCGAGCAACGTGCATTACACTACGTTAGAACACCGTTAACATTTCATTTGTCATGACATGCATCTGTTTGTATATGCTTGCTGTGTGTTTATTGTTTCTTCCCCCCTTAATCTCCGGTAGACCCCGCTGCTGACGTCGACTACACCGCCGCTGAGTATGACTACTTCGTCGACGACCCTACTGCTACCGTCGAGCTTCCAGGCAAGCAGAGCCATTCTCTTCCCCAGATATCGCCTATCTTTCCGTACATTTCTTGCACTAGGCATTGTTACTGCTGCTGCTACGTTACAATCCTATTCAATTGCATAGCCTGTTTTTGTCGCCCCTTTATGTGCCTTCCTTTATCCTATGCTGCCTATTATTATTATGCATTATTCAGCAGTGAGCCCTGCTCATTGTTAGCTAGGATTAGATAGAGGGCCGTGATCACTCAGGGGAGTGAACGCGGGAACAAATATTATAACTGCACAGGTACGGTACAATGCAGACACCGCCTCAGGCCCCCTAGCTCGGCTCTTCCGAGCCACCATCAAGTGTGAGCTATCAAGGAGTAATCCTTGTACTCCACTCGTTGCTGACTCTGTATAGCCGCTCTAGGTACCTGAGAAACAGTTGTCCTTCAGGTAAGAAGTCGGGCGACCCAACGGTGCCCGCGAGAGGTATTGCGACGGGACGACAGGGAGGGCACGACCAGTGTACCGGTGTGCTTGGCCCCTGATCATTGGCCGCGAGAGTTACCAAAACCCCGAAAGTCGAGCTCCTCCAGGAGCACACGCGAGACAAGGTAAGGAGACGGTTCACCTTGTTGGTAACCGCAGTGACTTGGTGGGACGACGGGGCAGCCACCGATGTACTGGTGGTCCTGGCTGCTGTCGTTGTCCGCGGGTCAGTTATGTCGAGGCAACGATAACGGTTGTCACGCAGGTTAATTAAAATGCTAAATGGTCCAGTGAATGTCTTGAGTTGGCTATATGCCATGTACGCACTACCTACCCGTGGGAATTACGAGTTATGGGCTCCTCTGCTTCGTAGTGTCGTCCGAGGACTCTTCAGACGTCAGCAGTACTGCGGGCTGATTGCCTGGAAGTGATGTTGTCTTATTCGCTCGTGCGGTGGTGTCTTATTTGGATTTGCTTCAACTTCACCGGCCAGCCACGCACCGTGCAGGAGTACGTTCGGGTTGGGGTCCAAGGCTCGGCGTACTTAGGATTTAGACCGGCGGATGGCCTCTCTGTTGAGTTTGAAAGATGGGCTATGAAGTGTCGGATAGCCTCGGTGGAGCGTTCCCTAACAAGGTTCCCGCCACCCTGGAGATCCGTGCGTGTAGCGTAACACAAGTGCACCCCTGCAGGGAAGATTAATCTATTCGAATAGCCGTGTCCACGGTAACAGGACGCTTTATGCTGAAGATGGATCTTACCACTAGAAACTATTATTATTAAACTGTATGGTTCTGGGTTTTCTTCCTCGTGGGGATGTCGAGGAGGTGAACTCGGGGGCATTGTTAATTATTACAACTTATTATTATACAATGCTACAGCAACTTTTTTTGCATTGTTACTTTATGCTTTATATAACTGTTGGTTGATTCTTATCTCATGCTGCAAGACATCGTCGGAAGATGCTAGTCTTGGTTAGGCCTAGCTTCTTACCCTTGCTCTGGATTTCTGTCTTTCAGTCCACTATGTACAGCCTCTTCTTTCCATTGATACAATGCATAATGTTTAGTAGCGGACGTAAGACTCGCGGGTATGCTAGATACTCACCTTTGCTTTATTTCCCCTTTTTCGCTTTGCCTGATCGGCCGCTGCAGTTGACGTTGGCGCCCAGGAGCAGGAGTACCCCGGAGGCGACTACTACGACGTCGAGTTCCCCGTTGACCAGGAGTAGTTCGGTGGATCCCAGGCAGGAGGCCTCGCCTTTTCGATCTGTATCTCTAATGTGATTTGTGCTAGCCTTCTTAAGGCAAAACTTGACTAACTATGTCTGTACTCAGATATTATGGCTTGTATGACTTATGTATTCGGATCCTCGTGATCCCTGGTATTGTAACATATTTGTTTATCCTTTTGTGCTTAGTGTTGTGCTGTGATATTCCCACCGTGGCACCCTAATCTCAGCCGTGTACCCTGTGTGTATGATTACTGTACACGGATTGATTTTGGGGGCGTCACACAAGAGCCCCACCTCTGAATTAGAAAGCATGCTGAAAGACTTTATTATTACTCAAAAAGCCTTCAACAAGAGTGTAGAGGAAAGATTAGACAAATTAGATAATGTCTCTTTGAAGGTAGACAACTTAGCCCTAGATATTGAGATGCTTAAAATTAGAACTTCTCCCCTTGAGGAGAGGAAGGCCACTCCTCTTAACGCTATCTAGTTGCAAATTAATGAAAACATTAGGATGATGGCTAAACTTAAAGAAAGATGGGCTAGAGAAAAAGAGGAAGAGGATCGACTTAAGAGCCTTCCTACACACCACACTGTTGCTACTATCCAAATTGTTGAGGACACCCAAACTATTAGAACCCAACACACTCCTAGTCCCATTGGACCTATTAATGGTGATGCTAATACCTCGACCATAGAAGAAGAAATTCCTATGAACATAGAGGCTTTCAAACATGTGGGCCTAGATGACACCAGTACCACGTTTGAGAGTAGTGACATTGATTTTGATAGTTGCACCCTCTCAGAAGTTATTAGCTTGTTACACAAAATGTCTAGAGACCCCCACACTAGCACACTAAATCTTGCCTTCACAGAGCATATCACTAATGATCTCATTAAAGCTAGGGAGGACAAGCTTAGAGTAGAAGCCTCCATACCAAGGAAGCTAGAAGATGGTCGGGATCATATGATAAAAACTAAATTGAATAACTTCTCTTGCTATGCTTTATGTGATGTTGGAGATAGTACCTCTGTTATGCCCAAAAGAATGTATGATATGTTTGAGTTGAAACCTTTTGATCCTTGTTCTTTTTGTGTTCGTCTCGTTGATTCTTCCATGAAGAAACCTTTGGGGAAGATCAACAATGTTCTTGACAATTATGTTCCCGTTGATTTCACTATTATGGACATAGAGTGTGAACCTTTATGTCCAATTATTTTGGGACGTCCTTTTCTTAGCACCATTGGTGTTGTTATTGACATGAAAGAGGGGAATATAAAATTTCAATTCCCTCTTAAAAATTGGATGGAACACTTCCCTAGAAAGAAGATTAAGTTGCCTTTTGAATCCTTTACACGTGCTAGCTATTCTCTCTCTCTGTTGATAAAACTTGATTCTTCTTTTGCTTTATGCCTAGCTTAAAGGCGTAAAAGAAAACGCTTGTTGGGAGGCAACCCAAGATATTTTTACTTATTTTTTAGTGGTCTTGATGATTGCTACTACTGTAGAAACATCATTGTATCTTTATTTTCAAGAGTGCCAAGTTCTAGCCTCTTATGGTAAGAGAAGCAAAGGTTGTGACATGATGTCCAGAAAACATATTATGTCTGCTTAATGGAAAAAATCAAAACAAATCACCAGTTTATATTTTTGATCTGAATTGTTTACACAGCATGCTCTATATAGTTGTGAAACTTTCATATCTTCTGAGTTTTTTTATTTGAATTGCAGAAGTACCCCGAAAAAATTATTTACTACCTGTTGTTCTGTTTTTCACAGATTCTGTCACGTTTTTCCTTTCCTTACTTTTGCAAACCTTAAGCTTGCTTTTTATTTGCAAAAACTTTTTGGCAATCTTGAGAAACAGTAGCTCTTCAAGAATATCTTTATTTCCAGTGGGGAAAATTTATTTTATTAATGGTACTAACCTCTCTAATCATCTTATGATGACTTATATATGAAGGGAGTTTTCAAGTGTGCGAGGGAAGGTGATGAAAGAAGATCCGGGAGTGTCAAACGCTCAAGCTTGGGGATGCCCCCATGCATCCCCAATAAATATTCAAGGAGACTCAAGCGTCTAAGCTTGGGGATGCCCCCGTGCATCCCCTTCTCCATCAACAATCATCAGTTCGTCCTCCGTCTCACTATATTTTTATCACTTCATGCGTTATGTGCTATGCTTGGAGCGTCTCGCTCTTAGGTTTACTTTTTAGTTTTCTTTAGCTTTGCTTTCTGTTCATAACAAGTTAGACCCCAGCTTACTTTGTGTGGCAAAGAAACACGCTCCACTTCAAACTAGAACATATCATAGGATTTTCATGCTTATCCTTCTTCTGTTGTGTGTTCTTTATCTTTTCGTAGCTACGTCCATGTTTAGCTCTTAGTTTTCATGTTTATCTTTTTCAAGAGCTTTAGTTTTAGTTTAGTTAGGTTTTTTGCTGGAACTCTCTTTAGTTTTCATGTTTATCTTGTTAAGAGAGTTGGTTGTTGCACTGAGTTGTGTCTTGTCTTGAAGTAGGTAATTGACGTTGATATTCAATTGTAGTAGTAACTTGCAATAGTTTTGAGGTATTGTTGTGAGTAATGTTTGAACTTTTGGTGTCAAGAGCTCTAGCCTATTAGTGATAGGTGTCGTATTTTGGGAAATCCGTGCTTATTTTCAAACACTAAAACTCTAGTTGAGAACTCTAGCTACTAGATGGATCACTAATCTTTTGAGGGATCAGATATTAGAGTACACTCACGTACCATGAGTCGAGGATGCGCAAGGATAACCAAACCCCCATACACTCCTCCTCGGGGTACTTGTCTCTTTGTGAACCTCCTCATTAGATTGAGAGTTACCGATAATAAGTGCATGAGTTCTTCGGACTAATGTAAGTATTGAAATTTGACACTTCCACCTCCTCATATTTGCTAGCCCCTTAGGTACCTTGCATTGCCCTCTTCTCATACCGAGAATTGGCGTCCACCTCGCGGGTGCATCCAAACCCTTGGCATGATACGCTCTGTCGTCATAAACCTCCTTATATCTTTCCTCAAAACAGCCACCATACCTACCTATCAAGGCATTTCCATAGACTTTCCGAGATATATTTCCATGCAACGTCCACCTTCTCATGACCTGATCTTCATGTCATACATGTTCCTGCTACACTAGCAGAGGCATACATTTGCATACATCATGATAGCTACATCTTCTTTATGTTGAGTACCTTGTAAAGTGTGAAGATCTTCTATACCTTCTTGTAAAATAGAGTGTTGCCCTTACGTGAGGAAAAGATCCCAAAGTGGACAAAATAAAAGATCCCAAAGAGGACAAATGAGAGTTAAATAGGAAGAGCCATTGAGTCCACCACAGAAATTATGCTTGTTATCATTTACCTACTCGAGGACGAGCAGCAATTAAGCTTGGGCATGTTGATACGTCCCAAACGTATCTGTAATTTCTGCTTGCTCCATGCATGTTTTGTGTGATATTGCTATGATCTAGATGCATTTTCATACAATTTTGATCATATTTGGACTAACTTATTAACTCAGTGCACCACAGTGCCAGTTTCTATTTTTTGTTGTATTCCTATTTTAGGTTTCCCCCATATTAAAAGTGCTCCAAAAATTCGGGAAAATCAGATAAAAAATCAGCGCAGAAGAATCTTCCGGAATCACCTGGGTGGGGCCAGAGGGCCACTGTTGGAGTTCGGGGCTGAAAACACAAAATTTTCATAACCTACGATACCCAATCCCAAGACCAATGCTATGGCGATGCATGTAACAGATGGAATAAGTTACATACCAGTATGTAGTCAGTTAAGCGGGAAACGTTCCCGCATGAACGTGGTTGGTGTAGTCGTACTGGCAATCCCCGATGCCGCGCAGCTCCATGATGACTCCAGTAGCCACCCGGTCCTTGAGACCGATGACGGGATTACGTCCCCGTCGAAACGTTGTCAGCAAAGACGCCGCGATACGGCCACGACGATGAAGTAGCGCCACAAGTGTAGCGCCTCGCGGGATTACACACATACGGTGTACCCGACGCCCCTCCGAGCTCCGAACCAGAAGAGCAGCGGAAAGAAGATGGATTCGGATCCTAATTCCAGCAGCACGACGGCGTGTGTATGGTGGAGAAATCCCCAACCTAATGCAGACTCCATACAAGGGGAGTCCGCTCATAGGAAGGAGAGAGGAGGAAGAGAGAACTTCAATGTTATGAAGAAAAGGGAACCCCCTAGCCCTCCTTATATAGGCCAAGGAGGGGGGCAACCTCCATCCCTCCCCGAGGTGGGACTAATCCCACCAAGGGGGGTTGGTGCGCCGGCCAAAGGGGGGTGGGGCCCTCCCTTGGCGCATGGACCAAGGGGGGAGGCTCCCTCCCCTAATGGGCCTCTTTAGGCCCATTTGCCTTTTCTTCCTTTATTAATTATATTTTAATATTTAATTCAGATAATTAAATAATAAAACATATTTAAACATTATTAAATAACATTTTGAACCTTTCAAAATTCCCAGAACAATTTCTGGCCTCCACCGGAAACAATTCCGGTGTTCTCTCTTATTTCTCCGGTGATCCGGAATCAATCCTTAATGCGTCGAATACCCTTAAGTGTGACACCCTATGGTCCGGGAAACTGCAGACATGATCAAGACACTCTCTTGATCAATGACCATCGATCAGACCTGGTTACAATCCTAGATGGCCCATGCGCTTCCATCGAATGAAACTTCATCGTTGTTGGATCCGTTTAACTGTGAGCATTATCCCTTTGTCCTATGGTACTTTGCTTGTACGAGGTTTGATCATCGGTATCCAATATACCTAGTTCATCCTCGTTATTGAAAAACATGTTTACTCGTTCCCGTGATATTGCAACCCCGTGACCTAGTCACACGTTTGCAAACTTTATGATGCAATATCACCGAGTGGGCCCAGAGTACCTATCCGTCACTCGGATGGACAAATCCTGTGTTGATCTATTTGCATACTTATTAACATATCTATTCGGAATACCTGAAGTACTCCTTTATGGCCAGCATATTTCTGTCAGGCGGTGGGTAGCAAATCAAGGCATCCTAATAGACAGTAATTACGTATGATCATTACGGTCTAAGGATCTGGTCACTATGTTGTAGTTATCGCAATGTTGAACTCATGTGACTCGATCACATTGCAACACTTCTGGTGGGTGTGTGTCCATCATATCATTTTCCTAATGACATGACCCCATTGTCAATAGGCGATTATGTCCTCATGATCAGGAAACCTTGATCATCTAATTGACAATGGACTAGTATACTAGAGTTAACTAGGGACCTGGTTGTTTGTATACCACACGTGTATTAATGTTTCCGCTTAATACAGTTATAGCACAGTATAAAACTTATTGTGAACTAATGGAATATTCTAATAAAACATATTTTATTTGCCTCTAGGGCACATTCCCAACAGTCTCCCACTTGCACTAGAGTACAAATAATCTAGCTGCATTTTCTGTGGATCATAACTCCATATCATGTATATGGCTATAGATCATGCTTGCTTGTGGAAAAGTTTGTATCAACGGTCTGGGTACCACTCAGATCTGTATGTCCTTTGCAAATCATTAATGTCACCTAGTTTGACATTCCTTCATTATCCATTATAATGATGAGATATATATATCTGGCGGTAGAGTGAACTTCGTTTGATGTGTTTCAGCAATGACTTCCGGTGGTTCATGCGGACTTTCCCATAGTCATGCACACTGAAACTCACTCAGTCAGAAGTCAAACTTCTCAAGCCATAATATAACTCTTGCCACTTCTAAAGAAGCCACATCAATGTAGATTTAATCCTTAGTGCATTGTATGCAACTTTGATGTCTAACCACGTTTCTTTTAACTTAGGCATTCATTAGTATGATATCTCAATTTTCTCGGTTAGTGTCAGAACTTGAACCAGCATAACATTTATGGCCAAGTCCACTATCCTTTATAAATTTGAGATGTATCCTCAGTTCTCTCCAGACACTGAAGGATAAAATTAACTCTTTGTTCAAAGATTTACTCACAAATCATATCACAACATGTTCTTCTTGCTAAGAACTTGGGTCAAATTACGTCGAGTACATAACTCTGGTTTTATATGAAAGAACCTATGACAGAGACATAGAGGATGTAGCACATCCATTTATTTCTTTATTTAACCATTGTTCTTGTACTGAGATTAACTCGATACTTCTCTTGGATATACAAGTAAGAACTACTTCTTGACTTGTCCCATTCTGAACTCCTTCAGAATCTTATCCAGGAAAGTATTCCGACTCAATGTTTATCAAACACATTAATCTATCTTAATAGATTTTCAATGTTTAATACTTGTTCATCTTGATTTTTGAAAGATTCAAATAATCATTAATACCAACTACACCATTCTTAATATGTTATTCATATATGAGAATGTTGTCATGCTCCCACTCAAATATGTCATGCACATATTAAGTTCAGGATAACACTCACATAGCTCCCACTCAAATATGTCAGTTACATATAAGGTAAGGATAATATCCACATAGCTTCTACTCAAATATGTCAGACACATATAAGACTAGGATAATACTCCCATGGCTTCCACTCAAAATATGTCGTCCACATATTGAGTTTAGGAAACTATTCAGCTCCACTTAGTTTCATGCGAATGCATGTTTCTTAATATTTTGGCTAAGTCCAAAATCACTTTGATTATCCATCAAATTGAGAATTCAGATTACGAGACACTAGTATCCATATGTTTTCAAAACCTTCTTGTTGTACCAATTACAACACTTCTTCAAACGCAGGATTTGAGGGAGTCACGGTATTGATAACAATTTGGATCAATCATAGTGAATATGCCATTGACTCAAGCATCGCTACATATTGTAGTCAACCTTTTGAATTTGTCAGAAACATTCTTTGAGACAAATCGATCTTGATGTCTTCTTTGATGTTCACATTTATTCCATATAACTTTGAAGTTATTTGGAATATCAAGTAAACTCTTTACTCGATAAGATTCAAGAAGTCTTAAATGTAACTCAACATAGGATTTCATGACTCATAGTCATATCTCGTACTTAGGTCCACCATCGCTTCTTCGTAGTTTGTAGGTATGTCTTGTTCCATTAACTTGACAAGTGAATCATGAATACCATTTTGCACAAGGGAAAATATGTATTCTTCAATCCTACTTTGTTCAATAAAAGCTTCCATCGAAACATCATGATCATTTATCATTAGTTTCTCCTCTAATTGTAGGGCTTTGCTTCCGGAACATATTCCTTTGCGCTACTCTGACATCTGGAGGCAAGGTCAATTGCCTTGATTGAACTTTCACTCTTCTTCCGTTACCACATTTTATCAAGAACAATTCTTGACAAACACCAAACTTAGCAATACAAGTTTTGCTCCTTTGGTTCTAGTTATGGAAGACGTATCCATAGTTGTCTAAGGATACACTACAAAGACAGTTTATCATATAAATTAAGCTTCCTAGAAACCACGATACACCATGACATATATAGTGTTGGTTTCCACGAACTCAGATGGTTCCCTATACTGAAGTGAGTGGTTGCATTTTAAATTAATAACTCTAAACAATAATTCAGTAACTTGGTAAGAGATAACTTAGACCATACACTATTCAATAGAGTATGATTACAATGTTCAGGCACATCAACAATATTGAAGTGTTCCAAGCATTTTAATTTGTGGAACAACTTTCACACAATTCCGTATGCCCAAGGCTAACTCAAAACATTTGTCACTTTGATCAGATCATAGAGACTTGTTTTTCTTGTTAATTTAACACCCGTCTTCATTCTGAAATCCCT
This sequence comes from Bromus sterilis, assembly GCA_950022295.1. Lineage (NCBI taxonomy): Eukaryota > Viridiplantae > Streptophyta > Magnoliopsida > Poales > Poaceae > Bromus > Bromus sterilis. The sequence goes on along the minus strand of OX465596.1, from coordinate 341,917,887 downwards.
TTGATCATATCAAATTATTTTCAGACTATGTTTCACTAGTGAATACAAATATTCATCTAAGTCCACATATGAAGTTCACGAAATAATGAAATTCACTACATGTTGAAATACGATACATCACTATGTGTGATATTCAACAATCAGTACACACTCTGTTTTACCAGAACGCGAGGTTTTAGTCATCTCACCTAAAAGGGCATGGTTTGCATGTGTCAAGAGATCAAGTATCTCAAAACTCCATCATACCATTCATGACTTAAACGGTAGTGTCATTATTAAGTTCGGATAATTCTTGGCATTGCAATATTTCTTATAAATGATCAAACTACTATCATCAATATAAGAATAACTCATTCATAACCATAATGTGACAATAAAAGATATCATTCATAAAAGGAGAACAACTGACTTGTTTCTCACTAATATGAATAATTTTCTTCGCGAGATGCAAGACAAACTATTAAAGTTCACATTCAAACGATCATAAATTTATTCATATATTTAATCAAATGATAGATGTAGAGGGAGAGTGTTGTCGACCATCAACTATCTTGATTATCATGATCACACATTGTCACCTCATCCCTTCCAAGACACTCTATAAGCAGCATGTTCAAGCATCAAATATTTAATCAACCACAATTAGTATTTTGTGGGGAAAGACATTTATAACTTGTATATCAAATATACCTTCTCCGTCAATGACTATTCCTTCATTGGTTCTACCTTCAAAGTTCATAACTCTAACCTTGACCTCATGACAGGTGAACGATTCTCCTTCGTGACATAGTCTAGACGTGGTCTTTGTAGCTGGAAGGAAGTGGATGCAACTCCCCAGTTATCGCAAAGTAAACAGTCATTCAATAGTCCAAGTTATACACAAGGTGTCCATGTATCTTATACAATTTCCAAGTGACTTTCTCAGCAGGTTGTTCCTTCCACCATAGTTGAAAGAAACCCCGTCCATATACTCATATTCCATTACTCTGATTTGTGAATTGGTTCTTTCAAGTTCACCTAGCACGTCATACGTGTTGGTTAACATGCATTCACAATTCAGATTCATAGAATGAAGTATGGTGTATTGGACAGTCATTCATAAGTGACGGTGAGTACAATACTCATCATCATCTTCCTTAATTACGGAGTTATCTGGTGTATCTCCTAGCAGTTCTCGTATCATGTTTAGTAAGTCATTACTAACGAGTATGTCTCTAACGGTGTTGGTAACAATCAACGAAGAAAGACCCATTTTCCTTAAGTTCTACATCACACTAAAAGAGCCATAGTTATAAAAATTTGGGTATGACATTATCTACAATGATATTTGCTAAGACATGAAGATTAAGTTCATAATATGGAGCTCATGTTTTAAAACAATTCTGGAACTCCCACTCATACAAAAATCCCTCATAGTTTATTCTAAGTGATTACACGATCCTTGAGAACTATACCTCCCCCGTGTGACACGACCATCAGTATATTCTCCAGGTAGGCCATCATGCCAATCACATCATCCATGTGACTCATGCTCGACCTTTCGGTCTCTTGTGTCCCGAGGCCATGTCTGCACATGCCAGGCTTGCCACCACACCCTATGTGATTTGTTGATGTGTCATACAAGGCCATGCTTCTGGGCATGCTAGGCTTGCTACACCCACCTCATTTGAACGCGAATATGTTTGACACCCATGTGACATGTGATGCCTCCATAATGTTGATCTTTCCAGGTGGTGCTCACTAGGGTAAGGACACTATATTGGGTTTTTTTGGTGAGGGATCATCCTATAATGCTACCGTCGTATATCTAACATATTAGCAAAACAGGATGCAAAAATATAAATCATACTAACTATGATTCCCCCCGACATGAAAATTAAAGTTGAAAACATCTTTCTACTTTATATTTTGCAAGTTTTACGTGGCTGCTAGGGGTTTCGAGAAAAGAACCGTTTCTATCCTACGAAAACAAGCCACAATACCAATCCTGCAATTGTCTCTATTACACCCCTGTCGGGGCCCTCCGTTGCAAACGTCTTCGCAAAGCTAATGTTAGAGAGACAGACACCCCCCCAGCCACTTATATGGTACAAGCCATATGTCAAGCGTGGAACCAGACTCGCGTAAACGCATAAGGTCGGTCAGGGCCGCTTCATCAGGACATTGCCGCAATGCTAAACGAGTACACGTGGGAGGGTAAAATTTGGAGAATTGATGCCACATACTAGATGTGGTCTATCCGTACAATACATCTCCGCATAGCCTTGCTCATGATACCATTGTTGGAGTTCGGGGCAGAAAACATAATTTTTTCATAACCTACGATACCCAATACCAACACCTATGCTATGGCGATGCAAGTAACGGATGGAATAAGTTACATACCAGTATGTAGTCCGTTAAGCGGGAAACGTTCCTGCGTGAACGTGGTTGGTGTAGTCATACCGGCAATCCCCGATGCCGCGCAGCTCCACGATGACTCCAGTAGCCACTCGGTCCTTGAGCGATGACGGGATTACGTCCCCGTCGGAACGTTGTCGGTGAAGACGCCACAATACACAGATGCCTCCCACCCCACTCCCACCCCCTTAACCCTAGCCGTCACCTCGTCGACGGCGATCTCTACGTCCAACTGTGAGATTCGAAATCGGCTCCCACCCTTCTCTTCTTTGCGTTGTTCTGCATCGACTGATCTCCATTTCTATGGCAGTCCATGCATCAATCTCCTTGGGACTGGACTTTGCCCCGGGGATCAAGCTGGCTGAACACGTTCATCGGATCTTCAAACGCACGGTACACCCTGATGAATCTAGCCACTTTACTCTGGTTGTTCTTTTGTGAGGCATTCATTCCGTTTGAATGAGGATAATGTCAGTCTGGCGTTGGAAGCTGCCATTGGAGGGTTTTGTTCCAGGCTTAAGGTTTTCCATTTGCAAGATCGGGTTTTTGGTTTTCATGTATCTTGCAAGGACGTGAGTTTTTCATATACCATCAGAAGACCTTTGTTTTCCCTCAGTTTCATTGCATGTTTCATCTCTGGGGTAATGGTGGTCCTGATTGGAAGAAGGAATATCGTTCTTGGCAAATAGAATGTGATGAAGAATGGACTCTGGTTAGTCCCTCAAAACGTCGAGCTAAACTAGGTTTAGCTGCGATGGAGAAATCTCCATCCAAGTCGGCGTTCAAGTCCCTGATCCCCAAACACAAAAAGGTTAAGTTTGCGACTTTTATGAACTATGAAGCTTGTAAGGGTTATCACTTTCTCCCTACTGGTAGGGACACCCAATTGGTTCTTGAAGCTGGTTACTCCTTTTCACGTCATGAAATTTCACATCTTCATGTCAATACTGTTGTTCATGATCGCCCTCCGTCGTCACCTCCGGCGACGTCCGATCGGCCGATGATTCAGTTTGGTAGTTTTTCCGCCGTCCCTATCGGTTTGGAAGTTGTTGATGCTAGCCCGGGTCAGTCGGGATCACCTTCCATGCATAATTCGGAAGAATCTCCTTCCAATGCGGAACTGGACGATAGGGTAGTTTCAGCTGAGAAAGGGACTCCTATCTTGTCTAGGTTGGTGGATTATGATTCTGATCGCGATTCTCTGGTTAAGATCCCGTCACCTAAAGAGGCAGTTAAGAAATTACAAAGTTTTGACGAGATGATTGAGGAGATGGCTGCTAGTTTCTGGGATTGCCAAAACTGCATCAGCATGGGCCATGCAACCAACGCGTGTACTAACCGGGTGCGATGTAGACTGTGCTTCCGGTCCGGTCACGTAAAAAAAGAATGCCTAGGCCTCATCAATGTAGCTCCTATCTGGGTGCCTAAAGTCCCATCTAAAACCTTTGGGAGTCGAGCCCCAGCTTTGTCCTATCTTGACGATTCGGTTTCACCTCTGATACGCACGAGCTCTCCCGCAAAAAACCCCAATCTTAGCAGCGGCGGCTCCCCTGCTTCATCCTCATCGCCGCTTTGCTCCTCTGCTCTTCCTCCACCGCTTGCATCGCCGCAGAGTTTCTCTCCGCCCATGGCTAACTTCGAGCTAGATCCTCGCCGTTTCCTCCCTGCGGGTCATGACATTGTGGATGGAGGCCCATAGAGATTTCCCCGGACTTTCTACTCTGCATCGCAACCTCCGCCTCGGATGCATGAGCACTACATGGTGGCGATTGTTGAGCCACCACCGCCGGCGCACTTGGTTGGCTTCCGGCGCGAGCAAGTGCTGCACTTCCTCACCCAGGAGCTTCAGGTGATTGTTCCCTCTGCTCAGACCTGGTTCCAAGGGGTTGGATTGTTTGAAGTTGAGAGTCCTGTGGTTCGTGCATCTTTTGTTGGGCATGCACCTTTTTCGCTGGGATTTGATGAAGAAGGAGATGAGTTTTTTGTTAGATTCATCCCTCACAATGAAGGAGAAGGGTTCAGGGCTATCCATGGTCATCGCACTGGATGTCTCATGCTTATCGGCGTACCTCTTGACTATAGGAATACCCGTTATCTTTCTGAGGTGATTGGCACTTTTGGGCAGTTCATTGAGTGGGATCACACTGACAGGCGCATGGTCCGCTCGTTGGTTCATGCCTCTTTCCCTGAAAATGCTCTTGTGCCGAGGGATGTGGTCTTCAGGGCATTTGCTCCATGCGGTGGCACAGTGGTTTCTTGGACTGCAGCAATCTATATTCTTACTACCAATTTTGCGGATGTTGTCCTACCTGCGGATGAGGACTTTATGCCACTGGATGGAAATCCACATCCCATGCCAGGTCATATTCCACCCCCATTCCCTGCCTGGGGTGCCCCTCCGTACCCTGCATTGGGTTGGAATGAAGCTGCACTACAACATCAACCTGACCAGGAACAACATAACAATGATGCTGCACCTGAGGCTAATGATGGATGGCCTGCTTGGGAGGCTGAGGTTGCTGCTGAGAATGAGCCAGTGGATGTTATGCCTCCACAGGACCAGATTTCTATAGAGAACAATTCTTCTGCGGGCTCCAGTTCCTCTTCTGACTCTGAGGTGATTGAAGTCCAGGCGCCAAATGTGGAGGATCATGAGCCAGTTTATAATATGCAGGAGTGGGCCATTGTGCCATATCAGCCTCAGGTCATTGTTCTGGATCCAATGGAGGAAATGATCAATCATGTTCAGTTTGGTCCAGTTCTCCCTCCTGAGATGATTCTGGATCGAACAATGAGGGAGTTATTTCCTGCTATCTCTACAAGGTTCATCCCTAAGAGTATCAATATCCTTCCCTCAACCATTCCTCCCTCTGGAGACTGGTCTGTTTTTCTACAAGTTGCTGATGAGGACCCAGTGTTGGTTTCTGAACATTTGAGAATTGAACCTCCCCCTGTGGTCAGTTCTTCAGTGCCTGTTGTTCTTGCTGCTATGGAACCCGATGTTGGTAAGAAGCATCGCAATCGGCCACCTCTGGTGCGTGATGATGTGGACTTCTCCACACGAAGAATTACCAGAAGCTGCGCTAAGAAGTCTGGTTTCAAGCCTACCTCTGCTGTTCAGATGAAGCCCAGTCCTTTGAGGAAGCCACGTGCAAAAAAGCCAAGACTTCAAGCTCCTCCTACTGTACGTACTGAAGATGAAGTTCATATCCCTCCGCCCACCCCAATCCATGCAATGCAGGATCTGGGCATTGCTCTGGGCATCGCTCCTGAAGACCTTACTACGTCCAAGCTTATGGCGGGACCGTCTGCTCCAGCCTCTCTTGATGTTTAGTCATGATTAGTACAACTTTTATCTTCTATAGGAGTGTGGAGTGTAGTAATTGTGGTCTTTTGCTTAGTCTGAACTATGGTTGCTATGACTCTGTCTTTTGGTACGACTGCACTGGATTTTATCATGTCTGTTATGCAAACATGAGTTCTGTTGTATCCAACTTTGTTCAGTATGAATAGTTCTCATTATCATAATTGGCGTGTGATGTGTTGGAATGTGTGTGGTCTGAATTCTGCTGAGAGGCAGCATGATGTGCGTGCGAAGATTGATGAAAGTGGTTGTTCCATCCTTTTTCTGCAAGAAACTAAATGTGGAAATTTTGATCTTCGTCTGGTCAGAAAGTTTTGTCCTCGTAGATTTGATAATTTTGCATTCTCCCCTTCAGTGGGAGCTTCTGGTGGTCTTATTGTGGTCTGGTGTTCATCCATGTTCCATGGAACCTTGGTGGAGGTTAATTGTTTTGGTATTACAATCTCTTTCACCTCTATCCATAATGCTGAAGCTTGGACTTTGGTCTCTGTCTATGGACCATGCCAGGGTCCACTAAGGGATGAATTTGTGCAATGGCTATATGATCTTAATATTCCTGATGGTGACAACTAGTTATTGTTAGGTGATTTCAATTTCATCCGATCTCTAGAGAACAGAAACAGGCCTGGTGGTGATCTTAATGACATCCTCCTGTTCAATGAGATAATTGGCCACCTTGGGATTCTTGAGTTGCCACTTAAAGGTAGAGCTTTTACCTGGTCTAACATGCAGGAGGAGCCTTTGCTGGAACAATTGGATTGGTTTTTTACTTCTAGTTCTTGGATCTCTGTTTATCCAAACACAATTGTTCTTCCCATGGCCAAGACCTCATCTGATCATGTGCCTTGTATTGTGTCCATAGACACTGATATCCCAAAGAGTAATCGTTTCAGGTTTGAGAACTATTGGGCTGAGTTACCAGGTTTCTTAGATTGTGTGAAGAACTCTTGGAATGCTCCTATTGATGTTGATTCTGCTGCTTCCATTCTGCCTAAGAAGTTTAAAAGGCTCAGATATGCTCTCAAGAAGTGGTCTTTCAATATGGCATCTCTTAAGAAAGTCATTCTCAAGTGTTCACAGGTGGTGTTAGTCTTTGATTCTTTGGAGGAATTAAGACCCCTAACTAGACCTGAGTTTAATTTCAGACAAATTGTGAAATCTCACCATGAACATCTTCTCAGATTACAATATTTATATTGGAGACAGAGGTGTACTATCAGGGATATTAAAGTAGGAGAGGAAAATTCAAAATTCTTTCATGCTATGGCTTCTGAAAGAATGAGGAAGAACTCCATTTCCTCTTTACATGCTCCTGATGGGGTTATTCTCTCTGATCATGAGCAGATGGCCAACTTGTTGTGGAGAACTTACAGAGAGAGAATGGGGGTTTCCCAAGGTATCCAAATGGAGTTCAATCTCCCTGATCTAATCCACCCAGTGGAGGGTTTACAGGATCTGACCACTCCTTTTTCTCAGTCTGATATTAATGAGGTTCTCAAAGATCTCCCTGTAGACAGAGCTCCTGGTCCTGATGGTTTCAATGGTTTATTCCTTAAGAAATGTTGGCCCATCATTCAATCTGATTTTATGAATCTGATTTCTCAGTTTGCTGATGGCTCTCTCAAGTTGGAATGTCTAAATGGTTCTTTAATCACCTTTATTCCAAAAATGCTAGCTCCTGTTTGCCCTAATGATTTTAGGCCTATATCTCTGACTAACACCTGCCTAAAATTCCTCACAAAGCTGCTTGCTAATAGACTTCAGAAGGTTATTCTGCAGTGCATTCACTTGAATCAATATGGCTTTCTTTAGTCTAGATCTATTTAGGATTGCTTAGCATGGGCTTTTGAGTACATTCACCAATGCAAACAGTCTAAAAAGCCCCTGCTTATTCTGAAGTTAGACTTTGCAAAAGCTTTTGACACTATTGAACATGAGGCTGTCCTTCAGGTTTTGGAGCACAAGGGGTTTTGTCGGAAATGGATCAGTTGGATTAGAGAGATCTTAGGCTCTGGATCTTCATCCATCTTGTTGAATGGAGTGCCTGGTAAACAGTTCTATTGCAAGAGAGGGGTTAGACAAGGAGATCCTCTGTCTCCTCTGTTGTTTGTATTGGCTGCTGATCTGCTACAATCAGTAGTCAATAAAATGCTCCATGATCAAATTCTGACACTGCCAATTGATTCTCATGATCCATATTACCCCATCATTCAGTATGCTGATGATACTATAATGGTAATTCATGCTGATGAATCACAGTTGTTGGCTATCAAGGAGATGCTTATCAGGTTCCATGCTTCCACTGGTCTCAAAGTGAACTTCAGTAAATCCTCTTTAATCCCCCTGAATGTGGATGAGGCTATGACTGCTCATCTTGCTGAAGTGTTTGAATGCTCCATTGGACAAATGCCTTTCACTTACCTTGGTTTACCACTGGGAACTACCAGGCCTAAAATTCAGGATTTGATGCCTTTGGTAGATAGGGTGGAAAGAAGACTCTCTGCTAGCTCTGCTATGTTGAATCAAGGGGCCAGGCTACAGTTACTCAATTCAGTAATTTCCTCCATGCCCATTTATCACCTTTGTAGTCTTGCTCTCCCTCAGGGCATCTTCAAACAGCTAGAGAGAATTCAGAGACAATGCCTCTGGAGAGGAAACTCTGATACCCCAAGACAATCTCTTGCTGCTTGGGAGCTTGTTTGCAGGCCTAAAAAGAAAGGTGGTCTAGGTATTGTCAACTTGCAAATTCAAAACAAAGCTCTACTCCTGAAGCACTTGCATAAGTTTATAATAAGGAGAATATTCCTTGGGTTTCCCTTATTTGGAACTCTTATTATAATGGCAATGTCCCACATGCAACAATGCTTTGTGGATCCTTTTGGTGGAAGGATATCCTTAAACTAAATGACCTATATAGACCAGTGACCTCTGTCATGATCAATGTTGGGGATTCTGCACTTTTTTGGTCAGATGGGTGGTGCATCAATGGCTCATGTAGACCTTTGCGAGATAGGTTGCCTCATCTTTTCTCTTTTGTAAGAGATGACAAGCTATCTGTTAATGATTTTCTGAGCTTGGAGGATGAAGAGACTCTGTTTCACTTGCCACTCACACAACAAGCTGCTGATGAATACTTCTGTCTTAAGGACTGGATTCTTGATCTTCAGAGAGATCCTCAAGCTGTTGATTCTTGGCACTGGCCTGGTAAATATGGTTATACTTTCAAAGGTTTCTACAATCTTATGCATTCTCACATGCCATTTGATCAACCTTGTGCCTGGATATGGAAGAGTAAGTGCACCATGAAGATAAAAGTTTTTGGCTGGCTCCTGATGTTTGACAGATTAAACACTAAAGATCTCCTTGTTAGGAGACATTGGAGACCACCCACTGAGGATAATTCTTGTGTGATGTGTCACTCACATGCCCTTGAAGATAGACTGCATCTGTTCTTCTCTTGCAACTTTAGTTGCAGAGTTTGGAACTATCTACAAATTTCATGGGGGGCCAATGGATCCTTGCATTCCTGTTTACAACAGGCCAAAGATTCATTTGGCCAGTCTTTCTTCATGGAAGTCATGCTTACTGCCTCTTGGTGTATCTGGATAGTCAGAAATGGGAAAACCTTCAGGAATGAGAGACCTTCTTTTCATTCCTGGAGAAGGCACTTTGTGCATGATATCACCCTGCTTTCACATAGATTGCATGGAGATCCTAAAAACAGATTGATTTCTTGGATCAATTCACTGCAATAGTATAGGTAGGTTTAGATTTCCTTTACTTTCTTGTTCTGTTTTAATATTTCCTTGTACTATTCTTTGAGAACTTTTGGTTCTCCCATGCAATAAAATATTGTGGAGCTCATGCTTCACAGTCTTAAAATTCAAAAAAAAAGACGCCACAATACGGACACGACGATGAAGTAGCGCCACAAGTGTAGCGCCTCGCAGGATTACACACATACGGTGTACCTGACGTCCCTCCGGGCTCCGAACCTGAAAAGAAGCGGAAAGAAGATGGATTCGGATCCCGATTCCAGCAGCACAACGGCGTGCGTATGGTGGATAAATCCCCAACCTACTGCAGACTCCATACAAGGGGAGTCCGCTCATAGGAAGGGAGAGGAGGAAGAGAGAACTTCAATGTTATGAAGAAAAGGGCACCCCTACCCCTCCTTATATAGGTCAAGGAGGGGGGCAACATCCATCCCTCCCCGAGGTGGGACTAATCCCACCAAGGGGGGTTGGTGCTCCGGCCAAAGGGGGGTGGGCCCCTCCCTTGGCGCATGGCCCAAGTGGGGAGGCTCCCTCCTCCCCTAATGGGCCTCTTTAGGCCCATTTGCCTTTTCTTCCTTTATTAATTATATTTAATTATATTTTAATATTAATTCAGATAATTAAATAATAAAACATATTTAAACATTATTAAATAACATTTTGAACCTTTCAAAATTCCCAGAACAATTTTTGGCCTCCACCGAAAACAATTCCGGTGTTCTCTCTTATTTCTCCGGTGATCCCGAATCAATCCTTAATGCGTCGAATACCCTTAAGTGTGACACCCTATGGTCCGGGAAACAGCAGACATGATCAAGACACTCTCTTGATCAATGGACATCGATCAGACCTGGTTACAATCCTAGATGGCCCCTGCGCTTTCATCGAATGAAACTTCATCGCTGTTGGATCCGTTTAACGTTGAGCATTATCCCTTTGTCCTATGGTACTTTGCTTGTCCGAGGTTGGATCGTCGGTACCCAATATACCTAGTTCATCCTCGTTATCGACAAACATGTTTACTCGTTCCCGTGATATTGCAACCCCGTGACCTAGTCACACGTTTGCAAATTTTATGATGCAATATCACCGAGTGGGCCCAGAGTACCTATCCGCCACTCGGATGGAAAAATCCCGCGTTGATCTATTTGCATACTCATTAACATATCTATTCGGAATACCTGAAGTACTCCTTTATGGCCAGCATATTTCAGTCAGGCGGTGGGTAGCAAATCAAGGCATCCTAATAGACAATAATTACGTATGATCATTACGGTCTAAGGATCTTGTCACTACGTTGTAGTTATCGCAATGTTGAGCTCATGTGACTCGATCACATTGCAACACTTCTGGTGGATGTGTGTCCATCATATCATTCTCCCAATGACATGACCCCATTGTCAATAGGCGATTATGTCCTCATGATCAGGAAACCATGATCATCCGATTGATAGTGGACTATTATACTCGATTTAACTAGGGACCTGGTTGTTTTATACCACACGTGTATTAATGTTTCCGCTTAATACAGTTATAGCACAGTATAAAACTTATTATGAACTAATGGAATATGCTAATAAAACATATTTTATTTGCCTCTAGGGCACATTCCCAACAGCCACCACCAGGGGTCCAAGCGCCCTGGTGGCACGCCATTGGGGTGGCCGCACCAGGTGGCTGCCTGGACACCTGGTGGACCCCCTGGCTTCCCCGCTTCGCCTATTTATTCTCCGTGACGGGATTCTTCCGAAGACAAAACCCTTTTTCGCGATCTCGCCTCTGTTCCGCCGCCGCCGCGCTTCCAAGATTGGGAGCGCCAGCATACCTCTTCCCGGCACCCTGCCGGAGGGAGGATTGACCTTCGGGAGCCTCTCCTCCAACATGGACTCCTCCCGGATGATCTGTGAGTAGTATACCTTGGACCATGGGTCTGTGATCAGTAGTATGTGATGTTCTCCTCCCCTCTTTGTTCTTCATGGATTAGACCTCGTGAGCTGCCCTACATGATCGAGGCACATATGTAATTTTCTATTGTTGCTATGTTGAGTTTGCTGGGATCTGATGGATTATGAGACTATGTTCAGTTTGAGATTGAGTAATATATTTGGTTCCTATCTTTTGTATTTATGTTCTTAAGTAATTCTTGCATGTTCTCCGTTGTTGTTTATTACTTTGGCCAAGTAGTAGGTAGTGACTCCAAGAGGGAACGATATGCTCGATTGTGGGTTCATGCCCCCTGATAACTAGCTTGAGTGAAAGAAACATGAGTCTAGGGGATGTGTTGTTGCCACAAGGGGGAAAACAACGGTGCTTGTAACCGCGGTTGCAAGGATTGTTAACTTTACGCAAAGTTCTTTTAATGCAGTTTATGTTGCTTTGGGTTTACACTTTGGGTAGGGCTCGCAACTTAATACCAGCGAGATGTTCTGGATAGATATCTCAAGGTGGATGATTAGTAGTAGATGCAGTTGGGTTTCGGTCTACTTATTTTGGCGTACCGCCCATGGTTTTGAGCCTCGTCCTTTCTTTGTAGCATAGTTAGCATTGCGGTGCGTTTTTAATCCTGTCAATTGCCCAGCTGTGATTTGTTTACCTCGCATAGCAGTTTTATCGACTTTTGGGAGAGAGACATCACTAGTGAACATCACGGGACTTCGGTCCATATTCTCAACACTGTTTACACGCTCAATTTATTTCCTTCTTTTACTTTCTAGCTGCTATCACTATTATCCTTTATCCCTTGCGTTTCATCCTTTGTAAACAACAAGGACGGAGAGATTGACAACCTCTCTGAACTTCGTTGGGAGCAAAAGTTTTTGTGTCGTGTGCGGGTCCAGGTAAAGTAAACAACCCTGAGGTTGTGAACGGCATCATTGTTCACTTTACCACCTACTTATCACTTCCGGAATCCTACGGGAGACAAACCCTATCCTCTACATAGGGGAAATTTATTGCTATCCTATATCTCACCTTCCATTTGGGGTAACCAACGAAGGGCGAGAAGCCATTATCACTTCCACGCCATCAAAGGCCTCCGTACATAGCTTGGTGGGTGCCATTAATGGAGGAAAAATTAATGCAAGCGTAAGTAGATGGAGAAAGGAGGGAGAAGAGCGGAAATGCCTTTTGGAGCCCGGGCTCACTGGATCCCTTTAAATTTGAACTCGAAAATTCATCAAAATTCATATTTATACGTTTCAAAAAAAATTGAAAAAAAATACAGATATACATGAAGGTATAACTCACAAGTGTGTAAATTTTCAGGTCGAAATACATTAAAATGAGGGTTGTGAAAAAATAACAAATATGGGGGCTGTTAACACATGATACTATTCATCCTCCCAGGCCATGAATTTGTCTTTTTTACACAGGCCTCAATTGAAGGTATTTCATCATGAAATTTTACACACATTTACATTACATCCTTACATACTTGCATAAATTTTTTCAGATTTTTTTAACATCGGAAAATTTGAATTTCAATTTTTTCAAAAAACCGGGCTCCATGGAGCCCGGGAGCCAAAATGCCTCACTCGGAGAAGAAGGGATAGCTAGATGAAAGGGGATATGGTGTGGGTCAAACATTTTAATAATGTTGTGACGTTATTATTGGCGTGGTAACCAGATTACATAGGCGCTAGCACTATGTGGGCTTCAAACAGGGTACACAATGTGGGCCCAAAAAGTATTTAAGTGGCGTATATAAATTTAAAACACCATAGATATATCATATAGTACTGACGTTCGATCATTTTGCTATGCCAACTATGTATTTTCCCGCATCAGCAAGATGGGTCCCACATACAAGTGGCATTGCAAATAAATCCCATGCCAGTAATAACGATATAGAAGCTGGCGTACGAAAAAGTGAGACGCCGGCACTATTTGAAAAAAATAGCGCTGGTGTGGATTAAATTTGGCGCATCACCAATTAATGTTGGGGATAAGCTTTTTTCTACTAGTGTATTTTTTTACTTTTTTCTTTTATTTCCTGTTTGAGATTTCTTTTGAATTTTATTTCTAGTTTGCAAATGAAATTGACTACAAATGCAAATTAAGAAATTTATCAAAGCTTGGAAGATTTACAAATCAATTTCTCTAGATCAATTGAGAAAATATATTCAGGTATTAAATTTAACTTTTTGGCATATCAAAGTAAATTTCTTGCGAAATACTCCCTCCATTCCTATATATAAGGTGTATAGTTTCTTTAAAAAAGTCAAACTTATTTAACTTTGACCGGATTTGTAGATAAATATATCGATATGAATTATACCAAAATAGTACCATTAGAATCATCTTGAAACATATTTTCATATTGTATTTATTAAGTATCATAGATGTTGATAACTTTTGCTATAAATTTGGTCAAAGTTAAAAAAAAGTTTGACTTTTTAAAGAAAACTATACACCTTACATCAAGGAACGGAGGGAGTATTAATTAAAAGTATAATATTTTAATATTTCCTTTTGAATTTGTTTGATTTGCAAATGAAATTATTTAATTACTCTTGGAAAATAAATACCAAATAAATTTATAATTGGGGTTTAGGGATATTTATAATTCAAAGTAAATTAGTGAATAAATTATTTCCCTTATTATTCTAGAATCGAATTATTCCCTAAAATAATTTTATCATCTATTAAATCCCAAATTGGAATTTAGGGTTTTAATTTTATATTTTATTAAAAAATTCATTGTACATTAAACAATATACAATATAAATAACTAAAAATATGAATTTTAAACAACTTCATGTTACAAAAAATTTCACTATAAAAATAATAAAAATTCAATATATATTAAACAAATGTTTCTTATACCATAAAAAAATTGTTCGATATATATAACAAAAAAGATCAAGATGCATTTAAAAAATTTCAACATGTTCTAAGAAAAAAGTTAAGAAAAGGAATTCTAAAACTGAAAAAGGGAAAAACGAAACAGAAAAAACAAAAAACATGGAAAAAAGTTAAAATAGAAAGAAAGGTGGAAAAGAATAATGTGGGCCAATACTTTGCAGCGCTCGGTACAAACACTTCTTTGAAAGGTCATGAATCTAATGCATACGTGCATCGAATAGGACTTTGGGGCACGATCCTATTAACAACTAGAGGATACCATGCGCGTTGCTAAGAGGATCAGTTGCAATATATTTTAAGTGATTTTGTTGTATAAAACATGAATATTTGAATTTAAACTAAAAGTACATTATAATATGAAACATGAATAGTTGAAACATGATTATATTTGATTATTATGTAGTTGAAAATATTTATTGAATATAAGTGACATAATAAAATGGAAAATCTGTATCATGCATGTTGAGTGACTGTTTGATGAGGTGGCATGTGTGCATGAGATCAACTAATAATGAAAAAAAAACTAATGCATATTGTGGTGGGTCTTCAATGATGTGGCATGTGTGCATGTTCAGATAATAGAGGTAGTGGGGATGAACTATTTAGGTATATAAGATGTGTTGAAGCAGGTCCGTAACGAGGCAACATGTAGCTCGCGGCGAACCGCTGGTCCACCGCTCTTCTCCTCATTTCCCCCTTGTTTTCTCTAACTATGTTCCTCGACTGCGGCTCCCTCCCTCCTGCTCCCTCCACCAGCGACGTTGGTAGGGGTGGAGTAGGAAGGCGGGCATGTCCGCCTGTAGTTAGGTTTTTTCTCCTTTGCTGAGCTTTGTTCGGCTGCTCGCAAGCGACGGCGAGATGGGGCGGTTGCGGATCTCGCGTCGGCGTCCGGGGGTGGATGGCGGGGAAGATCCAGGCGGCTATAAGATTCCTCAGTAAGCTTGATCTATCTTATGGGAAGGTTCTTCTCCAAGCTTTCTTTATCGTTGTTCATCTGCTCCATCGAGGCGATGGACATGAAGGGTGGTGGCAGGCGGCTCAGAGTGGATTTGTCCGTACAAATACGGTTGCTGCCCATCACATGGACTCTTTCTCGACGACGACCTTTGACTTGTCGTCTCCCAATCTTGCCGAAAGGCGACACAGTTTATGGGCGCAAGCAGCTGTGTGTCAGCGTCTCTCTTACCTCGAGGCCAAAGAGCCAAGATGGAGGCTTTCGGGCTCCTACAACATGGCGTCCTTCGGTACTATTGCCCCAAGTGGATTGTTCCCCGGCGGCAACAACACTGGCCACGACGGGATGCTCCAGCGATCTCACGGTGAAGCTCGACCCGAAGTGTTAGATCTAGGTTCCTCTTTGTAATTATCAAGCCCTAAGTTGTTGTTTCAAAAGTTCAGAGGAATTTCTTTGTAATATGTACCGCTCCGATAATTTAATACACAATCGAGTATTCGAGACCCTTCCCGTTAAAAAAAATTGGGCTCTGGGCCACATAACCAGGTTCGATCGAAGGGTTGTAAGATTGTACTTTTCTGTGTTATGTGCGCAAGGTTTAAGCAGTTTAACGAAACCTCAGTGATTTCAATCAATTAAAAATAAATAAAATGTTAAAAAATTGATTCAGTTGTTTAGCCATTTTGAGCACACGCCCTTAGATACATTGGATACCGCGCATGAGTCCTAAAGCGTTCGTTGCAATGCATCCCTCTCTATGCGAACTATAGCTTGATGGCAATATACGGTTCGTTTGCGATGACAATCTAAAAGCGTTCATGTAGTAGCATGGCAATTTACTTCAGAAAACATATGTAAGCTGGAAATTTTCACCATATTTATTTTTTAAGCCGGCAATTCTCCATGTTTGTATCATGGCAAATCATTGAAAATGCATGGCAATTACTCTGATGTAACATGATTTTTTTTTAAATTTACTGCAACATGGCAATTTCTATTTTAAACATGACAAAAATACTTATATAAGAGTATAGCAAATTCATTCGTTTTTGCATGGTAATTCAAAAGCACCTGCTCAGATGATTTTTCTAGGAAACGATCATTCGCTGGGTTAAAACACCACAAAAACACTAAATAATCTTATAACCTAATTCTAGGAAACGATCGTTCGCTCGTTCACGGACTGGCCTTGATTCGTACGCAGTACGCGGAAACGATCGTACGCATCCAACGTTTATCGTGAACGTCTTCCCGCAGTTCAATAGAAATCGATTAAATTTGAATAAATTCTTGTAAACTTAGATAAAGTTCATTTAAATTTGATATAAATTACATAGAAAGATGATATTTCTTCCGTTTAACTAATAAAAATACATTTAAACCAAATCTACTTGTAGTCAGACTCCATGTACGGTCTTTGCACTCCACGTCCATTTCCTCGATCAATTCGTCATCGGACTCCAGGCCGGTGAAGAGTTTGTCGCAGAGGTAGTGGTAGTTTGCTTAGATGTATGGTGTCGCGGATCACCTGCTGCTTTGCCGCGACTTCTGCCGCTATTGGATCCGCCTGATGCTTCACCTGCCCTCCATAGTTGAGGGGCAACCCAGGGGCAAAGCGAGTGATGCTCTAGTCCTGAAGCTCCATCAAGAGCTCACAAACGACACGCCGGAGTCAGCTCCTCCTCCTTCATTGACGTCTTGCTCGACCATGTGCCAAGCCACCATCTCCGCAATAAGCTTCATGCGGTGCACCGACATCAGCATCTTGTAAGTGGTGACCTGGTGACGGACCGTGGTTGTCGAGTTTGTTGTGGATGGCGAGGTTGGAGTGGGAAGCGGCGACGCGAATGGGTTGGAGTGAACGGACGCTTAAATAGCCACGGGCAAGAGGATGGGTGGACATACAACTTTAATGTAGTGGGAGTAGGCTTCTTGGACGATGCATCTCCATTGAAAGGCCACTATCCCGTCATGTCTCTTCGGCATTGAACAGGCATGGAGACTAGAGTTCTAATCGATATTTAACCAGTGTCGTCCCTTCGTCGTTGTTTCGTCGCATCTCTCCAGAATTGAATGCGTACACGGAGAACAAAGCTTTGACCGACATTGAATTGTGTCGTCTCTTCGTCATTGAGTGCATGCTCGAATGGAGATCCGGTCAGCATGAAATTTGCGGTAATTGCTTCGCACGTGGAGAGAGTTTTGGTGCGGGAAGTTTCAGGTGGGATCAAAATGTCGGGCGCATGCGTGGTGGCGGTATGAACGCTCGTAAGACCTCCCGCAATGGAAGTATCATAGCTAGTATCATGCATGCCACCTAAGAAAATTTGATGATGTGGCATAAAAATAAATGAAGAGAGAAAGGGTTGAGTATCATATTATGATACCGTATCAAAATAAATGCTAAGCAAGTATGTGTCTTGCATGACAATAAATAGTACTAGTTATGATACTAAAATATGATACTATGCATTGTGAAGGTAGTATCATACACTAGTATCATATACATGATACTAGTTTATGATACTACCCCATTGCGGGAGGTCTAAACCCTCTCCCCGGTTTGCGTCTTATTTACGAAAAAACACACATGAATTGATCCACACATAAATACAAACTTGTGTTAAATGACCAAATAGGTCTGAACAGCTTGATCTAGGACGGTCACAGGAGGTTTGAGAATCCGCGCCAAAGATACCCTTAGGCTGACCCCAATGGGGAATAACTTCAGCAGTAACATAGAGTCCAACTCAGTAATTTTGCTTATGTGGCAATGAGTTAATGAGGAGAAAGATGTTTGTGGTAAGAGCAAGTACAATAGTGCCTAGTCAGCTGGCTATAAGGAATTAAGTAGTATATTTGTGCTTAGTTGGAAGAGAGAGAAGAGGAGAGAGAAGAGAAGCGGGCTACTAATTAGTAGCCAGCTGTAACATGTGCTCCTAGGCACTTGTGAGAGATAAACATGTGGAGCATATATTGCTAAAGTAGTACTTCTTATAGCCTTCATATTGTATTTGTTGACTATAAAGTTAGCTATAGATGACATGACATCTTCTTATAGCCAGCAGTGGCTATACTATTAACCATGCTCTAACTTAGCTAGTTACTTGCTCTTTGAGTAACATACACATACCAAGATAATATGAGCCTATAATCTAATAAATGAAGTATTATATGACACTACATATATGTTACTACCCATTGTGGAAGTTGTAACATAGACTCGTAATCCGTGTATGTTAATAGTCTAATTTACTCCTCATTGTGACCAGTCTTAGATGTATGGACCTTCAAAAGAAAATAAGAAAAACTAAGCATGGATAAGGGCACTCCCAATGCTTGTATCTTAGCACGTAATCATATGCATTTTGGTTATGTGGCATACTATTTAATGAAGAAAGAGAGTGAAGTCGTATCTTAGCTAAGATACTATGCAAAAAACATGTTAGACCAATCACATTTATGCATGAAGCTAAAATTATTAAATAAGATACAAGCTCTAAGAAATAATGCATTGGGAGAGCCCTAAGATGCTACAAAATTATCAAAGAAAAACAGCCGGAAGTAGCTTCCAAAGGGAAGATCATAATAAAAGCTTGCCCGTCAGCCACACACAGGCGGGGCCACGTCGCTTGAACTAAAAGATTCAGGGGCGGCCAATGGCAGGCGAGAAAGAGCAGCGACGACTCCAATCTATTCCAGCCCCATAGACGCCGGCCTATAATCCCAACTGCTCCATCAATCATTGCCGGAATCGGTTCAGTCGTTCGTTATCTCAGGGGGGGCGAACCTAGAGGAGAGACCAATCCAAAGTCCTTCTCAATCCTGCAGGTAACGTACTCCCTGATCAATCTGCTGTCCCGCTCTGTTAATTATTTATTTTGATCTGTTGAAATCGTTTTGCTAGATGAAAGGAGCTCTTGATTCGTTAGCTATTCGGGTTATTTTCGTTCTTGATTCGTCGTCGCCATTTCTTGCTAGAAGAGATTGGTTGGTTAGAAATGATTGGGCGCAGCTGCTAATTCAGGAGTTTGGGCTGTGTCTAGGAATGCTAGATTCATGCTGGCCAAATTTGTGCTAGAACCGCTTGGAGTTGACTTTGGGGGTAGATAGAAAGATAGAACAATCCGATTCCTCTCGTAGCCTCTGATTTGGGATGGGTTGACCTTTAATCTTCAGAATCCTGACTCCCTGAGGCTGCTGATATTTAGGAACCTGAAAAGTAGATTGCATTTGTGTCTGCAAGTAGAAGAAAGCATTATGAGACGAATCAATGTCTTTTTGTCTGGAACAAGTCATGGATGAACATATTCTGCACGCTTAGCAGTCCATTCAATTGTTATTTGGTTTCCTGGATGATGCTGGAGAATTTGTGGCACCCTGTTAGCATCTTCCCAAAGGATATGTACCGGATCAAGATTTTCATTTCTGGTGCAGTTATGTAAAAATATCTGCGGATTCATTCTGTTTATGCATAGGACACCTCTCACAGTTACGTTGGTATTGCATTGAGGTGCGATGGACCTGCAGATGCCATGGGAGAGTAAAGAGAGAAGATCATGCCCACTCAAAAAAAAAGAAAAAGAGAGAGAGAGAGAGAGAGAGAGAGAGAGAGAGAGAGAGAAGATCATGAATGACATCGTAGTAGATATGTCAGAACTCAGAAACTTTGGTAGATGCCATAACTCCTGTTCCACTATAAGAGATTTTTTTATCATCAAATTCATCTGATATGCTGAGTGCTCTGCGCTTTAAATTTCATGTGTCCATATGCATTGGTGTTCCCATCATCATGTTTTTCTTTACAAGATTCAACTCTATGTGCTCAAGTGTTCAGTTTGCTGTTTTCGTCATAACATTCTGTGTGTTCCCAGATATGGCGAACAAAAGGATTCAGAAGGAACTAATGGATTTGCAAAAGGATCCACCAACATCATGTAGCGCTGGGCCTGCCGGAGCGGACCTATTCCACTGGCAGGCCACAATCATGGGCCCTGGTGACAGTCCCTACTCAGGAGGGGTGTTCTTTGTCAACATCCATTTCCCTCCTGATTACCCCTTTAAGCCTCCAAAAGTGAACTTCCAAACAAAGGTGACATTGTGTTTGTGATCTACTACCTATCATATAAGTACTATTTATTTTCAATTTGTTGTTTACATGATTTTTACTCTTTAGTCTTCACCTTGGTACTTATATGTTATCTGTTAGTCCCTGTGTCCTTGGGAAATTCAAGACGAACAGGTTCCATTCTAAAATCAAAATATTTATGTAAACTTGTTTCCTTATCATTCGAGTTGGTGTGTTTTGTTACATGTTACACCTACTATATGGAGATGCTTGAATTGCAATGCACATACTTCGATATGTGTAGCTTACTCCCTGGTAAATTTTGACATTCATAAGTACACGATAGAATCGTCTTTCAGATTCAGCAACGGTTCCGCTCAGTTTGGTCCTAATTTGGTAAATTCTGAAGGTAAGAGCAGGAAAGGAGAATCTATAAAACAGATGTTACACAGCTTCTATCCTACCAATATTACCTTAGGAAATTCAAATAGAAAAACTGTCAATGCTACTTTGAAGAATAGTGTGCAGATAATCAGGCATATGCTGATATGAAAGCTGAATCTTTACTGGGATGCAGGTGTATCACCCAAACATCAACTCCAACGGCAGCATCTGCCTGGACATCCTCAAGGAGCAGTGGAGCCCAGCGTTGACCATATCCAAGGTCCTGCTCTCCATAAGTTCCCTCCTCACCGACCCCAACCCTGACGACCCCCTTGTCCCGGAGATCGCGCAGCTCTACAAGAACCAGAGAACCCACTACGAGGAGACCGCGAGGGCCTGGACCCAGAAGTACGCCATGGGCTGATTGTGCATCGATCGGCACCCGAGCCACACTGTAGTGCCACTACAAAGATCACGGTGCCACCGTAAAAGAACTTTTGTGTCGTCCAGGTTTCCCGCCTTATGAGTATGGCTGTGCCGATGCCGATCGTGGCTTTCTCTGAACCAGTGTTTACTTGTGTACAGTTGTCAACATTGGTTAATGTTTGCATTTCTGTTTCCAAACTGTTGTTTTATGCACTGTCCCTGAAGACCAAACCCTTGTCAGAAACTGGGCACACCTGTATGTATCAAGACAAAACATTTTCAAGAATTTGTGGTGTTTTCATTCCTTTTCTCCAGCACCATTTTCATTTGCTGAAGATGATGCCTTCTTTGGATAGCACTCAATGGGGCTTGGGTCTGAACATCTAACCGTTCGAAGTGATGAAGCCGCGCTCATCACTTGCCCGTGGCTCCAGTGCATGCCCCCAATCAAGTGTTGTTGCTTGCAGCCATTGCTCGCCTGTGATCCTCTGATGACAATGGCATGTGATGGCAATTGGCCAAAGATGGCACTGACTTGCTGAAAATGCTACTGGACCGTCGACTCCGTTTCCAAAATTTGGCCAGCATCTCACTGATAGGTTCAGTACATAGCTGCTTTGTGGTCCATGTGTCCTCTTGGCTTTGCTCTACAGACGCACTAGAAAGTCACAGCCTGAGCATTCTTTCTTTGGGAGGAGTTTGCATGTGTGAGGTGAGGTCTCGTCTCCAGTGTCGTGTGTGGCTTCCATGCATGAGCATGACTTGTCTGCAAGAGTTTGAATGGAAGAGGACAAGATTAATTTGTATGATGATCAGGCTAGTAAGCAGATGGGGACACAAGGTTTAGACTATACAGGCCAAAATTATTGTTTTTACTCTTCAATCAAAGATTAGCATGATTTAACCCTGTTTTAAAAATAATTTCAGATCTAACCATTTACATGGTGGCTGCAATGGAGAGCTATGCTCAACATCATAATGCCAAGACATAGGCGCTATGCCCTGCGAGAGGTGTTTCTGTTTTCCAGCATAGCGCCCTTTTCCACGGTGCTATGTTATACTCCCCCGTACCGAATTATAGATAGCTGAAGTGATCTACTGGATATATATAGAATAACCTATATTTCGGTACGGTCTATAAAACTGTTCTCTTGAACTTAGAGAATTTTTGTATCAATCTGGTGCTAGTCCAAGCATGATGGCAAGATTATAGCACTTATATACTCGGCGCAATGGTTTTAAGTATAACGCAACACCATCGCGCCCCCGATAAATGTGTTATGAAAAAGTTGCAGATTCAGAAATGTTTTAAGTAACACCAAATTGTATTAATCTTTGCTTAAAGAGTCAAAACAGTGATTTTGATCATACAAACCAGAACTGCTGTTCTGACCCTTCAATCAGTGCTTTCATTTCTCTTTGCTTGTAGGAGTAATAATCAAAAAATGTGCAGTTCTTTTTCTGGTACAGCTGTAGCCACTGCCCATGTTTGGGAAAAGCATGCCATGTGGCATTTCTCTCTGCACTTGCACCGTGTGGTATGTGTAAGTAAAAAGAGATCATGGTACCAGCTGGCTGTAGAGATCATGGTACCAGCTGGCTGTAGTTGTCTACCCATGGGCTGTGTTTGCCAGGTTTCAGAGCACTGCTAAGAGCTCATGGCACCAGACAGAGTCGTAGCATGCAGCCATGATGTCCTTCTCGGGCCTACTCCTTTGTACATAAATATAAAAAGTATTTGGACGATTAAAGAGTGGAGAAACGAAAAACAAGGAAGGATAAAAAAATCTAATGAATTATTGGGAAATCAAATCCTGTGCAGTGTGGTACATACTAGTCGTTGATATGTAACGGCAGATGCCATGGGGATGGCTAAAGAGGGGGACAAGCCGAGGTGAATGTCGATGGTGCCTGAATCGAGAATGGGGACAAACACAATGAGACACCGTGATTTACCCAGGTTCGGGACTCTCCGCAGAGATAACACCCCTACTCCTGTCGAGCTGACAATGAGCAATAACTCGGGTTACAATGAATGCTCCGTGAGCTGTATCAGAGGAAGAAGAAGAGGGTTCTAAGCACTGCTCTCTCCTGTATCTCTATGAGGTGGGTGAGGTTTAGTAAATGTGGGATTGTCCCTCACGTGGGAGGGATATCGGGGGCTCTTATAGGCCGAGCCCGGGGTATTACAGTAACTTCCGGTTGATCTAGGGTCCAGCTGTAAGCCTCTGGAGAGCTGTTGGGTCCTGCCGACTGCGCCCTTTACGGGTGCCAGGCGGCGGAAATCTGTAGCCCACTTTGTCTTGGAATCTTGTAGCTTAGGACTAGAGAGCTCTATGACTAGGCTTGCGGCTTCATCGGTGCCTTGTCGCTTCCGCTGCCCTGCCAGCTGATGTGTCGAGGGAACACCATGCGTCTGATAGGTCGGCATGGAATTGCTTCTTTCTTCCACGCGGGTCTCTCGGGATCACCCATTGATGACTTCGGGACGGGTGCGCCCATCCGTCCCAGGGTCAACTCTTGTGGGTTAGCTCGGATGATCTCGCCTCTTCTTTGGCCGGATGAATTCAGGTGAGGCCGATTGCTTTCTCCTAGGGCAATCGGCCTCCGACCTGATCAGCTCAGCCTTCCGGAGATCGATCTTGCTCTTCTTGGTCTTCTTTAGGCCGTTGATCCTCAGATCGGCGGTCTTCATATCGGCCTTGATCAGATCGGCCTTGCTCAGCTCGGCGATATTCTGGTCGGCCCTGTTCAGATCGGTCTTTCTTAGATCGACGGTTTTCTTCTTGAAAGGTTGTTTTGCCTGGGTGACCCTACCCTGGGGTCATTCCCACGACAGTAACCCAAGAAGCTGCGGAGGTCCCGCAGAGAGAACGATAGCGGGGCCTGCACAGGTTCCTTTCATAATTATCTTGAATCTGAGTGCCTTCTCTCAGTTGCTCGCTCTTCATCTGAACGGGTGCTCTCAATCGGCCGACTGCTCCTTAATCTGCCGATTGCACTGGTTCAACTCAACTGCTCCTCAACCTGCCGATTGCACCTCAATCAACCGATTGCACTTGTCTGATCTGTCGATTGATTTTCAGCTCGGACGATCTACTCCAACGGTTACCTTGACCAGAATGTTGACCGACCCACGTCGCTCCGAATTAGCTGCGTGGTGCGGTTACGGTCCAATGGGACACGCTTGATTAGACGTAACTGCACGTCTCGGGCCACGCGCGCACGTCCCGTCTCCTCCGCCAGATCCTTTGTGTCGTGGGTTGATGTGGCTTGGAGAACACGTGGCCACACGGGGTCACAAGGTTGCGGACGCCGATCCCACTCCCTCTCTCCAGCCCCAATAAATAGGCGAGGGGGGATCGAGCTCGACCTTGCACTTCCACCACCCTTCATCTTCCTCATGCTCCCCTTGCTTCCACCGCTGTTACGAAAGAGAGCTCGTCACCTCCGCTGCTGATGTTGACGAGGAGCTCGAGCTCGACGCCGCCGCCGTTCTTCCTCTCCTACCTCCCGTCATCCGCACTGTTTCCATTGGTGCTCGTGGCTCGCGGCCATCACTGTCGCCGCCCGAGACTTCCTCCGCCGCCACGCTGGAGGACCTTGAGATGGCCGGCGCCGCCTCCTGCAGTGCCTGGAAAGGCTCGGTGGTGAATGAGATGGAGATACTCCCGCTCCGCCGCTCCCGCAAGATCCCGGGGAACATCGAGTTCCGTGTTCCCGGGCCCAAAACTGCGCCGGAAACGCTGGCGGGAAAGCGCGTGTCTTCGTCGCTCACTTCGAGCGTGGATTCGGGCTTCCGGTGAGCGATTTCTTCCGCCAGTTCTTGGATTTCTATCGGCTGCAGCCTCATCACCTCGGCGCCAATGCCATGATGATCCTTTCCGCATTGGTGACTCTGTGCGAAGGATACCTCGGCGTGAGGCCAGGCATAGGGTTGTGGAGACGATTCTTCCACTTGAGATCCCAAATGGCCGGAAACGGGGTACAGATTCTGAATCCAAAGGGCTCCTCCACCGGAGACGAGCGTTCCACCCTCCGGTGAAGAAGCTGCTTCTGATGCTCCGGGTGCTTGGCTCGTGCCACTGCTATTGCCTGCTTATCTTTCCAAAACTTTGGTCAAGACTTAAGTGCACCCACTGGGTGAATTTTTTATGTAATAGATAACGTTCGGCCAATTGGCCAACTCTACTTGTGAAACTGGGTGTTTATTATATATGCGAATGCCAGCTAGCTCTTGTGTTTTCTAGCCGATTGCCTTTTTCTTTCCCTTTTTTCTCCCTTAATCGAATATTCTTGCCAGCCATACAGCTGACATGCGGTCTGCGGTTGGATCAAAGAATAGATTGCGAGGGAATCAGACAAATACTTCTAGGCCTTTGGGCTTGTTGACACAAGGGTAAGGCTACGCCAACGGGCCGATTGCTACCTACCGACTGTTGGCCAGCCGGCCTGGTCGCAGTCGGCTATGTCTGCTATCGGCTAGTCCCAACTTAGATGTACCTCAGAATAGAATTTTCCGATTGGCGGTTCTGATCGGCCATACACCTCCGAAATTACAGCCGACCCGCGGTCTGCATTCGGTTCGAGATGGTAATACCAACAAACCCACCGCTCATCTTATTTTTCCAAGGTAAACCTGCCTGGGGTAACCGATCAGTCCCCGGGTCCGGTTTTGCCGACCCTAGGAATGAAGATGAATGCGGAATGCAAAGTTCTCTGCTCTTGGAATCCATTGTCACAACCCCAAGTTAGGTATGTGCTAGGATTAGCAAGTCACCTTGCATCATGTTAAAAATTCCAAAAGGAATCATTTAAAATCAAATTCAAACTCAAATGGGAGAAGGAACACCCCCAGATGAATTAATTCAAAAGTCCAGAAATAAGTCTTCTCCAAAAATTCATGTTTGATTTTTGAAAAGTCTTATAAATGAGTGTGATCACATATCAGGTGATGTGGGACCCACCCCGTGTTGGGGTTCGGGGCAGAAAACACAAATTTTTCATAACCTACGAGACCCATACCCAAGACCTATGCTATGCTGATTGTAACGCCCTCAGATCTTGTAACAGTAATCACTATTGTTGGAACAGTAATCCTTTTGCTACAGTCAAATCACTGTTGCTAATTTCACTTTGATCACCTTTGCATTCTTCCTTTCAATGATCATGTTGGGTGATATTTCAAAAGCAATGTGATCATGGACCTTGTTCATCGTGGATCAAAACAAAGTCCAACCCAACTCTTTTGAAATCAATCAAAGCTTGAAATGCTTTTGGTTAAATATTAAAAACCATGCTGCAGATTAAACTTTGCCCAAAAATTATGAAACTACTTTTAATAATTCACAAATATTCAGTGGTCCATGTTGGTATAGTTGTGGTGATTTATCGAACTACCAAATAATTCAAATAACTAAAACCGTAGCTTGAATTGCCCGTTTTAGTCATTTAATAATTAAAAGAAATATCAAATGAATCTATTTTGCTACAAAAACTTTTGTGGCATTGCTATACAGTGCACTATTAATTTAGAGACACATTGCATATTTTTCAGAAATGCCTAGGTAACTAAAACAATTACTAAGGATATTAAAAAGAAAATAAAAAAAAACTAAACTACGCACTGGGCGCAGCCCACCCCACCCCTCTCTTTCCCCCCCCACTGGGCCCGGCCCACCACGCCCCCCTCACTCATCTCCTACCTCCGTACAGGGGAGGCGTGGCGCCCATCCCCTGGCCGGGGCGCGACCACAGACGCCGTGGAGGCCATCCAGGCCACCTCCGGCGAGGTTAAAGCCCCCGCACCCCTGCGCGAAACCCTAGCGCCCCCTGCCCATTCCCCTCCTCCCCATCTCTCCCTCCCTCGCGCCTCTCTTCTCTGGACGGGCACGCCACCCCCGCCGTGGCCACGTCCTCGTCGCCGGCGTGGCCAACGTCCGTCCCAGGCCACCCTCCATGTCCTGGAGCTCCGCCGTGGTCGCTTGCTTCGTCTCCACCAGCGACTCGCCGCCGGGAGCCACCGCATTGAGGGAATTTTCGCCGTCTTCAACCTCTGCCCCGCCTCTCCTCTCCGGTCGATTCGCTCAAGCTACGGCTCCTAAGCGTCCAACGGGCCATCGTGTGCCTCCTACGTAAGCTCCTCTGCCGTTTCCCTAATTCCCCCGTCGATTTGGTCGCCGGAGAGCCGTGGCCGCCCGAGGACGCCATGGACGGAAGCTTGAGCACCCGTGCAGGCTCGTTGATGTGCTGCCGCTGCTCGGCTTGCCTGCCTGCGTGCCCCTCCTCTCCTGGTCTCCGTCGCCTCCGCCCTCTGGCCGCGGCCTCGCCGCGCCGGTCCGGCCGCCGCGCCCCCGCCGTGCCACGACTTCCTGCCGGTGAGCCCGTATGGGTTGGGCACGGGGTAACCCCCCTAATTAACTGATTAGAGAAAAGAAAAAAAATGTTTAATTAATAGGGTCTATGACATGTGGGCCCAGTCCCTTAATTAACTCTCTGAATTTAATTAAAACAATAACAGACTGTGTCAATGACATCTGGGCCCCACCCACTGTTTAATTAAATTAAACTATTTTATCAAATGTGTGGCTGACATGTGGGACCCACTGGTCAGTAGGTCCCACTTGTCAGCATTGACTGGTCAAACCTCCTGTGGATAATGTTAGGATTTAAATAATAAAAATAATTTAGAAAATGATTATTAAATGATTTAAACTTCGGAAAATCATATAAAATAAACCGTGTATCAGATGAAAAAACTTTATACATAAAAATTGATCAGAAAAATATAACTAATAAGGATACGCTATCCGTTGTTCTACCACCCCCCCTCTAACATACTGAACATCGAACCGTCCCCCTCCGGTAGCACTGTCCGATAATTAGTCGGTACCGTAAAACTCTCCGGATGAATTTATTCCGAACACGAAAGTTGTTCGTATTGGATCAACTAGCACGGTTACACCATCCACACGTTTGTCGGATGTCCACGACACCTCCGGCATGAACCCTTCCCCCTCCGGACACCCGGTCCGGTAATCACCCGGAGCTGACGGTTCATCCACAGATGAATTCCCGCTCCATGCTACGTGTATCGTACAACGTTAGAGTATCGTTAACATTTCATATGTCATGTCTTGTATTTGTATTGATATTATTGTTGTGTATTTATTGTTTCTCCCCCCTCTCTTATTGTTCGGTAGTCTCGACGTCCGCTGCTGATGCCCCTGTGATCGACTACTTCGTCGACGACCGTACCTCTACCGTCGAGCTTATAGGCAAGCAGAGTCATTCTCTTCCCCAGATATCGCATATCTTTCCGTACTTTTCTTGCACTAGGCATATGCTGCTGCTGCTACGTTACAATCCTATTCAAATGCATAGCCTGTCATTGTCACCCTTGCTGTACCTTCCTTTATCCTATGCTGCCTAATATATATATATTATATTCAGCAGTGAACCCTGCGCATTGTTAGTCAATAGGATTAGATAGAGGGTCGTGTTCACTCTAGGAGTGAATGCGGATACGATACATTACAACTGCTACAGGTACGGTTCAGAGCAGACACCGCTTCAGGCCCCTACCCCGGCTCTGCCGAGCCACATCAAGTGTGAGCTATCGAGGAGTAATCCTTGTACTCCACTCGTTGCTGACTCTGTATAGCCGTCCTAGGGTACTGAACCACGGTTGTCCTTACAGGTAAGGAGTCGGGTGACCCAACGGTGCCCGCGCAGGGTATCTTAGCGGAACAACAGGTCAGGTGTATTCCACCGGTGTGCGGCGGGCCTGGTACTGTTCGTGGCCGAAAGGTATCCTATTGTACGAAAGTCGAGCTCTTCGGAGCAAACGCGAGACAAGGTAAGGAGACGGTTCACCTTGTTGGTAACCTGTAACGACCCAATTCACACCGAATTGAAGTCTCTGTGCTCAAGTGCCAGTCCCTGGATCGAACTCGCTGGCACACACAATATAATAGATGTATATCAAAGTACAAGTGCATCATTATTACAACGTATGATCCAGAGTAAAATAAATAACAAGTTGCATAGCTCAAGGCTATCTTATTCAATATAAATATAGCGGAAGCAAAAGCAAATAACGTGGAGTCCATCAACAGCCACATGCGAACATGCGGAGTGTAGACTCGCAACCCCTAACACACCTTACTGATCGTCTGAAAAACCTGCAACACCGAAGGTTACAGCCCGACAACGGGTCAGTACATCTGATTTGTACGGCAAGTGACACGGAAAAGTTTATATAAAGGACCTACAACTACATGCAAGGTAAGTCAAAGGAAAGGCTTATGGTTTTGTTTTGCAGAAAGCCAATTTTCTCCTGAACTAAACTAGTCAAAATTTTAAGTTGAACTTACTACTTAAGAACGAACTGGGCACACCAGTTCCAACACCACACCCTTTATTTAATCTTTCCCACTCAAATTATTAAGGTGATTCATATGTCAAGATCCTCCAGTAACAGTAATGTCTAGTAGCTCAAGGATGTCCATAACCGGGGACACGGCTAATCATGATTAGTTTTTACTCTGCAGAGGTTAGTACACTTTCCCCGCTGGACTCAACCCGAAGATTGAGACGAAGTCTTTCAGAAGAGGTCACCTACACCCAACGGCAAGCCGGTACCACCTATCACATCTACATCTGCTAGCTTTGCACGGGAGAGGCTTCCTACATCATACTCAACTAAGCCAGAGCCCATATCGCCAGCGGCTGTACATGTAAGCTTCTAGTCACCAAGTATGTCTGATCTTTTTGAGCCTGGACGACGCCCACTACGTCATAGGGTACTCGCCATGACGTATTCTCGACCACCAAACCAACCATTAGGGGTACAACCTGGTCTTGTCCTTAGATAAGCCACAAGCCGCCAGGAAGCACTCCCTGCCCGTCCAAAAGTGATTTCTATTTATTAAACAGTTGCTACCCAAATTATTAAACAGCTCACGTGCACTCCATGAATTTACACAACCCAAACCACGCCTACAAAGCATAGCAATAAAGCAACAACACGGCTAGGTTGATCTACGGTAGACAAGTCAAAACATGTGGCTATCCTAACTGGTTTTGCAGCAAAGGTAAAATAAACTACCTATCATGCAATAGAGTGATATTTCCTAACATAATGCATATAGAAAATATAGGTATGAGTATGGTCAAAGCATCACTTGCCTTATACATTCGATGAAGATCTTCGCTCTCACGTTCCAGTCGACTCTACTCGTCACACTCCGAGCAATCTATCGTCAATGAAAGAACTCAAATAAGAAATCACATCACATTACAAACAAAAGATCAACAAAACAATCACTAAGGTTTTAGCAACAAAAAAAAAGCTTTTGAAGTGCAAAGGTGTGGATGTGCTCGAAGGTGATCGGTGGAACGTGAACTCGAGAGAGTCAATGGATAAAGAGTTGTAGATACAAGAGTATGATCGAGGCATTATGAAATCAAGGTAAAGATCATAGCAATATGAATGGTATGTGGATATTGCCGATAAGATGCCTCATATGATCCAATATGCAAAAAGAATCACGTGAAACGGAATACTACAACGCAGGTCATAGCAATTGCAACATGGAAGTGAATTTGAATTTAAACAGATCAATAAACTTGTGAATTTTTGTGCACACATGATATAAACAGAAGGTACATGACACGAGTGATCCAACGCAAAAATAAACGGCGCAAACGGGCGCACCGGTAAAAAGTTACGGCTGCCGGAAGTCCAAATTTGGATCAGCTTGGGATCCAAATTTAAAAACTTCAAACTTCTATAACACTTGGTCCAATGGCTAGATAATTTCTACACGGTCGCAACGCAACTGGAATCGCCCAATTCCGAGTTACGGTTAAAAAGTAGCCGCGAAAACGATATCGGGTGAAAAACGGGGGTACCGAGGGTTCTACTGTAAAAAGGACCCGTACGTAAATAAAAATTTTACGAAAAACGTGATCGGGTCCCCGGGCGGTTTGGATCCAGATCTGGAAAAAAAATTCGAAACGTTTTTTTTTCTTTTTTTTCTAATCTCTCCTTCTTCCCACGGGCACGCACGGGCACACGGGCAGCGGCCATGGAGCTTGGAGCTCGGCCCGGCTGACCCCGGCGAGGGCCGGCGGCGGCAGAGGAGCGGCCAGCCGTGGCGGCCGGCGCGAGAGGGGGCGGGGCGCAGGGGGCGCGCGGGAGCAGGCGGCGGTGCGGCCGGTCGGCCATGGCGTGGGCGGCGCAGCTCCGACTGGCGGCGGCGCGGCTCGCCGGCCTGCGGCGGCGGCGGCGGTGCGACCGGGGGTGGCGGCGGCGGTGGGGTGCTCCGGCGAGGCACGGCTAGGGCGCAACACTCGCGAATATCACCTCGAAAAACACAACTCCGACGATGCTCCGACGAACTTCCGCGGTGGTCCGACGAACTCCGGCGAGATTCCGGCGATGACGTCGGCGGCGGCGGGTCCCGCGGATTAATTTAGTCTAACCCTAAAAATGCTAAGCGAAAATAATTTAGCCCTAATCGGGGCTATTTATAGCCAGTCCCTAATCCTTTAAAAAAATCCGAGATAAATACAAAATCGGTCTGCGAAAAAAAAACAAAGCAGGCCCATTAGGCCCAAACAATACTAGAAAAATCACGGAAATTTATTTTAAAATTCTGTCTTCGCCAATATTTTTAAAATAATAAAACTGAATTTTTGGCTTGACTAAAATATTAAAATAAAATAAAAACTTTGCAACTTATTTTTAAATATTTTTAAAATACTTTTCTGGCATTTTAAAAATACTGAAAACTCCGAAAATTGATTTAAAAACTTTTCCGGAGCATAAATAAATTCCCAAAATAATTTTAGAAAATATTTATAACTCCAAAGTAAAATTAAAAAGTCTCCCAAAAAATATTTTTAAAATATTTTTCAACAAATTAAAATGGGGATAAGTCGTTTTATATCCTCTCCAACGAACTGCCATGTGTTGAAAAATGTTTTGAATATTCAAAAGAATTCCAATAAAGATCTAAAACCTCTTCCAAACTATTAATATGTTGAAGGATTCATATTACCTTCTCTCATTTTGTTTTGTTGGTTTTGTTTTAAAATAATAAATTCCAAAACATCAATTATGAATATTAGGGAAAGTCCTTTTCTTCCCTCTCTTTTTAATATTCAATAAACTCCAAAAGTTTTAATTCCCAGAGAAAATAAAACACACCAAGCAAACAATCATTATCTATTCAATTTTATTAACATTCCAAAATTCGGAGAATTTTGGGATGTTACATAGCCGCACGAGTTGGTGGGACGTCAGGGCAGGCACCGACGTTACTGGTGGTCCTGACTGCTGCCGTTGTCCGCGACTCATTCAATAAGGGGCAACGATAACGGTTGTCTCGACAGAAAATTAATAAAATGCTTAACGGGTTCGGCGGATGACTTGAGTAGCCTTTTGGCTTGTACGCACTACCTATATGTGGGATTACGCGTTTGGGCGCCTCCGCAATGTAGCCTCGTTCGAAAGCTCTGAAAGACGTCCAGTTCAGCATTGCGGCAGGGACGGATCGCGCTGCGGCGTTGGAATTCACCCTCCTCGCAACGACCCGGAGAGCGAGGGGTGATAGGCCCATGACACCCTTGCACTTAGGGCTGTAGACCGGCGGGGACCTCTCTGATGAGTCGTAGGATGGACTGCGTTGTGTCGGATAGCCTCGGTGGGGCATTCACTAACAAGGTGTACGCCACCCTGGAGATCCGAGCGTGTAGTGTCACACTACTGCACTCCTGCAGGGAGTTTAATCTATTCGAATAGCCGTGTCCACGGTAACAGGACGCTTTATGCTGAAGCCAGATCCTATCACTACAAACTACTACTATTAAACTGTTGGTTCCGGGTTTTCTTCCTCGCGGGGATGTCGAGGAGGGGAACTCGGAGGCATTGCTAATTATTACAACGTATTATTATACAATGCTGCAGCAACTTCTCCTGCATTGTTACTTTATGCTTTATATAAACTGTTGGCTGATTCTTACCTCATTCTGCAAGACTCGTCGGAAGATGCTAGTCTTCGATAGGCCTAGCTTCTTATCCTTATTCTGATTTCTACCTTGCAGCCCACTATATATAGCCTCCCCTTTCCATTTGATACATGCATAAATGCTTAGTAGCGGACGTAAGACTCGCGGGTATGCTAGATACTCACCTTTGCTTTATTTCCCCTTTTCGCTTTGCCTGATCAGCCGCTGCAGTCGACGTTGGAGTCCAGGAGCAGGAGATTCCATGAGGAGCCTACTACGACGTCGAGTTCCCAGTGACCAGGAGTAGTTCAGTGCATCCCAGGCAGGAGGCCTCGCCTTTTATATCTGTACCTCTGATGTTATTTGTGCTAGCCTTCTTAAGGCAAAACTTGACTAACTATGTCTGTACTCAGATATTATGATTGTATGACTTATGTATTCGGGTCCGTGTGACCCCCCCTACATTGTAATATATTTGGTTTATCCTTTTGTGTTTAGTGTTGTTCTGTTATATTCTCACCGTGGCACCTTGATCTCGATCATGTACCCTGCGTGTATGATTACTGTACATGATCGTAAATCGAGGGCGTCACAAGTTGGTATCAGAGCCGACTGTCTGTAGGAAGCCACCCCACCACTACCTGGTCGAAGTTGAGTCTAGACTTTGAAAAACTATTTTGCTAACTTAATATTTGGCTTACGGGCCCACATCGATGTCAGAACCCTCTGTTAGGCAATGTGCTAGGATCAAAGTCATCTTGCATCATGTTAAAAATTTCAAAAGAAATCTTTGAAATCAACTTCAAAAGCAAAATGGGAGAAGGAACCCCCCCCAGATGAATTAATTCAAAAGACCAGATAAAAATCTTCTCCAAAATTTCATGTTAGAATTTTGAAAAGTCTTATAAATGAGTGTGATCACATATCAAGTGATGTGGGACCCACCCCATGCTCATGGATT
Source organism: Bromus sterilis (assembly GCA_950022295.1). Classification (NCBI taxonomy): domain Eukaryota; kingdom Viridiplantae; phylum Streptophyta; class Magnoliopsida; order Poales; family Poaceae; genus Bromus; species Bromus sterilis. The sequence continues at coordinate 341,883,675 of OX465596.1, read as the reverse complement.
TTTCAAATATTCAAACAGTGCTTTGGAATTAATCAAAATCCCCTATTTGAGTTAAGATTCAAATGATTTGAATTTTAAAAAGTGCCAAACTTTATAAGTGGCTAGTCTATATTATTATGAGGCCATATAAAAAGTTTCAGCATCTTAGAAAATGGCTAGGTATTTATTTTTGCTAGCCAAAACAAATGTCAGAAAAGAAAAACAGAAAAAGAAGCAGAAAACCTTACCTGGCGCCCCAGGCGAAAGCAGCCCACCAGCCCAGCCGGCCCACCAGGGGCAGCAGGGTCTTCTTCCCCGCCCCGCGCCTCCAAGCTGCTCGGTGGAATGCCACCGAGCCAGCCGTGGACGACACGTCGCCGTCTAGGGCCTTCCAGGCCTCCCCGTGGCTCCTTCTCGCGCCTGGAGACGCCCTGGAGCACGCCTCCTCTATTCCCCCCCTCCAGAGCTCTTCCCCTTCCTCTCCCGCTCGATTTCGTCACCGCCCGAGACCCCGCCGGAGCACCGACGAGAAGAACGCGTGGACAACGCCGTCGACAAGCCGCGCCACCTTGTCCATCTGCTTCTCCGTCGTCCTCTACGCCAAGGAGTGCAGCCAATCGAGAAGAAGAGCCCCTGGACGTGACGCAAGCTTCACCGAGAACTCGCCGGACCCGCGAGCTCGCCGTCGTCGATTCGCCGCCGTTGAAGCCTCCCCGAGCTTGCTGTGGCTTCCGTTCGATTCGAGGTGAGCTACTGAGCGTTTCCCCCAAGCATCCAGCACCCCGCAACCCCTCTAGCCGGTTTCACCATGGAAGCCGAGGAAGGTCGCCGCCATGGACGACGATGAGGTCGCCCCTGTGCCCCATCATCTCGTCTAGCGCGCGCGTTTGACTCCTAGTGGTTCTAGCTTTCGAACGCGACCGTCCCAGCTTCAAGACGTGGCCTCTAGCCCCACTCCCGACCTCGCCAGTTGTCTGCCGCCGCCTTTGCTCGTCGCCGACGTCATTCCGGTGAGCCCCCGTGCTGCTCGTCTGTCCCAGATGAAGCGCGCGTGCCTGGGCTCCTGTTTGGTGGTCGTGGCATGCCAAATGGTGGCCGGAGTCGCCCTCCCCGTGAGCGCCACCGTGCGCTGGAGTCGCCGGCGTCTAGCCGCCAGTAGCCCGCCAACGTGGCAGGGGTGATTAGCCCTAATCCACCCCCTGGTGTCACTGACGAGTGGGCCCAGAGCTCTTAACCCCCCCGGTTAGTTTAAACTAACCGGGTTAATTAACCCAGTGGCTGACAGGCCGACCCCACATGTCAGACCCCCCCTGACGTCACCCTTGCGCAAGCCTGACGCAGTAATTCGATTAAATGATTTATATAAATCCAGAAATTCCAGAAAAAAGGCTGAAACTTTGGAAATTCATAGAAAATTCATATCAACTCCAAATTTAACAAATAATATATGAAAATGATCAGGAGAAAATAAGCTATCCAAATTTCCAACTTTCAAATATGTTTGAGTTGAATTTAAAATGAGATCAGTAGCATTTGCTATTTGATTTAAATGGAATTAAATCAAATTCAATTCAAATACTTTTGCAACTTGAACCATGGCAACATGCTACATTTCATTTACACATCAGAGGCATATCATACACATTTCAAAATGATTCAACTTGATCAAACAATGTCACATGTAACTTGGCTAAATTTGAATTCAAATTGGAGTTTGAATTTGCAATTCAATTTGCAATATACTCCATTTAAATGGAATTGCTTCACACATCAAAGCATATACATCAAGTTTCAACGTTCCATCATGTGATTGTGCATTATATTTACTTTGCTACTTTGTTTGTTGTTTGTCGAGTAGAGGTGGAACCGGAACAGGAGGCTGCCCCCTTCGTTGAAGACCCTGAACCCGAACCTCGTCAGCAAGGCAAGCAAAACCCCTTTGATCATGTCGATAAAATCCCACTTCCCTCTCATGTCTTGCTTATGCATTGTTTAGGATGATTACCATGATGCGTTTCTACCGCATAGATGAACCCATTCCTTTGCATGACCTATCATTTTGTCACAGTAGTAAGCAAACCACAATCCAAGCAAATGTAGGAGTTGATTGATATCATGTGGCCCCTGCAATTGTTACTGCTTATTGCATGCTTAGAGTGATACCATGATGATACTGTTATGAGACTCGGGATGGTAGTGATCATGTTGATGATGGTAGAAAGGTGTTGGTGAATCTACCCTAATACAAGGTGAACGATGAGAGGCTGTGTAGGAGTACACGGTGGGTTGTCTCGTTGAACACCGCCCTAAGTCTGAGTTCTTGTGTGGTGATCCAAGATGAAGAGTACAACCACACATTGGGCTCACTGACCCCTCTCAACCTATTAACTCATCCCTTTCGATGTCCAGATGTCGCAATAGTTCGGAGTTCTGGTAGGTCTGTGGCCTGGCTTCTAAGTGAGAGAACGGATCACCCGAGACCGGCTTATGCACCACGCACACATCACTTGGGTCCACTTCGGTAAACCGGCCGGGTTCACGATAGTGGTAGCCAACCCAGGTAGGCGGCTTTCTTTGACTAGATAGGCTATGAGGTAACAGTTGTGGTTAGCATCCTCGCTGGCACCCCTTGAATGGTGTCGAGATCAAAGGCGGTAAATGATGATCATGTGTGTGTAGCGGTACACCCCTGCAGGGTTAACAAAACTATTCGAATAGCCGCGTCCGCGGTTATGGACTGCTTGGAAAGCTTAGCTTGATTCTTAGACAAATTGAACTGGATACTTCTAAAACACACCAAGATAAGTGTGAGTGCTATGGAGTGCTTTCTCGTGGGGAAGTCGAGGAAGGCACCATAGTGGTGTAATTCGTTGGAGAAAGTATTGGACTCGTGCACGCTTCTTACCTCAAGTCTGGTACTCATAGTTCAGGACTAGACAAGTCAAAGCTGGCACTTCTGCAAGTGAAACCCCACCTCCCTTTACCATGATACATGTGCATGAGTAGTATAGCTCCTATGTAAGTCTTGCTAAGTACGACTTTGTACTCACGTTTTCTGAATCTATGTTTTAGATGAAACCACTGACCCCGAAGGTGGCTTCTTCATCGAGCTCGACGACTGAAGATCAAGCTAGTCTAGTCCCAGCCAGACGTGTCAGAACCCCAACTAGGGTAAGTGCTAGGGTTTGAGTGCCCTTTGCATCATGCAAAAGTTCCAAAAAGAAATTCAAAAATGGGGAAAAGAAAAGCCCTGAGAAATTAAATCAAATGGCCAGATAAAAATCTTTTTCCAAAAATCATTTGAATGTTTGGAAAATTCCTAGAATTGTTGATGATCGTTGCAAAAGTGGTTTGGGGATTTTCCCATGCCCATGGAATATTCAAAAATTCAAAAGGTGCATTGGAAATTAAATTAAACTCCAATTTGAATTTAAATTCAAATTGTTTGATTTTCAAAAGTCACCAAAACTTATGAGTGGCTAGCTATTTATGTTATAAGCCCACATAAAAGTTTTCATGATTTTATAAAATGCCTAGCTAATTGTTTTAGCACAGCAAAACAAATAACAGAAAAACAAAACAGAAGAAAAATAGAAAAGGGAAAGAGAGCCCACCCCACCCACTTACCTGGCCCAGCCTGGCCAGAAGCCGGCCCAGCCCAGCTCGCCCGCGTGTCGTCTTCCTCCCCTCGCCTCCAAGCAGCTCGGTGGCGAGCCGAGCACCGTGGACGCCACCGAGGCTCGCCTGGAAACCCCCAGGCCTCCTCCTCGCGCCACGCAGCTCGCCCAGAAGCCCCGCACCCTTTCCCCCTCCTCCAGCTCCATTCCCCCTTCTCTGCTTTGCGAATTCGCCGCCGACAGTGAGCCCACCGGAGCGCCGCCGTGGAAAGCACATAGCCAACGGCCTCCTCTCGCTGAGCTGAAGTGTCCAGAAGCACCGGAGCCCTCGACTTCGTCTCCCCAAGCACGGAATCGAACCCAGAGGACCCGAGGACGTCGCCATCTTCACCGACTTGCCGCCGGCCACATTGGATCCCGTCGTCGATTGCGCCGCCGTGCTGCTTCCCCCGACTCCGCCGTCCTCACCATTCGATCCAGGGTGAGCTTCCGGTTCGAAACCCCCTGCTCCCGCTATCCCCCGTGCCCCCCGTGCCCGATTCCCTCTTCAACCGACGCCGGCCGCCGCCATTGCCGTCGTAGCCGTGCTCCAGCACCTCCCCTTGAACCCCCGATGGCATCTTCAGACGCGCGAGGCCCCCAGCTTCCTCCCAGTACCACCCATGCCTCTCCCCGTGGCCTTTTGGCCAAGTCCGGAGAGCGCCGCCGTGGCCAGTGCCACCGGCGTCAAGCCGCCGGGCACTTAGCCCCTAACCCACCACTAAACCAACCTAACCCTCACTGACTAGTGGGCCCAACCACTAATCTAATCCCTGTTTAAAAACTAACCGCAGGGAATTAACCCACTGAGGCTGACACCTTGGAACCACATGTCAGCCCCCCCACTGATGTCAGCATTGCATCATGCTGATGCAATAAATCAAATTCCAGAAAAATAGAAATGAATTAAAAGAATTACAAAAATTACAGAAAATCATATAAACTTTGGAAATTCATAGAAAATTCATATGAACTCCAAATTGGACAAATAATATATGAAAAATGATCAGCATAAATTCTCTATCCAAATATGCAACTTTCAACCATGTTTGAGTTGATTTTAAAATGGGACCAGTAGCTTTTGCTATTTGGCTTAATTGGAATTAATTCAAATTTAATTCAAATGCAATTCAAATTTTAACCATTACAATGCAAACATGATCACTTGAACTTCAGAAGCATATCACACACATGATCACATGGTTTCAAATGATCAAACATTTTCAAATGCATTTTGGTTAAATTGAAATTCATATATGGAGTTTGAATTTGCATTTCAAATGCTATACACTTCATTTAAATCAAATGTACCACAAACCAGCACCATTCACCTCATGGAAAACAATATCATGTGCTTGTGCATTTTACTTCCGAAGTTGTTCCCCCTTGTTGATGATTAATTCTGGTACCAGCTTTTCCGAGACGGTGATCACCCCCGAAGGAGAAGACCACCGTTAAGACCCGTGTGTCGTCAGCAAGGCAAGAAAACCCCATTGAGCATGTCTATAAAATCCCAATTCCCTCTCAGTCTCTCTTATGCATGTTTAGGAGATCACTTTGTATCGATTCTACCGCATAGTTGAACCCATATCCGATGCATGACCTATCATCTTGTCACAGTAGTAAGCAAACCACAATCCTAGCTGACATAGGAGTTGATTGATATCATGTGGCCCCTGCAACTGTTAATGCTTATTGCATGCTTAGTGATACAGTGAGGTTGCTTTTGATGTGAGTCGGGATGATGGTGAACATGGTGTTGATGAAAGTGAAACTGTGTTGGTGAATCCACCCTAATACAAGGTGAACGATGAGAGGTTGTGTAGGAGTACACAGTGGGTTGTCTCGTTGAACACCGCCTTAAGCATCGAGTTCTTGTATGGTAATCCAAGACAAAGAGTACAACCACACATTGGGCTCACTGACCCCTCTCGGCCTAGTACCTTGATCCGTGTTAACGTCCAGGAGTCACATTAGTTCGGGCTTTCCATTTGACATGTGCATAGAAAAATAACGAAGGAACTGGTTGCATCATATAGATATGTGAGTGCACCTGTGAGGCAGGAAAACCATCTGCCAGAGGTGGCGTCTCGGTCACTTACATTGTTTGAGTCCGTTTCGTTGATCCGGCCGGGCTCTCGAGCGGAGGCAAACTCAGATAGTCGACTCCTAGAATAGACCGGTTGTGAGCGAAGTGTCGTGGTGAACATCCTCGCTGTCACCTCTTGAACTGTGGCGAGACCTGGCGGTAACCGATGGTCATGTGTGTGTAGTTTACACCCTTGCAAGGTTAACAAAACTATTCGAATAGCCGCGTCCGCGGTTAAGGACTACTTGGAACCTGTACCTGATTATTAGACAACTTGAATGGATACTTATAAAACTCGCAAGATAAGCGTGAGTGCTATGGTGTGCCTCCTCGTGGGGAAGTCGAGGAAGTAACCATAGTGGTGTATTGGTTGGAGACTTGGATAGTGGACTCGTGTACGCTTCTTACCTCAAGTCTGGTATTCGTAGTTCAGGAATAGCCAAGTCAAAGCTGGCACTTCTGCATGATGAAACCCCACCAACTTTTACCTTGATACTTGAGCATGAGTAGTTTAGTTCTGATGTAAGTCTTGCTGAGTACGACTTTGTACTCACGTTTGCTTATTCTATGTTTTAGATCAGAAATCGGACCCCGATGGAGTCACCGACCTGAAGCTCGACGTTGACTAAGTTAGCATAGTCCCAGACAGCAGTCTGGTCCCTCGTGGAAGGGCATGTTTGTTTACAAGGCTTCTCTAAGCCATTTGTTAAACTTGTCTGTACTCAGACCTAATTTTCTTCCGTTGTATGATGTAATGTTGATCACAGACATGTGATCTTTGTATGCTCTATGTGTATATCAATAAAGAGTACTTTGTAGAGTTATGTGATGATACCTGCTGTTCATACTAGGCATGTGTGCTGCGTGTATGTTTATAACATGCATGTCTTAGTATTGGTTTTCGAGACCTTAGTTATGATCTGGCTGGCGGTCTTTTATACACCAAGTGGCCCTTAGATGTGCGCAGCTTGGGGCATCGCGATGCGATTGCTCGTGACTCTGTCACGTGCACACTTTGTTGTATGATCGAGCCCGCCCTAGACCCCGATTAAGTGATCGGGCTGGAGTAAGTCTATGTAAGAGTTAGGATCCAATCGACAACATGGTTGAGGCGACTTGTCTATGAATATGGGATTCACCACCCATAAGCATTTAGACTTGTGAGCGGACGTTGAGGACCCATCTCAGTTGATCATTCGGCCTGAATGGGATGCCCCTCACGTTCGATGCTTACCGAGAACGTTCTGTACTTGGCCTTGTCTGCTTAGACAAGTGGATACGGTTCTCGGCTCTCCATGTGATTGTATCATGACTGGAATTACATACGCTAACCATGGGTCCCTACAGACTTGGTATCAGAGCAGGACTGTCTGTAGGACTATCAAACCCTTGGTCGAAGTCGAGTCTAGCATTCTATAGTTATATAGTTACTTGGGTATATAAGGGAACAACGTAAGCCTTCTTTTTCTCCTTACCCTCATCGATCTGAGTTCTGGGTCACCCTTATCTTTTCTACAGGATGATAGGACTAGGCTCATCTATGTCTGACTAGAACATCTCGTTGTTTGCCTCCTTGTAGCCATAGGACAGTTGTGGTCGTCCAGAGTCTTCGTGTTTTGAGTTCCTTGAGGAAGTTCTGTTCAATCTCCTCGAGGTTGTTTCATTTTTCATCCCGGTGTAGCCGTTATGCTGCCGGAATTATTCCGAGTTTCTGTGGATCTTTGCCTTTGCATTACAATCTTTCCGCCTTCATCATGTCCTTCTTGTCTTTGATTCCATCGTACAACCTGTTCTGATTGTTGATCTTTATCACACAGGATGTCAGGTGGAACTCGTAGTGCTGTTCGTAGGAATCGAGACCGTGTTCGGAATCGAAATGATGATGAACCTCTACCATCGCCTTCTGCGGCGGAAATCATGATGGAAGCTGATAAGAATCAACGTGACCAAACACGCCTTCTGGAGCTCATTGAGCAGAATACCGCTCGTCAGCGTAATGTGGTCGTGAGCATTCAGGATTTCATCCTCCTCAAGCCACCGGTATTTCGATGTTCTTCTGAGCCCCTTGAAGCTGATGATTGGCTCCGTTCCATCGAGCGTAAGCTTGATACTGCACATGTTGCTCCCAATGATCGAGTTGTTTTCGCGGTATACTTCCTGGAAGGTGCTGCTCTTCAATGGTGGGAGAACTATGTTGCTATGCAGCCAGATAGTCACGTAGTGACTTGGCAGGAGTTCTGTGTTGCCTTTCGAGGGTACCACATTCTGGATGAATTGATGGAGCGCAAGAAGGAAGAGTTCTGCAATTTGAATCAAGGAAAGATGTCCATCCATGAGTATGTGAGAGAATTCAACCGTCTTGCTCGGTATGCCCAAGATGAGATCACCACCGATGCCAGAAAGCAGGCAAGGTTCCGTAAGGGACTTAGCCCCATCCTTCGTCATGATCTCAACCTCATCGAATTTTCCACCTTTGAGGATTTAGTCAACAGATCCTTCAGAGCTGAGCATGGCAATGAAATTTTCGAGGAGTCCCGCAAGCATGCTCTTGAGCTTGCCCCTTCTTCAAGTTCAGCCCCTCAGAAACGCAAAATTTGGATTCCAACCCGTGCCATACCTCAAAACCTTCTCCAGAGGCCACCACCAAATATATGCCATCCACCCCAACACATTATTCCACCCCGGAATGATGGTGTGCAGCCAAGTAATCCCACTCCCAGCAATTCATACAGGGTATGCTCAAAGTGTGGTCTTCCAGGCCATTACTATCGTCAATGCCCTCAGGTCTTGATGGCACCACGTCATTCTCGACCCAAGCCCCCAAAGAAATCAACCACCAAAGCCTTTCTAGCAAAGCCTTTATCCACTAGTAGTGGTTGTGTGAACCAAATCTCAGTTGAGGAAACCACTGCTGCTTCTGACGTCATTCTTGGTACACTCCCAGTCAATCATGTCCCCGCCTCCGTTCTTTTCGATCCAGGAGCTTCTCATTCATTCATGTCGGAGAGTTATGCACTTCGGCATGGATTTTCTTTTGAAGAAATGTTTTCTCCAATGATCATTCAAACTCCTGGTTCAAAGTGGAAAACTAATAGAGTAAGCCATGGCAATCAAATTTCAATTGAGGGTTTAGTATTCCTTGCTTCACTTATAGCCCTCAAGTCTTCGGACATTGATGTCATCCTAAGAATGGATTGGTTATCAAGGCAGAATGCTTTCCTTGATTGTAAAGCCAAGTCAGTTAAGCTCACCCATCCTTCAGGCCAGACCATTGACTACACATCACCCAACTCTAGAATCCAGATGCATACTTTGAATGTGCTTCCACTTCCAGACCTTGAAGATATTCCGGTGGTTCGTGACTTCCCGGATGTCTTTCCTGAAGAGCTGCCGGGAATGCCACCCGACAGGTGTGTAGAATTCATAGTGGATCTTATACCAGGCACAACCCCAATTTCGAGACGTCCATATAGAATGGCCCCACATGAGTTAGCTGAGCTAAAAACCCAACTTGATGCTTCGTTGGCAAAAGGCTTCATCCGCCCTAGCTCATCGCCATGGGGTTGCCCCGTTCTGTTCGTAACGAAGAAAGATGGAACAGAAAGGATGTGCGTAGACTATAGCCCGCTAAATCTAGCAACGATAAAGAACAAGTACCCACTGGCCAGGATCAATGATCTTTATGGTCAACTTGTTGGATCCTCTGTCTTCTCCAAAATGGATTTGAGATTAGGTTATCATCAAATCAAAATCCGAAACGAGGACATTCCAAAAACGGCTTTCACTACTCGCTATGGTCTTTACGAGTATACCATCATGTCCTTCGGTTTAACCAATGCCCCCGCCACATTCTCGCGCTTGATGAATTTGATCTTCATGGAGTACTTAGATAAAATTGTTGTAGTTTATCTTGATGACATTCTCATCTACTCGAAGAACGAAGAAGAGCACGCAGAACATCTTAGGTTGGTATTGATGAAACTTAGAGAGCACCACCTTTATGCCAAGTTCTTCAAGTGTGAATTTTGGCTACCAGAAGTGACCTACTTAGGCCACGTGATTTCTGCGAAAGGTATTGCTGTGAATCCCGAGAGAGTTCAGGCCGTCCTTGGCTGGACTCCACCTGAATCGGTAAAGCAAGTTAGGAGTTTTCTTGGCTTAGCAAGCTATTGCCGCCACTTCGTCGAGAACTTTTCTAAAGTTGCAAAGCCTCTTACTGAACTCCTCAAGAAAGATAAGAAATTCCAATGGACTCCCAAGTGCGAGGAAAGCTTTCAAGAGCTAAAAAGAAGATTGACTTCTGCACCCGTACTTGCACCTCCAGACACCAAAAGGGATTTCGAGATCTATTGTGATGCTTCACGGCAAGGGTTAGGATGCATACTTATGCAAGATAGACATGTGGTAGCTTATGCTTCACGCCAGTTGCGTCCACATGAAGAGAACTATCCAACCCATGATCTTGAACTCGCTGCCGTAGTTCATGCCCTGAAGACTTGGCGACATTACCTCCTTGGTAATCGTTGTGAGATCTATTCCGACCACCAAAGCCTCAAAGTTATTTTCACCCAGCCAGATCTTAATCTCAGGCAAAGACGCTGGATAGAGTTGATAAAAGATTATGACTTAGGAATTTCTTACACCCCAGGCAAAGCCATTGTCATGGCTGATGCACTAAGTCGTAAGTCGTATTGTAACAACCTCATGTTACAACAGTATCAACCAATTCTTCATGAGGAATTTCGAAAGCTCAATCTCGAGATTGTTCCTCATGGATCGCTTTTCAACTTGGTGGCGAAACCAACCCTTGAGGATCAGATCATAGTTGCCCAAAGGCGTGCACGAGGTGTTCGCCGGATCAAGGAGAACATAGCTAGCGGAGTTGCTAAATGTTTCTCCACAGATAGTAAAGGAACGGTATTCTTTGAAAATCGTTTGGTAGTACCTAAGAATAGGGATCTAAGGCAACTCATCCTCAAAGAAGCCCATGACACACCCCTCTCGATTCATCCCGGTAGCACAAAAATGTACCGAGATCTACGCCAGAGATTTTGGTGGACTAGGATGAAGAGAGACATTGCTCGATTTGTTGCTGAATGTGATGTTTGTCGTCGCATTAAGGCCGAACACCAAAGACCTGCTGGCACACTTCAACCTTTGCCTATTCCAGAGTGGAAATGGGACAACGTCGGTATGGACTTCATCACCGGCTTTCCAAAAACCCAGAAAGGAAATGATGCCATCTTCGTTGTCATAGATAGGCTTTCCAAAGTTGCTCACTTCCTTCCCGTTCGCGAGTCTATAACTGCTAGTCAGTTGGCGGACTTGTACGTCTCTAGAATTGTGTCTCTTCACGGTGTTCCTTTGGTGATCAATTATGATCGTGGTAGCCTTTTCACCTCTAGATTCTGGGGAAGCTTTCAGAATGCTATGGGAACTCATCTATCCTTTAGTACAGCTTTCCATCCTCAGTCTAGCGGTCAAGTCGAAAGGGTTAATCAAATCTTGGAAGACATGCTCAGAGCTTGTGTTATCTCATTCGGAAAGAATTGGGAGAAATCTCTTCCCTTCGCCGAATTTGCTTATAACAATAGCTATCAATCTAGTCTGAACATGGCTCCTTTTCAACTCCTCTATGGACGACGATGTCGAACACCCTTGAACTGGTCAGAAACCGGTGAGAGACAACTCTTTGGACCGGATATGATCAAGGAAGCAGAAGAGCAAGTTCGCATTGTTCGTGATCGTTTGAAAGCCGCCCAGCCTCGTCAGAAAAGCTACTATGATCGTCATCATAGGCAAGAAAGCTACAATCTGGATGAGAAGGCTTACCTTCGGGTTACTCCTCTGAAGGGAACACAAAGATTCGGTATCAAAGGCAAGTTGGCCCCACGTTACATCGGACCTTTCCGCATTCTTGCTAAACCTGGAGAACTTGCCTACCAACTTGAACTACCCCCTCACCTTTCCCGAGTACATGATGTATTCCATATGTCACAACTCAGGCGTTGCTTCAAGGACCCCATCCGCGAAGTCGACCATGAAACGCTTGATCTCCAAGATGACCTTTCTTATCAAGAGTACCCTGTTCGTATTCTTGATTCAGCTGAGCGTGTCACTCGTCGTCAGAAGATTAGGTTTCTGAAAGTGCAATGGTCACACCACTCTGAAAGAGAAGCTACGTGGGAAAGAGAAGACCGTCTCAGTGCCGAGTACCCCTCCTTCCTCCCGACGACTTCTGAATCTCTGGACGAGATTCTTTTGAGTGGGGGCGAGTTGTCAGAACCCCAACTAGGGTAAGTGCTAGGGTTTGAGTAACCTTTGCATCATGCAAAAATTCCAAAAAGAAATTCAAAAATGGGGAAAAGAAAAGCCCTGAGAAATTAAATCAAATGGCCAGATAAAAATCTTTTTCCAAAAATCATTTGAATGTTTGGAAAATTCCTAGAATTTTTGCTGATCATTGCAAAAGTGGTTTGGGGATTTTCCCATGCCCATGGAATATTCAAAAATTCAAAAGGTGCATTGGAAATTAAATTAAACTCCAATTTGAATTTAAATTCAAATTGTTTGATTTTCAAAAGTCACCAAAACTTATGAGTGGCTAGCTATTTATGTTATAAGCCCACATAAAAGTTTTCATGATTTTATAAAATGCCTAGCTAATTGTTTTAGCACAGCAAAACAAATAACAGAAAAACAAAACAGAAGAAAAATAGAAAAGGGAAAGAGAGCCCACCCCACCCACTTACCTGGCCCAGCCTGGCCAGAAGCCGGCCCAGCCCAGCTCGCCCGCGTGTCGTCTTCCTCCCCTCGCCTCCAAGAAGCTCGGTGGCGAGCCGAGCACCGTGGACGCCACCGAGGCTCGCCTGGAAACCCCCAGGCCTCCTCCTCGCGCCACGCAGCTCGCCCAGAAGCCCCGCACCCTTTCCCCCTCCTCCAGCTCCATTCCCCCTTCTCTGCTTTGCGAATTCTCCGCCGACAGTGAGCCCACCGGAGCGCCGCCGTGGAAAGCACATGGCCAACGGCCTCCTCTCGCCGAGCTGAAGTGTCCAGAAGCACCAGAGCCCTCGACTTCCTCTCCCCAAGCACGAAATCGAACCCAGAGGACCCGAGGACGTCGCCATCTTCACCGACTTGCCGCCGGCCGCAGTGGAGCCCGTCGTCGATTGCGCCGCCGTGCTGCTTCCCCTGACTCCGCCGTCCTCGCCATTCGATCCAGGGTGAGCTTCCGGTTCGAAACCCCCTGCTCCCGCTATCCCCCGTGCCCCCGTGCCTGATTCCCTCTTCAACCGACGCCGGCCGCCGCCATTGCCGTCGTAGCCGTGCTCCAGCACCTCCCCTTGAACCCCCGATGGCATCTTCAGACGCGCGAGGCCCCCAGCTTCCTCCCAGTACCACCCATGCCTCTCCCCGTGGCCTTTTGGCCAAGTCCGGCGAGCGCCGCCGTGGCCAGTGCCACCGGCGTCAAGCCGCCGGGCACTTAGCCCGTAACCCACCACTAAACCAACCTAACCCTCACTGACTAGTGGGCCCATCCACTAATCTAATCCCTGTTTAAAAACTAACCGCAAGGGATTAACCCACTGAGGCTGACACCCTGGAACCACATGTCAGCCCCCCCACTGATGTCAGCATTGCATCATGCTGATGCAATAAATCAAATTCCAGAAAAATAGAAATGAATTAAAAGAATTACAAAAATTACAGAAAATCATATAAACTTTGGAAATTCATAGAAAATTTATATGAACTCCAAATTGGACAAATAATATATGAAAAATGATCAGCATAAAATTCTCTATCCAAATATGCAACTTTCAACCATGTTTGAGTTGATTTTAAAATGGGACCAGTAGCTTTTGCTATTTGGCTTAATTGGAATTAATTCAAATTTAATTCAAATGCAATTCAAATTTTAACCATTACAATGCAAACATGATCACTTGAACTTCAGAAGCATATCACACACATGATCACATGGTTTCAAATGATCAAACATTTTCAAATGCATTTTGGTTAAATTGAAATTCATATATGGAGTTTGAATTTGCATTTCAAATGCTATACACTTCATTTAAATCAAATGTACCACAAACCAGCACCATTCACCTCATGGACAACAATATCATGTGCTTGTGCATTTTACTTCCGAAGTTGTTCCCCCTTGTTGATGATTGTTTCCGGTACCAGCTTTTCCGAGACGGTGATCACCCCCGAAGGAGAAGACCACCGTTAAGACCCGTGTGTCGTCAGCAAGGCAAGCAAACCCCATTGATCATGTCTATAAAATCCCAATTCCCTCTCAGTCTCGCTTATGCATGTTTAGGAGATCACTTTGTATCGATTCTACCGCATAGTTGAACCCATATCTGATGCATGACCTATCATCTTGTCACAGTAGTAAGCAAACCACAATCCTAGCTGACATAAGAGTTGATTGATATCATGTGGCCCCTGCAACTGTTAATGCTTATTGCATGCTTAGTGATACAGTGAGGTTGCTTTTGATGTGAGTCGAGATGATGGTGAACATGGTGTTGATGAAAGTGAAACTGTGTTGGTGAATCCACCCTAAGAACGAAGGAACTGTGTTGGTTGAACCTGTACCTGATTATTAGACAACTTGAATGGATACTTATAAAACTCGCAAGATAAGCGTGAGTGCTATGGTGTGCCTCCTCGTGGGGAAGTCGAGGAAGTAACCATAGTGGTGTATTGGTTGGAGACTTGGATAGTGGACTCGTGTACGCTTCTTACCTCAAGTCTGGTATTCGTAGTTCAGGAATAGCCAAGTCAAAGCTGGCACTTCTGCATGATGAAACCCCACCTCCTTTTACCTTGATACTTGAGCATGAGTAGTTTAGTTCTAATGTAAGTCTTGCTGAGTACGACTTTGTACTCACGTTTGCTTATTCTATGTTTTAGATCAGAAACCGGACCCCGATGGAGTCACCGACCTGAAGCTCGACGTTGACTAAGTTAGCATAGTCCCAGACAGCAGTCTGGTCCCTCGTGGAAGGGCATGTTTGTTTACAAGGCTTCTCTAAGCCATTTGTTAAACTTGTCTGTACTCAGACCTAATTTGCTTCCGTTGTATGATGTAATGTTGATCACAGACATGTGATCTTTGTATGCTCTATGTGTATATCAATAAAGAGTACTTTGTAGAGTTATGTGATGATACCTGTTGTTCATACTAGGCATGTGTGCTGCGTGTATGTTTATAACATGCATGTCTTAGTATGGGTTTTCGAGACCTTAGTTGCGATCTGGCTGGCGGTCTTTTATACACCAAGTGGCCCTTAGATGTGCGCAGCTTGGGGCATCGCGATGCGATTGCTCGTGACTCTGTCACGGACACACTTTGTTGTATGATCGAGCCCGCCCTAGACCCCGATTAAGTGATCGGGCTGGAGTAAGTCTATGTAAGAGTTAGGATCCAATCGACAACATGGTTGAGGCGACTTGTCTATGAATATGGGATTCACCACCCATAAGCATTTAGACTTGTGAGCGGACGTTGAGGACCCATCTCAGTTGATCATTCGGCCTGAATGGGATGCCCCTCACGTTCGATGCTTACCGAGAACGTTCTGTGCTTGGCCTTGTCTGCTTAGACAAGTGGGTACGGTTCTCGGCTCTCCATGTGATTGTATCATGACTGGAATTACATACGCTAACCCCGGGTCCCGACAAGACGACTGGTTCCCTCATGGAGGGCTTGTGTTTAAATAAGGCTTCTTAAGCCATTTGTTAAACTTGTCTGTACTCAGACATACTTTGCTTCCGCTTGTTGTTGTAATGTTCGATCACATGCTTGTGATCTCTGTGTGCACTCTATAAGAGTTATCAATAAAATGTATACTTTGTAGAGAATTGCAATGATACCTATTGTTCATACAAGGCATGTGTGCTGCGTGTATGTTTATAACATGCATGTCTTTGTATGGGTTTTCGAGGACTTAGTTGTGATCTGGCTGGCGGTCTTTCATACACCAAGTGGCCCTTAGATGTGCGCATCTTGGGGCATCACGATGTGATTGTTCGAGACTCTGTTTCGTGCACACTTTGTGGTATGATCGAGCCCGCCCTAGACCCCGACTAAGTGATCGGGCTGGAGTAAGTCTATGTAAGAGTTATGAGATAGTCGATAGTATGGTTGAGGCGACTTGTCTTTGAATATGGGAGTTCATCACCCATATCATTAGACTTGTGTGCGGACGATGAGGACCCATCTCAGTTGATCATCCGGCCTAGATGGGATGCCCCTCACGTACGATGCTTTCCGAGAACGTTCTGTGCTTGGCCTTGTCTTCTTAGACAAGTGGGTACGGTTCTCGGCTCTCCATATGACTATCTCTTAGCTAGACTCGCATACGCTAACCCCGGGTCCCGACAGACTTGGTATCAGAGAAGAACTGACAGTAGGACTAGTAGCCTTGGCCGAAGTCGAGTCTAGCCTTCTATAGTTATATAGTTACTCTGGGTATATAAGGGAACAACGTAAGGCTTCTTTTTTCTCCTTACCCCCTTCGTTCTGAGTTCTGAGTCACCCTCATCTTATTCTACGGGAAGATAGGACTAGGCTCTCCTCTATCTGATTAGAACATCTCGTTGTTTGCTTCCTTGTAGCCGTAGGAAAGTTGTGTCCAGTTTCCTAGCATTGTTGTAATGCTGATTTCTTACATTGTATTATGTAAGTGTTGTTTTCCATGTTGGAAGAAATTTCCATTTCTTACAATTACAGCCGTTATGCTGTCCGAGTCATTCCAGGTTTATCTCATAATCTGATGCATTTGCAAACTCCTTCTTTCTGTTTCAGATGGCAGATCTTCCCCCTTGGCAGATTGTTCGTTTGACCAGGTGCCTCAGTGTGCGTGGCCATCCCGCCACGTTGATCGAGATGATGTCCTATGTGGGATATCGATGGTATCCTGAGTACACTGTCGAGGAGCAGTTCCACGACTTCA
Organism: Bromus sterilis; assembly: GCA_950022295.1. NCBI lineage: Eukaryota > Viridiplantae > Streptophyta > Magnoliopsida > Poales > Poaceae > Bromus > Bromus sterilis. The sequence goes on along the minus strand of OX465596.1, from coordinate 341,866,978 downwards.
ACCAGACCCAGTTCCACTGCATTGTCAGGATCTACCCGCACCACAATGGAGTCACTCAGCCTATCCACTTTGGACATGGCATTGGCATGACTGAGAACATGGCTGTGCAGGATGCTGCATACTCATGTATTACCCTGCTGAGAGAGGAGCACACTATGCTTAGAGAGACCTCGTTCCTCTATATACCTGCTGCACTTCCAGGAGAAGAGGGATATTACACCGGACTCTACTCAGATCACTCTGCAGAGGATCCAGTACTTCAGATGACTGCTAGATTTGCTAGTGATCGAGATCGTGATGCGCGTGCTCTCCGTTTTGAGCTTCATGCCACCCGTGTTCGTCTGTATCGAGCACTGACACTCTTGGCACCCTTCGTGAGTGTTGGATCAGTCGAGTATGATGTTATCTACCCTGTGAGGACTCAGATGCCTTCTCGAGTTGCTTGGCCCGAGATTGGAGGCATTTTTCCACCCCGTGGTCCTTTGCTTCCACCCCTACACTGGACCTAGACCCCATCCTTTCCCAAATGGATATCAGGGTCCACAGGCCTCCGTGTTTTCCGATGGTCATCTTCAGCTACCGGGATACACGGGTAACTTTTACGAGGACTACTATGGAGATGGAGATGAGTGAGACCGCCTGTGGTCTTACTTAGTGAGGATGTAGTAGTATCTTAATATATTGTACGCAAGGTGTCTAAGTTCCAGAGGCTTAGATAAATAATGTATAGGAAGTCAGAGTGCCTCTGAAGGATGTATCATCTTCATCACGTTTGTATTAGCTTGGTGCTTGTACTAAAACGATGTATGGTTTGTATGATAGCTTGTGAATATATGGCTTGTATGCTTTTATCACCATGTTGTCAAGATGATTACTTCCTTTGCTCTGTAATCCTTCCAGTACTTCAATACCTTGTTTAGATTATTCCAATCAACTCTGTTTGACTTTGGTTTTTCACCTTCAGGATGTCTCAAGGAACCCGTGGCCAGCTTGGTCGTAACCAGGGTCGTGGAAATGAACAGGAGGAAGGCAACCTTCCACCCCCACCCACGATGGCTCAGGTTCTGATGGAGGTTGAGAGGAACCGCCGAGACTCTCACCATTTGCTGGAGGTCATTGCCCGCAACACCACTCAGCAGCGCAATGAGTTGGTGTCCCTGAACAACTTCATCCGGCTTCATCCCCCGGTTTTCAGTTACTCCACCGAGCCCCTTGACGCCGATGACTGGCTTCGCAGCATCGAGAGGAAGCTCCAAGCAGGCCATGTTGCAGATGGCGACAAGGTCAGCTATGCCACCTATCACCTTGAAGGTGCAGCTAGCTCTTGGTGGGAGAACTTCCTGAACATGCGTCCCGTTGGACCGCCCGCATCTTGGGATGAGTTCTGCACTTCCTTCCGCGAGCACCACATTCCAAAGGGTCTTATGGACCGCAAGCGTGAGGAGTTCTGCAACCTCACCCAAGGCAGAAGGACCGTTGACGAGTTTAGTCGTGAGTTTAACCGACTGGATCGTTATGCTACTGAAGAGGTCTCCACCGACGCCAAGAAGCAAGAAAGGTTCCGTCGTGGATTAAATTCTGGACTCCGTCGTGAGCTCAACCTACATGACTTTGCCACCTTCCAGGTCCTTGTCAACAAGGCCATCAAGGCAGAGGACATGAACAACCCCAATTACTTCCGCAAACACCCTAGGGACGATGGTTCATCCAGTTCCGGCTCTCAGAAGCGCAAGATCTGGATCCCCAACAGTATGTTCCGCCAGAACAACCCACCGAGGCCATCCTATGTGGCGCCTCGTCCACCAACTCAGTTCCACCCAACTCCACCAAACAACCCAGCTCCACGCACTGTCTTTGGAGCCTGTTACAAGTGTGGTCAGGCAGGCCACTACTCTCGTGAGTGTCCCCAGAACCAGCTCCAGAATCAGAATGCTCCACCCCGTGCCGAAGGCAACAACAATGGTCGTGGCAAGCCACCCCAGAAGGTCTACACCGCCAAACCCGCTCCTCCCGCCACTCGTGGACGTGTGAACCAGATTGCCGCCGAAGAGACTGACGACACCACTGACGTCATTCTTGGTACGCTCCCAGTCAATTATGTTCCTACTTCCGTTCTTTTCGACCCAGGAGCATCTCATTCATTCATGTCGGAAAGTTATGCACTTCGTCATGAGTTATCTTTTGTTGAATTATCCACCCCCATGATTATTCAAACTCCAGGGTCAAGATGGCAAACTAATAGAGTAAGCCATGGTAATCAAATTGCAATTGAGGGTTTAGTATACCTTGCTTCACTCATAGCCCTCAAGTCTTCAGACATTGATGTCATCCTTGGCATGGATTGACTATCAAGACAGAATGCCTACCTAGATTGCAAAGGCAAATCAGTGAAACTCACCCACCCTTCAGGCAAAACCGTCAACTATACCTCACCCAGAACAAGAACCCAAGTGCATTCTTTGAATGTACTTCCCCTTCCCGAACTTGAAGATATTCCGGTGGTTCGTGACTTCCCGGATGTCTTTCCTGAGGAGCTGCCGGGCATGCCACCCGACAGATGTGTAGAGTTTATAGTGGATCTTGTACCAGGAACCGGCACCAATTTCTAGACGCCCATACAAAATGGCCCCACGTGAGTTAGTTGAGCTTAAAACCCAACTGGAAGCTTTGTTGGAAAAAGGCTTCATCCGCCCTAGCTCATCGCCATGGGGTTGCCCCGTTCTGTTCGTAACGAAGAAAGATGGAACAGAAAGGATGTGCGTAGACTATTGCCCGCTAAATTTAGCGACGATAAAGAACAAGTACCCATTGCCCAGGATCAATGATCTTTATGATCAACTTGCAGGATCATCTGTATTCTCCAAGATGGATTTGAGATTAGGTTATCATCAAATCAAAATCCGAAACGAGGACATTCCCAAAACGGCTTTTACTACTCGTTATGGTCTTTACGAGTACACCGTCATGTCCTTTGGTTTAACCAATGCCCCCGCCACTTTCTCGCGCATGATGAATTCGATCTTCATGGAGTACCTAGATAAATTTGTTGTAGTTTATCTCGATGACATTCTCATCTACTCAAAGAACGAAGAAGAACATGCCGAACACCTAAGGCTGGTATTGACGAAACTTCGAGAGCATCGCCTGTATGCTAAATTCTCCAAGTGTGAATTTTGGCTACCAGAAGTGACCTACTTAGGCCACGTGATTTCTGCAAAAGGCATTGCTGTGAATCCTGAGAGAGTTCAGGCCGTCCTTGACTGGACTCCACCTGAATCGGTTAAGCAAGTTAGGAGTTTTCTTGGCCTAGCCAGCTACTGTTGTCGCTTCGTCGAGAACTTTTCTAAAGTTTCAAAGCCTCTTACTGAACTCCTCAAGAAAGATAAGAAATTCCTATGGACTCCCAAGTGCGAGGAAAGCTTTCAAGAGCTAAAAAGAAGATTGATTTCTGCACCTGTACTTGCACCTCCAGACACCAAGAAGGATTTCAAGATCTATTGTGACGCATCACGGCAAGGGTTAGGATGCATACTTCTGCAAGATCGGCATGTGGTAGCTTATGCTTCACGCCAGTTGCGGCCACATGAAGAGAACTATCCTACCCATGACCTTGAACTCGCTGCCGTAGTTCATGCCCTAACAACTTGGCGACATTACCTCCTTGGTAATCGTTGCGAGATCTATTCCGACCACCAAAGCCTCAAATACATTTCCACCCAGCCAGATCTTAATCTCAGGCAAAGACACTGGATTGAGTTGATCAAAGATTACGACGTAGGAATTTCTTACACCCCAGGCAAAGCCAATGTCATGGTTGATGCACTAAGTCGTAAGTCGTATTGTAACAACCTCATGTTACAACAATATCAACCACTTCTTCATGAGGAATTTTGCAAGCTCAATCTTGCGATTGTTCCTCATGGCTATCTTTCTACCTTGGTGGCGAAACCAACTCTTGAGGATCAAATCATAGTTTCCCAAAGACGTGCACGAGGTGTTCGCCGGATCAAGGAGAACATTGCTAGCGGAGTTGCTAAATGTTTCTCCACAAATAGCAAGGGAACGGTATTCTTTGAAAATCGTTTGGTAGTACCTAAGAATAGGGAACTAAGGCAACTCATCCTCAAAGAAGCCCATGACACACCCCTCTCGATTCATCCCGGTAGCACAAAAATGTACCGAGATCTACGCCAGAGATTTTGGTGGACTAGGATGAAGAGAGACATTGCTCAATTTGTTGCCGAATGTGATGTTTGTCGTCTCATTAAGGCAGAACATCAAAGACCTGCTGGTACACTTCAACCTTTGTCTATTCCAGAGTGAAATGGGACAAAGTCGGTATGGAATTCATCACCGGCTTTCCAAAAACCCAGAAAGGAAACAATGCCATCTTCGTTGTCATAGATAGGCTTTCCAAAGTTGCTCACTTCCTTCCAGTTCGCGAGTCTATAACTGCTAGTCAGTTAGCGGTCTTGTACGTCTCTAGAATTGTATCCCTTCACGGTGTTCCTTTGGAAATCAATTCTGATCGCGGTAGCCTTTTCACCTCTAGATTTTGGGGAAGCTTTCAGAATGCTATGGGAACTCATCTCTCGTTTAGTACAGCTTTCCATCCTCAGTCTAGCGGTCAAGTCGAAAGGGTTAACCAAATTCTTGAAGACATGCTCAGAGCTTGTGTTATTTCATTCGGAAAGAATTGGGAGAAGTCTCTTCCATTCGCCGAATTTGCTTATAACAATAGTTTTCAATCTAGTCTGAACATGGCTCCTTTTGAACTTCTTTATGGACGACGATGTCGAACACCACTAAACTGGTCAGAAACCGGTGAAAGAAAATTCTTTGGACCGGATATGATCAAGGAAGCAGACGAGCAAGTTCGCATTGTTCATGATCAATTGAAAGCAGCCCAGTCTCGTCAGAAAAGCTACTATGATCGTCATCATAGGCAAGAGAGCTACAATCTGGATGAGAAGGCTTACCTTCGGATTACTCCTCTGAAGGGAACCCAACGTTTCGGTATCAAAGGCAAGTTGGCCCCACGTTACATCGGACCTTTCCGCATTCTTGCTAAACGTGGAGAATTTGCCTACCAACTTGAACTACCCCCACACCTTTCCCGAGTACATGATGTATTCCATGTGTCCCAACTTAGGCATTGCTTCAAGGACCCCATCCGCGAAGTCGACCATGAAACGCTTGATCTCCAAGATGATCTTTCTTATCGAGAATACCCCGTTCGTATTCTTGATTCCGCAGAGCGTGTCACTCGTCGTCAGAAGATTAGGTTTTTGAAAGTGCAATGGTCACACCACTCTGAGAGAGAAGCTACGTGGGAAAGAGAAGACCGTCTCAGTGCCGAGTACCCCACCTTCCTCCCGCAGACTTCTGAATCTCGGGACGAGATTCTGTTGGGTGGGGGCGAGTTTTCAGAACCCTCTGTTAGGTAATGTGCTAGGATCAAACTCATCTTGAATCATGTTAATAATTTCAAAAGAAATCTTTGAAATCAACTTAAAAAGAAAAATGGGAGAAGGAACCCCCCTAGATGAATTAATTCAAAAGGCCAGATAATAATCTTCTCCAAAATTTCATGTTAGAATTTTGAAAAGTCTTATAAATGAGTGTGATCACATATCAAGTGATGTGGGACCCACCCCATTCTCATGGATTTTTCAAATATTCAAACAGTGCCTTGGAATTAATCAAAAACCCCTATTTGAGTTAAGATTCAAATTATTTGAATTTTAAAAAATGCCAAACTTTATAAGTGGCTAGTCTATATTATTATGAGGCCATATAAAAAGTTTCAGCATTTTTAGAAAATGGCTAGGTATTTATTTTTTCTAGCCAAAACAAATGTCAGAAAAGAAAAACAGAAAAAGAAGCAGAAAACCTTACCTGGCGCCCCAGGCGAAAGCAGCACACCAGCCCTGCCGGCCCACCAGGGGCAGCAGGGTCTTCTTCCCCGCCCCGCGCCTCCAAGATGCTCGGTGGAATGCCACCGAGCCAGCCGTGGACAACACGTCGCCGTTGAGGGCCTTCCAGGCCTCCCCGTTCCTCCTTCTCGCGCCTGGAGACGCCCTGGAGCACGCCTCCTCCATTCCCCCCCTCCAGAACTCTTCCCCTTCCTCTCCCGCTCGATTTCGTCACCGCCCGAGACCCCGCCAGAGCACCGACGAGAAGAACGCGTGGACAACGCCGTCCACATGCCGCGCCACCTTGTCCATCTGCTTCGCCGTCGTCCTCTACGCCAAGGAGTGCAGCCAATCGAGAAGAAGAGCCCCTGGACGTGACGCAAGCTTCACCAAGAACTCGCCTGACCCGCGAGCTTGTCGTCGTCGATTCGCCGCCGTTGAAGCCTCCCCGAGCTTGATGTGGCTTCTGTTCGATTCGCGGTGAGCTACTGAGCGTTTCCCCTAAGCTTCCATCACCCCGCAACCCCTCTAGCCGGTTTCACCATGGAAGCCGAGGAAGGTCGCCGCCATGGACGACGATGACGTCGCCCCTGTGCCCCATCATCTCGTCCAGCGCGCGCGTTTGACTCTCAGTGGCTCTAGCCGTGAGCGCCGCCGTGCGCTGGAGTCGCCGGCGTCTAGCCGCCGGTAGCCCGCCGACGTGGCAGGGGTGATTAGCCCTAATCCACCCCCCCTGGTGTCACTGACGAGTGGGCCCAGAGCCCTTAACCCCCCCGGTTAGTTTAAACTAACCGGGTTAATTAACCAAGTGGCTGACAGGCCGACCCCACACGTCAGACCCCCCCCCCCCCTGACGTCACCCTTGCGCAAGCCTGACGCAGTAATTCGATTAAATGATTTATATAAATCCAGAAATTCCAGAAAAAGGCTGAAACTTTGGAAATTCATAGAAAATTCATATCAACTCCAAATTTAACAAATAATATATGAAAAACGATCAGGAGAAAATAAGATATCCAAATTTTCAACTTTCAACTATGTTTGAGTTGAATTTAAAATGAGATCAGTAGCATTTTCTATTTGATTTAAATGGAATTAAATCAAATTCAATTCAAATACTTTTGCAACTTGAACCATGGCAACATGCTACATTTCATTTACACATCAGAGGCATATCATACACATTTCAAAATGACTCAACTTGATCAAACAATGTCACATGTAACTTGGCTAAATTTGAATTCAAATTGGAGTTTGAATTTGCAATTCAATTTGCAATATACTCCATTTAAATGGAATTGCTTCACACATCAAAGCATATACATCAAGTTTCAACCTTCCATCATGTGATTGTGCATTGTATTTACTTTGCTACTTTGTTTGTTGTTTGTCGAGTAGAGGTGGAACCGGAACAGGAGGCTGCCCCCTTCGTTGAAGACCCCGAACCCGAACCTCGTCAGCAAGGAAAGCAAAAACCCTTTGATCATGTCGATAAAATCCCACTTCCCTCTCATGTCTCGCTTATGCATTGTTTAGGACGATTACCATGATGCGTTTCTACCGCATAGATGAACCCATTCCTTTGCATGACCTATCATTTTGTCACAGTAGTAAGCAAACCACAATCCTAGCAAATGTAGGAGTTGATTGATATCATGTGGCCCCTGCAATTGTTACTGCTTATTGCATGCTTAGAGTGATACCATGATGATAATATATCGAGAGTCGGGATGGTAGTGATCATGTTGATGATGGAAGAAAGGTGTTGGTGAATCTACCCTAATACAAGGGTGAACGATGAGAGGCTGTGTAGGAGTACACGGTGGGTTGTCTCGTTGAACACCGCCCTAAGTCCGAGTTCTTGTGTGGTGATCCAAGATGAAGAGTACAACCACACATTGGGCTCACTGACCCCTCTCAACCTATTAACTCATCCCTTTCGATGTCCAGATGTCGCAATAGTTCGGAGTTCTGGTAGGTCTGTGGCCTGGCTACTAAGTGAGAGAACGGCTCACCCGAGACCGGCTTATGCACCACGCACGCATCACTTGGGTCCACTTTGGTAAACCGACCGGGTTCACGATAGTGGTAGCCAACCCAGGTAGGCGGCTTTCTTGGACTAGATAGGCTATGAGGTAACAGTTGTGGTGAGCATCCTCGCTGGCACCCCTTGAATGGTGTCGAGATCAAAGGCGGTAAATGATGATCATGTGTGTGTAGCGGTACACCCCTGCAGGGTTAACAAAACTATTCGAATAGCCGCGTCCGCGGTTATGGACTTCTTGGAAAGCTTAGCTTGATTATTAGACAACTTGAACTGGATACTTCTAAAACACACCAAGATAAGTGTGAGTGCTATGGCGTGCTTTCTCGTGGGGAAGTCGAGGAAGGAACCATAGTGGTGTAATTGGTTGGAGAAATTAGTGGACTCGTGCACGCTTCTTACCTCAAGTTTGGTACTCGTAGTTCAGGACTAGCCTAGTCAAAGCTGGCACTTCTGCAAGTGAAACCCCACCTCCCTTTACCTTGATACATGTGCATGAGTAGTATAGCTCCTATGTAAGTCTTGCTGAGTACGACTTTATACTCACGTTTGCTTAATCTATGTTTTAGATGAAACCACTGACCCCGAAGGTGGCTTCTTCATCGAGCTCGACGACTGAAGATCAAGCTAGTCTAGTCCGAGTCAGACGACTGGTTCCCTCGTGGAGGGCTTGTGTTTAAATAAGGCTTCTTAAGCCATTTGTTAAACTTGTCTGTACTCAGACATACTTTGCTTCCGCTTGTTGTTGTAATGTTGGATCACATGCTTGTGATCTCTGTGTGCACTCTATAAGAGTTATCAATAAAATGTATACTTTGTAGAGAATTGCAATGATACCTAATGTTCATACAAGGCATGTGTGCTGCGTGTATGTTTATAACATGCATGTCTTTGTATGGGTTTTCGAGACCTTAGTTGTGATCTGGCTGGCGGTCTTTTACACACCAAGTGGCCCTTAGATGTGCGCAGCTTGGGGCATCGCGATGCGATTGTTCGAGACTCTGTTTCGTGCACACTTTGTGGTATGATCGAGCCCGCCCTAGACCCCGACTAAGTGATCGGGCTGGAGTAAGTCTATGTAAGAGTTATGAGATAGTCGATAGTATGGTTGAGGCGACTTGTCTTTGAATATGGGAGTTCATCACCCATATCATTAGACTTGTGTGCGGACGATGAGGACCCATCTCAGTTGATCATCCGGCCTGGATGGGATGCCCCTCACGTACGATGCTTTCCGAGAACGTTCTGTGCTTGGCCTTGTCTGCTTAGACAAGTGGGTACGGTTCTCGGCTCTCCATATGACTATGTCTTAGCTAGACTTGCATACGCTAACCCCGGGTCCCGACAATCGATGTCACTACGTGTGATATCTATGGTATTAGGATCCTTTTCTTCGTACCTATGCTCTGGGAATCTTCTCTCTTATCCTTGCTGGTAAGTTTTACAAACTCTGACATTAGGATCACGTTCTCTTGATTCCACCCGGCGTTCTAGTGCTAACTCATTGATTGAGTCGTGTCGCAGGAGTTCTACCCCAGGTCCGGGACCGCGGATCCCATTCTCATTCTGGGCAGGCCGCGCGTCCTCTGGCATTAACTCCTGGGGCCAACAGTTTTCTTGCGGTGTGATTGACATAGTGGAATCTATGTCGCATCGTGTAATCCTTACCGCGGTCTGCATGCCGCCTACTGAGTCCTTTTCCTTAATTTCTACGACGCTACGCTGTCCGATTTTGACCGACTGTGTGCAAAGATCTGTATGTCTATATGACTACTATTGTGTATCTACTGCACTTCTCGTTCATTGCTCATACTACATCATGTATGACTTCTTATCCTTGCAAATGCTTTGTCTGAACTAACCCCTGCTGTTCAGGCAGGATGGCTGACGATCCCCAACCTCCACCTTATATGGCCGCAGTACTGCAACAGTTTGATCTGAACCGTCAGTTTATGGCCGGAGTAATGACCCAGCTTTCAACTCAGAATTCCCCAATAACACTGCAGGAGTTCGTGCGCCTCAGTCCGTCCACCTTCCGCAGCTCCGCCAATCCTATGGATGCCGATGATTGGCTCTGTGATATTGCTTTTCAGATGGAGTCAGCTGATGTAGCCCCTGCCAGTTACCTCACCTTTGCGACTTATCATATGAGGGGTCCAGCTGCTCAGTGGTGGGAAAGCCACCGGCTTGCGTTGCCAGATGGAACTGTAACCACTTGGCAAGAATTCCAGTTAGCCTTCCGTGCATGGCACCTCCCTCAAGGTCTGATGGACCAGAAGAAGGAGGAGTTCCGCAAACTCCGTCAGGACCAGACGACTGTTGATGAATATCATAGGAAATTCCTTGAGTTGTCCCGCTATGCTGCGAGAGACGTCGCCATCGACGCTCGCAAACAGGAGAAATTCCGAGAAGGACTGCGTCCTGATATAGAGCTCGCAATTGTCCTTCACGATTGTGCGGACTTGGAGACCCTTGTCAGCAAGGCTTTTCAAGTTGAAACTGCTCTGACTAAGAACCACGAGTCGCTCAAGCGTGCTCGAGATGCTGGCCCATCTTCGGGTCGGCCCGTTCAGAAACTTCGAGTCTGTCTCCCGCACAATGTTTTTCACCGGGCTGCTCCAACGCCAAGGCCGTCTTATGCTGCACCTCGTCTGCCTCCGCCTCCGAGACAGCTAATGATTCCGGCTGAACAACCCAATATTATGGCTCCGCCCCAGAACGATTGCTTATGTCGCCAGTGTGGACAGCCAGGTCATCGCGCGCCTTGTCCTCCTGTTAGCAGAAAGAGAAGATGTAGAAGCCGTCATTCTAGTAACCGCAACACCAAACAGTGTACTACGAGTTGTGCTCAGGTCACTCATGTCAAGATGGAAGAAGCTCGCGAGTCCCCAAAAATAGTGATGGGCACTTTACTCGTCAATTCAACGCCAGCTTCTGTTCTTTTTTATTCCGAGGCATCACATTACTTTATGTCCCAATCGTTTGCTCAGTTGCATGGAATAACTATGAAACCCTTGGCCACTCCTTTAGCGGTAAATGCCGTTGGATCTCAGAGCCGTGCCACCATGATGAGCCCAGATACCACCATTGCAATTGTGGGTCTGTTGTTCCCTGCTCCTCTTATTGTCCTGAAGTCGTCCAACATTGATATCATACTCGGTATGGATTGGTTGGCAGCACATGATGCCCGTATCGACTGTGCCACTAAGACAGTTCAACTCACGCACCCTTCTGGCAAAAAGATTATGTACTCGGCCCGAACAGCTCAGCATGCCGAAGGCCAGATATATGCCCTGAATGCTTTGAATACCTCAACTCTTGAAGGGATCGAGAATGTTCCAGTTGTTCGCGATTTTCTCGACGTCTTCCCAGAAGAACTGCCGGGAATACCCCCGATCAGAGATGTCAAATTCGTCATCGACTTGAAGCCTGGCACCGTCCCTATTGCTAATTGTCCTTATAAGATGCCACCTCACCACCTCCTTGAACTGAAAAAGGAGATCGACACAGCACTTCAAAAGGGCTTCATCCGTCCAAGTTCCTCTGCTTGGGGAGCACCTTCACTCTTTGTCAAGAAGAGCGATGGAACGAACCGTTTGGTCCAAGATTACCGACCTATCAACCAGGCAACCATACAGAACAAGTATCCGCTTCCTCGGATCAACGATCTATATGATCAACTTGCTGGATCTACGGTGTTCTCGAAACTCGACTTGAGGTTGGGTTACCATCAGATCCGGGTCCGCGAAGAGGACATCCCGAAGACCGCCTTCATTACTCGTTATGGTTCTTACGAGTACACCGTCATGTCCTTTGGCCTGACCAATGCCCCAGCCACCTTCTCTCGGTTGATGAACTATATATTCATGGAATACCTCGACAAGTTCGTCTTGGTTTATCTGGATGATATCTTGGTATACTCCAAGAATGAAGAAGAACATGCTGAACACCTTCGTCTTATACTGGAAAAGCTTCGAGAACACAAACTCTATGCTAAGTATTCCAAGTGTGAATTCTGGCTTCCCGAAGTAACCTACCTTGGTCATGTGATTTCCAAGGATGGCGTTGCCGTCACCCCAGAACGAATCCAGGCTATTCTTGACTGGACTCCTCCCAAGACCGTCAAGCAAGTCAGAAGTTTCCTCGGACTCGCTAGCTATTGCCGCCGTTTCGTCGAGAACTTCTCCAAGATTGCCAAGCCTCTGACTAATCTGCTTCACAAAGGCGTCAAGTTTGAGTGGACTGATAAATGTCAAGAAAGTTTTCAAGCTCTCAAGGACAAGCTCACTTCTCCCCCAGTGCTTGCTCCCCCTGATACCAAGAAGGACTTCGTGATATGTTGCGATGCGTCTCGTCAAGGATTAGGCTGTGTCCTAATGCAAGAGCGCCGCGTGATTGCTTATGGCTCTCGTCAGTTGCGTTCTCACGAAGATAAGTACCCAACGCATGATCTCAAATTGGCAGCAGTAATTTATGCATTGAAGCTGTGGCGACATTACCTCGTTGGTAATCGTTGCGAGATCTACACCGACCACCAAAGCCTAAAGTACTTGTTTAATCAGCCCGACCTGAATCTCCGCCAACAAAGATGGCTTGAGACAATAGCCGATTTTAACATGGATATTCATTACACCCCTGGCAAAGCTAATGTGATGGCTGATGCCCTGAGCCGTAAAGCTTACTATAGTGAAATTGAGGTGCAACTAGAACAACCACCTTTGTATGAAGAGTTTAAAAAGCTGAACCTCGAGATTGTTCCTCAAGGTTATGTAGATAACCTGGTTATCGAACCGGATCTCATCAAATCTGTCAAGGGTATACAGTTTTATGATGATTTCGTACACAAGATTAAGCGCAATATCGCAAATGGGAGACCCTCACCCTTCACTATTAATAGCGAAGGTGCGGTGTTCTACCAGAACCGTTTAGTGGTTACTCACAGCAAGGGCAGGCATGAGAACCTGGATATGACCCCGAAGGTCATGAAAGCGGCTCACGATACCCCGTTGTCCATTCATCCAGGAAGCACCAAGATGTACCAAGACATTCGTCCGCAGTTCTGGTGGCCTAACATGAAACAAGGCATGGCCCGGTATGTTTCTGAATGTGACGTTTGTCGTCGCGTCAAGGGTGAACATAAAAAACCCGCTGGAGCTCTACAGCCACTTGAAATTCCTGAATGGAAGTGGGACAAAGTCCATATGGACTTCGTCACTGGTTTTCCTAGATCACAGAAGGGAAACGATGCGATCTTTGTCGTCATCGACCGGTTCTCCAAGGTTGCTCACTTTATACAAGTCAAGGAGAAGATCACCGCTACTCAGTTGGCAGAATTGTACATCTCCCAAATTGTTTCACTCCACGGTATTCCGTTGGAGATTAGTTCAGATCGTGGCAGCCTTTTCACCTCAAGATATTGGAGGAGTTTCCAAGAAGCTTTGGGGACTATTCTGCATCTCAGCACCGCTTATCACCCCCAGTCACAAGGCCAAGTTGAACGAGTCAATCAAGTGCTGGAAGACATGCTTCGATCTTGTGTTATTTCCTTCGGTAAGAAATGGGAGGAATCTCTCCCATTGGTCGAGTTCTCGTATAACAATAGCTACCACACTAGTCTGAAGATGGCACCCTACGAACTTCTCTATGGGCGTAAGTGTCGAACCCCTCTGAATTGGTCAGAAACTGGGGAACGTACACTCATTGGTCCGTATATTGTTCAGCGAGCTGAAGATCAAGTTCACGTCATTCGTGAACATTTGAAGGCCGCTCAGTCCCGTCAGAAGAGCAACTATGACCGCAAACACCGGGAAATGGAGTATCAACATGGTGAATACGCTTACCTCCGTGTCACTCCCATGAGAGGCACTCATCGCTTCGGCATCAAGGGCAAGTTGGCTCCTCGCTACATTGGCCCATTCCGTATCCTTTCCAGGAGTGGACCTGTGGCATACCGATTGGAATTGCCGCCGAACCTCTCCCAAGTCCACGATGTCTTTCACGTGTCGCAACTCCGACGCTGCTTCAAGGACCCTATCCGTGAAGTGGAACATGATATGATTGAGCTGCAACAGGACTTGACTTATCATGAACATCCAAGCCGCATTCTTGATCAGTCTGAGCGTCGAACCCGCAACAAGACCGTCAAATTCCTCAAGGTTCAGTGATCGAATCATTCTGAAGATGAAGCCACTTGGGAACGCAAAGATTGTCTTCGTGAAGAATACCCCGATCTTTTTCCACCTACCACTTAAATTCTCGGGACGAGAATTCTTGTAGTGGGGGAGATTTGTAACGCCCTCAGATCTTGTAACAGTAATCACTGTTGTTGGAACAGTAATCCTTTTGCTACAGTCAAATCACTGTTGCTAATTTCACTTTGATCACCTTTGCATTCTTCCTTTCAATGATCATGTTGGGTGATATTTCAAAAGCAATGTGATCATGGACCTTGTTCATCGTGGATCAATACAAAGTCCAACCCAACTCTTTTGAAATCAATCAAAGCTTGAAATGCTTTTGGTTAAATATTAAAAACCATGTTGCAGATTAAACTTTGCCCAAAAATTATGAAACTACTTTTAATAATTCACAAATATTCAGTGGTCCATGTTGGTATAGTTGTGGTGATTTATCGAACTACCAAATAATTCAAATAACTAAAACCGTAGCTTGAATTGCCCGTTTTAGTCATTTAATAATTAAAAGAAATATCAAATGAATCTATTTTTCTACAAAAAAATTTGTGGCATTTCTATACAGTGCACTATTAATTTAGAGACACATTGCATATTTTTCAGAAATGCCTAGGTAACTAAAAAAAATTACAAAGGATATTAAAAAGAAAATTAAAAACAAACTAAACTACGCACTGGGCGCAGCCCACCCCACCCCTCTCTCCCCCCCCCCACTGGGCCCGGCCCACCACGACCCCCCCCCCCCTCACTCATCTCCTACCTCCGTACAGGGGAGGCGTGGCGCCCATCCCCTGGCCGGGGCGCGACCACAGAGGCCGTGGAGGCCATCCAGGCCACCTCCGGAGAGGTTAAAGCCCCCGCACCCCTGCGCGAAACCCTAGCGCCCCCCTGCCCATTCCCCTCCTCCCCATCTCTCCCACCCTCGCGCCTCTCTTCTCTGGACGGGCACGCCACCCCCGCCGTGGCCACGTCCTCGTCGCCGGCGTGGCCAACGTCCGTTGCAGGCCACCCCTCCATGTCCTGGAGCTCCGCCGTGGTCGCTTGCTTCCTCTCCACCAGCGAATCGCCGCCGGGAGCCACCGCATTGAGGGAATTTTCGCCTTCTTCAACATCTGCCCCGCCTCTCCTCTCCGGTCGATTCGCTCAAGCTACGGCTCCTAAGCGTCCAACGGGCCATCGTGTGCCTCCTACGTGAGCTCCTCTGCCATTTCCCTACTTCCCCTGTCGATTTGGTCGCCGGAGAGCCGTGGCCGCCCGAGGACGCCATGGACGGAAGCTTGAGCACCCGTGCAGGCTCGTTGATGTGCTGCCGCTGCTCGGCTTGCCTGCCCGCGTGCCCCTCCTCTCTTGGTCTCCGTCGCCTCCGCCCCTTGGCCGCGGCCTCGCCGCGCCGGTCCGGCCGCCGCGCCCCCGTCGTGCCACGGCTTCCTGCCGGCGAGCCCGTATGGGTTGGGCACGGGGTAACCCCCCTAATTAACTGATTAGAGAAAAGAAAAAAATGTTTAATTAATAGGGTCTATGACATGTGGGCCCAGTCCCTTAATTAACTCTCTGGATTTAATTAAAACAATAACAGACGGTGTCAATGATATCTGGGCCCCACCCACTGTTTAATTAAATTAAACTATTTTATCAAATGTGTGGCTGACATGTGGGACCCACTGGTCAGTAGGTCCCACTTGTCAGCATTGACTGGTCAAACCTCTTGTGGATAATGTTAGGATTTAAATAATAAAAATAATTTAGAAAATGATTATTAAATGATTTAAACTTCGGAAAATCATATAAAATAAACCGTGTATCAGATGAAAAAACTTTATACATAAAAATTGATCAGAAAAATATAACGAATACGGATACGCTATCCGTTGGTCGACCACCCCCCTCTAACATACCGAACATCGAACCGTCCCCCTCCGGTAGCACTGTCCGATAATTAGTCGGTACCGTAAAACTCTCCGGATGAATTTATTCCGAACACGAAAGTTGTTCGTATTGGATCAACTAGCACGGTTACACCATCCACACGTTTGTCGGATGTCCACGACACCTCCGGCATGAACCCTTCCCCCTCAGGACACCCGGTCCGGTAATCACCCGGAGCTGACGGTTCATCCACAGATGAATTCCCGCTCCGTGCTACGTGTATCGTACAACGTTAGAGTATCGTTAAAATTTCATATGTCATGTCTTGTATTTGTATTGCTATTATTGCTGTGTATTTATTGTTTCTCCCCCCTCTCTTATTGTTCGGTAGTCTCGATGTCCGCTGATGATGTCCCTGTGATCGACTACTTCGTCGACGACCGTACCTCTACCGTCGAGCTTACAGGCAAGCAGAGCCATTCTCTTCCCCAGATATCGCCTATCTTTCCATACTTTTCTTGCACTAGGCATATGCTGCTGCTACGTTACAATCCTATTCAAATGCATAGCCTGTCATTGTCACCCTTGCTGTACCTTCCTTTATCCTATGTTGCCTAATATATATATATTATATTCAGCAGTGAACCCTGCGCATTGTTAGTCAATAGGATTAGATAGAGGGTCGTGTTCACTCTGGGAGTGAATGCGGATACGATACATTACAACTGCTACAGGTACGGTTCAGAGCAGACACCGCTTCCGGCCCCTACCCCGGCTCTGCCGAGCCACATCAAGTGTGAGCTATCGAGGAGTAATCCTTGTACTCCACTCGTTGCTGACTCTGTATAGCCATCCTAGGGTACTGAACCACGGTTGTACTTACAGGTAAGGAGTCGGGTGACCCAACGGTGCCCGCGCAGGGTATCTTAGCGGAACGACAGGTCAGGTGTATTCCACCGGTGTGCGGCGGGCCTGGTACTGTTCGTGGCCGAAAGGTATCCTATTGTACGAAAGTCGAGCTCTCCGGAGCAAACGCGAGACAAGGTAAGGAGACAGTTCACCTTGTTGGTAACCGCACGAGTTGGTGGGACGTCAGGGCAGGCACCAACGTTACTGGTGGTCCTGACTGCTGCCGTTGTCCGCGACTCATTCAATAAGGGGCAACGATAACGGTTGTCTCGACAGAAAATTAATAAAATGCTTAACGGGTTCGGTGGATGACTTGAGTAGCCTTTTGGCTTGTACGCACTACCTATACGTGGGATTACGCGTTTGGGCGCCTCCGCAATGTAGCCTCGTTCGAAAGCTCTGAAAGACGTCCAGTTCAGCATTGCGGCAGGGACGGATCGTGCTGCGGCGTTGGAATTCACCCTCCTCGCAACGACCTGGAGAGCGAGGGGTGATAGGCCCATGACCCCCTTGCACTTAGGGCTGTAGACCGGCGGGGACCTCTCTGATGAGTCGTAGGATGGACTGCGTTGTGTCGGATAGCCTCGGTGGGGCATTCCCTAACAAGGTGTACGCCACCCTGGAGATCCGAGCGTGTAGTGTCACACTAGTGCACCCCTGCAGGGAGTTTAATCTATACGAATAGCCGTGTCAATGGTAACAGGACGCTTTATGCTGAAGCCAGATCCTATCACTACAAACTACTACTATTAAACTGTTGGTTCCGGGTTTTCTTCCTCGCGGGGATGTTGAGGAGGGGAACTCGGAGGCATTGCTAATTATTACAACGTATTATTATACAATGCTGCAACAACTTCTTCTGCATTGTTACTGTATGCTTTATATAAACTGTTGGCTGATTCTTACCTCATGCTGCAAGACTCGTCGGAAGATGCTAGTCTTCGATAGGCCTAGCTTCTTATCCTTATTCTGATTTCTACCTTGCAGCCTACTATATATAGCCTCCCCTTTCCATTTGATACATGCATAAATGCTTAGTAGCGGACGTAAGACTCGCGGGTATGCTAGATACTCACCTTTGCTTTATTTCCCCTTTTCGCTTTGCCTGATCGGCCGCTGCAGTCGACGTTGGAGTCCAGGAGCAGGAGATTCCAAGAGGAGCCTACTACGACGTCGAGTTCCTAGTGACCAGGAGTAGTTCGGTGCATCCCAGGCAGGAGGCCTCGCCTTTTCGATCTGTACCTCTGATGTTATTTGTGCTAGCCTTCTTAAGGCAAAACTTGACTAACTATGTCTGTACTCAGATATTTTGATTGTATGACTTATGTATTCGGGTCCGTGTGACCCCCCCCCCCTACATTGTAATATATTTGGTTTATCCTTTTGTGTTTAGTGTTGTGCTGTGATATTCTCACCGTGGCACCTTGATCTCGATCATGTACCCTGCGTGTATGATTACTGTACATGATCGTAAATAGAGGGTGTCACACTGATGCAAGTAACGGACAGAAATAGATCACATACCATTATGTAGTCCGTTAAGAGGGAAACGTTCCCGCATGAACATGGTTGGTGTAGTCGTACCGGCAATCCCCGATGCCGCGCAGATCCACGATGACTCCTGTAGCCACCCGATCCTTGTAGACCGATGACGGTATTACGTCCCCGTCGGAACGTTGTCGATGAAGACCTCGCGATACGGCCACGACGATGAAGTAGCACCACAAGTGTAGTGCCTCGCGGCATTATACACATACAGTATACCCGACGTCCCTCCGGGCTCCGAACCAGTAGAGCAGCGGAAAGAAGATGGATTCGGATCCCAATTCCAGCAGCACGACGGCGTGCGTATAGTGGATAAATCCCCAACCAAGTGTAGACTCCAAATAAGGGGAGTCCACTCGAGGAAGGAGAAAGGAGGGAGAGAGAGATGAGAGAAACTTGTCTCAAATCAATTTTTTTATGAAGAAAAAGGGCACCCTACCCCTCCTTATATAGGCCAAGGAGGGGTGCCACCCCCCCCCCCTCCACTTCCGGGGTGGGACTAATCCCAAGGGAGGGGGTTTTGGCGCAGCCCTAGGGGGTGGGCCCTCCGCATGGCGCCATGGCCCATGGAGGAGGACTCCCTCTCCCCCTAATGGGCCCTATGAGGCCCATATGCCTTTTCTTCCATTTTTAATTATATTTAAATACATTTTAATATTTTATTCAGATAATTAAATAATAAAACATATATTAAACATTATTAAATATATTTTGAACCTTTCAAAATACCCGGAACAACTTCCGGCCTTCATCGGAACAATTCTGGTGTTCTCTCCAATTTCTCCGGTGATCCCGGATCAATCCTTACTGCGTCGAGTACCCTGAAGTGTAACACCCTACGGTCCGGGAAACAGCAGACATGATGGAGACAATTCTCATTGATCAATGAATAATCAATTGGACCTGGTTACAATCCTTGATTACCCCTGCGCTTCCATCGAATGAACTTCAATCTCTGTTGGATCCGTTAACCGTGTGCCTGTTCCCTTTGTCCTGGGGTACTTTGCTTGTCCGAGGGTTGATCATCGGTATCCACTATACCTAGTTCGTCCTCGTTCTCAACAAACAAGTTTACTCGTTCCCGTGATATTACAACTCCGTGACCTAGTCACACGTTTGCAAACTTTATGATGTAACATCACCGAGTGGGCCCAGAGTACCTATCCATCACACGGATGGACAAATCCCGCTTTGATCTATTAGCATACTCATCAACCATCTATTTCGGAATACCCAAAGTGCACCGTTATGGCCAGCATATTTCATTCAGGCGGTGGCATACAAATCAAAGTCTCCTCATAGATGACAATTACGTATGATCAATACGGTCAAAGGATCTTGTCACTACGTTATAGTTATCGCAATGTCGAACTATGTGACTTGATCACATCGCAACACTTCTGGTGGGTGTTTGTCCATCATATAATTATCCAATGATACAACTCCATTGTCAACAGACGCCATTGTCTCATGATCAGGAAACCTTGATCATCAATCGCCCAATGGACTAGTATACTAGGGTTTACTAGGGACCTGGTTGTTTGTATACCACACCTGTATTAATGTTTCCGCTTAATACAGTTATAGCATAGTATCAAACGTATTATGAACTAATGGAATATGCTCGATAAAACATATTTTATTTGCCTCTAGGGCACATTCCCAACAGTCTCCCACTTGCACTAGAGTACAAATAATCTAGTTGTGTTTTCTCTGGATCATAACTCCTTATTGATCATGCTTGCCCGTCGAAGAGGTTGTATCAACGGTCTGGGTACCATTCAGAACCGTATGTCCTTTTGCAAATCATAATGCCACCTAATTTTACATTCCTTCATTATCCACTATAATGATGAGGTATATATATTTGGCGGTGAAGTGAGAATTCGTTTGTTGTGTCATAGCAACGACATCCGGTGGGTCACGCGGACTTTCCCATAGTCATCCACACTTGAAACTCACTCAATCAGAAGTCGAACTTCTTAAGCCATAATATAACTCCTGCTACTTCTAAAGCAGCCACATCAATGTAGATTCAATCCTTAGTGCATTGTACGCAACTTTGATGTCTAACCAAGTTTCTTTCAACTTAGGCATTCATTAGTATGATATCTCAATTTTCTAGGTTAGTGTCAAAACTTGAACCAGCATAACATTTATGGTCAAGTCCACTATCCTTTACAAATTTGAGATGTATCCTCAATTCTCTTCAGACACTGAAGGATAAACTTAACTCTTTTTTCAATGATTTACTCATAAATCATATCACAACATGTTCTTACTACTAAGAACTTGGGTCACATTACGTCGAGTACATAACTCTGGTTTTATATGAAAGAACCTATGACAAAGGCAGAGAGGATCCAGCACATCCATTTCTTTCATTAACCATTAACCATTGTTCTTGTACTGAGATTAACTCACCACTTCTCTTGGATATACAAGTAAGGACCACTTCTTGACTTGTCCCATTCTGAACTCCTTCAGAATCTTATCCAGGAAAGTATTACGACTCAATGTTATTAAACACATATCTATCTTAATAAATCTTCAATGCTTAATACTTATTCATCTTCATTTATGAAAGATTCAAATAATCATTAACACCAACTGCACCATTCATAATATGTTATTCATATATGAGAATGTTATCATGCTCCCACTCAAATATGTCATGCACATATTAAGTTATAGGATAACACTCATATTGCTCCCACTCAAATATGTCGGCCACATATAAGACAAGGATAACATCCACATGGCTCCCACTTAGATATGTCAGACACATATTAAGTTCAGGATACTAACCACATGGCTCCTACTCAAATATGTCATTTACATATAAGTCTAGGATAATACTCCCATAGCTCCCACTCAAAATATGTCGTCTACATATTAAGTTTCAGGAAACTATTCATCTCCCACTCAGTTTCATGCAAATGCATGTTTCCTCGATATTTTGGTTAAGTCCAAAATCCTTTGATCATCCATCAAAATGAGAATTCAGTTTACGAGACACTAGTATCCATATGTTTTTCCAAAACCTTCTTGTTGTACTAATTACAACACTTCTTCAAATACATGATTTGAGGAAGTCACGGTATTGATAACAATCCTGGATCAATTGTAGTGAATATCCATTTGACTCAAGCATTGCCACACATTGTAGTCAACCCATTGAATTTGTCAGAAACAATCTTTGTGACAAACCAATCTTGACGTCCCTTTGATGTTCACATTTATTCCTCATAACTCTGAAGTTATTGTTAATATCAAGTAACCTCCTTACTTGATAAGATTCAAGCAATCTTAAATGTAACTCAACATAGGATTTCATGACTCGTAGTCATATCTCGTACTTAGGTCCACCATCGCTTCTTTGTAGTTCGTAGGAATGTCTTGTTCCATTAACATGACAAGTGAATCATGAATATCATTTTGCATCAGGGGCAAATATATATTCTTGAATCCTACCTTTCTCAGTAAAAGCTCCCATCAGAAGATCATGATCATTATCATTAGTTTCTCCTCTTATTGTAGAGCTTTGCTTCCAGAACATATTCCGTTGCACTACTCTGAC
Organism: Bromus sterilis; assembly: GCA_950022295.1. Classification (NCBI taxonomy): domain Eukaryota; kingdom Viridiplantae; phylum Streptophyta; class Magnoliopsida; order Poales; family Poaceae; genus Bromus; species Bromus sterilis. Next base: position 341,844,925 of record OX465596.1, on the reverse strand, counting down.
ATTTGGAGGCAAGGTCAATTACCTTGGTTGAACTTTCACTTTTCTTCCATTACCACATTTATCAAGAACAATTCTTGACAAACACCAAACATAGCAATACAAGTTTTGCTCCTTTTGGTTCTAGTTGTGGAAGATGCATCCATAGTTGTCTAAGGATACACTACAAAGATAATTGATCTTACATAAATCAAGCTTCCTAGAAACCACAACACACCATGACATATATAGTGTTGGTTTCCACGAACTCAGATGGTTCCCTATGCTGAAGTGAGTGTTTGCATATTAATTAATAACTCTAAACAATAATAACGTAACTTGGTAAGAGATAATTTAGACCATACACTTTTCGATAGAATATGATCAAAATGTTCAGGCACGTCAACCATATTGAAGTGTCTCAAGACATTGCAATTTGTGGAAAAACTTTCACACAAGTCTTTATGCCCAAGACTAACTCAAAACATTTGTCACTTTGATCAAATCGTAGAGACTCATTTTTCTTGTTAATTTAATATCCATCTTTACTCTGAAATCCCTTTTGATCATATCAAATTATTTCAGACTCATGTTTCATTAGTGAATACAAATATTCATCTAAGTCCACATACGAAGTTCACGAAATAATGAAATTCACCACATGCTGACATACGATACATCACAATGTATGATACTCAACAATCAGTACACATTCCGTTTACCAGAATGCGAGGTTTTAGTCATCTCACCTAAAAGGCATGGTTTGTATGTGTCAAGAGATCAAGTATCTTAAGACATCATCATACCATTCATGACTTAAACTGTAGTGTCATTATTAAGCCTGGATATTTCTTGTCATTACAATATTTCTTATAAATGATCAAACAACTATCATCAATATAAGAATAACTCATTCATAATCGTAATGTGACCATAAGAGATATCATTCATAAAAGGAGAACAACTGACTTGTTTCTCACTAATATGAATAATTGTCTTCGCAAGATGCAAGACACACAAATAAAGTCCTCATTCAAACGATCATAAAATTTATTCATATATTAATCAATTGATAGATGTAGAGGGAGAGTGTTGTCGACCATCAACTATCTTGATTTCCGTTAGCACACATTGTCACCTCATCCCTTCCAAGCCACTCTCAAGTAGTAAGTTCAAGCATCGAATACTTAGTCAACCGCAATTAGTGTTTCGTGGGAAAGACATTTATAACTCGTATATCAAATATACCTTCTCCGTCAATGACCATTCCTGCATTGGTTCTACTCTTAAAGTTCTTAACTTTAACCATGACCTCATGACAGGTGAACGATTCTCCTTCATGAAATAGTCCAGACATGGTCTTTGTAACTGGGAGGAACCGGATGCAACTCCCCAGTTATCGCAAAGTAACCAGTCATTCAGTAGTCCAAGTTATACACAAGGTGTTCCATGTATATTATACATTTTCCAAGTGACTTTCTCAGCAGGTTGTTCCTTCCACCATAGTTGAAAGAAACCCCGTCCATATACTCATATTCCCTTACTTTGATTTATGACCAAGTGCTTTCAAGTTCACCTAGCACGTCATACGTGTTGGTTAACATGCATTCACAATTCAGATTCCATAGAATGAATTATGATGTATTGGACAGTCATTCATAAGTGACGGTGAGTGCGATACTCATCATCATCTTCCTTGATTACGGAGTTGTCAGGTGTATCTCCTAGCAGTTCTTCGTATTATGTTTAGCAAGTCATTACTAATGAGTATGTCTCTAATGGTGTTGGTAAACATCAATGAAGTAAGACCCATTTACCTGAAGTTCTATCATACTAAAAGAGCCATAGTTGTAAACATTGGTATGACGTTATCTACAATGATATTTGCTAAGACATGAAGATTAAGTTCATAATATAGAGTTCATGTTTCAAAAATAATTCTGGAACTCCCACTCAGACAAACATCCCTCATAGTTTATTCTAAGTGATTACACGATCCTTGAACACCATACCTCCCCCGATCGTCACGTCCATCAGTATGTTGTTCAAGATAGGCCATCATGCCAATCACATCATCCATGTGACTCATGCTCGAACTTTCGGTCTCTTGTGTCCCGAGGCCATATCATATACATATGCCAGGCTCGCCACCACACCCTATGTGATTTGTTGCTGTCTCATGCAAGGCCATATCATATACATATGCCAGGCTTGCTACACCCACCTCATGTGAACGAAAAAATGTTTGACATACGTGTGACACGTGGTGCCTCCATAATGTAGAACTTTTAGGTGGTGCTCACTAGGGTAAGGACACTATGTTGGTTTTAGTGAGGGATCATCCTATTATGCTACCGTCGTATATCTAACATATTAGCAAAACAGGATGCAACATAAATCATACATGCTATGATTCCCCCTTACATGCAAATTAAAGTTGAAAACGCCTTTCTACTTTATCTTTTGCAAGTTTTACGTGGCTGCTAGGGGTTTCGAGAAAAGAACCATTTCTATCCTACGAAAACAAGCCACAACACCAATCCACAATTGTCTCTATTACACCCCTGTCGGGGCCCTCCGTTGCAAACATCTTCGCATCGCTAATGCAGAGAGACAGACACCCCCAGCCACTTTATATGGTACAAGCCATATGTCAAGCGTGGAACCAGTCTCGCGTAAACGTGTAAGGTCGGTCAGGGGCCGCTTCATCAAACATTGCCGCAACGCTAAATGAGTACACGTGAGAGGGTAACAATTGGAGAATTGATGCCCACATACTAGATGTGTTCTATCCGTACAATACATCTACGCATAGCCTTGCTCTGATACCACTGTTGGGGTTCGGGGCAGAAAACACAAAATTTTCATAACCTACGAGACCCATACCCAAGCCCTATGCTATGCTGATGCAAGTAACGGACAGAAATAGATCACATACCAGTATGTAGTCCGTTAAGCGGGAAACGTTCCCGCATGAACGTGGTTGGTGTAGTCGTACCGGCAATCCCCGATGCCGCGCAGATCCACGATGACTCCTGTAGCCACCCGATCCTTGTAGACCAATGACGGGATTACGTCCCCGTTGGAACGTTGTCGATGAAGACCTCGCGATACGGCCACGACGATAAAGTAGCACCACAAGTGTAGTGCCTCGCGGGATTATACACATACAGTATACCCGACGTCCCTTCGGGCTCCGAACCAATAGAGCAGCGGAAAGAAGATGGATTTGGATCCCGATTCCAGCAGCACGACGGCGTGCGTATAGTGGAGAAATCTCCAACCAAGTGTAGACTCCAAACAAGGGGAGTCCACTCGAGGAAGGAGAAAGGAGGGAGAGAGAGATGAGAGAAACTTGTCTCAAATAAAAAAAATATGAAGAAAAAGGGCACCCTACCCCTCCTTATATAGGCCAAGGAGGGGTGCCACCCCCCCCCTCCACTTCCGGGGTGGGACTAATCCCAAGGGAGGGGGTTTTTGGCGCAGCCCTAGGGGGGGCCCTCATGGCGCCATGGCCCATGGGGGAGGACTCCCTCTCCCCTAATGGGCCCTATGAGGCCAATATGCCTTTTCTTCCATTTTTAATTATATTTAAATACATTTTAATATTTAATTCAGATAATTAAATAATAAAACATATATTAAACATTATTAAATATATTTTGAACCTTTCAAAATACCCGGAACAAATTTCGTCCTTCATCGGAACAATTTCGGTGTTCTCTCCAATTTCTCCGGTGATCCCGAATCAATCCTTACTGCGTCGAGTACCCTTAAGTGTAACACCCTACGGTCCGGGAAACAGCAGACATGATCGAGACAATTCTCATTGATCAATGAATAATCAATTGGACCTGGTTACAATCCTTGATAGCCCCTGCGCTTCCATCGAATGAACTTCAATCGCTGTTGGATCCGTTAACCGTGTGTCTGTTCCCTTTGTCCTGGAGTACTGTGCTTGTCCGAGCTTTGATCATCGGTATCCACTATACCTAGTTCTTCCTCGTTCTCAACAAACAAGTTTACTCGTTCCCGTGATATTACAACTCCGTGACCTAGTCACACGTTTGCAATCTTTGTGATGTAACATCACCGAGTGGGCCCAGAGTACCTATCCGTCACACGGATGGACAAATCCCGCTTTGATCTATTTGCATACTCATCAACCATCTATTTCGGAGTACCCAAAGTGCACCGTTATGGCCAGCATATTTCAGTCAAGCGGTGGGATACAAATCAAAGTCTCCTCATAGATGATAATTACGTATGATCATTACGGTCAAAGGATCTGGTCACTACGTTATAGTTATCGCAGTGTCGAACTATGTGACTTGATCACATCGCAACACTTCTGGTGGGTGTTTGTCTATCATATCATTATCCAATGATATGACTCCATTGTCAACAGACGCCATTGTCTCATGATCAGGAAACATTGATCATCAATCGCCCAATGGACTAGTATACTAGGGTTTACTAGGGACCTGGTTGTTTGTATACCACACCTGTATTAATGTTTCCGCTTAATACAGTTATAGCATAGTATCAAACGTCTTATGAATTAATGGAATATGCTCGATAAAACATATTTTATTTGCCTCTAGGGCACATTCCCAACACCCCATGCTCATGGATTTTTCAAATATTCAAACAGTACCTTGGAATTAATCAAAAATCCCTATTTGAATTCAGATTCAAATAATTTGAATTTTAAAAAGTGCCAAACTTTGCAAATGGCTAGTATATATTATTATGAGGGCATGTAAAAAGTTTTAGCATTTAATAAAATGCCTAGCTATTTATTTAGCACAGCAAAACGAATTACAGAAAAGAAAAACAGAAAGGAAAGATTAAATAGAAAATAAAAATAGAAAAACCCTTACCTGTCGCCTAGGCGAAGGCAGCCCAGCCAGCCCACCCGGCCCAATGGGGCAAGGGGGTCTTCTTCCCCACCCCGCGCTTCCAAGCTGCTTGGTGGAATGCCACCGAGCTAGCCGAGCACGTCGCCGCTCTCCCAGTCGCCACCTGCCCCTCTGGTGCCTCCTAGACGCGCCACGCCACGCCTGGAGGAGCCGTGCGTCCATTCCCCCCCTCCAGAGCCTCTCCCCCTCTCTCCCTCTCGCCGAGTTCGACGATGACCCGAGCGCCGCCGTTGCCATGGATTGAAGCTCGCGTGGCCGTTGTCGTCCCCGAGCCGCGCCATCGTGTCCATCCTCTTCGCCGTCCTCGACTTCGTCTCCGTGCAAGAAATCGCAGGCCAATTCCTCCCCGAGCCGCCGGAATCTTCACCGAGTCCTCATCGGCCGCCGAGAAGGACGTCGTCAAATTCCTCGTCGTTGAAACCTCCCCGCCTCTCCCGTTTGCTCCGTCGTGTTCCTTGCACCACGGTGAGTATTTCCCCCAACTTGGCTGCCCCTCGTTCTCCTCCTACGCCGAACCGCCATGAGAGCAGAGCTCTGTCGCCGCCATGGACGACACGGCTCATGCTCCCGTGCCTCCCAGACCAAGCCAAAGCGCGCGTATGACCCATGTCTGCTCCAGGAACGCAACGCGCTACTCCTTTGTCCTTTTAGTGCACTGCGGCGAGCTCTTCGTCAAGGTCCGAGCCACTGCCTCCGCCACCTTCGACGCCGGCGAGGCTAGAGCCCTCCCCTTGACCCTTGCTACTCCCAGTCGAAGCGGAAGACGACGAGGAATCCGTCTGTGCCATCCAATCCCCACCCCGAGCCCTAAATCGCCACTCCGACGAGATTCCGGCGTCAGCAGTGCTCCCCGCCGGCGAGCCCCTCCATTAGCCCCTAACCACGGAGCTTAATCACTTGGCCCCACCCCCCAGTGAGATTTACATGTGGGCCCTGCCCCTTGCTAATCACCAGTTTAGTTTAAATCCAAAACAAAACGTTTAAATTAACCACAGAGAGAATAACATGTGGGTCCCAGTGGTCAGTGGCCCCCTGACGCCAGCATGAGGTCATGCTGATGCAGTAAATACTTTTCTAATTAAAACAATTCCAGAAAATCCAGAAAAAGGCTGAAACTTTGGAAATTCATAGAAAATTCATATTAACTCCCAAATTAACATATAATATATGAAAAATGATCAGGAGAAAATAATCTATCCAAATATACAACTTTCAACTATGTTTGAGTTGAATTTAAAATGGGACCAGTAGCACTTGCTATTTGGTTTAATTGGAATTTAATCAAATTAAATTCAAAAGCTTTTGCAATTTGAATCTTAGCAACATGCCACATTTCATTTGAACATCAGAGGCATATCATACACATTTCAAAATGAGTTGCATTGCTCAAACAATAGCATTTGTAACTTGGCTAAAATGAATTCAAATTGGAGTTTGAATTTGCAATTTCATTTGCAATATAGTCCATTTAAATGGAATTGCCTCACACATCAGAAGCATATACATCAAGTTTCAACTTTAACCCATGTGATTGTGCATTTTACTTATTTTGCTCCCTTGCTTGTTGTTTGTCGAGTAGAGGTGGAACCGGAATAGCAGGCTGCCCCCTTCGTTGAAGATCCCGAGACCGAACCTCGTCAGCAAGGCAAGCAAACCCCCATTGATCATGTCGATAAAATCCCGCTTCCCTCTCATGTCTCGCTTTTGTATTGTATAGGATGATTACCATGATGCGTTTCTACCGCATAGATGAGCCCATTCCTTTGCATGACCTATCATTTTGTCACAGTAGTAAGGAAACCACAATCCTAGCAAATGTAGGAGTTGGTTGTTATCATGTGGCCCCTGCAACTGTTACTGCGTATTGCATGCTTGAGTGATACAATGTTGATACTATTATGTGAGTCGGGATGGTAGTGATCATGTTGAAGATGGTGGAAATGTGTTGGTGTATCTACCCTAATACAAGGTGAACGATGAGAGGCTGTGTAGGAGTACACAGTGGGTTGTCTCGTTGAACACCGCCTTAAGCCCGAGTTCTTGTGTGGTGATCCAAGCTGAAGAGTACTACCACATGTTGGGCAAACGGATCCCCGCTCAACTTATTAACTCACCCCTTCTCAGTTCAATTAGTCGCAGTAGTTCGGAGTTCTGGTAGGTTTGTGGCCTGGATGCAAGGTGAGAGAACGGCTCAACCGAGACCAGCTTATGCACCACGCACACATCTTCTGGGACCACTTCGGTAGACCGGCCGGGTTACGAATGTGGAAACCCTCCCAGATAGGCGTCTTCATTGAACTTGAGTTGGCTGTGAGGTAAAAGTTGTGGAGATCATCCTCGCCGACACCCGCTTGAAGGGTGACGAGATCCCGGCTGTAACTGATGGTTTCATGTGTGTAGCAGTACACCCCTGCAGGGTTAATTAACTATTCGAATAGCCGCGTCTGCGGTAAGGGACTACTTGGAAATCTGTGCCAGATTATTAGACAACTTGAATCGGATACTTATAAAACTTGCCAAGATAAGTGTGAATGATATGGTGTGCTTTCTCGTGGGGAAGTCGAGAAGGCACCATAGTGGTGTAATTGGTTGAAGAGATGTAGTGGACTCGTGTACGCTTCTTACCTCAAGTCTGGTACTCGTAGTTCAGGACTAGCCAAGTCAAAGCTGGCACTTCTGCAATTGAACCCCACCTCCCTTTACCTTGATACATGTGCATGAGTAGTATAGCTCCTACGTAAGTCTTGCTGAGTACGACTTTGTACTCACGTTTGCTTATTCTATGTTTTAGATGAACCCACTGACCCTGAAGGTGGATTCTTCATCGAGCTCGACGACTGAAGACCAAGCTAGTGTAGTCCCAGTCAGACGACTGGTTCCCTCGTGGAGGGCTTGTGTTTAAATAAGGCTTCTTAAGCCATTTGTTAAACTTGTCAGTACTCAGACCTACTTTGCTTCCGCTTGTTTGTTGTAATTTTGGATCACATGCTTGTGATCTCTGTGTGCACTCTGTGAGAGTTATCAATAAAATGTATACTTTGTAGAGAATTGCAATGATACCTGTTGTTCATACAAGGCATGTGTGCTGCGTGTATGTTTATAACATGCATGTCTTTGTATGGGTTTTTGAGACCTTAGTTGTGCTCTGGCTGGCGGTCTTTTATACACCAAGTGGCCCTTAGATGTGCGCAGCTTGGGGCATCGCGATGCGATTTCTCGAGACTCTGTCTCGTGCACACTTTGATGTATGATCGAGCCCGCCCTAGACCCCGACTAAGTGATCGGGCTGGAGTAAGTCTATGTAAGAGTTATGAGATAGTCGATAGTATGGTTGAGGCGACTTGTCTGTGAATATGGGAGTTCATCACCCATATCATTTAAACTTGTGTGCAGACGATGAGGACCCATCTCAGTTGATCATCCGGCATGGATGGGATACCCCTCACGTACGATGCTTTCCGAGAACGTTCTGTGCTTGGCCTTGTTTGCTTAGACAAGTGGGTACGGTTCTCGGCTCTCCATATGACTATGTCGTAGCGGGACTTGCATACGCTAACCCCTGGTCCCGACAGACTTGGTATCAGAGCAGGACTGACTGTAGGATTACCAGCCTTGGCCGAAGTCGAGTCTAGCCTTCTATAGTTATATAGTTACTCTGGGTATATAAGGGAACAACGTAAGTCTTCTTTTTTCTCCTTACCCTCATCGTTCTGAGTTCTGAGTCACCCTCATCTTGTTCTACGGGAAGATAGGACTAGACTCACCTCTGTCTGACTAGAACATCTTGTTGTTTGCTTCCTTGTAGCCATAGGAAGGTTGTGTTCGGTTTACTAGCGTTGTTGTGCTTCCTGATTTCTTTCATCGTATGTAAGTGTTGTTTCTACATTGCAAGAAAAGACATTTCTTACAATTACAGTCGTTATGCTGTCCGAGTCATTCCAAGTTTCTTCATAATCTGATGCATTTGCAAACTCCTTCTTCTGTTTCAGATGGCGGATCTTCCCCCTCAACAGATTGTTCGTTTGACTAGGTGCCTCGGTGTGCGTGGGCATCCTGCCATGCTGATCGAGATGATGTCCTTCATTGGATACCGATGGTACCCTGAGTACATAGTTGAGGAGTAGTTCCTTGACTTCAACCAGACCTAGTTCCACTGCATTGTCAGGATCTACCCGCACCACACTGGAGTCACTCAGCCTATCCACTTTGGACATGGCATTGGCATGACTGAGAACATGGCTGTGCAGGATGCTGCATACTCATGTATTACCCTGCTGAGAGAGGAGCACGCTTTGCTTGGAGACACATCTTTCCGCTATATCCCTGCGGCACTTCCAGGAGAAGAGGGGTATTACACCGGATTGTACACAGATCACTCCTTGGAGGAACCTTTGCTTCAGATCACTGTTCGACACGCTTGTGATAGAGATCGTGATGCACGCGCCCTTCGTTTTGAGCTTCACGCCACCCGTGCCCGTATGTATCGAGCACTTACACTCCTGACTCCTTTTGTGAGTGTTGGGTCAGTGGAGTATGAGGCTATCTACCCAGTCAGGACACATATGCCTTCTCGAGTTGCTTGGCCCGAGATTGGAGGCATTTTTCCACCCCGTGGTCCTCTGCTTCCACCCTACGTTGGACCTAGGCCCCATCCTTGCCCAAATGGATATCAGGGTCCACAGGCCTCCGTGTTTTCTGATGGTCACCTTCAGCTACCGGGTTACGCGGGTAACTTTTACGAGGACTACTATGGAGATGGAGATGAGTGAGACCGCCTGTGGTCTTTCTTTAGTGAGGATGTAGTAGTATCTTTAGTATATTGTACACAAGGTGTTCTAAGTTCCAGAGGCTTGGTAAATAATGTATAGGAAGTCAGAGTGCCTCTGAAGGATGTATCATCTTCATCACGTTTGTATTAGCTTGGAGCTTGTACTAAAACGATGTATGGTTTGTATGACAGCTTGTGAATATATGGCTTGTATGCTTTTATCACCATGTTGTCAAGATGATTACTTCCTTTGCTCTGTGATTCTTCCAGTACCTTCAATACCTTGTTTAGAATCTTCCAATCAACTCTGTTTGACTTTGGTTTTCACCTTCAGGATGTCTCAAGGAACCCGTGGCCAGCTTGGTCGTGCCCATGGTCGTGGGAATGAACCGGAGGAAGGCAACCTTCCACCCCCACCCACGATGGCTCAGGTTCTGATGGATGTTGAGAGGAACCGCTGAGACTCTCACCATTTGCTGGAGGTCATTGCCCGCAACACCACTCAGCAGCGCAACGAGTTGGTGTCTTTAAACGACTTCATCCGGCTTCATCCCCCGGTTTTCAGCTACTCCACCGAGCCCCTTGACGCCGATGACTGGCTTCGCAGCATCGAGAGAAAGCTCCAGGCAGGCCATGTCGCAGATGGTGACAAGGTCAGCTATGCCACTTACCACCTCGAGGTTGCAGCTAGCTCGTGGTGGGAGAATTTCCTGAACATGCGTCCCGTTGGACCGCCCACATCTTGGGATGAGTTTTGCACTTCATTCCGTGAGCACCACATTCCAAAGGGTCTTATGGACCGCAAGCGTGAGGAGTTCTGCAAACTCACCCAAGGCAGAAGGATTGTTGACGAGTTTAGTCGTGAGTTCAACCGACTGGCTCGTTATGCTACTGAAGAGGTCTCCTCCGACGCCAAGAAGCAAGAGAGGTTCCGTCGTGGACTCAATTCTGGACTCCGTCGTGAGCTCAACCTACATGACTTTGCCACCTTCCAGGTCCTTGTCAACAAGGCCATCAAGGCAGAGGACATGAACACCCCCAATGACTTCCGCAAACACCCTAGAGATGATGGTTCATCCAGTTCAAGCTCTCAGAAGCGCAAGATCTGGATCCCCAACAGCATGTTTTGCCAGAACAACCCACCGAGGCCATCCTATGTGGCGCCTCGTCCACCAGCTTCGTTCCACCCAGCTCCACCAAACAACCCAGCTACACGCACTGTCTTTGGAGCCTGCTACAAGTGTGTTCAGGCAGGCCACTACTCCCGCGAGTGTCCCCAGAACCAGCTCCAGAATCAGAATGCTCCACACCGTGCCGGAGGCAACAACAACGGTCGTGGCAAGCCACCCCCGAAGGTCTTCACCACCAAACCCGCTCCTCCCGCCAATCGTGGACGTGTGAATCAGATATCAGCTGAAGAGACTGACGACACCACTAACGTCATTCTTGGTACGCTCCCAGTCAATTATGTTCCTACTTCCGTTCTTTTCGACCCAGGAGCATCTCCTTCATTCATGTCGGAAAGTTATGCACTTCGTCATGAGTTATCCTTTGTTGAATTGTCCACCTCAATGATTATTCGAACTCCAGGGTCAAGATGGCAAACTAATAGAGTAAGCCATGGTAATCAAATTGCAATTGAGGGTTTAGTATTCCTTGCTTCACTCATAGCCCTCAAGTCTTCAGGCATCGATGTAATCCTTGGCATGGATTGGCTATCAAGGCAGAATGCCTACCTTGATTGCAAAGGTAAATCCGTGAAACTAACCCACCCTTCCGGCAAGACAGTCAACTATACCTCACCCAGAACAAGAACCCAGGTGCATTCTTTGAATGTACTTCCCCTTCCCGACCTTGAAGATATTCCGGTGGTTCGTGACTTCCTGGATTTCTTTCCTGAAGAGCTGCCGGGCATGCCACCCGACAGATGTGTAGAGTTCATAGTGGATCTTATGCCCGGAACCGCACCAATTTCCAGACGCCCATAAAAAATGGCCCCACGTGAGTTAGCTGAGCTTAAAACCCAACTGGAAGCTTTGTTGGAAAAAGGCTTCATCCGCCCTAGCTCATCGCCATGGGGTTGCCCCGTTCTGTTCGTAACGAAGAAAGATGGAACAGAAAGGATGTGCGTAGACTATCGCCCGCTAAATCTAGCGACGATAAAGAACAAGTACCCACTGCCCAGGATCAATGATCTTTATGATCAACTTGCAGGATCCTCTGTCTTCTCCAAGATGGATTTGAGATTAGGTTATCATCAAATCAAAATCCGAAACAAGGACATTCCAAAAACGGCTTTTACTACTCGTTATGGTCTTTACGAGTACACCGTCATGTCCTTTGGTTTAACCAATGCCCCCGCCACTTTCTCGCATATGATGAATTCGATCTTCATGGAGTACCTAGATAAATTTGGTGTAGTTTATCTTGATGACATTCTCATCTACCCGAAGAACGAAGAAGAACATGCCGAACATCTAAGGCTGGTATTGATGAAACTTAGGGAGCATCGCCAGTATGCTAAATTCTCCAAGTGTGAATTTTGGCTACCAGAAGTGACCTACTTAGGCCACGTGATTTCTGCAAAAGGCATTGCTGTTAATCCCGAGAGAGTTCAGGCCGTCCTTGACTGGACTCCACCTGAATCTGTTAAGCAAGTTAGGAGTTTTCTTGGCCTAGCCAGCTATTGCCGCCGCTTCGTCGAGAACTTTTCTAAAGTTGCAAAGCCTCTAACTGAACTTCTCAAGTAAGATAAGAAATTCCAATGGACTCCCAAGTGCGAGGAAAGCTTTCAAGAGCTAAAAAGAAGATTGACTTCTGCACCCGTACTTGCGCCTCTAGACACCAAAAAGGATTTCGAGATCTTTTGTGACGCCTCACGGCAAGGGTTAGGATGCATACTTATGCAAGATAGACATGTGGTAGCTTATGCTTCACGCCAGCTGCGGCCACATGAAAAGAACTATCCAACCCTTGACCTTGAACTCGCTGCCGTAGTTCATGCCCTCACAAATTGGTGACATTACCTCCTTGGTAATCGTTGTGAGATCTTTTCCGACCACCAAAGCCTCAAATACATAATCACCCAGCCAGATCTTAATCTCAGGCAAAGACGCTGGATTGAGTTGATAAAAGATTACGACGTAGGAATTTCTTACACCCCAGGCAAAGCCAATGTCATGGCTGATGCACTAAGTTGTAAGTCGTATTGTAACAACCTCATGTTACAACAGTATCAACCACTTCTTCATGAGGAATTTTGCAAACTCAATCTTGAGATTGTTCCTCATGGCTATCTTTCTACCTTGGTGGCGAAACCAACCCTTGAGGATAAAATTATATCCGCCCAGAAACGTGATAGTGGTATTCGAGAGATCAAGAAGAACATTGCTAGCGGAGTTGCTAAATGTTTCTCCATAAATGATCAAGGTGTCGTTTTCTTTGGCACTCGATTGGTTGTACAACGAAAACACAACCTTAGGAGGCTAATTCTTAAGGAGGCCCATGACACACCCCTTGCGATTCATCCTGGTAGCACAAAGATGTACCGAGACCTACGCCAGAGATTTTGGTGGAATAGGATGAAGCGACAAATTGCTCAGTTCATTGCCGAATGTGATGTTTGTCGTCGCATTAAGGCCGAACATCAAAGACCTGCTGGTACACTTCAACCTTTACCTATTCCAGAGTGGAAATGGGGCAAAGTCACTATAGATTTCATCACCGGCTTTCCAAAAACCCAGAAAGGAAATGATGCCATCTTAGTTGTTGTAGATAGGCTTTCCAAAGTTGCTCACTTCCTTCCAGTTCGCGAGTCTATAACTGCTAGACAGTTAGCGGACTTGTACGTCTCTAGAATTGTGTCCCTTCACGGTGTTCCTTTGGAAATCAATTCTGATCGTGGTAGCCTTTTCACCTCTAGATTTTGGGGAAGCTTTCAGAATGCTATGGGAACTCATCTCTCCTTTAGTACAGCTTTCCATCCTCAGTCTAGCGGTCAAGTCGAAAGGGTTAACAAAATTCTTGAAGACATGCTCAGAGCTTGTGTTATCTCATTCGGAAAGAATTGGGAGAAGTCTCTTCCATTCGCCGAATTTGCTTATAACAATAGTTTTCAATCTATTCTGAACATGGCTCCTTTTGAACTCCTATATGGACGACGATGTCGAACACCTTTAAACAGGTCAGAAACCGGTGAAAGACAATTCTTTGGACCGGATATGATCAAGGAAGCAGAAGAGCAAGTTCGCATTGTTCTTGATCAATTGAAAGCAGCCCAGTCTCTCCAGAAAAGCTAATATGATCGTCATCATAGGAAAGAGAGCTACAATCTGGATGAGAAGGCTTACCTTCGGGTTACTCCTCTGAAGGGAACCCAACGATTCGGTATCAAAGGCAAGTTGGCCCCACGTTACATCAGACCTTTCCACATTCTTGCTAAACGTGGAGAAGTTGCCTACCAACTTGAACTACCCCCGCACCTTTCCCGAGTACATGATGTATTCCATGTGTCCCAACTCAGGCGTTGCTTCAAGGACCCCATCCGCGAAGTCGACCATGAAACGCTTGATCTCCAAGATGACCATTCTTATCGAGAATACCCCGTTCGTATTCTTGATTCCGCAGAGCGTGTCACTCGTCGTCAGAAGATTAAGTTTCTTAAAGTGCAATGGTCACACCACTCTGAGAGAGAAGCCACGTGGGAAAGAGAAGACCGTCTCCGTGCCGAGTACCCCACCTTCCTCCCGCAGACTTCTGAATCTCGGGACGAGATTCTGTTGAGTGGGGGCGAGTTGTCACAACTCCAAGTTAGGTATGTGCTAGGATTAGCAAGTCACCTTGCATCATGTTAAAAATTACAAAAGGAATCATTTGAAATCAAATTCAAACTCAAATGGGAGAAGGAACACCCCCAGATGAATTAATTCAAAAGTCCAGAAATAAATCTTCTCCAAAAATTCATGTTTGATTTTTGAAAAGTCTTATAAATGAGTGCGATCACATATCAAGTGATGTGGGACCCACCCCATGCTCATGGATTTTTCAAATATTCAAACAGTACCTTGGAATTAATCAAAAATCCCTATTTGAATTAAGATTCAAATAATTTGAATTTTAAAAAGTGCCAAACTTTGCAAATGGCTAGTATATATTATTATGAGGCCATGTAAAAAGTTTTAGCATTTAATAAAATGCCGAGCTATTTATTTAGCACAGCAAAACGAATTACAGAAAAGAAAAACAGAAAGGAAAGATTAAACAGAAAATAAAAATAGAAAAAACCTTACCTGTCGGCTAGGCGAAGGCAGCCCAGCCAGCCCACCCGGCCCAAAGGGGCATGGGGGTCTTCTTCCCCACCCCGCGCCTCCAAGCTGCTCGGTGGAATGCCACCGAGCTAGCCGAGCACGTCGCCGCTCTCCCAGTCGCCACCTGCCCCTCTGGAGCCTCCTAGACGCGTGACGCCACGCCTAGACGAGCCGTGCGTCCATCCCCCCCCCCCTCCAGAGCCTCTCCCCCTCTCTCTCTCGCCGAGTTCGACGACGACCCGAGCGCCGCCGTCGCCATGGATTGAAGCCCACGTGGCCGCTGTCGTCCCCGAGCCGCGCCATCGTGTCCATCCTCTTCGCCGTCCTCCACTTTTCTCCGTGCAAGAAATCGCAGGCCAATTCCTCCATGAGCCGCCGGAATCTTCACCGAGTCCTCATCGGCCGCCGAGAAGGACGTCGTCAAATTCCTCGTCGTTGAAGCCTCCCCGCCTCTCCTGTTTGCTCCGTCGTGTTCCTTGCACCACTGTGAGCATTTCCCCCAACTTGGCTGCCCCTCGTTCTCCTCCTACGCCGAACCGCCATGAGAGCAGAGCTCTGTCACAGCCATGGACGACGCGGCTCATGCTCCCGTGCCTCCCAGACCAAGCCAGAGCGTGCGTATGACCCATGTCTGCTCCAGGAACGCAACGCGCTACTCCTTTGTCCTTTTAGTGCACTGCGGCGAGCTCTTCGTCAAGGTCCGAGCCACTGCCTCCGCCACCTTCGACGCCGGCGAGGCTAGAGCCCTCCCCTTGACCCCCTGCTACTCCCAGTCGAAGCGGAAGACGACGAGGAATCCGTCTGTGCCATCCAATCCCCACCCCGAGCCCTAAATCGCCACTCCGACGAGATTCCGGCGTCAGCAGTGCTCCCCGCCGGCGAGCCCCTCCATTAGCCCCTAACCACGGAGCTTAATCACTTGGCCCCACCCCCCAGTGAGATTTACATGTGGGCCCTGCCCCTTGCTAATCACCAGTTTAGTTTAAATCCAAAACAAAACGTTTAAATTAACCACAGAGAGAATAACATGTGGGTCCCAGTGGTCAGTGGCCCCCTGACGCCAGCATGAGGTCATGCTGATGCAGTAAATACTTTTCTAATTAAAACAATTCCAGAAAATCCAGAAAAAGGCTGAAACTTTGGAAATTCATAGAAAATTCATATTAACTCCCAAATTAACATATAATATATGAAAAATGATCAGGAGAAAATAATCTATCCAAATATACAACTTTCAATTATGTTTGAGTTGAATTTAAAATGGGACCAGTAGCACTTGCTATTTGGTTTAATTGGAATTTAATCAAATTAAATTCAAAAGCTTTTGCAATTTGAATCTTAGCAACATGCAACATTTCATTTGAACATCAGAGGCATATCATACACATTTCAAAATGAGTTGCATTGCTCAAACAATAGCATTTGTAACTTGGCTAAAATGAATTCAAATTGGAGTTTGAATTTGCAATTTCATTTGCAATATACTCCATTTAAATGGAATTGCCTCACACATCAGAAGCATATACATCAAGTTTCAACTTTCAACCATGTGATTGTGCATTGTACTTATTGTGCTCCCTTGCTTGTTGTTTGTCGAGTAGAGGTGGAACCGGAACAGGAGGCTGCCCCCTTCGTTGAAGATCCCGAGACTGAACCTCGTCAGCAAGGCAAGCAAACCCCCATTGATCATGTCGATAAAATCCCACTTCCCTCTCATGTATCGCTTATGCATTGTATAGGATGATTACCATGATGCGTTTCTACCGCATAGATGAACCCATTCCTTTGCATGACCTATCATTTTGTCACAGTAGTAAGCAAACCACAATCCTAGCAAATGTAGGAGTTGGTTGTTATCATGTGGCCCCTGCAACTGTTACTGCGTATTGCATGCTTGAGTGATACAATGTTGATACTATTATGTGAGTCGGGATGGTAGTGATCATGTTGAAGATGGTGGAAATGTGTTGGTGTATCTACCCTAATACAAGGTGAACGATGAGAGGCTGTGTAGGAGTACACAGTGGGTTGTGTCGTTGAACACCGCCTTAAACCCGAGTTCTTGTGTGGTGATCCAAGCTGAAGAGTACTACCACATGTTGGGCAAACGGATCCGCGCTCAACTTATTAACTCACCCCTTCTCAGTTCAATGAGTCGCAGTAGTTCGGAGTTCTGGTAGGTTTGTGGCCTGGATGCAAGGTGAGAGAACGGCTCAACCGAGACCGGCTTATACACCACACACACATCTTCTGGGACCACTTCGGTAGACCGGCCGGGTTACGAATGTGGAAACCCTCCCAGATAGGCGTCTTCATTGAACTTGAGTTGGCTGTGAGGTAAAAGTTGTGGAGATCATCCTCGCCGACACCCTCTTGAAGGGTGACGATATCCCGGCAGTAACTGATGGTTTCATGTGTGTAGCAGTACACCCCTGCAGGGTTAATAAACTACTCGAATAGTCGCGTCCGCGGTAAGGGACTAATTGGAAATTTGTGCCATATTATTAGACAACTTGAATCGGATACTTATAAAACTTGCCAAGATAAGTGTGAGTGCTATGGCGTGCTTTCTCGTGGGGAAGTCGAGGAAGGCACCATAGTGGTGTAATTGGTTGAAGAGATGTAGTGGACTCGTGTACGCTTCTTACCTCAAGTCTGGTACTCGTAGTTCAGGACTAGCCAAGTCAAAGCTGGCACTTCTGCAATTGAACACCACCTCCCTTGACCTTGATACATGTGCATGAGTAGTATAGCTCCTACGTAAGTCTTGTTGAGTACGACTTTTTACTCACATTTTCTTATTCTATGTTTTAGATGAACCCATTGACCCCGAAGGTGGATTCTTCATCGAGCTCGACGACTGAAGACCAAGCAAGTGTAGTCCTAGTCAGACGAATGGTTCCCTCGTGGATGGCTTGTGTTTAAATAAGGCTGCTTAATCCATTTGTTAAACTTGTCTGTACTCAGACCTACTTTGCTTCCGCTTGTTTGTTGTAATGTTGGATCACATGCTTGTGATCTCTGTGTGCACTCTGTGAGAGTTATCAATAAAATGTATACTTTGTAGATAATTGCAGTGATACCTACTGTTCATACAAGGCATGTGTGCTGCGTGTATGTTTATAACATGCATGTCTTTGTATGGGTTTTCGAGACCTTAGTTGTGATCTGGCTGGCGGTATTTTATACACCAAGTGGCCCTTAGATGTGCGCAGCTTGGGGCATCGCGATGCGATTGCTCGAGACTCTGTCTCGTGCACACTTTGATGTATGATCGAGCCCGCCCTAGACCCCGACTAAGTGATCGGGCTGGAGTAAGTCTATGTAAGAGTTATGAGATAGTCGATAGTATGGTTGAGGCGACTTGTCTGTGAATATGGGAGTTCATCACCCATATCATTTAGACTTGTGTGCGGACGATGAGGACCCATCTCAGTTGATCATCCGTCCTGGATGGGATACCCCTCACATACGATGCTTTCCGAGAACGTTCTGTGCTTGGCCTTGTCTTCTTAGACAAGTGGGTACGGTTCTCGGCTCTCCATATGACTATGTCGTAGAGGGACTTGCATACGCTAACCCCGGGTCCCGACATCCATCGAATGCAGTCTCATGGACGCATGATGATTTTACTGATAATATTGCAAAGGTAGAGATACAATTGTACCGTTCAACTGTAAAACGGGCATATCAGACCGGCGTTCCAGGGACGCTCTGTTTCTTCTCCTGAAGTGTCCGTATATCGGGTCGGCTTGGTGCAGACGATGAGGTAATATGCATTGTTCTTCAACGCTCGACTGACGATAAATGGACCTTCGCAAGGGGAGGACGACTTGTGCGGGCTCGCTGATTTCTGGATTCGGCGGAGCACGAGGTCGCCCTCACGAAAAGCAAGGGGGCGGATCTTCTTGCTGTGGTAATGGCGCAACTTCTGTTGGTATATTGCCGACCTGGACAAGGCCAGAAGGCATGCTTCTTCATTCAGATCGACGTCGTTCTCTCGAGCTTCCTTGGCTTCTGCCTTCGTGTACATGGCATGGAGAGGTGAGTCAAACTCAATATCAGAAGGGATAATTGCCTCTGTGCCTTATACGAGGAAGAAGGGAGTAAATTCGGTTGAACGGTTTGGTGTGGTGCGCAAACTCCAAAGCACGGCTGGCAGCTTGTCAATCCATGCTTTGGGTGCTCGCTCAAGTGGCTAGACCAGTCTGGGCTTGATGCCTGAGAAAATGAGGCCGTTTGCTCGCTCTGCTTGACCATTGGACTGTGGGTGAGCAACAGATGCCACATCCAACCGAATGCCCTGCTGGGATGCATACCGTGCCAGTGCCCCTTTTGCAAAATTTGTGCCATTGTCAGTGATGATGTTGTGTCGCATCCCATATCTTCTTGCAATATCTTCATGAACTTGATCGCAGTCAAGCCATCCAACTTTTTGATCAGCCTTGCCTCGCGCGAGCCACTTGGTGAACTTGTCCACTGCCACCAAAACATGTGTCATGCCACCTGTGGCCGTCTTGAATGGTCCGACCATATCCAATCCCCAAACTGCAAAGGGCCATGTGATTGGGATGGTTTTGAGTGATGAGGCTGGTTGATGGCTCTTGGCTTTGAAACGCTGGCAACCATTGCAATGCTTCACTAAGTTTTCTGCAGCTGCTCGCACAGTCGTCCAGTAGAAACCATGGCGAAAAGCCTTGGCAACTATTGTTGTAGCTGATGCGTGATGACCACACTCGCCTTGATGGATGTCCCGCAGCAGATCCAGTCCCTTGTCCTCTTCAATGCAACATTGGAGAACTCCAGTGACACTGCGATGCGCTAACTCGTTGTTGATGATTGTATATGCGCCAGATCAGCGTTGGATTTTCCGAGCTTGTACTTCATCTTGCGGAAGAGTGTTGTCACCCAAGAAATCATGGAAAGGTTGTGACCATGAGGGAGCAGTTACTACCACTAGCACGGCTGCTACCACAGGTACAAATGTTTCAGCTTCGACTGTTGGCATCTCGGTGGGTTTGGATTCGATTGCTTCTTGCATGGCCTCATCAGTCCCCGAGCTGACGACAACATCCCTTGGTGTGCAATCAACAGCCCCTGGTGTGGCCGAGCGCTCCGCCGGAATCGTCTTCTTGGCTAATTTTTCGGCTTCGACTTCTCCCATCTTCAGGTCGGTCGGAGTAAATACGGACTCTGATTTTGGGGAAGGCTTGATAGATGGCTTCTTGATATGCTCCAGGGAGATGCCTGTTGGTATGGACTTTCTGGTGGATCCCAACTTAGACAGAGTGTCTGATGCATCATTTTCAGCTCGGGGCACGTGATGGAATTCGCAACCCTCAAATAAACCGCATAGTTGATGCACCAGGAAACGGTAGCTCGCCATGTTTGCATCCTTTGCATCCCAGCTTCTAGTACATTGCTGCACCACCAGATCGGAGTCACCATAACACAAATGCCGATCTCTTTTGCCAATTGGACGCCATGGACTAGTGCTTCATATTCGGCCACATTGTTGGATGCGGCAAAGTGGATTTGCAGCACATAGTTGAGCTTGTCGCCCTTTGGAGAGGTGAGAACAATGACAACCCCTAGTCCGGACTTCAACTTGGAACCATCAAAGTGCATTTGCCAGAAATTTGAATCTGGACAGGGAGGCTCATACTAAGTTTTAGCCCAATCGACGAGGAAATCTGCCAGTGCTTGGGACTTGATTGAGGTGCGCGGCTCGTACTTGATGACATGGTTTGCAATCTCAATGGTCCATTTTTCCACTCGGCCAGATGCATCCCGATTGCCTATGATCACTGCCAGTGGTGCCGAGCTGATGACTGTGATCGGATGCGCCTGGAAGTAAGGTTTCAACCTCTTTGCCGCCATGTACACACCATAGCACATCTTCTGATAGTGGGGGTAGTTTTTATAGGAGATTGAGAGCACTTCAATGATGTAGTATACTGGTCTTTGGACCGATTGTGCTTTGTCCTTTTCAGGATGCTCAACCACCATCACAATACTGATCACCCGAGTGGTGGCTGTGATGTACAACATCATTGGCTCTTTCTCAATTGGCGCAGGTAGCACTGGAGCAGTGGACATCATACGCTTGAGCTCTTTGAATGCTTCATCCGCTTGCGGAGTACAGGTGAATTTATGTGTCTTCTTCTTCAGCTGATACAAAGGAATTGTCTTTTATCCCAGCCGACGGAGCAATCGGCTGAGCGATGCCAAGCATCCGATGAACTTTTGGACATCCTTGAGGTTTCTTGGCTTGCTCATCCGCTCGATTGCTGCAATCTTATCGGGGTTGCACTCGATTCCCGGCTCGGACACAAGGAACCCGAGAACCTTGCCGACTGGAACACTGAATACGCATTTCTCTGGATTGAGCTTGATCTTGTATGTGTGCAGGTTTGTGAATGTTCTCGGAGGTCTTCTAGCAATGTCATCCCTTGGACTGACTTGACCACAAGGTCATCTACATACACATGAATGTTTCGACCAAGCTGAGGTCGGACACATTGCTGCATAGTACGCTGATAAGTTGCACCGCCATTTTCATGCCAAATGGCATGGTGATATAGCAATAAGCCCCGAAAGGGGTGATAAATGCAATATTTATTTGATCTTCCACTACAAGTGTAATCTGGTGATAGCCAGCAGTGGCATCCAGAAAAGATAAAAGCTGACAGCCAGCCATAGAGTCAATGACTTGGTCGATACGGGGCAAAGCAAAAGGATCCTTGGGGCATGGCTTGTTCAGGCAAGTGTAATCGATACACATGCGCTAGATCCCATTCTTCTTCATAACCAGAACTGGGTTTGCTAACCAGTCCGGATAGAACACTTCCATGATGAAACCAGCTGCGAGAAATTTGGCGATCTCCTCGCCGATTGCTCTTCTCTTGTCTTCGAAAAAACGTCGAAGAGGTTACTTGGCCGGCTTGGAGCCTATCTGGATGTGAAGCTTGTGCTCGGCGAGTTCCCTCGGCACTCCAGGCATGTCTTGTGGAGACCATGCAAAGATGTCTCGGTTCTCACGGAGGAACTCGACGAGCTCGCTTTTCTATTTGCTGCTCAGTCCGGCTCCGATGACCACACATTTGGTTGGGTCGGAGGGATCTAGAGCAATCCTCTTGCTATCCTTAGCTTCTTGAAACTGGGTCTCATCGTCCAATCTCTTGGCATTCCCAACCGGCAGGGGTGCTTTTATTTGAGCTTGAGCCATTGCCACCACCTTGTCGAGTTGGCGCCGCTCTGCATCGATGACCAGGGAATCAACTATCTTGGAACCGGAAGATGAACACTCGAGGGAATTCTTGTAGTCGCTGCACACAATGATGATGCCATTAGGACTTGGGAGCTTCATCTTCATGTAGGGATGGTGGACATTCAGCATGAACTTGGAGATTGCGGGAAATCTGATCAGAAGATGATACAGGCTGCTCAGATCGGCCACCTCGAACCAGATCGGCTCGCGACGAAAATTCTCTTTGGTGACGAACACAACGTCCAACCGGATGCGGCCCAAAACAGTACACGAAAGGCCGGGCACAATGCCATGGAATGTGGTCCAGCTGGGCTGCAGCTCACTCTCGCTGATGCCAAGCTTGATCATGGTTTCGCGATAGATAATGTTAATAGAGCTGCCTCCATCAACAAGGGTTCGGGTTAATCGACAAGAATATTGGGATGATGTCAGAACGACATCCACCACCAGTTCATAGTTTCCTAGATTCGGCATTAAGCCTGGATGGTCCTCCCTTCCCCACGTGATGAGGTTGTCCGACCAGTGCATGTACTGGGGAACTGCTGGCATGGTGGCATTGACTGCTTGATCACGGGCTCTCCGACTGCCTTTGTCATCTGATTCGCTGGTGAAGATCATGTATGTTGCATCCTAGCACGGGTACTGGTTCCGAGCGTTAGGTGGTAGTGGACCTGGGGGTGGTGGTGGGGGTAGAGTTAGGTTTCCGCCCTCTCCTTGTGCCAGACGCTTCACCCAAATGCACTGTCGAGTGGTGTGCCTGGCGGGCTCGTCGACTCCGCTATGCATCTTGCATGGTTTATTCAACATGTCCTCTAATGTGTATGGGGGACGGGTTGTCCCTTGCGGCCTCTTGCTGGGCTTCATCCTCCGACTGCCTCCTGCAGCCCCTGGTGCATCTTGCTCTTGAACAACAGCTACCTGTCGGTTGCCTTACTGAGCATCCGGCTTCTCATCCTTCCTCTTGTTGATGAAGTTGTTGTTGTTGGTATTTGTTGGGGTTGTTTTTGTTGTTGTTTTTGTTGTTGTTGTTGCGCTGCATCTCGCGTCTCTCGCGTAGATTGGGACCTAAGCCTCCTGCCTCTGCCGATTGCTGCTGCTGCTCAGAGGATTGCCCCTGAATGAGGCCGTTAGCACTCAATTTGATCGGGCGCATCGCAGAGTCGGAGGCGGCGAAGGAGTTGGCGATCTTCATCAGATTTTCCAGTGATGTGATCTCCTTGCGCAGGAGCTTGGTCTTCAGCATTGACCCATCCAGGCAGCCGTCAGTAAAGTACTGGACGTCCTGGATTTCATGTACTCCCTCACAAGTGTTCATGAGCTCGATCCACCGCTGAAGGTAATCGCGGAGGGGCTCGTCCTTCTCTTGTACGCACAGAGCCAAGTGCCCGGGCAGACCTGGCCGCTCATAGGTTCCAGTGAAGTTACACACAAATGCATCATCAAAATCCGCCCAACAGTTGATGCTGTTGTTGGGCAAGCTGTTCAACCAGGACCGAGTTGAGCCTTGGAGCATGAGGGGTGCATAGCAAACGTCCACACGCCGATTGCCCCCCTCCCCCGCAATGCCCACCGTGGTCATGTAATCGACCAGCCAATCCTGAGGCTTGACTGATCCATTATACTTGGGGGTGTCCCTGGGCAAAGTGAAGCCTTTGGGAAACTGCTCTTGCCGAACGCGCGGCCCAAAACAGACTGGGTCGGCTGGTACTTCTTCTTCCTGCTGGTGATCTTTTTGCAGCGGCTCAATACGGTGCCTTGCATCATTGCCCGCAATCGCGCGAGGGCCTAAGTGCAAACTGACAGAGGGCCGAGCTGACGTTGTCGGTTGCTCCACCCGCCGACTGCTCACTGCTAGCTCATTCATTCAACTGTGCGCAGCTCCTTGATTCCTCCGACTGCGAGGTTAGTTCCCATGAGGTGAAGTTGCTTGTCACTGTTGCCGAGGTGGCGCATTCAGCTGCTGGTTTTCACCCGCAGTCGGCCGTTGTGCTGACTTTGATCCCACTGGCCTCTGGAGCTGCTCTGTGACCGCCGCTGCTGCTGATTTGTTGCGGCTAGAAGATTGTACATTCGGCGCGTCCTCTCTCGCAGCTCATATCCCTCCAGGTGCTCCAACTCTTGCGCAATCTGCTCGGCAGCCTTCAGGTTCTTCACTAGAGAGTTGTATGTTGACTGCGGGATGATTGCGGATGCCGCCGGTTGCTGAGTTCTTACTAATCCCCTGCGGACTGCTTGGCCTGTGACGCGCAATTCCTCCAGCACCGTTGGCTGAATCACGCGCGGGACGATGATGTGCGCGGTGTTGTACTCCCGGACTGCAGCGTCCAATCGGCGCCTTTCAGCGTTCATCAACTCCGCTTGATCGGACAGGCTTTGGCGAGCCTTCTCCAGCTCGGTTTGAGCCATCGCTGGATCCGCTCTGAGGTCCACAGGCGTGTGCAGCACATCCTGCGGGTTGATTGGGCCTGTTGTTGTCGTTGTTGCCACTCTCGCAGCTCGGGCCGTAGTGTTGGTGGAGCTGTGGCGACTGGATGCAGCCCCGGCCATCATAACCTCTGCACGAATGCGCAGAGTGGTGCTTTCCGACTCCACAGAATAATCACTGCACAGCAGTGGATCTGTGAGGCCGGAGAACACCCGTACCTCCCTGGGGTATCCCTCCAAAAGGGTCGTGACAAAAACGCGGTGACTGCGAAAAGGCACGATGACGCCACGCGGCAAAGGCGCTCCTGCCCCAAACCGCGAGGCGTTGTCGATGACGTAGTCGAATGCCCCGTACCTGAGAACCAGGCCGGAAGCAAAGGGAGCGCTTGATGAAGAGGATGGTCCCGTCCAGATCAGAACTTCAGTCGATGCCTCGGCCTGCCCCACGGTGGGCGCCAACTATCGTTGATATGTAACGGCAGATGCCATGGGGATGGCCAAAGAGGGGGACAAGCCGAGGTGAATGTCGATGGTGCCGGAATCGAGAATGGCGACAAACACAGTGAGACACCGCGATGTACATAGGTTCGGGGCTCTCCGCAGAGATAACACCCCTACTCCTGTCAAGCTGACTATGAGCAATAACTCAGGCTACAATGAATGCTCCGTGAGATGTATAAGAGGAAGGAGAAGAGGGCTCTATGTGCATTGCTCTCTCCTGCATATCTATGAGGTGGGTGAGGTGTAGTAAATGTGGGATCGCCCCTCACGCAGGAGGGATACCGGGGGCTCTTATAGGCCGAGCCCGGGGTATTACAGTAACTTCCGGTTGGTCCAGGGCCCAGTTGTAAGCATTTGGAGAGTTGCTGGGTCCCGGCGAATGCGCCCATTACGGGTGCGAGACGACGGAAATCTGTAGCCCTACTTTGTCTTGAAATCTTGTAGCTTAGGACTATAGAGCTTTAGGACTAGGCTTGCGGCTTCCTTAGTGCCTTGTCGCTTCCGGGGCCCTATCAGCTGATGTGTCGAGGGAACATCATGCGTCTGACAGGTCAGCATGGTACTGCTTCTGTCTGCCACACGGATCTCTCGGGATCACCCATTGATGACCTCGGGCCGGGTGCACCCATCCGGCCCAGGGTCAACTCTTGTGAGTTAGCTCGGATGATCTCGCCTCTTCTTGGGCCGGATGAATTTAGGTGAGGCAGATTGCTTTCTCCTAGGGCAATCGTCCTTCGACCTGATCAGCTCGGCCTTCGGGAGATCGATCTTGTTCTGCTTGGTCTTCTTTAGGCCGCTGATCCTCAGATCAGCGGTCATCAGGTCGGCCTTGATCAGATCGGCCTTTCTCAGCTCGGCGATCTTCAGGTCGGCCCTGTTCAGATCGGGCTTGCTTAGATCGGCGGTCTTCGTCTTGAAAGATTGCTTCGCCTGGGTGACCCTACCCGGGGATCATTCCCACGACAATACGAGTACATGTAAATCTGTTTGCTCCATGGTAAAGTGTTCGAAAAGTACAACATTCAGTTTAAAAAAATATAGGTATATTCAAACGGTCTCTCGTGGGGTAAATATTCATGATGTTGCTAGATTAGTAAAGTACTTGCTAGACCTTGAAGCAGATAGAGCAATGGATATGCTTAAAAATATTGAGGTTGTTAAGCCAATAAACTACAGGGAAGTTCATGGGGGCTCGGGAACTAAAATGCCTATGTGAGGATCTAGTGCATGTCAGTGTTGTAGATGGGGAAACTTTGGATGTTCAGGAGCATGTGGCTCCCATCCACCCAATACAAAATATAAAGTGGTACTTCTTACCTTAGTCATGCGGATTTGAAGGTGGGGCTAGGAAGCCCAAGGGAACACGGACTAAGAAAGTTTATTCCCTTTTCGATGTGCGTCGAAGTGCGGGGATCAAATTTATATATAAATTCAATGATGAATTATGAGAGGCATATTTTGGAATAACAGAGGTCTTGAGGAATTGTCTAAACATAGGTTTCTGGCAGAGCCTTCTGGTAAAGTTGACTTTATTGCGTTGCTTGAGACAGGTCGAGACAATTTTACTTCACAGTTTCTAAGCACAATATCTGGTGGTCTTGATTTTGATTGGCATTATCTCCCACCAAGGGGTAGATCTGGAAGGATCTTACTTGGGCTTAAGTGTGAATCCCCTCGAGGTCACGAATGTTATTATGGGAGATTTTACAATCAAATTTCATCTGCGAACGAAATTTGGTGGCTTCAGGTAGGCTTTTCTAGCGGTGTATGGAGCGTAACAACCTGAGCTTAAACCTGATTTTTTGGCAGGTTTTGCGAGGATGAATGGCTTCCCATTTTGGTAGGTGTGGACTTCAACATTATTCTAAGAAGAGATGAGAAGAACAAGGATAATTTTTATGGATGATGGTATTTCATGTTTAATGCCATCATTGAGAGCCTGGATCCGAGAGATATTGACCTCTCAGGCAGATAGTTCACATGGCCGAATAATTTAGAGAATCCAACTTATGAGAAACTTTATCAAGTTCTTAACCAGTGTTGATTGGGAGATGGACTTCCTTTTGGTAACAATGCGAGCGTTACAAAGGGGTCTTTCCGATCATACCCCTATTCTTTTTTATTTCGATGATACGACTCACATCGGCAACAAGAATATTTTATCCTTCGAACCCTCTTGGTTCGAGACGGAGGGTTTCCTGGACTTGATAGCTAGGGAGTGGCCTGCGGAGAGCCGAGGTGGTTCAAATTTGTAGCATTGGAAACATAAGATTAGACATCTGAGGAAATTCCTTAGGGATTGGGCTAAAAATGAGAGCGACATTTATAAAGCAAGAAAAAGAGCAGCTTATCAATCTTATTACCAAGATAGATATAAAAGTTGAGGCCAACATACTTGATGTGGCTGACAATATGGCCAAGAAGGAAGCAGAAGTGAAGATAGCGAAGCTTCTCGGAGAAGAGGAGTTGAAATGGGCGCTAAGAGAAAAAGTTCGACAAGTGGTTTAGGGGGATAATAATACCCATTTTTATATATGATTGCAAATGGAAAACAGAGGAAAAGAAAAGTATCCAATTTGAACAAGATGGGGGTAAATTGTAGGGCATGAGAAACTCAAATTGTATATCTCAAAATTTCTATAAGAATCTCTTTGGAGCACGCGTTGGATAACTTTGTTTCTCTTGACGAGAGTATGGTGGCTGATATTCCTTAATTGAGAGCCAACGAGAATGAGTTGCTTACATCGCCTTTCTCTGAGAAGGAGGTTTCTGAGGCTATTGCACAAACGAAGAACAATAATGCACCTGGTCCGGATGGTTTTCCCGCGGAATTCTATAAGAAATGTTGGGATATCATTAAAGAATACCTTTTGCCTATGTTTTAGGATCTCTATGATGGCCAGCTTAACTAATTCAAGCTGAACTTCGGGACAACTACGTTGTTGACAAAAAGTAGGAAGTGGTTCGCATTGAGCATTTTAGACCGATATGTCTGCTAAATGTTAGCTTTAAGATTTTTACCAAAGTGGGTACTAATCGCGTCACACAGTGTGACGCCCCTAAAATCAATCCGTGTACAGTAATCATACACGCAAGGTACACGATCGAGATCAGGGACTCACGGTGAGATATCACAACACAACTCTACAAATAAAATAATACAAGCTGTTTAATACAAGCCATGGGCACGAGGGCTCGAATACAACAGCTCGAAAGCACAAAGTTAGCGGAAGCAAAAGTATTTGAGTACAGACACAAGGATACAAGATTGCCTCAAGAAGGCTAGCACAAATAACAACAGATCGAAAAGGCAAGGCCTCCTGCCTGGGAAACTCCAAGCTACTCCTGGTCAACGGGGAACTCGACGTCGTAGAAGGCATCGGGGGTCTTCACGTTGCGGTGGTCGACATCGGGGATCTCCTACTCCTGGACTCCAACGTCGACTGCAGCGGCCGATCAGGCAAAACAGTAAAGGAAATAAAGCAGGTGAGTATCTAGTATACCCGCGAGTCTTACGTCCGCTACTAAGCATTATGCATTGTATCAACGGAAAGAAGAGGCTGTATATAGTGGACTGAAAGACAGAATCCAGAGCAAGGGTAAGAAGCTAGGCCTAACGAAGACTAGCATCTTCCGACGATGTCTTGCAGCATGAGGTAAGAATTAGCCAACATTTTATATAAAGCATAAAGTAACAATGCAGCAGAAGTTGCTGCAGCATTGTATAATAATAAGTTGTAATAATTAACAATGCCTCCGAGTTCACCTCCTCGACATCCCCGCGAGGAAGAAAACCCGGAACCATACAGTTTAATCATAATAGTTTCTAGTGGTAAGATCCAGCTTCAGCATAAAGCGTCCTATTACCGTGGACACGGCTATTCGAATAGATTAATCTTCCCTGCAGGGGTGCACTTGTGTTACGCTACACGCACGGATCTCCAGGGTGGCGGGAACCTTGTTAGGGAACGCTCCACCGAGGCTATCCGACACTTCATAGCCCATCTTTCAAACTCAACAGAGAGGCCATCCGCCGGTCTAAATCCTAAGTACTCAGGGCCTTGGACCCCAACCCTGACGTACTCCTGCACGGTGCGTGGGTGGCCGGGAAGCCGTAACAAAAACAACACAGCTCGAGCCAAGAAGACAGCGCACTTCCCGGCAATCAGCCCGCGGTACTGCTGACGTCTGAAGAGTCCTCGGACGACACTAAGAAGCGGAGGAGCCCATAACTCGTAGTTCCCACGGTAGGTAGTGCGTACATGGCATATAGCCAACTCAAGACATTCACTGAACCATTTAGCATTTTAATTAACCTGCGTGACAACCGTTATCGTTGCCTCGACTTAACCGACCCGCGGACAACGACAGCAGCCAGGACCACCAGTACATCGGTGCCTGCCCCGTCGTCCCACCAAGTCACTGCGGTTACCAACAAGGTGAACAGTCTCCTTACCTTGTCTCGCGTGTGCTCCTGGAGGAGCTCGACTTTCGTGGTTCGGTAACTCTCGCGGCCAACGATCAGGGGCCAAGCACACCGGTACACTGGTCGTACCCTCCCTGTCGTCCCCTCGCAATACCACTCGCGGGCACCGTTGGGTCGCCCGACTTCTTACCTGAAGGACAACCGTTTACAGGACCCTATGGCAGCAAGACAAAGTCAGCCTCGAGTGGAGTACAAGGATTACTCCTTGATAACTCACACTTGAGGTGACTAGGCATAACCCAGATAGGGGCCTTTGGCGGTGTCTGCTTTGTACCGTACCTGTGCAGTTATAATATTTGTATCCGCGTTCACTCCCCTGAGTGACCACGGCCCTCTATCTAATCCTAGCTAACAATGTGCAGGGCTCACTGCTGGATAATGCATGATAATAATAATAATAATAATAATAATAATAATAATAGGCGGCATAGGATAAAGGAAGGCACATCAAGGGGCGACAAAATCAGGCTATGCAATTGAATAGTATTGTAATCGTAGAAGCAGCAGTAACAATGCCTAGTGCAAGAAATGTACGGAAAGATAGGCGATATCTGCGGAAGAGAATGGCTCTGCTTGCCTGCAAGCTCGACGGTAGTAGTAGGGTCGTCGACGACGTAGTCGTACTCAGCAGCGGTGTAGTCGACGGCGGCAGCGGGGTCTACCGGAGATTAAAGGGGGGAAGAAACAATAAATACACAACAATAATAGCAATAAAAATGCAAGACATAACAGATGAAATGTAAACTGGGTTCTAACGCAGTGCCATGCAATATGCTCGGAGCGGGAATTCATCTGGGGATGAACTACCAGCTCCGGGTGATTACCGGACAGGGTGTCCGGAGGGGGAAGGATCAAGCCGGAGGTGTCGTGGTTACCGGAACAACATAAGGGGGGTGTACCCGTGCTAGTTGACCTATTCCGAGAAACATTCGTGTTCGGAATAAATTCATCCGGATACTTTATCAGTACCGGACAAATCATCGGACAGACGGCCCGGAGGGGGGGGATGTCGATGATCGGTGTGCTAGGGGTGTGTGGTGAGGGTATGAATAGCGTATTCTTATTCATTGTATTTTTCTGATCAATTTTCATGTATAAAGTTTTTCGATCCGAGTTACGGTTTAAAAGATATTCATTTCTGAAGTTTGAATCATTTTAAAAAGAATTTCAGAATTTCTTTTAATATTAAATCCAACATTATCCACAGAGGGGGTTGACCAGGTCAAACTGACCAGTGGGTCCCACTGGTCATCCTCACAATTAATAAAAGTGGTTTTATTAATTCTAAAAATCCAGTGGACCCACATGTCATACACTGGTTAATTGACTAATTCATTTTAATTAAATTAATTACAGGTGGGGCCCATGTGTCATTGACACAGTGGCTAATTAGCCATTTTAATTATATTATTAAAATGCCAAGGGCCCACATGTCAGTGTCCTAAACTCTTGCTAACAGTTTTTTTATTTTTAACAGGCGCTTAAGTGGGATGGGACCCACTGGTCAGTGGGCTATTAGCCCCTAATGACGTTCCTGACAGGACGGGCCTGCCTAGCAGTCGCACAGGGGCTCACCGGCGAGCTCACCGGAGCCAGAGGTCCGGCGACCTCGAGCTAGCGCTCGATTCCGGCGAGGAGAGCGGCCATGGGGGGCGCGTTCGAACGGGCCCGTCGAGCCGCGTCGATTGGGGTGGGTGCGGTGGCTTGGGGTCGCCGGGAACGAGGCCGGCGACGAGGTTTGGCGGCGGGTGTCCTCGGACGTCGACGGCGATGGGGTTTTCTAACGCGGGGTTGGATGGGCGTAAGCGCGTTCGGTCCAGGGGAGCACGGGGAACGTGCGGGCACGCTTGGCGTGCCAAACGCGCGTTCTGGACTGCGGCTGCGCGACGCACGGCGGCGACGGAGCTCGGCTCCAATGGCGTGACGAGCTACGGCGTCGGGGAGGGCTAGGGGAGACACGGCTACGATGAAGGGGCTCACCGTGGGGGCGTAACCGTTTAGAGTGGGCTCGGGGAGGGCTCGACGACGCAGCAATTTGACGGCGATGTCGCGGCGGCGCCGGAGGGGAACGGCGGCGTAGTCGTCGCTGCCGGGCTCCACGGTTCGATTCCTTCTGCGTGATGATGAGGACGACGACGAGGAGGTGGACGGACACGGTGGCGTAGGCGGTAGTGGTCGTTGGTCGCGTGCGGCCACGGCAACAGCGACGGCGGCGCTCGGGAAATTTTTCCCCGACGATGGCGAGAGGAGGAGGAGGGGAAATTTTTCCCCGACGATGGCGACAGGGGGGAGCAGGTGAGGGAGGGGGGCTCCAGTGGCGTCCATGGCCACGGCTGCGCCACGGCGTCGAGCAGGTGGCCGACGTGATGGGGGCAGGTGGGAGGTGGAAGACGGGCCGGGGTGGGCTGGCTGAGGTGGGCCTCGCCCCAGGCGAGCTTTAAGCCTTTTTTTTGTTTTGTTTTCCTGTTTGTTCAATTTCTTTCTGTAATTGATTTATTAACCCTAGCATTTTTGTAAAAGGTGTTTGGTGTTTCTAAATTAGGGTTACATATTACTAAGGTGCCACAAAAGTTTTTGCAGCAAAATAAAATCATTAGATATTTCTTTTAATTATTAAATGCCCAAAGTAAGGGTTTTAACCTACTGTTTGAATTGTTTGGAATTTTCTGCAACTTCAAAAATTACCAAAGTTGGTCCAACATGATTATAATGATTTTAGGCAATTTACAAAAATAGTTTCATGATTTTTGGAACAACTTTAATTGAGCACTTTTGTTTTATTTTCCATTCAAAGTAGTTTCAACTAGGGTATAGTTTCTTGATGAGGGAGATGCATTGGGATTAGGGTTTTGATTACCAAACAGCATGGTTTGAAAAGAGCAGAAGCAAAGTTTGATTAAGGACAGGGGATAACAATGATTAATAAACAGTGATGGTCAACAGTGATGATGATTACTGTTACAGCAACTGAGGGTGTTACAAATCTCCCCCACTACAAGAATTCTCGTCCCGAGAATTTAAGTGGTAGCGAGGAAAAGATCGGGGTATTCATCACGAAGGCGATCTTCGCGTTCCCAAGTGGCTTCATCTTCAGAATGATTCGACCACTGGACCTTGAGGAACTTGACGGTCTTGTTGCGGGTTCGACGTTCAGACTGATCAAGAATGCGGCTCGGATGTTCCTGATAAGTCAAGTCCTGTTGCAGCTCAATCATATCATGTTCGACTTCGCGAATAGGGTCCTTGAAGCAGCGACGGAGTTGCGACACGTGGAAAATATCGTGGACTT
Source organism: Bromus sterilis (assembly GCA_950022295.1). Classification (NCBI taxonomy): domain Eukaryota; kingdom Viridiplantae; phylum Streptophyta; class Magnoliopsida; order Poales; family Poaceae; genus Bromus; species Bromus sterilis. The sequence continues at coordinate 341,811,983 of OX465596.1, read as the reverse complement.
GAGAGAGGTTCGGCGGCAATTCCAATCGGTATGCCACTGGTCCACTCCTGGAAAGGATACGGAACGGGTCGATGTAGCGAGGAGCTAACTTTCCTTTGATCCCAAAGCGGTGAGTGCCTCTCATGGGAGTGACACGGAGGTACGCGTATTCACCAGGTTGGTAGACCATTTCTTTGTGCTTGCGATCATAGTTGCTTTTCTGGCGGGACTGAGCGGCCTTCAAGTGTTCACGGATAACGCGAACCTGATCTTCAGCATGCTGTATAATGTCCGGGCCAACGAGAGTTCGTTCCCCAGTTTCGGACCAATTCAGAGGGGTTCGACACTTACGTCCATAAAGAACTTCAAAGGGTGCCATCTTCAGACTAGCCTGATAGCTATTGTTGTAAGAGAATTCAGCAAATGGAAGGGATTCCTCCCATTTCTTACCGAATGAGATGACACAAGCTCGGAGCATATCTTCAAGCACTTGATTGACTCGTTCGACTTGTCCTTGCGACTGGGGGTGATAAGCGGTGCTGAAATTCAGGTGAGTGCCCATAGCTTCTTGGAAACTATCCCAAAATCTTGAGGTGAAAATGCTGCCACGGTCGGAACTGATCTCCAACGGAATGCCATGGAGGGACACAATTCTGGAAACATACAAGTCTGCTAACTGACTAGCAGAGATCGTCTCCTTGACTGGCAGAAAGTGGGCAACCTTGGAGAAGCGGTCGATGACGACAAAGATAGCATCGTGGCCCTTCTGCGATCTGGGAAAACCAGTGACGAAGTCCATCTCGATCTTGTCCCACTTCCATTCAGGAATAGAGAGTGGTTGTAGAGTTCCAGCAGGTCGTTGATGTTCTGCCTTGACGCGACAACAAACGTCACATTCAGAAACATATCTGGCAATGTCTTTCTTCATGTTAGGCCACCAGAATTGCTGACGGATGTCTTGGTACATCTTGGTGCTTCCAGGATGAATGGACAACGGGGTATCGTGAGCCGTTCTCATGACCTTCGGGGTCATATCCAGGTTCTCATGCCTGCCCTTGCTGTGAGTAACCACTAAAAGGTTCTGGTAGTACGCCGCACCTTTGCTATCAACGGTGAAGGGTGAGGGTCTCCCATTGGCGATATCGCGCTTAATCTTGTGTACGAAATCATCATAAAACTGTATACCCTTGACGGATCTGACGAGATCCGGTTCGAGAACCAGGTTATTTGCATAACCTTGAGGAACAATCTCGAGGTTCAACTTTTGAAAATCTTCATACAGAAGTGGTTGGTGTACTTGAACTTCAAGTTCACTACAGTAAGCTTTACGGCTCAAAGCATCGGCCATCACATTAGCCTTGCCAGGGGTGTAATGAATATCCATGTTGAAATCGGCTATTGTCTCGAGCCATCTTTGTTGGCGGAGATTCAGGTCGGGCTGGGTAAACAAGTACTTCAGGCTTTGGTGGTCGGTGTAAATCTCGCAACGGTTACCAACGAGGTAATGTCGCCACAGCTTCAATGCATAAATTACTGCTGCCAATTCGAGATCATGTGTTGGGTATTTGTCTTCGTGAGTACGCAACTGACGAGAGCCATAAGCAATCACCTTGCGCTCTTGCAATAGGACACAGCCTAATCCTTGGCGAGACGCGTCGCAATATATCACGAAGTCCTTCTGAGTATCAGGGGGAGCGAGCACCGGGGGAGAAGTTAGCTTGTCTTTGAGTGCTTGAAAACTTTCTTGACATTTATCTGTCCACTCAAACTTGACACCTTTGTGAAGCAGATTAGTCAGAGGCCTGGCAATCTTGGAGAAATTCTCAACGAAACGGCGGCAATAGCTAGCGAGCCCGAGGAAACTGCGGACTTGCTTGACGGTCTTGGGAGGAGTCCAGACAAGAATAGCCTGGATACGTTCGGGGGTGACGGCAATGCCATCCTTGGAAATCACATGTCCAAGGTAGGTTACTTCGGGAAGCCAGAACTCACACTTGGAATACTTAGCGTAGAGTTTGTGTTCTCGAAGCTTCTCCAGTATAAGACGAAGATGTTCAGCATGTTCTTCTTCATTCTTGGAATATATCAATATATCATCCAGATAAACCACGACGAACTGGTCGAGGTACTCCATGAAAATATAATTCATCAATCCGGAGAAGGTGGCTGGAGCATTGGTTAAGCCAAAGGACATGACAGTGTACTCGTATGAACCATAGCGAGTAATGAAGGCAGTCTTCGGAATGTCCTCATCACGGACTCGGATTTGGTGATAACCCAACCTCAAGTCGAGTTTAGAAAACACCTTGGATCCGGCAAGTTGATCATACAGATCGTTGATCCGGGGAAGTGGGTATTTGTTCTGGATGGTGGCTTGGTTAATGGGCCAATAATCTTGGACCAGTCGGTTTGTCCCATCGCTCTTCTTGACAAAAAGCGAAGGTGCTCCCCAAGCTGAGGAACTGGGGCGAATGAATCCTTTCTGAAGTGCCTTGTCGATTTCCTCCTTAAGTTCAAGAAGTTCATGTGGCGGCCTCTTGTAAGGACGCTTGGCAATAGGAACAGTGCCTGGCTTCAAGTCGATGACGAATTCAACTTCTCTGATCGGGGGTATTCCCGGCAGTTCTTCTGGGAAGACGTCGGGAAAATCGCGAACGACCGGAACGTTCTCGATGCCTTTCAAAGGTGAGACATTCAAAGCATTAATCATAAAGATCTGTGTTTCAGCATTACGGGTATCGGGCGGTGTGGTTAACAATCCCACCGGAGGGGTGAAAAAGCTGGACAGACTTGGTGCCACAATAGAGTGTGGCATCGTGAACTTTCAACCAATCCATGCCTAGAATTAGGTCTACGGTGGAGGTTTTCAGGATGATGGGGGACACAAGGAATATAATCCCTTCGACGTCAATGGTGACATCGTGTACCATCATGGAGGTTTGGCAACGGCCTCCAGGGGTGCGGACAACCATCGGTGGGTTCATCTTCTCAAACGTAATGTTACGCGATAACGCAAATGCTTCCGACATGAATGAATGTGATGCTCCTGAATCAAATAAAACAGTAGCAGGTGCAGAATTAACGAGAAGGGTACCCATCACGGTAGCGGGTTGTTCCTGAGCTGCTTCCACATTAATGTTGTAAGCATGTCCACGAGCATGAGCAGCAGACCCAGTATTATAGTTGGGGGTCCTGTTGTTGCCACGGCCATTTCCACGGCCAGCGGGGAGAACTACCAGTTGCTTCTGTTTCTGGGGGCACTCTCTGGAAAAATGCCCAGGTTGGCGGCACGTGAAGCATAATCCATCCTGAGGACGGAGGGGTGTAGCATTGGGTGGTGCAGGCAGAGCTCTTGGCAACTGCGGTGGCGGAGGCAGACGGGGTGCAGCATAAGACGGCCTTGGAGCAGGGACAGGTGAATGGGTCACACTAGTAGGGAGCCAAATACGACGCTTCTGCGTTGCGCCCGAAGATGAGCCAACGTCACGATAACGCTTCAGAGAGGTCTTTTGTTCCATCTGGGCAGTCCCGACGGTGATAGCCTTGTTCACCATGGTGGCGAAGTTGGCGAAATCATGAACGGCAAGAGCGAGCCTGAGGTCCGGGTTGAGGCCACGACGGAACTTCTGCTGCCTGCGAGCATTGGTGGTGATCTCTCCTTCCGCATAGCGAGAGAGGTTGAGGAACTCGCGCTGGCAGGCTTCTACAGTCATGTCGCCCTGAGTGAGGTTGCGGAATTCTTCCGCCTTACGATCCATGATCCCCTGAGGAATGTAGCGGGCGCGGAAGGCAGACTGAAATTCATCCCAAGTGATGACTTCTCCAACTGGCAAGGAACGCTTGTGGGTGCTCCACCACTGAGCAGCGGCGCCTTTCAGATGATAAGACGCAAAGTTCACATAGTCGGCTGGATCAACATTAGCAGACTCCAGCTCGTGAGTGATGTCGCGAAGCCAGTCATCAGCATCCAACGGCTGAACAGTGTTGCGGAACATAGTGGGGTTGAGGCGGGTGAAGTCGTGCAGAGTCACGGTGGCATGCTGATGGTGGTGCCCATTCTGATTCGGCTGGGGGAACTGAGCCATGATATTCTGCATGAACTGACGGTTCATCTCGAACTGTTGCATCATCGCGGCCATGTAATCCGGCGGCGGAGGTGGGTCGTTGGCACCACGACCACGACCACGACCACGACCAGCCATCCTGCTTGAATTTAACAGGGGTATTTCAGCGATGAAAATTAAACGAGAAACCGAAATCAATCCTGAAGTAAAACGACAACGAAAGGGAGGCGCAGATATGTATAGGAGTAGTCATATAAGACATACACATTCGCACACAGAGTCAATCGAAAATTGGGCAGCGTAACGTCGTAGAAATTAAGGAAAAGGACTCACTAGGCGACGCGCAGACCGCGGTTAGGATTACACGACGCGACATAGATTCCACTATGTCAATCACGCCGCAAGAAAACTGTTGGCCACAGGAGTTGATGCCAGAGAACGCGCGGCCTTCCCAGAATGAGAATGGGATCCGCGGTCTGGGACCTCGGGTACGACTCCTGCGACACGACTCAATCCATGGGGGAAGCACCAAAAACGCCGGGTGGAATCAAGAGAACGTGATCCTAATGTCAGAGTTTGTAAAAATTACCAGCAAGGATAAGAGAGCAGATTCCCAGAGCATAGGTAAGGAGCAAAGGGTCCTAATACCATAGATATCACACGTAGTGACATCGATGTGGCCCGTAAGCCAAATATTAAGTTAGCAAAATATTTTTCAAAGTCTAGACTCAACTTCGACCAAGTAGTGCTGGGGTGAATTCCTACAGGCAGTCGGCTCTGATACCAACTTGTGACGCCCCTAAAATCAATCTGTGTACAGTAATCATACACGCAAGGTACACGATCGAGATCAGGCACTCACGGTGAGATATCACAACACAACTCTACAAATAAAATAATACAAGTTGTTTAATACAAGACATGGGCCACGAGGGCTCGAATACAACAGCTCGAAAGCACAAAGTTAGCGGAAGCAAAAGTATTTGAGTACAGACACAAGGATACAAGATTTCCTTAAGAAGGCTAGCACAAATAACAACAGATCGAAAAGGCAAGGCCTCCTGCCTGGGAAACTCCAAGCTACTCCTGGTCAACGGGGAACTCGACGTCGTAGAAGGCATCGGGGATCTTCACGTTGCGGTGGTCGACATCGGGGATCTCCTACTCCTGGACTCCAACGTCGACTGCAGCGGCCGATCAGGCAAGACAGTAAAGGAAATAAAGCAGGTGAGTATCTAGTATACCCGCGAGTCTTACGTCCGCTACTAAGCATTATGCATTGTATCAACGGAAAGAAGAGGCTGTATATAGTGGACTGAAAGACAGAATCCAGAGCAAGGGTAAGAAGCTAGGCCTAACGAATACTAGCATCTTCCGACGATGTCTTGCAGCATGAGGTAAGAATCAGCCAACAGTTTATATAAAGCATAAAGTAACAATGCAGCAGAAGTTGCTGCAGCATTGTATAATAATAAGTTGTAATAATTAACAATGCCTCCGAGTTCACCTCCTCGACATCCCCGCGAGGAAGAAAACCCGGAACCATACAGTTTAATCATAATAGTTTCTAGTGGTAAGATCCAGCTTCATCATAAAGCGTCCTGTTACCGTGGACACGGCTATTCGAATAGATTAATCTTCCCTGCAGGGGTGCACTTGTGTTACGCTACACGCACGGATCTCCAGGGTGGCGGGAACCTTGTTAGGGAACGCTCCACCGAGGCTATCTGACACTTCATAGCCCATCTTTCAAACTCAACAGAGAGGCCATCCGCCGGTCTAAATCCTAAGTACTCAGGGCCTTGGACCCCAACCCTGACGTACTCCTGCACGGTGCGTGGGTGGCCGGGAAGCCGTAACAAAAACAACACAGCTCGAGCCAAGAAGACAGCGCACTTCCCGGCAATCAGCCCGCGGTACTGCTGATGTCTAAAGAGTCCTCGGACGACACTAAGAAGCGGAGGAGCCCATAACTCGTAGTTCCCACGGGTAGGTAGTGCGTACATGGCATATAGCCAACTCAAGACATTCACTGAACCATTTAGAATTTTAATTAACCTGCGTGACAACCGTTATCGTTGCCTCGACTTAACCGACCCGCGGACAACGACAGCAGCCAGGACCACCAGTACATCGGTGCCTGCCCCGTCGTCCCACCAAGTCACTGCGGTTACCAACAAGGTGAACCATCTCCTTACCTTGTCTCGCGTGTGCTCCTGGAGGAGCTCGACTTTCGTGGTTCGGTAACTCTCGCGGCCAACGATCAGGGGCCAAGCACACCGGTACACTGGTCGTACCCTCCCTGTCGTCCCGTCGCAATACCACTCGCGGGCACCGTTGGGTCGCCCGACTTCTTACCTGAAGGACAACCGTTTACAGGACCCTATGGCGGCAAGACAAAGTCAGCCTCGAGTGGAGTACAAGGATTACTCCTTGATAGCTCACACTTGAGGTGACTAGGCATAACCCAGATAGGGGCCTTTGGCGGTGTCTCCTTTGTACCGTACCTGTGCAGTTATAATATTTGTATCCGCGTTCACTCCCCTGAGTGACCATGGCCCTCTATCTAATCCTAGCTAACAATGCGCAGCGCTCACTGCTGGATAATGCATAATAATAATAATAGGCAGCATAGGATAAAGGAAGGCACATCAAGGGGCGACAAAATCAGGCTATGCAATTGAATAGGATTGTAATCGTAGAAGCAGCAGTAACAATGCCTAGTGCAAGAAATGTACGGAAAGATAGGCGATATCTGGGGAAGAGAATGGCTCTGCTTGCCTGCAAGCTCGACGGTAGTGGTAGGGTCGTCGACGACGTAGTCGTACTCAGCAGCGGTGTAGTCGACGGCGGCAGCGGGGTCTACCGGAGATTAATGGGGGGAAGAAACAATAAATACACAACAATAATAGCAATACAAATGCAAGACATAACAGATGAAATGTGAACGGGGTTCTAACGCAGTGCCATGCAATATGCTCGGAGCGGGAATTCATCTGGGGATGAACTACCGGCTCCGGGTGATTACCGGACAGGGTGTCCGGAGGGGGAAGGATCAAGCCGGAGGTGTCGTGGTTACCGGAACAACATAAGGGGGGTGTACCCGTGCTAGTTGACATATTCCGAGAAACATTCGTGTTCGGAATAAATTCATCCGGATACTTTATCAGTACCGGACAAATCATCGGACAGACGGCCCGGAGGGGGGGGATGTCGATGATCGGTTTGCTAGGGGTGTGTGGTGAGGGTATGGATAGCGTATTCTTATTCGTTGTATTTTTCTGATCAATTTTCATGTATAAAGTTTTTCGATCCGAGTTACGGTTTATAAGATATTCATTTCTGAAGTTTGAATCATTTTAAAAAGAATTTCAGAATTTCTTTTAATATTAAATCCAACATTATCCACAGAGGGGGTTGACCAGGTCAAACTGACTAGTGGGTCCCACTGGTCATCCTCACAATTAATAAAAGTGGTTTTATTAATTCTAAAAATCCAGTGGACCCACATGTCATACACTGGTTAATTGACTAATTCATTTTAATTAAATTAATTACAGGTGGGGCCCATGTGTCATTGACACAGTGGCTAATTAGCCATTTTAATTATATTATTAAAATGCCAACGGCCCACATGTCAGTGTCCTAAACTCTTGCTAACAGTTTTGTTATTTTTAACAGGCGCTTAAGTGGGATGGGACCCACTGGTCAGTGGGCTATTAGCCCCTAATGACGTTCCTGACAGGACGGGCCCGCCTGGCAGTCGAACAGGGGCTCACCGGCGAGCTCACCGGAGCCAGAGGTCCGGCGACCTCGAGCTAGCGCTCGATTCCGGCGAGGAGAGCGGCCATGGGGGGCGTGTTCGAACGGGCCCGTCGAGCCGCGTCGATTGGGGTGGGTGCGGTGGCTTGGGGTCGCCGGGAACGAGGCCGGCGACGAGGTTTGGCGGCGGGTGTCCTCGGACGTCGACGGCGATGGGGTTTTCTAACACGGGGTTGGATGGGCGTAAGCGCGTTCGGTCCAGGGGAGCACGGGGAACGTGCGGGCACGCTTGGCGTGCCAAATGCGCGTTCTGGACCGCGGCTGCGCGACGCACGGCGGCGACGGAGCTCGGCTCCAATGGCGTGACGAGCTACGGCGTCGGGGAGGGCTAGGGGAGACACGGCTACGATGAAGGGGCTCACCGTGGGGGCGTAACCGTTTAGAGTGGGCTCGGGGAGGGCTCGACGACGCAGCAATTTGACGGCGATGTCGCGGCGGCGCCGGAGGGGAACGGCGGCGTAGTCGTCGCTGCCGGGCTCCACGGTTCGATTCCTTCTACGTGATGATGAGGATGACGAGGAGGAGGTGGACGGACACGGTGGCGTAGGCGGTAGTGGCCGTTGGCCGCGTGCGGCCACGGCAACGGCGACGGCGGCGCTCGGGAAATTTTTCCCCGACGATGGCGAGAGGAGGAGGAGGGGAAATGGGGTGGGGGGTTGTCCAGGGGGCGCAGGGGGGGCTTAACGTCGACTGATGCCACAGGGGGGAGCAGGTGAGGGAGGGGGGCTCCAGCGGCGTCCATGGCCACGGCTGCGCCACGGCGTCGAGCAGGTGGCCGACGTGATGGGGGCAGGTGGGAGGTGGAAGACGGGCCGGGGTGGGCTGGCTGAGGTGGGCCTCGCCCTAGGCGAGCTTTAAGCCTTTTTTTTGTTTTGTTTTCCTGTTTGTTCAATTTCTTTCTGTAATTGATTTATTAACCCTAGCATTTTTTGTAAAAGGTGTTTGCTGTTTGTAAATTAGGGTTACATATTACTAAGGTGCCACAAAAGTTTTTGCAGCAAAATAAAATCATTAGATATTTCTTTTAATTATTAAATGCCCAAAGTAAGGGTTTTAACCTACTGTTTGAATTGTTTGGAATTTTCTGCAACTTCAAAAATTACCAAAGTTGGTCCAACATGATTATAATGATTTTAGGCAATTTACAAAAATAGTTTCATGATTTTTGGAACAACTTTAATTGAGCACTTTTGTTTTATTTTCCATTCAAAGTAGTTTCAACTAGGGTATAGTTTCTTGATGAGGGAGATGCATTGGGATTAGGGTTTTGATTACCAACCAGCATGGTTTGAAAAGAGCAGAAGCAAAGTTTGATTAAGGACAGGGGATAACAGTGATTAATAAACAGTGATGGTCAACAGTGATGATGATTACTGTTACAGCAACTGAGGGTGTTACACACAGATCGCATGTTCCGTGATTCAGACAACTCAAACGGGTTTCAAGCTTGGATGACACATATTCTAGAGGGATTAGTCGTACTACATGAAACCTTGCATGAAATTCATTCTAAGAAACTCGATGAAGTTATTCTCAAATTGAATCTCGAGAAGGCTTATGATAAAGTTAAGTGACCTTTCCTGCAACAAGCACTACGTATGAAAGGTTTTGATGCGGCTTGGAGGAAGCAAGTAGAATCATTTGTGCAAGAAGGTAGTGTAGGGATCAAGGTTAATGATGATATTGGACATTATTTTCAAACAGAAAGGGGACTGAGCCAGGGTGACCCCATGTCACCCATCTTGTTCAATGTTGTGGCGGATATGTTGGTGGGGCTCATTGGTACATCGAAAGAGGATGGGCAAGTAGGTGGCCTTATTCCTCACCTTGTTGACGAAGGTGTTTCCATATTACAATACACCGATGATACCATCATTTTCAGGGAACATGATATGGAAAAGCTAGAAATTTGAAGCTGGTGCTATGTCTTTTTGAACAATTGTTTGGTCGGAAAATAAACTTTAATAAAAGTGAACCTTTTTGCTTTGGATGCGCAAAATATGTTCAAGATAATTTAACAAGTACAAAGCATGACCATTAACAACTAAATTTCATACGAACAGACGATCAGAGGGCAAGGATGATGTTGCCGATGCCATTGTTCTTGGTGCAGAGCACCATCCACATGTTGCAGATCTTCTTGTTGTAAATCTGCACATTCAGCTCCAGTCCGCTGATCCGCAGGAAGAGGAGATCGCTGGGTATGATCATGTGGTAGCGGAAGTACTTCCACCCCCTACCAAGGACCATGTGTCCCTCAAAGTTCCGGACATGCACCCAGAACTCACACCACTTGTTGGCCGAGAGCTTCATCACCTCCTTGAACTGCGAAGGGATGATCAACATGGATATATCCTCCTCGTCCTTGATATTGACGTAGAAGCGGATCGGCTCTGTAGGCCCCTCCTCGTGGCCAGGCCTCAGCCTACGCCCAACGGTTTGGCGTTGACTCATGGTAGCGACCCTGCTAGGCAGAGTCACCCTCTTGAGCCAGCGGTTCATCGGATCGTGTCCTAGGCGTCCTCAATGCCAGCCACTACATGCGCAAGGGTTTTAGTAAAACAACATTAGCAACTAAACTGATAAGTAGTAGTTGCAAAGAATGCAGCGAAGTGATCATTAGAAAATGCCACTGATCAGTGGCAGTTGCCAAACATGTTGTTCTATGATCTGAACATAGCACTGCCATGTTTGCCAACTGCCACCAGTTGATGATCTAAGCATGGAACTGATGACAATCTAAACATGCAACTGATGATTGGCAAGTTGCAATCATCAGTGGCACTTCACATTTGGCAGCATTCAGAGCCCATCTACAATAACATTTGTCCTACAACGTACATGAGCATGCGGATGTGTCCTACCTGTATTAATCACCATGCACGTACATTAATCATACATAAACCCTAACAACGAACAACACTTCCAATTGAAGTGTGACAACAAACATCACATGAGCCCATCTACACTGGTATCTGCACAAGCATTCGAGCAAAGGGGAAAGGGAATCGAATTGAATCAGATGGAATCATGTCCATCTTGATCCATGCCTACTATAAAGCAATCCCTAATCTACATTACGAGCAAAGGGGGGGGAATCGAACTTACCGGAGCGGGTGCCATTGGAGAGAAGGTCGACAAAGGAGAAAACCCTGGCGGGAAGGACGGGATGCCCGAAGATGAGCTGGCAATGCCTAGGGCAATGTCGGTGTTGTTGGTCCCGCGGGAGGTCTAGGAAGAGGGCGTCGTCGTCCAAGGCTCGAAGGCGCTCGCTGAAGAAGGCCCCCCCCCCCCCGAATGGGGATAAATACCCCCTCCTTGACGGTCCCAGAGAGAGGTGCCCCTGATGGTCCCTTCGATGATGCATCCGATGTCCCCTCCGTCGCTGCCACCAGGTCCAGAGCATCCGACACCGCATTGGCTAGTTGTGGGGCCTGCTGCAAACCGGTGACGACGCATGGATGGCTGCCATGAGATTGGTGTTGTTTGCTAGGACATCCACCCACCAATCTTGGATGGGGTTGCTGTCGACGACAATGGGGGTCAGGGGGCGGTGCGACGGTGAGCATGCCATCAAAGCGAGGGAGAGCAACGGGTGGTAAAGGGAGTGAGAGAGAGGGAAGTGTGAATGGGGTCATGGGCGATGACATGAGAGAAGGAGGGAGCTATGAGATGTTCCATTCATCTTCCGCGCTCCCTGATGCGTGCAACGAATCGACACGGTTGCATCACGCGAGCCTGGCTCTAGAAAATAGTCGATTCAATCGTTACTTCGAGGGCAGGCCCAGGGTGCTTTAAGGTCTGTGTGAACCGAAAAGTACATACAACCCAGACAAACAAACATGTCGATTTCTTCTCCTGTGGGCCTGGTTAAACCTAATGCAAGCAAGCAAACCCACCCTTTATGATTTTTCACAACCTGGCTTGTAGGTCGAGGTCGCCACCAACCATTTCCCCTGGAAAAGGCCAAATACTCCTCTCATTTCCTCTTGCCTCCCCTTCCCCTTGAGAGTTCCCCTTGGACTGCCGGGTCAATCCAGAGCCTCTGTCACCGGAATAGCCGACCGGAGATGGCAAAGGAGAGACGCCGAAGATCTTGTAGATAGTACATGTAGCGGTAGCAGCCTTCATGCTAGTAGTTGGATCTATGTCGGGAGGAAAGTTTCAGGTTTTCATGACCTGATCTGGAACGGGTTGGTTGCCTAGGTACTTGCGGTGGTGCTCCCTTAGTCGGAGCCGGAGGCCGCAGGTGTCAAGGCAGCTAGCTACTCCGTCAATAAGGTCATTATTCCCGGTGGTTTGATGTTGGTTTTGGCGGGGAGTATGCTCTTCTCCTTTTCTTGCAGTGGTGGAGTTGGGAGGAGGAGGTGAACTGCACTTGTTGATTTCGGCGTCGGTCTGTCAAGGAGATGCGATACCCCATGAAGATCATCCTCGGTAGCCTGCGATTGTTCTCCGGCCTTGTTGGTCATTTAGTGGCCCTGTTCGAGGGTCATGAATCACGATGTTTCTTCAACCTCCAAGTGCAGGCCCTTTGTAAAGCTTGATATGGCGGAAAGCATCGCCTCGATGCCAAGTGGTGCAGTCCTCGGCGTTGGCGGACATGGCCATGGTGAAAGCTTCTTCTTCGTGTGCGGTGGAAAACCCGATTGCGTTTCAGGATTTTTTAGGGTCTTTTTTTAAGTTAGAAACCTTCTTCTTATTTATGTGTTTTTAAGGGTTCCTTATGTAAACTGTACCCACCGCTGTTGGATTTAATGGTATCCAGGCAGGGCCTTTCCTTTGGTAAAAAGAAGAAAATAAAAGAGGCAAACCTGGCTTGCATGTAAGTATGATGCAGGACTTGTCCGCAAGAGTATGAGTGGAATACGACGAGAGGACCGAGATTGGGATGGTGATCATGCAAGTGAGCAGACAGTGACAGAGCGTTAATTTACACTGCACATTCAGATTCAGTGCTCCATTTCTCCCTGCTTGTGTGATAAGAGCAAGTACAATAGTCCTAGTCAGCTGGCTATAAGCAGCTCCATGTCATCAAAATCATAGCTGGAAGAGAGAGAATGAAGGGAAAAGAAAGAAGCCGGCTCTTGAGCAAGCGCCCGGCTATAACACGAGCAACGAGAAAAGTGACTGCATGCAACAGTTTTTTCTTCTCCACACCAATTACATGCGTTGATTTGCCTTCCTTTACATGCAAACATTAAATGTAATAGCTACTTTACAGTCAATCTATTGTACTAGTAGGCTTTTATGCAGGCTTTATATGACATGACAGTGATATATAGCTAGCAGCAGGCTCTATTATTAACCATGCTCTAACTGAACAATGCAGAGTTGTATTTCTAGTACTAGAAACCTGTAGGCACGGACCATGCTTGGTAGTGAAAGCACGCCATGTGGCGTTTCTTTCTACATTTGCACCGTGTGCATGTCCTCCTGTAATAAAGAGAGCATGGCACCAAGTTGCAGCTGGGTGTAGCTGCCGTCCGTCCACACTAGACATGAATGCGCTGGTGTCGCCAAATGCCAGGTCTGAGAGCAGGCAGGGGTCACTATGGGCTCGTCTCGTAGCATGCAGCCATGATGATGTCCTTCATGCAGCTCCAGGGGGCTCCCTCTGTCTCCCAAAAAACACTCAAAACCAAAGCCACAACAAACAAAACCCAACAAATCGTGGGAAATACAAACTTTGAAGCTTAATTGATTGATTGACTGATTCAGGGTCACTAACTTGGACGCACGCACGCGCACACGTGTGGACATACGCACCCACGCCTGTCGCAATTATTCTGTTTTTTTTCTCAGGGATTATCCTGCTTGTTAGTTCAGCTGCCTGATACCAAATCCCTCTGAAAACAATATGCTGATGCCGGCACGAAAGCGATGCTGCCTCCGCTTGCTTGCTTGCTCATCTCGGCTAGGCCTGCGCTGTTTTTTTCTCCATAAAGTTGCATGATTACCGTCTTTATACAAATATAAAACGATGACAAGAGGACTAAACAAAACTGGACATGGCCATGCCATGCCGGCCCTCCTTGACAATTCTGTAATACTACTGCAGCTTTAGTCCTAATCCTCAGTAAGCAACCCGTGCGTTCAAAGTCCTAAAGTATGTGCTGAATCTCAACACAAGCGTAACCACCTTTGACACCAGAAAAGCAACCAAACTTGCTGCTGGAAAGCAGAGTCCCTCAGGTATGAATGAACACGCACAACAGAACCTTCCAAGACTTCTACTCGTATATCATCACTTCAGGTCTCTGAAAAATGGGCTTATAAAATAATACTACCAAGTTTCCAGCTTACAAAAACGAAGTACTCCTGTATCTGATTCATGCCTTATCTCCTCCTCCTGCTATTCAGTTTGTCCACAACCACCTGCTGAAAAGGCATTCAGCCATGTCAGCTATACATCCGTCTCTCACACCCCGTCAGCAGACACAGCACCAGAGAATTTTAGTACAACAGCCCCAGAACCGAAGAACTCCTTTTCATTTTCAGTTGCTCAGCTTTGTCATCTCATCACACCAATCATTCAGCAAGCAGACAAATGAGAACCTGACGAGTACCGCCATGATTCAGGTGGTAACGTCCACAAAATCTAAGGGACTGGATCTATTTTTCAACAGCCGGCGTTCCCGTGGTAACTGACACCAGCAGCATCGGTCACAGATTTCTTTTGTCAAACAAAGACAACAATGCTGGTCAACCACACAACTACAATCAGATAATGACTTGCATATTGCATGCCAAACACGCCAAGATCTCCTGGATTTCTCTTTTTGTTCGGAAAGAACGGACTGCAAAGTGTCCATCACAAACTGACGGGAACAAGGCGGTCAATTCTTTCTTCCACATAATGGATTCGGGTAGGTAAAAGGCGCAAAGAGGTATCCGAAGACATGCAACTGAGAAAAAACTAGGGTTTACTCCAGCTAAATAGAACATGTTCTTTCTTGCAGATAAAAGCTAGTACCATCAAGCCCCTCTCTTCATACTTTGGACTCTTATGTACACAGAGTGGAACCACAAAATTACAACTTCTCCCAGTGAATTGGAGGACACTACATTTTTTTTTCTAAGCTAAAATGATTGAGCTATCTGCCTGTTCTATCCCTCCCTCCAGAGAATGAAAAAAAGAAACAAGGAACGGAATACATTACGATGATTTCTCCGCTGCTGATTCGTCTATGGTGGAGGAGTTGATCGAGAACCCGTCGAGGAAGTCGCTGTCCGAGTCAAGCTGCAGCTCCTTGAACATTGCCATGACCTGAATCATGGTCGGTCTTCGGATCGGCCGATCATCCAAGCACTCCGAGGCGATCTTCAGGTACTGATCGAGCTCAGCTTCCCCAGACTTGGTGTCGGTCAGCGTAGGGTCGAAGATCTCGCTGCCTCTGTTCTCCTTCAGCATCTGCTTCACCCAGCCGACAAGGTTGTTGTCTCCAAACTCGGTTGGGTCAATGGGCTTCTTTCCGGTGAGGAGCTCCAGGAGCACAACACCATAGCTGTAGACATCGCCTTTGGTGGTGCACCTGAAGCTCTGGTAGTACTCCGGTGGGACGTACCCAGGCGTGCCTGCAAGTGTGCTCACGCTCAGATGTGTGTCAAGTGCGTTCATCAGCCTCGCCATCCCGAAGTCCGACACACGGGCATCAAGGTTGTTGTCCAGAAGCACATTGCTCGACTTCATGTCCCTGTGGATGATGTGGGGGATGCAGCTATGGTGGAGGAAAGCGAGGCCCCTCGCCGAACCGATGGCGATCTTCTTCCTCGCCGCCCAGTCAAGCTTCACAATGGCCTTTTCATTGTCATGGAGCACGACATCCAAGCTGCCATGCTTCATGTACTCGTACACGAGGAGCCTTTCATCGCCAACCTTGCAGTATCCGAGCAGCGGGACGAGGTTGCGGTGCTTGATCTTGCCAATGGTCTCCATCTCTGCTGTGAATTCTCTGTCGCCCTGGCCTGTGTAATGGATGAGCTTCTTGATGGCCACAACACTGCCATCCTTGAGCCTGGCCTTGTAAACCTCACCGAACCCTCCCGAGCCTACGAGGGTCTCCGCGCTGAAGCCGTTGGTGGCCTCCAGGAGGTGCGCAAAGGTGAGCTTCCTCAGAGGCTTCTCAAATGTAGCCACATTGATGCTCAGTGGCTCCTGGACACCTGACAACTTCCAACTCGTCGCGCCGGACATCGGGAGGCTCTCAATGTACCCTGTCCTGATCTCTTCAGTCTTCTGGCTCTTCCACAGCTTGCAGAGTGTGACCAACAGCAGGAGAAGTATGAGCACCGAGAGTGCCACTCCCACAAGAATGCTTGCCCCGATGACCTTCCTCCTTCCATCATGTGGATCTCGTTCCCCGTTTCCCCCTCCCGGATTGTGCCCACAAGGCGGCAAAGGAATGCCACAGAGAGAGTTGTTTGCATACCGGGCTGGCTCAAAGGTGGTGAGCTGGCCGGATGAAGGGATCGGACCAGTCAGGTTGTTGTTGGAGACATCTAAGTCAGCAAGGAAACTCATACCACCAAAACCCGAGGGAATGCCGCCAGTGAGATGATTGTTTGAGAGGTCAAGTGCCCCCATATTGTTCAGCCCTGAGAATGCCTCCGGTATTGTACCAGTGAGCTGATTGTGCCCCAAGTTAAGAACTATGAGGTACAGCATGTTGCCGAAGCTCACCGGTATGGTGCCGGCGAGGCTGTTGTACGAGAGGTCAAGGAAGATCATGCTGCCATTGCTGCTGAATGAGTACACCGTCGTGCCCATGTAAATCCTTGTGGATGGGCACATGCGCACCGCAGGGGTGAACTCAGCCAAGCGCTCTGGCCGGATGCCAAAGAACTCGAAGAGCAGACCGGCGCCAGGGCAGATGTTGCCAGCCTCGTTGCGGAGAAAGGCAAACTCCTTCCCTGACACAATACCCCCTGGAATGAGCCCCGCCTGAGCTGCTAACTCCGGCGGTATGGTGCCGGTGAAGCCGTTGCTGTTGAGGTCAAGCCATATGAGGTTGTTGCATTTGCCAAGCTCTGCCGGCACACTTCCTGAGAGCAGATTCTTGTTGAGCTGAAGAATGGCAAGCTTCTGGAGCTTGGAGAAGCCTGGAGGCACGCCCCCGTCCAGACGGTTAGCAGACAGCGACACCCAGATGAGGTTCACACAGCTTGTGATGGACGGCGGGATGCCTCCAGTGAAGTTGTTGTAGCTGATCACCAATGTCTCCAGTGTGGTGCCATTGGAGCATAGGATGTCCGGTATCACGCCGGACAGGCCATTCGCCCACATGACGAGATCGACCAGCTTCGGCAGAGTGATCACTTCTGGTGGAATTTGGCCAACCAGTGAATTGAAGCTCAGATCAATGGACTCCAAGTTAGCACAATTGCCAAGCGATGTCGGCAAGGTGCCATTGAGATGGTTGTTTGGGAGGAACAGCTTCCTCAGAGAAGGCAGTGATGAGCAAAGGTCCGGCATGATTTCTCCGTCGAGCTCATTGGACCCGAGGTCGATCACCTCGAGCAATGGGCACCCCGCCGCGAGCGCCGGCAGCGGGTTCGCACCGGTGATGTTGTTGAACGCAAGCCGCAGCACGCGAAGTGAGGAGATGGTGCTGATGACACTGTCCACAAAGTCCCCGGAGAGCTGGTTCCCTCTGAGATCAAGCACCTGGAGGGAGTTGCACTTTGCAAAGCTTGCGGGCAAGCCGCCGACCAGCCGGTTGCTCGACAGGTCCAGATCGACGATCCTGCCGCACAGCTGGCTCAGCTCCTCCGGTATCGGCCCGGCGAACTCGTTGCCGGCCAATGTCAGTCTCTTGAGAGAAGATAACTCGGTGAAGAAGGTCGGTATTGAGCCGGAGAGAAGCTTGTTGGCTGACATGTCCAGCGTCTCAAGGCGGCGGCAGTTGGCGAGACTCGGCGGCAATCTGGTGCAGCGTAGGCCATTGTTGGACCAATCAAGCACAGTCAGGTTGCCGCACCCGCCGAAGTTGTACCCAGAGATGTCGCCGGTGAGGTTGTTCCCGGCGATGCTCAGGTAGGTCAGGTTCGCCGGCGCGGTCGCTATGAGGCCGGCAGGGAGCGCGCCGGATATCTGGTTCCACGATACGTCGAGCGTGGTGAGCACGCTGCAGGACGCCAGCTCCGGCAGCCGACTCGTGAAGTGGTTGGCGGAGAGGTTGAGGTAGCGCAGGCCATGGCAGCCGGCCAAGGAGTAGTTCAGCAGGCCAGCGTCCGCCAGGTGGTTGCGCGACAGGTCGAGAGACCGCAGCGACGACGCGAACGGGAACCCGACGCCGGCGAGGGCGTTCCTCGACAGGTTCAGGGACCTGAGCGCGCCGCAGGACGCCAGGAACGCCGGGGGTAGCGTCCCGTTGAAGGCGTTCGACGATATGTCCACCTCCACGAGCGCGCACGACGACGGCGGCGCGTGCGAGAGGTCGCCGTAGAAGGCATTGCCGCGCAGGTCGAGACGCTGGAGCGCCGGGAGCGGAAGGAGCGCGCCGAGCCGAAGGTCGCCAGCGAGGCCCATGCCGCTGAGGTTGACGGCGACGACGCGGCCGTCGCGCGGAGGCGCGCACAAGACGCCGGCCCACGAGCAGGGCGCGGTGGAGTTCGCAGCGGTGCCGGGCGTCGCCCAGCTCGCGAGCGCACCGCGCGGGTCGTCCGCCACGGAGGCGCGCCGGAAGGCGAGCAGCGCGGCCGCATCCTCGGCGTCAGCAATGGCGGGCGCCAGCAGCCGGAGCAGCACGAGCAAGAAGAAGAAGCAGGCCGCCATGGCTCCAGAGTCCTCCGCGTCAATCCGCACCCGTCGATTCTTGCAAGGAGGCGGAGAGAATACGGAGATGCTGTCGGCGGCGGGGGTGGGCGTTGCGTGCTGCCGAGTTGGTTCTTGGGTGCGCGGCTTCACATGTCGACGGAGAAGATGATTCGGGCTGCGATTTCCCTGCAAATCCGTCGAAAAATTTCAGGTCGTCGGTTGGGGAAAACAAACTTGACCCGAATTGACAGAAGGATTTTGCTTGAAAATCAAGAACAAAAAGGAGCGCACGAGGAATCTTGGTTGGCAGGGGAAAGCACGCAAGAACGACCGAAGCAAATGCGAAATCCTTGGTCCAAATTCAACACGCTAAAGACTAAACCCCCAAACCCCAAAAGGTGTCGGAATGGATAGAACCCATGAACCAAATCCTGGTAAGAAAACCCATGAACCAAATCCTGGTAAGCAGAGCAAGAACATGACGTGAAACCAGGTCGAATCGCAACCTTTTCAAACCACAAGAAGACCGGCCGAACAAAACATTCGCCGGAACGAGACCAAAGAAACAAGATAACAAAGATGGAGTCGCCCACCTTGGCCGGGAGGAGAAGCGCGGCGCGAGAGCCCGAAGCCTCATGGAGAAGAAGAAATCCCGCAGGTTGAGTTGGGAGAGGAAGCTCGCAGCAGAATCTAGGTGCCGCAAGAATCGCAGGCGAGGACAAGGGGAGAGAGAGATACTCCTAGACGAGACGAGGTAGAAGGAGAAGCAGACGGAGGCATACGCTTAGCTATTTAAGAAGTAGGGAGAGAGAGAGAGAGAGAGAGAGAGAGAGAGCTGGCTGCTGCTACTCAACCGTCCTCCTCCACGGGACGGACGGGGCTTGTTTGCTTGCGACGGCAATTAGGCCCGAAAAGAGGGGGGCGGCGAATTGCTTATCATCCGCGGGAGAAGAGGAGAGTTTCCGCGAGTTTCCAAAGAGATAATACTTGGGTTTGCTGAGGGGCTGGATGGAAATAGTACTCCTGGTTTGGGTGCTCGAAATGCTCGCTTTATTTTTATTTTTTTCTTTGGCATGCGTATGTGTGGGTGTGTGTCTCAGCATCCGAGTGAGTCCGGTCAAACTTGGATGGGGTTTGATTCCCCCGAGCTAGGCAGGCAGCCCGGCTTTTGGGCATCATCTCCTGCTCCCGAGCACGTACCACACTTTTTTTTTTGGAAACACGTACCATACGTTCGGCCACCCAGAATTTCACACCAATTGGTTCCTTTTCTGTGACATTTTGGAGGGGGGAAATCATGTGTTCTCAACGCAATTTTTATTGGCAATTCCAGTCGTGCACGCACAGCATAAAGATTTACAAGTAGATTAGCCAACCTATTTACTTGCTGAATATAAGAAACTACAAAATCAAAAACTACCTCTCCAACTTCTAACATAATAGCAGCCACAATTGAATGAGAACTATGCGAAGTTGAGTTGCGAATTAACCTGTGGTTGAGTTGGTTAGGTGGATGGTTATATCTCAGTCCACCAGAGTTCAAATCCCAGATTTGACAATGGTGTTCGCATTTTCCTGGATTTATTCCAGGGCTTTCGGTGATGCGCTTTCAGTGGGAGGAGACGTTTCCGTCGAAGACGAGGTGAAGGCTTCGTTAATCTCAAGATGATGTACCGGCTCAGTATTGCGAAGATGCTCATAGGGGTAGGGTGTGCGTCATAGGGATGATTGTATACTCGTGTGTGTGAGCGTCAGAGTTGTATTGTGTTCTGGTTAGGTGGATGGTTGTATCCCCAGTCCACCAGAGTTCAAATCCCAGATTTAATATTGGTGTTCGCATTTTTCTGAACTAGGTGAATGCCCGTGCGCTGCCACGGGACAACAAAGATACATAAGTTGATCCATAGCGGTGAGACGAGCCGTTTAAATAGGTGTCAAGTGGAAGTGCAGTGATGTATGCAGCTGAGGAATCCTAACGAACGAACGATTTTCTAAAAGATCATTAACTCTTGTTTCCTGTAGTGACTTGTACATCTTACATATATATATTCTTCAAAATAAGTTTAGCAAAGTTGATAATCCATATAATACCCACGTGCTTAATCTTTGATATCGATAAAATACAATAAACCAGTCTTAATGAAAACCTACATACCGACAAATTCATTATCAAAATGAAATTAATACGACTTTAACAAATGAAAATTGGAAGTTCTCATGTGTTCATAAGAAGAGGATGCGATCTAACTTCTTGACCAATACAATTCGACTCATCACATATTGTTTGTTCCTCCGGGCACCTTCAAGAAGCACATTCTTGAAAACTGAAAACTGCTCTACGCCATGCAAAATGGTGTTGTGGACGATCTTCTTGACAAAATAATCAGTCTAGCTTGATGGTTCCTTGAAGCCAAGTTTTTTAGCTAAACTATGACTATATGCTACTGAAGTTTAATGGTCAAGTATGATTTAATTAATGGTGAAATGTAATCAAAATCTGGATACTAAAGTGTGCACACTTATTTGAGAAAAGACTCATGTATAAGACTCTCTGATCCAACAAGTAATATCATTAATCCATTTATCATATTTGATTAAGACAAGCATCTAACAATAGCCATAAACATGTTACTACATGATCCTGGACTCCATGAGATATAAACTGAGACTAACTTGATTTTCTCTCATTGATGTGACAATATCTATCTTTCATCCGAAAATTAAATTGAAAGAAATATGGTACTTCCCTTGACATGTAGCTGACTTCTGTAGAGTTTTATTTCTACTAAAATGCATGCTTGTGAGTAGAATAGGAGATAAAAATGTCATGATAAAAATAGATGTAGAACCTTCGTCCAGCAAGATCCATGAAAAGATCCATCATCACAAAATATACATGATAATTCTCCGAAGGCTTTTGCCTGTTCATAGAATGTAAGTGATTTCTTCACATGTGTTAAACCACATTACATAATACATTTTTGAAGTGCGGTTTGGCACATCTGCGTGCCACCCCTCAAATCGGAACCATAAAACAACATCATCAGCACATAAATTTGACACATACATCAATGAATCACCTCAATTTTGGACTTGCATGACAATCTGAATTGAAAGTGTTTCTTGATTTGGACATCACTTCTCTTTTTTTTCATTTCATTTAGAATTTAGATAACCATGAAGATGTTTGACTGAATTTGAACTCTACAATTAGAATGAAGAGCGTACATGCTTTAACTGTGTGTTTAATTAGCACTAAGAAAGATATTGTCATCTCTGAATTTGATCAGTGCTGTGCTGTTATAACCATGAAGATGGTTGACTAACTTGATGTATGCAATTAGAAATAAGGCGTATATGGATTTTACTTTTACCTTTGTGTTTAGTACTATGGCGAGTGTTCCAGAGCGACACAAGCTCGAGGAAATCAACTTCCATGATCACATGTGAGAAACCTCCAAGTTTAGCAAACCAGACCCCTTCCCGCGAAGATAGGGTTTCGACGATCAGTGGGTCCGACATGCTAGCAAGTGGTTTGCACCAGGCTCCCAGAAAGGCCGTCGAGGATCTGGCAACCCCACCAGCTCATTCATTTCCATCAGAAAGGTTCAGCGCTCCATCGGTGCTGAACTTGATAACATCAAATCAGGAGGTCGCCACCCATATCCAGGCAACACAGCGGAACTTGTTTAGGGAGGTCGAGGAGTGCAAGAGCTTCCCTCGTAGCCCTTATCACTGCCACCGGATCTCGCCCTTCTTCCCCATGTTTGACACGGTTTCTGGAGTGACAAATGTTCCACATAATTGTGATGATATTGACACGATCCCGCTCCTAGAACATAGGACTACATATAATGTGTCGAGTGTCGTGGTAATACTAAAGGCATACCCCTAGGCAAGGGAAACCAAGGGATACCCTTAAGCCCTTAGTTTTCCAAACACACTCAACAAAATAAGATCAGTAAAAAACATGGAGCATTAACGATCTCCGAGTAACAAGTTAATCGGAGAATCAGAAACCACTTCCGAGTACGCAGCTACTCGGAAGTCGAGCAAGATCCGAGTAGATCGGCACTCGGAAGAAATCGGCGAGTCCTTCCTTACTCGGATGACGGGAACGCAACGGACAGGAAGCATTCAAAGCTGCGGGCGTTTCTCCTCCTTTATTAGTAGTAACGGGCAGACCGTTTTCTGTACTTAGTACGCATTTAACCCTGTAATTAAGACCCATTTAAGTCGAGGTATTAAGGGGGCAGGGGCGCACTCTATATAAGCCCCCCCCTCCAGTGTGGGCACGCGCAAATCTAATCCTCATACTTTTGAGCAAGAACACCCCAGTCAGCCTGGGACAGGACTGAGGTTTTTATCTCTAAGGAGAGGCCTAACCTGTATAATTTTCCCTGCGTCAACCACTCTATGTACAGATTCATTTAGCTCCTTTCATACCCCTATATCTATTGTCAGGATTATATCCACGACAGTTGGCGCCCACCTTGGGGCCGAGTTGATCAACAATCGTAGAGATGGCATTTTCCCCATCCTCTTCGTCGGTTCACGGCCCCGAGCTCATCGTCGGAGAGGTTTTCCGTTTCGGATCGTTGGCTTTCATAGCTGACGATTCCGCCTGGTTGGTGGATTCTCCGCTCCAGGCACAACTACTGCCTTCAAGAGGCAGCATTCACTTCCGAGCTGACGAGTCGGGGGCTTTGCGCCTCCAACTATCAGCCCATCATCAAGCACCTATGCCGTTATCTGTCCGCCATAAGAAGAAGCGCTCGGGCCGCCCGCACGCTCATCATCGTGGAAAATCGGTCAAGATACAGCAGGTGGCAGTCATCGACTCGGTGGAGTCGGCCCAGAAGGCCCTGGATGAACTGATCTCAAGAGAAGGCTCCACAACATCTCTCTTGCCTCTGTTCGATTCGGTCGAAGAAGAAGGCATGGCGGCGTCTGACCCCGAGTCGGGCGTTGAGCAAGAAGGCAGCAGCGGCGCCCCAGTCGCTGTTGCGGAAGTGTGCATGGCCGAGACTCCGCCCTCTCAGCCATCGCCATCTCGGGATAATCGCGAAAAAGGGTTCTGTCCTCGAGGGTTTCGGGACGAGAGGGATATATAGGCGAAGGGGGCAGCCAGAGGTGGACCAGGGGCCCCAGGCGCACCCCTGGCAAGGCCTAGGGGGTGGTCGCGCCAGGTGGCCGCCTAGGCCACCCCTGGCTCCCCTCTGGCCCCACTTGGGCTCTTCCCGAAGCTTCCCGTACATTGATTTTTCCTATATTTTTCCCGGAATTTTTCTGGCACTTTAAGTAATGGGAAAACCTGAAATACAAAAACAACAGAAAACAGGAACTGGCACTGGGGTGCACTGAATTAATAGGTTAGTCCAAATATGATCAAAAGTGTATGGAAGTGCATCAATATCATAGCAATATCACACAAAAGATGCATGGAGCAAGCAGAAATTATAGATACGTTTTGGACGTATCAACATCCCCAAGCTTAATGCCTGCTCGTCCTCGAGTAGGTGAATGATAACAAGCATAATTTCTATGGTGACATGCTACCAACCATATAAGAACATTTAAGTAAAGCAATCAAGGCATGTAATTCAATTCAAGTCATAACAGGCAAGAGTTTATATTAGCATTGAAACAAGCAACATAAGAACATAAAGGTGCAAGAGCTCTCGCTATCCGTGACTCGAATGTCTCCAAATGGTGTTTGCGTGCAAGAAAGGGTATAGGGATATACGAGAGAGTAAAACATAGTTTTTATTGTTGAGAACTTAATCTACTAAAGTTTCACACTTGGTCTTCTTTGGAATCTTATCTTGACTCATCCCCAGACCACTAGCCAGGTACAAGTCAAAATGATCCACTCCTTTTCGATATTTTGAGCACTCATGCAATGGATGAGTGTAAGTAAGAAAGTTGACACTTAGGATGGAAAAGAGAGAGAAATGACGGGGGAGGAAGACAAAAAGGGTGTGAAAAGCTCACATCAATGAGGACAATCATAGGCGAGAGAAAGCCAAATGATAGATACGATGTGAGGACTAGGGATTGCCATGCAACGGATGCACATATGAGCTAAGGTAAGCTCTCCAATGGAACTAGTGGGGGTGCATCCAACTTGCTTGCTCAAGAAGACCTAGAGCTCATTTGAGGAGGCTCATCATTGGAATATACAAGCCAAGTTCTATAGTGTGAAGGTCCCCACATAGCTATATGCATGAATGATAATCTCTATGGAGTACAAGATATAAGATGGAGTACGAGTGTGGATCTCTCAAAAGGAATAGTAGTGTGCCCCCTTATCTCTTTTTATTTATTTTTCTCTTTTTTCTATTTTTTCTATTATTTTGGTGGCCTCAATGGCTCTTTCTATTTCTCTCATTTGTCCTCTTTGGGATCTTTTGATTTTGTCCTCTTTGGGATCTCTTGATTTTGTCCTCTTTGGGATCTTTTCCTCACTTTAGGGGCAACACTCTATATATTACAAGAGGTATAAAAGATCTTTCACACTTTACAAAAGTACTCAACATAAAGAAAATGAAACTATCATTAAGTATGCAGATGTATGCCTCTGCCAGTGTAGCAGGACATGCAATGATACTAGCGCGTCATGTAGCAATGATTAGGGCAAGGCCCAACTAGCATGCGGCTCATCGATCAAGCAAAAGCATGTATGACATGAAGATCAAGTCATGAGAAGGTGGATGTTGCATGGCAATGTATCTCGGAAAGGCTATGGAAATTCCTTGATAGGTAGGTATGGTGGCTGTTTTGAGGAAGGATATAATGAGGCTTATGATGACAGAGCGTATCGTGCCAAGGATTTGGATGTACCGGCGAAGGTGGACGCCAACTCTCGGAGTGAGAAGGGGCAAAAGCTCTTGACACCAAAAGTTCAAACATTACTCATGGCAATACCTCAAAACTATTGTAAGTTACTACTACAATTGAATAGCAACCTCAATGACCTACTTCAAGTCAAGACACAAAACTCAGTGCAACGGGCAAACTCTCTAAACAAGATAAACATGAAAACTCAAGAGAGTTCCAGCAACAAACTAAACAAAAGCTCTTAAAAAGTTAAGCATGAAAACTAAGAGCTAAACATGACAACAGCTATGAAAAAGATAAAGAACACACACAACAAAGATAAGCATGAAAATCCTATGTTGTGTTCTAGGGTGAAGTGGAGCGTGTTTCTCTCCCACACAAACAAAGCTGGGTTCTAACTTTTTATGAACAACAACCAAAGCTAAATAAAACTAAAAAGGAAATAAAGAACAAGACGCTCCAAGCATAGCACATAATGCATGAAGTGATAGAAATATAGTGGAACGAAAGACGAACTGATAATTGTTGATGGAGAAGGGGATGCATGGGGGCATCCCCAAGCTTAGACGCTTGAGTCTCCTTGAATATTTATTGGGGATGCATGGGGGCATCCCCAAGATTGAGCGTTTGACACTCCTGGATCTTCTTTTATCATCTTCATTCGCACACTTGAAAACTCCCTTCATACGTAACTCATCATAATCTGATTAGCGAGGTTAGTACCCATAATAAAATAATTTTTTGTCTACTGGAAATAAGGATATTATTGAAGAGCTACTGTTTCTCAAGATTTCCAAAAAGTTTTTGCAAAGAAAAAGCAAGCTTAAGGTTTGCAAAACGAAGAAAAGGAAAAATAGGACATAATCTGTGAAAAACAGACCAGCAGGTAGTAAAGAATATTTTAGGGATACTTTTGCAACTCAAATCAAAAAACTCAGAACATACGAAAGTTCCGTGATTGCATAGAGCATGCTGTGTAAAACATTCAGCTCAAAAAGATGAACTGGGATTTTTCTATGATTTTTCCCGTCACGAGGACAGAATCTGTTTTCTGGACAATATGTCACAACTTTCACTTCCCTTGTCATATGAGGCTATAAATGGCACAAAGCTGAAAAGTAAAGATACAATGATGTTGCTACAGTAGTAAAAATCATCAAGACCACTAAAAACAGAAGTAAAGACATCTTGGGTTGCCTCCCAACAAGCGCTTTATTTTACGCCTTTAAGCTAGGCAAAAAGATTATAGAAGATGCTCTCACAAGAATAAGAATTTTGAAGCAAAAGAGAGCATCAAGAAGCAAATATGAAACACAATTAAGCCTAACCCACTTCCTATGCATAGGCATCTTGTAAGAAAATAAATCAAAGAAGCACAAAGAAACAAGCATAGGAAGGTGGAACAAGAACAACTTTAAAACTTTCAACATAAAGAGAGGAGTTTTAGTAATATCGAAGTTTCTACAACCAAACTTCCCTCTCTCAAAATAATTTTCAGTAGTATCATGAACAACATCAAGAACATAACTATCACATAAATCATGTTGTTCATGACCTAAAATCACACGTGTATAGTTTTCAACACGGTCTTTAGGATTATAAGATAAATGCAACCCATCACATTGAGCTTTGATAAGAGGAAAATTCTCCGCAGTTGGAGATTTCAAAAGGATAATAGGGACATCAAGTGTGGGTGCAATAGCAACAATTTCATGCTTGACGTAAGGAACTATAGCAAGTTCATCTTCGCAAGCATAATCCATATTGGCATCAAGGCCATCAACAAAGCAAGTATTAAGTTCATCAGAAAGGGAAGTATCAAGTGAGTCCTCGGAATCATGGGATTCCTCATCAAAGCAACCATTAGCCTCTTCTAGGGCAGCAAACATTTTATTTTTTAAATCCTCAATATAAGAATTGGAAGTATAATTCTCGAAGCAATAAGCAAGAACTGCAAAGTTTTCAGATTTTTAAATAGTATCGTGATACTTTTCAATCAAAGAAGCGATCTCATAAGCACCTTTAAAAGCAACAAACTCTTCAATCTTTTCAACATCAAAGTAATCATAAACACCTTTATCATAAGAAGATAAGATCTCATTTTCATTAAAATCACATTGGAAAGGAAGGTGTTTATGATCTATATTATAACAGCAAGTAAAATCATAAATGTGGCACAAAAGTTTAGCATGGCAATAAGAAACATGTATTTGATCCCATAAGTGTTTCCCTTTCTGAGATAGGCGGTGCAGTGTATAATGAGCATGCTCATCCAATGATTTTCCCTCAACCAAGTCGGTTGGATTTTTAGCGCGAGCACAAATTGATCGAAGACGAACCAAGTGAAGCATGTCCATCCTACCATATTTGGGTGGTTCAACACTCATGGTAGAGATAGCATCAGTAGGCAGACAAAGACAAAGGCAAAAGATAGCAACTATTTTTTTGGTTTTTCATATAAGACACAAAGATAAAAACTGAAAGGTAAACTAACAAGACTAAAAAGCAAAGATAAAAGATAGTGTGCAACTCCCCTATCATGAAGAGTGGAGTCCCCGGCAACGGTGCCATAAATTAGCTTTGATGTCTTCTCGCCCCTCGTTGGTTACCCAAAGTGGAAGTTGAGATGTAGACAACAACAAATTTCCCTCGGTGAAGATACCAAGGTTTGTCTCTAGTAGGACTCCGACAACGACAGGAAGGTGTCAACGACACCAACAATTAGGCGGTTGGCGTGGACCTGCACACACAACAGATAACTTTTCTCCCAACGAGTTTAGAGAGGTTGTCAATCCCTCCGGCCTTGTTGTTTACAAAGGATCAAACACACGGGATAATAATGATAGCGATAGCAAAAAGGAAATTAAGCGGAAAATAAATAGTGGGTGTAAAAAGTGCTGGAAATATGGACCGGGGTCCCATGATGTTCACTAGTGATGTCTCTCTCCCAAAAGACGATAAAATAGCCATGCGAGGTAAACAAATTACAGCTGGGCAATTGACAGGATTATGTGCGCAAACCAATGCTAACTATGCTATAAAGAAAGGAAGAGGCTCAAAAGCATGGGCGGTACGCCAAGACAAGTAGACCGAAATCCATATGCATCTACCTACTAATCATCCACCTTGAGATATCTATCCAGAACATCTCGCTGGTATTAAGTTGTGAATCCCACCCAAAGTGTAAACTCAAAGCAACATACAACTGCATTAAAGAACTTTGCATAAAGTAAACAATCCTTGCACCCGCAAGTACAAGCACCGTTGTTTTCTCCCTTGTGGCAACAACACATCCCCTAGACTCATGTTTCTGTCACTCAAGCTAGTCATCAGGGGGCATGAACCCACAATCATGCATAACGCTCCCTCTTGGAGTTACTACATACTACTTGGCCAAAGCAATAAACAACAACGGAGAACATGCAATAATTACTCAAGAACATAAATATAAAAAAGGAGAATCAAATATATTACCCAATCACAATCTGAACATAGTCTCATAATCCATCAGATTCCAGCAAACTCAACATAGCAACAGCAGAAAGATTACATATGTGCCTCGATCATGTAGGGCAGCTCACGAGGTCTAAACCATGAAGAACAAAGAGGGGAGGAGAACATCACATAGCTACTGATTATAGACCCATGGTCCAAGGTGGACTACTCACGGTTCATCCGGGAAGCATCCATGGTGGTGGAGAAGCTCCCGGAGGTGGTTCCTCCCTCCGGCAGGGTGCCGAGAAGAGGGCTCCTGGTGCTCCCTATCTTGGAAGCGCGGCGGCGGCGGAACAGAGGAGAGATCGCGAAAAACGGTTCTGTCCTCGAGAATTTGGAGACGAGAGGGATATATAGGCGAAGGGGGCAGCCAGAGGTGGACCAGGGGCCCCAGGCGCCCCCCTGGCGCGGCCTAGGGGGTGGCCGCGCCAGGTGGCCGCCTGGGCCACCCCTGGCTCCCCTCTGGCCCCACTTGGGCTCTTCCCGAAGCTTCCTGTACGCTGATTTTTCCTATATTTTTCCCGGAATTTTTCTGGCACTTTAAGTAATGGGAAAACCTGAAATACAAAAACATCAGAAAACAGGAACTGGCACTGGGGTGCACTGAGTTAATAGGTTAGTCTAAATATGATCAAAAGTGTATGGAAGTGCATCAATATCATAGCAATATCACACAAAATATGCATGGAGCAAGCAGAAATTATAGATACGTTTTGGACGTATCAGGCATTAATAGAGCAAGTGATACGTCTCAAACGTATCGCCTTTTCCAAATATGTTTGCTATTGTTTTGGCCTCATTCTTGCATGATTTGAATGAAACTAACCCGTACTGACGATGTTTTCAGCAGAGTTGCCTGTACGATTTACTTGTGTGTAGGAAAATGGATTTTTAGGTGTCCTAGAAAATTCCAGTAAAAATAGAGAAAACCCATGCACCGGGAGGAACCAATGGTCAGAAGAGGGGGCAGAGAGGGGCCACCCCTGGCCACGCTAGGAGGGCGCCTGGGTGGGCCCCACCTCCTTTGGTGCCCTACCTTGGCTCCTATTTTTACCCGAGACGGAGAAACCCCAAAACAAAAGTCGGTTTGCCAATTCTCGTCGCGGAGAAACCGCCACCCTCTGTTCTTCTCCGGGGGAGCTAATATGGAGGCTGTTTTGGCCTCCGGTGAGGGGGAATCATCGCCATCGTCATCACCATCGCCACTCCATCACCCTTCCATGAATTCCCCTTTTATATGTGAGTAATTCCCTGCTGTAGGAGAAGGGATGGTAGGGATTGGATGAGTTAGATCATGTAATAGTTCATCATATTGTTGGAGGCATGTTGCCTATCATCTACTATGGTGTTTATTCATCTTTGCTACTACTTGTTGCTCTTCATGCTTGTCACTTTGGGCCCGAGTGCCATGATTTCAGATATGAACCCTATGTGTTTTCATGAATATATTTCTGTTCTTGATCCTATCTATGAGTTGTATGCACCTATTATAGTCCGGAATCGGCGATCCCAATGGTGACAGTTTGGGACACCAAAGGGGATGGGCTATTTGAGGATTCCATGTATCCATCCATTGTTGATGCTTTGTTCCAATGCTCTTTGACAGGAGCACCTTAATCTCCATAAGTTCCTTTTGGCCCCGTTTGTAGCGGGATGGTAGGAAAAAAGATGTTGTGCAAAGTTCTTATTGCAAGCACGTACAACTACCTTGGGATACATGCCTAATATTTGATATTTTCCTAGATGATCATTACTTTTCTGTGTGCCTTTCCATAAGTCAATTACATGTTATCTCTCATCCATGCAGCGCCCAACCATCCATTCCTCTAGCCTATAGTGTTTTAATTCTGCTGGTTACAAGTTACTTTACTTTTGTTGTTTTACTTTCGTTGCTTTGCCACCACTATTTCTGTTGCCACCATCACTTCCATATCGCCGTTACTACTAATATCTCATTTTCAAGCAAGTATCTTTCAGGTGCGGTTGAATTGACAACTCAACTGTCAAAGCTTATAAATATTTTTTGGCTCCCCTTGTGTCGAATCAATAAATTGGGGTAACTTACCCGTGAAGACTGTGGCGATTCCCTACACTTGTGGGTCATCAAGACTATTTTATGGCGCCGTTGCCGGGGAGCATAGCTTTATTTACAAGCCTACTTGGAGTTATTTTGCTTCCTGCGATTTTTCCGCTATGGGTAAGAAAGGATACCCCAAGGTTCCAATTTTACCATCCACTACAACAAAAGGTACTGCTCTTAGCACTAGTGCTACTCTTGATTCACCTTCCATTATGATTAAGTTTGTTTCACCACCACCACATGCTGCTTCTACTGAGTCTGTTACTATGTCTGATACTTTTGATGATGCTTCTACTACTTTTTATGAGATTGGTTCTCTTAGTCACTTTATTGAATCTCAGATTACTAAGGCTGCAAAACAGTTTGGGATTGAAATTCCTGTTAAACGTTACCCTATTGGTAGATCTGCTGGTTACCCAAACTTGAGTGGTCTCAAGGAAAGAATTCTTGATGATGACTATATTGAGCTTGATGATGATTTATGCAGGGAACTTATAGAGTGTGTTGACTCTGACCCTCATGTTGTTAAGAAGCTACTTGAAAAGAACTCTATGAAGAACAAGTTTATTCCTGATCCTAAATTTGTTTCATCTCCTATTTGCATTGAAGATGCTGATTTCGATTTCTCTATTGATCTTTCACTTATATCTACAGTTGAAGCTGACCCCTTTTATGGCAGAGAAAATGACAACGCTATTGCACACCTTACTAAACTCACTGAGTTGAGTGGCTTATTCACTAATGAGGACAAGAAGAGAAATTATTATGTTACTAAGCTGCTTCCTTAGTTTCCACCAACTCTTCACGCACATGCTCCCATTAATTCTTCATGGGCATGAAATGTATCACAAATCAACTCTTCATGCACATGCTCCAATTAATTCTGCATGCGCATGCAACATATCAAAAATGCATATTAAAAAAGTATGCACTCAGCTCCACGATTTATAAATGATTTATCTATAGAAAATAAAAGTATAAGTTACCTCACATTTTATTTTTTTATGCGACAAATTTTCTATGAATGTACATCTGTAGTTGCTATCAATGTTTTAGGTTTAGTCAAGGGTGGAGATGTTTCCACTGTCTCTACTCAACGTTTTTTTCGTCTCATTTCATCTCATTGATATATTGTCAAGGTAATAAACTAACAAAGAAAAAATCACACATATTTGGAATTTCATCATTTTTTCTTAGATTTGTACTCTAAACAATTTTTTCTTTCAAAAAAGAATTTATAATCAAATTATAATATGTTTCATAATTTTTCTCATGTTTTAAAACATCAAGTATTTTTTAATACTTTCCACATCAACGCGCGTGGTATCATCTAGGTCCTATAAAGGATACGAATCAACTATTCACATTATTTGAAAGAAAAAAAATATTAGCCTAGACTCAATGAAAAATTCATGTCCTATAAGTCAAATAACATCTCTTTTCTTATAAAAAAAAGATACATGTCATCTTACATTTTATGATTTTCTTATTTCTATGATATTTATATCTATGAATCAAAAGAAGCATTGATTCAATTCAACTATACCATTTTTGTACTATGTAGCCTCTGGATCCTTCCAACGTTCCTAAGATAGATTCAAAATTTACACGAGTCAAACCAGAATGGAACCTTCGAATCAATTTTCAATTTAACACCTGTTCTGTGTTAG
Organism: Bromus sterilis; assembly: GCA_950022295.1. Classification (NCBI taxonomy): domain Eukaryota; kingdom Viridiplantae; phylum Streptophyta; class Magnoliopsida; order Poales; family Poaceae; genus Bromus; species Bromus sterilis. Next base: position 341,779,274 of record OX465596.1, on the reverse strand, counting down.
AACTAATGAACAAGGAAAAAAACTGTAAGATAAGGGACTAGCTACGAGGCTACAAATAAACTTGTACCGTACTATATTTCAAGCAAAAAGTTACCATTGAGCCACCAAAGCCGCTTGGACGCTTCTTCCAAGTTACAGCTTAAATTATTCACAAACCAAAAGTAACACAAAGGATCCAAAGCATCTAACCCGTTGGTCACATGTTCATGTCTTATTATATTCTGTATAGTGGTGGAGTACAAAGGTAAGAGATAACTTAATTATTATCAGGACTCCCGGGTGTAGGGAGCTTTCGGAGTTACTAATAATAAGAGTTAAAACTAGAGTTATTCTTTCTTGCTTTATGTTTTCTTTTATTTTTTTAAACAAGTGAAGCAAGCAATAAGGCAAATGATTGTTTATTCTCAATCGTATTTACCAGTAAGATACTAAACCTTCAGTATGATACCACTTACTAACTGAAACCCTCTTGGCAAAAAATATACTAGCAATTGAAAATCTCCTATTTCGTTACGTACTGAAATTTATTTTTGAAAAAATAAAATAAAATTGACACTAACATGATTTCAAGTTCTTTTTTCTTAGAAATACAATACAAACACAAACACTCATATACTCACACATATATTCATCTCTATGAACGCACACATTTCCTAGGAGCACATTCTAAAGCCTGAGCTTTGAGATTGATGTAGTCATCACAAACAAATTATAGTGAACAAACACACTGTCTATCGCATTTGGAACAAATCGATGAAAGTAGGAGTATTTGTGCCAAGTAAAAAAGCGTTGTGGATGCACATTGCTAGATTGACTATATTAAGCGTCGATGATCGAAAAAAATAATAAATTTTTGGGTGCTTTGAGAAAAAGATACATGCAATTACATTAGCAAGGATTCTTAGAGGAGGGAATGACATGGTACGAGCACTTTAAGTCTACTTTTCTTCTGAAAGGGGATTCAAACACGAGATACTTTCAGGGCATAGCAATGGCAGACACCGGAAGAAACTTATTCATTCACTGGTTAAGGACGATGTCAAGATTGAGGGTCAGGGGCAACTAAAATCCTACATTGTCAGTTATTATAAAAACCTGTTCGGAGCATCGGAATAAGGAAACTTCTCGATGGATGAATCCCGAACGGATGATATTACCCAGGTATTTGAGGAGGAAAACAACTACCTTACTGCTCCGTACGCAGAGGACGAGGTTAAGAATTTTCAAATGGAACATAGCAAGGCACCAGGGCCATATGGCTTTTCTGCTGAGTTCTATCAAAACTTTTGGGAGGTCATCAAACCAGACCTTCTATATTTGTTCGGATATCTTCATGATGGACAACTAGATTTGTTTCATTTAAACTTCGATGAAATAATTTCATTACCTAAGATTAATGAGGCTAAAAGGATTCAACAATACATACCTATGTGCCTCCTTAATGTTAGCTTTATGATTTTCACGAAGGTGGCGACGATTCGGTTTAACTCGGTGGCTGACCATGTAGTTCGTCCCACACAGAAAGCTTTTATGCAAGGTAGTAACATACTGTATGGAGTTGTAATCTTGCATGATACCGCACACGAACTTCATCGGAAGAAGCTGAATGAGGTAATCCTCAAGATTGATTTTGAAAAAAATCCTATGACAAAGTCAAGTGGTCTTTTCTCCAACAGACACACTCAGAATGAAAGGTTTTTCTGCAGAGTGGCACACTCTAATCCATAATTTTGTTTTTTGAGGTAGTGTGGATATTAGAGTCAATGATGACATTGCAACTACTTCGAGACGAAAAAGGATTGCGACAAGGTGACCCTCTATCGCCCATGCTATTTAATATGTTCTTCTAATGTAAAAAATTTTGTTCGTTGCCAATCTTTGTTCTTCCAATAGTGTGACCAAAAAGAATCATGAAAAGCATTTGTTCTTCCAACGTAAAAAATATCGATGTATTTGGTCAGTCATCCAAGTAGCTTCTAGCCTGTATCCCCCAAGCAATGTTGCTAACATTTTTGGCAACTGGTTGCATAGGATTAATCACATGTTTAGAACTCCTCTTAGGGTGGGGCACTAGCCATTATTTGGTCGTTATGGCTATCTAGAAATGATAAGATTTTTAATGCTAAGAAAACTTCCTTTTTGTAGGTTATCTACCAGTGTATCAGTAGTCTCCGTTCATGGTTGTCTCTATAGCATGCGGAGTATCGCGACCAGTTTATGGAGGCGTGTATACCGTTGAAGGATACGGTGAGGGATATTCTTTCCCAACGTGGATGACAGCATAATCTACGGATTGGACCTCCTCCGTCGACGGTGATCAACAGTTCTACCTACTACTTTTACTTTGTTGGGTTTTTATTCTGCTTTTATGCTCGTATTTGATGTGGCTGTATGCATCCTAGTTATGCAGAGGCCAGTTGTAATGATTAAAATTATGAAGTAATAAAGCACCCTTTATCAAAAATTGACATACACACAAATTTGAGTACTCCTACAATTATTGGCAGGTTTGAATAATTATTTGCAAAACCTTAATAATACTCCCTTCATTTTGATGAATAAGGTTTTCTGGGCCTCTACACGTTGAGATCTGGTCGATGGATCGACATGCCACTTTTGGATCGATCATTGGATCGACGACCGTCGTGTTGCTGACATTGCCCTTCTCCTCCTTCCCGTTGTCCCGCGCAGGCGGCGTAAAAGTTGCTTAACGAGCGTGTTTGGATTCGAGACATCCATGGGGCCTTCGGACCCGCCGCCATGGTACAATATGTTCATCTTTGGTGCTTGCTTCGACACATGACCCTTGCCCGTCCCATGACCAGCTCTCATGGAGGTGGATGGCGAACGTCATGTAGCCCACCGCCTCCTGCTACAACGCCCTCTTCGTCTGATCCATCGAAGACCAGCTGGCGCCTGACGTGGCGAACAAGGGCTCCCTTCCGCACAAAGATCTTCGTCTGGGTAGCCCTTCTCGATCGATGCTGGACTGCCGAGCGGCTCACTAGGAACGACCTCCCCCACACCACTCTCTGCCCGCTTTGCGACTAGGAGTCGGAGTGCATGCAACACATCTTGGTCGGGTGCTCTTTCTCCACGCAGCTATGGCATGAGCTGATGTCCTGGTGTAGAAGCACCACAGATGCGCCCCTCCCACCGCGATCTTCGCGCAATGGTGGCATGACTATCGTGCCTCTGCGCTGCCACCCATTCGACAGGTGATGTCCTCCACCATTCTTCTCGGGGCATGGTTCATCTGTAAGCACCGCAATGCCACCATCTTTGATGGGCAGCGCCCCTCTCTTCCTAGGCCGCTCGAGCTCATCATCAACGAGGCATGATAGTCGTGCCACCACACACTTCACTGCTAGTAGTACTATATGTTGCTCATTTTGCTTTGACCTTTACTGACCCACAGTATCCTTGCAAGTTGAAAATAAATACGTACATGCCTACGGCTCCGTGCTATTTATTCCCCTAGCTCGTTGTGGGGGTGTGTCTGTTTGAGAGCATGGTGGTCTGGTCTTTAGTGCATCAGGCTGGTCATAGTGGGGGGTAACTTAGACTAGTAACATGGGGCTTATAGGTCCCGTGCGATGTTTTTCACGCGAATTGGAACGAGTGCAACGTTGTTCTTGCCAATGGCCCAGGCCCAACAAGGCCCTTAATTAAGCTCAACTGATGCCCTCGTTAGCTGTTAGTGAGTGGACAAGCGTAAATAGCCCAGGCCCGACAAGGCTCTTAAGCTCAACTGATGCCCTCGTTAGCTTTTAGTGAGTGGACCCACCACTTGTCCATTTATACGTGGGACCCACCACTTGTCCACTTACACGCGGGACCCACCACTTGTCACTTACACGCGAGACCCACCTCTTCAGCTAGAACAGACGATCGGCCGCGCCCGTGCCCATCCGCCCGATGTCGCCCATTGCTTCCCCTTTCCCCAATCTTTCTCTTCTCCGGCGACCTATCGCAAATGTCTTCTTCCTCCACCACGCACTCAAAGTGGCTACAGTATGGTCCAGTGCCACTCACAAGGTGCCCTGATTGCCCACGCCCAGAGCGGAAGACCGATGGCAATTGCAATCTTGGGCGCGAATTTGTGGGGCGAAATGCTTGAGAAAAACAATTGCAAGAAGGGATGGCAAGGTTAGATCTCGGGATGGAATGGATTAAGTTAGAAGTCTACATTGATTCGAGTCGGGCCACAACCCGGGAGCTCAATTTGGGTGGGGTGCCGCCGATTGCTATGGAGGATCGGGAATTATTCAGTGTTCATGCCCCTATTTTCATTCTTCAGTTAACAGAGGGGCCCGTTAATAGAGTGCACACCCAAATTGAGTTTCTTGTAAAATAACATGTGGACTGCCGAATAGATGGTGGGCCTTGTGAAATTGGGAAATAAATAACCAGGCCCAAAGAGAAACCAGCCCCCCTCCCCCACCGCCCCCACACAACGCCTCTCCAAATATTTAGTCCCACCTCGCTAGTCGACGCATGCCCGGAGGTATTTATAAGGAGAGGCCGGGGTGTATTATTGCTGAAATAATATAGTTAGATTAGATTTAATGGATGTGATGGGTTGTTTCAAGAGAAACTACCCATCACATCCATTAAATCTAATCTAACTTTGTTATATTATTTTTTAAATTTTAAATGCATAAAAAATATTACAAAAATATTTATGAGTCATGCAAACAACACCCTAGAACAAATTTAACAAATATTTTCCTTAAACATTTCAACACTTAACAGAAGTAATATTTTTCAAAATTTAAAAGAAGAAAAGTTTATGTTTTAGTTAAGACAAGTAAAACATGTGCTAGCTGTATTTTCCCGCATTTTGATTTACATTATTACTTGAACACTTTGTTTTACATTATTCGCTAAATTTTTTGTATGAGCTAACACAAGTAAAACGGGTCCAAGTAAAACATGTGCTAGCTCTTTGCATTTTGCCGCATTTTGAGTTACATTATTACTTGAACACTTTGATTTACATTATTCCGTAAAACAAATTTTCTATGAGCGAACACAAGTAAAACGGTCTCAAGTAAAACATGCCCGTAAATAAAGTGCTAGATCTTTGCATTTTGCCGCATTTTGATTTACATTTTTCCATGAACAAAAATTTGGACAAAGGTAAAGAAGGGCCGGAGGTGGGTGGTCGACGCGCTGTGTGTGGCCGATGTGTAGGCCATGTGGTTTTAGTTTTTACTTGTCCTTATTATGCACTTGTAGATAAGAAAAAGCACGGGCAAACAAACTATTACTTAAACAAAACATACATATAGTAGCAACTTGGAACATAACATAACATAACATCATCCTTACAAGTTGGAACTTCCTAAGCCCCCCTTACAACTAATGATGGCAACACAGTCTTACAACTCGACTCATTACTACTAAAAATAAAAACGGGCGCCCTAATAAAAACTAAAAACTAGATAGATAGATAGCTTGCACGGGCTCCTAGCTTGCAGAACGGGCCCCTTGCAGAACATCAACCATGGGGGGGGGAGGGGGCGACATGGGCACGTCTTCACTCCGCATCCATCTCCTCGGCCGCCGGGAAGTGGTAGCGGAGAGCGTGCATGTTGTCCGGGGTGGGGAAGGTGTAGTCCATGTTGGTGAAGATGTTGTAGGCCGAGAACGCGATGAACTCGCACCCAAAGAAGAAGGCATTGCCGAGGAGATGGTAGGCGTCGAACGGGTTGGTGAATTGGATGATGAGGCCCGTTCCTCCGATGCGAGCCTCCCTTATGGTGAATGGGAGCGGAGAGCCGGGAGGCAAGTGACAGTACCCAGCCCTGATGAAGATGGTGGCAAACTCCCGCGCACCCCTCTACCTTTGCATTGCCCGCACCCGAAGCTCGTTCTGCACCATGACCCCGGCGGGGTACTGCCTCTCCGACACGATGGTCGGCGGGTGGAAGGTTGGCCCGTTGTACTGCATGGTGCAGGGCGGAGCGGAGCTGGCTGGATGGATAGGGTCCCGTATGGATTGAGAGGGGAGAGAGGCACTGCGAGTGTGGAGTTTGGGGGCGGATTGAGAGGGAGAGAGAGGTGTGTTGGTTGAGGTAGAAGAAGTTGGGTTAAATAGGGGGTATGCGCCTCACACGCGCCGGTTGCCCTTCATCGTGGTGGGAAACATGGCAAAAACCGGCACCTTAATGTGCCCATTGTGTAACGCGGCCGCACGTCGTTTGAGGCCCTCGCCGTCTCCCTTTCTGAGTGTGTCGCCGGAAAGAGGAGCACGCTGGTCGCCGACTGTTGGCCTGCACGCGTTACTGGCACGGATGCAACGTCTCCAGGGGAGTAATGGCACGCATGCGACACTTTACTGTGAGGTTGGGCGGAGCAGGGCTACATCGAGGGGGTGGTGGAGCAGCGGTGCCATGCATGAAGTTGCGGGCCGGGCGCATGGACGGGTGGCGATGCATGCTGCTAGGGCGGAAAAGCGGTTGAGATCGTTTATGCTGGTGAAAACTGCGTAGTGTGAATGACAAGAGGCGTCGGGGCCGCAGATGATCCGTGCATGCAACGATGGAACGGGCGTTGTGCGCGTAAACTCGGTCCATGCATCTCATCCACCTCAGTGAGGGAGGGTGATCCAAACCCAGTGCTTCAACCAATCAGCGCGTCCCACACGGATCGCCAGAAACTGTAGCTAACCCTAGCGCCTGATCTCGACCGTCCACGCTCAACGATGAACGGCCAGGACGGAGTGAGGGGGTTTTGAGGGGTTTGGGGGGGGGGGGTTGAGAGGGTTTTGTGTGATTAGGGTTGAGCATAACTAATTCAATTTTTTTATGAAACCTGCACACATAGTCCTTTTATGTCATATACTAATGATTTAAGTCGGGGTTTGGTTGATTCAAAGTTATTTCATCAAATTTCATGTACATCATGTGGTAACTCAAAACACACTTATGAATGTATGTATGAAGTGATGAGAGGTTTGGGTTTGGAACATAAATTTTTCAAAAACCTCACCAAAGTTTCATTTTGGAGTGACTAAGAAGGATCCATGCTTAGTTTTTCATTTTTTTCATTTTCATGTTTTAAACTTGTATAAATGTTGGTCAAAGAGAGGTTTGACCAAAATTGAAATGAGCATTTTAAATTCAAAAAAAAATCAAAAAAATGAAAAGCCTCCTCACATAGTCTTTTTTATGTCATGTACTAACGATTTCAGTTGGGGTTTGCTGATTTAGAAAGAAATTCATGTATGTCATGTGATATCTCAAAGTTAGGTATGACTAGAATTCAAATGAGCAATATAAATTCAAAAAAATCAAAAAAATGAAAAACCTGCTCACATAGTCTTTTTATGTCATATACTAATGATTTAAGTCGGGGTTTGCTGATTTAGACAAGGTCGAAAAAAACTTGCTTAAAAATGGGGCCGTTTACCCTACCTTTGGAGGTTATTTGAAGCACACTTTTCATGACTATGAGTATAACTTAGCAAAAGGGCTGTGATTGATCAGCTAACAAACATAGTTTAGTTGGGGGGAGTTTAAATATCATTGGGCCCCAATTTGAATTTGAGGCCAAATTTGAATTGAAGCCAAATTTGAATTTTGCTTCAAGATTGAATGTGAGTTTTAAGACAATCACCAAACCAGTACTCACCAAGTTACAAATATTATTACATGACAAAATTTCAAATAGTTATTAGTTCAACTTGTGTGCCCTTCTTCGCCTTTTTTGGTTTTACTACACGCACAAGTTCACTGAGTGTCTTGGTCTTCTTCACTAGGGTTAAGCATCCAGCAATGTCTTCAGCCTGAATGTTGACAACAGTTTCTTCAGTCTAAATGTGCACCTCCACATGACCTTCTTCAGTCTGAAACTCTTCTGCAGCAGTTTCAGTTTGAGTTTCTTCAATCTGAATGTGCACCTCCACATGTGCTTCTTCAGTCTGAAACTCGTCTGCAGCGGTTTCAGTTTGAGTTTGAGTTTCTTCAGTCTCAATGTGGGGCCCCACAATGTGCACCTCCACATATGCTTCTTCAGTCTGAAACTCATCTGCAGCAGTTTCAGTTTCTTCTCTGTGAACCTCGACATGAGTTTCTTTAGTCTGAAACTCGTCTGCAGTACGATTTTCTTCAGTGTGCACTTCCACACGCTCAGGTTCAGTTTCGGCAGGCACACTTCTCTTCTTTCTGCAGCCATTGACTTGCTTTTTTTGTTGGCCAGCATTCTTCAACAACAAGGGGTTGACTTGCACGCTTCCTCCTGGCCATTGGAAAAAAGGAAAAAAAGCATGTCATAGATATAGTAATTCGAAAGAAGCATCAAATCAAAACACACACAAATAAATTTAAATAAGAGCATACTTTGGCTTTTCAGGAGTGTAACGGCATTTAACAGATCCTACTCTATGTCCATGTTCCTGGCACAACTTGCATAATTTTTTATTACCTTTTTGGGCCCTTTTTGGCTCTCCATCTTTCTTTCCCTTCTTCCTGCTCCCACCTTTCTCAAACCATCCCTTGAATCTACTCTGTTTTTCCTTCTGTAACAACCCATCAGTGAAAGTAATAAATATGTTGTATTTCTGCTTTCCTCAATGGCTTCCAAACTTGGCATGTTGCAAGATGATGTAATTCCATGTGGTGATCTCAATTTCCATCTATGTTTGGGCTCATTTCATTTTGTTTTCAAATGGTTCAAGATGCTTAAAGAGAGGTATTGGAGGAATGTTTCCATTTGCATGTTAACTCCCCTTAACCTCAAAGTTGGCATAGCCCAATCCTTCCCCTTCCCAAGCTTTTAAAAAACCTTGCACGAATTTTAGCTCCCCCAAAAATGTGGGTTCTTATTCAAAGTGGATTTGAATTCATAAAAAGGACTCCACATTTTGGTTGCTCAAAATTGGTCAAACCAATTTTATTAAATGTAGAATATTGCAAGGATTCAGAAACACATTTTTATATGTTTTTCTCTCTCATGGTTTGCCCTCAAAAAGTCTTGGAAGTTTTCTGTTTTATTTAAATGGGAAAACTTTTCCATTTCTTTTAATTAGAGAGAGAGAGAGCCTGTCAGGCCCAGCCCAGCAGGCCGCTTTCTCCTTCCCCGCAGCCCAGCTGGCCCGTGCCAGCGAAATGTTTCGCAGAAGCTATCCGCGCCGTTCGATCTGGATCCGAGGGGCCACGGTGGCCGCCTTTCCACCGTGGCCGGGGTCCCCTCCCCCTCCTCTCTCACGACCGGCGAAGCCATCGACGTCGACGGCGCCAACGTGGCTGGAAAGCCTCCCCCTTTAAAGGAGAGCGCCCGAGGCCTCCTAGAACCCTAGACAGCCCGTTCCCCCTCCAATTTTCGCCGCCGCCAGCGTTTACGTCGACCGGGAGCTCCCCTGTTCCGCTTGGAACTTCGGTGAGGTTCTGTCCAATTCCTCGCCATGCTGCGTTGTCGTCATGCAAGCGGTCGCACACGACGTCTACCTCACCTTCCTGTTCCTCCTGCGCCTCGCAGGTCGCGGCTAGGTTCCTGGAGTAGCCCGGAGCAGTCATCGTCCTCTGCGGGTCACCTTCTTCCTCGACGTCGGCGAGGTCGACCTCGACGTCTTCTTCCACTCCGTGAGCGCAGGCTCGTCTTTGACGCCCCCTCGGTGAGCAGTCGTGCCCCCGTCCTTTCCCGTTCTACGTAGCCGAGTGATACGCGAGAGAGGATTGCTTCTCGCCCTTCGTTGGTTACCCCAAGTGGAAGGTAAGATGCAGCATAGCAATAAGTTTCCCTCGGTGAAGATACCGAGGTTGAGTATCGACCAGTAGGACTCCGGCGATGATAAGTAGGTGTCAGCGGCGCACTTGACGTGGACCTGCACACAACACAATTAACTTTTCTCCCAACAAAGTTCAGAGAGGTTGCCAATCTCTCCGGTCTTGTTGTTTACAAAGTATAAAAAACACAGGATAGTGATAATGATAGAAACTGGAAGTAAAAAGCAAGAAAGTAAATGAGCGTGTAAACAGTGATGAGAATATGGACCGGGGTCCCGTGATGTTCACTGGTGATGTCTCTCTCCCAAAAGACGATAAGATTGCTATGCGAGGTCAACAAATTATAGAAGGAAATTCACAGGATTATAAACGCACCGCAATGCTAACTATGTTACAAAAGAAAGGAAGAGACTCAAAAGCATGGGCAGTACAGCAAGATAAGTAGACCGAAATCCATTTGCATCTAATACTAATTATCCACCTTGAGATATCTATCCAGAACATCTCGCTGGTATTAAGTTGCGAGCCCCACCCAAAGTGTAAACCCAAAGCAACAAACAACTGCATTAAAAAGAACTTTGCGTAAAGTAAACAATCCTTGTAACCGCAGTTACAAGCACCGTTGTTTTCCCCCTTGTGGCCACAGCACATCCCCTAGACTCATGTTTCTGTCAATCAAGTGTGTCATCAGGGGGCATGTACCCACAATCGAGCATAACGTTCCCTCTTGGAGTTACTACCTACCACTTGGCCAAAGCAATAAATAGCAACAGAGAACATGCAAGAATTACTTCGGAACAAAAATACAAAAGATAAGAACCAATTATATTACTCTATCACAATCTGAACATAATCTCATAATCCATCAGATTCCATCAAACTCAGCATAGCAAAAGCAGAAAGAATTACATATGTGCCTCGATCATGTAGGGAAGCTCACAAGGTCTAAACCATGAAGAACAAAGAGGGGAGGAGAACATCACATAACTACTGATCATGGACCCATGGTCCAAGGTAGACTACTCGCGGTACATCTGGGAAGCGTCCATGGTGGAGGAGAAGCTCCCGGAGGTCGGTCCTCCCTCCGGCAGGGTGCCGGAAGGGTCCTGACGGTGCCCCCGATCTTGGAAGCGCGGCGGCGGCGGAACAGAGGAGAATTTCCGAAATAGGGTTCTGTCCTCGGAGTTTCCCCGTGACGGAGAATAAATAGGCGAAGGGGGGCAGCCAGTGGGGCCAACAGGGGCCCAGGCGCTCCCCTGGCGCGGGCAGGCCCCTGGCCGTGCCAGGTGGCTGCCTGGTGGTGGCCCCCTGGCCCTCCTTCGGGCTACTGGAGTCTTCCGACACGCTGATTTTTTATCTGATTTTTCCCGGATTTTTGGAGCATTTTTTATATGGGAAAAAACTGAAATAGAAAAACAGTAGAAAACAGGAACTGACACTAGGGTTCAATGAGTTAGTAGGTTAGTCCAGATATGATTAAAAGTGTATGAAAGTGTATCTAGATCATAGCAATATCACACAAACACATGCATGGAGCGAGCAGAAATTATCGATACGTTTGCGACGTATCACCGAGCCGTAGGCCGTTCTGTCCTCCTCCGTAGACGATATCGCCGTGCACCCCGTGGACGCCGTGGTCGTGGCGCTCCTCGGGCGTGCCCGCGCTTGTTATCGTCGCTCCATGGCGCGCGTATGGCCACAAAGGGCCCACCTTGGTCGCCTGCGTCGCCTGAGTCGTGTCTCTACAGGTGTTGCGTCGAGGTTCATAACCGGTGCGCCGCCGCGCGTTCCGCCGGCGAGCTAGGTCTCCTCCGTGTAGATCCAGGGCGGGCTGCGGCCGTCACCGTGTTCATGGATGTCCCGTGAACGCGCTGCCAGCTGCCGTCGAGATGTAGGCGCCATATAGGTTTGGCCAGGGTCGCCGGAGTTGACCACCATGCGCGGTGTTCTGAAGTTGCTCGTCAGTCGCCAAATCGGGGCTCCGCCGAGCTCTTCTAGTGAGAAAAGCCTCGCCATTTGAGTTCTTAAGGGTGAGTTCTGCCCGCCAGTGGCCCACTGATGGTCGGGAGCAAGCGCTAGACGCTACCGACGAGTCGCCGGTGGAGCCTAGCCACGGTGAGGCTCGCCGTGATTTGCCCGCGCGCGTTGTGTGAATTTCAGTTCATCAGTGCTCGAAAGTTCAGAGAGCTAGTGGTCAGTTTAAGTCACTTAGCCGTTGTCCTTTATCGAGAAAACGTACAGCAGCGCAGTGGCTAGGGGGCAAGGTGGAGAGTGAGTCGTCGTGGGTTCGAATCCCACCAGGCGCAAATGCCCCCCTTTTTTCCTGGTTTCGTTTCTTTTGTTTTAAATTCCAATTGCTTTGGAATTTCAACCTTTTGTTTCCTAACTCAAATTGATACATGTGTTGTATGTATTTGGGGCAGAGAAATTCAAGGAAGTCAATGTGACCATTATTTTTGTGTTTTGTGTAACTTAAAATTTTGTGAGGTGCACCTAGCACTTGTACCCCATTGGATTTTCTTCTTCTTTTTCTTTTGTCCTTTTGCCTTCCTTTCTTTTGCACTTGTGTCACGTGAGCACCACTTTGCAAATGGAACAACGGGGTAAAGGGAACCCATGATGGTGTTCATATTTTTATATGAACAACCCTTTGCTTGGGTGTATCTCACCCTTTGCATTTCCTAAAACTTGTGCATGTCATGCCCCCAAATTCATTGCTCTTTTCTTGAGCATGCACCATATCATCTATGATCTTAATCCTTTTGGAACAACCCCTAACATATTGTTATATGAGATAGGCTTGTCTCCGTTCCTTCTTTTGAAACTTCTTCGGGTGTCAACCTTTGTCGACACCTCTCCGTCTCCGGAATCGATAGCTTAAATTCACGATGTATTTCTTTTTGTTTACTTGCTTTTGCTAACTTGCTATGTCATGTTGTCATGTCACTTACACCAATGCTAAGGCTATGACCAAAGCCATAAAAACTTAACAATTGCATATGAAGTTGTTGACGTGTCGTCACCACCTTCATTTAAACTTGACTAGCTAGGGTCACACCATGATATAAACTTGAACATGCAACCATGCTTATGCATCTAGATCCCAATGCTTACTTGTGGTGTTTTCTTGGTCGGTACCGTACGTTAGTGTCACAACCCCAAGTTAGGTATATGCTAGGGATCAAGTGCTCCTTTGCATCATGAAATTTTTTCAGAAGAAATTGTAATTGGGGAAAGCAGAAAGCCCTAAAGAATTTAATTCAAATGACCACAATAAAAGTTGCTCCAAAAATTCCTTTTGCATTTTTGAAAACTCCCATAAATGAGTGTGATCACATATCAAGTGATGTGGTAGCAATACCATGCTCATGGATTTTTCAAATATTCAAACTGGAGCTTGAATTTAAATAAATACCCCTATTTGAATTAAAGTTCAAATTATTTGAATTTAAAAAATGCCCAACCTTTATAACACTACTGGAAAACAGGCTATTAATGGCGCACCTATTTTGCCTACTAATGGCGCACATTAGGTGCGCCATTACTAGCACGCCATTAGTAACTTTTAGTAATGGCGCACATTTGATGCGCCATTACTATTCCAGACATTAATGACGCACCTAATAGTGCGCCATTACTAACACTTATGTGCCCCATTAGTAATAAATCCAAGTGCGCCACAAGTATCCTTAGAAGTGCGCCACTAGCTATAAAGCTATGTGCGCCATCAATAAAGGCTGAAATTCGCCACTAGTAGTCTATTTAGAAAACAAAAAAAATACAAATTTACAAAAAACAACCTATAAAGAAAATAATTAAAAAATTAAATACAATCATAATTTTTATTATAGCAAGAATATTACAATATCTTTACAAATATCCAATAAAAGGAAAATTGCAAATAAAAAAAATCCTAAAACTAATCTTCTAGTTTTCTATTCTTCTTTTTCTTCACTTTATCCTTACAAACTGTAACAAAATAAAATTAGAAAAGAAAAAGGCAAGCTAGTATATTCAGAAACTTGTACAAATACATTAAGCAAAAGCCGGGCTTCTGTTGCCGCCGGCTAGGTCGCCGCCTTCGCTATGGTCATCACCTTGGACGCCCGCGTGCACCAGTCGACGTGCGAGAGCACGTGATACGTCCCTGTGGTCTCAGCGCACCAAACGATGCACGGGAACGCCGTCCCGTGCGAGCGCCGCCACACTGGATGCCTGTAGCAACCCGATCCCGAATGGGACCAAGTCTCTGTGATCTGTGCCAGTCCCTGGATCAACTTGCTGACACACACAGTACTCGATGAATAACAGAATAAATCACATGTATTTTATTACATCGGAGAGTTCAAAATAAAGAAAAATTATTACATTAGTATGGCTTAAGGCCATAAAAAAAAAACTGCGGAAGCAATAGTAGTAGTAGTGGTCCATCCGACTCCACGGCAAAACGTTGAGTATAGGACAATAACCTATTCGCACCTTAATCACCGTCAGAGTAATCTGCAACAATCGTACAACCCAAATAGGGTCAGTACTTTGAATGTACGGCAAGTCATACCAAGGAGAAGAAAATGAAGTCCTACAATACATGCATTTGGCTAGTGGAGCTTCTACGTTTCAATTTGCATAAAGCTAAATTTTTTCCTATAGAATAAGTGTTCCTAAAAAAAAATCTCAAATAAAGCACAAGACAACCCATGGTAATTATGCCCAAAATGATTAATTAAAGATGATGAGATTTCTCAAAATTACCATAGCTAGACGCTCAAATTGTCCAATACCGGGGACTCGGCTAATCGATTAGATTTATACGCTCTGCAGAGGTTTGTGCACTTTTCCCCACAAGACTCGACCACCTCCATTGGTATTTGCCACACTACACTTTGTATGGAAATAGGAAGGTCGAGACATGGTCTTTTAGAAGAGTTTCCCTTACTCTGGCGGTGCCCATCCCACCTACCAACACTACGTTCGTAGCACCACCTAGCAAGAGTCACTACTACTAATTAACCAAGCCAGAGCCCATAATGGCTTGTGGCTGCACACGTAAGCTTCTAGAAAATGACAATATGATAAGATCTCTTTAAGCCTGGGTGGCTTTCCGCAGTGATCCCTGGCCATCTCCAGGTCACTTAGGCATCTCCACTGGTTCCTCCAGGGTGCCTCCAACCATTCCACCCAGGTAGTTCATTGAGTTTAACTTGGTCCTGATTTACTACAAAGTCACTCATCTCAGCGTGAATTCACTCCCCAATCCACGTCTACAATAGCATAGCACTACAATTTCCTACACGATGGTGACAAGTTAAACCTACCACAAATTGAACTACTGTGTTTGCGTGAAAGTAACTTCTACTTATGCATTCTAAGAAAGGGGTACTACATGCAATAAAACATAGGTAAGTGGAAAAATGATCAAAGGTAGACTTGCCTGGTTGCTGCTGGTCAAACTCTCAGGACCGGAAATATTCCGCTTCGCACTCGGGGCAATCTAACGCAAACAAACAAGTGCATCCAATCAAAACATAATACAAAATAAAACGAAAACAATGCTTCGACAAACTTGGAAAAATAAAGAATAAATAAAGTTTTTTTTAATAGAACAAAATTTTGTATAAAACTTGTTGATGAAAGTCCTAAGTGATATAGATAAAATAGGGTTTTGATTTGCAAAAAGAATCAGTCAAAACCGAGTTACGGTTATAAAATTATGGCCAAACGAAGTTTGAATTAAAATATGTTCAAACACATATTTTTAAATTCCAAAATTTTGAAAATAGGTTTCCACGCGATAGAGGGATGAAAAAATTAAACGCGGGATTTGGTTTCGTCTAAAACTAATAAACGAGTAAAATATATCTAAAACAAGAATAGGGTTAAAATTCTAATCTAGCGAATGCTCTAAAATAAATAAACAAATAAATAAATAAAACGTTTTTTAACTCATCTTCTTCTACACAGGAAGAAACGTACACGTACTGTACGTGGCCGTCGGCGTCTTCTTCGTGGGGCGGCGGCTCCGGCGGGGATTGGCGGCGAGGGAGGTGTCGGGGAGGGGCGGCTCGGCGTGGGGAAGCGCGGGGTGGTGTCGGCGGTCTCCGGCGTGGTTACGACGTGGCGGGGCGGCGGTGAACTTCGGCGAACTCCGATGGACGCGCGAGCTCCGGGACGCTGCTGTGGTGCATGAGAAGAGGCAAAAGTTTGTCCATGAGGTGCGTGACGACGAGGGCAACCGATTTCCAGAGTTTGGGGTCTCAAGACGGCTTACCGGCGACGTGATCGACGCCGAGGCGGAGCTCGACCGGCGAACTTCGGCGAGAAAATTCGCGAGCTACGGTGCGGCTTTGGGCAAGATTTTTGGGGGCTTTGGACGAGTGGGAGGAGGGGCACGCATGGGTGATTTATATAGGGGGAGGGGGTGTCCAGATGCGTGCTCCCGGCGACGAAAACCGGCAAGTGCGAAAATTCCGGCGAACTCTGTAATGGCGGATT
The DNA here is from genome assembly GCA_950022295.1 of Bromus sterilis. Lineage (NCBI taxonomy): Eukaryota > Viridiplantae > Streptophyta > Magnoliopsida > Poales > Poaceae > Bromus > Bromus sterilis. The sequence goes on along the minus strand of OX465596.1, from coordinate 341,763,051 downwards.
AATGGAGGCTTTAATGGTGTCGGGGCGGAGAAGGAAGGTGCGGGGTACGCGGGGAAGGAAGGAAGGAAGAACGGAGGGACGCGACTGTGGTCGAGCGCGGCCGGCGCTGTAGCGCCTCGTTGCTGCTGTGCGTGCGCATGCACGTCACGGGAGGAGGACGAGGCGCGGGTGGCCTGCCTGCTGGGCCGACCAGCTGGCTGGCCTGGCGGCCGAATTTAAAAAAAAAATACCTCTATAAAAAAACGTAATAAATTTTTAAACTCTTATAAATATATAAGAAAATTTTGTAAATTTTTCCTTGTTAAAATAAAATACTATAAAAAATATATTTCAAAAATAAGTTTAATAAAACTGTAATAAAACCTCAACAAAATTTTATAAAGTCTAGGATAAATATTCCTAGCTCAATGCAAATTTTATAAAATGCGAAAATTTATTTATAAAGTCATTTTGGACAATTTAATAAATTCCAAAAGGAATTTTAGGATTTATTAAATTCCCGAAATGCTTTATTAAAATAAAATAAATGCTCCAGTATTTTCTTAACCCTTTTTATGTTGAAGAAGTCATGTTATCTTCTCTCTTGATTTTTATTGGGTTAAAATAAATTGGAAAGAAAATCCAAAAGATCCAATATGCAAATGGGGAAAAATGGTATGCACAAATGATTCTATTAACATCCAAATTTTTACAAAAATTGGGATGTTACAATGCCACCGGCGGCTAACCACTGACGAGGCCTAGTTAATTAGGCCTAATCCCCCACTAACCCCCACCCACAGCCACTGACAGTGGGGCCCAGGGCCCCCTAATTAAACCACGGTTTAATTTAAATATGGGATTAACCCCACTGTCAATGACAGCCTTGGCCCACTGGTCAGAGCCCCCCCCCCACGTCAGCATGATCTCATGCTGACGCAATAAGTACTTTTCTAATTAAAAGAAATCCAGAAAATAGAATAAACTTTGAAATTCAATAACTTTGTAATCCAAACTCCAAATTAAAAAAATAATATATGAAAAATTATCAGAAAAATGCAAGGATTATGAATATGAAATTTGTTTTCATGTTTGGACATTCTAAAATGGGGAAACAGTAGCAAATGTGCATATGGCATATTTTGAAATCATATTTGGAGTTTCAATTTGAAATTCTTTTGCAATACACTTCCATTAAATGGAATTGTCAACACATCAGTACCATGTACATCATGTTTTCACAACTTATCATGTGCTTGAGCATTGTATTGTATTGATTGTTCCTTTTCCACATTGTTTGCTATCGGTAGAGGTGGAACCGGAAGTGAAGGTCATCCCTGAAGCAGAAGACAGGTAACCCGTGTATCGTCAGCAAGGCAAGCAAACCCCATTGATCATGTCTATAAAAACCTAGTTCCCTCTCATTCTCGCTTATGCATGTTTAGGAGTTCACCATGATACGTTCTACCGCTAGTTGAACCCATTCCTTTGCTTGACCTATCATTTCCGCCACAGTATTAAGCTAACCTCAACCTAGCAGATCTAGGATTTTCTTGTGATCATCATGTGGCCATTCATCCATGTTATGCTTATGCTATGCTTAGAGTTGTAGAAGCATTGGTCCATCTTGGGTGATGAATTGATGATGGTAGTAATCATGTTCATGTTACTTGTGATGAAAAGGGTGTGGTGAACTTGACTAAACAAGGTGAACGATGAGAGGTTGTGTAGGAGTACACAGTGGGTTGTCTCGTTGAACACTGCCCTAGGCCCCGAGTTCTTGTGTTGTGATCCAAGACAAAGAGTACTACCACATGTTGGGCAAACGGATCACCGCTCAACCTACTAACTCACCCTAGTTCAAGTCCAGGAATCACTAGTTCGGGTTTTCCATTTGGCATATGCATAGAAAAAGAATGAATGAAAGTTTGCATCATTTAGATATGTTGGTGGACCTGTGAGACAATAAAACCATCTGCTAAGGTGGCGTCTCGGTCGCCTGCATCGTCTTAGTCCGTATCGTTGACCCGACCGGACTCTTGAGCGGTGAGCAACTCAGGTGGCTGATTCCTGGATTAGAATAGGCCGTGGGGTAAAATTTGTGGAAATTATCCTCGCCGACACCCGCTTGAAGGGTGACGAGATCCCGGCGGTAACTGATAGTTTCATGTGTGTAGCAGTACACCCCTGCAGGGTTAACAAAACTATTCGAATAGCCGCGTCCGTGGTCATGGACTACTTGGAGACCTATGCTTGATTATTAGACAACTTCAATGGTTACTCTAAAACTTGCCAAGATAAGTGTGAGTGCTGTGGCATGCTTCCTCGTGGGGAAGTGGAGGAAGTATCCATAGTGGTGTATTTTGTTGCAGTCTTGGTAGTGGACTCGTGTACGCTTCTTACCTCAAGTCTGGTACTCGTAGTACATGACTAGCCAAGTCAAAGCTGGCACTTCTGCATGTTGAAACCCCACCTCCCTTTACCTTGAAACTTGAGCATGAGTAGTATAGTTCTGATGTAAGTCTTGCTGAGTACGACTTTGTACTCACGTTTGCTTATTCTATGTTTTAGATGGAAACCCAGACCCTGATGGAGTCACCTTCCTGAAGCTCGACGTTGACTAATCTAGTATAGTTCCAGACAACAGTCTGGTCCCTCGTGGAAGGGCTATGTATGTTGAACAAGGCTTCTCTAAGCCATTTGTTAATCTTGTCTGTACCCAGACCTATTTGCTTATGTTGTTTGATGTAATGATGGATCATAGTCATATGATCTTTGTGTACTCTATGTGTAAGTCAATAAATATATACTTTGTAGAGTTCATGTGATGAGTACCTTCTGTTTACACTAGACATGTATGCTGCGTGTATGTTTATAACGTGCATGTCTTAGTGTGGGGTTCGATAGCTTAGTTGTGTTCTAGCCGGCGGTATTTTATACATCAAGTGGCCCTTAGATGTGCGCAGATTGGGGCATCGCGATACGATTGCTCGTGACTCTGTCACGTGGCACACTTTGTTGTATGATTGAGCCCGCCCGAGATCCCGACTAGGTGATCGGGCTGGAGTCTGTTTATGTAAGTGCTATAATTCAATCGATAATGTGGTTGAGGCGACTTGTCTATGAGTATGGGATTTCACCACCCATAATCATTTAGACTTGTGAGCGGACGATGAGGACCCATCTCAGTTGATCATCCGGCCTGGATGGGATGCCCCTCACGTTCAATGCTTTTCGAGAGTGTTCTGTGGAGCCTGAGCTTGGCGAGGAGACTTACATGGAGTTGTCAGACACCGACCCCGAGGACCCTGCTACGTCTGCTCCATTGACTACTTACCTAGGCAAGGGGGTTTATATATCATTCCTTATAGCTTTCAGCTCGCTTGCCTAGCTGTAGTTAGAAGATCCTACCACCATATACTTGTGCCTCTAAATTAAACCCAAACATCCATGCCCCCACATCCTAGCAAAACCTTGTTTGGCCATGTACCTTGCTTTCTTAACCATTGCTTAGTATGTGTAGGCCCTTACCTGTTGCTTATACCCATTGCTGCATTGGTGGAATATCATGCTATTATCATAAATTGGTTGATATTTTTTAATATGATGTTAACTTATATTTGACGAAGGATGGGAGACCGGGCTGTTCCCGCTAGGTGTTTTGTTCCATTCGAGTCACCTAGGTCCCGAGTTCCGGGTATTGTGTTTCTTGATGAGCGTGCCTAATCGTGTGTGGGATTCTATGGGGTCCCGTTGTCTTATCTACCTAGCTCCAAACAGTTCTAGTGGTGGCCTGAGCTGATTTACCATTTGAAACTCGTGTGTGTGTGTCTGGTTAGCGCTCCAACAGATGTAAAATAACTCGGGCCAGCGAGGACAAAGTTCCCTTGTTGGTCAACCCTTGCAAGCTAGGGGGTTGCACACAGTGATGGGTTAGTTACCCCGACCTCGTCCAGACGATAGAGGCCGATTCGAGAGCGCGGCCGGATTTTGAGTTGGATGTCGACTCACCGGGGGCCACCCGTAGTTGTGCGTTGTTAGTTACAGGGTGTCTGACGTTTCAGAGTTTCAGGCGCCTTCACCCACCAAGCGGAGACCGGGCGTACATGCGAAGCCTATAATGGGCAGTTGGTACACCCCTGCAGGGTTAAATCTTTTCGAAAAGCCGTGTCCGCGGTTATGGACGACTTGAGACCTACTCCTTGTTCGTAGAATAAAATCAATTTAATCATGCTTTTAAATTTGCCAACGTGTGAGTTTCCTTGATTGCTCTTCTTCGTCCGGAGCGACCAAGAGGGGACAAGGTTGTGTTATGATTGACGTAAGTAGGTGAAATAGATCCTTAATGATGCGATCATCAACAGATTCTTGGATCTTTCCTTACTCTAATTATATCGTTAGCCACTCATATATGCTAGTGTGGCTGCAACCTCAACCACTATCCTTTCCTTACCGTGAGAAGTTAGTTATACTGTATTGATATATACTCACCCCTTGAATTTTCTTTCACGTTATGTACAAATGTTTGGGCCCTCAGACTACTACTTCGACGCAAGCACTGGCAAGTACTTCGTGGAGGTTCCGCCGGAGGAGGACGACGTCGACGACTTTGCGCAGTAGACCTACAGTTGGATTTCGATGATTCGCGGGTGGATGACATGTTTTGTGTGCAGCCATCTCTAGGGAATTTTGGATCTTGACCGTACCCGATCGTGTGTGTATTCTTCATGATGTCATGATGTACTGTTGGATCTTATGATATCTGAGATGTCGTAATAAATACCAGTGGCGAGTGTATGCCCTGGACATATGTATTCTATGTCTTAGTTATTGTTCATGCTTCATTTACCTGTTGTCGAGAATCCGATAGCGATACAAGTGCGAGTATCGTGCATCGGTGGCCACTTATGCGCTTCTATCTCAAGTCGGACGCGAAAGCGACTAACTTGAGATAGCATCGCATCGAGGGCCTTACAACGTGGTATCAGAGCAAGACTGACTGTAGGACCCCTTACTGGCCAAAGTCGAGTCCAGAAATTATTTTGTAGTTACTAAGAAAAAAAATTTGGAGAGTAGGAACTCTTTCTTTTTCTTCTTACCCCACCCTCCCACCCCTTTTCCGTGAGGAAGTGAAACGCTGTTTTTCTTTGTGCAACTTATCCTTTCAAAACCAATCTAGGTTCTCGTTTACATGGGGCTCCGATTCCTCTATAATATTTTTCTAGGGACGAGAAGGGTTGGTGTACGTTGAGAACACTGAGCCACCACTTGGGGTTGACAGCTCCACCTCGCTTACGGCGTACCTCAGGTGAAACTAATATACAGGGATGGTTGGCATCCTCCGGATGTGGTTCCTCCCCCTATAGGAGACCGCTTCGGAGGGCCGCTCAGGGCAGATGTCTCAACATTCAGGTCTTCAACCACTCGTATATATTGTTGTGTGCTCGCTAGCACATTATTATCTTGGATTCAGATGATCTCAGTTTGGGGATTCCTGTAGCACCTAGCTTTCGGACTTTCCGGGTTAACCTTGGTGGATATTCAACTTCGGCTTCCTCATACCTCATTAGGAAGTTTTGTTGTCAATGTTATTTTATCTTCTGGTTCCATCAATATCTCTGCCATGTTCTCATAAGTGTTCCTGTATACAGGATGCCGAGAGGGAACATGCCGCCGCCGGAGAACCCTATCCTTGGGGAGGCTGTGGCCGCAGTGGCTCAGGGCACGACTGCGATCTTGCAGATTGTGACGCCCCCAAAATCAGACCGTGTACAGTAATCATACACGCAAGGTACACGATCAAGATTAGGGACTCGCGATGAGATATCACAACACAACTGTACAAATAAAATAATACAAGATGTTTAATACAAGACAGGGGCCACGAGGGCTCGAATACAACAGCTCGAAAGCACAAAGTTAGCGGAAGCAATAGTATCTGACTACAGACACAAGGTACACATGATCTGCCTTAATAAGTCTAGCACAAAATCAACACTCGATCGAAAAGGCAAGGCCTCCTTCCTGGGAACCTCCAAACTACTGCTGGTCAACGGAAAACTCGACGTCGTAGAAGGCATCGGGGATTTTCATGTTGCGGTGGTCGGTATCGGGGATCTCCTGCCCCTGGACTCCAAGGAGCCAACGTCTACTGCAGCGGCCGCTCAGGCAAAACAAAAAGGGGGGAATAAAGCAAAGGTGAGTATCTAGCATACTAGCGAGTCTTACGTCCGCTACTAAGCATTTATGCATGGTATCAAATGGAAAGGGGAGGCTATATATAGAGGACTGCAAGATAGACACCAGAATAAGGGTAAGAAGCTAGGCCTATCGAAGACTAGCATCTTACAACGAGTCTTGCAGCATGAGGAGAGAATAGCCAACAGTTCATATAAAGCATAAAGTAACAATGCTGCAGAAGTTGCTGCAGCATTGTATAATAATAAGTTGTAATAATTAGAAATGCCTCCGAGATCACCTCCTCGACATCCCAGCGAGGAAGAAAACCCGGAACCATGCAGTTTAATAATAATAGTTTGTAGTGGTAAGATCCAACTTCAGCATAAAGCGTCCTGTTACCGTGGACACGGCTATTCGAATAGATTAATCTTCCCTGCAGGGGTGCACTTGTGTTACACTACACGCGCGGATCTCCAGGGTGGCGGGCACCTTGTTAGGGAACGCTCCACCAAGGCTATCCGACACTCCGTAGCCCATCTTTCAAACTCAACAGAGAGGCCATCCGCCGGACTATATCCTATGTACGCGGGGCTTTGGACCCTAACCCCGACGTACTCCTGCACAGTGCGAGGCTGGCCGGTTAAGTTAAAGCAAATCCAAATAAGATACCACCGCGCGAGCAAATAAGACAACACCACTTCCCGACGCAGGCCGCGGTACTGCTGACGTCTGAAGAGTCCTCGAATGACACTATGAAGCAAGGGAGCCCATAACTCGTAATTCCCACGGGTAGGTAGTGCGTACATGGCATATAGCCAACTCAAGACATCCACCGAACCATTAAGCAATTTATTTATTTTCTGTCGGAACAACCGTTATCGTTGTCCTTATTTAGGTGAGTCGCGGACAACGACAACAGTCAGGTCCACCAGTAACATTGGTGCCTGCCCTGACCTCCCACGAACACGTGCGGTTACCAACAAGGTGAACCGTCTCCTTACCTTGTCTCGCGTTTGCTCTTTGAAGAGCTCGACTTTCGTACAACAGGATACCTCTCGGCCACGAACAGTACCAGGCCCGCCGCACACCGGTGGAATACACCTGACCTGTCGTTCCGCTAAGATACCCTGCGCGGGCACCGTTGGGTCACCCGACTCCTTACCTGTAAGGATACCAGTTGATTCGAGTGCCTACCATCAAGTGAAACGAGGAGGAATCACCCTCGATGGTACACTTGAGATGGCTCGACTGAGACATCAACATAATGAACTAAAGAGGAATATTATCGTATCACCCCGGTGGTGCCGAGACACCAGTGGAATGAACTAAAGAGGAATACCCTCGTATCATCCCAGTGAGGCTACGCTACTGAGCCGACGAGAGTGAAATACGAGTTCGTCCACTCGTAAGTCAAACTCAAAGCGACTCGGCAAAGTCTCGCCGTTGTAGGTTCCCTAGGGCATCTGCATTGATCCGTACCTGTTGCAGTTGTATATATTTTGTATCCGCGATCACTCCCAGAGTGATCACAGCCCTCTATCTAATCCTAGCTAACAATGCGCAGGGCTCACTGCTGAATATAATATATAGATATAGCAGACGGCATAGGATAAGAAAGGTACTACAAAGGGCGACAAAATCAGGCTATGCAATTGAATATGATTGTAATCGTAGCAGCAACAGTAACAATGCCTAGTGCAAGAAATGTATGGAAAGATAGGCGATATCTGGGGAAGGAAAATGGCTCTGCTTTCCTGTAAGCTCGACGGTAGGGGTAGGGTCGTCGACGAAGTAGTCGTACTCGACAACGAAGTAGTCGGCGGCAGCAACGAGGTCTATCTGAGAATAAAGGGGGGGGGGGAGAAACAATAAATACACAACAATAATAGCAATACAAATATAAGACATGGAAAACGCAGTATTAGGGGTGAACTAATGCGGTGCTACACGTTGCAGACGAAACGGGAATTCAACCGGAAATTTTACCGGCTCCGGGCGATTACCGGACAGTGCAACCGAAGGGGGAATGTCTCGTTTGAGGTATGTTTGAGGGGTGTGGTGGGGGTATGGGTAGCGTATCCGTAATTGTTGATCCGTTCTGAGCAACTTTCGTATACAAAAGTTTTTCATCCGGACAACTCTTATCGGTACAGGGAATTACCGACGGACGGCCCGAAGGGGGGGGATGTCGATGTTCGTTGTGTTAGGGGGGTGTGGTAGACATACGAATAGCGTATCCGTATTCGTTATATTTTTCTGATCAATTTACATGTATAAAGTTTTTGAATCTGACTTATGGTTTAAAAGATATTGATTTTTGAAGTCTTAATCATTTTAAAAGAAATTCTAAATTTATTTTAATTATTAAATCAAACCTTATCGAAAACATTGTTGTTGATTGGTCAACTGACAGAGGGGACCCACCTGTCAGCCTCACAGTATCTATAACATTTTAATTAAATTTAAACAGGACCTGGGTCCACACGTCATACACAACTTTGCTATTTTTAATTCTATTTACTTAATTAAGCTAGTGGGGCCTACATGTCATACACTCACTGCAATTAACTCATTTTAAACTTAACTAACAATTGGGGGGGGGGCACATGTCATAGTAAGGGGAGGGGGTTTTCATCTCCCTCTAATCTTAGATTAGGGGCTAATCTCCAAGGAGGGGTGCTAGCCCACGGCTCCACAGAGCACGCTGGCGACCAGGCATGGCGGCGCCGGACGGGGCGGCCATGGGATCCGCGGTGGAGGGGGGGGGGGCAGGGCGTGGCGGGGGCGCGGGCTAGGAGGGGCGTGGCCACCAGTGCGAGGTGAGCAGGGCGCGGCTCGGCCACGCGCACCTCATGGCGAGCACGGTGAGCATGGCCTGTGGCCGGAGAGGGCCACAGCGGCGAGGGGGGTAGGGATCTGAGGGGGCGGGGGGGGGGGGGGCTCACAGTGTTTTGTAGGGCAGGGCAGCGGGTCGGGGAGGCGCCGGAGTAGCACGAGCCCGTCGGCACGACGAGGCGGTCTTGGCGGGAGTGAGAACGAATTCAGCGTCGATTTTGCAGCTCGGCTCGACCTGACGGTTCGGGATGAAGTGCAGCTCCACAGCGGCTCCGTTGGGCACCAGCAGGGAGCGCGGGAGGGCCAGTGGTCGCGTCCACGGCGGCGGCTTGCCACCGGCAGCACAGCCGAGCGACGGGAGACGGGGAGGGAGGCGCGAGGGGGGGGGGGGAGGAAAAGGGGGCAGTGGGAGCGAGGCGTCCATGGGGCACAGGGGGAGGGGCTCTTATCCGCCGGGGCAGGTGGAGGAGGGGAGGGAGCAGGTGGAGGGGGGGGGCATGGCATGGCCTCGGCATGGCCACGGTGCGGCTACAGCGGGGGGGGGGGGGGAGGTGGGGAGTTGGTGGGAAAGAGGAGGAGGGAGGTGGGGTGGGCTGGGCTGGGGGGGGCAACGCCCTAGGCGTTTGATAGGGTTTTTTGAAATTTTTTGTTTTCCTTTTTTTTTTCTTTTATGTTAGTAATTTGTTTGGATAGCTTTTTGATTTTTGTATTAGTTGAAACTTGCACCAATATTTCTATTACACATTGATATGCTGCTACAAAAAGTTTGGGTCTAAATAAAATCATTTAGTAATTTATTTGGATAATAAATTATTAAATTGGACCTTTTAAGTTACTATTTGAATTGTTTGATTTATTCCACTACTTAATAAATTCCCAAGGTTGGTTGAACATGGTCCAGTGATTATTGTGCAATTAACAAAATTGGTTGCACAATTTTCAGACAAGTTTTGTTTGCCACATTGTTTTGGAATTTTTAATTGGGATGAATTTGATCAAGCCATTATCAAGGGTGATCATTATCAGCATAATCATGATGACTTGGTAATTAACAAGGTGATCACTGTAGCATGACATCCGGGGTGTTACACAGATGCTCCAGAACCAGACCGCCAAGAGGAACGATTGACCACATCACACGACCTTGCAGCAGTTCCTCGCTATCAACCCCGCTAGGTTTTCAGAGGCTCGAGACCCGCTGGAAGCGGATGATTGGCTGAAAGAGATCAAGAAGCACTTCAACGCGAACACCGGCAGGCCAGTCGACTACGTCACCTTCGCCTCCTTCCAGCTTCAGGGTGCAGCAGGCAGCTGGTACTCTACCTACAAGGCAAACAGGGGCGATGCCGTGATCACTTGGGAAGACTTTGTCAGAGACTTCAGAGCAGCGCATATTCCGAGTTGCTTGATGGACATGAAGACGGAGGAGTTCCTGGCTCTGAGACAGGGTGAGAGGTCAGTCCAGGAGTACAACCTGGCCTTCGTCAGGCTCGCCAGGTATGCTCCTGAGGAGGTCTCCACAGAGTCCAAGCGGATTGCCAGGTTCCGCGGGGGTCTCAACACACATATCAAGTATGGACTCACCCAGTGCAACCCTACGCTGTTCTCACAGCTCATGGATTCAACTATCCGCCAGAAGTCAGCCAAGGCCGAGTGGGACATGGACAGAAAGCGTCAGAGGGAGTTCAGCTCATCAACGATGGTCCACAAGAACGCGAAGACTTGGGTCACAGAGGCGCCACCACAGAGACAACAGTTCCTGCCGAGAGGGACACTTGTCTGCACTTTTGCCCGCCCTCCCGTCCTAGTTCAGCAGCTCCCTCACTCTACACGACCACACGCGAAGCCACCCAGGCCGCAGCCCCAGCCCAAGCCGGACGTGATCTGCTACAAGTGCCGACTGCCGGGGCACTGATCCACCAAGTGCACCGACTCGCACTTTGATCCACCTCGCTTACGGCGTACCTCAGGTGAAACTACTATACAGGGATGGTTGGCATCCTCCGGATGTGGTTCCTCCCCCTATAGGAGACCGCTTCGGCGGGCCGCTCAGGGCAGATGTCTCAACATTCAGGTCTTCAACCACTCGTATATATTGTTGTGTGCTCGCTAGCACATTATTATCTTGGATTCGGATGATCTCAGTTTGGGGATTCCAGTAGCACCTAGCTTTCGGACTTTCCGGGTTAACCTTGGTGGATATTCAGCTTCGTCTTCCTCATACCTCATGAGGAAGTTTTGTTGTCAATGTTATTTTATCTTCTGGTTCCATCAATATCTCTGCCATGTTCTCATAAGTGTTCCTGTATACAGGATGCCGAGAGGGAACATGCTGTTGGGGTTCGCAGCAGAAAACACAAAATTTTCTAACTAGCGTTCCCATAACCCAAGATCTAGCTAGCCGTATTACCGTAACGGAAAAGAGTGCGGAAATAACATACCTCGGGGTGTAGTCCGTTGCGCGGGAAACGTTCCCGCAAACGTGGTTGATGTAGCCGATCAAGTTTCACAGCCCCCTGGCTGTGTTGAGCACCCGGATGGGTGTAGTGCCACACGTGTAGCACCTCGTAGTACTCGCACACGTACGAGACTCGATGACGACCTCCGTTCTCCGATCCAGCGAAGGTGGCGGAAGCAGACCTCCGGACGGAGCTTCGGCAGCACGACGGCCTCCGATTCTAGCAGAGAAGCCTCAATTCCACTATAGGCTCACACTAGGGAGCCCACCGTGAAAGAGACAACGGAGGAGAGAAGACCGGAGAAAACCGATCTCAATTCGGAGTAATATTTATTTTCTCACGAATTTCTGTGTATTAAATATGTGCACCCTGCCCATCTATATATTGGCAGAGGGGAGGGAGTCAACCCCTCTCGCTTAGAAATGTGGGACTAAAGTCCCTTTGCTAAGGGGGGTGGCCGGCCAAGGGGGTGGAGGGGGTGCACCCCTCATGGGCCCTAGGGCCCATGGAGCCTCCCCCTTTTTCTTTTTCCCTTTTATTTCCCCTAATGGGCCTTTTCTCCACTAAGGCCCATTGCACATATTAATTAGAAATAAAATGATTTTAATGATTAATTCAATTAATTAATAACGAAAACATAATATTCCATCTCCCGGTGCTCTGGAACAACTTCCGGTTCACTCCGAACTTGTTCGGTTCAACACGGTACTTCTCCGATGTCGTTTCCTTTATTCTCTGGTTACTCCGATGGTTCCGAAAAGGTCTCCGATTTCATCGAGCCGTTAAGTGTGTTACCCTACGGTCCGAGAACACTCCAGTCATGACCGAGATGAGGCTACGGTCAATGATCATCAGCGGGACCTGGATGCCCATAATGACCCCTGTGCATTCCGGATATCAAACACCGATTGGACCTTACGCCGTATAGCATTCCCTTGGTCAGCGATACTGGATTGTTCCGAGATTCGATCAATGACATCCTATGTCTGGTTCAACCTCGTTCTGAACTAATACTCATTCACTCATTCCCGTGATATTCATCCTCGTGACCTAGTCACACGCTGCAGCTTTATGGATGGAATCTCACCGAGTTGGCCCCGAGTATCTATCCATTATATGGATTGACAAATCCCGCTCTTGTAACAATACTCCTCAACATATCTCCACGGAATACCCAAGATACAAACGTTATGACCCGCATATTTCAGTCAAGTGGTGGGATGTAGGTCAAAGCATCCGGGAAGATAGAAATTATGCACGTACTCACGGTCAAAGGAACGGTCTACCACGTTCTGTAATTACAACACTGAACCTTCACAAGATTTGATCATGCTGTAATGCTTACTTTGGGTAATGTTCATCACGTCACTTAACCAGTGAGGTGACCTCATAGTCAAGAGACTTAATTGTCCATGATCGCGAAACCATGACCATCATGTTGACCATGAACTAGTTATCGATGTAGAGGCTAACTAGGAACTCTGGGGGTTTATATACCACACCTGCATCATTGTTTCACTGACACAGTTCTAGCACGGTATGAAACTGGTTATGAACTTGCTTAGATATATTGGAATAATCATATATTATTTGCCTCTAGAGCATATATCCAACAGTCTCCCAGTTGCACTAGAGTGCTAATAATCTAGCCGCATTTTTCCGATCATAATCATGGAAGAGGGTTCGTCAACGAACTGCACCAATTCAGATTCGTATGTTTCCTTTGCAACTGGTATAGGTCAAAAACTCTTTTGACATACCACTCATTATCATATAATGGTTGTATATAAGTTTCGCGGGAGAGTGAGACTATTATTTCACAGTATCCTCCAATGATCTCTTGGTTCAGTCTTTAGAAGACTCATCCTTAGTCATATATACTGGGAAATACACTCAACCAGAAGTCCAATACTTCTAACGCTAAACTTTTATCCATACATCTACTTTCTTAAGTAGTATTATGTTTGTAGTGCCGTGAATTTTGCTCACATTTCTTTCATGTCTTTGGTGATGTCTCTAATTCCATATAGACCCATAATATGGCTTGCAATTGTAATCTTGCATTACATTCAAGTCTATTATCCTTTCTATATTTTAGAGAATAGTCCTCAGTATTCCTCATATACTGAATGCATGGACTTTATTCAGATTTTGTGTTTTACTCCTAAAGCACATTGGAATCTGTTCTTCTTCCAAGAACTTTTGAGTCATTCTGTTGTTGGATTCACAATGCATGTTATATGGTAGAATCATATGTCAAGAACATGTAAGATCACATGTCCAATACATGGTGCATCTCTATTCTTCCATCAAGACATTGCTTGTGATATTTGGATTTCATCCATTATATAATTTCTAGCCACAAGAACCTGTTTCTTGTCTTAGAAGATTATTCCAACCTTCACTTCGTTTCATTATCCGTATCTTAATCTACTCATATAGATTTCAACGTGTAATGTGTTGGTATTTCACATAAAAGAAGATTTTTGCAATCTTGCATTTTATTTGCCTTATGCTCTATATATATAATAATGCACATATGTATATAAGACGATTCTCTATATACACAATCAATGCATATCCATATATATACATATGAGATCATTCTTCACACATATCAATGCATATATGTTTGAGACAATGATCATGCTCCCACTCAAATATATCCATCATATACTCATATATTTGTGGTTCAGCTTTCATCAAGTCATTTTATTGTTCACTATGTCTCACATAATGACAATGCTTTCAAAGCTCCCACTCAGAAAATTCCCTCTGCATTCCAAGTTTCCGGGAAGTCTTCAAAGCTCCCACTCAGTTTCATGAAACTGCAGGCCCACTCAATATTTTGGTCATCACAAAATCACTTGATCAAATCAAGGTTGAGGGTTCCTGTCTTGAGGTACTATAGTCCATCCTTTTAACGAAAATAACCTTCGTCATGCCCATTGCAATTCTCTTTCAAATCCCAAATTTGACTGAGATGCGATTTCAGGCTATGGTCCATCGTAGTGTAAATCAATTATTTTATTGATTAAAGCATTCCTACGTTTCTGTAGTCAATCACCATTGAACTTTGGTCATAACCAAATAATGCCTTATGCCCATTACATTATTCTCAATAACTCTCCAGTTTGTTGAGAATATGAAATAACCGATTTATTTCACGGGACGTGAGCCATCCTATATGTAATTCAATATTATTTCATTTCTCCTCGTTTTCTAGGCTACCATCATTCCTTTGTGTCTTCAAGCAATGTTATTCTTTATTGTTTTATTAAGAAGACTCATGGTTATTGTTCTGTACAGAACGTATTCATGACAACCTTCTAAATTCAACAATGGCTTCAATTCATATAGCAAGATCAACCATCTATGGCATATCCTTCCTTATACAGTGTCATTACAGCGGAACATGCTTCCGTTGCAATACTCTGATATTCTGAAGGAAAGGTCCAATACCCCGGTCAAAGTTTCCATTATCTCCCATTGGATCCGTGTCGAGAGACTTCTTCTCGCATTACCAATCAAGCAACACACATTTTGCTATTCGGGGAGATTATGTAATTTCAATTGCTTGTAGTTTTATTACAAAGAAATTCTTTCTTTTAAGAAACCTTATAACACCATCAGTTATGGAGCTATCATGTCTCGTTAGATTCAGGATGGTTTCCTATTCATGAAGTGGGTGTTTTAACTTAATGAATTAAACAACCTTATTCGACAATAACTATAGTGCTAGGGGAAAGAACGTTTAGACCATACTACGGTTTAGTATGACTACGAAAGGTTTAAGTAGTCTAGCACTTTCAACTTCCATCGTAGTTTGTGGTACAACTTCCACAAGTCTCCCATTATGTCAATATCAATACTTATCACTTCGGATCGTAGCGTAGTGATATGTATCCTTGTATTCTCACTTCTCACTGTGATTCATGAATCTCAGTTTTATGATCTGAATTGAATACAACTTTCAATTAATCATATGAAGTCTTTAATGATAACTCACGTGCCCATTTAGTACATCATTTATGTATAATGATTGGCACAAGTTCTACTTGCTAGAACCTTGTCATGGTTATATTTATTGCAGAGGTTCATAGATCGTGTATCTAATCCATCTCATGCAATCAAGTTATGACTTTCATTCGATAATGAACTCACAAGTTAATAGATCATACATTTAATGAAATCATCAGTTATGAAGTCACCTCATGCAATCAAATCTTTGACTTGTTATAATCAAGACAACTTTATCATTAAACATTGAATATTTCTGGACAATAATAGCAGTATTATAAATGCTTTCTATCATATCATAAATCAAGACGTAATCAAAGTATAAGCACACTTTTATTCATAAAGATGGAACAACTGACTTGTCTCATTACATGAATAACTTTGTCTCGCGAGATGCAAGACACACAACTAAGTGTTCATACTATAATGATTACGTAAGATTTATCTAATACTCTAAGTATCTCCTTTGATAGATGTCTCGTCGGAATCCATGCTGGCAATCAACTGACTTGATATCCATCAATCCTCGATTTCACCTCTTCCCGTCCATGCAACGGCAGGTCCTGTTTTCATAAAACAGAATAAGTATCAGATACTCATTTACTGCAAATGTTGTATAAGGGAGTAAACATTTAGAAAGTATATCAAGTATATACCTTCTCCATCCACGACTTCTGCATCCTCTATAGGAGCAATGTCCGCGGCCAAGAGATTAGTCATGAAGTTTTGGAGACTCATATTAGCTCCTCTTTCGACATAGCTATGAACATAATCACCATAACTTGGAGGGAGTGAGTGCAATAACGTGTTTATTGCAAACTCTTCTGTGGTGCTTTCGTTCATTGTCCAATATTCATAGTCCTCCACCAGGGTCAGGTACATATCATGCATCCTGTCCAAGTGATCACTGATGCCCCACATGCGTAAGGGATCGAGATAGTCTTCGCGGGTATGTTAACCCAATTTATTGATTCGACACACAGGGAGCCAAAGAGTATTTATAAGCTTTGACAGTTGAGTTGTCAATTCAACTGCACCTGAAATATACTTGCTTGCAACAATAGATAAGTGGTAATGGTAATATGACAGTGATGGTGGCGACAACAAAAGTAACAACAAAAGTAACAACAAAAGTAACAACTAATGACCAGCAGGATTGAAAACACTGTAGGCTAGGGAGATGGATGGTTGGGCGCTGCATGGATGAGAATGAACATATAATAGATTCTAACACGGGGCAAGGCACATAGAAAAGCAATGATCATCCAGGCAAATATCAAACATTAGGCTTGTATCCCGTAGGTAGTTGTGCGTGCTTGCCATAAGAACTTGCACAACATCTTTTGTCCTACCATCCCGCTACGAACGGGGCCAAAAGGAACTTATGGAGATTAAGGTGCTCCTGTCAAAGAGCACCGGAACAAAGCAATAAACTCAATGGATACATGGAATCCTCAAATTATGGACCATCCCCTTTGGTGTCCCAAGCTGTCACCTTTGGGATCGCCGGTTCCGGACCATAATAGGTGCATACAACTCATAGATAGGATCTAGAACACAAATATATTAATGAAAACACATAGGGTTCAGATCTGAAAACATGGCACTCGGGCCCAAAGTGACAAGCATTAAGAGCAACAAGTTGAAGCAAAGAAGATAAACACCAATCTAGATGATAGGCAACATGCCCCCAACAATCTGACGAACTATTACATGATCAAACTCATCCAATCCCTACCATCCCCTTTGCCTACAGCAGGGAATTACTCACACATGTGAAGAGAAGTCATGGAGGATGGATGGAGTGGTGATGGTGATGGTGATGACGATGGCGACGATCTCCCCTCTCCGGAGGCCAAATCAGCCTCCAGATTAGCCCTCCCGAAGAAGAACAGAGGTTGGCGGTGGCTCCGCGACGGAAACTGGGAAAACGACTTCTGTTCTGGGGTTTTCTTGTCACGGGGATAAATAGGAGTCTCGGTAGGGCACCAGAGGAGGGGGGAGGCACCCAGGCGGCCAGAGGGCGCGGCCCCACCCCTGGACGCGCCAGGGGGGCGCCTGGGGCCCCCAGGGCTCCCCTCTGGTCCCACTTCTGGCTTCTGGCTCCTTCGGGTGCGTGGATTTTCTGGTATTTTTCTGGGAATTTTCTGGAACGTCTAAAAATCCATTTTCCTGCGCACAATAAAACCATACAGGCAGCTCTGCTGAAAACAACGTTAGTCTGGGTTAGTTTCGTCCAAATCATGCAAGAATGAGGGAAAAACAATAGCATTTTTTTTTGGAAAAGTAGATACGTTTGAGACGTATCAATCACCAAGGCTTGTGCATTCTTCCATCTTTGTAGATAGAAACTTGCTTTCTAACTCAAAACTGGTTATTCTGAACTCACGTACGAACATTGTCTTTAGCGTGTCCATCATGTCATATGAGCCACTGTCCTGAAACTGTATGCCCAAAACCTCTGACATGCCGAAGATCATGACATTCCTGACTACGGAGCATTTCTGTCGGCGAGCATAATGATCAAGTATCCCTTGATCGCCAACATGATCGTCCGGATGTTCTTCCACATGCCCTTCTATTTTAAACAAGATGTTTGCTCTCTTGAGCGACGTCCTAAGGCGTAAGTACCAGTCAGTAAAGTTTGACCCATTTTCTCTAAGTCTTTCACCATGTAAGAAGGAAACCATTTCAAGGTACTGGGTATTATCCATTTTCTACAACCAGAGGAGGGGGAGGCGCCCAGGAGGCCAGAGGGCGCGGCCCCACCCCTGGCCGTGCCAGGGGGGTGCCTGGGGCCCCCAGGGCTCCCCTCTAGTCCCACTTCTGGCTTCTGGCTCCTTCGGGTGCGTGGATTTTTTGGTATTTTTCTGGGAATTTTCTTGAACGTCTAAAAATCCATTTTCCCGCGCACAATAAAACCATACAGGCAGATCTGCTGAAAACAACGTTAGTCCGGGTTAGTTTCGTCCAAATCATGCAAGAATGAGGGCAAAACAATAGCAAAAGTGTTTGGAAAAGTAGATACGTTTGAAACGTATCAACTCCCCCAAGCTTAGCATATTGCTTTTCCTCAAGCAATTCAGTTCAACGAACTGGACGCGACAAAGAAAACTTTGACAAACTCTTTTGCTTCATTAAATGTATATAAGCATGTACTACGAAAAGAGTTTAGCAAGTATTGAAACAATGCTATAAAGACAATGCACGAAGCAATTCTTCTTTCATGTGATCAGTCACAAACAACTAAAAGTAAATAATAAGCTACTGAAAATCAAGACAGGATCACAATGGACATAGCTTGAACATACTTGAGTGGCACTTCGCTAGCCTCCATGAGTGAAGCAAAACATAAATGCAGAAACCCCTCTGGAGTTTTAAAGGTGACTAGAACTCAGTATTTCAGACTAGCAATAACACAAGCATGCAGAAGACAATGTAATAGTTTGGGACAATGCATGTTACACTAAGAATGACAATTATGCTCTCATAGTTGGTGCTTTGAAGAAAGAAGGGGAGACTCTCGGACCGTGGCTTTTGATGGAAAGGTTGAAAACCCGTGAAAGGAAGCAAAGACTAAACATGTGCCAGAGCTCTTGGTTTTGAAAACAGAGATAAAACTATTTTGAGAAGTGCAACTTTCCAGTCAACGGTGAACGGTAAAGGTCTCTCAATATCTCCCATGCCAACCATATATAATGCCTTTTGCTTACACATAACCCCTTATCCATAAATCCTTTGATGGTCTACGGAACCTTTTATTTTGCCTCAAGGATGGAAGGAGGGTATCGTTCCACCTATCATAAGCATCATTTGGTCCATTTCACTCCATCATCAAGTATGAGGGAGGTGTAACTTCTCATATATATTTTTTTCTTTTTGCTTGACTAGTTAAAACTTCCGTCAAAATATTTTTGGCATGAAAGATACTGATTTCCCCCCACCGCACCATGAGCTTGTACGGTTACAAAAAGGGAAACTTTTGAATAAATTTCGAGATGGCACAAGAAAGTCTAAGTTAGGAGTGGCCGGTAAATACCACAAAAAGGTAGGTATGGTGGACTCAAATGGAACAACTGGGTTTGAAAAGGAGTTTGGAAGCACAAGAAGAATTCCGCTTGGTGCGAGCGAAGGCTAGCAAAAGACTGGGAAGCGACCAAATAGAGAGCAATAACTGTCATAATCATGCAGAGCGACAAAGTAACATTGAATCGGGCATGAAAGTGATATAACTATTATGAAACAAAAAGATCATCAAGGCAAAATAGACTTTTTAGTGATAAGCATGTGTGAACATGTGCCAAGTCAATCCAAAAAAGTTCTCCGAAGGGAAATACCACTTCAGTATGCCAAACCGTGAACAATGCAATGCATGTAAATCATTTCAACAACACATTATGTACTCTAGCTATTTGAGACTAGCCACAAGGAAAACATGAACACTGGGAAAGCATTGTAAACATAGCACTATGTCGCTACAAGCTGGTCTCTAGATCATAAGTACAGGCATATGTACAAAAGTAGAAACAAGAAGAGTTCATACCGGTTTTCCTTGTTGCTTCCCTTCCGTCAATCTTCGCCATTACTGCCTTGTCTCTTGCACGATTGAACATGGAAAATATAATCAAATGCCATCACGGACTCGAGCTGAACTCTGAAAACAAAGCAAACTAAAGAGAGAAAGGAAATCTTTTTGGGTTTTTCAAGGTTAAAAGAGAGCAAAATAAAAGAGAAAATCTTTTTGTTGTTTTTGAAAAAAAGAAAGAAAGAGAAAACGGGCAAAAGCTTCGAAAAGAGCAAAGCGAATAAAATGGATAATACAATGGAAAAGTGAGAAGGGCACGTACTCCCCCAAGCTTAGGCTTTTGGCCTAAGTTGGTAGTAGCTAATGTCCCCAGGAGCCTCCTGCTCCAGGGTAGTACTGGGGAGTCCAAGGGTCGTATGAGGCTTCCGGTGCGTACACCAAAGTCCTCGGATCCTCCCATGAAGAAGGATCCGCGCTCCAAGCAGAGGAAGACCCTTCACCAAACTGGGTGACGGTCTCCCCTTGGAAAGGTGGGAACTCACCATGCTCCTCCTCGTCGGGAACAACCCCCTCCATGGGGTTATGAAACTGACGCTGGACCACAAACTCATCAAACTGGGTAGCATCAAAGGACCATCCGTTCCTGCGAGAAAAATCAAACAAAAGAGGTGCAGGTAGACGGATCTTGCGTTCCGTGGTGGCTCCGAAACGCAAGATATAATCAAGGTTACCAAACTCGGAAGTCATGGTAACAAACTTATGCCTTTTCATAGCAGCAAGATCAAAACTTAAATAAGTAAAAGGCTTATCATCGGGGTGTGGGGTGCCATTAAGAGACTCTAGGATAAGTGTGGCGTAAACGCCACCAAATAAATCTCCCTTGTTACCGTTCATAGCAAGGCGTCGAGCAATTAAGGCACCCACATTATAATCAAACCTCCCCGAGAGGGCGGTTGCCAGGATAGCAATATCAGGCGTAGATATGTTGCTCGTGTTGTCACGAGCTAACACCCCTCTAGCAATAAAATACGCAAAATACCTGAGGTGTGGGAATAAGATGCTGGAGATCTTTGACCGATGAATATCCCTTGTATCCATGCTACAGAAAGAGTTGAAGACGGTTCTCAGCTCGGAGGGCTGAGAGCTCATCTTCGCCGTCAATCCCACGTTCGGCACACCTATTATTTCACAAAACTTTTCCAAAGGCATGGTCAAAAGATCATTGTAAATTTTAAACTCAACAGAGCAAGCATCAAGGTTATATCTAAAACTGTTAATGAAATAGGAGATGAGTTTTTGATACTGGGCAACACGGCACGTTGCGAGCCGCGTCAGACCTGCTTTGGCACAAAGATTATAGAACTCCTCCTTAATTCCTGCAGCTTCAAGGAATTCATCGCACGGGAAAGTCATTGCACGTGATGGGTTTGTGTCCTCAAACAACTCTAAGGGCACATGATCTTCGTTGTAGCTCACCCTAGCAGTCGAGGGTTGAGCTGCAGCTCTTGTAACTCGATCGGAGCGCTCGGGCCTTTTCTTCCCAAGCCACCCCTTTTCTCTTCCTAGCAAACTCATTTCTGAAATTTTTAACAAATTACAAAAACAAGGATTTAAACAAAGTGAGTTAAGGCAAACTACTCAACTCACTTACCTAAGGCATAAAATTGCATCAAAACATGGAAAATAAAATTCAACACATGCATGCAAGCTCACAAGAACTGCACCAAGAGCTACCAAATAATCAAAAATGAGGCCACCAATCAAAAATCTAATTGGAGGGGTGAAGGAGTTACATACCAGGGAGTATTTGCTCAAAAATTCAGCTCGAATGGTGGGCTATAGAGAGAGATCGAAAATCGCCTCCAAGAACAGCAAGAACGCAAGAACAAAGTGCAGAACTCGTGTTTTTGGAGAGAGAAGAAGGAGGAGGAAGAAGACATACCTGGAAGTGGGGCCTGTGGGCCCCAGGCGCCCTGTGGGCGCGACCAGGAGGCAGGCCGTGCCAGCTGGCCGCCTGGGCCACTGGTGGCCCCCCTAGTCAGCCCGAGGTGCCTCTGGGTCACTCCCGGCATGGAAATTTTTATTTTTATTTTTCTGGAATTTTTCTGAAAACTTCACTGTTGAAAATTTCTCGGAGTTCAAAAAGCTGCAGAACTTTCTGAAAACTTAAAGCGGTGATTAGTATTGTGAAGCTTCAAAAACATAAAAACTTGGTACAGCAGAGAGAATGAAAGCTAAAGCAAATGAAAACATAACAAGCTTAACTTTTTACCTATATAAAACAAGCTCACTAGTAAGGTTGATCAAGTCTTACCAACAAACCGGCGATATATAGAACAAAAATTCTCCCCTCTTATGAAGTGATCATTGCACCTTTACTTTAATGGACATTGTCCCCACCATAATGGTTTTGTATTTGTGGTGCACATGTAGTGGACAGTCCCATTCTCCAATCTTCACGGTCTCGATATTCTCTATAGAGTTAAGGACATGCCTCTTGTCGATCTTCTTTGGAAAATACACCGCGTGTTCTTTATCATCAACATTGAAAGTGACCTTTTTTTATTGCAATCAATGATAGCACCTGCGGTGTTAAGAAAAGGTCTACCAAGAATAATGGACATGCTCCCATCCTCGGGCATGTCAAGCACAACAAAATCTATAAGGATCAAACAGTTAGCAACTTCAACGGGAACATCCTCACAAATACCAATGGGGACAGCTGTTGACTTGTCAGCCATCTGAAGAGAGATATCTGTAGGGATTAGTTTCTCTAAACAAAGCCTCTTGTAAAGAGAAAAAGGCATAACACTCACTCCTGCTCCAAGGTCACATAAAGCAGTTCTGACGTAATTATTCTTTATGGAGCAAGGAATGGTGGGTATACCTGGATCGGCGAGCTTCTTAGGGATCTTGCCACTGAAAGAGTAGTTAGCAAGCATAGTAGATATTGCCTCATTAGGAACTTTTCTTTTATTTGTGACAATATCTTTCATATATTTCGAATAGGGAGGTAACTTAATAGCATCAGTCAAAGGGATTTGAAGAAAAAGAGGTTTCATCCATTCACAAAATTTATATAATGCTCTTCTTTTTTAGATTTGAGGGACTTACCTGGAAAGGGCATAGGTTTCTGTATCCATGGTTCTCTTTCCTTCCCATGTCTTCTTGCAATGAAGTCTTCTCTAGAGTACCTCTTGCGTTTATCAGGTGCTTATTCTTCTCTTACCTCGGGAGAATCACCCTTCTCCTTGCCCTTTTCTTCAGGCTCGGCACCGTTTTCTGTTTCAGCATCGGAGGTAGATATGCTGTTAGGATCGACAGCTGGCTTTTCACTTGTAATAGGATCATTTTGATTGTCATCCTCCTTATGCTTCTTCTTCTTCTTTTTCTTCGGTGAGCTAACAGTCTCGTCTTCTTCTTGTACTTGAGAATCTTGCTCGATCCTCTTTGGGTGCCCCTCAGGAAAGAGTGGGTCCTGGGTATGTGTTCCACCTCTAGTTTTGATGCCATAAGCTTGTATGTCCTGTTTGGCATTATTAGCAAGCAAATCTTTTTGCACATTAGAAATTTGTTCAAGCTGAGTTTGAACCATATGAAAATGCTTAACAAGACATTTAACATCATTAACTGTTCTTTCTAGAACATCACATAAACTTTTGATAGCAAGAGAATTATCATGCAACTGACTTTGTAACTTCCTATTAAAATGGTCTTGCTGAACAATAAAATTATCAAGCTCATCTAAGCATTGGTCGGGAGGTTTACCTTTAGGGATGTCACTTTCAGTAAAGTCTAATAGAGAGTGTACCTCTACCAAAGGAGGGTGAGTAGGCTCACACAACTTCTCAATAGGCGGTAAATTCTTCACGTCTTCGGCTTTAATACCTTTCTCCTTTATAGACTTCTTTGCTTCTTGCATATCCTCGGGGTTCAGGACAAGCATGCCCCTCTTTTTAGGTGGTAGAAGTGGTTCAGGAACGGACCAATCTTCATAATTCTTGGCAATTTTGCACATTAATTCTTCTGCATCGTACGGTGTTCTTTCCCTGAAAACACAACTAGCACAACTATCCAGGTAAGATCTGGATTCATCGGTTAAACCAGCGTAAAATATATCAAGTAGTTCATTCTTGGGGACTCCATGTCCCGGCATAACCTTAAGTAAATCACAAAACCTCCCCCAAGCTTTAGGGAGGTGCTCATCCTCCAATTGTTTAAAGTTATAGATTCTTTGCAAAGAAGCATGTTGCAGATGAGCTGGAAAATATTTATCAACAAAGAATTGAACTAAGTCCTGAGGACTCTTAATGGAACCATAGGGTAGTGCATCGTACCATGATTTAGCGTCTTCCTTCAAAGAAAAAGGAAAAAAGTTTGGCCACATAGAAGTTTCGTATCTTCTCATTAGTAGTGAATAGGTTACCTAGCTCAGCGAGTTTGGTCAAGTGTGCTATAGCATCATCATTTTCTCTGCCATAAAAGGGGTCAGCCTCGACTGTAGATATAAGTGAAAGATCAACAGAGAAATCATAATCAGGATCAGTGATGCATATAGGCGACGTGGCAAATTGAGAATCAGGAATAACTTTGCTCTTCATGGAGTGCCTTTTGAGCAACTCCTTAACAGCACCAGGGTCAGAGTCGACACACTCTATGAGTTCCCTGCAAAAATCATCATCAAGAGTAACATAATCATCATCAAGGATTCTCTCCTTGAGGTCATCTAAGCACGGGTAACCAAAGGTTTTGCAGGTAGGAATATAGGTAGCAGGGGTCTTGGTCTTGGATTCTGCTGCAGCCTTAGCAGTCTGAGTTTCAATATAGTGACCAAGAAAAGTAGCATCATCAAGAGTAGTGGAAGCATCATCAAAAGTATCGGACATAGTGACTGACTCAATAGAAGCATCATGTAGTGGTGGTGAAGTAAACTTACTCATAACAGAAGGTGAATCAAGTGTAGCACTAGTGTTCAGAAAAGTACCTTTTCTTGTACGGGATGGTAAGATCGGAACCTTGGGGTCTCCTTTCTTACCCATAGCGGATGATGTGCAACAGGCAGGATACTTCAAGTAGACATGTAAATATTTCTATGCTCCCCGGCAATGGCGCCAGAAAACGCTGCTTGATGCCCCACAGGCGTAAGGGATCGAGATAGTCTTCGCGGGTAAGATAACCCAATTTATTGATTCGACACACGGGGAGCCAAAGAGTATTTATAAGCTTTGACAGTTGAGTTGTCAATTCAACCGCACCTGAAATATACTTGCTTGCAACAATAGATAAGTGGTAATGGTAATATGATAGTGATGGCGGCGACAACAAAAGTAACAACTAATGACCAGCAGGATTGAAAACACTGTAGGCTAGGGAGATGGATGGTTGGGCGCTGCATGGATGAGAATGAACATATAATAGATTCTAACACGGGGCAAGGCACATAGAAAAGCAATGATCATCCAGGAAAATATCAAACATTAGGCATGTATCCCGTAGGTAGTTGTGCGTGCTTGCAATAAGAACTTGCACAACATCTTTTGTCCTACCATCCCGCTACGAACGGGGCCAAAAGGAACTTATGGAGATTAAGGTGCTCCTGTCAAAGAGCACCGGAACAAAGCAATAAACTCAATGGATACATGGAATCCTCAAATTATGGACCATCCCCTTTGGTGTCCCAAGCTGTCACCTTTGGGATCGCCGGTTCCGGACCATAATAGGTGCATACAACTCATAGATAGGATCTAGAACACAAATATATTCATGAAAACACATAGGGTTCAGATCTGAAAACATGGCACTCGGGCCCAAAGTGACAAGCATTAAGAGCAACAAGTTGAAGCAAAGAAGATAAACACCAATCTAGATGATAGGCAACATGCCCCCAACAATCTGACGAACTATTACATGATCAAACTCATCCAATCCCTACCATCCCCTTTGCCTATAGCAGGGAATTACTCACACATGTGAAGATAAGTCATGGAGGATGGATGGAGTGATGATGGTGATGGTGATGACGATGGCGACGATCTCCCCTCTCCGGAGGCCAAATCAGCCTCCAGATTAGCCCTCCCGAAGAAGAACAGAGGGTGGCGGCGGCTCCGCGACGGAAACTGGGAAAACGACTTCTGTTCTGGGGTTTTGTTGTCACGGGGATAAATAGGAGTCTCGGTAGGGCACCAGAGGAGGGGGGAGGCACCCAGGCGGCCAGAGGGCGCGGCCCCACCCCTGGACGCGCTAGGGGGGCGCCTGGGGCCCCCAGGGCTCCCCTCTGGTCCCACTTCTGGCTTATGGCTCCTTCGGGTGCGTGGATTTTCTGGTATTTTTCTTGGAATTTTCTGGAACGTCTAAAAATCCATTTTCCTGCGCACAATAAAACCATACAGGCAGCTCTGCTGAAAACATCGTTAGTCCGGGTTAGTTTCGTCCAAATCATGCAAGAATGAGGGCAAAACAATAGCAAAAGTGTTTGGAAAAGTAGATACGTTTGAGACGTATCAATCACCAAGGCTCGTGCGTTCTTCCATCTTTGTAGATAGAAACTTGCTTTCTAACTCAAAACTGGTAATTCTGAACTCACGTACGAACATTGTCTTTAGCGTGTCCATCATGTCATATGAGCCACTGTCCTGAAACTGTATGCCCAAAACCTCTGACATGCCGAAGATCATGACATTCCTGACTACGGAGCATTTCTGTCGGCGAGCATAATGATCAAGTATCCCTTGATCGCCAACATGATCGTACGGATGTTCTTCCACATGCACTTCTATTGTAAAAAAGATGTTTGCTCTCTTGAGCAACGTCCTAAGGCGTAAGTACCAGTCAGTAAAGTTTGACCCATTTTCTCTAAGTCTTTCACCATGTAAGAAGGAAACCATTTCAAGGTACTGGGTATTATCCATTTTCTACAAACATAATTGCAAGGAACACAATTAAGACTAGTTCACAACAATGAGTTCATATAATCATATTATAAATGAGCTCGCACTAAAACAATTCATCCCTAGGAAGTTTTAGTGATTACATGATCCAGATTCGCTGCCCGACCTCGAATATCACACGGCCGACGGGTCAGTTTGAAAGGTAGACAACAACTTGTGCGATCACATTATCTTATATGTACTGTGACTAATGCTCGATCTTTCGATCTCTAGTATTCCGATGCCATATCTGCATATGCTACGCTCGCCAAATTAACCTCCATGTTATATGCTGCTCAGCAAGGCCATATCTGCATATGTCAGGCTTGCCGAACCCAACCTCATGCGAACTCCATTGAATATGTAGGAGAACTCCGGAATGTACGGAGCATCAAGCCATATGGGAGAACCTTCCAGGCGGTGCACACTTCGGTAGAATACTTGTGTTTGGCTTTGTTAAGGGATCATCTTATCACATGCTACCGTCGTGTATCCTATACTAGCAAGTTTTAAGATGTCTGAGCTATGGCAACACTAAGTCTACAGTGTCTCCATTTTAGTTTGTTTTATGATGACGATTACTACTTACTAGTAACACATAGCATAGCTATCGCTACATCACAAACAAACGAATGATAGCCCCCACTTAGCAATACAAGGTTTAGACGGTCTAGTTGTATATTGCAAGTTTTACGTGGCTGCTAGGGCTTTCATAGTTAAACAGGTTTTAACCTACGAGTCAACCACAACGTCAACCATACGATTGTCTCTATTACACCCCGCACGGGGCCCTCCGTTGAAAATGCCACATCCGCTAAAGTAGAGAGACAGATACCCCCCCAGCCACTTTATACGGTGCAAGCCGCATGTCAAGCATGGAACCAGTCTCGCGTAAGCGTACGCGTAAGGTCGGTCGAGGGCCGCTTCATCAAACAATGCCGCAGATGTGAACAAGTACACGTGGGAGGGTAACAATCATACAATCAACGCCCACATCCCCGATGTGTTCTATCCGTACAGTAATACTAAGCATAGACCTAGCTCTGATACCACTGTTGGGGTTCGCAGCAGAAAACACAAATTTTTCTAACTAGCGTTCCCATAACCCAAGATCTAGCTAGCCGTATTACCGTAACGGAAAAGAGTGCGGAAATAACATACCTCGGGGTGTAGTCCGTTGCGCGGGAAACGTTCCCGCAAACGTGGTTGATGTAGCCGATCAAGTTTCACAGCCCCCTGGCTGTGTTGAGCACCCGGATGGGTGTAGTGCCACACGTGTAGCACCTCATAGTACTCGCACACGTACGAGACTCGATGACGACCTCCGTTCTCCGATCCAGCGAAGGTGGCGGAAGCAGACCTCCGGACGGAGCTTCGGCAGTACGACGGCCTCCGATTCTAGCAGAGAAGCCTCAATTCCACTATAAGCTCACACTAGGGAGCCCACCGTGAAAGAGACAAGGGAGGGGAGAAGACCGGAGAAAACCGATCTCAATTCGGAGTAATATTTATTTTCTCACGAATTTCTGTGTATTAAATATGTGCACCCTGCCCATCTATATATAGGCAGAGGGGAGGGAGTCAACCCCTCTCCCTTAGCAATGTGGGACTAAAGTCCCTTTGCTAAGGGGGGTGGCCGGCCAAGGGGGGGGGGCGGAGGAGGCGCACCCCTCATGGGCCCTAGGGCCCATGGCGCCTCCCCCCTTTTTCTTTTTTCTTTTTCCCTTTTATTTCCCCTAATGGGCCTTTTCTCCACTAAGGCCCATTGCACATATTAATTAGAAATAAAATGATTTTAATTATTAATTCAATTAATTAATAACTAAAACATAATATTCCATCTCCCGGTGCTCCGGAACAACTTCCGGTTCACTCCGAACTTGTTCGGTTCAACACGGTACTTCTCCGATGTCGTTTCCTTTATTCTCAGGTTACTCCGATGGTTCCGAAAAGGTCTCCGATTTCATCGAGCCCTTAAGTGTATTACCCGACGGTCCGAGAACACTCCAGTCATGACAGAGATGAGGCTACGGTCAATGATCATCAGCGGGACCTGGATGCCCATAATGACCCCTGTGCATTCCGGATATCAAACACCGATTGGACCTTACGCCGTATAGCATTCCCTTTGTCAGCGATACTGGATTGTTCCGAGATTCGATCAATGACATCCTATGTCTGTTTCAACCTCGTTCTGAACTAATCCTCATTCACTCATTCCCGTGATATTCATCCCCGTGACCTAGTCA
Source organism: Bromus sterilis (assembly GCA_950022295.1). NCBI lineage: Eukaryota > Viridiplantae > Streptophyta > Magnoliopsida > Poales > Poaceae > Bromus > Bromus sterilis. Next base: position 341,733,878 of record OX465596.1, on the reverse strand, counting down.
CACGCTGCAGCTTTATGGATGGAATCTCACCGAGTGGGCCCCGAGTATCTATCCATTATATGGATTGAAAAATCCCGCTCTTGTAACAATACTCCTCAACATATCTCCACGGAATACCCAAGATACAACCATTATGACCCGCATATTTCAGTCAGGTGCTGGGATGTAGGTCAAAGCATCCGGGAAGATAGAAATTATGCACGTACTCACGGTCAAAGGAACGGTCTACCACGTTCTGTAATTACAACACTGAACCTTCACAAGATTTGATCATGCTGTAATGCTTACTTTGGGTAATGTTCATCACGTCACTTATCCAGTGAGGTGACCTCATAGTCAAGAGACTTAATTGTCCATGATCGCGAAACCACGACCATCATGTTGACCATGAACTAGTTATCGATGTAGAGGCTAACTAGGAACTCTGGGGGTTTATATACCACACCTGCATCATTGTTTCACTGACCCTGTTCTAGCACGATATGAAACTAGTTATGAACTTGCTTAGATATATTGGAGTAATCATATATTATTTGCCTCTAGAGCATATATCCAACACATGCCCTCGCCGGAGAAACCTATCCTTGGGGAGGCTGTGGCCGCAGTGGCTCAGGGCACGACTGTGATCTTGCAGATTGTGACGCCCCCAAAATCAGACCGTGTACAGTAATCATACACGCAAGGTACACGATCGAGATCAGGGACTCACGATGAGATATCACAACACAATTCTACAAATAAAATAATACAAGATGTTTAATACAAGCCAGACCCACGAGGGCTCGAATACAACAGCTCGAAAGCACAAAGTTAGCGGAAGCAATAGTATCTGAGTACAGACACAAGGTACACATGATCTGCCTTAAGAAGGCTAGCACAAAATCAACACTCGATCGAAAAGGCAAGGCCTCCTGCCTGGGAACCTCCAAACTACTCCTGGTCAACGGAAAACTCGACGTCGTAGAAGGCATCGGGGATCTTCATGTTGCGGTGGTCGGCATCGGGGATCTCCTGCTCCTGGACTCCAAGGAGCCAACGTCGACTGCAGCGGCCGATCAGGAAAAACAAAAAGGGGGGAATAAAGCAAAGGTGAGTATCTAGCATAGCCGCGAGTCTTACGTCCGCTACTAAGTATTTATGCATGGTATCAAATGGAAAGGGGAGGCTATATATAGTGGACTGCAAGATAGAAACCAGAATAAGGGTAAGAAGCTAGGTCTATCGAAGACTAGCATCTTACAACGAGTCTTGCAGCATGAGGAGAGAATAGCCAACAGTTCATATAAAGCATAAAGTAACAATGCAGCAGAAGTTGCTGCAACATTTTATAATAATAAGTTGTAATAATTAACAATGCCTCCGAGATCACCTCCTCGACATCCCAGCGAGGAAGAAAACCCGGAACCATACAGTTTAATAATAATAGTTTGTAGTGGTAAGATCCAGCTTCAGCATAAAGCGTCCTGTTACCGTGGACACGGCTATTCGAATAGATTAATCTTCCCTGCAGGGGTGCACTTGTGTTACACTACACGCACGGATCTCCAGGGTGGCGGGCACCTTGTTAGGGAACGCTCCACCAAGGCTATCCGACACTCCGTAGCCCATCTTTCAAACTCAACAGAGAGGCCATCCGCCGGACTATATCCTATGTACGCGGGGCTTTGGACCCTAACCCCGACATACTCCTGCACGGTGCGAGGCTGGCCGGTGAAGTTAAAGCAAATCCAAATAATACACCACCGCGCGAGCAAATAATACAACACCACTTCCAGGCGCAGGCCGTGGTACTGCTGACGTCTGAAGAGTCCTCGAACGACACTATTGTAACAATACTCCTCAACATATCTCCACGGAATACCCAAGATACAACCGTTATGACTCGCATATTTCAGTCAGGTGGTGGGATGTAGGTCAAATTATCCGGGAAGATAGAAATTATGCACGTACTCACGGTCAAAGGAACGGTCTACCACGTTCTGTAATTACAACACTGAACCTTCACAAGATTTGATCATGCTGTAATGCTTACTTTGGGTAATGTTCATCACGTCACTTAACCAGTGAGGTGACCTCATAGTCAAGAGACTTAATTGTCCATGATCGCGAAACCACGACCATCATGTTGACCATGAACTAGTTATCGATGTAGAGGCTAACTAGGAACTCTGGGGGTTTATATACCACACCTGCATCATTGTTTCACTGACGCAGTTCTAGCACGGTATGAAACTGGTTATGAACTTGTTTAGATATATTGGATTAATCATATATTATTTGCCTCTAGAGCATATATCCAACACATGCCGTCGCCGGATAACCCTATCCTTGGGGAGGCTGTGGCCGCAGTGGCTCAGGGCACGACTGTGATCTTGCAGATTGTGACGCCCCCAAAATCAGACCGTGTACAGTAATCATACACGCAAGGTACACGATCGAGATCAGGGACTCACGATGAGATATCACAACACAACTCTACAAATAAAATAATACAAGATGTTTAATACAAGCCAGGCCCACGAGGGCTCGAATACAACAGCTCGAAAGCACAAAGTTAGCGGAAGCAATAGTATCTGAGTACAGACACAAGGTACACATGATCTGCCTTAAGAAGGCTAGCACAAAATCAACACTCGATCGAAAAGGCAAGGCCTCCTGCCTGGGAACTTCCAAACTACTCCTGGTCAACGGAAAACTCGACGTCGTAGAAGGCATCGGGGATCTTCATGTTGCGGTGGTCGGCATCGGGGATCTCCTGCTCCTGGACTCCAAGGAGCCAACGTCGACTGCAGCGGCCGATCAGGAAAAACAAAAAGGGGGGAATAAAGCAAAGGTGAGTATCTAGCATACCCGCGAGTCTTACGTCCGCTACTAAGTATTTATGCATGGTATCAAATGGAAAGGGGAGGCTATATATAGTGGACTGCAAGATAGAAACCAGAATAAGGGTAAGAAGCTAGGCCTATGGAAGACTAGCATCTTACAACGAGTCTTGCAGCATGAGGAGAGAATAGCCAACAGTTCATATAAAGCATAAAGTAACAATGCAGCAGAAGTTGCTGCAACATTTTATAATAATAAGTTGTAATAATTAACAATGCCTCCGAGATCACCTCCTCGACATCCCAGCGAGGAAGAAAACCCGGAACCATACAGTTTAATAATAATAGTTTGTAGTGGTAAGATCCAGCTTCAGCATAAAGCGTCCTGTTACCGTGGACACGGCTATTCGAATAGATTAATCTTCCCTGCAGGGGTGCACTTGTGTTACACTACACGCACGGATCTCCAGGGTGGCGGGCACCTTGTTAGGGAACGCTCCACCAAGGCTATCCGACACTCCGTAGCCCATCTTTCAAACTCAACAGAGAGGCCATCCGCCGGACTATATCCTATGTACGCGGGGCTTTGGACCCTAACCCCGACATACTCCTGCACGGTGCGAGGCTGGCCGGTGAAGTTAAAGCAAATCCAAATAAGACACCACCGCGCGAGCAAATAATACAAAACCACTTCCCGGTGCAGGCCGTGGTACTGCTGACGTCTGAAGAGTCCTCGGACGACACTATGAAGCAGGGGAGCCCATAACTCATAATTTCCACGAGTAGGTAGTGTGTACATGGCATATATCCAACTCAAGACATCCACCGAACCATTAAGAAATTTATTTATTTTCTGTCGGAACAACCGTTATCGTTGTCCTTATTTAGGTGAGTCGCGGACAACGACAGCAGTCAGGTCCATCAGTAACATCGGTGCCTGCCCTGACGTCCCACCAACTCGTGCGGTTACCAACAAGTTGAACCGTCTCCTTACCTTGTCTCGCATTTGCTCTTTGAAGAGCTCGACTTTCGTACAACAGGATACCTCTCGGCCACGAACAGTACTAGGCCCGCCGCACACCGGTGGAATACACCTGACCTGTCGTTCCGCTAAGATACCCTACGCGGGCACCGTTGGGTCACCCGACTCCTTACCTTTAAGGACACCAGTTGATTCGAGTGGCTACCATCAAGTGAAACCAGGAGGAATCACCCTCGATGGTACACTTGAGATGGCTCGACTGAGACATCAGCAGAATGAACTAAAGAGGAATATTCTCGTATCACCCCGGTGGTGCCGAGACACCAGCGGAATGAACTAAAGAGGAATACCCTCGTATCATCCCAGTGAGGCTACGCTATTGAGCCGACGAGAGTGAAATACGAGTTCATCCACTGGTAAGTCAAACCCGAAGCGACTCAGCAAAGTCTCGCCGTTGTAGGTTCCCTAGGGCGCCTGCATTGATCCGTACCTATCTAAGTTGTATATATTTTGTATCCGCGATCACTCCTAGAGTGATCACATCCCTCTATATAATCCTAGTTAACAATGCGCAGGGCTCACTGCTGAATATAATATATAGATATAGGCGGCATAGGATAAGGAAGGTACTACAAGGGGTGACAAAATCAGGCTATGCAATTGAATAGGATTGTAATCGTAGAAGCAGCAGTAACAAAGCCTAGTGCAAGAATTGTACGGAAAGATAGGCGATATCTGGGGAAGGAAAATGGCTTTGCTTGCCTGTAAGCTCGACGGTAGGGGTAGGGTCGTCGACGAAGTAGTCGTACTCGGCAACGATGTAGTCGGCGGCAGCAACGAGGTCTATCGGAGAATAAAGGGGGGGAGAAACAATAAATACACAACAATAATAGAAATACAAATATAAGACATGGCAAACGCAGTATTAGGGGTGAACTAATGCGGTGCTACACGTTGCAGAAGAAACGGGAATTCAACCGGAAATTTTACCGGCTTCGGGCGATTACCGGACAGTGCAACCGAAGGGGGAATGTCTCGTTTGCGTTATGTTTGAGGGGTGTGGTGGGGGTATGGGTAGCGTATCTGTAATCGTTGATCCGTTCTGAGCAACTTTCGTATACAAAAGTTTTTCATCCGGACAACTCTTATCGGTACAGGGAATTACCGACGGACGGCCCGAAGGGGTGGATGTCGATGTTCGTTGTGTTAGGGGGGTGTGGTAGACATACGAGTAGCGTATCCATATTCGTTATATTTTTCTGATCAATTGAAATGTATAAAGTTTTTGAATCTGACTTATGGTTTAAAAGATATTGATTTTCGAAGTCTTAATCATTTTAAAAGAAATTCTGAATTTATTTTAATTATTAAATCAAACCTTATCCAAAACAGTGCTGTTGACTGGTCAACTGGCAAAGGGGACCCACCTGTCAGCCTCACAGTATCTATAACATTTTAATTAAATTTAAACAGGACCTGGGTCCACATGTCATACACAACATTGCTATTTTTATTTCTATTTACTTAATTAAGCTAGTGGGGCCTACATGTCATACACTCACTGCAATTAACTCATTTTAACCTTAACTAACAATTGGGGGGGGGGGGGCACATGTCATAGTAAGGGGAGGGGGTTTTCATCTCCCTCTAATCTTAGATTAGGGGCTAATCTCCAAGGGGGGGGGTGCTAGCCCACGGCTCCACAGAGCACGTCGGCGACCAGGCATGGCGGTGCCGGCCGGGGCGGCTAGGTGATTCGCGGTGGAGGGGGGACAGGGCGTGGCGGGGGCGCGGGCTGGGAGGGGCGTGGCCACCAGCGCGCGGTGAGCAGGGTGCGGCTCGGCCACGCGCACCTCATGGAGAGCACGGTGAGCACGGCCTGTGGCCGGAGAGGGCCACAACGGCGAGGGGGGGGGGGGTAGGGATCCGAGGGGGCAGGGGGGGGGGGCGCTCACAGCGTTTTGTAGGGCAGGGCAGCGGGTCGGGGAGGCGCCAGAGTAGCACGAGCCAGTCGGCACGACGAGGCGGCCGTGGAGGGAGTGAGAACGAATTCAGCATCGATGTTGCAGCTCGGCTCGACCTGACGGTTCGGGATGAAGTGCAGCTCCACAGCGGCTCCGTTGGGCACCAGCAGGGAGCACGGGAGGGCCAGTGGCCGCGTCCATGGCGGCGGCTTGCCACCGGCGGCACAGCCGAGCCACGGGAGACGGGGAGGGAGGCGCGAGGGGGGGGGAGAGGAAAAGGGGCAGTGGGAGCGAGGCGTCCATGGGGCACAGGGGGAGGGGCTCTTATCCGCCGGGGCAGGTGGAGGAGGAGAGGGAGCAGGTGGAGGGGGGGGGGCATGGCGTGGCCTCGGCATGGCCACGGTGCGGCTACAGCGGGGCGGGGGGGGGGCAGGTGGGAGTTGGTGGGGAAGAGGAGGAGGGAGGTGGGGTGGGCTGGGCCGTGGGGGGGGGGGGGGCAACGCCCTAGGCGTTTGATAGGGTTTTTTGAATTTTTTGTTTTCCTTTTTTGTTTTTATTTTCTGTTAGTAATTTGTTTGGATAGCTTTTTGATTTTTGTATTAGTTGAAACTTGCACCAATATTTCTATTACACATTGATATGTTGCTACAAAAAATTTGGGTCTAAATAAAATCATTTATTAATTTATTTAGATAATAAATTATTAAATTGGACCTTTTAAGTAACTATTTGAATTGTTTGATTTATTCCACAGCTTAATAAATTCCCAAGGCTGGTTGAACATGGCCCAGTGATTATTGTGCAATTAACAAAATTGGTTGCACAATTTTCAGACAAGTTTTGTTTGCCACATTGTTTTGGAATTTTTAATTGGGATAAATTTGATCAAGCCATTATCAAGGGTGATCATTATCAGCATAATCATGATGACTTGGTAATTAACAAGGTGATCACTGTAGCATGACATCCGGGGTGTTACATAGATCCTCCAGAACCAGACCTCCCAGAGGAACGATCGACCACATCACACGACCTTGCAGCAGTTCCTCGCTATCAACCCCGCTAGGTTCTCAGAGGCTCGAGACCCGCTTGAAGCGGATGATTGGCTGGAAGAGATCAAGAAGCACTTCAACGCGAACACCGGCAGGCCAGTCGACTACGTCACATTCGCCTCCTTCCAGCTTCAGGGTGCAGCAGGCAGCTGGTACTCTACCTACAAGGCAAACAGGGGCGATGCCGTGATCACTTGGGAGGACTTTGTCAGAGACTTCAGAGCAGCGTATATTCCGAGTTGCTTGATGGACATGAAGACGGAGGAGTTCCTGGCTCTGAGACAGGGTGAGAGGTCAGTCCAGGAGTACAACCTGGCCTTCATCAGGCTCGCCAGGTACGCTCCTGAGGAGGTCTCCACAGAGGCCAAGCGGATTGCCAGGTTCCGCGGGGGGTCTCAACACACATATCAAGTATGGACTCACCCAGTGCAACCCTACGCTATTCTCACAGTTCGTGGATTCAGCTATCCGCCAGAAGTCAGCCAAGGCCGAGTGGGACACAGACAGAAAGCGTCAGAGGGAGTTCAGCTCATCAGGGATGGTCCACAAGAACGCAAAGACTTGGGTCACAGAGGCGCCACCACGGAGACAACAGTTCCTGCCGAGGGGGGCACTTGTCTGCACTTTTGCCCGCCCTCCCGTCCCAGTTCAGCAGCTCCCTCACTCTACACCACCACACACGAGGCCACCCAGGCCGCAGCCCCAGCCCAAGCCGGACGTGATCTGCTACAAGTGCCGACTGCCGGGGCACTGTTCCACCAAGTGCACCGACTCACGCTTTGCTCAGCTCCCACCGCCCACCTCGCTCTACTCCGAGCAATGAAATGGTGAGGGCACAGCCACGGGCAGTTCGAGTTAACAACGTGATGATGGCAGATGCTCAGCAATCTTCAGAGGTTGTGTGTGGTAGGTTGCTTGTTAATTCTGTTCCTGCGACTGTGTTGTTCAATTCCGGAGCTTCCCATTCCTTTGTATCTCAGAGATTCGCTGATGATCAGGTCCTCACCTTGGAGGATTTTCCTAACCCGTTGTGTATCATTTCTCCTGGTTCCAATTTTGGCTCTGCAGTTCGTGCTCCATTTGTGAGGATCAATATCCAGGGTTGCATGTTTCCCGCCTCTTTTATCTTGATTCCCCGTTCCGATATCGATGTAATTTTGGGCATGGATTGGCTTGTGCAACACAAGGCCAACATCGATTTCCCTTCAAGATCGGTGAGGCTGACACATGATTAAAGTGCAGAAATATGGTATACTTGTGGCTCAATGGCAGGAGCAGCATAGTTGTATGCCTTGAACGCAGGAGTCACACCGTTGCTCGAAGAATTCAAAGTTGTCTGTGAGTTTCCATACGTCTTCCCAGAGGAGTTGCCAGGTATTCCCCCAGTTCGAGCTATTGAGTACGTTATTGAGCTAGAGCCTAGTACACAGCCGATTTCTCGGCATCCGTACAAGATGTGTTCGGAGGAATTGATTGAGCTCAAGAAGCAATTAACAGAGTTGGAGGCAGGCGGTTTCATCCGCGCGAGCACTTCCCCTTGGGGTTCCCCATCTTTGTTTGTGAAGAAGAAAGATGGGTCTAGCCGGTTGGTCCATGACTATCGCGGCATCAACAAAAAGACCATCAAGAACAAGTACCCTTTAGCCCGCATCAATGATATGTTTGAACAACTGAATGGGGAAAAGGTCTTTTCCAAGCTTGACTTGCGGATGGGTTATCACCAAATTTGAGTTCGAGAAGAAGATATCCTTAAGACCGCTTTCAGCACACGTTATGGACTGTACGAGTTCACAGTCATGACTTTTGGCTTCTCAAATGCCCCTCCAACCTTCATGAGAGCTATGAACTATTTGTTCCAAGAGTGGCTCGATGTATTTGTCATCCTCTACCTCGACGATATACTCGTGTATTCCAAGTCAGAGGCTGAACATGAGGAACATCTTCACCTGGTGCTGCAGATGCTGAGAGAGCACCGGTACTATGCCAAGTTCTCCAAGTGGGAGTTTTGGCTCGACAAGGTCAACTTTCTTGGCCATGTCATTTCCGCAGAAGGTATTGCGGTTGATCCATAGCGAGTTCGCACAATTCAAGAATGGGCTCCGCCAAATAATGTGAAGCAGCTAAGGAGTTTTCTCGGCCTCGCCAGCTACTGCAGGAGGTTTGTGCAGAATTTCTCCAAATATCAAAGCCAATGACAGAGTTGTTGTGCAAGGGGAAGCGCCAGACAAGTCACAACTTTTTCAGGTGTTTTGTGATGCTTCATTGCAGGGGCTAGGCGGAGTTTTGATGCAAGGCAAGAACATTGTGGCCTATACCTCACGGCAGTTGAAGACGAGTGAGAGGAACTACCCCACGCATGACTTGGAGCTTGCAGCAGTTGTGCACGCCTTGATCACTTGGCGACACCTCCTCTTAGGGAGCAAGGTGGATGTGTTCACCGACCACAAGAGTCTGAAGTACTTGTTCACTCAGACAAATCTAAATTTGAGGCAAAGAAGATGGCTTGAAACCATTACTGAGTACACAGTTGATATTCAGTACACGCCTCGGAAGGCGAATGACATAGGTGATGCGCTGAGCTGCAAGGGCGATTGCAATAATATCTAGGTGCGGAATATCCACCCTGATTTGTGTGAGTTCTTTCGCAGGCTCAATCTCGAGCTAGTTCCAGCAGGCTACCTTGCCAACCTTGTGGTAGAGCCCACTATCCATGAGAAGATCCGTGAAGCTCAGTCTGGCAGTGCAATGATTCAAAAGATCAAACATGGTATTGCCGCCTCAATTCCCAAGTACGGTTGCTTTTCAGTGCATAATGATGTCACCGTGTTCTTTGAGGAGAGAGTTGTTGTTCCCAAGGAGGGAGATCTCAGAGAGGTCATCATGAAGGAGGCCTGTCGTGGGGCTAACAAAACAGATGTTCGAGTCATCGAACTTGTAGTGAGGCCTTTGCTCCGAGGTGGTATCAAGGAGAGAGACGACATAGACGTGGTACTCGGCGATTTACCAAGTGTAACACCCTCAGATCCAGTACAGTAATCACTACAGTGATTCCACTGTTAGTGATCATTACTGTTGACGATTGAGCCATGATCACCTTGTATCATAGCTCTGTCAAATTCCGACCCCGATAAAATTTTCAAATACATGTGGATTATAAATCTTGCTCCAATAACTATGGATGCATGTCAATCAACTTGGTCTTGGATAAACCACATCAACCCTAGTCATTTACAGGGTCCCAAGTCATTGATGATTATAAAACCCATGTTGCGGGGTTGTCAAATTTGTCATGGGAATTTAACTGAAAATGAAAATCATAGTAAACCATAAATGATGCTACCACTTTGATCAGTTGTCAATACTCAGTGGGTCACCTTAATATGAATTAGCTTTTAATTAAAGTGAATTCGGAATAATAAATGAAATAAAACAATAGCTAGGACATTAGTAAATGGCCATGATAATTTTAATAAAAATGTGGGAATTTTATATGTACTAAAAATTGGTGAACCAATTTTATAAAATGCCTAAATATCAGTAGGCTATATTAAAAGTGGAATGAGATTTTATTACAATGTTTAAAAATGTTAAACAAATAATAACAGTGGTAAAATAGTAGCATTAAATACCTTTTAAATAAAACCAAATACTAAATGTTTTTATAAAACTCTAAATCTTTTTGTAGCACTCTAGTAATATACCTTACTAATTATGAACCAGGTTACATGTTATACAAAAGTGCAAAAGTAGCTAAAATAATTACTAACAGAAGAGAAATAAAAGAAACGAAAAGATTAAAAGAAAAGTGTTATCCCCCGCCTCTAGGAAAAGCCCGCCCTAGGCCCAACCCCCAGCCCACCCCTTCTCCCTGTTCCCCCTCCCCCACCTTGCACAGCGCCATGGCGCAGAGAGCACGCCCGTCGGCCCCTCCCCCCATCTGCCCCCTCCCTACCTGCTCTCCCACCTGCCCCTGGAGATAAGAACGCCCCCCCCCGCACCTCCCTCCCTCTGGAACCCTAGCGCCATTCCCCTCTGTCTCCTCACGCCTCCCTCTCTCGCTGGCGTGCTCACCCGAGCCGCCATGGCCACGAGCTCGCGAGCTCGCGCGGCCCCAGCGGCTCCTAGCCCGAGCCAGTGTGTCTGGGTGGCTGCTCGTCGACGACTTCCCCACCGGTCGTCCCCGACCCCGCTCAAGCTCGCCAACGGTCGCTTCTGTGAGCCCTCATTCGATTCCCCTCTCTCCCCTCACCTGACCGCCGCCGTAGCATCCCCCACCGTCGTCGTTCCGGCCGCTGCCGTGCCTTCCTGGACGCGTGCCCTATGCCTGTCGCCGCTTGCCATGGCTGCGCCCGTGCTCTCTCGTGCGCGCCCACTCGCGGTCGTAACCTTGCCGCGCGGCCGCAATGCCCCTTGCCCGTCGCGGCTCCCTCGCCGTCCGGCCTCGCCGTGCCCCTTGCCGGCATGGGCATGCCTGCCTCTAATGCCCCCCGTGAAAAAGAATTAAGGATAACCCCCGGCTAATTAGAAAAAACAGAGATACCCACTGAGAGACTTACAGGTGGGCCCAAGGCCATTAAGGTTTTCTCTGGTAATTAAATTGTTAGTTAAAATACGTGACCATGACATGTGGGGCCACCTCTGAATAATATCAGTTTTTAGTTTAATTTAATAAACTACCCAATGACATGTGGGCCCTTCTCTTTTGTTTAGTTAAATAAATTGAGTTTAATTGCCTCTGTCAATGACATGTAGGTCCCACCAGTCAGTGTACTGTTTTGGATAATGTTGTATTTAATAAATAAAAGAAATTCCAGAAATGCTTTTAAATTGATTTGAACTTTGAAATTCAATATCTTTTAAACCGTAAGTCAGATCAAAATAATTTATACATCAAACTTGATCAGAAAAATATAACGAATACGGATACGCTATCCATACCCCCACCACACCCCTCTAACATACCGAACCCGAGACTTTCCCCCCTCCGGATTGTCTATCCGGTAATTACCCGGTACTGGTAAAACTCTCCGGATGAAAATGTTCTGAACATAAAAGTTATTCGGAATGCATCAACGATCACGAATACACTATCCGTATACCATCCACACCCCTCTAACACAACGAACATCGGCATTACCCCCCCTCCGGGCCCTCTGCCGATAATCACCCGGAGCAGGCAGTTCATCCACGGATGAATTCCCTCTCCGAGCAAAGTGCATCGTACTACGTTAGAGCCCCGTTGCTTTGTATATTCTTTGTCATGCCTTGAATTGCTATTATTGTTGTGTATTTATTGTTTCTCCCCACTCTTAATCTCCGATAGACCCCGCTGCTGTCGACTACACCGCTGCTGGGTATGACTACTTCGTCGACGACCCTACCCCTACCGTCGAGATTCCAGGCAAGCAGAGCCATTCTCTTCCCCAGATATGTCCTATCTTTCCGTACATTTCTGGCACTAGGCATTGTTACTGCTGCTGCTACGATTACAATCCTACTCAATTGCATAGCCTGTTTTTGTCGCCCCTTGATGTACCTTCCTTTATCCCATGCTGCCTATTATTACTTATGCATTATTCAGCAGTAAACCCTGCGCATTGTTAGCTAGGATTAGATAGCGGGCTGTGATCACTCTGGGAGTGATCGCGGAAATGATATATTACAACTACAACAGGTACAGATCAATGCAGACGCCATAGGGAACCTACAACGGCGATACTCTGCCGAGTCGCTTCGAGTTTGACTTATGCATGTACGGACTCGTATTTCACTCTCGTCGGCTCAGTAGCTTAGCCTCACTGGGATGATATGAGGGTATTCCTCTTTAGTTCATTCCGCTGGTGTCTCGGCACCACCGGGGTGATACGAGAATATTCTTCTTGTTCATTCCACTGATTTATCTTTCGAACCTCTTCAAGTGTACCATCGAGGGCGATTCCTCCTGGTTTCACTTGATGGAAGGCACTCGAATCAACTGGTGTCTTTACAGGTAAGGAGTCGGGTGTCCCAACGGTGCCCGCGCAGGGTATCTTAGCGGAACGACATGTCAGGTGTATTCCACCGGTGTGCGGCGGGCCTGGTACTGTTCGTGGCCGACAGATATCCTGTTGTACGAAAGTCGAGCTCTTCGGAGCAAACGCGAGACAAGGTAAGGAGACGGTTCACCTTGTTGGTAACCGCACGAGTTGGTGGGACGTCAGGGCAGGCACCGATGTTACTGGTGGACCTGGCTGCTGTCGTTGTCCATGACTCACCTAAATAAGGACAACGATAACGGTTGTTCCGACAGAAAATAAATAAACTTCTTAATGGATTCGGTGGATGTCTTGAGTTGGCTATATCCCATGTACGCACTACCTACCCGTGGGAATTACGAGTTATGGGCTCCTCTGCTTTGTAGTGTCGTCTGAGGACTCTTCAGACGTCTGAAGTATCACGGCCTGCGCCGGGAAGTGGTGTTGTCTTATTTTCTCGTGCGGTGGTGTCTTATTTGGATTTGATTTAACTTCACCGGCCAGCCTCGCACCGTGCAGGAGTACGTTCGGGTTGGGGTCCAAGGCCTGGCGTACTTAGGATTTAGACCGGCAGATGGCCTCTCTGTTGAGTTTGAAATATGGGCTACGGAGTGTCGGATAGCCTCGGTGGAGCGTTCCCTAACAAGGTTCCCGCCACTCTGGAGATCCGTGTTTGTAGTGTAACACAAGTGCACCCCTGCAGGGAAGATTAATCTATTCGAATAGCCGTGTCCACGGTAACATGACGCTTTATGCTGAAGCTGGATCTTACCACTACAAACTATTATTATTAAACTGTATGGTTCCGGGTTTTCTTCCTCGCTGGGATGTAGAGGAGGTGAACTTGGAGGCATTGCTAATTATTACAACTTAATACAATGCTGCAGTAACTTCTGTTGCGTTGTTACTTTATGCTTGATATAACTGTTGGTTATCCTCTCCTCATGCTGCAAGACACGTCGGAAGATGCTAGTCTTTGATAGGCCTAGCTTCTTACAATTGCTCTGATTTCTGCCCTTCAGTCCACTATATATAGCCTCCCCTTTCCATTTGATACATGCATAATGCTTAGTAGCGGACGTAAGTCTCGCGCATATATTAGATACTCACCCTGCTTTATTTCCTTTACTGTTTTGCCTGATCGGCCGCTGCAATCGACGTTGGAGCCCAGGAGCAGGAGTACCCCCGGAGGCGACTACTACGACGTCGAGTTCCCCGTTGACCAGGAGTAGTTCGGTGGATCCGAGGCAGGAGGCCTCGCCTTTTCGATCTGTTGTTATTTGTGCTAGCCTTCTTAAGGCAACCTTGTATTCTGGTGTCTGTACTCAGACACTTTTGCTTCCGTTGACTTTGTGCTCTGGAGCTATTGTATTCGAGCCCTCGTGGCCCCTGGCTTGTATTATACAACTTGTATTACTTTATTTGTAGAGTTGTGTTGTGATATCTCACCGTGAGTCCCTGATCTCGATAATGTACCTTGCATGTATGATTACTGTACACGGTCTGATTTTGGGGGCGTCACAAGTTGGGATCAGAGCCGACTGCCTATAGGACACTCCCTTCCAACTCCTTGGTCGAAGTTGAGTCTAGACTTTGCAAAACTACTTTTCTAACTTAATGTTTGTCTTATGGGCCCACATTGTTATCACCCCGTGTGATATCTTTGGTATTAGGATCTTTTTCTCCGTACCTATGCTCTGGGACTCTGCTCTCTTATCCTTGCTGGTAAAGTTTTAATAACTCTGACTTAGGTTCACGTACCTCCTTCCTCCCGGAGAGCTCTCCATTCTCGATGATCGCCTAATCCACCTGAAGATTTGGACGATTACTCTCCGATGAATTCCCGAGATCCTACGTGTTCATCGCCTTTGCAATCCCATGCCACCGATAAGTCCGTGTGGATAATTGCATCCACCTCCCGATCTGGAAATCACAATTTCCTTGTACTTAAGCATCAAGTTATTCCGGTGCTTCTGTCACCCGATGCCTTGGCATTCTTTCCCCTTCTGGTTGAGTGCCCATACTCACATCGGATCCTTTGTGAACCATCCGACCATTTTGTGGATTACTATCCGACTATTCTTACATGGCTTATTCCATGTGTCGATTGGATTCATTGTGTGAAATACCATCCTTGCCCCTCGATGATTTATGTTATTGTCGACAACCTCCCTTGTCTCCGTGCCAATACAACTTGATCATATATATCGTGCTCTGCTTTCCCTTGGGAAGGTTATACACGTGATACTTGTGTATCATCACTTTTTCCCGTCCATTGGTCTGTTGATCAGACAATGACATTTACCTTTCCGTTGGTCTGTTTGATCAGACAACCATGTTTTACCTTCCATTGGTCTGTTTAATCTTTCGTGTGATATAAATTATCTGAGCAGCGATGATTCCCTGCTTATGTAAACACCTCGGTGTACTACCTCGTCAGTAACCCTTGTTGCCATTGTTGATAACATCTCGGTAACCACCGGGACGAGAACTTTTCCAATTGGTCTGCCTCGTATTAACGAGCAGGAAAATGGTTCTCAATGTCCACTTCTCCTGGTACCGATGTTGTTGCCGACGTAGCTGACAAGCTATTCTCTGACCATCCTTGCACCGTGATCGCGTAATATGCCACCACTCTAAGCCACAGTTCCACAGGATCGAAACCTGACTCTTGTTATCTACCTTGTGATATTCCGTCTGATATCAGACTCAGTGCTTGTGTCTGATGATCGGGGCCCCTTTCCCATCATCCGTCCTCGGCGTCAAATGCGTGCCTATCCGCTTAAAACTTATCTCGATGTACTTCCCTGAGATTAAACTCGGAAGGAATTTGTACCCCATAACCTTGAGCAACCCCATTTGATTGTTCTTGTATCGATCCGACACCCTTAAGCTTTATCTCTTAACCTGTTCGTAAGTGCGATGAAGCCCCGAGGGAAGGATGAAAACCCATCGAGATGCACCGATGCAAAGAGATGAAGACCTCAACATGAAGGATTAAATTCTTCGAGTAGGACAACAAGAACCAGAAGATTTGTTAGAAGGCGAAACCGAAACTCTACCCCTTACACTACTTTTATTTCTCGGG
The DNA here is from genome assembly GCA_950022295.1 of Bromus sterilis. NCBI lineage: Eukaryota > Viridiplantae > Streptophyta > Magnoliopsida > Poales > Poaceae > Bromus > Bromus sterilis. The sequence goes on along the minus strand of OX465596.1, from coordinate 341,717,956 downwards.
AAGAGAATTCTTTGTAGTGGTGGAGATTTGTAACACCCTCAGATCCAGTACAGTAATCACTACAGTGATTCCACTGTTAGTGATCATTACTGTTGACGATCGAGCCATGATCACCTTGTATCATAGCTCTATCAAATTCCGACCCCGATAAAATTTCAAATACATGTGGATTATAAATCTTGCTCCAATAATTGTGGATGCATGTCAATAAACTTGGTCTTGGATAAACCACATCAACCCTAGTCATTTACAGGGTCCCAAGTCATTGATGATTATAAAACCTATGTTGCGGGGTTGTCAAATTTGTCATGGGACTTTAACTGAAAATGAAAATCATAGTAAACCATAAATGATGCTACCACTTTGATCAGTTGTAAATACTCAGTGGGTCACCTTAATATGAATTAGATTTTAATTAAAGTGAATTAGGAATAATAAATGAAATAAAACAATAGCTAGGACATTATTAAATGGCCATGATAATTTAAAAAAAATGTGGGAATTTTACATGTACTAAATATTGTTGAACCAATTTTATAAAATGCCTAAATATCTGTAGGCTATATTAAAAGTGGAATGAGATTTTATTACCATGTTTAAAAATGTTAAACAAATAATAAAAGTGGTAAAACAGTAGCATTTAATACCTTTTAAATAAAACCAAATACTAAATGTTTTTATAAAACTCTAAATCTTTTTGTAGCACTCTAGTAATATACCTTACTAATTATGAACCAGGTTACATGTTATACAAAAGTGCAAAAGTAGCTAAAATAATTACTAACAGAAGAGAAATAAAAGTAACGAAAAGAATAAAAGAAAAGTGTTATCCCCCGCCCCTGGGCAAAGCCCGCCCCAGGCCCAACCCCCAGCCCACCCCTTCTCCCTGTTCCCCTCCCCCACCTTGCACAGCGCCATGGCGCATAGAGCACGCCCGTCGGCCCCTCCCCCCATCTGCTCCCCTCCCTACCTGCTCTCCCACCTGCCCCTGGAGATAAGAACGCCCCCCCGCACCTCCCTCCCTCTGGAACCCTAGCGCCATTCCCCTCTGTCTCCTAGCGCCTCCCTCTCTCGCTGGCGTGCTCACCCGAGCCGCCATGGCCACGAGCTCGCGAGCTCGCGCGGCCCCAGCGGCTCCCAGCCCGACCCAGTATGTCTGCGTGGCTGCTTGTCGACGACTTCCCCACCGGTCGTCCCCGAGCCCGCCCGAGCTCGCCAACGGACGCTTCTGTGAGTCCTCGTTCGATTCCCCTCTCTGCCCTCGCCTGACCGCCGCCGTAGCATCCCCCACCGTCGTCGTTCCGGCCGCTGCCGTGCCTTCCTGGACGCGTGCCCTATGCCTGTCGCCGCTTGCCATGGCTGCGCCCGTGCTCTCTCGTGCGCGCCTGCTCGCGGTCGTAACCTGTCCGCGCGGCCGCAATGCCCCTTGCCCGCCGCGGCTCCCTCGCCGTGCCCCCCGCCGGCATGGGCATGCCTGCCTCTAATCCCCCCCGTGAAAAAGAATTAAGGATAACCCCCGGCTAATTAAAAAAAACAGAGATACCCACTGAGAGACTTACAGGTTGGCCCAAAGCCATTAAGGTTTTCTCTGGTAATTAAATTGTTAGTTAAAATACGTGACCATGACATGTGGGGCCACCTCTGGATAATATCAGTTTTTAGTTTAATTTAATAAACTACCCAATGACATGTGGGCCCTTCTGTTTTGTTTAGTTAAATAAATTGAGTTTAATTGCCTTTATCAATGATATGTAGGTCCCACCAGTCAGTGTACTATTTTGGATAATGTTGTATTTAATAAATAAAAGAAATTCCAGAAATGCTTTTAAATTGATTTGAACTTTGAAATTCAATATCTTTTAAACCGTAAGTGAGATCAAAATAATTTATACATCAAACTTGATCAGAAAAATATAACGAATACGGATACGTTACCCATACCCCCACCACACCCCTCTAACATACCGAACCCGAGACTTTCCCCTCTCCGGATTGTCTATCCGGTAATTACCCGGTACTGGTAAAACTCTCCGGATGAAAATGTTATGAACATAAAAGTTATTCGGAATGCATCAACGATCACGAATACACTATTCGTATACCATCCACACCCCTCTAACACAACGAACATCGGCATTCACCCCCCTCCGGGCCCTCTGCCGATGATCACCCGGAGCTGGCAGTTCATCCCTGGATGAATTCCCGCTCCGAGCAAAGTGCATCGTACTACGTTAGAGCCCCGTTGCTTTGTATATTCTTTGTAATGCCTTGAATTACTATTATTGTTGTGTATTTATTGTTTCTCCCCCCTCTTAATCTCCGATAGACCCCGCTGCTGTCGACTACACCGCTGTTGGGTACGACTACTTCATCGACGACCCTACCCCTACCGTCGAGCTTCCAGGCAAGCAGAGCCATTCTCTTCCCCATATATCGCCTATCTTTCCGTACATTTCTTGCACTAGGCATTCTTACTGCTGATTCTACGATTACAATCCTACTCAATTGCATAGCCTGTTTTTGTCGCCCCTTGATGTACCTTCCTTTATCCCATGCTGCCTATTATTACTTATGCATTATTCAGCAGTAAAACCTGCGCATTGTTAGCTAGGATTAGATAGCGGGCTGTGATCACTCTGGGAGTGATCGCGGAAATGATATATTACAACTGCAACAGGTACGGATCAATGCAGACGCCATAGGGAACCTACAACGGCGAGACTCTGCCGAGTCGCTTCGAGTTTGACTTACGCGTGGACGGACTCGTATTTCACTCTTGTCGGCTCAGTAGCGTAGCCTCACTGGGATGATATGAGGGTATTCCTCTTTAGTTCATTCCGCTGGTGTCTCGGCACCACCTGGGTGATACGAGAATATTCCTCTTGTTCATTCCACTGGTGTCTCTGTCGAACCTCTTCAAGTGTTCCATCGAGGGTGATTCCTCCTGGTTTCACTTGATGGTTGGCACTCGAATCAACTGGTGTCCTTACAGGTAAGGAGTCAGGTGACCCAACGGTGCCCGCGAAGGGTATCTTAGTGGAATGACATGTCAGGTGTATTCCACCGGTGTGCGGCGGGCCTGGTACTGTTCGTGGCTGACAGATATCCTGTTGTACGAAAGTCGAGCTCTTCAGAGCAAACGCGAGACAACGTAAGGAGACGGTTCACCTTGTTGGTAATCGCACGAGTTGGTGGGACGTCAGGGCAGGCACCGATGTTACTGGTGGACCTGGCTGCTGTCGTTGTCCACGACTCACCTAAATAAGGACAACGATAACGGTTGTTCCGACAGAAAATAAATAAACTGCTTAATGGATTCAGTGGATGTCTTGAGTTGGCTATATGCCATGTACGCACTACCTACCCATGGGAATTATGAGTTATGGGCTCCTCTGCCTCGTAGTGTCGTCCGAGGACTCTTCAGACGTCAGCAGTATCGTGGCCTGCGCCGGGAATTGGTGTTGTCTTATTTGCTCGCGCGGTGGTGTCTTATTTGGATTTGATTTAACTTCACCGGCCAGCCTCGCACCTTGTAGGAGTACGTTCGGGTTGGGGTCCAAGGCCCGGCGTACTTAGGATTTAGACCGGCGGATGGCCTCTCGTTTGAGTTTGAAAGATGGGCTACGGAGTGTCGGATAGCCTCGGTGGAGCTTTCCCTAACAAGGTTCCCGCCACCCTGGAGATCCGTGCGTGTAGTGTAACACAAGTGCACCCCTGCAGGGAAGATTAATCTATTCGAATAGCCGTGTCACGGTAACAGGATGCTTTATGCTGAAGCTGGATCTTACCACTACAAACTATTATTATTAAACTGTATGGTTCCGTGTTTTCTTCCTCGCTGGGATGTCGAGGAGCTGAACTTGGAGGCATTGCTAATTATTACAACTTACTATTATACAATGCTGCAACAACTTCTGTTGCATTGTTACTTTATGCTTTATATAACTGTTGGTTATCCTCTCCTCATGCTGCAAGACACGTCGGAAGATGCTAGTCTTCGATAGGCCTAGCTTCTTACCCTTGCTCTGATTTCTGCCCTTCAGTCCACTATATATAGCCTCCCCTTTCCATTTGATACATGCATAATGCTTAGTAGCGGACGTATGTCTCGCGGGTATATTAGATACTCACCCTGCTTTATTTCCTTTACTGTTTTGCCTGATCGGCCGCTGCAGTCGACGTTGGAGCCCAGGAGCAGGAGTACCCCAGAGGCAACTACTACGACGTCGAGTTCCCCTTTGACCAGGAGTAATTCGGTGGATCCCAGGCAGGAGGCCTCGCCTTTTCGATCTGTTGTTATTTGTGCTAGCCTTCTTAAGGCAACCTTGTATTCTGGTGTCTGTACTCAGACACTTTTGCTTCCGTTGACTTTGTGCTCTAGAGCTATTGTATTCGAGCCCTCGTGGCCCCTGGCTTGTATTATACAGCTTGTATTATTTTATTTGTAGAGTTGTGTTGTGATATCTCACCGTGAGTCCCTGATCTCGATCGTGTACCTTGCGTGTATGATTACTGTACATGGTATGATTTTGGGGGCGTCCCACCAAGGTTTTGGCCCCTCTTAGTTCTCGAGGTAAAGACCTACTCCTGCTTCTTATTATTGAGGGGTTTCCGGTTTTTCGAAAGGACTAGCCGGTTCACGGATTACAAGGGTTTGCCGGCTCGTAACTTGTGTCTCGGGGAGATCTAGGTTACGAGTCGTGCTTTGGTGGTTTGTGTGTTGAGTTGAGAGTTGATCCTGGCGCCCCGACCCCTCGGCTTATAAAGGTGCCGGGTCCAAGAGTCCACGGATCCGATTCCTACTTGAGGTGGAGTCCTATTCTATGTCTACTTTACAAATACGCTACGCGCTATACATTGTAAGTCGAATTCCTTCTTGGGATTCAAGCTTGTCTCCTTGGCGCGTCTCCCTTTGGGCCGGGTCTTGTTTTTGTTGGCCTTCTAGTATAAGCCGGTCCAGAGAGTTGCGATCTAATGCCGGGTTATGGGCTTGGTCCATCCCCCCGACATTAGCCCCTTGGATTGGTATGATGCTTTAGTCTTCATGGCAATCTTCAGTTGCTTGATTGGTCTTCATAGAGCCGACTCTTATGAGTAAACCGACTCATGTCTCTGCGTCTTCAAGGTTCTGACACCGGCTTGTGCTTCGAGGAGATGACGCCGGCTTGTGCTTCGAGGAGTGACACCGACTTACGCTGATGCCGACTTATATATCACTTTTTGATTTTACCCTAAGTCTTTTAATTTGACTTTTGAGACAAAAAGGTTGTTGTCGCTGTACTTATTACTTCTCTGCGCGAAGCGTCGCCACTAAATGCATGGTGAAAATTGAAGCGTCGCCATGAATGCCACCTACCGTGGGAAACCTACCCAAGTTTTTATGGCATTGATTGGCCACCTTCTTTTTATCTATATAAATAGACATCCGAGGGGGGTGTTTCTTTCACACCCTCTTCTTCTTCTATCCATCTTCATCATGGTTCTCCGGCACCGCGTCCGCGGCAGAATCGCGACTCGCTATTTTTGCGGCCGTGCCTCTTATGGCATGCGGCGCTGCGTTGTTATGTCTGCAGGCGAGGGTCATCTTAGTTGTGATTTTATTTTGAACATCCCTAGTCCTCTTGCGGCTCGGGTTTTTCTTCCGCCCATGTTTTCTCGTACTGTTTCCGAAGATGGGCTGGATGCTCTCTGGCTGGAGTTCCAGGCCAGTTATCGTCCTCTTATTCTGGTTGAACTTCGAGTTCATTCCTCCGGTTTAGCGTTTTTGGCTTCCGGTTGGTAGGAATTTTCTCGTGAGTTTGATCTCCGCGCAGGGGATACTCTCTGCTGCAGGTTTGACGGTGACAAAATCCTATGCGTTCGTGGTTTTAGTGCTGAGGGAGACCGCCGCCAGCCTTCTTTGGAGGGCACCATTGCGCTCGTCATGAATGGTGGTGAAGCTTCTCTTCCTTCTTTTCGCGAAGAGTCTGCTGTTGAGGGTGCAAGTGAGTTACCTACTGACGGTATTTGTTTTTCTGGAGCTGGAGAAGAAGCTGGTGGAGCTGGAGAATGAGCTGTCGGAGCATTGGCTTCGGTGATCCGCAAATAAGTCGAGCTTCACCTTTTGTTATGTCATTGACATCATGAGATGGTTGCTTGTAACAATGAATCCTCCCTTTTTCTGTGATGATGCTCTATTTGTAGTCCTTTTTGATGTAATGAAGACGACTAAAGCCCTTGTAATCTAGGCTAGTAAGTCGGCATAGCTTTTGCCGACTTTTGTCTTTAGTTTTTCTTCTGATGTAAGAGGTTTATAACCCGAGATGAATGAAATATTTTGTTCCTTAATGAACCTTCTAAGTCAAATTTTGTTTCTTTTGACTTGTGTATGAGACTCGCTTATTGGATAAGAGGTGTAGCCCCCTGACTTGGTTGAAACAAAATGTTGTGCCGACTCATAAAATGAATTGCGAATGTTGCTCCCCAAAACTCGGTGGTAATATATGCCAAGTTTGTAGAGAGAATTGGAGGTATAGTCCCCATGGATCAGTATGAGTCCCTGTGATGTCATGCTGAGTTATAGGAGGGTGATTTTTTCCCAAAATTTTAACATGAATATGTGTTCATGCTAAAAAATATCGACTTATAGTCCCCATGAGCCGGTATGAATATCTTTTTATCTTACCAGGTCATAGAAGAAGATTTTCGAGCTTCTAGCCCCTATAAGTCGATATGTGTATGGTCGAACTTTTTCCGAATCATATAAGAGCTTGTTTCGAATTATAGTCCCCATGAGTCGTTACACGTGTTTTGACGCATGACCGAGTCACATAAAGACATTCTTTGAATTGTAGTCCTGATGAGTCGGCATGTGTATCTTGACATGCTGTCGCATCACATAGAGATTTTTTTTGAGTTGTAGTCCCCATCAGTCGGTATGTGTGTATCGACACATTACCGAGTCACATAAATACTTTTTCAAGCTGTAGTCCCCATGAGTCGGTATGTGTGTATTGACATATTACCGAGTCACATAGGAACTTGCTTTGAGTAGTTGTCCCCATGAGTCGCATGTGTGTATTGACAAACAGCCGCATCACATAGGGAAAAATTTCGAGTTGTAGTCCCCATGAGTCGGCATGCATGTCTTGACGCATTGCCGAGTCACATGAGTTCCAACTCTATTATGCAAGGGTTTTGTGTATATGAAAAGAAAAAAAATATGCTTATGATTATGTATGCAAAAAGGTAATTCATGAATTGCTCGAAGAAGCCGGCTCTAGATTCATCTGGTCCTCATCTTCTCTCGTTTGAGAAGAATCTGGGTTATCCTTGAGTCGATACTTCTCTGTGTGCCGTCTCACATTGATCAACATTTCTCTGTTTGTGTCAAAAATTTCCTTTTTTGGGAATTTTCTAGCTGGATTTCGCGCATTTAGATCGTATGAGCATCGAACATACAGGCAGTGTAGGAGGCGTGGAGTGCCACATGTAAAAGATGAGGTTTCTTGGGTGAAGAATCGATGAGTACAGTCGAGCCCCCAAGATTTCTCTGAATTCGATCTTTGTACATGCAATTTTCACATATGTGCCGAGATTTCTCAGTAAGAGGTTGATGAGTCGTCATCAGGCTCTGTTGAACTTTCTCTGAATGAAACACATAAGTGCCCAGATTACCAATTGGAGGTTGATCAAGCCCCAGGTTTCTGAGAATTTTGTAAATGCAAAATATGACATGTATGATGCAAAACAAATAAATGTATGCAATGCTTAAGATGATGTTGAATTAACAATACTTGTTATGATTAAAGCTAGTTTTTTTGTATGGCGTTGTAGCCGATTGAGACGAAAGTGCGATGAGAATCGACTTGTGAGTGGACGGAGCCGGTGCGATGAGAATCGACTTGTATGTGGCCGGAGCCGGTGCGATGAAAATCGACTTGTTCGCGGCCGGAGCCGGTGTGATGAAAATCAACTTGTTTGTGGTCGGAGCCGGTGCGATGAAAATCGACTTGTTTGTGGCCGGAGCCAGTGCGATGAAAATCGACTTAGAAAAGTTTATAAGGAAAAGAAGACGGTACGATTATGATCGACCTTTATATATTTAATTTGGCGAAAGCCGGTGTGACATGAGTCATCTTACAACCTTGAGTAAAATGGTATCCCTTTCCTACCTAAGTATAATATGGACGAAGTAGTGCGATGTTCCACGGCCTGAGGGTCTCTTCCATAGAGGTGTGTGTCTTCTCCTTCTCTCGCATATCAACTAGGTAGTAAGATTGTAAGGCCCGATATGCGGTACTGTTCCAGATCTAGATGTTTCCATCCAGATCCGGGGACGAAGCACATATCGGTCCCACCGCGACATATGACGAAGTCATATGCCCCGGATTTCCAACATGATATCACAACATTACAAATACAGGATACAACATCTCATACAATCGACATACAACTGCCTTAATACAATACAACAGCGGAAGATATATGTCTGAGTACAGACTACAATCAAATGCCTAGTGGCAAAGAGAAAAACAGCGATCCCATAACCACACGGGTCCAGGCCCTCCGTCGGGATCCGCCTAACTAGTCGTCGTCGAGTCTCCACGTGAAACGTCGATCACCATACCTGTTGTCGATCAGAACCCTGAAAAGAGTTTGGGGGTAGTATCATGAGTACAGAAGTACTCAACATCCAACTGTAGTGGTCATCTGACCCAACAAGGACTTCATCACTCGTCACTCTAGGACAACTAGTAGTTTACGGTAAGGAAGGGGTAAGTGGTGAGGTTGCTGCCGCACTAGCATTTATGAAGTGGCTAACGATCTAGAGAGTAAGATAAGAAGCCAAGAATTCGATGAGGAATCGCCTCCAACAAGTCTGCTATTCACCTACTTACGCAAGCATAACACCTATCCTATCCTTGTCCTCCTCTTCGCATCCCGACGAAGAAGAAGCAGTCAAGGCACACACACGTTGATCAAGTTATATTAAGATTATCTCAGTTGTTGTTGTCTATGAACAAGGAGTAGGTCTCAAGTCGTCCATAACCGTGGACACGGCTTCTCGAAAATATTTAACCCTGCAGGGGTGTACCAACTGCCCATTACAAGGCTCCGCATGCACGCCCATCTCTCTCAGTTGCTACCCATGATAGGCAACCATTTTATGGTTTAGTCCCAAGAGATCTGGAACGACAGGTCCCTCTAACTGACAACGCACAAATCCGGGTGGCCCCCGGTGAGTCGACATCCAACTCAAAAGCCGGCCGCGCTCTCGAATCAGCCTCTACCGTCTGGATGAGGTAGGGTTAGTTGCCCAAACAGATGTGGACAACCACCTAGCTCCCTGGGGTGGACCAACAAGAGAAACCATGTCTCCGCTGACCCAAGTTGTTTGAAATCTGCCGGCCGCGGACCAGTCATACACACGTTTCAAAAGGTAAATCAGCTTGGGCCACCACTAGAAATGTTTGAAGCTAGGTAGGTAAGAAGAGGGGACCCCATAAAATCCCACATGCGGTTAGGCACGCTCAGTCTTAAAACCAATACCCAGAACTCGGATCCTAGGTGACTCGAATGGAACAAAGCGTCGGGGCGGGATAGTCTAGACCTTCCATCCTTCGTCGAATATAGTCAAATTTTATATAATCATATCATCAACAACAATATAATAATGTGATATCCCAAACCCAGGAGTAACACGAGGTAACATCGTAGCATCCTAAGCATGCATACTAAGAAGGGGCTGAGCAACGAGCAATAGTAACATAGCAGTACAAGGTTTGCTGGGAGGGGACATGTCTGTATCGGTTTGAAAGAGGTTGTAAACATGTGGTAGGATCAAACATCGATCCTAAACTAGACTAGCATGCAAACCGCTGGTTGAAATAGAATGGATCATAAGTAATGTATAGTCCTTGCCTGTTGATAAGTCGGGTTCCGAAGGTGTAGTTGATCGCAAGCTCGCATCGTCTCCGAGAGGTACCCGCGGAAGCACACAAGACTGTAAACACTGGAAAGCAATCAACGAGCAAGCATCTATTACTACAAATCAAACACGAGCAAGCATCAACAAGAAGGAAACACGAGACATCGCACCTACCGTCGAGAGCGGTTACTAACAGGTTAAGTGGAGTACTCGTCACACACAACGATACCGAATATTTGGAAAGGTTCAAGTTGTTTAGCTACAGGTGATCAACAAAGGTTGTTAACATGGCATAACACTCAAGCATGGCATAGCACACAAACATTACAAGAGGTGAAGCACAAAGTAAACTATCTATGCTAGTCAATTTAAGTGAGGCACAACCTAAACATGGCATAACACTAAGTGCCGCACGATGATTAAAGGATTTGGTACTGTTCTGTCCTAAACCATATTTTAGGTTGGTTAACAACAGCAATAAATAGCATAAACACAAAGTACACGAAAAACTAATCAAGTTACATATAAGGCACACTCCAAACGGAGTTACGGTTAAAAAGATACATGCAAAACAAGTTACGCGCACAATCTGCCAACATCAGGAAGCACACTTTAGAGACGAAAAAAAAACAGGCTGAAATCTCACCCACGGGCTCTAGAGGCCCATCCGGCCCGGGTGCTGGAAAGGGGAGGAGGCCGGCCTGGGATGCGCTGCGAGCTGGGCTGGGGTGCGCCATGGGCCGGCTCGAGCTGGAAGACCGCCTGCGATCCGGTGGCGAGCGAGCGGGCGACCTCGCCCTCGTCTCCCGATCCAGGACGCCGGCGGCGGCCTTCCGGCGCGGTGGCGTGGCGCGGTGGGGTCCGGCGAGGGGTGGCTGGCGGCGCAGGGCGAAGGGGAGGGGCGTATCCGGCCCCAGCGGTGTCCTGCGTCGGTCCGAAGGCACGCCGGCCATGGCGCCTCGGCTCGAGCTCCATGAGCCTGCCAATGGCGGCGGCAGCCGTCCTGCTCCGGTGACCTGCGAGGTGGAACGGGGCACCACCGTAGCCCTCCGATCTGCGATCCGACGGCTCCGGGAGTGTCCAGGCTCGGGTTTCGGGATAGAGGGGGTTTTGGACGAAAATTTGACCCAGATCTTGGGGTGTGGCGGCAATTTGTGGCTAGGGAAACCCTTGAAATGGGTGGGAGTGTGGTGGTCTTTATATAGCCCAGGTGGATGGCAGTTTGCAAAAATATCCCCGGTTTTTCTCTCGCGCGTGCGGTGTTTATGTTTCTGACCGCCGGGGGTCCGCAGGACCTCCGATTCGGGTAAAACTTCGAACTGCGCGATCAACGCTTCGAGCCGGAAGCGTTCACCTCGCATTGGAACCGTTCCGAGAACACTTTCCGGCGCGCTATAAAAATAACCCGTTTAATTATTAAACGGGGTTTTCATTCCGTTGGCTGCGGCTGGTCTCGTGCGGTTTTCGCGACGGTGATCGGGTGAAACCCGGTGTCGCAAAGGTCGAGTGTCAGGGTGGCAAGAATCGGTCTCCGTCCGATACGAGATAAGAGGGGGGGAAAAATAATCGCTGACCGATAAATCGGGGATGCAAACACCGCAAACAAATCAGACAATCAAACAATTCACACCGAAAACAAATTTTTTTAATTTTTGTGAAATCTGGGCTGTTACAAAGATCCATTGTAGAGGTTCTTGATGACCACAAAGGGTCCTTCCCATGGAGAGGATAACTTGTGCATTCCGTCCTTCTCTTGTATGAGTCGGAGCACCAAGTCGCCTTCCTGGAAAGTCCGGGTCTTGATTCTACGGCTATGGTAGTGTCGTAGATCTTGCTGGTAGATTGCCGACTTGGCTGCTGCTAGCTCTCGGTCTTCGTCGAGAGCATCTAGAGCGTCTTGCCTTTCTTTCTCATTGTTGGCTTCTGCATATGCTGCCACTCTACGTGAGTCGTGACGTATGTCACTTGGGAGAACAACTTCTACTCCATAGACCAGGAAGAAAGGCGTGTATCCAGTTGACCTGTTAGGAGTCGTCTGTATGCTCCATATCACTGCGGGTAGTTCCTCCTCCCAGCTGCCTGGTGTTCTCTCTAGGGGAACGCAAAGCCGGGGTTTAATGCCACGAAGCAACTCTTGGCTTGTCCGTTGGACTGAGGATGAGCGACTGATGTAAGATCGAGTCGGATGTGCTCTCTCTGGCAGAATCGTTGCATAACCCCCTTCGACAGGTTAGTCCCATTATCATTAATGATGCTATGGGGGTAACCGAATCTGCATATTATCTTTTTCAGGAATTTCAGTGCCATCTCAGCATCACACTTGCTGACCGGCTCTGCTTCTATCCATTTGGTAAACTTGTCAACTGCCACAAGGAGGTGGGTGCTCTTATTGGGGGATCTTTTGAAGAGTCCCACCATATCAAGCCCCCATACTGCAAAGGGCCAAGTGATAGGAATCATCCTGAGTTCTTGAGTCGGCACGTGAGCTTGCTTTGCATAGCGCTGGCATCCATCACACTTCTTGACGATATCTTCTGCGTCCACATGTGCCGTAAGCCAGTAGAAACCATGTCTGTAGGCCTTGGCGACAAGTGAACGAGAGCCGGCATGGTGTCCACAATCACCAGAGTGTATTTCGTTGAGGATGGCTCTTCCTTCTTCTGGTGAAACACATCTCTGAAATACATCCGTGGGACTCCGCCTATGTAACTCGCCATTGATGATGGTGAAGGATTTGCTTCTTCTGATGATTTGCTGGGCCGTGAGTTCATCAGCCGGTAGTATTCCCCGGGTCTTGTAATTCATATATGGTACCACCCAGTTTGGGGTGGTATGTATTGCTGCAACCAGAGCCCGACTTGGGTCTAGCTCTCCTATATCTTGCTCTGCTGGTGACTGCATGGATGGTTTTGTCAAGATATCAAGGAGCACGTTTGGAGGAACCGGCTTGCGATGAGAGCCGAGTTGGGATAAGGCGTCGGCTGCTTCATTTTGCTTGCGGTCCACGTGGTCGACTTGATAGTCAACAAGAAAGACGGTCTGTCTGTCTACCTCTCCACGATAAGCCGCCATCATGGGGTCCTTTGAGTCCCATGTGCCTGAGACCTGTTGGGAGACGAGATCCGAGTCGCCGTAACATTGGATCCGGCTGATGCCCATCTCGCGAGCTAGCCGTAGCCCATGGAGTAGGCCTTCATATTCTGCTGCATTGTTGGTGCAGATGAATTGTAACTGCAGGACATAGCAGAATTTTTCTCCTGTGGGGGAAGTGAGAACCACGCTGGCTCCTGACCCTTGCAACTGTCGACTTCCATCAAAGTGCATCGTCCAATACTTAGTCACCGGCTTATCTTGGGGTGCTTGGATTTCTGTCCAGTCATTGATGAAGTAGGCCAGTGCTTGGGACTTGATGGCAGTGCGCCGCTCGTATTTGATATGGTAAGACCCCAACTCTATAGCCCACTTTGCAATCCTTCCTGTGGCCTCCCGGTTTAGGATGATATCTGCAAGTGGGGCAAAGCTGACCACGGTTATGGGGTGCTCTTGGAAGTAATGCGTGAGCTTTCGGCTTTCCATGAACACACCAAGAAGCAACTTCTGCCAATGGGTATAACGTTGCTTTGAAAGAGTTAGAACCTCACTAACATAACCTTTGTTAGAGGTATTCCTTGTCGTCTTCCATACGCTCCACCACAACAACGGCACTGACAGCACGGTTATTAGCCGAGATATAGAGTAGCATAGGTTCCTTTGGTTTGGGAGCTGCCAGGATTGGGGCCTGGGTTAGTTGTTTCTTGAGTGATTCCAGAGCCTCATCACCTTCATTGTTCCAAATGAAGTTGTCCAACTTTCGCAAGAGCCGGTACAGGGGTATGGTCGTTTCGCCGAGTCGGCTGATGAACCGGCTCAGGCCATCTACGCATCCTGTGATCCGTTGAAATCCTTTGATTCACACCGGCTTCTGTAGGGTCATGATAGCTTTGATCTTTTCCGGGTTTGCCTCAATGCCTCTCTCTGATACTATGTATCCTAGGAGCTTGCCGGCGGTAACCCAAAAAGTGCACTTGGCCGGGTTCAAATTCATATGGTACTTGCATAGGTTCTTGAAAGTCTCCTGCAAGTCGCTGATGAGTGAGCCGGCTAACTGCGATTTGATCACAATATCGTCCACATAAGCGTGCACGTTGCGTCCAATCTGCTCCTTGAGGTAGTTTTGCACTGTTCGTTGATAGGTGGCTCCTGCAGTCTTCAGGCCGAAAGGCATAGAAGTATAGCAGAAGACGCTAAAGGGGGTGATGAAAGCCGTCTTCTCTTGGTCCTCAAGGGCCATCTGAATTTGATGGTAGCCGGAGTAGGCATCAAGGAAGCACATAAGGTCACATCCTGCAGTTGAGTCTATGATCTGGTCGATACGAGGTAGCGCAAAGGGATCCTTTGGGCATGCCTTGTTTAGGTCGGTGTAGTCGATGCACATACGCCAAGTCCCATTCTTTTTCAAGACGAGGACTGGGTTTGCAAGCCACTCCGGGTAGAATACTTCCATGATAAACTCGGCATCTAGGAGATGAGCTATCTCTTCCCCAATGGCGTTCCTCCTTTCATCATTGAATCGACGAATGAATTGTTTGACCGGCTTTAGTCTTGGGTCTGTATTTAGGTGGTGCTTAGCGAGTTCCCTCGGGACACCCGACATGTAAGAAGGTTTCCATGCGAAGATGTCTCGATTCTCACGGAGGAACTCGATGAGCGCGCTTTCCTATTTTCCAGACAACCTAGCCTCGATAATGAAGTGTTGGGTAGCATCTCCACGGACAAAGTCAACTTTCTTTGTGTCTTCAGCCGGTTGGAACTTGGAGTTGTTATCAGGAGTTGGTTTCTTCAAGATTGTGGAGTCTGTCGGGTCCACTTTCTCTTTATATGCTATTAGATCTTCTTTGGCACATGTTGAGTCAGCAATCTTGACGTGCTGCTGGTCGCACTCTGTTGCCCTTGACCGGCTTCCTTCCACAGTGATTGGGCCATAAGGACCCGGCATTTTGAGCTTTAGGTAGACATAAGACGGTCGAGCCATGAACCTAGCATAAGCCGGCCGGCCCAAGATGGCGTGATAGGGGCTCTCAAGGTCGACTACTTCAAAGGGTATGATCTCAGAGCGAAAGTTTTCAGCGCTTCCAAAGGCCGTCTCCAGGTAGATCTTGCCTATCGGTCTTGCTGACTTGCCTGGGACAATTCCATGGAAGACGGTGTGGGACTGTTGTAGCTGCTTCTGAGTGAACCCAATCCGGAGGAAGGTCTCGTAGTACAGGATGTTGATGTTGCTGCCTCTTTCCATGAGCACTTTATCAAGTGTGTATCCTTCGACTTGTGGGGAGACTACCAGAGCCAGTGCCCCCGAGTTATCTACCACAGGGGGATGATCATCTCTTGTCCAGGTAATTGGCTGTTCTGACCAGTTAAGCCACCTGAGGCTAGCCGGCTCTGTAGCCACATCCATAGCAGCCCTCTGCTATAGCTTTTTGTCTCTTCGACAACTGCTAGTGGTGAAGACGTGAAAGGCCGAGCGATTCTGAAGTTGCTTGGGATTTGCTTGAAACCCGGCATATCCTGATTGCCCTTGCTGTCCTCCTCCTCCGGGTCCCTGCTGCTGGTGCGTTGTGCCGGCTCCCTGATGACCTGAATTTTGGTTATGGTTGCTCTGGCCAACTCAGCCAGTAGACCCATGAGGTCCCTGGGTTTTCTCGTCGTGCAAATTCCCTCATGAAGTTGCACTATTCCCAAGTATGATTAGCTGGACGTCGAGGTTTGCTATGAGTTGGAAAGAGCCCCTGCATAGCTGCTTCAAAATTGTTTGGGCGAAAGCCTCCTCCTTCCATCTTACGGTAGTTGCTGCCCCCTTGCTTCTGTCGCTGGTAGCCGGTGTTGGTATTAGCTACTAGGTCAGAAGCATTTTGGTCATGGCGTTGCTTATTCGGCTGGTTCTGGGATCCTTTGCCGCCGCTCTTCTTACTTTGGCCGGCTTTATCCTCATCAGAGTCAGCATCTTTAGTTTTATCCGACTCGGCGTATTTGATCACTGCGTTCATGAGCTCACCCATGTCTTTGACAGTTCTCTTGAGCCGGCCGAGTTTGTGCACCAAGGGCTCAAACTTACAATTCCTCTCCAAGACAATTACTGCGGTTTGGGCTGTGATAGTATCTGAGGCGTGCATTATATCTGATGCTCACCGTGCCCAGCTGAGAGTCGATTCCCCTTCTTTCTGAACACAGTGCTCCAAGTCCACAATCGTAATAGACCTTTTGCAGGTGCCTTGGAAATTTTTGATGAATTTCTCTTTAAGATCCGTACATGAGGTGACAGAATTCTCAGGAAGATTCGTGAACCAGATGCGAGCCGGCCCTTCCAACATCATTGTGAAGTAGCGAGCGCAAACCCCATCTGATGCTCTCAAGAGATCCATGGCAAGCTCATAACTCTCCATCCATACTTCCGGGTCCATGTCAGCCGGTATAGTTTGCCAGCTTACGTGCTGCTTTGAAGTCAGTAGGTACGGATGCGTTTCTGAAAGACGGTACCAGGCATCGGTTAACTGCCGATCTTCCGACAATTTCGACGTTTTCGGATGGTGAAAGCTGATAAGCCGGTTGGCCTGCAGATCCCACCGTTCTCTGGGGCATTTCATGTCGTCGATGGCTCCCGAACGCTGTAGGACCCGGTGATTCAGCTTACCGGCTTGCACTTTGATTAGGTGTCTCATGTAGGTGTGAGTGTTCTCGTGAGTAGTTGGCTTGCTGAGTCATTGCCGTCTTTAGCAGCTCTGCCGCCTGCCGAGCAACTTGATTCGCCGGGGTATCTCCATAGATTGGTGCAGCGGCAAGGAGCCGGGTGGCTGCCATCATGTTTGTTGTAGGGTTATTGCAGTGATTATGAGGTGTATGGAACCGATCAGACCGAGAGGGAGGAGTTGGATGATTAGGTATGTTGAACCCCGGAGGGGTTGATTGCTGCAGGGTTCGGAATAGGTTGCGCCTTGACATGTCAGTTGGAATCTGGCTCGCATGTCTATGGACGCATGCGAGACTTAGCTTCTGAGCTTCTATTAGTTCCGACTCTTGCCGTAAGCGTGCAGCTTCCTGAGCAAGCCGTCTTTCTCTTTCATCCAACCTGGCCGCCTCGGCGTTGATTTCATTGCGTATGTTGATCATCTGATGCCTGAGTTGATCCACCCTGGTTTTCCACTCCTCCTGGTTTTCTGGTGTTACCGGGATGAGTATTGCTTCTTCGAAAGCAGCCATGGCTTGACTACGGGCTTCTGCCCCGGTGGGTCCTCGTGCTGCTGAGCCAGCCGGTTGGTCCGCATTCGGGTTAGGAGGCGCGCGTTGTTCTCCCTCGTCTCCCTGTACTCCGGCCCCTGAATTTTCCATAAAGACGGAGACACAATACGGAGTCTCAAAGTAAGGGAAATCCAGGTTGTACTCCATTGAGCCAGTGCCAAGCCTTCCGCTCCCAACAGATCGAATCGACCCGGCGTACGTCGAGCTTCCATCACTGTGGCGTGAGGTTGCATCAGACGTTTCCTCTGAGGTGTCGTTGGTCAGGGACTCAGTAGAACGTGCCGGCTCTGGAGTCATCAATGTAAAGATTCCCGCGCCGGCTTCTGGTGATCCTGCCGGAGATGAATCCCTCCATGCCATGACGAGCTCCTCCAAGAATCTCAACGCCTGCATGCGCAGGCCCCACGGTGGGTGCCAACTGTCGTGGGGTTAACACAACAGATGTCCGAGTCATCAAACTTGTAGTGAGGCCTTTGCTGCGAGGTGGTATCAAGGAGAGAGTCGACATAGACACGGTACTCCGTGATTTACCCAGGTTTCGTACCCTCTTTGTTCTCGAGGTAAATACCTACTCATGCTTCTTATTATTGAGGGGTTTCCGGTTTGTCGAAAGGACTAGCCGGTTCGCGGCTTACAAGGGTTTGTCGGCTCGTAACTTGTGTCTCAGGGAGATCTAGGTTACGAGTCGTGCGTTGGTGGTTTGTGTGTTGAGTTGAGAGTTGATCCAGGCGCCCTGGACCCTCGGCTTATAAAGGTGCCGGGTCCAAGAGTCCATGGATCCGATTCCTACTTGAGGCGGAATCCTATTCTATGTCTACTTTACAAATACGCTACGCGCTATACAAGGTAAGTCGAATTCCTTCTTGGGCTTCAAGCTTGTCTCCTTGGCACGTCTCCCTCTGGGCCGTGTCTTGATTTCGTGGGCCTTCACGTATAAGCCGGTCCAGAGAGTTGCGATCTAATGTCGGGTTATGGGCTTGCTCCATCCCCCTGACAAGGCCCATGATTCCAAGCTGTCAATCCACCCCGACAGTACAAAGATGTATCAAGATGTCAGGAAAAGCTTTTGGTGGACTCGTATGAAGCGGGATGTTGCCTGTTTCGTGTCTCAGTGTGATGTGCGCAAGAGAGTGAAGGCACAACACCAGAAGCCTGCAGGGCTGCTCCAGCCACTTGAGATTCCAGAGTGGAAATGGGATCACATAGAGATGGATTTCATCACAGGCTTCCTTATCTCGCAAAAGAAGAACAATGCCATCTTTGTCTTCATTGACAATCTTTCCAAAGTTGCCCACTTCTTTCC
This sequence comes from Bromus sterilis, assembly GCA_950022295.1. Taxonomy (NCBI): domain Eukaryota; kingdom Viridiplantae; phylum Streptophyta; class Magnoliopsida; order Poales; family Poaceae; genus Bromus; species Bromus sterilis. The sequence goes on along the minus strand of OX465596.1, from coordinate 341,699,411 downwards.
AGTGAAGGACTCCATTTCAGCAGCTCAGTTGGCGGATTTGTATACCGCAAGACTTTTGTCTTTGCATGGCATTCCCAAGAAGATCAGTTCTGATAGAAGCAGTCTTTTCACATCCAAGTTCCGGCAGGCCTTCTAAAAGGCGATTGGTACAACAGTGTTGTTCAGTACCGCTTATCACCCTCAGACCAGTGGGAAGGTTGAGCGGGTCAATCAAATCCTAGAGGACATGCTTCGAGCATGTGTCATTTCGTTTGGCATGAAATGGGAGGAATGCTTGCCATATGCTGAGTTTTCTTACAACAACAGCTATTAGGAAAGTCTACAGGCAACACCTTTTGAGGTGTTGTATGGTCATAAGTGTAGGACACCTCTGAACTGGTCCGAGACAGGGAAAGGCAATTTTTCGGTCTAGATGTGATCCAAGGAGGCAGAGGATAAAGTGAAGATTGTCCAAGAGCACCTCAATGCAGAAGGCCTACTATGACAAATAGCACCGAGGTGTAGCCTTCCAGGTTGGTGATTGGGCATACCTAAGAGTGTCTCCATTGAGGGGAACTCACCGCTTTGGAATAAAAGGAAAGCTGGCGCCAAGGTTCATCAGTCCCTTCCATATCCTGGAGATTAGGGGACCTCTCGCCTTTCGGCTTGAGCTTCCCGAGAGCATATTGATGGTGCATGATGTGTTTCACGTGTCCCAGCTGAAGCAGTGTTTCAAGCAGCCAGAGCAGGCCGTTGACTTGGGCGACATCCAGTTGAGTGCGGACCTTTCCTATTCAGAGCGTCTGGTCCGTATTCTTGAGACTTCCGAGCGCAAGACGCGCAACAAGACCGCCAAGTTCATGATGGTGCAGTGGACACATCATTCGGAGAAAGAAGCAACTTGGGAGCGTGAAGATCATCTCCGTTCCGAGTGTCCAGAGTTGTTTCAGGCTTAGATCTCGGGACGAGATCATGAGTTGGTAGGGGAGAGCTCTAACAGCCCATTAGTGAAAGTAATAAACATGTTGTATTTTTGCTTTCCTCAATGGCTTCCAAACTTGGCATGTTGCAAGATGATGTAATTCCATGTGGTGATCTCGATTGCCATCTATGTTTGGGCTCATTTCATTTTGTTTTCAAATGGTCCAAGATGCTTAAAGAGAGTTATTGGAGGAATGTTTCCATTTGCATGTGAACTCCCCTTACCTCAAAGTTGTCATAGCCCAATCCTTCCCCTTCCCAAGCTTTTGAAAAACCTTGCTCCCATTTTAGCTCCCCCAAAAATGTGGGTTCTTATTCAAAGTGGATTTGAATTCATAAAAAGGACTCCTCATTTTGGTTGCTCAAAATTGGTCAAACCAATTTTATAAAATGTAGAATTTTGCAAGGATTCAGAAACATATTTTTATATGTTTTTCTCGGTTATGGTTTGCCCTCAAAAAGTCTTGGAAGTTTTCTGTTTTATTTAAATGGGAAAACTTTTCATTTTCTTTTAATTAGACAGAGAGAGCCTGCTAGGCCCAGCCCAGCAGGGCCCCTTCTCCTTCCCGGCAGCCCAGCTGGCCCGTGCCAGCGAAACGTTTCACAGAAGCCATCTGTACCGTTATATCTGGATCCGAGGGGCCACAGTGGCCGTCTTTCCACCGTGGATGGGTCCCCTCCCCCTCCTCTCTCACGGCCGGCGAAGCCATCGACGTCGACGGTGCCGACGTGGCTGGAAAGCCTCCCCCCTTTAAAGGAGAGCGCCCGAGGCCTCCTGGAACCCTAGACAGCCCGTTCCCGCCTCCAATTTTCTCCGCTGCCGGCGTTTACGTCGACCGCGAGCTCACCTGTTCCGCTGGGAACTCCGATGAGGTTCCGTAAAATTCCTCGCCATGCTGTGCTGTCGACATGCAAGCGGTCGCACACGGCGTCTACCTCACCTTCCTGTTCCTCCTCCGCCTCGCAGGTCGCGACTAGGTTCTTGGAGTATCCCGGAGCAGTCGTCGTCTGCCGCGGGTCACCTTCTTCCTCGACGTCGGCGTGGTCGACCTCGACATCTTGTTCCACTCCGTGAGCGCAAGCTCATCTCCGACGTCCCCGCGGTGAGAAGTCATGCCCCCGTCCTCTCCCGTTCCGCGTAGCCGAGCCGTAGGCCGTTCTGTCCTCCGCCTTAGACGTCGTCGCCGTGCACCCCGTGGACGACGTGGTGGTGGCGATCCTCGGGCGTGCCCACGCGTGTTATGGTCGCGCCCAGGGCGCGCGTATGGCCACAAAGGGGCCGCCTTGGTCGCCTGCGTCGCCTGAGCCGTGTCTTTGCAGGTGTCGCGTCGAGGTTCAGAACCGGTGCGCCGCCGCGCATTCCACCGGCGAGCTAGGTCTACTCCGTGTAGATCCAGGGCGGGCTGCGACCGTCACCGTGTTCATGGATGTCCCGTGAACGTGCTGCCAGACGCTATCGAGATGTAGGCACCATGTAGGTGAGTCTAGGGTCGCCGGAGTTGACCGCCATGCGCGATATTCTGAAGTTGCTCGTCAGTCGCCAAATCGGGGCTCCGGCGAGCTCTTCCGATGAGAAAAGCCTCGCCCTTTGAGTGCTTAAGGGTGAGTTCTGCCCGCCAGTGGCCCCCTGGTGGTTGGGATCAAGCGCTAGACGTTGCCGACGAGTCGCCAGTGGAGCCTAGCCACGGTGAGGCTCACCGTGATTTTCCCGCGCGTGTTGTCTGAATTTCAGTTCGTCAGTGCTCGAAAGTTCAGAGAGCTAGTGGTCAGTTTAAGTCGTTTAGTTGCTGTCCTTTTTCGAGAAAACGTACAACAACCCAGTGGCTAGGGGGCAAGGTGGAGAGTGAGGCGTCGTGGATTCGAATCCCACCAGGCACAAATTCCCCCCCTTTTATCCTGGTTTCGTTTCTTTTGTTTTAAATTCCAATTGCTTTGGAATTTCAACCTTTTGTTTCCTAACTCAAATTGATACATGTGTTATATGTATTTGGGGCAGAGAAATTCAAGGAATTCAATGGGACCATTATTTTTGTACCCCATTGGATTTTATGTTTCTATTTCTTTTGTCCTTTTGCCTTCCTTTCTTTTGCAATTGTGTCACGTGAGCACCACTTTGCAAATGGAACAATAGGGTAAAGGGAACCCATGATGGTGTTCATATTTTTCTATGAACAACCCTTTGCTTGGGTGTAGCTCACCCTTTGAATTTCCCAAAACTTGTGCACTTCATGCCCCCAAATTCATTGCTCTTTTCTTGAGCATGCACCATGTCATCTATCGTCTTAATCCTTTTAGAACAACCCCTAACATATTGTTATATGAGAGAGGCTTGTCTCCGGTCCTTCTTTTGAAACTTCTTCGGGTGTCAACTGATACGTCCCAAACGTATCTATAATTTCTGCTTGCTCCATGCATGTTTTGTGCGACTTTTCCATGTTTTTCTTGAACTTTCGTACACTTTTGAACCTATTTGGACTAACCTATTAACTCAGTGCACCCAGTTGCTAGTTTCTGTTTTCTGTTGTTTTTGTATTTTAGGTTTTCCGGCCATTAAAAGTGCTCCAGAAATTCCGGGAAAAATATATAAAAAATCAGCGCAACAGAAGCTTCCGTAATCACCAAGAGAGGGAAGGGGGCCACCACTAGGCAGCCAGGAGGGCAGGTGGCCCGGCCCCACCATGGGCAGCGCCAGGGACCCTCCTGACTGCCTCGTGGGTCCCCTCGACGCCCCCCTTTGCCTATATTTACCCCTCGGGGTGGAAACCGCTAATACAGACTCCTTTTTCGCGATCTCGCCTCTGTTCCACCGCCGCCGCCGTTTATAGATCGGGGCTATCTGGAGAAGCTGCTCCGGCACCCTGCCGGGAGAAGCTACCCCCTCCGAGAGACCCTCCATAGCCATGGACGCCTCCCGTATGTACCGTGAGTAGTTTCCCTTGGACCATGGGTCCGTGACCAGTAGCTATGTCATCTATCTCTCCCCCTTTTGTGCTTCCACTTTCGAGTCCTCGTGAGATGCCTCACATGATCGAGGCATCTATGTAATTTCTGTTGTTGCTATGCTGAGTTTGCTGGGATCTGATGGATTATGAGACTATGTTCAGATTGTGATGAGTAATATATTTGGTTCTTCTCTTTTATATTTTGTTCTTGAGTAAATTCTTGCATGTTGGCCGTTGCGGTATTTGCTTTGGCCAAGTATTTTATTTGCAACTCCAAGAGAGAGCGTTATGCTCGATTGTGGGTTCAGCCCCTTGATGTGTAGCTTGAGTGACAGAAACATGAGACTAGGGGATGTGTTGTTGCCACCAGGGATAAAACAACGGTGCGTGTACCTGCGGGTGCAAGGATTGTTTACTTTACGCATAGTTCTTTTAATGCAGTTGTCTGTTGCTTTGAGTTTACACTTTGGGTGGGATTCACAACTTAATACCAGCAAGATGTTCAGGATAGATATCTCAAGGTGGATGATTCGTAGTAGATGCAGATGGATTTCGGTCTACTTACCTTGGCGTACTGCCCATTGCTTTTGAGCCCTTCCTGTCTTTGGAGCATAGTTAGCATTGCGGTGCCTTCATAATCCTGTCAATTGCCCAACTGTGATTTGTTTACCTCGCTAGCACTTTTATCGTCTTTTGGGAGAGAGACATCACTAGTGAAAATCACGGGACCCCGGTCCATCTCCATATCACTGTTTACACCCTTATTACTTTCAGTCTTTACTTTCAGTTGCCACTATTATTATCTCTTGCGTTGATCCTTTATAAACAGCAAGGCCGGAGGAATTGACAACTCCTCTGTACTCGTTGGGAGCAAAGTTATTTGTATCTGTGTGCAGGTCCAGGTGAAGCTAGCAACCTCGGCGCCATTGTTCACTTTACCACCTTCTTGTATCCTTCGGAGTCCTACGGGAGACAAACCTTGGTATCTTTGCCAAGGGAAAACTTGCCGCTGCACTATATCTCACTCTGCACTTGGGGTAACCAACGAGGCTTGAAGAGTATTATCACTCTCTTGCCATCATCAACCTTTGTCGACACCTCTCCGTCTCCGGAATCGATAGATTAAATTCACAATGTATTTCTTTTTGTTTACTTGCTTTTGCTAACTTGCTATGTGATACGTCTCAAACTTATCGATAGTTTCTGCTCACTCCATGCATGTTTTGTGTGATATTTCTATGATCTAGATACACTTTCATATACTTTTGATCATATTTGGACTAACCTACTAACTCAGTGCACCCCAGTGCCAGTTCCTGTTTTCTGCTTTTTTTTATTTCAGTTTTCTTCCCCCATATAAAATGTGCTCCCAAAATCCGGGAAAAATCAGATAAAAAATCAGCGTGTCGGAAGACTCCAGAAGCCCGAAGGAGGGCCAGTGGGCCACCACCAGGAACCCATGCGGCCACCTGGCGCGGCCAGGGGCCTAGCCGCGGTAGGGGGGAGGGGGGGCACTTGGGCCCCTGGTGCCCCCCTGGCTGCCCCCCTTCGCCTATTTATTCTCCTTCATGGGAAACTTCCGAAGAACGAACCCTATTTCGAAAATTCTCCTATGTTCCGCCGCCGCCGCGCTTCCAAGATCGGGAGCACCGTCAAGACCCTTCCCGGCACCCTGCCGGAGGGAGGATCGACATCCGGGAGCTTCTCCTCCACCATGGACGCTTCCTGGATGTTCCGTGAGTAGTCTACCTTGGACCATGGGTCGGTGATCAGTATCTATGTGATGTTCTCCTCCCCCTCTTTGTTCTTCATGGTTTAGACCTCGTGAGCTGCCCTACGTGATCGAGGCACTTATGCAATTCTTTTGTTGTTGCTATGCTGATTTTGATGGGATCTGATGGATTATGAGATTATGTGCAGATTGTGATAGAGTAATATATTTGGTTTTCATATCTTATATTTTTGTTCCTAAGTAATTCTTGTATGTTCTCCGTTGTTGTTTATTTCTTTGGCCAAGTGGTAGGTACTTAGTAACTCCAAGAGGGAACGTTATGCTCGATTGTGGGTACATGCCCCCTGATGACACGCTTGAGTGACACAAACATGAGTCTAGGGGATGTGTTGTGGCCACAAGGGGGAAAACAACGGTGCTTGTAACCGCGGTTGCAAGGATTGTTTACTTTACGCAAAGTTCTTTTAATGTAGTTGTCTGTTGCTTTGGGTTTACACTTTGGGTGGGGCTCACAACTTAATACCAGCGAGATGTTCTGGATAGATATCTCAAGGTGGATGATTAGTAGTAGATGCAGTTGGATTTCGGTCTACTTATTTTGGCGTACTGCCCATGCTTATGAGCCTCTTCCTTTCTTTTGTAGCATAGTTAGCATTGAGGTGCGTTTATAATACTGTCAATTGCCCATCTGTAATTTGTTTACCTCGCATAGCAGTTTTATCGTCTTTTGGGAGAGAGACATCACTAGTGAACATCACGGGACCCCGGTCCATATTCTCATCATTGTTTACAAGCTCATTTATTTTCTCGCATTTACTTTCAGTTGCTATCATTATCATTATCATTATCCCTTGTGTGTGTGACCCTTTGTAAACAATAAGACCGGAGAGAGTGACAACCTCTCTGAACTTCGTTGGGAGCAAAGTTAATTGTATCGTGTGCAGGTCCGCGTCAGGTGCGCCGCTGACACCTACTTATCATTGCCGGAGTCCTATGGGAGACAAACCCTATCCTCTACATAGGGAAAATTTTCTGCTATCATACATGTCACCTTCCACTTGGGGTAACCAACGAAGGGCGAGAAGCCATTACCACTTCCACGCCATCAAGAAAATTTCTGGCGCCGTTGCTGGGGACTCCGAGTGCTAAGATAGGGGAGTTTCACACTATCTCTTACCTTTTCTTTTTAGTCTTGTTAGTTTACATTTCAGTTTTTATCTTAGTGTCTTATATCAAAAATCACAAAAAAAATCTTGTTGTTGGTAGTCCTCCTTGTTTAGATGAATAAATATCATGTCTAGTTCCTTACTTGGCAATCAATGTCTAACTTCTTTGAAACCAGATCCTATTGGCATGGAGGATTCATCGAGGATCAACAAAAGTGGTACAAGGAACACCGCTTGTTTCAAAAGGGGATACACTTATGGAAACATATACACAAGTTGTATGAGTATGCTAGAAACTTGTGCTCAATATATAATATATCTTTCTGCAGGGATGAATCTTGTTGCTTTATGAGGCACAAACACCTTGCTTTCCAATGTGAGTACAATGATGATGAAACCTTAGCTTCTTATGCTAAGAGAAATTATGATTTTGATGATCTAGAGCAAATAGAAGAATTTGTTGCTTATAAGGGTGCCTATGAAATTACTTTCTCTTCTTAAAAATATTGATGATGCCCCTTAAAAATCTGAGAGTCTTGCTACACTTAAATATTGTTTGGAAAATTATGATGCAAATTATTATATTACTGATCATCTTGAGAGAATCTCTCCCCCAAAGGAAGAGACTAATGTTTTGCAGGACTCTATGGAAGAAGAAATTGCTGAACCTGAAAGCCCCTTGGATGAAAAAGAGGAGGAGAGTGACGAAAAAAAGGAGGAAGAATGGAGCCATCCATGTCTACCTTCCAATGAGAGTAACTCTTTGACTCTTACCTTATATGAATGTTATGATCCTATGGATTCTTTTGAAATATCTCTTTTTGATGAAGTTGATGCCTTTTATACTTTTGTCCAAGATGCCACTATGGATGGTGCTTACGAAGATGAACTTGCTATAGTTACTTACGTTAAGCATGAAATTGTTGCTATTGCACCCACACTTGATTGTCCTATTATCCTTTTGAAATCCCCAACTCTGGAGAACTGTGCACTTATTAAGGCTCAATTTGATGGGATGCATTTATCTTATGTTCCTAAATACCGTGTTGAAAACTATACACATGTGCTTGTAGGTCATGAACAATATGATTTATGTGATAGTTATATTCTTGATGTTGTTCATGATACTACTGAAAATTACTTTGAGAGAGGAAAGTTTGGTTGTAGAAACTTCCATGTTACAAAAACACCTCTCTCTAAGTTGAAACTTTTGAACTTGTTCTTGTTCCACCTTCCTATGCATGTCACTTTGTGCTTCTTTGATTTATGTTCTTACAAGATGCCTATGCATAGGAAGTGGGTTAGGCTTAAATGTGTTTCATATTTGCTTCTTAATGCTCTCTTTTGTTTCAAAATTGTTATTCTTGTGAGAGCATCTTCTATAATCTTTATGCCTAGCTTAAAGGCGTAAAAGAAAGCGCTTGTTGGGAGGCAACCCAAGATGTTTTTACTTCTGTTTTTTGTGGTCTTGATGATTTTTACTACTGTAGCAACATCATTGTATCTTTATTTTCAAGCTTTGTGCCAAGTTATAGCGTCATATGACAAGGGAAGTGAAAGTTGTGACATGCTGTCCAGAAAACAGATTCTGTCCTCGTGACGGAAAAAATAAGATAAAATCACCAGTTCATATTTTCGAGCTGAATTATTTACACACCGTGCTCTATACAATCACGGAACTTTCGTATGTTCTGAGTTTTTTGATTTGAGTTGTAGAAGTACCCCTAAAAAATTCTTTACTACCTGCTGTTCTGTTTTTCACAGATTCTGCCACGTTTTGTCTCTCCTAACTTTTGCAAACCTTAAGCTTGCTTTTTCTTTGGAAAAACCTTTTTTCAATCTTGAGAAACAGTATCTCTTCAAGAATATCTTTATATCCAGTGGGAAAAATTTATTTATTAACGGTACTAACCTCTCTAATCAGCTTATGATGAGTTATGAATGAAGGGAGTTTTCAAGTGTGCGACGGAAGATGATGAAAGAAGATTCGGGAGTGTCAAGCGCTCAAGCTTGGGGATGCCCCCATGCATCCCCAATAAATATTCAAGGATACCCAAGCTCCTAAGATTGGGGATTCCCCCGTGCATCCCCTTCTCTATCAACAATCATCAGTTCGTCCTTCGTCTCACTATATTTTTATCACTTCATGCGTTATGTGCTATGCTTGGAGCGTCTCGCTCTGAGGTTTTATTTTTTAGTTTTCATTAGCTTTGCTTTCTGTTCATAACAAGTTAGCTACTGCCATGTTTAGTTTTAGTATTAGTTTGTATTTAGAAAGAGCCTTAGCTTTTGTTTAGTTTGTCGCTGGAACTCTCTTTAGTTTTCATGTTTATCTTGTTAAGAGAGTTGGTTGTTGCACTGAGTTATGTCTTGTCTTGAAAGTAGGTAATTGAGGTTGCTATTTCATTTTAGTAGTAACTTGCAATAGTGTTGAGGTATTGATGCGAGTAATGTTTGAACTTTTGGTGTCAAGAGCTCTAGCCTATTAGTGATAGGTGTCGTATTTTGGGCAATCCGTCTTTATTTTCAAAAACCTACAAAAACTAGTTGAGAACTCTAGCTACTAGATGGATCACTACTCTTCTGAGAGGTCGGATATTAGAGTAAACTCCCGTACCATGAGTCGAGGATGCGCAAGGATAACTAAACCCCCATACACTCCTCCTCGGGGTACTTGTCTCTTTGTGAACCTCCTTATTAGATTGAGAGTTACCGATAATAAGTGCATGAGTTCTTCGGACTAATGTAAGTATTGAAAGTTGACACTACCTCCTCATATTTGCTAGCCTTTCATGTGTCGTGCATTGCCTCCTTCTCACTCCGAGAGTTGGCATCCACCTTCGCGGGTACATCCAAACCCTTGGCACGATACACTCTGTCATCATAAACCCCCTTATATCTTTCCTAAAAACAGCCACCATACCTACCTATCAAGGCATTTCCATAGCCTTTCCGAGATATATTGCCATGCAACTTCCACCTCTTCATGACCTGATCTTCATGTCATACATGTTCCTGCTACACTGGCAGCGACATACATTGCATACATCATGATAGCTACATCTTCTTTATGATTTGAGTACCTTCTAAATTGAGAAAGATCTTCTATACCCTTTTGTAAATTAGAGTGTTGCCGTTAAGTGAGGAAAAGATCCCAAAGTAGACAAAATAAAAGATCCCAAAGTGGACAAAATAAATGATCCCAAAGAGGACAAATGAGAGTTAAATAGAAAGAGCCATTGAGGCCACAAAAAAATACAAAAAATAGAAAAAAGAGAAAAAGAAAATAAAAAGAGAGAAAGGGGCAACACTACTATCCTTTTGAAAGATCCACACTAGTACTCCCTCTTATCCTTTTAATCCATAGAGATGATCATGCATACAGCTATGTGGGGACCTTCACAATATAGAACTTGGCTTGCATATTCCAAGGATGAGCCTCCTCAAAAGAGCTCTAGGTCTTCATGAGCGAGCAAGTTAGATGCACCCCCACTAGTTCCATTGGAGAGCTTTTTAGCTCATATGTGCATCCGTTAAATGGCAATCCCTACTCCGCACATCATATCTATCATTTGGCCTTCTCGCCTATGATTGTCCTCATTGATGTGAGCCTTTCTCACTCTTTTTTGTCTTCCTCCTCCACCATATGATCGCCTATGATAGATATGATGTTGATGGTTTCTTGCCCCTCGTTGGTTACCCCAAGTGGAAGGTTTGAGATGCAGTGCAGCAGCAAGTTTCCCTCAGTGAAGATACCAAGGTTATCGAACCAGTAGGACTCAGGAGATACAAGTAGGTGGCAACATCGTCAAAAATTTGGAGGTTGTCGGGACCTGCACACAGCAACAAATAACTTTGCTCCCAATGTTGGGATACGGGGCAGAAAACACAAAATTTTCATACCTACGGTACCAGAACCCAAGATCTATGCTATGGCGATGTAATGTAACGGAGGGAATCGGAGTTCATACCTTTGAAGACCGAAAAGAGGGAAATGTTCTTGCGAACGTGGTTGGCGTAGACTCTGAACTACGACCTCCCTATCGTGTAGAAGACCACCGGCGATGGAGACTCCCGGTGAACCTCCGGCGATGAAGTAGCACCACAAGTATAGTGCCTCGAGGAGATTACACACGTACAGTGCAACCGATGTTCCCTCCGGGCTCCGAACCAGGCGAGCAGCGGAAAGAAGACGGATTCGGATCCCGACTCCGGCAGAGCGACGGCCTGCTTATGGTGGAGAACTCCCAACCAAGTGAAAACCCCAAACAAGGGGGGTCCGCTCGAGGTAGGAGAAAGAGAGAGAGAGAACTCAATGATATGATGGGAAAAGGGGGGGGGGTCTACCCCTCCTTATATAGGCCAAGGTGGGTTGCCACCCTCCTCCAACTTCCCATGTGGTACTAAACCAAGGGGAGGGGAGAGGGGTGCGCCATATGGAGGGTGGGCCCCTCCCTTGGCGCCATGGGCCAAGGGGGAGGCTCCCTCCTTCCCTTAATGGGCCCTAAGGGGCCCATTTGCCTTTTTCCAATTTAATTAATTAATTTAAATATATTTTAATATTTAATTCAGATAATTAAATAGTAAAACATTATTAAATATAATTACACATTATTTTGACCTTTCAAAATATCCGGAACAACTTCCGTTCTCTCCCGGAACTATTCCGGTGCTTTCTCCTATTTCACCGATGATCCCGAATTTGTCCTAGCATCGATTGCCCCTTAAGTGTGACACCCTACGGTCCGGAAAACAGAAGACATGATCGAGACATTCTCATTGATCAATGACTAATCAATTGGATCTGGTTACAATCCTTGATAGCCCCTGCGCTTCCATCGAATGAACTTCAATCGCTTTTGGAAACCGTTAACGATACGACGTAATCCCTTTGTGCTGCGGTACTTTGTTTGTCCGAGGTCTGATCGTCGGTATCCTACATACCGTGTTCACATATCGTTCACAACAAACAAGTTTGCTCGTCCATGTTCATTGCATCTCTTGTAACCTAGTCACTTGCTTGCAAGCTATTGATGCAATATCACCGAGTGGGCCCAGAGTACCTGTCCTGTCATAAGGACTGACAAATCCCGCTCTGATCTATTAACATACTTCATCAAACATCTATTTAGGAATACCTAAAGTGCACCGTTATAGCTAGCATATTTCAGTCAGGCGGTGGGATACAAATTAAAGTCTCCTCATAGATGGTGATTACGTATGATCATTACGGTCTAAGTACTAAGCCATACGTTACAAAGTCATAGCAATGCTGAACTATGTGACTCGATCACATTGCAATACTTTAGGTGGGTGTACGTCCATCACATCATTCCCCTTAATGATATGACCTCATTGTCAATGGACTTAAGTGTCGCCATGATCAAGAAAGCTTGATCAATCAATTGCCCAATGGGATAGTTTACCCGAGTTAAACTACGGACCATGTTTTATACTACACCTGTATTAGTATTTCCAAGTAATACAGTTAGAGCACAGTATAAAAAGTATTATGAACAAAACGGATATGTGACAAACATCTTTATTAATTTGTCTCTAGGGAACATATCCAACAGTCTCCCACTTGCACTAGAGTACAAATTACACTAGTTTACATCAGGTATGTATCTAACACCAATAGTCTCTCGGTGTTCTTGAAACTTGCCCTGTGGAAGAGGTTTAGTTATCGGGTCTTCTGCGTTCAGATCCGTATGTATCTTGTGAATCCTAGTGTGTCCATCCCTGACGTAGTCTCGCGTCACATGGAACTTTCGGAGGATGTGCTTGGCTGTAGAGTGAGTTCTTGGCTCCTTCGCGTTAGCAATGGCACCCGTGTTGTCGCAGAAGATTCCCACGGGGTCAGTGCAGCTGGGAAAGACGCCAAGATCGATCACAAACTTCTTCAGCCATAACGCCTCGTTTGAGGCTTCGCAAGCGGCAATATACTCCGACTCCATTGTAGATTGGTCGACGACTGACTGTTTTCCGCTCCTCCAGCTAATTGCGCCACCGCTCAACATGAAGACATATCCCGTCTGGGATTTCGAGTCATCTAGATCTGAGCCGAGGCTTGCGTCAACGTAACCCTTTACGGTGAGCTCCTCATCAACTCCTCCATAAACGAGAAAGAGATCCTTTGTTCTTCTCAAGTACTTTAGGATGTTCTTTACTGCTGTCTAGTGAGCCATTCCCGGATTACTCTGGTAGCGATTAGTCATACTAATGGCCAGCGCTAAATCCGGTCTGGTACATAACATAGCATACATGAGAGAACCTATGGCTGAGGCATAGGGCTTTGAGGACATATCCTCCCTCTCTTTTGCTGTGGTTGGACATTGATTCACACTTAACTTGACACCTTTTATAACTGGCAATAGACCTCTCTTGGATTTATCCATTTTGAACCTTTTCAATAACTTGTCAATATAAGTGCTCTGACTCAAGGCCAACCGTCGATTAGGTCTATCTCTATAGATCTTAATCCCTAATATGTACGCAGCTTGACCTAGATCCTTCATGGAAAATTGTCCATTCAGATATTCCTTCACTTCCTCTAAGAATTTCTTATTGTTCCCTATCAGTAATATGTCATCTACATATAACACAAGAAATGCCACAGAGCTCCCACTCAGATTCTTATAGACGTAGAATTCTTCGACGTTTTGGACAAATCCAAAAGCTTTAATGACCTCATCAAATCAAAGATTCCAGCTCCGAGATGCTTGCTTCAACCCATAGATGGACCGTTGAAGCTTGCACACCTTACCAGCATTCCTTGGATCGATAAACCCCTCTGGTTGCATCATATACAACTCTTCCTCAATGTTGCCATTAAGGAACGCAGTTTTCACATCCATCTGCCATATCTTGTAATCATGATAGGCAGCTATTGCTAGTAGGATCCGAATAGACTTGATCATCGCTATAGGAGAGAATGTCTCCTCGTTGTCAACTCCTTGAACTTATATGAACCCTTTCGCGACAAGTCGAGCTTTATAGACAGATATGTTTCCGTCTGCGTCAGTCTTTTTCTTGAAAATCCATTTATTCTCGACGGCCTTGCGGTCCTCGGGAATATCCACCAAAGTCTAAACTTTGTTGGTGTACATGGAGTCTATTTCGGATTTCATGGCTTCTAGCCATTTCTCGGACTCGGGTCCCTCCATTGCTTCTTTGTAACTCGTAGGTTCATCCGACTCATCAGCCGAGATTGCATTCACAAGCTGTCCGTAAAACTCGGTAGCTTGACGGACTTTTGATGACCTAAGTGGAAAAATAGGTTCCTCTTCATTCTCATCATGATCATCATGTATGTCATGATCGTTATGAATGTCTTCCTGGCCATTCTCTTCAGCTCCCACTGTGGAAGAAGGTTCCAGAACAATTTCTGTTGCCGGTTCTTCCATTTGGAGTGATTGGTCAGTCACTTCATCGAGGTCTATTTTCCTCCCACTCATTTCTTTCGAGAGAAACTCCTTCTCAAGAAAGTGTCCAGTCTTAGCAACAAACGTTTTGCCCTCAGATTGGTTGTAGAAGGTGTATCCAACAGTTTCCTTTGGATATCCTACAAAGATGCATTTCTCCGCCTTAGATTCGAGTTTGTCAGGCTGAAGTTTCCTAACATAAGCCTCACAACCCCAAATCTTCAGGTGAGACAACTTTGGCTTCTTGCCACACCATTTCTCAATTGGCGTTGTCTCTACGGATTTGGATGGTACCCTATTAAGAATGTAAGCGGCAGTTTCTAATGCATATCCCCAGAATGATGTAGGTAAGTCGGTATGAGACATCATTGACCGTACACTATCCAATAGTGTTCGATTACGTCGCTTGGACACACCGTTTCGCTGAGGTGTTCCAGCTGGCGTAAGTTGTGGTACAATACCACAAGTCTTCAGATGAGTGCCAAACTCGTGACTTAAATACTCGCCTCCTCGATCAGATCGAAGGTGCTTGATTTTCTTCCCGAGTTGATTCTCGACCTCACTCTGAAATTCCTTGAACTTTTCAAAGGTTTCAGACTTGTGTTTCATTAAATAGATATACCCGTATCTACTTAAGTCATCCGTGAAGGTCACGAAGTAACGAAAACCATTGCGTGCGGTGACATTCATTGGTCCGCATACATCAGTATGTATGATCCCTAATAAGTCCACCGCACGCTCCATTGTTCCATTGAATGGAGTCCTTGTCATTTTGCCCATGAGGCATGGTTCACATGTGTCAAGGGATCCAAAATCCAATGACTCCAGAAGTCCATCTTTATGGAGTTTCTCCATGCGCTTTATACCAATATGACCAAGTCGACAATGCCACATCGTCATGTGTTCTTCGTTACTAGGCTTTAATTTTTTTGCCTCTACGTTATTGATGTGGGAGTCATGATATTCGCGATCCATTAAGAATAAACCATTACGCACCGGTGCATGAACATAGAAGACATTATTCTTATAAATCGAACAACCAGTTGTTTCGGATTTAAAAGAATACTGGTCTCGCATCAAGCAAGAGCCACTCACAATGTTCATACTCAACGCGGGTACATAATAGCAATTATTCAAGACAAGAATCAATCCCGAAGGGAGACTCAGACGAAGCGTGCCAATTGACATTACTTCAACCTTGGCACCGTTCCCAACGCGCATCGTCACTTCATCCTTCCGCAAGAGTCGTTTATTCTGCATCCCCTCCTGGGAGTTACAGATGTGAGCAACTGATCCGGTATCAAATATCCAGACGTTGCTCCGAGCACTTGTCAGGAAAACATCAATAACATGTATATCACATATATCCATGTCTCTTCCGGCAACCTTGCCGGCCTTCTTATCTTCTAGGTACTTGGTGCAGCTGTGCTCCTTCTTGATTTCCATCTCAGCAATTTTGTGTATCGTGAACAATTCAGAAAGGGTCTTGACCATTCCTTGCATGTTGTACTTTAACACAAAACTCTCATAGCTAGGGGGCAGCGAACGCAACATCCTATCAATCGCCACTTCATTTGGAATCTTAAATTCCAAATCGTTTAGGCGTTGAACGTAGTCAGACATCTTGACCACGTGCTCCGTCATACTGCTGTGCTCTTCCATCTTTGCCGAAAAGAAAGCTTCAGAAACTTCATTTCTCTCGACCCTGGCTTGAGGTGAAAAGACGGTCTTGAGGTCAGTGATTATCTCATAAGCACTGAAGCTCTTGAACCGTTTCTGCAGTTCAGCCTCCATCGCATGGAGCATACCCTTCTTGACAAGGGAGGAATCATCCGACTTAATGAGATAGACTTTCTTCTTAGCCGGAGTAGCGGTAGTTGATGGTGCATCTCCTAATGCAGTCTCAAGTACGTAGGACATTTTGAGGGGAACGAGGAGAATCCTCAGGGTGCGGAACCAGGAGGTGAAGTTTGACCCATCAGTTTTCAGTTTATCTTTCTCTGGGAATGATCCTAAGTTGAACGAGGGGCGTGGTTCTGTCATCTACAAGGTTGATTCACAAAGATACATATTTAGACTTTTGTTCATAATGTGGAGTTCAATTACAGTTAATTCTAAAACTCCCACTTAGTAAAACATCTCTCAGTTTTTCTAAGTGATTACACGATCCTAGAACACCATACCTCCCCCGATCGTCACGGCCATCAGTATGTGTTCAAGGTAGGCCATCATGCCAATCACATCATCTATGTGACTCATGCTCTACCTTTCGGTCTCTTCTGTCCCGAGGCCATATCATATACATATGCCAGGCTCGCCATCACACCCTATGTGATTTGTTGTTGTGTCATGCAAGGCCATATCATATACCTATGCCAGGCTTGCTACACCCACCTCTTGTGAACGAAAAAATGTTTGACACCCGTGTGACGCGTGATGCCTCCATAATGTAGAACTTTCCAGGTGGTGCTCACTAGGGTAAGGACACTATGTTGGTTTTAGTGAGAGATCATCCTATAATGCTACCGTCATTATATCAAGTATATTAGCAAAACATGATGTAAAACTTTAAATCATACAAGCTATGATCCCCTTTCATGCAAAGCAAAGTTAAACGCCTTTCTACTTTAGCTTATGCAAGTTTTACGTGGCTGCTAGGGGTTCGAGAGAGAGAACCGATTTCTATCCTGCGAAAACATGCCACAACACCGATCCCCAATCGTCTCTATTACACCCCTATCGGGGCCCTCCGTTGCAAACATCTTCGCATCGCTAATGTAGAGAGACAGACACCCCCCCCAGCCACTTTATATGGTACAAGCCATATGTCAAGCGTGGAACCAGTCTCGCGTAAACGCGTAAGGTCGGTCGGGGGACGCTTCATCAAACATTGCCGCAATGCTAAATGAGTACACGTGGGAGGGTAACGAATGAAGATTCGATGCCCACATCCTAGATGTGTTCTACCCGTACAATACATCTACGCATAGCTAGCTCATGATACCACTGTTGGGATACGGGGCAGAAAACACAAATTTTTCATACCTACGGTACCCGAACCCAATGTCGGGACCCGGGGTTAGCGTATGCAAGTTCCGCTACGACATAGTCATATGGAGAGCCGAGAACCGTACCCACTTGTCTAAGCATACAAGGCCAAGCACAGAACGTTCTCAGAAAGCATCGTACGTGAGGGGCATCCCATCCAGGCCGGATGATCAACTGAGATGGGTCCTCATCGTCCGCACACAAGTCTAATGATATGGGTGATGAACTCCCATATTCACAGACAAGTCGCCTCAACCATACTATCGACTATCTCATAACTCTTACATAGACTTACTCCAGCCCGATCACTTAGTCGGGGTCTAGGGCGGGCTCGATCATACCACAAAGTGTGCACGAGACAGAGTCTCGAGCAATCGCATCGCGATGCCCCAAGCTGCGCACATCTAAGGGCCACTTGGTGTATGAAAGACCGCCAGCCAGATCACAACTAAGGTCTCGAAAACCCATACAAAGACATGCATGTTATAAACATACACGCAGCACACATGCCTTGTATGAACAGCAGGTATCATTGCAATTCTATACAAAGTATACATTTTATTGATAACTCTCACATAGTGCACACAGAGATCACAAGCATGTGATCCAACATTACAACAGACAAGCGGAAGCAAAGTAGGTCTGAGTACAGACAAGTTTAACAAATGGCTTAAGAAGCCTTATTTAAACACAAGCCCTCCACGAGGGAACCAGTCGTCTGACTGGGACTACACTAGCTTGGTCTTCAGTCGTCGAGCTCGATGAAGAAGCCACCTTCGGGGTCAGTGGGTTCATCTAAAACATAGAATAAGCAAACGTGAGTACAAAGTCATACTCAGCAAGACTTACGTAGGAGCTATACTACTCATGCACATGTATCAAGGTAAAGGGAGGTGGGGTTCAATTGTAGAAGTGCCAGCTTTGACTTGGCTAGTCCTGAACTACGAGTACCAGACTTGAGGTAAGAAGCGTACACGAGTCCACTACATCTCCAACCAATTACACCACTATGGTGCCTTCCTCGACTTCCCCACGAGAAAGCATGCCATAGCACTCACGCTTATCTTGGTAAGTTTTATAAGTATCCAGTTCAAGTTGTCTAATAATCAAGCTAAGCTTTCCAAGCAGTCCTTAACCGCGGACGTGGCTATTCGAATAGTTTTGTTAACCCTGCAGGGGTGTACCGCTACACACACATAATCATAAGTTACCGCCTTTGATCTCGACACCATTCAAGGGGTGTCAGCGAGGATGCTCACCACAACTGTTACCTCATAGCCGATCTAGTCCAAGAAATCCGCCTACCTGGGTTGGCTACCACTATCGTGAACCCGGCCGGTTTACCGAAGTGGACCCAGATGATGTGTGCGTGGTGCATAAGCCGGTCTCGGTTGAGCCGTTCTCTCACTTAGCAGCCAGGCCACAAACCTACTAGAACTCCGAACTATTGCGACATCTGGACATCAAAAGGGATGAGTTAATAGGTTGAGAGGGGTCAGTGAGCCCAATGTGTGGTTGTACTCTTCATCTTGGATCACCACACTAGAACTCGGACTTAGGGCGGTGTTCAACGAGACAACCCACTGTGTACTCCTACACAACCTCTCATCGTTCACCTTGTATTAGGGTAGATTCACCAACACCTTTCCACCATCATCAACATGATCACTACCATCCCGACTCACATAACAGTAACAACATTTTATCACTCTAAGCATGCAATAAGCAGTAACAATTGCAGGGGCCACATGATATCAGTCAACTCCTACATTTGCTAGGATTATTGTTTGCTTAGTACTGTGACAAATGATAGGTCATGCAAAGGAATGGGTTCATCTATGCGGTAGAAACGTAGAATGGTAATCATCCTATACAATGCATAAGCGAGACATGAGAGGGAAGTGGGATTTTATCGACATGATCAATGGGGGTTTGCTTGCCTTGCTGACGAGGTTCGGTATCGGGGTCTTCAACGAAGGGGGCAGCCTCATGTTCCGGTTCCACCTCTACTCGACAAACAACAAGCAATGTCGCACAATAAGTACAATGCACTGGGGCTAATCCCCTCTCTGTTTAATTAAACAGAGAGGATTAGGGGGCCTGGGGCCCATTGTCAGACTCACTGGGGGTGGATTAGGGGGGGTTAGTGGCTAACCACGCCGGCCACGTGGATCTCACCGGCGGCAAGTCACAGGTGACCTTCCTGCACGGCGGCGCTCGCACGGGATGGCGTTCCCGTGGTCCATTTGACGCACTGAAACCACCAAGGGCAGCTCAGGATCGCCCGCGTCTCCTCGTGCAAGAAGGCGTCCACGGGGAGGTCCAGGGAGACGGCGGCGAGCTCGTCGGTGGAAGAAGAAGCACGGCAACGACGTAAGTGATGCTGTAGGGCACGGTTTAGCGCGGGAGGTAGCGTGTTCGAAAGCTGGGAGCTCCAGAAGCAAAACGGTGGCGCTGGGGAGGACGTAGGGGCACAAGAGCGAGCTCTAGGTCGTCCATGGCGGCGACGGAGCTCGGTTCCCATGGAAATCGGCGACAGAGTGCGGGAGGAAGACAACGGAGTAGCTCGGGCGAACTGGGAGCTCACCGTGAATTCAACGGAGGCAGTGGCGCGGTTGTAGCTGCTCTGTGGTGGCCGGAATCGAAGAAATCTCGAGGCGGCTCCGGCGAGAAGGAAACGGCGATTGCGGCGGCTCCTTGATCAATTAGGTCACCATCTTCAACGGCTTGGCGTGGACGACGACGTAGCGCGAGGGGGACACGGTCTCCGGGCTTCTCTCCGGCGTTGGCTGCGGTTTCTCACGGCGGCGAACGGCGGATGCTCTCGGGGAAATTGGGGAAAAGCGGCAGAGTGCGCGAGAGCGAGGGGAAAGGGGTGGAGAGTGACGAGGGCGACCACGGCTCTCTCCTGGAAAGGATGGAGGAGGCAGGGAGGCAGCTGCGTGGCCGGCCCGTCGGTGGCGGCCTCGGCATGCCGGCCACCGAGCTTCTTGTCGTCGTGGAGGAAGACGACAAGAGCTAGGTGGGCTGGGCTGGGCCGGTTTGGAGGCTGGGGGTTAAGTTGGGCTGCTTATAGGTGAGCTCTTTTTCCTTTTTCCTTTCTGTTTTCTTTTCTGCCTTTTTGTTTTGCTGTGCTAAATAAATAGCTAGGCATTTTATTAAATGCTGAAACTTTTTATGTGGCTTCACAATATACGAGGCTAGCCACTTGTAAAGTTTGAACATTTTTAAAATTCAAATTATTTGAACTTTAATTCAAATAGGGGTTTTTGATTAATTCCAAGGTCCTGCTTGAATATTTGAAAAATCCATGAGCATGGGGTGGGTCCCACCACACTTGATATGTGATCACACTCATTTATAAGACTTTTCAAAATCAAACATGAATTTTTGGAGAAGATTTATTTCTGGCCTTTTGAATTAATTCATCTGGGGGGTGTTCCTTCTCCCATTTAAGTTTGAATTTGATTTCAATGATTTCCTTTGAATTTTTTTAACATGATGCAAGGTGAGTTGCTAATCCTAGCACATACCTAACAGAGGGTTCTGACACCCAAGATCTATTCTATGGCGATGTAATGTAACGGAGGGAATCGGAGTTCATACCTTTGAAGACCGAAAAGAGGTAAACGTTCTTGCGAACGTGGTTGGCGTAGACTCTGAACTACGACCTCCCTGTCGTGTAGAAGACCACCGGCGATGGAGACTCCCAGTGAACCTCCGGCGATGAAGTAGCACCACAGGTGTAGTGCCTCGAGGAGATTACACACGTACAGTGCAACCGATGTTCCCTTCGGGCACCGAACCAGGCGAGCAGCGGAAAGAAGACGGATTCAGATCCCGACTCCGGCAGAGCGACGGCCTGCTTATGGTGGAGGACTCCCAACCAAGTGCAAACCCCAAACAAGGGGGGGGTCCGCTCGAGGTAGGAGAAAGAGAGAGAGAGAACTCAATGATATGATGGGAAAAGGGGGGGTCTACCCCTCCTTATATAGGCCAAGGGGGGTTGCCACCCTCCTCCAACTTCCCATGTGGTACTAAACCAAAGGGGAGGGGAGAGGGGTGCGCCATATGAGGGTGGGCCCCTCCCTTGGTGCCATGGGCCAAGGGGGGAGGCTCCCTCCTTCCCCTAATGGGCCCTAAGGGGCCCATTTGCCTTTTTCCCATTTAATTAATTAATTAATTTAAATATATTTTAATATTTAATTTAGATAATTAAATACTAAAACATTATTAAATATAATTAAACATTATTTTGACCTTTCAAAATATCCGGAACAACTTCCGTTCTCTCCCGGAACTATTCCGGTGCTTTCTCCTATTTCACTGATGATCCCGAATCTGTCCTAGCGATTGCCCCTTAAGTGTGACACCCTATGGTCCGGAAAACAGCACACATGATCGAGACATTCTTATTGATCAATGACTAATCAATTGGATCTGGTTACAATCCTTGATAGCCCCTGCGCTTCCATCGAATGAACTTCAATCGCTTTTGAAAACTGTTAACGATACGGCGTAATCCCTTTGTGCTGCGGTACTTTGTTTGTCCGAGGTTTGATCGTCGGTATCCTACATACCATGTTCACATCTCGTTCACAACAAACAAGTTTGCTCGTCCATGATCATTGCATCTCTTGTGACCTAGTCACTTGCTTGCAAGCTATTGATGCAATATCAGCGAGTGGGCCCAAAGTACCTGTCCTCTCTCAAGGACTGACAAATCCCGCTCTGATCTATTAACATACTTCATCAACCATCTATTTCGGAATACCTAAAGTGCACCGTTATAGCCAGCATATTTCAGTCAGCCGGTGGGATACAAATTAAAGTCTCCTCATAGATTGTGATTACGTATGATCATTACGGTCTAAGGACTAAGCCATACGTTACAAAGTCATAGAAATGCTGAACTATGTGACTCGATCACATTGCAATACTTTAGGTGGGTGTACGTTAATCACATCATTCCCCTTAATGATATGACCTCATTGTCAATGGACTTAAGTGTCTCCATGATCAGGAAAGCTTGATCAATCAATTTTCCAATGAGATAGTTTACCCGAGTTAAACTACGGACCATGTTTTATACTACACCTGTATTAGTATTTCCAAGTAATACAGTTATAGCACAGTATAAAACGTATTATGAACAAAACGGATATGTGACAAACATCTTTACTAATTTGTCTCTAGGGCACATATCCAACACCCAACGAGTACAGAGGAGTTGTCAATTCCTCCGGCCTTGTCGTTTACAAAGGATCAACGCAAGAGATAAAAGGTGCAAAGGAAAGTAAAAGCTGAAAGTAAATTCAGGGTGTGAACAATAATGTGAAGATGGACCAGGGTCCCGTGATTTTCACTAGTGATGTGTCTCTCCCAACAGACGATAAAAGTGCTAGCGAGGTAAACAAATCACAGTTGGGAAATTGAAAGGATTATGAAGGCACCGCAATGCTAACTATGTTGCAAAGAAAGGAAGGGCTCAAAAGCAATGGGCAGCACGCCAAGGTAAGTAGACCGAAATCCATCTGCATCTACTACGAATCATCCACCTTGAGATATCTATCCAGAACATCTCGCTGGTATTAAGTTGCGAATCCCACCCAAAGTGTAAACTCAAAGCAACAGATAACTGCATTAAAAGAACTATGCGTAAAGTAAACAATCCTTGCACCCGCAGGTACAAGCAACATTGTTTTATCCCTGGTGGCAACAACACATCTCCTAGTCTCATGTTTCTGTCACTCAAGCTAGACATCAAGGGGCTGAACCCACAATCGAGCATAACGCTCTCTCTTGGAGTTGCAAATAAAATACTTGGCCAAAGCAAATACGGCAATGGAGAACATGCAAGAATTTACTCAAGAACAAAATATAAAAGAGAAGAACCAAATATATTACTCATCACAATCTGAACATAGTCTCATAATCCATCAGATCCCAACAAACTCAGCATAGCAACAACAGAAATTACATAGATGCCTCGATCATGTGAGGCAGCTCATGAGGACTCGAAAGTGGAAGCACAAAAGGGGGAGAGATAGATCACGTAGCTACTGGTCACGGACCCATGGTCCAAGGGAAACTACTCACGGTACATATGGGAGGCGTCCATGTCTATGGAGGGTCTCCCGAAGGGGGTAGCTTCTCCCGGCAGGGTGCCGGAGCAGCTTCTCCAGGCAGCCCCGATCTAGAAACGGCGGCGGCGGCGGAACAGAGGCGGGATCGCGAAATAGGAGTCCTTATAAGGGGTTTCCACCCCGAGGGGTAAATATAGGCGAAGGGGGGCGTCGAGGGGACCCACGAGGCAGTCAGGAGGGTCCCTGGCGCGGCCTAGGGTGGGGCCGCGCCACCTGCCCTCCTGGCTGTCTGGTGGTGGCCCCCCTTCCCTCTCTTGGTGATTCCGGAAGCTTCTGTTGCGCTGATTTTTTATATATTTTCCCGGAATTTTTGGAGCACTTTTAATGGCCGGAAAACCTAAAATACAAAAACAGCAGAAAACAGAAACTGGCAACTGGGTGCACTAAGTTAATAGGTTAGTCCAAATAGGTTCAAAAGTGTACGAAAGTTCAAGCAAAACATGGCAAAGCACACAAAACATGCATGGACCAAGAAGAAATTATAGATACGTTTGGGACGTATCAACATCCCCAAGATTAATTCCCGCTCGTCCTCGAGTAGGTAAATGATAACAAGCATAATTTCTGTGGTGACATGCCACACAACCATAAAATGACTTTTAAGTAAAGCAATCAAAGCATGCAATTCAATTCAAGTCTTAACAAGCAATAGTCTACATTAGCATTGACACAAGCAACAAAAGAACAAAATGTGTGAGAGCTCTCGCTGTCCGTGACTCGAATGTCTCCAGATGGTGTTTGCGTGCAAGCAAGGGATAGGGAAATACGAGAGAAAAAATAAGGTTGTTGAGAACAACTATATACTAAAGTTTCACACTTGGTCTCCTTTGGATTCTTATCTGGACTCGTCCCCAGACCACTAGCCAGATACGAGTCAAACTAATCCACTCCCTTTCGATATTTTGAGCACTCATGCAATGGATGAGCGTGAGCAAGAAAGTTGACACCTAAAAGGCGAAACAGAAAGAAGGTGGAGGAGGAAGACAAAAAGGTGTGAAAGGCTCACATCAATGAGGAAAATCATAGGCGAGAGAAGGCCATATGATAGATATGATGTGAGGAGTAGGGATTGCCATACAACGGATGCACATGCGAGCTAAAAGCTCTCCAAGGGAACTAGTGGGGTGCATCTTACTTGCTTGCTCAAGAAGACCTAGAGCTCGTTTGAGGAGGCTCATCATTGGAATATACAAGCCAAGTTCTATAGTGTGAAGCGTCCCCACATAGCTATATGCATGATGATGATATTTATGGAGTACAAGGGACAGGAGATGAAGTACTAGTGTGGATCTCTCAAAAGGAATAGTAGTATGCCCCCTTCTCTCTTTTTATTTTTTTTCTCTTTTTCACTTTTATTTTTATTTTTTTGGTGGCCTCAATGGCTCTTTCTATTTAACTCTCATTTGTCCTCTTTGGGATCTTTTGATTTTGTCCTCTTTGGGATCTTTTCCTCACTTTAGGGGCAATACTCTATATTTTACAAGAATATAGGAGATCTTTCACACTTTACAAAGGTACTCACATAAAGAAAATGTAACTATCATGATGCAAATGTATGCTTCTTCCAGGATAGCAGGATATGCAATGATACTAGCGCGTCATGTAGCAATGATTAGGGCAAGGCACAACTAGCATGCGGCTCATCGATCAAGCAAGTAGCATGCATGACATGAAGATCAAGTTATGAGAAGGTGGATGTTGCATGGCAATGTATCTCGGAAAGGCTATGGAAATGCCTTGTAGGTAGGTATGGTGGCTGTTTTGAGGAAAGATATAAGGAGGCTTATGATGACAGAGCGTATCATGCCAAGGGTTTGGATGCACCGGCGAAGTATGCGCCAACTCTCGAGGTGAGAAAGGGAAATGCACGGTACCGAAGAGGCTAGAAAAAGTATAGGTGGGTGGAAGTGTCAACTTTCGAATACTCACATTAGTCCAAAGAACTCATGCACTTATTATCGGTAACTCTCAATCTAATGAGGAGGTTCACAAAGAGACAGGTACCCCGAGGAGGATTTTATGGGGGTTTGGTTATCCTTGCGCATCCTCGACTCATGGTACGTGAGTGTACTCTAATATTCGAACCCTCCAGAGGTTAGTGATTCATCTAGTAGTTAGAGTTCTCAACAGGGGTTTTGGTTTTCGAAAAACACACGGATTGCCCAAAATACGACATCTATCACTAATAGGCAAGAGCTCTTGACACCATAAGTTAAAAAATTACTCTAATCAATACCTCAAAACTATTGCAAGTTACTACTACAAAGAGAACAACAACTTTAACTACCTACTTTCAGTCAAGACACAGAACTCAGTGCAATAGGCAAACTCTCTAACAAGATAAAACATGCAACCTATAGAAAGTTCAACCTAAGACAAAAGAAAAACTCTAGAGAAAAAAAACTAAATCACTACAACTAAACAGAACAGCAGCTAGGAAAAGAAAAAGAACAGCTCACAGCTAAAAGAATAAGCATGCAAATCCTATGAGGAGTTCTAGTTCAAGCGGAGCGTGAATCTCTCCCACAAAAAAGATTAAGTTGGGTTCTAACTTGTTACTACAGCAAACAAAGCAAAAGAAAACTAAAAACAAAACCTAAGAGCGAGACGCTCCAAGAAAAGCACATAACGCATGAAGTGATAAAAATATAGTGCAACGAGAGACGAACTGATAATTGTTGATGAAGAAGGGGATGCACGGGGGCATACCAAAGCTTAGACGCTTGAGTCTCCTTGAATATTTATTGGGGGTGAACATGGGCATCCTCAAGCTTGAGCGTTTGACCCTCCTGAATCTTCTTTCATCATCCTCCATCGCGCACTTGAAAACTCCCTTCATACATAACTCATTGTAGGCTGATTAGAGAGGTTAGTACCCTAATAAAATAATTTTTCTCTACTGAAAATAAAGATTTCCAGGAAGAGCTACTGTTTCCCAAGATTTCCAAAAGGTTTTTGCAAAGAAAAAGCAAGCTTAAGGTTTGCAAAAGTGAAGAGAGACAAAACGTGGCAGAATCTGTGAAAAACAGAACAGCAGAGAAAGGATAATTTTTTCGAGGTAGTTATGCAACTCAAATAAAAAAACTCAGAACATACGCAAGTTTCGTAATTGTATAGAGCACGCTGTGTAAAAAAATCAGCTCAAAAAGATGAACTGGGATTTTTCTCTGATTTTTCTAGTCACGAGGACAGAATCTGTTTTCTGGACAGCATGTCACAACTTTTACTTCCCTTCTCATATGAGGCTAAACTTGGCACAAAGCTTGAAAAGTAAAGATACAATTATGTTGCTACAGTAGTAACAATCATCAAGACCACTAAGAACAGAACAAAAGCAAAAAGAAAAACCTAAATTCGTTGCGGGCTGCCTCCCGAAAGCGCTTCTTTAGATCCATTAGCTAGGCTTAAAGCAGAAGATCAAGGTGCATCTATTGAACCATCATCATGATCATCAAAAAGCTCTTCAATAGTACAACTAGTCTTAATGGGTTTCTCAAATAAAGGATGAATGAAAATGCTTCTTGGAATAAAATCAAAAGGAGGGAAATCAATTGGAGTTTCATTAAAGTTAAAGATAGGTGTCTCCTCCAAAGTTTTCACCGTTTCAACTCTTTTGGCACTGGGTGTGCTAGCTTTAGCTCGGGGAACCTTGGGTACGTAAACGGACTTAGGTTCCTTCTTTGCTGGAGTTTCATCCTTTTTGGTTTTGATTGAGGAAAAGGTAGTTCCTAAAATTTCAATAACTTCCTCAATCTTTTCTATCTTAGAAGACTTTTCATCAAGGGATTTGATAGTCTCCAAAGTTTTGACAATTTTCTGCATGGAATTTTCCAGCCTATTCAAATTCCCTTGAATCTTACGATCCAACTCATTCACCCTATCGATACTTGGCATCTCTAGCTCTATCTTGTCAAGTTTTCTCATAATGTGAGCTAAAGTAATGTCCTCCTTAATACTAACAATTTGGAGACTTCCAATAAGATTTTCAATAACATTAAGGGCTTCCCAAACTGGGGCCTTTATGAAGTTCCCATTGATAACAATGTCTAAAAGAAACCTATTCCAAGAAGTAATCCCAACATAAAAATTTCTAAGCAGGATAGTAGTGGATTGCTTCTTGGTGGCTCTTTTTTGAGAATCATTAATTCTATACCAAGCATCTTTCAAACTTTCACCACCTCTTTGAGTAAAGGTAAGCACTTCTGCCTCACCAAAGGCAAAAGGACCAGCCATAGTGGTAACTACTGACAAGGTAACAGGTGTTTTTGGTATTTTTGATTAAGGACACAAAAGTAAAAACCGAAAGGTAAACTAACAAGACTAAAAAGAAAAGGTAAAAGATAGTGTGCAACTCCCCTATCTTGTAGACTTGAGTCCCCGGCAACGGCGCCAGAAATTTGCTTGATGGCTTCTCGCCCCTCGTTGGTTACCACAAGTGGAAGGTTTGAGATGCAGTGCAGCAGCAAGTTTCCCTCAGTGAAGATACCAAGGTTATCAAACCAGTAGGACTCAGGAGATACAAGTAGGTGGCAACGTCGTCAGAAATTTGGCGGTTGTCGGGACCTGCACACAGCAACAAATAACTTTGCTCCCAACGAGTACAGAGGAGTTGTCAATTCCTCCGGCCTTGTCGTTTACAAAGGATCAACGTAAGAGATAAAAGGTGCAAAGGAAAGTAAACGCTGAAAGTAAATTGAGGGTGTGAACAATAATGTGAAGATGGACCAGGGTCCCATGATTTTCACTAGTGATGTCTCTCTCCCAAAAGACGATAAAAGTGCTAGCGAGGTAAACAAATCACAGTTGGGAAATTGACAGGATTATGAAGGCACCGCAATGCTAACTATGCTGCAAAGAAAGGAAGGGCTAAAAAGCAATGGGAAGTACGCCAAGGTAAGTAGACCGAAATCCATCTGCATCTACTACCAATCATCCACCTTGAGATATCTATCCAGAACATCTCGCTGGTATTAAATTGCGAATCCCACCCAAAGTGTAAACTCAAAGCAACAGACAACTGCATTAAAAGAACTATGCGTAAATTAAACAATCCTTGCACCCGCAGGTACACGCACCGTTGTTTTATCCCTGGTGGCAACAACACATCCCCTAGTCTCATGTTTCTGTCACTCAAGCTAGACATCAAGGGGCTGAACCCACAATCGAGCATAACACTCTCTCTTGGAATTGCAAATAAAATACTTGGCCAAAGCAAATACCGCAACGGCGAACATGCAAGAATTTACTCAAGAACAAAATATAAAAGAGAAGAACCAAATATATTACTCATCACAATCTGAACATAGTCTTATAATCCATCAGATCCCAGCAAACTAGGCATTGAAACAGCAGAAATTACATAGATGCCTCGATCATGTGAGGCAGCTCACGAGGACTTGAAAGTGGAAGCACAAAAGGGGGAGAGATAGATCACATAGCTACTGGTCACGGACCCATGGTCCAAGGGAAACTACTCACGGTACATACGGGAGGCATCCATGGCTATGGAGGGTCTCCCGAAGGGGGTAGCTTCTCCCGGCAGGGTGCCGGAGCAGCTTCTCCAGGCAGCCCCGATCTAGAAACGGCGGCGGCGGAACAGAGGCGAGATCGTGAAATAGGATTCCGTATTAGGGGTTTCCACCCCGAGGGGTAAATATAGGCGAAGGGGGGCGTCGAGGGGACCCACGAGGCAGTCAGGAGGGTCCCTGGCGCCCCAGGGTGGGGCCGCGCCACCTGCCCTCCTGGCTGCCTGGTGGTGGCCCCCCTTCCCTCTCTTGGTGATTCCGGAAGCTTCTGTTGCGCTGATTTTTTTATATATTTTTCCCAGAATTTTTGGAGCACTTTTAATGGCCGGAAAACGTGAAATACAAAAACAGCAGAAAACAGAAACTGGCAACTGGGTGCACTGAGTTAATAGGTTAGTCCAAATAGGTTCAAAAGTGTATGAAAGTTCAAGAAAAACATGGAAAAGTCACACCAAACATGCATGGAGCAAGCAGAAATTATAGATACGTTTGGGACGTATTAGATGTGAGGAGTAGGGATCTTTTATTTTTTGTTCTCATTGGTTGTAGAAAATTCCATGTAAAAAAACACCTCTCTCTAAGTTGAAACTTTTGCACTTCTTCTTGTTGCACCTTCCTATGCATTTCACTTTGTGCTTCTTTGATTTATGTTCTTACAAGATGCCTATGCATAGGAAGTGGGTTAGGCTTAAATGTGTTTCATATTTTCTTCTTAATGCTCTCTTTTGCTTTAAAATTGTTATTCTTGTGAGAGCATCTTCTATAATCTTTATGCCTAGCTTAAATGTATTCAATTTAAAAGGTACTCAAATCATAAATAAGATGTAGCTATCATGATGTATGCAATGTATGCCGCTGTCAGTGTAGCAGGAACATGTATGACATGAAGATCAAGTCATGAAGAGGTGGATGTTGCATGGCAATATATCTCGGAAAGGCTATGAAAATGCCTTGATAGGTAGGTATGGTGGCTGTTTTGAGGAAGGATATAACGAGGTTTATGATGACAGAGCATATCATGCCAAGGGTTTGGATGTACCGGCGAAGGTGGACGCCAACTCTCGGAGTGAGAAGAAGGCAACGCACGGCACAGGAGAGGCTAGCAAATATGAGGAGGTGGAAGTGTCAACTTTCAATACATACATTAGTCTGAAGAACTCATGCACTTATTACCGGTAACTCTCAATCTAATAAGGAGGTTCACAAAGAGACAAGTACCCCGAGGAGGAGTGTATGGGGTTTTGGTAATCCTTGCGCATCCTCGACTCATGGTACGTGAATGTACTCTAATATTCGATCCCTCCAAAGATTAGAGATCCATCTAGTAGCTAGAGTTCTCAATTGTTTTGTAGGATTTTAAAATAAACACATATTGTCCAAAATACGACACCTATCACTAATAGTCTAGAGCTCTTGACACCAAAAGTTCAAACATTACTCACATCAATACCTCAAAACTATTGCAAGTTACCACTAAAATTAAATAGCAACCTCAATTACCTACTTTCAAAACAAGACACAAATCAGTGCAACAACCAACTCTCTTAACAAGATGAACATGAAAACTAAAGAGAGTTACAACAACAAACTAAACAAAATCCAAGGCTCTTGCTAAAGAAAAACTAAAACTAAAACTAAACATGGCAGTAGCTACGAAAAGATAAAGAACACACAACAGTAAAAAGATAGGCATGAAGAATCCTATGATGTGTTCTAGATTTTGAAAGTGGAGCGTGTTTCTCTCCCACACAAAGTAAGACGGGGTCGAACTTGTTATGAACAGCAAGCAAACCTAAAGAAAACTAAAAATAAAACCTAAGAGCGAGACGCTCCAAGCATAGCACAAAACACATGAAGTGATAAAAATATAGTGAGACGAAGGACGAGCTGATGATTGTTGATGGAGAAGGGGATGCACGGGGGCATCCCCAAGCTTAGACGCTTGAGTCTCCTTGAATATTTATTGGGGACGCATTGGGGCATCCCCAAGCTTGAGCGCTTGACACTCCCGAATCTTCTTTCATCATCTTCCATCGCACACTTGAAAACTCCCATCATACGTAACTCATCATAAGCTGATTAGAGAGGTTAGTACCCTTAAAAATATATTTTCCCCACTGGATATAAAGATATTCTTGAATAGATACTGTTTATCAAGATTGCCAAAAGTTTTTTTCAAAGAAAAAGCTAGATTAAGGTTTGCAAAAGTTAGGAGAGACAAAACGTGGTAGAATCTGTGAAAACAGAACAACAGGTAGTAAAGAATTTTTAGGGGGTACTTCTGCAATTAAAATAATAAAACTCAGAACATACGAAAGTTCCGTGATTGTATAGAGCATGTTGTGTAAATAATTCAGCTCAAAAAGATGAACTGGTGATTTTATCCGATTTTTCCCGTCACGAAGAGAGAATCTGTTTTCTGGACAGCATGTCACAACTTTCACTTCCCTTGTCATATGAGGCTATAACTTGGCACAAAGCTTGAAAATAAAGATACAATGATGTTGCTACAGTAGTAACAATCATCAAGACCACTAAAAACAGAAGTAAAAACATCTTGGGTTCCCTCCCAACAAGCGCTTTCTTTTACGCCTTTAAGCTAGGAAGAAGGCAAAAGAAGAATCAAAGGTCTCCAAGATCGTCGGAATCGTAAAAACCTTCAAATTGATATTCAATAAGCTCATTCTTCTTCTTCCTAGGAAAGCGGTACTTACCTTTCACCTTACCGCGTAATTGTATGAACCTGTTACCGATATCAATGAAGACTTTCATAGCTCGCAAGAAGTTCCTGCCAAGCACAATGTTGCTTTGGTTTGGCTCCATGACGAAGAAATCCATCGGTGCAGTCCTATGAAGGAATGTAACTTGGATTTCTTTTACCTTTCCTTTAACCTCTGAAATATCTCCATTAGCATGTTCATGCTAAGGTGAAATTTTATCCATATCTAGTTTCAAAGAATCATAAACTAATTTTGGCAAAGTAGAAACCATGGATCCAATGTCACAAAAAACAAGGAAGTCTTGGTTAGAGATGCTAATCCCAACAAAGGGCTCCCAGTCATCATCTATCTCCAACATTTCTTTCTTGTTGGACTTAAGTTTTTCTATTTCCCTCAAATCTAGAGCATCCATCCTCTTTTCAATAGTGGCAAGTCTATCTATAACAGTATCAATACTACGATCATAAACAAAATAACTAGATAGACTATGAAAAATATCAAGAGCTCTAGCTTCATCACACTCTAAGAAGTCTCCTTCGGCTATAATATCAAGAGAGTGTTTACACAACTTAAAAAGACCATGGTAAAAATTCCTAAGCACAATTTTTATAGGTATCCAAGGCATAATTATGAGCTTCAGAAATTTTGTCCCATGCCTTCTTCATATTTTCTCCATCCCTTTGACGGAAATCGAGAACTTCCGATTCCCGCAAAGCACCAAGTCCTAACATGTTCATCTAAACAAGGAGGACTACCAACAGCAAGATTTTTTTTGTGATTTTTTATATAAGACACAAAGATAAAAACAGAAAGATAACCTAACAAGACTAAAAAGTAACGGCGCAAGAAATTTTCCTAATGGCGTGGAAGTGGTAATGGCTTCTCGCCCTTCGTTAGTTACCCCAAGTGGAAGGTGAGATGTAGGATAGCAGCAAATTTCCCCTATGTAGAGGATAGGGTTTGTCTTCTGTAGGACCCTGGCGATGATAAGGAGGTGTCAGTGGTGCACCTGACGCGGACCTGCACACAACACAATTAACTTTGCTCCCAACAAAGTTCAGAGAGGTTGTCAATCTCTCCGGTCTTGTTGTTTACAAAGGATCAAACACAAGAGATAATGATAATGATAGCAACAGAAAGTCAATGCGAGAAAATAAATGAGCTTGTAAACAGTGATGAGAATATGGACCGGGGTCCCGTGATATTCACTAGTGATGTCTCTCTCCCAAAAGACGATAAAACTGCTATGTGAGGTAAAAAAATTACAGATGGGAAATTGACAGGATTATAAACGCACCGCAATGCTAACTATGCTACAAAAGAAAGGAACAGGCTCATAAGCATGGGCATTACGCCAAAATAAGTAGACCGAAATCCATCTGCATCTACTACTAATCATCCACCTTGAGATATCTATCCAGAACATCTCGTTGGTATTAAGTTGCGAGCCCCACCCAAAGTGTAAACCCAAAGCAACAGAAAACTGCATTAAAAAGAACTTTGCATAAAGTAAACAATCCTTTCAACCGCGGTTACAAGCACCGTTGTTATCCCCCTTGTGGCCACATCACATCCCCTAGACTCATGTTTATGTCACTCAAGCGTGTCATCAGGGGGCATGTACCCACAATCGAGCATAACGTTCCCTCTTGGAGTCACTACCTACCACTTGGCCAAAGCAATAAACAGCAACGGAGAACATGCAAGAATTACTTAGGAACAAAAATATAAGAGATAAAAACCAAATATATTACTCTATCACGATCTGAACATAATCTCATAATCCATCAGATCCCATCAAACTCAGCATAGCAACAGTAGAAGAATTACATATGTGCCTCGATCATGTAGGGCAGCTCACGAGGTCTAAACCATGAAGAACAAAGAGGGGAGGAGAACATCACATAGCTACTGATCACGGACCCATGGTCCAAGGTGGACTACTCACGGCACATCCGGGAAGCGTCCATGGTGGAGGAGAAGCTCCCGGAGGTCGATCCTCCCTCTGGCAGGGTGCCGGGAAGGGTCCTGACGGTGCTCCCTATCTTGGAAGCGCGGCAGTGGAGGAACATAGGTGAGTTTTCAAAATAGGGTTCTGTCCCCGGAGTTTCCCTGTGACGGAGAATAAATAGGCGAAGGGGGGCAGCCAGGGGGGGCCACCAGGGGTCCAGGCGCCCCCTGGCTCGGTCAGGCCCCTCGCCGCGCCAGGTGGCCTCCTGGGCACCTGGTGCTGGCCCCCTGGCCCTCCTTGGGGCTTCTGGAAGCTTCTGCCACGCTGATTTTTTATCTGATTTT
The DNA here is from genome assembly GCA_950022295.1 of Bromus sterilis. Classification (NCBI taxonomy): domain Eukaryota; kingdom Viridiplantae; phylum Streptophyta; class Magnoliopsida; order Poales; family Poaceae; genus Bromus; species Bromus sterilis. The sequence continues at coordinate 341,665,453 of OX465596.1, read as the reverse complement.
CCCAGACTTTTGGAGCACTTTTTATATGGGGGGAAACTGAAATAAAAAAACAGAAGAAAAAAGGAACTGGCACCGGGGTGCACTGAGTTAGTAGGTTAGTACAAATATGATCAAAAGTGTATGAAAGTTTATCTAGATCGTAGCAATATCACAGAAAACATGCATGGAATGAGCAGAAATTATTGATACGTTTGAGACGTATAAGGGTTCCTCCAGAGGAGGGCGACGTCGATGACTTTGCGCAGTAGACCTACAGTTGGATTTCGACGATCCGCGGGTGGATGACATGTTTTGTGTGCAGCCCTCTCTAGGGCCATTTGGATCTTGACAGTACCCGGTCGTGTGTGTGTTCTTCATGATGTCATGATGTACTGTTGGATCTTATGATCTCTGAGATGTTGTAATAAATACCAGTGGCGAGTGTATTCCCTGGACATATGTATTCTATGTCTTAGTTATTGTTCATGCTTCATTTACCTGTTGTTGAGAATCCGATAGTGATACGAGTGCGAGTATCGTGCATCGGTGGCCACTTATGCACTTCTATCTCAAGTCGGACGCGAAAGCGACTAACTCGAGATAGCACCGCATTGGGGGCCTTACACCTGCCAGCCTTTCTTATCGTCAAGGGAGGACACATGGAAAATTCAATCTCCACTTCAGGCGACTGAGACTGATCTGTAAGTGCTGGAATTGGAGTAGCATATGCAGCTTTGAATTTTCTACCTAATAATATTCATGAAAATATGAGTGCATGTTTATCTTCGGTTGGGAGGCGAAGAAAAGAATGGCATGCTCACATGGTTCACCAGTGTGTTTCCACTCCAGGAAAGTGCAATCATGCAATTCAGTGTTAACAACATGCCTCCTCCCAGTTTTGTTATCTCTAACTTCAGCACCCCAAAGTGAAGATTTTTCAACTGACAAGTGTGAAAGATTTTTGCTCCTGTTGACCACATGTTGTACCACTGCTGGAAGCTTATTACCTTGCAGACAATCACCTATCCTTCTTCTCAATTCCCACAATCGCATGGGCATGATCCTGATTTGGTCAACCATGTAATGCACAGGCAAATCTTTTAACTGCTTCACCTTTTTGTTGAACCTTTCTGCCAAATTGTTGTTGATATGATCACACTTTATGGCAGTGTTGAATCCTAACCTGTACCATAACAAAGAATGGTAGGTGTTCATCCATGTAGCAAACTCATCGCATGTTGCCATTATCTTACCAAGATGGTATGTGTGTGTCTGTCTAGTGTAAGATCTTGTTGCTGGCCACATGTGCCCAAATTCTTCACCCCTGAATTTTTTGATCAAATTCATCCACAAATGGCCGAAACACTCCCTCTTCTCAGCACGTGGGAAAACATTTTTTACTGCATTTTCCAGCCCCTTACATGCATCTGTGTGTATAGCAAAAGGTGATGCTGACCCTAGGCATCTTTTCAACTTCTTCATGAACCATGTCCATGAAGGCTCTAATTCTGACTAAAACAAGCCAACACCAATAGGGAACATCCAATTGTGTCCATCTAGAGCATTGCAGGCTGCAAACTGACCATTCCACTTTCCTATCAGAAAAGATGAGTCTATGCTCAAATATGGACGGCACCCTACTTTGAAGCCATAGATGCAAGGCTTCAAAGCCATAATGAACTTGGAGAATTTGACATCACCTGTCTCTAATACCTCGGTATCTATCTCCACAACACTGCCAGGTGACCTCTTCTCTACCTTTGCTTTGAAGTTGAAAAGCATCCTAAATGTATTTTCCCAATCACCATATAAATTTTTCATTGCCCTTTTTTTTGCCTTCCACACTGTGGTATATTTCAGTTTAATGGGGTACATCTTTTCCAAGTCTGTTTTGAGTTTCTTAGCAGTAGTGTTTGGTTTTTTGCTAAAATTGGGGTGATCTTTTCTGCAACCCAAAGTTGTGATGTCATGGTTGACACTCTTTGTGAACTTGTAATACAAGTATGTTGATTGGGGATTTGGTTAACCCTGACAGTACTTCCATCAGGTTGGAGTCTAGCAGATATGTACCACTTGCAAGGCCTGACACCACCATCAAATCCTCTGCACTTCACATAAAACTTATTTTTGTCAGTCCAAACAGTCTTGGCATCAAACGCATGTTTCAAAGCATAAGTCTTGAAACACATCCTAAACTCAGCCATGCTTGGCCACAACTTCCCCACTTCAATGACAGGCTTTTCCCTATCACACACATGCACCGGTTCGTCATCATGTGCATCATCTACATCATCTGCCGCTTCTTCCATCAAATGTGCATCTACATTTTCATTAGCGTTAGCAAGCAAACTAGATTCATCCCTCTCACCCTCCACCTCCTGATCTCTGTCATCGACTGGAATGCAAAAAACTTTGGCCATCTCAATGTCAGGCATTGGTGCAATGACCAAATCAGTAGGTTCATCTAATTCAAACGCATTAAAAATAAACCAACCGCAGTTTCAGTTCCAACCACATCTCCCTCTTCGGCTATTACTGTCAGTTCAGTACACATGGGAATCAATGGCCTTTGTGTGTCCCAATCATCATCTACTATCTGTGCAGCCAAGCGTGATGGCACATATCCAACCTTTGAAAAGATATTCAGATCAACAAGCTCAGCAAAATATAGCTCGTTTGTTTTTCCAGCCGTTTTGTCGATCAATTTCTTCAACAATATCTTCACCATCTTCTATTCTGACATACTGTCCTTTCCAATCATCGAACCGCAACAGTGATACTTCTTGCTCTGGACCCCAAACGATATCCTCCCTAATTTTCTCCACCCATTTCTTCACAGCCTGCTCCCCCATGTTTTGTAGAACTTGTGGATCAATCTCTGTAAACTCAATCTCCCACTTTATAATGGTGTCCCTTTCAATGTTCTGCATGCTACTGATACGCGAGAGATAATAATGGCTTCTCGACCTTCGTTGGTTACCCCAAGTGGAAGGTGAGATGTAGCGTAACGGAAAGTTTCCCTTGGTGAAGATATTAACGTTGAGTATCGACCAGTAGGACTCCAAGGTCGACAAGTAGGTGGTAACGCGAGCAACGTGCAGTTTGAGATATTGCTCCCTTAATTCTGGACCTGCACACACAACAAGTAACTTTGCTCCCAACGAAGTTCAGAGAGGTTGTCAATCTCTCCGGTCTTGTTCTTTACAAAGGATCAAACGCAAGGGATAAAGTATAATAGTGACTGCAACTTGAAAGTAAAAGCAAGTAGTAAATTGAGCGTGTAAACAGTGATGAGAATATGGACCGGGGTCCCATGAAGTTCACTAGTGATGTCTCTCTCCCAAAAGACGATAAAACTGCTATGCGAGGTAAACAAATCACAGCTGGGAAATTAACAGGATTACTGGCGCAAACGAATGCTAACTATCTACAAATAAAGGAAGGGGCTCAAAAGCATGGGCGGTACGCTAAAATAAGTAGACAGAAATCCATTTGCATCTACTACTAATCATCCACCTTAAGATATCTATCCAGAACATCTCGTTGGTATTAAGTTGCGAGCCCAACCCAAAGTGTAAACCCAAAGCAACAGAAACCTGCATTAAACGAACTTTGTGTAAAGTAAACAATCCTTGCAACCACGGTTCCAAGCACCGTTGTTTTCCCCCTTGTGGCAACAGCACATCCCCTAGACTCATGTTTCTATCACTCAAGCTAGTCATCAGGGGGCATGAACCCACAATCAAGCATAACGCTCCCTCTTGGAGTCACTACCTACTACTTGGCCAAAGCAATAAACAACAACGGAGAACATGCAAGAATTACTCAAGAACAAAAATATAAAAGATAAGAACCAAATATATTACTCAATCACAATCTGAAAATAGTCTCATAGTCCATCAGATCCCGGCAAACTCAACATAGCAACAGCAGAAATAATTACATATGTTCCTTGATCATGTAGGGAAGCTCACCAGGTCTAATCCAAGAAGAACAAAGAGGGGAGGAGAACATCACATAGCTACTGATCATGGACCCATGGTCCAAGGTGGACTACTCACGGATCATCTAGGAAGCGTCCATGGTGGTGGAGAAGCTCCTGGAGATCAATCCTCCCTCCGACAAGGCGAGATCATGAAAAAGGATACTGTCTTCGGAGGTTTCCCGTGACGGAGAATATATAGGCGAAGGGGGGCAGCCAGGGGGGCCACCAGGGGTCCAGGCGACCACCTGGCGAGGCCACCCTTAGGGCGCGCCACCAGGGCGCCTGGGCACTTGGTGGTGGCCCTCTGGCCCCACTTTGGCTCTTCCAGAAGATTCCGTTGCGCTGATTTTTTATTGTATTTTTCCAGAATTTTTGGAGCACTTTTAATATGGGGGAAACCAGAAATAGAAAAACAACAGAAAACAGGAACTGGCACTGGGGTGCACTGAGTTCATAGGTTAGTCCAAATATGATCAAAAGTGTATGAAAGTGTATATAAAACATAGCAATATCACACAAAACATGCATGCAGCAAGCAGAAATTATAGACACGTTTGGGACGTATCAACATCCCCAAGCTTAATTCCTGCTCGTCCTCGAGTAGGTAAATGATAACAAGCATAATTTCTGTGGTGACATGCTAACAACCATATAAGAACTTTTAAGTAAAGCAATCAAGGTATGTAATTAAAATCAAGTCATGTTAGGAAAGATTCTATATTAGCAGTGAAACAAGCAACGTAAGAACATAAAGGTGCAAGCGCTCTTGCTGTCCGTGACTCGAATGTCTCTAGATGGTGTTTGCGTGCAAGAAGTGGGGGATGGGAATACGAGAGAAAAATATGTATTTGTTGAGAACTCAATCTACAAAAAATTTACACTTAGTCTTCTTTGGAATCTTATCTTGACTCGTCCCCAAACCACTAGCTAGGTACAAGTCAATTTGATCCACTCCCTTTTGATATTTTGAGCACTCACGCAATGGATGGGCGTAAGCACGAGAGTTGACACTTAGGATGGCAAAGAGAGAGAAATAGTGGAGGAGGAAGACAAAAAGGGTGTGAAAGGCTCACATCAATGAGGAAAATCATAGGCGAGAGAATCCAAATGATAGATATGATGTGAGGAGTAGGGATTGCCATGCAACGGATGCACATACGAGCTAAGAAAAGCTCTCCAATGGAACTAGCGGGGGTGCATCCAACTTGCTCGCTCAAGAAGACCTAGTGCTCGTTTGAGGAAGCTCATCCTTGGAATATGCAAGCCATGTTCTTTAAGTGTGAAGGTCCCCACGTAGCTATATGCATATACGATCATCTCTATGGAGTACAAGATATAGAGGGAGTATGAGTGTGGCTCTTTCAAAAGGAATAGTAGTGTTGCCCCCTTATCTCTTTTTATTTTCTTTTTCTCTGTTTTTTTTCTTTTTTTGTAATTTTTGGTGGCCTCAATGGCTCTTTCCATTTAACTCTCATTTGTCCTCTTTGGGATCTTTTCCTCACTTAAGGGCAACACTCTATTTAACAAGAAGTATAGAAGATCTTCACACTTTACAGGGTACTCAACATAAAGAAGATGTAGCTATCATGATGTATGCAAATGTATGCCTCTCCCAGTGTAGCAGGAAAATGTATGACATGAAGATCAAGTCATGAGAAGGTGGATGTAGCATGTCAATATATCTCGGAAAGGCTATGGAAATTCCTTGATAGGTAGGTATGGTGGATGTTTTGAGGAAAGATATAAGGAGGTTTATGATGACAGAGCGTATCATGCCAAGGGTTTGGATGCACCGATGAGGTGGACGCCAACTCTCGGAGTGAGAAGAGGGCAATGCACGGTACCGAAGAGGCTAGCAAATATGAGGAGGTGGAAGTGTCAACTTTCAATACTTACATTAGTCCGAAGAACTCATGCACTTATTATCGGTAACTCTCAATCTAATGAGGAGGTTCACAAAGAGACAAGTACCCCGAGGAGGAGTGTATGGGGCTTTGATTATCCTTGCGCATCCTCGACTCATGGTACGTGAGTGTACTCTAATATCCGATCCCTCCAAAGATTAGTGATCCATCTAGTAGCTAGAGTTCTCAACTAGTTTTTGTAGTTTTTGAAAATAAACACAGATTGCCCAAAATATGACACCCATCACTAATAGGCTAGAGCTCTTGACACCAAAAGTTCAAACATTACTCACAACAATACCTCAAAACTATTGCAAGTTACTACAAGACAATTGAATAGCAACCTCAATTACCTACTTAAAGACAAGACACAACTCAGTGCAACAACCAACTCTCTTAACAAGATAAACTTGAAAACTAAAGAGAGTTCCAGCAACAATCTAAACTAAAGCTCTTGAAAAAGATAAACATGAAGACTAAGATCTAAACAAGGCAGTCGCTACGTAAAGATAAAGAACACACAAGGAAAGAAAGATAAGCATGAATCCTATGATGTGTTCTAGTTTTAAGTGGAGCATGTTTCTCTCCCACACAAAGTAAGCTGGGTTCTAACTTGTTATGAACAACTATCAAACCTAAAGAAAACTAAAAAGTAAACCTAAGAGCGAGACACTCCAAGCATAGCACATAACGCGTGAAGTGACTAAAATATAGTGAGACGAAGGACGAACAGATGATTGTTGATGACGAAGGGGATGCACGGGGGCATCCCCAAGCTTAGATGCTTGAGTCTCCTTGAATATTTAGTGGGATGCATGGGGGCATCCCAAAGCTTGAGCGTTTGACACTCCCAGATCTTCTTTCATCATCTTCCCTCGCACACTTGAAAACTCCCTTCATACATAACTCATCATAAGCTGATTAGAGAGGTTAGTACCCTTAATAAAATAATTTGCCTCTAATGGAAATAAATATTTTCTTGAAGGGATACATTCTCTCAAGATTTCCAAAAAGTTTTTGAAATGAAAAAGGTAGCGCAAGTCTTGCAAAAGTAAGGAAAGGCAGAATGTGGCAGAATATGTGAAAAACATAACATAATGTAGTAAATAATTTTTTCGGGGTACTTCGGCAAATCAAATCAAGTCAATTGTATAGAGCACGCTGTAAAAAATCAGATCAAAAAGATGATCTCGTGATTTTAGGCTAATTTTCCGTCCAAGGACAAAATCTGTTTTCTGGACAGCATGTCACACCTTTTGAACTTTCTTGCAATCGGAGGCTAAACTTGGCACAAAGCTTGAAAATAAAGATACAATGATGTTGCTACAGTAGTAACAATCATCAAGACCACTAAAAACAGAAGTAAAAACATCTTGGATTGCCTCCCAACAAGCGCTTTCTTTTACGCCTTTAAGCTAGATACGAAGCAAAAAAGATCAAGTTTTATCAAGTGAAAGAGAATAGCTAGCCCGTGTAACGGACTCAAAAGGTAACTTAATCTTCTTCCTAGGGAAGTGTTCCATCCCCTTTTCAAGAGGGAATTGAAATTTTATATTCCCCTCTTTCATGTCAATAACGGCACCAACGTTGCGAAGAAAAGGACGTCCCAAAATAATTGGACATAAAGGTTCACACTCTATGTACATAATATTAAAATCAACGGGAACATAATTGTCATTGACAATGAAAACAACATCGTCGATATTCCTAAAAGGTTTCTGTCACATCCCGACTTTTATTACCCTGTTATTAGAGTAGCAAAAAATTAGGGGTAACAAAAACTTTCTAGAGTTGTGATGTGATGCAAATAAAATTGCCCTGCCATGCTTGCTTTATGCCTTGTTGCAATGCTATGCTTGCCTTGTGCTAATGCCATCCTTTTTTTCCCTGGTCATGCCAAAAAGAATCAACCAATAAAAATAATTAGCACATACCACCCAAATCGATCAACCAACATATCACCACCAAAGCATATTAGCATCACTAATATTTTCACCAAATGAAGTTTTTCTTGCACATAAATTCACCATTTAAATAATGAAAAATACCTCTATATCGGAAAGTATTTAATAAAAGTATTTCAAAACCGCTAATTAATTTATCACTATTCCTATAATAGTAATAATATTTTTTTAACCCAATTAAAAATATCTTAAAAATTATAAATAAATTAGAATAATACTCTTGGAGCTTTTTAAAATTATTTTGGAGGTTTACAATTTAAGATTTCGTTTCATATTTAAACCAAACCGAGAAGAAGTTTTCACAAAACTGGTTTTGTTGGTTAAAAAAAACCTACGCTACCTGGGCCGCAGCCCATCTCCCTATCTCTCTCCAGCCCGCTTGACACCCCCACCCTTATGTCATCAGGAGGCCCCCCTGATGACGCAAGCCCTCACCGCCTCGTCTGCCCAGTAGGCGAGGAGGCGAGAGCAGCCGCTCCCCTCCCCTCCTCGCTATAAAACGAGCCCCCCAGCCCTCTCCCTCGCCACTCACTCCACTCCACCCGAACACCACAGCCCGCCCCACCCCCAGCACTCGTAGAAGGAGAAAAGAAGCAGAAGAAGGAAGAAGGGAGGAAGAAGAAGAAGGAAGAAGGGAGGAAGAAGAAGAAGGAGAGGAGGGAGAGGTCGGCGTGCCTCTCCGCCTCCGCCACCTCTCGCCGGAGTCGGCGCCGGCGAGGAACCGCGCCAGGAGGACCGCGCCGCCGTCCCAAGTTGCCCGTTCGTCTACCCCGAGCCCGACCTCCACGCCGACGTCTCCGCCCTCCGTTTCCATCAAAAACGGAACCCCACCGGAGTCCCGCACGCCCGCCACCATACGCCGTCGCCGACCGCCGCCTGAGATGCCCCCGGTGAGCAGCCGACCTCCCTCCTGTCCGCTTTGGCCGCCACCTTTTTTCTGCGTTGCATGCCCTCCCTTTGGGCAAAAATGGAACCCCCAGGCCGCCCCTTACCTTCGCCGCCCCATGCCGCCGGCCGCCGGCCACCGGAGGGCCGCCGGCGAGGCCAGGCCCGCCCCCTGTTCGCCATGGGAGCTCTCCCGAGCTCCCCGTCCGCCCGAGCTGGAAGAAGGGCCCCTGGCCGTCCGATCTTCCCAGATCTAACGGCCCAAGGAGCCCCATACCCCTTTGTTTTAAAAAAAAAAACTTACTGCTGCGCTGTGCTGGGCTCGGCCCGTTAAAAAAAAGCGCCGTGGGCGCCAAATAGCCATGGGCCGGCTGTCATTTTTTTTTCTTTTTCATAAACTGCAGCACTTAAATAATTCTAAACAAATATCCGTAGCTCAGAAAATTGTGAAATAAATTTTGTGTGGCTTAGAAAATTGTGTTTTATTTTTCTGTATGTTTAGAATAATTTTTATGCAGTATCAAATTAATTGCTTTAGTTTAAGCTAGTTAATTGTGCTTTTTAGCAGCTAAGAATAGTTTTAATCAATTCCCTGTAAACCCTAAAAATGTAATGTTGATTTGTATATACTCCTGTGAATATTCTTCATTTTTCTGTATGTGTAGAATATTATTTGGCTTAAATAAATCTGTGACCCCTTTTATTATTATTATTACTATTGCTATTTTATTTCCTTTTAAACTTATGTTAGTACTATTTGATTGTTAAGTTTAATATTAAACTAGCATATGGTCAGTAGGTTATTTCTATGAACTTGGTTATGGAAATAAAAAACGTTAATAAGTTGTTAGTGAATAACTTAACATAACTTAAGTTAAGAATTGCTTTAATATAATATTGTTGTGGTAATCCTATTAAATTTATTCCAATGCCTCGTTGTGGTATTCAACTTTGAAGTGTTGACTTAGTATTTCAATGCTAGTACAAATGGTTCTTTAATTACCTGTTGTTTGATAGTGAAGTTGAGTGTTGTGTGCCTTGTTTGTTTTTGCCCGGTTGTAATGGTGAATTTGTTTCTTCCGCAACGTGTAGATGATACGCCGTACGTTGCAGGTGAAGACTCCTCCCTAGCCTCCGAACAAGCCGATCCAGGGTACCTCGCCGAGGAAGGCAAGCCACCGTCAAACTCAAACCCCCGCATTACCATTTCTTTTACCTTGTATCACTTATATTGTATCATGCTAGTATTATACATTCATATGGTTTGGGATTGTATTAGTTATATTAGAAAAACTCCACACCACCCCATAGCCTACCTATTTGGGAAAAACTAAGTAGAACCACGATGATCCCGGCATTCTGTCGAGACCATCACTCAGCTCTAGTACTTAGCATTACATAACAACTTGGAAAGTCATACTTCATCCTATATGGTACGGCATACACCTAAGAAGGTGGAATAGTCGGGTTTGTGGAACATCGTCGAACATGGACAAAGTCTGGAGGGACTCTCTATATGTGCCGCCAAAATCCAGCATTATAGTACAACCACTATACTCTGGTATGGGACAGGGCTAGTTGGAAGCTTGTTTGTCTTAGTACGGGGGTCCTATAACTACACATGGATGCGTGATTCCACGAATCCGATAGCCCTCGAAGTCGGTGGGTGAAATTCGCTAGGCTTAGTGTCGGAAGGAACCTTGGTGCTCTTCGACTACGGTGCAGGCTTGGGTCCAAGAGGAGCATGACCTGTCACACGGAAAGTCTATGCAATACGCAAGGGATGGATTCACCTGTACTAGGACAGACAAGGGGAAAACTATGGTCGATTATCCGAGACCCGCATACTGAAGTATGACGATCCGTGGGGACACACGGCGGATGTATCGAATGTGGTGGGTAAAGTGTACAACCTCTGCAGAGTGTAAATCTATTCGAGTAGCCGGAGTCCACGGTCATGGACAGCTAGTGAGGCCACACTTTGTGGGGAATAGACGAGAAAAGCCCGGTACCGAGTTTATGGATCGCGACGATGATGTTGTTATTGTTGGAAAAAGGTTGGACTTGACTTATCCAAGTACATTGTGGGGAAATAAAATCTGCCAAGTGTAAAAATTTTGCCAACTTAATAATGATCTTGAGTAGATAGAAAATCCCTATGAAAAACTCCACCATATAGCCATCCTATTATTTTCGTTTGCAAAACTTTCTTTCTTTCTTTAGGTGGTTTGCGAGTACTTGTTATGTACTCACGGCTTTGTCCCTGGTTATTCCATCGGCCAGGCTTTGGAGGAGCAGGTATATGACGACGATGCTACCGGCGACTACTAGGACGTGTTATGCTCTGATCTACCCTGTGGATTGTGTCGCCCCTACCTTTGATGCTTTTGCTTTTCCGCTGCTATTTGATCTCGATGAGGCCATGTAAGACTTTATTGATGTATGACTTGTATTCGGTATTGTATGAACATTGAGACTATGATATCCATGTCGAGTTGTGTGTCATGCGAACTGATCATGGGAGCATGACCGTATACACAACTGGTCGCTTCGGACATATAGTCCGGGGTGCCCACAGACTTGGTATCAGAGACTCTGTTCAGACCATAGCAGCCTAGTTAGGTTGGTCGGTAGATAGGATGGGGGAAATCAAAAACTATTTTCTAAACTAAAGAGATGGTCAAATGCATAGTATAGAATGCTTACCTCTCTTATCCCCTCTATAGTAAACTATTAAATGTTTTATTATGTTAAAATTTTGCACACTTGTCATCTAACTTAAACTCTTAAAACTTGTAGATGGCTGGAATTCCTTTGCACCACCTCCAGCTGACTCAGGCTGGGAAGACGCCCTTTACTCAGGATCTGATGGATCTGCTTGCGCTCGTTCACCGCCCAGCTGCGGAGTTCAGGGCTTTCCAGATCACCAGTGGGGAGGATACCGAGCTCCGCCTGATTGTGCGGTGTGAGCTCCGAGGTTCGGAGGTGGCCCCACGGTCGGATCCTTTCAGCTTCACGGTGTATGCTCGTACCTGGGAGGAGGGTCTGGGCCGAGCTTGCCAGGAGGCGATTGCTCGCCTTGTGAGGTTTCACCAGTACGAGCTGGGTACCACGCGGTTCCGTCACTACGGGATGCGCGATGATGAGGGAGATCCCACTCCTGGTGTGCTTCACCCGGTCCTGAGGGACCACTTGTTCGCTCTAGAGAGACACCTGGCTCTGACTCAGGCTCAGCTGGATGAGGTCCGGGTCAAGCATGACTACAACCTCCAGACCAGGGGTCCCGCCCCCGTTGCCCCCATCGAGCTGGAGACTCGGGACAAGATTATCAAGGAGCTGCAGGACAAGGTCGCCAGTCTGGAGGAGAGTAACAAGATGCTGAGGAAGAAGACCAGGAGCCTGAAGCGCAAGTGCGACGATTTGGAGGATGAGATTGATGCTTTGGATGATGGCGAGGACATCCAGAAGGGGGAGAACGCTCATATCAGTGATGATGAGGACTGGATGGATGAGGAGTACGAGGAGGCTCCAGACACTAATGATGAGGACTTCATCGATGATCGCGATGAGGATGAGCTCTAGGCGTCGTTAGTTGTTGGATGCCCTTTTGGAGATTGCGTTAGACGTTGCATGTGTGGTTGGTTACCTGTAAGACTGGATTATGTATGAGACTTATGCTATCGTTATGCTACCATGTGGTGATTGCTAGTTGCATGATTATTACCTATTTTATAAGTCTTGCTTGTGTGTGATAACTAGATTGTTAGGGACTTACCCCCTTGTAGACTAAATTCCCTCTTATCTTGCGCAACAACCTCAGGATGCCGAGAAGCTCCCGCGCCAACCCAAGTGGATCCGGTGACGCGCCACCGCCACCACCCAACCCGAACATGGCGCAACTTCTGCGACTGCTGATGGAGGAGCGCCAGGCCGCTCGTGACGAGCGCCAGGCGAACATGGCTGCACTGCATCAGCTAGTCCAGGCCGCCACCAATGCCAACCAAGGAGGCGGAGGAGCTGGTGGGAATGAGGAGCCCAGGTCTCGGCTCCGAGATTTCCAGAACACCAACCCGCCCGTGTTCTCGCAGACGAAGGAGCCTTTGGATGCTGAGGATTGGCTCCGCACCATGGAGAACAACCTCGCTGTCGCCGCTGTTGGCAACAACGAGAAGGTCCTGTATGCCACCCACTACCTCACCGGCACCGCAAGGAGCTGGTGGGAAGGAGTGCGTGCCCGTCTTCCTGAAGGGCAAGTACTCACTTGGGCTGAGTTCTCTAAGAAGTTCAATAAGGCCCACATCCCGACTGCACTGATCAGGAGGATGAAGGACGAGTTCTGCCACCTCAAGCAAGGGGGCATGACTGTGGTTGGATATCTTGACCGCTTCACTCAGCTGTCGAGGTATGCCCCGGAGGAGGTGGACACCGAGGAGAAGCGAAAGGACCGTTTCCTGGATGGATTGCATGATGAGCTGCAGGTTGTCCTGGTGTCCATGCAGTTCCCCGATCTTGAGTCTCTTGCCGATGCTGCTATCATGATGGAGGGAAATCTCAAGACGGCCTCTGAGAACCGCAAGCGCCGCATGATGCAGCAGGGTGGATCCAGCAACCCCCGACTGCGTCCAACACAGCCACCAAGGCCAGCACCCCAGCCTAAGAGGAGCCCTTACCCAGCGCCACGCCCCAGTGCTCCTGCTCGCCCTGGTGGAGTTCCGCGCCCAGCAGGCGGAGTTCCCCGCGACCCTGCATCAGAAGTGATCTGCTTCAAGTGTGGCTAGAAGGGTCACTATGCCATTACCTGCACCAATAAGGCGAATGCTGCCCCACGCCCAAATGCTCCAGCACCAGCCAGAGGGAACCCCGGCCGCAACAATGCCCAGCGCGGTGCGCCCAACGCCGCCAAGGGACGTCTGAACCATGTGCAAGCCGAGGAAGCCCTGGAGGCAGCAGACATTATCTTGGGCACGTTTCCAGTTAATTCAGTACCTGCTCAAGTATTGTTTGATTCTGGTGCATCACACTTGTTTTTTACGAAGACATTTGTGGATAGAAGTAAGTTGTCACCTAGTGAAATGAGGAGGCCCATGGTAGTCCAAATACCCGGATCCAAAACCCGAGCCAGTTTAGCTTGTTTCGGAGTTCCCATAGCGATTCATGGAGTCAAGTTCCCAGCTGACCTGATCGTGTTAGGGACAGAAGGTATAGATGTGGTACTTGGCATGAATTGGTTGTCCAGATACCGAGGGCGGATAGATTGCACTAAGAGGACAGTCAACCTCACGAGTGCCGATGGAGTTCAGATAGAGTACACCGACAAGGAAGAGACTACCCGAGCCTTCTGTCATGAGAGTGTCTCGGTGCCACCACTTGAGGAGGTGAAGGTTGTATGTGATTTCCTGGACGTCTTTCCGAAGGAGCTACCCGGTATGCCGCCTAATCGGGATATCGAGTTTATCATCGAGTTAGTGCCTGGCACAGCCCCTATTGCACAAAGACCCTACCGGATGAATGCCGAAGAGCTGGTTGAGTTGAAGAAACAGCTGAATGATATGCTCTAGAAGGGACTGATTCGACCCAGTGCTTCACCCTGGGGTTCGCCAGTTCTCTTTGTGGACAAGAGAGACGGCACCATACGCATGTGTGTGGACTACCGTAAGCTGAATGAAGTGACCATCAAGAACAAGTATCCGCTCCCCAAGATCAAGGATCTGTTCGACCAGTAGAACGGAGCACGAGTCTTCTACAAGATCGATCTAAGGACCGGATATCACCAGTTGAAGGTCCGCGAGTCGGACATCCCCATGACAGCTTTCACGACCCGCTATGGTTTGTTCGAGTACACTGTCATGTCTTTCGGACTTACCAATGCCCCGGCCTATTTCATGAATCTCATGAACAAGATCTTCATGAAGTATCTCGACAAGTTTGTGGTGGTGTTCATTGACGACATCATGATATATTCCAAGATCGAAGAAGAGCACGCCGATCATTTGTGCTTAGTCCTCGAAACTTTGCGTGAGCACCAGTTGTACGCCAAGTTCAGCAAGTGCGAGTTCTGGCTCAAGGAAGTCGGATTTTTGGGACAGGTATTGTCAGAAGGAGGCATATCCGTCGACCCCGCCAAGATTCAGTCCATCATAGACTGGACAGCTCCGACTACTCAGACTGAAGTTAGAGTGTTCCTCGGACTAGCGGGATACTACCACAAGTTCGTGGGAGGCTTCTCCAACATCGCCCGACCCATGACCCAGCTGCTAAAGAAGGACCAGAAGTTTGTGTGGACGGAAAACTGCGAAGCCAGTTTCCAAGAGTTGAAGAGGAGATTGGTATCCGCCCCAGTGTTGACGATGCCTAACCTGACCAAGAGCTTTGATGTGTACTGTGATGCATCGAAGATTGGTTTGGGTTGTGTTCTTATGCAAGTGGGCAAGGTGATTGAGTACCTGTCACGACAATTGAAGCCGCACAAGTTGAACTACGCCACGCATGACTTGGAGCTAGCCGCTGTTGTGCTTTCTCTTAAGAGATGGAGACATTACCTGATGGGTCACCGTTGTGACATCTACACAGACCATAAGAGCCTGAAGTACATTTTCTCGCAGAAGGAGTTGAACATGAGGCAGAGAAGATGGATCAAGTTGATCAAAGACTACGATCTCGAGATTCACTACCATCCGGGCAAGGCCAATGTGGTAGCAGATGCCCTCAGCCGCAAGCCCTGCACACTTAATGCGATGATCAGAGAGACGCAGCCAGCTCTGCACGAGGAGTTCGAGAAGCTGGGTTTGGAACTTGTTACACCCGGTTTTTTGGCTCACCTTGAGCTGACTCCGACTCTATTTGATCAGATCAAGGAGGCACAGAAGGGACACGATAGTATTGAGGGAATCAAGAAGAAGATGCCCCTCGGCAAGGCCCCGAAGTTCATTATAGATGATGAAGAAGTTCTTTGGTTCGATGCCCGATTGTGTGTGCCCGATATAGAGGAGTTGAAGCTCACTATCCTGAAGGAAGCTCACGATACACCTTACTCCATCCACCCTGGAGGGACTAAGATGTATCAAGACCTGAAGGACTTGTTCTGGTGGCACGGTATGAAGCGTGAAATTGCCTTGTATGTCGCCAAGTGCGACATCTGCCAGAGAGTGAAAGAGGAACACCAGAGACCTGCAGGATTGCTGCAACCACTCCGAGTTCCTGAGTGGAAGTGGGAACAAATAGGTATGGACTTCATCACAGGTCTACCGAGGTCGAGCAAAGGACATGACTCTATCTGGGTTATTGTCGATCGACTCACCAAGGTAGCGCACTTCATCCCAGTACGAACCACCTATCGAGGAGATCAGCTGGCGGATTTGTACATGTCGAGGATCGTATGCCTGCACGGAGTCTCGAAGGAGATTGTGTCTGATCGAGGTACCCAGTTTACCTCGAGGTTCTGGAAGCAAGTCCAGGAGGCACTAAAAACCAAGCTCACATTCAGCACAGCCTATCACCCGCAGACTGGAGGCCAGACTGAGCGAGTGAACCAGATACTAGAGGATATGCTCCGCGCATGTGCTCTAGCCTACGGTTCCAAGTGGGAGGACTGCTTTCCCTATGCAGAACTATCCTACGACAACAGCTACCAGTCGAGTTTGCAGATGGCACCATTTGAAGCTCTGTATGGAAGGAAGTGTCGCACGCCCCTGAACTGGTCTCAGACCGGAGAAGGGAAGATTTTCGGACCCGATGTTCTGAAAGAGGCCGAAGAGCAGGTCCAGTTGATTCGTGAGCGTCTCAAGACCGCTCAGTCTCGTTAGAAGAGTTATGCCGACCCCAAGCGTCGAGAGGTGACTTTTGCAGTTGGAGATTTTGTGTCTCTTCGAGTCACCCCATTGAAAGGAATGCCGCGATTCCATGTGAAGGGAAAGCTCGCACCCCGATACATCGGACCGTTTGAGGTGATAGCCAGACGAGGCCAAGTTGCCTATCAGTTGAGACTGCCAGCAGAGCTATCCGATGTGCACGATGTCTTCCACGTCTCGCAGCTCCGGAAATGTCTGGAGGTGCCGGACAAGCTCGATGTTTTCAAGAACATCGATCATCGCGCGGTGGACATCAACCAGGATCTCACGCACTGCGAGACACCCCTTCGTATCCTGGAAGAAGCCACCCGAGTCACCCGAAAGCGCGCGTTCAAGTTCCACAAGGTCCAGTGGACAAACCACACAGAGGAGGAAGCCACCTGGGAACGGGAGGACTACCTCAAGCACGAGTTCTCGCATCTCTTCACTAGCTTGTGAATCTCGGGGACGAGATTCTTTTAAGGGGGGAAGGTCTGTCACATCCCGACTTTTATTACCCAGTTATTAGAGTAGCAAAAAATTAGGGGTAACAAAAACTTTCTAAAGTTGTGATGTGATGCAAATAAAATTTCCCTGCCATGCTTGCTTTATGCCTTGTTGCTATGCTATGCTTGCCTTGTGCTAATGCCATACTTGTTTTCCCTGGTCATGCCAAAAAGAATCAACCAATAAAAATAATTAGCACATACCACCCAAATCGATCAACCAACATATCACCACCATAGCATATTAGTATCACTAATATTTTCACCAAATGAAGTTTTTCTTGCACATAAATTCACCATTTAAATAATGAAAAATACCTCTATAGCGGAAAGTATTTAATAAAAGTATTTCAAAACTGCTAATTAATTTATCACTATTCCTATAATAGTAATAATATTTTTTAACCCAATTAAAAATATCTTAAAAATTCTAAATAAATTAGAATAATACTCTTGGAGCTTTTTAAAATTATTTCGGAGGTTTAAAATTTAAGATTTCGTTTCATATTTAAACCAAACCGAGAAGTAGTTTTCGCAAAACTGGTTTTTTTGGTTAAAAAAAGAAACCTTCGCTACCTGGGCCCAACCCATCTCCCTCTCTCTCTCCAGCCCGCTTGACACCCTCACCCTTACGTCATCAGGAGGCCCCCCCCGATGACGCAAGCCCTCACCGCCTCGTCTGCCCAGTAGGCGAGGAGGCGAGAGCAGCCGCTCCCCTTCCCTCCTCGCTATAAAACGAGCCCCCCAACCCTCTCCCTCGCCACTCACTCCACTCCACCCGAACACGACAGCCCGCTCCACCCCCAACACTCGTAGAAGGAGAAAAGAAGAAGAAGAAGGAAGAAGGGAGGAAGAAGAAGAAGGAAGAAGGGAGGAAGAATAAGAAGGAGAGGAGGGAGAGGCCGGCGTGCCTCTCCGCCTCCGCCACCTCTCGCCGGAGTCGGCGCCGGCGAGGAACCGCGCCAGGAGGACCGCGTCGCCGCCCCAAGTTGCCCGTTCGTCTACCCCGAGCCCGACCTCCACGCCGACGTCTCCGCCATCCGTTTCCATCAAAAACGGAACCCCACCGGAGTCCCGCACGCCCGCCACCCCACGTCGTCGCCGACCGCCGCCTGAGACGCCCCCGGTGAGCAGCCGACCTCCCTCCTGTCCGCCTTGCCGCCACCTTTTTTCTGCGTTGCATGCCCTCCCTTTGGGCAAAAATGGAACCCCCAGGCCGCCCCCTACCTCCGCCGCCCCATGCCGCCGGCCGCCGGCCACCGGAGGGCCGCCGGCGAGGCCAGGCCCGCCCCCTGTTCGCCATGGGAGCTCTCCCGAGCTCCCCGTCCGCCCGAGCTTGAAGAAGGGCCCCTGGCCCTCCGATCTTCCCAGATCTAACGGCCCAGGGAGCCACATACCCCTTCGTTTTTTTTTAAAAAAAAACTTACTGTTGCGCTGTGCTGGGCTCGGCCCGTTAAAAAAAAGCGTCGTGGGCGCCAAATAGCCATGGGTCGGCTGTCATTTTTTTTCTTTTTCATAAACTGCAGCACTTAAATAATTCTAAACAAATAACCGTAGCTCAGAAACTTATGAAATAAATTTTGTGTGGCTTAGAAAATTGTGTTTTATTTTTCTGTATGTTTAGAATAATTTTTATGCAGTATCAAATTAATTTCTTTAGTCTAAAGTAGTTAATTGTTCTTTTTAGCAGCTAAGAATAGTTTTAATCAATTCCCTGTAAACCATAAAAATGTAATGTTGATTTGTATATACTCCTGTGAATATTCTTGATTTTTCTGTATGTGTAGAATATTATTTGGCTTAAATAAATCTGTGACCCCTTTTATTATTATTATTACTATTGCTATTTTATTTCCTTTTTAACTTATGTTAGTACTATTTGATTGTTAAGTTTAATATTAAACTAGCATATGGTCAGTAGGTTATTGCTATGAACTTGGTTATGGAAATAAAACAAGTTAATAAGTTGTTAGTGAATAACTTAACATAACTTAAGTTAAGAATTTCTTTAATATAATCTTGTTGTGGTAATCCTATTAAATTTATTCCAATGCCTCTTTGTGGTATTCAACTTTGAAGTGTTGACTTAGTATTTCAATGCTAGTACAAATGGTTCTTTAATTACCTGTTGTTTGATAGTGAAGTTAAGTGTTTTGTGCCTTGTTTGTTTTTGCCCGGTTGTAATGGTGAATTTGTTTCTTCCGCAACGTGTAGACGATACGCCATACGTTGCAGGTGAAGACTCCTCCCTAGCCGCCGAAGAAGCCGATCCAGGGTACCTCGCCGAGGAAGGCAAGCCACCGTCAAACTCAAACCCCCGCATTACCATTTCTTTTACCTTGTATCACTTATATTGTATCATGCTAGTATTATACATTCATATGGTTTGGGATTGTATTAGTTATATTAGAAAAATTCCACACCACCCCATAGCCTACCTATTTGGGAAAAACTAAGTAGAACCTCGATGATCCCGGCATTCTGTCGAGACCATCACTCAGCTCTAGTACTTAGCATTACATAACAACTTGGAAAGTCATACTTCATCCTATATGGTACGGCATACACCTAAGAAGGTGGAATAGCCAGGTTTGTGGAACATCGTCGAACATGGACAAAGTATGGAGGGACTCTCTATATGTGCCGCCAAAATCTAGCATTACAGTACAACCACTATACTCTGGTATGGGACAGGGCTAGTTGGAAGCTTGTTTGTCTTAGTACGGGGGTCCTATAACTACACATGGATGCGTGATTCCACGAATCCGATAGCCCTCGAAGTCGATGGGTGAAATTCGCTAGGCTTAGTGTCGGAAGGAACCTTGGTGCTCTTCGACTACGGTGCAGACTTGGGTCCAAGAGGAGCATGATCTTTCACACGGAAAGTCTATGCAATACGCAAGGGGTGGATTCACCTGTACTAGGGCAGACAAGGGGAAAACTATGGTCGATTATCCGAGACCCGCATACTGAAGTATGACGATCCGTGGGGACACACGGTGGATGTATCGAATGTGGTGGGTAAAGTGTACAACCTCTGTAGAGTGTAAATCTATTCGAGTAGCCGGAGTCCACGGTCATGGACAGCTAGTGAGGCCACACTTTGTGTGGAATAGACGAGAAAAGCCCGGTACCGAGTTTATGGATCGCGACGATGATGTTGTTATTGTTGGAAAAAGGTTGGACTTGACTTATCCAAGTACATTGTGGGGAAATAAAATCTGCCAAGTGTTAAAATTTTGCCAACTTAATAATGATCTTGAGTAGATAGAAAATCCCTATGAAAAACTCCACCATATAGCCATCCTATTATTTTCGTATGGAAAACTTTGTTTCTTTCTTTAGGTGGATTGCGAGTACTTTGTATGTACTCACGGCTTTGTCCCTAGTTATTCCATCGGCCAGGTTTGGAGCAGCAGTTATATGACGACGATGCTACCGGCGACTACTAGGACGTGTTATGCTCTGATCTACCCTGTGGATTGTGTCGCCCCTACCTTTGATGCTTTTGCTTTTCCGCTGCTATTTGCGCCCGATGAGGCCATGTAAGACTTTATTGATGTATGACTTGTATTCGGTATTGTATGAACATTGAGACTATGATATCCATGTCGAGTTGTGTGTCATGCGAACTGATCATGGGAGCATGACCGTATACACAACTGGTCGCTTCGGACATATAGTCCGGGGTGCCCACAGTTTCTTTACGGAAGAATCAATGAGACGAACACCAAAAGAACAAGGATCAAAAGGTTTCAATTCAAACATATCATACTTTCTTTTGGGCATAACGGAGGTACTAGCTCCAACATCACATAAAGCATAGCAAGAGAAGTTATTCAATTTAATTTTGATCATAGGATCCCAACCATCTTCTCGCTTCCTAGGTATGGAGGCTTCTACTCTAAGCTTATCCTACCTAGCTTTGATGAGAGCATTAGTGATATGCTCCGTGAAGGCAAGATTTAGTGTGCTAGTGTGGGGGTCTTTAGACATTTTGTGTAGTAAGCTAATCACTTCAGAGAGGGTGCAACTATCAAAATCAATGGGGTAGTGGTGTCATCTAGGCTCACTTGTTTGAAAGCCTCTATGTTCATAGGAGTTTCTTCTTCTGTGGTTGAGGTAATATCATCACCATTAATAGGTCCAATGGGACTAGGAGTGTGTTGGGTGCTAAAAGTTTTGGTATCCTCAACAACTTGGATAGTAGCAACAGTGTGGTGTGTAGGAAGGCTCTTAATTCTATCTTCTTCCTTATTTTAACTAGCCCATCTTTCTTTAAGTTTAGCCATCATCCTAATGTTTTCATTAATTTGCAATTGAACAACATTAGTAGGAGTGGCCTTCCTCTCCTCGTGGGGATAGGTTCTAATTTTAAGAATATCAATATCAAGGGCTAAGTTGTCTACCTTCAAAGAGAGATTATCTAAATTTTCTAATCTTTCCTCTACACTCTTGATGAAGGCTTTTTGGGTAGTGATAAATTCTTTAAGCATGCTTTCTAATTTAGAGGTGGGGTTCTTGTTGGTAGGAAAAGTGTTGTTGTTCCCATAGTTGGATGGGAACGGTCTAGGATTCCTAGCAAAATTACCCCTATAAGAATTATTATTGAAGTTGTTTCTAGAGATAAAGTTCACATCTACTTGTTCTTGAGCAACCAAAGAATTTAAAGGAACATCATGAGGATCAATAGGATATTGCTTGGTAAGTAGGGACATAATCAAGTCAACTTTTTCATTTAGTGAGGAAATCTCCTCGACAGAGTTTACATTCCTACCTATTGAAGCTCGTTCGGTGTGACAGTGGGAATAGTTGGTCATCATCTCATCTAGAAGTTTTGTGGCAGCACAAAGTGTTGTTGACATAAAGGTTCCTCCCGCGGCCGAATCTAACAGGTTCCGCGAGGTAAAGTTCAAGCCTACATAAAAAGTCTAGATAACCATCCAAGTAGTCAAACCATGTGTAGGGCATTTCTTAACAAGAGATTTCATTCATTCCCAAGCTTGGGCAACGTGTTCATTATCCAATTGTTTAAAATTCTTAATGTTACTCCTCAATTGGATAATTTTAGGAGGTGGGTAGTACTTCCCAATAAAAGCATCTTTGCACTTATCCCAAGAACCTATACTATTCCTAGGCAAGGATTGAAACCAAATTTTAGCTCCTTCCCTCAAAGAGAAAGGAAAAAGCTTAAGCTTAACAATATCACCTTCTACTTCTTTATACGTTTGGATATCACAGAGTTCAACAAAATTATTTAAGTGTAAAGCAGCATCATCTCTGACACCGGAGAATTGATCTCTCATAACAAGGTTCAACAAGGAAGGTTTAATTTCATAAGAGGTAGCTGAAGTAGCATGTGTAGCAATAGGAGTGCAGATAAAATCATTGTTGTTGTGACTAGTGAAGTCACACAACTTGGTGTTTTCAGTGGAACCCATAGTAGCATCAAGTGTGACAAACATTTTTTTTGTGATTTTTGATAAAGGACACTAAGATAAAAACTGAAAGGTAAACTAACAAGACTAAAAAGCAAAGGTAAAAGATAGTGTGCAACTCCCCTATCTTGTAGATTGGAGTCCCCGACCACGGCGCCAGAAATTTGCGTGATACGTGAGAGATGATAATGGCTTCTCGCCCTTCGTTGGTACCCAAAGTGGAAGGTGATCTGTAGCGTAACGACAAGTTTCCCTTGGTGAAGATACCAAGGTTGAGTATCGACCAGTAGGACTCCAAGGTCGACAAGTAGGTGGTAAAGCAAGCAACGCGCCATTTGAGATATTGCTACCTTAACCTAGACCTCACACACAACAAGTAACTTTGCTCCCATCGAAGTTCAGAGAGGTTGTCAATCTCTCCGGTCTCGTTGTTTACAAAGGATCAAACGCAAGGGATAAATGATAATAGTGACTGCAACTGGAAAGTAAAAGCAAGTAGTAAATTGAGCGTGTAAACAGTGATGCGAATATGGACCGGGGTCCCATGATGTTCACTAGTGATGTCTCTCTCCCAAAAGACTATAAAACTGCTATGCGAGGTCAACAAATCCCAGCTGGGCAATTGACAGGATTACGGGCGCAAACCAATGCTAACTATGCTACAAACAAAGGAAGAGGCTCAAAAGCATGAGCGGTACGCCAAAATAAGTACACCGAAATCCAACTGCATCTACTACTAATCATCCACCTTGAGATATCTATCCAGAACATCTCGCTGGTATTAAGTTGCAAGCCCCAACCAAAGTGTAAACCCAAAGCAACAAACAACTGCATTAAAAGAACTTTGGTAAAGTAAACAATCCTTGCAACCGCGGTTACAAGCACCGTTGTTTTCCCCCTTGTGGCAACAACACATCCCCTAGACTCATGTTTCTTTCACTCAAGCTAGTCATCAGGGGGCATGAACCCACAATCGAGCATAACGTTCCCTCTTGGAGTCACTACCTACTACTTGGCCAAAGCAACAAACAACAACGGAGAACATGCAAGAATTACTCAAGAACAACGTACGTAGTGACCCCAAGAGGGAACGTTATGCTCGATTGTGGGTTCCTGCCCCCTGATGACTAGCTTGAGTGACAGAAACATGAGTCTAGGGGATGTGTTGTTTCCACAAGGGGGCAAACAACGGTGCTTGTAACCGTGGTTGCAAGGATTGTTTACTTTACGCAAAGTTCTTTTAATTCAGTTGTTTGTTGCTTTGGGTTTACACTTTGGGTGGGGCTCACAACTTAATACCAGCGAGATGTTCTGGATAGATATCTCAAGGTGGATGATTAGTAGTAGATGCAGTTGGATTTCGGTCTACTTATTTTGGCGTACCGCCCATGCTTTTGAGCCTCTTCCTTTCTTTGTAGCATAGTTAGCATTGCGACACATTTTAATCCTGTCAATTGCCAAGCTGTGATTTGTTTACCTCGCATAGCAGTTTTATCGTCTTTTGGGAGAGAGACATTACTAGTGAACATCACGGGACCCCGGTCCATATCCTCATCACTGTTTACACGTTCAATTTATTTCCTGCTTTACTTTCTAGGTGCAATTACTGTTATCCTTTATCCCTTGCATTTGATCCTTTGTAAACAACAAGGCCGGAGATATTGACAACCTCTCTGAACTTCGTTGGGAGCAAAGTTATTTGTGTCTGTGTTGCAGGTCCACGTCAACCCCTAAATTTCTAGCGCCATTGTCACCTACTTGTCGCTTTCGGAGAACTACGGGAGACAAACCCTATCTTCTACATGGGGGAAATTTGCTGCTATCCTACATCTCACCTTCCACTTGGGGTAACCAACGAAGGGCGAGAAGCCATTATCATATCTCGCACATCAGCACCCTGCCGGAGGGAGGATTGACCTCCGGGAGCCTCTCCTCCACCATGGACGCTTCCAGGATGATCCATGAGTAGTCTACCTTGGACCATGGGTCCGTGATCAGTAGATATGTGATGTTCTTCTCCCCTCTTTGTTCTTCATGGATTAGACCTTGTGAGCTGCCTGACATGATCAAGGAACATATGTAATTCTTTCTGCTGTTGCTATGCTGAGTTTGCTGGGATCTGATGGATTATGAGACTATGTTCAGTTTATGATTGAGTAATATATTTGGTTCTTATCTTTTATATTTTTGTTCTTGAGTAATTCTTGCATGTTCTCCATTGTTGTTTATTGCTTTGTCCAAGTAGTAGGTAGTGACCCCAAGAGGGAACGTTATGCTCGATTGTGGGTTCATGCCCCCTGATGACTAGCTTGAGTGACAAAACATGAGTCTAGGGGATGTGTTGTTGCCACATGGGGGAAAACAACGGTGCTTGTAACCGCGGTTGCAAGGATTGTTTACTTTACGCAAAGTTCTTTTAATGCTGTTGTTTGATGCTTTGGGTTTACACTTTGGGTGGGGCTCGCAACTTAATACCAGCGAGGTGTTCTGGATAGATATTCCAAGGTGGATGATTAGTAGTAGATGAAGTTGGATTTCGGTCTACTTATTTTGGTGTACCGCCCATGCTTTTGAGCCTCCTCCTTTCTTCGTAGCATATTTAGCATTGCGGTGCGTTTTTAATCCTGTCAATTTCCCAGCTGTGATTTGTTTACCTCGCATAACAGTTCTATCATCTTTTGGGAAAGAGACATCACTAGTGAACATCACGGGACCCTGGTCCATATTCTCATCACTGTTTACACTCTCAATTTATTTCCTGCTTTACTTTCTAGTTGCAATCACCATTATCATTATCCCTTGTGTTTGATCCTTTATAAACAACAAGGCCGGAGAGATTGACAACCTCTCTGAACTTCGTTGGAGAAAAGTTATTTGTATTGTGTGCAGGTCCACGTCAACCGTCTAATTTCTAGCGCCGTTGTCACCTACTTGTCACTTTCGGAGTCCTATGGGAGACAAACCCTATCCTCTACATAGGGGAAATTTGCTGCTATCCTACATCTCACCTTTAGAATCAACTTCAATAATAAGCTTATAGGGGTAATTTTGCTAGCAATCCTAGACCGTTCCCATCCAACAACTATGGGAAAAACAACACTTATCCTAGCAACAACAACTCCTATGGTCAAACTTATAAGGAAAGATATTTACGTAGGTATAAGAAACTGGTAGAGATAGAGAAGGCTAGCAAGAATTATATGCACACAAAGTTTGAACAAAACAAAGCCTTATCCAGAAATTAGGTGAGCACACTTCCATTTTGCAAAACATTAGTAAGCAACTTGAGAGCCTGAACAGTGAGATTTCTAATCTCCAAACTAGACTTACCGCCACTAAAACCTATGTTTCAAACATGTCTCACACCCAATCTACTTTGATAAATCAGATGGCAGCCAAACCAGAAGTTATCCCCATGGAAGAGGATAGTATTAAGAGCTTTACTACACACCACACTGTTGCTACTATCCAAGTTGTTCAGGAAACCCAAACTTTTAGCACCCATCACACTCCTAGTACCATTGGACCTATTAATGGTGATGCTATTACCTCAACCATAGAAGAAGAAACTCCTATGAACATAGAGGCTTTCAAAAAAGTAAGCCTGTATGACA
Organism: Bromus sterilis; assembly: GCA_950022295.1. NCBI lineage: Eukaryota > Viridiplantae > Streptophyta > Magnoliopsida > Poales > Poaceae > Bromus > Bromus sterilis. The sequence continues at coordinate 341,639,352 of OX465596.1, read as the reverse complement.
CCACTACCACCTTTGATAGTAGTGACATTGATTTTGATAGTTGCACCCTCTCAGAAGTTATTAGCTTACTACACAAAATGTCTATAGACCCCCACACTAGCACACTAAATTTGCATTCACGGAGCATATTACTAATGCTCTCATTAAATCTAGGGAGGAGAAGCTTAGAGTAGAAGCCTCCATACCTTTGAAGCTAGAAGATGGTTGGGATCCAATGATCAAAATTAAATTGAATAACTTCTCTTGTTATGCTTTATGTGATGTTGGAGCTAGTACGTCTGTTATGCCCAAAAGAATGTATGACATGTTTGAATTAAAACCTTTTGATCCTTGTTCTTTTGGTGTTCGTCTCGTTGATTCTTCCGTAACTAAACCTTTGGGGAAGATTGACGATGTTCTTATCATTGTCAATGAAAATTATGCTCCCGTGGATTTTACTATTATGAACATAGAGTGCGAACCATTATGTCCAATTATTTTCGGACGTCCTTTTCTTCGCACCGTTGGTGCGGTTATTGACATGAAAGAGTGGAATATAAAATTTCAATTCCCTCTTAAAAACGAAATGAAACCCTTTGCTAGGAATAAGATTAAGTTACCTTTTGAGTCTGTCACACGGACTAGCTATTCTCTCTCTCTTGATAAAACTTGATCTTCTTGATTCTTGCCTAGCTTAAAGGCGTAAAAGAAATCGCTTGTTGGGAGGCAACCCAAGATGTTTTTACTTTTGTTTTTAGTGGTCTTCATGATTGTTACTACTGTAGCAACATCATTGTATCTTTATTTTCAAGATTTGTGCCAAGTTTAGCCTCTGATTGCAAGAAAGTTCAAAAGTTGTGACATGCTGTCCAGAAAACAGTTTCTGTCCTTGGACAGAAAAATTCGCCTCAAATCACCAGATCATATTTTTGATCTGAATTTTTTTGACAGCATGCTCTATGCAATTTAATTTTGACCGTCTGTTTTGAGTTTTTTTATTTGAGTTGCAGAAGTACCACGAAAAAAATTATTTACTACCTGCTGGTCTATTTTTCACAGATTCTGCCACGTTTTGCCTTTCCTTACTTTTGCAAGACTTGCGCTATCTTTTTATTTTCAAAAACTATTTGGAAATCTTGAGAAACAGTAGACCTTCAAGAAAATCTTTATTTCCAGTAGAGGCAAATTATTTTATTAAGGGTACTAACCTCTCTAATCAGTTTATGATGAGTTATGTATGAAGGGAGTTTTCAAGTGTGCGAGGGAAGATGATGAAAGAAGATCCGGAAGTGTCAAACGCTCAAGCTTGGGGATGCCCCCATGCATCCCTAATAAATATTCAAGGAGACTCAACCGTCTAAGCTTGGGGATGGCCCCGTGCATCCCCTTCTCCATCAACAATCATCAGTTCGTCCTCCATCTCAATATATTTTTATCACTTCATGCGTTATGTGCTATGCTTGGAGCGTCTCGCTCTTAGGTTTACTTTTTAGTTTTCTTTAGCTTTGTTTGTTGTTCATAACAAGTTAGAACAAAGCTTACTTTGTGTGGGAGAGAAACACGCTCCACTTCAAACTAGAACACATCATAGGATTTTCATGCTTATCATTCTTTGTTGTGTGTTCTTTATCTTTTCGTAGCTGCTGCCATGTTTAGCTCTTAATTTTCATGTTTACATTTTTCAAGAGCTTTAATTTAGTTTGTTGCTGGAAATCTCTTTAGTTTTCATGTTTATCTTGTTAAGAGAGTTGGTTGTTGCACTGAGTTGTGTCTTGGCTTTAAGTAGGTAATTGAGGTTTCTATTCAATTGTAGTAGTAACTTGCAATAGTTTTGAGGTATTGTTGTGAGTAATGTTTGAAATTTTGGTGTCAAGAGCTCTAGCCTATTAGTGATAGGTGTCGTATTTTGGGCAATCCGTGTTTATTTTCAAAAACTAAAAAACTAGTTGAGAACTCTAGCTACTAGATGGATCACTAATCTTTGGAGGGATCGGATATTAGAGTACACTCACGTACCATGAGTCAAGGATGCGCAAGGATAACCAAACCCCCATACACTCCTCCTCGGGGTACTTGTCTCTTTGTGAACCTCCTTATTAGATTGAGAGTTACCGATAATAAGTGCATGAGTTCTTCGGACTAATGTAAGTATTGAAAGTTGACACTTCCACCTCCTCATATTTTCTAGCCTCTTCGATACCATGCATTTCCCTCTTCTCACTCCAAGAGTTGGCGTCCACCTCTCCGGTGCATCCAAACCCTTGGCATGTGATACGTCCCAAACGTATCTATAATATCTGCTTGTGCTATGCATGTTTTGTGTCACTTTTCCATGTTTTTCTTGAACTTTCATACACTTTTGAGCATATTTGGACTAACCTATTAACTCAGTGCACCTAGTTGCCAGTTCCTGTTTTCTGCTGTTTTTGTATTTCAGGTTTTCCGGCCATTAAAAGTGCTCCAAAAATTCTGGAAAAATTATATAAAAAATCAGTGTCCCTAAAGCCTCCGGAAACACCAAGGAAGGAAGGGAGGGCCACCACCAGGACTCCAGAAGGGTCCATGGCGCGGCCCAGCCCTAGGCCGCACCAGGCACCCTCCTGGCTGCCTGGTGGCCTCTCTCGGTGCCCCCTTTGGCCCCTATTTTTACCCCCGAGGAGGAAATCCCTAATATCGAAATACTTTTTTCAGAAGAGATTCCGATCTCCGCCGCCATCGAAAACTTGCTTCGGGGGTCACCAGGATCCTGCTTCGGCACCCTGCCGGGGAGGGCCTTGGCCCCCGGGGCCATCTCACTACTAGGGAAATAGCTATACATGGAAAGCTTATTAGTGGCGCATATAGAAGGCCATGCGCCACCATCTGTTAGGGGTGGCGCACTGGAAAATAATGCGCCACCCAAAAGGTCTTATGGGTGGCGCATTATTTTCCAGTGCGCCACCCCTAAGAGTGGGCCATCCTGGATGATATTATACGTGGAGCATCTAGCAATATGCGCCACCCCTAAGAATCTTATAGGTGGCGCATATACAGAATGTGCCACCCCTAAGAGCTTAGGGGTGGCGCATTCTGTAAATGCGCCACCCATAATGTCCTTAGGGGTGGAGCATTGCTCTAATGCGCCACCCATAAGAGCTTAGGGGTGGCGCATTTCACCAATGCGCCACCACTGACTTTCTATATGCGCCACTAAATGCCTATAGCTGCCCTTATCTACTCCACCCCACCTACCACCTCTCATTCACTCCACACAATTCTCAAACTAGATCCACTCTTCTCGCCCTAGATCTATTCGGTTTTCTCCTCCTCCCCACCTCATTTCTTCCATTTATTCATCGATACTTGGCATTACATCTATTCTGTTTCATATTGAAGTAAGTGGACCTCCTCCCAAACTCTTTTGTTCCATTTATGACCCATATACTTTCCTTTATTAGCTTGGGGTTTGTTGTATATGTGAAGCTTGGGTTTGATGTATATGTGAAGCTTGTGGTGGTTTGATGTATATGTGAAGCTTATGGTGGTTTGATGTATATGTGTATCTTGAGTGGCCAATGTTTTGCCGAAATGTCTATTCATTTCCGTTTCGGCAAATTTCTGGCGCACTCTCCGCATGCTCCCATGCATTATTAGGGAAGGTCATGCCGAATTTTTCCGGCGACGACTGTGATATATAATTGTGTTGCTCTCTCCGTGCACGCAGGTGATCGACCATAGTCCGCGAGATGCTGAGCGATATCACCGTGGCTAGGTGGATGCAATGTGCGACAAACGACATACTAAGGAATAATAGGTTGGATATAAGATGTCCGTGTCGGAGATGCAAACTGCAGTGCGTGACCGAGCCTGATTCCGGAATATTGCAAAGACACCTGAAGCGTAATGGTTTGATGGATGGCTACACACGGTGGATAAGTGATGAAGTTGGTGAGGAGGAGGACGTCAATGGTGGGGCTCCAATAAATGAGGAAGGGCAACCAGAAAACAGCGGCGGGCGAGAAGACGAAGAGCATCCCGTGCATGATCATGAAGAAGATGCCGAAGCGGATCATGTAGATCAAGATGCCGGACATGAAGATCAAGATGTCGGACATGATGAGGATTCAAGATGGGTGCGGGACCCTCATGTTCAAGAGCTGCTTGTCAAAGAGACGTTGAACGCAAGAGGTGCAGCTAGAGAGAAAGCCAAGATGGCGCAACTCGAGAAAGACGCGATTACGAAGTTGTACGAAGGATGCAACGACGGGGATACCCGCTTGAATATAACACTTGGGGCTATGGATATGAAGGCAAAACACAAATGGACCGACGAAAGCTTCGATGATAACATGGCATTCTGGCACGATCGTCTTCCGAAGGGCAACACGTGCCCAACTAGTATCGCTGAGGCCAAGAAATTCCTTTGCCCTCTCGATCTTCCACACGTTAAATACCATGTCTGCATAAATGATTGCATGATCTATCGGGGTGAGGACGAAGATAAAACCACATGTTCGGTGTGCGGTGTTAGTCGATACAAGAGAGGGAAGAAAGTTCCTAGAAAAGTGGTATCGTACTTTCCGATCACTCGTCATCTGCAGAGGTATTTCGTAGATCCCGAGGAAGCAAAGCTCATGACCTGGCACGCGGATAGAAAGAAGCTAAAAGAGGATGACCCGAACCCGGATCCGGAAAAGGAGGACATGCTGAGGCACCCTTCAGATGGTAGCCAATGGACTGCGTTGGACCTCGAATACCCAGATTTTGGGAAAGAACCAAGGAACCTCAGGATTGGTGTGAGCGCCGATGGAGTCAATCCGTTTGGCGGCCAGAGCAGCACATACAGTACCTGGCCCGTGTTTGTATGCATATACAACCTTCCCCTCTAGAAGTGCATGAAGAAAAAGTACATAACAATGTGTATGCTAGTTCAAGGGCCGAAACAACCAGGTACGGACCTCAATCTATATCTGCAGTTGTTGAAAGAGGAGGTAGAAACGTTATGGAAAGACGGAGTCAATACGTGGGACGCCGCGGCAAAAGAATATTTCCCAATGAAAGCCGCGATGATCACGACGGTGCACGACTATCTCCGATACGGATATTTCTTAGGGAAGGTGGTCCAAGGATTCTGTGCATGCGTTAGCTGCATGGATAATACAACGTACCGCCAGCTACCAAAAGATCCCGAATCTTCAAAAACCATGTTCCAGGGGTCTCGGAGGTGGCTTCCCAAGAAACACGCGTGGAGAAAACAGGGACATCTGTTCGATGGAAGCGAGGAGCTCCGAGCACCCCCAGCTCGAAGGAGCGGCAAAGAAATCGACAACTTGCTGAAAACTTGGAAAGAGTGCCCCACGCCGGGCAACAAAAAAAAGAAGACTCAACCGTTGATGAGGGTATGGAAAGCGAGGTCTGTTTTCTGGGATTTGGAATACTGGAGTCTACTCCGCAGTCCTCATAGCCTTGATCTCATGCATATCACAAAGAACGTGTGCGAGAGCTTGTTTGGCACGCTGCTCAACATGCCGGAGAAGACCAAGGACGGGCCAAAAGCAAGGAATGACTTGAAATTGATGGGCATCAGGAGGGAACTTCACCCCCCTAGTGACGACGATGATGAGCCGGAGGAGGAAGAGGATACGGAAACGCAAAACTCTCGCAAACGAAAAAGGACGACCAAGAAGAAGACCGGTATTGATCACTGCCCCCCGGCATGCTTCACTCTGTGCGAGGAGGAGATCAAGCGGTTTATCCACTGCCTCATAGGAGTAAAATTTCCGAACGGCTACGCGGGGAAGATAAGCAGATACCTAGACGAGGCGAAGCAGCGTTTCAGCGGGATGAAATCTCACGACTGTGCCGTGCTGATGACGCAGATTCTCCCGGTTGCGATGCGAGGGATAATGGACGAGCACGTCCGTAAAACGTTGTTTGGCCTTTGAAACTTTTTTGACGTCATCTCCCGGAAGTCGATTTGCGCTAGGCAACTCAAAAGGCTACAGGAGGAGATCGTGCTCATACTATGCGATCTTGAGATCTATTTCCCGCCCGCGTTCTTCGACATTATGGTGCATCTGCTGGTCCACGTCGTGGAGGATATCGTCCAACTCGAGCCTGCGTTTCTGCGCAGCATGATGCCGTTCAAAAGGATGAATGCACACATAAAAAAATACGTTCGTAACAGGTCCCGTCCAGATGCAAGCATAGCGAAGGGCTTTCTAACCGAAGAGTGCATCTCTTTTTTCACAAATTATCTCAATACCGAGAACCCTGTTGGTCTGGTCGTCAACAAGCACTTTGGCAGGACCGATGGGTGTGTTCACCACGAGGGAAGCCGCGCAATGCATGTCAACTTTGACGGTCGAGACATCGACTTTGAAAGAGCAAACCTAGTCGCGCTACAACACATCCAGCTGGTCGATCCTTGGATAGTCAAGCACAAGGATTTAATCAGGAAGAAGTACAGTGACTAGGGCCTGCAGATAACGGACCGAGATCCACGGCTAATCAAAGAGCACAACTCCGGTTTCATGACTTGGTTCAGGGACGAGCTTCGTGCTAATCCCCCGCGAAGGAACGCTTCCGAGGACGAAAAGATGATATTCACCTTGTCACAGGATGCCGCACGCAACCTGATGACCTATCAAGCGTATGATATCAACGGCTACACATTCTACACGGAGGAAAAGGACAATAACTGCGATTACCAGAACTCAGGGGTAACGGGCATATTCTACACCGATGACGTCAAGGAAAGATTCTATGGAAGGATCGAGGACATATGGGAGCTCGACTACTGTGGAGAGAAGGTTCCGATGTTCCGTGTGAGATGGGCCAAGAGTGTCGTAAAAGAAGACCGGTACTTCACCAGCATGGTTATACCCGAAGACAAATCCAAGTCTGCGGGCGCAAACGTCACCGCGAAAAATGAGCCATGGGTAATGGCTAGCCAAGTGGACCAATGCGTCTTCATTACCGAACCATCAAAGCCGAGCCGTGTTGTAGTGAGGAGAGGCAAAAGAAACATCATCGGAATGGATGGAGTCGCCAACGAGCAAGACTTTGACAAGTACGGCGACCCGAAGATGGAGGATGACTACGCCGCTAAGGATACATACACCACAACCCTTCCGAAGAAAGGTCTCCTCCCGTTCAAGAGGAAAAGTGAAGGCGTCCCAGGCCTAAATTATTCAACCACGACAAAGAAGGGCAAGAAGAAGATCGTGAGGAAACGATAGCTAGATAGCTAGCTCCAAATTTAAGAAAAATATTTTGTAATTCATGATCACTTTGTGTATGCATGGATTTAATATGCACTTTGTAATTGATGATCACAATCTTATGTTTCCAAATGCCGCTACACCTTGTGTTTGTGGAATTGGTTCGGCGACGACACGGTTAAGGCATGGTACGTGGATCGATATGACCACATTCTTATGTTTGGATCATAGTTTGAAGTGTATGAACATCGACGATACACAATCGAAGCACCATTCTCAAGGTCGGTTAGAGCAAGTACTCCCTCCGTTTCTTTTTACTCCGCATATAAGATTTGGTCAAAGTCAATCTTAATAAAGTTTGACCACTTTTATACACAATTGAAGCATCATGCCTAACTCCTTAAAAATATGAAATGGTCAGCTACACCTTGTAATTGATGATCACATTCTTATGTTTCCAAATGCCGCTACACCTTGTGTTTGTGGATCTTGGTTCAGCGACGACACGGTTAAGGCATGGTACGTGGATCGATAGGATGAGTAACACACACCGATGGGAAAGAAGGCCATGGCCTCGCTAAAAAACCCATATATTTAGTAGCGATAAAAAAAACTAGCAGCGATAAAAAACCAGATAGATAGCTAGTCCAATTAATTAAAAAAATTAAAAAAACTCTTACGGGTGGCGCATCTTTCATAAATGCGCCACTAAATGTGCTTAGGGGTGGCGCATTTTGCTAGAATGCGCCACCAAGAGGTTCCCTATGCATGGCGCATTTCGGCGGAATGCGCCACGCATAAGGAACCTCTTGGTGGCGCATTCCGGAAAAATGCGCCACCCCTAAGCCTTAACCTCCACGGCACCCTCCCCCTTGCTCGTCACAGTACCCATTCGAGCACGATCCCCTCTCGAGCCCTAGCCGCCACCGTCCTCTCCGTCGACGTCGGAGCCGCCCCTCGACGCCACCGGAGCCGCCCCTCTACGCCACCGCGGAGGAGCCGCTCCTCTACGCCACCGCGGAGGGTCCGCTCGACGCCACCGGAGCCGCTCGCCGCCACTGGAGCCCCTCGACGCCACCGGAGCCCCTCTACGCCACCGGAGCCGCCACCCCGACACCCTCGAGGTGATCCCCCTCGACGCCTCCATCTCCATCCCTGCCCCCTTCTTACTTCCCCTGTTATTCAAAGAAAACAGAGAGGGTATTTGAGATTCTTGGTCCATATATGATGATGCATATGTTTTCTTCCATGTGTTTGTTAGAAATTGTTAAGGAATCCTGCACATGTGTTTGTTTTCTTACTAGAAATTGTTAAGAAATTGCTAGAAACTTACTCCATATATGATGATGCATATGTTTTCTTACATGACTAAGCAACAATCCTTGAATCAGTGCATATAGTTGATGTTAGCTTACTGTTATCTTAGATTAATTAATAACACCATAATATTTTTAACAAGAATCCAATGAACTTTGCTAAACTGTCCCATACTTTCTAAAATTAAGTAGTAAGCAATTCATGAAGTGTATTTCTTGTCAGTATTTATTCTTGATAATGGTTTGTTTGAGTTATATTGTTTATTTTATTTTCGATACAAAGCAGTTTTGAAATGTTAAAGTAGCTAGTGTGAAACTATTTTGCTATGTTGCTTTCAGAGCAAGTTTACTCCATACAAAATCATACATGACCATGTGAATATCATGCTTATTAAATAATTTTGTTGCTTGCTGTTTTTTGTGTCCTGTGTGTGTCATATGTGTGTGTGTCTTGTGTGTGTGTGATGTGTAGAATCTGTGTGTGTGTCATGTGTGTGTGTGTGTGATGGCATCACAAAATAGTCTAGAATAAAATGTGTGTGGTGCTTGTGTTCTTCATATATGCTGGTTGTGCCTACATACTAGGTATTTTTGTGTGCAGGGACTCACATTATCCCCTTTCTCCCGAAATGTTGATTAACTTCCATTTCGGTTGAGAATGGGGCACTCTCATGTTAAGAAAAATAGCAAAGGTCATGCCGAATTTTACGGAAAAATTCGTGCATGACCTTTGCTATTTTTCTTAACATGAGAGTAGTTGGATTTATTTATTGTGCTAATTAATTAAGTAGTTGCATTTCTTAATATTTTACTAGTGCAAACATGTCGACCGAAGCCGACGCCTGTCCTTCTTCTCAGCCGGGAAATAAAAGGAAGAAATTTTGGGAATACTCCCAGGAGGAGGTCGAGGAGCAGAGAGAAGAGGAAGTACCTCCGGCCGAGGAGGAGTATGAGGAGGAGATAGAGTCGGAGTACGACTCATCGGATGATGACTTGGAGAAGGAGGTCGGTACGATAGACGGCGAGAGGAACATCGGCGAGGATGATGGGACCGGTGGCTCCAACACAGATGGTACCCAGTCGAAGAAGAGGAATCGGAAACCGACCAAGGTAGGCGCCATCAGGCAAGAGTTTACTTTTGTGACCGCCGTCGGGATTCCTAAACAGCCCGAACGTTTTTCGGAAGGGTACGGCCGTCAAGTCGCGGCGATCCTCCGCAACACCGTGCCGATCACCACGATTAACCTCAGGAGTCATGAGAATATTCATTATTGTCAGCTTCTTATCAACAAGCTGCACAGACGATACAAGTTTCCGGAGCCGTACGATAACACCAAACTCAGAGAGAACAAAGTAAACACATGGGCCCTCAGGAAGATGAGCAAGCGGAAATGAAAATCGCCTCATCGCAGGAGTCATCGTTTAAGCCGGCCGGCCCGTGGGAAAACGCCTTTAACAGGGCGTTGAACAAGGTCAAGAAGGTTGATGACGTCACGGCGAAGCCGTCGTCAGCCGGCCGTGTGGTCGGCTTTGGTGCGGACCTAAATTGGTTCGAATATTATGGAAACCGGCGGAGCAGTCCGGTTCGAGGGGGCGCAAGGCGAGAAGGACCGAAGAAGACGCCTCTTATGTTCGTGGACTGGATCAGAAGGTGAACATGCTTCCGCAGCTTGTCCAGGACGAAGTGGCGAAGACGATGAACGCTATCCTTCTAGATATGATGCAGTCACTCGTGAATTGGCAAGCGCGTGGTGGACAAGGGCCCATACCAGTCCCCAGCATGATCGGCAGCAACTCGGGCACCGCGGCGCCTGCAGTCCCGACTCCCGCCGTAGTGGTGGCTCCCGCACCGACTCCCGGCGTATTGGTGACTCCGGCCGCCAACACCGCGGCGGCGGCGCCGGACGTGATGGTAACTCCTCCAGCCACGATCGAGCAACCGGGACATAACAATAATGCACCCGGCGGCAGCGCAAATAGGAGACCGACGCCACGGGAGGCAGCGCGCCCTCCGTCTCTTGCATGCCCGCCGTCATCGGCGGGGTCTCTTCACTAGACGACCTCGACGCCCTCAAGGTAACTATAAGCATCTGCAACTCAAACGAGGACTTCATCTCCTTGCCTTTTTTAGTGGAATCTCTCTGATGCCCTACATGCATATATCTCTTTCACAGGAGGACACTCCATGCATTCTATTACAAGTCGTGGACGGCGAGTTGAAGGATGCTGCCGAAGGTAAAATCATTCAACCACAAAATCGAATCATGCACAATATGCCGATGGCACCGGAGATGCATAGGGTTCAAATCTCTCTCGTGATTTCGGGCTACTAGAGAGTTGAACCTCCCATTCAACCCCCCAGATACGATGAGGATGAGCCGGCAATCCTCAGTGACTGTTTCGGCCAAATATGCCTATGGCCGAAGAGCCAAATGTGTTTAATGACGGGGGAAAGGGGCACCACACCTAGGACAACACCGCTAGTCATCGTGTCGGCGCCACATGATCCCATCGGCGCACAAAAAGAAGACGATGATCTTGATGATGATATCAGCGCCGACCAGTTCATCAATACTTTGTATGATGCTGATGACTTATTCATGCCTCCTGCTGAAGGAGCCTATCAGCATGACGAGCAAGCTCGCGGTCCAGCTGATCCTGCGGCGAAGCCTTCTTGCTCCACGCGTCTCTTCGCTGCTTCTCAGGACATGTCTCCAGCTTGCACCTTCACCGAGCCTCAAGTAGATTCCACAAGGAGATCTATTCTCAGCCCGTCCACACTCCATAAGGTGGCCACTGAGCAGATAAAGGCCTGTGACTGCTCAAAATCAGAAAAGAAGAAGGGACGGAAAAGAAAGAAGAGCATCACTTCGAGTAGCCAACCTTCGATGCCGATCCGTGCTCAGGACGGGCCACCAGGACCCAAGGATCTCTCGCTTGAAATCCATGTGGCTTGTAGGGCGATGCTACCTAAGGACATTCTCGACCTTGCAACTTCGGATATGCAGAGTGTGCATCATAGTATTATGGCATTAGAGAAGATTCTTCTTCGAGAAGAGAATCCCTCGTACCCGATTTTCATGGCCAAGGTACCACTCAACATGGGCTTCATCAACACTATCCACGCGGATATGATAATCCTGCGGTTTTCGGAGATCTTCAATTTGTACCATCTCAAGCGGCTGGACCATAGCCTTATCCCTCTGTTCTCTCTCAGCATTTCAATGAGTATCAGGAGAGATAAGACCCCGAGTGTTGCGATATTGGACCCCTTCCACATGCGTGAAAGCATCTTGATGGACGACGGGGACGCGGCTCTCGCGGCGGGGTACATCACAGACTTATGACCTACTCTCCCAAGTAAGTCATTCGCTCGCCTCCGTAGCATATATGCTTTCTTAGCTTTCCATTGCCCTCTTACAACATTCCGTGTATTTAGACTCGGGGAGTGTGAAGAAGAAAGATTACAAGTATATCATGAGAGTTTTGGATGATGCTGTCGTCGGCTACATAAAAGCCGGAGGCAAGATCATGAAGCACAAGTTCAGGAAAAATCAGCCTGGCGTGAACGTGTTCAACCACGTAAAGCAGTTCCTGTGCGTCAAGCAGCCGGCTGGCAGTGTGAGGGATGCGTACTACACCCTTCATCACATGAGGGCGATTGTACAGGAACAACGCAACCTTACGCTGCCAAGTCATCTCAGAGCGTGGGCCGAAAGGAAGGCGGAAATCGCATATGCAAATCTAAAGGAGGAGTTCTTTCACATCCAAGCGCAGATGGCGACTATCATCCGTCATGAAGTACAAATGAGGGGGTCGATCTTCCACTCAAACATTGCACCATCCAATGGGGAGATAGAAGTCCTCCTAAAGGCCCTGCGTGACACAAGGCCTTTCATGACGAAAGAAGGATGCCACCCATTCCCCGAGCCGAGTCAGAACAATTTATGTTATATATGCCCTACATGCAATTTGGATGTACTCTTTGTGTAGTAGATGGTAGTGTCAAATACTCTTGGTGCTCTTTGTGTATAAAGGTCAATGCATATGCATTTTTATGCATATGTGCATGCTTCTCGCCATTGATCAACTTGCTTTAAGTTGTTGATAAGAATAGATGCTAGATTGCTTTGTTCTCCTTTGGTATGAATTCATATGGATGTTACCTCTAAAGCTTTGTTTTGTGCAGGTTGAAGAGCAAACAAGATATGATGATGAAAGTAGCTTTCGGTTTTCAATAATTGTTGGACTCATTGTAATATTGTGATGGATGTAATCTTGTGAATCTTGTTGGCCTCTAAACCTTTGTAAATCTTTGTAATAAGAATTATAATGCAATTCCTTTGTATCAATAATTGTTGGCCTCATTGTTATCTTGTATTTTGCATTTCCGTAATATAATAAAAATATCTGTAATGTTTTTATTCTTTTCTGTAATTATTTTTTTTGTTTTCTATAATTCTTTAGTGGCGCATTTTGTCTGGATTAAGTGGCGCACTGGGAATGCGCCACCCCTAAGGAACCTTAGGTGTGGCGCATATCAGAATGCGCGACCTCTAAGCCCTTATTAGTGGCTTGTAGTTAGTGGCGCATCCCTAATGCGCCACTAAACACAAAAAAAGGGCGCCACCATAAGGGTATTCCCTAGTAGTGTCTTCATCGACTCTTCTTCCCCCATGATGCTTCTTGAGTAGTTCCTCCTTGGACTACGGGTTCTTGGCAGTAGCTCTGTGGTATTCTCTCCCCCTACATCTTCAATACAATGTTCTCATGAGCTGCCCTACATGATTGAGATCCATATGATGTAATTGGTGTTGTGTTTGTTGGGATCCGATGAATTGTTACCTTGTTCAGTCCTAAGAGGTTTATGAATTGTTGTTTCTGCAATTTGTTGTTCCTAATGCTTGTTACTAGTGCACGAGTAGCATGATCTCAGATCTGAGCACGTTATGGTTACATGATTATAATTGTTGTTCTAGATCTTATCTACGGTTGTATGCACCTATTATAGTCCGGAACCGGCGATCCCAATGGTGACAACTTGGGACACCAAAGGGGATGGGCTATAATTTGAGGATCACATGTGTTCATGAAGTGTTAATGCTTTGTTTCGGTGCTCCGCCGCAGGAGGACCTTAATCTCCATAAGTTCCTTAAGTGGCCCCGTTCGTAGCGGGATGGTAGGACAAAAGATGTTGTGCAAAGTTCTTATTTCAAGCACGTACAACTACATACGGAACACATGCCTACGTTTGGTTCTTAGACTAGGATGCTCTAGTTTGTTCTTTGGCTAGAGTTGGTGCAATTCTGTCAATTGCCCAACTGTAATTTGTTCACCCAACACCTTGTTCTTTTACCTAGAGAGGTACCACTAGTGAAACCTTGAACCCCGGTCAATCTTTCACCTTCATTGCCTTCGTTGTTACTTTTACTTTCTTTGCTGCTCCTACTACTTTGTTACTACTTTGTGGTATTGGTGATTGGGGAAGTCTTAAAGGCTACACCCGTCAACACACCGTTGCTACTTATATCTTTTCTAGTGCTTTTTCAGGTGTGGTTGAATTGACAACTCAACTGCTAAGGCTTATAAGTATTCTTTGGCTCCCCTTGTGTCGAATCAATAAATTGGGTTATTCTTACCCGCGAAGACTGTTGCGATCCCCTACACTTGTGGGTTATCAAGACTATTTTCTGGCGCCGTTGCCGGGGAGCATAGCTTTACTTATAAAGTCCACTTCATAAGTACACTTTTGCTTATAACTCTGTTTGCTACTAATGGCTACTTTCTTTGAGACTATATCTTATTGGCAAGGCGGATTCACGGAGGATCAACAAAAATATTACAAGAAATACCGCTTGTCTCAAAAAGGGATACACTCATGGGGACTAATACAGGAGTTGTATGACTATGCTAGAAACTTGTGCTCAATATATAATATATCTTTCTGAAGGGATGAATCTTGTTGCTTTATGAGGCACAAACACCTTGCTTTCCAATGTGAGTACAATGATGATGAAACCTTAGCTTCTTATGCTAAGGGAAACTATGATTTTTATGATGCAAAACAAATAGAAGAAGTTGTTATCTTTAAGGGTGCCTATGAAATTTCTTCCCTTGTTGAAAATATTGATGATGCCCCTTACAAATCCGAGAGTCTTGAAATACTTAATTATTGCTTTGAGGATTTTAATGAAAATTATTATATTATTGACCATCTCAAAAGGTTCTCTCCACAAGAGGAAGAGACTAATGCTTTGCAGGACTCTACGGAAGAAGAAATTGCTGAAACTGAATGCTCCTTGGATGAAAAAGACGAGGAGAGTGACGAACAAAAGGAGGAAGAATGGAGTAGCTACCCATCCCTACCTACTAATGAGAGTAACTCCTTGACTCTTACTTTATATGATTGCCCTCCATGCTTACCAAAGGAGGATGAATGCTATATTGATTGCTATGATCCTATGGATTCTTTTGAAATATCCCTTTGTGATGAAATTGATGCTTGTGGCCACGATGCCCCTATGAATGATACTTGCAAGGATGATTTGGCCACTGTTATTTATGGTAACCCTTTCTATCTTGATGAATCTTATGATAAAATTCTATTTTTGCCTACTATGGATGTTCTTAATGATGATGAGGTTTGCTTAGAAAGTCTACATGATTATGTGCTAGTAGATCATGAAAAGCATGCTTTGTGTGATAATTATATTGTTGACTTTGTTCATGATGCTACTGAAAATTATTATGAGAGAAGGAAATATGGTTATAGAAATTTCCATGTTAAGAAAACACCCCTCTCCATGTTGAAAATCTCGATGGTTCTCCTGTTTTACCTTCCTATGCTTGTTGCTTTGTGCTTCATTTATTTATTTTGTTTCAAGTTTCCCATGCATAGGAAGCATGTTTGACTTAAATTTTGTTTGTCTTTGCTCCTTTGATGCTCTCTTTTGCGCTTCAACTCTTATTATCTTGTGAGCATCGCTACACTCATGCCTAGCTAATGGCTTTAAAGAAGCGCTTTTGGGAGGCAGCCCGCAACGAATTTAGGTTTTTCTTTTTGTTTTTCTTCTGTTCTTAGTGGTCTTGATGATTGTTACTACTGTAGCAACATCATTGTATCTTTACTTTTCAAGCTTTGTGCCAAGTTTAGCCTCATACGACAAGGGAAGTGAAAGTTGTGACATGCTGTCCAGAAAACAGATTCTGTCCTCGTGACTAGAAAAATCAGAGAAAAATCCCAGTTCATCTTTTTTAGCTGAATTTTTTACACAACGTGCTCTATACAATTAAGAAACTATCGTATATTCTGAGTTTTTTTATTTGAGTTGCATAAGTGCCTAGAAAAAAAAATCTTTTCTCTCTGTTGTTCTATTTTTCTCAGCTTTTGTCCCTGTTTTTCTTTTGGCAATTTTGCAAACCTTAAGCATGCTTTTTCTTTGCAAAAACTTTTGGGCAGGCAAGAGAAATAGTAGCCCTTCCTGGAAATATTTATTTGCAGTAGAGGAAAATTATTTTTAATAGGGTACTAACCTCTCTAATCAGCTTATGATGAGTTATGTATGAAGGGAGTTTTCAAGTGTGCGATGGAAGATGATGAAAGAAGATCTTGGAGTGTTAAAAGCTCAAGCTTGGGGATGCGCTCGGAACCCCCAAGAAATATTCAAGGAGACTCAAGCGTCTAAGCTTGGGGATGCCCCCATGCATCCCCTTCTTCATCAACAATCATCAGTTCGTCCCTCGTTCCACTATATTTTTATCACTTCATGCGTTATGTGTTATGCTTGGAGCGTCTTGCTCTTTACTTTTCTTAGTTCTTTTGTTTTGTTTTCTGGTCATTACAATGTAGGAACCTAACATGCTTGATTGGGAGAGATACATGCTTCGCTTAAACTAGAACACCTCATGGGATTTTCATGCTTATTCTTTGTTGTCAGTTGTTCTTTATCTTTTCTTAGCTGCTGCCCTGTTTAGTTCATGTGCTTTAGAGTTTTCTTCTAAAGATTTTAATTGGTTCAGGCTTGAACTTTCTATAGTTTGCATGCTTATCTTGTTTAGAGAGTTTGCCTGTTGCACTGAGTTTTGTGTCTTGACTAGAAAGTAGGTAGTTGAAGTTGCTATTCTCTTTGTAGTAGTAACTTGCAATAGTTTTGAGGTATTTACTTAAGTAATGTTTGAACTTATGGTGTCAAGAGCTTTAGCCTATTATTGATAGATGTCGTATTTTGGGCAATCCATGTGATTTTTGAAAACCTAAACCCTATTGAGAACTCTAGCTACTAGATGGATCACTAATCTCTGGAGGGGTCGAATATTAGAGTACACTCACATAGCATGAGTCGAGGATGAGAGAGGATAACCAAACCCCCATACACTCCTCCTCGGGGTACTTGTATCTTTGTGAACCTCCTGACTAGATTGAGAGTTACCGATAATAAGTGCATGAGTTCTTCGGACTAATGTGAGTATTCGAAAGTTGACACTTCCACCCACCTATACTTTTTCTAGCCTCTTCAGTACCGTGCATTACCCTTTCTCACCTCGAGAGTTGGCGCATACTTCGCCGGTGCATCCAAACCCTTGTCATGATACACTCTGTCATCATAAGCCTCCTTATATCTTTCCTCAAAACAGCCACCATACCTACCTACAAGGCACTTCCATAGCCTTTCCGAGATACATTGCGATGCAACATCCATTGTTCTTCATGTTCATATGACTTATCCTTCATTGTCATGTTGCCTTGCATGATCTCATAGCCTTCATGTATTTGGGCTTTGCCCGCTATTCATATTTTTGCAGCATGTTGCGCTTGATCATTTAACATACTGCTACACTGGCAGAGGCATTCATATAGAGTCATTACTTTTTGATTCAGAGTTGTAAGTAGATAAAAGTGTGTTGATGTTCTTCTAGAGTGTTTCCCCTACAGTGAGGAAAGGAATAAAAGATCCCAAAGTGGACAAAATACAAAAAAAAGATCCCAAAGGGGACGAAAGAAAAAAAAAAGAGAGAGAAATAAAGAGCCATGGAGGCCACCCAAAATCAGACAGAGGGGGCAACACTACTATCCTTTATTCCACACTTGTGCTTCAAAGTAGCACCTGTACTTCAGTTTGTAGAGAGTTTTCATGTTGTACTTGCTTAACTAAGTGGGGATCCTTACACTATAGAACTTGGCTTGCATATTCCAAGGATGAGCCTCCTCAAAAGAGCTCTAGGTCTTCATGAGCAAGCAAGTGGGATGCACGCCCAGTAGTTCCATTGGAGGGCTTTCATACACTTATAGCTCTATGTGCATCCGCATGTTGCATGGCAATCCCTACTCATCACATCATATCTATCATATGGCTTTCTCTCGCCTATGATTGTCCTCATTGATGTGAGCCTTTCACACCTTTTTGTCTTCTTCCTCCACCATCTTTTTATTTCTCCGTTTAGGTGTCAACTTTCTTGCTCACGCTCATACATTGCATGAGTGCTCAAAATATCGAAAGGGAGTGAATCAGTTTGACTTGTACCTGGCTAGTGGTCTAGGGACGAGTCCAGATAAGAATCCAAAGGATACCAAGTGTGAAACTTTAGTAGATTTAGTTCTCAACAATAAAAAGTTTTCTCTCTCATATTCCCAAATTCCCCTTCTTGCACGCAAACACCATTTGGATACATTCGAGACACGGACAGCGAGAGCTCTTGCACCTTATGTTCTTTTGTTGCTTGTGTCAATGCTAATATAGACTCTTGCTTGTTAAGACTTGAATTGAATTGCATGCTTTAATTGCTTTACTTAAAAGTCCTTATATGGTTGTGTGGCATGCCACCAAAGAAATTATGCTTGTTATCATTTACCTACTCGAGGACGAGCAGGAATTAAGCTTGGGGATGTTGATACGTCCCAAACGTATCTATAATTTCTGCTTGTGCCATGCATGTTTTGGGTCCTTCCCCATGTTTTGCTTGAACTTTCATACACTTTTGAGCATATTTGGACTAACCTATTAACTCAGTGCACCCAGTTGCCAGTTCCTGTTTTCTGCTGTTTTTGTATTTCAGGTTTTCCGGCCATTAAAAGTGCTCCAAAAATTCCAGAAAAATTATATAAAAAATCAGCGTCCCGAAAGCCTCCGGAAACACCAAGGAAGGAAGGGAGGGCCACCACCAGGACTCCAGAAGGGTCCATGGCGCGGCCCAGCCCTAGGTCGCGCCAGGAACCCTCCTGGCTGCCTGGTGGCCCCTCTCGGTGCCCCCTTTGGCCCCTATTTTTACCCCCGAGGAGGAAATCCCTAATATCGAAGTACTTTTTCCAGAAGCGATTCCGATCTCCGCCGCCATCGAAAACTAGCTTCGGGGGTCACCAGGATCCTGCTCTCGCACCCTGCCGGGGAGGGCCTTGGCCCCGGGGCCATCTTCATCGACTCTTCTTCCCACATGATGCTTCTTGAGTAGTTCCTCCTTGGACTACGGGTTCTTGGCAGTAGCTATGTGGTATTCTCTCCCCCTAGATCTTCAATACAATGTTCTCATGAGCTTCCCTACATGATTGAGATCCATATGATGTAATTGGTGTTGTGTATGTTGGGATCCAATGAAATATTACCTTGTTCAGTCCTAAGAGGTTTATGAATTGTTGTTGCTGAAATTTGTTGTTCTTAATGCTTGTTACTAGTGCACGAGTAGCATAATCTCATATCTGAGCACGTTATGGTTGCATGATTATAATTGTTGTTCTAGATCTTATCTACGGTTGTATGCACCTATTATAGTCCGGAACCGGCGATCCCAATGGTGACAACTTGGGACACCAAAGGGGATGGGCTATAATTTGAGGATCACATGTGTTCATGAAGTGTTAATGCTTTGTTCCGGTGCTCCGCCGCAGGAGCACCTTAATCTCCATAAGTTCCTTAAGTGGCCCCGTTCGTAGAGGGATGGTAGGACAAAACATGTTGTGCAAAGTTCTTATTGCAAGCACGTACAACTACATACGGAACACATGCCTACGTTTGGTTCTCGGACTAGGATGCTCTAGTTTGTTCTTTGGCTAGAGTTGGTGCAATTACGTCAATTGCCCAACTGTAATTTGTTCACCCAGCACCTTGTTCTTTTACCTAGAGAGGTACCACTAGTGAAACCTTGAACCCCGGTCCATCTTTCACCTTCATTTCCTTCGTTGTTACTTTTACTTTCTTTGCTGCTCCTACTACTTTGTTACTACTTTGTGGTGTTGGTGATTGAGGAAGTCTTAAAGGCTACACCCGTCAACACACCGTTGCTACTTATATCTTGTCTAGTGCTTTTTCAGGTGTGGTTGAATTGACAACTCAACTGCTAAGGCTTATAAGTATTCTTTGGCTCCCCTTGTGTCGAATCAATAAATTTGGTTATTCTTACCTGCGAAGACTGTTGCGATCCCCTACACTTGTGGGTTATTAAAACTATTTTATGGCGCCGTTGCCGGGGAGCATAGCTTTAGTTATAAAGTTCACTTGATAAGTGCACTTTTGCTTATTACTTTGTTTGCTACTAATGGCTACTTTCTTGAGACTAGATCTTATTGGCAAGGCGGATACATAGAGGATCAACAAAAATATTACAAGGAATACATCTTGTCTCAAAACGGATATTCATGGGGACTAATACAGGAGTTGTATGACTATGCTAGAAACTTGTTCTCAATATATAATATATCTTTCTGCAGGGATGAATCTTGTTGCTTTATGAGGCACAAACACCTTGCTTTCCAATGTGAGTACAATGATGATGAAACCTTAGCTTCTTATGCTAAGGGACACTATGATTTTTATGATGCAGAACAAATAGAAGAAATTGTTATCTTTAAGGGTGGCTATGAAATTTCTTCCCTTGTTGAAAATATTGATGATGCCCCTTACAAATCCGAGAGTCTTGAAATACTTAATTATTTATTTGAGGATTTTAATGACAATTATTATATTATTGACCATCTCAAAAGGTTCTCTCCACAAGAGGAAGAGACTAATGCTTTGAAGGACTCTACGGAAGAAGAAATTGCTGAAACTGAATGCTCCTTGGATGAAAAAGACGAGGAGAGTGACGAACAAAAGGAGGAAGAATGGAGTAGCTACCCATCTCTACCTACTAATGAGATTAACTCTTTGACTCTTACTTTATATGATTTCCCTCCATGCTTACCAAAGGAGGATGAATGCTATATTGATTGCTATGATCCTATGGATTCTTTTGAAATATCCCTTTGTGATGAAATTGATGCTTGTGGCCACGATGCCCATATGAATGATACTTGAAAGGATGATTTTTCTACTGTTATTTATGGCAAACCTTGCTATCTTGATGAATCTTATGATAAACCTCTATTTTTCCTACTATGGATGTTCTTAATGATGATGAGGTTTGCTTAGAAAGTCTACATGATTATGTGCTAGTAGATCATGAAAAGCATGCTTTGTGTGATAATTATATTGTTGAGTTTGTTCATGATGCTACTGAAAATTATTATGAGAGAGGGAAATATGGTTATAGAAATTTCCATGTTAAGAAAACACCCCTCTCCATGTTGAAAATCTCGAAGGTGCTTCTGTTTTACCTTCCTATGCTTGTTGCTTTGAGCTTCATTTATTTATTTTGTTTCAAGTTTCCCATGCATAGGAAGCATTTTTGACTTAAATTTGGTTTGTCTTTGCTCCTTTGATGCTCTCTTTTGCGCTTCAACTCTTATTCTCTTGTGAGCATCGCTACACTCATGCCTAGCTAATGGCTTTAAAGAAGCGCTTTCGGGAGGCAGCCCGCAACGAATTTAGGTTTTTATTTTTGTTTTTCTTCTGTTATTAGTGGTCTTGATGATTTTTACTACTGTAGCAACATCATTGTATCTTTAATTTTCAAGCTTTGTGCCAAGTTTAGCCTCATACGACAAGGGAAGTGAAAGTTGTGACATGCTGTCCGGAAAACAGATTCTGTCCTCGTGACTAGAAAAATCAGAGAAAAATCCCAGTTCATCTTTTTTAGCTGAATTTTTTACACCGCGTGCTCTATACAATTACGAAACTATCATATGTTCTGAGTTTTTTATTTGAGTTGCATAAGTTCCTAGAAAAAAATCGTTTCTCTCTGCTGTTCTGTTTTTCTCAGCTTCTGTCCCTGTTTTTCTTTTGGCAGTTTTGCAAACCTTAAGCATGCTTTTTCTTTGCAAAAACTTTTCGGCAGGCAATAGAAATAGTATCCCTTCCTGGAAATATTTATTTTCAGTAGAGGAAAATTATTTTTAATAGGGTACTAACCTCTCTAATCAGCTTATGATGAGTTATGTATGAAGGGAGTTTTCAAGTGTGCGATGGAAGATGATGAAAGAAGATCTTGGAGTGTCAAAAGCTCAAGCTTGGGGATGCGCCCGGAACCCCCAAGAAATATTCAAGGAGACTCAAGCGTCTAAGCTTGGGGATGCCCCCATGCATCCCCTTCTTCATAAAAAATCATCAGTTCGTCCCTCGTTCCAATATATTTTTATCACTTCATGCGTTATGTGTTATGCTTGGAGCGTCTTGCTCTTTACTTTTCTTAGTTATTTTGTTTTGTTTGCTGGTCATTACATTGTTGGAACCTAACATGCTTGATTGAGAGAGATACACGCTCCGCTTAAACTAGAACACCTCATAGGATTTTCATGCTTATTCTTTGCTGTGAGTTGTTCTTTATCTTTTCTTAGCTGCTGCCCTGTTTAGCTCATGTTCTGTAGAGTTTTCTTCTAGAGATTTTAATTGGTTCAGGCTTGAACTTTCTATAGTTTTCATGCTTATCTTGTTTAGAGAGTTTGCCTGTTGCACTGAGTTTTGTGTCTTGACTAGAAAGTAGGTAGTTGAAGTTGCTATTCTCTTTGTAGTAGTAACTTGCAATAGTTTTGAGGTATTGACTTAGTAATGTTTGAACTTATGGTGTCAAGAGCTTTAGCCTATTAGTGATAGATGTCGTATTTTGGGCAATCCGTGTGATTTTCGAAAACCTAAACCCTATTGAGAACTCTAGCTACTAGATGGATCACTAATCTCTGGAGGGGTCGAATATTAGAGTACACTCACGTAGCATGAGTCGAGGATGCGCAAGGATAACCACACCCCCATACACTCCTCCTCGGGGTACTTGTCTCTTTGTGAACCTGCTGACTAGATTGAGAGTTACCGATAATAAGTGCATGAGTTCTTCGGACTAATGTGAGTATTCGAAAGTTGACACTTCCACCTACCTATACTTTTTCTAGCCTCTTCGGTACCGTGCATTGCCCTTTCTCACCTCGAGAGTTGGCGCATACTTCTCCGGTGCATCCAAACCCTTGGCATGATACACTCTGTCATCATAAGCCTCCTTAAATCTTTCCTCAAAACAGCCACCAGACCTACCTACAAGGCTCTTCCATAGCCTTTCCGAGATACATTGCCATGCAACATCCATTGTTCTTCATGTTCATATGACTTATCCTTCATTGTCATAGTGCCTTGCATTATCTCATAGCCTTCATGTAGTTGGGCTTTGCCCGCTATTCATATTTTTGCTGCATGTTGCGCTTGATCATTGCACATACTGCTACACTGGCAGAGGCATTCATATAGAGTCATTACTTTTTGATTCAGAGTTGTAAGTAGATAAAATTGTGTTGATGTTCTTCTAGAGTGTTGCCCCTACAGTGAGGAAAGGAATAAAAGATCCCAAAGTGGACAAAATACAAAAAAAAAGATCCCCAAGAAGACGAAAGAAAAAAAAAGAGAGAAATAAAGAGCCATGGAGGCCACCCAAAATCAGAGAGAGGGGGCAACACTACTATCCTTTATTCCACACTTGTGCTTCAAAGTAGCACCTGTACTTCAGTTTGTAGAGAGTTTTCATGTTGTACTTGCTTAACTAAGTGGGGATCCTTACACTATAGAACTTGGCTTGCATATTCCAAGGATGAGCCTCCTCAAAAGAGCTCTAGGTCTTCATGAGCAAGAAAGTTGGATGCACCCCCACTAGTTCCATTGGAGGGCGTCCATACACTTATAGCTCTATGTGCATCCGCATGTTGCATGGCAATCCCTACTCATCACATCATATCTATCATATGGCTTTCTCTCGCGTATGATTGTCCTCATTGATGTGAGCCTTTCACACCTTTTTGTATTCTTCCTCCACCATCTTTCTATTTCGCCGTTTAGGTGTCAACTTTCTTGCTCACGCTCATCCATTGCATGAGTGCTCAAAATATCGAAAGGGAGTGGATCAGTTTGACTTGTACCTGGCTAGTGGTCTGGGGACGAGTCCAGATAAGAATCCTAAGGAGACCAAGTGTGAAACTTTAGTAGATTTAGTTCTCAACAATAAAAAGTTTTCTCTCTCGAATTCCCAAATTCCCCTTCTTGGACGCAAACACCATTTGGAGACATTCGAGTCACGGACAGCGAGAGCTCTTGCACCTTATGTTCTTTTGTTGCTTGTGTCAATGCTAATATAGACTCTTGCTTGTTAAGACTTGAATTGAATTGCATGCTTTAATTGCTTTACTTAAAAGTCCTTATATGGTTGTGTGGCATGCCACCACAGAAATTATGCTTGTTATCATTTACCTACTCGAGGACGAGCAGGAATTAAGCTTGGGGATGTTGATACGTCTCAAACGTATCTATAATTACTGCTTGTGCCATGCATGTTTTGTGTCACTTTGCCATGTTTTGCTTGAACTTTCAGACACTTTTGAGCATATTTGGACTAACCTATTAACTCAGTGCACCCAGTTGTCAGTTCGTGTTTTCTGCTGTTTTTGTATTTCAGGTTTTCCGGCCATTAAAAGTGCTCCAAAAATTCCAGAAAATTTATATAAAAAATCAGTGTCCCGGAAGCCTCCGGAAACACCAAGGAAGGAAGGGAGGGCCACCACCAGGACTCCAGAAGGGTCCATGGCGCGGCCCAGCCCTAGGACGCGCCAGGCACCCTCCTGGCTGCCTGGTGGCCCCTCTCGGTGCCCCTTTGGCCCCTATTTTTACCCCCGAGGAGGAAATCCCTAATATCGAAGTACTTTTTCCAGAAGCGATTCCGATCTCCGCCGCCATCGAAAACTAGCTTCGGGGGTCACCAGGATCCTGCTTTGGCACCCTGCCGGGGAGGGCCTTGGCCCCCGGGGCCATCTTCATCGACTCTTCTTCCCCCCTGATGCTTCTTGAGTAGTTCCTCCTTGGACTACGGGTTCTTGGCAGTAGCTATGTGGTATTCTCTCCCCATAGATCTTCAATAAAATGTTCTCATGAGCTGGCCTACATGATTGAGATCCATATGATGTAATTGGTGTTGTGTTTGTTGGGATCCGATGAATTGTTACCTTGTTCAGTCCTAAGAGGTTTATGAATTATTGTTGCTGCAATTTGTTGTTCTTAATGCTTGTTACTAGTGCACGAGTAGCATGATCTCAGATCTGATTACGTTATGGTTGCATGATTATAATTTTTATTCTAGATCTTATCTACGGTTATATGCACCTATTATAGTCCGGAACCGGCGATCCCAATGGTGACAACTTGGGACACCAAAGGGGATGGGCTATAATTTGAGGATCACATGTGTTCATGAAGTGTTAATGCTTTGTTCCGGTACTCCGCCGCAGGAGCACCTTAATCTCCATAAGTTCCTTAAGTGGCCCCGTTCGTAGCGGGATGGTAGGACAAAAGATGTTGTGCAAAGTTCTTATTGCAAGCACAGACAACTACATATGGAACACATGCCTACGTTTGGTTCTTAGACTAGGATGCTCTAGTTTGTTCTTTGGCTAGAATTGGTGCAATTCTGTCAATTGCCCAACTGTAATTTGTTCACCCAACACCTTGTTCTTTTACCTAGAGAGGTACCACTAGTGAAACCTTGAACCCCGGTCCATCTTTCACCTTCATTGCCTTCGTTGTTACTTTTACTTTCTTTGCTGCTCCTACTACTTTTTTACTACTTTGTGGTGTTGGTGATTGGGGAAGTCTTAAAGGCTACACCCGTCAACACACCGTTGCTACTTATATCTTGTCTAGTGCTTTTTCAGGTGTGGTTGAATTGACAACTCAACTGCTAAGGCTTATAAGTATTCTCTGGCTCCCCTTGTGTCGAATCAATAAATTGGGTTATTCTTACCCGCAAAGACTGTTGTGATCCCTTACAATTGTGGGTTATCAGCATGATACACTCTGTCATCATAAACCTCCTTATATCTTTCCTCAAAAAAACCACCATACCTACCTATCAAGGCATTTCCATGGCCTTTCCGAGATATATTTCCATGCAACATCCACCTTCTCATGACTTGATCTTCCTGTCATACATGTTCCTTCTACACTGGCAGAGGTATACATTTGCACACATCATGATACCTACATCTTCTTTATGTTGAGTACCTTGTAAAGTGTGAAAGATCTTCTTTACTTCTCGTAAAATAGAGTGTTGCCCTTAAGTGAGGAAAAGATCCCAAACAGGACAAATTTAACAAATCCCAAAGAGGACTAATGAGAGTTAAATAGAAAGAGCCATTTAGGCCACCAAAAAATACACAAAAATAGAAAAAAGAGAAAAAGAAATAAAAAGAGAGAAGGGACCAATACGACTATTCCTTTTGAAAGATCCACACTCGTACTCCCTCTTATATCTTGTACTCTATAGATATGATCATATATGCATATAGCTATGTGGGGACCTTCACACTATAGAACTTGGCTTGTATATTCCAATGATGAGCCTCCTCAAACGAGCTCTAGGTCTTCTTGAGCGAGCAAGTTGGATGCACCCCCACTAGTTCCATTGGTAATCTTTTCTTAGCTCATATGTGCATCCGTTGCATGGCAATCCCTACTCCTCACATCATATCTACCATTTGGCCTTCTCTTGCCTATGATTGTCCTCATTGATGTGAGCCTTTCACACCCTTTTGGTCTTCCTTCTCCACCATATCTCTCTCTTTGCCATCCTAAGTGTCAAATCTCGTGCTTACGCTCATCCGTTGCATGAGTGCTCAAAATATTGAAAGGGAGTGGATCAAATTGACTTGTACCTGGCTAGTGGTCTGGGGACGAGTCAAGATAAGATTCAAAGAAGACTAAGTGTGAAACTTTAGTAAATTGAGTTCTCAACAAATACATATTTTTTTCTCGTATTCCCATCTCCCACTTCTTGCACGCAAACACCATCTGGAGACATTCGAGTCAAGGACAGCGAGAAATCTTGCACCTTTATGTTCTTATGTTTCTTGTTTCAATGCTAATATAGACTCTTGCCTGTTATGACTTGAATTGAATTACATAACTTGATTGCTTTACTTACAAAGTTCTTATATGGTTGTTAGCATATCACCACATAAATTATGCTTGTTATCATTTACCTACTCGAGGACGAGTAGGAATTAAGCTTGGGGATGTTGATACATCCCAAACGTATCTATAATTTATGCTCGCTCCATGCATGTTTTGTGTGATATTGCTATGTTTTATATACACTTTCATACACTTTTGATCATATTTGGACTAACTTATTAACTCAGTGCACCCCAGTGCCAGTTCCTGTTTTCTGCTGTTTTTTCTATTTCAGGTTTCCCCCGTATTAAAAATGCTCCAAAAATTCCGGGAAAATAAAACAAATATCAGCGCTTCGGAAGCTTCAGGAATCACCAAGGAGGGGCCATAGGGGAACCACCAGGGCCCAGGCGCCCTCGCGGCGTGCCCTATGGTGGGGTCGCGCCAGGGGGCGCCTGGACCCCTGGTTGCCCCCCTGGCTGCCCCCTTCGGCTATTTATTCTCTGTCACGGGACACCTCCGAAGAAAGAACCCTTTTTCGCGATCTCGCCTCTGTTCCGCTGCCGCTGAGCTTCCAAGATCAGGAGCTCTAGCAGATCTCTTCCTAGTACCCTGTTGGAGGGAGGATTGACCTCCGGGAGCTTCTCCTCCACCATGGACGCTTCCCGGATGATCCGTGAGTAGTCCACCTTGGACCATGGGTCCATGATTAGTAGCTATGTGATGTTCTCCTCCCCTCTTTGTTCTTCATGGATTAGACCTTGTGAGCTTCCCTACATGATCAAGGCACATATGTAATTCTTTCTGTTGTTGTTATGCTGAGTTTGCTGGGATCTGATGGATTATGAGACTATGCTCAGATTGTGATTGAGTAATATATTTGGTTCTTATCTTTTATATTTTTCTTCTTGAGTAATTCTTGCATGTTCTTCGTTCCCGTTTATTTCATTGGCCAAGTAGTAGGTAGTGACTCCAAGAGGGAGCGTTATGCTTGATTGTGGGTTCATGCCCCCTGATGACAAGCTTGAGTGACAAAAACATGAGCCTAGGGGATGTGTTGTTGCCACAAGGGGGAAAACAACGGTGCTTGTAACCGCGGTTGCAAGGATTATTTACATTACGCAAAGTTCTTTTAATGCAGTTGTCTGTTGCTTTGGGTTTACACTTTGGGTGGGGCTCGCAAATTAATACCAGCGAGATGTTCTGGATAGATATCTCAAGCTGGATGATTAGTAGTAGATGCAGATGGATTTCGGTCTACTTATTTTGGCGTACCGCCCATGTTTTTGAGCCTCTTCCTTTCTTTGTAGCATAGTTAGCATTGGTTTGTGCCCGTAATCCTGTCAATTTCCCAGCTGTGATTGGTTTACCTCGCATAGCAGTTTTATCTTCTTTTGGGAGAGAGGCGTCACTAGTGAACGTCATGGGACCCCGGTCCATATTTCCACCACTATTTACACCCTCAATTTACTTTTTGCTTTCATTTTCAGTTGCAATTAGCACCACTATTATCTGTTACGTTGATCCTTTGTAAACAACAATGCCGGAGAGGTTTACAACCTCTCGAAACTTCGTTGGGAGCAAAGTTACTTGTGTGTGTCCAGGTCCAGGTTAAGAGAGCAATATCTCAAACGGCGCGTTGCTCGCTTCACCACCTACTTGTAGTTATCGGAGTCCTACTGGTTCGATCTCAACCTTGTTATCTTTGCCAAGGGAAATTTGCTGCTATCCTACATCTCACCTTCCACTTGGGGTAACCAACAAAGGGCGAGAAGCCATTATCATATCTCCCGCATTAGGTGTCTTCTTTGCTTGAGCTATGATATTTTCTACTGCTACCCGACCACCCATGCACCGTTTAGGTGTACAAAGGGCAAGGGTCCAAAGTCCCTGCGTACTTAGGATTTATACCGGCGGATGGCCTATCTGTTGATCCTAGGTAGGACTACGTCGTGTTGGATAGCCTCGATGGGGCATCCCCTAATAGGTTGTACGCCACCTTGGAGATCCGAGCGTGTAGGGTAACAGTAGTGCTGCCCCTGCAGGGATGAAATCTATTCGAATAGTCGTGTCCACGGTAACAGGACGCTTTATGCTGAAGCCAGATCCTAATACTGCAAACTATTACAAGTAAACTGTTGTTCCCGGATGTCTTCCTCGCAGGGAAGTGGAGGAAGGAATCTCGGGAGCATTAATAATTAATACAACTTACTATTATACAATGATGCAGCAACTTTTGTTGCATTGTTACTTTATGCTTTATATATAACTGTTGGCTAATGTCTTCTTGTGCTTCAAGAACCGACTGAAGATGCTAGTCTTCGATAAGCCTAGCTTTTTCCCTCTTACCCTGGTATTTATGTCTTACAGTCCACTATGCATCCTCTTCTTCCATTTTGATATCAATGCATAAATGCTTAGTAGCCTGGGTTTAAGTCTCGCTGAGTATGCTAGATAATCACCCTTTCTTTATTTTCCACCTTTTGTTTTATATACCCGGTTGCTGCGAGACGATGGAGCCAAGGAGCAGGAGTACCACGGAGGCGCCTACTACGACGTTGAGTTTCCCGTCGACCAGGAGTGGTTTGGAGGTTCCCAGGCAAGATTCCTCACCTTTTCGATCATTGAGTAGTGTTTGTGCTAGCCTTCTTAAGGCAAACTTGTATTCTTGTGTCTGTACTCAGATACTATTGCTTTCGCTAACTTTGTGCTCTCGAGCTGTTGTATTCGTGCCCTCGTGGCCCCTGGATTATAATATACATATTGTATTATTTTTATTTTGTAGTGTTGTGCTATGATATTCCTACCGTGGCACCCTGATCTCGGTCATGGACATTGCGTGTATGATTAGTACATGATCATAAATCAGGGGCGTCACAATGCATGACTACTCAAGAACACAAATATAAAAGAGAACTAAATATATTAATTCATAAACTGAACACAATCTCATAATCCATCGGATCCAAGAAAAAACATCATAACAACGTAGAAATATAACAAATATGCCTTGGTTATGATAGGAAGCTCACAAGGTCTAGACAATGAAGCACAAGATTGGAGAGAATACATCAACTCGCTTGCTGCCATGGACCCATGGTCCAAGGATGGACTAATCACGGCGCATCGCGGAGGAAATCATGGTGATGGTAGGCCTCCGCAGATCAACCCTCCCTCCGTCAAGGTGTCGGGACAAGAACTTCTGTTGATCCCGATCTTGGAATCGAGGAGGCGGCAGAACAGTGGCGTAGATTGCGAAAAGGGTCCTCCTCAAGGGTTTTTGGAAACGGGGGTAAATATATGCCAAAGGAGGGTGCCAAAGGTGGGGCTACCTGGCCAGGCGACCAGGGGGCACGTCCAACCCCTGGTAACGCCGTCTGTCCACCTGGTTAGAGGGTGGCCCCCCTCTGGCTGAGCTTCGGTCTTCTGGAGTCTTCCGATTTAAAAGAATTTCTAGAATTTTTCTAGATTTTTCCGAGCACTTTGATTTTTTTAACTATTTTCTCCATTGCACGGACGAAAACATACATGAACTAGCACTCGGCACCAGGTTAATAGGTTAGTCTCAAATATGTTGCAAATGATATGAAAGTTCATCAAAACATGTAAGAATGTCACCAAAGAAGCATGGAATAAGAAAAAATTATAGATACATTTGGGACGTATCAGCTCTTTGTACTCGTTGGGAGCAAAGTTATTTGTGTTCTTGTGTGCAGGTTCAGGCAAATAATTTCCGGTGTCGTTGCAGGGAAGCACTACTATCCCCGTCAACAAGCTAATCTCTGGCGTCGTTGTTTGCCACCATCTGTTGTCTCCGGAATCCTACGGAAGACATAAACCTTGA
Source organism: Bromus sterilis (assembly GCA_950022295.1). Lineage (NCBI taxonomy): Eukaryota > Viridiplantae > Streptophyta > Magnoliopsida > Poales > Poaceae > Bromus > Bromus sterilis. Next base: position 341,608,730 of record OX465596.1, on the reverse strand, counting down.
TATCTTTTTGAAGGAAAGTTTTGTACTATTTACAACATAACCTTGCACTTGGGGTAACCAACAAGGAGGTGTTAACTGCACCCATCAATGAGACACAATTATGGTCGGAGAGATCGAGGAAAAGAACTATTCCCAAGAAAAATACATTGTTGTGATGCTTGGATGAATGTGTTTCTTGATGCATCGGTTGACACATATAAATCAAAGGACAAATTTTGGAGTCAGGTTGAAGAGTACTATAGCAACATCGTGAATGCCCATCAATCCGCACTCAATACTCTCTTGGGAACCGTTGGGTCGCCATTCAAGAGCAATCCAACCGATGGTTTATTTGTGTTGATAGTCATCCATTCACCACCGAGTACGGTGGAAGTGATGGCATATGGACCTATCATCGAATATCTATACAAGCAAAACTAAAATAAGAACGGTGACAAGGGCTTCACATTGCACCATTTCTACAAAGTACTTGCCAACAACAAGAAATGGATTAGGAGGAATTTCAAGACCGCACCAAAGAGGTCATGGCTTAGCATATCCACTATCGCCGATGACAAGGAGGATCAAAATCGTATCAAAATCCCGAATGGTAATAAGATTGCAAAATAGAGGAAGAAGAGAGGAGGCTTATACACCTACAAGAAAGAGATATCGGGTATGGCTGAGACTAAGAAAGCATTGAAAGTCAAACACAAAGAGAAGAAGGCAATGAGGTAGAATGAACTCAAGTCCTTGAAGGGCAAGAAATGTTGGTCCAAGTTGGCGATCGAGGAGAGGAAGATGATGTCGAATGATTGTGGGCTTGCACTCGAGGATGAAAGTATTGTGAAAGATAAAAAGGTTGAAGAGTATGTTATCATGTTCATGAACCCAAACATGACGGATGCCACGACAAAAAAATATTTGGAGATCACTCATGCAGAGATCATGAACCAAACTCACAGGGACGGTGGTTACCTTGAAGGGGGCGGCGGCTGTGGAGGTGATATTGGTGCCCATGGGGTGTCCAAGGAGTTAATAGTGGTGACTATATAGGTGCTGATGATTTTCTTGAAGGTAATGGTGGTGGTGATGGGCACTAAAGTCCTTTAGTTTGTGTTGGATGCCTTTGGTAGAGCTTAATCCATGAGAACACATGCTATGCTTTAGTAATTTTAGATTAAATTTGATCGTTGTGGTGCATTTTGAATGAACTTTATGCATACTTTAATTTGAATCACTCAATCCGATGCACTATATGCATGTTTATGATTGATTTTTGTGTATGTCAAATTTGAATCATTCAAATGACTGATAAAATAGTGTGCAATTGTTTAAAATGCATGAAGAAGAGCTAAAACATGATGAATTTTTTATGTTAAGGGTTGATTATAAAATATCGGCTAGAAACGATGATCCTTTAACTCCTTAAACGATAAAAGGCCAAATGAAAAGTTAATTTGAAGGAAGCAGTTAAAATGTTTAGGGAATCGGCTAAGATGCCCTAAGGTAGATAAGGTTATCCTCAATGACTAAAACTAAATATCTCATCATGGAAAAATTAAGGACAAGCTACATATCAATCGATTGAATTTTTTTGGTTGGATCAATCAATCTTTTTAGGACCATTGCATGCCAAAGGAACGGTTGCGAGATCCTGTTCAACCTCGCGGTAACAACAAACGTTTTCATGTAGCTTTTTTCAATCTATGTCTGATTATTTCACATACTATCGACCGGGCGGCCGCTTGCCTCCGCCGACCCGCTCTCCCTTTAACTTGCCCTCACTTTTGTGCTAACCACCGTCCTCGATCATTCCTATAACCCGGTGACCTTTAGATTTCGATGCCGACGAACTATATCTTTACCTTTATGATAGACACTGAGGCAATCTTCTTCTACAAATCCCATGAACTCTTTCTCGACGGTATCGATTGATTGGATTTTTCTCAAGCGCATGACATTTAGCTATTGTGCAAAAAATAACATCCATCATCGTCGTCACCAGACAAACAAATACCTAAACTACGCATCGAGTCTTCGATGCATGCATCACCTGAAAACAATTTCTCCAAGTCCTTGTTTTTTTACCTCATTATTAAGATGATAAGTCTCTTTTATGTTCTCCGAGCAAGCGTGCAACTTGGGTTGGAACGACCTGCAAGCAACGATGAGGCGAACATCTCACTCCTTTTCATGGCCAAATTCAAAAATGCCGTCCACAAAGGTCATACTAATGCTTGAATTACGCAGCTGGCCCTCCACGCACGGGTGTCTAATCCAAAGATTTGTTTCTTTATATGCATACGCCATGCATACTAGATTCATGCATGAGTGATGCAACATATGGCATTTTTTAATTTCTCAAAAAAAAAACATATGACATTTTTTTATTTATGCTAACGAGAAAATGCAACTTCGACCTAATGGGATATGGGGTAAGCAACCTCAAAAATTTACGCGAATCAACCTGTGATTGAGTTGGTTAGGTGGATGGTTGTATCTCATCCCACCAGAGTTTAAATCTTAGATTTGACAATGTTGCTCGCATTTTTCTAAATTTATTTCAGGGCTTCCGGTAAAGATATGGTTCATCGGCATAGAGATGATGTACTGGTTCAGTATTGCGAAGATGCTCATAGAGATAGGGTGTGCGTGTGTACGTCATAGAGATGATTGTATACTCGTGTTCGTGAGCGTCTGAGTTGTACTATATTCCTAAAAAAAAACCTCAAAAATTCACATAGAAAACACAACTACGGACAGGTAGTAGTTAAACACAATACTGTAGAGAAAATACAGCTCATCGATTGATCATCAAGCCGCACATTACGTTCCTATATATGTAAAAAGTTGTTTTTTTTTCCTCCAATGATTCAACAAGGAAATTAATCAAGAATTCAAGAGTAACCTATGTTTTTAGACTAAACCAAAAGTTTTTTTAGAAGGCTGGCGATCCAGTTCGGCCGGTCAAATGCAGACCGTCTGATCTCCGTGATCCAATGGACTAGATTTGCGCGTACCCCTTCGTTTTATATGACTGCAACATTTGGGTACCTTTGCAATATTTGCGGTACATTTGCAATTTTTTTGGTACACGAATGCAATATTTTTTTATTTTTGATGTTTTTTCAGCAAAAAAATATGGTAACAAATTTTAATCGCTGGTGGCAGCATTTTTTATTATCAGTTGCAACAAAAAATTCATAATCCGTCGTGGCTAATCACTTTATAACTTTTTCGTTGTAGAAAAAACTCTTAACGGTAGTAGCAAAAACACACAACAGTGGAAGCAAAAATTTAAAAGGTTGCAACATTGTGCGTAACAAAAACATACAACGGTAGTAGCAAAAACATACAACGGTTGTAGTAGAAAAAATAACGGTGGCAACAAAATTCATCGTCACCGCCGTCGAGGTCGTAGCTCCGCAGTGGTGATGTAGCAAAAATCTTGTCCGGTAGTAGCAAAAACATAAAATAGTAGAAACAAAATGGTTCACTGGTTGCAACATTACATACTCAGATATTCCCCTATACATTATGCGTTGTAGCAAAAATACCAGTTTATTCCTTTGTAGCAAAAATATGATATGGTTGTAGCAAAAATAAATTGATGGATGTGCACGGAGCCGCTCATGGCCATGGAGGCCATGCATGGCCGACGACGTGGGGGCACGGGAAGGTGCGGACTTGACGGAGGAGGACCGGGGCGGACGCGGCTTGTCGGGGAGGGGCCGGATCTGAGCAAAGGGAGAACGCCGACGAGGTCCCTGGAGCACGTTGGCGAGCTTCTCGAGCCATGGCCATGGTGGCAGGCAGTGCGCGACGACGCGTGGCCTCAAACATGACGGCGGGATGCCGGCGTGAGGACGCAGCCAGGACGGCGAGCGAGCGGCGCAAAGACCCTCGGCGGTAGCAGCAGCACAGGCGTTGCCGTGATCTGAAAATTGAAAAGAAGAAGAAGGTGTGTTCGGGGCGACCAGCCTAATCGCTTGGCCGGTTGACCGGCTGTCAACATTAATCTTTTTAGAACGACTAAACCAAGAGTTGATTTTGCATGCAAGTGCATGTTTGGTTTTTCTGTTTGCGAATTATTTAGCAAGGAAATTAATTAATCGAGAGTAACTTGTAATCTTAGCCGAAACTAAGAGATGCTTTTTCGTAAATCTCCATGTTGGTCTAGTTTATAGATAGAAAGGTGCTTTGTGTGCGATCCAAAAGACGTCGCCGTCGACGTGATCGATCACCGGCGACAAACACCGGTATTCCAGCGCGTCACGCGACACCGCTCCATATTCTTATCGCCAACATGAACATATTTTCAAAAAGGGTTTGGGCGTACAAATGCGACGATTACTTCATTCTCTTCCAGTTGACTTGCTCTCTCTGCATGATCTCCCGGCCGGCCGGCCCTAAAATTTGCACGTTCACAGTTCATTTTATACGGGCGTCCATACGCCTCTGTCTATACGTCCGGTAGACGCGTTGGTTGATATGAATATATTTAGAACAAATTTGTTTCGTGTAGGATCGATGTTGCATCAAAACAGATGGTGTCCAAGGAATGCATTGCACGTACGTTCACACACCTTTCTTTTTGATGGAACTGCGTACGGTCACAGGTTAGTTTATGTGCCGCAAGGCAAGAATCGCAGGCGAGGACAAGGGGAGAGAGAGATACTCCTAGACGAGACGAGGTCACAAGTTAGTTTATGTCATCTTTGCCTAATCGGATTGGGTATATATGTTTGGTGGCCAAATTATTCTTAAGTAATGTTATCACTCCAGCCTTCAACGTCAAGCTACATGTCATGCATGCGTCTCAGCCACGGCGCCAAGCACATACATGTTGACGTTTTACGGAAGAATATGTGCAACAAGTGTTTATTTACTGTTGGAAGCTTCAGTGCCAGTTAATGTTGTTATAATAGCCAGATTAGTCCCTTATAAGTCATGTTTTTTTTCATTTTTTTCATTTGGTGGGTTTATAGAAAAAACGAGAACTGTGTTTTCTGTGCCTCAAAGTAGTTAGTCACATATTCACACAAAAAAGTAGTTAGTCGCAAAATATAAATCATACTCCCTTCGTAAACTAATGTAAGATGTTTTAGATTACTATTTACAGAGGGAGTATTTATTCACTTACTTGTATAAACCTAGGTCCACCAGTCAAATTAAGGAGGGAAACATCACTTCTTTTTATATGTTTTCCTAATTATGTGCAATAAGTCAAATACCATTATTACACTTCACCAAGGACTGGGTTGTAATTTCTTATTCTGTTAGAATGCCTTTGTAATGTTGAGGGTTTTTTTTTCTGTTAATGCTGACTACTTTTGTCTGTTAATGCTGAGGTTATTATTATAAATATATATTTCTCTTCGAGAAAAAGCAGTAACTCAAATATATATATTTCTCTTCGAGAAAAAGCAGTAACTCAAATGGCATTATCATACATCACCAAGGCCACCCGGACCAATGGATTTGCTGCCCCAGCGTAGACAACTACCCCGGTAGAGGAGTTGAGACCTTGGTAAGTAAGCAAAATATTGTTATTTTTGGTGATGTGTGGAGTCTTTTCCTTGTTACTAAACTCATTGTTTACTGCATTTGATATCTAAGCTTACTTCTCCAATGCAATTCATCATTACCTTTTCCCCCGTTTTGAGGAGGCGTAGTACAAGACTTTCACTCCTTTTAAGTATTTAATTTATTCCACCGTGGAGATGGGTGCACCTAAAGATTTAGTATATGTTCCGAACTAAAACCATGATAAGCTTTATGGGACGAAGGGAGTATATTTTTAAGAGAAAATGAACAAAAACCATGACAAGCTTTATGGGACAGAGGAAGTATTTAGTATGTTATTAAGTATGTGCCCGTGTGTTTTTATGGAGGCCTAATATTTTTAACATAATAAGAAATCACACTTTTTTTGATGCAAAATAAGTAGAAAAAAATAAGATTATGATTTGATTATAAAACTACATTTTACGTCATTTCTTAATCTGAAAATTATAGATTGATCAGATTTACTGAGTTATCAAAGGTTGATTCGACTAAAAGGTAGTGGAAAACCGATTTTTTATGAAGGTTGGAAGGATGGACGAAGAGGTAGTGGAAAGAAAAGTTGATGTAAGATGAAACCTTACAATATTTTTAAATAAAATAGTGACTTACAATTATCTTTTCAAGAATAACTTTTAAAGTAATAGTTTTACAATGATACAAGGTGTAAAAATCTATATCATTTTCGGGCATAATTATAATACAATTCCCAAGAATATGGAAAATCCTTTCACAAAAATAAAAGAAAATATGGAACTCAAATATGGTGGTGTGTGATGCACCCTCTAAGGAAACATGTCTCCTCCATCTATGTGGAAAATATAAATGTTGGCTTGGATGCTCAAATTCTTATGTTTCAAGCTTATTACTTCAGTATGTGCTCTATCAGTTTTATTAAGATTGTGGAAAGTAACTATAATAGTACAAAATTAAGTACGTGGAGTACAAAACCAAAACTAAGAGCATCTACGACCAGACCTTCCACTTTCCCCAAAGTGTCAAGGTGAACAATCCTGACACTATATAATTGATAATAGTCATCCAAACGGACCGCCAAAACTTAGTGTGTATGTCTAGGCTACCAGGCACCCCTCATATCAATCTCCTATGGGTTGAGGATATGGAGCCACCCGAACACGTCTGGAAGCGGTAGTCATCACGGATTCAACTTGCACTAGCCCTCCCTAACCCACTCCTCTCCACTATTTTGTCCACTCGCTTACACTCTCCTTTCCCTGTCCGCTAACATTCCCTCTCTGAACCATGGCCAAATCGATTTAGCAGTGGTTCCTCGTCTAAGGCAGACGATGTTGACTGGGATAGCCTCGCGACGGAGTAGAACGAGGATCTCGCCAAGCGTGTTGCCTTTCATCGGCCATGGAAGGACAGGGGAGGTAGCTCAAGCTTTGGGCCCTCCTACGTAGTTTGACGGGGAAGCTCAAGTGCCGCCTAACGATGCGACCCGCCCTGCTCCATGCTCTCCCTAGTGAGACAATGGGGTGAGTACTGGTACCCATCTCCTATGGGTACTGATCCTCCTAGAAGGCGCTAGGTGTTTGTGTCGACGCCGTCGAGTCCACACCCACGCCTCGCAGAGTCAGAGGCAAAGGCAGCTTGCTGCGCGAGGTAGGCGGTCTGAGATGGATCTAGTGGGTCAATCTAAGGGCAGGGCAGATTCATGTCGGCGGTTGACCTTCCCTCAAACTCGAAGGATGAACTCATCCATGACATCATCAATCGACCGTTTACCATGGCAGAGATGGATACCCACAACCACCACCGCCGCCGCAAAAATGCCAGGCCATTGTCGCTCGACCTCAAGGAGTTTGAGCAGCCCGCCAAGAAGAAGGTGACAATATAGTGAATGCCACGCGGCTCGCCAAGTACTAGGCTCGTACCACCTGATGTCTTTCCCTCCTCGTCCTCCAGCAACACCTCTAGCGATGATGTCACCGCCCCTTCGGCTACCGATGCGTACGGTGATGACTTCTACACTTACTACCGCAACATCAGAGACGCCAAGATGAAGGGCTTAGCATGTAAGCGATGAACTTTGACTTCATCTATCTAGTATGCTTTTCGTCGAATTTCTCTTAGTAGATCTATCTAACTACCTATATTTTGTGTATGTTTTGTTGTAACGAAGTTGCTATGTACGATGGTATGCTTTGTTATCTATCTATGTTATCTTCATATACTTTTATTGGGATTGCATGAATTTGGTGGTTTGCATACGAGGAAGAAGACTATGAATGCAGAGAAATGAGAGATGATTGAGCGATGTTCGCGGACGTGTCCACATACATATATGACCTCACATTTTGGCAAGTCTAGTTTATGTGCTCTAAGGGAATACATACCGGTGGTAATTACCCCGAACAGGTGAAGGTCCTCCTTTACAAGATAGGCTACATCAACCATCAAAAGATCAAAAGAAAGGTCTTCCAGAAGATATGACATCTCTTCTCCTTCCACACATGCATGCCGCAACGTATGCGAGCACCTTGCTAAAAAAATCACTAATTCTTGGGCGATAAGGAATATTGATCATGTTGGAAATGATCGGTATTATGTTTCTTCGAAACACGGTCCTTTAGGGATCGTTTCATTACAAAATATAGAAGAAAGTCGCTAGGATAAAATAGGGAAACCCGAGCATAAATTGTTACAAAACGTCCATAAACAAGGGCACCTTTGTCGACCAGACACCAACAAGCTCCACACACATCACCAAGGAGAGGACACCATTGAGGTTTCCTGCAGTGTCATCATCAACACTTTTTCCCGAGCAAGCAACTCTAACTTGGCCATGGACATTCCGTCAAGACACCTTCAAACAAACAATACACGAGAATCATGTTGACCAAAGAGAAACGATCAACCGCCGACGTCAAGGACTAGCTAGATATTAGGCAGCAACAATGACATGGGATGGACTGGCCAGATTATGTTAGTGCAAGACACTCTTCTTTCTTATGCAAGAGTAGTCGTTAGAGAAGTCAGATCGGTATTATGTCTGTCAAAATATCCTTTCAAAATTATGCCTTAAGTTTATTTTTTGATGGAGGGACCAAATGACCCATTTTGATGGTTGTGCAGCAGGAAATCATCATCGCATGTAGCTGTACGGATCGTAGAAAAGAGATGTCGACAACACATAAGTTACGTTGATTTTGGTGTTACTCGAGCACCTAGTTTCGAGTACCAGGGTGAAATTGTAGGTCTGGCCCATGTTGATTATTCTTGATCATGAAGATATTTTTATGTCATTACCTTATTAAACACATTGCTCGAATATGCCCGAAATAGTTCTTTTGGATGAAAACAAGATTCTAGATTTGGGTGATTGGATCCAGTGACAACGACAACTGAGTGTCGCTCCCTTTTGAAGACGTTGTTCTTAAAGAACCTCATCGTCCATTTCGTGTCATGAAATGGTTGGTGCAAATATGATCATAACTGTAATTTTCTAATCATATATCTCATCGCTTTGGATCTTTTCTTACTAAGCATGAATTTGGTTTTTATATTACTTTGCTATTTGTTGGCGCGATTTTATGTGTTTGTGTTTGTGTTAGTTGTGTGCATCGTACTTATGCAAAGCTCCTTGTATTTATATCATTTTGATATTTCATTCAAAACCAATAAAATCTATCTTTTTTTACATAACAACTAACCCATTTAGATCCATCGCATTTTGCTTGTACAAAAGGCATATACATATGTTAGGTGTAGTGGCCACAAATGCTGGTGCTCCTGGTGACACAGCCATCAAAATAAATGGGTTTAGGGCATCAATATGTCCTTGAGCTCTGTGCAAATAGACGGCTTCTTTGTCATCAACAAAGCAAATGATTCACCTTTTCGCCCCTCTTCCCTCCAATAGAATAAGTGTGCAAATCCAAAATGGCCTTGTAACATGTGTGTCTTGAAACAAGGATCTAGGACTAACCTTTTTTTCTTACTTTCATTGGAAACTAGAAGCCCTATTAGGATACTATAATAGGGATGGCAGGAAAATAGGGCTAGCTTTGGACCTTTTCCTCTTAGGTACTCCATCACTATGAATGTACACTGCGATATCTTCTAGCCAACATTCTGTTTTAAACTTCACCATTGTGATACATATATATCAGGTCCAGACAAAAAGTGAAATTCCTTAGGAGACTTCTGTTTCTAAGGGGCAGATACATACTCCAGAATACATGTGTGATTGTTGATATCAGGTCCAGTTTGGTATAATTAACCCCTAATGGTATGCAAAGCAATATTATTCAAAGGACAATACACACAAATATGATTTTATGTTTTACGTATAAATTGCAGCGTGTGATTCACAAAATGATTTAATCAAGCAAAGTATTATCATGACATTCTAGATTCAATCTTCAATATGACACTCCTTTTCTTGATCATAAAGTAAGTCAAATTAATTAGAAAGACACATGTGAAATGTGAAAAAGGCTTTGATATAAACATAGAAGAACTTTTGGAGTGCTCATTATTCAACATATGTAAAGTTCACCCACCCAAAAAAGCATATGAAAAATTTGACGAAATTTGACTTTGGTATATGCCGACTGGATCATCATCTTAAATTTCAACTCAAAACTTAGAATTTGCAAGTAACAAAACACATACATTTATTTTTTTAGGCTAGAACCATAGAACAATTGTTCTACGGTATTTTTTTCATTTAAATCAGTATATTACAATGCTGGGGAAGTAAAAGAGAAATCAAACCGAAAACAGATCTAAAATAAACTAAAAATTTGAGCCCATGCTAGTTTTATGCAACTTGGAAAAGAATTAAGTAAGATTACTATCAATCCAGTCTTGAAGCATAGCAATAAGCCTACCTCTCATCTTGTACTGAAGTAAGGAAAGGTCTTTCTGAAATCTGCTTCTTCAGTTGATCATTGATGGTTCGATGCGTTTGATTTGATAAGCAACATTTCTCCTTTACCAATTTAATTTAATTCACCATAGGTCAGAATCTCATTTCCTCTTCTCTTTCTATTTGGATCTTTTCGTATAGCTAGGATAATTTTTTCAATGCATCTAGAGTAAATAGAAAATGATACTTCATTCAATCTATAATAACTATCACTCATTTAATACTAAACTGTTATAATTTTTATACTAGATGAATGATACTTATTATAAATCAAAATTTGCATTAGATGAGCAACGGATCGAAGAGATAACGTAAATATACATGAGAAAAGGCCGCTTTAGTCATTAGTGGCAATCCAGCAAAGGTTGCATGAGCAGGAAAACAGGGCCAAGCCAACAAGAAAACAAACGTAACGCTACTACTGGGTAAAAGTCAATATTGTGTACTTCATGGATACCCATGGATAAAACAGCCGCCGCATTTTTTTTATCAGCAAATGACACGGAGTTTGGCTTCGTTTTTTATTTGAGGGGAAAAGGAGCTTGGCTTGTTTGGGGTAACGACCTCCGACTTTGAGCTAGCGAAGTAGACCATACTAGAAGGGCAGTGATCGCTTCACCGTGCCGTTTAAGTTTTTTGATTGTTGTATGTTTTATCATATATGCTATATTTTTAGTTGTGAAAATTATTTAATGTAATGTGGTGTTTGGATGGATTCTTTTTACCGTACGATTATAGGACAACTTTAAATGAGTGCATGTACATAAGAATGCGAACTATGTTGTTCACCACGTGTGCTATGATGATGGTAAACATATCGTAGGCGACGCTTCTTTCTTGCCAATCAAGACTCACACAATCCAATCATTTATAAAATGGATGCATCCATTCAGAGATGTCACCACATAGTTAAATCTTGTATCTAGTTTTAAATTAAGAACCTCAACTAAATGAGGAGGCTTCAAAATTAAACATTTTAGCCAATTGGTCCTTGAAACACCAATTAACTTTGTCTGGATCCGATGTTGTAAAGTGGAATATCATGTTGTTTTTGTGTATGTCGTGGTTGAAACTTATTGTAGTGGCATCTACCGCATGAGCCAAATCGACTGATCGTGAACTCAAAAATTTTGTACTGCAATAACGTTTCGATTGTAAGCTCACAACAAATTCACTATAGCATGAACATACAACATATTAAAATTGACATTCAAATTTTCAAAAAAGATACATGTTGACAATGTTTTTTATATTGCCCATGTAAACTTCAAAAAATAAAAATGTGATATATTTAATAATAATAATTTATATAGGTAAAGAGTTGACCAAGTCAAATTCGAATATTTAATTGAATGCCATGACTAATAATTTAAATACATAGACAAAAGGTTTGACCAAATTAAAATTGACTACTAATTGATTCTAAAGGCTTTTACCCCTAGAGGCTTTAGTATATTAAAAGATGTTACTATCCCTGCACAAAGCACATAAAGTATTTCATACGAATGCATTGGAAGTAAGTTTATTTTGATCGAATGAAAGATGCACTTAAGCTCAATTTGCACGAAGTGATTTTTTAAAATACTTTTCATAGCTGGAACAAAAGGAAGGCTTACCCTTTTCATAGTTTCTAAAAATTGGACCCTCCCCCTCCCCCGCGTCGCCCCTCCTCTGGCAACACGGGGGAACACCCCTGTAGCGCCGCCACGTACCTCCTCCCCCCCTTCCCGTCTCGCCGCCACCCGAGGACGCCGGTGGCAAAGGCCGCCCGCACTCCGAGGAAGGTGGCGGCGGGGAATCATGCTGCCTCTCGCGGTCGTTTCCTGAGGAGAGGTGGGCATCGTGTCTGGATCGTGGATCCCGTCTCTCGGGGCGGTCGATGGCGGCTTGCTGCAGGCGTGGTGGCGGCGGCCTGGGGGCGTGTGGGGGAGGTGGCGGTGTCGTGCTTGGGTCCCGGGACGGCGCGGCTGTCGGGCGGCTCCTGGGCTGGTTGTCCGTGGTTGGCTTGGTGGCGGCAAGGCGCCTGCGCGCCGGCGACGAAGGTGGGTGGCGGATCCGGGACTGCTCCGGCCGGATCTGACGAGTAGGGTGTGTGTGCGGCTGCTGGCGAGGAGGTCGCGCGAAAAACGACGGATCTGGGCGCGCTCGTCTCGACCATGGGCGGCGGCGGATCTGGCGCCTACTGGCTTCCCCGGCGTCCTCTCGTGGATGTTGGTCCGGGGCTGTTTGCGGGCGCCGGAGATGCGGCCACAGATGGTCAAGGATGGATCCGGCGGTGGTGTGGGTGGCAGGGTGGCTGCTCACGTGGTTGCGGTGGCTGCTCGGGGGCGTCGGCCTGCGTGGTGGCGGCTCCGGGTTCCGGCGGCGGGTGGTGGAGGTTGGGGTGCTGTGGCAGGAGGTGCCTGGTGCCGGTTGTGGTGGTGGTGGTGCTGTGGTGGTGGTGGCGGAGCTGCAGCAGCAACTACGAGTCCTCGTCTTCTGCGCTCACCAACGAAGGTGGCGTTGTGGCTCCAACTGGTTTGGAGTCCTCCATCTCCCAGATTTTTCAGATCTGGTGCCGTTCCTTAAGCGCTCCCATGTGTTATTGGCGGCTTCGGTGCATTCGTTCTCTGACGGATGTGCTCGGGGTTTCAGTGAATCATCAACTACACCTTCGCTCCGTTGAGAGGTTGTTCTATCAATTTAGGCGAAAGTCTTGCTCCTTTGGAGCCAGCGATGGTGGCGCTCGTGGGCGTCGCTAAGCTTCATGAAGGCGTCGTTGTTATATTGTTAACACCTCTCATTGTCGTCTTGCTATGGGTATGTACTTAAACTCGGGGTGAAAACCTTGCATCGACCTTGTCAATTTCGGCGGTAGCTGCGTCCTTGGACGTCACTTTCCTCTCTGGAGGTACCGTCATGGAGCTCCTGCCACACATAGTTCCTTGTTATGTGCTCCCCGAGTGAAAACCTAAGACCAGGCTTGCCGGATCGGGTGACGGTGTTGTGTCCTTCACGTCACTACCTCCTTGGAGGCGTCATCTTGGGGACCCAAACGACGACTTTCGTTCGGCCTGTTGATTTGACTATTGCGCCTGATGGTTGTGGTGGTGGTTGGTGTTGGTGGTGGTGGTAGTTCGGTGTTGTTCTTGGGGGAAGGCAGTGGTGCCTCTGTTGCCGCCGGGCAGCCAATTCCCCCCCCCCCTTGTGAAGGTGTCTCGCTCTGCTACGCATGCTCAAGACCTCCCGTGGCGGCCGATGTGTTGCGGCGAGCTTACCGCTCTTAGTGTTATCTCGGTTCTGCTTTGCTCTGTTATGGCGCTTGAAGCCTCCTCAACTGGTTAATCGTCCTGATTTCCGTGGCGGAGCCCTTAGTCAAGGTTCGTGTTGTGGCACTCGTTGATTGTTGATGCTCCTGAGTAGCGCCGTTGGGCTCGGATGCGCACACCAGTGGTGCGTTAGGCCTATTGTTCCTTCTGGTATTGTGATCATTCGATGACACCCCACATCTACTTGTGTCTTTGTTGTGGTGGTTTCTCGGTATGCTAGCTAGGCGGGACTCGTCCTGGGTGTCCCTTTCTCTCTCTTCTTCCTTCTGCTTAATGTATGGTTTTCAGCCCTGTTTTCCTTCTAAATGGGTCAATATGTTCTAGTTTTTGATCCGGTTTTCTTTATAAACTGGATCAACCAAAGTCTAAGAGGTAACTCTTTGGTGTTTGGCCGCTTTTGAGCAATATATTCAGGTGGGAGAGCTCTCACTCTGGTGATTCCTCAAAAATAAATTAGTTTCTAAAATTTCCTGCAAATCCCACTGATGTTCCCTTAACATTTGGAAATTTTATGGTGTATATCTGAATCATATAGTGGTCTCTGAAACACAGATATCTTAAAAACATGTCAACGAGTTCTACATACGTGCTTGACGGTGATGTTATGGCTATCTACCTTCTCTCTCGTTGAATTTTTACATACGTGCTTGATGTTGATGTTGTGAGTACATATGCCCTCTCTTTGTCGTTAAACTTCCATGTTGAAACATCTTTCCTCGTAGATTTCCTCCTACTCAGATCTCACCAACTATTTACCCAACTCCCTTTGAAAGGTCTGTCCAAGGTTCCTTTTGCAGATAAGAAAATGGATGCTGTGACGCGGTCTTCCAATATTTTCAGTCATTTCTTTGTTTGCTATCAGGATATATGTGAGTTTGTTCACCAATCATAATCGACTAGCAATAGTAACAATCTAATATACACGTCAGAGACTCGTGCACTTCTGAAAGTATGTGGTAAGACGCTAGGATCGGCATACTCTCTTCTACATGCCCTTTTGGGCAAGCACTTGCCTGGAATTTTCGTTGAATATATTTAAAGCTTTGAAGAAATCATGATGTACAATAAATTTGAGTTTTCTGTAATTTAACATATTATGCAAATATGCGAGTTAAAAAAACCTTGTGTTCACTTGCAATGTGCAATTGTAGAAGACTTGTTATTTTCCAAATGATGGGAAGCCGTACGTGTGACAGTGAAATTTTAGGAAAGAAAATGAACCATCGGCCGTCCATGTGTCACCAAAACGCAGATGGCCGGCACTAGAGGCTAAGCTTTTTTTTTGTTATTGTATACGTAAGAACATTTTTCTCCTTTTTGTTGAAAGGGACTTGAATGATAGAAGTATTTGTCACTTCGAGTTAGGACTACTAATTTGTACTGTACGCAATGATGGTGCAATGTTTAATGTCAGTTCACTATAACTAATTTTACTAGATTCCAAAGTATAAACCTACAATACTGTAGATATCACAGCATCTCATTGACCAGGTCATATGCCTTCCTATAAGATATGTGCACATGCAGGCAACTAGAAGAGTTCAACAGGCTTTGCTGCGCCGAAGAACATGGCATTGGTCCTCAATTTCTGAATACACCATCACTATTTTAGAAACATATACCCAGGTGTGATTTAAGCAGTGTAACATGTATGAGCGGTTGCAATTTGCAAGCTCTGGTCTTATCATATAAAAGTTGAAGAAATAAATAGAAGGCAAAAAGAGAAAACAATATTTATATGAACTACGACATCGATGAAAATAATAAGTATGATAAAATTCAAAAATATATACATTGCAGTCCACATTTTTTGTTACTGTACTTTTGACACGCCAAGACTTTCCCCAAGGCTGGCTTCTTACTTTCTGTAACAATACGAAAGCGACAATCTTCCTTTACAGAAGTAAGCATTGAAAGTATTTAGCATAATAATGAATTTAATACTACAATTATTCAAAAATCAAAATCGCGCATGCTCATGCCACACCGGTTTTACAATTATCCAAAGCAAAATTATAACTTGTATGTATGATAAAGAAGACGACCTAGAACTACATCCCATCGAAACAGTGCATGTATGCTAGACTTGGTTCAGTTTTGATGCTTTCATGAATTAAAAACCACCAAAAAGCAAGAGATAGTGGAATAACATAAAATCAAGAGTTCAAGACATGCTACTTCATGAACCGGTTGGTCGCAATTCTCTCATCTTACAAAGCAAAAGAGCTCAAAAACCACAATTTCAGCAAAAGTGCTCAAAAACCACAATTTCACCTAGCAGGGATAAAGCACGTGCTATGAATACAACATTCAAGTCGGTAATACCTAGATCAACATAATTTAAGAAAAAACAAAGTTGAAGTCATTTTCTTAGATAATACCTTTGGATCACTACATTTAAAACAGCCTCTCTGTGCCGTATTACATTTTTAATGGATGACAACTGAGCGAGTACAACATAATCAAAGATGCCAAAGAAAAGTATTAAAATAAGCGGAAATGCTCACATCAACGACCTAAAAAAAGTCATAGTTCACATCGACATCAATATGCAGGCAAGTTCTCACTCTGCACAAGCATCTCCAACAACGTAAAAATAACAAAGAAACCTTCCTACAATTGCATGGCAAAATCTAATGAAAAGAAAAACAAATATCGGAAAGGACATGACAGATAGATTAGCTCACAGATTGTACACCATATCATCTATGCATAACAATGTAACTCCATTCCCACTGTAGATAATACCAAAATGCATGAAAATGACTATGTAGGCGAATGAGTTCCGGAGCAAAGAAATGACAGGTGCATAGAAAAAAACTTATGTAATTTACGAAGGAGAAACAATATTGTGGAAACAAAACAAGTTATCCGAACACATAAATAGAAGTGTAAGCCCTTTCATGATCATTATCGAACCAGGCAACTAACACTCAACATTAATCCATCACATAATCAATTATTCTCATTTATGTTTTTCAGATAACTGCAGTTATAATTTAGAAATAACTATTCCTTGGAACCTCATTGGGTTTTCTTTTCATTTGGGACATCTTTTTTACTTTCACGTCCTTCTTCACTTTAATTTTCTTTCTTTATTTAATCTTCATCAAATTTCGGCCATTATACAAGGCCGTGACTTCTCAGATGGAACATCATAAGAAGGAAATTATAGGAGCATCAGAACCGTATATTGCTTGCATTCCTTGTGTGTATTTTCTTGTCGGTTTGGCAAAGTTGATGAAACCTGTGAAACACATTTAAAAAATCATAGGCCTTCAACTCTAAATATGCAAAGAAACTGAAGGAAATGTAGAAAAATTGAGCACATACTTACCAGATATTGTCCCAAACCTAGCTAGTTGAGAGCGGTTTGTGAATATAGGAAAGGTAACTCATTTATAGGAAATAATAAAGTTGCATAAAGTGCGTAAAATAGATTTTATATTGGTATCAACAGGAGAAGAGGATAACAGAAGTGTAGAAAATGTATCTGGATCTATATTATGTACTGAAAAATCTGTCATAGAAGGCAAGTTTATTCATAAAAGTATAAAATCATGTTTAGTTGGGGAGAAGATGTCGTTAAATGTATCTCAAGAGACTTCTCTTAAATCTAAATTTGCAGATGGCAGTGTGATGCATATTTATCTGTCTAAATGTGCATGCATAAAGAAAGTCATAACAAAAAGTTATTCTGACGTTAACTGGTCCTTACAGTATCTACCTTGTGTGCAGATTTTCCTCTACAATACTAAAAGCCTTGCTGGAAATGTTATACCCTCTGTTTTTCTGCCCATCTATGTAGGATTTATCTCTTATAGCATGTCATACACCATCCTGTAAACAAACCTACAATGTACATTAGTAGCCGTAAACAAAAGTCTAAACTCCAGAATCGGCAATATTTGTATAGATTTACAGAGGAAAATATTACTGTATAACAAGGTCAGCTGGATGATTTCTTTGCAAAAGTAGTACTATGTCCATGCCGACTGAACTTGTTGTTAGGCACTTGAATAGACCATGAAAATACATGCCAAACTATCAAAACTCCATTTAATATATGATTTTTATACTTGATTAACTATGTAATAGATGTCAACTAAAACTATTTACCCAACTCTAGAGAACAACTTATGTGACTGAAAGGCACGTAAATGAATCTAGCATACCAACCTCTGAATATTACTACATAACAAAACCCAAGCTTTTAAAGATATTTATCTTTAAAATGAGCTATTCTGGATACTAATCCCTATCTGAATTAACTGAATATAGGGTTCAATGAAACTGGAGGTTGTGGCTCTCCCCATGTCACCTAGCCCCATGTTAAGAAAAAACAGAGGCTACTTTTGCCTATAAAAAAAACAATTGTATGTTTGCTAAAACCAAGTATTAGTGCAGACTGAAAAATTTATCCTTTTCTTTTGACAAATCCAGATATAATCACATCATGATGCAAGAGTAGTTTTGCAAAGTACTTATCAGTAAACGACACTATAATGAGCATCGATCCAGCCACAATAATAAGCCAAGGGGCCAATTGCTGAAAAATTACAACAAAAGAACCCCCAATCCATTAACGCATGTCGGAACAGTGCAAAACCTACACCACGTGATAGCACAAACAAAAAATCGAGCGTCGCCGCCACAAGAAATCCAACTGAAGTCCACCGATGCTAAAGCACCACAGATTAAATAGTGGGGGGAAAGAATACTTACCACGCGGCCCCGACGGCGACACAAATTCTCACTGACCAACATCAGCCACAATCCCGAAACTCCTCAGCAACTAACAATAATCACAATCCCAGCAAACCATCCGACCAAAAAACTAAAACTAAAAACCCAACATCACCAGCTTAGATCGAACACATACGCAGAAACACCATATCACGAGCATCCATGCTAAATAGAACAAGAACTGAACACGAGAAGAAAAAAAGCGTCATACCACACGGTCCCCTGGAGGACACAGCGGACGAAGCAGACACTCGAAGAACCCGGCTGCCGCAAAAACGCCAACCACAAGCAGGAACGACGAGGAGGATATCAAAGTTGTCCCTCAGCCAACGACGCCCGGAGAAATCAGGCTGCCCTCACCCGACCAACAAACACCATAAACATGTTTCTTGCACATAACCAACAAACAAGATATAATCTCCAAAACACCGAAAATGAAGCTGGTCGAGAATTCTCTGTTGAAAAATAAATTCATTTATGTTATATGACTGAAACTGTAAGTGCCACCGCTAAACTCAAACTCAAGTGCTGAACTTACTGCAAGAACGACCAAATCAATGTTGACAACATATAGATGTAGTGGCCAGAATAAGAGCGCGACGACATCAAACAGTTTCTGAATCTTAGAAACGTGATGCCAGCAAAAATAGGTTCATATAAGTTCATGAAAATGGAACAAGTTTAGCTAGCAGTAACCCATGTCTTAGAACTTATACTCTGAAGATGTGAACTGTGAAGTGATGGTCAATGTCCTGCTCTGCTTTGGACATCCAGTAACGCACCTCCGCGTAGACTGGATTAGACTTTAGAAGGAACGGTGAGGAGGTTAGGCATCATGTTACAATAATTTGATATTGCTAGAACAAGTGAAATAAAAAGATCAGGAATACAGTTGATGTACAAACCCGAAAGCAATGTAATATGCATGCAGAAACTAATTACCATGTAGTGTATGTGGGATACAACCTGGATTTTCTTTCTGAATTGCAATTGGCTAATAGATATCAATATCATTATCTTTCATGTGAAACTCAACTAATATAACTGAACTGGTTAAGGTTTTAAAGTTCCGGGTTTCCATATGTAATAACCAACTAATCTCACAATGCAACTACAATAGTTATAGTTAAAAACTTTTTTGGGGGCTCTTAACGATTTCTGTACAAGCAGATAGTACCGAAGAAGTAAGAAGTTGGAGTCATGCAGAGGGCCTCTCACCTGGCGTCTAGGCGTCGAAGACGACGATGTGGAGGTTCTGGCAGCTGCGGGGCAGGTCGATAATGAGTGGGGTAGGCCGCACGAAAGCACCCGCTTCGACGCACACAGCAAAGTTGGTGATGTCCATGATGGCACCCAACCGACGGCCCAGCTTGTTCCTCAGGTGGAACACGGACTTCCCTTGAACTTGAACGAGGTGTGGGTAATGTGGGTTCCGTCGGTGCCCATCTGCACGTACATGATCCTCCACCACGGCAACCGGGACAGGGCGGCGAATATTCCGGCGAAGGGAATCTAACCCATGTTAGCGAATCAGCGGACAGAAGGACGGCGCGCCGCAACAGAGCCTCCCCGGCTCCCCCTCCTCTCTCCGCCGGGAACCGACTGAGAAGCACTGAAGGAGAGTCGACGCGTGGCAAAAGAAGCTCGCACAGAAGCCACACCGCCCCACTCCCCTGGTCTACGATGGTCAAGGGCGGCCTGACTCCCATCGAGAGAAGATGCCCACCAGTCAGAGGCCTACGGTTGTGATTTCACAAATGAAATTCAGCACAATATGACAAATATTGACTAACATCACTGATATAAAATCCATCTCCAACATGTGCATATATCCAGATCCTGTAACTACACCAAAAGAACCAGCTACATGTTTCTCACTACACTTTCAGAATCCTAGACTACTGTAATTAACCACTGGAATCCTGTTGTTTCTCTTCTCCCTTCATCCCAGACAGAACATAACAGACCATGAACAGGACGACCAGACAAAATGCCAAAAGAATCTGCACCATAGAAACCAGTACAGCTAACTATAAGCTTCCTTCATGTACTTCCTTCCACCTACCAAGTAAATCTGAAATTGCTTGCTGCCTATGATAACAAATTGCTTGCTAGCTGAAGAAGAGGTTCTTATAAATTGACTGCCAATTTTAATTGAATTGAACTATGAATCCACAAAATAGCCACACTTTTGCTGGTATTTATTAGAGTTGCATGATATTTTTGTATTGCATCTCACTGCACGCTGTCAAGTTTAGTTTATATTTTGACAGTGTTCAAAACTGAATCTCCATGATAGTAATCTCAAATCAAGAAATGAGACGTGGGGAGAAGATCAGTGGAATGCTCACGGGATGCGCAGAGGTAGGTGCAGTACCTTGGCAAAGACGTGGCGAAGTTTCCGTCGAAGTTCTTAATCATAGGATTATTTCGCGAGGCATCTGGGCTTGTCATCCTCTCCTGCTCCTTCTTCCCTTGCTGCTTGTGAGGTGTTTCTTCAAGAGGAAGCTTAGGAAGTCGACCAACCACCACTTGGGGCGGCCGCCGGCGCGAGAGAGACCAGGTTTTGAGACGGGTGCATGCTTGAGTTGCTGATGGGTAGATACGGAGGCAAGGACGGCAGATCTCGGGGTCTGGCGGCTGGGTTCGAACGGGGACAGGCAGGCACGCGGCGGTGGCTAAGGAGCGGTGGTGTTCGAGGAGCGGCCTGGCGTAGGAGCACGAGGTCCGGCGATGGGGCTCGTGCGCAGCCGCAATGGCGGCACTCCTCGATCCAGAGACGCCGGGGCGAGCAAGCGACAAGAACGCCTCCTCAGATAGCTCTCCCTTGGGACGACTATAAAAGACAAGCGCGCGACACGTATTCTACCAATTCTTCCCAGGCGCCACGACACCCCCCAGACCATCCTCCCATCGCTGGCCAAAAGGTCCCACTAGTGGCCCAGCCCATCTAGCACTTGACCCAGTCAAAATCGAGGCACACAACCAAATTGATACCCGCAATTCACCCTGGGAGCTCCATTGTTAGGGAGCATAGTAAATCTAGAGATGCACCACAAAATTCAAGCACCTTAATTTTGGTTTCTTCTGTTGACTTCCTTAGATCGATAAAATATAATAATGTTTTGTGAGAAGGCATAAAAACACTTAACACATTTTTTAAAACGAGATCATTTTGAATCCAATTCATGAAAAAAAAGTTGCACCGTTAAGTAATGGAAATACGGGGGAAAACTGTCACAACACACCCACGACAGGGTACCAACAATACACGCCGATCCCGAGGCCGTGCATCAGACGAGCCACCGAAGCCGCTGCTCTGATTTATAGATGAAAACAACTCAACTCAGACCTCGACGTCGCGCACTAGGCAAGCCGCCAGATCCGTGTCACGAGAAATCGAACTCGGCACCCTACCACCATATCTTGAACGACCACTCTAGCAACCTCGCTGGCCCCGAGGCGACGCACCAGGATTGGCAATGATACTGCTACCCAAGTGGTTAGTGCATACACCCCTCCACAACGATGAGATCCGGAGCCACTGCTCCAAGTTCCACGCTGCCCCGAGGCTAAGCTCAACCCGAATTGATGGCTGACCTAGGAGAAGGCCACTCCAAAACGATGCCTCCAAGAAGGACCGTGACGCTGGAGCGCCGCCATCTTCCGATCTAGGATTCTGTAACAAGGGTTTCCCTTAGAGTACCAGAGAGGAGGGCGAAGGCCCTCGAATGACGACACTTCCAAGAAGGTGCGCGGCGCCCACATGCATCACCGCCGTCCGCTCCGGTGCAAGAACAAAGCAAGGCTTACCCCATGAGCAGTCAAAGGAAGTCCTCCCCTCGAACCAGGACATGAGAGCCACCTCCATAAAGTCACCTCCAACCAACAGAGCCCAGAACAATTAATTAGAAATAGCCCAAAGGACGCCATATGAACCACACAGAGCCACCGAGCAGGCCACCCCATCACCACCGTAAAATCCATAACTGACGACGTTTGGGCAGGTCCTACACCCCAACTTCTACAAACAACCCACTGATGACCCACAAGTGTAGGGGATCTATCGTAGCCTTTTAGATAAGTAAGAGTGTCGAACCCAACGAGGAGCAGAAGGTAATGACAAGTGATCTTCAGCAAGAATAACTGCAAGTACTGAAAGGTAACTTTTTATGGGTTTTCATAATAGTTGACACGTAAATAAAAGACAAGTAAAGTAAATGACAAAAAGGTGCAACAAGTTGCCCGATCCTTTTGAACACAAAGGATAAGCCGAAAGATTCTACTTATAAAGATTAAAGTGCTCCTGATGACACATAGGAGAGGTAGTCAAGTTACTTTCGCTATATTCCGTCTAGTACTATCTATTGTTTGGATAAGTGTTGTGTGGGTGAACCTATGCTAGCACACCGTCTATACTTAGACAAGTGTACTCTTACGATTAAACCTCTTGCAAGCATCCAAAAATACAAGAGAGAAATTAAGGTAAACCTAACTGTAGCAATAAACTTTAGGATCCTACACTCCCTTGTGCAAAAGTACACAAATTGGGGTTCAGGTTTCTGTCACTCCGGTAACCCACCGTAAGCATTCTTTATACACAATGCCTTCCCCTAGGTTCTTAAAAGGCGAAGTGTTATGTAGTCGACATTCACATAGCACCACTAGAAGAAGAACACCACAACTTAAATATCAAACCAACACATATTACTTCAACATCATATGACTACTAACAACAAGATTTCTCCCATGTCCTCAAGAACTAAAGTAAATACTCACAAGACATAAAAGAGATCAAGATCAGAGGTTATAAATATATGGTGAACAAACTGATCATAACAATAATTCTCCAACAAAACTCAATAGCATCAACCACAAAGTAGTAATCAATACCGATGAAGTAGAGGGGATGAATAGTGCAAGGTAAAACACATATTGCAATGGTAAAGTGAGATGGGATGAAGATGGAGATGGTGCTGGTGATGGAGAGGGTGATGATGATGATCTCGATGATGCTTGTGACGATGAGGACGATCTCCCCCTTCGGGAGGAGTTCTCCCCGATGGAATATGCCCGCAGGAAAGGTCTTTTCTTTTCTGGTGGTTTTCCGCCTCGCTGCTGCGGCGAAACTTCTGATCTAAGCTACCCTCGTGAAGTTTTAGGTTTCGAGATGTGTGTATGCCAAAGGATAGGCCAGGGGGTGGGACTCACCACCCAGGCGGCCCGGGGGCTCGGCCTAGGAGGTGGCCGCGCCACCAGGGTGCCTGGTGGCCCCCCTCCGGGACTCCTTTGGCTTGTCTTCGTTAATCCTTTTGAAAACCAATCCCTGAAATTTTGAGGTCATTTGGATTTTTTTTAAAATATGTCCACTCTACGTGCACTTTTCTCCGCTGATTCCTGGTACTGCTGTTTCGGCACCAAAAAGTTGTAAAATGTGTAAAGCAAGCCAAAACACCATGAGAGAGGCACTATAATATGGAATATATAAATTAATAGTGGTAAATTATGATACAAAATAGTGATGCATTTTGGACGTATCAACTCCCACAAGCTTAGACCTCGCTTGTCCCCAAGTGAAAACTGAGCTCGGTAAACCTGTCAACAAGTTTAGGGAGTGAAGTGTCGATAAATAAGAATACAGACAAGAAGCATCACATTCTTTCCACTAAACTAAAGCATTCTTAATAGCAAACTTCTCTCATAAGGCTCTCTCATAAGGCTCCTCAACAAGTTTAGAGATTAACATCGATTATAACCAAAAGCAGGGCAAGTAAAAACTCATTAAATGATGGAAAACATGTTATTGGTCAAAGAACAACTAATAAATTTTAAACTTTGTTCTTCCATTAATAGTTATGATGAGGTCAATTGAAGCTTTTGAAAGAACATGTTATTAGTCAATAAGTGAAAATGCTAACACAAAGGAAGATGTTTGATTTAGCTAAGCTTAAGAAACAACTTGTTTATCTTGAATAATAATGTCAAAAAAAGATGTGATAAGGCAATTCTCAATGAAACAATATATATGTATGCATCTTTGTCAACATAAGTTTTCTTCTCTTTTAAAGGATAGAATGAAGTAGGCTTACTGACTCAACATAAAAGTAAAGGCTAGGCTCTGCGCATAGGGAAGTAGGGAAAACTCATGTGCTAGAGATTTTAGTGTTTTTGAAAGCAATAAGTTTGTAAACATATGCTTTTGGGAGGTGCATAATTAGTCAATGAATGCTAGCAAATAGCCCAATGCTTCTCAAAATAGACTATTTTCGAGGAACGACTCCCAAGGAGGCATGGTCACATCCGATTAATCTCCTTTGTTTATCACTACCAAAGTTTTCTGATTTATCATGAACAAAGCATGAAGGAGGTTTTGTTTGTTGTTGTTATCTTTTACGAGCTGGGCGCACTCATGCCAGTCCCTCCTCGTGTTAGGGGTTCGGAGATTAGACATGCAAACCAAAGAAAAATCTTGTCCAATATGAGAATATCATGAATTATCTAGTACTTCCTCATGAGCTAAAGAAGAGGCACAAATCAAGAAGTAATACTATTTTGGAGGTTTAAAGGTAGCACCTGAATGGTATACTTTAGGAGTGGCGGTGAAATACTACACATATGAAAGGTATGGTGGACTCTTTTGGATGGTTAAGGTTTCAAGGTTTGGGTGCATAAGTAACATACCCGTTTAGCAAAGAGTTTGGCAAGCAAAGCTTTTGAAAGAAGACAAATGATGTTGACTTGGATGCAAAACAATATAAAGTCTAACATTAAGAATTTACATGAAACATCAAGTTGTCTTCCTTGTCAGCATAACACTCCAAGCATAGAACATAATAGTTTTGAATAGAACTTGGTGAAAGAAAATTCATGCTTGTTGTTATGACCAATGCTATGTTTGCCAAGATTAAATAAAGTTTTCAAAATCATACCTGATATATAAGGTAAATACTCCCAAAAGAATCAACATATAAGGTCGATTGCGTGGAAAGAATACCGAGTTAGTGAAGAAAACCGATAAACTTCCCATTAATATTCCATCATAGAAAAAATGCACACTCAGGATACAAGACTCACCCACAAAAGAGTGATAGACCTCAATGTTGTTGGGATTCGGAGTAGAAAAAAAAATCGGCACTACGAAACCAAGTCCCAAGATTGGATCTAGATAGATGCAAACAAGGATAGTGATCTTGTTAACTTAACAACCGTTCAACGGTAGTTCTCTCGCAGCGGAAGAAATTGATGGAGAGTAGGGGAAGCTTGAAGAAGCACAATCCCACGAACTGATCTAATCCACGTGAAGTTCCTCGAACAAAGATCGAACGCATGATCTCTCTATAGTTGATCCACACGTACAGTGTAGATGATCCGTCCGGGCTCCACCGCCCAGAGATCGGCGCCACCGGAGTAGAGAGGAGGGAGGAGCAGCCATTCGGGGATAAGGTGGTGTTTAGATTTAAAGAGAGAGAGAGAGGGGGGGCAGCCCTGGGGCAAAAGATCAATCTGAATTGTACTTGGGAGGTGCCCCTTCTCATCTATTTATGGAGGGATGGGAGGGGAGGCCATCTTGGAGGAGGGGGAAGTCCTAGGGAGGCTCCCTAGGGTTTCCCCTACCTTAGGGTGCGCCACAAGGGGGAGGAAGCTTCCTCCTAGGCGCCTCCACCACTTGGGCCTCCTTGGTCCATGTGCTCCCTCCCCACTTGGGACTTCCAAGTGAGAGGGGCCCATTGATATTATATTCATTTTATTAATTCCAAAACAATTTAGGAATTCACAAATAAATATTAAACATATTTAGACCATCCCGGAACTTTTCCGGTCCTCCGGTTTTACCCGGTTTCGTGGTCATACCAAAGGCATACCCTCAAGTAATAGGAATCAAGGGGTATCCTTGGCTACACGATCTCCCAAGGAAACCCCAAGAAATGAAAAAGAAATCACAAAAACATAAAAGGTCCAACAAAAATACAAGGACATATATTACTACGTCTCCGAGTAATCAGTTACTCGGAAGAACAAGAGAATCTCCGAGCAGTCAGTTACTCTGAAAAGGCAATTATCTCCGAGTAATAGTTTACTCGGAGAATAGATAAGCTCCGAGTAATTCGCTACTCGGAAGAGGGAACCGACGAGCCATTCGCTACTCGGAAGAGGGAAGAGCAACGGACGTACAAGATTGAAGCCAGGGGCGTTTCCTCTCTCTTACTTAGTAGTAACAGGAAGACCGTTTCCTGTAATTAGTTTAGACATTTACTCCTGTAATTATGGCCCATTTACTAGGGCGTTGACGGGGCAGGGCGCACTCTATATAAGCCCCCCCTCGCCCTAGGGATGGTTACACGCAACACATTCCTCAAACCTTGAGCAAGAACACCCCAGTAAGCCTGGGACAGGACTAATGTTTTTATCTCTAAGGAGAGGCCTAACCTGTATAATTCGTTTGCGTCAACCTCTCTAGATACATATTCATATAGCTCCAAAAATCACCCCTATATCTATTGTCAGGATTATATCCACGACAGTTGGCGCCCACCGTGGGGCTGAGTTGATCAGCAATCGTAGAGATTGTGTCTTCTTCATCTTCCTCGTCGATCCGTGGCCCCGAGCTCGTGCACGGCGAGATGTTTTACTTTGGATCGTTGGCCTTTGTGGCCGATGACTCTGCTTGGTTGGCGGATTCGCCGCTCCAGGCGCAATTGTTGCCTTCGAGAGGCAGCGTTCACTTTCGAGCTGACAAATCGGGGGCTCCGCGCCTCCAATTGCCGGCTCAGCGTCAAACACAAGCTCCTATATCTGTCTGCCGCAAGAAGAAGCGTTCAGGTCGCCCACGTGTTCCTCATGACAACAAGCAAGTAAGTGTGCAACAAGTGGAAGTTATCGACTCGGTGGAGTCAGCCCAAAGAGCCCTTGATGAACTAATAGCAAGAGAAGGTCCTGGGGCATCCATCTTGCATCTTTTCAACTCAGCTGAAGAGTATGAGGAACAAGAAGGAAGCAGCGGAGTCCCAATCGCAGTTGCAGAAGTTTGCATGGCAGAAACAACACCACCTCAATCCGAGTTGATCCAGCTTGGAATGGAGCTAATAGCCCATCTGGGGTCGATGGTCGTGAACCCGTTCGGCGTACTTCTGCCTTCCGGAGGTTGGAACTCGGAGGGACGAGTTGTAACAGCCCATTTGCAATAATAAGAAATCACCATGAGATTGTACCTTGCCTGTTGACTTTGTAACTTGGCATGATGCTAAAGATTATAATTTCATGTGGTGATTTAAATTTGCATTGGGATTGGAGCCCATTTGGTTTGTTTGAGTTTGCATCCAAAATGGTTCAAGAAGGGTGTTTGAAGATTTTTCATTATTGCATGCATGCTCTCCTTGACCCTAAACTTGGCATAGCCAACTCCTTGTCCCTCCCAAGCTTTTTAAAAGCCTTGAAACATTTTTGCCAACTTCATAATTGTGGGCCACAGTTCAAAGTGGTTTGGAATTTTCAAAATTCCCCCACACTTTAGTTGCTCCAAAAATTGGTCAAACCAATATTAGAAAATGGAGAATATTCCAAGGTTTTCAAAACATATTTTTATATGTTTTTCTCTTTTGTGGATTGGCCACAAAAACTCTTGGGAATTTCTGTTATTTTCTTAATGGAAAACCCCTTTTATTTTTCTTTTCTCCCTGGAGGCAATCCAGCAGGCCGGCCCAGCTAGGCTTCCCTTTGTCCGCAGCCCACCTGGGCCTGTCCAGCGAAGCGGTACGCGGGATCTATCGTGGCCGCCCGATCTCCATCGCACGCCCCTCCTTCGTCGCCTTTCCACGCTAGAGAGGTCCCCGCCGGACTCCCTCTCACAGCCGGCCGGAGCGTCGACGTCGATGCGGCCGACGTGGATAGGAGGCCTCCCTCCTATTTAACCCGAGCTCCCGAGCCTCCCAGGACCCATAGGGTTCCCTTCCTCCTAGAAGTTCCTCCTCGCCGCCGCCGGGGTGGTTTCCCCTCTCCGTTTCTGTCCCGCCGTGCTCCGGTGAGCCCCGCTGCAATTCGCCGCCGTCCCGCCGTATCCTTGACCAAGAGCTCGTCTGCACGGACCCCGCGCTCACCTCAATCCGTTTCTGTGTCCAGATTGGTGGCCGGTGGAGTGAGACGACCCCGCAGCAGAGCAGGCCGCCGCGGACCTCTTCGTCCCCGACGACGGCCACAGACCCCTTCCTCCTCTACGGCTAGGCTGGGACGCACATTGCGACCCACAAGGTGAGCTGATGCCCGCGCCTTTGCCCGTAGCGCCGTGTAGCCGTCTGTCCACGGTAGCAGTAGAGGATCCGCCGCGTTCGAACGTCGCCAGCGAGCAATTTGAGCACGCCGTGCCATGGAATGCCTCGGGTGCTCCCTCGCATGCTCCTAGAACGTCCAGAGCGCGCCTTTGGCCCTCAAGGACCCGCCTTTTCGCGTGTAGTAAAGTTTGGCCGCTCGCGTCTGAACTTGCCTGTCTCCGTAGCGCAGCGCCGCCGCGGTTTCAGTTGAAGATGGCCACCGTTCCGGTGAGGTTCAGGTCGCGGCACGGGCACCCACGGGTTCGTGGTGATGCCCTCTAGGAGCTGGAAGTAACCCCATGGCCATGGGCATCGTGATCTCAACGCAAGCGTCGTGTAAAGTTGGGGCTTTTGCCTCTGTCAGTCTGAAGTTCAGAGCCGTTCGTCGCCGTGTTGTTCCTGTGAATATTCCAGCGAGATTATGAGGCGATGGTGGTCGTGGAGTGTACCCTCGTGTAGAGGGATGTGCCCTCTCGGGTTCCCCCATGGTAGCTCTCGAGGAGGTGGCCGGAGCGCGACGGGGTGTTCACCGCAGTTGAGCTGCAGAGATGGCTGTCAATGCAGTCGGGTTCAGTTAACCCATGACTTAGCTTATCCTTTTTGCACCTCGTTCTAGTTCAGTAAACGTCGAGTGGCGCAATGGTTGGGGTGCAGTGGAAGCAGGACTCGGCCTGGGTTCGAATCCCAGCCGAGGCACCCCCCCCCTCTTTTTGTTTTCTGTTTTTTTGCTTGGGCATGGGCCTTGCCTAGTGTGCATGCAGAGAAGAGAGGTGGGCCTGGCGCCCGAGGGCAGCCCAGCAGGCCAGTGCCACCTTTTTCTTTTCTTTTCTTTTGTTTTTCTTTTTCTGTTTAATTCAAATTTGAATTTGATTTCAAATTCAAATCTGTTTTGAACTTCCATTTCAATTTTGGGGCATCCCATATATGTTTTTGGGGTAGTTTGACCCACTGATCTCAATGATGAGGTCAATTTTGCACCTTGCCCCCTCTATTATTTTGGAGTATGGTAATTTTGCAAATAAACCCCCCTCAAATCTTTGTTTTGACAAGTGCTGCCCAAATCCAAATATGGCCATGCCATATATGGTTTTGGGGTAGTTTCTCCCAAGGTTTTGCATGGTGATAATGGTTTGACCATTTGAGCATTTTTCAAAATGCATTTAGTGCATCTTTGCACTCAGCCCCTGAAATTCATTTGAATTTGCAACTGTGTTTGCAAATTCAAATGGTACCATATCATATATGGTTTTGGGGTAGAATTTTGCAAGGTTTACAATGGTAATGTCCATCTGATGTTTTGTGTAACCCAAGTGGACAAGGTGTGACCACCTTAACCAGGATCAACCTGACTTTCCCTCCCTGGCATCATTCCAACTTCAGTGCATGTTGGAATGTTGTTCATCTGATCCTTCAAGTTTTGTTTCATGTCATCTTCAAATCTTTGCATCAAAAACCAGCCCCTATCATATTGTATTATGCAATATGGCTGGGTTCCTTTCTTCTGTTGCACCTTTCCGATGTCAAGTTTGTCGACATCTCTTCTTCTCCGGAATCGATGTTTTACTTTCACGTTGTGATTATTTTTCTGTTCATTACATTGCTGGTCATGTCTTGTTGCCATGTTACTTACACCTAAATAAGGCTAAGACCAGAGCCATTTTACGTAAATAAATTGCATATGAAGCTGTTGACGTGTCGTCACCACCTTCATTTAAATTGACTAGATAGGGTCACATCATGTCTATTAAAATTGATCATACCATCTTGGCCTGTGCATTTTACCCATTGCTTACTTGTGTTCCTTTTCCTTGCCGGTACCTTACGTTAGCACCTGAGACCGCCGAGGAGACTTACTTGGAGATTTCTGGCACCGAGCCCGAGGACCCTGCTGCGTCTGCTTCGACGAGCAATTACCCAGGCAAGGGGAAGATTTATACCATTACTTGATACCTTTCTGCCTACCTGCCTAGCTGTAGTCTAGAATGATTGTTTGATCCTATCCACCTTTCTTATGCCTTAATCAAAACCAAAACAGCCATGATCCCCACATCGTAGCAAAACATTGTGTTGCTAAGTTACCGCTGCTCAGCCATTGTTTAGTATGAGTAGGAAAACTTGCTGCTTACCCTATGCTATGGTTTGGGATATCATGTTATTTAAAGAAGTTGGTTGATATTTATTATTATTATGATGTTAACTTATACTTGACAAAAAGATGGGAGACCAAGCTGTTCCCGCCAGGTGTTTTGTTCCATTTGAGTCACCTAGGTCCCGAGTTCCGGGTATTGTGTTTCTTGACGAGCGTGCCTAATCGTGTGTGGGATTCTATGGGGTCCCCTTGTCTTACCTACCTAGCTTCATACAATTCTGGTGGTGGCCCGAGATGATTTACTATTTGCAATGTGTGTGTGCTGGTGGTACCCCAGTTGTTTACAAACCACCTTGGGCCAGGAGGACTTATGCCTTGGCTGGCCCGCTTTGTTCGGCTGAGGACCCGGTGTCCCATGTGTGATTAACCGGGTATCCAAACCTGCGACAGACGGTAGAGGCCGATTCGAGAGCGCGACCGGCTTTTGAGTTGGGTGTCGACTCACCGGGGGCCACCCGGAGTTGTGCGTGGTTAGTTAGAGGGACTCTGACGTTCTGGAGTTTCAGGTGTTTACCTAGCCAAGTGGAAACCGGGCGTACATGCGAAGCCTATGATGGGCAGTTGGTACACCCCTGCAGGGTTAAATCTTTTCGAAAAGCCGTGTCCGCGGTTAAGGACGACTTGAGACCTACTCCTTGTTCATAGAATAACATCAATTGAATCATAATTAAAACTTTCCTACCGTGTGAGTGTAGGGGAACGCGGCAGAAAACAAAAATTTTCCGCACTACGAACAGCCCAGGACCACTATGGAGACTGCATACAAGGTTTTGATCTGATCGTTACCGACTCGTAGCGCAGCGGAAGTAGAGTCGATGTAGATCGTTGGTGCAGACCCCCGCAGCTAGGATTTACAACCTCCCAACCGCGAGGATGTCCTCCCTCGTCTGCTCCTCGGACAGCGCTCCGAGAGGCGGTCGGACAGTCCCTCGGACGATGTCACGGACAGCCCTTCGGGAGGCCCCTCGAAACTCGATCGGTAACTCGGACAGCCCTTCGGGAGGACCCTTGAAACTCGAACGATAATTTGGACAGCCCTTCGGGAGGACCCTCGAACAGCCCCTCGGGCAAAAGATCGAAACTACGACCTCTCTACGGGGTTGCACACATACGGTGTCATCTATCCGGCAGGGCTTCGCCGTCCAGAACTAGTTCCTACCGGAACCCAGACAGCCTTTCGGCTCTACGAAACTATTTCGTGGGAGGGAGAGAAGAAAGCCAGATCATGCAATGGCACTTGTTGAGAGTTCAAGTGAGAACTTGGATCAGATTTGAGAGACCCCTCTCCACCCCTATTTATAGGGTGAGAGGCTATGGGGAAAAACCCAAAATGCCCTCCAAACTGCATCATTGCCTGCATCATCATGCAAGCTGCATCATCGCCTGCATCATCATGCAAGCTGCATCATCGCCTGCATCATCATGCAAGCTGCATCATCGCCTGCATCATCATGCAAGCTGCATCATCGCCTGCATCATCATGCAAGCTGCATCATCGCCTGCATCATCATGCAAGCTGCATCATCGCCTGCATCATCATGAATAGTGTATCCACTATTCATGAAGACATTTATCTGCGACCGTAAAATCCGAAACTTTTCTGTAGGTCTTAGAAAAATTCCAGTACCCACTAAAAGGATTTTGGACGCGTTCCGAAACAATTCCGGATTAGTGATTTTCATCTGCGAAAAGCAACCAAAGCGGTTCCGGCAGCTCCGGAACATTTCCGGTTTTTTCTCTCTGGAAAAATCCCAGAAGTTCCCAGAACAATTCTGGCACCCTCCAAGAATTTCCAGGCGTGTGCCGAAACCATTTTGACTTAATGATATATTCCAAAACAACTTTTTGGTTTTACCGAAATTATTCCGGTGTTCTCTCAGACTCCCTGTCTAGTATTCAGCAGATAGATGACCCTTAAGCGTGTGACCCTATAGGTTCGGTGAAGTATAGACATGACCCGGAACACTTTCCGATCAATGATCAACATCGGAGCCGTGGACACCCATATTGACCCCTATACCCACACGAATAAATATTCGAGTGAACCTCCAGTTGCCGTGTGCTATTCCTGTTGCTTCGTGATATGTTACAAATACCCGAGGTGAGACTTATCGGCATCCCCGTGGATCAACACTTGTCCACTATGCCAGTTACCTCGTTACTAGTATTGTTCTCTTTTCTCGTTCCCGCGTTCCGGCATCCCTGTGATCAAATCACACTGTGTCTGGCCAGACGATGGTGGATACCGTAACACCGAGAGGGCCCGAAGAATATCTCTCCATCGACGGAGGAGCAAATCCCAATTTTGAGCTACCTAATTCCTTGTCATACTTTTCCGTGAACCCGTAAGCCGCCGTAATAGCCACCCTTTTACAGATGACGTTTAACAAACCCCAAAGTTCACGAAGCAAGTACGAAGGAACTCGATACTCTCATGGTCTAAGGAATTATGCAAACGCTCAACTTTCTCTGTGTTATAATCCATTAACTGGTGACGAATGTATCTCATAGCATAACATCAATCTGGGTCGATTCAACACAAATGTTCTTCTAACATTGTGCCCTCAAAATTGCCGGCATAGTCATGCCCATGATCAGGAAAACAGAACCATCATGCAACACTTGAGCTAGTCTTAGAGGCGAGACTAGGAATATATATTTTTTATCCGTTTATTATTCCACACGTGCATATGAGTCTTCCTCCGAGCCTCGTGGTTATTGCAGACTCGAGAACCATAGCAGTTATAGCATGGAATATAAACATAATTAGGAACATGGGGATAAATAATAACATTTATTATTGCCTCTAGGGCATATCTCCTACAGACTCCCACTTGCACTAGAGTCAATAATCTAGTCAATGCTAATGCACTTTACACCTACGGCATACTGGTGTAAAATATGCTTCACATGTGGTATAGCCTGATGTCCAACGGATCTGACAACTTCAACTCCGTGTGTATCTTTGCATATCCTCGCGTTTTCACGCTTTCACAAAATTCATATTTTGTGTGGACTTGGCTTTGTATATATGTGAATCATTGGTCGAACCTTGATTACTCAGACTGAGCTATGGAGCAACTATCTTCAATAGTGTTCCATTGACCAAAGCCATATTGGAACCATACTAAGTTCATGAATGAACTATATGATTCAACATTTTCTTTGTTGCTTCTAAAGCAGCAACATACATAGCCATTTGTTATAGAATTTCGCCACAGTAACCTGTTATGAACAATTCCAACTTACTGTGCCACCATATTGTGTATTACACACACAAAAACTTTAACTCAAATCGAAAATCGCATGGAGCATTGATGAAAACCGTATCGATGTAATTACTTACAACAAGTTCTTCATAATCTCTTCTTGCGAGAAAACATGTCATCAGTGCTACTTTAGTACTCAATGACATTTTTCACTGTTGTCCCACGATCAGTTCTTTGATCACTTTGGTATCTATACTCGCAACAACTTTGGAGTATTGGACATATCTGGTTGTTTTACATACCATGGAATACATGATTAATCCCAACACGAAGGTGTGTGGAATCTCCATTATGTAATTTGCTCATCAGTGTTTTGGGACACTGAGTCTTGCAAAAACTCTTTCCATGTGACTTTGGCAAGAATCACTCCTTGTCATTTTTAACGCTAAACTGTTTTAGCACCTTGTCAATATGTATTTTGGCTTAGCCCTATTAGGCAATTATATCTCGTAGATAATTATGCCTAATATCAAGACAACTTAGCCCAAGCACTTCGTTGAAAAACTATTTTCAATGAAGTCTTAATTTGTGTCAAGAAATTTATATTATTTCCAATTAACAATGTGTTAGGCACACAAGGTTTTTAGAAATATTATTATGCTCCCACTTACTTTCTTGTAGCCACAAGCATCTTCGTTATCCATCGATGAAATCAAACTCTTTTGATTATTTCATCAAAAACGAAGATTCCAACTCCATTATGCTCTCTTTTGTCCATCGCAGGAACTCTGAAGTTTGCATACTTACTAGCATCCTCTGGACTGACAAAATACCTTGGACTGTATCTCCAAGGCAGTATTTCCATCTCATGGAAATCCTTTTGGCATCCATGTTTCATATCTCATGAATGAAATACGTATTAATTGCTAGTTTAACCCGAACCGACTTTAAGCATCGCTACGGAGAGACAATCTCGCCGTAGTTAATTCCTTGAAATTGTTATAAGCAACAAGTCGAGCTTTATGGATAAAACATTTTTATCCGTATCAGTTTATAGTTCCATTAATATTCGTTAGACTCTAAGTCTTCCGAATGGTCCATCAAGATACAATCTTGAATTACGTATATGGAAACTATCTCGGATTTGTATTGGCATTTAGCCAATTCCGGAGTCAGGGCCCATCATCGCTTCCTTGATTATCGTAGGTATGTTGTTGTCTAACAACAATATCTCGTTTGCGCACCTGAGAGGTTTGCACGAGTTTTGCCTACGTGGCTCAGTTGCAAGTTTGACCGAAGGCCATACATCTCATGTAGAGGCTTCCGTATCAGTTGCAGTAGGAAACTCTGGAATCACTTCCAAGGTTCCTTTCCTTTGATCTGATGACGAAGATACTGTTATCTCGTCGAGTTGCACTGTCCTCCCACTCACCTTTTTTCAAGAACCATTCTCTTTAAAAGCATACCGTTCTTTGTGGCAAAACCTTTTGCCTCGGTATAGTGGTGGAGGAATTCCCAATAATTTGGGATAACCTACAAAGTAGCACTTGTCTGATTTGGAATAGGTTTGTAAACAGTTTACACAATCCCCATATTCCAAATGTTAAGAAAAGATAAAACATGGTTGGGCGTACCATACCATGGCGTCATTTCAACAGACCTGATGGCGCTCCTTTAAGTGTAAAAGCCGTAGTCTCTAAAGCATTACATTAAAAGGGATAATGGAAAATTGATTTATGTCATCTTTGATCTTACCATGTCATAAATGGTTTGATTACATCTTCAAGGACATTCCACTTGCAGTGGTGTTCCGGGAGGTGCAAGTTATGAAAACTCTTTTCACAACTCATCAGACATTGGCTAAACTTGTAACTCAAAAATTCCTTTCTGCAATCAAATTGTAGAAACATAAGTTTCTTGTCACAATAACTTTCACTTCATTTTTGAAAACCTTTCGAATGATTTCAAAAGATCCAGACTTACGTCTCATCAAGTAAATATCCATATATCTACTTGAGTCTTTTCTGAAGATAGATAAATCCACTACTAACAACATTTATCGGACTACACACATCAAATGTATGATCACCAATAAGTTTGTTGTTCGTTCCTCATGGCCTGTGAACGGTATTTCAGTCACTTAACTTTTCGGACGAAAGTTGCAAGTGTGAGATGATTCATAATCAAATGACTTCAAAATCCATCATTATGGAATTTCTCCATGCGGGTTTCTCCAATGTGACCAAATGCAGTGCCACACATATGTGGTATTCTTTTAGTCTTTCGACATTTAGCGTCATTGTTATGGATGTATCATATTACCATCAATATTCGTAACATACATCCCATCCCCGATGGAAGCATGGCCCTTTATGTTATTCATAATACTGAACAACAATTGTTCTTTTATGAACAACCTTCTTGCAACATACTTTATGCAATGGGCTAGAGTGTATAAAACTCTAAAACGAATTATGAAAATAAATACAGATGGTGATACACCGATGGAAGGTATAGTAACTTTTACTATGTTCCCAGCGCGTATCTAAAACTCATTACTGGCAAGTCTTTTAGGCCGTAGTGGTTCTTGCATCGAGTTGCAACAGAATGCAATCGAGCGGGTATTCCTGTGATCAACTTTTAATCATAATACCCAAGAATTATGGACTAACTGTTTAATCACAATTCCCAAGAACTATTTATTTTTGACCAGCCTTCCATACATCAATAACTTTCATGACTTTTATACATGAGCTGGACATTCCAGTCTTCTTTCTTTTTGCCCTTATACTTTTAACAGTTTAACTTTCAATATATTTCTCCTACTCTCAGAAGAAGCACCCAACTTTAAGAGTGGCGTTAGCCCCGGACTTCCTAGGCGTGTGAGTCATACTAACACCCTTTGGACATTTCCTTTCTCTTTAAGTTGTTTGTTTTATTCACCTTCATCATATGACAGGCGTTCTTCTGGATCCCTCTCTTATCAGTCAAATGCCCAGTAAACACTGTACTAATACTTTGCAAACAGATATTGCTTTGGATATCTCATATCTTTTAGCCTTTGTCTGTATCTGAAAACAATTTTCAGTTCCATGAATATTACATAACTATCCCAAACTTGTGAAGTTCGGGTCTTATGGAAGCAAACGTATTGCACTTGACCACAATGGAATTCTAGCTTTTGGATCGAAGGACGAGAGTCACATCATCCATAGCATTAGCGGGAGGACACCGAAAGCATGCGATAGGACAAAATCCTTCTCGGCACTCTTGAGGACAATCCTCGCATTACGTTACCAACCGTAAAGTTTTAACCAGATATTTAACAGCTTATTCAATTTTAATAGGGAAGGTGGAAACGCGAGCCATTATTCTACAACTATTAGCAAATTATACTTAGACAGTGTTCATAATTAATTGCACTCAGAATTAAACAAGTTAATTCTAAAATGCGCTCCCACTCAAATCAATATCTCTCAAAATTGATTATGAGTGATTCAAGATCCAAATATCAATACAACGCCATAGAATCATCATCTCATGACGAGGATTTTGATTTGGTAGGCCAACTTGCCGATCACATCTCTATGTGACTCTTGTTCATCTTTCGATGCATGTGTTCCGAGCTCAGGACGATCC
Organism: Bromus sterilis; assembly: GCA_950022295.1. Classification (NCBI taxonomy): domain Eukaryota; kingdom Viridiplantae; phylum Streptophyta; class Magnoliopsida; order Poales; family Poaceae; genus Bromus; species Bromus sterilis. Next base: position 341,570,931 of record OX465596.1, on the reverse strand, counting down.
TGCCATGAACGTCAAGACAACCAAGTGATCTTGCTGCGAGGTCTGACCTCACCCGCCTTACATTTCTCCAATCGTTCGTACCCATGCATCCATGGCGCACCCCGAAAGGATAGATGCTGTGACGGTGCTACATTTGGGAGAACACTAACTACTTGATATTTTAAGTGAGAGATCACCCTAATAAAAAGCGACTACCGCGCAATCAAGAAGGGTGCAACTTAAGGGATAAACATCTCAGGTAATTTATAATTGCATGATATGGTATAGCCCCTTCTGACGGAGAAGTCAAGTATTTCTTCGTCTTTGGCATTTGCGTCGGAGTTCACCTTCGCGAAGTTTGCCACCACCTTGTCGATGCACCAAATAATATTGCTATCTCTATAGCTAATAAAATAAGTGCATTACATAAGGTTGACTCGCAGGTCATTAAAGTGACAATCATATGGCTCCAGCCATCATGCCAAATCATGACACGCAGGTCATGTTAATAAATTTACATTATATAGTCATCTCATACATAATCAAATTAATATGAGCTTTGCTATACCACATCACATGCACATCCTGCAAAACCAAGTTAGATGCCTCTAATCGGTTTATGCAAAATTTTATTTTACGTGGCTTCTAAGGTTTTGACTTAAACCGCAGCTACCAACGTTTATCATCAAGCATGATTATTCAAGTCGCTAGATTAACTTTGCGGGGTGTATCAAACACGAGATAATAAAATCTCGAGCCCCATACTGAACTTCGTCATACGCGTGATCCCCGTGCAGATCATATCTGCATTGCCCTTTAGTCTGCAGAATTTCTTCTTTCTCTAACTATGGTGGAATTCAACGAACTGTTAGCACTTCTTTGATCAATCAGGATCGCAGATTGCCAGAACTTTGAAACTCCACCATACTGTTATTGAGATCAGAAATACACAAATTCCAGGGAAGCAACAAGAACATCGGGTAACAGATTTCATCTGCCACCCGCATAAATAATTTTCAGCAATAGATCTGATCTACTCTAAAATTATATTATGCAATACCCATACATCTCTATGTATTCTAGATCGCAACATGCATCTACGCATAGCACGGCTCTGATGCCACTGTAGGGGAACGCGGCAGAAAACAAAAATTTTCCGCACTACGAACAGCCCAGGACCACTATGGAGACTGCATACAAGGTTTTGATCTGATCGTTACCGACTCGTAGCGCAGCGGAAGTAGAGTCGATGTAGATCGTTGGTGCAGACCCCCGCAGCTAGGATTTACAACCTCCCAACCGCGAGGATGTCCTCCCTCGTCTGCTCCTCGGACAGCGCTCCGAGAGGCGGTCGGACAGTCCCTCGGACGATGTCACGGACAGCCCTTCGGGAGGCCCCTCGAAACTCGATCGGTAACTCGGACAGCCCTTCGGGAGGACCCTTGAAACTCGAACGATAATTTGGACAGCCCTTCGGGAGGACCCTCGAACAGCCCCTCGGGCAAAAGATCGAAACTACGACCTCTCTACGGGGTTGCACACATACGGTGTCATCTATCCGGCAGGGCTTCGCCGTCCAGAACTAGTTCCTACCGGAACCCAGACAGCCTTTCGGATCTACGAAACTATTTCGTGGGAGGGAGAGAAGAAAGCCAGATCATGCAATGGCACTTGTTGAGAGTTCAAGTGAGAACTTGGATCAGATTTGAGAGACCCCTCTCCACCCCTATTTATAGGGTGAGAGGCTATGGGGAAAAACCCAAAATGCCCTCCAAACTGCATCATTGCCTGCATCATCATGCAAGCTGCATCATCGCCTGCATCATCATGCAAGCTGCATCATCGCCTGCATCATCATGCAAGCTGCATCATCGCCTGCATCATCATGCAAGCTGCATCATCGCCTGCATCATCATGCAAGCTGCATCATCGCCTGCATCATCGCCTGCATCATCATGAATAGTGTATCCACTATTCATGAAGACATTTATCTGCGACCGTAAAATCCGAAACTTTTCTGTAGGTCTTAGAAAAATTCCAGTACCCACTAAAAGGATTTTGGACGCGTTCCGAAACAATTCCGGATTAGTGATTTTCATCTGCGAAAAGCAACCAAAGCGGTTCCGGCAGCTCCGGAACATTTCCGGTTTTTTCTCTCTGGAAAAATCCCAGAAGTTCCCAGAACAATTCTGGCACCCTCCAAGAATTTCCAGGCGTGTGCCGAAACCATTTTGACTTAATGATATATTCCAAAACAACTTTTTGGTTTTACCGAAATTATTCCGGTGTTCTCTCAGACTCCCTGTCTAGTATTCAGCAGATAGATGACCCTTAAGCGTGTGACCCTATAGGTTCGGTGAAGTATAGACATGACCCGGAACACTTTCCGATCAATGATCAACATCGGAGCCGTGGACACCCATATTGACCCCTATACCCACACGAATAAATATTCGAGTGAACCTCCAGTTGCCGTGTGCTATTCCTGTTGCTTCGTGATATGTTACAAATACCCGAGGTGAGACTTATCGGCATCCCCGTGGATCAACACTTGTCCACTATGCCAGTTACCTCGTTACTAGTATTGTTCTCTTTTCTCGTTCCCGCGTTCCGGCATCCCTGTGATCAAATCACACTGTGTCTGGCCAGACGATGGTGGATACCGTAACACCGAGAGGGCCCGAAGAATATCTCTCCATCGACGGAGGAGCAAATCCCAATTTTGAGCTACCTAATTCCTTGTCATACTTTTCCGTGAACCCGTAAGCCGCCGTAATAGCCACCCTTTTACAGATGACGTTTAACAAACCCCAAAGTTCACGAAGCAAGTACGAAGGAACTCGATACTCTCATGGTCTAAGGAATTATGCAAACGCTCAACTTTCTCTGTGTTATAATCCATTAACTGGTGACGAATGTATCTCATAGCATAACATCAATCTGGGTCGATTCAACACAAATGTTCTTCTAACATTGTGCCCTCAAAATTGCCGGCATAGTCATGCCCATGATCAGGAAAACAGAACCATCATGCAACACTTGAGCTAGTCTTAGAGGCGAGACTAGGAATATATATTTTTTATCCGTTTATTATTCCACACGTGCATATGAGTCTTCCTCCGAGCCTCGTGGTTATTGCAGACTCGAGAACCATAGCAGTTATAGCATGGAATATAAACATAATTAGGAACATGGGGATAAATAATAACATTTATTATTGCCTCTAGGGCATATCTCCTACAGTGAGTACCTTGGTTGCTTTTCTTCGTCCAGGGGGACCGAGAGAAGATCCAGGTTGTGTTATTTTTGACGTAAGTTGGTGAATAGTGGACTTATGACGCGATGTCACGTGTATTCTTGGATCTTACCTCTACTCTGATAGAACGATAGCCACCATACATGCTAGTGCGGCTGCAACCTTTACCTTTACCTTGTCTTACCGGAGGAAGTTAGTTATCCTGTAATGATATAATCTCACCCCTGTTTTCCTTTGTGCTTTTACTGTTTTGCCTGATCGGCCGCTGAAGTGGACTACTACCTTGACCCGAGCACTGGACGATACTTCGTGGAGGTTCCTCCGGAGGATGACGATGAGGACGACCTCATTCAGTAGATCCTATAGTTGGGCTTCGACGATCCATGGGTGGACTATTTATGTACAACCCTCTCTAGGGCAATTTGGATTTTGACCGTACTCGGTCGTGTTTGTCTTCCGCTTGTCGCATGATGTACTGATGGGTCCATGGACCTCTGAGATGTTGTAATAAATCCAGCGGCGATGTATGCCCTGGGCTCTATATATTTATGTGTTAGTTTAAGTTCATTGTTCATATACCTATTGTCGAGAATCCGACAGCGACACGAGTGTGAGTGTCGTGAGCTGGTGGCCTTTTATGCGCTACTAACTTGAGCGGGACGCGAAAGTGACTAACTTGAGTTAGCACCGCATCGGGGGCCTTACATGAGTCGGCAGCCCTGAACTCTTACTCGGGAAGATCAAGAAGAGGCAGAGGCGGCAGAGCGACTGCTGCACACTCCCATTGACACGACCACCCTAGAAGAACGATGCCTAGAAGTAGCCAGATTAACCAACCTTGCCGAGCGAGAACGCCTAACCGTGTTGGAAAATACCTTAGAGCGTCATGCCCGAGAGGTTGCTCGTCTCAAGAAAAGTAGAACCAGCCGGTAGTTGCGAGGGCAGGGAAGAGAGCCTTTTCGAGCCATGGAAACCCCAGTGGAGAACCTCATAGAAGCAACTCGGATTGCAAACTCTTTGCAACCTAGTGTGTCAGCAGTAGAGGGAATTCAGCACCTGGCATTTATGTTACAGACAGAGGTAGAGAAAAACGCTGTGGTCAGTCACTCACAACAGCGTGTTCATTCCCAAGTTCCTCCCGCTGGAACATCACAGTTAGTGCACACACCCTATGGTGACACCCGGAGGAACAGGAACACATCACCTCGGCATAGAAATGATCCCCGAGAAGGATATCGCCATGAACAATACCGGCATGCAGAGCATCGGGAACATGATAATTATGAAGCACACAGGTCCGAACAGGGTGCTCCACGAAGAGAGGAGTTCCATCAGCGCCGAGTCGTTCATCAAGGTGGCCGATACATAGCAGAGCCGACTTGATCGTGCTAGGTCCCATCGGCAAGATCAGGCTCGCCCCTCAATGGCTACAGGACCAGTTTTTTCAGCGAGAGGACCCGATCTACTCTAATTCCTCCTCACTTCCGAATAGCACAAGGGGTAGACAAGTACCGAGGTGATGCCAAGCCTCAGACGTGGTTGGATGACTGCAAAATACCAGTACAAATCGGATGGGGAGGAGATGAGATAGCCATGATGCACCTTCCTTTGATGCTGGAGGGCTCAACTCGGACATGGTTGAACCAGTTTCCCCCCAGCAGTATTTGGATCTGGAAGATTTAGAGAGAGTGTTTGTCAAGAATTTTGAAGGAACTTACAAGAGGCCCGGAGGGTTAACCGAGTTACAATTGTGTGTACAAGGGAATACAGAGTCCACTCGGGATTACATCCAGAGGTGGATTACGCTCCACAACTCGGTAGAAGGAGTCTCCGAGTTCCAAGCCATCCATGGTTTCAAGCAAGGAGTTAAGTATAGAGAATTGAGCCTCAAGCTGGCAAGGTCCCCTCATGTCACTTCACTCGGAATACTAATTGAGATCGCAAACAAGTATGCCAATGGTGAAGAGGAGATTCGCCAGAAGACCCAGCAACATCGAGGTGGAGGAAGAAACTCAGCACCCAACCCAAATCAGAATACTGGAGGCAACAACAAATGTAAAGCAGAAGACGCCCCAACAGATGCCGAGTTGGTAGCAGCTGCGAATGCCTCAGGGATTCATGGTAGAGGTCAACCAAGGAAAGAATGGCAACCTCGTCAAAAGAAGACGGCAAAGGACGATGAGGTTTTAGATCAACCATGTCCCCTTCATACAACCCGAGATGCTGAAGGAAAGTTAATCCTCCCAAAGCATATAGATGGGAAGTGTCGTTTGATCAGGAGGGCAGCTCAGAATGCGAACGCAGGACCTCCACAAGATAAAGACACCGGCAGAAGAAGGTGGCAAGCTCGGACCTGGACAGTGAAGGTTTTCCTAGAGAAGATGGTGTGCTTGTCATTTTTGCGGGCCGGGAATCAAAGAGAGTTGAGAAGATACGGTTCAGAGAGGTTAACTCGACAGCTCAATCAACTCCAAGTTATATGAAGTGGGCTGATACTCCGATCACATTTGACCAGTCGGATCACCCTCCTCATATTCCCCACCCAGGAAGACATGCCTTGATTGTTGATCCTTTGGTGGAAATAGGGAATGGAAACTTTAGATTGAGAAATGTCCTAATGGATGGAGGCAGTGGTATAAACATTCTATATGCCAGTACCCTGAAAAGTATGAATATTCCAGTGTCCAAGCTTCATAAAAGTTATCTGGAATTTCACGGAATAATCCCGGGGAAGAAGGCACATTCACTAGGCATGATCTCCCTCAATGTGGTTTTTGGCACTCCGAGTAATTTCCGGAAAGAAAAGATTACCTTTGAGGTAGTTGATTTTTCGAGTGCATATCAAGATCTACTCGGAAGGTCAGCCTATGCAAAATTCATGGCCATACCTTGTTATGTCTATCTGAAGTTACAAATGCGTGGCCCACATGCCGTGATCACTGCTCGGGAGATTACGAGCAGGCCGAGGAACTGCTGCAGAAAGGGTCATTGATAGTTGACCAGCAAATGGCTGAGGTTGAGCTAGTTGAGTACAAGAAAGCAGTTGACTCGTCCGAGTTGCTTCAACCCAAGAAGATGTCTTTATTTGTGTCGGCAGGTGACGAGGGGGTGACCCCACGACTCCTACGGATATGCCTACCTGGTGTCCCTGAAGACAGAAGGCCCATGAAGATACAACCTCGGCCCGCTAATTGGCACCGACGTAGGAGTCTGCGACTCACAAGGAAGGTGCGAAAACCTGCCGTACGGAGCAAGCTAGGGTTAGAAAAGCTTACCTGTAAACGTAGATGAACTCCCTGAGACCTAGCCCAGTATATAAGGGCTAGGAGGGGCGACGCCAAAGGGCGACCAATATCATATGTAACCCTAGCCTTGAGCGCTCCAGCCTTGGCATCCACTGTAATCGCATCTCCCCCATCAATAATATCGAGCAGGACCGTGCCTTCCTTTTTGCCGACGAGCTATCGTCCAACCTGTTCCTCTCATGACTAACGCAGGGTCCCTGACCATGGGATTTGCCGGGGTTGATCCTCGTCAATTGGCGCCGTCTGTGGGAACTACATAGGTTGGGATCAAGATCTCGGCGGTCCCGTCTTCAGCAAGCTACAACTCAAGGGCAAGAACCAGATCTAGCCCACTCGAAGGATTCAAGATCACGGCGAACAGCTCTGCCACACCATGAAGACCGATCTGGCTACAGCTGTGCCAGGACCGATACTATGGTAACGGCCAAGTGCAGCGTCACCGCCGAAGGAATCGACGACCCAGAATAACGGCGAGGGGCCTCTACGAAGGAATTCCACTCGACGAACCGCGACGCGCAGCAGAGGACTCACAAATCTTTCGACAACCCACCGCCGCCCGGGCACCCGCCGCACATCAAGACGATGACTACGAGATCGAAACCAGCGATCAGCAGAACCATCGCCAAGGAAGAAGGAATCGACGACCCAAGAGGCGCGCATGGGAGATCTACGGCGATGCTCCAATGAACGAGCCACGTCACGCAGCCGCGCAACCGACGACCGCTCGACGAAACGCCATCGCACGAACACCTGCCGCCAGCCAGGACAGCGAATCCGAGACACCGGTGGGCGAGTACTATGACCCAGATCGAAGGCCAGATGAATTCGCCAACCTCATCAAGAACCAAGACATGAGTCGAGGAATCGAAACCGACCCTCGCTTCCACGAACACCCGGAGGATCACGAGCAAATCTTTATAATCTCAAGAAGGAAGAGGCAATCCGGATCTAGCAAACTCACACTACAGGAAACCGGAGTTTTGCCGTCAGCTTAAGTGTTTGCCGTCAGCTTTCTATCGAGGCTGACGGCAAAGGATCATATGCCGTCAGCCGTGGGGCAAGCTGACGGCAACAATACGGCTGACGGCGTAGGAATGATATGCCGTCAGCCTTTCCTAAGCCGTCGGCTGACTGACGGCAAGAACCAGGAAAACTGACGACAAAAGACGGCCGACGGCCACCCCCAGGCCACGTGTCCCTTCCAGCCACGAGGTAACGGCGCCCAGGTTTGCCGTCAGCTGGCTGACAGCTTAGCCTAACGGCAGACGTTGCCGTCAGCCGGCTGACGGCAAAGCGGGTCCATAACCCCCTGCCCCCCGTGGGCATACCCTAACCCCCACTCCAACCAGTCTCCACCACCTCCCTCCCCTCACGACGCGCTCCGCCGCCGCCACCACCACCCCGGTAGGCCCCGCCCTCGCCCCGTGCAAGACCTCGCCTCCGCCGCCCCGCACCCGTGCAAGACCTCGCCGCCCTGCCCAGGACCTCGCCACCCCGCCCCCGTGCAAGACCTCGCCGCCCTGCCCAGGACCTTGCCACCCCGCCCCCGTGCAAGACCTCGCCGTCGCCGAGCAAGACCTCGCCACCCCGGCTCCTCGGCTCCCGTGGAAGTGGCCTCCTCGCCGGCGGCCGCCACCACCTCCTCCGCCCTACTGCGGGCAGCTCCTGCTGCAACTCCTCGCCGTCGACCAGATATGCAGGTGAGCTCCCCCTCTCCCTCTTTTCTCTGTTTTTTTGTTATTGTTAGATACAAGCAAATGCCAATAGAAATTGTTAGAAAAGTTATTTTTTTATTGTTAGATAAATTAATTTTTAGTTATTGTTAGATACATGCAACAATAGAAATTTGAGTACACTACACTAAAGCTTGTAACCATTAAATTATTTTAGACTACATTACATTACATTATAGCAATGCCAATTGAGTAAACTGCAACTTGGTGTTACCAAATCATAAACCATTTTAGGCAGCACCAAAATAGGTTTTCAGTAGCTATTGAGGCAGCACCAAATAGTATAAGAAAATAGTCTAGTGAGACATTAGAAATATTTCAAACTTTCCTTTTGAAAATATTACAACATGTAGCTTGCCTTCAACCTTCCCCCAAACCATTAAGATTATAGTATGGATATTGGACTAGCATAACATTCTATACATAGATATCATTAGCAACAACCACCTTGCCAAACCCCCTTTCCCTTCCTATTGTCTCCAAATACAATGCTCGATGTATCAAGTCCTTTTTTTCAAATTGAGAAAGCATGTCCTCATATCATTGTAGTTGGCATAACTCCTAGTAGTTCTACCATCCACAATGTGATCTTCATCGTCCCCATTATTCCTTACTTGCACAAAATTGATCTTTGGGTATTTATGAGGTTGTCTCACTAGGCATTTGTGTGGTTTATTGCCACACTTGTATTTTATCACATTTTTGTGGTTTATTGCCACACTTGTATTTTATCACATTTGTGTGCCTTGCCCTCCCCTAGTTTCACCCTACCCAAAAGATAGGTGTATAGCTAGTTCTTTCCTTCTCAAATCATGCAAGTCACGTAACCCATATGCGTCTCCCGTTCGAAAGATTCCATTTATAAATATGCATTCATTTGCATATTTATAATTGGATTCTTTCGAATTGTCCAACGTTATCCATGGACAGCCCGAGTATGTGTAGATTGGATTCATTTCCCCATATATGCTCTTCTCCGGATCGGACGCAGGATTTCGTCAGCGCCACCTTGTTGTTCTCCGGTTACACATCCTCTCGGTTTATGCTGAGACGTGTATCAGGAGAACAGCGGGGAGGTGCTGTCGAAATTTTGCGTTGGATCGGGAGGAGAGCATGGGGAAATGAATCCAATCTGCACATACTCGGGTGGGATTAGGACCTATCTTTACCTATTAGCTAGTGTGCATATGCCGTATCACCGTAATTAATTATATGCCTTCTGGTGTTAATTTGTACTAGCTAGCTAGCCAGAATGAATGATCGTGCGTGGATGTACACCGGTCACCCTAGTCAAAAAAATATGACTGAGGAATGGTTGACCAAGACCGAGGAGTTCCTAGAGGTTGCATTTAGTGCTGGCCAACCAAGAACATGGTGCCCCTGCACTAGATGTAAGAACTATTCACAACAAACAAAGGATGCAATGGGTAAACACCTGCAAATACGTGGTTTCATGCCTGATTATATGTTGTGGTCATTTCATGCCGAGTCGGCCCAACGTGACAGACATGAGGTAGTGCGTCAGCGCATTGAGGATTGTGGTACAGGGATCGAAGACATGGTCAATGACTACAACGATGCTCGTCTTGAGGACGAAGAACCGGAGGAAACTGCCAAGGCCTTTTATGCCATGCTAGAGTCTTCAAAACTCCCACTGCATGCGCACACCAAGCTTTGTCAACTAGATGCCATCGCACAAACAATGGCTCTTAAGGCACAATTCAACTTGTCCAGAGAGTGCTATGATGCGATGATGACCTTATTCGGGCGCTTTCTACCGGACGGTCATATTATGCCTGCAAACCTATACCACTCAGACAAAATACTCGGTGCACTGAAGATGCCCATCGAGCGGATACATGCTTGTGAGAAAGGATGCGTCTTATTTAGGCATGAGTATGCAAATGATAATTATTGTCCACGCTGCAAGTCCTCCAGGTATATTGTCGTAGACAACGGTCTTGGTGAGAAGACACAGAGCAAAGTACCCGCAAACATTCTTTGGTACCTACCGATCTTACCAAGACTTCAACGGATTTACATGCTTGAAGAAACAACAAAACAAATGACATGGCACAGAGATGGAATTAGACGTGCTACAGATGAATACGGGAATTTGATGTTGACCCACCCCTCTGATGGTGAAGCGTGGAAGATGTTCAATGAAATACATAAAGAAGGTAAAGCCAAAGACCCAAGAAACGTGGCACTCGCCATTAGCCTCGATGGGTTCAATCCTTTCGGTATGACGGCAACCCAGTATAGTTGTTGGCCCGTATTCATCATGCCCCTCAATCTGCCCCCTGGAGTAGTTATGCAAAGAAAGCCCATCTTCTTGACGTTGATAGTTCCGGGGCCCAACTATCCCGGAAAAAATATGAATGTGTACTTGCAACCACTGATGGATGAGTTGAAAGAAGCTTGGGATAATGGGATCTGGACATTTGACGCAGCTAGCAAAACAAACTTCCAAATGCATGCTTGGTTGATGTACTCCATGCATGACCTGCCGGCGTTTGCACTTTTTGTTGCATGGTGCGTGCACGGAAGGTTCCCATGCCCGCAATGCAAGTCTGCTCTTAAGTTTCATTGGCTGCCGGAGGGTCGCAAGTATTCTTTATTCGACTTGCATAGACAATTCCTGCCTCTGGACCATGGATTCAGAAAAGACAAGAAGAATTTCACCAAAGGTAAAGTTGTCGAGCAAGAGGCACCACCTATGATGACGGGCGCACAAATTCTTGATCAGTTGAACTCACTAGAGCCTGATTCGAACCTGCCAGGGTATTTCTTGGGATATAATACGGAACACGCCTGGACCCACAAGCCATGCTTTTGGGATCTCCCGTATTTCAAAGACCTTGCTCTTCCACACAACATTGACATGATGCACACTAAAAAAAATATGGGTGAGGCCCTTTTTGGTACATTGTTCGGCACTGATAAGGGGAAAGATAATGTTAAGGCTAGAGTCGATCAGGAGAGTCTGTGTAATAGGAAGTCACTGAACATGCGACAACCGAAAGGGAAGAAGAATTGGGAGAAGCCAAAGGCATGGTTCAATCTTAAAAGGGAACACATGAGGGAAATCCTCATCTGGGTGAAAAAAAAGTTGATGTTCCCCGATGGGTATGCAGTGAATCTAGCAAGGGGAGCAAGTCTTGAAAAGTTGAAAATCTTTGGGCTGAAGAGTCACGATTGGCACATATGGCTTGAGCGGATAATGCCAGTGATGTTGCGCGGCTACATCCCCGAGGATGAATGGCTAGTAATGGCAGAGCTAAGCTATTTCTTCCGTGTTCTTTGTGCTAAAGAATTATCGCCTATTGTGATAGAAGAGATGGAAAAACTGGCGCCGGATTTGATATGCAAGTTAGAGAAGATCTTTCCACCGGGTTTCTTTAATCCGATGCAGCATATGATTTTGCATCTACCGATGGAGGCAAGATTGGGTGGCCCTGTGCAAAACCGTTGGTGCTATGAAACCGAGAGAATGCAGAAGACGCTTCGAGCAAAATGTAAAAATAAACGGAGAATTGAAGCATGAATGGCTGAGGCATTCTTTGTCGAGGAATCGGCAAACTTCGTGACAGCACACTATGCTGCCACTAATTACAGTTTGCATAATCCAAAGCCTCGGTACAATACTGGCGACCCCGAGCGACATGAATCCAAGTTCAAAATCTTTAAAGGGAGCCTCGCACCTTGTGGGGTTATGAAGACAAAGACGTTGACCTTCGAGGAATGGGGCATCATTACATTGTATATCTTGACCAACATGACAGAAGTGCGGCCATACATCGAGTAAGTGCGCGGTACATATTAATTGTTCTGCAACTTCTTGACGAGTTGTGTATCTAACTTCTCTTAATTATTTGATACAGTCGATTCGTCGCGCAATTCTCGAATGGAGTGGCGATCGAAAAAGACTCCATCAAAGAGATTAATCTTCTTGAGAAGCGGGGAGGCGGCAATCTCGGTTTCATCTCTTGGTTTACACAAACGGTACTTCTTATATGATATACAAGCCATTTTTATTTCTTCGTCGTCTCAGTACCGACTAATACAACAAGCCGTTCCGTTTCAACTTGTAGGCTTATTCAGAGTCGATGGACTCTGAATTGAGACAAATCGCAAATGGTTTTGACTTTAAGGTCCATACATACGAAAAATACGACATCAATGGGTATCGCTTTCGTACTGGTATGAAAGAGCAAACTATGCCCGATCGGAAAACAACGAATTCCGGTGTGTCCGCTATAGATGGAGGAGTCGAGTATTATGGAATAGTTGAAGAAATATACGAACTGCTATATTACGGTGAAAATCCTCCGAATGCCGTTGTCTTCAAATGTCATTGGTTCGATCCGAAGGACACTAGACGAACTCATGAGCATGTTGGGCTAGTTGAAATTAAACAGAAGAACCGTTTAAATGTTGCCAAAGTTTATATTGTGGTAGGCCGCACAAGTTTTCTATCTTCCATGGGCCTGCCAAAGTGTAAAGAATCTCGAAGATTGGTATGTCGTCTATGACGTGCCGCCACATGGTAAACTACCTGCCCCCAATGAAGAAGAGGATTATCAACCTCACATAGACCCAGACACATATGACGGAGAATTCTTCCAAGAAACACGTGTGGCCAAAAAACATTTTGGAAAAACCTCTACGTTTGGTCAAAACATGGAAGTAGAGAATGACAATGCGGAGGAAGAGGAAGAAGTGGAACACGAAGAGGTTACCGATGATGATGAGGAGGAAGATGAAGAAGTGGAACACGAAGAGGTTACCGATGCAGATGACCTATCATTGCTTGACCAGTTACAAAAAGGCTTTCGAAATGTGGTTGACACTGAACCCGATCCCGGAGAAGAGATCATTCATGACGACACGCGTGATAGTGACGATGATGTTTTTATTGATCCTGGAGAAGATACAGATGATCCCGACTATTAGTTGTATGCATCCCAACATTCTTTTGTTTTTTGTATATATGAATTTGTATTATTTATTTCCTTAATGTACTAATTCATCTTTATATGCATATGTTTGTTTTTTGTATATATGAATTTGTATTATTTATTTCCTTACTTTACTAATTCATCTTTACTCCGTAACAGGTGTTGACACATGGCGAGCCGTAGGGACCCACCGGTGGAGTCTCGACCACCTCTACCTCTACGGAGAGAGTTGCTGGCGGGTATTGTCGCAGCCAGCTCGCCGCTGGCGCGTGCTGAGCAGCCTCGTGGGAGAGGTCGGGGAAAAGGCCCAAAGAGAGCTAAACCCGGTGGTCGAGGAGGTGGTCGAGGAGCAGGTGGCGCCTTAGCCGAGTCACCCACTCACAGCACAGTCTCACCGGTGCAGGAGCCACCGCCGGTGTAGTCAGAGGCATCGGAGCAGCGGCCACCGCCGGTGCAGTCGGAGGCACCGGAGCAGCAGACACCGCCGGTGCAGTCAGAGACACCGGAGGCACCGAGGCAGTCGACGGAGCCTCGTTGGGATGATCCTTGGGAGGAGCGTGCTCGCACGGATGATGATGATGCTGATGAGGATGATGATAGCGATGACGACGGGGCTGAGGGGGGTGAGGGGGATGATGGGGGTGAGGGGAGCTCCTCTTCCAAGAAGCCGGTGTACCAGCGTGGTATGACACGGCTCCCACCACGTCCGGACCCTGCGCATAGGACATTGATTGCGCCAGATGGGGAGAAGTAAGTTGATGAATTTTTTGTGTTCCTTGTATATATATATCATACATGTACATATGGTCCAACAAGAACTAATGTCTTTGTGTTCTTATTTTGCAGGGCGTGGAGTTACCCGGAAGGTGCTCGGAATTCGAACTGCCTCCTTGGTGCCATGCTTAAGGAGCAGTTCCCCCGGGCTAGTCCAGTTGCCTGTTGAGGGTAGGGTTCCTGAGCCCGGCCTCACTTGGCCACACTACAAAGCCGCCCCGACCCCGCCAGATGAACGCATCAACAACGTTGAATGCCGTACCAAAGCCGACATGGTGGTGGCTACTTTTTGGGTAAGTATTCTAAGCATTGCAATCATTTATTAGCGTTGGAATCATTTCACTCCTCTTTTCATATGTTCGATGCATTTTTCAGTGCTACTATAGGGTTGAGGAGGGGATGGAGCCGGCGGCTCAGAAGAATCTCGAGAAGGAGATAGTGAGGCTACTCACGAACACTAGGCACGAGATGCGTGTTCAGTGTGTTCGAGATTGGTACGCCAAGAAGGGCGTGAAGAAGGCCAAGAAGAAGTGTAGAAAAGTTTTCCTTAAGAAGGAAGAATACTTGGAGGTAAATTACTAACTAATTCAAATTCCTACACTTATAAGTAAGGCCTAGTTAGCTCCAACTTTTCTTTATAAGCTTATGAAGCTCAAACTTGGCTTTATAAGCTTATAGTGTCAAACTTTTCTTTATAAGCTTATGAAGCTCAAACTTGGCTTTATAAGCTTATAAGTGTCAAACTTGGCTTTATAAGTTTATAAAGGTCAAACTTGGCTCTATAAGCTTGTAAAACTAAAAAATGATAATAATAGCTTAGTTACATAAAACTTGACTTGTACTTGGCTTAAAAAAGATATTCAATGACTTTATAAGATTATTAATTCATAGGCGCCCCCGAGATGGTGTGCAAATAAGATGGATTGCTTTGAGGCGATAGTGGACAAATGGCTCAGTGATGCCTGGCTGTCCACCCACAAAAGCGCCAAGGTAGGCGTGCACAAATGGTAGGTGTGGCACACCACCAAGGCATATTCCGAGGGCGACGGTGTTGAGGCGTACACCAGCGCTGCAGCCTACCACAAGATGATGGCCTATTCTGAGGTGGCGAAAGAGCTACGCGGTCCTCAGTTTGACCCGAGCGAGGAGGAGATGGATCCGGAGGCCTTGATGATTTCTGGTGGCGGTAAGCATCATGGCAGCACCTCCATGTGCAATGGCTTCGTACATTGCCCGGAGACTCTACCTCAGATCAAGGCGAGGCAAACGAGCTCCGCTCCTGCTGTACGACCTCGCCCGCGGCCAGTGGACATTGCTATCCAGGTATAACTTTGTCTCAATTTTTCTTTCCGTTCTTTAGACTACGTAGCGATGATGACAATAATTTCTATATTGTTGAGTGTTCGCTGGACGCCATTCAGAGGGAGAGACAAGCGACACAAGAGATGTTGTCGGAGCAGCTTGCGGAGAGGGACCGACTAGCGGAGGAGAGGACCCAGAGGATACTCAAGGAGGAGAGGGCACGCAATAATGCCCAGACGAAGGCCATCTATGACCTCTTCTCGGTAAGTTACTACTTTTGCATATATCGGCCAAGAATGCATATGCATATGTTTGGTTCACTTGCTAATATGCTCGAGTCCTCAAAAACTAACTCGCAGAGTATGTGGGAGAAGCAAGGTCTTACCCCTCCACCGGTGCCGACGCCTATCGTTTCTCCTCCCGGAATGGTAAGTTTCTTTCAATGATCAATATATCCCGGTCTTATACCATCAAGTGTCATCATGCTTACCACATTGCAACTCATCCTTTGTTGCAGCATAATTCCGGAGCTGCATCTCACAACCCACAAGAATCTCCTAGTGAATCCCCGAGCAACCCACGTGGCAGCGCTTCTCAGCCTTGAGGTGGCCTCCGGTAAGTTACATAAAGCTCATCAATGACTTTATATGCTCAAAAAGCTCAATAATGGTAGTAATAGCTTAGTTACATAAATATTTACTTATTCTTGGCTTATAAAAGCTAAAAAATGACTATATAAGCTTATAAAGCTTATACTTGGCTTTATAAGCTTGTACACCTAAAAATGACTTATACTTGGCTTATAATAGCTCCTCAATGACTTCATAAGCTCATAAAGCTGAAAAATGATGTTAATAGCGTAGTTCGATGAAAATTGAGTTATACTTGGCTTCTAAAAGCTCAATAGTGACTTTATAAGCTTATAAAGCTCAAACTTGGCTTTATAAGCTTTTAAAGCTCAAATTAGATTTTATAAGCTTATTAAGTTCAACAATGACTTATACTTGTCTTATAAAAGCTCAATAATGAATTTACTAGCTTAAGTGGCTTATAAACCTAAAAATGACTTATACTTCGCATATAAAGCTCAAAAATGAATTAATGACTTAGTTAGATCTAAAATGAGATATATTTAGCTCTTGAGGTCTAAGAAGAACAAGTATTGTAGAATAAGAAGAAGGATAGGAGGAAAAGAAAGAAGTGAAGAAGAAAGAGGTGAAAAAGAAAGTAAAAGAAGAAAAGTTATTCTTATTCTTACTTTTTCTCTTTTTTTTTTCTCCATCTTCTCTTCTTCCTGTCATCTTATTCTTATTCTTCCTATTCTTCTCCTTACTCTTCTTCACCTTACTCTTCTTCTTTTCTTCTTTTTCTTTTTTCAGTAACTAACATATGTTTATGTTTTCATTTTGCAGATTTAGCTTTATGCATGGATGGATGCTTCTTTGTTGTAGATATAGGATGTTAGTCTTTATATATGCACTTGTGCGATGTTGGGCACTTTTAAACTATTTGTATGAGTGGTGGCCTTTGTAGACGCTTGTGGTTATGTTGTGGACTTGTGCGATGTTGTATATATATCATTGTTGCTGTTTTAAACTTTTTGTATGCACTAGTAGACTTGTGAGATGGAGATGACTTGTAGATACATGTGTGCACTATAATATATCATGTTGGGAACTTTTTGTATGCAATAGAGTTCTGTATATATATATATTATTGTTTAAATGCAGGGAACTAAAGAAAACAAATTAAAAAGAAAGAAACAGAGAGCTTTGCCATCAGCAAGCTGACAGCAAAGGAGTTGCCGTCGGCAAGCTAACGACAAAGAGGACACGTGGCAGCAGCCTGTGCAATCTGGGCTGTGGCAGTGACCATTTGGTCACGACTTTGCCGTCGACATTTGCCTGGCTGACGGAAAAGCATAGGCCGGCTGCCGTCAGCCCACCTGTCAGAACCCCAACTAGGGTAAGTGCTAGGGTTTGAGTGCCCTTTGCATCATGCAAAAATTCCAAAAAGAAATTCAAAAATGGGGAAAAGAAAAGCCCTGAGAAATTAAATCAAATGGCCAGATAAAAATCTTTTTCCAAAAATCATTTGAATATTTGGAAAATTCCTAGAATTGTTGCTGATCATTGCAAAAGTGGTTTGGGGATTTTCCCATGCCCATGGAATATTCAAAAATTCAAAAGTGCATTGGAAATTAAATTAAACTCCAACTTGAATTTAAATTCAAATTGTTTGATTTTCAAAAGTCACCAAAACTTATGAGTGGCTAGCTATTTATGTTATAAGCCAACATAAAAGTTTTCATGATTTTATAAAATGCCTAGCTAATTGTTTTAGCACAGCAAAACAAATAACAGAAAAACAAAACAGAAGAAAAATAGAAAAGGGAAAGAGAGCCCACCCCACCCACTTTCCTGGCCCAGCCTGGCCAGAAGCCGGCCCAGCCCAGCTCGCCCGCGTGTCGTCTTCCTCCCCTCGCCTCCAAGCAGCTCGGTGGCGAGCCGAGCACCGTGGACGCCACCGAGGCTCGCTTGGAAACCCCCAGGCCTCCTCCTCGCGCCACGCAGCTCGCCCAGAAGCCCCGCACCCTTTCCCCCTCCTCCAGCTCCATTCCCCCTTCTCTGCTTTGCGAATTCGCCCCCGACAGTGAGCCCACCGGAGCGCCGCCGTGGAAAGCACATGGCCAACGGCCTGCTCTCGCCGAGCTGAAGTGTCCAGAAGCACCGGAGCCCTCGACTTCGTCTCCCCAAGCACGGAATCGAACCCAGAGGACCCGAGGACGTCGCCATCTTCACCGACTTGCCGCCGGCCGCAGTGGAGCCCGTCGTCGATTGCGCCGCCGTGCTGCTTCCCCCGACTCCGTCGTCCTCACCATTCGATCCAGGGTGAGCTTCCGGTTCGAAACCCCCTGCTCCCGCTATCCCCCGTGCCCCCGTGCCCGATTCCCTCTTCAACCGACGCCGGCCGCCGCCATTGCCGTCGTAGCCGTGCTCCAGCACCTCCCCTTGAACCCCCGATGGCATCTTCAGACGCGCGAGGCCCCGAGCTTCCTCCTAGTACCACCCACGCCTCTCCCAATGGCCTTTTGGCCAAGTCTGGCGAGCGCCGCCGTGGCCAGTGCCACCGGCGTCAAGCCGCCTGGCACTTAGCCCCTAACCCACCACTAAACCAACCTAACCCTCACTGACTAGTGGGCCCAACCACTAATCTAATCCCTATTTAAAAACTAACCGCAGGGAATTAACCCACTGAGGCTGACACCCTGGAACCACATGTCAGCCCCCCCACTGATGTCAGCATTGCATCATGCTGATGCAATAAATCAAATTCCAGAAAAATAGAAATGAATTAAAAGAATTACAAAAATTACAGAAAATCATATAAACTTTGGAAATTCATAGAAAATTCATATGAACTCCAAATTGGACAAATAATATATTAAAAATGATCAACATAAAATTCTCTATCCAAATATGCAACTTTCAACCATGTTTGAGTTGATTTTAAAATGGGACCAGTAGCTTTTGCTATTTGGCTTAATTGGAATTAATTCAAATTTAATTCAAATGCAATTCAAATTTTAACCATTACAATGCAAACATGATCACTTGAACTTCAGAAGCATATCACACACATGATCACATGGTTTCAAATGATCAAACATTTTCAAATGCATTTTGGTTAAATTGAAATTCATATATGGAGTTTGAATTTGCATTTCAAATGCAATACACTTCATTTAAATCAAATGTACCACAAACCAGCACCATTTACCTCATGGACAACAATATCATGTGCTTGTGCATTTTACTTCCGAAGTTGTTCCCCCTTGTTGATGATTGTTTTCGGTACCAGCTTTTCTGAGACGGTGATCACCCCCGAAGGAGAAGACCACCGTTAAGACTCGTGTGTCGTCAGCAAGGCAAGCAAACCCCATTGATCATGTCTATAAAATCCCAATTCCCTCTCAGTCTCGCTTATGCATGTTTAGGAGATCACTTTGTATCGATTCTACCGCATAGTTGAACCCATATCCGATGCATGACCTATCATCTTGTCAAAGTAGTAAGCAAACCACAATCCTAGGTGACATAGGAGTTGATTGATATCATGTGGCCCCTGCAACTGTTAATGCTTATTGCATGCTTAGTGATACAGTGAGGTTGCTTTTGATGTGAGTCGGGATGATGGTGAACATGGTGTTGATGAAAGTGACACTGTGTTGGTGAATCCACCCTAATACAAGGTGAACGATGAGAGGCTGTGTAGGAGTACACAGTGGGTTGTCTCGTTGAACACCGCCTTAAGCATCGAGTTCTTGTATGGTAATCCAAGACAAAGAGTACAACCACACATTGGGCTCACTGACCCCTCTCGGCCTAGTACCTTGATCCGTGTCGACGTCCAGGAGTCACATTAGTTCGGGCTTTCCATTTGACATGTGCATAGAAAAAGAACGAAGGAACTGGTTGCATCATATAGATATGTGAGTGCACCTGTGAGGCAGGAAAACCATCTGCCAGAGGTGGCGTCTCGGTCACTTACATTGTTTGAGTCCGTTTCGTTGATCCGGCCGGGCTCTCGAGCGGAGGCAAACTCAGATAGTCGACTCCTGGAATAGACCGGTTGTGAGCGAAGTGTCGTGGTGAACATCCTCGCTGTCACCTCTTGAACGGTGGCGAGACCTGGCGGTAACCGATGGTCATGTGTGTGTAGCTTACACCCTTGCAAGGTTAACAAAACTATTCGAATAGCCGCGTCCGCGGTTATGGAATACTTGGAACCTGTACCTGATTATTAGACAACTTGAATGGATACTTCTAAAACTCGCAAGATAAGCGTGAGTGCTATGGTGTGCTTCCTCGTGGGGAAGTCGAGGAAGTAACCATAGTGGTGTATTTATTGGAGACTTGGATAGTGGACTCGTGTACGCTTCATACCTCAAGTCTGGTATTCGTAGTTCAGGAATAGCCAAGTCAAAGCTGGCACTTCTGCATGATGAAACCCCACCTCCTTTTACCTTGATACTTGAGCATGAGTAGTTTAGTTCTGATGTAAGTCTTGCTGAGTACGACTTTGTACTCACGTTTGCTTAT
This sequence comes from Bromus sterilis, assembly GCA_950022295.1. Taxonomy (NCBI): domain Eukaryota; kingdom Viridiplantae; phylum Streptophyta; class Magnoliopsida; order Poales; family Poaceae; genus Bromus; species Bromus sterilis. The sequence goes on along the minus strand of OX465596.1, from coordinate 341,550,519 downwards.
TCTATGTTTTAGATCAGAAACCGGACCCCGATGGAGTCACCGACCTGAAGCTCGACGTTGACTAAGTTAGCATAGTCCCAGACAGCAGTCTGGTCCCTCGTGGAAGGGCATGTTTGTTTACAAGGCTTCTCTAAGCCATTTGTTAAACTTGTCTGTACTCAGACCTAATTTGCTTCCGTTGTATGATGTAATGTTGATCACAGACATGTGATCTTTGTATGCTCTATGTGTATATCAATAAAGAGTACTTTGTAGAGTTATGTGATGATACCTGCTGTTCATACTAGGCATGAGTGCTACGTGTATGTTTATAACATGCATGTCTTAGTATGGGTTTTCGAGACCTTAGTTGTGATCTGGCTGGCGGTCTTTTATACACCAAGTGGCCCTTAGATGTGCGCAGCTTGGGGCATCGCGATGCGATTGCTCGTGACTCTGTCACGTGCACACTTTGTTGTATGATCGAGCCCGCCCTAGACCCCGATTAAGTGATCGGGCTGGAGTAAGTCTATGTAAGAGTTAGGATCCAATCGACAACATGGTTGAGGCGAGTTGTCTAAGAAGATGGGATTCACCACCCATAAGCATTTAGACTTGTGAGCGGACGTTGAGGACCCATCTCAGTTGATCTTTCGGCCTGAATGGGATGCCCCTCACGTTCGATGCTTACCGAGAACGTTCTGTGCTTGGCCTTGTCTGCTTAGACAAGTGGGTACGGTTCTCGGCTCTCCATGTGATTGTATCATGACTGGAATTACATACGCTAACCCCGGGTCCCGACAGACTTGGTATCAGAGCAGGACTGTCTGTAGGACTATCAAACCCTTGGTCGAAGTCGAGTCTAGCATTCTATAGTTATATAGTTACTTGGGTATATAAGGGAACAACGTAAGGCTTCTTTTTCTCCTTACCCTCATCGATCTGAGTTCTGGGTCACCCTTATCTTTTCTACGGGATGATAGGACTAGGCTCATCTATGTGTGACTAGAAAATCTCGTTCTTTGCCTCCTTGTAGCCGTAGGACAGTTGTGGTCGTCCAGAGTCTTCGTGTTTTGAGTTCCTTGAGGAAGTTCTGTTCAATCTCCTCGAGGTTGTTTCATTTTTCATCCCGGTGTAGCCGTTATGCTGCCGGAATTATTCCGAGTTTCTGTGGATCTTTGCCTTTGCATTACAATCTTTCTGCCTTCATCATGTCCTTCTTGTCTTTGATTCCATCGTACAACCTGTTCTGATTGTTGATCTTTATCACACAGGATGTCAGGTGGAACTCGTAGTGCTGTTCGTCGGAATCGAGACCGTGTTCGGAATCGAAATGATGATGAACCTCTACCATCGCCTTCTGCGGCGGAAATCATGATGGAAGCTGAGAAGAATCAACGTGACCAAACACGCCTTCTGGAGCTCATCGAGCAGAATACCGCTCGTCAGCGTAATGTGGTCGTGAGCATTCAGGATTTCATCCTCCTCAAGCCACCGGTATTTCGATGTTCTTTTGAGCCCCTTGAAGTTGATGATTGGCTCCGTTCCATCGAGCGTAAGCTTGATACTGCACATGTTGCTCCCAATGATCGAGTTGTTTTCGCGGTATACTTCCTGGAAGGTGCTGCTCTTCAATGGTGGGAGAACTATGTTGCTATGCAGCCAGATAGTCACGTAGTGACTTGGCAGGAGTTCTGTGTTGCCTTTCGAGGGTACCACATTCTGGATGAATTGATGGAGCGCAAGAAGGAAAAGTTCTGCAATTTGACTCAAGGAAAGATGTCCATCCATGAGTATGTGAGAGAATTCAACCGTCTTTCTCGGTATGCCCAAGATGAGATCACCACCGATGCCAGAAAGCAGGCAAGGTTCCGTAAGGGACTTAGCCCCATCCTTCGTCATGATCTCAACCTCATCGAATTTGCCACCTTTGAGGATTTAGTCAACAGATCCTTCAGAGCTGAGCATGGCAATGAGATTTTCGAGGAGTCCCGCAAGCATGCTCTTGAGCTTGCCCCTTCTTCAAGTTCAGCCCCTCAGAAACGCATAATTTGGATTCCAACCCGTGCCATACCTCAAAACCTTCTCCAGAGGCCACCACCAAATATATGCCATCCACCCCAACACATTATTCCACCCCGGAATGATGGTGTGCAGCCAAGTAATCCCACTCCCAGCAATTCAGACAGGGTATGCTTTAAGTGTGGTCTTCCAGGCCATTACTATCGTCAATGCCCTCAGGTCTTGATGGCACCACGTCATTCTCGACCCAAGCCCCCAAAGAAATCAACCACCAAAGCCTTTCTAGCAAAGCCTTTATCCACTAGTAGTGGTTGTGTGAACCAAATCTCAGTTGAGGAAACCACTGCTGCTTCTGACGTCATTCTTGGTACACTCCCAGTCAATCATGTCCCCGCCTCCGTTCTTTTCGATCCAGGAGCTTCTCATTCATTCATGTCGAAGAGTTATGCACTTCGGCATGGATTTTCTTTTGAAGAAATGTTTTCTCCAATGATCATTCAAACTCCTGGTTCAAAGTGGCAAACTAATAGAGTAAGCCATGGCAATCAAATTGCAATTGAGGGTTTAGTATTCCTTGCTTCACTTATAGCCCTCAAGTCTTCGGACATTGATGTCATCCTATGAATGGATTGGTTATCAAGGCAGAATGCTTTCCTTGATTGTAAAGCCAAGTCAGTTAAGCTCACCCATCCTTCAGGCCAGACCATTGACTACACATCACCCAGCTCTAGAATCCAGATGCATACTTTGAATGTGCTTCCACTTCCAGACCTTGAAGATATTCCGGTGGTTCGTGACTTCCCGGATGTCTTTCCTGAAGAGCTGCCGGGAATGCCACCCGACAGGTGTGTAGAATTCATAGTGGATCTTATACCAGGCATAGCCCCAATTTCGAGACGTCCATATAGAATGGCCCCACATGAGTTAGCTGAGCTAAAAATCCAACTTGATGCTTCGTTGGCAAAAGGCTTCATCCGCCCTAGCTCATCGCCATGGGGTTGCCCCGTTCTGTTCGTAACGAAGAAAGATGGAACAGAAAGGATGTGCGTAGACCATCGCCCGCTAAATCTAGCAACGATAAAGAACAAGTACCCACTGCCCAGGATCAATGATCTTTATGATCAACTTGCTGGATCCTCTGTCTTCTCCAAAATGGATTTGGGATTAGGTTATCATCAAATCAAAATCCGAAACGAGGACATTCCAAAAACGGCTTTCACTACTCGTTATGGTCTTTACGAGTATACCGTCATGTCCTTCGGTTTAACCAATGCCCCCGCCACATTCTCGCGCTTGATGAATTCGATCTTCATGGAGTACTTAGATAAATTTGTTGTAGTTTATCTTGATGACATTCTCATCTACTCGAAGAACGAAGAAGAGCACGCAGAACATCTTAGGTTGGTATTGATGAAACTTAGAGAGCACCACCTTTATGCCAAGTTCTCCAAGTGTGAATTTTGGCTACCAGAAGTGACCTACTTAGGCCAAGTGATTTCTGCGAAAGGTATTGCTGTGAATCCCGAGAGAGTTCAGGCCGTCCTTGACTGGACTCCACTTGAATCGGTAAAGCAAGTTAGGAGTTTTCTTGGCTTAGCAAGCTATTGCCGCCGCTTCGTCGAGAACTTTTCTAAAGTTGCAAAGCCTCTTACTGAACTCCTCAAGAAAGATAAGAAATTCCAATGGACTCCCAAGTGCGAGGAAAGATTTCAAGAGCTAAAAAGAAGATTGACTTATGCACCCGTAGTTGCACCTCCAGACACCAAAAGGGATTTCGAGATCTATTGTGATGCTTCACGGCAAGGGCTAGGATGCATACTTATGCAAGATAGACATGTGGTAGCTTATGCTTCACGCCAGTTGCGTCCACATGAAGAGAACTATCCAACCCATGATCTTGAACTCGCTGCCGTAGTTCATGCCCTGAAGACTTGGCGCCATTACCTCCTTGGTAATCGTTGTGAGATCTATTCCGACCACCAAAGCCTCAAATATATTTTCACCCAGCCAGATCTTAATCTCAGGCAAAGACGCTGGATAGAGTTGATAAAAGATTATGACTTAGGAATTTCTTACACCCCAGGCAAAGCCAATGTCATGGCTGATGCACTAAGTCGTAAGTCGTATTGTAACAACCTCATGTTACAACAGTATCAACCAATTCTTCATCAGGAATTTCGAAAGCTCAATCTCGAGATTTTTCCTCATGGATCGCTTTTCAACTTGGTGGCGAAACCAACCCTTGAGGATCAGATCATAGTTGCCCAAAGGCGTGCACGAGGTGTTCGCCGGATCAAGGAGAACATTGCTAGCGGAGTTGCTAAATGTTTCTCCACAGATAGTAAAGGAACGATATTCTTTGAAAATCGTTTGGTAGTACCTAAGAATAGGGATCTAAGGCAACTCATCCTCAAAGAAGCCCATGACACACCCCTCTCGATTCATCCCGGTAGCACAAAAATGTACCGAGATCTACGCCAGAGATTTTGGTGGACTAGGATGAAGAGAGACATTGCTCGATTTGTTGCTGAATGTGATGTTTGTCGTCAAATTCAGGCCGAACACCAAAGACCTGCTGGCACACTTCAACCTTTGCCTATTCCAGAGTGGAAATGGGACAAAGTCGGTATGGACCTCATCACTGGCTTTCCAAAAACCCAGAAAGGAAATGATGCCATCTTCGTTGTCATAGATAGGCTTTCCAAAGTTGCTCACTTCCTTCCCGTTCGCGAGTCTATAAATGCTAGTCAGTTGGCGGACTTGTACGTCTCTAGAATTGTGTCTCTTCACGGTCTTCCTTTGGTGATCAATTCTGATCGTGGTAGCCTTTTAACCTCTAGATTCTGGGGAAGCTTTCAGAATGCTATGGGAACTCATCTATCCTTTAGTACAGCTTTCCATCCTCAGTCTAGCGGTCAAGTCGAAAGGGTTAATAAAATCTTGGAAGACATGCTCAGAGCTTGTGTTATCTCATTCGGAAAGAATTGGGAGAAATCTCTTCCCTTCGCCGAATTTGCTTATAACAATAGCTATCAATCTAGTCTGAACATGGCTCCTTTTGAACTCCTCTATGGACGACGATGTCGAACACCCTTGAACTAGTCAGAAACCGGAGAGAGACAACTCTTTGGACCAGATATGATCAAGGAAGCAGAAGAGCAAGTTCACATTGTTCGTGATCGTTTGAAAGCCGGCCATTCTCGTCAGAAAAGCTACTATGATCGTCATCATAGGCAAGAAAGTTACAATCTGGATGAGAAGGCCTACCTTCGGGTTACTCCTCTGAAGGGAACCCAAAGATTCGGTATCAAAGGCAAGTTGGCCCCACGTTACATCGGACCTTTCCGCATTCTTGCTAAACGTGGAGAAGTTGCCTACCAACTTGAACTACCCCCTCACCTTTCCCGAGTACATGATGTATTCCATGTGTCACAACTCAGGAGTTGCTTCAAGGACCCCATCCGCGAAGTCGACCATGAAACGCTTGATCTCCAAGATGACCTTTCTTATCAAGAGTACCCTGTTCGTATTCTTGATTCAGCTGAGCGTGTCACTCGTCGTCAGAAGATTAGGTTTCTGAAAGTGCAATGGTCACACCACTCTGAAAGAGAAGCTACGTGGGAAAGAGAAGACCGTCTCAGTGCCGAGTACCCCTCCTTCCTCCCGACGACTTCTGAATCTCGGGACGAGATTCTTTTGAGTGGGGGTGAGTTGTCAGAACCCCAACTAGGGTAAGTGCTAGGGTTTGAGTGCCCTTTGCATCATGCAAAAATTCCAAAAAGAAATTCAAAAATGGGGAAAAGAAAAGCCCTAAGAAATTAAATCAAATGGCCAGATAAAAATCTTTTTCCAAATATCATTTGAATGTTTGGAAAATTCCTAGAATTGTTGCTGATCATTGCAAAAGTGGTTTGGGGATTTTCCCATGCCCATGGAATATTCAAAAATTCAAAAGGTGCATTGGAAATTAAATTAAACTCAAATTTGTATTTAAATTCAAATTGTTTGATTTTCAAAAGTCACCAAAATTTATGAGTGGCTAGCTATTTATGTTATAAGCCCACATAAAAGTTTTCATGATTTTATAAAATGCCTAGCTAATTGTTTTAGCACAGCAAAACAAATAACAGAAAAACAAAACAGAAGAAAAATAGAAAAGGGAAAGAGAGCCCACCCCACCCACTTACCTGGCACAGCCTGGCCAGAAGCCGGCCCAGCCCAGCTCGCCCACGTGTCGTCTTCCTCCCCTCACCTCCTAGCAGCTCGGTGGCGAGCCGAGCACCGTGGACGCCACCGAGGCTCACCTGGAAAACCCCAGGCCTCCTCCTCGCGCCACGCAACTCGCCCAGAAGCCCCGCACCCTTTCCCCCTCCTCCAGCTCCATTCCCCCTTCTCTGCTTTGCGAATTCTCCGCCGACAGTGAGCCCACCGGAGCGCCGCCGTGGAACGCACATGGCCAACGGCCTCCTCTCGCCGAGCTGAAGTGTGCAGAAGCACCGGAGCCCTCGACTTCGTCTCCCCAAGCACGGAATCGAACCCAGAGGACCCGAGGACGTCGCCACATTCACCGACTTGCCGCCGGCCGCAGTGGAGCCCGTCGTCGATTGCGCCGCCGTGCTGCTTCCCCCGACTCCGCCGTCCTCACCATTCGATCCAGGGTGAGCTTCCGGTTTGAAACCCCCTGCTCCCGCTATCCTTCGTGCCCCCGTGCCCGATTCCCTCTTCAACCGACGCCGGCCGCCGCCATTGCCGTCGTAGCCGTGCTCCAGCACCTCCACTTGAACCCCCGATGGCATCTTCAGACGCGCGAGGCCTCCAGCTTCCTCCCAGTACCACCCACGCCTCTCCCCGTGGCCTTTTGGCCAAGTCCGGCGAGCGCCGCCGTGGCCAGTGCCACCGGCGTCAAGCCGCCGGGCACTTAGCCCCTAACCCACCACTAAACCAACCTAACCCTCACTGACTAGTGGGCCCAGCCACTAATCTAATTCCTGTTTAAAAACTAACCGCAGGGAATTAACCCACTGAGGCTGACACCCTGGAACCACATGTCAGCCCCCCCCACTGATGTCAGCATTGCATCATGCTGATGCAATAAATCAAATTCCAGAAAAATAGAAATGAATTAAAAGAATTACAAAAATTACAGAAAATCATATAAACTTTGGAAATTCATAGAAAATTCATATGAACTCCAAATTGGACAAATAATATATTAAAAATGATCAACATAAAATTCTCTATCCAAATATGCAACTTTCAACCATGTTTGAGTTGATTTTAAAATGGGACCAGTGGCTTTTGCTATTTGGCTTAATTGGAATTAATTCAAATTTAATTCAAATGCAATTCAAATTTTAACCATTACAATGCAAACATGATCACTTGAACTTCAGAAGCATATCACACACATGATCACATGGTTTCAAATGATCAAACATTTTCAAATGCATTTTGGTTAAATTGAAATTCATATATGGAGTTTGAATTTGCATTTCAAATGCAATACACTTCATTTAAATCAAATGTACCACAAACCAGCACCATTCACCTCATGGACAACAATATCATGTGCTTGTGCATTTTACTTCCGAAGTTGTTCCCCCTTGTTGATGATTGTTTCCGGTTCCAGCTTTTCCGAGACGGTGATCACCCCCGAAGGAGAAGACCACCGTTAAGACCCGTGTGTCGTCAGCAAGGCAAGCAAACCCCATTGATCATGTCTATAAAATCCCAATTCCCTCTCAGTCTCGCTTATGCATGTTTAGGAGATCACTTTGTATCGATTCTACCGCATAGTTGAACCCATATCCGATGCATGACCTATCATCTTGTCACAGTAGTAAGCAAACCACAATCCTAGCTGACATAGGAGTTGATTGATATCATGTGGCCCCTGCAACTGTTAATGCTTATTGCATGCTTAGTGATACAGTGAGGTTGCTTTTGATGTGAGTCGAGATGATGGTGAACATGGTGTTGATGAAAGTGAAACTGTGTTGGTGAATCCACCCTAAGAACGAAGGAACTGGTTGCATCATATAGATATGTGAGTGCCCCTGTGAGGCAGGAAAACCATCTGCCAGAGGTGGCGTCTCGGTCACTTACATTGTTTGAGTCCGTTTCGTTGATCCGTCCGGGCTCTCGAGCGGAGGCAAACTCAGATAGTCGACTCCTGGAATAGACCGGTTGTGAGCGAAGTGTCGTGGTGAACATCCTCGCTGTCACCTCTTGAACGGTGGCGAGACCTGGCGGTAACCGATGGTCATGAGTGTGTAGTTTAAACCCTTGCAAGGTTAACAAAACTATTCGAATAGCCGCGTCCGCGGTTAAGGACTACTTGGAACCTGTACCTGATTATTAGACAACTTGAATGGATACTTATAAAACTCGCAAGATAAGCGTGAGTGCTATGGTGTGCCTCCTCGTGGGGAAGTCGAGGAAGTAACCATAGTGGTGTATTGGTTGGAGACTTGGATAGTGGACTCGTGTACGCTTCTTACCTCAAGTCTGGTATTCGTAGTTCAGGAATAGCCAAGTCAAAGCTGGCACTTCTGCATGATGAAACCCCACCTCCTTTTACCTTGATACTTGAGCATGAGTAGTTTAGTTCTGATGTAAGTCTTGCTGAGTACGACTTTGTACTCACGTTTGCTTATTCTATGTTTTAGATCAGAAACCGGACCCCGATGGAGTCACCGACCTGAAGCTCGACGTTGACTAAGTTAGCATAGTCCCAGACATCAGTCTGGTCCCTCGTGGAAGGGCATGTTTATTTACAAGGCTTCTCTAAGCCATTTGTTAAACTTGTCTGTACTCAGACCTAATTTGCTTCCGTTGTATGATGTAATGTTGATCACAGACATGTGATCTTTGTATGCTCTATGTGTATATCAATAAAGAGTACTTTGTAGAGTTATGTGATGATACCTGCTGTTCATACTAGGCATGTGTGCTGCGTGTATGTTTATAACATGCATGTCTTAGTATGGGTTTTCGAGACCTTAGTTGTGATCTGGCTGGCGGTCTTTTATACACCAAGTGGCCCTTAGATGTGCGCAGCTTGGGGCATCGCGATGCGATTTCTCGTGACTCTGTCACGTGCACACTTTGTTGTATGATCGAGCCCGCCCTAGACCCCGATTAAGTGATCGGGATGGAGTAAGTCTATGGAAGAGTTAGGATCCAATCGACAATATGGTTGAGGCGACTTGTCTAAAAATATGGGATTCACCACCCATAAGCATTTAAACTTGTGAGCGGACGTTGAGGACCCATCTCAGTTGATCTTTCGGCCTGAATGGGATGCCCCTCACGTTCGATGCTTACCGAGAATGTTCTGTGCTTGGCCTTGTCTGGTTAGACAAGTGGGTACGGTTCTCGGCTCTCCATGTGATTGTATCATGACTGGAATTACATACGCTAACCCCGGGTCCCGACACCACCGTAAGCCGACGGCAAAATGCTGACATGTGGGCCCAGGCAAGGGCTTTTCCGTCAGCCACACGACTAGCTGACGGCAATGCACGCCGTTAACTCAGCCCACGGGTGTTAAGTCAGAGCTGGCCGTACCAGCGACTTTGCCGTCAGCCAGTACAAGAAGGCTGATGGCAAAGGCGTTGCCGTCGGTCGATCTTGAGCTGACGGCAAAGCAGCTCACTACCGACTGATGAGCTGACAACAGGTTTGCCGTCATGGAGATGACGGCAAAGCCTTTGCCGTCAGCTTTTCATATGTTTGCCGTCAGCTTTGGCTGACGGCAAAACTCCTGTTTCCTGTAGTGTCACGGCTAGAGAGCAGCTAGCAGGACCCTGCATGATCCACGGCTTCGAGGATGACTGGGGACGTGTCAGGTCAGGCCACACTTTGAGCGACTACCGCCTGTTCAACGAGCTAGCCGACGACTTCAAGAAGGAGAAGTAGAAAGAAGACAGGCGCAACCGGCGACCCGAACAATCGCCGCCCTCAAGCCCGGAAGGGTGTCACAGCCCGCTGCAAGGACATGTGCTCATGATCCAAGAGGGAAGGGTGCCGCCAGCACAACGCGTCGCCTACACCCTACAAGATAGAGCAGCCGAGAGCATAAACATAGTCGAAGTCTACGAGCTACATGATACGGAGACCAGCATCACGTTCTCACAGGACGACCATCCACCCGCAGTCCCAAGACCGGGGCAACTGCCCCTGGTGCTCGATGCACAAATCGGAGGGTACGACATGGATAGGGTCTTCATGGACAGAGGCAGCAGCATGAATATCATCTTCGCCAGCACCCTGCAAAAGATGCTGATCCCACGATCAGTATTGAGAAAATCGAGCACCAAGTTACACGGGGTAGTCCCAGGAGAAGCAGCCACATCCCTTAGAGTCATCGAACTCAAAGTTGTCTTCGGCAACCGACGCAACTTCGCAAAGCACGTCCTCGAGTTCGAGGTACTCGACTGGCAATCGCAGTACCACGCCATATTGGGACGGCCAACATTCGCGCAGTTCATGGCGGTCCCACACTACACCTACCTCAAGCTCAAGATGCCAGGATCAGTAGGAGTCCTCACGATCAACGAAAGCTTCATCGAATCAGATCAATGTGACCGTGACTTTCACAAAATCTCCGACACATTCGGAGCCGAGCAAGAACACAGAGAAATAGCCATGATGACGGACAAGAGTACTTTCCCATTGGTGAGCCGAAGCGAATCTAAGGAGTACGGACGCGACTTCAACATCGACAGCGACACAGTCACTCACCAAGTGCACCCGACGGACCCGGACAAAACAGTCCGCGTGTACGCCCACCTACCAGAGGAGCAGGCGACGGCCCTCGTCGCTTTCCTTAGAGATGAGTGGGAAATATTCGCCTGGTGCCCAGTCGACATGCCTGGAGTACCACGCGAATTCGCGGAGCATGCCCTACGCATCAAACAAAACACGAAGCCGGTGAAGCAAGCTCTGAGACGATTCTCGGAGCCCAAGCGCAGAGAAATCGGAGAGGAAGTCAACCGGTTACTCGACGCCCAGTTCATCCAAGAAATGAAGAAAGCCACCTGGATAGCCAACCCAGTGTTGGTGCCCAAGAAAGACACGACCGTGCTGCGCATGTGTGTCGACTACGGACCATTCAACAAGCATTGCCCGAAGGACCACTTCCCCCTGCCTAGAATCGATCAGATAATCGACTCGACAGCAGGGTGTGATCTACTTTCCTTTCTTGACGCTTACTCAGGATACAACCAGATCAGGATGAAGGAAGAAGACGAAGAGCACACATCGTTCATCACCCCCTATGGCGTATTCTGCTACAGGACCATGCCCTTCGGGCTCAAAAACGCAGGCGCCACATACCAGCGAATGATGCAGGCCTGCCTGAAAGAGAAAATCGGAAGAACCGTGCAAGTCTATGTGAAGGACATCGTCATCAAGACCTACAAAGCAGCCACACTACTCGACGACCTGTGCGAAACCTTTGCAGCGCTCAACAAATACAGAATCAAACTCAACCCAAAGAAGTGCGCATTCGGCGTACCGACAGGGAAGCTGCTCGGCTATATGGTCTCTGCCCGAGGAATCGAGGAAAACCTTGAGAAAGTCCAAGCCATCTCCCGAATGCAAGAACCAACCGACGTCAAAGGAGTACAGCAGCTCACTGGAAAACTCGCAGCCCTAAGCCGCTTCATCAGCAGGCTGGGAGAACGCACGCTGCCTTTCTATCAGCTGCTCAGGAAAGGAGAGAAATTCGAATGGACGGAGGAAGCCCGCCAAGCATTCGCGGACCTGAAAAAGACACTCTCGACCCCACCAATCCTGGCGGTACCCAAGGAACGAGAGAAGCTATACCTCTACGTGCCAGCACGTAACAATGTAGTAAGCACAGCGCTCGTTGTCGAACGCGCAGAAGAAGGCAAGGTCCAGAGCATCCAGAGACCAATCTACTACCTCAACATGCTCCTGGCAAAATCCCAGCAGCGGTACCCGCATTATCAGAAGCTACTATTAGCCATCATCATGACCTCAAGAAAGGTGTCCCACTACTTCGACGAGCACCCTATCACAATCGCGAGCAGCGCACCACTCGCTGACATACTCAATAACCCTGGAGCGACTGGACGAGTCGCCAAGTGGAACATTGAGCTCAGCCCACGGGACCTGCAGTTCAAGCACCCAACAGCCATCAAAGCCCAAGTACTCCCAAATTTCCTAGTCGAATGGACGGAGGTTCAGACACCAGGCCCCCCAGACCTATCAAGTTCATGGTCAATGTTCTTCGATGGGTCCAAGAGACAACAAGGAGCCGGGGCAGGAGTTGTGCTCATCTCCCCTAAAGGAACAAAGCTAAAATATGTCCTCCAGATCAACTTCAGTCACGCCTCCAATAACGAAGCAGAATACGAGGCACTCCTCCATGGCATGCGCATGGCCAAAACATGCGGAGCCACTCGCCTCATAATCTACGGGGACTCCAATCTCGTCGTCCAGCAGACGATGAGAAACTGCGACGCAATAGCCGACAACATGGCGGCCTACCAGAAGCTCTACAACGCTCTACAGAAGCAGTCGTGGACGGCGAGGACGCAACAGACCTGGCGCAGGTGGCAGCAGCAACCCCATCAGAAGGAACAAGCACCAGCACACCCGACATCATAGCTCCAACAGAGCTCGAAGGACCTGTCTGGGAAAAACCGTTCCTCCGATTCCTAATCAAAGGTATGCTACCGCAAGACGTGGCCGAAGCATGACGCATCAGCCGACGATCCAAGGCGTTCACGATGATCAACAAACAACTATACAAGCGCAGCATCACCCAGATACTCCAAAGGTGCATCGACGAAGAGGACAGCAAAGCCCTACTGCTCGAAATCCACGAAGGAACCTGTGGGCACCATGCGAGCAGTCGAGTACTTGTGTCCAAAGCATTCCGAGCCGGGTTCTATTGGCCCACAGCCATGAAAAACGCAGAGGAAATCGTGCGACGTTGTGTCGCCTGCCAGAAATCCACCAACAGGCCACACGCTCCCGCCTCAGAGCTCAAGACCATACCACTATCCTGGCCGTTCGCCACCTGGGGACTCGACATGGTGGGCCCACTCAAGAAATCATCAAAGGGCGGAAGGACACACCTTCTCATCGCAGTCGACAAGTTCACTAAATGGATCGAAGCAGTACCCATCACCAGCTCCACAACCCTCACGGCTGCCAACTTCATCAAATCGATCATCTTCAGGTTCGGTGTGCCACACAACATCATCACGGACAACGGCACGAACTTCACAGCCGCAGAATTCCAGAACTTTTGCGAAGAACTAGGCATCAAAATAAATTATGCATCAGTCGTGCACCCGCAGTCAATCGGCCAAGTGGAAAAAGCAAACGGCCTTGTATGCGGGGGAATCAAGAAGAGGCTCCTCGCACCACTCGAGCAAGCCGCCGACAACTGGGTAGAAGAACTCCCCGCGGTACTATGGAGCCTACGAACTACACCAAACACCGCGACCCAGTACACACAATTCTTCATGTTGTACGGGGCAGAGGCAGTCCTACGACATGACCTCAAGTTCGGAGCACCTCGGGTCACCGGATACGAAGAAGAAGAAGCAGAAGAAGCACTACAAGATGAAAAAGATACGACTGTCGAAGCAAGAGATACAGTCCTGGAAAAATCAGAGGGGTACCAGGACAAGCTACGCACCTACCAAAGCAGTCGCTTGCGCACTAGAACCTTCAACAAAGGTGACCTAGTCCTACGGCTGATACAAGAGAAGGTCCATAAACTTGACCCCCAATGGTAAGGACCATTCATAGTCTCAGAAGTCATCGGAGGTGGCGCCTACAGGATGAAGAACCCGAAGACACACGAGGACGTGGGCAACCCATGGAACGTAGCAAATTTGCGACTGTTCTATCCATAGTCCCCATCGGTCAGACATGACTGGCAACTCATGTAGCCGCTCGACCGCAATAAAATAAATGTTGCCGAAATACTGCCATCTCAAAGCACCCGGGGGCTTAAGCATAAAATCACCCCGAGAGACGCTATCGCCCACGCGATCTTAATCAAAGCACTTGGGGCTTAAGAATAAAATCCCCCCGAGAGACGCTATCGCCCACGCGATCCTAATCAAATCAATCGGGGCTCGAGCACAAAAACTATGCCCGAGAGACGCTATCGCCTACGCGATCTTAACCAAAGCACTCGGGGGCTTAAGAATAACCCCCCCCCCCCGACAGACGCTATCGCCTACTGATACGTCCAAAACGTATCTATAATTTCTGCTTGCTCCATGCATGTTTTGTGTGATATTGCTATGATCTAGATACACTTTCATACACTTTTGATCATATTTGGACTAACCTATTAACTCAGTGCACCCCAGTGCCAGTTCCTATTTTCTGCTGTTTTTCTATTTCAGTTTTCCCCCATATAAAAAATGCCAGAAAAATTCCAGGAAAAATACAGATAAAATGAGCGTACAAGAAGCTTCCAGAAGAGCCCGGGAGGGGCCAGAGGGGGGCCAAGGGGGTCCAGGCGGCCACCCGGCGCGGCCCCACCCCTGGCCGTGCCAGGGGGGCGCCTGGGGCCCCTGGCCCACCTCTGGCTGCCCCCTTTCGCCTATTTATCCCCCGTCACGGGAAAACTCCAGAATGAGAACCCTATTCCTTGAACTCGCCTCTGTTCCGCCGCCGCCGCGCTTCCAAGATCGGGAGCACCAGAAGAGCCCTTCCCGGCACCCTGCCGGAGCGCGGATTGACCTCCGGGAGTCTCCTGTCCACCATGGATGCTCCCCAGATGTCTCGTGAGTAGCCTTTCTTGGACCATGGGTCCGTGATCAGTAGCTATGTGATGTTCTCCTCCCCTCTTTGATCTTCATTGTTTAGACCTCGTGAGCTGCCCTACATGATCGAGGCACCTTTGTAATATTTCTGCTATTGCTATGTTGAGTTTGATCGGATCTGATGGATTATGAGATTATGTTCAGATTGTGATAGAGTAATATATTTGGTTTATATCTTTTATATTTTTGTTCCTAAGTAATTCTTGCATGTTCTCCGTTGTTGTTTATTGCTTTGGCCAAGTAGTAGGTAGTGACTCCAAGAGGGAGCGTTGTGCTAGATTGTGGGTTCATGCCTCCCTGATGACACACTTGAGTGACAGAAACATGAGTCTAGGGGATGTGCTGTTGCCACAAGGGGGAACACAACGGTGCTTGTAACCACGGTTACAAGGATTGTTTACTTTACGCAGAGTTCTTTTTAATGCAGTTGTCTGTTGCTTTGGGTTTACACTTTGGGTGGGGCTCGCAACTTAATACCAGCGAGATGGTCTGGATAGATATCTCAAGGTGGATGCTTAGTAGTAGATGCAGATGGATTTCGGTCTACTTATTTGGCGTACTGCCCGTGCTTTTGAACCTCTTCCTTTCTTTTGTAGCATAGTTAGCATGGCGGTGCGTTCATAATCCTGTCAATTGCCTTTCTGTAATTTGTTTACCTCGCATAGCAATTTTATCATCTTTTGGGAGAGAGACATCACTAGTGAACATCACGTATCCCGGTCCATATCCTTATCACTGTTTCCACGCTACATTTACTTTACCGCTTTTATTTGCTATCATTGTCCCTTGCGTTTTATCCTTTGTAAACAACAAGACCGGAGAGATTGACAACCTCTCTGAACTTCGTTGGGAACAAAGTTATCTGTGTCTGTGTGCAGATCCGCGTCAGTTGCGCCGCTGGCACCTACTTATCATCTCTGGAGTCCTGCTGGAGACAAACCTTGGTATCTTTACCGAGGGAAAACTGCTGCTGCACTACATCTCAACCTTACACTTGGGGAAACCAACGAAGGGGCGAGAAGCCATCAAGCAAGTTTTCTGGCGCCGTTGCCGGGGACTCCAAGTGCTAAGATAGGGGAGTTGCACACTACCCTTTACCTTTGTTTTTTAGTCTTGTTAGTTTATCTTTCAGTTTTTATCTTTGTGTCTTTTTTCAAAAATATCAAAAAAATATTCCTCACTTGTTGCTACTATGGGTTCCACTGAAAACACCAAGTTGTGTGACTTCACTAGTCATAACAACCAGGAATTTATCTGCACTCCCATTGCCACACCTGCCACTTCAGCTACCTCTTATGAAATTAAACCTGCTTTGCTAAACCTTGTTATGAGAGATCAATTCTCTGGTGCTGGAGATGATGCTGCTTTAAAATTGAACAATTTTGTTGAATTATGTAATATGCAAAAGTATAAAGAAGTAGAAGGTGATGTTGTTAAGCTCAAGCTCTTTCCTTTCTCTTTAAGGGGAGATGCTAAAATCTGGTTTCAATCTTTGCCTAGAAATAGCATAGATTCTTGGGATAAGTGCAAAGATGCTTTTATAGGGAGTACTACCCTCCTGCTAAGATTATCCAATTGAGGAGTAATATTATGAATTTTAATCAATTGGATAATGAACATGTTGCCCAAGCTTGGGAACGAATGAAATCTCTTGTTAAGAAATTCCCTACACATGATTTGACTACTTGGATGGTTATCCAGACTTATTATGCAGGCTTGAACTTTACCTCGCGGAACCTGTTAGATTCGGCCGCGGGAGGAACCTTTATGTCAACTACACTTGGTGCTGCCACGAAGCTTCTTGAAGAAATGATGACCAATTATTCCCAATGGCACACCGAATGCGCTCCAACAGGTAGGAAGGTAAATTCTGTCGAGGAAATTACCTCCCTCAATGAAAAAGTTGACTTAATTATGTCTCTATTTACCAAGCAACCCTCTATTGATCCTCATGATGTCCCTTTAAATTCTTTGGTTGCTCAAGAACAAGTAGATGTGAACTTTATTGCTAGAAACAACTTCAACAACAATGCTTATAGTGGAAATTTTGCTAGCAATCCTAGACCGTTTCCATCCAACTATGGGAACAACAACACTTACCCTAGCAACAAGAACCCCTCTTCTGAATTGGAAAGCATGCTTAGAGATTTTATCACTACCCAAAAAGCCTTCAACAAAAATATAGAAGAGAAATTATCTAAAATAGATAACCTGTCTTTGAAGGTAGAAAGAATAGCCCTTGATATTGAGATGCTTAAAATTAGAACCTCCCCTCTTGAGGAGAATAAGACCACTCCTATTAATGCTATCCAGTTACAAATCAATGCAAATATTAGGATGGTGGCTAAACTCAAAGAAAGATGGGCTAGAGAAATAGAGGAAGAGGATAGAATTAAGAGCCTTCCTACACACCACACAGTTTCCACTATCCAAATTGTTGAGGACACTCAAACTATTAGCACCCAATGCACTCCTAGTCCCGTTGGACCTATTAATGGTGATGCCTCAACCATAGATAAAGAAACTCCTATGAAAATAGAGGGTTTCAAACAAGTGAGCATAGATGACACTACTACCACCTTTGATAGTAGTGATATTGATTTTGATAGTTGTACCCTCTCAGAAGTTATTAGCTTGTTACACAAAATGTCTAGAGACCCCCACACTAGCACACTTAATCTTGCCTTCACGGAGCATATCACAAATGCTCTCATCAAAGCTAGGGAGGAGAAGCTTAGAGTAGAAGCCTCCATACCTAGGAAGCTAGAGGATGGTTGGGACCCTATGATCAAAATTAAATTAAATAACTTCTCTTGCTATGCTTTATGTGATGTTGGAGCTAGTACCTCTGTTATGCCCAAAAGAATATTTGATATGTTTGAATTGAAGCCTTTTGAGCCTTGTTCTTTTGGTGTTCGTCTTGTTGATTCTTCCATAAAGAAACCTTTGCGAAAGATCGACGATTTTCTTATCATTGTCAATGACAACTATGTTCCCGTTGATTTTATTGTTATGGATATAAAGTGTTAACCTTTATGTCCAATTATTTTGGGACGTCCTTTTCTTCGCACCGTTGGTGCGGTTATTGACAAAAAGAGGGGAATATAAAATTCCAATTCCCATTCAAAAAGGGGATGGAACACTTCCCTAGAAAGAAAATCAAGTTACCTTTTGAGTCCGTTACTCGTGCTAGTTATTCTCTTTCTCTTGATAAAACTTGATTCTTCTTTTTGCATTATGCCTAGCTAATGGCTTTAAAGAAGCGCTTTCGGGAGGCAGCCCGCAACGAATTTAGGTGTTTCTTTGTGCTTTTGTTGTGTTTTGATGATTGTTAATACTGTAGCAACATCATTATAGATTTATTTTTCAGCTTTGTGCCAAGTTATAGCCTCTTCCGACAAGGGAAGTAAAAGTTGTGACATGCTGTCCAGAAAACAGATTCTGTCCCCGTGACCAGAAAAATTCCAGAAATATCCCAGTTCATTTCTTTGAGCTGAATTTTTTACACAGTATGCTCTATACAATTACGAAACTTCCGTATGTTTTGAGTTTTTTTATTTGAGTTGCATAAGTGCCCCTAAAAAAATCTTTACTATCTGCTGTTCTGTTTTTCACAGATTCTGCCACGTTTTGTCTCTCCTAACTTTTGCAAACCTTAAGCTTGCTTTTTCTTTGCAAAAACTTCTTGGCACTCTTGAGAAACAGTAGCTCTTCAAGAATATCTTTATATCCAGTGGAGAAAAATTATTTATTAAGGGTACTAACCTCTCTAATCAGCTTATGATGAGTTATGTATGAAGGGAGTTTTCAAGTGTGCGATGGAAGATGATGAAAGAAGATCCAGGAGTGTCAAGCGCTCAAGCTTGGGGATGCCCCCATGCATCCCCAACAAATATTCAAGGAGACTCAAGCGTCTAAGCTTGGGGATGCCCCCGTGCATCCCCTTCTCCATCAACAATCATCGGTTCGTCCTTCGTCTCACTATATTTTTATCACTTCATGTGTTATGTGCTATGCTTGGAGCGTCTCGCTCTTAGGTTTTGTTTTTCGTTTCTTTAGCTTTGCTTGTTGTTCATAACAAGTTAGATCCTTTCTTACTTTGTGTGGGAGAGAAACATGCTCCACTTTCAAAATTTAGAACACATCATAGGATTCTTCATGCCTATCTTTTTGCTGTTGTGTGTTCTTTATCTTTTCATAGCTACTGCCTTGTTTAGTTTTAGTCTTAGTTTGTCTTTAGCAAGAGCCTTGGCTTTTTTTTAGTTTAATGCTGGAACTCTTTTTAGTTTTCATGTTGATCTTGTTAAAGAGAGTTGGTTGTTGCACTGAGTTGTGTTTTGTCTTGAAAGTAGGTAATTGAGGTTGCTATTTAATTCTAGTAGTAGCTTGCAATAGTTTTGAGGTATTGTTATGAGTAATGTTTGGACTTTTGGTGTCAAGAGCTCTTGCCTATTAGTGATAGGTGTCGTATTTTGGGCAATCCGTGTTTATTTTCAAAACCTACAAAACTAGTTGAGAACTCTAGCTACTAGATGGATCACTACTCTTCTGAGGAGTCGAATATCAGAGAACACTCACGTACCATGAGTCGAGGATGCGCAAGGATAACCAAACCCCCATACACTCCTCCTCGGGGTACTTGTCTCTTTGTGAGCCTCCTCATTAGATTGAGATTTACCGATAATAAGTGCATGAGTTCTTCGGACTAATGTAAGTATTGAGAGTTGACACTTCCACCTTCCCATATTTTGCTAGCCTCTCCTGTGCTGTGCATTGCCTTCTTCTCACTCTGAGAGTTGGTGCCCACCTTCGCCGGTACATCCAAACCCTTGGCATGATACGCTCTGTCATCATAAGCCTCCCTTTATCTTTCCTCAAAACAGCCACCATACCTACCTATCAAGGCATTTCCATAGCCTTTCCGAGTTATATTACCATGCAACTTCCACCTCTTCATGACTTGATCTTCATGTCATACATGTTCCTGCTACACTGGCAGCGGCATACATTGCATACATCATGATAGTTACATCTTCTTTTTGTTTTGAGTACCTTGTAAAGTGTGAAAGATCTCCTTTACCTTCTTGTAATATAGAGTGTTGCCCTTAAGTGAGGAAAAGATCCCAAAGTGGACCCATTAAAAGATCCCAAAGAGGACAAATGAGAGTTAAATAGAAAGATCCATTGAGACCACAAAAAAATAAAAAAAATAGAAAAAGAGAAAAATAAATAAAAAGAGAGAAAGGGACAACACTACTATCCTTTTGAGAGATCCACACTAGTACTCCCTCTATATCCTTGTACTCCATAGAGATGATCAATATGCATATAGCTATTGGACAGCTTCTTAGATCGTATGTGCATCCATTGCATGTCAATCCCTACTCCTCACATCATATCTATCATTTGGCATCTCTTGCCTATGATTGTCCTCATTGATGTGAGCCCTTCTCATTCCTTTTTGTATTCCTTCTCCATATTTCTCTCTTTGCCATCCTAAGTGTCAACTTTCGTGCTTACGCTCATCCATTGCATGAGTGCTCAAAATATCGAAAAGGAGTGGATCAAATTGACTTGTACCTGGCTAGTGGTCTGGGGACGAGTCAAGATAAGATTCCAAAGAATACCAAGTGTGACACTTTAGTAGATTGATTTCTCAACACAAAAATACTTTTTTCTCGTATTCCCTATCCCCTTTCTTGCACGCAAACACCATTTGGAGACATTCGAGTCACAGACAGCGAGAGCTCTTGCACCTTTTGTTCTTTTGTTACTTGTTTCAATGCTAATATAGACTCTTGCATGTTATGACTTGATTTGAATCTCTAACTTTGATTGCTTTACTTTTCAAAGTTCTTATATGGTTGCTAGCATGTCAACACAAAAATTATGTTGTTATCATTTACCTACTCGAGGACGAGCAGGAATTAAGCTTGGGGTTGTTGATACGTCCAAAATGTATCTATAATTTCTTCTTGCTCCATGCATGTTTTGTGTGATATTGCTATGATCTAGATACACTTCCATACACTTTTGATCATATTTGGACTAACCTATTAACTCAGTGCACCCCAATGCCAGTTCCTGTTTTCTGCTGTTTTCTATTTCAGTTTTCCCCCATATAAAAAATTCCTGAAAAATTCCGGGAAAAATACAGAAAAAATCAGCGTACAGGAAGCTTCCAGAAGAGCCCGGGAGGGGCCAGAGGGGGGCCATGGGGGGGGGCCAGGAGGCCACCCGGCGTGGCCCCACCCCTGGCAGCGCCAGGGGGGCGCCTGGGGCCCCTGGCCCACCTCTGGCTGCCCCCTTTCGCCTATTTATCCCCCGTCACGGGAAAACTCCAGAACGAGAACCCTATTCCGCGAGCTCGCCTCTGTTCCGCCGCCGCCGCGCTTCCAAGATCGGGAGCACCAGAAGAGCCCTTCCCGGCACCCTGCCGGAGCGAGGATTGACCTCCGGGAGTCTCCTGTCCACCATGGATGCTCCCCGGATGTCTCGTGAGTAGCCTTTCTTGGAACATGGGTCCGTGATCAGTAGCTATGTGATGTTCTCCTCCCCTCTTTGATCTTCATTGTTTAGGCCTCGTGAGCTGCCCTACATGATCGAGGAACCTTTGTAATATTTCTGCTATTGCTATGTTGAGTTTGATCGGATCTGATGGATTATGAGATTATGTTCAGATTGTGATAGAGTAATATATTTGGTTTCTATCTTTTATATTTTTGTTCCTAAGTAATTCTTGCATGTTCTCCGTTGCTGTTTATTGCTTTGGCCAAGTAGTAGGTAGTGAATCCAAGAGGGAGCGTTGTGCTAGATTGTGGGTTCATGCCGCCCTGATGACACGCTTGAGTGACAGAAACATGAGTCTAGGGGATGTGTTGTTGCCACAAGGGGGAAAACAACAGCGCTTGTAACCACGGTTACAAGGATTGTTTACTTTACGCAGAGTTCTTTTTAATGCAGTTGACTGTTGCTTTGGGTTTACACTTTGGGTGGGGCTCGCAACTTAATACCAGCGAAATGTTCTGGATAGATATCTCAAGGTGGATGATTAGTAGTAGATGCAGATGGATTTCGGTCTACTTACTTTGGCCTACTGCCCGTGCTTTTGAACCTCTTCCTTTCTTTTGTAGCATAGTTAGCATTGCGGTGCGTTCATAATCCTGTCAATTGTCTTTCTGTAATTTGTTTACCTCACATAGCAATTTTATCGTCTGTTGGGAGAGTGACATCACTAGTGAACATCACGTATCCCGGTCCATATCCTTATCACTGTTTCCACGCTACATTTACTTTACCGCTTTTATTTGCTATCATTATCCCTTGCGTTTTATCCTTTGTAAACAACAAGACCGGAGAGATTGACAACCTATCTGAACTTCGTTGGGAACAAAGTTATCTGTGTCTGTGTGAAGGTCCGCGTCAGTTGCATCGCTGACACCTACTTATCATCTCTGGAGTCCTGCTGGAGACAAACCTTGGTATCTTTACCGAGGGAATACTGCTGCTGCACTACATCTCAACCTTACACTTGGGGAAACCAACGAAGGGGCCAGAAGCCATCACCTACGCGATCTTAACCAAAGCACTCGGGGGCTTAAGCATAAAATCCGCCCGAGAGACGCTATCGCCACTCAAGCGATCTTAACCAAAAACACTCGGGGGCTTAAGCGTAAAGTCCCCCCGAGAGACGCTATCGTAAGCACTCGGGGGCTCGAGCACCACCTCCCCCCGAGAACCGCTCGCGCAGTCCGAAGCTTAAAAGGACCAAACAAAAATACCTGGCCAGCCCCACCTGCTGAGAGCAAGGCTCGAAAGGCATGGCCACAATCAGATGGAACACCAAGTACTCTGAAGAAATTTCGGAGGGAGCACAGGACACGGACTACTTTAGTCTTCATCCGATCTCCATTGATCACCTAAAGACTCGGGGGATACTCCCATCGGGAGCGCTGTCGCGCACCCGATAAAAGACAGAAATTAATGGAAGAACGACAAGGGAAACAAACCTCAGCCTACGCTCGATCCTCCGACTCAAGCGTAGCCTCGGGGGCTACTCCCATCGGGAGCACTGTCGCGCACCCGATAGAACCCACAATGCAAAGTTTGGAGGCACTCAAACACAGCTCTCGGTCGCAAAGAACTCGAAGACAACTCCTGATCGCCAAGGACTCGAACACAGTTCTCGTTTGCATAAGGCCCAAAGATAAATTCCATTGCAAAGGCTCAAGCATAGTTTACATCATAAGGATCATTTTCAGTACAAAAAGGACTCAACTACATTTGGATAGAAGGCAGCTCCTGTTACAAGAGGGAATTACCCAAGGAATTAAGACTTCTACATGTGTGCCCATGAGGGGTAATCGACTCTGATACAAAGGCATCACCACAGACAAAGGAAAAAAGGAAACTAGCAGAGGATGTCAATGACATAACAAAAGGTGAAGCTCGACTTATTTGCGGAGCAGTTGAAGACGATGCTCCACCAGCTTCTTCTCCTTCTCCAGCTCCGTCTGAGTTGCCAGCGAAGATGAGGCCGCCTCCAGTTCTACAAGGTCGCTTGGCGCGCCAGCTTGATCAATGTCTTGACCTCAATGTCCACTTCGGAGCTGATGGAGGCGGCACCGTCACGTGAGGAGTCGCCAGAAGACGGAGTTGTAGAAGATGCAGGCGTAGGACTCCTCGACCTTGTGGAGCTGTCGCTGTTCGACTCCTGCCAGTGTGGATCCATGCTATTGCCGCTCGGATCGAACGCGCGGATAGTGACAGTTCTTTCGCCGTCAAAACGACAGCTGAGCATATCGCCATCTCGCAGATTCAACCGCCGAGCAAACAAACTCCAACCAGAGCCAAGAAAAATCAAGTGGGAACTATCAACCTCCAAGTCAACATAAGAAGGAGATCGACAGCTCCCTTGAAGATGCAGAAGCAAGCCATCTAAGCCACGTTCAGAGAAAATGGCGGAAAAAGAAGAGGGAAGAAGAACGCGATTGGTGCTCTGGCCACGAACGCGTAAAATAAAATCATAGCGCCATAAACCCTCCTCCAAGGGAGAGGAGGAAGGCACTGGCGCCGTACCATGGCGACCACCACGGCATGAGCGTGGTGCACGGCCACCACGGCAACGACGAACACGGCCACGGCCAGCACCTCGCCTGGGAACCATGAGAGGAAGAAGAGAAGAAGGAAGAGGCAAAGCAGCAAGCTGGATAGAGGCGAAACGCCGTGGAAGCAAAAGGCTTATTTATAGAACATCAACCTCCCAGCACAGAGAAGCCACGACGACAACAACAATTAATTCAAAAGACCAAACGTCGCAGACGTCTCAGATTCCAAGACCAAGATGCTTTCCCACGGGACGCACTGTGCGTGAGACGCGTCAATTCACGCGCATTTCCAACGCGCGTATCGGAAACTCAACCAGCGCCTGCCGCACACCACAGCGGTCATCATTATGACCGGTCATGAAGAAGTGACGGTTCACTGGCGGAGCATCCCTGATAGCCATCAAACAGAGGCATCGTTATCCTGACAAGCGGTGAAGAATACAAACAGACATCAAGGCTCAGAGGTTCCATCTTTCAGATCTTTTTCCCAATGAAGAAAAACATCTTACTCCCATCGGGAGAGCACATCATGAGAGTCCCAGGAGGTCCCCCACACAAAGGTCAGCACTGTGCTCGAGTGACCACTCGCACTCACGAGAGTCTTGGTTGCTCCCTCAACCCGACACAAGACAAACATTCACTCGCCAAGATCATACGGCGCTAGAGTCTCATGTGCTCCCTCACCTCAAGAGCCAAAACGGCATTCGAATGACTACTCGCGAAGAACTCCCCGTCTGAGCACTCGAAACAAGCTCCACGGGTGAATGAGTGAACATCTCGTTTGCTGTTTTGTTCCAAGCGGGTGCAATACTATTAGGCTCCGCGCCTCAAAAACACACATTCCTGGAACACGATACACTGTGCCCAGATGCCACGCAAGATTAGCGTGTAGGTAAGACCCCGCTGCGAAGTTCGGCCGGGATGGGACTTGCCGAAGAGCGATTTCACTCCCAACCTTTTCCATGCACTGTGCATGATAGAAAAATTCGGGCGGACGCGCCTTAGGATATGCACATTACTGGAGGCAAATGAACACCGTAAGACCTGAAGCGGTAGGACTTTTGCTCGACACCAGTGTTCCAAGTTCACGTCGAGGGACGTGGGTTTGATTGGGCTACTGCGGTATTTGCCCTAGTGCAATTCACCAAGGCTCGACCAGTCGACTCCTTGGGCCTTTTCAGCATAGCATCCCTCGAAACAGGTTTTGTCATGGCCACCAGATTGCCAGCGACCCGTGGTTGTACCGCGCATACAAATAACTGAAAAATGGATGTACTCGAGTCCCTGCGCGACTCTTCGAGTCCCCCAGGCACTCGGGGGCTACTAACGAGGGGGTGACCCCACGACTCCTACGGATAAGCCTACCTGGTGTCCCTGAAGACAGAAGGCCCATGAAGATACAGCCTCGACCCGCTAATTGGCACCGACGTAGGAGTCTGTGACTCACAAGGAAGGTGCGAAAACCTGCCGTACGGAGCAATCTAGGGTTAGGAAAGCTTACCTGTAAACGTAGATGAACTCCCCGAGACCTAGCCCAGTATATAAGGGATAGGAGGGGCGACGCCAAAGGGCGACCAATATCATATGTAACCCTAGACTTGAGCGCTCCAGCCTTGGCATCCACTGTAATCGCATCTCCCCCATCAATAATATCGAGCAGGAGCATGCCTTCCTGTTTGCCGACGAGCTATCGTCCAACCTGTGCCTCTCATGACTAACGCAGGGTCCCTGACCATGGGATTTGCTGGGGTTGATCCTCGTCAGTAGGGGAAACCAAGAGAGTGCAGATTCATCCTACTGACAAGGATAAGTTCGCCAATATCGCAACTGACATGGACCCTAAATAGGAGCTCAATCTCATCAATTTCCTCCGTGAGAATTGGGATATCTTGCATGGAAGCCCTCCTATATGCCTGGAATTCCAAGGGAGTTGGTTGAGCACAAGTTACATGTTGACCCAAAGGCAAGACCAGTGAAAGAGTCCCTTAGGCGTTTTTATTCCGAAAAGAGAAAAGCTATCGGACAGGAAGTAGCAAGACTGTTGGCAGCCGGATTCATTAGGGAAATCTTCCACTCCGAGTGGTTAGCAAATCCTATAATGGTTCTGAAGAAAGATAAAACTTGGAGAACTTGTGTTGATTTCTGTCATATCAATAAAGTTTGTCCAAAAGACCACTTTCCCCTTCCTCGCATTGACCAGATTTTGGATTCCACATCAGGGTGCGAGAGACTATGTTTCCTCGATGCATACTCGGGTTATCATCAAATCCGGTTATATGAACGAGACGAACTTAAAACGGCATTCATAACCCCGTTTGGTTGTTTCTGCTACATTACAGTGCCATTCGGACTTAAAAATGCAGGAGCCACATATCAACGCATGATGCAAAATTGCTTGATTTGGCAAATCGGCAAAAATGTTGAAGTGTATGTGGATGATATTGTAATCAAATTGGATAAGGGAAGTAGTTTATTAGCTGACTTGGCTAAAACTTTTCAGATCCTCCGAGCTTACAATATCAGGTTAAACCCAGAAAAATGTGTCTTTGGTTTACCAGCAGGGAAGTTACTCGGATTCATGGTCTTCGAGCGAGGGACTGAGGCTAACCCGGAAAAGATTGCAGTAATCCATAGTATGAAGCCGGCTCAACAATTCCGAGATGTTCGGAAATTAACTGGCTGCCTTGTAGCGCTTAGTCGATTTATTTCCAGACTTGGAGAGAAAGCCCTACCTCTCTACCAACTGATGAAAAAATCGCCAAGTTTTGTCTGGACTGAAGAAGCTCAAGTGGATCTCGATGAACTCAAGAAACAATTGTCAACTCGGCAAGTCCTTGCAGTGCCCAAAGAAAAAGAACCACTTGATAACCCTCAACTGTAGGGGATCGAGATAGTCTTCGCGGGCAAGATAACCCAATTTATTGATTCAACACTTGGGCACACAAAGAATACGTACAGGCTTTGACAATTGAGTTCTCAGTTCAACTGCACCTAAAATAAACACTTGCTTGCACAAAAGTATTAGTAGCAATGGTAATATGGTAGTAGTAGCGTGGGTGATAATATTGGTGATAGTGGTGGTGAAATATCAAAAGTAAAACAACGAAAGTAAACAACTAGTAACCAGCGGAAAGAAACACTGTAGCCTAGGGACATGGATGGTTGGGTGCTGCCTGGATGAAACAAACATGTAATAGATTCTAACACGGGAAAGGCTCACAGAAAAGAAAGGATCATCTAGGCAAATATCAAACATCAGGCATGTACCCCAAGGTAGTTGTACGTGCTTTCAATAATAACTTTGCACAACATCTTTTGTCCTACCCTCCCGCTACGAATGGGGCCAAAAGGAACTTAGGGATATTAAGGTACTCCTGTCAAAGAGCACCAGAACAAAGCATGTCGGGACCCGGGGTTAGCGTATGTAATTCCAGTCACGATACAATCACATGGAGAGACGAGAACCGTACCCACTTGTCTAAGTAGACAAGGCCAAGCACAGAACGTTCTCGGTAAGCATCGAACGTGAGGGGCATCCCATTCAGGCCGGATGATCATCTGAGATGGGTCCTCATCGTCCGCTCACAAGTCTAAATGCTTATGGGTGGTGAATCCCATACTCATAGACAAGTCGCCTCAACCATGTTATAGATTGTATCCTAACAATTACATAGACTTACTCCAGCCCGATCACTTAGTCGGGGGTCTAGGGCGGGCTCGATCATACAACTAAGTGTGCACGTGACAGAGTCACGAGCAATCGCATCGCGATGCCCCAAGCTGCGCACATCTAAGGGCCACTTGGTGTATAAAAGACCGCCAGCCAGATCACAACTAAGGTCTCGAAAACCCATACTAAGACATGCATGTTATAAACATACACGCAGCACACATGCCTAGTATGAACAGCAGGTATCATCACATAACTCTACAAAGTATTCTTTATTGATATACACATAGAGCATACAAAGATCACATGTCTGTGATCAACATTACATCATACAACGGAAGCAAATTAGGTCTGAGTACAGACAAGTTTAACAAATGGCTTAGAGAAGCCTTGTAAACAAACATGCCCTTCCACGAGGGACCAGACTGCTGTCTGGGACTATACTACCAAGGTCAACACCGAGCTTCACGAAGGTGACTCCATCGGGGTCCAGTTTCTTATCTAAAACATAGAATAAAAAAACGTGAGTACAAAATCGTACTCAGCAAGACTTACATCAGATCTATACTACTCATGCTCAAGTATCAAGGTAAAGGGAGGTGGGGTTTCATCATGCAGAAGTGCCAGCTTTGACTTGGCTAATCCTGTACTACGAGTACCAGACTTTGAGGTAAGAAGCGTACACGAGTTCACTACATCTCCAACCAATACACCACTATGGTTACTTCCTCGACTTCCCCACGAAGAAGCACGCCATAGCACTCACGCTTATCTTGTGAGTTTTATAAGTATCCATTCAAGTTGTCTATGATCAAGTAGAGGTTTCCAAGTAGTCCATAACCGCGGACACGGCTATTCGAATAGTTCATTAACCCTGCAGGGGTGTACATCTTCACACGTGTGTCATCACTTATCGTCTCGTTCTTGGCATCCTTCAAGCGGATGTCGGACGTGGATGAAACCAAGGCACTAACCTCACATCACCTTCTCTAATCCAGGAGTCGACTACCTGAGTTTGGCACCGCTCGAGAGTCCGGCCGGTTCCACGAAACGGACTCAAATAATGTAAGGGACCGAGACGCCACCTCTGCCAGATGGTTTCACTGCCTCACAAGTCCACCCACATATCTAGGATGATGCAACCTTTTCTTCATTCTTTTTCTATGCACATGCCAAATGGAAAGCCTGAATCTATTGTGACTCCTGGACCGGATCGGGTACGTAAAGAGGCCAAACGGGGCTCCCATAAAACCCTACATGTGGTCATACTCTTTGTCTTGGATCACAAAACAGGAACTCGGGGCCTAGGGCAGTGTTCAACGAGACAACCCACTGTGTACTCCTACACAGCCTCTCATCGTTCACCTTTGCTTAGGTGGATTCACCAACACGTTTCACTTTCATCAACACCACTGTGTTCATCCCATCCCGAATCACAATCAAAACATCCTCATTGTATCACTAAGAAGCAAAAGCAGTAACAGTTGCAGGGGCCACATGCTCATCATTCAACTCCTAAATCTGCTAGGATTGTGGTTTGCTTAATACGGTGACAGAATGATAGGTCATGCATCGGAATGGGTTCAACTATGCGAAAGAACGTGTCTCGGTGATCTCCTAAACATGCATAAGCGAGACTGAGAGGGAAATAGGAATTTATAGACATGATCAATGGGGTTTTCTTGCCTTGCTGACGAGGTTCGATAACGGTGTCTCCAACGAAGGGGGTGGCCTCCGGTTCCGGTTGCACGTCTATCGAGCAAACAATCAAACAAGGTATAAATTTATTTGCAATGCATCAAACACATGATCAATATTGAAATGGTGATGTTCTTGATCACAATGTGGTTACAATTCCATTTAAAAGAAGTCAAATGCAAAGTCATTTGCAAATGTGCTTCAAATTTGAATTAAAGCCATATGGATGTTTTGCGCTGTTCACCCATTTTAAAATGGTCAAACATGAAAACAGAGCCCATATTTATAATCCTTGGATTTTTCTGATATTTTTAGACATATTATTTGCTATATTTGGAGTTCATATGAATTAGTTATGAATTTCCCAAGTTTAAACGATTTTCTGGAATATTTTAAATCATTTCTATTTCTCTGGAATTCGATTTATTGCGTCAGCATGGCGTGGGGGTGACGTCAGGGGGGGGGGCTGACCAGTGGGTCCGGGCTGTCAGCCTCAGTGGTTAATCCCCCGGTTTGATTTAATATAACATGAGTTTAATTAGGGACAGGGCCCACTTGTCATTGGGCTAGAGGGGGGTCATTAGGCACTAATTAAAACGGCCCGCCGGCGGTTAGCCGCCGGCGACCTGCAGACGCGGCGGAGGGTTGCCGGAGTGGGCTTCCGGCCACCATTTGGCACGGGAAGACCACGGGAGTGCGCCTCGTGCACGTCCGCGTCAAGCCGTGCACACGGGGGGGGGGGGGGGCAAGGGATGGCCGGAGAGCACGTCGGCGTCAACCCGTGCGGCGGCTGGGCTCGGTTCCGGTGGAAAAGGACGACGGGGTCACGGGGAGGTGCACGGAGAGGCTGGGAGGAAGTGGAGGCTCACCCTGAGCACGAAGCGGAGCTCGGCGTGGCCGGGGAGGGGCTGGCGTGGAGGAATTCCTCGTCGGGAAAAATGGCGGCCGGCGGTGAAGACCTGAAGGGAACGTCGCCTGGGGGGGTGCCTCGCCCGAATTGACGGCGGGGTTCGTCGTAGTCGAGGTCTGCGGCGCTGCTGGATACCACGGGGCGGCGGTTGGAGCTCGGTGGCCGCGTGGAAGCTTGATGGCGGCGACGACGTCTCTCGGGACCTCGCGGAAACTCGCCGGGGACGAAGAGGAAGAGGTCCAGGGGAGGGGGGAAAGGCTAGGGGCTTCTCCAGGGCCTCCACGGCGCCGGATAAGGGTCGAGGGGGCAAGCAGGACGTGGCCAGCGGCGTCGGCATGGTCGCCACGCAGCGGCCTGCCTGCCTGTCCCAGGGAAGAAGACGACCCTGCCCTTGGGCTGGGCCGCTTCGGCTAGTCGGGCCTCTTTGCCAGGTAGGCCTCTTTCTGTTTTCCTCCTTTTCTTTTTATTTCTGTTATTTGTTTTGCTCTGGTAAAAATTACCATAGCATTTTATAAAAATTCCCAAATACTTTTATAAATACTAGGTGACCAGAAGCTAGCCACATATAGAATTTTGACATTTTTGAAATTCAAAACATTTGAATTTCAATTCAAATAGGGGTTTATCTAATTTCCAAAGCCACTGTTTGAATATTAGAAAATTCCATGTGCATGGGATTGATCCCAAACCACTTTTAAAATGATCAGTATCATTTATAGGAATTTTCCAAATATTGAAAAGATTTTTGGAAAAAGATTTTTATCTGTCTATTTCAAATAATTTCTCAGGGCTTTCTGCTTCCCCATTTTTGAATTTCTTTTTGAATTTTTCATGATGCAAAGGGACAAGCAAACCCTAGCACTTACCCTAGTTGGGGTTCTGACAAAGCATTAACACTTCATGGATACACGGAATCCTCAAATTATAATCTATCCACTTTGGTGTCCCAAGATGTCACCATTGGGATCGCCGGTTCCGGACGATAATAGGTGCATACAACTCATAGATAGGATCAAGAACACCTCAAACTCAAGAAACAAAAGGGTGATCAGATCTGAAATCATGGCACTCGGGCCCAAAGTGACAAGCATTAAGAGCAACAAGTTGTAGCAGAGATGATAAACACCAAGTAGATGATAGGCAACATGCCCCCAACAATCTGATGAACTATAACATGATCTAATGTTGGGGTTCGGGGCAGAAAACACAAAATTTTCATAACCTACGAGACCCATACCCAAGACCTATGCTATGGCGATGCAAGTAACGGACAGAAATAGATCACATACCAGTATGTAGTCCGTTAAGCGGGAAATGTTCCCGCATGAACGTGGTTGGTGTAGTTGTACCGGCAATCCCCGATGCCGCGCAGATCCACGATGACTCCTGTAGCCACCCGATCCTTGTAGACCGATGACGGGATTACGTCCCCGTCGGAACGTTGCTGATGAAGACCTCGCGATACGACCACGACGATGAAGTAGCACCACAAGTGTAGTGCCTCGCGGGATTATACACATACAGTATACCCGACGTCCCTCCGGGCTCCGAACCAGTAGAGCAGCGGAAATAAGATGGATTCGGATCCCGATTCCAGCAGCACGACAGCGTGCGTATAGTGGACAAATCCCCAACCAAGTGTAGACTCCAAACAAGGGGAGTCCACTCGAGGAAGGAGAAAAGGAGGGAGAGAGAGATGAGAGAAACTTGTCTCAAATCAATTTGTATGAAGAAAAAAGGGCACCCTACCCCTCCTTATATAGGCCAAGGAGGGGTGCCACCCCCCCTCCACTTCTGGGGTGGGACTAATCCCAAGGGAGGGGGTTTTGGCGCAGCCCTAGGGGGGTGGGCCCCCTCATGGAGCCATGGCCCATGGGGGAGGACTCCCTCTCCCCCTAATGGGCCCTATGAGGCCCATATGACTTTTCTTACATTTTTAATTATATTTAAATACATTTTAATATTTAATTCAGATAATTAAATAATAAAACATATATTAAACATTATTAAATATATTTTGAACCTTTCAAAATACCCGGAACAACTTTCGGCCTTCATCGGAACAATTCCGGTGTTCTCTCCAATTTCTCCGGTGATCCCGAATCAATCCTTACTGCGTCGAGTACCCTTAAGTGTAACACCCTACGGTTCGGGAAACAGCAGACATGATCAAGACAATTCTCATTGATCAATGACTAATCAATTGCACCTGGTTACAATCCTTGATAGCCCCTGCGCTTCCATCGAATGAACTTCAATCGCTGTTGGATCCGTTAACCGTGTGCCTGTTCCCTTTGCCCTATGGTACTTTGCTTGTCCGAGGTTTGATCATCGGTATCCAATATACCTAGTTTGTCCTCGTTCTCAAAAAACAAGTTTACTCGTTCCCGTGATATTACAACTCCGTGACCTAGTCACACGTTTGCAAACTTTATGATGCAATATCACCGAGTGGGCCCAGAGTACCTATCCGTCACACGGATGGACAAATCCCGCTTTGATCTATTTTCATACTCATCAACCATCTATTTCGGAATACCCAAAGTGCACCGTTATAGCCAGCATATTTCAGTCAGGCGGTGGGATACAAATCAAAGTCTCATAGATGACAATTACGTATGATCATTACGGTCAAAGGATCCGGTCACTACGTTATAGTTATCGCAATGTCGAACTATGTGACTTGATCACATCACAACACTTCTGGTGGGTGTATGTCCATCATATCATTATCCAATGATACGACACCATTGTCAACAGACGCCATTGTCTCATGATCAGGAAACCTTGATCATCAATCTCCCAATGGAATAGTATACTAGGGTTAACTAGGGACCTGGTTGTTTGTATACCACACCTGTATTAATGTTTCCGCTTAATATAGTTATAGCATAGTATCAAACGTATTATGAACTAATGGAATATGCTCGATAAAACATATTTTATTTGCCTCTAGGGCACATTCCCAACAGTCTCCTACTTGTACTAGAGTACAAATAATCTAGTTGCATTTTCTCTGGATCATAACTCCTTATTGATCATGCTTGCCCGTGGAAGAGGTTGTATCAACGGTCTGGGTACCATTCAGAACCGTATGTCCTTTTGCAAATCATAATGTCACCTAATTTGACATTCCTTCATTATCCACTATAATGATGAGGTATATATATTTGGCGGTGAAGTGAGACTTCGTTTGCTGTGTCATAGCAATGACATCCGGTGGGTCACGAGGACTTTCCCATAGTCATGCACACTTGAAACTCACTTAATCAGAAGTCGAACTTCTTAAGCCATAATATAACTCCTGCTACTTCTAAAGAAGCCACATCAATGTAGATTCAATCCTTAGTGCATTGTATGCAACTTTGATGTCTAACCAAGTTTCTTTCAACTTAGGCATTCATTAGTATGATATCTCAATTTTCTAGGTTAGTGTCAAAACTTGAACCAGCATAACATTTATGGTCAAGTCCACTATCCTTTACAAATTTGAGATGTATCCTCAGTTCTCTTCAGACACTGAAGGATAAACTTAACTCTTTGTTCAATGATTTACTCATAAATCATATCACAACATGTTCTTACTCCTAAGAACTTGGGTCACATTACGTCGAGTACATAACTCTGGTTTTTATATGAAAGAACCTATGACAAAGGCATAGAGGATCCAACACATCCATCTCTTTCATTAACCATTAACCATTGTTCTTGTACTAAGATTAACTCAACACTTCTCTTGGATATACAAGTAAGGACCACTTCTTGACTTGTCCCATTCTAAACTCCTTCAGAATCTTATCCAGGAAAGTATTACGACTCAATGTTATTAAACACATATCTATCTTAATAGATCTTCAATGCTTAATACTTATTCATCTTCATTTATGAAAGATTCAAATAATCATTAACACCAACTGCACCATTCATAATATGTTATCCATATATGAGAATGTTATCATGCTCCCACTCAAATATGTCATGCACATATTAAGTTATAGGATAACACTCATATTGCTCCCACTCAAATATGTTAGCCACATATAAGACAAGGATAACATCCACATGGCTCCCACTTAGATATGTCAGACACATATTAAGTTCAGGATACCAACCACATGGCTCCTACTCAAATATGTCATTTACATATAAGTCTTAGGATAATACTCCCATAGCTCCCACTCAAAATATGTCGTCTACATATTAAGTTTCAGAAAACTATTCAGCTCCCACTCAGTTTCATGCAAATGCATGTTTCCTCGGTATTTTGGTTTAGTCCAAAATCCTTTGATCATCCATCAAAATGAGAATTCAGTTTACGAGACACTAGTATCCATATGTTTTTCCAAAACCTTCTTGTTGTACCAATTACAACACTTCTTCAAATACAGGATTTGAGGAAGTCACGATATTGATAACAATCCTGGATCAATCGTAGTGCATATCCCTTTGACTCAAGCATTGCTACACATTGTAGTCAACCCATTGAATTTGTCAGAAACAATCTTTGTGACAAACCAATCTTGACGTCCCTTTGATGTTCACATTTATTCCTCATAACTCTGAAGTTATTGTGAATATCAAGTAACCTCCTTACTTGATAAGATTCAAGCAATCTTAAATGTAACTCAACATAGGATTTCATGACTCGTAGTCATATCTCGTACTTAGGTCCACCATCGCTTCTTTGTAGTTCGTAGGAATGTCTTGTTCCATTAACATGACAAGTGAATCATGAATATAATTTTGCACCAGGGGCAAATATATATTCCTGAATCCTACTTTTCTCAGTAAAATTTTCCATCAGAAGATCATGATCATTATCATTAGTTTCTCCTCTTATTGTAGAGCTTTGCTTCCAGAACATATTCCGTTGCACTACTCTGACATTTGGAGGCAAGGTCAATTACCTTGGTTGAACTTTCACTTTTCTTCCATTACCACATTTATCAAGAGCAATTCTTGACAAACACCAAACATAGCAATACAAGTTTTTCTCCTTTTGGTTCTAGTTGTGGAAGATGCATCCATAGTTGTCTAAGGATACACTACAAAGATAATTTATCTTACATAAATCAAGCTTCCTAGAAACCACAACACACCATGACATATATAGTGTTGGTTTCCACGAACTCAGATGGTTCCCTATGCTGAAGTGAGTGTTTGCATATTAAATTAATAACTCTAAACATTAATAACGTAACTTGGTAAGATATAACTTTAGACCATACACTATTCGATAGAATATGATTATAATGTTCAGGCACGTCAACCATATTGAAGTGTCTCAAGACATTGCAATTTTTGAAACAACTTTCACAAGTCTGTATGCCCAAGACTAACTCAAAACATTTGTCACTTTGATCAAATCGCAGAGACTTGTCTTTCTTGTTAATTTAATATCCATCTTTACTCTGAAATCCCTTTTGATCATATCAAATTATTTCAGACTCATGCTTCATTAGTGAATACACATATTCATCTAAGTCCACATACGGAGTTCACGAAATAATGAAATTCACCACATGCTGACATACGATACATCACAATGTATGATATTCAACAATCAGTACACACTCTGTTTTACCAAAATGCGAGGTTTTAGTCATCTCACCTAAAAGGCATGGTTTGTATGTGTCAAGAGATCAAGTATCTTAAGACATCATCATACCATTCATGACTTAAACTGTAGTGTCATTATTAAGACTGGATATTTATTGGCATTACATATTTCTTATAAATGATCAAACAACTATCATCAATATAAGAATAACTCATTCATAATCGTAATGTGACCATAAGAGATATCATTCATAAAAGGAGAACAACTGACTTGTTTGTCACTAATATGAATAATTGTCTTCGCGAGATGAAAGACACACTAATAAAGTCCTCATTCAAATGATCATAAAATTTATTCATATATTAATCAATTGATAGATGTAGAGGGAGAGTGTTGTCGACCATCAACTATCTTGATTGCCGTCAGCACACATTGCCACCTCATCCCTTCCAAGCCACTCTCAAGCAGTAAGTTCAAGCATCGAATACTTAATCAACCGCAATTAGTGTTTCGTGGGAAAGACATTTATAACTCGTATATCTAATATACCTTCTCCGTCAATGACCATTCCTGCATTGGTTCTACTCTTAAAGTTCTTGACTTTAACCATGACCTCATGACAGGTGAACGATTCTCCTTCATGACATAGTCCAGACATGGTCTTTGTAACTGGGAGGAAGCGGATGCAACTCCCCAGTTATCGCAAAGTAACCAGTCATTCAGTAGTCCAAGTTATACACAAGGTGTTCCATGTATCTTATACATTTTCCAAGTGACTTTCTCAGCAGGTTGTTCCTTCCACCATAGTTGAAAGAAACCCCGTCCATATACTCATATTCCATTACTCTGATTTGTGACCAAGTGCTTTCAAGTTCACCTAGCACGTCATACGTGTTGGTTAACATGCATTCACAATTCAGATTCCATAGAATGAATTATGGTGTATTGGACAGTCATTCATAAGTGACGGTGAGTGCGATACTCATCATCATCTTCCTTGATTACGGAGTTGTCAGGTGTATCTCCTAGCAGTTCTTTGTATTATGTTTAGCAAGTCATTACTAATGAGTATGTTTCTAATGGTGTTGGTACACATCAATGAAGTAAGACCCATTTACCTTAAGTTCTATCATACTAAAAGAGCCATAGTTCTAAACATTGGTATGACGTTATCTACAATGATATTTGCTAAGACATGAAGATTAAGTTCATAATATGGAGTTCATGTTTGAAAAACAATTCTGGAACTCCCACTCAGACAAACATCCCTCATAGTTTATTCTAAGTGATTACACGATCCTTGAACACCATACCTCCCCCGATCGTCACGGCCATCAGTATGTTGTTCAAGGTAGGCCATCATGCCAATCACATCATCCATGTGACTCATGCTCGACCTTTCGGTCTCTTGTGTCCCGAGGCCATATCATATACATATGCCAGGCTCGCCACCACACCCTATGTGATTTGTTGCTGTGTCATGCAAGGCCATATCATATACATATGCCAGGCTTGCTACACCCACCTCATGTGAACGAAAAAAATGTTTGACACACGTGTGACACGTGGTGCCTCCATAATGTAGAACTTTCCAGGTGGTGCTCACTAGGGTAAGGACACTATGTTGGTTTTCGTGAGGGATCATCCTATTATGCTACCGTCGTATATCTAACATATTAGAAAAACAGGATGCAACAGTATAAATCATACATGCTATGATTCCCCCCGACATGCAAATTAAAGTTGAAAACGCCTTTCTACTTTATCTTTTGCAAGTTTTACGTGGCTGCTAGGGGTTTCGAGAAAAGAACCGCTTTCTCTCCTGAAAAAACAAGCCACAACACCAATCCACAATTGTCTCTATTACACCCCTGTCGGGGCCCTCCATTTCAAACATCTTCGCATCGCTAATGCAGAGAGACAGACACCCCCAGCCACTTTATATGGTACAAGCCATATGTCAAGCGTGGAACCAGTCTCGCGTAAACCCGTAAGGTCGATCGGGGGCCGCTTCATCAAACATTGCCGCAACGCTAAATGAGTACACGTGAGAGGGTAACAATTGGAGAATTGATGCCCACATACTAGATGTGTTCTATCCGTACAATACATCTACGCATAGCCTTGCTCTGATACCACTATTGGGGTTCGGGGCAGAAAACAAATTTTTTTCATAACCTACGAGACCCATACCCAAGACCTATGCTATGGCGATGCAAGTAACGGACAGAAATAGATCACATACCAGTATGTAGTCCGTTAAGAGGGAAACGTTCCCGCATGAACGTGGTTGGTGTAGTCGTACCGGCAATCCCCGATGCCGCGCAGATCCACGATGACTCCTGTAGCCACCCGATCCTTGTAGACCGATGACGGGATTACGTCCCCGTCGGAACGTTGCTGATGAAGACCTCGCGATACGACCACGACGATGAAGTAGCACCACAAGTGTAGTGCCTCGCGGGATTATACACATACAGTATACCCGACGTCCCTCCGGGCTCCGAACCAGCAGAGCAGCGGAAATAAGATGGATTCGGATACCGATTCCAGCAGCACGACGGCGTGCGTATAGTGGAGAAATCCCCAACCAAGTGTAGACTCCAAACAAGGGGAGTCCACTTGAGGAAGGAGAAAAGGAGGGAGAGAGATGAGAGAAACTTGTCTCAAATCAATTTGTATGAAGAAAAAAGGGCACCCTACCCCTCCTTATATAGGCCAAGGAGGGGTGCCACCCCCCCTCCACTTCCGGGGTGGGACTAATCCCAAGGGAGGGGGTTTTGGCGCAGCCCTAGGGGGGGTGGGCCCCCTCATGGCGCCATGGCCCATGGGGGAGGACTCCCTCTCCCCCTAATGGGCCCTATGAGGCCCATATGCCTTTTCTTCCATTTTTAATTATATTTAAATACATTTTAATATTTAATTCAGATAATTAAATAATAAAACATATATTAAACATTATTAAATATATTTTGAACCTTTCAAAATACCCGGAACAACTTCCGGCCTTCATCGGAACAATTCCGGTGTTCTCTCCAATTTCTCCGGTGATCCCGAATCAATCCTTACTGCGTCGAGTACCCTTAAGTGTAACACCCTACGGTCCGGGAAACAGCAGACATGATCGAGACAATTCTCATTGATCAATGACTAATCAATTGGACCTGGTTACAATCCTTGATAGCCCCTGCGCTTCCATCGAATGAACTTCAATCGCTGTTGGATCCGTTAACCGTGTGCCTGTTCCCTTTGTCCTATGGTACTTTGCTTGTCCGAGGTTTGATCATCGGTATCCAATATACCTAGTTCGTCCTCGTTCTCAAAAAACAAGTGTACTCGTTCCCGTGATATTACAACTCCGTGACCTAGTCACACGTTTGCAAACTTTATGATGCAATATCATCGAGTGGGCCCAGAGTACCTATCCGTCACACGGATGGACAAATCCCGCTTTGATCTATTTGCATACTCATCAACCATCTATTTCGGAATACCCAAAGTGCACCGTTATAGCCAGCATATTTCAGTCAGGCGGTGGGATACAAATCAAAGTCTCCTCATAGATGACAATTACGTATGATCATTACGGTCAAAGGATCCGGTCACTACGTTGTAGTTACCGCAATGTCGAACTATGTGACTTGATCACATCGCAACACTTCTGGTGGGTGTATGTCCATCATATCATTATCCAATGATACGACACCATTGTCAACAGACGCCATTGTCTCATGATCAGGAAAGCTTGATCATCAATCGCCCAATGGACTAGTATACTAGGGTTAACTAGGGACCTGGTTGTTTGTATACCACACCTGTA
Source organism: Bromus sterilis (assembly GCA_950022295.1). Classification (NCBI taxonomy): domain Eukaryota; kingdom Viridiplantae; phylum Streptophyta; class Magnoliopsida; order Poales; family Poaceae; genus Bromus; species Bromus sterilis. The sequence goes on along the minus strand of OX465596.1, from coordinate 341,510,929 downwards.
TTAATTTTTCCGCTTAATGCAGTTATAGCATAGTATCAAACGTATTATGAACAAATTGGAATATGCTCGATAAAACATATTTTGTTTGCCTCTAGGGCATATTCCCAACATCTAACTCATCCAATCCCTACCATACCCTTTTCCTACAAGAGGAAATTACTCACACATGAGAGAAGAAGTCATGGAGGGGTGATGGAGAGGTGATGGTGATGACGATGGCGACGATTTCCCCTCACAGGAGGCCAAAACAGCCTCCAGATTAGCTCTCCCGGAGAAGAACAGAGGTTGGCGGCGGCTCCGCTATGTAGATTGGAAAAGCGACTTATGTTTTGGAGTTTCCTCGGGGGGATAAAAATAGGGCAAAGGCAGGGCACCAGGGGGTGTGGGACCCACCCAGGAGGGCGGGTGGCGCGGCCAGGGGCTGGGCCGCGCCATGCACTCTTCTGGGTGCCCCCTGGCTGCTCTGTGGCCCCCCTTTGGCCTCGTCGAAGCTTCGGGAACGCTGATTTTTTATATAATTTTTTTGGATTTTTCCAGAGTACCTAAATATCCAGAAACCTGCACAATATAAAACAACACTGGCAGCTCTGCTGAAAACAGCGTCAGTCCGGGTTAGTTTCGTCCAAATCATGCAAGAATGAAGCCCAAACAATAGAAAAAGTGTTTGGAAAAGTAGTTACGTTTGAGACGTATCACCACTCTTGTTATATATTGCAGCTACATGTCAAGTTGTCAGCGTTGCTATAGTGGTGGAAAGAGAAGAAGAAGGGAAGGGACAGAAGGTTCAAAGACCTGTGTACTTCATCTCTGAGGTTCTCACACCATCCAAGCAGCGCTATCCTCATTACCAGAAGTTGGCAATGGGAATCTACTTGGCATCTCAGAAGCTTGCGCACTATTTTCAAGATCATTCCATCACAGTTGTATCAGAAGCTCCTGTTGCAGAGATCATGAACAAAAGATATGCAACGGGAATAATCACAAAGTGGAGTCTGGATTTACTTCCTTATGATATCCAGTACCATCCCAAAAAACGATTAAGTCGCAAGCCTTAGTGGACTTCTTGGCCGAGTGGACTGAAGTACAAAATCTCCCCCCCAGCCAATCCCAGAACATTGGATTATGTTTTTTGAGGGATCTAAGAGTTAAATGGAGTAGGAGTAGTATTGGTCTCACCAAGGAAAGATGAAATGAGATACGTTCTCCAAATACATTTTCCAAGAACAAATAATGAAGCCGAGTATGAGGCCCTTTTGTATGGTTTAAGAATGGCCATTTCACTCGGAATGAGGAGGCTGATGGTGTTTGGAGACTCCGACAAGAATGGGACATTCGGAGTCCAGCACTGGCAACTTATTTTGTAGCAGTCAGAAAGTTGAAGAAAATATTTGATGGGCTAGAGCTCCATCACATTCCAAGGGTTCAGAATCAGGCGGCAGACGATTTAGCCAAGCTAGGATCAACTCGGAGTCAGATTCCATCTGGGATTTATCTGGAACATTTACACTCTCCAACTGTCAAAGAAGATCCATTTTTGGAAGTAGATCCAGACATGTTGCTAGAGAAAAATATACCAAACAAGGAAGATATACCTGCAGTAGTGGATATGGTTTTTGATGTGAAAGTCACTCATGCCGAGTGGACACTACCTATCTTGGCTTACTTGCAAAGACAGGAGTTGCCAGAAGACGAGTTGGAAGCCAACAGATCGTTCGCAAATCAAAGTCCTACTCGCTGAGCAATGATGAGTTATACAGAAACAACGTCCCTAAGCTACCTCAACGATGCATCTCAGAAGAAGAAGGGCGTCTTATTTTGCAAGATATCCACGCAGACGACTGCGGACATCATGCCTCAAGTCGGACACTGGCGGCGAAAGCTTTCCGATCTGGTTTCTTCTGGCCCCAGGCACTTAGTGATGCTCGGCACATTGTGGATCATTGCAAAGTATGTTAATTTTACGCAAATCAACCATACAAACCAGCCTCTGAGTTGAAGACAATCCCTCTAGCCTAGCCTTTCGCTGTCTGGGGCTTGACATGCTTGGACCACTGAAAACAGACAAGTATGATTTTACCCATATCTTAGTTGTTGTTGATAAGTTTACAAAGTGGATAGAGGCAAATCCCATAAAAGCCTTAGATTCAGCCACAACAGTCAGTTTCATCCGAGGCAACATATATCGTTTCGGAGTTCCACATGACATCATCACAGACAATGGTTCAAACTTCAACTCGGCTGAATTCAAAGAATTTTGCTGCAGCAATGGTATTCAAGTTAATTATGCCTCGGTGGCACACCCTCAATCCAATGGCTAGGTCGAACGAGTGATACGTCCCAAACGTATCTATAATTTCTGCTTGCTCCATGCATGTTTTGTGTGACTTTGCCATGTTTTTCTTGAACTTTCATACACTTTTGAGCATATTTGGACTAATCTATTAACCCAGTGCACCCAGCTGCCAGTTGTTGTTTTCTGCTGTTTTTGTATTTCAGGTTTTCCGGCCATTAAAAGTGCTCTAAAAATTCCGGAAAAATTATATAAAAAATCAGCGACCGGAAGCTTCCGGAATCACCAAGGCAACGGAGGGGGCCACCACAGGGACTCCAGAAGGGTCCCTGGAGCGGCCCCACCCTAGGCCGCGCCAGGGGGCCTCCTGGCTGCCCCTGTCGGTCCCCTCGACACCCCCCTCCGCCTATATTTAGCCCTTGGGGTGAAAACACCTAATATCGATCTCTTTTCCACAAACTCGCCTCTCTACCGCCGCCGCCGTTTCAAGATCGGGGCTGCCTGGAGAAGCTGCCCCGGCACCCTGCCGGGAGGAGGAACCCCCTCCGGGAGACCATCCATAGCCATGGACGCCTCCCGGATGTGCCGTGAGTAGTCCCACTTGGACCATGGGTCCGTGACCAGTAGCTATGTGATGTACTTATCTCCTCTTTGTGCTTCCACTTTTGAGACCTCGTGAGCTGCCTCACATGATCGAGGCACTTTTGTAATTTCTGCTGTTGCTATGCTGAGTTTGCTGGGATCTGATGGATTACGAGACTATGTTCAGATTGTGATGAGTAATATATTTGGTTCTTCTCTTTTATATTTTGTTCTTGAGTAAATTCTTGCATCTTCTCCGTTGTAGTATTTTGCTTTGGCCAAGTAGTTTGCTTGCAACTCCAAGAGGGAGCGTTATGCTTGATTGTGGGTTTAGCCCCCTGATGTCTAGCTTGAGTGACAGAAACATGAGACTAGGGGATGTGCTGTTGCCACCAGGGATAAAACAACGGTGCTTGTACCCGCGGGTGCAAGCATTGTTTACTTTACAGAAATTTCTTTTAATGCAGTTGTCTGTTGCTTTGAGTTTACTCTTTGGGTGGGATTCGCAACTTAATACCAGCGAGATGTTCTAGATAGATATCTCAAGGTGGATGATTCGTAGTAGATGCAGTTGGATTTCGGTCTACTTACCTTGGCGTACTGCCCATTGCTTTTGAGCCCTTCCTTTCTTTGCAGCATAGTTAGCATTGCGGTGCCTTCATAATTCTGTCAATTGCCCAGCTGTGATTTGTTTACCTCGCTAGCACTTTTAACGTCTTTTGGGAGAGAGACATCACTAGTGAAAATCACGGGACCCCGGTCCATCTTCACATCACTGTTTACACCCTTAGTTTACTTTCAGTCTTTAATTTCAGTTCCACTTTTATCTCTTGCGTTGATCCTTTGTAAACAGCAAGGCCGGAGGAATTGACAACTCCTCTGTACTCGTTGGGAGCAAAGTTATTTGTATCTGTGTGCAGGTCCAGGTGAAGCTAGCAACCTTGGCGCCATTGTTCACTTTACCACCTTCTTGTATCCTTCGGAGTCCTACGGGAGACAAACCTTGGTATCTTTGCCAAGGGAAAACTTGCCGCTGCACTATATCTCACCCTGCACTTGGGGTAACCAATGAGGCTTGAAGAGTATTAACACTCTCTTGCCATTAGCAAGTTTTCTGGCGCCATTGTCGGGGACTCCAGTCTACAAGATAGGGGAGTTGCACACTATCTTTTATCTTTGCTTTTTAGTCTTGTTAGTTTACCTTTCAGTTTTTTACTTTTGTGTCCCTTATAAAAAATACCAAAAATACCTGCTGGGTTCCAATGAAAACCCCAAGTTGTGTGACTTCACTAGTCACAACAACAGTGACTTTATCTGCACTCCTATTGCTCCACCTGCCACTTCATCACCTTCTTATGAAATTAAACCTGCTCTGCTTAATCTTGTTATGAAAGATCAATTCTCAGGTGCTGGAGAGGACGCTGCCTTGCACTTAAACAATTTTATCGAGCTCTGTGATATGAAAAACTACAAGGAAGTGGATGGAGACATCATCAAGCTAAAGCTTTTTCCTTTCTATTTGAGAGGAAGATCCAAGGAGTGGCTCCAATCCTTACCCAAGAACAGTATATATTCTTGGAGTAAATGCAAAGATGCTTTTATGGGGAATTACTATCCCCCTGCTAAAATTATTCAATTGAGGAGTAACATTATGAATTTCAGGAAATTGGATAATGAACACGTTGCCCAGGCATGGGAACGTATGAAGACGCTTGTCAATAACTGCCCCACACATGGACTGACTACCTGGATGGTTATCCAGACTTTTTATGCAGGCTTGAACTTTACCTCGCGGAACCTGTTAGATTCGGCCGCGGGAGGAACTTTTATGTCAACCACACTTGGTGCTGCCACAAAGCTACTTGATGAGATGATGCTGAACTACTCTCAGTGGCACACCGAAAGATCTCCAACTGGTAAGAAGGTAAATTCTGTCGAGGAGATCTCCTCTCTAAATGAAAAGTTTGACCTTATCATATCTCCACTTACCAAGCAAGCTCCTATTGATCCTCATGATGTTCCTTTAAATTCCTTGGTTGCTCAAGAACAAGTAGATGTGAAATTTATCTCTAGAAACAACTTCAACAATAATGCTTATAGGAGTAATTTTGGTAGCAACAATCCTAGGCCTTTCCCATCGAACAACTATGGGAAAAACAACACTTATCCTAGCACCAAAAACTTCACTTTTGAACTAGAGACCTTGTTCAAAGACTTTATCACTACCCAGAAAGCCTTCAACAAGAGTGTGGAAGAGAAATTAGATAAATTAGATATCCTCTCTTAGAAGGTAGACAACATAGCCCATGATGTAGAGATGTTGAAGATTAGAACTTCTCCCCCTGAGGAGAGGAAGACCACTCCTATGAATGCCATCCAAGTCCAAATTAATGAAAACATTAGGATGTTGGGAAAACTTAAAGAGAGACGGGCCAGAGAAAAGGAGGAAGAAGAGAGAATTAAGAGCCTTCCTACCTACCACACAGTAGCCACTATCCAAGTAGTTGAGGATGTCCAAACTTTTAGCACCCATCACACCCCTAGTCCCACTGGACCTACCAATGGTGATGCTACCACCTCAACCATAGATGAAGAAACCTCTATGAACATAGAGGCTTTCAAACAAGTGAGCCTAAATGATATCACTACCTCCTTGATAGATAGTTGTGACCTAGACTTTGACAACCGCACTTTACCTGAAGTTATTGGTTTCCTACACAAGATGTCTAGAGACCCCCACACTAGCACACTTAATCTTGCCTTCACAGAGCATATCACCAATGCTCTAATCAAATTTAGGGAGGAGAAGCTTAGAATAGAAGCCTCCATACCTAGGAAGCTAGAAGATGGTTGGGATCCTATGATAAAAATCAAATTGAATAACTTCTCTTATTATGCTCTTTGTGACGTTGGAGCAAGTACCTCTGTTATGCCCAAAAGAATGTATGATATGCTTGAATTGAAACCTTTTGATCCCTGTTCTTTTTGTGTTTGTCTTGTTGATTCTTCCGTAAAGAAGCCTTTGGGGAAGATCGACGATGTTCTCATCATTGTCAATGAAAATCATGTTCCCGTTGATTTTACTATTATGGACATTGAATGTGAACCTTCTTGTCCAATTATTTTGGGACATCCTTTTCTTCGCACAATTGGTGCTGTTATTGACTTGAAAGAGGGGAATATCAAATTCCAATTCCCTCTCAAGAAAGGGATGGAACATTTCCCTAGGAAAAAGATTAAGTTACCTTTTTAGTCCGTCACACGGGCTAGTTATTCTCTTGAAAAGACTTGATCTTCTGCTTTAAGCCTAGCTAATGGCTCTAAAGAAGCGCTTTCGGGAGGCAGCCCGCAACGAATTTAGGATTTCCTTTTTGTTTTTATTATGTTTTTAGTGTTCTTGATGATTGTTACTACTGTAGCAACATCATTGTATCTTTACTTTTCAAGCTTTGTGCCTTTTATGGCCTCATACGACAAGGGAAGTGAAAGTTATGACATGCTGTCCAGAAAACAGATTCTGTCCTCGTGACGGGAAAAATCACAGAAAAATCCCAGTTCATCTTTTTGAGCTTAAATTTTTACACAGCGTGCTCTATAAAATTACGAAACTTTCGTATGTTCTGAGTTTTTTGATTTGAGTTGCAGAAGTACCCCTAAAAAATTCGTTTTTACCTGCTGGTCTGTTTTTCACAGGTTCTGTCCTGTTTTGCCTTTTCTTCATTTTGCGAACCTTAAGCTTGATTTTTCTTTGCAAAAACTTTTTGGAAATCTTGAGAAACAGTATCTCTTCAAGATTATCTTTATTTACAGTAGAGGAAAAATTATTTTATTATGGGTTCTAACCTCGCTAATCATATTATGATGAGTTATGTATGAAGGGAGTTTTCAAGTGTGCGAGGGGAGATGATGAAAGAAGATTCAGGAGTGTCAAGCGCTCAAGCTTGGGGATGCCCCCATGTGCACCCCAAGAAATATTCAAGGAGACTCAAGCGTCTAAGATTGGGGATGCCCCCGTGCATCCCCTTCTCCATCGACAATTACCAGTTCGTCTCTCGTCTCACTATATTTTTATCACTTCATGCGTTGTGTGCTATGCTTGGAGCGTCTCTCTCTTTACTTTTCTAGGTTTTTTTTTTGCTTTGTTTGCTGTAGTAACAAGTTAGACCCCAGCTTACTCTTTTGTGTGGGATAGTTACACGCTCCGCTTGAACTTAGAACTCCTCATAGGATTTGCATGCTTATTCTTTTAGATGTAAGTTGTTCTTTTTCTTTTCTTAGCTCCTGCTCTGTTTAGTTGTAGTGCTTTAATTTTTCTAGATCTTTTCTTTTGTTTTAGGTTGAACTTTCTATAGGTTGCATGTTTTATCTTGTTAGAGAGTTTGCCTGTTGCACTGAGTTTTGTGTCTTGACTAGAAGTAGGTAGTTAAAATTGCTATTCTCTTTGTAGTAGTAACTTGCAATAGTTTTGAGGTATTGACTAGAGTAATGTTTGAACTTTTGGTGTCAAGAGCTCGAGCCTATTAGTGATAGATGTCGTATTTTGGGCAATCCGTGTGTTTTTCGAAAACCAAAAACCCTGTTGAAAACTCTAGCTACTAGATGGATCACTAACCTCTCGAGGGTTCGAATATTAGAGTACACTCACGTACCATGAGTCGAGGATGCGCAAGGATAACCAAACCCCCATACACTCCTCCTCGGGGTACTAGTCTCTTTGTGAACCTCCTGATTATATTGAGAGTTACCGATAATAAGTGCATGAGTTCTTCGGACTAATGTGAGTATTTGAAAGTTGACACTTCCACCCATCTATACTTTTTCTAACCTCTTCGGTACCGTGCATTGCCCTTTCTCACCTTGAGAGTTGGCGCATACTTCGCCGGTGCATCCAAACCCTTGGGAAGATACGCTCTGTCATCATAAGCCTCCTTATATCTTTCCTCAAAACAGCCACAATCCCTACCTACAAGGCATTTCCATAGCCTTTCTGAGATACGTTGCCATGCAACATCCACCTTATCATGACTTGATCCTCATGTCATACATGCTACTTGCTTGATCGATGAGCCGCATGCTAGTTGGGCCTTGCCCTAATCATATCTACATGGAGCGCTAGTATCATTGCATATCCTGCTATCTTGGCAGATGCATACATTTGCATCATGATAGTTATATCTTATTTATGTGAGTACTTTTGTAAAGTGTGAAAGATCTCCTATATTTTTGTAAAATATAGAGTGTTGCCCCTAAAGTGAGGAAAAGATCCCAAAGAGGACAAAATCAAAAGATCCCAAAGAGGACAAATGAGAGTTAAATAGAAAGAGCCATTGAGGCCACCAAAAAAATACAAAAAAATAGAAAAAAGAGAAAAATAAAAAGAGAGAAGGGGGCACACTATTATTCCTTTTGAGAGATCCACACTAGTACTTCATCCTCTATCCCTTGTCATCCATAGAGATCATCATCATGCATATAGCTATGTGGGGACCTTCACACTATAGAACTTGGCTTGTATATTCCAATGATGAGCCTCCTCAAACGAGCTCTAGGTCTTCTTGAGCAAGCAAGTTAGATGCACCCCCACTAGTTCCCTTGGAGAGATTTTAGCTCAGATGTGCATCCGTTGCATGGAAATCCCTACTCCTCACATCATATCTATCATATGGCCTTCTCTCGCCTATGATTGTCCTCATTGATGTGAGCCTTTCACACCTTTTTTGTCTTCCTCCTCCACCTTCTTTCTGTTTTGCCTTTTAGGTGTCAACTTTCTTGCTCACGCTCATCCATTGCATGAGTGCTCAAAATATCGAAAGGGAGTGGATCAGTTTGACTTGTACCTTGCTAGTGGTCTGGGGACGAGTCAAGATAAGAATACAAAGGAGACTAAGTGTGAAACTTTAGTAGATAGTTGTTCTCAACAACCTTTTTTCTCTCTTTTTCCCAGTCCCCTGCTTGCACGCAAACACCATCTGGAGACATTCGAGTCACGGACAGCGAGAGCTCTTGCACCTTTTGTTCTTTTGTTGCTCGTGTCAATGCTAATATAGACTCTTGCTTGTTAAGACTTGAATTGAATTGCATGCTTTGATTGCTTTACTTAAAAGTCCTTATATGATTGTGTGGCATGTCACCACAGAAATTATGCTTATTATCATTTACCTACTAGAGGAAGAGCAGGAATTAAGCTTGGGGATGTTGATACGTCCCAAACGTATCTATAATTTCTGCTTGCTCCATGCATGTTTTGTGTGACTTTGCCATATTTTGCTTGAACTTTCATACACTTTTGAGCATATTTGGACTAATCTATTAACCCAGTGAACCCAGCTGCCAGTTGTTGTTTTCTGCTGTTTTTGTATTTCATGTTTTCCGGCCATTATAAAAAAAATCAGCGACCCAGAAGCTTCCGGAATCACCAAGGCAGCGGAGGGGGGCCACCACAGGGACTGCAGAAGGGTCCCTGGCACGGCCCACCCTAGGCCACCCTAGGGGGCCTCCTCGCTGCCCTGTGGGTCCCCTCGACACCCCCTCCACCTATATTTAGCCCTCGGGGTGAAAACCCCTAATATCGATCTATTTTCCGCGAACTCGCCTCTGTACCGCCGCCGCCGTTTCAAGATCGAGGCTGCCTGGAGAAGCTGCCCCGGCACCCTTCCGGGAGGAGGAACCCCCTCCGGGAGACCATCCATAGCCATGGACGACTCCCGGATGTGCCGTGAGTAGTCCCCCTGGACCATGGGTCCGTGACCAGTAGCTATGTGATGTACTTCTCTCCTCTTTGTGCTTCCACTTTCGAGACCTCGTGATCTGCCCCACATGATCGAGGCACTTTTGTAATTTCTGCCGTTGCTATGCTGAGTTTGCTGGGATCTGATGGATTTTGAGACTATGTTCAGATTGTGATGAGTAATATATTTGGTTCTTCTCTTTTATATTTTGTTCTTGAGTAAAATCTTGCATGTTCTCCGTTGCAGTATTTTTCTTTGGCCAAGTAGTTTGCTAGCAACTCCAAGAGGGAGCGTTATGCTTGATTGTGGGTTCAGCCCCCTGATGTCTAGCTTGAGTGACAGAAACATGAGACTAGGGGATGTGCTGTTGCTACCAGGGATAAAACAACGGTGCTTGTACCCGCGGGTGCAAGGATTGTTTACTTTACGCAAAGTTCTTTTAATGCAGTTGTCTGTTGCTTTGAGTTTACACTTTGGGTGGGATTCGCAACTTAATACCAGCAAGATGTTCAGGATAGATATCTCAAGGTTGATGATTCGTAGTAGATGCAGTTGGATTTCGGTCTACTTACCTTGGCGTACTGCCCATTGCTTTTGACCCCTTCCTTTCTTTGCAGCATAGTTAGCATTGCGGTGCCTTCATAATTATGTCAATTGCCCAGCTGTGATTTGTTTACCTCGCTAGCACTTTTATCGTATTTTGGGAGAGAGACATCACTAGTGAAAATCACGGGACCCCGTTCCATCTTCACATCACTGTTTACACCCTTAGTTTACTTTCAGTCTTTGCTTTCAGTTCCACTTTTATCTCTTGCGTTGATCCTTTGTAAACAGCAAGGCTGGAGGAATTGACAACTCCTCTGTACTCGTTGGGAGCAAAGTTATTTGTATCTGTGTGCAGGTCCAGGTGAAGCTAGAAACCTCGGCGCCATTGTTCACTTTACCACCTTCTTGTATCCTTCGGAGTCCTACGGGAGACAAACCTTGGTATCTTTGCCAAGGAAAAACTTGCCGCTGCACTATATCTCACCCTGCACTTGGGGTAACCAACGAGGCTTAAAGAGTATTAACACTCTCTTTCCATCAACGAGCCAATGGACTGATATTGAAAGTAATCAAGTTGCGTCTTTTTCGGGAATTGAAAGAAGCAGCAGGCGCTTTGGTAGATGAGCTTCCCTCGGTGTTGTGGGGACTGAGAACAACACCAAATCGATCTACTCGGTCAACTCCTTTCATTTTGGTCTATGGTGCAGAGGCCGTCTTACCGAGTGATTTGAAGCATAATGCCCCCCGAATAGCTCAGTATACTGAAGCTGAAGCCGAAGCATCAAGGCAAGATGGTGTCGATCTCCTCGAGGAGGAGTGAAATTTAGCTCTTACCCGTTCATCATTTTACCAGCAAGAGCTACGTCGGTATCATGATAGACACGCCCGAGCTCGCTCATTCCAAGAAGGTGACATGGTTTTACGTGTGATGCAAACTTTCGATCACAAGTTAGCCCCTCCGTGGGAAGGGCCCTTTGTTATATCTCGGGTACTACATAACGGAGCTTATGAGTTATATGATGTAACTAATGAAATAGAAGAACCACATGCATGGAATGCTCAACTGTTACATCGTTTTTATGCATGAATGCAGTTTTATGACTTGAATAAAATATAATGCTTGTATGAATGAGTGCTTAGACGAATCTCTATACCTTCATTTGTTATCAACAAATCAAGTTTCTTGCCCGAGCTGTGCGCAGCTCGGACGAGAGCTTAGAAATTTTTTCTAAGTACCCTTCAAGTTACTTATAACTTGGGGGCTGCTTAGCGCTCAAAAAATCAAGTTTTTTGTCCGAGCTGTGCGCAGCTCGGACGAGAGCTTAGATTTTTTTTTCTAAATACCCTTTAAGTTACTTATAACTTGGGGGCTGCTTAGTGCTCAACAAATGAAGTTTCTTGCCCGAGAGGTGGGCAACTCGGACGAGAGCTTAGAATTTTTTTCTAAGTACCCTTCAAGTTACTTATAACTTGGGGGCTGCTTAACACTCAAAAAATCAAGTTTTTGTCCGAGCTGTACGCAGCTCGGACGAGAACTTAGAAAATTTTCTAAGTACCCTTCAAGTTACTTATAACTTGGGGGCTGCTTAACGCTCAAAAAATCAAGTTTTTTGTCCGATCTGTGCGCAGCTCGAACGAGAGCTTAGAAAAAATTTCTATGTACCCTTCAAGTTACTTATAACTTGGGGGCTGCTTAACGCTCAGAATATCAAGTTTTTTGTCCGAGCTGTGCGCAGCTCGGACGAGAGCTTAGAATTTTTTTCTAAGTATCCCTTCATACTATCTAGGGTTACTTAATGCACAACCATATAACCACAACATAGTTTCAAACATACCAATAGATAGCTAAAGCAAAAACATGCCTAGTGCCCAAGGCACAGCACAAACCATGGAGATGTTCATTACAAGACCACTCGGCATACCGAGGAAAATTCAACAGTTTTTCTCATCACAAAAAAATTCTCATTCGTCTTCGGCTTCATCCGACTCACGCAAGACGCCAGTAGATTCCACAAAGAAGTCCAAGTCAGGCATCAGGGAAATCCGACTGGCAGTCTCAGCATAGCGAGGCAGAAACGTGGTGCAACTTTGTCCCTGTTAAAGATCGCCCTCACCAACCCTTTCAAGGTTGTGAACGCTCTCGGGAAAGTGGGCCTTGGTCAGGGCCAGCACATAGTTCGCACCACTCCGTGCCGAAGACCGCTTCCAGCCTGCTAATTGCCGAGGAGCTGCTTGAAGGATGGGAACAGCTATATCAAGTTTCACACGATTCTCCTCACCAGGCGACAATTTGCTCTTCAGCGCCAGGGTGGCACCCATGACTTCCTCGGCAGACTTCTTAGCCTTTGCACACCTCATGGTCCGCAAGCCTCGAGCTAAAGAAAATTCGGTTGTCACTGGCGTGTAGTTGTCCCTCTTCATGATTTCGGCAAACTTGGCCATTCGAGCTTGCTCCCCCTCCAGATCGGTGCCATATGCTGCAAGGAAACAATTTAGCATACTCCTAATTGAAAGGACACCGAACATTATCCCTAGAAGCTAATCTCAACTCACCAGCTAGAGTCTCGCTGAAAACAACAAACCTCCCAGCACAATACTCCTCCGCCATCTTCACAGATTTTCGAGCTGTTTCTAGCTCGGCCTTGTGGGTCTCCTCTTCCTTGGTGCGCAGCTCGGACAAGTTTTCCAGCTCAGATTGGAGCTTCGTGATGCTGGCCTCATTTTCCTTCACATCTTCTTTGTAATAGTGCATAGATTTCTCCAAAGTTTTCTTCTCTTTGGCGTGCTTCTCAGCCTGGTCTATCTCCTTTTTCATCTTGGTCACAAAGTCATCATTCTCCTTGACCTTCGCATCAAAAGCTTTCTTGGTCTCCTCTACGTCAGGACACAAAAGAAAAAGAAAAAATGGTATCAGAGTCAAGGCATTATCTCCTCCTATGCAATCTGAGACAGGACAGCTTACCACTGTCCTCAGCATGTTATTATTTCAGTTTGTTGTGCTCTTGAAGCAGCATCTCATATGCTTTCTTCGTGGCTGCATTCTCCTCTTGTAAACTTACAAAAGAAGAACCCAGCTTGCAAGCCTCCTGGTACAGGAGAAGCATCATAATAAGAACAATCTATTAATAAAAAGACTCCGAATAACTTCAAAAAGTTACTCGGAGCCATGGCGGCTACACCCAGTGGGTGCACAAAGAAGTGATCCCACTGGAAGTTCATAAAACAAAGTCTCCTCACAAAAGACTCTGAATAACTTCAAAAAAGTTACTCGGAGCCTTGGAGGCTACACTGATACGCCCAAAACGTATCGATAATTTCTGCTTGCTCCATGCATGTTTTGTCTGATATTTCTATGATCTAGATACACTTTCATACATTTTTGATCATATTTCGACTAACCTATTAACTCAGTGCACCCCAGTGCTAGTTCCTGTTTTCTGCTGTTTTTCTATTTCAGTTTTCCCCCATATAAAAAGTGCCAGAAAAATTCGGGAAAATTCAGATAAAAAATCAGCGTGACGGAAGCTTCGAGAAGAGCCCGGGAGGGGCCAGAGGGGAGCCAGGGGGGACCAGGCAGCCACCCGGCGCGGCCCCACCCCTGGCCGCGCCAGTGGGGCGCCTGGGGCCCCTGGTCCACCTCTGGCTGCCCCCCATCGCCTATTTATCCCCCGTCACGGGAAAACTCCAGGGGCAGAACCCTATTCCGCGATCTCGCCTCTGTTCCGCCGCCGCCGCGCTTCCAAGATCGGGAGCACCAGAAGACCTCTTCCCGGCACCCTGCCGGAGGGAGGATTGACCTCCTGGAGTCTCCTCTCCACCATGGATGCTCGCCGGATGTCTCGTGAGTAGTTTTCCTTGGAGCATGGGTCCGTGATTAGTAGCTATGTGATGTTCTCCTCCCCTCTTTGATCTTCATTGTTTAGACCTCGTGAGCTGCCCTACATGATCGAGGCACCTTTGTAATATTTCTGCTATTGCTATGTTGAGTTTGATCGAACCTGATGGATTATGAGATTATGTTCAGATTGTGATAGAGTAATATATTTGGTTTTTATTTCTTATATTTTTGTTCCTAAGTAATTCTTGCATGTTATCCGTTGCTTTTTATTGCTTTGGCCAAGTGGTAGGTAGTGACTCCAAGAGGTAGCGTTATGCTAGATTGTGGGTTCATGCCTCCCCGATGACACGCTTGAGTGACAGAAACATGAGTCTAGGGGATGTGCTGTTGCCACAAGGGGGAAAACAACGGTGCTTGTAACCGAGGTTACAAGGATTGTTTACTTTACGCAAAGTTCTTTTTAATGCAGTTGTCTGTTGCTTTGGGTTTACAGTTTGGGTGGGGCTCGCAACTTAATTCCAGCGAGATGTTCTGGATAGATATCTCAAGGTAGATGATCAGTAGTAGATGCAGTTGGATTTCGGTCTACTTATTTTGGCGTACTGCCCGTGCTTTTGAACCTCTTCCTTTCTTTTGTAGCATAGTTAGCATTGCGGTGCGTTCATAATCCTGTCAATTGCCTTTCTGTAATTTTTTTACCTCGCATAGCAATTTTTATCGTCTTTTGGGAGAGAGACATCACTAGCGAACATCACGTATCCCGGTCCATATCCTCATTATTGTTTCCAAGCTATATTTACTTTTCTGCATTTACTTTCAAGTTGCTATCATTATCCCTTGCGTTTTATCATTTGTGAACAAAAAGACCGGAAAGATGGACAACCTCTCTGAACTTCGTTGGGAACAAAGTTATCTGTGTCTGTGTGCTGGTCCGCGTTAGTAGCGTCGATGACACCTACTTATCATCTCTGGAGTCCTAATGGAGACAAACCTTGGTATCTTCACCGAGGGAAAACTCGCTGCTGTACTGCATCACGCCTTCCACTTGGGGCTCACCAACGAAGGGCGAGAAGCCAATAAGCAAGAGTATTTCTTGCGCCGTTGCCGGGGACTCCAAGTGCTAAGATAGGGGAGTTGCACACTACCCTTTACCTTTGTTTTTTAGTCTTGTCAGTTTACCTTTTAGTTTTTATCTTTGTGTCTTTTATCAAAAACTACAAAAAAAATCTGCCACACTTGCTGCTACTATGGGTTCCACTGAAAACACCAAGTTGTGTGACTTCACTAGTCACAACAACCAAGACTTTATCTGCACTCCCATTGCCACACCTGCCACTTCAGCTACCTCTTATGAAATTAAACCTGCTTTGCTAAACCTTGTTATGAGATATCAATTCTCTGGTGCTAGAGATGATGCTGCTTACACTTGAATAATTTTGTTGAATTATGTGATATGAAAAAGTATAAAGAAGTAGAAGGTGATGTTGTTAAGATCAAGCTCTTTCCTTTCTCTTTAAGGCGAGATGCTAAAATCTGGTTTCAATCTTTGCGTAGAAATAGCATAGATTCTTGGGATAAGTGCAAAGATGCTTTTATAGGGAAGTACTACCCTCCTGCTAAGATTATCCAATTGAGGAGTAATATTATGAATTTTAAGCAATTGGATAATGAACACGTTGCCCAAGCTTGGGAACGAATGAAATCTCTTGTTAAGAAATGCCTTACACATGGTTTGACTACTTGGATGGTTATCCAGACTTTTTATGTAGGCTTGAACTTTACCTCGCGGAACCTGTTAGATTCGGCCGCGGGAGGAACCTTTATGTCAACTACCCTTGGTGCTGCCACGAAGCTTCTCGATGAAATGATCACCAATTATTCCCAATGGCACACCGAACGCGCTCCAACAGGTAGGAAGGTAAATTCTGTCGAGGAAATGAAAAGGTTGACTTGATTATGTCTCTACTTACCAAGCAACCCTCTATTGATCCTCATGATGTTCCTTTAAATTCTTTGGTTGCTCAAGAACAAGTAGATGTGAACTTTATTGCTAGAAACAACTTCAACAACAATGCTTATAGGGGAAATTTTGCTAGCAATCCTAGACCGTTCCCATCCAACTATGGGAACAACAACACTTACCCTAGCAACAAGAACCCCTCTTCTGAATTAGAAGAATGCTTAGAGACTTTATCACTACCCAAAAAGCCTTCAACAAAAATGTAGAAGAGAAATTAGCTAAAATAGATAATCTCTCTTTGAAGGTAGAAAGCTTAGCCCTTGATATTGAGATGCTTAAAATTAGAACCTCCCCCCTTGAGGAGAATAAGGCCACTCCTATTAATGCTATCCAGTTGCAAATCAATGAAAATAGTAGGATGATGGCTAAACTCAAAGAAAGATGGGCTAGAGAAAAAGAGCAAGATGATAGAATTAAGAGCCTTCCTACACACCACACAGTTTCCACTATCCAAATTGTTGAGGACACCCAAACTATTAGCACCCAATGCACCCCAAGTCCCGTTGGACCTATTAATGGTGATGCTAATACCTCAACCGTAGAGAAAGAAATTCCTATGAACATAGAGGGTTTCAAACAAGTGAGCCTAGATGACACTACTACCACCTTTGATAGTAGTGACATTGATTTTGATAGTTGTACCCTCTCAGAAGTTATTAGCTTGCTACACAAAATGTCTAGAGACCCCCACACTAGCACACTTAATCTTGCATTCACGGAGCATATCACAAATGCTCTCATCAAATCTAGGGAGGAGAAGCTTAGAGTAGAAGCCTCCATACCTAGGAAGCTAGATGATGGTTGGGACCCTATGATCAAAATTAAATTGAATAACTTCTCTTGCTATGCTTTATGTGATGTTGGAGCTAGTACCTCTGTTATGCCCAAAAGAATATTTGATATGTTTGAATTGAAGCCTTTTGAGCCTTGTTATTTTGGTGTTCGTCTTGTTGATTCTTCCATACAGAAACCTTTGGGGAAGATCGACGATGTTCTTATCATTGTCAATGACAACTATGTTCCCGTTGATTTTATTGTTATGGATATAGAGTGTGAACCTTTGTGTCCAATTATTTTGGGACGTCCTTTTCTTCGCACTGTTGGTGCGGTTATTGACATGAAAGAGGGGAATATAAAATTCCAATTTCCATTCAAAAAGGGGATGGAACATTTCCCTATAAAGAAAATCAAGTTACCTTTTGAGTCCGTTACACGGGCTAGTTATTCTCGTTCTCTTGATAAAACTTGATTCTTCTTTTTGCATCATGCCTAGCTAATGGCTTTAAAGAAGCGCTTTCGGGAGGCAGCCCGCGACGAATTTAGGTTTTTCCTTCTGATTTTGTTGTGTCTTGATGATTTTTACTTCTGTAGAAACATCATTGTATCTTTATTTTTCAACTTTGTGCCAAGTTATAGCCTCTTACGGCAAGGGAAGTAAAAGTTGTGACATGCTGTCCAGAAAACAGATTCTGTCCTCGTGACCAGAAACATTCCAGAAAAATCCGAGTTCATCTTTTTGAGCTGAAATTTTTACACAGTATGATCTATATAATTACGAAACTTCCGTATGTTATGAGTTTTTTTATTTGAGTTGCAGAAGTGCCCCTAAAAAATTCTTTTCTATCTGCTGGTCTGTTTTTCACAGATTCTGCCACGTTTTGTCTCTCCTAACTTTTGCAAACCTTAAGCTTGCTTTTTCTTTGCAAAAACTTTTTGGCACTCTTGAGAAACAGTAGCTCTTCAATAATATCTTTATATCCAGTGGGTAAAAAATTATTTATTAAGGGTACTAACCTCTCTAATCAGCTTATGATGAGTTGTGTATGAAGGGAGTTTTCAAGTGTGCGATAGAAGATGATGAAAGAAGATCCAGGAGTGTCAAGCGCTCAATCTTGTGGATTCCCCCATGCATCCCCAATAAATATTCAAGGAGACTCAAGCGTCTAAGCTTGGGGATGCCCCCGTGCATCCCCTTCTCCATCAACAATCATCAGTTCGTCCTTCGTCTCACTATATTTTTATCACTTCATGTGTTATGTGCTATGCTTGGAGCGTCTCGCTCTTAGGTTTTGTTTTTAGTTTTCTTTAGCTTTGCTTTATGTTAATAACAAGTTAAATCCTTTCTTACTTTGTGTGGGAGAGAAACACGCTCCACTTTCAAAAACTAGAACACATCATAGGATTCTTCATGCCTATCTCTTTGCTGTTGTGTGTTCTTTATCTTTCCATAGCTACTACCATGTTTAGTTTTAGTCTTAGTTTGTCTTTAGCAAGAGCCTTGGCTTTTGTTTAGTTTTTTGCTGGAACTCTTTTTAGTTTTCATGTTTATCTTGTTAAGAGAGTTGGTTGTTGCACTGAGTTGTGTCTTGTCTTGAAAGTAGGTAATTGAGGTTGCTATTTAATTTTAGTAGTAGCTTGCAATAGTTTTGAGGTATTTTTCTGAGTAATGTTTGGACTTTTGGTGTCAAGAGCTCTTTCCTATTAGTGATAGGTGTCGTATTTTGGGAAATCCGTGTTTACTTTCAAAACCTACAAACTAGTTGAGAACTCTAGCTACTAGATGGATCACTACTCTTTTGAGGGGTCGAATATTAGAGTACACTCACGTACCATGAGTCGAGGATGCGCAAGGGTAACCAAACCCCCATACACTCCACCTCGGGGTACTTGTCTCTTTGTGAACCTCCTCATTAGATTGAGAGTTACCGATAATAAGTGCATGAGTTCTACGGACTAATGTAAGTATTGAGAGTTGACACTTCCACCTTCCCATATTTTGCTAGCCTTTCCCGTGCCGAGCATTGCCTTCTTCTCACTCCGAGAGTTGGTGTCCACCTTCGCCGGTACATCCAAACCCTTGGCATGATACACTCTGTCATCATAAGCCTCCCTTTATCCTTCCTCAAAACAACCACCATACGTACCTATCAAGGCATTTCCATAGCCTTTCCGAGTTACATTGCCATGCAACTTCCACCTCTTCATGACTTGATCTTCATGTCATACATGTTACTGCTACACTGGCAGAGGCATACCTTGCATACATCATGTTAGTGACATCTTCTTTATGATTTTGAGTACCTTGAAAAGTGTGAAAGATCTCCTTTACCTTCTTGTAAAATAGAGTGTTGCCCTTAAGTGAGGAAAAGATCCCAAAGTGGACACATTAAAAGATCCCAAAGAGGACAAATGACAGTTAAATAGAAAGAGCCATTGAGGCCACCAAAAAAATACAAAAAAATAGAAAAAAGAGAAAAATAAATAAAAAGAGAGAAAGGGGCAACACTACTATCCTTTTGAGAGATCCACACTAGTACTCGCTTTATATCCTTGTACTCCATAGACATGATATTTATGCATATAGTTTGGAGAGCTTCTTAGCTCGTATGTGCATCCGTTGCATGGAAATCCCTACTCCTCACATCATATCTATCATTTGGCATCTCTTGCCTATGATTGTCCTCATTGATGTGAGCCTTTCTCATCCTTTTTGTCTTCCTCCTCCACCATATTTCTCTCTTTGCCATCCTAAGTGTCAACTTTCGTGCTTACGCTCATCCATTGCATGAGTGCTCAAAATATCGAAAAGGAGTGGATCAAATTGACTTGTACCTGGCTAGTGGTCTGGGGACGAGTCAAGATAAGATTCCAAAGAAGACCAAGTGTGAAACTTTGGTAGATTGAGTTCTCAACACAAAAATACTTTTTTCTCTCGTATTCCCTATCCCCCTTCTTGCACGCAAACACCATTTGGAGACATTCGAGTCACGGACAGTGAGATCTCTTGCACCTTTTGTTCTTTTGTTACTTGTATCAATGCTAATATAGACTCTTGCATGTTATGACTTTAATTGAATCTCTAACCTTGATTGCTTTACTTTTCAAAGTTCTTTTATGGTTGCTAGCATGTTACCACAGAAATTATGCTTGTTATCATTTACCTACTCGAGGACGAGCAGGAATTAAGCTTGGGGATGTTGATACGTCCAAAACGTATCGATAATTTTTGCTTGCTCCATGCATGTTTTGTGTGATATTGCTATGATCTAGATACACTTTCATAAAATTTTGATCATATTTGGACTAACCTATTAACTCAGTGCACCCCAGTGCCAGTTCCTGTTTTCTACTGTTTTTCTATTTCAGTTTTCCCCCATATAAAAAGTGCCAGAAAAATTCGGGAAAATTCAGATAAAAAATCAGCGTGACGGAAGCTTCGAGAAGAGCCCGGGAGGGGCCAGAGGGGAGCCAGGGGGCCCAGGCGGCCACCCGGCGCGGCCCCACCCCTGGTCGCGCCAGGGGGCGCCTGGGGCCCCTGGTCCACCTCTGGCTGCCCCCCTTCGCCTATTTATCCCACGTCACGGGAAAACTCCAGGAGCAGAACCCTATTCCGCGAACTCGCCTCTGTTCCGCCGCCGCCGCGCTTCCATGATCGGGAGCACCAAAAGACCTCTTCCCGGCACCCTGCCGGAGGGAGGATGGACCTCCGGGAGTCTCCTCTCCACCATGGATGCTCCCCGGATGTCTCGTGAGTAGTTTTCCTTGGACCATGGGTCCGTGATCAGTAGCTATTTGATGTTCTCCTCCCCTCTTTGATCTTCATTGTTTAGACCTCGTGAGCTTCCCTACATGATCGAGGCACCTTTGTAATATTTCTGCTATTGCTATGTTGAGTTTGATCGGATCTGATGGATTATGAGATTATGTTCAGATTGTGATAGAGTAATATATTTGGTTTTTATCTCTTATATTTTTGTTCCTAAGTAATTCTTGCATGTTCTCCGTTGCTGTTTATTGCTTTGGCCAAGTAGTAGGTAGTGACTCCAAGAGGGAGCGTTGTGCTAGATTGTGGGTCCATGCCTCCCCGATGACACGCTTGAGTGACAGAAACATGAGTCTAGGAGATGTGCTGTTGTCACAAGGGGGAAAACAATGGTGCTTGTAACTGCGGTTACAAGGATTATTTACTTTACGCAAAGTTATTTTTAATGCAGTTGTCTGTTGCTTTGGGTTTACACTTTGGGTGGGGCTCGCAACTTAATACCAACGAGATGTTCTGGATAGATATCTCAAGGTAGATGATTAGTAGTAGATGCAGTTGGATTTCGGTCTACTTATTTTGGCGTACTGCCCTTGCTTTTGAACCTCTTCCTTTCTTTTGTAGCATAGTTAGCATTGCGGTGCGTTCATAATCCTGTCAATTGCCTTTCTGTAATTTTTTTACCTCGCATATCAATTTTTATCGTCTTTTGGGAGAGAGACATCACTAGCGAACATCACGTATCCCGGTCCATATCCTCATTATTGTTTCCAAGATATATTTACTTTTCTTCATTTACTTTCAAGTTGCTATCATTATCCCTTGCGTTTTATTATTTGTGAACAACAAGACCGGAGAGATTAACAACCTCTCTGAACTTCGTTGGGAACAAAGTTATCTGTGTCTGTGTGCAGGTCCGCGTCAGTAGCGCCGCTGACACCTACTTATCATCTCTGGAGTCCTAATGGAGACAAACCTTGGTATCTTCACCGAGGGAAAACTCGCTGCTGTACTGCATCACGCCTTCCACTTGGGGCTCACCAACGAAGGGCGAGAAGCCAATAAGCATACACCCACTGGGTGCACTAAGAAGTGCTCCCAGTGGAAGTTCATAAAACAAAATCTCCTAACAAAAGACTCCGAATAACTTCAAGAAGTTACTCGGAGCCTTGGGAGCTACACCCACAAGGTGCACTAAGAAGTGCTCCCACTGATAGTTTACAAACAAAATCCTCTCATAAAAAGACTCTGAATAACTTCAAAAAAGTTACTCGGAGCCTTGGGGGCTACACCCAGTGGGTACACTAAGAAGTGTCCCCACTGGAAGTTTTAAAAACCAAAGTTTCCCAATAAAAGACTCCAAATAACTTAAAACTGTTACTCGGAGCCTTGGGCGCTACACCCACTGGGTGCACTAAGAAGTGCTCCCAGTGGAAGTTTCAAATTAACGAAAACAAAAGAAACTCAGACAGAAATTCATTCGGACATCCAGTGGGTAGAAAAATTACATAAGTACTTACATGCATGTTCGTCTTCACCAACTCGGCTTCGGAAGCTAATTCGCGCAAGCGCAACTCAAATTGAGAGGCCTTCACCAAGGATTCCTTCAGGCCACTAACGATAGCATTCTCAACCGGAACGACAACTGGGATCAGAGTTGAGGAGGATGGAACACTCTCAAGCGTAGTTGCTAGAGCGGCAGGAGCTTTCTCAACAACCTTTTCCACAGGAACCTCGCGTGAAACGAAAGGAGCAGATGAACTACCGGCGGCAGGATGACCTGACTCAGGGGGAGCATCTTTTTCAAGAACAACCACCTCGGGAATAGTTACCTCAGGGGCAGTCGGCTCAATCACTGTCTGAGTAGGACTTGTAGCAGAATCAATGTCTGTGTCCACTAAAGAAAAACAAAATCAATAGACATGATCAGAAAATTTTAAGCTATGGTGAGAAGAGCATCAAAAGACATGATCAAGAAATCTTACTGCCAGTTGAAGCATTCTCAGGAATGGTGTCCATGACAGGAAAATTAGTCACTCCGCGGGTGCTGACATCCTCATAGGTCTCTGTATTCTAGTCCTCACCCCCAGGAAATGACACAGAACCACTCAGACGGACAATTCAAAACAAGGCGGTTGAAAATATTGAAGAACAGGAGAAATACCGAGTTAGAAAGAAAATGACAATATTACTTGTGAGCAGTCTTCAAAGCACGCCTCGGGGGAGCCACAACAACTTTGGCTGGACTAGATCCAGCACCCTTTGCCTTCCCAGCCTCAGCAGCATCCCCCAAAGGGTTAATTTTTGTACCCCCAAGAGTGATAAGAGTTTTCTTGGGCTTCAAAGGCGCAAACTTCCCATGACTGGAACCCAGCACCGGAAGTTTACTGCTACCCTCTTCACCACTCGGAAGATGAGATCTCTTGCGACTCCAACTAAGGCCCTCTCGCGCCGAGTCGCGGTCTTTATTGCTCTTCGATCGCAGCTCGGACGACACTTGAGCACAGGACGCCTTGGATTCTAGCTCCTCTCCAGCCTCAACCCCAACTCCCGTACCAGTATTGCTATCCTCATCTTCCTCAGTGGGATGTTGGGGAGCCAAGGGAATAGGCGAATGAAATCGGGAAACATCCTGACACAGAAAGACAAAAGGCTCGAGTCAGAGCAAACAAGCAAAAGAATACTAGCACAAGAATGCATACAAAATGAATGAACCTACTAAAGTAGGAGGATGTTCGCTGTCTAGGGGTCTGACTCGGCCCGACATCTGCAGACCGTGGGTCACGTTGGTGATGACCTTCATATGATGCTCGAATTCATCTACTGGCATCTCGGCATTACTATACCGGGTGTCATTCCTAAGCCCAGTGTATGACTAGATCCCTCGAGCCCTAGCTTGGAGAGGTTGGATTCGCCGAATAACAAAAGTGGCAATCAGATCCATAGCATCTAAGGCACTCTTCTTCAGCTTCACAACTTCGCACATCAAAGGGAGTACCTATTCTTTCTTAGTGTTGGTGAGACGAGGATTCCAACCTTGAGAATCGGTCAGCCTCACATCCGAGTAAGGGCACAACATATGAACTCCTGGCCCTTCCACCACCTTGCAATAAAACCAACTGTTCTGCCAGTTCTTCACGGAATCAGGAAGACTAGAAGCAAAATATTAGTTTCCCTGCTTCTTAGCCAAGAATAAACCCCCGCACAGATGGTTGAATTCCACACTACCATCTTCCCCAGACTTCTTCGCCTTCTGGGGCTTGATGGTATAAATGGTGCGGAAGAGATGCCAATGGGGTTCTATGCCCAAGAAACCCCCGCATAGGGTAAAAATGCTAGATAGCAAAGTAATGGCATTTGGGACAAGATGATGAAGTAGAGAACCAGTGAAAGCCAAGAAATCCAACAAGAACAGATGCAGAGGAAGAGAAAACCCGCGATCCACATGAGAAAGGAGCAAAACCCGCTCACCCTCTCGAGGAAGGGGTTCTTCTTCCCTAGGAGAGGGAATGAGAAAGCCATGGCGAGGGACCATACCAGAGTCTTGGTACCCTCGCAGCATCTCCGTCGTGACAATCGACGGAAGCCACTCCCTAGTAGACATGGTCCCAGGAGGGCATCACGGTGGGAGAGGCGAAGTCGCGGACGGGGAGCAGATGACCTGTGAGGAAGAGATAGGAAGAAGAAGAAGAAGAAGAGAAGGAACCGCCAGTACATGGAGCAAATGAATGTAGATCTGTTTTGGCCACGGGGGGGGGGGGGGGTTATACTAGAAGAGGACCAACCGCCACGCGTCAGATCCGCATGCCATTACGAGGATGTTGGTTCGGTTCCCCCCCGTAATCCGCCCTATTTAATAGGGAACAGTTAACGATTATCTTAAAGGACTGTTGCATCAATTGAGGCCACAGATTTGACAACACGTCTACTTACCTTGACGAAGAGATTCTCTGACAAGGCGAGATTCACTCCATTTAAGACGCAAACAGATTTAATGTGAAACCCGAGACTGTTTCGCCTACTCGGAAAGTACGTAGCTCCACACCAAGGAGATAAGTCATTCGGAAGCCTCTCCGCTAACGTCCCAGACGAGTAAATCGTTACTCGGTCAAGAACATCTCAAACCGAGTAAGACATCACTCAGAAGATTTCCCGAGTAAGATACCACTCGGAAAGGATTATCGTACCAAAATGACCGAGTAAATTATCACTCGGAACGCTAAGGAATGCAAGTAGTTCTCAAATGACTCAAAACAACGACAGGAAGGGATACCGCCTGAAGCTAAGTAAACTAGTTATGAAGGGATTGCACACCGAACCGCGCCACAAACGGAAAATCTTGTATTTATTGCTCGAGAAAAGTTCCGAGTAGTTAACTCACTAGTAGTCCGTCTCTGACGTAGATTGCGAGATTACTAGTAGGATAAGGTACAGGGGGTAAAGAATTGATATCCCACGTGGTATGATCTAAAGATCATTTTTGATACCTTAGAATCTGGTTCATATGGAGTTTAAGGCCTTTTACTCCGAGACACTCCCTCCGGGGCCTCAGTCCACCTCTTCCGAGAGACGCTTGAGTGTCGTCAGATTTTTCCGTTAACCTGCCCGACCCATGCTCGAGGGAAAAGTTCAAATATCAGTAAAGTCCTTCCGGGCCTCTTATTGATTTTAATCTTCATATACCTCATGAATCCTGATGGCATCGACTACCTCAATCTCGAGCGTGCAAAAGCACTTGGGGGCTACTGTCGTGGTCATACCAATGGCATACCCTCAAGTAATAGGAATCAAGGGGTATAGTTAGCTACACGATCTCCCAAGGAAACCCCAAGAAATTAAAAATAAATCACCAAAACATAAAAGGTCCGACAAAAATACAAGGACATATATTACCACGTCTCCGAGTAATCAGTTACTCGAAAGAACAAGAGAATCTCCGAGCAGTTAGTTACTCGGAAAAGGCAATTATCTCTGAGTAATCGTTTAATCGGAGAACAGATAAGCTCCGAGTAATCCTCTACTCGGAAGAGGGAACCGATGAGCCATTCGCTACTCGGAAGAGGGAAGAGCAATGGACCTGAAGCATTGAAGCCATAGGCGTTTCCTCTCTCTTAATTAGTAGTAATAACCAGACCGTTTCCTATAATTAGTATAGACATTTACTCCTGTAATTATGGCCCATTTACTAGGGCGTTGAAGGGGCAGGGGCGCACTCTATATAAGCCCCTCTCCCCAGGGATGGATACGCGCCACAATCCTCAAACCTTGAGTAAGAACCACTACTAGAAAAATAGCTATACTTGGAAACTTTATTAGTAGCGCATTTTATATGTAATGCGCCACTATGTTGTAAGGGGTGGCACACTGGTAAAAAATGCGCCACCTATAAGCTCTTATAGGTGAAAATGCGCCACCCCTAAGAGTGGGCCAGCCCTGGATCCTCTTATACGTGGCGCATTTGGAGAAATGCGCCACCCCTAAGAACCTTATAGGTGGCGCATTTTTGAAATGCGCCACCCCTAAGAGCTTATGGGTGGCGCATTCTGGAAGTGCGCCACCCCTAAGGAATTATTAGTGGCGCATTCAGAATGCGCCACCCATAAGGGCTTAGGGGTGGCGCATCTTGCATATGCGCCACTATTAACCTAAAAATGTGGCGGCAAAATTCCCAATACACAAATATACCACCCGTGGACCGCCTTTTCATTTTGAAAAAAATAAAATAAAATGATACAAATGTCAATAAAATAAAATAAAATAATATAAGATTCCCATGTAATATGTGGTATAGTTATTAGGAAAATTTAGAAACATGAATTTCGACTTTTTTTTCAAAATCTCTCGAGAATGCGGATAAATGGGTTTAACTTTTGCATACGAACTCTGATGAAATAGTTTTTTATATGAAAAATCATCTACTCGAAAAGTTATACCCAAATTATTTTACGAAACCTCGTTGAACATTTTTAGAATCGTCAAAAACCTAACAGAAAAAAAGTTAAGGGCGTTTGAAGATCTGGAGACAAAAAAAATGAAAAAAAAGTTGAACTTAGTAGTGGCGCATTTTGTATGAAATGCGGCACTAATAACAGAAAAAAAATAAAAAAAATAATTTTATTTTATTTTATTTTTAAAGTTCAAAATAGGCGAGGACCGGTCGGGAAGTTTCAAAAAAAGTTTGAAATTTTAGCTAGTAACATTAAAAATAAAAAATAAAAAATTTAGAAATTATTTTTTCACTTTTAAAAAAAAAAGTTCAAAATATGCCAGGGACCCATCGAGAAAGTTTCAAAAAAAAGTTGAAATTTTTTATACACACATGAACATCAATAAGGTCCTAGACATCAACATGGTTTAATAGGATTTATATGATAGATAGATCAATAAGTGCTTGCTAAGTGAGCTGGAGTGGGAGTTGAATAGAACCGAGAAGTTCAACGTGCTGGCACTGGAGTAGTGCTAGGATGGGTGACCCTTCGGGAAGTTTGACCTGAGATTAAGCATAGTGACCGGGCATTAAGCATACTAACCTGAAATTAAGAAAAAAATAAAAAAATCGTTATCCAGATCCAGATTCAAAATTTAAAAAAATTTAATAGTGGCGCATTTTTAGAATGCGCCACCCATAATGGCTTATGTGTGGCGTATTTCGAAATGCACCACACATAAGAGTCTTAGGGGTGACGCATTTGAAATGCGCCACTATTAAGGCCTTATTAGGGGCTTGTCCTTAGTGGCGCATTTGAGATGCGCCACTAAAGGTAAAAAAAGACGCCACCATAAGGCCTTTTCCTAGTAGTGAACACCCAAGTAAGCCTGGCACATGACTAAGGTTTTTATCACTAAGGAGAGGCCTAACCCGTATAATTCCTTTGTTAGGATTATATCCACGACACCCGGTTTTCACAAAACTCTTCCCGGTACCTTACCAGGTCTCCGAAACGATTCCGGTTTTCTCACCGATCATAACCCGATCACTCCGAGACTTTCGCGGTATGATAAATACATGCTCCTATCACTCTAGTACTCAATAGATCAACTACCCTTAAGCGTTTGACCCCATAGGTTTGGTAGGATACAGACATGAACCAAAAACTCTCTACGTACAGATTCATATAGCTCCAAACATCACCCTATATCTATTGTTAGGATTATATCCACGACACCCGGTTTTCACAAAACTCTTCCCGGTACCTTACCAGGTCTCCGAAACGATTCCGGTTTTCTCACCGATCATAACCCGATCACTCCGAGACTTTCGCGGTATGATAAATACATGCTCCTATCACTCTAGTACTCAACAGATCAACTACCCTTAAGCGTTTGACCCCATAGGTTTGGTAGGATACAGACATGAACCAAAAACTTTCTTTCTCACGGAACAATAACCGATAGCGAAGCCATGGACACCTGATACGTCTCAAACATCTCGATAATTTCTGCTCGCTCCATGCATATTTTGTGTGATATTTCTATGATCTAGATACACTTTCATACACTTTTGATCATATTTGGACTAACTTATTAACTCTGTGCAACCCAGTGCCAGTTTCTGTTTTGTGTTGTTTTTCTATTTCAGTTTCCCCATATAGAAAGTGCTTCAAAAATCCGGGAAAGTTCAGATAAAACATTAGCTTGAAGGAAGTTTCCAGAGCCCCGAAGGAGGGCCAGGGGGCCACCACCAGGTGCCCAGGCGGCCACCTGGGCCTGGCCGCGCCAGGGGGCGCGCCTGGACTCCTGGTGTCACAACACCAAGTTAGGTATGTGCTAGGATCAAGAGCTACAATGCATTCATGTTAAAAATTTCAAAAATAAATTGAAATGGGAGAAGAAACCCCCCCAAAACATTTTAATTCAAATGGCCAGGAATAAAGTTGCTCCAAAAATTCTTGTTCGACTTTTGAAAACTCACATAAATGAGTATGATCACATATAAAGTGATGTGGTAGCATTCCCATGCTCATGGATTTTTCAAATATTCAAACAGGAGCTTGGATTTAAATTTAAACCCGTATTTGATTTAAAATTCTAATGATTTGAATTTTAAAAAGGGCCAAACTTTATAAGTGGCTAGCCTAATATATTATGAGGCCATGTAAAAAGTTTAAGCATTTTATAAAATGGTTTGCTATTTTATTTAGCAGTACCAAAACAAATAGCAGAAGAAAACAGAGAAGAAAAGAAAAAAGAGAAAGAAGCCCACTCACCTTGGGCCCCAGGCCCAACTTACCTTCCCCGCAGCCCAGCTTGCAGCCTCCTCTTGTCGTCTTCCCCGGCACGGCAATCAGCTCGCTGGAGCGCATGCCGACGCCGGCAGCAGTTGTCTGCCTGCCTGGAGGCCTCCCCGGCGTCCTTATCGCGCCAGAGAGATGCCATCAACCTCCTCCCTCACTTTCCCCTCGCAGAGACGAGCTCCCGTTCTTCCTCCTCGCCTTTTTCTCACGACGCAAACCCTAGAAAAGCGCGCCACCGTGAACCACCGTGGCCACCATGGCCTAGAGCTCGCGAGACCTTGTTCGTTTAACTCCCCGTCCACGTCTCCATCAAGATGCCGTGTCGATTCAAGCCTAGCGCCACTGGAGGAGACGTCCGCGTCAAGATTCCATCATCGGCCGCCGAGCTCGTCCCCGACAAATTCTACCGCCACCTCATGTCCTCCGGCTACCCCGAGCTCACCGTCGCGTTCAGGGTAAGGAGCTCTCCATTTCCCCCCACTCCTCTGGCCTTTTCGCATCCCGTAGCTGGATTCCGGTGAGGCATTGGTTCGGTCACCGCCATGGCCGTTGCTCCCGAGCTTTGGAGCACGCCAGTGACCCCCCGATGGGTCCACTGGATGCGCGGAAGCAAGGGCTTCGCAGTGGTGCCTCCCCCTTGGTCTCCCGTGCCCTACATCCAAATCCTGACTCAATTCCAGCGGCAACAGTAACTCCGGCGACGGCGACCCCTGCATTAGAGCTAACCCCCACGCTTAATCACACCGGTGGGCCACTGACCAGTGGGCCCAGGCTGCTAACTAACTACTGGTTAGTTTAAAACCAACCGGGTTAGTTAACCCTCTCACTGACAGAAGGGCCCCACTGGCCAGAGCCCCCATGACGTCAGCCATGCGTCATGCTGATAAAATAATTGCATTTATGATTTAAAAAGAAATCAGAAAAACACAGAAAATCATTTAAACTTCAATAAATCATAGAAAATTCATATTAACTCCAAATTGGACAAATAATATGTCTAAAATTATCAAAAAAATACAAGGATTCTGAATATGCAACTTGTCCTATGTTTGACCATTTTAAAATGGGTGAACAATGGCAAACATGCATATGGCATTCGTTTGAATTCAAATTTGGAGTGATTTCACAAATGACTTTGCAACACACTTCTTTTAAATGGTTTCATCCACACATCAGAGACTTTACCTCACCTTTACAACATCACTTCATGCTCAACCATTTCAAATGAACATTCATGGTTTCAAATGCATTTGAATTTCATCGATAAATCAAATGGAGTTTGAATTTGCAATTCAATTGCAATATACTCCTTTTAAATGGAATTGTCAACACATTGTGACCATGAACATCACACTACAATATTGATCATGTGTTTGAGCATTGCAGTTATATTTATCCCTTGATTGCCTTGTTTGCTCGATAGAAGTGGAGCCAGAACTGGAGGCCACCCCCTTCATTGAAGACACTGTGTTTGAACCTCGTCAGCAAGGAAAGAAAACCCCCATTGATCATGTCGATAAAAACCCATTTCCCTCTCAGTATCGCTTATGCATGAAATAGGATGATCACCATGATAACGTTTCTACCGCATAGTTGAACCCAATCCTTTGCATGACCTATCATTTTGTCATAGTAGTAAGAAAACCACAATCCTAGTAGATGTAGGAGTTGGTTGATATCATGTGGCCCCTGCAACTGTTACTGCTTATTGCATGCTTAGAGGTACAATGAGGATACCTTGATCTGTGAGTCGGAATGGTAGCAATCATGTTGATGATGGTGGAAATGTGTTGGTGTGTAACATCCCAAAATTCTCCGAATTTTGGAATGTTAATAAAATTAAATAGATAATGATTTTTTGATTGAGGTGTTTGATTTTCTCTGGGATTTAAAACTGTTGGAGTTTATAGAATATTAAAAAGAGAGGGAATAAAAGGACTTTCCCTAATATTCATAATTGGCGTTTTGGAATTCATTATTTAAAACAAAACCAACAAACCAAAATGAGAGAAGGTAATAGGACTCCTTCAACATATTAAAAGTTTGGAAAATGTTTTAAAACATTATTGGAATTCTTTTGAATATTCAAAATATTTTTCAACTAAAGGAAATTCATTTGAGAGGATATAAAATGACTTATCCCCTTTTTAATAAAGTTGTAAAATATTTAGAAGATTACTTTAAAGTTTTAAAAATTTATTTTGAGTATTATAATTGACTCTAAAATTAGTTTAGGGATTTTATAATGCTAAGAGAGTTTTTATTTCATTGAAATGATTTATTAAATATTTTAAAAGAGTTGAAAAAGTATTCCAATGTGATACTTTTTTATTTTACAAAATTATTTATTGGTGTGACAATTTTAAAATTTATATTTATTATTTAGAAACGGTTTGTCAATGCTTTTGACCAAATAAAATTATTTTAAATGGTTTATTGGATTTTATTTGATCTATGAAAAGTATTTTATATTTAAATAAAGTATTTAGAAAAAAAATTATTTTTATTTTTCCTTTTTGGAAAATATTTTCATTTTATAATTTTCTTTGGATTATTTGATAAATTTAGAAACTTATTTCATATGTTTCTGATGAATATTTATGTTTCTACCATTGTTTGAAGTCTCGGTTCTTAAATAAAAAGGAAAACTCGTAGCCCTGGCCCAGTAGTGTTTTTTTTTCGCCCCAAGCGCAATTGGAGCCCGAGTCAGACCCGTTTTGTTTTTTTTCAGCCAGTTATAAATATAACTCCAGAGAAATTCTTTTCTCTTTTCTTTTTTTTAGACAAAAAAACTAAACCTAGCGCGTCGGGCCCCGCCACCAGCCGCCGCCGCCAGCTCCTCACGCCGCGCCGCCGTGGCCGGAGCGCACCGCCGCACCCGGCCACCTCGGCGCCGCTACCGGCCGCGCCCGCGCCGGCCGTCGGAGGGCCGCCCGCCGGAGCCGCACGCTCGGGCCGCCGCCGCTGTGCATGGCCATGCCGCGCCCGAGGCCGCGCCCCTCGCCGGACCTTGCCGCGCCCTGCAGCCCGTGCTGCCCCACCTCCACCTCACTTCGCCGGCCGGCCACAAGTTCGCCGGAGCTGCCCTCGCCGAGTTCGCCGGAGGTCAACCCCGATCCAGATCTGGTCAACTACCGCCATGGACCCGATTGCTTTTGGCGAAGTTATTTTAATTGCGGATTAGCCCCTGTTGGCAGAAAACCCCCCGTCACGGTACTCGCAATATCTCCTTCACCGTAAGTCGGATCGCGGTGAATCTTTTTGCTACACTTTCATATTTCTCTGTACTTTAGTATGGTATAACTTTTTGCACGCTTTGCACACTTTTGAATTTGAAGTTATTTCAAATTCAAATTCAAATTCCGGAGGCCGTATCTTTTATACCGTTGATCCAAATCGAGTGATTCTTTTTGCGTTGGATCACTCGTTCCGTGTACTTTATGTTCATAGCATGTGTACATCAAAATTCAAATGTTTCTTGGTCTGTTTAAATTCAAATTCAGTTCAATGTTGCACTTGCTATGACCTGCGTTGTAGTACTCCGTTTCACGTGATTCTTTTGGCATATCGGATCATGTGAGACATGTTATCGAAAAGGTTCATACACTTTCATGTGGGCATGATATTCACCTTGAATTCGTAATGTCCATGATCACAATTCCTTACCGATGAATCCTTAATTGTTGACTCTCTCGAGTTCACTTCCACCGATCACCTTCGAGCACATCGACACCTCTGCACTTCAAAACCTTTTTGTTTTGTTGCTAAAACCTTTGTGTTTGTTTGTTGATTTTTGTTTGTTTGTGTTGTTGGTGTGATTGCTTATCTGAGTTCTTTCATTGACGATAGATTTCTCGGAATGTGACGAGTAGAGTTGATTGGAACGTGAGAGCGAAGATCTTCATCGAATGTATAAGGCAAGTGATTCTTTGACTATACTCATACCTATATTTTCTATATGCATTATGTTAAGAAATATCACCCTATTGCATGATAGGTAGTTTATTTTACTGTTGCTGCAAAACCAGATAGGATAGCCACATGTCTTGACTTGTCTACCGTAGATCAACCTAGCCATGTTGTTGCTTTATTGCTATGCTTTGTAGACGTGGTTTGGGATGTGTAAATTCATGGAGTGCATGTGAGTTATTTAATAACTTGTGTAGAAGCTGTTTAATAAATAGAAATCACCTCTGGACGGGCAGGGAGTGCCTCCTGGGGGCTCGTTCCCTATATAAGGTCGAGACCAGGTTGTACCCCTAATGGTTGGTTTGGTGGTTGACAGTACGTCATGGTGCTACCCTCTGAACGTAAGTGGGCGCCGTCCAGGCTCAAAAAGATCGGACATACTTGGTGACTAGGAGCTTACATGTACAGCCGCTGGCCATATGGGCTCTGGCTTAGTTGAGTATGATGTAGGAAGCCTCTCCCGTGCAAAGCTAGCAGATGTAGATGTGATAGGTGGTACCGGCTTGCCGTTGGGTGTAGGTAACCTCTTCTGAAAGACTTCGTCTCAATCTTCGGGTTGAGTCCAGCGGTGAAAGTGTACTAACCTCTGCAGAGTAAAAACTAATCATGATTAGCCGTGTCCCCGGTTATGGACATCCTTGAGCTACTAGACATTACTGTTACTGGAGGATCTTGACATATGAATCACCATAATAATTTGAATGGGCAAGATTAAATAAGGGTGCTGGAACTGGTGTGCCCATTTCGTTCTTAAGTAGTAGGTTCAACTTAAATTTTTGACTAGTTTAGTTCAGGAGAAAATTGGCTTTCTACAAAAAAAAACCATAAGGCTTTCCTTTGACTTACCTTGCATGTAGTTGTAGGTCCTTTATATAAACTTTTCCGTGTCACTTGCCGTACAAATCGGATGTACTGACCCGTTGTCGGGCTGTAACCTTCGGTGTTGCAGGATTATATACGACGAGTAAGTGGTATGATGTAGGGTTACGATGTCTATACTCAACTTGCCGGGGGAGTTGATGGACGCCACGAAGCTCTTAATTGTTCTTCCGCTGTATTATTATTTGTAAGCTAGCTTTGAGCTATGCAGGTATGCTTTATTGTAATACTGGATGTTCGATGTAATATATATGACATATGGTTTATTCTTGATATTACATCGTGTACTGTGTGTGCTAGCTATTGATCCAGGGACTAGAACAGAATGCACAAAGACTCCGGTTTGTGATGGATCGGGTCGTTACATGGTGAATCTACCCAAATACAAGGTGAACGATGAGAGGCTGTGTAGGAGTACACAGTGGGTTGTCTCGTTGAACACCGCCCTAAGACCGAGTTCTTGTGTGGTGATCCAAGATGAAGAGTACTACCACATGTTGGGTACATGGACCCCCGCTCAACCTACTAACTCACCCCTTCTCGGTTCAATGAGTCACTGTAGTTCGGAGTTATGGTAGGTCTGTGGCACGGTCTGCAAAGTGGAAGAACGGCTATTCAGACCGGCTTGGGACCATGCACACATCTTCTGGGACCACATCGGTAAACCTGCCAGGTCCACGATGTGGACTCCAGCCCAGATAGACGTCTCCATTGTACTTGAGTTGGCTGTGAGGTAAAAGTTGTGGAAATTATTCTCGCCGACACCCTCTTGAAGGGTGACGAGATCCCGACGGTAACTGATAGTTTCATGTGTGTAGCAGTAAACCCCTGCAGGGTTAATAAACTATTCGAATAGCCGCGTCCGCGGTAAGGGACTACTTGGAAAGCTGTGCTCGATTATTAGACAACTTCAATGGATACTTATAAAACTTTCCAAGATAAGCGTGAGTGCTATGGCGTGCTTTCTCGTGGGAAGTCGAGGAAGACACCATAGTGGTGTAATTGGTTGGAGACATGTAGTGGACTCGTGTACGCTTCTTACCTCAAGTCTGGTACTCGTAGTTCAGGACTAGCTAAGTTAAAGCTAGCACTTCTGCTTATGAACCCCACCTCCCTTTACCTTGATACATGTGCATGAGTAGTATAGTTCCTACGTAAGTCTTGCTGAGTATGAATTTGTACTCACGTTTTCTTATTCTATGTTTTAGATGAACCCACTGCCCCCGAAGGTGGATTCTTCCCGAAGCTCGAAGACTGAAGCCAAGCTAGTGTAGTCCCAGTCAGACGGCTGGTCCCTCGTGGAAGGGCTTGTTTATAGTTAAGGCTTCTCTAAGCCATTTGGTAAACTTGTCTGTACTCATACCTACTTTTCTTCCGCATGTTTTGATGTAATGTTGGATCACAGACTTGTGATCTCTGTGTGCACTCTGTAAGAGTTATCAATAAAGTTGTAAACTTTGTAGAGAATTGCAATGATACATGCTGTTCATACTAGACATGTGTGCTGCGTGTATGATTATAACATGCATGTCTTAGTATGGGTTTTCGAGACCTTAGTTGTGATCTGGCTGGCGGTCTTTTATACACCAAGTGGCCCTTAGATGTGCGCAGCTTGGGGCATCGCGATGCGATTGCTCGTGACTCCGTCACGTGCACATTTTGATGTATGATTGAGCCCGCCCTAGACCCAGACTAAGTGATCGGGCTGGAGTAAGTCTATGTAAGGGTTATAATACAATCGATACTATGGTTGAGGCGACTTGTCTATGAGTATGGGAGTTCACCACCCTTATCATTTAGACTTGTGTGAGGACGATGAGGACCCATCTCAGTTCATCATCCGTCCTGGATGGGTTGCCCCTCACGTTCGATGCTTTCCGAGAACGTTCTGTGCTTGGCCTTGTCTGCTTAGACAAGTGGGTACGGTTCTCGGCTCTCCATATGATTGTGTTGTAGGGAGTGTTGCATACGCTAACCCTGGGTCCTGACAGACTTGGTATCAGAGCAGGACTGACTATAGGATTACCAGCCTTGGTCGAAGTTGAGTCTAGCCTTCTATAGTTATATAGTTACTCTGGGTATATAAGGGAACAACGTAAGGCTTCTTTTTTCTCCTTACCCTCATCGTTCTGATTCTGAGTCACCCTCATCTTGTTCTACGGGAAGATAGGACTAGGCTCATCTATGTCTTACTAGAACATCTCCTTGTTTTCTTCCTTGTAGCCGTAGGAAAGTAGTGTTCGGTTTGCTAGAGTAGTTGTTCTTCCTGATTTCTTACATCGTATGTAAGTGTTGTTTCTATGTTGTAAGAAAGTTGTTTTCTGTTGCAATGTCACAAACCCAAGTTAGGTATGTGCTAGGGTAAGCTTAGGCCTTTGCATCATGTTAAAATTTTCAAAAGAAATTGAAATGGGAGAAGGAACCCCCCCAGATGAAATTGAAAGGCCAGAAATAAATCTTCTCCAAAAATTCATGTTTGATTTTTGAAAAGTCTTATAAATGAGTGTGATCACATATCAAGTGATTTGGGACCCACCCCGTGCTCATGGATTTTTCAAATATTCAAATAGTACCTTGGATTAATTCAAAAACCCCTATTTGAATTAAAGTTCAAATAATTTGAATTTTAAAAAGTGCCAAACTTTATAAGTGGCTAGTCCAATATAATATGAGGCCATATAAAAAGTTTTAGCATTTTTAAAAATGCCTAGCTAATTATTTTAGCATGGCCAACATATTACAGAAAAGAAAACAGAAAAGAAAAGGGAAAAAGGCTTATCTCACATCTGGCCCAACTTACCCAGGCCGGCCCAAGCCCACTCCACCTTCTTGTCGTCTTCTCCAGGACGGCGAGCACGCAGGTGCGTGTCGAGCATGCCGTGGCCACCGCCGTCGCCCGACCACCTCCTGCTTCCCTCTGGCCCTATCCCCTCGCCGTGGACGCCTGGAAGGCTCCAGGTCCATCTCCCCCTCTCTCCGCTCACTCTCACCCTCTCCCGCGTCGAATCCGTGACCACCCTGAGAGCTCACTGGAGCGTCCGTCGTGCTCCGACGTGGCCACCGTGCCCCTCCCGGCGAGCCACCGTGTCCAGGAAACTCCTCGTCCTCGGCTTCGTCGGACTGCGCAACGAATCGAGCTCCAGAGGCCTCGAAGACGACGCTCGCATCAAGACTTCGCGTCGGCCACCCGTGACACTCCGGCGAGAAATCCTCCGCCGTCTCGCCTCCTCCGGCCTCCTCGAGCTCGCCACTGCCCTCAGGGTGAGCAGGCGGTCATTTCCCCTCTCTCCCCGTTTTTTGCCGAGCACCATAGCGCAAGGACACCTCCACCAGTCGCCGGCTGCCGCTGCACCTCGTCGCCGGCGACGTTCCGACAGCCTCTTGCCCCTCCCGTATGCACGGCTCGATGCGGACGAGCACGGGGGTCTTTCTGATGCCCTCCCCGTGCCAAGAGGTGGCCAGGAGCCATTCCGGCGAGCCCCTCCGCCGTGCCCGTGGTCACCGGTGGCTAACCGCCGGCGGGCCCGATTAGATTAGGACTAACCCCCTGTTAATTGACCTCTAGGTCAATGACAGGTGGGCCCCAGGCTCCCCCTAACCCCTCTCTGTTAGTTAAACAGAGGGGATTAAACCCCTCTCCCACTGACAAGCTGACCCCACATGTCAGCCCCACTGTGACTTCAGCACTGCGTCATGCTGACGCAATAAACCTTTTTTCCAAATTAAAAGAAATCAGAAAATTACAGAAAATTGATTAAACTTTAGAAATTCATAACTAATTCATTTTAACTCCAAATTGGACAAATAATATGTCTAAAATTATCAGAAAAATACAAGGATTATGAATATGCAACTTGTTTCTATGTTTGACTATTTTAAAATGGGTGAACAGTAGCAAACATGCATATGGATCCTTTTCAAATTCAAATTTGGAGTGAATTTGCAAACGAATTTGCAACACATTTAATTTAGATGGATTCATCCACACATCAGAGGCTTTACCTCACCTTTACCACATCGCTTCATGATCAACCTTTTCAAATGAACATTCATGCATTCAAATGCGTTTGAAATTCATCGATAAATCAAATGGAGTTTGAATTTGCAATTCAATTGCAATATACTCCTTTTAAATAGAATTGTCCACACAATGCAACCATAAACATCACCATTACAATCTTATCCATGTGATTGTGCATTGTACATTATGTTGATCCTATGATTGTCATGTTGCTGATAGAAGTTGAGCCGGAACCCGAGTTCACTCCCTTCGTTGAAGACCCCGTGACTGAACCTCGTCAGCAAGGCAAGCAACCCCCCATTGATCATGTCGATAAAATCCCAATTCCCTCTCAGTCTCGCTTATGCATTGTTTAGGATGATCACCATGATAACGTTTCTACCGCATAGTTGAACCCATATCCTTTGCATGACCTATCATCTTGTCACAGTAGTAAGCAAACCACAATCCTAGCAGATGTAGGAGTTGGTTGATATCATGTGGCCCCTGCAACTGTTACTGCTTATTGCATGCTTAGTGGTACAATTGGTTGCTTTTTATGTGAGTCGGGATGATAGTGAACATGGTGTTGATGAAAGTGAAACTGTGTTGGTGAAACTACCCTAATACAAGGTGAACGATGAGAGGCTGTGTAGGAGTACACAGTGGGTTGTCTCGTTGAACACCGCCTTAAGCCCGAGTTCTTGTGTGGTGATCCAAGAAGAAGAGTACAACCACACATTGGGCTCACTGACCCCTCTCGACCTAGTACCTCACCCCGTTCGAACCCCAGGAGTCGTAGTAGTTCGGAGTTCTGGTAGGGATGTGGCATGGTCTGCGAAGTGGATGAACGTCTTTTCAAGACCGGCTTGGGACCCTGCACACATCATTTGAGGCTGTACTGGAACCTCGGCCGGACTTCCATACGGACCCCCCTAAGATAGGCGACTCTCTGGACTAGAATGGAGCTGTGGGCGTAGTGTCGTGGCAACATCCTCGCCGGTACCCGCTTGAAGGGTCCCACTCCCAGGTGGTAACTGATGCGTGTAGCGGTACACCCCTGCAGGATTAACAAAACTATTCGAATAGCCGCGTCCGCGGTTAAGGACTGCTTGGAAAGCTTAGCTTGATTATTATACAACTTGAACTAGATACTTCTAGAACACACCAAGATAAGTGTGAGTGCTATGGTGCGCTTCCTCGTGGGGAAGTCGAGGAAGGCACCATAGTGGTGTACTTGGTTGGAGACATGTAGTAGACTCGTGTACGCTTCTTACCTCAAGTCTGGTACTCGTAGTTCAGGACTAACCAAGTCAAAGCTGGCACTTCTGCAATTGAACTCCACCTCCCTTACCTTGATATATGTGCATGAGTAGTATAGCTCCTATGTAAGTCTTGCTGAGTATGACTTTGTACTCACGTTTGCTTATTCTATGTTTTAGATGACCCCACTGACCCTGAAGGTGGCTTCTTCATGGAGCTTGACGACTGAAGACTAAGCTCGTGTAGTCCCAGTCAGACGACTGTTCCCTCGTGGAAGGGCTTGTTTTAGATAAGGCTTCTCTAAGCCATTTGTTAAAATTGACTGTACTCAGACCTACTTTGCTTCCGCATGTTTGATGTAATGTTGGATGACAGACTTGTGATCTGTGTGTGCACTCTGTAAGAGTTATCAATAAAGTTGTATACTTTGTAGAGAATTGCAATGATACCTGTTGTTCATACTGGACATGTGTGATGCGTGTATGATTATAACATGCATGTCTTTGTATGGGTTTTCGAGACCTTAGTTGTGATCTGGCTGGTGGTCTTTTATACACCAAGTGGCCCTTAGATGTGCGCAGCTTGGGGCATCGCGATGCGATTGTTCGAGACTCTGTATCATGCACACTTTGATGTATGATTGAGCCCGCCCTAGACCCCGACTAAGTGATTGGGCTGGAGTAAGTCTATGTAAGAGTTATGAGATAGTCGATAGTATGGTTGAGGCGACTTGTCTGTGAATATGGGAGTTCATCACCCATATCATTAGACTTGTGTGCGGACGATGAGGACCCATCTCAGTTGATCATCCGGCCTGGATGGGATGCCCCTCACGTACGATGCTTTCCGAGAACGTACTGTGCTTGGCCTTGTCTTCTTAGACAAGTGGGTACGGTTCTCGGCTCTCCATATGACTATGTCGTAGCGGGACTTGCATACGCTAACCCCGGGTCCCGACATGCAATTACAGCCGTTATGCTTCCGGATTTATTCCGTGTCTCGATGAATCATTGCCTTCGCATCATTATCTTTTCCGCCTAAATCATATCCTTTTATCCTTGCCTCCATCGTACAACCTGTTCTGATTGTTGATTTTTATCACACAGGATGTCAGGTGGAACTCGTAGTGCTGTTCTTCGGAATCGAGACCGTGCTCGGAATCGAAATGATGATGAACCTCCACCACTGACTTCTGCGGCAGAAATCATGATGGAAGCTGAGTGGAATAGACGTGATCAAACACGCCTTCTGGAGCTCATCGAGCAGAATACCTCCCACCATCGTAATGTGGTGGTCAGCATTCAGGACTTCATCCTCCTCAAGCTACCGGTATTCCGATGTTCTTCTGAGCCCCTCGAAGCTGATGATTGGCTCCGTTCCATCGAGCGTAAGCTTGATACAACACATGTTGCTCCCGATGACCGAGTTATTTTTGCGGTATACTTCTTGGAATGTGCTGCTCTTCAATGGTGGGAGAACTATGTTGCAATGTAGCCAGATGGTCACGTAGTGACTTGGCAGGAGCTCTGTGTTGCCTTTCGAGCGTACCACATTCTGGATGAGTTGATGGAGCGCAAGAAGGAAGAGTTCTGCAATCTGAATCAAGGAGAGATGTCCATTCATGAGTATGTGAGGGAGTTCAATAGTCTTGCTCGTTATGCCCAAGATGAGTATGTGTCCTTCGTCATGATCTCAACCTCCTTGAGTTTGCCACCGTTGAGGATTTAGTCAACATATCCTTCAGAGTTGAGCATGGCAATGAAGTTTTCGAGAAGTCTCGCAAGCATGCTCTTGAGCATGCCCCTTCTTCCAGTTCACGCCCTCAGAAGCGCATGATCTGGATTCCTAACAGTTTGTTCCACCAAAACAACCCAGCTCCCCGCACTATCATTGGAGCCTGCTTCAGGTGTGGCCAGCCTGGTCACTACTCTCGTGAGTGCCCCATCAATCAGAATGCTCCACCCCATGCCAAAGGGAACCCCAATGTTCGTGCCAAGCCACCCCCGAAGGTTTCCACCGCCAAGCCTTCCACTTCCGCAAATTTTTGACGTGTGAACCAAATCTCAACATAGGAAACTGATGGTACTTCTGACGTCATTCTTGGTACGCTCCCAGTCAATTATGTTCCCACTTCTGTCCTTTTCGATCCAGGAGCACCTCACTCATTCATGTCGGAGAGTTATGCACTTCGGCATGAGATATCCTTTGATGAAATGTTCACCCCAATGATTATTCAAACTCCTGGTTCCAAATGGCAAACTAATAGAGTAAGCCATGGCAATCAAATTGCAATTGACAGTTTAGTATTCCTTGCTTCACTCATAGCCCTAGGGTCTTCAGACATTGACGTCATCCTTGGTATGGATTGGTTATCAAGAAAAAATTCTTTTCTTGATTGTAAAGCCAAGTCAGTTAGACTTACACATCCTTCAGGCCAGACAATAGATTACTCCTCACCAAGAACAAGAACCCAGATGCATTCTTTGAATGTGCTTCCCCTTCCCGACCTTGAAGATATTCCGGTGGTTCAGGAATTCCCGGATGTCTTTCCTGAAGAGCTGCCGGGCATGCCACCCGGCAGATGTGTAGAGTTCATAGTGGATCTTATGCCAGGAACCGCACCAATTTCTAGACGCCCATACAAAATGGCCCCACGTGAGTTAGCTGAGCTTAAAATCCAACTTGAAGCTTTGTTGGAAAAAGTCTTCATCTGCCCTAGCTCATCGCCATGGGGTTGCCCCATTCTGTTCGTAACGAAGAAAGATGGAACAGAAAGGATGTGCGTAGACTATCGCCCGCTAAATCTAGCGACGATAAAGAACAAGTACCCACTGCCCAGGATCAATGATCTTTATGATCAACTTGTTGGATCCTCTGTCTTCTCCAAGATGGATTTGAGATTAGGTTATCATCAAATCAAAATCAGAAACGAGGACATTCCCAAAACGGCTTTTACTACTCGTTATGATCTTTACGAGTACACCGTCATGTCCCTTGGTTTAACCAATGCCCCCGCCAGTTTCTCGCGCATGATGAATTCGATCTTCATGGAGTACTTAGATAAATTTGTTGTAGTTTATCTTGATGACATTCTTATCTACTCGAAGAACGAAGAAGAACATGCCGAACATCTTAGGATGGTATTGATGAAACTTCGAGAGCATCGCCTGTATGCTAAATTCTGCAAGTTTGAATTTTGGCTACCAGAAGTGACCTACTTAGGCCACGTGATTTCTGCAAAAGGCATTGTTGTGAATCCCGAGAGAGTTCAGGCCGTACTTGACTGGACTCCACCTGAATCGGTTAAGAAAGTTAGGAGTTTTCTTGGCTTAGCAAGCTATTGCCGCCGCTTCATCGAGAACTTTTCTAAAGTTGCAAAGCCTCTAACTGAACTCCTCAAGAAAGATAAGAAATTCCTATGGACTACCAAGTGCGAGGAAATTCATGGTTTCAAATGCATTTGAATTTCATTGATAAATGAAATGGAGTTTGAATTTGCAATTCAATTGCAATATACTCCTTTTAAATGCAATTGTCAACACATTGTGGCCATGAACATCACACTACAATATTGATCATGTGTTTGAGCATTGCAGTTATATTTATCCCTTGATTGCCTTGTTTGCTCGATAGAAGTGGAGCCGGAACCGGAGGCCGCCCCCTTCATTGAAGACACTATGTTTGAACCTCGTCAGCAATGCAAGCAAACCCCCATTGATCATGTCGATAAAAACCCATTTCCCTCTCAGTATCGCTTATGAATGAAATAGGATGATCACCATGATAACATTTCTACCGCATAGTTGAACCCAATCCTTTGCATGACCGATAATTTTGTCACAGTAGTAAGCAAACCAAAATCCTAGCAGATGTAGGAGTTGGTTGATATCATGTGGCCCCTGCAACTGTTACTGCTTATTGCATGCTTAGAGTTACAATGAGGATACCTTGATCTGTGAGTCGGAATGGTAGCAATCATGTTGATGATGGTGGAAATGTGTTGCTGAATCTACCCTAATACAAGGCGAACGATGAGAGGCTGTGTAGGAGTACACAGTGGGTTGTATTGTTGAACACCGCCCTAAGCCCGAGTTCTTGTGTGGTGATCCAAGATGAAGAGTACTACCACATGTTGGGCACAAGGACCCCCGCTCAACCTACTAACTCACCCCTTCTCGGTTTAATGAGTCGTAGTAGTTCGGAGTTTTGGTAGGTCTGTGGCACGGTCTGCGAAGTGGAAGAACGGCTATTCAGACTGGCTTGGGACCCTGCACACATCTTCTGGGACCACATCGGTAAATCGGCCGGGTTCACGATGTGGACTTCAGCCCAGATAGGCGTCGCCATTGTACTTGAGTTGGCTGTGAGGTAAAAGTTGTGGAAATTATCCTCGCCGACACCCGCTTGAAGGGTGACGAGATCCCGGCGGTAACTGATAGTTTCATGTGTGTAGCAGTACACCCCTGCAGGGTTAATAAACTATTCGAATAGCCGCGTCCGCGGTAAGG
Organism: Bromus sterilis; assembly: GCA_950022295.1. Lineage (NCBI taxonomy): Eukaryota > Viridiplantae > Streptophyta > Magnoliopsida > Poales > Poaceae > Bromus > Bromus sterilis. The sequence continues at coordinate 341,467,532 of OX465596.1, read as the reverse complement.
GACTACTTGGAAAGCTGTGCTCGATTATTAGACAACTTCAATGGATACTTATAAAACTTTCCAAGATAAGCGTGAGTGCTATGGCGTGCTTTCTTGTGGGAAGTCGAGGAAGACACCATAGTGGTGTAATTGGTTGGAGACATGTAGTGGACTCGTGTACGCTTCTTACCTCAAGTCTTGTACTCGTAGTTCAGGACTAGCTAAGTCAAAGCTGGAACTTCTGCTTATGAACCCCACCTCCCCTTTACCTTGATACATGTGCATGAGTAGTATAGTTCCTACGTAAGTCTTGATGAGTACGACTTTGTACTCACATTTGCTTATTCTATGTTTTAGATGAACCCACTGCCCCCGAAGGTGGATTCTTCCTGGAGCTCAACGACTGAAGCCAAGCTAGTGTAGTCCCAGTCAGACGGCTGGTCCCTCGTGGAAGGGCTTGTTATAGTTAAGGCTTCTCTAAGCCATTTGTTAAACTTGTCTGTACTCAAACCTACTTTGCTTCCGCATGTTTTGATGTAATGTTGGATCACAAACTTGTGATCTCTGTGTGCACTCTGTAAGAGTTATCAATAAAGTTGTAAACTTTGTAGAGAATTGCAATTATACCTGTTGTTCATACTAGACATGTGTGCTGCGTGTATGATTATGACATGCATGTCTTAGTATGGGTTTTCGAGACCTTAGTTGTGATCTGGCTGGGGGCCTTTTATACACCAAGTGGCCCTTAGATGTGCGCAGCTTGGGGCATCTGCTTATTGGCTTCTCGCCCTTCGTTGGTAGGCCCCAAGTGGAAGGCGTGATGCGGTACAGCAGCGAGTTTTCCTTCGGTGAAGATACCAAGGTTTGTCTCTAGTAGGACTCCAGAGATGATAAGTAGGTGTCAGCGGCGCTACTGACGCGGACCTGCACACAGACACAGATAACTTTGTTCCCAACGAAGTTCAGAGAGGTTGTCAATCTCTCCGGTCTTGTTGTTCACAAATGATAAAACGCAAGGGATAATGATAGTACCTTGAAAGTAAATGCAGAAATGTAAATATAGCTTGGAAACAATAATGAGGATATGGAACGGGATACGTGATGTTCGCTAGTGATGTCTCTCTCCCAAAAGACGATAAAAATTGCTATGCGAGGTAAATTTTTTACAGAAAGGCAATTGACAGGATTATGAACGCACCGCAATGCTAACTATGTTACAAAAGAAAGGAAGAGGTTCAAAAGAACGGGCAGTACGCCAAAATAAGTAGACCGAAATCCATCTGCATCTACTACTAATCATCCACCTTGAGATATCTATCCAGAACATCTCGCTGGTATTAAGTTGCGAGCCCCACCCAAAGTGTAAACCCAAAGCAACAGACAACTGTATTAAAAATAACTTTGCGTAAAGTAAACAATCCTTGTAACCGCGGTTACAAGCACCGTTTTCCCCCTTGTGGCAACAACACATCCCCTAGACTCATGTTTCTGTCACTCAAGCGTGTCATCGGGGAGGCATGAACCCACAATCTAGCACAACGCTCCCTCTTGGAGGCACTACCTACTACTTGGCCAAAGCAATAAACAGCAACGGAGAACATGCAAGAATTACTTAGGAACAAAAATATAAGAGATAAAAACCAAATATATTACTCTATCACAATCTGAACAAAATCTCATAATCCATCAGATCCGATCAAACTAAACATAACAATAGCAGAAATATTACAAAGGTGCCTCGATCATGTAGGGCAGCTCACGAGGTCTAAACAATGAAGATCAAAGAGGGGAGGAGAACATCACATAGCTAATGATCACAGACCCATGGTCCAAGGAAAACTACTCACGAGACATCCGGGGAGCATCCATGGTGGAGAGGAGACTCCCGGAGGTTAATCCTCCCTCCGGCAGGGTGCAGGGAAGAGGTCTTCTGGTGCTCCTGATCTTGGAAGCGCGGCGGCGGCGGAACAGAGGCGAGTTCGCGGAATAGGGTTTTGCTTTTGGAGTTTTCCCGTGACGGGGGATAAATAGGCGAAGGGGGGCAGCCAGAGGTGGACCAGGCGCCCCCTGGCGCAGCCAGGGGTGGGGCCGCGCCGGGTGGCCGCCTGGGCCCCCCTGGCTCCCCTCTGGCCCCTCCCGGGCTCTTCTCGAAGCTTCCGTCACGCTGATTTTTTATCTGAATTTTCCTGAATTTTTTTGGCACTTTTTGTATGGGGGAAAACTGAAATAGAAAAACAACAGAAAACAAGAACTGGCACTGGGGTGCACTGAGTTAATAGGTTAGTCCAAATATGATCAAAAATGTATGAAAGTGTATCTAGATCATAGCAATATCACACAAAACATGCATGGAGCAAGCAGAAATTATCGATATGTTTTGGACATATCAACATCCCAAGCTTAATTCCTGCTCGTCCTCGAGTAGGTAAATGATAACAAGCATAATTTCTGTGGTGACATGCTAGCAACCATAAAAGAACTTTGAAAAGTAAAGGAATCAAGGTTATAGATTCAATTCTCGCTGTCCGTGACTCGACTGTCTCCAAATGGTGTTTGCGTGCAAGAAAGGGGATAGTGAATATGAGAGAAAAAAAGTATTTTTGTGGAGAACTCAATATACTAAAGTTTCACACTTGGTCTTCTTTGGAATCTTATCTTGACTCATCCCCAGACCACTAGCCAGGTACAAGTCAATTTGATCCACTCCTTTTCGATATTTTGAGCACTCATGCAATGGATGAGCGTAAGCACGAGAGTTGACACTTAGGATGGCAAAGAGATAAATATGGTGGAGGAGGAAGACAAAAAGGATGAGAAAGACGCACATCAATGAGGACAATCATAGGCAAGAGATGCCAAATGATAGATATGATGTGAGGAGTAGGGATTGCCATGCAACGGATGCACATACGAGCTAAGAAGCTCTCCAAACTATATGCATAAAGATGATCTCTATTGAGTACAAGGATATAAAGGGAGTACTAGTGTGGATCTCTCAAAAGGATAGTAGTGTTTCCCCTTTCTCTCTTTTTATTTCTTTTTCTCTTTTTTCTATTTTTTTGTATTTTTTTGGTGGCCTCAATGGCTCTTTCTATTTAACTCTCATTTGTCCTCTTTGGGATCTTTTATTGTGTCCACTTTGGGATCTTTTCCTCACTTAAGGGCAACACTCTATTTTACAAGAAGATAAAGGAAATATTTCACACTTTACAAGGTACTCAAAATCATAAAGAAGATGTAACTAACATGATGTATGCAATGTATGTCGCTGCCAGTGTAGCAGGAACATGTATGACATGAAGATCAAGTCATGAAGAGGTGGAAGTTGCATGGCAATGTAACTCGGAAAGGCTATGGAAATGCCTTGATAGGTAGGTATGGTGGCTGTTTTGAGGAAGGATAAAGGGAGGCTTATGATGACAGAGCGTATCATGCCAAGGGTTTGGATGTACCGACGAAGGTGGACACCAACTCTCGGAGTGAGAAGAAGGCAATGCACGACACGGGAAAGGCTAGCAAAATATGGGAAGGTGGAAGTGTCAACTCTCAATACTTAAATTAGTCCGAAGAACTCATGCACTTATTATCGGTAACTCTCAATCTAATGAGGAGGTTCACAAAGAGACAAGTACCCCGAGGAGGAGTGTATGGGGGTTTGGTTATCCTTGCGCATCCTCGACTCATGGTACGTGAGTGAACTCTAATATTCGACCCCTCAGAAGAGTAGTGATCTATCTAGTAGCTAGAGTTCTCAACTAGTTTGTAGGTTTTGAAAATAAACACGGATTGCCCAAAATACGACACCTATCACTAATAGGTAAGAACTCTTGACACAAAAATTCTAAACATTACTCACAACAATACCTCAAAACTATTGCAAGCTACTACTAAAATTAAATAGCAACCTCAATTACCTACTTTCAAGACAAGACACAACTCAGTGCAACAACCAACTCTCTTAACAAGATAAACATGAAAACTAAAAAGAGTTCCAGCAACAAACTAAACAAAAGCCAAGGCTCTTGCTAAAGACAAACTAAGACTAAAACTAAACATGGCAGTATCTATGGAAAGATAAAGAACACACTACAACAAAGAGATAGGCATGAAGAATCCTATGATGTGTTCTAGTTTTTGAAAGTGGAGCGTGTTTCTTTCCCACACAAAGTAAGAAAGGATCTAACTTGTTATGAGCAGCAAGCAAAGCTAAAGAAAACTAAAAACAAAACCTAAGAGCGAGAACTCCAAGCATAGCACATAACACATGAAGTGAACTACGAGGATATGGACCGGGATACGTGATGTTCGCTAGTGATACATGACGGGGGATAAATAGGCGAAGGGGGGCAGCCAGAGGTGGACCAGTGGCCCCAGGCGCCCCCATGGCGCGGCCAGGGGTGGGGCCGCTCCGGGTGGCCGCCTGGGCCCCCTGGCTCCCCTCTGGCCCCTCCCGAGCTCTTCTCGAAGCTTCCTTCACGCTGATTTTTTATCTGAATTTTCCCGAATTTTTCTGGCACTTTTTATATGGTGGAAAAATGAAATAGAAAAACAGCAGAAAACAGGAACTAGCACAGGGGTGCACTAAGTTAATAGGTTAGTCCAAATATGATAAAAAATGTATGAAAGTGTATCTAGATCATAGCAATATCACACTAAACATGCGTGGAGCATGCATAAATTATCGATACATTTTGGACGTATCAGCATCGCGATGCGATTGCTCGTGACTTCGTCACGTGCACATTTTGATGTATGTTCGAGCCCGCCCTAGACCCCGACTAAGTGATCGGTCTGGAGAAGTCTATGTAAGGGTTATAATACAATCGATAGTATGGTTGAGGCGAATTGTCTATGAGTATGGGAGTTCACCACCCATATCATTTAGACTTGTGTGCGGACGATGAGGACCCATCTTAGTTGATCATCCGGCCTGGATGGGATGCCCCTCACGTTCGATGCTTTCCGAGAACGTTTTGTGCTTGGCCCTGTCTGCTAAGACAAGTGGGTGCGGTTCTCGCCTCTCCATATGATTGAGTTCTAGCGAGTCTTGCATACGCTAACCCCGGGTCCCGACACCTGGTGGCCCCCCTGGCTTCCCCCCTTCGCCTATTTAATCTCCATCACGGGAAACTTTCGAAAAGAGAACCCTTTTTTGCGATCTCACCTCTGTTCCGCCGCCGCCGTGCTTCCAAGATCGGGAGCACCGTCAGGACCCTTCCCGGCACCCTGCCGGAGGGAGGATCGACCTCCGGGAGCTTCCCTTCCACCATGGACGCTTCCCAGATGTGCCGTGTGTAGTTTCCTTTTGACCATGGGTCCGTGATCAGTAGCTATGTGATGTTCTCCTCCCCTCTTTGTTCTTCATGGTTTAGACCTCGTGAGCTGCCCTACATGATTGAGGCACATATGTAATCTTTCTGCTTTTGCTATGCTGAATTTGATGAGATTATGTTAAGATTGTGATAGAGTAATATAATTGGTTCTTATATTTTGTATTTTTGTTCCGAAGTAATTCTTGCATGTTCTCCGTTGTTGTTTATTGCTTTGGCCAAGTAGTTGGTAGTAATTCCAAGAGGGAACGATATGCTCCATTGTCGGTACATGCCCCCTGATGACACGATTGAGTGACAGAAACATGAGTCTAGGAGATGTGATGTGGCCACAAGGGGGAAAACAATGGTGCTTTTAACCGCGGTTGCAAGGATTGTTTACTTTACGCAAAGTTCTTTTTAAGCATTTGTCTGTTGCTTTTAGTTTACACTTTGGGTGGGGCTCGCAACTTAATACCAGTGAGATGTTCTGGATAGATATCTCAAGGTGGATGATTAGTAGTTGATGCAGTTGGATTTCGGTCTACTTATTTTGGCGTACTGCCCATGCTTTTAAGCCTCTTCCTTTCTTTTTTTGTATAGTTAGAATTGCGGTGCATTTATAATCCTGTCAATTGCCCATCTGTAATTTGTTTACCTCGCATAGCAGTTTTATCGTCTTTTGGGAGAGAGACATCAATAGTGAACATCACGGGACCCCGGTCCATATTCTCATCATTGTTTACACGCTTATTTCCTTTTTAGTATTTACTTTCAGTTTCTATCATTATCTTTATCCCTTGTGATTGATCCTTTGTAAGCAACAAGACCGGAGAGATTGACAACCTCTCTGAACTTTGTTGGAAGCAAAGTTATTAGTGTCTGTGTGCAGGTCCAGTAGAAGCAAGTGATTATCTTCAAATGACGCGTCACTTGCCGAACCACCTACTTATCATTGCTAGAGTCCCACGGGAGACAATCTTAAAACCTCGGTATCTTCACCGAGGGAAACTTGCTGCTATGCTACATCTCACCTTCCACTTGGGATAACCAACGAAGGGCGAGAAGCAATTATCATCTCTCGCGTATCAAGCAAATTTTTACGCCGTTGCCGGGGACTCCGAGTGATAAGATAGGGGAGTTTCCCACTACATTTTACCTTTACTTTTTAGTCTTATTAGTTTACCTTTCAGTTTTTATCTTTGTGTCTTATATAAAAAATCCGAAATAAATAAATAATAGTATGTCTAGTTCTTTACTCGCCAATCAATGTCTGGCTTCTTTGAAACCAGATCTTATTGGCATGGAGGATTCACCAAGGATCAACAAAAGTGGTACAAGGAACACCGCTTTTCTCAAAAGGGGATACGCTTATGGAAACAAATACATCAGTTGTATGAGTATGCTAGAAACTTGTGCTCAATATATAATATATCTTTCTGCAGGGATGAATCTTGTTGCTTTATGAGGCACAAACACCTTGCTTTCCAATGTGAGTACAGTGATGATGAAACCTTAGCTTCTTATGCTAAAGTAAACTATGATTTTTATGATGCAGAGGAAATAAAGAATTTGTTGCCTATAAGGGTGCCTATGAAATTACTTCTCTTCTTAAAAATATTGATGATGCCCCTTATAAATGTGAGAGTCTTGCTATACTTAACTATTGTTTGGAAAATTATGATGCAAATTATTATATTACTGATCATCTCGAGAGAATTTCTCCCCAAAGGAAGAGAAGAATGTTTTGCAGGACTCTATGGAAGAAGAAATTGCTAAACCTGAAAGCTCCTTGGATGAAAAAGAGGAGGAGAGTGACGAGCAAAAGGAGGAAGAATGGATTAATCCATTTCTACCTTTTAATGAGAGTAACTCTTTGACTCTTACCTTATATGAGTGTTATGATCCTATGGATTGTTTTGAAATATCCCTTTTTGATGAAGTTGATGCCTTCTACGCTTATGGCCGTGATGGCACTATGGATGATGCTTACGAAGATGAACTTGCTATAGTTCCTCATGTTAAGCATGAAGTTTTTTCTATTGCGCCCGCACTTGATTGTCCTATTATCCTTTTGAAATCTCCAACTCATATTCCGGAGAATTGTGCTCTTTTTAAGGCTCAATGTGATGGGTTGCATTTATCTTATGATCCTAAAATCCGTGTTGAAAACAATACACGTGTGCTTTTAGGTCACGAACAACATGATTTATGTGATAGGTATATTCTTGATGTTGTTCATGATACTACTGAAAATTACTTTGAGAGAGGAAAGTTTGGTTATAGAAACTTCCATGTTACAAAGACACCTCTCTCTAAGCTGAAACTTTCGAAGTTGTTCTTGTTCCACCTTCCTATGCATGTCACTTTGTGCTTCTTTCATTTATTTTCTTACGAGATGCCTATGCATAGGAAGTGAGTTAGGCTTAAATGTGTTTCATATTTTCTTCTTGATGCTCTCTTCTGCTTCAAAATTCTTATTCTTGTGAGAGCATCTTCTATAATCTTCATGCCTAGAAAGTGCTTGTTGGGAGGCAATCCAAGATATTTTTTACTTCTGTTTTAGTGGTCTTGATGATTTTACTACTGTAGAAACATCATTGTATATTTATTTTCAAGCTTTGTGCCAAGTTATAGCCTCTTATGACAAGGGAAGCCAAAGTTGTGACATGCTGTCCAGAAAACAGATTCTGTCTTCGTGACGGGAAAAATCGGATTAAATCACCAGTTCATCTTTTTGAGCTGAAATTTTTACACAGTATGATCTATACAATTTCGGAACTTTCGTATCTTTTGAGTTTTTTGATTTGAGTTGCAGAAGTACCCCGAAATAATTCTCTACTACCTGTTGTTCTGTTTTTCACAGATTCTTCCACGTTTTGTCTCTCCTTACTTTTGCAAACCTTAAGCTTGCCTTTTCTTTACAATAACCTTTTGGAAATCTTGAGAAACAGTAGCTCGTCAAGAATATCTTTATATCCAGTGGGGAAAAAATATTTTATTAAGGGTACTAACCTCTCTAATCAGCTTATGATGAGTTATGTATGAAGGGAGTTTTCAAGTGTGCGATGGAAGATGATGAAAGAAGATTCAGGAGTGTCAAGCGCTCAAGCTTGGGGATGCCCCCATGCATCCCCAATAAATATTCAAGGAGACTCAAGCGTCTAAGCTTGGGTATGCCCCCGTGCATCCCCTTTTCCATCGACAATCATCAGTTCGTCCTTCGTCTCACTATTTTTTTATCACTTCATGCGTTATGTGCTATGCTTGGAGCGTCTCGCTCTTAAGTTTTATTTTTTGTTTTATTTAGCTTTGCTTGCTGTTAATAAAAAGTTAGACCCCGTCTTACTTTGTTTGGGAGAGAAACACGCTTCACTTCAATCTAGAAAACATCATAGGATTTTTCATGCTTATCTTTTTGCTGTTGTGTGTTCTTTATCTTTTCTTAGCTACTTCCATGTTTAGTTTTACTTTTAGTTTGTCTTTACAAAGAGCCTTGGCTTTTGTTTAGTTTGTTGATAGAACTCTCTTTAGTTTTCATGTTTATCTTGTCAAGAGAGTTGGTTGTTGCACTGAGTTGCGTCTTGTCTTGAAAGTAGGTAATTGAGGTTGCTATTTAATTTTAGTAGTAACTTGCAATAGTTTTGAGGTATTGATGTGAGTAATGTTTGAAATTTTGGTGTTAAAAGCTCTAGCCTATTAGTTATAGGTGTCGTATTTTGGGAAATCCGTATCTACTTTCAAAAACCTACAAAACTAGTTGAGAAATCTAGCTACTAGATGGATCGCTAATCTTTGTAAGGATCGAATATTAGAGTACACTCACGTACCATGAGTCGACGATGCGAAAGGATAACCAAACCCCCATACACTCGTCCTCGGGGTACTTGTCTCTTTGTGAACCTCCTTATTAGATTGAGAGTTACCAATAATAAGTGCATGAGTTCTTCGGACTAATGTAAGTATAGAAAGTTGACACTTCCACCTCCTTATATTTGCTAGCCTTTCCTGTGCCGTGCATTGCCTCCTTCTCACTCCGAGAGTTGGCGTCCACCTTCACCGGTACATCCAAACCCTTGGCATGATACGCTCTATCATCATAAACCTCCTTATATCTTTCCTCAAAATAGCCACCATACCTACCTATCAAGGCTTTTCCATAGCCTTTCCGACATATATTGCCATGCAACATCCACCTCTTCATGACTTGATATTCATGTCATACATGTTCCTGCTACACTGGCAGAGGCATACATTGCATAAATCATGATAGCTGCATCTTCTTTATGATTTGAGTACCTGGTAAAGTGTGAAAGATCTTCTATACCCTCTTGTAAATTAGAGTGTTGCCCTTAAGTGAGGAAAAGATCCCAAAGTGGACAAAATAAAAGATCCCAAAGAGGACAAATGAGATTTAAATAGAAAGAGCCATTGAGGTCACCAAAAAATACAAAAAAAAGCAAAAAAAATAAAAAGAGAGAAAGGAGCAACACTACTATCCTTTTGAAAGATCCACACTAGTAGTCCCTCTTATCCTTGTACTCCATAGAGATGATCATGCATGCATATAGCTATGTGGGGACCTTCACACTATAAAACATGGCTTGCATATTCCAAGGATGAGCCTCCTCAAAAGAGCTCTAGGTCTTCTTGAGCGAGCAAGTTAGATGCAACCCCACTAGTTCCGTTGGAGAGCTTTTTAGCTCATATGTGCATCCGTTGCATGGAAATCCCTACTCCTCACATCATATCTATCATTTGGCCTTCTCGCCTATGGTTGTCCTCATTGATGTGAGCCTTTCTCATCCTTTTTGTCTTCCTCCACCATATTTATCTCTTTGCCATCCTAAGTGTCAACTTTTGTGCTTACTCTCATCCATTGCGTGAGTGCTCAAAATATCGAAAAGGAGTGGATCAAATTGACTTGTACCTGGCTAGTGGTCTGGGGACGTGTCAAGATAAGATTGCAAAGAATACGAAGTGTCAAACTTTAGTAGATTGAGTTCTCACCAAAAATACTTTTTTCTCGTATTCCCTATCCCCCTTCTTGCACGCAAACACCATTTGGAGACATTCTAGTCACAGACAGCGAGAGCTCTTGCACCTAATGTTCTTTCGTTGCTTGTTTCAATGCTAATATAGACTCTTGCATGTTATGACTTGAATTGAATCACATACCTTGATTGCTTTACTTTTCAAAGTTCTTATATGGTTGCTAGCTTGTCACCGCATAAATTATGCTTGTTATCATTTACCTACTCGAGCACGAGCAGGAATTAAGCTTGGGGATGTTGATAGATCTCAAACGTATCGATAATTTCTGCTCGCTCCATGCATGTTTTTTGTGATATTGCTATGATCTAGATACACTTTCACACACTTTTGATAATATTTGCACTAACTTATTAATTTAGTGCACCCCAGTGCCAGTTTCTGTTTTCTTCTGTTTTTCTATTTCTGTTTTCCCCCATATAAAAAGTTCTCCAAAAATCCGGGAAAAATCAGATAAAAAATCAGCATGAAGGAAGCTTCCAGAGCCCCGAAGGAGGGCCAGGGGTCCACCACCAGGTGCCAAGGCGGCCACCTGGCGCGGCCAGGGGCCTGGACGCGCCAGGGGAGCGCCTGGACTCCCGGTGGCACCCCTGGCTTCCCCCCTTCGCCTATTTAATCGCCGTCACGGGACGCTTCCCGGATGTCCCGTTAGTAGTTTCCTTTGGACCATGGGTCCGTGATCAGTAGCTATGTGATGTTCTCCTCCCCTCTTTGTTCTTCATGGTTTAGACCTCGTGAGCTGCCCTACATGATCGAGGCACATATGTAATCTTTCTGCTTTTGCTATGCTGATTTTGATGGGATCTGATGGATTATGAGATTATGTTCAGATTGTGATAGATTAATATAATTGGTTCTTATCTTTTGTATTTTCGTTCCGAAGTAATTCTTGCATGTTCTCCGTTGCTGTTTATTGCTTTCGCCAAGTAGTAGGTAGTAAGTCCAAGAGGGAACGTTATGCTCCATTGTGGGTACATGCCCCCTGATGACACGCTTGAGTGACAGCAACATGAGTCTAGGAGATGTGCTGTGGCCATAAGGGGGAAAACAACGATGCTTGTAACCGCGGTTGCAAGTATTGTTTACTTTACGCAAAGTTCTTTTTAATGAAGTTTTCTGTTGCTTTGGGTTTACACTTTAGGTGGGGCTCACAACTTAATACCAGCGAGATGTTTTGGATAGATATCTCAAGGTGGATGATTAGTAGTAGATAAAGTTGGATTTTGGTCTACTTATTTTGGCGTACTGCCCATGCTTTTGAGCCTATTCCTTTCTTTTGTAGCATAGTTAGTATTGCGGCGCGTTTATAATCCTTTTAATTGCCCATCTGTAATTTGTTTACCTCGCATAGAAGTTTTATCGTCTTTTGGGAGAGAGATATCACTAGTGAACACCACGGGACCCCGTTCCATATTCTCATCATTGTTTACACGCTTATTTCCTTTTCACTATTTACTTTCAGATGCTATCATTATCATTATCATTATCCCTTGTGTTTGATCCTTTGTAAACAAGAAGACCGGAGAGATTGACAACCTATCTGAACTTCGTTGGGGGAAAAGTTATTAGTGTGTGTGTGTGCAGGTCCAGGAGAAGCAAGTGATTATCTTCAAACAGTGCGTCACTTGCCGAACCACCGACTTATCATTGCTGGAGTCCTACGGGAGACAATCTTAAAAACTCGGTATCTTCACCGAGGGAAACTTGCCGCTACGCTGCATCTCACCTTCCACTTGGGGTAACCAACGAAGGGCGAGAAGCAATTATCATCTCTCGCGTATCAACACCTAAAAGAATATAAATTCGAGTGAACCGTAAGCTTAACATTCACATGGTCATTAAGGACACGTGCATATTAACTTTAGATGATTTTTATCATAACATGGAAATGATGTGATCTCCAAGTAAATCATACAATTGGGTCGGTTCAGCACCCTTGTTCTGGCAACAATGTGCTCCCGTGTGTTACCGGCATTTTCAATGTCCTATGATCAGGAAAACATGTCATCCATAACACACGAGTTAGTCCTAGAGGAAGACTAAGAACACTTTATGTTTATACTCCACACCTGCATATGGGTTTTCCTTCGAAGGCAGTTAACATGCACTTGGCAAACCTCCGCATAGGCCATTGCAGTTAAAGCACAGAAATATAAACATTAATAATGAACCTGGAATTATAATAATAAATTTTATTATTGCCTCTAGGGCATAATTCCAACAAATGCATACACCTATTTCATAAGATAACTTCCCTAGACATGATACGACAATAAACTATGACCATGAGAGTAAGAAAGATAAAGATAAAGATATCGGTCACTACCCCAAGCTTGGAACAATCAAAGAGGGTGCCATTACCCATGTAGATTTCAATCTTTATTCCTTTGGTGGAGAAGGAGGAACCACTCTTGTTGGGGTCATAAGGTTCTCCACCATATGACGTAGTGCTGAGTTTTCCGCTTCCAAGATGGCCACCTTAGCTTTCAATACACGAAAGACCTCGCGGAATTGATCAGTGATGGGATGAGCTTCAGAGATGGTAGGTGACACATATGTAGTCCCATGTGGCGGGGCTGTTCCAAAAAGATTAAGAGAAATATCATAGTGAGGGTTAACGAACCCGACCAAGATGGGGTTGCTGGAGCTCGCTCCTCTTGTTGTTGGATTTCCACGCTGGTGGGCGGAGACGATCCTGACTTCTTCTCTCACAGTGCGCTCCATATCCTCTTTCCTCACAACGATTTATTCTTCTGTAGCCCATCCCACGAACTTCCCTTGGTTGACATCGTGCTAGACACGGCAGAGACATCGACCCATGTAGTGCTCTCCACTTGAGTCACAAGAAGACATCTTGGACAAAAGCTCTAAATCCTGACAGAAACAGGTCAAAAACAAAACACCACGGAATCTCAAAATATATATCAAAAGTTTCTGCATCGGAAGGAAAGTAAATCACCAAACGGGAGTCGAAGGCGGACTCCTGGTAGCCCAGGCGGCCACAGGGCGCAGCCAGGGGTTAGGCTGTGCCACCTGGTCGCCTGGCCCACTAGGAGCTCCTCTTCGGCTTGGAATCTTTTTTCTCGAAAACTAATAATATGGAACTTTTATGACTTTTTGCGAAGTTTTCTTACCGTATTACATACCTATTCCTTTTCTGCTTATGCTGGTGTTTGACACAGTGTTTCAATATATTCTTCATGAGAAGCTATCTGTATCACATCCACCTCCACATTGATAGGGTCTCCTGCAATGTAATGCTCGAGTCTTTTCCCATTCATGACTTGTGGTTTGGTGCCTTCAAAATTGTTAATCTAGATTTCACCAGAACGATAAACTTCTTCGATATGATACGATCCTTCCCATTTGGAAAGTAGTTTACCTAGAGAAAACCTGAAACAAAATCTATACAACAAAATTTTATCACCAACAATAAATTCCCGTTTCAAAATTCTCTTATGATGCCACTTCTTTACCTTTTCTTTGAATATTTTGTGCACTCGTAAGCTTCACTTATCCACCTATCTAGAGAAGTCAAGTTCATGAGACGCTTCTCGCCAGCTAGTTTGGGGTCAGCATTATGCTCTCTAACTGCCTAGAAAGCTTTGACCTCTAACTGTAGAGGTAAATGGCAAGCCTTGCCATAGACCATCTTATAAGGAGAGGTGCCCATGGGGTTTCTGTAAGCAGTTCTGTACGCCCACAAAGCATCTCCTAACTTCTTGGACTAATATTTTCTAGAACTCTTCACTGTCTTTTGTAAGATCAATTTGATCACTCTATTAGTGAGTTCAAGTTGCCCACTCACTTGAGGGTGATACAGTGAAGCAATCCTATGATTGACATCATACTTGGCTAGTGCTTTTCTAAAAGCACCATGTGTAAAGTGTGATTCTCCGTCGGTCATGAGATACCTTGGTACACCAAACCTAGGGAAGATTACATCTTTAAGCATCTTCAAAGATGTCTTGTGATCAGCACTATTAGCGGGGATTGCTTCAAACCACTTGGTTACATAATCAACAACAACTAAAATGTGAGAGTACTTGTGTGAAGGAGGAAAAGGGCCCATAAAATCAAATCCCCAGCAATCAAAAGGCTCAATGACTAGAGAGTAATTCATAGCCATCTCATTACTTCTACTAATGTTACCAACTCTTTGACATTTATCACAAGAAAAAAATAAACTTTCTAGCATATTTGAAGAGAGTTGGCAAATAAAAACCTGATTGAAGAACTTTGTGCGCGGTTCTGTCACCGGTGTGATGTCCTCCATAAGGACTATCTTGACATTTACTCAGGACAACCTTCTTCTCATGCTCTGGTATGCATCTTCTCGCAATCCCATCCGCACCTTCTTTATAAAGATGTGGGTCCTCCCAAAAGTAATGCCTCAAATCCCGGAAGAACTTCCTCCTTTGGTGAAATGTTAAACCTGGAGGCAAAAACTTTGCGACAATAAAAATTAGCATAATCCGCATACCATGGGTCAGAAAGAGATTGTATCCTTAAAACAGCTAGTTGTTCGTCAGGAAAAGTATCGTTGACTGGAATGGGATCATGCAGTACGTTGTCCATCCTAGAGAGGTTGTTCGTCACAGGATTGTCTGCTCCCTTTCTGTCAACAATCTGAAAGTCAAATTCTTGAAGAAGAAGTACCCATCTGATAAGCCTTGGCTTGGCATCTTTCTTATCCATAAGATACTTAATAGCAGCATGGTCTGTGTGAATAATAACTTTGGAATCAACAATATATTGTCTAAACTTATCACAAGCAAACACAACTGCTAAAAACTCTTTCTCAGTAGTAGCATAATTCTGTTGAGCACTATCAAGAGTTTTGCTAGCATAGTAAATAACATTCAACTTCTTATCAACTATTTGTCCTACAACAGCTCCAACAGCAAAATCACTAGCATCACACATGATTTTAAAGGGTAAACTCCAATCAGGTGGTTGGACTATAGGAGCAGTTATTAAGGCTTTCTTAAGAACTTCGAAGGCTTCCTTACAATCTTCATCAAAGACAAAAGGAACATCCTTCTGGAGAAGATTAGTTAGGGGCCTTGAAGTCTTAGAAAAGTCCTTAAAACCTTCTATAAAAACAAGCATGACCAAGGAAACTAAGAATACCTTTAATGTCCCTTCGGTAGGGCATCCTCTCGATGGCTTCAATTTTTTCCTTGTCCACTTCGATTCCTTTTCTGAAATCTTGTGACCAAGAACGATCCCTTCGTTAATCATGAAGTGTTACTTCTTCCAATTGAGTACCAAGTTTGTCTCTTCACATCTCTGCAAAAATTTATTAAGATTGTGGAGACAGTTTTCAAAAGAGGTTCCATAGATAGATAAATCGTCCATGAAAACCTCCCGAATATCCTCACAAAAATCATGAAAAATAGCAGACATACACCTTTGAAAGGTAGCAGGAGCATTGCACAAACCAAAAGGCATATGTCTGTAAGCATAAGTACCGTAGGGACAAGTGAAAGTGGTCTTCTCTTGATCGGTAGTGTTAACATGAATTTTAGAGAAGCTAGAATAACTACCAAGATAACAAAAGTGAGTGTTTATTGATAACCTCTCAAGCATTTTATCGATGAAAGGTAGCAGGTAGTGATCCTTCCTGTTTGCCTTGTTCAATATCCTGAAATCAATGCACATTCCATATCCAATAATAGTTCTTTGAGGGATTAGTTCATTTTTATCATTAGGAACTATGGTCATTCCACCTTTCTTAGGAACAGACTGTACATGACTTACCCACCTACTATCAGCTATGGGATAGGTGATACCTGCGGCGAGTAGCTTTAAAACTTTAGCTCTAACCACATGATACGTTCTAAACGTATCTATAATTCCTACTTGCTCCATGCATGTTTTGTGTGATATTGCTATGATCTAGATACACTTTCATACACTTTTGATCATATTTGGACTAACCTATTAACTCAGTGCACCCCAGTGCCAGTTCCTGTTTTCTGCTGTTTTTCTATTTTAGTTTTCCCCCATATAAAAAGTACCAGAAAAATTCCGGGAAAAATACAGGAAAAATCAGCGTACATGAAGCTTTGAGAAGAGCCCGGGAGGGGCCAGAGGGGAGCCGGGGGGGCCCAGGTGGCCACCCGGCGCGGCCCCACCCCTGGCCGCGCCAGGGGGAGCCTGGGGCCCCTGGTCCACCTCTGGCTGCCCCCCTTCACCTATTTATTCTCCGTCACGGGGAAACTTCGAAGACAAAACCCTATTTCGCAAACTCGCCTCTATTCCGCCGCCGCCGCGCTTCCAAGATCGGGAGCACCAGAAGACCTCTTCCCGGCACCCTGCCGGAGGGAGTATTGACCTCCGGGAGTCTCCTCTCCACCACGGATGCTCCCCGGATGTCTTGTGAGTAGTTTTCCTTGGACCATGGGTCCGTGATCAGTAGCTATGTGATGTTCTCCTCCCCTCTTTGATCTTCATGGTTTAGACCTCGTGAGCTGCCCTACATGATCGAGGCACTTTTGTAATATTTTCTGCTATTGCTATGTTGAGTTTGATAGGATCTGATGGATTATGAGATTATGTTCAGATTGTGATTGAGTAATATATTTGGTTCTTATCTCTTATATTTTTGTTCCTAAGTAATTCTTGCATGTTCTCTATTGCTGTTTATTTCTTTGGCCAAGTAGTAGGTAGTGACTCCAATAGGGAACGTTTTGCTCGATTGTGGGTTCATGCCCCCCGATGACACGCTTGAGTGACAGAAATATGAGTCTAGGGGATGTGTTGTTGCCACAAGGGGGAAACAACGGTGCTTGTAACCGCGGTTACAAGGATTGTTTACTTTACGCAAGGTTCTTTTAATGCAGTTGTCTGTTGCTTTGGGTTTACACTTTGGGTGGGGCTCGCAACTTAATACCAGCGAGATGTTCTGGATAGATATCTCAAGGTGGATGATTAGTAGTAGATGCAGTTGGATTTTGGTCTACTTATTTTGGCATACTTCCCATTCTTTTGAACCTCGTCCTTTCTTTTGTAGCATAGTTAGCATTGCGGTGCGTTCATAATCCTGTCAATTGACTTTCTGTAATTTGTTTACCTCGCATAGCAATTTTATCGTCTTTTGGGAGAGAGACATCACTAGCGAACATCACGTATCCCGGTACATATCCTCATCACTGTTTATACGCTCACTTACTTTTCTGCATTTACTTTCAATTACTATCATTATCCCTTGTGTTTGATCCTTTGTGAACAACAAGACCAAAGATATTGACAACCTCTCTCAACTTCGTTGGGAACAAAGTTATCGTGTCTGTGTGCAGGTCCGCGTCAGTTGCGCCGCTGACACCTACTTATCATCTCCGGAGTCCTACTGGAGACAAACTTTGGTATCTTCACCGAGGGAAATTTGCTGCTGTGCTACATCACGCCTTCCACTTGGGGCTCACCAACGAAGGGCGAGAAATCACTATCATTAGCTCGCACATCAAGCCAAATTTCTGGCGCCGTTGCCGGGGACTCCGAGTGCTAAGATAGGGGAGTTGCACACTACCCTTTACCTTTGTTTTTTAGTCTTGTTAGTTTACCTTTCAGTTTTTATCTTTGTGTCTTTTATCAAAATTTACAAAAAAAATTTATTTATCTTGCTAGTTATTATGTCTGGCCCTTTTACCTTTGTTGAGACAGAGGTTCTCACCTTTAAACAAAAAGGTGGAGAAAGTTTAAAAGATTCTTGGTATAGAATTAATGATTCTCAAAAAAGAGCCACCAAGAAGCAATCCACTACTATCCTGCTTAGAAATTTTTATGTCGGGATTACCCCTTGGAATAGGTTCATATTAGATACTGCTATCAATGGGAATTTTCTAGAATCCCCGACTTGGGAGTCTCTTAATGTTATTGAAAATCTTGCTGGAAATCTCCCTATTGCTAGCATGCAAGAAGATATAACTCTATCTCACATTATGAAGAAACTCGAAAAGATAGAGTTAGAAATACCAAGTATAACTAGGATAAATGAGTTGGATCGCAAGATTCATGGGAATTTGAATAGGCTTGGTAGCTCCATGCTTAAAATTATTAAAACTTTGGAGGTCATCAAATCCCGTGATAAGGATCTTTCTAGGATAGATAAGATTGAGGAAATCATTAATACTCTAGGAACTACTTTTTCCTCAATCAAACCAAAAAAGGTAGAGACTTCGGCAAGAAGGGAACCTAAGTTCAATTATGTCCCTAAGGTTCCCCTACCTAAAAATAAACCACCTATTGCCAAAGAAGTTGAAACCGTGAAAACTTTGGAAGAAATACCTCTCTTTGATAATTTTATAAATGAATCTTCCATTTATTTTCCGCCTTTTGGTTTTCTCCCTAGAAGTATCTTCATTAGGCCTTTATTTGAAAGACCTCTTAAGACTAGTTGTACAATTGAAGGGCTTTTTGATGATCTTGATAATGATTCGATTGCTACAACTTGATCTTTTACATCATGCCTAGCTCAAAGGCATAAAACAAAGCGCTTTCGGGAGGCAGCCCGCAACGAATTTAGGTTTTTATTTTTGCTTTTGTTGTGTATTTATGTTTGTTACTACTGTAGCAACATCATTGTATCTTTATTTTTCAGCTTTGTGCCAAGTTATAGCCTCTTACGGCAAGGGAAGTAAAAGTTGTGACATGCTGTCCAGAAAACAGATTATGTCCTAATGACCAGAAAAATTCCAGAAAAGTCCCAGTTCATCTTTTTGAGCTGAAATTTTTACACAGTATGCTCTATACAATTACGAAACTTCCGTATGTTCTGAGTTTTTTTATTTGAGTTGCATAAGTGCCCCTAAAAAATTCTTTACTATCTGCTGTTCTGTTTTTCACAGATTCTGCCACGTTTTGTCTCTCCTAACTTTTGCAAACCTTAAGCTTTCTTTTTCTTTGCAAAAACCTTTTGGCACTCTTGAGAAACAGTAGCTATTCAAGTATATTTTTTTATCCAGTGAAAAAAAAAATTATTTATTAAGGGTAGTAACCTCTCTAATCAGCTTATGATGAGTTAGGTATGAAGGGAGTTTTCAAGTGTGCGATAGAAGATGATGAAAGAAGATTCAGGAGTGTCAAGCGCTCAAGCTTGGGGATGCCCCCATGCATCCCCAATAAATATTCAAGGAGACTCAAGCGTCTAAGCTTGGGTATGCCCCCGTGCATCCCCTTTTCCATCGACAATCATCAGTTCGTCCTTCGTCTCACTATTTTTTTATCACTTCATGCGTTATGTGCTATGCTTGGAGCGTCTCGCTCTTAGGTTTTATTTTTCTTTAGCTTTGCTTCCTGTTCATAACAAGTTAGATTCCGTCTTACTTTGTGTGGGAGAGAAACACGCTCCACTTTCAAAATTTAGAACACATCATAGGATTTTTCCTGCCTATGTTTTTGCTGTTGTGTGTTCTTTATCTTTTCATAGCTACTGCCATGTTTAGTTTTAGTCTTAGTTTTCCTTTTAGCAAGAGCCTTGGATTTAGTTTAGTTTGTTGCTGGAACTCTTTTTAGTTTTCATGTTTATCTTGTTAAAGAGAGTTGGTTGTTGCACTGAGTTGTGTCTTGTCTTGGAAGTAGGTAATTGAGGTTGTTATTTAATTCTAGTAGTAGCTTGCAATGGTTTTGAGGTATTGATGTGAGTAATGTTTGAACTTTTGGTGTCAAGAGCTCTTGCCTATTAGTGATAGGTGTCGTATTTTGGGCAATCCGTGTTTATTTTAAAAACCTACAAAACTAGTTGAGAACTCTATCTACTAGATGGATCACTACTCTTTGGAGGGGTCGAATATAAGAGAACACTCACGTACCATGCGTCGAGGATGCGCAAGGATAACCAAACCCCCATACACTCCTCCTCGGGGTACTTGTTTATTTTTGAACCTCCTTATTAGATTGAGAGTTACCGATAATAAGTGCATGAGTTCTTCGGACTAATGTAAGTATTGAAAGTTGACACTTCCACCTTCCCATATTTTGCTAGCCTCTCCCGTGCCATGCATTGCCTTCTTCTTACTCCGAGAGGTTGTGTCCACCTTCGCCGATACATCCAAACCCTTGGCATGATACGCTCTGTCATCATAAGCCTCCCTTTATCTTTCCTCAAAACAGCCACCATACCTACCTATCAAGGAATTTCCATAGACTTTCCGAGTTATATTGCAATGCAACATCCACCTCTTCATGACTTGATCTTCATGTCATACATGTTCCTGCTACACTGGCAGCGACATACATTGCATACATCATGATAGTTACATCTTCTTTATGATTTGAGTACCTTGTAAAGTGTGAAAGATCTCCTTTACATTCTTGTAAAATAGAGTGTTGTCCTTAAGTGAGGAAAAGATCCCAAAGTGGACATATTAAAAGATCCCAAAGAGGACAAATGAGAGTTAAATAGAAAGAGCCATTGAGGCCACAAAAAAATACAAAAAAATAGAAAAAAGAGAAAAAGAAATAAAAAGAGAGAAAGGGGCAACACTACTATCCTTTTGAGAGATCCACACTAGTAATCCCCTTTATATCCTTGTACTCCGTAGAGATGATCTTCATGCATATAGCTATGTGGGGACCTTCACACTATAGAACTTGGCTTGCATATTCCAAGGATGAGCCTCCTCAAACGAGCTCTAGGTATTCATGAGAGAGCAAGTTAGATGCACCCCTACTAGTTCCATTGGAGAGCTTCCTAGCTCGTATGTGCATCCGTTGCATGGCAATCCCTACTCCTCACATCATATCTATCATTTGGCATCTCTTGCCTATGATATTCCTCATTGATGTGAGCCTTTCTCATCCTTTTTGTCTTCCTCCTCCACCATATTTCTCTCTTTGCCATCCTAAGTGTCAACTCTCGTGCTTACGCTCATCCATTACATGAGTGCTCAAAATATCGAAAAGGAGTGGATCAAATTAACTTGTACCTGGCTAGTGGTCTGGGGACGAGTCAAGATAAGATTCCAAAGAAGACCAAGTGTGAAACTTTAGTAGATTGAGTTCTCAACACAAAAATACTTTTTTCTCGTATTCCCTATCCACCTTCTTGCACGCAAATACCATTTGGAGACATTCGAGTCACGGACAGCGAGAGCTCTTGCACCTAATGTTATTTTGTTACTTGTTTCAATGCTAATATAGACTCTTGCATGTTATGAATTGAATTCAAACTCAAACCTTGATTGCTTTACTTTACAAAGTTCTTTTATGGTTGCTAGCATGTCACCACAGAAATTATGTTGTTATCATTTACCTACTCGAGGACGAGCAGGAATTAAGGTTGGGGATGTTGATACGTCCAAAACGTATCTATAATTTCTGCTTGCTCCATGCATGTTTTGTGTGATATTGCTATGATCTAGATACACTTTCATACACTTTTGATCATATTTGGACTAACCTATTAACTCAGTGCACCCCAGTGCCAATTCCTATTTTCTGCTGTTTTTCTATTTCAGTTTTCCCCCATATAAAAAGAGCCAGAAAAATTCCGGGAAAAATACAGGAAAAATCAGCGTACAGGAAGCTTCGAGAAGAGCCCGGGAGGGGCCAGAGGGGAGCCAGGGGGGCCCCAGGCGGCCACCCGGCGCGGCCCCACCCTTGGCCGCGCCAGGGGGCGCCTTGGGACCCTGGTCCACCTCTGACTGCCCCCCTTCTCCTATTTATTCTCCGTCACGGGGAAACTCCGAAGACAGAACCCTATTTCGCAAACTCGCCTCTGTTCCGCCGCCGCCGCGCTTCCGAGATCGGGAGCACCAGAAGACCTCTTCCCGGCACCCTGCCGGAGGGAGGATTGACCTCCGGGAGTCTCCTCTCCACCATGGATGCTCCCCGGATGTCTTGTGAGTAGTTTTCCTTGGACCATGGGTCCGTGATCAGTAGCTATGTGATGTTCTCCTCCCCTCTTTGATCTTCATGGTTTAGACCTCGTGAGCTGCCCTACATGATCGAGGCAATTTTGTAATATTTTCTGCTATTTCTATGTTGAGTTCGATAGGATCTGATGGATTATGAGATTATGTTCAGATTGTGATTGAGTAATATATTTGGTTCTTATCTCTTATATTTTTGTTCCTAAGTAATTCTTGCATGTTCTCCGTTGTTGTTTATTGCTTTGGCCAAGTAGTAGGTAGTGACTCCAAGAGGGAACGTTTTTCTCGATTGTGGGTTCATGCCCCCCGATGACACGCTTGAGTGACAGAAACATGAGTCTAGGGGAAGTGCTGTTGCCACAAGGGGGAAAACAACGGTGCTTGTAACCGCGGTTACAAGGATTGTTTACTTTACGCAAGGTTCTTTTAATGCAGTTGTCTATTGCTTTGGGTTTACACTTTGGGTGGGGCTTGCAACTTAATACCAGCGAGATGTTCTGGATAGATATCTCAAGGTGGATGATTAGTAGTAGATGCAGCTGGATTTCGGTCTACTTATTTTGGCCTACTGCCCAAGCTTTTGAACCTCGTCCTTTCTTTTGTAGCATAGTTAGCATTGCGGTGCGTTCATAATCCTGTCAATTGCCTTTCTGTAATTTGTTTACCTCGCATAGCAATTTTATCGTCTTTTGGGAGAGAGACATCACTAGCGAACATCACGTATCCCGGTCCATATCCTCATCACTGTTTACACGCTCACTTACTTTTCTGCATTTACTTTCAATTACTATAATTATCCCTTGTGTTTGATACTTTGTGAACAACAAGACCGGACAGATTTACAACCTCTCTGAACTTCGTTGGGAACAAAGTTATCGTGTCTGTGTGCAGGTCCACGTCAGTTGCGCCGCTGACACCTACTTATCATCTCCGGAGTCCTACTGGAGACAAACCTTGGTATCTTCACCGAGGGAAATTTGCTGCTATGCTACATCACGCCTTCCACTTGGGGCTCACCAACGAAGGGCGAGAAATCACTATCATTACCTCGCACATCACCACGTCCTTCTTCTTCGGATTCAGCTGTCATTGATGGTCAACAACCGGCTTAGCATCGGGCTCAAGATTAATAGTATGTTGGCAAATTTATGGACCAATTTCTTTGCGATCTCGAGGGTATAGCCCAGAGCACCGCGATGTTTGAGAAGGGTTTCCAATAATCTCTCTTCTTCGTATCCTGAAAGCATTGATAATAACATGATATACTTTCTTTTCATCCAAATAAGCATATTTGAGTGTATCAGGAAGAGGTTTTAGATAAAACACATGATCCTCCTTTGGTTGTCACAAGATTCCTAAAGGTTCCACCGGTAGGTTGTGCTTCAGGATAGCATGTTGTCTCAAGAAGATATCATCTAGTTCGTTCCTTTCCTGCATATGAATGTCATTTTCGTGGTCCTCCATAAATTGAGTCAAAGGATTGTTAGGAGGAATAGCAACAGAAGCAATCTCTTAAATAATTTTATCAATACTAGGCAGATGAATACCACGAGGTTGCTTCAAAAATTTAGAAAATTTAAATTCATAAGCCTCACCATTGAATTCAACAAATACTTTTCCTTTCCTGCAATCTATAATAGCTCCACATGTTTTGAGAAAAGGTCTACCAAAAATGATTGGTATCTTGTACTGACCCAAGTACTAGAAAGTCGGTAGGATATTTTACCTTTCCACATAAGACTTCAACATCTGGCACAATTCCAATAGGAGAGATAATTTCTTTATTTGCAAGATGACTAGTAACATGAATATCCTCAATTTCACATGGTAAAATTTCATTCATGATCTCTTCGTAAAGTATGAAAGGAATAGCACTTGCACTGGAACCCAAATCACATAGACCATAGTAATTATGATCTCCTATTTTAACAGATACAACTGCAGTACCTGAAATTGGGCCTTTATTCTTGGATATAACAAGATTAGTGGAAATAACACAAAAATATTTAATGTCAATATTACTAGTAACAAGGTCCTTGAATAATGCAACTTGAGGATTGACTTTAGTTAGATCCCCATGCTCACCAGTCGTTCTTTCACTTTTATTCACCACTCCTGTGACAAAATAATGTTCCCTTATCCTTGTAGGGAAAGGGGGCTTCTCATAAAAAGCTGCAGGTAAGATAGTGATGAGGGGGTGACCCCACGACTCTTACGGATAAACCTACCTGGTGTGCCTGAAGACAGAAGGCCCATGAAGATACAGCCTCGGCCCGCTAATTGGCACCGACGTAGGAGTCTGCGACTCACAAGGAAGGTGCGAGAACCTGCCGTATGGAGCAAGCTAGGGTTAGGAAAGCTTACCTGTAAACGTAGGTGAACTCCCCGAGACCTAGCCTAGTATATAAGGGCTAGGAGGGGCGACGAAAAGGACAACCAATATCATCTGTTACCCTATCCTAGAGCGCTCCAGCCTTGGCATCCACTGTAATCGCATCTCCCCCATCAATAATATCGAGCAGGAGTGTGCCTTCCTGTTTGCCGATGAGCTATCGTCCAACCTGTGCCTCTCACGACTAACCCAGGGTCCCTGACCATGGGATTTTCCGGGGTTGATCCCCGTCAATTGGCGCCGTATTCAGCAAGCTACAACTCAAGGACAAGAACCAGATCTAGCCCACTCGAAGGATTCAAGATCACGGCGGACATCTCTGCCACCCCATCAAGACCGCTCGGGCTACAGCTGTGCCTGAACCGACACTACGGTAACAGCCAAGTGCAACGTTAGTGCCGAAGGAATCGACGACCCAAAAGAACGGCGAGGGGCCTCTACGAAGGAATTCCACTCGACGAACCACGACACGGAGCGGAGGACTCGCAAATCTTTCGACAACCCACCGCCACCCGGGCACCCGCCGCACATCAAGACGACGACTACGAGATCGAAACCAGCGATCAGCAGAATCATCACCAAGGAAGAAGGAATCGACGACCCAAAAGGCGCGCACGGGAGATCTACGGCGAGGCT
The DNA here is from genome assembly GCA_950022295.1 of Bromus sterilis. NCBI lineage: Eukaryota > Viridiplantae > Streptophyta > Magnoliopsida > Poales > Poaceae > Bromus > Bromus sterilis. Next base: position 341,442,288 of record OX465596.1, on the reverse strand, counting down.
CCAACGAACGAGCCACGTCACGCAGCCGTACAACCGACGACCACTCGACGACACACCGTCGCACGAGCACCTGCCCCCAACCAGGAGAACGACTCCGAGACACCTGTGGGAGAGTACTATGACCCAGATCGAAGGCCGGATGAATTCGCCAACCTCATCAAGAACCAAGACATGAGCCGAGGAATCGAAACCGACCCTCGCTTCCACGAACACCCGGAGGATCACGAGCAAATCTTCATAATCTCAAGAAGGAAGAGGCACGCCGGATCTAGAAAACTCACGGCTAGAGAGCAGCTAGCAGGACCCTGCACGATCCACAGCTTCGAGGATGACTGGGGACGTGTCAGGTCAGGCCACACTTTGAGAGACTGCCGCCTGTTTAACGAGCTAGCCGACGACTTCAAGAAGGAGAAGCAGAAAGAAGACAGGCGCAACCGGCGACCCGAACAATCGCCGCCCTCAAGCCCGGAAGGACGTCACAGCCCGCTGCAAGGACAGGTGCTCATGATACAAGAGGGAAGGGTGGCGCAAACACAACGCGACGCCTACACCCTGCAAGCTAGAGCAGCCGAGAGCATAAACATAGTCGAAGTCTACCAGCTACATGATACGGAGACCAGCATCACGTTCTTACAGGACGACCATCCACCCGCAGTCCCAAGACCGGGGTACGCGCCCCTGGTGCTCGATGCACAAATCGGAGGGTACGACATGGATAGGGTCTTCATGGACGGAGGCAGCAACATGAATATCATCTTTGCCAGCACCCTGCAAAAGATGCTGATCCCGCGATCAGTATGGAGAAAATCGAGCACCGAGTTACACGGGGTAGTCCCAGGAGAAGCAGCCACATCCCTCGGATCCATCGAACTCGAAGTTGTCTTCGGAAACCGACGCAACTTCGCAAAGCACGTCCTCGAGTTCGAGGTACTCGACTGGCAATCGCAGTACCACGCCATATTGGGACGACCAGCATTCGCGCAGTTCATGGCGGTACCACACTACGCCTACCTCAAGCTCAAGATGCCAGGATCAGCAGGAGTCCTCACGATCAACGGAAGCTTCATCAAATCAGATCAATGTGATCGTGACTTCCACAGAATCTCCGACACATTCGGAGCCAAACAAGAACTCAGAGAAATAGCCATGGTGACGGACAAGAGTACCTTCCCATTGGTGAACCGAAGCGAATCCAAGGAGTACGGACGCAACTTCAGCATCGACAGCGACAGAGTCACTCACCAAGTGCTCCCGACGGACCCGGACAAAACAGTCCGCGTGGACGCCCACCTACCAATGGAGCAGGCGACAGCTCTCGTCGCTTTCCTTCGAGACGAGTGGGAAATATTCGCCTGGTGCCCAGCCGACATGCCTGGGATACCACGCGAATTCGCGGAACACGCCCTACGCATCAAGCAAAACACGAAGCCGGTGAAGCAAGCGCTGAGACGATTCTCGGAGCCCAAGCGCAGAGCAATCGGAGAGGAAGTCAACTGGTTACTCAACGCCCAGTTCATCCGAGAAACGAAGAAATCCACCTGGATAGCCAACCCAGTGCTGGTGCCCAAGAAATACACAACCGTGCTGCGCATGTGTGTCGACTACGGACCAGTCAACAAGCATTGCCCGAAGGACCACTTCCCCCTGCCGAGAATCGATCAGATAATCAACTCGACAGCAGGGTGCGATCTACTTTCCTTTCTTGATGCTTAATCAGGATACAACCAGATCAGGATAAAGGAAGAAGACGAAGAGCACACATCATTCATCACCCCTATGGCGTATTCTGCTACAGGACCATTCCCTTCGGGCTCAAAAACGCAGGCGCCACTTACCAGCGAATGATGCAGGCATGCCGGAAGGAGAAAATCGGAAGAAACATGCAAGTCTATGTGGACGACATCGTCATCAAGACCTACAAAGCAGCCACACTACTCGACGACCTGCGCGAAACCTTCGCGGCGCTCAACAAATACAGAATCAAACTCAACCCAAAGAAGTGCGCATTCGGCGTACCGGCGGGGAAGCTGCTTGGCTGTATGGTCTCTGCCCGAGGAATCGAGGCAAACCCTGAGAATGTCCAAGCCATCACCTGAATGCAAGAACCAACCGACGTCAAAGGAGTACAAAAGCTCACTGGAAAACTCGCAGCCCTAAGCCGCTTCATCAGCAGGCTGGGACAACGCACGCTGCCTTTCTATCATCTTCTCAGGAAAGGAGAGAAATTCGAGTGGACGGAGGAAGCCCGCCAAGCATTCGCGGACCTGAAAAAGACACTCTCGACCCCACCAATCCTGGCGGTATCCAAGGAACGAGAGAAGCTATACCTCTACATGGCAGCACGTAACAGTGTAGTAAGCACAACGCTCGTTGTCGAACGCGCAGAAGAAGGAAAGGTCCAGAGCATCCAGAGACCAATCTTCGACCTCAGCATGCTCCTGACCAAATCCCAGCAGCAGTACCCGCACTATCAGAAGCTACTACTGGCCATCGTCAGGACCTCAAGAAAGGTGTCCCACTACTTCGACGAGCACCCTATCACAATCGTGAGCAACGCACCACTCACTGACATACTCAACAACCCTGGAGCGACTAGACGAGTCGCCGAGTGGAACATTGAGCTCAGCCCACGGGACCTGCAGTTCAAGCACCCAACAACCATCAAAGCTCAAGTACTCCCTGATTTCCTGGTCGAGTGGACGGAGGTTCAGACACCAGGCCCCCCAGACCTATCAAGTTCATGATCAATGTTCTTCGATGGGTCCAAGAGACAACAAGGAGCTGGGGCAGGAGTTGTGCTCATCTCCCCTAAAGGAACAAAGATGAAATATGTCCTCCAGATTAACTTCAGTCACGCCTCCAACAACGAAGCAGAATACGAGGCACTCCTCCATGGCATGCGCATGGCCAAAACGTGCGGAGCCACTCGCCTCATAATTTACGGGGACTCCAATCTCGTCATCCAGCAGACGATGAGAAACTGCGACGCAACAGCCGACAACATGGCGGCCTACCAGAAGCTCTACAACAAACTCGAAGGAAGTTTCGACGGTTGCGAGCTCAACTACATCACCAGGGCCAACAACACAGAAGCTGACGAGCTCGCGAACATCGGTTTGACCCGGGGACCAGTACCACCCGGCGTTTTTCTCGAAAGCATCAGCCGGAGATCCATCAAGGTAAAGGCTGTAACACCTGAAGCAGTGGTGGACGGCGAAGACGCAACAGAACTGGCGCAGGTGGCAGCAGCAACCCCATCAAAAGGCACAATCACCAGCACATCCAACAGCACAGCTCCGACAGAGCTCGAAGGACCCGTCTGGACAAAACCGTTCCTCCGATTCCTAATCGAAGGTACCCTACCACAAGACGTGGCCGAAGCACGATGCATCAGCCGACGATCCAAGGCGTTCACGGTGATCAACAAAAAACTATACAAGCGCAGCATCACCCAGATACTCCAAAGGTGCATCGACGAAGAGGAGGGCAAAGCCCTACTGCTCGAAATCCACGAAGGCACCTGCGGGCACCATGCGAGTAGTCGAGTACTCGTGTCCAAAGCATTCCGAGCCGGGTTCTATTGGCCCACAGCCATGAAAAACGTAGAGGAAATCGTGCGACGTTGTGTCGCCTGCCAGAAATTCGCAAACAGGCCACACGCTCCCGCATCAGAGCTCAAGACCATACCACTATCCGGGCCGTTCGCCACCTGAGGACTCGACATGGTGGGCCCACTCAATAAATCATCAAAGGGCGGAAGGACACACCTGCTCGTCGCGGTCGACAAGTTCACTAAATGGATCGAAGCAGTGCCCATCACCAGCTCCACAGTCCTGACGGCTGTCAACTTCATCAAATCAATCATCTTCAGGTTCGGATTGCCACACAACATCATCAAGGACAAACTTCACAGCCGCAGAATTCCAGAACTTCTGCGAAGAACTGGGCATCAAAATCAATTATGCATCAGTCGCGCACCCGCAGTCCAGCGGCCAGGTGGAAAAAGCAAATGGCCTTGTGTGCGGGGGAATCAAGAAACGGCTCCTCGCACCACTCGAGCAAGCCACCGGCAACTGGGTAGAAGAACTCCCCGCGGTATTATGGATCCTACGAACTACACCAAACACCGCGACCCAGTACACACCCTTCTTCATGGTGTACGGGGCAGAGGCAGTCCTACCACATGACCTCAAGTTCGGAGCACCTCGGGTCACCGGATACGAAGAAGAAGAAGCAGAAGAAGCACTACAAGATGACAAAGATACGGCTGACGAAACAAGAGATACAGCCCTGGCAAAATCAGAGGGGTACCAGGACAAGCTACGCACCTACCAAAGCAGTCGCTTGCGCACTAGAACCTTCAACAAAGGTGACCTAGTCCTACGGCTGATACAACAGAAGGTCCATAAACTTGCCCCCCAATGGGAAGGACCATTCATAGTCTCAGAATTCATTGGAGGTGGCGCCTACAGGCTGAAGAACCCGAACACAGACGAGGACGTGGGCAACCCATGGAACGTAGCAAACTTGCGACTGTTCTATCCATAGTCCCCATTGGACAGACATGACTGGCAACTCATGTAGCCGCTCGACCGCAATAGAATAAATGGTGCCCAAATACTGCCATCTCAAAGCACTCGGGGGCTTAAGCATAAAATCCCCCCGAGAGACGCTATCGCCTACGCGATCTTAATCACAGCACTCGGGGGCTTAAGAATAAAATCCCCCCGAGAGACGCTATCGCCTACGCGATATTTACCACAACACTCGGGGGCTTAAACATAAAATCCCCCCGAGAGACGCTATCGCCTACGCGATCTTAATCACAACACTCGGGGGCTTAAACATAAAATCCCCCCGAGAGATGCTATCGCCTACGCGATCTTTACCACAGCACTCGGGGGCTTAAACATAAAATCCCCCCGAGAGACGCTATCGCCTACGCGATCTTAACCACAACACTCGGGGGCTTAAGAATAAAATCCCCCCGAGAGACGCTATCGACACTCAAGCGATCTTAACCAAAAGCACTCGGGGGCTTAAGAATAAAATCCCCCCGAGAGACGCTATCGCCACTCAAGCGATCTTAAACACAAACATTGGGGGGCTCGAGCACAAAAACTCCCCCCGAAATACGCTATCGTCGCTCACGCGACTTCTACATCCATGCACTCGGGGGCTCGAGCACCACCTCCTCCCGAAGACCGCTCGCGCAGTCTGAAGCTTAAAAATCCCAAGCAAAAATACCCGGCCAGCCCCACCTGCTGAGAGCAAGGCTCAAAAGACATGGCCACAATCAGATGGAGCACCAAGTACTCTGAAGAAACTTTGGAGGAAGCACAGGACACAGACTCATTTAGTCTTCATCCGATCGCCAACGATCACCTAAAGACTCGGGGGCTACTCCCATCGGGAGCGCTGTCGCGCACCCGATAAAAGACAGAAATTAACGGAAGAACGGCAAGGGAAACAAATCTCAGCCTACGCTCGACCCTCCGACTCAAGCGTAGCCTCGGGGGCTACTCCCATCGGGAGCGCTATCGCGCACCCGATACAGCCCACAGTGCAAAGTTTGGACGGACTCGAGAACAACTCTCAGTTGCAAAGAACTCGACGACAGTTCCTAATCGTCAAGGACTCGAACACAGCTCACGGCTGCAGAAGGCCCAAAGATAAATTCCATTGCAAAGGCTCAAGCATAGTTTACATCATAAGGATCATTTTCAGTACAAAAAGGACTCAACTACATTTGGACAGAAGGCAGCTCCTGTTACAAGAGGGAATCACCCAAAGAATTATGACTTCTACATATGCGCCCATGCTGGGATGATTGGCACTAAGGCAGCAAGCATCATCACAGACAAAGGAGGAGTCAAAGCAGCAGGCTCATGACGTCAATGACATAACAAAAGGTGAAACTCGACTTATTTGCAGAGCAGTTGAAGACGATGCTCCACCAACTTCCTCTGCTGCTCCACCAGCTTCTTCTCCAGCTGCAGTTGCACGCCTTCTTCTCCGAATGCACAACCTCTTCCCCGAGTTGCCAGCGAAGATGAGGCCGCCTTCAGTTCTTCAAGGTCGCTTGGCGCGCCCGCTTGATTGATGGCTTGACATCGATGTCCCCTTCGGAGTTGATGGAGACGGCACCGCCACCTGAGGAGTCGCAAGACGACGGAGCTGTAGAAGATGCAGGCGTAGGACTCCTCGACCTTGTGGAGCTGTCGCTGCTCGACTCCTGCCAGTGTGGATCCATGCTATTTCCGCTCGGATCGAACGCACGGACAGTGACAGTGCTTTCGCCGTCAAAACGACAGCTGAGCATATCGCCATCTCGCAGATTCAACCGCCGAGCAAACAAACTCCAACCAGATCCAAGAAAAATCAAGCGGTCGCTATCAACCTCCAAGTCAACATAAGAAGGAGATCGACAACTCCCTTGAAGACGCAGAAGAAAGCCATCCAAGCCACGTTCAGAGACAATGGCGGAAAAAGCAGAGGGAAGAAGAACGTGATTGGCACTCTGGCCACGAACACGTAAAAGAAAGTCGTAGCGCCAGAATCCCTCCTCCAAGGGAGAAGAGGAAGGCACTGGCGCCGTACCATGGCGACCACCACGGCATGAGCGTGGTGTACGGCCACCACGACCACGACAAACACGACCACGGTCAACACCCCGCTTGGGAGCCATGAGAGGAACAAGAGAAGAAAGAAGACGCAAAGCAGCAAGCCGGATGGAGGTGAAACGCTTTGGAAGAGAAAGGCTTATTTATAGAACAAAAATCTCCCAGCACGGAGAAGCCGAGACGAAAACAACAATTAATTCCAGGACCAAACGTCGCAGACGTCTCAGATTCCAAGACCAAGATGCTTTCCCACGGGATGCACTATGCGTGAGACGCGTCAATTCACGCGCGTTTCCAACGCGCGTATCGGAAACTCAACCAGCGCCTGCCGCACGCCACAGCGGTCATCATTAAGACCGGTCATGAAGAGGTGACGGTTCACTGGCGAGGCATCCCTGACAGCCATCAAATAGAGGCATAGTTATCCTGACAAGCGGCGAAGAAAACCAACAGACATCAAGGCTCAGAGATTCCATCTTTCAGATATTTTTCCCGATGAAGGAAAACATCTTACTCCCATCAGGAGCGTACATCATAGGAGTCCCGGGTGCTCCCTCACCTAAAGGTCAGCAATGTGCTTGAGTGACCACTCGCACTCAAGCGAGTCTCGGGTGCTCCCTCACCTAAAGGTCAGCAATGTGCTCGAGTGACCACTCACACTCACGAGAGTCTCGGGTGCTCCCTCAACCCGACGCAAGACAAACATGCATTCGCCAAGATCATACGGCGCTAAGAGTCTCAGGTGCTCCCTCACCTCAAGAACCGAAATGGCATTCGAGTGACTACTCGCGAAAAACCCCCCGTCTGAGCACTCGAAACAAGCTCCACGGGTGAATGAGTGAACAGCTCGCTTGATGTTTTGTTCCAAGCGGGTGCAATGCTATAAGGCTCCGCGCCTCAAAAACACACATTCCTGGAACACGATACACTGTGCCCAGATGCCACGCAAGATTAGCGTGTAGGTAAGACCCCGCTGCGAAGTTCGGCCGGGCTGGGACTTGCCGAAGAGAGATTTCACTCCCAACCTTTTCCATGCGCTGCGCATTATAGAAAAAGCTGGGCAGACGCGCCTTAGGCTACGCACATTACTGGCGGCAAATGAACACCGTAAGGCCTAAAGCGGCAGGACTTCTGCTCGACACCAGTGTTCCAAGCTCACGTCGAGGGACGTGGGTTAGATTGGGCTACTGCGGTATTTGCCCTAGTGCAATTCACCAAGGCTCGACCAGTCGACTCCTTGGGCCCTTTCAGCTTAGCATCCCTCAAAACAGGTTTTGTCATGGCCACCAGACTGCCAGCGACCCGCGGATGTACCGCGCATACCAATAACCGACAAATGAATGTACTCGAGTCCCTGCGCGACTCTTCGAGTCCCCCAGGCACTCGGGGGCTACTGAAAAGGGGGCGACCCCACGACTCCTACGGATAAACCTACCTGGTGTTCCTGAAGACAGAAGGCCCATGAAGATACAGCCTCGGCCCGCTAATTGGCACTGACGTAGGAGTCTGCGACTCACAAGGAAGGTGCGAGAACCTGCCGTATGGAGCAAGCTAGGGTTAGGAAAGCTTACCTGTAAACGTAGGTAAACTCCGCGAGACCTAGCCCAGTATATAAGGGCTAGGAGGGGCGACGAAAAGGACAACCAATATCATCTGTAACCCTAGGCTTGAGCGCTCCAGCCTTGGCATCCACTATAATCGCATCTCCCCCATCAATAATATCGAGCAGGAGCGTGGCTTCCTGTTTGCCGACGAGCTATCGTCCAACCTGTGCCTCTCACGACTAACCCAGGGTCCCTGACCATGGGATTTGCCGGGGTTGATCCCCGTCAGATAGGATCAGCAACATTAATATCAATATGTAATTCTTTAAAGGGCAATATCAACATGAGAGGCAAAGTCTTTGCAAAAATGAATTAGAAGTTGGGAATCAAGACCAATCTTAGTACAAAAGTTATTGAAGTAATCAATTTTCACATAGCTTTCTATAAAATCATGCTCATAGTTTATAGCGGATTCATTACCTTTATCAATCTCCCAATCTTCATTATTTTTCTGGATCCTTTCAAATACCCATTTATCTTCCACGCTTTTTTTGGAGAATGCCCCACCAGAAGAGGCATCAAGCATATCTCTATCTTGACGAGAAATTCTTGCATAAAAGTTTTTGAGAATAATATCCTTGGGGAGCTTATGATTGGGATATTTGAGGATTAGGGATTCAATCTCCCCCAAGCTTTGGCAATGCTTTCTCTGTCACGAGACCAAAAGTTATAAATATTGTTTCTGTCTCGATATATTTCATGAAGAGGATAAAACTTTGTATAAAAGCGAGACTAACGAGGATCAGCCTCGGCAAAGCCCATGGTAAGGTACCCTGGGTTTAGATCGTAAAGAAGAGGTGCAGGTTGGCGATACTCGTAGGATAATAGGATACATGGATTTACCTAGGTTCAGGGCCCTCGATCGGCGAAACCCCTACTTCCTGCTCTTTTGTATTATGATGGAGGCGATTACAGTGGCGGTCGAGGCGAGATCGCTCGGGACTGAAGGTGTTGCTATGAGATTGGATGCCCTAGACGTCCCTTCTCCCAGCCTTTATATACTAGGCTAGGTCGCAAGGAGTCCGTCTAGGTTTACAAGGGAAGTTTCCTAATCTAGCTTCAGTCTTGGACGCCAAGTCCACTACTGGAAAAAAGGTCTTTAATGGCGCACTATGTTTTGACATCAATGGCGCACTTTGGCTGCGCCATTACTAGCACGCCATTAGTAAGTGATAGTAATGGCGCACATTAAGTGCGCCATTACTATCCTATATGCTAATGGCGCACCAGAAGTGCGCCATTACTATGGCCTGAAATGCGCCACTAATGTTACTGGTCCCACCACATGTGTGTCTTCTGCTCTGGTTCACTAATGGCGCACTTTCAGGAAGTGCGCCATTGGTGTGTTTCTACACATGCGCTACTGAAGCACACTATGTGCGCCATTACTATGAATATCAGATTTTTTTTCTTTTGCTTTTCTGTATTTGCACAGATATAAACAGCAGATTTATAAACAACACAGATATAAACAACAGATTTATAAACAGCACAGTAGAAGATTAGTCTCTGATTACAAATCATCATATTAGTCTCCAAATTCAAAATACCGCACAAAGTTAGAACATTACAAGTCTCGAGTAGCGAGTTTGATCACATTACAAGTCGATATATCTAAACTACCATGACATTGAAGAAGAGGGTGGCGGTCACGATGAGCATCATCGTGACCAAAGTTATCTTCATCCGGTCCCTCCACCGCTCCCTCCTCTCCCCCGCTAGATAGCGCGCGTATCTAGCTTTCGCCTCCGCCCTTGTGGGGTACCCTTTGTAACTGTTACCGCTAAAACGGTGAACCTGTCTCTCACAATCCTCCCAGTCGTCATAGACTCCGGGAATCCTACCAATGTACACGACATACGACGGCATCTGCTTTATGCACTGGACAAACAAAACATTAAGAGAAACTTACAGATTATATTTAAGCGGTGCATACGTATACAACAAAATTAAGGACCAAAGGAAGAGAAAAGCAACACACATTAATAGCACACGGTTCATGGTCCTAGTAATAAATAGCATCGATTACATATAAGTTGAATGATGACTGTTTAAACTAAGGAGACATATGTACAGACAAGTTCATAAAAAGTTTATACAACACACACGAGCTCTCGTCGATAGTCCAGAACTACATAGCTAGGCGCATGGGCATCAAGACTTTTGACTCCGCTCACGGGCCGGAGCGTGGGTGAAGCCGCCGTCTTTCGTGATGGTCATGAATGAGCGATCTCCGTCAGCCTGCAATCTTAGCATTGTATCTATTTCACGGTTGGACAGTTGATTTTTGAGGTAGAACTCCCCCGTGTTACGAAGGAAATCTTCAGAGATGATTCCTGCCAACTCCGACTGGATGCGAAAGAATTCTTGTCTAAGGTCGGCGTCTTGGATTACCGACAAGCGTTCGGCCCAGTGCTTGAGATGAGCTGGGAGCGTAAGCTGCTGCTGGTCCCGTACGAACACCCGCATGTGATGGATGGCGTAGTAGGCATCCTTCTGACCGCCAGGCGGCTGCTTGACGCAGGAGAACTTTGTTACGTGAGTGAACACATGCGCGCCGTACCTAACAACTTCCTTCTTGAAGGTGACTCCAGATTTGGAGTAGCGCGAGAGAGCCTCATCGAGAAATTTCTTGATAGTTGTGTAATCTTTGTTCGACTCACGGTCCGGGTCCAAATCGTGGCCATGGACCATTTCAGGTTTAGAGCGATGATTGTGCACTTTGTTTCATCACTGCACACAACACGGATGTTAGGAGGAAATGAACGACCGAAATCTGAGCAACCTAATGTACGTTACGGGGACGTGAGGGGATGACTTACTCGGGAAAGTAAGGTAGGAGGAAGTTTTCCTTATCCTTGTTCGCCAGAATGACGCCTTTGAGGTAATCACTAGCGAGTCTCCATGAATGACTATAACGATGTCCAAGGTCTTGTCTCTAATGATCCGCATCTCCATACTGAGCGCAAATAGCCGAAGGAATGTGTAGTGCAGCGGAAAAAGGTGAAACATAGCAAAGATGTCATCAAACCGTAGGAAGATCACACGTCCGATGTCGCAAGCAACAAAGCCCTTTCCCTCTGGCATCTTGGCGGTGAAAACCGGGTATGCCAAATCATTCTCTTTGAGACGCCGCGTGTCTGTATTCAGAAAAATGTCATGCAGAGTCTTCATAGCACCGGTTGCAGCATCGAACATTGCAGCAGATAGCATCGGCCTACCCGCCACATGCACCCTCGACATGATTCCGTCGGGTCTTGGTGGCCCGTCTTGAGCACGGATCGTCGGTGCCGGCTGGCTCGCAGTAGTGGGACCCTTCCTCCTTCTTGTCCGTCCCTTATTCTTTGGCTTCTCATGTAATGGGACCTTTACCTGCTCGGAGACTGCCTTCCTGAGTGTGTTGGGGCTGATAACATTTCGCGCCTCGGCCATCTCAGCCTCGGTGAAGGCGCCAGCTATAGGCGTCTCCTGAGAACTGAACAGTCAACACTTATTGTTGGAATTCATCTCCGCGCTATGAGATGGGTGGGAGGAGTCTTTTGCAACAAGGTTTGGTTCTTGAGAAGCAGGCGGGAAAAGGTCGTCCATGTCGCACCCACCGTGTTCTTCGTAGAAGTCATCGACACGGGCAAGTAGTGTGTTGGTGTTGGTGTTGCTCCGATCTTGTGCCACATCGATGTCCGTGGGCTGGTGGCCCGGATCAGCCGACGGCGTTGCAGCGGTCTTGGAATGGCTTGGCGCCGACACGACTGGCGGTGTGGTGGAGTAGTTCCCCACCCCCAAACGAATCTGGCTCTTCGTCCAAAGCATGCTCCAGTTCAAGCAGCCGTGGAGGTCCATCACATCTTCGTCCTCTGCTCCAGGGGGTCGATAGGGAGGTAACAATTCGGCATAGCCATCCGGCACCCGAATCTGTTGAACCTTATACACGTTGGCTGGCATCGGATTACCATGGAACCCGCGAATGCCCGGTTGAACGATTCTTCCCACGGCAACATCGACCAACTCCTCGTCCATGAAGTGCAGGAGAGTGCATGGAACATTGACGGTGCCCTGCGAAAACATGTAGGGCGTCAAGGATTCCCAGTCAAAGGCAAAAGGAGATGAAGTCATCGGCCGAGGCTTAGTTACCGTGATGTCGTCGAGCTCGGCTAATGTTGATAGACCACCAACGGCGGGCGGGCATGTGACAGAGGGGGCGATTGCTCCTGAGGTGCCGGGCGTTGGTGTTTTACGCTCCAATACTTGCGCCGCCGTCGGGGTCACAAACGCATCCGCCATCAGGGACACCGTCGCGGCTGCAGCCGGGGGTACTATCCTGGCCGCCGCCGGGGTCACAAACGCATCCACCGCCGGGGACACCAACGGGGCCGCCGCCGCTGCCGTCGCGTTGTGAGAGTTGCTTCCCATGAAGCTGGCAATCGGGGGCAACCCCTCTTGACCGCTCGCAAGCCAGTCTCGCATGAACACAAACCAGGAAGGCATCATGTTGTTCATCACATGTCCAACTTGTTCTTCCACAATGCGTGGAATCTGCTCCATTTTTTCCTGGAGTTGTGCCTCCGAGCCGCTAGTGCTTTTATCCTTTCGCCTAGTGCTATAGTAGTTCGACCATTTTGTGGAACAGCCTTTGCCCGACACATGACCAGCTGACGACGGCTTACTAAGCTTATCCTTTTTCTTGAGTGTGTTGATCGCCCTATTTAAAGAGTTGTCCCAAGGGGAGATACGCGGGGACTACGCGCTGCTGCCTTCAGTTTCCTGCACAAGGAACGCGGGGACCTTTCATAAATTTGGCTTCGCTAATTTTAAAATGCAACCATATGGAGCTAATTTAACAGGGGGGTATTCTTTACCAGAAGACGCTCAAGCTCCTCCACCTTCGGATCCGTCGTAAGCTCCCCTGTTATCGAGTTCCTCTTGTACCGGGCCCTGACATAGTTATCTGTAGGCTTATCTCCGTATTTTTTGAAGAGGGGCGGTTGGCCTTGCACGGCATGCTCCGCGTCCTCCTTGTCCAATTTCGGTTCCGCCACTCTGTAACCGCCGGGACCGAGTCTGTGAACCCCTAAGTTCAATTCCCGCATACTTTTCCCCCACTAACTCGATTCACTGGTTGAGGTGTCCTCGCACTTGAGCTTGAACTCCGCGTAGTCAGTTTCGCTGATCGTAGGATTTGACTCCTTGATCTTCTCGTAAATAACACCTTTACTAATAAATTTCTTCACCGTGCTTCTCCAAGTAGCCAGCGATGTGCTCATCTTCGTGAGGGCGGCACTGTTCACTTTATTCTCGTGGAGTCGTTTGTTTTCGAATTGAGCGGGGAACTTGTATCGGTTGTGCAGCTTCGTGAAGAGGAGGTTGCGCAAATTCGCTCGGTCAGGATGCCTTAGGTTCTCGGTGTTGATCGAGACGGTGCCTCGGAGAATGCACCCGAGTTGTCCGGCGTACCCACCGACTAATTCTTTGGGCGCCGTTGGAAGCCCATTTTTTTCCACTTCGGTAAATTCCTCCTTGACGGTGCCTTGTAACATCCCAAAATTTTCAAAATTTTGGAATGTTAATAAATAATATAATATTAATTGAATTGTTTTGATTTTGGGGTAAATGAAAAACTTTTCCCTTGAGTTTTTGTTTAAACCTTTACAAACCATTTAATAAAATTGGATAATCATTTATCCAATAATGAAAATTTTGGTTGTCAACTTTATTCAAAATTTCAAAGAATGATTTTCTTTCTTTTGTCCTTTTGAAATTTGGTACGAACCACAATTAAATATTTTCGAGTGAGAATAAAATGACTTTCTTAAATTTATTGTGGTCCCATACTCATTCTCGAATTCTTATTTTGGAGTTTATTGGATATGGACGTTTAAGAGATATTTAAATATTTCCAATAATTTAATAAATAAAATGAGAGGAGATAATATGACTTCTCCAAAAACAGTATTGGAAAAATTTAATAATGTCGTTAATGAGTTTTTTTTCATAAAAATATATTTCTATAATTTATTCTCAGAGGGAAATATAGTTTTCCTAGGCTCTTTATGTTTTATTTGGCCTATACAATTTTATTTGAGAGTGTTTAACCCAAAATAGGATTCCTAAGTCAATTGGACTGAGGTCATCTATCTAATTTTTTTCCCTCTATCTCTCTTTCCTTTTTCTTTATCTTGGGACAAATTTTGCACTAAGGCCCAAAGCCCGAGCGAGCTGTCTTCTTCCTCTCGTTCGTTCATGTGTACGTGAACACAGAAGCAAATGGCCATGACAACTGAAGCTCTTCCTCTTTTCCTCCCATCTACTCTTTTGACCGATTCACTTCAGAACCTACACAAAAATTGTGGACAAGTTCATGAGGAATCCATTCATGGAAACAAACACGCGTTTTAATGCTTTTAAATGCCCATTATTTCTCCATAAATGCCATTAAATATATTTCCAAAACCTCGCTTTTAATGTTCATTATTTCTCCATGAATGCCATTAACTCCATTCCAAAACCTCACCCACTCTCCTTCTATGGACCTCCCATGAGTCGCTCAAATCATCCTCTACCCCGTTCGGCTGTTCGTTGACGCCGGAGACCTTTTTCCAAAATTCCGGCGAGATCTCCGGTAAGATTTTCTCCCCTTTGTTCTTCATTTTTTTTGTAAAAAAATGAATAGGTGCGGACCTATCAGAACTCACCACGTGGCATCCTTTTATTAATCCCGTAATTCATTTTAGCAAAAATATCCAAACTTCAGAAATTCATATCTTCTATCCCATAAGTCGGATTTCGACAAATTTCATATCCCCGGATTCCCTGGAACATGTAGTTTATTTTGGTCCAGTAATATTTCACTTTTGGTAATTCGAAATTTAACTCAAATTTATTATGTGAATTTGAGTATATTTATTATTCCTCTCATTCTATAATTTATTTAGAAATCTTTCCTTGACCAAATTTGATCCTAAGTGTCATACCTTTATGTTAGGACACTTGTCACATTCTTTTCATCATGTTGATACCCTATAATTGACATTTCTCGCATTCTTTCCATTATATAAGAACCTTATTTGACCTCAAGCCTTTGTTTCAACTTTCATTTAGTTATATCTCTTTTTTATATAAATTTGGCTACAAAAATTCAATCTTCTCAACAAGATCATCATGATTTCTATCGGATCTTTTTGAATCCAATCCAAGAATCGATTTCCTATTCAAATATGCATATGGAAAAACCAACTGAGTTTGACATACTCTCCATCCAATTGATTTTATAATCAACCTCCAACATATCCAATTGATTTTAAAATCCTCGGATATATGATTGCCATCATATTTCCGTCCAATCCAACTTGATCCTATCTCAACCTATCCATGCCATAGTAATTAGTTTATTAATAGTAATAACTAAATATTTATGTTGTAATTGTATCTTATTTGGATCTTCACTTTGGATTGAGTTGTGTGTTGAAGTGTTTCTCTTTTACCGTTAGATATATTGTAACGAGATGGAGAGATGACTACGAGTAGAATATTTCATCGTCAGGATCCAGGCAAGTATCTCTTTTGATCATGCTCCACTATTACCTATATTTTTTTATATGCGTTGTAGTCCAACTTAAATATTATGCATTTATAGGATTATATATTATGCTATCCTATTACACCCAGTAGTTCATTGAGTTAGGTCCGAACCTTATATCATTGTCGCCATCGTGTAGAATTATACTGCTTTGCTAAGTAGACTTGGATTGGGAAGTGATCCATTATGAGGTATGAGCGACTAAGTAGTAAACAGGACCAAGATAATCTTACTGAACCACCTGGGTGGAATGGTTGGGGGCACCCTGGAGGAACCAGTGGATTTGCCTGAGTTACCTGGAGATGGCCAGTAATCACTGCGGAATGCCACCCAGGCTTAAAGGGATAAATCATATCTTTCATAACTAGAAGCTTACGTGTGCAGCCACAAGCTATTATGGGCTCTGGCTTGGTTGATTAGTTGTAGTGACTCTTACTAGGTGGTGCTACGAACGTAGTTATGAGTAGGTGGGATGGGCACCGCCAGAGTGAGGGAAACTCTTCTAAAATACCATGTCTCGACCTTCCGGTTCCCATACAACATGCAGTGTGACGAACTAAAAAAGACGTGGTCGAGTCTTGTGGGGAAAAGTGCACAAACCTCTGCAGAGTGTACAAACTGATCATGATTAGCCGTGTCCCCGGTTACGGACAACTTTGAGCATCTAGAAGTGGGAATGTTGACGGATCTCATCATATTTAATTAATCAATCGGGTTTAATCAACTTTGGGGATAGATTGACTTGGAGAAACCAATTCAATCATATTATGAGCTTTGTAGTACTGTTATGATAATCTTTGAGTAGGACAAAATCAGCTTTATGCAAACTGAAACTCTTAGAGCTTTTCCACCAGCCAAAATTGCATGTAGAAGATAGGTCTGTTATATATTTTTGGGAGTAACTTGCCGTACACTCAAAGTACTGACCCATTTTGGGCTGTAACCTTCGGTGTTGCAGGATTGTATATGATGAGTAAGTGATGCGATGTAGGGTTACGATGTCTACAATCAACTTTGCCGTTGGTGTTGATGGGACTCCACTTATGTATTATTTGTTTCCGCGGTGTATTCTTGCCCAAAGGCTATAAGGTAATAAATACCATGTATTTACGTCACTTTTTGACATGTGATTATGGTATTTCATCGAGTACTGTGTGTGCTAGCATACTGATCCAGGGATAGCACAGAAGCACAGTAGACTTGGTTCCTTTTGGGACCGGGTCGTTACAAGATGGTATCAGAGCACATGTTGACTGTAGGTCGTGGCCCTAGAAACTGGAAAACCATTAGGAAGTATACTCTCTAAAAATATTATTTAAAAAAAATCCATTACTACTCATCTTTTCTAAGTTTTACCAAACACTCCCTCTTATTCCTAACAAGTTAGACTATACCCATGCCACTTTGACCACTGAGAAGGATTGTGTTTTGTATCTTCGGGAAGGACACGATATTGGACAACTCAATACCATTTCGTAGAATAGATGTTTTCAACGTGAGTTAGAAGTATGGAAGTATGGAAGACTCGAAGAATTTGAAGACTCTAAAGATCCCAAGATTATTCAAGACCCATAGAAGACCCGAGTACATCCAAGACTAAGATGCTTGTCAAGAAGTTAAGGAGTATATTACACAATACCAATAGTATCCAAGCCCACCATGAGTAAGAAACATGAAGATTTTCAAGAAGCTTCATTTGGAAGTTATTTTGACCACCATGAGCGTCTCGATAGTTAGTTTTGGAACCCATGTATTTTTTTTGCAAGATTTGTTCCTTGGGGAGATGCAGATTCTTATCTATAGAAGCTTGATGAAGAACCATCATGGAATGAAGGATTTTGAAGACCCCATAAGCTTTCTTCTGAGGGTGGTAGTTTCCTAACACCCTGGTGGATAAATGATACGAACCACACCTTGGTTGAGGTTCAGAACTGGTGTCTAAAGCTGCGTGCCCAGGATATGATTTAAGTAACGGAAGCATATGGAATTGTACCGGTGGGAGGCAAGCCTCAGATGAGAAGTGAAGGATAAACCGCAAGCCTCATAATGTTATGCCAAGACCATGGGGAAGTAACCCAAAAATCCTCGAGCCTAACTCATTTCTTTCTAGCCTTTGCAAATATCGAGGACGAGATTTCTTTTAAGGGTGGTAGTTTGTAACATCCCAAAATTTTCCAAATTTTGGAATGTTAATAAATAATATAATATTAATTGAATTGTTTTGATTTTGGGGTAAATGAAAAACTTTTCCCTTGAGTTTTTGTTTAAACCTTTACAAACCATTTAATAAAATTGGATAATCATTTATCCAATAATGAAAATTTTGGTTGTGAACTTTATTCAAAATTTCAAAGAATGATTTTCTTTCTTTTGTCCTTTTGAAATTTGGTACGAACCACAATTAAATATTTTCGAGTGAGAATAAAATGACTTTCTTAAATTTATTGTGGTCCCATACTCATTCTCTAATTCTTATTTTGGAGTTTATTGGATATGGACGTTTAAGAGATATTTAAATATTTCCAATAATTTAATAAATAAAATGAGAGGAGATAATATGACTTCTCCAAAAACAGTATTGGAAAAATTTAATAATGTCGTTAATGAGTTTTTTTTCATAAAAATATATTTCTAAAATTTATTCTGAGAGGGAAATATAGTTTTCCTAGGCTCTTTATGTTTTATTTGGCCTATACAATTTTATTTGAGAGTGTTTAACCCAAAATAGGATTCCTAAGTCAATTGGACTGAGGTCATCTATCTAATTTTTTCCCTCTATCTATCTTTCCTTTTTCTTTATCTTGGGAAAAAATTTGCACTAAGGCCCAAAGCCCGAGCGAGCTGTCTTCTTCCTCTCGTTCGTTCATGTGTACGTGAACACAGAAGCAAATGGCCATGGCAACTGAAGCTCTTCCTCTTTTCCTCCCATCTACTCTTTTGACCGATTCACTTCAGAACCTACACAAAAATTGTGGACAAGTTCATGAGGAATCCATTCATGGAAACGAACACGCGTTTTAATGCTTTTAAATGCCCATTATTTCTCCATAAATGCCATTAAATATATTTCCAAAACCTCGCTTTTAATGTTCATTATTTCTCCATGAATGCCATTAACTCCATTCCAAAACCTCACCCACTCTCCTTCTATGGACCTCCCATGACCCTATAAATACCGCCCCTAGGACCCCTTTGAACCACACATCCCCACGCATAAAGTCCCTCTCCAAAGCCCTCTCCTTCGTGCGCAATTTCTCGTCGGAGTAAAGATGCATCCACACTTCCGGTGAAGATTTTTGTCGCCATGAAAGGTACCTAGTCCATATTTCTTCCTCTAGTTTCTTCCCCTTGCCGATGCGCACCGTTGTGACATATTTTTTCTCTCGATTACAAGGCTGGAGCACGCCGTCCGTGTCATTGTGCTCTTCATGCATTCTTCTCTACTCTGGCGGAACTTCTCGGCTATCCGAAGGCGAACATGGAGCTATAACCTTGTCCATCGAGTCGCTCAAATCATCCTCTACCCCGTTCGGCTGTTCGTTGACGCCGGAGACCTTTTTCCAAAATTCCGGCGAGATCTCCGGTAAGATGTTCTCCCCTTTGTTCATCATTTTTTTTGTAAAAAAATGAATAGGTGCGGACCTATCAGAACTCTCCACGTGGCATCCTTTTATTAATCCCGTAATTCATTTTAGCAAAAATATCCAAACTTCAGAAATTCATATCTTCTATCCCGTAAGTCGGATTTCGACAAATTTCATATCCCCGGATTCCCTAGAACATGTAGTTTATTTTGGTCCAGTAATATTTCACTTTTGGTAATTCGAAATTTAAATCAAATTTATTATGTGAATTTGAGTATATTTATTATTCCTCTCATTCTATAATTTATTTAGAAATCCTTCCTTGACCAAATTTGATCCTAAGTGTCATACCTTTATGTTAGGACACTTTTCACATTCTTTTCATCATGTTGATACCCTATTGTTGACATTTCTCTCATTCTTTCCATTATATAAGAACCTTATTTGACCTCAAGCCTTTGTTTCAACTTTCATTTAGTTATATCTCTTTTTTATATAAATTTGGCTACAAAAATTCAATCTTCTCAACAAGATCATCATGATTTATATCGGATCTTTTTGAATCCAATCCAAGAATCGATTTCCTATTCAAATATGCATATGGAAAAACCAACTGAGTTTGACATACTCTCCATCCAATTGATTTTATAATCAACCTCCAACATATCCAATTGATTTTAAAATCCTCGGATATATGATTGCCATCATATTTCCATCCAATCCAACTTGATCCTATCTCAACCTATCCATGCCATAGTAATTAGTTTATTAATAGTAATAACTAAATATTTATGTTGTAATTGTATCTTATTTGGATCTTCACTTTGGATTGAGTCGTGTGTTGAAGTGTTTCTCTTTTACCGTTAGATATATTGTAACGAGATGGAGAGATGACTACGAGTAGAATATTTCATCGTCAGGATCTAGGCAAGTTACTCTTTTGATTAGGCTCCACTATTACCTATATTTTTTTATATGCATTGTAGTCCAACTTAAATATTATGCATTTATAGGATTATATATTATGCTATCCTATTACACCCAGTAGTTCATTGAGTTAGGTCCGAACCTTATATCATTGTCGCCATCGTGTAGAATTATACTACTTTGCTAAGTAGACGTGGATTGGGAAGTGATCCATTATGAGGTATGAGCGACTAAGTAGTAAACAGGACCAAGATAATCTTACTGAACCACCTGGGTGGAATGGTTGGGGGCACCCTGGAGGAACCAGTGGATTTTCCTGAGTGACCTGGAGATGCCCAGTAATCACTGCGGAATGCCACCCAGGCTTAAAGGGATAAATCATATCTTTCATAACTAGAATCTTACGTGTGCAGCCACAAGCTATTATGGGCTCTGGCTTGGTTGATTAGTTGTAGTGACTCTTACTAGGTGGTGCTACGAACGTAGTTATGAGTAGGTGGGATGGGCACCGCCAGAGTGAGGGAAACTCTTCTAAAAGACCATGTCTCGACCTTCCGGTTCCCATACAACATGCAGTGTGACGAACTAAAAAAGAGGTGGTCGAGTCTTGTGGGGAAAAGTGCACAAACCTCTGCAGAGTGTACAAACTGATCATGATTAGCCGTGTCCCCGGTTACGGACAACTTTGAGCATCTAGAAGTGGGAATGTTGACGGATCTCATCATATTTAATTAATCAATCGGGTTTAATCAACTTTGGGAATAGATTGACTTGGAGAAACCAATTCAATCATATTATGAGCTTTGTAGTACTGTTATGATAATCTTTGAGTAGGACAAAATCAGCTTTATGCAAACTGAAACTCTTAGAGATTTTCCACCAGCCAAAATTGCATGTAGAAGATAGGTCTGTTATATATTTTTGGGAGTAACTTGCCGTACATTCAAAGTACTGACCCATTTTGGGCTGTAACCTTCGGTGTTGCAGGATTGTATATGATGAGTAAGTGATGCGATGTAGGGTTACGATGTCTACACTCAACTTTGCCGTTGGTGTTGATGGGACTCCACTTATGTATTGTTTGTTTCCGCGGTGTATTCTTGCCCAAAGGCTATAAGGTAATAAATACCATGTATTTACGTCACTTTTTGACATGTGATTATGGTATTTCATCGAGTACTGTGTGTGCTAGCATACTGATCCAGGGATAGCACAGAAGCACAATAGACTTGGTTCCTTTTGGGACCGGGTCGTTACAAGATGGTATCAGAGCACATGTTGACTGTAGGTCGTGGCCCTAGAAACTGGAAAACCATTAGGAAGTATACTCTCTAAAAATATTATTTAAAAAAAAATCCATTACTACTCATCTTTTCTAAGTTTTACCAAACACTCCCTCTTATCCCTAACAAGTTAGACTATACCCATGCCACTTTGACCACTGAGAAGGATTGTGTTTTGTATCTTCGGGAAGGACACGATATTGGACAACTCAATACCATTTCGGAGAATAGATGTTTTCAACGTGAGTTAGAAGTATGGAAGTATGGAAGACTCGAAGAATTTGAAGACTCTAAAGATCCCAAGATTATTCAAGACCCATAGAAGACCCGGGTACATCCAAGACTAAGATGCTTGTCAAGAAGTTAAGGAGTATATTACACAATACCAATAGTATCCAAGCCCACCATGAGAGTTGTGAAATGAACAAAAGAGTGCGAGTAGAGTGCCCAACCATGCGAGCTCATGTGGAGGAAGGTACCATAGGAATTGTTTTTGATTGACTTTATGAGTGATATTTGGAGTTTTCTTGGAGTTCTCGCTATTGATTTAATGATTGGTGTCATTTGAACTGTTAAATTTAAATTTTTATTTTTGGGATACGTATTTCGTAGGATTTATTATTAATTGAACCTTGAGAGTTGTGAGCAACGGATGATGTATCAGAAGACCATCACATCGACGAAACTCCTTGTATCGAAGACTTTCAAGAACCGAAGAGAATGAAGACTTCCTGACGAAAACGTAGTAAACGAGTCTATTATGTATGCTAGTTGTTTGATAATTGTTGTGTAGGTATCCATCTCCTCTTCTCTCTAAAATTCTATCTCATCTCTGACCAACCTTGAAACCCATAGATGGACATTAATATTTTGATGAGACCAGTGACCCAGTCAAAGTAGAAGAGTGGATTCAAAATATATAATGGACAAGAATCTCCCATTTGCAAGGAGAACACAATTGTTGAGGACGGAAGTTCCCTATTCTATGGATGCAAGTTTTGAGCACAAACAATGTAGGATCATCGCCACCCAAAAATGTTTATTATTTTTGCAGGTGAAGACCTCTTTAAGAGGAGTGAGAAAGACTTAGTGTTAGAATACGTGATTCATCTATCTACATATGAAGTAATGATTTGAGTACGGGATGGATTGGCCCCCATACCGAAGACTCTTATTATATACTTTGGTATGTTAGATTGGTAAATTAGAGAGACAAAAAAATGTAGTAGAGTGTCGATGCGACAAGCCTAAACCATAGAATGGTAAGACACATTACCCTTTGTAGACAGGCATCGTGCCTAACGTAGGTTGTACGGTGAGTAAGAAACATGAAGATTTTCAAGAAGCTTCATTTGGAAGTTATTTTGACCACCATGAGCGTCTCGATAGTTAGTTTTGGAACCCATGTATTTTTTTTGCAAGACTTGTTCCTTGGGGAGATGCAGATTCTTATCTATAGAAGCTTGATGAAGAACCATCATGGAATGAAGGATTTTGAAGACCCCATAAGCTTTCTTCTAAGGGTGGTAGTTTCCTAACACCCTGGTGGATAAATGATACGAACCACACCTTGGTTGAGGTTCAGAACTGGTGTCTAAAGCTGCGTGCCCAGGATATGATTTAAGTAACGGAAGCATATGGAATTGTACCGGTGGGAGGCAAGCCTCAGATGAGAAGTGAAGGATAAACCGCAAGCCTCATAATGTTATGCCAAGACCATGGGGAAGTAACCCAAAAATCCTCGAGCCTAACACATATCTTTCTAGCCTTTGCAAATCTCGAGGACGAGATTTCTTTTAAGGATGGTAGTTTGTAACATCCCAAAATTTTCCAAATTTTGGAATGTTAATAAATAATATAATATTAATTGAATTGTTTTGATTTTGGGGTAAATGAAAAACTTTTCCCTTGAGTTTTTGTTTAAACCTTTACAAACCATTTAGTAAAATTGGATAATCATTTATCCAATAATGAAAATTTTGGTTGTGAACTTTATTCAAAATTTCAAAGAATGATTTTCTTTCTTTTGTCCTTTTGAAATTTGGTACGAACCACAATTAAATATTTTCGAGTGAGAATAAAATGACTTTCTTAAATTTATTGTGGTCCCATACTCATTCTCTAATTCTTATTTTGGAGTTTATTGGATATGGACGTTTAAGAGATATTTAAATATTTCCAATAATTTAATAAATAAAATGAGAGGAGATAATATGACTTCTCCAAAAACAGTATTGGAAAAATTTAATAATGTCGTTAATGAGTTTTTTTTCATAAAAATATATTTCTAAAATTTATTCTGAGAGGGAAATATAGTTTTCCTAGGCTCTTTATGTTTTATTTGGCCTATAAAATTTTATTTGAGAGTGTTTAACCCAAAATAGGATTCCTAAGTCAATTGGACTGAGGTCATCTATCTAATTTTTTCCCTCTATCTCTCTTTCCTTTTTCTTTATCTTGGGACAAATTTTGCACTAAGGCCCAAAGCCCGAGCGAGCTGTCTTCTTCCTCTCGTTCGTTCATGTGTACGTGAACACAGAAGCAAATGGCCATAGCAACTGAAGCTCTTCCTCTTTTCCTCCCATCTACTCTTTTGACCGATTCACTTCAGAACCTACACAAAAATTGTGGACAAGTTCATGAGGAATCCATTCATGGAAACGAACACGCGTTTTAATGCTTTTAAATGCCCATTATTTCTCCATAAATGTCATTAAATCTATTTCCAAAACCTCTCTTTTAATGTTCATTATTTCTCCATGAATGCCATTAACTCCATTCCAAAACCTCACCCACTCTCCTTCTATGGACCTCCCATGACCCTATAAATACCGCCCCTAGGACCCCTTTGAACCACACATCCCCACGCATAAAGTCCCTCTCCAAAGCCCTCTCCTTCGTGCGCAATTTCTCGTCGGAGTAAAGATGCATCCACACTTCCGGTGAAGATTTTTGTCGCCATGAAAGGTACCTAGTCCATATTTCTTCCTCTAGTTTCTTCCCCTTGCCGATGCGCACCGTTGTGACATATTTTTTCTCTCGATTACAAGGCCGGAGCACTCCATCCGTGTCATTGTGCTCTTCATGCGTTCTTCTCTACTCTGGCGGAACTTCTCGGCTATCCGAAGGCGAACATGGAGCTATAACCTTGTCCATCGAGTCGCTCAAATCATCCTCTACCCCGTTCGGCTGTTCGTTGACGCCGGAGACCTTTTTCCAAAATTCCGGCGAGATCTCCGGTAAGATTTTCTCCCCTTTGTTCATCATTTTTTTTGTAAAAAAATGAATAGGTGCGGACCTATCAGAACTCGCCACATGGCATCCTTTTATTAATCCCGTAATTCATTTTAGCAAAAATATCCAAACTTCAGAAATTCATATCTTCTATCCCGTAAGTCGGATTTCGACAAATTTCATATCCCCGGATTCCCTGGAACATGTAGTTTATTTTGGTGCAGTAATATTTCACTTTTGGTAATTCGAAATTTAACTCAAATTTATTATGTGAATTTGAGTATATTTATTATTCCTCTCATTCTATAATTTATTTAGAAATCTTTCCTTGACCAAATTTGATCCTAAGTGTCATACCTTTATGTTAGGACACTTGTCACATTCTTTTCATCATGTTGATACCCTATTGTTGACATTTCTCGCATTCTTTCCATTATATAAGAACCTTATTTGACCTCAAGACTTTGTTTCAACTTTCATTTAGTTATATCTATTTTTTATATAAATTTGGCTACAAAAATTCAATCTTCTCAACAAGATCATCATGATTTCTATCGGATCTTTTTGAATCCAATCCAAGAATCGATTTCCTATTCAAATATGCATATGGAAAAACCAACTGAGTTTGACATACTCTCCATCCAATTGATTTTATAATCAACCTCCAACATATCCAATTGATTTTAAAATCCTCGGATATATGATTGCCATCATATTTCCATCCAATCCAACTTGATCCTATCTCAACCTATCCATGCCATAGTAATTAGTTTATTAATAGTAATAACTAAATATTTATGTTGTAATTGTATCTTATTTGGATCTTCACTTTGGATTGAGTTGTGTGTTGAAGTGTTTCTCTTTTACCGTTAGATATATTGTAACGAGATGGAGAGATGACTACGAGTAGAATATTTCATCGTCAGGATCCATGCAAGTTACTCTTTTGATCATGCTCCACTATTACCTATATTTTTTTATATGCATTGTAGTACAACTTAAATATTATGCATTTATAGGATTATATATTATGCTGTCCTATTACACCCAGTAGTTCATTGAGTTAGGTCCGAACCTTATATCATTGTCGCCATCGTGTAGAATTATACTGCTGTGCTAAGTAGACGTGGATTGGGAAGTGATCCATTATGAGGTATGAGCGACTAAGTAGTAAACAGGACCAAGATAATCTTACTGAACCACCTGGGTGGAATGGTTGGGGGCACCCTGGAGGAACCAGTGGATTTGCCTGAGTGACCTGGAGATGGCCAGTAATCACTGCGGAATGCCACCCAGGCTTAAAGGGATAAATCATATCTTTCATAACTAGAATCTTACGTGTGCAGCCACAAGCTATTATGGGCTCTGGCTTGGTTGATTAGTTGTAGTGACTCTTACTAGGTGGTGCTACGAACGTAGTTATGAGTAGGTGGGATGGGCACCGCCAGAGTGAGGGAAACTCTTCTAAAAGACCATGTCTCGACCTTCCGGTTCCCATACAACATGCAGTGTGACGAACTAAAAAGGAGGTGGTCGAGTCTTGTGGGGAAAAGTGCACAAACCTCTGCAGAGTGTACAAACTGATCATGATTAGCCGTGTCCCCGGTTAGGACAACTTTGAGCATCTAGAAGTGGGAATGTTGACGGATCTCATCATATTTAATTAATCAATCGGGTTTAATCAACTTTGGGAATAGATTGACTTGGAGAAACCAATTCAATCATATTATGAGCTTTGTAGTACTGTTATGATAATCTTTGAGTACGACAAAATCAGCTTTATGCAAACTGAAACTCTTAGAGATTTTCCACCAGCCAAAATTGCATGTAGAAGATAGGTCTGTTATATATTTTTGGGAGTAACTTGCCGTACATTCAAAGTACTGACCCATTTTGGGCTGTAACCTTCGGTGTTGCAGGATTGTATATGATGAGTAAGTGATGCGATGTAGGGTTACGATGTCTACACTCAACTTTGCCGTTGGTGTTGATGGGACTCCACTTATGTATTGTTTGTTTCCACGGTGTATTCTTGCCCAAAGGCCATAAGGTAATAAATACCATGTATTTACGTCACTTTTTGACATGTGATTATGGTATTTCATCGAGTACTGTGTGTGCTAGCATACTGTTCCAGGGATAGCACAGAAGCACAGTAGACTTGGTTCCTTTTGGGACCGGGTCGTTACATGCCTAGCTTGCTCGGGCGCCTCTCCTTGTTTTGCCTCTTCGGTTGGCTTCCATCTGTGGGTTATATTCCATCATCAGTGGCGGGATCGGCCTTCGCGGCACAACAATCATCCCCGCTAGCGGTTGTGTACTTGGGATCGGTAGAGTCATCCCCAATGCCCTCGTAGAGGGGTTGAGGTTGTGGATCATCGTCCATGCTCATCTCCCAATATTGCTTCCGGTGGTGCGAACCGGAGGCCTCATCGTTGTCGGCCATCTACACCCACTACATAGGATAAGAAAAAATGCTACTAGAGTGATTGGATGATATCAGGGTAGCTAGTATAGCTAGGATAAGAAAAAAGTTCTTGATGTTTCTATTATGATGTGTGTAGCTTTCATCCTGCTAGTGATCAAATCTGCACGTGCCTAACACTATATGCTACTGTGGAGATTGTTGAGCTATGTAGTTGGACAATTACATGCAAAGCACCTTCTAGGTCAAGAAAATTAACAAAGGTCATGCACAAATTCAAGAAAAAATTCCGCATGGCCTTTGCTAATTTTCTTGAGCTAGGACCCCATTCTCAACCGAAACGGAAATTAATCGACATTTCGGGAGAATGGGGTCATTATTTGTACCTGCACAAAAATGGCACAACAAGCATATAGGCAGGACTGCATATATAAACAGGAATGCATATATATAAACATAAAAGTTTCTTGAATATATATCAACAAGCATATAGGCTGGCACCATTAAGAAAATCATTACTTACAGCAAGAAGGCACATAGCAGGCTGGTACAACAACTTCAAGCTACAACTCATCAAGCATATAAAATGTGCATAACTACCACTGAGAAAATACTATGTCATGCATACACTACATATCCAGAAGGCACATAGCTAGAAAGGGTTAAAATTACATGGACATAAACCTGTCCAGATTTTCAATGACTTGCCAATGGGATTGCTAACACCACACATAATAGTACCATCCAAACTTTGAGCTAGCATACAGAGAGCGATGCGATTTTTTTGCAAAACATCAAAACTGAAAAATCAATACACTTCAAAGGTAAGCAAAAAAGTCATTCACTTGCATAAGACTAATCCGTTCACCAATGAGACAAGAAAAGAAAGGAATTAGCCTACTGTTTTCAGACTTAGATTGTAAATAAATTCTATAAGCAAGTGAATCAAGTATTTTTGGTTTTGACAACCAGGGACGAGACTTACCACAACAAATGAAGTAGTTGTCCTGGATAGAAGATGCAGTTCCAGAATCAACAATCCCACTATGGACAATTCCTGTGAGAAGAGGTGAACAAAGGACCAACTCGTTAGCAGATTTTTGCAACTACGCTGCCATGGTTGACCAAAGAGAGGAAATGAAGGGAAGGAGCAGGGCGGCGGTGAGGAAGACGAGCAACCAGCACCTGCTCTTTAAGAAAAATTCTTTACTCTTATCCTAAAAATATAGGCACAACAGATACTAACAGATTCACTAACATATGCTAATTTGGCTGGCAGGAGCACCCAATTTCTGAACATATGATAATTGCCACTACTTCTACAATATATGCCCATCTTCTTCTCCCCCACCCATCTCCTAGGTACCAAGTTTCAGTTCAATTTTTAGTAAAGGCAGTTGGCATCACAACCCGTCAATTTTTAGGAAAAGTATGACCAGGAACTAGGTAGCTCAAGATTGGGATTTGCTCCTCCGTCGATGGAGAGATATTCTTCGGGCCCTCTCGGTGTTACAGTATCCACCATCGTCTGGCCAGACACAGTGTGATTTGATCACAGGGATGCCGGAACACGGGAACGAGAAAAGAGAACAATACCGGAAACGAGGTAACTGACATAGTGGAAAAGTTGTTGATTCACGGGGATGCCGATAAGTCTCACCTCTGGTGTTTGTAACATATCGCGAAGCAACAGGAATAGCACACGGCAACTGGAGGTTCACTCGAATATTTATTCGTGTGGGTATTGGGGTCAATATGGGTGTCCACGGCTCCGATGTTGACCATTGATCGGAAAGCGTTCTGGGTCATGTCTATACTTCACCGAACCTATAGGGTCACGTGCTTAAGGGTCATCTATCTGCTGAATACTAGACAGGGAGTCTGAGAGAAAGTCACCGAAAAGGTTTCGGAGAAAACGGAAAAGTTCCGGAGAGAGAACACCGGAATAGTTTCGGTAAAACCGAAAAGTTGTTTCGGAGTGAACCACTAAGCCGAAAAGGTTTAGGTAAGCACCTGGTACTTTTGGAGGGTGCCAGAATTGTTCTGGTAACTTCTGGAATTTTTCTGGAGAAAAGAATAAAATATTTTTTTCGGAAATATTTCGGAGCTGCCGGAAATGCTTAGGTTGCTTTTCGCAGATGAAAATCACTAATCCGAAATTGTTTCGGAACGCGCCCAAAATCATTTTAGTGGGTATTGGAATTATTCTAAGACCCACAGAAATATTTTCGGATTTTTCGGACGCGAAAAAGTGGTGTTATGAATAGTAAAAAGTACTACTTGGGATATTTTTGGAAAGCCTTCTAGAAGGACTTGGGAGCCAAGAAAGCCCCCTTGGGTTTCCTATAAATAGAGGTGTGAGGGCAGCCCCATATCCTTGATCCAAGCTCTCCCTTGAGTTCTATACAAATGCCATGCATGATCTGGCTTTCTCTCTCCCTCCCAGCGAAATAGTTTCGTAGAGCCGAAAGGCTGTCTAGGTTCCGGCAGGAACTAGTTCTGGACGGCGAAGCCCTATCGGATAGCTGACACCGTATGTGTGCAACCCCGTAGAGAGGTCGTAGTTTCGATCTTTTGCCCGAAGGGCTGTCCAAATTATCGTTCGAGTTTCAAGGGTTCTCCCGAAGGGCTGTCCGAGTTACCGATCGAGTTTCGAGGGGCCTCCCGAAGGGTTGTCCGTGACACCGTCGGAGGGACTGTCTGACCGCCTCCTGGAGCGCTGTTCGAGGAGCAGACGAGGGAGAACATCCTCGCGGTTGGGAGGTTGTAAATCCTAGCTGCGGGGATCTGCACCGACGATCTACATCGACTCTACTTCCGCTGCGCTACGAGTCGGTAACGATCAGATCAAAACCTTGTATGCAGTCTCCATAGTGGTCCTGGGCGTGTTCGTAGTGCGGAAATTTTTGTTTTCTGTTGCGTTCCCCTGCAGTCCCAGCCCGGCCGATCTACGCAGCGGGGTCTTACCTACACGCTAAGCTTGCGTGGCATCTGGGCACAGTGTATTGTGTTCCAGGAATATGTATTTTTATTGAGGCGCGGAGCCTAGTATATAATGCACCCACTTGGAATAAACAATCAAGTGGGCGGTTGTAGCAGTCACTCGTGGAGCTTCTCCGAGTGCTCGGGTGTAGAGGGATATTTGCTCGTGAGGTCGTTTAGTGCTTGAGTATATAGAGTTTTGCGAGTAATCACTCGAATATTGCTTTTTCTCTCGGGGTGAAGGAGCACCCGATACTCCAGGACCGCTCGATCTGGCGAGTGCATGTATGTTCATCTTTGTGTCATGACGAGGGAGCACCCGAAACTCTCATGGGTGCGAGTAGTCACTCGAGCACGTTTTTACTGTTGGGTGAGGGAGCACCCGAAAACTCTTATGGGTGCGAGTAATCACTCGAGCACGTTTTTACTTCTAGGTGAGGGGGCACCCGAAAACTCTGATGGATGGATACACTCCCGATGGGAGTTAAATATATTTGAAAAATGTATTTAAACTATGCAAAAAACGGTGCTTGCAAGCTGCCACTTCTGCTGACTGCCTCTTTAATTTACCTCTTGTTTGGTGAAGATCACTATCTCCTTGTTGGAGGACCGTCAAAAAGATGCTCTGGCTGCTAACCGTCATGTCTGCATGACTGGTCATAATGATGGATTTTGGTGGCGTGCTGCAGCCGCCTGTTGAGTTATCGATGCACGTATTGAAAATGCGCGAGATTTGATGCGTCCAGCGCACTGTGCCTCCCGTGTGAAGGCATCTTTGTCTCGAACTTCGAATCGCCCGGCGTGCTTGGTCTTTGAATTAATGGCTCCCGTCGTCTGGGCTTCTATGTGGGGTTTGTGTTATAAATAGGCCCCTCTTTTTCTTCTAGCAACAGTATTCGTCCTCCGCTCATCTTACTTCTCTTTCTCATCCTCTTCTCATGGCGCCCAAGCGTGGAGCTGGTATGACTGGCCGTGGTCGTGCTCACCGCGGCCGTGGCGGTCTTACACCGTGCTCTTCTCGCGGTGTTCGTCATGGTGTAGCGTTGGCGCCTTCTTCCTCCACCTCGGAGGAGGGTGTTTGGTGTTATGACTTTCTCCTGCACGTTCGTGGCCGGGGTGCTGCTCATATTCTTCTTCCTTTTGCATTGGCTGCCATTGTTTCTGCGCGTGGCCTTGATGGCTTGATGCTTCGTCTTCAGGGGTGCGCTCGATCTCCTTCTTATGTTAAGTTGGAGATTGATAGTTCCCGCTTGATTTTTCTTGGCTTTGGTTGGAAATCCTTTGCTCGTCGGTTGAACTTGCGTGATGGTGACACTCTTTGTTGCCGTTTTGATGGTAAAGACACTCTTGTCATCCCCGCTTTTGACCCGAGCGGCAACCGCATGGATCCGTACTGGCCGGAGACAGGCAGTGATGGTTCTGACAGGTCGAGGAGTCCTTCGCATGCATCTTCAACTGCTTCCTCCTCCGGTGACTCTTCGGGTTCTGATGCGGAGCCGTCTTCAACTACTTCCCCCTCTGGTTCTGAAGAGGATCTCGACATCCAACCACCAGTCAAGCGGGCGCGCCAGGCGACCTTGTAGAACTGGAGTCGGTAGCGTCATCTTCGCCGGCAGCTCGGGTGGAGCTGGAGAAGAAGCTGGTGGAGCAGGAGAAGAAGCTGGTGGAGTGTCGTCTTCGACTGCTCCGCAAATAAGTCGAGCTTCACCTTTTGTTATGTCATTGAAATCATGAGCTTGCTGCTTAGACTCCTCCTTTGTCTGTGATGATGCTCGTTGTCTTGGTGCCAATCATCCCAGCATGCACTACTGGAATTCGCCTGTTTGCCGTCTGCCAGGGCGGACGGCAAACACCTGAATGGCCGACGGAAAAACCCTTTGCCGTCTGCCCCCGGACGGTAAAGCACCCGTCAGCCATTTCATCGGCAAAGAGGTGCGTTGCCGTCTGTTGTATATCGACGGACGGAAAAGATGTTTGCCGTCCGCTGGAATAAGAAACAGACGGCAGAGAAGCTTGACGGCGAAGCTGTGCCGGCCGGCTCCGTCAGGCCATTAACGGCGGGGTTGCCGTCTACGGACAGACGGCAAAGAGCAGTGACGTCATCGGATAAGGTAATGACGTCACCCCCGCCCCCCCCGTCATATGTTTGCCGTCCAGCAGCAGACGACAAAGTCCTACTCTTTGCCGTCTGCCTTGCCGGAGGCAGACGGCATAATAACCAAAATGGTCACCCAGCTGTTGCCAGATTGCACAGCTGGGCGCCACGTGTCACTTGTGCCGACCACCAGAAGACGGCAAAGAGCCTGCATAGCCCCTTTTTATTCTGTTTTCTTTTAAATCCCTGCACTTGACAAAAATATAGACATATACATAGACATATTCTCCAACAGTTGTATAAGCACATCTCAACAGAAATATATAAGCACCCATGCATGTTCTCCAACATATTGATCAACCAAAACTATGCAAATCTCATACTCATATATATACAAGTCCAACCACAAAGTATATATAGTACATAGTAAACCAGAAAGTATCAAACACACAAGTGACCACAAATGTTTATAAAAGAAACTACAAGTCCAAATGCAGCACTCCATCGTCATAGCATGAATGCCTTGAAGCAAATCTGCAAAAAGAAGAAGAAGAAGTAGAATGAGAAGAAGAAGAAGTAGAATGAGAAGAAGAAGAAGGAGAAGGAGAAGAAGAAAAGATCCT
This sequence comes from Bromus sterilis, assembly GCA_950022295.1. Lineage (NCBI taxonomy): Eukaryota > Viridiplantae > Streptophyta > Magnoliopsida > Poales > Poaceae > Bromus > Bromus sterilis. The sequence goes on along the minus strand of OX465596.1, from coordinate 341,409,335 downwards.
CTCCTTCTGTTTTCTTCTTCTTCTTTTGAGAAAACAAAGCTAACATAAGCAATGGTGATCGAATTAAGCTAGATTTAGCATATTTTGAGGAAATTGAGCTAACTTCAGCATTTTTGAGCAACTAAGCAAACTTTAACAATTGTTGAGCCAATTTAAGCTAGCTTTAGCATTTTTTGACCCAATTAAGATAACTTTGAGATTTTGTGAGCAAACTAAGTTGACTATGTAAGTTTTTGAACTAACTAAGCTAGTTATGTCTTTTATGTGCAAAATATGCAAAGTATGGCATTTTTTGATTAAATATAGGATTTTAGAAGCTAAATATGCATTTTCAAACTAACTAAGAATTTTAAAACTTACCGGAGTGTAGCCCTCAAGGCTGAGGTGGCTGAGAAGCATCCGTCGGGTTGCCCGATGTTGACGGTGGAGAAGGGTCATGGGACGCAGCCCGAGAGTTATGCTGCACAAAAAGATCAACTAGAGGTTAGCACGACGCCACTCAATATGGTATTGATGATCATCGAAAGATACTCACCGTCCCCACAGGAGAAATGATCGGCATCGGTGGAGCGGCCTGACCAGTCTTCTCGCACATAGTCTGCACATTTGTTATTCATGAGTCAATCATATTAGGCCACTCATGACGCATTCTTTGGGTGAATATGAACAAGTGACTTACCACGAAGAGCTCATACAAGGCCCGGTTCGATGCATCGTGTCGTGCCGCGGCCTCCTCGAGAGCCTTCGCCGTCCTCTCCTCCGCCAGCCGCTCTCTCTCCGCTGCCTTCTCCTCTGCCAACCGCTCCTTCTCCTCCAGTAGCCGCTGGGTGTTCTGTCGCTCTTTCTCAAGAGCTTCCTGCAACCCCACTCCTCTAGTTAGCATTGTAATATTCAATGAGAGAAAACAAGAATGCAAGAGTCCTTATGGATAACCTGGATAGCGAGGTCGACTGGCCGCGGACGAGTCCTTATAGCAGGAGAAGAGCTCGTTTGGCGCGCCTTGATCTCAGGAAGAGTCTTATCGCACCTGATCAACTTATCTCCAATGGCCATGGCGCCTTCCGCCACCAGAGATCATCACCAGCTCCGGCTCAATAGGCTTCCCAAGCGGGTTATAATCCTCCCCGTGCTTCTCCTTCGCCACCTCAGTATAAGCCTTGAGCTTACTGTAGGCGGCAATGTTGGTGAAAGTCGAAGGACTGGCGAGATCAGACTCTGAGAGCGCCTTTGACTTCTTGTACGACGCTGTATGGGCCATGCCATACATGTCGAACACCTGAGGCACCTCCGTTTTGTTATGCTCCGCCTAAAAGACAAAGCAAAGCACGATATTAGTAAGTTGTGGGTGCCAAAAAGACAAAGAAAAGTAGAATTTGCATCAAATTTGAAGCAAATCACATACCCATTTATTCCCGTAACCAGCTAAGTTTCGGCTTCCTTGATGGTGTGGTACACCAACCATTTGGGCGCGGCGCTCCTTGGCATTGTTGTGGATGGCCAACCAGGCATCTGAGCACCAGTGGTCCACAATGGCCTCCCAACAATCCATCTTGTCCGCACACCATCTCGGTGGCGCCTAAGTTAGTAAACAAGGAAACTAATAAGTAGCCTAGATAGGAATCAAATCAAGCAAACTATTCAAGACTTAAGAAGGGTTACCGTCATGTACTGGGCCCTGGTCAGAAAATTCTTGCGGCAGTCCTTCTTGCTACGCTTGCGCCCTTGCTTGGCGTAGTAGTCACGGACCTCCTGCACTCGCATCTCGTGCCTTGTGTTCTGCAAGAGGCGCGTGGCCTCTGCAAGTAACACGTCCTCCGCCTCCTGCTCCTTGGACTCATCGACCTTGTAGTAGACCTGCAATAGCACGAGACAACACTGATGAGTGCACTGATGAGACAACACTGATGACAACACTGATGAGTGCACGAGACAACACTGCAATAGCATGATTTTATTGTGTGAAACAGAAATTACCCAAAAGCCGTTGATGACCATGTCGGCTCTGGTGTGGCATTCGACCCCGTTGATGGTCGTATCCGGCGGGGCCGGGGCAGCACAATAGTGCTCCCACTTGAGTCCAGGCTGCGGAACGTCATCAGGTCCGGGCAACTGAACCAGCCCCGGGAAGTTCTCCCTGACGAGCACACCAAGGATGGAGTTGGGATTGCGGACACCATTGCCGTATATCCAACCCCTGCAGTATAAAAAGACAAAGCCATCAGATAGACATAAGTATAGAAGGTACCGGAAGAGAGTATAAGTGCACTTACGTCTCTCCATCAGGCGTAATCAACCACTTATGGGCGGGAGTCACCGGCACGGACGGGAGCCGTGTACCCCCACGCTGGTACACGGTGGTACCCTCAGCTACCTCCTCCTCATCCGTAGTGTCCAGCTCGGCACCAGCCTCCCCCTCAGGCGTGTGCTGCTCCGGCTGATCCGGCCAGGGACTCCAGGTCGTGTGGGTGGACGTAGCCTCGTCCTCCACCTCAGGCTGGTCCACCCTGCAGTGCTCTGGTGAATCAGCCGGAGGTGGCAGCGAGGAAGCAGCAGCAGGTGCTCGTCTCCCTTTCCCGCGACCACCACCTGCTTTGCCTCTCCCGGTCTCCTTCCGACCTCCTCTCCCCCTGGGCGGCTCATCAGTAGAAGGAGGAGGCGAGGAAATACTCTCGAGCAAAGACCTCCGTAGAGCCAGAGGTGGGAGCGCATGACCCCGACCCCTCCCTTGCGAGCCTGAGGTCTCGCCCTCCATATCTGTCACGAACCTGCCAAGAATTAAAATAAAATAATTAGTACAATGAGAAAAAGAATTAATAATACACCAGTAATTACTGCAATAATGAGAATATATACAACTAATGAGAATAATGTAATTAAAGTTGAGATGCATACAACTAACAATAGTCGGGATCATCAGTCTCTTCTACGCGATCAATTGAAGGATCGTCATCGCTATCACGCGTGTCGTCGATAATGATGGCCTCATCAGGTTCAACAACACCAACATTTGGAAGGCCTTTATGTAAACGGTCAAGCATTGACAGGTCATCTGGAGCAGTAACCTCTTCTTCTTCAGGCTCTTCAACATCGTCGTTAGCGGGTTCACTCTCATTGTCTTCTTCCATGTTCTGGGGTTGCGTAGAGAGGTTTCGGAAACGTTTTTTTATCACGCGTGTTTCTTGGAAGAATTCTCCTTCATATGTCTCTGGGTCAATGTGGGGTACATAATCCTCTTCATTTGGGGGAGGTGGTCTAATATGAGGTGGCACATCATAAACGACATCCCAACCTTTCAGGTTTTCAACCGTTTGGCAGGGGTAGGATAGATAGAAAACCTGGGTGGCCTGTTGAGCCGTAATATAGACATCGGGGACATTAAAATGGGTGTCTTGTCGAATTTCGACTAGACCTACATGTTCATGAGATCGTCTAGTCCTCGACGGGAGAAACCAATGACATTTGAAGACAACGACGTTGGGAGGATTTTCACCATAGAATAGAAGTTCGTATATTGCTTCAACTCTTCCATAATACTCAATACCTCCGTCGCCGACAGCAGAGACACCCGAATTTGTACTTTTTCGATCGGCCATTTTTCGCTCTTTATCAACGGTACGAAAGCGATACCCGTTGATGTCGTATTTCTCAAATACACGGACCTTATTGTCAAAACCATTAGCGACTTGTCTCAATTCGGCGTCCATAGGCTCCTTATTTGCCTATAAGTTTTATAGGAAAGGGTTGTTATATTAGTGAAACATAGGTCGAACCAACAAATGAAACCCTATATATGAATGATAGTTACCGTTCGTTTGAACCAAGAGATGAAACCAGGATTGCCGTCTCCTTGATTGGCAAGAAGCTCATACTCTGCGATGGAATCACTTTCAATAACCACTCCATTCGAGAATTTGGCGACGTATCGACTGTATGAATTCAGGGGAATTAATAAGAAACAAGAATTATTAGAAGTTGCGAAACAATGTACGTACCGAGCACTTACTCGATGTACGGTCGCACTTCTGTTAGGTTGGTGAAGATATACAGTGTAAGAGTCTGCCATTCTTTGATATCCAAAATCTTATTTCTCGAAGCACCAACAGGTCCAAGATTCCCTTTGAATAGGCTGAGGTTGGATTGACGCCGTTGGGGGTCGCCAGTATTGTACCGAGGCTTTGGATTATGCAAATGGCGATTTTTGGCTTCATAATGTGCTGTCACGAAGTTTGCCGCCTCCTCGGTAATGAAAGCCTCGGCCATCGATGCTTCAATTCTACGTTTATTTTTACATTTTGCTCGAAGCGTCTTCTGCATTCTCTCCGTTGAATAGCACCAACGATTTTGCACAGGGCCCCCTAATCTTGCCTCGGTCGGGAGATGCAATATCAAATGCTGCATCGGATTAAAAAAACCCGGTGGAAAGATCTTCTCTAACTTGCAGAGCAACTCCGGCGCCATATCTTCCATGTCTTCTAGCACGCCATCGGATAGTTCTTTAGCACAAAGAACACGAAAGAAATAGCTCAGTTCTGCCAGTACTAGCCACTCTTCCTCGGGGATATAGCCGCGCAACATCACCGGCATTACCCGCTCAAGCCATATGTGCCAATCATGACTCTTCAGCCCTAATATTTTATGTTTTTCAGGACTCGCTCCCCTCCTCAGATTCGCTGCATACCCATCGGGGAACATCAAACTGTTTTGCACCCATAAGAGAATTTCCCTGATATGCCCCCTTTCAAGATTGAACCAGGCCCTTGGCTTGGACCAATTCTTCTTTCCTTTCGGCTGTCGCATGTTCTGTGAGGGTCTATCACATAGAGTCTCCTGGTCGACTCTAGCTTTAGGATTATCCTTTGACTTCCCATCTATGCCGAAAAATGTACCAAACAGGGCCTCGCCGATATTTTTTTCAGTGTGCATCACGTCAATATTGTGTGGAAGTTCGAGGTCTTTGAAGTAGGGGAGATCCCAGAAGCATGTCTTGTGAGTCCAGGCGTGTTCCGAATTATATCCCTTGAAATACCCGGGACGTTCTGGATCAGGCTCGAGAGAGTTCAACTGTGCCAAGACATGTTCGCCCTTCATCGTAGGTGCTCCCAGGTTTTTGACAACTTTGCCTTTGATGAACTTCTTCTTGTCTTTTCTAAAAGGATGCTTAGGAGGCAGAAACTGTCTATGCAAGTCAAAGCAGGAATACTTGCCACCCACCTTCAGCCAATGAAACTGAAGAGCAGCCTTGCATGTTGGGCACCCGAACTTTCCATGAACACAGAAGCCAGCGAAAAGCGCATACGCCGGCAAGTCATGCATCGAGTACTGGTACCAAACATGCATTTTGAAGGTCTTTTTGCTAGCTGCATCGTATGTCTTGAACCCTTCGTCCCAAGCTTGTTGCAATTCCTCCTTAAGCGGTTGCATGTACACATCCATATTCTTCCCCGGATATTTGGGCCCTGGTATTATCAACGTCAGGAAAATGTTCTTCCTTTTCATAATCTCTGAGGGGGGGAGATTGAGTGGCATGACAAATACAGGCCAACAACTGTATGGGGCTGCCATCAGACCGAAAGGATTGAACCCATCTGTGCCGACGGCGATTCGGCAATGCCTTGGCTCCTTAGCTTTTTCCGAATGTTTTTCATCAAAGTGCTTCCATGCTGAACCATCCGATGGGTGAGTCAACATCGTCTTCCCATCTGCATCAAATTCTGTTCTCTTCCCATGTTTGTGCCATGTCATCTGTCTGGCTGTCTCTTCCATCATGTAAAGGCGTTGAATTCTTGGTATCACCGGAAGATAGCTAAGAACATTTACGGGTATTTTGGTCTGCGTCTTCTCACCTTGACCATTGTCTACCACAACATACCTGGATGACTTGCATTTGGGACAATAGTCTTCGTCCGCATACTCTTTCCTAAATAAAGCACATCCATTTTCACAAGCATGTATCTGCTCATAGGGCATCTTAAGTACCTTGAGGATTTTATCCGATTGGTACAGGTTTGCAGGCATAACATGATCTTTTGGTAGAAACCGCCCAATTAGGGTCGTGATCGCATTGTAACAATCTGTGCCTAAGTTGAATTGTGCCTTCAAAGCCATCAACTGTGCGATGGCATCGAGCTGACAAAGCTCAGTGTGAGCGTGCAGCGGACGTTTCGAAGACTCCAACATATCATAGAAGGCCTTCGCAGATTCCTCCATCTCATCGTCCTCATCCCGCGCATCGTCAAAGTCCTGCACCATGTCTTCGATCCCGGTTCCGTACTCATCCGTGCGCTGACGGACCACCTCCTCTCTTCGTCGTCCGCCAGACTCGCCATGGAAGGTCCACACCGTATAACCAGGCTTATAACCCCACTTCTGCAAGTGTTTACCCATATCCACCTCTGTCGCCTGTTTATAATTGTCGCACCTAACGCAGGGGCACCAGGTTTTTCTCTGCCCATTTGCAAACGCCGCTCTCAGAAACTCCTTGGTTTTCATTTCCCATTCATTGGTGATCTCTTTCTGATTAGGGCGACCAGTGTACATCCACGCACGATCATCGCTCATCTTGTTGCTACAGCTAGCTACTAAACAACAAATATACCATTTTATTACGTCCACTTTTTATTGCTTTTATCATACATAGCTACGGCATATGCAATTAACCTACACACTAATAGGTAAAGATAGGTCCTAATCCCACCCGAGTATGTGTAGATTGGGTCGGTTTCCCATGCTTTGGTCCCTATCCGACGCGGTATTTCGGCAGCACCTCCCCGCTGTTCTCCTAATACACGTCTCGACAACAAGCCGAGAGGTTGTGTATCCGGAGAACAACAGGGAGGCGCTGACAAAATTCCGCGTCGGATCAGGACCAGAGCATGGAAAAACGACCCAATCTACACATACGCGGGCTGTCCATGGATAACGTTGGACAATTCGCAAGAATTACTATTATAAATATGCAAATGAATGCATATTTATACTGTAATCCTTTCGAATGGGAGACGCATACTGGTTACGCAACTTTACATACTGCTAGAGCTACCGTTATCGGCATGAAGGCCAGAATTGAGCAAAGGAAAAAGGGGGAGAGGACAAGAATTTTTTTGCTCACCCTCGAACTCAAGGAGGTGGCCGAATGGAGGGGGCGGAGGTCGTCGACCACCAGACCTTCACACCAGGAAAATTCCTGCACATTAAAATGCACCCAATCAACACACACACTTGATCCCGGTAATTACATCTTTTTTATTTTTTTTACCCCAAGCTCCATTAAAATGCACCCAATCTCCACCTCCAACTTCTACTTATTCATCTCCACCTCCAACTTCTTCTTCTTATTCTTATTCTATTTCTTTTCCTTTTCTTTTCCTTCATCTATTTCTTTTCCTTTTTCTAAATCTTCTTATTTCCTATTCTTCCTTCTCCTCTTCTTATTCTTCTTCTATTTCTCCTCTTCTTCTTCTCTTCTTCTTCTTCTTCTTCTTCCTTCTCCTTTTCTAATTATTTTTCTTTTCTAATTCTTTCCTTCTTCTAACTAAATTTAACTAAAAAAACTAACTACAACTAATAAGTAAAACTAAATAAAACTAACTAACTAAAATAGACTAACTGAATAGTAGCAATTAAAAACAGTAAGAATACTAACTTATATAAAAATAAAAATAAATAAAACTAACTAACTACAATAGACTAATCTAAAATCTATTAAAAACAGTAGCAATTAAAAACAGTAACAATACTAACCTAACTAAATTTTCTAATCTAAAATATGACTAACCTAACACTAAACTACAATGTGAACAACACTAATACTAACAAATCTAACAAAAACAGAGAAAACAAAAAAAAGAGAGGGAGGAGGGGGGGGGCTCACCGGCCGGAGTGGGGGTGGAGGTGGAGGAGGTGGGCGGTGGCTTGACGGCGGCTGGCGGAGGAGGGAAGCGGCGCCGGAGCCGGAGACGACGGCTGTGGGCGGGGCGGGTCGGGTGGGATTCGGCGAGGGAGGGGCGGGCCGAGGCGGGTGGGGGTGGGGCAGGCCGGGGCGGGTGGAAGCAGGAGACGACGGCGGTGGGCGAGGGCGCGGCGGCGGCGACGGTGATGGCGTGGCGGCGGCGTGGGGCAAGGGCAGAAGGGAGGCACGGGCGAGAGAGAATGGAGAGAGTGGGAGATAGAGGAGGACGACGGGCAGTTAACGGCCAGGAGCCTTGCCGTCTGCCCCAGGACGGCAAATTACGCTTTGCCGTCAGGGGCAGACGGCAAAGCTCCTGGCCGTTAACTGCCACTCGTGGAACGGTCTGGGAGGGCCCACCTGGGGCTTTGCCGTCTGCGCACGGACGGTAAAGAGGTCTTTGTAATGGAATCTGTCTTCGAGTCCTTTGCAAACGAGAGTTATCTTCAAGTCCTTGGCGATCGAAAGCTGTCTTCAAGTCCATTAGAACTTCGCTTTTTGGGTTCTATCGGGTGCACGACAGCGCTCCCGATGGGAGTAGCCCCCGAGGTTACGTTTTAGTCGAAGAGTCGAACGTAGGCTGAGATCTGTTTCCTTTGTCATTCTTCCATTATTTCCTGTCTTTTATCGGGTGCGCGACAGCGCTCCCGATGGGAGTAGCCCCCGAGTCTTTAGGTGATCATTGGCGATTGGGTGAAGACTTAAATATTTGTCTGCGTCCTGGGCTCCGTCCATATTTCTTCAGAGTACAGGGTGTTCCATCTAGTTGTAGCCGTGTCTTTCCCTTTGATTCCGGACAGAGTTCAACGGGTGACGCTTGTCGATGGGTTTTTGCTTGGTCCCTTTTGAACTTTGGGATGCGTGAGCTATGACGATGTCTCTTGGGAGGAGATTTTGCAACCGAGCCCCCGAGTGCTTTTGAGAAAGATTGCGATTGCGACGATAGCGTCTCTTGGGGGGAGTTTTTGTGCTCGAGCCCCCGAGTGCTTTTGTGAGAGATCGCGATTGCGACGATAGCGTCTCTCGGGGGGAGTTTTTGTGCTCGAGCCCCCGAGTGCTTTGCTAAGAGATCGCGATTGCGATGATAGCGTCTCTCAGCGGGAGTCTTTGTGCTCGATCCCCCGAGTGCTTTGGTAAGAGATCGCGATTGCGACGATAGCGTCTCTCGAGGGGGGGGGGAGTTTTTGTGCTCGAGCCCCCGAGTGCTTTGGTAAGAGATCGCGAGTGCGAAGATAGCGTCTCCCGGGGGAGTTTTTGTGCTCGAGCCCCCGAGTGATTTGTTGTGGTAGGATTTGGGCAACATCATTTTATTGCATCAAAGGTTTACATGAGATGCCAGATGAGCATGACTGGTGGAGACTATGGGTAGAACAGGCGTAGGTTTGCTACGTTCCATGGATTTCCCGCGTCCTCGTCAGTCTTCGGGTTCTTCAGTCTATAGGCGCCTCCTCCTATGACTTCTGTGATTATGAACGGTCCCTCCCATTGGGGGGTGAGTTTGTGAACTTTCTCTTGTATGAGCCGTAGGACAAGGTCGCCTTTATTGAAGGTTCTGGTGCGCAGGCGACTGCTTTGGTAAGTGTGCAGTTTGTCCTGGTATCCCTCTGATTTTTCTAGGGTTGTGTCCCTTCCTTCGTCTGCTGTGTCTTTGTCATCTTGCAGCGCTTCTTCTACTTCCTCTTCTTCGTACCCTGAGATCCGGGGTGCCCCAAATTTGAGGTCATGTGGAAGCACCGCCTCCGACCCGTATACCATAGAGAAAGGTGTGTACTGGGTTGCATTATTCGGGGTGGTGCGTAGGATCCATAGTACGGCAGGGAGTTCTTCTACCCAGTTGCCCGCGGCCTGCTCGAGTGGTGCGAGGAGCCTCTTTTTGAGTCCTCCGCATACTAGGCCGTTTGCTTTTTCCACCTGGCCATTGGATTGTGGGTGTGCGACTGATGCATAATTGACTTTGATGCCCAACTCTTCGCAGAGGTTCTGGAGCTCTGCCGCTTTGGGGTTCATACCGTTGTCCGTGGTGATGTTGTGCGGCTTTCCGAACTTGAAGGTGATTAATTTGATAAGATTTGCTGCAGTGAGGGTTGTATTGCTAGTAATTGGTGCTGCTTCGATCCACTTGGTGAATTTGTCGACTGCTACTAGAAGGTGGGTTATTCCTCCCTTTGAAGATTTTTTGAGCGGGCCCACCGTGTCGAGTCTCCAGATGGCGAACGGCCATGAGGGTGGTATGGTCTTGAGTTCTGAGGATGGATCGTGTGGTTTGCTGGAAAATTTGTGGCAGGCCATGCAACGCCGCATGATGTCCTTTGCGTTCCTCATGGTTGTTGCCCAGTAAAGTCCTGTTCTAAAGGCTTTTGCCACGAGTGCTCGACTGCAGGCATGGTGCCCGCAGGTGCCTTCGTGGATCTCTAGTAGTAGGGTCTTGCCGTCCTCCTCGTCTATGCATTTATGTAGGACCTGGGAAACGCCGCGCTTGTAGAGTTGTCCGTTGATTACTGTGAATGTTTTGGAGCGTCGACTAATGCTTTTTTCTTCTGCAACGTCCTGCAGTAGGATGCCGTCGATTAGGAACCTGCGGAGTGGCTCTCTCCAAGATTGGTCCTCTGGTGCGGGTGGCTCTGGCTCCTCGTCTGCGTTGTGGGCTTCTTCATTAACTACTGGGTCTGCGGATGCTACTTGTGCTGGTTCAACTGTGTTGTCATCCTCCGTGTCTGCTTCTGGTCTGAGTCCTTTGATTGTTGTGATGGTCTCGCCTATATAGGCCAGAATGTTTCCACCGATCTGGTTTCTCATGTGTGATTGCGCCATTCGCTGGTGTATTGCTTCTGCGTTGCTCAAGCCGAAGGGCATTTTGGGGTGGCCTGCTTTTCCTGAGTCCGTCGGGTGTATTTGGTGTTTGACCGCGTCGTTGTCGCTCCTGGAGTCCCGTCCATGCTCTTTTGACTCGCTTCTGCCTGCTAGTGGGAAGGTGCTTTTATCTGTCGCCGTGACTGTTTCTGTGAGTTCTTGCTCGGCTGCGAATGTGTCAGAGACTTTGTGGAAGTCTCGGTCACATTTGTCGGACTTGATGAAGCTCCCGTTGACTGTGATGACGCCCGCGGATCCTGTCATCTTGAGTTTAAGGTAGGCGTAGTGCGGAATCGCCATGAATTGTGCGAACGCTGGATGTCCCAATATGGCGTGATACTGTGATTGCCAATCAAGTACTTCGAACTCGAGGGTGCGTCTTGCGAAATTGCTTCTGTTGCCGAAGACGACTTCGAGCTCGATTAATCCAAGGGAGGTAGCTGCTTCTCCGGGGACTACACCGTATAACACGATGCTTGATTTCTCCCATACTGATCGAGGGATCAACATCTTGCGCAGGGTGCTGACGAAGATTATGTTCATGCTGCTGCCTCTGTCCATGTCGTACCCTCCGATTTGAGCGTCGAGGACCAGGGGCGCGTGCCCCGGCCTTGGGACTGCAGGCGGGTGGTCTCTTTGGGAGAACCTAATGCTGGTTTCTGCGTCGTGTAGCTGGTAGACTTCGACTGCGTTAAAATTCTCGGCTGCTCTAGCCTGCAGGGTGTAGGCGTCCTATTGGGCTTGCGATACCTTGCCTTCTTGGATCATGTACACCTTTCCTTGAGTGGGCGACTGCTCGGCTCGTCGGGCGCGCTTGGCTTCTTGCTGTTTTTCCTCCTTGAGGCTTTCGGCGAGTTCATTGAACAGGCGGCAGTCTCCCAGGGTGTGGCTCGATCTGATGTTTCCCCAGCTGTCTTCGAAGCAGTGGATCGTGCATGGTCCTTCTAGATGTTCCCTGACCGTGAGCTTGCTAGATCCGGCATGCCATTTCCTCCTTGAGATTCGGAAGAATAGCGCGTGGTCCGCTGGGTGCTCGTGAGCTCGCGGGTCGACTTTGATCCCTGCACTTAGATTCTGGTTCCTTATGAGATTGGCGAATTCATCTGGCCTTCGATCTGGGTCGTAGTATTCGCCGGTCCGAGTCTCGGAGTCGCTGCCCTGGCGGGTGGTGGCTGTCCGTGCGGCGGCAGGTCGTCGAGTGGTCGGCGATCGTGCGGCTGTATAGTTCGACTCGTCGGGTGGAGTCGCTTCGTAGGATCCTCGCGCATGCCTTTTGGGTCGTCGATTTCTTCTTTGCTGGCGATGATTTTGGCTGTCGCTGATCTCGAGCTCGGAGTCAGTGTCTTGTTGTGCGGCGGGTGCCCGGGTGGCGGTGGGACGTTGAGTGGCCAGCATGTCCTCTTCTTCATGTTGTAGTTCGTCGATCGGGGTCTCCGTGTAGAACCCTTGCGCCTTTCTTTTGGGTCGTCAAGTTCTCCTTCGCTGGCGGCGGGCTCGGTTGCCGCCGTAGTATTGATCTTGGCACAGCTGCAGGCAGAGCGATCTTGACGGGGCGGCAGAGATGTTCGCCGTGATCTTGAGTTCCTCGGGTAGATTGTATCTGGTTCTTGCCCTTGAGTTACGGCTTGCTGGAGACGGAACCGCCGAGATCGTAATTCCAACCTGTGTAGTTCCCACAGACGACGCCAATTGACGGGGATGTGCCCCGGCAAATCCCATGGTCAGGGACCCTGGGTTAGTCATGAGAGGCACAGGTTGGACGATAAGCTCGTCGGCTAACAGGAGGATACATTCCTTCTCGATATTATTGATTGGAGATGGCGATTACAGGGAAGCCGAGGCTAGTGCGCACAAGGCTAGGTTACAGATTGTGTATTGCTTGATCTCGACGTCTCCCCTCCTAGCCCTTATATACTAGGCTAGGTCTCGGGGAGTCTGTCCTGATTACAGATGAGGTTTCCTAACCATGATCTTGTTCCGTACGGCAAGTTTTCACCTTCCTTATGACTCGCGGACTCCTACGTCGGTGCCACTAGTGGGTCAAGGCTGGGCCCAGGCGGCATCTTTGTGGGCCTTCTGTCTTCTGGTACACCGGGTAGGCTCATCCATAGGAGTCGTGGGGTCACCCCCTCATCACGCTCCATCTTGGAATCCATAGTGTTGCTTGTGCCGGTCTTGATTATTAATTATGGCGTCGTCCAGATTTCTTGAGACGTTCCTCTTTTGCCCCTTGCGAGGCATATATATATATATATGTTGTTTTTGTGGTGTGCTGCAGCTATTCTCCTTCTATCCTTTTCTCTCCTGCTTTCTTGACATGGTGTAACACCCCGGGTGTCACACTACAGTAATCCAACAATAATTACTTTGATTAAGGCCAAGAAATCTTGATTAGGCATGTGATAATCACCTTGACCATGGCTTGTTCAAATTCAACCCAATTAAATAATTCCAAAACAATGGGACCACTAATGTTGTTCCAAAAATTGTGCGACCAATTTTTTATAATGCCAATTCATCAGTAGGTCATGCCCATTTGGATGTGGGGATTTATTAAGCTATTAAATAAATCAGAAAATCAAAGCAGCAGCCAAAAGTCCCTTTTAATCAGTTGCAACTCAAAAACAAATAGAAAAAGATTTTATAAAAGCCCCAAACTTTTTGTGGCACTTCAGTAATGTGCAACACAAATATACCAACAAGTTTCATACTTGCTAATAATCATTTGATGCCAAACATAAATAAACAGTACCTAAAGAGCCTAGTTAACCCTTTGCTTTTTATTTAATATTAAATTGAGTTTAATTGTGACCCAAACATTTGGTAGCCATGTTATATATTGTATCCATATTATTGGAGCAAGTTACACATTTTTGTAAAATCAATCAATGGCCAAACAAAATGTAAATAGAAATAACAGAAAGAAAAAGAAAACCTAAAAGGAAAAAGCACTAAACCTCGCCTAGGGCGAGGCCCAACCATCCAGCCCACCCCTCCCATGTTTTCCCCTGTACCCCTAGCACTATGCCGACCGTGGCCATGGCGCCACCGACGCGTTCGTCGTCGCCGTCGCACCTAGTGGACTCCTCGCGTCGCTACATCAAATCGGCGTGGATAAGAACGGCCTGGAGCACACGCTGGCAGCCAAGGATATTCCCCCCTGACCTCGTCTTCCCCATTCTTCCCGAGCTCGCCGGTGGGCACCCGTCACCATGGCCTCACCGTAGCCGCGGCCATCTTCCTCCCCGACCTCAAAGAGGATGTCCCGGAGCACCAGCGGGGACTCCTCCTTCGTCCCCTGCAACGAATCGCACTCGGAGGCCACTACATCGCCGGAATCACGCCCCTCCGGCCACGGCCACTACGCCATTGTCGGCGATTCACATCGTTCAAGTCTCCCCCGAGCCCACTTCCAACCCCGTCGTGCTCGCAGTGAGATTCTAACACGGGCAAGGCTCAAGAAAGGATCATCTAGGAAAATATCAAACATCAGGCGTGTATCCCAGGGTAGTTGTATGTGCTTGCAATAAGAACTTTGCACAACATCTTTTGTCCTACCCTCTCGCTACAAACCGGGCCAAAAGGAACTTAGGGAGATTAAGGTACTCCTGTCAAAGAGCACCAGAACAAAGCATTAACACTTCATGGATAAATGGAATCCTCAAATTATAGTCCATCCCCTTTGGTGTCCCAAGCTGTCACCATTGAGATTGCCGGTTCCGGACTATAATAGGTGCATACAACTCATAGATAGGATGAAGAACACCACAAACTCAAGAAACAAAAGGGTGATCAGATTTGAAATCATGGCACTCGGGCCCAAAGTGACAAGCATTAAGAGCAACAAGTTGTAACAGAGATGATAAACACCAAGTAGATGATAGGCAACATGCCCCCAACAATCTGATTGAACCATTACATGATCTAACTCATCCAATCCCTACCATCCCCTTTGCCTACAGCAGGGAATTACTCACACATGACAGAGAAAGTCATGGAGGGGTGATGGAGAGGCGATGATGATGACGATGGCGATGATTTCCCCTCACCGGAGGCCAAAGCAGCCTCCAGATTAGCTCTCCCGAAGAAGAACAGAGGGTTGCGGAGGCTCCGTGATGTAGATTGGAAAAGCAACTTTTGTTCTGGGGTTTCTGCGTCGGGAGAATAAATAGAGCCAAAGTAGGGCACCAGGGGACGTGGGACCAAGCCAGGAGGGCAGGTGGCGCGGCCAGGGGCTGGGCCGCGCCAGGCACCCTCCTGGATGCCCCCTGGCGAAAAAGGGTTCTGTCTTCGAGAGTTTCGGGACGAGAGGTAAATATAGGCGAAGTGGGGCAGTCAGGGGGGCACCAGAGGTCCAGGCGGCCTCCCGACGCGGGCCCACCCTAGGCAGCCTGTGCACCAGGTGGGGCCCCTTTGGCACCCCTTTGGGCATCTGGAAGTTTCCGGTACGCTGATTTTTTATATATTTTCCCCGATTTTTTCTGGCAATTTAAGTAATGGGAAAACCTGAAATAAAAAGACAGCAGAAAAAAGAAACTGGCACTGGGGTGCAATGAGTTAATAGGTTGGTCCAATTATGATCAAAAGTGTATGAAAGTGTATCAAAAGCATAGCAATATCACCCGAAACATGCATGGAGCAAGCATAAATTATAGATACGTTTGGAACGTATCAACGACTGATGTGTAGTTGATCTTGATGCCCAGTTCCTTACAAAAGTTTTAGAATTCTGCTGCTGTGAAGTTTGCGCCGTTGTCCATAATGATGTTGTGCGGTACACCGAACCGGAAGATGATTGACTTAATGAAGTTTACTGCCGTGAGGGATGTCGAGATGGTGATTGGCACTGCTTCGATCCACTTGGTGAACTTTTCGACTGCTACCAGGAGATGTGTCAGGGGAATATCCCACGGCTAGACCCGACTTAAAGACAAAGCCGGTCGGATGATAAGAGCCGGCTCGCATAGATGAAAGCCGGATGAAGGAATCAAGAAGGAGTCCTAACTTGGAAGATACGAAAAACTACAAGACTTAGAGTAGGACCCGGATTGATATTCTACTTGTAATAGAAGAAGAGACTAATTTGTGTCCTACTAGGACTCTACATGTAAGCCTCCCCTTTCCACCTATATAAGGAGAGGTAAGTCGCCCCAAAGAGGGCAGAGACTCAATAGACAACTTCAACAAGCTCTAGATAAGAGATTAGTCCCGGGTCATCTAAATCCGGGACAACTAGACACACCTATAGGAGAGCCGGCGACATGCCGGCGACTCTCCGTGAGCAAAGTATTAAGATCTAGCCACAAACAACATGTAGGGTTTTTACCGGACGAAGTTTCCCGGGGCTCTAAGCTCTATATATCGCGTCTTCTTGTGATTTCCTTCCTCCTCGTACACTCGTAGCAAAGACCACAAAATCAAGTCCGACTCTACGGACATCTGCCGTGACTTTCCCATGACAGTTGGCGCCCACCGTGGGGCCTGCACACTAAGGTGTTGTCATCTTGGAGGAAATTCTCACAGGGATCGAGAAGCTCGTGATCGGCCGGACGAAGAAAAACCGGTACGAACAGATCTACATCAACTTTGATCGTGTTTTAGATCGGATCTGTAGAAGATACAGCTCTCGATATCCAGATCGGATTGGACCACGGAGAAATCTAAGCGGTCAGAAATTCTGATCGGATGCAAGAAAACAAAAAGCCGGCGGCTCAAACGCAAACACCAGATGTGCCATCAGCGGATTCGGCGTCGAGCGCCAACTCTCTCGTGGTCGCCCACGCCGCGGCTGACTCTAGCGCCGAGCGCCGCATACCTAATCGGATTTCTCGACTCGGCGCCGCCAGTTTCCCCTAGCATGTTGGTGCCCCACAGTCTTCAAATCATCAAGTTTGGAAACCGGCAAAAAGAAAAGGAATCCGCTGAGTAAGTCGGCCATTGCCGGATATGCAGATTGAATTGATCCGACGATACAGACACGCATCTGGTAGACATCACTGCTGATCCATCCAAGCCATGTATACATTAAACGTTGATCCATCTAAGCCATGCATACGGGATCCATCTATCCAACAAACTAGCTATACTACTTCTTCACGATTGATGCATCAGCATATGGACGGCCGGCTTGCAGCTCGGATCCGTACACAATGATAATTCGGCCACCATAATCTGGCCTTCCGCTCCTCTAACTAGCCTACACGGCTACACCTCGGCTCGGATGCCGGCCACCCTAGCCGCCTTCTGCGGCGCGCCTCTACTTACGGTGGATTGGTCACATCCAGCTCCCAGCAACTCGGCGCCTTGTTCGTTCGATCTAAACTCCTAATCGGCACAGAGTCGGCAACACCTCTGCTACATGTCCACGCGTGCCAATTCGGATGCAAGCAAATTTCAGACTCGTCGACCCGTCCAGCTGCAAAGCTAGCACAAACTTGTACAAATTCCTGATAGATGAACAGTACAATGCAAATATTCACTCGGCCAAGCTTCAACTAAGCACTGGTTCTACCACAACCCAGTTTCGCCTCCGCCACCAGTGCCGGCTCCGTGCCCACTGCTTCTGAAGCTACAGCGTGTCGCAGACGCTGTAACGATTACAAGACCAACTCCGCGTTGTCTTTGGAACTACGCATATACTGACTCTTCACGCCACCATTGGAATGCGACATACGCCGGCTCTCTACTCAGCCGCCGATCGGATTTCTATTGCCACCCATGAGTCGACCTCTTCCTAGCACCGTCACACCTGTTAACTTGGTTGCGTTCGTATACGGTTTCGTCAATCTGCTAAGGAGCTAGCTCACCGGCTAGTGACAGATACACATACCAAAAGCCGACTTCCAACGTCGCGTCCGACTTTCACGTTATCGTCTCCTGGGCTACCAACAACCGGTCCTTATGGGATTAATCGCAATAGCGCCGCGGCTGACTTCGATGATCCATGGGTTTCCACTGCATCATCAAAATCAGCTAGAAAATTCTGGAGAAATCAATCCATCCTTCACAAATCTTAGGAAAATCCCGGCTTAGATTCCGGTTCATCGGTAAAATTCCGGCTCAGATTTCGGTTTATTGGAAAAATTCCGGCTCTTTCATTAAGTCATTGGTAAAATCCTGGCTCAGATTCCGGTTCATTGGAAAAATTCCGGCTCTTTCATTAAGTCCCGGATCATCGGTAAAATCCCGGCTCAGATTCCGGTTTATTACAAAAATTCCGGCTCACCGATGAGTTCCGGTTCATAAAAAATTCCTGCTCCTCGATGAGTTCCGGTTCATCAAAAAATCCGGCTCCTCGATGAGTTCCGGTTCATCAAAAATTTCGGATCCTCAGCGATTCCTGGCTCATCAAAAATTCCGGCTCCCAGATGAGTTCCGGTTCATCGAAAATTCTAGCTCCTTTATGAATCCAGGATCATTGCAAACTACCGGCTACACAAGAAATCTCGGTAAGACTCGGCACTTCTGGAACCCAGAATTTGTCACCTTACGCATTGCACCTTTATTTTCATATCATGATGCATTGCATCATTAGTCATTTCACCTTTATTTTCATATCATGGTGCATTGCGGATTATGCATTCTTAAGTCGACTTCCGTTGCAAAACGACTCTCGCCATATATATAGGTCAACTTCCGTTGCAGCCGGCTTTCGCCATATAAATTTATAAGTCGACTTTTGTCGCAATCGGTTCTTGCCACATTACAACTTTCGAATAAACCAACTCTAGTCACACTAACCCCCCTTACATTACATGCACTTCATACATTTACTGTTTTGCATCATACATTGCATAAACTGTATTATTATAAATCTCAGAAACCTGGGGGCTTGATCAAACCCTTTATTGGTATCTGAGCATGTATGTGTTTATTTCAGGGGAAATTCAGGGGGCTTGATGACACTCATCAACCTTTAACTGAGAAAACCCGGCACATATGTGTAATTTACATGTATATGACTTATTTCAGGGAAATCTTGGGGGCTCGACTATACTCATCGAGTCTTAACTAAGAAAAATCTGCATATACATGTGGCACTCCACGCCTTATAACTGCCTGTATGTTTGATGCTCATACGATCTAAAAAATGCGAAACCCGGCTAAAGACTCTCAAGAGAGTCTTGAAGCAAAAAACGGAAAAACGCTGAGCAATGTGAGACGACTTACAGAGAAGTTCCGACTCCTGGATAACCCGATATTTTTTCTCAAACACGAGAAACGAGGAAAAGATGAATATAGAGCCGATTTCTATATGAGCAATTTGTACTTTACCCATTGCATACATCATCATAAGCATATTGTTTATTTAGCATGCGTATATTATAAAATCATACTTCCGGGTTATACAAAGAGTGAAAACCTATGTGATTCGGAAAAGTGCCAAGATGCACATGCCGACTCATAGGAACTTTATCTCGAAAAATTCCTATGTGAATCGGCAAAGTGCCAAGATGCACATGCCGACTCATAGGAACTTTATCTCGAAAAATTCCTATGTGATTCGGCAAAGTGCCAAGATGCACATGCCGACTCATAGAAAATTTATTTCAAAAAATTCCTGTGTGATTCGGCAAAGTGCCAAGATGCACATGCCGACTCATAGGAACTATAACTCGAAAAATTCATGTGTGATTCAGCAATGTACCAAGATGTACATACCGACTCATGGGGACTATAACTCAAAAAATCTCTGTGACCAGGCATGATACAAAGCTACTCACACCGGCTCATGGGGACTATACCTCGAACTTTTCTAAAACTCGGCATGACACAAAAATGCTTATGCCGACTCTTGGGGACTATAACCCAAAACTATCTATGATTCGGAAAAAACTTGTCGACTCCAATATAACAAAAGTGAACCAAAGAAACGACTATCAAAGTCAGAAACAAAGAAGGACCAAAGTCCAAATCAGGCCGACTTTCATCACAAAGATTGGCATCCAAAGGACAAATAGCAAATTCAAGACAAAATATCACAAGGTATGTGACCACACGCTGGTCACAAGCCACGGAACATGTTTTCCGACCCAGCACCTGGGGGCTTTTTAAGAATGTCCATAAAAGGCATAACAGTTGGCACACATTATTACGGGTTGTTGAAGGAAACATGTTCCAGCACTCGAAGCGCCACTCTATTTAGAAGCTGGAAACATAACCCAGCATATCATATCTACCGGCTTCAGCAAACTCTCATTCACCGGCTTTTATCAACAAGCAAACGTTTGCCGGCTTCACCAAAATTTGCCGGATTTGGCATATAATACTTGCCGACTTCAGAAAACAAGCAAGAAATTGTAAGTCCCAGGTTGCTGCAGGCAAGAAAACCCGGCACTTGGGGGCTACACTAGTTCGAAGAAAATTTCACAAGAACAAGTCCCAGGTTGCTCTAGGCAAGACAACCCGACACTTGGGGGCTACACCAGCAAGGCTATTTTTCCAAGTCATCACAAGATGATAAACTCAGAGCTTGGGGGCTATAGGTGATATGGACATAAAATTGCCTGTAAAATTTTTCCCCATCCCTTTTGACAAGACATGGAAGAGCAAAGAGCAACGTTGAACTCAAACGTGGAAGAGCTCAAAATTGAATCATATCGGGTTCATTGACATGAATCAGTGGAGCAAGCCGGCCTAATGGTTTGGCCTCTAGACCCGGTCTTTATCCTAACTATTCATTATATTGTAAGTTTACCATGGACGCGCCCCTAGCGTTCTCTTCTACGACAATCTCATTGCCAAGGAAAAACAGAGGAAAGATGAAGCCCACGTCAAGATTGCGTCCAAGCTAAACTTGGGGGCTAATGTCGGGGGAATATCCCACGGCTAGACCCGAATTGGAGACAAATCCGGTCGGATGACAAGAGCCGGCTCGCATAAATGAAAGCCGGATGAAGGAATCAAGATGGAGTCCACCTAACTTTGAAGATACGAAAAGCTACAAGACTTAGAGTAGGACCCGGATTGATATTCTACTTGTAATAGAAGAAGAGACTAGTTTGTGTCCTACTAGGACTCTACATGTAAGCCTCCCCTTTCCACCTACCCCGAAGAGGGCAGAGACTCAATAGACAACTTCAACAAGCCTTAGATGGGCTATTTTTTTTTGAAGCTTAGTTACAGAATTAAGTCTAGGTTTAAGGATGAGCTACTTAGATTGGATAGACTTTCTGCCCCCTTGATGGGCTATTTTTTTGAAGCTTTTGTTGTACATTTGTAAATAATGTGTTTAAAGGAATAAAATGCTGGGGGGGTGTTTTCCCTCCAGTCTTAAAGCTTCAAAAAAAACTTCAACAAGCTCTAGATCAGAGATTAGTGCCTGGTCATCTAAACCAGGACAACTAGACACAACTATAGGAGAGCCGACGACATGCCGACGACTCTCCTTGAGCAAAGGAATAAGACCTAGACATAAACATCATGCAGGGTTTTTACCGGACGATGTTTCCCGGGGCTCGAAGCTGTATAAATCGCGTCTCTCTCTGTGTGATTTCCTTCCTCCTCGTACACTCATAGCAAAGACCCCATAATCAAGTCCAACACTACGGACATTTGCCGTGAGTTTCCCACGACAAGATGTGTTCGACCACCCTTTGAAGATTTCTTGAGTGGACCAACCATATTGAGTCGCCACGTTGCGAAGGGCCAGGCTATTGGTATGGTTTTGAGTTCTGACGCTGGCACGTGAGGTCTGCTAGCGAATTTTTGGCAAGCGGTGCAGGGTCGCACGATTTCTTCTGCGTTTCGCATTGCAGCTGGCTAGTAGAAACCTGCTCGGAAGCTTTTGGCCATTAGGGCGCGGATGCTCGTGTGGTGGCCGCAAACTCCTTCGTGGATCTCGAGTAGTAGAGCCTTGCCATCTTCTTCCTCAATGCACTTTAGGAGTACTTGAGAAATAATGCCCTTGTATAGCTGTCGGTTGATTATGGTGAACACATTGGATCGTCGACTGATGCATCTATGTCACAACCCCAAGTTAGGTATGTGCTAGAATAGCAAGTAACATTCCATCATGTTAAAATGTTCAAAAGAAATCAAAATGGGAGAGAGAACACCCCCCAGAGAGATGCCACACCCCCCCCCCCCGCACCCTTTCCCCCTCTCTCCGCTGTTCCGCTCGGTCTCTCTCGCCGGATTTTGCCCCTGCCCGAGCGCCTCCGCAGTGCGCGCCACCGTGACTGCGTAGCCATCATCGTCGAGGAGCCAAGACACCTTGTCCAGCATGTTCGCCGTGGACGTCTTCGCCAATATGCAACGGATCGCGAGCTCGAAGGCCCTGTAACCGCCGCAATCTCCATCGCCATCTCACCGTCCGCCGTGGGCTCCGACGAGAAATTCGTCGTCTTGGTTGCCCCTTCGACCACCCCGACCACTACAAAGCACTCAGGGTGAGCCCCTCTTCAAAACCCCCCAACCCTTGTGCTCTAACTTGGCCCCCTCCATCTTTTTCCATGAGAGCCGAGCCTCGCAGCCGCCATGGCCGGTGAAGTACTTGCTCCCGTGCGCCATTGACTCGCCTGACTAGCCCATCGCCTTCCTGGTGTCGCCAGCATCAATTTTCACTAGGCCGTGGTCAAAACCCCGCACCAGAACGCAAACCCGACGTCGCCGGACTTCTGTCTCCGCCATTCGTCGTCGCCGGCGTGGCTTCGGTGCACCTCTTGGTCCCCCGTTTGCACGAGTCGATGCGGGCGAGTGCAGGACGCATTTTGGTGGTCACGGCGTGCCAAACGGTGGCCGGAGACGCCATCCCGTGCGAGCGCCATCGCACTGGAAGTCGCCGGCGGCTAACTTCCGGCGAGCGGTGACGTGGCTGCTTAATTAGGGGCTTAAATCCCGGGTTAAGTGACCCTGGGTCACTGACAGTGGGACCCAGTCCCCCTAATCCTCTCTGTTTAATTAAACAGAGAGGGGATTAGCCCCTGAGTCAATGACAGGTAGGGGCCCCATGTCAGTTTGACTGGGTCAACCCCTGATGTCATGCTGACACAATAAACAATTTCCAGATTAAAAAGAAATCAGAGAAATTCCAGAAAATAGCTTAAACTTCAATAAATCATAGAAAATTCATATTAACTCGAAATTGTACAAATAATATGTCTAAAATTATCAGAAAAATCCAAGGAATATGAATATGGAGTTTGTTTGTATGTTGGACCAATTTAAATTGGGTGAACAGTGGCAAACATCCATATGGCTTTAATTTGAATTCAAATTTGGAGTGAATTTGCAAATGACTTTGAAACCCACTTCTATTAAATGTTTTCATCCACACATCAGAGACTTTACCTCACCTTTACAACATCACTTCATGCTGAACCTTTTCAAATGAACTTTCATGCATTCAAATGCATTTGAAACTCATCGATAAATCAAATGGAGTTTGAATTTGCATTTCAAATGCAATATACTCCTTTTAAATGGAATGCTCAACACATCAGTACCATGAACATCACCTTATGCAATTGATCATGTGCTTGTGCATTGTACCTTATGTTGATCACTTTGTTTGTATTGTTTGCTCGGATAGAAGTGGAGCCGGAACCCGAGTTCACCCCCTTCGTTGTAGACCCCGTGACTGAACCTCGTCAGCAAGGCAAGCAAACCCCCATTGATCATGTCGATAAAATCCAAATTCCCTCTCAGTCTCGCTTATGCATTGTTTAGGATGATTACCATGATACGTTTCTACCACATAGCTGAACCCATATCCTTTGCATGACCTATCATTTTTTCACAGTAGTAAGCAAACCACAATCCTTGCAAATGTAGGAGTTGGTTGATATCTTGTGGCCCCTGCAAATGTTACTGCTTATTGCATGCTTAGAGTGATACAATGTTGATACTATTATGTGAGTCGGGATGATAGTGATCATGTTGATGGTGGTGGAGATGTGTTGGTGAATCTACCCTAATACAAGGTGAACGATGAGAGGCTGTGTAGGAGTACACAGTGGGTTGTCTCGTTGAACACCGCCTTAAATCCGAGTTCTTGTGTGGCGATCCAAGAAGAAGAGTACAACCACACATTGGGCTCACTGACCCCTCTCATCCTAGTACCTCACCCCGTTCGAACCCCAGAAGTCGTAGTAGTTCGGAGTTCTGGTAGGGCTGTGGCACGGTTTGCGAAGTGGATGACCGACTTTTCAAGACCGGCTTGGGACCCTGCACACATCGTTTGAGGCTGTACTGGAACCTCGGCCGGACATCCATACGGATCCCCCTCAGATAGGCGACTCTCTGGACTAGAACGGAGCTGTGGGCGAAGTGTTGTGGTGGCATCCTCGCTGTCACCTCTTGAACGGTGACACGCAAAAGGCGATAACTGATGACACGTGTGTGTAGTAGTACACCCCTGCAGGGTTAACAAAACTATTTGAATAGCCGCGTCCGCGGTTAAGGACTGCTTGGAAAGCTTAGCTTGATTACTAGACAACTTGAACTGGATACTTATAAAACTTGCCAAGATAAGTGTGAGTGCTATGGCGTGCTTTCTCGTGGGGAAGTCGAGGAAGGCACCATAGTGGTGTAATTGGTTGGAGATGTAGTGGACTCGTGTACGCTTCTTACCTCAAGTCTGGTACTCGTAGTTCAGGACTAGCCAATTCAAAGCTGGCACTTCTGCAATTGAACCCCACCTCCCTTTTCCTTGATACATATGCATGAGTAGTATAGCTCCTACGTAAGTCTTGCTGAGTACGAATATGTACTCACGTTTTCTTATTCTATGTTTTAGATGAAACCACTGACCCCGAAGGTGGATTCTTCATCGAGCTCGACGACTGAAGACCAAGCTAGTGTAGTCCCAGTCAGACGACTGGTTCCCTCGTGCAGGGCTTGTGTTTAAATAAGGCTTCTTAAGCCATTTGTTAAACTTGTCTGTACTCAGACCTACTTTGCTTCCGTTTGTTTTTTGTAATGTTGGATCACAGACTTGTGATCTCTGTGTGCACTCTGTGAGAGTTATCAATAAAATGTATACTTTGTAGATAATTGCAATGATACCTGCTGTTCCTACAAGGCATGTGTGCTGCGTGTATGTTTATAACATGCATGTCTTTGTATGGGTTTTCGAGACCTTAGTTGTGATATGGCTGGCGGTCTTTTATACACCAAGTGACCCTTAGATGTGCGCAGCTTGGGGCATCGCGATGCGATTGTTCGAGACTCTGTCTCGTGCACACTTTGCTGTATGATCGAGCCCGCCCTAGACCCCGACTAAGTGATCGGGCTGGAGTAAGTCTATCTAAGCGCTATGAGATAGTCGATAGTATGGTTGAGGCGACTTCTCTGTGAATATGGGAGTTCATCACCCATATCATTTAGACTTGTGTGCGGACGATGAGGACCCATCTCAGTTGATCATCCGGCCTGGATGGGATGCCCCTCACGTACGATGCTTTCCGAGAACGTTATGTGCTTGGCCTTGTCTGCTTGTACAAGTGGGTACGATTCTCGGCTCTCCATATGACTATGTCGTAGTGGGACTTGCATACGCTAACCCCGGGTCCCGACAGACTTGGTATCAGAGCAAGACTGACTGTAGGATTATCAGCCTTGGCCGAAGTCGAGTCTAGCCTTCTATAGTTATATAGTTACTCTTGGTATATAAGGGAACAACTTAAGGCTTCTTTTTCTCCTTACCCTCATCGTTCTGAGTTCTGAGTCACCCTCATCTTGTTCTATGGGAAGATAGGACTAGGCTCATCTATGTCTTACTAGAATATCTCGTTGTTTGCTTCCTTGTAGCCGTAGGAAAGTTGTGTCCGGTTTCCTAGCATTGTTATAATGTTGATTTCTTACATCGTATTATGTAAGTGCTGTATCTACATTGAAATAAAATTGTTTTCTTGCAATTACAGCTGTTATGATGTCCGATTCATTCCAGTTATCTTCATAATCTGATGAAATTGCAAATCATTCCACATCATTTGACTTTGACCTTATCCTTCAGGATGTCTCAAGGAAACCGTGGCCACCTTGGTCGTGCCCAAGCTCGTGGGAATGATCCGGAGGAAGCCAATCTTCCACCCTCACCCACGATGGCTCAAGTTCTCATGGAGGTCGAAAGAAACCGAAGGGACTCTCATGAGTTGTTGGGGGTCATTGCTCGGAACACTGCCCAGCAACGGAATGATCTTGTGTCGTTGAATGACTTCATCCAGCTTCATCCCCCAGTTTTCAGCTATTCCACTGAGCCCCTTGACGCCGATGACTGGCTTCGCAGCATCGAGAGAAAGATCCATTCTGGACATGTTACAGATGGTGACAGAGTCAACTATGCCACCTACCACCTCGAAGGTGCAGCTAGCTCTTGGTGGGAGAACTTTCTGAACATGCGTCCAGCTGGACGTTGACTTCATGGAATGAGTTCTGTGACGCTTTTCGTGAGCATCACATTCCTAAGGGACTCATGGACCGCAAGAGAGAGGAGTTTTGCAATCTCACCCAAGGAAGAAGGTCCGTTGACGAGTTTAGTCGGGGGTTCAATCGTCTTGCCCGCTATGCTCCTGAAGAGGTCTCCACTGACTCTAAGAAGCAAGAGAGGTTCCGTAGGGGACTCAATTCTGGACTTCGTCGCGAGCTCAATCTTCATGACTTCGCCACATTCCAGATCCTTGTCAACAAGGCCATCAAGGCGGAGGATTTGATCACTCCCGAGGATTCCCGCAAGCACCCTAGAGATGATGGTTCATCCAGTTCAGGCCCTCAGACGCGCAAGATCTGGATCCCCAATAGCATGTTTTGCCAGAACAACCCACCAAGGCCATCCTTTGTGGCGCCTCGTCCATCAGCTCCACCAAACAACCCAGCTCCCCACACTATCTTTGGAGCCTGTTTCAGATGTGGCCAGCCTGGTCACTATTCTCGTGAGTTCCCCGTAAATCAGAATGCTCCACCTCATGCCAAAGGGAACCCCAATGTTCGTGCCAAGCCACCCCCGAAGGTTTCCACTGCCAAGCTACCCCCGAAGGTTTCCACTGCCAAGCCATCCACCTCAGAAAATCTTGGACCTGTGAACCAAATCTCAGCTGAGGAGACTGATGGTACTTCTGACGACATTCTTGGTACGCTCCCAGTCAATTATGTTCCCACTTCTGTCCTTTTCGATCCAAGAGAATCTCACTCATTCATGTCGGAGAGTTATGCACTTCGGCATGAGATATCCTTTGATGAAATGTTCACCCCAATGATTATTCAAACTCCTGGTTCCAAGTGGCAAACTAATAGAGTAAGACATGGCAATCAAATTGCAATTGAGGGTTTAGTATTCCTTTCTTCACTCATAGCCCTCAAGTCTTCAGACATAAATGTCATCCTTGGTATGGACTGGTTATCAAGACAAAATGCTTTTCTTGATTGTAAAGCCAAGTCAGTTAGCCTTACACATCCTTCAGGCCAGACAATAGATTATTCCTCACCAAGAACAAGAACCCAGATGCATTCTTTGAATGTGCTTCCCCTTCCCGACCTTGAAGATATTCCGGTGGTTCGTGACTTCACGGATGTCTTTCCTGAAGAGCTGCCGGGCATGCCACCCGACAGATGTGTAGAGTTCGTAGTGGATCTTATGCCAGGAACCGCACCAATTTCCAGACGGCCATATAAAATGGCCCCACGTGAGTTAGCTGAGCTTAAAATCCAACTTGAAGCTTTGTTGGCAAAAGGCTTCATCCTCCCTAGCTCATCGCCATGGGGTTGCCCCGTTCTGTTCGTAACGAAGAAAGATGGAACAGAAAGGATGTGCGTAGACTATCGCCCGCTAAATCTAACGACGATAAAGAACAAGTACCCATTGCCCAGGATAAATGATCTTTATGATCAACTTGATGGATCCTCTGTCTTCTCCAAGATGGATTTGAGATTAGGTTATCATCAAATCAAAATCCAAAACGAGGACATTCCAAAAACGTCTTTCACTACTCGTTATGGTCTTTACGAGTACACCGTCATGTCCTTCGGTTTAACCAATGCCCCCGCCACTTTCTCGCGCATGATGAATTCGATATACATGGAGTACCTAGATAAATTTGTTGTAGTTTATCTTGATGACATTCTCATCTACTCGAAAAACGAAGAAGAACATGCCGAACATCTTAGGCTGGTATTGATGAAACTTAGAGAGCATCGCATGTATGCTAAATTCTCCAAGTGTGAATTTTGGCTACCAGAAGTGACCTACTTTGGCCACGTGATTTCTGCAAAAGGCATTGATGTGAATCCCGAGAGAGTTCAGGCCGTCCTTGACTGGACTCCACCTGAATTGGTTAAGCAAGTTAGGAGTTTTCTTGGCCTAGCCAGCTATTGCCGTCGCTTCGTCGAGAACTTTTCTAAAGTTGCAAAGCCTCTAACTGAACTCCTCAAGAAAGAGAAGAAATTCCTATGGACTCCCAAGTGCGAGGAAAGCTTTCAAGAGCTAAAAAGAAGATTGACTTATGCACCCGTACTTGCTCCTCCAAACACCAAAAAGGATTTCGAGATCTTTTGTGACGCCTCACGGCAAGGGTTAGCATGCATACTTATGCAAGAAAGACATGTGGTAGCTTATGCTTCACGCCAGTTGCGTCCAGATGAAGAGAACAATCCTACTCATGATCTTGAACTCGCTGCCGTAGTTCATGCCCTGACAACTTGGCGACATTATCTCCTTGGTAATCGTTGCGAGATCTTTTCCCACCACCAAAGCCTCAAATATATATTCACCCAGCCAGATCTTAATCTCAGGAAAAGACGCTAGATTGAGTTGATAAAAGATTATGACTTAGAAATTTCTTACACCCCAGGCAAAGCCAATGTCATGGATGATGCACTAAGTCGTAAGTCGTATTGTAACAACCTCATGTTACAACAGTATCAACCACTTCTTCATGAGGAATTTCGAAAGCTCAATCTCGAGATTGTTCCTCGTGGATCTCTTTTCAACTTGGTGGCGAAACCAGCCCTTGAGGATCAAATCATAGTTGCCCAAAGGCGTGCACGAGGTGTTCGCCGGATCAAGGAGAACATTGCTAGCGGAGTTGCTAAATGTTTCTCCACAGATAGTAAAGGAACGGTATTCTTTGGAGATCGTTTGGTAGTACCTAAGAATATAGATCTAAGGAAAATCATCCTCAAAGAAGCCCATGACACACCCCTCTCGATTCATCCCGGTAGCACAAAAATGTACCGAGATCTATGCTAGAGATTTTGGTGGACTAGGATGAAGAGAGATATTGCTCGATTTGTTGCAGAATGTGATGTTTGTCGTCGCATTAAGGCAGAACATCAAAGAACATCTGGTACACTTCAACCTTTGCCTATTCCAGAGTGGAAATGGGACAAAGTCGGTATGGACTTCATCACCGGCTTTCCAACAACCCAGAAAGGAAATGATGCCATCTTCGTTGTCATAGATAGACTTTCCAAAGTTGCTCACTTCCTTCCAGTTCGCGAGTCTATAACTGCTAGCCAGTTAGCGGACTTGTACGTCTCTAGAATTGTATCCCTTCACGGTGTTCCTTTGGAAATCAATTCTGATCGTGGTAGCCTTTTCACCTCTAGATTTTTGGGAAGCTTTCAGAATGCTATGGGAACTCGTCTCTCGTTTAGTATAGCTTTCCATCCTAAGTCTAGCGGTCAAGTCGAAAGGGTTAACCAAATTCTTGAAGACATGCTCAGAGCTTGTGTTATCTCATTCAGAAAGAATTGGGAGAAGTCTCTTCCATTTGCCGAATTTGCTTATAACAATAGTTTTCAATCTAGTCTGAACATGGCTCCTTTTGAACTCCTATATGGACGACGATGTCAAACACCCCTAAACTGGTCAGAAACCGGTGAAAGACAATTCTTTGGACCGGACATGATCATGGAAGCAGAAGAGCAAATTCGCATTGTTCGTGATCAATTGAAAGCAGCCCAGTCTCGTCAGAAAATCTACTATGATCGTCATCATAGGCAAGAGAGCTACAATCTGGATGAGAAGGCTTACCTTCGGGTTACTCCTCTGAAGGGAACCCAACGTTTCGGTATCAAAGGCAAGTTGTCCCCACGTTACATCGGACCTTTCCGCATTCTTGCTAAACGTGGAGAAGTTGCCTACCAACTTGAACTACCCCCGCACCTTTCCCGAGTACATGATGTATTCCATGTGTCACAACTCAGGTGTTGCTTCAAGGATCCCATCCGCGAAGTCGACCATGAAACGCTTGATCTCCAAGATGACCTTTCTTATCGAGAGTACCCTGTTCGTATTCTTGATTCCGCAGATCTATCACTCGTTGTTAGAAGATCAGGTTTCTCAAAGTGCAATGGTCACACCACTCTGAGAGAGAAGCCACGTGGGAAAGAGAAGACCGTCTCAGTGGCGAGTACCCCTCCTTCATCCCGCAGACTTCTGAATCTCGGGACGAGATTCTTTTGAGTGGGGGTGAGTTGTCACAACCCCAAGTTAGGTATGTGCTAGAATAGCAAGTAACATTGCATCATGTTAAAAAGTTGAAAAGAAATCAAAATGGGAGAGAGAACACCCCCCAGATGAATTAATTCAAATGGCCAAAAATAAATTTTCTCCAAAATTTCCTTTTGCATTTTTGAAAAATCCCATAAATGAGTGGGATCACATATCAAGTGATGTGGGACCAACCCCATGCTCATGGATTTTTCAAATATTCAAACAGGAGCATGAATTTAAATTTGAACCCCTATTTGATTTAAAGTTCAAATAATTTGAATTTTAAAAGTGCTCAAATTTTATAAGTGGCTAGCTCTCTATATTATGAGGCCATATAAAAAATTGTGGCATTTTATAAAATGCCTAGCTATTTTTATTAGCTAGGACAACCTATATGCAGAAATAATAAAAAGAAAAGAATAAACAGGAAAGGGAGAGCTTACCTGGCGCCCACAGGCGATGGCCCAACTCCACTGCCACGGCCCAGCCCACCTGAGACGTTTGTCTCCTACCTCCCCGCAGCTCCAAGCAGCTCGGTGGAGGCAGGGAGACCCCGGCAACGCCACCGCGACGCCTCGGCCCTTCTTGGCCTCCCCAGCGCTCCTCAGCGCGCCACAGAGATGCCAGAACCCCCCCCGCACCCTTTCCCCCTCTCTCCGATGTTCCGCTCGGTCTCTCTCGCCGGATTTTGCCCCTGCCCGAGCGCCTCCGTAGAGCGCGCCACCGTGACTGCGTAGCCATCGTCGTCGAGGAGCCAAGACACCTTGTCCAGCATGTTCGCCGTGGACATCTTCGCCAATATGCAAAGGATCGCGAGCTCGAAGGCCCTGTAACCGCCGCAATCTCCATCGCCATCTCGCCGGCCGCCGTGGGCTCCGACGAGAAATTCGTTGTCTTGGTTGACCCTTCGACCCCCCCGACAACTTCAAAGCACTCAGGGTGAGCCCCTCTTCAAAACCCCCCAAACCCCATGCTCTAACTTGGCCCCCTCCATCTTCTGCCATGAGAGCCGAGCCTCGCTGCCACCATGGCCGGTGAGGTACTTGCTCCCGTGCTCCATTGACTTGCCTGACTAGCCCATCACCTTCTTGGTGTCCCCAGCATGAATTTTCACTAGGCCGTGGTCAAAATCCCGCACGAGAACGCAAACCCGACATCGCCGTACTTCTGTCTCCGCCATTCGTCGTCGTCGGCGTGGCTTCGATGCACCTCTTGGTCCCCCGTTTGCACGAGTCAATGCGGGCGAGTGCGAGACGCATTTTGGTGGTCGTGGCGTGCCAAACGGTGGCCGGAGACGCCATCCCGTGCGAGCGCCGTTGTCGGGACCCGGGGTTAGCGTATGCAAGTACAGTTAAGACATGGTCATATGGAGAGCCGAGAACCGCACCCACTTGTCTAAGCAGACAAGGCCAAGCACTGAACATTCTCGGAAAGCATCGTACGTGAGGGGCATCCCATCCAGGCCGGATGATCAACTGAGATGGGTCCTCATCGTCCGCACACAAGTCAAATGATATGGGTGGTGAACTCCCATATTCAAAGACAAGTCGCCTCAACCATACTACCGACTATCTCAAAACTCTTACATAGACTTACTCCAGCCCGATCACTTAGTCGGGGTCTAGGGCGGGCTCGATCATACCACAAAGTGTGCACGAGACGGAGTCTCGAGCAATCGCATCGCGATGCCCCAAGCTGCGCACATCTAAGGACCACTTGGTGTATGAAAGACCGCCAGCCAGAACACAACTAAGGTCTCGAAAACCCATACAAAGACATGCATGTTATAAACATACACGCAGCACACATGCTTTGTATGAACAGTAGGTACCATTGCAATTCTCTACAAAGTGTACATTTTATTTATAACTCTTATAGAGTACACACAGAGATCACATACATGTGATCCAACATTACAACACAGAGCGGAAGCAAATTATGTCTGAGTACAGACAAGTTTAACAAATGGCTTAAGAAGCCTTATTTAAACACAAAGCCCTCCACGAGGGAACCAGTCTGCCGACTTGGACTAGACTAGCTTAACTTCAGTCGTCCATCTCGATGAAGAAGCCACCTTCGGGGTCAGTGGCGTCATCTAAAACATAGATTAAGCAAACATGAGTACAAAGGCGTACTCAGCAAGACTTACATAGGAACTATACTACTCATGCACATGTATGGGGGTAAAGGGAGGTGGGGTTTCACTTGCAGAAATGCCAGCTTTGACTTGGCTAATCCTGAACTACGAGTACCAGACTTTGAGGTAAGAAGCGTACACGAGTCCACTACTTTCTCCAACCAATACACCACTATGGTGCCTTCCTCGACTTCCCCACGAGAAAGCACGCCATAGCACTCACACTTATCTTGGTGTGTTTTAGAAGTATCCGGTTCAAGTTATCTAATAATCAAGCTAAGCTTTCCAAGTAGTCCATAACCGCGGACGCGGCTATTCGAATAGTTTTGTTAACCTTGCAAGGGTGTACCGCTACACACACATGATCATCATTTACCGCCTTTGATCTCGACACCATTCAAGGGTTGCCAGCGAGGATGCTCACCACAACTGTTACCTCATAGCCGATCTAGTCCGAGAAAGCTGCCTACTTGGGTTGGCTACCACAATCATGAACCCGGCCGGTTTACCGAAGTGGACCCAAGTGATGTGTGCGTGGTGCATAAGCCGGTCTCGGATGAGCCGTTCTCACACTTAGAATCCAGGCCACAAGCCTACCAGAACTCCGAACTACTGCGACATCTGGACATTGAAAGGGATGAGTTAATAGGTTGAGAGGGGTCAGTGAGCCCAATGTGTGGTTGTACTCTTCATCTTGGATCACCACACAAGAACTCGTACTAGGGCGATGTTCAACGAGACAACCCACTGTGTACTCCGACACAGCCTCTCATCGTTCACCTTGTATTAGGGTCGATTCACCAACACTTTTCTACCATCATCAACATGATCACTACCATCCCGACTCACATCACAGTAACAACATGGTATCATACTAAGCATGCAATAAGCAGTAACATTGCAGGGGTTACATGATATCAACCAACTCCTACATTTGCTAGGATTGTGGTTTGCTTACTACTGTGACAAATGATAGGTCATGCAAAGGAATGGGTTCATCTATGCGGTAGAATCGTAACATGGTGATCATCCTATACAATGCATAAGCGAGACATGAGAGGGAAGTGGGATTTTATCGACATGATCAATGGGGGTTTGCTTGCCTTGCTGACGAGGTTCGGGTTCTGGATCTTCAGCGAAGGGGGTAGCCTCCTGCTCCGGTTCCACCTCTACTCGACAAACAAAGCACGAAGTAGCAATCAATATGAATGCAATGCTCAAGCACATGATTGAATGTTAAAGCTTGAAGTATAAGTTTTGATGTGTGAGGCAATTCCATTTAAGTGGAATATATTGCATTTAAAATGCAAATTCAAACTCCACATTTGAATTTTAAGTTAGCCAAGTTGAATGTGACATAGTTTGATCATTTTGAATCAACTTCAAATGTATAATATATGCCTCTGATGTGTGATTGAATTGTAGCATGTTGCCATGGTTCAAGTTGCAAAATTATTTGATTTGAATTTGATTTAATTCCATTTAAATCAAATAGCAAATGCTACTGATCACATTTTAAATTCAACTCAAACAGAGTTGAAAGTTGCATATTTGGAAAGATAATTTTCTCCTGATCATTTTTCATATATTATTTGTCCAATTTGGAGTTAATATGAATTTTCTATGAATTTCCAAAGTTTGGGGTATTTTCTGGAATTTCTGGAATTCTTTTAATTCAAATAATCTCTGGAAATTCATTTAAATGATTTACTGCGTCAGGCTGACGTCAAGCTGGCGTCAGGGGGGGGGTGCTGACATGTGGGGCCACCCTGTCAGTGGCTGGTTAACTTAACCCGTGGGTTAACTTAATCCAGTGGCTTAATTAAGCCACTGGGCCCACTGGTCAGTGACCCAGGGGTCACTAATTAGGTGATTAACCGGGGGGGTTAGCACTGACACGCCGGCGGCTTGACGCCGACGACTGGACCACGGCGGCGCTGCACGGGGAGGACGATTCAGGCCACGGGAGGGGAAACGGAGGGCACCAACTTGCTCCTGGAGGTCTCCCGCGTCTTCTTGAGGCATCGGGGGTTCACGGGGAGGTCGGAAGCGACGACGGCGACGACTCCGGCGGCAACAGAACGGCGGCGAGGTCGTAGTCGACGTTACCGTGCACGGTTCGGGCTGATCTCGCTCGCGTTCGAAAGCTAGCATGCTCAGGAGCCAAACGCGCGCTCTGGTTGAGTCGAAGGGGCACAGGGGCGACCTCGAGCTCATCCATGGTGGAGGCCGTGCTCGGCTTTCATGGCAAAACGCAAAGGAGAAGGAGAAATACTCCGGGGTTGGTCGGGGCGGATGAAGAAGCTCACCCTGAAGCTAGCAGAGGAGTAAGGGAGGTCGGGGAGGTCGCGATGGCGGCGAATTCGACGACGGCGACTTGCGGGTCCGGCGACTCCTCGTTGAAGTTGGCGTCGTCTGCTGAGGAGCTCGGGCTCGATTGGTTGAGGGGAACGACGAAGACGTCTGCTGCGGTTCTCCTGGACACGGCGGCACGGCTCGGGGACGACGGTGGCTACGTGGACTCGACGCCGTGCTCCACGACGGTCTTCGGGCGGCGACGAATCGAGCACAGGAGGAGGAGGAGGAAGCTCTGGAGGGGGGGAATGGATCAGGACGGGAGAGAGGCGTCTCTA
Organism: Bromus sterilis; assembly: GCA_950022295.1. Taxonomy (NCBI): domain Eukaryota; kingdom Viridiplantae; phylum Streptophyta; class Magnoliopsida; order Poales; family Poaceae; genus Bromus; species Bromus sterilis. The sequence continues at coordinate 341,374,338 of OX465596.1, read as the reverse complement.
GGCGCGAGAAGGGGCACGGGGAGGCCTGGAAGGCGCTCAACGGCGACATGGCGTCCACGGCTGGCTCGGTGGCATTCCACCGAGCAGCTTGGAGGCGCGGGGTGGGGAAGAAGACGCCCCTGCCCCTGTGGGCCGGCTGGGCTGGGTGGGCCGACTTCGCCTAGGCGACAGGTAAGTGTTTCTGTTTTCTTTTCTATTTTTCTTTTCTGACATTTGTTCTGTTTAGCTAATAAAAATAGCTAAACATTTTTTTAAATGCTGAAATTTTTTATGTGGCCTCATAATAATATAGACTAGCCACTCATAAACTTTCAACATTTTTAAAATTCAAATGATTTGAATTTTAAATCAAATAGGGTTATTTCTTTAATTCCAAGGCACTGTTTGAATATTTGAAAAATCTATGAGCATGGGGTGGGTCCCACATCACTTGATATGTGATCACACTCATTTATAAGACTTTTCAAAACTCTAACATGAATTTTTGGAAAAGATTTTTATCTGGCCTTTTGAATTAATTCATCTGGGGTGTTCCTTCTCCCATTTGGATTTTGAATTTGATTTCCTTTGAAATTTTGACATGATGCAAAGGCACTAGCTAACCCTAGCACATTACCTAACAGAGGGTTCTGACAACTCGCCCCCACTCAACAGAATCTCGTCCCGAGATTCAGAAGTCTGCGGGAGGAAGGAGGGGTACTCGGCAATGAGACGGTCTTCTCTTTCCCACGTAGCTTCTCTTTCAGAGTGGTGTGACCATTGCACTTTCAGAAATCTAATCTTATGACGACGAGTGACACGCTCTGTGGAATCAAGAATACGAACGGGGTATTCTCGATAAGAAAGGTCATCTTGGAGATCAAGCGTTTCATGGTCGACTTCGCGGATGGGGTCCTTGAAGCAACGCTTGAGTTGGGACACATGGAATACATCATGTACTCGGGAGAGGTGCGGAGGTAGTTCAAGTTGGTAGCCAACTTCTCCACGTTTAGCAATAATGCGGAAAGGTCCGATGTAACGTGGGGCCAACTTGCCTTTGATACCGAAACGTTGGGTTCCCTTCAGAGGAGTAACCCGAAGGTAAGCCTTCTCATCCAGATTGTAGCTCTCTTGCCTATGATGACGATCATAGTAGCTTTTCTGACGAGACTAGGCTGCTTTCAATTGATCACGAACAATGCGAACTTGCTCTTCTGCTTCCTTGATCATATCCGGGCCAAAGAATTGTCTTTCACCGGTTTCAGACCAGTTTAGTGGTGTTCGACATCGTCGTCCATAAAGGAGTTCAAAAGGAGCCATGTTCAGCCTAGATTGAAAACTATTGTTATAAGAAAATTCGGCAAATGGAAGAGAATTCTCCCAATTCTTTCCGAATGAGATAACACAAGCTCTGAGCATGTCTTCAAGAATTTGTTAACCCTTTCGACTTGACCGCTAGACTGAGGATGGAAAGCTGTACTAAAGGAGAGATGAGTTCCCATATCATTCTGAAAGCTTCCCCAAAATCTAGAGGTGAAAAGGCTACCGCGATCAGAATTGATTTCCAAAGGAACACCATGAAGTGATACAATTCTAGAGATGTACAAGTCTGCTAACTGGCCAGAAGTTATAGACTCTCGAACCGGAAGGAAATGAGCAACTTTGGAAAGCCTATCTATGACAACGAAGATGGCATTGTTTCCTTTCTGGGTTCTTGGAAAGCCGGTGATGAAATCCATACTGACTTTGTCCCATTTCCACTCGGGAATCCAGCAGGTCTTTGATGTTCTGCCTTAATGCGACGACAAACATCACATTCGGCAACAAATTGAGCAATGTCTCTCTTCATCCTGGTCCACCAAAATCTCTGGCGTAGATCTCGGTACATTTTTGTGCTACCGGGATGAATTGAGAGGGGTGTGTCATGGGCTTCCTTGAGGATGAGTTGCCTTAGTTCCCTATTCTTAGGTACTACCAATCGATTTCCAAAGAAAACCGTTCCCTTGCTATCTGTGGAGAAACATTTAGCAACTCCGCTAGCAATGTTCTTCTTGATCCGGCGAACACCTCGTGCACGCCTTTGGGAACTATGATTTGATCCTCAAGAGTTGGTTTCGCCACCAAGGTAGAAAGATAGCCATGAGGAACAATTTCAAGGTTGAGCTTGCGAAAGTCCTCATGAAGAAGTGGTTGATACTGCTGCAACATGAGGTTGTTACAGTACGACTTACGACTTAGTGCATCAGCCATGACATTGGCTTTGCCTGGGGTGTAAGAAATTCCTACGTCGTAATCTTTTATCAACTCAATCCAGCGTCTTTGCCTGAGATTAAGATCTGGCTGGGTGAAACGGTATTTGAGTCTTTGGTGGTCGGAATAAATCTCACAACGATTACCAAGGAGGTAATGTCGCCAAGTTGTTAGAGCATGAACTACGGCAGCGAGTTCAAGGTCATGGGTAGGATAGTTCTCTTCATGTGGCCGCAATTGGCGTGAAGCATAAGCTACCACATGTCGATCTTGCAGAAGTATGCATCCTAACCCTTGCCGTGATGCGTCACAATAGATCTCGAAATCCTATTTGGTGTCTGGAGGTGCAAGTACGGGTGCAGAAGTCAATCTTCTTTTTAGCTCTTGAAAGCTTTCCTCGCACTTGGGAGTCCATAAGAATTTCTTATCTTTCTTGAGGAGTTCAGTTAGAGGCTTTGCAACTTTAGAAAAGTTCTCGACGAAGCGACGGCAATAGCTGGCTAGGCCAAGAAAACTCCTAACTTGCTTAACCGATTCAGGTGGAGTCCAGTCAAGGACGGCCTGAACTCTCTCGGGATTCACAGCAATGCCTTTTGCAGAAAACACGTGGCCTAAGTAGGTCACTTCTGGTAGCCAGAATTCACACTTGGAGAATTTAGCGTACAGGCGATGATCTCTAAGCTTCATCAATACCAGCCTTAAGTGTTCGGCATGATCTCCTTCGTTCTTCGAGTAGATGAGAATATCATCGAGATAAACCACCACAAATTTATCTAGGTACTCCATGAAGATTGAATTCATCAAGCGTGAGAATGTGGCGGGGGCATTGGTTAAACCAAAGGACATGACGGTGTACTCGTAAAGATCATAACGAGTAGTAAAAGCCGTTTTGGGAATGTCCTCGTTTCGGATTCTGATCTGATGATAACCTAATCTCAAATCCATCTTGGAGAAGACGGAGGATCCTGCAAGTTGATCATAAAGATCATTGATCCTGGGCAGTGGGTATTTGTCCTTTATCATCGCTAAATTTAGCGGGCGATAGTCTACGCACATCCTTTCTGTTCCATCTTTCTTCTTTACGAACAGAACGGGGCAACCCCATGGCGATGAGCTAGGGCGGATGAAGCCTTTTGCCAACGAAGCATCAAGTTGGGTTTTTAGCTCAGCTAACTCATGTGGGGCCATTTTATATGGGCGTTTGGAAATTGGTGCGGTTCCTGGAACAAGATCCACTATAAATTCTACACATCTGTCGGGTGGCATGCCCGGCAGCTCTTCAGGAAAGACATCCGGGAAGTCACGAACCACCGGAATATCTTCAAGTTCGGGAAGGGGAAGTACATTCAAGGAATGCACTTGGGTTCTTGTTCTGGGTGAGGTATAGCTGACAGTTTGGCCTGAAGGGTGGGTAAGTTTCACGGATTTGCTTCTGCAATCCAGTTAGGCATTCTATCTTGATAGCCAATCCATGCCAAGGATGACATCAATGTCTGAATACTTGAGGGCTATGAGTGAAGCAAGGAATACTAAACCCTCAATTGCAATTTGATTACCATGGCTCACTCTATTAGTTTGCCATCTTGACCCTGGAGTTTGAATAACCATCGGGGTGGACAATTCAACAAAGGGTAACTCATGACGAAGTGCATAACTTTCCGACATGAATGAATGAGATGCTCCTGGGTCGAAAAGAACGGAAGTAGGAAAAAAATTGACTGGGAGCGTACCAAGAATGACGTCAGTGGTGTCGTCAGTCTCTTCAGCAGTAATCTGGTTCAGACGTCCACGAGTGGCGGAAGGAGCGGGTTTGGCGGTGAAGACCTTCTGGGGTGGCTTGCCACGACCATTGTTGTTGTTGTTGTTGCCTCCGGCACGTGGTGGAGCATTATGGTGTTGGAGCTGGTTCTGGGGGCACTCGCGAGAGTAGTGGCCTGCCTGACCACATTTGTAACAGGCTCCGAAAACAGTGCGTGGAGCTGGGTTGTTTGGTGGAGCTGGGTGGAACTGGGTGGGTGGACGAGGCGCCACATAGGATGGCCTCGGTGGGTTGTTCTGGCGGAACATGCTATTTGGGATCCAGATCTTGCGCTTCTGGGAGCCAGAACTGGATGAACTGTCATCTCTGGGGTGTTTGCGGAAGTCGTTGGGGGTGTTCATGTCCTCTGATTTGATGGCCTTGTTGACAAGGACCTGGAAGGTGGCAAAGTCATGAAGGTTGAGCTCGCGACGGAGTCCGGAGTTGAGGCCACGACGGAACCTCTCTTGTTTCTTGGAGTCGGTGGAGACTTCTTCGGTTGCATAACGAGCAAGTCGGTTGAACTCACGACTAAACTCGTCCACGGTTCTTCTGCCTTGAGTGAGGTTACAGAACTCCTCACGCTTGCGGTCCATGAGACCTTTGGGAATGTGGTGCTCGCGGAAGGACGTGCAGAACTCCTCCCAAGATGCAGGTGGTCCAACGGGTCGCATATTCAGAAAGTTCTCCCACCAAGAACTAGCTGCACCTTCGAGGTGATAGGTGGCATAGCTGACCTTGTCACCAGTTGCAACACGGCCTGCTTGGAGCTTCCTTTCGATGCTGCGGAGCCAGTCATCGGCGTCAAGGGGCTCGGTGGAGTAACTAAAAACCGGGGGATGAAGTCGGATGAAGTCGTTCAGAGACACCAGCTCATTGCGCTGCTGAGTGGTGTTGCGTGCAATAACTTCCAACAGGTGGTGAGAGTCTCGGCGGTTCCTCTCCACTTCCATCAGAACTTGTGCCATCGTGGGTGGGGGTGGAAGGTTGTCTTCCTCCTGGTCATTCCCACGACCTTGGTTACGACCAACCTGGCCACGGGTTCCTTGAGACATCCTGAAGGTGAAAACAAAGTCAAACAGAGTTGAGTTGAAAAGTCTAAACAAGGTATTGAAGTACTGGAAGGATTACAGATCAAAGGAAGTAATCATCTTGACAACATGGTGATAAAAGCATACAAGCCATATATTCACAAGCTATCATACAAACCATACATCGTTTAAGTACAAGCACCAAGCTAATACAAACGTGATGAAGATGATACATCCTTCAGAGGCACTCTGACTTCCTATACATTATTTATCTAAGCCTCTGGAACTTAGACACCTTGCTTACAATATACTAGGATACTACTACATCCTCACTAAGTAAGACCACAGGCGGTCTCACTCATCTCCATCTCCATAGTAGTCCTCATAAAAGTTACCCGCGTATCCCGGTAGCTGGAGGTGACCATCGGAAAACACGGAGGCTTTTGGACCCTGATATCCATTTGGGCAAGGATGGGGCCTAGGTACAGTGTAGGGTGGAAGCAAAGGACCACGGGGTGGAAAAATGCCTCCAATCTCGGGCCAAGCAACTCGAGAAGGCATCTGAGTCCTCACTGGATAGATCGCATCAAACTCAACTGATCCAACGCTCACAAAGGGTGCCAAAAGTGTCAGTGCTCGGTACAGACGAACTCGGGTGGCGTGGAGCTCAAAACGGAGAGCGCGTGCATCACGATCTCTGTCACTAGCAAACCTAGCAGTCACCTGAAGTGCTGGATCCTCTGCAGAGTGATCTGAGTATAGTTCGGTGTAATATCCCTCTTCTCCTGGAAGTGCAGCAGGGATATAGCGGAATGAGGTCTCTCTCAGCATGGTGTGCTCCTCTCTCAGCAGTGTAATACATGAATATGCAGCATCCTGCACAGCCATGTTCTCGGTAACACCAATGCCATGTCCAAAGTGGATAGGCTGAGTGACTCCAACGTGGTGCGGGTAGATCCGGACAATGCAGTGGAACTGGGTCTGGTTGAAGTCGTGAAACTGCTCCTCGATGGTGTACTCAGGGTACCATCGATATCCCACATAGGACATCATCTCGATCAACGTGGCGGGATGGCCACGCACACCGAGGCACCTGGTCAAACGAACAATCTGCCGAGGGGGAAGATCTGCCATCTGAAAAAGAAAGGAGTTTGCAAATGCATCAGATTATGAGATAAACTTGGAATGACTCGGACAGCATAACGGCTGTAATTGTAAGAAATGACAATTTCTTTCAATCATGAAAACAGCACTTACATAATATGATGTAAGAAATCAGCATTATAACAATGCTAGGAAAACCTGACACAACTTTCCTACGGCTATAAGGAAGCAATCAACGAGATGTTCTAATCAGACAGAGGAGAGCCTAGTCCTATCTTCCCGTAGAATAAGATAAGGGTGACCCAGAACTCAGAACGAAGGGGTAAGGAGAAAAAAAGAAGCCTTACGTTGTTCCCTTATATACCCAGAGTAACTATATAACTATAGAAAGCTAGACTCGACTTCGGCCAAGGCTACTAGTCCTACAGTCAGCCCTGCTCTGATACCAAGTCTGTCGGGACCAGGGGTTAGCGTATGCAAGTACAGTTAAGACATAGTCATATGGAGAGCCGAGAACCGCACCCACTTGTCTAAGCAGACAAGGCCAAGCACTGAACATTCTCGGAAAGCATCGTACGTGAGGGGCATCCCATCCAGGCCGGATGATCAACTGAGATGGGTCCTCATCGTCCGCACACAAGTCAAATGATATGGGTGGTGAACTCCCATATTCAAAGACAAGTCGCCTCAACCATACTACCGACTTTCTCAAAACTCTTACATAGACTTACTCCAGCCCGATCACTTAGTCGGGGTCAAGGGCGGGCTCGATCATACCACAAAGTGTGCACGAGACGGAGTCTCGAGCAATCGCATCGCGATGCCCCAAGCTGCGCACATCTAAGGGCCACTTGGTGTATGAAAGACCGCCAACCAGAACACAACTAAGGTCTCGAAAACCCATACAAAGACATGCATGTTATAAACATACACGCAGCACACATGCTTTGTATGAACAGTAGGTACCATTGCAATTCTCTACAAAGTGTACATTTTATTTATAACTCTTATAGAGTACACACAGAGATCACATACATGTGATCCAACATTACAACACAGAGCGGAAGCAAATTATGTCTGAGTACAGACAAGTTTAACAAATGGCTTAAGAAGCCTTATTTAAACACAAAGCCCTCCACGAGGGAACCAGTCTGCCGACTGGGACTAGACTAGCTTAACTTCAGTCGTCCAGCTCGATGAAGAAGCCACCTTCGGGGTCAGTGGCGTCATCTAAAACATAGATTAAGAAAACATGAGTACAAAGGCGTACTCAGCAAGACTTACATAGGAACTATACTACTCATGCACATGTATGGGGGTAAAGGGAGGTGGGGTTTCACTTGCAGAAATGCCAGCTTTGACTTGGCTAATCCTGAACAACGAGTACCAGACTTTGAGGTAAGAACCGTACACGAGTCCACTACTTTCTCCAACCAATACACCACTATGGTGCCTTCCTCGACTTCCCCACGAGAAAGCATGCCATAGCACTCACACTTATCTTGGTGTGTTTTAGAAGTATCCGGTTCAAGTTATCTAATAATCAAGCTAAGCTTTCCAAGTAGTCCATAACCGCGGACGAGGCTATTCGAATAGTTTTGTTAACCTTGCAAGGGTGTACCTCTACACACACATGATCATCATTTACCGCCTTTGATCTCGACACCATTCAAGGGGTGCCAGCGAGGATGCTCACCACAACTGTTACCTCATAGCCGATCTAGTCCGAGAAAGACGCCTACTTGGGTTGGCTACCACAATCGTGAACCCGGCCGGTTTACCGAAGTGGACCCAAGTGATGTGTGCGTGGTGCATAAGCCGGTCTCGGATGAGCCGTTCTCTCACTTAGCATCCAGGCCACAAGCCTACCAGAACTCTGAACTACTGCGACATCTGGACATTGAAAGGGATGAGTTAATAGGTTGAGAGGGGTCAGTGAGCCCAATGTGTGGTTGTACTCTTCATCTTGGATCACCACACAAGAACTCGTACTAGGGCGGTGTTCAACGAGACAACCCACTGTGTACTCCTACACAGCCTCTCATCGTTCACCTTGTATTAGGGTCGATTCACCAACACTTTTCTACCATCATCAACATGATCACTACCATCCCGACTCACATCACAGTAACAACATGGTATCATACTAAGCATGCAATAAGCAGTAACATTGCAGGGGTTACATGATATCAACCAACTCCTACATTTGCTAGGATTGTGGTTTGCTTACTACTGTGACAAATGATAGGTCATGCAAAGGAATGGGTTCATCTATGCGGTAGAATCGTAACATGGTGATCATCCTATACAATGCATAAGCGAGACATGAGAGGGAAGTGGGATTTTATCGACATGATCAATGGGGGTTTGCTTGCCTTGCTGACGAGGTTCGGGTTCTGGATCTTCAGCGAAGGGGGTAGCCTCCTGCTCCGGTTCCACCTCTACTCGACAAACAAAGCACGAAGTAGCAATCAATATGAATGCAATGCTCAAGCACATGATTGAATGTTAAAGCTTGAAGTATAAGTTTTGATGTGTGAGGCAATTCCATTTAAGTGGAATATATTGCATTTAAAATGCAAATTCAAACTCCACATTTGAAGTTAACTTAGCCAAGTTGAATGTGACATAGTTTGATCATTTTGAATCAACTTCAAATGTATAAGATATGCCTCTGATGTGTGATTGAATTGTAGCATGTTGCCATGGTTCAAGTTGCAAAATTATTTGATTTGAATTTGATTTAATTCCATTTAAATCAAATAGCAAATGCTACTGATCACATTTTAAATTCATCTCAAACAGAGTTGAAAGTTGCATATTTGGAAAGATAATTTTCTCCTGATCATTTTTCATATATTATTTGTCCAATTTGGAGTTAATATGAATTTTCTATGAATTTCCAAAGTTTGGGGTATTTTCTGGAATTTCTGGAATTCTTTTAATTCAAATAATCTCTGGAAATTCATTTAAATGATTTACTGCGTCAGGCTGACGTCAAGCTGGCGTCAGGGGGGGGCTGACATGTGGGGCCACCCTGTCAGTGGCTGGTTAACTTAACCCGTGGGTTAACTTAATCCAGTGGCTTAATTAAGCCACTGGGCCCACTGGTCAGTGACCCAGGGGTCACTAATTAGGTGATTAACCGGGGGGGTTAGCACTGACACGCCGGCGGCTTGACGCCGGCGACTGGACCACGGCGGCGCTGCACGGGGAGGACGATTCAGGCCACGGGAGGGGAAACGGAGGGCACCAACTTGCTCCTGGAGGTCTCCCGCGTCTTCTGGAGGCATCGGGGGTTCACGGGGAGGTCGGAAGCGACGACGGCGACGACTCCGGCGGCAACAGAACGGCGGCGAGGTCGTAGTCGACGTTACCGTGCACGGTTTGGGCTGATCTCGCTCGCGTTCGAAAGCTAGCATGCTCAGGAGCCAAACGCGCGCTCTGGTTGAGTCGAAGGGGCACAGGGGCGACCTCGAGCTCATCCATGGTGGAGGCCGTGCTCGGCTTTCATGGCAAAACGCAAAGGAGAAGGAGAAATACTCCGGGGTTGGTCGGGGCGGATGAAGAAGCTCACCCTGAAGCTAGCAGAGGAGTAAGGGAGGTCGGGGAGGTCGCGATGGCGGCGAATTCGACGACGACGACTTGCGGGTCCGGCGACTCCTCGTTGAAGTTGGCGTCGTCTGCTGAGGAGCTCGGGCTCGATTGGTTGAGGGGAACGACGAAGACGTCTGCTGCGGTTCTCCTGGACACGGGGGCACGGCTCGGGGACGACGGTGGCTACGTGGACTCGACGGCGTGCTCCACGGCGGTCTTCGGGCGGCGACGAATCGAGCACAGGAGGAGGAGGAGGAAGCTCTGGAGGGGGGGAATGGATCAGGACGGGAGAGAGGCGTCTCCAGGCGCGAGAAGGGGCACGGGGAGGCCTGGAAGGCGCTCAACGGCGACATGGCGTCCACGGCTGGCACGGTGGCATTCCACCGAGCAGCTTGGAGGCGCGGGGTGGGGATGAAGACGCCCCTGCCCCTGTGGGCCGGCTGGGCTGGGTGGGCCGACTTCGCCTAGGCGACAGGTAAGTGTTTCTGTTTTCTTTTCTATTTTTCTTTTCTGACATTTGTTTTGTTTAGCTAATAAAAATAGCTACACATTTTTTTAAATGCTGAAAATTTTTATGTGGCCTCATAATAATATAGACTAGCCACTCATAAACTTTCAACATTTTTAAAATTCAAATGATTTGAATTTTAAATCAAATAGGGTTATTTCTTTAATTCCAAGGCACTGTTTGAATATTTGAAAAATCTATGAGCATGGGGTGGGTCCCACATCACTTGATATGTGATCACACTCATTTATAAGACTTTTCAAAACTCTAACATGAATTTTTGGAAAAGATTTTTATCTCGCCTTTTGAATTAATTCATCTGGGGGTGTTCCTTCTCCCATTTGGATTTTGAATTTGATTTCCTTTGAAATTTTGACATGATGCAACGACACTATCTAACCCTAGCACATTACCTAACAGAGGGTTCTGACAGCCGTCGCACCGGAATTCGCCGGCGGCTAACCTCCGGCGAGCGGTGACGTGGCTGCTTAATTAGGGGCTTAAACCCTGGGTTAAGTGACCCTGGGTCACTGACAGTGGGACCCAGGCCCCCTAATCCTCTCTGTTTAATTAAACCGAGAGGGGATTAGCCCCTGAGTCAATGACAGGTAGGGCTCCCATGTCAGTTTGACTGGGTCAACCCCTACTGTCATCCTGACTAAGTGCTTATCAGATTAAAAAGAAATCAGAGAAATTCCAGAAAATAGCTTAAACTTCAATAAATCATAGAAAATTCATATTAACTCCAAATTGGACAAATAATATGTCTAAAATTATCAGAAAAATCCAAGGAATATGAATATGGACTTTGTTTGTATGTTTGACCAATTTAAATTGGGTGAACAGTGGCAAACATCCATATGGCTTTAATTTGAATTCAAATTTGGAGTGAATTTGCAAATGACTTTGCAACCCACTTCTTTTAAATGTTTTCATCCACACATCAGAGACTTTACCTCACCTTTACAACATCACTTCATGCTCAACCTTTTCAAATGAACTTTCATGCATTCAAATGCATTTGAAACTCATCGATAAATCAAATGGAGTTTGAATTTGCATTTCAAATGCAATATACTCCTTTTAAATGGAATGCCCAACACTTCAGTACCATGAACATCACCTTATGCAATTGATCATGTGCTTGTGCATTGTACCTTATGTTGATCACTTTGTTTGTATTGTTTTCTCAGATAGAACTGGAGCCGAAACCCGAGTTCACCCCCTTCGTTGAAGACCCCGTGACTGAACCTCGTCAGCAAGGCAAGCAAACCCCCATTGATCGGGGGGTGCCCCTACTGTCATTAAAAGCTTCAGAAAAAACCCCATTGATCATGTTGATAAAATCCCAATTCCCTCTCAGTCTCTCTTATGCATTGTTTAGGATGATTACCATGATACGTTTCTACCGCATAGCTAAACCCATATCCTTTGCATGACCTATCATTTGTCTCAGTAGTAAGCAAACCACAATCCTAGCAAATGTAGGAGTTGGTTGATATCTTGTGGCCCCTGCAAATGTTACTGCTTATTGCATGCTTAGAGTGATACAATGTTGATACTGTTATGTCAGTCGGGATGATAGTGATCATGTTGATGGTGGTGGAGATGTGTTGGTGAATCTACCCTACTACAAGGTGAACGATGAGAGGCTGTGTAGGAGTACACAGTGGGTTGTCTCATTGAACACCGCCTTAAGTCCGAGTTCTTGTGTGGTGATCGAAGAAGAAGAGTACAACCCCACATTGGGCTCACTGACCCCTCTCATCCTAGTACCTCACCCCGTTCGAACCCCAGAAGTCGCAGTAGTTCGGAGTTCTGGTAGGGCTATGGAACGGTCTGCGAAGTGGATGAACGGCTTTTCAAGACCGGATTGGGACCCTGCACACATCGTTTGAGATTGTACTGCAGGGTTAACAAAACTATTCGAATAGCCGCGTCCGCGGTTAAGGACTTCTTGGAAAGCTTAGCTTGATTATTAGACAACTTGAACTGGATACTTATAAAACTAGCCAAGATAAGTGTGAGTGCTATGGCGTGCTTTCTCGCGGGGAAGTCGAGGAAGGCACCATAGTGGTGTAATTGGTTGGAGATGTAGTGGAGTCGTGTATGCTTCTTACCTCAAGTCTGGTACTCGTAGTTCAGGACTAGCCAAGTCAAAGCTAGCACTTCTGCAATTGAACCCCACCTCCCTTTGCCTTGATACATGTGCATGAGTAGTATAATTCCTACGTAAGTCTTGGTGAGTACGACTTTGTACTCACGTTTGCTTATTCTATGTTTTAGATGAAACCACTGACCCCGAATGTGGATTCTTCATCGAGCTCGACGACTGAAGACCAAGCTAGTGTAGTCCCAGTCAGACGGCTGGTTCCCTCGTGGAGGGCTTGTGTTTAAATAAGGCTTCTGAAGCCATTTGTTAAACTTGTCTGTACTCAGACCTACTTTGCTTCCGTTTGTTTGTTGTAATGTTGGATCACAGACTTGTGATCTCCGTGTGCACTATGTGAGAGTTATCAATAAAATGTATACTTTGTAGAGAATTGCAATGATACATGTTGTTCCTACAAGGCATGTGTGCTGCGTGTATGTTTATAACATGCATGTCTTTGTATGGGTTTTGGAGACCTTAGTTGTGATCTGGCTGGCGGTCTTTTATACACCAAGTGACCCGTAGATGTGCGCAGCTTGGGGCATCGCGATGCGATTGTTCGAGACTCTGTCTCGTGCAGACTTTGTTGTATGAGCGAGCCCGCCCTAGACCCCGACTAAGTGATCGGGCTGGAGTAAGTCTATGTAAGAGCTATGAGATAGTCGATAGTATGGTTGAGGCGACTTGTCTGTGAATATGGGAGTTCATCACCCATATCATTTAGACTGGTGTGCGCACGATGAGGACCCATCTCAGTTGATCATCCGGCCTGGATGGGATGCCCCTCACGTACGATGCTTTCCGAGAACGTTCTGTGCTTTGCCTTGTCTGCTTAGACAAGTGGGTACGGTTCTCGGCTCTCCATATGACTATGTCGTAGTGGGACTTTCATACGCTAACCCCGGGTCCCGACAGTCTATCTTCTGCGATGACTTGCGATAGGGTGCCATGTATCAAATATTTGAGGAAAGGTCTTGTCCAGGACGGGCCTTCAGGTACAACCTGTTCTTCCTCCTTGTCTGCGTTGTTGCCTTCTTCACCAGCGACTGGGTCTGCTGCTGCTACTTGCGCTGGTGCGTTTGCGTTTCCAGCTTCATTGGCCACTGTTGGCTCGTGTGCTTTGGTTTTGATTCATCTCTGACTGATACTTTCGAGGAAAACGCCAGGGGCGGTTGGTCCTCGGGTTGATCCGATGTTTGCGAGCTCGTCCACTTCTGTGTTATTTACTCTGGTGACATAATTGAGCTTGCACCCATCGAATACTCCTTCTAGAGTGTTGTAGAGATTCTGGTATGCTGACATGCTGTCTGCGACTGCTTGGCAATCTCTCATTGCTTGCTGGACGACGAGGTTAGAGTCGCCGTAGATTACAAGGCGAGTGGCACCGCAGGCTTTTGCCATCCGCATGCCATGGAGGAGTGCCTCGTATTCCGCTTAGTTGATCTGGAGTACATATCTGAGCTTGTCCCCCTTGGTTTTGATTAGTACAACCCCTTCTCCAGCTCCCTGGTGTCTTTTTGATCCGTCGAAAAACATCTTCCATGAATTGGAGAGTTCCGGAGGGCCGGGTATTTGCACCTCCATCCCCTCGACCATGAAATTTTGGAGGACTTGTGCTTTGATCGCCGTTGGGTGCCTGAATTGCAGGTCGCGAGGGCTGAGTTCGATATTCCACTCGGTGACTTGACCCGTTGCTCCCGGGTTGTTGAGAATGTCCGAGAGTGGTCCGCTGCTCACTATCGTAATTGGGTGCTCCTGAAAGTAATGTGTTACTTTGTGTGACGTCATGACGATGGCGTACATGAGCTTCTTGTAGTGCGGGTACCTCTGCTGAAATTTTTTGAGGACCTCACTAAGGTAGTAAATTTTCCTCTAGATGCCTTGTATTTTTCCTTCTTCTATGCGCCCGACGACGAGTGCGGTGCTGACTACGCTGCTCTGCGCCGCTATGTAGAGGTATAGGGGTTATCGTTCCTTGGGTACTGGTAGGATGGGTGGAGTCGAGAGGGTCTTCTTTAGGTCCACGAATGCGTTCCGAGATTCTTCGGTCCATTCGAATTTTCCGCCTTTCCTCATCATTTTATAGAATGGCAGGGTCGTTTCTCCTAGCTTGCTGATAAAACGGCTCAAGGCTGCGAGTCTCTCGCTGAGATGTTGTACGCCCTATATGTTGACTGGCTCAAGGCTGCGAGTGCTTGGACTTTCTCTGGGTTGTTTTAGACTCCTCGGGCAGAGACCATGTACCCGGGCAGTTTTCCGGCTGGGACGCCGAACACGCATTTTTTCGGATTGAGCTTGATCCTGTATCTGTTGAGTGCTGCCAAGGTCTCCCGGAGGTCATCGAGTAGTGTGTCTGCATTGTATGTGTTTGATGACGATGTCATCTATCTAGACTTGGACGTTTCTGCCGATTTGGTCTCTTAAGCGCGCTTGCATCATCCGCTGATATGTGGCTCCCGTTTTTTTCAGCGCGAAGGTTATTGTCCTGTAATAGAATACGCCATAAGGGGTGATGAACGAGGTATGCTCTTCATATTCCTCCTTCGTCCTGGTCTGTTTGTATCCTGAGTAAGCGTCGAGGAAGGAGAGGAGGTTGCATCCTGTGGTGGAGTCGATGATTTGGTGGATCCTTGGAAGAGGGAAGTGGTCTTTTGGGCAGTGCTTGTTGACGGTCCCGTAGTCGACGCAATGCGCAGTCTTTTTTCGACACTAAGACTGGGTTTGCGACCCAAGTGGCCTTCTTTGTCTCCCGGATGAATTGCACGTCGAGTAGTCGATTGAAATCTTCTCCGATGGCTCTTCGTTTTAGCTTGGAGAATCTGTGCAGTGCTTGCTTTACTGGTTTGGTGTTTGGGTAGATTTGTAGTGCGTGCTCTGCAAATTCTTGTGGTATTCTGGGAAGGTCGGCCGGACACCAGGCGAAGATTTTCGACTCCTCGCGTAGGAAAGCCAGGAGGGTTGTTGCTTGTTCTTCTGGTAGATGAGCGTAGATCTGAACCGTCTTGTTTGGGTCTGTCGGGTGCATTTGGTGGGTGACGGTGTGTCAGGGGTAGGTTTCCTCAGGCCCTCCTCACTACAAGAAATATGCTCATACATGACATTCTTTAAAAGGTCATGGCTGAGTTCGTCGTAAATCTATGACGATTTCACCCGAGATAGTCGTAAATCATTTTCAGGGATCAAATCCATATATAAATTACAACGATGTGAGTCAAAAAGGTCGTAACCATATAAAATGAGATCGTCATAAACTAAGCCACACAGCTTACAAAGTTATTTTTAGTTGATTACGACCTATTTAGATCGTCATAACATTTACGACGATTATAATAACGTCCAAACCTGTTCTAACTGTGCTTACATGTCTCTCGTGGGGTTCATTCGATCCCACCTCATCCATCTATTTAGTGTTCATAGATAGGTCTTTATTCTTGACAAACTTTTGGAAGATCTGTGATAAATATAGCTACTCCCTCCGATCCATAATAAGTGTCGCTCATCTAGTACCACAAACTTGGTACAAAATCTGCGACACTTATTATGGATCGGAGGTAGTACTTGTTTTCTTATAAATTATTTTTGTGATAAATAAAGAGCAAACTATCTAGCACCTTTAGTTTAAATTTGATTCAGTTCCATTTGAATCTGCATAATTTTGTTTTTTTATGAGAGGTGTATGGAAAACATTTTACATCCAACTATTTCGTGAATTATACATAAATTATGGTCTAATATTTACCTAAATTGGTTTGGTACAATTTTGGAATAAAGATTTGGTAGGTTCTTCATAAAAAATAGCTGCAGGTGTTTTGTTACCACCACTAAAACTTAGAAATAAATAAAATCACCTCTATAGTAGAAGGTATTTTGTTAAAATATTAAAAAGGGAAAAATATAATTAGTTGTTATTAAGATAATAGTAATAATAACATTAACCTAAATAAAAGTTAAATAAAAACCCAAACAAATTATTATTATAATTATATAATATTTAAAAGTTTTGATGTTTATGTTTGATTTTTAATTTAAATTTAAACTAAAAACAAAATTGTTTTGAAGATATAACTAAAAACGGAAGAAAAGGACAAAACCTAAGGGTGGCATAGATGTTCTTAGCTACGGGTGGAATCTGGGGAAACTTGTTGGGATGTGCCCTAGAGGCAAATAAAATATGTTTTATCGAGCATATTCCATTAGTTCATAATACGTTTGATACTATGCTATAACTGTATTAAGGGGAAACATTAATACATGTGTGGTATACAAACAACGAGGTCCCTAGTCAACCCTAGTATACTAGTCCAATGGGCGATTGATGATCAAGGTTTCCTGATCATGAGACAATGGCGTCTGTTGAAAATGGAGTCGTATCATTGGATAATGATATGATGGAGATACACCGACCAGAAGTGTTGCGATGTGATCAAGTCACATAGTTCGATATTGCGATAACTATAACGTAGTGACCAGATCCTTTGACAGTAATGATCATACGTAATTGTCATCTATGAGGAGACTTTGATTTGTATCCCACCGCCTGACTGAAATATGCTGGCCATAACGGTGCACTTTGTCTATTCCGAAATAGATGGTTGATGAGTATGCAAATAGGTCAAAGAAGGATTTGTCCATCCGTGTGACGGATAGGTACTCTGGGCCCACTCGGCGATGTTACATCATAAAGTTTGCCAAATTGTGACTAGGTCACGGAGTTGTAATATCACGGGAACGAGTAAAACTTGTTTGTTGAGAACGAGGACGAACTAGGTATATTGGATACCGATGATCAAACCTCGGACAAGCAAAGTACCATAGGACAAAGGGAATAGGCACACGGTTAACGGATCCAACATCGATTGAAGTTCATTCGATGGAAGCGCAGGGGCTATCAAGGATTGTAACCAGGTCCAATTGATTAGTCATTGATCAATGATAATTGTCTCGATCATGTCAGCTATTTCCCGGACCGTAGGGTGTTACACTTAAGGGTACTCGACGCAGTAAGGATTGATTCGGGATCACCGGAGAAATTGGAGAGAACACCGGAATTGTTCCGGTGATGACCGGAA
Source organism: Bromus sterilis (assembly GCA_950022295.1). Lineage (NCBI taxonomy): Eukaryota > Viridiplantae > Streptophyta > Magnoliopsida > Poales > Poaceae > Bromus > Bromus sterilis. The sequence goes on along the minus strand of OX465596.1, from coordinate 341,356,850 downwards.
TTGTTCCGATGAAGGCCGAAAGTTGTTCCGGGTATTTTGAAAGGTTCAAAATATATTTAATAATGTCTAATTAATGTTTTATTATTTAATTATCTGAATTAAATATTAAAATATATTTAAATATAATTAAAAATGAATTAAAAGGCATATGAGCCTCATAGGGCCCATTAGGGGGAGAGGGAGTCCTCCCCCATGGGCCATGGCGCCATAGAGGGGCCCACCCCCTTTATTCATGGAGCACCCCCCTCCCCTTGGGATTAGTCCCACCCCGGAAGTGGAGGGGGAGTGGCACCCCTCCTTGGCCTATATAAGGAGGGGTAGAGGTGCCCTTTTATTCATCATATTTTTGAGATAAGTACTCATCTCTCTCTCCCTCTTTTCTCCTTCCTCGAGTGGACTCCCCTTTTTTGGAGTGTACACTTGGTTGGGGATTTCTCCACTATACGCACGCCGTCGTGCTGCTGGAATCGGGATCCGAATCCATCTTCTTTCCGCTGCTTTACTGGTTCGGAGCCCGAGGGACGTCGGGTATATTGTATGTGTATAATCCCGCGAGGCACTACACTTGTGGTTCTACTTCATCGTCGTGGCCGTATCGCGAGGTCTTCATCGACAACGTTCCGACGGGGACGTAATCCCTTCATCGGTCTACGAGGATTGGGTGGCTACAGGAGTCATCGTGGATCTGCGCGGCATCGGGGATTGCCGGTACAACTACACCAACCACGTTCATGCGGGAACGTTTCCCGTTTAACGGACTACATACCGGTATGTGATCTATTTCAGTCCGTTACTTGCATCAACATATCATAGGTCTTGGGTATGGGTCTCGTAGGTTATGAAAAATTTGTGTTTACTTCCCCGAACCCCAAAAGTGGTATCAGAGCAAGGCTATGCGTAGATGTATTGTACGGATATAACACATCTAGTATGTGGGCATCAATTCTCCAATTGTTACCGTCTCACGTGTACTGATTTAGCGTTGCGGCAATGTTTGATGAAGCGCCCCTCGACTGACCTTACGCGTTTACGCGAGACTGGTTCCACGCTTGACATATGGCTTGTACCATATAAAGTGGCTGGGGGGGTGTCTGTCTCTCTGCATTAGCGATGCGAAGATGTTTGCAACGGAGGTCCCTGATAGGGGTGTAATAGAGACAATTGCGGGATTGGTGTTGTGGCTTGTTCTCGCAGGATAGAAAGAGGTTCTTTTCTCGAAACCCCTAGCCGCCACGTAAAACTTGCAAAAGATAAAGTAGAAAGGCGTTTTTAACTTTAATTTGCATGTAAAGGGGAATCATAGCATGTATGATTTATGTTGCATCCTGTTTTGCTAATATGTTAGATATACGACGGTAGCATAATAGGATGATCCCTCACTAAAACCAACATAGTGTCCTTACCCTAGTGAGCACCACCTGGAAAGTTCTACATTATGGAGGCACCACGTGTCACACGTGTGTCAAACATTTTTTCGTTCACATGAGGTGGGTGTAGCAAGCCTGGCATATGTATATGATATGGCCTTGCATGACACAGCAACAAATCACATAGGGTGTGGTGGCGAGCCTGGCATATGTATATGATATGGCCTCGGGACACAAGAGACCGAAAGGTCGAGCATGAGTCACATGGATGATGTGATTGGCATGATGGCCTACCTTGAACAACATACTGATGGCCGTGACGATCGGGGAAGGTATGGTGTTCAAGGATCGTGTAATCACTTAGAATAAACTATGAGGGATGTTTGTCTGAGTGGGAGTTCCAGAATTTTTTTTGAAACATGAACTCCATATTATGAACTTAATCTTCATGTCTTAGAAAATATCATTGTAGATAACATCATACCAATGTTTAGAACTATGGCTCTTTTAGTATGATAGAACTTAAGGTAAATGGGTCTTACTTCATTGATGTGTACCAACACCCTTAGAGACATACTCATTAGTAATGACTTGCTAAACATAATACGAAGAACTGCTAGGAGATACACCTGACAACTCCGTAATCAAGGAAGATGATGATGAGTATCGCACTCACCGTCACTTATGAATGACTGTCCAATACACCATAATTCATTCTATGGAATCTGAATTGTGAATGCATGTTAACCAACACGTATGACGTGCTAGGTGAACTTGAAAGCACTTGGTCACAAATCAGAGTAATGGAATATGAGTATATGGACGGGGTTTCTTTCAACTATGGTGGAAGGAACAACCTGCTGAGAAAGTCACTTGGAAAATGTATAAGATACATGGAACACCTTGTGTATAACTTGGACTACTGAATGACTGGTTACTTTGCGATAACTAGGGAGTTGCATCCGCTTCCTGCCAGTTACAAAGACCATGTCTGGACTATGTTATGAAGGAGAATCGTTCAACTGTCATGAGGTCATGGTTAAAGTTAAGAACTTTAAGAGTAGAACCAATGCAGGAATGGTCATTGACGGAGAAGGTATATTTGATATACGAGTTATAAATGTCTTTCCCACGAAACACTAATTGCGGTTGATTAAGTATTCGATGCTTGAACTTACTGCTTGAGAGTGGCTTGGAAGGGATGAGGTGACAATGTGTGCTGACGGCAATCAATATAGTTGATGGTCGACAACACTCTCCCTCTACATCTATCAATTGATTAATATATGAATAAATTTTATGATCGTTTGAATGAGGACTTTATTAGTGTGTCTTGCATCTCGCGAAGACAATTTTTCATATTAGTGAGAAACAAGTCAGTTGTTCTCCTTTCATGAATGATATCTCTTATGGTCACATTACGATTATGAATGAGTTATTCTTATATTCATGATAGTTGTTTGATCATTTATAAGAAATATTGTAATGCCAAGAAATATCCAAGCTTAATAATGACACTATAGTTTAAGTCATGAATGGTATGATGATGTCTTAAGATACTTGATCTCTTGACACATACAAACCATGCCTTTTAGGTGAGATGACTAAAACCTCGCATTCTGGTAAACGGAATGTGTACTGATTGTTGAGTATCATACATTGTGATGTATCGTATGTCAGCATGTGGTAAATTTCATTATTTCGTGAACTTCGAATGTGGACTTAGATGAATATTTGTATTCACTAATGAAACATGAGTCTGAGATAATTTGATATGATCAAAAGGGATTTTAGAGTAAAGATGGATATTAAATTAACAAGAAAGACAAGTCTCTACGATTTTATCAAAGTGACAAATGTTTTGAGTTAGTCTTGGGCATAAAGACTTGTGTGAAAATTGTTCCACAAATTGCAATGTCTTGAGACACTTCAATATGATTGACGTGCCTGAACATTGTGATCATATTCTATCAAAAAGTGTATGGTCTAAGTTATCTCTTACCAAGTTACGTTATTATTGTTTAGAGTTATTAATTTAATATGCAAACACTCACTTCAGCATAGGGAACCATCTGAGTTCGTGGAAACCAACACTATATATGTCATGGTGTGTTGTGGTTTCTAGGAAGCTTGATTTATGTAAGATAAATTATCTTTGTAAGTGTATCCTTAGACAACTATGGATGCATCTTCCACAACTAGAACCAAAAGGAGCAAAACTTGTATTGCTATGATTGGTGTTTGTCAAGAATTTTTCTTGATAAATGTGGTAATGGAAGAAAAGTGAAAGTTCAAACAAGGTAATGACCTTGCCTCCAAATGTCAGAGTAGTGCAACGGAATATGTTCTGGAAGCAAAGCTCTACAATAAGAGGAGAAACTAATGATAATGATCATGATCTTCTGATGGGAGCTTTTTACTGAGAAAGGTAGGATTCAAGAATATATATTTGCCCCTGGTGCAAAATGATATTCATGATTCACTTGTCATGTTAATGGAACAAGACATTCCTACAAACTACAAAGAAGCGATGGTGGACCTAAGTACGAGATATGACTATGAGTCATGAAATCCTATGTTGAGTTAAATTTAAGATTTCTTGAATCTTATCAAGTAAGGAGGTTACTTGATATTCACAATAACCTCAGAGTTATGAGGAATAAATGTTAACATCAAAGGGACGTCAAGATTGGTTTGTCACAAAGATTGTTTCTGAACGATTCAATGGGTTGACTACAATGTGTAGCTATGCTTGAGTCAAAGGGATATTCACTACGATTGATCCAGGATTGTTATCAATACCGTGACTTCCTCAAACCCTGTATTTGAAGAAGTGTTGTAATTGGTACAACAAGAAGGTTTTGGAAAAACATATGGATACTAGTGTCTCGTAAACTGAATTCTCATTTTGATGGATGATCAAAGGATTTTGGACTTAACCAAAATATCGAGGAAACATGAATTTGCATGAAACTGAGTGGGAGCTGAATAGTTTCCTGAAACTTAATATGTAGACGACATATTTTGAGTGGGAGCTATGGGAGTATTATCCTAGACTTATATGTAAATGACATATTTGAGTAGGAGCCATGTGGTTAGTATCCTGAACTTAATATGTGTCTGACATATCTAAGTAGGATCCATGTGGATGTTATCCTTGTCTTATATGTGGCCGACATATTTGAGTGGGAGCAATATGAGTTTTATCCTATAACTTAATATGTGCATGACATATTTGGGTGGGAGCATGATAACATTCTCATATATGGATAACATATTATGGATAGTGCAGTTGGTGTTAATGATTATTTGAATTTTTCATAAATCAAAATGAATAAGTATTAAGCATTGAAGATCTATTAAGATAGAAATGTGTTTAATAACATTGAGTCGTAATACTTTCCTGGATAAGATTCTGAAGGAGTTTAGAATGGGACAAGTCAAGAAGTGGTCCTTACTTGTATATCCAAGAGAAGTGTTGAGTTAATCTCAGTACAAGAACAATGGTTAATGGTTAATGAAATGTAGCGACCCAATTCACACAGAATTGAAGTCTCTGTGCTCAAGTGCCAGTCCCTGGATCGAACTCGCTGGCACACACAGTATTATAGATGTATATCAAAGTACAAGTGCATCATTATTACAACGTATGATCCAGAGTAAATAAATAATAAGTTGCATAGCTCAAGGCTAGCTTATTCAATATAAATATAGAGGAAGCAAAAGCAAGTAACGTGGAGTCCATCAACAGCCACATGCGATCATGCTGAGTGTAGACTCGCAACCCCTAACACACCTTACTGATCGTCTGAAAAACCTGCAACACCGAAGGTTACAACCCGACAACGGGTCAGTACATCTGATTTGTACGGCAAGTGACACGGAAAAGTTTATATAAAGGACCTACAACTACATGCAAGGTAAGTCAAAGGAAAGGCTTATGGTTTAGTTTTGCAGAAAGCCAATTTTCTCCTGAACTAAACTAGTCAAAGTTTTAAGTTGAACTTACTACTAAAGAACGAACTGGGCACACCAGTTCCAACACCACACCCTTATTTAATCTTGCCCACTCAAATTATTAAGGTGATTGATATGTCAAGATCCTCCAGTAACAGTAATGTCTAGCAGCTCAAGGATGTCCATAACCGGGGACACGGCTAATCATGATTAGTTTTTACTCTGCAGAGGTTAGTACACTTTCCCCGCTGGACTCAACCCGGAGATTGAGACGAAGTCTTTCAGAAGAGGTCACCTACACCCAACGGCAAGCCGGTACCACCTATCACATCTACATCTCCTAGCTTTGCACGGGAGAGGCTTCCTACATCATACTCAACTAAGCCAGAGCCCATATGGCCAGCGGCTGTACATGTAAGCTTCTAGTCACCAAGTATGTCTGACCTTTTTGAGCCTGGACGGCGCCCACTGCGTTAGAGGGTACTCGCCATGACGTACTGTCAACCACCAAACCAACCATTAGGGGTACAACCTGATCTCGACCTTAGATAAGGAACGAGCCCCCAGGAAGCACTCCTTGCCCGTCCAGAGGTGATTTCTATTTATTAAACAGTTGCTACACAAGTTATTAAATAGCTCACATGCACTCCATGAATTTACACAACCCAAACCACGTCTAAAAAGCATAGCAATAAAACAACAACACGGCTAGGTTGATCTACGGTAGACAAGTCAACACATGTGGCTATCCTAACTGGTTTTGCAACAACAGAATAATAAACTACCTATCATGCAATAGGGTGATATTTCTTAACATAATGCATATATAAAATATAGGTATGAGTATGGTCAAAGCATCACTTGCCTTCTTGCTGGTCCTGACGGTCACAATCCTCACAAAACGAGGCGGCACACTCCGGACAATCTATATGAGCAAACATAGCACCAATCAACCATATGTTCAATAAAAATATGCTCAAACAATAATAAACATTCAAAGGACAGTAGCAGAACTTTCCTAACAGTAGCTAAACTTAAAGTTCTTGTCAAATAAAAACCAACGCAAAAAGAAACGACACAAACGGGCGCACCAGTGAAAAGTTACGGCTGCCGGAAGTTCAAATTTTGATCAGCATGGGATCCAAATTTAAAAACTTCAAACTTCTGTAACACTAGGTCTATTGGCTAGGAAATTTCAGCACGGTCGCAACGCAACTAGAATCACTCGATTCCGAGCTACGGTTAAAAAGTAGTCGTGAAAACGGTATCGGGGTGACACCAGGGGGTACCGGGGTGCTCTACTGTAAAAAGGACCCGGACGTAAATAATTTTTTTCTGAAAAACGCGATCGGGCCCCCGGGCGGTTTGGATCCAGATCTAGGTTTTTTTTTCCAAAACGCAGCAAAACTCTTTTTATTTTCTAACTCCTTCTCTCTCTCACGCAGCACGGGCACGGGGCCAGGAGGCCATGGATAGAGCTCGGCTCGGCCGGCTCCGGTTGGTTCCGGTGCCGGCGAGCAGGGGCGGCCGGCGGCCGGCGGAGCAGCGGGGGCGGGAGGGGCGCGGCGGTCGGGCACGGGGCGCGCGACGGGGCGGCGGCGGCCGCGGCCAAGGTGGCCGGCAGCGGCGCACGGCCGTGGCGGCGCGGCTCGGCCAGCCGGCGAGCGGCGGCCCGGCGGCGGCGCGGTGGCGGGGCGGCGCGGCTAGGACGCGGGGACGGCTCTGGTGAAGCGTGGGGACGACGGCTCCGGGCAATACCTCGAAAAACGGCAAAAAAAGCAACTCCGGCGAACTCCCGCGGTGGTCTGGCGAACTTCCGGCGAGATTCCGGCGAACTCCGGCGATGACGTCGTCGATGATGTCGGCGGCGGCGGGTCCCGCGGATTAGATTAGGCTAACCCTAAAAACGCTAAGCGAAAATAATTTAGCCCTAATCGGGGCTATTTATAGCCAGCCCCTAATACTCTTTTTTTTAAATCCGAGATAAATACAAAATCGGTCTGCGGGAAAAAAACAGAACATGCCCATTAGGCCCAAAACAATATTAGAAAAATCACGGAAATTTATTATAAAATTCCGTCTTCGCCAATATTTTTAAAATAATAAAATTGAATTTTTGTCTTGACCAAAATATAAAAAATAAAATAAAAACTTTGCAACTTATTTTTAAATATTTTTAAATATTTTTCTGGCATTTTAAAAATAACGAAAATTCCGAAAATTGATTTAAAAACTTTTCCGAAGCATAAATAAATTCCAAAAATATTTTTAGAAAATATTTATAACTCCAAAGTAAATTTAAAAAGTCTCCCAAAAATATTTTAAACTATTTTTCAACAAATTAAAAATGGGGATAAGTCCTTTTATATCCTCTCAAGCGAACTGCCATGTGTTGAAAGATGTTTAAAAATATTTTAAAACTCCAGAAAAATGCGGAAGCAGCCTGAGATGCATATGATGATCTATTAACATCCGAATTTAGAAAATTGGGATGTTACAAACCTACCCCCCCATAAGATGAATCTCGTCCTCGAGATTCGGGCTGGCTAGCAAAGAGATGCGGGTGGTCTTGCTTCAGATCTTCTTCACGCTCCCAAGTTGCTTCCTCTTCGGTATGATGATCCCACTGAACCTTGCATAGCCTGATCGTCTTGGTGCGGGTAACTCTTTCTGCAATCTCCAGAATCTTCACAGGTTTCTCCTCATAAGTCAGGTCGCTCTCCAACTGAATTGCCTCAAGTGGCACTGTATCTCTCAAAGGAATATCTGCCATCTCTGCATGACACTTCTTCAGCTGGGTTACGTGAAACACATCATGAACTCCTGACAAAGCTTCTGGCAACTCCAACTGATAAGCTACCTCTCCTCTGCGCTCCAAGATCTTGTAAGGCCCCACAAAACGTGGTGCTAACTTGCCCTTGATTCCAAACCTCTTGATTCCGCGAATTGGTGAAACTCTGAGATACGCACGGTCTCCAACCTCATAGGTTACATCCTTGCGCTTAGCATTTTCATAACTCTTCTGCCTGGACTGTGCTACCTTCAGTCTATCCCGGATCAACTTGACTTTCTCCTCAGCATCTCTGATCAGGTCTGGTCCAAACAAATGACGTTCTCCTACCTCATCCCACATCAACGGAGTCCTGCACTTCCTGCCATACAGTAACTCAAATGGTGCCATCTGAAGACTAGCCTGGTAACTGTTGTTATACGAGAACTCTGCATACGGTAAGTTGTCCTCCCAACTCGAACCATAATCCAACGCACAAGCCCTCAACATATCCTCCAAGATCTGATTGACTCTCTCGGTCTGCCCATCTGTCTGAGGATGGAACGCTGTACTGAACTCCAGCCTAGTGCCCAAGGTCTCATGCAACTGACGCCAAAACTTCGAAGTAAACTGAGTACCTCTATCAGACACAACCTTGCTTGGAACTCCATGCAAACACACGATCCTGGACATATAAATCTTGGCTAGCTTGGCACTGTTATAAGTTGTCTTTACTGGAATGAAGTGAGCAACCTCGGTCAAACGATCAACAATCACCCAAATAGAATCATATCCTGATCGAGTCCTGGGTAAACCAGTAATAAAGTCCATACCTATCTGATCCCACTTCCAATCTGGTATAGGCAAAGGCTGCAACAAACTTGCTGGCTTCTGATGCTCAGCCTTGACTCTCTGTTAAACATCACACACAGCAATAAACTGCGCTATCTCTCGCTTCAGGCTAGGCCACCAAAATCTCTCCCTCAAATCCAAATACATCTTGGTATTCCCGGGATGAATAGAATAAGGTGAATCATGTGTCTCCTGAAGAATCAAATTCCTGATCTCTGCATCTTGCAGTAGACAAATGCGCTTCTCAAACGAAATGGCTCCATGCTCATCCTCACGGAAACCCTCCGCCTTTCCCTTGGTCATATTCACTTTGATCTCATCAATTTCTGCATCACCCTTCTGGGCTTCTCTGATTCTTTCCAACAGATTTGGCTTCACTTCCAATGTTACCACATATCCCTTAGGAACTATCTCCAACCTGAGTTTCTTGAACTGCTCACATAACTCACGTGGCATATCCTCAATATTAGCAACATTGATATGACTCTTACGGCTCAATGCATCAGCAACCACATTCGCTTTACCAGGATGATACTGCACATTCAAATCATAATCCTTAATAAGCTCCAGCCATCTACTCTGCCTGAGATTCAAATCATTCTGAGTAAAGATATACTTCAAACTCTTATGATCAGTAAAAACATCACAATGATTACCAACAAGATATTGCCTCCAAGTCTTCAATGCATGAACAACTGCAGCTAATTCCAAATCATGTGTAGGATAGTTCTGCTCATGGTTCTTAAGCTGACGTGAAGCATAAGCAACAACTCTACCTCGTTTCATCAAAACACAACCAAGTCCTCGACGAGATGCATCACAATATACTTGGAAATCCTTATGTATATCAGGTAAACATAGAACATGTGCATTTACTAACCGTTTCTTCAACTCTTGAAAGCTGGCTTCACATGCCTCACTCCAAACAAACTTATTCTCTTTCTTTAACAGCTCAGTCATTGGTTTCACAAGCTTGCAGAAATTCTCAATGAACCTCCTATAATATCCTGCAAGACCCAAGAAACTGCGAATGTCTCCAACTGACGCGGGTGTCTCCCATTCTGTAACTGTTGAAACCTTGGATGGGTCCACAGCTACTCCTTCTCCTGACACAACATGTCCAAGGAATCCGACCTCCTTCAACCAAAACTCACACTTGTTGAACTTGGCATACAAATTGTGCTCCCTGAGCTTCTCCAATACCAAACGCAAATGTGCCTCATGCTCTTGCTCATTCTTGGAATACACCAATATATCATCAATGAACACCACAACGAATTTATCCAAGAACTCCATAAACACCTTGTTCATCATATTCATGAAGTATGCAGGAGCATTAGTCAATCCAAATGACATAACAGTATACTCATACAACCCATACCTTGTAGTAAAAGCAGTCTTCGGAATATCCTTCTCCCGAATCTTCACTTGATGATAACCAGAACGAAGATCAATCTTAGAGAATACACAAGCTCCCTCCAACTGGTCAAATAGATCATTAATCACAGGTAAAGGATACTTGTTCTTGATAGTAACATCATTCAGAGAACGGTAATCAACACACATCCTCTGGGTTCCATCTTTCTTCTCAACAAACAACACTTGAGATCCTCAAGGTGACGAGCTTGGGCGAATGAACCCCTTTTCTTGCAACTCTCTGATCTGTTCCTTCAACTCTGCAAGTTCATTAGCGGGCATCCTATACGATCTCTTAGCAATAGGCCCAGTGCCTGGTATTAAATCAATAAGGAACTCAATCTCCCTATCCGGTGGCATACCTGGCAACTCCTCCGGAAACACATCCGGATACTCCCTCACAACACGCACATCATCCAGGCTACCCCCCTTAAGAGAATTCACCTGGGCGTGCTGATGCTTATACTTGGACACATATCTGATCTTCTGTCCACTTGGTGCACGGAGAGTGATAGACCGACTGGCACAATCAATCACACCTTGGTACTTGGCTAACCAATCCAAGCCCAAAATAATATCCAAACCTTGTGACTTCAACACAATCAGATCTGTAGGAAAAACATGCTTCCCTATGGCTAGGCTCAGCTGATAGCATCCCAAACTAGCTGACATCTCCGCTCCCGGTGAACTTATGAGCATAGATGACTTAAGAACTACGGTAGGTAACTCATGCTTATCCACAAATACCCTCGATATGAAAGAATGCGATGCACCAGAATAAAAAAGAACAAGTGCGGGTACTGAATTGATAAAGAACTTACCAATCACAACATCAGGCTCATCATAGATCTCCTCCACGTTGACATGGTTCACATGCCCCTTGTTGAAAGGATTGGGCTTGCTGACTCCAGAATTCCCATTGTTGTCCTTGTTCTCCGGGCACATGTTGGAGTAGTGTCCCATCTTCCTGGACTTGAAACACTGAACTCGACTAAGGTCCTTCTGAGCATTCACCACTTGACGGTTCTGGTTGTAGTTCTCTCCATTTCCATTTCCTTTCCCATTGCCATTGCCATTGCCATTCTTATTACCATTGTGGTGGTTGTGGCCATTATGGTTGTGACCATTTCCACCATGATGGTTGTGTCCTCCACTGTGAACATGGCCATTCCCACCATTGTGGTTATGTCCTCCATTGCAAGCATAGGAATTGCGTGGCTTCTGTTGCGGTCCAGAGTTATACTTGCCACCATTTTTGTTGTTGTACTTCCTCTTGCGGTTCTCAATGGCCTGCTGCTTGCCTTCCAACACAATAGCTTTGTCTATGAGCGCCTGACAGTTAGCAAAAGTAGCCACTGTCAGCTGGACTCCCAACTCATCATTCAGCCCCTCCAAGAACTTCTCCTGCCTTGCAGCATCATTCCTGACATCATCTGGAGCATATCTGGCAAGCTTGTTGAACACCTCAACATACTCGGCCAATGAACGGCCTCCCAGACGCAAACTGCGAAACTCCTTCTTCAAGCTCATGGCGCCTTCTGAAACATGTGTGGCGCAAAAGGCAGACTAGAACTGCGCCCAAGTGATGGTGTCGATTAGGTACGTCATCAAGTAGTTGTCCCACCAAGCAGCGGCAGGACCCTCCAGAAAATGTGAGGCAAACCTCACTCTCTCTGCCTCAGTGCAGCCAACTGTCTCCATATTCCGGCCCACTGAACGAAGCCAGTCATCCGCCACTATGGGCTCAGGAGTGCTAGAGAACCTCTGAGGATTCAACCTCCGAAACCTGGCAAGCGTGTCCACCGGTGGTGGTGGTGGCGCGTTGTTGTTGTTGCCCATGTTCTGAGTGAGAAAATGGATCAGTTGAGCTTGTCCTTGAAGTAGCTGCTGCATATAAGTTGGCACTCCATTGTTGTTGTTCTCATTCCCCGTGGGATCACGTCTTGGCGGCATCTGTTGGGTAAGAATAGGTAAGATTTAGACAGAAAGTAGCTAGGGAAATATACTCCTACCCATATGCTTATGATGATCATGGAAAGCATTATATATACAATACATATATCACCAATCAACTTCACAAATCAATATCACCATAGCATCAAACATATAACAATCATCAACCAATGCACTCATACGGAAAACCATCACATATCACACCATATAGTTTAAATTATCTTTTATAACTGATATAAGATCCTCATAACAACCACGAGTAATATAAGATCCTCAACAAAATCACGAATAACATAAGAGTATATCAAGCAACCTAGTATTGCCACACCGAATAAGTCGACATGGTCAAATACGCTAACACGATAACGGTAGAGCACTAATTCTCGACGTAGTAATTCTTAATGCTGTCTTTGCTAAACAGCATGCGGTAATCGCGCCCGCTAATGCGGTTGCGCCTTTTGGGACTCGACTCCCTTTCTTCTGCCGAGGTGTTTACTTCTGGCTCCTCTTCTGGTTCTACAATTCCATTGGCCTTCATATTCTCCTTCCGCCTTGTCATCTCTGCTTGCATCTCCATCTTCTACTTCTTCAGCTTGTTGTTGTCCCTCTTGAGCCTGGTGTTCCTCTACTCCAACTCAGTAATGGTGTAGAGGTCTGACTGAGTGCACTTCTCCAGGCAATGAATGTGCTTCTCCAGGCTTTGGATGATGTAGCTGGTTGTACCTGGCCAAATGGCTCCAGGCACATACCTGAACCTCTTTGGTATTATGTTCCCCGATGGGAGAACCTTGGCCATCTCCGCGTACACCGTACCCTTTAGTCGGGCGGAATACGTCTCCACAATGTGTCCAAGAGCTATGTGAGCGGCCATGCGCACACACCACTCCTTCTACTGGGCATGCACCTCGAAGGACTCCGTAATCACCCGTTCTTCATTCTCCATGCTTCCAAGGATGAAAGTCTCCACTTGCTAGTAGTCATCAGCTCCCCTTGTCTCCACGATGTCCGGCTGAAAGACTGGCGCGTAGATGTTCAGGAAGTGGCAAATCCCCCTGAGCTCAGGTCCAAACGCCATAGCGCGGTATGAAATAGTGGTCATCTAAAATCAAAGAGAGGTAAGGCAAGATTAGAATAGGTATGAATACGAGATAGAGGAGGTAAGTAAGTACAAGACAGAGTGATATAAAGTAATATTTTGATTCCTATGGCTTTTCTACTCCATTTTCTAGGGTCACGTCCTACAGTCAACATACTGCTCTGATACCATCTGTAGCGATCCAATTCACACAGAATTGAAGTCTCTGTGCTCAAGTGCCAGTCCCTGGATCGAACTCGCTGGCACACACAGTATTATAGATGTATATCAAAGTACAAGTCCATCATTATTACAACGTATGATTCAGAGTAAATAAATAACAAGTTGCATAGCTCAAGGCTAGCTTATTCAATATAAATATAGCGGAAGCAAAAGCAAGTAACATGGAGTCCATCAACAGCCACATGCGAACATGCTGAGTGTAGACTCGCAACCCCTAACGCACCTTACTGATCGTCTGAAAAACCTGCAACACCGAAGGTTACAGCCCGACAACGGGTCAGTACATTTGATTTGTACGGCAAGTGACACGATAAAGTTTATATAAAGGACCTACAACTACATGCAAGGTAAGTCAAAGGAAAGGCTTATGGTTTAGTTTTGCAGAAAGCCAATTTTCTCCTGAACTAAACTAGTCAAAGTTTTAAGTCGAACTTACTACTAAAGAACGAACTGGGCACATCAGTTCCAACACCACACCCTTATTTAATATTTCCCACTCAAATTATTAAGGTGATTCATATGTCAAGATCCTCCAGTAACAGTAATGTCTAGCAGCTCAAGGATGTCCATAACCGGGGACACGGCTAATCATGATTCGTTTTTACTCTGCAGAGGTTAGTACACTTTCCCCGCTGGACTCAACCTGGAGATTGAGACGAAGTCTTTCAGAAGAGGTCACCTACACCCAACGGCAAGCCGGTACCACCTATCACATCTACATCTGCTAGCTTTGCACGGGAGAGGCTTCCTACATCATACTCAACTAAGCCAGAGCCCATATGGGCAGCGGCTGTACATGTAAGCTCCTAGTCACCAAGTATGTCTGATCTTCTTGAGCCTGGACGGCGCCCACTTACGTTCAGAGGGTAGCACCATGACGTATTGTCAACCACCAAACCAACCATTAGGGGTACAACCTGGTCTCGACCTTAGATAAGGAACGGGCCCCCAAGAAGCACTCCCTGCCCGTCCAGAGGTGATTTCTATTTATTAAACAGTTGCTACACAAATTATTAAATAGCTCACATGCACTCCATGAAATTACACAACCCAAACCACGTCTACAAAGCATAGCAATAAAGCAACAACACGGCTAGGTTGATCTACGGTAGACAAGTCAAAACATGTGGCTATCATAACTGGTTTTGCAGCAACAGAATAATAAACTACCTATCATGCAATAGGCTAATATTTCTTAACATAATTAAAATAGAAAATATAGGTATGAGTATGGTCAAAGCATCACTTGCCTTCTTGCTGGTCCTGACGGTCACAATCCTCACAAAACGAGGCGGCACACTCCGGACAATCTATACGAGCAAACATAGCACCAATCAACCATATGTTCAATGCAAATATGCTCAAACAATAATAAACATTCAAAGAACAGTAGCAAAACTTGCCTAACAGTAGCTAAACTTAAAGTTCTTGTCAAATAAAAACCAACGCAAAAAGAAACGACGCAAACGGGCGCACCGGTGAAAAGTTACGGCTGCCGAAAGTTCAAATTTGGATTAGCTTGGGATCCAAATTTAAAAACTTCAAACTTCTGTAACACTAGGTATACTGGCTAGGAAATTTCACCACAGACGCAACGCAACTGGAATCACTCGATTCCGAGCTATGGTTAAAAAGTAGTCGCGAAAACGGTATCGGGGTGACACCAGGGGGTACCGGGGTGCTCTATTGTAAAAAGGACCCGGACATAAATAATTTTTTTCTGAAAAACGCGATCGGGTCCCCGGGCGGTTTGGATCCAGATCTAGGTTTTTTTCCAAAACGCAGCAAAACTCTTTTTTTTCTAACTCCTTCTCTCTCTCACGCAGCACGGGCACGGGGCCAGGAGGCCATGGACAGAGCTCGGCTCGGCCGGCTCGGGTTGGTTCCGGCGCCGGCAAGCAGGGGCGGACGGCGGCCGGCGGAGCGGCGGGGGCGGCAGGTGCGCGGCAGGGCGCGGGGCGCGCGACGGGGCGGCGGCCGCTGCCAAGGTGGCCCGGCGGCGGCGCGGTGGCGGGGCGGCGCGGCTAGGACACGGGGACGGCTCCGGGCAATACCTCGAAAAACGGCGAAAAAACGCAACTCCGGCGAACTCCCGCGGTTCTCTGGCGAACTTCCGGCGAGATTCCGGCGAACTCCGGCGATGACGTCGTCGATGATGTCGGCAGCGGCGGGTCCCGCGGATTAGTTTAGGCTAACCCAAAAAACGCTAAGCGAAAATAATTTAGCCCTAATCGGGGCTATTTATCGCCAGCCCCTAATCCTCTTTTTTTTAATCTGAGATAAATACAAAATCGGTCTGCGGGAAAAAAACAGAACAGGCCCATTAGGCCCAAAACAATATTAGAAAAATCACGGAAATTTATTATAAAATTACGTCTGCGCCAATATTTTTAAAATAATAAAAGTGAAATTTTGGCTTGACCAAAATATAAAAAATAAAATAAAAACTTTGCAACTTATTTTTAAATATTTTTAAATACTTTTCTGGCATTTTAGAAATATTGAAAACTCCGAAAAGTGATTTAAAAACTTTTCCGAAGCATAAATAAATTCCAAAAATATTTTTAGAAAATATTTATAACTCCAAAGTAAATTTAAAAAGTCTCCCAAAAATATTTTAAACTATTTTTCAACAAATTAAAAATGGGGATAAGTCATTTCATATCCTCTCCAACGAACTGCCATGTGTTGAAAGATGTTTAAAAATATTTTAAAACTCCAGAAAAATGCGGAACCACCATGAGATGCATATGATGATCTATTAATATCCGAATTTAGAAAATTGGGATGTTACATGAAAGAAATGGATGTGTTGGATCCTCTATGCCTTTGTCATAGGTTCTTTCATATAAAACCAGAGTTATGTACTCGACGTAATGTGACCCAAGTTCTTAGTAGTAAGAACATGTTGTGATATGATTTATGAGTAAATCATTGAACAAAGAGTTAAGTTTATCCTTCAGTGTCTGAAGAGAACTGAGGATACATCTCAAATTTGTAAAGGATAGTGGACTTGACCATAAATGTTATGCTGGTTCAAGTTTTGACACTAACCTAGAAAATTGAGATATCATACTAATGAATGCCTAAGTTGAAATAAACATGGTTAGACATCAAAGTTGCATACAATGCACTAAGGATTGAATCTACATTGATGTGGCTGCTTTAGAAGTAGCAGGAGTTATATTATGGCTTAAGAAGTTCGACTTCTGATTGAGTGAGTTTCAAGTGTGCATGACTATGGGAAAGTCCGCGTGGCCCACCGGATGTCATTGCTATGACACAGCAAACGAAGTCTCACTTCACCGCCAAATATATATACCTCATCATTATAGTGGATAATGAAGGAATGTCAAATTAGGTGACATTATGATTTGAAAAAGGACATACGGTTCTGAATGGTACCCAAACCGTTGATACAACCTCTTCCACGGGCAAGCATGATCAATAAGGAGTCCTGATCCAGAGAAAAATGCAACTAGATTATTTGTACTCTAGTGCAAGTGGGAGACTGTTGGGAATGTGCCCTAGAGGCAAATAAAATATGTTTTATTGAGCATATTCCATTAGTTCACAATACGTTTGATACTATGCTATAATTGTATTAAGCGGAAACATTAATACAGGTGTGGTATACAAACAACCAGGTCCCTAGTCAACCCAAGTATACTAGTCTATTGGGCGATTGATGATCAAGGTTTCCTGATCATGAGACAATGGCGTCTGTTGAAAATGGAGTCGTATCATTGGATAATGATATGATGGACATACAACCACAAAAAGTGTTGCGATGTGATAAAGTCACATAGTTCGACATTGCGATAACTATAACATAGTGACCTGATCCTTTGACCGTAATGATATACGTAATTGTCATCTATGAGGAGACTTTGATTTGTATCCCACCGCCTGACTGAAATATGCTGGCCATAACGGTGCACTTTGGGTATTCAAAAATAGATGGTTGATGAGTATGCAAATAGATCAAAGCGGGATTTGTCCATCCGTGTGACGGATAGGTACTCTGGGCCCACTCGGTGATGTTACATCATAAAGTTTGCAAACATGTGACTAGGTCACGAAGTTGTAATATCACGGGAATGAGTAAAGCTTGTTTGTTGAGAACGAGGACGAACTAGGTATATTGGATAACGATGATCAAACCTCGGACAAGCAAAGTACCATAGGACAAAGGGAACAGGCACAAGGTTAACGGATCCAACAGCGATTGAAGTTCATTCGATGGAAGCGCAGGGGCTATCAAGGATTGTAACCAGGTCCAATTGATTAGTCATTGATCAATGAGAATTGTCTCGATCATGTCTGCTGTTTCCCGGACCGTAGGGTGTTACACTTAAGGGTACTCGACGCAGTAAGGATTGATTCGGGATCACCGGAGAAATTGGAGAGAACACCGGAATTGTTCCGGTGATAACCGGAATTGTTCCGATGAAGGCCGGAAGTTGTTCCGGGTATTTTGAAAGGTTCAAAATATATTTAATAATGTTTAATTAATGTTTTATTATTTAATTATCTGAATTAAATATTAAAATATATTTAAATATAATTAAAAATGAATTAAAAGGCATATGGGCCTCATAGGGCCCATTAGGGGGAGAGGCTGTCCTCCCCCATGGGCCGTGGCGCCATAGAGGGGCCCACCCCCTTTATTCATGGCGCACCCCCCTCCCCTTAGGATTAGTCCCACCCCGGAAGTGGAGGGGGGGTGGCACCCCTCCTTGGCCTATATAAGGAGGGGTAGAGGTGCCCTTTTATTTATCATATTTTTGAGATAAGTTCTCAGCTCTCTCTCCCTCTTTTCTCCTTCCTCGAGTGGACTCCCCTTGTTTGGAGTCTACACTTGGTTGGGGATTTATCCACTATACGCACGCCGTCGTGCTGCTGGAATCGGGATCCGAATCCATCTTCTTTCCGCTGTTCTACTGTTCAGAGCCCGGAGGGACGTCGGGTATACTGTTTGTGTATAATCCCGCGAGGCACTACACTTGTGGTGCTACTTCATCGTCGTGGCCGTATCGCGAGGTCTTCATCGACAATGTTCCGATGGGGACGTAATCCCGTCATCGGTCTACGAGGATCGGGTGGCTACAGGAGTCATCGTGGATCTGCGCGGCATCGGGGATTACCGGTACGACTACACCAACCACGTTCATGCGGGAACATTTCCCGCTTAACGGACTACATACTGGTATGTGATCTATTTCTGTCCGTTACTTGCATCAGCATAGCATAGGTCTTGGGTATGGGTCTCGTAGGTTATGAAAAATTTGTGTTTTCTGCCCCGAACCCCAACAAAACTATAGTTAAAATTTGACCCGGTCCCCGCTGAATCGACATAGATTTATCTTTTTTTATGATAGGTGTATAGAAAATATTTTACATGTAACTATTTAATTAATTATACATAAAATATGGTCTAATATTTTTTGTAAAATAGTTTGGTACAATTTGTTAACATATATTTGGTAGTTGTTTTTACAAAAAACCCGTGTTTCCGATACTTAGAAAATGAAAACGTTTTTTTTTGTGCAAAGAAAAGGTAAACTTCCTTCAACAACATTATTCATCATCCCAAGCTCCACACTTGTTCACAATATGGGCAGATTTCGACAAACTATGCCATGAGTGTGGCCATTACATTGGTCATTTGGCTTTAAAGCCATGCATCTTTGTTCGTGATAACCCATTTTTGTGAACACTTTTTTTTAAGAAAGGTTATGTATTATAGGTTTATTCTTTTCCCTTGATTCTAGGTCACATGAGATGACGCAACGCGAAGGTTTTCCATTTTTTGAATTTTTATGCCTGTTTCATAATACGGTCAAAACGTTGGGCATGGTTGTTGTTAGCTACGGCTTTATCGTTTGACCTTGCTTTTTTGCGCTTTCAACATACACCACAAAATCCTTCATGTTAAATGTTGACACTTTTTAGAGCTCGTTTGCTATATTTAAACCATTTAGTATATTTTTAGGTATTTAATGAATACAAATATAAACTATAACTACATAAAACATTGCACAAAAACATGTCCAAGTATCATATATAGGTTACAGAATATATTTGATGACTCATAGAAGAAATGAATAGAAATTTTGAGAATTTACCTAGAAAAATCAACCACAAGCATGAAGTTTATTGAGTTTTTTAATTATAAAAATAATTTTAAACAGTAATATTTTCTGATTGGTTGAAAAGATCTCCCACGGATCATGCCATAACCACCGTTCATCTGATTTTGATCCAACGGTCCACCCCGAGAGCTAACCCTAACCCACCCCACTTCTCCTCCCTCTCGAAGTCTCCCCCACCTCTCCACTCCCTCCCGCAGCTGTCCCCCACCTTTCTCTCCACTCTTGATCTCGATCCATCCCCCTCCCCATTCTACTCTCGCCGCCAACGAATGGTGACCCCGGCAGTCCGGGGCGGTGGAGATCCGCTCGTGTGCGGCCCTGCGAGTGCTGGACGGCTAGGCGAGGGAGACCGCGTGCGAGCGTGTCCACGGGTCAAGCAGGGCCAGGCGAGCGCGCCTAGGGACGAGCAGATCCGCTTGTGTGCGGGCATGCGAGTGGAGCGGTGCGCTGGCCGGCCTCGGTGAACCGACCACGCGAGGGCGTGCGCAGCCAGGTGCGGCGCAGTCGGCAGATGCGTGCGAGCATAGGCCGGGGCATGCGCGTCCAGGCACGGGCGACCGCGTGCGAGCGCGTACATGGGTCAGGCGGGGCCAGGCGAGCACGGCCAGGGACGAGCACGGAACTAGATCCGCGGCCATCGACACTGCTCTTCCCCGGCCTCATGGTCACCGCCGCCCTGCTCCTCCGCCTCCTCCTCGCGCTCTCCTTCGCCGTCCACATCCGGATGTTCTGCGTCCTCAGCGCCCCTTCTTTGCCAACACCACGCTCGTATCCTACGCCTTCGACCGCGAGATCTACGACTCCGGGGTTGGCCTCATCGCCTATGAAGTTTGAGATAGAGGCTATGAGATCTCTATCCCTTTCTTTTGTTTTCTCTGTTTTCCTCCCAAGTCCTCAACACTGATGCTGCTTTGCCCACTCCGTCTTTTTGAGTCAGCCACCCGACACGCTTCATAGTGAGAATGGAGGAGCAGGGAGGCAAGAAGCGGAGGGGGCAATCGCTCTTCCACCTCTTCTATGACATGGGATGCAGCAGCAGGGGAGAGGAAGTAGGCTGACTAAAGGAGTAAAGGACAGATCGGCCCTCCTTCAAGGTTGTCTATTGGATCTGGATAATTATATGTAGCTAGTGTGGCTCAAAACTGCAAAGTATATGAACATAAAATTTCAGAATATTATCTTAGTTCAGACAAAAATTATATGTTGATGTTTTACATGTAGCAGCCTACAAGTTTCTGGATAAGCTACTTCCTTTCATGCCTAGATGAAATTGAGCACTTCTGCATGATTATTTGTGTGATATATTTCAGGCCAAACACTTGTGTATAACGATGAGCATATGTTTTTCGGCCCTCACCACCTCAGTCACACTAGCACACAGTGACACACACTAACTAATGCAATCTTATTTTTATATAGTTACCGACTGTGGTTTCGAGCATCACCAAAATATTCTCAGACTTATTTAAAGAAATAGCTAAGCAAATTATGTGTTATGCCGTAGATCTTTCCTTCATGTTTAATAATTGTGGTCTACATGCTACAATCTTATTTATTTTAATGTTTCTCTCCATGTTTAATGATCATAGTCAACACCCTACAATCTGTTTGTGATATATTTATTTTTGTGTTAATTGCTATCTCCTCATGCACAGATTGAGGTTATGCTCACATGCATCATTTGTTATTTTTAGTCAGATGCACTACAATTCAATGTTGATACTTTAAAGGCAATGGATTTTAACCTATTTTCTTCACGTCATCCAGCTTCTGTTGACTAAATTTGTTGATGAATGCTCATTGATATACTAGATAGACCGTTCATGAGTAGAGGAACACAAAGAAGGAATTGCAGGCAGTTAGATAGAAGTTATCTATGCAACTTGAGGTGTACCCATTGGCTACTTTTTTTAGATTATTATTCTTTGTGAAAAAATATTTGAATCAGATGTTTCAGTTTAATTGTTTTTGATTGGATTTACACATCATTGGATGAGCTACACAAAGGACTCCATTTTACGCTTGCAAGCTCAGCCTATATTACCTGGCTTTGTTTGCTGCATTTTTATTTTATTTTCCTCCGCAATATTAGTATGTGCGATACGCTTCCTCAATCTATTGTATTACGTTCGCCTATAATATATTTGCATTGCTTGTTTGGAAACTTTGTTCATTCCTACTTGAGCCACATAGAGGCTATTATATGATCCATATTTTTCTTTTCAATTGACAGTTCTGTTACCAAGTTGGATACATTGACCAATTAATAAGAACGAATCTTAGACAGATCGGCCATATACTATTGATGATTATTAACACAAAAACATACCACAAAAAAATCATAACATAATCTTCCAGTGCAGCAAAGCGCGCCTAAACCTTCTAGTTTCGTGTTTAATTCTGGCTGATCTCAAGGATTAAGTATTACCTTTAATATCCTTGCCAAAAAAGTGATACTGAGAGCTCACATGTGAATTTCTTGGTCTATTAAATATGTCATTTTATCCTGTAGGTGAATATCTATTTTGTTTGTGAGGGTAGTGATATCTGAGAGGGAGGTCAGCAACAAAAAATGTCGGCTACTTAGGCTTCCATGTCGTTCTGTTGTGCTGATGTTGTGTCCTGCCTAGAGTATCTAGCTTATTGTGTAGATGTTGTGTCCTGACTGAAGTATCTTGTTGTGCTGCTGTTGTCCTACCTGGAGTAGCTTGTTGTGCTGCGGTTGTCCTCCTTGTAGTAGCTTGCCGTGCTGCTTTTGTGTCCTACTTGGACTATCTTGTTGTGCTTGCAGTTTGCCGATGTTCACCAATCTAGTGTTTATTGTTTGAAAGAAAAACAAATTTCTAGCATGTCGACATACAATTTGTTTGGCTGATCGTAAATCAGTATGAAGCCTTGTTAGTAAGGGCACATAAGCATTTAGTGTTTAACTCTGGCTGATCTCAAGGATTAAGTAAGCATTACCTTTAATGTCCCTGGCAAAAAAGCGATACTGAGAGCTCACATGTGAATTGCTTGGTCTATCAAACATGTCATTTTATCCTGTAGGTGAATATCTATTTTGTTGGTGAGGGCAATGACATCTGAGAGGGAGGTCAGCAACAAAAAAAGTCGGCTACTTAGGCTTCAAAGTCGTTCATCAGTTGACTAAGATAAGTGCTTCACCCAACTTTGTTGTGCTGCGTCCTGCCTAGAGTATCTTGTTGTGCTCATGTTGTCCTGCCTGGAGTAGCTTATTGTGTTGATGTTGTGTCCTGGCTGAAGTATCTTCTTGTGATGTTGTTGTCCTACCTGGAGTAGCTTGTTGTGATGCTGTTGTCCTCCCTGGAGTAGATTGATGTGCTGCTTTTGTGTCCTACCTGGACTATCTTGTTGTGCTTCTAGTTTTCTGATGTTGTCCTGCCTGGAGTAGCTTGTTGTGCTTCCAGTTTCTCAAATGGACACTTCCAGTTTCTGAATTGTACACTTGCTATTTATGAATTGGACACTTGCTATTTATGAATTATTGATGCTGCCTCTGAATTGGATTTGCAGGATAAGAGGAGGATCTGGATTAGCATGTTCTGGGCTGGGGTTGGATCTGGATCAGAGGAGAGGTGGATCTACATCAGGGCTCCAGGCTGAGGAGAAGCAGCAACACTTGGGAGCAGGGGCTTTGAGTCGGCGCCTGGGAGCCGGTGCCTGGGAGGAGTGGCTTCTGACAAAAGAGGAGTTTGGCGAGTAGGAGTTGTTGGGTGTGGCGAGCTACTGGATTGTAATAAATCATACATATGTGATGGCTGTGGCGAGTTGCTGGGCTAATTTACTATTATTTTAGATGAAGTTCATGTGTTAACTCTGTCCTGTTTGAAATAACCATTGTGTATGTGATTTGAAAATATGTGAAATGAAAACCTGATCAGTAGGCTCGCTTGCAAAATAATCTTGCACATATGAACCGTTTTGACATGTGGGACTAGTTTATGGGATGAACTTGACAAGTGGACACATCTCACTAGTGGGACCAGTATCAGAATATAACGTTGAGAAAAGAAAAAAAGTTGCTGAATTCAAAAATGAAAAAAGGTCAAAGCTAAACTGGCCCAAATGTATTTGGGCACTAAAAGGTCAGGGCCCAAATTATAATGATCAAAAGAAATTTGATTTTTTTTAGAAGGGATGTAAATATGCTAAAGCTCCAAAAGAAGCCCAATAAGAAAAGCCCAAGAATTCAAAACCAGCCCATGTGATCAACTGAAATGGGTTGGGCTGATTTCAGCCACGACGTTTTGATTTCGTCGCAATTTTTCCACGTAGGACTACCACGTAGGATTGGGTTAGATTGCCAACGACGATTTAGGATCGTCGTAAAGGTTACGACGATCCATAAATCGTCGTGAAAGTTACGACGATATCGACCAAAACGTTGTTGCTTTCAGTTTTTGACGCCTCGTTTTCGATGCTTGGTTTTTCATCGTAAGATCGTCGTAAATTAAAAACCATGACGATGTAGCGACGAAAATATAGCGTCGTGTATTATCATATTTCTTGTAGTGCCTTCTAGCGCCAAATATGTCGGGGAGCTAGAAGTAGGGGAGGACAGCGGCGACGCTTCCCCAAGAACACATTCCAAGAGGGCCGCTCTCGGAAGGGCACGTCCCAGAGACCATGCGAGACGGGGAACACGCTGGGTTCCCCGTTACTTGATGTAAACGAAGGTTGTTGTGGCGTCGAAACAACAATGGACTGATGCGAGCAAACACGGGGGTTTACCCAGGTTCGGGTTGTCCGGAGACTAAAAGCCCTACTTGTGTCGCCTGTCAGATCCCTCTGTTAGGTATGTGCTAGGGTTAGCTAGTGCCTTTGCATCATGTCAAAATTTCAAAAAGAAATCTTGGAAATCAAATTCAAAATCAAAATGGGAGAAGGAACACCCCCAGATGAATTAATTCAAAAGGCCAGATAAAAATCTTTTCCAAAAATTCATGTTAGAGTTTTGAAAAGTCTTATAAATGAGTATGATCACATATCAAGTGATGTGGGACCCCCCCCCATGCTCATAGATTTTTCAAATATTCAAACAATACCTTGGAATTAAAGAAATCCCCCTATTTGATTTAAAATTGAAATCATTTGAATTTTAAAAATGTTGAAAGTTTATGAGTGGCTTGTCCATATTATTATGAGGCCATGTAAAAGATTTCAGCATTTAATAAAATGGTTTGGTATTTTTATCAGAGCCAAAACAAATTACAGAAAAAGAAAGGAAAGATTAAACAGAGAGAAAAGGAAAAAGTAACTTACCTGGTTTCAGCCCAGCTAACTCCCCGCAGCCCACCTGGCCGGCCCAGCCCACCTGGAGGGGGTTACATGCGTCTTCTTCCCTCCAGGCAGGCAGGCACCTCGCCGGCGACCGCCGTGGGCACGACAGGCAGCTGCCTGCCTGTCCCGCGCCTTATCCCTTCGCTGGAGACGCCGCGCAGCCGTCCTGATCCATTCCCCCCCTCCTCTTCGTCTTCCTCCTCCTCCTGCGCCCGATTCGTCGCCGCCCGAAGACCGCCGTGGAGCACGCTGTCGAGCCCACGTAGCCACAGTCGTCCCCGAGCCGTGCCGCCGTGTCCAGAAGAACCGCAGCAAGCTTCTTCATCGTTCCCCTCAAGCAATCGAGCCCGAGCGCCTCAGCAGAAGTCGCCGTACCCGTGAGTCGCCGTCGTCAAATTCCTCGGCTACACAGCATCCCCGGCCTCACCGTCTTCTCCATTAGCTTCAGGGTGAGCTTCTTGACCTTTCCCCTAAGTTCACAGCGTCTCGTTTACCCCACAACCGAATCCGCCATGGATCCCGAGCAAGCTCGCCGCCATGGTCGAACTGGAGCTCGCTTCAGTGCCTCTGGTGATGCACCCGTGCGTGCGTTTGGCACCTAGCCTTCCCAGCTTTCGAACGCACCCAAGATCACCTCAAACCGTGCTCCCTAGCCTAGGCTACGACCTCGCCATTTCTCTGTTTCCGCCGGAGTCGTCGCCGTCGTCTCTCCCGACCACCTGGTGAACCCCCGTTGCCTCCAGATGATGCGGAAGACGATGCTGAGTTGAATGGTGTCCTCCCCGTGCTCTCCCGTGGCCGTTTGGTCACTCCGGCGACCACGCCGCCGTGCCCGTGCCACCGGCGGCTAACCGCCGGGCATTTAAGCACTAACCCACCCCTAATCACACCCCTAACCCCACTGACCCCTGGGCCCCAGTGCCCCTAATCTAATCCAGGGGGTTAACTTAAACCGGGTTTAACCCTATAGAGGCTGACCAGTGGGGCCCCTTGTCAGTTTGACTCGGGTAAAACCCCCCTGACGCCAGCATGACACCACAGTGACGCAATAAAGGAATTTCCAAAGATTTAATAAATTACAGAAATTCCAGAAAATACCCCAAACTTTGGAAATTCATAGAAAATTCATATTAACTCCAAATTGGACAAATAATATATGAAAAATGATCAGGAGAAAATTATCTTTCCAAATATGCAACTTTCAACTCTGTTTGAGTTGAATTTAAAAAGTGATCAGTAGCATTTGCTATTTGATTTAAATGGAATTAAATCAAATTCAATTCAAATATTTTTGCAAGTTGAACCATGGCAACATGCTACATTTCACTTACACATCAGAGGCATATCATACACATTTGAAGATGATTCAAAATGATCAAACTATATCACATATAACTTGGTTAATGTTGAATTCAAATGTGGAGTTTGAATTTGCATTTTAAATGCAATATATTCCACTTAAATGGAATTGCCTCACACATCAAAATTATACTTCAAGCTTTAACATTCCATCATGTGCTTGAGAATTGCATTCATATTGATTGCTACTTCGTGCTTTGTTTGCCGAGTAGAGATGGAACCGGAGCAAGAGGTCACCCCCTTCGCTGAAGATCCAGAACCCGAACCTCGTCAGCAAGGCAAGCAAAACCCCATTGATCATGTCGATAAAATCCCACTTCCCTCTCGTGTCTCGCTTATGCATTGTTTAGGATGATCACCATGCTTCGTTTCTACCGCATAGATGAACCCATTCCTTTGCATGACCTATCATTTTGTCACAGTAGTAAGCAAACCACAATCCTAGCAACTTTAGGAGTTGTTTGATATCATGTGGCCCCTGCAAATGTTATCGCTTATTGCATGCTTAATATGATACCATGTTGTTACTGTGATGTGAGTCGGGATGGTAATGATCATGTGGATGATGGTAGAAAAGTGTTGGTGAATCGACCCTAATACAAGGTGAACGATTAGAGGCTGTGTAGGAGTACACGGTGGGTTGTCTCGTTGAACACCGCCCTAAGTCCGAGTTCTTGTGTGGTGATCCAAGATGAAGAGTACAACCACATATTGGGCTCACTGACCCCTCTCAACTTATTAACTCATCCCTTTCGATGTCCAGATGTCGCAGTAGTTCGGAGTTCTGGTAGGCTTGTGGCCTGGATGCTAAGTGACAGAACGGCTCAACCGAGACTGGCTTATGCACCACGCACACATCGCTTGGGTCCACTTCGGTAAACCGGCCGGTTTCACGATTGTGGTAGCCAACCCAAGTAGGCGGCTTTCTTGGACTAGATAGGCTATGAGGTAACAGTTGTGGTGAGCATCCTCGCTGGCACCCCTTGAATGGTGTCGAGATCAAAGGAGGTAAATGATGATCATGTGTGTGTAGCGGTACACCCTTGCAAGGTTAAACAAAACTATTCGAATAGACGCGTCCGCGGTTATGGACTACTTGGAAAGCTTAGCTTGATTATTAGATAACTTGAACCGGATACTTCTAAAATACACCAAGATAAGTGTGAGTGCTATGGCGTGCTTTCTCGTGGGCAAGTCGAGGAAGGCACCATAGTCGTGTATTGGTTGGAGAAAGTAGTGGACTCGTGTACGCTTCTTACCTCAAGTCTGGTACTCGTAGTTCAGGATTAGCCAAGTCAAAGCTGGCATTTCTGCAAGTGAACCCCACCTCCTTTTACCTTGACACATGTGCATGAGTAGTATAGCTCCTATGTAAGTCTTGCTGAGTATGCCTTTGTACTCACGTTTGCTTAATCTATGTTTTAGATGACGCCACTGACCCCGAAGGTGGCTTCTTCATCGAGCTGGACGACTGAAGTTAAGCTAGTCTAGTCCCAGTCAGCAGACTGGTTCCCTCGTGGAGGGCTTTATGTTTGAATAAGGCTTCTTAAGCCAATTTGTTAAACTTGTCTGTACTCAGACATAATTTGCTTCCGCTTTATGTTGTAATGTTGGATCACATGTTTGTGATCTCTGTGTGTACTCTATAAGAGTTATAAATAAAATGTACACTTTTTAGAGAATTGCAATGGTACCTCTTGTTCATACAAGGCATGTGTGTTGCGTGTATGTTTATAACATGAATGTCTTTGTATGGGTTTTCGAGACCTTAGTTGTGTTCTGGCTGGCAGTCTTTCATACACCAAGTGGCCCTTAGATGTGCGCAGCTTGGGGCATCGCGATGCGATTGTCCGAGACTCCGTCTCGTGCACACTTTGTGGTATGATCGAGCCCGCCCTAGACCCCGACTAAGTGATCGGGCTGGAGTAAGTCTATGTAAGAGTTTTGAGATAGTCGATAGTATGGTTGAGGCGACTTGTCTTTGAATATGGGAGTTCACCACCCATATCATTAGACTTGTGTGCGGACGATGAGGACCCATCACAGTTGATCATCCGGCCTGGATGGGATGCCCCTCACGTATGATGCTTTCCGAGAATGTTCAGTGCTTGGCCTTGTCTGCATAGACAAGTGGGTGCGGTCCTCGGCTCTCCATATGACTATGTCTTAACTGGACTTGCATACGCTAATCCCGTGTCCCGACAGACTTGGTATCAGAGCAGGACTGACTGTAGGACTAGTAGCCTTGGCCGAAGTCGAGTCTAGCATTCTATAGTTATATAGTTACTCTGGGTATATAAGGGAACAATGTAAGGCTTCTTTTTCTCCTTACCCCCTTCGTTCTGAGTTCTGAGTCACCCTCATCTTGTTCTACGGGAAGATAGGACTAGGCTCTCCTCTGTCTGTTTAGCACATCTCGTTGATTGCTTCCTTATAGCCGTAGGAAAGTTGTGTCAGGTTTTCCTAGCATTGTTATAATGCTGATTTCTTACATCATATTATGTAAGTGCTGTTTTCATGATTGAAAGAAATTGTCATTTCTTATAATTACAGCCGTTATGCTGTCCGAGTCATTCCAGGTTTATCTCATAATCTGATGCATTTGCAAACTCCTTTCTGTTTCAGATGGCAGATCTTCCCCCTCGGCAGATTGTTCGTTTGACTAGGTGCCTCGGTGTGCGTGGCCATCCCGCCACGTTGATCGAGATGATGTCCTATGTGGGATATCGATGGTACCCTGAGTACACCATCGAGGAGCAGTTCCACGACTTCAACCAGACGCAGTTCCACTGCATTGTTCGGATCTAGCCGCACCACGTTGGAGTCACCCAGCCTATCCACTTTGGACATGGCATCGGCGTTACCGAGAACATGGCTGTGCAGGATGCTGCATATTCATGTATTACACTGCTGAGAGAGGAGCACACCATGCTGAGAGAGACTTCTTTCCGCTATATCCCTGCTGCACTTCCAGGAGAAGAGGGATATTACACCGGACTCTACTCAGATCACTCTGCAGAGGATCCAGCACTCCAGGTGACTGCTAGGTTTGCTAGTGACAGAGATCGTGATGCACGCGCTCTCCGTTTTGAGCTCCACTCTACTCGTGTTCGTCTGTATCGAGCACTGACGCTCTTGGCACCCTTTGTGAGCGTGGGATCAGTGGAGTATGATGCGATCTATCCAGTGAGGACCCAGATGCCTTCTCGAGTTGCTTGGCCCGAGATTGGAGGAATTTTTCCACCCCGTGGTCCTTTGCTTCCACCCTACACTGGACCTAGGCCCCATCCTTTCCCAAATGGATATCAGGGTCCACAAGCCTCCGTGTTTTCCGATGGTCACCTCCAGCTACCGGGATACGCGGGTAACTTTTATGAGGACTACTATGGAGATGGAGATGAGTGAGACCGCCTGTGGTCTTGCTTAGTGATGATGTAGTAGTATCTTAGTGTATTGTAAGCAAGGTGTCTAAGTTCCAGAGGCTTAGATAAATAATGTATAGGGAGTCAGAGTGCCTCTGAAGGATGTATCATCTTCATCACGTTTGTATTAGCTTAGTGCTTGTACTAAAACGATGTATGATTTGTATGACAACTTGTGAATATATGGCTTGTATGCTTTTATCACCATGTTGTCAAGATTATTACTTCCTTTGCTCTGTAATCCTTCCAGTACTTCAATACCTTGATTAGACTCTTGAAATCAACTCTGTTTGACTTTGGATTTTTCACCTTCAGGATGTCTCAAGGTACACGTGGCCAGATTGGCCGTAACCAAGGTCGTGGGAACGACCAGGAGGAAGGCAACCTTCCACCCCCACCCACGATGGCCCAAGTTCTGATGGAGGTCGAGAGGAACCGCCGTGACTCTCATCACCTGCTGGAAGTCATCGCACGCAACACCACTCAGCAGCGCAATGAGCTGGTGTCTCTGAACGACTTCATCCGGCTTCATCCCCCGGTTTTCAGTTATTCCACCGAGCCCTTTGACGCCGATGACTGGCTCCGCAGCATCGAGAGGAAGCTCCAAGCAGGCCATGTTGCAGATGGCGACAAGGTCAATTATGCCACCTATCACCTTGAAGGTGCAGCAAGCTCTTGGTGGGAGAATTTTCTGAATATGCGTCCCGTTGGACCACCAGCATCTTGGGAGGAATTCTGTACGTCCTTCCGCGAGCACCACATCCCCAAGGGTCTTATGGACCGCAAGCGTGAGGAATTCTGCAACCGCACTCAAGGCAGAAGAACCGTGGACGAGTTTAGTCGTGAGTTCAACCGACTTGGTCGTTATGCAACTGAAGAAGTCTCCACCGACTCCAAGAAACAAGAGAGGTTCCGTCGTGGCCTCAACAGTGGACTCCGTCGCGAGCTCAATCTTCATGACTTTGCCACATTCCAGGTCCTTGTCAACAAGGCCATCAAAGCAGAGGACATGAACACCCCCAACGATTTCCGCAAACACCCTAGAGATGACAGTTCATCCAGTTCTGGCTCCCAGAAGCGCAAGATCTGGATCCCCAATAGCATGTTCCGCCAGAACAACCCACCGAGGCCATCCTATGTGGCGCCTCGTCCAACCACCCAATTCCACCCAGCTCCACTAAACCACCTAGCTCCACGCACTATTTTCGGAGCTTGTTACAAGTGTGGTCAGGCAGGCCACTACTCTCGCGAGTGCCCCCAGAACCAGGTCCAGAACCAAAATGCTCCACCACGTGCCGGAGGCAACAACAACAACAACAATGGTCGTGGCAAGCCACCCCAGAAGGTCTACACCGCCAAACCCGCTCCTCCCGCCACTCGTGGACGTCTGAACCAGGTTGCCGCTGAAGAGACTGACGACACCACTGACATCATTCTTGGTACGCTCCCAGTCAATTTTGTTCCTACTTCCGTTCTTTTCGACCCAGGAGCATCTCATTCATTCATGTCGGAAAGTTATGCACTTCGTCATGAGTTACCCTTTGTTGAATTGTCCACCCCGATGGTTATTCAAACTCCAGGGTCAAGATGGCAAACTAATAGAGTGAGCCATGGTAATCAAATTGCAATTGAGGGTTTAGTATTCCTTGCTCACTCATAGCCCTCAAGTCTTCAGACATTGATGTCATCCTTGGCATGGATTGGCTATCAAAGCAAAATGCCTATCTGGATTGCAAAGGCAAATCCGTGAAACTCACCCACCCTTCGGGCAAAACCATCAACTATACCTCACCCAGAACAAGAACCCAAGTGCATTCTTTGAATGTACTCCCCCTTCCCGAACTTGAAGATATTCCGGTGGTTCGTGACTTCCCGGATGTCTTTCCTGAAGAGCTGCCGGGCATGCCACCCGACAGATGTGTAGAATTTATAGTGGATCTTGTTCCAGGAACCGCACCAATTTCCAAACGCCCTTATAAAATGGCCCCACATGAGTTAGCTGAGCTAAAAACCCAACTTGATGCTTCGTTGGCAAAAGGCTTCAGCCGCCCTAGCTCATCGCCATGGGGTTGCCCCGTTCTGTTCGTAAAGAAGAAAGATAGAACAGAAAGGATGTGCGTAGATTATCGCCCGCTAAATTTAGCGACGATAAAGAACAAATACCCACTGCCCAGGATCAATGATCTTTATGATCAACTTGCAGGATCCTCCGTCTTCTCCAAGATGGATTTAAGATTAGGTTATCATCAGATCAGAATCCGAAACGAGGACATTCCCAAAACGGCTTTTACTACTCGTTATGGTCTTTACGAGTATACCGTCATGTCCTTTGGTTTAACCAATGCCCCCGCCACATTCTCATGCTTGATGAATTCGATCTTCATGGAGTACCTAGATAAATTTGTTGTAGTTTATCTTGATGATATTCTCATCTACTCGAAGAATGAAGGAGATCATGCCGAACACTTAAGGCTGGTATTGATGAAACTTAGAGAGCATCGCCTGTACGCTAAATTCTCCAAGTGTGAATTCTGGCTACCAGAAGTGACCTACTTAGGCCACGTGATTTCTGCAAAAGGCATTGCTGTGAATCCCGAGAGAGTTCAGGCCGTCCTTGACTGGACTCCACCTGAATCGGTTAAGCAAGTTAGAAGTTTTCTTGGCCTAGCCAGCTATTGCCGTCGCTTCGTCGAGAACTTTTCTAAAGTTGCAAAGCCTGTAACTGAACTCCTCAAGAAATATAAGAAATTCCAATGGACTCCCAAGTGCGAGGAAAGCTTTCAAGAGCTAAAAAGAAGATTGACTTCCGCACCCGTACTTGCACCTCCAGACACAAAAAGGGATTTCGAGATCTATTGTGACGCATCACGACAAGGGTTAGGATGCATACTTCTGCAAGATCGACATGTGGTAGCTTATGATTCACGCCAGTTGCGGCCACATGAAGAGAACTATCCTACCCATGACCTTGAACTCGCTGCCGTAGTTCATGCCCTAACAACTTGGCGACATTACCTCCTTGGTAACCGTTGCGAGATCTATTCCGACCACAAAAGCCTCAAATATATTTTCACCCAGCCAGATCTTAATCTCAGGCAAAGACGCTGGATTGAGTTGATAAAAGATTACGACGTAGGAATTTCTTACACCCCAGGCAAAGCCAATGTCATGGCTGATGCACTAAGTCGTAAGTCGAACTGTAACAACCTCATGTTGCAGCAGTATCAACCACTTCTTCATGAGGACTTTCGCAAGCTCAATCTTGAAATTGTTCCTCATGGCTATCTTTCTACCTTGGTGGCGAAACCAACTCTTGAGGATCAAATCATAGTTGCCCAAAG
Source organism: Bromus sterilis (assembly GCA_950022295.1). Lineage (NCBI taxonomy): Eukaryota > Viridiplantae > Streptophyta > Magnoliopsida > Poales > Poaceae > Bromus > Bromus sterilis. The sequence continues at coordinate 341,323,639 of OX465596.1, read as the reverse complement.
GCGTGCACGAGGTGTTCGCCGGATCAAGGAGAACATTGCTGGCGGAGTTGCTAAATGTTTCTCCACAGATAGCAAAGGAACGGTATTCTTTGAAAATCGTTTAGTAGTACCTAAGAATAGGGAACTAAGGCAACTCATCCTCAAGGAAGCCCATGACACACCCCTCTCAATTCATCCTGGTAGCACGAAAATGTACCGAGATCTACGCCAGAGATTTTGGTGGACTAGGATGAAGAGAGACATTGCTCAATTTGTTGCCGAATGTGATGTTTGTCATAGCATTAAGGCAGAACATCAAAGACCTGCTGGTACACTTCAACCCTTGTCCATTCCTGAGTGGAAATGGGACAAATTCGGTATGGACTTCATCACCGGCTTTCCAAGAACCCAGTAAGGAAACAATGCCATCTTCGTTGTCATAGATAGGCTTTCCAAAGTTGCTCACTTCCTTCCGGTTCGCGAGTCTATAACTGCTAGCCAGTTAGCAGACTTGTACATCTCCAGAATTGTATCCCTTCATGGTGTTCCTTTGGAAATCAATTCTGATCGCGGTAGCCTTTTCACCTCTAGATTTTGGGGAAGCTTCCAACGTGCTATGGGAACTCATCTCTCCTTTAGTACGGCTTTCCATCCTCAGTCTAGCGGTCAAGTCGAAAGGGTTAACCAGATTCTTGAAGACATGCTCAGAGCTTGTGTTATCTCATTCGGGAAGAATTTGGAGAATTCTCTTCCATTTGCCGAATTTGCTTATAACAATAGTTTTCAATCTAGTCTGAACATGGCCCCTTTTGAACTCCTTTATGGACGACGATGTCGAACACCACTAAACTGGTCTGAAACCGGTGAAAGACAATTCTTTGGACCGGACATGATCAAGGAAGCAGAAGAGCAAGTTCGCATTGTTCGTGATCAATTGAAAGCAGCCCAGTCTCGTCAGAAAAGCTACTATGATCGTCATCATAGGAAAGAAAGCTACAATCTGGATGAGAAGGCTTACCTTCGGGTTACTCCTCTGAAGGGAACCCAACGTTTCGGTATCAAAGGCAAATTGGCCCCACGTTACATGTCAGATCCCTCTGTTAGGTTTGTGCTAGGGTTAGCTAGTACCTTTGCATCATGTCAAAATTTCAAGAAGAAATCTTGGAAATCAAATTCAAAATCAAAATGGGAGCAGGAACACCCCCCAGATGAATTAATTCAAAAGGCCAGATAAAAATCTTTTCCAAAAATTCATGTTGGAGTTTTGAAAAGTCTTATAAATGAGTGTGATCACATATCAAGTGATGTGGGACCCACCCCATGCTCATAGATTTTTCAAATATTCAAACAGTACCTTGGAATTAAAGAAATACCCCTTTTTGATTTAAAATTCAAATCTTTTGAATTTTAAAAATGTTGAAAGTTTATGAGTGGCTTGTCCATATTATTATGAGGCCATGTAAAAGTTTTCAGCATTTAATAAAATGGTTTGGTATTTTTATCGGAGCCAAAACAAATTACAGAAAAAGAAAGGAAAGATTAAACAGAAGAAAAAGGAAAGGGCTCACCTGGAAGCAGCCCGACTTACCCCCCCAGCCTCCAACCGGCCCAGCCCAGCCCACCTAGCCCTTGTCGTCTACCTCCACGACGACAAGCAGCTCGGTGGCCGGCATGCCGTGGCCACCGACGCCACCCCGATGAGCTGCCTGCTTCCCCGCCTTCTTCCGCGTGTCCAGGAGAAGCCTCTGGACGTCCTCGTCACTCTCCCTCTCTCGCCGCACTCTCTCAAGCTCCCTGTGCGTTTCCCCCTTTTCCCCCAGGAGCAGCCGCCGTTCGTCGACGCAAGAACTCGTAGCCAACGCCGGAGATAGGCGAGGAGACCCTGTCCATCGTGCGCAGCGTCTCCATTTACCCCGATCTGGAGAAGATGGCGTCCTAATCGAGCCCGAGGACGACGCACGCTTCACCGAGAGCTCGCCGGACCCTCAAGCCGCCGTCGTCGATTACTCCGGCCACAGAGCTCCTCCGACCACACCACCGCCTCCACTGCAACCGTGGTGAGCTTCTGCTTCACCCCATCTACTACACGGCCACCCTCTTGGCCCGTACCGTGTTTTTCCATTAAGGCCGGAGCTCCTCGCCGCCGAGATCCATGGACACGACCCCCTGTTGCGCAATCGAGCCCGCCTCCTTGTCTGACGTCTTCGCAGTGCTCCAAAGCTTCGAGTGCGACCATGTCTGCTTCTGTTGGTGCACCGCAGCGACTTCCACCCCGGACCCGTGCCACAGCCGCCGCCCGAGCACGTCGTCGACGAGCTTCCGGCGACTCCCGGGCCTCCCCATGTGTGCGGGATGAACTGCGCGTGCATGGGCTCCATTTTGGTGGCCTTGGCTTGCCAAATGGTGGTCTGTGCCGCCGTCTTGCGCAACGCCGCCGCGTCGGTTGGTCGCCGGCGACTAGCCGCCGGCAAGTCTGACGTGGCCGGCGTGATTAGCCCCAAATCCAACCCCCTGGGTCACTTACAGGTGGGCCCAGCCCCCTCTAATCCTCTCTGTTAGATTAATCTAACAGGGAAATTAGATGTGAGGCTGACAGCCCTGGCCCACTGGTCAGTTTGACCGGGGTCAAAGCCCCTGCTGACGCCATGCTGGCGCAATGCTGACGCAGTAAATGATTTTTCAGTATAAAAAGAATTAAAGTAATTCCAGAAAATCCAGAAAATACCCCAAACTTTGGAAATTCATAGAAAATTCATATTAACTCCAAATTGGACAAATAATATATGAAAAATGATCAGGAGAAAATTATCTTTCCAAATATGCAACTTTAAACTCTGTTTGAGTTGAATTTAAAATGGGACCAGTAGCATATGTCATTTGGTTTATTTGAATTTATTTCAAATTCAAATCAATTGAGTTTGCAACTTGGACCATGGATTTAAGCTATACTTCAACCACACTTCAGAGGCATATCATACACATTTGAAGTTGATTCAAAATGATCAAACTATATCACATATAACTTGATTAATGTTGAATTCAAATGTGGAGTTTGAATTTGCATTTTAAATGCAATATATTCCACTTAAATGGAATTGCCTCACACATCAAAACTTATACTTCAAGCTTTAACATTCAATCATGTGCTTGAGCATTGCATTCATATTGATTGCTACTTCGTGCTTTGTTTGTCGAGTAGAGGTGGAACCGGAGCAAGAGGTCACCCCCTTCGCTGAAGATCCAGAACCCGAACCTCGTCAGCAAGGCAAGCAAAACCCCATTGATCATGTCGATAAAATACCACTTCCCTCTCATGTCTCGCTTATGCATTGTTTAGGATGATCACCATGCTTCGTTTCTACCGCATAGATGAACCCATTCCTTTGCATGACCTATCATTTTGTCACAGTAGTAAGCAAACCACAATCCTAGCAACTGTAGGAGTTGAATGATATCATGTGGCCCCTGCAATTGTTATCGCTTATTGCATGCTTAGTATGATACCATGTTATTACTGTGATGTGAGTCGGGATGGTAATGATCATGTTGATGATGGTAGAAAAGTGTTGGTGAATCGACCCTAATACAAGGTGAACGATGAGAGGCTGTGTAGGAGTACACGGTGGGTTGTCTCGTTGAACACCGCCCTAAGTCCGAGTTCTTGTGTGGTGATCCAAGATGAAGAGTACAACCACACATTGGGCTCATTGACCCCTCTCAACTTATTAACTCATCTCTTTCGATGTCCAGATGTCGCAGTAGTTCGGAGTTCTGGTAGGCTTGTGGCCTGGATGCTAAGTGAGAGAACGGCTCAACCGAGACCGGCTTATGCACCACGCACACATCGCTTGGGTCCACTTCGGTAAACCGGCCGGGTTCACGATGGTGGTAGCCAACCCAAGTAGGCGGCTTTCTTGGACTAGATAGGCTATGAGGTAACAGTTGTGGTGAGCATCCTGGCTGGCACCCCTTGAATGGTGTCGAGATCAAAGGCGGTAAATGATGATCATGTGTGTGTAGCGGTACACCCTTGCAAGGTTATCAAAACTATTCGAATAGCCGCGTCCGCGGTTATGGACTACTTGGAAAGCTTAGCTTGATTATTAGATAACTTGAAGCGGATACTTCTAAAACACACCAAGATAAGTGTGAGTGCTATGGCGTGCTTTCTCGTGGGGAAATCGAGGAAGGCATCATAGTGGTGTATTGGTTGGTGAAAGTAGTGGACTCGTGTACGCTTCTTACCTCAAAGTCTGGTACTCGTAGTTCAGGATTAGCCAAGTCAAAGCTGGCATTTCTGCAAGTGAACCCCACCTCCTTTACCTTGACACCTGTGCATGAGTAGTATAGCTCCTATGTAAGTCTTGCTGAGTACGCCTTTGTACTCACGTTTGCTTAATCTATGTTTTAGATGACGCCACTGACCCCGAAGGTGGCTTCTTCATCGAGCTGGACGACTGAAGTTAAGCTAGTCTAGTCCCAGTCAGCAGACTGGTTCCCTCGTGGAGGGCTTTATGTTGAATAAGGCTTCTTAAGCCAATTTGTTAAACTTGTCTGTACTCAGACATAATTTTCTTCCGCTTTGTGATGTAATGTTGGTCACATGTATGTGATCTCTGTGTGTAATCTATAAGAGTTATAAATAAAATGTACACTTTGTAGAGAATTGCAATGGTACCTGCTGTTCATACAAGGCATGTGTGTTGCGTGTATGTTTATAACATGCATGTCTTTGTATGGGTTTTCGAGACCTTAGTTGTGTTCTGGCTGGCGGTCTTTCATACACCAAGTGGCCCTTAGATGTGCGCATCTTGGGGCATCGCGATGCGATTGTCCGAGACTCCGTCTCGTACACACTTTGTGGTATGATCGAGCTCGCCCTAGACCCCGACTAAGTGATCGGGCTGGAGTAAGTCTATGTAAGAGTTTTGAGATAGTCGATAGTATGGTTGAGGCGACTTGTCTTTGAATATGGGAGTTCACCACCCATATCATTAGACTTGTGTGCGGACGATGAGGACCCATCACAGTTGATCATCCGGCCTGGATGGGATGCCCCTCATGTACGATGCTTTCCGAGAATGTTCAGTGCTTGGCCTTGTCTGCTTAGACAAGTGGGTGCGGTTCTCGGCTCTCCATATGACTATGTCTTAACTGTACTTGCATACGCTAACCCCGGGTCCCGACATTACATCGGACCTTTCCGCATTATTGCTAAACGTGGAGAAGTTTCCTACCAACTTGAACTACCCCCGCACCTTTCCCGAGTACACGATGTATTCCATGTGTCCCAACTCAGGCGTTGCTTCAAGGACCCTATCCGCGAAGTCGACCATGAAACGCTTGATCTCAAAGATGACCTTTCTTATCGAGAATACCCCGTTCGTATTCTTGATTCCGCAGAGCGTGTCACTCGTCGTCAGAAGATTAGGTTTCTGAAAGTGCAATGGTCACACCACTCTGAAAGAGAAGCCACGTGGGAAAGAGAAGACCGTCTCCTTACCGAGTACCCCTCCTTCCTCCCGCAGACTTCTGAATCTCGGGACGCGATTCTTTTGACTGGGGGCGAGTTGTCAGATCCCTCTGTTAGGTATGTGCTAGGGTTAGCTAGTGCCTTTGCATCATGTCAAAATTTCAAAAAGAAATCTTGGAAATCAAATTCAAAATCAAAATGGGAGAAGGAACACCCCCCAGATGAATTAATTCAAAAGGCCAGATAAAAATCTTTTCCAAAAATTCATGTTAGAGTTTTGAAAAGTCTTATAAATGAGTATGATCACATATCAAGAGATGTGGGACCCCCCCCCATGCTCATAGATTTTTCAAATATTCAAACGGTACCTTGGAATTAAAGAAATCCCCCTATTTGATTTAAAATTCAAATCATTTGAATTTTAAAAATGTTGAAAGTTTATGAGTGGCTTGTCCATATTATTATGAGGCCATGTAAAAGTTTTCAGCATTTAATAAAATGGTTTGGTATTTTTATCAGAGCAAAAACAAATTACAGAAAAAGAAAGGAAAGATTAAACAGAGAGAAAAGGAAAAAGGAACTTACCTGGTTTCAGCCCAGCTAACTCCCCGCAGCCCACCTGGCCGGCCCAGCCCACTTGGAGGGGGTTACATGCGTCTTCTTCCCTCCAGGCAGGCAGGCACCTCGCCGGCGACCGCCGTGGGCACGACAGGTACCTGCCTGCCTGTCCCGCGCCTTATCCCTTCGCTGGAGACGCCGCGCAGCCGTCCTGATCCATTCCCCCCCCTCCTCTTCGTCTTCCTCCTCCTCCTGCGCCCGATTCGTCGCCGCCCGAAGACCGCCGTGGAGCACGCCGTCGAGCCCACGTAGCCACAGTCGTCCCCGAGCCGTGCCGCCGTGTCCAGAAGAACCGCAGCAAGCTTCTTCATCGTTCCCCTCAAGCAATCGAGCCCGAGCGCCTCAGCAGACGACGCCAGCTTCACCGAGAAGTCGCCGGACCCGTGAGTCGCCGTCGTCAAATTCCTCGGCTACACAGCATCCCCGGCCTCACCGTCTTCTCCATTAGCTTCAGGGTGAGCTTCTTCACCTTTCCCCTAAGTTCACAGCGTCTCGTTTACCCCACAACCGAATCCGCCATGGATCCCGAGCAAGCTCGCCGCCATGGTCGAACTGGAGCTCGCTTCAGTGCCTCTGGTGATGCACCCGTGCGTGCGTTTGGCACCTAGCCTTCCCAGCTTTCGAACGCACCCAAGATCACCTCAAACCGTGCTCCCTAGCCTAGGCTACGACCTCGCCGTTTCTCTGTTTCCGCCGGGGTCGTCGCCGTCGTCTCTCCCGACCACCTCGTGAACCCCCGTTGCCTCCAGATGATGCGGAAGACGATGCTGAGTTGAATGGTGTCCTCCCCGTGCTCTCCCGTGGCCGTTTCGTCACTCCGGCGACCACGCCGCCGTGCCCGTGCCACCGGCGGCTAACCGCCGGGCATTTAAGCACTAACCCACCCCTAATCACACCCCTAACCCCACTGACCCCTGGGCCCCAGTGCCCCTAATCTAATCCAGGGGGTTAACTTAAACCGGGTTTAACCCTACAGAGGCTGACCAATGGGGCCCCTTGTCAGTTTGACTCGGGTCAAACCCCCCTGACGCCAGCATGACACCACAGTGACGCAATAAAGGAATTTCCAGAGATTTAATAAATTACAGAAATTCCAGAAAATACCCCAAACTTTGGAAATTCATAGAAAATTCATATTAACTCCAAATTGGACAAATAATATATGAAAAATGATCAGGAGAAAATTATCTTTCCAAATATGCAACTTTCAACTCTGTTTGAGTTGAATTTAAAAAGTGATCAGTAGCATTTGCTATTTGATTTAAATGGAATTAAATCAAATTCAATTCAAATATTTTTGCAACATGAACCATGGCAACATGCTACATTTCACTTACACATCAGAGGCATATCATACACATTTGAAGATGATTCAAAATGATCAAACTATATCACATATAACTTGGTTAATGTTGAATTCAAATGTGGAGTTTGAATTTGCATTTTAAATGCAATATATTCCACTTAAATGGAATTGCCTCACACATCAAAATTATACTTCAAGCTTTAACATTCCATCATGTGCTTGAGCATCGCATTCATATTGATTGCTACTTCGTGCTTTGTTTGCCGAGTAGAGGTGGAACCGGAGCAAGAGGTCACCCCCTTCGCTGAAGATCCAGAACCCGAACCTCGTCAGCAAGGCAAGTAAAACCCCATTGATCATGTCGATAAAATCCCACTTCCCTCTCATGTCTCGCTTATGCATTGTTTAGGATGATCACCATGCTTCGTTTCTACCGCATAGATGAACCCATTCCTTTGCATGACCTATCATTTTGTCACAGTAGTAAGCAAACCACAATCCTAGCAACTGTAGGAGTTGTTTGATATCATGTGGCCCCTGCAAATGTTATCGCTTATTGCATGCTTAGTATGATACCATGTTGTTACTGTGATGTGACTCGGGATGGTAATGATCATGTGGATGATGGTAGAAAAGTGTTGGTGAATCGACCCTAATACAAGGTGAACGATGAGAGGCTGTGTAGGAGTACACGGTGGGTTGTCTCGTTGAACACCGCCCTAAGTCCGAGTTCTTGTGTGGTGATCCAAGATGAAGAGTACAACCACACATTGGGCTCACTGACCCCTCTCAACTTATTAACTCATCCCTTTCGATGTCCAGATGTCGCAGTAGTTCGGAGTTCTGGTAGGCTTGTGGCCTGGATGCTAAGTGAGAGAACGGCTCAACCGAGACCGGCTTATGCACCACGCACACATCGCTTGGGTCCACTTCGGTAAACCGGCCGGGTTCACGATTGTGGTAGCCAACCCAAGTAGGCGGCTTTCTTGGACTAGATAGGCTATGAGGTAACAGTTGTGGTGAGCATCCTCGCTGGCACCCCTTGAATGGTGTCGAGATCAAAGGCGGTAAATGATGATCATGTGTGTGTAGCGGTACACCCTTGCAAGGTTAAACAAAACTATTCGAATAGCCGCGTCCGCGGTTATGAACTACTTGGAAAGCTTAGCTTGATTATTAGATAACTTGAACCGGATACTTCTAAAATACACCAAGATAAGTGTGAGTGCTATGGCGTGCTTTCTCGTGGGGAAGTCGAGGAAGGCACCATAGTGGTGTATTGGTTGGAGAAAGTAGTGGACTCGTGTACGCTTCTTACCTCAAGTCTGGTACTCGTAGTTCAGGATTAGCCAAGTCAAAGCTGGCATTTCTGCAAGTGAACCCCACCTCCTTTTACCTTGACACATGTGCATGAGTAGTATAGCTCCTATGTAAGTCTTGCTGAGTACGCCTTTGTACTCACGTTTGCTTAATCTATGTTTTAGATGACGCCACTGACCCCGAAGGTGGCTTCTTCATCGAGCTGGACGACTGAAGTTAAGCTAGTCTAGTCCCAGTCAGCAGACTGGTTCCCTCGTGGAGGGCTTTATGTTTGAATAAGGCTTCTTAAGCCAATTTGTTAAACTTGTCTGTACTCAGACATAATTTGCTTCCGCTTTATGTTGTAATGTTGGATCACATGTTTGTGATCTCTGTGTGTACTCTATAAGAGTTATAAATAAAATGTACACTTTGTAGAGAATTGCAATGGTACCTGCTGTTCATACAAGGCATGTGTGCTGCGTGTATGTTTATAACATGCATGTCTTTGTATGGGTTTTCGAGACCTTCGTTGTGTTCTGGCTGGCGGTCTTTCATACACCAAGTGGCCCTTAGATGTGCGCAGCTTGGGGCATCGCGATGCGATTGTCCGAGACTCCGTCTCGTGCACACTTTGTGGTATGATCGAGCCCGCCCTAGACCCCGACTAAGTGATCGGGCTGGAGTAAGTCTATGTAAGAGTTTTGAGATAGTCGATAGTACGGTTGAGGAGACTTGTCTTTGAATATGGGAGTTCACCACCCATATCATTAGACTTGTGTGCGGACGATGAGGACCCATCACAGTTGATCATCCGGCCTGGATGGGATGCCCCTCACGTATGATGCTTTCCGAGAATGTTCACTGCTTGGCCTTGTCTGCATAGACAAGTGGGTGCGGTCCTCGGCTCTCCATATGACTATGTCTTAACTGGACTTGCATACGCTAATCCCGGGTCCCGACACGCCCCCAAAATCAATCCGTGTACAGTAATCATACACGCAGGGTACACGGCTGAGATTAGGGTGCCACGGTGAGAATATCACAGCACAACACTAAACACAAAAGGATAGTCAAGTTTTGCCTTAAGAAGGCTAGCACAAATATCAACAGAGATACAGATCGAAAAGGCAAGGCCTCCTGCTTTGGAGCCTCCGAAACTACTCCTGGTCCTGGTCAGCGGGGGTCTCGACGTAGTAGTATCCGCCTCCGGGGTACTCCTGCTCCTGGGCTCCAACGTCGACTGCAGCGGCCGATCAGGCAAAACAATAAAGGGGGAAATAAAGCAAAGGTGAGTATCTACCATACCCGCGAGTCTTACGTCCGCTACTAAGCATTTATGCATTTGTATCAAATGGAAAGGGGAGGCTGTATATAGTGGACTGCAAGGTAGAATCAGAATAAGGGTAAGAAGCTAGGCCTATCGAAGACTAGCATCTTCTGACGTTGTCTTGCAGCATGAGAAGAGAAACAACCAACAGTTTATATAAAGCATAAAGTAATAATGAAGCAGAAGTTGCTGCAACATTGTATAATATAAGTTGTAATGATTAATAATAATAATGCCTCTGAGTTCCCTTCCTCGACTCCCCTGCGAGGAAGAAAACCCGGAACCATACAGTTTTAATAGTAATAGTTTGTAGTGGTAAGATCCAGCTTCAACATAAAGCGTCCTGTTACCGTGGACACGGCTATTCGAATAGATTAAACTCCCTGCAGGGGTGCACTACTGTTCAGCCTACACGCTCGGATCTCTAGGGTGGCGTGAACCTTGTTAGGGAACGCCCCACCGAGGCTATCCGACACATCGCAGTTCATCCTAGGCTCAGCAGAGAGGCCATCTGTCGGACTATATCCTATGCGCCAAGGGGTCTAGGTCCCTCACCCTTGCAACCCTCCTGCATGGTGCGAGTTTGGCCGGTGAAGAAAAAGCAAATCCAAACAAACCTGCTGCAGCAAATAAGACAACACGGCTTCCCAGCGATCAGGCTGCAGTATTGCTGACGTCTGAAGAGCTTTCGGACAAACTACGACGTAGGGGAGCCCATAACTCCTTATCCCACGTGAAGGTAGTGCGTACAGACCAACAGGTCTCTTAAGTCATCCGCCGAACCATTTAGCATTTTTATATTATCTCGCAGACAACCGTTATCGCTGTCCGACTAACAACACAACAGACAACGAACAACAACAAGGACCACCAGTAACGTCGGGGCCTGCCCTGTCATCCTGTCAAAGCGCGCGGTTACCAACAAGGTGAACCGTCTCCTTACCTTGTCTCGCGTGTGCTCTTGGTAGAGCTCGACTTTTTCGTGGTTTGGTAAGTCTCGCGAGATACGAGAAGGGGCCAAGCACGCCAATAACGTCGGTCGTACCCTCCCTGTTGTTCCCGACGCAATACCGCTCGCGGGCACCGTGGGGTCGCCTGACTTCTTACCTTAAGGAAAACCGTGCTCAGGTACCTAGAGCGGCTATACAGGGTCAGCAACGAGTGGAGTACAAGGATTACTCCTTGATAGCTCATACTTGAGGGTGACTCGGCAGAGCCGAGCTAGGGGGCCTTAGGCGGTGTCTGCATTGTACCGTACATGTGCAGTTGTATATATTGTTTCCGTTTTCACTCTCCTGAGTGGTCACGGCCCACTATCTAATCCTAGCTAACAATGCGCAGGGCTCACTAATGAAATGATGCATAATTCACTACAGGAAACAAGAGTTTTGCCGTCAGCTTCGGGCTTTGCCGTCAGCTTTTCCTCGTGGCAGACGGCAAACCGTGGGTTGTCGTCAGCTAGTGGAAAAGCTGACGGCAAAGAAACAGCTGTAGGCAAAGGAACGTTAGCCGTCAGCCTATTCAACGCCGTCAGTTAGCTGACGGCAAAGCTCAGAAAGGCTGACGGCATAAAGAACCTGACGGCAACGTATGCCTAGACCCCACCACGCCGCAGTGGCATAACGGCCCGCCGCTTGGCCGTCAGCCAGCTGACGGCAAAGCCGCTTTGCAGTCAGCTGGCTGACGGCCAAGCGGCGGGCCGTTATCTCGGCTCGGGCCAGACCTAACCGGCCAGTAGTCTCTCCCTCACCCCGTTGGAGAACTCTCTCACCCTCCAACGTGCCGCCGCCGTCACCGGAGCACCCCGGCCGCGTCTTCCCGCCGCCGCCAGTGAGCCGCCGCCTCCCCCGCACCCCGGCCGCCCCCTCCGGCGCTCCCCACTCTCTCTCTCTTCTCATGCCCCCTGCTCCTCTCCTCCTTTGCAGCTCCACCCCGCCGCCGCCGCCGCTTCATCTGGGCCTCCGCCGCTGCCACCGGAGAGCCTGCTCCCCCTGCCTCGACGGTGAGCTGCCACGGCACTCCATCCGGGCCGCTTCCGCCACTCTCCGGTGAGCGCACATCCACCCCTTATCCCTTTTATGTTGTGTTAGATTTTAGTTATCTTAGTGTAGATTTGTTAGTGGCATGTAATTTTAGTTAGTGTAGTGTAGATCTACATCTGTTAGTGTAGATTTATGTTCATTGTTAGTTGTTGTCAGAAATTAGTTGTTAGTAATTTTGTTATTGTTAGTTGCTAGCTAGGTTAGTGAAGGTTAGATATATAGCTAGGTTTTTGTTATTGTTATTTTATAGGATCTGTTTTAGTTATTGTTAGTTGTTATAGCTAGGTTTATTACTACTAGTTTGGCATAATCTTTTAGTTAGTTCTATTCTATTATTATTTAGTTAGTTAGTAAGTTTAATTAGGTTATAATCAAAGTAAAGTGAAAGAATGAAATTTTTTATTAGTAAAGTGAAAAGAAAAGTAGGGAAGATGAAGAAGAGGGGTAGATGAGGAGAGGCTAACCAGCCTGATGTCGAGGAGGAGGATTTCCAACCATCGAAAAAAAGAAGAAGAGGAGCTCCATCTCCCACTGCACCCTCTCCTCCTTTCCATTCCTTCTAACCTCCCCGTGCGTTCGAGGGGGAGCACAAATCTCCTCCCGGTGCGTTCGATGACACTAGCTAGATAGGTAGATTTAATAATTAAAATTTAGATGTAAGGTTCCATTGCGTAACCCATATGCGTCTCCCGTTCGAAAGATTCCATTTATAAATATGCATTCATTTTCATATTTATAATTGGATTCTTTCGAATTGTCCAACGTTATCCATGGACAGCCCGAGTATGTGTAGATTGGATTCATTTCCCCATATATGCTCTCCTCCGGATCGGACGCAGGATTTCGTCAGCGCCACCTTGTTGTTCTCCGGGTACACATCCTCTCGGTTTATGCTGAGACGTGTATCAGGAGAACAGCGGGGAGGTGCTGTCGAAATTTTGCGTCGGATCGGGAGGAGAGCATGGGGAAATGAATCCAATCTGCACATACTCGGGTGGGATTAGGACCTATCTTTACCTATTAGCTAGTGTGCATATGCCGTATCACCGTAATTAATTATATGCCTTCTGGTGTTAATTTGTACTAGCTAGCTAGCCAGAATGAATGATCGTGCGTGGATGTACACCGGTCACCCTAGTCAAAAAAATATGACTGAGGAATGGTTGGCCAAGACCGAGGAGTTCCTAGAGGTTGCATTTAGTGCTGGCCAACCAAGAACATGGTGCCCCTGCACTAGATGTAAGAACTATTCACAACAGACAAAGGATGTAATGGGTAAACACCTGCAAATACGTGGTTTCATGCCTGATTATACGTTGTGGTCATTTCATGGCGAGTCGGCCCGACGTGACAGACATGAGGTAGTGCGTCAGCGCATTGAGGATTGTGGTACAGGGATCGAAGACATGGTCAATGACTACAACGATGCTCGTCTTGAGGACGAAGAACCGGAGGAAACTGCCAAGGCCTTTTATGCCATGCTAGAGTCTTCAAAACTCCCACTGCATGCGCACACCAAGCTTTGTCAACTAGATGCCATCGCACAAACAATGGCTCTTAAGGCACAATTCAACTTGTCCAGAGAGTGCTATGATGCGATGATGACCTTATTCGGGCGCTTTCTACCGGACGGTCATATTATGCATGCAAACCTATACCACTCAGACAAAATACTCGGTGCACTGAAGATGCCCATCGAGCGGATACATGCTTGTGAGAAAGGATGCGTCTTATTTAGGCATGAGTATGCAGATGATAATTATTGTCCACGCTGCAAGTCCTCCAGGTATATTGTCTTAGACAACGGTCTTGGTGAGAAGACGCAGAGCAAAATACCCGTAAACATTCTTCGGTACCTACCGATCTTACCAAGACTTCAACGGCTTTACATGCTTGAAGAAACAGCAAAGCAAATGACATGGCATAGAGATGGAATTAGACGTGCTACAGATGAATACGGGAATTTGATGTTGACCCACCCCTCTGATGGTGAAGCGTGGAAGATGTTCAATGGAATACATAAAGAAGGTAAAGCCAAAGACCCAAGAAACGTGGCACTCGCCATTAGCCTCGATGGGTTCAATCCTTTCGGTATGACGGCAACCCAGTATAGTTGTTGGCCCGTATTCATCATGCCCCTCAATTTGCCCCCTGGAGTACTTATGCAAAGAAAGCACATCTTCTTAACGTTGATAGTTCCGGGGCCCAACTATCCCGGAAAAAATATGAATGTGAACTTGCAACCACTGATGGATGAGTTGAAAGAAGCTTGGGATAATGGGATTCGGACATATGACGCAGCTAGCAAAACAAACTTCCAACTGCATGCTTGGTTGATGTACTCCATGCATGACCTGCCGGCGTTTGCACTTTTTGTTGCATGGTGCGTGCACGGAAGGTTCCCATGCCCGCAATGCAAGTCTGCTCTTAAGTTTCATTGGCTGCCGGAGGGTCGCAAGTATTCTTGCTTCGACTTGCATAGACAATTCCTGCCTCTGGACCATGGATTCAGAAAAGACAAGAAGAATTTCACCAAAGGTAAAGTTGTCGAGCACGAGGCACCACCTATGATGAAGGGCGCACAAATTCTTGATCAGTTGAACTCACTAGAGCCTGATCCGAACCGGCCAGGGTATTTCTTGGGATATAATACGGAACACGCCTGGACCCACAAGCCATGCTTTTGGGATCTCCCGTATTTCAAAGACCTTGCTCTTCCACACAACATTGACATGATGCACACTGAAAAAAATATGGGTGAGGCCCTTTTTGGTACATTGTTCGGCACTGATAAGGGGAAAGATAATGTTAAGGCTAGAGTCGATCAGGAGAGTCTGTGTAATAGGAAGTCACTGAACATGCGACAACCGAAAGGGAAGAAGAATTGGGAGAAGCCAAAGGCATGGTTCAATCTTAAAAGGGAACACATGAGGGAAATCCTCATCTGGGCGAAAAAAAAGTTGATGTTCCCCGATGGGTATGCAGCGAATCTAGCAAGGGGAGCAAGTCTTGAAAAGTTGAAAATCTTTGGGCTGAAGAGTCACGATTGGCACATATGGCTTGAGCGGATAATGCCGGTGATGTTGCGCGGCTACATCCCCGAGGATGAATGGCTAGTAATGGCAGAGCTAAGCTATTTCTTCCGTGTTCTTTGTGCTAAAGAATTATCGCCTATTGTGATAGAAGAGATGGAAAAACTGGCGCCGGAGTTGATATGCAAGTTAGAGAAGATCTTTCCACCGGGTTTCTTTAATCCGATGCAGCATATGATTTTGCATCTACCGATGGAGGCAAGATTGGGTGGCCCTGTGCAAAACCGTTGGTGCTATGCAACCGAGAGAATGCAGAAGACGCTTCGAGCAAAATGTAAAAATAAACGGAGAATTGAAGCATCAATGGCTGAGGCATTCGTTGTCGAGGAAGCGGCAAACTTCGTGACAGCACACTATGCTTCCACTAATTACAGTTTGCATAATCCAAAGCCTCGGTACAATACTGGCGACCCCGAGCGACATGAATCCAAGTTCAAACTCTTTAAAGGGAGCCTCGCACCTTGTGGGGTTATGAAGACAAAGACGTTGACCTTTGAGGAATGGAGCATCATTACATTGTATATCTTGACCAACATGACAGAAGTGCGGCCATACATCGAGTAAGTGCGCGGTACATATTAATTGTTCTGCAACTTCTTGACGAGTTGTGTGTCTAACTTCTCTTAATTATTTGATACAGTCAATTCGTCGCGCAATTCTCGAATGGAGTGGCGATCGAAAAAGACTCCATCGAAGAGATTAATCTTCTTGAGAAGCGGGGAGGCGGCAATCCCGGTTTCATCTCTTGGTTTACACAAACGGTACTTCTTATATGATATACAGGCCATTGTTATTTCTTCGTCGTCTCAGTACCGACTAATACAACAAGCCTTTCCGTTTCAACTTGTAGGCTAATTCAGAGTCGATGGATGCTGAATTGAGACAAATCGCAAATGGTTTTGACTTTAAGGTCCATACATATGAAAAATACGACATCAATGGGTATCACTTTCGTACAGGTATGAAAGAGCAAACTATGCCCGATCGGAAAACAACGAATTCTGGTGTGTCCGCTATAGATGGAGGAGTCGAGTATTATGGAATAGTTGAAGAAATATACGAACTGCTATATTATGGTGAAAATCCTCCGAATGCCGTTGTCTTCAAATGTCATTGGTTCGATCCGAAGGACACTAGACGAACTCATGAGCATGTTGGGCTAGTTGAAATTAAACAGAAGAACCGTTTCAATGTTGCCGAAGTTTATATTGTGGCTCAACAGGCCACACAGGTTTTCTATCTTCCATGGGCCTGCCAAAGTGTAAAGAATCTCGAAGATTGGTATGTCGTCTATGACGTGCCGCCACATGGTAAACTACCTGCCCCCAATGAAGAAGAGGATTATCAACCTCACATAGACCCAGACACATATGACGGAGAATTCTTCCAAGAAACACGTGTGGCCAAAAAACATTTCGGAAAAACCTCTACGTTTGGTCAAAACATGGAAGTAGAGAATGACAATGCGGAGGAAGAGGAAGAAGTGGAACACGAAGAGGTTACCGATGATGATGCGGAGGACGATGAAGAAGTGGAACACGAAGAGGTTACTGATGCGGATGACCTATCATTGCTTGACCGGTTACAAAAAGGCTTTCGAAATGTGGTTGACGCTGAACCCGATCCCGGAGAAGAGATCATTCATGACGACACGCGTGATAGTGACGATGATGTTTTTATTGATCCTGCAGAAGATACAGATGATCCCGACTATTAGTTGTATGCATCCCAACTTTGTTTTGTTTTATGTATATATGAATTTGTATTATTTATTTCCTTAATGTACTAATTCATCTTTATATGCATATGTTTGTTTTTTGTATATATGAATTTGTATTATTTATTTCCTTACTTTACTAATTCATCTTTACTCCGTAACAGGTGTTGACACATGGCGAGCCGTAGGGACCCACCGGTGGAGTCTCGACCACCTCTACCTCTACGGAGAGAGGTTCTGGCGGGTATTGTCGCAGCCATCTCGCCGCCGGCGCGTGCTGAGCAGCCTCGTGGGAGAGGTCGGGGAAAAGGCCCAAAGAGAGCTAAACCCGATGGTCGAGGAGGTGGTCGAGGAGCAGGTGGCGCCCTAGCCGAGTCACCCACTCACAGGACAGTCTCACCGGTGCAGGAGCCACCGCCGGTGCAGTCGGAGGCACCGGAGCAGCGGCCACCGCCGGTGCAGTCGGAGGCACCGGAGCAGCGGACACCGCCGGTGCAGTCAGAGACACCGGAGGCACCGAGGCAGTCGACGGAGCCTCGTTGGGATGATCCTTGGGAGGATGATGATGATGCTGATGAGGATGATGATAGCGATGACGACGGGGCTGAGGGGGGTGAGGGGGATGATGGGGCTGAGGGGAGATCCTCTTCCAAGAAGCCGGTGTACCAGCGTGGTATGACACGGCTCCCACCACGTCCGGACCCTGCGCAGAGGGTATTAATTGCGCCAGATGGGGAGAAGTAAGTTGATGAATTTTTTGTGTTCCTTGTATATATATCATACATGTACATATGGTCCAACAAGAACTAATGTCTTTGTTGTCTTATTTTGCAGGGCGTGGACTTACCCGGAAGGTGCCCGGAATCCGAACTGCCTCCTTGGTGCCGTGCTTAAGGAGCAGTTTCCCGGGCTAGTCCAGTTGCCTATTGAGGGTAGGGTTCCTGAGCCCGGCCTCACTTGGCCACACTACAAAGCCGCCCCGGCCCCGCCAGATGAACGCATCAACAACGTTGAATGCCGTACCAAAGCCGACATGGTGGTGGCTACTTTTTGGGTAAGTATTCTAAGCATTGCAATCATTTATTAGTGTTGGAATCATTTCACTCATCTTTTCATATGTTCGATGCTTTTTTCAGTGCTACTATAGGGTTGAGGAGGGGATGGAGCCGGCGGCCCAGAAGAATCTCGAGAAGGAGATAGTGAGGCTACTCACGAACACTAGGCACGAGATGCGTGTTCAGTGTGTTCGAGATTGGTACGCCAAGAAGGGCGTGAAGAAGGCCAAGAAGAAGTGTAGAAAAGTTTTCCTTAAGAAGGATGAATACTTGGAGGTAAATTCCTACACTTATAAGTAAGGCCTAGTTAGCTCCAACTTTTCTTTATAAGCTTATGAAGCTCAAACTTGGCTTTATAAGCTTATAAGTGTCAAACTTGGCTTTATAAGTTTATAAAGGTCAAACTTGGCTCTATAAGCTTGTAAAACTAAAAAATGATAATAATAGATTAGTTACATAAAACTTGACTTGTACTTGGCTTAAAAAAGATATTCAATGACTTTATAAGATTATTAATTCAAAGGCGCCCCCGAGATGGTGTGCAAATAAGATGGATTGCTTTGAGGCGATAGTGGACAAATGGCTCAGTGATGCCTGGCTGTCCACCCACAAAAGCACCAAGGCTAGGCGTGCTCAAATGGTAGGTGTGGCACACCACCAAGGCAATGTCAACGTCAACGAGTACGCAAAAAAATGGGTATGTGCCTTTTGGTTTTAAGTTTCATGTCCTTTCATCATTAATCAATTGATATGTTTCATGCCTCTTCTTTGCTTTTCATTGTAGGCGAAGCACCATAATCAGCCTGTGCCTAAGGGATTTCGCTCATTTTCCATGGCCCATAAGGGAAAGTATAAAACGGTGACGGCATATTCCGAGGGCGACGGTGTTGAGGCGTACACCAGTGCTGCAGCCTACCACAAGATGATGGCCTATTCTGAGGTGGCGAAAGAGCTACGCGGTCCTCAGTTTGACCCGAGCGAGGAGGAGATTGATCCGGAGGCCTTGATGATTTCTGGTGGCGGTAAGCATCATGGCAGCACCTCCATGTGCAATGGCTTTGTACATTGCCCGGAGACTCTACCTCAGATCAAGGCGAGGCAAACGAGCTCCGCTCCTGCTGTACGACCTCGCCCGCGGCCAGTGGACATTGCTATCCAGGTATAACTTTGTCTCAATTTTTCTTTCCGTTCTTTAGACTACGTAGCGATGATGACAATAATTGCTATATTGTTGAGTGTTCTCAGGACGCCATTCAGAGGGAGAGACAGGCGACACAAGAGATGTTGTCGGAGCAGCTTGCGGAGAGGGACCGGCTGGCGGAGGAGAGGACCCAGAGGATACTCGAGGAGGAGAGGGCACGCAATAATGCCCAGACGAAGGCCATCTACGACCTCTTCTCGGTAAGTAACTACTTTTGCATATATCTGCCAAGAATGCATATGCATATGTTTGGTTCACTTGCTAATATGCTCGAGTCCTCAAAACCTAACTCGCAGAGTATGTGGGAGAAGCAAGGTCTTACCCCTCCACCGATGCCGACGCCTATCATTTCTCCTCCCGGAACGGTAAGTTTCTTTCAATGATCAATATATCCCGGTCTTATACCATCAAGTGTCATCATGCTTACCACATTGCAACTCATCCTTTGTTGCAGCATAATTCCGGAGCTGCATCTCACAACCCACAAGAATCTCCTAGTGAATCCCCGAGCAACCCACGTGGCGGCTCTTCTCAGCCTTGAGGTGGCCTCCGGTAAGTTACATAAAGCTCATCAATGACTTTATATGCTCATAAAGCTCAATAATGGTAGTAATAGCTTAGTTACATAAATATTTACTTATTCTTGGCTTATAAAAGCTAAAAAATGACTATATAAGCTTATAAAACTTATACTTGGCTTTATAAGCTTGTAAACCTAAAAAATGAATTATACTTGGCTTATAATAGCTAAAAAATGACTATATAAGCTTATAAAACTTATACTTGGCTTTATAAGCTTGTAAACCTAAAAAATGAATTATACTTGGCTTATAAAAGCTAAAAAATGACTATATAAGCTTATAAAACTTATACTTGGCTTTATAAGCTTGTAAACCTAAAAAATGAATTATACTTGGCTTATAAAGGCTAAAAAATGACTATATAAGCTTATAAAACTTATACTTGGCTTTATAAGCTTGTAAACCTAAAAAATGAATTATACTTGGCTTATAAAAGCTAAAAAATGACTATATAAGCTTATAAAACTTATACTTGGCTTTATAAGCTTGTAAACCTAAAAAATGAATTATACTTGGCTTATAATAGCTAAAAATGACTATATAAGCTTATAAAACTTATACTTGGCTTTATAAGCTTGTAAACCTAAAAAATGAATTATACTTGGATTATAAAAGCTAAAAAATGACTATATAAGCTTATAAAACTTATACTTGGCTTTATAAGCTTGTAAACCTAAAAATTGAATTATACTTGGCTTATAAAGGCTAAAAAATGACTATATAAGCTTATAAAACTTATACTTGGCTTTATAAGCTTGTAAACCTAAAAAATGAATTATACTTGGCTTATAAAAGCTAAAAAATGACTATATAAGCTTATAAAACTTATACTTGGCTTTATAAGCTTGTAAACCTAAAAAATGAATTATACTTGGCTTATAATAGCTAAAAATGACTATATAAGCTTATAAAACTTATACTTGGCTTTATAAGCTTGTAAACCTAAAAAATGAATTATACTTGGCTTATAAAAGCTAAAAAATGACTATATAAGCTTATAAAACTTATACTTGGCTTTATAAGCTTGTAAACCTAAAAAATGAATTATAATTGGCTTATAATAGCTCCTCAATGACTTCATAAGCTCATAAAGCTGAAAAATGATGTTAATAGCGTAGTTCGATGAAAATTGAGTTATACTTGGCTTGTAAAAGCTCAATAGTGAATTTATAAGCTTATAAAGCTCAAACTTGGCTTTATAAGCTTTTAAAGCTCAAATTAGATTTTATAAGCTTATTAAGTTCAACAATGACTTATACTTGTCTTATAAAAACTCAATAATGAATTTACTAGCTTAAGTGGCTTATAAACCTAAAAATGACTTATACTTCGCATATAAAGCTCAAAAATGAATTAATGACTTAGTTAGATCTAAAATGAGATATATTTAGCTCTTGAGGTCTAAGAAGAACAAGTATTGTAGAATAAGAAGAAGGATAGGAGGAAAAGAAAGAAGTGAAGAAGAAAGAGGTGAAAAAGAAAGTAAAAGAAGAAAAGATCTTCTTATTCTTACTTTTTCTCTTCTTTCTTTTTCTCCATCTTCTCTCTTCTTTTCATCTTGTTCTTATTCTTCCTCTTCTTCTCCTTAATCTTCTTATCCTTGTTCTTCTTTTCTTCCATTTCTTTTTTATCCGTAGCTTGTAATAAAGGCCAAAATTGATATGTACTTAGCTTCATTTCATACTAACTAGTTCCATATATAATCATTTTGGATTTCTTCTTTTCCATAACTAACATATGATAATGTTTTCATTTTGCAGATTTGCCTATATGCATGGATGGATGCTTCTTCGTTTTCAAGATATAGGATGTTAGTCTTTATATATGCATTTGCGAGATGTTGGGCACTTTGTAGACGCTTGTGGTTATGTAGATGATGATTGTTGTTGTTTTGAACTTTTTGTATGCACTAGTGGACTAGTAGTATGTAAATGACTTGTAGATACATGTGCACTGTATTGTTTCATGTTGTGATATATTGTTGTGATGTTGGGCCAGTGTTGCACCAACTTGTTTCATGTTGTGATATATTGTTGTGATGTTGGGCTAGTGATGTATATATATATATGTTATTTGTGTAAATGCAGGGAATTAAAGAAAACAAACAAAAAAGAAAGAAACAGAGAGCGTTGCCGTCAGCTGGCTGACGGCAACGTCGTTCCCGTCGGTAAGCTGACGGCAAAGAGGACACGTGGCGGCAGCCTGTGCAATCTGGACTGTGGCAGTGACCATTTGGTCACGGCTTTGCCGTCGGCCTTCAACCGGCTGACGGCAACGAGTAGGGCTGGCTGACGGAAAAATGCTGACATGTGGGCCCAGGCAAGGGCTTTGCCGTCAGCCACAGGGCTAGCTGACGGCAATGCACGCCGTTAACTCAGCCCACGGGGGTTAAGTCAGAGCTGGCCGTACAAGCGGCTTTGCCGTCAGCCAGTACAAAAAGGCTGATGGCAAAGGCTTTGCCGTCGGTCGATCTTGAGCTGACGGCAAAGCAGCTCATTGCTGACTGATGAGCTGACAACAGGTTTGCCATCGTGGAGCTGACGGCAAAGCCTTTGCCGTCCGCTTTTCATATGTTTGCCGTCACCTTTGGCTGACGGCAAAACTCCTGTTTCTTGTAGTGATTATAATAGCCAGCATAGGATAAAGGAGGTACATCAAGTGCAATAAAAACAGGCTATGCAATTGAATAGGATTGTAATCGTAGCAGAAGCAGTAACAATGCCTAGTGCAAGAAATTACAGAAAAGGTAGGCGATATCTGGGGAAGAGAATGGCTCTGCTTGCCTGGAAGCTGGACGGTAGGGGCAGGGTCGTCGACGAAGTAGTCGTACCCGGCAGCGGTGTAGTCGGCGGTAGCGGCGAGGTCTACCGTAGAATAAAGGGGGGAGAAACAGTAAATACAAAGAAATCATAGCAAAAAGATGAATGACATGAAAAATGCAATGTTAACGGTGTTCTAACGCAGTGCAATGCACGTTGCACGGAGCGGGAATCCATCCGGGGATGAACTACCGGTTTCGGGTGATTACCGGACAGGGCGACCGGAGGGGGAAGGTATCATGCCGGAGGTGTCGTGGACATACAACAGAGATAAAGGGGGTGTACTCGTGTTAGTTGAACCATTCCGGACAACTTTCGTGTTCGGAATAAATTCATCCGGCAGGTTTTTTACCGGCACAGGGAATTATCGATAGACAGCCCGGAGGGGGGGAATGTCGATGATCGGTGTGTTAGGGGGGTGGGGGAGACATACGGATAGCGTATCCGTATTCGTTATATTTTTTGATCAATTTTCATGTATAAAGTTTTGGAATCTGACTTACGGTTTAAAAGATATTCAAATTCAAAGTTTAAATCATTTTAAATTATTTTATGAATTATTTTATTATTAAATTCCAAACATTATCCACAACAGGGTTGACTGGTCAAACCTGACCAGTGGGTCCCACTGGTCAGCCTCACATGTTAATAAGCATTTTAGTTAAATCTAATTAACAGTGGGGGCCCGCATGTCATACACTGCTATCTATTTAATTTCATTTTATCTAATTAATCAGTAAAGGGGGCCCACCTGTCAGTGACAAATGGGTTTAATTAAGAGGTAAATATTAATCCAAGTGTTATTTTAAATAGCTGTGTCCACCTGTCATTGACACAACGTTTTATTTCTAATTAAACATGACAGGGGGTTATTAGTGAGGGGTGAGCTCCACTGTTAGTGAGGTGGGGGGGGGGGGTTAGCCCACGGTGGTTAAGAAAAGAGCTCGCCGGCGGTGAGTACACAGGGGAGGCGCCGGCCACTTCGCGCACGCTAGGGGCCCTCGTTTCGCGCGCCGTTAAACTCTATGGGTGCCCAGCGCTGTGCCGCCTCCATTCCCGCAACCCGCGCGAGCCGAGGTGGCCGGAGCTGAGCTCAATGTAAAAAAGGGCGGCGGCGGTTTTACTGGCCCGGCGGTGAACTCGAACGGGGGAGATTCAGGGGGCGTGAGCTAGTCACGCGGGAGGCTATGGTCCCATAGCCGCGCGTAGGTGCCAGCGGTGCGCACTGGAACGCACGAAGGCGTGCGCAGCTCAAGCCATGGCGGCGGGCGAAGCTGGGCCAGACGGAGGCGACGAAAACGTCCATGATTTCGAGAGCAACAAAAGGGGAAATGGAGAGAGGCTCATGGCGAAGCAAGTAGTGGAGGCAGCGGGCTCGAGGGAGCTTCATAGACGGCGAATCGTGCGGTGGAGGTCGGCGGTTGTGGCGGACTTGGCTGCGCGATTCGTGTGGTGCAGCGGCCGTGAGCTCGAGCTCGATGCACGGGAAGAAGAGGACATGCGCGGGCGAGCTCCTGGACGTCTTCTCGTGGCGCGGGAAGCTCGTTGGCCGCGTGGGTGCACGCCGGCTCGTCCACGGCGGAGTTCGGGCGAGCTCGAGGGGAGGGGAGCGGTGCGAGAATGGGGAAGGGAAGGGGTCCTAGGGTTTCTAGGCGGCCGAGGGGGGCACGGGAGGATTTATGCCACCCGGAAGTCGTGGATGTGCGCCACGGAGGGTGGGCTCGCCGGTGGCAGCGGGGATGCCCGCCACGCCCTCCACTATACGGAGGTTGAAGAAGGGGGCGTGGCCGGGCCAGTTGGGCTGGCTAGGGGGTAAGTGGGGTGGTGGTGGGCTTGGGCCAGGGCAGTAGATAGGCCTTTTTCTATTATTTCTTTTCTGTTTCTGTTCTTTTCTTTTTGTATTTCTTTTTAGTTGCTTTTTACAATTTTGTAAAATATGGAACTTGATCCATGATTGATATTGCACATTACGAGAGTGCCACAAAAAGTTTTGTGTCAAAATAAAATCAATTGTATTTTGTTTTATTTAAAAGGGATTAAATGCCACTGGTTTGGCTACTATTTGAATTGTTTTATTTATTTTATAGCTTAATAAATTCCCAAAACCATATGGATGTGATCCACTGATTTTTAGGCATTTTAAAAAATTGCTTTCACAATTTTTGGACCAAGTTTTATTTCCACTTATTTTTAATATTCATCCAAAGGCATATTGGGTTTGTTTGAATTCAAAGATGAACAAGGCATGATCAAAGGTGATTAGTGATACGTCCAAAACGTATCTATAATTTCTGCTCGTTCCATGCATGTTTTGTGTGATATTGCTATGATCGAGATACACTTTCATACATTTTTTATCGTAATTAGACTAACCTACTAACTCAGTGCACCCCAGTCCCAGTTCCTGTTTTCTGTTGTTTTTCTATTTCAGTTTTCCCCCATATAAAAAGTGCTAGAAAAATTCTGGAAAATTCAGATAAAAAATCAGCGTGACGGAAGCTTCGAGAAAAGCCCGGGAGGGGCCAGAGGGGGGCCAAGGGGGGGCCAGGCGGCCACCCAGCGCGGCCCCACCCCTGGCCGCGCCAGGGGGGGGGCGCCTGGGCCCCTAGCCCACCTCTGGCTGCCCCCTTTCGCCTATATATCCCCCGTCATGGGAAAACTCCAGAAGAGGAACCCTATTCCGTGAACTCGCCTCTGTTCCGCCGCCGCCGCGCTTCCAAGATCGGGAGCACCAGAAGACCTCTTCCCGGCACCCTGCCGGAAGGAGGATTGACCTCCGGGAATCTCCTCTCCACCATGGATGCTCCCCGGATGTCCCGTGAGTAGTTCTTCTTGAACCATGGGTCCGTGATCAGTAGCTATGTGATGTTCTCCTCCCCTCTTTGATCTTCATTGTTTAGACCTCGTGAGCTGCCCTACATGATCGAGGCATCTTTGTAATATTTCTGCAGTTGCTATTTGAGTTTGATCGGATCTGATGGATTATGAGATTATGTTCAGATTGTGATAGAGTAATATATTTGGTCTTGATCTTTTATATTTTTGTTCCTAAGTAATTCTTGCATGTTCTCTGTTGCTATTTATTGCTTTGGCCAAGTAGTAGGTAGTGACTCCAAAAGGGATCGTCGTGCTAGATTGTGGGTGCATGCCTCCTTGATGACACGCCTGAGTGACAGAAACACGAGTCTAGGGGATGTGCTGTTGCCACAAGGGGAAAACAACGGTGCTTGTGACCGTGGTCACAAGGATTGTTTACTTTACGCAAAGTTCATTTATTGCAGTTGTCTGTTGCTTTGAGTTTACACTTTGGGTGGGGCTCGCAACTTAATACCAGCGAGATGTTCTGGATAGATATCTCAAGGTGGATGATTAGTAGTAGATGCAGATGGATTTCGGTCTACTTACCTTGGCGTACTGCCCGTGCTTTTGAACCTCTTCCTTTCTTTTGTAGCATAGTTAGCATTGCGGTGCGTTCATAATCCTGTCAATTGCCTTTCTGTAATTTGTTTACCTCGCATAGCAGTTTTATCGTCTTTTGGGAGAGAGACATCACTAGCGACCATCACGTATCCCGGTCCATATCCTTATTACTGTTTCCAAGCTATCTTTCCTTTTCTACTTTTACTTGCTATCATTATCACTTGTGTTTTACCCTTTGTGAACAACAAGACCGGAGAGATTGACAACCTCTCTGAACTTTGTTGGGTACAAACTTATCTGTGTCTGTGTGCAGGTCCACGTCAGTCACGCCGCTGACACCTACTTATCATATCCGGAGTCCTACGGGAGACAAACCTTGGTATCCTCACCGAGGGAAACTCACTTCTAAACTGCATCACGCCTTCCACCAAGGAAGGGAGGGAAGCCACTAAGCAAAGAGAATTTCTGGCGCCGTCCGAGTGCTAAGATAGGGGAGTTGCACACTACCCTTTACCTTTGTTTTTTAGTCTTGTTAGTTTATCTTTCAGTTTTTATCTTTGTGTCTTTTATCAAAAATACCAAAAATATCTGCCACACTTGCTGCTACTATGTGTTCCACTGAAAACACCAAGTTGTGTCACTTCACTAGTCACAACAACCAAGACTTTATCTGCACTCCCATTGCCACACCTGCCACTTCAGCTACCTCTTATGAAATTAAACCTGCTTTGCTAAACCTTGTTATGAGAGATCAATTCTCTGGTGCTGGAGATGATGCTGCTTTACACTTGAATAATTTTGTTGAATTATGTGATATGAAAAAGTATAAAGAAGTCGAAGGTGATGTTGTTAAGCTCAAGCTCTTTCCTTTCTCTTTAAGGGGAGATGCTAAAATCTGGTTTCAGCCTTTGCCTAGAAATAGCATAGATTCTTGGGATAAGTGCAAAGATGCTTTTATAGGGAAGTACTACCCTCCTGCTAAGATTATCCAATTGAGGAGTAATATTATGAATTTTAAGCAATTGGATAATGAACACGTTTCCCAAGCTTGGGAACGAATGGAATCTCTTGTTAAGAAATGCCCTACACATGGTTTGACTACTTGGATGGTTATCCAGACTTTTTATGCAGGCTTGAACTTTACCTCGCGGAACCTGTTAGATTCGTCCGCAGGAGGAACCTTTATGTCAACTACACTTGGTGCTGCCACGAAGCTTCTCGATGAGATGATGACCAATTATTCCCAATGGCACACCGAGCGCTCTCCAACAGGTAGGAAGGTAAATTTTGTCGAGGAAATTACCTCCCTCAATGAAAAAGTTGACTTAATTATGTCTCTACTTACCAAGCAACCCTCTATTGATCCTCATGATGTTCCTTTAAATTCTTTGGTTGCTCAAGAACAAGTAGATGCGAACTTTATTGCTAGAAACAACTTCAACAACAATGCTTATAGGGGAAATTTTGCTAGCAATCCTAGACCGTTTCCATCCAATTATGGGAACAACGACACTTACACTAGCAACAAGAACCCCTCTTCTGAAATAGAAAGCATGCTTAGAGACTTTACCACTACCCAAAAAGCCTTCAACAAAAATGTTTAGGATAAATTAGCTAAAATAGATAATCTCTCTCTGAAGGTAGAAAGCTTAGCCCTTGATATTGAGATGCTTAAAATTAGAACCTCCCCCCTTGAGGAGAATAAGGCCACTCCTATTAATGCTATCCAGTTACAAATCAATGAAAACATTAGGATGATGGCTAAACTCAAAGAAAGATGGGCTAGAGAAAAAGAGGATGATGATAGAATTAAGAGCCTTCCTACACACCACACAGTTGCCACTATCCAAATTGTTGAGGCCACTCAAACTATTAGCACCCAATGCACACGTAGTCCCGTTGGACCTATTAATGGTGATGCTAATACCTCAACCGTAGATAAAGAAACTCCTATGAACATAGAGGGTTTCAAACAAGTGAGCCTAGATGACAGTACTACCACCTTTGATAGTAGTGATATTGATTTTGATAGTTGCACCCTCTCAGAAGTTATTAGCTTGTTACACAAAATGTCTAGAGACCCCCACACTAGCACACTTAATCTTTCCTTCACGGAGCATATCACAAATGCTCTTACCAAAGCTAGGGAGGAGAAGCTTAGAGTAGAAGCCTCCATACATAGGAAGTTAGATGATGGTTGGGATCCTATGATCAAAGTTAAATTGAATAACTTCTCTTGCTATGCTTTATGTGATGTTGGAGCTAGTACCTCCGTTATGCCCAAAAGAATATTTGATATGTTTGAATTGAAGCCTCTTGAGCCTTGTTCTTTTGGTGTTCGTCTTGTTGATTCTTCCATAAAGAAACCTTTGGGGAAGATCAACGATGTTCTTATCATTGTCAATGACAACTATGTTCCCGTTGATTTTATTGTTATGGATATAGAGTGTGAACCTCTATGTCCAATTATTTTCGGACGTCCTTTTCTTCGCACCGTTGGTGCGGTCATTGACAGGAAAGAGGGGAATATAAAATTCCAATTCCCATTTAAAAAGGGGACGGAACACTTCCCTAGAAAGAAAATCAAGTTACCTTTTGAGTCCGTTACACGGGCTAGTTATTTTCTTTCTCTTGATAAAACTTGATTCTTCTTTTTGCATCATGCCTAGCGAATGGCTTTAAAGAAGCGCTTTCGGGAGGCAACCCGCAACGAATTTAGGTTTTTCTTTTTTATTTTGTTGTGTCTTGATGATTTTTACTACTGTAGCAACATCATTGTATCTTTATTTTTCAACTTTGTGCCAAGTTATAGCCTCTTACGGCAAGGGAAGTAAAAGTTGTGACATGCTGACCAGAAAACAGATTCTGTCCTCGTGACCAGAAAAATTCCAGAAAAATCCAAGTTCATCTTTTTTAGCTGAATTTTTTACACAGTATGATCTATACAATTACTAAACTTCCTTATGTTCTGAGTTTTTTGATTTGAGTTGCGGAAGTGCCCCTAAAAAATTCTTTACTATCTGCTGTTCTGTTTTTCACAGATTCTGCCACGTTTTGTCTCTCCTAACTTTTGCAAACCTTAAGCTTGCTTTTTCTTTGCAAAAACTTTGTGGCACTCTTGAGAAACAGTATCTCTTCAAGAATATCTTTATATCCAGTGGAGAAAAATTATTTATTAAGGGTACTAACCTCTCTAATCAGCTTTTGATGAGTTATGTATGGAGGGAGTTTTCAAGTGTGCGATGGAAGATGATGGAAGAATATCCAGGAGTGTCAAGCGCTCAAGCTTGGGAATGCCCCCATGCATCCCCATTAAATATTCAAGGAGACTCAAGCGTCTAAGCTTGGGGATGCCCCCGTGCATCCCCTTCTCCATCAACAATCATCAGTTCGTCCTTCGTCTCACTATATTTTTATCACTTCATGTGTTATGTGCTATGCTTGCAGCGTCTCGCTCTTAGGTTTTGTTTTTAGTTTTCTTTAGCTTTGCTTGCTGTTCATAACAAGTTAGATCCTTTCTTACTTTGTGTGGGAGAGAACCACACTCCACTTTCAAAATTTAGAACACATCATAGGATTTTTCCTGCCTATCTTTTTGCTGTTGTGTGTTCTTTATCTTTTTATAGCTACCGCCATGTTTAGTTTTAGTCTTAGTTTGTCTTTAGCAAGAGCCTTGGATATTGTTTAGTTTGTTGTTGGAACTCTTTTTAGTTTTCATGTTTATCTTGTTAAAGAGAGTTGGTTGTTGCACTGAGTTGTATCTTGTTTTGAGAAGTAGGTACTTGAGGTTGCTATTTAATTTTAGTAGTAGCTTGCAATAGTTTTGAGGTATTGACATGCGTAATGTTTGGACTTTTGGTGTCAAGAGCTCTAGCCTATTAGTGATAGGTGTCGTATTTTGGGCAATCCGTTTTTATTTCCAAAACCTACAAAACTAGTTAAGAACTCTAGCTACTAGATAGATCACTACTCTTCTGAGGAGTCAAATATTAGAGTACACTCACGTACCATGAGTCGAGGATGCGCAAGGATAACCAAACCCCCATACACTCCTCCTCGGGGTACTTGTCTCTTTGTGAACCTCCTCATTAGATTGAGAGTTACCGATAATAAGTGCATGAGTTCTTCGGACTAATGTAAGGATTGAGAGTTGACACTTCCACCTTCCCATATTTTGCTAGCCTTTCACGTGCCGTGCATTGCCTTCTTCTCACTCCGAGAGTTGGTGTCCACCTTCGCCGGTACATCCAAACCCTTGGCATGATACGCTCTGTCATCATAAGCCTCCCTTTATCTTTCCTCAAAATAGCCACCATACCTACCTATCAAGGCACTTCCATAGCCTTTCCGAGTTACATTGCCATGCAACTTCCACCTCTTCATGACTTGATCTTCATGCCATACATGTTCCTGCTACACTGGCAAAAGCATACAATGCATACTTCATGTTAGTTACATCTTCTTTATGATTTTGAGTACCTTGTAAAGTGTGAAAGATTTCCTCTACCTTCTTGTAAAATAGAGTGTTGCCCTTAAGTGAGGAAAAGATCCCAAAGTGGACACATTAAAAGATCCCAAAGAGGACAAATGAGAGTTAAGTAGAAAGAGCCATTGAGGCCACAAAAAAATACAAAAAAATAGAAAAAGGAGAAAAATAAATAAAAAGAGAGAAAGGGGCAACACTACTATCCTTTTGAGAGATCCACACTGGTACTCCCTCTATATCCTTGTACTCCATAGAGATGATCTTTTTACATATAGATTGGAGAGCTTCCTAGCTCGTATGTGCACCCGTTGCATGGCAATCCCTACTCCTCACATCATATCTATCATTTGGCATCTCTTGCCTATGATTGTCCTCATTGATGTGAGCCTTTCCCATCCTTTTTGTCTTCCTCCTCCACCATATTCTCTCTTTGCCATCCTAAGTGTCAACTTTCGTGCTTACGCTCATCCATTGCATGAGTGCTCAAAATATCGAAAAGGAGTGGATCAAATTGACTTGTACCTGGCTAGTGGTCTGGGGACGAGTCAAGATAAGATTCCAAAGAGGAACCAAGCGTGACACTTTAGTAGATCGAGTTCTCAACACAAAAATACTTTTTCTCGTATTCCCTATCCCATTTCTTGCACGCAGACACCATTTGGAGACATTCGAGTCACGGACAGCGAGAGATCTTGCACCTTTTGTTCTTTTGTTACTTGTTTCAATGCTAATATAGACCCTTGCATGTTATGACTTGATTTGAATCTCTAACCTTGATTGCTTTACTTTTCGAAGTAATTTTATGGTTTCTAGCATGTCACCACAGAAATTATGCTTGTTATCATTTACCTACTCGAGGACGAGCAGGAATTAAGCTTGGGGATGTTGATACGTCCAAAACGTATCTATAATTTCTGCTCGTTCCATGCATGTTTTGTGTGATATTGCTATGATCTAGATACACTTTCATACATTTTTGATCGTAATTGGACTAACCTACTAACTCAGTGCACCCAAGTGCCAGTTCCTGTTTTCTGCTGTTTTTTTATTTCAGTTTTCCTCCATATAAAAAGTGCAGAAAATTTCGGGAAAATTCAAATAAAAATTCAGCGTGACGGAAGCTTCGAGAAAAGCCCGGGAGGGGCCAGAGGGGGGCCAAGGGGGGGCCAGGCGGCCACCCGGCGCGGCCCCACTCCTGGCCGCGCCAGCGGGGCGCCTTGGGCCCCTGACCCACCTCTGGCTGCCCCCTTTCGCCTATATATCCTCCGTCACGGGAAAACTCCAGAAGAGGAACCCTATTCCGCGAACTCGCCTCTGTTCCGCCGATGCCGCGCTTCCAAGATCGGGAGCACCAGAAGACCTCTTCCCGGCACCCTGCCGGAGGGAGGATTGACCTCCGGGAGTCTCCTCTCCACCATGGATGCTCCCCGGATGTCCCGTGAGTAGTTCTTCTTGGACCATGGGTCCGTGATCAATAGCTATGTGATGTTCTCCTCCCCTCTTTGATCTTCATTGTTTAGACCTCGTGAGCTTCCCTACATGATCGAGGCACCTTTGTAATATTTCTGCAGTTGCTATGTTGAGTTTGATCGGATCTGATGGATTATGAGATTATGTTCAGATTGTGATAGAGTAATATATTTGGTCTTGATTTTTTATATTTTTGTTCCTAAGTAATTCTTGCATGTTCTCCGTTGCTGTTTATTGCTCTGGCCAAGTAGTAGGTAGTGACTCAAAAAGGGAGCGTTGTGCTAGATTGTGGGTTCATGCCTCCCTGATGACACGCTTGAGTGACAGAAACATGAGTCTAGGGGATGTGCTGTTGCCACAAGGGGGAAAACAACGGTGCTTGTGACCGCGGTCACAAGGATTGTTTACTTTACGCAAAGTTCTTTTATTGCAGTATTCTGTTGCTTTGAGTTTACACTTTGGGTGGGGCTCGCAACTTAATACTAGCGAGATGTTCTTGATAGATATCTAAAGGTGGATGATTAGTAGTAGATGCAGATGGATTTCGGTCTACTTACCTTGGCGTACTGCCCGTGCTTTTGAACCTCTTCCTTTCTTTTGTAGCATAGTTAGCATTGTGGTGCG
The DNA here is from genome assembly GCA_950022295.1 of Bromus sterilis. Lineage (NCBI taxonomy): Eukaryota > Viridiplantae > Streptophyta > Magnoliopsida > Poales > Poaceae > Bromus > Bromus sterilis. Next base: position 341,291,127 of record OX465596.1, on the reverse strand, counting down.
TTCATAATCCTGTCAATTGCCTTTCTGTAATTTGTTTACCTCGCATAGCAGTTTTATCGTCTTTTCGGAGAGAGACATCACTAGCGAACATCACGTATCCCGGTCCATATCCTTATTACTGTTTCCAAGCTATCTTTACTTTTCTGCTTTTACTTGCTATCATTATCACTTCTGTTTTACCCTTTGTGAACAACAAGACCGGAGAGATTGACAACCTCTCTGAACTTCGTTTGGAACAAAGTTATCTGTGTCTGTGTGCAGGTCCACGTCAGTCGCGCCGCTGACACCTACTTATCATATCCGGAGTCCTACGGGAGACAAACCTTGGTATCCTCACCGAGGGAAACTCACTGCTAAACTGCATCATGCCTTACACTTTGGGCTCACCAACGAAGGGCGGGAAACCGCTAAGCAATTAGAGACTTGCTAATCACAGAGAATTATATTAACAAAAGTTTTACAGATGCCTGACACTAAGGGTGTTACAAATCTCCCCCACTACAAGAATTCTTGTCCCGAGAATCTAAGCGGTAGAAGGGAAAAGATCGGGGTATTCCTCACGAAGACGATCTTCACATTCCCAAGTGGCTTCATCTTCAGAATGATTCGACCACTGAACTTTGAGGAACTTGGTTGTCTTGTTGCGGGTTTTGCGTTTAGACTGATCGAGAACGCGGCTCGGATGTTCTTGATAAGTCAAGTCTTGCTGCAGCTCAATCAGATCATGTTTGTGAGAACCCGGAAATAATTTCCAGACCCTCCTGTGTTTAATTGTCAATCCCAGGATCATTGTTGACAACACAGCGAAATGGTATCATTGCAGAATACATAAAGATTTTACAAGTACCATAATCTGCCATAAGGCATACATAACACTAATGTCTCATGACATTTATTACAATCAGAAAAACAGTGGAAACTTTACTGCGTAGTGACTCCATCTCAGCCACAGGAAAGTCGATGTAGTCCACGCGACCTCACACCTCAGGATCATCATAATAGTCGTAGTCTGCACCTTGATCTTCATATATCTCTGGATTAAAACAAAAGGATTGCCTTGAGTACATTTCGTACTCAACATGCCTCCCGGGAAAGGCCCAAATAACTACATGAGGCTTCAAAAGAAGCCTATATGGTTCATTTGCATAAAGCTAGTTTTGTTTGAAAAATTATATAGTTGGATAAGCGGTTTTAGACGAAAACAAGAATTTTCCAACACAACATTCATCAAGGTGACGATCCTCGATCCACTCACATCCTTCATAGGTTCCAAGAATTGGGGCAAAGAGGGAATAAGCAAGACAGGTTCCCGTATGTCAAGAAAGATTCATGTGCCGTCCATGACCGTGGACACGGCTATTTGAATAGTTTTACACTCTGCAGAGGTTGTACCCTTTACCCACACGACACAATCTCGTCATAATGCCACCAGCCGTCGCTGGCGTAGTACACTATTTTGTATACCGGCAGGGAGATTGTGACGAGGTCTTTCATTAGAACCACCCTTACTATGACATGCCCACTAGGTTTCACAAGGTAGTAACCGCAGTTCACAGTCCTTGCCCCCTTTTGTGCCGAGGATACTGCTCGCAAGGCAGCTATCCCATCTACGGTACGACGATGTCGATAATAAGGATGAACTAAATAATTAACCAAGCCAGTGCACATATAGCATGTGGTTGTACGGTTGTCACAATCTTCAAATCCAAGACTTATTGGGCCTCATGCGGCACGGACGATGGATTGCTCCCTTCACCTTGTGAAGGGCAGCCAATCGCTCCTTCAATCCTTGATCCAGCTGTCGCCCGCCCCAGTATTTAGATGGTAAGTTTTACCCAGAGTAGAAGAGAGTAGAGGAAGTCAACAATGGCCAACCGGCCTAGCTTAGCAAGCTCAGTAACAAGTTTCAAGTGTTATTATCCGAAGATCATTCAGATAAGCACCTATAGAATAATTAGCATGGCTAAGCATTTCTACTCTACTAGATTAGTATATATTTCTACTCAGGTGTCAAGTAAATAGGCGACAAGCGGATCAGGGTAATGTGTCAATCAACACGGTAGCTACAAGATAAAATAGCATGCAATAGTGGTTTATAAAATACAATGCGATTTTGTAAAACATAGGATAAACATGATCAGAGAGGAAGGCATGCCTTCGTTGTTGAGTCCATCTTCGGTAACTTGAATCTGTCAATGTCCAACATCGTCACTCCCTACTCGTCGTAACGATATCAAATAAAAATAAATAAATACCAAAGCTCAAGTAAATCCAAATTACATCCAAAATAGATTAAGGTTGGATGGATAGCAAGATATTGATCAAAATGGAGATTCCAAAATGGAATAACACGATAGAGAAGGTAAGTTGACAGGATTTAATGAATATGCAAGGTTTGGATTGATATGGCTAAGGAAGGCTCGACGATCAAGACTGATGTTCTAATATGAACTATGATAGCAACCACTAGTAGTGCCCACTACACATCTCGACTAACTATGTCAGAAACTACCACACACAAAATGTAACGACATCAACACAGGGAATGCAACCATCGTATGCATTTTAACTACACAATCACAACATGACATGAAGAAGGTAATAGTTAAACACAAATAAATATTTACATAAAATCTAAATATTTATAATGGTTAATAGCATCCAAATATATACATAACATATATAATAATACACACACAATTGTTTTATAGGAACAAACCAACATAAAAAATCTTACTAGTTAAACAACAACATGAATTGAGTGGTATCTAGGTTCGGTCCTTAAGCAATAGTAAATCATATAGGTCCAATATCACAAACCAAACACATGTCAACTAATATAAACAAGTTAAACAACACATCAAATAAATAACAAGTTAAACAACACATCAAAACATGAATTTTATTCTAAGCAAGTGTTAACATGACATCAAAATAAACTTTGATAATAAACACACATGATAATCATCAAGATTTAATAAACTAAGTTTGATGCCACATGAATAAATTATATATAACAATAAAAAATATGAACCATGTCATAAATCACCCAACCATGGAATATTGTGTCTACAAAATACGAGGAAGCACAACTCAACTACAATGAAAGATAAACTATCCTAATTATGTGATGAACTATTGCAACACATATCAAACACTAATAACATGCCTACAATAAACAAATTTCCACAAGCATAAAATATATGTAGCAACAATAATCTAAGCATGGAATAAAGAAATCAACCATGAAATCTTGCATAATAGTTATCCAAAAGAATAAGAGGAACAACTAGACAATAATATGTTATACGGTAAAGAACCACAATGAATTTATTCTCAAACAATAAATCATTTCACTTGATTTCTAGTATAAAGGAACTATGCATCAACAAATAAAAAAATATGTAAACACCTATAGTAGACATAGCATGATTTAAAACAATAAAGCAAACATGCAACATGTATAAAAATGAATATGGAACCCGACATCAGCATGCTAAGCTACTAAAATAATCAAGACATGAAGTATTTCACGATTTAATCAATAAAGCAAAGCCTAATATAATCTTACGAAATTATAAGCATGACGAACATTCAATAAAAAATGTACGCACGCAAAGAAAGAACTACATGATTTGTAAACAAGATGACCACATAATACAATATACAAAACTATAATTAACAAATCAAATAATCCTTATAACAATCTAGTCAATCACATCCAATTCCTAGAATTATTGAATACTTAGGAACGACTCCTACATATGTCATGCACATATACAAAATATCATACTAACAAAAAAATTCACCGAACAACAACTACAGACGATAATAATTCATAAAAACTAATATGAATACATATCACACTACTACATGATCTACAAATTATTTACAAGAAACAATACAAAACTATATTAAAAATCTATTGTTCTAATCATCACGAACGATTAGATAAAATCTACACTAAATTTCTATTGACCAAACAAGCAATCTAACTTCACTAGTGGGTTTCTATGATGATAGAAAGTATTTGATATATTGGGCACGAAGCGATCCGAGGAACAAAAACTACGAGAATATGGTGATGCCATCGGATGGTCACCGGTTTGGATGGTTGCGGCCAACTAGAGAAATAGATCAAACTATGATGTCTAGAAGATAGGTTGAACATGTTTGAGTGCACGTGCAAAAGGAATTTCATAGAAACTTACCGAGTGCCACGAATCAAAGTGATGAACTCCACGAACAGTGTGCGTGTACATGTAAAATTCTTCACGTGTGTTCAATGGAATGAGTTCCTTCTTCTCTGAATGGATTCATAGCATGGAGGAGAAACTTCTGGTGCAAAGGCACGGATAGAGATGGCCTGCACCACCAAGCTCAAGCATCGGCGTCCATGGAACTTCAAAAGTCCAAAGAGAGGTCTTGGAGAGAGGAGGAAGGGAGAGAGCAGGAAAAATGGTGGAATTGGAAGAGGAGGTGTAGGAGCACATCCTTATATAAGTGGATTTACAAATTAAAGCAATTAAAGGATGAATGAAGAGAGGTGCCTAGTGCTTTGTATGTTTCCTTTCTCTGTGCTAATGGTATGAGGTGTGTAGGTGAAGTGGAGGTGGAAGAGGAAGAGTAACGATTCCTTATCTTCTCGGCTGGTTGTTTCTCTGGTGCGCTCTTGTGAGGAAAATGGGCTAAGGCCCATGTGGAAAAGAAATTATAGAAGGCAAGGAAAAATAGATTGGCTTACCCCATTCGGTTTGGAAGAAAAGAAAAGAAAAAAGATTGACTTCACACAGGAAAAATATAATATTCGTGCTAGGAATTTTTGGCTAGAGTTTGATAGACAAAAAAATAATTAAATAAATAAATAAAATATCAAACAAAAATCATAAAGTTCCAAAATACAAATGCGCATAATTTAATATGCCAGAGATAGAAAATCAATATTCAAGGAAAAGAGAATAATAAAACTCAAAATTTAATTTAAGTTGGCATTAGTTCAAATTAAATTCTTCAAAATTATGAAAACTCAATTTAAGCTTTTAATAACGAAATAAAATAAACGAAATTTTCTGGCCCTACTTTTTGGAAAACTTTTTCTTAAACATTCCGAGCATCGGGATGTTACAATGTTCCACTTCACGAATAGGGTCTTCGAAGCAGCGTCGAAGTTGCGACACGTGTAATACATCGTGGACTTGAGAGAGGTCGGTGGCAATTCCAATCGGTATGCCACTGGTCCACTCCAGGAAAGAATAAGGAACGGGCCAATGTAGCGAGGAGCTAACTTGCCTTTGATCCCGAAGCGGTGAGTGCCCCTCATGGGAGTGACACGAAGGTACGCATATTCGCTAGGTTGATAGACCATTTCCTTGTGCTTGCGATCATAGTTGCTCTTCTGACGGGACTAAGCAGCTTTCAAGTGTTCACGAATAACGCGAACCTGATCTTCGGCATGTTGTATGATGTACGGACCAATGAGAGTTCGTTCTCCAGTTTCTGACCAATTCAGAGGGGTTCGACACTTACGTCCATAAAGAACTTCAAAGGGTGCCATCTTCAGACTAGACTGATAGCTATTGTTGTACGAGAATTCAGCAAATGGAAGAGATTCCTCCCATTTCTTACCGAATGAAATGACACAAGCTCGAAGCATGTCTTCAAGCACTTGGTTGACTCGTTCGACTTGGCCTTGCGACTGGGGGTGATAAGCGGTGCTGAAATTTAGGTGAGTGCCCATAGCTTCTTGGAAACTATCCTATAACTTCGAGGTGAAAATGCTGCCACGGTCTGAACTGATCTCCAACGGAATACCGTGGAGAGAAAAAATTCTGGAAACATACAAGTCTGCTAACTGACTAGCAGAGATCGTCTCCTTGACTGGCAGAAAGTGGGCAACCTTGGAGAAGCGGTCGATGATGACAAAGATAGCATCATGGACTTTCTGCGATCTGGGAAAACCAGTGAATAGAAAGTGGTTGCAGAGTTCCAGCAGGTCTTTGATGTTCTGCTTTCACGCGACGGCAAACGTCACACTCGTCAACATATCGAGCGATGTCTTGCTTCATGTTAGACCACCAGTACCGCTGATGAAGGTCTTGGTACATCTTGGTACTACCAGGGTGAATCGACAAAGGAGTATCATGAGCTTCTTTCATGACGCGCGGGGTCAAGTTTAGATTGGGCTTACTCTTAGGGACCACTAAACGATTCTTGAAATACAACGTACCATCATCAGCAACAGTGAAGCATGATGGCTTTCCTCTAGCGATATACTTCTTGATCTTCTCGACATTATCAGTCACATGTTTGTATCCACTTGATGGTGCTGTCGAGGTCCGGCTCAACAACAAGGTTATTCACATGTCCCTGCGGAACAATTTCAAGGTTCAACTTGCACTACTGGAAAAAAGGTATTTAATGCCGCACTAGATTTTGAAATTAATGGCGCACTTTAGGTGCGCCATTACTAGCACACCATTAGTAAGTGATAGTAATGGCGCACATCTGGTGCGCCATTACTATCTTGTATACTAATGGCGCACCAGAAGTGCGCTATTACTAAGGCCACAAATGCGCCACTGACGTTACTGGTCCCACCATATGTGTAGCTTGTGCTCTGGGTTACTAATGGCGCACTTTTAGGAAGTGCGCCATTGCTTTGTTTCTCCACATGCGCCACTGAGGCACACTATGTGCGCTATTACTATGAATATTAGGTTTTTTTTCTTTTGCTTTTCTGTATTTGCACAGGTTACAAACAGATATAAACATCACAGATATAAACAACACATTTATCGAATACAATAGAAGATTAGTCTCTGATTACAAATCATCATATTAATTAGTCTCCAAATTCAAAGTACCGAACAAAGTTAGAACATTACAAGTCTCGAGTAGCGAGTTTGATCACATTACAAGTCGATATATCTAAACTACCATGACATTGAAGAAGAGGGTGGCGATCACGATAAGCATCATCATGACCAAAGTGATCTTCATCCGGTTCCTCCTCCGCTCCCTCCTCTCCCCCTCTAGATAGCGCGTGTATCTAGCTTCCGCCTCCGCCCTTGTTGGGTACCCTTTGTAACTGTTACCGCTAAAATGGTGAACCTGTCTCCGAAAATCCTCCGAGTCGTCGTAGACTCCGGGAATCCTACCAATGTACACGACATACGACGGCATCTGCTTTATGCACTGGACAAACAAAACATTAAGAGAAACTTACATATAATATTTAAGCGGTGCATACGTATACAACAAAATTAAGGACCAAAGGAAGAGAAAAGCAACACACATTAATATCACACGGTTCATGGTCCTAGTAATAAATAGCATCGATTACATATAAGTTGAATGATGACTGTTTAAACTAAGGAGACATATGTACAGACAAGTTCATAAAAGTTTATACAACACACACGAGATCTCGTCGATAGTCCAGAACTACATAGCTAGGCGCATAGGAATCAAGACTTTTGACTCCGCTCACGGGCCGGAGCGTGGGTGAAGCCGCCGTCTTTCGTGATGGTCATGAATAACGCTGCAGACGAGGAATGATCGGAAAGTACCACACCGTTTTTTGAGGAGCTTTCTTCTTCTTCTTGTATCGACTGGCGCCGCACTTCGGACATACGGTAGACTCCACGTACTCATGCCGATAAATGACGCAATCATTAACGCAGACATGTATCTAACATGCGGTAAATCCAGAGGACACACGATTTTCTTCGCCTCATTGAAACTGGTCGGGCACGTATTCCCCTTGGGAAGACGGTCTGGCCAGAATGACATGTTTTCGTCGAAGCATGTGTCGGTCATTTTATGTTTTACTTTCATCTCCAGAGCCATGAGCGCTACTTTCAGGCGGGTATCCTCAGGATTGCATCCTTCATACAATGGAGTAACTGCGTCCATCTCAAGTTGATTCAGCTTGGCTTTCTCTCGGGAGGCATCTCTGGGTTATTACTCGCCATGTTCAGAAGCAACTCTTGAAGATGAGGGTCCTGCACCCAGTCCATCGACGATGGTCCATCATCGCCGTCTTTTCCGGCATCTTCATCTTCATGATGATCATGCCCTTCGTCTTGATCTTCCTCATGATCATGTCCGGCATCTTCTACATGATGATTGTTTCCTGCATCGTGATCATGTCCGGGAGATTCTTCGTCTTCTCACCCGACCTCGGCGCTATTTCTCCTTATTGTTGCCCGGCCACCCTGGACGAATTCGTAATCTTCTTCATCACCTTGCCACCGATAGCCATCCATGAAACCACGCGTGAGCAGGTGCCCCTTTATTGTTTGTGAATCTGGGTCAAAAAGGCACTTCAGCTTGCATCTTCGACACGGACATCTTATCTCCGTCTCGTTCTTTTGAATCATCTCGGCCTTCGCGGAGCTCAAAAACCTATCCACGATGCCTCCGGTCATCTTGCGAACCATGGTCGCTTGCGGGGCATAGAGAAAAACGATATTTTAGAACCAATTTTTTTTTGGCATGACCTTGCCTAATTATTAGGACAAAAAAGAATGCAAAGTGTGCCATATTTTCGCCGAAACGGAAATGAATCAACATTCCGGCAAAATATTGGCAACTATCGCATATGTGAGGTACCTGCAAACACATATGTACATACATATCCCATGATCATCACACATCCATTATCACAACACGCAGACATATATACCTCATGATAATCACATCACACCACACATATATACCCCATGATCATCACATCACACCACACATATACACCGACAAAAAGTGTGTTCGAGAGAGACAAACTAGATCTACACAACAACAAAGAGATATACCTTACTTACCAATGAAAAAAGGAGATACAACTACTAATTTTGGGTAGATCTATGGTTTAAATAAGGTGAGGAGAAGAAAGGAACCGAGAGAAGCTAGTTGGAGGTGGAGGTGGAGAAAGTGAGTGTGGTAGGGTGGCTCCAAAATATCTAGCTGCTCCCAGACTTAGTAATGGTGCACCTTCACAATTATGCGCCATTACTAAGTATGGGAGCTAATGGCGCACCCACTAGAGGTGCGCCATTACTATCTCTAGGAGAGGGGACCAGGGGCTAGAGAGGGGGGAACAGAACAGTAATGGCGCACCGTGCATAAATGCGCCATTGTTGTTCCACACTTAGTAATGGCGCACATCTAGGATATGCGCTATTAATGTGTCATCAGGACTGGGCCCACCCCTCCCCTGACTTAGCAATGGCGCACATACCGGAAGTGCGCCATTAGCATCCCTGGTGCCTTATGGCGCACTTCCGGGAAGTGTGCCATTGCTAAGTGAGGGGAGGGGGGCTGGTCCAGAAGCGAATTGGCGGTGGCGCACTCCTGTTCTAGTGCGCCATTAGTAGTAAGGGCACTAATGGCGCATCAGTGTGTGGTGCGCCATTGCTATTTAGTAATGGCGCACTGGACATGTGGTGCACCATTAGTGTCCATATTATCTATAGCTATTTTTCCAGTAGTGTTGCGGAGCTCTTCATACAGAAGTGGCTGCTCTATCTGGACCTCAAGTTCAGAACAGTAGGCTTTGCGGCTTAAGGCATCGGCCACCACATTAGCTTTGCCAAGGGTGTAAGAAATTCCCATGTTGTAGTCGGCTATTGTCTCGAGCCATCTCTATTGGCGGAGATTCAGGTCGGGCTGAGTAAACAGGTACTTCAGGCATTGGTGGTCAGTGTAGATCTCGCAACGGTTACCAACGAGGTAATGTCGCCACAGCTTCAATGCATAAATTACCGCTGCCAATTCGAGATCATGAGTTGGATACTTATCTTCGTGAGCACGCAACTAACGAGAGCCATAAGAAATCACTTTGCGCTCTTGCATTAGGACACAACCTAATCCTTGACGAGACGCGTCGCAATATATCACCAAGTCCTTCTGAGTATCAGGCGGAGCAAGCACTGGGGGAGAAGTGAGCTTGTCCTTCAGAGCTTGAAAACTTTCTTGACATTTATCAGTCCACTCAAACTTGACGCCTTTGCGAAGCAGATTAGTCAGAGGCTTGGCAATCTTGGAGAAGTTCTCGACGAAACGGCAGCAATAGCTAGCAAGGCCGAGGAAACTGCGGACTTGCTTGACAGTCCTGGGCGGAGTCCAGTCAAGTATCGCCTGGATACGTTCGGGGTTGACGGCAACGCCATCCTTGGAAATCACATGACCAAGGTAGGTTACTTCGGGAAGCCAGAATTCACACTTAGAGTACTTAGCATAGAGTTTGTGTTCTCGAAGCTTTTCCAGCACAAGGTGAAGATGTTCAGCATGTTCTGCATCCGTCTTGGAGTAAATCAATATATCATCCAGATAAACCACGACAAACTTGTCGAGGTATTCCATGAATATATAGTTCATCAATCGGGAGAAGGTGGCTGGTGCATTCGTCAAGCCAAATGACATGACGGTGTACTCGTATGAACCATAGCGAGTAATGAATGCGGTCTTTGGGATGTCCTCATCACGGACCCGGATCTGATGATAACCCAACCTTCAGTCGAGTTTTGAAAACACCGTGGATCCAACAAGTTGATCATAAATATCATTGATCCGAGGGAGGGGGTACTTGTTCTGTATCGTGGCCTGGTTGATAGGTCCGTAATCTTGGACCAAACGGTTCGTGCCATCACTCTTTTTGACAAAGAGCGAAGGTGCTCCCCAAGAAGAGGAACTAGGACGGATGAATCCTTTCTCGAGGGCCGTGTCGATCTCCTTCTTCAATTCAAGGAGGTGGTGAGGTGGAATCTTATATGGGCGCTTGGCAATAGGGACGGTGCCAGGCTTCAACTTGATGATGAATTCAACTTCCCTAATCGGGGGTATCCCCGGCAGTTCTTCTGGGAATACGTCGGTAAAACCACAAACGATTGGGACTTTCTGAATCCCTTCGAGAGGTGCGACATTCAAGGCATTCAGAGCATATATACGAGCTTCGGCATTCATCGACACAATGGCAGTATGACTCAAAATCACGCCAGAATGATGAAAAAGTTGGATGACCTTGGTTCCACAATAAAGTGCGGCATCGTGGGTTTTCAGCAAATCCATGCCAAGGATAAGGTCGATGGTGGAGGTTTTCAGAATGTGTGGAGAAACCATGAACTCAAATCCTTCGATCTTGACAGTGAGGTTAGGTGCAACCATGTCAACACGACACTGGGTACCGGGAGTCCGGACTATTAAGGGGGTACACATCTTTTCGTGGTATATGCCATGTTTAGATGCAAATGCTCCTGTATCAAATAAAACAGTAGCAGGTATTGAGTTAACGAGGAGAGTACCCAGCACTGTAGAGGGTTGTGCCTGAGCTGCTTCAACATCAATGTTGTAAGCGTGACCACGAGCATGAGTATTTGACCCAGTATTATAGTTGAGGCTCCCATTGTTCCCACGGCCATTTCCGCGGCCAGCAGGGTGAACTACCAGTTGATTCTGTCGCTGAGGGCAGTCTCTGGAAATATGTCTTGGCTGACGGCACTTGAAACACAAGCCATCTTGAGGACGGAGGGGTGTGGTCTCAGTCTTCGGCTGTCTCGGCGGGGGCGGAGGCAGACGGGGTGCAACATATGACGGCCTTGCTGGAGGGTCAGTTGGACGAAACACACTGTGTGGAAGCCAAACGCGTTGCTTCTGTGCTGTGCCCGAGGATGAGCCAGCATCACGGGGGCGCTTCGGCGAACCACCAAACTTAAGCTGAGCAGTCTCAAGAGTGATAGTCTGGTTCACCATGGTGGCGAAGTCGGGGAAGACGTGCAAAGCCAGTGCCAGCTGGAGATCTGGGTTGAGTCCATCACGGAACTTCTCTTGCCTACTTTCATCATTGGGGAGGTCACTTGCAGCATAGCGGGAGAGGCGGAGGAATTCCCTCTGATATGCCTCGACAGTTTTGTTGCCCTGAACAAGGTTGCCGAACTCGGCCTTCATACGGTTCATAATCGCCTGGGGGACATAACGTGCACGGAAGGAAGTCTTGAAGTCATTCCAGGTGACGACAGTCCCTTCAACTAGCGAGCCCTTGTAGGTGTCCCACCACTGAGCAGCGGGACCACGCAGGAAATAGGACGCGAAGTTGACGTAATCAGCAGCGCTCACATTAGCGAACTCCAACTGACGGTTGATATCACGGAGCCAATCATCGGCATCCAGCGGCTGTTCAGGTTGGTGGAAGAGAGGGGGATTGAGACGCATGAAATCCCGAAGAGTAACCACAGGCGATTGGTTCTGGTGCTGGTTCTGGTTCTGATTCTGGTTCTGGAGCTGATCTATGACTCCTTGCATGAACACCTAGTTCATCTGAAACTGCTGCATCATCGCGTCCATGTAGTCCGGCGGCGGAGGTGGATCGTTGGCACCACGACCACGACCACGACCACCACGACTAGCCATCCTGCTAGAATTTAACAGGGGTATTTCAGCGATGAACATTTATCGAGATACCGGAAACGAGTAAGAGGTAAAGCGACAACAAAGAGGAGGCGCGGATATATAGGAGTAGTCATATAAGACATACACATCCACACATAGAATAAATCGAAAATCGGGGAGCGTAACGTCGTAGAAATTAAGGAAAAAGGACACACTAGGCGGCGCGTAGACCGCGGTAAGGATTCCATGACGCGACATAGATTCCACTATGTCAATCACGCCGCAAGAAAACTGTTGGCCACATGAGTTAATGCTAGAGGACGCGCGGCCTTCCCAGAATGAGAATGGGATCCGCGGTCCGGGACCTGGGGTAGAACTCCTGCGACACGACTCAATCAATGGAGAAGCACCAAAACGCCGGATGGAATCAAGAGAACGTGATCCTAATGTCAGAGTTTGTAAAACTTACCAACAAGGATAAGAGAGCAGATTCCCAGAGCATAGGTAAGGAGAAAAGGATCCTAATACCATAGATATCACACGTAGTGACAACGATGTGGGCCTGTAAGTCAAACATTAAGTTAGCAAAATAGTTTTTCAAAGTCTAGACTCAACTTCGACCAAGTTTTGGTGGGGTGGCTTCCTACAGGCAGTCGGCTCTGATACCAACTTGTGACGCGCCCAAAATCAATCCGCGTACAGTAATCATACACGCATGGTACACGGCTGAGATTAGGGTGCCAAAGTGAGAATATCACAGCACAACACTAAACACAAAAGGATAAACCAATATGTTACAATAAAGGGGGGGTCACGCGGACCCGAATACATAAGTTATACAAACCATAATATCTGAGTACAGACATAGTTAGTCAAGTTTTTCCTTAAGAAGGCTAGCACAAATATCATAAGAGATACAGATCGAAAAGGCAAGGCCTCCTTCCTGGGAGCCTCCGAAACTAATCCTGGTCTTGGTCAGCGGGGGTCTCGACGTAGTAGTATCCGCCTCCGGGGTACTCCTGCTCCTGGGCTCCAACGTCGACTGCAGCGGCCGATCAAGCAAAACATAAAGGGGGAAATGAAGCAAAGGTGAGTATCTAGAATACCCGCGAGTCTTACGTCCGCTACTAAGAATTTATGCATTTGTATCAAATGGAAAGGGGAGGCTGTATATAGTGGACTGCAAGGTAGAATCAGAATAAGGGTAAGAAGCTAGGCCTATCGAAGACTAGCATCTTCTGACGTTGTCTTGCAGCATGAGAAGAGAAACAGCCAATAGTTTATATAAAGCATAAAGTAACAATGAAGCAGAAGTTGCTGCAACATTGTATAATATAAGTTGTAATGATTAATAATAATAATGCCTCTAAGTTCCCTTCCTCGACTCCCCTGCGAGGTAGAAAACCCGGAACCATACAGTTTTAATAGTAATAGTTTGTAGTGGTAAGATCCAGCTTCAGCATAAAGCGTCCTGATACCGTGGACACGGCTATTCGAATAGATTAAACTCCCTGCAAGGGTGTACTACTGTTCAGCCTGCACGCTCGGATCTCCAGGGTGGCGTGAACCTTGTTAGGGAACGCCCCACCGAGGCTATCCGCCACATCGCAGTTCATCCTAGGCTCAGCAGAGAGGCCATCTTTCGGATTATATCCTATGCGCCAAGGGGTTTAGGTCCCTCACCCTTGCACGCTCCTGCATGGTGCGAGTCTAGCCGGTGAAGCAAAAGCAAATCCAAACACACCTGCTGCAGCAAATAAGACAACACGGCTTCCCGGCGATCAGGCCGTAGTACTGCTGACGTCTGAAGAGCTTTCGGATAAACTACGACGCAGGGGAGCCCATAACTCCTTATCCCACGTGAAGGTAGTGCGTACAGACCAACGGGTCTCTCAAGTCATCCGCTGAACCAATTAGCATTTTTATATTATCTCGCAGACAACCGTTATCGCTGTCTGAGTAACAACACAACAGACAACGAACAGCAACAAGGACCACCAGTAACGTCGGGGCCTGCCCTGTCGTCCTGTCAAAGCGCGCGGTTACCAACAAGGTGAACCGTCTCCTTACCTTGTCTCGCGTGTGCTCTTGGTAGAGCTCGACTTTTTCGTGGTTTGGTAACTCTCGCGAGATATGAGCAGGGGCCATGCACGCCAGTAACGTCGGTCGAACCCTCCCTGTCGTTCCCGACGCAATACCGCTCGCGGGCACCGTTGGGTCGCCCGACTTATTACCTTAAGGACAACCGTGCTCAGGTACCTAGAGCGGCTATACAGGGTCAGCAACGAGTGGAGTACAAGGATTACTACTTGATAGCTCACACTTGAGGGTGACTCGGCAGAGCCGAGCTAGGGGGCCTTAGGCGGTGTCTGCACTGTACCGTACCTGTGCAGTTGTATATATTGTATCCGTTTTCACTCCCTTGAGTGGTCACGGCCCGCTATCTAATCCTAGCTAACAATGCGCAGGGCTCACTGCAGAAATATTGCATAATTATAATAGGCAGCATAGGATAAAGGAGGTACATCAAGTGCGACAAAAACAGGCTATGCAATTGAATAGGATTGTAATCGGAGCAGCAGTAGTAACAATGCCTAGTGCAATAAAGTACGGAAAAGGTAGGCGATATCTGGGGAAGAGAATGGCTCTGCTTTCTTGGAAGCTCGACGGTAGGGGCAGGGTCGTCGACGTAGTAGTCGTACCCGGCAGCGGTGTAGTCGGCGGTAGCGGCGGGGTCTACCGGAGAATAAAGGGGGGGGGGTGAAATAGTAAATACAAAGCAATCATAGCAAACAGATGAATGACATGACAAATGCAATGTTAATGGTGTTCTAACGCAGTGCAATGCATGTTGCACGGAGCGGGAATCCATCCGGGGATGAACTACCGGTTTCGGGTGATTACCGGACAGGGCGACCGGAGGGGGAAGGTATCATGCCGGAGGTGTCGTGGACATACAACAGAGATAAGGGGGGTGTACTCGTGTTAGTTGAACCATTCCGGACAACTTTCGTGTTCGGAATAAATTCATCCGGCAGGTTTTTTACCGGCACCGGGAATTATCGACAGACAGCCCGGAGGGGGGGAATGTCGATGATCGGTGTGTTAGGGGGGTGGGGGAGACATACGGATAGCGTATCCGTATTCGTTATATTTTTTGATCAATTTTCATGTATAAAGTTTTTGAATCCGACTTACGGTTTAAAAGATATTCAAATTCAAAGTTTAAATCATTTTAAATTATTTTATGAATTATTTTATTATTAAATTCCAAACATTATCCACAACAGGGTTGACTGGTCAAACCTGACCAGTGGGTCCCACTGGTCAGCCTCACATGTTAATAAGCATTTTAATTAAATCTAATTAACAGTGGGGGCCCACATGTCATACACTGCTATCTATTTAATTTCATTTTATCTAATTAATCAGTTCAGGGGGCCCGCCTATCAGTGACAAATTGGTTTAATTAATAGGTAAATATTAATCCAAGTGTTATTTTAAATAGCTGGGTCCACCTGTCATTGACACAACGTTTTATTTCTAATTAAACATGACAGGGGGTTATTAGTAAGGGGTGGGCTCCACTATCAGTGAGGGGGGGGTGTTTAGCCCACGGTGGTTAAGAAGAGCTCGCCGGCGGCGAGTACACAGGGGAGGCGCCGGCGACCTCGCACACGCTAGGGGCCCTCGTTTCGCGCGCCGTTAAACTCTACGGGTGCCCAGCGCTGTGCCGCATCCATTCCCGCAACCTGCGCGAGCCGAGGTGGCCGGAGCTGAGCTCCATGTCAAAAATGGCGGCGACGGTTTTACTGGCCCGGCGGTGAACTCGAACGGTGGCGATTCAGGGGGCGTGAGCTAGTCACGCGGGAGGCTATGGTCCCATAGCCGCGCGTAGGTGCCAGCGGCGCGCACTGGATAGCACGAAGGCGTGCGCAGCTCAAGCCATGGCGACGGCCAAAGCTGGGCCAGGCGGAGGCGACGAAAACGGCCATAATTTCGAGCGCAACAAAAGGGGAAATGGAGAGAGGCTCACGGAGAAGCGAGTAGTGGAGGCAGCGGGCTCGAGGGAGCTTCACAGACGGTGAATCGCGCGGTGGAGGTCGGCGGCTGTGGCGGACTTGGCGGCGCGATTCGTGTGGTGCAGCGGACGTGAGCTCGAGCTCGATGCACGGGAAGAAGAGGACATGCGCGGGCGAGCTCCTGGACGTCTTCTCGTGGCGCGGGAAGCTCGTTGGCCGCGTGGGTGCACGCCGGCACGTCCACGGCGGAGTTCGGGCGAGCTCGAGGAGAGGGGAGCGGCGCGAGAATGGGGAAGGGAAGGGGTCCTAGGGTTTATAGGCGGCCAGGGGGGGCCGGGAGGATTTATGCCGCCGGGGAGCCGGGATGTGCGCCACGGAGGGGGGGGTCGCCGGTGGCAGCGGGGATGCCCTCCACGCCCTCCCCTGTACGGAGGTTGAAGAAGGGGGCGTGGCACGGCCAGTTGGGCTGGTTAGGGGGTTAGTGGGGTGGGGGTGGGCTTGGGCCAGTGCAGTAGATAGGCCTTTTTCTTTTATTTCTTTTATGTTTCTGTTCTTTTCTTTTTGTATTTCTTTTTAGTTGCTTTTTACAATTTTGTAAAATATGGAACTTGATCCACGATTGATATTGCACATTACGAGAGTGCCACAAAAAGTTTTGTGTCAAAATAAAATAAATTGTATTTTGTTTTATTTAAAAGGGATTAAATGCAACTGGTTTGGGTACTATTTGAATTGTTTGATTTATTTTATAGCTTAATAAATTCCCAAAACCATATGGATGTGATCCACTGATTTTTAGGCATTTTACAAAATTGCTTTCACAATTTTTGGACCAAGTTTTATTTCCACTTATTTTTAATATTCATCCAAAGGCATATTGGGTTTGTTTGAATTCAAAGATGAACAAGGCATGATCAAAGGTGATTAGAGACTTGCTAATCACAGGGAATTATATTAACAAAAGTTTTACAGATGCCTGACACTGAGGGTGTTACACTACTCATGCATGTGTGTTCTTTCTTGCTAGCGAATTAGAATACAATACAAGGTGATCTTCTTGGGGAAGATACCCTACACTACACTCCACTATACTCCTCTTCTTTAGTTGGATCTAATCACCCTCTTAGAGGGGGGGTCCTTGAGAGGTCTCCCGGGACATCCTAAAGGTGAACTTCCCTATCTTCTCTAGGTGGACACATCCATGAGAGGATGCTTGGATATGGTGGATTCTAATGGGGTGGATGTTCCTTCTTCTCTTCCTTCTTTTGGTTTCTTCCTCTTTCCTCTCTTCTCCTTTCTTTTTTCCCGTTCTCCTCCTCCTCTTTCTCCCCCCTACTGATGTGGTTGGTGTCTCCATTTTATAGAGCAAGTAGCTCGCCACAACTCCACTGACAGCTACATTAAGGGTGGTTATCTCGAGCTTGTGGACACGATGTGTCCTGGGTTCTTCCGAGAAGGGCCAGTGGCGTCGCGGGGAGAACTAGGGCATGCATGTGTTGAGTATGCGTGGGAGTGCCCACCAGGTGGAGGCTGCCTCCTGTCAGCGGTGCATGCTTGTTTTCTAGTTCTTTGAATGCACTGCCTTCTTTGTCGGGCGGTGAGAGCCAGCTGGGTGGCTCCATCCTTCCGGAACTGATTCTGTGAAATCCTCCAGAGCGTTCTTGGCGTCTCCTTGCCAGAAATCTTCCACGATAGCGTTTGAGCGGTCCGAGAGGCGTAGTCGGAATCAGGGAAAGATGGTACCCTCGGTATCCGGTTACGGACAGTAGCCCCATGGCTCGGCTTCTGATGGAGGCTTCTCGGAATCGAAGTCGAGTCATCCGAGAAGCTCTTGTAGCGGGTGCATGGGCTGTCATGTCGCAAGGACAGGGCAGACGTCGCCACGTGGTGTGCCTCCAGTCGTATTCAACATATAATGATGATGATCCTGCAAAAGATGGAAAGACTCGAGGTAATACAGCAGCTGACCCAATGATAATTTAGTGTGCGTGCGGTAGAGTAGAAAAATCACTCCCATGCGAGCGTCCGTTGGGTATTTAAGCGAGCTGGTGAGAAGTGGAGTAATTCGTTCCCTTCTCCATCCTCTTCTCCGTCTCCTTCAAGCTTCCGAGCTCCCATGGCGCCCCCAACGTCACCCAACACCCTAGGTGTTGCGACCCAATCGATTTTGGGTATCCGAGGCGGCGGCGTGGGCCGAGGAGGAGCGGCGGTCCTACGCGGTCGCGGTCTTGGCGGTGCGATTTATTTGGCTCTGACATGGGCACATACGACGGTGATGGGCAACGAGTTCTTCGTGGTGGCGTCCGACCCGGCGTGCGCCTGGCTTCGGTTGCCCATGCTCACAGGAAATGGAGGAGCGCATGCCGCAAGTACTGTAACTCCGGATGGAGGGTTGCCCCCATGGCTCCGCATGGGTGGCGAAGACCTTTGCCGGCGGCGCCAAGTACCTGGATCAAGGCTGGGAAGCATTCGTTCGCTGGAGTAACATCCAGCAGTTCTAGGCCATCCTCTTCCGATTCGATGGCCAGGATACCCTCTGGCTGAAGATCTTTCACCTGTGGGGACCTCGTGCGGAATACTGCGCAGAGGTGACCGTTGGAGACCCCGGTGAACAAGTCGCCGCGGGAGTCGTCCACGACTTCATGGGAGCTGAGTCCACCGCCGAGACCTGAGGCAGCGGGATGATGCCGGAAAGGCTCGGACGAGGGCCATAACCAAGATCCGGTAGTTCACCCACACTGGGTTCTTCTTATTTTGGCCCTGCACTTTTTTACTTAGCAATAGGTGGAAAGTGGTAGTGGTGCGACCACTCCGTCCGGTTAGCGCACAGTGTAAATAGCGATCCGGAAAGGCCCAAGCAGTGCTTTGGTGTCGGGACCCGGGGTTAGCGTATGCAAGTCCCGTTACGACATAGTCATATGGAGAGCCGAGAGCCGTACCCACTTGTCTAAGAAGACAAGGCCAAGCACAGAACGTTCTCGGAAAGCATGTTACGTGAGGGGCATCCCATCCAGGCCGGATGATCAACTGAGATGGGTCCTCATCATCCGCACACAAGTGTAAACGATATGGGTGATGAACTCCCATATTCACAGACAAGTCGCCTCAACCATACTACCGACTATCTCATAAATCTTACATAGACTTACTCCAGCCCGATCACTTAGTCGGGGTCTAGGGCGGGCTCGATCATACAACAAAGTGTGCACGAGACAGAGTCTCGAACAATCGCATTGCGATGCCCCAAGCTGCGCACATCTAAGGGCCACTTGGTGTATAAAAGGCCGCCAACCAGATAACAACTAAGGTCTCGAAAACCCATACAAAGACATGCATGTGATAAACATACACGCAGCACACATGCCTTGTATGAACAACAGGTATCATTGCAATTCTCTACAAAGTATACATTTTATTGATAACTCTCACAGAGTGCACACAGAGATCACAAGTCTGTGATCCAACATTACAACAAACAAGCATTAGCAAAGTAGGTCTGAGTACAGACAAGTTTAACAAATGGCTTAAGAAGCCTTATTTAAACACAATCCCTCCACGAGGGAACCAGTCGTCTGACTGGGACTACACTAGCTTGGTCTTCAGTCGTCGATCTCGATGAAGAATCCACCTTCGGGGTCAATGGGTTCATCTAAAACATAGAATAAGAAAACGTGAGTACAAAGTTGTACTCAGCAAGACTTACGTAGGAACTAAGCTACTCATGCACATGTATCAAGGTAAAGGGAGGTGGGGTTCAATTGCAGAAGTACCTGCTTTGACTTGGCTAGTCTTGAACTACGAGTACCAGACTTGAGGTAAGAAGCGTACACGAGTCCACTACATTCTCCAACCAATTACACCACTATGGTTCCTTCCTCGACTTCCCCACGAGAAAGCACGCCATAGCACTCACACTTATCTTGGCAAGATTTATAAGTATCCGGTTCAAGTTGTCTAATAATCAGGCACAATTTTCCAAGTAGTCCCTTACCGCGGACGCGGCTATTCGAATAGTTTATTAACCCTGCAGGGGTGTACTGCTACACACATGAAACCATCAGTTACCGTCGGGATCTCGTCACCCTTCAAGCGGGTGTCGGCAAGGATAATCGCCAAAACTTTTACCTCACAGCCAACTCAGGTTCAATGAAGACGCCCATCGAGGATGGTTTCCACAGTCGTAACCCGGCCGGTTTACCGAAGTGGTCCTAGAAGATGTGTGCGTGGTGCATCAGCCGGTCTCGGTTGAGCCGTTCTCTCACCTTGCATCCAGGCCAAAAACCTACCAGAACTCCGAACTACTGCGACTCATTGAACTGAGAAGGGGTGAGTTAGTAGGTTGAGCGGGGATCCGTTTGCCCAACATGTGGTAGTACTCTTCCGCTTGGATCACCACACAAGAACTAGAGCTTAAGGCAGTGTTCAACGAGACAACCCACTGTTTACTCCTACACAGCCTCTCATCGTTCACCTTGTATTAGGATAGATTCACCAACACATTTCCACAATTTTCAACATGATCACTACCATCCTGACTCACATAACAGTAACAACATTGTATCACTCTAAGCATGCAATAAGCATTAACAGTTGCAGGGGTCACATGATATCAATCAACTCCTACATTTACTAGGATTGTGGTTTGCTTACTATTGTGACAAAATGATAGGTCATGCAAGGGAATGGGTTCATCTATGCGGTAGAAACGCAGCATGGTAATCATCCTATACAATGCATAAGCGAGACATGAGAGGGAAGTGGGATTTTATCGACATGATCAATGGGGGTTTGCTTGCCTTGCTGACGGGGTTCAGTCTCGGGATCTTCAACGAAGGGGGCAGCCTCCTGTTCCGGTTCCACTGCTACTCGACAAACAACAAACAAGGAAGCAATATAAATACAATGCACAATCACATGATTGAAGGTTGAAACTTGATGTATATGCTTTGAATGTGTGAGGTAATTCCATTTAAATGGAGTATATTGCAAATGAAATTGCAAATTCAAACTCTAATTTGAATTCAATTTAGCCAAGTTACAAATGTTATTGTTTGATCAAAGTAATTCATCTTGACATGTGTATGATAAATCTCTTATGTTCAAGTGAATTGGGGTATGTTGCTAAGGTTCAAATTACAAAAGCATTTGAATTTAATTCTAATTAAACCAAATAGCAAATGCTACTGGTCCCATTTTAAATTCAACTCAAACATAGTTGAAAGTTGTATATTTGGGTAGATTATTTTCTCCTGATCATTTTTCATATATTATATGTTAAATTTGGAGTTAATATGAATTTTCAAAGTTTCAGCCTTTTTTTAGAATTTCCGGAATTGTTTTAAAAAGAAACTGATTTACTGCATCAGCATGACCTCATGCTGGCGTCAGGGGGTCTCTGACTAGGGGGTCCCACATGTAAGTGACTCATGTGTTAATTAAAAAGTTTAGTTTAGATTTAAATTAACCCAAAGGTTAATGAGGGCCTAGGGCCCACATGTAAGTCTCACTAGGGGTGGGGCCAGGTGATTAAGCTCTGTGGTTAGGGGGCTAATGGAGGGGCTTGCCGGCGGGGAGCACTATGCCTCGCCGGAGTTGAACGGGACGGCGTTTTAGGGCATGGGAGGCCAAGGGGAGGGCACTGGCGTGTTGCTGAAGTTGTCGCGCGTCGAACGGAGGCAACTGGGGCTCGGGGGAGGGACTGGAGCGACGGCGGCGACGACTCCGGCGGAAGCCGGACCACGGCGAGGTCGGGCTCGGGTTTTTAGTGCACGGCTTGAGCCAAAACTGGGTGCGTTCGAAAGCTGGCACACCTGGGAGCCAAACGCGCGCTCTGGTTGTGTCGACGGGGCACTGGGGTGACCTCGACATCAACCATGGCGGCGACGGGCTCTGGCTCTCATGGCAGATCACGATAGGGGGCAAAGGAAGGGGCGCCAGGTTGGGGTTCCTGCTCACCAGGCTATGGGGAGCACGATGGAGTAGGCGACGAGCTCGGGGAGGTCACGGTGGCGCCGGATTTTGAGGTGGATCCGCGGCGGCCGGAGACGAAGACGAAGAAGGGGACGGCGGCTTCAGAGCGTCCGAGCTCGATTCCTTCTGCACGGAGACGTAGTCGACGGTGGCAGAGGCGATGGACACCTTGGCGCGGCTCGTGGACGATGTTGGCCACGCGTGCTTCACGTCATGGCGATGGCGGCGCTCTGGTCGTCGTCGAACTCGGTGGGAGAGAGAGAGAGGGAGAGGCTCTGGAGGGGGGGAATGGATGCGTGGCATCTCCAGGAGCTGCGAGGCGCGTATGGAGGCTCAGGAGAGGCAGGTGGCGACTGGGGAGACGACGCCGTGCTCGGCTGGCTCGGTGGCATTCCACCGAGCAACTTGGGAGCACGGGGTCGGGGAAGAAGACCCCCTTGCCCCTTCGGGCTGCCTTCGCCTAGGCGTCAGGTAAGCCTTTCTCTCTCCTTTCTGTTTTTCTTTTCTTATTTCCTTTCTGTCTTTGTTTTGGTTTTGCTAAATAAAATAGCAAACCATTTTGTAAAATGCTAAAAAAAATTATATGGCCCTATAATAATATAGACTAGCCACTTATAAAGTTTGGCACTTTTTAAAATTCAAATTATTTGAATCTTAAATCAAATAGGGTTTTTTGATTAATTCCAAGGTCATGTTTGAATATTTGAAAAATCCATGAGCATGGGGTGGGTCCCACATCACTTGAAATGTGATCACACTCATTTATAAGACTTTTCAAAAATCAAACATGAATTTTTGGAGAAGATTTATTTCTGGCCTTTTGAATTAATTCATCTGGGGGGGGTGTTCCTTCTCCCATTTGAGTTTGAAATTGGTTTCACTTGATTTCTTTTGAAATTTTTAACATGATGCAAAGTGACTTGCTAATCCTAGCACATACCTAACAGAGGGTTCTGACAACTCGCCCCCACTCAAAAGAATCTCATCCCGAGATTCAGAAGTCTGCGGGAGGAAGGAGGGGTACTCGGTATGGAGACGGTCTTCTCTTTCCCACGTGGCTTCTCTCTCAGAGTGGTGTGACCATTGCACTTTCAGAAACTTAATCTTCTGACGACGAGTGACACGCTCTGCGGAATCAAGAATACAAAAGGGGTATTCTCGATAAGAAAGGTCATCTTGGAGATCAAGCATTTCATGGTCGACTTCGCGGATGGGGTCCTTGAAGCAACGCCTGTGTTGTGACACATGGAATACATCATGTACTCGGGAAAGGTGCGGGGATATTTCAAGTTGGTAGGCAACTTCTCCACGTTTAGCAAGAATGCGGAAAGGTCTGATGTAACGTGGGGCCAACTTGCCTTTGATACCGAATCGTTGGGTTCCCTTCAGGGGAGTAACCCGAAGGTAAGCCTTCTCATCCAGATTGTAGCTCTCTTGCCTATGATGACGATCATAGTACCTTTTCTGACGAGACTAGGCTGCTTTCAATTGATCACGAACAATGCGAACTTGCTTTTCTGCTTCCTTGATCATATACGGTCCAAAGAATTGTCTTTCACCGGTTTCTGACCAGTTGAGGGGTGTTCGACATCGTCGTCCATATAAGAGTTCAAAAGGAGCCATGTTCAGACTAGATTGGAAACTATTGTTATAAGAAAATTCGGCGAATGGAAGAGACTTCTCCCAATTATTTCTGAATGAGATAACACAAGCTCTGAGCATGTCTTCAAGAATTTGGTTAACCCTTTCGACTTGACCGCTAGACTGAGGATGCAAAGATGTACTAAAGGAGAGATGAGTTCCCATAAAATTCTGAAAGCTTCCCCAGAATCTAGAGGTAAAAAGGCTACCACGATCAGAATTGATTTCCAAAGGAACATCGTGAAGGGACACAAGTCCGCCAACTGGCTAGCAGTTATAGACTCGCGAACTGGAAGGAAGTGTGCAACTTTGGAAAGCCTATCTACCACAACGAAGATGGCATCATTTCCTTTCTGGTTTTTTGGAAAGCCAGTGATGAAATCTATAGTGACTTTGTCCCATTTCCACTCTGGAATAGGCAAAGGTTGAAGTGTACCAGCAGGGCTTTGATGTTCGGCCTTAATGCGACGACAAACATCACATCCGGCAATGAACTGAGCAATTTGTCGCTTCGTCCTAGTCCACCAAAATCTATGGTGTAGGTCTCGGTACATCTTTGTTCTACCAGGATGAATCGAAAGGGGTGTGTCATGGGCCTCCCTCAGAATTAGCCTCCTAAGATTGTGTTTTCATGGTACAACCAATCGAGTGCCAAAGAAAACGACACATTGATCATATATGGAGAAACATTTAGCAACTCCGCTAGCAATGTTCTTCTTGATCTCTCAAATACCACTATCACGTCTCTGGGCGGCTATGATTTTATCCTCAAGGGTTGGTTTCGCCACCAAGGTAGAAAGATAGACATGAGGAACAATCTCAAGATTGAGCTTGCGAAATTCCTCATGAAGAAGTGGTTGATACTGTTGTAACATGAGGTTGTTACAATATGAATTACTACTTAGTGCATCAGCCATGACATTGGCTTTGCCTGGGGTGTAAGAAATTTCTACGTCGTAATCTTTTATCAACTCAATCCAACGTCTTTGCCTGAGATTAAGATCTGGCTGGGTGAATATGTATTTGAGGCTTTGGTGGTCGGAATAAATCTCACAACGATTACCAAGGAGGTATTGTCGCCAAGTTGTCAGGGCATGAACTACGGCAGCGAGCTCAAGATCATGGGTAGGATAGTTCTCTTCTGTTGGAAATATGCCCTAGAGGCAATAATAAAATGTTATTATATATATATTTCCACGTTCGTAATTAATGTTTATATTTCTGTGCTATAATTGCAATGACCCTGACTATGAGATTCAGAAGAAAACTCATTTGCATGTGTGGAAATGTAAACACCAAGAGTTCCTGGTTTAGCCTCTAAGACCAGCTCATGTGCTAACTGATGATTACGTTTTCTTAATCATGGACATTGTTCTTGTAACAAGGATGTCAGTAGCAAAGGGAACATATTGTTAGCAGAACAATGATGTTGAACCGACCCCAGTATTGAATGATATACTTAGAGATCACATCATAACTACGTTATAAGTCATATCATGAAATGTTTTCATATACGTAATTCCTTAGACCATGAGAGTATCGAGTTGCTTCACACAGGAAGACATGCTTTGGTTCTTAGATGAATCCTCCCGTAAATGGGAAGTAGTAAAATAAGTTCTGGGTATGTCAGATGGTGTGGCTAGTGACTGTGATAGTTCAAGAATGGGATTTTCTCCTTCACGATGAAGAAGATATTCACTTCGGGCCCACTCGGTATGACGGTATCCATTATAGTCTGGCCAGACGCATTGTGATTCAGTCACGGGGATACCGGAATACGATAACGAGAAAAGGGACAAACGAGCAAAGAGGATAACGAGTGGCTTGTGTTCAAAAGTTGTTACACATGGGTGCCAAACTTCTCTCCTCTAACTTTGTCATATATCGCGAAGCAAAGGGAATGGTACATGACTAAACATAATGGTTCACTCGAAGTTTCTTCGTGTATGTGCGGGAGTCAACATGGGTGTCCATGGCTCCGCTGTTGATTATTGGCTATTGACAAAAGGCTGTTGACCTATGTCCGGAAGATGTTCTGAGTCATGTCCGCATTATACCGAACCTATTGGGTCACACACTTAACGAGCAGTAGTCTGTTAGAATACTAGAATGGTAGAAGGTTTAGTGGAAGCAAAGCAGAATAGTTCATACGGGTACCGGAAGTAGTTCCGGGGATTTATGAAATAGTTCATAAGGGCACCAAAAGTAGTTTTGGGTATTTAAGGATATGTCCGGATCACTCTGGAGTAGTCCCAGGTGGTTCCGGAACATATGAAAATGGTAATGGGAAAGTTTACGATCAACCGGAATAGTTTCGGTGATCGGTGGACAGCTTAAACAATATGTTGTGTTCACCGGACATAATAACCTTTGCCCGGATGGCTCCGAAACCCATTTAGATGGCTCCGGAACATTCTTTAGAGGTTCCGGAAGGTATTGGAAGTGCTCCAAAAGTGTCCGGAATGTATCGAAACAGTCCCGGTAGGTCCCGGAAGGTCCTGGAAGCTTCTAGAAGGTTCCGGAAGTTTCCGGGCAGTACCACCCACTGCCCTGCGCCCCTGGCCTTGGGGGTCAAGCCACCTAGGCTTCCTTGGCCGGCCAGGTGGTGGGGGCGCACCAAAAAGGGGTGGGAGATCCTCCAGGTGGGATTTCCAAATACCATTATGGAAGGTTTCCGGTGGGAAGGTATGTGTAGGTTTGGAAGGCTTGGGAGTCCAAGTTGGACTCCCAAACCTCCTTGAGCTGCGCCCTAGGCCCCTTGGCCACCTATATAAGGTGAGCCAAGGGTGGGGGAAGACACACACAACTTGTCCCCAAGGCCTATGCGCCACCCTCCCTCCTCTAAACCCCGTTGCTCCACAATTAGACCCCGGTTTAGACGCTGTTCTAGATCGGAATCCGTTAGGGTTTTCTCCCTCTAGTTTTCTCGGTGGCGTTCATCTCTGGACGGCGGAGCGCTGCTGGATTGCTGCTATGGGATGTGTGGATACTAATGGAGGGGTTTTACCTTCGACCCATCTTCGAGGAGCTTCTTCATGGGACTTGTCCTTGGGACTAGATCGCGGGACTTGTTCGTGGGATTGATCGAGGGACTGTTCGTGGGAGAACTTGCGAGATCTACTTCCACTACGTCCACGAGCTTCACCAACTCTACTTCCGCTACATCGGTTGGTGAGCCATGACCTAAAACCTTGTATGCAATCTTCTTGGATGATCTTGGGTTCTTGATTCGTAGGCCGAATTTTTTTGTTTTCTACTACGTTTCCCAACAGTGGTATCATGAGCGATCCTTGATTAGATGCATGTTTAGGTCTAGATCATATGTGTGATATGAGGCATTGATTTTCTTGTTGCTTCCCTGTCATGTGATTTCTTCTATGCTTGATGGCAAGTTGAGGTTTTGCTACAAGGATTGAGTTTTCCATCGATCCCTCTATGTTGCTTTCAGTATGCTGGTTGCCTTGATCATGGTCTACATCAAACTCCTTGGATCTCATCTTAATCTCGCAATAGAAGATTTAACATGGAGGGGCTTGTGGATTTTATGAACTCAAATCCACACGGGGGTCACGCGTTTAACGAAGTTTGGCTTGTGGCATTAGTTGCTGCACGCACCCCGTATGTTAAACTAGCAACAAAAGAAGTATCGTGTTTTGTTTTATCTAGGGTTTCTCGTTTGCCTTGTAAACCTGCTTAACAACCACGATAAAAGTTGCAACAACCCGTGTAGATGGCGATCTAACTCGTTTTTGCAGAGTATGCATGTGATGTGGTATAGCCTTCAAGATTTGCAATGTGTTTGTATGAGATGCTATATGTTATGTAATATTTATTCGCGACCTGCGTGTCGTGGTACGGCATGATGACTGGAGTCATATGATTGTCACTTAATTATGGCCTGCGTGCCAGAACTGTTTATTAGCTCGAGGCAAAGCAATAGATAGATGCAAAGGTGATGATCTACGATGCGGAGGTGGACCCCGACGCACATGCCGGAAGCCGTGGTGATGTTCCCAGCGCCAAGGACAAAGTTGTTGGACACGGTGACTTCAACCATGACGACGTGAAGACAATGAAGACTTCATGAAGCAAAGGGCTATACTATATCACAAAATTTTATGAAATGCCTGTGATGTTTATCCCTTTGATGCACCCTTGTTTGATGCGCGATAGTCGTATTTTATTAGGGTGATCTCTCGCAAAACAATATCAAGTTGATAGTGTTCTTCCAACTGTAGCACCGTCTATACTATGTTTCACACCGGAGCAGGTCATGTCACATGGGTGCACACGGTGTGACGCATAAAAGGCGGGTGTGTTAAAATAACACACAGCAATTACACTTGGTTGCCTTGACGGTTTGGATAAAAGTTTGCTACCGGAACACGCCCATCGAAAGATGAACAAGAATCACCTTTGGCGTGATTGGCAAGTTGGCCTACCGGTCCAGTCTAAGTCATCAGTGATGTCACATCAATGGCGGACGATTGGGTTGGATCTTGAATCACTCCAGCATCAATTACGAGAGATATTGATCTGAGTGGGAGCGCACTTAGTAATTAAATTGATTAATCACAAGTGCAACTTAATTATGAACAAAGTCTTAGTATTTGCATTATCGTTGTAGAATATTGGCTCGCGTTACCACCTTCCCAATTGATTTTGATTAACTGTTTTATCTGGTAAAAACTTTACGATTGGTACCGTATTGTGAGGAGTATCCTCAATAGTGTCGAGAAGGAGCTTTTCCTATCGCAATTTTTTGATGCTCTCCCGCTGATGCTATGGATGATGTGACTTATGTCCATAATCCAAAATGCTAGAATTCCACGACAGCTAAGTGCATTGTCTTCACCATCATGAAACCCGAACTTCGAAAAGTTTGGGATAGTTATGTTATATTCATGGAACTGAAAAATAAGTTTTCAGTAGTAAGACAATTAATGTTGGATATAAGATATCTAGTACAAGGTATGATTGTAAGCATTAGTGAAAATGTTCACTGTGCTCTAAACAAAACTGATAAGTGTGGGATCCAGAAGAACACCGATCATATGATGATGAGAATTAAGGGAAAGGAAGTCCAAAGGATGTTAGTAAGACTGACACGCCGGATAGTCCATGGCATGCGCCACCCTTAATCATATGTGATCTTCTGTGAGTAGGAGTGACATTGGAAATAGAACTATGATACGTATAAAGGAAAAACGAAAGAAGACTGGAATAACCAGCTCAGAAATGAAAGTCATACGGAGTTATAGATGAATTCATTGCTGGTCAAGAGATGTAATTCTTGGGAATCATGATTAAGCAGTTAATTGTGGATTCTGTATACTGTGATTAAACTGTTGATCACCGGAATATCACATCGATTGCATATTGTTGCAACTCGATGCAAGAAATACTATGGACTTTATGACTAGCTAATGATGAGTTTTGACACGCTCGGGAACACGGTAAAAGGTTTACTATACCGTGTGTTGACTCTATGATTATCTTCATAATTCATTTTAGAGTTGAGTAAATTGTTACTACACTTTAGCCTTGTTGCAAAACATCATTTTGAATCATGTTTGTTGCAAGAGAGTTGTTCAAAGCTATGAATAACGTAAAGGCCATACTTCCATTATGAATAGGGTGTATGTTATGAATCTTGATAATAATACTAAACATTCATAACACTGACGCTAAACGTCGCAAGACTAACAGAAATACCACATAGATGTGGCACTGCTGTTTATCACAAGTGACATAACATGCATGAAGAATTTCCATAAGTGATGGACTTTCGAGTCATATGATTATGAATCACTTGACGCTTGCGATCTTTGTCTCGAATTAATGTGACTAAAACACCGTTAATAGGCCATACATGAACGGGCAACTAAACCATTGGTAATCATACATGATGATGTGTGTAGTCCAATAAATGTAGTTGTGTGCAGTGGATTCCCTATCTTCACTCATGAGTTGAAGTAGATATGTGGATATCTGTTCAATAGAGACATACGTCTGAAATCTTTGAAATGTTCAAGGAATTTTAGAGTGAAATCGAAATTCATTGTAACAAGAAAATAAAGCTTCTGCAAATTAGATTGTAGAAAGTAATATTTGAGTTACAAGTTTAGCGAACGTCTGATGAGTTGTGAAGAAGTGTCATAACTTGCGTCTCCCGGAACACCACTATGAGTAAAGTGTTCGAGAGATGTAATAAATCCATGTATGACACGGTAAGATCAAATATGACGTTTATCAATTTGCCATTATACTTATTAAAGTTATGCGTTAGTGACTACAACTTTTACACTGAAAAGAGCACCATCAAATCTGTTGAAATGACACCATATTAAATGTGGTATGGACTGTTGAAACCATGTTGTCTTTTCTTAAAATTTGGGTATATGAGGCATATGTTTGACATACTCAAAACCCCAAATCAGATAAGTGCTCCTTTGTTAAGGTTATGCCAAAAGTTTTGGTATTCCTCTATCACTACACAAAAGCAAAACTGTTTGCTGTTAAGAACAATGTATTTTGAAGAAAAATAGTTTCTTACAAAAGAGTGAGTGGGAGGACAGTGCAAATTGTCAAAGATTGTTGAATCTTCAGAGAAGTGCGCAGCTGAACCACACAGGTTAGACAAAAATCGTACAAACATTCATGATATGTAAAACGAGATATTTTTGTTCGACAATGATAAACCTGTGATATACAAAGAAGCGTTGATGGGCCCTGACTCCAGGATTTGGCTAAATGCCAAATAATCCGAGATAGTATCCATGGAAGTAAGTCAAGTTTTGAACTTGGTAGACCCTCGGAAAGACTAAAAGTCTGAAGAATATATATATGGATCTATAATTGATTCGGATGAAATTGTTTTATCCATAAAGCTCAACTCGTTGGAAAATTGTTTTCTAGCAAGTTCAAAGGTTGACTACGGCGAAATAGTGTCGACCGTAGAAATGCTTTAGTCAGTTCGGGTTATATTAGCAATTACTACATATCTCATTCATAGGATATGGTAGAATGAACGTCAAAACAAAGTTCCTACACGGAAATATAACAAAGGACGTATATGTGACACGACCGGAATGTTTTGTCGATTCAAAGGACGCTAAAATAGATGCAAGCCTTGGATATCCAATGATGGACTGAAGCTAGCATAATGGAGTTGGAATTTTCGTTGTGATGAAATTGCCAAAAGAGTTTGTTTTCATCAGGAATAACGAAGATGCTTGAATATTCAAGAAAGTAAGTGGGAGCTGAATAATATTTCTAAAACCTTATGTATATGACATATTGTTGATTAGAAATGATATAAATTTCTTGACACAAATAAGGACTTTATTGAAAATAGTTTTCAGCTGAAGTACTTGGGCTAATATAGCATTAGTATTGAGCGCAGTGATCTATGAAGATAGTAAGTGCCTGATCATGCTAAAGCCAACACTGCATGTTGACATGATACTAAAGTAGTTTAGTATGAATACGCCAAGAAGGATGTTCTTGCCGAGGTCACGGTGAAAAGTTGTCTGCGGAAATCGGTGTTCATGAACACAGATAAGCAAAAACACGTGAATTGAATTCCACTCACCTGTGTGTTTGGATTAATCATGTACACCATAATATGTAAAACGACCAGATATGTCCAACGCTACAACAGGTTGTGAGCAAGATACCAAAGTGATCAATATGTTGATCATTGGACAAACAGTGAAAAGTTAAACTTATGATAGATAAGATATGTTTCTCGGAAAAATGGAGATAATGAAGAGCTTGTTGTAACAAGTTACACCAGCTGAATTTTGATGTAAACAGTTACACCAATTCAGTCTTCATACTTACTCCGATCGATTTTCAATTTTAATTGGGATTATGTGTTTCACACATAAGGGTGGCACAGTATGAAGGAACTGTGTTAAAGTTAGATACTGTGGCGAATTCTATAACAGAGGCTAAGTATATTGTTGCTTAAAGAAGTAACAAGGGAGGGTATTTTGAATCATCAGTTCATTTATGAACATGGTATGGTTTCCTAGATGCTTGAAGCTCATGGAACATTGATGAATGATTTCATGACTTATTCTAAGGAACCAAGGTCCTACCAAATGATTCAAACATATACAAAGCTAAACTGATAAAATTAGTGAATTTTATGATAGCGTGAAACCGCGAAGATATGCAAGATACAAACGGGCCTGAAACGTCAGATCCGAAGATGAGGTCTATACCACAAATATTGATCACTTTGGTATCTTGCTCACCGGTATGCCGTAGGTGTAAAGTGCTCAAGCACTGACAACATTATTGACTCTAGTGCAAGTGGGAGACTGTTGGAAATATGCCCTAGAGGCAATAATAAAATGTTATTATATATATATATATTTCCACGTTCGTAATTAATGTTTATATTTCTGTGCTATAATTGCAATGACCCTGACTGTGAGATTCAGAAGAAAACTCATTTGCATGTGTGGAAATGTAAACACCAAGAGTTCCTGGTTTAGCCTCTAAGACCAGCTCATGTGCTAACTGATGATTACGTTTTCTTAATCATGGACATTGTTCTTGTAACAAGGATGTCAGTAGCAAAGGGAACATATTGTTAGCAGAACAATGATGTTGAACCGACCCCAGTATTGAATGATATACTTAGAGATCACATCGTAACTACGTTATAAGTCATATCATGAAATGTTTTCATATACGTAATTCCTTAGACCATGAGAGTATCGAGTTGCTTCACACAGGAAGACATGCTTTGGTTCTTAGATGAATCCTCCCGTAAATGGGAAGTAGTAAAATAAGTTCTGGGTATGTCAGATGGTGTGGCTAGTGACTGTGATAGTTCAAGAATGGGATTTTCTCCTTCACGATGAAGAAGATATTCACTTCGGGCCCACTCGGTATGACGGTATCCATTATAGTCTGGCCAGACGCATTGTGATTCAGTCACGGGGATACCGGAATACGATAACGAGAAAAGGGACAAACGAGCAAAGAGGATAACGAGTGGCTTGTGTTCAAAAGTTGTTACACATGGGTGCCAAACTTCTCTCCTCTAACTTTGTCATATATCGCGAAGCAAAGGGAATGGTACATGACTAAACATAATGGTTCACTCGAAGTTTCTTCGTGTATGTGCGGGAGTCAACATGGGTGTCCATGGCTCCGCTGTTGATTATTGGCTATTGACAAAAGGCTGTTGACCTATGTCCGGAAGATGTTCTGAGTCATGTCCGCATTATACGGAACCTATTGGGTCACACACTTAACGAGCAGTAGTCTGTTAGAATACTAGAATGGTAGAAGGTTTAGTGGAAGAAAAGCAGAATAGTTCATATGGGTACCGGAAGTAGTTCCGGGGATTTATGAAATAGTTCATAAGGGCACCAAAAGTAGTTTTGGGTATTTAAGGATATGTCCGGATCACTCTGGAGTAGTCCCAGGTGGTTCCGGAACATATGAAAATGGTAATGGGAAAGTTTACGATCAACCGGAATAGTTTCGGTGATCGGTGGACAGCTTAAACAATATGTTGTGTTCACCGGACATAATAACCTTTGCCCGGATGGCTCCGAAACCCATTTAGATGGCTCCGGAACATTCGTTAGAGGTTCCGGAAGGTATTGGAAGTGCTCCAAAAGTGTCCGGAATGTCCCGAAACAGTCCCGGTAGGTCCCGGAAGGTCCTGGAAGCTTCTAGAAGTTTCCGGAAGGTTCCGGGCAGTACCACCCACTGCCCTGCGCCCCTGGCCTTGGGGGGCAAGCCACCTAGGCTGCCCTGGCCGGCCAGGTGGTGGGGGCGCACCAAAAAGGGGTGGGAGATCCTCCAGGTGGGATTTCCAAATACCATTATGGAAGGTTTCCGGTGGGAAGGTATGTGTAGGTTTGGAAGGCTTGGGAGTCCAAGTTGGACTCCCAAACCTCCTTGAGCTGCGCCCTAGGCCCCTTGGCCACCTATATAAGGTGAGCCAAGGGTGGGGGAAGACACACACAACTGGTCCCCAAGGCCTATGCGCTACCCTCCCTCCTCTAAACCCCGTTGCTCCACAATTAGACCCCGGTTTAGACGCTGTTCTAGATCGGAATCCGTTAGGGTTTTCTCCCTCTAGTTTTCTCGGTGGCGTTCATCTCTGGATGGAGGAGCGCTGCTGGATTGCTGCTACGGGATGTGTGGATACTAATGGAGGGGTTGTACCTTCGACCCTTCTTCGAGGAGCTTGTTGATGGGACTTGTCCGTGGGACTAGATCGCGGGACTTGTTCGTGGGATTGATCGAGGGACTGTTCGTGGGAGAACTTGCGAGATCTACTTCCACTACGTCCACGAGCTTCACCAACTCTACTTCCGCTACATCGGTTGGTGAGCCATGACCTAAAACCTTGTATGCAATCTTCTTGGATGATCTTGGGTTCTTGATTCGTAGGCCGAAATTTTTTGTTTTCTACTACGTTTCCCAACATCTTCATGTGGACGCAACTGGCGTGAAGCATAAGCTACCATATGTCTATCTTGCATAAGTATGCATCCTAACCCTTGCCGTGAGGCATCACAAAAGATCTCGAAATCCTTTTTGGTGTCTGGAGGCGCAAGTACGGGTGCAGAAGTCAATCTCCCTTTTAGATCTTGAAAGCTTTCCTCGCACTTGGGAGTCCATAGGAATTTCTTATCTTTCTTGAGGAGTTCAGTTAGAGGCTTTGCAACTTTAGAAAAGTTCTCGACGAAGCGACGACAATAGCTGGCTAGGCCAAGAAAACTCCTAACTTTCTTAACCGATTCAGGTGGAGTCCAGTCAAGGACGGCCTGAACTCTCTCTGGATTCATAGCAATGCCTTTTGCATAAATCAAGTGGCCTAAGTAGGTCACTTCTGGTAGCCAAAATTCACGCTTGGAGAATTTAGCATACAGGCGATGCTCTCTAAGTTTCATCAATACCAGCCTTAGATGTTCGGCATGTTCTTCTTCGTTCTTCGAGTAGATGAGAATGTCATCGAGATAAACCACAACAAATTTATCTAAGTACTCCATGAAGATCGAATTCATCATGCGCGAGAAAGTGGCGGGGGCATTGGTTGAACCGAAGGACATGAAGGTGTACTCGTAAAGACCATAAGGAGTAGTGAAAGCCGTTTTTGGAATTTCCTCATTTCGGATTCTGATTTGAAGATAACCCAATCTCAAATCCATCTTGGAGAAGACAGAGGATCCAGAAAGTTGATCATAAAGATCATTGATCCTAGGCAGTGGGTACTTGTTCTTTATCGTCGCTAGATTTAGCGGGCGATAGTCTACGCACATCGTTTCTGTTCCATGTTTCTTTGTTACGAACAGAACGGGGAAACCCCATGTCGATGAGCTAGGGCGGATGAAGTCTTTTTCGAACAAAGCTTCAAGTTGGATTTTAAGCTCAGCTAACTCACGTGGGGCCATTTTGTATGGGAGTCTGGAAATTGGTGCGGTTCCTGGCATAAGATCTACTATGAACTCTACACATCTGTTGGGTGGCATTCCCGGCAGCTCTTCAGGAAAGACATCCAGGAAGTCACGAACCACCGAAATATCTTCAAGTTCGGGAAGGGGAAGTACATTCAAAGAATGCACCTGGGTTCTTGTTCTGGGTGAGGTGTAGTTAATTGTCTTGCCTGAAGGGTGGGTGAGTTTCACTGATTTGCCTTTGCAATCAAGGTAGGCATTCTGCCTTGACAGCCAATCCATGCCAAGGATTACATCGATGTCCGAAGATTTGAGGGCTATGAGTGAAGCAAGGAATACTAAACCCTCAATTGCAATTTGATTACCATGGCTTACTCTATTAGTTTGCCATCTCGACCCTAGAGTTTGAATAATCATTGGGGTGGACAATTCAACACAAGATAATTCATGACGAAGTGCATAACTTTCCGACATGAATGAATGAGATGCTCCTAGGTCAAAAAGAACGGAAGTAGGAACATAATTGACTGGGAGCGTACCAAGAATGACGTCATAAGTGTCGTCAGTTTCTTCGGCCGAGATCTGGTTCACACGTCCACGATTGGCGGGAGGAGCGGGTTTGGTGGTGAAGACCTTCGGGGGTGGCTTTCCACGACCATTGTTGTTCCCTCCGGCACGGGGTGGAGCATTCTGATTCTGGAGCTGGTTCTGGGGACACTCGCGGGAGTAGTGGCATGCCTGACCACACTTGTAGCAGGCTCCAAAGACAGTGCAGGGAGCTAGGTTGTTTGGTGGAGCTGGGTGGAACAAAGCTGGTGGACGAGGCGCCACATAGGATGGCCTCGGTGGGTTGTTCTGGCGAAACATGTTGTTGGGGATCAAGATCTTGCGCTTCTGAGAGCCTGAACTGGACGAACCATCGTCTCTAGGATGTTTGCGGAAGTCATTGGGGGTGTTCATGTCCTCCGCCTTGATGGCCTTGTTGACAAGGACCTGGAAGGTGGAAAAGTCATGCAGGTTGAGCTCACGACGGATTCCAGAATTGAGTCCACAATGGAACCTCTCTTGCTTCTTAGCGTCGGTGGAGACCTCTTCAGTAGCATAACGAGCCAATCGGTTGAACTCACGACTAAAATCGTCAATAGTCCTTCTGCCTTTAGTGAGGTTGCAGAACTCCTCACGCTTGCGATCCATAAGACCCTTTGGAATGTGGTGCTCACGGAATGAAGTGCAGAACTCATCCCAAGTTGTGGGCGGTCCCACGGGATGCATGTTTAGGAAATTCTCCCACCAAGAGGTAGCTGCACCCTCGAGGTGGTAAGTGGCATAGCTGACCCTGTCACCATCTGCAACATGGCCTGCCTGGAGCTTCCTCTCGATGCTGCGAAGCCAGTCATCGGCGTCAAGGGGCTCGGTGGAGTAGTGTAACAGCCCAGTTTTCACAAAAATTAAAATTTTTGTTTTCGGTGTGAATTGTTTGATTGTCTGATTTGTTTGCGGTGTTTGCATCCCCGATTTATCGATCGACGATTATTTTTCCCCCTCTTATCTCGTACCGGACGGAGACCGACCATTGCCATCCTGAACCTCGACCTTTGCGACACCGGGTTTCGCCCGATCACCGTCGTGAAAACCGCACGAGACCACCCGCAGCCAACGGAACGAAAAACCCCGTTTAATAATTAAACGGGAAATTTTTATAGCACGCCGGAAAGTGTTTTCGGAACGTTTCCAGCGCGAGGTGAACACCTCCGGCTCGACGCGCTGATCGCGCAGTTCGAACTTTTACACGAATCGGAGGTACTGCGGACCCCGGCGGTCAGAAACGGGATCACCGCGCGCGCGAGAGAAAAACCGGAGATGTTTTTGCAAACTGCCAGCCACCGGGGCTATATAAAGACCACCACACTCCCACCCATTTCTAGGGTTTCCCTAGCCAAAAATGTGCAGCCACCCCCCTCACAAAACTCAATTTTGTCCATTTTGCCCAAATTTTGCACTCCCTGCGATTTGGACCGTTGGATCGGCTGATCCAACGGCCCAGATCCACCTGGCCTCCACCTCTCTCCTCTCTCTCCGTCCACACAGCCATGGAGACAGCCGCCGCCGAGCTCCGGCCGAAGCCGCCCGCCGCCGGCTTCCCTCCTTCCCCTCGCGCTCCTCCCCTCCTCTCCTTCCTCCCCTTCCGCCCTCTCCTCCATCTCTCTGTCTTCTCCCTCTCATCTCTCTCTCTCTCTGCAGCAAAGGAGCACGCAGCCGCCGGCCATGGAGGGTACCAGCGGGAGCTCGCCGCCGGCCCGAGCCACGCCCCGGCGCCGCCCGAGGAGGACCCCGCCGCCTGCCTCCCTCGCGCCCCCGCCGCCTGCCTCCTTGTCGCCCGGTTCCTGGACGGAGTCCAGCCCGCACAGGACGCAACCTCCAGCTCCCGCTCGGGAGGGACGAGGAGGCAGGACGCCCGAGCTCCAGCGCCTCTCCCCTCCGAGTAGGCCAGCCCAGGCGCCCCTGGCCCAGCAGGTGGGCCACGGCCTGCAGCCCAACCAGGCCGCCTCCAAGGCCCAGCAGCGCCCAGCCAGTGGGCCGAAGCCCATGGTAGCCCCCTCTTTTATTTTTTTATCTCTGCTATTAATTTTTTTATTTCGCTAAGTCTGAGAAAACTGTGCGTTGATATGTTTTTGCGATGAAGTTTGCGAGTGATCCGTAGCTCCGATGAACGTGCCCCCAAAACGAAAGTTGCTCAAAATTGCGTGTACTTTAATTCATATTTTGTGAGAATTTGCATTTGAGGTCATCTTGATTGTGTAATTGTGTGCTAAAGTCGGCATCGGGCCGTTAAACTGCTACTTTTTCCTGTTAAGTGCTGATGTTATTATTTTGTTGCAACTTTGCATGATGATTGTGACTCATCCATGAGGCCTATTGTATTGATTCTTTCTCCTATGTGTTAAGCATCATGTGTACTTCATTTCCATGCTTTAACATGTCATGTTTGGGTGCTCTAGCTATATTAAATCTTGCTCCAAAGTGGTGATCATGATGTTATTGTGCTGCTGTTGCTGAAACTGTTATTTTGTTGCAACTTCGGTCGACGATTGTGTCGCGACCGTTTATCGGATTTGAGTGATTCCAATTGCATATTGTTAAGAATCATGTCTACTTTAATTATATGTATTGCTTTGCCATGATATGCTTGCTAGTCATATAGTTATTGAGCTCTAAAGTTGGTATGCTGCTGTTGTTGACAGCCCCCTCTGATTTTCACTAAGTCTGTTACTTTGCGATGCCATGTTGTTTTCTTAATATCTTTTGATCTATCATGCCTATTTTCATGATTCTTTTTGCCATGCCTTCCCTGTCATGTCTAGTTTAATTTCATATCTTTTGTGAGCATGTTTGCATTGATTATCCTGTTTATGCGTTGCTCTAAAGTGTGCTTCCTGATGTTGGCAGTTTGTGCCCGTAACTTGTTTTGCTTATATCTTTTGATCCGTAACTCCTTTTGGAGTGTGCCTTATATGTAACTTGATTAGTTTTTCATGTACTTTGTGTTTATGCTATTGTTTGCTTCTATTAACCAACCTAAAATCTGGTTTAGGACAGATCGGTACCAAATGTTTTAATCATCGTGCGGCACTTAGTGTTATGCCATGTTTAGGTTGTGCCTCACTTAAATTGTCTAGGATAAATAGTTTACTTTGTGCTTCACCCCTTGCCCTGTTTGTGTGCTATGCCATGCTTGCTTGAGTTGCCATGTTAATAACCGTTGGTTGATCACCTGTAGCTAAACAACTTGAACCACCGTAAACGTGCGGTGTTCGTCGTGTGTGACTGATACCCCACTTAAACTGTTAGTAACTGCTCTCGACGGTAGGTGCAATGTCTCGTGTTGCTTCTTGTTGATGCTTGCTCGTGTTTGCTTGGTAGTAATAGAGTGCTTGCTCGTTGATTGCTTTCCAGTGTTTATCCGTCTTGTGTGCTTCCGCGGGTACCTCTCGGAGATGATGCGAGCTTGCGATCAACTACACATTCGGAACCCGACTTATCAACAGGCAAGGACTATACATTACTTATGATCCATTCTATTTAAACCAGCGGTTTGCATGCTAGTCTAGGTTAGGTTCGATGTTTGACCCTACCACATGTTTACAGCCTCTTTTAACCCGATACATCCATGTCCCTTCCCAGCAAACCTTGTACAGCTATGTTACTATTGCTCGTTGCTCAGCCCCTGCTTAGTATGCATGCTTAGGATGCTACGATGTTACCTTGTTACTCCTTGGTTTGGGATATCACCTTATTATTATGTATATTGATGATAGTATTATTATAATGTTGACTATATTCGACGAAGGATGGAAGGTCTAGGCTATCTCGCCCCGACGTTTTGTTCCATTCGAGTCACCTAGGACCCGAGTTCCGGGTATTGGTTTTAAGACTGAGCGTGCCTAACCGCGTGTGGGATTTTATGGGGTCCCCTTTTCTTACCTACCTAGCTTCAAGCATTTCTAGTGGTGGCCCAAGCTGATTTAGCATTTGAAAACGTGTGTGTGCTTGGTTGGGCCCCCACCTGTTTTAAAAAAAACTTGGGCCAATGGAGACTTGGTTTCTCTTGTTGGTCCACCCCAGGGAGCTAGGGGGTTGTCCACATCTGTTTGGGAAACTAACCCGACCTCATCCAGATGGTAGAGGCCGATTCGAGAGCGCGGCCGGCTTTTGAGTTGGATGTCGACTCACCGAGGGCCACCCAGATTTGTTCGTTGTTAGTTAGAGGGACCTTTCGTTCCAGATCTCTTGGGACTAAATCATAAAATGGTTTCCTATCATGGGTAGAAACTGAGAGAGATGGGCATGCGTGCGGAGCCTTGTAATGGGCAATTGGTACACCCCTGCAGGGTTCAATCTTTTCGAGAAGCCGTGTCCACGGTTATGGACGAATTGAGACCTACTCCTTGTTCATAGACAACAACAGCTGAGATGATTTAAATATAACTTGATCAACGTGTGTGTGTGCCTTGAATGCTTCTTCTTCGTCGGGATGCGAAGAGGAGGACAAGGATAGGATAGGTGTTATGTTTGCGTAGTAGGTGGATAGCAGACTTGTTGGAGGCGATTCCTCATCGAATGCTTGGCTTCTTATCTTACTCTCTAGATCGTTAGCTACTTCATAAATGCTAGTGCGGCAGCAACCTCACCACTTACCCCTTCCTTACCGTAAACTACTAGTTGTCCTAGAATGACGAGTGATGAAGTCCTTGCTGGGTCAGATTACCACTACAGTTGGATGCTGAGTACCTCTGTACTCATGATACTACCCCCAAACTCTTTTCAGGGTTCTGATCGACAACAGGTATGGTGATCGATGTTTCACGTGGAGACTCGACGACGACTAGTTAGGCGGATCCCGGCGGAGGGCCTGGACCCGTGTGGTTATGGGATCGATGTTTTCTCTTTGCCACTAGGCATTTGATTGTAGTCTGTACTCAGACATGTATCTTCCGCTGTTGTATTGTATTAAGGAAGTTGTATGCCGATTGTATGAGATGTTGTATCCTTGTATCTGTAACGTTGTGATATCATGTTGGAAATCTGGGGTGTATGACTTCGTCATATGTCGCGATGGGACTGATATGTGCTTCGTCCCCGGATCTGGATGGAAACATCTAGATCTGGAACAGTACCGGATATCGGGCCTTACAACTTGGTATCAGAGCCTTACCGACTGTAGGATCCCTTCTCTGGCCGAAGTCGAGTCTAGACAAAAACTATCTTGTAGCTACTAAGTTAGTTGTCGGAGAGTAGGAATCTTTTTACTCCTTACCCTTGCTCTGGTCAGGACAAGTGTCGTAAGTGTTTTATTCTCTCTTATCCCTTTCAAACTTTAGGATCTCGAGTGTGTGGAGTTCGGAATAGTTACAATGCCTTGCTTGCAGCATATTGTCTCGATTCCGATCTCAGGTTGGGAAATCCTGTAGTACCTTTAGTTCTTCCGACTTTGGGTAAATATCTTGGTCATCTATTGACTTCAGTTCTCTTGCCCAGTATCCTCATGATTTCAGTGAGAATGCTTCCCTTGATCATCGCTTTGAAATGTCGTTCTTCCTCTTGACACTGGTGGTTTCGTTTTCCGACGTTACTGTCTCTCTGCGGAAATTTATCTCGACGGTAGTTCGACGTCGACATGGAGCAGAGTCCCTTGTTGGTGGTGTTGAAGATCGTCGTCTCCCTTTTCTCTCCCCCGGATCGTCCTGGATCTCGGGACGAGATCCCTTGTTGGTGGTGTTGTATTGTAACAGCCCAGTTTTCACAAAATTAAAAATTTTGTATTCGGTGTGAATTGTTTGATTGTCTGATTTGTTTGCGGTGTTTGCATCCCCGATTTATCGATCGGGGATTATTTTTCCCCCTCTTATCTCGTACCGGACGGAGACCGACCATTGCCACCCTGACACTCGACCTTTGCGACACCGGGTTTCGCCCGATCACCGTCGTGAAAACCGCACGAGACCAGCCGCAGCCAACGGAACGAAAAACCCCGTTTAATAATTAAACGGGATATTTTTATAGCGCGTCGGAAAGTGTTTCGGAACGGTTCCAGCGCGAGGTGAACGCCTCCGGCTCGACGCGCTGATCGCGCAGTTCGAAGTTTTACCCGAATCGGAGGTACAGCGGACCCCCGGCGGTCTGAAACGGGAGCACCGCGCGCGCGAGAGAAAAACCGGAGATGTTTTTGCAAACTGCCAGCCACCGGGGCTATATGAAGACCACCACACTCCCACCCATTTCTAGGGTTTCCCTAGCCAAAAATGTGCAGCCACCCCCCTCACAAAACTCAATTTTGTTCATTTTGCCCAAATTTTGCACTCCCTGCGATCTGGACTGTTGGATCGGCCGATCCAACGGCCCAGATCCACCTGGCCTCCACCTCTCTCCTCTCTCTCTGTCCACGCAGCCATGGAGACAGCCGCCGCCGAGCTTCGGCCGAAGCCGCCCGCCGCCGGCTTCCCTCCTTCCCCGCGCGCTCCTCCCCTCCTCTCCTTCCTCCCCTTCCTCCCTCTCCTCCATCTCTCTGTCTTACCCCTCTCTTCTCTCTCTCTCTGCAGCAAAGGAGCACGCAGCCGCCGGCCATGGAGGGCACCAGCGGGAGCTCGCCGCCGGCCCGAGCCACGCCCCGGCGCCGTCCGAGGAGGACCCCGCCGCCTGCCTCCCTCGCGCCCCCGCCGCCTGCCTCCTTGCCGCCCGGTTCCTGGCCGGAGTCCAGCCGGCACAGGCCGCCGCCGCCGCCAGCTCCCGCCCGGGAGGGACGAGAAGGCAGGACGCCCGAGCTCTAGCGCCTCTCCCCTCCGAGCAGGCCGGCCCAGGCGCCCCTGGCACAGCAGGTGGGCCACGGCCTGCAGCCCAACCAGGCCGCCTCCAAGGCCCAGCGGCGCCCAGCCAGTGGGCCGAAGCCCATGGTAGCCCCCTCTTTTATATTTTTATCTTTGCTGTTAATTTTTTTATTTTGCTAAGTCTGAGAAAACTGTGCGTTGATATGTTTTTGCGATGAAGTTTGCGAGTGATCCGTAGCTCCGATGAACGTGCCCCCAAAACGAAAGTTGCTCAAAATTGCGTGTACTTTAATTCATATTTTGTGAGAATTTGCATTTGAGGTCATCTTGATTGTGTAATTGTGTGCTAAAGTCGGCATCGGGCCGTTAAACTGCTACTTTTTCCTGTTAAGTGCTGATGTTATTATTTTGTTGCAACTTTGCATGATGATTGTGACTCATCCATGAGGCCTATTGTATTGATTCTTTCTCCTATGTGTTAAGCATCATGTGTACTTCATTTCCATGCTTTAACATGTCCTGTTTGGGTGCTATAGCTATATTAAATCTTGCTCCAAAGTGGTGATCATGATGTTATTGTGCTGCTGTTGCTGAAACTGTTATTTTGTTGCAACTTCGGTCGACGAGTGTGTCGCGACCGTTTATCGGATTTGAGTGATTCCAATTGCATATTGTTAAGAATCATGTCTACTTTAATTATATGTATTGCTTTGCCATGATATGTTTGCTGGTCATATAGTTATTGAGCTCTAAAGTTGGTATGCTGCTGTTGTTGACAGCCCCCTCTGATTTTCACTAAGTCTGTTACTTTGCGATGCCATGTTGTTTTCTTAATATCTTTTGATCTATCATGCCTATTTTCATGATTCTTTTTGCCATGCCTTCCCTGTCATGTCTAGTTTAATTTCATATCTTTTGTGAGCATGTTTGCATTGATTATCCTGTTTATGCGTTGCTCTAAAGTGTGCTTCCTGATGTTGGCAGTTTGTGCCCGTAACTTGTTTTGCTTATATCTTTTGATCCGTAACTCCTTTTGGAGTGTGCCTTATATGTAACTTGATTAGTTTTTCGTGTACTTTGTGTTTATGCTATTGTTTGCTTCTATTAACCAACCTAAAATCTGGTTTAGGACAGATCGGTACCAAATGTTTTAATCATCGTGCGGCACTTAGTGTTATGCCATGTTTAGGTTGTGCCTCACTTAAATTGTCTAGGATAAATAGTTTACTTTGTGCTTCACCTCTTGCCCTGTTTGTGTGCTATGCCATGCTTGCTTGAGTTGCCATGTTAATAACCGTTGGTTGATCACCTGTAGCTAAACAACTTGAACCACCGTAAACGTGCGGTGTTCGTCGTGTGTGACCGATACCCCACTTAAACTGTTAGTAACCGCTCTCGACGGTAGGTGCGATGTCTCGTGTTGCTTCTTGTTGATGCTTGCTCATGTTTGCTTCTTAGTAATAGAGTGCTTGCTCGTTGATTGCTTTCCAGTGTTTATCCGTCTTGTGTGCTTCCGCGGGTACCTCTCGGAGACGATGCGAGCTTGCGATCAACTACACCTTCGGAACCCGACTTATCAACAGGCAAGGACAATACATTACTTATGATCCATTCTATTTCAACCAGCGATGTGCATGCTAGTCTAGGTTAGGTTCGATATTTGATCCTACCACATGTTTACAGCCTCTTTTAAACCGATACAGCCATGTCCCTTCCCAGCAAACCTTGTACTGCTATGTTACTATTGCTCGTTGCTCAGCCCCTGCTTAGTATGCATGCTTAGGATGCTACGATGTTACCCTGTTACTCCTTGGTTTGGGATCTCACCTTATTATTATGCATATTGATGATATGATTATTATAATGTTGACTATATTCGACGAAGGATGGAAGGTCTAGGCTATCCCGCCCCGACGTTTTGTTCCATTCGAGTCACCTAGGACCCGAGTTCCGGGTATTGTTTTTAAGACTGAGCGTGCCTAACCGCGTGTGGGATTTTATGCGGTCCCCTTTTCTTACCTACCTAGCTTCAAGCATTTCTAGTGCTGGCCCAAGCTGATTTACCATTTGAAAACGTGTGTGTGCTTGGTTGGGCCCCCAGCTGTTTAAAAAAAACTTGGG
This sequence comes from Bromus sterilis, assembly GCA_950022295.1. Taxonomy (NCBI): domain Eukaryota; kingdom Viridiplantae; phylum Streptophyta; class Magnoliopsida; order Poales; family Poaceae; genus Bromus; species Bromus sterilis. The sequence continues at coordinate 341,246,232 of OX465596.1, read as the reverse complement.
CCAGTGGAGACTTGGTTTCTCTTGTTGGTCCACCCCAGGGAGCTAGGGGGTTGTCCACATCTGTTTGGGCAACTAACCCGACCTCATCCAGACGGTAGAGGCCGATTCGAGAGCGCGGCCGGCTTTTGAGTTGGATGTCGACTCACCGAGGGCCACCCAGATTTGTTCGTTGTTAGTTAGAGGGACCTGTCGTTCCGGATCTCTTGGGACTAAATCATAAAATGGTTGCCTATCATGGGTAGCAACTGAGAGAGATGGGCGTGCGTGCGGAGCCTTGTAATGGGCAGTTCGTACACCCCTGCAGGGTTCAATCTTTTCGAGAAGCCGTGTCCACGGTTATGGACGACTTGAGACCTACTCCTTGTTCATAGACAACAACAGCTGAGATAATCTTAATATAACTTGATCAACGTGTGTGTGTGCCTTGACTGCTTCTTCTTCGTCGGGATGCGAAGAGGAGGACAAGGATAGGATAGGTGTTATGTTTGCGTAGTAGGTTGATAGCAGACTTGTTGGAGGCGATTCCTCATCGAATGCTTGGCTTCTTATCTTACTCTCTAGAAATTTAGCTACTTCATAAATGCTAGTGCAGCAGCAACCTCACCACTTACCCCTTCCTTACCGTAAACTACTAGTTGTCCTAGAATGACGAGTGATGAAGTCCTTGCTGGGTCAGATGACCACTACAGTTGGATGCTGAGTACCTCTGTACTCATGATACTACCCCCAAACTCTTTTCAGGGTTCTGATCGACAACAGGTATGGTGATCGACGTTTCACGTGGAGACTCGACGACGACTAGTTAGGCGGATCCCGGCGGAGGGCCTGGACCCGTGTGGTTATGGGATCGATGATTTTCTCTTTGCCACTAGGCATTTGATTGTAGTCTGTACTCAGACATGTATCTTCCGCTGTTGTATTGTATTAAGGCAGTTGTATGCCGATTGTATGAGATGTTGTATCCTTGTATCTGTAATGTTGTGATATCATGTTGGAAATCCGGGGCGTATGACTTCGTCATATGTCGCGGTGGGACCGATATGTGCTTCGTCCCCAGATCTGGATGGAAACATCTAGATCTAGAACAGTACCGCATATCGGGCCTTACAAGTAGCTGAAAACCGGGGGATGAAGCCGGATGAAGTCATTCAAGGACACCAACTCGTTGCGCTGCTGATTAGTGTTGCGGGCAACGACCTCCAGCAAATGGTGAGAGTCTCGGCGGTTCCTCTCAACCTCCATCAGAACCTGAGACATCGTGGGTTGGGGTGGAAGATTTCCTTCCTCCGGTTCATTCCCACGACCATGGGCACGACCAAGATGACCACGGGTTCCTTGAGACATCCTGAAGGTGAAAACCAAAGTCAAACAGAGTTGATTCGAAGAGTCTAAACAAGGTATTGAAGGTGTTGGAAGAATCACAGAGCAAAGGAAGTAATCATCTTGACAACATGGTGATAAAAGCATACAAGCCATATATTCACAAGCTGTCATACAAACCATACATCGTTTTAGTACAAGATCCAAGCTAATACAAACGTGATGAAGATGATACATCCTTTAGAGGCACTCTGACTTCCTATACATTATTTATCTAAGCCTCTGGAACTTAGAACACCTTGCGTACAATATACTAAAGATACTACTACATCCTCACTAAAGCAAGACCACAGGCGGTCTCACTCATCTCCCTCTCCATAATAATCCTTGTAAAAGTTACCCGCGTAACCTGGTAGCTGAAGGTGACCATCGAAAAACACGGAGGCCTGTGGACCCTGATATCCATTTGGGCAAGGATGGGGCCTAGGTCCAGCGTAGGGTGGAAGCAGAGGACCACGGGGTGGAAAAATGCCTCCAATCTCGGGCCAAGCAACTCGAGAAGGCATCTATGTCCTGACTGGGTAGATAGCATCATACTCCACTGATCCAACACTCAAAAAAGGAGCCAGGAGTATAAGTCCTCAATACAGACGAACACGGGTGGCGTGAAGCTCAAAACGAAGGGCAAGTGCATCACGATCTCTATCACAAGCGTGCCGAGTAGTGATCTGGAGCAAAGGATCCTCCAAAGAGTGATCTGTGTACAGTCCGGTGTAATACCCCTCTTCTCCTGGAAGTGCAACAGGGATATAGCGGAAAGATGTGTCTCCGAGCAAAGCGTGCTGCTCTCTCAGCAGGGTAATACATGAGTATGCAACATCCTTCACAGCCATGTTCTCAGTCATGCCAATGCCATGTCCAAAATGGATAGGCTGAGTGACTCCATTGTGGTGTGGGTAGATCCTGACAATGCAGTGGAACTGGGTCTGGTTGAAGTCAAGGAACTTCTCCTCAACTGTGTCCTCAAGTAGGACATCATCTCGATCATCATGGTGGGATGCCCACGCACACCGAGGCACCTAGTCATACGAACAATATGCCGAGGGGGAAGATCTGCCATCTGAAACAGAAAGAAGGAGTTTGAAAATGCATCAGATTATGAAGAAACTTGGAATGACTCGGGCAGCATAACGGCTGTAATTGCAAGAAAAGACAATTTCTTACAACATGGAAACAGCACTTACATACGATGTAAGAAACCAGGAAGCCCAACAACTCTAACAAACCGATCACAACTTTCCTACGGCTACAAGGAAGTAAACAACGAGATGTTCTAGTAAGACATAGATGAGCCTAGTCCTATCTTCCCGTAGAACAAGATGAGGGTGAATCAGAACTTAGAACGATGAGGGTAAGGAGAAAAAGAAGCCTTACGTTGTTCCCTTATATACCCAGAGTAACTATATAACTATAGCAAGCTAGACTCGACTTCGGCCAAGGTTGATAATCCAACAGTCAGTCCTGCTCTGATACCAAGTATGTCGGGACCCGGGGTTAGCGTATGCAAGTCCCGCTACGACATAGTCATATGGAGAGCCGAGAACCGTACCCACTTGTCTAAGCAGACAAGGCCAAGCACAGAACATTCTCGGAAAGCATCGTACGTGAGGAGCATCCCATCCAGGCCGGATGATCAACTGAGATGGGTCCTCATCATCCGCACACAAGTCTAAATGATATGGGTGATGAACTCCCATATTCACAGACAAGTCGCCTCAACCACATATCGACTATCTCATAACTCTTACATAGCCATACTCCAGCCCGATCACTTAGTCGGTGTCTAGGGCGGTCTCGATCATACAACAAAGTGTGCACGAGACAGAGTCTCGAACAATCGCATCACGATGCCCCAAGCTGCCCACATCTAAGGGCCACTTGGTGTATAAAAGACCGCCAGCCAGATCACAACTAAGGTCTCGAAAACCCATACAAAGACATGCATGTTATAAACATACACGTAACACACATGCCTTGTATGAACAGCAGGTATCATTGCAATTCTCTACAAAGTATACCATCTATTGATAACTCTCACAGAGTGCACACAGAGATCACAAGTCTGTGATCTAACATTACAACAAACAAGCGTAAGCAAAGTAGGTCTGAGTACAGACAAGTTTAACAAATGGCTTAAGAAGCCTTATTTAAACACAAGCCCTCCACGAGGGAACCAGTCGTCTGACTGGGACTTGGTCTTCAGTCGTCGCTTGATGAAGAATCCACCTTCGGGGTCAGTGGGTTCATCTAAAACATAGAATAAGAAAACGTGAGTACAAAGTCGTACTCAGCAAGACTTACGTAGGAACTAAACTACTCATGCACATGTATCAAGGTAAAGGGAGGTGGGGTTCAATTGCAGAAGTGCCAGCTTTGACTTGGCTAGTCCTGAACTACGAGTACCAGACTTGAGGTAAGAAGCATACACGAGTCCACTACATTCTCCAACCAATTACACCACTATGGTTGCTTCCTCGACTTCCCCACGAGAAAGCACGCCATAGCACTCACACTTATCTTGGAAAGTTTTATAAGTATCCGGTTCAAGTTGTCTAATAATCAGGCACAGTTTTCCAAGTAGTCCCTTACCGCGGACGCGGCTATTCGAAAAGTTTATTAACCCTGCAGGGGTGTACTGCTACACACATGAAACCATCAGTTACCGCCGGGATCTCGTCACCCTTCAAGCGGGTGTCGGCGAGGATAATCTCCACAACTTTTACCTCACAGCCAACTCAGGTTCAATGAAGACGCCTATCTGGGATGGTTTCCACAGTCGCAACCCGGCCGGTTTACCGATGTGGTCCCAGAAGATGTGTGCGTGGTGCATAAGCCGGTCTTGGTTGAGCCGTTCTCTCACCTTGCATCCAGGCCACAAACCTACCAGAACCCCGAACTACTGCGACTCATTGAACTGAGAAGGGGTGACTTAGTAGGTTGAGCGGGGATCCGTTTGCCCAACATGTGGTAGTACTCTTCAGCTTGGATCACCACACAAGAACTCGGGCTTAAGGCGGTGTTCAACGAGACAACCCACTGTGTACTCCTACACAGCCTCTCATCGTTCACCTTGTATTAGGGTAGATTCACCAACACATTTCCACCATCTTCAACATGATCACTACCATCCCGACTCACACAACAGTAACAACATTGTATCACTCTAAGCATGCAATAAGCATTAACAGTTGCAGGGGTCACATGATATCAATCAACTCCTACATTTGCTAGGATTGTGGTTTGCTTACTACTGTGACAAAATGTTAGGTCATGCAAAGGAATGGGTTCATCTATGCGGTAGAAACGCAGCATGGTAATCATCATATACAATGCATAAGCGAGACATGAGAGGGAAGTGGGATTTTATCAACATGATCAATGGGGGTTTGCTTGCCTTGCTAACGGGGTTCAGTCTCGGGATCTTCAACGAAGGGGGCAGCCTCCTGTTCCGGTTCCAATTCTACTCGACAAACAACAAACAAGGAAGCAATATAAATACAATGCACAATCACATGATTGAAGGTTGAAACTTGATGTATATGCTTTGAATGTGTGAGGTAATTCCATTTAAATTGAGTATATTGCAAATGAAATTGCAAATTCAAACTCCAATTTGAATTCAATTTAGCCAAGTTACAAATGTTATTGTTTGATCAAAGTAATACATATTGACATGTGTATGATAAGCCTCTGATGTTCAAGTGAATTGGGGTATGTTGCTAAGGTTCAAATTGCAAAATCATTTGAATTTAATTTGGTTAAATTCCAATTAAACCAAATATCAAATGCTACTGGACCCAATTTAAATTCAACTCAAACATAGTTTAAAGTTGTATATTTGGATAGATTATTTTCTCCTGATCATTTTTCATGTATTATATGTTAAATTTGGAGTTAATATGAATTTTCTATGAATTTTCAAAGTTTCAGCCTTTTTCTGGAATTTCTGGAATTGTTTTAAAAAGAAATTGATTTACTCCATCAGCATGACATCATGCTGGCGTCAGGGGGTCTCTGACCAGGGGGTCCCACATGTAAGTGACTCATGTGTTAATTAAAGCGTTTAGTTTATATTTAAATTAACCCAAAGGTTAATTAGGGCCTAGGGCCCACATGTAAGTCTCACTAAGGGTGGGGCCAGGTGATTAAGTTCTGTGGTTAGGGGGCTAATGGAGGGGCTCGCCGGCGGGGAGCACTGTGCCTCGCCGGAGTTGAACGGGACGGAGTTTTAGGGCACGGGAGGCCAAGGGGAGGGAAATGGCGTGTTGCTGAAGTTGTCGCGCATCGAACGGAGGCAGCTGGGGCTCGGAGGAGGGACTGGAGCGACGACGGCGACGACTCCGGCGGAAGCAGAACCACGGCAAGGTCGGGCTCGGGTTTTTAGTGCCCGGCTTGAGCCAAAACTGGGTGCGTTCGAAAGATGGCACACCTGGGAGCCAAACGCACACTCTGGTTGTGTCGACGGGGCACTGGGGCGACCTCGACGTCAACCATGGTGGAGACGGGCTCTGGCTCTCATGGCAGATCATGACAGGGGGAAAAGGAAGGGGCGCCAGGTTGGGGTTTCTGCTCACCAGGCGATGGGGAGCACGATGGAGTAGGCGACGAGCTCGAGGAGGTCACGGTGGCTTCGAATTTTGAGATGGATCCGCGGCGGCCGGAGACGAGGACGAAGAAGGGGACGGCGGCTTCAGAGCATCCGAGCTCGATTCCTTCTGCACAGAGACATAGTCGACGGTGGCGGAGGCGATTAACACCTTGGCGCGGCTCGTGGACGACGTTGGCCATGCGTGCTTCACGTCATGGTGATGGCGGCGCTCGGGTCATCGTCGAACTCGGCGGGAGAGAGAGAGGGAGAGGCTCTGGACGGGGGGGGGGGGGAATGGATGCGTGGCGTCTCCAGGAGCTGCGGGGCGCGTCTAGGAGGCTCGGAAGAGGAAGGTGGCGACTGGGGAGATGACGCCGTGCTCGGCTGGCTCGGTAGCATTCCACCGAGCAGCTTGGGAGCGCGGGGTCGGGGAAGAAGACCCCCTTGCCCCTTTGGGCCGGGTGGGCTGGCTGGGCTGCCTTCGCCTAGGCGTCAGGTAAGCCTTTCTCTCTCCTTTCTGTTTTTCTTTTCTAATTTCTTTTCTGTCTTTGTTTTGGTTTTGCTAAATAAAATAGCAAACCATTTTGTAAAATTCTAAAACTTTTTATATGGCCCTATAATAATATAGACTAGCCACTTATAAAGTTTGGCACTTTTTAAAATTCAAATTATTTGAATCTTAAATTAAATAGGGTTTTTGATTAATTCCAAAGTCCTGTTTGAATATTTGAAAAATCCATGAGCATGGGGTGGGTCCCACATCACTTGAAATGTCATCACACTCATTTATAAGACTTTTCAAAAATCAAACATGAATTTTTGGAGAAGATTTATTTCTGGCCTTTTGGATTAATTTATCTGTGGGGGGTGTTCCTTCTCCCATTTGAGTTTGAAATTGGTTTCAATTGATTTCTTTTGAAATTTTTAACATGATGCAAAGTGACTTGCTAATCCTAGCACATACCTAACAGAGGGTTCTGACATTTGGTTCCAGTAGAATCCCCTACGGGGTAGTAGTAATGAATGCATTATTTTTTTAGGAATATTTGTCTTTTCCATACCTCATGGATACCTTTTTTGTGGTGATATCCTCCGAGAGAGAGAACATCCGTCAAGAGGATTCCGGTATCCTTGGTTCGACCTCTTGCTCGGCTTATCGGATGAGTGTTATAGGAACTCGCTATTGCGTGCGGTAGGTGCGTTTTGCAAATGTAATCATGAGCATTAAATACTCACTTTCACTTCTAGTCTTTATAGAGAAAGCGACAGATGGCTTCTCGCCCCTCGTTGGTTACCCGAAGTGAAGGTTGAGATGTAGACAGCAACAAATTTCCCTCGGTGAAGATACCAAGGTTTGTCTCCAGTAGGACTCCGACAACGACAGGAAGAAGACAACGGCGCCAGCAATTAGGCGGTTGACGTGGACCTGCACACACAACAGATAACTTTTCTCCCCAACGAGTACATGAAGGTTGTCAATCCCTCCATCCTTATTGTTTACAAAGGATCAAACGCACGGGATAATAATGATAGTGATAGAAACGGAAAAGTAAATAGATCAGAAAATAAATAGTGGGTGTAAACAGTATTGGAAATATGGACCGGGGTCCCATGATGTTCACTAGTGATGTCTCTCTCCCAAAAGATGATAAAATAGCCATGAGAGGTAAACAAATTACAGCTGGGCAATTGACATGATTATGTGCGCAAACCAATGCTAAATATGTTATAAAGAAAGGAAGAGGCTCAAAAGCATGGGCGGTACGCCAAAACAAGTAGACCGAAATCCATCTGCATCTACCTACTAATCATCCACCTTGAGATATCTATCCAGAACATCTCGCTGGTATTAAGTTGCGAATCCCACCCAAAGTGTAAACTCAAAGCAACAGAGAACTGCATTAAAAAACTTTGCGTCAAGTAAACAATCCTTGCACCCGCAAGTACAAGCACCGTTGTTTTCTCCCTTGTGGCAACATCACATCCCCTAGACTCATGTTTCTGTGACTCAAGCTAGTCATTAGGGGGCATGAATCCACAATCATGCATAACGCTCCCTCTTGGAGTCACTACCTACTACTTGGCCAAAGCAATAAATAGCAACGGAGAACATGCAAGAATTACTCAAGATCATAAATATAAAAGAGAAGAATCAAATATATTACTCAAACACAATCTGAACATAGTCTCATAATCCATCAGATCCCAGCAAACTCAGCATAGCAACATCAGAAAGATTACATATGTGCCTCGATCATGTAGGGCGGCTCACGAGGTCTAAACCATGAAGAACAAAGAGGGGAGGAGAACATCACATAGCTACTGATCATAGACCCATGGTCCAAGGTTGACTACTCACGGTTCATCCGGGAAGCATCCATGGTGGTGGAGAAGCTCCCGGAGGTGGTTCCTCCCTCCGGCAGGGTGCCGGGAAGAGGGCTCCTGGTGCTCCTGATCTTGGAAGCGCGGCGGCGGCGGAACAGAGGAGAGATCGCGAAAAGGGTTCTGTTTTCGAGGGTTTCTCATCACGGGGAATATATAGGCGAAGCGGGGCAGCCAGAGGTGGACCAGGGCCCCCCCTGGCGCGGCCTAGGGGGTGGCTGCGCTAGGTGGCCGCCTGGGCCACCCCTGGCCCCCCTCGGGCACCACTTTGGCTCTTCTGGAAGGTTCCCGTACGCTGATTTTTCCTATATTTTCCCGGAATTTTTCTAGCACTTTAAGTAATGGGAAAACCTGAAATACGAAAATAGTAGAAAACAAGAACTGGCACTGGGGTGCACTGAGTTAGTAAGTTAGTCCAAATATGATCAAAAGTGTAAGGAAGTGCATCAATATCATAGCAATATCACACAAAAGAAGCATGGATCAAGCAGAAATTATAGATACGTTTTGGATGTATCAGCGACTACAAGAACCAAAAGGTTTGTGGAAGTACAATCCCTCGGTTCGGGACCCGAGTTGTGTGCTTCTTTCCGATGAGTCTTTCCGGGAGACTGGTACATCCGTCCGCACGGATGCTAGACGGGGACCCCAGCCCGGTCTCTCCGGGATGGCTGGATCCCGGGAGGTCAGGACCGTCCGTTGGAATCTTTACCCTAGGAGGTACGGGGCCTCCACAGGCTACTCGGAACAAAGCTTTATCGGACGGACCGATAGTGGCAGCTTGGTACTGTTTGCACGGGGCGAACCAGTCGTCCGAGTGGAATTGATATCACGGAGAGCCAACATCGATGGACAGCGTGGTCTGGCGCGAATCTCTTGTCAAGGCAAACCGAGGATGACACCTCGTGCACTCTCCGCCTTGAGTGAAAAGGTGTGCTCCGGGAACTATCATCTGGATAAAGAGACAAACCATCCGACCCAATCGTCCTGGACTAATAAGATAGCTTCTCCTCAGGCGGTTGTGAGACCATCCGAAGGGAAAGCGTCCAGCATCATGTTGGGGAAAAGACATCCGGCATGAAAAACCATCCGAGATGTGACCCCTATGGGCCTTGAAGGGTGAAGATTTGCGAGGTGTTCTCGAGAGTGAACGCCGGGAAGCACCCGATCGCAGCAACCATGGGATCACCGGGTGAAGATTTTGTTTTCGGTGTGAATTGTTTGATTGTCTGATTTCTTTGCGGTATTTGCATCCCCGATTTATCGATCGACGATTATTTCCCCCCGCCCCCTCTTATCTCGTACCTGACGGAGACCGACCCTTGCCACCCTAACACTCGACCTTTGCGACACCGGGTTTCACCCGATCACCGTCGCCAAAACCGCACAAGACCAGCCGCAGCCAACGGAACAAAAAACCCCGTTTAATAATTAAACCGGTTATTTTTATAGCACGCCGGAATGTTTTCTCGAAACGGTTCCAGCACGAGGTGAACGCCGTCGGCTCGACGCGCTGATCACGCAGTTCGAAGTTTTACCCGAATCGGAGGTCCTGCGGACCACCGACGGTCAGAAACGTAAACACCGCGCGCGCGAGAGAAAAACCAAGGATGTTTTTGCAAACTGCTAGCCACCTGGGCTATATAAAGAACAACACTCTCCCACCCCTTTCTAGGGTTTCCCCTAAGCCAAAATTGCAGCCACCCCCTCCACATTACCCCAAAAATACCCCATTTTCGCAATTAGCCCATTTTTTCTCAAACCCTATCCAGATCAATCCTGGACCGTTAGATCTCATGATCCGACGGCCCAGGGAGCTCCCAACCTACCCTTCTCCTACCTCTCCTCTCCACCGCCTCGGGCCAGGCCGCCGCCGCGCCCCTCCTCTCTCCTCTGCGCCTGCTCCTTTCCTCCCTCTTCTCCTCTCACCCCCCGTCCTCCCTCTCCTTGCAGGAACTGTGCCGTCGGTCGCCGCGCCATGGTCAGGGAGCTCCAGGAAGCTCGCCACGCCGCCCCTGGTTCCCGGCGACCACCTCAGCCACCGGATCCGGTGACCATCGGCCGGATCCGGCCTCCCGCGCTTGTTCCGCCCCCTCAGGCCGACCTCTCCCCTACCGTGCTCCGGCGAACGCCAACGGCAGCCGCCACCTAGAGCCATGACCGACGGGGAGCTCGTCTCCCCGATCCAGCCGCTCGCGTGGGCCAAGCCCGGCCAGGACAAGATGGCCCAGCTAGCCGAGACGGCCCGCCCAGCGGGCCCCACCGCGGCCCAGCCGCCTCCGCGGCCTCTTGGGTCGGCCAAGCTGGGTGAGGCCCGAGCGTCCCTTTTTTTTCTTCTCTCTGCGTTTTTCCTAATTTCACCTAGTCTTTTTATTATTGCTGCTGATTCGATTTTTCAATGAAGTTTCCGATCTAAATGTAGCTCGGATGACGTTGCGCCCAAAAAGGAATTTGTTTAGAATTGTTTGTACTTCAATCCATCTTATGTTAGCATTTTGATTTGAGGCCATCTCTATGTTGTTAATCACTGTTGAAGTGGGCATCAGACTGTTAAACACTGCTACTTTCTGATTAGTGCTGCTGTTATTATTTTATTGCAAGTTTGCATGATGATTGTGACACATCCATGAGGCCTATTGCATTGATTCTTGTTGCATACTGTTAAGCATCATGTTTACTTACATTATATGTATTGCATTGTCATGTTAGCATTTATGGTCATAGATATGTTTAGCTCCAAAGTTGCTATGCCACTGTTTTTGACAGCCACTTCTGTTTTTCTCTAAGTCCGTAACTTTCCGATGCCATGTTGCATGCTTAATATCTTTTGATCTGTTATGCCTATGACCATGATTCTTGTTTGTACCTGATCACCATTATGCCTACTCCATGCCCATATATTGCTATGTCATGTTGCTGCACTTTTGCATATAGTTTTGCCCCTGTTTATATGTAACACCCTCATATCATGTAACAGTAATCACTACAGTGACCCCCTTGGTAATGATCATCACTGTTGTTAATCAAGCCATCATCACCTTTGATCATATCTCTGTCAAATTCCAACCCTGATAAAATTTTCAAATTGGTTGGATTATAAATCTTGCTTCAAGAATTGTGGATGCAGGTCAATCAACTTGATCATGGTTAAACCAAATAAACCTTAGTCATTAGAATAATCCCAAGCCAAGAATAATTGTGAAACCAATGTTGTGGGGTTAGCAAATTTGTCATGGAAATTTAAATGAAAATCGAAACCTTAGTTAAATCAAAATGATGAAACCTATTAATAAAATGCCTAGCAATCATTAGGCCGTGTTACTATGGTAATGACTATTTTTATTAAAGCGGTTTAGTAATAATATGCTATAAAAACAATAGCTTGGAAATTATTAAATTGCCATGGAATTTCAATAAACAAGTGGGAATTTTAACTGGACTAAAAATTGTGAACCCAATTTTATTAAATGCTTATTGATCAGTAGGTCATATTAAAATAACAATGATATTTTATTTCAATGTTCTAATGTTTTAAACAAATCAAAAGTAGCAAAATAGCCACGTTTAATCCACTTTTTAAATACAACAAATTTCAAATGAATTTATTAAAGGCTCAAACTTTTTGTAGCCTTGTATTGGTATGCCATAACAATATTGGTGATGGCCCCATATTTTACAAAATTCCATTTGATGGCTAAAATAAATTAAAACAGAAAAGAAATAGAAAAGAAAGTAAAAGAAACAAAAAATAGGAAACCCCTATACCCCACCCAGGGTGAGGCCCACCCCAGGCCCAACCCCCCTTTCTCCTTCCCCCTGTCCCTTCCCCCACCTGCACGCACACTGCCATGGCAGAGAGGGCAGCACGCCGGCCCCCCTCCCCTCACCTGCTCCCCTCTCTCCACCTGCTCCCCCTCGCAGATAAGAACTCCCCTGTCAACCCCGAGCCCTAGATCGAGCCGAGCCACCATTCCCCCCCTCTCCACGCCTCGCCGTAGTCAGGGCCACCACGTCGCACCGCAGAGTCCGCCATGGCCGCGCCTTCGTGGCCGCCATGGACACTCTGCTCCCCGGGCCACGGAAGCCCGTCCGGGAGCTCCGTCGGCCTCTTCCAGTCCGCCTCCGCTCCTCGATTCGGGCAGGACACCGCACAGTCGACGAATCGCGCCTCCCTTTCCACCACAGCCAACGGCCATCGACGAAAAATTCGCCGTCCTCCGAGTCCCTCCGGCCGCCCCAACCGCAACCTCGAGCCTCCTTGTGAGTCGCCGCCGTCTTTCCCCCTCGCCCTCGTTGTCGTTTCGTTCCGTAGGGCGCCGTGCCCGTGCACGGGCCGCTGTGGTGTCCGCCATGGCCGGAGCGTGCATTGGTCGCGCTTTGCTTGGCCACGGGCGCGCTCTGCCCACCTTGCCCACACCCCGCGCCCCACCTGTGCCACAGCCGCGCGCCCCCTTCGCCGGAGCGCGCCTCCGATGGGTCGCTCGCTGTTCCATGGCTCGCCGCCGGCGGGTGCATGGTCATCCTGTGGCTAATAAGCCACTAACCCCCCATGTATTAACTTAAACAGAGAACCCCCTGGTGTGAATGACATGTGGGCCTCCCAGTCATTTTAATGAATAAAATGATTTAAGTAAATTATGTTAAGTCATGTACCTATGACATGTGGGTCTAGCCACTAAATAACCACTTGATTAGATTTAATCAGATAATTAAATGACTGTGTCACTTACTGTTGGGCCCCACTTGTAAGAAATTAAATAAAATGGATTTATAAATAATGTGAGTATGACATGTAGGCCCCACAGAATAATTAGATTAATAAATTGAATTAGTAAAAAGTGAGGCTGACATGTGGAGCCCACATGTTAGCACTTTTATGGATAAGGTTGTGGATAATGTTGATATTTAATAAATAAAGAAATTTTCAGAAATTTATTTAAATTGATTAAAACTTTGAAATTCAATATCTTTTAAACTGTAACTCCGATTAAAATAATTTATATATCAAAATTGATCAGAAAAATATAACGAATACGAATACGCTATCCGTATGTCTACCACCCCCATCTAACACAACGAACATCGAACCGTCCCCCTCTGGAACGACTGTCCAATGATTGCCCGATACCGATAAACTGTCCGGATGAATTTATTCTGAACACCAAAGTTGTTCAAAATGGATCAACTAACATGGATACACATTTCACTTGTTTGTCGGATGTCCACGACACCTCCGGCATGGTACCTTTCTCCCTCCGGACAACCTGTCCGATAATCACCTGGAGCTGGCAGTTCATCCCCGGATGAATTCCCGCTCCGACCAACGTGCATTGCACTACGTTAGAACACCGTTAGCATTGCATCTGTCATGTCATGCATCTGTTTGTTTATGATTGCTTTATATTTACTGTTCTCCCCCCTTTATTCGCCGGTAGACCCCGCTGCTACCGCCGACTACACAGCTGCTAAGTACGACTACTACGTCGACGACCCTGCCTCTACTGCCGAGCTTCCAGGCAAGCAGAGCCATTCTCTTCCCCAGATATCGCCTATCTTTTCCGTACTTTCTTGCACTAGGCATTGTTACTTCTGCTGCTACGATTACAATCCTATTCAATTGCATAGCCTGATTTTGTCGCCCCTTGATGTACCTTCCTTATCCTATGCTTCCTGCTTTATCTATATATTATATTTAGCTATAAACCCTGCGCATTGTTAGCTAGGTTTAGAATAGCGGGCCGTGATCACTCTGGTGCGTGAATGCGGATAAAAAATATATACAACTGCAATAGGTACGGATCAATGCAGACGCCCTAGGGAACCTACAAAGGCGAGACTCTACGGAGTCGCTTCGAGTTTGACTTACGAGTGGACGAACTCGTATTTCACTCTCGTCGGCTGAGTAGTGTAGCATCACTGGGATGATACGAGGGTATTCCTCTTTAGTTCATTACTCTGGTGTCTCGGCACCACCGGGGTGATACGAGAATATTCCTCTTTAGTTCATTCCGCTGATGCCTCAGTCGAGCCATCTCAAGTGTACCATCGAGGGTGATTCCTCCTGGTTTCACTTGATGGTAGGCACTCGAATCAACTGGTTTCCTTAAAGGTAAGGAGTCGGGTGACCCAACGGTGCCCGCGCAGGGTATCTTAGCGGAACGACAGGTCAGGTGTATTCCACCGGTGTGCGGCGAGCCTGGTGCTGTTCGTGGCCGACAGATATCCTGTTGTACGAAAGTCGAGCTCTTCGGAGCGAACGCGAGACAAGTTAAGGAGACGGTTCACCTTGTTGGTAACCGCACGAGTTGGTGGGACGTCAGGGCAGGCACCGATGTTACTAGTGGACCTGACTGCTGTCGTTGTTCTGACAGAAAATAAATAAATTACTTAATGGTTCGGTGGATGTCTTGAGTTGGCTATATGCCATGTATGCACTACCTACCCGTGGGAATTACTGTGCAGTAGTACGTTCGGGTTGGGGTCCAAGGCCCGGCGTACATAGGATTTAGACCGGCAGATGGCCTCTCTATTGAGTTTGAAAGATGGGCTACGGAGTGTCGGATAGCCTAGGTGGAGCGTTCCCTAACAAGGTTCCCGCCACCCTGGAGATCCGTGCGTGTAGTGTAACACAAGTGCACCCCTGCAGGGAAGATTAATCTATTCGAATAGCCGTGTCCACGGTAACAGGACGCTTTATGCTAAAGCTGGATCTTACCACTACAAACTATTATTATTAAACTGTATGGTTCCGGGTTTTCTTCCTCGTTGGGATGTCGAGGAGGTGAACTCGGAGGCATTGCTAATTATTACAACTTATTATTATACAATGCTGCAGCAACTTCTGCTGCATTGTTACTTTATGCTTTATATAAACTGTTGGCTGATTTCTCTCCTTGTGCTGCAAGACACGTCAGAAGATGCTAGTCTTCAATAGGCCTAGCTTCTTACCCTTATTCTGATTTATATCTTGCAGTACACTATATATAGCCTCCCCTTTCCATTTGATACAATGCATAAATGCTTAGTAGCGGACGTAAGACTCGCGAGTATGCTAGATACTCACCTTTGCTTTATTTCCCCCTTTTTGTTTTGCCTGATCGGCCTCTGCAGTCGATGTTGGATCCTTGGAGCCCAGGAGCAGGAGATCCCCGATTTCGACCACCGCAACATGAAGATCCCCGATGCCTTCTACGATGTCGAGTTCCCCTTTGACCAGGAGTAGTTTGGAGGTTCCGAGGCAGGAGGCCTCGCCTTTTCGATCGTTGTTGATTTTTGTGCTAGCCTTCTTAAGGAAAACTTGTATTCTTGTGTCTGTACTCAGATACTATTGCTTCCGCTAACTTTGTGCTTTCGAGCTGTTGTATTCGAGCCCTCGTGGCCCCTGGCTTGTATTAAACAACTTGTATTATTTTATTTGTAGAGTTGTGTTGTGATATCTTACCGTGAGTCCCTGATCTCGATAGTGTACCTTGCGTGATTACTGTACACGGCTTGATTTTGGGGGCGTCACATTATACAACAAGAAAATAACAGTTTTTGCCATGTTTTCCTAATTTTCACTAAGTCCTAGACCAGTAATGTTTTATTGCATTTTGCTTGGGCTATAATTAATTGTTCATGATGCCTTTTTGCATGATTCATTTTTGCCATGCCTTCCCTGTCATGTCTACTTTAGTTGCATATCATTTGTGAGCATGTTTGCATTCATTATCATGTTTATGCATTGCTCTAAAGTGTGCTTCCTGATGTTGGCAGATTGTAATCCAAACTTGTTTTTCTTGTATCTTTTTAACCGTAACTCCGTTTGGAGTGTTCTTTATATTTAACTTGATTAGTTTTTCATGTACTTTGTGTTTATGCTATTGTTTGATGCTGTTAACCAACCTAAAATATGGTTTATGGCAGAACAGTACCAATTACTTAAATTGTCGTGGGGTACTTAGTGGATGTCATGTTTAGGTTGTGCCTCACTTAAATTGACGAGCATAGATAGTTTATCTTATGCTTCACCTCTTGCCATGTTTGTGTGCTATGCCATGCTTGAGTGATATGCCATGTTAATAAAATTTTCTCACCTTGTGTACCTAAACAACTTGAACCATCGTAAATGTGCGGTATCGTGGTGTGTGACGAGTACTCCACTTAACCTGTTAGTAACCTCTCTCGACGGTATGTGCGATGTCTCATGTTTCCTTCTTGTTGATGCTTGCTCGTGTTTGCTTTGTAGTAATAGATGCTTGCTCGTTGATTGCCTTCCAGTGTTTACCTCTTGTGTGCTTCCGCGGGTACCTCTCGGAGATGATGCGAGCTTGCGATCAGCTACACCTTCGGAATCCGACTTATCAACAGGAAAAGACTGTACATTACTTATGATCCATTCTATTTCAACCAGCGGTTTGCATGCTAGTATAGGTTAGGTTCGATGTTTGATCCTACCACATGTTTACAGCCTCTTTCAAACCGATAGAACCATGTCCCCTCCCAGCAAACCTTGTACTGCTATGTTACTATTGCCCGTTGCTCAGCCCCTGCTTAGTATGCATGCTTAGGATGCTACGATGTTACCATGTTACTCCTTGGTTTGGGCTATCACATTATTATATTGTTGTTGATGATATGATAATTATACTGTTGAATATATTCGACGAAGGATGGAAGGTCTAGGCTATGCCGCCCCGACACTTTGTTCCATTCGAGTCACCTAGGATCCGAGTTCCGGGTATTGGTTTTAAGACTGAGCATGCCTAACCGCGTGTGGGATGTTATGGGGTCCACTTTTCTTACCTACCTAGCTTCAAACATTTCTAGAGGTGGCCCAAGCTGATTTTCGATTTGCAAACCATGCATATATGTCTGTCGGGTCGCTCTTAGCAGATATCCTTTTAAAACAACCTGGGCCAGCGGAGACATAGTTTCCTTGTTGGTCCATCCTTGACCGCCGAGGGCCCGGCCCCATGTGAGGTGTCCCGGTAACCAAAACCCTGTTGAGACGGAAGAGGCCGATCCGAGGGCGCGGCCGGCTTTTGGATTGGATGTCGACTCCCCGTGGGCCACCCGGATTTCTTCGTTGTTAGCTAGAGGGACCTGTCGTTTTGGATATCTTGGAACTAAATCATAAAATGGTTGCCTGTGATGGGTAGCAACTGAGAGAGATGGGCGTGCGTGCGGAGACTTGTAATGGGCAGTTGGTACACCCCTGCAGGGTTAAATCTTTTCGAGAAGCCGTGTCCACGGTTATGGACGACTTGAGACCTACTCCTTGTTCATAGACAACAACAACTGAGATAATCTTAATATAACTTGATCAACGTGTGTGTGCCTTGACTGCTTCTTCTTCTTCGGGATGCGAAGGGGAGGACAAGGATAGGATAGGTGTTATGCTTGTGTAAGTAGGTGGATAGAAGACTTGTTTGAGGTGATTCCTCATCGAATTCTTGGCTTCTTATCTTACTCACTAGATTGTTAGCCACTTCATAAATGCTAGAGCATCAGCAACCTCACCACTTACCCCCTCCTTACCATAAAATACTAGTTGTCCTAGAATGACGAGTGATGAAGTCCTTGCTGGGTCAGTTGACCACTACAGTTGGATGTTGAGTACTTCTGTACTCATGATACTACCCCCAAACTCTTTTCAGGGTTCTTGATCGACAACAGGTACGGTGATCGATGTTTCACGGAGACTCGACGACGACTAGTTAGGCGGATCCCGGCGGAGGGCCTGGACCCGTGTGGTTATGGGGATCGATGTTTTTCTCTTTGCCACTAGGCATTTGATTGTAGTCTGTACTCAGAAATGTATCTTCCGTTGTTGTATTGTATTAAGGCAGTTGTATGCCGATTGTATGAGATGTTGTATCCTTGTATCTGTAATGTTGTGATATCATGTTGGAAATCTGGGGCATATGGCATTGTCATATGTCGTGGTGGGACCGATATGTGCTTCGTCCCCGGATCTGGATGGAAACATTTAGATCTGGAACAGTATCGCATATTGGGCCTTACATGAACTTCCCTATCTTCTCTGGGTGGACGCATCCATGAGAGGATGCTTGGATATGGTGGCTTATAATGGGGTGGATCTTCCTTCTTCTGGTTTCTTCCTCTTGCCTCTCTTCTCCTTTCCCTTTTCCCGTTCTCCTCCTCCTCTTTCTCCCCCCTACTGATGTGGTTGGCGTCTCCCTTTTATAGAGAAAGGGGCTCGCCACAGCTCCACTGACAGCTACAGTAAGGGTGGTTATCTCGAGCTTGTGGACACAAGGTTTCCTGGGTTCTTCCGAGAAGGTCCCGTGGCGTCGCGGGGAAAACTAGGGCATGCATGTGCTGAGTATGCGTGAGAGAGCCCGCCAAGTGGAGGCTACCTCCTGTCAGCGGTGCACGCTTGTCTTCTAGTGCTTTGAATGCACTGCCTTCTTTGTCAGGCGGTGAGAGCCAGCTGGGTGGATCCATCCTTCCGGAACATATTCTGTGAAATCCTCCGGAGCGTTCTCGGCGTCTCCTTGCCGGAACTCTTCCACGGCCGCGTTGGAGCGGTCCGAGAGGCGTAGTCGGAACCAGGGAAACGTGGTACCCCCGGTATCCGGTTACCGACACGGTGTCACTATCCACACTGAAGTCGCGGTGATTTCTTTTATTTCACTTCTATTGGCTAGTGGAAAGACGCTCCTGTCTACCACCATTGCAATTTCTTCGAGTTCCTGTTGTGCTCCGAATGTGTCGGAGAGTTGATGGCAGTCTTGATCGCATTGATCTGACTTGATGAAGTTTCCACTGACTGTGATGACTCCGGCGGGTCCCTGTATCTTGAGCTTGAGGTACGCGTAGTGCAAGACTTCCACGAACTGTGTGAACGTCGGTCGACTGAGTATGGCATGGTATTGGGACTGCCAGTCGAGCACTTCAAATTCTAGGGATTCTCTTGCGAAGTTTCCCTTGCTGCCAAAAACCACGTCAAGCTTATTAGGGTTTGTATGTGTTCTTCAATATGTTGCTCTACTCTCGCAAGAGGAAGTGAGGGGGTATTTATAGTCCAAGGGCCGAAGTGGCCGTTGGAGCTGTTCTGCTGTGAAAATGTCGGATGTCCGAAATCCAATTGTCGGACGTCCGAAATATGTTAGACATCCGAAATGTTCTTTCGGAACACATGCGAGGCAAGCCATGTCAGTAGACAGTGTAAGTTTCGGACATCCGTTGAGTTTCGGACGTCCGAACGCCGTCGGACTTCTGTCAAAAGAGCGAGCCCTACTGACTATCTGGACACAATAATTTTGGTGGGGATCTAATGTCCGACAAGTTTCAGACGTCCGATGGATCGGACGTCCGAAATTCATAGGACATCCGTCCAGATAAAGAACAACAGGAACCCAATACTGAAACGTGCATAAATTTACATACAAACTCCGATTTTAATGATCTTGGGCTTATTTTAAAGCTATTGAAAAGCTCAAGATCCTCAGATAGAGAACCACCCAAGATAAACAAAAATCTAAGGTGCAAAGTATGTAAAGGATATGCCATAGCATTTGAGGAATGAGTTGGCTTTGGATTACCCCCTTTTTTGTATAAAGGATAGGAGTGGAATTGAGTTAGGAATTTTTGACTTGACCAAGTCCATTACTAAAGCCCTTTGATCCCCTCTTAATAGTGCGGAATCCCTATAACTCAAGAATGATAAAAGAACTATACTATAGCTTCCGTAATTCCTTTCTTGAGCATGTATCCTTTTCGATGGTCAATGATCCACGACACAATACCTTTGACTTGAGCGTTCCACTTGAGCTTGATGATGGGGTCATGCTTTCCTCAAGATGTCCATGCAATATTGGCCACATACCTTGGTGAAGACTTCAATTAGTTTCCTCGTAAGTCATGAGGAAAACTTTACATTATATTCCCTCTTCACAATTTCCACCACGTGATTATCCACAAGCTTCAGGCATGTAATCCTCAGAGATACATATCTTGAACTTGACCTTGTTTAACTTGATGACCATTACACTTGATGTCATCATCTCATGGGCACTTGTGATCTTTCTCTTGATGCATTCCCATGAGAAACACCTATTCCTCAAAGATATAGAAATACATCGTATGGGTTAGAACTCAAAGCACAATTGACAATTTCTTACCATGCCACAAGATCCCATATGGTACATAAGTAGTGCTTGAGTGTTGACCATGAAGAATTCAATCTTTCATCTTTCTCTTGGTCAACGTTCATCTTTAGTCCATGATCAAGTGGTGTCCAGTCCAAAAGATACATGACAGATATATTACGCAAATTATTGAGACCTTAAGATGACCTCAAATGAACAAGTGTTCAACATGAACATTCTCAGTCTTGTTGAGGTAAATAACTTTGCTTTTTGAATCATCTTAATCTGAGGTTGTATACAGTACGTGAGACCCAAATACCGATCTTCAATAGATTGTATTCGTTGCACATTCATACAGTCTTCTTATCATTATCCATGGGACAACCATCCATAGATCCATGATGCCATTGTTGCTTTATTGGAATCATAATTCATTACCAAGCCACAATGGATACATTTGTGTTGATGAACAATGTTCTTCATGCATTGCCTATGTAACGTTCCTTCAAATATATATATATCTCAATGCAAACATTAGTCCATAAGGATTGTCATTAATTACCAAAACCACACATGGGGACTACATGTACTTTCAATCTCCCCCATTTTGGTAGTTGATGACAATCTCAGTAAGAGGGTTTATATAATGAATATTCAAACAAGCATGCAACTTATCCAAGGATAAATTGTGTACTTGGGTTCTTTTGATAGCATAAAGTAACACAAAGTTACTTTATGTTATCCGCACAGGTTATACTAGCATCAAAATAGTACACAAGAATTTGATGTTCGTAGAACCATAATATATAGAGAAAACTCCCCCACAATATATGCATGTGTTAATGAACTTGAATTTCATTGCATATGTTGACCATGTTGATGTTTACTCTATATACGTAGCTCATTCATGCCATAACCATAAATAACACTGATATATATGCATGAATGACATCAACCACTAAACCCCACTAAAAAACCCCACTAAACCCTCTAAACTTCTCCCCATTGGAAACAAATGCTAAAATGGAAGGAAAAATCTAGAGAAACCCATATGGTATGAGACCACCATAATGTGTGCATATGAAAAGTTATGAGTGAAATCAAATGCACATATTCTATAAGGAACACATGGAGAAGCTCAACCTTAAGTGGGGATCAATAAAAGGTAGCAAGGTACAATCATATGAAGATAAGAATTAGACATATGAGGAATACATTAACACACATGAGTGCAAAAGGAATATGCAAGACATAAAAGCACTCACATAACACCCTTCTACCGAAGCCACCAAAGAAACAACAATGAACAAACTAAGTGTTCGACAATGGGTAGATGATATCAAGGGAATATAATAACTTGTTGATGTATATAAGTTCCTAAGTGGCAATACACAACGAAACTCACATATAAAAGATAGTTTCAATTGATAGCGACATGATATCCATATGTGAACCCATTGTTACACAAGTTTGATCCTATCATAAGAGCAAGGCACATGACACATGACACATGGAACATGGCACATGGCACAAATTGATCTCATTTGTATAACCATGAATTTCTAATCAAGAAAGAACATGCTTCGAAAAATTAGAGTGTTTCTATAATTTCATCAAAATTGCATATGAGAGCACATTTGAGGAATTGATACGCAATAAATTTCCTTATGACAAATTTTGGGGTAACTTTACCATTATATGCAACTTCCCAATTGCTTCTTATCACAAAACTTTGCTTGTAAGGACATGCAAGAAAGACACTTGTAGCAAGAACTAAGCATGTCATGATACAACCTACACAAGGTTGACCACATTACACTATATATATATATATATGCTTGTAATACATCGAGGTTACCGTGATGGCATTGGAATTAAGTTTTTAGATCAATAACATATTATGGCTTGACTCCTGGTTCCTCATGAAAGCACCGCATTTTCAATGAATAAGCCAAGCACCCAACATTCCTCAAATGTACCTAAGAACATTTAAGTGCAATATGGTCCCCAACCTTCTTGGGTCCAAAATGGTTAGCATAGCTACAACAAACTCCACTTAACTATTTGAATATGAATATGCCTGCACATCTTAAACGTCAAGGTTTGATGGAGTTTCCCCTACATATCTTGGATCAAATAGAGAAAGCAGGGCATGAAGATACACATATATTTACGCGTGCATGCACAAGCATATCAAGAACCAAGAAGATATAATTTAGACTGTAGAATATATAAATGATGAACACTTAAATAAAATCAACCATCCTTGATGTTGTCAAAATTGTATCAAAGTGATGAATCAACACATGATCACACACATAGTTCAACATATGAACTAAGCAAAACCAAAGTTCACATAAGATATACATTACACGTATTTTCAAGGTTATATCAGACTCAAATGGATATAAGATAGTATAACTAGTGAGATAAGAAACTCCCGTAACTCCACAAAACTAAGAATATGAACTAGAGCAAAGACACGGGAGAACATTTGGGAGACAAATGGATTTCTCGGCAAGATGTAAAATGTACGTTGAAGTAATGGCCGAGACGAAGATGATCTACTAATTCTACACCATGAGGGAATCCAGATTTGTGGTATCTAGAATAACACTCGCTGGTAGATTACAAAGATATGCAAGATCAACTTCAATATATAAAAATGATAAGAGTTTATAATTTACCACAATCCTTGTATAGGAAAATCTTAATATTCCAATTAGATAGATGCCATCCATAACCATACATGGAATGAATTGAATCAAACAATTTCCCACCTAAGATTTTTAAGATAGATCATGGAAAAAATGCACAAGAATACCATACTCAAACAAGACAATGCATGCCACATAGATATAAGATAATTCCAAATATGAATTCTAAATGGCATTATTCAGTTTATTCATGTCAATAAGGATTGCGGTATGTACATAGTATACCGCTCCCCCATAACACTACTAGAGAAAAGCCTATACATGGAAATCTCATTAGTGGCGCATCTTCTATGTAATGCGCCACTAGGTTATAAGGGGTGGAGCACTGGTCAAAAATGCGCCACCTCTAAGATCTTAGAGGTGGCGCATATTGTAAAATGCACCACCCATAAGGGTGGGCCAGCCCTGGATCCTCTTATATGTGGGGCGTTTGGCAAAATGCACCACCCCTAAGAACCTTATAGGTGGTGCATATTGCTGATGCGCCACCGAGCTTATGGGTGGCGCATATTGGAAATGCGCCACCCCTAAGAGCTAAATGCGCCACCCCTAAGAGATTAGGGGTGGCGCATTTTCTGTATGCGCCACCACTGACATGCAATATGTGCCACCCCTAAGTATGGAGCTACCCTTATCTACTCCACCCCACCTACCACCTCTCATTCACTCCACACACTTCTTAAAATAGATCTACTCTTCTCACCTAGATCTATTCGGTTTTTTCCTCTTCCCCACCTCATTTCTTCCATTTATCCATCCATACTTGGCTTAAAATCTACTTTGTTTCATAATAAAGTAAGTGGGCCTCCTCCCCAACTCTTTTCTTCCATTTATCACCCATAATTTCCTTTATTAGCTTGGGGTTTCATGTATATGTGAAGCTTGGGTTTGATGTATATGTGAAGTATATATGTGAAGCTTGTGGTGGTTTGAGGTATATGTGAAAGCTTGAGGTGGTTTGATGCATATGTGAAAGCTTGAGGTGGTTTGATGTATATGTGAAGCTTATGGTGGTTTAATGTATATGTGAAGCTTATGGTGGTTTGATATATATGTGAATCTTGAGTTGCCAATGTTTTGCGAAATGTTGATTCATTTCCGTTTCAGCAAATTTCTGGCGCACTCTCCGCATGCTCCCATGCATTATTAGGGAAGGTCATGCCAAATTTTTCTAGCGACGACCGTGATATATAATTGTTTTTCTCTCTCTATGTACACAGGCAATCATAGTCTACGAGATGCTGAGCGATATCACCGTGACTAGGTGGATGCAATGTGCGATAAACAACATGCTACGGAATAATAGGACGGATATAAGATGTCCGTGTCAGAGATGCAAACTGCAGTGCGTGACAGAGGCTGATTCCGGAATATTGGAAATACACCTGAAGCGTAATGATTTGATGGATGGCTACACACGGTGGACAAGTGATGAAGCTGATGAGGAGGAGGACATCAATGCGCCAGTAAATTAGGAAGGGCAACCAGACAACAACGGCGGGCGACAAGACGAAGAGAATCCCGTACATGATCATGAAGAAAATGCCGAAGCCGATCATGAAGATCAAGATGCCGGACATGAGGATTCAAGATGGGTGCGGGACCCTCATGTTCAAGATATGCATGTCAAAGAGGCGGTGAACGCAAGAGGTGCGGCTAGAGAGAAGGCCAAGATGGCGCAACTCGAGAAAGATGCGGTTACGACGTTGTACGAAGGATGCAACTACGGGGATACCCGCTTGAATGTAACACTTGGGGCTATGGACATGAAGGCAAAACACAAATGGACCGACGAAAGCTTCGATGATAACATGGAATTCTGGCACTACCGTCTTCCGAAGGGCAACACGTGCCCAACTAGTATCGCTGAGGCCAAGAAAGTCCTTTGCCCTCTCGATCTTCCGCACGTTAAATACCACGTCTGCATAAATGATTGCATGATCTGTCGGGGTGAGGACGAAGATAAAACGACATGTTCGGTGTGCGGTCTTAGTCGATACAAAAGAGGGAAGAAAGTTCCTAGAAAAGTTGTATGGTACTTTCCGATCACTCCTCATCTGCAGAGGTATTTCGTAGATCCCGAGGAAGAAAAGCTCATGACCTGGCACGTAGATAGAAAGAAGCTAAAAGAGGATGATCCGAACCCGGATCAGGAAAAGGAGTACATGTTGAGGCACCCTTCAGATGGTAGCCAATGGACTGCGTTAGACCTCGAATACCCAGATTTTGGGAAAGAACCAAGGAACCTCAGGATTGGTGTGAGCGCCGATGGAGTCAATCCGTTTGGCGGCCAGAGAAGCACATACAGTACCTGGCCCGTGTTTGTATGCATATACAACCTTCCCCCTGGATGTGCATGAAGAAAAAGTACATAACGATGTGTATGCTAGTTCAAGGGCCGAAACAACCAGGTACAGACCTCAATCTATATCTGCAGCTGTTGAAAGAGGAGCTAGAAACGTTATGGAAAGACGGAGTCAATACGTGGGACGCCGCGGCAAAATAATATTTCCCAATGGAAGCTGATGTGATCACGACGGTGGACGACTATCTCGGATACGGATATTTCTCAGGGCAGGTGGTCCTAGGATACTGTGCATGTGTTAGGTGCATGGATAATACAACGTACCGCCAGCTACCGAAAGAACTCGGATCTTCAAAAACCGTGTTCTAGGGGTCTCGGAGGTGGCTTCCCAAGAAACACGCATGGAGAAAACAGGGACATCTGTTCGATGGAAGCGAGGAGCTCCGAGCACCCCCAGCTCGAAGGAGCGGCAAAGAAATTGACAACTTGCTGAAAACTTGGAAAGAGTGCCCCACGCCGGGAAATAAAAAAAGAAGACTCGACCCTTGATGAGGGTATGGAAAGCGAGGTCTGTTTTCTGGGATTTGGAATACTGGAGTCTCCTCCGCAGTCCTCATAGCCTTGATCTCATGCATATCACAAAGAACGTGTGTGAGAGCTTGTTTGGCACGCTGCTCAACATGCCGGAGAAGACCAAGGACGGGCCAAAAGAAAGGAATGACTTGAAATTTATGGGCATCAGGAGGGAACTTCACCCCCCCTAGTGATGACGATGATGAGCCGGAGGAGGAGGAGGATATGGAAACGCAAAACTCTCGCAAACGAAAAAGGGCGACCAAGAAGAAGACCGGTATTGATCACTGCCCACAGGCATGCTTCACTCTGTGCGAGCAGGAGATCAAGCGGTTTATCCACTGCCTCATAGGAGTAAAATTTCCGAACGGCTATGCGGGGAAGATAAGCAGATACCTAAACGAGGCGAAGCACCGTTTCAGCGGGATGAAATCTCATGACTGTGCCGTTCTGATGACGCAAATTCTCCCGGTTGCGATCCGAGGGATAATGGATGACCACGTTCGTAAAACGTTGTTTGGCCTCATCTCTCGAAAGTCGATTTGCGCTACGCAACTCAAAAGGCTACAGCAGGATATCATGCTCATACTATGTGAGCGTGAGATCTATTTCCCGCTCGCGTTCTTCGACATTATGGTGCATCTGCTGATCCATGTCGTGGAGGATATCGTCCAACTCGGGCCTGCGTTTCTGCACAGCATGATGCTGTTTGAAAGGATGAATGGACACATCAAAAAATACGTTCGTAACAGGTCCCGACCAGACGGAAGCACAGCGAAGGTCTTTCTAACCGAAGACTGCATCTCTTTTTGCACGAATTATTTCAACACAGAGAACCCTGTTGGTCTGCCCGTCAACAAGCACTTTGGTAGGATCGATGGGTGTGGTCACCAGGAGGGAAGCCGCGCAATGCATATCAACTTCGAGGGTCGAGACATAGACTTTGAAATAGCAAGCCTAGTCGCGCTACAAAACATTTAGCTGGTCGATCCTTGGATAATAAAGCCTAAGGATGTAATCAGGAAGAAGTACAGTGATCAGGGCCTACAGATAAAGGACTGAGATCCACGGCTAATCAAAAAGCACAACTCCGGTTTCATGACTTGGTTCAGGGACGAGCGTCGTGCTAATCCCCCGCGAAGGAACTCTTCCGAGGACGAAAAGATGAACTCGTGCTATACCTGAAGCCAAATCCAACTCTGTGGGCGCGAACGTCACCGCGAAAAATGAGCCATGGGTACTGGCTAGCCAAGTGGACCAATGCTTCTTCATCCCCGATCCATCAAAGCCAAGCCGCATTGTAGTGAGGAGAGGCAAAATAAACATCATCGGAATGGGTTGAGTCCCCAACGAGCAAGACTTTGACAAGTACGGCGACCCGAAGATGGAAGATGACTACGCTGCTCAGGATACATACACCACAACCCTACCGAAGAAAGGTCTACCGTCCAAGAGGAAAAGTGAAGGCGTCCCGGCCCTAAATTATTCAACCACAAGAAAGAAGGGCAAGAAGAAGATCGTGAGGAAACGCTAGCTAGATAGTTAGCTCCAAATTTAAGACACTATGTTTGTCATTCATGATCACTTTGTGTATGCATGGATTTAATCGACACTTTTGTAATTGATGATCATTTTTAGTTTTTCCAACGGGGTTTCTCAAAATTAAGGATGGGCATGCGTGTCGACCCATTTTACACATAATATTAGAGCACATGATAAAATTTACACGGACTATTACATCAAGTCACATGATATTTAGTAGCGATAGAGCAAGTCTCATGATATTTAATTGCGTTTAATCAATTCAACAACAAATAGGCAAGTCTTAGGGGTGGCGCATTTTGCAGAAATATGCCACCAAGTGGATCCTTGTGCGTTGCGCATTTCGCAGAGATGCGCCACACATAAGGATCCACTTGGTGGCGCATTTCTGCAAAATGTGCCACCCCTAAGACTTGTCCTATCCAACTACGCCCTCCCCTACCCGCAAAATACGCATTCCCCCCACTCGACTCCCTCGACGTCTCTCTCAGCCGCCGCCGCACCTCGCCGTCACCGGAGTCCTAGCCGCGCCCCCGCTCTCCGGCCACTGCCCTCACCACCACCGGAGCCTCACCCGCGCCCCCATCTACGGCCGCCGCCGTCCTCGGGCGCCACCCGACCTAGGCGACGCCGGATCCGCCCCCGCGCTCCCATACACGGTCGCCGCCGTCCTTGGGCACCACCATCGTCACCGGAGCCGCCCCCCTCACCGCCACCAGAGCTGCCAACCCGACACCCCCGATATGAGCACGAATCCCCCTCCATCTCCATCCACCTCCTGCTCCCCTGTCCCCATGGCTAGGGTTTCTAAATGTTGCAAATTTCGGTGGGAATTAGGTCGTGCTGCTGCTGCAGAATTTTTTTGTTGCTCAATGCTACTTCATATTCAATTGTAGTCACAGATGGCATCAGTTTCTGAACTCACCAATTAGATGGTGAGGAGTTCAGCAAGCCCTAGGCTAGCATCTGTTCTTAACATATTTATAACAGAGAAAAGAGGGGCCATGTGTGATCTTGCACCTTGTGGGAAGGTGGAAACAGTACTCCCTGTTTACATGTTCGATCTTGCACCTTGTGCCATAGTGAATTCTATCATTCTCTCCTGTGTTAATGAAGTTTAGCATAGTGAAATCTTGATCTAAAAAGATACAAGTAGCTTCATCTTGGTACTACATGTGCAACTAGAACTACACTACAATAAGGAAAAAAATAGACAACACTATTTGTAGAGCATAACCAAAGCATTTCAATTGTAGGGTGTAAGTGTAACTCATAGTTGGATTCAGGGGCCCTAAGTGCATTGTGGGATGCTTTGCATCCTTAAAATGCAATAATTTGGGGAGGCAGACCATGCATGCAAAAAAGAAAAAGAGAGAGGGAGTCCATGCATGCAGAAAAGAAAAAGCAGGCTCCTATAAATGTCAATCTTATGAAACTAGTGGCAAGAACAATATAGAAAGTTTTAAAAGGAATCCTATACATCCAAATATACCACAACAGCGAGATTCCCATAGTGTAGTTGTTGTTCCAACAAAACCAAAAAATCTGTGTCTTTCATTGTTTTCATATATATACAAAATGGTTTTGTGGTTTCATTGTTTAATTGCATGGAAGATTCTTTTTGTATCTATTTTAGTGCATTGTTCTACACTATATATGTGCTGGTTGTGCCTACATGTAGGCATTTTTTGTGCGGGTACAAATCATTATCCCCTTTCTCCCGAAATGTTGATTAACTTCCGTTTCGGTTGAGAATTGGGCGCTCTCATGTTAAGAAAAATAGCAAAGGTCATGCCGAATTTTTCTGTGAATTCGTGCATGACCTTTGATATTTTTTAACATGAGAGTAGTTGCATTTATTTATTGTGCTAATTAATTAAGTAGTTGCATTTATTAATATTGTACTAGTGCAAACATGTCGACCGGAGCTGACGCCGGTCCTTCTTCTCAGTCGGGAAGAAAATGAAAGCAATTTTGGGAATACTCCCAGGAGGAGGTCGAGGAGCACAGAGAAGAGGAAGTACCTCCGGGCGAGGAGGAGTATGAGGAGGAGATAGAGTCGGAGTCTGACTCATCGAAGGATGATGACATGGAGGAAGAGGGTACAAAAGGGGAGAGGAACACCGCAGACGAGGATGATCATGCCGGTGGCTCAAACACAGATGGTAGCCAGTCGAGGAAGCGGAATCGGAAACCAACCAAGGTCGGCACCATCAGGCAAGAGTTTACCATTGTGACTTCTGTTGGGATTCCTATCGAACCCCAACGTTTCTCGTAAGGGTACGGCCGTCAAGTCGCAGAGATCCTCCGGAACACCGTCCCAAGCACCACAATAAACCTAAGGAGTCGTGACAACACTCATTATTGTCAGCTCCTTATCGACAAGTTGCACAGACGATACAAGTTCCCGGACCCGTACGACCACAAAAACCTCAAAGGGAACAAGGTAAACAAATGGGCCATCAGGAGAATGAGAAAAGCCTTGCCCAGTTGGAAAACCCGGTTGAAGGAGGAAATTATGGAGCACGACAAATCCTGGGAGGTGCTCAAGGAGAAAGAGCCGATGATCGACGAAGCTACCTACGACCTTTTCAAGGCTAGGTGTGACTCCGAGGACACCAAGGCCGCGAGTGCAAAGGGGAAGGCGATGCGGGCGCAGGTCATAGGTAACCACCGTCTCGGAGCCGGCGGTTACAGACATTTCAAGCCTAAATGGGACAAGGAGGATGCCGAGTATGCCGTTGCGGGCCTACCTAACCCCTTTGAGAAATACAAAGCTCATCCACAGACTGAATTCTTTGTGAGGGCCCGGAGCCATAAGGACAAAGAAACCTCGAACATAGTTCTCGATCCTAAGGTTCAGGAGTTTACGGCTGCCATGGTAAGTAGTTCACCGCGGCCTCATCGCAGGGGTCGTATATTAAGCCGGCCGGCCCGTGGGACACCTCTTTTAACAGGGCGATGAACAAGGTCAAGAAGGTTGAGAACGTATGGGCGAAGCCATCGTCAGCCGACCATGTGGTCGGCTTTGGTGCGGACCTAAATTGGTCCGAATATTATGGGAAACCGGCGGAGCAGTCTGGTTAGAGGGGGCGCAAGGTGAGAAGGACTGAAGAAGACGCCGCATATGTTCGCGGACTGCAGGAGAAAGTGAACATGCTTCCGCAGCTTGTCCAGGACGAAGTGGCAAAGACAATGAGGGCCTTCCTTCCTGATATGATGCAGTCACTCGCGAATTGGCAAGCGCGTGGTGGAAAAGGGTCCATACCGATTCCGAGCATGGTCGGCAGCAACTCGGGCACCGCGGCGGTCGCAGTCCCGACTCTAGCTCCCGCATCGACTCCGGCTCCCGCACCGACTCCGGCCGCCAACACCGCGACGTCGGCGCCGGACGTGATGGTGACTCCTCCAGCCACGATCAAGCAACCGGGGCATAATAATAATGCACCCGCCGGTAGCGAAAAAAGGGCGACCGACGTCAAGGGAGGCAGCGCACCCTTCGTCTCTTGCATGCCCGCCGTCGTCAGTGGGGTCTCTTCATTGGCCGACCTCGACGCCCTCAAGGTAACTATAAGCGTCTGCAACTCAAACGAGAACTTCATCTCCTTGCCTTTTATTACTGGCATCTCTCTGATCCCTACATGCATATGTCTCTTTCACAGGAGGACACTCCATGCATTCTACTACAAGTCGTGGACAGCGAGTTGAAGGATGTTGCCAAAGGTAAAATCCTTCAACCCGAAAATCGAGTGTTGCACAATAGGCCGATGGCACTGGAGATGCATAGGGTTCAAATCTCTCTCGTGATTTCGGGCTACGAGAGAGTGGAACCTACCATTCAACCCCCCGGATACGATGAGGACGAGACGGTAGTCCTCAATGATTGTTTCGGCCAAATATGCCTTTGTCCGATGACCCAAATGGGTTTGATGACAGGGGAAGGGGGCACCACACAAGGGAGCACGCCGGTAGTCGTCGTGCCGGCGCCACATGATCCCATCGGCGCACAACAAGAAGACGACGATCTTGATGATGATATCAACGCCGACCAGTTCATCAACATGCCTCCTGCTGCTGAAGGAGCCTATCCTGCTGTTGGAGGAGCCTATCATCAACATGCAGACCAGTTCATCAAAAATTTTATGATGCTGATGACTTATTCATGCCTCCTGCTGAAGGAGCCTATCAGCATGACGAGGAAGCTCGTAGTGTAGCTGATCCTGCGGCGAAGCCTACTTGCTCCATGTGTCTCTTTGCTGCTTCTCAGGAGATGTCTCAAGCAGCTTGCGCCTTCACCGAGCCTCAAGCAGATTCCACAATGAGATCTATTCTCAGCCCATCCACACTCCATAAGGCGGCCACTGGGTAGATAAAGGCCGGTGACTGCTCGAAATCAAAAAAGAAGAAGGGACGAAAAAGAAAGAAGGGCGCTTCGAGCAGCCAACCTCCGATGTCGATCAGGGCTCAGGACGGGCCACCAAGACCCAAGGATCTCTCGTTTGAAATCCATGTGGTGGGTAGGGCGATGCTACCTAATGACATGCTCGACCTTGCAAGTTCGGATATGCAGAGTGTGCATCATAGTGTTATGGCATTAGAGAAGATGCTTCTTCGAGAGAAGAATCCTTCGTACCCAGTTTTCATGGCCAAGTTGCCACTCAACATGGGCTTCATCAACAATGTCCCCGCGGATATGATAATCCTGCGGTTCTCAGAGATCTTCAATTTGTTTCATATCCAGCGGCTGGACCATTTCCTTATCCGTCTGTTCTCGCTCAACCTTTCTATATGTATCAGGAGAGATAAGACCCCGAGAGTTGCGATATTGGACCCCTTCTACATGCGTGAAAGCATCTTGATGGACGGCGGGGATGCGACTCTTTCGGCGGGGTACATCAGAGAATTCATGCTAGAGAACGCCGGCAAGGATTCATTTTTCATGACCTACTCTCCCAAGTAAGTCATTCGCTCGCCGCCGTAGCATATATGCTTTCTTAGCTTTCTTCCATTGTCCTCTTCCAACATTCCTTTTGGATTGTTTTAATTATGCAGTGAGGATCAAGACTGCGTGCTCGTCTGCTTTTCAGAGTGTATTTATACTCGGGGAGTGTGAAGAAGATAGATTACAAGTATATCATGAGAGTTTTGGATGATGCTCTCGCCGGCTACAAAAAAGCCGGAGGAAAGATCGTGAAGCACAAGTATAGGAAGAATCAGCCTGGCGTGAGCGTGTTCAACCACACGACGCAGTTCCCATGCGTCAAGCAGCCGACTGGCAGTGTGAGTGATGCGTACTACGCCCTCCATCACATGCGGGAGATTGTACAAGAAGAGCGCAACCTTACACTGCCATGTCATCTCAAAGCGTGGGCCGAAAGGAAGGAGGCAATCGCCGATGCAAATCTTAGGCAGTAGTTCTTTCACATCCAAGGGGAGATGGCGACTATCATCTTTCGTGAAGTACAAATGAAGGGGTCGATCTTCCACTTCAACATTGCACCATCCAATGGGGAGATAGAAGCCCGCCTAAAGGCCTTGTGTGACACAAGGCCTTTCATGACGAAAGAGGATGTCGCCCACTCCCTAAGCCGGGTCACAAGTGATTACGATCGATGTGAATTTCATGCTACATTGTTTCATGCTTAGCGTTGTTAGTTCCGAACAATATTTATGATTTGTGTTCTAAATAAATTTATCTCTATTGCACAAACACTTTTCCATCTTTGTATAAATGTATCATGCATCAGTTTGGCTATGCTACTAGTTTAGCTGATCAGTTCTTGTTAAAGTTGTGTTGTGTGTATGTATCTTCCTATATGCTTAAACGATAAATGTGGTCATTGATGCCATTGTCATTCACACTCACTTGTTTGCTGCAACAGATCGATCTAAATGATCAACTTTATCAAGATGGAGTGAAGAAAACAATACTCGAAGATTAGTTTTATGGTTTTCTTTTATTTCATTTGTAATAACTTGTATTCGATACTTGTAAACAATACTCGAAAACATGTAATGCTTTCTCTAGTTCTGTAATGCTTCTATTTATGTAATAATTTTTGTGATTCCATTTATGTAATTGTTTCTGTATTTTGTTTTCTTTTTCTGTAAATTGATTTTTTTTGTTTTCTGTAATAAATATTTGGTAACGCATCTTCTGTACAGGTAGTGGCGCACCTGTAACGCGCCACCCCTAAGGAACCTTATGGGTGGCGCGTTCTGAAATGGGCCACCCATACGGTCTTAGGGGTGGCGCATTCAGAATGCGCCACCCTTAAGCCCTTATTAGTGGCTTGTCCTTAGTGGCGCATCCACAATGCGCCACTAAAGGCTAAAAAAGGACGCCACCATAAGCCCTTTCTCTAGTAGTGTAATGTGATACTTCATGTATTATTCACATGAGTCAGATGAAACCCAATTTATTTGAGATATTTCTAGGGGTTGTACATGGATGCACATTTTACTTTGTGAGTACTGACTATGCTAGATAACATTGTACTAATAATTCTAGATGGTGTTCCACATATATACACATCGAATGTTTGTCATATGTGCAAACATAACACTCCCCCATAATGTGATGATCCATTGATATCCCGAAAGAGTCAAATACGATTCAACTAATGAAGAAATAAATGCTCGAAACAACACACACAACTATATGAAGTGCATTGCAACCTACATATGCTAAATAACACAAATCAAGTATAACAAGAGGCACAACATACAAACACATGCTAGGCACAATACCTACACATGCATGGAGCTAGTAACTTTCAATGTAAACAATGTAACTACAAGTTACCGCAAGGAGGAGCATTGGATTAATGAATATGATGATAATCCACTTGACAAGTAATTAACTACAACTTGTGGTGAAAGTACTTTCTTCTTCTTCATGAAGAAGCTAAGTCTCCAATTCTCTCCACACACCTATTGATCAAGTTAGATCTTGTTGGTCCCCAACAAAGTTGGGTCCTAAGAAATTAGTCACAATAGATTTGGCAACCCAAATGGTCTTATCCATCTTCGAATCACTTTGGGTACCCACAAACTTGGCAAACACATTGTCAACATTATACTTCCTAAGTAAATAATGATCATTTATTATTGGAGGCTTAAAGATGTTACCGTTAGGACATGATGAAGATATGTGTCCCTTCTTACGGCAAGTATAACAACATGTGCTTCCCTTTCTCTTCTTCTTTTCCTTCGCAACATGAAGATCATTATCATGGTTAATCATGGGGAGAGGCCTTTCGTTATCTTGAGATTGTTCTTGAGGCCGCTTCCCATGGTGCTTCTTACTTGAGGTCTTCTTCTTCATTGTAAAAGATCTTACACATATCTTGAGGGAAGTTTTGTACACTCAAGATATTGTGGAGTGTGGATTTCCCATCATAGCACTTCTCCAAGTCTTTCTTCAAACTAGTAACTTGGGCCTTGAGCTCTTTATTCTCCTCTACAATGTTAGTATTGACAAAAGAGCTAAAGGATATAGAAGCTTCATTATTAGAGCAACAAGGCATGGTGAGAAAATCATTGCAACATGTAGCAACATCATGTAGGGAGGAATTTCAAGGACTAGCACATGAGAACAACGAATATGTCCATGGAAGGCATTCTCCATTGGGATGGCCACTAGTATATGTCCATAGCTATATATATCCCTCTCTCACTCAAACTCAACTTCTCACCCCTGTGATGGCCACTAGAATCTTTCCATCGAAGGCCTGCTCCATTGGGATTTCAACCATAGGCTCACGGTTGAAGAACAGGTGCGTCACCGGTTCAAATCTTCTGTCCATGTCTCGGGTGCTTCCTCCAAGGAATTCTTCTTGGTGGCCAATTTCTCCTCAGCCTCTTTTCCCCTCTCATGTTCCTCGGTCGCTTTGGCTCTCCAATGTTGTATTGGGAGATTGGCTTCTGGTTTCAACGTTATGCATCTTAAGAACAGAATTTTTCGATTCTCTGTGGCCTCGAACAAAGTTGGACACTTTATGTATTCACTGCGTGACTGAATCTAGCCCGACTTTGTTTGCCATTTCAATTTGTTCAAAGAGAATTGCTTTGTTTACTCTCCTATTTCTGGTTGGGTGGCTGATGCTGAAATTTATGTGTTATCTCTGAGATCACCATCTGCGGTTCGTTCTAATGTCAATTTTTTAAGAAGTGGTGCTGCTTTGGATAATACGGCTGATACAAAACTAGCTAAATTTGGTTTCGCAATACATTTTTCAGCCAATCTTTTGCACTCTTTTGATCAAGTAGGAGAGGATCCTTTGGTTTCGCAGAATCATGCTCATGTTGAATCTGCTTCTCGTACTGCTCAAGCGCATGATAGCTCGATTCCGATGAACCATTGTGTGTACAGTTCTATGTCACGTCCCCCAGTTCAAGGGCGAGGTTTAATTGTCAAAGATCACATTCCTTCTGTGTTCAATTTCGGGTCCTTTGAGGCAGGATTCTCCCTATAAGATCAGTCTAAATGAGTTTATACGTTCGTTGGTAAGCGTATTAAAACTGATTTGTGGCTCCACGATCCTGCTGTCTTACACAATATTCTTGATTGGCGACTTGCGGAATATTCTGATGCTGAAATCAGTGAGGTAATTGGTAGAGATGTCCTTCCTTGTAACGACCCGGTCCCAAAAGGAACCAAGTCTACTGTGCTTCTGTGCTATCCCTGGATCAGTATGCTAGCACACACAGTACTCGATGAAATACCATGAATCACATGTCAAAAAGTAACGTAAATACATGGTATTTATTACCTTATAGCCTTTGGGCTAGAATACACCGCGGAAATAAACAATACATAAGTGGAGTCCCATCAACACCAACGGAAAAGTTGAGTGTAGACATCGTAACCCTACATCGCATCACTTACTCGTCGTATACAATCCTGCAACACCGAAGGTTACAGCCCAAAATGGGTCAGTACTTTGAATGTACGGCAAGTTACTCCCAAAAAAATATATAACAGACCTATCTTATACATGCAATTTTGGCTGGTGGAAAAGCTCTAAGAGTTTCAGTTTGCATAAAGCTGACTTTTTCCTACTCAAAGATTATCATAACAGTACTACAAAGCTCATAATATGATTGAATTGGTTTCTCCAAGTCAATCTATTCCCAAAGTTGATTAAACCCGATTGATTAATTAAATATGATGAGATCCGTCAACATTCCCACTTCTAGATGCTCAAAGTTGTCCGTAACCGGGGACACGGCTAATCATGATCAGTTTGTACACTCTGCAGAGGTTTGTGCACTTTTCCCCACAAGACTCGACCACCTCCTTTTTAGTTCGTCACACTACATGTTGTATGAGAACCGGAAGGTCGAGACATGGTCTTTTAGAAGAGTTTCCCTCACTCTGGCGGTGCCCATCCCACCTACTCATAACTACATTCGTAGCACCACCTAGTAAGAGTCACTACAACTAATCAACCAAGCCAGAGCCCATAATAGCTTGTGGCTGCACCCGTAAGCTTCTAGTTATGAAAAATATGATTGATCCCTTTAAGCCTGGGTGGCATTCCGCAGTGATTACTGGCCATCTCCAGGTCACTCAGGCAAATCCACTGGTTCCTCCAGGGTGCCCCAACCATTCCACCCAGGTGGTTCATTAAGATTATCTTGGTCCTGTTTACTACTTAGTCACTCATACCTCATAATGGATCACTTCCCAATCCACGTCTACTTAGCAAAGCAGTATAATTCTACACGGTGGCGACAATGATATAAGGTTCAGACCTACCTCAATCAACTACTGGGTGTAATAGCATAGCATAATATATAATCCTATCAATGCATAATATTTAAGTTGGACTACAATGCATATAAAAAAATATAGGTAATACTGGAGCATGATCAAAAGAGTAACTTGCCTGGATCCTGAAGATGAAATATTCTACTCGTAGTCGTCTCTCCTTCTCGTTACAATATATCTAACGATAGAAGAGAAATGCTTCAACACACAAAACAAATCCAAATTCAAGATCCAAATAAAAATACAATTAACAACATAAATATTTAGTCATTACTATTAATAAACTAATTACTATGGCATGGATGGGATGAGATAGGATCAAGTTGGATTGGATGGAAATATGATGGGAATCATATATCCGAGGATTGTAAAATCAATTGGATATGTTGGAGGTTGATTATAAAATCAATTGGATGGAGAGCATGTCAAACTCAGTTGGTTTGTCCATATGAATATTTGAATAGGAAATCAATTCTTGGATTGGATTCAAAAAGATCTGATAGAAATCGTGATGATCTTGTTGAGAAGATTGAATTTTTGTAGCCAAATTTATATAAAAAAGAGATATAACTAAATAGTGTATTTATATGATGGAAAGAATGTGACATTTGTCCAAACAGAAAGATTTGATTTTAAGGATCAAATTTGATGAAGAAAATATTCCAAATTAATTATAGAATAAGATGTATATCAAATATACTCAAATTATAGAAATAAATTTGAGTTAAATTTCAAATTATCAAAAGTGGAATATTACTGTAAAATAATAAACTACATTTTCCAAGGAATCCGGGGACATAAAATTTGTCGAAATCCGACTTACGGGCTAGAAGATATGAATTTTTGAAGTTTATATATTTTTGCTAAAATGAATTACGGGATTAATAAAAGGATGCAAAATGGCAAGTTCTGATAGGTCTGTACCCATTCGATTTTTACAAAATAAAATGATGAACAAAGAGGGGAGAAAGGCTCACCGGAGATCTCGCCGGAATTTTGGAAAAAGGTCTCCGGCGTCAACGAACAGCCGGATGGGGTAGAGGATGATTTGGCCTACTCGATGGACAAGGTTATAGCTCCATGTTCGCCTTCGGATAGGCGAGAAGTTCCACCGGAGTACAGAAGAACGCATGAAGAGCACAATGACACGGACGGCGTGCTCCGGCCTTGCAATCGAGAGGAAAAATATGGCACAACGGTGCGCATCGGCAAGGGGAAGAAACTAGAGGAAGAAATATGGACTAGGTACCTTTCATGGCGACAAAAATCTTCACCGGAAGTGTGGATGCATCTTTACTCCGACGAGAAATTGCGCACGAAGGAGAGGGCTTTGGAGAGGGACTTTATGCGTGGGGATGTGTGGTTCAAAGGGGTCCTAGTGGCGGTATTTATAGGGTCATGGGAGGTCCATAGAAGGAGAGTGGGTGAGGTTTTGGAATGGAGTTAATGGAATTCATGGAGAAATAATGAACATTAAAAGCGAGGTTTTGGAAATAGATTTAATGGAATTTATGGAGAAAATTATGGACAATTAAAAGCATTAAAACGCGTGTTTGTTTCCATGAATGGATTCCTCATGAACTTGTCCACAATTTTTGTGTAGGTTCTGAAGTGAATCGGTCAAAAGAGTAGATGGGAGGAAAGGAGGAAGAGCTTCAGTGGCCATGGCCATTTGCTTCTGTGTTCACGTACACATGAACGAACGAGAGGAAGAAGACAGCTCGCTCGGGCTATGGGCCTTAGTGCAAAATTTGTCCCAAGATAAAGAAAAAGAAAGAGAGATAGAGGGAAAACATTAGATAGATGACCTCAGTCCAATTGACTTAGGAATCCTATTTTGGGTTAAACACTCTCAAATAAAATTGTATAGGCCAAATAAAACATAAAGAGCCTAGGAAAACTATATTTCCCTCTCAGAATAAATTTTAGAAATATATTTTTATGAAAAAAAAACTCATTAACGACATTATTAAATTTTTCCAATACTGTTTTTTGGAGAAGTCATATTATCTCCTCTCATTTTATTTATTAAATTATTGGAAATATTTAAATATCTCTTAAACGTCAATATCCAATAAACTCCAAAATAAGAATTCGAGATTGAGTATGGGATCACAATTAATTTAAGAAACAGATTTTATTCTCACTCGAAAATATTTAATTGTGGTTCGTACCAAATTTCAAAAGGACAAAAGAAAGAAAATCATTCTTTGAAATTTTGAATAAAGTTCACAACCAAAATTTTCATTATTGGATAAATGAGTATCCAATTTTATTAAATGGTTTGTAAAGGTTTAAACAAAAAATCAAGGGAAAAGTTTTCATTTATCCAAAAATCAAAATAATTCAATCAATATTATATTATTTATTAACAATCCAAAATTTTGAAAATTTTGGGATGTTACATTCCTTCCAATGATGTAATTTTTCGAGCTCTCGGTGAATGTAGCAGATTTGGGAGACGTGACCATTTGGTGGCCAATGTGACATCACATTCTGCCTGGGATGTGATAAAGTTGTACATGCTTGTTTTTGCACTGTCTCCTCACGGCATAATGGCTATAGGGTTTGTACCATATGTAATGCCTTGGATCACACCTCTATGAATTGTCGTGCCAGTTTATTCTGTTCGCGTTGTCATTTGCTAGGACATACCAAGAACAAATGTGGCAATATATCCTCTCTGAGGTTCTGTTGGAAAGTTAAGGGTTCGGGTTTTCAAAGGAAGGCATATGTTGCTCGGTCGCGCCCAGCTCGTAAGCATCTCCAAAGGAAAGTGTGGATCCCCAAAAGGAAACCCACATGGAGAAATATATCAACCTCTGAAGGGAAGGACTCATCCTTTTGTAGTCCTCCGAATCCTTCTAACCCCCTGATACGTCTCGAACGTATCTATAATTTCTTCTTGCTCCATGCATGTTTTGTGTGACTTTGCCATGTTTTGCTTGAACTTTCATACACTTTTGAAAATATTTGGACTAATCTATTAACCCAGTGCACCCAGCTGCCAGTTGATGTTTTCTGTTGTTTTTGTATTTCAGGTTTTCCGGCATGAAAAGTGCTCCAAAAAATCCGGAAAAATCAGACAAAAAATCAGCGACCCGGAAGCTTCCAGAGTCACCAAGGCAGCGGAGGGGGGCCACCACAGGGACTCCAGAAGGGTCTCTGGCGCGGCCCCACCCTAGGCCGCGCCAGGGGGCCTCCTGGCTGCCCTGTGGGTCCCCTCGATGCCCCCCTCCGCCTATATTTATCCCTCGGGATGGAAACCCCTAATATCGATCTCTTTTCCGCGAACTCGCCTCTATACCGCCGCAGCCGCCATTTTAAGATCGGGGCTGCCTGGAGAAGCTGCCCCGGCACCCTGCCGGGAGGAGGAACCCCCTCCGGGAGACCATCCGTAGCCATGGACGCCTCCCGTATGTGTCATGAGTAGTCCCCCTTGGACCATGGATCCGTGACCATTAGCTATGTTATGTACTTCTCTCCTCTTTGTGCTTCCACTTTCGAGACCTCGTGAGCTGCCTCACATGATCGAGGCACTATTGTAATTTCTGTTGTTGCTATTCTGAGATTGCTGGGATATGATGGATTCTGAGACTATGTTCAGATTGTGATGTGTAATATATTTGGTTCTTCTCTTTTATATTTTTTTCTTGAGTAAATTCTTGCATGTTCTCTGTTGCAGTATTTTGCTTTGGACAAGTAGTTTGCTTGCAACTCCAAGAGGGAGCGTTATGCTTGATTGTGGGTTCAGCCCCCTGATGTCTAGCTTGAGTGATAGAAACATGAGACTAGGGGATGTGCTATTGCCACCAGGGATAAAACAACGGTGCTTGTACCTGCGGGTGCAAGGATTGTTTACTTTACGCAAAGTTCTTTTAATGCAGTTGTCTGTTGCTTTGAGTTTACACTTTGGGTGGGATTTGCAACTTAATACCAGCGAGATGTTCTGGATAGATATCTCAAGGTGGATGATTCGTAGTAGATGCAGTTGGATTTCGTTCTACTTACCTTCGCGTACTGCCCATTGCTTTTGAGCCCTTCCTTTCTTTGCAGCATAGTTAGCATTGCGGTGCCTTCATAATTCTGTCAATTGCCCAGCTGTGATTTGTTTACCTCGCTAGAACTTTTATCGTCTTTTGGGAGAGAGAAATCACTAGTGAAAATCACGGGACCCCGGTCCATCTTCACATTATTATTTACACCCTTAGTTTACTTTCAGTCTTTACTTTCATTTGCCACTATTATTATATCTTGCGTTGATCCTTTGTAAAAAGCAAGGCCGGAGGAATTGACAACTCCTATGTACTCGTTGGGAGCAAAGTTATTTGTTTCTGTGTGCAGGTCCTGTCAACTCCCTAGCCAGAAGCCAATTTCTGGCGCTGTCGGCACCTTCTTGTATTTCTGCGAGTCCTACTAGAGACAAACCTCGGTATCTTCACCGAGGGTAATTTGCTGCTACACTACATCTCACCTTCCACTTGGGGTAACCAACGAGGAGTGAGAGAACTATCCTCACCATATATGCTAATTTTTGGCGCTGTTGCCGGGGACTCCAGTCTATAAGATAGGGGAGTTGCACGCTATTTTTTATCTTTGCTTTTTAGTCTTGTTAGTTTACCTTCCAGTTTTTACTTTTGTGTCCCTTATAAAAAATACCAAAAATACCTGCTGCTACTATGGGTTCCAATGAAAACACCAAGTTGTGTGACTTCACTAGTCACAACAACAGTGACTTTATCTGCACTCCTATTGCTCCACCTGCCACTTCAGCACCTTCTTATGAAATTAAACCTGCTTTGCTTAATCTTGTTATGAAAGATCAATTCTAAGGTGCTGGAGAGGACGCTGCCTTGCACTTAAACAATTTTATCGAGCTCTGTGATATGCAAAAGTACAAGGAAGTGGATGGAGATATCGTCAAGATGAAGCTTTTTTC
This sequence comes from Bromus sterilis, assembly GCA_950022295.1. Taxonomy (NCBI): domain Eukaryota; kingdom Viridiplantae; phylum Streptophyta; class Magnoliopsida; order Poales; family Poaceae; genus Bromus; species Bromus sterilis. The sequence goes on along the minus strand of OX465596.1, from coordinate 341,203,936 downwards.
CTTTCTCTTTGGGAGGAAGAGCCAAGGAGTGGCTGCACTCCTTACCCAAGAACAGTATCGATTCTTGGAGTAAATGCAAAGATGCTTTTATGGGGAATTACTATCCCCCTGCTGAAATTATTCAATTGAGGAGTAACATTATGAATTTCAGGCAATTGGATAATGAACACGTTGCCCAGGCATGGGAACATATGAAGACGCTTGTCAAGAACTGCCCCACACATGGACTGACTACCTGGATGGTTATCCAGAGTTTTTATGCAGGCTTGAACTTTACCTCGCGAAACCTGTTAGATTCGGCTGCGGGAGGAACTTTTATGTCAACCACACTTGGTGCTGCCACAAAGCTACTTGATGAGATGATGCTGAACTACTCTCAGTGGCACACCGAAAGATCACCAACTGGTAAGAAGGTAAATTCTATCGACGAGATCTCCTCTCTAAATGAAAAGGTTGACCTTATCATGTCTCTACTTACCAAGAAAGCTCCTGTTGATCCTCAGGATGTTCCTTTAAATTCCTTGGTTGCTCAAGAACAATTAGATGTGAATTTTGTCTCTAGAAACAACTTCAACAATAATGCTTATAGGAGAAATTTTTGTAGCAACAACCCCAGTCCTTTCCCATCCAACAACTATGGGAACAACAACACTTATCCTAGCACCAAAAACTCCACCTTTGAAGTAGAGACCTTGCTCAAAGACTTTATCACTACCCAAAAAGCCTTCAACAAGAGTGTGGAAGAGAAATTAGATAAATTAGATATCCTCTCTTCGAAGGTAGACAACATAGCCCATGCTGTAGAGTTGCTGAAGATTAGAACTTCTCCCCCTGAGGAGAGGAAGACCACTCCTATGAATGCCATCCAAGTCCAAATTAATGAAAACATTAGGATGTTGGGAAAACTAAAAGTGAGATGGGCTAGAGAAAAGGAGGAAGAAGAGAGAATTAAGAGCCTTCCTACCTACCACACAGTAGCCACTATCCAAGTAGTTGAGGATGTCCAAACTATTAGCACCCATCACACCCCTAGTCCCACTGGACCTACCAATGGTGATGCTACCACCTCAACCATAGATGAAGAAACCTCTATGAACATAGAGACTTTCAAACAAATGAGCCTAAATGATATCACTACCTCCTTTATAGATAGTAGTGACCTAGACTTTGACAACTGCACTTTACCTGAAGTTATTGGTTTCCTACACAAGATGTCTAGAGACCCCCACACTAGCACACTTAATTTTACCTTCACGGAGCATATCACTAATGCTCTCATCAAAGCTAGGGAGGAGAAGCTTAGGGTAGAAGCCTCCATACCTAGAAAGCTAGAAGATTGTTGGGATCCTATGATTAAAATTAAGATGAATAACTTTTCTTGCTATGCTTTATGTGATGTTGGAGCTAGTACCTCCGTTATGCCCAAAAGAATGTATGATATATTTGAATTGAAACCTTTTGATGCTTGTTCTTTTTGTGTTCGTCTCGTCGATTCCTCCGTAAAGAAACCTTTGGGGAAGATACATGATGTTCTTCTCATTATCAATAACAATTATGTTCCCGTTGATTTCACTATTATGGACATTGAGTGTGAGCCCTCTTGTCCAATTATTTTAGGACGTCCTTTTATTTGCACAGTTGGTTCTGTTATTGACATGAAAGAGGGGAATATCAAATTCCAATTCCCTCTCAAGAAAGGGATGGAACGTTTCCCTGGGAAAAAGAATAAGTTACCTTTTGAGTCCGTCACACGGGCTAGTTATTCTCTTGAAAAGACTTGATCTTCTGCTTTAAGCCTAGCTAATGGCTCTAAAGAAGCGCTTTCGGGAGGCAGCCCGCAATGAATTTAGGTTTTTCTTTTTGCTTTTGTTCTGTTCTTAGTGGTCTTGATGATTGTTACTACTGTAGCAACATCATTGTATCTTTATTTTTCAAGCTTTGTGCCTTTTATAGCCTCATACGACAAGGGAAGTGAAAGTTGTGACATGCTGTCCAGAAAATAGATTCTGTCCTCGTGACTAGAAAAATCACAGAAAAATTCCAGTTCATCTTTTTGAGCTGTATTGTTTACACAGCGTGATATATACAATTAAGAAACTTTCGTATGTTCTAAGTTTTTTTATTTGAGTTGTAGAAGTACCCCTAAAAAATTCGTTTCTACCTGCTGGTCTGTTTTTCACAGATTCTGTCCTGTTTTGCCTTTTCTTCGTTTTGCAAACCTTAAGCTTGTTTTTTCTTTGCAAAAACTTGTTGGCAATCTTGATACACAGAGATCTTCAAGGTTATCTTTATTTCCAGTAGAGGAAAAATTATTTTAGTAGGGTACCAACCTCGCTAATCAGATTATGACGAGTTATGTATGAAGGGAGTTTTCAAGTGCGCGATGGAAGATGATGAAAGAAGATCTTGGAGTGTCAAACGCTCAAGCTTGGGGATGCCCATGCACCCCCAAAAAATATTCAAGGAGACGCAAGCGTCTAAGCTTGGGGATGCCCCCGTGCATCCCCCTCTTCATCAACAATTATCAGTTCGTCCCTCGTTGCACTATATTTTTATCACTTCATGCGTTATGTGCTATGCTTGGAGCGTCTCGCTCTTTACTTTTCTAGGTTTGTTTTTTCTTTGTTTGCTGTAGTAACAAGTTAGACCCCATCTTACTCTTTTGTGTGGGAGAGATACATGCTCCGCTTGAACTAGAACTGCTCATAGGATTTGCATGCTTATTCTTTTAGCTGTGAGTTGTTCTTTTTCTTTTCTTAGCTGCTGCTCTGTTTAGTTGTAGTGCTTTAGTTTTTCTAGAGCTTTTCTTTTGTCTTCGGTTGAACTTTCTATAGGTTGCATGTTTTATCTTGTTAGAGAGTTTACCTGTTGCACTGAGTTTTGTGTCTTGACTAGAAGTAGGTAGTTGAAGTTGCTGTTCTCTTTGTAGTAGTAACTTGCAATAGTTTTGAGGTATTGACTAGAGTAATGTTTGAATTTTTGGTATCAAGAGCTCGAGCCTATTAGTGATAGATGTCGTATTTTGGGCAATCCGTGTGTCTTTCGAAAACCAAAAACCCATGTTGATAACTCTAGCTACTAGATGGATCACTAACGTCTGGAGGGTTCGAATATTAGAGTACACTCACGTACCATGAGTCGAGGATGCGCAAGGATAACCAAACCCCCATACACTCCTCCTCGGGGTACTTGTCTCTTTGTGAACCTCCTGATTAGATTGCGAGTTACCGATAATAAGTGCATGAGTTCTTCGGACTAATGTGAGTATTCGAAAGTTGACACTTCCACCCACCTATACTTTTTCTAGCCTGTTCGGTACCGTGCATTACCCTTTCTCACCTTGAGAGTTGGCGCATACTTCGCCGGTGCATCCAAACCCTTGGCACGATATGCTCTGTCATCATGAGCCTCCTTATATCTTTCCTCAAAACAGCCACCATACCTACCTACGAGGCATTTCCATAGCCTTTCCGAGATACATTGCCATGCAACATCCACCTTCTCATGACTTGATCTTCATGTCATACATGCTACTTGCTTGATCGATGAGCCGCGTGCTAGTTGGGCCTTGCCCTAATCATTGCTACATGACGCGCTAGTAGCATTGCATATCCTTCTATCCTGGCAGAGGCATACATTTGCATCATGATAGTTATATCTTCTTTATGTGAGTACCTTTGTAAAGTGTGAAATATCTCCTATATTCTTGTAAAATATAGAGTGTTGCCCCTAAAGTGAGGAAAATATCCCAAAGAGGACAAAATCAAAAGATCCCAACGAGGACAAATGAGAGTTAAATAGAAAGAGCCATTGAGGCCACCAAAAACTAAAAAAAAATAGAAAAAACAAAAAACAAAAAATAAAAAGAGAGAAGGGGGCACACTACTATTCCTTTTGAGAGATCCACACTAGTAATTCATCCTCTATCCCTTGTACTCCATAGAGAGCATCATCATGCATATAGTTATGTGGGGACCTTCACACTATAGAACTTGGCCTGTATATTCTAATGATGAGCCTCCTCAAACGGGCTCTAGGTCTTCTTGAGCAAGCAAGATAGATGCACCCCCACTAGTTCCCTTGGAGAGCTTTTAGCTCACATGTGCATCCGTTGCATGAAAATCCCTACTCCTCACATCATATCTATCATATGGCCTTCTCTCGCCTCTGATTATCCTCATTGATGTGAGCCTTTCACACCTTTTTGTCTTCCTCCTCCACCTTCTTTCTGTTTTGCCTTTTAGGTGTCAACTTTCTTGCTCACACTCATCCATTGCATGAGTGCTCAAAATATCGAAAGGGAGTGGATCAGTTTGACTTGTACCTGGCTAGGGGTCTGGGGACGAGTCAAGATAAGAATCCAAAGGAGACTAAGTGTGAAACTTTAGTAGATAGTTGTTCTCAACAACCTTTTTTCTCTCTTTTTCCCAGTCCCCTTCTTGCATGCAAACACCATCTGGAGACATTCGAGTCACGGACAGCGAGAGCTCTTGCACCTTTTGTTCTTTTGTTGCTTGTGTCAATACTAATATAGACTCTTGCTTGTTAAGACTTGAATTGAATTGCATGCTTTGATTGCTTTACTTAAAAGTCCTTATATGGTTGTGTGGCATGTCACCATAGAAATTATGCTTGTTATCATTTACCTACTCGAGGACGAGCAGGAATTAAGCTTGGGGATGTTGATACGTCCCAAACGTATCTATAATTTCTGCTTGCTCCATGCATGTTTTGTGTGACTTTGCCATGTTTTGCTTGAACTTTCATAAACTTTTGAGCATATTTAGACTATCTATTAACCCAGTGCACCCAGCTGCCAGTTGTTGTTTTCTGCTGTTTTTGTATTTCAGGTTTTCCGACCATTAAAAGAGCTCCAAAAAATCCGAAAAAATCAGATAAAAAATCAGCGACCCGGAAGCTTCCGGAATCACCAAGGCAGCGGAGGGGGGCCACCACAGGGACTCCAGAAGGGTCCCTGGCGCGGCCCCACCCAAGGCCGCGCCAGGGGTTCTCCTGGCTGCCCTGTGGGTCCCCTCGATGCCCCCTCCGCCTATATTTAGCCCTCGGGGTGGAAACCCCTAATATCGATATCTTTTCCGCGAACTCACCTCTGTACCGCCGCCGCCGTCGTTTCAAGATCGGGGCTGCCTGGAGAAGCTGCCCCGGCACCCTGCCGGGAGGAGGAACCCCCTTCGGGAGACCATCCATAGCCATGGACGCCTCCCGTATGTGCCGTGAGTAGTCCCCCTTGGACCATGGGTCCGTGAACAGTAGCTATGTGATGTACTTCTCTCCTCTTTGTGCTTCCACTTTCGAGACCTCGTGAGCTGCCTCACAAGATCGAGGCACTATTGTAATTTCTGCTGTTGCTATGCTGAGTTTACGGGACCCCGGTCCATCTTAACATTATTGTTTACACCCTTAGTTTACTTTCAGTCTTTACTTTCAGTTGCCCCTATTATTATCTCTTGCGTTGATCCTTTGTAAACAGCAAGGCCGGAGGAATTGACAACTCCTCTGTACTCATTGGGAGCAAAGTTATTTGTTTCTGTGTGCAGGTCCTGTCAACTCCCTAGCCAGAAGCCAATTTCTGGCGATGTTGGCACCTTCTTGTATTTCTGCGAGTCCTACTGGAGACAAACCTTGGTATCTTCACCGAGGGAAATTTGCTGCTGCTACATCTCACCTTCCACTTGAGGTAACCAACGAGGAGTGAGAGAACTATCCTCACCGTATCACCCCCCACCCCCGAGTAACCCATTGGCTGCGCAGCTTCTGCTGCCTCCTGAACCTCAAGTTTCCATGGCCAACTTCCCGGCGAGACCGTTCCAGTTTATGCCTCAGGGTGCTGAGCTTGAACGTGGCCCAGAGCACCGCCTTGTCAAGAACATGATTGTTGTTGATGACCCTCCTCTCAGCCATGAAAGGTATGCCCTTGTCCTTGTTCACCCTGAGCCGGCGGATCACCTCAAACATACTGTCCTTGATGAAGTGGTGAGGATTATGAGGCAAGAATTCTTTCTTACTGTTCTTGAGTCGTTTGTTTATCCCCTCGGGGTTGGGATGGTCGCTTTCACGGATGTTGTTTGTCAGAACCCTCTATTAGGTAATGTGCTAGGATCTTTTTCACTTTGCATTTTTGAAATAAATCAAAGGAAATTCATTTTCAAAATCAAAATGGGAGAAGGAACCCCCCCTAATGAATTAATTCAAAAGGCCAGATAAAAATCTTCTCCAAAAATTCATGTTAGATTTTTGAAAAGTCTTATAAATGAGTGTGATCACATATCAAGTGATGTGGGAGCCATCCCATGCTCATAGATTTTTCAAATATTCAAACAGTGCCTTGGAATTAATCAAATACCCCTATTTGATTTAAGATTCAAATTATTTGAATTTTAAAAATGTTGAAACTTTATAAGTGGCTAGTCTATATTATTATGAGGCCACATAAATTTTTTTCAGCATTTAATAAAATGTTTAGCTATTTTATTTAGCTAAACAGAACAAATGTCAGAAAAGAAAAATAGAAAAGAAAGCAGATTCCTTACCTGGCGCCTAGGCGGAGCCGGCCCACCCAGCCCAGCCGGCCCACAGGGGCAGCGGGTTCTTCTTCCCCGTCCCGCGCCTCCAAACTGCTCGGTGGAATGCCACCGAGTCAGCCGGGGACGACACGTCGCCGCCGAGAGCTTCCAGGCCTCCCCGTGGCCTCTTCTCGCGTCCTGGAGACGTCTCGCAGCCGCCCCAGTTCATTCCTCCCCTCCAGCGCGACTCCTTCCTCCTCCTTCGCCGATTTCTTCCTCCACCCGAGAGCGCCGCCGCTCGCCGTCGCAAGATCTCGGGGCCAACGACGAAGAGGAGCCTGGAGACCTTTTCCATCCTGCGCAGCACCGTCGACTACCCCGATCTGGAGAAGATGGCCCCTTAATCGAGCCCGTGGACGACGCACGCTTCACCGAGACGTCGCCGGAACCGCAAGCCCCCGACGATGAATTCGTCACCGTCGCGCCACCAATCTCCCCGCCGTCTGCACCGTTGAGCTCAGGGTGAGCTTCTCCCCATTTTCCCCAAGTTATCGCGGCCCCTCGCACCCTCTGTACCATTCAACCATGGGAGCCGAGCTCCGTCGCCGCCATGGCAGACCCCGAGATCGCCCCCGTGCCTCTACACCCTGGTTCAAGCGCGCATCATGTTTCCCTTCACCACAGCTTCACAACGCGCTAGGCCACGCTCGTTTTCGTGCACCGCAACGTTGTCTCCGTCGAGCCCGTGCCTCCGGCCGCCGCCACCTTTGAAGACGCCTTCGCCCTGGTAGCCCCCGAGGTCGCCCGCGTGCACTAGACGACGCGCGAGAGCACGGGCTACGCTCCCGTGGTCTCAGCGCATCGAATGATGCACGGGAACGTGATCCCGAGCAGTGCCGCCGCGGCCCCAGTCGCCGGCGTTTAGCCGCCGGTGAGTTAGCTCAGACCCCCCCGTTAATCACCCTCCTAACCCAACCCTGGGTCACTGACCAGTGGGCCCAGCGGCTTAATTAAGCCACTGGTTAATTTAACCAGCCGGATTAAGTTAACCCAGCCACTGACACCCTGGACCCACATGTCAGCCCCCCTGACGTCAGCCTGGCGCATTAAATCATTTAAATGAATTTCCAGAAAATCAATTTGAATTTAAAGAATTCCAGAAATTCCAGAAAATACCCCAACCTTTGGAAATTCATAGAAAATTCATATTAACTCCAATTTGGACAAATAATATATGAAAAATGATCAGGAGAAAATTATCTTTCCAAATATGCAACTTTCAACTATGTTGGAGTTGATTTTAAAATGGGACCAGTAGCATATGTCATTTGAATTATTTGGAATTAATTCAAATTCAATTCAAATGATTTGGCAACTTGAACCTTGGAATTATGCTACAATTCAACCACACATCAGAGGCATATCATACACATTGAAGATGATTCAAAATGATCAAACAATGTCACATGCAACTTGGTTAATTTGAATTCAAATATGGAGTTTGAATTTGCAATTCAATTTGCAATATACTCCATTTAAATGGAATTGCCTTACACATCCAAGCATATACATCAAGATTCAAACTTCCATCATGTGTTTGTGCATCGTATTTACTTTGCTACTTTGCTTGTTGTTTTTCGAGTAGAGGTGGAACCGGAGCAGGAGGCTGCCCCCTTCATTGAAGACCCCGAACCCGAACCTCGTCAGCAAGGCAAGCAAACCCCCATTGATCATGTCGATAAAATCCCACTTCCCTCTCATGTCTCGCTTATGCATTTTTTAGGATGATCACCATGTTACGATTCTACCGCATAGATGAACCCATTCCTTTGCATGACCTATCATTTTGTCACAGTAGTAAGCAAACCACAATACTAGCAAATGTAGGAGTTGTTTGATGTCATGTGGCCCCTGCAAATGTTATCGCTTATTGCATGCTTAGTATGATACCATGTTGTTACTGTGATGTGAGTCGGGATGGGAATGATCATGTTGATGTTGGTAGAAAAGTGTTGGTGAATCGACCCTAATACAAGGTGAACGATGAGAGGCTGTGTAGGAGTACACGGTGGGTTGTCTCGTTGAACACCGCCCTAGTACGAGTTCTTGTGTGGTGATCCAAGATGAAGAGTACAACCACACATTGGGCTCACTGATCCCTCTCAACTTACTAACTCATCCCTTTCGATGTCCAGATGTCGCAATAGTTCGGAGTTCTGGTAGGTCTGTGGCCTGGATGCTAAGTGAGAGAACGGCTCATCCGAGACCGGCTTATGCACCACGCACACATCACTTGGGTCCACTTCGGTAAACCGGCCGGGTTCACGATAGTGGTAACCAACCCAAGTAGGCGGCTTTCTCGGACTAGATCGGCGATGAGGTAACAGTTGTGGTGAGCATCCTCGTTGGCACCCCTTGAATGGTGTCGAGATCAAAGGAGGTAAATGATGATCATGTGTGTGTAGCGGTACACCCTTGCAAGGTTAACAAAACTATTCGAATAGCCGCGTCTGCGGTTATGGACTGCTTGGAAAGCTTAGCTTGATTATTAGATAACTTGAATCGGATACTTCTAAAACACACCAAGATAAGTGTGAGTGCTATGGCGTGCTTTCTCGTGGGGAAGTCGAGGAAGGCACCATAGTGGTGTATTGGTTGGAGAAAGTAGTGGACTCGTGTACGCTTCTTACCTCAAAGTCTGGTACTCGTAGTTCAGGATTAGCCAAGTCAAAGATGGCATTTCTGCAAGTGAACCCCACCTCCCTTTACCTTGATACATGTGCATGAGTAGTATAGCTCCTATGTAAGTCTTGCTGAGTACGACTTTGTACTCACGTTTTCTTAATCTATGTTTTAGATGATGCCACTGACCCCGAAGGTGGCTTCTTCATCGAGCTGGACGACTGAAGACCAACTAGTCTAGTCCCAGTCAAACGACTGGTTCCCTCGTGGAGGGCTTGTGTTTAAATAAGGCTTCTTAAGCCATTTGTTAAACTTGTCTGTACTCAGACATAATTTGCTTCCGTTTGTGTTGTAATGTTGGATCACATGTTTGTGATCTCTGTTTGCACTCTATAAGAGTTATCAATAAAATGTATACTTTGTAGAGAATTGCAATGATACCTACTGTTCATACAAGGCATGTGTGCTGCGTGTATGTTTATAACATGCATGTCTTTGTATGGGTTTTCGAGACCTTAGTTGTGTTCTGGCTGGCGGTCTTTCATACACCAAGTGGCCCTTAGATGTGCGCAGCTTGGGGCATCGCGATGCGATTGTTCGAGACTCCGTCTCGTGCACACTTTCTGGTATGATCGAGTCCGCCCTAGACCCCAACTAAGTGATCGGGCTGGAGTAAGTCTATGTAAGAGTTTTGAGATAGTTGATAGTATGGTTGAGGCAACTTGTCTTTGAATATGGGAGTTCACCACCCATATCATTGGACTTGTGTGCGGACGATGAGGACCCATCTCAATTTATCATCCAGCCTGGATGGGATGCCCCTCATGTACAATGCTTTCCGAGAATGTTCTGTGCTTGGCCTTGTCTGCTTAGACAAGTGGGTACGGTTCTCGGCTCTCCATATGACTATGTCTTAGCTGTACTTGCATACGCTAACCCCGGGTCCCGACAGACTTGGTATCAGAGCAGGACTGACTGTAGGACTAGTAGCCTTGGCCGAAGTTGAGTCTAGCTTTCTATAGTTATATAGTTACTCTGGGTATATAAGGGAATAACGTAAGGCTTCTTTTTTCTCCTTACCCCTTCGTTCTGAGTTCTGAGTCACCCTCATCTTATTCTACGGGAAGATAGGAATAGGCTCTCCTCTGTCTGATTAGAACATCTCGTTGTTTGCTTCCTCATAGCCGTAGGAAAGTTGTGATCGATTTGTTAGAGTGGTTATGCTCCCTGTTTTGTTACATCGTATGTAAGTGTTGTTTCCATGTTGTAAGAAATTGTCATTTCTTACAATTACAGCCGTTATGCTGTCCGAGTCATTCCAGGTTTATCTCATAATCTGATGCATTTGCAAACTCCTTTCTATTTCAGATGGCAGATCTTCCCCCTCGGCAGATTGTTCGTTTGACCAGGTGCCTCGGTGTGCGTGGCCATCCCGCCACGTTGATTGAGATGATGTCCTATGTTGGATATCGGTGGTACCCTGAGTACACCGTCGAGGAGCAGTTTCACGACTTCAACCAGACGCGGTTCCACTGCATTGTCCGGATATATCTGCACCACGTTGGAGTCACCCAGCCTATCCACTTTGGATATGGCATTGGCGTTACCGAGAACATGGCTGTGCAGGATGCTGCATACTCATGTATGACACTGCTGAGAGAGACCTCTTTCCGCTATATCCCTGCTACACTTCCAGGAGAAGAGGGATATTACACCGGACTCTACTCAGATCACTCTGCAGAGGATCCAGCACTCCAAGTGACTGCTAGGTTTGCTAGTGATAGAGATCGTGATGCACGCGCTCTCCGTTTCGAGCTCCACGCCACCCGTGTTCGTCTGTATCGAGCACTGACGTTTTTGGCACCCTTTGTGAGCGTGGGATCAGTCGAGTATGATGCGATCTACCCAGTGAGGACTCAGATGCCTTCTCGAGTTGCTTGGCCCGAGATTGGAGGCATTTTTCCACCCCGTGGTCCTTTGCTTCCACCCTACGCTGGACCCAGGCCCCATCCTTGCCCAAATGGATATCAGGGTCCACAAGCCTCCGTGTTTTCCGATGGTCACCTCCAGCTACCGGGATACGCGGGTAACTTTTATGAGGACTACTATGGAGATGGAGATGAGTGAGACCGCCTGTGGTCTTACTTAGTGATTATGTAGTAGTATCCTAGTATATTGTAAGCAAGGTGTCTAAGTTTCAGAGGCTTAGATAAATAATGTATAGGAAGTCAGAGTGCCTCTGAAGGATGTATCATCTTCATCACGTCTGTATTAGCTTAGTGCTTGTACTAAAACGATGTATGGTTTGTATGACAGCTTGTGAATATATGGCTTGTATGCTTTATCACCATGTTGTCAAGATGATTACTTCCTTTGCTCTGTAATCCTTCGAGTACTTCAATACCTTGTTTAGACTCTCCCAATCAACCCTGTTTGACTTTGGTTTTCCCTTCAGGATGTCTCAAGGAACCCGTGGCCAGGTTGGTCGTAACCAAGGTCGTGGGAATGACCAGGAGGAAGGCAACCTTCCACCCCCACCCACGATGGCACAGGTTCTGATGGAAGTCGAGAGAAACCTCCGAGACTCTCACCACCTGCTGGAAGTCATTGCTCGCAACACCACTCAGCAGCGCAATTAGTTGGTGTCCCTGAACGACTTCATCCGACTTCATCCCCAGGTTTTTAGTTACTCCACCGAGCCCCTTGACGCCGATGACTGGCTTCGCAGCATCGAGAGGAAGCTCCAAGCAGGCCGTGTTGCAATTGGTGACAAGGTCAGCTATGCCACCTATCACCTTGAAGGTGCAGCTAGCTCTTGGTGGGAGAACTTTCTAAATATGCGTCCCGTTGGACCACCTGCATCTTGGGAGTAATTCTGCACGTCCTTCCGCGAGCACCACATTCCCAAGGGTCTTATGGACCGCAAGCGTGAGGAATTCTGCAACCTCACTCAAGGCAGAAGGACTGTTGATGAGTTCAGTCGTGAGTTCAACCGACTTGCTCGTTACGCAACACAAGAAGTCTCCACCGACTCCAAGAAACAAGAGAGGTTCCGTCGTGGCCTCAACTCTGGACTCCGTCGTGAGCTCAACCTTCATGACTTTGCCACCTTCCAGGTCCTTGTCAACAAGGCCATCAAGGCCGAGGACATGAACACCCCCAACGACTTTCGCAAACACCCCAGAGATGATGGTTCATCCAGTTCTAGCTCCCAGAAGCGCAAGATCTGGATCCCAAACAGTATGTTCCGCCAGAACAACCCACCGAGGCCATCCTATGTGGCACCTCGTCCACCAACCCAGTTCCACCCAGCTCCACCAAACAACCCAGCTCCACGCACTGTTTTCGGAGCCTGTTACAAATGTGGTCAGGCAGGCCACTATTCTCGCGAGTGTCCCCAGAACCAGACCCAGCATCAGAATGCTCCACCACGTGCCGGAGGCAACAACAGCAACAATGGTCGTGGCAAGCCACCCCAGAAGGTCTACACCGCCAAACCCGCTCCTCCCGCCACTCGTGGACGTGTGAACCAGATTGCCGCCGAAGAGACTGACGACACCACTGACGTCATTCTTGGTACGCTCCCAGTCAATTATGTTCCTACTTCCGTTCTTTTTGACCCAGGAGCATCTCATTCATTCATGTCGGAAAGTTATGCACTTCGTCATGAGTTACCCTTTGTTGAATTGTCCACCCCAATGATTATTCAAACTCCAGGGTCAAGATGGCAAACTAATAGAGTAAGCCATGGTAATCAAATTGCAATTGAGGGTTTAGTATTCCTTGCTTCACTCATAGCCCTCAAGTCTTCAGACATTGAAGTCATCCTTGGCATGGATTGGCTATCAAGACAGAATGCCTACCTGGATTGCAAAGGAAAATCCGTGAAACTCACCCACCCTTCAGGCAAAAACAATCAACTATACCTCACCCAGTACAAGAATCCAAGTGCATTCTTTGAATGTACTTCCCCTTCCCGAACTTGAAGATATTCCGGTGGTTCGTGACTTCCCGGATGTCTTTCCTGAAGAGCTGCCGTGAATGCCACCCGACAGATGTGTAGAGTTTATAGTGGATCTTGCCCCAGGAACCGCACCAATTTCTAGACGCCCATACGAAATGGCCCCACGTGAGTTAACTGAGCTTCAAACCCAACTGGAAGCTTTGTTGGAGAAAGGCTTCATCCGCCCTAGCTCATCGCCATGGGGTTGCCCCGTTCTGTTCGTAACGAAGAAAGATGGAACAGAAAGGATGTGCTTAGACTATCGCCCGCTAAATTTAGCGACGATAAAGAACAAATACCCATTGCCCAGGATCAATGATCTTTATGATCAACTTGCAGGATCCTCCGTCTTCTTAAAGATGGATTTGAGATTAGGTTATCATCAAATCAAGATCCGAAACGAGGACATTCCCAAAATGGCTTTTACTACTCGTTATGGTCTTTACGAGTACACCGTCATGTCCTTTGGTTTAACCAATGCCCCCGCCACTTTCTCACGCATGATGAACTCGATCTTCATGGAGTATTTGGACCAGTTCATCGTGGTTTACCTTGATGACATCCTTATATACTCGAAGAACGAAGAAGAACATGCCGAACACCTAAGGCTGGTATTGATGAAACTTAGAGAGCATCGCCTGTATGCTAAATTCTCCAAGTGTGAATTCTGGCTACCAGAAGTGACCTACTTAGGCCACGTGATTTCTGCAAAAGGCATTGCTGTGAATCCCGAGAGAGTTCAGGCCGTCCTTGACTGGACTCCACCTGAATCGGTTAAGCAAGTTAGGAGTTTTCTTGGCCTAGCCAGCTATTGCCGTCGCTTCGTCGAGAAATTTTCTAAAGTTGCAAAGCCTCTAACTGAACTCCTCAAGAAAGATAAGAAATTCTTATGGACTCCCAAGTGCGAGGAAAGCTTTCAAGAGCTAAAAAGAAGATTGACTTCTGCACCCGTACTTGCACCTCCAGACACCAAAAAGGATTTTGAGATCTATTGTGATGCATCACGGCAAGGGTTAGGATGCATACTTCTGCAAGATCGACATGTGGTAGCTTATGCTTCACGCCAGTTGCGGCCACATGAAGAGAACTATCCTACCCATGACCTTGAACTCGCTGCCGTAGTTCATGCCCTAACAACTTGGCGACATTACCTCCTTGGTAATCGTTGTGAGATTTATTCCGACCACCAAAGCCTCAAATATATTTTCACCCAGCCAGATCTTAATCTCAGGACAAGACGCTGGATTGAGTTGATAAAAGATTACGACGTAGTAATTTCTTACACCCCAGGCAAAGCCAATGTTATGGCTGATGCACTAAGTCGTAAGACGTATTGTAACAACCTCATGTTACAACAGTATCAACCACTTCTTCATGAGGACTTTCGCAAACTCAACCTTGAAATTGTTCCTCATGGCTATCTTTCTACCTTGGTGGCGAAACCAACTCTTGAGGATCAAATCATAGTTGCCCAAAGGCGTGCACGAGCTGTTCGCCGGATCAAGGAGAACATTGCTAGAGGAGTTGCTAAATGTTTCTCCACAGATAGCAAGGGAACGGTATTCTTTAAAAATCGTTTGGTAGTACCTAAGAATAGGGAACTAAGGCAACTCATCCTCAAGGAAGCCCATGACACACCCCTCTCGATTCATCCCGGTAGCACAAAAATGTACCGAGATCTACGCCAGAGATTTTGGTGGACTAGGATGAAGAGAGACATTGCTCAATTTGTTGCCGAATGTGATGTTTGTCGTCGCATTAAGGCAGAACATCAAAGACCTGCTGGTACACTTCAACCTTTGTCTATTCCCGAGTGGAAATGGGACAAAGTCGGTATGGACTTCATCACCGGCTTTCCAAAAACCCAGAAAGGAAACAATGCCATCTTCGTTGTCAGAGATAGGCTTTCCAAAGTTTCTCACTTCCTTCCGGTTCGCGAGTCTAATACTGCTAGTCAGTTAGCGGACTTGTACATCTCTAGAATTTTATCCCTTCATGGTGTTCCTTTGGAAATCAATTCTGATCGCGGTAGCCTTTTCACCTCTAGATTTTTGGGAAGCTTTCAGAATGCTATGGGAACTCATCTCTCCTTTAGTACGGCTTTCCATCCTCAGTCTAGCGGTCAAGTCGAAAGGGTTAACCAGATTCTTGAAGACATGCTCAGAGCTTGCGTTATCTCATTCGGAAAGAATTGGGAGAAGTCTCTTCCATTCGCCGAATTTGCTTATAACAATAGTTTTCAATCTAGTTTGAACATGGCTCCTTTTGAACTCCTTTATGGACGACGATGTCGAACACCACTAAACTGGTCAGAGACCGGTGAAAGACAATTCTTTGGACCGGATATGATCAAGGAAGCAGAAGAGCAAGTTCGCATTGTTCGTGATCAATTGAAAGCAGCCCAGTCTCGTCAGAAAAGCTACTATGATCGTTATCATAGGCAAGAGAGCTACAATCTGGATGAGAAGGCTTACCTTCGGGTTACTCCTCTGAAGGGAACCCAACGTTTCGGTATCAAAGGAAAGTTGGCCCCACGTTACATCGGACCTTTCCGCATTATTGCTAAACATGGAGAAGTTGCCTACCAACTTGAACTACCTCCGCACCTCTCCCGAGTACATGATGTATTCCATGTGTCCCAACTCAGGCGTTGCTTCAAGGACCCTATCCGCGAAGTCGACCATGAAACGCTTGATCTCCAAGATGACCTTTCTTATCGAGAATACCCCGTTCGTATTCTTGATTCCGAAGAGCGTGTCACTCGTCGTCAGAAAATTAGGTTTCTGAAAGTACAATGGTCACACCACTCTGAAAGAGAAGCTACGTGGGAAAGAGAAGACCGTCTCATTGCCGAGTACCCCACCTTCCTCCCGCAGACTTCTGAATCTCGGGACGAGATTCTTTTGAGTGGGGGCGAGTTGTCAGAACCCTCTATTAGGTAATGTGCTAGGATCTTTTTCACTTTGCATTTTTGAAAGAAATCAAAGGAAATTCATTTTCAAAATCAAAATGGGAGAAGGAACCCCCCCAGATAAATTAATTCAAAAGGCCAGATAAAAATCTTCTCCAAAAATTTATGGTAGATTTTTGAAAAGTCTTATAAATGAGTGTGATCACATATCAAGTGATGTGGGACCCATCCCATGCTCATAGATTTTTCAAATATTCAAACAGTGCCTTGGAATTAATCAAATACCCCTATTTGATTTAAGATTCAAATTATTTGAATTTTAAAAATGTTGAAACTTTATAAGTGGCTAGTCTATATTATTATGAGGCCACATAAATTTTTTTCAGCATTTAATAAAATGTTTAGCTATTTTATTTAGCTAAACAGAACAAATGTCAGAAAGAAAAATAGAAAAGAAAGCAGATTCCTTACCTGGCGCCTTTTGAGCATATTTGGACTAATATATTAACCCAGTGCACCCAGCTGCCACTTGCTGATTTCTACTGTTTTTGTATTTCAGGTTTTCCGGCCATTAAGAGTTCTCGAAAAAATCCGGAACATCAGATAAAAAATCAGCGACCCTGAAGCTTTCGGAATCACCAAGGTAGCGGAGGGGGGACACCAAAGGGACTCCAGAAGGGTCCTGGCGCGGCCCCACCCTAGGCCGCGCCAGGGGGCCTCCTGGCTGCCCTGTGGGTCCCCTCGATGCCCCCTCCGCCTATATTTAGCCCTCGGGGTGGAAACCCCTAAGATCGATCTATTTTCCGCGAACTCGCCTCTGTACCGCCGCCGCCGCCGTTTCAAGATCGGGGCTGCCTGGAGAAGCTGCTCCGGCACCCTGCCGGGAGGAGGAACCCCCTCCGGGAGACCATCCATGGCCATGGATGCCTCCCGTATGTGCCGTGAGTAGTCCCCCTTGGACCATGGGTCCGTGAACAGTAGCTATGTGATGTACTTCTCTCCTCTTTGTGCTTCCACTTTCGAGAGCTCGTGAGCTGCCTCACAAGATCGAGGCACTATTGTAATTTCTTATGTTGCTATGCTGAGTTTGCTGGGATCTGATGGATTATGAGACTATGTTCAGATTGTGATGAGTAATATATTTGGTTCTTCTCTTTTATATTTTGTTCTTGAGTAAATTCTTGCATGTTCTCCGTTTTAATATTTTACTTTGTCCAAGTAGTTTGCTTGCAACTCCAAGAGCGAGCGTTATGCTTGATTGTGGGTTGAGCCCGCTGATGTCTAGCTTGAGTGACAGAAACATGAGACTAGGGGATGTGCTATTGCCACCAGGGATAAAACAACGGTGCTGGTACCCGCGGGTACAAGGATTGTTTACTTTACGCAAAGTTCTTTTAATGTAGTTGTCTGTTGCTTTGAGTTTACACTTTGGGTGGGATTCGCAACTTAATACCAGCGAGATGTTCTGGATAGATATCTCAAGGTGGATGATTCGTAGTAGATGCAGTTGGATATCGGTCTACTTACCTTGGCGTACTACCCATTGCTTTTGAGCCCTTCCTTTCTTTGCAGCATAGTTAGCATTGCAGTGCCTTCATAATTCTGTCAATTGCCCAGCTGTGATTTGTTTACCACGCTAGCACTTTTATCGTCTTTTGGGAGAGACATCACTAGTGAAAATCACGGGACCCCGGTCCATCTTCACATTATTGTTTACACCCTTAGTTTACTTTCACTCTATACTTTCAGTTGCCACTATTATTATCTCTTGTGTTGATCCTTTGTAAACAGCAAGGCCGATGGAATTGACAACTCCTTTGTACATGTTGGGAGCAAAGTTATTTTTTTCTGTGTGCAGGTCCTGTCAACTCCCTAGCCAAAAGCCAAAATCTGGCGCTGTTGGCACCTTCTTGTATTTCTGCGAGTCCTACTGGAGACAAACCCTAGTATCTTCACCGAGGGAAATTTTCAGCTACGCTACATCTCACCTTCCACTTGGGGTAACCAACGAGGAGTGAGAGAACTATCCTCACCGTATCAAGCTAATTTCAAGTAAAAGTTATTAGTTGTTCCTTGACCAAGGCTATGTTTGCCATGATTTGATGAGTTTTCCATGTCCTACTTTGCAATCGCTTGAGAAAGTAGTAACAATTATAACAAATTAGGACCTGGAAAACTCATCAAATCATGGGAAACATAGCCTTGGTCAAGGAACAACTAATAACTTTTACTTTTTCTCTTTCACTTATAATGGAACCAGTTGAAGCTTTGGAAAGAACATGTTATCAGTCAAGAAGTGCACATGTTAACACAAAGGAAGATGTTTACTAAGCATAAGCTTTTGCAAACAACTCACTTATCAAAAGATAATGTCAACAAAGATGTACCATGTTATCTTTCAATGCATCTTTGTATGCAAGAATCTTTATTAACATCAAGTGTCTGTTCTCTCTCAAGAGGGAAGGAAGTCAGAAGGACTGACTCAGCACAAAATAAAGGATAAACCCCGTGCAAAAGGGTAAGCAGGGAAAACTCATGTGCCATCTCTAGATCAAACAGAATAAAAACAGGCCTTTGGGAGGTGCATGATCCGTCAACGACTGCTGATAGATAACTCACTCACTTCATGATTTGGACAAATTTCAAGGAACGGATCCCATGTGGGGACGATCACATCCCCTTAAATTCCTCTGTTTATCGTTAGTATTTATGTTTTACGAGCTGGGCACTCATGTCAGTCCCTTCTTGTATTAGGGGTTTGCAGATTAGGCATGCAATCCCAAGATAAAACTTGTCCAAATTAAGAAGATCATGGGTTACCCACCACTTCCTCATGAGCTGAATCAGTGGCACAAAACAGAAGATTTTGAACATCTAGAGATAGCACATAAATTATATACTTTAGGAGTGGTAGTGGAATACCACAAATAGGAAGGTATGGTGGACTCAAGTGGAAGATGTTGGTTTCAGGGTATGGAAGTACAAGCAGAATTACGCTTAGTACAGAGTTTTGGCTAGCATGGCTTTGAGAGACCAGACAATTGATGACAACTTAGATGCAAGCAATACAAAGCATAAACATTAAAACTATCATGAAACATCAAGTTGTCTTCCTTGTCAACATAACACTTCAAGCATAATAACACAAAGGTTTTGGCTATGTCGCTACTTTGAGAAAAACATGCTTGTTGTTATGACCAAAGCTATACTTGCCAAGATTTAAATAAAGTTTTCGAATCCATACCTGATATAAGCTCAATACTCCCCATAAGAATCAGCTCATAATGTCGATTGCGTGTAGAGAGTACCGAGTGCAGCGAAGAAACCAATAGACTTCTCATTAATATTCCTTCATAGACGACCCCACACTCACGGATACAAAGCTCTTCACAAAAGGAGTGATAGACCTCAAAGCAACACCCATTTCATAAAGTAACTTCCCTAGAAATGATACGACTCTACTTGACTCCTAAAGACAAAGATAAAGATACCCGGCACTCCCCCAAGCTTGGAACAAGCTAAGGGGATGCCATTACCCGAGGAGATTTACTCCTCATTATTGTTCTTGTCGGTCACGTACTCCTTGGCGAAGCGCTTCCATGGCAGCTGCTCTCCGATCTCAAAGGACATTCCCGTCTCCAAGATCCTGCACTCAGCATCCAAACCCATGCGCAGAAACTTTAGTTCATACTCACAGTTCTGGTTCTGTAGATCATAGATCTGTGCTTGGAGTTCATAAACTTTTTCTTCTAGTGCGGCCAAACTTGACCACATCTTCTTCATCTCCTTCTTGTGGGAATCCTCTATCTCGTTCATGATGTCAAAGTTAGCTTCAACACCACACTCTACCATCTTCTTGAACTTGAAGACCTCATGTTCCATCTCCTTCAGCCGCTCCTTGGTGCTCCCTTCCTTGAATGGTCCCTTCAGATCCTCCTTGTGGAGAACACCGTCCTCCACATGAAGGACTTGGGGTGCTTCCTCACCTCTGCGAGGTAAGGGTTGGTGATGTTGACGACGAACTTGTCCTTGGGGGAACTTGGGGAAGCCATGGCACCAAGATCTGCTGAAAGTTTTCCTGGCAGAAACAGACCGAGAAAGAAAACACACGAAATCGCGAGATACGGTGTCGGGACTATCCGGGCAAATATATAGCAAAAATTTCTGCAACAGAAGGAAGGTTTCAAGCCTAGGTGGAGTCGGAGTCGGAGTCCAGGGAACCCAGGAGGTGCCTGGTGTGGCCAGGGGGGGCTGCGCCAGGAGGCCTCCTGGGCCCCCTGGAGCTCCTCTCCGGCTCCACTCGGGCTTGGAATTTTCCTAATTTTATAAAAACTTTGAAAAGTAAACTTTTATTGACGTGTGCGATGTTTTCTTACCATAATTCATACCTTTTCTTATTCTGCTCCTGGCGGAGTCTGAAACTGGCTGCAACATGTTCTTCGTGAGTCTTTGTATGTATCATGTTTGCATCCATATTGATTGGATCACCTGCCATATAATGTTTGAGTCTTTGTCCATTCACAACTTGAGGTTTGGTGCCTTCGAAATTATTGATTTTGATTGCACCAGACCGATATACTTCTTCGATATGAAAAGGTCCTTCCCATCTGGAAAGTAGTTTACCTGGAGAAAACCCGAAACGAGATCTAAACAACAAAACTTTATCACCAACATTAAATTCACGTTTCAGAATTCTTTTATCGTGCCACTTCTTTACCTTTTCCTTGAACATTTCAGCGCTCTCGTAAGCTTCACTCCTCCACTCATCTAGAGAATTCAAGTTCATGAGACGCTTTTCACCAACTAACTTTGGGTCAGCATTTAGCTCTCTGACAGCCCAGAAAGCCTTGTGCTCTAACTCTAATGGTAAATGGCAAGCCTTGCCATAGACCATTTTATACGAAGACATGCCCATGGGGTTTTTGTAAGTAGTTCTATACGCCCACAAAGCATCTCCTAACTTCTTTGACCAGTCCTTTCTAGAACTGTTTACTGTCTTCTATAAGATCAACTTGATCTCCCTATTGGTGAGCTCAACTTGCCCACTAGTTTGAGGGTGGTACGGTGATGCAATCCTATGATTGACATCGTACTTCGCTCGAGCTTTCCTAAAATCTCCATGCGTGAAGTGTGACCCTCCATCTGTCATGAGGTACCTTGGTACTCCAAACCTAGGAAAAATTACATCCTTGAGCATTTTCAAAGATGTCTTCTGATCAGCACTCTCAGTAGGGATTTCTTCAACCCACTTGGTTACATAATCAATAGCAACTAAGATGTGTGTGTACTTGTGTGAAGGAGGAAAAGGACCCATAAAATCAAAACCCCATCAATCGAAAGGTTCGACCACTAGTGAGTAATTCATAGGCATCTCATTTCTCCTGCTAATGGTACCAACTCTCTGACACTTATCACAAGATAGAACGTACCTTCGGGCGTCCTTAAAAAGAGTAGGCCAATAAAAACCTGATTGTAAAACTTTATGTGCAGTCCTTTCACCGGCATGATGTCCTCCATAGGGACTATCGTGACATTGTCGAAGAATGTCCTACTGCTCGTGCTCTGGTATACACCTTCTTACGATCCCGTCCGCACCTTCTTTGTAAAGATGTGGATCATCCCAAAAGTAGTGCCTCAAATCCGTGAAGAATTTCTTCCTCTGCTGAAATGTAAAACCTGGAGGAAAAAACTTTGCAACGATAAAATTAGCATAATCTGCAAACCAAGGGTCGGAATGAGATTGTACTTTTACAATAGCAAGCTGTTCATCTGGGAAACTGTCGTTGACTGGAATAGGATCGTGCGGGATATCTTCCATCCTTGAAAGATTATCCGCCACCGGATTGTCTTCTCCTTTTCTATCGACAATCTGCAAATCAAATTCTTGAAGAAGGAGTACCCATCTAATGAGTCTTGGTTTGGCGTCCTTTTTCTGCATAAGATACTTAATGGCAGCATGGTCAGTATTAATAATAACTTTAGAATCAACAATATACTGCCTAAACTTATCACAAGCAAACACCACTGCCAAGAATTCCTTCTTGGTAGTAGCATAATTATTTTGAGCACTATCAAGTGTCTGGCTGGTATAGTAGATGACATTCAGCTTCTTGTCAACCCTTTGTCCTAAAACAACTCCAACAGCAAAATCACTAGCATCACTTATAATTTCAAAGGGCAAATTCCAGTCAGGTGGTTGTACTATAGGAGCGGTTATCAAGGCTTTCTTAAGAACTTCAAAAGCTTCCTTACAATCTTCATCAAATACAAAAGGAGAATCCTTCATGAGAAGATTGGTAAGGGGTCTCGAGGTCTTAGAAAAGTCCTTGATAAATCTTCTATAGAAACAGCAGGACCTAAAAAACTACCAATACCTTTGATGTCCCTTGGATAGGGCATCATTTCAATAGCTTCAATCTTTGCCTTGTCCACTTCAATTCCCCTTTCGGAAATCTTGTGTCCAAGAACTATCCCTTCGTTAAACATGAAATGGCACTTTTCCCAATTGAGCACAAAATTCGTTTCTTCACATCTCTGCAAAACTTTATTAAGATTGTGGAGACAGTGGTCAAAGGAGTTTCCATGGACGGAAAAGTCTTCCATGAAAATTTCTACAATCTCCTCATAGAAACCATGAAATATTGCAGACATACACCTCTGAAAAGTAGCAGGTGCATTACAAAAACCAAAAGGCATATGCCTATAAGCATAAGTACCATAAGGACACGTAAAGGTGGTCTTCTCTTGATCCGCTGTGTTAACGTGAATCTGAGAGAAGCCAGAAGAAGTGGGTGTTTTTAGACAGCCGCTCGAGCATCTGATCAATAAAGGGAAGAGGATAGTGGTCCTTCCTGGTGGCCTTGTTCAACTTCCTGAAATCAATACACATTCTATATCCAATAATAGTCCTCTGAGGTATTAGTTCATTTTTATCATTAGGAACAACAGTCATACCTCCTTTCTTAGGAACACAATGAACGGGACTTACCCACTTACTATCAGCTATAGGATAGCTGATACCTGCGGCTAGAAGTTTGAGAACCTCCGTCCTAACCACGTCCTTCATCTTTGGGTTCAACCGTCGTTGATGATCAACAACTAGTTTAGCATCGGGCTCGAGATTGATAGATGTTGGAAAATGGATGGAATAATACCCTTGAGATCATCAAGAGTATAGCCAATAGCACCTCGGTGTCTGCGGAGTGTCTCCAATAATCGCTCTTCTTCATACCCTGAAAGGTTAGAATTGCTAATAACAGGATATACTTTATTTTCATCTAAATAAGCGTACTTGAGCGTATCAGGTAGTGGTTTTAGATCAAACACCGGGTCTTCTTTTGGTTACGAGAGAATTCCTAAAGGTTCAATCGGGAGGTTGTGCTTCAGGATAGGAGTTTGTATTAAAAATATGTCTTCTAGTTCATCTCTCTCCTGCATATGTATGTCATTCTCGTGGTCTTCCATAAATTGTTGCAAAGTATCATCAGGAGGAATAGCAATAGAAGCAATTTCTTCAATAATTTTTTCATTACTTGACAAGTCAGTACATCCAGGCTGCTTAGAAAACTTAGAAAAATTAAATTCATACGGCTCACCGTTGAATTCAACAGAAACTTTACCTTTCTTGCAATCTATTATAGCTCCACAAGTGCTGAGGAAGGGCCTACCAAAGATAATAGGGCAAAAACTATCTTGCACTGAACCAAGTACAAGAAAGTCAGTAGGATATTTTACCTTCCCGCAAAGTACTTCAACATCTCTCACAATCCCAACTGGAGAGATCGTTTGTTTATTTGCAAGATGAATCGTGACATCAATGTCCTTGATCTCACACAGCTGAATCTCGTGCATGATATCTTGATAAAGTGTGAAGGGAATAGCGCTGACGCTAGATCCCAAATCACATAGCCCATAGTAATTATGATCTCCTATTTTGAAAGATACAACTTGTGTACCTGAAATTGGGCCTTTGTTCTTGGCTGTGACAATGTTAGTGGAAACATCACAAAAACTAATAGTGGATTCTTCAATATCAGTGGTTACCAGATCCTTGACCATTGCAACTTGAGGCTTTACCTTGATCATGTCCACAGGTTCGTCAGTGGTCCTTCCGTTTTTGTTTAGAATACCTGTAACAAAAGAGTGCTCCTTTATCCTTGAGGGATAAGGAGGTTGTTCATACACAACTGCAGGTAAAACAGGATCAGTAACATTAATCTCAATAGGTGACTCCTTGAAAGGTTTATGATGTTGACTCTCCTTCTTCTTAGAAGAATCAATATGAGAAGCAAAGTCCTTGCAAAAGTCAATCATTAGCTGGGAATCAAGACCAATTTTAGAGCAAAAGGTATTAAAGTAATCAGTCTTCACATAACTCTCAATGTAGTCATGCTCATAGTTTATAGCCGGTTCAATACCTTTATCAATTTCCCAGTCTTCAGTGTTCTTCTGGATCCTTTCTATAAGATCCCATTTTTCTTCCATACTTCTAGTCTGGAATACCCCGCTAGAGGAGGCATCCAACATCTCCCGGTCCTGACGAGAAAGCCTGGCATAAAAATTTGTAAGTATAATTTCCTTGGGGAGCTCATGGTTTGGGCATTTGAGCATCAGGGACTTCAGTCTCTCCCAAGCTTGAGCGATGCTCTCTCCGTCGCGAGACCAAAAGTTGTAGATGTAGTTCCTGTCTTGGTGAATTTTACGAAGAGGATAAAACTTTGCATAAAAGAGAGACATAAGCTCTGGCCATTCAAGCAGATCAGAGTTATCGAGTAGCTTAGACCAATCTAAAGCTTTATCTTTGAGTGATACGGAGAATAGTTTCTTTATGACGAACTCCATTGTTACACCTGCAAGATTGAATAAAGAACATAATTGTGATAAATATAGCAGGTGTTCTCCCGGATGTCCTTCTCCTTTATAACGATTAGCTAAGACATAATCAATAATACCATATGGTAATTTATAGGGAACATATTCAGTAGGGGTAGGAGTGACCACCACAGTCGTCGGGCGGCTCCTTGCCAGCAACGAACCAACAGTAGAAGAGTCCATAAGGACTGAAGGTAACAACAGAAAATAAAGGTTTCCTTACCGGCTTCACTTACCAATAGCGCTACACTCCCCGCCAACGGCTCTAGAAAAGCTCGTTGATGGCGGAAAAGCTAATAGGTTTAGTTGGGTTGCCTTCCATGTTAACCACGCCAATAAACGATTCTTGATAACCCACAAGTCTAGGGGATCAATTTTAGCTTTTCGATAAATAAGGATGTCGATCCCAGGAGGAGCGGAAGGTGTTGATAAGTGACACTGGATAAGGAAAGGCTTCACACACTCAAAGGTAAATATTTAGGGGTTTTTGGTTTAAGCAACAGAAAATTAAAAGACAAGCAAAGTAAACAGGGTAACTGAGGAGTAGCAAGTGGCCCAATCCTTTCACAAGGATAAGCCTAGGAACTAAACCTATAAAAGATAAAGCGTTCTCAAGAACACATGGGAGAGATAGCCAAGTTATTTCACCATACTCCGCCAAGTAATATGTATTGTGTTGATAAGTGTTGGTGGGTGGATCAATGCTAGTATACCTTCTAGACTAAGATAAGTGTACTCTTATGATTACACACCTTGCAAGTGTCCGCAAAGACAAGGTAGTAATAAAGGCATAAGCCAAACCACAGCATTACGATCAAGGATCCATAACTCCCTTGTGCAAAAGTGTGCGAACTGGGGTTCAGGTTTCTGTCACTCCGGCAACCCACCATAAGCATCCTTTGTGCACAATGTATTCCTCTAGGCCCATGAAACGTGAAGTGTTAAGTGTTCGACTCACATAACACCACTAGAGAAATAACAACACAACTTAAGTATCAAACAACACATAACACTTCAACATCATATGACTACTAACAACTAGACTTCTCCCGTGTTCTCAAGAACTAAAGTAACTACTCACAAGACATAAAAGAGATCATGATCAGAGGTGATAGATGGGTGGCAAACAATCTGGACACAATGATATTTCTCCAACAAAACTCAATAGCATTCACCACAAAGTAGTAATCAACACCAACAGAGTAGAGAGGATAGATAGTACGGATTACAACACAAGTTGCAATTGTGAGATGAGATGGGATGGAGATGGAGATGGTGCAAATGTTGGGGATGATGTTGATGATGATCTCGATGATGCCCGTGACGATGATGATGATGATGCTGGCGACGATCTCCCCTTCCGGGAGGTGATCTCCCCGGCGGAATCTTCCCGCCGAAGATGGCTTTTCTCCTCTGTAGGTTTCTTCCCCATGGCGGCGGAGAAACACGGAAACTCTTCTCTCTTTAGGGTTTGTACCCCAGGGGGGTCTTATAGGCGAGAGGGGGCACCGAGGGGGGCCACCAGGCATCCAGGAGGGTGCCTGGCGCGGCCAGAGGGGAGCCGCGCCAGGCACCCTTCTGGCTGCCTGGTGGGTCTCCTCACCTCCATGCTCGGCGATCCCCAGTCAATCTTCATAAAAACACTCCCCGTAAATTTTCATCGCATTTGGACTTGATCCGATTCAGCAACTTGGTGTCCACTTTTCACTGCTGAATTCTGGTTCTGCTGCTTCGGCACCGGAAAGTTGTAAACTGTGTAAAACAAGCTAAAACAACGTAAGAACAATACTTTAAAGTGGAATATATCAATGAATAGGATGAAATTACAATATAAAATAGTGATGCATTTTGGACGTATCAGGCGCTGCATGGATAAGACACATCATCAAGGCACACAGAAAAGCAAAGATCATCTAGGCATAAATCAAACATCAGGCATGTATCCCACAGGTAGTTGTACGTGCTTGCAATAAGAACTGGCACAACATCTTTTGTCCTACCATCCCGCTACGAACGGGGCCAAAAGGAACTTATGGATATTAAGGTGCTCCTGTCAAAGAGCACCGAAACAAAGCATTAACAATCAATGGATACATGAAATCCTCAAATTATAGTCCATCCCCGTTGGTGTCCCAAGCTGTTGATGGCTTCTCGCCCATCGTTGGTTACCCCAAGTGGAAGGTTTGAGATGCAGTGCAGCAGCAAGTTTCCCTCAGTGAAGATACCAAGGTTATCGAACCAGTAGGACTCAGGAGATACAAGTAGGTGGCAACGTCGCCAGAAATTTCTTCCTGACTAGGGTGTTGTCGTGGACCTGCACACAGCAACAAATAACTTTGCTCCCAACATATAACTATCACATAAATCATGTTGTTCATGACCTACAAGCACACGTGTATAGTTTTCAACACGGTCTTTAGGATTATAAGATAAATGGAACCCATCACATTGAGTTTTGATAAGAGATAAATTATCCGGAGTTTGAGATTTCAAAAGGATAATAGGACACTCAAGTGTGGGTGCAATAGAAAAAATTTCATGCTTAACATGAGGAACTATAGCAAGTTCATCTCCGTAAGCATCATCCATAGTGGCATCATGGCCATCAACAAAGCACGTATCATATTCATCAGAAAGGGAAGTATCAAGTGAGTCCTCGGAATCATAAGATTCCTCTTCATAGAAATCATTATCCTCTTCTTGGGCAGCAAGCATTCTATTTTTAAAATCCTCAATATAAGCATTGGAAGTATAATTCTCAAAGCAATAAGCAAGAACAACAAATTTTTCAGACTTGTGAATAGTATCGTAATACTTTTCAATCAAAGAAGCAATCTCATAAGCACCTTTAAAAGCAACAAACTCTTCAATCTTTTCAACATCAAAGTAATCATCAACACCTTTTGCATAAGAAGATAGGATCTCATTTTCATTAAACTCACATTGGAAAGGAAGGTGTTTACGCTCTATATTAGAGCAGCAAGTAAAATCATAAATGTGGCATAAACACTCAGCATAGCAATAAGAAACTTGTATTTGATCCCATAAGTCTTTCCCTTTCTGAGATAGGAGGTGCCGCGTATAATGAGCATGCTCATCCAATGATTTTCCCTCAACCAAGTCGGTTGGGTTTTTAGCGTGAGCACAAATTGATCGAAGACGATCCAAGTGAAACATGTCCATTCTACCATATTTGGGTGGTTCCACACCCATGGTGAAGATAGCATCAGTAGGTATTTTTGCTATTTTTGATAAGGGACACAAAAGTAAAAACTGAAAGGTAAACTAACAGGACTAAAAAGCAAAGGTAAAAGATAGTGTGCAACTCCCCTATCTTGTAGACTTGAGTCCCCGGCAACGGCGCCAGAAATTTTCTTGATGTCTTCTCGCCCCTCGTTGGTTACCCCAAGTGGAAGGTTTGAGATGCAGTGCAGAAGCAAGTTTCCCTCGGTGAAGATACCAAGGTTATCGAACCAGTAGGACTCAGGAGATACAAGTAGGTGGCAACGTCGCCAGAAATTGCTTCCTGACTAGGGTGTTGTCGTGGACCTGCACACAGCAACAAATAACTTTGCTCCCAATGAGTACAGAGGAGTTGTCAATTCCTCCGGCCTTGTCGTTTAGAAAGGATCAACGCAAGAGATAAAAGGTGCAAAGGAAAGTAAAAGTTGAAAGTAAATTGAGGGTGTGAACAATAATGTGAAGATGGACCAGGGTCCCGTGATTTTCACTAGTGATGTCTCTCTCCCAAAAGACGATAAAGTGCTAGCGAGGTAAACAAATCATAGTTGGGAAATTGACAGGATTATGAAGGCACCGCAATTCTAACTATGCTACAAAGAAAGGAAGGGCTCAAAAGCAATGGGCAGTACGCCAAGGTAAGTAGACCGAAATCCATGTGCATCTACGACGAATCATCCACCTTGAGATATCTATCCAAAACATCTCGCCCACCCAAAGTGTAAACTCAAAGCAACAGACAACAGCATTAAAAGAACTTTGCGTAAAGTAAACAATCCTTGCACCCGCAGGTACAAGCACCGTTGTTTTATCCCTGGTGGCAACAACACATCCCCTAGTCTCATGTTTCTGTCACTCAAGCTAGACATCAAGGGGCTGAACCCACAATCGAGCATAACACTCTCTCTTGGAGTTGCAAATAAAATAGTTGGCCAAAGCAAATACCGCAACGGAGAACATGCAAGAATTTACTCAATAACAAAATATAAAAGAGAAGAACCAAATATATTACTCATCACAATCTGAACATAGTCTCATAATCCATCAGATCCCAACAAATTCAGCATAGCAACAGCAGAAATTACATAGATGCCTCGATCATGTGAGGCAGCTCACGAGGACTCGAAAGTGGAAGCACAAAGGGGGGAGAGATTCATCACATGGCTACTGGTCACGGACCCATGGTCCAAGGGGGACTACTCACGGTGCATCCGGGAGGCGTCCATGGCTATGGATGGTCTCCCGGAGGGGGTTCCTCCTCCCGGAAGGGTGCCGGGGCAGCTTCTCCAGGCAGACCCGATCTAGAAACGGCGGCGGCGGCGGTACAGAGGGGAGTTCGCGGAAAAGAGATCGATATTAGGGGTTTCCACCCCGAGGGGTAAATATAGGCGAAGGGGGCATCGAGGGGACCCACGAGGCAGTCAGGAGGGTCCTTGGCGCGGCCCAGGGTGGGGCCGCGCCACCTGCCCTCCTAGCTGCCTGGTGGTGGGCCCCCATCCCTCTCTTGGTGATTCCGGAAGCTTCTGTTGTGCTGATTTTTTTATATTTTTTTCCCGGAATTTTTGGAGCACTTTTAATGGCCGGAAAACCTGAAATACAAAACCAGCAGAAAACAGAAACTGGCAACTGGGAGCACTGAGTTAATAGGTTAGTCCAAATAGGTTCAAAAGTGTATGAAAGTTCAAGCAAAACATGGCAAAGTCACACAAAATATGCATGGAGCAAGCATAAATTATAGATACGTTTGGGACGTATCAGCTGTCACCTTTGGGATCGCCGGTTCCTGCCTACAACAGGTGCATACAACTCATAGATAAGATCAAGAACACAAATATATTAATGAAAACACAAAGGGTTCAGATCTGAAATCATGGCACTCGGGCCCAAAGTGACAAGCATTAAGAGCAACAAGTTGAAGCAAAGATGATAAACACCAATCTAGATGATAGGCAACATGCCCCCAACAATCTGATAAACTATTATATGATCTAACTCATCCAATCCCTACCATCCCCTTTGCCTACAGCAGGGAATTACTCACACATGGATGGAGAAGTCATGGAGAGATGATGGAGTGGTGATGATGATGACGATGGCGATGATCTCCCCTCTCTAGAGGCCAAAACAGCCTCGAGATTAGCCCTCCAGGAGAAGAACAGAGGGTGGCGGCGGATCCGCGACGGGAATTGGGAAAACGACTTCTTTTTCGGGGTTTCTCCGTCACGATAATAAATAGGAGCATCGGTAGGGCACGAGAGGAGGGGGGAGGCCCCCAGGCGGCCAGAGGGCGCGGCCCCACCCTTGGCCGCGCCAGGGGGGCGCCTGTGGCCCCCTGGGCTCCCCTCTGGTCCCACTTCTGGCATCTAGCTCCTTCGGGTGCGTGGATTTTCTGGTATTTTTCCGGGAATTTTCTGGGACGTCCAAAAATCCATACAGGCAGCTCTGCTAAAAACAGCGTTAGTCCGGGTTAGTTTCATCCAAATCAATCAAGAATGAGGGGAAAACTATAGCAAAAGTGTTTGGAAAAGTAGATACGTTTGAGACGTATCACCCCCCGCCCAATTTTAGCATATTGCTTATCCTCAAGCAATTCAGTACAACGAACTGAACGCGACAAAGAAAATTTGACAAACTCTTTTACTTCAATAGATGTATATAATCATGTACTACGAAAAGAATTTAGGAAGTATCAAAACAACGCTATGAGGACAATGCACGAAGCAATACTTCTTTCAAGTGATCAATCTCAAACAACTAAACAAAAATAATATGCTACTAAAAATCAAGACAGGATTACAATGCACAAAGTTTGAACATACAAAAGTGGTATTTCGCTAGCCTACAAGAGTGAAGCAAAACATAAATGCAGAAACTCCTCTGGAGTTTTAAAGGAGACTAGAACTAAGAACTTCAGAATAAATAATACCACAATCATGCAAAAGACAATGTAATACTTTGGGACAGTGCACATTACACTCAGAATGACAATTATGCTCTCCTAGTTGGTGCTTTGAAGAAAGAAGGTGGAGACTCTCGAACCGTGGAGTTTGATGAAAAGGTTGAAAACCCGTGGAAGGAAGCAAAGACTAAACTTGTACCAGAGCTCTTGGTTTTGAAAAAAGAGATAAAAAGGTGTTTTGGGATATGCATGCTTCGTCAACGAATGCTAGTAGACAACTCAATCGCCTCTTATGCTAGACATGTTTCGACGAACGACTCCCAAGATGGAGACGATCACATCCCCTTAATCTCCTTTGTTTATCACTGCCAAAGTTTTCTGATTTCTCATAGACAAAGCGTGAAGGAGGGTTTGTTGGTTGTGATTATCTTTTGTGAGTTGGGCGCACTCATGCCAGTCTCTCCTTGTATTAGGGGTTTGCAGATTAGACATGCAATCCCGGAATAAAACATGTCTAACATAAGACGGTCATGAATTACCTACTACTTCCTCATGAGCTAAAACAGAGGCACAAAACAGGAATGCTTTTGAATAATTTTGAGATGGTACAAGAAAGTCTTCGTTAGGATGGCCGGTAAATACCACATAGGAAGGTACGGTGGACTCATATGGAAAAACTGGTTTCAAGGATTTTGGATGCACAAGCAGAAATCCGCTTAGTGCGAGCGAAGGCTAGCAAAAGACTGGGAATCGACCAACTAGAGAGCAATAACAGTCATAATCATGCAGAGCGACAAAGTAACATTGAATCAGGCATGAAAATGATATGACTATTCTGAAATTCAAAGATCGTCAAGGCATAGTAGACTTTTCAGTCATAAACATGTGTAAGCATGTGCCAAGTCAATCCAAGAATTCTCCAAAGGGAAATACCACTTCAGTATGCGAAACCATGAACAATGCAATGCATGTAAATCATTTCAACAACACATTATGTACTCTAGCTATTTGGGATTGGACACAAAGAAAGCATGAACACTGGACAAGCATTGTAAACATAGCACTATGTCGCTACAAGCTCGTCTCTAAATCATAAGTACAAGCATATGTACAAAAGTAGAAACAAAAGATTTCATACCAGTTTTTCTTGTTGCATCCCTTTCGTCGATCTTCATCATTACTGCCTTGTCACTTGCACGATTGAACGCAGGAAAATATAATCAAGTGCAAATGTCATCTTGGACTCGAGCTGAACTCTGCAACAAAGCAAACTAAAGAGAGAAAAGAAAATATTTTTGGATTTTTTCAAAGGTTAAACGAAAGAAAAAA
Source organism: Bromus sterilis (assembly GCA_950022295.1). Classification (NCBI taxonomy): domain Eukaryota; kingdom Viridiplantae; phylum Streptophyta; class Magnoliopsida; order Poales; family Poaceae; genus Bromus; species Bromus sterilis. The sequence goes on along the minus strand of OX465596.1, from coordinate 341,171,477 downwards.
GAAAAAATAATTCTTTTTGTTGTTTTTTCAAAATAAAAGAACAAAGAAGAATAGGCAAAAACTTCGAAAAAGATCAAAGCAAAAAAAATAAAAACGGATAATACAATGGAAAGGTGAGAAGGAAACGTACTCCCCCAAGCTTAGGCTTTTGGCCTAAGTTGGTAGCAGCTACTGCCCCCAGGAGCCTCCTCCTCCAGGGTAAGGGTAAGTCCAGGAGTCGTATGAGCCCTCCGGTGCGTACACCGAAGTCCTCGGATCCTCCCACGAGGAAGGTCCTGCGCTCCAAGCGGAAGAAGATCCCTCTCCATGCTCGGTGAAGGTCTCTCCCTGGAAAGGTGGGAACTCACCGTGCTCCTCCTCATCGGGCACAACCCCCTCCATGGGGTTATGCGGCTGGTAATTAGCCAAGAACTCATCGAACTGAATCTCGTTGAAGGACCATCCGTTCCCACGAGTGTTATCAAACAAAAGTGGTGTAGGTAGACAGATCTCACGAGTAATGGTCCTTTCAAACCTCAAAATATAATCAAGGTTACCAAACTGAGAAGTCATGGTAACAAACTTATTCCTCTTCATAGCCGCAAGATCAAGGCTCGCGTATGAAAAGGGAACATCATCAGGAAGGGGGGTGCGCTCAAGAGACTCAAGGATAAGTGTGGTGTAAACCCCACCATATAAATCGCCTTTGTTACTGTTCGTAACAAGGCGCTGAGCAATCAAGGAACCCACATTATACTCATTCTTACCAGAGAGGGCGTTCGCATAAATAGCAAAGTCTGGTGCAGAACCGTTGCTCATGTTGTCACGAGCTAACACCCCTCTAGCAAAAAAATACGCAAAATACCTGAGGTGTGGAAACAAAATGTTGGAAATCTTCGTACGCCGAATGTCGGTCTCCTCCTGGCAGCAAAGCGAGTTGAAGAGGGTCCTCAACCCGGAAGGCTGCATGGTCATCTTAGCTGTCTGACCAACGTTCGACACACCTATTATATCACAAAACTGTGCCAAAGACATGGTTATGAGATCATCATAAATTTTGAACTCAACGGTTCCAGCATCATGGTTATAACAAAAATTGTTGACAAAACAGGAGGTAAGCTTTTTGTATTGTACCACACGACATAAAGCTAGCCGTGTCAAACCTGCACTAGCACAAAGTCCATAAAATTCCTCCTTGATTCCTGCAGCTGTAAGAAAATCCATCCCCTTTGGTGTCCCAAGATGTCACCTTTGGGATCGTCGGTTCCGGACTACAACATGTGCATACAACTCATAGATAAGATCAAGAACACAAATATATTCATGAAAACACAAAGGGTTCAGATCTGAAATCATGGCACTCGGGCCCAAAGTGACAAGCATTAAGAGCAACAAGTTGAAGCAAAGATGATAAACACCAATCTAGATGATAGGCAACATGCCCCCAACAATCTGATAAACTATTACATGATCTAACTCATCCAATCCCTACCATCCCCATTTCCTACAGCAGGGAATTACTCACACATGGATGGAGAAGTCATGGAGGGATGATGGAGTGGTGATGATGATGACGATGGCGATGATCTCCCCTCTCCGGAGGCCAAAACAGCCTCCAGATTAGCCCTCCCAGAGAAGAACAGAGGGTGGCGGCGGCTCCGGGACAAGAATTGGGAAAACGACTTCTGTTTCGGGGTTTCTCCGTCACGGGAATAAATAGGAGCATCGCTATGGCACCAAGGGAGGGGGGAGGCCCCTAGGCGGCCAGAAAGCGCTGCCCCACCCCTGGCCACGCCAGGGGGGCGCCTGTGGCCCCCTGGGCTCCCCTCTGGTCCCACTTCTGGAATCTGGCTCTTTCGGGTGCGTGGATTTTCTGGTATTTTTCCGGGAATTTTCTGGGACGTCCAAAAATCCATATTCCTGCGCACAATAAAACCATACATGCAGCTCTGCTGAAAACAGCGTTAGTCCGGGTTAGTTTCATCCAAATCATGCAAGAATGAGGGCAAAACAATAGCAAAAGTGTTTGGAAAAGTAGATACGTTTGAGACGTATCATCCTTGATTTTGATAATTGCACCCTTTCTAAAGTTATTCGTTTGCTTCACAAGATGTCTAGAGACCCCCACACTAGCACACTTAATCTTTCCTTCAGGGAGCATATCACTAATGCTCTCATTAAAGCTAGGGAGGAGAAGCTTAGGGTAGACGCCTCCATACCTAGAAAGCTAGAAGATGGTTGGGACCCTATGATTAAACTTAAGTTGAATAACTTTTCTTCCTATGCTTTATTTGATGTTGGAGCTAGTACCTCCGTTATGCCCAAAAGAATGTATGATATATTTAAATTGAAACCTTTTGATCCTTGTTCTTTTGGTGTTCGTCTTGTCGATTCTTTCGTAAAGAAACCTTTGGGGAAGATCGATGATGTTGTTATCATTGTCAATGACAATTATGTTCCCGTTGATTTTACTATTATGGACATTGAATGTGAACCTTCTTGTCCAATTTTTTTGGGACGTCCTCTTCTTTGCACCGTGGGTGCTATTAATTATATGAAAGAAGGGATTATAAAATTCCAATTCCCTCTCAAGAAAGGGATGGAACACTTCCCTAGAAAAAAGATTAAGTTTCCTTTTGAGTCCGTCACACGGGCTAGTTATTTTCTTGATACAACTTGATCTATTTGCATTAAGCCTAGCTAATGGCTTTAAAGAAGCGCTTTCGGGAGGCAGCCCACAACGAATTTAGGATTTCCTTTTTGTATTTCTTCTGTTTTTAGTGGTCTTGATGATTGTTACTACTGTAGCAACATCATTGTATCTTTATTTTTCAATCTTTGTGCCATTTATAGCCTCATATGACAAGGGAAGTGAAATTTGTGACATGCTGTCCAGAAAACAGATTCTGTCCTCGTGACTAGAAAAATCATAGAAAAATCCCAGTTCATCTTTTTGAGCTAAAATTTTTACACAGCGTGCTTTATACAATTATGGAACTTTCGTATGTTCTGAGTTTTTTGATTTGAGTTGCATAAGTATCCCTAAAAACTTCTTTACTACCTGCTGGTCTGATTTTCACAGATTCTGTCCTGTTTTGCCTTTTCTTCATTTTGCAAACATTAAGCTTGCTTTTTCTTTGCACAAACTTTTTGGAAATCTTGAGAAACAGTAGCTCTTCAAGAATATCTTTATTTCCAGTAAGGGAAAAAATTGTTTTATTATGGGTACTAACCTCGCTAATCAGATTATGATGACTTATGGATGAAGGGAGTTTTCAAGTGTGTGAGGGAAGATGATGAAAGAAGATTCAGGAGTGTCAAGCGCTCAATCTTGGGGATGCCCCCATGCATCCCCAATAAATATTCAAGGATACTCAAGCGTCTAAGCTTGGGTATGCCCCCGTGCATCCCCTTCTTCGTCAACAATTATCAGTTCGTCTCTCGTTTCACTATATTTTTATCACTTCATGCGTTATGTGCTATGCTTGGAGCGTCTCGCTCTTAGGTTTTATTTTTAGTTTTCTTTAGCTTTTCTTGCTGTTCATAACATGTTAGAACCCAGCTTTCTTTGTGTGGGAGAGAAACATGCTCCACTTCCAAAATCTAGAACACAACATAGGATTTTTCATGCTTATCTTTACTGTGTTTGTTCTTTATCTTTTTCATAGCTACTGTCATGTTTAGCTCTTAGTTTTCATGATTATCTTTTTAAAGAGCTTTTGTTTAGTTTGTTGCTGGAACTCTCTTGAGTTTTCATGTTTATCTTGTTTAGAGAGTTTTCCTGTTGCACTGAGTTGTGTGTCTTGACTTGAAGTAGGTAATTGAGGTTGCTATTCTTTTGTAGTAGTAACTTGCAATAGTTTTGAGGTATTGTTTTGAGTAATGTTTGGATTTTGGTGTCAAGAGCTTTAGCCTATTAGTGATAGATGTCGTATTTTGGGCAATCCGTGTTTATTTTCAAAACTTACAAAATTAGTTGAGAACTTTAGGTACTAGATGGATCACTACTCTTCTGAGGGGTCGAATATTAGAGTACACTCACGTACCATGAGTCGAGGATGCGCAAGGATAACCAAACCCCCATACACTCCTCCTCGGGGTACTTGTCTCTTTGTGAAACGTCCTTATTAGATTGAGAGTTACCGATAATAAGTGCATGAGTTCTTCCGACTAATGTGAGTATTCGAAAGTTGACACTTCCACCTTCCCATACTTTTCTAGCCTCTCCTGTGCCGTGCATTGCTATCTTCTCACTCCGAGAGTTGGGGTCCACCTTTGCCGGTACATCCAAACCATTGGCATGATACGCTCTGTCATCATAAACCTCCCTATATCCTTCCTCAAAACAGCCACCATACCTACCTATCAAGGCACTTCCATAGTCTTTCCGAGATATATTGCCATGCAACATCCATCTTCTCATGACTTGATCTTCATGTCATACATGCTACTTGCTTGATCGATGAGCCGCATGCTAGTTTGGCCTTGCCCTAATCATTGCTACATGACGCGCTAGTATCATTGCATATCCTGCTACACTGGCAGAGGCATACATTTGCATACATCATGATAGTTACATCTTCTTTATGATTTGAGTACTTTTGTAAAGTGTGAAAGATCTTCTATACTTTTTGTAATATATAGAGTGTTGCCCCTAAAGTGAGTAAAAGATCCCAAATAGCACAAATCAAAAGATCACAAAGAGGAAAAAATTAAAAGATTCCAAAGAGGACAAATGATAGAAATTGAAAGAGCCATTGAGGCCACCAAAAAAATACCAAATAGAAAAAAGAGAAAAATAAATAAAAAGAGAGAAGGGGCACACTACTATTCCTTTTAAGAGATCCACACTCGTACTCCCTCTTATATCTTGTACTCCATAGAGATTATCATTCATGCATATAGCTATGTGCGGACCTTAACACTATAGAACTTTGCTTGTATATTCCAATGATGAGCCTCCTCAAATGACCTCTAGGTCTTCCTGAGCAAGCAAGTTGGATGCACCCCCACTAGTTCCATTGGAGAGCTTACCTTAGCTCATATGTGCATCCGTTGCATGGAAATCCCTACTCCTCACATCATATCTATCATTTGGCCTTCTCTCGCCTATGATTGTTCTCATTGATGTGAGCCTTTCACACCTTTTTGTCTTCCTCCTCCACCATATTCTCTCTTTGCCATCCTAAGTGTCAACTTTCTTGCTTACGCTCATCCATTGCATGAGTGCTCAAAATGTCGAAAAGGAGTGGATCATTTTGACTTGTACATGGCTAGTGGTCTGGGGATGAGTCAAGATAAGATTCCAAAGAAGACCAAGTGTGAAACTTTAGTAGATTCCAAAGAACACAAAATACTTTTTCTCGTATATCACTATCCCCTTTCTTGCACGCAAACACCATTTGGAGACATTTGATTCACGGACAGCGAGAGCTCTTGCACCTTTATGTTCTTATGTTGCTTGTTTCAATGCTAAATATAGACTCTTTCCTGTTATGACTTGAATTGAATTACATGCCTTGATTTCTTTACTTAAAAGTTCTTTTATGGTTGTTAGGTTTTCACCACAAAAATTATGCTTTTATCATTTACCTACTCAAGGACGAGCAGGAATTAAGCTTGGGGATGTTGATACGTCCAAAACGTATCTATAATTTATGCTTGCTCCATGCCTCTTTTGTGTGATATTGCTATGACATTGATGAACTTCCATACACTTTTGATCATATTTGGACTAACCTATTAACTCAGTGCACCCAGTGCCAGTTCCTGTTTTCTGCTGTTTTTCTATTTCAGGTTTCCCGCATATTAAAAGTGCTCCAAAAATTCGTGAAAAATCCAATAAAAAATCAGCGCAGAAGAAGCCTCGGGAATCACCGAGGGGGGCAGAGGGGACCCAACAAGGCCCCAGGCGCCCTCCTGGCGCGCCCTAGGGTGGGGCCGCGCCAGGGGGCCGCCTGGACCCCTGGCTGCCCCCTTGGCTGCCCCCTTCGCCTATTTATTCCTCGTGACGAGAAACCCCCGTCACGGGAACCCTTTTTCGCGATCTCTCCTTTGTTCCTCCGCCGCCGCGCTTCCAAGATCGGGAGCACCAGAAGACCTCTTCCCGGCACCCTGTCGGAGGGAGGAACCACCTTCGGGAGCTTCTCCACCACCATGGATGCTTCCCGGATGAACCGTGAGTAGTCCACCTTGGACCATGGGTCTATGATCAGTATCTATGTGATGTTCTCCTCCCCTCTTTGTTCTTCATGGATTAGACCTCGTGAGCTGCCCTACATGATTGAGGCACATATGTAATATTTCTGTTGTTGCTATGCTGATTTTGCTGGGATCCGATGGATTATGAGATTATGTTCAGATTGTGATTGAGTAATATATTTGATTCTCCTCTTTTATATTTATGTTCTAGAGTAATTCTTGCATGTTCTCCGTTGCTGTTTATTGCTTTGGCCAAGTAGTAGGTAGTGACTCCAAGAGGGAGCGTTATGCATGATTGTGGGTTCATGCCCCCTGATGACTAGCTTGAGTGAAAGAAACATGAGTCTAGGGGATGTGATGTTGCCACAAGGGGGAAAACAACGGTGCTTGTACTTTAAGGTGCAAGGATTGTTTACTTTAGGCAAAGATCTTTAATGCAGTTGTCCGTTGCTTCGAGTTTACACTTTGGGTGGGATTCGCAACTTAATACGAGCGAGATGTTCTGGATAGATATCTCAAGGTGGATGATTAGTAGGTAGATGAAGATGGATTTTGGTCTACTTGTCTTGGCGTACCGCCCATGCTTTTGAGCCTCTTCCTTTCTTTATAGCATAATTAGCATTGGTTTGCGCACATAATACTTTCAATTGGCCAGCTGTAATTTGTTTACCTCCATTGGTTGTTTTATCATCTTTTGGGAGAGAGACATCACTAGTGAACATCATAGGACCCCAGTCCATATTTCCAATACTTCTTACACCCACTATCAATTTACTGCTTTATTTACTTTTCCGTTGCTATCACTATCATTATTATCCCGTGCGTTTTATCCTTTGTAAACAACAAGGCCGAAGGAATTGACAACTCCTCTGTACTCGTTGGGAACCAAAGCTATTTGCTATGTGTGCAGGTCCAGGTAAAGTTAGCAACCTCGGTTGTAAATGGCGCCATTGTTTACTGCACCACCTTCTTGTATCTGTTGGATTCCTACTGGTTCGATACTCAACCTTAGCATCTTCGCTAAGGGAAATTGCTGCTATCTACATCTCAACCTTCCACTTTGGGTAACCAACGCGGGGGCGTTAATTCATACCATCATGTGCTGGAATGTTCGTGGCATAAACTCGGAGAAGAAGCAGCTGGCAGTACGTATGCAATAGAGTTGTGTGGTTGCTCGATAGTTTGTTCGAAGTAGTTTGATAAATTTTTCTTTTGATTTTTCTTTCATCAACGTACCTCTTTTGATTTTTCTTTCATCAAACTGTTATGTCCGAAGTAGTTTGATAAATTTGAGTTTGTGCCATCTAGTGGTAATTCCATGGGGCTTTGCACTATGTGGATTGGTTCTATCTTCTCCGGGGAACTTTTGTGTTCAGAAATTTTTGCACTGGGAATACGTTTTACTTGCCTGCAGTCTGGTGTGGTTTAGTCCATGTTTAACATTTATGGTCCTTGTGCTAGGCCGAACAGAGGGATATTTACAAATTGGTCGCGTGGTCTAGTCATCCCTGAAAATGCAGATTGGCTTCTCATCGGGGATTACAATTTCATACGGGCACCTGATAACCGGAATAGGGGTGGTGGTAATGTTCAGGACATGCTTTTGTTTAATGAAATCATCCGTGAACAATCCCTCATTGAACTCCCTATCAAGGGGAGATCGTTTATGTGGAATAATATGCAACAGGACCCGCTATTGGAACTACTAGATTGGCACTTTAGCTCTCTTAATTGGGCAACAAACTATCCTAACACGATCGTTTTTCCTTTGGGAAAACCAGTGTCTGACCATGTTCCCTGCTATGTATCCATCCAATCGACCATCCCCAAAACCAAGATTTTTCTCTTTGAGGAATTCTGGACTCATCATCCTGGTTTCCATACAGTAGTTGAACAATCTTGGAACAAAAGTTGTCATGCCCCAAATGTTGTTGTGATCCTTTCCAAGAAACTTAAAACACCGCGGTATGATCTGAAATTTTGGAGTAGGAATACCTCACGACTATCAGTGCTTATTGATAACTCTAATAAAACTCTGGGTGAATTGGATGCCATTGAGGATCGACGTGTCCTCACTTTGCCGGAATCTAATTTCAGAAAAATCCTGAAGAAGCACTTTCTTATGCTGCTCCACTCTAAAACATTGTACTGGAAGAAGCGGTGTACGATCAGATAATTCAAGTTCGGTGATGGGAATACCAAGTTTTTTTCACAGAGTGGCTACGGAACGATATCTCTGAAACTCGATTGCTTCTCTCAGGCTCCCTGATGACACGATTGTTGTGGACCATGTGGGAAAGGAGGCAGTTTTGTTTCAGACATAACAAGATAGAATTGGGAGGTCCTCTCCCAGTGAGGTGGTCCCCGACCTCCAACGGATCATCAGGAGAATCGAAGGTTTAGACGTACTGATCACGCCGTTTACTAGAGAGGAAATTGACAAGGTTGTCCAGAACATGACGGTTGATCGGGCACCTGGACCTGATAGTTTTTCTGGATGTTTTCTCAAAAGCTGTTGGGGGATTATGCTCTTTGTGAGGAGTTCTATATTGGAAACTTGAATCTAGAAAGCATCAATGCGGGATTTATCACCCTCATTCCTAAAATACAATCTCCCGAGAGTGTAAACGATTATCACCCTATCACACTCTTGAACTGATGTCTGAAAATACTAACTAAACTACTGGCGGATAGATTGCAAGCGGTGATCCTTCGCATCATCCATAGAAACCAGTATGGCTTCCTCCGCGGTCGGTCCATCCAGGACTGCCTGGCGTGGGCGTTCGAATATATCCACCAATGCCAAGCATCTGGGAGACCTGTGGTGATCCTGAAACTGGACTTTGCGAAGGCGTTCGACACCATAGAACACCAACCGATGCTTGCGATCATGGAACAAATGGGCTTCCCCCAGAAATGGCTCGACTGGATCAGTTCACTATTCGGTTCTTCTAGGTCCTCGGTTCTGCTTAATGGTACTCCACAAAGGGAATTCTATTGCCGACATGGCGTACGTCAGGGGGATCCCCTGTCCCCACTCATATTCATTCTTGCGGCTGAACTCCTTCAAGCTGCGATCAATACGGAATTCTGAGAAGGGAGGTTGTGCGCTCCCATCCTGGTTAATGATCGGGACTATCCAGTGGTACAATATGCAGACGATACGATCGTGGTGCTGCCGGCGGACATGGACCAGGTGATTAAAATGAAAGCTATTTTACAGGATTATGATAAATCGGTTGGGCTCCATATCAACTTCATGAAATTGACCTTGGTTCAGATCAATCTAACTGGGGATATCGCCACACAGCTAGCCCAAACCCTTGGTTGTTCTCTTGGAATAATGTTGTTCACTTACCTAGGGCTGCCCATGGGCACGATGAGACCTAGTGTTGCAGATTTTATGCCTCTAGTTGCTTTAGTAGAGTGGCGGCTGTCTACAGCCACATCCCTTCTTGATTCTGGCTCGAAACTTACTCTAGTTAACTCGGTGGTCTCTTCCTTGGCGGTCTACAGCATGTGCTCGGTCAGAGTGCCGGTGACCGTCATCGAACATCTAGATAAACTGCGTAGATACTACTTGTGGGCAAAGAAGAAGGAGTGTGTCGTCAAGAATAATTCGCTAGCATTGTGGGAGTTGATATGCAGACCGAAGCTCAAAGGAGGACTCGGTATCATCGATCTACGGCTATAGAACCAAGGGCTTCTCCTCAAAATGCTACAGAAATTCTATAACAAGTTGGAAGTGCCTTGGGTCAGGTTGATCTGGGATGCTTACTACATGGAATGTGTGCCGCATGTTGCAGGTGACTGTGGGTCCTTTTGGTGGCGAGACCTCATGAAGCTTGCTCCGTCTTACAGAGGGGTCACAAAAGCCACAGTCGGGGATGGGAAATCCATTTTGTTCTGGAAGGACCTCTGGCTGACAGAGATCAATATGGTGACCTGCCCGTGAGACTTTTCGTTTGCAACACATGAAGATGTCTCGGTGCATGGACTGATATTGGCTGCGACGCTTGGTCTCAATTTCTAGCTGCCGCTGTCGATCTCTGCACGTGAGGAAGTGGTTAAACTTCAAGAGGCCACGGATGGGATTACCCTGATGGAAGGGGTGGACGACTCCGGGAAATGTGTATGGGGGGCCGACTCGTTCTCCTCCAGCAAGTTCTACTCATTCTGCTTCAGGAATGTGCCGGTGGATGAGCGTTTCCTGGATATGGAAATCGAAATACACAAATAAGTGGAAAGTTTTCTGCAGGCTCCTTCTAGCAGATAGACTAAACACCAGGAACATGCTTCATCGGAGACACTGTGTGCTGCAGAATGACGACTACGGCGTGCTGTGTAGCAACCTCCCCCCCCCCCCCCGTGAGGAAACAGTAGGGCACCTGTTCTTCACCTTCCCATTGAGCACTCAGTGCTGGAACAAGCTGGGCCTGGTCTGGGGGAACTCTGCGGATAGACTATCCAAACTGCATAGTGCCAGAGAGAGGTGGGCGCATCCTATGTTCATGGAAATTTTTGTTGTTGCATCCTAGGCTCTAGGAAAGAAAGAAAAACCAAATGCTTCAGAAATATCAATCCCAGTGTGAGCTCATGGACCCAGAGGTTTAAGGAGGACTTTCAGATGCTTAAGCATAGGTCTAAGGAGAGTCTAGAGCCCTTCATTCTTCATATAGTTCAGTCTCCTTGATTTTGTGTTTCCCTTTTGTAACTTAATCTCTCCCCCCAATCACCATGTAATCCTCTGTACAGTTGTCCCCTTTTGAGTTGGTAATATAGAAGGCAGTGGGGGGTTCCCCTACTGTCATAAACCCTTAATAAAAACAAGGAATATTGTGTAGAATATGTGCTAATGCCCACATGAGGCACATAAGATTTTACCTTAGTGATCATAGCCTCATGGGCTAACTTTAGCCTATCATGAGAGGTTAGAAGGTCCTCATGAGTGCTCGAGAGCTTTTCATGAATTACTTACAATTTCCCAAAATTGGTAGTTAGCAAATCAAGTTGAGCACTTAGCTCAACATTCTCCTTCAATATTGATGCTTCAAAAAAATAGGATTAGTAGTACAAGCATCATTGACAATATTAGAGGAAGAGGTAGAACCAAGAGACTTCTCATGAGTAGCTTGAAGTTCCTCATGATACTTAGAGAGTTTAGTGAGCTCTCCTTTGACGTTCTTGTAGCCAAGGTCAAGGTGCTCAAAATTCTCTTTAAGCTTATAATGAGAAACTTCAATCTCTTCGGTTGAACACTTCAAGTCTCCCAAAGATTGATGAGCCAAAATGATATTATGTTCAAGTAGTTCATTTTTATGTTGCACTTCATGAAGTAAATCATTACGTTCATGAAATGAGGCAAGAACATCTTGGAACATCCTATATGTGCCCTTGTTAACCTTACAAAGGGTTTTCCCAATCTCATAGAGATTTTGGGTCATGGAAACATCATTTTCATCGCAATCATCATCATCATCACTACGAGAAGAGGATACCTCGTGATTACCTATTGCAATGAGGCACATGTGCATCGGTGATGATTTTTCGGACAAGAGGGATCTTCATTAATCAATTGTGCCACATTTTTCTTGGTTTCATCTACATGGTTAGTCATACAATAACTAGAGGAAATTGAAGCATTTATATCATGGCAACAAGGAAGATCAAGCATATCATCACAAGAGTATGTCAAGGCACTACTGGAAAAAGGTCATTAGTGGCGCACCTATATTTGTTACTAATGGCGCACACATGGTGCGCCATTACTAGCACACCATTAGTAAGTGATAGTAATGGCACGCATTTGGTGCGCCATTACTATCCCTGACACTAATGGCGCACCCGGAGTGCGCCATTACTATCCCTGACACTAATGGCGCACCAAGAGTGTTCCATTACTAAGGGCAGAGGTGCGCTATTACTATGAATATTTGTAAAAAAATGCTTCTTTGTATTTGCAGAGGGGTTATAAAATAAATACATCACACATATAATTAAACAGCATCATCAACATGACAGTTATAACATGACAGCATCATCATATGAACAACCTAATCAGAATTCTTAATCAACACCATTTATTAACAAGAGAGGAAATCAACAAGTATAGCATGAGAGAGTACACAAATTCTTAACCAACATGTTATAAATTACACTAAAGACGCTTCACTCCTCCTCGTCAGAAGATGAAATGACAATGAGCTTATTCTCTTTTTCTGCCTGAGATGCTTCCCATACAACCGCTTGGCGCACTGTGTCTGATACGCCCATAGGGTACTTGCGCTCCCAAACGGCATTGAACTCCGCCTCCTCTGCTGCGTCCTCCTCTTCTATCTCCCTCCTATTTCAAGACAGCTCTGAAGCAGTAGGCTGAATGTCAGATCTTGCCGTTGAAAAGCGGGATGCATGGGAGGACGCCGTCGATGCAGAGAGGCACGAGCCCGTGGAGGAGCCAGACAAGGTCGGTGCGGGCGCGGATGCAGGCTCCAGCACGGGCGCTGGCGGCGAAGGGGTGGAGGCACCACGTGGTATACGGACGCCAGGGCTAATGCGGCAGGTTTGGCGGGAGCGAACCATGACGGCCGTGCTAAAAAATATGTACTTAGTAATAAGCAATGCACACATCAAAATATAACTAAAGAATTAATAGGGCGCTATTTTCTTGGGAGACATGCCAATTTTGAATTAGAAAATGACAGATATTTATATACAAGCAACTGAAACAGCCATGATTCCTAGAAAACAAAGAAACCTAGAGGAAATCTTCTACAACCATTTTATTTTGATGCTATAGTTAAAACTAAGCTTATGTGGGAACCACTGCTAGCTGCAACCAAAATCACCAAATTCACAAATATGCCTATTGGATAATTCAGAAAAAGATGATGCTTTGTTGTTTCATTACATCCACAAGTCATAGCAAGTCCTTGAAAATTGAACTTTAAACATTTCACAAACATTAGCTATCCAATAGTACTAACCCAGAGTGATGATAATTAAGGAAAGATAATTTGTCTTGAAAACTGAGTTAAGACAGTGTGTTCCAATCTATTGGTTGATAACTAATCTTGGAAACACTGGAGGTCTCCACAGAAGGTCAATACTTGCATCATGTGTCCTAATCACACTTTGGAAGATAGGATGCATCTATTTTTCTCTTGCTCCTTTAGCTCAAGAATATGGTGTTACCTACAGATCCAATGGTCCCAGGATGGTAATCTTGTTAATAACCTCAACCAGGCCAAAATGTCCTTTTGACATCCTTTCTTCCTGGAGGTGGTTCTCACTGTAGCCAGGTGCATTTGGATTGAGAGGAATGGCAAGACCTTCAAGCATGAGAGACCAACTTTGAATTCCTGGAGAAGGCACTTTGTGCATGATATCACCCTGCTTTCACATAGATTTCAGGGAGATACTAGAGATAGATTACTCTCTTGGAGAAATAATATGCAGTAGATTGTATAGGTAAGTATTTTATTTTTTACCTTTCATGGAAATCCCCTGTACCCCTTTGAGAACTTTTTGTTCTCCCTTCTGCAAGTAGTCGGAGGTGGAGGCAATAGGGTGCTCTTCATGACATGAGGTTGCCGAGACTTCCCCAATTGTCTCCATGGGAAAAATATTGGCTTCATCAAGATATGATCCACCATATAGAACATCAAGTTTGTTCTAAGCCTCATGAGTTGTCTTACACATCAAAATTGACTTAAACACATCAAATGTTATAGCTTGATGAATGGATACCAAAGCATCACTATCAATATTCATATCCTCAAGAGATGGAGATAGGCAACCCTCGGCAATATGAGCCCCTATAATAACAATTCGAAAAACATTTGGACCCATGGTCCAAAAGTAACATAGCATGCGAATTCTCCACAATTGATAATTTGTGCCATCAAAATCAAAAGTTTCATTGTGCACTATACCACTAGTCGACATCTTACACTCTAGGCGGTGAAGCCTAATAAGGAGAGACCTTTCTCTGATACCAATCGAAAGGACCACGATGTCGCCTAGAGGGAGGGGGGTCAATAGGCTTTTAAAACTTTTATGGATTTGTTAATATCCGGATGCGGAAATAAACTAAGCGGATACTTAACAAGCACAAATCCTTAATAACTAGGATCAACGAAGTGCAACAACAACTTTATTCTAAACAATATGAACACAGTAATGATACTAGTAGGCACAAGTAAGTTACACAAACTTACACAAGATATATATCACAAGATGTGGATTTGTGAGATAAAATATACCAATTCAAACAAGGAACAATATGGAACAATATTAGCACGTATGAATTGCGGAGTATAATGTGTTGGCCTAAAACGATCACTACGATATGACAGTCAACACAGTATAATGAGGACAACAAGATATAGTGAATTCAAGGTCAAGTGACCAAAGTAAACCACAAGTAGTGAGCTAGGTTAGAGATAACCGTAGACCCGGAGACGAGGATGTATCCCGATGTTCACTTCCTTTGAGGGAAGCTACTCACCGTTTGGAGAGAATGGGTGTTACCACGAAGGCACACCAATGCCACGAAGGCTCACCCTATTCCCCTTAAGATATCACCACGAAGGCGATTCCCAACCACTAATGGTAGACCTTGAGGTACCCTCCAAACCTTCACAAACTTTCCGGGGGGAAATCACAAGTTGATTCCTCACCGTAGCACTCCTACCGCCTAGGAGTCTCCAACCTCCAAAGTAACAAGATCAAGGGGGAAATGCTCAAGACCTGCTCAAATCGTGAATTCCATTTGTCAAAAGAGGGAGAGGGAGTGGATCTATCAATGGGTGAAATCTCTCTCAAGAACTCTCACAAATCACTCTGGGATCTAAGATTTGGTGTGGGAGGACGGAGAGGGAGATTATTAGGGTTTGTATGTGTTCTTCAATGTGTTGTTGTACTCTCACAAGAGGATGTGAGGGGGTATTTATAGTCCAAGGGCCAAAGTGGCAGTTGGAGTTGTTCTGCTGTGAAAATGTCGGACGTCCGTTAGAAGTTGGATGTCCGAAATCCAATTGTCGGACGTCCGAAATATGCCAGATTTCCGAAATGTTCTTGTGGAACACATGCGAGGCAAGCCAGGTCAGTAGACAGTGTAAGTTTCGGACATCCGTTGAGTTTCGGACGTCCGTAGGATCACACATCCGAACGTCGTTGGACTTCTGTCAAAAGGGAGATCCCTACTGACTATCTGGACACAATAATTTTGGTAGGGATCGGACGTCCGACAATTTTCGGACGTCCGATGGATCGGACGTTCGAAATTCATCGGACGTCATTCCAGATAAAGAACAACAGGAACCCAATACTAAAACGTGCATAACTTTTACATACAAACTCCGATTTTGATGATCTTGGGCTTATTTTAAATCTATTGAAAATCTCAAGATCCTCGCATAGAGAACCACCCAAGATAAACCAAAATGGAAGGTGCAAAGCATGTAAAGTATATGCCATAAGATTTGAGGAATGAGTTGGCTTTGGATTACCCCCTTTTTTGTATAAAGGATATGAGTGGAATTGAGTTAGGAATTGTTGACTTGAGCAAGTCCATTACTAAACCCCTTTGATCCCCTCTTAATAGTGTGGAATCCCTATAACTCAAGAATAATAAAATAACTATACTATAGCTTCCGGAAATTCATTCTTGAGCATGTATCCTTTTCGATGGTTAATGATCCACGACGCAATTCCTTTGACTTGAGCGTTCCACTTGAGCTTGATGATGGGGTCATGCTTGGCTCAAGATGTCCATGCAATATTGGTCACATTCCTTGGTGAATACTTCAATTAGTTTCCTCGTAAGTCACGAGGAAAACTTTACATTATATGTCATATTCACATGTGCCACCACGTGATTATCCGCAAGCTTCAAGCATGTAATCCTCTGAGATGCATATCTTGAACTTGACCTTGTATAACTTGATGACCATTACACTTGATTTCATCATCTCATGGGCACTTGTGATCTTTCACTTGATGCATTCCCATGAGAAACACCTATCCCTCAAAGATATAGAAATACATCGTATGGGTTAGAACTCAAAGAACAATTGACAATTTCTTACCATGCCACAAGATCCCATGTGGTACATAAGTAGTGCTTGATTGTTGACCATCAAGAATTCAATCTTTCATCTTTCTCTTGGTCAACGTTCATCTTTACTCCATGATCAAGTGGTGTCCAGTCCAAAAGACACATGACAGATATATTGCGCGAATTATTGAGACCTTACGATGACCTCAAATGGACAAGTGTTCAACATGAGCATTCTCAGTCTTGTTGAGGTAAATGACTTTGCTTTTTGAATCATCTTAAACAGAGGTTGTATACAGTACGTGAGACCCAAAAACCGATATTCAATAGATTGTATTCATTGAAAATTCATACATTATTCTTATCGTTATCCATGGGACAACCATCCATATATCCATGATGCCATTGTTGATTTATTGGAATCATCATTCATTACCAAGCCACAATGGATACATTTGTGTTGATGAAAAATGTTCTTCATTCATTGCCTATGTAACTTTCCTTCAAATATATATATATATATATATATCTCAATGCAAACATTACTCTATAAGGATTGTCATTAATTACCAAAACCACACATGGGGGCTACATGTACTTTCAATGTTGATTGGCAATGTCTCTCGGAAAGGCTATGAAAATGCCTTGATATGTAGGTATGGTGGCTGTTTTGAGGAAGATATAAGGAGGTTTATGATGATAGAGCGTATAGTGCCAAGGGTTTGGGTGCACCGGCCAAGTATGCGCCAACTCTCAAGGTGATAAAGGGCAATGCACGGTACTGAAGAGGCTAGAAAAATATGGGAAGGTGGAAGTGCCAACAATCGAATACTCGCATTAGTCTGAAGAACTCATGATCTTATTATCGGTAACTCTTCTAATCGGGAGGTTCACAAAGAGACGAGTACCCCGAGGAGGAGTGTATGGGGCTTTGGTTATCCTTGCGCATCCTCGACCCATGGTACATCAGGGTACTCTATATATTCCAACCCCTCCAGAGGTTAGCGGTCCATCTAGTAGCTAGAGTTCTCAACTAATTTTTGTAGTTTTTGAAAATAAGGACGGATTGCCCAAAATACAACACCTATCACTAATAGGCTCAAGCTCTTCACACCTTAATGTCCAAACATTACTCAAATCAATACCTCAAAACTATTGCATGTTACCACTACACTTGTAATAGCAACCTTAATTACCTACTCATGCAAGACACACAACTTAGTGCAACAAGCCAACTCTCTAAACAAGATAAACATGAAAACTCAAGAGATTTACTAGAACATTCTAAACAAAATCTCTTAAAAATATAAGCATGAAAACTAAGAGCTCAGCATGACAACAACTATGAAAAGATATAGAACACACACAAAAAGAAAGATAAGCATGCAAGCCTATGTTGTGTTCTCCGGTGGAGTGGAGCGTGTTTCTCTCCCAAACAATGACGGATAGGATCAAAGTTGTTATGAACAGCAAGAAAAACTAAAACAAACTAAAAACTAAAGAGCGAGACGCTCCAAGTTTAGCACATAACATATAAAGCGATAAAAATATAGCATGGAGACGGACGAACTGATGATTGTTGATGGAGAAGGGGATACACGGGGGCACCCGCAAGCTTAGATGTTTGAGTCTCCTTGTATATGTCTTTGGGGTGCATGGGGCATCCCCAAACTTGAGCGCTTGATAACCCTGAATCTTCTTTCATCATCTTCCTTTGCATAATTGAAAACTCCGTTCATACGAAACTCAGCATAAGCTGATTAGAGTGCTTAGTACCCATGATAAAAATAATTTTTCTCCACTGGAAATAAAGATATTCTTCAAGAACTACTGTTTCTCAAGATTTCCAAAAACTTTTTGCAAAGAAAAATCAAGCTTAAGGTTTGCAAAAATGATGAAGACGCAAAACGTGGTAGAATCTGTGAAAAACAAAACAGCAGGTAGTAAATAATTTTTTCGGGGTACTTCTGCAACTCAAATCAAAAAACTTAGAACAGATGCATGAAAGAAAATTGTACGGAGCTTGGTTTCAAAAATATTCAGATCAAAAAGATGATATGGTGATTTATGGACAATTTTTCCGTCAAGGGGGCAGAATCTGTTTCTGGACAGCATGTCACACCTTTTGAACTTTCTAGCAATCGGAGGCTAAAACTTGGCACAAAGCTTAAAAATAAAGATAAAATTATGTGTCTACAGTACTAACAAGCATCAAGACCATTAAAAACTCAAAGTAAAGATAACAACGGTTGTCTCCCTAGAGCTCGTTCTTTATAGCCATAAAGATAGGCTTAAGATTGTAATGATGCTCTCAGAGAAACAAGAGTTGAAGAACAAAAGAGAGCATCAAGAAGCAAATACCAAACGCATTTAAGCCTGACATCCTTCCTATGCATTGGAATATTGCAACAAAATAATTTATTAAAGCACAAAGCAATAAGCATAGGAAGGAAAAACAAGTGTAGCTTCAAAACCTTCAACATAAAGAGATGGAACATGATATTATTGAAATATCTATAAGCATATGTTCCCTTATCATAATAATTTTCAGTGGGATCACGAATAAACTCAACAATATAAGTATCACATAAAGCATTGTGACCATGATCCACATGCAAAAAGGTACTCTTACTCTCCACATAAGCATAATATTTCTCATTGGTAATAGTGGGAGTAGGACTATCATAAACAACTTGAACACTATAGATTAATTGTGTATTAGGAAGATGGTGCTTAGCAAGGGAGTAATTCCCTCCATGATTATGACCATTTTCATAAGGATAGTTTCTCCTTATTTCATAGGTATCTTTACAATCACTATAGATAGCATTTATAACATCATCATAGTAGAGAAGAGAATTACCATTGCTAGAAAATATATTTGTAAACATGTTATCTTTATTCTTACTACCAAAAGAATTATCAATTATCATGTCACTAATGGATAAAGGACTTGCAATCCTATCCTCCCCAAGCTTAGGGCTTTCCATATCATCACTTTCAGAGTTGGTACCAAAAAGATTTTCAAGATCATAAGTAGCATTATCATCATCTTCCCAATCACAATAAGTAACATGCATATCATAATCAAAATCATCTTCAATAGTACCTACGGATGTATCATCAAGATGATAATTAAGGCAATAAACTTCACCTTCTTCTTAAAACTTAAGGCCGTTAGGATAAAAGTTGATGCGAGGAATATGCTCAGGCCAGGTTGATACCCATTCTTCTTCCTTCTTGCTCGTCTTCCTCCCCCTCTTATTTTTCTTCTTCTTCAACTTAGGAGAGAGTGATTGGAGAGGAAGCTTATCCACATAGCCTGGTTCATCATTATAAACAATAGGGGAAACTTGGGAGAAACTCTCCTTTTTATTAGTAGAAACATAATAGACATTTTTGTACTTTGGTAAAGTTCCCTCCTTTCTAATCTTACTTATGTAATTATTTTCATGGCAATTAACAACACAATAGAGATGGAATTTTTGCAAAGTGTTGTTTATTCCTAAGGCATTATCATCTAGCCAAAAAGTTTTTTCCGATAACTCTTCACACATCAAAAATAACATAAGTTCATCATAAAGATCAGGGGTGATTATGTTATCACACAATTGGTTAACAATTATGTTTTGAAAGTGCATGCATTGAAAATTAAAGTGACCATATATACCACAAAGTTCACAAGTAAAAGGATAAAGGTCACACAATTCTCTAGAAATTTCATTTAAATCTCTAACCCAAGTAATTGTTCTTTCATGCTTATGTTGCTTACAATAATTCTCTTCTTCAATCATAGGCCTTTCATAAGGTCTATCCACTCCATAAAAATTAACATGCTTATATAAAACTTCATTTTTTAGAATTGGATCATGCATGTTGAAATTATCATTAACAATTTCATTTTCTTTGCAAATCTCTTTAAAAGGTTCATGATGCTTGATCCAATTCTCCTTAGGCATATTAAGATGTGAAGCAAAAGATTTGAGGAAACCAACAAGGACTTGAGAATCAAGCCCAAACTTAGCACTAAAATTAATAAAACTTGCAGTTTTAACAAAGGATTTAAGGCAACCATACTCATAATTTATACCTGGATCTTTACCTTTGTCAATCTCCCAATCTTCAGTATTGCGTTGAGTTCTTTCAAGGAGTTCCCATTTAGCATCAATCTTTTCGTCACCCATAGAGGAAGCATCGAGCAAGTCTTTATCCTGACGAGAGAGCCTTGCATAGAAATTAGTAATAATTATATCTTTGGGGAGCCCATGTGATACACGAGATAACTTATCGCCCCTCGTTGGTTACCCCAAGTGGAAGGTGAGATGTAGATAGCGGCATATTTCGCTTACCGAAGATTCTAAGGTTTAGGTTGTCTCCCCTAGGACTCCAAGATCGACAAGTAGGTGTTGAAGTGAACAATGGCGTCGTTTACAACCTAGGTTGCTAACTTCACCTAGACCTTCACACACAACAGACAGCTTTGCTCCCAACGAGTACAGAGGAGTTGTCAATTCCTCCGGCCTTGTTGTTTACAAAGGATAAAACACACGGGATAATAATGATAGTGATAGCTACAGAAAAGTAAATACTGGAAGTAAATTGACAGGATTATGTGCGCAAAAGACGATGTTCACTAGTGATGTCTCTCTCCCAAAAGACGATAAAAATAGCCATGCAAGGTAAACAAATTATAGCTGGGCAATTGACAGGATTATGTGCGCAAACCAATGCTAATTATGCTAAATAGAAAGGAAGAGGATCAAAAGCATGGGCAGTATGCCAAGACAAGTAGACTGAAATCCATCTGCATCTACCTACTAATAATCCACCTTGAGATATCTATCCAGAACATCTCTCTGGTATTAAGTTGCGAATCCCACCCAAAGTGTAAACTCAAAGCAACGAACAACTGCATTAAAGAACTTTGCGTAAAGTAAACAATCCTTGCACCCGCAAGTACAAGCACCGTTGTTTTCCCCCTTGTGGCAACAACACATCCCCTAGACTCATGTTTCTGTCACTCAAGCTAGTCATCGGGGGGCATGAACCCACAATCATGCATAACGCTCCCTCTTGGAGTCAATACCTACTACTTGGCCAAAGCAATAAACAGCGACGGAGAACATGCAATAATTACTCAAGAACATAAATATAAAAGAAGAGAATCAAATATATAACTCAATCACAATCTGAACATAATCTCATAATCCATCGAATCCCAGCAAACTCAGCATAGCAACAGCAGAAAGATTACATAAGTGCCTTGATCAAGTAGGGCAGCTCACGAGGTCTAATCAATGAAGAACAAAGAGGGGAGGAGAACATCACATAGCTACTGATCATAGACCCATGGTCCAAGGTGGACTACTCACGGTTCATCCGGGAAGCATCCATGGTGGTGGAGAAGCTCCCGGAGGTGATTCCTCCCTCCGCATGGGGCCGGGAAGAGGTCTTCTGGTGCTCCCGATCTTGGAAGCGCGGCGGCGGCGGAACAGAGGAGAGATCGCAAAAAAGGGTTCCGTCGCCAAGGGTTTCTCGTCACGGGGAATAAATAGGCGAAAGGGGGCAGCCATAGGTGGGCCAGGGGTGGTGCCGCTCCCTTTGGCCTCCTGGGGCCCCTCTGGCCCCTCTCGGGCTCTTCGCGAAGCTTTCGGTATGCTGATTATTTCTATACTTTTCCCAGAATTTTCCTGGTACTTTTAATAAGGGGGAAACCTGAAATAGAAAAACAGCTGTCGGGACCCGGGGTTAGCGTATGAAAGACTCGCTACAACACAGTCAGATGGAGAGCCGAGAATCATACCCACTTGTCTAAGCAGACAAGGCCAAGCTCAGAATGTTCTCGGAAAGCATCGAACGTGAGGGGCATCCCATCCAGGCCAGATGATCAACTGAAATGGGTCCTCATCGTCCGCACACAAGTCTAAATGATATGGGTGGTGTACTCCCATACTCATAGACAAGTCGCCTCATCCATACTATCGATTGTATTATAACCCTTACATAGACTTACTCCAGCCCGATCACTTAATCGGGGTCTAGGGCGGGCTATCATACATCAAAGTGTGCACGTGACGGAGTCACGAGCAATCGCATCGCGATGCCCCAAGCTGCGCACATCTAAGGGCCACTTGGTGTAAAAAAGACCGCCAGCCAGATCACAACTAAGGTCTCGAAAACCCATACTAAGACATGCATGTTATAATCATCCACGCAGCACACATGTCCAGTATGAACAGCAGGTATCATTGCAATTCTCTACAAAGTATACAACTTTATTGATAACTCTTACAGAGTGCACACAAAGATCACAAGTCTGTGATCCAACATTACATCAAACATGCGGAAGCAAAGTAGGTCTGAGTACAGACAAGTTTAACAAATGGCTTAGAGAAGCCTTATCTATAAACAAGCCCTTCACGAGGGAACCAATCTGCTGATTGGGACTACACTAGCTTGGTCTTCAGTCGTCGAGCTCGAGGAAGAATCCACCTTCGGGTTTAGTGGGTTCATCTAAAACATAGAATAAGCAAATGTGAGTACAAAGTCGTACTCAGCAAGACTTACGTAGGATCTATACTACTCATGCACATGTATCAAGGTAAAGGGAGGTGGGGTTCAATTGCAGAAGTGCCAGCTTTGATTTGGCTAGTCCTGAACTACCAGTACCAGACTTGAGGTAAGAAGCGTACACGAGTCCACTACATCTCTAACCAATTACACCACTATGGTGCCTTCCTCGACTTCCCCACGAGAAAGCACACCAAAGTACTCACGCTTATCTTGGAAAGTTTTATAAGTATCCAGTTCAAGTTGTCTAATGATCAAGCTAAGCTTTCCAAGCAGTCCTTAACCGCGTACGCGGCTATTCGAATAGTTTTGTTAACCCGCATGGGTGTACCGCTACACACACACGCGCATCAGTTACCGCCTAGGAGACGGAACCTTCAAGCGGGTACCGGCGACGATGTTGCCACGACACTTCGCCCACAGCTCCGTTCTAGTCCAGAGAGTCGCCTATCTGAGGGGGATCCGTATGGAAGTCCGTCCGGGGTTCCAGTACAGCCTCAAACAATGTGTGCAGGGTCCCAAGCCGGTCTTGAAAAGCCGTTCATCCAATTCGCAGACCGTGCCACAGCCCTACCAGAACTCCGAACTACTGGGACTTCTGGGGTTCGAACGGGGTGAGGTACTAGGCCGAGAGGGGTCAGTGAGCCAAATGTGTGGTTGCACTCTTCTTCTTGGATCATCACACAAGAACTCGGACTTAAGGCGGTGTTCAACGAGACAACCCACTGTGTACTCCTACACAGCCTCTCATCGTTCACCTTGTATTAGGGTAGATTCACCAACACATTTCCACCATCATCATCATGATCACTACCATCCCGACTCACAAAAGAGTAACCTCATTGTAACTCTAAGCATTCAATAAGCAGTAACAGTTGCAGGTGTCACATGATATCAACCAACTCCTACATTTTCTAGGATTGTGGTTTGCTTACTACGGTGACAAAATGATAGGTCATGCAAAGGAATGGGTTCAACTATGCGGTAGAAACGTAGCATGGTAATCATCCTAAACAATTCATAAGCGAGACTGAGAGGGAAGTGGTATTTTATCGACATGATCAATGGGGGTTTGCTTGCCTTGCTGACGAGGTTCAGTATCGAGGTCTTCAACGAAGGGGGTGATCTCGGGTTCCGGCTCCACTTCTATCCGGACAAACAATACAAACAAAGTGATCAACATAAGGTCCAATGCACCAGCACATGATCAATTGTATGAGGTGATGTTCATGGTACTGATGTGTTGAGCATTCCATTTAAAAGGAGTATATTGCATTTGAAATGCAAATTCAAACTCCATATGATTTATCGACGAATTTCAAATGCATTTGAATCCATGAATGTTCATTCGAAAAGGTTGATCATGAAGTGATGTTGTAAAGGTGAGGTAAATTCTCTGATGTGTGGATGATTCCATTTAAAAGAAGTGTGTTGCAAAGTCATTTGCAAATTCACTCCAAATTTGAATTTGAAAAGGATCCATATGCACATATGCCACTGTTCCACCAGATTAAAATGGTCAAACATGAAAACAAATTGCATATTCAGAATCCTTGTATTTTTCTGATAATTTTAGACATATTATTTGCCCCATTTGGAGTTAATATGAATTTTCTATGATTTATTGAATTTTAAAAGATTTTATGTGTTTTTCTGATTTCTTTTTAATTGGAAAAGGGTTTACTGCGTCAGCCTGATGTCACTGTGACGTCGGAGGGGGGGGCCTGACTGGTGGGCCAGGGATGTCAGTGAGAGGGGGGGTTAATTAGCCTCTGTTTAAATTAACCCAGGGTTAATTAAAAGCCTGGGCCCACATGTCAGTGGCCCAGGGCTGCGTTAATCACCAGCGGGAGGTCGTCGGCGACCAACTCCGCGGCGGCGCTGCTCGGATCCGCTGCTCCCGTGCATCATTCGATGCGCTGAGACCACGGGAACGTAGCCCGTGCTCTCGCGCGTCGTCTGGTGCACGCGGGGCCTCGGGGGTGACCAGGGCGACGGCGTCTTCAAAGGTGGCGGTGGCCGGAGCCACTGGATCAACGAGCTCCTCGTCCAGGGCACGAGGAGAGCAACGGGGAGGGGTAAATCGAGCGCACGCTCACCCTGAATGCGCTGACGAGCTCGACGGGGTCGGAGGTTGGCTGGAGGAGGGGGAATCGCTCGTCGGAGCTCCGCGGCGGTCGTGGTTTTCTCGGTGAAGGGGGCATCGCCTCCGTTGGTCATGGGTCCGAATCGAAGGCGCTGCTCGAGGAAGTCGAGGACGGCGGAGCTACTGGACACGTTGGTGCGGCGCCTCGTCGTCGTTAGCCACGCAGGAGCTCGTCGGCGCTCTCCGGCTGGCTCGGGGCTGCGCGAGTTTCGCGAGAGGGAGAGGAGGAGAATGAGCGGCGAGAGGGGGAAGTGATAGAGGAGGTCGAGGGCATCTCTCTGGCGCAATAAGGATGACGGGGAGGGTGCCAGGTAGCCTAGCAGCTGCCGCCGGCGTCGGCATGCGCTCCAGCGAGCTGCTTGCCGCGTCGGGGAATAAGACAAACGGGGGCAGCGGCTGGGCCAGGCTGGTGGGCTCGGGGGCGACAAGTTGGGCCACTTTGGCCAGGTAAGCTCTTTTTATTTTCTTTTCTGTTTTCTTTTCTCACATTTGTTGTGCCTTGCTAAAAAAATAGCTAGGCATTTTATTAAATGCCCCAAATTTTTATATGGCCTCAATATATATATAGCTAGCCACTTATAAAGTTTGGTCATTTTTAAAATTGAAATAATTTGAACTTTAATTCAAAAAGGGGTTTAAATTTAATTCCAAGCTCCTGTTTGAATATTTGAAAAATCTATGAGCATGGGTTTGAATCCAAATCACTTTTTATGTGATCACACTCATTTATGAGACTTTTCAAAAATGCAAAAGGAATTTTTGGAGCAAATTTTTATCTGGCCATTTGAATTAAATTCATTTGGGGGGGTTTCTTCTCCTATTTCAATTTCCTTTGATTTTTTTTAACATGATGCAAAGTAGCTCTTGATCCTAGCACATACCTAACTTGGGGTTTTGAAAACTCGCCCCCACTCAAAAGAATCTCGTCCCGAGATTCAGAAGTCTGCGGGAGGAAGGAGGGGTAGTCGACACTGAGACGGTCTTCTCTTTCCCACGTGGCTTCTTTCTCGGAGTGGTGTGAACATTGCACTTTTAGAAACTTGATCTTCTGACGACGAGTGACACGCTCTGCTGAATCAAGAATACGAACAGGGTACTCTCGATAAGAAAGGTCATCTTGGAGATCAAGCGTTTCATGGTTGACTTCGCGGATGGGGTCCTTGAAGCAACGCCTGAGTTGTGACACATGGAATACATCATGTACTCAGGAAAGGTGCGGGGGTAGTTCAAGTTGGTAGGCAACTTCTCCACGTTTAGCAAGAATGCGGAAAGGTCCAATGTAACATGGGGACAACTTGCCTTTGATACCGAATCGTTGGGTTCCCTTCAGAGGGGTAACCCGAAGGTAAGCCTTCTCATCCAGATTGTAGCTTTCTTGCCTATGATGACGATCATAGTAGCTTTTCTGACGAGACTGGGCTGCTTTCAATTGATCACGAACAATGCGAACTTGTTCTTCTGCATCCATGATCATATCCGGTCCAAAGAATTGTCTTTCACCGGTTTCTGACCAGTTTAGGGGTGTTCGACATCGTCGTCCATATAGGAGTTCAAAAGGAGCCATGTTCAGACTAGATTGGAAACTATTGTTATAAGAAAATTCGGCGAATGGAAGAGACTTCTCCAAATTCTTTCCGAATAAGATAACACAAGCTCTGAGCATGTCTTCAAGAATTTGGTTAACCCTTTCAACTTGACCGCTAGACTGAGGATGGAAAGTTGTACTAAACGAGAGATGAGTTCCCATAGCATTCTGAAAGCTTCCCCAAAATCTAGAGGTGAAAAGGCTACCATGATCAGAATTGATTTCCAAAGGATCACCATGAAGAGACAAAATTCTAGAGACATACAAGTCCGCTAACTGGCTAGC
The DNA here is from genome assembly GCA_950022295.1 of Bromus sterilis. Taxonomy (NCBI): domain Eukaryota; kingdom Viridiplantae; phylum Streptophyta; class Magnoliopsida; order Poales; family Poaceae; genus Bromus; species Bromus sterilis. Next base: position 341,144,654 of record OX465596.1, on the reverse strand, counting down.
AGTTATAGACTCGCGAACTGGAAGGAAGTGAGCAACTTTTGAAAGTCGGTCAATGACAACAAAGATGGCATCATTTCCTTTCTGGGTTTTTGGAAAGCCGGTGATGAATTCCATACCGACTTTGTCCCATTTCCACTCTGGAATAGGCAAAGGTTGAAGTGTGCCAGCAGGTTATTGGTGTTCTGCCTTAATGCGACGACAAACATCACATTCGGCAACAAATCGAGCAATGTCTCTCTTCATCCTAGTCCACCAAAATCTCTGGCGTAGATCTCGGTACATTTTTGTGCTACCGGGATGAATCGAGAGGGGTGTGTCATGGGCTTCTTTGAGGATGAGTTGCCTTAGTTCCCTAATCTTAGGTACTACCAAACGATTTCCAAAGAATACCGTTCCTTTAATATCTGTGGAGAAACATTTAGCAACTCCGCTAGCAATGTTCTCCTTGATCCGGCGAACACCTCGTGGACGCTTTTGGGAAACTATGATTTGATCCTCAAGGGTTGGTTTCGCCACCAAGTTGAAAAGAGATCCACGAGGAACAATCTCTAGATTGAGCTTTCGAAATTCCTCATGAAGAAGTGGTTGATACTGTTGTAACATGAGGTTGTTACAATACGACTTACGATTTAGTGCATCAGCCATGACATTGGCTTTGCCTGGGGTGTATGAAATTCCTAAGTCATAATGTTTTATCAACTCTATCCAGCGTATTTGCCTGAGATTAAGATCTGGCTGGGTGAATATGTATTTGAGGCTTTGGTGGTCGGAATAGATCTCACAACGATTACCAAAGAGGTAATGTCGCCATGTCTTCAGGGCATGAACTACGGCAGCGAGTTCAAGATCATGGGTAGGATAGTTCTCTTCATGTAGACGCAACTGGCGTGAAGCATAAGCTACCAAATGTCTATCTTGCATAAGTATGCATCCTAACCCTTGCCGTGAGGCGTCACAAAAGATCTCGAAATCCTTTTTGGTGTGTGGAGGCCCAAGTACGGGTGCAGAACTCAATCTTCTTTTTAGCTCTTGAAAGCTTTCCTCGCACTTGGGAGTCCATAGGAATTTCTTATCTTTTTTGAGGAGTTCAGTTAGAGGCTTTGCAACTTTAGAAAAGTTCTCGACGAAGCGGCGGAAATAGCTTGCTAGGCCAAGAAAACTCCTAACTTGCTTACCCGATTCAGGTGGAGTTCAGTCAAGGAGGGCCTGAACTCTCTCGGTATTCACAGCAATGCCTTTTGCAGAAATCACGTGGCCTAAGTAGGTCACTTCTGGTAGCCAAAATTCACACTTGGAGAATTTAGCATACAGGCGATGCTCTCTAAGTTTCATCAATACCACCCTTATATGTTCGGCATGTTCTTCTTCGTTCTTCGAGTAGATGAGAATTTCATCGAGATAAACCACAACAAATTTATCTAAGTACTCCATGAAGATCAAATTCATCATGCGCGAGAAAGTGGCGGGGGCATTGGTTAAACCGAAGGACATGACGGTGTACTCGTAAAGACCATAACGAGTAGTGAAAGACGTTTTTGGAATGTCCTTGTTTCGGATTTTGATTTGATGATAACCTAATCTCAAATCCATCTTGGAGAAGACAGAGGATCCTGCAAGTTGATCATAAAGATCATTGATCCTGGGTAGTGGGTACTTGTTCTTTATCGTCGCTAGATTTAGCGGGCAATAGTCTACGCACATCCTTTCTGTTCATCTTTCTTCGTTACGAACAGAACGGGGCAACCCCATGGCGATGAGCTAGGGCGGATGAAGCCTTTTGCAACAAAGCTTCAAGTTGGATTTTAAGCTCAGCTAACTCACGTGGGGCCATTTTGTATGGGCGTCTGGAAATTGGTGCGGTTCCTGGCATAAGATCCACTATGAACTCTACACATCTGTCGGGTGGCATTCCCGGCAGCTCTTCAGGAAAGACATCCGGGAAGTCACGAACCACCGGAACATCTTCAAGGTCGGGAAGGGGAAGCACATTCAGAGAATGCATCTGGGTTCTTGTTCTTGGTGAGGAATAATCTATTGTCTGGCCTGAAGGATGTGTAAGTCTAACTGACTTGGCTTTACAATCAAGAAAAGCATTTTGTCTTGCTAACCAATCCATGTTGGATATATGCTCTAGAGGCAAATAATATATGATTATTCCAATATATCTAAGCAAGTTCATAACCAGTTTCATACCGTGCTAGAACTGTATCAGTGAAACAATGATACAGGTGTGGTATAGAAACCCCAGAGTTCCTAGTTCGCCTCTACATCGATAACTAGTTCATGGTCAACATGATGGTCGTGGTTTCGTGATCATGGACAATTAAGTCTCTTGACTATGAGGTCACCTCACTGGTTAAGTGACGTGATGAACATTACCCAAAGTAAGCATTACAGCATGATCAAATCTTGTGAAGGTTCAGTGTTGTAATTACAGAACGTGGTAGACTGTTCCTTTGACCGTGAGTACGTGCATAATTGCTATCTTCCCGGATGATTTGACCTACATCCCACCACCTGACTGAAATATGCGGGTCATAACGGTTGTATCTTGGGTATTCCGTGGAGATATGTTGAGGAGTATTGAAACAAGAGCGGGATTTGTCAATCCATATAATGGATAGATACTCGGGGCCCACTCGGTGAGATTCCATCCATAAAGCTGCAGCGTGTGACTAGGCACGGGGATGAATATCACGTGAACGAGTGAATGAGGATTAGTTCAGAACGAGGTTGAACCAGACATAGGATGTCATTGATCGAATCTCGGAACAATCCAGTATCGCTGACAAAGGGAATGCTATACGGCATATGGTCCAATCGGTGTTTCATATCCGGAATGCACAGGGGTCATTATGGGCATCCAGGTCCTGCTGATGATCATTGAACGTAGCCTCATCTCGGTCATGACTGGAGTGTTCTCGGACCGTAGGGTAACACACTTAAGGGCTCGATGACATCGGAGACCTTTTCGAACCATCGGAGTAACCAGAGAATAAAGGAAACAACATCGGAGAAGTACCGTGTTGAACCGAACAAGTTCGGAGTGAACCGGAAGGTGTTCCGGAGCACTGGGAGATGGAATATTATGTTTTAGTCATTAATTAATTGAATTAATAATTAAAATCATTTTATTTCTAATTAATATGTGAAAAAGGCCCATTAGGGGAAGAAATAAAATGGAAAAAGAACAAGGAAAGAAGGGAGAGGCACCATGGGCCCTAGGGCCCATGAGGGGTGCGCCCCCCCTTTGCCGGCCAACCCCCCTTAGCAAAGGGACTTTAGTCCCACATTGCTAAGGGAGAGGAGTTGACTCCCTCCCCTCTGCCTATATATAGATGGGCAGGGTGCACATATTTAATTAAGCCAAATTCGTGAGAAAATAAATATTACTCCGAATTGAGATCGGTTTTATCCGGTCTTCTCCCCTCCCTTGTCTCTTTCACGGTGGGCTCCCTAGTGTGAGCCTATAGTGGAATTGAGTCTTCTCTGCTAGAATCGGAGGCCGTCGTGCCGCCGAAGCTCCATCCGGAGGTCTGCTTCCGCCAGCTTCGCTGGATCGGAGAACGGAGGTCGTCATCGAGTCTCGTACGTGTGCGAGTACTACGAGGTGCTACACGTGTGGCACTACACCCATCCGGGTGCTCAACACAGCCAGGGGGCTGTGAAACTTGATCGGCTACATCAACCACGTTTCCGGAACGTTTCCCGCGCAACGGACTACACCCCGAGGTATGTTATTTCCGCACTCTTTTCCGTTACGGTAATACGGCTAGCTAGATCTTGGGTTATGGGAAAGCTAGTTAGAAAAAAAAAATCTGCTGCGAACCCCAACAGTGGTATCATGAGCTAGGTCTATGCTTAGTATTACTGTACGGATAGAACACATCGGGGATGTGAGCGTTGATTGTATGATTGTTACCCTCCCACGTGTACTTGTTCACATCTGCGTCATTGTTTGATGAAGCGGCCCCCGACCGACTTTACGCGTACCTTACGCGAGACTGGTTCCACGCTTGACATACGGCTTGTACCGTATAAAGTGGCTGGGGGGTGTCTGTCTCTCTACTTTAGCGGATGTGGCATTTGCAACGGAGGGCCCCGTGCGGGGTGTAATAGAGACAATCGTATGGTTGACGTTGTGGTTGACTCGTAGGTTAAAACCTGTTTAACTATGAACGCCCTAGCAGCCACATAAAACTTGCAATATACAACTAGACCGTCTAAACCTTGTATTGCTAAGTGGGGGCTATCATTCGTTTGTTTGTGATGTAGCGATAGCTTTGCTATGTGTTACTAGCAAGTAGTAATCGTCATCATAAAACAAACTAAAATGGAGACACTGTAGACTTAGTGTTCCCATAGCTCAGACATCTTAAAACTTGCTAGTATAGGATACACGACGGTAGCATGTGATAAGATGATCCCTTAACAAAGCCAAACACAAGTATTCTACCGAAGTGTGCACCGCCCGGAAGGTTCTCCCATATGGCTTGATGCTCCGTACATACCGGAGTTGTCCTACATATTCAATGGAGTTCGCATGAGGTTGGGTTCAGCAAGCCTGGCATATGAAGATATGGCCTTGCTGAGCAGCATATAACATGGAGGTTAATTTGGCGAGCCTAGCATATGCAGATATGGCCTCGGAATACTAGAGATCGAAAGATCGAGCATGAGTCACAGTACATATAAGATAATGTGATCACACAAGTTGTTGTCTACCTTTGAAACTGACCCGTCGGCCGTGTGATATTCGAGGTCGGGCAGTGAATCTGGATCATGTAATCACTAAAACTTCCTAGGGATGAATTGTTTTAGTGCGAGCTCATTTATAATATGATTATATGAACTCATTGTTGTGAACTAGTCTTAATTGTGTTCCTTGCAATTATGTTTGTAGAAAATGGATCATACCCAATACCTTGAAATGGTTTCCTTCTTACATGGTGAAACACTTAAAGAAAATGGGTCAAACTTCATTAGTTGGTACTTACGCCTTAGATCCGTTCTCAAGAGAATCAACCTTTCATTCTTAACTAAAGAACATGTGGGAAACCCTCCAGAAAACGACATGGATGCACAAGCGGCGATTGTTTATCAGTATCGTCGAAGGACATATGCCATAGCTAAGGGTATCATAGAAACCAGCATTCCGCAACCTTTGCCTGAGGAGTATGCTGATTTGGATACATATGATATGATCGATGAGCTGAAGTCATCAAACTTGCATCGGTTTAGAGTTGCCAGATTTGAGTTAGAAAGTGAGTTTCTCTCTACAAAGATGGAAGACGGCTCTTGCCTGAAGGCACACTTGGCCAAGATGCATGAGATACATCTGAGCCTCGTAGATGACTTTGACTATGGAACCACACATGAGTCTGCGATATACACGGTGTTACACTCGCTTCCACCGAGCTATACAGACCATGTCCATGGCTATGCCGGCAGACGTGAAAGCCTCGAGTTCTCTGACTTCATGGATAGACTTCAGTACCTGGAGGTTGAACCCATTGAAGGAGAAGTTGTTGATGGAGAAGGTATATACTTGATATACTTTATAAATGTTTATTCCCTTATACAACATTTGCAGTAAATGAGTATCTGATACTTATTCTGTTTTATGAAAACAGGACCTGCGGTTGCATGGACGGGAAGAGGTGAAATCGAGGATTGATGGATATCAAGTCAGTTGATGGCCAGCATGGACTCCGCCGAGACATCTATCTTAGGAGATACTTAGAGTATTAGATAAATCTTATGTAATCATTATAGTATGAACACTTAGTTGTGTGTCTTGCATCTCGCGAGACAAAGTTATTCATGTAATGAGACAAGTCAGTTGTTCCATCTTTATGAATAAAAGTGTGCTTATACTTTGATTACGTCTTGATTTATGATATGATAGAAAGCATTTATAATACTACTATTATTGTCAAGAAATATTCAATGTTTACTGATAAAGTTGTCTTGATTATAACAAGACAAAGATTTGATTGCATGAGGTGACTTCATAACTAATGAATTCATTAAATGTATGACCTATTAACTTGTGAGTTCATTATCGAATGAAAGTCATAACTTGATTGCATGATATGGATTAGATACACGATCTATGAACCTCTGCAATAAATATAACCATGACAAGGTTCTAGCAAGTAGAACTTGTGCCAATCATTATACATAAATGATGTACTAAATGGGCACGTGAGTTCTCATTAAATACTTCATATGATTAATTGAAAGTTGTATTCAGTTGAGATCATAAAACTGAGATTCAGGAATCACAGTGAGAAGCGAGAATACAAGGATACATATCACTACGCTACGCTCCGAAGTGATAAGTATTGATATTGACATAATGGGAGACTTGTGGAAGTTGTACCACAAACTACGATGGAAGTTGAAAGTGCTAGACTACTTAAACCATTCGTAGTCATACTAAACCGTAGTATGGTCTAAACGTTCTTTCCCTTAGCACTATAGTTATTGTCGAATAAGGTTGTTTAATTCATTAAGTTAAGAACATCCACTTCATGAATAGGAAACCATCCTGAATCTAAACGAGACATGATAGCTCCATAACTGGTAGTGTTATAAGGTTTCTTAAAAGAAATAATTTCTTTGTAATAAAACTACAAGCAATTGAAATTACATATTCTCCCCGAATAGCAAAATGTGTGTTGCTTGATTGGTAATGCGAGAAGAAGTCTCTCGACACGGATCCAATGGGAGATAATGGAAACTTTGACCGGGGTATTGGACCTTGCCTTCAGAATATCAGAGTATTGCAACGGAAGCATATTCCGCTGTAATGACACTGTATAAGGAAGGATATGCCATAGATGATTGATCTTGGCATATGAATTGAAGCCATTGTTGAATTTACAAGGTTGTCATGAATACGTTCTGTACAGAACAATAATCATGAGTCTTCTTAATAAAACAATAAAGAATAACATTGCTTGAGACACAAAGGAATGATGGTTGCCTAGAACACGAGGAGAAATGAAATAATATTGAATTACATATATGATGGCTCACGTCCCGTGAAATAAATCGGTTATTCCATATTCTCGACAAACTGGAGAGTTATTGAGAATAATGTAATGGGCATAAGGCATTATTTGGTTATGATCAAAGTTCAATGGTGATTGACTACGGAAACGTAGGAATGCTTTAATCAATAAAATAGTTCATTTACACTACGATGGACCATAGCCTGAAATTGCATCTCAGTCAAATTTGGGATTTGAAAGAGAATTGCAATGGGAATGATGAAGGTTATTTCGTTAAAAGGATGGACTATAGTACCTCAAGACAGGAACCATCAACCTTGATTTGATCAAGTGATTTTGTGATGACCAAAATATTGAGTGGGCCTGCAGTTTCATGAAACTGAGTGGGAGCTTTGAAGACTTCCCGGAAACTTGGAATGCAGAGGGCATTTTCTGAGTGGGAGCTTTGGAAGCATTTTCATTATGTGATGCATAGTGAACAATAAAATGACTTGATGAAAGCTGAACCACAAATATATGAGTATATGATGGATATATTTGAGTGGGAGCATGATCATTGTCTCAAACATATATGCATTGACATGTGTGAAGAATGATCTCATATGTATATATATGGATATGCATTGATTGTGTATATAGAGAATCGTCTTATATACATATGTGCATTATGATATATATAGAGCATAAGGCAAATAAAATACAAGATTGCAAGAATCTTCTTTTATGTGAAATACCAACACATTACACGTTGAAATCTATATACGTAGATTAAGATACGGATAATGAAACGAAGTGAAGGTTGGAATAATCTTCTAAGACAAGAAACAGGTTCTTGTGGCTAGAAATTATATAATGGATGAAATCCAAATATCACAAGCAATGTCTTGATGGAAGAATAGAGATGCACCATGTCCTGGACATGTGATCTTATATGTTCTTGACATATGATTCTACCATATAACAGGCATTGTGAATCCAACAACAGAATGACTCAAAATTTCTTGGAAGAAGAACAGATTTCGGTGTGCTTTAGGACTAAAACACAGAATCTGAATAAAGTCCATGCATTCAGTATATGAGGAATACCGAGGACTATTCTCTAAAATATCGAAAGGATAATAGACTTCAATGTAATGCAAGATTACAATTGTAAGCCATATTATGCGTCTATATGGAATTAGAGACATCACCAAAGACATGAAAGAAATGTGAGAAAAATTCACGGCACTACAAACATAATACTACTTAAGAAAGTAGACGTATGGATAAAAGTTTAGCGTTAGAAGTGTTGGACTTCTGGTTGAGTGTATTTCCCAGTATATATGACTATGGATGAGTCTTCTAAAGACTGAACCAAGAGATCATTGGAGGATACTGTGAAATAATAGTCTCACTCTCCCGCGAAACTTATATCCAACCATTATATGATAATGAGTGGTATGTGAAAATAGTTTTTGACCTGTACCAGTTGCAAAGGAAACATACGAATATGAATTGGTGCAGTTCGTTGATGAACCTCTTCCATGAGCATGCATGATCAATGAACACTTATGTGATAAGATGATTATGATTGGAAAAATGCGGCTAGATTATTAGCACTCTAGTGCAAGAGGGAGACTGTTGGATATATGCTCTAGAGGCAAATAATATATGGTTATTCCAATATATCTAAGCAAGTTCATAACCAGTTTCATACCATGCTAGAACTGTATCAGTGAAACAATGATACAGGTGTGGTATAGAAACCCCTAAAGTTCCTAGTTAGCCTCTACATCGATAACTACTTCATGGTAACCATGATGGTCGTGGTTTCGCGATCATGGACAATTAAGTCTCTTGACTATGAGGTCACCTCACTGGTTAAGTGACGTGATGAACATTACCCAAAGTAAGCATTACAACATGATCAAATCTTGTGAAGGTTCAGTTTTGTAATTACAGAACGTGGTAGACCGTTCCTTTGACCGTGAGTACGTGCATAATTGCTATCTTCCCGGATGCTTTGACCTACATCCCACCACCTGACTAAAATATGCGGGTCATAACGGTTGTATCTTGGGTATTCAGTGGAGATATGTTGAGGAGTATTGTTACAAGAGAGGGATTTGTCAATCCATATAATGGATAGATACTCGGGGCCCACTCGGTGAGATTCCATCCATAAAGCTGCAGCGTGTGACTAGGTCACGGGGATGAATATCACGAGAACGAGTGAATGAGGATTAGTTCAGAACGAGGTTGAACCAAACATAGCATGTCATTGATCGAATCTCGGAAGAATCCAGTATCGCTGACAAAGGGAATGCTATATGTCGTAAGGTCCAATCGGTGTTTGATATCCGGAATGCATAGGGGTCATTATGGGCATCCAGGTCCCGCTGATGATCATTGACCGTAGCCTCATCTCGGTCATGACTGGAGTGTTCTCGCACCGTAGGGTAACACACTTAAGGGCTCGATGAAATCATCGGAGACCTTTTCGGAACCATCGGAGTAACCAGAGAATAAAGGAAACAACATAGGAGAAGTACCGTGTTGAACCGAACAAGTTCAGAGTGAACCGGAAGGTGTTCCGGAGCACCGGGAGAAGGATTATTATGTTTTAGTTATTAATTAATTGAATTAATAATTAAAATCATTTTATTTCTAATTAATATGTGCAATGCGCCTTAGTGGTGAAAAAGGCCCATTAGGGGAAGAAATAAAAGGGAAAAAGAAAGAGGAAAGAAGGGGGAGGCTCCATGGGCCCTAGGGCCCATGAGGGGTGCGCCCCCTCCCCCCTTGGCCGGACAACCCCCCTTAGCAAAGGGGCTTTAGTCCCACATTGCTAAGGGAGAGGAGTTGACTCCCTCCCCTCTGCCTATATATAGATGGGCAGGGTGCACATATTTAATTAAGCCAAATTCGTGAGAAAATAAATATTACTCCGAATTGAGATCGGTTTTCTCCGGTCTTCTCCCCTCCCTCGTCTCTTTCACGGTGGGCTCCCTAGTTTGAGCCTATAGTGGAATTGAGGCTTCTCTGCTAGAATCGGAGGCCGTCGTGCTGCCGAAGCTTCGTCCGTAGGTCTGCTTCCACCACGTTCGCTGGATCGGAGAACGGAGGTCGTCATCGAGTCTCGTACGTGTGCGAGTACTATGAGCTGCTACACGTGTGGCACTACACCCATCCGGGTGCTCAACATAGCCAGGGGGCTGTGAAACTTGATTGGCTACATCAACCACGTTTGCGGGAACGTTTCCCGCGCAACGGACTACACCCCGAGGTATGTTATTTCCGCACTCTTTTCCGTTACGGTAATACGGCTAGCTAGATCTTGGGTTATGGGAACGGTAGTTAGAAAATTTTGTGTTTTCTGCTGCGAACCCCAACAATCTATACAAAGGATGACATCTTTGTCTGAAGACTTGAGGGCTATGAGTGAAGCAAGGAATACTAAACCCTAAATTGTAATTTGATTGCCATGGCTTACTCTATTAGTTTGCAACTTGGAACCAGGAGTTTGAATAATCATTGGGGTGAACATTTCATCAAAGGATATATCATGCCGAAGTGCATAACTCTCCGACATGAATGAGTGCGATGCTCCTGGATCGAAAAGGACAGAAGTGGGAACATAATTGACTGGGAGCGTACCAAGAATGACGTCAGTTGTACCATCAGTTTCCTCAGCTTAGATTTGGTTCACACGTGGAAACCTTCGGGGGTGGCTTGGCAGTGGAAACCTTCGGGGGTGGATTGGAACGAACATTGGGGTTCCCTTTGGCATGGATTGGAGCATCCTGATTCACGGGGCACTCACGAGAGTAGTGACCAGGCTGGCCACATCTGAAACAGGCTCCAAAGACAGTGCGGGGAGCTGGGTTGTTTGGTGGAGCTGATGGACGAGGCGCCACAAAGGATGGCCTCGGTGGGTTGTTCTGGCGGAACATGCTATTGGGGATCCAGATCTTGCACTTCTGAGGGCCTGACTTGGATCAACCATCATCTCTAGGGTGCTTGCTGGAATCCTCGGGAGTGATCATATCCTCCGCGTTGATGTCCTTGTTGACAAGGATCTGGAATGTGGCGAAGTCATGAAGATTGAGCTCGTGACAAAGTCCAGAATTGAGTCCATGGCGGAACCTCTCTTGCTTCTTGGAGTCGGTGGAGACCTCTTCGGGAGCATAGCGGGCAAGACGATTGAACTCCCGACTAAAATCGTCAACGGACCTTCTTGCTTGAGTGAGATTGCAAAACTCCTCTCTCTTGCGGTCCATGAGTCCCTTAGGAATGTGATGCTCGCGAAAAGTGACACTGAACTCATTCCACGAAGTCAACTGTCCAGTTGGACGCATGTTCAGAAAGTTCTCCCACCAAGAGCTAGCTGCACCCTCGAGGTGGTAGGTGGCATAGTTGACTCTGTCACCATCTGCAACATGTCCAGAATGGAGCTTTCTCTCGATGCTGCGAAGCCATTCATCGGCGTCAAGGGGCTCAGTGGAATAGCTAAAAACTGGGGGATGAAGCTGGATGAAGTCATTCAACGACACAAGCTCATTCCGCTGCTGGGTAGTGTTCCGAGCAATGACCCCCAACAACTTATGAGAGTCCCTTCGGTTTCTTTCAACCTCCATGAGAACTTGAGCTATCGTGGGTGAGGGTGGAAGATTGCCTTCCTCCGGATCATCCCCACGAGCTTGGGCACGACCAAGGTGGCCACGGGTTCCTTGAGACATCCTAAAGGATAAGATCAATGTCAAAAGATCTTGAATGATTTTGCAAATGCATCAGATTATGAAGATAACTGGAATGAGTCGGACAGCATAACAGCTGTAATTGCAAGAGAACACAATTTTCTTACAACAAAGAAACAACACTTACAGACGATGTAAGAAATCAGGAAGCACAACATCTACAGCAAACCGAACACAAATTTCCTACGTCTACAAGGAAGCAAAAAACGAGATGTTCTCGTAAGACATAGATGAGCCTAGTCCTATCTTCCCGTAGAGTAAGATGAGGGTGACTCAGAACTCAGAACGATGAAGGTAAGGAGAAAAAAGAAGCCTTACGTTGTTCCCTTACATACCCAGAGTAACTATATAACTATAGCAAGCTAGACTCGACTTCGGCCAAGGCTCATAATCCTATAGTCAGTCCTGCTCTGATACCAAGTCTGTCGTCACCCGGGGTTAGCGTATGCAAGACTCGCTACAACACAATCATATGGAGAGCCGAGAAGCATACCCACTTGTCTAAGCAGACAAGGCCAAGCACATAAAGTTCTCGGAAAGCATCGAACGTGAGGGGCATCCCATCCAGGACGGATGATCAACTGAAATGGGTCCTCATTGTCCGCACACAAGTATAAATGATATGGGTGGTGAACTCCCATACTCATAGACAAGTCGCCTCAACCATACTATCGATTGTATTATAACCCTTACATAGACTTACTCCAGCCCAATCATTTAGTCGGGGTCTAGGGCGGGCTCGATCATACATCAAAGTGTGCACGTGACGGAGTCACGAGAAATCGCATCGCGATGCCCCAAGCTGCCCACATCTAAGGTCCACTTGGTGTACAAAAGACCGCGAGCCAGATCACAACTAAGGTCACGAAAACCCATACTAAGACATGCATGTTATAATCATACACGCAGCACACATGTCCAGTATGAACAACAGGTATCATTGCAATTCTGTACAAAGTATACAACTTTATTGATAACTCTTACAGAGTGCACACAGATATCACAAGTCCGTGATCCAACATTACATCAAACATCCGGAAGAAAAGTTGGTCTGAGTACAGACAAGTTTAACAAATGGCTTAGAGAAGCCTTATCTATAAACAAGCCCTTCACAAGGGAACGAGTCTGCTTACAGGGACTACACTAGCTTGGTCTTCACTCATCGAGCTCGAGGAAGAATCCACCTTCGGGGTCAGTGGGTTCATCTAAAACATAGAATAAGCAAACGTGAGTACAAAGTCGTACTCAGCAATACTTACGTAGGAGCTATACTACTCATGCACATGTATCAAGGTAAAGGGAGGTGGGGTTCAATTGCAGAAGTGCCAGCTTTGATTTGACAATTAAGTGTCTTGACTATGAGGTCACCTCACTGGTTAAGTGACGTGATGAACATTACCCAAAGTAAGCATTACAACATGATCAATCTTGTGAAGGTTCAGTGTTGTAATTACAGAAGGTGGTAGACCGTTCCTTTGACCGTGAGTACATGCATAATTGCTATCTTCCCGGATGCTTTGACCTACATCCCACCACCTGACTGAAATATGCGGGTCATAACGGTTGTATCTTGGGTATTTCGTGGAGATATGTTGAGGAGTATTGTTACAAGAGAGGGATTTGTCAATCCATATAATGGATAGATACTCGGGGCCCACTCGGTGAGATTCCATCCATAAAGCTGCAGCGTGTGACTAGGTCACGGGGATAAATATCACGAGAACGAGTGAATGAACATTAGTTCAGAACAAGGTTGAACAAAACATAGGATGTCATTGATCGAATCTCGGAAGAATCCAGTATCGCTGACAAAGGGAATGCTATACGGCGTAAGGTCCAATCGGTGTTTGATATCCGGAATGCACAGGGGTCATTATGGGCATCCTGGTCCCGCTGATGATCATTGACCGTAGCCTCATCTCGGTCATGACTGGAGTGTTCTCGGACCGTAGGGTAACACACTTAAGGGCTCGATGAAATTGTCGGAGACCTTTTCGGAACCATCGGAGTAACCAGAGAATAAAGGAAACAACATCGGAGAAGTACCGTGTTGAACCGAACAAGTTCAGAGTGAACCGGAAGGTGTTCCGGAGCACCGGAAGAAGGATTATTATGTTTTAGTTATTAATTAATTGAATTAATAATTAAAATCATTTTATTTCTAATTAATATGTGCAATGCGCCTTAGTGGTGAAAAAGGCCCATTAGGGGAAGAAATAAAAGGGAAAAAGAAAAAGCAAAGAAGGGGGAGGCGCCATGGTCCCTAGGGCCCATGAGGGGTGCGCCCCCTCCCCCCCCTTGGCCGGCCAACCCCCCTTAGCAAAGGGGCTTTAGTTCCACATTGCTAAGGGAGAGGAGTTGACTCCCTCCCCTCTGCCTATATATAGATGGGCAGGGTGCACATATTTAATTAAGCCAAATTCGTGAGAAAATAAATATTACTCCGAATTGAGATCGGTTTTGTCCGGTCTTCTCCCCTCCCTCGTCTCTTTCACGGTGGGCTCCGTAGTTTGAGCCTATAGTGGAATTGAGGCTTCTCAGCTAGAATCGGAGGCCGTCGTGCTGCCGAAGCTCCGTCTGGAGGTCTGCTTCCACCACCTTCGCTGGATCGGAGAACGGAGGTCGTCATCGAGTCTCGTACGTGTGCGAGTACTACGAGGTGCTACACGTGTGGCACTACACCCATCCGGGTGCTCAACATAGCCAGGGGGCTGTGAAACTTGATCGGCTACATCAACCACGTTTGCGGGAACGTTTCCCGCGCAACGGACTACACCCCGAGGTATGTTATTTCCGCACTCTTTTCCGTTACGGTAATACGGCTAGCTAGATCTTGGGGTATGGGAACGCTAGTTAGAAAATTTTGTGTTTTCTGCTGCGAACCCCAACAATCCATACAAAGGATGACATCTTTGTCTGAAGACTTGAGGGCTATGAGTGAAGCAAGGAATACTTAACCCTCAATTGCAATTTGATTGCCATGGCTTACTCTATTAGTTTTCCACTTGGAACCAGGAGTTTGAATAATCATTGGGGTGAACATTTCATCAAAGGATATATCATGCCGAAGTGCATAACTCTCCGACATGAATGATTGAGATGCTCCTGGATCGAAAAGGACAGAAGTGGGAACATAATTGACTGGGAGCGTACCAAGAATGACGTCAGTTGTAGCATCAGTTTCCTCAGCTGAGATTTGGTTCACACGTCCAAGATTTTCTGAGGTGGATGGCTTGGCAGTGGAAACCTTCGGGGGTGGCTTGGAACGAACATTGGGGTTCCCTTTGGCATGGGGTGGAGCATTCTGATTCACGGGGCACTCACGAGAGTAGTGACCAGGCTGGCCACATCTGAAATAGGCTCCAAAGACAGTGCGGGGTGCTGGGTTGTATGGTGGAGCTGATGGACGAGGCGCCACAAAGGATGGCCTCGGTGGGTTGTTCTGGCGGAACATGCTATTGGGGATCCAGATCTTGCGCTTCTGAGGGCCTGAACTGGATCAACCATCATCTCTAGGGTGCTTGCTGGAATCCTCGGGAGTGATCATATCCTCCGCCTTGATGGCCTTGTTGACAAGGATCTGGAGTGTGGCGAAGTCATGAAGATTGAGCTCGTGACGAAGCCCAGAATTGAGTCCATGGCGGAACCTCTCTTGCTTCTTGGAGTCGGTGGAGACCTCCTCAGGAGCATAGCGGGCAAGACGATTGAACTCCCGACTAAACTCGTCAACGGACCTTCTTGCTTGAGTGGGATTGCAAAACTCCTCTCTCTTGCAGTCCATGAGTCCCTTAGGAATGTGATCATCACGAAAAGTGACACTGAACTCATCCCACGAAGTCAACTGCCCAGTTGGACGCATGTTCAGAAAGTTCTCCCACCAAGAGCTAGCTGCACCCTCGAGCTGGTAGGTGGCATAGTTGACTCTGTCACCATCTGCAACATGCCCAGAATGGAGCTTTCTCTCGATGCTGCGAAGCCATTCATCGGCGTCAAGGGGCTCAGTGGAATAGCTGAAAACTAGGGGATGAAGCTGGATGAAGTCATTCAACGACACAAGCTCATTCCGCTGCTGGGTAGTGTTCCGAGCAATGACCCCCAACAACTTATGAGAGTCCCTTCGGTTTCTTTCAACCTCCATGAGAACTTGAGCTATCGTGGGTGAGGGTGGAAGATTGCCTTCCTCCGGATCATCCCCACGAGCTTGGGCACAACCAAGGTGGCCACGGGTTCCTTCAGAAATCCTAAAGGATAAGATCAATGTCAAAAGATCTTGAATGATTTTGCAAATGCATCAGATTATGAAGATAACTGGAATGACTCGGACAGCATAACAGCTGTAATTGCAAGAGAAAACAATTTTCTTACAACAAAGAAACAACACTTACATACGATGTAAGAAATCAGGAAGCACAACATCTACAGCAAACCGAACACAACTTTCTTACGTCTACAAGGAAGCAAACAACGAGATGTTCTAGTAAGACATAGATGAGCCTAGTCCTATCTTCCCGTAGAGTAAGATGAGGGTGACTCAGAACTCAGAACGATGAAGGTAAGGAGAAAAAAGAAGCGTTACGTTGTTCCCTTACATACCCAGAGTAAATATATAAATATAGCAAGCTAGACTCGACTTCGGCCAAGGCTGATAATCCTATAGTCAGTCCTGCTCTGATACCAAGTCTGTCGGGACCCGGGGTTAGCGTATGCAAGACTCGCTACAACACAATCATATGGAGAGCCGAGAACCATACCCACTTGTCTAAGAAGACAAGGCCAAGCACAGAACGTTCTCGGAAAGCATCGAACGTGAGGGGCATCCCATCCAGGCCGGATGATCAACTGAAATGGGTCCTCATTGTCCGCACACAAGTCTAAATGATATGGGTGGTGAACTCCCATACTCATAGACAAGTCGCCTCAACCATACTATCGATTGTATTATAACCCTTACATAGACTTACTCCAGCCCAATCACTTAGTCGGGGTCTAGGGCGGGCTCGATCATACATCAAAGTGTGCACGGGACGGAGTCATGAGAAATCGCATCGCGATGCCCCAAGCTGCGCACATCTAAGGTCCACTTGGTGTATAAAAGACCGCCAGCCAGATCAAAACTAAGGTCACGAAAACCCATACTAAGACATGCATATTATAATCATACACGCAGCACACATGTCCAGTATGAACAGCAGGTATCATTGCAATTCTCTACAAAGTATACAACTTTATTGATAACTCTTACAGAGTGCACACAGAGATCACAAGTCCGTGATCCAACATTACATCAAACATGCAGAAGAAAAGTTGGTATGAGTATAGACAAGTTTAAAAAATGGCTTAGAGAAGCCTTGTCTATAAACAAGCCCTTCACGAGGGAACCGGCACTACTAGGGAAAAGCTTATAGGTAGAGGCTTAACAGTAGCGCCCTCAAAGACAGGCGCTACTGCTAATTAGCAGTAGCGCGCTACATGGACGCGCGCTACTGATATGCCTGTATCAGTAGCGCCTCATGTGAGGACCCGCTAATGGTAAAGGTGGTCCCCACCAAACCCAGATGTCAAGTTTTAGTAGCAGCGCCCCCCTGGAAAGCCCGCTACTACTATCTTTACCAGTAGCGCCGTAGTGGTACAGGCGCTAATGGTAATGCGCAGCAGCCACCTTTTCCACCAACCATCCCCCTCCCCCCTCCTCTCTCTCCCTCACTTGATTCTTCCTCATTCCTTCTCCTACCTCTTGTCCATCTCCATTAATGCATTACACCATCTCAATTAATGCACTACACACCTTCTTCATTAAGACAATATCTCTCTCTTTCCTTCTAATTTGCTCCTCCTCCACCACCACATATCATGCATAAATGCATCTAGCTATCTCTCTTTCTCACCTTTGTCTCCTTTCCCTCACTAGCTAGTGCAAGCTTCTCCCAAGTGTGATATTTTAACAAAAGGTATATACTTTCTCTCTCTCTCTCTCTCTTAATTAATTACTAGCTAGCTAGGTACGTGGATGCATGAGATGTGAGTAAAAAATTGTGCTTTGCATCAATGAAAATATTTGTGTGTGTGTGTGTATGGGTGTGTGATATGAGAGTTTGCCTATGTTTTGCCGAAATGTCGATTTACTTCCGTTTCGGCGAATTTCGGGCAAACTCTATATGTCCTATTTTTAGGAAGGTCATGCCGAATTTTTGTATGACTTTGATATGCATATGTATGTCGTTATAATCTTTTGTTTGTATAACTCGTAGGCGACCATGAAGGTCTGTGGAAGGATGGTGGATAGATACTTGCGATCTGCAGTGGACGACATGGTTGAAAAAAATGAAAAGGAGATTTTATGTCCTTGTCGAAAATGCAAAGAAGGCGTCTGGCTGGACCCCTTTAAGGGTGGACGTTTGAAGGCGCACCTTCTTAGATATGGTTTCATGGATGGCTATACTCGATGGATAAATGAAGATGATGATGACGATATCGACGGTGCAACCAATAACCCCATGGCAGCGGATGAAGAGATGATTGATGGATCCGAAGACGAAGAGGGCGCTGGAAATGACGGCGGAGAAGAGGCCGCACATGGTAATGGCGGAGAAGATCAGACCGAACATGACGGAGAAGATGCGGACATGACGGATCCTTCATCGCTACTAAATTCAATCGTGCGGGACCCTCATGTTCGAGACCTGCTTCGCAAGAAGACGACTAGCGACAGAGCTGGTTCTAGAGAGGAGGCCAAGTTGGAGCAACTGGAGGTAGACTCGAAGACTCCATTGTATGATGGTTGCGCTCCTGAGGTGACCCGCTTGAGTTTCACGCTCGAACTTCTAAAGATGAAGGATAAAAACAAATGGAGCGACAAAAGCCTCGATGATTATCTCAAGTATCTAAACAAGACAATTCTTCCCCCGGGGAACCTTTGTCCTACTAGTATCGATGAGGCCAAGAAGATTGTGTGCCCTCTTGATCTGCCGCACATTAGATACCATGCATGCATCAACGATTGCATCATTTATCGGAACGAGAACGCAGAAAAAACCAGTTGTCCGGTGTGCAATGCTGATAGATACAAGAAGGCCGGAAAGAAATCTCCTCAGAAAGTTGTATGGTACTTTCCGATCACGCCTAGTCTGCAGCGTTATTTCGTAGATCCTAAGGAAGCTGAGCTCATGCGGTGGCACGCGGTCAGGAAGGTGCCCGATGATGGAGATGATCCGAAGATGAGGCACCCTGTGGATGGAATCCCAGTGGAGAGCATTGAACGCCGAATATGGATTTCATCTTGATCCAAGGAACGTCATGCTTGGCGTGAGTTCAGATGGCATGAATCCGTTTGGCAAGCAGAACACCAACCATAGCACATGGCCCGTGTTTGTATGGATGTACAACATTCCCCCGTGGAAGTGCATGAAGACAAAGTACATACACATGAGTATTCTGATTCAAGGGCCGAAACAGCCGGGAAATAATATTAATCTATATCTCGAGCTATTGAAAGAGGAGCTAGAAATGTTATGGAAATCACCAGTCAATATATGGGACGCTTTCGAAAAAGAATATTTCTATATGAAAGCCGCAGTGCTGACGACGGTGCACGATTATCTCGGTTACGGATATGTATCAGGCCAGGTGTGCCATGGATATTGCGGATGCACGAGGTGCATGGATGATACAACGTCTCAGCAGCTAACGAAAGATGGTGGGTCTGCGAAAGTCGTGTACATGGGGTATCAAAGATGGCTCGAGAAGAATGACCCGTGGAGAAACCGTGGAGATCTATTCAATGGTGAGGCTGAGCATCGAGGACCTCCACGTAAGAGGAGCGGCGCCGAAATTGATGAGTTGCTGAAAAACTGGAAAGAGTGCCCCGCACCTGGAAAGATGAAAAAACCGGAGCCGCTGCTGAAGGTATGGAAAACAAGGTCTGTTTTCTGGGACTTGGAGTACTGGCCCAAACTCGATACACCTCATTGTCTTGATCAAATGCATATCACGAAGAATGTTCTCGAGAGTTTGCTTGGCACACTGATGAACATGCTGGAGAAGACCAAGGATGGGCCGAAGGCAAGAATAGACTTGGAAGATTTGGAAATAAGGGCAGATCTCCACATGCCCCGTAAAACGGCCGAGACAGAGACGGAGACAGAGGCGGGGGACAGCAGGCGGGGAAAAAAAGTAAAGAAGAAGGAAGAGAAATATTGGCCCCCTTCTTCCTTCACCTTCAATACGAAGGAGATCGATCAATTTTTCAAGTGTCTTACCGGAATAAAAGTTAGTTCCGGTTACTGTGGGAAGATAAGCAGATATCTAGACATGCAGAAAAAAAGGTTCAGCGGGATGAAGTCTCATGACTGTCACGTGATGATGACGCAGATACTACCGGTTTCCCTTAGAGGGATAATGGACAAGCACGTCCGTGACACGCTTACTGGTTTCTATAATTTTTTCGATGTTATCTCTCGAAAGTCGATCAGTTCGAAGCATCTCACAAGGCTACAGGAAGAGATTGTTGTCATACTATGTGAGCTCGAGATGTACTTCCCGCCCGCGTTCTTTGACGTCATGGTGCATCTGTGTGTCCACATTCTGGACGACATCATCGACCTTGGCCCGTCATACCTGCACAACATGATGCCGTTCGAGAGGATGAATGGGGTCATCAAAGGATTTGTTCGTAACATGTCCCGACCAGATGGAAGCATCGTACAGGGCTATCTGACACAAGAGTGCATCTCTTTCTGCGAGAATTATCTAAGAAACGGAGATAACGACGTCCCTGTTGTTGGTTTTCCCGTTAACAAGCACCATGGGAGGCTCGGAGGAGAAGGTCACACCAACGGTCGGAGGGAACTGCATGTCGACCACTCGGATCGACGCAATGACTTTGACAAGGCAAACTTAGTAGTGCTACAACATCTTGACGTGGTAGACCCTTTCGTGACACTGCACAAAGAAACCATTGCCAAGAAGTACCATGACCAGGGCCTACGCAAGACGGACGCCGAAGTTACTAGAGAGCACAACTCCACTTTCTTGCCTTGGTTCAAAGAGCATGTTCTTGCCAATCCCCCGGAAGAGGGGTCTACAGACGCATTGCTCATATACGCCTTAGCACATGGCCCTGCTGTCAACTTCCTCACCTATCAGGCATACGATATAAATGGATACACGTTCTATACGGAGGCCAGAGATATGAAAAGTGATTTCCAGAACTCGGGGGTGACGATAGAATGCATGACTGACGACAACGGCTCAACTGAAAGATATTACGGAAGGGTCGAAGGGATCTAGGAGCTTAACTACTCTGGAATACACAATGCGACGATGTTCCGTGTCAGATGGGCTAAGAATGTCGAAAGAGAAAACCGGTATTTCACTACTATGTCTATACCCGACACCAAGAGCTCTACCGTGAACGTCATAGCCAAAAATGAGCCATGGATACACGCTAAGCACGTGACACAATGTTTCTACATAACCGACCCGAGCAATCCCAGCCGTGTTGTCGTGAGGAGAGGAAAAAGAAACATCGTCGGAATGGATGGAGTCGCCAACATAGAAGACTATGACCAGTACGGCAACCCGATGAGGGAAGATGACGACGACGATGAAGCATATGTCAAAAGAAGAATGAAGACTACATTACCTATGAAAGATCGTACTCCATGGAAAAGGAAAAGTCACAACGAGGGCCTAAATTATTCGGAAACGAACAAAAAAGGAAAGAAACTAATCACTAAGAAACGTCTTCGACGCTGAGAAACTAAATGTGTGTTGTAATCTATATATGTATCTATTTTGTATACTTGCACTTTAACCGCGTTATCGATCGGTCAAATTATATATTGCTGCTGTTAAATATACATTATATAAATTGTATCGGAAAATGGAAGAGGGAAAAAAATGCGCGCGTGCCTTGTAGCGCGTTGGTTTGAGGCATGGCGTGCTTAGCAAAAGGTCCCGTGTTCGAGTTCCGACTCTCCCTTTATTTTTGGAGAGGGGTACATGCGCGTGTTAAATATAAAGATAGGGTGTGTTCTGCAAAAAAAAATGCAACGTAGACACGTCGAGGCCTATGGAGTTTCTATGTTGAGTAGACACGCCACGATGATTGGCGTGTCTAAAAATGGGTAGATCCTGTTAAAAATTTGAAACGGGGTCAAATCGTGTTAAAAAATAAAAAAGGGGTCAAAACAGTAAAAAAAATTAAAAAGGAAATGGAAGAGGGAAAAAAATGCCAGAAATATCAGTAGCGGGCCCTGATAGCGCGCGCTACTGCTAAGGTTTAGCAGTAGCGGGTCCTGTCAGAGCGCGCTACTGCTAAACGTAGCAGTAGCGCGCCCTTAAAGGGCCCGCTACTGCTAAGTTCCACATAAACCGGTCGGGCAGGCCTTCTTCTTTTCATTCCCCTCTATCTGTCCCGCCCTGTCGAACTCCCCGGCCGCCGTCGTCGTCGCCTCGCCTCCGCCGCCCTCGTGACCTCGCCTCCCCGCCCTCATCGCCTCGCCTCCGTGGCCGCCGTCGTCGTCAAGCCGCCGCCGCCGACCTCGCCTCCCTGCCCTCGTCGCCTCGCATCTGCTCGGTAAGCCCCCCGCCCCCGTTTCTGCCCACGAAGTTCAGAATCAGGATGACGTTGAGGAGGGTCCTCCATTGTTCCTTGCTTGTGATATCACCGCCATGCTTGTCCACCAGCGCCCTGTCATCCTTTTTGAACAAGTGCCTGGTCAGTGCACAATGGTAATGGCAATGCGAAGAGCTCAATCGGAATATATGTACAGCAAAGAAGTTTGTTATGTCCTTGCTTGTTGTGCCTCTGTCACTTCCTTCTTAATTTCCAGCAAAAGCTTGGCTAGGTCCGTCTAACTATGTATCTATGTATGTACGCTGAAAACTAGCTACTTCCAAGTCTTGGAAGAGGGGTTGAGTTGAGTACCAACAGCTCTGAAGCAAAGGAAAGAAGAAACTGTTTTTATATGTCTTCTTTTCAAAAAAAACTGATGGTCAAAGCATCACTTGAGATGAAGAAATGGTGACACATGTGAAGCCCAGTACTGGCCTGGATGCACCCACCATGACCACATGTTGAAAATGTTGATATTTCATTCTTTCTTTCTGAAAATGTTGAAAATGCATTGATATTTCATTCTTTCTGCAAATGTTGAAAATGTTGAAAATATGCAGGGATTAGAGGGGCCTATGTTTTGCCGGAATGTTGATTTATTTCCTTTCCGGCAAATTTCAGGTTCCCGATATGTCCACTTTTTAGCAAAGGTCATGCCGAAATTTACCGTCAATTTCGACATGACTTGTGCTACAAAGTATGACATATCAAGTGCCCGGTATTTGATAGGACGGTATTTAGTCCTTTTTTTATAGTTTGAGAATTAAACTTGGAGACTAAATATATCGTAGGAAACATGTCGACCAACGACGAAGCCGGTGCAAATGAAGATTTTGACTACCAGCAGCATGAACACGCCTTCCTCGACCATATGTCTTCTCAGCTACGAGACAAAGGTCCAAATGCCGCTAGTGCGACGGACGCCGAAATCGAGTCTGACAGCACTACTGATGGCACCGATGGCACTGACACCGGTGCCACCGACACCGGCGGCGCTGAAGCCGCTAATGAACCAGCAAATAAGAAGAAGGAGAGGGTACGAAAACCAAACAAGCTCGGCACCGAGAAACTGCTAGTGACAGAGGTGCATGCTGGAAAATTCGAGCCAATAGCGCCGGCGGAAGCTCGCAGGTGCTACGGCAACCAAGTCGGATGCATCCTACGGGAAACCGCGAGCATCAACGACTATGACTTGAGGAGTATACCAAATATGGAACATTTACTCCTTACGAAGCTGCACAACAGATTCAAGTTCCCGGATCGGGATGAGAGCAAAACTCCGTGGGATGATGATGCCATGACTGACATAAACGCCGCCGCCATGGTCAAGTTCAGCAACGCATTGTCCTCGTGTAAAGTGAGGGTGAAACGATTGATTGAGAAGAACAAACCTTTGTCCAAGATTTTTGCGGACAATCCATCACTTACGGAAGCTGAGTTCTTAAAATTCAAGGACACTTGCGCTACCGACGAAGCCAAGCTTAGGTCCGCGAAATTCAAGGGGCTTCAGAAAAGGAACACGGGGAAACACTGCCTCGGAAGCCGTAGTTACATTGGAAAAAGGCCCATATGGGAAAAGGAGGATGCGGAACGTGAAGCCGCGGGGATCCCAGACCCCTTGGCGGAGTTCACCGACCCCCAGGAGTATGACTTCATCAGGGCCCGCTACAAGTGGGACTCGAAGAAAAAGGTTTGGTCCACGGACGCGCCCACGAGGGAATTGATGAGATTACTGGTAATATTTTTTTTCCACCTTATATTAGCTTCTCATCAAGTCAGAATACACGTTGTAGTAACATTTGTAAATGGTCCACGTTTCTTTCGCAGAAAGAGCAACACAAGCTTGATGCCGAAAGCGACTCATCGTCTCAGTCGACGATGAGGCCCAAGTGGGACACCCATCTCAACCGGGCCTTGAACATAATGAAGGGCCTCCCTTTGGACACTCGGCCGCAGCATGGACGTGTGCACGGCGTCGGAGACAGTGCCCAGTGGAAGCACTACTACCACGAGGACCCTGAGGCCAAAAGGCAGAGAAGGAAGTTTAGTCAGGTCAACATCGACGAGAAGGTGAAGCTTGCGGTTGAGAAAAAAGCAGCTGAGACCGAACAAGCGACCAAACAAGAGATGATCAAGTCGGCAGTCAATGCAGCTTTAGCTGCCTGTAGAGATGAGTTCGCAGCTTCGGTTTCATCCTTGATCCCGGCTGTTATCGAGTGGACGAAGCAAAATCCAGACAAAACGGCAGCGGATTTTCCCCGTGGAAGCTTCGTCGGGAGCAACTCGGTGAACATCGCACCAGCGGGGCCTGCTCTCGCATCCGGACATGCTCCATTAGCCACTCATAGCAGCCCGTCCTCTATCTCTGGCGTGCTAGGCGGGCCTTCGCCTTTGGCTGAGCTCGACGCCCTAACGGTAATTACGCGTCACACCAACATATCTATAATATATCCCTTTTTCGTTGCCTTTTGGATGTCTGACGCCGTAGACATGTATTCGCAGGCCGAGAGAACCCCGTGCACCTTACTATACATGATCAATGGCTATACAGTGGATGTGGGAAAGGCAACGATAATAAATCCCACGGATCGGATGATCCACACCATGCAGATGCCCAATACCACTTTCAAGGTTTCCGTGGCGAGTGTCAAACCGGGCCACGAGGATTTGGCTCCTCCGGTACAACTCGGGGGAGATGAAGAAGAGACCCCTAAGCGGCTTGCAGACTGCAAGGGCTATTTCATCCTATGGCCGTAGGGTCTTCTTCGTGTCGAGTCGGCCGCCGTGATGACCACACCAACGACAACACATCCCCAAGAAGGTATGAACACCACCACCCCGCCTCCGCAATTATTAGCGCCGCCTGTTATGCTGGGTGAGAGCGGCGAGCGACGCGAGGAAGGCGGTCCAAGCAGAGTGGATCGTGATTTCTCCCCCGTGCTCCAGTAAGCAATGGATGATGACATGGACGAGGATGGTGACCCTGTGCAATTCCTCAACACCGCCTTCATTAATCAGGAAGTAGAAATGATGAGTCAGCCATATGACTCGGCCAATAAGGAGCATGTGGACGAGGAGATGGATATTCTGTCGGAGCAGGAGCATCCTAGGTCTGAGTGCAAAAAGTCTCTCTTCGTGTAACCCTTGCAGGACACGCCTCCAGATGCCGCCTCAAACCAGCATGAACAACCCTTGCTCAGCCCGTCAACACTTGGGTTGGCGATCAAGGGCGCTATGAAAGGCTCATCACAACCTGTCCCCCAGAAGAAGCCGAGGAAGAGACCGAATAGGAAAGACTTAGCTGCCAAAAAGGCTTTCAATGCTTCTAGCAGCAAGTCGGTTCCGCCAACCGGTTTTGCAGACCGTGTACCGATGAAAGGTACGGTGTTGATCCATGTCGCTGGCGAGCCGATCCTCCCGCCGAAACCGGTGGAGAGCATATCAGGGGATCTCAGGAGACTGCACGCCCATGTACTATCGACAGAGAAAAGTCTTCTCGCATCGAAGGATCCAGGATATCCACTTTATGCAGTGCATGTGCCTCCGGGCATGGGCTACGTCGACACGGCGCCTGCGGAAGTGTTATTCCTAGGGTTTGATCACATCTTTGAGATGTTCCTCACTAGGCGGCTCGATTTTACGATCGTCCGCCTTTTTGCGCTCCATATGAGCTTTGTCATCAAAAGAGAGGAAATCTCGCAAATCGCGGTGGCAGATCCATACTACATGCATGAGTCCTTCTTGTCGCTCGGTCACTATGAACTTAAAACTGCTAGGGAGTACATCGAAAATTTCATGCTGATGAATAAGGAGAAGGAAATGGTTCTCGTGCCTTATCATCCAATGTAAGTCATTGCCCGATTGCCTTTACATTTCAATCATTCCTTTGCTCATATGGAGGCTAGCTAATTTGAGGTGCATTTATTTTGTGCAGCGAGGGGCACGCCGTCCTTATCGTTCTTTTCCCACGAGTCTCCCATGCCGTGTATTTCGACTCGTCTAGGAACTTCAAAAGGAAAGACTACACCAAAGTAATGAGTCTTCTGGATTCCGCTCTTCAGGGCTTCGGCATGAGGGGTGGCCACATCGAGAAAAAGTCACGAAGGAAGGGCGCGCCGTGTTTCTCGCATAAAACCAACTTCTGCAGTATCCATCAACCGGAAGGAAGTACAAATGATGGATACTATGTCATCCATCTCATGATGGAGTTCAGAAAGGATCAGCAACGTCTTCGCATGGCAAGCAAAGATGACAATCATATCATGATATGGGCAAAAAACTTGCCGAACTGGATTATAAAGTAAGAGATGACTTCTTTCGCATCCTGAAGGATATTGCAACCATCATCATGAAAGAAGTCGTCGACAAGAATGGGATGTTCTACCACGGCCCAATATCGCGAGCTGATGTTAAAACTCGCGTAGGAATGCAGCTTTTGGACATTACGCCGTTCAAGAAGCTAGGGTGCGTGCTCCCAGATATGGATGGATGGAAGTTCTAGTGTATTGACTATGCCGATGATGATGTCTCGGTTGAATTTGTACTTTTGGAAGCGATATGAAACCTTTGTGATGTAATTTAACGGTCATGTTGAACTACTTGTGTAACGCTTGCTAGCTAGTGAATTAGTTGGGGTATCATGAACAACGTGTGTATATTATATTATGTATGTTACTTTATGTTCCATCTATTCACTAACTTTTTGTCTTCGTGTTGCTCAAGTATATTATGTTGTGTACTATTGTTGAATTATTATAATGAATATGCATCTCTAATAGGTACATAGATCATCGATGGCGAAGAAGTGCTATGCCGTGTACATAGGGAAGGTTCCAGGAGTGTACGAAGAGTGGCCAGAGTGTCAGGCTCAAGTGCACCGGTTCCCGGGCGGCAGCCAAAGAGGGTTCAATACCAGAGAGGAAGCGGAAGCTAGTTACTTGAGATTTACGCTAGCGCGAGAGGAAGATCGGAGGCGGCGCTTCATTAGCTACTACATAATTCCACTCTTCCTCATAGTGACCGCTCTTCTAGTATATATCATAGTTTAGATGGAAGATAAAACTTGCTTGTATTTGCATGTATTTAAGATATTGTGACAACTTCTATCGCTATTTTAGAGATGACATGATGAGAGACATCATTTGTGTTGGATATGAGAGATCATGATGATATATATATATATATATGGTCATCAGATTATTGTAAATGTATGATATGATGAGATTTGTACTCTGTAGAAAACCTGTGTATGTGTATGAGACTAGATTGTATAATACCTGTACAAATACAGCAAAAATACAATGGGAAAAAGAAACAGAAAATGGAAAATAAATACCAGTAGCGCCCTGTCACCTGTACGCGCTACTGGTATTAGTAGTAGCGGGCTCTAAAGGGGGGCGCTACTGGTGTATTAGTAGCGGGTGCGTACGCGCGCTACTGCTACAAATTAGCTGTAGCGTGCTAGCAGGGCGCGCTGATAAGCCAAAAGGGGGCGCTACTAGTAGCCTTTCTCCTAGTAGTGCAGTCTGCTGACAGGGACTACACTAGCTTGGTCTTCAGTCGTCGAGCTCGAGGAAGAATCCACCTTCGGGGTCAGTGGGTTCATCTAAAACATAGAATATGCAAACGTGAGTACAAATTCGTACTCAGCAAGACTTACGTAGGAGCTATACTACTCATGCACATGTATCAAGGTAAAGGGAGGTGGGGTTCAATTGCAGAAGTGCCAGCTTTGATTTGGCTAGTCCTGAACTACGAGTACCAGACTTGAGGTAAGAAGCGTACACGAGTCCACTACATCTCCAACCAATTACACCACTATGGTGCCTTCCTCGACTTCCCCACGAGAAAGCACGCCATAGCACTCAAGCTTATCTTGGCAAGTTTTATAAGTATCCAGTTCAAGTTGTCTAATGATCAAGCTAAGCTTTCCAAGCAGTCCTTAACCGCGGACGCGGCTATTCGAATAGTTTTGTTAACCCTGCAGGGGTGTACCGCTACACACACACACACGCATCAGAAACCGCCTGGGAGTGGGACCCTTCAAGCGGGTACCGGCGAGGATGTTGCCACGACACTTCGCGCACAGCTCCGTTCTAGTCCAGAGAGTCGCCTATCTGAGGGGGATCCGTATGGAAGTCCGACCGAGGTTCCAGTACAGCCTCAATTGATGTGTGCAGGGTCCCAAGCCGGTCTTGAAAAGCCGTCCATCCACTTCACAGACCGTGCCACAGCCCTACCTGAACTCCGAACTACTGCGACTTCTGGGGTTCGAACGGGGTGAGGTACTAGGTCGAGAGGGGTCAGTGATCCCAATGTGTGGTTGCACTCTTCTTCTTGGATCATCACACAAGAACTCGGACTTAAGGCGGTGTTCAACAAGACAACCCACTGTGTACTCCTACACAGCCTCTCATCGTTCACCTTGTATTAGGGTAGATTCACCAACACATTTCCACCATCATCATCATGATCACTACCATACCGACTCACAAAAGAGTAACCTCATTGTAACTCTAAGCATGCAATAAGCAGTAACAGTTGCAGGGGTCACATGATAGCAACGAACTCCTACATTTGCTAGGATTGTGGTTTGCTTACTACTGTGACAAAATGATAGGTCATGAAAGGAATGGGTTCAACTATGCGGTAGAAACGTAGCATGGTAATCATCCTAAACAATGCATAAGCGAGACTGAGAGGGAAGTGGGATTTTATCGACATGATCAATGGGGGTTTGCTTGCCTTGCTGACGAGGTTCGGTATCGAGGTCTTCAACGAAGGGGGTGATCTCGGGTTCCGGCTCCACTTCTATCCGGACAAA
Source organism: Bromus sterilis (assembly GCA_950022295.1). Lineage (NCBI taxonomy): Eukaryota > Viridiplantae > Streptophyta > Magnoliopsida > Poales > Poaceae > Bromus > Bromus sterilis. The sequence goes on along the minus strand of OX465596.1, from coordinate 341,115,461 downwards.
CAATACAAACAAAGTGATCAACATAAGGTACAATGCACAAGCACATGATCAATTGTGTAAGGTGATGTTCATGTTACTGATGTGTTGAGCATTCCATTTAAAAGGAGTATATTGCATTTGAAATGCAAATTCAAACTCCATATGATTTATTGATGAATTTCAAATGCATTTGAATCCATGAATGTTCATTCGAAAAGGTTGATCATGAAGTGATGTTGTAAAGGTGAGGTAAAGTCTCTGATGAGTGGATGATTCCATTTAAAAGAAGTGTGTTGCAAAGTCATTTGCAAATTCACTCCAAATTTGAATTTGAAAAGGATCCATATGCACATATGCCTCTGTTCAACCATTTTAAAATGGTCAAACATGAAAAAAAATTGCATATTCAGAATCCTTGTATTTTTCTGATAATTTTAGACATATTATTTGCCCCATTTGGAGTTAATATGAATTTTCTATGATTTATTGAATTTTAAAAGATTTTCTGTGTTTTTCTGATTTCTTTTTAATTGGAAAAGTGTTTACTGCGTCAGCCTGATGTCACTGTGACGTCGGGGGGGGGGGCTGACTGGTGGGCCAAGGATGTCAGTGAGAGGGGGGGTTAATTAGCTTCTGTTTAAATTAACCCAGGGTTAATTAACAGCCTGGGCCCACATGTCAGTGGCCCAGGGCTGGGTTAATTAGGGGTTAACCCTGCCGGACACGTGGGCTCACCGGCGGGAGGTCGCCGGCGACCAACTCCGCGGCGGCGCTGCTCGGATCCGCTGCTCTCGTGCATCATTCGATGCGCTGAGACCACGGGAACGTAGCCCGTGCTCTCGCGCGTCGTCTGGTTCACGCGGGGCCTCGGGGGTGACCAGGGCGACGACGTCTTCAAAGGTGGCGGTGGCCGGAGCCACTGGATCGACGAGCTTGTCGTCCAGGGCACCAGGAGAGCAACGGGGAGGGGTAAATTGAGCGCACGCTCACCCTGAATGCGCTGACGAGCTCGACGGGGCCGGAGGTTGGCTGGAGGAGGGGGAATCGCTCGTCGGAGCTCCACGGCGGCCGTGGTTTTCTCAGTGAAGGGGGTGTCTCCTCCGTTGTTCATGGGTCCGAATCGAAGGCGCTGCTCGAGGAAGTCGAGGACGGCGGAGCTACTGGACACGTTGGTGCGGCGCCTCGTCGTCGTTGGCCACGCAGGAGCTCGTCGGCGCTCTCCGGCTGGCTCGGGGCTGCGCGAGATTCGCGAGACGGAGAGGAGGAGAATGAGCGGCGAGAGGGGGAAGTGAGGGAGGAGGTCGAGGGAATCACTCTTGCGTGATAAGGAAAACGGGGAGGGTGCCAGGCAGCCTAGCAGCTGCTGCCGGCGTCGTCATGCGCTCCAGCGAGCTGCTTACCGCGCCGGGGAAGAAGACAAACGGGGGCAGCGGCTGGGCCAGGCTGGTGGGTTCGGTGGCGACAAGTTGGGCCACTTCGGCCAGGTAAGCTCTTTTTCTTTTCTTTTCTGTTTTCTTTTCTGACAATTGTTGTGTCTTGCTAAAAAAATAGCTAGGCATTTTATTCAATGCCCGTAATTTTTATATGGCCTCAATATATATATAGCTAGCCACTTATAAAGTTTGGACATTTTTAAAATTCAAATAATTTGAACTTCAATTCAAAAAGGTGTTTAAATTTAATTCCAAGCTCCTGTTTGAATACTTGAAAAATCTATGAGCATGGGTTTGAATCCAAATCACTTTATATGTGATCACACTCATTTATGAGACTTTTCAAAAATGCAAAAGGAATTTTTGGAGCAACTTGTTATCTGGCCATTTGAATTAAATTCATTTGTGGGGGGGGTTCTTCTCCCATTTCAATTTCCTTTGAATTTTTTTTAACATGATGCAAAGTAGCTCTTGATCCTAGCACATACCTAACTTGGGGTTGCGACAACAGCAAAAAACAGGAACTAGCACTGGGGTGCACTAAGTTAATAGGTTAGTCCAAATATGATCAAAAGTGTATGGAAGTTCATCAATAACATAGAAAGATCATACAAAAGAGGCATGGAGCAAGCAGAAATTATAGATACTTTTTGGACGTATCAACATCCCCAAGCTTAATTCCTGCTCGTCCTCAAGTAGGTAAATGATAACAAGCATAATTTCTGTGGTGACATGCTAACAACCATATAAGAACTTTGTAAGTAAAGAAATCAAGGCATGTAATTCAATTCAAGTCATAACAGGCAAGAGTCTATATTTGGCATTGAAATAAGCAACATAAGAACATAAAGGTGCAAGAGCTCTCGCTGTGCGTGACTCGAATGTCTCCAAATGTTGTTTGCGTGCAAGAAAGGGGATAGGGATATACGAGAAATAGTATTTCTATGTTGAGAACTCAATCTACTAAAGTTTCACACTTGGTCTTCTTTGGAATCTTATCTTATCTCATCCCCAGACCACTAGCCAGGTACAAGTCAAAATTATCCACTCCTTTTCGAAATTTTGATCACTCATGCAATGGATGAGCGTAAGCAAGAAAGTTGACACTTAGGATGGCAAAGAGAGAATATGGTGGAGGAGGAAGACAAAAAGGTGTGAAAGGATCACATCAATGAGGACAATCATAGGCGAGAGAAAGCCAAATGATAGATATGATGTGAGGAGTAGGGATTGCCATGCAACAGATGCACATACGAGCTAAGGTAAGCTCTCTAATGGAACTAGTGGGGGTGCATCCAACTTGCTTTCTCAAGAAGACCTAGAGCTCATTTGAGGAGGCTCATCATTGGAATATACAAGCCAAGTTCTAAAGTGTGAAGGTCCCCCACATAGCTATATGCATGAATGATAATCTCTATGGAGTACAAGATATAAGAGGGAGTACGAGTGTGGATCTCTCAAAAGGAATAGTAGTGTGCCCCCTTCTCTCTTTTTATTTTATTTTTTCTCTTTTTTCTATTTTTTGTATTTTTTTGTGGCCTCAATGGCTCTTTCTATTCCTCTCATTTGTCCTCTTTGGGATCTTTTGATTTTTTCCTCTTTGGGATCTTTTAATTTTTCCACTTTGGGATCTTTTCCTCACTTTAGGGGCAACACTCTATATATTACAAAAAGTATAGAAGATCTTTCACACCTTACAAAGTACTCAAATCATACAGAAGATGTAACTATCATGAAGTATGCAAATGTATGCCTCTTCCAGTATAGCAGGATATGCAATGATACTAGCGCGTCATGTAGCAATGATTAGGGCAAGGCCCAACTAGCATGCGGCTCATCGATCAAGCAAGTAGCATGTATGAAATGAAGATCAAGGCATGAGAGGATGGATGTTGCATGGCAATATATGTCGGAAAGGCTATGGAAATGCCTTGATAGGTAGGTATGGTGGCTGTTTTGAGGAAGGATATAAGGAGGTTTATGATGACAGAGCGTATCATGCCAAGGGTTTGGATGTACCGGCGAAGTTGAATGCCAACTCTCGGAATGAGAAGAAAGCAATGCACGACACAGGAGAGGCTAGAAAAATATGGGAAGGTGGAAGTGTCAACTTTCGAATACTCACATTAGTCCGAAGAACACATGCACTTACTATCGGTAACTCTCAATCTAATAAGGAGGTTTCACAAAGAGACAAGTACCCCGAGGAGGAGTGTATGGGGGTTTGGTTATCCTTGCGCATCCTCGACTCATGCTACGTGAGTGTACTCTAATATTCGACCCCTCAGAAGAGTAGTGATCCATCTAGTAGCTAGAGTTCTCAACTAATTTTGTAGGTTTTGAAAATAAACACGGATTGCCAAAAATACGACATCTATCACTAATAGGCTAAAGCTCTTGCCACCAAAATTCCAAAAATTACTCAAAACAACACCTCAAAACTATTGCAAGTTACTACTACAAAAGAATAGCAACCTCAATTACCTACTTCAAGTCAAGACACAAAACTCAGTGGAACAAGGAAACTCTATAAATAGGATAAACATGAAAACTCAAGAGAGTTACATCAACAAACTAAAAAAAGATCTTAAAAAGATAAGCATGAAAGATAAGAGAAAAACATGACAGTAGCTACTAAAAAGATAAAGAACACACACAACAAAGATAAGCATGAAAAATCATATGTTGTGTTCTAAATTTTGGAAGTGGAGCGTGTTTCTCTCCCACACAAAGAAAGCTGGGTTCTAACTTGTTATGAACAGAAAGCAAAGCTAAAGAAAACTAAAAATAAAACCTAAGAGCGAGACGCTCCAAGAATAGCACATAACGCATGAAGTGATAAAAATATAGTGAAACGAGAGACGAACTGATAATTGTCGATGGAGAAGGGGATGCACGGGGGCATCCCCAAGCTTAGACGCTTGAGTCTCCTTGATTATTTCTTGGGGATGCATGGGGGCATCCCCAAGCTTGAACGCTTGACACTTCTTAAATCTTCTTTCATCATCTTCCCTCGCACACTTGAAAACTCCCTTCATACATAACTCATCATAATCTGATTATCGAGGTTAGTACCCATAATAAAATAAAATTTCTCTACTGGAAATAAGGATAATCTTGAATAGCTACTGTTTCTCAAGATTTCCAAAAAGTTTTTGCAAAGAAAAATCAAGCTTTAGGTTTGCAAAACGAAGAAAAGGCAAAACTGGACAGAATCTGTGAAAAACAGACCAGCAGGTAGTAAAGAATTTTTCAGGGATACTTCTGCAACTCAAATCAAAAAACTCAGAACATACGAAAGTTTCGTAATTGTATAGAGCAATCTGTGTAAAAACTTCATCTCAAAAATATGAACTTGGATTTTTCGCTGATTTTTCTAGTCACGAGGACAAAATCTGTTTTCTGGACAGCATGTCACAACTTTCACTTCCCTTGTCGTATGAGGCTATAAAAGGCACAAAGCTTGAAAAGTAAAGATACAATGATGTTGATACATTAGTAACAATCATCAAGACCACTAAAAACAGAAGAAAAAAGAAAATGAAAACCTAAATTCGTTGCGGGCTGCCTCCCGAAAGCGCTTCTTTAAAGCCATTAGCTAGGCTTAATACAAATAGATCAAGTCTTTTCAAGAAAATAACTAGCCCGTGTGACGGACTCAAAAGGAAACTTAATATTTTGCCTAGGGAAGTGTTCCATCCCTTTATTGAGAGGGAATTGGAATTTTATAATCCCTTCTTTCATATTAATAACAGCACCCACGGTGCGAAGAAAAGGACGTCCCAAAATAATTGGACAAGAAGGTTCACATTCAATGTCCATAATAGTAAAATCAACGGGAACATAATTGTCATTGAAAATGATAAGAATATCATCTATCTTCCCCAAAGGTTTATTTACGGAAGAATCGATGAGACGAACACCAAAAGAACAAGCATCAAAAGGTTTCAATTCAAATATATCATACATTCTTTTGGGCATAACGGAGGTAATAGCTCCAACATCACATAAATCATAGCAAGAAAAGTTATTCAACTTAATTTAAATCATAGGATCCCAACCATCTTCTAGCTTTCTAGGTATGCAGGCTTCTACCCTAAGCTTCTCCTCCCTAGATTTGATGAGAGCATTAGTGATATGCTCCGTGAAGGCAAGATTAAGTGTGCTAGTGTGGGGGTCTCTAGACATATTGTGAAGGAAACGAATAACTTCAGAAAGGGTGAAATTATCAAAATAAAGGTCACTACTATCAAGTAGAGTAGTAGTGGTGTCCTTTAGGCTCACTTGTTTGGTAGCTTCTATAGTCAAAGGAATTTCTTCTTCTACGGTTGAGGTCATAGCGTCACCATTAATAGGTCCTATGGGACTAGGGGTGCACTGGGTGCTAAGAGTTTGGATATCCTCAACCACTTGGATAGTAGCAACAGTATGGTGTGTAGGAAGGCTCTTAATTCTATCCTCTTCCTCCTTTTCCCTAGCCCGTCTCTCTTTAAGTTTAGCCATCATCCTAATGTTTTCTTTAATTTGCAATTGGATAGCATTCATAGGAGTGACCTTCCTCTCCTCAAGGGGAGAATTTCTAATTTTAAGTAAAACTACTTCGTGGGCCAAATTGTCTACCTTCGACGAGAAGTTATCTAGTTTGTCTAGTTTTTCCTCTACACTCTTGTTGAAGGCTTTTTGGGTAGTGATAAAATCTTTAAGCATACTCTCTAATTCAGAAGTGGAGTTTTTGGTGCTAGGATAAGTGTTGTTGTTCCCATAGTTGTTGGAGGGGAACGGTCTAGGATTGCTACCAAAGTTACTCCTATAAGCATTGTTGTTGAAGTTGTTTCTAGAGATAAAGTTCACATCTACTTGATCCTGAGAAATCAAAGAATTTAAAGGAACATTTTGAGGATCAATAGGAGATTGCTTGGTAAGTAGAGAAATAATCGAGTCAACTTTTTTCATTTAGGGAGGAGATCTCCTCGACAGAGTTTACCTTCCTACCTGTTGGAGCACTTTCGGTGTGCCATTGGGAATAGTTGGTCATCATCTCATCGAGAAGTTTTGTGGCAGCTCCAAGTGTAGTTGACATAAAGCTTCCTCTCGCGGCCGAATATAGCAAGTTCCGCGAGGTAAAGTTCAAGCCTGCATAAAAAGTCTGGATAACCATCCAAGTAGTCAAACTATGCGTAGGGAAATTCTTAACAAGGGATTTCATGCGTTCCCAAGCTTGGGCGACGTGTTCATTATCCAATTGGTTAAAATTCATAATAAACCTCCTCAACTGGATAATCTTAGCAGGGCGATAGTACTTCCCAATAAAAGCATCGTTGCACTTATCCCAAGAATCTATGCTATTCTTAGGCAAGGATTGAAACCAGATTTTAGCTTCATCCCTCAAAGAGAATGGAAAAAGCTTAAGCTTAACAATATCACCATCTACTTCTTTGTACTTTTTCATATCACAAAGCTCAATAAAATTATTTAAGTGCAAAGCAACATCATCTCTAGCACCAGAGAATTGATCTTTCATAACAAGGTTCAGCAAAGCAGGTTTAATCTCATAAGAAGGTGCTGAAGTAGCAGGTGTAGTAATAGGAGTGCAGATAAAGTCACTGTTGTTGTGACTAGTGAAGTCACACAACTTGGTCTTTTCAAAGGAACCCATAGTAGCAGCAAGCAGGATAACTATTTTTTTGATTTTTGATAAAAGACACTAAAGAAAAAACTGAAAGGTAAACTAACAAGACTAAAAATCAAAGATAAAAGATAGTGTGCAACTATCCTATCTTGAAGAGTGGAGTCCCCGGCAATGGCGCCAGAAATTTGCTTGATACACGAGATAACTTCTCGCCCCTCGTTGGTTACCCCAAGTGGAAGGTGAGATGTAGATAGCGGCATATTTCCCTTAGCGAAGATGCTAAGGTATAGGTTGTCTCCTGTAGGACTCCAAGATCGACAAGTAGGTGGTGAAGTGAACAATGGCACCGTTTACAACCTAGGTTGCTAACTTCACCTGGACCTGCACACACAACGTATAGCTTTGCTCCCAACGAGTATAGAGGAGTTGTCAATTCCTCCGGCCTTGTTGCTTACAAAGGATAAAACGCACGGGATAATAATGATAGTGATAGCTACAGAAAAGTAAATACTGAAAGTAAATTGAAGGTGTAAACAATCTTGGAAATATGGACCGGGATCCTATGATGTTCACTAGTGATGTGTGTCTCCCAAAAGACAGGATTATGTGCGAGGTAAACAAATTACAGTTGGGCAATTGACAGGATTATGTGCGCAAACCAACACTAATTATGCTAAACAGAAAGGAAGAGGCTCAAAAGCATGGGCAGTACGCCAAGACAAGTAGACCGAAATCCATCTGCATCTACCTACTAATCATCCACCTTGAGATATCTATCCAGAACATCTCGCTGGTATTAAGTTGAGAATCCCACCCAAAGTGTAAACTCAAAGCAACGGAGAAATGCATTAAAGAACTTTGCGTAAAGTAAACAATCCTTCCACCCGCAAGTACAAGCACCATTGTTTTTCCCCTTGTGGCAACAACACATCCCCTAAACTCATATTTCTGTCACTTAAGCTAGTCATCGGGGTGCATGAACCCACAATCATGCATAACGCTCCCTCTTGGAGTCACTACCTAGTACTTGGCCAAAGAAATAAACAGCAACGGAGAACATGCAATAATTACTCAAGAACATAAATATAAAAGAAGAGAATCAAATATATAACTCAATCACAATCTGAACATAATCTCATAATCCATCGGATCCGAGCAAACTCAGCATAGCAACAGCAGAAAGATTACATAAGTGCCTCGATCATGTAGGGCAGCTCACGAGGTCTAATCCATGAAGAACAAAGAGGGGAGGAGAACATCACATAGCTACTGATCATAGACCCATGGTCCAAGGTGGACTACTCACTGTTCATCCAGGAAGCATCCATGGTGGTGGAGAAGCTCCAGGAGGTGATTCCTCCCTCCGACAGGGTGCCGGGAAGAGGTCTTCTGGTGCTCCCGATCTTGGAAGCGCGGCGGCGGCGGAACAGAGGAGAGATCCCGAAAAAGGGTTCCGTCCCCGAGGGTTTCTCGTCACGAGGAATAAATAGGCGAAAGGGGGCAGCCAGAGGTGGGCCAGGGGATCCAGGCGCCCCACTGGCGCGGCCAGGGGTGGGGCCGCGCCCTCTGGCCGCCCGGGGCCCCCCTGGCTCCCCTCTGGCCCCTCTCGGGCTCTTCGCGAAGCTTCCGGTACGCTGATTTTTCCTATAGTTTTCCCGGAATTTTTCTGGTACTTTTAATAAGGGGGAAACCTGAAATAGAAAAACAGCAGAAAACAAGAACTGGCACTGGGGTGCACTGAGTTAATAGGTTAGTCCAAATATGATCAAAAGTGTATGGAAGTTCATCAATAACATAGCAATATCACACAAAAGAGGCATGGAGCAAGAAGAAATTATAGATACGTTTTGGACGTATCACCATGGTTAGGACATTTTAGAATTAAATTTTTCACTCTCCCCCAAGCTTGAGATCTGCTCTCTCCGTCATGAGGATAGAAATTATAAACACAATTCCTATTCTCATGGACTTCATGAAGAGGATAAAACTTGGAGTAAAAGAGAGACTGGATCTCTTCCCAATCCCGTAGGTGAGAATCATCTAGTAGCCTATACCATTCCAATGCTTTTCTTTCAGTGACAAGGCAAATAATTTCCTCATGACTCCACCTTTTGTCAAACCTTAAATCTTAAATAACTCGCAAAGTTCTGTAAGTTTCAACAAATGAGTACAAGGATGGACTGTTCCCTCCCCTGCATAGCAATCATTCCTAATTATTTCAATTAACCCAAGTGGTATTTTGAATGGGATAAATTCGTTAGGTCAAGGAGACTTCTCTACCACGGGTGTGGTAAAGCGGCCTTCCCCAAGCAGCGAACTAAGAGTGCAGTTTTCCATAAACATAACTAGTGAAAAAAAACAAGAAACAAAAAGATTTAATTGCAAGATCTAAAGAAATATCTTCAAACGCTTACTTCCCCGGCAACAGCGCCAGAAATAGCTTGATGTCTACGCACGCTTCTATTCTTGTAGACTCTGTTGGACCTCCAAGTGCAGAGGTTTGTAGGACAGCAGCAATTTCCCTCAAGTGGATGACCTAAGTTTTATCGAACTCAGGGAAGTAGAGGTTGAAGATGGTCTCTCTCAAGCAACCCTGCAATTAAGATACAAGAAGTCTCTTGTGTCCCCAACACATCTAATACAACTAGGAGTTGTATAGGTGCACTAGTTCGGCGAAAAGATGGTTAAATATGGGTGATAGGTGTGGCAAAACGAAGTAATATAAATCTGTAAGAAAAATTACAGAAAGCAAACAAGTAGTAAACGTGAGCACAAACGGTATTGCAATGGTGGAAACAAGGCCTAGGATTCATATTGTAACTAGTGGAAACTCCCAACAACATTAACATAGCCTAATCACATGATATTTCCACTAAAACATGGAAGGAAGACATAACTCGGAGATCATTCTTTCCGTGGATCAAAAGAGGATGAGAATTGTGTAGGGCTACAAAAGCACACCTCAGAGCTCATAGTTCTCATGTATTGATTTCCCAATGTCACTGCGGCCATCCAAAGAGAGTACAACAATCACCACAACATATCTAAAGAGTAGTCTCTTTCTAAATTGACAAATCAACCATCCTGTCACCGAAGCACTATGCAAACTATACTCAAGACAAGCATCAATAGACTGTCAAGCCATGATTAAATCCAACAAGAAGAACAAATCTCATGATCAATATCACCATAATAATGGAGTCCTACGCGTCACTATGGACTCCAGAAATATCACCAAAGGAGTACATCAATCCAATACATAGAAGAAGGGGAAACATCATGGGATCAACCTAGATTCACATAGCCTATGATCACAATGAAGATTACACATAGCTACTAGTAGAAACCTCAGCCCCAAGGAGGAACTACTCTCGCATCATGGAGGGAGGAACCAACGTCGATGGAGATGAATTCGAGGGCACTTCCCCATCCCGGCAGGGTGCCTTCATAGGAATTTTGGTTCCCGAAGCTTGTTGGCGATGGCGGCAGAGATCGGAATTTCTTCTGGAAAAATGAGTTCTGGAATCAGGGTTTTCGCGTCGGGAGAATAAATAGGAGCCAAAGGGGGGCACTAGGGGGGCCCACATCTCCCAGGAGGCCTTGTGGCGCGGGTCCCCCTGGCCGCGCCAGGAGAGCTCCTGGGGATGTGGGCCACCCCTTGACCTCATCCTCCGGGTGGAGGACTCTTCTAGAATGCTGATTTTTATATATTTTTCGTGGAATTTTTTGGGCACTTTGATTTTTCACCTTTTTCTGCAATGCACGGACAAAATAGACATAAACTGGCACTGGGTGCACTGAGTTAGTAGGTTAGTCCAAATATGTGTAAAAATATATAAAAGTGTAGCAAAACATGTAGCAATGTCAAATAAAAGGGCATGGAACAGGCAGAAATTATAGATACGTTTGGGATGTATCACCTGCCCTGAGCCATCCCCAATCGTCTTCGAAACAGTGAATTGTGAAGGGCCCGTCCAACTGCTCTCTGGGTGTGAGACTGTTCGAGCCGGCATGTCTTCTTCTCCTTGCGAAATGATATGTCCGCGAGTGGTCTTCGGAACAGGAGTGAAACCTTGGATCGAGCTCGATTCTGTCGTTGATCCAGTAGTTCCGGATCATCTTGGCGAACTCGCCTGGTTGCTACTGAAGGAACCGCAGAGATCGTGATTCCAACCTGCGTCTTCCCCACGCTCGGCGCCAATTGACGAGGATCTGCCTCGGAAAATCCCATTGTAAGGTACCCTGGGTTTAGATCATAGAGAGGACGTCATGCTTGGCGATACTCGTCGGCTAACAAGAGACAGGGATTTACCCAGGTTCAGGACCCTCGATCGGTGAAACCCCTACTTCCTGCTCTTTTTTATTATGATGGAGGCGAATACAGTGGTAGTCGAGGCGAGATCACTCGGGACCGGAGGTGTTACTATGAGATTGGATGCCCTAGACGTCCCCTCTCCCAGCCTATATATACTAGGGTAGGTCGCAAGGAGTGCGTCTAGGTTTACATGGGCAGTTGCCTAATCTAGCTTCAGTCTTGGACGCCGAGTCGAGGTTTCCATAACACCAAGGACTCCTACGTCGGTGCTTCGAGTGGGCCAGTCGTGGGCTGGTCGAAGTTTCCAGTGGGCCTCCTGCCTTGACATGCACCAGGTACCCTCATCCACAGGAGTCGTGGGGACACCCCCTCGTCAGAGAGATAAGCTCTTGCCCATTTAATAGATGAGAGTTGTCGAGAAGCTTATACCAATCCCAAGCTTTATCTTTCAATTATAGAGAGAATAATTTCCTCATGAAGAAATCACTCGATACACCTGCAAACTTAAATAAGGCACATAACTCTGAAAGATAGAGCAAGTGATCCGCGGGATGTCCATCTCCTGCATAATGATTAGCCATGACATGATTGATAATACCAGTTGGTATTTTAAAAGGGAAAATTTCAGTAGCTGGAGGAGCCTTCTCCACCAGAGATGTGGTGGGACGGTTCACCAAAAGCAAGGAACCAAGAGCAGAGTTGTCCATAAGGATAGAAAGTTCTAACATAAAAATAAAACAATGTGTACAGTGTGAGGGTTTCCTTACCAATTTCACTTACCAATAGCGCTACACTCCCCGACAACAGCGCCAAAAAATGTTCTTGATGACCCACAAGTGTAGGGATCTATCGTAGCCTTTTCGATAAGTAAGAGTGTCGACCCAACAAGGAGCTGAAGGTATATGACAAGTGATCTTAAGCAAGGAATAACTGCAAGTACTTTGCTCGAGACTAATAAGTCTCAAATGTATCGACTTTTCGAAACATTTTTTCTATTGTTTTGGCCTAATTCTTGCATGATTTGAATGAAACTAACCCGGACTGACGTTGTTTTCAGCAGAGTTGCCACCATCACTTCCATATCACCGTTACCACTAATATCTCATTGCCAAGAAAGTATCCTTCAGGTGCGGTTGATTGACAACTCAACTATCAAATCTTATAAATATTCTTTGGCTCCCCTTGTGGTGAATCAATAGATTGGGTTATCTTACCCGCGAAGACTATCCCAATGCCATACACTTGTGGGACATCAAGACTGTTTTCTGGCGCCATTGCCGGGGAGCATAGCTCTATTTACAAGTCTACTTGAAGTTATTCTACTTGCTTCAATTCATCCGCTATGGGTAAGAAAGGAGACCCCATGGTTTCGATTTTACCATTCACTACAAGAAAAGGTACGTTCTTAGCACTAGTGCTACGCTTGATTCACCTTCCTTTATGAGTAAGTTTGTTTCACCACCACCACATGATGCTTCTATTGAGTCTGTTACTATGTCTGATACTTTTGATGATGCTTTTACTACTTTTGATGAGATGGATTCTCTTGGTCGCTTTATTGAATCTCAAATTGCTAAGGCTGCAAAACAGTATGGTATTGAAATTCCTGCTACACGTTATCCTACTTGTAGATCATTTGGTTACCTAGACTTGAGTGAACTCAAGGAAAGAATCCTTTATGATGATCATATTGAACTTGGTGATGATTTATGCAGACCACTTATAGGGTGTGTTGACTCTGACCCTGGTGTTGTTAAGAAGCTGCTTGAAAAGCACTCTATGAAGAACAAGTTTACTCTAGATCCTAAATTTGCTTCATCGCCTATTTGCATTGAAGATGCTGATTTTAATTTATCTGTTGATCTTTCACTTATATCTACAGTTGAAGCTGGCCCCTTTTATGGCAGAGAAAATGATGACGCTATTGCACACCTTCTTCAAACTTACATATTTATGTGGCTTATTCGCTACAGAGGACAAGAAGAGAAATTATTATGTTACTAAGATTCTTCCTTTTTCTTTGAAGAAGGGTGCTAAAGCATTGTATGACGCACTACCTTGTGGTTCTATTAATAGTCCTCAAGAATTAGCTCAATATTTTCCTGCTCATATGCAATATGTTGCTGATACGTCCCAAACGTATCTACAATTTCTCCTGGCTCCGTGCATGTTTTTGGTGATATTTCTATGCTTTTGATACACTTTCATACACTTTTGATCATATTTGGACTAACCTATTAACTCAGTGCACCTCAGTGCCAGTTTCTGTTTTCTGTTGTTTTTGTATTTCAGGTTTTCCCATTACTTAAAGTGCCAGAAAAATTCTGGAAAAAATATATAAAAAATCATCGTACCGGAAGCTTCAAGTCTACCGAAGAGGGGCCAAAGGGGCCCCACCAGGAGTCTGGGTGGGCAGGGGGCGCAGCCTAGGGTGGGGCCACGCCGGGAGGCCTCCTGGACTCCCTGGTGCCCCCCTGGTTGCCCCCTTCATCTATATTGACCTCCAGGAGCTTCTCCACCACCATGGACGCTTCCCGAATGAGCCGTGAGTAGTCCACATTGGACCATGGTTCCATGATCAGTAGCTATGTGGTTTACTCCTCCCCTCTTTGTTCTTCATGGATTAGACCTTTTCAGCTGCTACATGATCAAGGCACATATGTAATTCGTTCTGATGTTGCTATGTTGAGTTTTCTGGGATCTGATGGATTATGAGACTATGTTCAGATTGTGATGAGTAATATATTTGGTTCTTCTCCTTTTATATATTTTTCCTTGAGTAATTCTTGCATGTTCTCCGTTGTTGTTTATTACTTTGGCCAAGTGTTAGTTTGCAACTCCAAGAGGGAGTGTTATGCTTGATTGTGGGTTTATGCCCCCTGATAACTAGCTTGAGTGACAGAAACACGAGAATAGGGGATGTTCTGTTGCCACAAGGGAGAAAACAATGGTGCTTGTAACCGCGGTTGCACGGATTGTTTACTTTACGCAAAGTTCTTTTAATGCAGTTGTATGTTGCTTTGGGTTTACACTTTGGGTGGGGCTCGCAACTTAATACCAGCGAGATGTTGTGGATATATGTATCAAGGTAGATGATTAGTGAGTAGATACAAATGGATTTTGGTCTACTTGTCTTGGCATACTGCCCATGCTTTTGAGCCTCTTCCTTTCTTATGTAGCATAGTTAGTATTGCGGTGCGTTTTTAATCCTGTCAATTGCCCAGCTGTAATTTGTTCACCTTGCATAGATTTTGGGAGAGAGACATCACTAGTGAACTTCATGGGACCCCTGTCCATATTTCCATCACTGTTTACACCCTCAATTTATTTCCTGCTTTTACTTTCTGTTGAAATTATCACTACTATCTACCCTTGCATTTTATCCTTTGTAAACGACAAGGCCGGAGGGATTGACAACCTCTCTGTACTCGTTGGGAGCAAAGCTATCTGTTGTGTGAGCAAGTCAAGGTAAAGTAAGCAACCTCGGTTTTGAGCGGCTCACCATACCACCTAATTGTCGTTGTTGGAGTCCTACTGGAGACATAAACCCTATCCTCTATGTTAGGGGAAACTTGCAGTTGTTATACATCTCAACCTTCCTCTTGGGGTAACCAACGAGGGGCGAGAAGCCATCAAGACAATTTATGGCACCGTTGTCGGGGACTCCACTCGTCAAGATAGGGGAGTTGCACACTATCTTTTATCTTTGCTGTGTAGTATTGTTAGTTTACCTTATCGTTTTTATCTCAGTGTCCTTTTATCAAAAACCAAAAAAAATAGTATGTCTAGTTCCTTACATGCCAATCAATGTCTAATTTCTTTGAAACCAGATCTTATTGGCAGGGAGGATTAACAAGAATATTACAAGGAATACCGCTTGTCTCAAAAAGGGATACATTTATGGAGACTAATACTTCAATCATATGAGTATGCTTGAAACTTGTGCTCAATATATAATATGTATTTTTGCAGGGATGAATATTGTTGCTTTATGAGGCATAAACACCTTGCTTTCCAATGTGAGTACAATGACGATGAAACCTTAGCTTCTTATGCTAAGGGAAATTATGTCTTTTATGATGCAGAACAAATAGAAGAATTTGTTGCTTTTAAGGGTGCCTATGAAATTACTTCTTTTCTTCAGAATATTGATGATGCCCCTTAAAAATCTGAGAGACTTTCTATACTTCATTATTTCTTTGAAAATTACAATGAATATTATTATATTTCTGATTATCTTGAGAGAAACTATCCCACAAAGGAAGAGGCTAATGCTTTGCAGGACTCTATGGAAGAAGAAATTCTTGAAACTGGAAGCTCCTTGGATGAAAAAGAGGAGGAGAGTGACGAACGAAAGGAGGAAGAATGGGTCCATTCATGTCTACCTTCTAACGAGAGTAACTATTTGAATCTTACTTCATATGATGAATGCTATATTGATGAGTGTTATGATCCTATGGATTCTTTTGAAATATCCCTTTTTGATGAAGTTGATGCCTTCTATACTTATGACAATGATGCCACTATGGATGATGCTTACGGAGATGAACTTGCTATAGTTCCTCATGTTAAGCTTGAAATTGCTACTATTGCACCCATACTTGATTCTCCTATTATCCTTATGAATTCTACGAATCATATTCCAGAGAAATTTGTTCTTATTAAGGATCATAGTAATGGGATGCATTTTTCTTATGATCTTAAAGAGTGTGTTGAAAATAATACACATGTGGTCGTAGGGCTTGAAAAACATGCTTTATTTGATAGTTATATTGTTGAGTTTGTTCGTGAAGATACTGAAAATTACTTTGAGAGAGGAAAATTTAGTTATAGAAACTTTCATGTTACAAAAACACCTCTCTTCATGATGAAAGTTTTGGACTTGTTCTTGGTCCACCTTCCTATGCATGTCACTTTGTGCTTCTTTGATTTATTTTCTTACGATATTCCTATGCATAGGAAGTGGGGTATGCTTAAATTTATTTCATATTTGCTACTTGATGCTCTCTTTTGCTTCAAATCCATATTCTTATGAGAGTATCTTTTATAATCTTCATGCCTAGCTAAAAGGCGTAAAAGAAAGCGCTTGTTGGGAGGAAACCCAAGATGTTTTTCCTTCTGTTTTTAGTGGAATTGATGATTGTTACTACTATAGCAACATCATTGTATCTTTATTTTCAAGCTTTGTGACAAGTTTAGCCGCCGATTACAAGAAAGTTCAAAAGTTGTGACGTGTTGTCCAGAAAACAGATTCTGTCCTTGGTCGGAACAATTCGGCTAAAATCACCAGATCGTCTTTTTTATCTGTATTATTTTGACAGAATGCTCTATATAATTAGCTTTCGAGCATATGTTCTGAGTTTTTTTATTTGAGTTGCAGAAGTATCCCAAAAAAATTATTTACTACCTGTTGGTCTGTTTTTCACAGATTCTGCCCTGTTTTGCCTTTTCTCAGTTTTGCAAGTATTGCGCTAGCTTTTTCTTTGCAAAAACTTTTGCAGAATCTTGAGAAACAATAGCCCTTGAAGAATATCTTTTTTACCAGTAGAGGAAAATTGTTTTATTATGGGTACTAACCTCTCTAATCAGCTTATGATGAGTTCTGTATGAAGGGAGTTTTCAAGTGTGCAAAGGAAGATGATGAAAGAAGATACGGGAGTGTAAAAAGCTCAAGCTTGGGGATGCACCATGCACCCCCAAGAAATATACAAGGAGACTTAAGCATCTAAGCTTGGGGATGCCCCCGTGTATCCCCTTATCCATCAACAATTATCAGTGCATCCTTCGTTCCACTATATTTTTATCACTTCATGCGTTATGTGTTATGCTTGGAGCGTCTTGCTCTTTAATTTTTAGTTTTCTTTAGCTTTGCTTGCTGTTCATAACAAGTTAGAACCCAGCTTTCTTTGTGTGGGAGAGAAACACGCTCCACTTTAAACTAGAACACATCATAGGATTTTCATGCCTATCTTTCTTTTTGTTGTGTGTTATTTATCTTTTCATAGTTGTTGTCATGTTTAGCTCTTGTGATTTCATGTTCATTTCTTTTCAAGAGATTTTTTGTTTAGTTTGTTTCTGGAACTCTCTTGATCCTTCATGTTTATCTTGTTTAGAGAGTTGGCTTGTTGCACTGAGTTGTGTTTCTTGACTTGAAGTAGGTAATTGAGGTTGCTATTGAATTGTAGTAGTAACTTGCAATGATTTTGAGGTATTGTTTTGAGTAATGCTTGAACTTTTGGTGTCAAGAGCTTTATCCTATTAGTGATAGATGTTGTATTTTGGGCAATCCTTGTTTATTTTCGAAAAACTACAAAAACTAGTTGATAAATCTAGCTACTAGATGAATCACTAATCTTTGGAGGGATCGGATATTAGAGTATACTCACGTACCATGAGTCGAGGATGCACAAGGATAACCAAACCCCCATACACTCTTCCTCGGGGTACTTGTCTCTTTGTGAAACCTCCTGAAAGTAGAGAGTTATCGATAATAAGTGCAAGAGTTCTTTGGACTAATGTAAGTATTCGAAAGTTGACACTTCCACCTCGTCATATTTTGCTAGTCTCTTCAGTATCGTGCGTTTCCTTTTCTCATCCCGAGAGTTGGTGCATACCACGCCGGTGCATCCAAACCCTTGGCATGATACGCTCTGTCATCATAAACCTCCTTATATCCTTCCTCAAAACATCCACCATTCCTACCTATCAAGGCATTTCCATAGCCTTTCCGAGATATATTGCCATGCAACATCCACCTTCTCATGACTTGATCTTCATGTCATACATTTGATGACCCTCAACTGTAGGGATCGTTTGTAGCGTTTTCGATAAATAAGAGTATCGAACCCAACGAGGAGCAGAAGGTATTGATAAGTGACTTTGGTAAAGAAATAGCTACAGGAACTGAAAGATAGGTTTTTAGGGGTTTTCGGAATAAGCAACAAAAAGATAAAAGCGAGAAAAGTGAAAGGCACTGAGGAGTAACAAGTTTCCCAATCCTTTTGAGCAAAGGATAGGCCTAGCAACTGAACTTATAATGGCTAAAGTGTTCTTGAGGACACACGGGAGAAATAGTCACATGCTTTCTCCATATTCCGCATCAATACTATGTGCTGTGTTGATAAGTGTTGAGTGGGTGGATCTATGCTAGTGCACTATCTAGACTAAGATAAGTGCAGTCTTATAATTAAACATCTTGCAAGCATCCGCAAATACAAGATAGTAATTAAGTCAAAATCCTAAACATAGCAATACGATCGATGATCCATTGTTCCCTTGTGCAAAAGTGTGCGAACTGGGGTTCAGGTTTCTGTCACTCCGGCAACCCACCATAGGCATTCTTTATACACAATGCATTCCCGTAGGTCCTTAATAAGTCGAAGTGTTGACTGTTCGACTCACACAACACCACTAGGAAAATAACAACACAACTTAAATATCAAACAACACATATTACTTCAACATCATATCACTACTAGCAACTAGACTTCTCCAATGTCCTCAAGAACTAAAGTAACTACTCACAAGACATAAAAGAGATCATGATCAGTGGGGATAAATAGATGATAAACAATCTGGACACAATGATATTTCTCCACCAAAACTCAATAGCATTCATCACACGGTACCAATCAACATCGGTAGAGTAGAGAGGATAGATAGTACGGATTACAACACAAGTTGGACTTGTGAGGTGAGATTGGATGAATATGGAGATGGTGCTGATGTTGGGGATGATGTTGATGATCATCTCGATAATTCCCGTGACGATGGTGATGGCGATGGCGATGATCTCCCCTTCCGGGAGGTGTTCTCACCGGCGGGATCTGCCCGCCGGAGATGTCTTTTCTCCTCTGTAGGTTTCCGCCATGGAGCGGCGCCAGAACTCGCGAAACTCCTATCTTTTTAGGGCTTTCGGACGACGAGTGCTATATAGGCCAAAGGGGGGAGCCGGGAGTGGCCCCAGGGGTCCAGGTGCCCTCCCCGCGGGGCCAGGGTGGGGGCCGCGCCAGGTGGCCGCCTGGGCACCCTATGGCCCCCCTCTGGCCCCTCTTTTGCGTGTCTTCGTCATCCTTCTAGAAAATACCCTCCGTCAATTTTCAGGTAATTTGGTGGTCTTTTCCTTCAGCAACTCAGCGTCCACTTTTTATCGTTGAATTCTGTGTTTGCTGCTTCGGTGTCGGAATGTTGAAAACTGTGTAAAATAAGCCAAAACAACATAAGAATAGCATCATAACAAGAAATATATCAATGAATAGGAAAGAATTACTATATAAAATAGTGATGCATTTTGGACGTATCAACTCCCCCAAGCTTAGACCTCGCTTGTCCCCAAGCGAATACTGAGATCGGTAAACCTGTCCACAAGTTTAGAGAGTGAAGTGTCGATAAATAGAATACTGTAAGGCCCGATATGCGGTACTGTTCCAGATCTAGATGTTTCCATCCAGATCCGGGGACGAAGCACATATCGGTCCCACCGCGACATATGACGAAGTCATATGCCCCGGATTTCCAACATGATATCACAACATTACAGATACAAGGATACAACATCTCATACAAGCGGCACAACTGCCTCAAATACAATACAACAGCGGAAGGTACATGTCTGAGTACAGACTACAAGCAAATGCCTACTGGCAAAGAGAAAAACATTATTCCCATAACCACAAGGGTCCAGGCCCTCCGCCGGGATCCGCCTAACTAGTTGTCGTCGAGTCTCCGCGTGAAACATCGGTCACCATACCTATTGTCGATCAAGAACCCTGAAAAGAGTTTGGGGGTAGTATCATGAGTACAGAAGTACTCAGCATCCAACTGTAGTGGTCATCTGACCCAGCAAGGACTTCATCATTTGTCATTCTAGGACAACTAGTAGTTTACGGTAAGGAAGGGGTAAGTGGTGAGGTTACTGCCGCACTAGCATTTATTAAGTAGCTACGATCTAGAGAGTAAGGTAAGAAGCCAAGCATTCAATGAGGAATCGCCTCCAATTATTCTTGCTATCAACTACTTACGCAAACATAGCACCTATCCTATCCTTTTCCTCCTCTTTGCATCCCGCCGAAGAAGAAGCAGTCAAGGCACACACGCACGTCGATCAAGTTATATTAAGATTATCTCAGTTGTTGTTGTCTATGAACAAGGAGTAGGTCTCAAGTCGTCCATAACCGTGGACACGGCTTCTCGAAAAGATCTAACCCTGCAGGGGTGTACCAACTGCCCATTAAAAGGCTTCGCACGCACGCCCATCTCTCTCAGTTGCTACCCATCACAGGCAACCATTTTATGATATAGTTCCAAGAGATCCGAAACGACAAGTCCCTCTAGCTAACAACGAACAAATCCGGGTGGCCCCCGGTGAGACGACATCCAGCTCAGGAGCCGGCCGCTCTCTCGATCTGGTCTCTACCGTATGACTCCAGGTTTGGATTGCCGGTTAATCACACATGGGACACCGGGTCCTCGGCCGGTCATGATGGGCCAGCAAGGGAACTATGTCCTCACTGGTCCGGGTGGGTTTAAAAACTACTGGCGTACGACCAGCACACACACGGTTTCAAATGGTAAAATGAGCTTGGGCCACCACTAGAAATGCTTGAAGCTAGGTAGGTAAGAAAAGGGGACCCCATAAAGTCCAACACGCGGTTAGGCACGCTCAGTCTTAAAACCAATACCCGGAACTCGGATCCTAGGTGACTCGAATGGAACAAAGCATCGGGCGGGATAGCCTAGACCTTCCATCCTTCGTCGAATATAGTCAACATTAATAATAATCATATCATCAACAACAATAATAATAATGTGATATCCCAAACCAAGGAGTAACAGGGTAACATCTTAGAATCCTAACCATGCATACTAAGCAGGGGCTGAGCAACGAGCAATAGTAACATAGCAGTACAAGGTTTGCTGGGAAGGGACATGGCTGTATCGGTTTGAAAGAGGCTGTAAACATGTGGTAGGATCAAACATCTAACCTAACCTAGACTAGAATGCAAACCGCTGGTTGAAATAGAATGGATCATAAGTAATGTATAGTCCTTGCCTGTTGATAAGTCGGGTTCCGAAGGTGTAGTTGATCGCAAGCTTGCATCGTCTCCGAGAGGTATCCGCGGAAGCACACAAGACGGTAAACACTGGAAAGCAATCAACGAGCAAGCATCTATTAATACGAGGCAAACACGAGCAAGAATCAACAAGAAGGGAACACGAGACATCGCACCTACCGTCGAGAGCGGTTACTAACAGGTTAAGTGGAGTACTCGTCACACACGACGATACCGAACATTTAGAAAAGTGCAAGTTGTTTAGCTACAGGTGATCAACCAACGGTTGTTAACATGGAAACTCAAGCAAGCATGGCATAGCACACAAACATGTCAAGAGGTGAAGCACAAAGTAAACTATCTATGCTAGTCAATTTTAGTGAGGCACATCCTAAACATGGCATACACTAAGTGCCGCAGATGATTAAAACATTTGGTACTGTTCTGTCCTAAACCATATTTTAGGTTGGTTAACAACAGAAAACAATAGCATCAACACAAATTACACGAAAAACTAATCAAGTTACATATAAGGCACACTCCAAACGGAGTTACGGTTAAAAAGATACAAGCAAAACAAGTTGCGGGCACAGTCTGCCAACATCACGAAGCACACTTTAGAGCAATGCACAAACAACATAATGAATGCAAACATGCTCGCACATGATATGGAACTAAAGTAGACATGACAGGGAAGGCATGGCAAAAAGAATCATGCAAAAAGGTATCATAGATCAAAAGATATTAAGCAAACAACATGACATCGTGACGTTACAGATTTAGAGAAAAACAGAGGTGGCTGTCAAAAACAGCAGCATAGCAACTTTGGAGCTAAAAATCTATATGACCAGGATTGCTAACATGAAGATGCAATACATGTAATGGAAGTAGACATGATGCTTAACAATATGAAATTGGAATCACTCAATTCCGATAAACGGTCGCGACACACTCGTCGACCGAAGTTGCAACAAAATTACAGTTTTCAGAGCAGCAGCACATTAACATCAGGATCACCACTTTGGAGCAAGATCTAATATATCTAAAGCACCCAAACATGACAAGTTAAAGCATGGAAATGAAGTACACATGATGCCTAACACACAGGAAAAAGAATCAATGCAATAGGCCTCATGGATGAGTCACAATCATCATGCAAAGTTGCAACAAAATATTAACAGCAGCACTTAATAGGAAATACTAGCAATTAACGGCCTGATGGCCACTTCAACGCAGAATTAAACTATCTAGACGGCCTCAAACGGAAAAACATTCTACATACGAACGCTAGAGCACGCAAAACAGAGCAATATTTGTTTTGGGGGCACGTTAATCGAAGCTACGGATCAACGGGAATTAACGTTGCAAAAACGTAACAGCAGCAATTTATAAGGACTTAGCAAAATTCACAGGTACTTCAACAGAAAAAAAGGAGCTCGGGCCTCTTCTCACCCCTATCGGGACGAAGCCCACTGGAGCAAGGAGGCGGCCTGGGCTGGGGGCGCTAGCTGGGCAGCTGGGCCGTGGAGCAGGCCGGCCCACGGTTGCCGTTCGGTTGGAGCCGGCCCACCCGACGAGGCGAGCGGCTCGGCTGCCGCTGGATCGGCCGCCCGAGCGAACCGCGACGCCGGCGGCGCTGCAGGTCCGGCGAGGGGGCGGAGCAGGGCTCGGGACGAGGCGCGGGGCGCTGGAGTCGCCGGATCCGGCCGTTGAAAGGTCGTCGGCGTCGAGGCTCGTGGTGGCGCAAGCTCGGTCTCGGCCGAGATGCGTCCATGGCGCGACGGGCATGGCCCCCTGGTCGGCGTGACCTGCGAGGGAGAGGGGCGACGAGGTGAGCGCAGAGGGAGAGAAGGGACGCGGGAGGAAAGCGCAGAGGAGAGGGGAGGCCGGGGCGGCTCCGATGGACCGGCTGGCCGGCGGCAGCGCTGGCTCCTCGGTGCAGGCGGCGCACGGGTAGAGGTTGGAGGAGAGAGAAGGAAGGGGGCGACGTGGTGGCCTCTGGGCCGTCGGATCGAGAGATCTGACTGTCCAGAGCGCCTGGGGGCAAAAATTCGGGATTTGGGGATCTGGGAGGCAAAACCGGGCAAAGTGGAGGGGGGTGGCTGCAAATTGTGGCTAGGGAAACCCTAGAAATGGGTGGGAGTGTGGTGGTCTTTATATAGCCCCGGTTGCTGGCAGTTTGCAAAAACATCCCCGGTTTTTCTTTCGCCCGCGCGGTGCTCACGTTTCTGACCGCCGGGGGTCCGCAGTACCTCCGATTCCGGTAAAACTTCGAACTGCTCGATCAGCGCCTCGAGCCGGCGGTGTTCACCTCGTGCTGGAACCGTTCCGAGAACACTTTCCGGCGTGCTATAAAAATATCCCGTTTAATATAATTATTAAACGGGGTTTTCATTCCGTTGGCTGCGGCTGGTCTCGTGCGGTTTTCGCGACGGTGATCGGGTGAAACCCGGTGTCGCAAAGGTCGAGTGTCAGGGTGGCAAGGGTCGGTCTCCGTCCGATACGAGATAAGAGGGGGAAAATAATCGCCGATCGATAAATCGGGGATGCAAACACCGCAACAAATCAGACAATCAAACAATTCACACCGAAACCAAAATTTTTAATTTTTATGAAAACTGGGTTGTTACAATACAACACCACCAACAAGGGATCTCGTCCCGAGATCTAGGACGATCCGGGGGAGAGAAAAGAGGCGACGACTCTTCAACACCACCAACAAGGGACTCTGCTCCATGTCGACGTCGAGCTTCCGTCGAGAAACTTTCCGCAGAGAGACGACATCATCGGAAAAACGAAACCGTCAGTGACAAGAGGAAGATCGATCGCGAAAACCAGATCAAGGGGATAGTGCTTTTCGACGCAAGTCGTAAAAACACTGGGCAAAAGGGAGGATGGCAATGGATGACCCAGATGATAAACGAAATCGGAGAAACTAAAGGTACTACAGGAATTCCCACCTGAGCTCGGA
Source organism: Bromus sterilis (assembly GCA_950022295.1). NCBI lineage: Eukaryota > Viridiplantae > Streptophyta > Magnoliopsida > Poales > Poaceae > Bromus > Bromus sterilis. The sequence goes on along the minus strand of OX465596.1, from coordinate 341,091,082 downwards.
ATCGAGACAATACGCTGCAGGCCAGGCATTGTAACGATTCCGATACTCCACACACTCGAGATCCTAATGTTTTGAAGGGGATAAGGCGAGAATAAAACACTTACGACACTTGTCCTGACCAGAGCAAGGGAAAGGAGTAAAAAGAATCCTACTCTCCGACAACTAACTTAGTAACTACAAAATAGTTTTTGTCTAGACTCGACTTCGGCCAGAGAAGGGATCCTACGGTCGATAAGGCTCTGATGCAGAGTTGTAAGCCCGATATGCGGTACTGTTCCAGATCTAGATGTTTCCATCCAGATCCAGGGACGAAGCACATATCGGTCCCACCGCGACATATGACGAAGTCATATGCCCCGGATTTCCAACATGATATCACAACATTACAGATACAAGGATACAACATCTCATACAAGCGGCATACAACTGCCTCAAATACAATACAACAGCGGAAGGTACATGTCTGAGTACAGACTACAAGCAAATGCCTACTAGCAAAGAGAAAAACATCGATCCCATAACCACACGGGTCCAGGCCCTCCGCCGGGATCCGCCTAACTAGTCGTCGTCGAGTCTCCACGTGAAACTCGGTCACCATACCTGTTGTCGATCAAGGACCCTGAAAAGAGTTTGGGGGTAGTATCATGAGTACAGAAGTACTCAACATCCAACTGTAGTGGTCATCTGACCCAGCAAGGACTTCATCACTCGTCATTCTAGGACAACTAGTAGTTTATGGTAAGGAAGGGGTAAGTGGTGAGGTTACTGCTGCACTAGCATTTATTAAGTAGCTACGATCTAGAGAGTAAGGTAAGAAGCCAAGCATTCAATGAGGAATCGCCTCCAACAATTCTTGCTATCAACTACTTACGCAAACATAGCACCTATCCTATCCTTTTCCTCCTCTTTGCATCCCGACGAAGAAGAAGCAGTCAAGGCACACACGCACGTCGATCAAGTTATATTAAGATTATCTCAGTTTTTGTTGTCTATGAACAAGGAGTAGGTCTCAAGTCGTCCATAACCGTGGACACGGCTTCTCGAAAAGATTTAACCCTGCAGGGGTGTACCAACTGCCCATTAAAAGGCTTCGCACGCACGCCCATCTCTCTCAGTTGCTACCCATCACAGGCAACCATTTTATGATATAGTTCCAAGAGATCCGAAACGACAAGTCCCTCTAGCTAACAACGAACAAATCCGGGTGGCCCCCGGTGAGACGACATCCAGCTCAGGAGCCGGCCGCTCTCTCGATCTGGTCTCTACCGTATGACTCCAGGTTTGGATTGCCGGTTAATCACACATGGGACACCGGGTCCTCGGCCGGTCATGATGGGCCAGCAAGGGAACTATGTCCTCACTGGTCCGGGTTGGTTTAAAAACTACTGGCGTACGACCAGCACACAAACGGTTTCAAATGGTAAAATGAGCTTGGGCCACCACTAGAAATGCTTGAAGCTAGGTAGGTAAGAAAAGGGGATCCCATAAAATCCCACACGCGGTTAGGCATGCTCAGTCTTAAAACCAATACCCGGAACTCGGATCCTAGGTGACTCGAATGGAACAAAGCGTCGGGGCGGGATAGCCTAGACCTTCCATCCTTCGTCGAATATAGTCAACATTAATAATAATCATATCATCAACAACAATAATAATAATGTGATATCCCAAACCAAGGAGCAACAGGGTAACATCGTAGCATCCTAAGCATGCATACTAAGCAGGGGCTGAGCAACGAGCAATAGTAACATACCAGTACAAGGTTTGCTGGGAAGGGACATGGTTGTATCGGTTTGAAAGAGGCTGTAAACATGTGGTAGGATCAAACATCGAACCTGACCTAGACTAGCATGCAAACCGCTGGTTGAAATAGAATGGATCATAAGTAATGTATAGTCCTTTCCTGTTGATAAGTCGGGTTCCAAAGGTGTAGTTGATCGCAAGCTCGCATCGTCTCCGAGAGTAACCGCGGGAGGCACACAGGAAGGAAACACTAGAAAGAAATCAACGAGCAAGAATCTATTACTACGAGGCAAACACGAGCAAGCATCAACAAGAAGGCAACACGAGACATCGCACCTACCGTCGAGAGCGGTTACTAACAGGTTAAGTGGAGTACTCGTCACACACGACGATACCGAACATTTAGAAAGGTTCAAGTTGTTTAGCTACAGGTGATCAACCAACGGTTGTTAACATGGCAACTCAAGCAAGCATGGCATGGCACACAAACATGTCAAGAGGTGAAGCACAAAGTAAACTATCTATGCTAGTCAATTTTAGTGAGGCACATCCTAAACATGGCATATACTAAGTGCCGCATGATGATTAAAACATTTGGTACTGTTCTGTCCTAAAACATATTTTAGGTTGGTTAACTACAGAAAACAATAGCATAAACACAAAGTACACTAAAAACTAATCAAGTTACGTATAAGGCACAATCCAAACGGAGTTACGGTTAAAAAGATACAAGCAAAACAAGTTGCGGGCACAATCTGCCAACATCATGAAGCACACTTTAGAGCAATGCACAAACAACATAATAAATGCAAACATGCTCGAACATGATATGGAACTAAATTAGACATGACAAGGAAGGCATGGAAAAAAGAATCATGCAAAAAGGTATCATAGATCAAAAGATATTAAGCAAACAACATGGCATCGTGACGTTACAGACTTAGAGAAAAACAGAGGTGGCTGTAAAAAACAGCAGCATAGCAACATTGGAGCTAAAAATCTATATGACCAGGATTTCTAACATGAAGATGCAATACATGTAATGTAAGTAGACATGATTCTTAACAATATGCAATTGGAATCACTCAATTCCGATAAACGGTCACGACACACTCGTCGACCGAAGTTGCAACAAAATAACAGTTTTCAGCACAGCAGCACATTAACGTCAGGATCACCACTTTGGAGCAAGATTTAATATATCTAAAGCACCCAAACATGAAAATTTAAAGCATGGAAACGAAGTACACATGATGCTTAACACATAGGAAAAAGAATCAATGCAATAGGCCTCATGGATGAGTCACAATCATCATGCAAAGTTGCAACAAAATATTAACAGCAACATTTAACAGGAAATACTAGCAATTAACGGCCTGATGCCCACTTCAACGCAGAATTAAACTACCTAGACGGCCTCAAACGGAAAAACTTTCTACATAAGAACGCTAGAGCACGCAAAACTGAGCAATATTCGTTTTGGGGGCACGTTCATTGGAGCTACGGATCAACCGGAATTAACGTTGCAAAAACGTAACAGCAACAATTTATAAGGACTTAGCAAAATTCACAGGTACTTCAACAGAAAAAAAGGAGCTCGGGCCTCTTCTCACCCCTATCGAGCCGAAGCCCACTGGAGCAAGGAGGCGGCCTGGGCTGGGGGCGCTGGCTGGGCAGCTAGGCCGTGGAGCAGGCCGACCCACAGTGGCCGTTCGGTTGGAGCCGGCCCACCCGACGAGGCGCGCGGCTCGGCTGCCGCTGGATCGGCCGCCTGAGAGAACCGCGACGCCGGCGGCGCTGCAGGTCCGGTGAGGGGGCGGAGCAGGGCTCGGGACGAGGCGCGGGCAGCGGATCAGAGGCGCGGGGCGCTGGAGTCGCCGGATCCGGCCGTTGAAGGGTTGTCGGCGTCAGGGATCGTGGTGGCGCAAGCTCGTGCTCGGCCGAGATGCGTCCATGGAGCGGCGGGCATGGCCCCCTGGTCGGCGTGACCTGCGAGGGAGAGGGGCGACAAGGTGAGCGCAGAGGGAGAGAAGGGAGGCGGGAGGAAAGCGCAGAGGAGAGGGGAGGCCGGGGCGGCTGCGGTGGCCCGGCTAGCCGGCGGCAGCGGCGGCTCTTCGGTGCAGGCGGCGCATAGGTGGAGGTTGGAGGAGAGAGAAGGAAGGGGGGACGACGTGGCGGCCTCTGGGCCGTCGGATTGCGAGATCTGACGGTCCAGAGCGTCTAGGGGCAAAAATTCGGGATTTGGGGATCTGGGGGGCAAAACTGGGCAAAGTGGAGGGGGGTGGCTGCAAATTGTAGCTAGGGAAACCCTAGAAATGGATGGGAGTGTGGTGGTCTTTATATAGCCCCGGTGGCTGGAAGTTTGCAAAAACATCCCCGGTTTTTCTCTCGCGCGCGCGGTGCTCACGTTTCTGACCGCCGGGGGTCCGCAGTACCTCCGATTCGGGTAAAACTTCGAACTGCGCGATCAGCGCGTCGAGCCAGCGGCGTTCACCTCGTGCTGGAACCTTTCCGAGAACACTTTCCGGCGCGCTATAAAAATATCCCGTTTAATTATTAAACGGGGATTTCGTTCCATTGGCTGCGGCTGGTCTCGTGCGGTTTTCACGACGGTGATCGGGTGAAACCCGGTGTCGCAAAGGTCGAGTGTCAGGGTGGCAAGGGTCGGTCTAAGTCCGATACGAGATAAGAGGGGGAAAAATAATCGCCGATCGATAAATCGGGGATGCAAACACGGCAACAAATCAGACAATCAAACAATTCACAGCGAAAATATTTTTTTAAATTTTTATGAAAACTGGGCTGTTACAAATACGGACAAGAAGCAGCATGATTCCTTCACCAAACTCAAGCATCCTCAATAGCAACCTCAATTCATAAGGTCCTTATGAGAAAGTAATAACAATTTTAATCGAAAGTAGGACTGAGAAAACTCATCAAATTATGGCAAACATATCCTTGGTCAAAGGACAACTAATAACTTTTAATTTTGCTCTTTCTAATTATAATGAAACAATTTGAAGCTTTTGAAAGAACATGTTATTAGTCATGAAGTGAAAATGCTAACACAAAGGAAGATTCTTGCTTGGCATAAGCTTTTGCAAACAACTTACTTATCAAAAGATAATGTCAACAATGATGTAGCATGGCAAAACTTAATGCAGCATTATATGAATGTATCCTCATCAAAATCAAGTGTTTGTTCTCTTTAAAGAATGAAAGGAAGTGGGAAAACTGACTCAACATAAAAGTAACAGAAAAGCCTTGTTATAGGCAACTGGGAAAACTCATGTGCTATCCTTAAATCAAACAGAATGAAAATAGATTTTGGGGGGTGCATAGTTTGTCAACGAATGCTAATAGATAGCTCAATTACTTCTCAAGATGGACAAGTTTTGAGGAACGGCTCCCAAATGGGGACGTTCACATCCCCTTAATCTCCTTTGTTTATCACTACCAAAGTTTCTGATTTCTCATAGACCAAACGTGAAGGAGGGTTTGTTTGTTGTATTATCTTTCGAGTTGGGCACACTCATGCCAGTTCCTTCTCGTATTATGGGTATGCAGATTAGACATGCAATCCCGGGGTAAAAGTTGTCCAACTTAAGAAGATCATGAATTACCTGCTACTTCCTTATGAGCTAAACAAGAGGCACAAAACAGCAGTTTTTGAACATTTAAGGATAACACATAAATTCTATACTTTTAGGAGTGGAAGGGAAATACCACGAATAGGAAGGTATGGTGGACTCATATGGAAGATATTGGTTTCAGGATATGGATGCACAAGCAAAAATCTGCTAGGCAAAGAGTTTGGCTAGCAAAGGCTTTGAGAGAACAGACAATTGATGCTAACTTAGATGCAAAACATATAAAGCATAAACATTAACGTAAGCATGGCACATCAAGTTGTCTTCATTGTCAACATAACACTTCAAGCATAACAACATAAAAGTTTTGGCTATGTCGCTACTTGAGAAAACATGCATGTTGTCATGACCAAAGCTATGTTTGCCTAAATTAAATAAAGTTTCCAAAGCCATACCGAATATAAGGTTAATAATCCCCATAAGAATCATTATCTAAGGTCGCTTGCGTGAAGAGAATACCGAGTGCAGTGAAGGAACCAATAGACTTCTCATTAATATTCCATCATAGACGACTCCACGCTCACGGATAGAACTCTCCACAGAAGGAGTGGTAGACTTCAATGCAAAAACCTATTTCGTATAATAACTTCCCTAGACATGATACGACTCTACTTGACTCTAAAAGACTAAGATAAAGATAAATATATCGGGAACTCCCCCAAGCTTGGAACAAGCTAAGGGGATGCCATTACCCGAGGAGATTTACTCCTCATTCCTGTTGTTGTTGTTTTTCACGTAGTCATGGTCAAAGCGCTTCCATGGTAGAGGTTCTCCCGTCTCATGAGAGGCTTCTGTCTCCAAGATCCTGCTTCCAGCACCCAAACCCATGCGCATAAAGTTTAGTTCATACCCTCCTTGATGGATTACTTTAGATCTTCTTGGTGGAGAACACCATCCTCCAACTGGGAAGTTTGAGGATGCTTCTTCACCTGAGCGAGGTAAGGGTTGATGACATTGACGACGAAATTGTCCTTGGGGAAACTTGGGGAAGCCATGGAACCTAGGTCTAGCTAAAATATTCCTGGAAGAAACATCTCAAGAAGAAAACACACGAAATCGCGAGATACGGTGCTGGGCTATCCGGGCAAATATATAGCAAATTTTTTTGCAACAATAGGAAGGTAACGAGCCAAAGTGGAGTCGGTGACAGGCTCCTGGATGCCCAGGCGGATACCCGGCGCGGCCAGGAGGTAGGCCGCACCAGGGGGGCGCCTGGGCCCCTTGGAGCTCCTCTCCAGCTCCAATTAGGCTCTGAATTTTCTATATTTTACAAAAACTCGTAATATGGAAAATTTATGGCGGTTCGCGATGTTTCCTTACCGTAATACATACCTTTTCTTATTCTGCTTTTGCTGGTGTCTGAAATCGGGCTGCAACACATTCTTCATGAGTTTTTGTGTGTATTAAATTTACATCAACATTTACGGGGTCTCCCGCCATGTAATGCTTGAGTCTTTGCCCATTCACAACTTGAGGTTTGGTGCCATCAAAATTGTTAATCTTGATTGCACCAGAGCGGTACACTTCTTCCATATGAAATGGTCCTTCCCATCTGGAAAGTAGTTTACCTGGAGAAAACCTGAAACGGGATCTAAACAACAAAACTTTATCACCAAAATTAAATTCACGTTTCAGAATCCTTCTATCGTGCCACTTCTTTACCTTTTCCTTAAACACTTTAGCGCTCTCGTAAGCTTCACTTCTCCATTCATCTAGAGAAGTCAAGTTCAAGAGACGCTTTTCACCAGCTAGTTTTGGGTCGGCATTAAGATTTGTAACAGACCAGAAAGCTTTGTGTTCCAACTCTAATGGCAAATGGCAAGCCTTTCCATAGACCATATTATAGGGAGACATGCCCATGGGGTTTTTGTCAGAATTTCTATACGCCCACAAAGCATATCCTAACTTCTTTGACCGGTCCTTTCTAGAACTATTAACTGTCTTTTGCAAGATCAACTTGATCTCTCTATTGGTGAGCTCAACTTTCCCCTAGTTTGAGGATGGTACGGTGAAGCAATTCTATGATTGACATCGTACTTGGCTAAATCTTTTCTGAAAGCTCCATGAGTGAAGTGTGATCCTCCATCAGTCATGAGGTACCTAGGCACACCAAACCTAGGGAAAATTACATCCTTGAGCATTTTCAAAGATGTCTTGTGATCAGCACTCTCAGTGGGGATTGCTTCTACCCACTTGCTGACATAATCAACATCCACTAAAATGTGAGTGTACTTGTGTGAAGGAGGAAAAGGACCCATAAAATCAAAACCCCGGCAATCAAAAGGCTGAATTACTAGAGAGTAATTCACAGGCATCTCATTCCTCCTACTAATATTACCAACTCTCTGACACTTATCACAAGATAAAACATAATTTCTAGCATCTTTAAAGAGAGTAGGCCAATAAAAACCTAATTAGAGAACCGTATGTGCGGTCCTCTCACCGGCGTGATGTCCTCCATAGGGACTGTCATGACGTTGCTTGAGAATGTCCTTTTGCTCGTGTTCCGGTATGCATCTTCTCACGATCTCGTCCGGACCTTCTTTGAAAAGATGAGTGTCATCCCAAAAGTAATGCCTCAAATCATGAAAGAACTTCTTCCTTTGCTGAAATGTTAAACCTGGAGGAAAATACTTTGCAACGATAAAATTAGCATAATCTGCAAACAAAGGATCGGAAAGAGATTGTACTTTTACAACGGCAAGTTGTTCGTCTGGAAAACTCTCATTTACTGGGATGGGGTCGTGTGGTATATCTTCCATCCTTGAAAGATTGTCCGCCACTGGATTGTCTGCTCCTTTCCTATCAAAAATATGTAAATCAAATTCTTGGAGAAGGAGTACCCACCTGATGAGTCTTGGTTTGGCATCCTTCTTCGCCATAAGGTACTTAAGAGCAGCATGGTCAATATGAGTAATGACTTTAGAATCAACAATATAAGGTCTAAACTTATCATAAGCAAACACTACTGCTAAGAATTCCTTCTCAGTAGTAGCATAATTCTTTTGAGCACTATCAAAGGTTTTGCTAGCATAATGTGTAACATTCAATTTCTTATCAACCCTTTGTCCTAAAAAAGCTCCAACAGCAAAATCACTAGCGTCACACATAATTTCAAAGGGCAATTTCCAGTCAGGTGGTTGTACTATAGGAGCGGTTATTAAAAATTTCTTAAGAACTTCGATAGCCTCCTTACAATCTTCATCAAATACAAAAGGAACATCCTTCTAGAGAAACCAGCATGACCGAGAAAACTACGAATACCTTTAATGTCCCTTGGATAAGGCATCCTTTCAATAGCTTTAATCTTCGCCTTGTCTACTTCAATGCCCCTCTCGGAAATCTTGTGACCAAGAATGATCCCTTCGTTAACCATGAAGTGGCACTTCTCCCAGCTTAAAAATAAGTTTGTATCTTCGCTTCTCTACAAAACATTATTAAGATTGTGGTGACAGTGGTCAAAGGAAGTTCCATAGAGGGAGAAATCGTCCATGAAGACTTCCACAATCTCCTCACAGAAACCATGAAAAATAGCAGACATGAATCTCTGAAAAGTAGCAGGTGCATTGCATAAACCAAAAGGCATACGCCTGTAAGCATGAGTACCGTAGGGACATGTGAAAGTGGTCTTCTCTTGATCGGCATTTTTAACATGAATTTGAGAGAAGCCGGAGTACCCGTCAAGATAGAAAAAGTGGGTTTTTTTAGACAACCTCTCAAGCACCTGATCGATAAAGGGCAGCGGGTAATGGTCCTTTCTGATCGCCTTGTTCAACTTCATGTAATCAATACACATTCTATATCCAATAACAACTCTTTTTGAGGTATTAGTTCATTTTTATCATTAGGAACAACAGTCATACCTCCTTTCTTAGGAACACAATGAACTGGACTTACTCACCTACTATCAGCTATAGGATAGATGGTACCTGTGGCTAGAAGCTTGAGAATCTCAGTCCTAACCACGTCCTTCATCCTTGGGTTCAGCTGTCGTTGATGATCAACAACTGGCTTAACATCTGGCTCGATATTGATAGTGTGTTGGAAAATCGATGGACCAAGGGTATAGCCCAAGGCACCACGGTGTCTGCGAAGTGTCTCCAATAACCGCTCTTCTTCAAATCCTGAAAGGTTAGCATTGATAATAACATGATATATTTTCTTTTCATCTAAATAAGCTTACTTGAGGGTATCGGGAAGTGGTTTGAGGTCAAACACCGGGTCTTCTTTTGGTTGTCCTAGGATTCCTAAAGGTTCAACCGGAAGGTTGTGCTTCAGGATAGCAGTTTTTCTTGTGAATATTTCGTCTAACTCATTTCTCTCCTGCATATGCATATCATTCTCGTGGTCTTCCATATATTGTTGCAAAGGATCATTAGGAGGGATAGAAATAGATGCAATATTTTCAATGATTTTATCATCACTAGGTAAATTAGTACCACGAGGCTGCTTGGAGAACTTAGAAAAGTTATATTCATATGGCTCACCATTGAATTCAATAGAAACTTTACCTTTTTTGCAATCTATTATAGCACCACAAGTGCTGAGAGAAGGCCTACCAAAGATAATAGGGCAAAAACTATCTTGCACTGAACCAAGTACGAGAAAGTCGGTAGGATACTTTACCTTTCCACATAGGACTTCAACATCTCTCACAATTCCAATGGGAGAGATAGTTTCTTTGTTTGCTAGATAAATAGTGACATCGACTTCTTCAAGTTCACAGGGTGAAATCTCACCCATGATGTCCTTATAGAGTGAATAAGGAATAGTGCTAGCACTTGATCCCAAATCGCATAGCCCGTAATAATTGTGATCTCCTATTTTGACAGATACAACTGGTGTACCTGAAATTGGGCTATTATTCTTGGTTGTGACAATGTTACTTGAAACAGCACAAAAATTTATAATGGAATCTGAAACATCATTAGTAACTAAATATTTAACCACCCCAACTTGAGGATCGACCTCGATCAGGTCCTCAGGTTCGTCAGTTCATCTCTCACTTTTATTTATTATGCCTGTCACAAAAGAGTGCTCCTTTATCCTTGTGGGAAAAGGGGGCTTTTTCATAAAAATCTGCAGGCAGAATAGGGCCAGCAACATTTATATCTACAGGTAATTCTTTAAAGGGCTTATGATATTGATCCTTCTCCTCCTTGGAAGAGTCAATGTGAGAGGCAAAGTTCTTACAAAAATCAATCATGAGCTGGGAATCCAGACCAATCTTAGAACAAAAGGTATTAAAATAATCAGTTTTCACATAGCTCTCAATGTAATCATGCTCATAATTTATATCGGGTTCAATACATTTATCAATTTCCCAGTCTTCAGTGTTCTTCTGGATCCTCTCAAGGAGATCCAATTTTTCTTCAACGCTTATTGTTTTGAATACCCCGCTAAAGGAGGCATCCAACATTTCCTTATCCTGACAAGAAAGCCTGGCATAATAATTTGTAAGTATAATATCTTTGGGGAGTTCATGAATAGGACATTTGAACATTAGGGACTTCAGTCTCCCCGAAGCTCGAGCGATGCTCTCTCCGTCACGATACCAAAAGTTATAGATGTAGTTCCTGTCTCGATGAATTTCATGAAGAGGATAAAACTTTGTATAAAAGAGAGACATAAGCTCTTCCCAATTAAGTAGATGTGAGTTATCGAGGAGCTTATACCAATCTGAAGCTTTATCTATAAGTGATATGGAGAATAATTTCTTCATGATGTACTCCATTGACACACCTGCAAGGTTAAATAATGAACATAGTTGTGATAAATATAGCAGGTGTTCACCTGGATGTCTATCTCCTGCATAACGATTAGCTAATACATAATTGATAATACCAGATGGTATTTTGTAAGGCACAATTTCGGTAGGGGTAGGAGTGACCACCATAGCTGTGGGGAGTTTCGCCATAAACAACGAACAAAGAGTAGAGGTGTCCATAAGGACAAAAGCAGCAACGGCAAATTAAAAACAGAAATATAAAGACTTCCTTACCAGCTTCACTTACTAATAGCGCTATGCTCCTCGGCAACAGCGCCAGAACACAGTACTTGATGACCCTCAACTGTAGGGGATCGTTTGTAGCATTTTCAATAAATAAGAGTGTCGAACCCAACGAGGAGCAGAAGGTATTGATAAGTGACTTTGGTTAAGAAATAGCTGCAGGAACTGAAAGATAGCTTTTTAGGGGTTTTCGGAATAAGCAACAAAAAAATAAAAGCGAGCAAAGTGAAAGGCACTAAGGAGTAACAAGTGGCCCAATCCTTTTGAGCAAATGATAGGCCTAGCAACTGAACTTATAAAGGCTAAAGTGTTCTTGAGGACACTAGGGAGAAATAGTCACGTTCTTTCGCCATATTCCGCATCGGTACTATGTGATGTGTTGGTAAGTGTGGAGTGGGTGGATCTATTCTAGTGCACCCTCTAGACTAAGATAAGTGCACTCTTATGATTAAACATATTGCAAGAATCCGCAAATACAAGATAGTAATTAAGGCAAAAGCCTGACCATAGAAATACGATCGATGATCCATTGTTCCCTTGTGCAAAAGTGTGCGAACTGGGGTTCAGGTTTCTGTCACTCCGGAAACCCACCGTAGGAATTCTTTATACACAATGCATTCCCCTGGGTCCTTAATAAGGCGAAGTGTTGAGTGTTCGACTCACACAACACCACTAGGAAAATAACAACACAACTTAAATATCAAACAACACATATTACTTCAACATCATATGATTACTAGCAACTAGACTTCTGCCATGTTCTCAAGAACTAAAGTAACGACTCACAAGACATAAAAGTGATCATGATCAGTGGGGATAAACAGATGATAAAAAATCTGGACACAATGATATTTCTCCAACAAAACTCAATAGCATTCATCACGTGGTAGCAATCAACACCGGTAGAATAGAGAGGATTGATAGTACAGATTACAACACAAGTTGGACTTGTGAGGTGAGATTGGATGAAGATGGAGATGGTGCTGGTGTTGGGGATGATCTTGATGATGATCCCGATGATGCCAGTGATGATGGTGATGGCGATGGCGATGATCTCCCTTTCCGGGGGGTGTTCTCCCCGACGGGATCTACCCGCCGGAGATGTCTTTTCTCCTCTGTAGGTTTCCTCCACGGAGCGGCGGCGGAACTCGCGAAACTCCTCTCTTTTTCGGGTTTTCGGACGACGAGTGATATATAGGCCAAAGGGGCACCGGGAGTGGCCCCAAGGGTCCAGACGCCCTCCTCACGCAGCCAGGGTGGGGGTCTCGCCAGGTGGCCTCTGGGCACCCTGTGGCCCCCCTCTGGCCCATCTTTTGTGTGTCTTCGTCATCCTTCTGGAAAATACCCTCCGTCGATTTTCAGGTAATTTGGAGGTCTTCTCCTTTAGCAACTCAGCGTCCACTTTTTACCGCTGAATTCTGCGTCTGCTGCTTTGGCGTCGGAAAGTTGCAAACTGTGTAAAATAAGCCAAAACAACATAAGAATAGCATCATAACATGAAATATATCAATGAATAGGAAAGAATTACTATATAAAATAGTGATGCATTTTGGACGTATCAACATTCTTTCGCTTGATCGATGAGTCACATGCTAGTTGGGCCTTGCCCTAATCATTGCAGTGTTGCCGCTACGTGAGGAAAAGATCCCCCTCCTAGCCTTTATATATTAGGCTAGGTCTCGGAGAGTCCGTCTCAGGTTTACAGAGGAGTTTGCCTTATTCTATCCTTGCCTTAAACGGCAAGTCGTGACTTCCATATTGATCACGAACTCCTACGTCGGTGCTTGGAGCGGGCCAGTCGTGGGCCTGCCAAAGCTTCCAGCGGGCCTCTTGTCTTCCTATGCACCAGGTATCCTCACACGCAGGAGTCATGGGGTCACCCCCTCATCAGTAGCCCCCGAGTGCCTGGGAGACTCGAAGAGCCGCGCAGGGACTCAAATCCATCCTCGTTCGCTTTGCGCAGCGCAGCTGCGAGTCGCTGGCAGCCGTAGCCATGAAAAATGTTTAATTCGAGGGATGCTAAGCTGAAAGGGCCCAAGGTAATCGACTGGTCGAGCCTCGGTGAATTGTGCTAGTGGAAAATACCTCAGTAGCCCAATCATGCCCGTGTCCCTCGACACTAACTTGGGAACGACCGGTGTCTAGCAAAGTTCATGCCGCTGTAGGTCTTACAGGATCAATGCTGCCGGTCCCAGTAAATATCCTTAACGAGTTTGTTATCGGCTCATCTCTCAATCATGCAAGCGCATGGAAAATGTCGGGAATGAAGTCGCGCTGTGGCCAGTCCCGGCCCGGCCGACTGTGCAGCGAGGTCCTACCTACACGCTAAGCTTGCATGGCATCTGGGTACAGCAAGTCGCTGCCGAGGCATCTTTTTTATAGAGGCGCGGAGCCCAATTAGAGATGCACCCACTTGGAATAAACGATCAAGTGAGCTATTAGCGGTCACTCGCGGAGCTGTTCTACGAACTCTCGTATCGAAAATAAGAAAGCGCCCACTCGGAAAGTCGTTGAGTGAGCGAGTAGTCTACATTGTCGAATGGTTATCAAGTCCTTGTGAGTAATCACTCGATTCCTTTGTTGTCTTCGGGGTGAGGGAGCACCCGAACTCTGAAGGTACGTCGTTTTTTCTAGTGCGAGTGATCACTAGAGCACGTGTTTTGTCTTATGGGTGAGGGAGCACCCGAAGCTCTGTAGTCGCTGTGAATTTCAACTGGTGTGAGTGGTCACTCGAGTACAACTTTGTCTTCTGGATGAGCGAGCACCCGAACTCGAATAAAGGTACTCCCGATGGGAGTAAAAGATTTTGGAATCGGAATATTTTTGCACCAAGAGATAGGTAACCTCTGCGAGTCCTTTTTTTCAATTGTTTTTATCTTGATCTGTCCTTCTTGGATGTCGCATTGATAGGTGTTGTCATGCTATTTGGTGACCTATGATGATGCTTGGGCTTCGATCCGTCGCGTCTTCGGGTCAGTCATAATGTCGACTTGGACGCCGTGTTGCCTGGTGCCCGTTAGATTTCCAAGGCGTGTATGGGAAACAGGCGATATTTGATGCGTCCTTTAAATATTGCTGACCGTGTGAAGGAATCTTGTTTTTGGTCTTTGATTTAATGATGGCGCCTCCTAGGCTTCTGCATGTTTTCCTTGTTTGCCCCTGGGTTGTGCTATAAATTCCCGTTGCTTTTTGCTTGAGCTTGGTCATCCATTCTTCTCCCATCTTCTTCTTCTTCTTCCTATGGCTTCTAAGCGGGGTGGTGGTGTGTCTGGCCGAGGTCGTGGCCGGCGCGGTGGTGGCCGTACCCCTCGCTCTTGTCGTGGTGGGCGTCGTGGAGCTGCGGCGACACCCTCTTAGTCTTGTGCGGATGAGGGTGTTTGGCGCTATGACTTCCTTCTGCGCATTCTTAGTCGAACTGGTACTCGGATGCCTCTTCCATTCTCATTTTCGTCCATGATTTTTGAGCTTAATCTGAGGGGTCTGTGGATTCGGCTTCAAGGGTGCACTCGATCTCCTGCTTGGGTTGAGCTTTCTGCTGATGGCTCTTTCTTGATTTTTCTTCATGCTGGCTAGAGGTTGTTTTCACAGCGGCTAAACTTGCGTGATGGGGATAGTATTTAATGTCATTTTGATGGTGAAGAAACCCTCAGTTTTCGTGCATTTTATGCCGGTGGCAATCGTCTGGATCCATACTGGGAGGAAACAAGCAGTGACAGTTCTGATGTATCGAGGAGTGGTTCTCCTGCTTCTCCTGTGACTTCATCTTCTGCCGACTCCTCAGCTGGTGGTGCTTGCTCTTCTAGTTCTAAGGATGAGCTTGACGTCAAGCCGGTCGTCAAGCAGGTGCGTCAGCAGGCGAGGCACCTTGTAGAACTGGAGGGCGGCGACTTGCTTCTTCGCAGGCTTAGTTGTTACTTTGTCTGTGGTGATGCTCGTCAGGTTGTGGGAAAAAAGTGCCAATTATCTCAGCATGAGCACACATGTAGAAGTCATAATTCCCATGGATAATTGGCATTGTAACACTTCTTGTAGCTACTCGAGTCCTTTTGTAATGAGAATTGTCCTCTACTCCTTTGTAATGAAGAATTGTCTTCGACTCCTTTGTAATGAAGAATTGTCTTTGACTCCTTTGTAATGGAAAAATTTTGGGTACGCGGAAGCGCTCCCGATGGGAGTAGCCCCCAAGGCTATGTTTGATTTGTAGAATCAGACGTAGGTTGCGAGCTTTTATGCACCTGGACTGTCCTTTCTTTTAGCTGCTTAGTTGTTCCAAACTTTTTACCGGGTGCGCGGCAGCGCTCCCGATGGGAGTAGCCCCCGAGTCTTTAGGTGATCATTTTGTGTTCAGGTGAATACTAAGGAATTTTTCTTTCTTGCTTTGTCCTTATCTTTTAAAGCGTGCCTGAATGTGTTTTTTGTGGCTGTGTGAGCAGAATATGCAGTCCGTCGGGGGGAGTGCGTTCTAGCCTCCAAGTTCATTGAAATGGTGTTGCCTGAGCGAAGATAGTGTCTCTCGGGGGGGGGGGAGTTTGTGCTCGAGCCCTCGAGTGCTTTTAGGTAGTGTCGCGTAAGCGAAGATAGCGTCTCTCTAGGGAAGTTTGTGCTCGAGCCCCCCAAGTGCTTTTAGGTAGCGTCGCGTAAGCGAAGATAGCGTATCTCGTGGGGAGTTTGTGCTCGAGCCCCCGAGTGCTTTAGTGGTATTGTTTGGGCAACACCTTTTATTTCTTGTGAGTTTTTACATGAGATACCAATCGGTGTTGCTGCTGATACTCCTGCTAGGGCCTATGAGTAGACTATGGGTAGAACAGGCGCAAGTTTTTCATGTTCCACATGTTTCCCATGTCTTTGTCAGTCTTCGAATTCTTCAACATGTATGCACCTCCTCCTATGACCTCGGAGATTATGAAGGGTCCTTCCCACTGCGGGGAAAGTTTGTGCACTTTTACTTGTATAAGTCGTAGGACGAGATCTCCTTTGCGGAAAGTTCTGGTCCGCAGGTGACTGCTTTGGTATGTGCGTAGTTTGTCCTGGTATCCTTCTGACCTTGCTATGGCTATGTCCCTTGATTCATCTGCGGTGTCTTTATCGTCCTGGAGTGCTTCTTATGCCTCTTCTTCCTCGTATCCCGAGATTCGGGGGGCTCCAAACTTTAGGTCGTGCGGTAGTACCATTTCTGCTCCGTACACCATGAAGAAGGGTGTGTACTGGGTTGAGGTGTTGGGGGTAGTGCGCAACCTCCACAGGACTGCGGGGAGTTATTCTACCCAGTTGCCTCCAGCTTGTTCGAGTGGTGCGAGGAGCCACTTTTTTATT
This sequence comes from Bromus sterilis, assembly GCA_950022295.1. Classification (NCBI taxonomy): domain Eukaryota; kingdom Viridiplantae; phylum Streptophyta; class Magnoliopsida; order Poales; family Poaceae; genus Bromus; species Bromus sterilis. The sequence continues at coordinate 341,074,366 of OX465596.1, read as the reverse complement.
CCTCCGCACACTAAACCGTTTTCTTTCTCCACCTGGCCGTTAGATTGTGCGTGCGCTACTGACGCATAATGGATTTTGATACCCTGATCTTGGCAGAAGTTCTGAAATTCTGTCGCTGTGAAGTTTGTGCCGTTATCTGTGATGATGTTATGGGGAACGCCGAATCTGAATATGATGGACTTGATGAAGTTAACTGCCGTGAGGGCTGTTGAGCTGGTGATTGGCACCGCCTCGATCCACTTGGTGAACTTGTCTACTGCTACTAGTAGATGTGTTCGGCCTCCTTTTGAAGATTTCTTGAGTGGTCCCACCATATCGAGTCCCCTAGTGGCGAACGGCCAGGATAGTGGTATGGTTTTGAGTTCTGATGCTGGGGCGTGTGGCCTGTTTGCGAATTTTTGGCAGGCGATGCAGCATCGTATGATGTCTTCCGCATTTTACATTGTGGTTGGCCAGTAGAACCCTGCTCGAAAGGATTTGGCCGCGAGTGCACGACTGCTCGCGTGGTGCCCGCAAGTGCCTTCGTGGATCTCGAGCAATAGGGCCTTGCTGTCTTCCTCCTCGATGCACTTTTGTAGGACCTGAGAGATGCTGCGCTTGTAGAGCTGTCCGTTGATTACTGTGAATGTCTTAGATCATTGGCTGATGCGTCGGGCTTCTGCGACGTCTTGTGGTAAGGTTCCTTTGATTAAGAATAAAAGGAGCGGCTTTGTCCAAGCTGGGCCTTCGGGCACGGTTGGTTCTGCTTCTTCGGCTGCTTCCTTGCCTATGTCGTCTGTAGGGTTCGTCACCGCTACTTGTGCTGGTTCGTTTGCGTCGTTGTCTTCTGCGACTGCCTCTGATGCGGGTGCCTTGGTTTTGATTGACCTCTGGCTGATGCTTTCTAGGGAAACGCCTGGAGGCATGGGTCCTCAGGTTGATCCAATGTTTGCGAGCTCGTCTGCTTCTGTGTTATTAACTCTGGAGACGTAGTTTAGCTCGCAGACGTCGAATCCTCCTTCCAGGGTGTTGTAGAGCTTCTGGTAGGCCATCATGTTTTCTGCGACTGCTTCGCGGTCTCTCATTGCCTGCTGGACGATGAGGTTGGAGTCTCCGTAGATGGATAGGCGAGTGGTACTGCAAGCTTTCTCCATGCGCATGCCATGGAGTAGTGCCTCGTATTCTGCTTCATTGTTTGAGGCATTGCTGAAGTTGATCTGAAGTACGTATCCGAGTTTGGCTCCTTTGGGGGAGATTAGAACGACGCCTCCTCCAGGTCCTTGCTGTCTTTTCGGTCCGTCGAAAAACATTGTCCATGAGTTGGACAAGTCTGGGGGGCTGGTGTTTGCACTTCTTCCCACTCGACAAGAAATTCTGGGAGTACTTGGGCTTTGATCGATGTTGGGTGCTTGAATTGTAGATCGCGGGGACTGAGCTAGATGTTCCATTCGGCGACTCTACCAGTTTCTCCCGGATTGTTGAGGATGTCCGCGAGTGGTGCGCTCCTCACGATCGTGATACAGTGCTCGTCAAAGTAATGTGTTACTTTCCTTGAAGTCATGACGATGGCGTATACGAGCTTCTGGTAGTGAGGGTACCGCTGCTGAGATTTTGTGAGGAGCATGCTTGATTAGTATATTGGCCTTTGGATGCTCTGGATTTTTCCTTCTTCCATGCGCTCGAAGACGAGCGTCGTGCTGACTACGCTGCTACGTACCGATATGTAGAGGTAAAGTGGTTCTTTCTCCTTGGGCACCGCCAGGATTGGTGGTGTCGAGAGGGTCTTCTTTAGGTCTGCGAATGCGTTGCGGTCTTCCTCAGTCCACTCGAATTTTTATCCTTTTCTGAGCAGCTGGTAGAATGGTAGGGTCCTTTCTCCTAGCCTGCTGATGAAGCGGCTCAGTGCTGCGAGTTTTCCTGTGAGTTTCTGTACGCCCCGGATTTTGACTGGCTCTTGCATCTTGGCGATTTCTTGGACTTTTTCAAGGTTTGCTTCGACTCCTCGAGCGATACCATGTACCCGAGTAATTTTTCAGAGGTGTATGTCTGCTATATTTCATGGTTTCTGTGAGGAGATTGTGGAGTTCTTCATGGACGACTTTTCTGTATATGGAACCTTCTTTGACCACTGTCTCCACAATCTTAATAAAGTTTTGCAGAGATGTGAAGAAACAAATTTGGTGCTTAATTGGGAGAAGTGCCATTTCATGGTTAATGAAGGTATAGTTCTTGGTCACAAGATTTCCGAAAAGGGAATTGAAGTGGACAAGGAAAAGATTGAAGCTATTGAAAGGATGCCCTATCCAAGGGACATCAAAGGTATTTGTAGTTTTCTCGGTCATGCTGGTTTCTATAGAAGATTTATCAAAGACTTTTCTAAGACCTCGAGACCCCTCACTAATCTTCTCCAGAAGGATGTTCCTTTTGTAGTTGATGAAGATTGTAAGGAAGCTTTCAAAGTTCTTAAGAAACCTTTGATAACCGCTCCTATAGTACAACCACCTGACTGGAATTTGCCCTTTGAAATTATGTGTGATGCTAGTGATTTTGTTGTCAGAGATGTTTTAGGACAAAGGGTTGATAAGAAGTTGAATGTTATACACTATGCTAGCAAAACCCTTGATAGTGCTCAACATAATTATGCTACTACCGAGAAGGAATTCTTGGCAGTGGTGTTTGCTTGTGATAAGTTTAGGCAGTATATTGTTGATTCTAAGGTTATTATTCATACTGACCATGCTTCCATTAAGTATCTTATGCAGAAAAAGGATGCCAAACCAAGGCTCATAAGGTGGGTACTCCTTCTTCAAGAATTTGATTTGCAGATTGTAGATAGAAAAGGAGAAGACAATCCAGTGGCGGGCAACCTTTCAAGAATGGAAGACATTCCGCACGATCCTATTCCAGTCAACGACAGTTTTCCAGATGAACAACTTGTTGTTGTAAAAGTAAAATCTCATTCCGACCCTTGGTTTGCAGATTATGCTAATTAGATCGTTGCAAAGTTTTTGCCTCCAGGTTTTACATTTCAGCAGAGGAAGAAATTCTTCATGGATTTGAGACATTACTTTTGGGATGATCCACATCTTTATAAAGAAGGTGCAGACGGGATCGTAAGAAGGATTATACAAGAGCACGAACAGAAAGACATTCTTCGACAGTGTCATGATAGTCCCTATGGAGGACATCATACCGGTGAGAGGACCGCACATAAGGTTCTCCAATCAGGTTTTTATTGGCCTACTCTCTTTAAGGATGCTAGAAATTATGTTTTATCTTGTGATAAGTGTCAGAGAGTTGGTAACATTAGCAGGAGAAATGAGATGCCTATGAATTACTCACTAGTGTTCGAACCTTTCGATTGCTGGGGTTTTGATTTTATGGCTCCTTTTCCTCCTTCACACAAGTACACACACATTTTAGTTGTTGTTGATTATGTAACCAAGTGGGTCGAAGCAATCCCCACTGAGAGTATTGATCACAAGACATCTTTGAAAATGCTCAAGGATATAAGTTTTCCCAGGTTTGGTGTACCTAGGTATCTCATGACAGATGGAGGGTCACACTTCACGCATGGAGCTTTTAGGAAAGCTCTATCCAAGTACGATGTCAATCATAGAATTGCATCACCGTACCACCCTCAAACTAGTGGGCAAGTTGAGCTCACCAATAGAGAGATCAAGCTGATCTTACAAAAAACAGTGAACAGTTCTAGAAAGGACTGGTCAAATAAGTTAGGAGATGCTTTGTGGGCATATAGAACTGCTTACAAGAACCCCAAGGGCATGCCTCCCTATAAGGTGGTCTATGGCAAAGCTTGCCATTTTCCATTAGAGTTAGAGCACAAAGCTTTCTGGGCTGTCAGAGAGCTGAATGCTGACCCAAAGTGAGCTAGTGAAAAGCGTCTCATGAACTTGATTTCTCTAGATTTGTGGAGAAGTGAAGCTTACGAGAGTGCTAAAATGTTCAAAGAAAAGGTAAAGAAGTGGCACAATAAAAGGATTCTGAAACGTGAATTTAATGTTGGTGATAAAATTTTGTTGTTTAGATCTCGTTTCAGGTTTTCTCCAGGTAAACTACTTTCCAGATGGGAAGGGCCTTTTCATATCGAAGAAGTATATCGTTCCGGTGCAATCAAGATTAACAATTTTGAAGGCACCAAACCTCAAGTTGTGAATGGACAAAGACTCAAACATTACATGGCAGGTGATCCTATCAATGTGGATGTGAATATGATATGCACAACATCTCATGAAGAAAATGTTGCAGCTCAGTTTCAGACACCGGCAGAATAAGAAAAGGTATGTATTACGGTAAGGCAAAATCGCGAACATTAATCAAAGTTTATTTTTTGAATTTTTTGCAAAATTAGGAAAATTCCAAGCCTAAGTGGAGCCAGAGAGGAGCTCCAGGGGGCCCAGGAGGCCTCCCGGCGCGCCGCACCCTTCTGGCTGCGCCAAGCACCCTCCTGGGAGCCCCGGACTCCGACTCCGACTCCACCTTGGCTTGAAACCTTCCTTCTGTTGCGGAAATTTTTGCTATATATTTTCCCGGATAGTACCGGCACCGTATCTCTCGATTTTAGGTGTTTTCTTTCTCGGTCTATTTCTGCCAGAAAAACTTTCAGCAGACCTAGGTGCCATGGCTTCCCCAAGTTCCCCCAAGGACAAGTTCATCGTCAATGTCATCAACCCTTACCTCGTAGAGGTGAGAAAGCACCCCCAGATCCTTCGGGTGGAGGATGGTGTCCTCCACAAGGAAGATCTAAAGGGACCAGTCAAGGAAGGGAGCACCGAGGAGCGGCTGAAAGAGATGGAACATGTGGTCTTCAAGTTCAAGAAGATGGTGGAGCGTGGTGTTGAAGCTAACTTCGACATCATGAACGAGATAGAGGCTTCCCACAAGAAGGAGATGAAGGAGATGTGGTCAAGTTTTTCCACACTAGAATAAAAAGTTTATGAGCTTCAAGCATAGATCTATGATCTGCAGAACCAGAAATGTGAGTATGAACTTAAGTTCTTACGCGTAGGTTTGGGTGCTGAGTGAAGGATCCTAGAGACAGGAATGTCCTTCGAGACTGGAGAACCTTTGCCTTGGAAGCGCTTCGCCAAGGAGTACGTGATCAACAAGAACAAGAATGAGGAGTAAATCTCCTCGGGTAATGGAACCCCCTCGGCTCGTTCCAAGCTTGGGGGAGTGCCTGGTATCTTTATCTTTATCTTTGTCTTTAGGAGTCAAGTAGAGTCGTATCATGTTTAGGGAAGTTACTTTATGAAATAGGTGTTGCATGGAGGTCTATCACTCCTTTTGTGGAGAGTTTTGTATCCGTGAGTGTGGAGTCGTTTATGAAGGAATATTAATGAGAAGTCTATTGGTTTCTTCACTGCACTCGGTATTCTCTTCACGGAATCGACTTTATGAGCTGATTCTTATGGGGAGTATTGACCTTATATCATGTATGGCTTCGAAAACTGTATTTTAATCTTGGCATTCTTTTCTCAAAGTAGCGACATAGCCAAAACCTTTGTGTTATTATGCTTGAAGTGTTGTGTTGACAAGGAAGACAACTTGATGTGCCATGCTAGTTTTAATGTTTATGCTTTATATTGCTTGCATCCAAGTCATCATCAATTTTCTGGTCTCTCAAAGCATTGCTAGCCAAAACTCTGTACCAAGCGGACTTCTGCTTGTACTTCCATACCCTGAACCGACATCTTCCACTTGAGTCCACCATACCTTCCTTTTCGTGGTATTCCACTACCACTCCTAAAGTATAGAATTTATGTGCTATCTTTAGAAGTTCAAAATCTTCTGTTTTGTGCCTCTGATTCAGCTCATGAGGAAGTGGTGGGTAACTCATGATCTTCTTAAATTGGACAAGTTTTATGTTGGGATTGCATGACTAATCTGCAAACCCCTAATACGAGAAGGGACTGGCATGAGTGCCGAGCTCTTAAAAGATAAATACTAACACACAAGTTCCTTCGCCCATTTATGAGTGATAAACAAAGGAATTCAAGGGGATGTGATCGTCCCCACATGGGAGTCGTTCCTCAAAACTTGTCTAAATCATGAAGTGAGTGAGTTATCTATCAGCAGTCGTTGACGGATCATGCACCTCCCAAGGTCTGTTTTTATTCTGTTTGATCTAGAGATGGCACATGAGTTTTCCCTGCTTACCCTTTTGCACGGGGTTTATCCTTTATTTTGTGCTGAGTCAGTCCTTCCTACTTCCCTCCTTTCTGTGAGAGAACAGACACGTGATGTAGATAAAGATTCTTGCATATAAAGCTGCATTGAGAGTTAGCATGTTACATCTTTGTTGACATTATCTTTCGATAAGTAAGTTGTTTGCAAGGCTTATGCGAAGCAAACATCTTCCTTTGTGTTAACTTGTGCACTTCTTGACTAATAACATCTTCTTTCAAAAGCTTCAACTGGTTCCATTTTAAGTGAAAGAGCAAAAGTAAAAGTCATTAGTTGTTCCTTGACCAAGGCTATGTCGGCTATGATTTTATGAGTTTTCTTGGTCCTACTTTGTTATAATTGTTACTACTTTCTCATAAGGACCTTATGAGTTGAGGCTGCTGTTGAGGATGCGTCAGTTTGGTGAGAAATTTTGATGCTTCTTGTCCGTATTCTTCTATCGACACTTCACTCTCTAAACTTGTGAACAGGTTTGTCGAGCTCAGTAATCGCTTGGGGACAAGCGAGGTCTAAGATTGGGGGAGTTGATACGTCCAAAATGCATCACTATATTATATTGTAATTTAACCCTATTCATTGATATACTCCATTTTAAAGTATTGTTCTTATGTTGTTTTGGCTTGTTTTACACAGTTTGCAACTTTCCGGTGCCGAAGCAGTAGAAGAAGAATTCAGCGGTGAAAAGTAGACATCAAGTTGCTGAATCAGATCAACTCCAAATTCAATGAAAATTGACGGAGATCGTTTTTATGAAGATTCATGGGAGATCACCGAAGATGGACCAGAGGGGACCCACCGGGCAACTAGAAGGGTGCATGGCGCCCCCCCCTCGGGCGCGCCACGCACCCTCCTGGATGCCTGGTGTAAGGCCCGATATGCGGTACTGTTCCAGATCTAGATGTTTCCATCCAGATCTGGGGATCAAGCACATATCGGTCCCACCGCGACATATGACAGTGCCATATGCCCCAGATTTCCAACATGATATCACAACATTACAGATACAAGGATACAACATCTCATACAATCGGCATACAACTACCTCAATACATTACATCAGCGGAAGATATATGTCTGAGTACAGACTACAATCAAATGCCTACTGGCAAAGAGAAAAACATCGGTTCCCATAACCACACGGGTCCAGGCCCTCCGCCGGGATCTGCCTAACTAGTCGTTGTCGAGTCTCCACGTGAAACGTCGATCACCATACCTGTTGTCGATCAAGAACCCTGAAAAGAGTTTGGGGGTAGTATCATGGGTACAGAGGTACTCAACATACAACTGTAGTGGTCATCTGACCCAGCAAGGACTTCATCACTCGTCATTCTAGGACAACTACTAGTTTACGGTAAGGATGGGGTAAGTGGTGAGGTTGCTGACGCACTAGCATTTATGAGGTGGCTAATGATCTAGAGAGTAAGATAAGAAGCCAAGCATTCGATGAGGAATCGCCTCCAACAACTCTTGCTATCAGCTACTTACGAAATCATAACACCTATCCTATCCTTGTCCTCCTCTTCGCATCCCGACGAAGAAGAAGCAGTCAAGGCACACACACGTTGATCAAGTTTTATTAAGATTATCTCAGTTGTTGTTGTCTATGAACAAGTAGTAGGTCTCAAGTCGTCCATAACCGTGGACACGGCTTCTCGAAAAGATTTAACCCTGCAGGGGTGTACCAACTGCCCATTACAAGGCTCCGCACGCACGTCCATCTCTCTCAGTTGCTACCCATCACAGGCAACCATTTTATGATTTAGTTCCAAGAGATCCGAAACGACAGGTCCCTCTAGCTAACGACGAACAAATCCGGGTGGCCCCTGGGGAGTCGACACCCAATCCAAAAGCCGGCCACGCTCTCAGATCGGACTCTTCCGTATGACGCAGGTCGGATTGCCGGTAATCACACATGGGAAACCGGGTCCTAGCTGATCAGGTGGACCAACAGAGAAACCATGTCTCCACTGGCCAAGTTGTTTTAAAATAGCTGGGGGCCCAACCAAGCACACACACAGTTTTCAAATGGTAAATCAGCTTGGGCCACCACTAGAAATGTTTGAAGCTATGTAGGTAAGAAAAGGGGATCCCATAAAATCCCACACGCGGTTAGGCACGCTCAGTCTTAAAACCAATACCCGGAACTCGGATCATAGGTGACTCGAATTGAACAAAGCGTCGGGGCGGGATAGCCTAGACCTTCCATCCTTCGTCGAATATAGTCAACATTATAATAATCATATCATCAACAACAATAATAGTAATAATGTGATATCCCAAACCAAGGAGTAACAGGGTAACCTCGTAGCATCCTAAGCATGCGTACTAAGCAGGGGCTGAGCAACGAGCAATAGTAACATAGCAGTACAAAGTTTGCTGGAAGGGACATGGCTTTATCGGTTTGAAAGAGGATGTAAACATGTGGTAGGATCAAACATCAAACCTATCCTAGACTAGCATGCAAACCGCTGGTTGAAATAGAATGGATCATAAGTAATGTATAGTCCTTCCCTGTTGATAAGTCGGGTTCCGAAGGTGTAGTTGATCGCAACCTCGCATCGTCTCCGAAGGGTACCCGCGGAAGCACACAAGACGATAAACACTGGAAAGCATTCAACGAGAAAGCATCTATTACTACGAGGCAAACACGAGCAAGCATCAACAATAAGGCAACACGAGACATCGCACCTACCATCCAGAGCGGTTACTAACAGGTTAAGTGGAGTACTCGTCACATACGACGATACCGCACGTTTACGATGGTTCAAGTTTTTTAGCAACAGGTGATCAAAAAAGGTTGTTAACATGGCATCTCACTCAAGCATGGCATGGCACAGAAACATTCAAGAGGTGAACCACAACGTAAACTATCTATGCTTGTCAATTTAAGTGGGGGTAAAACCTATGCATGGCAACTATTACGGACCCCATGATATTTATTGCATTTTTTACTTTTTTGCCCTAAACAATATTTTATTATTTTTATTAGCAAGAAAGAGCAGCATAAACACAATCTACATGCAATTCTAGTCAAGTTACATATAAAGAATATTTTAAACAGAGCAACGGTTAAAAAGTTATGGCAGTTAAAATTTACAGTGGCAAGCAGTGTAATTAGCAGTCAAACAACATGTATTCAAAGTCAAACATGGCAACAAGCAACATTTTAATAATCTACACAAAAATTTAAGCAATTTACATATTTAACGCGTTGTGATCTGAGGTACGGTTGAAAAGTTATCGCCCTCGAAAAAATACTAGCACAACTGCAAATTAAAAAGCCTAGGAAACAAAAAAAACATTACTGGGCCGAGACCACTCTCCGCAGTAAAAAAAAGTAAAAAAAACAGAAGAGGGGGCGCTCACCTCTTGGGTCGAGGCCCGGCTGGGGGAGGCTGGCGGCTGGGCCGCTCGGCGCCTGGGCCGCTGAGCTGCAGGCCGGCCCACTGGTGGTTCGTCCCGATCGGGACCGATCCCGATCCAGGGCAACACGCGCGACGGCCGTGGGAGGCTCTCCGGCGAGGGGACAAGGTGCAAGGGGGTCCGGTGGCGCTGGAGGGGGCGGACGGGCGCGGCGGCGCCGGTCTTGGGCGGGTCTCGCCGAATCCCGCCGGATTCCGGTTGCTGGAGGTGCCGGCACGAGCTCCCTGGAGCTCCACCCATGGCGGCTGCGGGCTCCTGCAGGCGAGGGAGGAGAGTGAGGGAGGAAGAGAAGAGAGGGAGACGAGATGCCCCCGAGGAGGAGAGGTGACCGGGACGGCGAGGTGGCAGTTTGTCAGAACCCTCTATTAGGTAATGTGCTAGGGTTAGCAAGTCTCTTGCATCATGTTAAAATTTCAATAGAAATCCTTGAAATCAAATTCAAAAGAAAAATGGGAGAAGGAACCCCCCCCAGATGAATTAATTCAAAAGGCCAGATAAAAATCTTCTCCAAATATTCATGTTAGAATTTTGAAAAGTCTTATAAATGAGTGTGATCACATATCAAGTGATGTGGGACCCACCCCATGCTCATGGATTTTTCAAATATTCAAACAGTGCCTTGGAATTAATTAAAAACCCCTATTTGAGTTAAGATTCAAATTATTTGAATTTTAAAAATGTTGAAACTTTGTAAGTGGCTAGTCTATATTATTATGAGGCCATATAAAATTTTTCAGCATTTAATAAAATGCCTAGCTATTTATTTAGCACAGCAAAACAAAAAGGAAGAAAAGAAAAACAGAAAAAGAAACAGAAAACCTTACCAGACGCCCAGGCGAAGCCGGCCCATCCAGCCCACCCAGCCCAGAGGGGCAGTAGGGTATTCTTCCCCGCCCCGCGCCTCCAAGCTGCTCGGTGGAATGCCACCGAGCCAGTCGTGGACGACACGTCGCCGCCGAGCACCTTCCAGGCCTCCCCGTGCCTTCTAGCCACACCTGGAGACGTCTCTCGCCCGTTCCGATCCATTCCCCCCCTCCAGAGCTTCCTCCTCCTCCTCCCGTGCTCGTGTTCGTCGCCGCCCGAGAACTCGCCGGAGCACCGAAGCGCCCCCACATGTCCATCGACGCCGAGGAGCCCGTCCAAGATGTCCAGCGTGATCGCCGTCCTCGACTTCGACGACTAGCCGCGGGAGACGCATCAATTTAGGCCAGACGGGACGCAAGCTTCACCGAGAACTCGCCGGACCCGCGAGCTCGCCGTAGCCCCTCTTGCCAAATCCGCCATGAGAACCGAGCTCCTCGCCGCCATGGTTGAGCTAGAGCTCGCCCTCGTGCTCCTCGCGGCGCCCCAGTGCGCGCGTTTGAATCACGGGCGTTCCAGCTTTCGAACGCACGCAAGATACCCCCAAACCGTGCATGCTAGCATCTTCCCCCAACCTCGCCGTCGTTCTGCTTCCGCCCAACACGTCGTCGTCGTCACTCCCGACCTCCCCGTGACCCCCTGATGCCTCCTCTCGACGCGGACGACGACGCTGCACCCGTTGGTGGTCTCCTCTTCCTCTCCCGTGGCCTCTAGCCGATTCTGGCAAGGGCACCGCCGTGGCCAGGCCACCGGCGTCAAGCCGCCGGTGGGTTATCCCCTAATCATGCGCTAAACCCCCCTGGAGTCGATGACAGGTGGGGCCCTGGACCCCTTAACCCCTCTGTTAGTTTAAATCAAACGGGGATTAACCCCAGACCCACTGACAGGGTTGGCCCACTCGTCAGCCCCCTGCTGACGCTATGTTGGCGCAGTGCTGACGCAGTAAATGAATTTTCCAGAATAAATTGAATTAAAGAAATTCCAGAAAATCCAGAAAATAGCCCAAACTTTGGAAATTCATAGAAAATTCATATTAACTCCAAATTGGAAAAATAATATATGAAAAATGATCAGGAGAAAATAAGCTATCCAAATATCCAACTTTCAACTTTGTTTGAGTTGAATTTAAATTGGGATCAGTAGCATTTGCTATTTGATTTAAATGGAATTAAATCAAATTCAATTCAAAAAAATTTACAACTTGAACCATGGAAACATGCTACATTTCAACCACACATCAGAGGCATATCATACACATTTCAAAATGATTCAAATTGATCAAACAATGTCACATGTAACTTGGCTAAGTTTGAATTCAAATTGGAGTTTGAATTTGCAATTCTTTTTGCAATATACTCCATTTAAATGGAATTGCTTCAGACATCAAAGCATATACATCATGTTTCAACCTTCCATCATGTGATTGTGCATTGTATTTACTTTGCTACCTTGTTTGTTGTTTGGCGAGTAGAGGTGGAACCGGAGCAGGAGGCTGCCCCCTTCGTTGAAGACCCCGAACCCGAACCTCGTCAGCAAGGCAAGCAAACCCCCATTGATCATGTCGATAAAATCCCACTTCCCTCTCATGTCTCGCTTATGCATTGTATAGGATGATTGCCATGCTACGTTTCTACCGCATAGATGAACCCATTCCTTTGCATGACCTATCATTTGTCACAGTAGTAGGCAAACAACAATCCTAGCAACTGTAGGAGTTGATTGATATCATGTGGCCCCTGCAATTGTTACTGCTTATTGCATGCTTAGGGTGATACCATGTTGATACTGTTATGTGAGTCGGGATGGTAGTGATCATGATGATGATGGTCGAAAAGTGTAGGTGAATCTACCCCTAATACAAGGTGAATGATGAGAGGCTGTGTAGGAGTACACGGTGGGTTGTCTCGTTGAACACCGCCCTAAGTCCGAGTTCTTGTGTGGTGATCCAAGATGAAGAGTACAACCACACATTGGGCTCACTGACCCCTCTCAACCTATTAACTCATCCCTTTCGATGTCCAGATGTCGCAATAGTTCGGAGTTCTGGTAGGTCTGTGGCCTGGATGCTAAGTGAGAGAACGGCTCATCCGAGACCGGCTTATGCACCACGCACACATCACTTGGGTCCACTTCGGTAAACCGGCCGGGTTCACGATAGTGGTAGCCAACCCAGGTAGGCGGCTTTCTCGGACTAGATAGGCTATGAGGTAACAGTTTTGGTGAGCATCCTCGCTGGCACCCCTTGAATGGTGTCGAGATCAAAGGCGGTAAATGATGGTCATGTGTGTGTAGCGGTACACCCCTGCAGGGTTAACAAAACTATTCGAATAGCCGCGTCTGCGGTTATGGACTGCTTGGAAAGCTTAGCTTGATTATTAGATAACTTGAACTGGATACTTCTAAAACACACCAAGATAAGTGTGAGTGCTATGGCGTGCTTTCTCGTGGGGAAGTCGAGGAAGGCACCATAGTGGTGTAATTGGTTGGAGAAAGTAGTGGACTCGTGTACGCTTCTTACCTCAAGTCTGGTACTCGTAGTTCAGGACTAGCCAAGTCAAAGCTGGCACTTCTGCAAATGAAACCCCACCTCCCTTTACCTTCATACATATGCATGAGTAGTATAGCTCCTATGTAAGTCTTGCTGAGTACGACTTTGTACTCACGTTTGCTTAATCTATGTTTTCGATGAACCCACTGACCCCGAAGGTGGCTTCTTCATCGAGCTGGACGACTCAAGATCAAGCTAGTCTAGTCCCAGTCAGACGACTGGTTCCCTCGTGGAGGGCATGTGTTTAAATAAGGATTCTTAAGCCATTTGTTAAACTTGTGTGTACTAAGACATACTTTGCTTCCGCTTGTGTTGTAATGTTGGATCACATGTTTGTGATCTCTGTGTGCACTCTATAAGAGTTATCAATAAAAATGTATACTTTGTAGAGAATTGCAATGATACCTACTGTTCATACAAGGCATGTGTACTGCGTGTATGTTTATAACATGCATGTCTTTGTATGGGTTTTCGAGCCCTTAGTTGTGATCTGGCTGGCGGTCTTTCATACACCAAGTGGCCCTTAGATGTGCGCAGCTTGGGGCATCGCGATGCGATTTTTTGAGACTCTGTCTCGGGCACACTTTGTGGTATGATCGAGCCCGCCCTAGACCCCAACTAAGTGATCGGGCTGGAGTAAGTTTATGTAAGAGTTATGAGATAGTCGATAGTATGGTTGAGGCGACTTGTCTTTGAAATGGGAGCTCATCACCCATATCATTAGACTTGTGTGCGGACGATGAGGACCCATCTCAGTTGATCATCCGGCCTGGATGGGATACCCCTCACGTACGATGCTTTCCGAGAACGTTCTGTGCTTGGCCTTATTTGCTTAGACAAGTGGGTACGGTTCTCGGCTCTCCATATTACTATGTCTTAGCTGGACTTGCATACGCTAACCCCGGGTCCCGACAGACTTGGTATCAGAGCAGGACTGACTGTAGGACTAGTAGCCTTGGTCGAAGTCGAGTCTAGCTTGCTATAGTTATATAGTTACTCTGGGTATATAAGGGAATAATGTAAGGCTTCTTTCTTCTCCTTACCCCCTTCGTTCTGAGTTCTGAGTCACCCTCATCTTATTCTACGGGAAGATAGGACTAGGCTCTCCTCTGTCTGATTAGAACATCTCGTTGTTTGCTTCCTTGTAGCCGTAGGAAAGTTGTGATCGGTTTGTTAGAGTGGTTATGCTTCCTAATTTCTTACATCGTATGTAAGTGTTGTTTCCATGTTGTAAGAAATTTTCTTTTTCTTGCAATGACAGTCGTTATGCTGTCCGAGTCATTCCAGGTTTATCTCATAATCTGATGCATTTGCAAACTCCTTCTGTCTGTTTCAGATGGCAGATCTTCCCCCTCGGCAGATTGTTCGTTTGACCAGGTGCCTCGGTGTGCGTGGCCATCCCGCCACGTTGATCGAGATGATGTCCTATGTGGGATATCGATGGTATCCTGAGTACACCGTCGAGGAGCAGTTCCATGACTTCAACCATACCCAGTTCCACTGCATTGTCAGGATCTACCCGCACCACGTTGGAGTCACTCAGCCTATCCACTTTTGACATTACTGAGAACATGGCTGTGCAGGATGCTGCATACTCAAGTATTACACTGCTGAGAGAGGAGCACACTATGCTGAGAGAGACCTCATTCCGCTATATCCCTGCTGCACTTCCAGGAGAAGAGGGATATTACACCGGACTCTACTCAGATCACTCCGCAGAAGATCCAGTACTTCAGATGACTGCTAGGTTTGCTAGTGATCGAGATCGTGATGCACGCGCTCTCCGTTTTGAGCTTCACGCCACCCGTGTTCGTCTGTATCGAGCACTAACACTCTTGGCACCCTTCGTGAGTGTTGGATCAGTTGAGTATGATGCTATCTACCCAGTGAGGACTGAGATGCCTTCTCGAGTTGCTTGGCCCGAGATTGGAGGCATTTTTCCACCCCGTGGTCCTTTGCTTCCACCCTACGCTGGACCTAGGCCCCATCCTTGCCCAAATGGATATCAGGGTCCACAGGACTCCGTGTTTTCCGATGGTCACCTTCAGCTACCGGGATACGCGGGTAACTTTTACGAGGACTACTATGGAGATGGAGATGAGTGAGACCGCTTGTGGTCTTACTTAGTGAGGATGTAGTAGTATCTTAGTATATTGTACGCAAGGTGTTCTAAGTTCCAGAGGCTTAGATAAATAATGTATAGGAAGTCAGAGTGCTTTTGAAGGATGTATCATCTTCATCACGTTTGTATTAGCTTGGTGCTTGTACTAAAACGATGTTTGGTTTTTATGAAAGCTTGTGAATATATGGCTTGTATGCTTTTATCACCATGTTGTCAAGATGATTACTTCCTTTGCTCTGTAATCCTTCCAGTACTTCAATACCTTGATTAGATTCTTCAATCAACTCTGTTTGACTTTGGTTTTCAACCTTCAGGATGTCTCAAGGAACCCGTGGCCAGCTTGGTCGTAACCAAGGTCGTGGGAATGACCAGGAGGAAGGCAACCTTCCACCCCCACCCATGATGGCTCAGGTTCTGATGGAGGTTGAGAGGAACCGCCGAGAATCTCACCATCTGCTGGAAGTCATTGCTCGCAACACCACTCAGCAGCGCAATGAGTTGGTGTCCCTGAACGACTTCATCCGGCTTCATCCCCCGGTTTTCAGTTACTCCACCGAGCCCCTTGACGCCGATGACTAGCTTCGCAGCATCGAGAGGAAGCTCCAAGCAGGCCATGTTGCAAATGGCGACAAGGTCAGCTATGCCACCTATCACCTTGAAGGTGCAGCTAGCTCTTGGTGGGAGAACTTCCTGAACATGCGTCCCGTTGGACCGCCTGCATCTTGGGATGAATTCTGCACTTCCTTCCGTGAGCACCACATTCCCAAGGGTCTTATGGACCGCAAGCGTGAGGAGTTCTGCAACCTCACCCAAGGCAGAAGGACCGTTGACAAGTTTAGTCGTGAGTTCAACCGACTTGCTCGTTATGCTACCAAAGAAGTCTCCACCGACTCCAAGAAGCAAGAGAGGTTCCGTCGTGGACTCAATTATGGACTCCGTCGTGAGCTCAACCTACATGACTTTGCCACCTTCCAGGTCCTTGTCAACAAGGCCATCAAGGCAGAGGACATGAACACCCCCAACGACTTCCGCAATCACCCTAGAGACGATGGTTCATCCAGTTTCGGCTCTCAGAAACGCAAGATCTGGATCCCCAACAGTATGTTCCGCCAGAACAACCCACCAAGGCCATCCTATGTGGCGCCTCGTCCACCAACTCAGTTCCACCCAGCTCCACCAAACAACCCAGCTCCACGCACTGTCTTTGGAGCCTGTTACAAATGTGGTCAGGCAGGCCACTACTCTCGTGATTGTCCCCAGAACCAGCTACAGAATCAGAATGCTCCACCCCGTGCCGAAGGCAACAACAATGGTCGTGGCAAGCCACCCCAGAAGGTCTACACCACCAAACCCGCTCCTCCCGCCACTCGTGGACGTGTGAACCAGATTACCGCCGAAGAGACTCACGACACCACTGACGTCATTCTTGGTACGCTCACAGTCAATTATGTTCCTACTTCCGTTCTTTTCGACCCAGGAGCATCTCATTTATTCATGTCGGAAAGTTATGCACTTCGTCATGAGTTATCTTTTGTTGAATTGTCCACCCCAATGATTATTCAAACTCCAGGGTCAAGATGGCAAACTAATAGAGTAAGCCATGGTAATCAAATTGCAATTGAGGGTTTAGTATTCCTTGCTTCACTCATAGCCCTCAAATCTTCAGATATTGATGTCATCCTTGGCATGGATTGGCTATCAAGACAGAATGCCTACCTGGATTGCAAAGGCAAGTCCGTGAAACTCACCCACCCTTCAGGCAAGACCGTCATCTATACCTCACCCAGAACAAGAACCCAAGTGCATTCCTTGAATGTACTTCCCCTTCCAGAACTTGAAGATATTCCGGTGGTTCGTGACTTCCCGGATGTCTTTCCTGAAGAGCTGCCGGGCATGCCACCTGACAGATGTGTAGAGTTTATAGTGGATCTTGTGCCAGGAACCGCACCCATTTCTAGACGCCCATACAAAATGGCCCCACGTGAGTTAGCTGAGCTTAAAACCCAACTGGAAGCTTTGTTGGAAAAAGGCTTCATCCGCCCTAGCTCATCGCCATGGGGTTGCCCCGTTCTGTTCGTAACGAAGAAAGATGGAACAGAAAGGATGTGCGTAGACTATCGCCCGCTAAATTTAGCAACGATAAATAACAAGTACCCATTGCCCAGGATCAATGATCTTTATGATCAACTTGCAGGATCCTCTGTCTTCTCCAAGATGGATTTGAGATTAGGTTATCATCAAATCAAAATCCGAAACGAGGACATTCCCAAAACGGCTTTTACTACTCGTTATGGTCTTTACGAGTACACCGTCATGTCCTTTGGTTTAACCAATGCCCCCGCCACTTTCTCATGCATGATGAATTCGACCTTCATGGAGTACTTAGATAAATTTGTTGTGGTTTATCTCGATGATATTCTCATCTACTCGAAGAACGAAGAAGAACATGCAGAACACCTAAGGCTGGTATTGATGAAACTTAGAGAGCATCGCCTGTATGCTAAATTCTCCAAGTGTGAATTTCGGCTACCAGAAGTGACCTACTTAGGCCACGTGATTTCTGCAAAAGGCATTGCTGTGAATCTCGAGAGAGTTCAGGCCGTCCTTGACTGGACTCCACCTGAATCGGTTAAGCAAGTTAGGAGTTTTCTTGGCCTAGCCACCTATTGCCGTCGCTTCGTCGAGAACTTTTCTAAAGTTGCAAAGCCTCTAACTGAACTCCTCAAGAAAGATAAGAAATTCCTATGGACTCCCAAGTGCGAGGAAAGCTTTCAAGAGATAAAAATAAGATTGACTTCTGCACCCGTACTTGCACCTCCAGACACTAAAAAGGATTTCGAGATCTATTGTGACGCATCACGGCAAGGGTTAGGATGCATACTTCTGCAAGATCGACATGTGGTAGCTTATCCTTCACGCCAGTTGCGGCCACATGAAGAGAACTATCCTACCCATGACCTTGAACTCGCTGCCGTAGTTCATGCCCTAACAACTTGGCGACATTACCTCCTTGGTAACCGTTGCGAGATCTATTCCGACCACCAAAGCCTCAAATACATTTTCACCCAGCCAGATCTTAATCTCAGGCAAAGACGCTGGATTGAGTTGATAAAAGATTACGACGTAGGAATTTCTTACACCCCAGGCAAAGCCAATGTCATGGCTGATGCATTAAGTCGTAAGTCGTATTGTAACAACCTCATGTTACAACAGTATCAACCACTTCTTCACGAGGAATTTCGCAAGCTTAATCTTGAGATTGTTCCTCATGGCTATCTTTCTACCTTGGTGGCGAAACCAACTCTTGAGGATCAAATCATAGTTGCCCAAAGGCGTGCACGAGGTGTTCGCCGGATCAAGGAGAACATTGTTAGAGGAGCTGCTAAATGTTTCTCCACAGATAACAAGGGAACGGTATTCTTTCGAAATCGTTTGGTAGTACCTAAGAATAGGGAACTAAGGCAACTCATCCTCAAAGAAGCCCATGACACACCCCTCTCGATTCATCCCGGTAGCACAAAAATGTACCGAGATCTACGCCAGAGATTTTGGTGGACCAGGATGAAGAGAGACATTGCTCAATTTTTTGCCGAATGTGATGTTTGTCGTTGCATTAAGGCAGAACATCAAAGACCTGCTGGTACACTTCAACCTTTGCCTATTCCAGAGTGTAAATGGGACAAAGTCGGTATGGACTTCATCACCGGCTTTCCAAAAACCCAGAAAGGAAATAATGCCATATTCGTTGTCATAGATAGGCTTTCCAAAGTTGCTCACTTCCTCCCAGTTCGCGAGTCTATAACTGCTAGCCAGTTAGCGGACTTGTACGTCTCTATAATTGTATCCCTTCACGGTGTTCTTTGGAAATCAATTCTGATCGCGGTAGCCTTTTCACCTCTAGATTCTGGGGAAGCTTTCGGAATGCTATGGGAACTCATCTCTCCTTTAGTACAACTTTCCATCCTCAGTCTAGCGGTCAAGTCGAAAGGGTTAACCAAATTCTTGATGACATGCTCAGAGCTTGTGTTATCTCATTCGGAAAGAATTGGGAGAAGTCTCTTCCATTTGCCGAATTTGCTTATAACAATAGTTTTCAATCTAGTCTGAACATGGCTCCTTTTGAACTCCTTTATGGAAGACGATGTCGAACACCACTAAACTGGTCAGAAACCGGTGAAAGACAATTCTTTGGACCGGACATGATCAAGGAAGCAGAAGAGCAAGTTCGCATTGTTCGTGATCAATTGAAAGCAGCCCGGTCTCGTCAGAAAAGCTACTATGATCGTCATCATAGGCAAGAAAGCTACAATCTGGATGAGAAGGCTTACCTTCGGGTTACTCCTCTGAAGGGAACCCAACGTTTCGGTATCAAAGGCAAGTTGGCCCCACGCTACATCGGACCTTTCCGCATTCTTGCCAAACGTGGAGAAGTTGCCTACCAACACTACTGGAATTCACCAGTTTGCCATGAGTCAACGGCTTTGCCGTCTGTTTTTCATCGGGGCAGGCGGCAAAGAGTTAGTTTGCCGTACGTTGCCCTAATAACAGACGGCAAAGGAGACACTCACGGCAAACATGTAGTTTGCCGTATGTTGCCCCAATGGCAGACGGCAAAGGAGCCTTTACCGTCTAAGGACAGACGGCAAAACTCAATGTGGGCCCGCCTAGTCCCAGCCACGAGTGAGGGGTAACGGCCAGGCGTTATGCCGTCTGTCAACAGACGGCATAGACTTCTTTGCCGTCTGCTAGCAGACGACAAAGCTGTGGGCCGTTAACCCCCCGCACGGTCCCTCTCTCTCTCTCTCCACTCTCTCTCCCAAACCCCTCTCTACCGACCCGCCGGCGCCGCCACCCTACCCCGCCCCGCGCGCCGCCGTCCAGTGCGCCGCCGCCGGTGAGGCCCTCCTCCTCTCCTCTCCTCTACTCCCCTCTCCTCCCCTCTCCTCCTCTCCTCTCCTCCCCTCTCCGCCTCTCTTCTCCTCTCCTCTGACCGGCGCCGCTGCAGGTCTCGCCGCCGACGACCCTCCTCGCCGGCGCCACGCTCCTCACCGGCTCCACCTCCCGCCACCGCCGCCACCTCCCCCCACCCCCTGGTAAGCCTCCTCCCCTGTTTTTTTTCTTCTTTTTTCTGTTAATTAGAGTTGTTAGTTTAAGTTTAGGTTAGTTTAGGTTTATTAGTGTAGTTAGTTTAGGTTTAGGTTAGTTTAGGTTTATTAGTGTAGTTAGTATAGGTTTTATTAGTTCTAGTTAGTATAGGTTTTATTAGTTCTAGTTTAGTTAGTTTTAGTTAGAAATTAGTAAGAAAGAAATGAAAAGGACAGAGAAAGAAAGTTAAATAAAGAAAGAAAACAAAACAAAGAAAGAAATGGACAAAGAAAAAAGAATACATAAAGAAAGAAAAGAAAAGGAAAAAAGAAAAGAAAGAAGAAAAGGATATAATTCCTATGATTACCGGTATATCGAGTCTCCTTGTTGATTGTGTTCATTTTAAAGTGCAGGTCTTTCCCTGTTATGTGGGTCCGGTGTTCGACGACCTCTGCCCCCTCCATTCGACGACCTCCCTGAGTTTGAGGGTGAGCAAAAAAATTCTTATCCTCTCCCCCCCTTTCCTTTCCTCAATTCTGGCCTTAAAATAGCTAACTAGGTAGATTTAGTATATTCATATGTAAAGTCGCGTAACCAGTATGCGTCTCCCGTTCGAAAGGGTTACAGTTATAAATATGCATTCATTTGCATATTTATAATAGTGATTCTTTCGAATTGTCCAACGTTATCCATGGACAGCCCGAGTATGTGTAGATTGGGTCGGTTTTCCATGCTCTGGTCCTGATCCGACGCGGAATTTCGTCAACGCCTCCCTGTTGTTCTCCGGATACACAACCTCTCGGCTTGTTGTCGAGACGTGTATTACGAGAACAGCGGGGAGGTGCTGCCGAAATACCGCGTCGGATCGGGACCAAAGCATGGGAAACCGACCCAATCTACACATACTCGGGTGGGATTAGGACCTATCTTTACCTATTAGTGTGTAGGTTAATTGCATATGCCGTAGCTATGTATGATAAAAGCAATAAAAAGTGGACGTAATAAAATGGTATATTTGTTGTTTAGTAGCTAGCTGTAGCAACAAGATGAGCGATGATCGTGCGTGGATGTACACTGGTCTCCCTAATCAGAAAGAGATCACCAATGAATGGGCAATGAAAACCAAGGAGTTTCTGAGAGCGGCGTTTGCAAATGGGCAGAGAAAGACCTGGTGCCCCTGCGTTAGGTGCGACAATTATAAACAGGCGACAGAGGTGGATATGGGTAAACACTTGCAGAAGTTGGGTTATAAGCCTGGTTATACGGTGTGGATCTTCCATGGCGAGTCTGGCGGACGACGGAGAGAGGAGGTGGTCCGTCAGCGCACGGATGAGTACGGAACCGGGATCGAAGACATGGTGCAGGACTTTGACGATGCGCGGGATGAGGACGATGAGATGGAGGAATCTGCGAAGGCCTTCTATGATATGTTGGAGTCTTCGAAACGTCCGCTGCACGCTCACACTAAGCTTTGTCAGCTCGATGCCATCGCATAGTTGATGGCTTTGAAGGCACAATTCAACTTGGGCACAGATTGTTACAATGCGATCACGACCCTAATTGGGAGGTTTCTACCAAAAGATCATGTTATGCCTGCAAACCTGTACCAATCGGATAAAATCCTCAAGGTACTTAAGATGCCCTATGAGCAGATACATGCTTGTGAAAATGGATGTGCTTTATTTAGGAAAGAGTATGCGGACGAAGAATATTGTCCCAAATGCAAGTCATCCAGGTATGTTGTGGTAGACAATGGTCAAGGTGAGAAGACGCAGACCAAAATACCCGTAAATGTTCTTAGGTATCTTCCAGTGATACCAAGAATTCAACGCCTTTACGTGGTGGTCGCGGGAAAGGGAGACGAACACCTGCTGCTGCTTCCTCGCCGCCACCTCCGGCTGATTCACCAGAGCACTGCAGGGTGGACCAGCCTGAGGTGGAGGAGGAGGCTACGTCCACCCGCACGACCTGGAGTCCCTGGCCGGACCAGCCGGAGCAGCACACGCCTGAGGGGGAGGCTGGTGCCGAGCTGGACACTACGGATGAGGAGGAGGTAGCTGAGGGTACCACCGTGTACCAGCGTGGGGGTACACGGCTCCCGTCCGTGCCGGTGACTCCCGCCCATAAGTGGTTGATTACGCCTGATGGAGAGACGTAAGTGCACTTATACTCTCTTCCGGTACCTTCTATACTTATGTCTATCTGATGGCTTTGTCTTTTTATACTGCAGGGGTTGGATATACGGCAATGGTGTCCGCAATCCCAACTCCATCCTTGTTGTGCTCGTCAGGGAGAACTTCCCGGGGCTAGTTCAATTGCCCGGACCTGATGAGGTTCCGCAGCCTGGACTCAAGTGGGAGCACTATTGTGCTGCCCCGGCCCCGCCGGATACGACCATCAACGGGGTCGAATGCCACACCAGAGCCGACATGGTGATCGACGGCTTTTGGGTAATTTCTGTTTCACACAATAAAATCATACTATTGCAGTGTTGTCTCGTGCACTCATCAGTGTTGTCATCAGTGTTGTCTCATCAGTGCACTCATCAGTGTTGTCTCGTGCTATTGCAGGTCTACTACAAGGTCGATGAGTCCAAGGAGCAGGAGGCGGAGGACGTGTTAGTTGCAGAGGCCACGCGCCTCTTGCAGAACACAAGGCACGAGATGCGAGTGTAGGCGGTCCGTGACTACTACGCCAAGCAAGGGCGCAAGCGTAGCAAGAAGGACTGCCGCAAGAAGTTTCTGACCAGGGCCCAGTACATGACGGTAACCCTTCTTAAGTCTTGAATAGTTTGCTTGATTTGATTCCTATCTAGGCTACTTATTAGTTTCCTTGTTTACTAACTTAGGCGCCACCGAGATGGTGTGTGGACAAGATGGATTGTTGGGAGGCCATTGTGGACCACTGGTGCTCAGATGCCTGGTTGGCCATCCACAACAATGCCAAGGAGCGCCGCGCCCAAATGGTTGGTGTGCCACACCATCAAGGAAGCCGCAACTTAGCTGGTTACGGGAATAAATGGGTATGTGCTTTGCTTCAATTTTCATGCAAATGTTACTTTTCTTTGTCTTTTTGGCACCCACAACTTACTAATATCGTGCTTTGCTTTGTCTTCTAGGCGGAGCATAAGAAAACGGAGGTGCCTCAGGTGTTCGACATGTATGGCATGGCCCATACAGCGTCGTACAAGAAGGCAAAGGCGCTCTCAGAGTCTGATCTCGCCAGTCCTTCGACTTTCACCAACATTGCCACCTACAGTAAGCTCAAGGCTTATACTGAGGTGGCGAAGGAGAAGCACGGGGAGGATTATAACCCGCTTGGGAAGCCTATTGAGCCGGAGCTGGTGATGATCTCTGGTGGCGGAAGGCGCCATGGCGCCATGGCCATTGGAGATAAGTTGATCAGGTGCGATAAGACTCTTCCTGAGATCAAGGCGCGCCAAACGAGCTCTTCTCCTGCTATAAGGACTCGTTCGCGGCCAGTCGACCTCGCTATCCAGGTTATCCATAAGGACTCTTGCATTCTTGTTTTCTCTCATCGAATATTACAATGCTAACTAGAGGAGTGGGGTTGCAGGAAGCTCTTGAGAAAGAGCGACAGAACACCCAGCGGCTACTGGAGGAGAAGGAGCGGTTGGAAGAGGAGAAGGCAGCGGAGAGAGAGCGGCTGGCGGAGGAGAGGACGGCGAAGGCTCTCGAGGAGGCCGCGGCACGACACGATCCATCGAACCGGGCCTTGTATGAGCTCTTCGTGGTAAGTCACTTGTTCATATTCACCCAAAGAATGCGTCATGAGTGGCCTAATATGATTGACTCATGAATAACAAATGTGCAGACTATGTGCGAGAAGACTGGTCAGGCCGCTCCACCGATGCCGATCATTTCTCCTGTGGGGACGGTGAGTATCTTTCGATGATCATAAATACCATATTGAGTGGCGTCGTGCTAACCTCTAGTTGATCTTTTTGTGCAGCATAACTCTCGGGCTGCGTCCCATGACCCTTCTCCACCGTCAACATCGGGCAACCCGACGGATGCTTCTCAGCCACCTCAGCCTTGAGGGCTACACTCCGGTAAGTTGTGTTGTATATTTTGCTTTATTAATGCTTAGTTAGTTTGAAAATGCATATTTAGCTTACGAAATTCTTAAATATAGCTAAGTTAGCCTAATAATAGCATGATTAGCCAGATTTGCTCACAATATGATGAAGTTAGCTTGATTTGCTCACAAAATGCTAAAGTTACCTTAATTGGCTCAAAAAATGCTTAAGTTAGCTTCATTTGTTCAAAGTTGCCAAAGTTAGCTTAATTTGCTCACAAAATGGTAAAATTAGCTTTATTGCCTAAAAATGACTAAAGTAATGCATTTTTGAAGTTGCTGCATTTTCACTTGTAAAGAGAAGAAGACAAGAAGAAGGAGAAGAAGAAGAAGAGTTCTCTTCTTCTTCTTCTCTTCTCATTCTTCTTCTCTTCTCATTCTTCTTCTTCTACTTCATCTTCTTATAATTTTCTTTTCTTCATTTTGCAGATTTGCTTAATGGGAGTAATGCTATGATGGAGAGTTGCAATTGGACTTGTAGCTTTGTTTATAAACTGTTTGGTCACTTGTGTGTACTTGTTTACTATGTATGAGAACTTGCTATTTGGTCACTTGTGTTTCCTATATATGTATGAGAACTTGTGTATATATGGATTTTGATTAATATTTGGTTGATCAACATGTGTGTGGGTGCCTACACTATGCTGTTGGAGAAACATATTGCTATATATATTGGTAGTTTTTGTCAAATGCAGGGATTAATAGAAAAACAGAAAAATCAGAGGCTATATAGCCTCTTTGCCGTCAGCAAGCAGACGGCAAAGGCCTTTGCCGTCTGCTTGCGCAAGGCAGACGACAAAGCGTAGGACTTTGCCGTCTGCTGCTGGACGGCAAACATATGACGGGGGGGGGGGGGGTGGTGACGTCATTACCTTATCCGATGACGTCACCGTTCTTTGCCGTCTGTCCGTAGACGGCAACCCCGCCGTTAAGGGCCTGACGGAGCCGGCTGGCACAGCTTCATCGTCAAGCTTCTCTGCCGTCTGTTTCTTATTCCAGCGGACGGCAAAGAGCTTTGCCGTCCGTCGATATACAACAGACGGCAATGCACCTCTTTGCCGACGAAATGGCTGCCGGGTGCTTTACCGTGCGGGGGCAGACGGCAAAGGGTTTTTCTGTTGGCCATTCAGGTGTTTGCCGTCCGCCGTGGCAGACGGCAAACAGGCGAATTCCAGTAGTGCAACTTGAACTACCCCCGCACCTTTCCCGAGTACATGATGTATTCCATGTGTCCCAACTCAGGCGTTGCTTCAAGGACCCCATCCGCGAAGTCGACCATGAAACGCTTGATCTCCAAGATGACCTTTCTTATCGAGAGTACCCCGTTCGTATTCTTGATTCCGCAGAACGTGTCACTCGTCGTCAGAAGATTAGGTTTCTGAAAGTGCAATGGTCACACCACTCTGAGAGAGAAGCTACGTGGGAAAGAGAAGACCGTCTCAGTGTCGAGTACCCCACCTTCCTCCCGCAGACTTCTGAATCTCGGGATGAAATTCTGTTGAGTGGGGGCGAGTTGTCAGAACCCTCTGTTAGGTAATGTGCTAGGGTTAGCAAGTCTCTTGCATCATGTTAAAATTTCAAAACAAATCCTTGAAATCAAATTCAAAAGCAAAATGGGAGAAGGAACCCCCCCCGAGATGAATTAATTCAAAAGGCCAGATAAAAATCTTCTCCAAAAATTCATGTTAGAATTTTGAAAAGTCTTATAAATGAGTGTGATCACATATCAAGTGATGTGGGACCCACCCCATGCTCATGGATTTTTCAAATATTCAAACAGTGCCTTGGAATTAATTAAAAACCCCTATTTGAGTTAAGATTCAAATTATTTGAATTTTAAAAATGTTGAAACTTTATAAGTGGCTAGTCTATATTATTATGAGGCCATATAAAAAATTTCAGCATTTAATAAAATGCCTAGCTATTTATTTAGCACAGCAAAACAAAAAGGCAGAAAAGAAAAACAGAAAAAGAAACAGAAAACCTTACCAGATGCCCAGGCGAAGCCGGCCCATCCAGCCCACCCGGCCCAGAGGGGTAGCAGGGTCTTCTTCCCCGCCCCACGCCTCCAAGCTGCTCGGTGGAATGCCACCGAGCCAGCCGTGGACGACACGTCGCCGCCGAGCACCTTCCAGGCCTCCCCGTGCCTTCTAGCCACGCCTGGAGACGTCTCTCGCCCGTTCCGATCCATTCCCCCCCTCCAGAGCTTCCTCCTCCTCCCGTGCTCGTGTTCGTCGCCGCCCGAGAACTCGCCGGAGCACCGAAGCGCCCCCGCGTGTCCATCGACACCGAGGAGCCCGTCCAAGCTGTCCAGCGTGATCGCCGTCCTTGACTTCAACGACTAGCAGCAGGAGACGCATCAATTCGGGCCAGACGGGACGCAAGCTTCACCGAGAACTCGCCGGACCCGCCAGCTCGCCATCGTCGATTCGCCGCCGTTAAGCCTCCCCGAGCTTGTTGTTGCTTCCGTTCGATCCGCTGTGAGCTTCTGAGAATTTCCCCCAAGCTCCTAGCACCCCGTAGCACCTCTAGCCAAATCCGCCATGAGAACCGAGGTCCTTGCCGCCATGGTTGAGCTAGAGCTCGCCCTCGTGCTCCTCGCGGCGCCCCAGTGCGCGCGTTTGACTCACGGGCGTTCCAGCTTTCGAACGCACGCAAGATCACCCCAAGCCGTGCACGCTAGCCTCTTCCCCCAACCTCGCCGTCGTTCTGCTTCCGCCCAGCACGTCGCCGTCGTCACTCCCGACCTCCCCGTGACCCCCTGATGCCTCCTCTCGACGCGGACGACGACGCTGCACCCGTTGGTGGTCTCCTCTTCCTCTCCCGTGGCCTCTAGCCGATTCCGGCAAGGGCGCCGCCGTGGCCAGGCCACCGGCGTCAAGCCACCGGTGGGTTATCCCCTAATCACGCGCTAAACCCCCTGGAGTCGATGACAGGTGGGGCCCTGGACCCCTTAACCCCTCTGTCAGTTTAAATCAAACGGTGATTAACCCAAGACCCACTGACAGGGTTGGCCCACTCGTCAGCCCCCTGCTGACGCCATGCTGGCGCAGTGCTGACGCAGTAAATGAATTTTCCAGAATAAATTGAATTAAAGAAATTCCAGAAAATCCAGAAAATAGCCCAAACTTTGGAAATTCATAGAAAATTCATATTAACTCCAAATTGGACAAATAATATATGAAAGATGATCAGGAGAAAATAAGCTATCCAAATATCCAACTTTCAACTTTGTTTGAGTTGAATTTAAATTGGGATCAGTAGCATTTGCTATTTGATTTAAATGGAATTAAATGAAATTCAATTCAAAAGTTTTTACAACTTGAACTATGGAAACATGCTACATTTCAACCATACATCAGAGGAATGTCATACACATTTCAAAATGATTCAAATTGATCAAACAATGTCACATGTAACTTGGCTAAGTTTGAATTCAAATTGGAGTTTGAATTTGCAATTCTTTTTGCAATATACTCCATTTAAATGGAATTGCTTCACACATCAAAGCATATACATCAAGTTTCAACCTTCCATCATATGATTGTGCATTGTATTTACTTTGCTACCTTCTTTGTTGTTTGTCGAGTAGAGGTGGAACCGGAGCAGGAGGCTGCCCCCTTCGTTGAAGACCCCGAACCCGAACCTCGTCGGCAAGGCAAGCAAACCCCCATTGATCATGTCGATAAAATCCCACTTCCCTCTCATGTCTCGCTTATGCATTGTATAGGATGATTGCCATGCTACGTTTCTACCGCATAGATGAACCCATTCCTTTGCATGACCTATCATTTGTCACAGTAGTAGGAAAACCACAATCCTAGCAACTGTAGGAGTTGATTTATATCATGTGGCCCCTGCAATTGTTACTGCTTATTGCATGCTTAGGGTGATACCATGTTGATACTGTTATGTGAGTCGGGATGGTAGTGATCATGATGATGATGGTAGAAAAGTGTTGGTGAATCTACCCCTAATACACGGTGAACGATGATAGGCTGTGTAGGAGTACACGGTGGGTTGTCTCGTTGAACACCGCCCTAAGTCCGAGTTCTTGTGTGGTGATCCAAGATGAAGAGTACAACCACACATTGGGCTCACTGACCCCTCTCAACCTATTAACTCATACCTTTCGATGTCCAGATGTCGCAATAGTTCGGAGTTCTGGTAGGTCTGTGGCCTGGATGCTAAGTGAGAGAACGGCTCATCCGAGACCGGCTTATGAACCACGCACACATCACTTGGGTCCACTTCGGTAAACCGGACAGGTTCATGATAGTGGTAGCCAACCCAGGTAGGCGGCTTTCTCGGACTAGATAGGCTATGAGGTAACAGTTGTGGTGAGCATCCTCGCTGGCACCCCTTGAATGGTGTCGAGATCAAAGGCGGTAAATGATGGTCATGTGTGTGTAGCGGTACACCCCTGCAGGGTTAACAAAACTATACGAATAGCCGCGTCTGCGGTTATGGACTGCTTGGAAAGCTTAGCTTGATTATTAGATAACTTGAACCGGATACTTCTAAAACACACCAAGATAAGTTTGAGTGCTATGGCGTGATTTCTCGTGGGGAAGTCGAGGAAGGCACCATAGTGGTGTAATTGGTTGGAGAAAGTAGTGGACTCGTGTACGCTTCTTACCTCAAGTCTGGTACTCGTAGTTCAGGACTAGCCAAGTCAAAGCTGGCACTTCTGCAAATGAAACCCCACCTCCCTTTACCTTGATACATATGCATGAGTAGTATAGCTCCTATGTAAGTCTTGCTGAGTACGACTTTGTACTCACGTTTTCTTAATCTATGTTTTAGATGAACCCACTGACCCCGAAGGTGGCTTCTTCATCGAGCTGGACGACTGAAGATCAAGCTAGTCTAGTCCCAGTCAGACGACTGGTTCCCTCGTGGAGGGCATGTGTTTAAATAAGGCTTCTTAAGCCATTTGTTAAACTTGTCTGTACTCAGACATACTTTGCTTCCGCATGTGTTGTAATGTTGGATCACATGTTTGTGATCTCTGTGTGCACTCTATAAGAGTTATCAATAAAAATGTATACTTTGTAGAGAATTGCAATGATACCTACTGTTCATACAAGGCATGTGTACTGCGTGTATGTTTATAACATGCATGTCTTTGTATGGGTTTTCGAGACCTTGGTTGTGATCTGCCTGGCGGTCTTTCATACACCAAGTGGCCCTTAGATGTGCGCAGATTGGGGCATCGCGATGCGATTGTTCGAGACTCTGTCTCGGGCACACTTTGTGGTATGATCGAGCCCGCCCTAGACCCCGACTAAGTGATCGGGCTGGAGTAAGTTTATGTAAGAGTTATGAGATAGTCGATAGTATGGTTTAGGCGACTTGTCTTTGAAATGGGAGCTCATCACCCATATCATTAGACTTGTGTGCGGACAATGAGGACCCATCTCAGTTGATCATCCGGCCTGGATGGGATACCCCTCACGTACGATGCTTTCCGAGAAAGTTCTGTGCTTGGCCTTGTCTGCTTAGACAAGTGGGTACGGTTCTCGGCTCTACATATGACTATGTCTTAGCTGGACTTGCATACGCTAACCCCGGGTCCCGACACAGTCGGCGTCGGGCGGTGCTCCCACAGGCGGCTCGGCCGGAGTTGGAGGCGGCGGCGGCCTCCACGGACGCGGTGGAGCACGGTGGAGAGGTGGGAGGCGAGAGGAGATGGGCTAGGGGGAGATCTGGGCCGTTGGATCGTCAGATCTGACGGTCCAGATCGCCTGGGGCTAGGTTTTCACGAATTTGGGGGTTTATTGGGCAGATCTGGGCAATTCTCGGGGGGGTGGCTGAAATTTTGTGGCTAGGGAAACCCTAGAAAGGGGTGGGAGTGTGGTGGTCTTTATATAGCCCAAGTGGCTGAAAGTTTGCAAAAACATCCCTGGTTTTTTTCTCTCGCGCGCGCGGTGTTTACGTTTCTGACCGCCGGGGGTCCGCAGGACCTCCGATTCGGGTAAAACTTAAAACAGCGCGATCAGCGAGTCGAGCCGGCGGCGTTCACCTCGCACTGGAAGCGTTCCGAGAACACTTTCCGGTGCGCTATAAAAATATCCCGTTTAATTATTAAACGAGGTTTTTGGTCCGTTGGTTGCGGCTAGTCTCGTGCGGTTTTCGCGACGGTGATCGGGCGAAACCCGGTGTCGCAAAGGTTGAGTGTCAGGGTGGCAAGGGTCGGTCTTCGTCTGGTACGAGATAAGAGGGGGAAAAATAATCTCTGATCGATAAATGGGGATGCAAACACCGCAAACAAATCAGACAATAACCCAATTCACACCGAAAACAAAATTTTTATTTTTTTGTGAAAACTGGGCTGTTACACATGGTGGCCCACCTCGGTGCCCCATTTGGCCTATATTACCCCCTGGGGTAGAAACCCTAAAAGAGGAGGAGTTTCGCCGTTTCGCCGCCGCCTCATTGGGGTAGAAAAAGCCATCTCCGGCGGGCAGATTCCGTTGGGGAGATCACCTCCCGGAAGGGGAGATCGTCGCCATCGTCATCATCATCGTCACGGGCATCATCGAGATCATCATCAAAATCATCCCCAACAACAGCACCATCTCCACCTCCATCCAATCTCACCTCACAAGTTTATCTTGTGTTGTAATCCGTACTATCTATCCTCTCTACTCTATCGGTGTTGATTACTGCCGTGTGATCAATGCTATTGAGTTTAGTTAGAGAATTATCATTGTGTCCAGATTGTTTACCATCTATTTATCCCCACTGATCATGATCTATTTTATGTCTTGCGATTAGTTACTTTAGTTCTTGAGGGCATGGGAGAAGTCTAGTTGTTAGTAGTCATATGATGTTGAAGTATTATGTGTTGTTTGATATGTAAGTTGTGTTGTTATTTTCTTAGTGGTGTTGTGTGAGTCGAACACTCAACACTTCGCCTTATTAAGGACCTAGGGGAATGCATTGTGCATAAAGGATGCTCATGGTGGGTTGCCGGAGTGACAGAAACCTGAACCCCAATTTGCATACTTTTGTACAAGGGAGCTATGGATCCTCGATCATAATGTTGTGGTTAGGCTTATGCCTAAATTACTACCTTGTATTTGTGGATGCTTGCAAGGTGCGTAATCATAAGAGTACCCTTGTCTTAGTCTAGAAGGTGTACTAGCATTGATCTACCCACTCAACACTTATCAACATAACACATAGTGCCGATACGGAATATGGCGAAAGCACATGACTATCTCTCCCATGTGCCCTCGAGAACGCTTTAGCTCTTATAAGTTCAGTTCCAAGGCTTATCCTTGTGAAAGGATTGGGCCACTTGCTACTCCTTAGTTACCCTGTTTACTTTGCTTGTCTTTTATCTTTCGGTTGCTTAAACCAAAAACCCCTAAATATTTACCTTTCAGTGTGTGCAGCCTTTTCCTTATGCAGAGTCACTTTTAAATACCTTCTGCTGCTCGTTGGGATCGACATCCTTATTTATCGAAAAGATACAATTGATCCCCTAGACTTGTGGGTTATCAAGAATCGTTTATTGGCGCGGTTGACAGGGGAGGCATCCCACTAAACCTATTAACTTCACCGCCATCAACGAGCTTTTCTAGCGCCGTTGCCGGGGAGTGTAGCGCTATTGTTAGGCGAAGCCGGTAAGGAAACCTTTACTTTGTGTTGTTGTTTTATTATTTTTGCTGTTGCTACCCTCAGTCCTTATGGACCCCTGTACTGTTGGTTCATTGCTGATGAGGATAAGCCCCACGAGTGTGGTGGTTACTCCTACTCCTACTGAAATTGTGCCCTATAAAATACCAACTAGTATTATTGATTGTGTCTTGGCTAATCGTCATACAGGAGAAGGACATCTGGGAGAACACATGTTATATTTGTCACGATTATGTTCTTTATTTAAGCTTGCAGGTGTAACGATGGAGTTCTTCATGAAGAAATTATTCTCCGTATCACTTAAAGATAAAGCTTCAGATTGGTATAAGCTACTCGATAACTCTGATTTGCTTGAATGGCAAGAGCTTATGTCTCTCTTTTATGCAAAGTTTTATCCTCTTCGTGAAATTCACCAAGACAGGAACTACATCTACAACTTTTGGTCTCGCGACGGAGAGAGCATCGCTCAAGCTTGGGGGAGACTGAAGTCCCTGATGCTCAAATGTCCCAACCATGAGCTCCCCAAGGAAATTATACTTACAAATTTTTATGCCAGGCTTTCTCGTCAGTACAAGGAGATGTTGGATGCCTCCTCTAGCGGGGTATTCCAGACCAGAAGTAAAGAAGAAAAATGGGATCTTATTGAAAGGATCCAGAGGAATACTGAAGACTGGGAAATTGATAAAGGTATTGAACCCGCTATAAACTATGAGCATGACTACATTGAGAGTTATGTGAAGACTGATTACTTTAATACCTTTTTCTCTAAAATTGGTTTTGATTCCTAGCTAATGAATGACTTTTGCAAGGACTTTGCTTCTCATGTTGATTCTTCTAAGAAGAAGGAGAGTCAACATCATAAACCTTTCAAGGAGTCACCTATTGAGATTAATGTTACTGATCCTATTTTACCTGCAGTTGTGTATGAACAGCCTCCTTATCGCTCAAGGATAAAGGAGCACTCTTTTGTTACAGGTATTCCAAAACAAAAATGGAAGAACCACTGATGAACCTGAGGACCTGATCAAGGTCAAGCCTCAAGTTGCAATGGTTAAGGATCTGGTAACCAGGGATATTGAAGAATCTATTATTAGTTTTTGTGTTGTTTCCACTAACATTTCACAACCAAGAACAAAGGCCCAATTTTAGGTACACCTGTTGTATCTGTCAAAATAGGATATCATAATTACTATGGTCTATGTGATTTGGGATCCAGTATCAGCACTATTCCTTTCACAATTTAGCAAGAGATCATGCACGAGATTCAGCCGTGTGAGATCGAAGACATAGATGTCACGATTCATCTTGCGAATAAGCAAACAATCTCTCCGATCGGGATTGTGAGAGACGTTGAAGTACTCTGCAGGAAGGTAAAATATCCAACTGACTTTCTAGTACTTGGTTCGGTGCAATATAGTTTTTGCCCTATTATCTTTGGTAGGACCTTCCTCAACACTTGTGGAGCTATAATTGATTGCAAGAAAGGTAAATTTTCTGTTGAATTCAAGGTGAGCCGTATGAATTTAATTTCTCTAAGTTTTCTAAGCAGCCTCGTGGTACTGATTTGTCTAGTAATGACAAAATTATTGAAGAAATTGCTTCTATTGCTATCCCTCCTGACGACAGTTTGCAACAATTTATGGGACGACGAGAATGGCATGCGTATGCAGGAGAGGAATGAGCTAGAAGACATATTTTTAAGACAAAATCCAATCCTGAAGCACAACCTCCCAGTTCAACTTTTAGGAATCCTCTCACAACCAAAAGAAGACCTGGTGTTTGATCTAAAACCACTTCCAGATATGCTCAAGTACGCTTATTTAGATGAAAAGAAAGTATATCCTGTTATTATCAATTCTAACCTTTCAGGGTATGAAGAAGAGCGATTATTGGAGACACTCCGCAGACACCGAGGTGCTATTGGCTATACTCTTGATGATATCAAGGGTATTAGTCCATCCATTTTCCAACATACTATCAATCTCGAGCCCGATGCTAAACCGGTTGTTGATCATCAATGACGGTTGAACCCAAAGATGAAGGAAGTGGTTAGGACGGAGGTTCTCAAACTTCTAGCCACAGGTATCATCTATCCCATAGATGATAGTAAGTGGGTAAGTCCAGTTCATTGTGTTCCTAAGAAAGGAGGTATGACTGTTGTTCCTAATGATACAAATGAACTAATACCTCAGTGGACTATTATTGGATATATAATGTGTATTGATTACAGGAAGTTGAACAAGGCCACCCGGAAGGACCACTATCCTCTGCCCTTTATTGATCAGATGCTTGAGCGGCTGTCTAAAAACTCCCACTTTTGCTATCTTTATGGGTATTCTTGCTTCTCTCAGATTCATGTTAACACCGCGGATCAAGAGAAGACCACTTTCGCGTGTCCTTACGTTACTTATTCTTATAGGCGTATGCCTTTTGGTTTGTGTAATGCACCTGCTACTTTTCAGAGGTGTATGTCTGCTATATTTAATGGTTTCTGTGAGGAGATTGTGGAGGTCTTCATGGACGACTTTTCCGTCTATGGAACCTCCTTTGACCACTGTCTCCACAATCTTAATAAAATTTTGCAGAGATGTGAAGAAACAAATTTGGTGCCTAATTGGGAGAAGTGCCATTTCATGGTTAACGAAGGTATAGTTCTTGGTCACAAGATTTCCGAAAAGGGAATTGAAGTGGACAAGGAAAAGATTGAAGCTATTGAAAGGATGCCCTATCCAATGGACATCAAAGGTATTCATAGTTTTCTCGGTCATGCTGGTTTCTATAGAAGATTTATCAAAGACTTTTCTAAGACCTCGAGACCCCTCACTAATCTTCTCCAGAAGGATGTTCCTTTTGTATTTGATGAAGATTGTAAGGAAGCTTTCGAAGTTCTTAAGAAAGCTTTGATAACCGCTCCTTTAGTACAACCACCTGACTGGAATTTTCCCTTTGAAATTATGTGTGATGCTAGTGATTTTGCTGTCGGAGCTGTTTTAGGACAAAGGGTTGATAAGAAGTTGAATTTTATACACTATGCTAGCAAAACCCTTGATAGTGCTAAAAATAATTATGCTACTACCGAGAAGGAATTCTTGGGAGTGGTGTTTACTTGTGATAAGTTTAGGCTGTATATTGTTGATTCTAAGGTTATTATTCATACTGACCATGCTGCCATTAAGTATCTTATGCAGAGAAAGGATGCCAAACCAAGGCTCATAAGGTGGGTACTCCTTCTTCAAGAATTTGATTTGCAGATTGTCGATAGAAAAGGAGAAGACAATCCTGTGGCGGGCAACCTTTCAAGAATGGAAGACATTCCGCACGATCCTATTCCAGTCAACGACAATTTTCCAGATGAACAACTTGCTGTTGTAAAAGTACAATCTCATTCCGACCCTTGGTTTGCAGATTATGCTAATTTTATCGTTGCAAAGTTTTGTCCTCGAGGATTTACATTTCAGCAGCGGAAGAAATTCGTCACGGATTTGAGGCATTACTTTTGGGATGATCCACAAATTTATAAAGAAGGTGCAGACGGGATCGTAAGAAGGTGTATACCAGAGCACGAGCAGAAAGACATTCTTCGACAGTGTCACGATAGTCCCTATGGAGGACATCATGCCGGTGAGAGGACCGCACATAAGGTTCTCCAGTCAGGTTTTAATTGGCCTACTCTCTTTAAGGATGCTAGAAATTATGTTTTATCTTGTGATAAGTGTCAGAGAGTTGGTAACATTAGCAGGAGAAATGAGATGCCTATGAATTACTCACTAGTGATCGAACCTTTCGATTGCCGGGGTTTTGATTTTATGGGTCCTTTTCCTCCTTCACACAAGTAACCAAGTGGGTCGAAGCAATCCCCACTGAGAGTGTTGATCACAAAACATCTTTGAAAATGCTCAAGGATGTAATTTTTCCCAGGTTTGGTGTACCTAGGTATCTCATGACGGATGGAGGGTCACACTTCACGCATGGAGCTTTTAGGAAATCTCTATCCAAGTACGATGTCAATCATAGAATTGCATCACCGTACCACCCTCAAACTAGTGAGCAAGTTGAGCTCACCAATAGAGAGATCAAGCTGATTTTACAAAAAACGGTGAACAGTTCTAGAAAGGACTGGTCAAATAAGTTAGGAGATGCTTTGTGGGCATATAGAACTGCTTACAAGAACCCCATGGGCATGTCTCCGTATAAGATGGTCTATGGCAAAGCTTGCCATTTTCCATTACAGTTAGAGCACAAAGATTTCTAGGCTGTCAGAGAGCTGAATGCTGACCCAAAGGTAGCTGGTGAAAAGCGTCTCATGAACTTGACTTCTCTAGATGAGTGGAGAAGTGAAGCTTACGAGAGTGCTAAAATGTTCAAAGAAAAGGTAAAGAAGTGGCACGATAAAAGGATTCTGAAATGTAAATTCAATGTTGGTGATAAAATTTTGTTGTTTAGATCTCGTTTCAGGTTTTCTCCATGTAAACTACTTTCCAGATGGGAAGGGACTTTTCATATCGAAGAAGTATATCGTTCCGGTGCAATCAAGATTAACAATTTTGAAGGCACCAAACCTCAAGTTGTGAATGGACAAAGACTCAAACATTATATGGCAGGTGATCCTATCAATGTGGATGTGTAAGGCCCGATATGCGGTACTGTTCCAGATCCAGGTGTTTCCACCTAGATCCGGGGACGAAGCACATATCGGTCCCACCGTGACATATGACAAAGCCATATGCCCCGGATTTCCAACATGATATCACAACATTACAGATACAGGATACAACATCTCATACAATCGGCATACAACTGCCTCAAATACAATACAACAGCGGAAGATATATGTCTGAGTACAGACTACAAGAAAATGCCTACTAGCAAAGAGAAAAACATCGATCCCATAACCACACGGGTCCAAGCCCTCCGCCGGGATCCGCCTAACTAGTCGTCGTCGAGTCTCCGCGTGAAACGTCGATCACCATACCTGTTGTCGATCAGAACCCTAAAAAGAGTTTGGGGGTAGTATCATGAGTACAGAAGTACTCAGCATCCAACTGTAGTGGTCGTCTGACCCAGCAAGGACTTCATCACTCGTCATTCTAGGACAACTAGTAGTTTACGGTAAGGATGAGATATGTGGTGAGGTTGCTTCCGCATTAGCATTTATGAAGTGGCTAACGATCTAGAGAGTAAGATAAGAAGCCAACCATTCGATGAGGAATCGCCTCCAACAAGTCTTGCTAGCATCTCCTACACAAACATAACACCTATCCTATCCTTTTCCTCCTCTTCGCATCCCGACGAAGAAGAAGCAGTCAAGGCACACACACACACACGTTGATCAAGTTATATTAAGATTATCTCAGTTGTTGTTGTCTATGAACAAGGAGTAGGTCTCAAGTCGTCCATAACCGTGGACACGGCTTCTCGAAAAGATTTAACCCTGCAGGGGTGTACCAACTGCCCATTACGAGGCTCCGCACGCACACCCATCTCTCTCAGTTGCTACCCATTATAGGCAACCATTTTATGATTTAGTTCCAAGAGATCCGGAATGACAGGTTCCTCTAACTAACAACGCACAAATCCGGGTGGCCCTAGGTGAGTCGACATCCAACTCAAAAGCCGGCCGCACTCTCGAATCGGCCTCTACCGTATGGACGAGGTCGGGATAACCTACCCTCGCCCGGGCAGGCTCCCTAGCTTCCAGATTTGGACCAACAGGATATACCATCCCACTGGCCCGGTTTGTTTTAAATCCACTGGTTGCAGACCAGTTACGCACACGGTTTCTCAAATGGTAAAAACAGCTTGGGCCACCACTAGAAATGTTTGAAGCTAGGTAGGTAAGAAAAGGGGACCCCATAAAATCCCACACGCGGTTAGGCACGCTCAGTCTTAAAACCAATACCCGGAACTCGGATCCTAGGTGAGTCGAATGGAACAAAGCGTCGGGGCGGGATAGCCTAGACCTTCCATCCTTCGTCGAATATAATCAACATTAATAACAATCATATCACCAAAAATATTAATAAAAATGGGATATCCCAACCCAAGGAGTAACAGGGTAACAACGTAGCATCCTAAGCATGCATACTAAGTAGGGGCTGAGCAACGAGCAATAGTAACATAGCAGTACAAGGTTTGCTGGGAGGGGACATGGCTGTATCGGTTTAAAAGAGGTTGTAAACATGTGGTAGGATCAAACATCGAACCTAACCTAGACTAGCATGCAAACCGCTGGTTGAAATAGAATGGATCATAAGTAATGTATAGTCCTTTCCTGTTGATAAGTCGGGTTCCGAAGGTGTAGTCGATCGCAAGCTCGCATCATCTCCGAGAGGTACCCGCGGAAGCACACAAGAGGGTAAACACTGGAAAGCAATCAACGGTGCACCACTATTACTACGGAGCAATACAAGATCAAAGAGACAACACAAGGCACGGCAACGCGATACGGATCTATCGTCGAGAACGGTTACTAACAATTTAAGTGGGGTATCGGTCACACACGACGAATACCGCACGTTTACGGTGGTTCAAGTTGCTTAGCTACAGGTGATCAACCAACGGTTGTTAACATGGCAACTCAAGCAAGCATGGCATAGCACACAAACAGGTCAAGAGGTGAAGCACAAAGTAAACTATCTATGCTAGTCAATTTAAGTGAGGCACAGCCTAAACATGGCATAACACTAAGTGCTGCACGACAAGTAAAGGATTTGGTACTGTTCTGTCCTAAACCATATTTTAGGTTGGTTAACAGCAGCAAACAATAGCATAAACAAAAAGTACACGAAAAACTAATCAAGTTACATATAAAGAACACCCCAAACGGAGTTACGGTTAAAAAGATACAAGCAAAACAAGTTACGGGCACAAACTGCCAACATCACGAAGCACACTTTAGAGCAATGCATAAACAGGTCAATGAATGCAAACATGCTCACAAATGACTTGCAATTGAAGTAGACATGACATGGAAGGCATGGAAAAAGAATCATGCAAAAAGGCATCACAGATCAAAAGATATTAAGCAAACAACATGGCATCGCAAAGTAACAGACTTAGAGAAAATTAGAGGTGGCTGTCAAAAACAGCAGCATAGCAACTTTGGAGCAGAAAAACTATATGACCAGTAATGATAACATGAAGATGAAATACATGTAATGAAATTAGACATGATGCTTAACAATATGAAATTGGAATCACTCAATTCCGATAAACGGTCGCGACACACTCGTCGACCGAAGTTGCAACAAAATAACAGTTTCAGCAACAACAGCACAATAACATCAGGATCACCACTTTGGAGCAAGATTTAATACAGCTAAAGCACCCAAACATGGAAAGTTAAAGCATGGAATTGAAGTACACATGATGCTTAACACAATGGAAAAAGAATCAATGCAATAGGCCTCATGGATTTGTTACAATCATAATGCAAAGTTGCAACAAAATAATAACAGCAGCACATAACAGGAAAAGTAGCAGTTTAATGGCCTCATGTCCACTTTAGCACACAATTACACAATCAAGATGAGCTCAAACGGAAAAACTTTCTATATTCGAATTCTAGAGCACGCAAAACTGAGCAACTTTCGTTTTGGGGGCAAGTTCATCGGAGCTATGGTTCAAGCGTTATTAACGGTGCAAAATCAAATCAGCAGCAAAAATCGAATCGCAGGTCGTCCAACAGAAAAAAAAAGACTCGGGCCAAAATGCTCACTATGGGCCTAGAGGCCCATCTGGCCGAGGTAGGGAGCTGGGCCGCCTGGCTTGCTGGGCTCTGGCCTTCGGGCCAGATCTGGCTGGGCGCTTGGAGGGTGGCTGCGGGCCGCGCTGGCCAGCTGGGCCACGGCCCACGCGGCGTGCACAGCGGTTGGAGCCGGTTCCCGATCCCGTTGGGGCGGCCGCTGCCTCAACGCCGGCGAGGACGGCGGGCCCGGCGACGAGGGGAGGTCCAGGGGGCGCGGGGCCGTAGGAGTGCGGCGCTGGAGGCGGGGGCCAGCAGCCAGAGGCGGCGGCGGCCTCGGGTCAGGGGGTGCCGGCGGCTGGCAGAGCCCGAGCTCGGCTCGGCAGCCATGGCGAAGTGGCGACTTCCCTGCAGAGAGAGAGAGAGGTGAGGAGAAGGAAAGTAGACGAGGAAGGAGAAAGGGAGGAGGGGAGGCGCGACAGAGGTGGAGGGAAGCTGGCGGCTCCGGTGGCCGGCGGCGGCCGGAGTGCGGCGGCGGGGTCACAGCGGCACGGGCAGGGGCAGGGGCGGTTGGTGGCTGCAAGGGGTGATGTGGCGCCTCGAGATCCGTCGGATCTGACGATCTGACGGCCCAAAATTCATTGGGCTGATCTCAGATCCGAAAATGTAGGGTTTGGACGAGATTGGGGTGTTTTTTGGTCAGATCTGGGGCTGGCTAGTGGCTTAGGGAAACCCTAAGTGGGGTGGTGGTCTATATATAGCCCTGGTGGCTGGCAGTTTGCAAAAACCTCCCCGGTTTTTATCTCGCGCACACGGTGCTCACGTTTCTGACTGCCGGGGGTCCGCAGTACCTCCGATTCGGGTAAAACTTCGAACTACGCGATCAGTGCGTCGAGCCGGCGGCGTTCACCTAGTGCTGGAACCGTTCCAAAAACACTTTCCGGCGCGCTATAAAAATAACCCGTTTAATTATTAAACGGGGTTTTCGTTCCGTTGGCTGCGGCAGGTCTCGTGCGGTTTTCGCGACGGTGATCGGGTGAAACCCGGTGTCGCAAAGGTCGAGTGTCAGGGTGGCAAGGGTCGGTCTCCGTCCGGTACGAGATAAGAGGGGAAAAAATAATCGCCGATCGATAAATCGGGGATGCAAACACCGCAACAAATCAGGCAATCAATCAATTCTCACCGAAAACAAATTTTTTAATTTTTGTAAAAACTGGGCTGTTACAGGATGTGAATATGATATACACAAAATCTCATGAAGAAAATGTTGCAGCTCACTTTCAGACACCGGCAGGAGAAGAAAAAGAAAAGGTATGTATTACGTTAAGGAAACATCGTGAACATCAATAAAAGTTTATTTTTCAAAGTTTTTGCAAAATTAGGAAAATTCCAAGCCTAACTGGAGCCAGAGAGGAGCTCCAGGGGGCTTAGGAGGCCTCCCGGCACGCCCCACCCTCCTGGCCGTGCCAGGCACTCTCCTGGGAGCCCCGGACTCCGACTCCGACTCCACCTTGGCTTGAAACCTTCCTTCTGTTGCGGAAATTTTTTCTATATATTTGCCCGGATAGTCCCAGCACCGTATCTCTCGATTTCACGTGTTTTCTTTCTCGGACTGTTTCTGCCAGAAAAACTTTCAGCAGACCTAGGTGCCATGGCTTCCCCAAGTTCCCCCAAGGACCAGTCAAGGAAGGGAGCGCCGAGGAGCGGCTGAAAGAGATGGAACATGAGGTCTTCAAGTTCAAGAAGATGGTGGAGCGTGGTGTTGAATCTAACTTCGACATCATGAACGAGATAGAGGCTTCCCACAAGAAGGAGATGCAGGAGATGTTGTCAAGTTTGGCCGCACTAGAATAAAAAGTTTATGAGCTTCAAGCACAGATCTATGATCTGCAGAACCAGAACTGTGAGTATGAACTTAAGTTCTTACGCGTAGGTTTGGGTGCTGAGTGCAGGATCCTAGAGACGGGAATGTCCTTCGAGACTGGAGAACCTTTGCCTTGGAAGCGCTTCACCAAGGAGTACGTGATCAACAAGAACAAGAATGAGGAGTAAATCTCCTCGGGTAATGGCACCCCCTTAGCTCATTCCAAGCTTGGGGAAGTGCCCGGTATCTTTATCTTTATCTTTGTCTTTAGGAGTCAAGTAGAGTCGTATCATGTTTAGGGAAGTTACTTTATGAAATAGGTGTTGCATTGAGGTCTATCACCCCTTTTGTGGAGAGTTTTGTATCCGTGAGTGTGGGGTCATTTATGAAGGAATATTAATGAGAAGTCTATTGGTTTCTTCACTGCACTCGGTACTATCTTCACGCAATCGACATTATGAGCTGATTCTTATGGGGAGTATTGACCTTATATCAGGTATGGCTTCGAAAACTTTATTTAAATCTTGGAAAATATAGCTTTGGTCATAACAACAAGCATGTTTTTCTCAAAGTAGCGACATAGCCAAAACCTTTGTGTTATTATGCTTGAAGTGTTGTGTTGACAAGGAAGAAAACTTGATGTGCCATGCTAGTTTTAATGTTTATGCTTTATATTGCTTGCATCCAAGTCATCATTAATTGTCTGGTCTCTCAAAGCCTTGCTAGCCAAAACCTTGTACCAAGCGGAATTCTGCTTGTACTTCCATACCCTGAACCAACATCTTCCACTTGAGTCCACCATACCTTCTGTTTCGTGGTATTCCACTACCACTCCTAAAGTATAGAATTTATGTGCTATCTTTAGATATTCAAAATCTTCAGTTTTGTGCCTCTGATTCAGCTCATGAGGAAGTGGTGGGTAACCCATGATCTTCTTAATTTGGACAAGTTTTATCTTGGGATTGCATGACTAATCTGTAAACCCCTAATACGAGAAGGGACTGGCATGAGAGCCGAGCTCGTAAAAGATAAATACTAACACACAAGATCCTTCGCCCATTTATGAGTGATAAACAAAGGAATTCAAGGGGATGTGATCGTCCCCACATGGGAGTCGTTCCTCAAAACTTGTCTAAATCATGAAGTGAGTGAGTTATCTATCAGCAGTCGTTGACGGATCATGCACCTCCCAAAGTCTGTTTTTATTCCGTTTGATCTAGAGATGGCACATGAGTTTTCCCTGCTTACCCTTTTGCACGGGGTTTATCCTTTATTTTGTGCTAAGTCAGTCCTTCCTACTTCCTTCCTTCCTGTGAGAGAACATACACGTGACGTTGATAAAGATTCTTGCATATAAAGCTGCATTGAGGGTTAGCATGTTACATCTTTGTTGACATTATCTTTCGATAAGTAAGTTGTTTGCAAGGCTTATGCCAAGCAAACATCTTCCTTTGTGTTAACTTGTGCACTTCTTGACTAATAACATGTTCTTTCAAAAGCTTCAACTGGTTCCATTTTAAGTGAAAGAGCAAAAGTAAAAGTCATTAGTTGTTCCTTGACCAAGGCTATGTCGGTTATGATTTCATGAGTTTTCTTGGTCCTACTTTGTTATAATTGTTACTACTTTCTCATAAGGACCTTATGAGTTGAGGTTGCTGTTGAGGATGCTTCAGTTTGGTGAGAAATTTTGATGCTTCGTGTCCGTATTCTTTTATCGACACTTCACTCTCTAAACTTGTGAACAGGTTTGCCAAGATCAGTAATCGCTTGGGGACAAGCGAGGTCTAAGATTGCGGGAGTTGATACGTCCAAAATGCATCACTATTAAATTATCTAGACGGCCTCAAATGGAAAAACTTTCTACATACGAACGCTAGAGCACGCAAAACTGAGCAATTCATCTTTTGGGCGCAACACGATCCGAGCTACGGTTCTCTCGCTATCGTCACCGCGGAATCGAATCAGCAGCAGAAATGAAAGGACTTAGCAGAAATAAGAAAATAAACAAAAGAAAAAAAAGAAAAAAAAGGCGGCCTGGGATCTCACCCCAACTGGGCCGAGCTCAACAGGCCAGAGGAGAGGCCGGCGGCTCCTGGAGGCTTGCTGGCGCGCTGGGCCTGGGAGCTGGGCCGGCCCACCCACGGTCAACGGCAGCAGCGGGGCTGGCTGGGTCGGCCTCCTCGTCCCCGCACGGGACAGAGACGGCGGCGGCGGCTGTTGCCGCGACTCCGGCGAGGGGCAACAGCGGCGGGGTCCAGGGGGCGTGGCAGGCGGGGTCCAGACGGCGCGGTTGGCCGGCTCGGCGGAGCTCCGCTCGGGGTGGCCGGAGCCATGGCGGGCAGCGGCCGTGGCCGTCCATGGAAGGTGGCTCCATGGCGCGGCTGCAGCTCCCTGCTGCACGGGAGAAAGAGGGGAGGTGAGGAGGCGCGAGAAGGAGGTGGAGGGTGTGGGTGAGGCAGAGCTCACCGAGCCGACGGTGCGCGGCTCGCCGGAGACGCGGGCGGCACGGCAGCGGAGGCAGCCGGTGTCCACGGGCTGGCGGCGGCGCGCTTCCTCCATGGGAGGAGGTTGGTGGAGCCTGGGGACGGATCTGAACCGTTGGATGGTCAGATCCAATGGCTGAGATTGCCTCTGGCTGGGATTTCGGATCTGGGGGATTTTTTGGACAAAAATGGGCAAAATAGAGGGGGTGGCTGCAATTTTGTGGCTAGGGAAACCCTAGAAATGGGTGGGAGTGTGGTGGTCTTTATATAGCCCAGGTGGTTGGCAGTTTTCAAAAACATCCCCAGTTTTTCTCTCGCGCGCGCGGTGCTCACGTTTCTGACCGCCGGGGGTCCGCAGTACCTCCGATTCGGGTAAAACTTCGAACTGCGCGATCAGCG
Source organism: Bromus sterilis (assembly GCA_950022295.1). Classification (NCBI taxonomy): domain Eukaryota; kingdom Viridiplantae; phylum Streptophyta; class Magnoliopsida; order Poales; family Poaceae; genus Bromus; species Bromus sterilis. Next base: position 341,029,966 of record OX465596.1, on the reverse strand, counting down.
CGTCGGGCCAGCAGTGTTCACCTCGCGCTGGAACTGTTCCGAGAAAACTTTCCGGTGCGCTATAAAAATATCCCGTTTACTTATTAAACGGGGTTTTTCGTTCCGTTGGCTGCGGCTGGTGTCGTGCGGTTTTCGCGACGGTGATTGGGTGAAACCCGGTGTCGCAAGGTCGAGTGTCAGGGTGGCAAGGGTCGGTCTCCGTCCGGTACGAGATAAGAGATGGGGGGAAATAATCGTCGATCGATAGATCGGGGATGCTAACACTGCAAAAAAATCAGACAATCAAAAAATTCACACCGAAAACAATTTTTTTAATTTTTGTGAAAACTGGGCTGTTACAATACAACACCACCAACAAGGGATCTCGTCCCGAGATCCTGAACGATCCGGGGGAGAGGGGAAGGGGGAGAGAAAAGAGAGTCGACGATCTTCAACACCACCAACAAGGGACTCTGCTCCATGTCGAATGACGAACTCCGTCGGGATACTTTCCGCAGGGAGACGACATCGTCGGAAAAACGAAACCGTCAGTGACAAGAGGAAGAACGATCGCGAAAACCAGATCAAGGGACAGTGATTTTCGACGCAAGTCGTAAAAACACTGGGAAAAAGGAGGGATGCAATGGATGACCAAGATGGTACCCGAAATCGGAGAAGCTAAAGGTACTACAGGAAGTCCCACCTGAGCTCGGAATCGAGACAATACTTCCCAACCAAAGCATTGTAACGATTTCGATACTCCACACTCTCGAGATCCTAAAGTTTGAAGGGGATAAGTCGAGAATTAAAACACTTACGACACTTGTCCTAACCAGAGCAAAGATAAGGAGTAAAAGATTCCTACTCTCCGATAACTAACTTAGTAACTACAAAAAAAAAATTCTAGACTCGACTTAGGCAAGAGAGGGGATCCTACGGTCGGTAAGGCTCTGATACCAAGTTGTAAGGCCCGATATGCGGTACTGTTCCAGATCTAGATGTATCCATCCAGACCCGGGGATGAAGCACATATCGGTCCCACCACGACATATGACATAGCCATATGCCCCGGATTTCCAACATGATATCACAACATTACAGATACAAGGATACAACATCTCATACAATCGGCATACAACTTCCTTAAATACAATACATCAGCGGAAGGTACATGTCTGGGTACAGGCTACAATCAAATGCCTAGTGGCAAAGAGAAAACATCGCTCCTATAACCACACGGGTCCAGGCCCTCCGCCGGGATCCGCCTAACTAGTCGTCGTCGAGTCTCCAGGTGAAACGTCGATCACCGTACCTGTTGTCGATCAAGAACCCTGAAAAGAGTTTGGGGGTAGTATCATGAGTACAGAAGTACTCAGCATCCAACTGTAGTGGTCATCTGACCCAGCAAGGACTTCATCACTCGTCATTCTAGGACAACTAGTAGTTTACGGTAAGGATGGGGTAAGTGGTGAGGTTAAAGCCGCACTAGCATTTATGAAGTGGCTAACGATCTAGAGAGTAAGATAAGAAGCCAAGCATTCGATGAGGAATCGCCTCCACCAAGTCTGCTATCCACCTACAACGCAAACATAACACCTATCCTATCCTTGTCCTCCTCTTCGCATCCCGACGAAGAAGAAGCAGTCAAGGCACACACACGTTGATCAAGTTATGTTAAGATTATCTCAGTTGTTGTTGTCTATGAACAAGGAGTAGGTCTCAAGTCGTCCATAACCGTGGACACGGCTTCTCGAAAAGATTTAACCTTGCAGGGGTGTACCAACTGCCCATTACAAGGCTCCGCATGCACGCCCATTTCTCTCAGTTGCTACCCATGATAGGCAACTATTTTATGATTTAGTTCCGAGAGATCCGAAACGACATGTCCCTCTAACTAACAACGAACAAATCCGGGTGGCCCCCGGGAAGTCGACACCCAATCCAAAAGCCGGCCGCGCTCTCGGATCGGACTCTTCCGTATGGCTAAGGTCGGGGTTAGCCTCACCTATATAACAGGGGACTTCCCTAGCTCACCAGTGTGGACCAACAAAGGAACTATGTCTCTGCTGGCCCGAGTTGTTTTAAAACCACTGGCTGCAGACTAGTTATGTATGCGGTTTCAAATGGTAAATCAGCTTGGGCCACCTCTAGAAATGTTTGAAGCTAGGTAGGTAAGAAAAGGGGACCCCATAGTATCCCACACGCGGTTAGGCACGCTCAGTCTTAAAACCAATACCCGGAACTCGGGTCCTAGGTGACTCGAATGGAACAAAGCGTCGGGGCGGGATAGCCTAGACCTTCCATCCTTCGTCGAATATAGTCAACATTATAATAATAATATCATCAATAACAATAATAATGTGATATCCAAAACCAGAAGTAACAGGGTAACATCGTAGAATCCTAAGCATGCATACTAAGCAGGGGCTGAGCAACGAGCAATAGTAACATAGCAGTACATGGTTTGCTGGGAGGGGGCATGGATGTATCAGTTTGAAAGAGGCTGTAAACATGTGGTAGGATCAAACATCGAACCTAACCTAGACTAGCATGCAAACCGCTGGTTGAAATAGAATGGATCATAAGTAATGTATAGTCCTTGCCTATTGATAAGTTGGGTTATGAAGGTGTAGTTGATCGCAAGCTCGCATCGTCTCCGAGAGGTATCCGCGGAAGCACACAAGACGATAAACACTGGAAAGCAATCAACGAGCAAGCATCTATTACTACGAAGCAAACACGAGAAAGCATCAAAAGGAAGGCAACACGAGACATCGCACCTACCGTCGAGAGCGGTTACTAACAGGTTAAGTGGAGTACTCGTCACACACGACGATACTGCACATTTAGAATCGGTTCAAGTTGTTTAGCTACAAGTGATCAACCAACGGTTGTTAACATGTCAAGTCACCCAAGCATGGCATGTCACACAAACATGACAAAAGGTTATGCACAAAGTAAACTACCTATACTAGTCATGTTAAGCGAGGCAACACCCTAAACATGGCATAACACTAAGTGCCTCACCACAATTAAAGGATTTGGTACTGTTCTGTCCTAAACCATATTTTAGGTTGGTTAACAACAGCAAACAATATCATAAACACAAAGTACACGAAAAACTAATCAAATTACATATAAAGAACACCCCAAACGGAGTTACGGTTAAAAAGATACAAGCAAAACAAGTTACGGGCACAAACTGCCAACATCACAAAGCACACTTTAGAGCATTGCATAAACAGGGTAATGAGTGCAAACATGCTCACAAATGACATGCAATTAAAGTAGAGATGGCAGGGAAGGCATGGCAAAAATAATCATGCAAAAGGACATCACGGATCAAAAGATATTAAGCAAACAACATGGCAGAAACTATTATTTTTATGCTCTATAAACAGGGGTATAACTATATGCAAAAGTGCAGCAACATGATATAGAAATACATGGGCATGAAGTAGACATGATGCTTAATAATATTCAATTGGAATCACTCAATTCTGACAAACGGTCGCGACACACTCGTCGACCGAAGTTGCAACAAAATATAAACAGCAGTACACTAACAGCAGAGTAGCTACTTTGGAGCAAGATACAATCAACATGCAGCAAGCAAATATGACATGTGAATGCATGGAACTGAAGTATAAACAATGCTTAACAGGATGCAAAAGGAATCAATCAATTCCGACGAACGGTTGCGAAGCAACCGTCGGCCGAAGTTGCAATAAAATAACAGTTCAGCAACAACAACACAGCTAACGATCTGGTACCCACTTCGTCGCAGAATTAAATTATCTAGACGGCCTCAAACGGAAAAACTTTCTACATACGAATGCTAGAGCACGCAAAACTGAGCAATTCATCTTTTGGGCGCAACACGATCCGAGCTACGGTTCTCTCGCTATCGTCACCGTGAAATCGAATCAGCAGCAGAAATGAAAGGACAGCGGCCTGGGATCTCACCCCAACTGGGCCGAGCCCAACAGGCCAGAGGAGAGGCCGGCGGCTCCTGGAGGCTTGCTGGCGCGCTGGGTCTGGGAGCTGGGCCGGCCCACCCATGGTCAACGGCAGCAGCGGGGCTGGCCGGGTCGGCCTCCTCGTCCCCGCACGGGACAGAGACGACGGCGGCGGCTGTTGCCGCGACTCCGGCGAGGGGCAATAGCGGCGGGGTCCAGGGGGCGCGGCATGCGGGGTCCAGGCGGCGCGGTTGGCTGGCTCGGCCGAGCTCCGCTCGGGGTGGCCGGAGCCATGGCGGGCAGCGGCCGTGGCCGTCCATGGCCGGCGGCTCCATGGCGCGGCTGCAGCTCCCTGCTGCACGGGAGAAAGAGGGGAGGTGAGGACGCGCGAGAAGGAGGAGGAGGGCGCGGGTGAGACAGAGCTCACCGGGGCGACGGTGCGAGGCTTGCCGGAGAGGCGGGCGGGACGGCAGCGGAGGCTGCCGGCGTCCACGGGCTGGCGGCGGCACGCTTCCTCCACGGGAGGAGGTTGGTGGAGCCTGGGGAAGGATCTGAACCGTTGGATGGTCAGATCCAACGACTGAGATTACCTCTGGCTGGGATTTCGGATCTGGGGGCTTTTTTGGACAAAACTAGGCAAAATAGAGGTGGTGGCTGCATGTGGCTAGGGAAATCCTAGAAATGGGTGGGAGTGTGGTGGTCTTTATATAGCCCAGGTGGCTGGCAGTTTGCAAAAACATCCCCGGTTTTTCTCTCGTGCGCGCGGTGCTCACGTTTCTGACCGCCGGGGGTCCGCAATACCTCCGATTCGGGTAAAACTTCGAACTGCGCGATCAACACTTTCCGGTGCGCTATAAAAATACCCCGTTTACTTATTAAACGGGGTTTTTCATTCCGTTGGCTGCGGCTGGTCTCGTGCGGTTTTCGTGACGGTGATCGGGTGAAACCCGGTGTCGGAAGGTCGAGTGTCAGGGTGGCAAGGGTCTGTCTCCGTCCGATACGAGATAAGAGAGGGGAAAAAATAATCGTCGATCGATAGATCGGGGATGCTAACACCGCAAAGAAATCAGACAATCAAACAATTCACACCGAAAACAATTTTTTTAATTTTTGTGAAAACTAGGCTGTTACAAAGGGTGCCTGGTGCCACCCCCCTAGGGCGCGCCAGGCACCCTCCTGGATGCCTGGTGGCCCACCTTGGTGCCCCATTTGGCCTATATTACCCCCCTGGGTAGAAACCCTAAAAGAGGAGGAGTTTTGCCGTTTCGCTGCCGCCTTGTGGCGTAAACGTACAGAGAAGAAAAATCCATCTCCGGCGGGCAGATTCCGTCGGGGAGATCACCTCGCAGAAGTTGAGATCGTCTCCATCGTCATCATCATCGTCACGGGCATCATCGAGATCATCATCAACATCATCCCAAGCATCAGCACCATCTCCACCTCCACCCAATCTCACCTCACAAGTTTATCTTGTGATGTAATCCGTACTAGCTATCCTCTCTACTCTACCGGTGTTGATTATTGTCGTGTGAGGAATGCTATTGAGTTTTTTTGGAGAATTATCATTGTGTCCAGATTGTTTACCATCTATTTATCCCCACTGATCATGATCTCTTTTATGTCTTGCGAGTAGTTACTTTAGTTCTTGAGGATATGGGAGAAGTCTAGTTGTTAGTAGTCATATGATGTTGAAGTATTATGTGTTGTTTGATATTTAAGTTGTGTTGTTATTTTCTTAGTGGTGTTGTGTGAGTCGAACACTCAACACTTCGCCTTAGTAAGGACCTAGGGGAATGCATTGTGCATAAAGGATGCTCATGGTGGGTTGCCGGAGTGACAGAAACCTGAACCCCAGTTTGCATACTTTTGGTCAAGGGAGCTATGGATCCGCGATCGTAATGGTGTGGTTAGGCTTATGCCTAAATTACTACCTTGTATTTGCGGATGCTTGCAAGGTGTGTAATCATAAGAGTACCATTGTATTAGTCTAGAAGGTGTACTATCATTGATCCACCCACTCAACAGTTATCAACATAACACAGAGTGTCGATACGGAATATGGCGAAAGCACATGACTATCTCTCCCATGTGCCCTCGAGAACTCTTTAGCTCTTATAAGTTCAGTTCCTAGGCTTATCCTTGTGAAAGGATTGGGCCACTTGCTACTCCTCAGTTACCCTATTTACTTTGATTGTCTTTTACCTTTCGGTTGCTTAAACCAAAAACCCCTAAATATTTACCTTTCAGTGTGTGCGGCCTTTTCCTTATCCAGAGTCACTTTTCAATACCTTCTGCTCCTCGTTGGGATCGACATCCTTATTTATCGAAAAGCTACAATTGATCCCCTAGACTTGTGGGTTATCAAGAATCGTTTATTGACGCGGTTGACAGGGGAGGCATCCCACTAAACCTATTAACTTCACCGCCATCACTTCTTTACTAGTTTGGTTTTTGGACGTATATGTAGTGCGTGTTCTGAAAATTCTCGTGGTATTCCGGGCATGTCGGCCGGGCACCAGGAGAAGATTTTCCACTCTTGGTGGAGGAAGGCCATGAGGGCGGCTGCTTATTCTTCTGGGAGGTGCGAGTAGATTCGAACCGTCTTGTCTGGGTCCGGTTGGTGAACTTGGTGGGTGATTGTGTCGCTGTCGACACTGAAGTCGCGATTGAATTCTTTTGACTCACTTCTGATTGCTAGTGGAAATATGCTTTTGTCTGTTGCCATGGATATCTCTTCGAGTTATTGCTGGGCTCCGAACGTGTCAGAAACTTCATAAAAATCACGGTTGCATTGGTCTGATTTGATGAAGCTTCCATTGACCGTGATGACCCCTGAGGGTCCTGCCATATTGAGCTTGAGGTATGCATAGTGCGGGACCGCCATTAATTGTGCGAATGCGGGTCTTCCTAGCTAGTATGGCGTGGTATTGGGACTGCCAGTCGAGTACTTCGAACTCGAGGACTTTTCTTGTGAAGTTGCCCTTGCTGCCGAAGATGACATCAAGCTCGATTGCTCCGAGGGAGGCGGCTGCTACTACACCGTAGATTGTGACACCTGATTTCTTCCAGACTGACCATGGGATCAGGTTCTTGTGCAGGGTGCTGGTGAAGATTATGTTTAAGCTACTGCCTCCGTCCATGAAGATTTTGTCCATGTCGTAGCCACCGATCTGAGCGTTGAGCACTAGTGGTGCGTGTCCTGGTCTTGTACATGTGGTTGGGTGGTCGCTTTGTGAGAAGGTGATGTTGGTTTCAGCGCAATACAGTCGCTTTGTGAGTGGCTGGCGAGGCTTTTGTCACATGTTGCGACACCTCGAGTGGGATTCCTGCGCAGAATTCTTGTGCTTGTTCCAGCGTCTTGGTTGTCTTCGCGGGCGCGGCTTGTGCTCGACTTCTGGATCACCGAGTTCTTTTCCGTCGATGACGACTTTGGTAGTCGCCAAAATATTGGACTTGGTCCAACAGCGGCCGAGCGATCTTGGTGGGGCGATGGAGAGGTTTACGATGAATTTGAATTCCTCGACTGGGCTGGATCTTGTTCGAGTCCTTGAGTTGCGACTTGAGATGGGACCGCCGATATCGTGGTTCCAACCTGTGTAGTCCCCACTGTCGGCGCCAATTGACGAGGATCAGCCTCGGTAAATTCCATGGTCCGGGACCCTAGGTTAGATCATAGAGAGAACATGTTGGCGATACTCGTCGGCTAACAGGAGAAGCACTTCCTGCTCGATTGTATTATGCGAGGGGGCGATTACAGTGGGAGTCTAGGCGAGTTTGCGCAAGACCAGAGGTGATAATTGTAGATTGGATGTCCTGAGATGTCCCCCCTCCCAGGCTATAGATATTAGGCTAGGTCTCGGAGAGTCCGTCTCAAGTTTACAGGGGAGTTTGCCTAATTATATCCTTGGCTTAAACGCCAAGTCGTGACTTCCATATTGATCGCGGACTCCTATGTCGGTGCTTGGAGCGGGCCAGTCGTGGGCCTGCCGAAGCTTCCAGCGGGCCTCTCGTCTTCGTATGCACCAGGTATCCTCACACGCAGGAGTCATGGGGTCACCCCCTCGTCACCCCACTAGTTCCATTGGAGAGCTTTCCATAGCTCATATGTGCATCCATTGCATGGCAATCCCTACTCCTCACATCATATCTATCATTTCGATTTCTCTCGCCTATGATTGTCCTCATTGATGTGATCCTTTCACACCTTTTTGTCTTCCTCCTCCACCATCATCTCTCTCTTTCCCATCCTAGGTGTCAACTTTCATGCTTACGCTCATCCATTGCATGAGTTCTAAAAATATCGAAAGCGCGTGGATCAGTTTGACTTGTACCTGGCTAGTGGTCTAGGGACGAGTCAAGATAAGATTCCAAAGAAGACTAAGTGTGAAACTTCAGTAGATTGAGTTCTCAACCAAAATAAATATATGTTTTTACTCTCTCGTATTCCCATCTCCCACTTCTTGCATGCAAACACCATTTGGAGACATTTGAGTCACGGACAGCGAGAGCTCTTGCACCTTTTTGTTCTTATGTTGCTTGTTTCAATGCTAATATAGACTCTTTCTTGTTATGACTTGAATTGAATTGCATGCCTTGATTACTTTACTTAAAAGTTCTTGTATGGTTGGTAGCATGTCAGCACAGAAATTATGCTTGTTATAATTTACCTACTCGAGGACGAGCAGGAATTAAGCTTGGGGATGTTGATACGTCCCAAACATATTTATAATTTCTCCTTGCTCCATGCATGTTTTGGGTGATATTGCTATGCTTTTGATACACTTTCATAAACTTTTGATCATATTTGGACTAACATATTAACTCAGTGCACCTCAGTGCCAGTTTCTGTTTTCTGTTGTTTTTGTATTTCAGGTTTTAATTCAGCTGCTGATTCGATTCCGCGTTGACGATAGCAAGCAAACCGTAGCTCCGATGGACGTGCCCCAAAACGAAAACTGCTTAGATTTGCGTGTACTTCAATCCGTCTTTTGTGAGAATTTGCATTTGAGCTCATCTTGATTGTGTAATTGTGTGCTGAACAGGGCATCAGGCCGTTAAACTACTATTTTCCCTGTTAAGTGCTGCTGTTATTATTTTGTTGCAACTTTGCATGATGATTGTAACAAATCCATGAGGCCTATTGCATTGATTCTTTTTCCATTGTGTTAAGAATCATGTGTACTTCATTTCCATGCTTTAACTTCCCATGTTTGGGTGCTCTAGCTATATTAAATCTTGCTACAAAGTGGTGATCCTGATGTTAATGTGTTGTTGTTGCTGAAACTGTTATTTTATTGCAACTTCGGGTGACGATTGCTTCGCAACCGTTTATCGGAATTGAGTGATTCCAATTGCATATTGTTAAGCATCATGTCTACTTTCATTACATGTATTTCATTGCCATGATATGCTTGCTGGTCATATAGTTTTTTAGCTCCAAAGTTGCTATGCTGTTGTTTTTGACAGCCACCTCTGATTTTCACTAAGTCTGTTACTTTGCGATGCCATGTTGTTTGCTTAATATCTTTTGATCTATGATGCCTATTTGCATGATTCTTTTTGCCATGCCTTCCCTGTCATGTCTAATTTATTTCCATGTCATTTGTGAGCATGTTTGCATTGATTATCCTGTTTGTGCATTGCTCTAAAGTGTGCTTCGTGATGTTGGCAGATTATGCCCGTAACTTGTTTTGCTTATATCTTTTTAACCGTAACTCCGTTTGGGGTGTTCTTTATATGTAACTTGATTAGTTCTTCGTGTAATTTGTTTTTATTCTATTTTTTGCTGTTGATAACCAACCTAAAATATAGTTTAGGACAGAACGGTACCAAATCCTTTAATTGTCGTGCGGCACTTAGTGTTATGCCATGTTTAGGATTGTGCCTCACTTAAATTGACTAGCATAGACAGTTTCCATTATGCTTCACCTCTTGCCATGTTTGTGTGCTATGCCATGCTTGCTTGATTTGCCATGTTAATAACCGTTGGTTGATCACCTGTAGCTAAGCAACTTGAACCACCGTAAATGTGCGGTATACGTCGTGTGTGACCGATACCCCACTTAAACTGTTAGTAACCGTTCTCGATGATAGATCCGTATCGCGTTGCCGTGCCTTGTGTTGTCTCTTTGATCTTGTATTGCTCCGTAGTAATAGTGGTGCACCGTTGATTGCTTTCCAGTGTTTATCGTCTTGTGTGCTTCCGCGGGTACCTCTCGGAGACGGTGCGAGCGTGCGATCGACTACACCTTCGGAACCCGACTTATCAACAGGCAAGGACTATAAATTACTTATGATCCATTCTATTTCAACCAGCGGTTTGCATGCTAGTCTAGGTTAGGTTCGATGTTTGATCCTACCACATGTTTACAGCCTCTTTCAAACCGATACAGCCATGTCCCTTCCCAGCAAACCTTGTACTGCTATGTTACTATTGCTCGTTGCTCAGCCCCTGCTTAGTATGCATGCTTAGGATGCTACGAGGTTACCCTGTTACTCCTTGGTTTGGGATATCACATTATTATATTGTTGTTGATGATATGATTATTATAATGTTGACTATATTCGACGAAGGATGGAAGGTCTAGGCTATCCCGCCCCGACGCTTTGTTCCATTCGAGTCACCTAGGATCCGAGTTCTGTGTATTTGTTTTAAGACTGAGCGTTCCTAACCGCGTGTGGGATTTTATGGGGTCCCCTTTTCTTACCTACCTAGCTTCAAGCATTTCTAGAGGTGGCCCAAGCTGATTTACCATTTGAAACCGTGTGTGTGCTGGTCAGCTGCCAGTTGTTTACAAACCAACCCAGACCAGCGGAGACATGGTTTCCCTGTTGGTCCACCTTTGACCGGCGAGGGCCCGAGGCCTCACGTGAGGCGTCTCGGTAACCCAAACCCTGTTGAGACGGAAGAGTCCGATCCGAGAGCGTGGCCAGCTTTTGGATTGGTTGTCGACTCCCCGGGGGCCACCCGGATTTGTTCGTTGTTAGTTAGAGGGACCTGTCGTTTCGGATCTCTTGGAACTAAATCATAAAATGGTTGCCTATAATGGGTAGCAACTGAGAGAGATGGACGTGCGTGCGTAGCCTCGTAATGGGCAGTTGGTACACCCCTGCAGGGTTAAATCTTTTCGAGAAGCCGTGTCCACGGTTATGGACGACTTGAGACCTACTCCTTGTTCATAGACAACAACAACTGAGATAATCTTAATAACATGATCAACATGTGTGTGCCTTGACTGCTTCTTCGTCGGGATGCGAAGAGGAGGACAAGGATAGGATAGGTGTTATGTTTGCGTAAGTAGCTGATAGCAAGACTTGTTGGAGGCGATTCCTGATCGAATGCTTGGCTTCTTATCTTACTCTCTAGATCGTTAGCCACTTCATAAATGCTAGTGTGGCAGCAACCTCACCACTTACCCCTTCCTTACCGTAAACTACTAGTTGTCCTAGAATGACGAGTGATGAAGTCCTTGCTGGGTCAGATGACCACTACAGTTGGATGCTGAGTACCTCTGTACTCATGATACTACCCCCAAACTCTTTTCAGGGTTCTTGATCGACAACAGGTGTGGTGAACGACGTTTCACGTGGAAACTCGACGACGACTAGTTAGGCGGATCCCGGCGGAGGGCCTGGACCCGTGTGGTTATGGGATCGATGTTTTTCTCTTTGCCACTAGGCATTTGCTTGTAGTCTGTACTCAGACATATATCTTCCGTTGTTGTATTGTATCAAGGCAGTTGTATGCCGATTGTATGAGATGTTGTATCATGTATCTGTAATGTTGTGATATCATGTTGGAAATCCGGGGCATATGGCTTTGTCATATGTCGTGGTGGGACCGATATGTGCTTCGTCCCCAGATCTGGGTGGAAACACCTAGATCTGGAACAGTACCGCATATCGGGCCTTAAAACTTGGTATCAGAGCCTTACCGACCGTAGGATCCCTTCTCTGGTCGAAGTCGAGTCTAGACAAAAACTATTTTGTAGTTACTAAGTTAGTTATCGGAGAGTAGGAATCTTTTTACTCCTTACCCTTGCTCTGGTCAGGACAAGTGCCGTAAGTGTTTTATTCTAATCTTATCCCCTTCAAACCTCTAGGTTCTCGAGTTTGTGGAGTTTCGGAACTGTTACAATGCCTTTCTTGCAGCGTATTGTCTCGATTCCGAGCTCAGGTGGGAATTCCTGTAGTACCTTTAGCTTCTCCGGTTTCGGATATCATCTGGGTCGTCCTTTGCCCTCCCTCCTTTTGCCCGATGTTTTTATGACTTGCGTCGAAAATCACTATCCCTTGATCTGGTTTTCACGATTGTTCTCCCTCTTGACACTGACGGTTTCGTTTTTCCGACGATGTCGTCTCTCTGCGGAACTTTATCTCGACAGAAGTTCGACGTCGACATGGAGCAGAGTCCCTTGTTGGTGGTGTTGAAGATCGTCGTCTTTCTTTTCTCTCCCCCGGATCGTCCTGGATCTCGGGACGAGATCCCTTGTTGGTGGTGTTGTATTGTAACAGCCCGGTTTTCACAAAAATTTAAAATTTTGTTTTCGGGGTGATTTGTTTGATTGTCTGATTTGTTTGCGGTGTTTGCATCCCCGATTTATCGATCGGCGATTATTTTTCCCCCTCCTATCTCGTATCGGACGGAGACCGACCTTTGCCACCCTGACACTCGACCTTTGCGACACCGGGTTTCACCCGATCACCGTCGCGAAAACCGCACGAGACCAGCCGCAGCCAACGGAACGAAAAACCCCGTTTAATAATTAAACGGGTTATTTTTATAGCGCGCCGGAAAGTGTTTTCGGAACGGTTCCAGCGCTAGGTGAACGCCTCCGGCTCGACGCGCTGATCGCGCAGTTCGAAGTTTTACCCGAATCGGAGGTACTGCGGACCCCCGGCGGTCCGAAACGTGAGCACCGCGCGCGCGAGATAAAAACCGGGGATATTTTTGCAAACTGCCAGCCACCGGGGCTATATAAAGACCACCACACTCCCACCCATTTCTAGGGTTTCCCTAGCCAAAATTTGCAGCCACCTCCTCCACTTTGCCCAGTTTTGCCTCCCAGATCCCCAGATCCCGAAATTTTTTCTCCCTGGCAATTTTGGACCGTCAGATCGCAGATCGGAGGGCTACGGGCGCGCCACGTAGCCCCTTCTCTCCTCACCTCCTCTCTCCCATGGACGCGCCCGCGAGCCGCCAGCCGAGGCCGCCGCCGGCAGCAGCCCCGGCGATCTCCCTCTCCTCACCGCGGCCTCTTCCCTCCTCTCTTTCCTCCCTTTCCTCCCTCTCCTATCTCCCTCTCTCCCCTAACCCTCCTCCTTCGTCCCCGCAGGAACCAGGACCCGCGCCATGGACGCTAGGAGCTGGAGCACGCCAAGCTCTGCCCCGAAGCCGCGCCAGCCGCCGCCCCTCCTCCAGGGTCCGGCCGGAGCCGGGACCCCAGCCGCCGATCCGCTCCTCGCCGCGCCCCTGCACGCCTCCCTCGCCGGCAGCGAGCCAAGGCCGACGTGCGCCAGCCGCCGCCGCACCGCTCGGTCCAGACGGGGACGAGCACGACCGTGCAGCCACACACGGGCCAGCCTCCTCCCACGGCCCAGATCCGGCCTGGGCCAAGCCCAACCGCCCCCTCCAAGGCCCCAGCGGCCAGCCCAAGCCAGCCACGGCCAGTGGCCCGAGCCCACTGGGTGAGCCAGCCCATGCCCCTTTTTATTTTTTTTGCTAAGTCTGGAGTAATTCAGCTGCTGATTCGATTCCGCGTTGACGATAGCAAGAAAACCGTAGCTCCGATGAACGTGCCCCCAAAACGAAAACTGCTTAGATTTGCGTGTACTTCAATCCGTCTTTTGTGAGCATTTGCATTTGAGCTCATCTTGATTGTGTAATTGTGTGCTGAACAGGGCATCAGGCCGTTAAACTGCTACTTTTCCTGTTAAGTGCTGCTGTTATTATTTTGTTGCAATTTTGCATGATGATTTAACAAATCCATGAGGCCTATTGCATTGATTCTTTTTCCATTGTGTTAAGCATCATATGTACTTCATTTCCATGCTTTAACTTCCCATGTTTGGGTGCTCTAGCTATATTAAATCTTGATCCAAAGTGGTGATCCTGATGTTAATGTGCTGTTTTGCTGAAATTGTTATTTTATTGCAACTTCGGGTGATGATTTCTTCGCAACCGTTTATCGGAATTGAGTGCTTCCAATTGCATATTGTTAAGCATCATGTCTAGTTTCATTACATGTATTGCATTGCCATGATATGCTTGCTGGTCATATAGTTTTTTAGCTCCAAAGTTGCTATGCTGCTGTTTTTGACAGCCACCTCTGATTTTCACAAAGTCTGTTACTTTGCGATGCCATGTTGTTTGCTTAATATCTTTTGATCTATGATGCCTATTTGCAAGATTCTTTTTGCCATGCCTTCCCTGTCATGTCTACTTTATCTCCATGTCATTTGTGAGCATGTTTGCATCGATTATCCTGTCTGTGCATTGCTCTAAAGTGTGCTTCGTGATGTTGGCAGATTGTGCCCGTAACTTGTTTTGCTTATATCTTTTTAATTGTAACTCCGTTTGGGGTGTTCTTTATATGTAACTTGATTAGTTCTTCGTGTAATTTGTGTTTATGCTATTGTTTGCTGTTGTTAACCAACCTAAAATATGGTTTAGGACAGAACGGTACCAAATCCTTTAATTGTCGTGCGGCACTTAGTGTTATGCCATGTTTAGGATTGTGCCTCACTTAAATTGACTAGCATAGATAGTTTCCTTTATGCTTCACCTCTTGCCATTTTTGTGTGCTATGCCATGCTTGCTTGAGTTTCCATGTTAATAACCGTTGGTTGATCACCTGTAGCTAAGCAACTTGAACCACCGTAAACGTGCGGTATTCGTCGTGTGTGACCGATACCCCACTTAAACTGTTAGTAACCGTTCTCGACGATAGATCCGTATCGCGTTGCCGTGACTTGTGTTGTCTCTTTGATGTTGTATTGCTCTGTAGTAATAGTGGTGCACCGTTGATTGCTTTCCAGTGTTTATCGTCTTGTGTGCTTCCGCGGGTACCTCTCGGAGACGGTGCGAGCGTGCGATCGACTACACCTTCGGAATCCGACTTATCAACAGGCAAGGACTATACTTTACTTATGATCCATTCTATTTCAACCAGCGGTTTGCATGCTAGTCTAGGTTAGGTTCGATGTTTGATCCTACCACATGTTTACAGCCTCTTTTAAACCGATACAGCCATGTCCCTTCCCAGCAAACGTTGTACTGCTATGTTACTATTGCTCGTTGCTCAGCCCCTGCTTAGTATGCATGCTTAGGATGCTACGAGGTTACCCTGTTACTCCTTGGTTTGGGATATCACATTATTATATTGTTGTTGATGATATGATTATTATAATGTTGACTATATTCGACGAAGGATGGAAGGTCTAGGCTATCCCGCCCCGACGCTTTGTTCCATTCGAGTCACCTAGGATCCGAGTTCCGGGTATTGGTATTAAGACTGAGCGTGTCTAACCGCGTGTGGGATTTTATGGGGTCCCCTTTTCTTACCTACCTAGCTTCAAGCATTTCTAGAGGTGGCCCAAGCTGATTTACCATTTGAAACCGTGTGTGTGCTGGTCAGCTGCTAGTTGTTTACAAACCAACCCGGACCAGCGGAGACATGGTTTCCCTGTTGTGCCACCTTTGACCGGCGAGGGCCCGAGGCCTCACATGAGGCGTCTCGGTAACCCAAACCCTGTTGAGACAGAAGAGTCCGATCTGAGAGCGTGGCCAGCTTTTGGATTGGTTGTCGACTCCCCGGGGGCCACCCAGATTTGTTCGTTGTTAGTTAGAGGGATCTGTCGTTTCGGATCTCTTGGAACTAAATCATAAAATGGTTGCTTATAATGGGTAGCAACTGAGAGAGATGGACGTGCGTGCGGAGCCTCGTAATGGGAAGTTGGTACACCCCTGCAGGGTTAAATCTTTTCGAGAAGCCGTGTCCACGGTTATGGACGACTTGAGACCTACTCCTTGTTCATAGAAAACAACAACTGAGATAATCTTAATAACTTGATCAACGTGTGTGTGCCTTGACTGCTTCTTCTTCGTCGGGATGCGAAGAGGAGGACAAGGATAGGATAGGTGTTATATTTGCGTAAGTAGCTGATAGCAAGACTTGTTGGAGGCGATTCCTCATTGAATGCTTGGCTTCTTATCTTACTCTCTAGATCGTTAGCCACTTCATAAATGCTAGTGCGGCAGCAACATCACCACTTGACCCTTCCTTACCGTAAACTACTAGTTGTCCTAGAATGACGAGTGATGAAGTCCTTGCTGGGTCAGATGACCACTACAGTTGGATGCTGAGTACCTCTGTACTCATGATACTACCCCCAAACTCTTTTCAGGGTTCTTGATCGACAACAGGTGTGGTGACCGACGTTTCACGTGGAAACTCGACGATGACTAGTTAGGCGGATCCCGGCGGAGGGCCTGGACCCGTGTGGTTATGGGATCGATGTTTTTCTCTTTGCCACTAGGCATTTGCTTTTAGTCTGTACTCAGAAATATATCTTCCGTTGTTGTATTGTATCAAGGCAGTTGTATGCCGATTGTATGAGATGTTGTATCCTGTATCTATAATGTTGTGATATCATGTTGGAAATCCGAGGCATATGGCTTTGTCATATGTCGCGGTGGGACCGATATGTGCTTCGTCCCCGGATCTGGGTGGAAACACCTAGATCTGGAACAGTACCGCATATCGGGCCTTACAATATTTCTCTCTTTGCCATCCTAAGTGTCAACTCTCGTGCTTACGCTCATCCCTTGCATCAGTGCTCAAAATACCGAAAAGGAGTGGATCAAATTGAGTTGTACCTGGCTAGTGGTCTCGGGACGAGTCAAGATAAGATTCCAAAGAAGACCAAGTGTGAAACTTTAGTAGATTGAGTTCTCAACAAAAATACTTTTTTCTCGTATTCCCTATCCCCCTTCTTGCACGCAAACACCATTTGGATACATTCGTGTCACGGACAGCGAGAGATCTTGCACCTAATGTTCTTTTGTTACTTGTTTCAATGCTAATATAGACTCTTGCATGTTATGACTTGAATTGAATCACATACATTGATTTCTTTACTTTTCAAAGTTCTTATATGGTTGCTAGCATGTCACCACAGAAATTATGCTTTTTATCATTTAGCTACTCGAGGACGAGCAGGAATTAAGCTTGGGGATGTTGATATGTCCCAAACGTATCTATAATTTCGGCTTGCTCCATGCATGTTTTGTGTGATATTGCTATGATTTAGATACACTTTCATACACTCTTGATCATATTTGGACTAACCTATTAACTCAGTGCACCCCAGTGCGAGTTTATGTTTTCTGCTGTTTTTATATTTCAGTTTTCCCCCATATTAAAAGTACTCCAAAAATTCGGGAAAATCAGATAAAAAATCAGCGTAACAGAAGCTTCCAGAGTCCCGAAGGAGGGCAGAAGGGGGCCCACCTGGTGCCGAGGCGGCCATGTGGCGTGGCCTAGGGTGGGGCTGCGCCGGGTGGCCGCCAGGACATCTGGTGGACCCCCTGTCTGCCCCCCTTCGCCTATTTATTCCCCGTGACGCGAAACCCCTGAGGGCAGAACCCTTTTTTGCGATCTCACCTTTGTTCCGCCGCTACCGCGCTTCCAAGATCGGGAGCGCCAGTAGACTTCTTCCCGGCACCTTGCCGGAGGGAGGATCGACCTCCGGGAGCTTCCCCTCCACCATGGACGCTTCCCGGATGTGCCGTGAGTAGTTTCCTTTGGACCATGGGTCCGTGATCAGTAGCTATGTGATGTTTTCCTCCCCTCTTTGTTCTTCATGGTTTAGACCTCGTGAGCTGCCCTACATGATCGAGGCACATATGTAATCTTTCTGCTGTTGCTATGTTGATTTTGATGGGATCTGATGGATTCAGAGATTATGTTCAAATTGTGATAGATTAATATATTTTGTTCTTATCTTTTACATTTTTCTTCCTAAGTAATTCTTGCATGTTCTCCGTTGCTGTTTATTGCCTTGGCCAAGTAGTAGGTAGTAACGCCAAGAGGGAACATTATGCTCGATTGTGGGTTCATGCCCCCTGTTGACACGCTTGAGTGACAGAAACATGATTCTAGGGGATGTGTTGTTGCCACAAGGGGGAAAACAACAGTGCTTGTAACCGCGGTTGCAAGGATTGTTTACTTTACGCAAAGTGCTTTTTAATGCAGTTGTCTGTTGCTTTGGGTTTACACTTTGGGTGGGGCTCGCAACTTAATACCAGCGAGATGTTATGGATAGATGTCTCAAGGTGGATGATTAGAAGAAGATGCAGTTGGATTTCGGTCTACTTATTTTGGCGTACTGCCCATCCTTTTGAGCCCCTTCCTTTCTTTGTAGCATAGGTAGCATTGCGGTGCATTTATAATCCTGTCAATTGCCCATCTGTAATTTTTCACCTCGGATAGCATTTTTATCGTCTTTTGGGAGAGAGACATCACTTGTGAACATCACTGGACCCCGGTCCATATTCTCATCACTGTTTACACGCTCATTTACTTTTATGCTTTTACTTTCAGTTGCTATCATAATCATTATCCCTTGTGTTTTGATCCTTTGTAAACAACAAGATCGGAGAGATTGACAACCTCTCTGAACTTCGTTGGGAGCAAAGTTATTTGTGTTTGTGTGAAGGTCCAGGTTAAGAGAGCAATATATCTCAAACGGCGCATTTCTCGCTTCACCACCTCCTTATCATCTCCGGAGTCCTACTGGTCGACACTCTCAACCTTGGTATCTTCACCAAGGGAAACTTGCCGCTACGCTGCATCTCACCTTCCACTTGGGGTAACCAACGAAGGGAGAGAAGCAATTATATCTTTCGTATCACGCCCCCGCCTCCATTTGCGGTTGGCTTCTCTGAGATTATTCCTGACAGAGACTGAAGAGAGCATCCCAACAACGCCACCGAAGAAAAATCCAAAATCCAAACCACCAAATCCTAAGTCCCATTGATCTGAGTTGATTCACAATGACTTAGGTGAAAGCTTGCTAGCCTTGTTATCTTGGAGAATTCCAATTCTCCTAGATGGTTAGAGTGTCATCTTCAGAGAGCGAAGAGTTATTGTCGCCTCGAATTCAAGTTTGTCAAAGGTTTCAGAGATTTCCTTGATAATCTACCCCGAGTCAAAACTGGCCAAGCTCAAGGAGATTGGTGCAGTGGAGCAACGGACGAAGAGAGTTTTGCTCCATGTGTTCAGTCACCAGTCCCTCCAACCAGACGTAGCGCTTTGCAGAGCGTGAACTGGTCGAACAAACATCGTCGAGACAAGAGTTCGTTTTACTTCAATAAATTACTTTCCGCATTGCATTTGCTTCCCAGTTATGCTTCAACATGATTTGACTCGCTGTGTTTAGTTTCACTACTAGTTTTGCTTCCCAGTTACTAGTTTATGTGTTCCTTTTCTGCTATGCTTATGCTTCACTTCAAAGCTTCACTCAAAAATTTGAAGTGATTCACCCCCTCCCCTTCTGATCACATACTTGGACTTTCAATAAGGAACCACTTGGTGGCGCATTTCTGCAAAATGGCCAACCCTAAGCCTTAACCTCCATCGACCTCTCCCCTTGCCCGTACACACCCCACCATCTTGCCCCCTCTCTCTCTCCCCCCGTGCTCTCCCAATTCCCTAGCCGCACTGTCGCGCCTCTACGTGCCACCGCGCCTCCCCTCCCCTTAGCGATGGCCAACACTGTCGGAGACCCCCCTCTCCTCGCTGCAGGCCGCCAGTAAAGCCGCCCCCTCCACCGGACCTGCCCCCTCGACACCGCCCCTCATCGACCGCCCCTCTCTGCACCACTGGAGCCGCCCCCACCCCTCCACCAGCGACCTAGGTGACGCCCGTGACCACTCAACCGTTGCCTCCACGCCGGCCCCACCTTCTTCTTCTTCTTCACCTCGCAGGTGAGATTGAGTTGCTTTCCTTACCCTTCCCCTTCTTGTCCTTTGTTGTGCCTTCATCCACAAATTCAGAGAAACAGAGTTCAGTGCGAACACAAAACCAACATTGCTACCTACTGAATGCAATTTCTAGTCTAATCATGTGCCTAGTATTTTTTTTGAAATAAATTGGTCATGCAATTGCTCTGTGTGCCATGGTGCTGATTTAAGGTTAGAGTTTTGGTACTGTTTCAGCTTAATTATCTGAATTGGCTACTTTTAAGGTTAATTGGATTGTGCTAAATACTCACTGTTGCTTGCTATGGCCTCTGCTTATCAAGAAATATGTTGATATGTGTAGTTAAAATAGGTAGTAGTAGAAAATGTACATAAAAGTAGTCGTTCTTTGCTATAAAAGTTGTTTGGGTTGTGGAATAATTTAGAAATGGCTGAGCTGCTATTACAAATTTTCAATTTTCAGTTGTCTTTGGAATATTATAAAGATTTATCATAATCTTGTGTTAATGATGTTTTGTTTGAGCTTAATTATTAATTATGAAACCACCACCTTTTAATTCATGTACAAGTTCATGCTACGGATTCCTTTATATGCTATGGAATATATGATTCCTCGTACTATATGCTGGATGTGCCTATACGAAGGCATTTTTTTGTGCAGGGAAAAATCATTATCCCCTTTCTCCCGAAATGTTGATTAATTTTGATTTCGGATGGGAATGGGGCACTCCCATATTAAGAAAATTAGCAAAGGTCATGCCCAATTTTTTGAGTGAATTAGTGCATGACCTTTTCTAACTTTCTTGACCTAGAAGGTGCCCAAGTCTCAACCGAAACAAAAATAATCAACTTTTAGGGACAATATTGAGCTAATTAATTAAGTAGTTGCATATTAATTGTGTTCTGACATCAAATTACCTTTCATAATTACTTTTCTCCTATTTTCGAATACCGATGATTAAAATATAGTGTGACACAATGTGACATCGGGGGAGAGGGTGCAGCTACCCTTGTGATATGTACAAATACAAAACTTGTGCATCCAACTTGGGTAGATGCCACCCTCCCCCATGAATCTCTTGTGTGTCCAATCTTTGGAAGCTAGCTCAAAGAACAGGAGAAGGGATAAGGCAGAAGACAAGTGATAAAAGAAAACAAAGTACCCACCTATATATACACCCTCTCAAGGGTGCACATGCCATTCCCACACGCGAAGGGGAAGCGGCAAGATTTCCATAATTACAAGGAACGCTTCATATTCCAATACAAAATGCGGCATGCATATTCTCCCCCAATTAATACGACAGTAAAGCAGAGCATTCAAACTACTGTTGGAAATCCAACAGGTGCAACTAAGTGCAACATCCAACACGCGCGCAAACCGAAGTGTCATCGGCGCACAAGCGTGACGTGATAGATCAGGCCAGACAACAGATGTCATGATGCGCCATCAGCATCACAAAATCATCATGATATCTATCCCATACAGGAAGCACAGATTGACAGCACAATGCTACACAAACGTAGAAGCAAAAGGGAATCTTTCTCTGGTTTTTTATTTTCTAGCTTATCTCTTCAGTAACTTTTTCATCTATTTGTTTTCATCAAATAAACTCTCATCGGGAGTGCCTTGTCACTCCTAAAGAAGCAAAGGCGACATGAGGCACCTTATAAATACTTGAGTGCTCACTCGCCTCGACGAATCCGGCAAACACACCTCATTAAGGCTTGAGTACTCACTCGCCTCTAAAACAGGTGATCGAGTACTTACTTGTAAAACGATACAAACAAGCAAACTCTAAATGGTCGACTGACTGACTTGTCTAGTGGCTACTCCAATCTTCACCAGGAGATCATTCATACTAATACTTCTATCGATTGTTTACCGAGTGGATGCATTTTATATGGCACTCGCCCTTATTTCAGACCTGGGTTGTGATACTACTGCACCCAGAAGACGTGTGGAATCACATGTAGGTAAGACCCCACTGAACTATCGATCAGGTTGGGACTTGCCACAACGCGACTACACCAACAATTGTTTCCATACCCGAGTGTATGATAGGAAAATCCTAACGGACGCGTTGGGTCGATTTAGCAGTTAACTGGTGGTATTGATTATCTAAGCCCTCAACGGCCTAGGCCTTACTAGACACCAGTTTCGCCAAGTTCGTGTCGGGGGACTCGAGCTTGATTGTACTACTATGGTATTTGCCGCTAGTGCAATTCGCTGGGACTCGATCAGTCGGGTACTCGGGCCCTTTAGTTTAGCATCCCTCTCAAATCTTACAAAGTACATTATACAAACATCATGCAATTCATCAAAAGCGACACGCACTACAGCAGCTGACGCAGACTGGAGTCCCTGAGGCACTCGGGGGCTACTGACGAGGGGATACCCCCCACGACTCCTCGTCGTGAGGGTATGATACGTCCAAAACGTATCGATAATTTCTGCTTGCTCCATGCATGTTTTGTGTGATATTGCTATGATCTAGATACACTTTCATACATTTTTTATCATATTTGGACTAACCTATTAACTCAGTGCACCCCAGTGCCAGTTCCTGTTTTTTGCTATTTTTCTATTTCAGTTTTCCCCCATATAAAAAGTGCCAGAAAAATTCGGTAAAATTCAGATAAAAAATCAGCGTGACGGAAGCTTCGAGAAAATCCCGGGAGGGGCCAGAGGGGGGCCAAGGGGGGCCAGGCGGCCACCTGGTGCGGCCCCACCCCTGGCCACGCCACGGGGGGCACCTGGGGCCCCTGGCCCACCTCTGGCTACCCCCTTTCGCCTATTTATCCCCCGTCACGGGAAAACTCCAGAACGAGAACCCTATTCCGCGAACTCGGCTCTGTTCCTCCGCCTCCGCGCTTCCAAGATCGGGAGCACCAGAAGACCTCTTCCCGGCACCCTGCCGTAGGGAGGATTGACCTCCGGGAGTCTCCTCTCCACCATGGATGCTCCCTGGATGTCCCGTGAGTAGTTTTCCTTGGACCATGGGTCCGTGATTAGTAGCTATGTGATGTTCTCCTCCCTTCTTTGATCTTCATTGTTTAGACCTCGTGAGCTTCCCTAAATGATCGAAGCACCTTTGTAATATTTCTGCTATTGCTATGTTGAGTTTGATTGGATCTGATGGATTATGAGATTATGTTCAGATTGTGATAGAGTAATATATTTGGTTTTTATCTCTTATATTTTTTATCCTAAGTAATTCTTGCATGCTCTCCGTTGTTGTTTATTGCTTTGGCCAAGTAGTAGGTAGTGACTCCAAGAGGGAGCGTTGTGCTAGATTGTGGGTTCATGCCTCCCCGATGACATGCTTGAGTGACAGAAACATGAGTCTAGGGGATGTGCTGTTGCCACAAGGGGGAAAACAACGGTGCTTGTAACCACGGTTAGAAGGATTGTTTACTTTACGCAAAGTTCTTTTTAATGCAGTTGTCTGTTGCTTTGGGTTTATACTTTGGGTGGGGCTCGCAACTTAATACCAGCGAGATGTTCTGGATAGATATCTCAAGGTGGATGATTAGTAGTAGATGCAGATGGATTTCGGTCTGCTTACTTTGGCGTACTGCACGTGCTTTTGAACCTCTTCCTTTCTTTTGTAGCACAGTTAGCATTACGGTGCGTTCATAATCCAGTCAATTGCCTTTCTGTAATTTGTTTACCTAGCATAGCATTTTTATCGTCTTTTGGGAGAGAGACATCACTAGCGAACATCACGTATCCCGGTCCATATCCTCATTATTGTTTCCAAGCTATATTTACTTTTCTGCATTTACTTTCAAGTTTCTATCATTATCCCCTTGCGTTTTATCATTTGTGAACAACAAGACCGGAGAGATTGACAACCTCTCTAAACTTCGTTGGGAGCAAAGTTATCTGTGTCTGTGTGCAGGTCCACGTCAGTTGCGCCGCTGACACCTACTTATCATCTCTGGAGTCCTACTGGAGACAAACCTTGGTATCTTTACCGAGGGAAATTTGCTGTTGTGCTACATCACGCCTTCCACTTGGGGCTCAACAACGAAGGGCGAGAAGCCGTCATCAAGAGAAATTTCTGGCGCCGTTGCTAGGGACTCCAAGTGCTAAGATAGGATAGTTGCACACTACCCTTTACCTTTGTTTTTTAGTCTTGTTAGTTTACCTTTCAGTTTTTATCTTTGTCTCTTTTATCAAAAATCCAAAAAAAACCTGCCACACTTGCTGCTACTATGGGTTCCACTGAAAACACCAAGGTGTGTGACTTCACTAGTCACAACAACCAAGACTTTATCTCCACTCCCATTGCCACACCTGCCACTTCAGCTACCTCTTATGAAATTAAACCTGCTTTGCTAAACCTTGTTATGAGAGATCAATTCTCTGGTGCTGGAGATGATGCTGCTTTACACTTGAATAATTTTGTTGAATTATGTGATATGCAAAAGTATAAAGAAGTAGAAGGTGATGTTGTTAAGCTCAAGCTCTTTCCTTTCTCTTTGAGGGGAGATGCTAAAATCTGTTTTCAATCTTTGCCTAGAAATAGCATAGATTCTTGGGATAAGTGCAAAGATGCTTTTATAGGGAAGTACTACCCTCCTGCTAAGATTATCCAATTGAGGAGTAATATTATGAATTTTAATCAGTTGGATAATGAACACGTTGCCCAAGATTGGGAACGAATGAAATCTCTTGTTAAGAAATGCCCTACACATGGTTTGACTACTTGGATGGTTATCCAGACTTTTTATGCAGGCTTGAACTTTACCTCGCGGAACCTGTTAGATTCGACCGCGGGAGGAACCTTTATGTCAACTACACTTGGTGCTTCCACAAAGCTTCTCGATGAGATGATGACCAATTATTCCCAATGGCACACCGAACGCGCTCCAACAGGTAGGAAGGTAAACTCTGTCAAGGAAATTACCTCCCTCAATGAAAAAGTTGATTTAATTATGTCTCTACTTACCAAGCAACCTTCTATTGATCCTCATGATGTTCCTTTAAATTCTTTGGTTGCTCAAGAACAAGTAGATGTGAACTTTATTGCTAGAAACAACTTCAACAACAGTGCTTATAGGGGAAATTTTGCTAGCAATCCTAGACCGTTCCCATCTAATTATGGGAACAACAACATTTACCCTAGCAACAACTCCTATAATCCTGCTTATACGAAAAGAGACCTACCTAGCTATGATAAATTGGTAGAAATAGAGAAGGCTACTAAGAACTATATGCACACCCAGTTTGAACAAAACAAAGCCTTCTCTAAGCAAATAGGTGAGCATACTTCCATTCTGCAAAACATTAGTGAACAGCTTGATAGCCTGAATAGTGAGATTTCTAATCTCCAGGCTAGACTTACCGCCACCGAAACCCATGTTTCGAATATGTCCCACACCCAATCTACCTTGATAAATCAAATGGCAGCCAAGCCAGAAGTTGTCCCTATGGAAGAGGATAGAATTAAGAGCCTTCCTACACACCACACAGTTGCCAATATCCAAATTGTTGAGGACACTCAAACTATTAGCACCCAATGCACTCCTAGTCCCGTTGGACCTATTAATGGTGATGCTAATACCTCAACCATAGAAAAAGAACTCCTATGAACATAGAGGGTTTCAAACAAGTGAGCCTAGATGACACTACTACCACCTTTGATAGTAGTGATATTGATTTTGATAGTTGCACCCTCTCAGAAGTTATCAGTTTGCTACACAAAATGTCTAGAGACCCCCGCACTAGCACACTTAATCTTGCCTTCACAGAGCATATCACAAATGCTCTTATCAAAGCTAGGGAGGAGAAGCTTAGAGTATAAGCCTCCATACCTAGGAAGCTAGATGATGGTTGGGACCCTATGATCAAAATTAAATTGAATAACTTCTCTTGCTATGCTTTATGTGATGTTGGAGCTAGTACCTCTGTTATGCCCAAAAGAATATTTGATATGTTTGAATTGAAGCCTTTTGAGCCTTGTTCTTTTGGTGTTCGTCTTGTTGATTCTTCCATAAAGAAACTTTTGGGGAAGATCGACGATGTTCTTATCATTGTCAATGACAACTATGTTCCCGTTGATTTTATTGTTATGGATATAGAGTGTGAACCTTTATGTCCAATTATTTTGGGACGTCCTTTTCTTCGCACCGTTGGTGCAGTTATTGACATGAAAGAGGGGAATATAAATTTCCAATTCCCATTCAAAAAGGGGATGGAACACTTCCCTAGAAAGAAAATCAAGTTATCTTTTGAGTCCGTTACACGGGCTAGTTATTCTCTTTCTCTTGATAAAACTTGATTCTTCTTTTTGCATCATGCCTAGCTAATGGATTTAAAGAAGCGCTTTCGGGAGGCAGCCCGCAATGAATTTAGGTTTTTCTTTTTGCTTTTGTTGTGTCTTGATGATTGTTACTACTGTAGCAACATCATTGTATCTTTATTTTTCAGCTTTGTGCCAAGTTATAGCCTCTTACGGCAAGTGAAGTAAAAGTTGTGACATGCTGTCCAGAAAACAGATTCTGTCCTCGTGACCAGAAAAATTCCATAAAAATACCAGTTCATCTTTTTGAGCTGAATTTTTTACACAGTATGTTCTATACAATTAAGAAACTTCCGTATGTTCTGAGTTTTTTGATTTGAGTTGCAGAAGTGCCCCTAAAAAATTCTTTACTATCTGCTGTTCTGTTTTTCACAGATTCTGCCACGTTTTGTCTCTCCCTACTTTTGCAAACCTTAAGCTTGCTTTTTCTTTGCAAAAACTTTTTGGCACTCTTGAGAAACAGTATCTCTTCAAGATTATCTTTATATCCAGTGGAGAAAAATTATTTATTAAGGGTACTAACCTCTCTAATCAGCTTATGATGAGTTATGTATGAAGAGAGTTTTCAAGTGTGCGTTGGAAGATGATGAAAGAAGATCCAGGAGTGTCAAGCGCTCAAGCTTGGGGATGCCCCCATGCATCCCCCATAAATATTCAAGGAGACTCAAGCGTCTAAGCTTGGGGATGCCCCCATGCATCCCCTTCTCCATCGACAATCATCAGTTCGTCCTTCGTCTCACTATATTTTTATCACTCATGTGTTATGTGCTATGCTTGGAGCGTCTCGCTCTTAGGTTTTGTTTTTAGTTTTCTTTAGCTTTGCTTGCTGTTCATAAAAAGTTAGATCCTTTCTTACTTTGTGTGGGAGAGAAACACGCTCCACTTTCAAAATTTAGAACACATCATAGGATTCTTCATGCATATCTTTTTGTTGTTGTGTGTTCTTTATCTTTTCATAGCTACTGCCTTGTTTAGTTTTAGTCTTAGTTTGTCTTTAGCAAGAGCTTTGGCTTTTGTTTAGTTTGTGGCTGCAAATCTTTTTAGTTTTCATGTTTATCTTGTTAAGAGAGTTGGTTGTTGCACTGAGTTGTGTTTTGTCTTGAAAGTAGGTAATTGAGGTTGCTATTTAATTTTAGTAGTAGCTTGCAATAGTTTTGAGGCATTGTTGTGATTAATGTTTGGACTTTTGGTGTCAAGAGCTCTTGCCTATTAGTGATAGGTGTCGTATTTTGGGCAATCTGTGTTTATTTTCAAAACCTACAGAACTAGTTGAGAACTATAGCTACTAGATGGATCACTACTCTTCTGAGGAGTCGAATATTAGAGTACACTCACGTACCATGAGTCGAGGATGCGCAAGGATAACCAAACCCCCATACACTCCTCCTCGGGGTACTTGTCTCTTTGTGAACCTCCTCATTAGATTGAGAGTTGCCGATAATAAGTGCATGAGTTCTTCGGACTAATGTAAGTATTGAGAGTTGACACTTCCACCTTCCCATATTTTGCTAGCCTTTCCCGTGCCGTGCATTGCCTTCTTCTCACTCCGAGAGTTGGTGTCCACCTTCGCCGGTACATCCAAACCCTTGGCATGATACGCTCTGTCATCATAAGCCTCCATTTATCCTTCCTCAAAACAGCCACCATACCTACCTACCAAGGCATTTCCATAGCCTTTCCGAGTTACATTGCCATGCAACTTCCACCTCTTCATGACTTGATCTTCATGTCATACATGTTCCTGCTACACTGGCAGCGACATACATTGCATGCATCATGTTAGTTACATCTTCTTTATGTTTTGAGTACCTTGTAAAGTGTGAAAGATCTCCTTTACCTTCTTGTAAAATAGAGTGTTGCCCTTAAGTGAGGAAAAAATCCCAAAGTGGACACATTAAAAGATCCCAAAGAGGACAAATGAGAGTTAAATAGAAAGAGCCATTGAGGCCACCAAAAAAATACAAAAAATAGAAAAAAGAGAAAAAGAAATAAAAAGAGAGAAAGGGGCAACACTACTATCCTTTTGAGAGATCCACACTAGTACTCCCTTTATATCCTTGTACTCCATAGAGATGATCTTTTTGCATATAGTTTGGAGAGCTTCCTAGCTCGTATGTGCATCCGTTGCTTGGCAATCCCTACTCCTCACATCATATCTATTATTTGGCATCTCTTGCCTATGATTATCCTCATTGATGTGAGCCTTTCTCATCCTTTTTGTCTTCCTCCTCCACCATATTTCTCTCTTTTCCATCCTAAGTGTCAACTCTCGTGCTTACGCTCATCCATTGCATGAGTGCTCAAAATATCGAAAAGGAGTGGATCAAATTGACTTGTACCTGGCTAGTGGTCTGGGGACGAGTCAAGATAAGATTCCAAAGAGGACCAAGTGTGAAACTTTAGTAGTTTGAGTTCTCAACAAAAATACTTTTTTCTCTCGTATTCCCTATCCTCCTTTCTTGCACGCAAACACCATTTGGAGACATTCGAGTCACGGCAGCAAGAGCTCTTGCACATTTTGTTCTTTTGTTACTTGTTTCAATGCTAATATAGACTCTTGCCTGTTATGACTTGAATTGAATCTCTGGCCTTCATTGCTTTACTTTTCAAAGTTCTTTTATGGTTGCTAGCATGTCACCACAGAAATTATGCTTGTTATCATTTACCTACTCGAGGACGAGCAGGAATTAAGCTTGGGGATGTTGATACGTCCAAAACGTATCGATAATTTCTGCTTGCTCCATGCATGTTTTGTGTGATATTGCTATGATCTAGATACACTTTCATACATTTTTTTATCATATTTGGACTAACCTATTAACTCAGTGCACCCCAGTGCCAGTTCCTGTTTTCTGCTGTTTTTCTATTTCAGTTTTCCCCCATATAAAAAGTGCCAGAAAAATTCGGGAAAATTCAGATAAAAAATCAGCGTGACGGGAGATTCGAGAAAAGCCCGGGAGGGGCCAGAGGGGGGCCAAGGGGGGGCCAGGGGGGCGCCTGGGGCCCCAGGCCCACCTCTGGCTGCCCCCACTACAACAAAAACACCACGTATGGACGCTTTTTATGAGACGTTATTTGTAGTCGTCCCTATGACCATAAAGACTAAAGATCTAAAGACGCTTCTTAAGACGTTTACGAAGCGTCCTATTTCTTTTTCTTATAATTAGATTCAAAAAATAAATATGTAGTTCTAATAAACTTAGAGACGATTTATGAGACGTTTTAGCGTCCGAATTTATTCTTTTCTTAAACTTGATTTTTTTTGAATATTTTCTTATAAAACTTGAAGAGCTATTAAAATTAGATAATTTTGAACACAAAATCCGGATAACTAAGCCAACATATGAATTGAAAGGCATTTTGTTATATTATGTGACCTTAATCATCCCTATATAATATCATCCTATGCAATATTTTCCTCTATAATATCCTATAAATAAAAAATATTTAACTATTCTCTCTCCTAAAAATGCACGGTTGGTGCCAAAGCGTCGAGGTAGTATTTTTTTCACTTTATTATGCAAACAATCATAACCGCCGATTTCAGCTTGGCCAGTCTCAACATGGGTGCGCGACAGTTTCAGCATTGTCGCCGAAACCCGATCGATGCATCGCTCGGGCAAGTCGTAGCTTCCAGTGACACCAGTTTGAGAAAAAAGAAACAACTCACACATATTTTTATATAAAATTAATATTTTTTGTGGGTAAATATACTTTTAATAATTATCCATATATCAACTACAAAAAAATATCGAAAACATATTTTTATATACAATTAATACTTTTTTGTCGGTAAATATACAGTTAATAAATATCCATATATCAAGTACAAAAAAAATCATATATTATTGATTGGTGCCATCGAAATTATTTCGGTCTAATCAAATTTGGAGCCCCTGAACAATTTTATTTACCGCCTAATCTTCCAGCGTCCTCGAATTTTTTCAGTCCATATAATCCCACCCGGGATATTTCCCCTCACGGCGCAATCAACGGATCTCCCACATCCCCATTTCTTCAACTTCTAATTCCAATCTGAGCAGACCCCGTGCACCGCCCCTTCCCCAACCCTTTCCGGCGGCAGCCTCATCCCAAAACTCTGCCCACCGCCGACTCCCGTTCTCCCCCGTCCGTAGCTGGAAGAAGCACGTTTGCGTCCGTCGTTCTCCATACAGAATGTTGAGCCTCGTCCACGTCAAGCAGGTTATTCCAATCCCATACCCCCTACAACTTTAGAACTTTAGCATTAAACCAATCAAAGTGGCCTCATTGATTTACACATCTCAAGTCTCTATTCTCTTCTACGTTCGTCTCCTTACTCCCTTCATGTAGGCATGCTCTCTAAGTGTTTGGTGAATTGTTTGCTTCCCTAGAAATCAATTCGGATAGATTTCCTTGAAAATATGTGAGGAACTGTTTGATCCAATTAAATTTAATATCTAATCCCGAAAGTATTACAAGTGGTGTTAGATAGATCTCTGCACATAAAGTGACCTATTTGTGCCACATCCATTTAATATGTTTACAGTTTTCTTGTAGTTACTATTAGATTACTATTGGATCTTGCATGCTTTAGTTATCTATTAGCATTATATAATGGTGTGTATGCATGGCCTCGACATACTTTTCTATGCAAACGTCACGCCTGTCATTAGCTATTTTATTAGGGGCGTGCTTGGCGTCCGCCGGCTGATACTTGGAAAAGATCCGCCGGTTTGACTGCCGTTGGATTAGGTCGTATCCTACGGACATGCGTACGTTCAGAGATGCCAAAGAAATATTCTTTGCAACAGAATGCTTGTTGCGAAGCTCCCTTACAACAAGATGCTTGTTACGATGCTTCTTTATACACAGAGATTTTTTATAGGCGCCGTTGAATTTAGCGTATCACCTAGAATATATTTTGCAACACGATGATTGTTGTGAAACTCTTTTGCAACATGATGTTTGGTGCAAAAATTTATTTTTACGTACATATTTTTTTGCAACCCGGTGCTTGTAACGAACGATGTTGTAAAGACTCTTTGCAACACAAATAAAGTTGCGAAACTTCTTTGCAGCAACATCCTTGTTGCAAAACAATTGCAACATCATCCTTGTTGCAAAAAAAGCATTGCAATTGCCCTTGTTGCGAAGTATCTCGTGATTACATACAGTTGACTAAATCCAGACGTAACTAGTTATTAAAATAAATAAATAAACAGAAGTACTGGTGGGGCACAAGGACGCGTGGCGTACAGGGAACCCGGCGGATGCAACGGAGCGATCCGCCGGTTGATTTTAACCGTTTCCCATTTTATTAACATGCAATTTTAACACAGCTGATGAGCTGAGACGGCACCGGATCGCCGAGCACGTGGCCCTCCTCTCCAGGCCACCGGATCTAGGTGAGATCCGTCATGGATGAGTTATCGGCGTTAGCTTGCTGTGGTGCCTCTATTCGCTGCCCAGCGACTGCCCTCGACG
This sequence comes from Bromus sterilis, assembly GCA_950022295.1. Taxonomy (NCBI): domain Eukaryota; kingdom Viridiplantae; phylum Streptophyta; class Magnoliopsida; order Poales; family Poaceae; genus Bromus; species Bromus sterilis. Next base: position 340,998,269 of record OX465596.1, on the reverse strand, counting down.
CATCCTTGGCGGCTCTCTCCATGGCCCAACCGCCGCCCTCGAATAACCATCTGACAGCCTCGACACCTACCGCCCTACCCATCCTCTTCTCCCCTCAAATTCTCTTATTCTCTTGTGGAATCACAGGCTCAGCAAGGTGAATCTATGTTGTGAAATCCCTATGATGTTGCCTATAAAACCTTGTTGTTTCTAGTTACCCGTTTGTGAAGTGCAAAACACAGTACATCCAAAGTTCAGTATTCTGAACTGAAAATCAACAGCTTTACAGGAAAGAAGCCGACAAATAATTATATAAAGCACGTTATACAAAATAATTCAGCAAATAATACAACCATGGCTTACAAGACCTCAATAGATCAGCTACAGTTTTTGCTGAATGTTTCTATCCTTCCGACATATGTTCCTCTTTCTTTGAAGCCAATGATTATTTTGTTTATTTTTCCTTATTTGAGATGTCATAAGGTATTAGCTTCCTATGGTTTGAATTGTTTACGTTACCTGTAAAGTTCTATATTTCAACACGGCACATATCTGTAGCACACAGAGATGCATATTGTTATAGATGACAAGAGAATGCAAATATTTGAAGACTTCAGTGAAGAACAATAAGTTGTTCACGATGTTTTTCATATTATAATGTGATAATTGCAGTACTTTTCAGATTACAAGGAGCATGTCGTTGCATTACATAAAGGATTCTCTGAAACAACAGCAGTTGAACTATTTCATGTAGTTGCCCTGTACTTCACCAAGGAACAGACAAAGTATTTGGATAGTACTAAATATTGTAGGATGGGCACTGCAAATCCATCGCAAGACTTTTCGGCCAAGAAATATTTGGATCTCCAATAAAAAAATTCTGGAAGAAAAAATAGACCTAGCTTGCAAATTGTATAGCTCGCAAATATAGAAATAATGATCTTTTTTATTTTTTTGATTTTCTAGGTGACCGGTGTTAGGTTTTGAGGGCTGAGAAGAGGGATGCCAGAAAAATCAACATGTTCAGCATCACGGGAAGAAGTTGATCACAAAGGAGAACAGATATCTCCTACATCAAGATGGAGCGCATAGTGCTCGATTAGTTGGTTCAGTCAGGTATTATCACGCTTTTCATGTTCCAGTACACCTGCTCCCTCTGTTAGTGATTTTGTTTGCTCTAACTAAACAAGGTTAACCCTTTTTATTTAAGAAATCAAAGTTCCAAGTATCATCTCTCTACTTTGGCAATAAAAAACATAATTCATCCTTCAATTTAGTCCTGTTTGTACTGGTTTTAATTCCTATTCGTGGACACACTCTAATTTGACACTGATGTTTCGATTTGGATGTTCATCTCTATGATGGTTTAATTTAGTTAGTGCTGCTAAACACATCTGCCATTCTTTGGTTCTAAGCTTGACTCTTTAGTAGTGTTACTTGACACTTTAGACTTAACATGTCCTCTTTTCAAGTGATTTATAGCTACTGTGTATGCACTCTTAGATCTTGATGAGAACGGAAAAAATTATTAGCCTTCGGTTATTATTGTATTTTCCTTTATGTAACTAAAACTTCCGGAGTGTCCCCTTCGGAAATTATATGTTGTGTATGTGTGAGGTCATTTACTGATTGTTTAGTGATTCTACCTATTTGTCAAGGAGCGTGAGTTTTATTGACAAACACATATTTCCTATGCAGTAGCTTTTGTACTACTGAAAATAGGTGGCATTAGTTGTGCGACTATTGACATGTTCACTGGATCTATAATTGGATGCCTCTTGTTGTATGACTATATATGATTCAGTTGATTTGGCCAATAGGAAGCCATCTGAATTGCTTCTAATCATTTTGTTAGCTTTTGTCATGGAAATAGCTATGTGCATTACTGATTAAATAAGAATCTTGGGGCTTCCAGCAATCTAAAACTCTAGGTTTGGGATTATCTTAGGTTGCCAATGGCTATATTGGAAATGTGTAATTAGATATGACACATACATAAGAACTGTGCAGCATTCTTGTATTACAAATTAGCATCAGAGTGATACTGAAGAAGTGAAGATGCAAGTCTCTGTTTCCACAAACATCACTCCTTTGGACTTGTATTGTTTCCTGTTATTGAAGGTGCTTGATAGATACAAGATACTTGGATTTTTTTTAGTTCTAACAGTTGGTGTTACCTCATTCCTTCTTACTAAACCACAACAGCACTTCAGGTTAATGCATTACCTTGCATTCTTCTACTGATGTTGCATTAAACTACATCAACATTTTATTCTGGTCCTTGCAATGCATTGTCAAGAGTTTGCATAGATTTCTGAATGATTTTACTTGAATAAGGATGTTACTGTTCTATTCATCTATGTATGCTTCTATTTTGGAAATCAGTTTCAGAATAATGAAATTGACGCATCTCAGATCAATAGTTTATCATGAACATTACTGAATTTTTAGAATTGAGTTCTGTTTCGATTGGATGTTAGAGAGAACTTGCAACCTGAAGAAGTAGAGCAATCCTCGTTGTTTGTATATAGGTTATTTAAATTGGGTAAAAGAAATCTTTCTTTATGAAATTTCTTCACCTATAAATATAATCTAACCTCCCTGATGACTAATACCTCAATTTTCATTTTGCGCCACCCAGATTTTCATTTTTGAGGCGATGTTTGTGTGGTGATGATAGCTGCCCTTAGTATTGCAGAAGACGTGAGGAGGATAGATAGTCCTTGGCACACTGCATGACTTGGTCGAAGTTGGGCGCAACTGTTAATGGGGCTAAAGAGACAGGAGTTGGGACTTTCGAACAATGCTTTTGAAAAGGAGTGTATTGCACGAGCCTGGAGCAACTATGGAAGAATTACTCTTTAAATGAACAAATATTATGCATCATGTAGAGATTTTAGCTTCATAGGAAAGCTTAGTTCTACTTTGTAAGTTCTTTTCTTAGTTATTTGCATCTTTCACACGAATTTTTGATTTTAATCAGTTGTGAACTCAAGGTGTTCATTCCTATTAATTAGTCCACTGGATTGGTTACAAAGTGTAATATTTTTGTGAATGGGATACTTGTGAATGCAATTAGTGATATGGGCGGATGCCTTTATATTAATGTTTGTTGATTGTGCATGCAATTATGGAAGTATATATATGTCTATATAATGATATTTGTTGATCATTCTGGATATGCATTGACATGATAAATCAACTAAATTTGCAATGATGAAATGGAAATTCAAAATAAATAAAGTAATATTGATAATAAAATATTTGATAGTTACAAAGAAACCTGTCCTATTTAGAGATGCATATGACATCCCTACATTTTTTTTGAGCGGTATATGACATCCCTACATAGGGTGTATATACATGGGCCCATGACAAATGAAACGTCTTTATGTGAGTAGAGACGTGATATGAGCGCAGCTAACATAACGTCTCTATAAATCTTGAGATGACTTTGAACGTCCCAACAAAACGTCTCTACAATCTAGAGACGACTTTGAATATCTCAACCCAGCGTCTCATGCCATGTAGAGACGCTTAGCCGACGCGTCTACATGTTTTGAGACGATGCGTGAGGAGACGCTCCTGAGATGTTTTACTAAGTCGACTCTATGGTTGCATAGAGATGCAATAGCACGTCTCTATCAATGGAATTGTGCGTCTCTACACGTATATTTTATTGTAGTGCCCCTTTCGCCTATTTATCCCCCGTCACGGGAAAACTTCAGAACGAGAACCCTATTCCGCGAACTCGCCTCTATTCCGCCGCGGCGCTTCCAAGATCGGGAGCACCAGAAGACCTCTTCCCGGCACCCTGCCGGAGGGAGGATTGACCTCCGGGAGCCTCCTCTCCACCATGGATGCTCCCCGGATGTCCCGTAAGTAGTTTTCCTTGGACAATGGGCCCGTGATCAGTAGCTATGTGATGTTGTCCTCCCTTCTTTGATCTTCATTGTTTATACCTCGTGAGCTGCCCTACATGATCGAGGCACCTTTGTAATATTTCTGCTATTGCTATGTTGAGTTTGATCGGATCTGATGGATTATGAGATTATGTTCAGATTGTGATAGAGTAATATATTTGGTTTTTATCTCTTATATTTTTGTTCCTAAGTAATTCTTGCATGCTCTCCGTTGCTGTTTATTGCTTTGGCCAAGTAGTAGGTAGTGACTCCAAGAGGGAGCGTTGTGCTAGATTGTGGGTTCATGCCTCCCCGATGACATGCTTGAGTGACAGAAACATGAGTCTAGGGGATGTGTTGTTGCCACAAGGGGGAAAACAATGGTGCTTGTAACCACGGTTACAAGGATTGTTTACTTTACGCAAAGTTCTTTTTAATGCAGTTGTCTGTTGCTTTGGGTTTACACTTTGGGTGGGGCTCGCAACTTAATACCAGCGAGATGTTCTGGATAGATATCTCAAGGTGGATGATTAGTAGTAGATGCAGATGGATTTCGGTCTACTTACTTTGGCGTACTGCCCGTGCTTTTGAACCTCTTCCTTTATTTTGTAGCATAGTTAGCATTGCGGTGCGTTCATAATCCTGTCAATTGCCTTTCTGTAATTTGTTTACCTCGCATAGCATTTTTATCGTCTTTTGGGACAGAGACATCACTAGCGAACATCACGTGTCTCGGTCCATATCCTCATTATTGTTTCCAAGCTATATTTACTTTTCTGCATTTACTTTCAAGTTGCTATCATTATCCCCTTGCATTTTATCATTTGTGAACAACAAGGTCAGAGAGATTGACAACCTCTCTGAACTTCGTTGGGAGCAAAGTTATCTGTGTCTGTGTGCAGGTCCACGTCAGTTGCGCCGCTGACACCTACTTATCATCTCTGGAGTCCTACTGGAGACAAACCTTGGTATCTTTACCGAGGGAAATTTGCTGCTGTGCTACATCACGCCTTCCACTTGGGGCTCACCAACGAAGGGCGAGAAGCCGTCATCAGGGTACCTGGTGCGTGTCACAGCTGGCGAGCCATAGAAGGCTTTGGGAGGCCCAAGATCGATCCACCCAAAGCATCGACGACCACACCGACATGGAGTCCCAAACTGACATGGAGTCCAGGAATTGGAGCAAGGATAAATAGAATAGGAAACTCCTTGTAAACCTAGAAGGAATCCTCGAGGCCCACCCTAGTATATAAAGGCCGGGAGAGGGGATGTCTAGGCAGATCAATACTCATCGCAACATGATACGTCCCAAACGTATCTAGAATGTCTGCTTGCTCCATGCATGTTTTGTGTGATATTGCTATGATCTAGATACACTTTCATACACTTTTGATCATATTTGAACTAACTTATTAACTCAGTACACCACAGTGCCAGTTCCTGTTTTCTGTTGTTTTTCTATTTCAGGTTTCCCCCATATTAAAAATGCTCCAAAAATTCGGGAAAAATCAGATAAAAAATCAGCGTACCGGAACCTTCTGAAATCACCCGGGAGGGGCCAGAGGGGACCACCCAGGGCCCCAGGCGCCCTCCCGGCGTGCCCTAGGGTGGGTCCGCGCCAGGGGGGCGCCTGGACCCCTGGTGGACCCCTTGGCTCCCCCCTTCCGCCTATTTATTTCTCGTGACGCGAAACCTTCGAAGACAGAACCCTTTTTTGCGCTCTCCCCTCTGTTCCACCGCCGCCGTGCTTCCAAGATCAGGAGCGCCAGCAGACCTCTTCCGGCACCTTGCCGGAGGGAGGATTAACCTCCAGGAGCCTCCCCTCCACCATGGACGCTTCCCGGATGTGTCGTGAGTAGTTTCCCTTGAACCATGGGTCCGTGATCAGTAGCTATGTGATGTTCTCATCCCCTCTTTGTTCTTCATGGTTTAGACCTCGTGAGCTTCCCTACATGATCGAGGCACATATGTAATTTTCTGTTGTTGCTGTGCTGAGTTTGCTGGGATCTGATGGATTATGAGAATATGTTCAGTTTGTGATTGAGTAATATATTTGGTTCTTATCTCTTATATTTTTGTTCCTATGTAATTCTTGCATTTCTCTGTTGCTGTTTATTGCTTTGGCCAAGTACTAGGTAGTGACTCCAAGAGGGAACGTTATGCTCGATTGTGGTTTCATGCCCCCCGATGACACGCTTGAGTGACAGAAACATGAGTCTAGGGGATGTGTTGTTGCCACAAGGGGGAAAACAACGGTGCTTGTAACCGCGGTTGCAAGGATTGTTTACTTTACACAAAGTGCTTTTTAATGCAGGTGTCTGTTGCTTTGGGTTTACACTTTGGGTGGGGCTCGCAACTTAATACCAGCGAGATGTTCTGGATAGATATCTCAAGGTGGATGACTAGTAGTAGATGCAGTTGGATTTCGGTCTACTTATTTTGGCGTACCGCCCATGCTTTTGAGCCTCGTCCTTTCTTCGTAGCATAGTTAGCATTGCGGTGCATTTTTCATCCTGTCAATTGCCCTGTTGTAATTTGTTTACCTTGCATAGCAGTTTTATTGACTTTTGGGAGAGAGACATCACTAGTGAACATCACGGGACCCTGGTCCATATTCTCATCACTGTTTACGCGCTCTTTTATTTTCCTGCTTTTACTTTCAGCCGCTATCATTATCTGTTGTGTTGATCCTTTATGAACAGCAAGTCCGGAGAGATTCAAAACCTCTCTGTAATCGTTGGGAAGCAAAGTCATTTGTGTCATGTGCAGGTCCAGGTCAAGGAAAGAACGTTTGTCTAAAATGGTGCCATTGTTTCCTTGACACCTACTTATCATTCTCGGAGTCCTACGGATTCGATACTCAACCTTGGTGTCTTCACCAAGGGAAATTTGCCGCTACTCTATGTAACATTCTCACTGTCAGAGAACAGTAATCACCATTACTGTTGATCACTACTGTTCCAAAATTTTGCTTTGAGAAACATGGTTCAGTTCAAATTCAAATTCCCCTTTTGATGTTGTTAAGCAATGTGAACCATGGGCCTTGATCATGAAAATTCAACACAAGTCCAATCCCATAACCAATTGCAAACAAGGCAAAGCTTGAAATGCTTTTGGTTGGATATTCAAAATATTGTGACAATAACATCTTTTCCAAAAATCTTGGAACCACTTTTATAAAATCCCAAATAATCATTGGACCATGCCAATGTGGTCTTGGGTATTTATTGTGCTATGGAAAATTTCAAACAAATAATAATAGTGCTAAAACAACACTATTTGCCTTTTGCAAATTCCAAATAAATATCCAGTGACTTTATAAAGTCCCAAAACTTTTTGTAGACCTCTCGTATGATGTTGTATTAATTATGGTACATGTGTCATATTTTACTAAAATATAAAATGCATCAAAATAAATGCCACGGAGTTTAACAGGAAAGAAAAGAGATAAAAAACTAACTAAATCTATCTCTCGCCGCAGGCGATGCCAACCAACCCGGCCCAGCCCCCTCTCCTGTCTTCTTCTTCTTCCCCCCGCTCTGTTCATCACGTGCCACACGGGGGCACGTCGACGCCGGGCACGCCGGCCCCTCCCCCCACCTGACCGTTGCCCCCCCACCTGCTCTGGGTGGATAAGAGCACCCCGGGGCCACCCCCGAGCCCGCATGGAAACCCTAGACGCCCCGTTTTTCCCCAGGTACTCTTCCCTCCCCTCCCGCGCGAACCCGAGCGCGGCCGTCGCCAAGCCGTCGTAGCCGACGCGGCCACCGGCCACCTCCGGCCCGGCCTTCTTGTCCAGGAGCTAGCCCGCGCCCGCTCCTTCTTCCCGCGCCCCCAATCGAAGCCGGCATCCACTGGAGCCTCGCCATCACCGCTGTTTCTCCACCGCGTTCGCTGCGCCATTAACGCCGTGGAGCTCTACCCCGACCACCTCCGGCTTCCCTGAGACAACCCCGAGCTCCACTGTGAGCCCCCGCTTCTTCCCCTTCTTCTCGCGCTCCGTTTTGTGCCGTTTGTCGCCGTCCCCATTGTTCAGAACTCCGGCCGCCGCGCACCTGCTCGCCGGCGTTGCTCCGGGCGTCCTCGTCGCTAACTACCACCTCAGCTCGCCTCGCGGTGCTGCGCCCGTTCGAGCGAGCCCTAGCTCGCCTGCTCACGTGGACGGAGGCGCCCGGACGAGCAACGCCGCCGCGTCGGGTCCTCGCCGCCGGGAGCCAGCCAATGTGGCTGGGTTGGTTGCCACTAACCACCCCACCCCTGTGACACCAACTGATGGGCCCCTCCTAAATTAACCTGTGAATTACTCTTTATTCCGGATGAATTTATTCCGAACACGAAAGTTGTCCGGAATGGTTCAACTAACACGGATACACCCCCCTTATCTTTGTCGGATGTCCACGACACCTCCGGCATGTTACCTTCCCCCTCCGGTCGCCCTGTCCGGTAATCACCCGGAGCCGGTAGTTCATCCCCGAATGAATTCCCGCTCCGAGCAACGTGCATTGCACTGCGTTAGAACACCGTTAACTTTGCATACGTCATGCCATGTATTTGTTTGCTATGATTTCTTTGTATTTACTGTGTTTATCCCCCTTATTCTCCGGTAGACCCCACTGCCGTCGTTGACTACACCGCCGCCGGGTACGACTACTTCGTCGACGACCCTGCCCCTACCGTCGAGCTTCCAAGCAAGCAAAGCCATTCTCTTCCCCAGATATCGCCTACCTTTCCGTACTTTCTTGCACTAGGCATTGTTACTGCTGCTGCTACATTACAATCCTATTCAATTGCATAGCCTTATTTTGTAGCCCCTTGATGTACCTTCCTTATCCTATGCTGCCTATTATAATTATGCATTATTCAGCAGTGAGCCCTGCGCATTGTTATCTAGGATTAGATAGCGGGTCATGGCCACTCCGGGGAGTGAAGCAGATACAAAATATATACAACTGCAACAGGTACGGATCAATGCAGACGCCCTCGGGAACCTACAATGGCGAGACTCTACCGAGTCGCTTTGAGTTTGACTTACGAGGGGACTGACTCGTAATTCACTCTTGTCGGCTCAGTAGCGTAGCATCACTGGGATGATACGAGGGTATTCCTCTTTAGTTCATTCCTCTGGTGTCTCGGCACCACCGGGGTGATACGAGAATATTCCTCTTTAGTTCATTCCGCTGATGTCTCTGTCGAACGTATTTAAGTGTGCCATCGAGGGTGATTCCTCCTGGTTTCACTTAATGGTAGGCACTCGAATCAACTGGTGTCCTTAAAGGTAAGAGTCGGGCGACCCAACGGTGCCCGCGAGCGGTATATTGTCGGGAGCGACAGGGAGGGTACGACCGACGTTACTGGCGTGCTTGGCCCCTGCTCGTATCTCGCGAGAGTTACCAAACCACGAAAAAGTCGAGCTCTACCAAGAGCACACGCGAGACAAGGTAAGGAGACGGTTCACCTTGTCGGTAACCGCACGCTTTGACGGGACGATAGGGCAGGCCCCGACGTTACCGGTGGGCCTTGTTGATGTTCGTTGTCCATTGTGATGTTAGTCAGACAGCGATAACGGTTGTCTGCGAGATAATATTAAAATTCTAATGGTTCGGCGGATGACTTGAGAGACCCGTTGGTCTGTACGCACTACCTTCACGTGGGATAAGGAGTTATGGGCTCCCCTGCGTCGTAGTTTGTCCGAAAGCTCTTCAGACGTCAGCAGTACCACGGGCTGATAGCCGGGAAGCGGTCTTGTCTTCTTTGCTTCAGCAGGTGTGTTTTGGATTTGCTTTTGCTTCACCGACCAGTCTCGTACCGTGCAGGAGCGTGCAAGGGTGAGGGACCTAGACCCCTTGGCGCATAGGATATAGTCCGGCGGATGGCCTTTTTGCTGAGCCTAGGATGGGCTGCGATGTGTCGGATAGCCTCGGTGGGGCATTCCCTAACAAGGTGTACGCCACCCTGGAGATCCGAGCGTGCAGGTTGAACAGTAGTGCACCCCTGCAGGGAGTTTAATATATTCGAATAGCTGTGTCCACGGTAACAGGACGCTTTATGCTGAAGCTGGATCTTACCACTACAAACTATTACTATTAAACTGTTTGGTTCCGGGTTTTCTTCCTCGCAGGGAAGTCGAGGAGGGGAACTCGGAGGCATTATTATTATTAATCATTACAACTTATATTATACAATGTTGCAGCAACTTCTGCTTCATTGTTACTTTATGCTTTATATAAACTGTTGGCTGTTTCTCTTCTCATGCTGCAAGACACCGTCAGAAGATGCTAGTCTTCGATAGGCCTAGCTTCTTACCCTTATTCTGATTTCTATCTTGCAGTCCACTATATACAGCCTCCCCTTTCCATTTGATACAATGCATAATGCTTAGTAGAGGACGTAAGACTCGCGGGTATGCTAGATACTCACCTTTGCTTTATTTTCCCCCTTTATGTTTTGCCTGATCGGCCGCTGCAGTCGACGTTGGAGCCCAGGAGCAGGAGTACCCCGGAGGCGGATACTACTACGTCGAGACCCCCGCTGACCAGGACCAGGAGTAGTTTCGGAGGCTCCCAGGCAGGAGGCCTTGCCTTTTCGATCTGTATCTCTAATGTTATTTGTGCTAGCCTTCTTAAGGCAAAAACTTGACTAACTATGTCTGTACTCAGATATTATGGCTTGTATAACTTATTTATTCGGGTCCGGGTGACCCCTTATCTTGTAACATATTGGTTTATCCTTTTGTGTTTAGTGTTGTGCTGTGATATTCTCACCATGGCACCCCAATCTCAGCCGTGTACCCTGCGTGTATGATTACTGTACACGGTCTGATTTTTGGGGCGTCACAAGTTGGTATCAGAGCCGACTACCTGTAGGAAGACACCCCACCACTACCTAGTCGAAGTTGAGTCTAGACTTTGAAAAACTATTTTGCTAACTTAATGTTTGGCTTACGGGCCCAAATCGATGTCACTACGTGTGATATCGATGGTATTAGGATCCTTTTCTCCTTACCTATGCTCTGGGAATCTTCTCTCTTATCCTTGCTGGTAAGTTTTACAAACTCTGACATTAGGATCACGTTCTCTTGATTCCATCCGGCGATTTGGTGCTTCCCCATTGATTGAGTCGTGTCGCAGAAGTTCTACCCCAGGTCCCGGACCGCGGATCCCATTCTCATTTTGGGCAGGCCGCGCGTCCTCTGGCATTAACTCCTGTGGCCAACAGTTTTCTAGCAGCGTGATTGACATAGTGGAATCTATGTCGCGTCGTCTAATCCTTACCGCGGTCTGCGCGCCGCCTAGTGTGTCCTTTTTCCTTAATTTCTACGATGTTACGCTGCCCGATTTTTGATTGATTCTATGTGTGGATGTGTATGTCTTATATGACTACTCCTATATATTAGCGCCTCCTCTTTGTTGTCGCTTTACCTCTTACTCGTTTCTGGTACCTCGATAAATGTTCATCGCTGAAATACCCCTGTTAAATTTTAGCAGGATGGCTGGTCGTGGTGGTCATGGTCGTGGTCGTGGTGCCAACGATCCACCTCTGCCGCCGGACTACATGGCCGCAATGATGTAGCAGTTTCAGATGAACCAAGTGTTCATGCAAGGAGTCATAGATCAGCTCCAGAACTAGAATCAGAACCAGAACCATTCGCCTGTGGTTACTCTGCGGGATTTCATGCGTCTCAATCCCCCTCTCTTCCACCAACCTGAACAGTCGCTGGATGCCGATGATTGGCTCTGTGACATCAACCGTCAGTTGGAGTTTGCTAATGTGAGCGATGCTGATTACGTCAACTTCGCGTCCTATTTCCTGCGTGGACCCGCTGCTCAGTGGTGGGACACTTACAAGGGCTCGCTAGCTGAAGGGACTGTCTTCACCTAGAATGACTTCAAGACTACCTTACGTGCTTGTTATGTCCCCCAGGCGATTATGAACCGTATGAAGGCCGAGTTCCGCAACCTTGTTCAAGGCAACAAAACTGTCGAGGCTTATCAGAGGGAATTCCTCCGCCTCTCCCGCTATGCTGCAAGTGACCTCCCCGATGATGCAAGTAGGCAAGAGAAGTTCCGTGATGGACTCAACGCAGATCTCCAGCTTGCATTGGCTTTGCACGTCTTCCCCGACTTCGCCACCATGGTGAACCAGACTATCACTCTTGAGACCGCTCAGCTTAAGTTCGGTGGTTCGCCGAAGAGCCCTCGTGATGCTGGCTCATCTTCGGGCACAGCACAGAAGCAACGCGTTTGGCTTCCACACAGTGTGTTTCTTCCAACTTCCCCTGCACCAAGGCCGTCGTATGTTGCCCCCCGTCTGCCTCCGCCCCCACCGAGACAGCCGAAGACCGAGACTGCACCCCTCCGTCCTCAAGATGGCCTGTGTTTCAAGTGCCGTCCGCCAGGACATATTTCCAGAGACTGCCCCCAGCGACAGAATCAACTGGTAGTTCACCCTACTGGCCGCGGAAGTGGTCGTGGCAACAATGGGACCCTCAACTATAATACTGGGTCCAATACTCATGCTCGTGGTCATGCTTACAACATTAATGTTGAAGCAGCTCAGGAACAGCCCGCTACTGTGATGGGTACTCTCCTCATTAACTCAATACCTTCTACTGTTTTATTTGATACAGGAGCATCGCATTCATTTGTGTCTGGAGCATTTGCATCTAAGCATGGTATATACCACAAAAAGATGCGCACCCCCTTGGCCGTTAAAACACCCGGCGGCATGTGTCACGTTGACATGCTGGCACCTAACACCACCGTCAAGATCGAAAGGATTGAGTTCCTTGTCTCCCCACATATTCTGAAAACATCCACTATTGACCTTATCTTGGGTATGGATTGGCTGAAAGCCCACGATGCCGCACTTTATTGTGGCACCAAGGTCATCCAACTCTTTCATCCTTCTAGCGTGATTGTGAGTCACACTGCCATTGTGTTGATGAATGCCGAAGCTCGTATATATGCTCTGAATGCATTGAATGTCTCACCTCTCGAAGGGATTGAGAAAGTCCCAATCGTTTGTAATTTTACCGACGTATTCCCAGAAGAACTGCCGGGGATACCCCCGATCAGAGCAGTTGAATTCGTCATCGACTTGAAGCCCGGCACCGTCCCTATTGCCAAGCGCCCGTATAAGATGCCACCTCACCACCTCCTTGAATTGAAGAAGGAGATCGACACGGCCCTCGAGAAAGGCTTCATCCGTCCAAGTTCCTCTTCTTGGGGAGCACCTTCGCTCTTTGTCAAGAAGAGTGATGGCACGAACCGTTTGGTCCAAGATTACCGACCTATCAACCAGGCCACAATACAGAAAAAGTACCCCCTCCCTCGGATCAATGATCTTAATGATCAACTTGCTGGATCCATGGTGTTTTCAAAACTCGACTTAAGGTTGGGTTACCATCAGATCCGGGTCCATGATGAGGACATCCCGAAGACCGCATTCATTACTCGTTATGGTTCATACGAGTACACCGTCATGTCATTTGGCTTGACCAATGCACCAGCCACCTTCTCCCGATTGATGAACTATATATTCATGGAATACCTCGAAAAGTTTGTCGTGGTTTATCTGGATCATATATTGATTTACTCCAAGACCGATGCAAAACATGTTGAACATCTTCGCCTTATGCTGGAAAAGCTTCGAGAACAGAAACTCTATGCTAAGTATTCTAAGTGTGAGTTCTGGCTTCCCGAAGTAACTTACCTTGGTCATGTGATTTACAAGGATGGCGTCGCCGTAAATCCCGAACGTATCCAGGCTATTATGGACTGGACTCCTCCCAGGACTGTCAAGCAAGTCAGAAGTTTCCTCGGCCTTACCAGCTATTGCCGCAGTTTCGTTCAGAATTTCTCCAAGATTGCCAAGCCTCTGACTAATCTGCTTCACAGAGGCGTCAAGTTTGAGTGGACTGGTAAATGCCAAGAAAGTTTTCAAGCTCTAAAGGACAAGCTCACTTCACCCCCGGTGCTTGCCCCTCCTGATACTCAGAAGGACTTCGTGATTTATTGCGACGCGTCTCGTCAAGGATTAGGCTGTGTCCTAATGCAAGAGCGCAAAGTGATTGCTTATGGCTCTCGTCAGTTGTGTGCTCACGAAGAAAACTATCCAACTCATGATCTCAAATTGGCAGCGGTAATTTATGCATTGAAGCTGTGGCGACATTACCTCGTTGGTAACCGTTGCGAGATCTACACTGACCACCAAAGCCTGAAGTACCTGTTTACTCAGCCTGACCTGAATCTCCACCAACAGAGATGGCTCGAGACAATAGCCGACTACAACATGGGAATTTCTTACACTGGCAAAGCTAATGTGGTGGCCGATGCCTTAAGCCGCAAAGCCTACTGTTCTGAACTTGAAGTCCAGATAGAGCAGCCACTTCTATATGAAGAGCTCTTCAAGTTGAACCTTGAAATTGTTCCGCAGGGACATGTGAATAACCTTGTTGTTGAGCCGAACCTCGACAGCACCATCAAGTGGATACAAACATGTGACTCTGATGTCGAGAAGATCAAGAAGTATATCGCTAGAGGAAAGCCATCATGCTTCACTGTTGCTGATGATGGTACATTGTATTTCAAGAATCGTTTAGTGGTCCCTAGGAGTAAGCCCAATCTAAACTTGACCCCGCGCGTCATGAAAGAAGCTCATGATACTCCTTTGTCGATTCACCCTGGTAGTACCAAGATGTACCAAGACCTTCGTCAGCGGTACTGGTGGTCTAACATGAAGCAAGACATCGCTCGATATGTTGATGAGTGTGGCGTTTGTCGTCGCGTGAAAGCAGAACATCAAAGACCTGCTAGAACTCTGCAACCACTTTCTATTCCAGAATGGAAGTGGGACAAGATCGAGATGGACTTCATCACTAGTTTTCCCAGATCGGAGAAAGGCCACGATGCTATCTTTGTCGTCATCGACCTCTTCTCCAAGGTTGCCCACTTTCTGCCAGTCAAGGAGACGATCTCTGCTAGTCAGTTAGCAAACTTGTATGTTTCCAGAATTGTGTCCCTCCATGGCATTCCGTTGGAGATCAGTTCAGACCGTGGCAGTATTTTCACCTCAAGATTTTGGGATAGTTTCCAAGAAGCTATGGGCACTCACCTAAATTTCAGCACCGCTTATCACCCCCAGTCGCAAGGCCAAGTCGAATGAGTCAACCAAGTGCTCGAAGATATGCTTCGAGCTTGTGTCATTTCATTCGGTAAGAAATGGGAGGAATCTCTTCCATTTGCTGAATTCTCGTACAACAATAGCTATCAGGGTAGTCTGAAGATGGCACCCTTTGAAGTTCTTTATGGACGTAAGTGTCGAACCCCTCTGAATTGGTCATAAACTGGGGAACGAACTCTCGTGGGTCCGTACATCATACAACACGCAGAAGATCAGGTTCGCGTTATCCATGAACACTTGAAGGCGGCCCAGTCCCGCCAGAAGAGCAACTATGACCGCAAGCACAAGGAAATGATCTATCAGCCCGGCGAACAAGCTTACCTTCGTGTCACTCCCATGAGAGGCACTCATCATTTCGGAATCAAAGGCAAGTTAGCTCCTCGCTACATTGGCCCGTTCCGTATCCTTTCCAGAAGTGGACCGGTGGCATACCGTTTGGAATTGTCGTCAAACCTATCTCAAGTCCATGATATATTCCACGTGTCACAACTCCGTCGCTGCTTCAAGGACCCTATTCGTGAAGTGGAACATGATATGATTGAATTGCAACAGGACTTGACTTATCAATAACATCCAAGCCGTATTCTTGACCAGTCTGAACGCAAAACCCGCAACAAGACAACCAAGTTCCTCAAAGTTCAGTGGTCGAATCATTCTGAAGATGAAGCCACTTGGGAACGCGAAGATCGTCTTCGTAAAGAATACCCCGATCTTTTCCCCTCTACCGCTTAGATTCTCGGGACGAGAATTCCTGTAGTGGGGGAGATTTGTAACACTCTCACTGTCAGAGAACAGTAATCACCATTACTGTTGATCACTACTGTTCCAAAATTTTGCTTTGAGCAACTTGGTTCAGTTCAAATTCAAATTCCCCTTTTGATGTTGTTAAGCAATGTGAACCATGGGCCTTGATCATGAAAATTCAACACAAGTCCAATCCCATAACCAATTGCAAACAAGGCAAAGCTTGAAATGCTTTTGGTTGGATATTAAAAATATTGTGACAATAAAATCTTTTCCAAAAATCTTGGAACCACTTTTATAAAATCCCAAATAATCATTGGACCATGCCAATGTGGTCATGGGTATTTATTGTGCTATGGAAAATTTCAAACAAATAATAATAGTGCTAAAACAACACTATTTGCCTTTTGCAAATTCCAAATAAATATCCAGTGACTTTATAAAGTCCCAAAACTTTTTGTAGACCCCTGGTATGATGCTGTATTAATTATGGTACATGTGTCGTATTTTACTAAAATATAAAATGCATCAAAATAAATGCCACGGAGTTTAACAGGAAAGAAAAGAGATAAAAAACTAACTAAATCTATCTCTCGCCGCAGGTGAGGCCCACCACCCCAGCCCAGCCCCCTCCCCTGTCTTCTTCTTCCCCCCGCTCTGTTCATCACGTGCCACACGGGGGCACGTCGACGCCGGGCACGCCGGCCCCTCCCCCCACCTGCCCCTTGCCCCCCCCCCCCACCTGCTCTGGGTGGATAAGAGCACCCCCGAGGCCACCCCTGAGCCCGCTTGGAAACCCTAGCCGCCCCCTTTTTTCCCAGGTGCTCTTCCCTCCCCTCCCGCGCAAACCCGAGCGCGGCCGTGGCCACGCCGCCGCAGCTGACGCGGCCACCGGCCACCTCCGGCCCGGCCGTCTTGTCCATGAGCTAGCCCGTGCCCGACTCCTTCTTCCCGCGCCCCCAATCGAAGTCGGCGTCCAATGGAGCCTCGCCATCACCGTTGTTTCTCCACCGCGGTCTCTCCGCCATTAACGTCGTGGACTCCACCCCGACCACCTCCGGCTTCCCTGAGACCACCCCGAGCTCCAGTGTGAGCCCCCGCTTCTTCCCCTTATTCTCGCGCTCCGTTTGGTGCCGTTTATCGCCGTCCCCGCTGTTCAGTACTCTGGCCGCCGCGCACCTGCTCGTCGGCGTTGCTCCGGTCGTCCTCGTCGCTAACTACCACCTCGGCTCGCCTCGCGGTGCTGCGCCCGTTCGAGCGAACCCTAGCTCGCCTGCTCACGTGGCCGGAGGCGCCCGGACGGGCAACGCCGCCGCGTCGGGTCCTCGCCGCCGGGAGCCAGCCATCGTGGCTGGTTGGTTGCCACTAACCACCCCACCCCTGTGACACCGACTGATGGGCCCCTCCTAAATTAACCTGTGAATTAGACTAATAAAATAATTAGTTAATATTTCTATTACATGTGGGGTCAGCCCCTTAATTGAATCAATTTGATTATTTTAAACCCCTGAGGCAATGACACCTAGGCCCCACTGCATTTTATTAATAAAAACAATTTCTGAATTAACCAGACTATGACATGTGGGTCCAGTGAATAATTAAATTTAATAAAATGATTTATTAGAATTGTGAGGCTGACCAGTGGGACCCACTGGTCAGGTTTGACTAGTCAACCCTGTTGTGGATAATGTTACTGTTTTAATAATAAAAATAAATCCAGAAATTGATTTAAATTTGATTAAACTTTGGATTTGAATATCTTTTAAATCGTAAGTCAGATTCAAAAAGTCTATACATGAAAATTGATCTGAAAAATATAACGAATACGGATACGCTATCCGTATGTCTACCTCACCCCCCCTAACACACCGATCATCGACATTCCCCCCCTCTGGGCTGTCTGTCGATAATTCCCGGTGCCGGTAAAATTCTGCCGGATGAATTTATTCCGAACACGAAAGTTGTCCGGAATGGTTCAACTAACACGGATACACCCCCCTTATCTTTGTCGGATGTCCACGACACCTCCGGCATGATACCTTCCCCCTCAAGTCGCCCTGTCCGGTAATCACCCGGAGCCGGTAGTTCATCCCCGGATGAATTCCCGCTCTAAGTAACGTGCATTGCACTGCGTTAGAACACCGTTAACTTTGCATACGTCATGCCATGTATTTGTTTGCTATGATTGCTTTGTATTTACTGTGTTTATCCCCCTTGTTCTCCGGTAGACCCCACTGTCGTCGTCGACTACACCGTCGCCGGGTACGACTACTTCGTCGACGACCCTGCCCCTACCGTCGAGCTTCCAGGCAAGCAGAGCCATTCTCTTCCCCAGATATCGCCTACCTTTCCGTACTTTCTTTCACTAGGCATTGTTACTGCTGCTGCTACGTTACAATCCTATTCAATTGCATAGCCTGATTTTGTCGCCCCTTGATGTACCTTCCTTACCCTATGTTGCCTATTATAATTATGCATTATTCAGCAGTGCGCCCTACGCATTGTTAGCTAGGATTAGATAGCGGTCCGTGGCCACTCAGGGGAGTGACGCGGATAAAAAGTATATACAACTGCAACAGGTACGGATCAATGCAGACGCCCTCGGGAACCTACAACGGCGAGACTCTGCCGAGTCGCTTCGAGTTTGACTTACGAGGGGATTGACTCATAATTCACTCTCGTCGGCTCAGTAGCGTAGCATCACTGGGATGATACGAGGGTATTACTCTTTAGTTCATTCCGCTAGTGTCTCGGCACCACCGGGGTGATACGAGAATATTCCTCTTTAGTTCATTCCGCCGATATCTCTGTCGAACGTGTTTAAGTGTGCCATCGAGGGTGATTCCTCCTGGTTTCACTTAATGGTAGGCACTTGAATCAACTGGTGTCCTTAAAGGTAAGAGTCGGGCACCCAACGGTGCCCGCGAGCGGTATATTGTCGGGAGCGACAGGTAGGGTACGACCGACGTTCTGGCGTGCTTGGCCCTGCTCCTATCTCGCGAGAGTTACCAAACCACGAAAAAGTCGAGCTCTACCAAGAGCACACGCGAGACAAGGTAAGGAGACGGTTCACCTTGTCGGTAACCGCGCGCTTTGACGGGACGACAGGGCAGGCCCCGACGTTTCCGGTGGGCCTTGTTGATGTTCGTTGTCCGTTGTGTTGTTAGTCAGACAACAATAACGGTTGTCTGCTAGATAATATTAAAATGCTAAATGGTTTGGCGGATGACTTGAGAGACCCGTTGGTCTGTACGCACTACCTTCACGTGGGATAAGGAGTTATGGGCTCGCATGCGTCGTAGTTTGTCCGAAAGCTCTTCAGACGTCAACAGTACCACGGGCTGATAGCCGGGAAGCGGTCTTGTCTTCTTTGCTGCAGCAGGTGTGTTTTGGATTTGCTTTAGCTTCACCGACCAGTCCCGTACCGTGCAGGAGCGTGCAAGGGTGAGGGACCTAGACCCCTTGGCGCATAGGATATAGTCCGGCGGATGGCCTCTCTGCTAATCCTAGGATGGGCTGCAATGTGTCGGATAGCCTCGGTGGGGCATTCCCTAACAAGGTGTACGCCACCCTGGAGATCCGAGCATGCAGGCTGAACAGTAGTGCACCCCTGCAGGGAGTTTAATCTATTCGAATAGCCCACGGTAACAGGACGCTATATGTTGAAGCTGGATCTTACCACTACAAACTATTACTATTAAACTATATGGTTCCGGGTTTTCTTCCTCGCAGGGAAGTCGAGGAGGGGAACTCAGAGGCATTATTATTATTAATCATTACAACTTATATTATACAATGTTGCAGCAACTTCTGCTTCATTGTTACTTTATGCTTTATATAAACTGTTGGTTGTTTCTCTTCTCATGTTGCAAGACACCGTCAGAAGATGCTAGTCTTCGATAGGCCTAGCTTCTTACCCTTATTCTGATTTCTATCTTGCAGTCCACTATATACAGCCTCCCCTTTCCATTTGATACAATGCATAATGCTTAGTAGAGGACGTAAGACTCGCGGGTATGCTAGATACTCACCTTTGCTTTATTTTCCCCCTTTATGTTTTGCCTGATCGGCCGCTGCAGTCGACGTTGGAGCCCAGGAGCAGGAGTACCCCGGAGGAGTATACTACTACGTCGAGACCCCCGCTGAC
Organism: Bromus sterilis; assembly: GCA_950022295.1. Lineage (NCBI taxonomy): Eukaryota > Viridiplantae > Streptophyta > Magnoliopsida > Poales > Poaceae > Bromus > Bromus sterilis. The sequence continues at coordinate 340,978,316 of OX465596.1, read as the reverse complement.
CAGGACCAGGAGTAGTTTCGGAGGCTCCCAGGCAGGAGGCCTTGCCTTTTCGATCTGTATCTCTGATGTTATTTGTGCTAGCCTTCTTAAGGCAAAAACTTGACTAACTATGTCTGTACTCAGATATTATGGCTTGTATAACTTATGTATTCGGGTCCGGGTGACCCCTTATCTTGTAACATATTGGTTTATCATTTTGTTTTTAGTGTTGTGCTGTGATATTCTCACCGTGGCACCCTAATCTCATCCGTGTACCCTGCGTGTATTATTACTGTACACGGTCTGATTTTGGGGGCGTCACACTCTACATCTAACCCTCCACTTGGGGTAACCAACGAGGATAGAGTATCAAGCAAATTTCTGGCGCCGTTGCCGGGACTCCGAGTTCTAAGATAGGGGAGTTGCACACAATGTTTTACCTTTGCTTTTTAGTCTTGTTAGTTTACCTTTCAGTTTTTATCATAGTGTACTTTATCAAAAATCCAAAAAATATATATATAGTATGTCTATTTCCTTACTTTTCAATCAATGTCTAACTTCTTTGAAACTAGATCATATTGGCATGGAGGATTCACTGAGGATCAAATGGAATGGTACAAGGAATACCGCTTGTCTCAAAAGGGGATACACTTATGGAAACAAATACATCAGTTGTACGAGTATGCTAGAAACTTGTGCTCAATATATAATATATCTTTCTGCAGGGATGAATCTTGTTAATTTATGAGGCATAAACACCTTTCTTTCCAATGTGAGTACAATGATGATGAAACCTTATCTTCTTATGCTAAGAGAAATTATGATTTTTATGATGCAGAGCAAATAGAAGAATTTTTTGCTTATAAGAGTGCCTATGAAATTACTTCTCTTCTTAAAAATATTGATGATGCCCCTTACAAATCTGAGAGTCTTGCTATACTTAACTATTGCCTTGAAAGTTACGAGGCAATTATTATATTACTGATCATCTTGAGAGAACCTCTCCCCCAAAGGAAGAGACTAATGTTTTGCAGGACTCTATGGAAGAAGAAATTGCTGAACCTGAAAGCTTCTTGGATGAAAAAGAGGAGGAGAGTGACGAAAAAGAGGAGGAAGAATGGAGCCATCCATGCCTACCTTGTAATGAGAGTAACTCTTTGAATCTTACCTTATATGAGTGTTATGATCCTATGGATTCTTTTGAAATGTCCCTTTTTGATGAAGTTGATGCCTTCTATGCTTATGGTTGTGATGCCACTATGGATGATGCTTACGGAGATGAACTTGATATAGTTCCATATGTTAAGCATGAAATTGTTGCTATTGCACCCACACTTGATTGCCCTATTATCCTTTTTGAATCTCCAACTCCGGAGAATTTTCCTCTTATCAAAGCTCAATGTGATGGGTTGCATTTATCTTATGATCCTAGAGACCGTGTTGAAAACAATACATCTGTGCTTGTAGGTCATGAACAACATTATTTATGTCATAGATATATTCTTGATGTTGTTCATGATACTACTGAAAATTATTTTGGGAGAGGGAAGTTTGGGTGTATAAACTTCCATATTACGAAAACTCCTCTCTTCATGTTGAAACTTTTGAAGTTGCTCTTTTTTCACCTTCCTATGCTTGCCACTTTTTGCGTTCATAATTTATTTCTCTACAAGTTTCCCATGCATAGGAAGTGGGTTAGGCTTAAATGTGTTTCATGTTTGCTTCAAATCCTTATTCTTATGAGCGCACCTTTTATAATTTTCATGCCTAGCTTAAAGCCGTAAAAGAAAACGCTTGTTGGGAGGAAACCCAAGATGTTTTTACTTCTGTTTTTAGTGGTCTTGATGATTCTTACTACTGTAGAAAACTCATTGTATCTTTATTTTCAAGCTTTGTGCCAAGTTTAGCCTCTTATGATAAGGGAAGCAAAAGTTGTGACATGCTGTCTAGAAAACAGATTATGTCTGCTTGACGGAAAAAACCGAAACAAATCACTATTTCAACTTTTTTAGCTGAATTTTTTACACAGCATGCTCTACACAATTTTGAAACTTTCGTATGTTCTGAGTTTTTTTATTTGAGTTGCAGAAGTACCCCAAAAAATTATTTACTACCTGATATTCTGTTTTTCACAGATTCTTCCACGTTTTGCCTTTCCTTACTTTTTCAAACCTTAAGCTTGCTTTTTCTTCGCAAAAACCTTTTGGAAATCTTGAGAAACGGTAGCTCTTCAAGAATATATTTATTTCCAGTGGGGAAAAATTATTTTATTAAGGGTACTACCCTCTCTAATCAGCTTATGATGAGTTATGTATGAAGGGAGTTTTCAAGTGTGCGAGGGAAGATGATGAAAGATGATCCGGGAGTGTCAAAAGCTCAAGCTTGGGGATGCCCGCATGCATCCCTAATAAATATTCAAGGAGACTCAAGCGTCTAAGCTTGGGGATGCCCCCGTGCATCCCCTTCTCCATCAACAATCATCAGTTCGTCCTTCGTCTCACTATATTTTTATCACTTCATGCCTTATGTGCTATGCTTGGAGCGTCTCGCTCTTAGGTTTACTTTTTAGTTTTCTTTAGCTTTGCTTGCTGTTCATAACAAGTTAGACCCCAGCTTACTTTGTGTGGGAGAGAAACACGCTCCACTCCAATCTAGAACACATCATAGGATTTTCATGCCTATCTTTCTGCTGTTGTGTGTTCTTTATCTTTTTCGTAGCTACTGCCATGTTTAGTTTTAGTTTTAGTTTTAGTTTGTCTTTAGCAAGATACTTGGATTTTTTTAGTTTGTTGCTAGAACTCTCTTTTGTTTTCATGTTTATCTTGTTAAGAGAGTTGGTTGTTGCACTGAGTTGTGTCTTGTCTTGAAAGTAGGTAATTGAGGTTGCTATTCAATTGTAGTAGTAACCTGCAATAGTTTTGAGGTATTGTTGTGAGTAATGTTTTAAATTTTGGTGTCAAGAGCTCTAGCCTATTAGTGATAGGTGTTGTATTTTCGGCAATCTGTGTTTATTTTCAAAAACCTACAAAACTAGTTGAGAACTCTAGCTACTAGATGGATCACTAATCTTTTGAGGGATCGAATATTAGAGTACACTCACGTACCATGAGTCGAGGATGTGCAAGGATAACCAAACCCCCATACACTCTTCCTCAGGGTACTTGTCTCTTTGCGACCCTCCTCATTATATTGAGAGTTACCGATAATAAGTGCATGAGTTCTTTGGACTAATGTAAGTATTGAAAGTTGACACTTCCACCTCCTCATATTTTCTAGCCTCTTCGGTAACGTGCATTGCCCTCTTCTCATTCCGAGAGTTGGCTCAACCTCGCTGGTGCATCCAAACCCTTGGCATGATACGCTCTGTCATCATAAACCTCCTTATATCTTTCCTCAAAACAGCAACCATACCTACCTATCAAGGCAATTCCATAGCCTTTCCGAGATATATTTCCATGCAACCTCCACCTCCTCATGACTTGATATTCATGTCATACATGTTCCTACTACACTGGCAGAGGCATACATTTGCATACATCATGATAGCTACATCTTCTTTTTGATGAGTACCTTGTAAAGTGTGAAGATTTTCTATACCTCCTTGTAAAATAGAGTGTTGCCCTTAAGTGAGGAAAAGATCCCAAAGTGGAAAAATAAAAGACCCCAAAGAGGACAAATGAGAGTTAAATAGAAAGAGCCATTGAGGCCACCAAAAAATACAAAAAGAGAAAAAAAGAGAAAAAGGAAACAAAAAGAGAGAAAGGGGCAACACTACTATCCTTTTGAAAGATCCACACTCGTATCCCTCTTATCCTCGTACTCCATAGAGATGATCATCCATGCATATAGCTATGTGGGGACCTTCACACTATAGAACTTGGATTGCATATTCCAAGGATGAGCCTCCTCAAAAGAGCTCTAGGTCTTCATGAGCGAGCTAGTTGGATGCAGCCCCACGAGTTCCATTGGAGAGCTTTCTTAGTTCATATGTGCATCCGTTGCATGGAAATCCCTACTCCTCACATCATATCTATCACTTGGCCTTCTCGCCTATGGTTGTCCTCATTGATTTGAGCCTTTCTCACCCTTTTTTTCTTCCTCCTCCACCATATTTCTCTCTTTGCCATCCTAAGTGTCAACTCTTGTGCTTAAGCTCATCCATTGCATGAGTGCTCAAAATACCGAAAATGAGTGGATCAAATTGACTTGTATCTGGCTAGTGGTCTGGGGACGAGTCAAGATAAGATTCCAAAGAAGACAAAGTGTGAAACTTTAGTAGATTGAGTTCTCAACAAAAATGTTTTTCTCTCATATTCCCATATCCCCCTTCTTGCACGCAAACACCATTTGGAGACATTAGAGTCACGGACAGCAAGAGCTATTGCACCTAATGTTCTTTTGTTGCTTGTTTCAATGCCAAGATAGACTCTTGCCCGTTATAACTTGAATTGAAATACATACCTTGATTGCTATACTTTTTAAAGTTCTTATATGGTTGCTAGCATGTAACAACAAAAATTATGCTTGTTATCATTTACCTACTCGAGGACGAGCAGGAATTAAGCTTGGGGATGTTGATACGTCCCAAACGTATCTATAATTTCTGCTTGCTCCATGCATGTTTTGTGTGATATTGCAAAGATCTAGATACATGTTCATACACTTTTGATCATATTTGGACAAACTTATTAACTTAGTGCACCACAGTGCTAGTTCCTGTTTTCTGTTGTTTTTCTATTTCATGTTTCTCCCATATTAAAAATGCTCCAAAAATTCGGGAAAAAACAGATAAAAAATCACCGTACCGGAAGCTTCCAGAATCACCCGAGAGGGGCCAAGGGGACCCACCAGGGCCCCAGGCGCCCTCCCGACGTGCCCTAGGGTGGGGCCGCGCCAAGGGGGCACCTGGACCCCTGGTGGACCACCTAGCTCCCCCTTCCGCCTATTTATTTCCCGTGACGTGAAACCTCCGAAGACAGAACCATTTTTCGCGATCTCGCCTCTGTTCCGCCGCCGCCGTGCTTCCAAGATCATGAGCGCCAGTAGACCTCTTCCCGGCACCCTGCCGGAGGGAGGATTGACCTCCGGGAGCTTCCCCTCCACCATGGACGCTTCCCTGATGTGTCGTGGGTAGTTTCCCTTGAACCATGGGTCAGTGATCAGTAGCTATGTGATGTTCTTCTCCCCTGTTTGTTCTTCATGGTTTAGACCTCGTGAGCTGCCCTACATGATCGAGGCACATATGTAATTTTATGTTGTTGCTATGCTGAGTTTGCTGGGATCTAATGGATTATGAGACTATGTTCAGTTTGTGATTGAGTAATATATTTGGTTCTTATCTCTTATATATTTGTTCCTAAGTAATTCTTGCATGTTCTACGTTGTTGTTTATTGCTTTGGCCAAGTAGTAGGTAGTGACTCCAAGAGGGAACGTTATGCTCGATTGTGGGTTCATGCCCCACGATGACACGCTTGAGTGACAGAAACATCAGTCTAGGGTATGTGTTGTTGACACAAGGGGGAAAACAACGGTGCTTGTAACCGCGGTTGCAAGTATTGTTTACTTTAAGAAAAGTGCTTTTTAATGCACTTGTATGTTGCTTTGCGTTTACACTTTGGGTGGGGCTCGCAACTTAATACCAGCGAGATGTTCTAGATAGATATCTCAAGTTGGATGATTAGTAGTAGATGCAGTTGGATTTCGGTCTACTTATTTTGGCGTACCGCCCATGCTTTTGAGCCTCATCATTTCTTTGTAGCATAGTTAGCATTGCGGTGCGTTTTTAATCCTGTCAATTTCCCAGCTGTAATTTGTTTACCTCCCATAGCAGTTTTATCGTCTTTTGGGAGAGAGACGTCACTAGTGAACATAACGGGACCACGGTCCATATTCTCATCACTGTTTACACGCTCTTTTATTTTCCTTCTTTTACTTTCAGCCGCTATCATTATAATTATTATCTGTTGCGTTGATCCTTTGTGAACAGCAAGGCCAGAGAGATTGACAACCTCTCTGTACTCGTTGGGAAGCAAAGTTATTTGTGTCGTGTGAAAGTCCAGGTCAAGGAAATAACTTTTGTCTAAAACGGTGCCATTGTTTCCTTGCCACCTACTTATCATTGCTGGAGTCCTACGGGTTCGATACTCAACCTTGGTGTCTTCACCAAGGGAAATTTCCTGCTACACTACATCTAACCTTCCACTTGGGGTAACCAACGAGGATAGAGTATTGATACACGAGATAACTTCTCGCCCCTCGTTGGTTACCCCAAGTGGAAGGTGAGATGTACATAGCGGCAAATTTCCCTTAGCATAGATGCTAAGGTTTAGATTGTCTCCCGTAGGACTCCAAGATCGACAAGTAGGTGGTGAAGTGAACAATGGCGCCGTTTACAACCTAGGTTGGTAACTTCACCTGGACCTGCACACACAACAGATAGCTTTGCTCCCAACGAGTACAGAAGAGTTGTCAATTCCTCTGGCCTTGTTGCTTACAAAGGATAAAATGCACTGGATAATAATGATAGTGATAGCTACAGAAAAGTAAATACTGAAAGTAAATTGAAGGTGTAAACAATATTGGAAATATAGACCGGGGTACTATGATGTTCACTAGTGATGTCTCTCTCCCAAAATACGATAAAATAGCCATGCGAGGTAAACAAATTACAGCTGGGCAATTGATTGGATTATGTGCGCAAACCAATGCTAATTATGCTAAACAGAAAGGAAGAGGCTCAAAAGCATGGGCAGTACGCCAAGACAAGTAGACCGAAATCCATCTGCATCTACCTACTAATCATCCACCTTGAGATATCTATCCAGAACATCTCGCTGGTATTAAGTTGCGAATCCCACCCAAAGTGTAAACTCAAAGCAACGGACAACTGCATTAAAGAACTTTGCGTAAAGTAAACAATCCTTGCACCCGCAAGTACAAGCACTATTGTTTTCCCCCTTGTGGCAACAACACATCCCCTAGACTCATGTTTCTGTCACTCAAGCTAGTCATCGGGGGGCATGAACCCACAATCATGCATAACGCTCCCTCTTGGGGTCACTACCTACTACTTGGCCAAAGCAATAAACAGCAACGGAGAACACGCAAGGATTACTCAAGAACATAAATATAAAAGAAGAGAATCAAATATACAACTCAATCACAATCTAAACATAATCTCATAATCCATCGGATCCTAGCAAACTCAGCATAGCAACAGCAGAAAGATTACATAAGTGCCTCGATCATGTAGGGCAGCTCACGAGGTCTAATCCATGAAGAACAAAGAGGGGAGGAGAACATCACATAGCTACTGATCATAGACCCATGGTCGAAGGTGGACTACTCACGGTTCATCCGGGAAGCATCCATGGTGGTGGAGAAGCTCCCGGAGGTGATTCCTCCCTCGGCAGGGTGCCGGAAAGAGGTCTTCTGGTGCTCCCGATCTTGGAAGCGCGGCGGCGGCGGAACAGATGAGAGATCGCGAAAAAGGGTTCCGTCCCCGAGGGTTTCTGGTCATGGGGAATAAATAGGCGAAAGGGGGTAGCCAGAGGTGGGCCAGGGGCTCCATGCCCCCCCCTAACGCGGCCAGGAGTGGGGTCGCGCCCTCTGGCCGCCTGGGGGCCCCCTGGCTCCCCTCTAGCCCCTCTCAGGCTCTCCGTAAAGCTTCCGGTACGTTGATTTTTCCTATATTTTTCCCGGAATTTTTCTGGTACTTTTAATAAGGGGGAAACCTGAAATAGAAAAACAGTAGAAAACAGGAACTGGCACTGGGGTGCACTGAGTTAATAGGTTAGTCCAAATATGATCAAAAGTGTATGGAAGTTCATCAATAACATAGCAATATCACACAAAAGAGGCATGGAGCAAGCAGAAATTATAGATATGTTTTGGACGTATCAACATCCCCAAGCTTAATTCTTGCTCGTCCTCGAGTAGGTAAATGATTAGAAGCATAATTTCTGTGGTTACATGCTAACAACCTTATAAGAACTTTGTAAGTAAAGCAATCAAGGCATGTAATTCAATTCAAGTCATAATAGGAAAGAGTCTATATTTGGCATTGAAATAAGCAACATAAGAACATAAAGGTGCAAGAGCTCTCGCTGTCCGTGAGTTGAATGTCTCCAAATGGTGTTTGCGTGCAAGAAAGGGAATAGGGATATATGAGAAAAAGTATTTTTATGTTGAGAACTCAATCTACTAAAATTTCACACGTGGTCTTCTTTGGAATCTTATCTTGACTCATCCCCAGACCACTAGCCAGGTACAAGTCAAAATGATCCACTCCTTTTCGATATTTTGAGCACTCATGCAATGGATGAGCGTAAGCAAGAAAATGACACTTAGGATGGCAAAGAGAGAATATGGTGGAGGAGGAAGACAAAAAGGTGTGAAAGGCTCACATCAATGAGAACAATCATAGGCGAGAGAAAGCCAAATGATAGATATGATGTGAGGAGTAGGGATTGCCATGGAACGGATGCACATACGAGCTAAGGTAAGCTCTCCAATGGAACTAGTGGGGGTGCATCCAACTTGCTTGCTTAAGAAGACCTAGAGCTCATTTGAGGAGGCTCATCATTGGAATATACAAGCCAAGTTCTAAAGTGTGAAGGTCCCCACATAGCTATATGCATGAATGATAATCTCTATGGAGTACAAGATATAAGAGGGAGTACGAGTGTGGATCTCTCAAAAGGAATAGTAGTGTGCCCCCTTCGCTCTTTTTATTTTCTTTTTTCTCTTTTTTCTATTTTTTTGGTGGCCTCAATGGCTCTTTCTATTTCTCTCATTTGTCCTCTTTGGGATCTTTTGATTTTGTCCTCTTTGGGACATTTAATTTGTCCACATTGGGATCTTTTCCTCACTTTAGGGGCAACACTCCATATATTACAAAAAGTATAGAAGATCTTTCACACTTTACAAAGTACTCAAATCATAAAGAAGATATAACTATCATGATGTATGCAAATGTATGCCTCTGCCAGTGTAGCAGGATATGCAATGATACTAGCGCGTCATGTAGCAATGATTAGGGCAAGGCCCAACTACCACGCGGCTCATCGATCAAGCAAGTAGCATGTATGACATGAAGATCAAGTCATGAGAGGATGGATGTTGCATGGCAATATATCTCGGAAAGGCTATGGAAATGCCTTGATAGGTAGGTATGGTGGCTATTTTGAGGAAGGATATATGGAGGTTTATGATGACAGAGCGTATCATGCCAAGGGTTTGGATGTACCGGCGAAGGTGGACGCCAACTCTCAGAATGATAAGAAAGCAATGCACGGCACAGGAGAGGCTAGAAAAATATGGGAAGGTGGAAGTGTCATCTTTCAAATACTCACATTAGTCTGAAGAACTCATGAACTTATTATCGGCAACTCTCAATCTAATAAGGAGGTTTTACAAAGAGACAAGTACCCCGAGGAGGAGTGTAGGGGGGTTTGGTTATCCTTGCGCATCCTCGACTCATGGTATGTGAGTGTACTCTAATATTCGACCCCTCAAAAGAGTAGTGATCCATCTAGTAGCGAGAGTTCTCAAATAATTTGTAGGTTTTGAAAATAAACACGGATTACCCAAAATACGACATCTATCACTAATAGGCTAAAGCTCTTGACACCAAAAGTCCAAACATTACTCAAAACAACACCTCAAAACTATTGCAAGTTACTACTACAAAAATAATAGCAACCTCAATTACCTACTTCAAGTCAAGACACAAAACTCAGTGCAACAGGCTGTCAGAACCCCAATTAGGGTAGGTGCTAGGGTTTGTTTGTGCCCTTTGCATCATGCAAAAATTCCAAAAGAAATTCAAAATTGGGGAAAAGAAAAGCCCTGAGAAATTAAATCAAATGGCCAGATAAAAATCTTTTTCCAAAAATCATTTGAATGTTTGGAAAATTCCTAGAATTGTTGTTGATCATTGCAAAAGTGGTTTGGGGATTTTCCCATGCCCATGGAATATTCAAAAATTCAAAAGGTGCATTGGAAATTAAATTTAACTCCAATTTGAATTTAAATTCAAATTGTTTGATTTTCAAAAGTCACCAAAACTTATGAGTGGCTAGCTAATTATGTTATAAGCCCACATAAAAGTTTTCATGATTTTATAAAATGCCTAGCTAATTGTTTTAGCACAGCAAAACAAATAACAGAAAAGAAAATATGAAGAAAAAGAAAAGGGGAAGAACCCCTGGCTTTCAGCCCAACTCATCCCCCCCAGGCCCACCAGCTCGGCCCAGCCCACCCCGGTTTGTCTTCTTCCCCAAGCTGCTCGGTGGCAGCCTGGGAGCGAGCCGGCGCCACCTCGACGCCGTTGAGGGTCTTCTAGGCCTCCCCTGCCTCTCCTCTCTCGCCACGCAGACGCCTGCAAGGCTCCCTTTCCTTCCCCCCTAGCCGTGGTCGTCTCCTCCTCTCTGCGTCGCCATTGCCAGGCCGCCCGAGAGCTCGCCGGAGCGCAGCGCTGCGAATACCACGGCCATTGGCCCCCCCGACTGCGTCTTCATGTCCATCAGATCCGCCATCTTCGACTCCTTCAAGCCGCGGGTCCAATTCGAAGTATAGCCCCCAACAGGCGACGCCATCGTCATCAAGACGCCGCCGGCCGCCATGGATTCCGGCGTGGAATTCGCCATCACCTCGCTCCCTCCGGCCTCCCCGACTCCACTTTTCAACTCAGGGTGAGCATCTCTTCGATTTTCCCCTATTCCCGCCTCCTCCTGTTCCCCGGAGCCCGATTCCGGCGAGGTCAGTCCACGGCCGCCGCGCTTTTTGTCCTATCCGTCGCCCTGGAGCTCGAGCTTGACCCCCTCCTACTCGGTTGTCTTCGGAAGCCCGCGAGGAGCACGCACATACCACCCAAACCCCACCCCGTGCCCATTTTGGCAACTCCGGCGACACTCCGGCCACATTCCGGTGACCCCGCCATTAGCCTAAGCTAATTGCCCACTAAACCTAACCCTAAGTCTATGACAGGTGGGCCCCCTGGCCCCCTAACCCCTCTGTTTAGTTTAAACAGAGAGGGATTAACCTCTGAGAGACTGACATGGGGGCCCCAGCAGTCAGACCCCCCCCCCACACGTCATGCTGATGTCAGCATGACGCAATAGAGATTTTCCAGAGAATTAAAATAATCCAGAAAATTCCAGAAAAACATTTAAACTTTGGAAAATCATAACTAATTCATATTAACTCCAAATTAAACATATAATATATGAAAAATTATCAGAAAAATACAAGGATTAAGAATATGCAATTTGTTTTTATGTTTGACCATTTTAAAATGGGGGAACATAAGCAAATGTGTATATGACTTAATTTGAATTCAAATTTGAAGTTTGAATTTGCATTTCAAATGCAATATACTTCAATTAAATTGAATATGCTACAAACCAGTACCATTCACATCATGGACAACCTTATCATGTGTATGTGCATTTTTTATTTTGAAAGTTGTCCCCCTCTTGTTGATGATTGTGCCGGTAACAGTGCCTCCGAGACAGTGATCACCCCGAAGAAGAAGACCACCGTTAAGACCCGTGTACCGTCAGCAAGGCAAGCAAACCCCATTGATCATGTCTATAAAATCCTACTTCCCTCTCAGTCTCGCTTATGCATGTTTAGGAGATCATCGAGACACGTTCTTTCGCATAGTTGAACCCATTCCGATGCATGACCTATCATTATGTCACCGTATTAAGCAAACTACAATCCTAGCAGATATAGGAGTTGAATGATGAGCATGTGGCCCCTGCAACTGTTACTGCTTTTGCTGCTTAGTGTTACAATGAGGATGTTTTGATTGTGAGTCGGGATGGAATGAACACAGTGGTGTTGATGAAAGTGAAACGTGTTGGTGAATCCACCCTAAACAAAGGTGAACGATGAGAGGCTGTGTAGGAGTACACAGTGGGTTGTCTCGTTGAACACTGCCCTAGGCCCCGAGTTCCTGTTTTGTGATCCAAGACAAAGAGTATGACCACATGTAGGGTTTTATGGGAGCCCCGTTTGGCCTCTTTACGTACCCGATCCAGTCCAGGATTCACACTAGATTCGGGATTTCCATTTGATTTATGTATAGATATTTGGGTGGACCTGTGAGGCAGTGAAACCATCTGTCAAAGGTGGCGTCCCGGTCCCTTACATTATCTGAGTCCGTTTCATGGAACCGGCCGAACTCTCGAGCGGTGACAAACTCAGGTAGTCGGCTCCTGGATTAGAGAAGGTGATGTGAGGGTAGTGCCTTGGTTTCATCCACGTCCGACATCCGCTTGAAGGATGACAAGAACGAGACGATAAGTGATGACACGCGTGTGAAGATGTACACCCCTGCAGGGTTAATGAACTATTCGAATAGCCGTGTCCGCGGTTATGGACTACTTGGAAACCTCTACTTGATCATAGACAACTTGAATGGATACTTATAAAACTCGCAAGATAAGCGTGAGTGCTATGGTGTGCTTCTTCGTGGGGAAGTCGAGGAAGTAACCATAGTGGTGTATTGGTTGGAGATGTAGTGGACTCGTGTACGCTTCTTACCTCAAAGTCTGGTACTCGTAGTACAGGATTAGCCAAGTCAAAGCTGGCACTTCTGCATGTTGAACCCCACCTCCTTTACCTTGATACTTGAGCATGAGTAGTATAGTTCTGATGTAAGTCTTGCTGAGTACGACTTTGTACTCACGTTTGCTTATTCTATGTTTTAGATGAGAACCCGGATCCCGATGGAGTCACCTTCGTGAAGCTCGACGTTGACCTTGGTAGTATAGTCCCAGACAGCAGTCTGGTACCTCGTGGAAGGGCATGTTTGTTTTACAAGGCTTCTCTAAGCCATTTGTTAAACTTGTCTGTACTCAGACCTAATTTGCTTCCGTTGTATGATGTAATGTTGATCACAGACATGTGATCTTTGTATGCTCTATGTGTATATCAATAAAGAGTACTTTGTAGAGTTATGTGATGATACCTGTTGTTCATACTAGGCATGTGTGCTGCGTGTATGTTTATAACATGCATGTCTTAGTATAGGTTTTTGAGACCTTAGTTGTGATCTGGCTGGCGGTCTTTTATACACCAAGTGGCCCTTAGATGTGCGCAGCTTGGGGCATCGCGATGCGATTGTTCATGACTCTGTCACGTGCACACTTTGTTGTATGATCGAGCCCGCCCTAGACCCCGACTAAGTGATCGGGCTGGAGTAAGTATATGTAAGAGTTAGGATTCAATCGATAACATGGTTGAGGCGACTTGTCTATGAGTATGGGATTCACCACCCATAAGCATTTAGACTTGTGAGCAGACGATGAGGACCCATCTTAGTTGATCATCCGGCCTGAATGGGATGCCCCTCACGTTCGATGCTTACCGAGAACGTTCTGTGCTTGGCCTTGTCTGCTTAGACAAGTGTGTACGGTTCTCGGCTCTCCATCTGATTGCATCGTGACTGTAATTACATACGCTAACCCCGGGTCCCGACACAGGCAAACTCTCTAAACAAGATAAACATGAAAACTCAAGAGAGTTCCAGCAACAAACTAAACAAAATATCTTAAAAATATAGGCATGAAAGCTAAGAGCAAAACATGACAGTAGCTACGAAAAGATAAAGAACACACACAACAAAGATAAGCATGAAAAACCCTATGATGTGTTCTAAATTTTGGAAGTGGAGCGTGTTTCTCTCCCACACAAAGAAAGCTGGGTTATAACTTGTTATGAAAAGAAAGCGAAGATAAAGAAAACTAAAAATAAAACCTAAGATCAAGACGCTCCAAAAATAGCACATAACGCATGAAGTGATAAAAATATAGTGAAATGAGAGACAAACTGATAATTGTCGATGGAGAAGGGGATGCACGGGGGCATCCCCAAGCTTAGACGCTTGAGTCTCCTTGAATATTTCTTGGGGATGCATGGGGGCATCCACAAGCTTGAACGCTTGACACTTCTTAATCTTCTTTCATCATCTTCCCTCGCACACTTGAAAACTCCCTTCATACAGAACTCATCATAATCTGATTAGCGAGGTTAGTACCCATAATAAAATATTTTTTCTCTACTGGAAATAAGGATAATCTCGAAGATCTACTGTTTCTCAAGATTGCCAAAAAGTTTTTGCAAAGAAAAAGCAAGCTTAAGGTTTGCAAAACGAAGAAAAGGCAAAACAGGACAGAATCTGTGAAAAACAGACCAGCAGGTAGTAAAGAATTTTTTCGGGATACTTCTGCAACTCAAATCAAAAAACTCAGAACATACAAAAGTTTTGTAATTGTATATAGCACTCTGTAAAAAATTCAGCTCAAAAATATGAACTGGGATTCTTCTCTGATTTTTCTAGTCACGAGGACAGAATCTGTTTTCTGGACAGCATGTCACAACTTTCACTTCCCTTGTCGTATGAGGCTATAAAAGGCACAAAGCTTGAAAAGTAAAGATACAATGATGTTGATACAGTAGTAACAATCATCAAGACCACTAAAAACAGAAGAAAAAAAAAAAAGGAAAACCTAAATTCGTTGCGGGCTGCCTCCCGAAAGCGCTTCTTTAAAGCCATTAGCTAGGCTTAATGCAAAAAGATCAAGTTGTATCAATTGAACCATCATCAAGATCATCAAAAAGCTCTTCAATAATACAACCACTCTTAAGAGGTCTTTCAAATAAAGGCCAAATAAAGATACTTCTAGGAATAAAAGCAAAATGCGGAAAATCAATTGGAGTCTCATTTATCTTAAAGAGAGGTATCTCTTCCAAAGTCTTCACAGTTTCAACCCCTTTGGCAATAGATAGATTATTTTTGGAACGAGGAGCCTTTGGAACGTAAACGAACCTAGGTTCCTTCTTTTCCGGAGTTTCCACCTTTTTGGTTTTGATTGAGGAGAAAGTAGTTCCTAGAATGTCAAGGATTTCCTCAATCTTATCAATCCTAGAAGGGTCCAGGTCATGGGATTTGATGGTCTCCAAAGTTTTGAAAATTTTATGCATGGAGCTATCTAATCTATACAAATTCCCTTGAACCTTATGATCAAACTCACTTATTTTATTAATGCTTGGCATCTCTAGCTCTATCTTTTCAAGTTTTTTCATAATATGAGCTAGGGTAATGTCCTCTTGAATGCTAACAACAGGGAGATTTCCATAACACTAAGAGCTTCCCAAACTGGGGCTTCTATGAAATTACCATTGATAGCAGTATCTAGATTAAACCTATTCCAAGAAGTAATTCCAACATAAAAGTTTCTAAGCAGGATAGTAGTGGTTTGCTTCTTGGTGGCTCTTTTTTGAGAATCATTAATCCTATACCAGGCATCTTTTAGACTTTCACCACCTCTTTGTTTAAAGGTGAGCACTTCTGCTTCACCAAAGACAAAAGGACCAGACATAATGATAACTACTGGCAAAGTAACTATTTTTTTGATTTTTGATAAAAGACACTAAAGCAAAAAACTGAAAGGTAAACTAATAAGACTAAAAAGCAAAGATAAAAGATAGTGTGCAACTCCCCTATCTTGAAGAGTGGAGTCCCAGGCAACGGCGCCAAAAATTTGCTTAATACACGAGATAACTTCTCGCCCCTTGTTGGTTACCCCAAGTGGAAGGTGAGATGTAGATAGCGGCAAATTTCCATTAGCGAAGATGCTAAGGTTTAGATTGTCTCCCGTACGACTCCAAGATCGACAAGTAGGTGGTGAAGTGAACAATGGCGCCGTTTACCACCTAGGTTGCTAACTTCACCTGGACCTGCACACACAACAGATAGCTTTGCTCCCAACGAGTACAAAAGAGTTGTCAATTCCTCCGGCCTTGTTGTTTACAAAGGATAAAACGCACAGGATAGTAATGATAGTGATAGCTACAGAAAAGTCAATACTGAAAGTAAATTGAAGGTGTAAACAATATTGGAAATATAGACCGGGGTACTATGATGTTCACTAGTGATGTCTCTCTCCCAAAAGACAATAAAATAGCCATGCGAGGTAAACAAATTACAGTTGGGCAATTGAAAGGATTATGTGCGCAAACCAATGCTAATTATGCTAAACAGAAAGGAAGGGGCTCAAAAGCATGGGCAGTACGCCAAGACAAGTAGACTGAAATCCATCTGCATCTACCTACTAATCATCCACCTTGAGATATCTATCCAGAACATCTCGCTGGTATTAAGTTGCGAATCCCACCCAAAGTGTAAACTCAAAGCAACGGACAACTGCATTGAAGAACTTTGCATAAAGTAAACAATCCTTGCACCCGCAAGTACAAGCACCGTTGTTTTCCCCCTTGTAGCAACAGCACATCCCCTAGACTCATGTTTCTGTTACTCAAGCTAGTCATCGGGGGGCATGAACCCACAATCATGCGTAACACTCCCTCTTGGGGTCACTACCTACTACTTGGCCAAAGCAATAAACAGCAACGGAGAACATGCAAGAATTACTCAAGAACATAAATATAAAAGAAGAGAATCAAATATACAACTCAATCACAATCTAAACATAATCTCATAATCCAACGGATCCCAGCAAACTCAGCATAGCAACAGCAGAAAGATTACATAAGTGACTCGATCATGTAGGGCAGCTCACGAGGTCTAATCCATGAAGAACAAAGAGGGGAGGAGAACATCACATAGCTACTGATCATAGACCCATGGTCCAAGGTGGACTACTCACGGTTCATCCGGGAAGCATCCATGGTGGTGGAGAAGCTCCCGGAGGTGATTCCTCCCTCCGGCAGGGTGCCGGGAAGAGGTCTTCTGGTGCTCCCGATCTTGGAAGCGCGGAGGCGGTGGAACAAAGGAGAGATCGCGAAAAAGGGTTCCGTCCCCGAGGGTTTCTCGTCACGGGGAATAAATAGGTGATAGGGGCAGCCAGAGGTGGGCCAGGGGCTCCGGCCCCCCCCCCTCCTGGCGCGGCCAGGGGTGGGGTCGCGCCCTCTGGCCACCTGGGGCCCCCTAGCTCCCCTTTGGCCCCTATCGGGCTCTTTGCGAAGATTCCGGTACGCTGATTTTTCCCATATTTTTCCCGGAATTTTTCTGGTACTTTTAATAAGGGGGAAACCTGAAATAGAAAAACAGCAGAAAACAGGAACTGGCACTAGGGTGCACTGGGTTAATAGGTTAGTCCAAATATGTTCAAAAGTGTATGGAAGTTCATCAATAACATAGCAGTATCACACAAAAGAGGCATGGAGCAAGCAGAAATTATAGATACGTTTTGGACGTATCAAGTATCAAAACACCTTTGGAAAGAGCAATGTTGCCGACGCCTCCACTGTAATCACCTCCACCATATGATACATCAAGCAGGAAGTAGGGGTTTTACCGATCGATGGCCCTGAAACTGGGTAATCCATGTCTCCTGTTAGCCGACGAGATCGCCAACTTCGCACTGCTTCCTTTACGATCAAACCTGGGGTTCCTGGTGGCACCGAAGTAGTGCTCCTCCTTGGTTCCCCAAGTGGAAGGTTTTAGATGTAGTAGCGGCTAATTTCCCTTACATGAGGACTGTAAGGTTTATCGAATCCAGGAGGACTACAATTTCTTCAAGTAGGTGGTGAAGTGAGGAACGCGTTGTTTACTTGATATTACTGGCTTAACCTGAACCTACACATGGCAGAAGTAACTTTTCCCCCAATGAGTTCAGAGAGCTTTTCAATCTCTCTGGTCTTGTTGTTTACAAAGGATCAAAACACAAGCGTGAAATAGTAGTGGTGATTACATCAAAATGAAATAAAAACAGTAAATAGTGGAGGTGTATACAATGATGGAAATATGGACTTGGGTCCCATGATGTTCACTAATGATGTCTCTCTCCCCAAATACGATAAAAAAGTTATGCTGGGTGAACAAATTACAACTGGGCAATTGAAAGAATTATAAAAGCACCGCAATGCTAATTATGCTACAAGAAAGTTAGAGGCTCAATCGTATGGGTAGTACGCCAAGACAAGTAGACCGTTTATTTATCAGCATCTACTCACTAATCATCCACCTTGAGATATCTATCCAGATCATCTCGCTGGTATTAAGTTGCGAGCCCCACCCAAAGTGTAAACCCAAACCAACAGACAACTGCATTAACAAACTTTGTGTAAGGTAAACAATCCTTGCAACCATGGTTACAAGAACCGTTGTTTTCTCCTTGGTGTCAACAGCACATCCCCTAGTCTCATGTTTTTGTCACTCAAGCTAGACATCGGGGGGCATGAACCCACAATCAAGCATAATGCTCCCTCTTGGAGTTACTATCTACAACTTGGCCAAAGCAATAAAAAACAATGGAGAACATGCAAGAATTACTGAAGGAAAAAATATAAAAGGAGAACCAAATATATAACTCATCACGATCTGAACATAATCTCGTAATCCATCGGATCCCAGCAAACACAGCATAGCAACAGCAAAAAGATTACACAGATGCCTTGATCATGTAGGGAAGCTCACAAGGGCTAAGAATCAAAGCACAAGATGGGAGAGAAGACATCACAAAGCTATTGGTCATGGACCCATGGTCCAAGGGGGAATACTCACGGCACATCCGGGGAGCGCTCATGGTGGTGGAGAAGCTCCCGTAGATCAATCCTCCCTCCGGCAAGGTGCCGGGACGAGGTCTTCTGGCGATCCCGATCTCGGGATCGCGGCGACGGCGGGACAATAGTGAAATTAGTGATGCGGGGTCTTTTTCAGGGTTTCTGTATCGATTACTAAATATGGGCGGAAGGAGGGCCAGAGGGGAGTCCCCACCCCTCCAGGCGGCCTCCTGGCGCGGCCAGGGGTGGGGTCGCGCCCACTGGCCGCCTGGAAGAGGGTGCCCCCCTCCGGCTCCCCTTCGGTCTTCCAGAGTCTTCTGGAACCCTAATTTTTTATATATTTTTCTTGGAATTTTTTGGGCAATGTAAATATGGGTATAAACCTGCAATTCACACATCAGCAGAGAGAAACTGGCACTGGGTGCACTGAGTTAGTAGGTTAGTCCAAATATGTGTAAAAGGTTATGAAAGTGTAGCAAAACAAATAGCAATGTCACCCAAATAAGCATGGAACAAGCAGAAATTATAGACACGTTTGGGACGTATCAGTTCTTAACCATGGGATTTGCCGAGGCCAATCCTTCTCAGACACATAACGATTTCACCCCGGAGATTTTTTTTAGGGTTGCGTTGATAGACGTGGACCCGGAGGTCACATTTTACAAAAGGGCCATCGCCGGGAAACTGGGCATCCGGTGAATTTATGCCCCTACGGGTAGAACTTGCGGAGATGGTACTTCCTGATGTGCTCAATGTTCCACGAGTTTCTCACGAGGACTCCATCCTTGGTCTCCAGGCGGACGGATCCGGGCCTAGTGACTTTGACTACCCGATAAGGGCCTTACCACTTAGTAGACAACTTGTTTAGACCCCTCCCGGACTGCAACCGACGGAGGACAAGGTCGCCTTCCTCAAGTTCTTGAGAACTGATGTGGCGGCTATGATAGCGTGTAGTCCTTGATGGTAGTGCACGGTGCGCATGGCAGCTCGGGTACGTACTTCCTCCGCAACGACGACGTCTCCTTGTCGGAGTTGCTGTTGTTCGGCCTCATTGTAGGCTCGAACTCGAGGGGCTTCGTATCTGAGTTCTGTGGGGAGTACCGCCTCCGCTACGTAGACGAGAGCGAAGGGCGTCTCATTCGTGCCTCGGTTGGGGGTAGTCCGGATTGACCAGAGAACTGCTGTGAGTTCTTATACCCACCTATTTTCTCACTTCTCGAGCCGGTAAAAGGTGCGGGTCCGGAGACCACACAACACTTCTGCATTGTCTCTCTTTTCCTGGCCATTGCTCCTCGAATGAGCTACTGATGCAAAGCACACTGTCGTGCCCATTTGCTCACAGTACTCAAGGAAGGCCTGGCTTGTGAACTGGGTGTTGTTGTCCGTGATTATTTGGTTAGGAACTCCGAAACGGAAAACCAGGCTTCTAGGAACTTGATTGCGGATTGCGTCGTGACCTTCTGGACTGGTTCCACTTCAGGCCACTTGGTGAATTTTTCGATGGCGACGTACAGGAACTCATACCCCCGGTAGCACGGGGGAATGGCCCCAGGATGTCCAGCCCCCAGACCGTAAAAGGCCAGGATATGGGAATGGTCTGGAGTTCTTGTGCTGGTTGATGGACGGCTTTGACGTGGAATTGGCAGGCCTCACAGGTGGTAACAAGCTCTGTGGCATTGTTCAGGGCAGTTGGCCAATAGAACCCTTGCCACAAGACACGTCCTAGACGGAGGAAGGAAACGGAATCACTCTACGTGGATCAGTGGCTTGTTGTCTTCCCCCTGGGTGCCAACATTCCCTCGATCCACGGTCTGAACTGTTCTCCCCTCCAGGCGACTCAGAAGAGGCGTCGTCGTCCTCGTCAAAAGAGTCATTGGCGCCACTGCTCGAGCACTCAGGACAACATTTCACCTGATCGCCGGCGGCGCTGAAGATCTTCACCGACAGGCCGTTGACACTGTCATATTTTAAAAGGAGGAAGTCTCCCCATCTCATATTGCGACCGCGAACAAAAATCTTCCATCCCGGCGTCAGGTGCAAGCCCCCGTTGGCCAGGAAACAGGTAGAAGCGTGGACTGCCCCGTGAGGGCATCCGTCCACCCGGAGCCACAAGCCTGAAGGTTGTGTTTCTGCCACGGCGTGGAGAATGTCCTCGGAAGAGGAAGCCACCTGCAAGAAATCGAAGGGAGTTCCACTAGGAACTCGAAATCCAACACCTCGTCATGGGCAGCACTTCGAAGGATGGCGGGTAGCCCTCCTCCACGGCCTTTGCGTGCACCGGTGCCACGCCCGCCTCCACCTCTCCCACCCCTGCTTGGAGCCCTCTGCCCCGGTAAGCAGGCGAGATGACCCATTCGGAAGCTCCGATGCCCTGTGTGCTCTGCCCGTCCCTGCCTCCTCTTCCGCGCCCTCGGTGACCGTGCAGTCCGCCACGCCAGTGGGCGAACGGTCTTGGCTCATCGATGACAGCAGGAACATGGATGCGAAAATTCAGGGCCGTGGGGGGGCGCAGCAGCGAGCAAGATAAGAAGAAAGGAGGAAAGATGAAGATGACAGTGAGAAGATATCCGACTTCCCCGCCAGTCGACGGGTTAAATACCATCATGTGCTGGGGTTGCACGTAAATGTCGCCATTACTTCACCTCGGGCGAGGCATCGTGGCGTCTTTTGGCCTCCTCGGACCCTCATAAAGGTCTGCACGTGCAGACGACTGCCGCCACGCGTCACTGCCGACCCGGGGGAAGACACAGAACTCAACGCGTGTTCATACGACAAGACGACTCCGAAACCTGTTCAGCTTCCCGTAAAATCAGTCATAGTTTGGTTCTCAGGCGGGCGGTCCCCCCAATCTAGTCCCGAGGGCTACTGTCGATGGACGGTTGTACGTCACTCGGATTCAGATAGCTACCTTGACTCCCAGGACAAGGCTTTAGACGGAGAAGTGCAAGACACGATCCGGAAGGGTTGCTCGTGATGCCTTCTGGAAGAAAGCTTGGCCACGCCAGCACGTCACAAAGACAATGTTGCCCGCACCTGGGCCCCACCAGACTCAGAACGGTCCAAAGTGCATTTAATGCGCCGCCCCTGGTCGGGGGGGGACAGCGACTGCAACGGTGCTTCCAGCCCATGCCATTCCTCGAACGTGTCGAAGGCACGCACACGCATGCACAAGAGCGGTGGCTGCTGCCCACCGGTGCTTCTCGGAAGAAGCTCGGTGGTGACACCCGTCCTCCACCGCCATTATAAAGAAGCCTCGTCACGTCATTTGAGAATCTAAATAAGTGGTCACTGATGTGCGAGATGATGATAGTGATTTCTCGCCCTTCGTTGGTAAACCCCAAGTGGAAGGCGTGATGTAGCACAGCAGCAAATTTCCCTCGTTGAAGATACCAAGGTTTGTCTCCAGTAGGACTCTGGAGATGATAAGTAGGTGTCAGCGGCGCAACTGACGCGGACCTGCACACAGACACGATAACTTTGTTCCCAACGAAGTTCAGAGAGGTTGTCAATCTCTCCGGTCTTGTTGTTCACAAAGGATCAAACACAAGGGATAATGATAGTAATTGAAAGTAAAAGGAGAAAAGTAAATGAGCGTGTAAACAGTGAGGATATGGACCGGGATACGTGATGTTCACTAGTGATGTCTCTCTCCCAAAAGACGATAAAATTGCTATGCGAGGTAAACAGATTACAGAAAGGCAATTGACAGGATTATGAACGCACCGCAATGCTAACTATGCTACAAAAGAAAGGACGAGGCTCAAAATCATGGGCAGTACGCCAAAATAAGTAGACCGAAATCCAACTGCATCTACTACTAATCATCCACCTTGAGATATCTATCCAGAACATCTCGCTGGTATTAAGTTGCGAGCCCCACCCAAAGTGTAAACCCAAAGCAACAGACAACTGCATTAAAAAGAACTTTGCGTAAAGTAAACAATCCTTGTAAACGCGGTTACAAGCACCGTTGTTTTCCCCCTTGTGGCAACAGCACATCCCCTAGACACGTGTTTCTGTCACTCAAGCGTGTCATCGGGGGGCATGAACCCACAATCGAGCAAAACGTTCCCTCTTGGAGTCACTACCTACTACTTGGCCAAAGCAATAAACAGCAACGGAGAACATGCAAGAATTACCTAGGAACAAAAATATAAGAGATAAGAACCAAATATATTACTCAATCACAATCTGAACATAATCTCATAATCCATCAGATCCTATCAAACTCAACATAGCAATAGCAGAAATATTACAAAAGTGCCTCGATCATGTAGGGCAGCTCACGAGGTCTAAACCATGAAGAACAAAGAGGGTAGGAGAACATCACATAGCTACTGATCACTGACCCATGGTCCAAGGAAATCTACTCACGAGACATCCGGGGAGCATCCATGGTGGAGAGGAGACTCCCGGAGGTCAATCCTCCCTCCGGCAGGATGCCGAGAAGAGGTCTTTTGGTGCTCCCGATCTCGGAAGCGCGGCGGCGGCGGAACAGAGGCGAGTTTGCGAAATAGGGTTCTGTCTTCAGAGTTTCCCCGTGACGGAGAATAAATAGGAGAAGGGGGCAGCCAGAGGTGGACCAGGGGCCCCAGGCGCCCCCCCTGGCGCGGCCAGGGGTGGGGCCGCGCCGGGTGGCCGCCTGGGCCCCCCTTGCTCCCCTCTGGCCCCTCCCGGGCTCTTCTCGAAGCTTCCTGTACGCTGATTTCTCCTGTATTTTTCCCGGAATTTTTCTGGCACTTTTTATATGGGGGAAAACTGAAATAGAAAAACAGCAGAAAACAGGAACTGGCACTGGGGTGCACTGAGTTAATAGGTTAGTCCAAATATGATCAAAAGTGTATGAAAGTGTATCTAGATCATAGCAATATCACACAAAACATGCATGGAGCAAGCAGGAATTATATATACGTTTTGGACGTATCAACATCCCCAAGCTTAATTCCTGCTCGTCCTCGAGTAGGTAAATGATAACAGCATAATTTCTGTGGTGACATGCTAGCAACCATAAAATAACTTTGAAAAGTAAAGCAATCAAGGTTAGAGATTCAATTCAAGTCATAACATGCAAGAGTCTATATTAGCATTGAAACAAGTAACAAAAGAACATTAGGTGCAAGAGCTCTCGCTGTCCGTGACTCGAATGTCTCCAAATGGTGTTTGCGTGCAAGAAGGGGATAGGGAATACGAGAGAAAAATATTTTTGTGTTGAGAACTCAATCTACTAAAGTTTCACACTTGGTCTTCTTTGGAATCTTATCTTGACTCGTCCCCAGACCACTAGCCTTGTACAAGTCGATTTGATCCACTCATTTTCGATATTTTTAGCACTCATGCAATGGATGAGCGTAAGCACGAGAGTTGACACTTGGGATGGCAAAGAGAGAAATATGGTGGAGGAGGAAGAAAAAAAGGATGAGAAAGGCTCACATCAATGAGGACAATCATAGGGAAGAGATGCCAAATGATAGATATGATGTGAGGAGTAGGGATTGCCATGCAACGGATGCACATACGAGCTAGGAAGCTCTCCAATGGAACTAGTGGGGGTGCATCTAACTTGCTCACTCATGAAGACCTAGAGCTCGTTTGAGAAGGCTTATCCTTGGAATATGCAAGCCAAGTTCTATAGTGTGAAGGTCCCCATATAGCTACATGCATGAAGATCATCTCTATGGAGTACAAGGGATAGAGGAAGAAGAACTAGTGTGGATCTCTCAAATGGATAGTAGTGTTGACCCTTTCTCTCTTTTTATTTCTTTTTCTCTTTTTTCTATTTTTTTGTATTTTTTTGTGGCCTCAATGGCTCTTTCTATTTAACTCTCATTTGTCCTCTTTGGGATCTTTTATTGTGTCCACTTTGGGATCTTTTCCTCACTTAAGGGCAACACTCTATTTTACAAGAAGGTAAACGAGATCTTTCACACTTTACAAGGTACTCAAAATCATAAAGAAGATGTAACTATCATGATGTATGCAATGTATGTCGCTGCCAGTGTAGCAGGAACATGTATGACATGAAGATCAAGTCATGAAGAGGTGGAAGTTGCATGGCAATATAACTCGGAAAGGCTATGGAAATGCCTTGATAGGTAGGTATGGTGGCTGTTTTGAGGAAAGATATAAGGAGGCTTATGATGACAGAGCGTATCAAGCCAAGGGTTTGAAAGTACCGGCGAAGGTGGACACCAACTCTCGGAGTGAGAAGAAGGCAATGCACGGCACAGGAGAGGCTAGCAAAATATGAGGAGGTGGAAGTGTCAACTTTCAATACTTACATTAGTCCGAAGAACTCATGCACTTATTATCGGTAACTCTCAATCTAATAAGGAGGTTCACAAAGAGACAAGTACCCCGAGGAGGAGTGTATGGGGGTTTGGTTATCCTTGCGCATCCTCGACTCATGGTACGTGAGTGTACTCTAATATTCGACCCCTCAGAAGAGTAGTTATCCATCTAGTAGCTAGAGTTCTCAACTAGTTTTTTAGGTTTTGAAAATACACACGGATTTCCCAACATACGACACCTATCACTAATAGGCAAGAGCTCTTGACACCAAAAGTTCAAACATTACTCACATCAATACCTCAAAACTATTGTAAGCTACTACTAAAATTAAATAGCAACCTCTATTACCTACTTTCAAGACAAGACACAACTCAGTGCAACAACCAACTCTCTTTAACAAGATAAACATGAAAACTAAAAAGAGTTCCAGCAACAAACGAAACAAAAGCCAAGGCTCTTGCTAAATACAAACTAAGACTAAAACTAAACATGGCAGTAGCTATGAAAAGATAAAGAACACACAGCAGCAAAAAGATAAGCAGGAAAAATCCTATGATGTGTTCTAAATTTTGAAAGTGGAGCGTGTTTCTCTCCCACACAAAGTAAGACGGGATCTAACTTGTTATGAACAGCAAACAAAGCTAAAGAAAAATAAAAACAAAACCTAAGAGCGAGACGCTCCAAGCATAGCACATAACGCATGAAGTGATAAAAATTAGTGAGACGAACTGATGATTGTTGATGGAGAAGGGGATGCACGGGGGCATCCCCAAGCTTAGACGCTTGAGTCTCCTTGAATATTTGTTGGGGATGCGTGGGGTCATCCCCAAGCTTGAGCGTTTGACACTCCTGGATCTTCTTTCATCATCTTCCATTGCACACTTGAAAACTCCCTTCATACATAACTCATCATAAGCTGATTAGAGAGGTTAGTAGCCTTAATAAATAATTTTTCCCCACTGTATAAAAAGATATTCTTTAAGAGATACTGTTTCTCAAGAGTGCCAAAAAAAATTTGCAAAGAAAAAGCAAGCTTAAGGTTTGCAAAAGTTAGGAGAGACAAAACGTGGCAGAATCTGTGAAAAACAGAACAGAAGAGAGTAAGGAATTTTTTAGGGGCACTTCTGCAACTCAAATCAAAAAACTCAGAACATACGGAAGTTTCGTAATTGTATAGAGAACACTGTGTAAAAATTTCAAATCAAAAAGTGAACTGGGATTTTTCTGGTCACGAGGACAGAATCTGTTTTCTGGACAGCATGTCACAATTTTTACTTCCCTTGCTGTAAGAGGCTATAACTTGGCACAAAGTTGAAAAATAAAGATACAATGATGTTTCTACAGTAGTAACAATCATCAAGACACAACAAAAGCAAAAAGAAAAACCTAAATTCGTTGCGGGCTGCCTCCCGAAAGGGCTTCTTTAAAGCCATTAGCTAGGCTTAAAGATTATAGAAGATGCTCTCACAAGAATAAGAATTTTGAAGCAAAAGAGAGCATCAAGAAGCAAATGTGAAACACATTTAAGCCTAACCCACTTCCTATGCATAGGCATCTTGTAAGAAAATAAATCAAAGAAGCACAAAGTGACATGCATAGGAAGGTAGAACAAGAACAACTTCAAAACTTTCAACATGAAGAGAGGTGTTTTTGTAACATGGAAGTTTCTACAACCAAACTTTCCTCTCTCAAAGTAATTTTCAGTAGCATCATGAACAACATCAAGAATATAACTATCACATAAATCATGTTGTTCATGACCTACAAGCACACGTGTATTGTTTTCAACACGGTTTTTAGGATGATAAGATAGATGCAACCCATCACATTGAGCCTTGATAAGAGCATAGTTCTCCGGAATATGAATTGGAGATTTCAAAAGGATAATAGGACAATCAAGTGTGGGTGCAATAGAAACAATTTCATGCTTAACATTAGGAACTATAGCAAGTTCATCTCCGTAAGCATCATCCATAGTGGCATCACGGCCATAAGCATAGAAGGCGTCAACTTCATCAAAAAGGGATATTTCAAAAGAATCCATAGGATCATAACACTCATATAAGGTAAGAGTCAAAGAGTTACTCTCATTAGAAGGTAGACATGGATGGCTCCATTCTTCCTTCTCTTGTTCGTCACTCTCCTCCTCTTTTTCATCCAAGGAGCTTTCAGGTTCAGTAATTTCTTCTTCCATAGAGTCCTGCAAAACATTAGTCTCTTCCTTTGGAGGAGAGATTCTCTCAAGATGATCAGTAATATAATAATTTGCATCATAATTTTCCAAACAATAGTTAAGTATATCAAGACTCTCAGATTTGTAAGGGGCGTCATCAATATTTTCAAGAAAAGAAGTAATTTCATAGGCACCCTTAAAAGCAACAAATTCTTGTTTTGTTCTGCATCATAAAAATCATAATTTCCCTTAGCATAAGAAGCTAAGGTTTCATCCTCATTGTACTCACATTGGAAAGCAAGGTGTTTGTGCCTCATAAAGCAACAAGATTCATCCCTGCAGAAAGATATATTATATATTGAGCACAAGTTTTTAGCATACTCATACGATTGATGTATGAGTCTCCATAAGTGTATCCCTTTTTGAGACAAGCGGTATTCCTTGTAATATTCTTGTTGATCCTCGGTGAATCCTCCATGCCAATAAGATCTAGTTTCAAAGAAGTTAGACATTGATTGGCAAGTAAGTAACTAGACATACTAAAAAAATTTGGATTTTTGATAAAGGACACTAAAGCAAAAACTGAAAGGTAAACTAACAAGACTAAAAAACAAAGGTAAAGGGTAGTGTGCAACTCCCCTATCTTAGCACTCGGAGTCCCCGGCAACGGCGCCAGAAATTCGGCTTGATGTGCGAGATGATGATAGTGATTTCTCGCCCTTCGTTGGTAAACCCCAAGTGGAAGGCGTGATGTAGCACAGAAGCAAATTTCCCTCGATGAAGATACCAAGGTTTGTCTCCAGTAGGACTCCGGAGATGATAAGTAGGTGTCAGCGGCGCAACTGACGCGGACCTGCACACAGACACGATAACTTTGTTCCCAACGAAGTTCAGAGAGGTTGTCAATCTCTCCGGTCTTGTTGTTCACAAAGGATCAAACACAAGGGATAATGATAGTAATTGAAAGTAAAAGCAGAAAAGTAAATGAGCGTCTAAACAGTGAGGATATGGACCGGGATATGTGATGTTCACTAGTGATGTCTCT
This sequence comes from Bromus sterilis, assembly GCA_950022295.1. NCBI lineage: Eukaryota > Viridiplantae > Streptophyta > Magnoliopsida > Poales > Poaceae > Bromus > Bromus sterilis. The sequence goes on along the minus strand of OX465596.1, from coordinate 340,950,293 downwards.
CTCCCAAAAGACGATAAAATTTCTATGCGAGGTAAACAAATTACAGAAAGGCAATTGACAGGATTATGAACGCACCGCAATGCTAACTATGCTACAAAAGAAAGGACGAGGCTCAAAAGCATGGGTAGGACGCCAAAATAAGTAGACCGAAATCCAACTGCATCTACTACTAATCATCCACCTTGAGATATCTATCAAGAACATCTCGCTGGTATTAAGTTGCGAGCCCCACCCAAAGTGTAAACCCAAAGCAACAGAAAACTGCATTAAAAAGAACTTTGCGTAAAGTAAACAATCCTTGTAACCGCGGTTACAAGCACCGTTGTTTTCCCCCTTGTGGCAACAGCACATCCCCTAGACTCATGTTTCTGTCACTCAAGCGTGTCATCGGGGGGCATGAACCCACAATCGAGCAAAACGTTCCCTCTTGGATTCACTACCTACTACTTGGCCAAAGCAATAAATAGCAACGGAGAACATGCAAGAATTACTTAGGAACAATAATATAAGAGATAAGAACCAAATATATTACTCAATCACAATCTGAACATAATCTCATAATCCATTAGATCCTATTAAACTCAACATAGCAATAGCAGAAATATTACAAAAGTGCCTCGATCATGTAGGGCAGCTCACGAGGTCTAAACCATGAAGAACAAAGAGGGGAGGAGAACATCACATAGCTACTGATCACGGACCCATGGTCCAAGGAAAACTATTCATGAGACATCCGGGGAGCATCCATGGTGGAGAGGAGACTCCCGGAGGTCAATCCTCCCTCCGGCAGGGTGCCGGGAAGAGGTCTTCTGGTGCTCCCGATCTCGGAAGCGCGGCGGCGGCGGAACAGAGGCGAGTTTGCGAAATAGGGTTCTGTCTTCGGAGTTTCCCCGTGACGGAGAATAAATAGAAGGGGGGCAGCCAGAGGTGGACCAGGGGACCCATGCGCCCCCCTGGCGTGGCCAGGGGTGGGGCCGCGCCGGGTGGCCACCTGGGCCCCCCTGGCTCCCCTCTGGCCCCTCCCGGGCTTTTCTCGAAGCTTCCTGTACGCTGATTTTTCCTGTATTTTTCCCGGAATTTTTCTGGCACTTTTTATATGGGGGAAAACTGAAATAGAAAAATAGCAGAAAACAAGAACTGGCACTGGGGTGCATTGAGTTAATAGGTTAGTCCAAATATGATCAAAAGTGTATGAAAGTGTATCTAGATCATAGCAATATCACACAAAACATGCATGGAGCAAGCAGGAATTATAGATACGTTTTGGACGTATCAGTCACTGTAGGAGCCCCTTTGAATATAAAAGGGAGGCCCTAACAACCAAGAAGAGGATTCGACTCAGGATTAGACACCCCCCGCGGGTAGAGTTCCAGCCACCCTTTCCGGAGAACTCTTCGCGCGTGTAACTTTTCCACAAGCATAATTCAGGCAAGAAGGAGTAGGGTCTTACGTCTCCGGACGGCCCAAACCTGGGTAAACCCCAGCATCTCACGATTCGGATACATCAATTTCCCTGTGTTCCGCATGCGCCCGAGAATCATCATCCCCACGAGATCGCCCCTGTGATAGGCTCAGTTAGTATTAATGGATTGATTAATTAGTGCTATTTTTTTTAGGAACACAGTACAACTCAGACGCTCACATACACGAGTATACAATCACCCTATGACGCACACACACACACCCTACCCCTATAAGCATCTTCTCAATACTGAGTCGGCACATCGTCTTGATATTAACGAAGTCACCACCTCGTCTTCGACGGGAACGTCTCCTCCCAGTGAAAGCACATCACCGGAAGCCATGGAATAAATCCAGGAAAATGCGAGCACCATTGTCAAATCTAGGATTTGAACTCTGGTGGGTTGGGGATACAACCATCCACCTAACCAACTCAACCACAGATTGATTCATGATTAATTGGTGCTATTGATTAGCGTGCTAGAAATGCATGCGCTAGTTTGGTTGTGCAGTTCCGTTGAGAATGTAGTCTCATGCAATTGGCTACCGTTTCCTCCCCCAGCAATAACTAACCGACTTATGAAGGATTACACGCGATTTGAAGCGAACCTATTGGCTGAAACAAATCATTGGAGCTTATCTCTCGACCTATCATTGTACGCCTAGGTCGCAACGCTCCTTATAGCAAGCCCTATACACCGGAACAGAGGGAACAAGCCCTATACAAGACTAGCAATCATGCCACGCAAATGATGCACAATCCGACGAGATCGCTATATTAGTTTTATTAAGATCCAGTGCCAGGCATAAAGCTTCCCGACATGCCAAAGCTTCAAGAGTTGTTGCAACCGAAATTCCATCAAACACCACTGCTGATGATCCCATATACTTTCCATCCAAGTTCCTCGCCACCATCGCAAAAACCCCTATTCTTTCACCTCTCAAAACTGCCCCATCAACATTAAACTTTATCACACCCTGAGGAGGTGGAAGCCACCTTTGTCTTGAGGTAGGCTTAGGAACCTTGATCTTATTTGGTACACTCACTATATCAAGATCATGAATATATCTCTTCACAAAACAGTGGGTGGTAAAGGTTGCTTGAAATTCTTGCTCGTAAACTGCTTTGCGCCTTGCGTACCAAATAGCCCAGAGGGTGACCACTGATACGGTGAGGATCTCTCACTCCTCGTTGGTTACCCCAAGTGGAAGGTGAGATGTAGCGTAGCAGCAAATTTCCCCTATGTAGAGGATAGGGTTTGTCTCCCGTAGGACTCGCAGAGATACAAGAAGGTGGTAAAGTGAACAATGGCGCCATTCACAACCTACGGTTGCTAACTTCACCTGGACCTGCACACCGATACAAATAACTTTGCTCCCAACGAGTACAGAGGAGTTGTCAATTCCTCCGGCCTTGCTGTTTACAAAGTATTAACGCAAAAGATAATAATGATAGTGATAGCAACTAATAAGTAAACTAAGGATGTAAACAGTGATATGAAGATGGACTGGGGTCCCGTGATTTTCACTAGTGATTTCTCTCTCCCAAAAGACGATAAAAGTGCTAGCGAGATAAACAAATCACAGTTGGGCAATTGACAGGATTATGAAGGCAACGCAATGCTAACTATGCTGCAAAGAAAGGAAGGGCTCAAAATCAATGGGAAGTACGCCAAGGTAAGTAGACCGAAATCCATCTGCATCTACTACGAATCATCCACCTTGAGATATCTATGCAGAACATCTCGCTGGTATTAAGTTGTGAATCCCACCCAAAGTGTAAATCCAAAGCAACAGACAACTACATTAAAAGAACTTTGCGTAAAGTAAACAATCCTTGCATCCGCGGATACAAGCACCGTTGTTTTATCCCTGGTGGCAACAACACATCCCCTAGTCTCATGTGTCTGTCACTCAAGCTAGACATCAAGGGGCTGAACCCACAATCAAGCATAACGCTCCCTCTTGGAGGTGCAACAAATTGCTTGGCCAAAGTAAAATACGGCAACGGAGAACATGCAAGAATTTACTCAAGAACAAAATATAAAGAGAAGAACCAAATATATTACTCATCACAATCTGAACATAGTATCATAATCCATCAGATCCCAACAAACTCAGCATAGCAACGGCAAAAAATTACAAAGGTGCCTCGATCATGTGAGGCAGCTCACGAGGTCTCGAAAGTGGAGGCACAAAGAGGGGAGAGATAGATCACATAGCTACTGGTCACGGACCCATGGTCCAAGGGAAACTACTCACGGTACATACGGGAGGCGTCCATGGCTATGGATGGTCTCCCGGAGGGGGTAGCTTCTCCCGGCAGGGTGCCGGATCATCTTCTCCAGGCAGCCCCGATCTAGAAATGGCGGTGGCGGCGGTACAGAGGCGAGATCGCGAAAAAGGAGTCTGTCCTAGGGGTTTCCACCCTGAAGGGTAAATATAGGCGAAGGGGGGTGTCGAGAGGACCCACCATGCAGCCAAGAGGCCTCCTGGCGCGGCCTAGGGTGGGGCCGCGCCAGGGACCCTCCTGGCCTCCTGGTGGTGGCCCCCCTCCGCTCCTTTGGTGTTTCCGTAAGGTTCCGTGTCGCTAATTTTTTTATCTCATTTTTCCGGATTTTTTGGAGCACTTTTAATGGCCAGAAAACCTGAAATAAAAAAACAGTAAGAAATAGCAACTGGTTGCTGGGTGCACTGGGTTAATAGATTAGTCCAAATATGCTCAAAAGTGTATGGAAGTTCAAGAAAAACATGGCAAAATCACACAAAACATGCATGGAGCAAGCAGAAATTATAGATACGTTTGGGACGTATCAACATCCCCAAGCTTAGTTCCTGCTCGTCCTCGAGTAGGTAAATGGTAACAAGCATAATTTCTGTGGTGACATGCCACACAACCATAAAAGGACTTTTAAGTAAAGCAATCAAAGCATGCAATTCAATTCAAGTCTTAACAAGAAAGAGTTTATATTAGCAATGACACAAGCAACAAAAGAACAAAAGGTGCAAGAGCTCTCGCTGTCCGTGACTCGAATGTCTCCAGATGGTGTTTGCGTACAAGCAGGGGATAGGGAAATACGAGATAAAAAAGTAATTGTTGAGAACAACTATCTACTAATGTTTCACACTTAGTCTCCTTTGGATTCTTATCTTGACTTGTCCCCAGACCAATAGTCAGGTACAAGTCAAACTGATCCACTCCCTTTCGATATTTTGAGCACTCATGCAATGGATGAGCGTGAGCAAGAAATTTGACACCTAAAAGGCTAAGCAGAAAGAAGGCGGAGGAGGAAGACAAAAAGGTGTGAAAGGCTCACATCAATGAGTACAATCATAGGCGAGCGAAGGCCGTATGATAGATATGATGTGAGGAGTAGGGATTGCCATGCAACGGATGCACATGTGAGCTAAAAGCTCTCCAAGGGAACTAGTGGGGGTGCATCTAACTTGCTTGCTCAAGAAGACCTAGAGCTCGTTTGAGGAGGCTCATCATTGGAATATACAAGCCAAGTTCTATAGTGTGAAGGTCCCCACATAGCTATATGCATGATGATGATATCTATGGAGTACAAGGGATAGAGGATGAAGTACTAGTGTGGATCTCTCAAAAGGAATAGTAGTGTGCCCCCTTCTCTCTTTTTATTTCTATTTTTTCTCTTTTTTCTATTTTTTTGTATTTTTCTGGTGGCCTCAATGGCTCTTTCTATTTAACTCTCATTTGTCCTCTTTGGGATCTTTTGATTTTGTCCTCTTTGTGATCTTTTCCTCACTTTAGGGGCAACACTCTATATTTTACAAGAATATAGGAGATATTTCACACTTTACAAAGGTACTCACATAAAGAAGATATAACTATCATGATGCAAAGGTATGACATGAGGATCAAGTCATGAGAGGATGGATGTTGCATGTTAATGTATCTCGGAAAGGCTATGGAAATGCCTTGATAGGTAGGTATGGTGGCTGTTTTGAGGAAAGATATAAGGAGGCTTATGATGACAGAGCGTATCGTGCCAAGGGTTTGGATGCACCGATGAAGTATGCTCCAACTCTCGAGGTGAGAAAAGGGCAATGCACGGTATCGAAGAGGCTAGAAAAAGTATAGGTGGGTGGAAGTGTCAACTTTCGAATACTCACATTAGTCCTAAGAACTCATGCACTTATTATCGGTGACTCTCAATCTAATCAGGAGGTTCACAAAGAGACAAGTACCCCGAGGAGGAGTGTATGGGGGTTTGGTTATCCTTGCGCATCCTCGACTCATGCTACGTGAGTGTACTCTAATATTCGAACCCTCCAGAGGTTAGTGATCCATCTAGTAGCTAGAGTTCTCAACAGGAAATTTTGGTTTTCGTAAAACACAAGAATTTCCCAAAATACGACATCTATGACTAATAGGCTCGAGCTCTTGACACCAAAAGTTCAAACATTACTCTAGTCAATACCTCAAAACTATTGCAAGTTACTACTACAAAGAGAAAAGCAACTTCAACTACCTACTTCTAGTCAAGACACAAAACTCAGTGCAACAGGAAAACTCTCTAACAACATAAAACATGCAACCTATAGAAAGTTCAACCTAAAACAAAAGAAAAGCTCTAGAAAAACTAAAGCACTATAACTAAACAGAGCAGCAGCTAAGAAAAGAAAAAGAACAACTCACAGCTGAAAGAGTAAGCATGCAAATCCTATGAGGAGTTCTAATTCAAGTGGAGCGTGCATCTCTCCCACACAAAAGATTAAGTAAGCTGGGATCTAACTTGTTAATACAGCAAACAAAGCAAAAGAAAACTAAAAAAAAACCTAAGAGCGGGACGCTCCAAGAATAGCACATAACGCATGAAGTGATAAAAATATAGTACAACGAGAGACGAACTGATAATTGTTGATGAAGAAGGGGATGCACGGGGGCATCCCCAAGCATAGATGCTTGAGTCTCCTTGAATATTTATTGGGGGTGCACATGGGCATCCCCAAGCTTGAGAGTTTGACACTCCAGGATCTTCTTTCATCATCTTCCATCGCACACTTGAAAACTCCCTTCATACATAACTCATTTTAGACTGATTAGAGAGGTTAGTACCCTAATAAAATAATTTTTCTCTACTGAAAATAAAGATAATCTTGAAGAGCTACTGTTTCCCAAGATTGCGAAAAAGTTTTTTCAAGGAAAAAGCAAGCTTAAGTTTTGCAAAAGTGAAGAGAGACAAAACGTGGCAGAATCTTGGAAAAACAGAACAGCAGATAGGAAAGAATTTTTTAGGGATACTTCTGCAACTCAAATAACAAAACTCAGAACATACGCAAGTTTCGTAATTGTATAGAGCAATCTGTGTACAAACTTGGCGCTATGGGACATGTCTCCCAATATTACAAACTTGGCGCTACGGCCGCATCAAATGACTCAAAATTTTTACAGTTCTAATTAAGTCATATAAGCCTATCCTTGATCGTCGGCTTTGCTCTGGGAAGATGACTCGGCACCACCTGCAGATGATATACGTCAATTACAAATTTCAGCTAAGTCCACGTCGGATAGATCATCCATCTTCAGTTCATCCTCTTCCCCACCTGGAGTCGGCTCTGAGATCTTCTTTGGAGATGGAAGAAGAGAGAACTCGGTTGGAGAGGGTAGTCCAACCCGGGGCCTCTTGTTGGTCTCATCATATCCGGCTTCCAGATAAGACAGATTGTAACATCCCAGTTTTTGCAAAAATTAAAAATTTTGTTTTCGGTGTGAATTATTGGATTGTCTGATTTGTTTGCGGTGTTTGCATCCCCGATTTATCGATCGGCGATTATTTCTCCCCTCTTATCTCGTATCGGACGGAGACCGACCCTTGTGTCGGGACCCGGGGTTTGCATATGTAATTCCAGTCACAATTCAATCATATGAAGAGCCGAGAGCCATACCCACTTGTCTAAGCAGACAAGGCCAAGTACAAGACAATCTCGGAAAGCTCGAACGTGAGGGGGCATCCCATCCAGGCCGGATGATCAACTGTGATGGGTCCTCATCGCCCGCTCACAAGTCTAAATGATTATGGGTGGTGAAATCCCATACTCATAGACAAGTCGCCTCAACCATATTATCGATTGAATCCTAACACTTACATAAGCAGACTCCAGCCCGATCTCTTAGTCGGGGTCTCGGGCGGGCTCAATCATACAACAAAGTGTGCCACGTGACAGAGTCACGAGCAATCGCATCGCGATGCCCCAAGCTGCGCACCTCTAAGGGCCACTTGGTGTATAAAAGACCGCCGGCAAGAGCACAACTAAGGTATCGAACCCCACACATGACATGCACGATATAAACATACACACAACATGCATGCCAAGTGTATAACAGCAGGTAACACAACATGAACTCTACAAACTCATAGCTTTATTGCATCTGCTAAACAGAGAAGATATAGTAGTGTTACAAGCAGAGATCACATCACTGTGATCCAACATTACATCATACAACAACGGAAGCAAATTATGTCTTAGTAAAGACAAGGTTAACAAATGGCTTAAGAAGCCTTTAAGAAAACACAACGACCCTCCAGAGGGACCAGGCTGCTGTCTGGGACTACATAACTTCGTCGATGTCGAGCTTGAAGGGGGAGGCCACCATCAGGGTCAGTGGTCTCGTCTCTAAAACATAGAATAAGCAAACGTGAGTACAAAGTCGTACTCAGCAAGACTTACGTCAGAACTATACTACTCATGCTCAGATGTCAAGGTAAGGCAAGTGGGGTTGTAATGCAGAAAGCTTTGACTTGGCTATCCTGTACTACGACTACATAGAGTTGAGATGAGAGGCGCACACGAGTCCATCTAATCTGGATCACCACATCAATACACAACCATGGATCCTTCCTCGACTTCCCCACGAGGAAGCAACCCAAAGCACTCACACTTATCTTGTGATTTTTAGAGTATCCATTTGAGTTGTCTAATAATCAAGTAAAGATCTCCAAGTAGTCCATAACCGCGGACACGGCTATTCGAATAGTTCAGTAACCCTGCAGGGGTGTACTTCTTCACATACGTAGCTACCACTTATCGCCTAGAACTCGTCACCTTCAAGCGGTGTCGGCGAGGATAGTACCACGACACTTACCTCACGGCTCCAACTCTAGTCCAGGGAATCGCCTATCTGAGTTGTACCCCAATCGGGAATCCGGCCGGGGTTTCCGTTCAGGACCCAGACGATGTATGGACGGTCCGACAAGCCCACCTCGACGGATGGTGCTGCGCTTGCCTAAAACCGTGCTACGTTAGGAAAGCAAATAGAATAAAGTTAACCCATGCGAATCCTGGACCTTAGTCGGGGTGAGTTAATAGGTCGAGAGGGGTCAATGAGCCCAACATGTGGTAGTAATCTGTGTCTTGGATCACAACACAAGAACTCGGGGCCTAGGGCAGTGTAAATGAGACAACCCACTGTGTACTCCTACACAGCCTCTCATTGTTCACTTATATTAGGGTGACTTCATCAACACGTTACCTCCTTGTTGCATGTGTTCACTACCATCCCGATACATCACCCAGATGGATCAACTTTATTGCAAACAACTCTAGCATGGCACAGCATAACATGGATGAAGGGCCACATGATGAGCACAAACAATCTGGTATCTGCTAGGTTGAGGTTTGCTTAATACTGTGGTAGCAATGATAGGTCATGCAAAGGATGGGTTCATCTAACGGTAGAACGGTAACATGTGAATCACCTAATCATGCATAAGAGAACAAGAGGGAAACTGGGTTTTTATAGATATGATCAAAGGGGTATGCTTGCCTTATTGTCGAGACTCGGGGGGCGCCACTCTTCGGAGAAAACAGGGACTACGTCCGGCGATGGATCTATCGAGAAGAAGCAAACACCGAGACAACAAAGTATAAGCATCACATTGCAATGCACATTCAAGAATGAAACATGGCATGGTACTGATGTGATCTATGTTTAAATTGTAACAGTTTAATTGAAGTTGATTTGAATAAGAAATTCAAATTCAAACTCCAAATGTGGTTCAATTTAGCCAAAGTTGCATTTGCTAATGTTTGGATATGGTAAACCATGTGGTCATGTGTATGATATGCCTCTGATGTTCAAGTGATAAGGTTGGCATTGCAAAGATTTAATTTGAAATGATTTAAACATTTAATTTGAATTATTCCAACTAAGCCATATAGCTAAATGCTACTGGTTCATCATCATAGATGTGTTTTTCATCCATGAAAGTATGATATTTGGAATCCTTGCATTTTTCTGATGATTTTTCATATATAATTTATTTGATTTGGAGTTATGGATAAAAAGTTATTGAATTTCAAAAATTTAAGCATTTTCTGGAATTTCTGTTAAAAAAGAAAAGGGATTAATTGCGCAGGCATGACATCATGATGACGTCAGAGTGCTGACTGGTCAAACTGACATGCCGGGCCCATCTGTCATTCACTCTGGGGTTTAATCCTGTTTTAAAAAAGCTTAACAGGGGATTAGGGGGCTGGCCCCACATGTCTGTGACAGAGAGAGTGATTAGTGGGGTGGGGGTTAGGGCCTAATGGCCAAGCCACGTGGGCACGGCCGGCGGTTAGCCGCCGGTGGCCACTAGAGACGGCGGCGCCCGCTCTGGACGGCGGCTCCGGGCACGGGAGGCCACGGGGCGACCACCAAACGGTTCCCCGCGCTCGTGCGCTTCAAGGGGAGCACACACGCCCATCGGAGGAGGCCGGAGGCCACGGTGGTGAGGAGCTCTGCGGCGGCGCCGCTCGGCCGAAGAGGGAAAGAGGGCACCGGGGCGTGTGGTGGGGCTCGAGATGGGGAAAACGAACCGCGGCTCACCCTGGTTGTGCTGGAGTGGTCGCCGGAGTCGAAGGAGCTACGGCGGTTACGAATTCGCCGGAGGGATGCCTCGGCGACCGGAGCAAATCGGCGATGCGTACGTCGTCTTCACTGCCCTCCTGGCTCGATTGGGGGTGCGGCTAGACGAAGTCGAGGCTGAGCTTCATCCTGGACATCAAGGCGAGGGCAGAGGAGCTCGGTGGCCACGCCGGGCACGGCGGCACGGTCCGGCTGGTCTCGGGGCAACGCGCGAATCCGACGAGGGAGCGGGAGAGAGGACCAGAGGAAGAGGGGGAAAGGAAGGGATGAGCACGGGGTCTCCACAGCGGTTCGATAGGGACGAGGGGGCCCCCCGAGCTAGCAGGACGTGGCGGCCGCGGCGAGCAGGCGCTCCACGCCTCTGCCAGAAGGCAGAGGTTGAAGACGCCCCTGCCCCTGGCAGGCTGGGCCGGCTTCTGCCGCGTTTGGGCCAGGTGGGCCGGAGGTAAGGGAGGTGGGTGGCTTCGGCCCTTTTGTTTATTTTTTTTCTTTTTCTTCTTTCTTTTTTATTTGTTTTGCTCTGAAAAAAATATCAAAGCATTTTTAAAAATCCCCAAATTTTTATCTTGGACATATGTGACCTAGTACTAGTCACTCCCAAGTTTTGGAGATTTTTGGAATTCAAATTATTTGAATCCAATTCAAATAGCATTTAAAATTAATTTCCAAGCCTCTGTTTGAATATTTGAAAAATCCAGGAGCATGGGTTTGACTCCAAATCGTTTTTAAAATGATCATACTCATTTATAGGATTTTTCAAAATTGTTTGGAGGAATTTTGGAAAAACTTTTTATCTGGCCTTTTATTTAAATTCTTTTTTAGGCTTTTCCAAATCCCCAATTATTAAACCAAGGAAAATAAACATGATGCAATTATTCTAATAATAAAAGCACATACCAAAACTAGGGTTGTGACACCTTGCCACCCTGACACTCGACCTTTGCGACACCGGGTTTCACCCGATCACCGTCGTGAAAACCGCACGAGACCAGCCGCAGCCAACGGAACGAAAAACCCCGTTTAATAATTAAATGGGATATTTTTATAGCGCGCCGGAAAGTGTTCTCGGAACGGTTCCAGCGCAAGGTGTTCCGCTCCGGAGGAGCACGACGCAGCCTCCATGGCCGCTCGCAAGCGTGGGCCGGTGAGCCCAGCCAGCCCCAGATCTCGCAGCCCAGCGCCCCCACGGCCCAGATCCGCGCGGCCCGATCCAGCCATCTCCCAGGCCAGTGGGCCTCGGCCCACTAGGGGTGAGCCACGTTTTTTTTCTTTCCTTTTTTTTCTTTTTTACCCTGCTGCCTTTTTTTTTCTAAGTCCCGGGTAATGTGCTGCTGTTTTTGACAGCCACCTCAGTTTTTCACTAAGTCTGTTACTTTGCGATGCCATGTTGTTTGCTTAATATCTTTTGATCTATGATGCCTTTTTGCATGATTCTTTTTTCCATGCCTTCCTTGTCATGTATAGTTTAATTTCATATCATTTGTGAGCATGTTTGCATTGATTAACCTGTCTATGCATTGCTCTAAAGTGTGCTTCGTGATGTTGGCAGATTGTGCCCGTAACTTGTTTTGCTTATATCTTTTTAACCGTAACTCCGTTTGGAGTGTTCTTTATATGTAACTTGATTAGTTTTTCGTGTACTTTGTGTTTATGTTATTGTTTGCTTTGGTTAACCAACCTAAAATATGGCTTAGGACAGAACAGTAACAAATCTTTTAATCATCGTGCGGCACTTAGTGTATGCCATGTTTAGAATTGTGCCTCACTTAAATTGTCTAGCATAGGTAGTTTCTTTTGTTCTTCACCTCTTGACTTGTTTGTGTGCTATGCCATGCTTGCTTGAGTTGCCATGTTAACAACCGTAGGTTGATCACCTGTAGCTAAGCAACTTGAACCACCGTAAACGTGCGGTATCGTCGTGTGTGACGAGTACTCCACTTAAATTGTTAGTAACCGCTCCCAACGGTAGTTGTGATGTCTCGTGTTACTTCTTGTTGATGCTTGCTCGTGTCTGCCTTGTAGTAATAAATGCTTGCTCGTTGATTGCTTTCCAGTGTTTATCGTCTTGTGTGCTTCCACGGGTACCTCTCGAAGACGATGCGAGCTTGCGATCAACTACACCTTCGGAACCCGACTTATCAACAGGCAAGGACTATACATTACTTATTATCCATTCTATTTCAACCAGCGGTTTGCATGCTAGTCTAGGTTAGGTTCGATGTTTGATCCTACCACATGTTTACAGCCTCTTTCAAACCGATACAGCCATGTCCCTTCCCAGCAAACCTTGTACTGCTATGTTACTATTGCTCGTTGCTCAGCCCCTACTTAGTATGCATGCTTAGGATGCTACGATGTTACCCTGTTACTCCTTGGTTTGGGATATCACCTTATTATATTGTTGTTGATGATATGATTATTATTAATGTTGACTATATTCAACGAAGGATGGAAGGTCTAGGCTATCCCGCCCCGACGCTTTGTTCCATTCGAGTCACCTAGGATCTGAGTTCCGGGTATTGGTTTTAAGACTGAGCGTGCCTAACCGCGTGTGGGATTTTATGGGGTCCCCTTTTCTTACCTACCTAGCTTCAAGCATATCTAGTGGTGGCCCAAGCTGATTTTACCATTTGAAACCGTGTGTGTGCTGGTCGTACGCCAGTAGTTTTTAAACCAACCCGGACCAGTGAGGACATAGTTCCCTTGCTGGCCCATCATGACCGGCTGAGGACCCGTTGTCCCATGTGTGATTAACCGGAAATCCAAACCTGGAGTCATACGGTAGAGGCCAGATCGAGAGCGCGGCCGGCTCCTGAGCTGGATGTCGTCTCACCGGGGGCCACCCGGATTTGTTTGTTGTTAGCTAGAGGGACTTGTCGTTTCGGATCTCTTGGAACTAAATCATAAAATGGTTGCCTGTGATGGGTAGCAACTGAGAGAGATGGGCGTGCGTGCGGAGCCTTGTAATGGGCAGTTGGTACACCCCTGCAGGGTTAAATCTTTTCGAGAAGCCGTGTCCACGGTTATGGACGACTTGAGACCTACTCCTTGTTCCTAGACAACAACAACTGAGATAATCTTAATATAACTTGATCAACGTGTGTGTGCCTTGACTGCTTCTTCTTCGTCGGGATGCGAAGAGGAGGACAAGGATAGGATAGGTGTTATGTTTGCGTAAGTAGTTGATAGCAAGACTTTTTGAGGCGATTCCTCATCGAATGCTTGGCTTCTTACCTTACTCTCTAGATCGTTAGCCACTTCATAAATGCTAGTGCGGTAGCAACCTCACCACTTACCCCTTCCTTACCGTAAACTACTAGTTGTCCTAGAATGACGAGTGATGAAGTCCTTGCTGGGTCAGATGACCACTACAGTTGGATGCCGAGTACCTCTGTACTCATGATACTACCCCCAAACTCTTTTCAGGGTTCGGATCGACAACAGGTATGGTGATCGACATTTCACGTGGAGACTCGACGACTAGTTAAGCGGATCCCGGCGGAGGGCCTGGACCTGTGTGGTTATGGGATCGATGTTTTCTCTTTGCCAGTAGGCATTTGCTTGTAGTCTGTACTCAGAGATGTATCTTCCGCTGTTGTATTGTATTAAGGCAGTTGTATGCCGATTGTATGAGATGTTGTATCCTGTATCGGTAATGTTGTGATATCATGTTGGAAATGCGGGGCATATGACTTCGTCATATGTCGCGGTGGGACCGATATGTGCTTCGTCCCCGGATCTGGATGGAAACATCTAGATCTGGAACAGTACCGCATATCGGGCCTTACAACTTGGTATCAGAGCGTAACCGACCATAGGATCCCTTTTCTGGCCGAAGTCGAGTCTAGACAAAAAAAACTATTTTGTAGTTACTAAGTTAGATGTTCGTTGGAAACATTTGCTTGTAGTATCTACTCAGACATGTATCTTCCGCTGTTGTATTGTATTAAGGCAGTTGTATGCCGATTGTATGAGATGTTGTATCCTGTATCAGTAATGTTGTGATATCATGTTGGAAATCCGGGTCATATGACTTCGTCATATGTCGCGGTGGGACCGATATGTGCTCCGTCCTCGGATCTGGATGGAAACATCTAGATCTGGAACAGTACCGCATATCGTTCCTTACACAGATCCATCCCATCAGCTATCATGTATCAGACGAGCGAGTCTCTTTATGAATCTTGTTATGATCATCCTTGGAAAATTTGGACCTGTCAGCCTTAAACTCAGGAAAGCCGGCATCCAAATGTTCCGGCTTTAGCCCAGGATGATATGCCTTAGCAAGCTCCAAGCCTCGCATCACCCCCATGCAACAAGCCGATCGCTTGCCAAGTTTTACCCACTCAGCAACAACTGAGAACGGTCCCATCATATCAGTTTTCCTCTTCATACTTGGGGGCTTTGGCTATGTTGCACCTATCGCCTTACAAGCACCTTCAACCAATTGTTTGACGAGGGCAAATGTGCAAGTCATCTTCATGGCAGGTGACTAACCCAGAATGTCATGCTCTTTGCCTAAAAAGACAAGAAAAACATGAAGTCAGCAAAGAACAATGTCAACCGGAGAACCATAAACACAAAAAGTCTTTATCTGACTTACCAAAGATAGCTTATACGAGACAGTGAATACTTCCTTTTAGCGTATCCAGCTTCTTCTCAGCGGACTCCAATTTTTTCTCAGCTACATCACGTTGAGTTGTAACATCATCAATAGTCTTTTTCAAGGCACTTTCGACTTCAGCCATGTCGGTCTTCATCTGACCCAATTCTTCATTATTTTTCTTTAAATCGTCTAAGAGTCGTCTGGCCTCTCCGTCGGCATGCTCACGCTTCACCGACAAGCACTCTGGTCGGCATCTAAAGCAAGAGCCTTCAAAATGAGATATTACTAAGTACCTACTTAGAAAAAATGCCTAACCAGTCACTTGGGGGCTACACCTTCAAAAAATTCAATGACCTGGCGAGACCTCATCACATCCCACTGGCTCATGGGGGCTACAGCCATAAAAATTATGCCCCAATATACCACAAGATAGGTATACCGTCTCATGGTAGATACAGCCTGCTTCTATTATAACCCAGCATGGTAGTCACCAAGCCGTCTTATGGGGGCAACAGTTCCGTATCGGCAAATACAGTATGAAAAGAAAAATACCTCATAATGTTGCCGAAGTTGGAGGACTATATCATTCTGCTCAGAAGAACAAGCAACCGATCGCTTGTAAAAATCTTCAAGGGAGGTTGACGGGGATCAACCCCGGAAAATCCCATGGTCAGGGACCCTGGGTTAGTCGAGATGGCACAGGCTGGACGATACTCGTCGGCTAACAGGAGAAGCACTTCCTGCTTGATATTATTACAGGGTTCTCGCAAGGCAGGGATGAGTAGATGCGTATTGAGTTGTCCTGGACATCTCCCCTCCTAGACTTTATATACTAGGCTAAGTCTCGGGGAGTTCGTGCTAGGTTACATAGGTAGTTTCCTAATTCTAGTCCTGCCTTGTACGCCAAGTTGCACCTTCCATGTTAGTTGTGGAATCCTCCGTCGATGCTTGGTTGGGCCAATCGTGGGTTTGTCGTATCTTCCCAGCGGGCCGTCTGTCTTTACACGCACCAGGTAGCCTCACACGTAGGCTGTTTTGAGGAAAGATATAAGGAGGCTTATGATGACAGAGCGTTTCGTGCCAAGGGTTTGGATGCACCGGCGAAGTATGCGCCAACTCTCGAGGTGAGAAAGGGCAATGCACTGTACCGAAGAGGCTAGAAAAAGTATAGGTGGGTGGAAGTGTCAACTTTCGAATACTCTCATTAGTCCGAAGAACTCATGCACTTATTATCGGTAACTCTCAATCTAATCAAGAGGTTCACGAAGAGACAAGTACCCCGAGGAGGAGTGTATGGGGGTTTGGTTATCCTTGCGCATCCTCGACTCATGGTACGTGAGTGTACTCTAATATTCGAACCCTCTAGAGGTTAGTGATCCATCTAGTAGCTAGAGTTCTCAACAGGGGGTTTTGGTTTTCAAACAACACACGGATTGCCCAAAATACGACATCTATCACTAATAGGCTCGAGCTCTTGACACCAAAAGTTCAAACATTACTCTAGTCAATACCTCAAAACTATTGCAAGTTACAACTACAAAGAGAACAGCAACTTTAACTACCTACTTTCTAGTCAAGACACAAAACTCAGTGCAACAGGTAAACTCTCTAACAAGATAAAACATGCAACCTATATAAAGTTCAACCTAAAAAAAAGAAAAGCTCTAGAAAACTAAAGCACTACAACTAAACAGAGCAGCTGCTAAGAAAAGAAAAATAACAACTCACAGCTAGAAGAATAAGCATGCAAATCCTATGAGGAGTTCTAGTTCAAGAGGAGCGTGTATCTCTCCCACACAAAAGAGTAAGCTGGGGTCTAACTTGTTACTACAGCAAACAAAGCAAAAAACAAACCTAGAAAAGTAAAGAGCGAGACGCTCCAAGCATAGCAAACAACGCATGAAGTGATAAAAATATAGTGCAACGAGGGACGAACTGATAATTGTTGATGAAGAAGGGCATGCACGGGGGCATCCCCAAGCTTAGACGCTTGAGTCTCCTTGAATATTAATTGGGGGTGCACATGGGCATCCCCAAGCTTGAGCGTTTGACACTCCAAGATCTTCTTTCATCATCTTCCATCGCGCACTTGAAAACTCCCTTCATACACAACTCATTGTAGACTGATTAGAGAGGTTAGTGCCCTACTAAAATAATTTTCCTCTACTGCAAATAAAGATTTCCAGGAAGAGCTACTATTTCTGTTGCCTTCCCAAAAGATTTTGCAAAGAAAAAGCAAGCTTAAGGATTGCAAAACTGCGAAAAGATAAACCAGGGCAGAAGCTGAGAAAAATAGAACAGCAGAGAGAAAACAATTTTTTTCGAGGTACTTCTACAACTAAAATCAAAAAACTCTGAATAGACGCCTGAAATGTAATTGTATGGAGCATGCTGTCAAAAAAATTCAGATCAAAAAGATGATCTGGTGATTTATCCTGAATTTTTCCGTCAAGTAGACAGAATCTGTTTCTGGACAGCATGTACCAACTTTTGACCTTTCTTGCAATCTGAGGCTAAACTTGGCACAAAGCTTGAAAAGTAAAGATACAATGATGTTTCTACAGTAGTAACAATCATCAAGACCACTAAGAACAGAAGAAAAGCAAAAAGAAAAACCTAAATTCGTTGCGGGCTGCCTCCCGAAAGCGCTTCTTTAGAGCCATTAGCTAGGCTTAAAGCAGAAGATCAAGTCTTTTCAAGAGAATAACTAGCCCGTGTGACGGACTCAAAAGGTAACTTAATCTTTTTCCTAGGGAAATGTTGCATCCCTTTCTTGAGAGGGAGTTGGAATTTGATATTCCCCTCTTTCATGTCAATAACAGCACCAACTGTGCGAAGAAAAGGACGTCCCAAAATAATTGGACAAGAGGGCTCACACTCAATGTCCATAATAGTGAAATCAACAGGAACATAATTGTCTTTGACAATGATAAGAACATCGTCGATCTTCCCCAAAGGCTTCTTTACGGAAGAATCAACAAGACAAACACCAAAAGAACAGGGATCAAAAGGTTTCAATTCAAGCATATCATACATTCTTTTGGCCATAACAGAGTACTTGCTCCAACATCACAAAGAGCATAACAAGAGAAGTTATTCAATTTGATTTTTATCATAGGATCCCAACCATCTTCTAGATTCCTAGGTATGGAGGCCTCTAGTCTAAGCTTCTCCTCCCTAACATTGATTAGAGCATTAGTGATATGCTCTGTGAAGGCAAGATTAAGCAGAGCAGGTTTAATTTCATAAGAAGGTGCTGAAGTGGCAGGTGGAGCAATAGGAGTGCAGATAAAGTCACTGTTTTTGTGACTAGTGAAGTCACACAACTTGGTGTTTTCATTGGAACCCATAGTAGCAGCAGGTATTTTTGGTATTTTTGATAAGGGACACAAAAGTAAAAACTGAAAGGTAAACTAACAATACTAAAAAGCAAAGATAAAAGATAGTGTGCAACTCCCCTATCTTGTAGACTGGAGTCCCCGGCAACGGCGCCAGAAATTTTCTTGATACAGAGTGGCAACTCTCCTCGTTGGTTACCCCAAGTGGAAGGTGAAATGCAGTGTAGCAGCAAGTTTCCCTTAGCAAAGATGCTAAGGTTGAGTATCGAACCAGTAGGACTTCAAGAGATACAAGTAGGGGTCACGGCGCTTGCCGTGGACCTGCACACAGATACAAATAACTTTGCTCCCAACGAGTACAGAGGAGTTGTCAATTCCTCCGGCCTTGCTGTTTACAAAGGATCAACGCAAGAGATAAAAGTGGAACTGAAAGTAAAGACTGAAAGTAAACTAAGGGTGTAAACAATGATGTAAAGATGGATCGGGGTCCCGTGATTTTCACTAGTGATGTCTCTCTCCCAAAAGACGATAAAAGTGCTAGCGAGGTATACAAATCACAGCTGGGCAATTGACAGAATTATGAAGGCACCGCAATCCTAACTATGCTGCAAACAAAGGAAGGGCTCAAAAGCAATGGGCAGTACGCCAAGGTAAGTAGACCGAAATCCAACTACATCTACTACGAATCATACACCTTGAGATATCTATCCAGAACATCTCGCTGGTATTAAGTTGCGAATCTCACCCAAAATGTAAACTCAAAGCAACAGACAACTGCATTAAAAGAACTTTGCGTAAAGTAAACAATCCTTGCACCCGCGGGTACAAGGACCGTTGTTTTATCCCTGGTGGCAACAGCACATACCCTAGTCTCATGTTTCTGTCACTCAAGTTAGACATCAGGGAGCTGAACCCACAATCAAGCATAACGCTCCCTCTTGGAGTTACAAGAAAACTACTTGGCCAAAGAAAAATACTGCAATGGAGAACATGCAAGAATTTACTCAAGAACAAAATATAAGAGAGAAGAACCAAATATATTACTCATCACAATCTGAACATAGTCTCATAATCCATTAGATCCCAGCAAACTCAGCATAGCAACATCAGAAATTACAAAAGTGCATCGATCATGTGAGGCAGATCACGAGGTCTCGAAAGTGGAAGCACAAAGAGGGGAGAGGTACATCACATAGCTACTGGTCACGGACCCATGGTCCAAGGGGGACTACTCACGGCACATCCGGGAGGCGTCCATGGCTATGGATGGTCTCCCGGAGGGGGTTCCTCCTCTCGGCAGGGTGTCGGGCAGCTTCTCCAGGCAGCCCCGATCTTGAAACGGCGGCGGCGGCGGTACAGAGGCGAGTTCACGGAAAAGAGATCGATATTAGGGGTTTCCACCCCGAGGGCTAAATATAGGCGGAGGGGGGTGTCGAGGGGACCCACCATGCAGCCAGGAGGCCTCCTGGCGCGGCCTAGGGTGGGGCCGCGCCAGGGACTCTCCTGGTCTCCTGGTGGTGGCCCCCCTCCGCTACCTTGGTGATTTCGGAAGCTTCCGGGTCGCTGATTTTTTATCTGATTTTTCCGGATTTTTTGGAGCACTTTTAATGGCCGGAAAACTTGAAATACAAAAACAGCAGAAAACAGCAATTGGCAGCTGGGTGCACTGGGTTAATAGATTAGTCCAAATATCCTCAAAAGTGTATGAAAGTTCAAGCAAATCATGGCAAAGTCACACAAAACATGCATGGAGCAAGCAGAAATTATAGATACGTTTGGGACGTATCAGGGGTCACCCCCTCGTCAGTAGCCCCCGAGTGCCTGGGGGACTCGAAGAGTCGCGCGGGGACTCGAATTCATCTGCGTTTTATTGTTTGAAAGTGTGGTATCGCCACGGGTCGCTGGCAGTTTTGAGCCATGACCATATCTGTTTCGAGGGATTGCTAAGCTGAAAGGGCCCAAGGACTCGACTGGTCGAGCCTTGGTGAATTGTTCTAGTGACAAATACCACAGTAGCCCAATCAAGCCCACGTCCCTCGACATGAACTTGGAACACTGGTGTCAAGCAAAGTCATGTTGTTGCAGGTCTTATAGGATCAATTGCTGCCAGTCTAAGCACATAGCCTGGGCGCGTCCGCTCGCCTCTTTCTATCATGCGAGCGCATGGAAAATATCGGGAGTGAAATCGCTCTGCGGCAAGTTCCGGCCCGGCCGTTCTGCGCAGCGGGGTCTTACCTACACGCTAAGCTTGCGTGGCATCTGGGTACAGTGTGTCGTAGCCCAGGCATAATTGTTTTTGTTTGAGGCACGGGGCCTAATTTAGCGATGCACCCACTTGGAATAAACAATCAAGTGAGCTATTTTAGTCGTCACTCGCGGAGTTTGTAGCGAACTCCGGCGAGGAAAATGAGATAGCACCCACTCGGAATGTCGTCGAGTGCGCGAGTAAGTCATGTTTGCTGAATGGCTGAATCTTTTTGGGCGAGTGGTCACTCGAATGCTTTTCTGCTCTTGGGTGAGAGAGCACCCGAACTCTGAGAGTATGTTGTTTCTGCTGGTGTGAGTGATCACTCGAGCACATCTTTGCCTTCTGGATGAGGGAGCACCCGAACTCGAATAAAGGTACTCCCAATGGGAGTAAGAATTTTTCTTTGAAATAATATGAAAAAATCTTGTAAAGAGCTGGATGCTGATACGTCTCAAACGTATCTACTTTTCCAAACACTTTTGCTATTATTTTGACTTCATTCTTGCATAATTTGGACGAAACTAACCCGGACTGACGCTGTTTTCAGCAGAGCTACCAGTGTTGTTTTTCTTTTGTGCAGGTTTCTGGATATTTAGGTACGCTGGAAAAATCCCAAAAATATATATTAAAAATCAGCGTTCCGGAAGCTTCCGTCAGGCCAAAGGGGGGCCACAGGGCAACCAGGGGGCAGCCAGGAGGGTGCCTGGCGCGGCCCCACCCCCTGGCCGCGCCACCTGCTGAGGGGGTCGACCCAGATGAGGGGGAGCGCGTCGTGTATCCACCCGCTCAGGAGGAGCACGAGGTGCATTCGCCAGTCCAGGAGGAGACCGTCACCCCCTACGGTGAAGGATCTTCCTCTGGATGGGAGTCGGGACCTTCCACCTCAGGGTGGGATAATCCCAGGGTGTCGGTGTACTCCCCCGACTTCCCCTACGACCCATGGATGCACCAGTACTACCCGGGAGCAGGAGGCTCCTCGGGACAGCAGTAGAAGAGCCCAACTTAGGCCAAAAGCCTAAGCTTGGGGGAGTACGTGCTCTTCTCCTCCTTCCATTTGTATCTCCCGTTGGTTCGCTTTTATCTTTTTGTAGTTTTTGCCTGCTCTTCTTTGTTCTTTTAGATTGCAAAAACCCAAAAAGATTTCTTCTTTCTTTTGTTTTCGTTAAACCTTAAAAAACCCAAAAATATGTTTCCTTTGCTCTTTAGTTTGCTTTGTTTTCAGAGTTCATCTCGAGTCCGTGATGATTATAATTTCCTACGTTCGATTGTGCAAGTGACAAGGCAGTAATGACGAGATCGACGGAAGGGATGCAACAAGGAAAGCCGGTATGAACTCTTCTTGTTTCTACTTTTGTACATATGCATGTACTTATGATTAGAGACCAGCTTGTAGCGACATAGTGCTATGTTTACAATGCTTTCCCAGTGGTTCATGCTTTCTTTGTGGTTAGTCTCAAATAGCTAGAGTTTATAATGTGTTGCTTGAAATGATTGACATGCATTGCATTGTTCATGGTGTGGCATATTGAAGTGGTATTTCCCTCCGGGGGATTCTTGGATTGACTTGGCACATGTTCACGCATGTTAAGACTAAAAAGTCTGTTCTGCCTCGATGATCTTTTTACTTCAGAGTAGTTATATCACTTTCATGCCCGATTCAATGTTACTTTGTCGCTCTGCATGATTATGACCGTTATGCTCTCTGGTTGGTCGCTTCCCAGTCTTTTGCTAGCCTTCCTCCAGCACCAAGCGGAATTCTGCTTGTGCTTCCACAATCACCTTTCTAAACCCAGTTGTTCCATTTGAGTCCACCATACCTACCTATATATGGTATTTACGTGCCATCCCTAACGAAGACTTTCATGTACCATCTCAAAACCTTATTCAAAAGTTTCCTTTTTGTAACTGTACAAGCTCATGGTGCGGTAAAGGGAAATCAGTATCTTTCATGCCAAAAGATTTGACGGAAGTTTTAACTAGTCAAATGCAAAAGAGAAAAGTTGCACTTCCCCCAAACTTGATGATGGAATGAAATGATCCAAATGCTGCTAAGGATAGATGGAACGAGAAACAAACTCCTTCCATACTTGAGGCAAAAATAAAAGGCATCATTGACCATCAAAGGATAGATGGAGTTGGGAACAAAAGTGTAAGCAAAAAAAAGAGAGAGAAAGAGTAAAAAGATACAGTTGGCATAGAAGATATTGGGAGATCTTTACCGTTCACCGTTGACTGGAAAGTTGCACTCTCAAAAAGAAATTTATCTCTGTTTTAAAGTTGCGAGCTCTGGTACATGTTTAGTATTTGCTTCCTTTCATGGGTTTTCAACTTGCCATCAAAAGCCACGGTTCGAGAGTATCCACCTTCCTTTCTCCAAAGCACCAGCTATGAGAGCATAATTGTCATTCTTAGTGTAACATGCATTGTCCCAAAGTACTACATTGTCTTCTGCATGATTGTGATGTTTCTTATTCTGAGTTCTGAGTTCTAGTCTCCTTTAAAACTCCGGAGGAGCTTCTGCATTTATGTTTTGCTTCACTCATGTAGGCTAGTGAGATACCACTCTGATATGTTCATGCTATGTGCAGTGTGATCTTGAATTAATTTTCAGCAGCATATTATTTAATTTACGTTTGTTTGTGACTGATTACATGAAAGAAGGATTGCTTCGTTCATTGTCCTTGTAGCATGGTGTCAAAACTTGCTGAACTCTTTCGTAGTACATGCTTATATACATCTAGTGAAGCAAAAGAGCTTGTCAAAGTTTTCTTTGTCGCGTCCAGTTCGTTGAACTGAATTGCTTGAGGACAAGCAATAGCTAAGCTTGGGGGAGTTGATACGTCTCAAACGTATCTACTTTTCCAAACACTTTTTCTATTGTTTTGACTTCATTCTTGCATAATTTGGACGAAACTAACCCGGACTGACGCTGTTTTCAGCAGAGCTACCAGTGCTGTTTTTCTTTTGTGCAGGTTTCTGGATATTTAGGTACGCTGGAAAAATCCCAAAAAATTATATTAAAAATCAGCGTTCCGGAAGCTTCCGTCAGGCCAAAGGGGGGCCACAGGGCAACCAGGGGGCAGCCAGGAGGGTGCCTGGCGCGGCCCCACCCCCTGGCCGCGCCACCTGCCCTCCTGGGTGGGTCCCACACCCCCTGGTGACCTAACTTGGCCCCTATTTATTATCCCGTCGAGGAAATGTCGAAACAGAAGTCGTTTTTTCGATCTACGCTGCGGAGCCGCCGCAACCCTCTGTTCTTCTCCGGAGAGCTAATCTAGAGGCTGAATTGGCCTCCGGTGAGGGGGAAATCATCGCCATCGTCATCGTCATCACCTCTCCATCACCCATCCATGACTTCTCCTTTCATGTGTGAGTAATTCCCTGCTGTAGGCAAAGGGGATGGTAGGGATTGGATGAGTTAGATCATGTAATAGTTCAATCAGATTTGTTGTGGGCATGTTGCCTATCATCTACTTGGTGTTTATCATCTCTGTTACAACTTGTTGCTCTTATTGCTTGTCACTTTGGGCCCGAGTGCCATGATTTCAGATCTGATCACCCTTTTGTTTCTTGAGTTTGTGGTGTTCTTGATCCTATCTATGAGTTGTATGCACCTATTATAGTCCGGAACCGGCGATCCCAGTGGTGACAGCCTGGGACACCAAAGGGGATGGACTATAATTTGAGGATTTCGTGTATCCATGAAGTGTTAATGCTTTGTTCTGGTTCTCCGCTATAGGAGACCTTAATTTCCCTAAGTTCCTTTTGGCCCCGTTCTTAGCGGGAGGGAAGGACAAAAGATGTTGTGCAAAGTTCTTATTGCAAGCACGTACAACTACCCTGGGATACATGCCTGATGTTTGATATTTGCCTAGATGATCCTTTGTTTTCTGTGAGCCTTGCCCAAGTTAGAATCTGTTGCATGTTCGTTCTCATCCAAGCAACGCCCAACCATCCATCTCCCTAGCCTACAGTGTTTTCTTTCTGCTGGTTACTAGTTGTTTACTTTCGCTGTTTTACTTTTGCTGCTCCACTACCACTATCACCACTATTATCACCACCACTACTACCACCGTATCACAGTTTCTCCTAATACTTTCGTGCAAGCAAGTGTTTATTTCAGGTGCGGTTGAATTGACAACTCAATTGTCAAAGCCTGTACGTATTCTTTGTGTCCCCAAGTGTCGAATCAATAAATTGGGTTATCTTTCCCGCGAAGACTATCTCGATCCCCTACAGTTGAGGGTTATCAAGTACTGTTTTCTGGCGCCGTTGCCGGGGACCATAGCTTTATTTACAGGTCTACTCAAAGTATCCTACCTGCTGCACGTTATCCATTATGGGTAAGAAAGGAGACCCCAAGGTTCTGATCCTACCATCCCGTACGAGACGAGGTACTGCTCTTAGCACTAGTGCTAAACTTGATTCACCTTCAGTTATGAGTCAATTTGACTCACCACGATTACATGCTACTTCTACTGAGTCTGGCAATATGTCAGATACTTTTGATGATGCTTCTACTACCTTTGAGACTACAGGTTCACTTGGTTTTTTTATAGATGAACAGATTGCTGCTGCTGCCCGACTTTCGGGTGATGAAATTCCTGTTACCCAAACTCCTATTGGAAAAACTCATAACTTTGCAGGCCTTAAGGAAAAGCTCCTTGAGGATGATTATATTATACTTGATGATGATCTTTGCAGGGAACTCAATGAATGTGCTGATTCCGACCCTGCCACTATAAAGAAGTTGCTAGCAAAGCACTCCCTGAAGAACAAGTTTACTCCTGATCCTACTTTTGCTACGTCACCTATATGCATCTCAGATCCTGATTATGATTTCTCTGTTGACCTTTCACTTATATCCACCGTTGAAGCTGATCCTTTTTATGGCAGAGAAAATGACGATGCTATCGAGCACTAGACCAAACTCACTGAGTTAGGTAGCTTGTTTACTACTGATGAAAGGATCCGGAACTTTTATGTGACCAAGCTCCTTCCTTTTTCTTTAAAAGGAGATGCTAGAGCATGGTATGCTGCACTACCATGTGGATCCATCCAAAGCCCTCAAGACATGGCTATATCTTTCGTTGATAAGTATTTTCCTGCTCATATGCAACATGCTGCTTTACAAAGAATTTATAATTTTGAACAGTTGCAGGATGAGCATCTCCCTAAAGCTTGGGGGAGATTTTGCAGTTTGCTGAAGGCTAGACCGGGACACGAAATCCCTAAGAATCAATTAATTGATATCTTTTATGCTGGTCTAACCGATGGGTCTAAATCCTATCTCGATAGTTGTGCTGGTTGTGTTTTCAGGCAAAGAACACCGGACGATGCCGAAGAACTGATGGGCAAGATTGCCAAAAACCATGAAGATTGGTCCGTGCCTGAACCACCTCCACCACCAAAGAAGAGGGGCATGCTGGTCTTAAGCCCCGAAGATATGCAAGAAGCAAAGAAGTCCATAAGAGAAAAAGGTATTAAAACTCAAGATGTAAAGAATCTACCTCCGATCGAGAAGCTGTGTGAGCCTACCACTCACCCACCTACGGTAGAAGTACATTCTCTTTTAGACTTCAATGCAAGTGACATCCCTAAAGGTAAACCTCCTGGCCAATGTTTAGATGAGCTTGATAATTTTATTATGAAGCAGAATCACTTCAATGAAAAGATACAAGGTCAGTTGAATGAAAACACTCTTACTATCAAAAGATTGCTTGATGTTCTAGGTAGAACAGTTAATGATGTTAAATGTCTTGTGAAGCATTTTCATATGGTTCAAACTCAGCTTGAACAAATTTCTAATGTGCAAAAAGATTTGCTTGCTAATAATGCCAAACAGGACAATTTACAAGCTTACGGTATAAAGACCCGGGGTGGAACACACACCCAGGACCCTCTTTATCCAGAAGGGCACCCGAAGAGGATCGAGCAAGATTCTCAATTACAGGAAGAAAAAATTGTTAGCTCTCCAAAGAAGAAGAAAAATAAAAAGAAACACAAGGAAGCTGACAATTCCAATGATCCTATAGAAGAAGAAGAACCAGCTGTTGACCCAAACAGTATATCTACCTCCGATGCTGAGACTGAAGATGGTGCTGAACCTGAAAAAGATGCTGAGAAGAATGATCCACCCGAGGTTCGTGAAGAAGAAGCACCCGATAAGCCCAAAAAGTATACAAGAGAAGAATTCCTAGCAAGAAGACACGGTAAGGAACGAGAACCATGGGTGCAGAAACCCATGCCTTTCCCAAGCAAGTCCGTCAAAACCAAAGAAGAAGAGCACTACAACAAGTTTTGTGAGTGGATGAAACCTCTTTTTCTTCAAATCCCTTTGACTGATGCTATTAAATTACCTCCTTACTCTAAATATATGAAAGATATTGTCACTAATAAAAGAAAAGTCCCTAATGAGGCAATATCTACTATGCTTGCTAACTACTCTTTTAGTGGCAAGATTCCTGAGAAACTCGGTGATCCAGGTATACCCACCATTCCTTGCTCCATAAAAAATAATTATGTTAGAACTGCTTTATGTGATCTTGGTGCAGGAGTGAGTGTTATTCCCTTTTATCTCTACAAAAGACTTTGTTTAGAGAAACTAATTCCTACAGATATCTCCCTTCAGATGGCCGACAAGTCTACGGCCGTCCCTATCGGTATTTGTGAGGATGTTCCTGTTGAAGTTGCCAATTGCTTAATACTTACTGATTTTGTTGTGCTTGACATGCCCGAGGATGGGAGCATGTCCATTATTCTTGGTAGACCTTTTCTTAATACCGCAGGTGCCGTTATTGATTGCAATAAAGGGAAGGTCACCTTCAACGTAAACGATAAAGAACACACGGTGTATTTTCCAAAGAAGATCGACAAAAGGCATGGCCTTAACTCCATCGAGAATATCGAGACCGTGAAGATTGGAGAATGGGATTGTCCACTACATGTATACCACAAATACAAAACAATTATGGTGGGGACAATGTCCATTAAAGTGAGAGTGCAATGACCACTTCATAAGAGGCGAGACCTTTTGCTCTATATGCCACCGGTTTGTTGGTAAGACTTGATCAACCTTGCTAGCTAGCAAGTTTTATATAGGTAAAAAGTTGAGCTTGTTATGTCTTCATTTCCTCTAGCTTTTATTCTCCTTGCTGTACCAAAGTTTCTATGTTTAAAGCTTCACTTGCTCTAACTTCTCTCTCGAGTTCACGAAAGTTTTTGCAGCTTTTTGAACTTTGAAAAAAATTCTACAGTGAAGTTGCCCAGAAAATTACAAAAAAATTATATTTGAAGTTTCCAGGTAAAAGGCCACCAGAGGGCACCTGTGGCTGACCAGGGGGGGCCACCACCAAGCCAGAAGGCCAGGTGGCACGGCCCAGCCCCCTGGTCGCGCCACCCACCCTCCTGGGTGGGCCCCATGCCCCCTGGTGGCATCTCTCTTCTCACTCTCTCTCTTTCTGCCCGAAAACTCGAGTTCTTCCTCTGGTTTTCTTGTTCTTGCTGTTCTTGAGCTCGTACCTTCGATCTCCTCTTCCATCCACTTGTTTGAGCTGATTTCTTGAACAAGTGCTCCCTGGTATGTAACTCCCTCACTCCTCCAATTAGTTTTCTAGTTGGTGGCTTATTTAGTGAGTATTTAGTGGTTCTTGGTGCTGTTTAGTTAAGCTTAAAAGTTTAAGTAGAAATTTATTTTTCAAGTTTTGCAGCTAGTTTGAGCCTTGGTTAAGTGAGAAGAATGTTTTGTCCAAACTAGTTTTGCTTAAATCTTCGTTTTTGTGAATTGCTTAAAATTTCAGGAATGGAGAAGTTAGGGAGGTGGCTTGGGAAGAAGAAGCCCGAGCACTCAAGCCGTATAACACGTTCCGCAGCTGCACCTTCGTCCATGAGAGCTAGTTACAATGAAGATATCGTACCCGTGGAATTGTTGGACGTGTTTCCCGCGAAGCCCATGGAATTTCCATGCGACGATTTCATGGAATACGCCGGCATTAAGGAAGAGTTTTATGCTCTTTGCGAGAATGCAGGTTTGACATGGCTTGTTACGAGCCGTGTTCCTCAGTATGAAACACTCACATCCGTTTTTGTTAACAGTTTCAGATTTTATTCTGACAATGATACTGTGGTGTTTCGACTTTATGATCAGTTGCTAACCATGCCTATGAACAGATTTTGTGAAGTTTTAGGTTTACCAGGCTTGGTTGAGAAGAAGAAGAGGAAGAATATTCCAACCATTGAGATCAACACCCTCCTCGACTCCTTATGCAACACTGAAGTGAGGAGGTCCAATCGGCAGAAGATTTCTAACATTATGTTTCCTCATCTCAGGTACTTTGCCTATTATGTTGCGAGGGGAGTGTTGGCTCGAGACAACACGAGCAGCACTTCCACGCCCGATACAGCTATTATGGTAAGTGCTCTTTCAGGTAAGCATGAGCATCATGTGGGTACGCTCATTGCGAAGTGCCTTGCTACTAATAGTACCAAGGGAGAAGTCTTCGGTGGGGTTTATGCCACACTTCTTTTGCACTCCGTTCAGGGAGTGCCACGCCCAGATGATGCTATCCTTCCTTTTACTAGTCTTTACTTGGCTGCCATGAAGAGGCATTTCTTTGTTACTAAGGCCTCTGACCGCTTTGCACTTTATTATATCTTGCGGTTCAAAGATAATGTGGAACGCCATGTCCGTCTACCTGCACCACTTGTGTTTGATTTTTCTAGCAGGAACGGATTTCGGTTTTCGGTGGCCGAGTTCGATGAGATCATGGGGAGATACCAGTACCACGACCCCACGGAGGGGGTCGACCCAGATGAGGGGGAGCGCGTCGTGTATCCACCCGCTCAGGAGGAGCACGAGGTGCATTCGCCAGTCCAGGAGGAGACCGTCACCCCCTACGGTGAAGGATCTTCCTCTGGATGGGAGTCGGGACCTTCCACCTCAGGGTGGGATAATCCCAGGGTGTCGGTGTACGCCCCCGACTTCCCCTACGACCCATGGATGCACCAGTACTACCCGGGAGCAGGAGGCTCCTCGGGACAGCAGTAGAAGAGCCCAACTTAGGCCAAAAGCCTAAGCTTGGGGGAGTACGTGCTCTTCTCCTCCTTCCATTTGTATCTCCCGTTGGTTCGCTTTTATCTTTTTGTAGTTTTTGCCTGCTCTTCTTTGTTCTTTTAGATTGCAAAAACCCAAAAAGATTTCTTCTTTCTTTTGTTTTCGTTAAACCTTAAAAAACCCAAAAATATGTTTCCTTTGCTCTTTAGTTTGCTTTGTTTTCAGAGTTCATCTCGAGTCCGTGATGATTATAATTTCCTACGTTCGATTGTGCAAGTGACAAGGCAGTAATGACGAGATCGACGGAAGGGATGCAACAAGGAAAGCCGGTATGAACTCTTCTTGTTTCTACTTTTGTACATATGCATGTACTTATGATTAGAGACCAGCTTGTAGCGACATAGTGCTATGTTTACAATGCTTTCCCAGTGGTTCATGCTTTCTTTGTGGTTAGTCTCAAATAGCTAGAGTTTATAATGTGTTGCTTGAAATGATTGACATGCATTGCATTGTTCATGGTGTGGCATATTGAAGTGGTATTTCCCTCCGGGGGATTCTTGGATTGACTTGGCACATGTTCACGCATGTTAAGACTAAAAAGTCTGTTCTGCCTCGATGATCTTTTTACTTCAGAGTAGTTATATCACTTTCATGCCCGATTCAATGTTACTTTGTCGCTCTGCATGATTATGACCGTTATGCTCTCTGGTTGGTCGCTTCCCAGTCTTTTGCTAGCCTTCCTCCAGCACCAAGCGGAATTCTGCTTGTGCTTCCACAATCACCTTTCTAAACCCAGTTGTTCCATTTGAGTCCACCATACCTACCTATATATGGTATTTACGTGCCATCCCTAACGAAGACTTTCATGTACCATCTCAAAACCTTATTCAAAAGTTTCCTTTTTGTAACTGTACAAGCTCATGGTGCGGTAAAGGGAAATCAGTATCTTTCATGCCAAAAGATTTGACGGAAGTTTTAACTAGTCAAATGCAAAAGAGAAAAGTTGCACTTCCCCCATACTTGATGATGGAATGAAATGATCCAAATGCTGCTAAGGATAGATGGAACGAGAAACAAACTCCTTCCATACTTGAGGCAAAAATAAAAGGCATCATTGACCATCAAAGGATAGATGGAGTTGGGAACAAAAGTGTAAGCAAAAAAAAGAGAGAGAAAGAGTAAAAAGATACAGTTGGCATGGAAGATATTGGGAGATCTTTACCGTTCACCGTTGACTGGAAAGTTGCACTCTCAAAAAGAAATTTATCTCTGTTTTAAAGTTGCGAGCTCTGGTACATGTTTAGTATTTTCTTCCTTTCATGGGTTTTCAACTTGCCATCAAAAGCCACGGTTCGAGAGTATCCACCTTCCTTTCTCCAAAGCACCAACTATGAGAGCATAATTGTCATTCTTAGTGTAACATGCATTGTCCCAAAGTACTACATTGTCTTCTGCATGATTGTGATGTTTCTTATTCTGAGTTCTGAGTTCTAGTCTCCTTTAAAACTCCGGAGGAGCTTCTGCATTTATGTTTTGCTTCACTCATGTAGGCTAGTGAGATACCACTCTGATATGTTCATGCTATGTGCAGTGTGATCTTGAATTAATTTTCAGCAGCATATTATTTAATTTACGTTTGTTTGTGACTGATTACATGAAAGAAGGATTGCTTCGTTCATTGTCCTTGTAGCATGGTGTCAAAACTTGCTGAACTCTTTCGTAGTACATGCTTATATACATCTAGTGAAGCAAAAGAGCTTGTCAAAGTTTTCTTTGTCGCGTCCAGTTCGTTGAACTGAATTGCTTGAGGACAAGCAATAGCTAAGCTTGGGGGAGTTGATACGTCTCAAACGTATCTACTTTTCCAAACACTTTTTCTATTGTTTTGACTTCATTCTTGCATAATTTGGACGAAACTAACCCGGACTGACGTTGTTTTCAGCAGAGCTACCAGTGCTGTTTTTCTTTTGTGCAGGTTTCTGGATATTTAGGTACGCTGGAAAAATCCCAAAAAATTATATTAAAAATCAGCGTTCCGGAAGCTTCCGTCAGGCCAAAGGGGGGCCACAGGGCAACCAGGGGGCAGCCAGGAGGGTGCCTGGCGCGGCCCCACCCCCTGGCCGCGCCACCTGCCCTCCTGGGTGGGTCCCACACCCCCTGGTGACCTAACTTGGCCCCTATTTATTATCCCGTCGAGGAAACGTCGAAACAGAAGTCGTTTTTTCGATCTACGCTGCGGAGCCGCCGCAACCCTCTGTTCTTCTCCGGAGAGCTAATCTAGAGGCTGAATTGGCCTCCGGTGAGGGGGAAATCATCGCCATCGTCATCGTCATCACCTCTCCATCACCCATCCATGACTTCTCCTTTCATGTGTGAGTAATTCCCTGTTGTAGGCAAAGGGGATGGTAGGGATTTGATGAGTTAGATCATGTAATAGTTCAATCAGATTTATTGTGGGCATGTTGCCTATCATCTACTTGGTGTTTATCATCTCTGTTACAACTTGTTGCTCTTATTGCTTGTCACTTTGGGCCCGAGTGCCATGATTTCAGATCTGATCACCCTTTTGTTTCTTGAGTTTGTGGTGTTCTTGATCCTATCTATGAGTTGTATGCACCTATTATAGTCCGGAACCGGCGATCCCAGTGGTGACAGCCTGGGACACCAAAGGGGATGGACTATAATTTGAGGATTCCGTGTATCCATGAAGTGTTAATGCTTTGTTCTGGTTCTCCGCTGTAGGAGACCTTAATTTCCCTAAGTTCCTTTTGGCCCCGTTCGTAGCGGGAGGGAAGGACAAAAGATGTTGTGCAAAGTTCTTATTGCAAGCACGTACAACTACCCTGGGATACATGCCTGATGTTTGATATTTGCCTAGATGATCCTTTGTTTTCTGTGAGCCTTGCCCAAGTTAGAATCTGTTGCATGTTCGTTCTCATCCAAGCAACGCCCAACCATCCATCTCCCTAGCCTACAGTGTTTTCTTTCTGCTGGTTACTAGTTGTTTACTTTCGCTGTTTTACTTTGTTGTTCCACTACCACTATCACCACTATTATCACCACCACTACTACCACTGTATCACAGTTGCTCCTAATACTTTCATGCAAGCAAGTGTTTATTTCAGGTGCGGTTCAATTGACAACTCAATTGTCAAAGCATGTACGTATTCTTTGTGTCCCCAAGTGTCGAATCAATAAATTGGGTTATCTTGCCCGCGAAGACTATCTCGATCCCCTACAGTTGAGGGTTATCAGATGCTGACCGAAGATGCATGTTTGAGAAGCGTTGATGAGGTGTGACGTTTGTTGGTTCGCCTGACAGGTTGGGTCGCCATGTCAAGTGAAAATGGAGTGACTTGACATCTGTTGCCCGAAAATTTCGCACTTCGTGATGATGGCCCTCGTTTTTTGCGCGCGGTGGGCGGTATGGTTAGTGCGCCGGTTGAGTTTTCCATGTTCCTCGGCTATCGTGGGATCGTGCCACGTCTCCTGGATTCCAAGATGAGCGGTGACAATTTGTTTGCTCGGACTATTGGTTAAATACCGGGGGGTCTGGTGTGTTTTAGGTTTTCACCCAGCCATTGCCTTCTCCTGTCTTCCTTTCTTCTTCCTTCGTTGTTCTTTGCCGTCCGCCTGTCTTTTCGTGCGGCTTGCTAGTTGAGATCCATGTCCAAGCGTCCCCGTAGTGCAGCACAGGAGTCGGCGAGGATGACCGGTAGATGGGAGCGCTCTTCTTTTGGAGCTGCAGATCTGGATGAACTGGTGGCCGACGGCGTGGTGGCGCGCGATGCCGCCCGGATTCCTGGTGATGAGGAGGTTCCTGCGCCCCGTCCAGATGAGCGGGTATGCTTTTTCAGAGTTTCTTCCCCCGTGGTTTTGCACTTCCCATTCACCCTTTCCTCCGGGGGTTGCTTTGCGCCTATCAGTTGCAACTGCATGATTTAACCCCCAATGGGATTCTGCACATTGCCTGTTTCATTACGCTCTGTGAGGGATTTTTGGGAATTTATCCCCATTGGGGCCTCTGGAAACGTCTCTTCAATGTGAAGAGGACAAATTGTGGATGCGTGGGGATCTCCATTAAGGAGAAATCTACTTATTTTGATCTGGAGAAGTTGGACTCCGTCTTTTCGTGGGGGAGGAGTTGGTTTTATCTGAAGGACCAATGCGTTGAGGGCCAGCGGCTTGGTCTGCCCCCATTTGGTTCTGCTGCGCGGGCGGTTAAGCGATCTTCATGGTCCCATCCTTTGTCTTCTCGCGAGTCGTCTCTCGTGGAACCGTTTGTGCAAAGGATTACTGCTCTGAAGGATGAGTTAACTGGTGGCCAGCTTATCTCCGTGTTTGTCAAGAGACGTGTCTAGCCGCTTCAGCATCGGGTGCGTCCCATGTGGCAATATAATGGGCCTGATGACTCGACTAGGTGTTCACCCGAGGAGTTTTCTGATGACGACATGTTGGCCCAGGTTCAGCAAGTTACAAAGTGCACGAGTATTGTGGAGCAGAGTCTTGTTCGTCCTTACTCTGCTGACTTTCCACTTCCGTGGGTACTTTTTTTTATTTATTTTCGTACTGGTGACTCGTTTCTGTTGGCTGCTGATGTTGGTTTGATCTGTAGGGTCACGCCCCTTTGTTGAACAATCCGCCGCAGCCTAAAGATGCGGATATACTCGATGAACCTGGGGAAGTTGATCTTGTGCCTGCGAGTGGTGGGGGTGCTTCAGGTGTTGTTGCTATCGAGTCCGCGGGTGCGCCACCATCAGTTGTTGATGACTCTGGGGATTCAAGTCCTCTTCGTGTCAAGCGCACTCGCCCTGCGAGTGGTCGTGACGCGGCGGGTGGTGGTGACGACTTGTCGGCGGTCGTGCAGCCTGTTGTGTCGTGTCCTCCTCCCGGTGCCTCAAAGAAACGCAGGTTCGGGATATTGCTACGTCCAAGCGCTGCGCCTGCTGGGTTAGTTTACATTTTCGTTTTGTTGTCTCTGATTATCATTGCTTTGGATGGTGTTCTAAGGGTAAACTGTCTTGTAGTACTGCTCCTGCTCCGGTTGCTTCCTCTGCGAGTGTTGGTGTTGTAGCTTCTCCTTCGACTGATTCTGGTGCGGCGTCTGATTGACTGGGTGGTTCCGCTGCTCCCGTGGCTTCGGGTGTGGGGACGACCCCTACGACTGTCGGTGTGGAGGGGACTTCTGCGACTGCTCCGTCTGGGGGGTCTGCTTTGGCTGCTGCTCCTGAGGGTGACTTTCCTCCGGATGTCAAACCTGTGATCCCTAAGGAACACTTTCTGGAGAGGAGGGATCTTTCTTCTAAGGATAAAGCGAAGTTCTTTGATCGCATGGCGGAGCAGGTATGCAATTTCTTTGTCTTTCTGTGCT
Organism: Bromus sterilis; assembly: GCA_950022295.1. Classification (NCBI taxonomy): domain Eukaryota; kingdom Viridiplantae; phylum Streptophyta; class Magnoliopsida; order Poales; family Poaceae; genus Bromus; species Bromus sterilis. The sequence goes on along the minus strand of OX465596.1, from coordinate 340,915,339 downwards.
TTGCATGATTTTCGTCTTCCTTCTGTTGGTCTGATACATATTGGGATCACGGAAGTGCTCCCAATGGGAGTAGCCCCCGAGGCTGCAAGCAATCATTTGTGGTTGGTTGTAGTCTTTGGTTTTCTTCTTTCCTATGCTTTTTGACTTGGTGTATCTGCTTGGGTGCAGCCTTTATTCCGGATGTGCGAGCGTGTGCTGACTGAGACTGATCGATGGCGACGTGCTCATGACTCGGTCCAGGGGAGATTAACTGCTATGACACGTGAGATCCTGGTTCTTGGTCTTTGTTTCTTTTGCTGATTGGTTCTGATTGGTGTTTGTTCCGTAGGTCGCAAGAAGGGTGCTGACAGGCGGGCGGAGGCTGCGAAGAAGGAACTTGTTGAGCTTCGGGCTGCTCTAGAGTCCAAGGAAAAGGAACTGTGGGCGCAGCAAGGCGAGCTCGAGCGGTTGCGGAGGTTGGAGGAGCAGTTTCTCCAGGTCGAGAGGGTTGAGTGCGAGAGCCTACAGGAATTGGCGAGCTCGCTAATTGGTTAGTGGACTCTTCCTGTCATTCGAGTTTTTTTTGCGGTTTGTTTGCCTCTCCGATTGCTGGGATTTTAATCTGTGGCCTTCTTCCAGGTTTTGCGGGTGTTGGAGCGGTGGATGTTGCTGCTGCCGGTTCGGGTGTTCTCCGTGGCTCTGTAGATGTTGTCTCGGGCGCTGTTGTAGCTGTTGGGGATGTCTGCGATCGGGCTACCACTCTCCTGAAGCTTCTTCATGAGCACATGTTCCCAGATGCGGAGAAGCGTCCTGAGGGTCTTGATTCTCTAGTTGTTGCCTTCGGTCCGGATGGAGATCAGCTGGAGGGCTTGGTTCGTGAGAACGTGGTGAGTGGGCTTTCCACGTCTATTGTTGTTCTTCTGGGCCATGGTCTCCCTATTGAGGATTCCATGGTGGATACTTTGCCTGCTTACACGGACAAGCAGAGTGCTCGCGCTACTCGGTTGGCCCGCCAGCTGCAGCTGGTCGTAGAGGCAAACAATTCTGCAGCCGAGGAGTAGTGTGGTCCTGTTTGTGTTTTTGAAAAATTTCAGTTGTAATGTGCCTCCTACGGGACGGCGGATCTAATTCATGGACCTGCTTTGCTTTCTTGTGCTGCTTTTTGCCTTGTTTCTTTTGACTTGTTTCTCTTTGCGGTAGGCCATCTCGGGCGTTTCTCGGGCTTGGAATTTGCTGAAGGAGGATGCTCGCGAAGGTGCTTACGAGTCTGTTTGCTTGAGGCTGAAAGAGACCGAACGTGAGATCGTTCGACTGAAAGGTGCTCTTGCGGTCCATCGCTCGAAACGCGAGCGTGCTGAGGCTGTCTTGGATGGCTTGGCAACTTGGATGGTGAAGCTGTCTGACCTTCTGAAGGGTGAGTTTGCTTTTTCCTTCGACCGCTCGGCTGCGCGGGTTCTTTCCTATGCTTTGCGGATGACCTTTGTTCTTTCGTTGCGAAGTGCTTGCTGGGCGTTCTCGCGATGAAGAGGAGGCTGTACAGTCTGAGTTGCTGCGGTTGGAGGACCCGGTAGTGCAGGCGAACAATCCTTTCTGGATGGACAGGGCGCGTTCTCGGGTGTTCGCCATTTTGCGGATGCGGGTTGAGATGGTACCGCGAGCTCTTGAGTACTGCCGCGAAGTGTTTGGCAGGATTTTTGCTGAGTTATACCCTTTGGATCCTGTCCCTTCATCCCTTGAGAAGCTTTGCCGGATTTTCTCCCAGCCTGCGGATCTTCGGCGCGTAGTTAATCACCAGATTTATGCAGGTGCTCGCTGTGCTTTTGCCTTTGTCCATAGTCATTGGCCGGGGGTTGATATTGCGTTGGCGGCTCGAGGTCCTCCTGGTGGTTGAACTCAGCCGATGGACGACCATTACGCCGTGGCGGATGAGCCTGCAGGTGAAGTTGTGAAGTGGGTGGTCGAGGGTAATGATCGTCGGTTGGGTGCTCTGTGCAAAGTGAAGTCAGAGCCTGGAGATTAGCCTTTGCTTGGCGTTGATTCCTTTGCTGAGAAACGTTTGTTGCTGCTCTTTTTGCATTACTTTGTTCATCTGTTGTAAACCAACTTGTGTGGTATAGGTTTGTCTTGTCGGCTGCAGAGTTTTTGGGCGAGGGGTCCCCATCTTCTCTTTTTAGAGTCTCAAATAGGCGAAAAGTGTCTCGGGGGGGGTGGCTGCTGCAGCCCCGAGTGTTAATTTTTTTAGAGTCGCGTTTGCGAAGAACGCCTCGGGGGGTGGCAGCTGCGGCGAGCCCCCGAGTGCCAATTTTTAGAGTCGCGTTTGCGAAGAACGCCTCGGGGGGTGGCTGCTTCGGCGAGCCCTCGAGTGCCAATTTTTTAGAGTCGCGTTTGCGAAGAACGCCTCGGGGGGTGGCTGCTTCGGAGAGCCCCCGAGTGCCAATTTTTTAGAGTCGCGTTTGCGAAGAACGCCTCGGGGGGTGGCTGCTTCGGCGAGCCCCCGAGTGCCAATTTTTTAGAGTCGCGTTGCGAAGAACGCCTCGGGGGGTGGCAGCTGCGTCGAGCCCCCGAGTGCCAATTTCTTAGAGTCACGTTTGCGAAGAACGCCTCGGGGGGTGGCTGCTTCGGCGAGCCCCCGAGTGCCAATTTCTTAGAGTCGCGTTTGCGAAGAACGCCTCGGGGGTGGCTGCTTCGGCGAGCCCCGAGTGCCAATTTTTTAGAGTCGCGTTTGCGAAGAACGCCTCGGGGGGTGGCTGCTTCGGCGAGCCCCCGAGTGCCAATTTCTTAGAGTCGCGTTTGCGAAGAACGGCTTGGGGGGTGGCTACTTCGGCGAGCCCCCGAGTGCCAATTTTTTAGAGTCGCGTTTGCGAAGAACGCCTCGGGGGGTGGCTGCTCCGGCGAGCCCCCGAGTGCCAATGTGCAGAAATAATTTTTGGGAGAATATTTTCAATATTTTCCCTTTTGTTTCTTACACGAGGGGGGCTGCTGCTTGAAGGCAGACCCTTTATTTGGATCGATGACTTGATAGCCCTAAGGATGGTAAATTGTTGTAACTCCCTTTTGCTTCTACGGTGGGGTCTCTTCCTTTGATGCTGTGGCTCCGCTGGCTTGCTGTGCTCCAAAGGTTTCTGATATTTTGTGGAACTCTTTGTCGCACCGGTCGGACCTGACGAAGCTTCCGCTGACTGTGATCACTCCTCGCAGGCCTGGCATTTTCATCTTGAGGTAGGCGTAGTGTGGCACTGCCATGAAGCGCGCAAAGGCCGTGCGCCCTAGGATGGCGTGGTATTGTGATTTCCAGTTGACCACCTCAAAGTCCAATGTTTCTTTACGGAAGTTGCTCGTGCTACCAAAAACCACCTCGAGGCTTATCTTTCCGAGGGGGTATACTGCTTTCCCTGGCACGATTCCATGAAACGTTGTGCCTGAGGTTTTCAGTGCTGAGTTTTGGATGAGCATTTCTTCCAGGGTTCTTGTGAATATGATGTTGATTCCGTTGCCGCCGTCCATGAAGACGCGTGACATGTCATAGTTTCCGATTCTTGCTTCGAGTACTAGTGCGGCGTGCCCTGGGCGCGGGATGGCTGGCGGGTGGTATTCTCGGGAGAAGGTGATTTCGGTCTCGTACCCGCGCAGGTATTCTGGGACGGCAGGGTGCGAGGATACTGCGAGGAAAACTTGTCTGGTGACCTGCTTCTGCTGCCTGTTTGATGGTATCCCTTCTTGTATCATGTAGATCCGGCCGTGCGCTTCTGGGTATTTTTCTTCCTCGAGTGCCGTGCAATGTTCTTGGATTAATGCTACTTGCCTTGTTGGTATTGCAGGCGCTAGCGGTGCGTTGTGGGCGATGGTTCCGAGTGTAACGCTTGCGAGAGGTTGTGGTAGATCGGATTTTCTCTTTTGAGAGCTCAATGAATCGCCTGCAGTTCCTGAGGGTGTGCCTTGATCTGAGATCTCCACGCTCGTTTCTGAACCCGTGTATTGTGCACGGTCCGTCGAGCTGCTCTTTGGCCGAGCGATATGCTCGGGCGTCATCCCGTGGCTGCCTTGTTCTCCAATCCCGTTTTTGAACTTGCGGTGATTCTTCTTGGTTGTCCCTGTGTTGTATTCTCCTGTCGTCACGATGCCTGCCTTCTCTATCATCCGTGAAACCGGTCGCGACCATATCGGGTCCTCTGTCGTCGTAGAAGTTGCGCCTCGGGCGTTTTCTTCTTCTATCAAATCCTCTATCGCTGGTGTGGTAGTCGTAGTCGCGTTCTGAGCGCGATCTCTGGATCTCCGATTCGTTTCGTACGGAGTCTTCTCCATCTGCCCAGTTGTTGGCTTGCTCGAGCAGTCATGCGAGTGTTCGGACTTTCATCTGCCCGGGCTGCTCCTTGAAGTCGATGCGTTGCAAGCCCCTCCTAAATGCGTCGATAGCGCTTTTCGTCTGATATGTCCTCGACGAAGTTTTTGAGTATGGACCACCGCTGGATGTATGCTCGGAGGGATTCTCTGAATCCTTGTTTGCAGGCTCTCAGCTCCTCGAGTGATGCCGGTCGTTTGTAGGTGGACTTGAAGTTTTCGATGAAGGCACTGCGGAACTGCCTCCAGGAGTCGATTGATCCTCGTGGTAGGTTCTTCAGCCAGTGTCGGGCTGAGCTCTCGAGCATGAGTTGTATATACTGCATTGCTGTGACATTGGTTCTGCGCTGGAATTTTACGGCCGTTAGGTAGTCGTCGAGCCATGCTTCTGGTTCTTCCAGCCCGTCGTACTTGTGTGTTGTGGATTTTAGCTTGAAACCTTTCGGCATCCTTGTTTTCCGTATGGACCGTGTGAAGCACAGTGCTCCGCATGGTTCTACGTTCTCATCGGAAGCTTGCTCATCCGAGTACTCTTCGCGGGCTGCTCTCCTTCGTCTTCCACGGTTGACTTTGCTTTGTGTTATGTCGTCGCGTGCGTCTCGCCGATTGTTGTTGCGTCTGTTGTTGTTGTCGTCGTTGTCGTGTTTCTTGTTTTTGTTTGGGCGCTTGCGCCAATCGTGGTTGTTGTCGTCGTCGGGTGAACTGGGGTCCCTGTCCGGGGTCTGCTCGCGGGGAGCCCGTCTTGCACCTGCTATTTTGGGGGCTGAGATGGCGTCTTTCGTTATTTTGAGTGTCATTGTCGTGTTGTGATCTAAGCTGCCTTTCTTGCTTTTCTGAGCACGAGATAGGTACTCTTGGGCAGTGAAAAGGGCTTCGGCTGGCGTGAGTTGTTCTTCCTCGTCATCCTCTTCTAGCTTGAAGTCGTCATCTAGCTTGCGGGCCACCTTCTTCTTGTCCGTGCGTTTCAGATTGCTGAATCTGGATCTGGCTCGGATGGGGGAGTCGTAGTCGGAGGAGTCGCTTCTGGGAGGTGATCTGCGGTTGCTCCTTGAGTCGATGGCAGTCTTTCCTTGCTTCTCTAGTTCTAAGCGTCACTGTCTTTCTCTCTTGGTGGCGTCACTCGCCAGCTTGTTGTATGCTCTGGGCTCGTCTCGCGTTGCGTTCTCCGGGTGTAGTTTGCCGCGCTTCACTGCGTCCCTTATTCTGGCGATTGCTTCCTTGGACAGGTAGATTTTTTCTACGTGATGGTCCTCTTTCGCTATGCCTGGGGTCTGATGCTTGCTGCTTTCTGGCTCGTCGCTCCTGCGATTGCTATGCTCCACTCTTTGGTACATTTTCTTTGGTATGGTTCCTGGTTCTCCAAGCGTGACGGTGACCTGGCCAGTGTTGTCAGGATCACTGTCTTTGCTATTCGAGTGGTTGTCCCGGCGACTGCTCGGGTCGTCATCATGGTTTTTGCCATCTGTGGTTGGCTCGTGGATGTCTGCCATAAACACTTGGGACAACGTCTTGACTGTCGTCTTGCTTGTGCGCATGTTGCGCTTCTTCCATGGACCACTCGAGTAGTCGGGCTGGGGGTCGTCGCTGACTCGCAGAGTCGTCACGCGGACGGGTGCTGCTTCGATTGTTGATGTAGGATCTGCCGTCGCAGGTGCTCGAGCGCGATCCGTGAGACGGAGGGCTCCCGAGTGGTTGATGTAGATTTGATATGCTCCGAAAATCAGGTTGACTCCAGTGCGCAGGTCGGCGAAAGCCGGTCGAAAGGCCGGGAGGTGAACCATGAAACCGAGGGATCCGAATAGATCGGAGTCTGCCCGGATCGTAGAGTCGATGAGTGCTGAAGATGAGGCCTCCGAGATCGCGATTCCAACCTGTGAAGTTCCCACAGACGGCGCCAATTGACGGGGATCAACCCCGACAAATCCCATGGTCAGGGACCCTGGGTTAGTCATAGAGATGGCACAGGCTGGACGATACTCGTTGGCTAACAGGAGAAGCACTTCCTGCTCGATATTATTACGTGAGGGGGCGATTACAGTGGAGGCCAAGGCGAGTTCTCCCAAGGCAGGGATGAGTAGATGCGTATTGAGTTGTCCTGGACGTTTCCCCTCCTAGCCTTTATATACTAGGCTAAGTCTCGGGGAGTCCGTGCTAGGTTACATAGGTAGTTTCCTAATTCTAGTCCTGCCTTGTACGCCAAGTTGCACCTTCCATGTTAGTTGCGGACTCCTGCGTCGGTGCTTGGTTGGGCCAATCGTGGGCTTGTCGTATCTTCCCAACGGACCTTCTGTCTTTACACGCACCAGGTAGCCTCACACGTAGGAGTCGTGGGGTCACCCCCTCGTCAGAGGTCTTCTCAGATATCGACTCATAAGGTCGACTTACCACCTGCTTCTTACCCTCCAAAACCTTCATCAAAGTCGTACGAGCAGGTGGGTCACCCTTACGAGTCCCAGTGATCACCACTTCATCATCAATAATCACCTTCTCCGTAGAAGGAGTCAGGATAGAACCTGAAGCAACTTCAATCTTCTCAGATTGAGTCTCTAGCTTCTTAAAACCAGCAACAGGAGAAGTATCCTTGTAAAGATCTGAAGGACTCGACTCATCCAAGCCAGCCTTCTTCAGGTTCTCAGAAACCATAGTTTCTGGCAAATTCTCAGACAAAATTGCAGACTCTTTCACCATTTCAGAGTCGGCCAAATCCTTGGGGTCAATTCGAGAACTACTCAAAGGAAAATAGAACTCGTCAAAAACATACAAAGACGAGTCACCATTTTTATGAAAGCACTTACCCACGATTGATGGGGAAAAATGTTTGAACAGAAGACCCCTCAGAAGAGGGGGTCCCAGATCCAGAGCCGCCCGCCTAAGGTTGTCCTTCAACGAAACCTTTCGACTGGCGAGAAGGAGTTGAGATATTGGTAGGTTTATTTCGAACGCGCATAGGCGGGTCTTGCATGATCACAAGAAGGTTCGCCGAGTCGGAACTACGGGTATGCCTCTTGCGATCTTGCGCTTGTGAGAAAAAAAAACGTAAGGACACAAAATCCTACCAAGAATATTATGAAGAGCCGGCAAGACATATACATGTGGTTTGACGGTTTGACTCCCTTTTTGAGAGTCAGCCTCAACAGGAGGAACTTTATCCTGTTCCTCCTCTTCATCCTCATCTTCATCTTCATCTTCATTTTCACCCGAATCATCCTACAAGGACAAAAGGGGTAAGAAGGGAAAATATGTCACAAAAAGTAACGATCAAGCGACTCTTACTGTATGACTCGGGCTTTTAGCGTTGGCTTCTCCTCCAGTAAGAGAGTCCTGGCTCACATTCCACCATGGATCATTTTCATGGAAACAAAGGAGCCCGGTAATCAAAAAACTGAACAAGCACTGTGTCAAAGGAATACTTGATAAAAACATACCGATGGAGCCGGATTGGCTTGGCAAAAGGGGGGAAGACCGACTTTCTTGATGTCCTCTATGCGTTCAGCAAGGTATCTTTTGCAAGTCGTCACCAGAGCTCCCGAAAGAATATCTTTCTGTGCGAAACACATGGGGTCGTCTTTCCCCGTATACTCACACATGATCAAATTTGTTAACCTACCCAGCACTTGATCAAATTTGTGCCGGCGAGTACGTGAGCCAGCAGGGCCTCTATCCTAATCATGATCGGCTCATGCTTTTTCTTGTGAGCCTTCGTGGGGAAAAGATTCAGGTTATCGTGAAACTCAAGCCGGTTTTTACGGAAGCCGGGCAGAGGATGTTCACCCTTGGGAGTCGCCACAGTACAGTAAAAGAAGGATCTTTGCCATGTCCTCACGTGGCTGCTCAGCTTTAGTGATGGATAGTTCCTCTTGGCCCGCTTCTGGATAGTGGCTCCACCACATTCCACGGCTGGACCACCACTATATTCAGTCTGCCTATTGCAGTAGTAGAACTCGGAAAACAGAACCAGAGTCGGTTTTATCTACAGGTAAACCTCGCAGAACACTTCAAAGTGACAGATGTTAAGTACCGAGTTGGCACTTGGATCTTGAGGATGCAATCCATAGCAGTTGGCATTTGAAATATAACGCTAATAGCATATTTGTAGGGTCACACTATTTTGTTATAGCACGCTATTTTTGTCATTGCATCCCTATGAACAATAATATGACCAGTAAAAACAATCAACATTGTCATGGGGTATTATTATCGTGATTTTGGTAAATACAAATGTAGAAAAAACAAGAAGCATGTGTTGTAAGTATAATAAGACTACCAGATATATTTGATCTGTCAAATTAGTTTACATATTGATGAGTGCAGAGACACCAGTTGAGGAAGGAGTTATTTCTTTGAGGTAAAAGTAGAAGGGGAGGTTACATCTGGATAGAGTGTGGCACAAGTGAACAAGACAACTAGTATGCAACTTCAATTATCATGTGTTGTAAGCTAGCAGGTAGGTTTTTCTGTATACACGATACCCGAATTAAAATGAATAAATTCCTTTCGGTAGAATCCTACTCCTAAACACAAAGATCGATCCTTTTGCAATTTCCTTTTTCTCCAAGTTTTCTCCTTCTAGCACCCTTGTAGCTTCTGCCCAGCCCTAGCAACCCAGGTTTTGGCTCATCTTTATTGTAAAATGATAAAATTACCGCCACGAAAACGAGGAATCTATGGTGATGTACCGTTCAATTTTCTGCAGCAACAAAACAAATAAAAATCCTTGTGTTAAAATTAAGGGAGCTGAGTCGGGAAAACTCGTGCGCCATGCACGGCACACAACCTGCTGATAAGCCCTCCTGCTCCGTGTGCCTTGCATACCAACAGAAACAAAACTTGATCTGCTGCTTTTCCCATACATGATTGCATGCAACCCGCTCGAACTATCAACATCAACTATAATCAAAAAAGAGAACATTAACTTCAGCCATTATAAAAAGAGAACATCAACTATCAAGCTGACCATGGTTGCCCAGGATTTCTCGAACTCCATTAACTTCAGCCATTAGACTGTCAAGCTTCCCATACCACAATCCATGATAAAAAATAGTCTTAGTAAGCTGTAAATGTTCTGCCATAAACATGAACACATGGTTCGTGAGAATTTCTCATCATTTCCGGGGCAAAAATTAGTACTACCTCCGATCCATATTAATGGGCACACACCTAGTACAACTTTGTACTAGAGTTGTACTAAGTGTGTGCCCATTAATATGGGTCGGAGGGAGTAAGATAAGTGGTAACGATAACCAAAAGAATGATAGGAAGTGTAGTCGTAACGATAACCATAAGAAAATCAAGAAGTTTAGTTGTAACGATAACCAAAAGAATAACAGGAAATGCACTAATCTGGGGCAAGAATGTAGAAGTTCAGTAATTAGTCTGGGGCAAGAATACAGAAGTTCAGTGATAATGATGACCAAAGAATAGCAGGAAACATAGCAGCAACTGTGAATTTCGCTCTCAGGTTCCAACAAAAGGATCAATCAAAAAGGCAGGTGGGGTGCGTAGGGGGAGGGGGGGGGGGGGGTTGAAACCATAAAAGATGTCTTCTAACAGCACATGTGGGCGGTAAATCAGAACTATAAATCAACAGTTCAGAATAATCTAGAACTTAGAATATTACCACCATTCATGCAAATACCAGTAAAAAGGATAGGAATTAAGCAGACAATAAAATGCATGTATAGGAGTTGGAAACATGGTTAATAAAAACATGCAAGACAATGCTTCATCATCACTATAGGACAAAGTAAACATGTTCCGGAGTATTCCAGTCTCACAAAATAACCATCAAATATCATCACTTAAATGCCTAAACCAGGGAAGAACAAATAAAAGGCCTTCCATGAATACCTGAAGCTTGGTAGTATCTATACATTTTTATTGCTCTTTCAAGTTTATCAGAAAATAAATGCTTTGTTTTGTTCTGGTCTAGAATGCACGGATACTTCATGCAATCAGCGTATCCGTATCGAATACCATATCCAATACTGATACTGGCCCAGTAATCCCTGGATACGTATCCCCTGAAGGAAATAAACGATTTAAAACAATGTCAATACTCCATGGATACTCAGTCGGTGTGTTTTGGATACTTCACGGATACTCAGCCGGTGCTCCTGCTTCCTAACCAACTTCCCATCGTACTCGTCGCCAACTCCCCCTCAACCCCAGCCCCTCTTCACTAAGAATTTCAGCCAACTCATCGAGCTCAATTGTACTGAACCTCCTACTCAACCTACCAACCTAAGGGCACAATTGTCTGATCCTTTTCTGTGGATTTCAAGCTACCAACTTAACATTTTGATCAATTAAAATAATAGTAAAACGTATCCCCGTATTGGCGCTTTTTCAAAATGGCGAATTTACATATCCGTATCCGTGCATTCTAGGTTCTGGTTGTTGTGTTCAATGCATTTTTTGTACAGGTAATGGTCGACACTGCGAAGACTGAGATTCAACAAAACTCCCTCTTATGAGTTATGACCTGACTGGGTGTCTCTTGCTGATTGCTCGGCATCGCAGAAACACAATATGCCATGCTTAAGAGCAAATCACGTTACGGAAGAAGACTGTTTTTCTTGTCGTTTAAATTATATACTAATACAATAATACTTGGAGGTCTGAACACAATCACTATCATTTTAGGCTATCCATTAGAAACAAGTATTGAAGTTCATTGTCTATCAACTAATTATTTCCATACATATGTTGGAATTTAATCCTCCAGGATCAATCACGTCACAACGACGAACAGAAGCACACAAAAGTTTATAGCCAAAGGCACGTGTCGTGCCTCTCGTTTTCCTCTTTATTTATTTTCTCAATATCTTACATCGTTTCTCAATACAATCTCACGCAACCCAGGCTGCATATATATATGACACCCAGGACATAGCTGGTCCAAACCTAAAGCTACTCAAACTAGAACTCGTACGTAGCCAACATGAAACGGACTAATACACAACTAGGCTAAGGAAAGTACAAACCGACTCTAGTCTAAACTTTCCTATCTTACTCAAACTGTTGGCATACAAGCCCGAACACTTACTAAATTAATCACTGGCAACCTTGATCACTTTCTAATTACACTAGTATTGTTTGGATTATTCCAACATTCACTCCCTAATCCAAACACTCTTCTGCAACGATAGCCTTCACTTCATTACGCCGTTACTTCTATTGCATATCAACTTCTAGACTTGATTAAACGTATCATATGGAACTACCAGCCACGCTGACACATCTTAGCGTGCTACATGCAGACTAAACACATAGTCTCATGCAGGAACTCGTCTTAACTGGTGCGCGTCCATCTCCACGCTGATCTTCGTCTTCTCATCGATTGCATGCGTGCACGGGGAGACACAACTAATCACCCGCCACATCTTCTCATCTTCTCTTTATCGCCAGTGCCACATCTTACCGAACAACGCTAGCTGTCTGACGGCAACACAACTCGCCATATACGTGCAACTTGACTTCAACGTATATGAACTCGTCGGAACTCTTGATCACGAACGGAAACACAATGCTCAAATTCCTTTTTCCGCCGCTTTCGCTCACAATTCTTCTTCGCCAGTGACACAACTGTCGCAGAAAAAGTCACACTCCCGAGCTCTTGGACACCTCTTGCAAGAACCCACGTGCACATCTTGATGACGGCTAACAATTTTACCGTCTCTTTCTTACTCCCATGGACGATGATCTTGACAAGATATTGTAGTACCACACCTTGGCACCATCGCTCTCCTCAATGATCTCCTTCCATCGCAATTACGACGACATCCCGTCATCTTCCTTCTTGTCGTTCCGACGAACGACGATCGCCCACACCTTCTCTTGTCGCTGCATCACCTAACAACTAAATCGCATGTCGCTTCTCATCGCTGGACCACCCAACGACTATATTGCCTGCTCCTTCACGCCGCTCGTCACTAAGCGGCTATATGGCCCGCCCCGAGGCGCTAGTCGGGCGCCACCCCGGGGCAAGCGCAGCTTCAGATCGACCTTGCTCTAGATACCAATTGTTGGAATTTAATGCTCCAGGATCAATCACATCACAACGACGAACAGAAGCACACAAAAGTTTATAGCCAAAGGCACGTGTCGTGCCTCTCGTTTTCCTCTTTATTTATTTTCTCAATATCTTACATCATTTCTCAATACAATCTCACGCAACCCAGGCTGCATATATATATGACACCCAGGACATAGCCGGTCCAAACCTAAAGCTACTCAAACTAGAACTCGTACGTAGCCAACATGAAACGGACTAATACACAACTAGGCTAAGGAAAGTACAAACCGACTCAAGTCTAAACTTTCCTATCTTACTCAAACCGTTGGCATACAAGCCCGAACACTTACTAAATTAATCACTGGCAACCTTGATCACTTTCTAATTAAACTAGTATTGTTTGGATTATTCCAACAACATACCAGTCAATTGAGATGACAATATTTTCTGGTACCAAGCAATCCGAAAGTGCTTTCTTATTATTACTATAGATAGAGAAATGTATTCCCTCAATTAACAGTTATAAGATGTTCTAATTTTTGTGTGAATCGGATGTATACAGGCACGTTTTAGTGTGTTTGTTCACTCATTTCAGTCCGTATGTAGTCCATACTGAAATATCTACAACATCTTATATTTGTGAACGGAGGGAGTACTTTTTAACATCAACTTTTTATTCCATGAAGAACCTCCTAAGGCCTTGTTCGGTTACACCCCCCTCAGGCCTTGTTCGGTTGAGGTGGTTTCGAAGGGGACTGGCAGGGTAGGAGCCAGGAATTCAAGATAAAGGGCAACCGAACCAACTGAGAAGTGAGAACAAAGAAAAGAGGGGCCAAAATACTTGTTTCCAACTCATTTTCCTTGGAATATTGATCAGAAAGCTTATAGATGTGCACTTGTCATTGTGAGAGCATGGAGTGGCCAAACTGATAGGCTAGCTGATGGAACAACCCAGCTGCCAGGATAGGTCATTAACCTAAGCAGATTTTTTCCTCTGAATATATAATAAGAATAGTCTATGTAGAGTATTAAATACAGAATGGAAAAGATACCAGTCGGAAAATACACAGGGACACCTTAACAGGACCTCTCTTTAAGCCAACTTAACTTATCACAACTAAAGGCCAACATTCACAGATAACCCAAAAAGTGTCAAGAGCCAAAGAATTCAAGATAAAGGGCAACCAATTGACAAAATGATAAGAGGGGCCAAAATACTTGTTTATTACTCATTCTCCTTGGAATATTGTGGATTACAAAGCATATAGGTGTGCACTTGTGATTGTGAGAGCATGGATGGACCATACTGATAGGCTAGCTGATGGAACGAGCCAGCTTATGAGGGACAGATAAGATTGAATGACATGGGTAGGGAAGAAGATGGCAATTGAAGTACACCTTTAACCCAGTAACCCAACAAATAAATTAGCGAACTGGGAGGATGAATAGCTACAGGCACATACCACATGCTGCAGCACAAATAATTAGCATTAGAATCGTCGTTAAATTTTAACATCTGGTCTTTCCTAGTGCAGTCCTATGAGGATTATGCAGGACATATGTATATAACAATAATTTAATGCTAATAGACTTGCAGTTTCAACGCAAAAGGATTTTGTTGTAACCAATAATCTGGACAACACGTAAGCAAAAATTTGGCACATGGTTGGGAGTAAAAATGGCAGCTTACTTTGATTCAACAGGTTTCAAAGTCTCCTCAAGTGAATCCTTGCACCTCTCCTCACTTTGGCATAGTTCCACTTCCGATGGGTTCACCCAATCTGATTCTTCCAGAAGCTGAAATGCCGGGGTGCAAAAGAAACCGTCGTCTTCACAATGCCCTTGTTGCTCCTCAGTTCTTGCTCCCTCCATCTGACGAGCTGCCTCCTTCATTTCCTTGCGCAGGTGCTTTTGTTTCTTGCTCTCGGCCCTTCTCCTCTGTAGCCCTTCCAACTTGTTCCTCTCATGCTCCTCTGTCTCTACCAGTAGCTCCTTTTGCTGCCCCATGAGTGTTTCTCCCTTCTCATGATCTTGTTTCTCATGCATGGTCTTTTTCTCTTGCTCCTCTTGCTCATACATCTGGTAGAGCTTCTTGATCAGATTCTCTAGAGGAACAGTAATGTCTATGAAATCGACACCGGCACTGGCATATAGTGGCTCCTCCGTAAAATTGGAAGAGACATAGAACCATCTTTCTGTGAAGCTCAGAGCCACGGAACCGGACTGACAGTGCAATGTAAAGAGAATGTCATTAAGTTTCACACCAAGACCTTTTATATAGGACATAATAGAAATCCCGTCACCGTTAGGCAACCTCTTGATAACGGCGACTAGCCTTAGCGGCACAGAGGAGCCCTCCTCGAAGACACTATCTTTGTGCGACCACCTCCCCATGTATGTGCGATCAACCTGGAAGGAGAGTGCGCCCGGCTGTCCACCCTACCCTGCCTGCTCCAAATAAAGTCCGTCTGGTCTGGTAATCAGGCGTGCGACACGCATGGCATATATGTACCCTGCTCGCTCCGGATGGAAGCGGGTGTACAGCTTTTGCCACCATGATACTTGGGTTTTCTTGGCTGACGCCTTCATCTTGAAGAGAAAGAAGGGGCACTCTGGGTCCTTTTTCTTCCCCTCGCTGACAGAATAAGAGGGGTGCGCCCACTCAAATAGTTGAGGATCCTTGCGTCGATAAGCGAGCAGCTGCTTGAGTAGGAGAGCATGTGTCTCTCCTTTGGCCTTTAGACCAGTACGGAAGGCGATTGCAAGGGCATCTTCGGCCTTTATCCCGTTCTGGACGAAGAGGTGGATGACCTCCTCGACCTTGAAACCAATCTGGACGGCGAGGCAGAAGACCTCCTCGGCTGGGAACGCGTTCCCCAAGGAGAGGTAGAAGGCCACATCGGCCTCTAACGCGACCCTTACGCCGAGAGAGAGCTCCCTTGTCTCAGAACTCAGCCCGCGCTGGACAGCGAGGGAGTGAACATCCTTCCCCTCCTCAGCCTCGATCCTGCTTCGGATGGTGAGGGAGGAAAACTCCTTGGGCAGTGCCCCCCTCCGGACGACGCATCCAGACATGTAGGCGGGATTGACCTCCTCCTCTTCACCTCTCCGGCTCCAATCGATGAGGATGAACCCGCGCCGCCGCTTCTCCGGCTCGAATCGATCGCGACGGACTTTCGCCGCCGAGGGGAAGTTGGGAGATTGGGGTTTGGTTGCTAACGTGTTCTTTTCTTTGGGGTAGACGACTCGAGTCTGTTTGTCTGGAATCCTTTAGGCCAGTTCTTTTTTTTCATCGTTACTTGCCACATTACTGTTCTACTTGCCTGATAATTATTCATAGAGTTGCCAGATTATACCAACTTGGTTGTTAAAACACTATACACTAACATACATAAATGAAAAACTTGTTTTGTGGTATTTGTATGTGTTTCTCTTTAGAATCATCTAAAAAAGCACTCACACTTGTCATGTTATTTATACCTAATGATCATAATGACTTGTTGTGCTTGAACGATTAGTTACCGGTTTACTTATGTTCGGTTGTCGTATTCTTTACATCTAATTGACATGATGGTTTATTGTTTTGCCAGTTTTATCAGTTTAAGTTGTCATTTTATTTTATCGGGTTGTATCCTAAGTTTAAGTATGCGGAACTATTCCTTCAGCAATTATGTACAAACATTTGTGCCAATAGTCACGATAAAAATGGCAACTAGGATGACCTAATCTGGCAATTGACGGTGATAAAAAAAATCACTGAAACATATCAATATTGAATCTTGTTTCGAAGCTCTCATGAAAACAAATCCAACGGTGAAAACGGAATGCAAATCAAAATAATAATTTGTAAGATAAATCCTTTTAAAAAATCAAAAAACTTATTTAATGTGAATGATGTCAGCGTAAGGTGATAGTTTTTGCATACAATCTTTACATGCTAGTCGCCGCACCACATTGGCCGTGTGCGGCGGATCACAGTAGGTTTTCCCTTAATTTTATGGTACTCTACTGGGCCACGTTTCGTTCTCGATTCTCTTCTCCGTATCACAAAATATAAGACGCCTTTTAGGCTATATTATATGGACACTACTCGCTGGCGGCCGCTTACGAATTTTTGACAGAAAAGACCATTTGTCAAATATTATTGTCAAGAAAGACCACTTGTAAATACAATTGTCAAAACTGCACAGGCGGCAAGCTGACCGCGCGACACATGGCTGGTGCTGACGGCGGCACGTTACAGCGAATGGATGGTGGGCCATGCCGCCGGGCACAACGGCGGCAGGTGTGTACGTGTGCTTGCAGCCACCGGAGTTAGCGCAGTCATGTGTCAATTCATCTGGCAATCACCGCCGAAAGTGCGGCTGAAGGGACTGGAAAGAGCCAACTTGCCGCCATCCTCCATGGCGGCTTGTCGGCAGAGAGATAGGTGTCGCCAGCTTTGCTGGCTGGATGTCATGTTTTGTCTTGTCGCCACTGTACCTGACTGCTGATTATGTTCGATACAACGTGCCGCCACTGCCGTTGGAGGCACCCGCCACGCGTCACGTTACCAGCATGTCGCCGTTGTAGATTTGACAATAGTGTTGAGAGGTGGTCTCTTTTGACAATAGAATTGGATAGGTGGTCTCTTCTGTCAAAAATTCGCCGCTTGATATCTAGCGCGATCGAGCGGCTGACTGTTTGAGCTAAACAACAAAACGGTATACTCTACGCACCGAACAAAAAAGGGAAAATAAAATATCACCTTGACCGCCGCGTCCTAAACCTGCTCTTGCCCTGTGGCTGGGCAACAAAAACTTAGCTCGGGCAAAGATTTGAGGTACTTCAAAAAACAAGGAGGCAAAAATATAGGAGATCGTTGAGCAGCTCTCTGCCCCTATCTCAAGCAAAAATTACTGCGTGGATCTGCAACTTTGTGAAGGCGATCAGGAAAAAAAAACTTAAAAATAAGCTACATCCAGGAATATAGCACGCATGTATGATCGCGGGTCCCACTTGTGCCTTGGTTGTTTCGATTTGCTCGCTCCCGTATAAAAAGGTGGGCGACTTAAATGTTGTGTGTGGGCTACCTAGTTGTGACCTTGTATCATAATGGTTGAAGACTTCATGTCGAGGCTTGGGCGACTTGGTTAGTGCATATGGCGTCGATCGCGTCGACTTCTGGGGTCGGGGATAGGCGACGTTATGTCGGTTCTTAGCAATTTGGTTGATGCGTATGGTGTCGATCACAAAGACTTGTGGCGTCGAGGGTAGGAAACTTTGTGTCGTTTCTTTGGCGACTTGGATGTTACGTACTTCATCGATCATGAAGGCTTGTCGCATAAGGATTGGTGACTTCATGTCGAGGCTTGGGCGACTTGATTAGTGCATATGGCGCCGATAGGCGACGTTATGTCAGTTCTAAGGAAATTTGGTTGGTGCATATGGTGTCGATCGCGGCGACTTGTGGCGTCGAGGGTAGGAAACTTTGTGTCGTTTCTTTGACGACTTTGTTGTTACGTACCTTGTCGATCGCGATGGATGGCTTGTAGCATAAGGGTTGGCGACTTCATGTCGAGGCTTGGGCGACTTGGTTAGTGTATATGGTGTCGATCGCTGCGACTTTTGGGGTCGGGGGTAGGCGACGTTGTGTCGGTTCTTAGGCAATTTGGTTGGCGCATATGGTGTCGATCGCGGCGATTTGAGGCATTGAGGGTAGTAAACTTTGTGTCATTTCTTGGGAGAATTGGTTGTTACGTACCTCGTCGATCACGGTGTCTTGTAGCATAAGGGTTGGTGGCTTCATGTCGAGGCTTGGGCAACATGGTTAGTGCATATGGCGCCGATCGCATCGACTTCTGGGGTCGGGGGTAGGCGACGTTGTGTCGGTTCTTAGCAATTTGGTTGATGCGTATGGTGTCGATCACAAGGACTTGTAGCGTCGAGGGTAGGAAACTTTGTGTCGTTTCTTTGGCGACTTGGATGTTACGTACTTCATCGATCATGAAGGCTTGTCGCATAAGGATTGGTGACTTCATGTCGAGGCTTGGGCGACTTGGTTAGTGCATATGGCGCCGATAGGCGACGTTGTGTCAGTTCTAAGGAAATTTGGTTGGTGCATATGGTGTCGATCGCGGCGACTTGTGGCGTCGAGGGTAGGAAACTTTGTGACGTTTCTTTGGCGACTTGGTTGTTACGTACCTCGTCGATCGGGATGGCTTGTAGCATAAGGGTTGGCGACTTCATGTCGAGGCTTGGGCGACTTGGTTAGTGCATATGGCGTCGATCGCGGCGACTTCTGGGGTCGGGGGTAGGCGACGTTGTGTCGGTTCTTAGGCAATTTGGTTGGCGCATATGGTGTCGATCACGACGACTTAAGGCGTCGAGGGTAGGAAACTTTGTGTCATTTCTTGGGAGAATTGGTTGTTACGTACCTCGTCAATCGCGGTGGCTTGTAGCATAAGGGTTGGCGCCTTCATGTCGAGGCTTGGGCGACTTGGTTAGTGCATATGGCGCCGATCACGGCGACTTATGGGGTCGGGGGTAGGCGACGTTGTGTCGGTTCTTAGGCAATTTGGTTTGTGCATATGGTGTCGATCGCGATGACTTTCGGCGTCGAGGGTAGGAAACTTTGTGTCGTTTCTTTGGTGACTTGGTTGTTACGTACCTTGTCGATCATGGCGGCATGTAGCATAAGGATTGGCGACTTCATGTGGAACCTTCCGCGACTTGGTTAGTGCATATCCGCCGATCGCGGCGATTTATGGGGTCGGGGGTAGGCGACGTTGTGCCGGTTCTTAGGAAATTTGGTTCGTGCATATGGTGTCGATCGCGACGACTTGTGGCATCGAGGGTAGGAAACTTTGTGTTGTTTCTTTGGCGACTTGGATGTTACGTACCTTGTCGACCGCGGCGGCTTGTAGCATAAGGATTGGCGACTTCATGTCGAGGCTTGCGCGACTTGGTTAGTGCATATGACGCCGATCGCGGCGACTTATGGGGTCGGGGTAGGCGACGTTGTGCCGGTTCTTAGGAATGTGGTTGGTGCATATGGTGTCGATCGAGGCGACTTGTGGCGTCGAGGGTAGGAAACTTTGTGTCGTTTCTTGGGCGACTTGGTTGTTACGTACTTCGTCGACCGTGGTGGCTTGTAGCATAAGGGTTGGCGGCTTCATGTCGAGGCTTGGGCGACTTGGTTAGTGCATATGGCACCGATAGCGACGACTTATGGGGGTCGGGGGTAGGCGACGTTGTGTCGATCTTAGGAAATTTGGTTGGTGCATATGGTGTCGATCGCGGCGACTTGTGGCGTCGAGGGTAGGAAACTTTGTGTCGTTTCTTGGGCGACTTGGTTGTTACGTACTTCGTCGATCGCGGTGGCTTGTAGCATAAGGGTTGGCGACTTCATGTCGAGGCTTGGGCGACTTGGTTAGTTCATATGGCACCGATAGCGGCAACTTATGGGGGTCGGGGGTAGGCGACGTTGTGTCGGTTCTTAGAAAATTTGGTTGGCGCATATGGTGTCCATCGCAGCGACTTGGGGCGTCGAGGGTAGGAAACTTTGTGTCGTTTCTTGGGCGACTTGGTTGTTACGTACTTCGTCTATCGTGGCGGCTTGTAGCATAAGGGTTGGCGACTTTATGTCGAGGCTTTGGCGACTTGGTTAGTGCATATGGTGCCGATTGCGGCGACTTATAGGGGTCGGGGGTAGGCGACATTGTGCCGGTTGTTAGGCCATTTGGTTGGTGCATATGGTGTCGATCGTGGCGACTTGTGGCGTCGAGGGTAGGAAACTTTGTGTCGTTTCTTAGGCGACTTGGTTGCTACGTACTTCGTCGATCGTGGAGGCTTGTAGCATAAGGGTTGGCGACTTTATGTCGAGGCTTGGGCGACTTGGTTAGCGCATATGGTGCCAATCGCGACGACTTATAGGCATAGTTTAAAAAACCGGACCGGTGATCGAACCGGTAGGGCCGTCGGTTCAGGTTTTTATCGGTCGAACAGCCAGTTAATCGGTTCAATGTTCGGTTTTTTAAGTTATATAATAATATTGTTTAACTTATAAATGCTTTAATAAATAGATTAATAAGCGTAAAAATGTTTTAGACTTGATAATTTACATTAAATTTTTGCACCACAAACAAACAATATACCGATATATAGACATATTTGCAAGGCCGCCACGACCCCCCGCGAGGCCTCCTTCGTTTGAGTCGAAGCTGCACGCAAGCCCGCACCCAACCGGTGGCGGAGCGGAGCTCCCTGTCCACAGATCGGATCAAACTCGCCTCCCCCCGCCCTTGTTTAGCCAGTGATGGATCCGAGCACCCCCTCCCCGCCCCGTGTCCAGCCGATGAGGGATCCGAGCTCCTCTCCCATGCCCCCCGGTTCCGATGAGATCTCACCCCGTTCAGGTGGTGCGGCTCCAGGTGGATAGAGGCCAGGTCGAGCGCGACCATCAACATCTGGCCTGGATCTATGGCTTCCGGCGGCTCGCGCGCGCAGTCCACTTTCACCTTCCACGCCCAGGTGCACTGCAGTCTGGATTCCAAAAGGATTCTGGCGGCCACGGACTGCAGTTCACTTCCCGCCTCCTCCTCCCATGGTGCACTTCTCCCCTGCAATTCACTTCCGGGTAAGATGGCGATGGCCGACGTGGCCGGGATGGTGTGGACGCAGGGATGGGGATCTTTTGATTCCATATTGTTCGGCTTCTGCAGGTCACACGGTAAGCAACACAACGCAACGCATCACTACCCCGCTGAGCTGCTCGTGCTCTGTCCAGTTCCTACTTTAATTACTCCCCGCTCCCCGCATTGCTATTTTACAGAGCTGCCCGTTCTCTACGAGTAGTACTAAACTAGATCATGTGTATGAAATTCACAGCATTTGATACTGTTATGTTTTTGGTGCCCGTGCCATGGACAGGGAACATTGCAGGAAACGATATCACTACATATGAATACCGTGGATATAAGGTACGTGTACATGATGATCCAAGGTTGCCCATTCTCTGTTTACTAAATCCTATATTTAGTCAATACTATATTCTGATGGGAGATCGACCAGTAGCACGGGCAGGATGACAACGACAACAGAAGATCATGCGTTTTTGCTGGGTAAGTTCCAGTTCGGCAGCTCACCGACTTGCACTACGGATCGGCGGTCATGTGCACGATGGGCTCCGCCCACTTCTGCATGCAGTCCGCCATTGCGTTGCCTATGGAACAAAACGACATTCCTGCCGGTGCAGTGGATGCACCATGACTAGCCTGCCGCGATCGAGAGACAACCCGGCCTGGGAGGGCCATCGCAGATCCCAGACCCCCATACTATGACGACCATCTTGCTTGTTACAGTCATAAGTTGATCACAGGCCAGGGCGCTTTAGATCGGGAACCTACAGTGCTGGATGGATGAAAACTACACTTACAATTGCTTGAGCACCGGCAAGGTATGCATGTGCCTCTCCCTCTCCCACTCCCACTCCCACGGATGTAGTGTAGCAGGAACATCATATTTCAGACGCAGTCTGTCGATGTACTTTGCATTTTCCCTTCATATTGTGGAACAATTATTATTACTAGGTATATATAGCATTACAATTTTGTTCGATAATGTGACCTGAACGCACTTCCAAATTCCTGACCATCATCTCAGTTAGTCTCCTTAAATCAAATGTGCAACAACAACATATTGTTTGTATTTGCTAATCGAGTTGATCGAATACTCAATATCAATCTACTAGCCTACAAGTAAATCTACATAGAAGAAGCTTCTGAACCCTAAATACTTTCTTGAGTAAGTAAACATATTTGACCACATAGTTTTATTTTTTATTAATTCCGATCATACTACTTATTGATCTCTGATCTCTATAATAAAGTTGATCTCTTTACTTTTATCCTTAATCTATTCTTTGTGCAGATAGAGGATGACAAAGAAATGGCGTCCAAAACTGAGTACTATACTAGCGTTAACAATCTCTACCCCTAAAGGGGGAGTTGGTAGGCTGCCCTCCACGGTTTTTTTCGCCTCCACCTCCCAGCACCCCTTTCATTCGTGCCTACCACCGGTTCTTTCTCCTCTCGCCTCCTGCAGAAAAATAACCCACCCGTATGGAACAACAGCGAGCCGCCCTCTCCTTGGCCACCAGAGAAAGCCGCTCGCCGCCTGGACACCACACCCCGCCGCCCCCGCTCCTTGGCCACCAGAGCCGCCCCGACCTCCTTCCGCCGGCGCGCCCGCGGCCATGGCGGGATCCGGCCGCCACGACCCCCCGCGAGGCCTCCTTCGTTTGAGTCAAAGCTGCACGCAAGCCCGCACCCAACCGGTGGCGGAGCGGAGCTCCCTGGCCACAGATCGGATCAACCTCGCCTCCTCCCCGCCCTTGTTTAGCCAGCGACGGATCCGAGCACCCCCTCCCCGCCCCGTGTCCAGCCGATGAGGGATCCGAGCTCCACTCCCATGCCCCCTGGTTCCGATGAGATCTCACCCCGTTCAGGTGGTGTGGCTCGAGGTGGATAGAGGCCAGGTCGAGCGCGACCATCAACATCTGGCCTGGATCTATGGCTTCCGGCGGCTCGCGCGCGCAGTCCACTTTCACCTTCCACGCCCAGGTGCACTGCAGTCTGGATTCCAAAAGGATTCTGGCGGCCACGTACTGCAGTTCACTTCCCGCCTCCTCCTCCCATGGTGCACTTCTCCCCTGCAATTCACTTCCGGGTAAGATGGCGATGGCCGACGTGGCCAGGATGGTGTGGACGCAGGGATGGGGATCTTTTGATTCCATATTGTTCGGCTTCTGCAGGTCACACGGTAAGCAACACAACGCAACGCATCACTACCCCGCTGAGATGCTCGTGCTCTGTCCAGTTCCTACTTTAATTACTCCCCGCTCCCCGCATTGCTATTTTACAGAGCTGCCCGTTCTCTACGAGTAGTACTAAACTAGATCATGTGTATGAAATTCACAGCATTTGATACTGTTATGTTTTTGGTGCCCGTGCCATGGACAGGGAACATTGCAGGAAACGATATCACTACATATGAATACCGTGGATATAAGGTACGTGTACATGATGATCCAAGGTTGCCCATTCTCTGTTTACTAAATCCTATATTTAGTCAATACTATATTCTGATGGGAGATCGACCAGTAGCACGGGCAGGATGACAACGACAACAGAAGATCATGCGTTTTTGCTGGGTAAGTTCCAGTTCGGCAGCTCACCGACTTGCACTACGGATCGGCGGTCATGTGCACGATGGGCTCCGCCCACTTCTGCATGCAGTCCGCCATTGCGTTGCCTATGGAACAAAACGACATTCCTGCCGGTGCAGTGGATGCACCATGACTAGCCTGCCGCGATCGAGAGACAACCCGGCCTGGGAGGGCCATCGCAGATCCCAGACCCCCATACTATGACGACCATCTTGCTTGTTACAGTCATAAGTTGATCACAGGCCAGGGCGCTTTAGATCGGGAACCTACAGTGCTGGATGGATGAAAACTACACTTACAATTGCTTGAGCACCGGCAAGGTATGCATGTGCCTCTCCCTCTCCCACTCCCACTCCCACGGATGTAGTGTAGCAGGAACATCATATTTCAGACGCAGTCTGTCGATGTACTTTGCATTTTCCCTTCATATTGTGGAACAATTATTATTACTAGGTATATATAGCATTACAATTTTGTTCGATAATGTGACCTGAACGCACTTCCAAATTCCTGACCATCATCTCAGTTAGTCTCCTTAAATCAAATGTGCAACAACAACATATTGTTTGTATTTGCTAATCGAGTTGATCGAATACTCAATATCAATCTACTAGCCTACAAGTAAATCTACATAGAAGAAGCTTCTGAACCCTAAATACTTTCTTGAGTAAGTAAACATATTTGACCACATAGTTTTATTTTTTATTAATTCCGATCATACTACTTATTGATCTCTGATCTCTATAATAAAGTTGATCTCTTTACTTTTATCCTTAATCTATTCTTTGTGCAGATAGAGGATGACAAAGAAATGGCGTCCAAAACTGAGTACTATACTAGCGTTAACAATCTCTACCCCTAAAGGGGGAGTTGGTAGGCTGCCCTCCACGGTTTTTTTCGCCTCCACCTCCCAGCACCCCTTTCATTCGTGCCTACCACCGGTTCTTTCTCCTCTCGCCTCCTGCAGAAAAATAACCCACCCGTATGGAACAACAGCGAGCCGCCCTCTCCTTGGCCACCAGAGAAAGCCGCTCGCCGCCTGGACACCACACCCCGCCGCCCCCGCTCCTTGGCCACCAGAGCCGCCCCGACCTCCTTCCGCCGGCGCGCCCGCGGCCATGGCGGGATCCGGCCGCCACGACCCCCCGCGAGGCCTCCTTCGTTTGAGTCAAAGCTGCACGCAAGCCCGCACCCAACCGGTGGCGGAGCGGAGCTCCCTGGCCACAGATCGGATCAACCTCGCCTCCTCCCCGCCCTTGTTTAGCCAGCGACGGATCCGAGCACCCCCTCCCCGCCCCGTGTCCAGCCGATGAGGGATCCGAGCTCCACTCCCATGCCCCCTGGTTCCGATGAGATCTCACCCCGTTCAGGTGGTGTGGCTCTAGGTGGATAGAGGCCAGGTCGAGCGCGACCATCAACATCTGGCCTGGATCTATGGCTTCCGGCGGCTCGCGCGCGCAGTCCACTTTCACCTTCCACGCCCAGGTGCACTGCAGTCTGGATTCCAAAAGGATTCTGGCGGCCACGTACTGCAGTTCACTTCCCGCCTCCTCCTCCCATGGTGCACTTCTCCCCTGCAATTCACTTCCGAGTAAGATGGCGATGGCCGACGTGGCCGGGATGGGGATCTTTTGATTCCATATTGTTCGGCTTCTGCAGGTCACACGGTAAGCAACACAACGCAACGCATCACTACCCCGCTGAGCTGCTCGTGCTCTGTCCAGTTCCTACTTTAATTACTCCCCGCTCCCCGCATTTCTATTTTACAGAGCTGCCCGTTCTCTACGAGTAGTACTAAACTAGATCATGTGTATGAAATTCACAGCATTTGATACTGTTATGTTTTTGGTGCCCGTGCCATGGACAGGGAACATTGCAGGAAACGATATCACTACATATGAATACCGTGGATATAAGGTACGTGTACATGATGATCCAAGGTTGCCCATTCTCTGTTTACTAAATCCTATATTTAGTCAATACTATATTCTGATGGGAGATCGACCAGTAGCACGGGCAGGATGACAACGACAACAGAAGATCATGCGTTTTTGCTGGGTAAGTTCCAGTTCGGCAGCTCACCGACTTGCACTACGGATCGGCGGTCATGTGCACGATGGGCTCCGCCCACTTCTGCATGCAGTCCGCCATTGCGTTGCCTATGGAACAAAACGACATTCCTGCCGGTGCAGTGGATGCACCATGACTAGCCTGCCGCGATCGAGAGATAACCCGGCCTGGGAGGGCCATCGCAGATCCCAGACCCCCATACTATGACGACCATCTTGCTTGTTGCAGTCATAAGTTGATCACAGGCCAGGGCGCTTTAGATCGGGAACCTACAGTGCTGGATGGATGAAAACTACACTTACAATTGCTTGAGCACCGGCAAGGTATGCATGTGCCTCTCCCTCTCCCACTCCCACTCCCACGGATGTAGTGTAGCAGGAACATCATATTTCAGACGCAGTTTGTCGATGTACTTTGCATTTTCCCTTCATATTGTGGAACAATTATTATTACTAGGTATATATAGCATTGCAATTTTGTTCGATAATGTGACCTGAACGCACTTCCAAATTCCTGACCATCATCTCAGTTAGTCTCCTTAAATCAAATGTGCAACAACAACATATTGTTTGTATTTGCTAATCGAGTTGATCGAATACTCAATATCAATCTACTAGCCTACAAGTAAATCTACATAGAAGAAGCTTCTGAACCCTAAATACTTTCTTGAGTAAGTAAACATATTTGACCACATAGTTTTATTTTTTATTAATTCCGATCATACTACTTATTGATCTCTGATCTCTATAATAAAGTTGATCTCTTTACTTTTATCCTTAATCTATTCTTTGTGCAGATAGAGGATGACAAAGAAATGGCGTCCAAAACTGAGTACTATACTAGCGTTAACAATTATGGGTTCATGCTAGCCATTTCTATTTTGAAGCAATTCCTTCAGGATAGATGAGTACACGATATTTACTTTTCTAGGAAATATCAGAAAAAGTCGCCAAACATTTGATTATTCTATACACATGTGTTTTCTCTCCTTGAATTATATTTGATCATTCTATACTATGCAGGCAAAACATTCTCTACTCCTAAAGGGGGAGTTGGTAGGCTGCCCTCCACGGTTTTTTCGCCTCCACGGTTTTTGTTTGTCTCCACCTCTCCCACCACCACCCCTAGACTGGTTTTCCCACTAAAATCAGTTGCCAAAACATTGTTTGTACAGTTGGTTAGTACTTAATAATCATTCCCATAATATCAATGCATTCAATTGATATCCCATAATTATCATTTCGGTATGGAAAGTTGGTTAATAGTTAATTATGCGAGATCAACCTATTTAATTAACATTCCAAACTTATCAGCCCTGCTAATTGATGCGAAATATCAATGCATTCAATTGATATTCCATAATTATCATTTTGGTATGGAAAGTTGGTTAATAGTTAATTATGCGAAATCAACCTATTTAATTAACATTCCAAACTTATTAGCCGTGCTAATTGATGAGAAATACCATTCGAAAATTATGTTATTGACATTAATCTCTATTCAATCATCATTCCAAATTTTTGCCGGCGCAACCTTCCATCACGCCCTTCTCCGGTAGGCCATGCCCCGCATACATTGCAATGTGGTAGTCGCGACAGGCCATGCCCCGAGCGGAAGCCTCGAGCGCGGGCAACGCCACCCTTCCCACCTTTATGGCATCGAGGCTAGCAGTAGGGGAAGGTGGGAGGTGGAGTGGCGGCCCGCGTCTTCCTAGATGGGGCGAGGACGGAGGATCTCATGGAGAGGCTGAAGGATATGAGGGGCGCGGCGCCCAAGCGGAGATGGCAGCAGCTGCGCATCGAGGCTGGAGGACGGGGAAGGTGGGAGGAGGTGGCAGCACACGAGCACGAGGCGTACAAGATGGGCAGCAAGCTTGCCATCATCACCATAAAGTGCGGCATCGAGGTTATCTCCCTACCCTTTTCTCCATAAATCCGTGATGATTTAGTTTGGTTGGTTCTGAGATGCATGCAGAAAACTATGTTGATCTGTGTGTATCATGTTTTTGATGAATGGATACTTATGATGTTGCAATTCTCGTATGTCATAAAATTTCAGGCGTCACTTGATTTCTCTGAAGCGAACCATCATGCCTTTCCTCTCCCTCCCATGGTATGTACATCTCCCCTCACTTGCTTGTTCTGCCAACCATTAAACTTCTCATCCTTCATGTTTCAATTTCAGGCCATGTACCTAAAGATGGTTTTTCATTATGAGAATCCGATTAACATTCTCCTTAAGAATGAAGGCACCATACATAAGGAGGTGGGTTCAATTGACAGAGCCATTCGCGAGATCAGGTGCAAGCGGATAGAGTGATCGCCTAAGGTTGTGGTGCACTATGGCTAGAGCGGGAACCGAGCGACATGGTGAAGGAGATGAGGAGGACCAGGAAGGTATCACAATGGAAGGAGATACGACGGGGGTAGGGGAGTATGTGGAGGTGTCGGTGGAGGCCAAGGTGTACGTCGCCAATTTACCCTACGATATCGACGACGAGCACCAGACGTGTGTATTCCTCTTAACATGCTACCTCTTTATTGCTGTTGTCAGCTAACTGCTCATCAGTATGCAGACACACATTTTGGATCTGAGAGTCTATTATGTGAAGCGATCTGGCTTTAGTTTTGCTGCTCTGGATTTCATACCTTCATCAATTGGGAAATCAAAAATTGGCAAAGGTTTGTCTCTACCTGATTAAGTTATTTACAATAGTACCTATTGCTTGATATTTCAAATTAGCATAATTGGCAAAGGTGTAATATGCTATTTGTTTATGAGATTAACAACTAAGAATCTCTATGAAATGTCAATGACTCTAGGTAACCAATAGCTATCTGTTTGTGAGATTAACAACTAAGAATCTCTATGAAATGGCAATGACTCTATTGAAAATCTCATAAACTAAGAATCTCAGATTTTCAATGACTCTATTTGTGAATGTCACAAGCTCAGATTTTCAATTGTTCTTGTTCAGTTCTGTAACTTGCATATCTCTATTGCCATGCATTTTCTTTGGAAAGACAAGAATGTATAAAATTCATATCAAAAATATGTTTTAAAGCTCATATCTATTCAACAAGTATGCTTTTGGTCCTTCGTGCATGCGCACATAGGAAAATAAAAGTTGAGATGTTTAAAGATGAAAATAGAAATGGTTTAGAGATGGCACGATGTTTATAGCATTGCAGATATCCTTCTTATGGTACTTTGTCCACCGTACTCGAAGAAGGTACGACGTTTCGTGGGAAGAAGGTTCTATCGCCGTGGTGATTGCCCTTGGCTACGATGGTGTGCACTCCTTAGCACCGGAAATCTGTCTGGGATGTCGTAGAGGGGAGAGGAGGGGGCGATCGACACCATGGAGGGGAGGGGAGACACTGGTGAGAGCAAGATGCAGGTTCAATGTCGTGGCATCGAGGGGAAGCTGTTGCAAGGAGAGCAAAATGGCGAAATAAGGTGTGAGAGATCATTGTATCGTGCGGTGAGAGAGTGAATTGCTTTTGTTTTCAATATAAAAAGAAAATGAGCGGTTGTTTGCCTCTTTTAGAGAAAATTTGTTGTTTGATATGAGAGAAATGTCAAATATGTTCTTATAATAAAAAAATAACACAAACCCTAACAAATTATTTTTGGAGAATAATTACCCACAAGTAAATTACATGCGATGCTACATTTTATTAAAACTGGAATGCGACTCACTCTACTAAAAAGCACGATGTCAATCATTTTCACTAAAAATGGTCACCTTCTTGCATCTAGCAGCTGATCAATGAATTTAATTTAATTTTTTATTTTTAATATATGTTCACATGTTTACTTTTGTAGATCATAGATAGAAACCGATATGGCTTTGGATGATGCTTTGATAATGTCAACTAAGAAGTCAACAAAGTAACTATGATGGATAGATTGAAAACTCATCAAGTTTTACACAATGAGAAGATGCATTAACATAATTCTTGTTTGTATATATGTTGCACATGATAATATAAAAGGTGTGTTTATATATATATATATATTTATCTATTTTTGTAGATTACGAGAGAAATGTAGATGGATTACGTGACGTTCAAAACGACGTCGACAAAGGTTCCAAGATGATGTCATTGGTAGGAGTAAAAAATTGTTGAGTTTTATACAACAACATAAGTATGTATATGCAAATTTTTTTAAAAGCCCGTTGCAACGCACGGGCACTCTACTAGTATAAGTATATAATGACAAGTTAGTAACCAATGAATGCATTGTTCTTTCATGCAGCGGAAACAACCCTTAGTGTTTTTCTAGATTACATACAATATTAGCATGAATCTTATTTTATACACCAAACAAGCATTGTTCAGTTGGTCAGGACTCAGGGCAGGGGTTCGATTCCCAAGCTCTGCGCGCTATTAATTTTTTCGTAATGATTTGAACCGGTTGGACCGGACGGCCTGGTTTAACGCCTAAACCGGCGGTCGGACCGCGCTTTTCTTGGTTTATTTCGGTTCGATGGCGCATCTGGTTTAGTGCGCTTAAAGAACCGGCTGAGGCTCCGGTTCTTGTTTTTTCCGGTCGAAACGGCGGTCCGGTCCGGTTTTTAAAACTATGCTTATAGGGGTCGGGGGTAGGCGACGTTGTGCCGGTTGTTAGGCCATTTGGTTGGTGCATATGGTGTCAATCGTGGCGACTTGTGGCGTCGAGGGTAGGACACTCTGTGTCGTTTTTTAGGCGACTTGGTTGTTACGTACTTCGTCGATCGTGGCTGCTTGTAGCATAAGGGTTGGCGACTTTATGTCGAGGCTTGGGTGACTTGGTTAGTGCATATGGTGCCGATCGCGGCGACTTATAGGGGTCGGGGGTAGGCGACGTTGTGCCGGTTGTTAGGCCATTTGGTTGGTGCATATGGTGTCGATCGTGGCGACTTGTGGCGTCGAGGGTAGGAAAGTTTGTGTCGTTTCTTAGGCGACTTGGTTGTTACGTACTTCGCCGATCGTGGCGTCTTGTAGCATAAGGGTTGGCGACTGTATGTCGAGGCTTGGGCGACTTGGTTAGTGCATATGGTGCCGATCGGGGCGACTTATAGGGGTCGGGGGTGCGCGACGTTGTGCCGGTTGTTAGGCCATTTGGTTGGTGCATATGGTGTCGATTGTGGCGACTTGTGGCGTCAAGGGTAGGAAACTTTGTATCGTTTCTTAGGCGACTTGGTTGTTACGTACTTCGTCGATCGTGGCGGCTTGTAGCATAAGGGTTGGCGACTGTATGTCGAGGCTTGGGCGACTTGGTTAGTGCATATGGTGTCGATCGCGGCGACTTATAGGGGTCGGGGGTAGGTGACGTTGTGCCGGTTGTTAGGCCATTTGGTTGGTGCATATGGTGTCGATTCGTGGCGACTTGTGGCGTTGAGGGTAGGAAACTTTGTGTCGTTTTTTAGGGGACTTGGTTGTTACGTACTTCGTCGAGCACGGTGGCTTGTAGCATAAGGGTTGACGACTTCATGTCGAGGCTTGGAGCGACTTGGTTCGTGCATATGGCGCCGATCACGGCGACTTATGGGGTCGAGGGTAGGTGACGTTGTGTCGGTTCTTAGGCAATTTAGGTAATGCACCTCAATCCTCACCCCGCCATGTGACTCCCCTGTACGAATGATCCAGCAACAAATTCAATGAAAAAAAGATGTAACAGGGGTGCGAGCAAAACACAACATTGCTCATCTGCATGCCTAATGCTGATTTCATTAGCAAAAATGTAAGGAAATTGCCTTCCTACTGAAAGAACATGATAGCAGTAGGCGATTTGTAGGACGCTTCAGGGAACTACTACTGGTGTTAACAGAAGCAGTTTATTTGGGCAATTTAATTATTGAAGATGGACAATTTAATTACAACAGATGAGCAATTACATGTCAGGAGTAGCAACTACTCCATTATAACGGTAACTAGATGATAGCTCGCGCATTGATGCGGGAACTATTAAGAAAGAATTTGATTTTTAAAAATATTTAAAATTTATGAAACACAATATAATTTGATTATAATTTTTTAATATTGTTTAAATTAAAAAATCTAAGAAAATTCCAAAAATGAGTTTGATTTTTTGTTTTGTTAATTTAGTTAGTTGACAATATATAGAGAAATTAAATGCAATGTAACTCATAATTTGAATTTCTATAAAAAAATTGTTTATAAATTATGAAGTTGAGTGCATAAAAAAATTACTCCCTCCGATTCAAATTAATTGACGCACACTTAGTACAACTTTTTATTAAGTTATACTAAGTGTGTGTAAATTAATATGGATCCGAGGGAGTAGTATTATTTATTTGTGATAGGTTGCATGCACATGCAAAGTTAATGGGAACATGTACATGAAGAGTTAGTGAAAGTATATTTACATGATGGACCTACTTAATGATGTGAATAGTTTTTCATGTCAAGATAAATAAGTTAGTGGGGATGAACTATTTAGATATTATAGATCAGCACGCATGTACTCCGTATTAAACAAGATGAAAAAAATCTCATGTCTGCGAGATTCCCCACTAATGGTCGAGCCATCAGCCTCCCTGCCATAGCCCCCTCACCCTCATCCCCGTCGAGAGGTGATCGCCAAGGACCTGCAGCCGCTGAGACGAGGCGCCGCTCGACAGCGAACCCGCCGCCTCAAAAGACCTGCGACAGCCGGGCGGCTACCCCTTGCCCCTCCGCCTTGTTTCGCACCTGCGGCCCGCCTCCTTCCTCGAAATAAATCCGCCGCCGCCGAGATCCTACAGCGACTGTGCTCCGCCGCGTCTCCCTCTTCTCATCCCGCCTTCCTGCGTGGACTGGATTACCACCATTTGGCAGCGTGTGGCGTGGATGAAAGCCCTAGAAACTGAATCGAAGGAGGGAGTTGGGGAAAGAGGAACGCGAGTGAGTATGTGGGAGTCAATGACAGGATAGGCATGAATCGGCTCTCGCTTTCTTATTATTAAAACAAAAAAGTGTTGTCGTTTCACTTTCCTCCCACGGCTTCCAACTTCCATCGACCCCGCCTATCACGGATGAGGCTTTGGTGACTTTGTTAAACAAAGTCTCACCGTGACTTACCTTCAAAAATTAATTTAAAATGTTTTAAAAAATTCTAAAAAAATTATGGATCTTCACATCACATGAATGTATAATCCTTAAAAATTTTAGATCCAAATTCAAAATATACGTTGAGAAACAAAAAATACAAATTCAGCATGAATAGTGTCAAAAAGCAAATTCAAAATGTCACTATTCATGCTGAATTTGTCTTTTTTGTTTCTCAATGTACATTTCGAATTTGGACCTAAATTTTTTAGGGATTGTACATTCATGTGATGTGAAGATCCATAAATTTTTTCAGAATTTTTTAAAACATTTAAAATTGATTTTTGGGGGTAAGTCACGGTGAGACTTTGTTTAACAAAGTTACCGAAGCTGCGTCCAGAGCAGCCTCGGTGACTTCATGTAACAAAGTCTCCCAGCGCCTTACCTCTCAGATCCACCGTCAACTTCCGATCTGATGGACTAGGACGAGCGAGGCAAAATGTGCTAGCTGTTAGCCATCAGATAACTTCAAATGTTTTTCATTCATCAACCGTTTGTCGAAATGAGCTGAAACTTTCCCAAATTGGATCTTACAAAGACTACGATTTAATGGATTTTTTTACAAAAATTCTGGAAACTTTGGATTTCGAGTTCAATTTTCAAACAAAAACTTAAACTGATGAGTATTCACAAACAGTATGCTCAAATTGATTGAAACTTTCCCAGATTCGATTGAATTTTCTGGGTAGTTTGAATTTTGAGCCATTTCAAGTCTTTAGCCCATTACAACAGCATATTGGCACCATTTAAAATCACTAAAGATTGGAAGGCAGTTACATATCACTCATATTTTGTAGCTACAACTTTCAATGAACAAAAGACTACAATTAGCACCTCAAAATACATGTAGGCCTTTCCACTTGTACAATTAGGACTCAAAAGACTATAGTTAACTCCTAAAGTACCATGTGACCAACATCTACAAACTAGAATATATTTTCATCATAAAAACTACCAGCAGAAGTAGGAGGAGCTGTGAGGAGCTGGGTAAAACTCAACATCACATTGTGGTTTTCATTCTCCACATTGGTTTCCGTTATTGTAGTCTCCCGGAACTGATTGAGCCCAAGAAAAACACCAAATGGCCTATATTCCTTCTTTGTGCCAAAAGTTGTGTCAAACGTGAAAACATCGCCAAAGTGTGCATAGTCTAACATCATTTTAGCATCAGCCCAGAAAATGTTTGTTATATGCTCCTCACAATCCAGCTGCAGATCATGTTGGAATGATGGGTTTTCAGCAATTTTGTCATGAAAAAACTTTAACATGCTACCCGCTTGACCAAAAGCCAACTCCCGCTGCCTCTTACTTTGCAAATGATTTCTATGGTCACGGGATGTGTAGCCAAGATTAATTGCACCACCAACACTCCGTGCAGCAAGCTCATATGCAGCTTTAGGCATAATTCTAGAATCATTCGCGGCTTCAATTTCAAAAGCTTGAAAATCTGAAATTTGCCTTTGGGACACCATAAGGTGTCGAGTTTGTGGCAAGTAAAGAAGGAGTTTGTGGCAAGTAAAGAAGGTGATTGTGTTTAAGATCTACCTCGTGGACTTCAAACTTTCCAGACACTCAAATGAATGAAAGACTTATATAAGCTTTGCACTCGGTCCTTGTTTCAGCTCTAAAACACTTTTGAATGGATTCTCTTTGTCCTTTTTTTCGAACACCTTCTTTGGCACAAACATATATGCACGAGGTTATCTTACCGTCCATTTTACTCTTATTGGCGTACCTCTTCCTCACATCAAAGCCTACACGAGCCCCATATTCGAGCCAAAAGAGCCAAGCCTCTTCTAGGTCTTTAAATACCATTCCAACTTGAGGCACCCTTTTATCTGATTCGGCCATTTTTGCACCACCAAATTGTTCTGCCATTTTGGAGAGTATAATCAGTAGACCAAATTGCAAAAAGCTAATTAAAATTATGGATTGAAAAACTATGCATGCTCAGAATTTACACACAATTAATACAAAATTCTAACAACACTAATTAATATTATAGATCATGTAAGCTAATTTTAGTACAGATACACCAATTCAGACACGTAGCAATTGTTCAGACAACAATTGGGGATCCAAGTTGCGGCCAGCACACAGGCAGTAGCTTGGTTGAGACAATAATAAGGACATTACACACAAATCATACAAGCAGTTGGTTCAGGACAGGAATTGAGGCCTCACTTACCTCCGGCGACCAGCAGAACCGTGAAACTGAGAATGGGCGGACAAAGTTCTTCAGGCGACCTCGACGGCAGAGAACGACAGAGCTATTGTAGGGGCCAATCGAACGCCGGCTGTCGCTGGTAGGTCCTCTATCACGAGCACGGGGCGAGCGGGCCGTCGCAGTCCTAGACCGCGGGGCGAAGCCGTCAGCGCTGGCGGCGCCGTGGCCAGGAAAGTGTGAATCCGGCGAGATGAGGACGGGAATCCGACGAGATGAGGGAGGATGCCGTCATGCTGGAGCTCCCCTCCCTCTCTCTGTGGCGGTGCTCTCCGGCGAACCGCTCGCCTCCGGTGCAAGGGTGCGGGAATCCAATCCCGTCCACGCCAAAACGCCTGGCCTGCGAGAAGTGAC
Source organism: Bromus sterilis (assembly GCA_950022295.1). NCBI lineage: Eukaryota > Viridiplantae > Streptophyta > Magnoliopsida > Poales > Poaceae > Bromus > Bromus sterilis. Next base: position 340,880,057 of record OX465596.1, on the reverse strand, counting down.
GAACCATCGAACCATTCTCTTTTTACTATTGTTGGAGATTTGGCCTTCACTGGTCCTGGTCCATCAGATAGGGAGTTGACGGTGGATCTGAGAAGCAAGGCGCTGGGAGACTTTGTTACATGAAGTCACGAAAGCTGCGTCCGCCTATCACCGCAGATCGCATCGAACGGATCATGTGCGGCCGCTCGAGAGCGCCGAATCGCGCGCGCGCTAGGCAACGATTGGGATATTATATTCCATAGAAACATCTTATATTTTAATACAGAGTCCCTAAAAAAATAGTGTATATTCTGATAATTCTCTCAAAAAATATATATATATTGATAAATAATTAAAAGTAATTATATAAATCTATACCTATCTATACCTAGTAATGAAGGAAGGTGAGTTTTAGCTTTTTTTGCAAAAACAACCCCTCTATTTTAGATGAATCAACGCGTAGTGTAGTTTACATTGAAGAAAAATTCGCTTCTCTGTTATTTTCTAATGGGCAACTTTCGCTAGGCCCATGGCCGCTCGAAAAAAAAACTCCAGCCAAACAGGAGTATTTGGGCCTTGTGAAGGTTTAAACTATAAGTGTGTTATTTAATATTTAATATTAGTATTATTTTAAATGTGTTTGCTCCTTTTAACATATATAAAGTTAATTTTACGTACATCATAGGTATTTTATCATAAGATTAAAATTGTCTCCCGTTGTTTCAAGCAATCGTTATTTTTATTAAAAATATTTCTCCAAATATCACAAAACAAACTTCACACGATTTTAATATTTTGTGTCATTCATTTCAAAATCCTAGACGTATCTAACTCACGAAAAAAAGTGTATCAGCAAAAAAACTCACGAAAAATTTACACATGTTTACTATTTTGTATTATTATAATTGCATTTCCACCTTTTTGAAACATATAAAATTAATTATACATACATCATAGGTATTTTATCATAATATTAAAATAAAACCACTTTGTTTTAAGCAATATTTATTTTTATAAAAAAATATTGCTCGAAATATCAGAAAAAAATCACGTGATTTTAATTTTTTTAATCATTTGTTCAAAAATCCTGCATTTAGCTAACTCACGAAAAAGTGTACCCACAAAAAAAATCCACGAAGAATATTCACACGTATTAAAATTTGTGTTATTTTAAATGTGTATGCGCCTTTTAAAAATATATAAAGTTAATTTCTCGTACATCATAGGTATTTTATCATAAGATTAAATTTTTTCCCCCATTATTTCAAGCAATCTTTATTTTTATTAAAAAATATTGCTCCAAATATCACAAAAAAAACTTCACACGATTTTAATTTTGTTGTGTCATTCATTCCAAAATCCTAGATGTATCTTAACTCAAGAAAAAGTGTATCCAGAAAAAAAAACTCGCGAAAAGTTTACACATGTTTTACTATTTTATATTATTTTAAATGCGTTTGCATCTTGTTAAAACATATAAAGTTATTTTTACGTAAATCATAGGTATTTTATCATAAGATTAAAATTTCAATCCGTGGTTTTAAGCAATATTTTTTTATTAAAAAATATTGCTCCAAATATCAGAAAAAAAAGTTCACGTGATTTTAATTTTTTGTGTCATTCGTTGAAAAATCCTACATGTAGCTAACTCACGAAAAAGTGTACCCACAAAAAAACCCACGAAAAATATTCACACGTATTAACATTTTGTATTATTTTAAATGCGTTTGTGCCTTTTTAAATTTATAAAGTTAATTTTACGTACATCATAGTTATTTTATCATAACATTAAAACTTTCTCCCGTCGCAACGCACGAGAATTTTCCTATATAACTCGTTTAAACTGATCGTCTCGCGTGATCCTCTTTCCAACGTTTGATCCAGCACACAAATCTTAAAGCAATGGGAACATGCAACGTCAATTTATATAGCAGTCCATACGGAATAAAAGGTGGCGTGGATACCTTAAATACAAGCACACCCACATAGTACATTGGTCGTGGATGCGTTTGGATGTTGGATATCCCTCTATGAGAGAGGGATATGTAACAGCCCGAGATTTTCATCCAAATTAAATAAATTGTTTGCTATATTATTATTTTGATTGCTATCATTGTTTGTAGTATTTTCTTCGCTAATTTATTAATTGGTGAATTATATTTCCCACTCTTTCTCGTACCGGCATGGGTGACCGACCTTTTCCACCATGGCACATGACCTTTTGCGACACCGAGTTTCAACCGATCACCGTCGCAACTTCTGGCACAAGACCAGACATCGCCATCGAAACGAAAACCCATTTATATAATAAATTTATTACTATATTGGACGCCGAAAAATGTTCTGGAAATGGATTCGAAGTGTGGTAGACGTGACCGGCTCGTTGCAAGGATCGTGTGGTTCGAAGTTTTACCCGAATCGGAGGTCGTACGAACTCCCGACGGTCAGAAACGTGCAACAGCGGACGCGGGAGAGAAACCAGAGGTATTATCATCATCTGTCGTACAACCCAGTCTATAAATAGACCAGCCATCCTCTCCAACCATTTTAGGGTTACCCTAAGACATTTTGCAGCCACTCCCGCACAAAAATGCTCAGATATGCTCCCAAATCCCTCTCTTACCCCAAAACCCTAGCCCGAAGCCATCCTAGCCGACAGATCTGAGATCTGACGGCCCAGATGAAGGCCACGTAGCCCCACTGTAACACCCCGGGTGTCAAGCTACAGTAATCCTCCTGATTAAGATAAGTCATTTTGAATTACAGAGCTTGATCACATTGGATCTTATCTCAATTCAAATTCGATCCGATTAAAAATTCCAAAACCAAGTGGCCTATTTAAATTAGAACACACGTTAAGTCAATTCTAATTATTCTCAAACTTTGTGAGCATCTTCAAAGTGTTGACTGATATTTATGAGTCAAGTTTTGTGATCACCAAGTCAATCTGCCACTTGTCCAAAAATCAAAACCAAATTCCAAATTTGGTTTGCATGTTATATTCCCTAGAAATTCAATTAATAAGTGGAACATAAAGTTAAACCAACAATTGTGAAACCAGTTTTATTAAGTGCCTAATAAAATATTAATGGGATTTTATTTCATGGATTAAAAACAATGTGGAAATTAAAGTGTCACCAAAATTCGTGGAAAAATATTCTAAATCTTGCTAATAATCATTTGATCATGGTTTGGTTGCAACCAATTTTATTGAAATATTTTAATATTATAAAAAAAATAGTAGCTTTAGTAGTAAAATTTAGTCAATTAATAATTAAGTAAAATATTATAAGAGTTTATAAAAACCCCAAACTTCTTATAGTACCTCAGTATAGTGTGGCACTATTATAGGAGCAAGTTTCGTATTTAACAAAAACCATTTGGTGTACAAATAAAATACAAAACGAATGAACAACAAAGAAAAGGAAAAAAAAGAAACCCTATCTACTGCCCTGAGCAAGGCCCTCCATCTGGGCCAAGCCCACCCCACTCCCCAGCCCACTACCCCTGGCGCCGTGGCCAACCAGGCCCGACCCCCCGTCATCTCTCTCTCTCGCCAGACTCCTCCCACTCCGATCCCCCTCCCCCATCTCGATCTGGATCGAGGATCCAGCGACCACCCCTCCACTGGACGCCACCGGCCCCGGCCGCCGCCGGCCAGCCCCACCGCCGACTGCCCCGCCCCCGAGATCCCCTCGCGCTACACCCCTCCACCCCGCCGGACCGCCGTCCCCTCCACCAGACCGCCCTCGCTCCACCTCGGGCCGCCGCGGCCATTGCCGGCGTGCCGCTGCTCCGGCAAGCCGCGACGCCTTCCTCGCCGTGAGCCTCTCCCCCTCCCTTCGTCTGCCCCGTGGCCGCCGAGCTCGCCATGGCAGGGCACACCCCCGTCGCGCACCTGCCCGCGCTCGCACTCACCGCGCCCTGGCCGCCTGCCGATGCCTCCGTCTGCGCTTCCGAGCTCGATGTGAGCTCCTCTCTCGAACCCCTCTGGCCCCTTCTCCGTTTACTTGTCGTGGGTCGCCGTCCCGTGCGCCATGGCCACCATGGCCGAGCCCGCGCTCACCACGCCCCGACACCGCGCCCCGCGCCCTGGCGAAGCCCCTGGCCGCCTTAGGCCACGCCACCCCCTTGCCCTGTGTTGGCTACTGCTGGTGCTGGTGCCACTGAATCTGAAGAAAAATGCCTAAGTGCTGAAAACTTTTGTTAGTTACTACCTTGGACAGCCCCAAAACAGTAGCAAATGTAATACAACAAGAATAATAGTTATGTGGCCATGGAGTAGACATAACCGGCTTCGTTTTGTGCCATTTCACCATCTACAAATATTGCGTAGATTAAATGCTACAAAAATCACAAAACGCCAATTTTAACAAATTCTAAAAGTTGCATTATGTGGCACTTTTTAAACAAAGATTTGATCATGAAAATGAACTTTAATAAAAATGCCTTCCGTACACGATTCGAGTTTTCAGAAAGTTGTTCGACTGGATATCAAGCGCTAACTCGGCGGATGGGCAGAACCCCAAACCGTAGCCTCCCGAAAGCACCTAATCGATGTTAAAACCGGAATTCCGAGACTTAGCCAATTTCAGAGACTTCTAGAAATAGACAATGACACGTGGGACCCCCACTGTCATGTGATTAAATAAAATAGATTTATTAAATGTGAGGCTGACATGTGGGACCCACACGTCAGGGTTGACCAGTCAACTGACACTATTATGGATAATGTTAATAAAACAATTAATTAAATCCAGTAATTGCTTTTAAATTGACCGTAAGTCAGATGGAAATATTTTATACATCAAGTTGCTCAAAAAAATACAACGAATACGGATACGCTACCCGTACAGCGACCACACCCCTCTAACATACCGCACACAGGACATTCCCCCTCCGATCGCACTGTTCGGTAATCACCCGGTGCCGGTAAAACCTTCCGGATGAATTTATTCTGAACACGAAAGTTGTTCAGAATAGTTCAACTAACTCGGATACCCCACCCATACGTTTTTAGGATGTCCACAACACCTCCGACATGATCCCTTCCCCCTCCGGACACCCTGTCCGGTAATCACCCGGAGCTGGCTGTTCATCCCCGGATGAATTCCCGCTCCGAGCATATTGCATCGTACTACGTTAGAGCACCGATAATCATTCATATGTCATGTCATGCTTTGATTGCTATGATTGCTTTATATTTAATGTTTCTCCCCCCCTTAATCTCCGATAGACCCCGTTGCTGCCGACGACGACACCGTTGCCGAGTACGACTACTTCGTCGACGATCGTACCCCTTCAGTCGAGCTTTCAGGCAAGCAAAGCTATTTTCCTTCCCCAGATATCGTCTACCTTTCCATACTTTTCTTGCACTAGGCATGGTTACTGCTGCTGCTACGTTGCAATCCTATTCAATTGCATATCCTGTTTTTGTCGCCCCTTGATGTACCTTTCCTTGTCCTATGCTGCCTTATAAATATATAAAATATTCAACAGTGAACCCTGCGCATTGTTAGCTAGGTTTAGAATAGCGGGCCGTGATCACTCTGGTGAGTGAACGCGAGTTACAAAATATATACAACTGCAACAAGTACGGATCAATGCAGATGCCCTAGGGAACCTACAACGGCGAGACTCTGTCGAGTCGCTTCGAGTTTGACTTACGAGTGGACAGACTCGTATTTCACTCTCGTCGGCTCAGTAGCGTAGCATCACTGGGATGATACGAGGGTATTCCTCTTTAGTTCATTCGGTTGGTGTCTCGGCACCACCGGGGTGATACGAGAATATTCCTCTTTAGTTCATTCCGCTGATGTATCTGTCGAACCTCTTCAAGCGTACCATCGAGGGTGATTCCTCCTGGTTTCACTTGATGGTAGGCACTCGAATCAACTGGTGTACTTACAGGTAAGGAGTCGGGTGACCCAACGGTGCCCGCGCAGGGTATCTTAGCAGAACGACATGTCAGGTGTATTCCATCGGTGTGCGGCGGGCCTGGTACTGTTCGTGGCCGAGAGGTATCCTGTTGTACGAAAGTCGAGCTCTTCAAAGAGCAAACGCGAGACAAGGTAAGGAGACGGTTCACCTTGTTAGTAACCGCACGAGTTGGTGGGACGTCAGGGCAGGCACCGACGTTACTGGTGGTCCTGGCTGCTGTCGTTGTTCGCGACTCACCCAGATAGGGGCAACGATAACGGTTGTCCCGACAGATAATAATAAAATGCTTCATGATTCAGGTGGATGACTTGAGTGGGTCGACGTGCCCTATACGCACTACTTCCATGTGGGATTACGGTGTGGGCCCTCCGCGTTGTGGTCTCGTTCGAAAGCTTTGAAAGACGTCCAGTTCAGCATTGTGGTTGGGTCGGATCGTGCTGCGGCACTGGATCCACTTGGCGCACAACGACCCGGAGAGTGAGGGGTGATAGGCCCATGACCCCCTTGCCCTTAGGGATGTAGACCGGCGGGGACCTCTCTGATGAGCCGTAGGATGGGCCTCGGCGTGTCGGATAGCCTCGGTGGGGCATTCCCTAACAAGGTGTACGCCACCCTGGAGATCCGAGCGTGCAGGGTAACAGTAGTGAGCCCCTGCAGGGATGATAATCTATTCGGATAGCCATGTCCACGGTAATAGGACGCTTTATGCTGAAGCCAGAGCCTACTACTACAAACTACTACTATTAAACTGTTGGTTCCGGTTTCTCTTCCTCGCAGGGAAGTCGAGGAGGGGATCTCGGAGGCATATATTATTATTAATTATTACAACTTATTATTATACAATGCTGCAACAACTTCCGTTGCATTGTTACTACATTCATGCTATTGAACTGTTGGCTATTCTCTTCTCATGCTGCAAGAACCGCGTGAAGATGCTAGTCTTCGATAGGCCTAGCTTCTCATCCCTATTCTGATTTCTACCTTGCGGTCCACTATATACAACCTCCCCTTCCATTTGATACAAATGCATAAATGCTTAGTAGCGGACGTAAGACTCGCGGGTATGCTAGATACTCACCCTTGCTTTATTTCCCCCTTTTTGTTTTTCCTGATCGGCCGCTGCAGTCAACGTTGGAGCCTTGGATTCCAGGAGCAGAAGATCCCCGATGCCGACCACCGCAACATGAAGATCCCCGGTGCTTGCTTCATCGTCGAGTTCCCCTTTGACCAGGAGTAGTTTGGAGGTTCCCAGGCAGGAGGCCTCGCCTTTTCGATCGTTGTTGATATTTTTGCTAGCCTTCTTAAGGAAACCTTGTGTCCTTGTGTCTGTACTCATATACTATAGCTTCCGCTAACTTTGTGCTTTCGAGCTGTTGTATTCGAGCCCTCGTGGCCCCTGGCTTGTATTAAACAGCTTGTATTATTTTATTTGTAGAGTTGTGTTGTGATATCTCATCGTGAGTCCTTGATCTCGATCGTGTACCTTGCGTGTATGATTACTGTACACGGTCTAATTTTGGGGGCGTCACAAGTTGGTATCAGAGCCGACTGCCTGTAGGAAGCCCCTAACCACTCCTCGATCGAAGTTGAGTCTAGACAAACAAAAACTAATTTACTAACTTGTTGTGTGGCTTACGGGCCCACAGCTCAATGGTATTAGGATCTTTTTCCCCGTACCTATGCTCTGGGACTCTTCTCTCTTATCCTTGTTGGTAAGTTTTACTAACACTGACTTTATTTTCTCGTACCTCCTTCCTTCCGGAGAGCTCTGCATTCCAGAGGGTCGCCTGATTCACCTAAAGATTGAAAAGATTTCTTGCCGATAAATTCTCGAGAACCTACGTGTTCCTCGCCTTTGTAATCCCCCGCCACCGATAAGTCCGTATGGATATTTTCATCCACCTCCCGATCTGGAAGTCACAATTCCGGTGTACTTAAGCATCAAATTATTCCGATGCTTCCATCACCCGATGCCTTTGCATTTTCCCCCCTCTGGTTGAGAGCCGATACTCACATCGGATCCTTTTCGAACCATCCGACCTTTTCGTGGATTACTACCCGACTATTCTTACATGGCTTATTCCATCTGTCCATTGGATTCATCGTGTGAAATACCATCCCTGCCCCTCGATGATTTGTGCTATCATCGACAACCGCCCTTGGCTCCGTGCAAATACAACTTGGTTATGTATATCGTGTTCTGCTTTCCCTTGGGAAAGATATACACACGATACTTGTGTATCATTCTAATTTCCTTTCCATTGGTCTGTTTAACCTTTCTTGCGATCATTATAACCTAAGTAGTGATAATTCCCTGCTTTTGTAAACACCTCGGTGTACGACCTTATCAGTAGAATCTTGTTACCAAAATGTCATCAACAATGGTGGTAACCATCGATGGACGAGATCTTTGCCCATTGGTCTGTCTCGTCTTAATGAGCAGGAAAATGGTTCTCTTTGTCCACTGCTCCTGGTACCGATGTTGTTGCCGACATAACCGACATAACCAGATTCTCTGTGGGCCCATAACCCACAGTTCCACAAGATCGAAACCTGACTCTTTTGTACATTCCCGTTCTCGAGGATTGTTCCTCGTGCCTGTCCTCGTATGCAATTCACGAGTCACCTACCTTGTGATATAAAGTCCGATATCAGACTTAGTGATTATGCCTGATGCCTTGGCCCCCTTTTCATCATCCGTCATCGGCATCGAATGCATGCCTATTCGCTTGAAATGTTTCATACCTTCTTTTGTTTTTCTCGATGTATTCCCCTGAGTTTAAACTCGGGAGATACTTGGTACCCCATACCTTTTGACAACCCCGGTTGATTAACGTTGTGCCGATCCGACACCCCTTAAGTGTCCCCCCTGCCTACCCGTAGGTACGATGAAGCCCTCGAATGAAGGAAGACAACTCGTCGAGATATACCGATGCAGAAAAAATGAAGACATCAACGAGAGGGGAAACAATAACCAGAGAAATCGTTAGAATGCAAACCCGATACTTTACACCTTGCACTACCTTAATTCTCGGGACGAGAATTCTTGTTAGTTGGGGAGATTTGTAAGACCCCGGGTGTGAAGCTACAGTAATCCTCCTGATTAAGATAAGTCATTTTGAATTACAGAGCTTGATCACATTGGATCTTATCTCAATTCAAATTCAATACGATTAAAAATTCTAAAACCAAGTGGCCTATTTAAATTAGAACACACGTTAAGTCAATTCTAATTATTCTCAAACTTTGTGAGCATCTTCAAAGTGTTGACTGATATTTATGAGTCAAGTTTTGTGATCACCAAGTCAATCTGCCACTTGTCCAAAAATCAAAACCAAATTCCAAATTTGGTTTGCATGTTATATTTCCCTAGAAATTCAATTAATAAGTGGAACATGAAGTTAAACCAACAATTGTGAAACCAGTTTTATTAAGTGCCTAATAATCTATAGGGCCTAATAAAATATTAATGGGATTTTATTCCATGGATTAAAAACAATGTGGAAATTAAAGTGTCACCAAAATTCGTGGAAAAATATTCTAAATCTTGCTAATAATCATTCGATCATGGTTTGGTTGCAACCAATTTTATTGAAATATTTTAATATTATAAATAAAAAATTATAGTAGCTTTAGTAGTCAAATTTAGTCAATTAATAATTAAGTAAAATATTATAAGAGTTTATAAAAACCCCAAACTTCTTATAGTACCTCAGTATAGTGTGGCACTATTATAGGAGCAAGTTTGGTATTTATCAAAAACCATTTGGTGTACAAATAAAATACAAAACGAAAGAGCAGCAAAGAAAAGAAAAAAAATAGAAACCCTATCTACTGCCCTGAGCAAGGCCCTCCATCTGGGCCAAGCCCACCCCACTCCCCAGCCCACTACCCCTGGCGCCGTGGTCAACCAGGCCCGACCCCCCGTCATCTCTCTCTCTCGCCAGACTCCTCCTACCCCGATCCCCCTCCCCCATCTCGATCTGGATCGAGGATCCAGCGACCACCCCTCCACTGGACGCCATCGGCCCCGGCCGCTGTCGGCCAGCCCCACCGCCGACTGCCCCGCCCCCGGGATTCCCTCGCGCTGCACCCATCCACCCCGCCGGACCGCCGCCCCCTCCACCAGACCTCCCTCGCTCCACCTCGGGCCGCCGCGGCCATTGCCGGCGTGCCGCTGCTCCGGCAAGCCGCGACACCTTCCTCTCCGTGAGCCTCTCCCCCTCCCTTCGTCTTCCCCGTGGCCGCCGAGCTCGCCATGGAAGGGCACACCCCCGTCGCGCCCCTGCCCGCGCTCACACTCACCACGCCACGGCCGCCTGCCGATGCCTCCGTCCGCGCTTCCGAGCTCGATGTGAGCTCCTCTCTCGAACCCCTTTGGCCCCTGCTCCTTTTACTTGCCGTGGGTCTCCGTCCCGTGCGCCGTGGCCACCATGGCCGAGCCCGCGCTCACAACGCCCCGACACCGCGCCCCGCGCCCTGGCCAAGCCCCTGGCCTCCTTAGGCCACGCCACCCCCGTGCCCTGTGTTGGCTACTGCTGGTGCTGGTGCCACTGAATCTGAAGAAAAATGCCTAAGTGCTGAAAACTGTTGTTAGTTACTACCTTGGACAACCCCAAAACAGTAGAAAATGTAATACAACAAGAATAATAGTTATGTGGCCATGGAGTAGACATAACCAGCTTCGTTTTGTGCCATTTCACCATCTACAAATATTGCGTAGATTAAATGCTACAAAAATCACAAAACGCCAATTTTAACAAATTCTAAAAGTTGCATTATGTGGCACTTTTTAAACAAAGATTTGATCATGAAAATGAACTTTAATAAAAATGCCTTCCGTACCAGATTCGATTTTTCAGAAAGTTATTCGACTGGATATCAAGCGCTAACTCGGCGGATGGGCAGAACCCCAAACCGTAGCCTCCCGAAAGCACCTAATCGATGTTAAAACCGGAATTCCGAGACTTAGCCAATTTCAGTGACTTCTAGAAATAGACAATGACACGTGGGACCCCCACTGTCATGTGATTAAATAAAATAGATTTATTAAATGTGAGACTGACATGTGGGACCCACATGTCAGGGTTGACCAGTCAACTGACACTATTCTGGATAATGTTAATAAAAAATTTAATTAAATCCAGTAATTGCTTTTAAATTGACTTAAACCTTAGAAAATCATATAAATTAAAGCGTAAGTCAGATGAAAATATTTTATACACCAAGTTGCTCAGAAAAATACAACGAATACGGATACGCTACCCGTACATCCACCACACCCATCTAACATACCGCACACAGGACATGCCCCCTCCGATCACACTGTTCGGTAATCACCCGGTGCCGGTAAAACCTTCCGGATGAATTTATTCTGAACACAAAAGTTGTTCAGAATAGTTCAACTAACTCGGATACCCCACCCATATGTTTGTCGGATGTCCACGACACCTCCGGCATGATCCCTTCCCCCTCCGGACACCCTGTACGGTAATCACCCGGAGCTGGCTGTTCATCCCCGGATGAATTCCCGCTCCGAGCATATTGCATCGTACTACGTTAGAGCACCGATAATCATTTATCTGTCATGTCATGCTTTGATTGCTATGATTTCTTTATATTTACTGTTTCTTCCCCCCTTAATCTCCGATAGACCCCGTTGCTGCCGACGACGACACCGTTGCCGAGTACGACTACTTCGTCGACGATCGTACCCCTTTAGTCGAGCTTTCAGGCAAGAAGAGCCATTTTCCTTCCCCAGATATCGCCTATCTTTCCGTACTTTTCATGCACTAGGCATGGTTACTGCTGCTGCTACGTTGCAATCCTATTCAATTGCATATCCTGTTTTTGTCTCCCCTTGATGTACCAATCCTTGTCCTATGCTGCCTTATAAATATATATAATATTCAGAAGTGAACCCTGCGCATTGTTAGCTAGGTTTAGAATAGTAGGCCGTGATCACTCTGGTGAGTGAACGCGGGTTACAAAATATATACAACTGCAACATGTACGGATCAATGCAGACGTCCTAGGGAACCTACAACGGCGAGACTCTGTCGAGTCGCTCCGAGTTTGACTTACGAGTGGACGGACTCGTATTTCACTCTCGTCGGCTCATTAGTGTAGCATCATTGGGATGATACGAGGGTATTCCTCTTTAGTTCATTCCGTTGGTGTCTCGGCACCACCGGGGTGATACGAGAATATTCCTCTTTAGTTCGTTCCGCTGATGTCTCTGTCGAACCTCTTCAAGTGTACCATCGAGGGTGATTCCTCCTGGTTTCACTTGATGGCAGGCACTCGAATCAACTGGTGTCCTTACAGGTAAGGAGTCGGGTGACCCAACGGTGCCCGCGCAGGGTATCTTAGCAGAAAGACAGGTCAGGTGTATTCCACCAGTGTGCGGCGGGCCTGGTACTGTTCGTGGCCGAGAGGTATCCAGTTGTACGAAAGTCGAGTTCTTCAAAGAGCAAACGCGAGACAAGGTAAGGAGATGGTTCACCTTGTTGGTAACCGCACGAGTTGGTGGGACGTCAGGGCAGGCACCGATGTTACTGGTGGTCCTGGCTGCTGTCGTTGTCCGCGACTCACCCAGATAGAGGCAACGATAACGGTTGTCCCGATAGATAATAATAAAATGCTTAACGGTTCAGGTGGATGACTTGAGTGGGTCGACGTGCCCTATACGCACTACCTCCACGTGGGATTACAGTATGGGCCCTCCGCGTTGTGGTCTCGTTCGAAAGCTTTGAAAGACGTCCAGTTCAGCATTGTGGTTGGGTCGGATCGTGCTGCGGCACTGGATCCACTTGGCGCACAACGACCCGGAGAGTGAGGGGTGATAGGCCCATGACCCCCTTGCCCTTAGGGCTGTAGACCGGCGGGGACCTCTCTGATGAGCCGTAGGATGGGCCTCGGCGTGTCGGATAGCCTCGGTGGGGCATTCCCTAACAAGGTGTACGCCACCCTGTAGATCCGAGCGTGCAGGGTAACAATAGTGCAGCCCCTACCGGGATGATAATCTATTCGGATAGCCGTGTCCACGGTAACAGGACGCTTTATGCTGAAGCCAGAGCCTACTACTACAAACTACTACTATTAAACTGTTGGTTCCGGTTTCTCTTCCTCGCAGGGAAGTCGAGGAGGGGATCTCGGAGGCATATATTATTATTAATTATTACAACTTATTATTATACAATGCTGCAGCAACTTCTGCTGCATTGTTACTACATTCATGCTATTGAACTGTTGGCTATTCTCTTATCATGCTGCAAGAACCGCGTGAAGATGCTAGTCTTCGATAGGCCTAGCTTCTCATCCCTATTCTGATTTCTACCTTGCAGTCCACTATATACAACCTCCCCTTCCATTTGATACAAATGCATAAATGCTTAGTAGCGGACGTAAGACTCGCGGGTATGCTAGATACTCACGCTTGCTTTAGTTCCCCCTTCTTGTTTTGCCTGATCGGCCGCTGCAGTCAACGTTGGAGCCTTGAATTCCAGGAGCAGAAGATCCCCGATGCCGACCACCGCAACATGAAGATCCCCGGTGCTTGCTTCATCGTCGAGTTCCCCTTTGACCAGGAGTAGTTTGGAGGTTCCCAGGCAGGAGGCCTCGCCTTTTTGATCGTTGTTGATATTTTTGCTAGCCTTCTTAAGGAAACCTTGTGTCCTTGTGTCTGTACTCAGATACTATTGCTTCCGCTAACTTTGTGCTTTTGAGCTGTTGTATTCGAGCCCTCGTGGCCCCTGGCTTGTATTATTTTATTTGTAGAGTTGTGTTGTGATATCTCATCATGAGTCCCTGATCTCGATCGTGTACCTTGCGTGTATGATTACTGTACACGGTCTGATTTTGGGGGCGTCACACCCACCGCCCCTCGAGCCGATCAGGGCCCCGTCAAGCCAAGGCGTCGCCGCCGTGGGCCCGGCAAGCCCATCCCGCCGGTGAGCCGCTCCTCCATCGTCGGCCACCTCCTCTCCTCTCTCCCTCACGGCGCCCTCCTCCCTCTCTCCGAAGGGACGACCGCGCCGCCGGAGCCACCTTGGCCACCGCCCGAGCTCGGTCTTGCCGCCGCCACGGAACCCTCGCACCGGCCGCCACCCAGATCCTGCGATCTCCTCCTCCGCCGTGGCTGTTCCTGCCTTCCTCGTCACGCGCCACCACCGGACTCACCGCATCGCCCGCATTGACGGAGAACCCGTCGGCCGCCGCGATCCCGAACTGTATCGGGTCAACGTCGGGCGGGACGGTCCCGCAGCCTCTGGCCCAGCCGCGCAGGCGCCTGGTACGTCCCAAACGTACCTATAATTTCTGCTTGCTCCATGCATATTTTGTGTGATATTCCTATGCTTTTGATACACTTTCATACACTTTTGATCATATTTGGACTAACCTATTAACTTAGTGCACCCCGGTGCCAGTTTCTGTTTTCTGCTGTTTTTGTATTTCAGGTTTTCCCATTACTTAAAGTGCCAGAAAAATTCCGGGAAAAATATATAAAAAATCGGCGTATCGGAAGCTTCTAGACGCCCGAAGGGGGGGGGGGGGGAAGGGGCCCCGCCAGGAGTCTAGGCGGCCAGGTGGCGCGGCCTAGGGTGGGGTCGCGCCGGGAGGCCGCCTGGACTCCATGGTGTCCCCTTGGCTGCCCCCTTTGGCTCTTATTTATAATCGCATCGCGAAAACCCTTATTCCATAACCCTTTTCTCCAGAAGCAATTCCGATCTCCGCCGCCATTGCCAACAAGCTTAGGGGGACCAGAATTCCTGTGCTGGCACCCTGCCGGGACGGGGAAGTGCCCCCAGATTCATCTCCATCGACGGTGCTTCCTCCCTCCGTGATGCGGGAGTATTTCCTCCTCGGGGCTGAGGTTTCTACAAGTAGCTATGTGGTCAATTCTCTCTCCCATGATGTGATCTTTATTGTCATCATAGGCTATGTCAATCTAGGGTGATCCCATGATATTTCCCCTTCCTCTATGTATTGGATTGATGTACTCACTTGATCTTATCTAGTATAATCCCCGAGACCATGGTGACAACTGTTTATTGGATATGAGTTAGAAGAATATTTTCATGAGTGATTTCCTCTTTTGTGTGTTGATTGAAGATTGAGATTCTCTTGGTGCTTGTCTTTGACTATCCTTGAGATATGTTGTGGTGATTGTGGCACTCTCTTTGGATGGAAAACAGATTCTGTCCTTGGACGAAAAAATTCGCCTAAAATCATCAGATCATCTTTTTGATCTGAAATGTTTTGACAGCGTGCTCCATACAATTGGATTTCGAGCGTCTGTTCTGAGTTTTTTTATTTGAGTTGCAGAAGTACCCCGAAAAAAATATTTACTACCTGTTGGTCTATTTTTCACAGATTCTGCCACGTTTTGCCTTTCCTCACTTTTGCAAGTCTTGCGCTAGCTTTTTCTTTGCAATTTTTTTTGGCAATCTTGAGAAACAGTATCCCTTCAAGAAAATCTTTATTTCCAGTAGAGGCAAATTATATTATTAAGGGTACTAACCTCTTTATTCATCTTATGATGAGTTATGTATGAAGGGAGTTTTCAAGTGTGCGAGGGAAGCTGATGAAAGAAGATCCAGGAGTGTCAAACGCTCAAGCTTGGGGATGCCCCCATGCATCCCCAATAAATATTCAAGGAGACTCAAGCGTCTAAGCTTAGGGATGCCCCCGTGCATCCCCTTCTCCATCAACAATCATCAGTTCGTCCTTCGTCTCACTATTATTTTATCACTTCATGTGTTATGTGCTATGCTTGGAGCGTCTCGCTCTTTAGTTTACTTTTTAGTTTTATTTAGCTTTGTTTGATGTTCATAACAAGTTAGAACCCAACTTTATTTGTGTAGGAGAGAAACAAGCTCCACTTCAAACTAGAACACATCATAGGATTTTCATGCTTATCTTTCTTTTGTTGTGTGTTCTTTATCTTTTCGTAGCTACTGTCATGTTTAGCTCTTATTTTTCATGCTTATCTTTTTCAAGAACTTTAGTTTAGTTTGTTGCTGGAACTCTCTTTAGTTTTCATGTTTATCTTATTAAGAGAGTTGGTTGTTGCACTGAGTTGTGTCTTATCTTTAAGTAGGTAATTGAGGTTGCTATTCAATTGTAGTAGTAACTTGCTATAGTTTTGAGGTATTGTTGTGAGTAATGTTTGAACTTTTGGTGTAACGAGTTCTAGATTATTAGTGATAGGTGTCGTATTTTGGGAAATCCGTGTTTATTTTCAAAAACTACAAAAACTAGTTGAGAACTCTAGCTACTAGATGGATCACTAATCTTTGGAGGGATCGGATATTAGAGTACACTCACGTACCATGAGTCGAGGATGTGCAAGGATAACCAAACCCCCATATACTGCTCCTCGGGTTACTTGTCTCTTTGTGAACCTCCTTATTAGATTGAGAGTTACCAATAATAAGTGCTTGAGTTCTTCGGACTAAAGTAAGTATGGAAAGTTCACACTTCCACCTCCTCATATTTGCTAGCCTCTTCGGTACCATGCATTGTCGTCTTCTCACTCCGAGAGTTGGCGTCCACCTCGCCGGTGCATCCAAACCCTTGGCATGATACACTCTCTCATCATAAACATCCTTATATCTTTCTTCAAAACAGCCACCATACCTACCTATCAAGGCATTTCCATAGCCTTTCTGAGATATATTGCCATGCAACATCCACCTTCCCATGACTTGATCTACATGTCATGCATGTTCCTGCTACACTGGCAGAGGCATACAGTTGCATACACCATGATAGCTACATCTTCTTTATGTTGAGTACCTTGTAAAGTGTGAAGATCTTCTATACTTCTTGTAAAATAGAGTGTTGCCCTTAAGTGAGGAAAAGATCCGAAATAGGACAAATTTAAAAGATCCCAAAGAGGACAAATGAGAGTTAAATAGAAAGAGCCATTGAGGCCACCAAAAAAATACAAAAAAGAGAAAAAAAGAAAAAGAAAATAAAAAGAGAGAAGGGGCAACACTACTATTCCTTTTGAAAGATCCACACTCGTACTCCCTTTATACCTTGTACTCCATAGAGATGATCATATATGCATATAGCTATGTGGGGACCTTCACACTATAGAACTTGGCTTGTATATTCCAATGATGAGCCTCCTCAAACGAGCTCTAGGTATTCTTGAGCGAGCAAGTTGGATGCACCCCACTAGTTCCATTGGAGAGCTTTTCTTAGCTCATATGTGCATCTGTTGCATGGCAATCCCTACTCCTCACATCATATCTATCATTTGGCCATCTCTCGCCTATGATTGTCCTCATTGATGTGAGCCTTTCACACCCTTTTTGTCTTCCTCCTCCACCATCTTTCTCCTTGCCATCCTAAGTGTCAACTCTCGTGCTTATGCTCATCCATTGCATGAGTGCTCAAAATATCGAAAGGGAGTGGATCAAATTGACTTGTACCTAGCTAGTGGTCTGGGGACGAGTCAAGATAAGATTCCAAAGAAGACTAAGTGTGAAACTTTAGTAGATTGAGTTCTCAACAATTAAATATTTTTCTCTCTCGTATTCCCATCCCCCACTTCTTGCACGCAAACACCATCTGGAGACATTCGAGTCACGGACAGCGAGAGCTCTTGCACCTTAATGTTCTTATGTTGCTTGTTTCAATACTAATATATACTCTTGCTTGTTATGACTTGAATTGAATTGCATGCCTTGAGTGCTTTACTTACAACTTATATGGTTGGTAGCATGTCACCACATAAATTATGCTTGTTATCATTTACCTACTCGAGGACGAGCAGGAATTAATCTTGGGGAGGTTGATATGTCCCAAACGTATCTATAATTTCTACTTGCTCCATGCATGTTTTGTGTGATATTGCTATGTTTTTGATACACTTTCATACACTTTTGATCATATTTGGACTAACCTATTAACTCAGTGCACCCCAGTGCCAGTTTCCTGCTGTTTTTGTATTTCAGGTTTTCCCATTACTTAAAGTGCCAGAAAAATTCTAGGAAAAATATATAAAAAATCAGCGTACCGGAAGGTTACAGACGCCCGGAGGGGGGCCAGAGGGGCCCCACGAGGAGTCTAGGCGGCCAGGTGGCGCGACCTAGGGTGGGACCGCGCCGGGAGGCCGCCTGGACTCCCTGGTGGCCCCTTGGCAGCCCCCTTTGGATCTTATTTATACTCGCGTCGCGAAAACCCTGATTCCAGAACCCTTTTCTCCAGAAGCAATTCCGATCTTCGCCGCCATCGCCAACAAGCTTCGGGGACCAGAATTCCTGTGCCGGCACCCTGCCAGGACGGGGAAGTGCCCCAGGATTCATCTCCATTGACCTTCCTTCCTCCCTCCATGATGCGGGAGTAGTTCCTCCTCGGGGCTGAGGTTTCTACCAGTAGCTATGTGGTCAATTCTCTCTGCCATGATGTGATCTTTATTGTGATCATAGGCTATGTTAATCTAGGGTGATCCCATGATATTTCCCCTTCCTCTATGTATTGGATTGATGTACTCACTTGATCTTATCTAGTATAATCGCCGAGACCATGGTGACAGCGGTCTAAATGATATGGGTTAGAAGAATATTTTCATGAGTGATTTCCTCTTTTGTGTGTTGATTGAAAATTGAGAGTCTCTTGGTGCTTGTCTTTGACTATCCTTGAGATATGTTGTGGTGATTGTGGTACTCTCTTTGGATGGCCGCGGTGACATTGGGAAATCCGTAGATGAGAACTACGAACTCTAAGGTGTGCGTTTGTAGCCCTACACAATTCTCGTCCTGTCTTGACCACAAAAGGATGACCTTCGAGTACGTCTCTAATGCATGTTTTAGTGGAAATATCATGTGATTAGACTATGTTAATGTTGTTGGGAGTTGCCACTAGTGAAATTATGAAGCCTAGGCCTTGTTTCCACCATTGCAACATCGTTTGCGCTCACATTTACTGCTTTATATTTTTCCAACTTTGGGTGATGATTGCGTCACATCTGTGTATCATATGCATATACTTCTTTGACATGGTTTGTTAAGCATCATGTGTAATTTAATACCATGCTTTTACTTTTCATGATACCTTGCTTTATCTTTCTCATATATTGCTCCAAAGTGGTGGTCATGTTAATCTTCCTGTCTGTTTGCATATTGTTGTATCTTGTCTAACCTTGTATTATATGATCCATGCCTCCTATGATTTCACCCCAATGAAATGCCTTGCTCTTTGTCATGCATAATTTCATGACAGGTATTTCTATGCCATGTTATCTTTCCTGTTCATGTAGATCTTGAGCTCTCAAAGTGACTACTTGCTGTTTTCTGTCAACTACCTTGAAATCTGCTAAGTCTGAAATATAATTTACCTGTTTTGCATGCTTGTTACATATTCATCCTTGGGTCTATTGACCATAGGTGTTATATATGGATTGCTGAGAATCACATATACTCCATGTTCATGTATTGCCTTGTCATGTTATTGTAGTGTTGCTATCACTTTTGCTACTGTTTAGAGAGCATGAATATAATAGTTTGCCCTGATTCTTGTTTTCTACTAAGTCTGTAATCTGAAGTAGCTCTCTTGCATCCTTGTTACATGTCGATACATGGCTCTTTTGGGCATAATCATAATGTATGGATTCATGTTCATCATGTATGCTTGATGTTAATACATTTGTTTGTTAATTTGGAGTTAGGTTGGTATTGCTGCACCTGCTGTTTAGAAGCATGTTATTAACCTTGTACCATGTTTTCCTGATTTCACAAAGTCCTAAACCATTAGCATAAATTAGCTTCTTGCATGGGTTATATTTATTTAATCTTGATGCTTCCTTACATGAAACCTTTATGCCATGTCTTTCTTGTCATGTCTACTGTTGATCCATATCATTTTTATGCATGATTGCAATCTGTAGCATGTTGTTTCATCGCTCTCAAGTGTGCTACCCACTGTTGGCAGATTATGTTCATAACTTGCGTTGCTTGTATCTTTTTAACCGTAACTCCGTTTGGGTGTTCTTTATATGTAACTTGACTAGAATTTCATGTAGATTGTGATTGTGCTATTGTTTGCTGTTGTTAACCAATGTAAAATATGGTTTAGGATAGAAAAGTACCAAATGCTTTAATTGTCGTGGGGTACTTAGTAATATGCCATGTTTAGGGTGTTACCTCAATTAAATTGACTAGCATAGATTGTTTACTTTATGCTTCACCTCTTGCAATGATTGGTGGTATGTCATGCTTGTGTGAGATGCCATGTTAACAACCTTTGCTCATGTTGTGTAGATATACAACTTGAACCTTTGTAAACGTGCGGTATCGTCGTGTGTGACAGATACTCCACTTTACGTGTTAGTAACCGCTCTCGACCATAGATGCGATACCGTAGTGCGTTGTCTCGTGTTGCCTTCTTGATGTTGCTTGTTGGTGATTGCTTCGTAGTAATAGATGCTTTCTTGTCGATTGCCTTTCCAGTGCTTCCTTCTTGTGTGCTCCCGCGGTTACTCTCGGAGACGATGCGAGCTTGCGATCGACTACACCTTCGGCTTCGTCTTCTCATCAGGTAAGGGGGAGCATATATCATGATTATAACTTTCAGCTCACTTGCCTAGCTATAGTATAGAACGATTGCTTGATCCTATCACCTCATATTCATGCCTCTCAAATAAACCCAAACAACCATGTCCCCCACATCCCAGCAAACCTTTGTTTGGCTATGTACCTTGCTTGCTTAACCAATGCTTAGTATGCATGCTTAGGATGCTATTTATGTTCCCCTGTTACTCCTTGGTTTGGGCTATCACACTATTGTATTATTGTGGATGATGTGATTCTTATAATGATGACTATATTCGACGAAGGATGGAAGGTCTATGCTATCCCGCCTCGATGCTTTGTTCCATTCGAGTCACCTAGGACCCGAGTTCCGAGTATTGTGTTTCTTGATGAGCGTGCCTAATCGTGTGTGGGATTCTATGGGGTCCCCTTGTCTTACCTATCTAGCTCAAAACAGTTCTAGTGGTGGCCCAAGCTTATTTACTATTTGAACTGTGTCTGTGCTTGGTTGGTACCCCCAGTAGATTCTGAAACAAATTGGGCCAGCGGGGCATGGTTCCCTTGTTCGTCCACCTGATCAGATAGGACCCAGCCCTGAGTGAGTGATCCGTCAATCCGACCTGCGTCATACGATAGAGTACGATTCGAGAGCGTGGCCGATTCTTGAATTGGGTTTCGAATCCCCGGGGGCAACCCAAAATTGTTCTTTGTTAATTAGAGGGACTCTGACGTTTTGGAGTTTCAGGCGTCTTCACCCGCCAAACGGAAACCGAGCGTACATGCGAAGCCTATAATGGGCAATTGGTACACCCTTGTAGGGTTAAATCTTTTTGAAAAGTTGTGTCCACGGTTATGGACGAATTGAGACCTACTCCTTGTTCATAGACAACAATAACTGAGATAATCTTAATAACTTGATCGACGTGTGTGTGCCTTGACTTCTTCTTCTTCATCGGGTGATGAAAGGGAGGACAAGGATAGGACATGTGTTATGTTTCCGTAAGTAGCTGATAGCAGACTTGTTGGAGGCGATTCCTCATTGAAAGCTTGGCTTCTCATCTTACTCTAAATAGATCGTTAGCCACTTCATATATTGCTAGTGCGGCTGTAACCTCAACCACTACCCCCTATTACCGTGAGAAGTTAGTTATCTGATTTTGATATAGCTCACCTTCTTCTTCTCTCTTTTATGTATCCTATGCAAACGATCTTGGACTACAGAGGAGCCCGATGCCCTTCCTTTCGGACGCATTCGTGGAGACTCGACGACGACTAGTTAGGTGGATCCCGGCGGAGAGCCTGGACCTGTGTGGTTACGGGAATGGTGTATTTTACCTTTGCCATTAGGCATTTGCTTGTAGTCTGTACTCAGACATATACCTTCCACTGATGTATTGTATTAATGCAGTTGTATGCCGATTGTATGAGATGTTGTATCCTTGTAGCTGTAATGTTGTGATATCTTACATTCTTAAGAAGTTGCTCCCCACTACTACCAATTCTCTCAACATGCACACACTCCACCTCATCATGCATGCCACATCACCCTCCACTAGCATATTTCTCTCGACATGCAAGGATGCCACCTCATCATCCAACATGTATGAGAAAGAGCCACCTCAAGATGATACTATGCATAATAAAAACCCACATGCAACATGCATGCATGGGAATTTTTATTTTATTATGATATTTATATTAAATCTATATATTAATTCAAAAGTTATTGTTTAAAATATACATGCTTCATTTAATCAAACATTTTCACTGAAATATTTTGCAAAAAGTTCCGCAACAACGTGCGGGGCATCATCTAGTTATGTTAAAATCTGAGGCATATGGCTTTGTCATATATCGCGGTGGGTCCGATATGTACTTCATCCTCGGGTTTGGGCGAAAACGTTCAAATCTAAAACAGTACCACATATCGGGTCTTACAGGATAGCATTTTTTTGTGGTATCACTCATTTGATTCGTGAACACATAGGATATAGTCCAAAATCATCCAGTTGGATAGGGGATGTCCATAACCACTCTACATATCACTATAACCAAACACATCAAGTGTGTCCGTACTTTGAAGACCACGGTTCAAAACACATATCCTTCTATTTTTCTTTCTCTATTAAGAGACGAAAACATGCAAAATAAATGTTCATAATACATGATAACAAATTAAGAGAAAATATATATATATATATGACATTTTTTTATCACACATTAATGAGCACATAGCATGGCAATTGTAGGTCATGGAGCATGTCATTTTTTTCTTCAATTTAACATACTAGGTCATCAAGTATGGCGTTTTCTTTGCAATATGGTATCTATAATACCTAAATAGTTCATCCCCACTCGGAAATGCCTTTTGGAGCTCGGGCTCACTGGCTACCTTTAAATTTGAACTCAAAAATTCATCAAAATTCATATTTCTACGTTTCAAAAAAATTGAAAAAAATTACAGATATACATGAAGGTATATCTCACAAGTGTGTAAATTTTCAGGACGAAATATATTGAAATGAGGGTTGTGCAAAAATAAAAAATCTGGGGGCTGTTAACACATGATACTATTCATCCTCTCAGGCCATGAATTTGTCTTTTTTACACAGGCCGCAATTCAAGGTATTTCATCATGAAATTTTACACACATTCACATTACATTCTTACATACTTGCATATTTTTTTTCAGATTTTTTTTACATCGGAAAATTTGAATTTCGATTTTTTCAAAAAACCGGGCTCCATGGAGCCTGGGAGCCGAAATGCCTCACTCGAGTGGAGATTTTTGGATCCCGAGCTCCAGTGAACTGGTCAGGTGGGTCTCACGGCCGCGGCGGATGGATTCTTTTCGGGTCTGTTCGGTTCCTGCCCCAGCCGGGAGTTCTCTCTCAACCTGCAAAGCCTTGGGCTCCCATCAAGGCGGTTGGATCACCTGGATGCCCCCCTTTTGGAGGAGGAAATCTGGGCCGTGATCAAGGCAATGCCGCAGGACAAGGCGCCAGGGCCGGATGGTTTTACTGGGAGGTTCTATAGATGCTGTTGGCCCATTATTAGGGCTGATTTCATGCGCGCGGTGGCTTGCTTTTCGAGGGGTGACACACGCGGTCTGGGGGCTATCAATAAAGGGCTCATCTCTTTGTTGCCTAAAGTGGATGGGGCGGCGAAGTTATCTGACTTCCGCCCGGTTAGTCTGGAGCATGGGGCGGTTAAGATCTTTGCCAAAGCCCTAGCGAACAGACTCGCACCGGAGCTGGACTCGTTGGTCGGGCATCATCAAAGCGCGTTCATTAGGGGCAGGGTTCTGCACGATAACTTCATGCTCGTTCGTGGAACGGCCCGCCGATTGCATGCGATTGGGTCTCCCGCCTGTCTGTTGAAGATCGATATTTCTAAGGCGTTTGATACGGTGAACTGGCCCTTTCTTCTCCAAGTTCTGCAACATATGGGCTTCGGGCCTAGGTGGATAAGCTGGATGTGTGGCCTGTTGGCGACGGCCACAACACAGGTGATGGTGAATGGCATCTCTGGCGATCGCATTGGGCTAGCTCGGGGGCTTCGGCAGGGGGACCCCCTCTCCCCCCTGTTGTTTATCTTGGTGATGGAGGCATTACCGCTCTTGTTCGGTCTGGCGGAGCGCATGGGGGTTCTCTCGCACCTGGCTAGGAGGGGGATCTCTTCTCGGGTCTCGATCTTTGCGGATGACGTGATGATTTTTTTGCGGCCCTCTCCCACGGACGTCGAGGCGTGCTCGTCCATCCTGGAGGACTTTGGGGAAGCCTCGGGCCTGAGGACGAACCACGCTAAGTGTTCGGCCATTCCGATCAGGTGCTCGCCGGGCCTAGAGCTGCTCCTTTCCGAGGGGCTCGGCTGTGCTCTTGGCCGCTTTCCTTGCCGTTATCTCGGGCATCCCCTCACCATCCGCCGGCCCTCGGTGGCTCAACTTCAGGGGATCGTCGAGCGAGTAGAGAATAAACTGCCAACTTGGAAGGCAGCGGTTTTGGACAAGTCGGGACGGCTTACTTTGGTGCGTACGGTCCTTTGCGCCATGCCAATCCATACCATGATGGCCTTGGACGTTCCTCTGGAGGTGATTTCTAAGATCTCCTCCATCTGCCGGGCCTTTTTCTGGGCCGACAAGCAAAAGGTTGTCGGTGGGCAATGTGCGGTGGCTTGGGCCAACGTCTGTGTGTCGAAGTGGGCTGGGGGCCTTGGCATTCTGAACATGCACTGGATGAACGTCGCCCTCTCTGTCCGGTGGCTGTGGCTTAAGCGCACGGACGGCGGGCGTCCTTGGGCGGAATTTGACATCAAGGTGTGCAAGGAGGCCACCCAGATCTTCAATGCGACTGTGTTCGTGACGGTGGGGAATGGCAAGACGTCCCTCTTTTGGGAAGACAGGTGGCTCAATGGATGGAGGGTGCAGGAGATCGCACCTCGGCTCTACGACCTGGTTAAGCCTAGAACCAGGCGCTCGCGGACGGTGGAGGGCGCTCTGCGTGGTTTGTGGTCTGGGGATGTTGGCCCGAATATTGGTGAAGAGGCCCTCCGGGACTACCTGATTCTATGGGACTGGATTGCCGATTTTCAGCTAAGACCGGAAATTGATGATGTGGTGCGATGGGCGTGGGAACCTTCCGGAGAGTTTTCGGTTCGCTCGGCTTATGGCTGCCGCTTTGCTGTCCGTGTGTGTGACTTGGCTACAGAGTTCATCTGGGAAAACCGGGCGCCACCCAAATGTCGCCTGTTCACCTGGCTCGCCTGAAAAAATCGGTGTTGGACGTCGGATCGCCTGGCTAGGAGGGATCTGCCACACCAGGATGTCTGCCCATTCTGCGCTCAGGAGCCTGAATCGATCGATCATATTCTTGTCCGATGTGTTGTCTCTCGAGAGGTTTGGTATTGGTTTTTCGTGGCTTGGGGCAACCCATCCTGGGCCCCCACGGCGGAGGACAGTCTTCTGTCCTGGTGCTCCTTGATGCGTCTGGCGGGTAAGGATCGGAGGGATCTCCGGACAATGATGATCCTGGTGTTCTGGGAGGTTTGGAAGCATAGGAATGCTGTGGTCTTCGATAATGCCTCTCCTTCGGCTGCGGCTGTTATACGCCACCTCATCCAGGAGGCCAGGGCGTGGAAGGATCCGGGTTTGGTTAGGAAAGATCTTATGCTATTATTTTCTAGGCTGTCTAGGTGGGGAGTTAGCGAGTAGTCGGCTTTGGTCTTTGGGTGGACCGGTAGAGGGTCATATGTAACGTACTATGTACCCTTCCCCTTTCTATGAATGTATGATACGCATTTCTTATGCGTATTCCAAAAAAAAAGTGAGTAGCTCGTTTAATGTTCTCGCCCCCATGTTCAGTTTTTTTTTTGTTTTTTTAATGCAACCATTTTATTAATTATTCATCAAAACCTTACAAAGTAATACATCAATAAATCTGAAGCCACCATCTTGACAACAAATGTCGCTACCCCTATTCTTTTGACAAAGGAGTGGAGATAGTCGGGCCGCATGCCCAGACCTCACACCAAAGTCCAACATTTAAAGCCGGATGGCCCAACCAAGCCGCTGCTGGATCTGGGCCACACACCGGTCTGGCACACTCGTAGCGAGCACCGCATGCGCACGCTGCAGAAGCCGTCGCCACCATCCTCCACCGGTCCATCTTCAGATCAGAACTGACGTATCGACCTTGTTAGGCCTGCCGTCGACGCCACCATAGCGCCAGACAACACCACCTCCCTTCGCGCGTCCAACATCATGCACTGCCGCGGAGACCCTGCTGCACCACGCCGCCGAAACTCCACGCCTTCACTGCATCACATGAAACGCCGCTCCACCACTGATGCTGCCCACTGATCCCTCAACCCTATGCACACCTCCAATACTGACGCCCCCAAGGAGGGAACGACACAGAAGTGTCGTCGTCATACGATCGATTGATCTAAGTTTTCCCTCGAAGGTAGCGGATAGAGTTCTTGAGCTTTTCCACGACGATGCCTTCAAGAAGAAAAAGACACAAAAGAGCGCCACCATCGCCGGACTTGGTATAGCCAAGAGCAGGATTTTTATCCCAGATATGCTCGCCGATCCTCCATCTCGCTTCATGTGCCCAGGACCGCCATCGAACTCCGCAGCCGCGCAGCGAGCAGGCCTGTCCAGTCAGATTAGATCTGACGGAAGCCAAATCCAGATGGATCTGGATGTAGGCCAGCCCGTGCGCCACCTCCAGCCCTCCCACGGCACCGCGTCGGCCTGAGTCCATGCCGCTACCTCACGCCACAGCCCCGCACCTTCGCCGGAAGCAGCCGCCGCTCAGCCATGACCCAGACCAGGGGACACGCTCCACACCCGTGGGTGACCCGCACAACCCAGCAACGGCGCGGGAGAGAAGAAGACCTCCGCCACCGCCGTCGGCCGGCCGGGCTTAGCCCGGCGGCTTCCTTCAGCGGCGGCGGAGGGAGGGGTAGGGGAGGTGCAGCGGCCTGGCGGCGGGTTTGTTGGCTCCGCCTGAATCGCCCGTGCGGGGAGCGACGGGAGGCAGACCCCCCATGTTCAGTTAGTATCTCTTCATCTGTTTGCTATCGAAATGGTCGTGATGCCAACATCTATGGATGTATGGCATATCTTGTTGCTGAGTTTTTGAACTTACAGGGATTCAGGGCAAAAGTTTTTCATTACATAACAAGAACCATCGTGTCAGCGTGTTGTTCCGACGAGCCCGCCGCATGATCGTTTGCGCGGCATGGCGCTGGCTAAAAGAACTAAATACACGCGCCGCTGACATGTCATTTTGCGTAATTTCTGTAGTAAGAAAACACGGCCGGCTCACGTTATAGTCTAAGCCTGTTTGATGAGGAGGTGACTACACGGTACAAGAGTAGAAAAGGAGCAACTTTTTTTTGAGGCATTGACCGTAGAACAATTGTTCTACGGTATATTTTCTATTTCTCCAAAAAATAAGTACAATGGTATGTTACAATGGTAAGTTACAAAAGGATCCTAGGGTAATTAGCCAATTCCAGTTTTGTGGAACATCGCCAAAGTGGGAAAATCTAGGTTAGCTGCCTGAAAAAAATCAGTCAAGATTGACTGCAATCCAGTCCAAGAGTTCTTGTCTGAATTTATCCTTTAGTCTGTGTTGGCGGAGAGAGAGGTCATGAGCCAAATTCCTCCTCCACCCTTGAACCGTTGCTCTTTCACTTCTGAAAATCAAACCATTCCTCTGGTTCCTAATGTGCCGGTATCCCATAATTATGATTTCCAGGCCAAAGTGTTGTGGAACATGCTCCAGTGCCAGCCAGGTTTCTTCCAGTATGGATGTACCTCTTTGTTTGAAGGGGATCAGTGTGATCCAGCATTTGAAGGCAAAGTTGCAGTCCCAAAACAAGTGAAGGGAGGTTTCTAGGTCATTTGATGAGCAACAGGCACAATCATAGTTGGGAAGATGAAAGTTCTTTCTTTGGAGAAATGCTCTTGTGTTTATTCTATTGTTTATCAGTAGCCAGAAGAATATCTTATGCTTAAGCCTAGCTGCACATTTCCAGAGTTTTTTGGTTAATCCATTTGCAATGTCTTCAACCATGGGCTCCTTGTATACTGTGATTGAGGAGAATTTCAGCTTTCCATGACTTAGCCATAAATCTCTGTTGTTTGAGTTGTGCTGCAGAAGTTGTGAGGTTTGCTACAGTTGGTTCCATGCTTCAATAGACAGGGGAGTATGAAACAACTCATCCCAGTTGGAGGCATCTCTGGCTTTTTGGACAGAAATGCTCTTATCCTTGGCAAAAGAGAGGAATTCAGGGAATTCTTCAGAGAGGCACTTGTCTGTCCACTTGTCATACCAGAGAGATACAGTGTTACCTTGCCCAGGCTGAATTGTAGCATGTTGCTTGTAAGTTGGGAGGAGAGGGATATGATATTTCCACCAAAAAGAACCTGTGGATTGACCCAAGGGTGGATTTTCACTGTAAGCAGTTTCCCATAAGAGCAAGACCCAAGGGATGTCATCTTTGTTGAGGAACTTGTGAATATTCTTAATGAGGAGAGCTTTGTTGTGTGTGGCAATATCAATAATACCTAGACCTCCCTTTTCTTTGGGTTTACAAACTTTTTGCCAGGAGATGAGTGGAGAACCACCCTTGTCAGCACCATATTTTCTCCAAAAGAAGGATTTTGATTTGATTGATAACACCAACTGGCAGCATGAGTGTGCACATATAGAATGTGGGGAGTGCTGAGAAGATGTGCTTGATCAACATCATTCTTCCATCATAGGAAAGCATTGTGGAGCATCCAGAGAGCCTTCTGTCAATTCTTTGCATTAGATTCAGGAAATGCTCAATTTTTGGCTTGTGGATGCCCATTGGAAGACCCAGATAGGTGAAGGGAAAGGATCCCAGTTGGTAGTTCAGAGTGCTGGTGAGGGCCTGCAAGTTGTTTTCTGGCACATTGATGGGAACCAGAGAAGACTTGTGGAAATTTACTTTCAGTCCTGTGTATTTTGCAAAGTAATACAACAAAATTTTGATCTGTTCCAATTGTATCTTATCAGCAGGCATAATCAATAATGTGTCATCAACATACTGAATAATTGGAAAGTGAGGTCCTGAAGAAATCATTAGTGGCCTCTCAATGAGTTGCTCCAGCATAGCCTCATTGCATATGGATTGAAGGATGTCAGCTGCTAGTACAAATATAAGTGGAGAAAGGGGGTCCCCTTGTCTGACTCCTCTCTTGCAATGGAAGGTTTTCCCTGGGATACCGTGCCAGAACTGAATATCATCCTCATCCACTTGCACCAAACTTCTCCAAATCCTTTTTCTTTCAAGATTTCCAGTATGGTTTCATGTTCAATCATGTCAAAAGCTTTCTCAAAGTCTAGTATAAGCACCACTGTTGGATTTTTGGATGCATGGGATAGATGCAAATATTCATAGGCCCAGGCCACACAGTCTTGAAGGGATCTGTTTTCAATAAAACCATACTGGTTGATGTGAATCAAGGAAGTGATGTGTGTTTGCAATCTATTTTCCAACAGCTTGGTGATGATTTTGATGGTGCAATTCAGCAGTGAGATTGGTTTGAAATCATTTGCTGTGCAAGGTGTATCAATTTTTGGGATGAGAGTGATGAAAGAGGCATTTATGCTTTGAAGGTTGAAAATCCCAGCATGAAAGTCAGCAATAAGCCTGTAGAAGTCCTGACATATAATATCCCAACAGTGTTTGATGAAAGCACCATTAAAGCCATCTGGTCCTGGAGCTTTTCAGCAGGCATCTGATTAACCACTTCATCAATTTCAGTGCATGTGAAAGGAGCTTCAAGTGCATCCAGGTTTTATACTCTCTTGATGATGTGTGAGAAGTTCATGTGGTCCTTAATCTCATTCCTAGTTCCTAGTCTTCCTCTGAAAGCTTTCCAAAGTATATGGGCCTTTCCTTCTTGATCAGAGACAATGTTTCCATTTGGGTCTGTAAGGGAAACTATGGAATTGTGTCTGTGGTTTAGAGTGGCCTTGGTCTTGTAACAATTTGAGTTCTCATCTTCAAGTTTGACCCATCTGATTGTTGCTCTTTGTTTCCAATATATTATCTGGAATTCAAGAATTTGAGCAAGGTGTTGTCTCAGTATGTCTCTGCCATTGTTTTCAGTGTCACTAAGTGGTCTGAATTCTTCAAAAAATTCCCACATGTGGATGACCTCATTTGTGGCTTTGATGGTTGCAGTTAGGTTGGAGATTGATTTGGCCCAGATTTTCAATCCTTTTCTCAGTCTTTTGAATTTTGAAGTGATAACTTTAGCACTATCTGATTCTAGGCTGGGTTGGTTCCAGATATCAGCCACCACTTGTCTGAAATCTTGATGTTTGAGCCATACGTTTTAAAATCTGAAAATTCTTGATTTAGGGATGGCAGTTCCTATGGAGATGCATCAGGGGGAACGATCAGAGGTTGTTTTTCCAGAGTTCTGACTGTTGTGTTGGGAAAATTAGTTGTCCAATGCTCAAAGGTGAAAACCCAGTAAAGCTTTTCCAGCAGTGGTGCATCTTGCATATTACTCCAAGTGAATGCTCTGTCTTTGAGAGGGCTTTCTACAAGGGCCATGTTGTTGATTGTTTCATTGAATTGTAACATGTGTTGAACATCCCCATTTCCCTTGTTTCTGTTGTGAGGGTATCTGATGTAATTGAAGTCCCCCATGATCAGCCGGTCCTTTTCATCAGGCATGTTAATATTATTGAGCCAGTTTAGGAAGTCGGGTCTTTGGATTGTGTCACATGGCCCATAAATATTGGTCAGCATCCATGATTGATTATTGAGCAGAGAGGTGAATCTGATTGAGATAGTGTCGGGACCCGGAATATGCGTATGTAATTCCAGTCACGATGCAATCACATGGAGAGCCGAGAGCCGTACCCACTTGTCTAAGCAGACAAGGCCAAGCACAGAACACTCTCGGAAAGCATCAAACGTGAGGGGCATCCCATCCAGGCCGGATGATAAACTGAGATGGGTCCTCATCGTCCGCTCACAAGTCTAAATGCTTATGGGTGGTGAATCCCATTCTCATAGACAAGTCGCCTCAACCATGTTATCGATTGAATCCTAACTCTTACATAGACTTACTCTAGCCCGATCACTTAGTCGGGGTCTAGGGCGAGCTCGATCATACAACAAAGTGTGCACGTGACAGAGTCACGAGCAATCGCATCGCGATGCCCCAAGACGCGCACATCTAAGGGCCACTTGGTGTATCAAAGACCGGCAGCCAGATCACAACTAAGGTCTGGAAAACCCATACTAAGACATGCATGTTATAAACATACACGCAACACACATGCCTAGTATGAACAGCAGGTATCATCACATAACTCTACAAAGTGTATCTTTATTGACTTACACATAGAGCATACAAAGATCATATGTCTGTGATCGACATTACATCATACAACGCAAGCAAATTAGGTCTGAGTACAGACAAGTTTAACAAATGGCTTAGAGAAGCCTTGTTCAACATACATGCCCTTCCACGAGGGACCAGACTGCTTTCTGGAACTATACTACCAAGGTCAACATCGAGCTCCACGAAGGTGACTCCATCGGGGTCCGGGTTCTCATCTAAAACATAGAATAAGCAAACGTGAGTAAAAAGTCGTACTCAGCAAGACTTACATCAGAACTACACTACTCATGCTCAAGTTTCAAGGTAAAGGAGGTGGGGTTCAACATGCAGAAGTGCCAGATTTGACTTGGCTAGTCCTGTGCTACGAGTACCAGACTTGAGGTAAGAAGCGTACACGTGTCCACTACCAAGTCTCCAAACAATACACCACTATGGATACTTCCTCGACTTCCCCACGAGAAAGCACGCCATAGCACTCACGCTTATCTTGCGAGTTTTATAAGTATCCATTCAAGTTGTCTATGATCAAGTAAAGGTCTCCAAGTAGTCCATAACCGC
Source organism: Bromus sterilis (assembly GCA_950022295.1). Classification (NCBI taxonomy): domain Eukaryota; kingdom Viridiplantae; phylum Streptophyta; class Magnoliopsida; order Poales; family Poaceae; genus Bromus; species Bromus sterilis. Next base: position 340,848,134 of record OX465596.1, on the reverse strand, counting down.
GGACACGGCTATTCGAATAGTTCATTAACCCTGCAGGGGTGTACATCTTCACACGCGTGTCATCACTTATCGCCTCATTCTTGTCACCCTTCAAGCGGGTGTCGGACGTGGATGAAACCAAGGCACTACCCTCACATCACCTTCTCTAATCCAGGAGTCAACTACCTGAGTTTGTCACCACTCGAGAGTCTGGCCGGTTCCACGAAATGGACTCAAATAATGCAAGGGACCGAGACGCCACCTTTGACAGATGGTTTCACTGCCTCACAGGTCCACCCACATATCTATGGTCAGGTCAAATGGAAAGCCCGAATCTAGTGTGACTCCTGGACCGGATAGGGTACGTAAAGAGGCCAAACGGGGCTCCCATAAACCCTACATGTGGTCATACTCTTTGTCTTGGATCACAAAACAGGAACTCGGGGCCTAGGGCAGTGTTCAACGAGACAACCCACAGTGTACTCCTACGTAGCCTCTCATCGTTCACCTTTGTTTAGGGTGGATTCACCAACACGTTTATCATCAGCATCACTGTGTTCATTCCATCCCGACTCACAATCATAACATCCTCATTGTATCACTAAGCAGCAATAAGCAGTAACAGTTGCAGGGGCCACATGCTCATCATTCAACTCCTAAATCTGCTAGGATTGTGGTTTGCTTAATACGGTGACAAAATGATAGCTCATGCATCGGAATGGGTTCAACTATGCGAAAGAACGTGTCTCGGTGATCTCCTAAACATGCATAAGCGAGACTGAGAGGGAAGTAGGATTTTATAGACATGATAAATGGGGTTTGCTTGCCTTGCTGACGATACACGGGGTTTACCGAACTTCTTCTCCTTCGGGGGTGATCACCGTCTCGGAGGCACTGTTACCGAAGCAATCATCAACAAAGGGGGCAACATTGAATGGAAATGCACAAGCACATGATAAGGTTGTACATGATGTATATGGTACTGGTTTGTTGACAATTCAATTTAATTGAAGTGTATTGCAAAGGATTTGCAAATTCAAACTCCAAATTCAAATTCGAATTAAGCCATATACACATTTGCTACTGTTCAACCATTTTAAAACGGTCAAACATGAAAACAAATTGCATATTCTTAATCCTTGCATTTTTCTGATAATTTTTCATATATTATATGTTTAATTTGGAGTTAGTATGAATTTTCTATGAATTTCCAAAGTTTAATTCATTTTCTAGATTTCTCTGGTTTTCTTTTAATTAGAAAAGGACTTATTGCGTCATGCTGACATCAGCATGACGTGGGGGGGGCTCTGACCTGTGGGCCAGGTCTGTAAGTGACTCAGGGTTAAACCCCTGTTTAATTAAACTGACAGGGGGTGGTTAGGGGGCTGGGGCCCTCCTGTCAGCGACTGTGGGTGGGATTAAGGGCTGATTAGCCCTTAAGCTAATCCAACCCGGCCGGCGGCTAGCCGCCGGTGCCACTGGGCACGGCGGTGTCCCACCGGAGTTGCGTTTTCGCCCACGGGAGGGGCAAAGGAGGGCACGGTCAGGTGCCTCTCGCACGCGCGCGTCTAGCAGTGCCATCGGGGGTTCAAGGGGAGGCTTGGAAGCACGCCGGCGACGAAGAGCAGCGGCGGCCGGAGTACTGGAGAGGGGGGCACGGGGCTACGGGCTACGACGAGATGCGCGAAGGAGTTGGGGCGAACTGGGAGCTCACCCTGGTGCTACTGGAGCCGACGGGGAGGCCGGAGGGGGGCTGGACGGAGTGGAATCCCTCGCCGGAGTCCTCTGTGCCCGACGGCAAGACTTGGAAACTGGCGTCGTCTCCGGGGCCGTTCGGGCTCGATTGAGGGCGGGATTCGATGAAGGCGACAGCTGCAGGTCTTCTGGACACGGTGGGTCGCCGGTAGGGGCACGGTGGCCTCGGTGGCGCGTGACGGCGACGACTTGGTGCGCTCGGGTGCGGCGAGATCGGGCGAGAGAGAGCGTGGAGAGAGAACCAGAGGAGGGGGAAAGGACAGGGGAGACGCCCAGGGCCTCCACGGTGTAGATAGGGTCGAGGGGGCAAGCAGGAGGTGGCCAGCAGCGTCGGCATGGTCGCCACACAGCGGCTTGCCTGCCTGTCCCGGGGAAGAAGACGACCCTGCCCTTGGGCTGGGCCGCTTCGGCTAGTCGGGCCTCTTTGCCAGGTAGGCCTCTTTTCTGTTTTTCTTCTTTTCTTTTTTATTTCTGTTATTTGTTTTGCTCTGGTAAAAAAAATACCATAGCATTTTATAAAAATGCCCAAATATTTTTTTAAAATCCTAGGTGGCCAGTAGCAAGCCACTTGTGACTTTTGGGCATTTTTGAAATTCAATCAATTTGAATTTCAATTCAAATAGGGGTCAAATTTAATTTCCAGGGCACATTTTGATTTTTAGAAAATTCCATGGGCATGGGAATGAACCCAAACCACTTTTGAAATGATCACCATCATTTATAGGAAATTTCCAAATGTTCAAATGATTTTTGGAAAAATATTTTTATCTGGCCATTTGAATTAATTTCTCAGGGCTTTTCTTTTCCCCATTTTAGTATTTATTTTTGAATTTTTTACATGATGCAAAGGGCACAAACAAACCCTAGCACTTACCTAAGATGAGGTTGTGACAACTCGCCCCCACTCAAAAGAATCTCGTCCCGAGATTCAGAAGTCGTCGGGAGGAAGGAGGGGGTACTCGGCACGGAGGCGGTCTTCTCTTTCCCATGTTGCTTCTTTCTCGGAGTGATGTGACCATTGCACTTTGAGAAACCTGATCTGCTGACGACGAGTGACACGCTCTGCGGAATCAAGAATACGAATAGGGTACTCTCGATAATAAAGGTCATCTTGGAGATCAAGCGTTTCATGGTCGACTTCGCGGATGGGGTCCTTGAAGCAACGCCTGAGTTGTGACACATGGAATACATCATGTACTCGGGAAAGGTGCGGGGGTAGTTCAAGTTGGTAGGAAACTTCTCCACGTTTAGCGAGAATGCGGAAAGGTCCAATGTAACGTGGGGCCAACTTGCCTTTGATGCCGAAGCGTTGGGTTCCCTTCAGAGGGGTAACCCGAAGGTAAGCCTTCCCATCAAGATTGTAGCTCTCTTGCCTATGATGACGAGCATAGAGCTTTTCTGACGAGACTGTGCGGCTTTCAATCGATCACGAACAATGCGAACTTGCTCTTCTGCTTCCTTGATCATATCCGGTCCAAAGAGTTGTCTTTCACCGGTTTCTGACTAGTTTAGGGGTGTTCGACATCGTCGGCCATAGAGGAATTCAAAGGGAGCCATGTTCAGACTAGATTGATAGCTATTGTTATAAGCAAATTCGGCGAAGGGAAGAGATTTCTCCCAATTCTTTCCGAAAGAGATAACACAAGCTCTGAGCATGTATTCCAAGATGTGATTAACCCTTTCAACTTGACCGCTAGATTGAGGGTGGAAAGCTGTAGTAAAGGAGAGATGATTTCCCATAGCATTCTGAAAGCTTCCCCAAAATCTAGAGGTGAAAAGGCTACCACGATCAGAATTGATTTCCAAAGGAACACCGTGAAGAGACACAATTCTAGGAGACATACAAGTCTGCTAACTGGCTAGCAGTAATAGACTCACGAACGGGAAGGAAGTGAGCAACTTTTGAGAGTCGGTCAATGACCACGAAGATGGCATCATTTCCTTTCTGGGTTTTTGGAAAGCTGGTGATGAAGTCCATACCGACCTTGTCCCATTTCCACTCGGGAATAGACAATAGTTGAAGAGTACCAGCAGATCTTTGGTGTTCTGCCTTAATGCGACGACAAACATCACATTCGGCAACAAATTGTGCAATGTCTCTCTTCATCCGGGTCCACCAAAATCTCTGGCGTAGATCTCGGCACATTTTTGTGCTACCGGGATGAATTGAGTGGGGAGTGTCATGAGCTTCCTTAAGGATCAGATGCTTTAGGTCTTCATTCTCAGGAACTACTAAACGACTTTCAAAGAATATCGTTCCTTGATCATTTGCAGAGAAACATTTAGCAACTCCTCTAACAATGTTCTGCTTGATCTCTTGAATACTACTATCTTGTTTCTTGGCGGCTATGATTTGATCCTCAAGGGTTGGTTTCGCCACCAAGGTAGAAAGGAATGCATGAGGAACTATCTCAAGATTGAGCTTGCGAAATTCCTCATGAAGAAGTGGTTGATACTGTTGTAACATGAGGTTGTTACAATACGACTTACGACTTAGTGCATCAGACATGACATTGGCTTTGCCTGGGGTGTAAGAAATTCCTAAGTCATAATCTTTTATCAACTCAATCCAGCGTCTTTGCCTGAGATTAAGATCTGGCTGGGTGAAAATATATTTGAGGCTTTGGTGGTCGGAATAGATCTCACAACGATTACCAAGGAGGTAATGTCGCAAAGTCTTCAGGGCATGAACTATGGCAGCGAGTTCAAGATCATGGGTAGGATAGTTCTCTTCATGTGGATGCAACTAGCGTGAAGCATATGCTACCACATGTCGATCTTGCATAAGTATGCATCCTAACCCTTGCCGTGAAGCGTCACAATAGATCTCGAAATCCCTTTTGGTGTCTGGAGGTGCAAGTACGGGTGCAGAAGTCAATCTTCTCTTTAGCTCTTGAAAGCTTTCCTCGCACTTGGGGGTCCATTGTAATTTCTTATCTTTCTTGAGGAGTTTAGTCAGAGGCTTTGCAACTTTAGAGAAGTTCTCAACGAAGCGGCGACAATAGCTTGCTAGGCCAAGAAAACTCCTAACTTGATTAACCGATTCAGGTGGAGTCCAGTCAAGGACGGCCTTAACTCTCTCGGGATTGACAGCAATGCCTTTTGCAGAAATCACGTGGCCTAAATAGGCCACTTCTGGTAGCCAATATTCACACTTGGAGAATTTAGCATAGAGGTGATGCTCTCAAAGTTTCATCAATACCAGCCTAAGATGTTCTGTGTGCTCTTCTTCGTTCTTCGAGTAGATGAGAATGTCATCAAGATAAATGTCAGAACCCCAATTTAGGTTTGTGTTTAACCTAGCTTGCATTTTTGCATCCTGAAAAAAAATTGCAAAAGAAAAGGAATTGGGGAAAAGAAAGGCCCTAATTGAATTAAATAAAAAGGCCAGAAATAAATCTTTTTCCAAAATTATTTTGGATGTATTGAAAAATCCTAAAAATGAGTCTGATCATTTTAAAAGTGATTTGGGATTAATCCCATACTCATAGATTTTCCAATAATCCAAATAGTGGCTTGGAAATTAAATTTAAATTCTATTTGAATTGGATTCAAATATTTTTGAATTCCAAAAATTCCCAAAACTTGGGAGTGGCTAGTAACATGCCATGTAAGTCCATATAAAAGTTTATGGAATTTTACAAAATGCCTAGATATTTTTTTCCAAGGCAAAGCAAATAAAACGGAAAGCATAAAAAGAAAATTAGAGAAAGAAAAAGAGGCCCAACTTACCTGGAGCCACCAGGCCTGGCCCAGCCCAGCCCAGCCCAGTGGCTCTTGTCGTCTTCTCCCCGGGCACGAGCACACAGCTGCGTGCCCGGCATGCCGTGGCCGCCGAGGCCACGCAGCAGCTTCCCCTCGTCCCTATCCAAGCCGAGGAGCCCCTCGAAGCCCCTCATGTTCTTCCCCCTTCCTCTGGTTCTTCCCCCCTCTCTCCCGTGCATTCCCGCGAGGACCCGAAGCTCGTCGTCGCCGCCGTGTGCGCGCAACCGTGGCCAACGTCGACTATACGCCGCCCGGCCGTGTCCTTTGTGCTCCTCTCCGTCGTCCTCGTCATCCCGCGTAATCAATTGGACCAAGGAGCCCCGAGGGCCGTCGTCCCCTTCATCGTCTTCGTCGCCGGCTTCCGGACCTCGCCATCGATTGCGCCTCCACCAACGCCTCCCCGGCTTCCCCGAGATCATCTTCGCACTCAGGGTGAGATGACGCTGCTTTCCCCCCTAACCCCGCTCGCCCTAGCCCCCGGAGTCACCCTCCCCGTCGTGGCCGTCAAAGGTAGCCGCCCCCGCCGCAAGCAGTCGTCGCCCTAAACCACGCCGGTGACGCCCGACTCGCCAGGGAGACGCGCGCGTGCGTTCTCTGTTTCCTGGTGGTCGCGGCGACACGAACCGTGGCCGGAGCCGCCCTCTCCAGTGGGCGCCGCCGCGTCCAGTGCTGCCGGCGGCTAAACGCCGGTCGGCTGGGTCATTAGGGGCTAACCCCCCTCCTAATCCCTCTCTCTCTCACTGACTGGTGGGACCCAGCCCCCCTTAATCCCCTGTCATTTTATTTAAAACAGAGTTAACACCAGAGACAATGATAGGTGGGTCCCAGGCGTTAGGTTGACTGGTCAGCGCCCCGTGATGTCATCCTGACGTCAGCCTTGCGCAATAAATCCTTTTTCTATTTTACAGAAATTCCAGAAAATAGCTGAAACTTTAAAAAATCATAGAAAATTCATTTTAACTCCAAATTTAACATATAATATATGAAAAATGATCAGGAGAAAATCCTCTATCCAAATTTCCAACTTCCAGCTATGTTGGAGTTGATCTTAAAAAGGGATCAGTACCTTTTGCTATTTGATTTAATTGGAATTATTTCAAATTCAATTCAAAAACTATTCCAACTTCAACCATTAAAATGCACCACACATCACTTGTACTTCAGAAGCATTTCACACATATGATCACTTGGTTTACAATGAACAAACTTTAGCAAATGCAAGTTGACCAAATTTGAATAACACTTGGAGTTTGAATTTGAATTTACTTTTCAAATCAACTTCAATTAACATGTGGCAATTCAAACATAGGTCACATCAGCACCTTGCCATGCTTTGTTTTCCATATTGAATGTGCATTGTATTATCTTGATTGTGCTTTACTTCCAGTGCTTCGGTGATTGCATCTTCTCGGTAGAGTTGATCTCGGAGACGAGTTCAACCTCACGTCAGAAGAGTATTACATCGTGATCGTCAGCAAGGCAAGCAACCCCCTCTTTGATCATGTCTATAAAATCCCAGTTCCCTCTCATTCTCGCAAATGCATGTTTAGGATGTCACCATGATACGTTCTACCGCTAGTTGAACCCATTCCTTTGCATGACCTATCATTTTGTCACAGTAGTAAGCAAACCACAATCCTAGCAGATGTAGGAGTTGGTTGTTATCATGTGGCCCCTGCAACTGTTACAGCTTATTGCAGGCTTAGAGTTGTTACCTGAGGCTACTTTGATGTGAGTCGGGATGGTAGTGATCATGTGAATGATGGTGGTAACGTGTTGGTGAATCTACCCTAAACAAAGGTGAACGATGAGAGGCTGTGTAGGAGTACACAGTGGGTTGTCTCGTTGAACACTGCCTTAGGCCCGAGTTCTTGTGTTGTTATCCAAGACTAAGAGTACGACCACACATTGGGCTCACTGACCCCTCTCGGCCTAGTACCTCACCCCGGACCAGTCCAGGAGTCGCAAGTAGTTCGCCCTTTAACGATCTCAAGCAGGTGGAACCAAGGTAAGTGGTTGGCGTATGTTGTGGGCACGTTGAATCAAGTGATCATGATCGAGCGGTCACACAACGTTTGAGTCCGCATCGGAACAATCGGCCGGATTCCGATTGTGGTCCCAACTCAAATAGGCGACTCCCTAGGACTAGAGATGGTGCCGTGAGTGAAGTGTCGTGGCAACATCCTCGCCGGTACTCACTTGAAGGGTCCATCCCCAGGCGGTAACTGATGAGGCGTGTGTGTAGCAGTACACCCCTGCAGGGTTAATGAACTATTCGAATAGCCGTGTCCGCGGTTATGGACTACTTGGAAAACTTTACTTGATCATAGATAACTTGAACTGGATACTTCTAAAATACACCAAGATAAGTGTGAGTGCTATGGCGTGCTTCCTCGTGGGGAAGTCGAGGAAGGCACCATAGTGGAGTATTGGTTGGAGACTGTTACTTGGACTCGTGTACGTTCTTACCTCTCTCTGGTACTCGTAGTTCAGGACTAGCCAAGTCAAAGCTGGCACTTCTGCAAGTGAAACCCCACCTCCCTTTACCTTGACACATGTGCATGAGTAGTATAGTTCCTATGTAAGTCTTGCTGAGTACGACTTTGTACTCACGTTTGCTTATTCTATGTTTTAGAGACGAGACCACTGACCCTGATGGTGGCCTATACCTCGAGCTCGACGTGGACCAATGTCGTATAGTTCCAAGCAGCAGCCTGTGCCCTTTGGAGGGTCGTTGTATTTTCTTTCAGGCTTCTTAAGCCATTTGTTAAACTTGTCTTTACTAAGACATAATTTGCTTCCATTGATGTTTGATGTAATGTTGGATCACATCCATGTGATCTCTGCTTGTAATACAATTATTATGTCTGCTCTGTTTAGCAGAAGTTATAAAGACTATGAGTTTGTAGAGTTCATGTTGTGATTACCTACTGTTTACACTGGACATGTATGCTGCGTGTATGATTATAACATGCATGTCTTAGTGTGGGGTTCGATAGCTTAGTTGTGTTCTTGCCGGCGGTCTTTTATACACCAAGTGGCCCTTAGATGTGCGCAGCTTGGGGCATCGCGATGCGATTGCTCGTGACTCTGTCACGTGGCACACTTTGTTGTATGATCGAGCCCGCCCGAGATCCCGACTAAGTGATCGGGCTGGAGTAAGTCTATGTAAGGGTTATGATTCAATCGATAACATGGTTGAGGCGACCTGTCTGTGAATATGGAATTCACCACCCATATCATTAGACTTGTGTGCGGACGATGAGGACCCATCTCAGTTGATCATCCGGCCTGAATGGGATGCCCCTCACGTTCGATGCTTACCGAGAGTGATCTGTGCTTGGCCTTGTCTGCTTAGACAAGTGGGTACGGCTCTCGGCTCTCCATGTGATTGTATTGTGACCGGAATTACATACGCTAACCCCGGGTCCCGACAGACTTGTTATCAGAGAAGGACTGCCTGTAGGATTATCAAACCATTGGCCGTTGTCGAGTCTAGCATTCTATAGTTATATAGTTACTTTGGGTATAAGGGAACAACGTAAGACTTCTTTTTTCTCCTTATCCTCATCGATCTGAGTTCTGAGTCAACCTCATCTTATTCTACGGGAAGATAGGACTAGGCTCATCTATGTATTTACTAGGACATCTCGTTGATTGCTTCTTTGTAGCCGTAGGAGTGTTGTGGTCTTTTCTGAGCCATCATTCCATAGTGTTTCTGTGGAAGTGATGTCCGTTATCCTGTAGGTTGTCTCAATTTCCATCCCGGTGCAGCCGTTATGCTGCCCGTTTGTGACTTTGATGCTATTGCATTTTAGTCTTCTATCTTAGCATAGAATTGTGTCCTAAATCCTATTCTGATTGTTGATTCTTATCACACAGAATGTCAGGTGCAAATCAAGGTGTTGATCCCAGTTCTGGTAACATAGACGGTGAAGAACCTCCACCACCAACCTCAACGGCAGAAATCATGTTGGAGGCTGAACAGAATCGTCGTGATCAGACAGGTCTTCTCGAGCGTATTGAGCAGAACACTTCTCGTCAGCATCATAGTGTTGTCACCATCCAGGACTTCATTCTCCTCAACCCGCCAGTTTTCCGATGTCCTTCCGAGCCCCTTGATGCCGATGATTGGCTTCGTTCCCTCGAGCGTAAGCTTGAAACAACCCATGTTGCTCCCGGCGATCGTGTGCTATTTGCGTCATATTTTCTGGAAGGTGCTGCTTTTCAATGGTGGGAGAACTTCGTGGCAATGCAACCAGTTGGTCACGTGGTGACTTGGTAAGAGTTCTGTGATGACTTCCGAGGATATCATATTCCGGATCAGCTGATGGAGCGCAAGAGAGAAGAATTTTGCAATCTGACCCAAGGAAAGATGACTGTTCATGAGTATAGGACTGAGTTCACTCGTCTAGCACGTTATGCCCAAGAAGAAGTATCCACCGACGCCAAGAAACAAGAAAGGTTCCGCAAGGGACTTAGCCCCGTCCTTCGTCATGACCTGAATCTTCACGAGTTCATCAACTTCAGGGACTTGGTCGACAAATCCTTCAAGGCCGAGTATTGAAATGAGTTGTATGAAGAGTCTCGCAAGCGTGATCGTGAGTTTGCCCAATCTTCTGGCCCAGTTTCTCAAAAACGCCGTGTATGGATTCCCTTCAATGACGTCAGTCGTGCTGTAAGTGCTTCTAGACCACCAACAACCATATATCGTCCACCTCAACCCAATCTTCCTCCTTGGAATTTTGTTGGACAATCAAGTGCTTAAGTTCCTTTCATTCCACGTGGTGTTTGTTTCCAATGTGGACAATCAGGCCACAATGTTCGAGAGTGTCCCCAAAATCATGTAGCCACCACACCTAATCCAAAGCAAGCCTTTCGTCGTGGTAAGCCACCACCCAAGACTTCCAATGTCAAGCCTCCTGTTTATGAACATGGTTATGTGAATCATGTATCCATTATAGATTCCCACAAGTCAACCGATGTTGTACTCAGAACCCTTCCTGTCAATTCCACCCCAGCTTCGGTTCTTTTTGACCCAGGAGCATCTCACTCATTCATATCCCATGACTTTGCACTGTCACATGACATCTCTTTTTCGATGTTATCCACCCCCTTAGTTGTGCAAGCCCCTGGATCCAAATGGCACACCACCATGGTGAGTCATGAAAATGAAATTGCAATTGAGGGTTTAGTATTCCTTGCCTCACTTATAGCCCTCAAGTCTTCAGACATTGATGTCATCCTAGGAATGGATTGGTTATCAAGACAGAATGCTATCCTTGATTGTAAAGCCAAGTCAGTGAAAATAACCCATCCATCAGGCCAGACAATCAAGTACACCTCACCAAGATCTAAAACCCAGGTGCATTCTTTAAATGTGCTTCCTCTTCCAGACCTTGAAGATATTCCGGTGGTTCGTGACTTCCCGGATGTCTTTCCAGAAGAGCTGCCAGGAATACCACCTGACAGATCTGTAGAGTTTGTTGTAGATCTTATCCCAGGAACCACACCAATATCCAGACGCCCATATAGAATGGACCCACGTGAGTTAGCTGAGCTCAAAATCCAACTTGAAGCTTCGTTGGCAAAAGGCTTCATCCGCCCTAGCTCATCGCCATGGGGTTGCCCCGTTCTGTTCGTAACGAAGAAAGATGGAACAGAAAGGATGTGCGTAGACTATCGCCCGCTAAATCTAGCGACGATAAAGAACAAGTACCCACTGCCCAGGATCAATGATCTTTATGATCAACTTGCAGGATCCTCTGTCTTCTCCAAGATGGATTTGAGATTAGGCTATCATCAAATCAAAATCAGAAACGAGGACATTCCCAAAACGGCTTTTACTACTCGTTATGGTCTTTATGAATACACCGTTATGTCCTTCGGTTTAACCAATGCCCCCGCCACATTCTCGCGCTTGATGAATTCGATCTTCATGGAGTACTTAGATAAATTTGTTGTAGTTTATCTTGATGACATTCTCATCTACTCGAAGAACGAAGAAGAGCACGCAGAACATCTTAGGCTGGTATTGATGAAACTTAGAGAGCATCGCCTGTATGCTAAATTCTCCAAGTGTGAATTCTGGCTACCAGAAGTGACCTACTTAGGCCACGTGATTTCTGCAAAAGGCATTGCTGTCAATCCCGAGAGAGTTCAGGCCGTCCTTGACTGGACTCCACCTGAATCGGTTAAGCAAGTTAGGAGTTTTCTTGGCTTAGCAAGCTATTGTCGCCGCTTCATCGAGAACTTTTCTAAAGTTGCAAAGCCTCTAACTGAACTCCTCAAGAAAGAGAAGAAATTCGAATGGACTCCCAAGTGCGAGGAAAGCTTTCAAGAGCTAAAAAGAAGATTGACTTCTGCACCCGTACTTGCGCCTCCAGACACCAAAAAGGATTTCGAGATCTATTGTGATGCCTCACTGCAAGGGTTAGGATGCATACTTATGCAAGATCGACATGTGGTAGCTTATGGTTCACGCCAGTTGCGGCCACATGAAGAGAACTATCCTACCCATGATCTTGAACTCGCTGCCGTAGTTCATGCCCTGACAACTTGGCGACATTACCTCCTTGGTAATCGTTGTGAGATTTATTCCGACCACCAAAGCCTCAAATACATTTTCACCCAGCCAGATCTTAATCTCAGGCAAAGACGCTGGATTGAGTTGATAAAAGATTATGACTTAGGAATTTCTTACACCCCAGGCAAAGCCAATGTCATGGCTGATGCACTTAGTCATAAGTCGTATTGTAACAACCTCATGTTACAACAGTATCAACCAGTTCTTCATGAGGAATTTCGAAAGCTCAACCTCGAGATTGTTCCTCGTGGATCTCTTTTCAACTTGGTGGCGAAACCAACCCTTGAGGATGAAATCATAGTTGCCCAAAGGCGTGCACGAGGTGTTCGCCGGATCAAGGAGAACATTGCTAGCGGAGTTTCTAAATGTTTCTCCACAGATAGTAAAGGAACGGTATTCTTTGAAAATCGTTTGGTAGTACTTAAGAATAGGGAGCTAAGGCAACTCATCCTCAAAGAAGCCCATGACACGCCCCTCTCGATTCATCCCGGTAACACAAAAATATACCGAGATCTACGCCAGAGATTTTGGTGGACTAGGATGAAGAGAGAAATTGCTCAGTTCATTGCTGAATGTGATGTTTGTCATCGCGTTAAGGCAGAACATCAAAGACCTGCTGGTACTCTTAGACCTTTGCCTATCCCCGAGTGGAAGTGGGATAAAGTCAGTATGGACTTCATTACCGGCTTTCCAAAAACCCAGAAAGGAAATGATACCATCTTCGTTGTCATAGATAGACTTTCCAAATTTGCTCACTTCCTTCCCGTTCGTGAGTCTATAACTGCTAGCCAGTTAGCGGACCTGTATGTCTCCCGAATCGTGTCACTTCACGGTGTTCCTTTGGAAATCAATTCAGACCGTGGTAGTCTTTTCACTTCTCGATTTTGGGAAAGTTTCCAGAATGCTATGGGAACCCACCTCTCTTTTAGCACCGCTTATCACCCACAGTCCAGTGGTCAAGTAGAAAGGGTCAATCAAATTCTCGAAGACATGCTGAGAGCTTGTGTTATCTCTTTCGGAAAGAAATGGGAGAATTCTCTTCCTTTTGCCGAATTTGCGTATAACAATAGTTTTCAATCTAGTTTGGGCATGGCTCCTTTTGAATTTCTCTATGGACGGAAATGTCAAACACCCCTAAACTGGTCAGAAACCGGTGAAAGACAATTCTTTGGACCGGATTTGATTCAGGATGCAGAAGAGCAGGTTCGCATTGTTCGTGAGAAATTGAAGACAGCCCAGTCTTGTCAGAAAAGCTATTATGATCGTCATCATAGGGAAGAAAGCCATAATCTGGATGAGAAGGCTTACCTTCGGGTTACTCCTCTGAAGGGTACCCATCGCTTCGGTATCAAAGGCAAGTTGGCCCCATGTTATATCGGCCCCTTTCGCATTCTCGCTAAACGTGGAGAAGTTGCCTACCAATTGGAACTACCCCCTCACCTCTCCCAGGTTCATGATGTCTTCCACGTCTCTCAACTCAGGCGTTGCTTCAAGGACCCCGCCCGCAAAGTAGACCATGAAACGCTTGATCTCCAAGATAACCTTTCATACCGGGAGTACCCTGTTCGTATTCTTGATGAAGCGGAGTGTAGCACCAGACGTCAGAAGATAAGATTCTTCAAAGTGCAGTGGTCACATCATTCAGAGAAAGAAGCCACCTGGGAATGAGAGGATCGTCTACAAGCTGAGTACCCCACCCTCTTCTCGACGACTTCTGAATCTCGGGACGAGATTCTTTTGAGTGGGGGCGAGTTGTTAGAACCCCAATTTAGGTTTGTGTTTAACCTAGCTTGCATTTTTGCATCATGAAAAAAAATTGCAAAAGAAAAGGAATTGGGGAAAAGAAAAGCCCTAATTGAATTAAATAAAAAGGCCAGAAATAAATATTTTTCCAAAATTCTTTTGGATGTATTGAAAAATCCTAAAAATGAGTCTGATCATTTTAAAAGTGATTTGGGATTAATCCCATACTCATAGATTTTCCAATAATCCAAATAGTGGCTTGGAAATTAAATTTAAATGCTATTTGAATTGGATTCAAATATTTTTGAATACCAAAAATTCCCAAAACTTGGGGGTGGCTAGTAACATGCCATGTAAGTCCATATAAAAGTTTATGGAATTTTACAAAATGCCTAGATATTTTTTTCCAAGGCAAAACAAATAAAACAGAAAGCATAAAAAGAAAATTAGAGAAAGAAAAAGAGGCCCAACTTACCTGGAGCCACCAGGCCTGGCCCAGCCCAGCCCAGTGGCTCTTGTCGTCTTCTCCCCGGGCACGAGCACACAGCTGCGTGCCCGGCATGCCGTGGCCGCCGTGGCCGCCGTGGCCACGCAACAGCTTCCCCTCGTCCCTATCCAAGCCGAGGAGCCCCTCGAAGACCCCCCTGTTCTTCCCCCTTCCTCTGGTTCTTCCCCCCCTCTCTCCCGTGCGTTCCCGCGAGGACCCAAAGCTCGCCGTCGCCGCCGTGTGCGCGCAACCGTGGCCAACGTCGACTATACGCCGCCCGGCCGTGTCCTTTGTGCTCCTCTCCGCGTCCTCGTCATCCCGCGCAATGAATTGGACCAAGTAGCCCCGAGGGCCGTCGTCCCCTTCATCGTCTTCGTCGCCGGCTGCCGGACCTCGCCATCGATTGCGCCTCCACCAACGCCTCCCCGGCTTCCCCGAGCTCATCTTCGCACTCAGGGTGAGATGACGCTGCTTTCCCCCCTAACCCCGCTCGCCCTAGCCCCCGGAGTCACCCTCCCCGTCGTGGCCGTCTCCGGTAGCCGCCCCCGCCGCAAGCAGTCGTCGCCCTAGACCACGCCGGTGACGCCCGACTCGCCAGATTGACGCGCGCGTGCGTTCTCTATTTCCTAGTGGTCGCGGCGCCACGAACCGTGGCCGGAGCCGCCCTCTCCAGTGGGCGCCGCCGCGTCCAGTGCTGCCGGCGGCTAAACGCCGGTCGGCTGGGTCATTAGGGGCTAACCCCCCCTCCTAATCCCTCTCTCTCTCACTGACTGGTGGGACCCAGCCCCCCTTAATCCCCTGTCATTTTATTTAAAACAGAGTTAACACCAGAGACAATGACAGGTGGGTCCCAGGCGTCAGGTTGACTGGTCAGCGCCCCGTGATGTCATCCTGACGTCAGCCTTGCGCAATAAATCCTTTTTCTATTTTACAGAAATTCCAGAAAATAGCTGAAACTTTAAAAAATCATAGAAAATTCATTTTAACTCCAAATTTAACATATAATATATGAAAAATGATCAGGAGAAAATCCTCTATCCAAATCTCCAACTTTCAGCTATGTTGGAGTTGATATTAAGAAGGGATCAGTAGCTTTTTCTATTTGATTTAATTGGAATTATTTCAAATTCAATTCAAAAACTATTCCAACTTCAACCATTAAAATGCACCACACATCACTTGTACTTCAGAAGCATTTCACACATATGATCACTTGGTTTACAATGAACAAACTTTAGCAAATGCAAGTTGACCAAATTTTAATAACACTTGGAGTTTGAATTTGAATTTACTTTTCAAATCAACTTCAATTAACATGTGGCAATTCAAACATAGGTCACATCAACACCTTGCCATGCTTTGTTTTGCATATTGAATGTGCATTGTATTATTTTGATTGTGCTTTACTTCCAGTGCTTCGGTGATTGCATCTTCTCGGTAGAGTTGATCTCGGAGACGAGTTCAACCTCACGTCAGAAGAGTATTACATCGTGATCGTCAGCAAGGCAAGAAACCCCCTCTTTGATCATGTCTATAAAATCCCAGTTCCCTCTCATTCTCGCAAATGCGTGTTTAGGATGTCACCATGATACGTTCTACCGCTAGTTGAACCCATTCCTTTGCATGACCTATCATTTTGTCACAGTAGTAAGCAAACCACAATCCTAGCAGATGTAGGAGTTGGTTGTTATCATGTGGCCCCTGCAACTGTTACAACTTATTGCATGCTTAGAGTTGTTACCTGAGTCTACTTTGATGTGAGTCGGGATGGTAGTGATCATGTGAATGATGGTGGTAACGTGTTGGTGAATCTACCCTAAACAAAGGTGAACGATGAGAGGCTGTGTAGGAGTACACAGTGGGTTGTCTCGTTGAACACTGCCTTAGGCCCGAGTTCTTGTGTTGTTATCCAAGACTAAGAGTACGACCACACATTGGGCTCACTGACCCCTCTCGGCCTAGTACCTCACCCCGGACCAGTCTAGGAGTCGCAAGTAGTTCGCCCTTTAACGATCTCAAGCAGGTGGAACCAAGGTAAGTGGTTGGCGTAGGTTGTCGGCACGTTGAATCAAGTGATCATGATCGAGTTGAGCTTGATGGCGGTCACACAACGTTTGAGTCCGCATCGGAACAATCGACCGGATTCCGATTGTGGTCCCAACTCAAATAGGCGACTCCCTAGGACTAGAGATGGTGCCGTGAGTGAAGTGTCGTGGCAGTATCCTCGCCGGTACTCACTTGAAGGGTCCATCCCCAGGCGGTAACTGATGAGGCGTGTGTGTAGCAGTACACCCCTGCAGGTTTAATGAACTATTCGAATAGCCGTGTCCGCGGTTATGGACTACTTGGAGACCTTTACTAGATCATGGATAACTTGAACTGGATACTTCTAAAACACACCAAGATAAGTGTGAGTGCTATGGTGTGCTTCCTCGTGGGGAAGTCGAGGAAGGCACCATAGTGGAGTATTGGTTGGAGACTATTACTTGGACTCGTGTACGTTCTTACCTCTTTCTGGTATTCGTAGTACAGGACTAGCCAAGTCAAAGCTGGCACTTCTGCAAGTGAAACCCCACCTCCCTTTGCCTTGATACATGTGCATGAGTAGTATAGTTCCTATGTAAGTCTTGTTGAGTACGACTTTGTACTCACGTTTGCTTATTCTATGTTTTAGAGACGAGACCACTGACCCTGATGGTGGCCTCTACCTCGAGCTCGATGTGGACCAATGTCGTATAGTTCCAGGCAGCAGCCTGTGCCCTCTGGAGGGTCGTTGTACTTTTCTTTCAGGCTTCTTAAGCCATTTGTTAAACTTGTCTGTACTAAGACATAATTTGCTTCCGTTGATGTTTGATGTAATGTTGGATCACATTCATGTGATCTCTGCTTGTAATACAACTACTATGTCTGCTCTGTTTAGCAGAAGTTATAAAGACTATGAGTTTGTAGAGTTCATGTTGTGATTATCTGCTGTTTACACTGGACATGTATGCTGCGTGTATGATTATAACATGCATGTCCTAGTGTGGGGTTCGATAGCTTAGTTGTGTTCTTGCTGGCGGTCTTTTATACACCAAGTGACCCTTAGATGTGCGCATCTTGGGGCATCGCGATGCGATTGCTCGTGACTCTGTCACGTGGCACACTTTGTTGTATGATCGAGCCCGCCCGAGATCCCGACTAAGTGATCGGGCTGGAGTAAGTCTATGTAAGGGTTATGATTCAATTGATAACATGGTTGAGGCGACTTGTCTGTGAATATGGAATTCACCACCCATATCATTAGACTTGTGTGCGGACGATGAGGACCCATCTCAGTTGATCATCCGACCTGAATGGGATGCCCCTCACGTTCGATGCTTACCGAGAGTGATCTGTGCTTGGCCTTGTCTGCTTAGACAAGTGGGTACGGCTCTTGGCTCTCCATGTGATTGTATTGTGACCGGAATTACATACGCTAACCCTGGGTCCCGACAGAGACATGACGGTGTACTCGTAAAGACCATATCGAGTAGTGAAAGCCGTCTTGGGAATGTCCTCATTTCGGATTTTGATTTGATGATAGCCTAATCTCAAATCCATCTTGGAGAAGACAGAGGATCCTGCAAGTTGATCATAAAGATCATTGATCCTGGGCAGTGGGTACTTGTTCTTTATCGTCGCTAGATTTAACGGGCGATAGTCTACGCACATCCTTTCTGTTCCATCTTTCTTCGTTACGAACAGAACGGGGCAACCCCATGGCGATGAGCTAGGGCGGATGAAGCCTTTTGCCAACGAAGCATCAAGTTGGGTTTTTAGCTCAGCTAACTCATGTGGGGCCATTCTATATGGGCGTATGGAAATTGGGGCTATGCCTGTTATAAGATCAACTATGAACTCTACACACCTGTCGGGTGGCTAGGTTTAAGGGGTTGGATCTCTGGATAGCTTCCTAGAGGAAGACCAAGGTTTACTAGGGGATACAACAGATATGTCAGAGTAGAAAAGTACCCCAACATAATGGTTAGTGTGGTTATTCTGGCTAGAAGACATCTGAAGTGGGAGGAAGAACTGCAAATGCATCAATATAGGTTTCTAGAGTAAAACCTACAACAAACTCTATGGAACTGTCGGGAATGCCACCTAACAATTCTTCTAGAAGGACAACCGAAATGGAGGGAAGGATTTTGCAATTGCATCAGATTATGAAGAAACCTGGAATGACTCGGACAACATAACGGCTGTAATTGCAAGAGAAATGAAAATTCTCACAACATCTCAACAACACTTACATAAGAAGTCTCAAAATAGGAAGCACAACGACTCTAGACAACCGAACACAACTTTACTACGGCTACAAGGAAGCAAACAACGAGATGTTCTAGTAAGACATAGATGAGCCTAGTCCTATCATCCCGTAGAAAAGATAAGGGTGACTCAGAACTCAGATTGATGAGGGTAAGGAGAAAAAGAAGCCTTACGTTGTTCCCTTATAGCCAAGTAACTATATAACTATAGAATGCTAGACTCGACTTTGACCAAGGGTTTGATAATCCTACAGACAGTCCTGCTCTGATACCAAGTCTGTCGGGACCCGGAATATGCGTATGTAATTCCAGTCACGATGCAATCACATGGAGAACCGAGAGCCGTACCCACTTGTCTAAGCAGACAAGGCCAAGCACAGAACACTCTCGGAAAGCATCAAACGTGAGGGGCATCCCATCCAGGCCGGATGATAAACTGAGATGGGTCCTCACCGTCTGCTCACAAGTCTAAATGCTTATGGGTGGTGAATCCCATACTCATAGACAAGTCGCCTCAACCATGTTATCGATTGAATCCTATCTATTACATAGACTTACTCCAGCCCGATCACTTAATCGGGTTCTAGGGCGGGCTCGATCATACAACAAAGTGTGCACGTGACAGATTCACGAGCAATCGCATCGCGATGCCCCAAGCTGCGCACATCTAAGGGCCACTTGATGTATCAAAGACGGCCAGCCGGATCACAACTAAGGTCTCGAAAACCCATACTAAGACATGCATGTTATAAACATACACGCAACACACATGCCTAGTATGAACAACAGGTATCATCACATAACTCTACAAAGTGTATCTTTATTGACTTACACATAGAGCATACAAAGATCACATGTCTGTGAACAACATTACATCATACAACGGAAGCAAATTAGGTCTAAGTACAGAAAAGTTTAACAAATGGCTTAGAGAAGCCTTGTTCAACATACATGCCCTTCCACGAGGGACCAGACTGCTGTCTGGAACTATACTACCAAGGTCAACATCGAGCTCCACGAAGGTGACTCCATCGGGGTCCGGCTTCTCATCTAAAACATAGAATAAGCAAATGTGAGTACAAAGTCGTACTCAGCAAGACTTACATCAGAACTACACTACTCATGCTCAAGTTTCAAGGTAAAGGAGGTGGGGTTCAACATGAAGAAGTGCCAGCTTTGACTTGGCTAGTCCTGTGCTACGAGTACCAGACTTGAGGTAAGAAGCGTACACGAGTCCACTACCAAGTATCCAAACAATACACCACTATGGATACTTCCTCGACTTCCCCACGAGAAAGCACGCCATAGCATTCACGCTTATCTTGCGAGTTTTATAAGTATCCATTCAAGTTGTCTATGATCAAGTAAAGGTCTCCAAGTAGTCCATAACCGCGGACACGGCTATTCGAATAGTTCATTAACCCTGCAGGGGTGTACATCTTCACACGCGTGTCATCACTTATCGCCTCATTCTTGTCACCCTTCAAGTGGGTGTCGGACGTGGATGAAACCAAGGCACTACCCTCACATCACCTTCTCTAATCCAGGAGTCGACTACCTGAGTTTTTCACCGCTCGAGAGTCCGGCCGGTTCCACGAAACGGACTCAGATAATGCAAGGGACCGAGAGGCCACCTTTGACAGATGGTTTCACTGCCTCACAGGTCCACCCACATATCTATGGTTAGGTCAAATGGAAAGCCCGAATCTAGTGTGACTCCTGGACCGGGTCGGGTACGTAAAGAGGCCAAACGGGGCTTCCATAAACCCTACATGTGGTCATACTCTTTGTCTTGGATCACAAAACAGGAACTCGGGGCCTAGGGCAGTGTTCAACGAGACAACCCACTGTGTACTCATACATAGCCTCTCATCGTTCACCTTTGTTTAGGGTGGATTCACCAACACGTTTATCGTCAGCATCACTGTGTTCATTCCATCCCGACTCACAATCATAACATCCTCATTGTATCACTAAGCAGCAATAAGCAGTAACAGTTGCAGGGGCCACATGCTCATCATTCAACTCCTAAATCTGCTAGGATTGTGGTTTGCTTAATACGGTGAAAAAATGATAGGTCATGCATCGGAATGGGTTCAACTATGCGAAAGAACGTGTCTCGGTGATCTCCTAAACATGCATAAGCGAGACTGAGAGGGAAGTAGGATTTTATAGACATGATCAATGGGGTTTGCTTGCCTTGCTGACAATACACGGGGTTTACCGAACTTCTTCTCCTTCGGGGGTGATCACCGTCTCGGAGGCACTGTTACCGAAGCAATCATCAACAAAGGGGGCAACATTGAATGGAAATGCACAAGCACATGATAAGGTTGTCCATGATGTATATGGTACTGGTTTGTTGACAATTCAATTTAATTGAAGTGTATTGCAAAGGATTTGCAAATTCAAACTCCAAATTCAAATTCAAATTAAGCCATATACACATTTTCTACTGTCCACCCATTTTAAAATGGTCAAACATGAAAATAAGTTGCATATTCTTAATCCTTGCATTTTTCTGATAATTTTTCATATATTATATGTTTAATTTGGAGTTAGTATGAATTTTCTATGAATTTCCAAAGTTTAATTCATTTTCTGGATTTCTCTGGTTTTCTTTTAATTAGAAAAGGACTTATTGCATCGTGCTGACATCAGCATGACGTGGGGGGGGCGGCTCTGACCTGTGGGCCAGGTCTGTAAGTGACTCAGGGTTAAACCCCTGTTTAATTAAACTGACAGGGGGTGGTTAGGGGGCTGGGGCCCTCCTGTCAGCGACTGTGGGTGGGATTAATGGCTGATTAGCCCTTAAGCTAATCCAACCCGGTCGGCGGCTAGCCGCCGGTGCCACTGGGCACGGTGGAGCCCCGCCGGAGTTGCATTTTCGTCCACGGGAGGGGCAAAGGAGGGCACGGTCAGGTGCCTCTCGCACGCGCGCGTCTAGCAGTGCCATCGGGGGTTCAAGGGGAGGCTTGGAAGCACGCTGGCGACGAAGAGCAGCGGCGGCCGGAGTACTGGAGAGGGGGGCACGGGGCTACGGGCTACGGCGAGATGCGCGGAGGAGTTGGGGCGAACGGGGAGCTCACCCTGGTGCTACTGGAGCCTACGGGGAGGCCGGAGGGGGGCTGGACGGAGTGGAATCCTTCGCCGGAGTCCTCTGTGGCCGGCGGCAAGACCTTGAAACTGGCGTCATCTCCGGGGCCGTTCGGGCTCGATTGAGGGCGGGATTCGATGAAGGCGACAGCTGTAGGTCTTCTGGACACGGTGGCTCGCCGGTAGGGGCACGGTGGCCGCGGGGGCGCGTGACGGCGACGACTTGGTGCGCTCGGGTGCGGCGAGATCGGGCGAGAGAGAGCGTGGAGAGAGAGACAGAGGAGGGGGAAAGGACAGAGGAGACGCCCAGGGCCTCCACGGCGCAGATAGGGTCGAGGGGGCAAGCAGGAGGTGGCCAGCGGCATCGGCATGGTCGCCATGCAGCGGCCTGCCTGCCTGTCCCGGGGAAGAAGACGACCCTGCCCTTAGGCTGGGCCGCTTCAGCTAGTCGGGCCTCTTTGCCAAGTAGGCCTCTTTTCTGTTTTTCTTCTTTTCTTTTTATTTCTGTTATTTGTTTTGCTCTGGTAAAAAAATACCATAGCATTTTATAAAAATGTCCAAATATTTTTAAAAATCCTAGGTGGCCAGTAGCAAGCCACTTGTGACTTTTGGGCATTTTTGAAATTCAATCAATTTGAATTTCAATTCAAATAGGGGTCAAATTTAATTTCCAGGGCACATTTTGATTTTTAGAATATTCCATGGGCATGGGAATAAACCCAAACCACTTTTGAAATGATCACCATAATTTATAGGAATTTTCCAATTGTTCAAATGATTTTTGGAAACATATTTTTATCTGGCCATTTGAATTAATTTCTCAGGGCTTTTCTTTTCCCCATTTTTGAATTTATTTTTGAATTTTTTACATGATGCAAAGGGCACAAACAAGCCCTAGCACTTACCTAACTTGGGGTTGTGACAGATAGAGAAGTTGTTTTTGTGGAGGCATTCCCCTTGAAAAAGCCTATCATTCTAGACTACTAGCAGTCCACCAGAAGCTCCCACTGATGGGACAAATTCAAATTTGTTGAAATTTCTAGGGCAAAAGTTTTTTATGTAGGAGGAGTCAAAAGATTCTCTCTTTGTTTCCTGCAGGAAAACAATTGAGCTATTGGATTCAGAGATTTTGTTTGACACTGCCAGCCACTTATCTTTTGCATTGATGCCCCTAATGTTCCAATTTAGGATATTCCAAGATGCAAACATCAGTAAATAGAAGGGGGAACTGAGAAAATAAAGACCTGAGGGTCACTGGGAGAGCAGACAAGGGATCCAGTATCATTAAAGCACAAGTATGCAGAGAAATTATTACAGGGCCATCAGAACCACAAAATAATGACCACCAAGCAGTCTTTTCATAACCACAAAATGCTGATTTCATAGTACTAGACATGGCAATATGGAGTTTGTCAGGTCTTCTTTGGACGCTTGCTTCCCTTGTCCTTGCTCCCCTTCTTCTGTGTTTTCTGCTCCAGCACCTCCACATTGGAGTCCTTGGCATTTACCTTGCAATAAGTCACATTTAAAATTTTAACCACTTTGCTTTTAACTAGAGGAGGAATGGCATAACATGCTAAGCAGTTTTTGTTGATACAAGGTGTTTGTCTGAATCCTTTTGCATTACATCTTAGTCTGTTGCTCCTCCTTACCTCAGTTTCCACCAGGTGGCTCTGTCTTTCCTTTTCCCTTTAGCATGCAGAGCACTAGTGGAGGAAATCAGGGTGCTTTTCCCTTTCTCTTACTGACTATCCTGAGGGGTGCATCCATTAGAGGCATGATTAGATATGGATGGTTTAGAAGAATGCTGTTGTTGTTGCATGCCAATGCAAATCAAAGAATCAGATGAGGGACATTTTAAAGGAATAAAGAAGTCCATAAGTTCATCTTTATCATTTTAATCCACAATTATATTCCACATTTGAGATTGAAGAAATTTTCATACCCATTCAAACTTGTCAGGAGATAGGAGTTGTCTTGCAATAAAAAAACACATTCAATAGGAATTTTAACCTGAGTAGAATCTTCAGTTCTGACAGTAAAGGATGACATCTAGGGAGCCAGCTCCTGATTTCCAGAAGAAGCTTCATTTTCCTGGAAAGATAGTTCATGCATAGAGTATTTTCCTTTAATTAAAAAACCAGGGGGTGCAGAGAGCAAAGAACTGTCACTGTTTTCAGAGTGACTAAAATCCACTTCAGGAAAGCTTCCCACCTGCTTGCTGTTAACTTCAGCATTTTCCTCATTTTCCACAACAATTTCTTCATCAACAGAGGTACTGTAATTAGAAGTTTTAGATTGGGTTTCAGCCAAGTCCTCCAGACTGGCTGGCTGAATAACAGGATCTAGAGGATCTTCCACAATGTTCCAGGGATCAGTGAGAGAGAAGAATGGTTGCGTTACTTCAAGCACTGGATCATTGGTTGCCACTGTAACTTCATGTGAGTCAGGTGGGTTGAGGTTTGTGTTGCAGGAAATTGATGGCAGTGTCAGTGGTTCAAAGGGGATTATAGCTCTGGATGAAGAGGTTGAATTCTTATGTGTGGAGGCAGAAAACTGAATTCCCAGTTGCAGTGTGGGATGATGGGATTCAATGGGCTGAGAAAGAGTAGCCTCATCTGGAAGCCCACTGAAAATGTGTCCCATTAGGTTTAAATCAGTGTTTCCCTCCAACATACCAAGTTCAGAGCTACCTTCAGAAATGTTATGCACTGAGTTTGATCCCAGTGGGAGAGTGAGGCCACTGTCAGAGCTGGCTTGGTTAGCAGAGCTATTGTTGATCAGTTCTACTTGCTCTTCAAGAGGCTGCATTAGCTCCTCCAGAATAGGGAATTCCCCTGGTTTTAGCTCTTGATCTACCAAGATATTTCCTTCTGTTTGTGGCCATTGGCCCCATCTAGGAAGATCAGCTGCCTCATCATTGTCTTCTAACTCCTGGTTTAGATCAGGAATGTGCACCAGCACTTGTTCATGATCAGGCAAGTTAAGATCATCAACTGCTTGGTGTTGGAGAATGGGGACAATGAAGTGATGCAACTGGTTGGGGTGGAAGTGGGGGTTAACCGGGAGGGGAATGGGGTTGCCATCAGGGGGAATGGGGTCTTCATCTGGTGGGTGTGACACCCCCAAAATCAATCCGTGTATAGTAATCATACACGTAGGGTACACGGTGAGATTAGGGTGCCACGATGAGAATATCACAGCACAACACTAAACACAAAAGGATAAACCAATATGGTACAATACCAGGGATCACGAGGATCCGAATACATAAGTCATACACGCCATAATATCTGAGTACAGACATAGTTAGTCAAGTTCTGACTTAAGAAGGCTAGCACAAATGACATCAGAGATACAGATCGAAAAGGCGAGGACTCCTGCCTGGGATCCACCGAACTACTCCTGGTCAACGGGGAACTCGACGTCGTAGTAGTCGCCTCCGGGGTACTCCTGCTCCTGGGCTCCGACGTCGACTACAACGGCCGATCAGGCAAAACGAAAAGGGGGAAATAAAGAAAAGGTGAGTATCTAGCATACCCGCGAGTCTTACGTCCGCTACTAAGCATTTATGCATTGTATCAAATGGAAAGGGGAGGCTATATGTAGTGTACTGCAAGGTAGAAAGTCAGAGCAAGGATAAGAAGCTAGGCCTATCGAAGACTAGAATCTTCCAACGAGTTTTGCAGCATGAGGAGAGAATAGCCAATAGTTCATATAAAGCATAAAGTAACAATGCAGCAGAAGTTGCTGCATCACTGTATAATAGTAAGTTGTAATAATTAGCAATGCCTCCGAGGTCCCTTCCTCGACATCCCAGCGAGGAAGAAAACCCGGAACCATATAGTTTAATAATAATAGTTTGTAGTGGTAAGATCGAGCTTCAGCATAAAGCATCCTGTTACCATGGACAAGACTATTCGAATAGATTAATCTTCCCTGCAGGGGTGCACTTGTGTTACACTACACGCACGGATCTCCAGGGAGGCGGGAACCTTGTTAGGGAACGCTCCACCGAGGCTATCCGACACTCCATGGCCCATCTTTCAAACTCAACAGAGAGGCCATCCGCCGGTCTAAATCCTAAGTACGCAGGGCCTTGGACCCCAACCCGAACGTACTCCTGCATGGTGCGTGGCTGGCCGGTGAAGCAAAATCAAAGCAAATACAAAACACACTGCCGTGGCAAATAAGACAACACCACTTCCCGGCGCAGGCTGCGGTACTGCTGACGTCTGAAGAGTCCTCGGACGAGACTATGAAGCAGGGGAGCCCATAACTCGTAATCCCCACGGGTAGGTAGTGCGTACATGGCATATAGACAACTCAAGACATACACCAAACCATTAATCTTTTTATTAACTTGCGAGACAACCGTTATCGTTGCCTCGACTTAACTGACCCGCGGACAACGACAACAGTCAGGACCACCAGTACATCGGTGCCTTCCCTGTCGTCCCACCAAGTCTCTGCGGTTATCAACAAGGTGAACCGTCTCCTTACCTTGTCTCGCGTGTGCTCCTGGAGGAGCTCGACTTTCGTGGTTTGGTAACTCTCGCGGACAACAATCAGGGGCCAAGCACACCGGTACACTGGTCGTACCCTCCCTGTCGTCCCGTCGCAATACCACTCGCAGGCACCGTTGGGTCGCCCGACTTCTTACCTGAAGGACAACCGTTGCTCAGGTACCTAGAGCGGCTATACAGAGTCAGCAATGAGTGGAGTACAAGGATTACTCCTTGATAGCTCACACTTGATGGTGGCTCGGCAGAGCCGAGCTAGGGGGCCTGAGGCGGTGTCTACATTGTGCCGTACCTGTGCAATTATAATATTTGTATCCGCGTTCACTCCCCTGAGTGATCACGACCCGTTATCTAATCCTAGCTAACAATGCACAGGGCTCACTACTGAATATAATAAATATATTTATATAGGCAGCATAGGATAAAGGAAGGTGCATCAAGGGCGGCAATGACAGACTATGGAATAGAATAGGTTTGTAACATAGGAACAACAGTATCAATGCCTAGTGCAATAAAAGTACGGAAAGGTAGGCGATATTTGGGGAAGAGAATGGATCTACTTGCCTGGAAGCTCGGCAGTAGAGGTAGGGTCGTCGACGTAGTAGTCGTACCCAACAGCGGTGTAGTCGACAGCAGCGGGGTATATCGAAGATAAGGGGGGGGGAAGTAAATACATAGCAATCATAAACAAACATATGCATGGCATGACATAAGAAAATGTAACGGTGTTCTAACGCAGGGCAAGGTATTATGTTCGGTGCGGGAATTCGTCCGGGGATGAACTGCCAACTCCGGGAGATTTTCGGACAGGGTGTCCGGAGGGGGAAGGTACCATGCCAGAGGTGTCCTGGACATCCGAAAAACATGTGAAGGGTGTATCCGTGTTAGTTGATCCATTCTGAACAACTTTCGTGTTCAGAATAAATTCATCCAGGTAGTTTATCGGTATCGGGCAATCATTGGACAGTCGGTCCGGAGGGGGGATGGTTCGATGTTTGTTGTGTTAGAGGGGTGTGGTGGACATACGGATAGCGTATTCGTATTCGTTATATTTTTCTGATCAATCTTCATGTATAAAGTTTTTGAATCTGACTTACGGTTTAAAAGATATTTAAATTCAAAGTTTTAAATCATTTTAAATCAATTTCCTAAATTTCTTTTATTAATTAATCTAACATTATCCACAAAGGGGGTTGACCAGGTCTAACCTGTCCAGTGTGTCGGGACCCGGGGTTAGCGTATGCAAGACTCGCTACAACACAATCATGTGGAGAGCCGAGAACCGTACCCACTTGTCTAAGCAGACAAGGCCAAGCACAGAACGTTCTCGGAAAGCATCGAACGTGAGGGGCATCCCATCCATGCCGGATGATCAACTGAGATGGGTCCTCATCGTCCGCACACAAGTCTAAATGATATGGGTGGTGAACTCCCATACTCATAGACAAGTCACCTCAACCATAGTATCGATTGTATTATAATCCTTACATAGACTTACTCCAGCCCGATCACTTAGTCGGGGTCTAGGGCGGGCTCGATCATACATCAAAGTGTGCACGTGACGGAGTCACGAACAATCGCATCACGATGCCCCAAGCTGCGCACATCTAAGGGCCACTTGGTGTATAAAAGACCGCCAGCCAGATCACAACTAAGGTCTCGAAAACTCATACTAAGACATGCATGATATAATCATACACGCAACACACATGTCTAGTATGAACAACATGTATCATTGCAATTCTCTACAAAGTTTACAACTTTATTGATAACTCTTACAGAGTGCACACAGAGATCACAAGTCTGTGATCCAACATTACATCAAACATGCGGAAGCAAAGTAGGTCTGAGTATAGACAAGTTTAACAAATGGCTTAGAGAAGCCTTATCTATAAACAAACCCTTCCACGAGGGACCAGTCGTCTGACTGGGACTACACTAGCTTGATCAGTCGTCGAGCTCCAGGAAGAATCCACCTTCGGGGTCAGGGGGGTTCATCTAAGACATAGAATAAGAAAACGTGAGTACAAAGTCGTACTGAGCAAGACTTACGTAGGAACTATACTACTCATGCACATGTATCAAGGTAAAGGGGATGTGGGGTTCAATGCAGAAGTGCCAGCTTTGACTTGGCTAGTCCTGAACTACGAGTACCAGACTTGAGGTAAGAAGCGTACACGAGTCCACTACATGTCTCCAACCAATTACACCACTATGTTGCCTTCCTCGACTTCCCCACGAGAAAGCACGACATAGCACTCACGCTTATCTTGGCAAATTTTATAAGTATCCATTGAAGTTGTCTAATAATCGAGCACAATTTTCCAAGTAGTCCCTTACCGCGGACGCGGCTATTCGAATAGTTTATTAACCCTGCAGGGTGTACTGCTACACACATGAAACGATCATTTACCGCCGAGATCTCGTCACCCTTCAAGCGGGTGTCGGCGAGGATAATTTCCACAACTTTTACCTCACAGCCAACTCAAGTACAATGGAGACGCCTATCTGGGCTGGAGTCCACATCGTGAACCTGGCCGGTTTATCGATGTGGTCCCAGAAGATGTGTGTAGGGTCCCAAGCCGGCCTGAATAGCCGTTCTTCCACTTCGCAGACCGTGCCACAGACCTACTGAACTCCGAACTATTGCGACTCATTGAACCGAGAAGGGGTGAGTTAGTAGGTTGAGCGGGGGTCCATGTGCCCAACATGTGGTAGTACTCTTTGTCTTGGATCACCACACAAGAACTCGGGCTTAAGGCGGTGTTCAACGAGACAACCCACTGTGTACTCCTACACAGCCTCTCATTGTTCACCTTGTATTAGTGTAGATTCACCAACACATTTCCACCATCATCAACATGATCACTACCACCCCGACTCACAAAAGAGTAACCTCATTGTAACTCTAAGCATGCAATAAGCAGTAACAGTTGCAGGGGCCACATGATATCAAACAACTCCTACATCTGCTAGGATTGTGGTTTGCGTACTACTGTGACAAAATTATAGGTCATGCAAAGGAATGGGTTCAACTATGCGGTAGAAACGCATCATGGTAATCATCCTAAACAATGCATAAGCGAGATTGAGAGGGAAGTGGGATTTTATCGACATAATCAATGGGGGTTTGCTTGCCTTGCTGACGGGGTTCACACACGGTGTCTTCAACGAAGGGGGTGACCTCCGGTTCCGGCTTCACTTCTATCCGGACAAACAAAGCATGAAGTAGTAATCAATATGAATGCAATGCTCAAGCACATGAGTTGAAGGTTGAAACTTGATGTATGTGTCACTGATGTGTGGGTTATTCCAATTAAAAGGAGTATATTGCAAATGAATTGCAAATTCAAACTCCATTTGATTTATCGATGAATTTCAAATGCATTTGAATCCATGAATGTTCATTTGAATTGGTTGAGCATGAAGTGATGTTGTAAAGGTGAGGTAAAGTCTCTGATGTGTGGATGAAACCATTTAAAAGAAGTGTGTTGCAAAGTCATTTGCAAAATCACTCCAAATTTGAATTCATATTAAAAGCATATGGATGTTTGCCACTTTTCACCCAATTTAAATTGGTCAAACATGAAAACAAAGTCCATATTCAAAATCCTTGCATTTTTCTGATAATTTTAGACATATTATATGCCCAATTTGGAGTTGAAATGAATTAGTTATGATTTTCTAAAGTTTAAAGCTTTTTTGACTTTTCTGGATTAAATAAATTGATTTAACCAATTATTGCGTCAGCCAGATGTCACTGTGACGTCAGGGGGGGTGACTGGTGGGCCAGGGCTGTCAGTGGCTGGGGGTTTAATTATCTCATGTTTATTTTAAACTTTCTTAATTAGGCAGCCTGGGTGTAAGGCCCGATATGCGGTACTGTTCCAGATCTAGATGTTTCCATCCAGTTCCGGGGACGAAGCACATATCGGTCCCACCGCGACATATGACAAAGCCATATGCCCCGGATTTCCAACATGATATCACAACATTACAGATACAAGATACAACATCTCATACAATCGGCATACAACTGCCTTAAATAAAATACAACAGCGGAAGATACATGTCTGAGTACAGACTACAAACAAAAGCCTAGTGGCAAAGAGAAAAACATCGATCCCATAACCACACGGGTCCAGGCCCTCCGCCGGGATCCGCCTAACTAGTCGTCGTCGAGTCTCCACGGGAAACGTCGATCACCATACCTGTTGTCGATCGAGAACCCTGAAAAGAGTTTGGGGTAGTATCATGAGTACAGAGGTACTCAGCATCCAACTGTAGTGGTCATCTGACCCAGCAAGGACTTCATCACTCGTCATTCTAGGACAACTAGTATTTTACGGTAAGGAAGGGGTAAGTGGTGAGGTTGCTGCCGCACTAGCATTTATGAAGTGGCTAACGATCTAGAGAGTAAGGTAAGAAGCCAAGCATTCGATGAGGAATCGCCTCCAACAAGTCTTGCTATCAACTACTGTCGCAAACATAACACCTATCCTATCCTTGTCCTCCTCTTCGCATCCCGACGAAGAAGAAACAGTCAAGGCACACACACGTTGATCAAGTTATATTAAGATTATCTCAGTTGTTGTTGTCTATGAACAAGGAGTAGGTCTCAAGTCGTCCATAACCGTGGACACGGCTCCTCGAAAAGATTTAACCCTGCAGGGGTGTACCAACTTCCCATTACGAGGCGTCGCATGCTCGCCCATCTCTCTCAGTGGCTACCCATTATAGGCAACCATTTTATGATTTAGTTCCAAGAGATCTGAAACGACAGGTCCCTCTAACTAACAACGCACAAATCCGGGTGGCCCCCGGGGAGTCGACACCCAATCCAAAAGCTGGCCACGCTCTCGGATCGGACTCTTCCATAAGGCTAAGGTCGGGGTTAGTCTCGCCTATATAACAGGGGACTTCCCTAGCTCACCAAGTGTGGACCAACAGAGGAACTATGTCTCCGCTGGCCCGAGTTGTTTGAAAACTACTGGCAGCTGACCAGCACACACACAGTTTCAAATGGTAAATCAGCTTGGGCCACCACTAGAAATGTTTGAAGCTAGGTAGGTAAGAAAAGGGGACCCCACAAAATCCCACACGCGATTAGGCACGCTCAGTCTTAAAACCAATACCCGGAACTCGGATCCTAGGTGACTCAAATGGAACAAAGCGTCGGGGCGGGATAGCCTAAACCTTCCATCCTTCGTCGAATATAGTCAACATTACAATAATCATATCATCAACAACAATATAATAATGTGATATCCCAAACCAAGGAGTAACAGGGTAACATCGTAGCATCCTAAGCATGCATACTAAGCAGGGGCTGAGCAACGAGCAATAGTAACAAGGAAGTACATGGTTTGCTGGGAGGGGACATGGCTGTATCAGTTTGAAAGAGGTTGTAAACATGTGGTAGGATCAAACATCGAACCTAACCTATACTAGCATGCAAACCGCTGGTTGAAATAGAATGGATCATAAGTAATGTATAGTCCTTGCCTGTTGATAAGTCGGGTTCCGAAGGTGTAGCCGATCGCAAGCTCGCATCGTCTCCGAGAGGTACCCGCGGAAGCACACAAGAAGGAAACACTGGAAAGCAATCAACGGTGCACCACTATTACTACGGAGCAATACAAGATCAAAGAGGAAACACAAGGCACGACAACGCGATACGGATCTATCGTCGAGAACGGTTACTAACGATTTAAGTGGAGTACTCGTCACACTCGAAGAATACCGCACGTTTACGGTGGTTCAAGTTGCTTAGCTACAGGTGATCAACCAACGGTTATTAACATGGCAACTCAAGCAAGCATGGCATAGCACACAAACATGGCAAGAGGTGAAGCACAAAGTAAACTATCTATGCTAGTCAATTTAAGTGGAGCACAACCTAGACATGCATAGCACTACTTGCCCCACAACAATTAAAGGATTTGGTACTGATCTGCCCTAAACCATATTTTAGGTTGGTTAACAACAGCAAACAATAGCATAAACATAAGGTACACGAAAAACTAATCAAGTTACATATAAAGAACACCCCAAACGGAGTTACGGTTAAAAAGATATAAGCAAAACAAGTTACGGGCACAAACTGCCAACATCACGGAGCACAGTTTAGAGCAAAGCATAAACAGGTTAAACAATGCAAACATGCTCACAAATGACTTGAAATAAAGTAGACATGACAGGGAAGGCATGGAAAAAATAATCATGCAAATAGGCATCATAGTTCAAAAGATATTAAGCAAACAACATGGCATCGCAAAGTAACAGACTTAGAGAAAAACAGAGGTGGCTGTCAAAAACAGCAACATATCAACTTTGGACCTAAATAACTATATGACCAGCAAGCATATCATGGCAATGAAATACATGGGATGAAAGTAGACATGATGCTTAACAATATGCAATTGGAATCACTCAATTCCGTTAAACGGTAGCGACACACTCGTCGACCGAAGTTGCAACAAAATAACAGCTTCAGCAACAACAGCACAATAACATCATGATTACCACTTTGGAGCAAGATTTAATACAGCTAAAGCACCCAAACATGGCAAGTTAAAGCATGTAATTTAAGTACACATGATGCTTAACACAATGGAAAAAGAATCAATGCAATAGGCCTCATGGATTTGTTACAATCATCATGCAAAGTTGCAACACAATAATAACAGCAGCACATAATAGCAATTTGTAGCAGTTTAACGGCCTGATGCCCACTTTAGCACACAATTACACAATCAAGATGAGCTCAAATGCAAATGCTCACAAAATATGAATTAAAGTACACGCAATTATGAGAAACTTTCGTTTTGGGGGCACGTTCATCGGAGCTACGGTTTAAGCGTTATTAACGGTGCAAAACAGATCACAGCAGCAATTGCTCCAGACTTAGCAATTTTCACAAGCAGCAGAAAAAGATAAATAACAAAAGAAAAAAAACAGGGGCTCACCCAAATGGGCCAAGCCCATTTGGCCAGGGGACTTGAAGGCCTGCGGCTGGGCCATGGATCTGAAGGCCAGCTCCTGCTGGTGGGCCCGCTGGCTGGGGCGGCCCACGTGGCCGTCCAGCGCTGGATCGGGGCTCCTCCCGATCGGAGTGGAGCCAGGGCGGCGGCTGCCGTCGCCGGTGGTGGCGTTGACCGGCGAGGGGAGGTGGCGGTGGGGTCGGGACGAGGCACCGAGGAGGGCGCGGCACCGGATCCGGCGGACCTCGTCGTCCGCGGCGGCTGGCAGCGAGGGGCAAGGTCGGCGGCGCGAATCCGGCGGCCCGGCGGGGGCTCTCATGGCCATGCTCGGCTTCCTGTGAGAGAGAGATGCGAGGTGAGAGGAGAGGAGGGAAGAGAGGGAAGAGAGGGAGAGAGGAGGGGAGTGAGGCGACCAGGGGCGCGGCGGCCGGCTGTGGCCGGAGCTTGGCGGCGGCGGCCTACGGGCGTGGAGGCGGCGCACGGTGGGAGAGAGAGAGGAGGGAGAAGGTGGAGGCAGGGTGGGAGGCGATCTCGGCCGTCAGATCGGGCGATCTGACGGTCCAGATCTGCTGGGCTGGAACTGCTGCGAAAAATGGGGATTTTGGGGTAAAACTGGGCAAAGTGGAGGGGGGGTGGCTGCAAATTTTGGCTAGGGAAACCCTAAGTGGTGGGGTGGTCTATTTATAGCCCAGGTGGCTGGCAGTTTGCAAAAACATCCCGATTTTTCTCTCGCGCGCGCGGTGCTCATGTTTCTGACCGCCGGGGGTCCGCAGTACCTCCGATTCGGGTAAAACTTCGAACTGCGCGATCAGTGCGTCGAGCCTGAGGCGTTCACCTCGCGCTGGAACCGTTCCGAAAACACTTTCCGGCGCGCTATAAAAATATCCCATTTTGTTATTAAACGGGGTTTTCGTTCCGTTGGCTGCGGCTGGTCTCGTGCGGTTTTCGCGACGGTGATCGGGTGAAACCCGGTGTCGCAAAGGTCGAGTGTCAAGGTGGCAAGGGTCGGTCTCCGTCCGGTACGAGATAAGAGGGGGAAAAATAATCGCCGATCGATAAATCGGGGATGCAAACACCGCAAACAAATCAGACAATCGAACGATTCACGCCGAAAACAAATTTTTTAATTTTTGTGAATACTGGGCTGTTACAATGGGCCCACTGGTCAGTGGCCTAGGGGGTGATTAGGAGGGGGGGTTAGCACGGTTAAGGCCCTAATGGCCATGGCGTCGCCGGCGACCTCTGTGCTCGCCGGAGCACCGTCGGGATTGCTGTAAAGGGCACGGGGAGGGGAGTTAGAGGCACGGGCGAGTAGTTAGCGCTCGTCCGCATCTGCTAGGGCTAGCTGGGGCTCGCGGGGACATCTCGGGGCACGTCTACGACGACGGGCGCGGCGGCGGGGCTCTGTCAACGGCGAGAACAGCGAAGAGCGGCCGGGGAGGAGCGCTACTAGGGGGAAAATGAACGTGAGCTTACCGGGATCTCAACGAGGGGCACGGCGGGGCTGGGGAGGGCTCGGTGGTGAGCAATTTCCCACGGGAAACGATGGAGACCGGCGGTGAGATCTTGGTGCAGTCGTCGTACTTGTTGGCCCTCGCCTCGAATTGATGCTCTTGGTCGAAGAAGTCGTTGCCGGGAAGGACGAAGGACAAGGTGGAGGGGCTTGAGGACTCCAGTCGCCGCGGTGGAGCGCCGCCGTGCTCCGGGTAGGGCTTCGGCCGTGGCGCGGATTCGTCGCCGGAGAGAAAAGAGAGGGACCTGGGACAGAGCTAGAGGTGCGGGGGGGGGGGGGGGGGGCGGGTTGTGGCGTTGCGTGACACACGTTGGGGCAGAGGGGAGGCCTAGAAGGGGGCTGGTGTCGCCGTGGCGTCCTCGCGCGTGCTCTGCTCCAGCGAGCTGCTTGGAGCCGCGGGGGAGGAAGAAGACAAGGCGAGGGGGCTGGGCTGGGCCGGCCAGGTCAGGTGGGCCTTCGCCTGGGCGTGAGGTAACTTCTCTCTCCTCTGTTTCTTTTTTTTTCTGTTATTTTTTTGTCTTGCTAAAAAAATAGCTAGACATTTTATTAAATGCTCAAAATTTATATATGGACTTACATGACCAGTAGCTGGTCATTCTCAAGTTTTGAAATTATTTGAAATTCAAAATATTTTAATTCAAGTTCAAATAGGGGTATTTGATTAATTCCAAGGTCCTGTTTGAATATTTGAAAAATCCATGAGCATGGGATTGCTACCACATCACTTTATATGTGATCATACTCATTTATGTGAGTTTTCAAAAAAATACAAAAGGAACTTTTGGAGTAACTTTTTATCTGGCCATTTGAATTAAATTCAATTAGGGCTTCTGCATTCCCCATTTTGAATTTCAATTTGAATTTTGAGCATGAATGCAGGGTAGCTCTTGATTCTAGCACATACCTAATTTCGGGTTGTGACACAGTGGGTCCCATTGGTCAGTCTCTGATTAATAAAAATGTTTTAACTAAGTCTAATTAAACCAGTGGACCCACATGTCATACTAACATTTTAACTTTCATTTTATTTAAAATAACTAATTTAACAGGGGGCCCACCTGTCAGCCTAGCCATTTTAATTAAACAGTTTTAATTAACTTAAGGGCATGGGGCCCAGGTGTCATAGGCTAGGGGGGTATCTCAGTTTTAATTAGCAGGGGATTAGGCCTTAACAGAGAATTAGTGGGGGTGGGGCCACATGGCAGTGGGTCAAACCCACTAGCCACGGGGACACACGCCGGCGACGCGGCCACTCCGGCCAGAGGCACGGCGGCGAGGCTGCTAGCCAGCTCCGGCGACCAAATCGTCGCCCGCGAGTTGCATTCGAACGAGGGGGAGGCGTTGCGCCGTTTGGTGGGCTAGGTTTAGCCAGAAACCCACCGAAGTGCACACGGTGGCGAGCGCGGCGGCGACAGGGCCACGGGTACCAACGGCGAGGGGGTTACGGGGGGCCTTTAGGGCGGGGGCTGGTGGGTTCGAGAGCCGGGGACACGGCGAGTCTGCTGACGCGAGTGGCGCGCCCAAAAGCAGGCTCTAGGCCGCGCGAAGGATCACAACGGCGACGGCGGAGCCATGGTTGCCATGGCGGACCGAGCTACGGGGCGTAAGAATCGAAGGGGATGGTTGGAGAAGGTGTGTAAGCTCACCGGGATGATGTAGCCGTTTAAATGGGCTCGGGGGAGGGTCGACGTTGGCCTGAACTTGACGGAGCTCGCCGGCGACTGGAGGTTGAAGACGAAGACGCAGGCGCCACCACCGGGCTCCTCGTCTCGATTCCTTCCGCGTGTAGATGTGGACGACGACGGTGGTGCTCGTGGACAACACGGCGCAGGCTGGGGAGGCCGGTGGCCACGCCGAAGCGCGACGGCGGCAACGACGGGATCGGGCCGGTTTTTTTCCTCGACGTTGGCGAGGCGGAGAGGAAGGGGCGGGAACTAAGGTTAGGGTTAGAGGTGTGTGGGGGGGGAGGGGCTTGGGGCACTTATCCCCGCCGGCTTGTCGCCGATGGGCGACACGGCGACGTCGCCGGATGTGGCTCCGTGCGATGGCCGCCACGCCATGGCGTGAGCAGTGGAGGGAGAAGGAAGGTGGGCGCCGGGGTGGGCTGGGCTAGGCCCAGTGGGAGGGGAGGGGTGTTGTGCCCCTGAGCGGGTTTTATTATTTTCCCTTTTTGCTCTTTTCTGTTTTCTAGTATTTTCTTTGTGTAATTAATTCAATTGCTTCAGCATTTTTGTAAATTGTGATAGGTGTTTGTAAATTAAGTCTATACCCCATATCAGTGATATAAAAGGTTTGGGGCACATATAAATTCCTTTGATATTTCTTTTAATTAATAAATACTCAAGGTGGGATTTTTAGGCTACTATTGGAATTTGTGGATTAATTCATAGCTCACAAAAATACCCAAGTTGGTTCAACATGGTTCTATTGATTTGTGGCATTTTACAAAATTGGTTTCATAATTTTTGGCCATGGTTTAATTTGCCACAATGTTTTTATTTTCATTAAAAAAGGTTTAGGGTTTGGGTTTGATTCCAAGTGATCAAGGCACATGGGGCCTTGGGTTTTGATCACCACACATCGTGGACTTGAATATGATTAGAACAAAGTTTGATTAAGGATAGGGATCAAAAGTGATTAGCAACAGTGATGATCCACAGTGAAAGTGATTACTGTTACAGATACTGAGGGTGTTACAAATCTCCCCCACTACAAGAATTCTTGTCCCGAGAATTTAAGTGGTAGTGAGGAAAAGATCGGGGTATTCATCTCGAAGGCGATCTTCGCGTTCCCAAGTGGCTTCATCTTCAGAATGATTCGACCACTAAACCTTGAGGAACTTGACGGCCTTATTGCGGGTTCGACGTTCAGACTGATCGAGAATGCGGCTCGGATGTTCTTGATAAGTCAAGTCTTGCTGCAGCTTGATCATATGATGCTCCACTTCTTGAATAGGGTCCTTGAAGCAGCGACGGAGTTGCGACACGTGGAAGACATTGTGGACTTGGGAGAGGTTTGGCGGCAATTCCAACCGGTATGCCATGGGTCCAGTCCTAGAAAGGATACGGAACGGGCCAATGTAGCGAGGAGCCAACTTGCCCTTGATACTGAAGCGATGAGTGCCCCTCATGGGAGTGACACGGAGGTAGGCGTATTCACCAGGTTGATAGACCATTTCCTGGTGTTTGCGATCGTGGTTGCTCTTCTGACGAGACTGGGCGGCCTTGAGATTTTCTTGCACAACGCGAACCTGATCTTCAGCTTGTTGGACAAGATCGGGTCTGAAGTAGGGTCGTTCCCCAGTTCATGACCAATTCAGAGGGGTTCGACACTTACGTCCGTAAAGAACTTCGAAGGGGGACATCTTCAAACTAGCCGGATAGCTATTGTTGTACGAGAATTCCGCGTACGGGAGAGATTCCTCCCATTTCATGCCGAATGAAAGGACACAAGCGCGAAGCATGTCTTCCAGCACTTGATTGACTCGTTCAACTTGGCCTTGCGACTGGGGGTGATAAGCGGTGCTGAGAGACAGACGAGTTCAGAAGGCTTCCATGAAACTCTTCCAGTATCGTGAGGTGAAAAGGATGCCACGGTCTGAACTGATCTCCATCAGAATACCGTGGAGTGACACAATCCGGGAGATATAAAAGTTTGCCAACTGACTAGCAGTGATCGTCTCCTTGACTGGCAGGAAGTGAGCAATCTTGGAGAATCGGTCGATGACGACAAAGATTGCGTCGTTACCTTTTTGTGACTTTGCAAAACCGGTGACAAAATCCATTTCGACTTTGTCCCACTTCCAATCAGGAGGAGGGAGTGGTTGCAACCAGCCAGCAGGTTTTTGATGTCCGGGCTTGACGCGACCTCAAACGTCACATTGAGAAACATAGTGGGCGATGTCTTGCTACATGTAAGGCCACCGGTACCATTGACGAAGGTCTTTATACATCTTGGTACTGCCAGGGTGGATTGACAAGGGAGAATTATGGGATTCTTCCATGATATCCGGGCCACAGTTAATGATGGCCGGGCTCACAGGAACTACTAAGCGGACCTTGAAGTACACAGTATCACCATCATTGGTATCAATAGTAAAGGAGGAGGGCTTTCCTTCTGCGATGTCTTGCTTAATCTTCACAATGTCAGCGTCATGAGGTTGTCTACTCTTGATGAGGGCGTCAAATTTTGACTCGAGAACCAGGTTATTACGTAACCTTGTGGAACAATCTCGAGGTTCAGCTTGCGAAGCTCTTCATACAGAAGTGGTTGATGTACCTGAACCTCAAGTTCAGAACAGTAAGCTTTGCGGCTCAAGGCATCGGCCATCACATTAGCCTTGCCAGGGGTATACGAAATATCCATGTTGAAGTCAGCTATTGTCTCGAGCCATCGTTGTTGACGAAGATTCAGGTCCGGCTGAGTAAACAAGTACTTCAGACTTTGGTGGTTGGTGTAGACCTCGCAACGATTACCGAGGAGGTAATGTCGCCACAACTTCAATGCATAAATTACTGTTGCCAATTCGAGACCATGTGTTGGATACTTGTCTTCGTGAGCACGCAACTGACGAGAGCCATCAGCAATCACTTTGCGCTCTTGCATTAGGACACAACCTAATCCTTGACGAGACGCGTCGTAATATATCACGAAGTCCTTCTGAGTATCAGGGGGAGCGAGCACCGGTGGAGAAGTTAGCTTGTCCTTGAGCGCTTGGAAACTTTCCTGACATTTATCTGTCCACTCAAACTTGACGCCTTTGTGAAGCAGATTAGTCAGAGGCCTGGCAATCTTGGAAAAATTCTCGACGAAACGGCGGCAATAGCTAGCGAGCCCGAGGAAACTGTAGACTTTCTTGACGGTCTTGGGAGGAGTCCAGTCAAGAATATCCTGGATACGTTCTGGGGTGACGACAATGCCATCCTTGGAAATCACATGTCCAAGGTAGGTTACTTCGGGAAGCCAGAACTCACACTTAGAATACTTAGCGTATAGTTTGTGTTCTCGAAGCTTCTCCATTATAAGATGAAGATGTTCAGCATGTTCTTCTTCATTCTTGGAATATATCAATATATCATCCAGATAAACTACGACGAACTTATCGAGGTACTCCATGAAAATATAATTCATCAATCTGGAGAAGGTGGATGGAGCATTGGTTAAGCCAAAGGACATGACGGTGTACTCGTATGATCCATAGCGAGTAATGAAGGCAGTCTTCGGAATGTCCTCATCACGGACACGGATTTGGTGATAACCCAACCTCAAGTCGAGTTTAGAAAACACCTTGGATCCGGCAAGTTGATCACACAGATCGTTGATCCGGGGAAGTGGGTATTTGTATTGGATGGTGGCTTGGTTAATGGCCGGTAATCTTGGACCAATCGGTTTGTCTCATCGCTCTTCTTGACAAAAAGCGAAGGTGCTCCCCAAGCTGAGGAACTTGGGCGAATGAAACCCTTCCAAAGTGCTTTGTCGATCTCCTTCTTAAGTTCAAGGAGCTCGTGCGGTGGCATCTTGTAAGGATGCTTAGCAATAGGGGTGGTGTAGGGCTTCAAGTCGATGACAAATTCGACTTCCCGGATTGGGGGTATTCCTGGCAGTTCTTCGAGGAAGACGGCGGGGAAATCGTGAACGACTGGAATGTTCTCGATTCCTTCGAGGGGGGAGGCATTCAAAGCATTCTTCATAAATATCTGCGTTTCAGCATTACGGGTAATTCGGGTGGTGTGGTTAGCAATCTCTCCGGAGGGATGAAAAAGTTGGACAGAACTGGTGCCACAATACAGTGCGGCATTGTGGACTTTCAACCAATCCATTCCCAGAATGAGCTCTATGGTGGAAGACGTTAGGATGATGGGGGAAGCAAGGAATTCAATTCCTTCAATTTCAATGATGGTTTCGGGCACTATCTTGGTGGTTCGGCATTGGCCTATCGGGGTGCGAACAACCATCGGTGGGTTCATCTTTTCCAACGCAAAGTTATGCGACAATGCAAATGCTTCTGACATGATTGAATGTGATGCTCCTGTATCAAATAAAAAAGTAGTAGGTACGGAATTAACGAGAAGGGTACCCATCACGGTAGCGGGTTGTTACTGAGCTTCTTCAACATTGATGTTGTTAGCATGTCCACGAGCATAAGAAGCAGACCCAACATTATAGTTGGGGTCCTGTTGTTGCCACGACCGTTTCCGTGGCCAGCAGGGTGAACTACCAGTTGCTTCTGTTTCTGGGGGAACTCTCTGGAAAAATGCCTAGGTTGGCGGCACGTGAAGCATAATCCATCCCGAGGACGAAGGGGGTAGCATTGGGTGGTGCAGGCAGAGCTCTTGGCATCTGCGGTGGTGGAGGCAGACGGGGTGCAGCATAAGATGGCCTTGGAGCAGGGGCATGTGAATGGTTCACACTGTGAGGGAGCCAGATGCGACGCTTTTGTGTTGCGCCCGAAGATGAGCCAACGTCACGATAGAGTTTCAGTGAGTTCTTGTGCTCCATCTGGGCAGTCTCGACGGTGATAGCCTTGTTCACCATGGTGGCGAAGTTGGCAAAATCATGAACGGCAAGAGCGAGAATGAGGTCTGGATTGAGGCCATGACGGAACTTCTGCTGCTTGCGAGCATCAGTGGTGATCTCTTTTTCCGCATAGCGAGAGAGGTTGTTGAACTCACGCTGATAGGCTTCAACAGTCATGTTGCCCTGGGTGAGGTTGCGGAATTCTTCCCCCTTACGATCCATGATCCCCTGAGGAATGTAGCGGGCGCGGAAGGCGGACTGAAATTCATCCCAAGTGATGACTTCTCCGACTGGCAGTGAACACTTGTGGGTGCTCCACCACTGAGCCGCGGCGCCTTTCAGGTGATAGGACGCAAAGTTCACATAGTCGGCTGGATCGACATTAGCAGACTCCAGCTTGTGAGTGATGTCGCGAAGCCAGTCATCAGCATCCAACGGCTGAACGGAGTTGCGGAACATAGTGGGGTTGAGGCGGGTGAAGTCGTGCAGAGTCACGGTGGCGTGCTGATGGTGGTGCCCATTCTGATTCGGCTGGGGGAACTGAGCCATGACATTCTGCATGAACTGACGGTTAAGCTCGAAATGCTGCATCATTGCGGCCATGTAATCCGGCGGCGGAGGTGGGTTGTAAGGCCCCTGATGCGGTA
The DNA here is from genome assembly GCA_950022295.1 of Bromus sterilis. NCBI lineage: Eukaryota > Viridiplantae > Streptophyta > Magnoliopsida > Poales > Poaceae > Bromus > Bromus sterilis. The sequence continues at coordinate 340,806,252 of OX465596.1, read as the reverse complement.
CTAACTCTAACTAGTCGCTTTCGCGTCCGGTCGGAGTTAGAAGCGCATCAAACGCCACCGGCGCATGACACTCGCACTCGTGTCGCTGCTGGATTCTCGACAACAGGTATATAAAGCATAACTCTATAAGAAAGAAATACATATAGATAGATAAATAGAACAGGGCATACAACGCCACTGTCTAAGAATACAACATCGTCTGAGTACAACTCATCAATACATCAAGCGGAAGCATAATAGGGACCGAGTACGGTCTAGATCCAAATTTCCCTAGAGAGGGCTACACATAAATATCCACCCACGGGAACGTCTGAACCCAACTATAAGATCCTACTGGTCGAGGTACTCGTACTCGTCGTCATCCTCAGGGGGCACCTCCACGAAGTAACGTCCGGTACTGGGGTCGAGGTAGTAGTCCACTGCAGCGGCCGATCAGGCAAAGCGGTAAAGACAGAAATGTAAACGGGGGTGAGAACATGTCATTACGGAATAACTAACGCTACAGGAAAGGTAAAGACATAGACCGGTTGCAGCCGTACTAGCATGTATGGTGGCTACCTATTCTATCAGAATAGAGATGAGATCCAAGAAGTTCCGTCGACAACGTGTCATAAGTCGGCTATTCACCTACTTACGCAAACATAACACAACCTCGTTTCTCTCTCGGTCCCCCTGGACGAAGAAAGACAACCAAGGCACGCACACGGTTTGTCAAGTTTTATAGCATGATTATAATTGATGTTATTCTATGAACAAGGAGTAGGTCTCAAGTCGTCCATAACCGCGGACACGGCTTTTCGAAAAGATTTACCCTGCAGGGGTGTACCAACTGTCCATTATAGACGTCGCATGTACGCCCGGTTTCAACTTGGCTAGGTAAGCGCCTGAAACTCCGGAACGTCAGAGTCCCTCTAACTAACAATGCACATATCCGGGTGGCCCCCGGTGAGTCGACACCCAACTCAAAAGCTGGCCACGCTCTCGAATCGGACTCTACCGTATGACTCCAGGTTTGGATTACCGGTTAGTTCTCTTATGAGACCGGGTCCTCAGCCGGTCTATTTGGGTCAGACAAGGAACTATGTCCTCCTGGCCCTGGTTTGGTTTGGAAACAACTGGGGATCCAACCAGCACACACACATTGCAACTGTAAATCAGCTCGGGCCACCACTAGAATGTACGAGGCAAGGTAGGTAAGACAAGGGGGGCCCATAAAACCCCACACCCGATTAGGCACGCTCGTCAAGAAACACAATACCCGGAACTCGGGTCTTATGTGACTCAAATGGAACAAAACACCAGACGGGAATAGTCCAGCCTTCCACCTTTCGTCGAATATAAATTAACACCATTTAACAATAATAAATATCAACCAACTTATTATACAGCATGTTATCCCAACCATAAACATATAGGGTAAGCAGCAAGTTTTCTAACCATACTAAGCAATGGCTGAGCAGCGGTAACTTAGCAGTACAACGATTTGCTGGGATGTGGGGATCATGGCTGTATGGATTTAAAACATGGCATATAAGGTGGATAGGATCAAGCAACAACGTTCTAAGACTACAGCTAGGCATGAGCAGAAAGTTATAAAGTAATGACACAGTTTCTCCCCCTTGCCTGGTAAGGTAGTCGAAGCAGCACCCACGGTACCCTCGGGCTCGGTGTCGGACAGCTCCACGTAAGTCTCCTCGTCAGTCTCGGGTGCTAACGTAAGATACCGGCAAGGAAAACACACAAGTAAGCAACTGATGCAAACTCGAACAAGGATGTCATGCTCAGGTTTCATTGACATGGTATGACCCTGTCTAATCAAGTTTAAATGAAGGTGATGATGACAAGTCATCACTTTCATATGCATTTATTACATTGCAATGGCTTTGGTCTAAGCCTTACTTTAGGTGTAAGTAGCATGTTAGCATGACATGATCAACAAAACAAATGCAAGAATTTAAATAACATGAAAGTAAAACAACGATTCCGGAGACGGAGTAGTGTCGGTGAACTTGACACAAGGAAGGTGCAACAAGGTTGGAACCCAGCCACATTACATATGACAATATGTTGGGGGTTGAATTGAAAAAGGAGATGACATGAAACAAGACTGAAAAGATCAGATGATCAACATTTCAAATGCACTGAAGTTGAAATGTTGCAGGCAGAAAGATCTGAATGCATCTGGATCAGGTGAACACACTTTGAACTCATGAGTTGTACAAAACACCACGAGAACTTCACCATTGAAAACCTTGCAGAAAAGCACCCCAAAAACATATATGATATGTCTCCATTTGAATTTGCAAGGGCAGTTGCAAATTCAACCGAAGTTCAGGGGGCTGAGTGCAAAATTGCACCACATGAATTTTGAAAAGGGCTCAATGACTTCATCCTCATCACCATGCAACTCCTTGTGAGAAATTTCCCAAAATCCATATATGGCATGGACAATTTAAAATTTTGAACCACTTGACAAAAACAAGAAATGAAAAAGGGGGTTATTTGCAAAATGGCCACACTTCAATTATTAGAAGGGGTCAAATGCAAAAGTGAACCTCACCATGTTGGTCAGTAGCTCAAGCTACCCCAAAATCATATAAGGCATGCCCCTAATTGCAAAAGATGTTCAAATCAGAATTGAATTTGAAAGCAAATTCAAATTTGAATTTAAACAGAAAAGAAATCAAAGAAAAGAATAAAAACAAAAAAGAGCTTGGCCTCCATGGGCTGTTCTCGGGCAAATCCGGCCCATCCCGCCTCTCTGGCCCGCACTGGGCTCAGTCCACGCGGCCTGGCAGCCTGGGTCGCTGACGCGCGGGCCCCAGGTGTCAGCCTTAGGGAAAAATCAAAAATTGGGGGCGTCGGCTGGGACTCGAACCCGCGACTCGCTGCGTTACTCCACAGCCCCCTACCACTGCGCCACGAAACGTTTTCTGAAACTAAACGCGATGCATGCTAGGTAAGGTTCAGAGTTCATCTGCTCTGAACTGCGAACACCTGCAGGCTCTGAACCCCGGCGTGACACTCTGCTGCGGCGAACCCCGCATCGCGTACAGGAGGGCTCCGGCCACCACGCCATGAGATGAACTCGAGAGGGCACCTTGCTCTCCTCGGTGGTGTGCGCCATGGCTCCTAGCTCCACCTCATCTACTCGCAATCCTCACCGGAACAGCACGGCGGCAGAACGACTACAACTTCAGACCACCACCGCGCATCCAAACATTCAGGCGAACCGTGCGACGAGCACACAACGACTCCGGCCATGGAATTGCTTGCAACAGCGAGAGGGAAGTACCACGATCACGTGGTTGCCCTGGCTCAGACCTGGATCTCATCGGAGGGGATGCCACGTTCGTCTGAACCCATGACGGTTCTGACTGACAGACACACGCAAGATTCAGACACGGCGAGTCCAACCTAGCTACACGAAAAGGGGGCTCATTTGGCGCTAGAGACACGCCCTGGACACCCCTAGAGCACGCGGGAGGTCGTTCGAGACGCACCACGGGCACGGTGATCACGAACCTCTCACCGGCGACGAGCTACGCGGCCGACGGCCTACTGCTATGCGGAGAAAAACTACGCGCGGGATCTAGGAGTAGAAGAGGGCGTCTCAGTCACCTTGGGTGGCTTGTAGACGACCCCGAGACGCTGCTGCAGAGGACGTCGTCGATCTCGCCGGCGACGTGGAAGAAAAGGCCCACAACTTGACGGCGTCGCCGCGGGCTCGAATCGAGGCGCTTCGCTTAACCTGCACGGCGGGAAAAAGGAGGTGAGGGGCTGGAGACGACTCAGACGTGAACGCAGCAAACGACGACGGGTGGAAACGGAGAATTGCTCGTCGGAGCTCACCAGGTCAGGTGGAACAGGGGAGCTCCATGACAGCGAACGAGGCGGCGGCGGCGAAAACTGGAGGGAGGAACGGGGCCTAGGGTTCGCGAGGGGCCTCTGGTGCTCTCCTTATAAAGGGGGAGGCCCTCTGGCCACGTCGGCCGCATCGACGTCGACGCCTCCCGCCGGCTGAGAGAGAGAGAGGGAGGGGACCCTGGACACGCTGGAAAGACGATGTCCCAGGGTCGCTCGATCTTGATCAAACGGCCATCGACGTCCCCGCGTACCGCTTCGCTGGACGGATCTCCAAGCGGGCTGCGGAGCGGAGGGCTGCTGGGCTGGGCCTCCAGCAAGACGTGTAGAGGAAGAGAGAAAGAAGCTTGCTGGACCCCTTTTCCATTTAAAATAAACAGAAAAGTGTACAGGGTTTTTCTGGATTAAATACAAGTGAGAAAAATACACAAAAATATGTAAAATCATCCTTGCATTATTCCTCAATTTCTAAAAATGGTTTGGGCATTTTTGACAACAACAAAAGTGGGAGCTTCTTTTGAATTTCAAAATCACTTTGAATTAGAGCTTCTGTTTATGATGAAGTCAAAAATACCTTGAGGATTTTAAAACCCTTGCAAAGGCAAAAGAAATGGCTAGGCCAAAATTGGGGTCAAGAGGAGTGAGCATGCAACAAGGAAAATTCCTCCATTCCCCTTCTTGAACCATTTTGAATGCAAAAGCAAACAAACCAAAAAGGCTCCAATCCCAATGCAATTTAAGATCATCACATGGAATCTCAATAACATCCACCATGACAGGTTAGAAGTCCAACAGAGGAATTACAATCACATGGTGTTTGATAGCTTATTACATGTGGGCTGTTACAGCTCTCCCCTACCAACAGAGGATCTCGTCCCGAGATCTAAGCAAGAAAAAGCTCTGGATACTCAGAACGGAGATGATCTTCACTCCCCCACGTTGCCTCCTTCTCCGAGTGATGTGCCCACTGCACCTTGAGGAACTTGACGGTCTTGTTGCGAGTCTTGCGCTCGGACGAATCAAGAACACGGACTGGACGCTCTGAGTAAGAAAGATCCGCACTGAGCTGGATCTCGCCCAAGTCCACTGCCTACTCTGGCTTCTTGAAGCACTTCTTCAACTGAGACAGGTGGAACACATCATGCACCATAGCCAAGCTGTCTGGAAGCTGAAGGCGGAACGCGAGAGGTCCCCGAGTCTCTAGGATGCGGAACGGACCAACGAACCTTGGAGCCAACTTGCCTTTGATCCCAAAGCGGTGAGTGCCCCGAAGTGGAGACACTTTGAGGTATGCGAAGTCACCAACTTTGAAGTCAACACCACGGTGCTTCTTGTCATAATAGGCCTTCTGCCTAGACTGTGCTGCCTTTAGGTTCTCCAGGACAATCTTCACTCTGTCCTCTGCCTCTTGTATCACATCTGGACCGAACAGCTGCCTCTCACCCGTCTCGGACCAGTTCAAAGGTGTTCTGCACTTGCGACCATACAAGACTTCAAACGGCGCTGCCTGCAGACTTGCCTGATAGCTGTTGTTGTAAGAGAACTCAGCATACGGCAAGCACTCTTCCCACTTCATGCCAAACGAGATGACACATGCCCGAAGCATGTCCTCGAGGATTTGATTCACACGCTCAACCTGCCCACTGGTCTGAGGGTGATAAGCGGTACTGAACAACACTGTCGTACCAATCGCCTTTTGAAAGGCCTGCCAGAAGTTAGAGGTGAAAAGACTGCCTCGATCAGAACTGATCTTCTTGGGGATGCCATGCAAAGATACAACTCTTGCGGTGTACAAATCCGCCAACTGAGCTACTGAAATGGAGTCCCTCACTGGAAAGAAGTGGGCAACTTTGGAGAGATTGTCAATGACGACAAAGATGGCATTGTTCTTCTTCTGCGACAGAGGAAAACCCGTGATGAAATCCATCTCAATGTGATCCCATTTCCACTCCGGAATTTCAATTGGCTGAAGTAGCCCTGCAGGCCTCTGATGCTGTGCTTTCACTCTCCTGCACACATCACACTGAGAGACAAAACGGGCAACATCCCGCTTCATACGAGTCCACCAAAAACTCTGCTTGAGGTCCTGATACATCTTGGTGCTACCAGGGTGGATGGACAGCTTCGAGTCATGGGCTTCTTTCAAAATGACCTCTCTGAAACCCCCTTCTTTGGGAACAACAATTCGCTCCTCGAATATCACGGTGTCGTCATTATGCACTGAAAAGCAACCGTACTTCGGAACTGAGGCGGCAATACCCTGCTTGACTTTCTGAATCATTGAGCTACCAGACTGAGCTTCACAAATCTTCTCACGGATAGTGGGCTCTACCACAAGGTTGGCTAGATAGCCTGCTGGAACTAGCTCGATATTGAGCCTTCGAAAGGCCTCACACAAATCAGGGTGTATCTTCTGCACCTAGACACTGTTGCAATCACCCTTGCGGCTCAACGCATCAGCTATGACATTCGCCTTGCCAGGCGTATACTGAATATCCACGGAGTACTCAGTAATAGTCTCGAGCCATCTCCTTTGCCTCAAGTTCAGGTTAGGCTGCGTGAACAAGTACTTTAAGATTTTGTGATCGGTGAACACATCAACCTTCCTCCCTATGAGGAGGTGTCGCCAAGTAACCAACGCATGGATCACCGCAGCCAGCTCAAGATCATGGGTCGGATAATTCCTCTCAGCCTGCTTCAACTGTCTCGAGGTGTAAGCCACAATACTATTTCCCTGCATCAACACTCCGCCAAGGCCATTCAATGAGGCGTCACAGAAAACTTGAAACGGCTGTGACTCGTCTGGCGGTGTAAGGATCGGAGCTGTGGTCAGCCTTAGCTTCAACTCATCAAAAGCTGCCTGGCAAGCCTGTGACCAAATGTACTTCTTGCCCTTTCACAACAGCTCGGTCATCGGCTTTGCTATCTTGGAGAAATTCTCGACAAACTTCCTGCAATAGCTGGCAAGTCCGAGAAAACTCCTCAGCTGCTTGACATTCTTCGGAGGAGTCCAATCCTGAATCGTCCGGACTCCTTCTGGATCAACGGCAATGCCCTCTGAGGAAATGACATGGCCAAGGAAGTTGACCTTATTGAGCCAAAACTCACACTTGGAGAACTTGGCATAAAACTGATGATCTCTCAACTTCTGCAACACCAATCTGAGATGCTCCTCATGTTCAGTCTCTGTCTTGGAGAAGACAAGGATGTCGTCGAGGTAGAGGAGGACGAACACGTCGAGCCATTCATGGAACAGATAGTTCATGGCCCTCATGAACGTCGGAGGTGCGTTTGAAAAGCCAAACGTCATGACCGTAAACTCGTACAATCCATAACGAGTGCGGAAGGCTGTCTTGGGAATGTCCTCCTCACGGACACGAATCTGGTGGTACCCCATCTTTAAATCAAGTTTTGAAAACACCTTTGCTCCATGCAACTGCTCAAATAGGTCATTGATGTTGGGCAAAGGGTACTTGTTTTTGATCGTCTTCTTGTTGATACCACAGTAGTCTTGGACCAACCGACTAGTACCATCTTTCTTCTTCACAAAAAGACACGGGGCACCCCAAGGGGAAGTGCTCGGACGAATGAGCCCATCCTTCTCAAGCTTCACCAGCTGCTCCTTCAACTCAACCAGCTCTTCTGGACACATCTTGTAAGGCTGCCGAGATATCGGCTGTGTACCAGGTTCTAGCTTGATCACGAACTCGATAGCACGCACGGGTGGAATACCTGACAACTCCTCCGGGAAGACATCTGGGAACTCTCGAACAACTCTGACCTCCTCGATCAATGGAGCAACTCCAGCGTTCAGAGCGTACAACTGTGCTGATCCCACTGTCGAGCCACAACTGTACCAAATCTCTACGCCTGAATCGTGCGTCAGCAACACGGTCTTGGACGGACAATCGATCTTGGCCTTGTACTTGACAAGCCAATCCATGCCCAAAATGACATCAATGTCGGAACGGGGCAGGACAATCAGGGACGAGGAAAAGATGGCACCCTGGATACTGATCTCCACATCTGGAACAAATACTGAGGAGCTGCATCTGGAACCAGGAGTGTGGACTGCAAGCGGCGGATAGAGCAACTCGGACTGAAGGTGACTGGCTGATGCAAAGGACTGAGATATGAATGAATGGGAAGCTCCAGAATCGAACAAAACTGACGCTGGAACTGAACATACAAGCAACCTACCAAGCACAATCTCAGACGACTGCTGGGCCTCCGCGACGGTCACGTTGTTCACCCTGACTGCTCGTGGCTGGGCCCTCACCATCGCGTTGTTCGGTGTAGAGCAAGGTGGGGGCGGAGGCAGTCGGGCGTAACGAGGGTCGGTGCACTGCGGAGACTTGTGGCCCGGCTTGCCACACTTGAAGCACGTGATCTCTGGCCTGGGCTGGCCCTGTGGAGCAGGCGGCCTCGCGGAGGGTGGAGTAGAGCGAGGTCCGTGCTGCACTGGGACGGGAGGGCGGGCAAAAGTGCGGACAGCTGCCCCCCTCTGCTGAAACTGCTGGCGCTGCGGCTGAGGCTGTGGCTCTGTAACCCAGGACTTGGCCTTCTTGTGGACCATCACTACTGAACTGTGCTCTCTCTGCTTCCTCTTCTCTGCGGAACGCTCTGCCTCAGCTGACTCCTGTCTGATAGCCTGGTCAACGAACTCTGAGAACAGGCGTGGCGTGGACAAGGTGAGCGCATACTTGATGTCCGTGGCAAGACCACCACGGAACCTGGCAATGCGCTTGGCCTCTGTCGAGACCTCCTCTGGAGCGTACCTGGCAAGCCTGACGAAGGCCAGGTTATACTCCTGCACAGACCTGTCCCCCTGCCTCAGAGCTAAGAACTCCTCGCGCTTCCTCTCGATCAGTCCACTGGGGATATGAGCAGCTCTGAAATCCCTGACGAAGTCCTCCCAAGTGATCTCTGCATCACCCTTGTTGGCCTTGTACGTCGAGAACCAACTGCCTGCGGCACCCTGAAGCTGGAAGGAGGCGAAGGTGACGTAGTCGACGGGTCTGACGGTGTTGGAATTGAAGTGCTTCTTGATCTCTGCGATCCAGTCATCCGCCTCCAGCGGGTCTCGAGCCTCGGAGAACCTGGGGGGGCTGATCGCAAGGAACTGCTGCAGTGTGGTGTACTGTGGTCGATCATTCCTCTGAGCACCCTGGTTCTGCAGCATCTGAAGGATCGCAGCTGTGCCCTGAGCCACTGCGGCTACAGCCTCCCCAAGGATAGGGTTCTCTGGCGGCGGCATGTTCGCTCTTGGCATCCTGTATACAGGAACACTTATGAGAACATGATCGAATCATTGAAGTAACCAGAAGTTAAAGCAATATTGACAACAAAACTTTCTCACGAGGTATGAGAAAGCCGAAGGCTGAAATTCCACCAAGGTTAACCCGGAAAGTCGATAGCTAGGTGCTACTGGAATTCCCAAACCAAGATCATCCGAATCCAAGATAATAATCTGCTAGCGAGCACACAACAATATATATGAGCGGTTGGAAACCTGAACAATGAGACATCTGCCCTGAGCGGCCCGCCATCACGGTCGTCCATAGGGGAAAGACACCACATCCATATTACCATAGGATGCCCGCCAATCCTGTATGGACGTTTCACCTGGGGTACGCCGTAAGCGAGGTAGAGCAGTCAACCCCAAGTGGCGGCTCAGTGGTCTCAAAGACGCCAACACATCTCGTCGCTAGCAAAAATCATAGAGGAATCGGAGCCTCATGTAAATGAGAACCTAGATTGATTTGAAAGGGGATAAGTTGTAGATACAAAACATCGTTTCACTTCCTCACGGAAAAAGGGGTGGGAGGGTGGGATAAGGAGAAAACAGAAAGAGGTCCTACTCTCCGAAATTTTTCCTATATAACTACCAAAATAGTTTCTAGACTCAACTTCGGCCAGTAAAGGGTCCTACAGTCAGTCCTGCTCTGATACCAAGTTGTAAGGCCCCTGATGCGGTACTAACTCTAACTAGTCGCTTTCGCGTCCGGTCGGAGTTAGAAGCGCATCAAACGCCACCGGCGCACGACACTCGCACTCGTGTCGCTGCTGGAGTCTCGACAACAGGTATATAAAGCATAACTCTATAAGAAAGAAATAAATATAGATAGATAAATAGAACAGGGCATACAACGCCACTTTCTAAGAATACAACATCGTCTGAGTACAACTCATCAATACATCAAGAGGAAGCATAATAGGGACCGAGTACGGTCAAGATCCAAATTTCCCTAGAGAGGGCTACACATAAATATCCACCCACGGGAACGTCTGAACCCAACTATAAGATCCTACTGGTCGAGGTACTCGTACTCGTCGTCATCCTCGGGGGGCACCTCCACGAAGTAACGTCCGGTACTGGGGTCGAGGTAGTAGTCCACTGCAGCGGCCGATCAGGCAAAGCGGTAAAGACAGAAATGTAAACGGGGGTGAGAACATGTCATTACGGAATAACTAACGCTACAGGAAAGGTAAAGACATAGACCGGTTGCAGCCGTACTAGCATGTATGGTGGCTACCCGTTCTATCAGAATAGAGATGAGATCCAAGAAGTTCCGTCGACAACGTGTCATAAGTCGGCTATTCACCTACTTACGCAAACATAACACAACCTCGTTTCTCTCTCGGTCCCCCTGGACGAAGAAAGACAACCAAGGCACGCACACGGTTTGCCAAGTTTTATAGCATGATTATAATTGATGTTATTCTATGAACAAGGAGTAGGTCTCAAGTCGTCCATAACCGCGGACACGGCTTTTCGAAAAGATTTACCCTGCAGGGGTGTACCAACTGTCCATTATAGACGTCGCATGTACGCCCGGTTTCCACTTGGCTAGGTAAGCGCCTGAAACTCTGGAACGTCAGAGTCCCTCTAACTAACAACGTACATATCCGGGTGGCCCCCGGTGAGTCGACACCCAACTCAACAGCTGGCCATGCTCTCGAATCGGACTCTACCGTATGACTCCAGGTTTGGATTACCGGTTAGTTCTCTTATGAGACCGGGTCCTCAGCTGGTCTATTTGGGTCAGCCAAGGAACTATGTCCTCCTGGCCCTGGTTTGGTTTGGAAACAACTGGGGATCCAACCAGCACACACACATTGCAAATGTAAATCAGCTCGGGCCACCACTAGAATGTACGAGGCTAGGTTGGTAAGACAAGGGGGGCCCCATAAAACCCCACACCCGATTAGGCACGCTCGTCAAGAAACACAATACCCGGAACTCGGGTCTTATGTGACTCAAATGGAACAAAACACCAGACGGGAATAGTCCAGCCTTCCACCTTTCGTCGAATATAAATTAACACCATTTAACAATAATAAATATCAACCAACTTCTTATACAGCATGTTATCCCAACCATAAACATATAGGGTAAGCAGCAAGTTTTCTAACCATACTAAGCAATGGCTGAGCAGCGGTAACTTAGCAGTACAACGATTTGCTGGGATGTGGGGATCATGGCTGTATGGATTTAAAACATGGCATATAAGGTGGATAGGATCAAGCAACAACGTTCTAAGACTACAGCTAGGCATGAGCAGAAAGTTATAAAGTAATGACACAGTTTCTCCCCCTTGCCTGGTAAGGTAGTCGAAGCAGCACCCACGGTACCCTCGGGCTCGGTGTCGGACAGCTCCACGTAAGTCTCCTCGTCAGTCTCGGGTGCTAACGTAAGATACCGGCAAGGAAAACACACAAGTAAGCAACTGATGCAAACTCGAACAAGGATGTCATGCTCAGGTTTCATTGACATGGTATGACCTTGTCTAATCAAGTTTAAATGAAGGTGATGATGACAAGTCATCACTTTCATATGCATTTATTACATTGCAATGGCTTTGGTCTAAGCCTTACTTTAGGTGTAAGTAGCATGTTAGCATGACATGATCAACAAAACAAATGCAAGAATTTAAATAACATGAAAGTAAAACAACGATTCCGGAGACGGAGTAGTGTCGGTGAACTTGACACAAGGAAGGTGCAACAAGGTTGGAACCCAGCCACATTACATATGACAATATGTTAGGGGCTGAATTGAAAAAGGAGATGACATGAAACAAGACTGAAAAGATCTGATGATCAACATTTCAAATGCACTGAAGTTGAAATGTTGCAGGCAGAAAGATCTGAATGCATCTGGATCAGGTGAACACACTTTGAACTCATGAGTTGTACAAAACACCACGAGAACTTCACCATTGAAAACCTTGCAGAAAAGCACCCCAAAAACATATATGATATGTCTCCATTTGAATTTTCAAGGGCAGTTGAAAATTCAACCGAAGTTCAGGGGGCTGAGTGCAAAATTGCACCACATGAATTTTGAAAAGGGATCAAATGACTTCATCCTCATCACCATGCAACTCCTTGTGAGAAATTTCCCAAAATCCATATATGGCATGGGCAATTTAAAATTTTGAACCACTTGACAAAAACAAGAAATGAAAAAGGGGGTTATTTGCAAAATGGCCACACTTCAATTATTAGAAGGGGTCAAATGCAAAAGTGAACCTCACCATGTTGGTCAGTAGCTCAAGCTACCCCAAAATCATATAAGGCATGCCCCTAATTGCAAAAGATGTTCAAATCAGAATTGAATTTGAAAGCAAATTCAAATTTGAATTTAAACAAAAAAGAAATCAAAGAAAAGAATAAAAAGAAAAAAGAGCTTGGCCTCCATGGGCTGTTCTCGGGCGAATCCGGCCCATCCCGCCTCTCTGGCCCGCGCTGGGCTCAGTCCACGCGGCCTGGCAGCCTGGGTCGCATACGCGCGGGCCCCAGGTGTCAGCCTCAGGGAAAAATCAAAAATTGGGGGCGTCGGCTGGGACTCGAACCCGCGACTCGCTGCATTACTCCACAGCCCCCTACCACTGTGCCACGAAACGTTTTCTGAAACTAAACGCGATGCATGCTAGGTAAGGTTCAGACTTCATCTGCTCTGAACTGCGAACACCTGCAGGCTCTGAACCCCGGCGTGACACTCTGCTGCGGCGAACCCCGCATCGCGTACAGGCGGGCTCCGGCCACCACGCCATGAGATGAACTCGAGAGGGCACCTTGCTCTCCTCGGTGGTGTGCGCCATGGCTCCTAGCTCCACCTCATCTACTCGCAATCCTCACCGGAACAGCACGGCGGCAGAACGACTACAACTTCATACCACCACCGCGCATCCAAACATTCAGGCGAACCATGCGACGAGCACACAACGACTCCGGCCATGGAATTGCTTGCAACAGCGAGAGGGAAGTACCACGATCACGTGGTTGCCCTGGCTCAGACCTGGATCTCATCGGAGGGGATGCCACGTTCGTCTGAACCCATGACGGTTCTGACTGACAGACACACGCAAGATTCAAACACGGCGAGTCCAACCTAGCTACACGAAAAGGGGGCTCATTTGGCGCTAGAGACACGCCCTGGACACCCCTAGAGCACGCGGGAGGTCGTTCGAGACGCACCACGGGCACGGTGATCACGAACCTCTCACCGGCGACGAGCTACGCGGCCGACGGCCTACTGCTATGCGGAGAAAAACTACGCGTGGGATCTAGGAGTACAAGAGGGCGTCTCAGTCACCTTGGGTGGCTTGTAGACGACCCCGAGACGCTGCTGCAGAGGACGTCGTCGATCTCGCCGGCGACGTGGAAGAAAAGGCCCGCAACTTGACGGCGTCGCCGCGGGCTCGAATCGAGGTGCTTCGCTTAACCTGCACGGAGGGAAAAAGGAGGTGAGGGGCTGGAGACGACTCAGACGTGAACGCAGCCAATGACGACGGGTGGAAACGGAGAATTTCTCGTCGGAGCTCACCAGGTCAGGTGGAACAGGGGAGCTCCATGACAGCGAACGAGGCGGCGGCGGCGAAAACTGGAGGGAGGAACGGGGCCTAGGGTTCGCGAGGGGCCTCTGGTGCTCTCCTTATAAAGGGGGAGGCCCTCTGGCCACGTCGGCCGCATCGACGTCGATGCCTCCCGCCGGCTGAGAGAGAGAGAGGGAGGGGACCCTGGACACGCTCGAAAGACGATGTCCCAGGGTCGCTCGATCTTGATCAAACGGCCATCGACGTCCCCGCGTACCGCTTCGCTGGACGGATCTCCAAGCGGGCTGCGGAGCGGAGGGCTGCTGGGCTGGGCCTCCAGCAAGACGTGGAGAGGAAGAGAGAAAGAAGCTTGCTGGACCCCTTTTCCATTTAAAATAAACAGAAAAGTGTACAGGGTTTTTCTGCATTAAATACAAGTGAGAAAAATACACAAAAATATGTAAAATCATCCTTGCATTATTCCTCAATTTCTAAAAATGGTTTGGGCATTTTTGACAACAACAAAAGTGGGAGCTTCTTTTGAATTTCAAAATCACTTTGAATTAGAGCTTCTGTTTTTGATGAAGTCAAAAATACCTTGAGGATTTTAAAACCCTTGCAAAGGCAAAAGAAATGGCTAGGCCAAAATTGGGGTCAAGAGGAGTGAGCATGCAACAAGGAAAATTCCTCCATTCCCCTTCTTGAACCATTTTGAATGCAAAAGCAAACAAACCAAAAAGGCTCCAATCCCAATGCAATTTAAGATCATCACATGGAATCTCAATAACATCCACCATGACAGGTTAGAAGTCCAACAGAGGAATTACAATTACATGGTGTTTGATAGCTTATTATATGTGGGCTGTTACATGGGTCGTTGGCACCACGACCACGACCACCACGACCAACCATCCTGCTAGAATTTAACAAGCGTATTTCAGCGATGAAAATTAAACGAGATACCAGAATCAAGCCTGAAGGAAAGCGACAACAAAGAGGAGGCGAGGATATATAGGAGTAGTCATATAAGACATACACATTCACACATGGAGTCAATCGAAAATCGGGCAGCATAACGTCGTAGAAATTAAGGAAAAAGGACTCACTAGGGGGCACGCAGACCACGGTAAGGATTACACGACGCGACATAGATTCCACTATGTCAATCACGCCGCAAGAAAACTGTTGGCCACAGAAGTTAATGCCAGAGAACGCGCGGCCTGCCCATAATGAGAATGGGATCCGCGGTCTGGGACCTGGGGTAGAACTCCTGCGACACGACTCAATCAATGGGGAAGCACCAAAACGCCAGGTGGAATCAAGAGAACTTGATCCTAATGTCAGAGTTAGTAAAATTTACCAGCAAGGATAAGAGAGCAGAGTCCCAGAGCATAGGTAAGGAGAAAAGGATCCTAATACCATAGATATCACACGTAGTGACATCGATGTGGGCCCGTAAGCCAAACATTAAGTTAGCAAAATAGTTTTTCAAATTCTAGACTCAACTTCGACAAAGTAGTGGTGGGGTGGCTTCCTACAGGCAGTCGGCTCTGATACCAACTTGTGACGCCCCAAAATCAATCCGTTTATAGTAATCATACACGCAGGGTACACGGCTGAGATTAGGGTGCCACGGTGAGAATATCACAACACAGCACTAAACACAAAAGGATAAACCAATATGTTACAATACCAGGGATCAAGTGGATTCGAATACATAAGTCATACACGCCATAATATCTGAGTACAGACATAGTTAGTCAAGTTCTGCCTTAAGAAGGCTAGCACAAATGACATCAGAGATACATATCGAAAAGGCGAGGCCTCCTTCCTGGGATCCACCGAACTACTCCTGGTCAGCGGGGAACTCGACTTCGTAGTAGTCGCCTCCGGGGTACTCCTTCTCCTGGGCTTCGACGTCGACTGCAGCGGCCGATCAGGCAAAACGAAAAGGGGGAAATAAAGCAAAGGTGAGTACCTAGCATACCCGCGAGTCTTACGTCCGCTACTAAGCATTTATGCATTGTATCAAATGGAAATGGGAGGCTATATGTAGTGGACTGCAAGGTAGGAAGTTAGAGCAAGGATAAGAAGCTAGGCCTATCGAAGACTAGCATCATCCAACGAGTCTTGCAGCATGAGGAGAGAATAGCCAACAGTTCATATAAAGCATAAAGTAACAATGCAGCGGAAGTTGCTGCATCATTGTATAATAGTAAGTTGTAATAATTAGCAATGCCTCCGAGGTCCCTTCCTCGACATCTCAGCGAGGAAGAAAACCCAGAACCATATAGTTTAATAATAATAGTTTGTAGTGGTAAGATCCAGCTTCAGCATAAAGCGTCCTATTACCGTGGACACGGCTATTCGAATAGATTAATCTTCCCTGCAGGGGTGCACTTGTGTTACACTACACGCACGGATCTCCAGGGTGGCGGGCAACTTGTTAGGGAACGCTCCACCGAGGCTATCCGACACTCCATAGCCCATCTTTCAAACTCAACAGAGAGGCCATCCGTCGGTCTAAATCCTAAGTACGCAGGGCCTTGGACCCCAACCCGAACGTACTCCTGCACGGTGCGTGGCTGGCTGGTGAATCAAAATCAAAGCAAATACAAATCACACTGCCGTGGCAAATAAGACAACACCACTTCTCAGCGCAGGACGCGGTACTGCTGACGTCTGAAGAGTCCTCGGACGAGACTATGAAGCAGGGGAGCCCATAACTCGTAATTCCCATGGGTAGGTAGTGCGTACATGGCATATAGCCAACTCAAGACATCCACCAAACCATTAGTCGTTTTATTAACTTGCGAGACAACCGTTATCGTTGCCTCGACTTAACTGACCCGCGGACAACGACAGCAGTCAGGATCACCAATACATCGGTGCCTGCCCTGTCGTCCCACCAAGTCTCTGCGGTTACCAACAAGGTGAACCGTATCCTTACCTTGTCTCGCGTGTGCTCCTGGAGGAGCTCAACTTTCGTGGTTTGGTAACTCTCACGGCCAACGATCAGGGGCCAAGCACACCGGTACACTGGTCGTACCCTCCCTGTCGTCCCGTCGCAATACCACTCGCAAGCACCGTTGGGTCGCCCGACTTCTTACCTGAAGGACAACCGTTGCTCAGGTACCTAGAGCGGCTATACAGAGTCAGCAACGAGTGGAGTACAAGGATTACTCCTTGATAGCTCACACTTGATGGTGGCTCGGCAGAGCCGAGCTAGGGGGCCTGAGGCGGTGTCTGCATTGTATCGTACCTGTGCAGTTATAATATTTTTATCCGCGTTCACTCCCCTGAGTGATCACGGCCCGCTATCTAATCCTAGCTAACAATGCGCAGGGCTCACTGCTGAATATAATAAATATATTTATATAGGCAGCATAGGATAAAGGAAGGTGCATCAAGGGTGACAATGACAGGCTATGCAATAGAATAGGATTGTAATGTAGCAGCAGCAGTATCAATGCCTAGTGCAAGAAAGGTACAGAAAGGTAGGTGATATCTGGGTAAGAGAATGGCTCTGCTTTCCTGTAAGCTCGGTAGTAGAGGTAGGGTCGTCGACGTAGTAGTCATACCCAGCAGCGGTGTAGTCGACAGCAGCGGGGTCTATCGGAGATAAGGGGAGGGGGACAATAAATACACAGCAATCATAAACAAACATATGCATGGCATGACATAAGCAAATGTAACGGTGTTCTAACACAGGGCAAGGTATTATGTTCGGAGCGGAAATTCGTCCGGGGATGAACTGCCAGCTCCGGGTGATTATCGGACAGGGTGTCCGGAGGGGGAAGGTACCATGCCGGAGGTGTCGTGGACATCCGACAAACATGTGAAGGTTGTCTCCGTGTTAGTTGATCCATTCTGAACAACTTTCGTGTTCAGAATAAATTCATCTGGATAGTTTATCGGTATCGGGCAATCATCGGAGAGTCGGTTCAGAGGGGGGACGGTTCAATGTTCGTTGTGTTAGAGGGGTGTGGTAGACATACAGATAGCGTATTCGTTATATTTTTCTGATCAATTTTCATGTATAAAGTTTTTGAATCTGACTTACGGTTTAAAAGATATTTAAATTCAAAGTTTTAAATCATTTTAAATCAATTTCCTGAATTTCTTTTATTAATTAATCTAACATTATCCACAAAGGGGGTTGACCAGGTCAAACCTGTCCAGTGGGTCCCACTGGTCAGTCTGATTAATAAAAATGTTTTAACTAAGTCTAATTAAACCAGTGGACCCACATGTCATACTAACTTTCATTTTATTTAAACTAACTAATTTAACAGGGGGCCCACCTGTCAGCCTAACCATTTTAATTAAACAGTTTTAATTAACTTAAGGGCATGGGGCCCAGGTGTCATAGGCTAGGGGGGTATCTCAGTTTTAATTAGCAGGGGGGTTAGGCCTTAATAGAGAATTAGTGGGGGTGGGGCCACATGGCAGTGGGTCAAACCCACTGGCCACGGGGACACACGCCGGCAACGCGGCCACTCCGGCCAGAGGCACGGCGGCGAGGCTGCCGGCCAGCTCCGGCGACCAAATCGTCGCCCGCGAGTTGCGTTCGAACAAGGGGGAGGCGTTGTGCCGTTTGGTGGGCTAGGTTTGGCCGAAAACCCACCGGAGCGCACACGACGGCGAGCGCGGCGGCGACAGGGCCACGGGTACCAATGGCGAGGGGGCTACGAGGGTCCTTTAGGGCGGGAGCTGGTGGGTTCGAGAGCCGGGGACACGGCGAGTCTACTGACGCGAGTGGCGCACCCAAAAGCAGGCTCTAGGCTGCGAGAAGGATCACAGCGGCGACGGCGGAGCCATGGTTGCCATGGAGGACCGAGCTACGGGGCGTAAGAATCAAAGGGGAAGGTTGGAGACGGTGGGTAAGCTCACTGAGATGACGTAGCCGTTTAAATGGGCTCGGGGGAGGGTTGACGTTGGCCAGAATTTGACGGAGCTCGCCGATGACTGGAGGTTGAAGACGAAGACGCAGGCGACGCTGTCGGGCTCCTCGTCTCGATTCCTTCCGCGTGTAGACATGGACGACGACGGTGGTGCTCGTGGATAACACGGCGCGGGCTGGGGAGGCCGGTGTCCACGCCAGAGCGCGACGGCGGCAACGATGGGCTCGGGCCGGTTTTTTTCCTCTACGTTGGCGAGGCGGAGAGGAAGGGGGCTGGAACTAGGGTTAGGGTTAGAGGTGCGGGGGGGGGGGGCTTGGGGCACTTATCCCGCCGGCTTGTCGCCGATGGGCGACACGGCGACGTCGTCGGACATGGCTCCGTGCAATGGCCGCCACGCCATGGCGTGAGCAGTGAAGGGAGAAGGAAGGTGGGCGCCGAGGTGGGATGGTCTGGGCTAGGCCCAGTGGGAGGGGAGGGGTGTTGTGCCCCTGAGCGGGTTTTATTCTTTTCCCGTTTGCTCTTTTCTGTTTTCTAGTATTTTCTTTGTGTAAATAATTCAATTGCTTCTGCATTTTTGTAAATTGTGATAGGTGTTTGTAAATTAAGTCTATACCCCATATCAGTGATATAAAAGGTTTGGGGCACATATAAATTCCTTAGATATTTCTTTTAATTAATAAATACTCAAGGTGGGATTTTTAGGCTACTGTTGGAATTTTTTGGATTAATTCATAGCTCACAAAAATACCCAAGTTGGTTCAACATGGTTCTATTGATTTGTGGCATTTTACAAAATTGGTTTCATAATTTTTGGCCATGGTTTAATTTGCCACAATGTTTCTATTTTCATTAAAAAAAGGTTTAGGGTTTGGGTTTGATTCCAAGTGATCAAGGCACATGGGGCCTTGTGTTTTGATCACCACACATCATGGACTTGAATATGATCATAACAAAGTTTGATTAAGGACAGGGAACAACAGTGATTAGCAACAGTGATGATCCACAGTGAAAGTGATTACTGTTACAGGTACTGAGGGTGTTACAGTGGGCCACCTCCAAGCAATTCCTATTGCAAGATCACCACTGGTAGAGTCCAGGATTCATACATGGGAATGTCACCATCTCCAATCACAATGCCGACAGGGATGTCACTGAGATTGCTAACTCTGGTTTTCATGATAATGGCAGCTCTGGTGCTTCTAGCTCTATCCCACAGGAGCAGCTTACCAAAGCTTCTGACAACATTGGATACTTCTTGAATGTCTCTCTTGTCAAAAGGAAACCCCACTACCTGGATCCAAACGTCTCTGTCCAATTGCATGTTTCTCCAATTCAGTCCCTGGTTGTGCCTCTGAAAAATCACATGAATGTCCCCAAACTGGTGGGGACTCTCATGCACTAACGTGTCCCTGTCTAGATCACTATTCAATCTTACATAAGCTTGGCCAAACGGACAGGGACTAATCTCATTAAAGTTCATCTGTCTGACCGTGATCAAGAATTCACTGAGCAAATCCATAATATTGTTAAAATGCGCAGGCAAGTTCGGCATAGGGACAAACGTTGCAATGGCCCAATCTTCATGCATGGGAGCAGGGGCGGAGGAGAGAAGACGCACCCTTGCAGATCTCCCTTGGACCTCGAGGACTTGTTGTCCCGGTGGGAGGAACACCGTCGGGTCGAAGGGAAACGCCGCCATTGGAGGAGTCAGAGGCACAACGTTGACGATGGGAGCCGATGGAGGTGTTCCTGACGGCTGGGAGATTTGCGGAGGAGCTTGAGGGAGGGGGAGGATGCCGGGAGCGGAGGAAGGTGGAGGGATCAGTGGGAAATAACTTCGAGTGGTCTTATCAATCGCCTCTGTCAGGGGGTGACTTGCCTTGTCTTGGTGGGCAATTACGGGAAGCTTCCCAGGCTTGGTCGGTGGGGTGGGGGATACAGATCGGCAGTCGCTGGCAATGTGACCCCACCCCTTACACTTGTGGAATTTGATTTTGTGTGTGCAAGCGGGCCTCAAGTGATCAGAGCCCAGGCACCTGAAGAAGAATGACCCAGATGAGTGGGCCTTTGAACTTTGAATCAAACCATTTGGTGCTCCTCTCGTCCTGAAATGGCGACCAGCATTAGAGGCCTGATAATTGGCAGTGATTGGGGCATTAACCTGCACATTAAAAGCGTTTGACCTCCTGGGCGCAGAAACATCTCTCTGGGATGAACTTGAATTTGAATTTGAAATGATAGATTGATGCCTGGCAGCCGGGATCTGATTGGATCTGTTATTGTTGAAGATCCGAGGTGTTTTTGTTGCTTGGGCATAAGATTTCTTCTTGGAATGGTTAACCAGCGTCCAAGAGTCTTCTTGCTCTTTCTGGTAGAGCTCAAATTGTTTGAGATAATTTGGACCACCAGAATTCCATAACCAGAAGGATAGACTAAACAACTCAGAGATAATATTTCCTCCATTGTAAATGGCAAACCCAACATCCAGTGAAGCAACTGAGAACTTGAAAGTCAAGTTTTGCAATCTCTGTACCTTGAACAAACTATCTCTTCCTCGAAAGCAAGACAAGAGAATGATAGCAACTGAGTCATCTGAGAGACTTATCTTGGATTTGGTGAACTCCGCAACTAGGAAGAATTCCCCGAGGCCTTGATTTGCCACGAAGTTGATCGGCTTCTTAAGTGTAGACCAGATGTGCTTTTCAAATCGAAGGCCTCTTTCAAAGATGAGATCTTGCAGGGACATGATGGACGATGAGGCCGGAGATCACCTCAGCGATGGTTGGACGCCGGTGACGGGGTGTGCGCCGGCGATGTATGGTTGTGGCCGCCGTGGCCGGAGTGGACAGCGGTGGTGGGCTACGGGCTCTCGCTAGGGGCTCTCGCTATGAAAAGGAGCAGCTTTCACGGGCTTTATGCGTCTGACGGGGATGTACCACGGCAAATCCCATGGTCAGGGACCATGGGTTAGTCATGAGAGGCACAGGTTGGACGATAAGCTCGTCGGCTAACAGGAGGATACGTTCCTGCTCGATATTATTGATTGGAGATGGCGATTATAAGGGAGCCGAGGCTAGTGCTCACAAGGCTAGGTTACAGATTGTGTATTGCTTGATCTCGACGTCTCCCCTCCTAGACCATATATACTAGGCTAGATCTCGGGGAGTCCGTACTGATTACAGATGAGGTTTCCTAAACATGATCTTGTTCCGTACGGCAAGTTTGCACCTTCCATATGACTCTCGGACTCCTACGTCGGTGCCACTAGTGGGCCAAGTCTGGGCCTAGGCGGCATCTTTGTGGGCCTTCTGTCTTCTGGTACACCGGGTAGGCTCATCCATAGGAGTCGTGGGGTCACCCCCTGGTCAGTAGCCTTCGAGTGCCTGGGGGACTCGAAGAGGCGCGAAGGGACTCGAATCCACTCTAGCGTCGTTTTGATGTATGCACGGTTCAACCGTGGGTCGCTGGCAGTCTGGGGCCATGACAAAACCTATTTCGAGGGATTCTAAGCTGAAAGGGCCCAAGGTGTCGACTGATTGAGCCTTGGTGAATTGCACTAGTGGAAAAAACCGCAGTAGCCCAATCAAACCCATTTCCCTCGACAAGAGCTTGGAACACTGGTGTCTAGCAAAATTCATGCCGCTGCAGGTCTTACAGTGATCAATTGCTGCATGTAAAGTTCGTAGGCTAGGTGCGTCCGCTCGGCTTTTTCTATCATGCATGCGCATGGAAAAGGTTGGGAGTGAAATCGTTCTTCGGCAAGTCCCAGCCCGACCGATCTTCGCAGCGGGGTCTTACCTACATGCTAATCTTGCGTGGCATCTGGGCACAGTGTATCGTGTTCCAGGAACATGTATTTTTATTGAGGCGCGGAGCCTAGTAGATAATGCACCCACTTGGAATAAACAATCAAGTGGGCGGTTTTAGCGGTCACTCATGGAGCTTCTCCGAGTGCTCGGGTGTTGAGGGATATTTTCTTGGGAGGTCGTCGAGTGCTTGAGTATATAGAGTTTTGCGAGTAATCACTCGAATATCGCTTTTTCTCTCGGGGTGAGGGAACACCCGATACTCCAGGACCGCTTGATCTGGCGAGTGCAGTTCTGCTCATCTTCCGTCATGGTGAGGGAGCACCCGAAACTCTCATGGGTGCGAGTGATCACTCGAGCACGTTTTTACTTCTGGGTGAGGGAGCACCTGAAACTCTCATGTGTGCGAGTAATCACTCGAGCACGTTTTTACTTCTAGGTGAGGGAGTGATACGTCCCAAACGTATCTATAATGTATGCTTGTTCCATGCATGTTTTGTGTGACTTTGCCATGTTTTGCTTGAACTTTCATACACTTTTGAACCTATTTGGACTAACCTATTAACTCAGTGCACCTAGTTGCCAGTTTCTGTTTTATGCTGTTTTTGTATTTCAGGTTTTCCGGCCATTAAAAGTGCTCCAAAAATTCCGGGAAAAATATATAAAAAATCAGTGCAACAGAAGCTTCCGGAATCACCAAGAGAGGGAAGGTGGCCCACCACCAGGAAGCCAGGAGGGAAGGTGGCGCGGCCCCACCCTGGGCCGCGCCAGGGACCCTCCTGACTGCCTCGTGGGTCCCCTCGACGCCCCCTTCGCCTATATTTACCCCTCGGGGTGGAAACCCCTAATACGGACTCCTCTTTCGCGATCTCGCCTCTGTTCCGCCGCCGCCGTTTCTAGATCGGGGCTGCCTGGAAAAGCTGCTCCGGCACCCTGCCGGGAGAAGCTACCCCCTCCGGGAGACCCTCCATAGCCATGGACGCCTCCCGTATGTACCGTGAGTAGTTTCCCTTAGACCACGGGTCCGTGACCAGTAGCTATGTGATCTATCTCTCCCCCTTTTGTGCTTAAACTTTCGAGTCCTCGTGAGCTGCCTCACATGATCGAGGCATCTATGTAATTTCTGTTGTTGCTATGCTGAGTTTGTTGGGATCTGATGGATTATGAGACTATGTTCAGATTGTGATGAGTAATATATTTGATTCTTCTCTTTTATATTTTGTTCTTGAGTAAATTCTTGCATGTTCTCCGTTGCGGTATTTGCTTTGGCCAAGTATTTTATTTGCAACTCCAAGAGAGAGCGTTATGCTCGATTGTGGGTTCAGCCCCTTGATGTCTAGCTTGAGTGACAGAAACATGAGACTAGGGGATGTGTTGTTGCCACTAGGGATAAAACAACGGTGCTTGTACCTGCGGGTGCAAGGATTGTTTACTTACGCATAGTTCTTTTAATGCAGTTGTCTGTTGCTTTGAGTTTACACTTTGGGTGGGATTCACAATTAATACCAGCGAGATGTTCTGGATAGATATCTCAAGGTGGATGATTCGTAGTAGATGCAGATGGATTTCAGTCTACTTACCTTGGCGTACTGCCCATTGCTTTTGAGCCCTTCCTTTCTTTGCAGCATAGTTAGCATTGCGGTGCCTTCATAATCCTGTCAATTGCCCAACTGTGATTTGTTTACCTCGCTAGCACTTTTATCGTATTTTGGGAGAGAGACATCACTAGTGAAAATCACGGGACCCCGGTCCATCTTCATATCACTGTTTACACCCTTATTACTTTCAGTCTTTACTTTCAGTTGCCACTATTATTATCTCTTGCATTGATCCTTTGTAAACAGCAAGGCCGAAGGAATTGACAACTCCTCTGTACTCGTTGGGAGCAAAGTTATTTGTATCTGTGTGTAGGTCCAGGTGAAGCTAGCAACCTCGGCGACATTATTCACTTTACCACCTTCTTGTATCCTTCGGAGTCCTACGAGAGACAAACCTTGGTATCTTTGCCAAGGGAAAACTTGCCGCTGCACTATATCTCACTCTGCACTTGGGGTAACCAACGAGGCTTGAAGAGTATTAACACTCTCTTGCCATCTGCAAGTTTTCTGGCGCCGTTGCCGGGGACTCCAGTCTACAAGATAGGGGAGTTGCACACTATCTTTTACCTTTGCTTTTTATTCTTGTTAGTTTACCTTTCAGTTTTTACTTTTGTGTCCTTAATCAAAAATACCAAAAACACCTGTTACCTTGTCAGTAGTTACCACTATGGCTGGTCCTTTTGCCTTTGGTGAGGTAGAAGTGATTACCTTTACTCAAAGAGGTGGTGAAAGTTTGAAAGATGCTTGGTATAGAATTAATGATTCTCAAAAAAGAGCCACCAAGAAGCAATCCACTACTATCCTGCTTAGAAATTTTTATGTTGGGATTACTTCTTGGAATAGGTTTCTTTTAGACACTGCTATCAATGGGAACTGCATAGAGGCCCCAGTTTGGGAAGCCCTTAATGTTATTGAAAATCTTGCTGGAAGTCTCCCCATTGTTAGTATTAAGGAGGACATTACTTTAGCTCACATTATAAGAAAACTTGAAAAGATAGAACTAGAGATGCCAAGTATCGATAGGGTGAATGAGTTGGATCGTAAGATTCAAGGGAATTTGAATAGGCTAGATAATTCCATGCAGAAAATTGTCAAAACTTTGGAGACTATCAAATCCCTTGATGAAAAGTCTTCTAGGATAGAAAAGATTGAGGAAGTTATTGAAACTTTAGGAACTACCTTTTCCTCAATAAAAACCAAAAAGGATGAAACTCCAGCAAAGAAGGAACCTAAGTCCGTTTACGTACCCAAGGTTCCCCGAGCTAAAGCTAGCACACCCAGTGCCAAGAGAGTTGAAACTGTGAAAACTTTGGAGGAGACACCTATCTTTAACTTTAATGAAACTCCAATTGATTTCCCTCCTTTTGATTTTATTCCAAGAAGCATTTTCATTCGTCCTTTATTTGAGAAACCCATTAAGACTAGTTGTACTATTGAATAGCTTTTTGATGATCATGATGATGGTTCAATAGATGCACCTTGTTCTTCTTCTTTAAGCCTAGCTAATGGCTCTAAAGAAGCGCTTTCGGGAGGCAGCCCGCAACGAATTTAGGTTTTTCTTTTTGCTTTTGTTCTGTTCTTAGTGGTCTTGATGATTTTTACTACTGTAGCAACATCATTGTATCTTTACTTTTCAAGCTTTGTGCCAAGTTTAGCCTCATACGGCAAGGGAAGTAAAAGTTGTGACATGCTGTCCAGAAAACAGATTCTGTCCTCGTGACTAGAAAAATCAGAGAAAAATCCCAGTTCGTCTTTTTGAGCTGAAATTTTTACACAGCGTGCTCTATACAATTACGAAACTTCCGTATGTTCTGAGTTTTTTTATTTGAGTTGCAGAAATACCCCTAAAAAATTAGTTTCTATCTGCTGTTCTGTTTTTCACAGATTCTGCCACGTTTTGTCTCTCTTCACTTTTGCAAACCTTAAGCTTGCTTTTTCTTTGGAAAAACCTTTTGGAAATCTTGGGAAACAGTAGCTCTTCCTGGAAATCTTTATTTTCAGTAGAGGAAAATTATTTTATTAGGGTACTAACCTCTCTAATCAGACTACAATGAGTTATGTATGAAGGGAGTTTTCAAGTGCGCGATGGAGGATGATGAAAGAAGATTCAGGAGGGTCAAACGCTCAAGCTTGGGGATGCCCATGTGCACCCCCAATAAATATTCAAGGAGACTCAAGCGTCTAAGCTTGGGGATGCCCCCGTGCATCCCCTTCTTCATCAAAAATTATCAATTCGTCTCTCGTTGCACTATATTTTTATCAATTCATGTGTTATGTGCTATTCTTGGAGCGTCTCGCTCTTAGGTTTTGTTTTTAGTTTTCTTTTGCTTTGTTTTGCTGTAGTAACAAGTTAGACCCCAACTTACTCTTTTGTGTGGGAGAGATTCACGCTCCGCTTGAACTAGAACTCCTCATAGGATTTGCATGCTTATTCTTTTAGCTGTGAGCTATTCTTTTTCTTTTCTTAGCTGCTGTTCTGTTTAGTTGTAGTGCTTTAGTTTTTCTAGAGCTTTTCTTTTGTCTTAGGTTGAAATTTCTATAGTTTGCATGTTTTATCGTGTTAGAGAGTTTGCCTGTTGCACTGAGTTCCGTGTCTTGACTGAAAGTAGGTAGTTAAAGTTGTTGTTCTCTTTGTAGTAGTAACTTGCAATAGTTTTGAGGTATTGACTAGAGTAATGTTTGAACTTATTGTGTCAAGAGCTCTTGCCTATTAGTGATAGATGTCGTATTTTGGGAAATCCGTGTGTTTTTCGAAAACCAAAAAAACCCCTGTTGAGAACTCTAGCTACTAGACGGATCACTAACCTCTGGAGGGTTCGAATATTAGAGTACACTCACGTACCATGAGTCGAGGATGCGCAAGGATAACCAAACCCCCATACACTCCTCCTCGGGGTACCTGTCTCTTTGTGAACCTCCTGATTAGATTGAGAGTTACCGATAATAAGAGCATGAGTTCTTCGGACTAATGTGAGTATTCGAAAGTTGACACTTCCACCAACCTATACTTTTTCTAGCCTCTTCGGTATCGTGCATTGCCCTTTCTCACCTCGAGGGTTGGCGCATACTTCGTCGGTGCATCCAAACCCTTGGCACGATACACTCTGCCATCATAAGCCTCCTTATATCTTTCCTCAAAACAGCTACATACCTACCTACAAGGCATTTCCATAGCCTTTCCGAGATACATTGCCATGCAACATCCACCTTCTCATGACTTGATCTTCATGTCATACATGCTACTTGCTTGATCGATGAGCCGCATGCTAGTTGGGCCTTGCCCTAATCATTGCTACATGACGCGCTAGTATCATTGCATATCCTGCTATCCTGGCAGAAGCATACATTTGCATCATGATAGTTACATTTTCTTTATGTGAGTACCTTTGTAAAGTGTGAAAGATCTCCTATATTCTTGTAAAATATAGAGTATTGCCCCTAAAGTGAGGAAAAGATCCCAAAGAGGACAAAATCAAAAGATCCCAAAGAGGAGAAATGAGAGTTAAATAGAAAGAGCCATTGAGGCCACCAAAAAAATAAAAAAAGAGAAAAAAATAAAAAGAGAGAAGGGGGCATACTACTATTCCTTTTGAGAGATCCACACTAGTACTTCATCTCCTATCCCTTGTACTCCATAGAGATCATCATCATGCATATAGCTATGTGGGGACCCTTCACACTATAGAACTTGGCTTGTATATTCCAATGATGAGCCTCCTCAAACAAGCTCTAGGTCTTCTTGAGCAAGCAAGTTAGATGCACCCCCACTAGTTCCCTTGGAGAGCTTTTAGCTCAAATGTGCATCCGTTGTATGGCAATCCCTACTCCTCACATCATATCTATCATATGGCCTTCTCTCTCCTATGATTTGTTCATTGATGTGAGCCTTTCACACCTTTTTGTCTTCCTCCTCCACCTTATTTCTGTTTCGCCTTTTAGGTGTCAACTTTCTTACTCACGCTAATCCATTGCATGAGTGCTCAAAATATCAAAAGGGAGTGGATCAGTTTGACTTGTACCTGGCTAGTGGTCTGGGGACGAGTCCAGATAAGAATCCAAAGGAGACCAAGTGTGAAACTTTAGTAGATAGTTTTTCTCAACAACCTTATTTTTTCTCTCGTATTTCCCTCTCCCTTGCTTGCACGCAAACACCATCCGGAGACATTCGAGTCACGGACAGCGAGAGCTCTTGCACCTTTTGTTCTTTTGTTGCTTGTGTCAATGCTAATATAGACTCTTGCTTGTTAAGACTTGAATTAAATTGCATGCTTTGATTGCTTTACTTAAAAGTCCTTATATGGTTGTGTGGAATGTCACCACAAAAATTATGCTTGTTATCATTTACCTACTCGAGGACTAGCAGGAATTAAGCTTGGGGATGTTGATACGTCCAAAACGTATCTATAATTTCTTCTTGTTCCATGCATGTTTTGTGTGACTTTGCCATGTTTTGCTTGAACTTTCATACACTTTTGAACCTATTTGGACTAACCTATTAACTCAGTGCACCCAGTTGTCAGTTTCTGTTTTCTGCTGTTTTTGTATTTCAGGTTTTCCGGCCATTAAAAGTGCTCCAAAAATTCCGGGAAAAATATATAAAAAATCTGCGCAACAGAAGCTTACGGAATCACCAAGAGAGGGAAGGGGGGCCACCACCAGGCAGGCAGGAGGGCAGGTGGCGCGGCCCCACCCTGGGCCGCGCCAGGGACCCTCCTGACTGCCACGTGGGTCCCCTCGACGCCCCCCCCCCTTCGCCTATATTTACCCCTCGGGGTGGAAACCCCTAATAAGGACTCCTCTTTCGCGATCTCGCCTCTGTTCCGCCGCCGCCGCCGTTTCTAGATCGGGGTTGCGTGGAGAAGCTACTCCGGCACCCTGCCGGGAGAAGCTACCCCCTCCGGGAGACCCTCCATAGCCATGGACGCCTCCCGTATGTACCGTGAGTAGTTTCCCTTGGACCATGGGTCCGTGACCAGTAGCTATGTGATCTATCTCTCCCCCTTTTGTGCTTCCACTTTCGAGTCCTCGTGAGCTACCTCACATGATCGAGGCATCTATGTAATTTCTGCTGTTGCTATGCTGAGTTTGTTGGGATCTGATGGATTATGAGACTATGTTCAGATTGTGATGAGTAATATATTTGGTTCTTCTCTTTTATATTTTGTTCTTGAGTAAATTCTTGCATGTTCTCCGTTGCGGTATTTGCTTTGGCCAAGTATTTTATTTGCAACTCCAAGAGAGAGCGTTATGCTCGATTGTGGGTTCAGCCCCTTGATGTCTAGCTTGAGTGACAGAAACATGAGACTAGGGGATGTGTTGTTGCCACCAGGGATAAAACAACGGTGCTTGTACCTGCGGGTGCAAGGATTGTTTACTATACGCATAGTTCTTTTAATGCAGTTGTCTGTTTCTTTGAGTTTATACTTTGGGTGGGATTCGCAACTTAATACCAGCGAGATGTTCTGGATAGATATCTCAAGGTGGATGATTCGTTGTATATGCAGATGGATTTCGGTCTACTTACCTTGGCGTACTGCCCATTGCTTTTGAGCCCTTCCTTTCTTTGCAGCATAGTTAGCATTGCGGTGCCTTCATAATCCTGTCAATTGCCCAACTGTGATTTGTTTACCTCGCTAGAACTTTTATCGTCTTTTGGGAGAGAGACATCACTAGTGAAAATCACGGGACCCCGGTCCATCTTCATATCACTGTTTACACCCTTATTACTTTCAGTCTTTACTTTCAGTTGCCACTATTATTATCTCTTGCGTTGATCCTTTGTAAACAGCAAGGCCGGAGGAATTGACAACTCCTCTGTACTCGTTGGGAGCAAAGTTATTTGTATCTGTGTGCAGGTCCAGGTGAAGCTAGCAACCTCGGCGCCATTGTTCACTTTACCACCTTCTTGTATCCTTCGAAGTCCTACGGGAGACAAACCTTGGTATCTTTGCCAAGGGAAAACTTGCCGCTGCACTATATCTCACTCTGCACTTGGGGTAACCAACGAGGATTGAAGAGTATTAACACTCTCTTTCCACCAGGGAGCACCCGAAAACTCTCATGGATGGATACAATCCCGATGGGAGTAAAACTTTTTGCTCGTCGGAAAAAGATTTTAAAAGTTGAAATTCTGGAGCTGGGAAACGTACTCGGTACGTCTTGCGATGCTGGCTTGATTTTTCTGGTGTCTTTGACCATTGTTACCTGCCGAAGGAAATGACTTGGCGCTGTCTCGCCGAGATTTTCGCTTGATGTGATTATGGTCCTCTTTTTGTGCGCGTAGTGGGCGGTGCTGTTGCTGCGCCGTTTGGGTTTTCCATATTTTTTGCCTGTCGTGGGATCTGCCACGTTTACTGGCCGTTGGGATCGAACGGTGCCCCTGCTCGCCAAGCTGGTGGTTAAATACCGAGCGGCTGGGTAAATTTTAGGTTTTACCCAGCCATTGACTTCTCCCCTCGCTGCTAGATTCCCCTGCTCTTGAGCCTTCTCCTTCCTCCTTTTGCTACTTGCTGCGGGATTGATGACAACACGCTCCCGTGCTGCTCCGAAATCGGCCAAGATGTCTGGCAAGTGGGAGCGCTCGACTTTTGGGGTCGCAGATCTTGGCCCGCTGATTGCCGATGGCTTGGTGGCTGGAGATGCCGTGTGGATTCTAGGGGAGGAACATGTTCCTGCTCCCCTGGCCGATGAGCGAGTGTGCTTTCAGGCGTTCTTTCCTCGCGGGTTTGCCCTTCCAATTCACCCTTTTGTTTGTGGTTTGTTGTACACCTATCGGCTTCAGTTGCACAATTTGACTCCCAATGGGATTTTGCACATTGCTTGTTTTATTACCCTTTGTGAAGCTTTCTTGGGGATCTATCCCCATTGGGGGCTCCGGAAGCACCTCTTTTGTATAAAGAGGACGAACTCTGAATACGCTGTAGGGCAGGTGGGTATATCCATTAAGGACTCCAAATCGTACTTTGATTTGGAGATGCTTGACTCCGTCAGTGCTTGGCGAAAAAGTTGGTTCTATCTGAAGGACCAGCATATTGATGGGCAGCGATTTGGTCTTGCTCCATTTAATCCTGAAGCGCGGGTAGTCAAGCAGGCCTCATGGTCCCATTCTTTAGTCTTGGAGAAAAAGAGTCATCTGAAGTGGCTACATTCTTGGAGAGGATTTCCCTAGTGAAGGACAACTTGACCGGTGGGCAGCTCATCTCTGTTTTCATTGGGAGGCGCGTTCAACCCTTGCAGTCGTGAGCCCGTCCCATGTGGCAATATGAGGGACTCAGGGACTCGATGAGATGCTCCGGCCAAGAGCTTGACGCCGATGGCCTCCTGGCCCGGATCCAGTACGTCACAAAAATGCTCGAATGTTTCCGAGATGGGTTTCGTCACTCCGTATTCTTCTGATCACGCGCTGCCGCAGGTTCGCGTTTTTGAATTTCCCATGACTGGAGATGTTTGTTTGACTGCTTTCTGATGATGTTTCTTGCTTTTGTAGGATCATGTTCCCATGTTGTGCAACCCTCCGCAGCCGGAGGATGCTGATATTTGCGAGGAGCCGGATGCTTCCGTTGCTGACGATGCTGCGCCGGATGCTGGTGTTGGCGTGCTTGCGGGTGCGGACGAGTCCATGGGGATCGAGCTGCCCGGGACCGGAGACAGTGAGGAGTCGGCGCCCTTTCGCGTCAAGCGGTCGCGGCCTTCCGGCACCGAGGGTTTTGACGCGACTACTGGTGATGTTCTGATGTCTGAACCGTCTGCTGAGCCGTCTCCTTCTGCTGCTGAATTCAAAAGGCCTAGGTTTGGGAGGTTGTTGCGTGTTGGCTCTGTGCGCGGCGGGTAAGGATATGCTTGTCTTTGCTTGAGATGTTTTTGCTCTATTCCTTTGTCTGATGGGCTTTATCTTGTAGCGTTGCGACTGCTCCAGCTGCTTCCTCCTCCAGTGTGGCTGCTGTCGACCTGCAGTCGACTGACTCCGGAGCGGCCGCCAAGCATACTGGGGATTCGTCGGCTGCTGTTTTTCGGCCCGTATCGTCGGTGATCCCTGCTGTCCCGGCTGCGGGTGTGATTCTTGCTGTTGCTCCTCCAGTGGCGTCTGGTATTGTTGTTCCTGATGCCGAGCCTACTGCTCCAGATCATCCTTACTTGGGCCGTCGTGATCTTGGTGTCGAAGATAAAATCCGCTTCTTCGACCGCATAGCTGGGCTGGTAAGTTCGTTCCATGTTTGCTTGTGTAGTTTTTTTTATCGGGGGCGCGGCAGTGCTCCCGATGGGAGTAGCCCCCGTGGCTGCAAGCAAGTGCTTGCGGTTGCTTGCAGTCTTGCCTTGACTCTGTATTTCCTTTGTGTCGTCATTGGGAGCACGGCCAGTGCTCCCGATGGGAGTAGCCCCCGAGGCTGCAAGCAAGTGCTTGCGGTTGCTTGCAGTCTTGCCTTGACTCTGTATTTCCTTTGTGTCGTCATTGGGAGCACGGCCAGTGCTCCCGATGGGAGTAGCCCCCGAGGCTGCAAGCAAGCGCTTGCGATTGGTTGTAGTCTTGCTTTGGCTCTGACTTTAATATCCGATTTCTTCGAGCAGCCGGTGTTTCAGCACTGTGAGCGTCTGGTGGTCGATGCTGAGCGTTGGCGGCAGGCCCATGCTTCTGCCCAGGATGCTTTGTCTGCCATGAGTAGTGAGTATTTCTTCCTGTGCTGCCGTGTTTGAACTGTTGGGTCTTTGATTCTGAGTGCTGTCTTGTGTTTTCAGGCCGTCGTCAGACTGCCGAGAAGCAGTCCGAGAAGGCGGAAAGAACAGTTTCCACCCTTAAGGCTGCTTTGGCTTCCAAGGAAAACGAGCTGCACGATCAGCACGAGGAACTGGTGCGCCTGCGTCGGGCTGAGGATACGCTCGTGCAGGCGGAGGCGGTTGAGTACGAGCGTCTTCGGGTCTTGGCGGATTCGCTTGTGTGTAAGTCATTGTTTCGTTGCTGGGTGCTTTGCCTCCTTCCTCCTTTTGTAGTGATTTCTGTCGCCTGGTGCAGCCTCCACGGGTGCGAGTGTGACGGAAGTGGCTGCGTCGGAATCTGGAGTTCTCCGGGGGGTCGTGGATGCCGTATCGGCCGCTGTTGACGTTGCCAAGGGTGTCTGTTCCCGGGATTCAACTCTTGTGGGTCTTGTTCATCAGCATCTCATGCCGGAGGGCGTGAAGGTGCCTGCTGGTCTGGACGCCCGTGTTGCTGCGTTTGGTAATGGCGGGGATCTCTTGGAAGAGCTAGTTGGGGAGACCGTGGTGAGTGGTCTTTCCACGTCCTTTGTTGTTCTTCTGGGGCATGGAGTTGCCATTGATGATTCGTTGGTTGAGACTGTCCCTGCTTATACTGACGAGCAGAGTGCGCGAGCCACTGTTCTGGCTCGTCGCCTGCAGGAGGTTGTGGATGGTCAGTATCCCTCCTCTGTGGGCAAGGGGGTCGTAGCCATGTCTTGCCGTTTGGAACTTTGTGGTTGTAATGTGCCTCCTTTGTTGTGATGGATCTGTGCTACCTGGATTGAAGTAACTGTTTGGCCGTCCTGCTGTTTGTGTTTGATTGCCTTTTTATTTTTGTTCAGTTTGCGGTAGGCCGCCCCGGGCGTGCTTCGGTCTTGGAGCTCTTTGAAGGAGGACGCTCGCGAGGGCGCCTATGAGTCCGTATGCTTGAGGCTGAGGTACGCTGAGCGAGAGGTTGTTCGCTTGAAGGGGGCTGTAGCAGTTCATCATTCCAAGCGCGAGCGTGCTGAGGCCGTGTTGGATAGTCTTACTTCGTGGGTGGTGAAGTTGTCTGACCTCCTACGAGGTGAGTCTTGCAGCCGCTCGATTGCTCGACTGCCTTTAGTAGTTTTCCTGTCGTCATCTTAATTTTGATTCTGTTTTTTCGAAGTGCTGTCGGGGCGGTCATGGGATGAAGATAAGGCCGTCCAGTCGGAGCTGTCTCGATTGGACGATCCTGAAGTGCAGGCGAGCAATCCTTTCTGGGTAGATGGGGCTCGTGCTCGAGCATTTGTTGTGCTTCGTCTTCGGGCTGAGCGGGTGCCGACTTCTCTGCGGTACTGTCAGCTGGTGTCGGGTAGGATCCATGCTGAGTTTTATCCGCTGCAGGTGGTGCCTTCGTCCTTTGAGATGTTGTGCCGCGTATTTTCTCAGCCTGCAGAGATGTGTCGCGTGATGAATCACCAGATTCATGCTGGAGCCCGTGCTGCTTTGGGCTTGGTCCATAGTCACTGGCCGGGAGCT
The DNA here is from genome assembly GCA_950022295.1 of Bromus sterilis. Classification (NCBI taxonomy): domain Eukaryota; kingdom Viridiplantae; phylum Streptophyta; class Magnoliopsida; order Poales; family Poaceae; genus Bromus; species Bromus sterilis. The sequence continues at coordinate 340,772,026 of OX465596.1, read as the reverse complement.
GATATTGCTCAAGTGGTGTGGGGTCCTCCTGGTGGCAGGGATTACCCGATGAATGAGCATTACTCGGCGGTCGATGAGCCTACGCGCCGAGTTGTGGACCGAGTTTGTGAAGAGAACGATCGTTATCTAGATGCCCTGATTAAGGCGAAGATGGAGCCTGGGGGTTAGATGCTTCCTTCCTTTGTATATGCTTCTTTTTGGTGTACTGTAGGTAAATGGTTTTGCTGCTGTGGTGAGCCCTTGTGTGTCGCAATTTGCGAAGAACGCCTCGGGGGGTGGCTGCTGAGGCGAGCCCCCGAGTGCCAATTTTGTTTAAGTCGTGATTGCGAAGAACGCCTCGGGGGGTGGTTGCTGCTGCGAGCCCCCGAGTGCCAATTTTGTTTAAGTCGCGATTGCGAAGAACACCTCGGGGGATGGCTGCTGCGGCGAGCCCCCGAGTGCCAATTTTGTTTAAGTCGCGATTGCGAAGAACACCTCGGGGGGTGGCTGTTGCTGCGAGCCCCTGAGTGCCAATTTTGTTTAAGTCGCGATTGCGAAGAACGCCTCGGGGGGTGGCTGCTGCTGCGAGCCCCCGAGTGCCAATTTTGTTTAAGTCGCGATTGCGAAGAACGCCTCGGGGGGTGGCTGCTGCTGCGAGCCCTCGAGTGCAAATTTTGTTTAAGTCGCGATTGCGAAGAACGCCTCGGGGGGTGGCTGCTACGACGAGCCCCCCGAGTGCCAATTTTGTTTAAGTCACGATTGCGAAGAACGCCTCAGGGGGTGGCTGCTGCGGCGAGCCCCCGAGTGCCAATGGATCAATTTTTGGAAAAACATTTCAATATTCTTCCTAGTGTCTCTTACATTTAGTAAGAATGGGGGGCGGTCTGATGAGGACAGTCCCCTTTTATTAAAACGGCGGCGTGGTAGCCTTAAGTGCTGGATGGCTTCTTCTCCGACTGCTATGCTCGCGAGTGGCTGGGCCGCTGTTGTCGCGGATCGGCTTTTTTCCTCCGCCAACTCGTTGAAGCTTCTGCAGTTCCTGAGGGTGTGTCCTGATCTGAGCTCCCCTCGTTCGTTTCTGAATCCGTGTATCGAGCACGGTCCGTCGAGTTGTTCTTTGGCCGAGCGGTATGTTCTGGTGCTGTCGCGCGGCTGCCTTGTCCTCCAGTCCTGTTTCTGAGCTTGGGGCGCATCTTCGAGGTTGTCTCTGCGCTGTATCCTGCCGTCGTCACGATGCCTGCCGTCTCTGTCGTCTGGGAAGCCTACGGCGACCATGTCGGGTCCTCTGTCGTCGTAGAAGCTGCGCCTGGGTCGCTTCCTTCGACGGTCGAGTCCTCTTTCTCCGTTGTGGTAGTCGTAGTCATGTTCTGAGCGTGCGATGTGGATTTCTGTTTCGTTGCGAACGTAAGCCTCGCCGTCCGCCCAGCTGTTGGCTTGCTCCAGCAGCCGTGCGAGTGTTCGGACTTTCATCTGCCCGAGTTGTTCCTTGAATTCGATGCGCTGCAGGCCTCGCCTAAACGCGTCGATTGCGCTTTCGTCTGATATGTCTTCTGCTGAATTCTTGAGTATGGTCCACCGCGTGATGTAGGCTCGCGGGGTTTCCCTGGTTCCTTGCTTGCATGCCCGCAGTTCCTCTAGCGATGCCGGTCTCTTGTATGTGGATTTAAAGTTTTCTATGAAGGCTTCACGGAACTGCCTCCATGAGCTAATGGATCCTCGCGGGAGATTCTTCAACCAGTGTCGTGCCGAGCTCTTGAGCATGAACTGCACATACTGCATTGTCGTGACTTTGGTCCCTCGCTGGAACTTGACTGCTGTTAAGTAGTCGTCGAGCCACGCCTCTGGATCCTCGAGTCCATTGTATTTGAGCGTTGTGGAGTTCAATTTGAACTCGCTTGGCATTCGCGTCTCGCGTATGGAACGCGTGAATCATAGTGCTCCGCATGGCTCGATTTCTTCGTCGAAAGCTTCTTCGTCCGAGTACTCTTCGCATGCTGCGCGTCTTCGTCTGCTGCGGTTGACTTTGTTTTGTGCGATGTCGTCGCGCGCGTCTCGTCGACTGCTGCGACGCCTGTTGTCGTTGTCGTCGCTGTCGTGTTTCTTGTTTTTGCCGGAGCGCTTGCGCCAGTCGTCGCTGCTGTCGTCGTCATCGGGTGAGCTGGGGTCCCTGTCTGGTGTCCTTGCGCGGGTCGGTCGCCTTGCACTTGATTTTTTGGGTGCTGAGGCGGCGATGGCGTCCTTCATTATCTGTAAGGCTATTGAAGTGTTGCGGCCTGGTCTGTTCTGCCTATTCCTCTGGGCGCGAGATAGGTAGTCTCAGGCGCTTATAAGGGCTTCTGCTGGTGTCAAGGGTTCCTCTTCGTCGTCCTCCTCTTCTAGATTGAAGCCGTCGTCGAGCTTCCAGACCACTCTCTTCTTGTCTGTTCGTCGCAGGTTGCTGAATTTCGATTTATTGCGGAGAGGGGAGCCGTGATCCGGGGATTCGTCTCTTGGAGGTGGCTTGCGATTGCTTTTCTGCTCGGCGGCCGCCCTTTCTTGCATCTCCAGCTCTAGGCGTTGTTGTCTCGCTTGCCGTTTTAGGTCGCTTGCCAATTTGTTGTATGCCCTGAGCTCGTTCCTTGTTGCGCTTGCCGGTAGTAACTTCCAATGTTCGACTACGTCTTTTACCATGACCATTGATTCTTAGGACAGGTAGATTTGCTCTTTTGGTGGGTCGTCCACCGCCGCACTCGGGGTTTGTTGCTTACTGCTTGATGGCTTGTCGCTCTTGTGGTTGCTCTGTTCTTGTCCTTGTGGTACTTTCATTGGTATACTTCCCACTTTTCCCAGCTTCACGGCGATCTCATTCGTGGTTCCGGGCGCTTTTGTGTTGCCGTTGGCTTGGCGAGTTTTCGAGTCGTTGTCCTGGCCCTCGCCGTTTGCTGGTGGTGCGTCGACTTCTGCCATGAACACCTGGGATGGTGCCCTGGCTGCCTTGTTGCTCGTGCGTGTGATGCTGCTTTTCCGGGCCGTGGGTCCAGTCGAGTGATCGCGGGCGACGCGGAGCCTTGGTTTGGGTGGGCATTCGCGGCTGGCTTGAGGGGTGGCCGCACGGGTGGCGACTGCGTAGATTGCTGCTGTAGATGTCGTCGCGGGTGTTCGGGCGTCGTCCGTGAGGCGGAGGGCGCCCCAGTGGTTGATGTAGATCTGATATGCTCCGAAGATCAGGTTGATGCCGGAGCGTAGGTCGGCGAAGATTGGTCGGAGAGTCGAAAGGTGGGACGTGAAACCAAGGGACCCGAACAGATCGGATTCCGCCTGGGTCGTCGGATCGAAGAGCGCTGGTGAAGTCGTCGCGCCGGTGGGTGTTGAAGATGCTGATGAGGCCGCCGAGATCGCGTTCCCAACCCGTGCGGTTCCCACAGACGGCGCCAATTGACAGGATGTACCCCGGAAAATCCCTTGGTCAGGGACCCTAGGTTAGTCATGAGAGGCATAGGTTGGACGATAAGCTCGTCGGCTAACAGGAGGATACGTTCCTGCATGATATTATTGATTGGAGATGGCGATTACAAGGGAGCCAAGGCTAGTGCGCACAAGGCTAGGTTACAGATTGTGTATTGCTTGATCTCGAAATCTCCCCTCCTAGCCCTTATATACTAGGCTAGGTCTCGGGGAGTCCGTCCTGATTACAGATGAGGTTTCCTAACCATGATCTTGTTCCGTTCGGCAAGTTTGCACCTTCCTTATGAATCGCGGACTCCTACGTCGGTGCCACTAGTGGGCCAAAGCTGGGCCCAGGCGGCATCTTTGTGGGCCTTCTGTCTTCTGGTCCACCGGCTAGGCTCATCCATAGGAGTCGTGGGGTCACCCCCTCGTCAGCGTCCCTTCACGTGCTTAAGAGAGCAAGCCCACAAGGTATGTTGCACGGATCTTAAAGCTAGACATCACATTCAACGGTACAGATATAACTGGTAGCCGCTTGTACCAACACATAATCCGCACTCGCATGGCAAGTATATTTTTTTACATGACAAATGAAGTTTATGCAACATGGCAAATGAAGTTTATGTATCGTTGCAATGTTTTTTTAATATGACAAATGAAGTTTATGCAACATGGCAAATGAAGTCGGGTAGCATGGTAAATCTTTCTTTACATGACATTCGTAGTATATATATATAGCATGGCAATTTCAGTTATGTAACATGCTAACTGTTTCTTTTTTACATGACATTTGTAGTATATATAGCAAGGCAATTTTAGTTATATAGCATGGTAAATATTTCTTTTTGATATGGCAGTTATAGCATATATATATATATATATATATATATATATATATATATAGTGAAGCTATTCATCACCGAGGGTACAGAATAATTTATTCTTCACCCAAGGTAATTTTACGAATCTTTCATAAAAAAATTAAATTTTTAATACAAATAGTTACATTAATATGGATTCACTTCATAAATTTTGATATAAAAAAACAAAAATATTGATCATCAGATAAAAAAAATTACATTTTATGTATATTTTACATCATTATTTTTACCTTTGTAATTTTACGTAATATAAAATATATTTTACGGCGATTATATTTTTTTACGTTCTCTTTTTACGTATGAAATAAGACAAAATTTACGAAATGTAAAATTATGGTGCATTGATGTCAAAACAGAGGGGGGTGAAGAATAACTATTCCTCACCCAGGGTGACGAATAGTCTCACCCTATATATATATATATATATATATATATATATATACAGCCGGTCTATTCTGACATCGATGTCAGAATAACTATTCTGACAATATTTCGAACTGCATCGTATCGCAAACAGAACTGCACTGCAGATCGGCTAAAACAGAACCGCATGCACCGTTTTCGCTTCAACTTTTTAACCATTTTTTGGAATTGAGCGTATGATACACCGTTGGATTCGTATTGAAATGGAGCATCTTCCGTATGATGAACACTTCTTCTAATTCCTCACGGATTAAGATCAGTTTCGAAAACGGTGCGGCGGCCCACTTTCGCAGCAGGAGTATTTTCGTGATTTCTCTTTAACCGTTTGTCGGAATGATGTGTATGATACACCGTTGGAAAGCTATCGATCAGGCGCTCCATGCATATGTAGAACACTTTCTCTAATCCTCACGGTTCGAGAGGAATTTCAATTCGAAAAAAATGCAGCAACTCTGTTTTTGGTTTTCGGATCTCGTAGAGAGTCAAACTTTTTAACCGTTTGTCAAAACGATGCGTATGATATACCGTTGGATTCGTATGGAGTAGGAGCATCTCCGACATGTTGAACACTTTTCGAGATTCTTCACGGTTTTGAAGGAATTTTGAAAATGGTGTGCTGCCCTCGCATGGACAGCGGGCGTTTTTGCGTAAATTTTTTTGATTCGTTCGTCCGATCGATGCAATAGATACACGGTTGGATAGCTCTCGTCGAGGCGCTCCATTTTCATGTAAAACACACTCTCTAATTCATTACGGTTTAAAAGCTGCGTCAAATTTACTAAAACGCGGAACTCCGTTCTTCGCGGACCCGAAATCGACCAAGCGAACTGCAGCTGTCGGGCGTCCGCACCGCATCCGACAGGAAAGCACACTGCATTAGCGATGAACAGAACGCGCGTGTTTTCGCGGATCCGAAATCGGCGAAGCGAACTGCATGTGGTTGCATCCGACAGGCAACTGCACTGCATTATCGGCAAAACAAAAATTCACGCGTTTTTCGTGGATCTGAAATCATTGAAGTGAACTGCATCCGCCAAGCGCCGATTGCATTTATCGACAAAGAGAACTGCACACGTTTATTTACCGATTAAATTGTTTCACCTCGCTTCGTGGAAAATGAACCATGGTGAACTGCATTCCTCGCTTTGTAACTAGCGAAACACACTTAGTAAATTGCAACCGACCATCAACCGCACTGCATTGTCTCGAAACAACCGCGGCACACAATTAGTGAATTGCACAAATATAGTAAACCGCCCCAAAGAACCTCATTCGATATGTAACCGCACTGTAATATTAATAAAGCAAACTAACTCCACGTTTCTAAAAACAACAAAAGAAACTTCAAATGAATATTTTTGTTCTGTCCTCTTTCTTGTCCTCTTTCTTACAGAACGCACTGCAAATATCTTATTCTTTTTTTTGCCTCATAACAAAAATGGACTACTTTGTGAGAACCGGGCTGGAGGTCATCCTCCTACTACTATCTAAAATAGATCAGCTGAGCCGCACTTCAAGGGTTTTTCAACTAATCACATATATTTTTTCACAATGGACCATAATTTTTCCAACAATTTTTACATCACTCTCAACAAAGATGCATACATTGGATAATTTTCAATAAAAATACACACATCGTAACAACTTGTGCGGCAGATAGCTGCAAAACAAGACATCTAATTACAACTGTCACCGCACGCACTCAACAACGGCACTGCATCATCAATGCGTTATGCACCACTTTTTAACTTTATCCCCTGCAAAAACAAGTAAAATGAACCTCTCCAGCAAAACAACATCGGACTGCATTTTTCTGCACTTAAGGTTCAAAACAACAAATCCATTTGTACACTGTAAATATGCACTTCACTGTAAACCTTGCTCTTCCTCTAATGAACTGCATGCGCCAACTGGAGAACATCATGCTCTCACCAAGTAAAATGAATGCCGCGCTCTTCCGCACTGCAGTGATAGCAACCTGCACTACTTGTCGTCAGTGGAGAACAACACTGAGAACCGAATCTAAACTCTGAAAAAAACTTACCAATGGACTGCAACGACGCTGGGCAACAAACGGCAGGTGGACTACAGCAAAACTGGGCAACAACGAAGGTAATTTCACAGATCAGAGAGGGAGCAGCGGTAGGAGCTGGTGGCCACCATCAGAGACAAGTACTTGTCCATCCAAACTCTATACAATAAATTCTGAAAACAGACTACTCACTAATAGTACTTCCTTACATCAATATTGCATAGGATACAACAGATAAACATACAAGGCCCTTCTCTGCAATTTTAAAAAAGGCAAAACTTTGCATCTGGACCATCAACAAAAGAGATGATTTTACAAAATACAACATCATTCTGATACATGTTTGTTCTGGAGGAAAATTCAGTACAAGTATAGTACTCCTAGACTAGTACGTACACTGAAAAATCTGGATAAAGGTAGATGTAAAAACAACTAGGCAGCAGCAAATGATAATCTAAAAATTGTAGAATCATCCTTTGTGCATACATACTGTTCATGATCTGACACTTGATAAAGGAGTGGCAAATGAATTATGAAGCAATAAATTAACATGCAAAGATAAGACAGGAACCATTATATTGAGCTAGCTAATGCCTAATGGTACCACACAGGCACGCAGACACACTGAAGTGAACAACACCCGTGTGGAATTTTTGCAACCAACCGAACTGCAAGTAAGAATTCAGATTAGAGGGGATGGTTGCAGGAATTGAAACAACACACATGTGGATGTCAGCGGGATCTGCTTCCGACCGCGCACGCCTGTGGATCCTTCTCGTGGAGCGGGCTTGCTGACCCCCGCATCCTGCTCCTCTTCATCTGTGCTAGCCGCTGGAGAGGGGGCAGAGGGACTTCGACGGTGACTCCAGCGGCGAGCACAAGGTCTACCGGCGGCGTCCACATCCTCCTGTTGCTCCATGGGAGCGCTTACGGCCCGGATCCGTCGCCGTGGAAGCGCGCTGGGGTGGCTGCGGCCCGGATCCGTCGCCGGTGAGGCGCGCTGAGGCGTTTGGCGCCGCGATCCGTCTCCGGGGGAGGCGCCGACGAGATCTCCCTGCAACTCGCATCCTAGCGCCGCCAGAGGACTGCGCGGATCTGACGGGATCCGCCTCGGACGCCTGGAGCAATGCGGCAACCGCGCCTCAAGATTGGTGCGCCGGGTGGGAGGGGTGAGACGGCGCTGCGAGGCGGCGTGGGGGGAGGGGGGGGGGGGGGGGGGGGACGTGGCCGTTGCGGGGGGGAGAGGCAATGGAGGCGCAGGGAGCTGGCAGCACCTGTGGAGGTTGGTGAAGAAGATGGGTCGGGGGAGGTTGGGGATGAGGTTTTTTTTTAGAAAAGGTTTTTTTTTTGAGGGAAAGCACACACTTCACTTAAATAAAACTGGGAATGTCATCCGATACAAGCTGCAAAACGCATTCCGGGGGCTGGAACAGCCAACGCTCATGAGCCCTGTTAGCAGCCCCCATTTTAGCAAGCCTATCAGCAATTTGATTCGCCAACCTACGCACCCAACCTACTTTAAAACTGGAAAAGGAAGCCACCAGGCGCTTAATATCCTCCACGATAACTCCATTAGCCGATCTGTTCCTTGCTGGAGAGTTAATAGCTCGAACCGCCTCGGTACAGTCCATCTCGAGGTGGAGTTGGGAATGGCCCTGTTCAAGGGCGAGCTTGATCGCTTCCCTGCCCGCTAGCAATTCCGCCAGCTCCGGGTCACCAACAGCAGGGAAGAAGAAGCACGCCCCTCCTCTGTATGCACCACCATGGTCCCGAAGAACAACACCTCCCCCAGCATTCTCACGGCTTTTTGCAACTGAGCCATCCACATTAGCTTTAATCCATCCCTGCTCAGGGGTATCCCATCTCTGACTGACTTTTGGCGCCACAATCTTGTGCTCTTCAGGGTGTGGCACACACCAGGCTTGCATGTGATCACAGACCGAAAGAGCAATATTCTTAGGGTCCTCGATCCTAGCTCCATCACGCGCAGCATTTTGAGCCAGCCACATCCCGTAGAGGCCTTGCATTACTCCCTGTTTCTCCTGCTCACTCGCAAGAGCCAGCCACTCCCGCAGCCATGCAGCCAGGTCACTCTGGGAATGGACAGAGTCGGGTGGGCTTGCCAATGCAGCCCCTGTTTGAGAACGGAACAGCTTCCAGAACATCAGAGAGTGGGGACAAGTCCAGCCCCTATGCAAATTCGTCTCCTCCCGGCCACAAGCAACACAAACAACACCTTGTTTAATTGTCCTCCGTTGGAGTTCATGCCCCACCGCAAGCCCATTCCGAAGCAGCCTCCAGAAGTGGATCTTCACTTTGTTCGGCACCGACGTTCCCCATAAAGCCAGCCAACTCTTGTGATGGTGCGCAGGAGAAGAGCAGCTTGGCTGGCCACGCTTAGTCTGTTTCCTCGCCATTGCCAGATGATACGCCGACCTCACAGAAAAACATCCGTCTTTAGTATAATTCCAAGCCTGGAAGTCACAAGAGTCCGGTCCTCCCACCGGGATTTGTTTGATATCGGATGCATCACCAGCCGAGAACATAGCCTCCACTTTGGCTGAGTCCCACTGGAAGCCGTCTTGGGAGAGCAGGTCAGAGATCCTGGTTATTCCTGGCAAGAAGACTTGACCCAGTGGTCGAAGGCAGCCCTTGCGAGGTATCCAATTGTCATGGTGTATCTTGATTGACTCTCCATTCCCCACTCTCCATATCAAACCTTCCCGCAGAAGCTCTCTTCCATGAATGATACTTTTGAAAGTGTAGGAGCCACCACTAGGACACCCAGCATTCATGATAGAGCAGTCCTTGTAATACCTAGCTTTGAGAACCTTGGCGCATAAAGAGTCTGGAACAGTCAACAATCTCCATGCCTGCTTTGCTAAAAGCGCCTGATTAAAAGCCTTGGGCACTCTGTGACATATTTGAAAGTGCCATCCTTTGACCTTCCCACCGCTGTGGGCAGACCAAGATATCTTTCACTCAAAGCCTCAGACGCTACACCAATCACTTGTTTCAGAACTTCTTTCTGAGCCTCATCACAACCTTTCCCAAAGAAAATAGAGGATTTTTGGAGGTTGACCCTTTGTCCCGAAGCCAGCTCGTAGTCCACCAGAATATCCCTCAAAACTGTAAGATTTTCAGCCGAGCCCTCCAAAAAGACCACACTATCGTCTGCAAAGAGAAGATGAGTCACTTGAGGGCCAGTGCCCCCAAAAGTCACCCCCTTTAAGCTCATATCCGCTTGGGCCTTCTTGATCAAAGCAGAGAAACCCTCCACGCAGAAAAGGAACAAGTACGGAGAGAGGGGGTCGCCTTGCCGCAATCCCCTTGAGGGAAGGAAGCTCCGGGAAATTTTAGAAAAGTTTGGGGATGAGATGAGAGAGGTGAGTGCGGCCGTGCGGGGGACGAGTAGTGCGCATGGGGCCATGGGGGCGCTTCGCGCAAGAAGGCGGTGAGGGAGTGGCTGCGTCGTTGCCTGGGCGCTCCGCGCTAAGAGGTAGGTTAGGGGGTGTTGGCAGAATAAGCATTAGGCCTAGTTTGGCAGCAAAGTATTTTTTAAGTATTTAAAGAATACTTCAGTTTTTCAAAATAATGAAGTATTAAATACTTTAAGGTGTTTGGGTTCAATAATTACTGTGGTTTTAAAACTGAAGTATTCTCCAAAACTGTGGTTTTTTTTGAAGTATTTGAGAAAGAGGTCAGACCCTATTTTTTCAAAAGCCGAGAAATGAGAAAAACTATGGTATTTGTTAGCCAGGTGGTGAAATACTTCGGTTTTAGAATACTTCAGTTTTAGAAAAACTTTGCTGCCAAACTAGGCCTTAGTGTTGTTAGAATAAAGTCTTAAGGGGTGTTGTTAGAATAGATCCACGTCGTTGATGGAAGGTGCCTCCATCAGCCCAGATCCGCCGCCCGTCGCTGCTCGAACGACTACAGAAGACGCCGCCTTGCTCCCATCTCTCCCTCCTTTGCACCAACGGAAGCTCCGTTGGTAGCACCCATGGAGGAAGCCTCCACCTCTCGGCCCTGCAGTGCACCTACAGTGAGACGCAGAGGGCGCGCACCGGCTGGTCGCGGTAATGCATCCGGTGGCTGCGTCTGCCAAGGAGACTGCCCCCACGATGGCTTCGGATCATGTTCAGTCGTGGCCCGCTCCACCGGTGTCTCCTAGGTGGTTGCTCCCCAGATCGAGGCGGCACACCAGACCGGTGGGCATGGACATGAGGGCCAGCAGGGCGTGATGATTTGTGATGTTTTTCAGGGATGATTTAGGCACATGTATATGTTTTTTGATTAAAATCAGTTCATCCCAGTTCTGTGATGTGGTTCAAAATATTTTACCATTGCAGTTCACTTTCCCCCTTCCTCCCTACACAGTTCACTACAGATTGGTGTGCGACAGCGAGGGTCACAGATTCATTTGTGTGCGCTTCACGTAGTCCATGTATGCAGTTCACTGCTTGTAAAAAAATGTTGTTTTTTTTACATTTCCTTTGGATATGATAAAGAGGTTCACAAGCCGTGCAATAGATATGCACAAATTAAAATATCCTAATGCAATTCAGTCTAATCGTCTCTTGTGGTTCGCGTTTGTAAAAAAAAGAAAAATGGTTCACTTTGTAAACAAGTAAAAAAACATGTGTTGTTTGCTTTATTAACATTGCAGTGCGCTTGGTGTATCGATGCAATTTACTGAAAAATGTTGCAGTGCGCTTGGTTTGTGTCTTTCTTTTCTCATAATTTTTTTGAAAAAATCATATGCAGTTCTCTCCGTCGATGAATGCAATCGGCGCCCGACCGATGAAGTTCGCTTCGCCGATTTCTTTTCCGCGAGAAAACACGTGCATTTCTGTTTGGCGACAATGCAGTGCGCTTGACTGTCGGATGCGGTGCGGTTTCCGGCGAATGCAGTTCACTTCGTCGATTTCGGGTCCACGAAGAACGAAGTTCCGCGATTTAATAAAATCGACACAACTTTTAAACCGTAAGGAATTAGAGGATGTGTTTTACATACAAATGGAGCGTCTCGACGATAGCTATCCAATGGTGTATCAATTGTATCAATCGGACGAATGAATCAAATGAATTTACGCGAAAACTCCCGCTGTCCAAAAGAGGGCAGCAACACCGTTTTTTAAATTACTTGAAAACCGTGTGGAATAAGGAAAAGTGTTCAACATATGGATTAATCTACTACTCCAGAAGAATCCAACGGTGTATCATACGCATCGATCGGACAAGCGATTAAAAAGTTCTACTCTCTACAAGATCTGAAAACGAAAAACAGAGTTGCTGCGTTTTTTTGCGGCTAGATTTGTTTCAAATACGTAGCGAATTAGACAAAGTGTTCTACATATGGATGGAGCGCCTGATCGCTATCTTTCCAATGGTATATCATTTCCATCATTCCGATGAACGGTTTAAGAGAAATCGAGAAAATACGCTTGCTGCAAAAGTGGGTCGCCGCACCATTTTCAAACTTCTCTTAATCCGTGAAGAATCGGGGGAAGTGTTCAACATACGGAAGATGCTCCTTTTCCATACGAATCCAACTGTCTGAACCCTCTGTTAGGTAATGCGCTAGGGTTAGAAAGTCACTTGCATCATGTTAAAAATTTCAAAAAAAATCTTTGAAATCAAAATCAAAAGCAAAATGGGAGAAGGAACCCCCCCAGATGAATTAATTCAAAAAGCCAGATAAAAATCTTCTAAAAAAATCATGTTAGAATTTTGAAAAGTCTTATAAATGAGTGTGATCACATATCAAGTGATGTGGGACCCACCCCATGCTCATGGATTTTTCAAATATTCAAACAGTGCCTTGGAATTAATTAAAAACCCCTATTTGAGTTAAGATTCAAATTTATTTGAATTTTAAAAATGTTGAAACTTTATAAGTGGCTAGTCTATATTATTATGAGGCCATATAAAAAGTTTCAGCATTTAATAAAATGCCTAGCTATTTATTTGTTAAGCAAAACAAATTTACAGAAAAGAAAAAGAAAACAGAAAAGGAAAAGAGGCTCACCTGGTATCTGGCCCAACTCGTTCCTCAGCCGGCCCAAGCCCACCTCCCGCACCTGTCGTCTTCCTCAAGAAGGGGCACTGCTGCGTGGCGACCATGCCGTGGCCGCCGACGAGCCCATGGCCACCTCCTGCTTCTCCCGTGCCACCTCTTCACGCCTGGAGACGCCCAGAACCCCCCCGTTCCATTCCCCCTCTCCACGAACTCCCTCCCCGTCTCCCTCGCCCGATTTCGTCGCCGTCCGAGGACTCGCCGGAACTCGCCACCGTGGAAGACGCGGCCAACGTGCGCTAGGGACCAGAAGAGCTTGTCCATCAGCTTCGCCACCGTCGACTACGTCTCCCTGCAAGGAATCAAGATCCCGGAGCCCTTCTAGTCGTCGGATTCGTCACCGAGAGCTCGCCGGATCCGCTGCTCGTCGCCGTTCAATACTCCGTCCACGTTCCCTCCCCGGCTCTGTCGACTACTTCGTCGAGTTCCCTGTAGTCTGGTGAGCGTTTCCCCTCAAGCCACGGCTTCTTTCTCCTCCTCTAGCTCGAGCTGCCATGGACGCCGGAGTACCGAGCCGCCGTGCTCGTCGTCGACGAGGCTACGCTACGCAATCGACCCCGTCACCTTGTCCATCGCATTCCCCGTGCTCCACTGCTCCGAACGCACCCATCCCCGCCCCAAATGGCGCTCTGTAGCGAGTTCAGCCTCCAGCCAGTAGCACCGCCGCCGCAAAGCTCGACGCCGGCGTGCGTACAGAGCCTCCCAGCCTTCCCTTTCGGTCTCAATCGACGCGCGACACCGAGAGCTTCGTCTCAGTGGTCGAAGCGCGCGAATTGGACCACGGGAGCGCCCTCCCCGCGGACACCGCCGCCTCGGTTGGTCGCCGGACACACGTCGCCGGCAAGGCTGACGTGTCCGGCATGATTAGCCGACTAATCACCCCCTAATGACCCCCCCACAGCCTATGACAGGTGGGGCCCTGGACCCCTTAACCCCCCTGTCAGTTTAAATCAAACAGGGATTACCCCCAGACCCACTGACAAGGTTGGCTAACTCGTCAGCCCCCTCTGACGCCAGCATGAGGTCATGCTGACGCAGTAAACCTTTTCCAGAATAAATTGAATTAAAGAAATTCCAGAAAATATCCCAAACTTTGGAAATTGATAGAAAATTCATATCAACTCCAAATTGGACAAATAATATATGAAAAATGATCAGGAGAAAATAAGCTATCCAAATATCCAACTTTCAACTTTGTTTGAGTTGATTTTAAATTGGGATCAGTAGCATTTGCTATTTGATTTAAATGGAATTAAATCAAATTCAATTCAAAAGTTTTTGCAACTTGAACCATGGCAACATGCTACATTTCACTTACACATCAGAGGCATATCATACACATTTCCAAATGATTCAAATTGATCAATCAATGTCACATGTAACTTGGCTAAGTTTGAATTCAAATTGGAGTTTGAATTTGCAATTCAATTTGCAATATACTCCATTTAAATGGAATTGCCTCACACATCAAAACATATACATCAAGTTTCAACCTTCCATCATGTGATTGTGCATTGTATTTACTTTGCTACCTTGTTTGTTGTTTGTCGAGTAGAGGTGGAACCGAAGCAGGAGGCTGCCCCCTTCGTTGAAGACCCCGAACCCGAACCTCGTCAGCAAGGCAAGCAAACCCCCATTGATCATGTCGATAAAATCCCACTTCCCTCTCATGTCTCGCTTATGCATTGTTTAGGATGATTACCATGATGCGTTTCTACCGCATAGATGAACCCATTCCTTTGCATGACCTATCATTTTGTCACAGTAGTAAGCAAACCACAATCCTAGCAAATGTAGGAGTTGATTGATATCATGTGGCCCCTGCAATTGTGACTGCTTATTGCATGCTTAGAGTGATACCATGATGATACTTTTTTGTGAGTCGGGATGCTAGTGATCATGATGATGATGGTAGAAAAGTGTTGGTGAATCTACCCTAATACAAGGTGAACGATGAGAGGCTGTGTAGGAGTACACGGTGGGTTGTCTCGTTGAACACCGCCCTAAGTCCGAGTTCTTGTGTGGTGATCCAAGATGAAGAGTACAACCACACATTGGGCTCACTGACCCCTCTCAACCTATTAACTCATCCCTTTCGATGTCCAGATGTCGCAATAGTTCGGAGTTCTGGTAGGTCTGTGGCCTGGATGCTAAGTGAGAGAACGGCTCATCCGAGACCGGCTTATGCACCACGCACACATCACTTGGGTCCACTTCGGTAAACCGTCCGGGTTCACGATAGTAGTAGCCAACCAAGGTAGGCGGCTTTCTCGGACTACATAGGCTATGAGGTAACAGTTGTGGTGAGCATCCTCGCTGGCACCCCTTGAATGGTGTCGATATCAAAGGCGGTAAATGATGGTCATGTGTGTGTAGCGGTACACCCCTGCAGGGTTAACAAAACTATTCGAATAGCCGCGTCCGCGGTTATGGACTGCTTGGAAAGCTTAGCTTGATTATTAGACAACTTGAACTGGATACTTCTAAAACACACCAAGATAAGTGTGAGTGCTATGGCGTGCTTTCTCGTGGGGAAGTCGAGGAAGGCACCATAGTGGTGTAATTGGTTGGAGAAAGTAGTGGACTCGTGTACGCTTCTTACCTCAAGTCTGGTACTCGTAGTTCAGGACTAGCCAAGTCAAAGCTGGCACTTCTGCAAGTGAAACCCCACCTCCCTTTACCTTGATACATGTGCATGAGTAGTATAGCTCCTATGTAAGTCTTGCTGAGTACGACTTTGTACTCACGTTTGCTTAATCTATGTTTTAGATGAACCCACTGACCCGAAGGTGGCTTCTTCATTGAGCTCGACGACTGAAGATCAAGCTAGTCTAGTCCCAGTCAGACGACTGGTTCCCTCGTGGAGGGCTTGTGTTTAAATAAGGCTTCTTAAGCCATTTGTTAAACTTGTCTGTACTCAGACATACTTTGCTTCCGCTTGTGTTGTAATGTTGGATCACATGTTTGTGATCTCTGTGTGCACTCTATAAGAGTTATCAATAAAAATGTATACTTTGTAGAGAATTGCAATGATACCTACTGTTCATACAAGGCATGTGTGCTGCGTGTATGTTTATAACATGCATGTCTTTGTATGGGTTTTCGAGACCTTAGTTGTGATCTGGCTGGCGGTATTTCATACACCAAGTGGCCCTTAGATGTGCGCAGCTTGGGGCATCGCGATGCGATTGTTTGAGACTCCGTCTCGTGCACACTTTGTGGTATGATCGAGCCCGCCCTAGACCCCGACTAAGTGATCGGGCTGGAGTAAGTCTATGTAAGAGTTATGAGATAGTCGATAGTATGGTTGAGGCGACTTGTCTTTGAATATGGGAGTTCACCACCCATATCACTAGAATTGTGTGCGGACGATGAGGACCCATCTCAGTTGATCATCCGGCCTGGATGGGATGCCCCTCACGTACGATGCTCTCCGAGAACGTTCTGTGCTTGGCCTTGTCTGCTTAGACAAGTGGGTACGGTTCTCGGCTCTCCATATGACTATGTCTTAACTGGACTTGCATACGCTAACCCCGGGTCCCGACACCAACGGTGTATCATACGCTCAATTCCGACTAACGGTTAAAAAGTTATCGCGAAAACGGTGCATGCGGTTCTGTTTTACCCGAACTGCAGTGCTCCGAATTCAGCAGTGCGGTTCTCTTTTGCGATACGATGTAGTTAAGAATGTTGTCAGAATAGTTATTCTAACATCGATGTCAGAATAGACCAACTTTATATATATATATATATATATATATATATAAAGGGTGGGTGTATTCTAACAACACCCCTTAAGACCTTATTCTAACAACACCTAGCCTTATTCTAACAACACCTGTTACTGAAAAAAGCCCCCGAACGAAATCATGCATGCTAGATAAAACAACCGGCAACTCACCGTCCAAATCCCCCCACCCACCCTACTCGCCCCCACCTTTCCACACGCCGACCACAACCCCTCATCCAGCGCCGCTCCCCCTACCCACGGTAGCGCCCAGCCTTCCTCAACCCCGGTGGAGCCCAGCCTCCCTCACCCCCACGCACGAACCTACCCCCCCAACACGCCACCCCGTGCTGGATCCGACGAGCGACCGGCCCTAGCACACCTCCCGACCACCGCACCATCCCTCGGCGGCAACTCTTCTGGCCACGACGTCTTCCCCGCGGGCCCCCGCCGCACGATCCCTCGGCGTCAACTCCTCCGGCCACGACGTCTTCCCCGCGTGCCCCCGCCGCACCATCCCTCGGCGACACCTCCTCTGGGCACGACGTCTTCCCCGCGGGCAAGGGCGCCACGAATCTCGCGGTGGCTACTCCCCCGACCATGGCGTCTTCCCCGCGGCGGTCCGCCCCTCTGAGCAAGTGGCTGGCCGTAAGCGCCCCCTCCCCTGAGATCAGGCCGCCATGGGCCATAGCGACACCACCAACGGTCGGTCCCTCCACGGCGCGGATCTGGCCACGTGCAGGCGACAGCGCCACGGTTCTGGCCCCACACGGGCGACGGCTCCATACCTCCATGCTCTTCAGTCCATGGCAGCTCACATGCTCTTCAGTCCATGGCGGCCCCATGCTCTTCTGGCATGGGGACGGGGGCGTAGAAGATCAGCGCGGCGAGCACAAAAGGTCACGTTGCAGTTCGCTAACGGTCGTCCAGTGGTCTAGATGCCACTATGCTTGCGGTTCACTCCAGTTGCAGTGCACTTTGTTCTTGAAAATGTACTCACTCTGTTGCCTAGGGCAGCAAACAAAATTGGTTTTTATGCAGCTCACTGTATTACGATGTGCAATATAAAAACCATATGCAGTTCTCATAAATGCAACCGATGTCCATCAAATGCAGTTCACTATGTTGATTTTGGATCCGTAAAAAAATTCTTCTAAACAACAGCTGTTGTGCACTACATCGTACATGTAGTGCGTTTGCCCGTCGAATGCGGTGCGGTTGTCCCGTCCGATGCAGTTCACTACGCCTGATTCCGGTTCCGCGAAGAACACGAGCGTTCTGTTTGGCGATAATGCAGTGCGCTTGCCAGGCCAATGCAGTTCGCTTCGTCGATTCCGGGTACGCGAAAAAAACAGTTCTGCGGTTTAGTAAATTTGACGTAGCTTTTAAACCGTGATGAATTAGAGAGTGTGTTTTACATGAAAATCGAGAGCCTCGACGATACCTATCCAACCGTGTAACAATTGAATCGATCGGATGAACGAATCAAATTTTTTTACGAGAAATAAGCCCGCTGTCCACAAGAGGGCAGCGCCACCATTTGCGAAATTACTTCAAAACGGTGAATAATCTCAAAAAGTGTTGAACATGTCGAGACGCTCCTACTCCATACGAATCCAACGGTGTATCATACGCATCGTTTCGACAAACGGTTAAAAAATTTGATTCTCTACGAGATTCGAAAACGAAAAACAGAGTTGCTGCGTTTTTTTTATCTAAAATTACTCTCAAACCGTGAGGAATTAGAGAAAGTGTTATACATATGGATGGAGCACCTGATCAATACCTTCCAACGGTGTATCATATGCGTCATTCCGACGAAAGATTTAAGAGAAATCGCGAAAATACGCACGCTGCAAAAGTATGTCGCCGCACCGTTTTTGAAACTGCTCTTAATCCGTGAGAAATTTGGACAAGTGTTCAACATAAAGAAGATGGTTCATTTCAATACGAATCCAACGGTGTATCATACGCTCAATTCCGACAAACGGTTAAAAAGTTACGGCGAAAACGGTGCATGTGGTTCTGTTTTACCCGAGCTGCAGTGATCCGAATTCAGCAGTGTGACTCTCTTTGCGATACGATGCAGTTCGGTATTCTGACAACGATGTCAGAATAGACCGGTTATACATATATATATATACATATATATACATATATATATATATATATATATGTATACATATATATATATATACCATGGTCATTTTAGTTACGCTGCATGCAAAATATTTCTTTTTGACATGGTATTTGTAGTATATATAACATAAAAAAATTAGTTACGTAGCATAGCAAATGTTTTTTAATAACATTTGTATTTATAGCATGGCAAAATAAATTACATAGCATTTGTAATATATATAGCAGGCAAAGGTTTAATTTTTTTTTTGCGGGTATGGTAAGGTTTAGTTTGTGCTGGCATTGCCATCTTTCTTTCCCTCGTGATGCCGACAGTTACAACGCGTGCCTTGAAATTGTCATATTTTAGTAGGACATGACCTTTTTGGTTTTTCATAAATCATGATGAACGAAAAGTTGATATTGATTTTTCTTCACTATTTTTTTGAAGCATTGCTTTTTCTTTGTTTTTTTCGTAAGGCCCAACAAATTGCCTGATGGCTCATATTTTTTTTCAGTTAATTGGCTAATCAAGCCTACTTGCTTTTGTATGATCTATTTAATGAGCCAATACAGGTCGCGTTTAATGCATCGCTGAAGCAAACACATCGAGTCGCTGCATCTACCAACTTGGAGCGAACGATTCGCTCCAAGTGGTCTCATGTTCAATCAGGCACTGTAGATTGGGTTCTTTAACTAAGGCCACATCTATTAGATGGACCGGATCTTTCGGGGCGGGACTAATTACGACTACCTCTTCAAAGGAATCCACAAAAATTATTTTTGATACGTTCAGGCACCCACATTTTTTAACGCACCTATGGAAAAAAATCTTATCTTTATGTCAGTAGAACTGTAGGGTTGTTTGGTTGGGTGCACTACTGGAATCTGTGAATTTTCCATGCGCTAGGCTCTTTGTCGTCTGCATACTATCGGGGCAGAAGGCAAACAAGCTCTTTGTCTTCCGCTGATACTTTGTCGTCGGTTTTATTTCACACATGACAAAGAGGGTCTTTGTCGTCTATTTTTTTTCACGCATGGCATAGAGAGCTTTGACGTCTACATTTTTTTTGCCTCATGGCAAAGAGGATTTTGTCGTCTGCATTTTTTTACCTCATGGCAAAGACCGGCTTTGTCGTCTGTTGTTTTTACACACATGGTAATGATTTGCTTTGCTGTCTTTTTTTTTCACACACGAAAAAGAATTCTGCTTCTTTCCTATTGGTCTAAATCCCCTCCCATGGATCAAGGGCATCCATACCCACCACACACGTTCTCTTCCTTATCCTAACGAGAAACCAGTCCCCCACGCCCTCTCCCTTATCCTTTCCCACTAACCGTCGCTCCATGGATGGCCCTGCCTCCTTCGACCGCTCCTCCCTCGTCGGCTGCCCCTCCTCGCCGCCCGCCCCTCAACGTCGCATGTCCCTCCTTGCCGGCCACCCCTCCTCGTCGGTCGCCCCAATTCGACGCCCGTCCCTCCGTCTGAGCTCGAGGCCATGACCTCACACTGTCGAGCTCGGCCGCCTCGCCTCCCTGCCGCACCTCGTCGAGCTCGGTCGCTCCGCCTTTGATACGACCCAAACATATCTATAATTTCTGCTTGTTCCATGCTTAATTGGGTGGCATTGCTATGTGTTTTGCTACACTTTCATACCTTTTTACACATATTTGTACTAACTTACTAACTCAGTGCACCCAGTGCCAGTTTTTGTCTGCTGATGTCTGTGAATTGCAGGTTTATACCCATATTTACAGTGCCCAAAAAAGTCCAAGAAAATATAAAAAAATAGCGTTCCAGAAGATTCTGAAGGCCCGACGGAGAGATGGAGGGGGAACACGCCACTCCCAGGCAGCCAGGGGGCGCGGCCCCACCCTAGGCCGCGCCAGGAGGCCACCTGGAGGGGTGGGACCCCCTGGTGCCCTCCTTTGGCCTATATTTACTCATCGGTACAGAAACCCTGAGAAAAGACCCCGCATCGCGAAATTCTCCACTGTTCCTCCGCCGCCTCGATCCAGAGATCGGGATCGCCAGAAGACCTCGTCCTGGCACCCTGCCGGAGGGAGGATTGATCTCCGGGAGCTTCTCCACCACCATGAGCGCTTTCCGGATATGCCATGAGTAGTCCCCCTTGGATCATGGGTCCATGACTTGTATCTATGTGATGTCTTCTCCCCAATCTTGTGCTTCAATTCTTAGCCCTTGTGAGCTGCCCTACATGATCAAGGCATCTATGTAATCTTTCTATTGTTGCTATGATGTGTTTGCTGGGATCCGATGGATTATGAGATTATGTTCAGATTGTGATGTGTTATATATTTGGTTCTCCTTTTATATTTGTTCTTGAGTAATTCTTGCATGTTCTCCGTTGCTTTTTATTGCTTTGGCCAAGTAGTAGATAGTAACTCCAAGAGGGAGTGTTATGCTTGATTGTGAGTTCATGCCCCCCGATGTCTAGCTTGAGTGACAGAAGCATGAGACTAGGGGATGTGTTCTTGCCACTAGGGAGAAAACAACGGTACTTTTAACTATGGTTGCAAGGATTGTTTACCTTACGCATAGTTTGTTAATCTAGTTGTGTGTTGCTTTGGGTTTACACTTTGGGTGGAGCTCGCAACTTAATACCAGCGAGATGTTCTGGATAGATATCTCAACGTGGATGATTAGTGAGTAGATGCTGATGAATAAGCGGTCTACTTGTCTTGGCGTATTTCTCATACGATTGAGCCTCTAACTTTCTTGTAGCATAATTAGCATTGCGGTGCGTTTATAATTCTGTAAATTTCCTAGCTGTAATTTGTTCACCTAGCATAGCTGTTTTATCGTCTTTTGGGAGAGAGACATCACTAGTGAACATCATGGGACCCCGGTCCATATTTCCCCCATTGTTTACACCTCAACTCTTTACTGCTTTATTTCCTTTTTGTTGCAATCACCATTACTATTTCCACCGTGTGTTTATTCTTTGTAAACAACCTCTCTGAACTCGTTGGGAGAAAAGTTATTTATTGTTGTGTGCAGGTCTGGGTCAAGTAAAGCAATCTCTGGATTGTAAACATTGCCATTGTTTTCTTGCCACCTACTTGAAGAACTTGGAGTCCTACTGGAGACATAAACCCTATCCTCTAAGTTAGGGGAAATTTGCTACTATCTACATCTAAACCTTCCACTTGGGGCAACCAACAAGGGTCGAGAAGCCATCAAGCTAATTTCTAGCGCCGTTGCCGGGGACTCCAGTCTACAAGATAGGGGAGTTGCACACTATCTTTTACCTTTGCTTTTTAGTCTTGTTAGTTTACTTTCTACTTTTTTCTTTAGAATCTTATACCAAATACCACAAAAAAATAGTTGTCTTGCTATTAGTTTCTTTTCTCTTGCTTGTTGTTGTTACTATGGGTTCCATGATACGTCCCAAATGTATCTATAATTTCTGCTTGCTCCATGCATGTTTTAGGTGATATTGCTATGCTTTTGATACACTTTCATACACTTTTGATCATATTTGGACTAACCTATTAACTCAGTGCACCCCAGTGCCAGTTTCTGTTTTCTGCTGTCTTTTTATTTCAGGTTTTCCCATTACTTAAAGTGCCAGAAAAATTCCGGGAACAATATAAAAAAAATCAATGTACTGGAAGCTTCCATAGTCCCGAAGGGAGGCCAGAGGGTCCCCACCTGGTGCCCAGGCATCCAGGGGGTGCGGCCTAGGGTGGGGCCGTGTCGGGAGGCCGCCTGGACTCCTGGTGGACCCCCTGGCTGCCCCCTTCGCCTATATTTAACTCTCGTCCCGAAACTCCTGAGGATAGAACCCATTTTCACGATCTCGCCTCTGTTCCGCCGCCACCGCGCTTCCAAGATCGGGAGCGCCAGAAGACCTCTTCCTGGCACCCTGCTGAAGGGAGGATTGACCTCCAGGAGCTTCTCCACCACCATGGACGCTTCCCGGATGAGCCGTGAGTAGTCCACCTTGGACCATGGGTCCATGATTAGTAGCTATGTGATGTCCTCTCCCCCTCTTTGTTTTTCATGGATTAGAGTTTCAAAAGAAAAGGAAATGGGGAAAAGAAAAGCCCTAAATGAATTAAATAAAAAGGCCAGAAATAAATCTTTTTCCAAAATTCTTTTGGATGTATTGAAAAATCCTAAAAATGAGTCTGATCATTTTAAAAGTGATTTGGGATTAATCCCATGCTCATAGATTTTTCAATAATTCAAATAGTGGCTTGGAAATTAAATCTTTTGTTTATTTGAATTGAAATTCAAATAAATTGAATTTCAACAATTCCCAAAACTTGGGGTTGACTTCTATATAGTCACCTAGGTTTTATAAAAATATTTGGGGATTTTTATAAATGCCCTAGCTATTTTTTTTAAATGGGAAAAACAAAGAACAGAAAGAAAAATAAAAAGAAAAACAACAGAGACTTACCCCTCGCCCACGGGCGAAGCCCACCTGGCCTTCCAGCCTAGCCGGCCCAGCCCGCCAAGGGGACCTCCCCTGTCGTCTTCCTCCCCTGGCCCCGATGCTGCTCGGTGGCGAGCATGCGCCGGCCGCCTCGCCACCTCCTGCTCCTCCCCCCCTCTTTCCTTCGCGCTGGACGACGCCTGGAGACTCCAGGTCCTTCTTCCCCCCTCTCCCAGTTCATCCCTCGCGCTCTCTTGCCGTTTCCGCGCCACCCCCGAGAGCTCACCGGAGCGGCCACCGTGCGCCCGCGTGGCCACCGGCTCCCTTCCGTCGAACCAAGATGTCCAGGAGCTTCAGCGCCCTCGCCTTCGTCTAGCTGCAGTGCCAATCGAGCTCAAGCCGCGCTGGAGAAGACGCCATCTTCAAGGATTCGCCGCCGGCCGCCGCCAACTCCGACGAGGAATTCGTCGCCCACAGGACCTCCCCAGCCCCGCCGTCCCCTTCATCGTGTTCCCGGTGAGCTGCTGGAGCGAACCCCCCTCCCCGTTCTTCTTCTCGAGCCATGCATCGCCGTCCGCCATGGTCAGTGACCCCGGACGCCGCCCCTCGTCGTCGTAGCCATGGCCAGGGGCCTCCTCGAGGTCCCCCGCTTGCTCCAGGAGACGCGCGACTTCGCGGGCTTCCTCCCAATGCCCTCCCCTCCTTCTCCCGTGGCCGGAACGGCCACTCCGGCAACCCTTCGCCGTGCCCAGTGGCACCGGCGGCTAACCGCCGACGGGCCGGGTTAATTAGCACCTAAACCGACCCCTAACCCTCCCCTCTCTCGCTGACAGATGGGCCCCAGGCCACTAATTAAACAGGGTTTAGTTTTAAACAGAACCAATTAACCACTTAGGCTGACAGGTGGGGCCGCCCTGTCAGTTGACTGGTCAACCCTGGCGTCAGCATGACCTAGTGATGACGCAGTAAAAGATTAAATCAATTTAATTTAATTTAGTAAATTCTAGAAAATGGCTGAAACTTTGAAAAATCATAGAAAATTCATTTTAACTCCAAATTCAACATATAATATATGAAAAATGATCAGGAGAAAATCCTCTATCCAAATTTCCAACTTTCAGCTATGTTGGACTTGATCTTAAAAATGGATCAGTAGCTTTTGCTATTTGATTTAATTGAAATTATTTCAAATTCAATTCAATTTCTATTCCAACTTCAAACTTTGAAATGTACCACACTTCACTTGTACATCAGAAGCATTTCACACATATAATCATTTGGTTTCAAATGAACAAATATTAGCAAATGCAAGTTGACCAAATTTAAATAACATTTGGAGTTTGAATTTGAATTTACTTTTCAAATGAACTTCAATTAAAATGTAGCAATTCAAACATAGGTCACATCAGCACATTGCCATGCTATGTTTTGCATATTGAATGTGCATTGTATTATATTGATTGTGCTTTACTTCCAGTGCTTCGGTGATTGCATCTTCTCGGTAGAGTTGATCTCGGAGACGAGTTCAACCTCACGTCAGAAGAGTGATACCTCGTGATCGTCAGCAAGGCAAGCAGCCCCCTCTTTGATCATGTCTATAAAATCCCAGTTCCCTCTCATTCTCGCAAATGCATGTTTAGGATGTCACCATGATACGTTCTACCGCTAGTTGAACCCATTCCTTTGCATGACCTATCATTTTGTCACAGTAGTAAGCAAACCACAATCCTAGCAGATGTAGGAGTTGGTTGATATCATGTGGCCCCTACAACTGTTACAGTTTATTGCATGCTTAGAGTTGTTACCTGAGGCTACTTTGATGTGAGTCGGGAAGGTAGTGATCATGTGAATGATGGTGGTAACGTGTTGGTGAATCTACCCTAAACAAAGGTGAACGATGAGAGGCTGTGTAGGAGTACACAGTGGGTTGTCTCGTTGAACACTGCCTTAGGCCCGAGTTCTTGTGTTGTTATCCAAGACAAAGAGTACGACCACACATTGGGCTCACTGACCCCTCTCGGCCTAGTACCTCACCCCGGACCAGTCCAGGAGTCGCAAGTAGTTCGCCCTTTAACGATCTCAAGCAGGTGGAACCAAGGTAAGTGGTTGGCGTAGGTTGTGGGCACGTTGAATCAAGTGATCATGATCGAGTTGAGCTTGATGGCGGTCACACAACGTTTGAGTCCGCATCGGAACAATCGGCCGGATTCCGATTGTGGTCCCAACTCAAATAGGCGACTCCCTAGGACTAGAGATGGTGCGTGAGTGAAGTGTCGTGACAGCATCCTCGCCGGTACTCACTTGAAGGGTCCCAGGGGTTAGTGTATGTAATTTCGGTCACAATAAAATCACATGGAGAGCCGAGAGCCGTACCCACTTGTCTAAGCAGACAAGGCCAAGCACAGATCACTCTCGGTAAGCATCGAACGTGAGGGGCATCCCATTCAGGCTGGATGATCAACTGAGATGGGTCCTCATCGTCCGCACACAAGTCTAATGATATGGGTGGTGAATTCCATATTCACAGACAAGTCGCCTCAACCATGTTACCGATTGAATCATAACCCTTACATAGACTTACTCCAGCCCGATCACTTAGTCGGGATCTCGGGCGGGCTCGATCATACAACAAAGTGTGCCACGTGACAGAGTCACGAGCAATCGCATTGCGATGCCCCAAGCTGCGCACATCTAAGGGCCACTTGGTGTATAAAAGACCGCCGGCAAGAACACAAGTAAGCTATCGAACCCCACACTAAGACATGCATGTTATAATCATACACGCAGCATACATGTCCAGTGTAAACAGTAGGTAATCACAACATGAACTCTACAAACTCATAGTCTTTATAACTTCTGCTAAACAGAGCAGACATAATAATTGTATTACAAGCAGAGATCACATGGATGTGATCCAACATTACATCAAACATCAATGGAAGCAAATTATGTCTTAGTAAAGACAAGTTTAACAAATGGCTTAAGAAGCCTGAAAGAAAATACAACGACCCTCCAAAGGGCACAGGCTGCTGCCTGGAACTATACGACATTGGTCCACGTCGAGCTCGAGGTATAGGCCACCATCAGGGTCAGTGGTCTCGTCTCTAAAACATAGAATAAGCAAACGTGAGTACAAAGTCGTACTCAGCAAGACTTACATAGGAACTATACTACTCATGCACATGTGTCAAGGTAAAGGGAGGTGGGGTTTCACTTGCAGAAGTGCCAGCTTTGACTTGGCTAGTCCTGAACTACGAGTACCAGAGAGAAGTAAGAACGTACACGAGTCCAAGTAACAGTCTCCAACCAATACTCCACTATGGTGCCTTCCTCGACTTCCCCACGAGGAAGCACGCCATAGCACTCACACTTATCTTGGTGTATTTTAGAAGTATCCAGTTCAAGTTATCTATGATCAAGTAAAGTTTTCCAAGTAGTCCATAACCGCGGACACGGCTATTCGAATAGTTCATTAACCCTGCAGGGGTGTACTGCTACACACACGCCTCATCAGTTACCGCCTGGGGATGGACCCTTCAAGTGAGTACCGGCGAGGATGCTGCCACGACACTTCACTCACGGCACCATCTCTAGTCCTAGGGAGTCGCCTATTTGAGTTGGGACCACAATCGGAATCCGGCCGATTGTTCTGATGCGGACTCAAACGTTGTGTGACCGCCATCAAGCTCAACTCGATCATGATCACTTGATTCAACGTGCCCACAACCTACGCCAACCACTTACCTTGGTTCCACCTGGTTGAGATCGTTAAAGGGCGAACTACTTGCGACTCCTGGACTGGTCCGGGGTGAGGTACTAGGCCGAGAGGGGTCAGTGAGCCCAATGTGTGGTCGTACTCTTTGTCTTGGATAACAACACATGAACTCGGGCCTAAGGCAGTGTTCAACGAGACAACCCACTGTGTACTCCTACACAGCCTCTCATCGTTCACCTTTGTTTAGGGTAGATTCACCAACACGTTACCACCATCATTCACATGATCACTACCTTCCCGACTCACATCAAAGTAGCCTCAGGTAACAACTCTAAGCATGCAATAAACTGTAACAGTTGTAGGGGCCACATGATATCAACCAACTCCTACATCTGCTAGGATTGTGGTTTGCTTACTACTGTGACAAAATGATAGGTCATGCAAAGGAATGGGTTCAACTAGCGGTAGAACGTATCATGGTGACATCCTAAACATGCATTTGCGAGAATGAGAGGGAACTGGGATTTTATAGACATGATCAAAGAGGGGGCTGCTTGCCTTGCTGACGATCACGAGGTATCACTCTTCTGACGTGAGGTTGAACTCGTCTCCGAGATCAACTCTACCGAGAAGATGCAATCACCGAAGCACTGGAAGTAAAGCACAATCAATATAATACAATGCACATTCAATATGCAAAACATAGCATGGCAATGTGCTGATGTGACCTATGTTTGAATTGCTACATTTTAATTGAAGTTCATTTGAAAAGTAAATTCAAATTCAAACTCCAAATGTTATTTAAATTTGGTCAACTTGCATTTGCTAATATTTGTTCATTTGAAACCAAATGATTATATGTGTGAAATGCTTCTGATGTACAAGTGAAGTGTGGTGCATTTCAAAGTTTGAAGTTGGAATAGAAATTGAATTGAATTTGAAATAATTCCAATTAAATCAAATAGCAAAAGATACTGATCCCTTTTTAAGATCAACTCCAACATAGCTGAAAGTTGGAAATTTGGATAGAGGATTTTCTCCTGATCATTTTTCATATATTATATGTTCAATTTGGAGTTAAAATGAATTTTCTATGATTTTTCAAAGTTTCAGCCATTTTCTGGAATTTACTGAATTAAATTAAATTGATTTAATCTTTTACTGCGTCATCACTAGGTCATGCTGACGCCAGGGTTGACCAGTCAACTGACAGGGCGGCCCCACCTGTTAGCCTCAGTGGTTAATTGGTTCTGTTTAAAACTAAACCCTGTTTAATTAGTGGCCTGCGGCCCATCTGTCAGCGAGAGAGGGGAGGGTTAGGGGTCGGTTTAGGTGCTAATTAACCCGGCCCGCCGGCGGTTAGCCGTCGGTGCCACTGGGCACGGCGGAGGGTTGCCGGAGTGGCCGTTCCGGCCACGGGAGAAGGAGGGGAGGGCACTGGGAGGAAGCCCGCGACGTCGCGCGTCTCCTGGAGCAAGCGGGGGACCTCGAGGAGGCCCCTGGCCATGGCTACGACGACGAGGGGCGGCGTCCGGGGTCACTGACCATGGCGGACGGCGATGCACGGCTCGAGAAGAAGAACGGGGAGGGGGGTTCGCTCCAGCAGCTCACCGGGAACACGATTAAGGGGACGGCGGGGATGGGGAGGTCCAGTGGGCGACGAATTCCTCGTCGGAGTTGGCGGCGGCCGGCGGCGAATCCTTGAAGATGGCGTCTTCTCCAGCGCGGCTTGAGCTCGATTGGCACTGCAACTAGACGAAGGCGAGGGCGCTGAAGCTCCTGGACATCTTGGTTCGACGGAAGGGAGCCGGTGGCTACGCGGGCGCACGGTGGCCGCTCCGGTGAGCTCTCGGGGGTGGCACGGAAACGGCGAGAGAGTGCGAGGGATGAACTGGGAGAGGGGGGAAGAAGGACCTGGAGTCTCCAGGCGTCGTCCAGCGCGAAGGAAAGAGGGGGGAGGAGCAGGAGGTGGCGAGGCGTCCGGCGCATGCTCGCCACCGAGCAGCATCGGGGCCAGGGGAGGAAGACGACAGGGGAGGTCCCCTTGGCGGGCTGGGCCGGCTAGGCTGGAAGGCCAGGTGGGCTTCGCCCGTGGGCGAGGGGTAAGTCTCTGTTGTTTTTCTTTTTATTTTTCTTTCTGTTCTTTGTTTTGCCCATTTTAAAAAATAGCTAGGGCATTTATAAAAATCCCCAAATATTTTTATAAAACCTAGGTGACTATATAGAAGTCAACCCCAAGTTTTGGGAATTGTTGAAATTCAATTTATTTGAATTTCAATTCAAATAGACAAAAGATTTAATTTCCAAGCCACTATTTGAATTATTGAAAAATCTATGAGCATGGGATTAATCCCAAATCACTTTTAAAATGATCAGACTCATTTTTAGGATTTTTAAATACAACCAAAAGAATTTTGGAAAAAGATTTATTTCTGGCCTTTTTATTTAATTCATTTAGGGCTTTTCTTTTCCCCATTTCCTTTTCTTTTGCAATTTTTGTCAAGATGCAAAAATGCAAGCTAGGTTAAACACAAACCTACTTTGGGGTTCTGACAACTCGCCCCCACTCAAAGAATCTCGTCCCGAGATTCAGAAGTCGTCGGGAGGAAGGTGGGGTACTCAGCTCGTAGACGATCCTCTCGTTCCCAGGTGGCTTCTTTTTCTGAATGATGTGACCACTGCACTTTGAGGAATCTGATCTTCCGACGTCTGGTGCTACGCTCGGCTTCATCAAGAATACGAACAGGGTACTCTCGATATGAAAGGTTATCTTGGAGATCAAGTGTTTCGTGGTCTACTTCGCGGATGGGGTCCTTGAAGCAACGCCTGAGTTGAGAGACTTGGAAGACATCATGAACCTGGGAGAGGTGAGGGGTTAGTTCCAATTGGTAGGCAACTTCTCCACGTTTGGCGAGAATGCGAAAAGGACCGATATAACGTGGGGCCAACTTGCCTTTGATACCGAAGCGATGGGTACCCTTCAGAGGAGTAACCCGAAGGTAAGCCTTCTCATCCAGATTATAGCTTTCTTCCCTATGATGACGATCATAATAGCTTTTCTGACGAGACTGGGCTGTTTTCAATTTCTCACGAACAATGCGAACTTGCTCTTCTGCATCCTGAATCAAATCTGGTCCAAAGAATTGTCTTTCACTGGTTTCTGACCAGTTTAGGGGTGTTCGACATTTCCGTCCATAGAGAAATTCAAAAGGAGCCATGCCCAAACTAGATTGAAAACTATTGTTATACGCAAATTCGGCAAAAGGAAGAGAATTCTCCCATTTCTTTCCGAAAGAGATAACACAAGCTCTGAGCATGTCTTCGAGAATTTGATTGACCCTTTCTACTTGACCACTGGACTGCGGGTGATATGCGGTGCTAAAGGAGAGGTGGGTTCCCATAGCATTCTGGAAACTTTCCCAAAATCGAGAAGTGAAAAGACTACCACGGTCTGAATTGATTTCCAAAGGAACACCGTGAAGTGACACGATTCGGGAGACATACAAGTCCGCTAACTGGCTAGCAGTTATAGGCTCTCGAACTGGAAGGAAGTGAGCAACTTTTGAAAGTCGATCAATGACAACGAAGATGGCATCATTTACTTTCTGGGTTTTTGGAAAGCCAGTGATGAAGTCCATACTGACTTTATCCCACTTCCACTCGGGGATAGGCAAAGGTCTAAGAGTACCAGCAGCCCTTTGAAGTTCTTCCTTAACGCGACGACAAACATCACATTCAGCAATGAACTGAGCAATTTCTCTCTTCATCCTAGTCCACCAAAATCTCTGGCGTAGATCTCGATACATTTTTGTGCTACCGGGATGAATGGAGAGGGTTGTGTCATGGGCTTCTTTGAGGATGAGTTGCCTTAGTTCCCTATTCTTAGGTACTACCAAACGATTTTCAAAGAATACCGTTCCTTTGCTATCCGTGGAGAAACATTTAGCAACTCCGCTAGCAATGTTCTCCTTGATCCGGCGAACACCTCGTGCACGCCTTTGGGCAACTATGATTTGATCCTCAAGGGCTGGTTTCGCCACCAAGTTGAAAAGAGATCCACGAGGAACAATCTTGAGGTTGAGCTTCCAAAATTCCTCATGAAGAAGTGGTTGATACTGTTGTAACATGAGGTTGTTACAATACGACTTACGACTTAGTGCATCAGCCATGACATTGGCTTTGCCTGGGGTGTAAGAAATTCCTAAGTCATAATCTTTTATCAACTCAATCCAGCGTCTTTGCCTGAGATTAAGATCTGGCTGGGTGCATATGTATTTGAGGCTTTGGTGGTCGGAATAAATCTCACAACGATTACCAAGGAGGTAATGTCGCCAAGTTGTTAGGGCATGAACTACGGCAGCGATTTCAAGATCATGGGTAGGATAGTTCTCTTCATGTGGCCGCAACTGGCGTGAAGCATAAGCTACCACATGTCGATCTTGCATAAGTATGCATCCTAACCCTTGCCGTGAAGCATCACAAAAGATCTCGAAATCCTTTTTGGTGTCTGGAGGCGCAAGTACGGTGCAGAAGTCAATCTTCTTTTTAGCTCTTGAAAGCTTTCCTCGCACTTGGGAGTCCATTCGAATTTCTTCTCTTTCTTGAGGAGTTCAGTTAGAGGCTTTGCAACTTTAGAAAAGTTCTCGACGAAGCGGCGACAATAGCTTGCTAAGCCAAGAAAACTCCTAACTTGCTTAACCGATTCAGGTGGAGTCCAGTCAAGGACGGCCTGAACTCTCTCGGGATTGACAGCAATGCCTTTTGCAGAAATCACGTGGCCTAAGTAGGTCACTTCTGGTAGCCAGAATTCACACTTGGAGAATTTAGCATACAGGCGATGCTCTCTAAGTTTCATCAATACCAGCCTAAGATGTTCTGCGTGATCTTCTTCGTTCTTCGAGTAGATGAGAATGTCATCAAGATAAACTACAAAAAATTTATCTAAGTACTCCATGAAGATCGAATTCATCAAGCGCGAGAATGTGGCGGGGGCATTGGTTAAACCGAAGGACATGACGGTGTACTCGTAAAGACCATAACGAGTAGTGAAAGCCGTTTTGGGAATGTCCTCGTTTCTGATTTTGATCTGATGATAACCTAATCTCAAATCCATCTTGGAGAAGACAGAGGATCCTGCAAGTTGATCATAAAGATCATTGATCCTGGGCAGTGGGTACTTGTTCTTTATCGTCGCTAGATTTAGCGGGCGATAGTCTACGCACATCCTTTCTGTTCCATCTTTCTTCGTTACGAACAGAACGGGGCAACCCCATGGCGATGAGCTAGGGCGGATGAAGCCTTTTGCCAACGAAGCTTCAAGTTGGATTTTTAGCTCAGCTAACTCACGTGGGGCCATTCTATATGGGCGTCTGGATATTGGTGCGGTTCCTGGGATAAGATCTACCATAAACTCTACAGATCTGTCAGGTGGTATTCCTAGCAGCTCTTCTGGAAAGACATCCGGGAAGTCACGAACCACTGGAATATCTTCAAGGTCTGGAAGAGGAAGCACATTCAAAGAATGCACCTGGGTTTTAGAGCTTGGTGAGGTGTACTTGATTGTCTGGCCTGATGGATGGGTTAATTTCACTGACTTGGCTTTACAATCAAGGACAGCACTCTGTCTTGATAACCAATCCATACCTAAGATCACATCAATGTCTGAAGACTTGAGGGCTATAAGTGAGGCAAGGAATACTAAACCCTCAATTGCAATTTCATTCTCATGACTCACCATGGTGGTGTGCCATATGGATCCAGGGGCTTGCACAACTAAGGGGGTGGATAACATCGAAAAAGAGATGTCATGTGACAGTGCAAAGTCCTGGGATATGAATGAGTGAGATGCTCCTGGGTCAAACAGAACCGAAGCTGGGGTGGAATTGACAGGAAGGGTTCCGAGTACAACATCGGTTGACTTGTGGGAATCTAGAATGGATACGTGATTCACATAACCATGTTCATAAACAGGAGGCTTGACCTTGGAAGTCTTGGGTGGTGGCTTACCACGACGAAAGGTTTGTTTTGGTTTAGGTGTGGTGGCTACATGATTTTGGGGACACTCTCGAACATTGTGGCCTGATTGTCCACATTGGAAACAAACACCACGTGGAATGAAAGGAACTTGAGCACTTGAATGTCCAACAAAATTCCAAGGAGTAAGATTGGGTTGAGGTGGACGATATATAGTGGTTGATGGTCTAGAAGCACTTACAGTACGACTGACGTCACTGAAGGGAATCCAAACACGGCGTTTTTGAGAAACTGGGCCAGAAGATTGGGCAGACTCACGATCACGCTTGCGAGACTCTTCATACAACTCATTTCCATACTCGGCCTTGAAGGATTTGTCGACCAAGTCCCTGAAGTTGACGAACTCGTGAAGATTCAGGTCATGACGAAGGACGGGGCTAAGTCCCTTGCGGAACCTTTCTTGTTTCTTGGCGTCGGTGGATACTTCTTCTTGGGGATAACGTGCTAGACGAGTGAACTCGGTCCTATACTCATGAACAGTCATCTTTCCTTGGGTCAGATTGCAAAATTCTTCTCTCTTGCGCTCCATCAGCTGATCCGGAATATGATATCCTCGGAATTCATCACAGAACTCTTGCCAAGTCACCACGTGACCAACTGGTTGCATTTCCACGAAGTTTTCCCACCATTGAAGAGCAGCACCTTCCAGAAAGTATGCCGCGAATAGCACACGATCACCTGGAGCAACATGGGCTGTCTCAAGCTTACGCTCGAGGGAACGAAGCCAATCATCGACATCAAGGGGCCCGGAAGGACATCGGAATACTGGCGGGTTGAGGAGAATGAAATCCTGGATGGTAACAACACTAAGATGCTGACGAGAAGTGTTCTGCTCAATGCGCTCGAGAAGACGTGTATGATCACGACGATTCTGTTCAGCCTCCAACATGATTTCTGCCGTTGAGGTTGGTGGTGGAGGTTCTTCATCGTCTATATAACTGGAACTGGGATCAACACCTTGATTTGCTCCTGACATTCTGTGTGATAAGAATCAACAATCAGAATAGGATTTAGGACACAATTCTATGCTAAGATAGAAGACTATAATGCAATAGCATCAAAGCCACAAACGGACAGCATAACGGCTGCACCGGGATGGAAATTGAGACAACCTACAGGATAACGGACATCACTTCCACTGAAACACGATGGAATGATGGTTCAGAAAGACCACAAGACTCCTACAGCTACAAATAAGCAAACAACGAGATGTCCTAGTAAAGACATAGATGAGCCTAGTCCTATCTTCCCGTAGAATAAGATGAGGTTGACTCAGAACTCAGATCGATGAGGATAAGGAGAAAAAAGAAGTCTTACGTTGTTCCCTTATACCCAAAGTAACTATATAACTATAGAATGCTAGACTTGACATCGGCCAATGGTTTGATAATCCTACAGGCAGTCCTGCTCTGATACCAAGTCTGTCGGGACCCGGGGTTAGTGTATGTAATTCCGGTCACAATAAAATCACATGGAGAGCCGAGAGCCATACCCACTTGTCTAAGCAGACAAGGCCAAGCACAGATCACTCTCGGTAAGCATCGAACGTGAGGGGCATCCCATTCAGGCCGGATGATCAACTGAGATGGGTCCTCATCGTGCGCACACAAGTCTAATGATATGGGTGGTGAATTCCATATTCACAAACAAGTCGCCTCAACCATGTTATCGATTGAATCATAACCCTTACATAGACTTACTCCAGCCCGATCACTTAGTCGGGATCTCGGGCGGGCTCGATCATACAACAAAGTGTGCCATGTGACAGAGTCACGAGCAATCGCATTGCGATGCCCCAAGCTGCGCACATCTAAGGGCCACTTGGTGTATAAAAGACCGCCGGCAAGAACACAACTAAGCTATCGAACCCCACACTAAGACATGCATGTTATAATCATACACGCAGCATACATATCCAGTGTAAATAGTAGGTAATCAAAACATGAACTCTACAAACTCATAGTCTTTATAACTTCTGCTAAACAGAGCAGACATAATAGTTGTATTACAAGCAGAGATCACATGGATGTGATCCAACATTACATCAAACATCAACGGAAGCAAATTATGTCTTAGTAAAGACAAGTTTAACAAATGGCTTAAGAAGCCTGAAAGGAAATACAACGACCCTCCAAAGGGCACAGGCTGCTGCCTGGAACTATACGACATTGGTCCACGTCGAGCTCGAGGTATAGGCCACTATCAGGGTCAGTGGTCTCGTCTCTAAAACATAGAATAAGAAAACGTGAGTACAAAGTCGTACTCAGCAAGACTTACATAGGAACTATACTACTCATGCACATGTGTCAAGGTAAAGGGAGGTGGGGTTTCACTTGCAGAAGTGCCAGCTTTGACTTGGCTAGTCCTGAACTACGAGTACCAGAGAGAGGTAAGAACGTACACGAGTCCAAGTAACAGTCTCCAACCAATACTCCACTATGGTGCCTTCCTCGACTTCCCCACGAGGAAGCACGCCATAGCACTCACACTTATCTTGGTGTATTTTAGAAGTATCCATTTCAAGTTATCTATGATCAAGTAAAAGGTTTCCAAGTAGTCCATAACCGCGGACACGACTATTCGAATAGTTCATTAACCCTGCAGGGGTGTACTGCTACACACACGCCTCATCAGTTACCGCCTGGGGATGGACCCTTCAAGTGAGTACCGGCGAGGATGCTGCCACGACACTTCACTCACGGCACCATCTCTAGTCCTAGGGAGTCGCCTATTTGAGTTGGTACCACAATCGGAATCCGGCCGATTGTTCCGATGCGGACTCAAACGTTGTGTGACCTCCATCAAGCTCAACTCGATCATGATCACTTGATTCAACGTGCCCACAACCTACGCCAACCACTTACCTTGGTTCCACTTGCTTGAGATCGTTAAAGGGCGAACTACTTGCGACTCCTGGACTGGTCCGGGGTGAGGTACTAGGCCGAGAGGGGTCAGTGAGCCCAATGTGTGGCCGTACTCTTTGTCTTGGATAACAACACAAGAACTCGGGCCTAAGGCAGTGTTCAACGAGACAACCCACTGTGTACTCCTACACAGCCTCTCATCGTTCACCTTTGTTTAGGGTAGATTCACCAACACGTTACCACCATCATTCACATGATCACTACCTTCCCGACTCACATCAAAGTAGCCTCAGGTAACAACTCTAAGCATGCAATAAACTGTAACAGTTGCAGGGGCCACATGATATCAACCAACTCCTACATCTGCTAGGATTGTGGTTTGCTTACTACTGTGACAAAATGATAGGTCATGCAAAGGAATGGGTTCAACTAGCGGTAGAACGTATCATGGTGACATCCTAAACATGCATTTGCGAGAATGAGAGGGAACTGGGATTTTATAGACATGATCAAAGAGGGGGCTGCTTGCCTTGCTGACGATCACGAGGTATCACTCTTCTGACGTGAGGTTGAACTCGTCTCCGAGATCAACTCTACCGAGAAGATGCAATCACCGAAGCACTGGAAGTAAAGCACAATCAATATAATACAATGCACATTCAATATGCAAAACATAACATGGCAATGTGCTGATGTGACCTATGTTTGAATTGCTACATTTTAATTGAAGTTCATTTGAAAAGTAAATTCAAATTCAAACTCCAAATGTTATTTAAATTTGGTCAACTTGCATTTGCTAATATTTGTTCATTTGAAACCAAATGATTATATGTGTGAAATGCTTCTGATGTACAAGTGAAGTGTGGTGCATTTCAAAGTTTGAAGTTGGAATAGAAATTGAATTGAATTTGAAATAATTCCAATTAAATCAAATAGCAAAAGCTACTGATCCCTTTTTAAGATCAACTCCAACATAGCTGAAAGTTGGAAATTTGGGAGGATTTTCTCCTGATCATTTTTCATATATTATATGTTGAATTTGGAGTTAAAATGAATTTTCTATGATTTTTCAAAGTTTCAGCCATTTTCTGGAATTTACTGAATTAAATTAAATTGATTTAATCTTTTACTGCGTCATCACTAGGTCATGCTGACGCCAGGGTTGACCAGTCAACTGACAGGGCGGCCCCACCTGTCAGCCTCAGTGGTTAATTGGTTCTGTTTAAAACTAAACCCTGTTTAATTAGTGGCCTGGGGCCCATCTGTCAGCGAGAGAGGGGAGGGTTAGGGGTCGGTTTAGGTGCTAATTAACCCGGCCCGCCGGCGGTTAGCCGACGGTGCCACTGGGCACGGCGGAGGGTTGCCGGAGTGGCCATTCCGGCCACGGGAGAAGGAGGGGAGGGCACTGGGAGGAAGCCCGCGACGTCGCGCGTCTCCTGGAGCAAGCGGGGGACCTCGAGGAGGCCCCTGGCCATGGCTACGACGACGAGGGGCGGCGGCCGGGGTCACTGACCATGGCGGACGGCGATGCACGGCTCGATAAGAAGAACGGGGAGGGGGGTTCGCTCCAGCAGCTCACCGGGAACACGATGAAGGGGACGGCGGGGCTGGGGAGGTCCTGTGGGCGACGAATTCCTCGTCGGAGTTGGCGGCGGCCGGCGGCGAATCCTTGAAGATGGCGTCTTCTCCAGCGCGGCTTGAGCTCGATTGGCACTGCAGCTAGACGAAGGCGAGGGCGCTGGAGCTCCTGGACATCTTGGTTCGACGGAAGGGAGCCGGTGGCCACGCGGGCGCATGGTGGCCGCTCCGGTGAGCTCTCGGGGGTGGCGCGGAAACGGCGAGAGAGCGCGAGGGATGAACTGGGAGAGGGGGGAAGAAGGACCTGGAGTCTCCAGGCGTCATCCAGCGCGAAGGAAAGAGGGGGGGGGAGGAGCAGGAGGTGGCGAGGCAGCCGGCGCATGCTCGCCACCGAGCAGCATCGGGGCCAGGGGAGGAAGACGACAGGGGAGGTCCCCCTGGCGGGCTGGGCCGGCTAGGCTGGAAGGCCAGGTGGGCTTCGCCCGTGGGCGAGGGGTAAGTCTCTGTTGTTTTTCTTTTTATTTTTCTTTCTGTTCTTTGTTTTGCCCATTTAAAAAAATAGCTAGGGCATTTATAAAAATCCCCAAATATTTTTATAAAACCTAGGTGACTATATAGAAGTCAACCCCAAGTTTTGGGAATTGTTGAAATTCAATTTATTTGAATTTCAATTCAAATAGACAAAAGATTTAATTTCCAAGCCACTATTTGAATTATTGAAAAATCTATGAGCATGGGATTAATCCCAAATCACTTTTAAAATGATCAGACTCATTTTTAGGATTTTTCAATACAACCAAAAGAATTTTGGAAAAATATTTATTTCTGGCCTTTTTATTTAATTCATTTAGGGCTTTTCTTTTCCCCATTTCCTTTTCTTTTGCAATTTTTTCAAGATGCAAAAATGCAAGCTAGGTTAAACACAAACCTACTTTGGGGTTCTGACAGATTAGACCTTGTGAGCTTCCCTACATGATCAAGGCACATATGTAATTCTTTCTGCTGTTGCTATGCTGAGTTTGTTGGGATCTGATGGATTGTGAGATTATGTTCAGATTGTGATGAGTAATATATTTGGTTCTTCTCATTTTATATTTATGTTCTTGAGTAATTCTTGCATGTTTTCTATTGTTGTTTATTGCTTTGGCCAAGTAGTAGGTAGTAACTCCAAGAGGGAGCGTTATGCATGATTGTGGGTTCATGCCCCGTGATGACTAGCTTGAGTGACAGAAACATGAGTCTAGGGGATGTGCTATTGCCACAAGGGGGAAAACAACGGTGCTTGTAACCGCGGTTGCAAGGATTGTTTACTTTACGCAAATTTCTTGTAATGCAGTTGTCTGTTTCTTTGGGTTTACACTTTGGGTGGGGCTCGCAACTTAATACCAGCGAGATGTTCTAGATAGATATCTCAAGGTGGATGATTAGTGAGTAGATGCAGATGGATTTAGGTCTACTTGTTTTGGCTTACTACCCATGCTTTTGAGCCTCTTCCTTTCTTTTGTAGCATAGTTAGCATTGCGGTGCGTTTTTAATCCCGTCAATTGCCCGGCCATAATTTGTTCGCCTCGCATGGATGTTTATCGTATTTTGGGAGAGAGACATCACTAGTGAACTTCATGGGACCCCGGTCCATATTTCCACCACTTTTTACACCCTCAATTTACTTCCTGTTTTACTTTCTAGTTGAAGTCATCACTATCATTATCTGTTGCGTTTGATCCTTTGTAAACGGCAAGGCCGGAGAGATTGACAACCTCTTTGTACTCGTTGGGAGCAAAGTTATTTGTATTTGTGTGCAGGTCCAGGTAAAGTAAGAAACCCTAAGTTGTGAACGGAAGCATTGTTCACTTTACCACCTACCTGTCGTCGTTGGAGTCCTACTAGATTGACTCTAAACCTTGGTATCTTTGCCAAGGGAAATTTGCTGCTAGGCTACATCCAACCTTCCACTTGGGGTAACCAACCAGGAGCACTACTTCAGTGCCATCAAGCCAATTTCTGGCGCCGTTGCCGGGGACTCTAATCTTCAAGATAGGGGAGTTGCACACTATCTTTTATCTTTGCTTTTTAGTCTTGTTAGTTTACCTTTTAGTTCTTGCTTTAGTGTCCTTTATCAAATATCACAAAAAAATTGCTCGTCCTGCTTGCTGCTACTATTATGGGTACCACTAAAAACAATAAGTTGTGTGACTTCACTAGTCACAACAACAATGATTTTATCTGCACTCCTATTTCTACACCTGCCACTTCAACATCTTCTTATGAAATTAAACCTGCTTTGCTTACCCTTGTTATGAAAGAACAATTCTCTGGTGTTGGAGATGATGCTGCTTTACACTTGAATTTTTTTGTTGAACTTTGTGATATGCAAAAGTATAAAGAAGTAGAAGGTGATATTGTTAAGCTTAAGCTTTTTCCTTTCTCCTTGAGAGGAGCTAAAATTTGGTTTCAATCCTTGCCTAGGAATAGCATAGTTTCTTGGGATAAGTGCAAGGATGCTTTTATTGGGAAGTACTACCCACCTGCTAAGATTATCCAATTGAGGAGTAATATTATGAATTTTAAAAAATTGGATAATGAACATGTTGCCCAAGCTTGGGAACGTATGAAATCTCTTGTTAAGAATTGCCCTACGCATGGTTTGACTATTTGGATGGTTATCCAGACTTTTTATGCAGGCTTGAACTTTACCTCACGGAACCTGTTA
Organism: Bromus sterilis; assembly: GCA_950022295.1. Lineage (NCBI taxonomy): Eukaryota > Viridiplantae > Streptophyta > Magnoliopsida > Poales > Poaceae > Bromus > Bromus sterilis. Next base: position 340,732,055 of record OX465596.1, on the reverse strand, counting down.
GATTCGGCCGCGGGAGGAACCTTTATGTCAACAACACTTGGTGCTGCCACAAAACTACTAGATGAGATGATGACCAACTATTCCCAATGGCACACCGAAAGAGCTGCAACAGGTAGGAAGGTAAACTCTGTCGAGGAGATCTCCTCCCTAATGAAAAAGTTGACTTGATCATGTCTTTACTTACCAAGAAAGCTCCTACTGATCCTCATGATGTTCCTTTAAATTCCTTGGTTGCTCAATAACAAGTAGATGTGAACTTTTTTATCTCTAGAAACAACTTCAACAACAATGCCTATAGGAGTAAGTTTGGTAGCAATCCTAGACCGTTCCCATCCAACAACTATGGGAACAACAACACTTATCCTAGCAACAAGAACTCCACTTCTGTAAGAGCAAAGTTTTGCCCCGATGTGTTTTGGATATTGTTGGACAAGACAGTAGAGGAACTAACAATGTTTTCTAGTATAAACAGTTGATTAGGTTCCTGAAGGATAAGCTAGGTGATAAAGCTTCAAGAAAGGTCTTCATGTTATCGAAGCATTACCCTTAGAGCGAAGCTTAATCACAGAGGATGACCCCAAAAAGTGAAGGTGTCTTGAAGCTCAACTCATCGAAGGAAATGAAGAAGACGGCGCAAGACTTAGATGTTTTTGTGTAGTTCTTTTTTCGTTCTTTGAGTCATAGGACAAACCGTACTATCAAGAGGGGTTTTAGTTTGTGGACACCGAAGTTATTGTGAAAATGCTCAGATCAAATCTAAACTAAGTGAGAATCCACAGTGAAGAAATCTCATGTGCAATTAGTTAAGTTTCGGTAGCAAAGACTTCGTTCTTTGGCTTCTGAAGCAGAAATAAGTCTGTGAGTCAACTTTACTTGTTCCGCAAGTAAAGTGTCGCATTAATGACTAATCCGACCGTTGTGGACACGCGTCAGGCTGTCACTTTGGGTCAAATCAGTCATTTCCACCTCAGGATCGCCAACTATAAATACGCCGCCCCCGCCTCCATTTGCGGGTGGCTGCTCTGAGATTATTCCTAAGAGAGACTGAAGAAAGCATCCCAAGAACGCCACCGAAGCAAAACCCAAAAGCCAACCACTGAATTCTAAGTCCCATTGATCTGAGTAGATTCGCTATGACTTAGGTGAAAGCTTGCTAGCCATTTTATCTGGGAGAACTGCAATTCTCCTAGACGGTTAGAGTGTCGTCTTCAAAGAGCGAAGAGTAATTGTCGCCTCGAAGTTCAAGTTTGTCAAAGGTTTCGGAGATTACCTTGATAATCTACCCCGATTCAAAATCGGCCAAGCTCAAGGAGATTGGTGCAGTGGAGCAACGGACGGAGAAAGTTTTGCTCCAGGTGTTTAGTCACCAGTCCCTCCAACCAGACGTAGCGCTTTGAAGAGCGTGAACTGGTCGAACAAACATCGACGAGTCAAGAGTTCGTTTTACTTCAAGCATTTACTTTCCGCATTGCATTTGCTTCCAGTTAAGCTTCATAATGTTTTGATTCGCTGTGTTTAGTTTCGCTGGTAGTTTTGCTTCCCAGTTACTTGTTTCTACTATCCTTTTATGCTGAGTTTATGCTTCACTTCAAAGATTCACACGAAAATTTGAAGTGATCATTCACCCCCTCCCTCTCTGATCACATACTTGGACTTTCAATTGGTATCAGAGCTAGGCACTCCCTACACTCTGTGTGTTTTGGATTAAGCTCCTGGAGTGTTTTCAAGTATGTCTTTCGCAGCTATTCGCTCTGGCAAACCTATACCTATTTTCAATGGAAAGGACTATCCTTACTGGAAGGACAAGATGAAGAGAAACATCATTTCTATCAACTCAGCTACCTGGCGAGTTGTCCAGAGTGGAGTCATAGTCAAGGACGAGAAGGCCATCACCCCTGATGAGGCAAAACTGATGGATCTTGATTCTGAAGTCTGGGTATTCATCACAAATCATTTGACTCCAGAGAAGTATCATGAAGTGAATAATATCTCATATGCCAAGGGTGTCTGGGACTATCTTGAAAAGATTAGAGAAGGAGTTTCCACTCAGAAAGATGCCAGAATTGACACCCTCCGAAGCAAATTCTATCGATTCAAGAGAAACGAGGGCGAGAAATTCAAGTCCATCTACAGAAGACTCACTGCTCTCTCAAATGAGCTGATTTCCCTCGGCACTGATGACATCACACCTCACTTGGTGGTGAGAACTTTGCTTCGCTCGTTGGATGATTCTTTCGACCACATTGTGCTGATGATCAAGGAAAGGACTAATTTCAGAAATCTCGTTGCCACTGATATTCTTGAGAGACTCAACACCTTTGAGATGGAAGAAGAAGAGAAACGTGATATGAATGGCTCTCGAAGAAGATCTCATGCACTTAAAGCAAGAGCTTCACGCCACTCTTCACCTGAAGTTAGTTCTACTTCCGGTGTTGAATCTGTTGATCCTGCAAGCATTGGGAAGGATTTGGCATTAATCATGAAACGCTTCAACCAATTTCAAAGCAGAGGTTTTTCTTCACCAAAGAAGAATTACTCTTCAAGACATTCAAGCAATTCTTCTCATCGCTCATCCTCAAGAAGCTCTCCATCGAACGACAACTGCTGCTACAAGTGCAAGAAACCAGGTCATTACATTGCTGACTGCCCATTGTGGGAAGCTGAAAAAAAATCAAATCATTCACTCAGAGATTCCTCAAGCAAGTCTCACAGATCCTTCAGAAGCTATGAGTCAAAGAGACATGATTCCAGTTCAAGAAGAGACAAGAAGAAAGATTCCGATGATGACAAGAAAAAGAAGTATCACAAGAAGCGTGAGAGTTCTTCTTCGAAGACACACTCGTCTCGACGAAGCAATTCTCACCATGCCAAGGCCTATCTAGGTAAATAGATGAACTCTGAAGAAGAAGCCTCTGGGTCCGAAGTAGAATCAGGATCAAGATCAACGTCTATATCCGAATCTGATGGTGTTTCCTGGATGGACATTTGCTTTGGCCAGTGCTTCAAGCTCCTTCTTCACTAACAACAGTAGTGAAGATGAAACTCCTGCATATTGCTTTATGTCCAAGGAAAAGGTATCTTCATCCAAAGTTACCTATGATACTTCTGATTGCTCTTCATATGAAAGTGACTCAAAGATAAGCTATGCTAAACTTGCTAAAATTGCTTCAATCCAACGAGATGAACTTGATTCGCTAAGCAAAACTATTAAGAAATCAGAGGCCATGTTGATCGATGAGATAGAGAAAGGTCAAACTTTAAATAATGAGCATGTTGCTCTAAAGGAGAAGTTTGAAGAACTATCCTCTCGACATGATCTTTTTTCAGTTCATTATGAGAAGCTCACCTATGAATTTCTTCAAAGGAAAATGGCTCTCGAAAAACTGAAAGAGGCTCATGAAGAGTTGGAAAACGTCAACCTCTCTCTCATGGCTCAACAAGGTTCTGAAGCAAATCTTAATTCTGATTCACCATGCTTAACTTGTTTGGAATGAAGCAAAACTGATTCTAAAGGCAAAGTAGCTATTGTTATTGATGATATTAATGCCTCTGATGAGGAAAACTCTGTTGTTACCGATGAACTCCTCAGGTTGAAAGATTTGTTTGAAACAGGACTGTTCAAAAGTGTTCAGGGACACCAGTATCTTTGTGATATCCTGAAGAAGGCACTCCTTCACAGGAATCCTTGGAACGAAGGTGTTGGATTTGAAAGGAAGCTGAAACCTGATGGCACTTATTGGGAACCTGAGCAATACCCATAAACTGTATGGGTCCTAGTGAAGGATAAGCCTATAGATATTGCTAATCTTTCAGGTTACAACTTCAAAATTGATAAGGCTATTTTTGATGAATCACTTGATTCTGACTACAAGCTTGTCACGAACCAGGAAGGAAAGGTTTCAGCCGAGTACATTGGTGCCCCTCCAAAGAATGATTTCTATAAGAGACAAATTTGGGTGCGCAAGTCACTCATTGAGAAATTGCCTGCTAACCATTCTATGTAGGGAAAGTCTTTGGTACCACCGAAACACTTCTATTCTCTCGAGGAGAGAAATGATTTACTGGTGCCCGAATCAAATGTTCCTCAAAAGGAATACTATCGCACTGGTCGCTACACTTATCACCACCATGATAATAATGATAATATTGCATATGCTCATTCATATCCTAACCCTTCGCAGAGGAATTACATTTATGGTGTACTTGATGGTCCCCCTAGGCAATATAACCCTGTTCGATTTAATATTGCTTCAACAAGTGATTCCACCTCTTCTCATTCACCTTCTTGTTTGTGGGTGGTTAAGAAGAACTAATTCTTTTGCAGGGCTATGTCTCCGGTGGATCCGAATGGGTCATGGACAGTGGTTGCACTAATCATATGACCGGAGACAAGGAGTTATTCACCGAAGAAAACTTATCTCAATCTTCTCAGAAGTACATTACCTTCGGTGATAACAACAAGGGTAAAGTTTTAGGTTTGGGTAAGGTTGCCATATAGAAAGGTAAGCATATTGACAAAGTTATGCTTGTTCAATCCCTTGGATATAATCTCATGTCTATTTCAAAGTTATGCGATATGGGTATGCTTGTTCTATTTTCTGCTTCGCACTATGTTGTGTTTTCACAGGATGACTATACATTTGTCTTCGAGGGTTACCAAAAAGGAGATTTATACATCGTTGATTTTTCTTCGGGCCCTGCTGTATCCACATGCTTAATGGCAAAAGCTTCATCTGGATGGTTATGGCATAGAAGACTTGGTCATGCATGGGTGAGAAACCTTCAAACTCTAGTGAAGAAGAAGCATGTTATTGGCCTTAGCGAAGTAAAATTCGATAATGATCATCTCTGCAGTGCTTGTGAAGCTGGCAAAATTACGAAGAAACATCATTCAGCGAAGACTATCATGACTAATACTCGTCCCCTTGAATTGCTTCACATGGATCTTTTAGGTCCTCAAAATTATGCAAGTTTGGGAGGAAACAAATATGGTCTAGTCATTGTTGATGCTTTCTCTCGCTATACTTGGGTTTTCTTTCTGGATGACAAGAGAAAAGTTCTTGAAATCTTCAAGTCATTCGCTAAGAGAGCTCAAACCGAATATGAATTATCTCTGAAGCATATCCGAAGTGATAATGGAACTGAATTCAAAAATACTCATATTGAAGATTTTCTTGATGATCATGGCTTTACTCATGAGTTTTCAACTGCTTATACACCTCAACAACATTGTGTAGTTGAAAGGAAGAATAGAACTCTTATTGAAATGGCCAGAACGAGGCTTTCTGAATACAAGACTCCAATTAGGTTCTGGGCCGAAGCAATTAACACTGCATGTCATATCATCAACAAGGTTTACCTTCACAAATTTCTGAAGAAGACTTCACATGAGCTTATCACTGGTAACAAGCCCAATGTATCATATCTTAGGGTATTTGGTGCTCCGTGTTTTATTAGAGATATGAATCATAGCTCCAAATTTTCCCCTAAGGCACATGAAGGTTTTCTACTAGGTTATGGCTCAAACACTCACACTTACAGAGTGTATAACTCCCACTTTGGGAAGGTTATGGAAACTATAAATGTGAGGTTTGATGAAACTAATGGCTCTCAAAAAGAGCATTTGCCTCATGATCTAGATGAACCTCCTCTTGATGAAGTGATCAGGTCCATGGCTATTGGAGAAATATGTCATGTCAAAGAAAATTCTCTTCAAGCTAATCAAGATGATGATGATCCAATGTTCCCACACCTAGCCCGGGGCGCTGGAGATCAACATCATGAAGCTAATAATGGACAGGATGAAGAAGAACCCATGAACGAAGAAAATGCAGATTCTGAAGGAAATGTTGATCCTAAAGGAAATATAGATCTTGAAGGAAATGTCGATCCCGAAGGAAATGTTGATTCTGAAGAAGAACCAGAGCCACAAGAAAATGAAAATGCACCGACTTGAGTGCGAAGAAGAGTTGATGTTGATTCGATCCTTGAAGAAATTCCACAACCAGGCCGTCCCACAAATCGCTCTCGTAATCGTTTGGCTTACTTTTGTGGAAATTTTTCGTTTTTCTCCATGCTAGAACCTTCAAAGTTTGATGAAGCCATGAAGGACCCAGATTGGTTAACTTCTATGCTCGAAGAACTCAACCAATTCGAGCGAAAAAAAGTCTGGTCCTTAGTTGAAAGACCTGATCCCACGAAGCACAACATCATTGGTACTAAGTGGATTTTTCGCAACAAGCAAGATGAAGATGGTATTGTGGTAAGAAACAAAGCATGACAGGTAGCACAAGGGTACACCCAAATCAAAGGTATCGATTTCGACGAAACTTATGCTCCAGTTGCTCGTCTCGAATCTATTCGTGTTATGCTTGCCTTTGCAAATTTCAATGGTATCCTGCTTTATCAAATGGATGTGAAAAGTGCTTTTCTTAACGGAGAAATCGAAGAAGAAGTGTATGTTATGCAGCCTCCAGGTTTTCAAGACTCGAAGAATCCTGACATGGTGTATAGTTTTCACAAAGCTCTTTATGGGTTAAAGCAACCACCTCGTGCTTGGTATGACACCCTGAAGGACTTCCTTCTGAAGAAAGGCTTCAAACCAGGAACAAATGACCCAACTCTTTTCACTCGTTCTTATAATGGTGATTTGTTCGTATGTCAAATATATGTAGATGATATTATTTTTGGCTGCACTAACACTGAAATCAGCGAAGAATTTTCCAAAATGATGTCGAAGAAATATGAGATGTATATGATGGGTGAATTGAAGTTCTTCCTTGGACTTCAAATCCGTCAACAGAAGAATGACACCTTTATTTCTCATGAAAAATATCTCAAGGATTGCCTGAAGAAGTTTGGAATCACTGATTGCAAAATAATTAAGACTCCAATGCCTACCAATGGCTTCCAAGATGCAGATGAGAAGGGAAAACCCTTTGATCAAAAGAAGTTGCGGTCTATGATTGGTTCACTCTTATACTTATGTGCATCTAGACCTGACATTATGCTTTCAGTATGTATTTGTGCTCGCTTTCAGGAAAATCCAAAGGAATCACATCATACTGCAGTAAAGTGAATTCTTCGATATCTTGCGCACCCACCCACCTTGGGCTTGTGGTATCCCAAGGGTGCTCAGTTTGATCTTATTGGATATTCTGATTCAGACTGGGCTGGTGATCGTGTTGATAGGAAATCTACTTCAGGCACTTGTCATTTCCTCGGAAGATCACTTGTGTGTTGGGCTTCCAAGAAGCAAAATTGTGTATCAATATCAACTGCTGAAGCCGAATACATTGTTGATGGCTCATGCTGCACTCATATTCTTTGGCTTAAGCAGACGCTGAAGGACTATGGAATTCATGCGAAGAAAATTCCTCTCCTATGTGATAATGAGAGTGCAATCAAAATTGCTCACAATCGTGTGCAGCACTCTCGCACGAAGCATATCGATATTCATCATCATTTTCTTCGTGATCATGTTCAGTGTGAAGACATTGTGATTAGTCATGTCAGAACTGAAGATCAACTGGCTGATATTTTCACAAAACCATTGGATGAGAAAAGGTTATGTGCGTTGAGGTGTGAGCTCAATATTTTGGACTCATGCAATGTTCAGTAAGACCAAACCTTTACCTCCCTATGAATATTCATTTACTTCGTTTTGTATTTGGTTTCGATTTTTGTTTTTGCTTCCAGTTCTATCTTTTATTTTGACTGGATTTAGTCCTCCATAGTTATCACCTTTAGCTTCGTTGTCGATTTTTCTTCGAGGTGATAAGTTTCGGACCCTACCCCTTTTGTTCTTTTTTCTCTTACTCTATCTGTCTAAAATGGTTGAGCACATTTGAAACGGAAAGTGATATGCTTCTTACGTCATTGAGTTCTGAATCATATGCTTCCAACTTTATCGAAGTTTTTACTCAAGACCAAGACTTATTCTTAGGTCTTTGAGAACCCGTCAATTCTGAGTCGTTGAGATTCCCTCGCGATTCGCTACCATATCCTGACCGTAGAATCCAGAGAGTCAACCGCTGGGAGCCGTTTGATCTGACCTGACACGTGTGCCAGGCCAGGCCTATATAAGGTGACCCCAGCGACACCAAACCACCCGTTCACTCCATCTCTCCCGGAACCCTAATTCTCTCCCGAGCGCGCCGTCGAGCTCCTCCTCCTCGCAGACGACTGCGCCTCTTCACTGCCGGACAACCGCCGCCGTGGACTTCATGCCGTCGACGAGCACCTCTCCTCCGCTCCTCGCCGCCGTCGCTGCTTGGCACCACCGGATTAGGGTACACCGAGCAACTTCGATCAAATCTTCCCCCCTTGTTCATCTTCTCAGATTGGATCCAAGTGTTTTTGAGGGTTTTCTACTTGATTTTGTTAGGTTGTTTAGATCCGTTGGATCCGTGAACTTGTGGGAATCCCGTTCTAGCCATCAAAAGCTTCCCATCTCTGTTCAGGTCTGTATCTAGGGTTAAGTCCAGTATCTGTTCTGTGCTAGGGTTCGTAGTCGATAGAATCTTCAATTAGCTCATACTAATTCTAGCTCAGAACAGACCAGGATCGTCACCTCTACCCACCTGAATCTCTTGTAAAAATTGTTTGATTTTGTCGAAACTTTTGCTGGTGCTCAATCCATACCTTTGTCTTTTCCCTCGTTTCCCCTTTGCTTTTTCACAGGATGTCTGCAGATTTGGGTTATGGTGATGAGTCACCTGTACTGGATAATCTTCAAGAAGACGTTGTTGAGCAAAAGGTTGAGAAAGGAAAAGGGGGCAGAATGAAGACTAAGAACAATGCTCGTGGAATTCCTGAAGCAATTCGCAAAAAGTTTGGATATGACACCCCAGCCGAAGAAGACAAAGATCAGCGCAAACTTCGCCTTCAAGGGATTCGGAGGTACTGGGCCATCAGGTGGTATAAGTACAAAAGCATCCCAGATTGGAAGTGGGCAATGCAGTTTGCCTTCCACCCACCTTATCTGTATACTTCGCACATGTGCGGGAAGTATACCGAAGCAAATCGTCATCTGTACTACCCAATTCCACAGAAGCTTCCTCACCCCAACACAATCAAAACTCCAGTTGATTATCCAGAATAACAAATGCGCTTGGAGATTGCTGTTGAAAAGAAGCGCATTAAGGATGAAAAGAAGGCAGCCAAGCTAGCTGCTGCCGAAGCTGTTGGAGAAGGACAAAGTTCAAAGAAGAAACGGTCCAGGAAGCTGAGGAAGAAATCAGCCTCACCCCGTCATGCCTTCACAGATGAAGATGAGCGCGCCAAAAAGGAACAAGCCGCTCTTGAAGACTCAATGCATGCTGAGTCCAATGCTGAAGCTAATGATGAATCAGATGCTGAAGCAGATGATGAATCTGAGCTCGCTCCTCCAAAGAAAGAAAAGCTTCACACTCCTTTGAATAAGAAGCCTGGAGAAAAACCTGTTGCAAAGGGGCTAAGGATTCAAGATCCAACAGACAAACCCGCAGCTCGCCCTATGATCGACACCGCGAACTTGGTGATTGTGAAGCCATTGGCCTCCAAGCCACCTGCTGAGAACCTCAATACTGAGAGGCGCTCAAAGCAGAGGCACGACCCATCGAAGCAACAGAAGAATGAGAAAGCTGCTGCCCCAGTGAAGCCAAAGCCCTCTGCTGCTCCAAAGCTTTCCACCAAACGCAAGATCACTGAAGAGGAGCTGAAACAGAAAGACCTCAAGGAGGCACTTGACAGAAGTGTTCTTGCCCATGAATCTGCTGTCAAGCAGAGGGAAGCACAAGAAGCAACCAAGAAACAACGTGAACTCGAAGCTTCCAATCTTGCTGCTGAAAAGGCTGAAACGAAGCGAAAGCTCGACAAAGCCAAGAAGAACGAAGAGAAATCTACTGCTGAAGATAAACATCTAGCTGAAAATGAAGCCAAGAGGAAAGCAGCACTTGCTGTCCTCAACACTAAGAAAGCAGCCAGAGATGCTCAGAAGAAAGCGGTGGTGGACATGACTCCTCCTGCTGAAGAAAATCCACCGAAGCAAAAAGGGATTTCATTTCCCGAAACTCATGAAGAACAAGATCGCCAAAGTGCGCATCAATTTCCTGATCCCCGTGAAGAAGAACTGTGGGATCCCTTGGGCATTGCGAAGGCACTCTGGAAGAAGTGTGAGGCAGAAGATCCCAAAGCAGTTGATCTTGGTGAATTGTATATATCATGCTCCATCGAAGCAATGATCACCACTATGATCCGCCAGCTGAAGGTTTTGCATTCTCGTGACAGGGCTGAAACAACTAAGATTCACAACTACCAACAACGCGCCGAAGATGAAATTGATGAAGACTTCAAGGCGCATGCTCTGCAATTGCTTCAAAAGGTGACTGATGTGAACACCACCACCAAGGACAACATCAAGATCTACAAAGGCAAGATCAAAGCTGATGTCGAAGAAATGGTCAAAAACCATAATGCTTCATTCATGGAAAGGGATTCCAAGAAGCGCAAGGCCGCGCTTGAAGCAACACCAGCTAAAGCTAAACCTTCTGAAGCAGAACCTTCAAATCCCTCACCAAAGAAGAGGACCACCAAGAGGTGCAAGATGACTCTAGCCTCGGCTGCAGATATGGACATAAGTGATGAAAATCCCGTCCAGCAGACCCAAGTCCCTACTCCCACTCCTCCTGCACCTCAGCCGAAGCCTAAGCCATCCCAACAACATAAGCCTCCAGTTCCACCCACCAAGACTCCCCCACCTCCACCAAAAGCTTCAACTCCCAAAAGAACCACTGCTTCCCGCACTCCCGCACCAACTCCACCCGTCGCAGAACCCACTACACCTCGTGTTCCAACTCCACCACATGCTCCCTCCCCCGTACCACAAAAAGCTCCAACCCCACCTGTTGCTGATAAGCCTCGCTCACCAGATCCCCAGAACTCCCCCCGGAAGCAAATGAACCTGGAAGAGCAAAGTTTTTCCCCCGTGTATTTTGGATATTGTTGGACAAGACAGTAGAGGAACTAACAATGTTTTCTAGTGTAAACAGTTGTATAGGTTCCTGAAGGACAAGCTAGGTGATAAAGCTTCAGGTAAGGTCTTCAAGTTATCGAAGCATTACCCCCTGAGCGAAGCTTAATCACGGAGGATGACCCCCCAAAAATGAAGGTGTCCTGAAGCTCAACTCATTGAAGGAAATGAAGAAGACGGCGCAAGACTTAGATGTTTTTGTGTAGTTATTTTTCATTTCTTTGAGTCATAGGAAAAACCGTACTATCAAGAGGGGTATTTAGTTTGCGGACACCAAAGTCATTGAGAAAATGCTCAGATCAAATCCAAACCAAGTGAGAAGCCTGAGCGAAGAAATCTCATGTGCACTGAGTTAAGTTTCAGTAGCAAAGACTTCGTTCATTGGCTTCTGAAGCAGAACTAAGTCCGTGAGTCAGCTTTACTTGTTCCGCAAGTAAAGTTGCGCAGTGATTAAAAATCCGACCGTTGTGGACACGTGTCAAGCTGTCACCTCGGGTTAGTTTGGTCATTCCGCACCTCAGGATCGCCAACTATAAATACGACACCCCCTCCTCCATTTGCGGGTGGCTGCTCTGAGAATATTCCTGAGAGAGATTGAAGAGAGCACCCCAAAGACTTCACCGAAGCAAAACCCAAAATCCAGATTACTGAAGCCTAAGTCCCATTGATCTGAGTAGATTCGAGATGACTTAGGTGAAAGCTTAATAGCCTTTTTATCTTGGAGAGCTGCAATTCTCCTAGACGGTTAGAGTGTTGTTCTTCAGAGAGCGAAGAGTAATTGTCACCTCGAAGTCCAGTTTGTCAAAGGTTTCGGTGATTTACTCAATAATCAACCACGAGTGAAGAACTGACCAAGCTCAAGGAGTTTGGTGCAGTGGAGCAACGGACGGAGATAGATTTGCTCCAGGTGTTCAATCACCAGTCCCTCCAACCAGACGTAGCTCTTTGCAGAGCGTGAACTGGTCGAACAAACATCGCCGAGTCCCAGTTCGTTTTACTTCAAGCATTTACCTTCTGTATTGCCTTTGCTTCATAGTTTTTCTTCAATGTTTTTTGATTCACTGCATTTAGTTTCGCTTCCAGTTTTACTTCGCTGTTCCGCACTACTTATGCTTCACTTCAATAGTTTCAGTAGAAAATTTTGAAGTGATCATTCACCCCCTCCCCCTCTGATCACATACTTGGACTTTCAATTGGTATCAGAGCTAGTCACTCCCTACACTTTGTGTGTTTTGGATTAACCTCCTGGAGTGTCTTCAAGTATGTCTTTCGCAGCTATTCGCTCCAGTGAACCTATTCCTGATTTCAATGGGAAGGACTACCCGTACTGGAAGGACAAGATGAAGAGAAATATCATGGCTATCAACTCGACTGCCTGGCAAGTTGTCCTGTATGGAGTCACTGTTGCCGATGAGAAGGCCATAACTCCTGAAGAAGCAAAACTGATTGATCTTGATTCTGAAGTTTGGGTTTTCATCACCAATCACTTGACACTAGAAAAGTATTATGAAGTGAAGAATATTCCATCTGCCAAAGGTATCTGGGACTATCTTGAAACGATTGGTGAAGGTGTTTCTACCCAGAAGGATGCCAGAATTGACACACTCCGAAGCAAATTCTATCGCTTCAAGAGAAACGAGGGTGAAAAAGTCAGCTCCATTTACTTCAGACTCACAGCTCTTGCTAATGAATTGATTTCCCTCGGTGCTGATGACATTACTCCTCACTCGGTTGTAAGAACTTTGATTCGCTCATTGGATGATTCGTTTGATCACATTGTGCTGATGATCAAAGAAAGAACTGATTTCAGACGTCTTGTTGCCGCTGATATTCTTGAGAGACTCAATAATTTTGTCAGAATCCCAACTAGGGTAAGTGCTAGGGTTTGCTTGTCCCTTTGCATCATGCAAAAATTTCCAAAGAAAATCAAAAATGGGGAACAGAAAGCCCTGAAATTTTTAATTCAAATGGCCAGATAAAAATATTTTTCCAAAAATCATTTGAAGAGTTGAAAAATTCCTATAAATGATGCTGATCATTTTAAAAGTGGTTTGGGTTCATTCCCACACTCATGGAATTTTCTACAATTCAAAATGGGCCTTGGAAATTAAATTAAACTCCAATTTGAATTTAAATTCAAATTGTTTGATTTTCAAAAATCACCAAAACTTATGAGTGGCTAACTATATATGTTATAAGCCCACATAAAAGTTTTCATGATTTTTAAAAATGCTCTGCTATTTTATTTTGGGGCAAAACAAACAACAACAAAAAAAAGAAAACAGAAACAAAATTAGAAAGAAATAAAAAGGCCAAGCCCCACCCACCTGGCCCAACAGAGGCGGCCCAGCCCAAAGGGGCAGGGTCGTCTTCTCCACCAGGCCAGGCAGGCAGGCAGCTCGCCGGCGAGCCGGCATGGCTGCCAGGCAGCTACCTGGCTGCCTCCCTGGCCTTATCCGGCGACGTGGAGACGTCTGGGAGCCTCCCGCTCCTTTCCCCCCTCCAGCGCGTCTCTCCCTCGCCCTCTCTCGCCGTGCCCATCGACAACCGAGCGACGCCGCAGAGCGCCACCGTGCGCAGGCGTGCCCCCTGCCATCCCGAGCTCAAGCCGTAGTGTCCACGAGGTCCATCGCCGTCGACTTCGTCTAGCAGGCCGACGAATCGAACTCAATCCCCACCGGAGACGACGCAAGCTTCAAGGTCTCGCCGCCGGGCGCAGAGGACTCCGGCGAGGAATTTCCCAACGTCCAGCCTCTCTCCGGTCTCGCAGTGTTCACCTTCGAGCTCTGGTGAGCCTCGCGGTCCTTTTTCCCCTTTCCCCGCTCTTTTCCATGCACGGGTTCGTCGAGGTCGTCATCGCAGTGCTTCGACCGTCGCCTCGGACGTCGCCGACGTGCTCCAGAGCCCTTCCGTGGCACCCCGATGGCATGGTTGCGTGCGGAAGCCCGCGGGGAGCAAAACCGTGCCAGCCAAACCCCAAACCGAGCCCGTTTTGCAACTCCGGCGAAACTCCGGCGGCCCCCCCGGCGAGCTCCACCATTAGAGCTAACCTAACCCCCACTAAACCTAATCCCAGCCACTGACAGGTGGGGCCCTGCCCCTAATTAACCCCTCTGTTAAGCTAATCAAACCGGGGATTAACCCCCTGAGACTGATAGGGTGGACCCACTGGTCAGCCCCCCCCTGACGTCACCCCCACGTCAGGCTGACGCAATAAACAATTTCCAGAAAATAGAAATGATTTAATATAATCCAGAAAATTCCAGAAAATCATTTAAACTTTGGAAATTCATAACTAATTCATATGAACTCCAAATATAGCAAATAATATGTCTAAAAATATCAGAAAAATCCAAGGATTATGAATATGGGATCTGTTTTCATATTTGACCATTTTAAAATGGGTGAACAGTGCAAAACATCCATATGGCTTTAATTCAAATTCAAATTTGAAGCAAATTTGCAAATGACTTTGCATGTGACTTCTTTTAAATGGAATTGTACACACTTTGTGACCAAGAACATCACCATTTCAATATTGATCATGTGTTTGATGCATTGCAATTAAATTTATACCATTGTTTGATTGTTTGCTCGATAGACGTGCAACTAGAACCGGAGGCCACCCCCTTCGTTGAAGATCCCGATATCGAACCTCGACAGCAAGGCAAGCAAAACCCCATTGATCATGTCTATAAAATCCTACTTCCCTCTCAGTCTCGCTTATGCATGTTTAGGAGATCATCGAGACACGTTCTTTCGCATAGTTGAACCCATTCCGATGCATGACCTATCATTTTGCCACCGTATTAAGCAAACCACAATCCTAGCAGATTTAGGAGTTGGTTGATGAGCATGTGGCCCCTACAACTGTTACTGCTTTTGCTGCTTAGGGGTACAATGAGGATGTTTTGATTGTGAGTCGGGATGGAATGAACACAGTGGTGTTGATGAAAGTGAAACGTGTTGGTGAATCCACCCTAAACAAAGGTGAACGATGAGAGGCTGTGTAGGAGTACACAGTGGGTTGTCTCGTTGAACACTGTCCTAGGCCCTGAGTTCCTGTTTTGTGATCCAAGACAAAGAGTATGACCACATGTAGGGTTTTATGGGAGCCCCGTTTGGCCTCTTTACGTACCCGATCCGGTCCAGGAGTCACAATAGATTCGGGTTTTCCATTTGGCATGTGCATAGAAAAAGAATGAAGAAAGGTTGCATCATCCTAGATATGTGGTGGACTTGTGAGGCAGTAAAACCATCTGGCAGAGGTGGCGTCTCGGTCCCTTACATTATCTGAGTCCGTTTCGTGGAACCGGCCGGACTCTCGAGCGGTGCCAAACTCAGGTAGTCGACTCCTGGATTAGAGAAGGTGATGTGAGGTTAGTGCCTTGGTTTCATCCACGTCCGACATCCGCTTGAAGGATGCCAAGAACGAGGCGATAAGGGATGACACGCGTGTGAAGATGTACACCCCTGCAGGGTTAATGAACTATTCGAATAGCCGTGTCCGCGGTTATGGACTACTTGGAAACCTCTACTTGATCATAGATAACTTGAATGGATACTTACAAAACTCGCAAGATAAGTGTGAGTGCTATGGTGTGCTTCTTCGTGGGGAAGTCGACGAAGTAACCATAGTGGTGTATTGTTTGGAGATGTAGTGGATTTGTGTACGCTTCTTACCTCAAACTCTGGTACTCGTAGTACAGGATTAGCCAAGTCAAAGCTGGCACTTCTGCATGTTGAACCCCACCTCCTTTACCTTGTTACTTGAGCATGAGTAGTGTAGTTCTGATGTAAGTCTTGCTGAGTACGACTTTGTACTCACGTTTGCTTATTCTATGTTTTAGATGAGAACCCGGACCCCGATGGAGTCACCTTCATGAAGTTCGACGTTGACTAAGTTAGCATAGTCCCAGACAGCAGTCTGGTCCCTCGTGGAAGGGCATGTTTGTTTACAAGGCTTCTCTAAGCCATTTGTTAAACTTGTCTGTACTCAGACCTAATTTGCTTCCGTTGTATGATGTAATGTTGATCACAGACATGTGATCTTTGTATGCTCTATGTGTATATCAATAAAGAGTACTTTGTAGGGTTATGTGATGATACCTGCTGTTCATACTAGGCATGTGTGCTGCGTGTATGTTTATAACATGCATGTCTTAGTATGGGTTTTCGAGACCTTAGTTGTGATCTGGCTGGCGGTCTTTTATACACCAAGTGGCCCTTAGATGTGCGCAGCTTGGGGCATCGCGATGCGATTGTTCGTGACTCTGTCACGTGCACACTTTGTTGTATGATCGAGCCCGCCCTAGACCCCGACTAAGTGATCGGGCTGGAGTAAGTCTATGTAAGAGTTAGGATCCAATCGATAACATGGTTGAGGCGACTTGTCTATGAGTACGGGATTCACCACCCATAAGCATTTAGACTTGTGAGCGGACGTTGAGGACCCATCTCAGTGGATCATCCATCCTGAATGGGCTGCCCCTCACGTTCGATGCTTACCGAGAACGTTCTGTGCTTGGCCTTGTCTCCTTAGACAAGTGGGTACGGTTCTCGGCTCTCCATGTGATTGTATCGTGACTGGAATTACATACGCTAACCCCGGTTCCCGACAGACTTGGTATCAGAGCAGGACTGTCTGTAGGATTAGAAACCCTTGGTCGAAGTCGAGTCTAGCATTCTATAGTTATATAGTTACTTGGGTATATAAGGGAACAACGTAAGGCTTCTTTTTCTCCTTACCCTCATCGATCTGAGTTCTGGGTCACCCTTATCTTTTCTACGGGATGATAGGACTAGGCTCATCTATGTCTTACTAGAACATCTCGTTGTTTGCCTCCTTGTAGCCGTAGGACAGTTGTGGTCGTCCAGACTCATCGTTCTGTTGAGTTCCTTGAAGAAGTTCTGTCTAATTTCTTCGAGGTTGCTTCATTTTCCATCCCGGTGTAGCCGTTATGCTGCCGGAATTATTCCGAGTTTCTGTGGATCATTAGCTTCGCATTACAATCTTTTCCTCCTTCATCATGTCTTGTTATCCTTGAATCCATCATTCAACCTGTTCTGATTGTTGATTTTTATCACACAGGATGTCAGGTGGAACTCGTAGTGCTGTTCGTCGGAATCGGAATGATGATGAACCTCTACCACCGCCTTCTGCGGCGGAAATCATGATGGAAGCTGAGAAGAATCAACGTGATCAAACACGCCTTCTGGAGCTCATCGAGCAGAATACCGCCCGTCATTGCAATGTGGTTGTGAGCATTCAGGACTTCATCCTCCTCAAGCCACCGGTATTCCGATGTTCTTCTGAGCCCCTTGAAGCTGATGATTGGCTCCGTTCCATCGAGCGTAAGCTTGACACTGCACATGTTGCTCCTGATGACCGAGTTATATTCGCGGCATACTTTCTGGAAGGTGCTGCTGCTGAATGGTGGGAGAACTATGTTGCTATGCAGCCAGGTAGTCACCTAGTGACTTGGCAGGAGTTCTGTGTTGCCTTTCGAGGGTACCACCTTCTAGATGAATTGATGGAGCGCAAGAAGGAAGAGTTCTGCAATCTGTCTCAAGGAGAGATGTCCATGCATGAGTATGTGAGAGAATTCAACCGTCTTGCTCGGTATGCCCAAGATGAGATCACCACCGATGCCAGAAAGCAGGCAAGGTTCCGCAAGGGACTTAGCCCCATCCTTCGTCATGATCTCAACCTCATCGAAATTGCCACCTTTGAGGATTTAGTCAACAGATCCTTCAGAGCTGAGCATGGCAATGAAATTTTCGAAGAGTCCCGCAAGCGTGCTCTTGAGCTTGCTTCTTCTTCCAGTTCAACCCCTCAGAAACGCCGAATTTGGATTCCAACCAGAGCCATACCTCAAAACTTTCTCCAGAGACCACCACCAAATATATGCCATCCACCCCAACACATTATTCCACCCCGGTATGATGGTGTGCACCCAAGCAATCCCACTCCCAACATTTCAGACAGGGTATGCTTTAAGTGTGGTCTTCCAGGCCATTACTATCGTCAATGCCCTCAGGTCTTGATGGCACCACGTCATTCTCGACCCAAGCATCCAAAGAAATCAACCACCAAAGCCTTCCCAGCAAAGCTTTCAGTCACAAGTAGTGGATGTGTGAACCAAATCTCAGTTGAGGAAACCACTGTTGCTTCCGACGTCATTCTTGGCACACTCCCAGTCAATCATGTCCCCGCCTCCGTTCTTTTCGATCCAGGAGCTTCTCATTCATTCATGTCGGAGAGTTATGCACTCCGTCATGAGTTTCCTTTTGAAGAAATGTTTTCTCCAATGATTATTCAAACTCCTGGTTCAAAGTGGCAAACTAATAGAGTAAGCCATGGCAATGAAATTGCAATTGAGGGTTTAGTATTCCTTGCTTCTCTTATAGCCCTCAAGTCTTAGGACATTGATGTCATCCTAGGAATGGATTGGTTATCAAGGCAAAATGCTTTCCTTGATTGTAAAACCAAATCAGTTAAACTCACCCATCCTTCAGGCCAGACCATTGACTACACCTCACCCAGCTCTAGAATCCAGGTGCAGACTTTGAATGTGCTTCCTCTTCCAGACCTTGAAGATGTTCCGGTGGTTCGTGACTTTCCGGATGTATTTCCTGAAGAGGTGCCGGGAATGCCACCCGACAGGTGTGTAGAATTCATAGTGGATCTTATACCAGGCACAGCCCCAATATCCAGACGTCCATATAGAATGGCCCCACATGAGTTAGCTGAGCTAAAAACCCAACTTGATGCTTCGTTGGCAAAAGGCTTCATCCGCCCTAGCTCATCGCCATGGGGTTGCCCCGTTCTGTTTGTAACGAAGAAAGATGGAACAGAAAGGATGTGCGTAGACTATCGCCCGCTAAATCTAGCGACGATAAAGAACAAGTACCCACTGCCCAGGATCAATGATCTTTATGATCAACTTGCAGGATCCTCTGTCTTCTCTAAGATGGATTTGAGATTAGGCTATCATCAAATCAAAATCCGAAATGAGGACATACCCAAAACGGCTTTTACTACTCGTTATGGTCTTTATGAGTATACCGTCATGTCCTTCGGTTTAACCAATGCCCCTGCCACATTCTCACGCTTGATGAATTTGATCTTCATGGAGTACCTAGATAAATTTGTTGTGGTTTATCTCGATGATATTCTCATCTACTCGAAGAACGAAGAAGATCATGCCCAACACCTAAGGCTGGTATTGATGAAACTTAGAGAGCACCGCCTTTATGCCAAGTTCTCCAAGTGTGAATTTTGGCTACCAGAAGTGACCTACTTAGGCCACGTGATTTCTGCGAAAGGTGTTGCAGTCAATCCCGAGAGAGTTCAGGCCGTCCTTGACTGGACTCCACCTGAATCGGTTAAGCAAGTTAGGAGTTTTCTTGGCCTAGCCAGCTATTGCCGCCGCTTCGTCGAGAACTTTTCTAAAGTTGCAAAGCCTCTTACTGAACTCCTCAAGAAGGATAAGAAATTCCAATGGACTCCCAAGTGCGAGAAAAGCTTTCAAGAGCTAAAAAGAAGATTGACTTCTACACCCGTACTTGCACCTCCAGACACCAAAAGGGATTTCGAGATCTATTGTGATGCTTCACGGAAAGGGTTAGGATGCATACTTATGCAAGATCGACATGTGGTAGCTTATGCTTCACGCAAGTTGCGGCCACATGAAGAGAACTATCCTACACATGATCTTGAACTCGCTGCCGTAGTTCATGCCCTGAAGACTTGGCGACATTACCTCCTTGGTAATCGCTGTGAGATTTATTCCGACCACCAAAGCCTCAAATATATTTTCACCCAGCCAGATCTTAATCTCAGGCAAAGACGCTGGATAGAGTTGATAAAAGATTATGACTTAGGAATTTCTTACACCCCAGGCAAGGCCAACGTCATGGCTGATGCACTAAGTCGTAAGTCGTATTGTAACAACCTCATGTTACAACAGTATCAACCACTTCTTCATGAGGAATTTTGCAAACTCAATCTCGAGATTGTTCCTCGTGGATCTCTTTTCAACTTGGTGGCGAAACCAACCCTTGAGGATCAGATCAGAGTTACCCAAAGGCGTGCACGAGGTGTTCGCCGGATCAAGGAGAACATTGCTAGCGGAGTTGCTAAATGTTTCTCCACAGATAGTAAAGGAACGGTATTCTTTGAAAATCGTTTGGTAGTACCTAAGAATAGGGATCTAAGGCAACTCATCCTCAAAGAAGCCCATGACACTCCCCTCTCAATTCATCCCGGTAGCACAAAAATGTACCGAGATCTACGCCAGAGATTTTGGTGGACCCGGATGAAGAGAGACATTGCACAATCTGTTGCCGAATGTGATGTTTGTCGTCGCATTAAGGCAGAACACCAAAGACCTGCTGGTACTCTTCAGCTATTGTCTATTCCCGAGTGGAAATGGGACAAGGTCGGTATGGACTTCATCACCGGCTTTCCAAAAACCCAGAAAGGAAATGATGCCATCTTCGGTGTCATTGATCGACTTTCAAAAGTTGCTCACTTCCTTCCCGTTCGTGATTCTATAACTGCTAGCCAGTTAGCAGACTTGTACGTCTCTAGAATAGTGTCTCTTCACGGTGTTCTGTTGGTGATCAATTCTGATCGTGGTAGCCTTTTCACCTCTAGATTTTGGGAAAGTTTTCAAAATGCTATGGGAACTCATCTATCCTTTAGTACAGCTTTTCATCCTCAGTCTAGCGGTCAAGTTGAAAGGGTAAATCAAATCCTGGAAGACATGCTCAGAGCTTGTGTTATCTCTTTCGGAAAGAATTGGGAGAAATATCTTCCATTCGCCGAATTTTCTTATAACAATAGCTATCAATCTAGTCTGGACATGGCTCCCTTTGAATTCCTTTATGGCCGACAATGTCGAACACCCCTTAACTGGTCAGAAACCGGTGAAAGACAACTCTTTGGACCGGATATGATCAAGGAAGCAGAAGAGCAAGTTTGCATTGTTCGTGATCGTTTGAAAGCCGCTCAGTCTCGTCAAAAGAGCTACTATGATCGTCATCATAGAGAGGAGAGCTACAATATTGATGAGAAGGCTTACCTTCGGGTTACTCCTCTGAAAGGAACCCAAAGATTCGGTATCAAAGGCAAGTTGGCCCCACGTTACATCGGACATTTCCGCATTCTCGCTAAACGTGGAGAAGTTGCCTACCAACTTGAACTACCTCCGCACCTTTCCCGAGTACATGATGTATTCCATGTGTCACAACTCAGGCGTTGCTTCAAGGACCCCATCCGCGAAGTCGACCATGAAACGCTTGATCTCCAAGATGACCTTTCTTATCGAGAGTACCCTGTTCGTATTCTTGATTCAGCAGAGCGTGTCACTCGTCGTCAGAAGATCAAGTTCTTCAAAGTGCAATGGTCACATCACTCCGAGAAAGAAGCAACCTGGGAAAGAGAAGACCGCTTCCGTGCCGAGTACCCCACCTTCCTTCCGACGACTTCTGAATCTCGGGACGAGATTCTTTTGAGTGGGGGCGAGTTGTCAGAACCCCAACTAGGGTAAGTGCTAGGGTTTGCTTGTCCCTTTGCATCATGCAAAAATTTCCAAAGAAAATCAAAAATGGGGAACAGAAAGCCCTGAAATTTTTAATTCAAATGGCCAGATAAAAATATTTTTCCAAAAATCATTTGAAGAGTTGAAAAATTCCTATAAATGATGCTGATCATTTTAAAAGTGGTTTGGGTTCATTCCCACACTCATGGAATTTTCTACAATTCAAAATGGGCCTTGGAAATTAAATTAAACTCCAATTTGAATTTAAATTCAAATTGTTTGATTTTCAAAAATCACCAAAACTTATGAGTGGCTAACTATATATGTTATAAGCCCACATAAAAGTTTTCATGATTTTTAAAAATGCTCTGCTATTTTATTTTGGGGCAAAACAAACAACAACAAAAAAAAGAAAACAGAAACAAAATTAGAAAGAAATAAAAAGGCCAAGCCCCACCTACCTGGCCCACCTGGCCCAACAGAGGCGGCCCAGCCCAAAGGGGCAGGGTCGTCTTCTCCACCAGGCCAGGCAGGCAGGCAGCTCGCCGGCGAGCCGGCATGGCTGCCAGGCAGCTACCTGGCTGCCTCCCTGGCCTTATCCGGCGACGTGGAGACGTCTGGGAGCCTCCCGCTCCTTTTCCCCCTCCAGCGCGTCTCTCCCTCGCCCTCTCTCGCCGTGCCCATCGACAACCGAGCGACGCCGCAGAGCGCCACCGTGCGCAGGCGTGCCCCCTGCCATCCCGAGCTCAAGCCGTAGTGTCCACGAGGTCCATCGCCGTCGACTTCGTCTAGCAGGCCGACGAATCGAACTCAATCCCCACCGGAGACGACGCAAGCTTCAAGGTCTCGCCGCCGGGCGCAGAGGACTCCGGCGAGGAATTCCCCAACGTCCAGCCTCTCTCCGGTCTCGCAGTGTTCACCTTCGAGCTCTGGTGAGCCTCGCGGTCCTTTTTCCCCTTTCCCCGCTCTTTTCCACGCACGGGTTCGTCGAGGTCGTCATCGCAGTGCTTCGACCGTCGCCTCGGACGTCGCCGACGTGCTCCAGAGCCCTTCCGTGGCACCCCGATGGCATGGTTGCGTGCGGAAGCCCGCGGGGAGCACAACCGTGCCAGCCAAACCCCAAACCGAGCCCGTTTTGCAACTCCGGCGAAACTCCGGCGGCCCCCCCGGCGAGCTCCACCATTAGAGCTAACCTAACCCCCACTAAACCTAATCCCAGCCACTGACAGGTGGGGCCCTGCCCCTAATTAACCCCTCTGTTAAGCTAATCAAACCGGGGATTAACCCCCTGAGACTGATAGGGTGGACCCACTGGTCAGCCCCCCCCTGACGTCACCCCCACGTCAGGCTGACGCAATAAACAATTTCCAGAAAATAGAAATGATTTAATATAATCCAGAAAATTCCAGAAAATCATTTAAACTTTGGAAATTCATAACTAATTCATATGAACTCCAAATATAGCAAATAATATGTCTAAAAATATCAGAAAAATCCAAGGATTATGAATATGGGATCTGTTTTCATATTTGACCATTTTAAAATGGGTGAACAGTGCAAAACATCCATATGGCTTTAATTCAAATTCAAATTTGAAGCACATTTGCAAATGACTTTGCATGTGACTTCTTTTAAATGGAATTGTACACACTTTGTGACCAAGAACATCACCATTTCAATATTGATCATGTGTTTGATGCATTGCAATTAAATTTATACCATTGTTTGATTGTTTGCTCGATAGACGTGCAACTAGAACCGGAGGCCACCCCCTTCGTTGAAGATCCCGATATCGAACCTCGACAGCAAGGCAAGCAAAACCCCATTGATCATGTCTATAAAATCCTACTTCCCTCTCAGTCTCGCTTATGCATGTTTAGGAGATCATCGAGACACGTTCTTTCGCATAGTTGAACCCATTCCGATGCATGACCTATCATTTTGCCACCGTATTAAGCAAACCACAATCCTAGCAGATTTAGGAGTTGGTTGATGAGCATGTGGCCCCTACAACTGTTACTGCTTTTGCTGCTTAGTGGTACAATGAGGATGTTTTGATTGTGAGTCGGGATGGAATGAACACAGTGGTGTTGATGAAAGTGAAACGTGTTGGTGAATCCACCCTAAACAAAGGTGAACGATGAGAGGCTGTGTAGGAGTACACAGTGGGTTGTCTCGTTGAACACTGTCCTAGGCCCTGAGTTCCTGTTTTGTGATCCAAGACAAAGAGTATGACCACATGTAGGGTTTTATGGGAGCCCCGTTTGGCCTCTTTACGTACCCGATCCGGTCCAGGAGTCACAATAGATTCGGGTTTTCCATTTGGCATGTGCATAGAAAAAGAATGAAGAAAGGTTGCATCATCCTAGATATGTGGTGGACTTGTGAGGCAGTAAAACCATCTGGCAGAGGTGGCGTCTCTGTCCCTTACATTATCTGAGTCCGTTTCGTGGAATCGGCCGGACTCTCGAGCGGTGCCAAACTCAGGTAGTCGACTTCTGGATTAGAGAAGGTGATGTGAGGTTAGTGCCTTGGTTTCATCCACGTCCGACATCCGCTTGAAGGATGCCAAGAACGAGGCGATAAGGGATGACACGCGTGTGAAGATGTACACTCCTGCAGGGTTAATGAACTATTCGAATAGCCGTGTCCGCGGTTATGGACTACTTGGAAACCTCTACTTGATCATAGATAACTTGAATGGATACTTACAAAACTCGCAAGATAAGTGTGAGTGCTATGGTGTGCTTCTTCGTGGGGAAGTCGAGGAAGTAACCATAGTGGTGTATTGTTTGGAGATGTAGTGGACTCGTGTACGCTTCTTACCTCAAACTCTGGTACTCGTAGTACAGGATTAGCCAAGTCAAAGCTGGCACTTCTGCATGTTGAACCCCACCTCCTTTACCTTGTTACTTGAGCATGAGTAGTGTAGTTCTGATGTAAGTCTTGCTGAGTACGACTTTGTACTCACGTTTTCTTATTCTATGTTTTAGATGAGAACCCGGACCCCGATGGAGTCACCTTCATGAAGTTCGACGTTGACTAAGTTAGCATAGTCCCAGACAGCAGTCTGGTCCCTCGTGGAAGGGCATGTTTGTTTACAAGGCTTCTCTAAGCCATTTGTTAAACTTGTCTGTACTCAGACCTAATTTGCTTCCGTTGTATGATGTAATGTTGATCACAGACATGTGATCTTTGTATGCTCTATGTGTATATCAATAAAGAGTACATTGTAGAGTTATGTGATGATACCTGCTGTTCATACTAGGCATGTGTGCTGCGTGTATGTTTATAACATTCATGTCTTAGTATGGGTTTTCGAGACCTTAGTTGTGATCTGGCTGGCGGTCTTTTATACACCAAGTGGCCCTTAGATGTGCGCAGCTTGGGGCATCGCGATGCGATTGTTCGTGACTCTGTCACGTGCACACTTTGTTGTATGATCGAGCCCGCCCTAGACCCCGACTAAGTGATCGGGCTGGAGTAAGTCTATGTAAGAGTTAGGATCCAATCGATAACATGGTTGAGGCGACTTGTCTATGAGTATGGGATTCACCACCCATAAGCATTTAGACTTGTGAGCGGACGTTGAGGACCCATCTCAGTGGATCATCCGGCCTGAATGGGATGCCCCTCACGTTCGATGCTTACCGAGAACGTTCTGTGCTTGGCCTTGTCTGCTTAGACAAGTGGGTACGGTTCTCGGCTCTCCATGTGATTGTATCGTGACTGGAATTACATACGCTAACCCCGGTTCCCGACAAATTTTGAAATGGAAGAAGATGAGAAACGTGACATAAATGGCTCTCGAAGGAAAACTCATGCCTTGAAAGCAAAAGCTTCGCGTCATTCTTCACCCGAAGTCAGTTCTGCTTCAGGTGTCGAATCAGATGATCCTGCAAGCATTGGAAAAGATTTAGCATTGATCATGAGACGCTTCAACCGCTTCCAAAGAAAAGGTTTTTCTTCACCAAAGAAGAGTTATTCTTCAAGAAGCTCAACTCACTCAGCTCACTGCTCATCCTCAAGAAGCTCTCCATCGAAGGACAACTTCTGCTACAAGTGCAAGAAGCCAGGTCACTACATTGCTGATTGCCCTATGTGGGAAGCTGAGAACAAATCAAAGCATTCGCTCAGAGACTCCTCAACCAAGTCCCACAGATCTTCCAGAGGCTATGAGTCCAAGAGACATGACTCCAGTTCGAGAAGAGATAAGAAGAAAGATTCTGATGATGACAAGAGGAAGAAGTATCATAAGAAGCGTGAGGGTTCTTCATCGAAGACTCACTCGTCTCGACGAAGTAGTTCTCACCGTGCCAAGGCCTATCTGGGAAAGGAGATGAACTCTGAAGACGAAACCTCTGGGTCCGAAGCTGAATCAGGCTCAAGGTCTGGGTCTGGGTCCGAATCAGATGGTGTTGCTAGTTTTGAATTCGCTTCAGCAGATGCTTCGACTAAAGCTTCGAGCTCATTCTTCACCAACAACAGTAGTGAAGATGAAACTCCTGCATATTGCTTCATGGCCAAGGCGAAGGTATCTTCATCCAAATCTAACTATGATACTTCTGATTGTTCCTCATATGATAGTGATTCGAAGATAAGCTATGCTAAACTTGCTAAAATTGCTTCAATCCAACAAGATGAACTTGATTCGCTAAGAAAACCATTAAGAAATCAGAAACTCTGTTGATCGATGAGATAGAGAAAGGTCAAACTTTGACTAATGAGCATGCATCTCTGAAGGAAAAGTTTGAAGAATTATCCTCTCTGCATGATCTTCTTTCAGTAGATTATGAGAAGCTCAGCTGTGAATTTCTTCAGAGGAAAATGGCTCTCGAAAGACTGAAAGAGGCTCATGAAGAGTTGGAAAATGTCAATCTCTCTCTCATGGCTCAAAAAGGTTCTGAAGAAAATCATAAAACTGATTCACCTTGCTTAACTTGTCTGGAACGAAGCAAAACTGATTCCAAAGGCAAAGCTCCTATTGTTATTGATGATACTAATGCCTCTGATGAGGAAAATCCTGCTGTTACCGAGGAACTCCTCAGGTTGAAAAACTTATTTGAAAAAGGCATGTTCAAAAGTGTGCAAGGTCACCAGTATCTTTGTGATATCCTGAGGAAGGATCTCCTTCACAGGAATCCCAAGAATGAAGGTGTTGGTTTTGAGAGAAAGATAAACCTTGATGGCACCTACTGGGAACCTGAGAAGTATCCTAAGACTGTTTGGGTCCTAGCGAAGGAGAAACCCATTGATATAGCTAACCTTTCAGGTTTTGACTACAAAATGAACAAACTATTGTGGATGAATCACTTGATTCAGACTACAAGCTCATCAAAGATGAACAGGGAAAGGTTACTGCTGAGTATGTTGGCACTCCTCCTAAGAATGGCTTCTATAAGAGGCAGATATGGGTGCAGAAAGCACTTGTGGAAAAACTGCCTGCTAACCATACTATGCAGGGAAAGCCTTCGGTACCACTGAATCATTTCTATTCTCTAGAAACGAGAAATGATTCACTGGTGCCCGAATCAAATGTTCCGCAGAAGCAATACTATCGCACTGGTCGTTATACTTATCGTCCTCATGATAACAATACTAAGATTGCATATGCTCATTCTTATCCTAACCATTCACAGAGGACTTACATTTATGGTGTGCTTGATGGTACACCGAAGCAATACACTCCTGTTCGCTTTAATATTGCTTCAACCTGTGCTTCAACATCTTCTCAGTCACCTGCTCGTTTGTGGGTGGTTAAGAAGAACTAATTCTTCCGTAGGGCTATGTCTCCGGTGGATCCGAATGGGTCATGGATAGTGGTTGCACAAATCATATGACCGGAGACAAGGAGTTATTCACCGAAGAAAAACTATCTCACTCTTCTCAGAAGTACATTACCTTCGGTGATAACAACAAGGATAAAGTTTTAGGTTTGGGTAAGGTTGCCATATCAAAAGATAAGCACATTGACAAGGTTATGCTAGTCCAATCCCTTGGATATAATCTTATGCCTATTTCTAAGTTATGCGATATGGGTATGCTTGTTCTATTTTCTGCTTCGCGTTGTGTTGTCTTTTCACAGGATGACTATACGTTTGTCTTCGAGGGTTACCGAAAAGGAGATTTATACATTGTTGATTTTTCTTCGGGCCCTGCCATATCCACATGCTTAATGGAAAAAGCTTCATCTGGTTGGTTATGGCATCGAAGACTTGGTCATGCAGGGAAGAGAAATCTTCATTTTCTGGTGAAGAAGAACCATGTTATTGGCCTTAGAGAAGTAAAATTCGATAAGGATCGTCTCTGCAGTGCTTGTGAAGCTGGTAAAATTACAAAGAAACATCATTCAACGAAGACTATCATGACTACCACTCTTCCTCTTGAATTGCTTCATATGGATCTTTTTGGTCCTTAAAATTATGCAAGCTTGGGAGGAAACAAATATGGTCTTGTTATTGTTGATGCTTTCTCTCGTTATACTTGGGTTTTCTTTTTGGATGACAAGAGCAAAGTTGTTGAAATCTTCAAGTCATTCGCTAAGAGAGGTCAAACCGAATATGAATTATCTCTGAAGCATATCCGAAGTGATAATGGAACTGAATTCAAAAATACTCATATTGAAGATTTTCTTGATGATCATGGTTTTACTCATAAGTTCTCTGCTGCTTATACACCTCAACAGAATGGTGTTGTTGAAAGGAAGAATATAACTCTTATTGAAATGTCCAGAACTATGCTTGCTGAATACAAGACTCCCATTAGGTTCTGGGCCGAAGCAATTAACACTGCATGTCACATCATCAACAAGGTTTACCTTCACAAATTTCTGAAGAGAACTTCACATGAGCTTATCACTGGTAACAAACCAAATGTTTCGTACCTTAGGGTATTTGGTGCTCCTTGCTTTATTAGAGATATGAATCATTGCTCCAAATTTTCCCCTAAGGCACATGAAGGTTTTCTTCTAGGTTATGGCTCGAATTCTCACACTTACATGGAATATAACCCTCACTTTGGGAAAGTTATGGAAACTGTAAATGTGAGGTTTGATGAAACTAGTAGCTCTCAAAAAGAGCATTTGACTCATGATCTAGATGAACCACCACTTGATGAAGTGATCAGGTCCATGGCTATTGGAGATATTCGCCCTGTTGAAGCCAATGCTCGTCAAGCTAATAGGGATGATGATAGTCCAATGTTCCCACACATAGCCCGGGGCGCTGGAGATCAACATCCTGAAGCTAATGATGAACAGGATGAAGAAGAGCAAGGGAACGAAGGAAATGCTAATCCCGAAGGAAATGCTGAAGCTGAAGGTGAAGCAGATCCTGAAGGTGAAGCAGACCCTGAAGCTGATGCAGATCTTGAAGCAGAAGCTAAGCCTGAAGCAAATGATTCAACCTTATCACGAGTTCGAAGAAGAGTTGATGTTGATTCGATCCTTGAAGAAATTTATCAACCAGGTCGTCCCACAACTCGCTCTCGTACTCGTTTGGCTAACTTCTATGGAAACTTTTCGTTTGTCTCCATGCTAGAACCTTCAAAGTTTGATGAAGCCATGAAGGATCCAGATTGGTTAACTGCTATGCTCGAAGAACTTAATCAGTTCGAGCGAAACAAAGTCTGGTCCTTAGTTGATAGACCTGATCCAACGAAGCACAACATCATTGGTACAAAGTGGATTTTTCGCAACAAGCAAGTTGAAGACGGTATAGTGGTAAGAAACAAAGCACGACTGGTAGCACAAAGATACACCCAAATCGAAGGTATTGATTTCGGTGAAACTTATGCTCCAGTTGCTCCTCTCGAATCCATTCGTGTTATGCTTGCTTTTGCCAATTTCAATGGTATTCTACTTTATCTAATGGATGTGAAAAGTGCTTTTCTTAACGGAGAAATCGAGGAAGAAGTGTATGTTATGCAGCCTCCAGGTTTTGAAGACCCAAAGAAACCCGACATGGTGTACAGGTTACATAAGGCCCTCTATGGGTTGAAGCAAGCACCTCGTGCTTGGTACGACACTTTGAAGGATTTCCTTCTGAAGAAAGGCTTCAAACCAGGAACAACTGACCCAACACTTTTCACTCGATCTTATAATGGTGATTTGTTTGTATGTCAAATATATGTAGATGATATTATTTTTGGCTGCACTAACACTGAAATCAGCGAAGAATTTGCTAAAATGATGTCGAAGAAATATGAGATGTCTATGATGGGTGAATTGAAGTTTTTCCTTGGACTTGAAATCCGTCAACAGAAGAATGGCACCTTTATTTCTCAAGAAAAATATCTCAAGGATTGCCTTAAGAAGTTTGGTCTTACTGATTGCAAAACTATTAAGACTCCAATGCCTACCAATGGCTTCTTAGATGCAGATGAGAAGGGCAAAGCCTTCGACCAGAAGAAATATCGGTCTATGATTGGATCTCTTTTATATCTTTGTGCATATAGACCTGACATTATGCTTTCAGTATGTATTTGTGCTTGTTTTCAGGCCAATCCAAAGGAATCACATCATACTGCTGTAAAGCGAATTCTTCGGTATCTTGCTCACACACCAACCTTGGGCTTGTGGTATCCCAAGGGAGCTCAGTTTGATCTTATTGGCTATTCTGATTCAGACTGGGCTAGTGATCGTGTGGATAGAAATCAACTTCAGGGACTTGTCATTTCCTTGGAAGATCACTTGTGTGTTGGGCTTCAAAGAAGCAAAACTGTGTCTCAATATCTACTGCTGAAGCCGAATACATTGCTGCTGGGTCATGCTGTACTCATATTCTATGGCTGAAGCAAACGCTGAAGGATTATGGTATTCATGTGAAGAAAATTCCCCTTCTATGTGATAATGAGAGTGCAATCAAAATTGCTCACAATCCTGTGCATCACTCTCGCACGAAGCATATTGACATTCGCCATCATTTTCTTTGTGATCATGTTCAGCGTGAAGTTATTGTTATAAGTCATGTCAGAACTTAAGATCAACTGGCTGACATTTTCAGGAAACCATTGGATGAGAAAAGGTTCTATGCGTTAAGGTGTGAGCTCAATATATTGGACTCACGCAATGTACTTTAAGACCGAACCTTTTACTCCTGTATATATTCATTTACTTCGTTGCCTACCTTTTTGGTTTCGTTGTTTGTTTTTGCTTTGTTTTTTTTTCGCTTGGATCTAGTCCTCTATGCTTATCACCTTTTGCTTCGTTTGGTTTTTCTTCGAGGTGATAAGTTTCGGACCCTACCCCTTCTATTCTTCTTCGCTCTTATTCTGTCTGTTCAAAACGGGTGAGCACAATTGAAACAGAAAGTATTTTGCTTCGAACATCATTGAGTTCCGAATCAAATGCTTCCAATTTTTATCGAAGTTTTACTCAAGTCGAGGACATATTCTTCGGTCGTTGAGATCCCGTCAAATCCGGGTCGTTGAGATTTTCTCGCGATTCGCCACAAAATCCTCGCCGTAGAATCCGGAGAGACGGTCGCTGGGTGCCATCCGATCAGATCTGACAACTCCTGTCAGACCTGCCTATATAAGGCATCCCTCCAGCGAATCCATCCTTCCAAATCATTCGCATCTCTCCGGAACCCTCTCTCTCCTGAGCGCGCCGCCGACCTCTTCGTCCCCGTCGCCGTTCTCGCCGCTTCACTGGCGGAAGAGTGCCGCCGTGGACTTCACGTCGTAGACGAGCACATCATCTCTGCTCATCGCCGCCGTAGCTGCTCGACGCCACCAAGTTAGGTTATGCCGAGCCTCGATCCAATCTCTGTCTTCATATGTTCTTCCGTTTCCAGATTGGATCCGAGTTCTTAGGTTGTTTTTGGGATGTTTCCTTAGGTTTCTTTGATCCGTTGGATGTTGCTCCGTTGGGAAACCTGTTTCTGCTAGAAAAAGGTTCCCATCTCGATTCAGGTTAGAAATTAGGGTTTGAGTCTATCTGTTCTGTGTTAGGGTTTCTGTTCATCTTGGATGAGGTTAAGTCTAGCTCAAAACAGACTAGAATCCACCCTTATTCATCACTGAATCTCTTGTCAAAACCTTGTGTTTTTGGATCGAAAATTTTGCTAGTGCTCATTCCATACTTGCCTTTTCCCTCGCCATCTTTATGCTTTTCACAGGATGTCTGCGGAGTTAGGCTTCGGGAATGAGTCACCCAATCTTGACCACATCAACGTAGCAGAACAGTCTGCTCCGAAGAAGAAAGGTGGCAGAACGAAGGAAACCAACAATGCCAGAGGCATCCCCGAATCCATTCGCATTGATCTGGGATATGACACGCCTCCTAGAGAAACCAAGGATCAGCGCAAGATTCGCTTGCAAAACATTCGCCGGTACTGGGCTGTCCGTTGGTACAAGTATAAAAGCATTCCTGACTGGAAGTGGGCTATGCAATTTGCCTTCAGTCCACCCTATCAATATACTTCGGCCATGTGCAGTCAGTACACCGAAGAAAATCGTCATTTATACTACCCAGTTACACCGAAGCTTCCTCACCCCAATACCCTTAAGACCCCAGATGATTATCCATATGAGCAAGAACGTTTGAGGATTGCTGCTGAGAAGAAGAGATTGAAGGAAGCCAAGAAAGCTACCAAGTTGGATAAAGCTGAAGCCCATGATGTTGGGCCTAGCTTGAAGAAGAAGAAGAAGAAACTGAAGAAGAAATCTACTTCTCCTCCTCATGCTACCACAGAAGATGAAGAGCAAGCTAAACAAGAACAATCTGCTCTGGAGGATTCGATGTTGGACGAATCAAATGCTGCTGACAACGAATCAGAATCTGAAGCAGATGATGAATCTGATGATCCTGCTCCCCCAAGAAGCAAAGGCTTCAGATTTCACTGAAGAAGAAGCCAGGAGAGAAACCTGCTGCTAAGGGGATTTCTATTCAAGACCCCAAGGACAAGTCCTCTGCTCGCCCCACCATTGATCTATCAAACTTGGTGGTTGCGAAGCCCTTGGCCTCCAAGCCACCGGCTGATGCTCTCAACACTGAGAGGTGATCGAAGCAGAGGCATGACCCTTCTAAGAAACAACCTGCAAAGGCTTCGGCACCAACAAAACCCAAGCAGTCTGCCCCACCAAACCCATCAGCGAAGCGAAAGATCACTGAAGAAGAATTGAGACAAAAAGACCTCGCTGAGGCACTTGAGCGCAGCATACTTGCCAGAAGTTCTGCAGAAAATAAGAAATCAGATGAGGATGCTGCCAGAAAGCACAAGGAGTTGGACTCCGCCAGATTGGCTGCAGAGAAGGCTGAGACGAAGCGCAAGCTCGCCGTAGCCGAAAAGAATGAAGAGAAAGCTGTCGCTGAAGCTAAACAGCTGGCTGAGCATGAAGCAAAACGCAAGGCCACTTTAGACGGCCTCAGGACAAAGAAAGCTGAGAAAGCAGCTA
The DNA here is from genome assembly GCA_950022295.1 of Bromus sterilis. Taxonomy (NCBI): domain Eukaryota; kingdom Viridiplantae; phylum Streptophyta; class Magnoliopsida; order Poales; family Poaceae; genus Bromus; species Bromus sterilis. The sequence goes on along the minus strand of OX465596.1, from coordinate 340,699,100 downwards.
GGGCAAGTCAGAAAAAGCCCGTTGTTGATATGACTCCCCCACTGAAGCTATTCCATCGAAGCAGAAAGGCATATCTATGCCTGAAGCTCAAGCTGAAGCTGATCGCCACAGTGACCATCAGTTCCCTGACCCACGTGAAGGCGAACTCTGGGATCAGTTGGGCATCACTGAAGCTCTTTGGGAGAAATGTGCTGCTGAAGAGCCTGAAGCTGTTGATCTTGGAGAAGTTTATATCTCACGCTCCATTGAAGCAATGATCTCCACAATGATCAGTCAGCTGAAGGATTTGCATTCAAGAGATAGGGCTGAAATAAAAAAGATTCACAACTATCAGAAGCACGCTAAATCTGAACCGGATGAAGAATTCAAACAGCATGCTCTGAAATTGCTTCAACAAGTGACAAACGTCAACACCACCACCAAGAACAACATCAAAATCTTCAGAGGCAAAATCAAGGCCGCTGTTGATGAAATGGTGAAGACCCATAATGCGTCCATTATGGAAAGAGATTCGCGGAAACGCAAGGCTTCGCCCGAAGCCGAACCAGTGGTTGCACATCCATCGGCTGCAAAGCCTGCTGCTTCAAAGGCTTCAGGTCCTTCACCCAAGAAGAAAACCACAAAGAAGAGGAAGGTTACTTTGGCTTCAGCTGCTGACATGGACACCTGTGATGAGCAGCCGAAGGAAACTCCTGAAGCAGTTCCCACTCCTACCCCGAAGCCACAGCCTGCCCAGCCCATACCAAAACCTTCAGCTCCACCCACCAAAACTCCCACACCTCCTCCTACCAGAACCACCCCCAAACTAACTCCACCACATAGAGCTCCTACCCCAACTCCAACACCTGCACGACATCCCACACCCATTCCACCCTGTGCACCACACCCATCCGTGCTCCGACCCCCTCCCCCAAAGGATTCCCACTCCACCAGCTGCTCCCACACCACCTCCATCACCGCCCCATGAAGCTAATGCTCCCTCTCCATCCCACTCTAGAACTCGTGGCACCCGAGACTATTCCTCTGCCAGAACCGCTCAAGACTCCGAATCAAATGTGCCTCACACCGAAGCACATGATGACGAAGAAGAACAAGTTCAGATACTGAATCTTTCGCAAGAGCAATCACTCATTGTTGCTCAAACTGCTGGCCCTTCAAGAGCCAATCAATCAGCTCCTCTGCAAAGGTTTCGCGTACATTCGCGCCCCTGCCAAGATACCCAGCTTGACTCAAATTACCCTCGTGAAACTTTTCCTATCTTCAAGGGTACTGGTTATTCTTCTAGGCATGGTCCGGACTTCAACTTAGAACAGCATCAGAAGCGCCACCGTTTCTTTGGTGTCAGTCCGTATTCTTAAGATCGCACTGCAGATGATCTTCGCTTTTGGACTGCAGAGCAACAAATCCTATACACCAAATTCTTCTGTCATCAAGGAGTTCTGTTTAGGCATAAATTTCTGGATATGCAAAGTCTTTCCACTGCCACTTGCTTTCAGAACATCACCGAAACCATTGAGAATCAGAATCTGACTCGGCTGTTTGCTTTAAGCACTCCATTCAATTCTAAACTCATCAAGCAATTCTATGCAACTCTTTATGTTTCTGGTGATGCAAATGAACCCAGCTCATGGACGTTGGAATGGATGATACAAGGTAAATTCTTGAGGATGTCCTCTGCTGAATTCATGGAAATCGACAATATTCCAAGGCATTCTGGAGTTCAAGAAAAGATTCACTTAGAACCTGATCTGGCTGAACAAGAATTTGCTACGCTGTTGGACCCTGAAGTCTCTGCAAGCTACCTTCCTGAAAACATTCGCCCAAAGCATTTGAACTTTATCTCCAGAACTTGGTTCTACATCATGTCCAACTCTTTGATTCCATTGAGTACTGCTTCGGAAGAATCGAACATTTATCCAGAGACAAGGCATGCAATTATGAAGCTCACTCATGGTCTCATCTTTGACTTTGAAGATTGCTTCATTAGGAACTTGGTTCATGCATCAGAGCTGCCATTCACACTGAAACCTTATGCTCCCTGGCTGCAAGTTGTCTGCGACTATGGAAGGAACGAAGAATTTGTGGCTCGCCATCATCCGAAGCTTTTCCTTCCACCAGTGCGTGACACTTTGGCATTGCTAAGGAAGCCCAATGATCCTTTTGCCACATATGTTGGCGTGCGCCATGAAGTCAATGAGAGAAACTTATCCAAGAAGTTCTAGAAAGACTGCCACCACTTTGAAGTTAATCTTCGGTCGCAGCAAATGCTTGAAAACTACATTGAAGCCAATCAGCTCCAGATGCAATTTCTTGCTGATGAGATTAACAGAGTTGGCAATATTGCACCCAATAACAATCAGTTTCTTCGTGTTCTCAAACGTCATTCCTGGAAGGGGCTCCGGAAATTCAACTCTGTCAAAGGCCTTCGTAAAGATCGCATCTACAAAGAGTATGAGCACCTCCGGCGAAAATTTTCTCGTGATGATACAGTTGACCGCCAGAATCAAAAGATCCCTCCCCTGCACAAGATTGATGAAGTCTTCCTCGTCAACGAACCTGAACCCATCCGGCCTGATACCTTCTCTGAGAACGACTCCATCACGTCAAAGGACGACGACGGCCTCGACGACAGCGACCTCGACATCAACCTCATCACCCAGATGCGCCACGAAGCTATTCCTACGTCTTCTTCTGAAGAAGAATCCTCTGGCGATTAGTCTTCGTCGGATGAGTCTTCGTCAAGCTCTGCTTCGTCGGGTTCCCAGGGTGCTGATGCCACGCAATAGATCTCTCGACCCTTTTCTCAACCTTTTGTCCCATCATTGACAAAAAGGGGGAGAATGAGGGCATCGATGAGTTAGATTTGCATCGGGGAAAGGGCTTTTGCTATTTGCTTTTGCTTCGCTTGGTTAAGTTACAACAAACATTCCATTTTCTTCGATTGGGCTGTAACTTAAGTTTAACTTCGGTCCTGCTACTCCTGTGCTACGCTTAAATTTTAATAACCCCTTTGCTTGCAAGTATTGCTTCGTATCTTCTATCTTGCAGGTGGTTATTATTTTCTAAGTCACATGTCATTGGAAGCAATTGCGTACATTATTGGATATATATCTTCAACTGCAATTGACTTCGCTAAGATAGTTTTTTTGCTCTCCACAGGAGAAATTCCCTTCAAGCATTAACTTCGATTATAAATCTTCGATGCTTGCTTTCAGGGGGAGCCAAAAACTTCATATCTTAGAGTTTGTCCCATCACGTCACAAAAACTTCAATATCTTTTATCGATGCCTGTTTTGTCAACAATAGTCCAAAAAGGGGGAGATTGTAAGAGCAAAGTTTTGCCCCCGTGTGTTTTGGATATTGTTGGACAAGACAGTAGAGGAACTAACAATGTTTTCTAGTGTAAACAGTTGTATAGGTTCCTGAAGGACAAGCTAGGTGATAAAGCTTCAGGGAAGGTCTTCAAGTTATCGAAGCATTACCCCCTGAGCGAAGCTTAATCACGGAGGATGACCTCCCAAAAATGAAGGTGTCCTGAAGCTCAACTCATTGAAGGAAATGAAGAAGACGGCACAAGACTTAGATGTTTTTGTGTAGTTCTTTTTCAGTTCTTTGAGTCATAGGAAAAACCGTACTATCAAGAGGGGTATTTAGTTTGCGGAAACCGAAGTCATTGAGAAAATGCTCAGATCAAATCCAAACCAAGTGAGAAGCCTGAGCGAAGAAATCTCATGTGCACTGAGTTAAGTTTCAGTAGCAAAGACTTCGTTCATTGGCTTCTGAAGCAGAACTAAGTCCGTGAGTCAGCTTTACTTGTTCCGCAAGTAAAGTTGCGCAGTGATTACAAATCCGACCGTTGTGGACACGTGTCAAGCTGTCACCTCGGGTTAGTTTGGTCATTCCGCACCTCAGGATCGCCAACTATAAATACGCTACCCCCTCCTCCATTTGCGGGTGGCTGCTCTGAGAATATTCCTGAGAGAGATTGAAGAGAGCACCCCAAAGACTTCACCGAAGCAAAACCCAAAATCCAGAATACTGAAGCCTAAGTCCCATTGATTTGAGTAGATTCAAGATGACTTAGGTGAAAGCTTACTAGCCTTTTTATCTTGGAGAACTGCAATTCTCCTAGACGGTTAGAGTGTTGTTCTTCAGAGAGCGAAGAGTAATTGTCGCCTCGAAGTCCAGTTTGTCAAAGCTTTCGGTGATTTCCTCAATAATCAACCACGAGTGAAGAACTGACCAAGCTCAAGGAGTTTGGTGCAGTGGAGCAACGGACGGAGATAGATTTGCTCCAGGTGTTCAATCACCAGTCTCTCCAACCAGACGTAGCGCTTTTCAGAGCGTGAACTGGTCGAACAAACATCGCCGAGTCCTAGTTCGTTTTACTTCAAGCATTTACCTTCTGTATTGCCTTTGCTTCATAGTTTTGCTTCAATGTGTTTTGATTCACTGCATTTAGTTTCGCTTCCAGTTTTACTTCGCTGTTCCGCACTACTTATGCTTCACTTCAATAGTTTCAGTAGAAAATTTTGAAGTGATCATTCACCCCCTACCCCTCTGATCACATACTTGGACTTTCAGAACCTCAGCAACCCACCCCTTCAAACTCAAGAACGCGCGACTCGCGTGATTATTCTTCCGCCAGATCGGTTCAAGAGTCTGAAGCAAATGTGCCTCATCCTGAAGCACATGAAGAAGAGAATGAACAAGTGCAGATCCTCAACTCTTCGCAAGAACAAGACTTGATTGTTGCTCAGACTGCTAGCACGTCCCAAATTTCCCCATCTGCTCCCCAACAAAGGACTCGACCTCCCTGCCGTCCAAGCCAAGACACTCATCTCGACACTGATTACCCTCGAGAAACTTTTCCAATTTTCAAGGGTGATGGTTGTTCTTCATGCCATGGACCAGATTTCAGTCTTGAACAGCATCAGAAAAGGCGCCGATTCTTTGGCGTAAGCCCTTATGCTTCCAAATGCATCGCAGATGATCTTCGCTTCTGGACAGCAGAGCAACAAATTTTATACACCAAAGTCTACTGCCAAAAAGGTGTGTTGTTTCGCCATCTCTATCTTGATATGCGAAGTCTTTCCACCGCAACATGTTTCCAGAACATCAACGAAACAATTGAGAATCAGAATCTGACCAGACTGTTTTCCTTGAGCACTCCCTTCAATTCTGAGCTCATTAAGAAGTTTTATGCCACACTATATGTTTCGGGTGATGCAAATGTGCCAAGTACCTGGATTCTTGAATGGATGATCCAAGGTCAAATCTTCAGAATGACTTCAGAAGAATTTATGGAGATAGTCAACATCCCTAGGCACACAGAAGAACTTGAGAAGATTCACATGGAGCTAGACCACACTGAAGAACAATTTTCAACTTTGCTAGACACAGAGATCATGGCTGATTATATCCCTAAAAACATTCGACCGAAGCATCTGATATTCATTTCCAAGACTTGGTTTTATATCTTGTCAAAATCTTTGATCCTGTTGAGTACTGCTTCGGAGGAATCGAATCTTTATCCTGAAGTTTGGCATGCAATAATGAAGCTTACGCATGGAATGGTGTTTGACTTTGAAGATTGCTTCCTACACAACTTGGTGCATGCTGCAGAACTACCATTTACTTTGAAGCCATATGCTCCCTGGCTGCAAGTAGTCTGCAACTATGGCCGCAATGAAGACTTTGTGGCGCGTCAACATCCGAAGCTTTTCACACCTCCCGTGCGTAACACTTTGGAACCGCTAAGGAAACCCAACGACATCTTTGCAACATATGTTGGGGTGCGTCATGAAGTCAATGAGAGGAATCTATCGAAGAGATTCCAGAAAGACTGCCACCAATTTGAAGTAAATCTTCGGTCGCAGAAATTTCTTGAGAACTTCATTGAAGCAAATCAGCACCAGATGCAGTTTTTGGCAGATGAAGTCAACCGTGTCGGCAACATCACACTGAATAATAATTAATATCTTTGTGTGCTCAAACGCCACTCCTGGAAAGGGCTGAGGAAGTTCAACTAAGTAAAAGATCTTTGCACTGCTCACATCTTCAAAGAATATCAACACCTTCAGCGAAACTTTTCACGAGATGACACAGTTGACCGACCGAATCAGAAGCTCCCACCCCTTCACAAGATTGATGAAGTGTTCTTCATCAACGAGCCAGATCCCATCAGGCCCGACAGCGTCTCCGACAACGACTCCGTTACATCCAAAGACGATGTCGGCCTCGACGACAGCGACCTCGACATCGACCTCATCTCCCAGAAGAACCTCGAAGTTCTTCCTTCGCCTGAGTCGGAAGAAGAAACTTTAGGAGACCAATCTTCTTCGGGCGATTCCACGTCAAGTGCTTCGTCGGGCTCCAAGGGTGCTGATGCCGCGCAATAGTTCTCTCGATCCACTTCCCAACCTTTTGTCCAATCATTGACAAAAGGGGGAGAATGTTGGCATCGATGAGTTAGCTTTGCATCGGGGATAGGGCTTCTGCTTTTGCTTTGCTTTCGCTTTTGGTTAAGTTACAACAAACATTCCATTCCATTCCATTCGATTGGGTTGTAACTTAAGTTTATATTCGGTTGTGCTACTCCTGTGCTACACTTAAGTTTTAATAACCCCCTTGCTTGCAAGTATTGCTTCGCATTATCTATCTTGCAGGTGGTTATTACTTTAAGTCACAGGTCATTGGAAGGAATTGCACATACATTTGGATTTCTATTCACTCATTCAATTGCCTTCGCTAAGATATTTTTTTTGCTCTCCAACGAAGAAATATTCCTCAAGCATTAACTTCGATTATATAAATCTTCGATGCTTGCATTCATGGGGGGTCTAAAACTTCATATCTTAGATTTTGTCCCATCACTTCACAAAAACTTCAATATCCTTTTATCGATGCATGTTTTGTCAACAATAGTCCAAAAAGGGCGAGATTGTAAGAGCAAAGTTTTGACCCCATGTGTTTTGGATATTGTTGGACAAGACAGTAGAGGAACTAACAATGTTTTCTAGTATAAACAGTTGATTAGGTTCATGAAGGACAAGCTAGGTGATAAAGCTTCAAGGAAGGTCTTCATGTTATCGAAGCATTACCCTTAGAGCAAAGCTTAATCACGGAGGATGACCCCCAAAAATGAAGGTGTCCTGAAGCTCAACTCATCGAAGGAAATGAAGAAGACGGTGCAAGACTTAGATGTTTTTGTGTAGTTCTTTTTCTGTTCTTTGAGTCATAGGACAAACCGTACTATCAAGAGGGGTTTAGTTTATGAACATCAAAGTTATTGTGAAAATGCTCAGATCAAATCTAAACCAAGTGAGAAGCCAGAGTGAAGAAATCTCATGTGCACTATGTTAGGTTTTGGTAGCAAAGACTTCGTTCTTTGGCTTCCGAAGAAGAACTAAGTCCGTGAGTCAGCTTTACTTGTTCCGCAAGTAAAGTTGCGCATCAATGACTAATCCGACCGTTGTGGACACGCGTCAGGCTGTCGCTTCGGGTCAAATCAGTCATTTCGCACCTCAGGATCGCCAACTATAAATACGCCGCCCCCGCCTCCATTTGCGGGTGGCTGCTCTGAGATTATTCCTAAGAGAGACTGAAGAGAGCATCCCAAGAACGCCACAGAAGCAAAACCCAAAAGCCAACCACTGAATTCTAAGTCCCATTGATCTGAGTAGATTCTCTATGACTTAGGTGAAAGCTTGCTAGCCTTTTTTTTATCTTGGAGAACTGCAATTCTCCTAGACGGTTAGAGTGTCGTCTTTAGAGATCGAAGAGTAATTGTCGCCTCGAAGTTCAAGTTTGTCAAAGGTTTCAGAGATTCCCTTGATAATCTACCCCGAGTCAAAATTGGAAAAGCTCAAGGAGATTGGTGCAGTGGAGCAAGATACGGAGAAAATTTTGCTCCAGGTGTTCAATCACCAGTCCCTCCAACCAGACGTAGCGCTTTCAGAGCGTGAACTGGTCGAACAAACATCGCCGAGTCAAGAGTTTGTTTTACTTCAAGCATTTACTTTCCGCATTGCATTTGCTTCCAGTTAAGCTTGAACATGTTTTGATTAGCTGTGATCAGTTTCGCTAGTATTTTTGCTTCCCAGTTACTTGTTTCTGATATCCTTTTCTACTGAGTTTATGCTTCACTTCATGCTTCACATGAAAATTTGAAGTGATCATTCACCCCCTCCCCCTCTGATCACATACTTGGACTTTCAACTTCTGAATTAGAAAGCATGCTTAAGGAATTTATCACTACCCAATAAGCCTTCAACAAGAGTATAGAAGAAAAATTAGACAAATTATATAATCTCTCTTTGATGGTAGACAACTTAGCCCTTGATGTTGAGATGCTTAAAATTAGAACTTCTCCCCTCGAGGAGAGGAAGCCCACTCCTATGAATGCTATTGAAGTGCAAATTAATGAAAACATTAGGATGGTGGATAAACTTAAAGAAAGATGGGATAGAGAAAAGGAGGAAGAAGATAGAATTAAGAGCGTTCCTACACACCATACCATTGCTACTATCCAAGTTGTTGAGGATATCCAAACTCTTAGCACCCAACACACTCCTAGTCCCATTGGACCTATTAATGGTGATGCTAATACCTCAACCATAGAAGAAGAAACTCCTATGAACATAAAGGCTTTCAAACAAGTAAGACTAGATGACATCACTACCACTTTACTTGATTGTAGTGACCTTGATTTTGATAGGTGTACCCTTTCTGAAGTTATTAGCTTACTACACAAAATGGCTAGAGACCCCACACTAGCACACTAAATCTTGCCTTCACGGAGCATATCACCAATGCTCTTATCAAAGCTAGGGAGGAGAAGCTTATGTTGGAATCCTCCATACCTAGGAAGCTAGAAGATGGTTGGGATCCTATGATAAAAATTAAATTGAATAACTTCTAATGCTATGATTATGTGATGTTAGAGCTAATACCTCCGTTATGCCCAAAAAAATGTATGCTATGTTTGAATTGAAACCTTTTAATCCTTGTTCTTTTGGAGTTCGTCTCATTGATTCTTCCGTAAAGAAACCTTTGGGTAAGATTGACTATGTTCTTATTCTTGTCAATGATAATTATGTTCCCGTTGATTTCACTCTTATGGACATTGAGTGTGAACCCTTATGTCCAGTTATTTTGGGACGTCCTTTTCTTCGTTGTCACAACCCCAAGTTAGGTATGTGCTAGGGTTAGCTTAGTCTGTCACAACCCCAAGTTAGGTATGTGCTAGAATAGCAAGTCACTTTGCATCATGATAAAAATTTCAAAAGAAATTGAAATGGGAGAGAGAAACCCCCCCAGATGAATTTATTTCAAATGGCCAGAAATAAAATTGCTCCAAATATTCCTTTTGTATTTTTGAAAACTCCCATAAATGAGTGTGGTCACATATCAAGTGGTGTGGTAGCAATCCTATGCTCATGGATTTTTCAAATATTCAAATAGGACCTTGGAATTAATCAAAAACCCCTATTTGAATTAAAGTTCAATTGGTTTGAATTTTAAAAAGTGCCAAACTTTATAAATGGCTAGCCTAATATAATATGAGGCCATATAAAAAGTTTCAGCATTTTTAAAAATGCCTAGCTATTTATTTTAGCATGGCCAACATAAAGACAGAAAAGAAATAGAAAAGAAAAACAGAAAAAGGGAAGAAGGCTTACCTGACGCCCTAGGCGAGGCCCAACAGTCGGCCCAGCTGCCCCTCCCCCTGTCGTCTTCCTCCCCGCGCCTCCAAGCTGCTCGGTGGAATGCCACCGAGACAGCCGAGCACGCCTTGCTCTCCCCAGCCTACACCCGCCCCTCCCGAAGCTCCTAGACGCACCCCGCAGCTCCTGGACGAGCCGCACGTCCATTCCCCCTCTCCTGGTCTTCCCCCTCTCTCCTAGCGCAAGAACGCCGTATTCCGAGAAGAACCGCAGCGCGACCGCCATGGAAACTCGTGGCCGGAGCCCGAGCTAGGCCTCAAGAGCATGTCCTTCGTCTTCACCGTCGTCGTCTACGCCGAGAAGCAAAAGGAATCGAACATGGATGCTCTAGGATCGTCGCCCCCTTCTTCGTCTTCACCTCCGGCCGCCGCACGTCGCCGTTCAATTCCGGCCGCCGTGAAGCATCCCCGACCGTGCCGACGCCTCCGTTGCATTCGTGGTGACCTTCTGCTTCACCCTAGCTATTCCATGGCCACCCCCTCGCTCTCTGTCGCCGTTCACCATGAAAGCCGAGGAGCACCGCCGCCATGAACGACGTCGAGGAGGCTCCAGTGCTCCTCCGTCTCGTCCGTGACGTCTGTTGCGTTCCTGGTGCTCCCAGGGTCACGTAGCACTAGCGCAACCCCAAGCTCAGCCTCTGCAGCAACCTCACCGCCAACCCCGAGCCACGGACGCCGCTAGGGCTCGACGTCGGCGTCGCTACGGTGCACCCCAGTACCCGTGGCATGGCTCCTTCGAAGCGCAATGTCTCGGGCTTCATTTTGATGGTCTCAGCGCGCCGTTTGGACCCCGTGCAGCGCCGACGTCTCGGTTGGTCGCCGGCGACTAGCCGCCGGCGAGGCTGACGTGACCCGTGCTTAATTAGCACTAACCCTGCCCCTGTGACACTGACTTGTGGGCCCATGGCCCCCCTAATCCCCTGGTTAGTTTAAAACTAACCGGGTTTATTAACCCTGCCGCTGACATGGGGGCCCCACTGGTCAGAGCCCCCCTGACGTCACCCTTGCGCAAGGATGACGCAATAAATTGTTAAATGATTTATTTAATTCGGAAAAATCTAGAAAAGGGCTTAAACTTTGGAAATTCATAACTAATTCATATTAATCCCAAATTGGACAAATAATATGTCTAAAATTATTAGAAAAATACAAGGATTATGAATATGAAACTTGTTTCTATGTTTGACCATTTTAAAATGGGTGAACAGTAGCAAACATGCATATGGAATTCTTTTGAATTCAAATTTGGAGTGAATTTGCAAATGACTTTGCAACACACTTCTTTCAAATGGTTTCATCCACACATCAGAGACTTTACCTCACCTTTACAACATCACTTCATGATCAACCTTTTCAAATGAACATTCATGGTTTCAAATGCATTCAAATGGAATTGTCAACACTTTGCAACCATGAACATCACATTACAACATTGATCATGTGTTTGAGCATTGCATTTATATTGATCTTATGTTTGCCATGCTTGTCCGGATAGAAGTGGAGCCGGAACCGGAGGCCACCCCCTTCATTGAAGACACTGTGTTTGAACCTCGTCAGCAAGGCAAGCAAACCCCCATTGATCATGTCAATAAAAACCCATTTCCCTCTCAGTCTCGCTTATGCATGAAATAGGATGATGACCTTGTTATCGATTCTACCGCATAGTTGAACCCATATCCTTTGCATTACCTATCATTTTGTCACAGTAGTAAGCAAGCCACAATCCTAGAAGATGTAGGAGTTGGTTGATATCAAGTGGCCCCTGCAACTGTTACTGCTTATTGCATGCTTAGAGTTACAATGAGGTTACTCTTTTGTGAGTCGGGATGGTAGTGATCATGTTGATGATGGTGGAAATGTGTTGGTGAATCTACCCTAATACAAGGTGAACGATGAGAGGCTGTGTAGGAGTACACAGTGGGTTGTCTCGTTGAACACCGCCCTAAGCCCGAGTTCTTTTGTGGTAATCCAAGACGAAGAGTACTACCACATGTTGGGCACATGGACCCCCGCTCAACCTACTAACTCACCCCTTCTCGGTTCAATGAGTCGTAGTAGTTCAGAGTTCTGGTAGGTTTGTGGCACGGTCTGCGAAGTGGAAGAATGGCTATTCAGACCAGCTTGGGACCCTGCACACATCTTCTGGGACCACATCGGTAAACCGGCCGGGTTCACGATGTGGACTCCATCCCAGATAGGCGTCTCCATTGTACTTGAGTTGGCTGTGAGGTAAAAGTTGTGGAAATTATCCTCGCCGACACCCGCTTGAAGGGTGACGAGATCCCGGCGGTAACTGATCGTTTCATATGTGTAGCAGTACACCCCTGCAGGGTTAATAAACTATTCGAATAGCCGCGTCCATGGTAAGGGATTACTTGGAAAGCTGTGCTTGATTATTAGACAACTTGAACTGGATACTTATAAAACTTGCCAAGATAAGCGTGAGTGCTATGGCGTGCTTTCTCGTGGGGAAGTCGAGGAAGGCACCATAGTGGTGTAATTGGTTGGAGACATGTAGTGGACTCGTGTACGCTTCTTACCTCAAGTCTGGTACTCGTAGTTCAGGACTAGCCAAGTCAAAGCTGGAACTTCTGCAATTGAACCCCACCTCCCTTTGCCTTGATACATGTGCATGAGTAGTATAGTTCCTACGTAAGTCTTGCTGAGTATGACTTTGTACTCACGTTTGCTTATTCTATGTTTCAGATGAACCCACTAACCCCGAAGGTGGATTCTTCCTCGAGCTCGACGACTGAAGACCAAGCTAGTGTAGTCCCAGTCAGCAGACTGGTTCCCTCGTGGAAGGGCTTGTTTATAGATAAGGCTTCTCTAAGCCATTTGTTAAACTTGTCTATACTCAGACCTACTTTGCTTCCGCATGTTTGATGTAATGTTGGATCACAGACTCGTGATCTCTGTGTGCACTCTGTAAGAGTTATCAATAAAGTTGTATACTTTGTAGAGAATTGCAATGATACCTGCTGTTTATACTGGACATGTGTGCTGCGTGTATGATTATATCATGCATGTCTTAGTATGGGTTTTCGAGACCTTCGTTGTGATCTGTCTGGCGGTCTTTTATACACCAAGTGGCCCTTAGACGTGCACACTTTGATGTATGATCGAGCCCGCCCTAGACCCCGACTAAGTGATCGGTCTGGAGTAAGTCTATGTAAGGGTTATAATACAATCGATAGTATGGTTGAGGAGACTTGTCTATGAGTATGTGAGTTCACCACCCATATCATTTAGACTTGTGTGCGGACGATGAGGACCCATGTCAGTTGATCATCCGGCCTGGATGGGATGCCCCTCACGCTCGATGCTTTCCGAGAACGTTCTGTGCTTGGCCTTGTCTGCTTAGACAAGTGGGTACGGTTCTTGGCTCTCCATATGATTGTGTTGTAGTGAGTCTTGCATACGCTAACCCCGGGTCCTGACAGACTTGGTATCAGAGCAGGACTGACTGTAGGATTATCAGCCTTGGCCGAAGTCGAGTCTAGCTTACTATAGTTATATAGTTACTCTGGTTATATAAGGGAACAACGTAAGGCTTCTTTTTTCTCCTTACCCTCATTGTTCTGAGTTCTGAGTCACCCTCGTCTTGTTCTACGGGAAGATAGAACTAGGCTCATCTATGTCTGACTAGAACATCTCGTTGTTTTCTTCCTTGTAGCCGTAGGAAAGTTGTGTTCGGTTTGCTAGAGTAGTTGTTCTTCCTGATTTCTTACATCGTGTGTAAGTGTTGTTTCTATGTTGTAAGAAAGTTGTTTTCTCTTGCAATTACAACCGTTATGCTGTCCGAGTCATTCCAGGTTTCTTCATAATCTGATGCATTTGAAAAATCCTTCCCTCCATTTCGGTTGTCTTTCCATAAGAATTGTTAGGTGGCATGTCTGACAGTTCCATAGACTTTGTTGTAGGTTTTATTCTAGAAACCTATACTGAATCATTTTTAGCTCTTCCTCCCCCTTTAGATGTCTTCCAGCCAGAATAGCCACACTAACCATTGTGTTGGGGTACTTTGCTACTCTGACATATCTGTTGCAGCCCCTAGTAAGCCATGGTCATCCGCTAGGAAAACTACCCAGTAACCCAACTCCTTAACCCTAGCCACACGACAGATGTGTAGAGTTCATAGTGGATCTTATGCCAGGAACCGCACCAATTTCCAGACGCCCATACAAAATGGCCCCGCGTGAGTTAGCTGAGCTTTAAATCCAACTTGAAGCTTTGTTGGCAAAAGGCTTCATCCGCCCTAGCTCATCGCCATGGGGTTGCCCCGTTCTGTTCGTAACGAAGAAAGATGGAACAGAAAGGATGTGCGTAGACTATCGCCCGCTAAATCTAGCGACGATAAAGAACAAGTACCCACTGGCCAGGATCAATGATCTTTATGATCAACTTGCTGGATCCTCTGTCTTCTCCAAGATGGATTTGAGATTAGGTTATCATCAAATCAAAATCCGAAACGAGGACTGTAAATCCCCGGCCACAGCCACCGGTTCCCGGCGTACGCCTGGCGGGATCTAGACTGTCCCCACAGACCAACACTAGTCTTTCCTGCGCACTTTGTCCTCACTCGTGCGCACCCGGGAACAACTTCCCGGTCGGTCACCCATCCTCAAATTGCTCCAAGCCAAGCACGCTTAACTTTGGAGTTCTTTGAAGATGTGCTTCCAGAAAAGAAGGTGCACCTTGTTGATATGAGTAGTCTTTCATTCCTACTAAGCCAGGATGTCACATACACCCCCACTCAAAGGAACCGATGTCCTCATCGGCCCACAAGAACGTTTACCCTTGGCACACGTCTGTGTGTCCAGTGCCGACACATGTCCCACATGTTCGCGCAACTGACCCACACACGCCCATGTAACCGCGAGGGTCGGCTCTGATACCATTTGTAACGCCCCAGCCACAGCCACCGGTTCCCGGCGTACGCTTGGAGGGATCTAGACTATCCCCACAGACCAACACTAGTCTTTCCTGCGCACTTTGTCCTCACTCGTGCGCACCCGGGAACAACTTCCCGGTCGGTCACCCATCCTCAAATTGCTCCAAGCCAAGCATGCTTAACTTTGGAGTTCTTTGAAGATGTGCTTCCAGAAAAGAAGGTGCACCTTGTTGATATGAGTAGTCTTTCATTCCTACTAAGCCAGGATGTCACAAGGACATTCCCAAATCGGCTTTCACTACTCGTTATGGTCTTTACGAGTACACCGTTGTAAGGCCCGATATGCGGTACTGTTCCAGATCTAGACGTTTCCATCCAGATCCGGGGACGACGCACATATCGGTCCCACCGCGACATATGACAATGCCATATGCCCCAGATTTCCAACATGATATCACAACATTACAGATACAAGGTTCAACATCTCATACAATCGGCATACAACTTCCTTAAATACAATACAACAGCGGAAGATACATGTCTAAGTACAGACTACAACAAATGCCTAGTGGCAAAGAGAAAAACATCGATCCCCATAACCACACGGGTACAGGCCCTCCGCCGGGATCCGCCTAACTAGTCGTCGTCGAGCCTCCACGTGAAACGTCGGTCACCAAACCTGTTGTCGATCAAGAACCCTGAAAAGAGTTTGGGGGTAGTATCATGAGTACAGATGTACTCAGCATCCAACTATAGTGGTTATCTGACCCAGCAAGGACTTCATCACTCGTCATTCTAGGACAGCTAGTAGTTTACGGTAAGGAAGGGGTAAGTGGTGAGGTTGCTGCTGCACTAGCATTTTGAGGTGGCTAACGATCTAGAGAGTAAGGTAAGAAGCCAAGCATTCGATGAGGAATCGCCTCCAACAAGTCTTGCTATCAACTACTTACGCAAACATAACACCTATCCTATCCTTGTCCTCCTCTTCGCATCCCGACGAAGAAGAAGCAGTCAAGGCACACACACGCGTTGATCAAGTAATATTAAGATTATCTCAGTTGTTGTTGTCTATGAACAAGGAGTAGGTCTCAAGTCGTCCATAACCGTGGACATGGCTTCTCGAAAATATTTAACCCTGCAGGGGTGTACAAATTCCCATTACAAGGCTCCGCACGCACGCCCATCTCTCTTAGTTGCTACCCATCACAGGCAACCATTTTATGATTTAGTTCCAAGAGATCCGAAATGACAGGTCTCTCTAGCTAACAACGAACAAATCCGGGTGGCCCTCGGGGAGTCGACACCCAATCCAAAAACCGGCCACGCCCTCGGATCAGACTCTTCCGTATGACGCAGGTCGGATAGCCGGTTAATCACACATGGGAAACCGGGTACTAGCTGATCGGGTGGACCAACAGAGAAACCATGTCTCCACTGGCCCAAGTTGTTTTAAAACAGCTGGGGGCCCAACCAAGCACACACACGGTTTTCAAATGGTAAAATCATCTTGGGTCACCACTAGAAATGTTTGAATCTAGGTAGGTAAGAAAAGGGGACCCCATAAAATCCCACACGCGGTTAGGCACGCTCAGTCCTAAAACCAATACCCGGAACTCAGATCCTAGGTGACTCGAATGGAACAAAGCGTCGGGGCGGGATAGCCTAGACCTTCCATCCTTCGTCGAATATAGTCAACATTATAATAATCATATCATCAACAACAATATAATAATGTGATATCCCCAAACCAAGGAGTAATAGGGTAACATCGTAGCATCCTAAGCATGCATACTAAACAGGGGCTGAGCAACGAGCAATAGTAACATAGCAGTACAAGGTTTGCTGGGAAGGGACATGGTTGTATCGGTTTGAAAGAGGCTGTAAACATGTGGTAGGATCAAACATCGAACCTAACCTAGACTAGCATGCAAACCGCTGGTTGAAATAGAATGGATCATAAGTAATGTATAGTCATTGCCTGTTGATAAGTCGGGTTCCGAAGGTGTAGTTGATCGCAAGCTCGCAACGTCTCCGAGTGGTACCCGCAGAAGCACACAAGACGGTAAACACTGGAAAGCAATCAACGATCAAGCATCTATTACTACGAAGAAAACACGAGCAAGCATAAAAAATAAGGCAACACGAGACATCGCACCTACCGTCGAGAGCGGTTACTAATAGGTTAAGTGGAGTACTCGTCACACACGACGATACCGCACGTTTATATTGGTTCAAGTTGTTTAGCTACTCAAGGTGAGAAAGGTTGTTAACATGGCATCTCACTCAATCATGGCATAGCACACAAACATTACAAGAGGTGAAGCTCGAAGTAATCTATCTATACTAGTCAAGTTAAGTGAGGCACAATCCTAAACATGGCATATCACTAAGTGCCGCACAACAATTAAAGGATTGTGTACTGTTCTTCCCTAAACCACATTTTAGGTTGGTTAATAGCAACAAACAATAGCATAAACACAAAGTACACGAAAAACTAATCAATTTACATATAAAGAACACTCCAAACGGAGTTACGGTTAAAAAGATACAAGCAAAACAAGTTACGGGCACAATCTGCCAACATCGGGAAGCACACTTTAGAGCATTGCATAAACAGGATAATGAAAGCAAACATGCTCACAAATTATATGTAACTAAAGTAGACATGGCAGGGAAGGCATGGAAAAAAGAATCATGCAAATAGGCATAATGAACAACTAGTTATAGCCCATGCAAAATGCAATAAAACATTACTAGTCTAGGACTTAGTGAAAATAATGAAAACAGGGCAGAAACTGTTATTTTTATGCTGTACAAACAGGAGCAAAACTATATGCAAAACTACAACAACATGACATAGCAATACATGGGCATGAAGTAGACATGATGATGATCAGGTACAAAAAAGAATCAAGGTCATAGACATCATAAATCAAAAGATATTAAGCATGCAACATGGCATCGCAAAGTAATAGACTTAGTGAAAATCAGAGGTGGCTGTCAACAAGAGCAACATAGCAACTTTGGAGCAGAATATAACCATGATCAGGAAAGTACACATGACCATGCAATACATGTAATGAAACTAGACATGATGCTTAACAATATGCAACAAGAATCACTCAATTCCGATAAACGGTCGCGACACACTAACAACAGGGTAGCTACTTTGGTTGAAGATACAATCAACATGCAGCAAGCAAATATGGCATGTAAATGCATGGAACTGAAGTAGAAACAATGCTTAACATGATTCAAAAGGAATCAATCAATTCCGACAAACGGTTGCGACGCAACCGTCGCCCGAAGTTGCAACAAAATAACAGTTTCAGACAGACTTAACAACAGTTTAGCAGATTAACGATTTTATGCCCTGTTTGACCAACAATTACACAAGCAAGATGACCTCGGATCAAGATTCTCACAAAATATGGATGCTAGAGCACAGAGAGCACAACAATACAAAAAAAGAATCACTTTGTTCCGACCTACAACTAACGGGAAATCGCATTACAAAACGGCTACACGGAGTAGAAAATCTGGGACTTAGAATTTTACACGGGGTGGCCGAGCTCGGAATTTTACAGGGGGTGGCCGAGCTCGGGCTGGACGGGGCTGCCATGGCCGTGGAGGATCTTGGCCGGCCGGCAGCGGTGTGAGGAGGGGCCGGGGAGGCCGGTGATGGCTGAGACTGGCGGAGGAGGGCCGGATCCGGCCGGATCCGGGCCGTAGGTCGCTGGTAGCGGCCGGATCGGGCGGCGCGACCTCGAGCTCGAGATCGGGCTGCCATGGCGTCCATGGTGCTGCTGACCTGCACGAGGAGAAGAAGGAGAAGGTGAGGGAGAGGAGAGGAGATGGAGAAGGGCGTTAGGAGGAGGAGGAGAGGTGGCCGGTGCGGTGGCGGCTCGCCGGAGTTGGCGCGGCGGCGGCGGGAGGAGCCGGCGGCTTGGCGCGATGCTGCGCGCGGGCTGGCCACGGCCCGGATCGGCCCGGCACGGGCCGGCGGCGGCGGTTGCGGGCCCGGCGGCGCTGGAGGTGGAGGATGGCCAGCTTGGGGGCGACGTGGCCAAAATCTAGGCCGTCAGATCTTGGATCTGATGGCTGAGATCGATCGGTGGCTAGGGTTTCAGATCTGGAGGGCTGTGGGCAGAATTTTGAGAGGATTTCGGGGGTGTGGCTGCAATTTTGG
This sequence comes from Bromus sterilis, assembly GCA_950022295.1. Lineage (NCBI taxonomy): Eukaryota > Viridiplantae > Streptophyta > Magnoliopsida > Poales > Poaceae > Bromus > Bromus sterilis. The sequence goes on along the minus strand of OX465596.1, from coordinate 340,680,290 downwards.
ACTAGGGAAACCCTAGAAAGGGTGGGAGTGTGGTGGTCTTTAAATAGCCAGGTGGCTGACCGTTTTCAAAAACATCCCCGGTTTTTCTCTCGCGCGTGCGGCGTTTACGTTTCTGACCGCCGGGGGTCCGCAGTACCTCCGATTCGGGTAAAACTTCGAACTGCGCGATCAGCGCGTCGAGCCGGCGGCGTTCATCTCACGCTGGAACCATTATGAGAAAACTTTCCGGTGCGCTTTAAAAAATATCACGTTTAATTATTAAACGGAGTTTTTCGTTCCGTTGGCTGCGGCTGGTCTCGTGCGTTTTTCACGATGGTGATCGGGTGAAACCTGGTGTCGCAAAGGTCGAGTGTCAGGGTGGCAAGGGTCGGTCTCCGTCAGATACGAGATAAGAGGGGGGAAATAATCGCCGATTGATAAATCGGGGATGCAAACACCGCAAACAAATCAGACAATCAAACAATTCACACCGAAAACAAAATTTTTAATTTTTATGAAATCTGAGTTGTTACACCGTCATGTCCTTTGGTTTAACAAATGCCCCCGCCACTTTCTCGTGCATGATGAATTCGATCTTCATGGAGTACCTAGATAAATTTGTTGTAGTTTATCTTGATGACATTCTCATCTACTCGAAGAACGAAGAAGAACATGCCGAACATATTAGGTTGGTATTGATGAAACTTACAGAGCATCGCCTGTATGCTAAGTTCTCCAAGTGTGAATTTTGGCTACCAGAAGTGACCTACTTAGGCCACGTGATTTCTACAAAAGGCATTGCTGTGAATCCCGAGAGAGTTCAGGCCGTCCTTGACTGGACTCCACCTGAATCGGTTAATCAAGTTAGGAGTTTTCTTGGCTTAGCAAGCTATTGTCGCCGCTTCGTGGAGAACTTTTCTAAAGTTGCAAAGCCTCTAACTGGACTCCTCAAGAAAGATAATAAATTCCTATGGACTCCCAAGTGCGAGGAGAGCTTTCAAGAGCTAAAAAGAAGATTGACTTCTGCACCCGTACTTGCGCCTCCAGACACAAAAAAGGATTTCGAGATCTTTTGTGACGCCTCACGGCAAGGGTTAGGATGCATACTTATGCAAGATCGACATGTGGTAGCATATGCTTCACGCCAGTTGTGTCCACATGAAGAGAACTATCCTACCCATGATCTTGAACTCGCTGCCGTAGTTCATGCCCTGACAACTTGGCGACATTACCTCCTTGGTAATTGTTGTGAGATCTATTCCGACCACCAAAGCCTCAAATACATATTCACCCAGCCAGATCTTAATCTCAGTCAAAGACGCTGGATAGAGTTGATAAAAGATTATGACTTAGGAATTTCTTACACCCCAGGCAAAGCCAATGTCATGACTGATGCACTAAGTCGTAAGTCGTATTGTAACAACCTCATGTTACCACAGTATCAACCACTTCTTCATGAGGAACTTCGAAAACTCAATCTTGAGATTGTTCCTCATCGCTATCTTTCTACCTTGGTGGCAAAACCAACCCTTGAGGATAAAATCATAGCCGCCCAGTAATGTGATAGTGGTATTAGAGAGATCAACAAGAACATTGCTATCGGAGTTTCTAAATGTTTCTCCATAAATGATCAAGGTGTCATTTTCTTTGCCACTCGATTGGTTGTACCACGAAAACACAATCTTAGGAGGCTAATCCACAAAGAAGCTCATGACACACCCCTTTCAATTCATCCTGGTAGCACAAAGATGTACCGAGACCTACGCCAGAGATTTTGGTGGACTAGGATGAAACGAAAAATTGCTCCGTATGTTGCCGAATGTGATGTTTGTCGTCGCATTAAGACCGAACACCAAAGACCTGGTGGCACTCTTAAACCATTGCCTATCCCTGAGTGGAAATGGGATAAAGTCGGTATGGACTTCATCACCGGCTTTCCAAAAACCCAGAAAGGAAATGATGCCATCTTCGTTGTCATTGACCGACTCTCAAAAGTTGCTCACTTCCTTCCAGTTCGCGAGTCTATAACTGCTAGCCATTTAGCGGACTTGTATGTCTCTAGAATTGTGTCTCTTCATGGTGTTCCTTTGGAAATCAATTCTGATCGCGGTAGCCTTTTCACCTCTAGATTCTGGGGAAGCTTTCAGAATGCTATGGGAACTCATCTCTCCTTCAGTACAACTTTCCATCCTCAGTCTAGCGGTCAAGTCGAAAGGGTTAACCGAATTCTTGAAGACATGCTCCGAGCTTGTGTTATCTCATTCGGAAAGAATTGGGAGAAGTCTCTTCCATTTGCCGAATTTTCTTATAACAATAGTTTTCAATCTAGTCTGAACATGGCTCCTTTTGAACTCCTCTATGGACGACGATGTCGAACACCCCTTAACTGGTCAGAAACCGGTGAAAGACAATTCTTTGGGCCGGATATGATCATGGAAGCAGAAGAGCAAGTTCACATTGTTCGTGATCAATTGAAAGCAGCCCAGTCTCGTCAGAAAAGCTACTATGATCGTCATCATAGGCAAGAAAGCTACAATCTGGATGAGAAGGCTTACCTTCGGGTTACTCCTCTGAAGGGAACCCAACGATTCGATATCAAATGCAAGTTGGCACAATGTTACATTGGACCTTTCCGCATTCTTGCTAAACGTGGAGAAGTTGCCTACCAACTTGAACTACCCCCGGACCTTTCCCGAGTACATGATGCATTCCATGTGTCCCAACTCAGGCGTTGCTTCAAGGACCCCATCCGCGAAGTCGACCATGAAACGCTTGATCTCCAAGATGACCTTTCATATCGAGAATACCCCGTTCGTATTCTTGATTCAGCAGAGCGTGTCACTCGTCGACAGAAGATTAAGTTTCTGAAAGTGCAATGGTCACACCACTCTGAGAAAGAAGCCACGTGGGAAAGAGAATACCGTCTCAGTGCCGAGTACCCCTCCTTCCTCCCGCAGACTTCTGAATCTCGGGATGAGATTCTTTTGAGTGGGGGCGAGTTGTCACAACCCCAAGTTAGGTATGTGCTAGAATAGCAAGTCACTTTGCATCATGATAAAAATTTCAAAAGAAATTGAAATGGGAGAGAGAAACCCCCCAGATGAATTTATTTCAAATGGCCAGAAATAAAATTTCTCCAAAAATTCCTTTTGTATTTTTGCAAACTCCCATAAATGAGTGTGATCACATATCAAGTGGTGTGGTAGCAATCCCATGCTCATGGATTTTTCAAATATTCAAATAGGACCTTGGAATTAATCAAAAAACCCTATTTGAATTAAAGTTCAATTGGTTTGAATTTTAGAAAGTGCCAAACTTTATAAATGGCTAGCCTAATATAATATGAGGCCACATAAAAAGTTTCAGCATTTTTAAAAATGCCTAGCTATTTATTTTAGCATGGCCAACATAAAGACAGAAAAGAAATAGAAAAGAAAAACAGAAAAAGGGAAGAAGGCTTACCTGACACCCTAGGCGAGGCCCAACAGCCGGCCTAGGTGCCCCTCCCCCGGTCGTCTTCCTCCCCGCGCCTCCAAGCTGCTCGGTGGAATGCCACCGAGACAACCGAGCATGCCTTGCTCTCCCCAGCCTCCACCTGCCCCTCCCGAAGCTCCTAGACGCACCCCCGCAGGTCCTGAACGAGCCGCACGTCCATTCCCCCCCTCTCCTGGTCTTCCCCCTCTCTCCTAGCGCAAGAACGCCGTCGTCCGAGAAGAACCGCAGCGCGGCCGCCATGGAAACTCGTGGCCGGAGCCCGAGCTAGGCCTCAAGAGCTTGTCCTTCATCTTCACCGTCGTCGTCTACGCCGAGAAGAAGAAGGAATCGAACAGGGACGCTCTAGGATCGCCGCCCCCTTCTTCGTCTTCACCTCCGGCCGCCGCACGTCGCCGTTCAATTCCGGCCGCAGTGAAGCATCCCCGACCGCGCCGACGCCTCCGTTGCATTCGTGGTGAGCTTCTGCTTCACCCTAGCTATTCCATGGCCACCCCCTCGCTCTCTGTCGCCGTTCGCCATGAAAGCCGAGGAGCACCGCCGCCATGAACGACGTCGAGGAGGCTCCAATGCTGCTTCGTCTCGTCCGTGACGTCTGTTGCGTTCCTGGTGCTCCCAGGGTCACGTAGCACTAGCGCAACCCCAAGCTCAGCCCCTGCAGCAACCTCGCCGCCAACCCCGAGCCACGGCCGCCGCTAGGGCTTGACGCCGGCATCGCTACGGTGCACCCCAGCACCCGTGGCATGGCTCCTTCGAAGCGCAATGTCTCGGGCTTCATTTTGATGGTCTCAGTGCGCCGTTTGGACCCCTGTAGCGCCGACCCCGTGCAGCGCCGCCGTCTCGGTTGGTCACCGGCGACTAGCCGGCGGCGAGGCTGACGTGGCCCATGCTTAATTAGCACTAACCCCGCCCCTGTGACACTAACTTGTGGGCCCATGGCCCCCTAATCCCCTGGTTAGTTTAAAACTAACCGGTTTTATTAACCCAGCCGTTGACATGGGGACCCCACTGGTCAGAGCCCCCCTGACGTCACCCTTGCGCAAGCATGACGCAATAAATTGTTAAATGATTCATTTAATTCAGAAAAATCCAGAAAAGGGCTTAAACTTTGGAAATTCATAACTAATTCATATTAACTCCAAATTGGACAAATAATATGTCTAAAATTATCAGAAAAATACAAGGATTATGAATATGCAACTTGTTTCTATGTTTGACCATTTTAAAATGGGTGAACAGTAGCAAACATGCATATGGCATTCTTTTGAATTCAAATTTGGAGTGAATTTGCAAATGACTTTGCAACACACTTCTTTTAAATGGTTTCATCCACACATCAGAGACTTTACCTCACCTGTACAACATCACTTCATGATCAACCTTTTCAAATGAACATTCATGCTTTCAAATGCATTTGAAATTCATCGATAAATCAAATGGAGTTTGAATTTGCAATTCAAATGCAATATACTTCGTTTAAATGGAATTGTCAACACTTTGCAACCATGAACATCACATTACAACATTGATCATGTGTTTGAGCATTGCATTTGTATTGATCCTATGTTTGCCATGCTTGTCCGGATAGAAGTGGAGCCGAAACCGGAGGCCACCCCCTTCGTTGAAGACACTGTGTTTGAACCTCGTCAGCAAGGCAAGCAAACCCCCATTGATCATGTCAATAAAAACCCATTTCCCTCTCAGTCTCGCTTATGCATGAAATAGGATGATCACCTTTTTATCGATTCTACCGCATAGTTGAACCCATATCCTTTGCATGACCTATCATTTTGTCACAGTAGTAAGAAAACCACAATCCTAGCAGATGTAGGAGTTGGTTGATATCATGTGGCCCCTGCAACTGTTACTGCTTATTGCATGCTTAGAGTTACAATGAGGTTACTCTTTTGTGAGTCGGGATGGTAGTGATCATGTTGATGATGGTGGAAATGTGTTGGTGAATCTACCCTAATACAAGGTGAACGATGAGAGGTTGTGTAGGAGTACACAGTGGGTTGTCTCGTTGAACACCGCCCTAAGCCCGAGTTCTTGTGTGGTGATCCAAGACGAAGAGTACTACCACATGTTGGGCACATGGACCCCCCCTCAACCTACTAACTCACCCCTTCTCAATTCAATGAGTCGCAGTAGTTCGGAGTTCTGGTAGGTCTGTGGCATGGTCTGCGAAGTGGAAGAACGGCTATTCAGACCGGCTTGGGTCCCTGCACACATCTTCTGGGACCACATCGGTAAACCGGCCGGGTTCATGATGTGGACTCCAACCCAGATAGGCGTCTCCATTGTACTTGAGTTGGCTGTGAGGTAAAAGTTGTGGAAATTATCCTCGCCGACACCCGCTTGAAGGGTGACGAGATCCCAGCGATAACTGATCGTTTCATGTGTGTAGCAGTACACCCCTGCAGGGTTAGTAAACTATTCGAATAGCCGCGTCCGCGGTAAGGGACTACTTGGAAAGTTGTGCTCGATTATTAGACAACTTGAACTGGATACTTATAAAACTTGCGAAGATAAGCGTGAGTGCTATGGCGTGCTTTCTCGTGGGGAAGTCGAGGAAGGCACCATAGTGGTGTAATTGGTTGGAGACATGTAGTGGACTCGTGTACGCTTCTTACCCCAAGTCTGGTACTCGTAGTTCAGGACTAGCTAAGTCAAAGCTGGCACTTCTGCAATTGAACCCCACCTCCCTTTGCCTTGATACATGTGCATGAGTAGTATAGTTCCTATGTAAGTCTTGCTGAGTACGACTTTGTACTCACGTTTGCTTATTCTATGTTTTAGATGAACCCACTGACCCCGAAGGTGGATTCTTCCTCGAGCTCGACGACTGAAGACCAAGCTAGTGTAGTCCCAGTCAGCAGACTGGTTCCCTCATGGAAGGGCTTGTTTATAGATAAGGCTTCTCTAAGCCATTTGTTAAACTTGTCTATACTCATACCTACTTTGCTTCCGCATGTTTGATGTAATGTTGGATCACAGACTCGTGATCTCTGTGTGCACTCTGTAAGAGTTATCAATAAAGTTGTATACTTTGTAGAGAATTGCAATGATACCTATTGTTCATACTGTACATGTGTGATGCGTGTATGATTATATCATGCATGTCTTAGTATGGGTTTTCGAGACCTTAGTTGTGATCTGGCTGGCGGTATTTTATACACCAAGTGGCCCTTAGATGTGCACAGCTTGGGGCATCGCGATGTGATTGCTCGTGACTCCGTCACGTGCACACTTTGATGTATGATCGAGCTTGCCCTAGACCCCGACTAAGTGATCGGGCTGGAGTAAGTCTATGTAAGGGTTATAATACAATCGATAGTATGGTTGAGGCGACTAGTCTATGAGTATGGGAGTTCACCACCCATATCATTTAGACTTGTGTGCGGACGATGAGGACCCATCTCTGTTGATCATCCGGCCTGGATGGGATGGCCCTCACGCTCGATGCTTTCCGAGAACGTTCTGTGCTTGGCATTGTCTGCTTAGAAAAGTGGGTACAGTTCTCGGCTCTCCATATGATTGTGTTGTAGCGAGTCTTGCATACGCTAACCCCGGATCCCGACATAGTCCTTTGCATCATGTGAAAAATTTCAAAATAAATTCAAAATTGGGGAAAAGAAAAGCCCAAAAGAATTTAATCAAATGGCCAGATATAAATTGCCTCCAAAAATTCCTCTGTTATTTTTGAAAAGTCTTATCAATAAGCATGATCACATATAAAGTGAAGTGGGTCCTACTACATGCTCCAAGATTTCTCAAAAAATCCAAACAGAGCTTGGAAGTTAAATAATATCCCTATTTGATTTGAAATTCAAATTATTTGAATTTCAAAAATTCCCAAAACTTGTGAGTGGCTAGTGTTATGCCATGTAAGGTCACATGAAAGTTTTGAGGATTTTACAAAATGCTTTGCTATTTTATACAGAGCAAAACAATTTACAGTAAAAGAAAAACAAAAGAAATAAACAAAAGGGCTACCCTGGATTCGGCCCAACTTACTCCCCAGCCTCCAGGTCGGCCCAGCCGAGCCTACCAGGTGCTGGTCGTCTACCTCAAGCACCTCGGTGGCAAGCTGGGAGCGTGCGACCGACGCCACCGCCACGGCAAGGCCACCTAGGCCTCCCCCCGCCCTCTGCTTGCGCCACGAGAATTCCCAGAAGCCCCTACCTCCTTCCCCTCTCTCGCCGCTCTCTCTCCCGCTTCCCCCTCGCCGATTTCGTCGTGGCCCGAGAGCTCGTCGGAGCACGCCGACGTGCACCACCGCGGCCAACGGCCTCCCCTAGGCACCCCTTCTTGTCCAGGAACTCCGCAACGTCGCCCCATGCCTCCCCGCAGAAGGAATCGGGCCGAAGCCCTCTGGAGACGACGCCCGCGTCTTCCCCGACTCCGGCACGGACGCCTCTCGCCGTTGAGGATTCCGGCGCCTCCAGCTCCTCCCCGGCCCCGCCGTCTTCGTCAGATAGCTCCCGGTGAGCTACGCCGCGTCCTGCACCTCTCCGTTTTCCTCCCCGAGCACCACACGCCCACCCCGTCATGGTCAGTGGCTCCGGCCGCCGCGATTCTCGTCGCCAGCGAGGCCTTGGACCACTCCAGTGTGCCCCGCGTGCACCGCTCGACATGCAATGTGTACCAGCTGTTTACACTGGACATGTATGCTGTGTGTATGATTATAACATGCATGTCTTAGTGTGGAGTTCGATAGCTTAGTTGTGTTCTTGCCGGCGGTCTTTTATACACCAAGTGGCCCTTAGATGTGCGCATCTTGGGGCATCGCGATGCGATTTCTCGTGACTCTGTCACGTGGCACACTTTGTTGTATGATTGAGCCCGCCCGAGACCCCGACTAAGTGATCGGGCTGGAGTCTGTTTATGTAAGTGTTATAATTCAATCGATAATATGGTTGAGGCGACTTGTCTATGAGTATGGGATTTCATCACCCATAATCATTTAGACTTGTGAGCGGGTGATGAGGACCCATCTCAGTTTATCATCCGGCCTGGATGGGATGCCCCTCACGTACGATGCTTTCCGAGAGTGTTCTGTGCTTGGCCTTGTCTTCTTAGACAAGTGGGTACGACTCTCGGCTCTTCATATGATTGAGTTGTGACTGGAATTACATACGCATATTCCGGGTCCCGACATTCGCGCCGTTGGTGCTCTCATTGATATGAAAGAGGGGAATATAAAATTTCAATTCCCTATCAATAAGGGGATGGAACACTTCCCTAGAAAGAAGATTAAGTTACCTTTTGAGTCTGTTACACTGGCTAGCTATTCTCTTACTCTTGATAAAACTTGATCTTTTTGCTTCTTGCCTAGCTCAAAGGCATAAAAGAAAGCACTTGTTAGGAGGCAACACAAGATGTTTTTCCTTATGTTTTTAGTGGTCTTGATGATTGTTACTACTGTAGCAACATCATTGTATCTTTATTTTCAAACTTTGTGCCAAGTTTAGCCTCCGATTGCAAGAAAGTTCAAAACTTATGACATGTTGTCCAGAAAACACTTTCGCTATTGTTTTGGCCTCATCCTTGCATGATTTGGACGAAACTAACCCGGACTGACGTTGTTTTCAGCAGATCTGCCTGTATGGTTTTCTTATGTGCAGGAATATGGATTTTTAGGTGTCTCAGAAAATTCTAGGAAAAATCATAGAAAATCCACGCACCAGAGGGACCCTAAGCCAGAAGTGGGGCCCGAGGGCAGCCAGGGGGTCCCCAGACACCCTACTAGCGTGGACCCACCCCTGGCCGCACCGGGAGGCCGCCTGGGTGGGTCCTCCCCCCTCTGGTGGCCTACCAGGACCCCTATTTATTCTCGTCGCAAGGAAACCCCAGAACAGAAGTCGTTTTTCCAGTTTTCGTCGCAGAGCCGCCGCCATCCTTTGTTCTTCTCCGGGAGGGCTAAACTAGAGGCTGTTTTGGCCTCCGGTGAGGCGAGATCATCGCCACTCTATCATCCCTCCATGACTTCTCCTTTCATGTGTGAGTAATCCCCTGTTGTAGGCAAAGGGGATGGTAGGGATTGGATGAGTTCAAACATGTAATAGTTCGTCAGATTGTTGGGGGCATGTTGCCTATCATCTACTTTGGTGTTTATCATCTTTGTTACAACTTGTTCCTCTTAATGCTTGTCACTTTGGGCCCGAGTGCCATGTTTTCAGATCTGAACCACTTGTGTTTTCATGAGTTTATTTGTGTTCTTGATCCTATCTATGAGTTTTATGCACCTATTATGGTCCGGAACCGGCGATCCCAAAGCTGACAGCTTGGGACACCAAAGGGGATGGACAATAATTTGAGGATTCCATGTATCCATTGAGTGTTAACTCTTTGTTCCGGTGCTCTTTGATAGGAGCACCTTAATCTCCATAAGTTCCTTTTGGCCCCGTTCGTAGCGGGACGGTAAGACAAAAGATGGTGTGCAAGTTCTTATTGCAAGCACGCACAACTACCTACGGGATGCATGCCTAATGTTTCATATTGGCTAGATGATCCTTGCTTTCCTGTGTGCCTTACCCCGTGTTATAATCTATTACATGTTCACTCTCATCCAAGCAGCGCCCAACCATCCATCTCCCTAGCCTACATTGTTTTAATCCTGCTGGTTACTAGTTGTTTACTTTTTGCCGTTTTACTTTCGTTGTTGCTACTATCAATTTCATATCACTGTTGCTATTAATATTTTGTTGCAAGCAAGTATATTTTAGGTGCGGTAGAATTGAAAACTCAATTGTTAAAGCTTATAAATATTCTTTGGCTCGCCTTGTGTCGAATCAATAAATTGGTTATCTTACCCGCGAAGACTATCTCGATCCCCTACAGTTGAGGGTCATCAAGTACTGTTTTCTGGCGCCGTTGCCAGGGATCATAGCTTTATTTACAAGTCTACTTGAAGTATTATGTCTGCTGCACCTTATCCACTATGGGTAAGAAAGGAGACCCCAAGGTTCTGATCTTACCATCCACTAAAAGAAAAGGTATTGTTCGGAGCACTAGTGCTACACTTGATTCACCTTCAGTCATAAGTAATTTTTCTTCACTACCACCACATGTTACTTCCACTGAGTCTGCTACTATGTCCGATAATTTTGATGATGCTTCCACTACTCTTGATGAAATTGGTTTTCTTAGTCACTATCTTGAATCTCAAATTGCTAGGGTTGCAGAACAGTCCAAGACTGAAACTCCTGCTACCTATTACCCCACTTGCAAAGCCTTTGGTTACCCAAAATTGAGTGAACTCAAGGAGAGACTCCTTGAGGATGATTATATTATTCTTGATGATGATTTATGCAGGTAACTGACAGAGTGTGCTAACTCTGACCCTGGTGCTGTTAACAATCTGCTTGAAAAGCAATCTATGAAGAACAAGATTACTCCTGATCCTGAATTTGCTACATCTCCTATATGCATCAATGATCCTGATTATGATTTCTCTGCTGATCTTTCACTTATATCTACAGTTAAAGCTGCCCCCTTTTATGGCAGATAAAATGATGATGCTTTAGCACACCTGACCAAACTCACTGAGTTAGGTGGCTTCTTTACTACCGATGAGAAGATAAGAAACTTTTATGTGACTAAGCTTCTTCCTTTTTCTTTGAAGGAACATGCTAAAGCATGGTATGATGCACTACCCTATGGTTCCATTAAGAGTCCTCAAGACTTAGCTCAATCTTTTGTTGATAAGTACTTTCCTGCTCATATGCAACATGCTGCTTTACAAAGAATTTATAACTTTAAACAGTTGCAGGATGAGCACCTCCCTAAAGCTTGGGGGAGGTATTGCAGTTTAATCAAGGCTAGACCAGGACATGAAGTTACTAAGAATGAATTACTCGATATAATTTATGTTGGTCTAACCGATGAATCTAGATCCCATTTGGATAGTTGTGCCGGCTGTGTTTTCAGGGAAAGAACACCGGACGATGCTAAAGAATTAATGGGAAAGATTGCCAAGAACCACGAAGATTGGTACGTCCCTGAACCACATCCACCACCAAAGAAGAGGGGCATGCTTGTCCTAAGCCCCGAAGATATGCAAGAAGCGAAGAACTCTATAAAATAGAAAGGTATTAAGGCTAAAGACGTGAAGAATCTACCTCCTATTGAGAAGTTGTGTGAGCCTACTACTCACCCTCCCTTGGTAGAGGTACACTCTCTTTTAGATTTCAATGCAAGTGACATCCCTCAAGGTAAGCCTCCTGATCAATGTTTAGATGAGCTTGATAATTTTATTATGAAGAAAAATCACTTTAATATGAGGATTCAAAGTCAGTTGCATGATAATACTCTTGTTATCAAAAGTTTGCTTGATGTTCTAGGAGGAACAGTTAATGATGTTAAATGTCTTGTTAAGCATTTTCATATGGTTCAAACTCAACTTGAACAAATTTTTGATGTGCAAAAAGATTTGCTTGCTAACAATGCCAAACAAGATAAATTACAGACTTACGGTATAAAGACTCGGGGTGGAACACACACCCAAGATCCTCTCTATCCATACGGGCATCCGAAGAGGATCAAGCAAGATTCTCAAATGCAGGAAGAAGAATTTGTTAGCTCTTCGAAGAAGAAGAAGAAGAAGAAACACAAGGAAGCTGACAATTCAAATGGGCCCATAGTAGAAGAAGAGCTTGTTGCTGATCCAAATAGTATATCTACCTCCGATGCTGAGACTGAAGACGGTGTTGAGCCTGAAAAATATAAGGAGAAGAATGATCCTCCCGAGGTTCAAGAAGAAGAAGCACCCGATAAACGCAACAAATACACTAGAGAAGACTTCATCGCAAGAAGACATGGGAAGGAAAGAGAACCATGGGTACAGAAGCCCATGCCCTTTCTAGGTAAGTCTCTCAAAACCAAAGAAGAAGATCACTATAATAAATTTTGTGAATGGATGAAACCTCTTTTTCTTCAAATTCCTTTGACGGATGCTATTAAGTTGCCTCCTTATTCGAGATATATGAAAGATATTGTTACTAATAAAATAAAATTCCCTAATGAGGCAAATATCTACTATGCTTTCTAACTAGTCTTTAGTGGCAAGATTCCTGAGAAGCTTGGTGATCCAGGTATACCCACCATTCCTTGCTCCATAAATAATAATTATGTCAAAACTACTTTATGTGATCTTGGTGCAGGAGTGAGTGTTATGCCTTTTTATCTTTACAAGAGGCTTTGTTTAGATAAACTAATCCCTACAGATATCTCTCTTCAGATGGCTGACAAGTCAACAGCCGTCCCGATTGTTATTTGTGAGGATGTTTCGGTTGAAGTTGCTAATTGCTTAATCCTCACTGATTTTGTTGTGTTTGACATGCCCGAAGATGGGAGCATGTCTATTATACTTGGTAGACATTTTCTTAACACCGCAGGTGCTATCATTGATTGCAATAAAGGAAAGGTTACCTTCAACGTGGATGAAAAAGAACACACGGTGTATTTTCCGAAGAAGATTGACAAAAGGCATGGCCTTAACTCTATAGAGAATATCGATATCGTGAAGATTGGAGATTGGGATTGTCCCCTACATGTGCACCACAAATACAAAACCATTATGGTGGGGACAATGTCCATTAAAGTAAAGGTACAATGATCACTTTATAAGAGGTGAGACTTTCTGCTCTATATCTCGCCGGTTTGTTGGTAAGACTTGATCAACCTTGCTATCTAGCATGTTTTATATAGGTAAAAAGTGGAGCTTGTTATGTTTTCATTTGCTTTAGATTTTTTCTCTTTGTTGTACCAAAGTTTTATGTTTTTGAAGATTCACATTTCTAACCACCGTTTCAGGTTTTCAGAAAGTTTTCGCAGCTTTTTGAACCTCGAAAACTTTTCAACAGTGTAGTTGTCAGAAAAATTCTGCAAAAATAAAAATCATTTTTTCCACCTAAAAAGTGACCCAGAGGCACCTGGGGCTGATCAGGGGGGGCCACCCCTGGTCTAGGCGGCCAGCTGGCGCAGCTTTCCCCCTGGCCGCGCTCATAGGGCGCCTGGGCCCCCCAGGTCAGCCAGGAAGGTAAGTCTTCTTCCCCTCTCTCTCTCTTTCTTCCCAAAGCACGAGTTCTTCAGCCGTAACCCGTGGTCTTGCTGCTCTTCGTCCAGAATTCGATCTCTCTCTATAGCCCATTGTTTGAGCTGAAATTTTGGGCAAATACTCCCTGGTATGTGTCTCCTCCACCCCTCCAATTAGATTTTATTGGTGGCTTCATTTGTGAGTATTTAGTAGTTCTTGGTGTTGTTCATATGAGCTTGTATGCATGTGTAGAAATTTATTTTCCAAGTTTTGATGCAAATTTATGCCTTAGGTAAGTGAGTAGAGTAGTTTTCCTCAACTCACTTTTCTTAAATCCTTGTTTTTGTGAATTGTCAAAAATTTCAGAAATTAGTTTGTTAGGAAAAGAAAAGGGGTGGCTTGGGAATAAGAAGCATGAGCGCACCGACCGAGTTACTAGAGTTGCAGCTTCATCCTCGGCTTCTAGGGTGAGCTATAATGAAGACCATGTGCCCCTATATTTGTTGGAAGATACAAGTCTGGCACGTGCAATTACATATCCGTGCGAAGTTTTATTTAAAGCTGCAGGAATCTAGGAGGAATTTTACAACCTTTGTGCTAATGCAGGTTTGACACGACTTGCAACATGTCATGTTGCTCAGTATCGTAAATTCACCTCCTATTTTATTAATAGTTTCAGATATAATCATGATGTCGGTATTGTTGAGTTTAGAATTTACGATGAGCTTTTGACCATGTCTTTGTCAAGATTTTGTGAAATAATAGGTGTGTCGAACGTTGGACAGACGACAAAGATGAAAACTCAGCCCACCGAGCTGAGAACCCTCTTCAACTCTCTTTCCAGCCAGGACACGAAGGATATCCAGCGTTCGAAGATTTCCATCATCTTATTTCCCCACCTCAGGTATTTCGTGTATTTTATTGCTAGAGGGGTGTTAGCTCGTGACAACACGAGCAACAATTCTGCACCGGATGCTGCTATCCTGGCGAACGCCCTCTCAGGGGAAAGTAAGTATAATGTGGGTGCCTTAATTTCTCGCCGCCTTGCTGCTAATGGCAACAAGCGAGATCTCTTTGGTGGCGTTTAAGCCATACTTATTATTGAGTCTCTTGAGCGCACCGCACATCCTGATGATGAGCCTTTTACTTTTATTAGCTTTGACCTTGCTGCTATGAAGAGGCATGAGTTTGTTACCAGGACTTCCAAGTTTCGTAACCTTAATTATGTTATGAGGTTTGGACTGACCACTATTCGGGAGATTCGTCTACCTGCACCCCTTTTGTTTGATTATACTCACAAGAGAGGATGGTCCTTCAACGTTACCCAATTCGATGAGTTCGTGGTCTAGCAGCAGTTTCATAACCCCATGGAGGGGGTTGTGCCAGATGAGGAGGAGCACGGTGAATTTCCACCTTTCCAGGGGGAGACCGTCACCAAGTGGGGTGAAGGGTCTTCTTCTTCTTGGAGCTTGGAGCCTTATTCGTGGGAGGATCCTAGGACTTCGGTGTACGCACCTGAAGCCTCGTACGACCCTTGGACTCACTCGTACTACCCCGGAGCTGGAGGCTCCTGGGGACCGCAGTAGCTGTTACCAGCTTAGGCCAAGCCTAAGCTTGGGGGAGTACGTGTCCTTCTCCCTTTTCCATTGTATTATCCGTTTTATTTTGTTCGCTTTGATATTTTTGAAGTTTTTGTTATTTTTCTTTGTTCTCTCTTAATTTGCAAAAACAACAAAAATATTTCTCCTCTCTTTTGCTTTCGTTAAACCTTTGAAAAAACCCAAAAATATTTCCTTTCCCTCTTTAGTTTTCTTTGTTTTCAGAGTTCAACTCGAGTCCGTGATGGCATTTGATTATATTTCCCATGTTCGATCGTGCAAGTGACAAGGCCGTAATGACGAAGATCGACGGAAGGGATGCAACAAGGAAAACCGGTATGAACTCTTCTTGTTTCTACTTTTGTGCATATGCATGTACTTATGATCTAGAGACCATCTTGTAGCAACATAGTGCTATGATTACAATGATTTACCAGTATTTCATGCTTTCCTTGTGGCTAATATCAAATAGCTAGAGTGCATAATGTGTTGTTGAAATGATTTAAATGCATTGCATTGTTCATGGTTTGGCATATTGGAGTGATATTTCCCTTCGGAGAATTCTTGGATTGACTTGGCACATGTTCACACATGTTTATGACTAAAAAGTCTATCATGCCTTGATGATCTTTTTATTTCAGAATAGATATCAATTTCATGTCCGATTCACTGTTGCTTTGTCGCTCTGCATGATTATGAATTTTATTGCTCTCTAGTTGGTCGCTTCCCAATCTTTTGCTGGCCTTCACTCGCACTAAGAGGAATTCTTCTTGTGCATCCAAACTCCTTTTCAAACCAGTTATTCCACTTGAGTACACCATACCTTCCTATATACGGTATTTACCTGCCATCCCTAACGAATACTTTCTTGTATCATCTCAAAATTTATTCAAAAGCTTCCCTTTTTGTAACCATACAAGCTCATGGTGCGGTGGGGGAAAATCTGTATCTTCCATGCCAAAAATGTTTTACTCCTTGACAAAGTTTTAACTAGTCAAATTTATGAGGCAGAGGCCAGTCTGGAGAATGCCCAGTTCTCACTTTTTTCACATTTAAAAAAAATTACACTTCCCCCATACTTGATGATGGAATGAAATGGGTCAAATGATGCTAATGATAGATGGAACGAGAAATTTCCTTCCATACTTGAGGCAAAGTAAAAGGCACCATAGACTGTCAAAGGATAGATGGATAAGGGAACATAAGTGTAAGCAAAAAAGCATGGGAACCGCCATTAATGTGGTTGGTATGGGAGATATTGAGAGACCTTTACCGTCTACCGTTGACTAGAAAGTTGCACTTCCCAAAAAGAATTTTATCTCTGTTTTCAAAAACCACGAGCTCTGGTACATGTTTAGTCTTTTCTTCCAGCCAAGGGTTTTCAACCTTGCCATCAAAAGCCACGGTTCGAGAGTCTCCCCTTCTTTCTTCAAAGAAACAACTATTGAGAGCATAATTGTCATTCTTAGTGTAACATGCATTGTCCCAAAGTACCACATTGTCTTCTGCATGATTGTGATATTTCTTGTTCTGAAATTCTTAGTTCTAGTCTCCTTTAAAACTCTGGAGGAGTTTCTGCATTTATGTTTTGCTTCACTCATGCAGGCTAGCGAGATACCACTCTAGTATGTTCAAGCTATGTGCATTGGGATCTTGTCTTGATTTTCAGTAACATATTATTTACTTTTGGTTGTTTGTGATTGATCACTTGAAAGAAGGATTGCTTCGTGCATTGTCCTCATAGCATTGTTTCAATACTTGCTAAACTATTTTTGTAGTACATGTTTATATACATCTAATGAGGCAAAAGAGTTTGTCAAAGTTTTCTTTGTCGCATCTAGTTCGTTGTACTGAATTGCTTGAGGACAAGCAATATGCTAACCTTGGGGGAGTTGATACGTCTCAAACATATCTACTTTTCCAAACACTTTTTCTATTGTTTTGGCCTCATCCTTGCATGATTTGGACGAAACTAACCCGGACTAACGCTGTTTTCAGCAGAGCTGCCTGTATGGTTTTCTTATGTGCAGGAATATTGATTTTTAGGTGTCTCAGAAAATTCCAGGAAAATTCACAGAAAATCCACGCACCCGAAGGGACCCTGAGATAGAAGTGGGACCAGAGGGAAGCCAAGGGGACCCCAGTCGCCCTGTTGGCACGGCCCCACACCTGGTCGCGTCGGGAGGTCACCTGGGTGGGTCCTCCCCCCTCTGGTGCCCTACCAGGACCCCTATTTATTCTCGTCGCGAGGAAACCTCAGAACAGAAGTCGTTTTCCCAGTTTCCGTCGCAGAGCCGCCGCCACCCTCTGGTCTTCTCCGGGAGGGCTAATCTGGAGGCTGTTTTGGCCTCCGGTGAGGGGAGATCATCACCACTCTATCATCCCTCCATGACTTCTCCTTTCATGTGTGAGTAATCCCCTGTTGTAGGCAAAGGGGATGGTAGGGACTGGATGAGTTAGATCATGTAATAGTTCGTCAGATTGTTGGGGGCATGTTGCTTATCATCTACTTTGGTGTTTATCATCTTTGTTAGAACTTGTTGCTCTTAATGCTTGTCACTTTGGGCCCGAGTGCCATGTTTTCAGATCTGAACCACTTGTGTTTTCATGAGTTTATTTGTGTTGTTGATCCTATCTATGAGTTGTATGCACCTATTATGGTCCGGAACCAGTGATCCCAAAGGTGACATCTTGGGACACCAAAGGGGATGGACTATAATTTGAGGATTTCATGTATCCATTGAGTGTTAATGCTTTGTTCCGGTGCTCTTTGACAGCAGCACCTTAATCTCCATAAGTTCCTTTTGGCCCCGTTCGTAGCGGGATGGTAGGACAAAAGATGTTGTGCAAGTTCTTATTGCAAGCACACACAACTACCTATGGGATACATGCCTAATGTTTGATATTTTCCTAGATGATCCTTGCTTTTCTGTGTGGCTTGCCCCGTATTAAAATCTATTACATGTTAACTCTCATCCAAGCAGCGCCCAACCATCCATCTCCCTAGCCTACAGTGTTTTAATCATGTTGGTTACTAGTTGTTTACTTTTGCTGTTTACTTTCGTTGTTGCCACTATCACTTTCATATCACCGTTGTTATTAATATTTTGGTGCAAGCAAGTATATTTCAAGTGCGGTTGAATTGACAACTCAACTGTTAAAGCTTATAAATATTCTTTGGCTCCCCTTGTGTCGAATCAATAAATTGGGTTATCTTACCCGCATAGACTATCTCGATCCCCTACGGTAGAGGGTCATCAGGGATGTTGATACGTCCCAAACGTATCTATAATTTCTGCTTGTTCCATGCTTATATTGGTGACTTTGCTATATGTTTTTCTACACTTTCATACATTTTAAACATGTTTGGACTAACCTACTAACTCAGTGCCCCGATGCCAGATTATGTCTGTTGTTTCCCGTGCATTGCAGGTAAATGCCAATTATTAAAGTTCTTGAAAAATCCAGAAAAATCGTAATAAAAATCAGAAGATTAGAAGACTCCAGAAGGCCGGAGGGGGGCCAAAGGGGAGTTTTCCCTGGCCAGGCGGCCTCCTGGCGCGGCCTAGGGTGGGGTCTCTCCACCTGGCCGCCTGGTCGGTGGGGGGACCCTGGTGCCCCCCTTCCGCCTATATTTAGCCCTCGACGCAAAAACCTTCAAGAGGCTCTCCTGGAGCAATTTTCACCACTATTTCGCCGTCGTTGCGATCCCGAGATCGAGATCACCAGAAGACCCTGTCTCGACACCCAGCCGGATGGAGGATCGATCTCCGTGAGCTTCTTCACCACCATGAGCGCTTCCCGGATGTGCCGTGAGTAGTCCTCCTTGGACCATGGGTCCATGATCAGTACCTAGATGATGTATTCTCTCCACCCTTGTGCCTCAATTCTTAGACCTTGTGATCTTCCCTACATGATCAAGGCACTTATGTATTAGTTTCTATGTTGCTATGTTGTGTTTGCTGGGATCCGATGGACTATGAGATTATGTTCACATTGTGATGAGTAATATATTTGGTTTACCTTTTTATTATTACTTATTGAGTATTCTTGCATGTTATCCGTTGCTTTGTATTGCTTTGGCCAAGTAGTAGATAGTAACTCCAATAGGGATCGTTATTCATGATTGTGGGTTCATGCCCCCAGATGTCTAGCTTGAGTGACAGAAACATGAGACTAGGGGATGTAATGTTGCCACCAGGGAGAAAACTGCGGTGCTTGTAACTGCGGTTGCAAGGATTGCTTACTTTACGCATAGTTTGTTAATGCAGTTGTCTGTTGCTTTAATCCTACAGTTTGGCTAGGGTTCACAACTTAATACCAGCGAGATGTTCTGGATAGATATCTCAAGGTGGATGATTAGTAAGTAGATGTTGACGAATAAACGGTATCCCCGTCTTGGCGTACTGCCCATACGATTGAGCCTCTAGATTTCTTGTAGCATAATTAGCATTGCGGTGCATTTATAATTTTTTCAATTGCCCAGCTGTAATTTGTTCACCTGACATAGTTATTTATCATATTTTGGAGAGAGACATCACTAGTGAAAGTCATAGTACCCCGGTCCATATTTCCACCATAGTTTATACCGTTCATCTTTACTGTTTTTTTCCTTTCCGTTGCAATCACCACTACTATTTCCACCCTTGTATTTGATCATTTGCAAACAACAAGACCGGAGAGACTGACAACCTCTCTGATTCGTTGGGACCAAAGTTATTTTCTTTTGTGTGTAGGTCCAGGTTGAGTAAGCGATATCTATTCAGACGGCGCATCACTTTCTCCACCACCTTCTTGTTGCGCTTGGAGTCATCCTAGATTCGATATACCTTACAGTCCTCGTGTAAGGGAAATTTTCTGCTACTACATACACTTTTGAGCATATTTGGACTAATCTATTAACCCAGTGCACCCAGCTGCCAGTTGCTTTTTTCTGTTGTTTTTTTATTTCAGGTTTTCCGGCCGTTAAAAGTGCTCCAAAAATCCGGAAAAATCTGATAAAAAATCAGCGACCCGGAAGCTTCCGGAATCACCAAGGCAGCGGAGGGGGGGACACCCCAGGGACTACAGAAGGGTCCCTGGCACAAAGCCGGAGGAATTGACAACTCCTCTGTACTCGTTGGGAGAAAAGTTATTTGTATCTGTGTGCAAGTCCAGGTGAAGCTAGCAACCTCGGCGCCATTGCTCACTTTACCACCTTCTTGTATCCTTCGGAGTCCTACGGGAGACAAACCTTGGTATCTTTGCCAAGGGAAAACTTGCCGCTGCACTATATCTCACTCTGCACTTGGGGTAACCAACGAGGCTTGAAGAGTATCAACACTCTCTTGCCATCAGCAAGTTTTTTGGCGCCGTTGCCGGGGACTCCAGTCTACAAGATAGGGGAGTTGCACACTATCTTTTATCTTTGCTTTTTAGTCTTGTTAGTTTACCTTTCAGTTTTTACTTTTGAGTCCCTTATCAAAAATACCAATGAAAACACCAAGTTGTGTGACTTCACTAGTCACAACAACAGTGACTTTATCTGCACTCCTATCGCTCCACCTGCCACTTCAGCACCTTCTTATGAAATTAAACCTGCTCTCCTTAATCTTGTTATGAAAGATCAATTCTCAGGTGCTGGAGAGGACGCTGCCTTGCACTTAAACAATTTTATCGAGCTCTGTGATATGAAAAAGTACAAGGAAGTGGATGGAGACATCGTCAAGCTGAAGCTTTTTCCATTCCCTTTGAGAGGAAGATCCAAGGAGTGGCTACAATCCTTACCCAAGAACAGTATCGATTCTTGGAGTAAATGCAAAGATGCTTTTATAGGGAAGTACTATCCCCCTGCTAAAATTATTCAATTGAGGAGTAACATTATGAATTTCAGGCAATTGGATAATGAACACGTTGCCCAGGCATGGGAACGTATGAAGACGCTTGTCAAGAACTGCCCCACACATGGACTGACTACCTGGATGGTTATCCAGACTTTTTATGCAGGCTTGAACTTTACCTCGCGGAACCTGTTAGATTCGGCCGCGGGAGGAACTTTTATGTCAACCACACTTGGTGCTGCCACAAAGGTACTTGATGAGATGATGCTGAACTACTCTCAGTGGCACACCGAAAGATCTCCAACTGGTAAGAAGGTAAATTATGTCGAGGAGATCTCCTCTCTAAATGAAAAGGTTGACCTTACCATGTCTCTACTTACCAAGCAATCTCCTATTAATCCTCAGGATGTTCCTTTAGATTCTTTGGTTGCTCAAGAGCAAGTAGATGTGAATTTTGTCTCTAGAAACAACTTTAACAATAATGCTTATAGGAGTAATTTTGGTAGCAATAACCCTAGGCCTTTCCCATCCAACAACTATGGGAACAACAACACTTATACTAGCACCAAAAACTCCACCTTTGAACTAGAGACCTTGCTTAGAGACTTTATCACTACCCAAAAATCCTTCAACAAGAATGTGGAAGAAAAACTAGCTAAATTAGATAATCTTTGTTTGAAGGTAGACAACTTAGCCCTTGATGTTGAGATGTTAAAAATTAGAATCTCCCCTTGAGGAGAGTAAGGTCACTCCTATTAATGCTATCCAGTTACAAATCAATGAAAATATTAGGATGATGGCTAAACTCAAAGAAAGATGGGCTAGAGAAAAAGAGGAAGAGGAGAGAGTTAAGAGCCTTCCTACCTACCACACAGTATCCACTATCCAAGTAGTTGAGGATGTCCAAACAGTTAGCACCCATCACACCCCTAGTCCCACTGGACCTATCAATGGTGATGCTACCACCTCAACCATAGATGAAGAAACCTCTATGAACATAGAGGCTTTCAAACAAGTGAGCCTAAATGATATCACTACCTCCTTGATAGATAGTAGTGACCTAGACTTTGACAATTGCACTTTACCTGAAGTTATTGGTTTCCTACACAAGATGTCTAGAGACCCCCACACTAGCACACTTAATCTTGCCTTCACAAAGCATATCACCAATGCTCTAATCAAAGTTAGGGAGGAGAAGCTTAGACTAGAAGCCTCCATACCTAGGAAGCTAGAAGATGTTTGGGATCCTATGATAAAAATCAAATTGAATAACTTCTCTTGTTATGCTCTTTGTGATGTTGGAGCAAGTACCTCTGTTATGCCCAAAAGAATGTATGATATGCTTGAATTGAAACCTTTTGATCCCTGTTCTTTTGGTGTTCATCTTGTTGATTCTTCCGTAAAGAAGCCTTTGGGGAAGATCGACGATGTTCTTATCATTGTCAATGACAATTATGTTCCCGTTGATTTTACTATTATGGACATTGAATGTGAACCTTCTTGTCCAATTATTTTGGGACGTCCTTTTCTTTGCACCGTGGGTGATGTTATTGATATGAAAGAAGGGATTATAAAATTCCAATTCCCTCTCAAGAAAGGGATGGAACATTTCCCTAGAAAAAATATTAAGTTACCTTTTGAGTCCGTCACACGGGCTAGTTATTCTCTTGAAAAGACTTGATCTTCTGCTTTAAGCCTAGCTAATGGCTCTAAAGAAGCGCTTTCGGGAGGCAGCCCGCAACGAATTTAGGTTTTTCTTTTTGATTTTCTTCTGTTCTTAGTGGTCTTGATGATTTTTACTACTCTAGAAACATCATTGTATCTTTAATTTTCAAGCTTTGTGCTTTTTATAGCCTCATACGACAAGGGAAGTGAAAGTTGTGACATCCTGTCCAGAAAACAGATTCTGTCCTCGTGGCTAGAAAAATCATAGAAAAATCCCAGTTCATCTTTTTGAGCTGAAATTTTTACAAAGAGTGATCTGAACAATTACGGAACTTTCGTATGTTCTGATTTTTTTATTTGAGTTGCAGAAGTACCCCTAAAAAATTCGTTTCTACCTGCTGGTCTGTTTTTCACAGATTATGCCCTGTTTTTCCTTTTCTTCGTTTTGCAAACATTAAGCTTGCTTTTTCTTTACAAAAACTTTTTGGCAATTTTGAGAAACAGTAGCTCTTCAAGGTTATCTTTATTTCCAGTAGAGAAAAATTATTTTATTATGGGTACTAACCTCGCTAATCAGATTACAATGAGTTATGTATGAAGGGAGTTTTCAAGTGCGCGATGGAAGATGATGAAAGAAGATCTTGGAGTGTCAAACGCTCAATCTTGGGGATGCCCATGTGCACCCCCAATAAATATTCAAGGAGACTCAAGTGTCTAAGCTTGGAGATGCCCTGTGCATCCCCTTCTTCATCAAAAATTATCAGTTCGTCCCTCGCTACACTATATTTTTATCACTTCATGCGTTATGCGCTATTCTTGGAGCGTCTCGCTCTTAGGTTTTATTTTTATTTTTCTTTTGCTTTCTTTGCTGTAGTAACAAGTTATACCCCAGCTTACTCTTTTGTGTGGGAGAATTACACGCTTCGCTTGAACTAGAACTCCTCATAGGATTTACATGCTTATTATTTTAGCTGTGAGTTGTTCTTTTTCTTTTCTTAGCTGTTGCTCCATTTAGTTATAGCGCTTTAGTTTTTCTAGAGCTTTTATTTTGTTTTAGGTTGAACTTTCTATAGTTTGCATGTTTTATCTTGCTAGAGAGTTTGCCTGTTGCACTGAGTTTTGTGTCTTGACTAGAAGTAGGTAGTTGAAGTTGTTGTTCTCTTTGTAGTAGTAACTTGCAATAGTTTTGAGGTATTGACAACTCCTATGTACTCGTTGGGAGCAAAGTTATTTATATCTGTGTGCAGGTCCAGGTGAAGCTAGCAACCTCGGCGCCATTTCTCACTTTACCACCTTCTTGTATCCTTCGGAGTCCTACGGGAGACAAACCTTGGTATCGTTGCCAAGGGAAAACTTGTGGCTGCACTATATCTCACTCTGCACTTGGGGTAACCAACGAGGCTTGAAGAGTATCAACACTCTCTTGCCATCAGTGGTGAAGCGAGAAATGCGCTGTTTGAGAAATATTGCTCCCTTAACCTGGACATGCACATAAATACATATAACTTTGCTCCCAACGAGTACAGAGAGGTTGTCAATCCCTCCGGCCTTGCTATTTACAAAGGATCAATGCAACAGATAATAGGTAGTGATAGCTAAAACTAGAAAGTAAAAGGTCACAAGGTCATGTAGGGCAGCTCACAAGGTCTAATCCATGAAGAACAAAGAGGGGAGGAGAAAATCACATCGCTACTGATAATGGACCCATGGTCCAAGGTGGACTACTCACGGATCATCCGGGAAGCGTCCATGGTGGAGGAGAAGCTCCCGGAGGTCAATCCTACCTCTGACAGGGTGTCGGGAAGAGGTCTGCTGGCGCCCCCGATCTTGGAAGAGCGGCGGCGGCGAAACAGAGGCGAGATCGCGAAAAAGGGTTCTGTCTTCAGAAGTTTCCCGTGACGGAGAATAAATATGAGTCACCACCTACTACTTGGACAAAGCAATAAACATCAACGGAGAACATGCAAGAATTACTCAAGAACAAAAATATAAAAGATAAGAACCAAATATATTACTCAATCACAATCTGAACATAGTCTCAAAATCCATCAGATCCCAGCAAACTCAGCATAGCAACATCAGAAAGAATTACATGTTCCTTGATCATGTAGGGAAGCTCACAAGGTCTAATCCATGAAGAACAAAGAGGGGAGGAGAACATCACATAGCTACTGATCATGGACCCATTGTCCAAGGTGTACTACTCACGGATCATCCGGGAAGCGTCCATGGTGGAGGAGAAGCTCCCGGAGGTCAATCCTCCCTTCGACAGGGTGCCTGGAAGAAGTCTGCTGGTGCTCCCGATCTTGGAAGCGCGGCGGCGGCGGAACATAGGAAAGATCGCAAAAAAGGGTTCTGTCTTCGGAAGTTTCCCATGACGGAGAATAAATAGGCAAAGGGGGGCAGCCATGGGGTCCACCAGGGGTCCAGGCGCCCCCCTGGCGTGGCCTCTCTCTAGGGCGCGCCGGGGAGGGCACCTGGGGCTCTGGTGGGTCCCCTCTGGCCCCTCCTTGGTGATTCCGGAAGCTTCCGATGCACTGATTTTTTATTGTATTTTCTCAGAATTTTTGGAGCATTTTTAATATGGGGGGAACCTGAAATAGAAAAACAGCAGAAAACAGGAACTGGCACTGGGGTGCATTGAGTTAATAGGTTAGTCCAAATATGATAAAAAATGTATGAAAGTGTATATAAAACATAACAATATCACACAAAACATGCATGGAGCAAGCATAAATTATAGATACGTTTGGGACGTATCAAATGTACATGGAGAAATAGAAGCATGTCTGACATCTTCATGTAAAATAAAGATAGATAATATCATTTCTTGCAAGGCGTCATTCTTCAAATTAATCGATATCGTTCGATTGAAAGAAAAATTATATTGTCATGTCTTCATTTGGAGAGTCGAATTAGATTAGCATCATCAAAACATTGATAATAATGGCATGCGACAATGTGCACAACAACACCATGTATGTATGACAAGGCTTAAATTGGTGAGGTGGAAGATGTTGCATAGATATGTATGATTTCCGATCTATGGTGAGTGTATCGATTGGATTGTTGGGACAACTGGTTGTTCGACCAGGTTGAAAGGGCATGTCCCCTCGTGTTTGGTTTTGGTAATTGATGACAATCTCTATGGACTAATTGTTTCCTTGAGTTACACTTAAGGTTTGTCCATAGACAATGCTTGAAGATCATATGTTGGCTTCAAGGGTGAAAGGAGAAGATTATGTGATGACCAAGGTGTTATTCATGGAGTTATCCAAATTAGATTGGTCATGTGATAGTTGAGAATACTACAAGCATTTCTTGAAGAAGAAGATTGTGTGAACATTCATGTTTACCTTCAAGACATCATGTTAATGAAGAGTGTCGGAAAGATTCAAGGTTGATCAAGACAAAGTGCAAAGAGTGGAATCAAGCTGATCAACACACAAAACATACAAGATATACCTTGTGGGATCATGTGATCTCAGGGCATGGTAAGCATTGTCCATTATGCGTTGTGTACTAACCCATGCTCTATGTGTGTAGTGTTTTTATGTTAGGTAACTTTCCATGGTCTTGTATCCAAAGGAAGAGTTCATATAGCCCAAGATAAGGTGGCATCAAGTAGTGATAGCCATCAAGGTTGTGGTGTGCAATTTCAAGAGGAGCATCACGAAGATATCATATGCTTGGAGCTCGCTAAACATTTGGTGATAATGGTCTTGTGAATATGTGCCTAGAATAATCTCACCCATAGCAATTACTAGTCTTCATCAAGCCGACGCAATCAATAAAGGTGTTCCAACTTGAAGAGGGCATGATCGTTATCATCAAGCTCAAGTTGATTATGTGCAAGGCAAAGGTTTGACCTCGATAGGTAGTCTAGTTTACCGGTTTCTTGGTGTTATTTGGGAGACCGGGTTATAGGTTAGATTGTCTCTCTATCAAGGAGGGCTCTCGAGTGAGTAGGATGATTGCATATTTCCAGAGATCTCAAAACATTGCATCATTGTCTGCGTCTTTCTTGGTTCTTGTTTGTCTTTTCTCTTTGTGAGTTTTGGATCTTGTGGTCGTGTTCGTGAAAAGCTCTTGGTCATCGAAAACGGGTTACCTATGCATCATTTGTTGTGTTTTTGATGTGGGCGTTTTTCCGGTTCTTCTTGGTTAGATGTTTCACTTCTGTATTTTCTTGGCATTTCCCCTTGCCACTTCTGAATATTTCATCAAGCTTGAGTTTTCATTAATCGAAGTTCATTTGCAGAAGTTACGGTCGTTCTGGTTTTCCTATTTTTCGTTGTTCTGGCTTGGCCGGTTGTATCGGATCATGCCAGGCGGTTGTACCGGTCGGAGGCACTTTCCCTTCTCACCCGGGCCGGTGGCGAGGGGCGGTACCCCGGTTGTACCAGTAAAACTTTTTTATCGGTACTATCGGGCATCTGGGTAGTTGTACAGTCCGAGCCACAGCTACCTCTGGCTAGGGCTTCAGTGTGGATTGCACAGCCAGCAACTCGACTTGCTCGGCCAGTGTTGGCCGGTTGTACCGTCTATGTGCAGAACTGCACATAATGGTTAGTTTTGTGGGGGCATATAAAGGGGGTCTTCTTCCTCCTTTTCCCCCATGGTTCTTGAGCTTGTTTTGTCACCTCCTTTGTTGACCTTTATAAGTTCGAGTTCTCTATATCCCTCCCAAGATTCTTGCTCCTTTTTATGGGAAAAGAGATAGGAGATCTAGATCTACACTCTCCACCAGGTCATATCTCCTCTAAGTGAGGGGAACCTTGTGGATCTAGATCTTGGTGCTCTCCTTGTTCTTCCTCCAATATTCCTTCATAGCTTTTGTTGCTTTGGCGGGATTGGAGCGTGAGGGACTTGAGCACTTTGTGTGGTCTTTCCATTGCATTGGATGCATCGGTTTGAGTTCTCTCCGAGGATTCGTTGTAGTGAAAGTGTAGTTGAGAAAACTGCTACTCTTGAGTGCATTTTCACTATAGAGCTTGTTCCTCTTGGGATAATTGGCACTATAGGCTTGGTGTTGTTGCGGAGCTCAATCATTGTGGTGTAAAGATCCGAGATGCTACGGGAGCCTCCAAATCGGCTGTGGAGTAGCCCTGGGCATTTGTACGGGTTCAATGACCGCCCCCAAGGGTTGCCAATTGTATGAGTTCGGTGATCGCCTTCTGATGGGTGTAGATAACACCTCCTCATTGGTTACCCAAAGTTGAAGGTTCTAATGTAGATAGCAGTAAATTTCCCTCGGTGAAGATACCAAAGTTTATGTCTCCAGTAGGATTCCGAAGTCAACAAGTAGGTGGAAGCGGGGTCAGAAATATGGTGCATAAGCTGACGGCTGCCGTGGACCTGCACACAAGACATAACTAACTTTGCTCCCAACGAGTTTAGAGAAGTTGTCAATCTCCCCGTCCTTGCTGTTTACAAAGGTTAAACGCAAAGGGAAGTAGTAATGCAGCGGAAAGGAAATAAGGCAGTAAATAGTAGTAGTGTGAACTTGTGATGAGAATATGGACCGGGGTGTCATGGATCTCACTAGTGATGTCTCTCTCCCAAAATATGGTAAACAACTATGTTGGGTGAACAAATTACTGTTGGGAGATTGACAAAATTATAAATGCACTGCAATGTTAATTATGCTACAGAAAGTAAAAGGCGCAATCATATGGGCATTACACCGAAACAAGTAGATCGTTTATTCATAAGAATCTAATTACTAATTATCCACCTTGAGATATCTATGCAGAACAACTCGATGGTACTAAGTTGTGAGCCACAACTAATGTTGCAAAGGCCAAGCAACGGACAATTGCATTAACACTCTATGTGTAAAGTAAGCAATCCCTGCAACACACAGTCACAAGTACTGTTGTTTTACCCCTAATGGCAACAACACATTCCCTAGTCTCATGTTTCTATCACTCAAGATGGACATCGGGAGGCATGAACCCATTATCTAGCATAACACTCCCTCTTGGAGTTATAACTTACTACTTGGTCAAAGCAACAAACTATAACGGAGAGCATGCAAGACTACTCAAGAACACAATATAAAAGAGAAGTAAATATATTACTTCCACAAACTGAACATAATCTCATAATCCATCGGATCCCAAAAAACACAACACAGCAACATAGAAACTAAAACATATATGCCTTGATCATGTTAGGCGGCTCACAAGGTCTAGATAATGAAGCACAAGATTGGAGAGAAGACATCAACTAGCTTGCTTCCATGGACCTGTGGTCTAAGGAGGGACTACTCACGGAGCATCCCAAAGGAAATCATGGTGATGGATGGGCCTCCGAAGATCAATCATCCCTATGGAAGGGTGTCGGGACAGGAACTTCTGCTAATCCCGACCTTTGAATCGCAGCGACGGCGGAGCAGTGGCCTAGATCGAGAAAAGAGTCATCATTCAGGGGCGTAAATATATGCCAAAGGGGGTGACGAGGATCAGCCTCGGCAAATCTCATGGTCAAGGACCCTGGGTTAGATCGTAGAGAAGGAACAGGTTGGCGATACTCGTCGGCTAACAGGAGAAGCACTTCCTGCTCAATTGTATTATGTGAGGGGGCGATTACAGTGGAAGTCTAGGCGAGTTCGCACAAGACTAGAGGTGTTGATTGTAGATTGGATGTCCTGAGACGCCCCCTCCCAGCCTTTATATACTAGGCTAGGTCTCGGGGAGTCCGTCTCAAGTTACAGGGACGATTTCCTAATTCTAGCCTTGCCTTGAACTCAAGTCTTGACTTCCGTATATGGTCGCGGACTCCTACGTCGGTGCCTAGAGCAGGCCAGTCGTGGGCCTGTCGAAGCTTCCATCGGGCCTCTAGTCTTCGTGTGCACCAGGTATCCTCACACGCAGGAGCCGTGGGGTCACCGCCTCGTCATTAGCCCCCGAGTGCCTGGGGGACTCGAAGAGTCGCACAGGGACTCGAATTCATCCTCGTTCGCTTTCATATGCGCAGCGCGGCTGCGAGTCGCTGGCAACTGTAGCCATGACAAATGTTTATTTCGAGGGATGCTAAGATGAAAGGGCCCAAGGTAGTCGACTGGTCGAGCCTTGGTGAATTGCGCTAGTAGCAAATACCTTAGTAGCCCAATCAAGCTCGTGTCCCTCGAAACGAACTTGGGAACAACCGGTGTCTACCAAAGTTCATGCCGTTGCAGGTCTTATGGGATCAATGCTGCCGGTCCCCGTGAATAGCCTTAACGCATCCGTTATCGGCTCATCTCTCAATCATGCGAGCGCATGGAAAATTTCGGGAATGAAGTCGCTCTGTGGCAAGTCCCGGCCCGGCCGTCTGTGCAGCGGGGTCCTACCTACTGATACGTCCCAAACGTATCTATAATTTCTACTTGCTCAATGCATGTTTTGTGTGACTTTGCCATGATTTGCTTGAACTTTCATACACTTTTGAGCATATTTGGACTAACCTATTAACCCAGTGCACCCAGCTGCCAGTTGATGTTTTCTGCTGTTTTTGTATTTCAGGTTTTCCGGCCATTAAAAGTGCTCTAAAAAATCCGGAAAAACAGATAAAAAATCAGCGACACAGAAGCTTCCGGAAACACCAAAGGAGGGAAGGGGGGCCACCACAGGGACTCCAGGAGGGTCCCTGGCGCGGCCCCACCCTAGGCCGCGCCAGGGAGCCTCCTGGCTGCCATGTGGCCCCTCTCGGTGCCCCCTTCGCCTATATTTACCCCCCGTGACGGAAACCCCTAAGACGAATCTCTTTTCCGCGATCTCGCCTCTGTACCGCCGCCGCCGCCGTTTCTAGATCGGGGCTGCCTGGAGAAGCTGCCCCGGCACCCTGCCGGGAGGAGGAACCACCTCCGGGAGACCATCCATAGCCATGGACGCCTCCCGTATGTACCGTGAGTAGTCCACCTTGGACCATGGGTCCGTGACCAGCAGCTATGTGATCTATCTCTCCCCTCTTTGTGCTTCCACTTTCGAGACCTCGTGAGATGCCTCACATGATCGAGGCACCTTTGTAATTTTCTGCCGTTGCTATGCTGAGTTTGTTGGGATCTGATGGATTATGAGATTATGTTCAGATTGTGATGAGTAATATATTTGGTTCTTCTCTTTTATATTTTGTTCTTGAGTAAATTCTTGCATGTTCTCCGTTGCCGTATTTTACTTTGGCCAAGTGATTTGTTGCAACTCCAGGAGGGAGCGTTATGCTTGATTGTGGGTTCAGCCCCTTGATGTCTATCTTGAGTGACAAAAACATGAGACTAGGGCATGTGCTGTTGCCACCAGGGATAAAACAACGGTGCTTGTATCCGCGGATGCAAGGATTGTTTACTTTACGCAAAGTTATTTTAATGCAGTTGTGCGTTGCTTTGGATTTACACTTTGGGTGGGATTCACAACTTAATACCAGCGAGATGTTCTGGATAGATATATCAAGGTGGATGATTCGTAGTAAATGCAGATGGATTTCGGTCTACTTACCTTGGCGTACTTCCCATTGCTTTTGAGCCCTTCCTTTCTTTGCAGCATAGTTAGCATTGCGGTGCCTTCATAATCTTGTCAATTGCCCAACTGTGATTTGTTTACCTCGCTAGCACTTTTATCGTCTTTTGGGAGAGAGACATGACTAGTTAAAATCATGTGACCCCGGTCCATCTTCATATCACTGTTTACATCCTTAGTTTACTTTCAGTTGCTATCACTATTATTATCTCGTGCGTTTTATCCTTTGGAAACAGCAAGGCCGGAGGAATTGACAACTCCTCTATACTCGTTGGGAGCAAAGTTATCTGTATCTGTGTGCAGGTCCACGTCAAGCGCCGTGACACCTTCTTGTATCTCTTGGAGTCCTACTGGTTTGATAACCTTGGTATCTTCACCGAGGGAAATTTGCTGCTACGCTACATCTCACCTTCCACTTGGGGTAACCAACGAGGAGTGAGAGATCCTCACCATATCAAGCCAATTTCTGGCGCCGTTGCCGGGGACTCCAGTCTACAAGATAGGGGAGTTGCACACTATCTTTTATCTTTGCTTTTTAGTCTTGTTAGTTTACCTTTCAGTTTTTATCTTTAGTGTCCTTTATCAAAAATTCAAAAAAATATATTATATCTAGTTCCTTACTTGCCAATCAATGTCTAACTTCTTTGAAACTAGATCTTATTGGCATGGAGGATTCACCGAGGATCAACAAAAGTGGTACAAGGAACACCGCTTGTCTCAAAAGGGGATACACTTATGGAAACAAATACATCAGTTGTATGAGTATGCTAGAAACTTGTTCTCAATATATAATATTTCTTTCTGCAGGGATGAATCTTGTTGCTTTATGAGGCACAAACACCTTGATTTCCAATGTGAGTACAATGATGATGAAACCTTACCTTCTTATGCTATGAGAAACTACGATTTTTATGATGCAGAGGAAATAGAAGAATTTGTTGCTTATAAGGGTGCCTATGAAATTACTTCTCTTCTTAAAAATATTAATGATGCCACTTACAAATCTGAGAGTCTTGCTTTACTTAACTATTGTTTGGAAAATTACGATGCAAATTATTATATTACTGGTCATCTTGAGAGAATCTCTCTTCCAAAGGAAGAGACTAATGTTTTGCAGGACTCTATGGAAGAAGAAATTACTGAACCTGAAAGATCCTTGGATGAAAAAGAGGAGGAGAGTGATGAACAAGAGGAGGAAGAATGGAGCCATCCATGTCTACCTTCTAATGAGATTAACTCTTTGACTCTTACCTTATATAAGTGTTATGATCCCATGGATTATTTTGAAATATCCCTTTTTGATGAAGTTGATACCTTCTATGCTTATGGCCGTGATGCCACTATGGATTATACTTGCGAAGATGAACTTGCTATAGTTCCTTACATCAAGCATGAAATTTTTGTCCCTATTATCCTTGATGTCCCTATTATCCTTTTGAAATCTCCAACTCCGGATAATTTCCCTCTTATCAAAGCTCAATGTGATGGGTTGCATTTATCTTATGATCCTAAAAACCGTGTTGAAAACAATACACGTGTGCTTGTAGGTCATGAACAATATGATTTATGTGATAGTTATATTCTTGATGTTGTTCATGATACTACTGAAAATTACTTTGAGAGAGGAAATTTTGGTTATAGAAACTTCCATATTACTAAAACACCTCTCTTCATGTTGAAAGTTTTGAAGTTGTTCTTTTTCCACCTTCCTATGCATGTCACTTTGTGCTTCTTTGATTTATTTTCTTACAATATGCCTATGCATAGGAAGTGGGTTAGCATTAAATGTGTTTCATATTTTCTTCTTGATGCTCTCTTTTGCTTTGAAATTCTTATTCTTATGAGAGCACCTTTTATAATCCTCAAGCCTAGCTAATGGCTTTAAAGAAGCGCTTTCGGGAGGCAGCCCGCAACGAATTTAGGTTTTTCTTTTTGCTTTTCTTCTGTTCTTAGTGGTCTTGATGATTGTTACTACTGTAGAAACATCATTGTATCTTTACTTTAAAAGCTTTGTGCCTTTTATAGCCTCATACGACAAGGGAAGTGAAAGTTGTGACATGCTGTCCAGAAAACAGATTCTGTCCTCGTGACTAGAAAAATCATGGAAAAATCCCAATTCATCTTTTTTAGATGAATTTCTTACACAGCGTGCTCTATACAATTACGAAACTTGCGTATGTTCTGAGTTTTTTGATTTGAGTTTCATAAGTACCCCTAAAAAATTCGTTTCTATCTGCTGTTCTATTTTTCACAGATTCTGCCACGTTTTGTCTCTCCTTACTTTTGCAAACCTTAAGCTTGCTTTTTCTTTGCAAAAACTTTTTGAAAATCTTGGGAAACAATAGCTCTTCAAGATTATCTTTATTTCCAGTAAGAGAAAAATTATTTTATTAGGGTACTAACCTCTCTAATCAGTCTACAATGAGTTATGTATGAAGGGAGTTTTCAAGTGAGCGATGGAAGATGATGAAAGAAGACCCTGGAGTGTCACACGCTCAAGCTTGGGGATTCCCATGTGCACCCCAATAAATATTCAAGGAGACTCAAGCGTTTAAGCTTGGGGATGCCCCCGTGCATCCCCTTCTTCATCAACAATTATCAGTTCGTCTCTCGTTGCACTATATTTTTATCACTTCATGCGTTATGTGCTATGCTTGGAGCGTCTCGCACTTAGGTTTTTCTTTAGGTTTGTTTTTGCTTTGTTTGCTGTAGTAACAAGTTAGATCCCAGCTTACTTTTTTGTGTGGGAGAATTACACGCTCCGCTTGAATTAGAACTCCTCATAGGATTTTCATGCTTTTTATTTTAGCTGTGAGTTGTTCTTTTTGTTTTCTTAGCTGCTGCCCTGTTTAGTTGTAGTGCTTTAGTTTTTCTAGAGCTTTTCTTTTGTTTTAGGTTGAACTTTCTATAGGTTGCATGTTTTATCTTGTTAGAGAGTTTGCCTCTTGCACTGAGTTTCGTGTCTTGACTAGAAGTAGGGAGTTGAAGTTGCTTTTTGTAAGGCCCGATATGCGGTACTGTTCCAGATCTAGGTGTTTCCACCCAGATCCGGGGACGAAGCACATATCGGTCCCACCACGACATATGACGAAGTCATATGCCCCGGATTTCCAACATGATATCACAACATTACAGATACAAGGATACAACATCTCATACAATCGGCATACAACTGCCTCAAATACAATACAACAACGGAAGATACATGTCTAAGTACAGACTACAACCAAATGCTTAGTGGCAAAGAGAAAAGCATCGATTCCCATAACCACACGGGTCCAGGCCCTCCGCCGGGATCCGCCTAACTAGTCGTCGTCGAGTCTCCACGTGAAACGCCGATCACCAAACCTGTTGTCGATCAAGAACCCTGAAAAGAGTTTGGGGGTAGTATCATGAGTACAGAAGTACTCAACATCCAACTGTAGTGGTCATCTGACCCAGCAAGGACTTCATCACTCGTCATTCTAGGAAAACTAGTAGTTTACGGTAAGGAAGGGGTAAGTGGTGAGGTTGCTTCCACACTAGCATTTATGAAGTGGCTAACGATCTAGAGAGTAAGGTAAGAAGCCAAGCATTCAATGAGGAATCGCCTCCAACAAGTCTTGCTATCAACTACTGTCGCAATCATAACACCTATCCTATCCTTGTCCTCCTCTTCGCATCCCGACGAAGAAGAAACAGTCAAGGCACACACACACGTTGATCAAATTATATTAAGATTATCTCAGTTGTTGTTGTCTATGAACAAGGAGTAGGTCTCAAGTCGTCCATAACCGTGGACACGGCTTCTCAAAAAGATTTAACCCTGCAGGGGTGTACCAACTGCCCATTACAAGGCTCCGCACGCACGCCCATCTCTATTAGTTGCTACCCATCACAGGCAACCATTTTATGATTTAGTTCCAAGAGATCCGAAACGACAGGTCCCTCTAACTAACAACGAACAAATCCGGGTGGCCCCCGGGGAGTCGACACCCAATCCAAAAGCTGGCCACGCTCTCGGATCGGACTCTTCCGTCTCAACAGGGTTTGGGTTACGGAGACGCCTCACGTGAGGCCTCGGGCCCTCGCCGGTCAAAGGTGGACCAACAGGGAAACCATGTCTCCGCTGGTCCGGGTTGTTTAAAAATTGCGAGGGGATCCACCAAGCACACACGCGGGGTTTCAAATGGTAAATCAGCTCGGGCCACCACTAGAAATGTTTGAAGTTAGATAGGTAAGAAAAGGGGACCCCATAAAATCCCGCACGCGGTTAGGCACGCTCAGTCTTAAAACCAATACCCGGAACTCGGATCCTAGGTGACTCGAATGGAACAAAGCGTCGGGGCGGGATAGCCTAGACCTTCCATCCTTCGTCGAATATAGTCAACATTATAATAATCAT
Source organism: Bromus sterilis (assembly GCA_950022295.1). Classification (NCBI taxonomy): domain Eukaryota; kingdom Viridiplantae; phylum Streptophyta; class Magnoliopsida; order Poales; family Poaceae; genus Bromus; species Bromus sterilis. The sequence continues at coordinate 340,644,816 of OX465596.1, read as the reverse complement.
ACCATCAACAACAATAATGTAATAATGTGATATCCCAAACCAAGGAGTAACAGGGTAACATCGTAGCATCCTAAGCATGCATACTAAGCAGGGGTTGAGCAACGAGCAATAGTAACATAGCAGTACAAGGTTTGCTGGGAGGGGACATGGCTGTATCGGTTTGAAAAAGAGGCTGTAAACATGTGGTAGGATCAAACATCGAACCTAACCTAGACTAGCATGCAAACCGCTGGTTGAAATAGAATGGATCATAAGTAATTTATAGTCCTTGCCTGTTGATAAGTCGGGTTCCGAAGGTGTAGTTGATCGCAAGCTCGCATCGTCTCCGAGAGGTACCCGCGGAAGCGCACAAGAGGTAAACACTGGAAAGCAATCAACGAGCAAGAATCTATTACTACGAGGCAAACACGAGCAAGCATCAACAAGAATCAACACGATACATCGCACCTACCGTCGAGAGCGGTTACTAACAGGTTAAGTGGAGTACTCGTCACACACGACGATACCGCACGTTTACGGTGGTTCAAGTTGTTTAGCTACACAAGGTGAACAAAAGGTTGTTAACATGGCATAGCACTCAAACATGACAAGAGTTGAAGCACAAAGAAAACTATCTATGCTAGTCAATTTAAGTGGGGGGTAAAACCTATACATGCCAACTATAAAGGACCCCACGATAATTATAATGTTTGGTACTGTTTTTCCCTAAACAATATTTTATTATTTTATTAGCAAGCAAGAACAGCATAAACACAATCTACATGCAATTCTAGTCAAGTTACATATAAAGAACATTTTAAACGGAGCAACAGTTAAAAAGTTATGGCAATTACAGTTTCAGTGGCAGGCAATTGTAATTAGCAGTTAAACAGCATGTAAACAAAGTCAAACATGGAAAAGGAGCACAAATTATTAAACTAGACACAATTCTAAGCAAGTTTCATTTTTAACGCGTCGCGATCGGAGCTACGGTTAAAAAGTTACTGGCAACGCCAAAAAAACTAAAACAATCTGCCATTTAATCTAACGAAAAAAAGTAAAAAGGCCTACTGGGCTGAGCCCACTAACACAACAGGAAAAAATAAAATAAAAAAATAAAAAGGAGGCTGCTCACTACTGGGCCAAGCCCAACAGTGGCTGGCGGCCTGGGCCTCGGCTGGGGCAGGCCGGCCCACACAGGCGAGGAGGCCCACCAGGGGCTGGCGGTGGTTGGGGACTCGTCCCGATCCCGTCCTGGATCGGGTCGTCCCGAGCGGGAGGGGCGGCGGCGCCGGCCATCCTCCGGCGAGGTGGGCGAGCGCGGGAAGGGCGGTTGGAGGAGCGCGGGGACGCGGGGGTCACCGGATCCGGTGGGGCGCTCCACTCCGACGAGGTCCAAGGGGCGGCAAAGCGAGGTCCTTGGCGCCATGGCGGCTCGGCTTGCAACCAGAGAGAGAGGAGAGAGGTTAGAGGGAGAAGAGAGGAAGAAGGAGAATGGGGCGCGGGACCTGTGGGGGAGCTCGTCGGCGGGCATGGCTGCGGAGGCGCGGTGGCTCGCTGGCCAGAGCGCGGCGACGGGAGGTGGGGTGGCTCGGGCGTGGAGGACGTCCACGGAGGGGAGGAGCTCGGGCGGGGGGGAATCTCCATCTGGTGACGTGGCCTCACGAGGATCGTTCGATCCGCATCCGACGGATCGCAGCGCTGCAGCCAGATCTGGCGTGGGGGTGTGGTTGGCTCCATGTGGCGGCGGAGGAGAGGGAAGGCACGGAATTGGAGGGAGGCTGTCTAGGGTTTGTCCAGATTTGGTAGGTAGCACTGCTATAAATAGCAAGTGGGTGTTTGGGGGTGTTTTCGGGCCACGAAATGGCCCGTTTTGGGTCCGGTTTTTCGGGTGGCTAGAATCCGAAGATAAAAGGGGTATTTGGGGGTCCAGCTAAAGGCACGCGTGGCATTTTGTAAATACGCCCCTCGGGTTGCATCGACTACTATGCCTGGCACATCCGAACGCTCACCTACCCGACGAAGTCGAACACGCGCAAAATTTAAAACACCGCCTCAGAGTACCTAACTGACGTCGTCGGCATCGTTTAACGCCAAAATAGAACGTCAAGCACCTCCCGATAAAATAACCCATTTAAATATAAATGGGGTTTTTCCGCACCGTTGATTATGGCTGGTCCTGTGCCGGAAGTTGCGACAGTGCACGGGTGAAACCCGGTGCCGCAACGAGGTCGAGTGTCAGGGTGGCAGGGTCGGTCTCCGTCTGATACGAGATAAGAGGGGTAAAAAAATCGCCGATCAATAAATCGGGGATGCAGACACCGCAAAAAAATCAGACAATCAAACAATTCACGCCGAAAACAAAAATTTTAATTTTTTTGAAAACTGGGTTGTTACACTTTTCTCTTTGTAGTAGAACTTGCAATTGTTTTGAGGTATTGATTAGAGTAATGTTTGAACTTTTGGTGTCAAGAGCTCGAGCCTATTAGTGATAGATGTCGTATTTTGGGCAATCCGTGTGTTTTTCGAAAACCAAAAACCCCTGTTGAGAACTCTAGCTACTAGATGGATCACTAACCTCTGGAGGGTTCGAATATTAGAGAACACTCACGTACCATGAGTCGAGGATGCGCAAGGATAACCAAACCCCCATACACTCCTCCTCGGGGTACTTGTCTCTTTGTGAACCTCCTGATTAGATTGAGAGTTACCAATAATAAGTGCATGAGTTCTTCGGACTAATGTGAGTATTCGAAAGTTGACACTTCCACCCACCTATACTTTTTCTATCCTCTTCGTTACCGTGCATTGCCCTTTCTCACCTTGAGAGTTGGCGCATACTTCGCCGGTGCATCCAAACCCTTGGCACGATACGCTATGTCATCATAAGCCTCCTTATATCCTTCCTCAAAACATCCACATACAACATCCACATCCATAGCCTTTCCGAGATACATTGCCATGCAACATCCATCTTCTCATGACTTGATCTTTATGTCTTACATGTTCCTGCTATCCAGGCAGAAGCATACATTTGCATCATGATAGTTATATCTTCTTTATGTGAGTTCCTTTGTAAAGTGTGAAAGATCTCCTGTATTCTTATAAAATATAGAGTGTTTCCCCTAAGTGAGGAAAAGATCCCAAAGAGTACAAAATCAAAAGATCCCAAAGAGGACAAATGAGAGTTAAATCGAAAGATCCATTGAGGCCACCAAAAAAATACAAAAAAATAGAAAAAAGAGAAAAATAAAAATAAAAATAAAAAGAGAGAAGGGGGCACACTACTATTCCATTTGCGAGATCCACACTAGTACTTCATCCTCTATCCCTTGTACTCCATAGAGATGATCATCAAGCATATAGCTATGTGGGGACCTTAACACTATAAAACTTGGCTTGTATATTTCAATGATGAGCCTCCTCAAACGAGCTCTAGGTCTTCTTGAGAAAGAAAGTTAGATGCACCCCCACTAGTTCCCTTGGAGAGCTTTTAGCTCACATGTGCATCCGTTGTATGGCAATCCCTACTCCTCACATCATATCTATCATATGGCCTTCTCTCGCCTATGATTGTCCTCATTGATGTGTGTCACAACCCCAATTTAGGCAAGTGCTAGGGTTTGAGTTCCCTTTGCATCATGTGAAAAATTCAGAAAGAAAATCAAAATTGGGGAAAAGAAAAGCCCTGAGAATTTAACTTAAATAGCCAGATAAAAATCTTTTTCCAAAAATATTTTGAACATTTTTAAAATTCCTATAAATGATGCTGGTCATTTTAAAAGTGTTTTGGGATCAATCCCATGCTCAAGGAATTTTCTAATTTTCAAACAATGCCTTGGAAAATCAAATAAACCCCTATTTGATTTGAAATTAAAATTATTTGAATTTCAAAAATGCCCAAAAGTTATGAGTGGCTAGCTATTTATATCCTAAGCCCACATAAAAGATTTGGGTATTTTATAAAATGCTTTGCTATTTATTTCAAAGCCAAACAAAGGACAGAAAATACAAAACAGAGAAGAAAATTAAAATGGGAAGAACCCCAGGCTTTTGGCCCAGCCTGTCCAGCAAGCCAGCCCAGCCCACCAGGGGAAGAGTTGTCTTCTACCCCGGGACAGGCAGGCTGCTTGTCAGCGTGGCGGCCATGCCACGGCAGCCGCGGCCACCTCCTGCTTCCCCCGACCTTACCCCCTCGCCGCTGGACGCCTGGAAGGCCCGGGTCCATCTTCCCCTCCCCTGGTTCTTCCCCTCTCCCTCTCTCGCGAGTTCCAGCACAAGCCGAGGACCCCGACTTGCCGCCGTCGTGCGCCATCGTGGCCACCGTGCCTCCCCCGTGCCGCCGTGCTGTCCAGAAGACTCGCCGGCGACGACTCCTTCGACCTGCAGCACCAATTCGAGCTCAACCGGCCCCGACGACGTCTCCCTCCTCACCAACTCGCCGTCGGCCGCCATGGATTCCGGCGCCCAAATTCGTCGCCGACGTTGCCTCTCCTCCTTCCCTGTCTACTCCAGCACACGCAGGGTGAGATTGCACTCTTTTCCCCTCTCTCCTCGATCTTCCCCGTGCACCGTAGCCCGATTTCGCCGACGGCCGTGCTCCGGCCGCCGCCCTCTTTGTCCTAGCCATGGCCTCGATCCCCCCCCCCGTGAACCCCCAGTAGTCCCAGAAGACGTGCGGCGTCGAGGGCTTCCTCCCAGTACCACCCTTGCCCCACCCCGTGCCCGTTTTGGCAATTCCGGCGAAGCTCTGGTGGCCCTCCGGCGACCCCGCCATTAGAGCCACTAACCAGAGCACTAATCCCCCCTCCTCTCTATGACAGTGGGACCCACAGCCCCCTAACCCCTCTGTTCAAATTAACTAAAATGGGGTTAACCCCAGAGACTATGACAGGAGAGCCCCACTGGCCAGAAGCCCCCCAGGTCATGCTGATGTTTTAAAAAGAATTAAAAGAAATCAAAAAAATCCAGAAAATAACCCAAACTTTGGAAATTCATAGAAAATTCATATCAACTCCAAATTTAACAAATAATATATGAAAAATGATCAGGAGAAAATAAGCTATCCAAAAATCCAACTTTCAGCTATGTTTGAGTTGAATTTAAAATGAGATCAGTAGCATTTGATATTTTACTTAAATGGAATTAAATCAAATTCAATTCAAAAGTTTTTGCAACTTGAACCATGGCAACATGCTACATTTCAATCACACATCAGAGGCATATCATACACATTTCAAAATGATTCAAATTGATCAAACATTGTCACATGTAACTTGACTAAGTATGAATTCAAATTGGAGTTTGAATTTGCAATTCAATTTGCAATATACTCCATTTAAATGGAATTGCTTCACACATCAAAGCATATACATCAAGTTTCAACCTTCCATCATGTGATTGTGCATTGTATTTACTTTTCTACCTTGTTTGTTGTTTGTCGAGTAGAGGTGGAACCGGAGCAGGAGGCCACCCATTCGTTGAAGACACCGTTATCGAAACCTCGTCAGCAAGGCAAGCAAACCCCCATTGATCATGTCGATAAAATCCCACTTCCCTCTCATGTCTCGCTTATGCATTGTTTAGGATGATCACCATGATAACGTTTCTACCGCATAGTTGAACCCATATCCTTTGCATGACCTATCATCTTGTCACAGTAGTAAGCAAACCACAATCCTAGCAGATGTAGGAGTTGGTTGATATCATGTGGCCCCTGCAACTGTTACTGCTTATTGCATGCTTAGTGGTACAATGAGGTTGCTTTTGATGTGAGTCGGGATGATGGTAAACATGGTGTTGATGAAAGTGAAACTGTGTTGGTGAATCCACACTAATACAAGGTGAACGATGAGAGGCTGTGTAGGAGTACACAGTGGGTTGTCTCGTTGAACACCGCCTTAAGTCCGAGTTCTTGTGTGGTGATCCAAGAAGAAGAGTACAACCACACATTGGGCTCACTGACCCCTCTCATCCTAGTACCTCACCCTGTTCGAACCCCAAGAGTCGCAGTAGTTCGGAGTTCTGGTAGGGCTGTGGCACGGTCTGCGAAGTGGATGAACGGCTTTTCAAGACCGGCTTGGGACCCTGCACACATCGTTTGAGGCTGTACTGGAACCTCGGCCGGACTTCCATACGGATCCCCCTCAGATAGGAGACTCTCTGGACTAGAACGGAGCTGTGGGAGAAGTGTTGTGGTGGCATCCTCGCTGTCACCTCTTGAACGGTGACATGCAAAAGGCGGTAACTGATGACACGTGTGTGTAGCGGTACACCCCTGCAGGGTTAACAAAACTATTCGAATAGCCGCGTCCGCGGTTAAGGACTACTTGGAGAGTTGTGCTCGATTATTAGACAACTTGAACTGGATACTTCTAAAACACACCAAGATAAGCGTGAGTGCTATGGTGTGCTTCTCGTGGGGAAGTCGAGGAAGTAACCATAGTGGTGTAATTGGTTGAAGAGATGTAGTGGACTCGTGTACGCTTCTTACCTCAAGTCTGGTACTCGTAGTTCAGGACTAGCCAAGTCAAAGCTGGCACTTCTGCAAGTGAAACCCCACCTCCTTTTACCTTGATACATTATCATGAGTATTATAGCTCCTATGTAAATCTTGCTGAGTACGATTTTGTACTCACGTTTGCTTAATCTATGTTTTAGATGAACCCACCGACCCCGATGGTGACTTCTACCCGAAGCTTGAAGAATGAAGACTCAGACCAAGACCAAGCTAGTGTAGTCCCAGTCAGACGACTGGTTCCCTCGTGGAGGGCTTGTTTATAGAGAAGGCTTCTCTAAGCCATTTGTTAAACTTGTCTGTAATCAGACCTACTTTGCTTCCGCATATTTGATGTAATGTTGGATCACAGACTTGTGATCTTTGTGTGCACTCTGTAAGAGTTATTAATAAAGTTGTATACTTTGTAGAGAATTGCAATGATACCTGCTGTTCATACAAGGCATGTGTTCTGCGTGTATGTTTATAACATACATGTCTTTGTATGGGTTTTCGAGACCTTAGTTGTGATCTGGCTGGCGGTCTTTTATACACCAAGTGGCCCTTAGATGTGCGCAGCTTGGGGCATCGCGATGCGACTGTTCGTGACTCCGTCACGTGCACACTTTGATGTATGATCGAGCCCGCCCTAGACCCCGACTAAGTGATCGGGCTGGAGTAAGTTTATGTAAGGGTTATAATACAATCGATAGTATGGTTGAGGCGACTTGTCTATGAGTATGGGAGTTCACCACCCATATCATTTAGACTTGTGTGCGGACGATGAGGACCCATTTCAGTTGATCATTCGGCCTAGATGGGATGCCCCTCACGTTCGATGCTTTCCGAGAACGTTATGTGCTTGCCCTTGTCTGCTTAGACAAGTGGGTATGGTTCTCGGCTCTCCATATGATTGTGTTGTAGCGAGGCTTGCATACGCTAACCCCGGGTCCCGACAGACTTGGTATCAGAGCAGGACTGACTGTAGGATTATCAGCCTTGGCCGAAGTCGAGTCTAGACTTCTATAGTTATATAGTTACTCTGGGTATATAAGGGAACAACGTAAGGCTTCTTTTTCTCCTTACCCTCATCGTTCTGAGTTCTGAGTCACCCTCATCTTATTCTACGGGAAGATAGGACTAGGCTCACCTCTGTCTGATTAGAACATCTCGTTGTTTGCTCCCTTGTAGCCGTAGGAAAGTTGTGTCCGGTTTCCTAGCATTGTTTTAATGCTGATTTCTTACATCGTATTATGTAAGTGTTGTATCTACATTGAAAGAAAATTGTTTTCTTGCAATTACAGCCGTTATGCTGTTCGAGTCATTCCAGGTTTCTTCATAATATGATGCATTTGCAAAGAATCCTTCTCCCCCTTTCGGTTGTCCTTTTAGAAGATTTCTAGGTGGCATTCCCGACAGTTCTATAGTGTTTGATGTAGGTTTTGCTCTAGGAACCTATAGTGTTTCATTTGCAGCTCTTTCTCCCACTTTGGATGTCTTCTAGCGAGAAGAACCACACTAACTATCGTGTTGGGGTACTTTGCTACTCTGACATATCTGTTGTAGCCCCTAGTAAGCCATGGTCCTCCTCTAGGAAAACCATCCAGTAACCCAACTCTTTAAACCTAGCCACCCGACAGATGTGTAGAATTCATAGTGCATCTTGCCCCAGGAACCGCACCAATTTCCAGACGCCCATACAAAATGGCCCCACGTGAGTTAGCTGAGCTTAAAAACCAACTGGAAGCTTTGTTGGAAAAAGGCTTCATCCGCCCTAGCTCATCGCCATGGGGTTGCCCCGTTCTGTTCGTAACGAAGAAAGATGGAACAGAAAGGATGTGCGTAGACTATCGTCCGCTAAATCTAGCGACGATAAAGAACAAGTACCCACTGCCCAGGATCAATGATCTTTATGATCAACTTGCTGGATCCTCTGTCTTCTCCAAGATGGATTTGAGATTAGGTTATCATCAAATCAAAATCCGAAACGAGGACATTCCAAAAACGGCTTTTACTACTCGTTATGGTCTTTACGAGTACACCGTCATGTCCTTTGGTTTAACCAATGCCCCCGCCACTTTCTCACGCATGATGAAATCGATCTTCATGGAGTACTTAGATAAATTTGTTGTGGTTTATCTCAATGACATTCTCATCTACTCGAAGAACGAAGAAGAACATGCCGATCACCTAAGGCTGGTATTGATGAAACTTAGAGAGCATCGCCTGTATGCTAAATTCTCCATGTGTGAATTTTGGCTACCATAAGTGACCTACTTAGGCCACGTGATTTCTGCAAAAGGCATTGCTATGAATCCCGAGAGAGTTCAGGCCGTCCTTGACTGGACTCCACCTGAATCGGTTAAGCAAGTTAGGAGTTTTCTTGGCCTAGCCAGCTATTGCCGTCGCTTCGTCGAGAACTTTTCTAAAGTTGCAAAGCCTCTTACTGAACTCCTCAAGAAAGATAAGAAATTCCTATGGACTACCAAGTGGGAGGAAAGCTTTCAAGAGCTAAAAAGAAGATTGACTTCTGCACCCGTACTTGCACCTCCAGACACCAAAAAGGATTTCGAGATCTTTTGTGACGCCTCACGGCAAGGGTTAGGATGCATACTTATGCAAGATAGACATGTGGTAGCTTATGCTTCACGCCAGTTGCGGCCACATGAAGAGAACTATCCTAGCCACGATCTTGAACTCGCTGCCGTAGTTCATGCCCTAACAACTTGGCGACATTACCTCCTTGGTAATCATTGTGAGATCTATTCCGACCACAAAGCCTCAAATACATTTTCACCCAGCCAGATCGTAATCTCAGGCAAAGACGCTGGATTGAGTTGATAAAAGATTATGACTTAGGAATTTCTTACACCCCAGGCAAAGCCAATGTCATGGCTGATGCACTAAGTCGTAAGTCGTATTGTAACAACCTCATGTTACAACAGTATCAACCACTTCTTCATGAGGAATTTCGAAAGCTCAATCTCGAGATTGTTCCTCGTGGATTTCTTTTCAACTTGGTGGCGAAACCAACCCTTGAGGATCAAATTATAGTTGCCCAAAGACGTGCACGAGGTGTACGCCGGATCAAGGAGAACATTGCTAGCGGAGTTGCTAAATGTTTCACCACAGATAGTAAAGGAACGGTATTCTTTGAAAATCGTTTGGTAGTACCTAACAATAGGGAACTAAGGCAACTCATCCTCAAAGAAGCCCATGACACACCCCTCTCAATTCATCCCGGTAGCACAAAAATGCACCGAGATCTACGCCAGTGATTTTGGTGGACTAGGATGAAGAGAGAAATTGCTCAGTTTATTGCTGAATGAGATGTTTGTCGTCGCGTTAAGGCAGAACATCAAAGACCTGCTGGTACTCTTAGACCTTTGCCTATTCCCGAGTGGAAATGGGACAAAGACGGTATGGACTTCATCACCGGCATTCCAAAAACCCAGAAAGGAAATGATGCCATCTTCGTGGTCATTGACCGACTTTCCAAAGTTGCTCACTTCCTTCCAGTTCTCGAGTCTATAACTGCTAGCCAGTTAGGGGACTTGTATGTCTCTAGAATTTTGTCCCTTCACGGTGTTCCTTTGGAAATCAATTATGATCGTGGTAGCCTTTTCACCTCTAGATTTTGGGGAAGCTTCCAACATGCTATGGGAACTCATCTCTCCTTTAGTACAGCTTTCCATCCTCAGTCTATTGGTCAAGTCGAAAGGGTTAACCAAATTCTTGAAGACATGCTCAGAGCTTGTGTTATCTCATTCGGAAAGAATTGGGAGAAGTCTCTTCCATTCGCAGAATTTGCTTATAACAATAGTTTTCAATCTAGTCTGAACATGGCTCCTTTTGAACTCCTATATGGACGACGATGTCGAACACCACTAAACTGGTCAGAAACCGGTGAAAGACAAATCTTTGGACCGGACATGATCAAGGAAGAAGAAGAGCAAGTTCGCATTGTTCGTGATCAATTGAAAGAAGCCCAGTCTCGTCAGAAAAGCTACTATGATCGTCATCATAGGCAAGAGAGCTACAATCTGGATGAGAAGGCTTATCTTCGGGTTACTCCTCTGAAGGGAACCCAACGTTTCGGTGTCAAAGGCAAGTTGGCCCCACGTTACATCGGAACTTTCCGCATTCTTGCTAAACGTGGAGAAGTTGCGTACCAACTTGAACTACCCCGCACCTTTCCCGAGTACATGATGTATTCCATGTATCCCAACTCAGGCGTTGCTTCAAGGACCCCATCCGGGAAGTCGACCATGAAATGCTTGATCTCCAAGATGACCTTTCTTATCGAGAATACCCTGTTCGTGTTCTTGATTCAGCAGAGCGTGTCACTCGCCGAAAGAAGATCAAGTTTCTGAAAGTTCAGTGGTCACACCACTCTGAGAGAGAAGCCACGTGGAAAAGAGAAGACCGTCTCCGTACCGAGTACCCCTCCTTCCTCCCGCAGACTTCTGAATCTCGGGACGAGATTCATTTGAGTGGGGGCGAGTTGTCACAACCCCAATTTAGGCAAGTGCTAGGGTTTGAGTTCCCTTTGCATCATGTGAAAAATTCAAAAAGAAAATCAAAATTGGGGAAAAGAAAAGCCCTGAGAATTTAATTTAAATAGCCAGATAAAAATCTTTTTCCAAAAATCTTTTGAACATTTGGAAAATTCCTACAAATGATGCTAATCATTTTAAAAGTGTTTTGGGATCAATCCCATGCTCATGGAATTTTCTAATTTTCAAACAATGCCTTGGAAAATCAAATAAACCCCTATTTGATTTGAAATTCAAATTATTTGAATTTCAAAAATGCCCAAAAGTTATGAGTGGCTAGCTTTTTATATCCTAAGCCCACATAAAAGATTTGGGTATTTTATAAAATGCTTTGCTATTTCTTTCAAAGCCAAAAAAAGGACAGAAAATACAAAACAGAGAAGAAAAATAAAAGGGGAAGAACCACAGGCTTTCGGCCCACCTGGCCCAGCCTGGCCAGCAAGCCAGCCCAGCCCACAAGGGGTAGAGCTGTCTTCTACCCCGGGACAGGCAGGCTGCTCGTCGGCGTGGCGGCCATGCCACGGCAGCCGCGGCCACCTCCTGCTTCCCCCGACCTTACCCCCTCGCCGCTGGACGCCTGGAAGGCCCGGGTCCATCTTCCCCCTCCCCTGGTTCTTCCCCTCTCCCTCTCTCGCGAGTTCCAGCACAAGCCGAGGACCCCGACACGCCGCCGTCGTGCGCCACCGTGGCCACCGTGCCTCCCCCGTGCCGCTGTGCTGTCCAGAAGACTCCCCGGCGACGACTCCCTCCTCACCAATTCGAGCTCAACCGGCCCCGACGACGTCTCCCTCCTCACCAACTCGCCGTCGGCCGCCATGGATTCCAGCGCCCAAATTAGTCGTCGACGTTGCCTCTCCTCCTTCCCCGTCTACTCCAGCACACGCAGGGTGAGATTGCACTCTTTTCCCCTCTCTCCCCGGTCTTCCCCGTGCACCGTAGCCCGATTTCGCCGACGACCGTGCTCCGGCCGCCGCCCTCTTCGTCCTAGCCATGGCCTCGAGCCCCCCCCCCCCCCGTGAACACCTAGTAGTCCCAGAAGACGCGCGACGTCGAGGGCTTCCTCCCAGTACCACCCTTGCCCCACCCCGTGCCCGTTTTGGCAATTCCGGCGAAGCTCCGGTGGCCCTCCGGCGACCCCGCCATTAGAGTCACTAACCAGAGCACTAATCCCCCCTCCTCTCTATGACAGTGGGACCCACAGCCCCCTAACCCCTCTGTTCAAATTAACTAAAACGGGGTTAACCCCAGAGCCTATGACAAGAGGGCCCCACTGGCCAGAAGCCCCCCCACGTCATGCTGATGTCAGCATGACGCAGTAAATCAGTTTCTGTTTTAAAAAGAATTAAAATAAATCCAAATAATCCAAAAAATAACCCAAACTTTGGAAATACATAGAAAATTCATATCAACTCCAAATTTAACAAATAATATATGAAAAATGATCAGGAGAAAATAAGCTATCGAAAAATCCAACTTTCAGCTATGTTTGAGTTGAATTTAAAATGAGATCAGTAGCATTTGCTATTTTATTTAAATGGAATTAAATCAAATTCAATTCAAAAGATTTTGCAACTTGAACCATGGCAACATGCTACATTTCAATCACACATCAGAGGCATATCATACACATTTCAAAATGATTCAAATTGATCAAACAATGTCACATGTAACTTGACTAAGTTTGAATTTGCAATTCAATTTGCAATATACTCCATTTAAATGGAATTGCTTCACACATCAAAGCATATACATCAAGTTTCAACCTTCCATCATGTGATTGTGCATTGTATTTACTTTTCTACCTTGTTTGTTGTTTGTCGAGTAGAGGTGGAACCGGAGCAGGAGGCCACCCCCTTCGTTGAAGACACCGTTATCGAAACCTCGTCAGCAAGGCAAGCAACCCCCATTGATCATGTCGATAAAATCCCACTTCCCTCTCATGTCTCGCTTATGCATTGTTTAGGATGATCACCATGATAACGTTTCTACCGCATAGTTGAACCCATATCCTTTGCATGACCTATCATCTTGTCACAGTAGTAAGCAAACCACAATCCTAGCAGATGTAGGAGTTGGTTGATATCATGTGGCCCCTGCAACTGTTACTGCTTATTGCATGCTTAGTGGTACAATGAGGTTGCTTTTGATGTGAGTCGGGATGATGGTAAACATGGTGTTGATGAAAGTGAAACTGTGTTGGTGAATCCACACTAATACAAGGTGAACGATGAGAGGCTGTGTAGGAGTACACAGTGGGTTGTCTCGTTGAACACCGCCTTAAGTCCGAGTTCTTGTGTGGTGATCCAAGAAGAAGAGTACAACCACACATTGGGCTCACTGACCCCTCTCATCCTAGTACCTCACCCCGTTCGAACCCCAAGAGTCGCAGTAGTTCGGAGTTCTGGTAGGGCTGTGGCACGGTCTGCGAAGTGGATGAACGGCTTTTCAAGACCGGCTTGGGACCCTGCACACATCGTTTGAGGCTGTACTGGAACCTCGCCCGGACTTCCATACGGATCTCCCTCAGATAGGCGACTCTCTGGACTAGAACGGAGCTGTGGGCGAAGTGTTGTGGTGGCATCCTCGCTGTCATCTCTTGAACGGTGAGATGCAAAAGGCGGTAACTGATGAAACGTGTGTGTAGCGGTACACCCCTGCAGGGTTAACAAAACTATTCGAATAGTCGCGTCCGCGGTTAAGGACTACTTGGAGAGCTGTGCTCGATTATTAGACAACTTGAACTGGATACTTCTAAAACATACCAAGATAAGCGTGAGTGATATGGTGTGCTTCTCGTGGGGAAGTCGAGGAAATAACCATAGTGGTGTAATTGGTTGAAGAGATGTAGTGGACTCGTGTACGCTTCTTACCTCAAGTCTGGTACTCGTAGTTCAGGACTAGCCAAGTCAAAGCTGGCACTTCTGCAAGTGAAACCCCACCTCCTTTTACCTTGATACATATGCATGAGTAGTATAGCATCTATGTAAGTCTTTCTGAGTACGATTTTGTACTCACGTTTGCTTAATCTATGTTTTAGATGAACCCACCGACCCCGATGGTGACTTCTACCCGAAGCTTGAAGAATGAAGACTCAAACCAAGACCAAGCTAGTGTAGTCCCAGTCAGAAGACGGGTTCCCTCGTGGAGGGCTTGTTTATAGAGAAGGCTTCTCTAAGCCATTTGTTAAACTTGTCTGTACTCAGACCTACTTTGCTTCCGCATGTTGGATCACAGACTTGTGATCTTTGTGTGCACTCTGTAAGAGTTATTAATAAAGTTGTATACTTTGTAGAGAATTGCAATGATACCTGCTGTTCATACAAGGCATGTGTGCTGCGTGTATGTTTATAACATACATGTCTTTGTATGGGTTTTCGAGACCTTAGTTGTGATATGGCTGGCGGTCTTTTATACACCAAGTGGCCCTTAGATGTGCGCAGCTTGGGGCATCGCGATGCGACTGTTCGTGACTCCGTCACGTGCACACTTTGATGTATGATCGAGCCCGCCCTAGACCCGACTAAGTGATCGGGCTGGAGTAGGTCTATGTAAGGGTTATAATACAATCGATAGTATGGTTGAGGCGACTTGTCTATGAGTATGGGAGTTCACCACCCATATCATTTAGACTTGTGTGCGGACGATGAGGACCCATTTCAGTTGATCATCCGGCCTGGATGGGATGCCCCTCATGTTCGATGCTTTCCGAGAACGTTTTGTGCTTGGCCTTTTCTGCTTAGACAAGTGGGTACGGTTCTCGGCTCTCCATATGATTATGTTGTAGCGAGGCTTGCATACGCTAACCCCGGGTCCCGACAATGTGAGCCTTTCACACCTTTTTGTCTTCCTGCTCCACCTTCTTTCTGTTTCGCCTTTTAGGTGTCAACTTTCTTGCTCACGCTCATTCATTGCATGAGTGCTCAAAATATCGAAAGGTAGTGGATCAATTTGACTTGTACCTGGCTAGTGGTCTGGGGACGAGTCAAGATAAGAATCCAAAGGAGACTAAGGTGAAACTTTAGTAGATAGTTGTTCTCAACAACCTTTTTTCTCTCTTTTTCCCAGTCCCCTGCTTGCACGCAAACACCATCTGGAGACATTCGAGTCACGGACAGCGAGAGCTCTTGCACCTTTTGTTCTTTTGTTGCTTGTGTCAATGGTAATATAGACTCTTGCTTGTTAAGACTTGAATTGAATTGCATGCTTCGATTGCTTTACTTAAAAGTCCTTATATGGTTGTGTGGCATGTCACCACAGAAATTATGCTGGTTATCATTTACCTACTCGAGGACGATCAGGAATTAAGCTTGGGGATGTAGATACGTCCCAAACGTATCTATAATTTCTGCTTGCTCCATGCATGTTTTGTGTGACTTTGCCATGATCTGCTTGAACTTTCATACACTTTTGAGCATATTTGGACTAATCTATTAACCCAGTGCACCCAGCTGCCAGTTGCTGTTTTCTGTTGTTTTTGTATTTCAGGTTTTCCGGCCATTAAAAGTGCTCCAAAAAATCCGGAAAAATCAGATAAAAAATCAGCGACACAGAAGCTTCCGGAAACACCAAAGGAGGGAAGGGGGCCACGACAGGGACTCCAGAAGGGTCACTGGCGCGGCCCCACCCTAGGCCACGCCAGGGAGCCTCCTGGCTGCCCTGTGGCCCCTCTCGGTGCCCCCTTCGCCTATATTTACCCCCCCCCCCCCATGACGGAAACCCCTAAGACGAATCTCTTTTCCGCGATCTCGCCTCTGTACCGCCGCCGCCGCCGTTTCTAGATCGGGGCTGCCTGGAGAAGCTGCCCCGGCACCCTGCCGGGAGGAGGAACCACCTCGGGGAGACCATCCATAGCCATGGACGTCTCCCGTATGTACCGTGAGTAGTCCACCTTGGACCATGGGTCCGTGACCAGCAGCTATGTGATCTATCTCTCCCCTCTTTGTGCTTCCACTTTCGAGACCTCGTGAGCTGCCTCACATGATCGAGGCACCTTTGTAATTTTCTGTCGTTGCTATGCTGAGTTTGTTGGGATCTGGTGGATATGAGATTATGTTCAGATTGTGATGAGTAATATATTTGGTTCTTCTCTTTTATATTTTGTTCTTGAGTAAATTCTTGCATGTTCTCCATTGTCGTATTTTACTTTGGCCAAGTGATTTGTTGCAACTCCAAGAGGGAGCGTTATGCTTGATTGTGGATTCAGCCCCTTGATGTCTAGCTTGAGTGAAAGAAACATGAGACTAGGGGATGTGGTGTTGCCATCAGGGATAAAACAACGGTGCTTTTATCCGCGGATGCAAGGATTGTTTACTTTACGCAAAGTTCATTTAATGCAGTTGTCTGTTGCTTTGGATTTACACTTTGGGTGGGATTCGCAACTTAATACCAGCGAGATGTTCTGGATAGATATCTCAAGGTGGATGATTCGTAGTAGATGCAGATGGATTTTGATCTACTTACCTTGGCGTACTGCCCATTGCTTTTTAGCCCTTCCTTTCTTTGCAGCATAGTTAGCATTGCGGTGCCTTCATAATCCTGTCAATTGCCCAACTGTGATTTGTTTACCTCGCTAGCACTTTTATCGTCTTTTGGGAGAGAGACATGACTAGTGAAAATCACGTGACCCCGGTCCATCTTCATATCACTATTTACATCCTTAGTTTACTTTCAGTTGCTATCACTATTATTATCCCAGGCGTTTTATCCTTTGTAAATAGCAAGGCCGGAGGAATTGACAACTCATCTGTACTCGTTGGGAGCAAAGTTATCTGTATCTGTGTGCAGGTCCACGTCAAGCGCCGTGACACCTTCTTGTATCTCTTGGAGTCCTACTGGTTGGATAACCTTGGTATCTTCACCGAGGGAAATTTGTTGCTACGCTACATCTCACCTTCCACTTGGGGTAACCAACGAGGAGTAAGAGATCCTCACCGTATCACCTACACGCTAAGCTTGCGTGGCATCTGGGTACAGCAAGTCGCAGCCCAGGCATTATTTTTATAGAGGCGCGAAGCCTAATTAAGGATGCACCCACTTGGAATAGACAATCAAGTAAGCTATTAGCCGTCACTCGCGGAGATTTTGCGAGCTCAGGCGAGGAAAACAAGAAAGGCGTCCACTCGGAAAGTCGTCGAGTGTACGAGTAGATTAAATTTCCAAAAACTAGTCGAGTTTTGCGAGTAGTCACTCGAATGCTTTGTTGTCTTCAAGGTGAGGGAGCACCCGAACTCAGAAAAATGTGACGTCTGTGCTAGGGAGAGTGGTCACTCGAGTACATATTTGTCTTCTAGGTGAGGGAGCATTCGAAACTATGTAGATGTCGTGATTACTGTTGGTGCGAGTGGTCACTCGAGCACGTCTTTGCCTTCTGGGTGAGGGAGCACTCGAACTCTCGAGATTTATAGATCTTACTCTATTTTAATAAAGGTACTCCCGATGGGAGTAAAATATTTTAGAATCAGAATAATTTGGCACCAAGAGAGAGGTAGGCTTTGCCAGCCTTTTGCTTTTTTTCAATTGCTTTTATCTTCATCCATCCTTCTTGAGATGTCACGTTGATAGGCATTGTCATGCTATTTGGTGACCTATGATGATGCTTGGTCTGTGATCCGTCGCGTCTTCTGGCCAGTCATGATGACGAATTGGAGGCCCGTTGGATTTCCAAGTCGTGTATGGGAAACAGGCGAGATTTGACGTGTCCTTTGAATATTGCTGACCGTGTGAAGGCATCTTGTCTTGAAATTCATAACGTCTGGTGTGTTTGGTCTTTGATTTAATGATGGCACTGCCTGGGCTTCTCCATCTTTTCCTGGTTTGCCCTTGGATTGTGCTATAAATACCTCATATAGTTTGCTTGACCCTGGCATCCATTCTTCGTACTTTTCTTTCCTTTCTTCTTCTTCTTCCTATGGCTCCAAGGCATGGTGCTGTTCCGGCTGGTCAAGGTCGTGGCCGACGTGGTCTTGGTGGCCGTACGCCTAGCTCTTCGCGTGGTCGTTGTCATGGAGCTGCGATGATGCCTTCTTCCTCTTGCGCGGAAGAAGGTTCTGGCGCTACGACTTCCTTCTGCGTGTTCTCAGTCGCACCGCTACTCGGATCCCTCTTCCATTCTCATTCGCCTCCATGATTTTTGAACTTAATCTGAGGGGTCTGTGGCTCCAGCTTCAAGGGTGTGCTCGATCTCCTGCTTGGGTGGAGCTTTCTGTTGATATCTCCTTCTTCATTTTTCTTGATTCTGGCTGGAGGTCATTTTCCCGGCGGCTAAACTTGCTCGATGGGGATAGTCTTTTCTGTCGTTTTGATGGTGAAGATACTCTCATTGTTCGTGCATTTTATGTTGGTGGCAATCGTCTGGATCCATTCTAGGAGGAAACAAGCAGTGATAGTTCTGGTGGATCGAGGGGTGTTTCGCCTGCTTCTCCTATGGCTTCATCTTCTGCCGACTCCTCGGCTGGTGGTGCTTGATCTTCTAGTTCTAGAGATGAGCTCGACGTCAAGCCATCCACCAAGAGGGTGCGTCATTAGGCGAGGCACCTTGTAGAACTGGAGGGCGGCGACTTCCTTCTTCGCGGGCTTAGTAATTACTTTGTCTGTGGTGATGCTCGTCAGGTTATGGGACAAAAGTGCCAATTATCTCAACATGAGCACACATGTAGAATCCATAATTCCTTGGGATAATTGGTATTGTAATCCTTCTGGTAGCTCCTCGAGTCCTTTATAATGAGAACTGTCCTCAAGTCTTTGTAATGAGAAATTGTCTTCGACTCCTTTGTAATGGGAAATTTGTCTTCGACTCCTTTGTAATGGAAAATTGTCTTCGACTCCTTTGTAATGAGAAATTGTCTTAGACTCCCTTGTTTAGGTTTGTCGGGTGCGTGGCAGCGCTCCCGATGGGATTTGCCCCCGAGGCTACGTTTGATTTGTAGAATCGGACGTAGGCTACGAGCTTTTACTCACCCGGACCGTCCTTTCTTGTAGCTGCTTAGTTGTTCCAAAATTTTATCGGGTCGCATCAGCGCTCCCGATGGGAGTAGCCCCCGAGTCTTTAGGTGATCATTTGTGATCAGGTGAAGACTATGGAATTTTTCTGTCTTGCTTTGTCCTTATCTTTAAAACGCGCCTGAAAAAGTTCTGAGTGGGGTATATGAATGAAGTGATGCCTTTTCAGGGGGAATTGGTGTTTGAGCTCCTGAATCTTTGCTTTTGTGGCTGTGTAAGCAGAATGTGTCGTCCTTCGGGGGGAGTATGCAGTCTAGCCCCCGAGTGTTTTTAGGTAGCGTTGCGTAAGTGAAGATATCGTCTCTCGGGGGGAGTTTGTGCTCAAGCCCCCGAGTGCTTTTATGTAGCGTCGCATAAGCGAAGATAGCGTCTCTCGGGGGGAGTTTGTGCTCGAGACCCCGAGTGCTTTTATGTAGCATCGCGTAAGCGAAGATAGCGTCTCTCGGGGGGAGTTTGTGCTCGAGCCCCCCAGTGCTTTTATGTAGCGTCGCGTAAGCGAAGATAGCGTCTCTCGGGGGGAGTTTGTGCTCGAGCCCCCGAGTGTTTTTATGTAGCATCGCGTAAGCAAAGATAGCGTCTCTCAGGGGGAGTTTGTGCTCGAGCCCCCGAGTGCTTTTATGTAGCGTCGCGTAAGCGAAGATAGCTTCTCTCGGGGGGAGTTTGTGCTCGAGCCCCCGAGTGCTTTTATGTAGCGTCGCGTAAGCGAAGATAGCGTCTCTCGGGGGGAGTTTGTGCTCGAGCCCCCGAGTGCTTTAGTGGTATTATTTGGGCAACACCTTTTATTGCTTCGAGTTTTTTACATGGGCTGTCGATCGGTGCTGCTGCTGATACTCTTGGTGGTGTCTATGGGTAGGCTATGGGTAGAACAGGCGCAACTTTGCCATGTTCCACGGGTTCCCCACGTCTTCGTTGGTCTTCGGATTCTTCAGCCTGTATGCACCTCCTCCTAAGACCTCGTAGATTATGAAGGGTCCTTCCCACTGCGGGGCAAGTTTGTGCACTTTTTCTTGTATTAGTCGCAGGACGAAATCTCCTTTGCGGAAAGTTCTGGTCCACAGGAGACTGCTTTGGTACGTGCATAGTTTGTCCTGGTATCCTTCTGACCTTGCTTCGTCTGCAGTGTCTTTATCATCTTGTAGTGCTTCCTCTGCCTCTTCTTCGTAGTACCCCGTGATTCGGGGAGCTCCAAACTTTAGTTCGTGCGGTAGTAACGCTTCTGCTCCATACACCATGAAAAAAGGTGTGTACTGGGTTGAGGTGTTGGGTGTAGTGCGCAATATCCATAGGACTGCGGGGAGTTCTTCTACCCAGTTGCCTGCAACTTTTTTGAGTGGTGCGAGGAGCTGCTTTTTTATTCCTCCGCACACTAAATTGTTTGCTTTCTCCACCTGGTCGTTAGATTGTGGGTGTGCGACTGACGCGTAGTTGATTTTAATGCCCAGATCTTGGCAGAAATTCTGGAATTTTGTCGCTGTGAGGTTTGTGCCGTTATCTGTGATGATGTTATGGGGTATGCAGAATCTGAAGATGATGGACTTGATGAAGTTGACTACCGTGAGGGTTGTTGAGCTGGTGATTGGCACTGCCTCGGTCCACTTGGTGAACTTGTCTACTGCTACTAGTAGATATGTTCGGCCTCCTTTTGAAGATTTCTTGAGTGGACCAACCATATCGAGTCCCCAGGTGGCGAATGGCCAGGACAGCGGTATGGTTTTGAGTTCTGATGCTGGGGCGTGTGGCCTGCTAGCGAATTTTTGGTAGGCGAGGCAGTGTCGTATGATGTCTTCCACGGCTTTCATTGCGGTTGGCCAGTAGAAACCTGCTCGGAAGGATTTGGCCACGAGTGTGCGACCGCTCGCGTGGTGTCAGCAAGTGCCTTCGTGGATCTCGAGCAATATGGCCTTGCCGTCTTCGTCCTCGATGCACTTTTGGAGGACTTGAGAGATGTTGCGCTTGTAGAGCTGTCCATTGATTACTGTGAATGCTTTAGACCGTCGGCTGATGCGTCGAGCTTCTGCGACGTCTTGTGGTAAGGTGCCTTCGATTAGGAATCGAAGGAACGGTTTTGTCCATGTTGGGCCTTCAGGCGCGGCTGGTTCTTCTTCGACTGCTTCGTTGCCTTTGTCGTCTGTTGGGTCCGCCGCCGCTACTTGTGTTGGTTCGTTTGCATCGTCGTCCTCTGCAACTGCCTCCGGTGCGGGTGCCTTGGTTTTGATTGACCTCTGGCTGATGCTTTCGAGGAAAACGCCTGGAGGGATGGGTCCTCGGGTTGATCCAATGTTTGCGAGCTCGTCTGCTTCTGTGTTATTTTCTCTGGAGACGTAGTTTAGCTCGCAGACGTCGAATCCTCCTTCCAGGGTGTTGTAGATTTTCTGGTAACCCATCATGTTTTCTGCGACTGCTTCACAGTCTCTCATTGCCTGCTGGACAACGAGGTTGGAGTCGCCGTAGATTGAGAGGCGAGTGGCGCCGCAAGCTTTCGCCATGCGCATGCCATGGAGTAGTGCCTCATATTCTCCTTCGTAGTTTCAGGCATTGCTGAAGTTGATCTGAAGTATGTATCTGAGTTTGGCTCCTTTGGGGGAGATTAGTATGACGCCTTCTCCAGCTCCTTGCTGTCTTTTTGACCCGTCGAAGAACATTGTCCATGAGTTGGAAAGGTCTGGGGGGCCGGGTATTTGCACTTCTGTCCACTCGACCAGAAAATCTGGGAGTACTTGGGCTTTGATCGTCGTTGGGTGCTTGAATTGTAGATCGCGGGGACTGAGCTCGATGTTCCATTCGGCGACTCTGCCAGTTGCTCCGGGGTTGTTGAGGATGTCCGTGAGTGGTGCGCTTCTCACGATCGTGATGCGGTGCTCGTCGAAGTAATGTGTTACTTTCCTTGAAGTCATGACGATGGCGTATACGAGCTTCTGGTAGTGCGGGTACCACTGCTGAGATTTTGTGAGGAGCATGCTTAGGTAGTAGATTGGCCTTTGGATGCTCTGGATTTTGCCTTCTTCCATGCGCTCGACGACGAGCGCCATGCTGACTACACTGTTGTGTGCCGCTATGTAGAGGTAGAGTGGTTCTTGCTCCTTGGGCACCGCCAGGATTGGTGGTGTCGAGAGGCTCTTTTTTAGGTCTGCGAATGCGTTGCGGGCTTCCTCGTCCACTCAAATTTTTCTCCTTTTCTGAGCAGCTTGTAGAATGGTAGGGTCCTTCCTCCCAACCTGCTGATGAAGCGGGTCAGTGTTGCGAGTTTTCCTGTGAGTTGTTATACGCCCCGGATGTTGACTGGTTCTTGCATCTTGGCGATTGCTTGGACTTTTTCAGGGTTTGCTTCGACTCCTCGAGCGGAGACCATGTACCCGAGTAGTTTTCCGGCTAGGACGTCAAACACACACTTTTTTTGGTTGAGCTTGATTTTGTATTTGTTCAGACCGGTGAAGTTTTCACGGAGGTCGTCGAGTGGTGTGCCTGCGCTGTATGTTTTGATGACGATGTCGTCGACATAGACTTGGACATTTATGCCGGTTTGATCTCTCAGGCATGCTTGCATCATCCGTTGGTACGTGGCTCCGGCATTTTTCAATTCGAAAGGCATTGTTTTGTAGCAGAATACACCATAGTGGTGATGAACGAGGTGTGTTCTTCGTCTTCTTCTTTCATCCTGATTTGTTTGTATCCTGAGTAGGCGTCGAGGAAAGATAGGAGGTCGCATCCTGCGGTGGAGTCGATTATCTGGTCTATCCTTGGCAGGGGAAAGTGGTCCTTTGGGCAATGTTTGTTGACGGGCCCGTAGTCGACGCACATCCGCAGTACGTCGGTGGCCTTTTTGGGTACCAAGACTGGGTTTGTGATCCAGGTGGCCTTCTTCGTCTCTCGAATGAATTGCGCGTCGAGTAGTCGGTTGATCTCTTCTCCAATGGCTCTGTGCTTGGGTTCTGAGAATCGGTGCAACGCCTGCTTTACTGGTTTGGTGTTTGGATGTATGTGTAGTGCGTGTTCTTCAAACTCTCATGGTATTCCAGGCATGTCGGCTGGGCACCAGGCGAAGATTTTCCACTCTTCACGAAGGAGGGCCATGAGGACGGCTGTTTGCTCTTCTGGAAGATGGGCATAGATTCGGACCGTCTTGTCCAGGTCCGTTGGGTGAACTTGGTGGGTGACTGTTTCGCTGTCGATGCTGAAGTCGCGGTTGAATTCCTTTGACTCGCTTCTGCTTGCTAGTAGAAAGACGCTCCTGTCTGTTACCATGGCTATTTCTTCGAGTTGTTGCTGAGCTCCGAACGTGTCAGAAACTTCATGAAAGTCACGGTCGCACTGGTCTGATTTTATAAAGCTCCCGCTGACCGTGATGACTCCTGAGGGCCCTGGCATTTTGAGCTTGAGGTACGCATAGTGCGGGACCGCCATGAATTGCGCATATGCGGGTCGTCCTAGTATGGCGTGGTATTCGGACTGCCAGTCGAGCACTTCGAACTCTAGGACTTTCCTTGCGAAGTTTCCCTTGCTGCTAAGATGACATCGAGCTCAGTTGTTTCGAGGGAGGTAACTGCTTCGCCTGGAACTACGTCGTGGATTGTGACATCTGACTTTTTCCAGACTGACCACGGAATTAGCATCTTGCGTAAGGTGCTGGTGAAGATTATGTTTAAGCTATTGCCTCTGTCCATGAAGATTTTGTCCATGTCGTAGCCTCCGATCTGAGCGTTGAGGACCAGTGGTGCGTGCCCTGGCCTTGGAATTGCGGGTGGGTGATCCCTTTGTGAGAAGGTGATGTTGGTTTCTGCGCCGTATAGCTGGTAGATTTCTGTTGTTTTTGTTGGGAATGTGCCCTAGAGGCAAATAAAATATGTTTTTTCAAGCATATTCCATTAGTTCATAATACGTTTGATACTATGCTATAACTGTATTAAGCGGAAACATTAATACAGGTGTGGTATACAAACAACCAGGTCCCTAGTCAACCGTAGTATACTAGTCCATTGGGCGATTGATGATCAAGGTTTCCTGATCATGAGACAATGGCGTCTGTTGACAATGGAGTCGTATCATTGGATAATGATATGATGGACATACACCCACCAGAAGTGTTGCGATGTGATCAAGTCACATAGTTCGACATTGCGATAACTATAACGTAGTGACCAGATCCTTTGACCGTAATGATCATACGTAATTGTCATCTATGAGGAGACTTTGATTTGTATCCCATCGCCTGACTGAAATATGCTGGCCATAACGGTGCACTTTGGGTATTCCGAAATAGATGGTTGATGAGTATGCAAATAGATCAAAGCGGGATTTGTCCATCCGTGTGACGGATAGGTACTCTGGGCCCACTCGGTGATATTGCATCATAAAGTTTGCAAACGTGTGACTAGGTCACGGAGTTGTAATATCACGGGAATGAGTAAACTTGTTTGTTGAGAACGAGGACGAACTAGGTATATTGGATACCGATGATCAAACCTCGGACAAGCAAAGTACCATAGGACAAAGGGAACAGGCACACGATTAACGGATCCAACAGCGATTGAAGTTCATTCGATGGAAGCGCAGGGGCTTTCAAGGATTGTAACCAGGTCCAATTGATTAGTCATTTATCAATGAGAATTTTCTCGATCATGTCTGCTGTTTCCCGGACCGTACGGAGTTACACTTAAGGGTACTCGACGCAGTAAGGATTGATTCGGGATCACCGGAGAAATTGGAGAGAACACCAGAATTGTTCCGATGAAGGCCGGAAGTTGTTCCAGGTATTTTGAAAGGTTCAAAATATATTTAATAATGTTTAATAAATGTTTTATTATTTAATTATCTGAATTAAATTTTAAAATATAATTAAATATAATTAAAAATGAATTAAAAGGCATATGGGCCTCATAGGGCCCATTAGGGGGAGAGGGAGTCCTCCCCCATGGGCCATGGCGCCATAGAGGGGGCCACCCCCTTTATTCATGGCGCACCCCCCTCCCCTTGGGATTAGTCCCACCCCGGAAGTGGAGGGGGGGTGGCACCCCACCTTGGCCTATATAAGGAAGGGTAGAGGTGCCCTTTTATTCATGATATTTTGAGATAAGTTCTCATCTCTCTCTCCCTCCTTTCTCCTTCCTCGAGTGGACTCCCCTTGTTTGGAGTCTACACTTGGTTGGGGATTTCTCCACTATACGCACGCCGTCGTGCTGCTGGAATCGGGATCCGAATCCATCTTCTTTCCGCTGCTCTACTGGTTCGGAGCCCGGGGGGACTTCGGGTATACTGTATGTGTATAATCCTGCGAGGCACTACACTTGTGGTGCTACTTCATCGTCGTGGTCGTATCGCGAGGTCTTCATCAGCAACGTTCCGACAGGGACGTAATCCCGTCATCGGTCTACAAGGATCGGGTGGCTACAGGAGTCATCGTGGATCTGCGCGGCATCGGGGATTGCCGGTACGACTACACCAACCACGTTCATGCGGGAACGTTTCCCGCTTAACGGACTACATACTGGTATGTGATCTATTTATGTCTATTACTTGCATCGCCATAGCATAGGTCTTGGGTATGGGTCTCGTAGGTTATGAAAAATTTGTGTTTTCTGTCCCGAACCCCAACAGTTTTTAGGCCCTCGGCTGCTCGGGTTTGCAGGGTGTGGGCGTCCTATTTTTCTTTTGAGGGTCGTCCTTCTTGGATCATGCAGACTCGTCCGTGAGACGTGGGGTATTGCTCTTCTGTATTTCGTGATGGCGACTGCTCGGCTCCTCGAGCCTGTTTGGCTTCGCATTGCTTCTCCTCCTTGAGGTTGTTGGAGAGTTCAGTGAACAGACGACAATCTCTTAAGGTGTGGCTTGCTCTAAGACGTCCCCAGTCGTCCTCGAAACAGTGGATTGTACAGGGTTCGTCCAGTTGTTCTTTGGCTGAAAGCTTGCTTGAGCCGGCGTGCCTTCTTCTTCGCATGACTTGGAACGGCTGCGAGTGGTCTTCAGTGCGGGACTGGAACCTTGGGTCGAGCTCTATTCCGTCGTTGATCGAGTAGTTCCGAATGAACTTGGCGAATTCCTCTGGTCTTCGATCTGGGTCGTAGTACTCGCCGGTATGAGTTTCGGAGTCATTGTTTTGTCCTGCGGCGGGTGTCCGGGTGGCAGCAGGTCTTCGAGTGGCTGGCGAGGCTTCTGTCGCGTGATGCGACTCCTCGGGTGGAATTTCCGCGTAGAATTCCAGTATTTGTTCCGGCGTCCTAGTTGGTTTTTCGGTCGTAGCTTGTGCTTGCCTTCTGAATCGTCGAGTCCTTCTCCTTCGGTGACAGCTTTGGTAGTGACAACTTTGGTAGTTGCCAAAGCGTTGGACTTGGTCCGGCTGAGGGCCAAGCGATCTTGGTGGAGCGATGGAGAGTTTTGCGATGAACTTGAATTCCTCGAGTGGGTTGGATCTTGTTCGAGCTCTTGAGCTGCGACTTGCTGGAGATGGGGCCGCCGAGATCGTGATTCCAACCTGTGTAGTCCCCACGGTCGGCGCCAATTGACGAGGATCAGCCTTGGCAAATCCCATGGTCAGGGACCCTGGGTTAGATCGTAGAGAAGGAACAGGTTGGCGATACTCGTCGGCTTACAGGAGAAGCACTACTCAATTGTATTATGAAAGGGGGCGGTTACAGTGGAAGTCTAAGAGAGTTCGCACAAGACCAGAGGTGTTGATTGTAGATTGGATGTCCTGAGACGCCCCCCCCTCCCAGCCTTTATATACTAGGCTAGGTCTCGGGGAGTCCGTCTCAGGTTACAGGGACGATTGCCTAATTCTAGCCTTGCCTTGAAGGCCAAGTCTTGACTTCCGTATATGGTCGCGAACTCCTACGTCGGTGCCTAGAGCAGGCCAGTCATGGGCCTGTCGAAGCTTCCAGCGGGCCTCTTGTCTTCGTATGCACCAGGTAGCCTCACACGCAGGAGCCATGGGGTCACCCCCTCGTCAGGGGACGCCACGGCGTAAAAAGAGTCCTCCTTCTTCTGGAGGCTTCCGGTGAAAAAGAATTTTTTCAATTTTTTTGGATTTTTCCGAGCACTTTGCTTTTTCAGCTATTTTCTGCGTTGCACGGACAAAAAACAGACAAAAATTGGCACTGGGAAATAGGTTAATAGGTTAGTCCCAAATATGTTGCGAATGGTATGAAAGTGCATCAAAACATGTAACAATGTCACCAAAAAAAGCATGGAACAAGCAAAAAATTATAGATACATTAGGGACATACACCCTCAAGTGTCCCTTAGTGGAATCACGACACCTCGCATTGGTGAGGGCATGAGGGGAATAAGGTGTCCCTAGCCATCTTCTTTGGGAGCATTGTGCCTCGACACCTTCTCCAAATGGAGACATACTTCTCACATGAGAAGGAACTTCGATAACACATCCTTATCTCCTTCGGCTCCAGTTGTGGTTACTTCTACCCTTAATTTGTGTAAGCTTATTACCTTGTTTATCTTGTGCTTGCTCATATTGTTGTTACATTACTTGTCCTAGGTTGCTCACCTAGTTGCACATCTAGGCAACCTATTACTTGTGCACTTATTTTGCGATAGCCATAGGGTTCTTGTCATATATATTGCTATAACATGGTTACTTTGTGATAGCCATAGGGTTCTTGTTATATATATTGTTATATATATATATATATCTTGGTTAGTATAACTTGTTTTTTTTTAACCGGACTATTGCCCCTTTCCATTAATCACATAACGAAAATACAAAGTTTGAGTGGGAGGAGAGAGGGAAAGGGGGGTAGCATAGGTTCGGGGTACACAGTACGAAACCCACACACGAAGGCTCGCAGTCGAAACCTTCGCCGTGGCACAAAAACCCAGTGCCCCATCTAACAAGTCGTATCACATGCCACCACCAAAACCAACATAAGTCTCTAATCCAACCATAAGCCTCGCGCAGGAGGCAGCTAAAATCTTAAAGCATCTACACAGAGAGGTGATGAGCCAGCACTGAGGCCCCAAAAGACTTTCATCAACTTATTTAAGTATGTTGCTTGCAAAATTAAACCCTAGTTTTATTCCACGTTTGTTCAAGCCTAAACTGTAATTGTTTTAAGCGTCTATTCACCCCCCCCTAGGCGACATCCACGTCCTTTCACAGTGAAGAGAGACCCAGATCGAGAAAGTTCACAAAGAGCGACCCCAACAATGAAGTTATTAAAGACGGTGGCTCTGGACTAAGAAATGTTGTTAAAATATTTTTCCGAAGGGGCCGTCAGGAGACTAAAGTCGCGCCCAGCAGAACCGGATGATTCGCAGCCAGAATCTTGGCATCGAGAATAGAAAGGAAGCGCAGGGAGAGCAAGGGCATGTTTGGTTGCATGTGTGACTTTAGGCTGCATTGCATCAAGGAACCTGGGTGACACTAGCCTGGTTGAGCTGATGCAACATTGAACCTAGATGGTTGTTTGGTTATCTTGTATCATATGCCTGCATGGGGACGGGTGACAGGGATCAACCCCGGAAAATCCCATGGTCAGGGGACCTGGGTTAGTCATAGAGAAGGCACAGGTTGGACGATACTCGTCGGCTAACAGGAGAAGCACTTCCTGCTCGATATTATTGCGTATTGGGTCGATTAAAGTGGAGGCCAAGGCGAGTTCTCGCAAGGCTAGATGAGTAGATGTGTATGTTGGGAATGTGCCCTAGAGGCAAATAAAATATGTTTATTGGCATATTCCATTAGTTCATAATAAGTTTCTGTGCTATAACTGTATTAAGCGGAAACATTAATACACGTGTGGTATACAAACAACCAGGTCCCTAGTTAACTCTAGTAAACTAGTCCATTGGGCAATTGATGATCAAGGTTTCCTGATCATGAGATGTGAACAGTCTATTGACAATGGGGTCATGTCATTGGGAGAATGACATGATGGACACACACCCACCAGAAGTGTTGCAATGTGATCCAGCCACATAGTTCAACATTGCGATAACTATAAACGTAGTGACCCGATCCTTAAGACCGTGATGAGCATACATAATTGCTATCTACCAGCATGCTTTGAGTGCATTAACCGTTACACTGAAACATGGTAACCATAAAGGTGTATCTTGGGTATTCCGAAGTAGATAGGTTGATGAGTATGCAAATAGATCAAAATGGGATTTGTCCATCCGAGTGACGGATAGGTACTCTGGGCCCACTCGGTGATATTACATCATAAAGATTGTGCAATCATGTGACTAGGTCACGGGGTTGTAATATCACGGGAACGAGTAAACATGTTTTTCGGTAACGAGAATGAACTAGGTATATTGGATACCAACGATCAAACCTCGGACAAACAAAGTACCGTATGACAAAGGGATCAGGACTCAACGTTAACGGTTCAAACGATGAAGTTAATTCGATGGAAGCGCAGGGGCTCATCAAGGATTGTTACCAGATCCCACATGATGGTCATTGGTCAGAGAGTGTCTGATCATGTTTGTTGTTTCCCGAACCGTAGGGTGTCACGCTTAAGGGTATTCGACGCAATAAGGATTGATTCGGGATCATCGGTGAAATAAGAGAGAACACCGGAATTGTTCCGGGAGGTGTCGGAAGTTGTTCTGGATATTTTGAAAGGTTCAAAATAATGCTTAATAATGTTTAAATATGTTTTATTATTTAATTAACATAATTAAATTTTAAAATATTATTAAATATAATTAAAAATGAACTAAAAGGCATATGGGCCTAAAGAGGCCCATTAGGGGAAGGAGGGAGCTCCCCCTTGGGCCAAGGCGCCAAGGGAGGGAGCCCACCTCCCCTAGCCGCACCAAACCCCCCTCCCTAGGGTTTAGTCCCACATGGGAAGGGGAGGGAGGGTGGCACCCCTCCTTGGCCTATATAAGGAGGGGTGGGGTGCCTTTTTTCTTCACGCAATTTGATTTGAGACAAGTTTCTTAGATCTCTCTTCTCTCTCTTTCTCCCTCCTCGAGTGGACTCCCCTTGTTTGGAGTCTACACTTGGTAGGGGTTTCTCCACCATACGCACGACGTCGTGCTGCTGGAATCGGGATCCGAATCCATCTTCTTTCCGCTGCTCTTCTGGTTCGGAGCCCGGAGGGAACGTCGGGTACACCGTATGCGTGTAATCCCGCGAGGCGCTACACTTGTGGTGCTCCTTCATCGTTGAGGCCGTGTCGCGACGTCTTCACCGACAACGTTCCGACGGGGACGTAATCCCGTCATCGGTCTTCAAGGACCAGGTGGCCTCAGGAGTCATCGTGGATCTACGCGGCATCGGGGATTGCCGGTACGACTACATCAACCACGTTCACGCGGGAACGTTTCCCGCTTAACGGACTACATACTGGTATGTGACCAATTCCCTCCGTTACTTGCATCGCCATAGCATAGGTCTTGGGTTTGGGACGCGTAGGTCATCAAAAATTATTGTTTTCTGCCCCATTCCCCAACAGTGGTATCATGAGCAAGGCTATGTGTAGATGTATTGTACGGATAGAACACATCTAGTATGTGGGCATCAATTCTCCAATTTTTACCCTCTCACGTGTACTCGTTTAGAATTGCGGAAATGTCCTGATGAAGCGGCCCCGACCGACCTTACGCGTTTACGCGAGACTGGTTCCACGCTTGACATATTGCTTGTGCCATATAAGTGGTTGGGGGTGTCTGTCTCTCTAACATTAGCGATGTGAAGACGTTTGCAACGGAGGGCCCCGACAGGGGTGTAATAGAGACAATTGCGGGATTGGTGTTGTGGTTGTATGTTCGTAGGCATAGAAACGGTTCTATCTCGAAAGCCCTATCAGCCACGTAAAACTTGCAAAAGATAAAGTAGAGGCGTCTAAACTTTAATTTGCAGGGGGGCATCATAGTTAGTATGATTTATACTATAGCCTCCTGTTTTGCTTGTATTAGATATACGACGGTAGCATTATAGGATGATCCCTCACTAATCCAACAAAGTGTCCTTCCTTAGTGAAGCACCATCTAGAAAGATATCCATTATGGAGGCATCGCGTGTCACACGGGTGTCAAACATATTAGCGTTCAAATGAGATGGGTGGAGCAAGCCTAGCATGTCCAGAAACATGGCCTTGCATACGCGGCATATAATCACTAAGGTTATTGTGGCGAGCCTGGCATATGCAGATATGGCCTCGGGACACAGTGATCGAAAGATCGAGCATGAGTCACATGGATGATGTGATTGGCATGATGGCCTACCTTGAGAATATACTGATGGTCGTGTCACACGGGGGAGGTATAGTTCTCAAGGATTGTGTAATCACTTAGAATAAACTATGAGGGATGTTTGTCTGAGTGGGAGTTCTAGAATTTTTTAAAACATGAACTCCTATTATGAACTTAATATTCATGTCTTAGCAAATATCATTGTAGATAATGTCATAACCAATGTTTATAACCATGGCTCTTTAGTGTGATGTAGAACTTAAGGAAAATGGGTCTTACTTCATTGATGTGTACCAACACCGTTAGAGACATACTCATTACTAATGACTTGTTAAAACATAATACGAGAACTGCTAGGAGATACACACGATAACTCCGTAATTGAGGAAGATGATGATGAGTATTGTATTCATCGTCTCTTATTCAATGACTGTACGATACACCATACTTCATTCTATGGAATATGAATTGTGAATGCATGATTAAGACACCAACACGTATGACGTGCTAGGTGATCTTAAAAGCACTAAGTCACAAATCAGAGTAATGGAATATGAGTATATGGACGGGGTTTCTTTCAACCATGGTGGAAGGAACAACCTGCTGAGAAAGTCACTTGGAAAATGTATAAGATACATGAACACCTTGTGTACAACTTGGACTACAGAATGACTGGTTACTTTGCGATAACTGGGGAGTTGCATCTGCTTCCTCCCAGCTACAAAGACCGCGTCTAGACTATGTCATGAAGGACAATCGTTCACCTATCATGATGTCATGGTTAAAGTTGTGAACTTTAAAGGTAGAACCAATGCAGGATTAGTCATTGACGGAGAAAGTATATTTGATACACGGGTTATAAATGTCTTTCCCCACAAAACACTGATTGTGGTTGATTAAGTATTCGATGCTTGAACTCACTGCTTAAAGAGTGGCTTGGAAGGGATGAGGTGACAATGTGTGCTGACGGTAATCAAGATAGTTGATGGTCGACAACACTCTCCCTCTACATATATCATTTGATTAGTATATGAATAAATTTATGATCGTTTGAGGGTGAACCTTATTAGTGTGTCTTGCATCTCGCGAAGACAATTATTCATGTTAGTGAGAAACAAGTCAGTTTTTCTCCTTTTATGAATGATATATTTTATGGTCACATTACGGTTATGAATGAGTTATTCTTATATTGATGGTAGTAGTTTGATCATTTATAAGAAATATTGTAATGCCAAGAATTATCCAAACTTAGTAATGACACTACCGTTTAAGTCATGATTGGTTTGATGAAGTCTTGAGATACTTGATCTCTTGACACATGCAAACCATGCCTCTTTAGGTGAGATGGCTGAAACCTCGCATTCTGGTAAAACAGAGTTTGCGATGACTGTTGCATATCATACATAGTGATGTATCATATTTCAGCATGTAGTGAATTTCATTATTTCGTAAACTTCAGATGTGGACTTAGATGAATATGTGTATTCACTAATGAAACATGAGTCTGGGATAGTTTGATGTGATCAAAGGGATTTCAGAATGAAGACGGGTACTAAATTAACGAGAAAAACAAGTCTCTACGATTTGATCAAAGAGACAAATGTTTTGAGTTAGCCTTCGGCATACGGACTTGTGTGAAAGTTGTTCCACAAATTACAATGCTTGGAACACTTCAATATTGTTGATGTGCCTGAACATTATAATCATACTCTATTGGATAGTGTATGGTATAAGTTATCTCTTACCAAGTTACGTTATTATTGTTTAGAGTTATTAATTTAATAAGCAAACACTCACTTCAGTATAGTGAACCATCTGAGTTCGTGGAAACCAACACTATATAAGTTATGGTGTGTCATGGTTTCTAGGAAAATAATTTATGTGGTAAATTATCTTTGTAGTGTATCCTTAGTCAACTATGGATGCATCTTCCGCAACTAGGACCAAAGAGAAAAACTTGTGTTGCTAAGTTTTGTGTTTGTCAAGAAGTGTTCTTGATGAATGTGTTAATGGAAGAAAGTGAAAGTTCAAACAAGGTAATTGACCTTGCCTCCATATGTCAGAGTAGCGCAACGGAATGTGTTCCGAAACCAAAGCTCTACAATTAGAGGAGAAAATGATGATAATGATCATGGTGTTTCGGTTGAAACTTTTACTGAACAAAGTAGGATTCAAGAATACATATTTGCCCTTGTGCAAAGTAATATTCATGATTCACTTGTCAAGTTAATGGAACAAGACATACCTACGAACTACGAAGAAGCGATGGTGGACCTAAGTACGAGAAATGACTATGAGTCATGGAATCCTATATTGAGTTACATTTAAGATTACATGAATCTTATCGAGTAAAGAGGTTACTTGATATTCTCAATAACTTCAAGGTTATAAGGAATAAATGTGAACATCAAAGGAAGACATCAAGATCGATTTTTCATGAAGGATGTTTCTGACAAATTCAAAAGGTTGACTACAATAGTAGCGATGCTTGAGTCAATAGGATTATCACTACGATTGATCCAAATTGTTATCAATACCGTGATTTCCTCAAATCCTGCATTTGAAGAAGGGTTGTAATTGGTACAACGAGAAGGTTTTGGAAAACATATGGATGCTAGTGTCTCGTAACCGGAATTCTCGATTTGATGGATGATCAAAGGATTTTTTGACTTCGACAAAATATCGAGGAAACATGCATTTGCATGAAACTGAGTGGGAGCTGAATAGTATCCTAAACCTAATATGTGGACGACATATTTTGAGTGGGAGCTATGGGAGTATTATCCTGAACTTAATATGTGGGTGACATATTTGAGTGGGAGCTATGTGGATGTTGTCCTAGTCTTATATGTGGCTGACGTATTTGAGTGGGAGCGTGACAACATTCTCATATATAACATATGGTGAATGATGTAGTTGGTATTAATAATTATTGGAAATCTTTCATGAATGAAGTTAAGCATTGAAAATCTATTAAGATAGATTAATGCGTTTAATATCATTGAGTCGGAATACTTTCCTGGATAAGATTCTGAAGAAGTTCAGAATGGGACAAGTCAAGAAGGTAGTTCTTACTTGTATATCCAAGAGAAGTATCGAGTTAATCTCAGTACAAGAACAATGGTTAAATGATGGTTAAATGAAAGAAATGTATGTGCTACATCCTCTATGCCTCTGTCATAGGTTCTTTCATATAAAAACCAAAGTTTTGTACTCGACGTAACGTGACCCAAGTTCTTAGTAAGAAGAACATGTTGTGATATGATTTATGAGTAAATCATTGAACAAAGAGTTAAGTTTATCCTTCAGTATCTGGGGAGAACTGAGGATACATCTCTAATTTGTAAAGGAT
This sequence comes from Bromus sterilis, assembly GCA_950022295.1. NCBI lineage: Eukaryota > Viridiplantae > Streptophyta > Magnoliopsida > Poales > Poaceae > Bromus > Bromus sterilis. Next base: position 340,610,279 of record OX465596.1, on the reverse strand, counting down.
AGTGGACTTGACCATAAATGTTATGCTGGTTCAAGTTCTGACACTAACCTGGAAAATTGAGATATCATACTAATAAATGCCTAAGTTGAAAGAAACATGGTTAGACATCAAAGTTGCATACAATGCACTAAGGATTAAATCTACAATGATATGGCTACTTTAGAAGTGGCAAGAGTTATATTCTGGCTTAAGAAGTTCGACTTCTGACTGAGTGAGTTTCAGTGTGCATGACTATGGGAAAGTCCAGGTGACCCACCGGATGTCATTGCTGAAACACAAACAAACGAAGTCTCACTCTACCGCCGAATATATATATATACCTCATCATTATAATGGATAATGAAGTAATGTCAAACTAGGTGACATTAATGATTTGCAAAAGACATACGGATCTGAATGGTACCCAGACCGTTGATACAACATTTTCCACAAGCTAGCATGATCTGTAACCATATACATGATATGGAGTTATGATCCACAGAAAAATGCAACTAGATTATTTGTACTCTAGTGCAAGTGGGAGACTGTTGGGAATGTGCCCTAGAGGCAAATAAAATATGTTTATTGGCATATTCCATTAGTTCATAATAAGTTTTATACTGTGCTATAACTGTATTAAGCGGAAACAGTAATACACGTGTGGTATACAAACAACCAGGTCCCTAGTTAACTCTAGTAAACTAGTCCATTGGGCAATTGATGATCAAGGTTTCCTGATCAGGAGATGTGAACAGTCTATTGACAATGGGGTCATGTCATTGGGAGAATGACATGATGGACACACACCCACCAGAAGTGTTGCAATGTGATCCAGTCACATAGTTCAACATTGCGATAACTATAAACGTAGTGACCCGATCCTTAAGACCGTGATGATCATACATAATTGCTATCTACCAGGATGCTTTGAGTGCATTAACCGTTACATTGGAACATGGTAACCATAAAGGTGTATCTTGGGTATTCCGAAGTAGATATGTTGATGAGTATGCAAATAGATCAAAATGGGATTTGTCCATCCGAGTGACGGATAGGTACTCTGGCCCACTCAGTGATATTACATCATAAAGATTGCGCAATCATGTGACTAGGTCACGGGGTTGTAATATCACGGGAAGGAGTAAACATGTTTGTCGGTAACGAGAATGAACTAGGTATATTGGATACCGACGATCAAACCTCAGACAAACAAAGTACCGTATGACAAAGGGATCAGGACTCAACGTTAACGGTTCAAACGATGAAGTTAATTCGATGGAAGCGCAGGGGCTCATCAAGGATTGTAACCAGATCCCACATGATGGTCATTGGTCAGAGAGTGTCTGATCATGTCTGATGTTTCCCGAACCGTAGGGTGTCACGCTTAAGGGTATTCGACGCAATAAGGATTGATTCGGGATCATCGGTGAAATAAGAGTGAACACCGGAATTGTTCCGGGAGGTGCCGGAAGTTGTTCTGGATATTTTGAAAGGTTCAAAATAATGTTTAATAATGTTTAAATATGTTTTATTATTTAATTAACAGAATTAAATATTAAAATATGATTAAATATAATTTAAAATTAATTAAAAGGCATATGGGCCTAAAGAGGCCCATTAGGGGAAGGAGAACCACGTTCACGCGGGAACGTTTCCCGCTTAACGGACTACATACTGGTATGTGACCAATTCCCTCCGTTACTTGCATCGCCATAGCATAGGTCTTGGGTTCGGGACGCGTAGGTCATGAAAAATTATTGTTTTCTGCCCCGTTCCCCAATAGTGTATTGTGTTGTTCTGGATGTCTCCCCTCCCAGCCTTTATATACTAGGCTAGGTCTCGGGGAGTCCGTACTAGGTTACAGAGATAGTTTCCTAGTTCTAGTCTTGTCTTGTACGCCAAGTTGTACCTTCCATGCTAGTCGCGGACTCCTATGTCGGCGCCGGGTTGGGCCAGTCATGGGCCTGTCGTGGCTTCCCACCGGGCCTTCTGCCTTCATACGCACCAGGTATCCTCACATACAGGAGTCGTGGGGTCACCCCCTCGTCAGTAGACCCCGAGTGCCTAGGGGACTCGAAGAGTCGCGCAGGGACTCGAATCCATCAACGCTTTAATGTAGGTAAGCGCGGCATCGCCGCGGGTCGCTGGCAGTTTTGAGCCATGACAATATCTGTTTCGAGGGATTGCTAAGGCTAAAGGGACCAAGGAGTCGACTGGTCGAGCCTTGGTGAATTGCGCTAGTGGCAAATACCGCAGTAGCCCAATCAATCTCACGTCCCTCGACATGAACTTGGAACGACCGGTGTCAAGCAAAGTCATGCCGCTGCTGGTCTTATAGGATCAATTGCTGCCAGTCTAAGCACATAGCCTGAGCGCGTCCGCTCGGCTCTTTCTATCATGCAAGCGCATGGAAAAGGTCGGGAGTGAAATCGCTCTGCGGCATTTCCCGGCCCGGCCGTTCTGCGCAGCGGGGTCTTACCTACACGCTAAGCTTGTGTGGCATCTGGGTACAGTGTGTCGTAGCCCAGGCATAATTATTTTTGTAGAGGCACGGAGCCTCGTTAGCGATGCACCCACTTGGAATAAACAATCAAGAGAGTTGTTTAGTCGTCACCCGCGGAGTTTGTAGTGAACTCAGGCGAGGAAAATAAGAAAGTGCCCACTCGGAATGTCGTCGAGTGCGCGAGTAACTTATGTTTGTCGAATTGCTAAGTCTTTTTGCGAGTAATCACTCGAATGCTTTACTTCTTTTGGGGTGAGGGAGCACCCGAACTCCAAGAGTATGTTGTTTCTGCTGGTGCGAGTGATCACTCGAGCACGTCTTTGCCTACTCGGTGAGGGAGCACCCGAACTCGAATAAAGGTACTCCCAATGGGAGTAAAAGATTTTTTTTAATAATATGAAAAAGCTTGTAAAGAGTTGAATGCTGACCGAAGATGCGTGCTTGAGAGGCATTGCTGAGGTGTGACGTTTGCTGGTCCGCTTGACAGGTTGGGTCGCCATGTCAAGTGAAAATGAAGTGACTTGACATCTGTTGCCCGAAAATTTCGCGCTGCGTGATGATGGCCCTCATATTTCGCGCGCGGTGGGCGGTATGATTAGTGCGCCTGTTGAGTTTTCCATGTTTCTCGGCTATCATGGTATCATGCCACGTCTGCTGGATTCCAAAACGAGCGGTGAAGATTTGCTTTCTCCAGCGGTTGGTTAAATACCGGGGGGTCTGGTGTGTTTAGGTTTTCAACCAGCCACTGCCTTCTCCTTCCTCTCTTTCTTCTTCCTTCATTGTTCTTTGCCTCCTGCCTGTCTTTTCGTGCGGCTTGCTAGTTCAGATCCATGTCCAAGCGTCCCGTAGTGCAGCACATGAGTCGGCGAGGATGACGGGCAGATGGGAGCGCTCTGCTTTTGGAACTGCAGATCTGGATGAGCTGGTGGCCGACGGCGTAGTGGCGCATGGTGCCGCCCGGATTCCTGGGGATGAGGAGGTTCCTGCGCCCCGTCCTGATGAGCGGGTATGCTTCCAGAGTTTCTTCCCCCGCGGCTTTGCACTTCCCATTCATCCTTTCCTCCGGGGATTGCTTTGCGCCTATCAATTTCAACTGCATGATTTGACTCCCAATGGGATTCTGCACATTGCTTGTTTCATTACGCTCTGTGAGGGTTTTTTGGGAATCTATCCCCATTGGGGCCTCTGGAAGCGTCTTTTCAATGTGAAGAGGACAAATTCTAAATATGCCATTGGGGGCGTGGGTATTTCCATTAAGGAGAAATCTGCCTACTTTGATCTGGAGAAGCTGGACTCCGTCTTTTCGTGGCGGAGGAGTTGGTTTTATCTGAAGGACCAGTGCATTGAAGGTCAGCGGTTTGGTCTGGCCCCTTTCGATCCTGCTGCGCGGGCGGTTAAGCGGTCTTCATGGGCACATCCTTTATCTTCTCGTGAGGTGTCTCTCGTGGAGCCGTTTGTGCAAAAGGTTACTGCTTTGAAGGATGAATTGACTGGCGGCCAGCTTATCTCCGTGTTTGTCAAGAGACGTGTGCAGCCGCTTCAGCATCAGGTGCGTCCCATGTGGCAATACACTGGTCCTGATGACTCGACCAGGTGTTCACCCGAGGAGTTTTCCGATGACGATCTTTTGTCCCGGGTTCAGCAAGTCACAAAGTGCACGAGCATTGGGGAAGAGAGTCTTGTTCGTCCTTACTCTGCTGACTTACCTCTTCCTCGGGTACTTGTTGTTGAATTATTTATTTGTACTGTTGACTCGTTTTTTGTTGATTACTGATGTTGGTTTGATCTGTAGGGTCACACCCCTTTGTTGAACAATACTCCGCAACCTGAAGATGCGGATATACTCGATGAGCCTGGTGAGGTTGATGCTGATCCTGTGCCTGCGGGTGATGGGGGTGCTTCTGGCACTTCGAGTGTTGTTGTTGTCGAGTCCACGGGTGTCCCACCGCCAGTTGCGGATGACTCTGGGGATTCAAGTCCTCTTCGTGTCAAACGCGCGTGATGCGATGGGTGGCGGTGATGACTTGCCGATGGTTGTGCAGCCTGCTGTTGCATGTCCTCCCTCAGCTGTCCAAAAAAGACGCAGGTTCGGTATATTGCTCCGTCCGGGTGCTGCGCCTGCTGGGTTAGTGTAACTTTCCTCTTTGTCTTTCTTCTTGCTCCTTTCTTTGGCTGGTATTCTGAAGATAAGCCGTTTTCAGGACTGCTCCTACTCCGGTTGCTTCCTCTACGAGTGCTAGTGTTGTCGTTGATCCTTCGACTGATTCTAGTGCGGCGTCTAATCGGCTGGTTGGTTCCTCTACTCCTGCGGCTTCGGGTGCTCGGACAGCTCCTGTGACTGCAGGCGCGGAGGGGACTTCTGCGACTGCTCTGTCTGGGGGGTCTGCTGCGGCTGTTGCGGCTCCTGAAGGGGACTTTCCTCCGGACGTTAAACTTGTGATCCCTGAGGATCACTTCTTGGCGAGGCGGGATCTTTCTTCCGAGGATAAAGCGAAGTTCTTTGATCGTATGGCGGAACAGGTATGTGATTTCTTTGCACTTCTGTGCTTTTCTAAAGTAGCCCCGAGGCTGCAAGCAGTCACTTGTGAGTGGTTGTAGTCTATGATTTTGGTCTTCCTTTTGTCGGTCTTATACATATTGGGAGCACGGCAGTGCTCCCAATGGGAGTAGCCCCCGAGGCTGCAAGCAATCATTTGTGATTGGTTGTAGTCTTTGAGTTTCTTCTTTCCTATGATTTTGACTTGATGTATTTGCTTGGGTGCATCCTTTATTCCGGATGTGCAAACGTGTGCTGACTGAAACTGATCGGTGGCGACGTGCTCATTACTCGGTCCAGGGGAGCCTGACTGCTATGAGACGTGAGATTCTGATTCTTGGTCTTTGTTTCTTTTGCTGATTCATGCTGCCTGACTGATGCTTTGTTCCGTAGGCCATAAGAAGGGTGCTGGCAAGCGGGCGGAAGCTGCGAAGAAGGAGCTTGCCGAGCTTCAGGCTCCTCTGGAGTCCAAAGAAAAGGAGATGCAGGCACAGCATGGCGAACTCGAGCGGTTGCGGCGGGTCGAGGAGCAGTTTCTCCAGGTCGAGAAGGCTGAGTGCGAGCGCCTGCAGGACTTTGCGAGCTCTCTAACTGGTTAGTGGACTCTTCCTGTCGTCCGTTTACTGGGGTTTGTTTGTCTCTGAGATTGCTGGAATTTTAAACTTTTCCTTTTTCCAGGTTCTGCGGGTATTGGGGCGATGGAGGTTACTGCTGCAGGTTCGGGTGTTCTCCGTGGCTCTGTAGATGTTTTCTTGGGCGCTGCTGTGGCTGTTGGGGATGTCTGTGCTCGGGCTTCAACTCTCCTGAAGCTTCTCCATGAGCATATGTTCCCGGATGCGGCGAAGCGTCCTGAGGGTCTCGATTCTCTGGTTGCTGCCTTCGGTCCGGATGGTGATCAGCTGGAGGGCTTGGTTCGTGAGAACGTGGTGAGTGGGTTTGCCACGTCTATTGTTGTTCTTCTGGGTCATGCTATCCCCATTGAGGATTCCATGGTAGATAGTTTGCCTGATTACACGGACGAGCAGAGTGCTCGAGCTACTCGGCTGGCCCGCCAGTTGCAACTGGTCGTGGAGGCTGCAAACAATTCTTCAGCCGAGGAGTAGGGTGAACCTGTTTTTGTTTTAAAAACTTTCAGCTGTAATGTGCCTCCTGCGAGACGACGGATCTAATTCATGGACCTGCTTTGCTTTTTGTGCTGCCTGTTGCCTTGTTTCCTTTGACTTGTTTCTCTTTGCGGTAGGCCATCCCGGGCGTTTCTCGGGCTTGGAATTTGCTGAAGGAGGATGCTCGCGAGGGTGCTTACGAGTCTGATTGCTTGAGGCTGAAAGAGGCCAAACGTGAGATCGTTCGGTTGAAAGGTGTTGTTGCGGTCCATCTCTCGAAACGTGAACGTGCCGAGGCAGTCTTGGATGGCTTGGCGGCTTGGATGATGAAGCTGTCTGATCTTCTGAAGGGTGAGTTTCTTTTTTTCTTTGACTGCTCGGCTGCGCGGGTTCTTTTCCTTGTGCTCTGTGGCTGATCTTTGTTCTTCGTTGTGAAGTGCTTGTTGGGCGTTCTCGCGAGGAAGAGAAGGCAGTTCAGTCTGAGTTGTTGCGGCTGGAGGACCCGGTTGTGCAGGCGAACAATCCTTTCTGGATGGATAGGACGCGTGCTCAGGTGTTCGCCATTCTGCGGATGCGGGTTGAGAGGGTACCGCGGGCTCTTGAGTACTGCTGCGGGGTGTTGGGCAGGATTTTTGATAAGTTTTACCCTTTAGATCCTGTCCCCTCTTCACTTGAGAAGCTTTGTCGGGTGTTCTCCCATCCTGCGGATCTGCGGCGTGTAGTTAATCACCAGATTTATGCAGGGGCTCGTTTTGCTTTTGCCTTTGTCCATAGTCATTGGTCGGGGTGGACATTATGTTGGCAGCTCGGGGTCCTCCTGGTGGTCGAGCTCAGCCGATGGACGACCATTACGCCGTGGCGGATAAGCCTGCAAATGAAGTTGTGAAGTGGGTGGTCGAGGATAATGACCATCTGTTGGGTGCTCTGTGCAAAGTAAAGTCAGAGCCTGGGGATTAGTCTTTGCTTTGTGCTGGTTCCTTTGCTGAACAACGTGTGTTACTGTTCTGTTTTGCTTTGTTCATCTGTTGTAAATCAATCTTGTGTGGTGTAGGCTTGTCTTGTCGGCTGCTGAGTTTTTGGGCGAGGGGTCCCCTCTTGCTATTTTTAGAGTCGCGTAAGCGAAGAACGCCTCGGGGAGTGGCTGCTACGGCGAGCCCCCGAGTGCCAATTTTTTAGTGTCGCGTATGCGAAGAACGCCTCGGGGGGTGGCTGCTGCGGCGAGCCCCCGAGTGCCAGTTTTTTAGGGTCGCGTATGCGAAGAACGCCTCGGGGGGTGGCTGTTGCGGCAAGCCCCCGAGTGCCAATTTTTTAGAGTCACGTATGCGAAGAACGCCTCGGGGGGTGGCTGCTGCGGCGAGCCCCCGAGTGCCAATTTTTTAGAGTCGCGTATGCGAAGAACGCCTCGGGGGGTGGCTGCTGCGGCGAGCCCCCGAGTGCCAATTTTTTAGAGTCGCGTATGCAAAGAATGCCTCGGGGGGTGGCTGCTGCGGCGAGCCCCCGAGTGCCAATTTTTTAGAGTCGCGTATGTGAAGAACGCCTCGGGGGTGGCTGCTGCGGCGAGCCCCCGAGTGCCAATTTTTTAGAGTCGCGTATGCGAAGAACGCCTCGGGGGTGGCTGCTGCGGCGAGCCCCCAAGTGCCAATTTTTTAGAGTCACGTATGCGAAGAACGCCTCGGGGGGTGGCTGCTGCGGCGAGCCCCCGAGTGCCAATTTTTTAGAGTCGCATATGTGAAGAACGCCTCGGGGGGTGGCTGCTGCGGCGAGCCCCCGAGTGCCAATTTTTTTAGAGTCGCGTATGCGAAGAACGCCTCGGGGGGTGGCTGCTGCGGCAAGCCCCCGAGTGCCAATGAGCAAGAAGAATTTTTGGAAGAATGTTTTCAATATTTTTCCTTTTGTTTCTTACACGAGGGGGCCTGCTGCTTGAAGTCAGCCCCTTTATTTGGATCGATGGCTTAGTAGCCCTAAGGACGGTAGATTGCTATGGCTCCCTTTAGCTTCTATGGTAGGGCCTCTTCCTCTGATGTTGTGGCTCCGCTGGCTTGGTGTGATCCGAAGGTTTCTGATATTTTGTGGAACTCTTTGTCGCAACGGTCGGATCTGACGAAGCTGCCGCTGACTATGATCACTCCTCGCGGGCCTCGCATTTTCATCTTGAGGTAGGCATAGTGTGGCACTGCCATGAAACGCGCGAAGGCTGGTCGCCCTAGGATGGCATGGTATTGTGATTTCCAGTTGACCACTTCGAAATCCAATGTCTCTTTGCGGAAGTTGCTCGTGCTACCGAAAACAAACTCGAGGCTTATTTTTACAAGGGGTAGACTGCTTTCCCTGGCACGATTCTATGAATCGTTGTGCCTGAAGTTTTCAGTGCTGAGTTTTGGATGAGCATTTCTTCTAGGGTTCTGGTGAATATGATGTTGATTCCGCTGCCGCCGTCCATGAAGACTCGCGACATATCATAGTTTCTGATTCTTGCTTCGAGTACTAATGCGGCGTGTCCTGGGAGCGGGATTACTGGCGGGTGTTCTTCCCGGGAGAAGGTGATTTCAGTCTCGGACCCGCGCAGGTATTCTGGGACAGCAGGGTGCGAGGAGACTGCGAGGAAAACTTATCTGGTGACCTGCTTCTGCTGCTTGTTTGATGGTCTTCCTTCTTGTATCATGTAGATCCGGCTTCATTCCTGGATTACTGCTACTTGCCTTGCTGGTATTGCAGGTGCTGGTGGTGCGTTGTGGGTGATGGTCCCGACTGCTACGCTTGCGAGAGGCTGTGCTGTTGTTGTTGTTGTAGATCGGCTTTTTTCTTCTGAGAGCTCGATGAATCGCCTGCAGTTCCTGAGGGTGTGTCCTGATCTGAGCTCTCCACGCTCGTTTCTGAACCCGTGTATAGTGCACGGTCCATCGAGATGCTCTTTGACCGAGCGATATGCCCGGGCGTCATCTTGTGGCTGCCTTCTTCTCCAATCCCGTTTTTGGACTTGGGGTGTTTCTTCTTGGTTGTCCATGTGTTGTATTCTCCTGTCATCGCGATGTCTGCCTTATCTGTCATCCGGGAAGTCGGCCGCGACCATATCGGGTCCTCTGTCATTGTAGAAGTTACGCCTCGGGCGTTTTCTTCTTCTGTCGAATCCTCTACCGCTGGTATGATAGTCGTAGTCGCGTTCTGAGCGCGCTGTCTGGATCTCTGATTCGTTCCGTACGGAGTCTTCTCCGTCTGTCCAATTGTTGGCTTGCTCTAGCAGTCGTGCGAGTGTTCGGACTTTCATCTGCCCGAGTTGCTCCTTGAAGTCGATGCGTTGCAAGCCCCTCCTGAATGCGTCGATTGCGCTTTCGTCCGATATGTCCTCGGCTGAGTTTTTGAGTATGGTCCATCGCCGGATGTATGCTCGCAGGGATTCTCTGGATCCTTGTTTGCAGGCCCTCAGCTCCTCGAGTGATGTCGGTCATTTGTAAATGGACTTGAAGTTCTCGATGAAGGCGCTGCGGAACTGTTTCCAAGAGCTGATTGATCCTCGTAGTAGGTTTTTCAGCCAGTGTCGTGTCGAGCTCTCGAGCATGAGTTGTATGTACTACATTGCTGTGATATTGGTTCCGCGCTGGAATTTGACGGTCGTTAGGTAGTCGTCGAGCCATGCTTCTGGCTCTTCCAGCCCGTCGTACTTGTGTGTTGTAGAGTTTAGCTTCAAACCTTTCGGCATCCTTGTTTCCCGTATGGATCGTGCGAAGCACAGTGCTCCACATGGTTCTATGTCCTCGTCTGAAGCTTGCTTGTCCGAGTACTCTTCGCGGGCTGCTCGCCTTCGCCTTCCTCGGTTGACTTTCTTTTGTGTTATGTCGTCGCGTGCGTCTCGCCGATTGTTGTTGCGTCTGTTGTTGTTGCCGTCGTTGTCGTGGTTTTTGTTTTTTTTTGGGCGCTTGCGCCAGTCGTCGCTGCTGTCGTCGTCGGGTGAACTGGGGTCCCTGTCCAGGGTCTGCTCGCGTGGGGCTCGTCTTGCGCCTACTCTTTTGGGGGCTGAGATGGCGTCTTTCATTATTTTTGAGTGCCATCGACGTGTTGCGATCTAAGCTGCCTTTCTTGCCTTTCTGAGCACGGGATAGGTACTCTTGGGCAGTAAAAAGGGCTTCTGCTGGCGTGAGTTGTTCTTCCTCGTCGTCGTCCTCTTCTAGCTTGAAGTCGTCATCTAGCTTGCGGGCCACCTTCTTCTTGTCTGTGCGTTTCAGATTGCTGAATCTGGATCTGACTCGGATGGGGGAGGCGTAGTCGGAGGAGTCGCTTCTGGGAGATGGCTTGCGGTTGTTCCTTGGGTCGATGGCAGTTTTTCCTTGCTTCTCTAATTCTAAGCGTTGTTGTCTTGTTCTCTTGGTGACGTCACTCGCCAGCTTGTTGTATGCTCTGAGCTCGTCTCGTGTTGCATTCTCCGGGAGTAGTTTGCCGCATTTGACTGCGTCCCTTACCCTGGCGAGTGCTTCCTTGGACAGGTAGATTTTTTCTACGTGATGGTCCTCTTTCGCCATGCCTGGGGTCTGGTGCTTGCTGCTTTCTGGCTCGTCGCTCCTATGATTGATGTGCTCTGCTCCTTTGTATGTTTTCATTGGTATGGTTCCTGGTTCTCCAAGTGTGACAGTGACCTGGCCGGTGTTGTCAAGATCACTGTCTTTGCTATTCGAGCGATTGTCTTGGCGACTGCTCGGGTCGTTATCTTGTCTTTTGTCATCTGTGGTTGGATCGTGGACGTCTGCCATGAACACTTGGGACAGCGTCTTGACTGTCGTATTTCTTGCGCGCATGTTGCGCTTCCTCCGTGGACCACTCGAGCAGTCGGGTTGGGAGTCGTGGCTGACTCACGGAGTCGTCATGCGGGCGGGTTCTGCTTCGGTCGCTGGTGTAGGATCTGTTGTTGCGGGTGCTCGAGCGCGATCCGTGAGACGGAGAACTCCTCAATGGTTGATGTAGATTTGGTATGCTTCGAAGATCAGGATGATGCCATCGCACAGGTCGGCGAAGGCCGGACGAAAGGCCGGGAGGTGGGCCATGAAACCGAGGGATCTGAATAGATCGGAGTCTGCCCGGGCCATGGAGTTGACGAGTGCTGATGGATTCGCTGTTTTGACGAATGCCGATGATGAGGCCGCCAAGATCGCGATTCCAACCTGCGAAGTTCCCACAGACGGCGCCAATTGACGGGGATCAACCCCGGAAAATCCCATGGTCAGGGACCCTAGGTTAGTCATAGATAAGGCACAGGTTGGACGATACTCGTCGGCTAACAGGAGAAGCACTTCCTGCTCGATATTATTGCGTAAGGGGGCGATTACAGTGGAGGCCAAGGCGAGTTCTCGCAAGGCTAGATGAGTAGATGTGTATTGTGTTGTTCTGAATGTCTCCCCTCCCAGCCTTTATATACTAGGCTAGGTCTCGGGGAGTCCGTACTAGGTTAGAGAGATAGTTTCGTAGTTCTATTCTTGCCTTGTACGCCAAGTTGTACCTTCCATGCTAGTCGCAGACTCCTATGTCGGAGCCTGGTTGGGCCAGTCGTGGGCCTGTTGTGGCTTCCCACCGGGCCTTCTGCCTTCATACGCACCAGGTAGCCTCACATGCAGGAGTCGTGGGGTCACCCCCTCGTCAACGGGGAAGCTGGGGACAGAGGTGTGACGCCCCCAAAATCAATCCGTGTACAGTAATCATACACGCAGGGTACACGGCTGAGATTAGGGTGCCACGGTGAGAATATCACAGCACAACACTAAACACAAAAGGATAAACAAATATGTTACAATACCAGGGATCACGAACATCCGAATACATAAGTCATACAAGCCATAATATCTGAGTACAGACATAGTTAGTCAAGTTTTGCCTTAAGAAGGCTAGCACAAATGACATCAGAGATACAGATCGAAAAGGCGAGGCCTCCTGCCTGGGATCCACCGAAATACTCCTGGTCGACGGGGAACTCGACGTCGTAGTAGTCGCCTCCGGGGTACTCCTGCTCCTGGGCACCAACGTCGGCTGCAGCGGCCGATCAGGCAAAGCGAAAAATGGAAATAAAGCAAAGGTGAGTATCTAGCATACCCGCGAGTCTTACGTCCGCTACTAAGCAATTATGCATGTATCAAATGGAAAGGGGAGGCTATATATGGTGGACTGCAAGATAGAAATCAGAATAAGGGTAAGAAGCTAGGCCTAACGAAGACTAGCATCTTCCGACGAGTCTTGCAGCATGAGGAGAGAATAGCCAACAGTTCATATAAAGCATAAAGTAACAAAGCAGCAGAAGTTGCTGCAGCATTGTATAATAGTAAGTCGTAATAATTAACAATGCCTCTGAGATCCCCTCCTCGACATCCCCGCGAGGAAGAGAACCCGGAACCATACAGCTTAATAATAATAGTTTGTAGTGGTAAGATCCAGCTTTAGCATAAAGCGTCTTATTACCGTGGACACGGCTATTCGAATAGATCAATCTTCCCTGCAGGGGAGCACTTCTGTTACACTACAACGCACGGATCTCCAGGGTGGCGTACATCTTGTTAGGGAATGCCCCACCGAGGCTATCCGACACTCCACAGCCCATCTTTCAAAATCAACAGAGAGGCCATCCGCCGGTCTAAATCCTAAGTACGCAGGGCATTGGACCCCAACCCTGATGTACTCCTGCACGGTGCGTGGGTGGCCGGGAAGCCGTAACAAAAACAACACAGCTCGATCAAAGAAGACCGCGCACTTCCCGGCAATCATCCCGCGGTACTGCTGACGTCTGAAGAGTCCTCGGACTACACTATGAAGCAGAGGAGCCCATAACTCATTATCCCACGTGTAGGCAGCGCGTACAAGCCAAAAGGCTACTCAAGTCATCCGCCGAACCATTTAGTATTTTATTAATTTGCGGGACAACCGTTATCGTTGCCTCGACTTAACTGACCCGCGGACAATGATAGCAACCAGGACCACCAGTACATCGGTGCCTACCCTGTCGTCCCACCAAGTCTCTGCGGTTACCAACAAGGTGAACCGTCTCCTTACCTTTTCTCGCGTGTGCTCCTGGAGGAGCTCGACGTTCGTAGTTTGGTAACTCTCGCGGCCAACGATCAGGGGCCAAGCACACCGGTACACTGGTCGTACCCTCCCTGTCGTCCCGTCGCAATACCTCTCGCGGGTACCGTTGGGTCGCCCGACTTCTTACCTGAAGGACAACCGTTGCTCAGGTACCTAGAGCGTCTATACAGAGTCAACAACGAGTGGAGTACAAGGATTACTCCTTGATAGCTCACACTTGATGGTGGCTCGGCAGAGCCGAGGTAGGGGGCCTGAGGCGGTGTCTGCATTGTACCGTACCTGTGCAGTTATAATATGTGTATCCGCGTTCACTCCCCTGAGTGATCACGGCCCGCTATATAATCCTAGCTAACAATGCGCAGGGCTCACTGCTGAATAATGCATAATTATAATAGGCAGCGTAGGATAAAGGAGGTACATCAAGGGGCGACAAAAACAGGATATAGAATTGAATAGGATTGTAACATAGCAGCAGGAATAACAATGCCTAGTGCAAGAAAAGTACAGAAAGATAGGAGATATTTGGGGAAGAGAATGGCTCTGCTTGCCTGGAAGCTCGACGGTCGGGGTACTGTCGTCGACGACGTAGTCGTACGCGGCAGTGGTGTAGTCAGCGGCAGCAACGGGGTCTACCGGAGATTAAGGGGGGGAGAAGAAATAGTAAATACAAGCAATCATACAAACAATGCATGGCATGACAGATGAATGATTATCGATGAGCTAACGTGGTACGATGATCTGAGCTCGAAGCGGGAATTCATCCGAGGGGTGAATTACCGGCTCCGGGGTGATTACCGCACAGGGTGTCCAGAGGGGGGAAGGATCAAGCCGGAGGTGTCGTTGGTACCGGACAAACATAAGGGGGTGTATCCGTGCTAGTTGATCTATTCTGAGAAACATTCGTGTTCGGAATAATTTCATCCGGGCACTCTAACAGTACCGGACAATTTATCGGACAGACGGTCCGGAGGGGGAAGGTTCGATGGTCGGTATGTTAGAGGGGGGTGGTATACCAATGGATATCGTATTCGTATTCGTTGTATTTTTCTGATCAATTTTGATATATAAATTATTTTAATCCGAGTTACGGATTAAAAGATATTAATTAAACAAGTTTTATTCAATTTTAAATCAATTAAATCATTTAATAAATTCTTTATATTTCTTTTATTATTTATTAAATACAATTAATAATCATTTTGATATACTGACCAGTGGGTCCCACTGGTCAGTGACTTTTTTAACAATTTAAATTAATTTAAATTAATTAACAGTGGGGGTGGCCCACATATAAGTCTAACATGTTTAATAATTACATTAAGTTAAACTAATAACTAGGTGGGCCCTAGGTGTCATACACTTGGCAGCAACTTAATCTTTTAATTAAGCTAAATGGGCATGGGGCCCATGTGTAAATCAGAGGGGGGTTATTATTCATTTCTCTGTTAGCTGATGATGAGGGGCTTAATTAGGGGGGTTAACCCCTAAGCTAAAACATGCCGGCCCCACTGTGAGAGACAGAGGGGGGGCTCTCCACAGCGCCCACGCCATGGCTAACGGCGAGCACAGGGAGGCCGGCGGCGAGCCTCGCGAGCAGCCCGGCGGTCAACTACACGGGACAGGGGAAATCGGACGGGGGGAGCTCAAAGGGGGGTAGCCGTGCAATCGCGCTCGGGGAGGGGCGGGTGCAGCAACGGCGTCGAATTTGGAGAAGGGGCGCCGCGGTCTGGAGGTAGAAGACGGTGTCGGTCGCGCGCGTACAGGGCGGCGGGGTTGATTCCTTGCGCGCGGGCGGGGGGGGGGATGAAGACGAAGATGGCGGTCATCAGGGACAAGGCGGTTGGGGCCAGGGGCACGGTGGCCGCGCCGTCAACGGGTTGTGCCCACGGCGAGCTCGGGTCCAAGCGGGCGTCTCTACCGCGCGATGAGGAGGAGATCGGGGGGCGCGCGGGTTAGGGTTAGGGTTGCAGGGGCACGCAGCAGGTGGCTTGGCCCTACTTGTAGGCGGCCGGAGCCGCTCGATGCCTGCCACGGCGGCGGCCGGTGCCGTGGCCGGCGGGATTGACGACTCGGGGGGAGGGGGGTCGAGGTGAACAGGGGAGGCGACTTGGGCTGGCTAGGTGCTGGGTGCTGGCCCAGGGTGGGGAGGGAGAAATGGGTTGTGCCCAGGTGCGGTAGATTAGGTTTTTGTTTTCTTTTTCTTTTTTCTGTATTTTCTCTTTTGTATTTATTTTAATTACTTGGGCATTTTTTTTAAATGTGGTTGGTGCCCCATAATTAAGGTTACAACTAAGGTCAGTGCCACAATAGCTTTGGGCAATTTTTTAAAAGTCATTTAACATTTCTTTTAAATATTAAATGGGTTATATGGGGTTTTTAGCTACTGTTTATAATTGTTTGAATTTATTTGTAGCTCACAAAATTAGCCAAGTTGGGGGAAAATGGCCCACTGAATATTAGTGATTTTAATAAAGTGGTTTCATAATTTTTGGAGAAAGTTTATTTTGCACCTTGGTTTTAATATTCCACCAAAGGCATTTTGAACTTTGATTTGATTTCAAATAGAAATGGTTTGGACTTTGTTATTGATCCATGAGGATCAAGGTCCATGATCCACATTGCTTGCAACAATAACAAAGGGAAATGAATTTGAACTTAACCAAGTTGATCAAACAACATTTTTGAACAGTAGTGATAAACAGTAATGGTGATTACTGTTCACTGACAGCAAGAGTGTTACAAATCTCCCCCACTACAAGAATTCTCGTCCCGAGAATTTAAGCGGTAGAGGGGAAATGATCGGGGTATTCATCGCGAAGGCGATCTTCGCGTTCCCAAGTGGCTTCATCTTCAAAATGATTCGACCACTGAACCTTGAGGAACTTGACGGTCTTGTTGCGGGTTCGACGTTCAGACTGATCAAAAATGCGGCTCGGATGTTCTTGATAAGTCAAGTCTTGTTGCAGCTCAATCATATCATGTTCCACTTCTCGAATGGGGTCCTTGAAGAAATATCGGAGTTGCGACACGTGGAAGACATCGTGGACTTGAGAGAGGTTCAACGGCAATTCCAAAGGGTATGCCACTGGTCCACTCCTGGAAAGGATACAGAACAGGCCAATGTAGCGAGGAGCTAACTTGCCTTTGATCCCGAAGCGGTGAGTGCCTCGCATGGGGGTGACACAGAGGTACGCGTATTCGTCAGGCTGATCGACCATTTCCTTGTGCTTGCGGTCATAGTTGCTCTTCTGACGAGACTGAGCGGCCTTCAGATGTTCACGAATAACTCGAACTTGATCTTCAGCATGTTGGATAATGTCTGGACCAACGAGTGCTCGTTCCCCAGTTTCTGACCAATTCAGAGGGGTTCGACACTTACGTCCATAAAGAACTTCAAAGGGGGCGATCTTCAGACTAGCTTGATAGCTATTGTTATACGAGAATTCAGCAAATGGAAGAGATTCCTCCCATTTCTTACCGAATGAGATGACACAATCTCGAAGCATATCTTCAAGCACTTGATTAACTCGTTTGACTTGTCCTTGCGACTGGGGGTGATAAGCGGTGCTGAAATTCAGGTGAGTGCCCATAGCTTCTTGGAAACTATCCCAAAATCTTGAGGTGAAAATGTTGCCTCGGTCAGAACTGATCTCCAACGGAATACCGTGGAGCGACACGATTCTAGAAACATACAAGTCTGCTAACTGACTAGCAGAGATCGTCTCCTTGACTGGCAGAAAGTGGGCAACCTTGGAGAAGCGGTCGATGACGACAAAGATAGCATCGTGGCCTTTCTGCAATCCGGGAAAACCAGTGACGAAGTCCATCTCGATCTTGTCCCACTTCCATTCAACAATAGAAAGTGGTTGTAGAGTTCCAGCAGGTCTTTGATGTTCTGCTTTCACGCGACAGAAAACGTCACACTCGTCAACATATCGAGCGATGTCTTGCTTCATGTTAGACCACCAGTACCGCTGACGAAGATCTTGGTACATCTTGGTACTACCAGGGTGAATCAACAAAGGAGTATCATGAGCTTCTTTCATGACGCGCGGGGTCAAGTTTAGATTGGGCTTACTCCTAGGGACCGCTAAACGATTCTTGAAATACAATGTACCATCATCAGCAACAGTGAAACATGATGGCTTTCCTCTAGCGATATACTTCTTGATCTTCTCAACATCAGAGTCACATGTTTGTATCCACTTGATGGTGCTGTCGAGGTCCGGCTCAACCACAAGGTTATTCACATATCCCTGAGGAAAAATCTCAAGGTTTAGCTTGCGTAGCTCTTCATACAGAAGTGGCTGTTGTACTTGAACTTCAAGTTCACTACAGTAGGCTTTGCGGCTCAAGGCATCGGCCATCACATTAGCTTTGCCAGGGGTGTAATGAATATCCATGTTGAAATCGGCTATTGTCTCGAGCCATCTTTTTTGGCGGAGATTCAGATCTGGCTGAGTAAACAGGTAATTCAGGCTTTGGTGGTCGGTGTAGATCTCGCAACGATTACCAACGAGGTAATGTCGCCAAAGCTTCAATGCATAAATTACCGCTGCCAACTCGAGATCATGTGTTGGATAGTTCTCTTCATGAGAACGCAACTGGCGAGAGCCATAAGCTTCACTTTGCGCTCTTGCATTAGGACACAGCCTAATACTTGACGAGATGCGTCACAATATATCATGAAGTCCTTCCGGGTATCAGGGGGAGCAAACACTGGGGGAGAAGTGAGCTTGTCCTTGAGAGCTTGGAAACTTTCCTGACATTTATCAGTCCACTCAAACTTGACACCTTTGTGAAGCAGATTGGTCAGAGGCTTGGCAATCTTGGAGAAGTTCTCGACGAAACGGCGGCAATAACTGGCGAGTCCGAGGAAACTTCTGACTTGCTTGACAGTCTTGGTTGGAGTCCAATCCAGGATAGCCTGAATACGTTCTGGGTTGACGGCAATGCCATCCTTGGAAATCACGTGGCCAAGGTAGGTTACTTCGGGAAGCAAAAACTCACACTTAGAATACTTAGCATAGAGTTTGTGTTCTCGTAGCTTTTCCAGTATAAGACGAAGATGTTCAGCATGATCTTCTTCATTCTTGGAGTATATCAAGATATCATCCAGATAAACCACGACAAACTTGTCGAGATATTCCATGAATATGTAGTTCATCAACTTGGATAAAGTGGCTGGGGCATTGGTTAGGCCAAAGGACATGACAGTGTACTCGTATGAACCATAGCGAGTTATGAAGGCGGCCTTCGGAATGTCCTCTTCACGGACCCGGATCTGATGGTAACCCAACCTTAAGTCGAGTTTCGAGAACACCGTAGATCCAGCGAGTTGATCATACAGATCGTTGATCCGAGGAAGACGATACTTGTTCTGTATTGTTGCCTGGTTGATAGGTCGGTAATCTTGGACTAAACGGTTCGTGCCATCACTCTTCTTGACAAAGAGCGAAGGTGCTCCCCAAGAAGAGGAACTGGGGCGAATGAATCCTTTCTGAAGTGCCTTGTCGATTTCCTCCTTAAGTTCAAGGAGTTCATGTGGAGGCATCTTGTAAGGACGCTTGGCAATAGGAACAGTGCCTGGCTTCAAGTCGATGACGAATTCCACCTCTCTGGTCGGGGGTATTCCCGGCAGTTCCTCTGGGAAGACGTCGGGAAAATCACGAACGACCGGAACGTTCTCAATCCCTTCCAAAGGTGAGACATTCAAGGAATTCATCATAAAGATATGCGTTTCGGCATCTCGGGTAATTTGGGTGGTGTGGTTAACAATCTCGCCGGAGGGGTGTAAAAGTCGAACAGAACTGGTGCCACAATACAGTGCGGCATCGTGAACTTTCAACCAATCCATTCCCAGACTGAGGTCTATGGTGGAGGTTTTCAGGATGATGGGGGACACAAGGAATATAATCCCTTCGACGTCAATGGTGACATCGTGTACCATCATGGAGGTTTGGCAACGGCCTCCAGGGGTGCGAACAATCATCGGTGGGTTCATCTTCTCAAACGTAATGTTACGCGATAATGCAAATGCTTCCGACATGAATGAATGCGATGCTCCTGAATCAAATAAAACAGTAGCAGGTGCGGAATTAACGAGAAGGGTACCCATCACGGTAGCGGGTTGTTCCTGAGCTTCTTCAACATTAATGTTGTAAGCATGTCCACGAGCATGAGAAGCAGACCCAGTGTTATAGTTGGGGGTCCTGTTGTTGCCACGACCATTTCCGCGGCCAGTAGGGTGAACTACCAGTTGCTTCTATTTCTGGGGGCACTCTCTAGAAAAATGACCAGGCTGGCGGCACGTGAAGCATAATCCATCCTGAGGACGAAGGGGTGCAGCATTGGTTGGTGGAGGCAGAGATCTTGGCATCTGCGGTGGCGGAGGCAGACGGGGTGCAGCATAAGACGGCCTTGGAGCAGGGGCAGGTGAATGGGTCACACTGTGAGGAAGCCAGATGTGACGCTTCTGTGTTGCGCCCGAAGATGATCCAACATCATGATAGCGTTTCTGCGTGTCCTTGAACGCCATCTGGGCAGTCTCGACGGTGATAGCCTTGTTCACCATGGTGGCGAAATTGGTAAAATCATGAGCGGCAAGAGCGAGCCTGAGGTCTGCATTGAGTCCACGACGGAACTTTTGTTGTCTGCGAGCATCAGTGGTGATCTCTTCTTCCGCATAGCGAGAGAGGTTGAGGAACTCGCGCTGATAGGCTTCAACAGTCATGTTGCCCTGAGTGAGGTTGCGGAATTCTTCCTGCTTACGGTCCATGATCCCCTGAGGAATGTAGCGAGCGCGGAAGGAAGATTGAAATTCATCCCAAGTGATGACTTCTCCAACTGGAAGTGAACGCTTGTGGGTGCTCCACCACTGGGCAGCGGCGCCTTTCAGATGATAAGACGCAAAGTTCACATAGTCGGCTGGATCGACATTAGCAGACTCCAGCTCGAGAGTGATGTCGCGAAGCCAGTCATCAGCATCCAACGGCTGAACAGTGTTGCGGAACATAGTGGGGTTGAGGCAGGTGAAGTCGTGCAGAGTCACGGTGGCGTGCTGATGGTGGTGCCCATTCTGATTCGGCTGGGGGAACTGAGCCATGACATTCTCCATGAACTGACGGTTCAGCTGGAACTGTTGCATCATCGCGGCCATGTAATCCGGCGGCGGAGGTGGGTCGTTGGCGCCACGACCACGACCACCACGACCAGCCATCCTGCTAGAATTTAACAGGGGTATTTCAGCGATGAAAATTTAACGAGACACCAGAATCAAGACTAAAGTAAAGCGACAACGAAGAGGAGGCACGGATATATATAGGAGTAGTCATATAAGACATACACATTCACACACATAGTCAATCGAAAATCGGGCAGCGTAACGTCGTAGAAATTAAGGAAAAAGGACTCACTAGGCGGCGCGCAAACCGCGGTTAGGATTACACGACGCGACATATATTCCACTATGTCAATCACGCCGCAAGAAAACTGTTGGCCATAGGAGTTAATGCCAGAGGACGCGCGGCCTACCCAGAATGAGAATGGGCTCCGTGGTCCGGGACCTGGGGTAGAACTCCTGCCACACGACTCAATCAATGGAGGAAGCACCAAAACGCCGGATGGAATCAAGAGAACGTGATCCTAATGTCAGAGTTTGTAAAACTTGCCAGCAAGGATAAGAGAGTCGAGTCCCAGAGCATAGGTAAGGAGAAAAGGATCCTAATACCATAGATATCACACGTAGTGACATCGATGTGGGCCCGTAAGCCAAATATTAAGTTAGCAAAATAGTTTTTCAAAGTCTAGACTCAACTTCGACCAAGTAGTGGTGGGGTGGCTTCCTACAGGCAGTCGGCTCTGATACCAACTTGTGACGCCCCCAAAATCAATCTGTGTACAGTAATCATACACGCAGGGTACACGGCTGAGATTAGGGTGCCACGGTGAGAATATCACAGCACAACACTAAACACAAAAGGATAAACAAATATGTCACAATACCAGGGATCACGAGGATCCGAATACATAAGTCATACAAGCCATAATATCTGAGTACAGACATAGTTAGACAAGTTTTGCCTTAAGAAGGCTAGCACAAATGACATTAGAGATACAGATCGAAAAGGCGAGGCCTCCTGCCTGGGATCCACCGAACTACTCCTGGTCGACGGGGAACTCGACGTCGTAGTAGTCACCTCCGGGGTACTCCTGCTCCTGGGAACCAACGTCGGCTGCGGCGGCCGATCATGCAAAGCGAAAAAGGGAAATAAAGCAAAGGTGAGTATCTAGCATACCCGCGAGTCTTACGTCCGCTACTAAGCAATTATGCATGTATCAAATGGAAAGGGGAGGCTATATATGGTGGACTGCAAGATAGAAACCAGAATAAGGGTAAGAAGCTAGGCCTAACAAAGACTAGCATCCTCCGACGAGTCTTTCAGCATGAGGAGAGAATAGCCAACAGTTCATATAAAGCATAAAGTAACAAAGCAGCAGAAGTTGCTGCAACATTGTATAATAGTAAGTTGTAATAATTAACAATGCCTCCGTGATCCCCTCCTCGACATCCCCGCGAGGAAGAGAACCCGGAACCATACAGTTTAATAATAATAGTTTGTAGTGGTAAGATCCAGCTTTAGCATAAAGCGTCCTGTTACCGTGGACACGGCTATTCGAATAGATCAATCTTCCCTGCAGGGGTGCACTTCTGTTACACTACAACGCACGGATCTCCAGGGTGGCGTACACCTTGTTAGGGAATGCCCCACCGAGGCTATCCGACACTCCACAGCCCATCTTTCAAACTCAACAGAGAGGCCATCCGCCGGTCTAAATCGTAAGTACGCAGGGCCTTGGACCCCAACCCTGACGTACTCCTGCACGGTGCGTGGGTGGCCGGGAAGCCATAACAAAAACAACACAGCTCGAGCAAAGAAGACAGCGCACTTCCCAGCAATCAGCCCGCGGTACTGCTGACGTCTGAAGAGTCCTCGGACGACACTATGAAGCAGAGGAGCCCATAACTCATTATACCACGTCTAGGCAGCGCGTACAAGCCAAAAGGCTACTCAAGTCATCCGCCGAACCATTTAGTATTTTATTAATTTGCGGGATAACCGTTATCGTTGCCTCGACTTAACTGACCCGCGGACAACAACAGCAACCAGGACCACTACTACATCGGTGCCTGCCCTGTCGTCCTACCAAGTCTCTGCGGTTACCAACAAGGTGAACCGTCTCCTTACCTTGTCTCGCGTGTGCTCCTAGAGGAGCTCGACTTTCGTAGTTTGGTAACTCTCGCGGCCAACGATCAGGGGCCAAGCACACCGGTACACTGGTCGTACCCTCCCTGTCGTCCCGTCGCAATACCTCTCGCGGGTACCGTTGGGTCACCCGACTTCTTACTTGAAGGACAACCGTTGCTCAGGTACCTAGAGCGTCTATACAGAGTCAACAACGAGTGGAGTACAAGGATTACTCCTTGATAGCTCACACTTGATGGTGGCTCGGCAGAGCCGAGGTAGGGGGCCTGAGGCGGTGTCTGCTTTGTACCGTACCTGTGCAGTTATAATATTTGTATCCGCGTTCACTCCCCTGAGTGATCACGGCCCGCTATATAATCCTAGCTAACAATGCGCAGGGCTCACTGCTGAATAATGCATAATTATAATAGGCAGCATAGGATAAAGAAGGTACATCAAGGGGCGACAAAAACAGGCTATGCAATTGAATAGGATTGTAACGTAGCAGCAGCAGTAACAATGCCTAGTGCAAGAAAAGTACGGAAAGATAGGAGATATCTGGGGAAGAGAATGGCTCTGCTTGCCTGGAAGCTCGACGGTCGGGGTACTGTCGTCGACGACGTAGTCGTACGCGGCAGCGGTGTAGTCATCGGCAGCAACGGGGTCTACCGGAGATTAAGGGGGGAGAAGAAACAGTAAATACAAGCAATCATACAAACAATGCATGGCATGACATATGAATGATTATCGATGAGCAAACGTGGTACGATGATCTGAGCTCGAAGCGGGAATTCATCCGAGGGGTGAATTACCGGCTCCGGGGTGATTACCGCACAGGGTGTTCAGAGGGGGGAAGGATCAAGCCGGAGGTGTCGTGGGTACCGGACAAACATAAGGGGGGTGTATCCATGCTAGTTGATCTATTCTGAGATACATTCGTGTTCAGAATAATTTCATCCGGGCACTCTAACAGTACCGGACAATTTATCGGACAGACGATCCGGAGGGGGACGGTTCGATGGTCGGTATGTTAGAGGGGGTGGTAGACCAACGGATACCGTATTCGTATTCGTTGTATTTTTCTGATCAATTTTGATATATAAATTATTTTAATCCGAGTTACGGATTAAAAGATATTAATTATACAAGTTTTATTCAATTTTAAATCAATTAAATCATTTAATAAATTCTTTTATATTTACTTTATTATTTATTAAATACAATTAATAATCATTTTGATATAATGACTAGTGGGTCCCACTGATCAGTGACTCATTTAACAATTTAAATTAATTAACAGTGGGGGTGGCCCACATGTAAGTCTAACATGTTTAATAATTACATTAAGTTAAACTAATAACTAGGTAGGCCCTAGATGTCATACACTTGGCAGCAACTTAATCTTTTAATTAAGCTAAATGGGCATGGGGCCCATGTGTAAGTCAGAGGGGGGGTTATTATTCATTTCTCTGTTAGCAGATGATGAGGGGCTTAATTAGGGGGGTTAACCCCTAAGCTAAAACAGGCCGGCCCCACTGTGAGAGACAGAGGGGGGCTCTCCACAGCGCCCACGCCATGGCTGACGACGAGCACAGGGAGGCCGGCGGCGAGCCTCGCGAGCAGCCCGGCGGTCAACTACACGGGACATGGGGGAAATCGAACGGGGGGAGCTCACAGGGGGGTAGTCGTGCAATCGCGCTCGGGGAGGGGCGGGTGCAGCAACGGCGTCGAATTTGGAGAAGGGGCGCCGCGGTCTGGAGGTAGAAGACGGTGCCGGTCGCGCGCGTACAGGGCGGCGGGGTCGATTCCTTGCGCGGGCGTGCGCGGGGGGGGGATGAAGACGAAGATGGTGGTCACGAGGGACAAGGCGGTTGGGGCCAGGGGGCACGGTGGCCGCGCTGTCAACGGGCTGTGCCCACGGCGAGCTCGGGTCCGAGCGGGCGTCTCTGCCGCGCGATGAGGAGGAGATCGGGGGGCGCGCGGGTTAGGGTTAGGGTTGCAGGGGCACGCAGCAGGGGGCTTGGCCCTACTTGTAGGAGGCCGGAGCCGCTCGATACCTACCACGGCGGCGGCCGGTGGCGGGATTGACGACACGGGGGGAGGGGGGTCGAGGTGAACAGGGGAGGCGACTTGGGCTGGGCTGGCTGGGTGCTGGGTGCTGGCCCAGGGTGGGGAGGGAGAAATGGGTTGTGCCCAGGTGCGGTAGATTAGGTTTTTGTTTTTTTTTCTGTATTTTCTCTTTTGTATTTATTTTAATTACTTAGGCATTTCTAAAAAATGTGGTTGGTGCCCCATAATTAAGGTTACAACTAAGGTCAGTGCCACAATAGCTTTGGGCAATTTTTTAAAAGTCATTGAACATTTCTTTTAAATATTAAATGGGTTATATGGGGTTTTTAGCTACTGTTTAGAATTATTTGAATTTATTTGTAGCCCACAAAATTACCCAAGTTGGGGGAAAATGGTCCACTGAATATTAGTGATTTTAATAAAGTGGTTTCATAATTTTTGGAGAAAGTTTATTTTGCACCTTGGTTTTAATATTCCACCAATGGCATTTTGAACTTTGATTTGATTTCAAATAGAAATGATTTGGACTTTGTTATTGATCCATGAGGATCAAGGTCCATGATCCACATTGCTTGCAACAATAACAAAGGGAAATGAATTTGAACTTAACTAAGTTGATCAAACAACATTTTTGAACAGTAGTGATAAACAGTAATGGTGATTACTGTTCACTGACTGTGAGAGTGTTACAGGAGGCCAGCCGCTCGGGGCATGGAGGCGGACGAGGGCCGCCAACGGTGAGGCGGGAGGCGGCTGAAGCCCGCCGGCAAGGAGGCAGGCGGGCGCGACCGTCTAACTCCCGTGCCCAGCCATGGCGCCCGTAGCGGACAAGCAGCGAGGCGAGAGGCGGGCGCTACCAGCGAACTCCCGACCCGCCATGGCGCCCACAGCAGACCACGGCGTCGCCTCCAAGTGTCGCTCCCTCCACGGCAGGTACACGGCGGCGCGGCGGGATCTGGGGCGGCGCGGTGGCTGGATCGGCGGCGTGTTGCTCGGCGGCGGGGCGACTAGAACAGGGCGCAGGGGTACACGAGGAAGAGGGAGTTTCCGGCGCTAATAACTTGCATGCGGGATACACAAAGAACTTGCGTTTTCTTCAGCCTGGTTGAGAGGCCCTTTTTTGTATCCGTCGGGCCAGGCTGAAAGGCCCGTACAACTTACCAAACAGCTAATTTTTGCATGGTGGGTGCAAGCCAGATGCAGTACGGGCAACCAAACAACCCCCAAGTGATCGGACGACC
This sequence comes from Bromus sterilis, assembly GCA_950022295.1. Taxonomy (NCBI): domain Eukaryota; kingdom Viridiplantae; phylum Streptophyta; class Magnoliopsida; order Poales; family Poaceae; genus Bromus; species Bromus sterilis. The sequence goes on along the minus strand of OX465596.1, from coordinate 340,584,546 downwards.
CATAAACAGAGATGAGCTCCCAAACCAAATTTGTTGATTTGTTCGTAAGCATAAGGTCGAGAAATAATTCACTACGATCAACGACACCCACATCAAACAAGTTTAGGCTAGCGCCAATAAGGATACCACCAGAGGAACTAGAAGTCGACAACCATGCCAAGAGAAGCGGTCGGGCCCAGCCACAGAAGATATTTCCGGATTCGAGGTCTCCTTTTTCGTTTTCTGGAGGCATATAAAATCAACTTGTGTACCCTCAAAAACTTGTGTAGCCTGACCAAATCATGCAGTTGGTTTCAGGACCCTCTAGTCTGAAACCTCAAACGTTCCAAGACATGATCCTCATTTTCAATTTAGAAAGGGATGGGGTTTCAGGCCACAACCAACCGTACTTAGACAGGGATCAGCAGGAGCAGCAAAGCCTGGGGTGGCATCCTGGGCAGGGGGATGGGGATCGACGCCTCCGCGGGGGCCGACTTAGAGCATGGTTAATAGTATAGCCAGCTGCTGGCTATAAGATGTTGCCATGTCATCTATAGCCAAGCTTATAGCCCACAAGTACAATAGTTAGGTAGATAAGTGTACTATTTTTATGATATGTGGCCCACCTTACGTTATCACAAGGTGTCTAGGAGCGCGTGTTGCAGCCGGCTGTTAACTAGTAGCCCGCTTCTCTTCTCTCTCCTCTTCTCTTTCTTCCAACTCATCAAAAATATAATACTTCCTCCGATCCATATTATTTGTCTTAAAATAGATGTATCTAGATGCATTATAGTAATAGATACATCAATTTTAGGACAAGTAATATGGATCGGAGGAAGTATTTTATTTCTTATAGCCCGCCTACGTCACCTTATTGTACTTGCTCTTAGCGAGAGCCACCTGGGCCAGCTCGTTAGCACGCAACAGGGTCGGAATGGCGGAAAGAGAGGGGGGGAGAGGTAGTACTGTTCCCAAGAATTACCCCAGAATCAGATGCAACACGAATAAAATGCGAATCAAGAGGAGTAGTTCGTTTAGGTGATGACCGCGGGGGAAAAGCCAAGAGGGGCCTAGGGATAGGGTTCATGAAATCATCTTTTGGTTTGGGAGAACGAATAAACCACAGTAAGAAAACTCTGTGCACTCAGACCCAAGCGTAAATTTCAAATTTTCATTCACAAGTGATTATTTCGAAAAGTCTGAGACCACTATGTGGGCCAACCTCATTTAAGAAAAGATACTGAAATTGAACCATCAAAATAACATTTCAGCAGAATAAAGTTCAAAATATGAGTTCCACATGGGCTTGCATTACTCAAACAGGGATAAACGTAAACCTGACATGTTGAACGCACGCACGATTACAAACAGCTGAATGAGAAGAAATACCGATCGACCATGTGATTACATTTTCTTAGTTCAACCTCGCAACTGGAAACAAAACTAGTTGGTTGATTACAGTGACTTGCACTTTTCTAGATAAACCCGCCTGAAAACAATACACATGGATTGATCATCCCGATTTACTCTACTAGTAGTACGTATTATTTAAACTACACAACTAAAGATAAACCACTTAATTAAGCGCGAGCTATCAAGAAGGCAGCAGCAGCAGGTTCATGTCAATCATTGCATCGTCAGTGCCCGTTGAAATTGGCGAATAGCACGATCTGAAAAGATACGAGTGACAAAAATCATAAGAATGAAGGCAACGATGCCGCATTTCATACAGAAAAAAAAATGAAGCATAAGCATGACATTGCTAAAACTTCACACCTACGAAGAATGAAAACTGGAACATACAAAAGATTGGGTTTGGAAGGTGTTTTTCAGATTGAGTACAAACTACAAAGCAGAAAACGTATACAAGTTCCCAGTTATGCTTGGAGCATCTCCAGCCGTTGAGGCCCCCAAGATGCATCTTTTTCGCCCCTTGGGGGTCATCCCGCAGCCTTATGTCCGGACCTAGTAAATTTTTCCCAGCCGTCCCCCCAATAACCCCCTCGCTCGCCCCCTTCTTCTCTGGTTAGTTCGAACCCGAGCTCGCGCTCGCCCTAGCCATCGCCGTCCACGCGGCCATTGACCTCTCCAGCGTCTGAAAAGGTGTCCAGGAGCTGCGCGGTGGACGTCCACTTCGACTAGGCCCGCTGGTTCGTGCGGGGAGGCACCAGACGCTCGGGATCGAGCCGGTCGTCCGCCATGGCCGTCGTCGTCTCGTCGTCGAATTTGTCGCTTCCGGTCGTCCCCTCGCCTGCTGGCCATGTCCACGAGCTCCGCGATGAGCTCCTCTACCGATTCCCCTGCTTTTCCCCCTCGATCCGTTGACGAGGCACCGCAGCCGCTCGCCGTCCGCCGGGCAGTGCCGCTCCCGGTACACAAGCCGGTCCCGCGGTAAGCGCAGCGACTACTCCACGTCCTCGCAGGGCGTGTGCCGCAACCTGTGGCTGCTGGCGGAGGTCCAGACGCCGCTGGTGGACGAGCTGCACGCGCGCGGCGAGCTCCCGCGGATCGTCGCCCTGCTCTGCGCCGCCGACCCCCGCGCGCGCCGGCGCTGGAGCTGGTCCTCCGCGTGGCCTTCTACGGCCGCCGCGAGGTGTTGGACGCGCTGCTCGCTGAGGGCCTCCTCAAGCGCCTGCTCTGCCTGCAGCTCGCCGCTCCAACGGACGACGACGACGAGGAGACGGTGGCGTCAAGCGGGTGGCGCGTTTTGCGGTGCAGGTGGATGCCGGGCAGGGGCTGCGGCCGCGGGAGAAGCGGGCGGCGAAGCTATAGATCCTCCGGCGGGTGAGGGAGGCGGCCGTGTCCCCCGCCGAGGAGGCCTCCGCGCTGGCCGAGGTGCTCTTGGGCGCGACGCCGTAGCCCTGGCAAGAGAGGAGAGAGGAGAGAGGAGAGAGAAAGGAAAATGATGCTAACTGTGGGCCAACAACGGCGAAAATATAGCCCCGGGCGCCCCAGGAGACCTCAGCTTTCTGGAATTCCTTGGGTGCGCCGGACTCAATTTGGACGAAATTCGGCGCTATTTGAGACTTTGGGAGTGTGACTAGGAAAATTTAATAGCGCCGGAGGTAGAAAAACGCCGCTTGGTGGGCGGCTGGAGATGCTCTTATCTAGCTCAGATACCATCATCCATATTTTTATGTTGCTAACAAAAATACAATAATATTTAGTACTATGGTCTCTTAGAGCAACTACAATGCGCCGACGCATTTGTCCATTTTGTGTACGATTTCGTCGACACGAACAGGAATCGCGGCCCAACACACCGACGCAAACGGACACGGCGCGCGTTTGTTTTCGCGTCCATCTGGACCCGTCTCCGGCCCAAATTTGGGTCGGGTTTGCGTCAGCGCGGACGCGCGGGGTCGCCCGCCCTTGTCCTCTCCTGGCCTACACGTTGGCCACACATCCATCACATTTCCCTCCATTATCCCCCAAAACCTTCCGCACTTCCGACCATGGCGGTCGAGCCAAATCCCACTGCCCCCGCTGCTCCCACCCCGGCCGTCACCGGTCCCAAGCAGCGGCTGAAACCCAAGAAGGAGGCCACGCCGAAGGAGAAGGCGCGAAACAGGACCTTCGATTCGGCCAATAGAGCCGGTCGGCGCAAGGCTGCGGCCGAAAGGTCGCTGCGACCTTGAATTTATGTTTACTTCCACAAGCGCAAGATGTTCCTTCCGTACAAGATGGAGAGCAACCGAACGGAGGAGTCCCTCAAGAAAACATGGGGATTGATTCAACAAGAGTGCAACAAGTTTTGCGCTACCCTTGAGAGCATCGAAGCGCGTCTCGTGAGGGACGGAGTCAAGGACATAGTATGCATCTTCAACATTTCTTTCATTTATTGTTGCCATTGGCATGGCCATGGCTATTGCATTTATTGTTGCCACCGGCATGGCCATGGCCACTGCCGCGCCCACACCCAGGGCCAAGGCCACTGCCACTGCCATGGCCATTGCATTTTATTGTTGCCATGGCCATTGCATTTTATTGTTGCCATGATCATTGTGTGTAGGCCTTTCAAACTTTGGAATTGTTCAAAGTCCAACATGGCAACAAGTCATTCACCCTCGCCATTGTTGAAACATCATTGCCAAGTTGTCAAAGTTTAGGGAGCAATATGCCGCCCAAAAAAAGAATGGAGGGTCGGCGGCCGTGGTTGAACATGATGAGGGTGAGAAAAGGCCAAAGGACAAAAAAACTCCAAAGTCGACAACAAGCGTGATGCGGCTACACTTGCGTTGCAAGAAACCTTGAAAGATTTCATCACGAGCAAGGAGATGAGGGACGAGAAGAAGCGCCAAGAGAAGGAGGGGCAAATGAAGATGTACCTCGAGATTTAAAAGAAGAAACTTGAAATCGAGGAGAAGCAAGTGAAGCTCGTGCTCATGACACAACAAATGGAGATCATGAAGATGGACTTAAACACCGTTTCTCCAAGGAAACGAACTTGATTCGAGAAGATGCAAAACGAGATACTCGCTCCGAATGAATGATCCACGACGGCCATGTGTGGCGTTGGGAATTTTGTTTCTTGTAGGCTGGCATGTGTAGCCGGTCGCTGGTAGTTCCAGCTGAACTTGTAGGCGTCAAACTGTGCACTTTTTTATTATGAAATGGCGCGCGCTAGCGCAGGACCTGGCATAGCCACTGGCATGCCCTTTTATTTGGCCCGGACAAAACGTGTGCTGCCGTTGGGTGACGCGGTCAGGAAAGTGCGGACAACGATCTGCGTCGAAGCAGACGGACATAAATCAAACAAAACGCAAGTTACCACTCTGACCAGAAATTCCCAGCTAATATTGAAGGAAATGTCCAAGTACCTGGAGTGTAGAAGCTGGTGTAGGGAATGGCAGTGCAGACGCTTCCCCTGCTGGACACCTTTCTTGCTCTGCCTGACTTGAGCTCAATGGTGAAGAGGCCAACAATAGTCCTCACAAAAATGACACCGACGCCGCCCTCAGCGAATCCAACCACATCGGGTGTGATCATGAGGGAGCGAGAGGGGAGCAGCTTCCCGAGGTCGATGACTCGATACTGCACCCACAATGCAGCTCCATCGGCATCGACTTCCATGGACCAAAGGTGGATGCTGGATTCCTGAACGCCTGCGAACCCCAGTGCGCCGTCCTCCCCCGTCATGAGGACGATGTTGTTCTTATGCACGTCCGGCCGGTCGATCACCGATAGCTCCCTCTCGCCAGCGAACTCGCATTGCAGAATCCGCGTGCTCGGGTGGCAGAGGAAGTAGACCGCGTTGCCGGAGAGGACGCTCGGCTGCATCTCGATGGAAGCGACCGGATGCTCAACGAAGCTGGTGTTGCTCCACGAGCTCGCCTCCGACGAGTAGAAGCACGCGGAGGTGACCCAGGCTCCCTCTTTTTTGTCGGTGCCCACGAACGCCACGAGGAAGGGGTCGTCGCCGTGGCAGTCGAGGTGGTCGCAGCCGTCCACGGCGCAGAGCACCGCCGCGTTCCAGGACTTGGGGGTCTCGGGGAGGGGGATCCGCCGGTGCCCGTCGGTGACGGGGTCCCAGACGACCAGCTCGGCGGCGGGGCCCTGCTCCGATTCTGAATCGTGGAAGAGGGATCGGCCGTGGCGGGCGTCGAGCGCGTACCAGCAGCGGCGGTCGGTGCGCGGAGGGCGGAAGGCCGCCGCGGTGGGGACGAATCGGGCGACGCAGGGGTCCTCGTCGTAGAAGCGGTGGAGGAATCCCAGCATGGGCGGCGCCCCGTGGAACTCGCGGTAGCTGCGGAGGAAGGCGCTGCCGGTGAGGAGGCGGCGCCAGGGCTTGCATACGAGGCAGGCGCGGACGAGCCACGCGGGCTCTTCGGGCGGCAAACGGAGCAGGATCTCCGCCACCACGTCGTCCACCAGCGCCGGCACCGGCGGCATATCGGAGGAGTCGATTGTTTTTGCTTTCTTTTTGTTTCTAGGAAAAGTGGTTTGGTTTTTGCTGGGGACGGAAGGGGAGAACAGGAAGGCGACAAAATGCTTCGGTTTCGTTGTCCCTCCTCACCGCCTCCAGAGCCCAGCTGTCAGAGCCTCCATTCACGCTTTTCTGATGATTTGCTCCGTCTCTATAGCTAACTTTATAGTCAACAAGTATAAGGGCATCTCCAACAGTTTGTATGTAAGTGTTGTTGGTAAATTGTTCATGTCATCAACCAACAAGTTATCATATAAATACTCCAATGGGTTGTATGTAAGTCATTCAATAAAAAGTAAGAAAGTTAATGTGCTTGCTCTCTATTCTACCTTGGAGCTTGTGCAAAAGGTGTTGGTTAATCTACATACAACTTTGCTTTCTCACCTCATTTATTGCATGACACATCATCATTTTATCCTAGGTGGCAAACTTACCAACACCTATCTTACAACCATTGAAGATGCCCTAATAGTAAAGCTATAAAGAGTACTACTTTAGCAATATATGGCACACATGTCTATCTCACAAAATACCTAAGAGTACGTGCTGCATTAATAGCCCGCTTCTCTTCTCTCTCCTCTTCTCTCTCCTTCAACTAAGCACAAATATACTATTTTAATCCTTATAGCCAACTGACTAGGCACTATTGTACATGCTCTAAACTGCAGAAACATCTTAAATTGCATTAAATCCGAACTTGTCTTTAGGGTAGAAGTTTAGACGGGTTTTTTGAGAAAAAATACTTTATGAATTTGTAAAGGTAGTTACATTATCTGTTAAAGTAGATAGAATTTTTCTTAAAAGTTTCTCAAATCAATCGATGCTTGCACAGAATCTAGCTAAATTGATCAGTTTATGAGCAACCTTATTATCTTTTCTAATACAATATTCAAATCGAAAGATAGAAAATCACAAGTGATGCAATAACAATCGTCAAAAATCACAGCTGCTATCCCCGGAGATCATCCACTATTCATCATAGTGTAAGCGATCGCAAACCGCTCTTTATGCAAATGATAGTTTGAATTTGAGCGTCAAAGCTTCAGCAGTGAGAATGTCAGCACACCATATAATTTTACAGTTACTTTCGGCAATGAATTTCCTATTTCCCACTAGTGCCTTGAAGAACTTCATTGGACGATCCCCTAAGAAAATATGAATTAGAAAAGGCAACACCATTAAGTTTAACAAAATTAAAGAAAAAAACAATAACATAGTTAGCCACCAAGGCATGAATCACAATACTAATCTGAGTAAGTCTTGAGTATTTTTCTTATTGACCAGTTTACGTTGTCATGAACTTGCGGGCATTATGAAGACCCAACATAAATAGCCTTTGATCTGGCATATGAAGTAAGAACTCAAGAATGACCTCATCAGCACGATCAATTTCACAATATTTTTTAATCACCACATCCAGTCCTAGCGTTCTTCGAACTTTCTTTGCTTTTTTGCATGGGAATAGAAGATATTTCGTATCCTCAAGGCCATTCGAACAAGAGGGCCACAAAGGCGATACTTTCGAATGTCTATTCACAAACGTAACATAATACGGAAGGGTGCCATGCAAGGTGCGCTAAATGAAAACTTTAACCTTGGCCAGACAAGATACCTTTCAAATGTTAGCCTAGATAAAATTAATGATGGTTTGTCCCGTTCCATTAGTACGTCTGAGATTCCTCCCTTGTTGGTGATTCCATTCCACAAAGTAAGTTAAATAGATAGTAACAGTTCTATTTTTGTGAGACCCCATGCAATAAAATCTAACATATCATGAAGAGAAGAGTGATTGCAAGAACACTTTTTGCATCAATTGGTCACAAAGTTTGCATCCCGATCTGGAGAGGACCGGCGACCTCCCCCTCCCTCCGGCCGCCGCCGGCCCTGCCAACTCCGGCAGGCCTGGTCCCCGCGCTGCCCCGGCCGCCCCCCCCCCCTCGGGATGCCGCCTCCTTCCACCCCAGGAGGTCCGCGCCGCTCCTCCTCCACCGCGCCCTCCGGCCGCCCCGCTCGAGCTCGTCGCCTCGCCCTCCTCAACCACCGGCCCGCCGCCTCCGACCCGCCCTCCAGCCTCCCAGTGAGCGCGCCGCTCCCTCCCCCCTTCCTCCCCGTCTCCCAGGTCACCGTGGACGCCTCACCCGTGCTCTTGCCGTGACTCCCTGGCACAAGGTCGTGCCCTAGCCACGGCCATCGTGAGGGCCATGCGTGTGTGTGTGTGTGTGGTGTGTGCCATGGCCAAGGCCTAGGCCGTGGCTGTGTTGATGTGTGTGTGTGTGTGTGTGTGTGGGTTGTGTGTGTGCGTGGAGAGGGCAGCCCCGGCTAGCTCTGTCGTCGGCTAGCTCCGGCCGCCGTCGCCGGCCGCGACTAGTGCGCTCGCCCGCGGCCGCGCTGCTGCTCGCCACCGTGTGCACTACCGCCGCTGCTGGGCTGCTTTCTTTTTGCGAGGTTGCTGCTGCTTTCCCTGTGCGTCTACTGAAGATTCACTGAATTTTGCAAAGTGCCAAAAAAACTGATGCTGGATACTACTTTGGACAGCAGTAAAATATGGGCAAACACAATTTAAACCTGGATAAAATTATGTGGGATGGTTGTACACCTAACAAGCTCCAATTTGTTCCATTGGACCAACTCTATTCAATGCATAGATAAATTCCTACGAAAATCACAAAACACCAACTTTAACAGATTCTGGAAATTTGTGTTAAGTAGTACTTTTTGGTCCGAGTTTTAATTAAGTAAATGGGTTGTACTAGGAATGCCACCCGTACCGGTTTCGAGATCACTGACAACTGATGAAGATCGGTATAGGATACAAATTCATCAGAGGAGTAGAACCCTAAACTGTAGCCTTCCGAATGTGCTAATGGATGCTTAAGACCGCAAAATCCCAGACTTAGTAAAATATCGGTGGAACCCCAAATGAGACAATGACAAGTTGGCCCTACTTCCTATTAAATAAATATAAGGATTTATTTAAATGCTAGGGTATGACATGTGGGCCCATGCCCTATTTAATTAAATAAAATGAATTAATAAAACTATAGAGGCTGACATGTGGGTCCCCCATGTCAGTAGTACTGTTTGTATAATGTTTCTATTTAAATGATGAAAGAAAATTCAGAAATCAATTTAAAATGATTAAACTTTGATATTTAATATCTTTTAAACTGTAACTCCGATGAAAATGTTTTATACATCAAAGTTGATCAAAAGAATACCACGGATACGAGTACACCATCTGTATGCCCACCACACCCCTCCAAAATACCGAACGTGGAACCTCCCCCTCCTTCGATGAATCCGGCCGGTAATTCCCGGTGTCGGTAAAACCTTCCGGATGAAATTGTTCTAAACATGAAAGTTTTCCAAAATGGATCAACGATCACGGATACAGTATCCACATGTCTGTCAGATGTCTCTAACACTGCAGACATGGAACCTTCCCCTTTGGGTCATCTGTCCGGTAATCAACTGGTACCGGTGATCCATCCCCGAATGAATTCTCGCTCCGAGCAATACACCTTGCTTTGCGTTAGAACATAGTGTGCTACGTATTTTCCATGTCTTGTATTTGTATTGCTATTATTGCCGTGTATTTATTTTTTCTCCCCCCTCTCTTATTGTCCGGTAGTCCCGACGACCGCTGTCGATGCCCCTATGATCGGCTACGTCGACGACGATCGTACCCCTCTACCGTCGAGCTTCCAGGCAAGCAGAGCCACTTCCCCTCTCCCTCATATCGCCTATCTGTCTTTATTATTCTGTTGCACTAGGCATATGCTGTTGCTACGTTCCTTTCCTATTCAAATGCATAGCTTGTCATTGTCTCCACTTGTTGTACCTTTCCTATATCCTATGCAGCCTATTATATATATATTATACAGCAGTGAACCCTGCGACTTGTTAGACAATAGGATTAGATAGCGGGCCGTGATTACTCTGGGAGTGATCGCGGGTACATTACAATATATACAACTGCTACAGGTGCGGCACAGTGCAGACGCCCAAAGGAACCTACAACGGCGAGACTCTGCCGAGTCGCTTCTAGTTTCACTTACGAGTGCTTGGGCTCGTATTTCACTCTCGTCGCCGACTCGATAGCGTAGACCCACTGGGATGATACGAGGACGTTCCTCTTTAGTTCGTTCCGCTGGTGTCTCGGCACCACCGGGGCGATACGAGGATAATCCTCTTCAGTTCATTCCACTGGTTTCTCTGTCGAACCATCTCAAGTGTACCATCGAGAGTGACTCCTCCTGATTTCACTTGTTGGTAGGAACCTGAATCGACTGGTGTCCTTGAAGGTAAGGAGTCGGGTGACCCAACGGTGCCCGCGCAGGGATTGTATCAGAACGGCAGGACAGACGGATACCATCGTGGGTCTGGTCCTTGCTCGTGGCCATGAGATGCCCTATAGTACGAAAGTCGAGCTCTTCAGAGCAAACGCGAGACAAGGTAAGGAGACGGTTCACCTTGTCGGTAACCGCACGAGTTGGTGGGACGACAGGGCAGGCACCGACGTTACTGGTGGACCTGACTGCTGTCGTCGACCGCGATTCATTTAAATAAGGACAACGATAACGGTTGTTCCGACAGAAAATTAATAAAATGCTTAACGGGTTCGGCGGATGACTTGAGTAGCCTTTTGGCTTGTACGCACTACCTATACGTGGGATTACGCGTATGGGCGCCTCCGCGACGTAGCCTCGTTCGAAAGCTCTGAAAGACGTCCAGTTCAGCATTGCGGCAGGGACGGATCGCGCTGCGGCGTTGGAATTCACCCTCCTCGCAATGACCCGGAGAGCGAGGGGTGATAGGCCCATGACCCCCTTGCACATAGGGTTGTAGACCGGCGGGGACCGCTCTGATGAGCCGTAGGATGGACTGCGTTGTGTCGGATAGCCTCGGTGGGGTGCTCCCTAACCAGGTGTACGCCACCCTGGTGATCCGAGCGTGTAGTGTCACACTAGTGCACCCCTGCAGGGAAGATTGATCTATCGATAGCCGTGTCCACGGTAACAGGACGCTTTATGCTGAAGCCAGACCCTACCACTACAAACTATATCTTATACTTGTTGGTTCCGAGTGTTCTTCCTCACGGGGATGCCGAGGGGGGAATTCTTGGAGGCATTGTTAATGATTATTACAACTTACTATTATACATTGTTGCAGCAACTTTTGCTTCATTGTTACTTTCATTCATGTTGATATAAACTGTTGGTTGTTTCTATTCCCATGCTGCAAGACATCGTCGGATGATGCTAGTCTTCGATAGTCCTAGCATATTCCCTCTTATCCTGGTATTTCTACCTTGCAGTCCACTATACAGCCTCCCCTTTCCATGTGATACATGCATAGATGCTTAGTGGCTGGACGTAAGACTCGCGGGTATACTAGATACTCTCCTGCTTTATTTCCTTTAATGTTTTGCCTGATCGGCTGCTGCAGTCGACGTTGGAGCCCAGGAGCAGGAGTTCCCGATGCCGACCACCACAACGTGAAGATCCCCGATGACCAAGACCAGGAGTAGTTTGGAGGTTCCCAGGCAGGAGGCCTCGCCTTTTCGATCCTCGTTGATTTTTGTGCTAGCCTTCTTAAGGCAACCCTTGTATTTTGGTGTTTGTACTCAGATACTTTTGCTTCCGCTAACCTTGTGTTCTCGAGCTGTTGTATTCGAGCCCTCGTGGCCCCTGGCTTGTAATATAAAGCTTGTATTATTTTATTTATAGAGGTGTGTTGTGATTACCTTACCGTGAGTCCTTGATTTCGATCGTGTACCCTGCATGTATGATTACTGTACACGGCTTGATTTTGAGGGCGTCATAAGTTGGTATCAGAGCCGACTGCCTATAGGACACCCCCTTCCAACTCCTTGGTCGAAGTTGAGTCTAGTCATTGGAAAAACTATTTTTCTAACACTAATGTGTGGCTTATCGGCCCACGTCACAAATTGGGTGGTATTAGGATCTTTTTCTCCGTACCTTTACTCTGGGACTCTGATCTCTCTTCTCTTTCGGGTTAAAGATTTTGCTAACTCTAACTCTAGGTTCTCGCGACTACTTCCTCCCGGAGAGCCCCTCATTTCAGATGATCACCTGATCCACCTGAAGATCCCGACGATACTCTCCGATAAATTCCCGAGAGCCTATGTGCTCATTGCCTTTATAATCCTCTACCACCGGTAAATACCCGTGGATAACTACCCATCCTTGCTATCCGTACCTTCATCATCCGATACTCTTGTGTTTGCAAGATACCCCGAGATACTCACCGATGTCTGGGGCATCCTCGGCAGCTTACTGCCTTGGAGGTTCTTCTTACTTGCTTGCATTATGGTTGACTCCATATGCCTAAGTATTCTTCATTGACATCCCTTGTCCTTGCCATACTGATCTTATGGAAATCATCATGTGTGTGAATGCACACAAGCATCCATTGATCCCTATGAAATCATTCTTCTGGCTCAGACGTCATTCCGGACATGAGCTGGATCTCGGTAAAATCAAACCTTCGTTGATTGTCCGTATAAGTTTGTTCAACTTATATACCCATGGTCAGAACGTCTTCTTCTGATATCCCCTATTGGAAATCAGAAGTCCTTTGAACTTAAGCGTCGAATTATTCAGATGCTTTTATCATCCGATGCCTCTCCACTATTTCTTCTTCTGGTTGAGTACCGATACTCATATCATATTCCTTGCGGTCCACCGGATCCTTCGGTGGATTATTGTTTGACTGGCCTTGCATATTCTAAAACCCTTGAGTTCTCCCCTTGATATGAATTGGCATTGCCGAGTCATATCCTCTCCTTTGACTTCGGTACTCTAATTTTAAAAGAGGTACCCCTTACTTCCGTTGTCTATTGTATGGATTCGTCAAATGTCCTGATGGGTGGTATCTATACCTCCATCATCTGTGTGAACCCCGGAGACTTCTACGGGTCATACTCTACTGGTGTTACGCCAGATAAAATTCCAACAATACAAGTTCATCGAAATCGAGAAGTGAATTGAAAGGTATTGCATTGATGAAGTGGGAGTCGACCCTGGACCTTTGTATTCATGCCCATGGATACTATGTAGAACTTATCATGAAAGCTCCTTGTAACATTAAATATCCCATTGGAAAAAAAATCTTCTTGCACCTATGTTTGGGTCCCTTGCGATCATGGTTCTGACCATGATATTCCCCTTTGATTCCATTTGTCAAATAACGTGGAGCACTGGTCTTCTATCAGTCAACGATCGAGTTCAACTTCTATCGTATTCCACCTTCGAGAATTAACCCCCTGGTATCTCGACGATATTGTGGCATTGCACCCCCTCTTATGAATTCTTGCTGGTGCGATACTTCTCATCGATTTTTCCAATCCATCGGTTCTGGGTTGTCGTTAACCTAGAACACTTGATACCTTTTGTTCACCATCCCTTTTCTTGATGTTGTCGCTATTCGATGGCATCCTCTGAAACCTCTCGACATAAGTTGTCATGTTCCTCATTGACATTTGGATATTTTCCCAAGTGTTAATTGGACTCATCGTGAGAAATTTCATTCTTATCCCTCGATGATTTGTGTTATCGTCGACAACCTCCCTTGACTCCCTGCATGCCAATACAAACTTGGTCATGTGTGTCTTGAGATGCTTTCCCTTGGAAAGGTATACACCTGATACTTGTGTATCATCATCTTTTCCCCTCCATTTGTCTGTTTAATATTTCTTGTGATATAACTTATCTGAGCAGTGATAATTGACTGCTTATGTAAACACTTTGGTGTACCACCTTGTCTGTACAACCTGTTACAATTGTTGATGCCTTTTCGGTGACCACCGATGGACAAGAACTTTGCCAATTGGTCCGCCTCGTCTTAAGGAGAAGGAAAATGGTTCTCTGCGTCCCTCGCCCTTGGTACCGACATTGTTACTGACATAGCTAACAAACTGTTCTCTGACAAACCTTGCATCATGATCGCATGGAATGCCGACACCCTTCTTACTCAATGTGGGTCCATAACCCACAGTTCAACAGGACCGAAACCTGACTCTTCTATACGTTCCTGCTCACGAGGTTATTCCCCTTGATTAACCTCGTATGCACTTCATGAGTCGTCTACCTTTTGATGTTCAGGCCGATGTCAGACTCGGTGCTTATGCCTGATGGTAGGTACCCCTCTTTCATCATCCGTCATCGGCATCAAATGCATGCCCATCCGCTTGAAACCCTCATATCCCCGTTTGTTTCTCTCGTTGCATTCCCCTGAGTTTAAACTCGGAAGTGATACCTTGTACCCCATTTCCTCGGACAACTCGGTTCATTAACCGGGTACCAATCCGACCCCCCTTAAGTATTTCCTCCTACCCTACCCGTAGATACGATGAATACCCCGATGAAAGGATAACAACTTGTTGAGCTGCACCGATGCAGAAGAATGAAGACATCAACGTGAAGGCTTAACTTCTTCCAGAAGAGCAACAAGAACCAGAAGATTCGTTAGAATACGAAACCAAAAACTCTAAACCTTACACTACCTTTTAATTCTCGGGACGAGAATTCTTTGTAGTGGTGGAGATTTGTAACACCCCCAGTGTCATGCTACAGTAACCCTTTGTGTTAATGACAAATCACCTTGCTTAAACTTGTCTCACTAAATCTTTGATTTAAATCATCATTCAAGTCTCTTTTGGTGGAATTAAAAACGAGGTGGAAAATAAAGTTCACCCAAATATCTTGCAAACAATTTTGTAATTGCACGATAATTAGTAGGTCAAAGTAATATGTGCATTGGAATTTATTGAGCTCTAAAATAAATCAAACAATTCCAAGCAGCAGCTAAAAGTCACCTTAAGTCGGTTGCAACTCATAAATAAATAGCAAATGATTTTATTAAATCCCCAACCTTTTTGTGGCAACTCCCAATGGTGCAACACAAATATAGGAAGAAGGTTCACCTTCGGCAAAAATCATTCGATAGCTAAAACAAAATAAAACAGTAGCAAAATAGCTCCGTTTAATAAATTGTGAATTAAATAAAATCCCAATGATTTTAGTTGTGGTCCAAACTTCTTGTAGCAGTGGTTTATATCTACTATGATTAATGGTACAAATTGCATATTTTGTATTAGTCAATTGCTAGCCAAATTAAATAAAACAATAAAAGACCAGAATAAAAAAGGAAAATGCAAAATAGATATCCCTCGCCCTAGGCGATATAGCCCAGCGGGCCCAACCCACCCAACCCCCTCTGCCATCGTAGCCTAGACAGAGGCCCGAGCAACCCCACCCCGTCAACGCATCTCTCTCTCGCTCGGTTCGCACCCTTCCCCCGACCCCCTCGTTCCCCATCCCAATCTGGAGAGGACCGGCGACCTCCCCCTCCCTCCGGCCGCCGCCGGCCCTGCCAACTCCGGCAGGCCTGGTCCCCGCGCTGCCCCGGCCGCCCCGCCCCCCTCGGGACGCCGCCTCCTTCCACCCCAGGAGATCCGTGCCGCTCCTCCTCCATCGCGCCCTCCGGCCGCCCCGCCCGAGCTCGTCGCCTCACCCTCCTCAACCACCGCCCCGCCGCCTCCGACCCGCCCTCCAGCCTCACAGTGAGCGCGCCGCTCCCCCCCCTTCCTCCCCGTCTCCCAGGTCGCCGTGGACGCCTCACCCGTGCTCTTGTCGTGACTCCCTGGCACAAGGTCGTGCCCTGGGCACGACCATCACGAGGGCCATGCATGTGTGTGCGTGGAGTGTGTGTGTGTGTGTGTGTGTGGTGCGTGCCATGGCCAAGGCCTAGGCCGTGGCTGTGTTGGTGTGTGTGTGGGGGGGGGGTTGTGTGTGTGCGTGGAGAGGGCAGCCCCGGCTAGCTCTGTCGCCGGCTAGCTCCGGCCGCCTTCGCCGGCCGCGACCAGTGCGCTCGCCCGCGGCCGCGCTGCTGCTCGCCACCGTGTGCACTACCGCCGCTGCTGGGCTGCTTTCTTTTTGGGAGGTTGGTGTTGCTTTCCCTGTGCGTCTTCTGAAGATTCACTGAATTTTGCTAAGTGCCAAAAAAACTGATGTTGGATACTACTTTGGACAGCAGTAAAATATGGGCAAACACAATTTAAACCTGGATAAAATTATGTGGGATGGTTGTACACCTAACAAGCTCCAATTTGTTCCATTGGACCAACTCTATTCGATGCATAGATAAATTCCTACAAAAATCACAAAACACCAACTTTAAAAGATTCTGGAAATTTGTGTTAAGTAGTACTTTTTGGTCCGAGTTTTAATTAAGTAAATGGGCTGTATTAGGAATGCCACCCGTACCAGTTTCGAGATCACTGACAACTGATGAAGATCGGTATAGGATACAAATTCATCAGAGGAGTAGAACCCTAAATTGTAGCCTTCCGAATGTGCTAATAGATGCTTAAGACCGCAAATGAGACAATGACAAGTTTGTAGGAGATTGCGCGATAGAAAACAAAAAATTTCTCTCACATGCGGAAGCAACATCCAAGATCCAATCTAGAAGATGCTAGTAACGGGGAGAGTAGGTCATCATACCCTCGAAGAACACGCGCGTTGAACGTTTATTTCAACGCAGCTTGGTGAAGTTGTTGGTGAAGTTCGATCCGATCAGCACTGCAAACGAGCAGTACCTCCGGAGGCTTGCACACGTACAGCTCGATGACGTCTCCTTCTTCTTGATCCAGCAAGCAAGAGGGAGAAATAGATGGGATCAATTCCAGCAGCACAACGGCGTGGTGGTGGATATGGTGAAGAGTTTCCCGCGGGCAGGGCTTCGCCAAGCGATGCACGTGAGGGAGGAGGAGTTGTGGAAGGACTTGGGGTGTTGTGACGCCCCCAAAATCAGACCGTGTACAGTAATCATACACACAGGGTACACGACTGAGATTAGGGTGCCACGGTGATAATATCACAGCACAACACTAAACACAAAAGGATAAACAAATATATTACAATAGAGGGGGTCACGCGGACCCGAATATATAAGTCATACAAGTCATAATATCTGAGTACAGACATAGTTAGTCAAGTTTTGCCTTAAGAAGGCTAGCACAAATCACATCAGAGATACAGAACGAAAAGGCGAGGCCTCCTTCCCGGGATCCACAATACTACTCCTGGTCAACGGGGAACTCGACGTCGTAGTAGGCGCCTCCGGGGTACTCCTGCTCCTGGGCTCCAACGTCGGCTGCAGCGGCCGATCAGGCAAAACAGTAAAGGAAATAAAGCAGGTGTGTATCTAGTATACCCGCGAGTCTTACGTCCGCTACTAAGCACTATGCATTGTATCAACGGAATGAAGAGGCTGTATATAGTGGACTGAAGACAGAAATTTAGAGCAAGGGTAAGAAGCTAGGCCTATCGAAGACTAGCATCTTCCGACGATGTCTTGCAGCATGAGGTAAGAATCAGCCAATAATTAACAATGCCTCCGAGTTCACCTCCTCAACATCCCCGCGAGGAAGAGAACCCGGAACCATACAGTTTAATAATAATAGTTTCTAGTGGTAAGGTCCAGCTTCAGCATAAAGCGTCCTGTTACCGTGGACACGGCTATCGATAGATCAATCTTCCCTGCAGGGGTGCACTTGTGTTACGCTACACGCACGGATCTCCAGGGTGGCGGGAACCTTGTTAGGGAACGCTCCACCGAGGCTATCCGACACTTCCTAGCCCATCTTTCAAACTCAACAGAGAGGACATCCGCCGGACTATATCCTATGTACGCGGGGCTTTGGACCCTAACCCCGACGTACTCCTGCACGGTGCGAGGCTGGCCGGTGAAGTTGAAGCAAATCCAAATAAAACACACCGCTCGAGCAAATAAGACAACACCACTTCCCGGCGCAGGCCGTTGTACTGCTGACGTCTGAAAAGTCCTCGGACGACACTAAGAAGCGGAGGAGCCCATAACTCGTAATTCCCACGGGTAGGTAGTGCGTACATGGCATATAGCCAACTCAAGACATTCACTGAACCATTTAGCATTTTAATTAACCTGCGTGACAACCGTTATCGTTGCCTCGACTTAACCGACCCGCGGACAACGATAGCAGCCAGGACCACCAGTACATCGGTGCCTGCCCTGTCGTCCCACCAAGTCACTGCGGTTACCAACAAGGTGAACCGTCTCCTTACCTTGTCTCGCGTGTGCTCCTGGAGGAGCTCGACTTTCGTGGGTTGGTAACTCTCGCGGCCAACGATCAGGGGCCAAGCACACCGGTACACTGGTCGTGCCCTCCCTGTCGTCCCGTCGCAATACCTCTCGCGGGCACCTTTGGGTCGCCCGACTTCTTACCTGAAGGACACTCGCTTACAGGACCCTATGACGGTAAGACAAAGTCAGCCTCGAGTGGAGTACAAGGATTACTCCTTGATGGCTCACACTTGAGGTGACTAGGCATAACCCAGGTAGGGCCTGAGGCGGTGTCTGCATTGTACCGTACCTGTGCAGTCATAATATAAGTATCCGCGTCCACTCCCCGGAGTGATCACGGCCCTCTATCTAATCCTAGCTAACAATGCACAGGGCTCACTGCTGAATAATGCACAATAATAATAGGCAGCATAGGACAAAGGAAGGCACATCAAGGGGCGACAAAATTCAGGCTATGCAGTTGAATAGGATTGTAATCGTAGCAGCAGCAGTAACAATGCCTAGTGCAAGAAATGTACGGAAAGATAGGCGATATCTGGGGAAGAGAATGGCTCTGCTTGCCTGCAAGCTCGACGATAGTAGTAGGGTCGTCGACGACGTAGTCGTACTCAGCAGCGGTGTAGTCGACGGCAGCAGCGGGGTCTACCGAAGATTAAGGGGGGGAAGAAACAGTAAATACACAGTAAGCATATACAAACAGATGCATGACATGATAGATGAAATGTTAACGGTATTCTAACGCAGTGCAATGCAATATGCTCGGAGCGGGAATTCATCTGGGGATGAACTACCGGCTCCGGGTGATTACCGGACAGGGTGTCCGGAGGGGGAAGGATCAAGCCGGAGGTGTCGTGGTTACCGGAACAACATAAGGGGGGTGTATCCGTGCTAGTTGAACCATTCCGGACAACTTTCGTGTTCGGAATAAAATCATCCGGGCACTCTAATAGTACCGGACAATTTATCGGACAGACGGTCCGGAGGGGGAAGGTTCGATGTTCGTTGTGTTAGAGGGGGGTGGTAGACATACGGATAGCGTATCCGTATTCGTTGTATTTTTCTGATCAATTTTCATGTATAAAGTTTTTGAATCCGAGTTACGGTTTAAAAGTTATTGAATTTCTAAGTTTAAATCAATTTAAATGATTTTCTGGATTTTCTTTTATTATTTATTAAACATTATCCAAAACATTATCCACAACATTATCCAGAACAGTGCTGACATGTGGGACTCACATGTCAGCCTCACATGTTAGAAATTCATTTTATTAAATATAATTATCCAGTGGGGTCCCACTTGTCAGTGACTCATTTTAATAATCCATTTAAATTAAACTAATAATCTAGTGGGGCCCATCTGTAAGCCTAACTATTTTAATTTAACACTTTTAGTTAACTTAAGGGCATGGGGCCCAGGTGTCATTGCCTCTGTTTTATTTAACAAATTAATTAAACCAGGAAATTAACAATTGGCCTAGGGCCCACTGTCAGTGTGCAAAACAAAGATATGAAAAGGAGGGTTTTAATGTCCTAGGAGGGACTCGAACCCTGCATCTCACAGATGCAAGCCATGTCCACGCACCACTACCCTAACTCAATTGTTTTGACAGAGTTCAACACAGAAGCTATGTAAACAATCAAAGGCGGCTCTAGTCTGAATCTAGCAAAACTGAAGAAGGGTTCAGTTCCCAAACTCCCACCACGCACGACCTGCCATGGCTGCAGCAGCCGCGATAGGAGCAGAGCAGCAGTTGCGCTGCTGGGCGCGGGAGGGGTGGACCGATGTGGCCAAGGGGCGGTCGGCGCCGGTGGTCAGGGGGAGGCCGGGGACTGGGTGGCCGGCGGCCATAAGCAGCAGCAACCGCTGCAGCTTGCAGCCGCAACAGCACAGAAGGCGGCGAGCGGGGCGCGTCCACGACAATGAATCAGGGCGGGAAAAGAAAAAAAATGGGAGGAGGGGCTCACGAGGCTCACGCCGGTGGTCTCAGCGGGCTCGGGGGTGGCCACCGGCCGCGATGGTGCACGGTGGCGGGCGGCGGTCGTCTCGCGGCCACGGTTCAGCGAAAAGGACGTGAGGAGGAGGGGAATGGGGGGGCAGAGGGGAGCGCCAGGGGGGCTTATCCACACCGAGGGAGCAGGTGAGGGAGGAGGGGGAGCAGGTGAGGTGGGGGCATGGCGGGCGTGTCCTCTGCCCCCATCCATGGCGTTAGGGGAACAGGGGAGGGAGGGAACGGGGGCAGGTAGGGGATGAAGGGGGGGCCCGGGTGGGTCGGCTGGTGGCCCAGGGGGATGGGCTTCGCCCATGGGGGGGTTAGCTAGGTTTTATTTTTATTTTCATTTTTCCTTTTGATATTTTCTGTTGGTATTTATCCTGATCACTATGGCATTTTGTAAAATGTGTTAGGTGTCCCAATATTAGTATAACATTACATGTCAGTGCCACAAAAAGTTTTGAAGCAAAATAAAATCATTAGATATTTATTTTAAATATAAAATGCCCAAAGTAGGGGTTTTAACCTACTGTTTGAATTGTTTAGAATTTTCTGCAACTTCAAAAATTACCAAAGTTGGTCCAACATGATTGCAATGATTTTAGGCAATTTACAAAAATAGTTCCATGATTTTTGGAACAACTATATTGTAGCACTTTTGTTTTAATTTCCAATTAAGGTAGTCTCAACTAGGGTTTGGTTTGTTAGATGAGCAAGGTGCATTTGGCTTTGGGATTTGATCCCAAGGGCTCAAGTACAAGGTGCATGGGGTGTTGATCAACCACAGCAAGGTTTGATCATGAGCATCACAAAGTTTTATCAGGTACAAGGGAGATCAAACAGTGATAATCCAACAGTGATGATCAAAAGTGATGATGATTACTGTTACAGGCATCTGAGGGTGTTACAAGTCTCCCCCACTACAAGAATTCTCGTCCCGAGAATTTAAGTGGTAGCGAGGAAAAGATCGGGGTATTCATCGCGAAGGCGATCTTCGCGTTCCCAAGTGGCTTCATCTTCAGAATGATTCGACCACTGAACCTTGAGGAACTTGACGGTCTTGTTGCGGGTTCGACGCTCAGACTGATCGAGAATGCGGCTCGGATGTTCTCGATAAGTTAGGTCTTGTTGCAGCTCGATCATATCATGTTCCACTTCGCGGATAGGATCCTTGAAGCAGCGACGGAGTTGCGACACATGGAAGACATCGTGGACTTGGGAGAGGTTCGGCGGCAATTCCAATCGGTATGCCACGGGTCCACTCCTAGAAAGGATACGGAACGGGCCAATGTAGCGAGGAGCCAACTTGCCCTTGATACCGAAGCGATGAGTGCCCCTCATGGGAGTGACACGGAGGTAAGTGTATTCACCAGGTTGATACTCCATTTCACGGTGTTTGCGGTCATAGTTGCTCTTCTGACGAGACTGTGCGGCCTTGAGATTTTCTTGCACAATGCGAACTTGTTCTTCAGCTTCTTGGACAAGATCCGGTCCGAAGTAGGGTCGTTCCCCAGTTCCTGACCAATTCAGGGGGGTTCGACACTTACGTCCATATAGAACTTCGAAGGGGGCCATCTTCAAGCTAGCTTGATAGCTATTGTTGTACGAGAATTCCGCGTACGGGAGGGCATCCTCCCATTTCATGCCGAAAGAAAGGACACAAGCGTGAAGCATGTCTTCCAGCACTTGATTAACTCGTTCAACTTGGCCTTGCGACTGGGGGTGATAAGCGGTGCTGAGATTCAGACGAGTCCCGAAAGCTTCCATGAAACTATTCCAGTATCGTGAGGTGAAGATGCTGCCACGGTCTGAACTGATCTCCAATGGAATACCGTGGAGTGACACAATTCGGCAGATATACAAGTGTGCTAACTGACTAGCAGTGATCGTCTCCTTGACCGGCAGGAAGTGTGCGATCTTGGAGAATCGGTCGATGACGACAAAGATGGCATCGTTACCTTTCTGTGACTTAGGAAAACCGGTGACGAAGTCCATTTCGACTTTGTCCCACTTCCAATCAGGAGGAGGGAGTGGTCGCAACCAACCAGCGGGTTTCTGATGTCCGGCTTTGACGCGACTGCAAACGTCACATTGAGAAACATAGTGGGCGATGTCTTGTTTCATGTAGGGCCACCAGTACCGTTGACGAAGGTCTTTATACATCTTGGTACTGCCAGGGTGGATTGACAAGGTAGAGTTATGGGCTTCTTCCATGATATCCGGACCACAGTTAATGTGGGGCGGGCTCACAGGAACTACTAAGCGGCCCTTGAAGTACACAGTATTACCATCATTAGCATCAATGGTAAAAGAGGAGGGCTTCCCTTCGGCGATGTCCTGCTTGATCTTCACAATGTCCGGGGCCAGAGATTGTCTACCCTTGATGAGGGCGTCGAGTTTTGACTCGAGAACCAGGTTATTGACGTAACCTCGAGGAACAATCTCCAGATTCAACTTGCGAAACTCTTCATACAGGAGTGGTTGCTGCACCTGAACCTCAAGTTCAGAGCAGTAAGCTTTGCGGCTCAAGGCATCGGCCATCACATTAGCCTTGCCCGGGGTATACGAAATATCCATGTTGAAGTCGGCTATTGTCTCGAGCCATCGTTGTTGACGAAGATTCAGGTCTGGCTGAGTAAACAGGTACTTCAGACTTTGGTGGTCGGTGTAGACCTCGCAACGATTACCGACGAGGTAATGTCGCCACAGCTTCAATGCATAAATTACTGCTGCCAATTCGAGATCATGTGTTGGGTACTTGTCTTCGTGGGCACGCAACTGACGAGAGCCATAAGCAATCACCTTGCGCTCTTGCAATAGGACACAGCCTAATCCTTGACGAGACGCGTCGCAATATATCACGAAGTCCTTCTAAGTATCAGGGGGAGCGAGCACCGGGGGAGAAGTTAGCTTGTACTTGAGTGCTTGAAAACTTTCTTGACATTTATCTGTCCACTCAAACTTGACGCCTTTGTGAAGAAGATTAGTCAGAGGCCTGGCAATCTTGGAGAAATTCTCGACGAAACGGCGGCAATAGCTAGCGAGTCCGAGGAAACTGCGGACTTGCTTGACGGTCTTGGGAGGAGTCCAGTCAAGAATAGCCTGGATACGTTCTGGGGTGACGGCAATGCCATCCTTGGAAATCACATGTCCAAGGTAGGTTACTTCGGGAAGCCAGAACTCACACTTAGAAAACTTAGCGTAGAGTTTGTGTTCTCTAAGCTTCTTCAGTATAAGACGTAGATGTTCAGCATGTTATTCTTCATTCTTGGAATATATTAAGATATCATCCAGATAAACCACGACGAACTGGTCGAGGTACTCCATGAAAATATAATTCATCAATCTGGAGAAGGTGGCTGGAGCGTTGGTTAAGCCAAAGGACATGACGGTGTACTCGTATGAACCATAGCGAGTAATGAAGGCAGTCTTCGGAATGTCCTCATCACGGACTCGGATTTGGTGATAACCCAACCTCAAGTCGAGTTTAGAAAACACCTTGGATCCGGCAAGTTGATCATACAGATCGTTGATCCGGGGAAGTGGGTATTTGTTCTGGATGGTGGCTTGGTTAATGGGTCGATAATCTTGGACCAATCGGTTTGTCCCATCGCTCTTCTTGACAAAGAGCGAAGGTGCTCCCCAAGCTGAGGAACTGGGGCGAATGAATCCTTTCTGAAGTGCCTTGTCGATTTCCTCCTTAAGTTCAAGGAGTTCATGTGGCGGCATCTTGTAAGGACGCTTGGCAATAGGAACAGTGCCTGGCTTCAAGTCGATGACGAATTCAACTTCTCTGATCGGGGGTATTCCCGGCAGTTCTTCTGGGAAGACGTCGGGAAAATCGCGAACGACCGGAACGTTCTCGATGCCTTTCAAAGCTGAGACATTCAAAGCATTCACCATAAAGATCTGTGTTTCAGCATTACGGGTAACTCGGGCGGTGTGGTTAACAATCCCACCGGAGGGGTGAAAAAGCTGGACAGACTTGGTGCCACAATACAGTGCGGCATCGTGAAATTTCAACCAATCCATTCCTAGAATGAGGTCTATGGTAGAAGACTTCAGGAGGATGGGCGACGCAAAGAATTCAACTCCTCCGATTTCAATGGTGGTGTTTGGCACAATCATGGTGGTCCGGCATTGGCCAATCGGGGTGCGAACAACCATCGGGGGTTTCATCGTTTCGTACTTGAAGTTATGCGAAAATGCAAATGCTTCCGACATGAATGAATGCGATGCTCCTGTATCAAATAAAACAACAGCAGGTACGAAATTAACGAGAAGGGTACCCATCACGGTAGCGGGTTGTTGCTGAGCTTCGTCAACACTGATGTTGTTCGCGTGACCACGAGCATGAGCAGCAGACCCAGTATTATAGTTGGGGGTCCTGTTGTTGCCACGACCATTTCCACGGCCAGAGGGGTGAACTACCAGTTGCTTCTGTTTCTGGGGGCACTCTCTGGAAAAATGCCCAGGTTGGCGGCACGTGAAGCATAATCCATCCTGAGGACGAAGGGGTGTAGCATTGGGTGGTGCAGGCAGAGCTCTTGGCATCTGCGGTGGTAGAGGCAGACGGGGTGCAGCATAAGACGGCCTTGGAGCAGGGACAGCTGAATGAGTCACACTGGTAGGGAGCCAGATACGACGCTTCTGCGTTGCGCCCGAAGATGAGCCAACGTCACGATAACGCTTCAGAGAGTTCTTGTGCTCCATCTGGGCAGTCTCGACGGTGATAGCCTTGTTCACCATGGTGGCGAAGTTGGCGAAATCATGAACGGCAAGAGCGAGCCTGAGTTCAGGGTTGAGGCCACGACGGAACTTCTGCTGCCTGCGAGCATCAGTGGTGATCTCTCCTTCCGCATAGCGAGAGAGGTTGAGGAACTCGCGCTGATAGGCTTCAACAGTCATGTCGCCCTGAGTGAGGTTACGGAATTCTTCCGCCTTACGATCCACGATCCCCTGAGGAATGTAGCGGGCGCGGAAAGCAGACTGAAATTCATCCCAAGTGATGACTTCTTCGACTGGCAGGGAACGCTTGTGGGTGCTCCACCACTGAGCAGCAGCGCCTTTCAGATGATAAGACGCAAAGTTCACATAGTCAGCTGGATCGACATTAGCAGACTCCAGCTCGTGAGTGATGTCGCGCAGCCAGTCATCAGCATCCAGCGGCTGAACAGTGTTGCGGAACATAGTGGGGTTGAGGCGGGTGAAGTCGTGCAGAGTCACGGTGGCATGCTGATGGTGGTGCCCATTCTGATTCGGCTAGGGGAACTGAGCCATGATATTCTGCATGAACTGACGGTTCGTCTCGAACTGCTGCATCATCGCGGCCATGTAATCCGGCGGCGGAGGTGGGTCGTTGGCAGCACGACCACGACCACGACCACGACCACGACGACCAGCCATCCTGCTAGAATTTAACAGGGGTATTTCAGCGATGAAAATTTAACGAGATACCGGAATTAAGCCTGAAGTAAAACGACAACGTAAAGGAGGCGCAGATATATAACGGAGTAGTCATATAAGACATACACATGCGCACACCGAATCAGTCGAAAATCGGGCAGCGTAACGTCGTAGAAATTAAGGAAAAAAAAGGACTCTCTAGGCGGCGCGCAGACTGCGGTAAGGATTACACGACGCGACATAGATTTCACTATGTCAATCACGCCGCAAGAAAACTGTTGGCCACAGGAGTTGATGCCAGAGAACGCGCGGCCTGCCCAGAATGAGAATGGGATCCGCGGTCTGGGAACTGGCGTACGACGCCTGCAACACGACTCAATCAATGGGGGATGCACCAGAAAAACGCCGGGTGGAATCAAGAGAACGTGATCCTAATGTCAGCTTTTGTAAAACTTACCAGCAAGGATAAGAGAGCAGATCCCCAGAGCATAGGTAAGGAGAAAAGGATCCTAATACCATAGATGTCACACGTAGTGACATCGATGTGGGCCCGTAAGCCAAATATTAAGTTAGCAAAATAGTTTTTCAAAGTCTAGACTCAACTTCGACCAGGTAGTGGTGGGGTGGCTTCCTACAGGCAGTCGGCTCTGATACCAACTTGTGACGCCCCCAAAATCAGACCGTGTACAGTAATCATACACACAGGGTACACGACTGAGATTAGGGTGCCACGGTGATAATATCACAGCACAACACTAAACACAAAAGGATAAACAAATATATTACAATAGAGGGGGTCACGCGGACCCGAATATATAAGTCATACAAGTCATAATATCTGAGTACAGACATAGTTAGTCAAGTTTTGCCTTAAGAAGGCTAGCACAAATCACATCAGAGATACAGAACGAAAAGGCGAGGCCTCCTGCCCGGGATCCACAGTACTACTCCTGGTCAACGGGGAACTCGACGTCGTAGTAGGCGCCTCCGGGGTACTCCTGCTCCTGGGCTCCAACGTCGGCTGCAGCGGCCGATCAGGCAAAACAGTAAAGGAAATAAAGCAGGTGTGTATCTAGTATACCCGCGAGTCTTACGTCCGCTACTAAGCACTATGCATTGTATCAACGGAATGAAGAGGCTGTATATAGTGGACTGAAGACAGAAATTTAGAGCAAGGGTAAGAAGCTAGGCCTATCGAAGACTAGCATCTTCCGACGATGTCTTGCAGCATGAGGTAAGAATTAGCCAATAATTAACAATGCCTCCGAGTTCACCTCCTCAACATCCCCGCGAGGAAGAGAACCTGGAACCATACAGTTTAATAATAATAGTTTCTAGTGGTAAGGTCCAGCTTCAGCATAAAGCGTCCTGTTACCGTGGACACGGCTATCGATAGATCAATCTTCCCTGCAGGGGTGCAATTGTGTTACGCTACACGCACGGATCTCCAGGGTGGCGGGAACCTTGTTAGGGAACGCTCCACCGAGGCTATCCGACACTTCCTAGCCCATCTTTCAAACTCAACAGAGAGGACATCCGCCGGACTATATCCTATGTACGCGGGGCTTTGGACCCTAACCCCGACGTACTCCTGCACGGTGCGAGGCTGGCCGGTGAAGTTGAAGCAAATCCAAATAAAACACACCGCTCGAGCAAATAAGACAACACCACTTCCCGGCGCAGGCCGCGGTACTGCTGACGTCTGAAAAGTCCTCGGACGACACTAAGAAGCGGAGGAGCCCATAACTCGTAATTCCCACGGGTAGGTAGTGCGTACATGGCATATAGCCAACTCAAGACATTCACTGAACCATTTAGCATTTTAATTAACCTGCGTGACAACCGTTATCGTTGCCTCGACTTAACCGACCCGCGGACAACGATAGCAGCCAGGACCACCAGTACATCGGTGCCTGCCCTGTCGTCCCACCAAGTCACTGCGGTTACCAACAAGGTGAACCGTCTCCTTACCTTGTCTCGCGTGTGCTCCTGGAGGAGCTCGACTTTCGTGGGTTGGTAACTCTCGCGGCCAACGATCAGGGGCCAAGCACACCGGTACACTGGTCGTGCCCTCTCTGTCGTCCCGTCGCAATACCTCTCGCGGGCACCTTTGGGTCGCCCGACTTCTTACCTGAAGGACACTCGCTTACAGGACCCTATGACGGTAAGACAAAGTCAGCCTCGAGTGGAGTACAAGGATTACTCCTTGATGGCTCACACTTGAGGTGACTAGGCATAACCCAGGTAGGGCCTGAGGCGGTGTCTGCATTGTACCGTACCTGTGCAGTCATAATATAAGTATCCGCGTCCACTCCCCGGAGTGATCACGGCCCTCTATCTAATCCTAGCTAACAATGTGCAGGGCTCACTGCTGAATAATGCACAATAATAATAGGCAGCATAGGACAAAGGAAGGCACATCAAGGGGCGACAAAATTCAGGCTATGCAGTTGAATAGGATTGTAATCGTAGAAGCAGCAGTAACAATGCCTAGTGCAAGAAATGTACGGAAAGATAGGCGATATCTGGGGAAGAGAATGGCTCTGCTTGCCTGCAAGCTCGACGGTAGTAGTAGGGTCGTCGACGACGTAGTCGTACTCAGCAGCGGTGTAGTCGACGGCAGCAGCGGGGTCTACCGAAGATTAAGGGGGGGAAGAAACAGTAAATACACAGTAAGCATATACAAACAGATGCATGACATGATAGATGAAATGTTAACGGTATTCTAACGCAGTGCAATGCAATATGCTCGGAGCGGGAATTCATCTGGGGATGAACTACCGGCTCCGGGTGATTACCGGACAGGGTGTCCGGAGGGGGAAGGATCAAGCCGGAGGTGTCGTGGTTACCGGAACAACATAAGGGGGGTGTATCCGTGCTAGTTGAACCATTCCGGACAACTTTCGTGTTCGGAATAAAATCATCCGGGCACTCTAATAGTACCGGACAATTTATCGGACAGACGGTCCGGAGGGGGAAGGTTCGATGTTCGTTGTGTTAGAGGGGGGTGGTAGACATAAGGATAGTGTATCCGTATTCGTTGTATTTTTCTGATCAATTTTCATGTATAAAGTTTTTGAATCCGAGTTACGGTTTAAAAGTTATTGAATTTCTAAGTTTAAATCAATTTAAATGATTTTCTGGATTTTCTTTTATTATTTATTAAACATTATCCAAAACATTATCCACAACATTATCCAGAACAGTGCTGACATGTGGGACTCACATGTCAGCCTCACATGTTAGAAATTCATTTTATTAAATATAATTATCCAGTGGGGTCCCACTTGTCAGTGACTCATTTTAATAATCCATTTAAATTAAACTAATAATCTAGTGGGGCCCATCTGTAAGCCTAACTATTTTAATTTAACACTTTTAGTTAACTTAAGGGCATGGGGCCCAGGTGTCATTGCCTCTGTTTTATTTAACAAATTAATTAAACCAGGAAATTAACAATTGGCCTAGGGCCCACTGTCAGTGTGCAAAACAAAGATATGAAAAGGAGGGTTTTAATGTCCTAGGAGGGACTCGAACCCTGCATCTCACAGATGCAAGCCATGTCCACGCACCACTACCCTAACTCAATTGTTTTGACAGAGTTCAACACAGAAGCTATGTAAACAATCAAAGGCGGCTCTAGTCTGAATCTAGCAAAACTGAAGAAGGGTTCAGTTCCCAAACTCCCACCACGCACGACCTGCCATGGCTGCAGCAGCCGCGATAGGAGCAGAGCAGCAGTTGCGCTGCTGGGCGCGGGAGGGGTGGCCCGATGTGGCCAAGGGGCGGTCGGCGCCGGTGGTCAGGGGGAGGCCGGGGACTGGGTGGCCGGCGGCCATAAGCAGCAGCAACCGCTGCAGCTTGCAGCCGCAACAGCACAGAAGGCGGCGAGCGGGGCGCGTCCACGACAATGAATCAGGGCGGGAAAAGAAAAAAAATGGGAGGAGGGGCTCACGAGGCTCACGCCGGTGGTCTCAGCGGGCTCGGGGGTGGCCACCGGCCGCGATGGTGCACGGTGGCGGGCGGCGGTCGTCTCGCGGCCACGGTTCAGCGAAAAGGACGTGAGGAGGAGGGGAATGGGGGGGCAGAGGGGAGCGCCAGGGGGGCTTATCCACACCGAGGGAGCAGGTGAGGGAGGAGGGGGAGCAGGTGAGGTGGGGGCATGGCGGGCGTGTCCTCTGCCCCCATCCATGGCGTTAGGGGAACAGGGGAGGGAGGGAACGGGGGCAGGTAGGGGATGAAGGGGGGGCCCGGGTGGGTCGGCTGGTGGCCCAGGGGGATGGGCTTCGCCCATGGGGGGGTTAGCTAGGTTTTATTTTTATTTTCATTTTTCCTTTTGATATTTTCTGTTGGTATTTATCCTGATCACTATGGCATTTTGTAAAATGTGTTAGGTGTCCCAATATTAGTATAACATTACATGTCAGTGCCACAAAAAGTTTTGAAGCAAAATAAAATCATTAGATATTTATTTTAAATATAAAATGCCCAAAGTAGGGGTTTTAACCTACTGTTTGAATTGTTTAGAATTTTCTGCAACTTCAAAAATTACCAAAGTTGGTCCAACATGATTGCAATGATTTTAGGCAATTTACAAAAATAGTTCCATGATTTTTGGAACAACTATATTGTAGCACTTTTGTTTTAATTTCCAATTAAGGTAGTCTCAACTAGGGTTTGGTTTGTTAGATGAGCAAGGTGCATTTGGCTTTGGGATTTGATCCCAAGGGCTCAAGTACAAGGTGCATGGGGTGTTGATCAACCACAGCAAGGTTTGATCATGAGCATCACAAAGTTTTATCAGGTACAAGGGAGATCAAACAGTGATAATCCAACAGTGATGATCAAAAGTGATGATGATTACTGTTACAGGCATCTGAGGGTGTTACAGGTGTTCTTTGTGAGCCTCTCCCCTCTCTTATATAGGAAAGGAGGTTTTAGCCACTTCAATTCCCAAGTGATGAAACCCCTTCTCTCATTAAAAAGATGGTAACACCTTTCTTTTAAGAGTGGTAACCCTCCCATTGAAGGGCTTCCCATTTATTGGCATAATAAACCAAGGAGGGCTGGTCACATGGAGTATTGGACCACCCTTGGTCGTCCAAAACAGGTGGGGCCCATAGTGGGACCCTCTGGAACCTTCTAGAACATTCCGACACTGCCGAAAAAATCCTGAACTTTTTCGGAACCCTGAAATCAACTTTCCTTATATAAATCTTTACCTCTGGACTCTTCCGGAGCTCCTCGTGATGTCTAGGATCTCATCCGAGACTCCGAACAATATTCGAACACCATTAATAAAATTATCCCAGAGCTATTCTAGCGTTACCTAGCGTTAAGTGTGTGACCCTACGGGTTCGAGAACGTGCAGACATGATCGAGACATCTCTCTGATCAATAACCATTAGAGGGACCAGGATATCCGTAATGACTCCCACACATTCAACGAAGATCTTTATCGATTGAACCACTATGTCGTGGACTACTATAATCCGTACACAATTTCCTTTGTCACACGATATTTTACTTACCCGTGATTCGATCGTCGGTATCGCTATACCTAGTTCAATCTCGTTACCGGTAAGTACTCTTTAATCGTTCTGTAATACAACATTCTCTGTGACTAACTCATTAGTCACGTGCTTGCAAGCGTTACCGAATGTCCATTACCGAGTGGGCCCAGAGTATATCTCACCGTCACACGGAGGGACAAATCCCAGTCTTTATTCATGTAATTCAACAAGTGCTTTCAGAGATACCCGTAAGACATCTTTATGATCACCCTGTCACGATGTGATGGTTGATGTCCCCAAAGTATTCTTCCGGTACCCGGGAATAACATAATCTCATGGTCTAAGAAACATGATACTTGACAATAAAAGGCATGACAGTATAAACTTAATGAAACGATCAATATTGTTATGCTTAGTTGGGTCTGTCCATCACGTCATTCTTCTAGTGACATGATCCCATTAATTAATAAACAACTCAGTTTCATGGTTAGGAAACCATAACCATCATTAATTAACGAGATAGTATAGTAGAGGCTTACTAGGGACGCAGTGTTGTTTATGAAACCACACATGCATTATGTTTCCGGTTAATACAATTATAGCATGGAAAATAAACATATATCATGAACACGGAAATATGATAATAACAATTTTATTATTGCCTCTAGGGCATATTTCCAACAGTCTCCCACTTGCACTAGAGTCAATAATCTAGTTTACATTGGCAGAAATCTAACACCCATGGCATTTTGGTGTTGATCATGTTTTGTTTGTGGAAGAACTTTAGTCAATGGATCCGCGATATTCTGATCCGTATGTACTTTGCTAATGGTAATATCTCCTTCAATGACATGCTCACGAATTTGATGAAACCGGCGTTTGATATGCTTGGAGCTCTTGTGACATCTTGGTTCCTTGGCTAGAGCAATGGCACCAGTGTTGTCACAAAAGATCTCCATGGGATCGAGTGCACTCGGAACAACGCCGAGTTCAGTGACAAATTCCTTCAGCCATATCCCTTCTGTCGCTGCTTCAGAAGCGGCCATATACTCCGCCTCTAATGTAGATCTTGCAATGACGCTCTGCTTGCAACTCCTCCAGCTAACCGCAGCTCCGTTCAAAATAAAGACATACCCTGTTTGAGATTTTGAGTTATCTGGATCAGTATTGAAGCTAGCATCGACGTAACCTTTTACGAAGAGCTCTTCATCACCACCATACACAAGAAACATGTCCTTAGTCCTCTTTAGGTACTTAAGGATATTTTTAACTGTTGTCCAGTGAGCCTCTCCAGGATCACTCTGGTACCTGCTCGTCAAACTAAGAGCATGGGACACATCTGGTCTAGTACACAACATGGCATACATAACAGAACCTATGGCCGAGGCATAGGGGATTTTATTCATCCTTTCCCTTTCTGTTGCCGTAGTTGGACACTGAGTCTTACTCAATGGCTTACCTTATAACATGGGCAAAGAACCTTTCTTTGCATCCTGCATATTGAATTTCTTCACTATCTTCTCAAGGTATGTACTTTGACTAAGTGCTATTAAGCGTCTCGATCTATCTCTATAGATCTTAATGCCTAATATGTATGCAGCTTCACCAAGATCTTTCATTGAAAAACTATTATTCAAATAATATTTCACACTGTTAAGCAGCTCCACGTCATTCCCAATTAGTAAGATGTCATCTACATATAAAATAAGAAATGCAACCGAGCTCCCACTCACCTTCTTGTAAACACAAGCTTCTTTATAATTTTGGACAAATCCAAAACCTTTGATAACCTCATCAAATCGAAGATTCCAACTCCGGGATGCTTGCTTTAGTCCATAGATGGAACGCTGAAGCTTGCACACTTTACGAGCATCCTTAGGATTGACAAAACCTTGGGGTTGTACCATGTACAACTCTTCTTCAATGTTTCCATTGAGGAATGCAGTTTTGACATCCATCTGCCAAATTTCATAATCGAAATAAGCAGCAATTGCTAGCAGAACCCTAACAGACTTAAGCATCGCTACGGGTGAGAAGGTCTCATCGTAGTCAACTCCTTCAATT
Source organism: Bromus sterilis (assembly GCA_950022295.1). NCBI lineage: Eukaryota > Viridiplantae > Streptophyta > Magnoliopsida > Poales > Poaceae > Bromus > Bromus sterilis. The sequence continues at coordinate 340,551,517 of OX465596.1, read as the reverse complement.
TGTCGAAAACCTTTTGCGACAAGTCGAGATTTATGTACAGTAACATTACCGTCAGCGTCTGTTTTCTTCTTGAAAATCCATTTACATTCAACAGCCTTGCGGCTATCAGGAAAGTCAACCAAAGTCCACACCTGGTTTTCTTTCATGGATTCCATTTCAGAGTTCATGGCGTCTTGCCATTTTCCAGAGTCTGGGCTCATCATCGCTTCCTCATAGTTCGTAGGTTCATCATTGTCTAACAATAAAACATTCATGACAGGATTACCGTACCACTCAGGAGTAGTACGTAACCTAGTCGACCTACGAACGGGAACTTCGACCGAAGCTTCATGATCATTATCATCAGCTTCTTCCTCTCTAGTTGGTGAAGGCGGCACCAAAAGATCCAAATCTTCTTGCGCTGCGCTACTCTCCAATTCGAGAGAAGGTTCAATAACCTCGTCTAGTTCTATTTTCCTCCCACTCACTCGTTTCGAAAGAAACTCCATCTCAAGAAAGGATCCGTTCTTAGCAACAAAGACTTTGCCTTCGGATCTATTATAGAAGGTATACCCTGTAGTTTCCTTAGGGTATCCTATGAAGACACATTTTTCCGCTTTGGGTTCGAGCTTATCAGGTTGTAACCGTTTGACATAAGCCTCACACCCCCAAATTTTAAGAAACGATAATTTAGGCTTCTTGCCAAACCACAACTCATATGGTGTCGTCTCAACGGATTTAGATGGTGCCCTATTTAAAGTGAATGCAGCTATCTCTAATGCATAGCCCCAAAATGACATTGGTAGATCGGATAGAGACATCATAGAGCGCACCATATCTAATAAAGTACGATTACGACGCTCAGACACACCATTACGTTGTGGTGTTCCAGGTGGTGTGAGTTGGGTAACAATTCCACAGTTTTTCAAGTGAATGCCAAACTCGTAACTCAGATATTCCCCTCCGCGATCAGATTGTAGAAATTTGATCTTCTTGTTACGATGATTTTCTACTTCACTCTGAAATTCTTTGAACTTTTCAAATGTTTCAGACTTGTGTTTCATTAAGTAAATATACCCATATCTACTTAAATCATCAGTGAAAGTTAGGAAGTAACGATATCCACCACGTGTCGAAATGCTCATTGGTCCACACACATCAGTATGTATGATTTCCAACAAGTCACTCGCCCGTTCCATCGTACCAGAAAACGGGGTCTTAGTCATCTTACCCATGAGGCATGGTTCACATGTGTCAAATGATTCAAAGTCAAGTGACTGGAAAAGTCCATCAGAATGGAGTTTCTTCATGCGTTTTACACCAATATGACCTAAACGGCAGTGCCACAAGTATGTGGAATTATCATTATTCATTTTGCATCTTTTAGCATCAATGTTATGGATGTGTGAAGTACTACTATCGAGATCCAACAAGAATAAACCATTTACGTCGGGTGCATGACCATAAAAGATATTACTCATAAAAATAGAACAACCTTTATTCTGTGATTTAAACGAGTAACCGTCTCGCAATAAACAAGATCCAGATATAATGTTCATGCTTAACGCAGGCACCAAATAACAATTATTAAGGTTTAAAACTAATCCCGAAGGTAGATGAAGAGGTAACATCCCGATGGCGATGACATCGACCTTCGATCCATTCCCGACACGCATCGTCACCTCATCCCTCGCCAGTCTCCGTTTATTCTGAAGCTCCTGTTTCGAATTGCAAATATGAGCAACCGAACTAGTATCAAATACCCAGACACTACTACGAGAACTAGTAAGGTACACATCAATAACATGTATATCAAATATACCTTTGACATTGCCAGCCTTCTTATCCGCCAAGTACTTGGGGGAAGTTGCGCTTCCAATGACCTTCTCCCTTGCAGTAGAAACACACAGTGTCCGGCTTAGGACCAGCCTTGGGCTTCACATGAGCGACAACAGGCTTGCCTCCCCGAGCGGCAGCTGACTTGCCACTCTTCTTGAAGTGTCCCTTTTTGGCTTTAGCCTTCTTGAAACTTGTGGTCTTATTGACCATCAACACTTGATGTTCTTTCTTGATGTCCACTTCCGCAGATTTCAGCATCGCGAAAATCTCATTGAGAGTCTTATTCATGCCTTGCATGTTATAGTTCAGCACAAAGCCTTTGTAACTCGGAGGGAGCGACTGCAGCACCCTGTCTGTGATTAACTCATCTGGGATCACACATCCCAGCTGAATTAGGCGCTGGATATAGCCTCCCATTGTTACAACATGTTCACTGACAGAGCTGTGCTCCTCCATCTTACATTTATAGAACTTATCAGAGATCTCATATCTCTCAGCGCGGGTCTGAGCCTGAAACATGGTTTTCAGCTCTTCAACCATCTCATAGGCGTCGTGATGTTCAAAACGTTTCTGGAGATCAGTATCCAGAGATGTAAGGATGGCACAAGAAACTATAATGTGGTCATCTTTGCGTGTCTCAAAGACGTTATGTTCTGCTTCTGGAGCATCGTCTGCAGGTGGGTCACCTAGCGCAGCATCGAGCACATATTGCTTCTTACACCCAGTGAGGATAATCCTCAGGTTGCGGTGCCAGTCAGTGAAGTTTGAACCAGATGATTTTAGTTTTTCTTCCTCAAGGAATGCGCTGAAGTTGAACTGAGCTATGCGGGCCATGATCTACAACATTTTAGCAAAATAAAATTTTAGACTATGTTCATGATAGTGAGTTCAGTTTAATCAAATTACTAACGAACTCCCACTTAAATCAACATCCCTCATAGTTGTCTAGTGGTATACGATCCAAATCCACTACACCAAGTCCGATCTTCACGAGAGAAGATGTAGTTTCAATGGTGAACATCAAAATGTTGATCATATCATTCATATGACTCGTGTTTAACCTTTCGGTTCGTTGCGTTCCGAGGCCATGTCTGTACATGCTAGGCTCGTCAAGTTAACCAAAGTATTTTTGCATGTGTAAAACTGGCTTACACCCGTCGTATGTGAACGTAGAGTTTACCACATCCGATCATCACGAGATGCTTCAAAACGACGAACTTTTGCGACGGTGCATACTTAGGGAGAACACGTTTATCTTGATATTTAGTGTGAGGGATCATCTTATAATGCTACCATTGTGCACACACAAAATAAGATGCATAAAAGGATAAACATCACATGCATAAAATGTGTGACATGGTATAGCCCTTTTATTGCGCCTTGATCTCCATCTTGAACGCACCGACAAGATCTCCATTATGGCACCATGTTGGTCTCCACCTTATGGCATCTTGGTTGTCTACACCACGTTGCATCTGCAACTATTGCTAACTCATAGCGATAAAGTAATGCAATTACATGGCGTTTGAAGTTGACACGCAGGCCATACAATAAATAATTAAGACAACCATATGGCTCCTGCCAGTTGCCGTACTCATCGACATGCAAGTCGTGAAACATTACAAAACATGATCATCTGAACAGTTTGGGCTATACCACACCACAAGCACCCCTGAAAAAACAAGTTAGACGCCTCTCCCTTATTATTATTTTTAATTTTACGTGGCTTCTAGGGTTTTGCATAAGAACCGTTCTTACCCACACAAAAAAAACCACAACGTTGATATAACAAATTGCTTCTTAATCTCATAAGAGCGCTCCTTTGTAAATGGGGTTAATACTATGGTAAGAGCGACTGACACCCGCAAGACGCATGTGCAATACAAGTTGCACGTCAAGTGCGGAACCGGTCTCAATCCGAAGATTGTAAAGTTGGTCCGGGCCGCTGCATCAAACCATACCGCAAAACCAAAATACACATGAAAGGGTAGCAACAAGAAGATCAATGCCCACAACTCATTGTGTTCTAACCGTACAAAGCATCTACGCATAGAACTAGCTCTGATACCACTGTAGGAGATTGCGCGATAGAAAACAAAAAAATTCTCTCACATGCGGAAGCAACATCCAAGATCCAATCTAGAAGATGCTAGTAACGGGGAGAGTAGGTCATCATACCCTCGAAGAACACACACGTTGAACGTTTATTTCAACGCAGCTTGGTGAAGTTGTTGGTGAAGTTCGATCCGATCAGCGCTGCAAACGAGCAGTACCTCCGGAGGCTTGCACACGTACAGCTCGATGACGTCTCCTTCTTGATCCAGCAAGCAAGAGGGAGAAATAGATGGGATCAATTCCAGCAGCACAACGGCGTGGTGGTGGATATGGTGAAGAGTTTCCCGCGGGCAGGGCTTCGCCAAGCGATGCACGTGAGGGAGGAGGAGTTGTGGAAGGACTTGGGGTGTTCTTGGTGAGCCTCTCCCCTCTCTTATATAGGCAAGGAGGTTTTAGCCACTTCAATTCCCAAGTGATGAAACCCCTTCTCTCATTAAAAAGATGGTAACACCTTTCTTTTAAGAGTGGTAACCCTCCCATTGAAGGGCTTCCCATTTATTGGCATAATAAACCAAGGAGGGCTGGTCACATGGACTATTGGACCACCCTTGGTCGTCCAAAACAGGTGGGTCCCATAGTGGGACCCTATGGAACTTTCTAGAACATTCCGACACTGCCGAAAAAATCCTAAACTTTTCCGGAACCCTGAAATCAACTTGCCTTATATAAATCTTTACCTCTGGACTCTTCCGGAGCTCCTCGTGATGTCTAGGATCTCATCCGAGACTCCGAACAATATTCGAATACCATTAATAAAATTATCCCAGAGCTATTCTAGCGTTACCGAGCATTAAGTGTGTGACCCTACGGGTTCGAGAACGTGCAGACATGATCGAGACATCTCTCTGATCAATAACCATTAGAGGGACCAGGATATCCGTAATGACTCCCACACATTCAACGAAGATCTTTATCGATTGAACCACTATGTCGTGGACTACTATAATCCGTACATAATTTCCTTTGTCACACAATATTTTACTTACCCGTGATTCGATCGTCGGTATCGCTATACCTAGTTCAATCTCGTTACCGGTAAGTACTCTTTACTCGTTATGTAATACAACATTCTCTATGACTAACTCATTAGTCACGTGCTTGCAAGCGTTACCGAATGTCCATTACCGAGTGGGCCCAGAGTATATCTCACCGTCACACGGAGGGACAAATCCCAGTCTTGATTCATGTAATTCAACAAGTGCTTTCAGAGATACCCGTAAGACATCTTTATGATCACCCTGTCACGATGTGATGGTTGATGTCCCCAAAGTATTCTTCCGGTACCCGGGAATAACATAATATCATGGTCTAAGAAACATGATACTTGACAATAAAAGGCATGACAGTATAAACTTAATGAAACGATCAATATTGTTATGCTTAGTTGGGTCTGTCCATCACGTCATTCTTCTAATGACATGATCCCATTAATTAATAAACAACTTAGTTTCATGGTTAGGAAACCATAACCATCATTAATTAACGAGATAGTATAGTAGAGGCTTACTAGGGACGCGGTGTTGTTTATGCAACCACACATGCATTATGTTTCCGGTTAATACAATTATAGCATGAAAAATAAACATATATCATGAACACGGAAATATGATAATAACAATTTTATTATTGCCTCTAGGGCATATTTCCAACAAAGTTGGCCCCACTTCCTATTAAATAAATATAAGGATTTATTTAAATGCTAGGGTATGACATGTGGGCCCATGCCCTATTTAATTAAATAAAATGAATTAATAAAACTATAGAGGATGACATGTGGGTCCCCCATGTCAGTGGTACTGTTTGTATAATGTTTCTATTTAAATGATGAAAGAAAATTCAGAAATCAATTTAAAATTATTAAACTTTGATATTTAATATCTTTTAAACTGTAACTCCGATGAGAATGTTTTATACATCAAAGTTGATCAGAAGAATACCACGGATACGAGTACACCATCTGTATGCCCACCACACCCCTCCAAAATACCGAACGTGGAACCTCCCCCTCCTCCGGTGAATCCGGCCGATAATTCCCGGTGTCGGTAAAACCTTCCGAATGAAATTGTTCTAAACATGAAAGTTTTCCAAAATGGATCAACGACCACGGATACAGTATCCACATGTCTGTCATATGTCTCTAACACTGCAGACATAGAACCTTCCCCTTTGGGTCATCTGTCCGGTAATCAACCGGTACTGGTGATCCATCCCCGAATGAATTCTCGCTCCGAGCAATACACCTTGCTTTGCGTTAGAACATAGTGTGCTACGTATTTTCCATGTCTTGTATTTGTATTGCTATTATTGCCGTGTATTTATTGTTTCTCCCCCCTCTCTTATTGTCCGGTAGTCCCGACGACCGCTGTCGATGCCCCTATGATCGGCTACGTCGACGACGATCGTACCCCTCTACCGTCGAACTTCAAGGCAAGCAGAGCCACTTCCCCTCTCCCTCATATCGCCTATCTGTCTTTATTATTCTGTTGCACTAGGCATATGCTGCTGCTACGTTACTTTCCTATTCAAATGCATAGCCTGTCATTGTCGCCACTTGTTGTACCTTTCCTATATCCTATGCAGCCTATTATATATATATTATACAGCAGTGAACCTTGCGACTTGTTAGACAATAGGATTAGATAGCGGGTCGTGATTACTCTGGGAGTGATCGCGGGTACATTACAATATATACAACTGCTACAGGTACGGCACAGTGCAGACGCCCAAAGGAACCTACAACGGCGAGACTCTGCCGAGTCGCTTCTAGTTTCACTTACGAGTGCTTGGGCTCGTATTTCACTCTCGTCGCCGACTCGATAGCCTAGACCCACTGGGATGATACGAGGACGTACCTCTTTAGTTCGTTCCGCTGGTGTCTCGGCACCACCGAGGCGATACGAGGATAATCCTCTTCAGTTCATTCCACTGGTTTCTCTGTCGAACCATCTCAAGTGTACCATCGAGAGTGACTCCTCCTGGTTTCACTTGTTGGTAGAAACCTGAATCGACTGGTGTCCTTGAAGGTAAGGAGTCGGGTGACCCAACGGTGCCCGCGCAGGGATTGTATCGGAACGGCAGGACAGACGGATACCATCGTGGGTCTGGTCCTTGCTCGTGGCCGTGAGATGCCCCGTAGTACGCAAGTCGAGCTCTTCAGAGCAAACGCGAGACAAGGTAAGGAGACGGTTCACCTTGTCGGTAACCGCACGAGTTGGTGGGACGGCAGGGCAGGCACCGACGTTACTGGTGGACCTGACTGCTGTCGTCAACCGCGACTCATTTAAATAAGGACAACGATAACGGTTGTTCCGACAGAAAATTAATAAAATGCTTAATGGGTTCGGCGGATGACTTGAGTAGCCTTTTGGCTTGTACGCACTACCTATACGTGGGATTACGCGTATGGGCGCCTCCGCGACGTAGCCTCGTTCGAAAGCTCTGAAAGACGTCCAGTTCAGCATTGCGGCAGGGACGGATCGCGCTGCGGCGTTGGAATTCACCCTCCTCGCAACGACCCGGAGAGCGAGGGGTGATAGGCCCATGACCCCCTTGCACTTAGGGATGTAGACCGGCGGGGAACGCTCTGATGAGCCGTAGGATGGACTGCGTTGTGTCGGATAGCCTTGGTGGGGTGCTCCCTAACCAGGTGTACGCCACCCTGGTGATCTGAGCGTGTAGTGTCACACTAGTGCACCCCTGCAGGGAAGATTGATCTATCAATAGCCGTGTCCACGGTAACAGGACGCTTTATGCTGAAGCCAGACCCTACCACTACAAACTATATCTTATACTTGTTGGTTCCGAGTGTTCTTCCTCGCAGGGATGCCGAGGGGGGAATTCTCGGAGGCATTGTTAATGATTATTACAACTTACTATTATGCATTGTTGCAGCAACTTCTGCTTCATTGTTACTTTCATTCATGTTGATATAAACTGTTTGTTGTTTCTCTTCCCATGCTGCAAGACATCGTCGGAAGATGCTAGTCTTCGATAGGCCTAGCATATTCCCTCTTATCCTGGTATTTCTACCTTGCAGTCCACTATACAGCCTCCCCTTTCCATTTGATACATGCATAGATGCTTAGTAGCTGGACGTAAGACTCGCGGGTATACTAGATACTCACCTGCTTTATTTCCTTTACTGTTTTGCCTGATCGGCCGCTGCAGTCGACGTTGGAGCCCAGGAGCAGGAGTTCCCGATGCCGACCACCACAACGTGAAGATCGCCGATGACCAAGACCAGGAGTAGTTTGGAGGTTCCCAGGCAGGAGGCCTCGCCTTTTCGATCGTCGTTGATTTTTGTGCTAGCCTTCTTAAGGCAACCCTTGTACTTTGGTGTCTGTACTCAGATACTTTTGCTTCCGCTAACCTTGTGTTCTCGAGCTGTTGTATTCGAGCCCTCGTGGCCCCTGGCTTGTAATATAAAGCTTGTATTATTTTATTTATAGAGTTGTGCTGTGATTACCTTACCGTGAGTCCTTGATTTCGATCGTGTACCCTGCGTGTATGATTACTGTACACGGCTTGATTTTGAGGGCGTCACACTATCACATAAGGAATCAAGGTTATAAAGCAGACGTCGCGCTTGTTTAAACAACACCGCCTAATTGAAACAATGGATATCACAAAAACTCATCCCTCCTTGATTTTTTGGGACACACATTTTCCACCAGGCCATTCAATGCATCCTCTTCTGAGTATCGTCGTCACCCCATCAAAAATACGGCATCGCGTCAATAATTCCGTTACATGTTCGGTTAGGAATTTTAAAACCGGACAAAAAACCCGAGAAGAATTTCTTTCCCTCCACTAGATAATTTTTTATTTTCATCCATTTATTTTCATGATATTACGATCAATGACATACCTAAAACAATCGATCTTGTCCAAACCCATAGTTGCTGCCAACCCCAAATATCTATTGTTCAGATCCTCAGTCAAGATATTACTGCAAATGTCTTCCCTAACTTTCGCTCACGTATTTGAGCTAAAAATTCTAGATTATCCACACTATCCCTAAAAATGCTATCATGTTGCACAGTAAGAATCCGGAATAGATTTCAGAGCCTCGACATCATGAACATTAGCTCTCATGGGGATCAAAGAGTCAGCAACAAAGAGAAGGTTATTAATAAAAGGGGCATATCTACATACCTTGTCTCCAATAGTATTTTCTTCTCAACATGTGCTAAAAGTGCAATCAGACCCTCCGTACAAAATAAGAAAAGATAGAGAGATAAGAGGTCTCCCTGCCTCAAACCTCAAACCTCTCGTAGACTTAAAACTCTCATTTTCTTCCAAATTAAAATGGATCCAATATTCAACAAAAGAGACACATTGCATAATTAACTTTACCCAATTTTCATGAAACCCAAGCTTCAACACAATTTCCTTCAAAAAACAGTCAACTCCACTCGCTTGTAAGCTTTATAGCATGCCAAGCTTGATTGCACACAAACCTTCTTTGCCTTCCCTTTTATTGTTCGGTGTGTGGAAACACTCATAGGCCACAAGAACATTTACGTCATCACCCTTCCGAGCACAAAAGCACACTTAAGTCAGGCTAATTATTTATGGCAAAATAATTTTCAAACGAGCAACCAGTATTTTAAAGATAAGCTTATAGACCACATTACACAAATTGATCAGTCTAAACTAGGTCACCTTTTCCAGTGAACTGACTTTTAAAATCATAACAATCGCAATTTTATTTCACCTAATGGAATGATGTATTCCCTACCTTCATAACATCGTCAATCAGACCGTCCTAACACAGTCCAAAATCTTTTATAAAAAATGGCCTGAAGTCCGTCTAGCCCCATGGCTACCGAGGACTTTGGAGTTTAGAGTTACTCCTATATAGATGGTGAACCCTGAATTTGTATCAACTTGGAGAACAATGAAATGCAAGAGTTCCCCTTCAAAATTCTTATGAATCATCAAGTTCCAATTTTCTAGAGGTTACTGTTTAGCTGTAAGGAACTAGACTGTAAACCTCGCGGTTCATTGGATTGAGCCAAAAAAATTAAATGTTGAAATCAGTCTGTGTCTGCTTGAGTGAACTTACATAAATCAGCTTAAAACTAAAAAAAATCATAAATGCTTGAGTGCTTTCGGAGCTCCACCAAAATCATGAAGGGTTATCCTATAACTAGTGACGGTTTATAGCCGCTATAAGAACCTGCACATGACAGCTCCCTCCGGAATATAAATAGGACGTGGATAGCGAGCACCTAAGCGCCCAGCGGTTTGATGGAGCGGCCCTTCCTAATAAGGAAATTAAACCCTACGCGGTGTCCCTTTCGCTGGAAAAGGAAAGATTCGGTCCTCCGCTGTGTTCACATGCCTAGGTAATAACTTTCAATTAGGAAACTGCTCTATCACATCAATACACGTGCATTAATTTGAGTTTCAAAGTTTTATAAAATCTAGATCCGTTTTCACCTTTGTGTTTCCCGCGACGAGTTCTTCAAAACTAGATCTCATGTGAATAGGTTTCGATGATTTTTTTTGTTTTGAGCAACTTTGTGTGGTATGTAGGCAACTTTAGTGCTATAAGTAAGCAACTATTTTTATCTATCTAGTATAACTTCCTATCAATTTGGTTTGTGCAAAACAGTTACATAATATAGTGCATCTTTAGTGCTAAATGCAAGCAACTTTATTGTACTATGTGTATCAATAAATTTTATTAACATTATCTCAACTTGACTATCATGGTTGCTCAGTTGCCCACCATCGATGATCAGTTGCTTATAATAATGTTTTAGCAAGATCCAAACCAACTATCTCTCACAAAAAAATGCATAGTAAAACCAAGCAATTGTCCTAATAAATCAAGCAACTATTCTAACAATATTAAGCAAATGTTCTAACAAAACCAAGCTACTTTGTGTGATATGTAGGCAATTTTAGTGCTATAAGTAAGCAACTCTTCTTGTTTGTTTATTATGACTACTTATTAGCTTGGTTTGTGTAAACCTGAGAAAATAACACAAAATATGAGACGTCTTTAGTGCTACATGTAATCAACTTTATTTCACTATGTGTATCAATGAATTTCACTAACATTATCTCAAATTGCCTATCATGGTTACTCAATTTGCCTACTGTTGATAATCAGTTGTCTACCGTTGATGCTCGGTTGCATACAATATTACTCTAGCAAGATCCAAAGTAACTACCTCTAGCAAAAACAAAATACACAACTAACCTAAAAAGTTCAAGCAACTGTATTGCAAAAACACAATGTAAAAATGTTTTAGAAAAACCAAACAAATGTCCTGGCAAAACCAAGTAATTGTCTTAGTAAACTCAAGCAACTACATTACCAAGAAAACACAATGAAAAATAGCCCTAGCAAATCAAGCAACTATCATAACAAAACTAAGCAACTTTCCTAGAAAATCAAGCAACTATCATAATAAAATCAAGCAACTGTCCTAGAAAACCAAGCAACTATTCTAGAAAAAACCAAGTACCGGTCCTAACAAAACCAAGCAACTACCCTAACAAAACCAAGCAACTATCCTACGAAATCCAAGAACCTACATTACCAAAAAAACACAATACAAATGGCGCCATCAAAATACATTGTCATCACCTAAGTTGCCAACCGATGATGCATGATTGACCATATACGATGAAAAATCATTTGTCGTGATTTCTAACTGATCTATGACATATTTTCTTGATAAATTCATTAATACATATAACATAATAAAGTTACTTATGTTTAACACTAGAGTTGCCTCGTTTAGCATTAAAGTTGCTTGTTTTTACAAAATCATCAAAACATGCTCATATGAGATCTAGTTCTGAAAATCTCATCGCGAGAAACCTAACGGTGAAAACGGATCTTCGTTTCTACATTCGATTCAAAAGTTATTGCTTTTAAAAAATGAAACATAATAAATGAATGTGGCAGCACATGCATGTGCATTTCATATCTCATCCACATGCATGGAACACAGTCCCCTTAGATGTCGCTATCAGTAGTACCCAAAATTATGTGCTAGTGCATATCGCGTAAGGGTGCGCTCGCCTCGCGTAAACGAACGCAACTGCGTTTTTAAGTGTTTAGGATATAAATATATGATGTTTTGGATTTAGGCATAGCCTCCAACAACATACAACATCCACCAATATACTTCCTCCGTTCATGAATATAAGATGTCTTAAATATTTTAATAAACACACGGATTGAAATGAATGGAGAAACACTAACACATATAATTTAGAAAAGAAAAATATCTTATAATTGTAAAACGGAGGGAGCATCTCATATATTCGAGTTAGATGCAACAGATGTAAGTAGATGTTACTCACAAAATATAAATAATCAACAATACGGAATATTTCCCATGAAAAATCTAATCATACTATTTTCTATGATCCCAAATATAAGTATATTTAAGTCAGTCACTAAGCAATGAAGAATCTATAATACTATAATAGTTCATCCCTACTAACCTATTTATCTTAAAATGCAAGCTATCCACATCATCAAGTAGGTCCACCATGCAAAAACTCTTTTCCACTAATTCTTCATGCACATATTCCCATTAAAACTCTCCATGCGCATGCAACTAAATAAGTAATAATATTTTTATGCACTTAGCCTCACGATTTGTAGGCGGTTTTTTATACAAAAAAACAAATTATGAGTTATCTCATATTTTTATTTTTCTATGCACATTTATAATTTCTATAATTTTTTTAGATTTAGCCAAGGGTGGAGATGCCTTCTTTATCTCTACTCAACATTGTTTTCATCCAATATCATCTCACCAATATATTGTCAAGGTAATAGTTTAACAAAATAAATATACCAGCCATTTTTGGATTTTTCGTCAAATTTTCTTAGATTTTTACTCTAAGTAATATTTTTTTCAAAAATAATTTATAATCAAATTATAATATGTTTAAAACAATTTCTCATGTTTTAAAACATCCAATTCTTTCTTAACAGTTCCCGCAGCAACACGCGGGGCATCATCTAGTTGATGCAAATAGATCTATCACAAAATATCGTTCGTAATGTGCAATTAATTTCATTTAGACAACATATTTTTAAAGGAATTGATGGTCAAAGTGTGGCTACCGATGGGATCAGATCTAGAGAATTTTCTTTTATATAATGCGACAAAGTCTGAGATATTCTTTTTTTTTCAAAAAACTTCTGATCTATTCATCTTCAATCATGGCAGTACAACGAACATCAGAAATAATAAAAATTACATCTAAATTCGTAGACCACCTAGCGATGACTACAAGCACTGAAGCGAGCCGAGGACGCGCCGCCGTCATTGCCCCTCCCTCACCGGAGCCGGGCAAAACTTGTTTTAATAGACAATCGGGAAGTCTCCGTGCTAAGACTCCATGGAACCAGCACACCAGAACAGCAACCGCCGCCATTGAAAAGTACCGTAGATCAGAAGGATTTAACCTGAAGACACAACGTAGATAAACTACAATCAGATCCGAGCAAATTCACCAAGGATAGATCCGTCGGAAACACACCTCCACACGCCCACCGATGATGCTAGATACATCACCGAGATGAGGACTAGGCAGGGAGACATTTATTTCATCTTCACGAAGGCGTCACCATCTCATTTTCCGAAGCTAAGACACAAACCTAAAAAAAACTTAAAATAACAACTAAAATTGGAGCCGATAAAACTCAAGATCCACCACATTATGACCCTAAAACCATCGAAAATGAGGCGGACCAGCGGGCGGCGCCGGTTGCATGGCGGCGGCGACTGGGTGCGTGCGTAAAGTCCGAGATATTCTAGAGTCCATATTCTACAAAAGAGAGTTAGTACTTGCTAGAAATAAGTCGAAATATATATGAAGCCAATAGCAAAGTACCAAGGCCGTCGGTTATAAAAGACACATTCCTTCTTTATCATTATTGCATTGATAATTCAATAATAGTTCTGACATGGATGGCAAAAAAAAAAACTACTCCCAAGGATCAATACCTACAGCACACCGGGAGTCATGTAAACCTTATTTGGTTTCCTCGCAAGTATTCAGAACAAATACTACCAAGTCCAATATGCAAAAATAGTACAAGTTGCCGTCCATCTACCTCAGAAAATCTATCAATGGTCTCAAAGTCTATGAGGGGGCACCGAGGTAGGACGCCAGACGCAGGATGTCGCAGAATACGCCTCCGGCAGTCACCTCCGCGCCTGCGCCTGGGCCTCGAACGATCAGCGGTTGCTCCTTGTACCTCGAAGTAGTGAAGGCGATGATGTTGTCGGAACCAGATAGCTGGGCGAATGGATGGTCCCTCTTGAACCTCTGCAGTTCTACGCTTCCCTTTCCGCTCAGCACGTCCACCACTCCAACGTACCGCAGTACCTTCAGATTAAAAGACTCAATCACCTTACACAAAATCTTTTGGAAACATCCAGAGTAGATGGCACGGGGTGGGAAATTTAGATTGGAGAATTTGACAATTTTGGTTAAACTGAACCAAACATGGGGGCAACCAAAGAAAGTGAAAGAGGTTTACTCACTTCGCCTGCAGCCTCAGCCTCATGGCGCTGTCTGGCCCAATCCTGGTCAAATGATGGTAACTTTTGCATGAATTCATTTGGCGACGAGCATGACTGCATGGTGAACCCAGTTAGGAAGTGTAAAGCTGTAAATGTATAACAAGGTATTGGCTATTATGAATAAGATATAACCAGCCCTTACCTTAAGTGCCTCTGGCACAAGGCTCTCTACCGGGATATCCGAAAGCTCAAGTCTCAAACCAGACTCCCTTGCAAGGATAATGACCTGCTCACCCAAACCAAAAGGTGACTCATTACGATGAATAAATAACAAAAATTAATGGAAAACGCAAGGTTCTAAAAAGAGTGGAACAAAGTCCAAACTATCAACCCAGTATATTTTTCTTTCATTTTAGCCAAGTCTTCATCAAAGAATATAACGTTCCTCAAAACTATGTTTTGGTTTGCAGATACGACATCATCTAGCTAGACACGGAAAATCTATAAACCTCGCCATGTGACTGGATGTAAAATGTGAGACCACATTGCATTTGAGAAGCAGTTGGAAGAGCACGCTTGGGAGAGATTGAAATGTTAACCAAAGCAAACTGAAGGAAAACCACATATGGGAACACATGTTTATATGTGTCAAGCTTCATGCATTAGCCAACGCAACCAAAAGTCCAAACTGATGAAAAAGGCTAGGCAATCCACATATACACTTCAACATCCCCTCTCATGTGTGGCGTGGGAAGTCAGCACATGAATAGACTCAGGTATGGCTCAAGAGGCCTATACGTGGACACGGAGGGGGTAACGGGCTAACGGCAACTTTTGGATAAATTGCGAAAGCTCAAGACCTTAGCCTCGGATACCATGTCAAGCTTCATGCACTAGCCAACGCAACCAAAAGTGCGAACTGATGGAAAGGGCTAGGCAATCCACATATACACTTCAACAATATGCACAAGACTAAATATAAATTTGAGAGAAATCCTGCTAGAGAAATGGGCCAAGGAAGAATGTGGAAACCTTGGATAAAGCCTCCAAGGGCATATCTGGTACCCAATGTCACCCTTTAAGAGTAGACTTAATAGTTAATAGGGAAGACTCAGTCCAGGTCAAAATAGAAGTTGCAAAGTTTGTTGTTGATATGAATATGGGAATCAGAAACGACTCGACCAAATTGACATATCTGGGTACAGCGCCCAATATTTGAAAAATAGCCAGGAATTTGTGAAAATGTTTTCGAAAGAAACCAAGATCTACCTTTCTGGCAACATCTGTTCCAGATAGATCATCTCTTGGGTCTGGCTCAGTGTATCCAGCTTCTTTTGCTTCAGCAACAACATCACTAAAGCTCCTTGTTCCTTCAAAATTGTTGAAAATATAACTCAAAGTTCCACTGCAATTGAACAGTCAACAAACATTGTATCAGCAAAAAAAATTGAACGTAGAAACACTATGGCAGTGGACTCTTGTTCGCCCGACTACTATTTTCTTCTAACCAAAACTTGCTTCTTCTCTTAATGAAAAGGTGTGCAAAAGCTTTTGAAACAAAAACTATATCCACAAACAAAAATAGCATATACCTCTGCAAGTGAACTTCCACTCACATATTTTGTAGCTTACTAAAACTATAGTTTGTGAAAGTAAACACACCTGAAAATGCCCTCAACACGCAATATCTTGTCACCTGTCTCTAGAAGACCTCGCAGGGTGCTAATTATTGGCAGACCCGCACCAACAGTTGCTTCATAGAAGTAATGAGTATATGAAGCACGCTGTAAACTTCTTAGTTTCAGATACTGCACACAAACAAACAAAAGGATTTCTTAGTTTATACAATCAGCAGACAACATGGCATGCAGAAGTGCATGTTAGAGTAGTAAATACAGGGGATGGACATTGATGTGTGTGTTTGGGATTTTCACTCTAAGAGCAACAAGAACTCAAATACAGAGTTTAAGATTATGGAGCAGACATGTTTCCGCTCACTGACTAATATTCGGTGACTAGGAACTTAAATAACCGGCTGATTATTGGCCTCTTTTTCCAGTCTATATTTAGAACATATGCAGCAAAGTAGAATAGCAACTCAAATAAAAAAAGCAAAGTAGAATCGGTCCATTTAAAGATTGCAATGTGATGACAGTCAACTGATGTACGGTCCATAATCATTTAAGAGTTCAAAATATTATTTTTTTAAACAAAAAACGGAGAAATATGTGTAGCCAGCCAAGCATTTACCCGATCAAGTGGCCCGGAATTTGCTTTTTTATTAGGTGTGATGACATGGATGCCCTTCTTCAACCAATCATAGTAGTGAGATGCCACATTCGTATCTGCTGTGCAGTCCACCAATACTTTGTTTGGAAACACGTGGTTCTCAGACAAATGACGAGCAAAATTAGCAAGATCAGCTGGTTTTGCTTCCTCTTGCAGATTTTCTTTCCACCTGGTTAGGTCTACTCCTCTACACAAAGAAAGCCCCCAAAAAAACTGAGACATGCAAATGAAGAGAAATGCAATATACCAATATAATAGTAAACCAAACTATGAAATGATGCCCTAGTTATTAGGTTAATGAAAAAGTTTCAGCGAGACAGGGGAAAGAATATATCAGTGGTGGTTTGTATCTAATGCAAAATCTCTCAGGATTCTGCCTAACTATGTAGCTGATTCCTGGAAATGCATTCGGCGAGACAGGCGAATAAATAACTCCCCAACTACTCCCTCTGTTCCGAATTACTTGACATGGCTTTAGTTCAAGTTTAAACCAAGCTTGAACTAAAGTCATGTCAAGTAATTCGGAACGGAGGGAGTACAATATTAGGTTATTAATGAGGGAGTAAATAAAAGTGTAATGGGTAACCAAGA
Source organism: Bromus sterilis (assembly GCA_950022295.1). Lineage (NCBI taxonomy): Eukaryota > Viridiplantae > Streptophyta > Magnoliopsida > Poales > Poaceae > Bromus > Bromus sterilis. Next base: position 340,534,193 of record OX465596.1, on the reverse strand, counting down.
ATTCCAGTTATATGATGTCATTGAAAGTCATGAGAAATGCCCAAAAAAATACAAGCAGAGATTCTGGGACAGCACCCATATTTAGTCAATCATGGAAGGAGATTTATCAACAGACTTGGAGGTAATCTTTGCAGAAAAGCAGCATGCATTGCAAAACAAAGAAACAATCAATTCAGGGGGGCGGGGGGGGGGGGGGGGGGGGGATGAAGATTTGGTTACATACGTGTCACTCAAAAGCATCGTGCTTGCGCCAGTTATTCCGATCACACGCACATCAATATTCATATTTTCCTTGAGGACTGCTACCTGCATAGAAGTTGAATCAGCAAGGAGTAAAAGTGCACTGAACAGTGAACTCTACCTTCAAATTGTTCTGTTGTCAGGTCAAGTCCAACACTTCATTTTCTATGTAAGCTTTGTAGCAGAGATGGCTTATACTCCCTCCGTTCAGAAATAGTTGACGTGATCTTAGTTCAAATCTTAAACTGTACTAAAGTTCCAGTCATGTAGTAGGTGTTATGATGCAACTTGTCTATATCGAATAGCCCATGGGGCGTATATATATTACACATGACTTGGGGGATAAGTGCCACCGACGGAGAAAGTATCCAGTGAAAACTCTTCTTCAGTGCAAACATGGAAACTCTAACATGTGTCATTGGATCGAAAGTGTACGGCGTTGATTAAATGACTGTTCATCCCATGCAATTTACAAAAAACCGCCCGCCAGACTACTTGCTTTTTATCATTAAACCCCTTGCACATTTGTCCCTCCTGTACCCAGTCCTTAAAATGTACAGTACCCCTTTACATTTATGAAAAAGAACTAGGGATAAAGGGATTGGGGGATCTGAGTCAAGACTGCAGCGGCAGCTTGGGAGATTGGATCGGCGGCGGCGGCGGAGGAGACTGGATCAGCGATGGAGGCTTGCAAGACTGGAGTGGCGGCGGCTCAGGCAACTTATACGGCGTCAGGTGCTCGGGGGATTGGAGCTGCATCGAGTGAAATGGCTGGGGCAAAAGTTTTTCCCCTTCCATCATGAGAGATTCTAGTGCTTGCCTGTTGTTAGCCGTATCCAAATCTGAAGGGTTTCTAGTGATTTGCTGGACGCCCGACTGCCACCAGGTACATGTCACTTTTTTTTTGTTGCGTTGGTTTCTATTCAATCTTCTTCTTTTTGTATGGATGTGTTGAGAGGTGTAGCTAGTTGACTCTGTACGATTGATGGCATGGGATGATTTATGTATGCAATGCAATTTTTTCTAACATTTTTACCCGTCCATAGAGATAAAGCTTAATAGTACTACAGAATGATGTTTCCTGATGTATTCAGATTTGGTTTCTACTGCAGAAAAAAATCATTCGTGTAAATGTAGATAAATTTGTGCGAACCAGTGGCATGTCAAGGAGAGTGCACCAATTTCCTGTGCTTGTACATACCTCCTCCGTTCTAAAATAAGGGTGCGTTTGGTTTGACTGCTATCCATCGATGGCTAGGGATAGCCAGTTATCAGCGGGATATCACATGTTTGGTTTAAAAAATAAAAAGGATAGCCAGGGATATGCACAACCGAGATTCTCAGAATATGCTGTTAAAACCGGGACGAGCGTCTCCGCGAGAATCTCGCGGATATAGCCATCCATGGCGAGGGCGGGTGTTGTGGCTGCCTCTAGAGCTAGGTGTGGCAAACCCAGCCACGGCGCGGCGGCGGCGGAGTAGGCCACGGCGCAGGGTCGGCGGGGTCCGCCGACGAGCACGGACCGGCGGCGGAGTAGGCCATGGCGCGGCGGGGTCGCCCAACGAGCGCGGGCCGGCGGCGGAGTCGGCCACGGCGCGGTCGCGGCTGGGCCGGCGGCGGAGTCGGCCACGGCACGGTCGCGGCTGGGCCGACCAACGAGCGCGGCCCGGCGGAGCTAGCCATGGCGCGACGGCGGGGTCGGCCATGGCACGGCAGCGGAGCCGACCAACTAGCGCAGGGCCGCGCAGCCAGCCTTGGCGCGGCGGTGTGCCGGCTGGTCTGTGTGTCTACCAGGCTACCAGCAACGAAGCCCATGTGCTATCTTCCTTATCCAGTCAAACCAAACACAACGTGGATATCTTCAACCAGTTTGTAATTTACTCATCCAAACAAAAATAAGGCTATCCCTAGCAGAGTGGTTAAGGATACCCACATCCCTTCAAATATATCCTTTCAACCAAACACATCCTAAGTATCGCGGATTTGTGTAGATACGGATGTATCTAAACTTCGTTTTACATCTCGATTCATCTATATCTAAATAAATTTACCATTTACCTTCAACAACAATTGATTGCTTTCTGCATATTCCTATTTGTTTCTGCCTGTCACAAGTCCATAGATCCTCTTTATATAAGAGGCAAAAAATATATTTTTGGTGAGCTGTTTTACCTTCTTCCGGAGGGGATTATTTTCTTTTGCCAAGATTTTCTCCCTCCTAGCATTTGATTTTGCCTCACACTTATCCCTGTGATGTGTCGACTTCCCGCAGGGAAGTCCAGGAGCAAGCATTGGTGGCATGTGATGCTAAACAAGATTTTACCCAAAGACACACTTGTCCTATAAATTCACATTCATAAAAAGGTATACTGCTAGTGCACACGAGAAAGTAATATTGTCGCATATCTTTTTATCCATTCTAACTCACACTCAGTTCCTTTGGTATAGGTTCTTGGTGTTTGTACTGAATGGCACGGCTCACAACTGAAATTGTATGGTTCACTGAGTAGAAAGCACAACTGGAGTTACCATTGTGGCATCGAATATTGTGTAATATAATCGCAGTTCTTGTGAACTATTTATATGAACTAGATCGTATCTCGTATGGATGTATCTGTAGTGAAACTGATGTCTCATTATGTGAGTGCTTGAATCTCTTGTCCAGATTAGTATGCAACCTTTCGCTTTTTTGTGTTTATGCATTTGAGATGTTGTTCCAAGGATAGTTTTTTATATTTTCAAGATATGCATTGATGTCAGTATCTATGATCTTGCAATATTTCCACTTAATTTTTCTGAATATACGGACAATACACTAAAATAGTACGGTACTCCATATAATTTACATGCTAGAAATACACAACATCTATTGTCAGAGAAATGATATATACCAAGAGGAGAAACATCTCAAATGCCAAAAAACCATAAGTTTAATGTAAGGTCACTGTTTAGAACAGAAAGCAGTAGCACGCTACCGTTTCAGTATTTTGGGCTGGCGTTAATTAAGGAGCACATCCAGGGTGATTTTTGCAAATGTACCATAGCTGAGACTTGGGACAGAATACGATTCATCTGTACCCTTTATTTCTAATCCAACGATGGTTTCCATGTTTCCATTAAAGAAGAGTTTCTACCAGATACTTTCTCGCCACCGACGTGCGGGCCCCATGCCATTAGTTAAGGATTTTTTATAAAAATAAATATAATATAAATACGGGATGAAGTTTACGGGATCTAACAAAAGTTGCTTCCAGCAAACTTCCCCTAAAATTTACAAACGTCCCGTAAACCCAGTTTTACAGGACATTTTTACAGAAACTGTTGAAGATGCTCTTATGCATATTGATTGGTATGGTTGATATGGTAAGCGCTAGAACCACAACGTACCAGATACCACTACATGACACAGAAAAGGAGATCTTTTTTATAGTACAGAAAAAGGGAAGTTAACCACATCAAAATGACCACTTTATTATTCAAACCAAGTATTATCATGATTTTTGAACAAATTACACTGGCAGCATTGTTTTTAATCCCAGGCATGAGATGTCAAAACTATTCCTTTTAGTGGTTAACTGGTTATACCAATTATAACCCTAGGCATGAGATGTCACAACTCCACAATAAATTAAAATAAATGAATATTGTTCAGTACATAATATGAGTATCAGACTCAAGATACCTGGTCCCTGAGCTGGTTGAGCAGTGTTGCCCCAATCAAACCAGGTCCAATGATCCCAATGGCAAGTGTGGTTTTTGAGAGGAAGAACCTCGAATGAGCAGCTCTGAGAGCCCTGACACAATCTTCTTGCTTCAATACAACAGTAATATTGTACTCACTGCAACCTTGAGCTATTGCTCGTACATTAATGTTTGCCTGCGTCAATTGTTAAGGGGTAATCAATCCAGTATGAATGGAAATCCAAATTTTACCAACCCAAAACTTTAAGCACCTTTGCTAGCGCGTCAAAAAGGGTTGCACTGACTCCAGGAGTACTTGCCATTCTCAGGCCAACAGCAGCAAGAATGCTGCAACCATGAATGACTTCAACCTGAAAAGAATCACGTGCAAGGTGTGAATTTGTACGGATTTACACAATGAAGACTTTGCTACATCTTTGCATGACAACGATAGTTTCTTCAGCAAAACATTTACAAAGACTACAAAATGCTACTTACCAAATTGTTCTGTTTGAATTGATGGAAGACAATGCAACAAATACTTACAAGATTTGACAGGACAAATACTTCCAAAATTATTACAAACATATGGTGAGATGGTGATGCTACGCAAAGTTTGATTTTCTCGATTTGCTTCTGCATGTCTATTCTCCTAGCCATGTTTCTCCATGTAAAGTATAAGGAAGAAAGTCCATTTTCCAACCTTCAACTCTTGCAGAAGTTCATTTTTCCACCTTGAATTGTTTGACAAATAGTTTTAGCTGACATGGATACCACCTCACTTTCGTATTATTGCCATGTCATCAGGTTTATTTTTATATCCATGTCTACCAATTTTTCTTCCATTTCTAGCAAATTTCTGTAAAAAAAATCTCTCCAAATGGTGTAGTTGTTTTAGATTGTTTGTTTTTGTTATGTGAAGTGACAAGCAAGTGACGTGAGGACACATGGTGTCCATGTCACCCAAAGCAACTGTGAAACAACCTTGAGGGTGAAAAGCGGACCATTTCAATAGTTCGAGTGGTTCAATTCAAAGAGTTATTAATAAATTCGGCTGTGTGCATCATCATGATGCAGAGGCCGGGACCTTCCCATTTTCGAAAAAAATATCAAAGAGTTAAGACTTCAGGGTTGAAAAGTGAGCTTTTGCCTAATTTAGCATTTAAAAGTAGACTATTTAAGTTTGATACATTTAGATTAGAGAAACTACTACTACCTCCGATCCATATTAATGGGCACACACTTAGTACAACTTTGTACTAGAGTTGTATTAAGTGTGTGCGCATTAATATGGGTCGGAGGGAGTACTATGTTTTAGAAGATAACGCTATTTTGTTGGATTTATTATTTATATAAAGATCGTGTTTTTCAAAGACAAGAATCACCTTAGATAGCCTCCCTGCTGCTAATGCCTCGCGAAATCTAACATGCAATGCTGTAGAGACTGCTGCGACTTCCTTTTCTGGAACAGCAAAACATATCGAGTGCTCACTGCTAGCCTGCACGTATCTTACAGTGAGGAAGAACCTGAATGAATCATACAGAGATACAAATATTGAAAGACATGAAGTACCTGAGATATCATGATAACATTAGCTCCAACATCTTTTACAGCACTAAATATGGCACTTGATGTACCTGGAACACCAGCCATTCCAGTTCTGCAAGAAACCAGTTTTTGTAATATTAATAAAATAGAAGAAACCAGTTTTAGTAATACAAAGGCACAACATCTGCTTGCATGTCGATAGCTCTATTCTGTTATGAGTAAAACTTGCTAGGTCAGCACCAAACATTAAGTAGAATAAAGAAAATGATAAAGTGGGACTCAACACAAACATAAGACATACGCACTGTCTTTTGAAGATAATGAAGTGCTGTAGCATAGAGATTAAAATTCATAACCAGATATACAAATTACAACTTGCAGACTCAAGAACAAACAATATCAACTTACCCTTCAACGTTAACAAGGGCCAATTTATCTATAGTAGCAAATGATTTGACACAAGCATCCAAATCAGCATCTTCGTTAGCAGGCTGCTGGCAAATCACAGTCCCAGGGGCAGAGAGATTGAACATGTTCCTAATGACAATGGGAATATTGTCTTTCATCACAGGTATAATGGTACGGGGATGCAACACATTTGCCCCAAAGTATGACTGCAAAGAACAAATTCAAGTTAGAAATGAGGTTTGGTGTGCAAGAAATGAATGAATTTAGTGCACAGGGATCCCACTATTGCTAGGTCCCATGACCAACAAGCAACTCCAGCTCAACCAAAGACTTTAAAGTGGCAACTGACAAAACATTCTTTCTTTTTTGGAGGAGCCCCTGCTGCACATCATGCAGCTTCCCACCCACAGTTGTGTTGCCTCAACATAAGTAAAAGCTGAAAAACAGTACTGTGAGCACATGTTCAAGAATAGAGAAATTACCATTTCCCAGGCCTCCTGATACGATAATGTGCTTAAGATCACAGCTTCACTGACTGCATTAATATGATTGTCAATCAGATTTATACTTAATTCCTTTATGCAAGAGGAATAGGGAATTTCCAAGCACTAGATACTCCGCCAAAAATATTATGTGTATGTTAATGTTCAACACATCAAGTTGATTGAATCCAACCAAAAATATTTAGTTCAAAAGCACAATACCCATGTGGGACAAACCTTTTCTAGGATCAGCACTAAATACCCCATCAACATCGGTCCAGATTGTGACCTGGCGTGCCCTAACAAGAGAACCAATTATTGCTGCTGAGAAATCGCTTCCATCCCTTTTGAGAGTAGTAGGGATGTTCTCAGCTGTACTCGCGATAAAACCAGTAGCAACAATTATTTCAGCAGGTTGGCGTGAAAACCATTTCTCGAGTCGCTTCTCAGATTCCACATAATCAGGATCTACCATGTCAGGACCACTAGGTTTTACAACTAGAACTTCTCTTGTATCCATCCAACTACAAGATGCTCCAGACTGCATAAGTTGGATCAGACAGTAAACATCAGTTTGTTCAGAATGGTTAACACTGCGTCAAAATATCAAGATTATCTAAAGAGATCAAGCGAAAGTAAGAAATATTTCCTCATTCCAGATGTATTGAGAGATTTATCATTGTTTCAGAAGTTAACATCTGAGCATAATAATTAAGGTACTACCTAACTAATACGTAAATCTTGCCACTATGAGAAGCAGTGTCCATGAGCCACTGCTCCTGTAATTGAGTTTACCCAAAATGTTTTTGCATCATCTCAGTACTCAACTACAGCAGGATAGGGTGGTGGATGCACATCCTGTAAGATGCTTTAGGATAAGGGCTGAACTACAACATCAAATGAACCTTTAAAAGCTCAGTCTCACAAAAGCCCCTATAAAACAAATTAAAAAGACCTTGCAGAACAGCCCTGCAAAACATGAAGCTCCTATGCTCTCACCACTATGCCTACCTTTTATTTTCTTAGGTGTACTGTTAATTCAGCATGCGAGAGGTTGGGACTATTAATTTAAGTGCAAATGTTTCTTATTGCATAGTTGTGATTTAGCTACCCAGTCACATAAAAAACTGAACTCATAAGAAAATATGAGAAATTCGATGATTCTAGGATGTCGAAGGAGCATGTGTTGAAGTGGATAAATTTGCTATGGCGTTTATACATTAATAAGTTGTATAATATCAGAACTTTAGAAGCACTTTTCATGTGTACCTTCTGCACAGTATACGATAGCATCTGAGCTGACCACAACTCTCCATGCCCAACAACGAATTCAGAGAAAGATTCTGTTGCATGTCCAGCTGCAAACATAACCAAATAGAACCAACATGTTACACATCTAAAAGATTATGATACTCACATTATTACCTACTCCCTCCGTTTCAAATTAACTGAAGTTCTACGCTTGCCCTAAGTTGTGATAGGTTTGGCGAGCCAACATCAAAACTCAGCCACTCTTATGAAGATAAAACCCAGAAGAACATCGTTGGGGCGAAACCCTCTTAGCGACGCGCCATATCCTTGGGGCGCGCTGTACCTTGATCTGGATAAGATGACAACTGAGTAAGGATCAGGTCGTCGCATCCTTAGTGACACGCTACATCGGCGTTCGGGTGTAGTGACAAATGAGCAAAGGTCTTCACATTTGACTCAACGAGTGCGAAGGGTAAGGAAGCTAGCCGAGCCTAGGAGGATCCACATAGGTAGTTGGAACGTAGGAGTTAGTGGATGCAGCGGTGAGGGGAGGTGTTGATAGCGTCCAACAAACCAAATGGAAGGGACAGAAGGCGAAGGAGATAGAAGATATCGGCTTCAAGTTGTGGTACAGGGGGACAACTACAAACAGAAATGGAGTAGGCATCTTGATCAACTACAAACACACATATGGAGAGGGGTAGCGGGGAGCTGGGGCCGCGGTGGACAAAAAGTTACCACTGAAAGAAATACATGCCAAAGCAAATGTAAACTTTTACATGAAATAAATTCAACCAAGACAATGGTGCTTGTGATGTCAATTTAAAGCATGAAAAACTCAGGATCTGGCAGACATCAACAACGTCCCCCCATAACAGCAATAGCAACAAAAGAAAGAATTCAACAATCAGAGAAAAATATACTTCGAAGGACGCTATGCAATAAACATTTTTTTGAGGAACCTAACAATCAAGAATAGCTACTCCAAAACCAAATACCATGAAATATGGAGAGTTAGTATCTCAAACCTATATAAATAGCACGGAGCATTGCTCTCAGGTTACTGATGTCCGAATGCAACTGAGACAAAAATCTTGCAAGGTCTTCTCCCTCAATAAGATCTTTTGCTGCAGACATATGCTTCTCAAAAACTTTTTCTAATTCTTCTGTGTAAGAATCATCCCTTGACTGAGCCTTATGCACGAGACTGTACATCATATCAGTAACTTTGGACATTGCAGAGACAATTATCAGCTTCCTCTCGGAAGAGTCACCAAGAACTACATCAGCAACATTCTGAATTCTCTGAGGTGTTCCCATGCAAGTGCCACCAAACTTGTGCACAGACCACATATCACCTTTTGGAAGATAAGTACTGACTTCAACTTGTTCAACTGAAACAGCTGCTGCAGGGAAAAGTTACATGCAAAGGAAACAGCAAATCTTAGATGGGTCTAAACTGTATGTACACCTAAAATATAACACCAACCAGAGCATATGAAATTGAAACCTAAGATGAAAACAGGAAAAGAAAGACCACAAAAGCAAGGATCGAAAACCCGCCAAGTGTAAATTCCTAGTTTTGCCTCTCCCTAGCGCCTATCTCGCATAAGCGCATGCCTAGCACACTTACGCACTAGGCGCTCTGCTGTCGCCTAGCATCCAGGCACACTTAAGCATGCGCTTTTTTAAAAATTGCACAAAAGTAGATGTTTTCCCAAGAACTAGGGGTGGGGTGCTAATGGGAGCCTCCTATTTGGATCCAATGTTACAAAATGGTCCTCCTGGCCTATTTATCTGGTTCTGCCCCTGGATGTCCCAAAATAAGTTTATGCCACAAGATTGAAGCTTTGCCTTGGAGTAACAGTGTTACTGAGCTGGAAAGTACCAAACCTGTTCATGGGCATGTGGCCAGGCTGGGTTTGAGAATAAGAGCATGAACTGGGCCTACGGACCATTCAGCAACTGAAACTCCCACCATTTCTTTTTACTCCGCATATTAGGTTTGTCTTAACTCTTAAGTCAAAACTTGAAGTTTGACCAAGTTTATATACCAACATTCACAATACCAAATCAACATCATTATATCTATCATGAAACATATTTCCATATTATATTTATTTAAACTAAAGATCTTAATAATTTTGAAGATACATTTGATCAAATTTGACTAAAGACAAACGTAATGTGCGGAGTAAAAAGAAACGGAGAGTATTATCTTTTGAAATATAATTCTCTTTTTTATTAGAATGACATAAACTAATATTCTTATTGAATAAAAGTATAATTAAGTAGAGAACACTACTTGTTTGGACTTTAGTCCCAAGGCAGGTTGGGCTCAGGCTAAGCATTTGAAGCAGCCCAAACTTGGCCCAGCCCATAGCCAAGCCTTTGATCAGTTCTGGATATATCTAAATGCAGACCAAATTATAGACTTCAAGAAATAGTGTTGGTGGATAGAGTTGAAGATTTTAAATACTTTTAATACATCAAGTTGTTTAACGTTTTTTTATTGCAAAAAGTATGGTAGTTCTAATTTAGAGTTGTTGAACAACAAAAACGATGGCCTAATGGAAGGCAAATTACCAGCAGACGCTGTGAGCAGATTCTTCGAACCATGTCTTGGTAAATTTCCTTGAGAGTGACCTATCCTGAACAAGATAGTGATAACACAAATAAGGAATAGTATTAACTAAAATTTGCAAGGCATAACTGACAGAAAATTAGAACTTAATGCAACCGAGGCTTAAAATGGTCAAATGACAGCAGCATCCTTGGGCGTTTGGAATTTGGACATTGGATAAATATAAGCCACATCATTTCTAGTTGAAAGGAAAATAATTAATTCACAACGACATTCATTCCACGAAAACACAACCTTAGAGCTCCCATAGGCCGGTCCTGATTTATCTCACATATCAAACATTGGGAAACTGTTTCCCTGAAGATTTGTCAAGCAGGAAAACATTAGTGCAAGATGAGATGGACGAAAAAGCGGCAGCAAGGACTTTCAAAAAAACAAATAGTGAGAACGGTGCAGAATGTCCAATCTAAAATACAACATGGTAACAAAAATGACATTAACTAACTTGTCCACTGAAAGTTCAAAATCATGTTATTGATGCAAAATGTATCATTAGTAACCCATTAGTTTTATAACTGAAGTAAACTGGTACATGAAGCACAAGTTTCAAATTAAAAAAACGATATGAAATGCCCATTTCTTGATCCATAGCTCAATGCCCGTTACTTCACATTCTATTGGAAAAATCCGAGCAAATGAACTGTCCATTTCATACTTCCAGCCCTTTCTTAAAAGATATAAACATCCCGACCACAGTTCAAGGCCACCTCCTAACAACTATCCTTATACCGTGTGTAAGAGAATGGGTATACACACTGTTGTGTTCACACTGGTATGATACACGCAAATCGCATCTTAGATTGACTTGACTACTGTTCCCATAGACCCCTAAAAAAACTACTGTTCCCATAGACCCCTAAAAAAACTACTGTTCCCATAGTCACATAAGAAATAGTTAGATAAAATTATAAACATGGGCGCCGCTGCCAACATAAATCTTTGACTGTTACTTTTATATGTATATGTATATGTTAGTACAGAAATTGTTTTAAATATGTACTGTGAACATATTATCCCTGACAAAACTAATGATGCTATTTTCATCCAACCAATATAAATATTTCTGTTTGCAAAATGAGTTGTAATGATTTCCATGTATTAGTGCTCAGTGTCAAGACAGTTTGACTGCAGGCGTTAAAGCGAGCCATGCAGTTGCAGAATACGGGAGGAAGTAATGGCTTTGACATGCTTATATGCTGTTCAACAAAATCAAGCAAGTCTATGCACACCATACACAGCACAGACCCCTGGTGCCTGCGCTGCCTCGGAGCATCGTCAAATCAACCAACACAGAGTCCCGAGTCCCGTCTAGGCATCTTAAACAACATCCCCCCGAACGAAGCCCAGGAAAATCGCGCCGCCCACGGGTAATAATACATTACCGGAGCATAAGATCGCCGCCGTCACCCGACGTGCCTAACGCGATCGAATCGGGGCCGGGCCGTCTGAGCTTTGTTGCGCCAACAGAGGGTCCTATCGACGCTACCGGCGGCTAGGGAAATGAGGAGAGGTAACGAACCTGGCGGAGGCGGAAGGCCGGAGCCACCGTCGAGGGGCGGCGGATGGCGGGACGGGGCTCGCGACGGCGAGGCTCCGCATCTCGCGGCTGGGCGAGGCGGCGCGGAAGCGGGGAGGAGAGGGGGGCTCGGAGTGGGGGAGGGAGAAGGGAGACAACGGGGAGAGGCTAGACGCCAAAAACCCTGCTTTAACCCTCCCCCACGCGCGCACGCCGCCGCTTTCACGTTGTCAGTGATTGATATTCGCGAATCTTTTTGTTTTTCTTCATAAAATATTTTTTCTTTTCTCTAGGCCGGCTTAGGCCCACCGTTGTTCGCCTCATCAGAACAATAATTTGAGTTAGTGACCAGATTTTGGTGCGTACTTAGATCCTTTCACTGGTACTGTACATTCTTTTTTTAGTTGCCTGAATTTCAATATCCAGAAAGATATGCATAGTAAAGCATAAGTAGAAAAGATTTTCAATACTTGCTGATATTTGGCACCCGATTTTGGCAATGTATGTTTTCTTTGTGAATAGACCGTGAAAAAATATATCTCCAGTAGCAGCTACCAACAGCCAAATGTTACTGCTTACCTCCGTCACAATTTACAGGGCGTCCATGTATCCCTTCAATTTAACCCACATAACATAAAATAAATGTTATAAAAATTATATCAGGTGACAATATAACATCTAAAATTTATGATGATATATATTTTGTTTTGTGTTGATTAAATTAACGACCTAGAAATACGTGTGTGCCCTGTAAACTATGATAGAGGTAGTAGAATTGTTCTAAAAGAGAGTTACTAGAATTATCACGGATTTTCCAATGTGAAAAACATGCATAGATGTGGTGTGCCAATTTCTTCGTTGTGAACGTAGAAGTAGACATGCGCGAATTTTCATGAAGAGTGTGGTCATTTAATAGAAGATAATAAAACTCGTGTTTCAAATGTAGTCTTATATTGTACTAAGTACGATTGATTGCACTTCATGTTCTATTGATTATAGATGTCCCAAACACTAATCAGTACATATAGATGGTAATCATATAATTTTCAAGCCTAATTGACTGTTTTCAAACCTTCAATATTTCATATTGCAAATGGGCCCTGAACTATACACCAAGATGGCAAAATGCCGAACCTTGATTTGTATTGACTTTGTTAGGTCTCATGCTCATGGGATGGAAAATGTGGCCCTAGACATTGCAATCTAATTTAACATATGAAGGCCAAGCCAACACAAAGTTCTCTCCTTGCTCACCCACGTTTGGCGATCCTCGGATGTCCGATCTGGTGGCAGCTCGCCCGCAGCCTCTCTTGTTCGTTGGATTTGGTCACTTATTTTCACTCAACCGGGCATAATCAGGGTCAATGACTGGTGAACCAACACACTATAGAAGATGCTTGAGTATAGCCATTTTGGGTGAAAAGAGTTCACCCAATCGGCTCCGGACCCCCCCCCCCCCAAATCCCATCCTCTCATGCATATGGTCAAAGGAACCCTAGGCCATGCCCTCTCCTTTCTCGTGTATAGCAGGCGCCCCAAACATCGGTGTCAACGAAGTTCTCGCACCTATATCGACTACATCAATTGCGATGAGAGAAAGAGGGACCTACTGATCTTGTTTCGTGTGTGTCGGGTTGTGTTTTTTTTAGAGTTTTGCGATGAGAGAAAGAGGGACCTTTGTGGAGGCGTCAAATAAATTTCCTCCATATCACACTTTGAAGTGTCGGTTCTCGCTGCTATTATTGATAGATCTGCAAGGTAGTGTTTGTGTCATTTTAGGCCCTTTGGAACGGATAGGTTTTTCTGTGTCATGGTATTGGCATCGAGATGGTTTTGTTCTCCTCGCCCCATATTGCGGTGGTGTTACGAATAGTTGGCGGTGTTGATAACGAAAGGCTAGTTATCGGAATCAGGGTAATGTTCCCTTTATCGTTTTTGCGGCTCTGATGAGATTGTGGCATCATTGTTTCCGCTGGGGTGACCCATGACGCCACAGACCCCGTTGTAGTGGTGTTTCTCCATTGTTATTGCAAATCTGCCGTTTTTCTTGGATGTAGAATTTTTGCTCTACACCATGCTTCTACGATGTTAGCTTATTCTCCGAAGTATTGATCCAACTAAACTTTAGCACAACGACTTCTTGATCGCGGGATATCTTTTTTTTTGGAAAAGGAGGATGACCTTCGGCCTCTCATCAGGGCGAACATGCAACCATTTTATTATTTACTCACGAAGACCTCACAGAGTATACATCAGTAAATCTGAAGCCACCATCTTAGCAACAACTATCTCTACTCCTATCCACTTGATGATGGGTGTAGATTGTCAGGGCCGCATACCCAGATCTCACATCAAAATCCATCATCTAAAGTTGGAGTCCCCAACCAAACTTAATTTTCAGGTCTGAGTCACGCACCGGTCCGGCGCATTCTTAGCGGGCACCACATGTGCACGCTGCAAAGACCATCGCCACCATCTTCCATCGATGATGTGAGATGTTTTCTATCTGATTTGTTATCCGCACATTGAGATGGCCAAGTTATGAAAATGTTGATTAATTGATTTGCAACATTACATGAGTATTAGACAGAAAAATTGTCGGGCGTATAAGAGCAACTCTAGCAGATCCGCCATAAAATGAAGTGATATAGTCCATATGTGGGTCGCCAAAAAACAGAAATGGCACACGAAATTGAGCACGACAGAACAAATCTGCTAAACACGTATGACATACATACATATTTCATATTTCGCAGGTTCCACACACCGAACAATGCTGGTACATCGCGGGAGCCAGTACAAGGAGAAATAAAAACACCTAAAACAACATCACCGAAGGTCGCCGGGAATCGCCTGGGTAGTAGCACTAGCGTCCCACACGGGGGTACTAGCGTGGCTCGAAGCGGGTGCATGTGACGTTGTACTCCGCCATGGCGTAATCCCACCCCCGCTGGGCCTCAGCGAGGCGTTTGACTCCTAGGCAGATGACGGCGGCGATGGCGGCTTCCCGTACATCATCGTCTATGTGGAGCGCGACGGTGTACGATCATAGGAAACGCCGAAGCTGGAGGTACCGCTCCCACTTTTGGGGTTCGAAGCAGAAAACACAATTTTTCTAACTAGTGTTACCCATAACCAAGATCTATGTAGTTGTACTACTGTAATGGAGAAGCTTTTGGTGAGATACCTCCGATGTAGTCCGTTGCGCGGGAAACGTTCCCGCAAACATGGTCGATGTAGCCGAACAATCCTTACGGCCTCTGAGCCGTGTAGACACCCTGATGGGTGAGTGTCGCACGTGTAGCACCTCGTAGTACTCGCACACATACGTTGCCCGATGAAGACCTCTGTTTTCCGATCCAGCGAAGGTTGCGTAAGTAGACCCTTCAGAACGGAATTCCTGCGGCACGACGGTGTAGTGCGGTGGTGTTGTCTCCCATGAATACGTAGCAGAAAAAGGGAAAGAAAACAAACCTCTTGGGGACAAGGAGAGGCTTCCCTTAGATAGAATATATTAATTGGAATATTAAATAAGTGCATCACACATCATCTATATATGAGAGGAGGAAGAGAGTCAACCCCCTCCCTTTGCTAAGGGGAGGTGGCCGACCAAGGGGGGAGAGATGGCGCCACCCACATGGGCCTCTTGGCCTATGGTGCCTCCCCCCTTTTCCCCTTTTCTCTTCTATTCCCTTAATGGGCTTCTTTCTAAAAGTAGGCCCATTGCAAAAAATATATTTTAAAATGAAATGTTATTAATTAATAATAAAACCATTTTATTTAATTCCCATTAATCTGGAACATCTTCCAGATCACTCCGAACATCCTTCGGATCAACATGAAACTTTTCCGGTTCCTTATTCTCTTTTCTTATTCTCTTTTCTCCGGTAATTCCAATAGTCCCGAACCATCTCCGATATACATCGAGCCCTTAAGTGCATTACCCTACGGTTCGTAAACACTCCAGACATGATCGAGACCTATCTCTGATCAATGATCATCAGAGGGACCTGGATGCCCGTAACGACCCTTGTGCGTTTCGAAATAAAACGTTCGAACCATACACGTTGTATTTCATTCCCTTTGTTATACGGTACTGGATTTATCCGAGATTTGATCATTAGCATCATCATGCCTAGTTCAATCTCGTTGCTGACAAATACCGCTTTACTCGATCAGTGATATTCCATCCCCGTGACCTACTCACATGCGTCACAGCTTTATGAATGTGATCTCACCGAGTGGGCCCTATGTATCTATCCGTCATGTGAATTTACAAATCCCGCTATTGATCCACACTCCTCAACACATCCCTTTGGAATACTTGAGTTGTACCTTTATGGTCACCCTGTTACGGTACGGTTGATGCAATCAAAGCAGCCTCCGGAAATAGCAATTATATGTGATCTCACGGTCTAGGAACAAATTACTACATTCTTTAATTACAACACTGAACTTTGCATGACTTGATCATGTTGCAACAATTGAGTTGGGTAATGTTCATCATAGCATTCATTCAATGATGTGACCTCGTGTTAATTGACATAAATGTCCATGATCGTGAAACTCCGATCATCGGTTGACACAAGAGCTAGTTTTCACGAGAGGCCAACTAAGAACCCTGGTTTGTTTCTATACCACATGTGTATCATTGTTTCGCTAATACAATTCTAGCATAGTATGAAATCGGTTATGAACTTCAATAGATATATTACAATAATCAAGTATTATTATTTGCCTCTAGAGCATATATCCAACACCACGGATCATCCAAGGCCTCGTTGCCGCTACGAAAGTACACCATCGTCGGCTGCCGGGAGCTAGAGGGACGCCAACCTCCACCGCGAGCGATTACGCCACGACCGGGACCTCCCCTCCCAGTCGACGCCATTTAATTCCTCGCCGAAGTTGGGGTAGGATGCGGCGAAGGGGAAAAAGATTACGGTGGCGAAAAGGGGATGGAATGGGAGACGGGAACCCTATCTCCCCTCACACACCGTAGATATAGCGGCTCAGAGGGGATTATGCGGGCTGCCAGTAAAAAAATTACGGACTGAAGAAAATATGACGGTTCTGTTCGGGCAATAAATGCATTCATCCGCCAAAAAATCCGCATATATACGGGCCGGAGGCGTGATAACGCATCTGCTAGAGTAGCTCTAACATGTTTTCTGTTTTTTTAGAGAAACACAACTATCCACTATTATTTTCTTGTTGTCATACAAGAGGACGACATCCACCAAAATTCTAATCGTAATTCAGTTCAATAAAATTTCATATAGTCTTGCTATCTACAACTAGCTGGTTTTCGTTTCGACATCATCCAGATTATTTGTTGGTTTGATCCGCTTTATCTTGCACGCATTGTGAATATATTTTTGTTAGTGTTTGATTTTACACAATTACTGTACTATACAATAATGAGAATAAAATCCACCCTCCAAAGCGGAGCCTCGGTTTTGAGATTTGAACACAGCATCGCTTTCAGTCGAGTGTGATAGAGCTCTTTGATTATCTTTGGCTAGTAGTTTCCATGCTTGAATTTATCCGGATAAGTTCATTACATCCCATGCATGGCGCTGCCTTTCCTTTTAAAGGAAAAACGGATCCAAGTACTGGAGTATATGTTTTCAAGAGGCTCAAAACCAAACAATTATATCGTTTTCCTTCTTTTTTGTGGGTGGTTTTGGTGATTGCGGGGCGATTTCGCCTCACCCCGTCCCGTCCTCCTTTTCCTTTCCTTTCAACGGTGACCGTGAGTGTGTGCGCAGCAAGCCAGCAACGCTCCAAGAAAAAGAAAATGACCGTGGTCGTTGTTGGTGCGTGGCGGAAGAAACAGAGGAAGACGGCCTCTGGTGGCCGCGGAATGCCGGAATCCCCCTTGGCTTTCCGATCGATCGCCAAGGCAGCAGCAACTGCCTCTTGCGATGAGCTCAAAGCCTAGCAGACACTTTTGCTGTGGCATGTGCGCACCAAGGACAATCAGCGCAAGGTAGTAGAGTAGAAGTAGATGGCAATCACCTTTCACTTTATTTTATCATCAGTTTGACAATCACTCCACGTGCCTGTCTTTTGTTTTACCTCGCTGATTGCGGATCTAGCTAGCTGCAAAGCTGCAGTTTGGGTCACTCTACTCTACCCACTCACTGGCCAGTGGCCACTCGCTGCTACGTAAGTTCGACACAGTACTGCCTCTTCGGGGAAGGGAGGAGGCACGCTCGTGTTTGTGCTACCTCGCGATTATGTATGTGCTTTGTGCTCTGAATGGTAGGATGCCATGGGGCCTCCAAATTATTGTGTTCCACGAGCAACGCCTCCTTGTTGAAGCGACTCGAGTAGTGGAGTGGGTACGTCACTGGACAAACTTGGGCATGTGAGGAGGACTCTTGTTCCTTCTTTCTTTGTCACCAAAATATTCGATGGAAATCATGTTGTAATGGATATCACACGAAAACTATTTTCCATTTTTTTCCATATTCTGAAATTAAAAGATAGTGCAGTTACGCCCAAGAGATGGTTTTCTATAGGCAAGTTGAAATTTAAGCTCAAGCATAAATTTATTTACGAGGTATGAAAAACAATGTCAACGATGAACTTGCAATTTCACACGCTAAGGGTATCTACAGCGCCGTGTATCCATTAATGGAACGGGAGCCGGCCATCTAACGCTAGACGCAATCGTCTACCCGTAGTTTAATTGAAATCGAGCAAAGCCGAATAAACTCGGATAAAATTCATTCAAATTCGAATATAATTTACATAAACCAGCCACATTTCATGCAGAATAGACAATTTTTATAACAATAAGAGAATGTGGTTATTTTGACCTACTCTAAAACTACGTCGACGCCAATGAATGGTAGACCATGAGCTCCATGAATTGAAGTTGCTTCAGTGTTGGCTACAGGTTCCCAGCACAGAAGAAGCTCTCGTGCTCAGTAGGCTGGTAGTCGTCGGCGTCGAGGAAGGCCCACATGAGATACGAGACATGCCCACGTCTGTTTCATAAGTTATACTCTTCCTTCGATTCATCGCTTGCTTTTTGAACGTCATCGTCGAAGGTGAGATTGATGATAGGCGCATATGTGTCAACGTCATAGTTGCCTAGCGTGGGCCTTGTGCACGACACCGAGCTTCCTACGTTGCTGTTTGCGATAGCATGCGTTGCTTCTGTGTCCGTCTTCGCCATGGTCGCGGTTTAGTTGATGCGAGCACACCACGCGACCTCGTAGAGCACCCGTTGTTGGTCGATGAAGTTTGGTTCTCCACCGTCATGGCCGCTAAGGCCTTCAAGCTCGCAATGTCACCGTAGATTTGGCTCTCCCCAACGGATGTTGTACGAGGAGATTTATGTTGTAGTGTTGGTCCTCGTGCACCGGTCGGAAAGCAGAAATCGATACCGGTGTTGGTTGCTCCTCCATCATGATGGTGTGAAAGTGCGCCCACGTATTCTCCATGATGATGCTGGCAAGGACCGTTGAGAGCAAGTGCTTTGGCTCGACGTCGGATGCCTCCATCATTGGGGCGTTGATAGATTCTCGCCCCTCGTTGGTTACTCCAAGTGGAAGGTTGAGATGTAGCTAGCAGTAAATTTCCCTCGAGGAAGATACCAAGCTTATCGTATCAGGAGGACTCCGAGGATCGACAAGTAGGTGTCAATGGCGCCAGAGATTAAGTTGCCGACTTGAGACAATTTGACGTAGACCTGCATACAGAAACAAATAACTTTGCTCCCAACGAGTTCAGAGAGGTTGTCAATCTCTCCGGCCTTGTCGTTTACAAAGGATCAAACGCACGATGAAAACAGTGATGGTGATTGCAACTGAAAAGGAAACAAAACATTAAAGAGTTGAGGTGTAAGCAATGGTGGAAATATGGAACGGGGTCCCATGATGTTCACTAGTAATGTCTCTCTCCTGAAAGACGATAACACTGCTAAGCTGGGTGAAGAAATTACAGCTGAGCAATTGACAGAATTATAAACGCATCGCAATGCTAATTATGCCACAAGAAAGTTAGAGGCTCAAAAGTATGGGCAACACGCCAAAACAAGTAGACCGTTTATCCATCAACATCTACTTACTAATCATCATAGTTTAAAATAGCGGGCTATGCTTTTTAGCGGCGACATAATCCAGATGCTAAGAAAGCTATAGCGAAGCTAAGCCACTTAGCGTTTTTCGTAAAAGTAAGAAAATTTATATGAAAATTAAACCTGATATATGCATATTATCTAAACTCCTACGTTATGCTCACTTACCAAAACTAGATAGGGTACAACAGAAAATACTTAGCTCAACATTAGGCTGATTGCAAAGATTTTGCTACGTTATTCTCACTTACCAAAAAATAAACAAACCAACACCTGATTCATTTGAAAGAAAAACGCTATTTAGTCGTCTGATTTAGCGTTTTAGCGTCATTTATCGCGATATTAGCGCGCTTTTCCATTTAGCGAAAAATATGCATAGCTTTAGCGGGAGGGCGCCTAATATGCTATAGCGCCGCTATAGCGCGCTATTTTAAACTTTGCTAATCATCCATCTCAATATATCTATCTAGAACATCTCGCTGGTATTAAGTTGCGAGCCCCAGCCAAAGTGTAAATGCAAAGCAACAGAAAACTGCATTAACAAACTTTGTGTAAGGTAAATAATCCTTGCAACCGCGGTTACAAGGACCGTTGTTTTCTCCCTGGCGGCAACAACACATCCCTTAGTCTCATGTTTCTGTCACTCAAGCTAAACATCGGGGGGCATGAACCCATAATCAAGCATAACGCTCCCTCTTGAAGTTACTATCTACTACTTGGACAAAGCAATAAAAAGCAACGGAGAACATGCAAGGATTACTCAAGAACAAAAATATAAAAGGAGAACCAAATATATAACTCATCACAATATGAACATAATCTCATAATCCATCGGATCCCAGCAAACACAACATAGCAGCTAAAAGGACCGAGATAGACCAAGAGGGGGGGGGGTGTGAATAGGTTATATTACAAATTTTAGCACAACTTAGAAATTTTAGGCAATAATGCGGAAGATAAAGATGTGCCTAACAATTTCAATGGCGACCTAAATATGACAATGTAAATAACAAGCACAATATACTAAAGTAAGTGAGGGATAAATAACAAGGTAGCACAAGTAAAAGGGGAAAGAGTAGGGATAACCGAATGACGCAAAGACAACGATGTATCCCGATGTTCACTTGCTTGGAGGGAAGCTACTCACCGTTCGGAGAGAATGGGTGAAACCACGAAGGCACACCAACGCCACGAAGGCTCACTCTATTCCCCTTGAGATATCATCATGAAGGCGATTCCCAACCACTATCGGTTGAACTTCAAGGTGGTCACCAAACCCTCACAAACTCAATGGGGGTAATCACAATGGTCGATTCCTCTCCGAAGAACTCCTACCCGCCTAGGAGTCTCCAACCTCCAAAAGTAACAAGATCAATGGGGAAAGCTCAAGACTTTCTCAAAACGCGATTTGCTTTGGTTGAAAGATGGGGAAGGGCCGGATCTATCACGGGGTGAAAGATCCGACAAGAACTCTCAAGGATCTCTCCGGGATTTGAGATTTGGTGAGGGAGAGAGTGAGAGGGAGCACTTGTGTTCTTGTGTGTGTTTGCAAATGAAGTGGTCAACCCTCACATGTGGTGGTGAGGGGGTATAAATAGTCTAAGGGCTAAAATGACCGTTGGAGCATTCTGCATGCATAAGTGCCGGACGTCCGACATATAACGGACGTCCGAAACTTGCATACCGGACGTCCGGTTTCCACCGGACATCCGAAAATGCACAGCATGCGTAGAAGAACACAGTTGAAACAGAGTATAGTAACCAGGTACCGGACGTCCGACAACGGCCGGATTTCCGATGACCGGATGTCCGGTGGGCGCCGGATTTCCGATAAAGTAGAGTGAAAAGCCACTGACCCCTCGGACCCTATTATCGACATCAACCGGACGTCCGACCACCGAAAGTCCGACAGGGACCGGGTATCTGTTATAAATAGGCAAAATCCCACTCACCTCTCAGATCCTAATTCCGACGGTGACCGGACGTCCGAGAGCTCGAGGTACCGGACGCCTGACGGTGACCGAACGTCCGATGTGTGCATGTTATAGAAGACTGGTTAATTAGTGAGTGACGTGGAATTTTTGATTTGTTTGTTAATATTCTGAGCAACACCTAAGCAATAAACCCACTGATCCCCTCTTAATTGTGCGGGGATCCCTATACTCAAGATAACGGAAAAAGCTTACGCTTCAACTCCACTGGTTCCATATCTTGAGAAATTGATAACGTCAATGGTCCATGATAGACCATCACATCGAACCGAGGACTAATACCTGAGATATACTTGACAAACATTATTAGTCCCCTATATGTATATTGCATCAACATCAAAATATGATTAAGGGCATGATTTCACTTTCAGCAACAACATGAAAATTACATAAGTGCCTTGATCATGTAGGGCAACTCATAAGGATTAAGAACTGAAGCACAAGATTGGAGAGAAGACATCACATAGCTACTGGTCATGGACCCATGGTCCAAGGGGGACTACTCACGGCACATCCAGGAAGCGCTCATGGTGGTGAAGAAGCTCCCGGAGGTCAATCCTCCCTCGGCCAGGATGCCGGGAAGAGATCTTTTGGTGCTCCCGATCTCGGGATCGCAGCGGCAGCGGAACAGAGGTGAAAATCGCGATGTGGGGTCTCTTTTCAGGGTTTCTGTATCGAGGGGTAATATAGGTTGAATAGGGGCACCACGGGAGGTGCCCACCGACCCCACCCCAGGCCGCGCCAGGAGGCCGCCTGGGAGGGGGGGTGGACCCTTGTAACACCCTTAGTGTCATGTAACAGTAATTACGTTTGCTAATGACAATTACTATTGCTAATCATGCATTGACCATCTTTGCATTGATCATTTCAAAAATCCCCTTTGCTTGATATTAAAAACAATGTGATAAATAAAACTTTGTCCAAAAATTATGCAACCAATTTTGTTAAATGCCTAAAAATCGGTGGACCATGCTAAACCAACCTTGGGTATTTATTGCAATAAATAAATATTACAAACAATTCAAACCAGTAGAAAAACAACCCCATTTGCTAGTTGCATATTCAAAAGAAATGCTAAATGATTTTTATTAATTCCCAAATTTTTTGTGGAGGCACTACAAGGTGTAACACAGATGTGGGAACAAGTTCCACACTTAGCAAAAATCCAAATAATAGTAAACCAAATAGAAACAGAAAGAATTACAAAAAAGGATAATAGAAAAGCAAAACGGGCTATTACTCGCACTGGGCAAAGCCCACCCAAGTCCATCCCCTCCCCTCCCCTCTGTTTTCTTCCACCTCGCTACAGGAGCCGACCGAGGCGTCCATGGCGACCGAGCCGCCATCCCCGATGAACCCACTTGGATGCGCCGCTACAGTGGTGCCCCCTGGTGGAGAAGACTGCCCTGCACTCCCCCCGTGAACCCTAACCCTAGCCTCCCCCTTTTCCCCTCTCTCACTCTCCCTGGGTCGCTCTCACCAAAGCTCGGCCGCCGCCTCCGCGCACCGTCGTGGCAAACGGTGTGACGCCCCCAAAATCAATCCGTGTACAGTAATCATATACGCAGGGTACACGGCTGAGATTAGGGTGCCACGGTGAGAATATCACAGCACAACACTAAACACAAAAGGATGAACCAATATGTTACAATAAAGGGGGGGTCACTCGGACCCGAATACATAAGTCATACAAACCATAATATCTGAGTACAGACATAGTTAGTCAAGTTTTGCCTTAAGAAGGCTAGCACAAATAACATCAGAGATACAGATCGAAAAGGCAAGGCCTCCTGCCTGGGAGCCTCCGAAACTACTCCTGGTCCTGGTCAGCGGGGGTCTCGACGTAGTAGTATCCTCCTCGGGGGTACTCCTGCTCCTGGGCTCCAACGTCGACTGCAGCGGCCGATCAGGCAAGACAGTAAAGGAAATAAAGCATGTGAGTATCTAGTATACCCGCGAGTCTTACGTCCGCTACTAAGCATTATGCATTGTATCAACGGAAAGAAGAGGCTGTATATAGTGGACTGCAAGATAGAAATCAGAATAAGGATAAGAAGCTAGGCCTATCGAAGACTAGCATCTTCCGACGATGTCTTGCAGCATGAGGTAAGAATCAGCCAACAGTTCATATAAAGCATAAAGTAACAACGAAGCAGAAGTTGCTGCAACATTGTATAATATAAGTTGTAATGAATAACAATAATGATAATGCCTCCGAGTTCACCTCCTCGACATCCCCGCGAGGAAGAGAACCCGGAACCATACAGTTTAATAATAATAGTTTCTAGTGGTAAGATCCAGCTTCAGCATAAAGCGTCCTGTTACCGTGGACACGGCTATTCGAATAGATTAAACTCCCTGCAGGGGTGCACTACTGTTCAGCCTGCACGCTCGGATCTCCAGGGTGGCGTGAACCTTGTTAGGGAACGCCCCACCGAGGCTATCCGACACGACGCAACCCATCCTAGGCTCAACAGAGAGGCCATCCGCCGGACTATATCCTATGCGCCAAGGGGTCTAGGTCCCTCACCCTTGCACGCTCCTGCACGGTGCGAGTCTGGCCGGTGAAGCAAAATCAAATCCAAACACACCTGCTGCAGCAAAAGACAAGACCACTTCCCGGCGATCAGGCCGCAGTACTGCTGACGTCTGAAGAGCTTTCGAACAAACTACGACGCGGAGGGCCCACACCGTAATCCCACGTGTAGGTAGTGCGTACAGACCAACGGGCCTCTCAAGTCATCCACCGAACCATTTAGCATTTTAATTAACCTGCGCGACAACCGTTATCGTTGCCTCGACTTAACCGACCCGCGGTCAACGACAGCAGTCAGGACCACCAGTACATCGGTGCCTGCCCTGTCGTCCCACCAAGTCACTGCGGTTACCAACAAGGTGAACCGTCTCCTTACCTTGTCTCGCGTGTGCTCTTGGTAGAGCTCGACTTTCGTGGTTTGGTAACTCTCGTGAGATACGAGCAGGGGCCAAGCACGCCAGTAACGTCGGTCGTACCCTCCCTATCGTTCCCGACGATATACCTCTCGCGGGCACCGTTGGGTCGCCCGACTTCTTACCTTAAGGACAACCGCTGTTCAGGACCCTATGGCGGCAAGACAAAGTCAGCCTCGAGTGGAGTACAAGGATTACTCCTTGATAGCTCACACTTGAGGTGACTAGGCATAAACCAGATAGGGGCCTTTGGCGGTGTCTGCATTGTACCGTACCTGTGCAGTTGTATATATTGTATCCGTGTTCACCCCCTGAGTGATCACGACCCGCTATCTAATCCTAGCTAACAATGCGCAGGGCTCACTGCTGAATAATGTATAAGTAATAATAGGCGGCATAGGATAAGGGAAAAGGTACATCAAGGGGCGACAAAATTAGGCTATGCAATTGAATAGGATTGTAATCGTAGCAGCAGCAGTAACAATTCCTAGTGCAAGAAAGTACGGAAAAGGTAGGCGATATCTGGGGAAGAGAATGGCTCTGCTTGCCTGGAAGCTCGACGGTAGGGCCAGGGTCGTCGACGAAGTAGTCGTACCCGGCAGCGGTGTAGTCGGCGGTAGCAGCGGGGTCTACCGGAGAATAAAGGGGGGAAGAAACAGTAAATACACAGCAATAATATACAAACAAATGAATAGCATGGCGTATGCAATGTTAACGGGGTTCTAACGCAGTGCAATGTACTTTGCTCGGAGCGGGAATTCATCCGGGGATGAACTCCGGCTCCGGGTGATTACCGGACAGGGTGTCCGGGGGGGGGAGGGTTCATGCCGGAGGTGTCGTGGACATCCGAAAAACATAAGGGGGGTGTATCCGTGTTAGTTGAACTATTCCGAACAACTTTCGTGTTCGAAATAAATTCATCCGGGTACTTCTTATCGGTACCGGGAATTATCGACAGACAGCCCGGAGGGGGGAATGTCGATGATCGGTGTGTTAGGGGGGTGGGGTAGACATACGAATAGCGTATTCGTATTCGTTATATTTTTCTGATCAATTTTCATGTATAAAGTTTTTGAATCTGACTTACGGTTTAAAAGATATTGAATTTCCAATTTTAAATCATTTTATAACATTTTCTGAATTTCTTTTATTATTTATTCCAACATTATCCATAAGGTTGACTGGTCAAACAGACCAGTGGGACCCCACTGTCATACACAGTATTTATAAAAATGGTTTAATTAAATCTAATTAATCCAGTGGGGCCTACATGTCATACTCTAATAATAAATCAAATTTATTTTATTTATAAAACTCTGACAAGGGGGGCCCAGGTGTCATACTCAGGGGGGGGGGTTTATTTCACTGGTTTTATTTTAAATAGGGGGTTAGGGGCTAATCCTCTGGGTGGGACCCAGAGGTCAGTGGCTGGGGGGGGGGGGCTATTAGGGGGGGGGGGTTGCCCCTGGTTTAAACCGTGCCCGCGCCCGTGCCTGGGCCGAGCACGCCGGCGTCAATGGCCAGGGGCACGGCGGTGAGCCCACCGGGCGTTCCCGGCGACCAAAAAGGCGAGCGTAAGGGGGAATCGAATGCGGCGCTTCGCGCGCGTCCGCTTCCGTACTCCACGGACGACGGGGACAACCGTGGCGGCGGCTACGACGAAGGCCACGGCGGCCGGAGCACCGTACAGCTGAGCGACGGCCACGGGCCGCAATATGGGGCGGGAACATGGGGGAAAACGTGGGTGTGCTTACTGCGAGGCGGGTAGTGGAGGCAGCGGGCGCGAGGGAGGTCAGTGCCGAGCTCCTGGTCGTCAATGGCGGCCCGGCCCGAGGTGGAAGAAGCTCGCGATTCGCGACGTGCGGCGCGTCCCAGTGCCGATTGCTAGCGCGGGCGGACGAGGTAGTCATCGGCGAAGCCCCCGGACACGGCGAGGAGGTGGATGGGCTCCGGTGGCCGCGCGTTCCGGCGAGGTCCGCCCGCGGTGGTGCTCTGGTGGTCACGGGATCGAGCGGGGGGTGGGGGGGGGGGAAGAACGACGAGGCGAAGGGCAGGTGAGATTTAGGGTTCGGGGGGGGGGGGGTCTTATCCTACCTGGCCCCGGCCTGTAGCGACCCACCGGGCTGGTCCGGCTCGACGGCGTCGAGCATGGCGCGGTCGCCATGGCCACGGGGGGGGGGGGGGTGAGGTGAACAGGGGAGGGAGAGGCTCCGGGTGGGCTGGGGTGGGCTGGTTTCGGTGGGGAGTGGGCCGGCCCGATGGAGAGAGGGGAGGGGGTTGGCTGGAGTGGGCTTCGCCCCCAGGCGACAGATTGCATTTTTTTTATACTTTTGTATTTCTTTTCCTTTCTGTTCTGTTTTATTTTGTTTGGCTATTTTTAGCATTTTTGTAAAAT
This sequence comes from Bromus sterilis, assembly GCA_950022295.1. NCBI lineage: Eukaryota > Viridiplantae > Streptophyta > Magnoliopsida > Poales > Poaceae > Bromus > Bromus sterilis. The sequence continues at coordinate 340,506,995 of OX465596.1, read as the reverse complement.
GTGGTACTGGTCCTATAAATATGGTTACACCATACCTAAGTGCTCCAAAAGTTTGAGAGTTTTTCAAACTCGTTTGATATTTTATTTTATTACCAAATGAGTAATTGGCCTGGAATTGCTACTGTTATTATTTGTTTGGAATTTTCAGTAGCCCAATAAATACCAATGATCACATGGGCATGGTCCCATGATTATTTGGGATTTTATAAAAGTGGTTCCAAGATTTTTGGAAAATATTTTATTGTCACAATATTTTTAATATTCATCAACATGCATTTAGTGTTTGTTTGAATTTCAATTCAAATGGCTTGGACTTGTTTTGATTCCTGATGATCCAGATCCATGATCACATTGCATCCAAGAACAACAAAGCAAAATATCAAGTTTGAGATGAACCACATTGATCAGACAAAAGTTTTGAACAGTGCTAGGGAACAGTAATGGTGATTACTGTTCATCTGACAGTGAGGGTGTTACAAACGGCTACCGTAGCCCGCCCCGACAAGTCCAGGACCACTGCCGTTGACGAGGATTAGCCTTGGAAAATCCCATGGTCAGGGACCCTGGGTTAGATCGTAGAGAAGGAACATGTTGGCGATACTCGTCGGCTAACAGGAGAAGCACTTCCTGCTCGATTATATTATGCGGGGGGCGATTACAGTGGAGGTCAAGGCGAGTTCGCTCAAGACCGGAGGTGTCGATTGTATCTTGGTTGTCCTGAGCCGTCACCCCTCCCAGCCTTTATATACTAGGTTGGGTCCCGGGGAGTCCAACTTAGGTTACAAGGACAATTTCCTAAACTAGCTTTGGCTTGGACGCCAAGTCTTGTCTTTCCATGTTGGTCGCGGACTCCTACGTCGGTGCTTTGAGTGGGCCAGTCGTGGGCCCGTCGAGGCTTCTATCAGGCCTTCTGTCTTCGTATGCACCAGGTATCCTTACATGCATGAGTCGTGGGGTCACCCCCTCGTCAGTAGCCCCCGAGTGCCTGGGGTACTCGAAGAGTCGCGCAGGGACTCAAATCCATCGTCAGTTGGCTTCACGTGCGTAGCGCGGCTGCGAGTTGTTGGATGTTTTAGCCGTAAATATGTTTATTCGAGGGATGATAAGCTGAAAGGGCCCAAGGTAGTCGACTGGTCGAGCCTTGGTGAATTGCGCTAGTGGCAAATAACTCAGTAGCCCAATCAAGCCCGTGTCCCTCGACACGAACTTGGGAACGACCGATGTCTAGCAAAGTCCATGTCGCTGCAGGCCTTACAGGATCAATGCCGCCGGTCTCAGCAAACAGCGTTAACGCGTCCGTTATCGGCTCATCTTTCTTCATGCAAGTGCATGGAAAACATCGGGAGTGAAGTCGCGCTGTGGCAAGTCCCGGCCCGGCCGACTGCGCAGCGGGGTCTTACCTACGCGCTAAGCTTGCGCGACATCTGGAGTGCAGCGTGTCGGAACCCAGGCATTATTTTTTATAGAGGCGCGGAGCCTGATTAGAGACGCACCCACTTGGAATAAACAGATCAAGCGGACTATTAGCTCTCACCCGCGGAGCTTTCGCGAGCTCAGGCGAGGAGTCGATAGAAAATGCACCCACTCGTATAGTCCTCGAGTGTGTGGGCAAATTGTCTTCCTGGGTATTAGTCGAGTCTTGTGAGTAGCCACTCAAATGCTTCGTCATACTCTGGGTGAGGGAGCACCTTGTAAGGCCCAATATGCGGTACTGTTCCAGATCTAGATGTTTCCATCCAGATCCGGGGACGAAGCACATATCGGTCCCACCGCGACATATGACGGAGTCATATGCCCCAGATTTCCAACATGATATCACAACATTACAGATACAAGGATACAACATCTCATACAATCGGCATACAACTGCCTCAAATACAATACAACAGCGGAAGATACATGTCTGAGTACATACTACAAACAAATGCCTACTGGCAAAGAGAAAAGCATCGATCCCATAACCACACGGGTCCAGGCCCTCCGCCGGGATCCGCTTAACTAGTCGTCGTCGAGTCTCCACGTGAAACGTCGATCACCATACTTGTTGTCGATCAGAACCCTAAAAAGAGTTTGGGGGGTAGTATCATGAGTACAGAGGTACTCAACATCCAACTGTAGTGGTCATCTGACCCAGCAAGGACTTCATCACTCGTCATTCTAGGACAACTAGTAGTTTACGGTACGGAAGGGGTAAGTGGTGAGGTTGCTGCCGCACTAGCATTTATGAAGTGGCTAACGATCTAGAGATAAGATAAGAAGCCAAGCATTCGATGAGGAATCGCCTCCAACAAGTCTTGCTATCAACTACTGTCGCAAGCATAACACCTATCCTATCCTTGTCCTCCTCTTCGCATCCCGACGAAGAAGAAGCAGTCAAGGCACACACACACGTTGATCAAGTTATATTAAGATTATCTCAGTGTTGTTGTCTATGAACAAGGAGTAGGTCTCAAGTCGTCCATAACCGTGGACACGGCTTCTCGAAAAGATTTAACCCTGCAGGGGTGTACCAACTGCCCATTACGAGGCTCCGCACGCACGTCCATCACTCTCAGTTGCTACCCATCACAGGCAACCATTTTATGATTTAGTTCCAAGAGATCCGAAACGACAGGCCCCTCTAACTAACAGCGAACAAATCCGGGTGGCCCCCGGTGAGACGACATCCAGCTCAGGAGCCGGCCGCGCTCTCGATCTGGTCTCAACCGTCTGTCGCAGGTTTGGATAGCCGGTTAATCACACATGGGACACCGGGTCCTCAGCCGGACAAGGTGGGCCAGCAAGGGAACTAAGTCCTCACTGGTCCAGGTTGGTTTGTAAACAACTGGCAGCTGACCAGCACACACACAGTTTCAAATGGTAAATCAGCTTGGGCCACCACTAGAAATGTTTGAAGCTAGGTAGGTAAGAAAAGGGGACCCCATAAAATCCCACACGCGGTTAGGCACGCTAAGTCTTAAAACCAATACCCGGAACTCGGGTCCTAGGTGACTCGAATGGAACAAAGCGTCGGGGCGGGATAGTCTAGACCTTCCATCCTTCGTCGAATATAGTCAACATTATAATAATCATATCATCAACAACAATATAATAATGTGATATCCCAAACCAAGGAGTAACAGGGTAACATCGTAGCATCCTAAGCATGCATACTAAGCAGGGGCTGAGCAACGAGCAATAGTAACATAGCAGTACAAGGTTTGCTGGGAGGGGACATGGCTGTATCAGTTTAAAAGAGGTTGTAAACATGTGGTAGGATCAAACATCGAACCTAACCTATACTAGCATGCAAACCGCTGGTTGAAATAGAATGGATCATAAGTAATGTATAGTCCTTGCCTGTTGATAAGTCGGGTTCCGAAGGTGTAGTTGATCGCAAGCTCGCAACGTCTCCGAGAGGTACCCGCGGAAGCACATAAGACGGTAAACACTGGAAAGCAATCAACGAGCAAGCATCTATTACTACGAGGCAAACACGAGCAAGCATCAACAAGAAGCAACACGGGACATCGCACCTACCGTCGAGAGCGGTTACTAACAATTTAAGTGGAGTACTTGTCTCACACGACGATACCGCACATTTCGAATCGATTCAAGTTGTTTAGCTACATGTGATCAACAAAGTTGTTAACATGGCAACTCACTCAAGCATGGCATAGCACACAAATATTTCAAGAGGTGAAGCAAAAACAAACTACCTGGGCTAGTCAATTTAAGTGGGGGGTAAAACCTATACATGGCAAACTATTGCGGACCCCACGATAATTATTGCAGTTGGTACTGTTTTTCCCTAAACAATATTTTATTATTTTTATTATCAAGAAAGAGCAGCACAAACACAATCTACATGCAATTCTAGTCAAGTTACATATAAAGAACATTTTAAACAGAGTTTGGGGGGGAGTACTATCATGAGTACAGAGGTACTCAACATCCAACTGTAGTGGTCATCTGACCCAGCAAGGACTTCATCACTCGTCATTCTAGGACAACTAGTAGTTTACGGTATGGAAGGGGTAAGTGGTGAGGTTGCTGCCGCACTAGCATTTATGAAGTGGCTAACGATCTAGAGAGTAAGATAAGAAGCCAATCATTCGATGAGGAATCGCCTCCAACAAGTCTTGCTATCAACTACTTACGCAAACATAACACCTATCCTATCCTTGTCCTCCTCTTCGCATCCCGACGAAGAAGAAGCAGTCAAGGCACACACACGTTGATCAAGTTATATTAAGATTATCTCAGTTGTTGTTGTCTATGAACAAGGAGTAGGTCTCAAGTCGTCCATAACCGTGGACACGGCTTCTCGAAAAGATTTAACCCTGCAGGGGTGTACCAACTGCCCATTACAAGGCTCCGCACGCACGCCCATCTCTCTCAGTTGCTACCCATCACAGGCAACCATTTTATGATTTAGTTCCAAGAGATCCGAAACGACAGGTCCCTCTAACTAACAACGAACAAATCCGGGTGGCCCCCGGGGAGTCGACACCCAATCCAAAAGCTGGCCACGCTCTCGGACCGGACTCTTCCGTCTCAACAGGGTTTGGGTTACCGAGACGCCTCACGTGAGGCCTCGGGCCCTCGCCGGTCAAAGGTGGACCAACAGGGAAACCATGTCTCCGCTGGTCCGGGTTGTTTAAAAATTGCGAGGGGATCCACCAAGCACACACACGGGGTTTCAAATGGTAAATCAGCTCGGGCCACCACTAGAAATGTTTGAAGCTAGGTAGGTAAGAAAAGGGGACCCCATAAAATCCCACACGCGGTTAGGCACGCTCAGTCTTAAAACCAATACCTGGAACTCGGGTCCTAGGTGACTCGAATGGAACAAAGCGTCGGGGCGGGATAGCCTAGACCTTCCATCCTTCGTCGAATATAGTCAACATTATAATAATCATATCATCAATAACAATATAATAATGTGATATCCCAAACCCAGGAGTAACAGGGTAACATCGTAGCATCCTAAGCATGCATACTAAGCAGGGGCTGAGCAACGAGCAAAAGTAACATAGCAGTACATGGTTTGCTGGGAGGGGACATGGCTGTATCGGTTTGAAAGAGGCTGTAAACATGTGGTAGGATCAAACATCGAACCTAACCTATACTAGCATGCAAACCGCTGGTTGAAATAGAATGGATCATAAGTAATGTATAGTCCTTGCCTGTTGATAAGTCGGGTTCCGAAGGTGTAGTTGATCGCAAGCTCCCATCGTTTCCGAGAGGTACCCGCGGAAGCACACAAGATGATAAACACTGGAAAGCAATCAACGAGCAAGCACTCTATTACTACGAAGCAAACACGGGCAAGCATTAACAATAAGGCAACACGAGACATCGCACCTACCGTCGAGAGCGGTTACTAACAATTTAATTGGGGTATCGGTCACACACGACGAATACCGCACGTTTACGGTGGTTCAAGTTGCTTAGCTACAGGTGATCAACCAACGGTTATTAACATGGCAACTCAAGCAAGCATGGCATAGCACACAAACATGTCAAGAGGTGAAGCACAAAGTAAACTATTTATGCTAGTCAATTTAAGTGAGGCACAACCTAAACATGGCATAACACTAAGTGCCGCACGATGATTAAAGCATTTGGTACTGTTCTGTCCTAAACCATATTTTAGGTTGGTTAACAACAGCAAACAAAAGCATAAACACAAAGAACACGAAAAACTAATCAAGTTACATATAAAGAACACTCCAAACGGAGTTACGGTTAAAAAGATACAAGCAAAACAAGTTCCGGGCACAATCTGCCAACATCACGAAGCACATTTTAGAGCAATGCATAAACAGGATAATAAATGCAAACATGTTCACAAATGATATGGAACTAAAGTAGACATGACATGGAAGGCATGGCAAAAAGAATCATGCAAATAGACATCATAGATCAAAAGATATTAAGCAAACAACATGGCATCGCAAAGTAACAGACTTACAGAAAAACAGAGGTGGCTGTCAAAAACAGCAGCATAACAACTTTGGAGCTAAATATCTATATGACAAACAAGCATATCATGGAAATGCAATACATGGGATGAAAGTAGACATGATGCTTAACAATATGCAATTGGAATCACTCAATTCCGATAAACGGTCGCGACACACTCGTCGACCGAAGTTGCAATAAAATAACAGTTTCAGCAACAGCAACACATTAACATCAGGGTCACCACTTTGGAGCAAGGTTTAATATAGCTAAAGCACCCAAACATGGCAAGTTAAAGCATGGAAATGAAGCACACATGATGCTTAACACAATGGAAAAAGAATCAATGCAATAGGCCTCATGGATTTGTTACAATCATCATGCAAAGTTGCAACAAAATATAACAGCAGCACTTAACAGGAAAAGTAGCAGTTTAACGGCCTGATGCCCTGTTCAGCACACAATTACACAATCAAGATGGCCTCAAATGCAAATGCTCACAAAAGATGAATTAAAGTACACGCAAAACTGAGCAACTTTCGTTTTGGGGGCACGTTCATCGGAGCTACGGTTTACACGCAATCTACTCCGCGAAACAGAATCAGCATCAAAATGCACAGGGACTTTGTCAAATTCGTAGCTCTCAGGAAAAAAAACAAAAAGGGGCTCACCCACTGGGCCTCGGCCCATCTGGCCGCTGGGGTGGATCTGGCGCGGCTGGGCCACTGGAGCTAGGCCGTGGCCTGGCAGAGGGGCCCACGACGGCGGCGTCCTGGCCGGTTCGCTCCCGAGCGGGAGGCTGGCAGCGGCTGCACGGTGGCTCGCCGGCCACCGGCGGCGAGGAAGCAGCGGGACCGCGGGGCAGAGAGGCGGATCGGGGCGAGGCGGATCGGGGCCGGAGGGAGCTCGCGCCAGGGCGGCTCGCGGGCGAGCTCGGGCTCGGCTCATGGCGCGGCGGGCTTCCCATGGTGGAACGGCGGCGCGACCTGCGGGAGGAGAGAGGTCAGGGGGAAGAGGAGAGAACGGAGGAGGGAGGATAGGGAAGGATGGCGCGGCAGAGGAGAGGGGCGCCGGGGCGGCTCCGGTGGCCGGCCGGCTGGCTGCGGGAGGCGGCGGCGCGGAGATGAGCCCGCGGGCAGGGAGGCGGCTGCAGGGAGAGAGGAGATTGGAAGGGTGACGTGGCATCCCCAGGGCCGTCGGATCTTCGGATCTGACGGTCCAGGACGGATTGGGCGAAATCCAGATATGAAATTTAGGGTTTGGACGAAAATTGGGGTGTTTTTCCAGATCTGGGGGGGCTAGTGGCTTAGGGAAACCCTAAGTGGTGGGGTGGTCTATTTATAGCCCGGGTGGCTGGCAGTTTGCAAAAACATCTCCGGTTTCTCTCTCGCGCGTCCGGTGCTCACGTTTCTGACCGCCGGGGGTCCGCAGTACCTCCGATTCGGGTAAAACTTCAAACTGCGCGATCAGTGCGTCGAGCCGGAGGCGTTCACCTCGCGTTGGAACCGTTCCAAAAACACTTTTCGGCGCGCTATAAAAATAACCCGTTTAATTATTAAACGGGTTTTTTCGTCCCGTTGGCTGCGGCTGGTCTCGTGCGGTTTTCGCGACGGTGATCGGGTGAAACCCGGTGTCACAAAGGTCGAGTGTCAGGGTGGCAAGGGTCGGTCTCCGTCCGATACGAGATAAGAGGGGGGGGGGAAATAATCGCCGATCGATAGATCGGGGATGCAAACACCGCAAACAAATCAGACAATCAAACAATTCACACCGAAAACAATTTTTTTAATTTTTTTGAAAACTGGGCTGTTACACACCTGAACTCTAGAGATGCGCCGTTTTGTTGGTGCGAGTGGTCACTCGATCACATCATTGCCTTCTGGGTGAGGGAGCACCCGAAACTCTGTAGGTCCAACGATTACTGTTGGTGTGAGTGGTCACTCAAGCACGTCTTTGCCGTATGGGTGAGGAAGCACCCGAAACTCTGTAGATGTATATTTCTTGATAGTGGGAATAGCCACTCGTGTCCTCGAAGTTTGGACCTTGCTCTATATTTAGCAAAGGCATGGCGCTCCCGATGGGAGTATTTTTTTTTGAAAATATGGTCAAAAGTTTTAGAAACGCACCGCTGACAAATATTAATGATGCGTACTCAGCACGCCTTGCCGAGATGTGACGTTGTCGGGCTTCCTGAAAAATTTGGGTGGCCATACCTTGTGAGTGGACATGACATGACACAATGCTGCCCGGAAATTTTGCGCTGTGTGATTATGATCCTTGTTTTTCGCGCGGGGTGGGCAGTATGGTTACTGCGCCGGTCGGGTTTTCCATGCTTCTCGGCTATCGTGGGAGCATGCCACGTTTGCGGGGTTCCGAGATCGACGGTGGTTGGATGTCCCACGGTTTTTGGTTAAATATTAGGGGTCTAGGTGGATTTAGGTTTTACCCAGCCCTTGCCTTCCTCTGCTTGTTCTTCTTCCTCTGCTTTCTTTGCCTCCTGCCTCTCTACTCTATGCGGCTGTGCAGCGAGATCCATGTCCAACCATCCCCGGAGCGCAGCGCAGGAATCAGCGAGGATGTCTGGTAGATGGGAGAGGTCTGCTTTTGGAGTTGCGGATCTAGATGCGTTGGTGGTAGATGGCGTTGTGGCGGAAGGTGCCGCCCGGATTCCTGGGGATGAAGAGGTGCCCGCTCCTCGCCCCGACGAACGGGTATGCTTCCAGAGCTTCTTCCCTCGTGGGTTTGCACTTCCAGTTCATCCTTTCGTCCGGGATTTCTCTTTGCATATCAATTACAGCTGCATGACTTGACCCCTAACGGGATACTGCATGTTGCCTGCTTCATTACGCTCTGTGAGGGCTTCTTAGGGATCTATCCCCATTGGGGGCTCTGGAAACGCCTCTTCAATGTGAAGAGGAGAAATTCTGAGTACGCCATTGGGGGCGTGGACATTTCTATTAAAGATAAAAATGCCTATTTTGATCTGGAGAAACCAGATTCTGTCTATACATGGCGGAAGAGCTGGTTTTATCTGAAGGACCAGCACGTTGATGGTCAGTAATTTGTTCTTGCTCCTTTTAATCCGGTTGCGCGAGTTGCTAAGCGGTCCTCATGGGCGCATTCTCTGTCTGCTGGTGAGATATCTGTCGTCGAGCCGTTGGTGCAGAAAATTTCTGATTTGAAGAAGGCGTTAACTGGCGGCCATCTTATCTCTGTGTTCGTGAGGAGGCGCATCCAGCCACTTCAGCATCGGGTGCACCCCATGTGGCGGTATACTGGACCCGAGGACCCGACCAGGTGTGCACCCGTGGACTTCTCTGATGGTGACCTTTTGTTTCGGGTCCAGCAGGTTACCAAATGCACAAGTACTGGTTTTGAGAGCTCCATTCGTCGGTATGCTGCTGATGTGCCCCTTCCTGAGGTATTTACTTGAGATCCTTGTGATTTGGCTGATATCTGTTGGTTATTTATGATGCCCTTACTTGCAGAATCATTCTTCCCTGCTGAACAATCCGCCACAGCCTGAAGACGCGGAGATACTGGATGAGCCTGATGCAACCAAAGCTGATCCCGCGCCCGCGGGTGATGGGGGTGCTTCGTGTGCTGATGCTGGCGAGTCCGCGAGTGGGAAACCGTCGTCTGCGGATGACGGTGAAGATTTGAGTCCCTTGCGCATCAAACGCAATTGCTCCTCGACTGCGAGTGAACGGGATACAGAGGGTGGTGGTGGCGAACTACCACCAGTCGCGCCTTCTGCTGGGCCTTGCCCGCCCCCGACTGCTCCAAAGAGGCGCAAGTTTGGGGTGCTGCTTCATCCAGGCGCCGCGCCTGTTGGGTTCGTATTTCTTGTGCTGGGTGATTTTGCTTTTGTTTTCAATTTTCAGTACTGTTCCTGTTCCGGCTGCCTCCTCCACAAGTACTATTGTTGTTTATCTTCGTTCGACTGACTCCGGACTGGCGGCGTGTCAGTCAGCTCCTTCCACGACTCCTGTAGCTTCGGGTGCAGGGACGACTCCTGCGACTGCTCCATCTGGGGGGTGTGCTGCAGCCACTGAAGGCGACTCCCCCCAGACGCAAAACCTGTGATTCCTGAAGGGTACTATTTGGAGAGGCGGGGTCTTCCTATTGAGGACAAGGCCAAGTTTTTTGATTGCATGGCTGAGCAGGTATGTAGTTCTTTGTCCTTTTGACCTGTATTGGGGTGCGGCAGCGCTCCCAATGGGAGTAGCCCCCGAGGCTGCGAGCAATCATTTGTGATTGCTTGCAGTCTGAGACTTGTCTTTCTATCTGCTTTCGTTTTGTGCAACATTGGGGGCACGGCAGTGCTCCCGATGGGAGTAGCCACCGAGGCTGCGAGCAATCACTTGTGGTTGGTTGCAGTCTGAGATTTGACTTTCTCCTTTGCGTGGCTCTCATTACTACATACTTGTTTTATTCCAGCCTTTATTCCGAATGTGCGAGCGTGTGCTGACCGATACTGATCAGTGGCGACGTGCTCATGATGCAGCTCAGGGGAGCTTGACCACCATGAGGCGTAAGAATGCTTCCCTCTTTTGTTCTTGTTCGGTTGTTGACTGGTCGCCTGAATGATACCCTTGTTGTAGGTCGTAGAAAATATACTGATAAGCGGGCCAAGGCTGCGGAAAAAGAGCTCTCATTGCTCCGGGCCGTGTTGGAGTCCAAGGAAAAGGATCTGCAGGCGCAACGTGGTGAGCTCGAACGACTGCAACAGGTGGAGGAACAGTTCCAGCAGACGGGAAAGGTTGAGTGCGAACACCTGCGCGACTTGGCGAGCTCTTTAGCAGGTGAGGAGACTGTTCTGTTCCCTTTTAATTTGGTTCTTATCTTGAGTTTCTGAGCACTGTTATTTCCACTTGGTGCAGGCTCCGTGGGTATTGAGGTGGCGGAGGCTGCTGCGACAGAGTCGAGCACTCTCCGCGGTGCTGTGGATGCTGTGGCGGGTGCTGCTGGAGCCGTGAAGGATGTCTGTGGTTGAGCTCCGACTCTTCTTAAGCTTCTTCATGAACATATGTTCCAGGATGATGAGAAGAGGACGAAGGGTCTTGATTTGCAGGTTGCTGCGTTCGTGCCGAGTGGCGATCAGTTGGAGGGCTTGGTCCGTGAAAACGTGGTGAGTGGGCTTGCGGAATATTTTGTTGTTCTTCTAGGGCATGGTGTTCCTATTGAGGATTCCATGGTGGACAGCCTGCCTAGTTATACAGACGAATAGAGTAGCCGGGCCACTCGGTTTGCCCGTCAGCTGCGGCTGGTTGTGGAGGCTGATATCCGTAATTTTCTGGGTGCGGAGTAGGTGGATTGGAGATTTGTGTTTCTCTTTAGACTTGAATGACTCCTTAGTTTTGTAATGAACCTCCTTTGGAGTGCGGGATATTGGATCTTTTTACCGGTGAAACTGCTTTGTCGTTTTTGAGCTGCTCATTTTTTTCCTTTTCCTTTGACTTGTTCTCCTTTTGCGGTAGGCCACCCCAGGCGTTTCTCGGGCTTGGAATTTGTTGAAGGAGGATGCTCGTGAGGGTGCCTATGAGTCTGTCTGTTTGAGACTTAGAGATGCGGAACGTGAGATTATCCGCCTCAAGGGTGCTGTTGCCGTCCAGCGCTCCAAACGTGAACGCGCTGAGGCTGTTGTGGATAGCCTAGCTGCTTGTATGGAAAAATTGTCTGATCTTTGGAAGGGTGAGTTTGTCATTTTTTCGACTGTTCGGCTGTGCGAGAGCTTTTCCTTGTGTTTTCTGTTGATTCTTTCTCTTCTTACGAAGTACTGGCTGGGCGATCTCGTGAGGAGGAGGAGGCCGTGCAGTCGGAGTTGTTGCAGTTGGATGACCTGGTCGTGCAGGCGAACAATCCCTTTTGGATGGATAGGGCGCGTGCTCGATTTTTCGCCATTCTTCGGATACGGGTTAATAGGGTGCCGCGAGCTCTTGAGTACGGTTGCAGAGTACTTGGTGGAATCTTCTCTGAATTTTATTCACTGAGTCCTGTTCCATCGTCACTTGAGAAGCTTTGCCGGGTGTTCTCTCAACCTGCGGAGCTTCGCCGCGTAGTGAATCATCAAATTCATGCAGGTGCTCGCTGTGCGTTTGCCTTTGTCCATAGTCATTGGCCTGGGGTAGATATTATGCTGGAAGCTCGGGGTCCTCCTGGCGGTCGAGATCAGCCGCTGGATGAGCACTACGCGGTGGTGGACGAGCCTGCGAGTCTAGTTGTGAAGTGGGTGTGCGAGGAAAATGACCGTATTCTGGGTGCTCTTTGCAAAGTGAAATCAGAGCATGGAGTTTAGACTTTGTTTGGTTTCTATAAATTCTCCCTTGTGCATCTGTAGTCTTTGTAGGATTTCTTCTTCTGGATGACGTGTGCTGCGATTGTGGTGAAGTCCCGTGTGGTTTTGTTGTATTATTTTGCTGAGCCGTTGCTATGAATGAAGCCCCCGAGTATTGGAAAGTTGAGTTACGTGGTCGGATATTGTCTTAGGGGGTGGCTGATGTGACCGAGTCCCCGAGTGTCTGTTTTGGAGTCGCATGAGCGAATAACGCCTCGGGGGGTGGCTGCTGCGAGCGAGCCCCTGAGTGCCAATTTTTTGAGTCGCGTGAGAGAATAAAGCCTCGGGGGGTGGCTGCTGCGAGCGATCCCCCGAGTGACAATTTTCAAGTTGCGTGAGCGAATAACACCTCGGGGGTGGCTGCTGCGAGCGAGCCCCCGAGTGCAAAATTTTCGAGTCGTGTGAGCGAATAACGCCTCGGGGGGTGCCTGCTGCGAGCGAGCCCCCGAGTGCCAATTATCAAGTCGCGTGAGCGAATAATGCCTCGGGGGGTGGCTGCTCGGAGCGAGCCCCCGAGTGCCAATTATCAAGTCGCGTGAGCGAATAACGCCTCGGGGGGTGGCTGCTGCCAGCGATCCACTGATGGTACGAATTAACGCCCCCTTGTTGGTTACCCAAAGTGGAAGGTTGAGATGTAGATAGCAGCAATTTACCTTAGCGAAGATGCTAAGGTTGAGTATCGAACCAGTAGGACTCCAAGATCGACAAGTAGGTGGTTCGGCAAGTGATGCACCGTTTGACAATCACTTGCTTCTCCTGGACCTGCACAACCAGCAAATAACTTTGCTTCCCAACGAGTACAGAGGAGTTGTCAATTCCTCCGGCCTTATTGTTTACAAAGGATAAAACGCACGGGATAATAATGATAGTGATAGCAACGGAAAAGGAAATAAAGCAATAAATTGATAGCGGGTGTAAACAGTGTTGGAAATATGGACCGGGGTCCTATGATGTTCACTAGTGATGTCTCTCTCCCAAAAGACGATAAAATAGCCATGCGAGGTAAAAAAATTACAGCTGGGCAATTGACAGGATTATGTGCGCAAACCAATGCTAACTATGCTATAAAGAAAGGAAGAGGCTCAAAAGCATGGGCGGTACGCCAAGACAAGTAGACCAAAATCCATCTGCATCTACCTACTAATCACCCACCTTGAGATATCTATCCAAAACATCTCGCTGGTATTAAGTTGCGAATCCCACCCAAAGTGTAAACTCAAAGCAACGGACAACTGCATTAAAGAACTTTGCGTAAAGTAAACAATCCTTGCACCCGCACGTACAAGCACCGCTGTTTCTCCCCTTGTGGCAACAACACATCCCCTAGATTCATGTTTCTGTCACTCAATCTAGTCATCAGGGGGCATGAACCCACAATCAAGCATAACGCTCCCTCTTGGAGTCACTACCTACTACTTGGCCAAAGCAATAAATAGCAACGGAGAACATGCAAGAATTACTCTAGAACATAAATATAAAAGAGGAGAATCAAATATATTACTCAAACATAATCTGAACATGGTCTCATAATCCATCGGATCCCAACAAACTCAGCATAGCAACAGCAGAAATATTACATATGTGCCTCGATCATGTAGGGCAGCTCACGAGGTCTAATCCATGAAGAACAAATAGGGGAGGAGAACATCACATAGCTACTGATCATAGACCCATGGTCCAAGGTGGAGTACTCACGGTTCATCCGGGAAGCATCCATGGTGGTGGAGAAGCTCCCGGAGGTGATTCCTCCCTCCGTCAGGGTGCCGGGAAGAGGTCTTCTGGTGCTCCCGATCTTGGAAGCGCGGCGGCGGCGGAACAGAGGAGAGATCGCGAAAAAGGGTTCCCGTCATGGGGGTTTCACGTCACGAGGGATATATAGGCGAACGGGGGCAGCCAGGGGGGCCACCAGGGGTCCAGGCGCCCCCTGGTGCGGCCCCACCCTAGGGCGCCTGGGGCCCTGGTGGGTCCCCTCTGCCCCCCCTCGGTGATTCCAGAAGCTTCTTCTGCGCTGATTTTTTATTGTATTTTTTTCCCGAATTTTTGGAGCACTTTTAATACGGGGGAAACCTGAAATAGAAAAACAGTAGAAAACAGGAACTGGCACTGGGGTGCACTGAGTTGATAGGTTAGTCCAAATATGATCAAAAGTGTATGGAAGTTCATCAATATCATAGCAATATCACACAAAAGAGGCATGGACCAAGCAGAAATTATAGATACGTTTTGGACGTATCAACATCCGATGCTTAAATCCTGCTCGTCCTCGAGTAGGTAAATGATAAAGGCATAATTTCTGTGGTGACATGCTAACAACCATATAAGAACTTTTAAGTAAAGCAATCAAGGTATGTAATCCAATTCAAGTCATAACAGGCAAGAGTCTATATTTAGCATTGAAATAAGCAATCATAAGAACATAAAGGTGCAAGAGCTCTCGCTGTCCGTGACTTGAATGTCTCCAAATGTGTTTGCGTGAAAGAAAGGGGATAAGGATATACGAGAGAAAAACGTATTTTTGTGTTGAGAACTCAATCTACTAAAGTTTCACACTTGGTCTTCTTTGGAATCTTATCTTGACTCATCCCCAGACCACTATCCAGGTACAAGTCAAAATGATCCACTCATTTTCGACATTTTGAGCACTCATGCAATGGATGAGCATAAGCAAGAAAGTTGACACTGAGGATGGCAAAGATAGAATATGGTGGAGGAGGAAGACAAAAAGGTGTGAAAGGCTCACATCAATGAGGACAATCATAGGCGAGAGAAAGCCAAATGATAGATATGATGTGAGGAGTAGGGATTGCCATGCAACGAATGCACATATGAGCTAAGGTAAGCTCTCCAATGGAAGTAGTGGGGGTGCATCCAACTTGCTTGCTCAAGAAGACCTAGAGCTCATTTGAGGAGGCTCATCATTGGAATATACAAGCCAAGTTCTATAGTGTGAAGGTCCCCACATAGCTATATGCATAAATGATAATCTCTATGGAGTACAAGATATAAGAGGGAGTACGAGTGTGGATCTCTCAAAAGGAATAGTAGTGTGCCCCCTTCTCTCTTTTTATTTCTTTTTCTCTTTTTTTCTATTTTTTTGTATTTTTTGGTGGCCTTAATGGCTCTTTCTATTTCTCTCATTTGCCCTCTTTGGGATCTTTTAATTTGTCCATTTTGGGATCTTTTCCTCACTTTAGGGGCAACACTCTATATATTACAAGTATAGAAGATCTTTCACACTTTACAAGGTACTCAAATCATAAAGAAAATGTAACTATCATGATGTATGCAAATGTATGCCTCTTCCAGAATAGCAGGATATGCAATGATACTAGAATGATTAGGGCAAAGCCCAACTAGCATGCGGCTCATTGATCAAGCAAGTAGCATGTATGACATGAAGATCAAGTCATGAGAAGGTGTATGTTGCATGGCAATGTATCTCGGAAAGGCTATGGAAATGCCTTGGTAGGTAGGTATGGTGGCTGTTTTGAGGAAGGATATAAGGAGGTTTATGATGACAGAGCGTATCAAGCCAAGGGTTTGGATGTACCGACGAAGGTGGACGCTAACTCTCGGAGTGAGAAGAAAGCAATGCACGACACAAGAGAGGCTAGAAAAATATGGGAAGGTGGAAGTGTCAACTTTCGAATACTCACATTAGTCCGAAGAACTCATGCACTTATTATCGGTAACTCTTAGTCTAATAAGGAGGTTTCACAAAGAGACAAGTACCTCGAGGAGGAGTGTATGGGGGTTTGGTTATCCTTGCGCATTCTCGACTCATGGTACGTGAGTGTACTCTAATATTCGACCCCTCAGAAGAGTAGTGATCCATCTAGTAGCTAAAGTTCTCAACTAATTTTGTAAGTTTTGAAAATAAACACGGATTTCCCAAAATACGACATCTATCACTAATAGGCTAAAGCTCTTGACACCAAAAGTCCAAACATTACTCAAAACAATACCTCAAAACTATTGCAAGTTACTACCACAAAAGAATAGCAACCTCAATTACATACTTCAAGTCAAGACACAAAACTCAGTGCAACAGGCAAACTCTCTAAACAAGATAAACATGAAAACTCAAGAGAGTTCCAGCAACAAACTAAACAAAAGCTCTTAAAAATATAAGCATGAAAACTAAGAGCTAAACATGACAGTAGCTATGAAAAAGATAAAGAACACACACATCAAAGATAAGCATGAAAAATCCTATGATGTGTTCTAGATTTTGGAAGTGGAGCGTGTTTCTCTCCCACACAAAGAAAGTTGGGTTCTAACTTGTTATGAACAGCAAGCAAAGCTAAGAAAACTAAAAATAAAACCTAAGAGCGAGACGCTCCAAGCATAGCACATAACGCATGAAGTGATAAAATTATAGTGAGACGAGAGGCGAACTGATAATTGTTGATGGAGAAGGGGACGCACGGGGGCATCCCCAAGCTTAGACGCTTGAGTCTCCTTGAATATTTATTGGGGATGTATGGGGGCATCCCCAAGCTTGAGCGCTTGACACTCCTGAATCTTCTTTCATCATCTTCCCTCGCACACTTGAAAACTCCCTTCATACATAACTCATCATAATCTGATTAGCGAGGTTAGTACCCATAATAAAATAATTTTTCTCTACTGGAAACAAGGATATTCTTGAAGAGATACTGTTTCTCAAGATTGCCAAAATGTTTTTGCAAAGAAAAAGCAAGCTAAAAATTTGCAAAACGAAGAAAAGGCAAAACAGGACAGAATCTGTGAAAAACAGACCAGCAGGTAGAAAAGAATTTTCTAGGGATACTTATGCAACTCAAATAAAAACTCAGAACATACGAAAGTTCCGTAATTGTATAGAGCACTCTGTGTAAAAATTTCAGCTCAAAAAGATGAACTGGGATTTTTCTGTGATTTTTCTAGTCACGAGGACAGAGTCTGTTTTCTGGACAACATGTCACAACTTTCACTTCCCTTGTCATATGAGGCTATAAATGGCACAAAGCTTGAAAAGTAAAGATACAATGATGTTGCTACAGTAGTAACAATCATCAAGACCACTAAAAACAGAAAAAATGGAAAACCTAAATTCGTTGTGGGCTGCCTCCCGAAAGCGCTTCTTTGAAGCCATTAGCTAGGCTTAATGCAAATAGATCAAGTCTTTTCAAGGAAATAACTAGCCCGTGTGACGGACTCAAAAGGCAACTTAATCTTTTTCCTAGGGAAGTGTTCCATCCCTTTTTTGAGAGGGAATTGGAATTTTATAATCCCTTCTTTCATATCAATAATAGCACCCACGGTGCAAAGAAAAGGACGTCACAAAATAATTGGACAAGAAGGTTCACATTCAATGTCCATAATAGTAAAATCAACGGAAACATAATTGTCATTGACAATGATTAGGACATCATCGATCTTCCCCAAAGGTTTCTTTACGGAAGAGTCGACAAGACGAACACCAAAAGAACAAGTATCAAAAGGTTTCAATTCAAATATATCGTACATTATTTTGGGCATAACGGAGGTACTAGCTCCAACATCACATAAAACATAGCAAGAAAAGTTATTCAACTTAATTTTAATCATAGGATCCCAACCATCTTCTAGCTTTCTAGGTATGGAGGCTTCTACCCTAAGCTTCTCCTCCCTTGCTTTAATGAGAGCATTAGTGATATGTTCCGTGAAGGCAAGATTAAGTGTGCTAGTGTGGGGGTCTCTAGACATCTTGTGAAGGAAACGAATAACTTCAGAAAGGGTGCAATTATCAAAATCAAGGTCACTACTAGCTAGTAAAGTGGTAGTGGTGTCCTTTAGGATCACTTGTTGGGTAGCTTCTATAGTCATAGGAATTTCTTCTTCTACGGTTGAGGTCATAGCATCACCATTAATAGGTCCTATGGGACTAGGGGTGCATTGGGTGCTAAGAGTTTGGATATCCTCAACAACTTGAATAGTAGCAATGGTATGGTGTGTAGGAAGGCTCTTAATTCTATCTTCCTCCTCCTTTTCTCTAGCCCATCTCTCTTTAAGTTTAGCCATCATCCTAATGTTTTCATTAATTTGCACTTGGTTAGCATTCATAGGAGTGACCTTCCTCTCCTCAAGAGGAGAAGTTCTAATTTTAAGCGATTCTACTTCATGGGCTAAATTGTCTACCTTCGACGAGAGGTTATCTAATTTGTCTAGTTTTTCCTCTACACTCTTGTTGAAGTATTTTTGGGTAGTGATGAAGTCTTTAAGCATACTCTCTAATTCAGAAGTGGAGTTCTTGGTGCTAGGATAAGTGTTGTTATTCCCATAGTTGTTGGAGGGGAACAGTCTAGGATTGCTACCAAAATTACACCTATAAGCATTGTTATTGAAGTTGTTTCTAGAGATAAAGTTCACATCTACTTGGTCTTGAGCAATCAAAGAATTTAAAGGAACATCATGATGATCAATAGGAGATTTCTTGGTAAGTAGAGACATAATCAAGTCAACTTTTTCATTTAGGGAGGAGATCTCCTCGACAGAGTTTACCTTCCTACCTGTTGGAGCTCTTTCGGTGTGCCATTGGGAATAGTTGGTCATCATCTCATCGAGTAGTTTGGTGGCAGCACCAAGTGTAGTTGACATAATGGTTCCTCCCGCGGCCGAATCTAGGAAGTTTCGCGAGGTAAAGTTCAAGCCTGCATAAAAAGTTTGGATAACCATCCAAGTAGACAAACCATGCGTAGGGCAATTCTTAACAAGAGATTTCATGCGTTCCCAAGCTTGGGCAACGTGTTCATTATCTAATTGCCTAAAATTCATAATATAGCTCCTCAATTGGATAATCTTAGCAGGGGGTAGTACTTCCCAATAAAAGCATCCTTGCACTTGTCCCAAGAGTCTATGCTATTCTTAGGCAAGGATTGAAACCATATTTTAGCTCCGTCCCTCAAAGAGAAAGGAAAAAGCTTAAGCTTAACAATATCACCATCTACTTCTTTGTACTTTTGCATATCACAAAGCTCAATAAAATTATTTAAGTGCAAAGCAGCATCATCTCCAGCACCGGAGAATTGATCTTTCATAACAAGGTTCAGCAAAGCAGGTTTAATCTCATAAGAAGGTGTTGAAGTAGCAGGTGTAGCAATAGGAGTGCAGATAAAGTCACTGTTGTTGTGACTAGTGAAGTCACACAACTTGGTGTTCTCGGAAGAACCCATAGTAGCAGCAAGTAGGATAACTATTTTTTTGATTTTTGATAAAGAGAACTAAAGCAAAAACTGAAAGGTAAACTAACAAGACTAAAAAGCAAAGATAAAAGATAGTGTGCAACTCCCCTATCTTGAAGAGTGGAGTCCCCGGCAACTGCGCCAGAAATTGCTTTTGATGGTACGAATTAACGCCCCCTCATTGGTTACCCAAAGTGGAAGGTTGAGATGTAGATAGCAGCAATTTCCCTTAGCGAAGATGCTAAGGTTGAGTATCGAACCAGTAGGACTCCAAGATCGAGAAGTAGGTGGTTCGGCAAGTGATGAGCCGTTTGATAATCACTTGCTTCTCCTGGACCCGCACACACAACAAATAACTTTGCTTCCCAACGAGTACAGAGGAGTTGTCAATTCCTCCAGCCTTGTTATTTACAAAGGATAAAACGCACGGGATAATAATGATAGTGATAGCAACGGAAAAGGAAATAAAGCAATAAATTGATAGCGGGTGTAAACAATGTTGGAAATATGTACCGGGGTCCTATGATGTTCACTAGTGATGTCTCTCTCCCAAAAGACGATAAAAATAGCCATGCGAGGTAAACAAATTACAGCTGGGCAATTGACAGGATTATGTGCGCAAACCAATGCTAACTATGCTATAAAGAAAGGAAGAGGCTCAAAAGCATGGGCGGTACGCCAAGACAAGTAGACCGAAATCCATCTGCATCTACCTACTAATCATCCACTTTGAGATATCTATCTAGAACATCTCGCTGGTATTAAGTTACGAATCCCACCCAAAGTGTAAATTCAAAGCAACGGACAACTGCATTAAATAACTTTGCGTAAAGTAAACAATCCTTGCACCCGCGAGTACAAGCACCGTTGTTTTCCCCCTTGTGGCAACAGTACATCCCCTAGACTCATGTTTCTGTCACTCAAGCTAGTCATCAGGGGGCATGAACCCACAATCAAGCATAACGCTCCCTCTTGGAGTCACTACCTACTACTTGGCCAAAGCAATAAATAGCAACGGAGAACATGCAAGAATTACTCTATAACATAAATATAAAAGAGGATAATCAAATATATTACTCAAACACAATCTGAACATAGTCTCATAATCCATCGGATCCCAACAAACTCAGCATAGCAACAACAAAAATATTACATAAGTGCCTCGATCATGTAGGGCAGCTCACGAGGTCTAATCCATGAAGAACAAAGAGGGGAGGAGAACATCACATAGCTACTGATCATAGACCCATGGTCCAAGGTGGACTACTCACGGTTCATCTGGGAAGCATCCATGGTGGTGGAGAAGCTTCCGGAGGTGATTCCTCCCTCTGGCAGGGTGCCGAGAAGAGGTCTTCTGGTGCTCCCGATCTTGGAAGCGCGGCGGCGGCGGAACAGAGGAGAGATCGCGAAAAAGGGTTCCCGTCACGGGGGTTTCACGTCACGAGGGATATATAGGCGAAGGGGGGCCACCAGGGGTCCAGGCGGCCCCCTGGCGCGGCCCCACCCTAGGGCGCGCCGGGAGGGCGCCTGGGGCCCTGGTGGGTCCCCTCTGCCCCCCCCTTGGTGATTCCCGAAGCTTCTTCTGCGCTGATTTTTTATTGTATTTTTCCTGAATTTTTGGAGCACTTTTAATGTGGGGGAAACCTGAAATACAAAAACAGTAGAAAACATGAACTGTCACTGGGGTGCACTGAGTTAATAGGTTAGTACAAATATGATCAAAAGTGTATGGAAGTTCATCAATATCATAGCAATATCACACAAAAGAGGCATGGAGCAAGGAGAAATTATAGATACATTTTGGACGTATCAGCCCCCCGAGTGCCAAATTTTCGTAACGCTTCGGGGGGGTGGCTTCTGCGAGCGAGCCCCCGAGTGCCAATTTTCAAGTCGCGTGAGCGAATAACGCCTCGGGGGGTGGCTGCTGCGAGCGAGCCCCCGAGTGCCAATTTTCAAGTCGCGTTAGCACTTTTTGGAAAAATATTTTTGGTATCTTTCCTGCTGTTCTTACACGAGGGGGCTGTTGAAGCTACCCTTTATTTGGATCGATGGCTTGATAGCCCTAAGAATTTAAAATTGCTGCTAAGATAACTTGACTCCTTGGCGTGTGATGCCGGAGAGTCTTCTGGTTGTCCCTTGACTTCTATTGGAGCGCCTCTTCTTCTTGTGTGGCGACTCTGTGGGTTTGGTGTGCTCCAAAGGTTTCTGATATCTTGTGGAATTCTCTGTCGCAGCGATCAGATCTGATGAAGCTGCCGCTGACTGTGATGACTCCTCGTGGGCCTGACATTTTCAGCTTGAGGTAGGCGTAGTGCGGTACTGCCATGAAGCGCGCGAAGGCTGGTCGGCCGAGGATGTCATGATACTGCGATTTCCAGTCGACCACTTTGAAGTCTAACATTTCCTTGCGGAAGTTGCTCGCGTTGCCGAAGACGACTTCCAAGCTTATCTTTCCCAGGGGGTAAACTGCTTTGCCTGGCACGATTCCTTGGAAAGTCGTGCCTGAGGATTTAAGTGCTAAATTTTGGATGAGCATTTCTTCCAGAGTTTTGGTGAATATGATGTTGATTCCGCTGCCGCCATCCATGAAGACTCGCGACATGTCGTAGTTTCCAATTCTTGCTTCGAGTACCAGCGCGGTGTGTCCTGGGCGTGGGATGGATGGCGGGTGGTCTTCTCGGGAAAAGGTAATGTCAGTCTCGGACCCGCGCAGGTATTCTGGGATGGCGGGGTGCGAGGAGACTGCGAGGAAAACTTGTCTGGTGACCTGCTTCTGCTGCCTGTTTGATGGTCTTCCTTCTTGGATCATGTAGATTCGACCATGTGCCTCTGGGTACTTTTCTTCTTCGCCGGGTGTCGTGCACCACTCCTGGATGGGTGCCACCTGTCTTGCTGGTGCGACGGGTGCATGTGGTGCATTGTGGGCGATTGTTCCAATTGCTACACTTGCGAGAGGTTGTGCTGTTGGAGCTGTGGACCGACTTTTTTCTTCTGAGAGCTCGGTGAAACGCCTGAAGTTTCTTAGGGTGTGTCCCGATCTGAGTTCTCCACGTTCGTTTTTAGCCCATGTAGTGTGCAGGGCCCATTGAGTTGTTCCTTGGCCGAGCGGTATTCTCGGGTGTCATCTCGTGGCTTCCTTGATCTCCAATCTCGCTTCTGGGCGTGCGGTGGTTCTTCTGGGTTGTCCCTCCGCTGCATTCTGCTGTTGTCGCGATGTCTGCCGTCTCTGTCATCTGGGAAACCGGCCACGACCATGTCGGGTCCTCTGTCGTCATAGAACTTACGCCTGGGGCATTTTCTTCTTCTGTCAAAATTTATGTCTCCGGCGTAATAGTCGTAGTCGTGTTCTGAGCGCACCGTCTGGATGTCTGATTCGTTCCGTATGGAGTCTTCTCCGTCAGCCCAGTTGTTGGCTTGTTCCAGTAACCGTGTGAGTGTTCGGACCTTCATCTGTACGAGTTGCTCTTTGAAGTCTATGCGTTGTAAGCCTCTTCTGAACGCATCGATCGCACTTTTGTCTGATATGTCCTCGGCTGAGTTTTTGAGTATGGTCCACCGCTGAATGTATGCCCTAAGGGACTCTCTGGTTCCTTGCCTATAGGCTCTCAGCTCTTCGAGTGATGCTGGTCGCTTGTAGTTAGACTTGAAGTTCTCGATGAAGGCGATGCAGAACTGTTTCCAGGAACTGATCGATCCTCGTCGTAGGTTCTTCATCCAGTGCCGCGCCGATCCTTCGAGCATGAGATGTACGTACTGCATTGCCGTGATATTGGTTCCCCGCTGGAACTTGACGGCCGTTAGGTAATCATCGAGCCATGCGTCTGGCTCCTCCAGTCCATCGTATTTGTGCGTTGTGGAGTTTAGCTTAAAACCTTTGGGCATTCGTGTCTCGCGTATAGCTCGCGTGAAGCACAATGCACCGCTTGGTTCGAGGTCTTCGTCGGATGCTTGCTCGTCTGAGTACTCTTCGCGGGCTACGCGCCTGCGTCTTCCTCGATTGATTTTTTTTTGCATTATGTCGTCGCGTGCGTCCCGTCGATCGTTGTTACGTTGGCTGCCGTGGTTGTCCCTCCCATGGTCTTTGCTTTTGTCTGGACGCGTGCGACGGTCGTCGTTGCTGCCGTTGTCGTCGTCTGGTGAGCTAGGGTCCATGTATGGTGTCTGCTCGCGAGGCACTCGCCTTGGTCCTGCTTTTTTGGGTGCCGAAGCGGCGATGACGTCCTTCATTACCTTGAGTGCTATCGTCGTGTTGCGATCTGCTGCGCCCTTTCTGCCCTTCTGAGCACGATATAGATATGCTTGGGCAGTGATGAGGGCTTCTGCTGGTGTGAGTTGTTCTTATTCTTCGTCTTCTTCTTCGAGCCTGAAGTCGTTGTCCAGTTTGCGGGTAACTTTCTTCTTATCGGTACGTCTTAAGTTGTTAAATCTAGATTTGCCTCGAGAGGGAGAGCCGGGGTCGGAGGAGTCACTCAATTGTTCGGACAGTGCTTTGCGATCGGTCCTTGAGTCGATAGCGGTTTTTCCTTGCTTCTCCAGTTCTAGTCGTCGTTGTCTTGTTTTCTTGGTGATGTCACTCGCCATCTTGTTGTATGCTCCGAGCTCATCGGGAGTTGCATCTTCTGGGAGTAACTTTCCGCGTTTTACCGCGTCTCTTACTCTGGCGATTGCTTGTCTAGATAGATAGATTTTCTCGCTGGGTTGAGCCTCTCTTGCTGATTCTGGGATCTGGCGCCTGCTGCTTTCTGGTTCGTCATTCTTGTGGTTGTTATGGTCCTGTCTTTTAAATTCCTTCCTTGGTATGGTTCCTTGTTTGCGGAGGGTGACAGTAAGCTGTCCAGCGTTGTTAGGATCGCTGCTTTTGTTGTTTGAGCGTGCATATCTGTGGCTGCTCGGGTCGTCATCTCTGCCTCTGTCGTCTGAAGTTGGCTCGCGGGTGTCTGCCATGAACACCTGGAGCGATGCCTCAGCTGATGGCCTAGTCGCGTCTGTACTGCGTCTTTTCCCTGTTAGCGACCCACTCGTGCAGTCGCGAGAGGTGCGATGTATTATGTTGAGGTGGGAGTCACGTGTGACTCGCGGAGTTTCCGCGTGGGCGGGTGCTTCGTCTTCGGCTGCTACCGCCATGACAGTTGTTGCTGCGGGTGCTCGAGCGCGGTCTGTGAGGCGGAGAGTGCCCCACTGGTTGATGTAGATCTGGTACTCACCGAAGGTCAAGTTGACGCCAGTGCGCAGGTCTGCGAAGGCTGGTCACAGGATTGGAAGGTGTGCGATGAAGCCGAGGGACCCGAACAGATCGGAATTTGCTCGATGCATGGAGACGTCGAGTGCTCATGGAGTCGCGGACTTGTTGATTGCTGATGACGGGGCCGCCGAGATCGGGATTCCAACTTGCGTAGTTCCCACAGACGGCGCCAATTGGCGAGGATTAGCCTCGTCAAATCCCATTGTCGGGGACCCTAGGTTAGATCGTAGAGAAGGAACAGGTTGGCGATACTCGTCGGCTAACAGGAGAAACACTTCCTGCTCGATTATATTATGCGGGGGGCGATTACAGTGGAGGTCAAGGCGAGTTCGCTCAAGACCGAGGTGTCGATTGTATCTTGGTTTCCTTGAGCCGTCACCCCTCCCAACATTTATATACTAGGTTGGGTCTCGGGGAGTCCAACTCAGGTTACAGGGAAAATTTCCTAAACTAGCTTTGGCTTGGACGCCAAGTCTTGTCTTTCCATGTTGGCCGCGGACTCCTACGTCGGTGCTTTGAGTGGGTCAGTCGTGGGCCCATCGAGGCTTCTATCAGGCCTTCTGTCTTCGTATGCACCAGGTATCTTTACACGCAGGAGTCGTGGGGTCACCCGTCGTCATCCGTGCTCGTATGTGTCTCCCCGTGCGCTCAATCGACCCGAGGAGCCCCGTGGAACGCGCCCCCTTCTTCCTCGCTGCAGGCCATCGTCTACGTCGCCCCGATTCGCGCTACTCCGAGCTCCCCCGGGCACGGCGACCTCGCCACGGCGCTCCTGGTGAGCAACAACGTCCATTCCCCTCTTTCCTGACCGAATCTTGAGGCCGCTACCCTCACCTTGCCGCGCTCCGGCCGCCGAGTGGCCGCCATGCCCATGGCGTGCTTGCCGCGCCCAGTGCCCCCCTTGCGTGCTCGTGGCCGCTCCCGAGCGCGCCCACTCGCGCGTGGCCGCGCCTCGCCGCGGCCTCCCTCGCCAGAGGCCCGATCCCGACGCCCTCCGTCGTGCCCTGCTCACCGCCGGCACACACTGGTTTTAACCAGTGGGCTAACTACCGTGTGAATCCTAACCCCTAACCCCTTTAGTGTGTGACCAGTGGCCCAAGGCCATCAAATTAATTTAAACTAAACTTTTAATTAAATCCATGTTAGTATGACAGCTAGGCCCCATTGGGTTAATATATTAATTAAAATGAAATTATAAAATTGCTGAGAATGACATGTGGACCCATGCCGTGTTTAGATAAATAAAGTGATTTTATAAATTTACAGATGCTGACATGTGGGTCCCCCATGTCAGTTGTACTGTTATGGATAATATTTTGGATAATGTTGATTTTATTAATAAAAGAAATTCCAGAAATTGTTTTAAATTGATTTAAACTTTGGAAATCAATATCTTTTAAACCGTAAGTCAGATGGAAAAACTTTATACATGAAAATTTATCAGAAAAATATAACAAATACGAATACGCTACCCATACCCCCACCACACCCCTCTAACATACCGCACACGAGACTTTACCCTCCGGTTGTACTGTCCGGTAATCGCTCGGAGCCGGTAAAATGGCCGGTTAAATTGTCGTTTCATCTGCAACGTGTAGCACCGCATTAGTTCACCCCTAACACTGCGTTTGCCATGTTTTGTATTTTTATTTCTATTATTCCCGTTTACTTATTGTTTCTTCCCCCTTATTGTCCGGTAGATGATACGTCCAAAATGGATCACTATTTTATATAGTAATTCACCCCTTTTCATTGATATATTTCATGTTATGATGCTATTCTTATGTTGTTTTGGCTTGTTTTACACAGTTTGCAACTTTCCGATGCCGAAGCAGCAGACGCAGGATTCAACGGTAAAAAGTGGACGCTGAGTGGCTAAAACAGAAGACCTCCAAATTACCTGGAAATCGACGGAGGCCACTTTCCAGAAGAATGACGGGGACACGCAAAACGAAGACCAGAGGGGGGCCACCAGGTGCCCAGCCCCCCCCCCCCTGGCGCGGCCCCACCCTTGGCCGCGCCGGGTGGCCGCCTGGACCCCTGGGGCCACCCCAGGCTCCCCCCTCTGGCCTATTTATCCCTCGTCTTCCGAAAACCCTAAAGACAAAGGAGTTTGGCGAGTTCCGCCGCCGCTCCGTGGTGGAAACCTACAGAGAAGAGAAGACATCTCCGACGGGCAGATTCCGTCGGGGAGAACATCTCCCGGAAGGGGAGATCATCGCCATCGTCACGGGCATCATCGAGATCATCATCAACATCAGCGCCATCTCCACCAGCATCCTATCTCATCTCACAATTGCAACCTGTGTTGTAATCCGTACCATCTATCATCTCTACTCTATCGGTGTTGATTGTTACCTTGTGATGAATGCTATTGAGTTTTGTTGGAGAAATATCATTGTGTCCAGATTGTTTATCATATATTTATCCCCACTGATCATGATCTCCTTTATGTCTTGTGATTAGTTACTTTAGTTCTTGAGGACATGGGAGAAGTGTAAGGCCCAATATGCGGTACTGTTCCAGATCTAGATGTTCCATCCAGATCCAGGGACGAAGCATATATCG
Organism: Bromus sterilis; assembly: GCA_950022295.1. NCBI lineage: Eukaryota > Viridiplantae > Streptophyta > Magnoliopsida > Poales > Poaceae > Bromus > Bromus sterilis. Next base: position 340,479,718 of record OX465596.1, on the reverse strand, counting down.
GTCCCACCGCGACATATGACAAAGTCATATGCCCCGGATTTCCAACATGATATCACAACATTACAGCTACAAGGATACAACATCTCATACAATCGGCATACAACTGCCTTAATACATTACATCAGCGGAAGATACATGTATGAGTACAGACTACAATCAAATACCTATTGGCAAAGGTAAAACACACCATTCCGGTAACCACACGGGTCCAGGCTCTCCGCCGGGATCCACCTAACTAGTCGTCGTCGAGTCTCCACGAAGGCGTCCAGAAGAAGAGTCGAGGTAGATATAGATAATCAACTGTAGCGGTCGATCAGGCAAAACAATAAAAAGGAAAAGAGAAAAGAAAGAGGTGAGAATATATCAAAAGTGTTGTAACTAACTTCTCACGGGTAAGAAGGGGGGTAGTGGTGAGGTTGCAGACGCACTAGCAATATATGAGTGGCTAACGGTCTATTTTAGAGTAAGATGAGATCCAAGCATTCGATGAGGAACCGCCTCCAACAAGTCTTGCTATCAACTACTTACGCAATCATAACACCTATCCTATCCTTGTCCTCCTCTTCGCATCCCGACGAAGAAGAAGCAGTCAAGGCACACACACGTTGATAAAATTATAGTTATGATTCAGTTGATGTTATCTATGAACAAGACGTCGGTTCCGAGTCGTCCATAACCGTGGACACGACTTCTCGAAAAGATTTAACCCTGCAGGGGTGTTCCAACTGCCCGTTACAAGGCTCCGCACGCCCGCCGATTTCTCTCAGTTTCTACCCATCAAAGGCAACCATTTTATGATTTAGTCCCGAGAGATCCGAAACGACAGGTCCCTCTAGCTAACAACGAAAAAATCCGGGTGGCCCCCGGGGAGTCGACATCAAATCCAAAAGCCGGCCGCGCCCTCGGATCGGCCTCTTCCGTCTCAAAAGGGTTTGGGTTGCCGGGACACCTCACGTGAGGTCCAGGGCCCTCACAGGTCAAGGGTGGACCAACAGGGAACCCATGTCCCCACTGGTCCGGTCGTTTTTAAAGAATATCTGCCTGGAGCGACCCAACAGACACACACACAGTTTTCAAATGGTAAATCAGCTTGGGCCACCACTAGAAATGTTTGAAGCTAGGTAGGTAAGAAGAGGGGACCCCATAGCATCCCACACGCGGTTAGGCACACTCAGTCTTAAAATCAATACCCGGAACTCGGATCCCAGGTGACTCGAATGGAACAAAGCGTCAGGGCGGGATAGCCTAGACCTTCCATCCTTCGTCGAATATAGTCAACGTTATAATAATCATATCATTCACAACAATATAATAATATGATAGCCCAAACCAAGGAGTAACAGGAGGTAACCGATGATAACATCCTAGCATGCATACTAAGCAGTGGCTGAGCAACGAGCAATAGTAACATAGCCGAACAAGGTTTGCTGGGATGTGGAGGGACATGGCTGTTTCGGTTGACTTTAGAGGCATCAATATGAAGTGGTAGGATCAAGCAATCGTTCTATCCTACACCTAGGCGCGAGTGAGCTGAAAGTTATAAGCATGATATATGCTCCCCCTTACCTGATGAGAAGACGAAACCAAAGGTGAAGACGATCGCAAGCTCGCAACGTCTCCGAGAAGTACCCGCGGAAGCACACAAGAAGGAAACACTTGAAAAGACCATCGACGAGCAAGCATCTATTACTATGAAGAAATCACAAGCAAGCATCAACAAGAAGGCAACACGACATAACGCACTACGACATCGTATCTATCGTCGAGAGCGGTTACTAACAGGTTAAGTGAAGTACTCGTCACACACGACGATACCGCATGTTTACGATGGTTTAAGTTGTTTAGCTATAGGTGATCAACAAAGGTTGTTAACATGGCAACTCAAGAAAGCATGGCATAGCACAGAAACATGACAAAAGTGGAAGCACAAAGTAAACTATCTATGCTAGTCAATTTAAGTGAGGCACAACCTAAACGCGGCATTCCACTAAGTACTCCATGATAATTTAAGTGTTTGGTACTGTTCTGCCCTAAACCATATTTTAGGTTGGTTAACAACAGCAAAAAATAACATAAACACAAAGTACATGAAATTCTAATCAAGATACATATAAAGAACACTCCAAACAGAGTTACGGTTAAAAAGATACAAGCAATACAATTTGGGAACACAATCTGCCAACATCAGGTAGCACACTTTAGAGCAACAAATAAACAAGCAAAATTTGTAAACATGCACAAAAATTATATGCAACTGAAGTAGACATGGCAGTGAAGGAATGGCAAAAGGAATCATGCAAATAGGCATCATGGACAATTAATTATAGCCCATGCAAAATGCAATAAAACATTACTGGTCTAGGACTTAGTGAAAATCAGGAAATCATGGCAGAAACTGTTATTTTCATGCTGTATAAACAAGAGAAAAACTATATAAAAAAGTGCAGCAACATCACATAGCAATATATGAGCACGGAGTAGGCATGATGATGATCAGCTAAAACAAGAATCATGGTTATAGGCATGACAGATCAAAAGATATTAAGCATGCAACATGGCATTGGAAAGTTACAGACTTAGAGAAAAACAGAGGTGGCTGTCAAAAACAGTGGCATAGCAACTTTGGAGCTCAACATATCTATGACAGAAATGTAAACATGACAATTGTAAGGCCCGATATGCGGTACTGTTCCAGATCTAGGTGTTTCCACCCAGATCCGGGGACGAAGCACATATCGGTCCCACCGCGACATATGACAAAGCCATATGCCCCGGATTTCCAACATGATATCACAACATTACAGATACAGGATACAACATCTCATACAATCGGCATACAACTGCCTCAAATACAATACAACAGCGGAAGATACATGTCTGAGTACAGAGTACAAGAAAATGCCTACTGGCAAAGAGAAAAACATCGATCCCATAACCACACGGGTCCAGGCCCTCCGCCGGGATCCGCCTAACTAGTCGTCGTCGAGTCTCCACGTGGAACGTCGATCACCATACCTGTTGTCGATCAGAACCCTGAAAAGAGTTTGGGGGGGGGTACTATCATGAGTACAGAGGTACTCAACATCCAACTGTAGTGGTCATCTGACCCAGCAAGGACTTCATCACTCGTCATTCTAGGACAACTAGTAGTTTACGGTATGGAAGGGGTAAGTGGTGAGGTTGCTGCCGCACTAGCATTTATGAAGTGGCTAACGATCTAGAGAGTAAGATAAGAAGCCAATCATTCGATGAGGAATTGCCTCCAACAAGTCTTGCTATCAACTACTTACGCAAACACAACACCTATCCTATCCTTGTCCTCCTCTTCGCATCCCGACGAAGAAGAAGCAGTCAAGGCACACACACGTTGATCAAGTTATATTAAGATTATCTCAGTTGTTGTTGTCTATGAACAAGGAGTAGGTCTCAAGTCGTCCATAACCGTGGACACGGCTTCTCGAAAAGATTTAACCCTGCAGGGGTGTACCAACTGCCCATTACAAGGCTCCGCACGCACGCCCATCTCTCTCAGTTGCTACCCATCACAGGCAACCATTTTATGATTTAGTTCCAAGAGATCCAAAACGACAGGTCCCTCTAACTAACAACGAACAAATCCGGGTGGCCCCCGGGGAGTCGACACCCAATCCAAAAGCTGGCCACGCTCTCGGACCGGACTCTTCCGTCTCAACAGGGTTTGGGTTACCGAGACGCCTCACGTGAGGCCTCGGGCCCTCGCTGGTCAAAGGTGGACCAACAGGGAAACCATGTCTCCGCTGGTCCGGGTTGTTTAAAAATTGCGAGGGGATCCACCAAGCACACACACGGGGTTTCAAATGGTAAATCAGCTCGGGCCACCACTAGAAATGTTTGAAGCTAGGTAGGTAAGAAAAGGGGACCCCATAAAATCCCACACGCGGTTAGGCACGCTCAGTCGTAAAACCAATACCCGGAACTCGGGTCCTAGGTGACTCGAATGGAACAAAGCGTCGGGGCGGGATAGTCTAGACCTTCCATCCTTCGTCGAATATAGTCAACATTATAATAATCATATCATCAACAACAATATAATAATGTGATATCCCAAACCAAGGAGTAACAGGGTAACATCGTAGCATCCTAAGCATGCATACTAAGCAGGGGCTGAGCAACGAGCAATAGTAACATAGCAGTACAAGGTTTGCTGGGAGGGGACATGGCTGTATCAGTTTAAAAGAGGTTGTAAACATGTGGTAGGATCAAACATCGAACCTAACCTATACTAGCATGCAAACCGCTGGTTGAAATAGAATGGATCATAAGTAATGTATAGTCCTTGCCTGTTGATAAGTCGGGTTCCGAAGGTGTAGTTGATCGCAAGCTCGCAACGTCTCCGAGAGGTACCCGCGGAAGCACATAAGACGGTAAACACTGGAAAGCAATCAACGAGCAAGCATCTATTACTACGAGGCAAACACGAGCAAGCATCAACAAGAAGCAACACGGGACATCGCACCTACCGTCGAGAGCGGTTACTAACAATTTAAGTGGAGTACTTGTCTCACACGACGATACCGCACATTTCGAATCGATTCAAGTTGTTTAGCTACATGTGATCAACAAAGTTGTTAACATGGCAACTCACTCAAGCATGGCATAGCACACAAATATTTCAAGAGGTGAAGCAAAAACAAACTACCTGAGCTAGTCAATTTAAGTGGGGGGTAAAACCTATACATGGCAAACTATTGCGGACCCCACGATAATTATTGCAGTTGGTACTGTTTTTCCCTAAACAATATTTATTATTTTTATTATCAAGAAAGAGCAGCACAAACACAATCTACATGCAATTCTAGTCAAGTTACATATAAAGAACATTTTAAACAGAGCAACGGTTAAAAAGTTATTACAGTTACAGTTTACAGTGGCAGACAGTGTAATTAGCAAACAAACAACATGTAAACAAAGTCAAACATGGCAACAAGCAACATTTTATTAAACTACACACAAAACTAAGCAAGTTTCATATTTTACGCGTCGCGATCCGAGCTACGGTTAAAAAGTTACGGGCACCGCAAAATACTAATACAATCTGGAATTAAATAAAAAAAACCTAGCAGCAGAAAAAAAAACTAGACGGGCCGAATCTGCTGGGCCCAACAGAAAAAAAAGAAATTACAAAAAAGAAAAAAAACGGGCGCCTCACCAGTTGGGCCGTGGCCCATCTCGCAGTGGGCGGCCTGGCTTGGGTTGCGGTCGGTTGGGCCGCGCTGGGCTGGCCGGCCCACTGGCGGCTGGCGGCCTGGCTGGCTCGCCTTCGTTCCCGACTGGATCGGGCGGCTCCTCGTCGGCCACCGGCGGCGCTCGCCGGCGAGGGAGTGCGGGCGGCCGCATGGGAGGAGGCAGGGGTCGTGGGGCGCGCGGCAGAGGCCGGGACGGCGTCCTCCGTTGGCGCGACTGTAGCGGGGTCGGGGCTCGAGCAAGGGGCGGCGGCCGAGCTCCTCTGGCCGGAATCCATGGCTGCGGCGGCGGCTTCAAGGTCGTCCATGGCAGCTCCTTGCGAACAGAGAGAGGAAGAGGAGAGGTTAGGGAAGAGAGGAGAGGGAAGAGGGGAAGGGGAGGCGCGGGCGAGCAGGGGTGCTGACCGGCGGCGCGGTTGGTGCACGGGCTAGGCGGAGGAGGAGATCCATGGCCGCGGGGCTGGATCCGGGAGTTCTCCAACTGCTGATGTGGCACTCTCTGGGCCGTCGGATCGCGAGATCTGACGGTCCAGAGCGCCTGGGGGGCAAAATTTCGGGATTTGGGGTCAAAATGGGCAGATCTGAGCAAACTCAGGGGGGTGGCTGCAAAATTGGCTAGGGGAAACCCTAGAAATGGGTGGGAGTGTGGTGGTCTTTATATAGCCCCGGTGGCTGACAGTTTGCAAAAACATCCCCGGTATTTCTCTCGCGCGCGCGGTGCTCACGTTTCTGACCGCCGAGGGTCCGCAGTACCTCCGATTCGGGTAAAACTTCGAACTGCGCGATCAGTGAGTCGATCCGGTGGCGTTCACCTCGCGCTGGAACCGTTCCGAAAACACTTTCCGGCGCGCTATAAAAATATCCCGTTTAATTATTAAACGGGGTTTTCGTTCCGTTGGCTGCGGCTGGTCTCGTGCGGTTTTCGCGACGGTGATCGGGTGAAACCCGGTGTCGCCAAGGTCGAGTGTCAGGGTGGCAAGGGTCGGTCTCCGTCCGGTACGAGATAAGATGGGGAAAAATAATCGCCGATCGATAAATCGGGGATGCAAACACCGCAAACAAATCAGACAGTCAAACAATTCACACCGAAAACAAAAATTTTAATTTTTATGAAAACTGGGCTGTTACAACAATGCAATACATATAATGGAAGTAGACATGGCATAGATCAAAATGACATATTGCAATGCTCAATAGGATGCACGGTTAAAAAGATACAAGGCAGTAAAGTAGCAACTTTATATAAACAGCAGCACACTAACAGCAGGGTAGCTACTTTGGGTGAGGAAACAAACTTCATGCAGCAGGCAAATATGACATGTGAATGCATAGGATTGAAGTAGACATGATGCTTAACACACACAAAAAAGAATCAACATCATAGGCCTCATGGATGTTTCACAATCATCAATCAAACTTGCAATAAAATAACATCAGCAGCATTTGACAAAAATTAATAGCATTTAACAGTTTGATGCCCACTTCAACAGTGATTAACAACATCAAGATGGCCTCAAATTAAAATGCTCAAGAAAGATGAACTGAAGTACATACAATTCTAAACAATTTTCATTTTGGGCGCAACGTCATCTGAGCTACGGTTTACTCGCAGACGACAACGCAAAATTGATACAGCAGCACCAAATTATAAAAAAAATAGGAAAATAAAAGCACCGGGGAAAAAAAAATGGGCGGCCTGGCCTCACCTTGGGCCGAGGCCCATCAGGCCAGAAGAGGTCGTGGCTGGCTGGGACGCCCGCTCCAGCTGGGCCGCGCTGCTGAGGTCGGCCCACAGCGGAAGGTGGAGGTGGCTCGGGCTGGCCGGGGACGCGGCCTCCCGATGACCGGTGGCGGCGGCGGCCATCCGGCTCCGGCGAGGCGACGGGCGACGGGGCGAGCGGATCTGGAGGCGGCGCGGGCACGACGGCTCGGATCCGCCTGATCCGGTCGCCGGCAGGGTCTTGGGCGGGGCGGCTTGGTCCGAGGCGTCGTTGACAGCACGCCGGCCATGGCACGCGGCGGCGGCTGTGCCCATGGCGCGCGGCGACTGTTGCTCTCGCCGCCGGCGGCCCTGCGCAGTGGAGAAGGCGGGTGAGGCGACGAGAGGAGGAGCAAGTGCGGGAGGAGTAGAGGTTGACCGACGGTAGCTCCCTGGACGGAGGCACGCGGCGGCGTGGAGGAGACGGGAGGAGAGAGGAGGTGGGGCTGAGGAGCGATCTGGGCAGTTGGATCGGCCGATCCGACGGTCCAGATCGCAGGGAGGCTAGGTTTTGGGCTAAAATGGGTTAACCTACGAAAATTGGGCTATTGTCAGGGGGGTGGCTGCAATTTTGGCTTAGGGGGAACCCTAGAAAGGGGTGGGAGAGTGGTGGTCTTTATATAGCCCAGGTGGATGGAAGTTTACAAAAACATCCCCGGTTTTTCTCTCTCGCGCGCGGTGTTTACGTTTCTGACCGCCGAGGGACCGCAGGACCTCCGATTCGTGTAAAACTTCGAACAGCGCGACGAGTCGGTGGCGTTCACCTCGGGCTAGAACCATTCCGAGAACACTTTCCGGCGCGCTATAAAAATATCCCGTTTACTTATTAAATGGGGTTTTTCGTTTCGTTGGCTACGGCTGGTCTTGTGCGGGTTTTCGCGACAGTGATCAGGCGTAACCCGGTGTTGCAAAGGTCGAGTACCAAGGTGGAAAAGGTCGGTGTCCGTCCGGTACGAGGTAAGAGGGGGGAGAATAATCATCGATCGATAAATAGGGGATTCAAACACCACAAACAAATCAGACAATCAAACAATTCACACCGAAAACAAAAAAATTAATTTTTGTGAAATCTGGGTTGTTACAAGAAGTCTAGTTGCTAGTAGTCATATGATGTTGAAGTAATATGTTTTTTTTGATATTTAAGTTGTGTTGTTATTTTCCTAGTTGTGTTTTGTGAGTCGAACACTCAAACTTCGCCTTATTAAGGACCTAGGGGAATGCATTGTGTATAATGAATGCTTACGGTGGGTTGCCGGAGTGACAGAAACTTGAACCCCAGTTTGCACACTTTTGCACAAGGGAACAATGGATCATCGATCGTATTGCTATGGTTAGGCTTTTGCCTTAATTACTATCTTATATTTGCGGATGCTTACAAGATGTTTAATCATAAGAGTGCACTTATCTTAGTCTAGAAGGTGTCCTAGCATAGATCCACCCACTCAACACTTATCAACACATCACATAGTATCGATACGGAGTATGGCGAAAGAACGTGACTATCTCTCCCGTGTGTCCTCAAGAATGATTTAGCCTTATTAAGTTCAGTTGCCAGGCTTATCCTTTGCTCAAAAGGATTGGGCCACTTATTACTCCTCAGTACCTTTTACTTTGCTTGCTTTTACTTTCTTGTTGCTTATACCAAAAACCCTTTAAATAGTTATCTTTCAGTTCCTGCAGTTGTTTCTTTACCAAAGTCACTTACCAATACCTTCTGCTCCTCGTTGGGTTCGACACTCTTATTTATCGAAAACGCTACAATCGATCCCCTACAGTTGAGGGTCATCAGTAGACCCGACGACTACGACCGCCAACGTTGCTCTGTTCGACTACGTCATCGACGACCGTACCTCTACCGTCGAGCTTCCAGACAAGCATAGCCATTCTCCTTCCCCAGATATCGCCTAGATTTTCCGTACATTTCTTGCACTAGGCATTGCTACTGCTACGTTAGAATCCTATTCAATTGCATAGCCTGTCATTGTCGCCCCTTGATGTAACTTCCTTTATCCTATCCTGCCTATTAAATATATAATATATTCAGCAGTGAGCTGCGCATTGTTAGTCAACTAGGGTTAAATAGAGGGCCGTGATCACTTTGTGGAGTGACACGGATACAATTTATTATAACTGCAACATGTACGGTACAAAGCAGACACCGCCAAAGGCCTCTACCTCGGCTCTGCCGAGCCACATCAAGTGTGAGCTATCGAGGAGTAATCCTTGTACTCCACTCGTTGCCGACTCTGTATAGCCGCCCTAGGGTCCTGAACAACGGTTGTCCTTAAAGGTAAGAGTCAGGCGACCCAACGGTGCCCGCAAGAGGTATTGCGACGGGATGACAGGGAGGGTACGACCGACGTATTGACGGCCTTGGACCGTGATCGTCGTCCGCGAGAGTTACCAAACCACGAAAGTTGGGCTCCTCCCGGAGCACACGAGAGACAAGGTAAGGAGTCGGTTCGCCTTGTTGGTAACCGCAGAGCTTTGACGGGACGACAGGGCAGGCACCGACGCACTGGTGGTCCCGACTACTGTTCATTGTCCGTTGTGTTGTTAGTCAGGCAATGATAACGGTTATCTGTGAGATAATAATAAAATGACTAATGGTTCAAGTGGATGACTTGAGAGGCCGCAAAGGCTTGTACGCACTACCTTCACGTGGGATTACAGTGTGGGCCCTCCACGTTGTGGTCTCGTTCGAAAGCTCTGAAAGACGTCTAGTTCAGCATTGTGGCAGGGACGGATCGCGCTGCGGCGTTGGAATTCACCCTCCTCACACCGACCCGGAGAGCGAGGGGCGACGGCCCAAGACCCCCTTGTGCTTAGGACAGTAGACCGACGGGGACCTCTCTGATGAGCCGTAGGATGGGCCTCGGCGTGTCGGATAGCCTCGATGGTGCATTCCCTAACAAGGTGTACGCCACCCTGGAGATCCGAGCGTGTAGGCTGAACAGTAGTGCACCCCTGCAGGGAAGATGATCTATTTGAATAGTCGTGTCCATGGTAACATGACGCTTTATGCTGAAGCCAGAGCCTACTACTACAAACTATTACTATTAAACTGTTGGTTCCGGTTTCTCTTCCTCGCAGGGAAGTCGAGGAAGGGAACTCATAGGCATTTATAATTGTTAATTATTACAACTTACTATTATACAATGTTGCAGCAACTTCTGCTGTATTGTTACTTTATGCATTATATGAACTGTTGGCTGTTCTCTTCTTGTGCTGCAAGACTCGTCAGAAGATGCTAGTCTTCAATAGGCCTAGCTTCTTATCCTTATTCTGATTTCTACCTTACAGTCCACTATATACCGAAAACAAAAATTTTAATTTTTATGAAAACTGGGCTGTTACAACAATGCAATACATATAATGGAAGTAGACATGGCATAGATCAAAATGACATATTGCAATGCTCAATAGGATGCACGGTTAAAAAGATACAAGGCAGTAAAGTAGCAACTTTATATAAACAGCAGCACACTAACAGCAGGGTAGCTACTTTGGGTGAGGAAACAAACTTCATGCAGCAGGCAAATATGACATGTGAATGCATAGGATTGAAGTAGACATGATGCTTAACACACACAAAAAAGAATCAACATCATAGGCCTCATGGATGTTTCACAATCATCAATCAAACTTGCAATAAAATAACATCAGCAGCATTTGACAAAAATTAATAGCATTTAACAGTTTGATGCCCACTTCAACAGTGATTAACAACATCAAGATGGCCTCAAATTAAAATGCTCAAGAAAGATGAACTGAAGTACATACAATTCTAAACAATTTTCATTTTGGGCGCAACGTCATCTGAGCTACGGTTTACTCGCAGACGACAACGCAAAATTGATACAGCAGCACCAAATTATAAAAAAAATAGGAAAATAAAAGCACCGGGGAAAAAAAATGGGCGGCCTGGCCTCACCTTGGGCCGAGGCCCATCAGGCCAGAAGAGGTCGTGGCTGGCTGGGACGCCCGCTCCAGCTGGGCCGCGCTGCTGAGGTCGGCCCACAGCGGAAGGTGGAGGTGGCTCGGGCTGGCCGGGGACGCGGCCTCCCGATGACCGGTGGCGGCGGCGGCCATCCGGCTCCGGCGAGGCGACGGGCGACGGGGCGAGCGGATCTGGAGGCGGCGCGGGCACGACGGCTCGGATCCGCCTGATCCGGTCGCCGGCAGGGTCTTGGGCGGGGCGGCTTGGTCCGAGGCGTCGTTGACAGCACGCCGGCCATGGCACGCGGCGGCGGCTGTGCCCATGGCGTGCGGCGACTGTTGCTCTCGCCGCCGGCGGCCCTGCGCAGTGGAGAAGGCGGGTGAGGCGACGAGAGGAGGAGCAAGTGCGGGAGGAGTAGAGGTTGACCGACGGTAGCTCCCTGGACGGAGGCACGCGGCGGCGTGGAGGAGACGGGAGGAGAGAGGAGGTGGGGCTGAGGAGCGATCTGGGCAGTTGGATCGGCCGATCCGACGGTCCAGATCGCAGGGAGGCTAGGTTTTGGGCTAAAATGGGTTAACCTACGAAAATTGGGCTATTGTCAGGGGGGTGGCTGCAATTTTGGCTTAGGGGGAACCCTAGAAAGGGGTGGGAGAGTCGTGGTCTTTATATAGCCCAGGTGGATGGAAGTTTACAAAAACATCCCCGGTTTTTCTCTCTCGCGCGCGGTGTTTACGTTTCTGACCGCCGAGGGACCGCAGGACCTCCGATTCGTGTAAAACTTCGAACAGCGCGACGAGTCGGTGGCGTTCACCTCGGGCTAGAACCATTCCGAGAACACTTTCCGGCGCGCTATAAAAATATCCCGTTTACTTATTAAATGGGGTTTTTCGTTTCGTTGGCTACGGCTGGTCTTGTGCGGGTTTTCGCGACAGTGATCAGGCGTAACCCGGTGTTGCAAAGGTCGAGTACCAAGGTGGAAAAGGTCGGTGTCCGTCCGGTACGAGGTAAGAGGGGGGAAAATAATCATCGATCGATAAATAGGGGATTCAAACACCACAAACAAATCAGACAATCAAACAATTCACACCGAAAACAAAAAAATTTAATTTTTGTGAAATCTGGGTTGTTACAAGAAGTCTAGTTGCTAGTAGTCATATGATGTTGAAGTAATATGTTTTTTTTGATATTTAAGTTGTGTTGTTATTTTCCTAGTTGTGTTTTGTGAGTCGAACACTCAAACTTCGCCTTATTAAGGACCTAGGGGAATGCATTGTGTATAATGAATGCTTACGGTGGGTTGCCGGAGTGACAGAAACTTGAACCCCAGTTTGCACACTTTTGCACAAGGGAACAATGGATCATCGATCGTATTGCTATGGTTAGGCTTTTTCCTTAATTACTATCTTATATTTGCGGATGCTTACAAGATGTTTAATCATAAGAGTGCACTTATCTTAGTCTAGAAGGTGTCCTAGCATAGATCCACCCACTCAACACTTATCAACACATCACATAGTATCGATACGGAGTATGGCGAAAGAACGTGACTATCTCTCCCGTGTGTCCTCAAGAATGATTTAGCCTTATTAAGTTCAGTTTCCAGGCTTATCCTTTGCTCAAAAGGATTGGGCCACTTATTACTCCTCAGTACCTTTTACTTTGCTTGCTTTTACTTTCTTGTTGCTTATACCAAAAACCCTTTAAATAGTTATCTTTCAGTTCCTGCAGTTGTTTCTTTACCAAAGTCACTTACCAATACCTTCTGCTCCTCGTTGGGTTCGACACTCTTATTTATCGAAAACGCTACAATCGATCCCCTACAGTTGAGGGTCATCAGTAGACCCGACGACTACGACCGCCAACGTTGCTCTGTTCGACTACGTCATCGACGACCGTACCTCTACCGTCGAGCTTCCAGACAAGCATAGCCATTCTCCTTCCCCAGATATCGCCTAGATTTTCCGTACATTTCTTGCACTAGGCATTGCTACTGCTACGTTAGAATCCTATTCAATTGCATAGCCTGTCATTGTCGCCCCTTGATGTAACTTCCTTTATCCTATCCTGCCTATTAAATATATAATATATTCAGCAGTGAGCTGCGCATTGTTAGTCAACTAGGGTTAAATAGAGGGCCGTGATCACTTTGTGGAGTGACACGGATACAATTTATTATAACTGCAACATGTACGGTACAAAGCAGACACCGCCAAAGGCCTCTACCTCGGCTCTGCCGAGCCACATCAAGTGTGAGCTATCGAGGAGTAATCCTTGTACTCCACTCGTTGCCGACTCTGTATAGCCGCCCTAGGGTCCTGAACAACGGTTGTCCTTAAAGGTAAGAGTCAGGCGACCCAACGGTGCCCGCAAGAGGTATTGCGACGGGATGACAGGGAGGGTACGACCGACGTATTGACGGCCTTGGACCGTGATCGTCGTCCGCGAGAGTTACCAAACCACGAAAGTTGGGCTCCTCCCGGAGCACACGAGAGACAAGGTAAGGAGTCGGTTCGCCTTGTTGGTAACCGCAGAGCTTTGACGGGACGACAGGGCAGGCACCGACGCACTGGTGGTCCCGACTACTGTTCATTGTCCGTTGTGTTGTTAGTCAGGCAATGATAACGGTTATCTGTGAGATAATAATAAAATGACTAATGGTTCAAGTGGATGACTTGAGAGGCCGCAAAGGCTTGTACGCACTACCTTCACGTGGGATTACAGTGTGGGCCCTCCACGTTGTGGTCTCGTTCGAAAGCTCCGAAAGACGTCTAGTTCAGCATTGTGGCAGGGACGGATCGCGCTGCGGCGTTGGAATTCACCCTCCTCACACCGACCCGGAGAGCGAGGGGCGACGGCCCAAGACCCCCTTGTTCTTAGGACAGTAGACCGACGGGGACCTCTCTGATGAGCCGTAGGATGGGCCTCGGCGTGTCGGATAGCCTCGATGGTGCATTCCCTAACAAGGTGTACGCCACCCTGGAGATCCGAGCGTGTAGGCTGAACAGTAGTGCACCCCTGCAGGGAAGATGATCTATTTGAATAGTCGTGTCCATGGTAACATGACGCTTTATGCTGAAGCCAGAGCCTACTACTACAAACTATTACTATTAAACTGTTGGTTCCGGTTTCTCTTCCTCGCAGGGAAGTCGAGGAAGGGAACTCATAGGCATTTATAATTGTTAATTATTACAACTTACTATTATACAATGTTGCAGCAACTTCTGCTGTATTGTTACTTTATGCATTATATGAACTGTTGGCTGTTCTCTTCTTGTGCTGCAAGACTCGTCAGAAGATGCTAGTCTTCAATAGGCCTAGCTTCTCATACTTATTCTGACTTTCTACCATTCAGTCCACTATATATAGCCTCCCCTTTCCATTTGATACAAATGCATAAATGCTTAGTAGCGGACGTAAGACTCGTGGGTATGCTAGATACTCACCCTTGCTTTATTTTCCCCTTTGTTTTATATACCCGACCGGTTGCTGCAATCAGACATTGGAGCCCAGGAGCAGGAGATTCCAGGAGGAGCCTACTACGACGTCGAGTTCCCCGTCAACTAGGAGTAGTTTGGTGGATCCTAGGCAGGAGGCCTCGCCTTTTTGATCTGTATCCCTGATGATATTTGTGCAAGCCTTCTTAAGGCAAAACTTGACTAACTATGTTTGTACTCAGATATTATGATTTTATGACTTATGTATTCGGGTCCATGCGACCCCCTTTCTTGTAATGTATTGGTTTATCCTTTTGTGTTTAGTGTTGTGCTGTGATATTCTCAGCGTGGCACCTTGATCTCGATCATGTACACTGCGTGTATGATTACTGTACATGATCGTAAATCGAGGGCATCACAAGTTGGTATCAGAGTCGATTGCCTAAGGAAGCCACCCACCCACTCGTTGGTAGAAATTGAGTCTAGTCTTTGAAAAACTATTTTGTTAACATAATGTTTGGCTTACGGGCGCACATCGATATCACCCCATTGTGGTATCTATGGTATTAGGATCCTTTTTCTCCGTACCTATGCTCTGGGACTCTGCTCTCTTATTCTTGCTCGTAAGTTTTACTAACTCTGACATTAGGATCACGAGCTTGTTGATTCCACCTGGCGTTCTGCTTCTAAACCCTCTATTGAGTCGTGTCGCAGGAGTTCTGACCCAGATCCAGGACCGCAGATCCCCTTTCTCATTCGGGGCACGCCGCGCGTTTTCTGGCACAAATTCGTGTGGCCAACAGTTTTCTTGTGGCGTGATTGACATAGCGTTAGCTATGTTGCGTCGTGTATTCCTTACCGCGGTTTGTGCGCTGCCTACTGAGTCCTTTTTCCTTAATTTCTATGATGTTACGCTGTCCGATTTTGACCGACTATGTGGAAAGATCTGTATGTCTATATGACTACTATTGTGTATCTACTGCACTTCTCGTTCATTGCTCGTACTGCATCATGTATGACTTCTTATCCTTGCAAATGCTTTGACTGAACTAACTCCTGCTGTTCAGGAAGGGTGGCCGACGATCCCCCACCCCCACAGTATTTTGCCGCCTTGATACAATAGTTTGAGCTGAACCATGAGCAGTTTGATCTGAACCGTCAATTCATGGCCGGAGTAATGGCCCGGCTTCCAAACCAGAATGCCCCAATCACACTGCAAGAGTTCGTGCGCCTCAACCCGTCCACCTTCCGCAACTCCGCAAATCCTATGGATGTTGATGATTGGCTCCGTGATATCGCCTTTCAGATGGAGTCAGCTGTTGTTGCCCCTTCTAGTTACATCACCTATGCGACGTACCATTTGAGGGGTCTAGATGCTCAGTGGTGGGAAAGCCACAGGCTTGCGCTTCCAGGTGGAACTGTAACCACTTGGCAAGAATTTCAGTCAGCCTTCCATGCATGGCACATTCCTCGAGGTCTGATGAACCAGAAGAAGGAGGAGTTTCGCAAACTCCATCAGGGTCAGACAATTGTTGATGAATATCATAGGAAATTCCTTGAGTTGTCCCGCTATGCTGAGAAAGACGTCGTCGCCGACGCTCGCAAGCAGGAGAAATTCTGAGAAGGACTGCAACCTGATATAGAGCTCACACTTGCCATCGTTGTGCAGACTTTGCAACGCTCGTCAGCAATGCTTTCCAAGATGAAACTGCTCTGACTAAGCACCATGAGTCGCTCAAGCGTGCTCGAGATGCTGGCCCATCTTCGGGTCGGCCTGTTCAGAAACTTAGAGTCTGGCTCCCGCACAATGTTTTTCATCGGCCTGCTCCAACGCCAATGCCGTCTTATGCTGCACCTTGTCTGCCTCCGCCTCCGAGACAGCTAACGGTACCGACTAAACAACCCAATATTATGGCTCCTCCCCAGAACAATGGCTTATGCCGCCATTGTGGACAGCCAGGTCACCGCGCACCTTGTCCTCCTGTTGGCAGAAAAAGAAGTTGTCGAAGCCGTCATTCCAGAAATCGCAACACCAAACCGTCTACTATGAGTTGTGCTCAGGTCACCCATGTCAAGATGGAAGAAGCTCGCGAGTCCCCCAAAATGGTGATGGGCACCTTACTCGTCAATTCAGCGCCAGCTTCTGTTCTTTTTTATTTCGGGGCATCACATTCATTTATGTACCAATCGTTTGCCCAGTTGCATGGAATAGCTATGAAACCCTTGGCCACTCCTTTAGCGGTAAATGCTATTGGATCTCAGAGCCATGCCACCAAGATGAGCCTCGATACCACCATTGCAATTGTGGGTTTCTTGTTCCCTGCTCCTCTTATTGTCCTCAAGTCGTCCAACATTGATGTCATCCTCGGTATGGATTGGTTGGTGACACATGATGCCCATATCCACTGTTCCACTAAGACAATACAACTCACTCACCCTTCTGGAAAGAAGATTCTGTACTCAGCCCGAATAGCTCAGCATGCCGAAAGCCAGATATATGCTCTGAATGCATTGAATGCTTCCCCTCTTGAAGGAATTGGGAACATTCCAGTCGTTCATGATTTTCTCGACGTCTTCCCAGAAGAACTGGCGGGAATACCCTCGATCCGAGAAGTCGAATTCGTCATCCACTTGAAGCCCGATACCATCCCTATTGCTAAGCACCCTTATAAGATGCCGCCCCACCACCTACTTGAACTGAAGAAGGAGATCCACATGGCACTCCACAAAGGCTTCATCCATCCAAGTTCCTCTGCTTGGGGAGAACCTTCGCTCTTTGTCAAGAAGAGCGATGGAACAAACCGTTTGGTCCAAGATTACCGACCTATCAACAAAGAAAGAATACATAACAAGTATCCGCTTCCTCTGATCAACGATCTATATGATCAACTTGCTGGATCTACGATGTTCTTGAAACTCAACTTGAGGTTGGGTTACCATTAGATCCGGGTCCGCGAAGAGGACACCCAAAGACCGATTTCATTACTCGCTATCGTTCATACGAGTACACCGACATGTCTTTTGGCCTGACCAATGCCCCAACCACTTTCTCTCGATTGATGAACTATATATTCATGGAATACCTCGACAAGTTCTTCGTGGTTTATCTGGATGATATCTTGGTATACTCTAAGAATGAAGAGGAACATGTGATACGTCTCAAACTTATCTACTTTTTGAAACACTTTTGCTATTGTTTTGCCCTCATTATTGCATGATTTGAACTAAACTAACTCGGACTGACGCTATTTTAAGTAGAGCTACCTGTATGGTTTTATTGTGTGTAGGAAAATGTATTTTTAGGTGTCTCAGAAAATTACAGGAAAAATCACAAAAAATCCACGCACCCGAAGGAGCCAGGAGACAGAAGTGGGGCCAGAGGACAGCAAGGGGGCCCCCAGGCGCCCTGCTGGCGCGGCCCCACCCCTGGTCGCGCCAGCTAGCCGCCTGGGCGACTCCCACCGCCTCTGGTGCCCTACCTCGACTCCTATTTATTCCCGTGACGGGAAAACCCTGAAACATAAGTCGTTTTTCCAGAATCCGTCGCGGAGCCGCCGCCACCCTCTGTTCTTCCTCGGGAGGGCTAATCTGGAGGCTGATTTGGCCTCCGGAGAGGGGAGATCGTCGCCGTCGTCATCACCATCACCAATCCATACTCCCTCCATGACTTCTCTTCACATGTGTGAGTAATTCCCTGTTGTAGGCAAAGGGGATGGTAGGGATTGGATGAGTTTGATCATGTTTTCAGATTGTTGGGGGCATGTTGCCTATCATCTACTATGGTGTTTATCATCTTTGCTATAACTTGTTGCTCTTAATGCTTGTCACTTTGGGCCCGAGTGCCATGTTTTCAGATCTGAACCACTTGTGTTTTCATGAGTATATCTATGTTCTTGATCGTATCTATGAGTTGTATGCACCTATTATGGTCCGAAACCGGCGATCCCAAAGGTGACAGCTTGGGACACCAAAGGGAATGGTCCATAATTTGAGGATTTCATGTATCCATTGAGTTTATTGCTTTGTTCCGGTGCTCTTTAACAGGAGCACCTTAATCTCCATAATTTCCCTTTGGCCCCGTTCGTAGCGGGATGGTAGGACAAAAGATGTTGTGCAAGTTCTTATTGCAAGCACGCACAACTACCTATGAGATACATGCCTAATGTTTGATATTTTCCTAGATGATCATTGCTTTTTGGTGTGCCTTGCCCCGTGTTAGAATCTATTACATGCTCACTCTTATCCAAGCAGCGCCCAACCATCCATCTCCCTAGCCTACAGTGTTTTAATCCTATTGGTTACTAGTAATTTATTTTCGCTGTTATCATTATCACTATCATACCACAGTTGCTATTAATGTTTTGTTGCGAGCAAGTATATTTCAGGTGCGGTTGAATTGAAAGCTCAACTGTCAAAGCTAATAAATACTCTTTGGCTCCCCTTGTGTCGAATCAATAAATTTGGTTAACTTACCCGCGAGAACACTACAAATGACCCCCTACAGTTGAGGGTCATCAAGTACTGTTTTCTGGCGCCATTGCCGGGGAGCATATCAATATTTACAAGGCTATTTGAAGTATTCTGCCTGCCACACTTCATCCGCTATGGGTAAAAAAAGGAGACCCCAAGGTTCCAATCTTACAATGTACTACAAGAAAAGGTACCATTCTGAGTACTGATGACCCTCAACGCAAAGGGATCTATTGTAGCGTTTTCGATAAGTAAGAGTGTCGAACCCAACGAGGAGCGAAAGGTACTGATAGGTGATGGTGGACAAGGAATAACTGCAAACACTGAAATATAACTTTTTAGGGGTTTTCGATATAAGCAACGATAAGATAAAAACAAGCAAAGTAAATAGCACTGAGGAGCAGCAAGTGGCCCAATCCTTTTGTGCAAAGGATAAGCCTGGCAACTGAACTTATAAAGACTAAAGCGTTCTTGAGGACACATGGAGAGGTAGTCACGTGCTTTCGCCATACTCCGTATCGATAACAAGTGTTGTGCTGATAAGTGTTGAGTGGGTGGATCTATGCTAGCACACCTTCTAGACTAAGATAAGTGCACTCTTCTGATTAAACATCTTGCAAGCATCCGCAAATACAAGATAGAAATTAAGGCAAAGCCTAACCACAGCAATAATATCAAGGATCCATTACTCCCTTGTGCAAAAGTGTGCAAACTGGGGTTCAGGTTTCTGTCACTCCGGCAACCCACCGTAAGCATTCTTAATACACAATGTATTCCCCTAGGTCCTTAAGAAGGCGAAGTGTTGAGTGTTTGACTCACACAACACCACTAGGGAAATAACAACACAACTTAAATATCAAACAACACAAATTACTTCAACATCATATGACTACTAACAACTAGACTTCTCCCATGTCCTCAAGAACTAAAGTGACTACTCACAAGACATAAAAGAGATCATGATCAGAGGTGATAAATATATGATAAACAATCTGGACATAATGGTATTTCTCCAACAAAACTCAATAGCATTCACCACAAAGTAGTAATCAACACCAGTAGAGTAGATAGGATAGATAGTACGGATTACAACACAAGATGAACTTGTGAGGTGAGATTGGATGGTGGTGGAGATGGTGCTGATGTTGGGGATGATGTTGATGATGATCTCGATGATGCCCGTGACGATGGTGATGACGATGGCGATGATCTCCCCTTCCGGGAGGTGATCTCCTCGGCGGAATCTGCCCGCCGGAGAGCCCTTTTCTTCTCTGTAGGTTTCCGCCACGGAGCGGCGGCGTAACTCCGTGAAAGATTCTCCTTTTAGGGTTTTTGAGCAACGAGGAGTATATAGGCCAGAGGGGGGAGCCGGGAGTGGCCCCAGGGCTCCAGGCGCGGCCAGGGGTGGGGCCGCGCCAGGTGGCCGCCTGGCTCCCCTGTGCCCCCCCTCTGGCCCCTCTTCAACGAGTCTTCGTTATTCTCCTAGAAAATACCCCCTGTCGATTTTCAGGTAATTTGGAGGTATTCTTGTTCGGCAACTCAGCGTCCACTTTTTACTGCTGAATCCTGTGTCTGCTGCTTCGGCACCGGAAAGTTGCAAACTGTGTAAAACAAGCCAAAACAACATAAGAACATCATCGTAATATGAAATATATCAATGAATAAGGATGAATTACGATATAAAATAGTGATGCATTTTGGACGTATCAACTCCCCCAAGCTTAGACCTCGCTTGTCCCCAAGAGAAACCCGAGCTCGGTAAACCTGTTCACAAGTTTAGAGAGCTAAGTGTCGATAAATAAAGTACAGACAAGAAGCATCATGATCTTTTCACCAAACTCAAACATCCTAAACAACAGTCTCCAACTCATAAAGCCCTTATGAGAGAGTAATAACAATTATAATCAAAAGTAGGGCTAAGGAAACTCATCAAATCATGGCAAAAAAGTCCTTTGGTCAAGGGACAACTAAAAGCTTTTACCTTTGCTCTTTCTCTTTATATTTTGAAGAGATAAATTGGAACTTTTTGAAAGAACAAGCTATTAGTCATGAAGTGCAAATGCTAACACAAAGGAAGATGTTTGCTTGGCAAGTGCTTGTGCAAACAACTTACTTATCAAAAGATAATGTCAACAATGATATGGCATGGAAAAACTTTAATGCAACATTATATGGATGAATCTTCATCAGCATCAAGTGTCTGTTCTCTTTGGGAAAGAGGAAGTAGGGAAAACTGACTCAACACAAAAGTAAAGGAACTAACAACCTTGTTAAAGGCAAGCAGGGAAAACTCAAGTGCTATCCTTAGATCAAACAGAATGAAAACAAGTTTTGAGAGGTGCATGATTTGTCAACGAATGCTAATAGATAACTCAATTGCTTCTCAGATTGGACAAGTTTCGATGAACGGCTCCCAAACGGGGACGATCACATCCCCGCAATCTCCTTTGTTTATCACTGCCAAAGTTTTCTGATTTCTCATGAACAAAGCGTGAAGGAGGGTTGTTGGTTGTGATTATCTTTTGTGAGATGGGCACACTCATGCCAGTTCCTCCTCGTATTAGGGGTTTGCATATTAGACATGCAATCCCGGGGTAAAACTTGTCCAACTTAAGAAGGTCATGAGTTAACTACTACTTCCTAATGAGCTAAAACAGGGGCACAAAACAGAAGATTTTGAACATCCAAGGATAACACAAAAATTCTATGCTTTAGGAGTGGTAGTGGAATACCACGAATAGGAAGGTATGGTGGACTTATATGGAAGATACTGGCTTCAAGGTATGGATGTACAATTAGAATTCCGCTTAGTACAGAGGTTTGGCTAGCAAAGGCTTTGAGAGAACAGACAATTGATGACGACTTGGATGCAAAGCAATATAAAGCATAAACATTAAAAAAAGCATAACACATCAAGTTGTCTTCCTTGTCAAAATAACACTACAAGCATAATAACAAAGAGGGTTTTGGCTATGTCGCTACTTTGAGAAAAATAACATGCTTGTTGTTATGACCAAAGCTATGTTTGCCAAGATTAAATAAAGTTTTCAAAGCCATACCTGATATAAGGTCAATACTCACCATAATTATCATCATAAGGTCGATTGCGTGAAGAGAATACCGAGTGCAACAAAGGGACCAATAAACTTCTCATTAATATTCCATCATAGACGACTCCACACTAACAGATACATAACTCTCCAAAAAGGAGTGATAGACCTCAATGCAAACACCTATTTTATAAGATAACTTCCCTAGACATGATATGACTCTACTTGACTCTAAAAGACAAAGATAAAGATAAAGATAAAGATACCGGGCACTCCCCCAAGCTTGGAACAAGCTAAGGGGATGCCATTACCCAAGGAGATTTACTCCTCATCCTGTTGTGGTTGTTTCTTCAGATCCCTGATGACACGGCGAAGGGTTCGGTTCTCTGACTCTAAGACTTTCACCTATACTTGTAGCACACGGAAATCTTCACAGAGTTGGTTGGTGATGCGGTAGGCCCCGGAGATGTTGAAAAGCATACGTTGATCTTCAGGTGAAGTGGGGGCCCCTGAAAGGTTAGGAGAATAATCATAATGAGGTTGGACAGATCCCACCATGATTGGATTGCTTGGGCCTCCTTGTTGTTGTGCGGTGATAGTCTTGACTTCCTCCCTCACGGCGCGCTCCATCTCCGCTTGTCTTGCAGCAATTTCTTCTTCGGTAGCCCAATCAACGTGCTTCCCTTGATTAAGATCCTTCTGGACTTGACGTAGACGCCATCCCAAGAAGTCCTCTCCGCTCGAGACACAAGAGGGCATCTCTACTACTCAGCTTTTAGTCCTGGCAGAAACAACTCGAAAAGAAAACACACGAAATCGCGAGATACGTTGCCGGAACGATCCGGGAAAATATATAGCAAAAATTTCGGCACAGAAAATAAGGTAACAGGTCAAAGCGGAGTCGGAGACGGGCTCCGGGGTGCCCAGGCGGCCTCCTGGCGCGGCCAGGTGTGGGGCCGCGCCAGGGGGGCGCCTGGGCCCCCTGGAGCTGGTCTCCAGCTCCTCTTAGGCCTCAAATTTTCTATATTTTGCAAAAACTCATAATCTGGAACTTTCATGGCGGTTTCGCGATGTTTCCTTACCATAATACATACCTTTCCTTATTCTGCTTCTGCTGGTGTCTGAAACAGGGCTACAACATGTTCTTCATGAGACTTTGTGTATACCAAATCCACATCAACATTGACAGGATCTCCTGCTATGTAATGCTTAAGTCTTTGACCATTCACCCCTTGAGGTTTGGTGCCTTCGAAATTGTTAATCTTGATTGCACCTGAGCGGTAGACTTCCTCAATATGAAATGGCCCTTCCCACCTAGAAAGTAGTTTACCTGCAGAAAACCTGAAACGGGATCTAAACAATAAAACTTTATCACCAACATTAAATTCACGTTTCGGAATCCTCCTATCATGCCACTTCTTTACCTTTTCCTTGAACATTTTAGCGCTCTCGTAAGCTTCACTTCTCCACTCATCTAGAGAAGTCAAGTTAATGAGACGCTTTTCACCAGCTAACTTCGGGTCGGCATTAAGCTATCTAATAGCCCAGAAAGCTTTGTGTTCTAATTCTAATGGCAAATGGCAAGACTTGCCATAGACCATCTTGTAGGGAGACATGCCCATGGGGTTTTTGTAAGCAGTTCTATACGCCCACAAAGCATCTCCTAACTTATTTGACCAATCCTTTCTATTTCTATTGACTGTCTTCTGTAAGATCAACTTGATCTCTCTATTGGTGAGCTCAACTTGCCCACTAGTTTGGGGGTCGTACGGTGAAGAAATTCTATGATTGACATCGTACTTGGCTAAAGCTTTTCTGAAAGCTTCATATGTAAAGTGCGAACCCCCATCAGTCATGAGGTACCTGGGTACTCCAAACCTAGGAAAAATTACATCCTTGAGCATTTTCAAAGACGTCCTGTGATGAGCACTTTCAGTGGGGATTGCTTCTACCCACTTGGTTACATAATCAACAAAAACTAGAATGTGAGTGTACTTGTGAGAGGAAGGAAAAGGACCCATAAAATCAAAACCCCAGCAATCAAAGGGCTCAATCACAAGAGAGTAATTTATAGGCATCTCATTCCTCCTACTAATATTACCAACTCTCTGACACTTATCACAGGATAAAACATAATTTCTAGCATCTTTAAAGAGAGTAGGCCAATAAAAACGTGATTGAAGAACCTTATGTGCGGTCCTCTCACCGGCATGATGTCCTCCATATGGACTGTCGTGACATAGTTTGAGAATGTCTTTCTGCTCGTGTTCCGGTACGCATCTTCCCACGATTCCATCTGGACCTTCTTTGAAAAGATGTGGGTCATCCCAAAAGTAATGCCTCAAATAATGAAAGAACTTCTTCCTTTGCTGAAATGTTAAACCTGGAGGCAAAAACTTTGCAACGATACAGTTAGCGTAATATGCAAACCAAGGGTCGGAGAGAGATTGTACTTTAACAACAACTAGCTGTTCGTCTGGGAAACTGTCGTTGACTGGAATGGGATCATGCGGTATATCTTCCATCCTTGAAAGATTATCCGCCACCGGATTGTCTTCTCCTTTCCTATCGACAATCTGCAAATCAAATTCTTGGAGAAGGAGTACCCATCGGATGAGCCTTGGTTTGGCATCCTTATCCTCCATAAGATACTTAATGGCAGCATGGTCAGTATGAACAATAATCTTAGAATAACCATAATTTCAAAAGGTAAATTCCAATCAGGTGGTTGTACTATAGGAGCAGTTATTAAAGATTTCTTAAGAACTTTGAAGGCTTCCTTACAATCTTCATCAAAAGCAAAAGGGACATCTTTCTGGAGAAGATTAGTGAGGGGTATCGAAGTCTTAGAAAAGTCTTTAATAAATCTTCTATAGAAACCAGCATGACCGAAAAAACTACGAATACCTTTGATGTCCCTAGGACAGGGCATCCTTTCAATTGCTTCGATCTTGGCCCTGTCTACTTCAATTCCCCTCTCAGAAATCTTGTGTCCAAGAACAATTCCCTCGTTGAAGATAAAGTGGCACTTCTCCCAGTTAAGCACCAGGTTCGTCTCCTCACATCTCTGCAAAACTTTATTAAGGTTGTGGAGACAATGGTCAAAAGAGGTTCCATAGACGGAGAAATCGTCCATGAATACCTCCACAATTTCTTCACAAAAACCATGAAAGATAGCAGACATACACCTTTGAAAAGTAGCAGGGGCATTACATAAACCAAAAGGCATACGCCTGTAAGCATAAGTACCATTGGGACAAGTAAAAGTGGTCTTCTCTTGATCAGCATTGTTAACATGAATTTGAGAGAAGCCAGAATAACCATCTAAGTAGAAAAAATGAGTATTTTTGGATAACCTTTCAAGCATTTGGTCGATGAACGACAATGGGTAGTGGTCCTTCCTGGTTGCCTTGTTCAGCTTCCTGTAATCAATACACATTCAATACCCAATAATAATTCTCTGAGGTATTAGTTCATTCTTATCATTAGGAACTACATTTGTTCCTCCTTTCTTTGGAACACAATGAACCGGGATTACCCACTTACTATCAGCTATGGGGTAGATAATACCTGCGGCTAGAAGCTTGAGAATCTCAGTCCTTACAACATCCATCATTTTTGTATTCAATCGTCGTTGATGATCAACAACCGGTTTAGCATCAGGCTCAAGGTTGATGGTATGTTGACAAATAGACGGACTAATCCCCTTAAGGTCATCAAGGGTATAGCCAATTGCACCTCGATGTTTGCGAAGTACCTCCAATAAACGCTCTTCTTCATACCCTGAAAGGTTAGAATTGATAATAAAAGGATATACTTTCTTTTCATCTAAATAAGCATATTTGAGTGAATCGGGAAGAGGTTTAAGATCAAACACTGTATCTTCTTTTGGTTGAGACAAAACTCCCAAAGGCTTGATACGTCCCAAACGTATCTATAATTTCTGCTTGCTCCATGCATGTTTTGTGCGACTTTGCCATGATTTGCTTGAACTTTCATACACTTTTTAGTATATTTGGACTAATCTATTAACCCAGTGCACCCAGTTGTCAGTTCCTGTTTTCTGCTGTTTTTGTATTTCAGCTTTTTCCAATAATTAAAGTGCCCAATAAATCCCGGAAAAATTATATAAAAAATCAGCGCTCCGGAAGCTTCCGGAATAACCAAGACATGGAAGGAGGGCCACCACCAGGGGCCCAGGATGGTGCCCGGCGTGGGTCCACCCTAGGCCGCGCCACCTGCCCTCCTGGCTGCCCTGTGGCCCCCTGGTGCCCCCCTTTGGCCCTATTTTTACCCCCGCAGAGGAAACCCTGATTCCGGACCCCTTTTCTCCAGAAGCAATTCCGATCTCCGCCGCCATCGACATCAAGTTTCGGGGGGACAGAATTCCTGTGCCGGCACCCTGCCGGGACGGGAAGTGCCCCCGGATTCATCTCCATCGACGTTGCTTCCTCCCTCCATGAAGCGGGAGTAGTTCTCCCTCGGGGCTGAGGTTTCTACCAGTAGATATGTGTTCTTCTCTCTCTCCCATGATGTGATCTTCGTTGTGATCATAGGCTATGTTAATCTAGGGTGATCCCATGATATTTCCCCTTCATCTATGTATTGGATTGATGTACTCAATTGATCTTATCTAGTATAATCCCCGAGACCAAGGTGACATCGGTCTATTGGACATGGATTAGAAGAATATTATCATGAGTGATTTCCTCTTTTGTGTGTTGATTGAAGATTGAGAGTCTCTTGGTGCTTGTCTTTGACTATCCTTGAGATATGTTGTGGTGATTGTGGTACTCTCTTTTGATGGCCGCGGTGACATTGGGAAATCCATAGATTTGAGAACTACGAACTTTGAGGTGTGCTTTTGTAGCCCTACATAATTCTCATCCTCTCTTGAACACAAAGGAATGACCTCCGAGTGCGTCTCCATTGCATGTTTTATGGGAAATATCATGTGATTAGACTATGTTAATGTTGTTGGGAGTTACCACTAGTGAAAGTATGAAGCCTAGGCCTTGTTTCCACCATTGTTACACCGTTTACACTCACGTTTACTATGTTTGCTTGCTGCACTTTTTATTACAGATTTATATTACCTTGCTTTTCCACACCTATCACCCATATTTTATCATCTCTTCGCCGAACTAGTGCACCTATACAACTCCTAGTTGTATTAGGTGTGTTGGGGACACAAGAGACTTCTTGTATCTTAATTGCAGGGTTGCTTGAGAGAGACCATCTTCAACCTCTACTTCCCTGAGTTCGATAAACCTTAGGTCATCCACTTGAGGGAAATTGCTGCTGTCCTACAAACCTCTGCGCTTGGAGGCCCAACATAGTCTACAAGAATAGAAGCGTGCGTAGACATCAATCTATTTCTGGCGCCGTTGCCGGGGAGGTGAGTGCTTGAAGGTATATCTTTAGATCTTGCAATTAATTCTTTTTTTTTCTTGTTTTTATTTTCACTAGTTAGGCTTATGGAAAACAACAAAAATATTATGAGAGAGATTTATGAGCTCTACCTTGAGTTGGGACATGAAGTGTTTGAAGAGAAAATCAAAAAGCGTATGGAGCTTCGTTATTTGCACAACACTCATGTTAGTAGCAGTGTTATTAGTATGTCTTCTTTGAATACTTTTGATGCTAATGATATGCAAAGCTATAAGCTTGGGGATGCTACGTTTTATGAAGATGATCTTTTTAGCCCCCCAAGTTTTGATGAGGAAATTTATTTTGATGATACTTTGCCTCCTATCTATGATGATTATTGTGATGACACTTATGCTATAAAGAATAAATTTTTACAAGTGCACCATGATAAGAATGATTCATGTGATAGCTATTTTGTTGAGTTTGCTCCCACTATTACTGATGAGAAGGATTTTGGTTATGTGGAGAGTAACAAATTTTCTATGCTTGTGGATCATGATAAGAATTTTTTATGTGATACTTATATTGTTGAGTTTATTCATGATCCCACTGGAAAATATTATGAGAGGGGAACATATGCTTATAGATATTTCAATAATATCAAGTTCCCTCTCTTTATGTTGAAGGTTTTGAAGTTGCACATTTTTTGCCTTCCTATGCTAATATCTTTATGCGTCAATGAGTTATTTCTCTACAAGATCCCTTTGCATAGAAAGCATGTTAGACTTAAATGTGTTTGGTATTTGCTTCTTTATGCTCTCTTTTGTGTTTCAATTCTTATTCCTATGGGAGCATCATTAAAATCTTAAGCCTATCTTTATGGCTATAAAGAAAGAGCTGTAGGGAGACAACCCATGTTATCTTTACTTTGAGTTTTTTACTTTCTGTTTTTAGTGGTCTGGATGATTGTTACTACTGTAGCAACATCGTTGTATCTTTATTTTTCAAGCTTTGTGCCAAGTATAGCCTCATATGACAAGGGAAGTGAAAGTTGTGACATGCTGTCCAGAAAACAGATTCTGTCCTCGTGACGGGAAAAATCAGAATAAATCACCAGTTCATCTATTTGAGCTGATTTTTTTACACAGCGTGCTCTATACAATCAAGGAACTTTTGTATGTTCTGAGTTTTTTGATTTGATTTGCACAAGTGCCCCTAAAAAATTCTTTACTACCTGCTGTTCTGTTTTTCACAGATTCTTCCACGTTTTGTCTCTCCTAACTTTTGCAAACCTTAAGCTTGCTTTTTCTTTGAAAAAACCTTTTGGAAATCTTGAGAAACGGTAGCTCTTCAAGAATATATTTATATCCAGTGTGGAAAAATTATTTATTAAGGGTACTAACATCTCTAATCAGCTTATGATGAGTTATGTATGAAGGGAGTTTTCAAGTGTGCGATGGAAGATGATGAAAGAAGATTCAGGAGTGTCAAGCGCTCAAGCTTGGGGATGCACTCATGCATCCCCAATAAATATTCAAGGATACTCAAGCGTCTAAGCTTGGGGATGCCCTCGTGCATCCCCTTCTTCATCAACAATGACCAGTTTGTCCCTCGTTGCACTATTTTTATCACTTCATGCGTTATGTGCTATGCTTGGAGCGTCTCGCTCTTTAATTTTCTAGGTTTGCTTTGCTTTGTTTGCTGTAGTAACAAGTTATACCCCAACTTACTCTTTTGTGTGGGAGAGATACACGCTCCGCTTGAACTAGAAATCCTCATAGGATTTGCATGCTTATTTTCTTAGCTGTGAGTTGTTCTTTTTCTTTTCTTAGCTGCTGCCCTGTTTAGTTGTAGTGCTTTAGTTTTCTTCTAGGGCTTTTGTTTTGTCTTAGGTTGAACTTTCTATAGGTTGCATGTTTTATCTTGTTAGAAAGTTTGCCTGTTGCACTGAGTTTCGTGTCTTGACTAGAAGTAGGTAGTTGAAGTTGTTGTTCTCTTTGTAGTAGTAACTTGCAATAGTTTTGAGGTATTGACTAGAGTAATGTTTGAACTTATGGTGTCAAGAGCTTTAGCCTATTAGTGATAGATGTCGTATTTTGGGCAATCCGTGTGATTTTCGAAAACCAAAAACCCTGTTGAGAACTCTAGCTACTAGATGGATCACTAACCTCTGGAGGGTTCGAATATTAGAGTACACTCACGTACCATGAGTCGAGGATGCGCAAGGATAACCAAACCCCCATACACTTCTCCTCGGGGTACTTGTCTCTTTGTGAACCTCCTGATTAGATTGAGAGTTACCGATAATAAGTGCATGAGTTCTTCGGACTAATGTGAGTATTCGAAAGTTGACACTTCCACCCACCTATACTTTTTCTAGCCTCTTCGGTACCGTGCATTGCCCTTTCTCACCTTGAGAGTTGGCGCATACTTCGCCGGTGCATCCAAACCCTTGGCACGATACGCTCTGTCATCATAAGACTCCTTATATCTTTCCTCAAAACAACCACCATACCTACCTACAAGGCATTTCCATAGCCTTTCCGAGATACATTGCCATGCAACATCCACCTTCTCATGACTTGATCCTCATGTCATACATGCTACTTGCTTGATCGATGAGCCGCATGGTAGTTGGGCCTTGCCCTAATCATTGCTACATGACGCGCTAGTATCATTGCATATCCTGCTATCCTGGCAGAGGCATACATTTGCATCATGATAGTTATATCTTCTTTATGTGAGTACCTTTGTAAAGTGTGAAATATATCCTATATTCTTGTAAAATATAGAGTGTTGCCCCTAAAGTGAGGAAAAGATCCCAAAGAGGACAAAATCGAAAGATCCCAAAGAGGACAAATGAGAGTTAATTAGAATGAGCCATTGAAGCCACCAAAAAAATACAAAAAATAGAAAAAAGAGAAAAAGAAAAATAAAAAGAGAGAAAGGGGCACACTACTATTCCTTTTGACAGATCCACACTAGTACTTCATCCTCTATCCCTTGTACTCCATAGAGATCATCATCATGAATATAGCTATGTGGGGACCTTCACACTATAGAACTTGGCTTGTATATTCCAATGATGAGCCTCCTCAAACGAGCTCTAGGTATTCTTGAGCAAGCAAGTTAGATGCACCCCCACTAGTTCCCTTGGAGAGCTTTTAGCTCACATGTGCATCCATTGCATGGCAATCCCTACTCCTCACATCATATCTATCATATGGCCTTCTCTCTCCTATGATTGTCCTCATTGATGTGAGCCTTTCACACCTTTTTGTCTTCCTCCTCCACCTTCTTGCTGTTTTGCCTTTTAGGTGTCAACTTTCTTGCTCACGCTCATCCATTGCATGAGTGCTCAAAATATCGAAAGGGAGTGGATCAGTTTGACTTGTACCTGGCTAGTGGTCTGGGGACGAGTCCAGATAAGAATCGAAAGGAGACCAAGTGTGAAACTTTAGTAGATAGTTGTTCTCAACAACCTTATTTTTTCTCTCGTATTTCCCTATCCCTTGCTTGCACGCAAACACCATCTGGAGACATTCGAGTCACGGACAACGAGAGCTCTTGCACCTTTTGTTCTTTTGTTGCTTGTGTCAATGCTAATATAGACTCTTTCTTATTAAGACTTGAATTGAATTGCATGCTTTGATTGCTTTACTTAAAAGTCCTTTTATGGTTGTGTGGCATGTCACCACAGAAATTATGCTTGTTATCATTTACCTACTCGAGGACGAGCAGGAATTAAGTTTGGGGATGTTGATACGTCCCAAACGTATCTATAATTTCTGCTTGCTCCATGCATGTTTTGTGTGACTTTGCCATGTTTTGCTTGAACTTTCATACAATTTTGAACCTATTTAGACTAACCTATTAACTCAGTGCACCCAGTTGCCAGTTTCTGTTTTGTGCTGTTTTTGTATTTCAGGTTTTCTGGCCATTAAAAGTGCTCCAAAAATTACGGGAAAAATATATAAAAAATCAGCGCAACAGAAGCTTCCGGAATCACCAAGAGAGGGAAGGGGGGCCACCACCAGGCAGACAGGAGGGCAGGTGGTGCAGCCCCACCCTGGGCCGCGCCAGGGACCCTCCTGACTGCCTCGTGGGTCCCCTCGACGCCCCCCTTCGCCTATATTTACCCCTCGGGGTGGAAACCCCTAATACAGACTCCTCTTTCGCGATCTCGCCTCTGTTCCTCCGCCGCCACTGTTTCTAGATCGGGGCTGCCTGGAGAAGATGCTCCGGCACCCTGCCGGGAGAAGCTACCCCCTCCGGGAGACCCTCCATAGCCATGGACGCCTCCTGTATGTACCGTGAGTAGTTTCTCCTGGACCATGGGTCCGTGACCAGTAGCTATGTGATCTATCTCTCCCTTTTGTGCTTCCACTTTCGATTCCTCGTGAGCTGCCTCACATGATCGAGGCATCTATGTAATTTCTGCTGTTGCTATGCTGAGTTTGTTGGGATCTGATGGATTATGAGACTATGTTCAGATTGTGATGAGTAATATATTTGGTTCTTCTCTTTTATATTTTGTTCTTGAGTAAATTCTTGCATGTTCTCCGTTGCGGTATTTGCTTTGGCCAAGTATTTTATTTGCAACTCCAAGAGAGAGCGTTATGCTCGATTGTGGGTTCAACCCCTTGATGTCTAGCTTGAGTGAAAGAAACATGAGACTAGGGGATGTGCTGTTGCCACCAGGGATAAAACAACGGTGCTTGTACCTGCGGGTGCAAGGATTGTTTACTTTACGCAAAGTTCTTTTAATGCAGTTGTCTGTTGCTTTGAGTTTACACTTTGGGTGGGATTCGCAACTTAATACCAGCGAGATGTTCTGGAAAGATATCTCAAGGTGGATGATTCGTAGTAGATGCAGATGGATTTCGGTCTACTTACCTTGGCGTACTGCCCATTGCTTTTGAGCCCTTCTTTTCTTTGCAGCATAGTTAGCATTGCGGTGCCTTCATAATCCTGTCAATTGCCCAACTGTGATTTGTTTACCTCGCTAGCACTTTTATCGTCTTTTGGGAGAGAGACATCACTAGTGAAAATCACGGGACCCCGGTCCATCTTCACATTATTGTTCACACCCTCAATTTACCTTCAACTTTTACTTTCCTTTGCACCTTTTATCTCTTGCGTTGATCCTTTGTAAACGACAAGGCCGGAGGAATTGACAACTTCTCTGTACTCGTTGGGACCAAAGTTATTTGTTGCTGTGTGCAGGTCCACGTCAACCGCCTAATTTCTGGTAGCGTTGTCACCTACTTGTATCTCCTGAGTCCTACTGGTTCGATAACCTTGGTATCTTCACCGAGGGAAACTTGCTGCTGCACTGCATCTCAAACCTTCCACTTGGGGTAACCAACGAGGGGCGAGAAGCCATCAATGTTGCATGATAATGTATCTCGGAAAGGCTATGGAAATGCCTTGATAGGTAGGTATGGTAGCTGTTTTGAGGAAGGATATAATGAGGCTTATGATGACAGAGCGTATCATGCCAAGGATTTGGATGCACCGGCGAAGTATGCTCCAACTCTCGAGGTGAGAAAGGGCAACGCACGGTACCGAAGAGGCTAGAAAAATATGGCTGGGTGGAAGTGTCAACTTTCGAATACTCACATTAGTCCGAAGAACTCATGCACTTATTATCGGTAACTCTCAATCTAATTAGGAGGTTCACAAAGAGACAAGTATCGCGAGGAGGAGTGTATGGGGGTTTGGTTATCCTTGCGCATCCTCGACTCATGGTACGTGAGTGTACTCTAATATTCGATCCCTCAAAAGATTAGTGATCCATCTAGTAGCTAAAGTTATCAACTAATTTTGTAATTTTTTCGAAAATAAACACGGATTGCCCAAAATACGACATCTATCACTAATAGGCTAAAGCTCTTGACACCAAAAGTTCAAACATTACTCAGGGCAATTGTTAATGCCGGTTTTTGGCACGGCAGTAAACCTATATAAGATGACTTCAAATGGAGAGGTGCTCTACATGAAAAATTTGGGTGTTGTCAATATTAACAATTTTTTAGTTCGAGCCATCACCATCCGACTCAATCTCGAGGGCCAAAACTATGTTTGAAACAGTAAAATCCTAGCGTTTGAAGCAATATTTTGCCAATTAGGCCTTCAAGACATCATCAAATGAAAAGATCTTCTACATGGGGCGGCTTGGTCTCATCGAAGCGATCGATTTTGGTTTTTGGATCATCTCAATCCGAGTTCGTGTGCAAAAGTTGTAGCCATAACGATATATACCTGTCAAGAGGGAAAAACTGACGCCCGGAGCCAGACATCCGTGCAACCGATGTCTGATGGAATACGTGACATGATGCCCGGAGCCAGACACGTATACGACTGATGTATGACAGAAAGCGTGAGGATTTCAGCCCTCAAGACGACCCCGAATCAAAAAACGTTCAACATGAAAATGCTTGGAAACTTCGAGGGTTACAATTTTCATGTTTTGAGTTTTTTCATCCGAGGTCGTTTGTAGACCCAAAACGTCTAAAAACCGAACTGATGTCATAGGTACACCTGTAATCCGAGTTCGGTTATGTATGGAAAGATTTGGACGGGATAGAGTCCTTTTCTTGTACGGAAAGCCCAGCCTCCTCATATATAGATGAGGTGACGGCCGATTGAAAGAGACAATCGACATATACCAAAAACACATCTACTTTTCAAGTTCTTCTACTTTTTATCTAGTTCTAGGTAATCTTTGGTGTTTTGCTCGTAAAACACCCGTTTCTTCTCCGAAATTGAAGATCTCTTTATTGATTTTCTTGTAAATCATCCGTTCTTCGTAACGAAAAACGAAGTGGCGACTCCCTTACTCAAAACAATTGCGCGGTGCAAGTCTGTGTTGCGTTGAACAAATTCTTCGTCAACACAAATTGGTGACTCCGCTGGGGAACGAGGCCGAGTTAGATCTAACTCGGACGAAGAACAAGGACAAGATCATCACCAACTCGGGCGCCATGAGCTTCATTCTCAAGAACGGCAGCGACATCGACTCCGACAACATCATCCCTGTTGAACTTGAAGATCTCACGGAAGAGTTGCGATTGGAGATGGAGCTCGCACTTGAAGAACAGAGGAAGGCATGGCTTGCGGGACTCCAGAAGACGTGGAACGGCGTGGTCAAGAAGGCGGCCACACCAAGTGTCACGCCGAGTGCATCTAAGCCACCCGGCGAATAGGTAACAAAATCCACTGAGGAACTTGCCCATCTAATTGATAACTCTGTAGCTAGAAAATATGGTAATTCTATGCATGCACTTGCTAAAAATATGACTGATAAGTTTGAAGAATTTAAAGTGCAACTCAGTAAATAGTATGGAATTGGTTTGCCTCATCATGCACTTAGCTACAATAAACTCGGAACACAACCAATCCCTAATAATTTTCATGTGCTTAATGCATCAAATAGTGCTATTCAACCATATGTTGCAACAAGTAATAGTCATAATGGCCAGAACCTTGTTCGTAGTTCGGCTAATACTTTCGTTCCTAGTGTTGCTCATCCCACTGTTACTACTTCGGTTCCACCAAATCATTACCGAAGTGGTTTCTTAAATCCTAATTTGCAGCAACCCTATTATCAAACAATAGCTTACAATGATCAACCGAGTTACACACAATTCGGTGCAAACCCACAACCGAGTTACAACCAATTCGGTAATGCTAGTAGTTTTCCATTTCAAACTTCACCTACTCAAGTCTCTTTGCCGGAAAACTTATCACGTGTTGCTATCCCGTCTCCCCCACAAATAAATTCTACGCCACCTAGTATGAAGGATCAACTTGCTGATATACTTAGAGAGTATGGTTTAGCACCTAAGGGCACAACACGAGCATATCAAAAACCATACCCGAATCCTTTGATTCTATACCATATCAGCGTGGAGTTAGAATTCCAGATTTTGTTAAGTTTACAGGGGAGGATGGTAGATCAACTTTGGAACATGTGGGGCAGTTTCTAATGCAAACTAGTGAATTTTGCACATCGGATGTTTACAGAATTAAGCTATTTCCCATATCCTTGTCCGGTGTTGCATTTACTTGGTTTTTATCACTTGCTCCTAATTCTATTACAACATGGGCACAATTGGAGCAGAAATTTCATGAATATTTCTATAGTGGTGAAACTGAGCTTCGGCTTTCTGATTTGACTATGGTTAGGCAGGAGTATAATGAATCGGTTCATGATTACATTAGAAGGTTTAGAGATACGAAAAACCGATGCTTTAGTTTAACTATAGCCGAAAAGGATTTGGCTGATCTTGCCTTTTCTGGTTTACTCGCTCACATCAAAGATAAGCTAGAGGGGCAAGAGTTTCTAGATGTTAATCAAGTATTACAAAAGGCTTTGGCGCAAGAAAATCGAGTTAGAGATGTTAAGCAAGCCACTCGGTTTAGAGATAATAGGGGAAAAGACAAAGTTACTCCTACGGTTAACACTGTAGAGTATGATAGTGATTCGGCTAGTGATGATGACATGGAAGTTTGTGTAGCCGAATGGATCCAAGCACCAAAGTCAAAACCTTTTGTGTGTCCTGCCTTGAAACCTGCACCTACCAGGAAAGAGGAGATCAAGTATACTTTTGATATTAGTAAATGTGATAGGATTTTTGACATGTTGTTGCAGGGAAAACAGATTAGGTTGCCAGCAGGACATATAATTCCATCTCCTGAAGAATTGGGTAGAAAAGCATATTGCAAATGGCATAATTCTTTTTCTCATTCTACTAATGATTGTAATGTGTTTCGACGGCAGGTACAATCGGCCATTAGTGAAGGACGATTGACATTTACAGAAGCCTCCAAGATGAAGCTCGATAGTGATCCTTTTCCTGCCAATATGATCGAGTTTCATAACAAGAAGATGCTAATTCGGTCGGATCAGTCCGAGTCAGCAAAGGAGAAGAATGTAGTTGAGGACAATGCTGCACCAAGAATGATCAAGCCCAAGAACCCAGAGATTGGAGTATGGAAGGTCAATGGCAAGAAGAAGCAAGCTCCAAGACCAAAGCCGACAGTTAGCATGTTGTTGTAAAAATACACTTCTCGCAGAACCAACAATGTGTTCAATCGGCTTAGAGGAGTTAAACGTCCAAGATCTCCTCCTAGGCATAACAATGAGCAATGGGAGAGAAATCCATATGAGCAACAGCCAGGTTTTCCGATGCAACCGGCTTATTGGGTATGCCCACCTCCTATGCCTCCACACTTTCCGCCATGGGGTTTTAACCATTGGGCGCCTTTCCCTATGGGACCACCGATTTACTTTCAACCAAGATGGGATCAGCCGAGTACTATGTACCAAGAACAGCATGGGAAAAGGATTCGTTTCAATGAAGATATGAGTCGGAGGGATCGGTCACCGGTGCGCAAGGTGGGTGACTGAGACAATACTGGCCGTAGACTCACTTGGGTGCGAAAATCTATAGGAACACTCAGTAAAGGAAAGGAAGATGGAGGAGCGAGGAAGGACTTGGATGAACAGGGTGCAGGCGAACCAAGAGACAATTCAGTTCAGGGAAAGGAGGCCCATCGCTCGCAAGCAAATACAAACCAAGTTGCGATGGATTCTGAGACTAGTGGTGTTATGCCCATCGGTGCAACTAGGAAGACCGGTTCAGTTGCTGTGCGCATCGGTCCACTCATCAAAGAAAATAACT
Organism: Bromus sterilis; assembly: GCA_950022295.1. Taxonomy (NCBI): domain Eukaryota; kingdom Viridiplantae; phylum Streptophyta; class Magnoliopsida; order Poales; family Poaceae; genus Bromus; species Bromus sterilis. The sequence continues at coordinate 340,442,784 of OX465596.1, read as the reverse complement.
CGCACGCAGCCCCTAATCAGTTTCCACTTATTTTCGGCTCGCTCAATCAAGATGGGGAACCGAATACCAGTGGGAGTAAGAAGTTTGCAGCAGGAGGTGTATCTTGTCAGCAGGCCAATGATCGTGTTACTCGGTATAGGCCAAACTACTCGGGGGGAAGAAAGTCGGTTATTCCAGGAACTCGTCCAGAACCTCGTTGGTGTCCTAAAGGATTAACTCACACTTAAAAACGCCGAGTGCAACAACTGCGAGCGTTGGAGATTAGAGAGGAAATTGCTGAGAAGGAGCGTGACAAGATGTTCAATAAGGAGAGGCCATTGATACCTCGGTTAACTTGGCGGAAAAAGCTCATGGTAGAAAGGAACACCGACACCAATAACTCGGAAGGAGATGGTCATAACTCAGGTGCTGCCAATAACTCGGAAGGAGCTGCCCGTAACTCAGGTGCTGCTAACAACTCAGAAGGAGCTGCCCAAAACTCAGATGTCGCCAAAACCTTGGAAGGAGCTGCTCACAACTCGGATGTTGATCATTGCTTGGAAGATGCCGCTCAGGACTCGGTTGATTATGGGGAGTACTTGGGTGGTGATGAAGGCTACTCAGAGGGTGATGAAAAATACTCGAACAATGACATGGCTGAGGATAAGGATGACAACATTAACTCGGAGAGTGGTATTAACTCAGAAAGCAATCCCCATATGGATATCAACATGGTCTTTGCATTGCCCGCTGAATTCCGTGCACCCGAGCCAGAGGTTGCTGAACTTGTGCTTGGTCCAGGTAGAGCCATGTTTGAAAAGCCAGAGAAGCCGGATCAACATTTGAAGCCATTGTTTATCAAGGGGCATATTGATGGAAAGCCTATTGGACGCATGCTTGTGGATGGTGGTGCAGGTGTCAATATCATGCCCTATTCGGTGTTTACCAAACTCAACCGAAAGGAAAGTGAGCTAATGAAGACCAACATGGGACTTAGTGGATTCTCAGGGGAGATATTTGAAGCCAAGGGCATTATTTCTATGGAGCTTACGGTTGGGAGTAAGACCTTGCCGACTGCTTTCTTTGTGGTGGATGTCAAAGGCCGATACAATGTTCTGTTGGGACGTGACTGGATACATGCGAATTGTTGTGTTCCTTCTACCCTACATCAGTGTTTAATTGAATGGGTGGATGACAATGTGGAGGTGGTTGAAGCAGACAACTCGGCTTGTATAGCTGTGACCAAAGTAGCAGTTGATTGGCAACTCGGTAACATGCAGTGTTTGACCGATAGAGATCTATCGGACTATGATTATATTAGTATAGGTAAGAATGGTATTGTGCCTATCAATGTACAGCCGGCTGATGTAGCTCGGCTTAACAATCTGTCTATTTAGATGATGAATAAAAATAGTAGTATTAAATGGCTCCAACAACGTACTGAGGAGTATCGTTCCGGAAAGAACGTTATGCATGAAACCATTGAAGAATTTGAAGACATGGAAAAGCTTGGGCATGGATTCTCATCGGCCGATCCACTCGAGGAGATAGATATTGGTGATGGAAGTATTCCAAGGCCTACTTTTATCAATGCTAATTTGAAGGCCGATGAGAAGAGCAAGGTAACCGAGTTACTTAAAGAATTTGTTGATTGCTTTGCTTGGAATTATACCGAGATGCCTGGTTTGAGTAGGGATTTAGTTGAGCATACATTACCTATTAAATCTGGTTTTAGGCCGCATAAACAACCTCGCAGAAATTTCAATCCTATTATGTATGATCGTATCAAAGAGGAAATTGATCGGTTGCTAAAAGCTGGGTTTATTCGGCCATGTAGGTATGCTGAGTGGGTTTCTAATATTGTTCCTGTTGAAAAGAAAAACACCGGTGCAATTAGAGTATGTATTGATTTTACAGACTTGAATAAAGCTACCCCGAAATATGAATATCCGATGCCTATATCCGACACACTTATCAATGATGCTTCAGGACATAGAGTAATCAGTTTTTTAGATGGTAATGCTGGTTATAACCAAATATTCATGGCCGAAAAGGATATGTCTAAGACTGCTTTTCGGTGTCCTGGTTTTGTCGGTTTGTTTGAATGGGTAGTCATGACTTTTGGCTTGAAGAATGCCAATGCTACATATCAACGTGCTATGAATCTTATATTTCATGATTTTCTCGACATCATAGTAGAGGTATACATTGATGATATAGTTGTTAAATCGAATGGTTTTGAGTCTCATTTGGCCGATTTGCAATTAGGTTTTGAAAGAATGCGTAAGTATGGGTTAAAGATGAATCCCCTTAAGTGTGCTTTTGGTGTGTCGGCTGGAAAGTTCTTAGGCTTTATAATTCATGAGCATGGTATAGAGATTGATCCTAAGAAGGTAGAAGCAATTAGAAATCTGGAGCAGCCGACTTGCAAAAGGGATGTGAAATTTTTTTTAGGGAAGATTAATTATTTGAGACGATTCATATCTAACCTTTCAGGGAAAATTGAATCGTTTGCTCCGATACTCCGGCTAAAAAATGAAGCCGAGTTCACTTGGGGGGCAGGGCAACAAAAGGCCTTCGATAACATAAAGAAATACTTATTGAATCCTCCAGTGTTGCGTGCACCCAAATCTGATACGCTGTTCAGGTTTTATATCTCTGCACAAGATAAAGTGATCGGTGCGGTGTTGACGCAAGAAGATGGTGGGAAGGAGCACGTTATTGCATATCTAAGTCGCCGCTTGATAGACACCGAAACTCGGTATGTGTTCATTGAGAAATTATGTTTGTCTGTGTATTATGCATGTACCAAGTTTAGACCTTACTTGTTGTCTAGTATTTGTGTAGTAACTTGCCAAGACGATGTAGTTAAATACATGTTACAAAAACCGATCCTTAGTGGTAGGATTGGAAAATGGTCTTATGCGTTAATTGAATATGACTTGACATATGAATCGTTGCGTTCTATGAAAGGCCAAGTTATTGCCGATTTCATTGTTGATCATAGTGTTAAAGATGAAGAAGACATTGATTATGTTAGCATATGCCCATGGAAACTTTATTTTGATGGATCGGTTTGTAGGGAAGGTCAATGGTGTTGGTACCATTTTAATTTCTCCTAATAATGTGATATATGAAACATCGGTTCGTTTAGAGTATAATTGTACTAATAATCAAGCTGAATATGAAGCTTTGCTATTCGGTTTACAATATTTAGCTGATATGGGTGTCAAAGATATAGATGCTTTTGGTGATTCTCTTATGGTAGTGCAACAAGTTAAAGGCGAATTCCAGTGTTTTGCTGGATTGCTAAATAGTTACTTAGACCGATGTTTAGATATAATGAAATCCCTGGATACTTTCACTATTAGTCATATACCTAGGGAGGAAAATTCTAGAGCAAACTATCTAGCACAGCAAGCATCCGGTTACAATGTCAATAGGGGAAAGTTTCTTATATTAGGAAAACCGATGCTTGTCGCTGCAAGGGATGAAGCCGAGTTAAAATTAATTCGGGACACGCACCAAGTAACAGATGGTAATTCGGAAGATGCTCCAAGTTGCACCGAGTTATACCGAGTTGCTGCTAATTCGGAAACAAAGGTGGACCAAGTCACACTCATCTCGGAAGATTTAGTGCACGGGGTACGCATTCCCGAGGTACCACAAGCTGCCGAGTTACCTAGTAATTCGGAAACTGTGGCTGTAGATTGGCGGGTTCCTCTTATCAATCATTTAAGGGATCCGAGTAAAACTAGAGACAGGAAGGTTCGGTGGCAAGCTTTAAAATATACTATGCATAATGATGAGTTACATCGTCGAACTATAGATGGGTTACTTTTAAAATGCTTGGATGCTGATCAATCTAGGTTAGCCATGGGTGAAGTGCATGAAGGCATATGTGGGACGCATCAGTCGTCTCATAAAATGTGTTGGTTAATAAAAAGAGTTGGTTTCTATTGGCCGACTTTGTTATAGGATTGCTTTAGATACTACAAAGGCTATGAGGCTTGTCAAAATTTTGGCAATATACAATTGGCACCTGCGGCTATGTTGAATCCCATAATCAAACCATGGCCATTTAGGGGGTGGGGCTTAGACTTTATTGGTGAGATACATCCTTCGTCTTCTAAAGGTCATCGCTTCGTCCTAGTAGCCACATATTATTTTACTAAGTGGACGGAAGCAGTTCCCTTAAGAAATATGACTCATAGGGAGCTAATTAGTTTTGTTTTGGAGCATATTATTCATAGATTCAGCATTCCTCAAACTTTGACAATTGATCAAGGCTCTTCTTTTATGTCTCATCAATTTCATGAGTTTTCCGAATCTTTTGGAATTAAATTGTTAAACTCATCACCTTATTATGCTCAAGCTAATGGACAAGCCGAATCCAGTAATAAAACTTTGATTCGGCTCAAAAAGAAGGAAATTGAAGAGAAACCGAGAAGGTGGCATGAAGTCCTCTCGGAAGCATTCTATATATGAGTCATTCTATGAGCCCATAATGCTTGAGTAGTTCCATGCTTAAGATGACTATGGGCTCATAAAAACAGGGGGGCATGTGTTGATGCCGGTTTTTGGCACGGCAGTAAACCTATATAAGATGACTTCAAATGGAGAGGTGCTCTACATGAAAAAGTTGGGTGTTTTCGATATTAACAATTTTGTAGTTCGAGCCATCACCATCCGACTCAATCTCAAGGGCCAAAACTATGTTTGAAACAGTAAAATCCTAGCGTTTGAAGCAATATTTTGCCAATTAGACCTTCAAGACATCATCAAATGAAAAATCTTCTACATGGGGCGGCTTGGTCTCGTCGAAGCAATCGATTTTGGTTTTTGGATCATCTCAATCCGAGGTCGTATGCAAAAGTTGTAGCCATAACGATATATACCTATGAAGAGGGAAAAACTGACGCCCGGAGCCAGACATCCGTGCAACCGATGTCTGATGGAATACGTGACATGACGCCCGGAGCCAGACACGTATACGACTGATGTCTGACGGAAAGCATGAGGATTTCGGCCCTCAAGACGACCCCGAATTAAAAAACATTCAACATGAAAATGCTTGGAAATTTCGAGGGCTACAATTTTGATGTTTTGAGTTTTTTCATCCGAGGTCGTTTGCAGCCCCAAAACGTCTAAAAACCGAACTGCTGTCACAGGTACACCTGTAATCCGAGTTCGGTTATGTATGGAAAGATTTGGACGAGATTTAGAGTCCTTTTCTTGTATGGAAAGCCCAGCCTCCTCATATATAGATGGGGTGACGGCCGATTGAAAGAGACAATCGACATATACCCAAAACACATCTACTTTTCAAGTTCTTCTACTTTTTATCTAGTTCTAGGTAATCTTTGGTGTTTTGCTCGTAAAGCACTCGTTTCTTCTCCAAAATTGAAGATCTCTTTGTTGATTTGCTTGTAAATCATCCGTTCTTCGTAACGAAAAAACGAAGTGGCGACTCCCTTACTCTAAACAATTGCGTGTTGCAAGTTTGTGTTGCGTTGAAAAAATTCTTCGTCAACAGCAATACCTCAAAACTATTGTAAGTTACTACTACAATTGAATAGCAACCTCAATTATCTACTCCAAGTCAAGACACAAAACTCAGTGCAACAGGCAAACTTTCTAAACAAGATAAACGTGAAAACTCAAGAGAGTTCTAGCAACAAACTAAACAAAAGCTCTTAAAAATATAAGAATGAAAACTAAGAGCTAAACATGATAGCAGCTACGAAAAAGATAAAGAACACACACAGCAAAGATAAGCATGAAAATCCTATGTTGTGTTCTAGGGTGAAGTGGAGCGTGTTTCTCTCCCACACAAAGAAAGCTGGGTTCTAATTTGTTATGAACAGCAAGTAAAGCTAAAGAAAACTAAAAAGGAAATAAAGATCAAGACGCTCCAAGCATAGCACATAACGCATGAAGTGATAAAAATATAGCGGAACGAAAGATGAACTGATAATTGTTGATGGAGAAGGGGATGCATGGGGGCATCCCCAAGCTTAGACGCTTGAGTCTCCTTGAATATTTCTTGGGGATGCTTGGGGGCATCCCCAAGCTTGAGCGTTTGACACTCCTGAATCTTCTTTTATCATCTTCCCTCGCACACTTGAAAACTTCCTTCATACATAACTCATCATAATCTGATTAGCGAGGTTATTACCCACAATAAAATAATTTTTCTCTACTGGAAATAAGGATATTCTTGAAGAGATACTGTTTCTCAAGATCGCCAAAAAGTTTTTGCAAAGAAAAAACAAGCTCAAGGTTTGCAAAAGTTAGGAGAGACAAAACGTGGCAGAATCTGTGAAAAACAGAAAAACAGGTAGTAAATAATTTTTTTGGGATACTTATGCAACTCAAATAAAAAAACTTAGAATATACGAAAGTTCCGTGATTGTATAGAGCACGCTCTGTAAAAAATTCAGCTAAAAAAATATGAACTGGGATTTTTCTATGATTTTTCCCGTCACGAGGACAGAATCTGTTTTCTGGACAGCATGTCACAACTTTCACTTCCCTTGTCATATGAGGCTATAAATGGCACAAAGGTTGAAAAGTAAAGATAAAATTGTTGGATATATGCTCTAGAGGCAAATAATATATGATTATTCCAATATATCTAAATAAGTTGATTGTGGTTTATCGTCAGCCTCTCATGATGACTGGTTTATCGTCAACTGATGATTGTGGTTTCACGATCATGGACAATCAAGTCAATTGATAGTAAGGTCACCTCATTGAATGAATGACGTGATGAACATTATGAAAGGATCGGAATGTCGACTAGAGGGGGGGGGTGAATAGGCGACTAACACTTTTTAAACTTTTCTTAACAATTTAGGCTCAACAAGGAATAGGTTGTCTAGATATGCAACTATGTGAGCAACCTATATGCCAACAACTAAGATATAACAAGCAAGCAATAAAAAATCAAGGAAAGTAACTTGCGCAAAGTAAAGGTAAAGGGGAACACGGGAGACAAGGATATGTTTCCGAAGTTCCTTCTCTTTCGAGAAGTACGTCTCCGTTTGGAGAGGGTGAGGAGCACAATGCTCACACGAAGCCAACGAGGGCCACCCTATTTCTCCTCACGCTCTTACCGATGTAAGATGTCGTGATCCACTACGAGGCGGCCTTGAAGGTGGCAACCAAACCTTTACAAACAAGGTTGGGGCAAACTCCACAACTTAATTGGAGGCTCCCAACGAAACCACGAAGCTTCACCACAATGGAATGTGGCTTCGAGGTGACCTCTTCCGTCTAGGGCACCAACACACCCAAGAGTAACAAGATCCACAAGGGATTAGTGGGGGGAATCAAATATCCTTTGGTGGAAGTGTAGATCGGGGCCTCCTCTTCCAAACCCTAGAGAATCAACAACTTTTGATGGCTAGGGAGGGAGATTGGGCAAGAATGGAGCTTGGGCGATAATGGAGGTGAGAGCAATAAATGAGGTGAGTCTCAATGGGGAAGAAGACCCCCTTTTATAGGTGCCCTTAAATGCAGCCATTGGCTGTCCACCAACCACGGTAGTACCGCTCCAGAAGCGGTACTACCGCGCTGCGGTACTATCGGACCGAGAGCGGTACTACCTCTCCACGGTACTACCGAGCCCCAGTGCCGCCCCCACTACCGCAGAGTCCAGTGGGAATCCGGTAGTGGATGCGGTACTGGTTCACGGTACTACCGCTCTGCGAACGGTACTACCGCTCTGCGAACGGTACTACCGCTCTACGGTACTACCGAGCCCCAGTGCCGCCTCCACTACCGCAAAGTCCAGTGGGAATCCGGTAGTGGATGCGGTACTGGTCCACGGTACTACCGCTCTGGGAGCGGTACTACCGCCCTGGCAGAGCCAGGGAGCCACATCCAAGAGTCCCCACACCTCCACGACGCAAAAGAAATATGTGGGTGCAAAAAGTGAGACCGTGTGATGATTCCACCCATCATTTCCAAAGCGGATCCCCTCTTCATAGTACGGTTTTCCTACGACTCAATTAACACAAAAGGAGATCGAAAGAAAAACTCCGTCTTCACGTTTCGTACACCGAGGGGATAATAACCGTCTTGTGCCAATAATGTCGTTATCTGAAATGCTCATTACACCCGGTTAGTCCGCAAATGTATTGTCATCAATCACTAAAACCAATCAAGGGAAAACATGCCCTATCAATCTCCCCCTTTTTGGTGTATTGATGACAACACACGATTTGCACAATAAAAATAGGGAATTTTAAAACAACATGCCATTAGTTTATAAAATATAGACATGCTCCCCCTTGATGTGTGCATCATTTTAGATATGCCTCTGGAATGCAAGACACACACATAAGGAGGACACTCACCCTATATTTATAAACTAGGCCATACTAAGCTAGACAAAACAAGTATGTGAGCATAAGGATAACATGTCATAACATAGCACCACATAATCAAGACAATAAGAGTACAAACATAAGATAGCATATGTCTCACACCATATATCACGGAAGTCTCAAAAGACGGACTAAAAACCAAAGCAAATAAACGACGTTCACAAGCGGAGCAGATGAGACAAATAAAACACGCTTGTGACTCGCCCAACCCTGAGAAGATGCAAATCGGAATCCTAGACCTCTCTCCCCCTTTGGCATCGAGACGCCAAAAATGCAGAGAATGACCTAGCGTCCCAAGGTGATGAACTACTCGTCGTCCTGGTCGTAGTCCTCGTCATCGTCAGACTCCTCAGACTCCACTGCTGCCTCTGTGTCATCAGTAGCAGGCTGCTGAGCAGAGGACGAAGGGCCAGGCACATCATCATGGAGATCCCACACGCTGAACTTGGAGATCCACTTGTCCTCGGGAGTGATGCTCTTCTCGGACCCACTCTGGACAGACATACCCTGCTGACGGTAGAAAGCCTTCTGCAGCCGCCGGTTCTCCTTCTCCCTCCTGTGGGCCTCATACATGCGGTGCTGAATATCAATCTGAAGACAAAAGAGCTGCTTCACCTTCCTGGTGAGCTTGGCAGCCCATCCTAGCTGCTCAGGACCCTGTGCAGAAGACGAACCACCCGCACCAAAGCTCGCACCAGAGCGTGTGCGGGGAACACTGCCTCCACCAGCCTCCTGCTCCTCCTGAAACTCCTCATCAGACCCGGCAGGTGAAGGGGAACCAGGCGCAGGACCATGACCGCCAGCCCAGTTGTCCTTGATGCGTAGCTGAACCTCCTCGTGAGCAGTCAGAGGCCCAACTGGAAGGCGCTCAACAGCAAAGGTAGTTGCACACGTGGTCTCGAAGAGGACCTGAAGATAAGGGCCATAAATGGGAACCTTACGTTCCATCACAGCAGCATGAAGCTCCTCCCACATGATGTCACAGACGTCCAAGGTCTGCGTGGTGCCCTTGCACTCCTCGCAGAGGAGGAGCATGTCCACCAGATTGCCGTGAACCATGTCCAGATTGCCCACACGGGGAAACAGAGAAGTCCGGAAAATGCGATGCATGATATCCAAGAATGGGAAAAGAACCACTCTGTACTTCAGCTGACCCTTGGCATCAGTATATGTAATTGACTTCTGATACGGCCCCAGCATGCTCTTGGGATTGGCAGTAGCTGAAGCATAGGGGCTGACACCAACGGACGCCTCTGACGTGGAGACGGGAATGTGCAAAGCTGTCATGAACTCTCCCTATGTGCATCTGACTTGCTCGTCCTTGCACATCCAAACGATGGTCCAATCAGCGTTGCTGGTGAAGTACACAGTAGCAAAGAACTGGGCAAGAAGCTCGACATCGAATCGCTTGTTAAAGGAGATGATGTCCAGAATCCCAAACTGCTCGCAAAGAGCATATGCCTCTCCAAAGTAATCGGGGTGAGCCCGCATATGCCTCAGCTGGATAGACTTCACATGTGGAACAAACTTGTTCTTCCTGTGCATCATAATCTTGTGGAACACATCTCTCTGAGTCTTATTCCAGAACTGGGAACCAACTAACTCTGGGTCTTGCTCTTCATGGTAAGGGTTGACACAACGGTAGGCCCTGTACTCGGGGAGAGACAGCTCTGCCACCTGCTTGACCGGTTCCTTCTTCTTGTGAGCAACCTTCTTGACGTTGCTACCGGATGGACCCGAGGCCTTGCGCTTGGGATTCCGACGAGAGCCATCACCTGACCAACACCAACGGAGAGAAGCGGAAAAACAAACCACATGAGATGCAAAGGCCGGACACAAGTGAACAAGGTAGATCTGTTGGAGAGGTTTCAGATTGAGAGACCCCGGTAGTACCGCCCGAGGCACGGTAGTACCGCCAAGCGGTAGTACCGCTGACCGTGCGGTAGTACCGCAACGGGACCAGCAGTAGTACCGCCCTGGAGCAGAGGACACGGATCTGAGATCCGGTACTACCGGGGTTCCAAAAACTCAAACTACTCCAACACATCTACTCCATTCCTATCTAGCAGTCTATCCATGTTCTCACAGTGCCTAGGCATAGCCAAAAACCTAGTGGATCTACAAGTATTGCCCTAGCAACAAAGTTCAACAAAACTGAACCAAAAGGGAAGAGAACAGGGGCAATACCGGTATCCATGGCACCCGGGGGGATAGGGAATGATCCCACCAGAGAAGAACAAGGAAGGACGGCACAGATGCGGCACACCGGGAGGGGGCGCCGGGGTGGGTGCCGCTGCTGCAGAGGAGAGAAAAACAAAACTGAAGGGGGAATGGGGAGGAACTCCCAGTACCCCTTCAGTTATAAGATTCCTCGGGACCGCGATAGTACCGCACCAGGCGCGGTAGTACCGCGTGAGTAGTAGTACCGTGACTGCTGCGGTAGTACCGCTGGCAGCAGAAACGTCCACCAAGGGCAACGATGAGGGGGCTCTTGAATCGAATGTCTTAGGGGGAAGGGCTTGGGATGACTCGAAACACAACAGCTGGATGGAAAACACTCTGAGACAAAACAACAACGAGAAAATGCAAGATCGAACTCGGAGTGATCAAGATGCAACAAAACAACCTGAACACAAGAAAGAAGCACAAAAGCGAACCAATCCTCCCAACAAGAGGGGCGGTGGCCGAAGCCACCATGTTTGAGCTTATTTGGTACGACACCACAAAGATGTATCTTGGGTTCGTTGCCAATGCTCTTCTTTGAAGCACCGTTGTCACCTTGGGTGACCATGACGGCCGCCGAACGTGATCATAGTGAAAGAATTTTGTCTCTTTCCGCATAATAGGTGGAGTGGTTGCTTATGAATTAAGCAATACTCCCCCTATGTCCATGCCTACATCCAAGCGAGACCTCATGTTGAGATGGGAAGTGTGGGCAAGTCTTCAAACTGCATTACTTGAATCAATGATATTTAGCTCATGCCTTAACTCTCGGAATCTTGCTTCATCTAAAGGCTTGGTGAAGATATCCGCAAGTTGATCTCCGGTGCCCACATATGAAAGGTCAATATCACCCCGCTTCACATGATCTCGAATAAAGTGATGAAGAATCTCAATATGATTCGTCTTGCTATATTGAACGGGGTTGTAAGCAATCTTGATAGCACTTTCATTGTCACATAAAAGAGGCACTTTGTCACAGGTGACACCGTAATCCTTGAAAGTTTGCCTCATCCATAATAATTGTGCACAACAACTTGCGGCAGCAATGTACTCGGCTTCGGTGGTAGAGAGGGAAACACAATTTTGCTTCTTGGATGACCAACTCACCAAAGACCTTCCAAGGAATTGGCATTCTCCAGAAGTGGACTTCCTCTCCACTTTGTCTCCCTCCCAATCCGAATCCGTTTACCCGACGAGGTTGAATCTTGAGCCTTTAGGATACCACAATCCAAACTTTGGGGTATGAACCAAATATCGAAAGATTCTTTTGACAACCACTACATGACTCTCTTTTGGTGCGGATTGAAATCTTGCACACATGCCCACACTCAACATGATATCCGGCCTAGATGCACAAAGATACAACAAGGAACCAATCATAGAAGGATACTCCCTTTGGTCTACCTCTTTACCATTCGGGTCGAGGTCAAGTTGACACTTGAGTGGCAGGGGGGTCTTGGCTCCTTTAAGACCATCATACTTGAACCTCTTGAGCATGTATTGAGTATATTTGGCTTGATTAATGAAAGTTCCTCTTGACAATTGCTTGACTTCAAAACCGAGAAAGAACTCCAACTCTCCCATCATAGACATATCAAACTTGTTGGTCATTAGCTTAGCAAACTCCTCATTAAAAGATTTGTTAATCGAGCCAAAGATAATATCATCAACATATAGTTGGCATATGAACAATTGCCCACCAACCCTCTTGGTAAAAAGAGTGGGATCGATTTGCCCAATTTCAAACCCAAAATCAACTAAGAACTCGGTAAGGTGCTCATACCAAGCGCGTGGTGCTTGCTTAAGGCCATAGAGCGCCTTGTCAAGTTTATAGACATGATTGGGGAAATTGTGGTCCTCGAACCCCGGGGGTTGCTTGACATATACCAACTCATTAATGGGACCATTAAGAAAAGCACTCTTCACATCCATTTGATATAACTTGAAGTTGTGATGAGAGGCATAAGAAAGAGCAATACGAATGGACTCAAGACGAGCCACAGGGGCAAAAGTTTCACCAAAGTCAATACCTTCGACTTGGGAAAAACCTTGAGCCACCAACCTTGCCTTGTTCCGGATGACAATACCAAGTGCATCTTTCTTGTTCTCGAAAATCCACTTGGTCCCAATAACATTATGATCACCTTTGGGTCTCTCCACTAATGTCCACACCTTGTTGCGCTTCAAGTTATTGAGTTCATCATGCATGGCCTCAAGCTAATCCGGATCTTCAATCGCCTCACCTACTTTTTGGGGTTCAACACAAGAAACAAATGCATTATGGGCAAAAAAGTTTCTCAATTGACTACGAGTTGTTACCCCCTTTTTGATGCTTCCGAGCACTTGATCCACCGAAAGATCTTGTGATTTTAACCGGGATGCGATCTTGATTGCTCGGCGAACTCTCTCTTCTTCCAAGGTATCTTGTGAGGGAGCTAGAGGGCCAACTTTGGAAGAATGAGCATCCTCAAGTACATGCTCATCATCTTGAGCTTGCTCTTGAAAGAGAACATGATCTTGGTCATCATTTGGTGCACCACCATCTTTAATGATTTCATCTTGACCTTGATCTTGTTCGGGCGAGAGAGGGCCTTCGTCTTGTTCTTGGTTTGCTTATGAATCTTGAGGAGGTGATGGCTCCACGTGCGTAGAGCATTGTCCTTCTCCTTCCACCACAAGGGGTTCCTCAATGGGTAGGAAATGACCCACACGCATTCTTCTTATGGCTTGAGGAGAAATTTCATCACCTAAAACATTAAGATCACCTTGCACCACTTGGGAGCCATTATGTTCATCGAACTCCACGTTGCTAGATTCTTCAACAAGTCCGGAAGACTTGTTGTAGACTCTATAGGCGTGAGAGTTTGAAGCATAACCAACAAATATGCCCTCATTTGTCTTAGACTCAAACTTAGACAAACGAGCACCCTTTTTAAGAATGAAACACTTACACCCAAAGACCCGAAAATACTTGATGTTGGGCTTCTTCCCGGTGATGATTTCATACGGAGTTTTGTTCAAGATCTTGCGGAGATAAAGACGGTTGGTTGCATGACAAGCAGTGTTGATGGCCTCTGCCCAAAAGTTGTATGGACTCTTGAACTCCGCCATCATTGTCCTTGCTGCATCAATCAGATTGCGGTTCTTCCTCTCCGCAACACCATTTTGTTGAGGGGTATAAGCAGCGGAATATTGATGTTTGATCCCCTCATCTCCAAGGAATTCATCCAAGGTGTAGTTCTTGAACTTGGTGCCGTTGTTACTCCTAATTTCCAAAATCTTTGAATTGTGTTGACGTTGAGCTTCATTGGCAAACTCGATGACGGTTTGTTGGGTCTCACTTTTCTTCTTGAAGAAACAAACCCATATGTATCTTGAATAATCATCAACAATAACTAAGCAATACTTCTTCCCGCCAAGACTATCATATGACGGAGGCCCAAAAAGATCCATGTGAAGAAGCTCCAAAGGCCTCTTGGTGGAGATGATATTCTTGACGGGGTGTTTCTTCTCGTGAAGTTTCCCCTCAATGCATGCCCTACAAGCACGATCTTTGGCAAAGCTAACATTTGTTAGTCCAATGACATGCTCACCCTTGAGAAGTGTTTGCAAAGACCTCATATTGACATGGGCTAGTCGGCGGTGCCAAAGCCATCCCACATCAACTTTAGCCATTAGACACATGGCGGTTTTAGTGGGGACTTTTGAAAAGTCCACCACGTACATACCGTCTTCCACGTGTCCAACAAAGGCTACTTTAAGAGTTTTGCTCCACATTAGGGTGACCATGTCTTTATCAAAGAAAGTACAAAGTCCCATCATGGCAAGTTGACGAACGGAAAGTAAATTAAAGGCACAAGTCTCAACTAGCAATACTTTCTCAATGGACGAGTGCGGAGAAATTACTACTTTGCCAAGACCTAATACCTTTGACGTGTTTGCATCTCCAAATTGGACACGGGTGGTTCGAGATGGTCCGAAATCAATGTCCACCAACATGTCCTTGCTTCCGGTCATATGACTTGTAGCCCCGCTATCAAGTATCCATGTACCAACACCGGAAGCCGCCACCTACATGAGATCAATGCTTGGATTTAGGTACCCATTCATGAATGGGTCCTCTCGCGTTAGTAACAAGGGTCTTAGGCACCCAAATAGACCATGCAATATACTCATCAAAGGAACCAACAAATTTGGCATAAACATGCCCATTATTAGTGCAACAAAGAATGTGAAAGCTCAAGAATGATCAGAGGGGGAGGGGGTGAATGATCACTTCTAAAAATTCTAAGGAACTTAGAAGGAATTCATGCAAACATAGTAGGACTAAAGACATCTCGAAGGAAATACAGTATCGAAAGTAATGCATGACTCGAAAGGATTTGGAGCGAAGGAAAACATCGAAGGCAAACAGGCAACGAGTAAGTAATTAATGTAAATGCTAGAAGGAAAACGAGCCTGACACGACGATGTTTGGTAAACCAGTTCACACTCTGCAAAGTGCTACGTCTGGTTGGAGGGACTGGTGATTGAACACCTGGAGCAAAACTCTCTCCGTCCTATTCTCCACTGCAACAAACTCCTCGAGCTTGTCCAGTTTTCACTCGTGGTAGATGATTCAGGACATCTCCGAGACCTTTACAAACTTCCTTCAGCAGCGACAATTACTCTTCGACTGCTTGACAGGCGACGCCTAACCGTCTAGGAGAGTTGCAGTTCTCCAAGATAAAAAGATCGGCTAATCTCGACCTAAGTCTATATGAATTTCTCAACTCAGCTCAGACTTGGGTTTTGGTTTTATCTCAATGAAACTCTTTGGGATGCTCACAGACTTCTGTCTTAGAATCTTCAGTGGAGCAGCCAACCCGAAATGGCGGGTAGGTGCGGGGTATTTATAGTTGGCGATCCCGATGGGTAAAATGACTGAAGTGACCCGATGCGACCGCTTGACGCGTGTACACAACGGTCGGAATCCAATCACTGCGCAACTTTACTTGAGGAACAAGTAAGCTGACTTACCGAACGAGTTCTCTCTCAAAGGCACAAAGTGCGATGACTTTGCCTTCGAGTTATTCACTCGACTCAGTAAGATTTCTCTCGGTAGGCTTTCGTGGGTTTAGGTTGAGCAGAGCAAATTCACTTCGACAAAGATCTCAACTAGCAAACCCCTCTTAATAGTACGGTTTTTCCTACGACTCAAGAAAATAAAGAGAAACTAGTAAAAAGACTAAGTCTTCGACCAGCTTCAGCTTTCTCCTCGTTGCGCTTTTACTCGAGAGAGTCATCTTTTCGACGACATTTTTAGGGGTCGTCTTCCTTCAAAGGTTTCGGTAGATGACTGCAGCTTTGCTGCAGTGAGTTGTCCTTTGACCTTCTACTTGCAAACTCCATTCTTTCGGAACCTAAGTATCTGTTTATACTCGAAAACAATATTAGTTCCACTACTGCTTTGTCCAACAATGTCCAAAACCTTTGGGGGCAAAACTTGCTCTTACAATCTCCCCCTTTTTGGACGATTGTTGACAAAACAGGCATCGATAAATAATTTGAAAAAGTTTGAGTTTTCGATGATAAACCAGTGCTAAGATCGATGAAGTACTCCCCCTTGATGTATGCACGGAAGATAAGAGTTTCTTGTGAAGTGCATATTTGACAAGTAGAGTCGAGGGAAAAACATCAATAATCTTAGCGAGTGAAATTGCATTCCAGATAATATCCAATGAGAAATATGCAATCTCCTCGAATGACCTGTGAACTTATACGAAAGATAGCATCCTACAAAAAGGTTAAGTATCGCAAGCAGCAGATAGATATCTTACAAGAAGAGTAGCAGTTCACAGACCTACTTAGAGTTATTTACATCCAGATCGAATAAGAATCGAAAGTTTGTTGAAACTACTCAGAAAAACCTCAAGGATCAAAAGTTTATCGAATGAAAAGCAAAGCCCTTAACCCCGTAGGCAAACTAATTTCTTCGATGCCACTACATCTCCCCCTTTTTGTCACAACGTACAAAAAGTCGAGAGAATAGGGTCGAACGAAATCCCTACTCGCTAGGATGGCTTCGGCGGCGACGAGAAGATTCGGCGAGCGTTGGAGCGCGACGAATTGGGCGAGCGCCAGGAGGAGTGATCTTCGTGCGGAAGGAATGTTGATCTCCAGAAGATTCCAGCTGCGATTCCGGCGGGGTCCGGGGGCTTCGAGGGAGTGGAGTGAAAACTCTCGGTTGACATTGAGGGGCTTCATCTTGCTCGGAGTCGGAGGAGAAGGTGTTCACAGTGATGTGATAATAGTCATCGACACTGAGCACATCTCTGTTCTTCGGCAGCCGAGGGATATTGGGATCCGGGCGATCTACTCGATCATCATTAGTCCAATTTCTGTTCAGATGAGGAGGATATTCTTCGAAACCGCATCGTTGAAGTTGACCGAGGGAATTGAATTTCCGCAGGCCTTTCCAATCACGCCGAAGGCATTCACGCAGCATCTGATTGTTTTTCATGGTAATATTGCGCAAATTATTGATCTCGTCCATAAATGCTTGCTTCTGAATGAAATTTGGTCGATGTGATGTTGAAGAATTTGCTGGGACCGAAGGGAAACTTCCATGTGATGCACTGGCTTGATAAACTTTGAGCGAACATTTCGCTCAGTTAAATGGGCGCGGATGCCAGTGTGCTCAGCATATTGATCGTTGGGTCGAGCAACAATCTGCAACACTTCCCTAACAGGTGGAGTAAAAATCTTCGAGAAAAATGACACGGGGAATGGCACGTCCCGAGAGTAATTGCAGATCGCCATCAGCCATGGTGCATACGGCTTGTGGGAATTGTGATCATCAGCACAAGACACCAAAGTTCTGATGAAGTAGTCTTCAAAATCGAAAGGAAGACCGTGGACTAACTTCAACAGAGCAAGTTGCACATCATTGGGTATGGGAAAATCATCGTGCACATCGAGCATTGGAATCAAAGTCTTCGAAAGAATGTAAAACCATGCCTTTGCTTCAAAGACTAAGTGTCTTGGCTTCGGCTCAGCGGGGTAGTGATCTCCTACGACATCTGGATTCATGAGCGTAGAGAATTCAGCAGGAGTTGGAGCAGGTAAGTCATGGAGCTTGTGTGGTAATCCTTCGAACCGAGGTAAATTTATGATGGCCAGAAATTGGTCGGCATTCATATGGAATACTTGGCCTTGGATCATATAATCAAATTTCCACGTCTTCGAATTCTCGGGATCACCAGTGACATAGAGCGTTGCATAAAATTGCTTGATAAGCTCGGGATTGTAGCCACAATCGAGAGCAAACATCTTGTGAGAATGAAGACCATCAATAGTTTCGGCAACATTCTCGAAACATGAAGTGGAGTACACCGAAGGCATATCAAGGTATTGATGTTGGAAAACTCTTGCCTTGTTGTACAACACACGAGTATAATATATGGCTTGCTCTTGGGTCCAAAACCAAAGAGAATATGCACTTCTGGGCTTCTCGTAGGGATTGGTCCCGAAGAAAAATGGCTTGTGTTCTCGCCTTTTGAAGATGGGACCTCCTCGAGGAACATCTGAGCGGAACAGTGGCAGCATTTCTCTCGGATGAGAAGAATGGAGCAGCTCATCAATAGGAAAAACTTCAGCAGCATTATCAGGCATCTGGAAGATAGGCTCAGCAGGACGAGGAATATAAGATGGAACGTTGACAATATCCTGAGCTGGGATGGCTCCAGGGGCATTCTCCTCGGCCTGCACTTTGACGGCAACTCCTTCGTCGGTTTTAGCATTTTGAGCGGCCTCTTCATTTTCCATGGCCTCCAAATCTTCGTCTAGTTGTGCGAAAGCATCAACCATTTCTTCGTTTGAGGAACTTGATGAGGAGGAGGAAGAACTGTCACTCGAACTGGCATCGCCAGAACTACTTCCTTCGATGGCATCTAGACGAGAAGTAACTGTCGTGATGTCAACATCAGCGTCTTCTCCTTCATGCAGAGTTTGTGCAGAGGAATAATCTTTCTGAGCAAAGGAGATGGGGACGTGAGTTTCTTTCTCGACCTGAGCAGGTTGCTCGGTCTATGCATGGGCTTGGGTCTCGATGGCTGGGGTGGTCGATGGAATGATGTGAGGTGGTGATGGTGGGTTTGGTAGTGATGACGAGGCTTTTGGTGGTGATGGTTTACTAGGTGGAGGTGTTTGTTGTCGAGGTGGAGGAGTGGCTTGGCGAGGGGGTGGAGGTGTTTGGCGAGGGGGTGGAGTTTTCTCACGAGGAGGAGTGGGTTGCTTGGTGGGGGTTGGTGCAGTTTCCTGTCGTGCTGTAGCAGCAACGACCTCGGTTGGCTTGGATTCTTAGCATTCTTCTCGATCTCTGGCGTCCCACGCTCAGAGGTTGGGGCAGAAGACTTTCTCTTTCGAGATTGTCTTTGGTACAGCGCATCATTGTGCTCTTTACATACGGTAGACACAATTTGTCAAACCTTTTCATATACAGCGGTCAAGTTTTCCTTCTGTGCCCTTCTGGATGCTTCAGCAGTTGCAATCTTGGATTTGAAAAACTTTCGGGACTCAATGTCCTCGGTTTCTTCTTGAAGTTGCCTGGTGTAAAACCTTACTTGTTCCTTATCCTTTCGATCCTGGGTGATATATCCTTCCCAGAGAATCATATATCGAGCAACTTGCTCTTGGATTTCAGCAGGAACATCATCCTCGGCAGTGAATCTGTTTGGTGTGGTAGCCATCTTCCAAAGGATATGTGAAATATTGGCAGCATCCCAAGGAGCATGGGCAGCAGATTCTCCTTCGTTGGAGCTCTCTTCATCGACACGAGGGCCGGAAACAACTGGCGCAACAGGGGCAGGGCAGGATCAGGAGAAACTCGAGGAACTGGAGCAGCCTGAGCCTTCTGCCTAGCCTCCTTGGCTTTATTTTCGGCCTCCTTGGTGGCCTTGGCAGCAGCAATGGGTTTTGTGGCGGCACTAGGGGCCGCAGCTTTATCCTTCGAGGCACTAGGGGCCTCTGCATTTTTCTTCACAGCACTAGCGGCTGCAACCTTTTCCTTCGTGACTGTGGGAGTCACTACTTGCTCGGTGGCGCTGGGGGCCACGACCTTTTCCTTCGGGTCACGAGGAATTGTGCCTTCAGAAATCTGTCGACGATACTTTTCACTGACCAAATGTAGAATGCCTAGCTGTTGAGAAACCTGAGCCTTTTTATGCTCGGGCTGACTGTGAAAGTTCAGGAGCTTGGAATTTATCAAGTCTTTTTCTTCTTGTTCCTTTTGCTTAGCCAGTCTTTCCTTTTGCTGAATGAGTGTTTCATTGTCCTCAGCAACATGAGCTTGCTTTCCCTTCGATGTGGCCGAAGGTTTGGGCCGGCGAGCTTGAACAGGTGGAGAAGATGAAATGGGTGGATCTGTGACCAAATTGGTCATATCAATTGTTGCTCGAGGAGCCTGGGCAGCTGGCTCCTGGATCCTAATTCCTTTACTGCTCGATTTCTTCTTCAGAGGAATGTCCTCGACATCAGCCTCTGTACCTGGGTCTTGATCATCTTAGTTTGCTTCTTCATCGGAGCTTGCATCTGGTGGCGAGACAATTACCACCTTTTTCTTTCGCTTGGCTGATTTCTTGCCAGCCTTCGATTTGGCACAAGGGCCAACTTCCTCGTCATCCTCAGCAGCAGCAACATCTTCCTTTCTAGCTTTTGCTTCTTTTCTCTTATGTGCTCGTGCTAACCGAGCATCAACCAGCTCTTGGAAATCAGCAGGTGTTTTGAGAGCAGTTGGGTGAGCATCAGCTGGAGGAGGTGGTCGATTGTCTTTCGTCCACTTGGGCCTTAAAGATTTGACATCAGACCAAGGATGTTTCATTGCAAACAGCCTCTCCCAGCGAGGAATAAGAGACTTGTACTCATACCACCGAAGAGCTTGAAGCCTTCGAATTTCTTGCAGACCATTTTCTCTCGTACGTTCATCCTCTGAACCTGAAGGCGTTCTGAAATTCTTTTCTATGATAAAATCCTCTGATAAACCTTCAGAGTTGTTGGTGATTCTTGTTCGGCCTCCTACACGCTTGGGTGCTCTGACGTTTCCTTCGTTTCCAGACATTTTCTTGCGAAATAGATAGGTACGAGGGAATATAGGAAAGTTGTGAACAAGTACCAGCAGTTTTCGAGAAAAAAAACATTTTGAATGCGGTAAACATGTCGAGAGATTTGTCTTGATGCAAGTTTTCATGAAAGTGCTAGGCTAGATTTCCATCGGGTGAAAATCTAACGAAGAACTTGTATGAATTAATCGCACAAGTATAAATCTATCGATACGATTCTGTAGGAAATGCCTAAGTGAGAATATCCGAGGGATTTCTTACCTAGTTCAGATGGGGAATCGACTGAAAACGCTAGAAACAGATTTCCCAAGGTTCAATGATCCAAACGGATCAAACAGACCTAAAACAAATCACGGAAAATCAAGAAAAAATCTGGATACGATGAACAGACGAGATAGGAATCGTGTCCAGAGCCACACATACCCTAACTTGGCGATGTGCGGCGACTACGGCGACGCGAATGAAGTTCCTCGTCGACGGGAAGGTCTCCAGCGGCTTCCTTCCGGCAGCTAAGCGGCGAGGGAGTCGACGGCGACGAGTAGCACGGCGGCGCGCGAGAGAGAACTTCGGGAGCGGAGAGATGAAGTCGAGGAAATTGCGATGGCTAACCGGTGCGGTGGATCAGTATTTATAGGGAAGGGGTCTAACATACTGTCAGATCTGATCCAACGGCGCAAATTTCGTGTCTCTCCGCATTCAACGGACGGATATTGTGGCGGTAATCGCGGGAAATCCCAACGAACCGAAAGAAAGTTTCTCCACGTCCGAGACCAAACTCATCGAACATCGAGTATAAAAGTAGATAAAAGTTCGATAGATTTTCCTTCGGAATCAATCACATTCGAAGGGAATCTTGATCGAGTACAAAATATACATGTTCACGAGAGAAAAGCACAGATGGGGTAGGGATAGAATAGAGGGAAAACAGGGTCCGATGCTTAATCAATCCGAGGGAAAAACAACGATAAGACTCGGAGTGACAAGTGTATAGGACAACACCAAACAAAAAAAAATAAACGATAAAGAAGCACGATAGAAAATTAACGTAAGTAAAACATAGAAAGAAAAACGTATAATACATAGTACTGATAGTTATGGTCTTACTGCACATTGCGTGAGTCCAAGATGTTCAACTCACACCTTAGTGCACAGAACCTCTTTTCATCCAAGGGCTTCATAAAGATATCAGCCAATTGATCTTCGGTACGAACATGGCTGATAACAATATCTTCTCGCTGAACGTGATCTCGAAGAAAATGATGACATATATCAATATGCTTCGTTCGAGAGTGTTGCACTGGATTATGGGCAATTTTGATAGCACTCTCGTTATCACATAGCAATGGAATTTTCTTCACGAGAATACCATAATCTTTCAGCGTTTGCTTGAGCCACAGAATCTGAGTGCAGCACGAACCGACAACAATGTACTAGGCTTTAGCTGTAGAAATAGATACACAATTCTGTTTCTTCGAGGCCCAACAGACAAGAGATCTACCGAGAAAATGACATGTGCCTGAGGTAGATTTCCTGTCGACTCGATCACCAGCCCAGTCAGAGTCAGAATATCCAACGAGATCAAACTGGGCACCCTTGGGATACCACAGTCCCAAAGTTGGTGTGTGAGCCAGATATCAAAGAATTCGCTTGACAGCAATATGATGTGATTCTTTCGGGTTTCCTGAAAATGAGCACACATACAAACTGATAGCATAATGTCAGGTCTAGATGCACAAAGGTAAAGAAGCGAACCAATCATCGAGCGATATTTCTTCTGATCGAAAGGTTTGCCCTTCTCATCTGCATCTAGATGAACATTCGTAGGCATTGGAGTCTTGATAGTTTTTCAACTGACAAGATCAAACTTCTTCAGGCAATCTCTGAGATACTTCTCTTGAGAAATGAAAGTCCCATTCTTCTGTTGACGGATTTGAAGCCCGAGAAAGAACTTCAATTCTCCCATCATAGACATTTCATATTTCTTCGACATCATGCGAGCGAATTCTTCGCTAATATCAGGGTTAGTACAGCCAAAAATAATATCATCGACATAAATTTGACACACAAAAAGATCATTTTTGTATGCACGAGTAAAAATAGTCGGATCAGTTGTTCCTGGTTTGAAGACCTTCTTCAGAAGAAAATCCTTCAGATTTTCATACCAAGCACGAGGTGCTTGCTTTAACCCATATAGGTCCTTGTGCAACCTGTACACCTTATGAGGATTTTTAGGGTCTTCAAAACCTGGTGGCTGCATAACATATACTTCTTCTTCGATTTCACCGTTAAGAAATGCACTTTTGACATCCATTTGATATAGCAATATACCATTGTAATTGGCAAAAGCAAGCATGACACGAATGGATTCAAGTCAAGCAACTGGCGCATAAGTCTCACCGAAATCAATACCTTCGATTTGGGTGTAGCCTTGTGCAACCAGTCGAGCTTTATTCCTTACCACAATGCCATCTTCATCTTGCTTGTTGCGAAAGATCCACTTCGTACCAATGATATTATGCTTCGTTGGATCAGGTCTATCGACAAGGGACCAGACTTTGTCTCTCTCGAACTGATTAAGTTCTTCGAGCATAGCAGTCATCCAGTCTGAGTCCTTCATGGCTTCATCGAATTTTGATGGTTCTAGCATGGGTACAAACGAAAAATTTCCACAGAAGTTAGCTAATCGAGTACGAGAACGAGTGGTGGGGCGATCTGGTAAACGAATCTCTTCGAGAATTGAGTCGACGTCCACTCTTCTTCGAACACGAGGTAAAACTCCTTCATCATCTTGTGGATCTGGTTGATCTTCGGGATCATCTTGTCCTTCAGGATCAGCATGTCCTTCGGGATCATTTCCTTCGGGTTCAGCTTGTCCTTCGGGATGAGCATTTTCTTCGTTTATGCGTTCTCCTTCGACCTGTACATCATTTGCTTCAGGATATTGATCTCCAGCACCCCGGGCTATGTGTGGGAACATTGGACCATCATCATCCCTGTTGACTTGATGTGCATTTCCTTCGACAGGTCGAATATCTCCAACAGCCATGTACCTGATAACTTCATCTAAAGGTGGTTCATCCAGGTTAAGAGGTAATTGCTCTTTTTGAGAGCCGTTAGTTTCATCAAATCGAACATTTACAGTTTCTACAACTTTGCCAAGATGTGAGTTGTAAACTGTGTAAGTGTGAGAATTCGAACCATAACCTAGGAGAAAACCTTCGTGAGCCTTTGGGGCAAACTTGGAGCTGTGATTCATATCTCTGATATAGCATGGAGCACCAAAAACCCTAAGATATGAAACATTCGGCCTTTTACCAGTGACGAGTTCATGTGAAGTTTTCTTCAGAAATTTGTGCAGATAAACCTTGTTGATGATATGACATGCAGTATTGATAGCTTCGGCCCAGAACCTGATAGGGGTCTTGTATTCAGCAAGCATTGTTCTGTCCATTTCAATAAGTGTTTGATTCTTTCTCTCGACCACACCATTTTGTTGGGGTTTGTAAGCAGCTGAGAATTCATGAGTAAAGCCATATTCATCAAGAAATTCTTCGATATGAGTGTTTTTGAATTCTGTACCATTATCACTTCTGATATGCTTGAGAGATAATTCATATTCAGTCTGAGCTCTCTTTGCGAAAGTTTTGAAAATTTCAACAACCTTGCTCTTGTCATCTAGAAAGAAAACCCAAGTATATCGAGAGAAGTCATCAACAATAACCAGACCATACTTGTTACCTCCAAGACTAGCATAATTTTGAGGACCAAATAAATCCATATGAAGTAATTCAAGAGGACGAGTAGTGGTCATAATGGTTTTTGCTGAGTGATGTTTCTTGGCAATCTTTCCTGCTTCACAAGCACTGCATAGACGATCTTTATCGAATTTCACATTATCAATTCCAACGATGTTCTTCTTTGAGATAAGAGTTTGAAGATTTTTCATTCCTGCATGACCAAGTCTTCGGTGCCATAACCAACCAGAAGTGGCTTTGGCCATTAAACATGTGGACACTGCAGGTCCCGAAGAAAAATCAACGATATAAAGATCACCCTTGCGATATCCTTCGAACACGAAGGAATAGTCATCCTGTGAAAAAACAACACAACGGGACGCATAAAACAGTACAAGGATACCCATATCACAAAGTTTTGAGATAGACATAAGATTATATCCTAGTGATTGAACAAGCATAACCTTATCGATATGCTTATCTTTCGATATCGCAACCTTACCCAAACCAAGTACTTTTCCTTTGTTGTGGTCACCGAAGGTAATGTATCTCTGTGAAGATTCAGTAAGTTTGTCTTCGGTGAACAAATCTTTGTCTCCGGTCATATGATTTGTACATCCACTATCCATGACCCATTCGGATCCACCGGAGACATAGCCCTGCAGAAGAATTAGTTCTTCTTAACCACCCAGAAACGAGCACGTTACTTAGAAGGCATGGTAGAGCTAGATGAGGCAGCAATATTATATCGAACAGGATTGCATTGTCGATCAGGACCATCAAGCACACCATAAATATAATTCCTCGACGAGGGGTTAGAGTATCGATGGGTAACAACAATTTTGGTGTTATTGTCACGATGAAGATAAACATTTCTATCGACCCGATAGTATTCCTTCTGGGGAAAATTTGAAGTAGGCACCAAGGGTTCATTTCTATCCTCGAGAGAATAGTAGTGATTAGGTGGTACCGAGGATTTTCCCTGCATAGAATGGTTAGGGGGCAGTTATTCTACGAGAGATTTGCGAACCCAAATCTGTCGCTTATAGAAACCAATCTTTGGAGGAGTACCAACGAATTCAGCCGACACCTTTCCTTCCTGATCTTTGACAAGCTTATAGTCAGAATCAAGTGATTCATCGACAATAGCCTTATCAATTTTGCAACTGAAACTTGAAAGATTAGCAATGTCAATGGGCTTTTCTTTCGCAAGAACCCAGACAGTTTTAGGATACTGCTCGGGTTCCCAGTAGGTTCCATCAGGGTTGATTTTCCTTTCGAAGTCAACTCCTTCGTTTCGTGGATTCCTGTGAAGAAGAGCTTTTCGTAGGATATCACATAGGTACTGGTGTCCCTGCACACTTTTGAACATGCCTGTTTCAAATAATTTTTTCAACCTGAGGAGTTCCTCGGTAATGGTTTCCTCGTTCGAGGGGTTAGCATCATCAATAACAAAAGGATGCTTTCCTTTCGATCTCTCAGAAATAGACTCAATTTTACTTCGTTCCCAACAAGTTAAGCAAGGTGAAGTAGATTCATTTTTAGTTTCTGAGCCTTGTTGAGCCATGAGAGTGAGATTGACGCTTTCCAACTCTTCATTAGCCTCTCTTAGTTTCTCGAGAGCCATTTTCCTTTGAAGGAATTCATAGGTTAGTTTCTCGTAGTCCACTAAGAGAAGATCATGCCGAGAGGAGAGTTCATCATACTTTTCTTTCAGAGCAGCATGCTCGTTTGTCAAAGTTTGACCTTTCTCAATCTCATCGATCAACAAAGTCTCAGATTTTTGAATAGTTTCACTTAGAGAATCTAGTTCATCTTGTTGGATAGAGGCAATTTTAGCAAGTTTAGCATAGCTTATCCGAGAGTCACTTTCATAAGAAGATCCATCAGAAGTATCATAGGAATTCTTAGATGAGGATACCTTAGCCTTGGCCATGAAGCAGTAAGCTGGAGATTCATCTTCACTGCTTTGGTTGGAGAAGAATGAACTTGAATTCTTGTTCGAAGCAAATGCTAGACCAGCAACACCATCAGATTCAGAACCAGAACCAGAACCAGATCTTGACTTTGATTCAGCTTCGGAACCGGATGCTTCATCTTCAGAGTTCATCTCTTTACCCAGATAAGCTTTGGCACGGTGAGAATTCTTGCGTCGAGAGGAATGTGATTTTGAGGAAGAACTCTCTCGATGCTTGTGATACTTCTTTTTCTTGTCATCATCAGAACCATCTTTCTTGTCTTTTCTGGACTTTGAATCATATCTCTTCGAATCATAATTTTTGCTCGATCTGTGTGACTTGCTCGAAGAGCTGCTGTGAGAGTGCTTTGATTTATGTTCAATTTCTCAGAGAGGACAATCAACAATGAAGTGACCTGGCATCTTGCACTTGTAGCAACAGTTATCTTTCGCTGATGAGTTTCTGGATGATGATCGATGCTGTGATGAATTGCTCGAATGTCTTGAAGAGTAGTTTTTCTTCGGTGAAGAGGAGTTCCTTCTCTGAAAGCGGTTGAATCTTCTCATTATCAGTGCCAGATCGTTTCCAATGTTCTCGGGGTCATCAGAGGCACCACCAGATTCAGAACTGGCTTCAGGAGAGGAGTGATGTGAAGCTCTGGCCTTGAGTGCATGAGATTTCCTTCGGGTCCCATTAACATCTCGTTTTTCATCTTCTTCCATCTCGAAGGTATTGAGTCTCTCAAGAATATCAGTGGCAACTAGATCCTTGAAATCAGTCCTTTCCTTAATCATCAACACAATGTGAACGAAGGAATCATCAAGGGAACGGAGCAAAGTTCTGACAATAATCCGATTGGTAATGTCATCGGCACCGAGTGAAATCAGTTCATTTGACAGCGCAGTGAGTCTGCTGTATATGGAACTAACTTTTTCTCCCTCGTGCCTCTTGAAACGATAGAACTTTCTTCGAAGGGTGTCAATACGAGCATCTTTCTGAGTAGAGACACCTTCACCAATCTTCTCGAGATAATCCCAAACACCTTTGGCTGAAGGAATATTCTTGACCTCATGATATTTTTCTGGAATCAGATGATTTGTGATGAATACCCAGACTTCAGCATCGAGGGCCATCTTCTTAGCCTCTTTAGGAGTGATCGCACTTCTGTCTTTGACATTTACACCATTCTTGACAACTTCCCAAGCGGCAGAGTTGATGGCCATGATGTTCCTCTTCATTTTGTCCTTCCAATAGGGATAGTCCTTCCCATTGAAGATGACAATAGGTTCCCCCTAGCGAACAGCTGCAAAAGACATTCTTGACAACACTCCAGGTGGTTAGACCAAAATACGCAGAGCGTAGGGAGTGCCTAGCTCTGATACCAATTGAAAGCTCAAGAATGATCAGAGGGGGAGGGGCTGAATGATCACTTCTAAAAATTCTAAGGAACTTAGAAGGAATTCATGCAAACATAGTAGGACTACAGACATCTCGAAGGAAATACAGTATAGAAAGTAATGCATGACCCGAAAGGATTTGGAGCGAAGGAAAACATCGAAGGAAAACAGTTAACGAGTAAGTACTTAATGTAAATGCTAGAAGGAAAACGAGCCTGACACGACGATGTTTGGTAAACCAGTTCACACTCTGCAAAGTGCTACGTCTGGTTGGAGGGACTGGTGATTGAACACCTGGAGCAAAACTCTCTCCGTCCTATTCTCCACTGCAACAAACTCCTCGAGCTTGTCCAGTTTTCACTCGTGGTAGATGATTCAGGAAATCTCCGAGACCTTTACAAACTTCCTTCAGCAGCGACAATTACTCTTCGACTGCTTGACAGGCGACGCCTAACCGTCTAGGAGAGTTGCAGTTCTCCAAGATAAAAAGATCGGCTAATCTCGACCTAAGTCTATATGAATTGCTCAACTCAGCTCAGACTTGGGTTTTGGTTTTCTCTCGATGAAACTCTTTGGGATGCTCACAGACTTCTGTCTTAGAATCTTCAGTGGAGCAGCCAACCGGAAATGGCGGGTAGGTGCGGGGTATTTATAGTTGGCGATCCCGATGGGTAAAATGACTGAAGTGACCCAATGCGACCGCTTGACGCGTGTCCACAACGGTCGGAATACAATCACTGCGCAACTTTACTTGAGGAACAAGTAAGCTGACTTACCGAACGATTTCTCTCTCGAAGGCACAAAGTGTGATGACTTTGCCTTCGAGCTATTCACTCGACTCAGTAAGATTTCTCTCGGTAGGCTTTCTTGGGTTTAGGTTGAGCAGAGCAAATTCACTTCGACAAAGATCTCAACTAGCAAACCCCTCTTAATAGTACGGTTTTTCCTACGACTCAAGAAAATAAAGAGAAACTAGTAAAAAGACTAAGTCTTCGACCAGCTTCATCTTTCTCCTTGTTGCGCTTTTACTCGAGAGAGTCATCTTCTTCGACGACATTTTTAGGGGTCGTCTTCCTTCAAAGGTTTCAGTAGATGACTGCAGCTTCGCTGCAGTGAGTTGTCCTTTGACCTTCTACTTGCAAACTCCATTCTTTAGGAACCTAAGTATCTGTTTATACTCGAAAACAATATTAGTTCCACTTCTGCTTTGTCCAACAATGTCCAAAACCTTCGGGGGCAAAACTTGCTCTTACAGAATGTAAGAAGGGTTAGTTGGTCTGGCAAAGTCATTGGGAATGGCATCACTTCTCTTGGTCACTCTTCCCTCAATGGCCTTTGCCACCTTTTCTTGAGGCTTCTCCCCTTCCTTCACAAATGTGACTTCCTTTGAAGGAGGAGGAGCCTTGCCTTTCTTCTTTTTGTTCTTCCTCTTCTTGTTCTTCTTCTTTGATGAACTTGCACCAAAACCAATGCCTTCCTTGCCAATGACCTCCTTTTGGGAACTCAAGAGATCATTAAGGTTCTTCTCTCCTTGAATGCATGAGACAAGTCCCTTCTCAAGTTGTGCCTTCAACCTAGCGTTTTCCTCAACAAGAGGAGCATGCTCACAACAAGAGTTAGAGGAACTAGGTTTCTCTACCACAATAATAGGAGAAAAGGTAGTAATTTATTTAGTGATTTGCATACTTGTTTCATCATGAGCCTTCTTGAGAGCCATGAGTTCGTGTTTTAAGGACTTGTGGTCCTTTTCAACTTTCTCATGATCCACAAGAATTCTTTCATGAGCCTCAACAAGTTCATCATTTTTAGTCTTGAGATCACAAGCGATAGCATTAGAATGTTTAAGGTCAAGTTTGAGCTTAGAGATATCAATAGCATACGTCTCATCAAGAGACAACTTAAGCTCACGCTCTTCTTCGAGAGAATGGGATAGCTCCCCTATCTCATCCGCATAGTCGCGACTATGACCTTGCAACTCGGTGATATTCTCATCTAGTTGCTCAATGTGAGCATGGGCTTCACCAAGTTGTTCCAAGAGAGCCACAAAGTGTCCCTTGGCAACGCCCTTGAGCTTGGACAAGAAGAGCTCGAATTCATTTTCTTCTTGAGATTTGGGCTCCTCATTATCCTCCACACAATCCAACAATGAAGGGTTAGTGGGAGTAAACGGTTTAGAGTGAGGAGTTACCGAGGTGGTCTTGGCCATAAGGCACTTGTGGATGATGTGAGGATTCTCGTTGGGGGAGTTGAAGAGAGACGTTGATGAGGGGGAGTCAATGGCGATAGCAACTGTGGCGGTTGCCACAATCTCACCACTTTCTTCATCATCCTCATCATCGGAATAGTATTCTTCTTGAGCCACTGATACGTCCCAAACGTATCTATAATTTCTGCTTGCTCCATGCATGTTTTGTGTGACTTTGCCATGTTTTGGTTGAACTTTATTACACTTTTAAACCAATTTGGACTAACCTACTAATGCAGTGCACCCAGTTGCCAGCTTCTGGTTTTCTGCTGTTTTTGTTTTTCAGGTTTTCCGGCTGATTAAAGTGCCCAAAAAATTCCGCAAATATTATATTAAAAAATCAGCGGGCAGGAAGCTTCCGGAATAACCAAGTGAGAGAGCCGGGACCACCACCAGGGAGCCAGAAGGGTCCCTGGCGCGGCCCCAACCCTAGGGCGCGCCAGGCACCCTCCTGGCTGCCCTGGGTGGCCCCTCGACGCCCCCTTCGCCTATATAACCCCCTCGGGGTAGAAACCCTTAAAAAAGAACTCTTTTTCGCGGAAACCTCTCTGTTCCGCCGCCGCCGCCGTTTTCAGATCGGGGCTGCCTGGAGAAGCTGCCCCGGCACCCTGCCGGAAGGAGATCACCCCTCTGGGAGACCATCCATAGCCATGGACGCCTCCCGTATGTACCGTGAGTAGTCCCCCTTGGACCATGGGTCCGTGATCAGTAGCTATGTGATGTCCTCTCCCTCTTTTGTGCTTCCACTTTCGAGACCTCGTGAGCTGCCTCACATGATCGAGGCACCTATGTAATTTTCTGCTGTTGCTATGCTGAGTTTGTTGGGATCTGATGGATTATGAGACTATGTTCAGATTGTGATGAGTAATATATTTGGTTTTCCCTTTTATATTTTGTTCTTGAGTAAATTCTTGCATGTTCTCCGTTGCAGTATTTGCTTTGGCCAAGTTATTTGCTTGCAACTCCAAGAGAGAGCGTTATGCTCGATTGTGGGTTCAGCCCCCTGATGTCTAGCTTGAGTGACAGAAACATGAGACTAGGGGATGTGCTGTTGCCACCAGGGATAAAACAACGGTGATTGTGCCTATTGGTGCAAGAATTGTTTACTTTATGCAAAGTTCTTTTAATGCAGTTGTCTGTTGCTTTGAGTTTACACTTTGGGTGGGATTCACAACTTAATACCAGCGAGATGTTCTGGATAGATATCTCAAGGTGGATGATTCGTAGTAGATGCAGATGGATTTCGGTCTACTTACGTTGGCGTACTGCCCATTGCTTTTGAGCCCTTCCTTTCTTTGCAGCATAGTTAGCATTGCGATGCCTTCATAATCCTGTCAATTGCCCAACTGTGATTTGTTTACCTCGCTAGCATTTTTATCGTCTTTTGGGAGAGAGACATCACTAGTGAAAATCACCGGACTCCGGTCCATCTTCATACCATTGTTCACACCCACTATTTACCTTTCTGTTTTACTTTTACTAGTACCTTTTTATCTCTTGCGTTTGATCCTTTGTAAACGACAAGGTCGGAGGAATTGACAACTCCTCTGAACTCGTTGGGAGCAAAGTTATTTGTTTTGTGCAGGTCCACGACAACTCCACGCATCAGAATAATTTCTGGCGCCGTTGCCACCTATCGTACTTATCGTTGAGTCCTACTGGAGACAAACCTTGGTATCTTTACTGAGGGAAATTACCGCTACGCTGCATCTCAACCTTCCACTTGGGGTAACCAACGAGGGGCGAGAATCCATCAAGCTAATTTCTGGCGCCGTTGCCGGGGACTCAAAGGAAGTACAAATACGCGAGTCCTGATAACCGCCAATTTCTGGCGCCGTTGTCGGACTCCTGTATAAAAAATAGGGGAGCTACACGCTATCTTTTACCTTTGCTTTTTAGTCTTGTTAGTTTACCTTTCAGTTTTTACTTTTGTGTCTCTAATCAAAAATACCAAAAATACCTGCTGCTACTATGGGTTCCAATGAAAACACTAAGTTGTGTGACTTCACCAGTCACAACAACAGTGACTTTATCTGCACACCTATTGCCAAGAGAGTTGAAACGGTGAAAACTTTGGAGGAGACACCTATCTTTAATTTTAATGAAACTCCAACTGATTTCCCCCCTTTTGATTTTATTCCAAGAAGCATTTTTATTCGTCCTTTATTTGATAAACCTATTAAGACTAGTTGCACTATTGAAGAGATTTTTTATGATCATGGTAATGGTTCAATAGATGCAACTTGATCTTCTGCTTTAAGCCTAGCTAATGGCTCTAAAGAAGCGCTTTCGGGAGGCAGCCCGCAACGAATTTAGGTTTTTCGTTTTGCTTTTGTTCTGTTCTTAGTGGTCTTGATGATTGTTACTACTGTAGTAACATCATTGTATCTTTATTTTTCAAACTTTGTGCCAAGTTTAGCCTCAGAGTGCTTGAAAGTTCAAAAGTTGGAGCTTGCTGTCCAGAAACAGATTCTGTCTTCTTGACGGGAAAATTCGCGATAAATCACCAGATCATCTTTTTGATCTGAAATGTTTTGACAGCATGCTCCATAGAATTGGCTTGCTAGCCCCTGTTCAAAGTTTTTTGATTTGAGTTGCAGAAGTACCTCGGAAAAAATCCCCTTTCTCTGTTGTTCTGTTTTTCTCAGCTTCTGCCCCAGTTTTTCTTTTCGCAGTTTTGCAATTCTTAAGCTTGCTTTTTCTTTGCAAACTTTTTTGGGCAGGCAAGAGAAATAATAGCTATTCCTGGAAATCTTTATTTGCAGTAGAGGAAAATTATTTTATTAGGGTACTAACCTCGCTAATCAGCCTACAATGAGTTATGTATGAAGGGAGTTTTCAAGTGCGCGATGGAAGGTGATGAAAGAAGATCCAGGAGTGTCAAGCACTCAAGCTTGGGGATGCCCAAGTGCACCCGCAATTAATATTCAAGGAGACTCAAGCGTCTAAGCTTGGGGATGCCCCCGGTGCATCCCCTTCTTCATCAACAATCATCGGTCTGTCTTTCGTTGCACTATATTTTTATCACTTCATGCGTTATGTGCTTTGCTTGGAGCGTCTCGCTCTTTACTTTTCTAGGTTTGTTTTGATTTCTTTGCTGTAGTAACAAGTTAGACCCCAACTTACTCTTTTGTGTGGGAGAGAAACACGCTCCACTTGAACTAGAACTCCTCATAGGATTTGCATGCTTATTTCTTTTAGCTGTGAGTTGTTCTTTTTCTTTTCTTAGCTGCTGGTCTGTTTAGCTGTAGTGCTTTAGTGTTTCTAGAGCTTTTCTTTTCAGGTTGAACTTTCTATAGGTTGCATGTTTTATCTTGTTAGAGAGTTTGCCTGTTGCACTGAGTTCTGTGTCTTGACTAGAAAGTAGGTAGTTAAA
Source organism: Bromus sterilis (assembly GCA_950022295.1). Lineage (NCBI taxonomy): Eukaryota > Viridiplantae > Streptophyta > Magnoliopsida > Poales > Poaceae > Bromus > Bromus sterilis. The sequence goes on along the minus strand of OX465596.1, from coordinate 340,409,382 downwards.
GTTGCTTTTCTTTTTGAAGTAGTAACTTGCAATAGTTTTGAGGTATTGACTAGAGTAATGTTTGAACTTTTGGTGTCAAGAGCTCTTGCCTATTAGTGATAGATGTCGTATTTTGGGCAATCCGTGTGTTTTTCGAAAACCAAAAAACCCCTGTTGAGAACTCTAGCTACTAGATGGATCACTAACCTCTGGAGGGTTCGAATATTAGAGTACACTCACGTACCATGAGTCGAGGATGCGCAAGGATAACCAAACCCCCATACACTCCTCCTCGGGGTACCTGTCTCTTTGTGAACCTCCTATTAGATTGAGAGTTACCGATAATAAGTGCATGAGTTCTTCGGACTAATGTGAGTATTCGAAAGTTGACATTTCCACCTACCCATACTTTTTCTAGCCTCTTCGGTACTGTGCATTGCCCTTTCTCACCTCGAGAGTTGGCGCATACTTCGCCGGTGCATCCAAACCCTTGGCATGATACACTCTGTCATCATAAGCCTCATTATATCTTTCCTCAAAACAACCACCATACCTACCTACAAGGCATTTCCATAGCCTTTCCGAGATACATTGCCATGCAACATCCACCCTCTCATGACTTGATCTTCATGTCATACATGCTACTTGCTTGATCGATGAACCGCATGCTAGTTGGGCCTTGCCCTAATCATTGCTACATGACGCGCTAGTATCATTGCATATCCTGCTATCCTGGCAGAGGTATACATTTGCATCATGATTAGTTACATTTTCTTTTTGTGAGTACCTTTGTAAAGTGTGAAAGATCTCCTATATTCTTGTAAAATATAGAGTATTGCCCCTAAAGTGAGGAAAAGATCCCAAAGAGGACAAAATCAAAAGATCCCAAAGAGGACAAATGAGAGTTAAATAGAAAGAGCCATTGAGGCCACCAAAAAATAAAATAAAAAGAGAAAAAGAAAAATAAAAAGAGAGAAGGGGGCATACTACTATTCCTGTTGAGAGATCCACACTAGTACTTCATCTTCTATCCCTTGTACTCCATAGAGATTATCATCATGCATATAGTTATGTGGGGAACTTTTACACTATAGAAATTGGCTTGTATATTCCAATGATGAACCTCCTCAAACGAGCTCTAGGTCTTCTTGAGCAAGCAAGTTAGATGCACCCCCACTAGTTCCATTGGAGAGCTTTTAGCTCACATGTGCATCCGTTGTATGGCAATCCCTACTCCTCACATCATATCTATCATATGGCCTTCTCTCGCCTATGATTGTCCTCATTGATGTGAGCCTTTCACACACCTTTTTGTCTTCCTCCTCCACCCTTTTTCTGTTTCGCCTTTTAGGTGTCAACTTTCTTGCTCACGCTCATCCATTGCATGAGTGCTTAAAATATCGAAAGGGAGTGGATCAGTTTGACTTGTACTTGGCTAGTGGTCTGAGGACGAGTCCAGATAAGAATCCAAAGGAGACTAAGTGTGAAACTTTAGTAGATAGTTGTTCTCAACAACCTTTTTTCTCTTTCTTCCCAGTCCCTTGCTTGCACGCAAACACCATCTGGAGACATTCGAGTCACGGACAGCAAGAGCTCTTGCACCTTTTGTTCTTTTGTTGCTTGTGTTAATGCCAATATAGACTCTTGCCTGTTAAGACTTGAATTGAATTTCATGCTTTGATTGCTTTACTTAACAGTCCTTATTTGGTTGTGTGGCATGTCACCACAAAAATTATGCTTGTTATCATTTACCTACTCGAGGACGAGCAGGAATTAAGCTTGGGGATGTTGATACGTCCCAAACGTATCTATAATTTCTGCTTGCTCCATGCATGTTTTGTGTGACTTTGCCATGTTTTGGTTGAACTTTATTACACTTTTAAACCAATTTGGACTAACCTACTAACACAGTGCACCCAGTTGCCAGCTTCTGGTTTTCTGCTGTTTTTGTTTTTCAGGTTTTCCGGCTGATTAAAGTGCCCAAAAAATTCCGCAAAAATTATATTAAAAATCAGCGGGCAGGAAGCTTCCTGAATAACCAAGGGAGAGAGCCGGGACCACCACCAGGGAGCCAGAAGGGTCCCTGGCGCGGCCCCAACCCTAGGGCGCGCCAGGCACCCTCCTGGCTGCCCTGGGTGGCCCCTCGACGCCCCCTTCGCCTATATAACCCCCTCGGGGTTTAAACCCCTAAAAAAGAACTCTTTTTCGGGGAAACCTCTCTGTTCCGCCGCCGCCGCCGTTTTCAGATCGGGGCTGCCTGGAGAAGCTGCCCCGGCACCCTGCCGGAAGGAGATCACCCCTCCGGGAGACCATCCATAGCCATGGACGCCTCCCGTATGTACCGTGAGTAGTCCCCCTTGGACCATGGGTCCGTGATCAGTAGCTATGTGATGTCCTCTCCCTCTTTTGTGCTTCCACTTTCGAGACCTCGTGAGCTGCCTCACATGATCGAGGCACCTATGTAATTTTCTGTTGTTGCTATGCTGAGTCTGTTGGGATCTGATGGATTATGAGACTATGTTCAGATTGGGATGAGTAATATATTTGGTTTGCCCTTTTATATTTTGTTCTTGAGTAAATTCTTGCATGTTCTCTGTTGCAGTATTTGCTTTGGCCAAGTTATTTGCTTGCAACTCCAAGAGAGAGCGTTATGCTCGATTGTGGGTTCAGCCCCCTGATGTCTAGCTTGAGTGACAGAAACATGAGACTAGGGGATGTGCTGTTGCCACCAGGGATAAAACAACGGTGATTGTGCCTATTGGTGCAAGAATTGTTTACTTTATGCAAAGTTCTTTTAATGCAGTTGTATGTTGCTTTGAGTTTACACTTTGGGTGGGATTCTCAACTTAATACCAGCGAGATGTTCTGGATAGATATCTCAAGGTGGATGATTCGTAGTAGATGCAGTTGGATTTCGGTCTACTTACCTTGGCGTACTGCCCATTGCTTTTGAGCCCTTCCTTTCTTTGCAGCATAGTTAGCATTGCGGTGCCTTCATAATCCTGTCAATTGCCCAGCTGTGATTTGTTTACCTTTCTAGCACTTTTATCGTCTTTTGGGAGAGAGACATCACTAGTGAAAATCACGGGACTCCGGTCCATCTTCATACCATTGTTCACACCCACTATTTACCTTTCTGTTTTACTTTTACTAGTACCTTTTTATCTCTTGCGTTTGATCCTTTGTAAACGACAAGGCCGGAGGAATTGACAACTCCTCTGAACTCGTTGGGAGCAAAGTTATTTGTTTTGTGCAGGTCCACGATAACTCCACGCATCAGATTAATTTCTGGCGCCGTTGCCACCTATCGTACTTATCGTTGAGTCCTACTGGAGACCAACCTTGGTATCTTTACTGAGGGAAATTACCGCTACGCTGCATCTCAACCTTCCACTTGGGGTAACCAACGAGGGGCGAGAAGCCATCAACCACCAACACACGTTGTGGCTTCTTCTTCACAAAGGTCTTGTTCAATGGTGGCTTGTTCTTGTCCTTACGGATGAGCTTTCCACCGTGGTCTTCTCTCTTCTCATAAGTGCAATCCGCAACAAAATGACTCACGTTGCCACAATTGAAGCAAGTCCTTATTCGTTGGCCCTTTGGCTTGAAGCTACTTGTGTTGGACTTGAAGTTCTACTTGTTGCCCCAAAATTGTCTTGAGGCTAGAGCCATGTGCTCATTGTAAGCATACTTGGTGTCCTCCGGACCGACATCCTCATCATCTTCATCTTCCTCAACTTGAACCTCCTTGGCCTTCAAGGCGAGAGACGACATCTTGGAGCCACTTTGGCGAGCCAATTTTAACTCGGCCGTGGAGTCCAAGATTTCCATGGCAACAAATTCATCCAAGACTTGGTTTGAACTCAACTCGCGAAAGTCGGGCCTTTGACGAATGACCTTGGTGATATGCTTCTTGTGTAGGAGCATAGCCGTAATGAACTTTCTCTTTATCCATCCGTCGTCGGTGTCCATGCTCCCATGGTCCGTCATGGAATTTGCGAGAGCCACCAACCTTTGATGAACATCCTCGGAAGACTCCCCTTCATTCCTGACAAAGTGATCGGCTTGATCTTGAATCTTGTCAAACTTTGAGCACCGTATGCTAGTGCTTCCCATGAGAGTACTCTCAAGAATATCCCACATCTGCTTGGCCGTTTCACACTTTAGGACAAGATTGTATTGCTCTTCCTTCAACCCATTTCCTATCACGAGCATAGCATGACTGTTGATGGTGTTGTCTCGATATTCTCTTGGGGTCAAGTTGTGGCGGTCACGAGGAGTGAATCCCTCCTCAACAATGCGCCACAGTTCCACGGAAGACCCCTTCAAGTGTCTCTTCATGTGATGAGACCAAACCGGATAAGCATCTTTGTTAAGGATGGGAATAATGCCTGCATGTGCAAAATGGGGTTCGGGTAGAGGTAGAGAGTTATAAGTAACAGGAGGAGCCACCGCGGAATGAATACCCCATCCATTCCCCGTACGATGAATGGATCGGATATCATTCCTACCATCATCATTAGGTTGGGAGATGACATCTCCTCCACCCAACGTTGGAATGTTGGGGATGGTGGTGGGGTTGCTCTCCGTGGGCATCTTTGACATGAGACAACTAAGCATATCGGTAACTTTGTTCATGTGAGCCTTAATGGCGGACATGCCTTCATTGTACTCATGTCTGGAGATGGATGAAGAGTCATCCTTCCCGAGCGTATTCGTGAAGCCCTCGATACTTCGATTCCCTTCCAAAAGAGAAGGGTTCGGAGTATCCCCTGGAAGCTCAACCTCTACCGGTTTATCCTCTTCCGACATCCTCTTAAGGCGGTAAAGCCCTTAATAAGAGACGAGGCTCTGATACCAATTGAAAGGATCGAAATGTCGACTAGAGGGGGGGGGGTGAATAGGCGACTAACACTTTTTAAACTTTTCTTAACAATTTAGGCTCAACAAGGAATAGGTTGTCTAGATATGCAACTATGTGAGCAACCTATATGCCAACAACTAAGATATAACAAGCAAGCAATAAAAAAGCAAGGAAAGTAACTTGCGCAAAGTAAAGGTAAAGGGGAACATGGGAGACAAGGATATGTTTCCGAAGTTCCTTCTCTTTCGAGAAGTACGTATCCGTTTTTTGAGAGGGTGAGGAGAACAATGCTCACACGAAGCCAACGAGGGCCACCCTATTTCTCCTCACGCTCTTACCGATGTAAGATGCCGTGATCCACTACGAGGCGGCCTTGAAGGTGGCAACAAAACCTTTACAAACAAGGTTGGGGATAACTCGACAACTTAATTGGAGGCTCCCAATGAAACCTGTGACATCCTGGCTTAGTAGGAATGAAAGACTACTCATATCAACAAGGTGCACCTTCTTTTCCGGGAGCCCAGATCCAAAGAACTCCAAAGTTAAGCGTGCTTGGCTTGGAGCGATTTGAGGATGGGTGACCGACCGGGAAGTTGTTCCCGGGTGCGCACGAGTGAGGACAAAGTGCGCAGGAAAGACTAGTGTTGGTCTGTGGGGACAGTCTAGATCCCGCCAGGCGTACGCCGGGAACCGGTGGGTGTGACCGGGGCGTTACAAATGGTATCAGAGCCGACCCTTGCGGTTATACGGGCGTGTGTGGGTCAGTGCGCGAACATGTGGGACATGTGTCGGCACTGGACGCACAGACGTGTGCCAAGAGGGAACGTTCCTGTGGGACGATGAGGACATCGGTTCCTTTGAGTGGGGGTGTATGTGACATCCTGGCTTAGTAGGAATGAAAGACTACTCATATCAACAAGGTGCACCTTCTTTTCCGGGAGCCCAGATCCAAAGAATTCCAAAGTTAAGCGTGCTTGGCTTGGAGCGATTTGAGGATGGGTGACCGACCGGGAAGTTGTTCCCGGGTGCGCACGAGTGAGGACAAAGTGCGCAGGAAAGACTAGTGTTGGTCTGTGGGGACAGTCTAGATCCCGCCAGGCGTACGCCGGGAACCGGTGGGTGTGACCGGGGCGTTACAAAACCACGAAGCTTCACCACAATGGAATGTGGCTTCGAGGTGACCTCTTCCGTCTAGGGCACCAACACACCCAAGAGTAACAAGATCCACAAGGGATTAGTGGGGGGAATTAAATATCCTTCGGTGGAAGTGTAGATCGGGGCCTTCTCTTCCAAACCCTAGAGAACCAACAACTTTTGATGGCTAGGGAGGGAGATCGGGCAAGAATGGAGCTTGGGCGACAATGGAGATGAGAGCAATAAATGAGGTGAGTCTCAATGGGGAAGAAGACCCCCTTTTATAGGTGCCCTTAAATGCAGCCGTTGGTTGTCCACCAACCACGGTAGTACCGCTCCAGAAGCGTTACTACCGCGCTGCGGTACTACCGGACCGAGAGCGGTACTACTGCTCCACGGTACTACCGAGCCCCAGTGCCGCCCCCACTACCGCAGAGTCCAGTGGGAATCCGGTAGTGGATGCGGTACTGGTTCACGGTACTACCGCGCAGCGGTACTACCGCTCTGCGAATGGTACTACCGCTCTACGGTACTACCGAGCCCCCATGCCGCCTCCACTACCGCAAAGTCCAGTGGGAATCCTGTAGTGGATGCGGTACTGGTCCACGGTACTACCGCAGAGTGGTACTACCGCTCTAGGAGCGGTACTACCGCCCTGGCAGAGCCAAGGAGCCACATCCAAGAGTCCCCACACCTCCATGACGCAAAAGAAATATGTGGGTGCAGAAAGTGAGACCGTGTGATGATTCCACCCACCATTTCCAAAGCGGATCCCCTCTTCATAGTACGGTTTTCCTACGACTCAATTAACACAAAAGGAGATCGAAAGAAAAACTCCGTCTTCATGTTTTATACACCGAGGTGATAATAACCGTCTTGTGCCAATAATGTCGTTATCTGAAATGCTCATTACACCCGGTTAGTCCGCAAATGTATTGTCATCAATCACTAATACCAATCAAGGGAAAACATGCCCTATCACATTACCCAATGCAAGCATTGCAACATGATCAAATCGTAAAAGTTCAGTGTTGTAATTACAGAACGTAGTAGCCTGTTCCTTTGACCGTGAGATCACACATAATTGCTATCTTCTAAGGATGCTTTGAGTGCATTAACCGTCACACTGAAACATGGTGACCATAAAGGTGTATCTTGGGCTATCCGATGGGATATGTTGAGGAGTGTTGATTCAAGAGCGGGATTTGTCAATCCATATAATGGAAAGATACTTCATGGCCAACTCGGTGAGATTGCATCCATAAAGCTGCGCAGCGTGTGACTAGGTCACAAGGATGAATATCATGGAACGAGTGAATAAGATTTGTCGGTAACAAGATAGAACTAATGCATTGGATGCAGTTGATCGAATCTTGGACTAATCTAGTATCGCATGACAAAGGGAATGGTATACAACGTGTATGGTTCAATCGGTTACTTCCGGAATGCACAAGGGTCATTATGGGCATCCAGGTCCCGCTATTGATCATTGGCCATAGCCTTTGTCTCGGTCATGACTGGAGTGTTCTCGGACCGTAGGGTAACACACTTAAGGGCTCGATGAATACCGGACACCTTTTCGGAACTATCGGAGTTACCGGATAAGAGAGAAAGACATACCGGAAAAGTTCCGTGTTGGTCCGAAGGACGTTCGGAGTGAGCTGGAAGGAGTTCCGGATCATCAGGAGATGAAATAATATGTATTATTAAATAATTAATTGAATTAATAATTAATAATAATTTATTTCAGATTAAAAAGTGCAATGGGCCTTATTTGTGAAAGAAGCCCATTAGGGGAAGGAGGAAAAAAAAGGGAAAAGGAAAAAAAAGGGGGGCGCCATGGGCCTTGGGGCCCATGTGGGTGGCGCCCCACTTCCCCCCTCCTCCTAGCCGCACCCTCCCCCCTTGGCAAGGGATTAGTCCCACATTGACAAGGGAAGGGGGGGGGGTTGACTCCTTCCGTCTGCCTATATAAAGATGGGCAGGGGTACATTCTTAAAGACAGAAAAATTCGCAGAGAATTCAATATTACTCCGAATTGAGATCGGGTTTCACCGGTCTTCTCCCCTCTCTCGTCTCTCTCAAGCCAGGGTCCCCTTGTCTGGAACCTGTGCTGGGATTGAGGCTTCTCTGCTACACGGACGCCGTCGTGCTGCCGAAACTCCGGTTTCGGGAGGTCTACTTGCGCCACCTTCGCTGGATCGGAGAACGGAGGTCGTCATCGAGTCCGTACGTGTGCGAGTACTACGAGGTGCTGCATGTGCGGCACTACCACCCAACAGGGTGCTAACACAGCCAGGGGGCTGTGAAAGGTTTACGGCTTCATCAACCACGTTTGCGGGAACGTTTCCTGCGCAACGGTCTACACCCCGAGGTATGTTTCCGCAAGTCTTTCCGTTACAACATTACAGCTAGATAGATCTTGGGTTAAGGGCGACGCTAGTTAGAAAAGTTATTGTTTTCTGCTGCGAGACCCAACAACAATGATGTTGATACAGTAGTAACAATCATCAAGACCACTAAAAATAGAATAAAAAAAAAGGAAAACCTAAATTCGTTGCTGGCTGCCTCCCGAAAGCGCTTTCTTTTATGCCTTTAAGCTAGGCATGAAGATTATAAAAGATGCTCACGTAAGAATAAGGATTTGAAGCAAAAGAGAGCATCAAGAAGCAAACATGAAACGCATTTAAGCCTAACCCACTTCCTATGCATGGGAACCTTGTAAAGAAATAAATCATGAAAGCACAAAGTAACAAGCATTGGAAGGTGCAAGAAGAACAACTTAAAAACTTTCATCATAAAGAGAGGTGTTTTTGTAACATGAAAGTTTCTACAACCAAGCTTTCCTCTCTCAAAGTAATTTTCCGTACCATCATGAACAACATAAAGAATATAACTATCACATAAAGCATGTTGTTCATGATCTACAAGCACACGTGTATTGTTTTCAACACGGTTTTGAGGATCATAAGATAGATGCAACCCATCACATTGGGCCTTAATAAGAGCACAATTCTCCGGAATTTGAGTTGGAGATTTGAAAAGGATAATAGGACAATCAAGTGTGGTTGCAATAGAAATAATTTCATGCTTAATATAAGGAACTATAGCAAGTTCATCTTCGTAAGCATCATCCATATTGGCATCATGGCCATCAACAAAGCAAGTATCAACATCTTCAGAAAGGGATGTATCAAGCGAGTCCTCGGAATCATAGGATTCCTCATCATAGCAATCATTAGCCTCTTCTTGGGCAGCAACCATTTTGATTTTAAAACCCTCAATATAATCATTGCAAATATAATTCTCAAAGCAATAAGCAAGAACTGCAAAGTTTCCAGACTTGTGAATAGTATCATAATACTTTTCAATCAAAAAAGCACGCTTAAAAGAAACAAACTCTTCAATCTTTTCAACATCAAAGTAATCATAAACACCTTTAGCATAAGAAGATAGAATCTCATTGTCATTAAACTGACATTGGAAAGGAAAGTGTTTACGATCTATATTAAAACAGCAAGTAAAATCATAAATGTGGCACAAGGACTCAGCATAGCAATAAGAAGTTTGTATTTGGTCCCATAAGTGTTTCCTTTTCTGAGATAAGCGGTGTCGCGTATAATGAGCATGCTCATCCAATGATTTTCCCTCAACCAAGTCGGTTGGATTTTTAGCGCAAGCACAAATTGATCGAAGACGATCCAAGTGAAATATGTCCAGGCTACCATGTTTGGGTGGTTCCACACCCATGGTAAAGATAGCATCAGAAGGCAGAGAAAGGCAAAGACAAAAGGTAGCAACTATTTTTTTGGTTTTTCGTAAATACACAAAAGCAAAAGCAAAAACTGAAAGGTAAACTAACAAGACTAAAAAGCAAAGATAAAAGATAGTGTGCAACTCCCCTATCTTGAAGAGTGGAGTCCCCGACAACGGCGCCAAAAATTAGCTTTGATGGCTTCTCGCCCCTCGTTGGTTACCCAAAGTGGAAGGTTGAGATGTAGACATCAGCAATTTTCCCTCGGTGAAGATACCAAGGTTTGTCTCCAGTAGGAATCCGACAATGACAGGAAGGTGACAACAGTGCCAGCAATTAGGCGGTTGACGTGGACCTGCACACACAACAGATAACTTTGGTCCCAGCGAGTACAGAGAGGTTGTCAATCTCTCCGACCTTGTTGTTTACAAAGGATCAAACACATGGGATAATAATGATATCAATAGCAACAGAAAAGGAAATAAAGCAAAAAAATAAATAACGAGTGTAAACAGTGTTGGAAATATGGATCGGGGTCCCATGATGTTCACTAGTGATGTCTCTCTCCCAAAAAACGATAAAATGGCCACGCGAGGTAAACAAATTACAGCTGGTCAATTGACAGAATTATGTGCACAAAACAATGCTAACTATGCTATAAAGAAAGGAAGAGGCTCAAAAGCATGGGCGGTACGCCAAGACAAGTAGACCGAAATCCATCTGCATCTACCTACTAATCATCCACCTTGAGATATCTATCCAGAACATCTCGCTGGTATTAAGTTGCGAATCCCACCCAAAGTGTAAACTCAACGCAACAAACAACTGCATTAAAGAACTTTGCGTAAAGTAAACAATCCTTGCACCCGCAAGTACAAGCACCGTTTTTTCTCCCTTGTGGCAACATCACATCCCCTAGACTCATGTTTCTGTCACTCAAGCTAGTCATCAGGGGGGCATGAACCCACAATCATGCATAACGCTCCCTCTTGGAGTCACTACCTACTACTTGGCCAAAGCAATAAACAGCAATGGATAACATGCAAGAATTACTCAAGGACATAAATAGAAAAGAGGAGAATCAAATATATTACTCAAACACAATCTGAACATAGTCTCATAATCCATCAGATCCCAGGAAACTCAGCATAGCAACGACAGATGTGCCTCGATCATGTAGGGCAGCTCACGAGGTCTAAACCATGAAGAACAAAGAGGGGAGGAGAACATCACATAGCTACTGATCATGGACCCATGGTCCAAGGTGGACTACTCACGGTTCATACGGGAAGCATCAATGGTGGTGGAGAAGCTCCCGGAGGTGGTTACTCCCTCCGGCAGGGTGCCGGGAAGAGGGCTCCTGGTGCTCCCGATCTTGGAAGCGCGGCCGCGGCGGAACAAAGGAGAGATCGCGAAAAAGGGTTTTTTCCTAGAGGGTTTCGGGACGAGAGGGATATATAGGCGAAGGGGGGCAGCCAGAGGTGGACGAGGGGCCCCAGGCGCCCCCCTGGCGCGGCCTAGGGGGTGGCCGCGCCAAGTGGCCGCCTGGGTCACCCCTGGCTCCCCTCTGGCCCCACTTGGGATCTTCTCGAAGCTTCCTGTACGCTGATTTTTCCTATATTTTTTCCCGGAATTTTTCTGTCACTTTAAGTAATGGGAAAACCTGAAATACAAAAATAGCAGAAAACAGGAACTGGCACTGGGGTGCACTGAGTTAATAGGTTAGTCCAAATATGATCAAAAGTGTATGGAAGTGCATCAATATCATAGCAATATCACACAAAAGATGCATGGAGCAAGCAGAAATTATAGATACGTTTTGGACGTATCACATGCATGTGTAGAAATTTATTTTCCAAGTTTTGATGCAAGTTTATGCCTTAGGTAAGTGAGTAGAGTAGTTTGCCTCAACTCACTTTGTTTGAATCCTTGTTTTTGTGAATTGTCAAAAATTTCAGAAATAAGTTTGCTAGGAAAAGCAAAGGGATGGCTTGGGAAGAAGAAGCCCGAGCGCTCCGATCGAGTTACTAGGGTGAGCTACAACGAAGACCATGTGCCCCTAGAGTTGTTGGAAGACACGAGTACGACATGCACAATGATGTATCCGTGTGATGATTTTCTTGAAGCTGCAGAAATCAAGGAGGATTTTTATGGCCTTTGCTCCAATGCAAGTTTGACATGGCTAGCACTATGGTGTGTGGTACAATATAAGAAACTCACCTCGTGCTTTATTAACAGTTTTTGTTATAACCGTGATGCTGGAACCGTTGAGTTCAAAATTTACAATAATCTTATAACCATGTCTTTGGCACAGTTTTGTGAAATAATAGGTGTGCCGAACGCTGGTCAGACGGCGAGGATGAACACTCAGCCATCCGAGTTGAGGACCCTCTTCAACTCTCTTTGTATCCAGGAGGATAGCGATATTTGGCGTACAGAGATTTCCATCATTTTATTCCCCCACATCAGGTATTTTGCGTACTTTATTGCTAGAGGGGTGTTGGATCGTGACAACACGAGCAACGGTTCCGCACCAGATTTTGCTATCTATGCGAAGGCCCTCTCCGGTAAGAATGATTATAATGTGGGTGCCTTAATTGCTCGACACCTTGTTATGAATAGTAACAAGGGTGATTTATTTGGTGGTGTCTACGCCACACTTATCATTGAGTCTTTTAATGGCACCCCGCATCCTGATGATGTTCCCTTTTCTTACACAAGTCTTGATCTTGCTGCTATGAAGAGGCATAAGTTTGTTACCACGACTTCCCAGTTTGGTAACCTTGTTTATATTTTGAGGTTTGAAAATACCATTACTTGTGAGATCCATCTACCCGCACCACTTTTGTTTGATCATACCCGCAGGAACGGATGGTCCTTCAATGATGTCCAGTTCGATGAGTTCATGGACCAGTATAATTTGCATAACCCCATGGAGGGGGTTGTGCCCGACGTGGAGGAGCATGGTGGGTTCCCACCTTTCCAGGGGGAGACCGTCACTCAGTATGGTGAGGGGTCTTCTTCTGCTTGGAGCGCAGGACCTTCCTCATGGGAAGACCCGAGGACTTTGGTGTACGCACCGGAGGGCTCATACGACTCTTGGACTTACCATCACCACCCCGGAGCAGGAGGATCCTGGGGGCAGTAGCTGCTACCAACTTAGGCCAAAAGCCTTAGCTTGGGGGAGTATGTGCCCTTCTCCCTTTTCCATTGTATTATCCATTTTATTTTGTTAGCTTTGATCTTTTCGAAGTTTTTGCCTGTTCTTCTTTGTTCTTTTAATTTGCAAAAACAACAAAAAGATTTATCTTTTCTTTTTCTTTCGTTAAAACCTTTGAAAAACCCAAAAATATTATCCTTTCTCTCTTTAGTTTGCTTTTTTTTCAAAGTTCAGCTCGAGTCCGTGATGGCATTTGATTATATTTCCCACGTTCGGTCTTGCAAGTGACAAGGCAATAGTGACGAAGATCGACGGAAGGGAAGCAACAAGGAAAATTGGTATGAACTCTTCTTGTTTCTACTTTTGTACATGTGCCTGTACTTATGACCTAGAGACCAGCTTGTAGCGACATAGTGCTATGTTTACAATGCTTTCCCAGTGTTCATGCTTTCTTTGTGGCTGATCTCAAATAGCTATAGTGCATAACGTGTTGTTGAAATGATTTACATGCATTGCATTGTTCATGGTTTGGCATATTGAAGTTGTATTTCCCTTCAGAGAATTCTTGGATTGACTTGGCACATGTTCACACATGTTTATGACTAAAATGTCTATCATGCCTTGATGATCTTTTTCTTTCAGAATAGTTATATCACTATCATGCCCGATTCAATGTTGCTTTGTCGCTCTACATGATTATGACAATTATTGCTCTCTAGTTGGTCGCTTCCTAGTCTTTTGCTAGCCTTCACTCGCACTAAGCGGAATTCTGCTTGTGTGTCCACACTCCCTTTTCAAACCAGTTATTACCGTGACGGGAAAACCCCGAAATAGAAGTCGTTTTTCCAGAATCCGTCGCCGAGCCGCCGCCACCCTCTGTTCTTCCTCAGGAGGGCCAATCTGGAGACTGATTTGGTCTCCGGAGAGGGGAGATGATCACCATCGTCATCACCATCACCAATCCATCCTCCCTCCATGACTTCTATTCACATGTGTGAGTAATTCCCTGCTATAGTCAAAGGGGATGGTAGGGATTGGATGAGTTTGATCATGTAATACTTCGTCAGATTGTTGGGGGCATGTTGCCTATCATCTACTATGGTGTTTATCATATTTTCTATAACTTGTTGCTCTTAATGCTTGTCACTTTGGGCCCGAGTGCCATGTTTCGAGATCTGAACCACTTGTGTTTTCATGAGTATATCTATGTTCTTGATCCTATATATGAGTTGTATGCACCTATTATTGTCCGGAACCGGCGATCCCAAATGTGACAGTTTGGGACACTGTCGAGGGGATGGACCAAGCCCATAACTCGGCATTAGATCACAACTCTCTGGACCGGCTTATACGTGAAAGCCCACGAAAACAAGACCCGTCCTAGAGGGAGACGCGCCAAGGAGACAAGCTTGATTCCCAAGAAGGAATTTGACTTACCTTGTATAGCGCGTAGCGTATTTGTAAAGTAGACATAGAATAGGATTCCACCTCAAGTAGGAATCGGATCCGTGCACTCTTGGACACGGCACCTTTATAAGCCGAGGGTTCGGGGATCCAGGATCAACTCTCAACTCAACACACAAACCACCGAGGCACGACTCGTAACCTAGATCTCCCCGAGACGTGAGTTACGAGCCGCCAATCCTTGTAATCCGCAAACCGGCTAGTCCTTTCGACAAGCCGAAAACCCCTCAATAATAAGAAGCAGGAGTAGGTCTTTTCCTCGAGAACAAAGAGGGACTGAAACCTGGGTAAATCTCCGAGTACCGTGTCTATGTCGACTCTCTCCTTGATACCACCTCGCAGCAAAGGCCTCACTACAAGTTCGATGACTCGGACATCTGCTGTGTTCACCCCACGACAGTTGGCGCGCACCATGGGGACTTCGCATGCATGCGTTGAGATTCTTGGAGGAGCTCGTCAAGTCATGGAGGGATTCGTCTCTGGCCGGATCACCAGAAACCAGCAAGGGAAGCTTTACATTGATGACTCGCACTGGGGCCCCAAAGCCGATTCAATAAAATCCGGCTATCGGGTCCCGATCGAATCGATCCAAATATTCATCGCCAAGACCAATAGATCTAAGCCGAAGCCGGATCTGGAAGTTCATGTGGAAACCTCAAGCCAGCAGCAAACCGGCTTCAACCACTCCTCTTTTGGATTCGTCACCGGGTCTCCAGAGCCGGCGCGTTCTGTTGAGTCCCTGACCAACGACACCTCAGAGGAAACGCCTGATGCAACCTCACGCCCCAGTGATGGAAGCTCAACGTATGGCGAATCGATTCGATCTGTTGGGAGCGGAAGGCTCGACACCGGCATGATGGAGTACAGCCCGGATTTCCCTTACTTTGAGCCTCCATATTGTGTCTCCGTCTTTATGGAGAATTCAGGGGCTGGAGTGCAGGGAGACGAGGGAGAGCAACGCGCGCCTCCTAACCCAGATGCGGACCAGCCGGATAGCTCAGCAGCATGGGGTCCCACCGGGGCAGAAGCCCTCAGCCAAGCCATGAACACTTTCGAAGAAGCACTACTCATCCCGGTAACGCCAAAAAACCAAGAGGAGTGGAGAACCAGGGTTGATCAACTTAGACATCAGGTGATCAACATACGCAAAGAAATCAATGCCGAGGCGGCCGGGCTAGCAGAAAAGGAAATTCGACTCGTTCAGGAAGCCGCACGCCTGCGGCAAGAGTTTGAAATAATAGAAGCTCAGAAGCTAAGTCTCGCACGCGTTGACAGACATGCGAGCCGGATTCCAACTGACATGCCAAGGCACAACCTGTTCCAAAGCCCGCGGCAATCAACCCCTCCGGGGTTCAACATACCTAATCAACCGACTCCTCCCTCTCGGTCGGATCGGTTCCACACACCTCATAATCACTACAACAAACCTACAACAAACGTGATGGCATCCACCCGGCTCCTCGCCGCTGCAGAAATCTATGGAGATACCCCGGCGGATCAAGTTGCCCGGCAGGTGGCAGAGCTGCCAAAGACGACAATGACTCAGCAAGCCAACTACTCACGAGGACACTCACACCTACATGAGACACCTTAACAAAGTGCAAGCTGGCAAGCTGAATCACCGGGTCCTGCAGCGTCCGGGAGCCATCGACAACATGAAGCGCCCCAGAGAACAATGGGAGCTATAGGCGAGCCGGCTTATCAGCCTTCACCATCCGAAAACGTCAAAACTGTAGGAAGATTGACAGTTAACCGATGCCTGGTACCGGATCTCAGAAACGCATCTGCACCTGCCGACTTCAAGGCACCACGTAAGCTGGCAAACTATACGGCTGACATGGACCCGACAGTATGGATGGAGAGTTATGAGCTTGCCATGGATCTCTTGAGAGCATCAGATGGTGTTTGCGCTCGCTACTTCACAATGATGTTGGAAGGGCCGGCTCGCATCTGGTTCAAGAATCTTCCTGGGAATTCTGTCACCTCATGGACGGATCTTAAAGACAAATTCATCAAAAATTTCCAAGGCAGCTGCAAAAGGGCTACTACGATTGTCGACTTGGAGCACTGTGTTCAGAAAGAAGGGGAATCGACTCTCACTTCGGCACGGCAAGCATCGGATATAATGCACTCCTCAAATACTATCACAGCCCAAACCGCAGTAATCGTGTTGGAGAGGAATTGTAAGTTTGAGCCCTTAGTGCACAAACTCGGCCGTCTCAAGAGAACTGTCAAAGACATGGGTGAGCTCATGAACGCAGTGATCAAATACGCCGAGTCTGTTAAAACTAAAGATGCTGACTCTGAGGAGGATAAAGCCGACAAAAATAAAAAGAACGGCGGCAAAGGATCCTAGAACCAGCCGAATAAGCGTCGCCATGACCAAAATGCTTCTGACCTAGTAGTTAATACCAACACCGGCTACCAGTGACAGAAGCAAGGGGGCAGCAACTACCGCAAGACGGAAGGAGGAGGCTTTCGCCCAAACCATTTTGAAGCTATGCAGGGGCCCTGCCCAACGCATAGCAAACCTGGACGTCCAGCTAATCACACTTGGGAACAATGCAACTTCATGAAGGAATTTGCACGACGAGAAAACAAGGGACCTCCTGGGTCTGCTGGCGGAGCCGGCCAGGGCAACCATAACCAAAATTCAGGTCATCAGGGAGCCGGCACAACACACCAACAGCAGGGACCCGGAGGAGGAGGACAGCAAGGGAAATCAGGGTTTGGCGGGTTTCAAGAAAATCCCAAGCAACTTCAGAATCGCTCGGCCTTTCACGTCTTCACCACTAGCAGCTGTCGAAGAGACAAAAATCTACAACAGAGGGCTGCTATGGCCGTGGCTACAGACCCGACTTGTCCCAGGTGGCTTAACTGGTCAGAACAACCAATCACCTAGACAAGAGATGATCACCCCCTTATGGTAGATAACCCGGGGGCACTGTCTCTGGTAGTCTCTCCACAAGTCGGAGGATACACTTGATAAAGTGCTCTTGGCAGGAGGCAGCAGCATCAACATCTTGTACTACGAGACCTTCCGCCGGATGGGGTTAACTCAGAAGCAGCTGCAACAATCCCACACCTTCTTTCACGAAATTGTCCCAGGCAAGTCGACAAGACCGATAGGCAAGATCTACCTGGAAACGACCTTTGGAAGCGCTGAAAAATTTCGCTCTGAGATCATACCCTTTGAAGTAGTGTATCTTGAGAGCCCTATCACGCCATCTTAGGTCGTCCGGCTTATGCTAGGTTCATGGCTCGGCCATGTTATGTCGACCATGTTACGGCCCAATCACTTTGGAAGGAAGCCGGTCCAGGGCAACAGAGTGCGACCAGCAGCACGTCAAGATTGCCGACTCAACATATGCCAAAGAAGATCTAACAACATATAAAGAGAATGTAGACCCGACAGAGACCACAATCTTGAAGAAACCAACTCCTGATAACAACCCCAAGTTCCAACCGGCTGAAGACACAAATAAAGTTGACTTTCTCCCTGGCAATGCTACCCAACAGTTCATCATCGGGGCTGGGTTGTCTGAAAAATAGGAAAGCACGCTCATCGAGTTCCTCTGTGAGAATCGAGACATCTTTGCATGGAAACCTTCTGACATGTCGGGTGTCCCGAGGGAACTCGCTGAGCACCACCTAAATACAGACCCAAGACTAAAGCCGGTCAAACAATTCCTTCGTCGATTCAATGATGAAAGGAGGAAAGCCATTGGGGAAGAGATAGCTCGGCTCCTAGCTGCCGGGTTTATCCTGGAAGTATTTTATCCGGAGTGGCTTGCAAACCCATTCCTCATCTTGAAAAAGAACACGACTTGGCGTATGTGCATCGACTACACCGACTTGAACAAGGCCTGCCCGAAGGATCCCTTTGCGCTACCTCGTATCGATCAGATCATAGACTCAACTATAGGATGTGAGCTTTTGTGCTTCCTTGACGCATACTTCGGCTACCATCAAATCAAGATGGCCCTTGAGGACCAAGAAAAGACGGCTTTCGGCTTGAAGAATGCAGGAGCCACCTATCAACGAACGGTACAAAACTGCCTCAAGGAGAAGATTGGACGCAACGTGCATGCTTATGTGGACGACATTGTGATCAAATCACAGTTAGCCGGCTCGCTCATCAGCGACTTGCAGGAGACTTTCAAGAACCTGCGCAAGTACCAGACGAAGTTGAACCCGGCCAAGTGCACCTTTGGGGTCCCCGCCGGCAAGCTCCTGGGATACATAGTATCAGAGAGAGGCATTGAGGAAAACCCGGAAAAGATCAAAGCTATCATGACCCTACAGAAGCCGGCGTCAATCAAATAAGTTCAGCGAATCACAGGATGCGTAGCCTCCCTGAGCCAGTTCATCAGCCAACTCGGCGAAACGGCCATACCCCTGTACCGGCTCTTGCGAAAGTCGGACAACTTCGTTTGGGACAATGAAGCTGATGAGACTCTGGAATCACTCAAGAAATAGCTAACCCAAGCCCCAATCCTGGCGGCTCCCAAGACAAAGGAACCTATGCTACTCTATATCTCGGCTAACAACTGTGCTGTCAGTGTCGTAGTTGTGGTGGAGGGTATGGAAGCCGGCAAGGAATATCCCCTGCAAATGCCGGTTTATTACGTCAGTGAGGTGCTAACTTTATCAAAGCAACACTACCCTCATTGGCAGAAGTTGGTTCCTGGCGTATTCATGGCAAGCCAAAAGCTCAAGCATTACTTCCAAGAGCACCCCATCACCGTGGTTAGCTCAGCACCACTTGCAGATATCATCCAAAACCGGGAGGCCACGGGAAGGATTGCAAAGTGGGTATAGATTTGGGGGCTTACCATATCAAATATGAGCCGCGCACTGCCATCAAGTCCCAAGCACTGGCCGACTTCATCAATGGCTGGATAGAAATCCAAGCACCCCAAGATAAGCTGGTAACCAAGTATTGGACGATGCACTTTGATGGAAGTCGACAGTTGCAAGGGTCAGGAGCTGGCGTGGTTCTCACTACCCCCACAGGAGAATTTTTTTGCTATGTTTTGCAGTTACAATTCATCTGCACCAAGAACGTAGCAGAATATGAAGGCCTACTCCATGGGCTTCGGCTAGCCCGCGAGATGGGCATAAGCCGGATCCAATGCTACGGCGACTCGAATCTCTTCTCCCAACAAGTGTCAGGTACATGGGACTTGAAGGACCCCATGATGGAGGCTTATCGCCGAGAGGTAGACAGACAGGCCGGCTTTCTTGTTGACTATCAAATCGACCACGTGGACCGCAGACAAAATGAAGCAGCCAACGCCTTATCCAGACTCTGCTCTCAGCGCAAGCCGGTTCCTCCAAACGTGTTCCTTGATATATTGACAAAGCCGTTCGTACAATCACCAGCAGAACAAGATATAGCAGAGCCAGACCCAGGCCCAGCTCTAGTTGCCGCAATACACGCCACCCCAGATTGGGCAGTGCCATATATGGATTACATGACCTGGGGAATATTACCGGCTGATGAACTCATGGCCCGGTAAATCATCAGAAGAAGCAACTCCTTCACCATCATCGGTGGCGAGTTACATAGGCGGAGTCCTACAGATGTATTTCAAAGATGCGTTTCACCAGAAGAAGGAAGAGCCATCCTCAATGAAATACACTCTGGTGATTGTGGACACCATGCCGACTCTCGTTCACTTTTTGCCAAAGCTTACAGACACGACTTCTACTAGCTCACGGCACATGCGGATGCAGAGGAAATCGTCAAGAAATGTGATGGGTGTCAGCGCTATGCAAATCAAGATCATGTACCGGCTCAAGAACTCAGGATGATTCCTATTACTTGGCCTTTTGCAGTATGGGGGCTTGATATGGTGGGACCCTTCAAAAGGTCCCCCAACAAGAACACCCACCTCCTTGTGGCAGTTGATAAGTTTACCAAGTGGATAGAAGCAGAGCCGGTCAGCAAGTGTGACGCTGAGACGACACTGAAATTCTTTAAAAATATAATATACAGATTCGGCTACCACCATAGCATCATCACTGATAATGGGACTAACCTGTCAAATGGGGTTATGCAATGATTCTGCCAGAGAGAGCACATCCGACTCGATCTTACATCATTCGCTCATCCTCAATCCAATGGACAAGACAAGAGAGCCAACCAAGAGTTGCTTCATGGCATCAAACCCCGGCTTTGCGTTCCCCTAGAGAGAACACCAGGCAGCTGGGAGGAGGAACTACTATGGAGCATACGGACGACTCCTAACAGGTCAACCGGCTACACGCCTTTCTTCCTGATCTATGGAGCAGAAGCCGTTCTCCCAAGTGACATACGTCACGACTCACCTAGAGTGGCAGCATATGTAGAAGCTGACAATGAGAAAGCAAGGCAAGACGCTCTAGATGCTCTCCACGAAGAACGAGCTAGCGGAAGCCAAGTCGGCAATCTACCAGAAAGATCTACGACGCTACCATAGTCGTAGAATCAAGACCCGTACTTTCCAGGAAGGCGACTTGGTGCTCCGACTCATACAAGAATAAGACGGAATACACAAGTTATCCTCTCCATGGGAAGGACCCTTTGTGGTCAGCAAGAACCTCTACAATGGATCCTACTACCTAGTTGATATGTGAGAGAAGGAAAAAACACGCACCTGTAAGGAAGAAACCCTCAGGCCGTGGAACACCGCACAACTTCGTCTGTATTATACTTAGGTAGGAAAGGAATGCCATTTTACTTAAGGTTGTAAGACGACTCATGTCGCACCGGCTTTCTCCAAATGAAATATATAAAGGACGATCATAATCGTATCGGCTTCCTTGCCTTATGAACTTTTCTAAGTCGATCTTCAACGCACCGGCTTCGGTCACACACAAGTCGATTTTTATCGCACCGGCTTCGGCCACACACAAGTCGATTTTCATAGCACCGGCTCTCGCCATTAAAAGTTGACTTTTCGTCTCAACCGGCTATAACGCCACACAACAAAACTAGCTTTAATCATAACAAATATTTTTAAGTCAACATCATCATAAGCATTGCATGCATTTATTTTTCTGTTTTGCATCACACATGTCAAATTTTGCATTTACAAAATTCTCAGAAACCCGGGGGCTTGATCAACCTCCAATTGGTAATCTGAGCAATTATGTGTTTCCTTCAGAGAAAGTTCAACAGAGCTTGATGACAACTCACTAACCTCTAACTGAGAAATCTCGGCACATAAGTGAAAATTGCATGTACAAAGCCCGAATTCAGAGAAATCTTGGGGGCTCAACTATACCCATCGAGTCTTCACCCAAGAAACCTTGGCTTATACATGTGGCACTCCATGCCTCCTAAATTGCCTGTATGTTTGATGCTCATACGATTTAAACGCGTGAAATTGAGCTAGAAAGTTCCCAAAACGATTTTTTTGACGCAAATGGAGAAACGCTGATCAATGTGAGACGGCATATAGAGAAGTTTTGACTCAAGGATAACCCAAAATCTTCTCAGACGAGAGAAGATGAGGACCGGATGAATCCAGAGCCGGCTTCTTCGAGCACTTCATGAATTACCCTTTTTGCATACATAATCATAAGCATAATTTTTCCTTTGCATATACACAAAATCCTTGCAGGATACAGAGTTAAAACCTATGCGACTCGGTAATGTGTCAATACACATATGCCGACTCATAGGGACCACAACTTAACACAAGTTCCTATGCGACTCGATACTGTGTCAATTCACACAGGCCGACTCATGAGTACTACAGCTCGAAAGTCTTTATGTGACTCGGTAATGTGTCAATACACACATACCGACTCATGGGGACTACAGCTCGAAAGTCTTTATGTCACTCGGTAATGTGTCAATATACACACATACCGACTCATGGGGACTACAACTCGAAAAATTTCTCTATGTGATGCGGCAGCGTGTTAAGACACACATGCCGACTCATGGGGACTACAATTCAAAGAACATCTTTATGTGACTCGATCGTACGCCAAGAGACGCATGCCGACTCATAGGGGCTAGAAGCTCAAAAATCTTATTCTATGACCCGGTAAGATACAAAGATATTCATACCGGCTCATGGGGACTATAAAGTCGATTTTTTTAGCATGAACACATATTCATGTTAAATTTTTGGGAAATAATCACCCTCCTATAACTCGGCATGACATCACAGGAACTCATACCGATTCATGGGGAGTAGAACTCCAGTTCTCTCTACAAACTTGGCATATATTAACACCGAGTTTTGGGGAGCAACATTCACAATTCATTTTATGAGTCGGCACAACATTCTGTTTCAACCGACTCAGGGGGCTACACCTCTTATCCAATAAGCGAGTCTCATACACAAGTCAAAAGCAACAAAATTTGACTTAGAAGATTCATTAGGAAACAAAGATTTCATTAGACTAAAAAGTCTTACATCAGAAAAAGAAGACAAGCGCCGGCAACATGCTATGCCGACTAACTAGAGTATTACAAAGACAAAGACAACTAGTACTGGAAAAGAAGATACATAAGCCGGTTGCTTCGGTAAAGTTGGTATGCGCTACTTCCACAAGCTGAGCAACAGGTTCTACTGCCTGTCAGTCAACGTCGAGAAACAACTCTACCCTAAAAACTATAAAGGCTTCAGCCATCATCTTCAAATTCAACCTTGATGGTGGCTTCTTAAGCTTCTTCGTAGAAATCTTCGTCGCTGCTTCTGGCACTCTCGAAGCAGCAGTCAACTCGATCACCACCACCATCAAAGAACTTGACCCAAAGGGTCTCATCCCCATCATATGAAAAAATGATGGTCCTTCCTTCTAAAATATTCCTAGAACGAAGGAACGTTTTCCAACCTTTTTCTAGGTACATAGAGTTGTTTTCAGAAAAATCAACGGCTACCCAAATTGGCCTATGTGGGCAGCCTTCTGAACGAAGCCATAACCCTGAGGGCCGGGAAGCCACCATGACCTTGGCAAAGGAAACAGGGAGCCTCACCCAGCGACGACTAGCCAAGATAATCTCCACCTTAAAGTCAACCTTTTCGGGAGAAGAAGGAGGAGAAGAACCAGGGATATCGGCTAGGTGAGAGGTACGCCCACCTCTTCCTCTACCCCTGCCTCTGCCACGACCTTTGCCGTGTCCTCGTCCACGGCCTCGACCACCACGAGAACCAGCACTAGAACTGGGAACAGAGGCCATGGCAGTCACATCGCGTTTGCGAGCCATGGCAGAGAGAATAAGATGGAAGATAAAGAGAAAGAAGAAGAAGAGAGTGTGGAGAAATAACTCTCAACAGATGCCAATTTATAAAAATAGGAAGAAATTGGTCAATCAATGCCATAAAAGCACGGGTAGATTACCCAGGGTAGGCGACATTCATGGCGACGCTTCGATTTTCACCATGCATTTAGTGGCGACACTTCGGGCAGAACAACAATTAATACATCAACAACAACCTTTTTGACTCAAAAGTCAAATTAAAAAAGACTTAAGGGAAAAATCAAAAAGTGATACACAAGTCGGCATCAGCATAAGACGGCGCCACTCCTCGAAGCACAAGCCGACGTCACTCCTCGAAGCACAAGCTGGCGTCATCTCTTCGAAGCACAAGCCGATGCCAGAACCTTGAAGACACAAAGACGTGAGTCAGTTTACTCATAAGAGCCATCTATATGAAGATCAATCAAGCAACTGAAGATTGCCATGAAGACTAAAGCATCATACCAATCCTGGGGGCTAATGTCGGGGGGATGGACCAAGCCCATAACTCGGCATTAGATCGCAACTCTCTGGACCGTCTTATACGTGAAGGCCCACGAAAACAAGACCCGACCCAGTGGGAGACACGCCAAGGAGACAAGCTTGAAGCCTAAGAAAGAATTTGACTTACCTTGTATAGCGTGTAGCGTATTTGTAAAGTAGACATAGAATAGGATTCCACCTCAAGTAGGAATAGGATCCGTGGACTCTTGGATCCTACACCTTTATAAGCCGAGGGTTCGGGGCGCCAGGATCAACTCTCAACTCAACACACAAACCACCGAGGCACGACTCGTAACGTAGATCTCCCTGAGACGTGAGTTACGAGACGGCAATCCTTGTAATCCGCAAACCGGCTAGTCCTTTCGACAAGCCGGAAACCCCTCAATAATAAGAAGCAGGAGTAGGTATTTACCTCGTGAACAAAGAGGGGCCTAAACCTGGGTAAATCGCCGAGTACCATGTCTATGTCGACTCTCTCCTTGATACCACCTCGCAGCAAAGGCCTCACTACGAGTTCGATGACTCGGACATCTGCTGTGTTAACCCCACGAGAGATGTAACATCCCAAAATTTTCTAAATTTTGGAATGTTAATAAAATGAAATAGATAATGATTGTTTGCTTGATGTGTTGTATTTTCTCTGGGATTTAAAACTTTTTGGGAGAATATTGAATATTAAAAAGAGAGGGAATAAAAGGACTTTCCCTAATATTCATAATTGGTGTTTTTGGAATTTATTATTTAAAACAAAACTAACAAAACAAAATGAGAGAAGGTAATATGACTCCTTCAAAATATTAAAAGGTTGGAAAATGTTTTAAATCATTATTGGAATTCTTCTGAATATTCAAAACATTTTTCAACTCAAGGAAATTCATTTGAGAGCATATAAAATGACTTATCCCCTTTTTAATAAAGTTGGAAAATATTTAGAATATTACTTTAAAGTTTTTAAAATTTATTATGAGTATTATAAATAACTCTAAAATTATTTTAGGGATTTTATAATGCTAAGAGAGTTTTTATTTCATTGAAATGATTTATTAAATATTTTGAAAGAGTTGAAAAAGTATTCCAATGGGATATTTTTATTTGACCAAATTATTTATCGGTGTAACAATTTTAGAATTTATATTTTATTATTTAGAAATGGGTTGTCAATGCTTTTGACCAAATAAAAATGTTTTTAATAATTTATTGGATTTTAACTGATTTATGAAAAGTATTTTATATTTAAATAAAGTATTTGGAATTTTTTTTTATTTTTATTTTCCTTTTTGGAAAATGTATTCATTAAATAATTTTCTTTGTATTATTTAATGAATTTAGAATTTTATTTCGTATTTTTCCGATTTGCGGTTGATTTTATTTTATTGTTTGAAGCTTCGGTTTTAAATAGAAAAAAAACTCGTAGCCCTGGCCCAGTAGCCTTTTTCTGCCCGCGAGCGCAATTGGAGCCCAACTCGGACCCTTTTTTTTCTTGTCTGCCTATAAATAGATATTAGGATTTCGTTTTATTCTTTTCTTTTTCTTTCCAAGTTATTAAAAAAACCTAGCTGCGGGACCCGCCGGAGCCGCGTCGCCCTCCGCGCCTCCTCTCCGCGCCGTGCCGCGCCGGGCCGGCCAGTCCCCGCGCCGCTGCGCCGGCGCCACCCGCGGCCGGCCACCGCGCCCCCGCAGCCGAGCCGCCGCGCCACTCACCGGCTACCGCACCGGAGCCCGCGAGCTCGCCGGCCACCGCCTCCCCTCAGCCGCCCCTCCACCACCCCGTGCCACGCCTCCCCACCGCCGGAGCAAGTCGCCGGAGCCGCAACCACCTCGCCGGAGCAACTCCGGCCAGATCTGGTCCCAGGGACCCGATCGCGTTTTTCATAAAAACTTTATTTGCGGATCAGTCCTTTTGGCAGAAAACACACCGACGCCGTACGTGCAATATCTCTTTCACCGTGCGTCGGATCGAGGTGAAACTTTTTCCTACGCGCTCGTGTTGTTCTGTACTTTAGCATGGAATAAATTTTTGCACACTTTGCACACCTTTGAATTTGAATTTTTTTCAAATTCAAATTCAAATTCCGGTGGCCGTATCTTTTAAACCGTTGATCCAAATCGAGTGATTCTTTTTGCGTTGGATCACTCGTTCCTTGTACTTTCTGTCTATTTCATGTGTAAACAAAAATTCAAATGTTTCTTGATCTGTTTAATTTCAAATTCAATTCAATTTTTCACTTGCTATGACCTGCGTTGTAGTATTCCATTTCATGTGATTCTTTTTGCATATCGGATCACTTGAGACATGTTATCGGTAAGATTCACACACTTTTCATGTGGGCATGATTTTCACCTTGATTTCATAAATGCCTGTAGTCAAAATTCCTTACCGATGAATCTCTATCTGTTGACTCTCTCGAGGTCACTTCCACCGATCACCTTCGAACACATCGACACCTTTGCACTTCAAAGCCTTTTTGTATTGTTTCCAAAACCTTTGTGTTTGTCTGTTGATCTTTTGTTTGCCTTGCGGTGTGATTTCTTATTCGAGTTCTTTCGTTTGTGATAGATTTCTCGGAGTGTGACGAGTAGAGTTGACTGGACCGTGAGAGAGAAGAACTTCACCGAATGGAAAAGGCAAGTTGCACTTTGACCATACCTCATCCTATATTTTTCATTATGCATGTAGTACTTATCACCCTATGCATGTGTAGGAAGCTTTATATTATTATTGCTGCAAACCTGGTAGGATAGCCATATACTCTGACCCTGTATTCTTTGTCGCCCTAGTTCGTGTTGGCTATATATTGCTATGCTTGTAGACGGGGATTGGTTTGAGATTTCATTGAGCTATGTGAGGATTTAATGATTTGACTAGCAACCTTAAATAAAATTCACCTCTGGACGGGCAGGGAGTGCTGCCTGGGGGCTCGTGCCTTATCTAAGGCGAGACCAGGTTGTACCCCTAATGGTTGGTTTTGGTGGTTGACAGTACGTCATGGTGCTACCCTCTGAACGTAAGTGGGCGCCGTCCAGGCTCAAAAAGATCAGACATACTTGGTGACTAGGAGCTTGCATGTACAGCCGCTGGCCATATGGGCTCTGGCTTAGTTGAGTACGATGTAGGAAGCCTCTCCCGTGCAAAGATAGAAGATGTAGATGTGATAGGTGGTACTGGCTTGTCGTTGGGTGTAGGTGACCTCTTCTGAAAGACTTCGTCTCAATCTTCGGGTTGAGTCCAGCGGGGAAAGTGTACTAACCTCTGCAGAGTAAAAAAACTAATCATGATTAGCCGTGTCCCCGGTTATGGACATCCTTGAGCTACTAGACATTACTGTTACTGGAGGATCTTGACAGATGACTCACCTTAATAAAACTTGAGTGGGCAAGATTTAATAAAGGGTGTGGATTGGAACTGGTGTGCCCAATTCAATCTTAAGTAGTGTGTTAAACTAAAATTTGATTTAGGTAGACTAAGGAAAAATTAGCTTTCTGCATTAGAAAACCATAAGCCTTCCTTTGATTTACCTTGCATGTAGTGATAGGTCTGTTATAACCTTTTTCGTGTGACTTGCCGTACAAATCAGATGTACTGACCCGTTGTCGGGATGTAACCTTCGGTGTTGCAGGATTGTATACGATGAGTAAGTGATGCGATGTAGGGTTACGATGTCTATATTCAACTGTGCCGGTGGAGTTGATGGACGCCACGAAGCTTTTATTGTTTTTCCGCTGTATTCTATTTGTAAGCTAGCCTTGAGCTATGCAGGTATGTTGTGTTGTAATACTGGATCTTCGATGTAATATATATGACATGTGGTTTATTCTTGATATTACATCATGTACTGTGTGTGCTAGCTATTGATCCAGGGACTAGCACAGAATGCACAGAGACTTGGATTCTTAGTGAATCGAGTCGTTACAACAGACACCAAAGGGGATGGTCCATAATTTGAGGATTTCATGTATCCATTGAGTTTATTTCTTTGTTCTGGTGCTCTTTAACAGGAGCATCTTAATCTCCATAAGTTCCCTTTGGCCTCATTCGTAGCGGGATGGTAGGACAAAATATGTTGTGCAAGTTCTTATTGCAAGCACGCACAACTACCTACGGGATACATGCCTAATGTTTGATATTTTCCTAGATGATCATTGCATTTCTGTGTGCCTTGCCCCATGTTAGAATCTATTACATGTTCACTCTTATCCAAGCAGCGCCCAACCATCCATCTCCCTAGCCTACAGTGTTTCAATCCTATTGGTTACTAGTAATTTACTTTCGCTGTTATCATTATCACTATCATACCACAGTTGCAATTAATATTTTGTTGCAATCAAGTATATTTCAGGTGCGGTTGAATTGACAACTCAACTGTCAAAGCTTATAAATACTCTTTGGCTCCCCTTGTGTCGAATCAATAAATTGGGTTAACTTACCCGCGAGAACACTACAAACGATCCCCTACAGTTGAGGGTCATCAACATGCTGAACACCTTCGTCTTATACTAGAAAATCTTCGAGAACACAAACTATATGCTAAGTATTCTAAGTGTGAGTTCTGGCTTCCCGAAGTAACCTACCTTGGTCATGTGATTTCCAAGGATGGCATTGCCGTCAACCTAGAACTTATTCAGGCTATTCTTGACTGGACTCCTCCCAGGATTGTCAATCAAGTCAGATGTTTCCTCGGCCTCGCTAGCTATTGCCGCCGTTTCGTCGAGAACTTCTCAAAGATTTCCAAGCCTCTGACTAATCTGCTTAATAAAGGCATCAAGTTCGAGTGGACAGACAAATGCCAGGAAAGTTTTCAAGCTCTCAAAGACAAGCTCACTTCTCCCCGAGTGCTTGATCCCCCTGATACCCGTAAGGACTTCGTGATATACTGCGACGCGTCTCGTCAAGGATTAGGTTGTGTCCTAATGCAAGAGTGCCACGTGATTGCTTACGGCTCTCGTCAGTTGCGTTCTCACGAAGATAAGTATCCAACACATTATCTCGAATTGGCAGCGGTAATTTATGCATTGAAGTTGTGGCGATATTACCTCGTCGGTAATCGTTGCGAGATCTACACCGACCACCAAAGCCTGAAGTACATGTTTACTCAGCCAGACCAGAATCTCCGCCAACAAAGATGGCTCAAGACAATAGCCGATTTCAACATGGATATTCATTACACCCCGGGAAAAGCTAATGTGATGGCCGATGCCTTGAGTCGCAAATCCTACTGAAGTGAACTTGAAGTTCAAATACAACAGCCACCTCTGTATGAAGAGATTCGCAAGCTGAACATCGAGATTGTTCCGCAGGGATATCCGAATTCCCTGGTTCTTAAACCAGACCTCGACTCCCGCATCAAGACGATACAACATTATGACTCTAACATTGCGAAGATTAATCGCTATCTCGCAAGTGGAAAGCCCTCATTCTTCACTATTGATGCAAATGATGATGGTACGTTGTACTTCAAAGGTAGTTTAGTGGTTCCGGTAGCCAAGGCCAACCTGAACTACACCCCTGATGTTATGGAAGAAGCTCATGATACACACTTGTCGATCCACCCTAGTAATACCAAGATGTACCAAGACATTCGTAAGCGGTACTGGTGGTCTAACATGAAACAAGACATTGCTCGTTATGTTGACGAGCGTGACGTTTGTCGTCGCGTCAAATCCAAACATCAAAGACCTGCTGTAACTCTGCAACCACTCTCTATTCCTTAATGGAAATGGGAAAAGATTGAAATGGACTTCGTCACTGGCTTTCCCCGATCACAGAAGGGTCATGATGCTATCTTTGTCGTCATTGACCGGTTCTCCAAGGTTGCCCACATTCTGCCAGTCAAGGAGACGATCTCTGCTAGTCAGTTAGCATACTTGTATGTTTCCGGAATTGTGTCCCTCCACGGTATTCCGTTGGACATCAGTTCAGACCGTGGTAGCCTTTTCACCTCAAGATTTTGGGATAGTTTCCAAGAAGCTATGGGCACTCACCTAAACTTCAGCACCGCTTATCACCCCCAGTCGCAAGGAAAAGTTGAACGCGTCAATCAAGTGCTTGAAGAAATGCTTCGCGCTTGTTTCATCTCATTCTGTAAGAAATGGGAGGAATCTCTTCCTTTTGCTGAATTATCGTACAACAACAGCTATCAAGCTAGCCTGAGATGGCACCCTTTGAAGTTCTTTATGGACCTCGGTGTCGAACACCTCTGAATTGGTCAAAAACCGGGGAACGAACCCTCATTGGTCCAGACATTATACAACATGTTGAAGATCATGTTCGCGTTATCCGTGAACATTTGAAGGCTGCTCAGTCCCGCCAGAAGATCAACTATGACCGCAAGCACAAAGAAATGGTCTATCAGCCCGGCGAACAAGCTTACCTTCGTGTCACTCCCATGAGAGTCACTCGTCGTTTCGGGATCAAAGGCAAGTTAGCTCCTCGTTACATAGGCCCGTTCCGTATCCTCTCCAGAAGTGGACCGGTGGCATACCGGTTGAAGTTGTCGTCAAACCTCTCTCAAGTTCATGATGTCTTTCGCGTGTCGCAACTCCGTCGTTGCTTCAAGGATCCTATCCGAGCAGTGGATCATGGAATGCTGGAATTGCAACAGGACTTGTCTTATCAAGAACATCCGAGGCGCATTCTTGATCAGTTTGAACGTCGAACCCGCAACAAGGGAATCAAGTTCCTCAAAGTTCGGTGGTCAAACCATTCTGAAAGTGAGGCCACTTGGGAACGCGAAGACCGCCTACATGAAGAATACCCCGATCTTTTCCCCTCTACCGCTTAGATTCTTGGGATGAGAATTCTTGTAGTGGGGGAGATTTGTAACACCCTCAGTATCATGTAACAGTAATCAATTTTCCTAATGGCAATTACTATAGCTAATCATGCCTTGATCATCTTTGCATTGATCATTTCAAAAATCCCCTTTCCTTGATATTAAAAACAATGTGATAAATAAAACTTTGTCCGAAAATTGTGCAATCAATTTTGTTAAATGCCTAAAAATTAGTGGACCATGTTAACCAACCTTGGGTATTTATTGCAATAAATAAATATTACAAACAATTCAAACCAGTAGCAAAACAACCCCATTTGCTAGTTGCATATTAAAAACGAATGCTAAATGTTTTTTATTAATTCCCAAACTTTTTGTGGAAGCACTAAAAGGTGTAACACAGATGTGGGAACAAGTTCCACACTTGGAAAAAATCCAAATAATAGTAAACCAAATAGAAACAAAAAAGAATTAAAGAAAAGGATAACAGAAAAGCAAAACGGGCTATTCCTCGCACTGAGCAAAAAGCCCACCCCAGTCCAGCCCATCCCCTCCCCTCTGTTTTCTTCCACCTTGCTACAGGAGCCGACCGAGGCGTCCATGGCGACCGAGCCGCCGTCCCCGATGAACCCACTCGACTACGCCGCTACAGTGGTGCCCCTTGGTGGATCAGACTGCCCTGCACTCCCCCCGTAAACCCTAATCCTAGACTCCCCCTTTTCCCCTCGCTCACTCTCCCTGGGCCGCTCTCGCTCGAGCCCGGCCGCCGCCGCCGCGCACCGCCGTGACCAACGACTACCGCAGCCCGCCCCGTGGGCGCAATCGACCCGAGGAGCCCCGTGGAACGCGCCCCCCTTCTTCCTCGCCGCCGGCCATTGTCTATGTCACCCCGATTCAAGCTAATCCAAGCTCCCCCGGCCACGGCGACCTTGCCATTGCGCTCCTGGTGAGCAGAAAAGTCCATTTCCCTCTTTCCTAACCGAATCCCGAGGCCGCTACCCTCACCTTGCCGCGCTCCGGCCGCCGGGTGGCCGCCATGGCCATGGCGTGCTCGCCGCGCCCAGTGCGCCCGCTTGCATGCCCGTGGCCGCTCCCGTGCACGCCCACTCGCGCGTGGCCACGCCTCACCTCGTGTCGCACCCTCGCCGCGGCCTTCCTCGCCGGAGGCCCGATACCGACGCCCTCCGCCGTGCCCTGCTCACCGCCGGCACGCACTGATTTTAACCACTGGGCTAACTACCCTGTTAAGCCTAACCCCTAACCCCTTTGTGACCAGTGGGCCCAAGGCCATCGAATTAATTTAAACTAAATTGTTAATTAAATCCATGTTAGTATGACAGCTAGGCCCCACTGGGTTAATATATTAATTAAAATAAAATTATAAAATTGCTGAGAATGACATGTGGGCCAATGCCCTGTTTAGATAAATAAAATGAATTTATAAATTTACAGAGGCTGACATGTGGGACCCCCATGTCAGTTCTATTGTTCTTGATAAACTTTTGGTAATTATGATTTTATTAATAAAAGAAATTCCAAAAATTGTTTTAAATTGATTTAAACTTTGTAAATCAATATCTTTTAAACCGTAAGTCGAATGGAGAAAATTTATACATGAAAATTGATCGAAAAAATATAACAAATACGAATACGCTACCCATACCCCCACCACACCCCTCTAACATACATCACCCGAGACATTCCCCCTCCGGTTGCACTGTCCGGTAATCGCTCTGAGCCGGTAAAATTGCCGGTTAAATTGCCGTTTCGTCTGCAACGTGTAGCACCGCATTAGTTCACCTCTGACACTGTGTTTGCCATGTTTTGTATTTGTATTGCTATTATTGTCGTGTATTTATTGTTTCTTCCCACCGTATTGTCCGGTAGACCCCGCGATTACCACCGCCGACGTTGCTGTGTTTGACTACGTTGTCGACGACCTTACCTCTACCGTCGAGCTTCCAGTCAAGAAGAGCTGTTCTCCTTCTCCAGATATCGCCTATCTTTTCCGTACATTTCTTGCACTAGGCATTTCTGCTACTCCTACATTACAATCCTATTCAATTGCATAGCCTGTCATTGTTGCCCCTTGATGTACCTTCCTTTATCCTGTGTTGCCTATTAAATATATATTATATTCAGCAGTCATCCCTACGCATTGTTAGTCAACTAGGGTTAGATAGCGGGTCGTGATCACTTTTTGGAGTGACACGGATATAATTTATTATTACTTCAATAGGTACGGTACAAAGTAGACACCGCCAAAGTCCTCTACCTCGGCTCTGCCGAGCCACGTCAAGTGTTAGCTATCAATGAGTAATCCTTGTACTCCACTCGTTTCTGACTCTGTATAGCCGCCCTAGGGTCCTGAACAACGGTTGTCCTTAAAGGTAAGAGTCGGGCGACCCAACGGTGCCCGCGAGTGTTGGGAAACGCAGTAGAAAACAAAATTTTCGTGCCTACGAATCAAGAACCCAAGATCATCCATGAAGATTGCATCCAAGGTTTTAGGTCATGGCTCACCAACCGATGTAGCGGAAGTAGAGTTGGTGAAGACCGTCGGTGCAGATCCCCGCAGCTAGGAATTTCAATGACCTCCCAACCGCGAGGATATCGATCCCTCGAACCGTCCCGCGATCTAGTCCCACGGACAAGTCCCACGAACAAGCTCCTCGAAGAAGGGTCGAAGGTACGACCCCTCCATTAGTATCCACACATCCCGTAGCAGCAATCTAGCAGCGCTCCGCCGTCCAGAGATGAACCCCACCGAGAAAACTAGAGGGAGAAAACCCTAACGGATTCCGATCTAGAACAGTGTCTAAACCGGGGTCTAATTGTGGAGCAACGGGGTTTAGAGGAGGGAGGGTGGCGCATAGGCCTTGGGGACAAGTTATGCTGCGCCCCCCACCCCCCCCTCACATTATATAGGTGTCCAAGAGGCCCTTGGGGCGCAATAAGGGGGGGTGGGGAGTCCAACTTGGACTCCCAAACCTCCCAAACCTTCCCACTGGAAACCTGCCATATTGGAGAGTTGGACTTCCCACCTGGAGGGGGATTCCTTCCCCTTGGTGCGCCCCCACCCCTTGGCCGGGCAGGGCAGCCTAGGTGGCTTGCCCCCCAAGGCTAGGGGCGTGGGGTAGTTGGTGGTACTGCCCGGAAACTCTGGAACCTTCCAGAAGCTTCCAGGACCTTCCGGGGTCGTTTCGGGACATTCCGGAGCCTTCTGGAGCACTTCCAGGACCTTCCGGGACCGTTCTCGGACGTTCCGGAGCCATCCGGATAGTTTCCAAGACCATCTGAGTTACAGTTTAAGCCACCCGATGACCGCGATGGTTGTCGGGACGCCCAGCGATTATCCGGAAACTATTCCGGTTGATCCAGGACTTCCCCAGTACCATTATCATATGTTCCGGAACCACCTGGGACTACTCCAGAGTGATCCAGAAATATCCTTAAATACCTAGAACTACTTCTGGTGCCCTTATGAACTATTCCATAAATCCTCGGAACTACTTCCGGTACCCGTATGAACTATTCTGCTTTGCTTCCACTAAACCTTCTACCATTCCAGCATTCTAACAGACTACTGCTCGTTAAGTGTGTGACCCAATAGGTTCGGTATAATGCGGACATGACTCAGAACATCTTCCGGACATAGGTCAACAGCCTTTTGTCAATAGCCAATAATCAACAGCGGAGCCATGGACACCCATGTTGACTCCCCCACATACACGAAGAAACTTCGAGCTAACCATTATGTTTATTCATGTACCATTCCCTTTGCTTCGTGATATATGACAAAGTTAGAGGAGAGATGTTTGGCACCCATGTGTAACAACTTCTTGAACACAAGCCACTCGTTATCCTCTTTGCTCGTTTGTCTCTATTTCTCGTTATTGTATTCCGGTATCCCCGTGATTAAATCACAATGCGTCTGGCCAGACTAGAATGGATACCGTCATACCGAGTGGTCCCAAAGTCAATATCTCTTCATCGTGAAGGAGCAAATCCCATTATTGAACTATCACAGTCACTAGCCACACCATCTGACATACCCATAACTTATTTTACTACTTCCCATTTACGGGAGGATTCGTCTAAGAACCAAAGCATGTCTTCCTGTGTGAAGCAACTCGATACTCTCATGGTCTAAGGAATTACGTATATGATAACATTTCATGATATGACTTATAACGGAGTTACGATGTGATCTCTAAGTATATCATTCAATACTGGGGTCGGTTCAACATCATTGTTCTGCTAACAACATGTTCTCATTGCTGCTGACATCCTTGTTACAAGAACAATGTCCCTGATTAAGAAAACGTAATCATCAGTTAGCACATGAGCCGGTCTTAGAGGCTAAACCAGGAACTCTTGGTGTTTACATTTCCACACATGCAAATGAGTTTTCTTCTGAATCTCATAGTCAGGGTCATTGCAATTATAGCACAGAAATATAAACATTAATTACGAACGTGGAAATATATATAATAACATTTTATTATTCCCTCTAGGGCATATTTCCAACAGTCTCCCACTTGCACTAGAGTCAATAATATTGTCAGTGCTTGAGCACTTTACACCTATGGCATACCGGTGTAATGCATGCTTCAATTGTGGTATAGACTTTATCTACGGATCTGACGTTTCAGGCCCGTTTGTATCTTGCATATCTTCACGTTTTTCACGCTATCATAAAATTCACTAATTTTATCAGTTTAGCTCTGTATATGTTTGAATCATTTGGCAGGACCTTGGTTCCTTTAGAATAAGTCATGAAATCATTCATCAATGTTCCATGAGCTTCAAGCATCTAGGAAACCATACCATGTTCATAAATGAACTGGTGATTCAAAATACCCTCACTTGTTACTTCTTTAAGCAACAATATACTTAGCCTCTGTTATAGAATTCACCACAGTATCTAACTTAACACAGTTCCTTCATACTGTGCCACCCTTACGTGTGAAACACATAATCCCAATTAAAATCGAAAATCGGTCAGAGTAAGTATGAAGACTGAATTGGTGTAACTGTTTACATCAAAAATTCAGCTGGTGTAACTCATTACAACGAGCTCTTCATTCTCTCCATTTTCATGCACACAATAAAACCATAAAGGCAACTCTGCTAAAAACAACGTCAGTCCGGGTTAGTTTAGTTCAAATCATGCAAGAATGAGGCCAAAACAATAGCAAAAGTGTTTGGAAAAGTAGATACGTTTGAAACGTATCAAGTCCCCCAAGCTTAGCATATTGCTTGTCCTAAAGCAATTCAGTTCAATGAACTGGACGCGACAAAGAAAACTTTGACAAACTCTTTTGCTTCATAAGATGTAAATAAGCATGTACTACGAAAAGAGTTTAGCAAGTATTGAAACAATGGTATGAGGAAAATGCACGAAGCAATCCTTATTTCAAGTGATCACAAACAACCAAAAGTAAATAATATGTTGCTGAAAATCAAGACAAGATCACAATGCACATAGCTTGTACATACTAGAGTGGTATCTTGCTAGCCTCCATGAGTGAAGAAAAACATAAATGCAGAAACTCCTCCGGAGTTTTAAAGGAGACTAGAACTAAGAATTTTAGAAAAGCAATATCACAATCATGCATAAGACAATGTGGTACTTTGGGAAAATGCATGTTACACTAAGAATGACAATTATGCTCTCAATAGTTGGTGCTTTGGAGAAAGAAGGGTAGACTCTCGAACCGTGGCTTTTTGATGGCAAGGTTGAAAACCCGTGGTTGGAAGCAAAGACTAAACACCAGAGCTCTTGGTTTTGAAAACAGAGATTAAATTCTTTTTGAGAAGTGCAACTTTCCAGCCAACAGTGAACGGTAAAGGTCTCTCAACATCTCCCATGCTAACCATATTAATGCTTTTTTCTTACACTTTTGTTCCCTTATCCATCTATCATTTGACGGTCTATGGTACCTTTTATTTTGCCTCAAGTATGGAAGGAAGTTTTCTCGTTCCATCTATCATTAGCAATATTTGGTCCATTTCATTCCATCATCAAGTATGGGGGAGGTGTAACTCTCTTTTTTTATATAAATTTGACTAGTTAAAACTTCCGTCAAAATACTTTTGGCATGGTAGATACTGATTTTCCCTCACCGCACCATGAGCTTGTACGGTTACAAAAGGGAAGCTTTTAAATAAATTTCGAGATGACACAAGAAAGTCTAAGTTAGGGATGGTTGGTAAATACCATATATAGGAAGGTATGGTGGACTCAAGTGGAATAACTGGTTTGAAAAGGAGTTTGGATACACAAGCAGAATTCCACTTAGTGCGAGTGAAGGCTAGCAAAAGACTGGGAAGCAACCAACTAGAGAGCAATAATTGTCATAATCATGCATAGAGGCAAAGCAACATTGAATCAGACATGAAAGTGATATAACTATTCTGAAATAAAAAGATCATCAAGGCATGATAGACTTTTTAGTCATAAACATGTGTGAACATGTGCCAAGTCAATCCAAGAATTCTTTGAAGGGAAATACCACTTCAATATGCCAAACCATGAACAATGCAATGCATGTAAATCATTTCGACAACACATTATGCACTCTAGCTAGTTGAGAACACCCACAAAGAAAGCATGAACCACTGGGAAAGCATTGTAAACATAGCACTATGTCGCTACAAGATGGTCTGTAGATCATAAGTACAAGCATATGTACAAAAGTAGAAACAAGAAGAGTTCATACCGGTTTTCCTTGTTGCTTCATTTATGTCGATCTTCGTCATTACTGCCTTGTCACTTGCACGACCGAACGTGGGAAATATATTCAAATGCCATCACGGACTTGAGCTGAACTCTGAAAGCAAAGAAAACTAAAGAGAGAAAGGAAAATCTTTTTTGGTTTTTAAAAGTTTTTTCGAAAGAAAAAGAAAGATAAATATTTTTGTTGTTTTTGCAGATTAAAAGAAAACAAAGAAGAACAGACAAAAACTTCTAAAAGATCAACGCGAACAAAATAAAACGGATAATACAATGGAAAAGGAAGAAGTGCACGTACTCCCCCATGCTTAGGATTTTGGCCTAAGTCAGTAACAGCTAATGCCCCCAGGAGCCTCCTGCTCCGGGGTGGTACGGGTGAGTCCAAGGGTCGTATGAGGCTTCTAGCGCATACACCGAAGTCCTCGGATCCTCCCACGAAGAAGGATCCACGCTCCGAGCAGAGGAAGACCCCTCACCAAACTGGGTGACGGTCTTCCCCTGGAAAGGTGGGAACTCACCGTGCTCCTCCTCGTCAGGCACAACCCCCGCCATGGGGTTATGCGACTGCTGCTGGGCCTCGAACTCGTCGAACTGGATATCGTTGAAGGACCATCCGTTCCTGCGGGTGTAATCAAACAAAAGTGGTGCAGGTAGACGAATCTCTTGAATAATAGTCTTTTCAAATCTCAAAATATAATTAAGGTTACCAAACTCGGAAGTCCTGGTAACGAACTCGTGCCTCTTCATGGCAGCAAGATCAAAGCTCAGGTAAGTAAAAGGAACATCATCAGGATGTGGGGTGCCGTGAAGAGACTCAAGGATAAGTGTGGCGTAAACTCCACCAAATAAATCTTCCTTGTTACCATTCATAGCAAGGTGTCGAGCAATTAAGGCACCCACATTATAATCATTCCTCCCGGAGAGGGCGTTTGCCAAGATAGCAATAGCCGGCGCAGAACTGTTGCTCGTGTTGTCACGAGCTAACACCCCTCTAGCAATAAAATATGCAAAATACCTGAGGTGGGGGAATGAGATGTTGGAAATCCTTGAACGTTGGATATCCCTCGTCTTCTGGCTACAAAGAGTGTCGAAGAGAGTCCTCAGCTTGGAAGGCTGAGTGTGCATCTTTGCCATCTACCCAACGTTCGGCACACCTATTATATCACAAAATCTCGCCAACGTCATGGTCAGAAGATCATTGTAAATTTTAAACTCAATAATAACAGCATCATGATTATATCTGAAACTATTAATAAAACAGGAGGTGAGTTTACGATACTATACAACACGACACATTGCAAGCCGTGTCAAACCTGCATTAGCGCAAAGGCCGTAGAATTCCTCCTTAATTCCTGCAGCTTCGAGGAAAGCATTGCATGGATACGTCATTGTGCGTGTTGAACTCGTGTTTTACAACAACTCTAGGGGGCCATGATCTTCATTATAGCTCACCCTAGCAGATGAGGGTGAAGCTGCAGCTCTAGTAACTCGACCGGAGCGCTCGGGCTTCTTCTTCCCCAGCCACCCCTTTGCTTTTCCTAGCAAACTCATTTCTGATTTTTTTTGACAATTCACAAAAACAAGGATTTAAGCAAAGTGAGTTGGGGCAAACTACTCTACTCACTTATCTAAGACATAAACTTGCATCAAAACTTGGAAAATAATTTTCTACACATGCATGCAAGCTCATATGAACAACACCAAGAACTACTAAATACTCACAAATGAAGCCACCAATCAAAAATCTAATTGGAGGGGTGGAGGAGTTACATACCAGGGAGTATTTTCTCAAAATCTCAGCTCAAACGATGGGTTGTGGAGAGAGATCGAAAATCGCCTCCAAGAACAACAAGAACGCAAGTGCAAGTGCAGAACTCGTGTTTTTGGAGAGAGTGGAAGAGAAGGGAAGAAGACATACCTGGCTGGCTGGCCTGTGGGCCCCAGGCGCCCTGTGGGCGCGGCCAGGGGCAGGCCGCGCCAGCTTGTCGCCTGGGCCTCTGGTGGCCCCCCTGGTCAGCCCCAGGTGCCACTGGGTCACTTTCGACGTGGAAATTTGGATTTTTATTTTTATGGAACTTTTCTGAAAACTACAAAGTTGAAAAAAATTCGAGGTTCAAAAAGCTGCGGAACTTTCTGAAAAATTGAAACAGTGATTAGAATTGTGAAGCTTCAAAAACATAAAAACTTGGTACAACAAGGAGAACAAAAGCTAAGGCAAATGAAAACATAACAAGCTCCACTTTTTACCTATATAAAACATGCTAGCTAGCAAGGTTGATCAAGTCTTACCAACAAACCGGCGATATATAGAGTAGAAAGTCTCACCTCTTATGAAGTGATCATTGCACCTTTACATTAATGGACATTGTCACCACCATAATGGTTTTGTATTTGTGGTGCATATGTAGAGAACAATCCCATTCTCCAATCTTCACGGTCTCGATATTCTCTATAGAGTTAAGGCCATGCCTTTTGACGATCTTCTTCGGAAAATACACCGTGTGTTCTTTATCATCAACGTTGAAGGTAACCTTTCCTTTATTGCAATCAATAATGGCACCTGCGGTGTGGGCATGCTCCCATCTTAGGGCATGTCAAGCACAACAAAATTTGTAAGAAACAAGAAATTAACAACTTCAAGAGGAACATCCTCACAAATACCAATCGGGACGGTTGTCGACTTGTCAGTCATCTGAAGAGAGATATCTGTAGGGATTAGCTTATCTAAACATAGCCTCTTATAAAAAGAAAAGGCATGACACTCACCCCTGCTCCAAGATCACATAAAGCGATTTTAACATAATTATTTTTTATAGAGCAAGGAATGGTGGGTATACCTGGATCACCAAGCTTCTCAGGAATCTTTCCACTGAAAGAGTAGTTAGCAAGTGATGTCTACGCACGCTTCTATTCTTGTAGAC
Organism: Bromus sterilis; assembly: GCA_950022295.1. Lineage (NCBI taxonomy): Eukaryota > Viridiplantae > Streptophyta > Magnoliopsida > Poales > Poaceae > Bromus > Bromus sterilis. The sequence goes on along the minus strand of OX465596.1, from coordinate 340,368,849 downwards.
TATGTTGGGCCTCCAAGCGCAGAGGTTTGTAGGGCAGCAGCAATTTCCCTCAAGTGGATGACCTAAGGTTTATCGAACTCAAGGAAGTAGAGGTTGAAGATGGTCTCTCTCAAGCAACCCTGCAATTAAGATACAAGAAGTCTCTTGTGTCCCCAACACACCTAATACAATGGCAAATTGTATAGGTGCACTAGTTTGGCGAAGAGATGGTAAAATATGGGTGATAGGTGTGACAAAGCAAGGTAATATAAATCTGTAATAAAAAGTGCAGCAGGCAAACATGTAGTGAACGTGAGTGTAAACGGTGTAAAAATGGTGGAAACAAGTCCTAGGCTTCATACTTTCACTAGTGGCAACTCTCAACAACATTAACATAGTATAATCACATGATATTCCTCATAAAACATGCAATGGAGACGTACTCGGAGGTCATTCCTTTGTGGCCAAGATAGGACGAGAATTGTGTAGGGCTACAAAAGCACACCTCAGAGTTCGTAGTTCTCATCTATGGATTTCCCAATGTCACCGCGGCCATCCAAAGAGAGTACCACAATCACCACAACATATCTAAAGGATAGTCAAAGACAAGCACCAAGAGACTCTCAATCTTCAATCCACACACAAAAGAGGAAATCACTCATGAAAATATTCTTCTAACCCATGTCCAATAGACCATGTCACCATGGTCTCGGGGATTATACTAGATAAGATCAAGTGAGTACACCAATCCAATACATAGAAGAAGGGGAAACATCAAGGGATCATCCTAGATTAACATAGCCTATGATCACAATGAAGATCACATCATGGGAGAGAGAGAAGACCACATAGCTACTGGTAGAAACCTCAGCCGCGAGGAGGAACTACTCCCGCATCATGGAGGGAGGAAGCAACGTCGATGGAGATGAATCCGGGGGCACTTCCCCGTCCCGGCAGGGTGCCGGCACAGGAATTCTTGTCCCCCCAAGCTTGTTGGCGATGGCGGCGGAGATCGGAATTGCTTCTGGAGAAAAGGGGTCCGGAATCAAGGTTTTCGCAACGCGAGTAAAAATAAGGGCCAAAGGGGGGCACCGGGGGGGGGGGTCCACCAGTCGCCCACGTGCCCTCCCGGCGCGGCCAAGCCCTAGGCCGCGCGGGGTGGCCGCCTGGGCACTAGGTGGGGCCCCTCTGGCCCTTCTTAGGTGAATCCGGAAGCTTCAGGAACGCTGATTTTTTAGCTGATTTTCCCGAATTTTTGGAGCACTTTTAATATGGGGGAAACCTGAAATAGAAAAACAGCAGAAAATAGGAACTGTCACTGGGGCGCACTGAGTTAATAAGTTAGTCCAAATATGATCAAAAGTGTATGAAAGTGTATCTATATCATAGCAATATCACACAAAATATGCATGGAGCAAGCAGAAATTATAGATACGTTTTGGACGTATCATCAAGCATAGTAGATATTGCCTCATTAGGAACTTTTCTTTTATTAGTAACAATATCTTTCATATATTTTGAATAAGGATGTAACTTAATAGCATATGTTAAACGAATTTGAAGAAAAAGAGGTTTCATCCATTCACAAAATTTATTATAGTGCTCTTCTTCTTTGGTTTTGAGAGACTTACCTGGAAAGGGCATGGGCTTCTGTACCCATGGTTCTCTTTCCTTCCCGTGTCTTCTTGCGATGAAGTCTTCTCTAGTATACTTCTTTCGTTTATTGGGTGCTTCTTCTTCTCGCACCTCGGGAGGATCATTCTTCTCCTTATCCTTTTCGGGCTCAGCACCGTCTTCAGTTTCAGCATCGGAGGTAGATATACTGTTAGGATCAACAACGGGTTCTTTACTTGTAATAGGATCATTGGAGTTGTCAGCTTCCTTATGTTTCTTCTTTTTCTTTTTCTTCTTTGGAGTGCTAACAATCTCGTCTTCTACCTGCACTTCATAATCTTGCTCGATCCTCTTCGGATGCCCCTCGGGATAGAGAGGGTCCTGGGTGTGTGTTCCTGTAACAGCCCAGATTTCATAAAAATTTAAATTTTTGTTTTCGGTGTGAATTGTTTGATTGTATGATTTGTTTGCGGTGTTTACATCCCCGATTTATCGATCGGCGATTATTTCCCCCCTTCTTATCTCATACCGGACGGAGACCGACCCTTGCCACCCTGACACTCGACCTTTGCGACACCGGGTTTCACCCGACCACCGTCGGGAGAACCCGCACAAGACCCACCTTAGCCAACGGAACGAAAAACCCCGTTTAATAACTAAACGGGATATTTTTATAGTGCGTCGGAAAGTGTTCTCGGAACGGTTCCAGCGCAAGGTGAAAGCCGCCGGCTCGACGCGCTGATCGCGCAGTTCAAAGTTTTACCCGAATCGGAGGTCCCGCGGACCCTCGGCGGTCAGGAAATAAACACCGCGCGCGAGAGAGAAAAAACGGGGATGTTTTTGCAAACTGCCAGCCACCTGGGCTATATAAAGACCACCACTCTCCCACCCCTTTCTAGGGTTTCCCCTAAGCCAAAATTGCAGCCACCCCCTCACAATTGCCCCAATTTCCCCCCCTTTTCGACCAAAAACCTAGCCTCCCAGATCTGAGATCCAGCCCAATGGATCTGGACTGTGAGATCGTCTGATCTGACGGCCAGGAACCTGCCACGTCACCCTCTCTCTCCTCTCTCTCCTCCAACCGTGGGCAGCCTCACCGCCGCCGCCGCTTCCTCCAGCCACCGGAGTCGCGCCTCCTCTCCTCCCGCTGATCTCCCTCACCTCCCTCCTCCCTCTCCCTGAAGGCCACCCGTGTCAGAACCCTCTGTTAGGTAATGTGCTAGGGTTAGCAAGTCTCTTGCATCATGTTAAAATTTCAAAAGAAATCCTTGAAATCAAATTCAAAAGCAAAATGGGAGAAGGAACCCCCCCAAGAGGAATTAATTCAAAAGGCCAGATAAAAATCTTCTCCAAAAATTCATGTTAGATTTTTGAAAAGTCTTATAAATGAGTGTGATCACATATCAAGTGATGTGGGACCCACCCCATGCTCATGGATTTTTCAAATATTCAAACAGTGCCTTGGAATTATTTAAAAATCCCTATTTGAGTTAAGATTCAAATTATTTGAATTTTAAAAATGTTCAAACTTTATAAGTGGCTAGTCTATATTATTATGAGGCCATGTAAAAAGTTTCAACATTTTATAAAATGGTTTGATATTTTTATCATAGCCAAAACAAATTTACAGAAAAGAAAAAGAAACAGAAAAGGAAAAAGGCTTACCGGCAAAAGGTCCCAACTTACCGAGGCAGCCCAGCCCAGGGGCAGGCCTGTCTTCTTCCTCGCGCCAGCCAGGCTGCTGCCGCCATGGCGAGCATGCCGGCGTCGCCTGGCCACCTCCTGCTTCTCCCGCGCCACCTCTTCACGCCTGGAGACGCCCAGAGGCTTCCCCGTTCCATCCCCCTCTCCACGGACACTCTCCCCATCTCCCTCGCCCGATTTCTCTACCTCCCGACGACTCGCTGGAGCGCCCCGCCATGGAACTCGCAGCCAACGCCACCTAGGGCTTAAGATGGTGTGTCCATCCTCCTCCCCGTCCTCGTCTTCGTCGACTAGCAAAAGCAGGAGCTCCAATTTGGACCAGACGTGACGCCAGGCTCATCGGATCACCGCCGAACCCGCAAGCAGTCTCCGTCGAATTCTTCGCCGTCGTGACCTCCCCGCCTCCAACGACCACCTCATCGTGTTCCTTGAGCTCTGGTGAGCGTTTTCCCCAAGCTCCCATCACCCCTCTCACCCTCTAGCTCGATACGCCATGGGAGCCGAAGTTCCTCGCCGCCACGGTCGTCGTAGTCGAGCACCCGTAACGCAAACGAGCTCGAGCGCATGTCCTTCGTCTTCGCCATGCTCCTCTGCGTCATTTGTGTGCATCCCCGGCTCAAGTGGAGCACCGCAGCGGGCTTTGCCTCGAGCCCGAGCCACGGCCGCCGCTAGGGCTTGACGCCGGCAACGCTCCAGTGAGTTCCAGGCCCCCTGGCTGGCTCCATTCGACGCGGCGTCCTCCCAGCAGCCGTTTGGTGCCTCGACTAATCACCCCCTAATGACCCCCCCCCCCCCACAGCTTATGACAGGTGGGGCCCTGGACCCCTTAACCCCCCTGTCAGTTTAATTTAAACGGGGATTAACCCCAGACCCACTGACAGGGTTGGCCCACTCGTCAGCCCCCCCTGACGCCAGCATGAGGTCATGCTGACGCAGTTAATCAATTCCAGAAAATTAGAAATGAATTAAAGAATTCCAGAAAATCTAGAAAATAGCCCATACTTTGGAAATTCATAGAAAATTCATATTAACTCCAAATTGGACAAATAATATATGAAAAAAGATCAGGAGAAAATAAGTTATCCAAATATCCAACTTTCAACTTTGTTTGAGTTGATTTTAAAATGGGATCAGTAGCATTTGCTATTTGATTTAAATGGAATTAAATCAAATTCAATTCAAATATTTTTTTCAACTTGAACCATGGCAACATGCTACATTTCATTTACACATCATAGGCATATCATACACAATTCAAAATGATTCAAATTGATCAAACAATGTCACATGTAACTTGGCTAAGTTTGAATTCAAATTGGAGTTTGAGTTTGCAATTCAATTTGCAATATACTCCATTTAAATGGAATTGCTTCACACATCAAAGCATATACATCAAGTTTCAACCTTCCATCATGTGATTGTGCATTGTATTTACTTTGCTACCTTGTTTGTTGTTTGTCGAGTAGAGGTGGAACCGGAGCAGGAGGCTGCCCCCTTCGTTGAAGACCCCGAACCCGAACCTCGTCAGCAAGGCAAGGAAACCCCTATTGATCATGTCGATAAAATCCCACTTCCCTCTCATGTCTCGCTTATGAATTGTATAGGATGATTACCATGCTACGTTTCTACCGCATAGATGAACCCATTCCTTTGCATGACCTATCATTTGTCACAGTAGTAGGCAAAACCACAATCCTAGCAAATGTAGGAGTTGATTGATATCATGTGGCCCCTGCAATTGTTACTGCTTATTGCATGCTTAGAGTGATACCATGATGATACTGTTATGTGAGTCGGGATGGTAGTGATCATGATGATGATGGTAGAAAAGTGTTGGTGAATCTACCCTAATACAAGGTGAACGATGAGAGGCTGTGTAGGAGTACACGGTGGGTTGTCTCGTTGAACACCGCCCTAAGTCCGAGTTCTTGTGTGGTGATCCAAGATGAAGAGTACAACCACACATTGGGCTCACTGACCCCTCTCAACCTATTAACTCATCCCTTTCGATGTCCAGATGTCGCAATAGTTCGGAGTTCTGGTAGGTCTGTGGCCTGGTTGCTAAGTGAGAGAACGGCTCATCCGAGACCGGCTTATGCACCACGCACACATCACTTGGGTCCACTTCGGTAAACCGGCCGGGTTCACGATAGTGGTAGCCAACCCAAGTAGGTGGCTTTCTCGGACTAGATCGGCTATGAGGTAACAGTTGTGGTGAGCATCCTCGCTGGCACCCCTTGAATGGTGTCGAGATCAAAGGAGGTAAATGATGATCATGTGTGTGTAGCGGTACACCCCTGCAGGGTTAACAAAACTATTCGAATAGCCGCGTCCGCGGTTATGGACTGCTTGGAAAGCTTAGCTTGATTATTAGACAACTTGAACCGGATACTTCTAAAACACACCAAGATAAGTGTGAGTGCTATGGCGTGCTTTCTCGTGGGGAAGTCGAGGAAGGCACCATAGTGGTGTAATTGGTTCGAGAAAGTAGTGGACTCGTGTACGCTTCTTACCTCAAAGTCTGGTACTCGTAGTTCAGGACTAGCCAAGTCAAAGCCGGCATTTCTGCAAGTGAAACCCCACCTCCCTTTACCTTTATACATATGCATGAGTAGTATAGCTCCTATGTAAGTCTTGCTGAGTACGACTTTGTACTCACGTTTGCTTAATTTATGTTTTAGATGAAACCACTGACCCTGAAGGTGGCTTCTTCATCGAGATGGACGACTGAAGATCAAGCTAGTCTAGTCCCAGTCAGACGACTGGTTCCCTCGTTGGAGGGCATGTGTTTAAATAAGGCTTCTTAAGCCATTTGTTCAACTTGTCTGTACTCAGACATACTTTGCTTCCGCTTGTTGTTGTAATGTTGGATCACATGTTTGTGATCTCTGTGTGCACTCTAGAAGACTTATCAATAAAAATGTATACTTTGTAGAGAATTGCAATGATACCTACTGTTCATACAAGGCATGTGTGCTGCGTGTATGTTTATAACATGCATGTCTTTGTATGGGTTTTCGAGACCTTAGTTGTGATCTGGCTGGCGGTCTTTCATACACAAAGTGGCCCTTAGATGCGCGCAGCTTGGGCCATCGCGATGCGATTGTTCGAGACTCCGTCTCGCGCACACTTTGTGGTATGATCGAGCCCGACCTAGACCCTGACTAAGTGATCGGGCTGGAGTAAGTTTATGTAAGAGTTATGAGATAGTAGATAGTATGGTTGAGGCGACTTGTCTTTGAATATGGGAGTTCACCACCCATATCATTAGACTTGTGTGCGGACGATGAGGACCCATCTCAGTTGATCATCCGGCCTGGATGGGATGCCCCTCACGTATGATGCTCTCCGAGAACGTTCTGTGCTTGGCCTTGTCTGCTTAGACAAGTGGGTACGGTTCTCGGCTCTCCATATGACTATGTCTTAACTGGACTTGCATACGCTAACCCCGGGTCCCGACAGACTTGGTATCAGAGCAGGACTGACTGTAGGACTAGTAGCCTTGGCCGAAGTCGAGTCTAGCTTGCTATAGTTATATAGTTACTCTGGGTATATAAGGGAACAACGTAAGGCTTCTTTTTTCTCCTTACCCCCTTCGTTCTGAGTTCTGAGTCACCCTCATCTTATTCTACGGGAAGATAGGACTAGGCTCTCCTCTGTCTGACTAGAACATCTCGTTGTTTGCGTCCTTGTAGCCGTAGGAAAGTTGTGATCGGTTTGTTAGAGTGGTTATGCTTCCTGATTTCTTACATCGTATGTAAGTGCTGTTTCCATGTTGTAAGAAATTGTCTTTTTCTTGCAATTACAGCCGTTATGCTGTCCGAGTCATTCCAGGTTTATCTCATAATCTGATGCATTTTCAAACTCCTTCTTTCTGTTTCAGATGGCAGATCTTCCCCCTCGGCAGATTGTTCGTTTGACCAGGTGCCTCGTTGTGCGTGGCCATCCCGCCACGTTGATCGAGATGATGTCCTATGTGGGATATCGATGGTATCCTGAGTACACCGTCGAGTAGCAGTTCCATGACTTCAACCAGACCCAGTTCCACTGCATTGTCAGGATCTACCCGCACCACATTGGAGTCACTCAACCTATCCACTTTGGACATGGCATTGGCATGACAGAGAACATGGCTGTGAAGGATGCTGCATACTCATGTATTACCCTGCTGAGAGAGGAGCACACTATGCTGAGAGAGACCTCATTCCGCTATATCCCTGCTGCACTTCCAGGAGAGGAGGGTTATTACACCGGACTATACTCAGATCACTCTGCAGAGGATCCAATACTTCAGATGACTGCTAAGTTCGCTTGTGATCGAGATCGTGATGCACACGCTCTCCGTTTTGAGCTTCACTCCACCCGTGTTCGTCTGTATCGAGCACTGACACTCTTGGCACCCTTCGTGAGTGTTGGATCAGTCGAGTATGATGCTATCTACCCAGCCAGGACGCAGATGCCTTCTCGAGTTGCTTGGCCCGAGATTGGAGGAATTTTTCCACCCCGTGGTCCTTTGCTTCCACCCTACGCTGGACCTAGGCCCCATCCTTGCCCAAATGGATATCAGGGTCTACAGGCCTCCGTGTTTTCCGATGGTCACCTTCAGCTACCGGGATACGCGGGTAACTTTTACGAGGACTACTATGGAGATGGAGATGAGTGAGACCGCCTGTGGTCTTACTTAGTGAGGAGGTAGTAGTATCTTAGTATATTGTACGCAAGGTGTTCTAAGTTCCAGAGGCTTAGATAAATAATGTATAGGAAGTCAGAGTGCCTCTGAAGGATGTACCATCTTCATCACGTTTGTATTAGCTTGGTGCTTGTACTAAAACGATGTATGGTTGGTATGACAGCTTGTGAATATATGGCTTGTATGCTTTTATCACCATGTTGTCAAGATGATTACTTCCTTTGCTCTGTAATCCTTCCAGTACTTCAATACCTTGATTAGATTCTTCCAATCAACTCTGTTTGACTTTGGTTTTTCACCTTCAGGATGTCTCAAGGAACCCGTGGCCAGCTTGGTCGTAACCAGGGTCGTGGAAATGACCAGGAGGAAGGCAACCTTCCACCCCCACCCATGATGGCTCAGGTTCTGATGGAGGTTGAGAGGAACCGCCGAGACTCTCACCATCTGCTGGAAGTCATTGCCCGCAACACCACTCAGCAGCGCAACGAGTTGGTGTCCCTGAACGACTTCATCCGGCTTCATCCCCCGGTTTTCAGTTACTCCACCGAGCCCCTTGACGCCGATGACTGGCTTCGCATCATCGAGAGGAAGCTCCAAGCAGGCCATGTTGCAAATGGCGACAAGGTCAGCTATGCCACCTATCACCTTGAAGGTGCAGCTAGCTCTTGGTGGGAGAACTTCCTGAATATGCGTCCCGTTGGACCGCCTGCATCTTGGGATGAATTCTGCACTTCCTTCCGTGAGCACCACATTCCCAAGGGTCTTATGGACCGCAAGCGTGAGGAGTTCTGCAACCTCACCCAAGGCAGAAAGACCGTTGACGAGTTTAGTCGTGAGTTCAACCGACTTGCTCGTTATGCTACCGAAGAAGTCTCCACCGACTCCAAGAAGCAAGAAAGGTTCCGTCGTGGCCTAAACTCTGGACTCCGTCGTGAGCTCAACCTACATGACTTTGCCACATTCCAGGTCCTTGTCAACAAGGCCATCAAGGCAGAGGACATGAACACCCCCAACGACTTCCGCAAACACCCTAGAGACGATGGTTCATCCAGTTCAGGCTCCCAGAAGCGCAAGATCTGGATCCCAAATAGTATGTTCCGCCAAAACAACCCACCGAGGCCATCCTATGTGGCGCCTCGTCCACCAACTCAGTTCCACCCAGCTCCACCAAACAACCCAGCTCCACGCATTGTTTTTGGAGCCTGTTACAAATGTGGTCAGGCAGGCCACTACTCTCGTGATTGTCCCCAGAACCAGCTACAGAATCAGAATGCTCCACCCCGTGCCGGAGGCAACAACAATGGTCGTGGAAAGCCACCCCAGAAGGTCTACACCACCAAACCCGCTCCTCCCACCACTCGTGGACGTGTGAACCAGATTGCCGCCGAAGAGACTGATGACACCACTGACGTCATTCTTGGTACGCTCCCAGTCAATTATGTTCCTACTTCCGTTCTTTTCGACCCAGGAGCATCTCATTCATTCATGTCGGAAAGTTATGCACTTCGTCATGAGTTATCCTTTGTTGAATTTTCCACCCCAATGATTATTCAAACTCCAGGGTCAAGATGGCAAACTAATAGAGTAAGCCATGGTAATCAGATTGCAATTGAGGGTTTAGTATTCCTTGCTTCACTCATAGCCCTCAAGTCTTTAGATATTGATGTCATCCTTGGCATGGATTGGCTATCAAGACAGAATGCCTACCTGGATTGCAAAGGCAAATCCGTGAAACTCACCCACCCTTCAGGAAAAACCGTCAACTATACCTCACCCAGAACAAGAACCCAAGTGCATTCCTTGAATGTACTTCCCCTTCCCGAAGTTGAAGATATTCCGGTGGTTCGTGACTTCCCGGATGTCTTTCCTGAAGAGCTGTCGGGTATGCCACCCGATAGATGTGTAGAGTTTATAGTGGATCTTGTACCAGGAACCGCACCAATTTCTAGACGCCCATACAAAATGGCCCCACGTGAGTTAGCTAAGCTTAAAAACCAACTGGAAGCTTTGTTGGAAAAAGGCTTCATCCTCCCTAGCTCATCGCCATGGGGTTGCCCCGTTCTGTTCGTAACAAAGAAAGATGGAACAGAAAGGATATGCGTAGACTATCGCCCGCTAAATTTAGCGACGATAAAGAACAAGTACCCATTGCCCAGGATCAATGATCTTTATGATCAACTTGCAGGATCCTCTGTCTTCTCCAAGATGGATTTGAGATTAGGCTATCATCAAATTAAAATCCGAAACGAGAACATTCCCAAAACGGCTTTTACTACTCGTTATGGTCTTTACGAGTACACCGTCATGTCCTTTGGTTTAACCAATGCCCCCGCCATTTTCTCACGCATGATGAATTCGATCTTCATGGAGTACTTAGATAAATTTGTTGTGGTTTATCTCGATGATATTCTCATCTACTCGAAGAACGAAGAAGAACATGCCGAACACCTAAGGCTGGTATTGATGAAACTTAGAGAGCATCGCCTGTATGCTAAATTCCCCAAGTGTGAATTTTGGCTACCAGAAGTGACCTACCTAGGCCACGTGATTTCTGCAAAAGGCATTGCTGTGAATCCCGAGAGAGTTCAGGCCGTCCTTGACTGGACTCCACCTGAATCGGTTAAGAAAGTTAGGAGTTTTCTTGGCCTAGCCAGCTATTTCCGCCGCTTCGTCGAGAACTTTTCTAAAGTTGCAAAGCCTCTTACTGAACTCCTCAAGAAAGATAAGAAATTCCTATGGACTCCCAAGTGCGAGGAAAGCTTTCAAGAGCTAAAAAGAAGATTGACTTCTGCACCCGTACTTGCACCTCCAGAAACTAAAAAGGATTTCGAGATCTATTGTGACGCATAACGCAAGGGTTAGGATGCATACTTCTGCAAGATCGACATGTGGTAGCTTATGCTTCACGCCAGTTGCGGCCACATGAAGAGAACTATCCTACCCATGACCTTGAACTCGTTGCCGTAGTTCATTCCCTAACAACTTGGCGACATTACCTCCTTGGTAATCGTTGTGAGATCTATTCCGACAACCAAAGCCTCAAATACATTTTCACCCAGCCAGATCTTAATCTCAGGCAAAGACGCTGGATTGAGTTGATAAAAGATTACGACGTAGGAATTTCTTACACCCTAGTCAAAGCCAATGTCATGGCTGATGCACTAAGTCGTAAGTCGTATTGTAACAACCTCATGTTACAACAGTATCAACCACTTCTTCATGAGGAATTTCGCAAGCTTAATCTTGAGATTGTTCCTCATGGCTATCTTTCTACCTTGGTGGCGAAACCAACTCTTGAGGATCAAATCATAGTTGCCCAAAGGCATGCACGAGGTATTCGCCGGATCAAGGAGAACATTGTTAGCGGAGTTGCTAAATGTTTCTCCACAGATAGCAAGGGAACGGTATTCTTTGGAAATCGTTTGGTAGTACCTAAGAGTAGGGAACTAAGGCAACTCATCCTCAAAGAAGCCCATGACACACCCCTCTCGATTCATCCCGGTAGCACAAAAATATACCGAGATCTACGCCAGAGATTTTGGTGGACCAGGATGAAGAGAGACATTGCTCAATTTGGTGCCGAATGTGATGTTTGTCGTCGCATTAAGGCAGAACATCAAAGACCTGCTGGTACACTTGAACCTTTGTCTATTCCCGAGTGGAAATGGGACAAAGTCGGTATGGAATTCATCACCGGCTTTCCAAAAACCCAGAAAGGAAACGATGCCATCTTTGTTGTCATAGATAGGCTTTCCAAAGTTGCTCACTTCCTGCCCGTTCGCGAGTCTATAACTGCTAGCCAGTTAGCGGACTTGTACGTCTCTAGAATTGTATGCCTTCACGGTGTTCCTTTGGAAATCAATTCTGATCGCGGTAGCCTTTTCACCTCTAGATTTTGGGGAAGCTTTCAGAATGCTATGGGAACTCATCTCTCCTTTAGTATAGCTTTCCATCCTCAGTCTAGCGGTCAAGTCGAAAGGGTTAACCAAATTCTTGAAGACATGCTCAGAGCTTGTGTTATCTCATTCGGAAAGAATTGGGAGAAGTCTCTTCCATTCGCCGAATTTGCTTATAACAATAGTTTTCAATCTAGTCTGAACATGGCTCCTTTTGAACTCCTATATGGACGACGATGTCGAACACCACTAAACTGGTCAGAAACCGGGGAAAGACAATTCTTTGGACCGGACATGATCAAGGAAGCAGAAGAGCAAGTTCGCATTGTTCGTGATCAATTGAAAGCAGCCCAGTCTCGTCAGAAAAGCTACTATGATCGTCATCATAGGCAAGAGAGCTACAATCTGGATGAGAAGGCTTACCTTCGGGTTACTCCTCTGAAGGGAACCCAACGTTTCGGTATCAAAGGCAAGTTGGCCCCACGTTACATTGGACCTTTCTGCATTCTTGCTAAATGTGGAGAAGTTGCCTACCAACTTGAACTACCCCCGCACCTTTCCCGAGTACATGATGTATTCCATGTGTCCCAACTCAGGCGTTGCTTCAAGGACCCCATCCGCGAAGTCGACCATGAAACGCTTGATCTCCAAGATGACCTTTCTTATCGAGAATACCCCGTTCGTTTTCTTGATTCCGCAGAGCGTGTCACTCGTCGTCAGAAGATTAGGTTTCTGAAAGTGCAATGGTCACACCACTCTGAGAGAGAAGCTACGTGGGAAAGAGAAGACCGTCTCAGTGCCGAGTACCCCACCTTCCTCCCGCAGACTTCTGAATCTCGGGACGAGATTCTGTTGAGTGGGGGCGAGTTGTCATAACCCTCTGTTAGGTAATGTGCTAGGGTTAGCACGTCTCTTGCATCATGTTAAAATTTCAAAAGAAATCCTTGAAATTAAATTCAAAAGGAAAATGGGAGAAGGAACCCCCCAGAGGAATTAATTCAAAAGGCCAGATAAAAATCTTCTCCAAAAATTCATGTTAGATTTTTGAAAAGTCTTATAAATGAGTGTGATCATGCCAGCCAGGCTGTTGCCGTCGTGGCGAGCATGCCGGCGTCGCCTGGCCACCTCCTGCTTCTCCCGCGCCACCTCTTTACGCCTGGAGACGCCTAGAGGCTTCGCCGTTCCATTCCCCCTCTCCACGGACACTCTCCCCATCTCCCTCGCCCGATTTCTCCACCTCCCAACGACTCGCCGGAGCGCCCCGCCATGGAACTCGCAGCCAACGCCACCTAGGGCTCAAGCTGGTGTGTCCATCCTCCTCCCCGTCCTCGTCTTCGTCGACTAGCAGAAGCAGGAGCTCCAATTTGGACCAGACGTGACGCCAGGCTCATCGGATCACCGCCGGACCCGCAAGCAGTCTCCGTCGAATTCTCCGCCGTCGTGACCTCCCCGCCTCCAACGACCACCTCGTCGTGTTCCTTGAGCTCTGGTGAGCGTTTTCCCCAAGCTCCCATCACCCCTCTCACCCTCTAGCTCGATACGCCATGGGAGCCCGAAGTTCCTCGTCGCCACGGTCGTCGTAGTCGAGCACCCGTAACGCAAACGAGCTCGAGCGCATGTCCTTCATCTTCGCCATGCTCCTCTGCATCATTTGTGTGCATCACCGGCTCAAGTGGAGCACCTCAGCGGGCTTTGCCTCGAGCCCGAGCCACGGCCGCCGCTAGGGCTTGACGCCGGCAACGCTCCAGTGAGTTCCAGCCCCCCTGACTGGCTCCATTCGACGCGGCGTCCTCCCAACAGCCGTTTGGTGCCTCTGGCGTGCCAAACGCACGTCCAGAGCGCGACCCCGTACAGCGCCGCCGCGTACAGGACCGGCGGCGGTTAGCCGTCGGCCTGTCAAGCTAAGCCCCGACTAATCACCCCCTAATGACCCCCCCACAGCCTATGACAGGTGGGGCCCTGGACCCCTTAACCCCCCTGTCAGTTTAATTTAAACGGGGATTAACCCCAGACCCACTGACAGGGTTGGCCCACTCGTCAGCCCCCCCCTGACGCTAGCATGAGGTCATGCTGACGCAGTAAATCAATTCCAGAAAATTAGAAATGAATTAAAGAATTCCAGAAAATCCAGAAAATAGCCCAAACTTTGGAAATTCATAGAAAATTCATATTAACTCCAAATTGGACAAATAATATATGAAAAATGATCAGGAGAAAATAAGCTATCCAAATATCCAACTTTCAACTTTGTTTGAGTTGATTTTAAAATGGGATCAGTAGCATTTGCTATTTGATTTAAATGGAATTAAATAAAATTCAATTCAAATATTTTTTGCAACTTGAACCATGGCAACATGCTACATTTCACTTACACATCAGAGGCATATCATACACAATTAAAAATGATTCAAATTGATCAAACAATGTCACATGTAACTTGGCTAAGTTTGAATTCAAATTGGAGTTTGAATTTGCAATTCAATTTGCAATATACTCCATTTAAATGGAATTGCTTCACACATCAAAGCATATACATCAAGTTTCAACCTTCCATCATGTGATTGTGCATTGTATTTACTTTGCTACCTTGTTTGTTGTTTGTCGAGTAGAGGTGGAACCGGAGCAGGAGGCTGCCCCCTTCGTTGAAGACCCCGAACCCGAACCTCGTCAGCAAGGCAAGCAAACCCCTATTGATCATGTCGATAAAATCCTACTTCCCTCTCATGTCTCGCTTATGCATTGTATAGGATGATTACCATGCTACGTTTCTACCGCCAAGATGAACCCATTCCTTTGCATGACCTATCATTTGTAACAGTAGTAGGCAAAACCACAATCCTAGCAAATGTAGGAGTTGATTGATATCATGTGGCCCCTGCAATTGTTACTGCTTATTGCATGCTTAGAGTGATACCATGATGATACTGTTATGTGAGTCGGGATGGTAGTGATCATGATGATGATGGTAGAAAAGTGTTGGTGAATCTACCCTAATACAAGGTGAACGATGAGAGGCTGTGTAGGAGTACACGGTGGGTTGTCTCGTTGAACACCGCCCTAAGTCCGAGTTCTTGTGTGGTGATCCAAGATGAAGAGTACAACCACACATTGGGCTCACTGACCCCTCTCAACCTATTAACTCATCCCTTTCGGTGTCCAGATGTCGCAATAGTTCGGAGTTCTGGTAGGTCTGTGGCCTGGTTGCTAAGTGAGAGAACGGTTCATCCGAGACCGGCTTATGCACCACGCACACATCACTTGGGTCCACTTCGGTAAACCGGCCGGGTTCACGATAGTGGTAGCCAACCCAAGTAGGCGGCTTTCTCGGACTAGATCGGCTATGAGGTAACAGTTGTGGTGAGCATCCTCGCTGGCACCCCTTGAATGGTGTCGAGATCAAAGGCGGTAAATGATGATCATGTGTGTGTAGCGGTACACCCCTGCAGGGTTAACAAAACTATTCGAATAGCCGCGTCCGCGGTTATGGACTGCTTGGAAAGCTTAGCTTGATTATTAGACAACTTGAACCGGATACTTCTAAAACACACCAAGATAAGTGTGAGTGCTATGGCGTGCTTTCTCGTGGGGAACTCGAGGAAGGCACCATAGTGGTGTAATTGGTTGGAGAAAGTAGTGGACTCGTGTACGCTTCTTACCTCAAAGTCTGGTACTCGTAGTTCAGGACTGGCCAAGTCAATGCTGGCATTTCTGCAAGTGAAACCCCACCTCCCTTTACCTTGATACATATGCATGAGTAGTATAGCTCCTATGTAAGTCTTGCTGAGTACGACTTTGTACTCACGTTTGCTTAATTTATGTTTTAGATGAAACCACTGACCCCGAAGGTGGCTTCTTCATCGAGCTGGACGACGGAAGATCAAGCTAGTCTAGTCCCAGTCAGACGACTGGTTCCCTCGTGGAGGGCATGTGTTTAAATAAGGCTTCTTAAGCCATTTGTTCAACTTGTCTGTACTCAGACATACTTTGCTTCCGCTTGTTGTTGTAATGTTGTATCACATGTTTGTGATCTCTGTGTGCACTCTAGAAGACTTATCAATAAAAATGTATACTTTGTAGAGAATTGCAATGATACCTACTGTTCATACAAGGCATGTGTGCTGCGTGTATGTTTATAACATGCATGTCTTTGTATGGGTTTTCGAGACCTTAGTTGTGATCTGGCTGGCGGTCTTTCATACACCAAGTGGCCCTTAGATGTGCGCAGCTTGGGGCATCGCGATGCGATTGTTCGAGACTCCGTCTCGCGCACACTTTGTTGTATGATCGAGCCCGCCCTAGACCCCGACTAAGTGATCGGGCTGGAGTAAGTTTATGTAAGAGTTATGAGATAGTAGATAGTATGGTTGAGGCGACTTGTCTTTGAATATGGGAGTTCACCACCCATATCATTAGACTTGTGTGCGGACGATGAGGACCCATCTCAGTTGATCATCCGGCCTGGATGGGATGCCCCTCACGTATGATGCTCTCCGAGAACGTTCTGTGCTTGGCCTTGTCTGCTTAGACAAGTGGGTACGGTTATCAGCTCTCCATATGACTATGTCTTAACTGGACTTGCATACGCTAACCCCGGGTCCCGACAACCCACGCCGCCGACAGCCGTGACCGGAGCTCCGAGTGCCGCCGCGCCATGGAACTCGGGCCCGAGCTCGCCGGCTCCTCCGCCTTGAACAGCACCGCCTCCGGATGGCCGCCGCCGCCAAGCGCCTCCTCGTTGGGCCCCCTTCGTGCCACCTCGCTCGCCGGAGCCTCGCCGGACAGCTGCTGGAGCGCCGCCGTCGTCGACCACGACGGGAACGGGCGCGACCCGGATCCAGCCGAGTGGCACGAACAGCTCTCCCAGCGCCCACGTGGGCCG
The DNA here is from genome assembly GCA_950022295.1 of Bromus sterilis. Lineage (NCBI taxonomy): Eukaryota > Viridiplantae > Streptophyta > Magnoliopsida > Poales > Poaceae > Bromus > Bromus sterilis. Next base: position 340,352,087 of record OX465596.1, on the reverse strand, counting down.
GCGCGCCCCCAGCCCAGCACGACCTGCATTGCCCGCGGCCCAGCGCGGCAGCAGGCCGCCAGCCACTGCCAGTTGGGCCGAGCCCATTAAGGGTGAGGTTCCTTTTTTTTCCTTTATCTAATTTTGGCCAAGTCTGGAAATATTGCTGCTATATTCAGTTTTGCGTGTAGATTTGCGAGTAATCCGTAGCCCGTATGAGTATGCGCCCAAAAGGAAAATTGTTTAGAATTGTGTGTACTTCAGTTCATCTTTTGTGAGCATTTTGATTCGAGGACATCTTGATGTTGTTAATATGTGTTGAAGTGGGCATCAGGCTGTTAACTGTTGTTACTTCCTGTTAAGTGATGTTGTTATTATTTTATTGCAAGTTTGATTGATGATTGTGACACATCCATGAGGCCTATGCTATTAATTCTTTTTGCATCCTGCTAAGCATCATGTCTACTTCAATCCTATGCAATCACTTGTCATATTTGCCTGCTGCATGATGTTTGTTTCATCACCCAAAGTAGCTACCCTGTTTTTAGTGTGTTGCTGTTTATATAAAGTTGCTAATTTGCTGCCCTATATCTTTTTAACCATGCATCCTATTGAGCATTGCAATATGTCATTTTGATCTATGCCATGTCTACTTTCATTATATGTATTGCATTGTCATGTTTACATTTCTGGTCATAGATATGTTTAGCTCCAAAGTTTCTATCCTGCTGTTGTTGACAGCCACCTTTGTTTTTCACCAAGTCTGTAACTTCCCGATGCCATGTTGCTTGCTTAATATCTTTTGATCTGTTATGCCTATGACCTTGATTCTTGTGCGTACCTGATCACCATCATGTCACTTCATGCCCACATATTGCTATGTCATGTTTCTGCACTTTTGCATATAGCTTTACCCCTATTTATACAGCATGAAAATAACAGTTTCTGCCCTGTTTTCCTGATTTTCACTAAGTCCTAGACCAGTAATGTTTTATAGCTTTTTGTGTTGCTTATAACTAGTGAACCATGATGCCTTTTTGCATGATTCATTTTGCCATGCCATGCCTACCATGTCTACTTTAGTTGCATATCATTTTTGTGCATGTTTGCAACCTTTTGCTTGTTTATTGGTTGCTCTAAAGTGTGCCTCCTGATGTTGGCAGATTGTGCCCGTAACTTGTATTGCTTGTATCTTTTTAACCGTAACTCCGTTTGGAGTGTTCTTTATATGTATCTTGAATAGAATTTCATGTACTTTGTGTTTATGCTATTGTTTGCTGCTGTTAACCAACCTAAAATATGGTTTAGGAAAGAACAGTACCAAATCCTTTAATTGTCATGGGGTACTTAGTGGAATGCCATGTTTAGGTTGTGCCTAACTTAAATTGACTAGAATAGATAGTTTCCTTTATGCTTCACCTCTTTTCATGTTTGTGTGCTAAGCCATGCTTGAGTGAGATGCCATGTTAACAACTTTTTCTCATGTTGTGTAGCTAAACAACTCGAACCCTTCTAAATGTGCGGTATCGTCGTGTGTGACGAGTACTCCACTTAACCTGTTAGTAACCGCTCTCGACGATAAACGCGACCGTAGTGCGTTGTCTCGTGTTGTCTTCTTGTTGATGCTTGCTCGTGATTGCTTCGTAGTAATAGATGCTTGATCGTCGATTGCCTTTTCCAGTGTTTCCTTCTTGTGTGCTTCCGCGGGTACCTCTCGGAGATGTTGCGAGCTTGCGATCGACTACACCTTCGGTTTCATCTTCTCATCAGGTAAGGGGGAGCATATATCATGCTTATAACTTTCAGCTCACTCGCGCCTAGGTGTAGGATAGAATGATTGCTTGATCCTACCACTTCATATTCATGCCTCTCAAATAAACCCAAACAGCCAAGTCCCTCCACATCCCATCAAACCTTCTTCGGCTATGTTACTTTTGCTCTCTGCTCAGCCACTTCTGAGTATGCATGCTAGGATGTTATCAACTGTTACCTCCTGTTACTACTTGGATTGGGATATCACACTATTATATTGTTATTGATGATATGATCATTATAATTTGACTATACTCGATGAAGGATGGAAGGTCTAGGCTATCTCGCCCCGACGCTTTGTTCCATTCGAGTCACCTAGGACCCGAGTTCCGGGTATTGTATCTCTTGACGAGCGTGCCTAACCGCGTGTGGGATTTCATGGGGTCCCCTTTTATTACCTACCTAGCTTCAAACATTTCTAGAGGTGGCCCAACCTGATTTACCATTTGCAAACCATGCATATATGTCTGCCGGGTCGCTCCTAGCAGACATCCTTTAAAACAAGAGACATGGTTTCTCTGTTGGTCCACACTGGTGAGCTAGGGGGCTGCCCACATGTGAGGGGATCAGTTACCTCGAACTTAGCCTGACGGAAGAGTCCGATCCGAGAGCGTGGCCAGCTTTTGGATTGGGTGTCGACTCCCCGGGGGCCACCCGGATTTGTTCGTTGTTAGCTAGAGGGACCTGTCGTTTCGGATCTCTCGGAACTAAATCATAAAATGGTTGCCTATAATGGGTAGCAACTGAGAGAGATGGGCGTGCGTGCGGAGCCTTGTAATGGGCAGTTGGTACACCCCTGCATGGGTTAAATCTTTTCGAGAAGCCGTGTCCACGGTTATGGACGACTTGAGACCTACCCCTTGTTCATAGACAACAACAACTGAGATAATCCTAATAATTTGATTTCAACGTGTGTGTGTGCCTTGACTGCTTCTTCTTCGTCGGGATGCGAAGAGGAGGACAAGGATAGGATAGGTGTTATGCTTGCGTAAGTAGTTGATAGCAAGACTTGTTGGAGGAGATTCCTCATCGAATGCTTGGTTCTCATCTTACTCTAAATAGACCGTTAGCCACTCATATATTGCTAGTGCGTCTGCAACATCACCACTACCCCATCTTACCCGTGAGAAGTTAGTTACAAGACTTTTGATATAGCTCACCTCTTTCTTTTCTCTTTTACGCACGTTATGCAACGATCTTGGACTTCAGAGGAGCTCGACGACCCTTCTTCTGGACGCCTTCACGAAGACTCAACGACGACTAGTTAGGTGGATCCTGGCGGAGAGTCTGGACCCGTGTGGTTACGGGAATGGTGTGTTTTACCTTTGCCACTAGTTATTTGATTGTAGTCTGTACTCAGACATGTATCTTCCGCTGATGTAGTGTATTAAGGAAATTGTATGCCGATTGTATGAGATGTTGTATCCTTGTAGTTGTAATGTTGTGATATCATGTTGGAAATTCGGGGCATATGGCATTGTAATATGTCGCGGTGGGACTGATATGTGATTCGTCCCCGGATCTGGATGGAAACATCTAGATCTAGAACAGTACCGCATATCGGGCCTTATAGTTCCACCCCGAGTTTTTATACCATAAGCATGTATATCATGTTTGGCATTATTATAAGGCAAATATTTTTGCACATTAGAAATTTGTTCAAGTTGAGTTTGAACCATATGAAAATGCTTAACAAGACATTTAACATCATTAACTGTTCTACCTAGAAAATCAAGTACACTTTTGATAGCAAGAGTATTATCATGCAATTGACTTTGCATCCTCATATTAAAGTGGTTTTGCTTCATAATAAAATTATCAAGCTCATATAAACATTGATCGGGAGGCTTACCTTTAGGGATGTCACTTTCATTGAAATCTAAAAGAGAGTCTACCTCTACCAAGGGAGGATGAGTAGTAGGCTCACACAACTTCTCAATAGGAGGTAGATTCTTCACGTCTTCAGCTTTAATGCCTTTCTCCTTTATAGACTTCTTTGCTTCTTGCATATCTTCGGGGCTCAGGACAAGCATGCCCCTCTTCTTTGGTCGTGGAGGTGGTTCAGGTACGAACCAATCTTCGTGGTTCTTGGCAATCTTCCCATTAATTCTTCAGCATCGTCCGGTGTTCTTTCCCTCAAAACACAACCAGCGCAACTATCCAAATAGGATCTGGATTCATCGGTTAGACCAGCATAAAATATATCAAGTAATTCATTCTTTGGGACATCATGTCGCGGTCTAGCCTTAATTAAACCGCAATACCTCCCCCAAGCTTTAGGGAGGTGCTCATCCTGCAACTGTTTAAAGTTATAAATTCTTTGTAAAGCAGCATGTTGCATATGAGAAAGAAAATATTTATCAACAAAAATTTGAGCTAAGTCATGCGGACTCTTAATGGAACCATAGGGTAGTGCATCATACCATGCTTTAGCGTCTTCCTTCAAACAAAAAAGAAAAATCTTAGCCACATAAAAGTTTCATATCCTCTCATCAGTAGTAAATAAGCCACCCAACTCGGTGAGTTTGTTTAGGTGTGCTATAGCATCATCATTTTCTCTGCCATAAAAGGGGCCAGCCTCGGCTGTAGATATAAGTGAAAGATCAACAGAGAAATCATAATCAGGATCAGCGATGCATGTAGGAGATGTAGCAAATTCAGGATTAGGAGTAATCTTGTTCTTCATAGAGTGCTTTTCAAGCAGCTTCTTAATAGCTCCAAGGTCAGAGTCCGCACACTCTGTAAGTTCCCTGGATAAATCAACATCAAGAATAACATAATCATCCTCAAGGAGTCTTTCCTTGAGTTTATCTAAATCAGGGTAACCAAAGGCTTTGCAAGTGGGAAAATAGGTAGCAGGAGTATCAGTCTCAGACTGTGCTGCAACCTCAGCAATTTTAGTTTAAAGATAACGAACAAGAAAACCAATTTCCTCAAGAGTAGTGGAAGCATCATCAAAAGTATCGGACATAGTAACAGACTCAGTAGAAGTAGCATGTGGTGGTGGTGGTGAAGCAAACTTACTTATAACGGAAGGCGAATCAAGCGTAGCACTAGTTCTCAGAACAATACCTTTTCTTGTAGTGGATGGTAAGATCGAAACCTTGGAGTCTCCTTTATTACCCATAGTGGATGTAGTGCAGCAGGCATAATACTTCAAGTAGACTTGTAAATAAAGCTATGCTCCCAGGCAACGGCGCCAGAAAACAGTACTTGATGACCCTCAACTGTAGGGGATTGAGATAGTCTTCGTGGGTAAGATAACCCAATTTATTGATTCGACACAAGGGGAGCCAAAGAATATTTATAAGCTTTAACAGTTGAGTTCTCAATTCAACCGCACCTGAAATATACTTGCTTGCAATAAAATATTAATAACAACTGTGGTATGATAGTGTTAATGGCGACAGCGAAAGTAAAACAGAAAAAGTAAATTACTAGTAACCAGCAGGATTAAAAGAACTGTAGGCTACGAAGATGGATGGTTGGGCGCTGCTTGGATAAGAGTGAACATGTAATAGATTCTAACACGGGGCAAGGCACACAGAAAAGCAAGGACCATCTAGGCAAATATCAAACATTAGGTATGTATCCTGTAGGTAGTTGTGCGTGCTTGCAATAAGAACTTGGACAACATCTTTTGTCCTACCATCCCGCTATGAACGGGGCCAAAAGGAACTTATGGAGATTAAGGTGCTCCTGTCAAAGAGCACCGGAACAAAGCAATAAACTCAATGGATACATGAAATCCTCAAATTATGGACCATCCCTTTGGTGTCCCAAGCTGTCACCTTTGGGATCGCCGGTTCCGGACCATAATAGGTCCATACAACTCATAGATAGGATCAAGAAAATAAATAAACTCATGAAAACACAAGTGGTTCAGATCTAAAAACATGGCACTTGGGCCCAAAGTGACAAGCATTAAGAGCAACAAGTTGTAGCAAAGATGATAAACACCAAAGTAGATGATAGGCAACATGCCCCCAACAATCTGACGAACTATTACATGATCTAACTCATCCAATCCCTACCATCCCATTTGCCTATAGCAGGGAATTACTCACACATGAGAGAAGAAGTCATAGAGGGAGGATGGAGTGGTGATGATGATGACGATGGCGATGATCTCCCCTCTCCGGAGGCCAAAACAGCCTCCAGATTAGCCCTCCCGAAGAAGAATAGAGGGTGGCGGCGGCTCCGCGATGGAAACTAGGAAAACGACTTCTGTTCTAGGGTTTTCCCATCACGCAAATATATAGGAGGCCAGGTAGGGGACCAAAGGAGGTGGGAGCCCCCCAAGCGGCCTCCCGGCGTGGCCAGGGGTGGGGCCGCGCCAGCAGGGCGCCTGGGGCCCCTCTACCCCCCCTCCTCTGGCCCCACTTCTGCCTCGTGGGAGCTTCGGGTGCGTGGATTTTTGGTGAATTTTCCTGGAATTTTTTGAGATACCTAAAAATCTATTTCCTGCACACAATAAAACCATACAGGCAGCTCTACAGAAAACATCGTCAGTCCGGGTTAGTTTAGTTCAAATCATGCAAGAATGAGGCAAAAACAATAGCAAAAGTTTTTGGAAAAGTAGATACGTTTGAGACGTATCAGGCTGCATCCGTTGTTGTGGCTGTGACTATGGCTGCGTGACGAGGGGATGACCCCATGGGTCCCCTCCATGAGGGTACCTGGTGCGTGTCAAGACCGACGGCCCACTAGAAGCCCGCTCGGGTGAACCAACACGAAGCCCAACTCGAAGCCTTGAAGCACCAGACAAGGACTCCTATTTCGTAGTCAACTAGGACTCATGTAAACCCCAACCTGACTATCTATAAGGCCCGATATGCGGTACTGTTCCAGATCTAGATGTTTCGATCCAGATCCGGGGACGAAGCACATATCGGTCCCACCGTGACATATGACGAAATCATATGCCCTGGATTTCCAACATGATATCACAACATTACAGATACAAGGACACAACATCTCATACAATTAGTATACAACTGCCTTAATACAATACATCAACGGAAGATACATGTCTGAGTACAGACTACAATCAATTGCCTAGTGGCAAAGAGAAAACCATCGATCCCCATAACCACATGGGTCCAGGCCCTCCGCCGGGATCCGCCTAACTAGTCGTCGTCGAGTCTCCACGTGAAACGTCGATCACCATACCTTTTGTCGATCAAGAACCCTGAAAAGAGTTTGGGGGTAGTATCATGAGTACAGAAGTACTCAACATCCAACTTTAGTGGTCATCTGACCCAGCAAGGACTTCATCACTCGTCATTCTAGGACAACTATTAGTTTACGGTAAGGATGGGGTAAGTGGTGAGGTTGCTGCCGCACTAGCATTATGAAGTGGCTAACGATCTAGAGAGTAAGATAAGAAGCCAAGCATTCGATGAGGAATCGCCTCCAACAAGTCTTCTATCCACCTACTTACGCAAACATAACACCTATCATATCCTTGTCCTCCTCTTCGCATCCCGACGAGAAGAAGCAGTCAAGGCACGCACACGTTGATCAAGTTATATTAAGATTATCTTAGTTGTTGTTGTCTATGAACAAGGAGTAGGTCTCAAGACATCCATAACCGTGGACACGGCTTCTCGAAAAGATTTAACCCTGCAGGGGTGTACCAACTGCCCATTACAAGGCTCCACACGCACGCCCATCTCTCTCAGTTGCTACCCATCATAGGCAACCATTTTATGATTTAGTTCCTGTTGGATATATGCTCTAGGGGCAAATAATATATGATTATTCCAATATATCTAAATAATTTCATGACCAGTTTCATACTGTGCTGGAACTGTATCAGTGAAATAATAATACAGGTGTGGTATAGAAACAACTAGAGCTCCTAGTCAGCCTCTCATGAAGACTGGTTTATCGTCAACTGATAATTGTGGTTTCACGATCATGGACAATCAAGTCAATTGACGGTAAGGTCACCTCATTGAATGAATGACGTAGTAGCCTATTCCTTTGACCATGAGATCACGCATAATTGCTATCTTCTGAGGATGCTTTGAGTGAATTAACCGTCACACTGAAACATGGTGACCATAAAGGTTTATCTTGGGCTATCCGATGGGATATGTTGAGGAGTGTTGATTCAAGAGCGGGATTTGTCAATCCATATAATGGAAAGATACTTCATGGCCAACTCGGTGATATTGCATCCATAAAGTTGCGCAGCGTGTGACTAGGTCACAAGGATGAATATCATGGAACAAGTGAATAAGATTTGTCGGTAACAAGATAGAACTAATGCATTGGATGCAGTTGATCGAATCTTGGACTAATCTAGTATCGCATGACAAAGGGAATGGTATACAACATGTACGGTTCAATCGGTTACTTCCAGAATGCACAAGGGTCATTATGGGCATCCAGGTCCCACTATTGATCATTGGTCGTAGCCTTTGTCTCGGTCATGACTGGAGTGTTCTCGGACCATAGGGTAACACACTTAAGGGCTCGATGAATATCGGAGACCTTTTCGGAACTATCGGAGTTACCGGAGAAGAGAGAAAGACGTACCGGAAAAGTTCTGTGTTGGTTCGAAGGACGTTCGGAGTGAGCTGGAAGGAGTTCCGGATCATTGGGAGATGAAATAATATGTATTATTTATTAATTAAGTGAATTAATAATTAATAATAATTTATTTCAGATTAAAAAGTGCAATGGGACTTATTTGTGAAAGAAGCCCATTAGGGGAAGGAGGAAAAAAGGGGGGCGCCATGGGCCTTGGGGCCCATGTGGGTGGCGCCCCACTTCCCCCCTCCTCCTAGCCGCACCCTCCCCCTTGTCAAGGGATTAGTCCCACATTTCCAAGGAAAGGGGGGTTGACTCCTTCCGTCTGCCTATATAAAGATGGGCACGGGTGCACTTCTTTAACATAGAAAAATTCGTAGAGAATTCAATATTACTCCGAATTGAGATCGGTTTTCACCGGTCTTCTCCCCTCTCTCGTCTCTCTCAAGCCGGGGTCCCCTTGTCTGGAACCTGTGCTGGGATTGAGGCTTCTCTACTACGCGGACGCCGTCGTGCTGGCTAAACTCTGGTTCAGGGAGGTCTACTTCCGCCACCTTCGCTGGATCGGAGAACGGAGGTCGTCATCGAGTCCGTATGTGTGCGAGTACTACGAGGTGTTGCACGTGCGGCACTACCACCCAACAGGGTGGTAACACAGCCAGGGGGCTGTGAAAGGTTTACGGCTTCATCAACCACATTTGCGAGAACGTTTCCCGCGCAACGGACTACACCCCGAGGTATGTTTCTGCAAGTCTTTCCGTTACGGCATTACAGCTAGATAGATCTTGGGTTAAGGGCGACGCTAGTTAGAAAAATTATTGTTTTCTGCTGCGAGACCCAACAGCGGTATCATGAGCTATATCTATGCTTCGTATTGATGTATGGTTAGAATACATCGGGGATGTGGGTGTTGATTCTACGATTGTTACCCTCTCACGTGTACTTGTTATATCTGTGGCATTGTTTGATGAAGCGGCCCCCGACCGACCTTACGCGTACGCTTACGCGAGACTGGTTCCATGCTTGACATACGGCTTGTACCGTATAAAGTGGCTCTGGGGGGTGTTTGTCTCTCTTACTTTAGCGGATATGGCATTTGCAACGGGGGGGGGGCCCGTACGGGGTGTAATAGAGACAATCTATAATGAGCGTTGTGGTTCAATGTTCGTAGAAACGGTTGATCTATGAAAAGCCCTAGCAGCCACGTAAAACATGCAATATACAAAATAGAGGCGTCTAACATTATATTGCAAAGGGGGCTATTGTTGTTTGCTTGATCTTGATGTAGTGATAGCTTTGCTATGTGTTACTAGAAAGTAGTAAACGTTCATCATGATGAAACAAACTTAAATGGAGACACTGTAGACTTAGTGCCATCATGATCATACATCTTAAAACTTGCTAGTATAGGATACACGACGGTAGAATTAAATAAGATGATCCCTTATAAAATGCCAAACATAAGTATTCTACCGAAGTGTGCACCACCTGGAAGGTTCTCTTTATGATAGGCAGGCTGTGACGATCGGGTGTCATACATACATTAGAGTTCGCATGAGGATGGGCCTGTCAAGCCTAGCATATGTCGATATGGCCTTGCTAAGCAGCATATAAGACTAAGGTCAATTTGGCGAGCCTAGCATATGTAGATATGGCCTCAGAATACTAGAGATCGAAAGATCGAGCATGAGTCACATATAGGATGTGATCGCACAAACTAGTTGTCCACCTTTGAAACTAATTCGTCGGCCGTTGTGATATTCGAGGACGGATAGTGAATCTGGATCATGTAATCACTAAAACTTCTTAGGGATGATTGTTTTAGTGTGAGCTCATCTATAATATGATTATTATGAACTCATTGTTATGAACTAGTCTTAATTGTTTTCCTTGCAAATATTTTGTAGAAAATGAATCCAAATGAACATCGTGAATTGCTTTCTTTCATGGGTAGTGATAGACTTAAAGTAAATGGGTCAAATTTCGTTGATTGGTACTTATACCTTAGGACTGTGCTCAAGAGAGCTAACCTCTTGTTCGTGATACAAGAGCGTATGGGAGACCCTCCAATAGACAACATGGATGAAAAAGTAATGCTTGATTACCATAATCGTCGAAGGACTTACGCCATGGTTAAAAGTGTCATAGAAACTAGCTTTCCGCAAGATTTACGTGAAAAATATGCGGATATGTACACGTTTGACACAATCGAAATGATTGAAGTCATTGTTTATACATCAATTCAGAGTGGCCAGATTTGAGTTAGAAAATGAGTTTCTTACTACAAAGATGGAAGAGAACACTTGTCTGAAAACTCACGTAGCCAAGATGCATGGGATACATCTGAAACTCGTGGAGGATTTTGACTATTGGACCATAGAGGAGTCTGCTATAAACACGGTGATACATTTGCTTCCACCGAGTTACACAGACTTTGTCCATGACTATGTCGGAAGAGGTGAAAGTCTTCAGTTCTTTGAGTTCATGGTCAACCTCCGAGATTTAGAGGTTGAACCCATTGAAGGAGAAATTGTTGATGGAGAAGGTATATGTTTGATATACTCGTTATAAATGTTTGTTTCCTTATACAACATTTGCAGTTTAATAAGTATTTGATACTTGTTCTGTTTTATGAAAACAGGACCTGCCGTTGCATGGACGGGAAGAGGTGCGATCCAGGATTGATGGCAACCAAGACAGTTGATGGCCACCAAGACATCTATCATAGGATTATACTTAGAGTATTAGATAAATCTTTTGTAATCAATCGAATATGAACACTTAGTAGTATGTCTTGCATCTCGCGAGACAAAGTTATTCATGTTTTGAGACAAGTCAGTTGTTCCAGTTTGATGAATAAAGTGTGCTTATACTATGATTGCAATTGAGTTTATAATATGATAGAAGCATTTATAAAACACCATAATTGTCAAGTGATATTCAATGTTTAATGATTAAGTTATTATGAATAACAATAAGGTCAAAAGTCATAACTATACTAAATGCATGAGATGAATTCATAAATGATGAAGTCATTAGATACTCGATCTATTAACTCATGAATTTATTATCAACCAAGATGACTAATGACGGAGTTCTAGAAAAGTAGAACTTGCGCCAAACATTGTACATAAATGATGTATTAACCAAGCGCATGAATAATCATTAAAGATGCTTCTCATGATTAATCGAACTAGGCATTCAATTAAGATCATAAATCTGAGATTACGGAATCACAGTGAAGTTGGATATAAGAATAAAAATCACCATGATGTGATCAAAGTGATGAGTATTATAGTTGACATAAATGGGAGACTTGTGGAAATAATGCCACAAATTACGATGGAAGTTTAAAGTGCTCAAGCACCTGAACCATTCGTAGTCATACTAAAATGTAGTATGGTCTAAATACATTCCCTTACGCTAATGCTATTTTGAATGAACAAAGTTGTTTTAATTTATTAAGTTAAAACACCCACTTCATGAAATAAGGAAACCATTCTGAATTTAATGAAGCTGATGACTCCATATGATGATGGTGTTAGAAAGTTTCTAGAAGTTTTATATGATATAACTTTCTTTGTATTAGAGTTGTGAGCAATTGTAAAACACACCTTCCCAAATAGCAAAACTTGTATTGCTTGAATTGGTGAATGAGAAGATGGTTCTCAAGGAATAAACCAATGGGAGAAAAGTGAATTCTTTGACCAGGGTGATTGACCCTGCCTCCAGACAACAGAGTAACGCAACGGAAAACGTTCCGCTGAAATGACTCCATGAGAAGAGGAAATATGATATTGATGATGATCATGGTATATTAGTTAAAGCCTTAGTTTAAAAATAAGAAGATTGTCATGAATACGTTCTGTACAGAACAATAATCATGAGTCTTCTTAAGTGAAACAAAAGGGACACTGCTCATAAATTACGAAGGATTGATGGTTACCTAGGAAACGAGGAGAAATGAAATCATATTGAGTTGCATATGGGATGGCTCACATCCTATGAAATAAAGTAGTTATTTCACATTCCGAATAACCAAGAAGTTATTAAGAATGATGCAACACATAAAGATTGATTTGGCACATAAAAGATATTATGGCTAAATTCAATAATGATTGACTACGGAAGGGTAGCAATGCTAAATCAATATGGGCATTTCATTCACAAACACTATACTGGGACCATAGCCTGAAGAAAATTGCATCACATTCAAATTTGGAATTTGAAGAGAAGTAGCAAATGGCATAACGAAAGAATGTTTCGATAAGATGGACCATAGTACCTCAAGGCAGAAAGCCTCAACCTTGATTTGATCAAGTGATTTTGAAGTAATCAAAATATTGAGATGGACTGCAATTTCATGAAACTGAGTGGGAGCTTTGGAGACTTCCTGAAAACTTGGAATGCAGAGAGCATTTTCTGAGTGGGAGCTTTGGGAGCAATATTATTATGTCTGACATAATTAGAATAGAAACTTAATAAAAGCTTACTTACAGATATATGTCAGATATATTTGAGTGGGAGCACAATGTCAATTTCATATATATACAATGATATATGTGAAAACAATCTCATATATATACGTTGATATACATAGAGATTAAGGCTAATAAGATGAAAGGATTACGAGAATCTTATATGAACGAAATACAGATGTGCCACACACTAAAATCTATAAGGATAGATTAGGACACGTGTAATGAACATCAAAAGGATTGGAATGATATCCTAAACAAGAAAAGGTTCTTGTGGCTAGGAATTATATAAAGGATGTAAAACCTTAATATCACAAAATAATGTTTTAATGGAAGAATAGGGATGCATTTTGTCCCAAGACATGCGATCCTATATGACCTTTGACATATGATTCTACCATAAAACGGAAGTTGTGAATCCAATAACAGAATGACTCAAAGGTTCTTAGAAGAAGAACAGGTTTCGATGTGCTTGGTTGGCAAAACACAGAACCTGAGCAAAGTCCAAGCATTCAGTATCTGAAGAGAAACTGAGGACAATACTCTAAATGATAGAAAAGATAATATACTTGAATGTAATACTGGATTACGATTGCAAGCCTTATTATGGGTCTATATGAATTAGAGATATCACCAAAAGGAATAGAAAGGAAATGTGAGCTATAATTTCACGAACCACAAGTCTACAAAATATAAATATCTACTTAAGGAAGTAGAAGATTGAATAAAGTTTAGCGTAAGAAGTTTAGACTTCTGGCTGAGTGTATTTTTCAGTATACATGACTATGGGAGTCCTAGGGACTAAAACCATTTTTTCATTAGAGAATACTGTAAAATAAGAAGTCTCACTCTCCCGCCAAACTTATAATTCAAGCATTATTAGATAATGAAGGGCATATCAAGAAAGTTGACCAATACCTGTTGCAAAGGAACATACGAATCTGAACGGGAACAGATCGTTGACGAAACCTCTTCCATGAGCAAGCATGATCAATAAATACTTATATGATAAGATGATTATGATCGAGAAAATATGCAGCTAGATTATTTGCTATCTAGTGCATGTGGGAGACTGTTGGATATATGCTCTAGAGGCAAATAATATATGATTATTCCAATATATCTAAATAAGTTCATGACCAGTTTCATACTGTGCTGGAACTGTATCAGTGAAACAATGATACAGGTGTGGTATAGAAACAACCAGAGTTCCTAGTCAGCCTCTCATGATGACTGGTTTATCGTCAACTGATCATTGTGGTTTCACGATCATGGACAATCAAGTCAATTGACGGTAAGGTCACCTCATTGAATGAATGATGTGATGAACATTACCCAATGCAAGCATTGCAACATGATCAAATCGTAAAAGTTTAGTGTTGTAATTACAGAACGTAGTAGCCTGTTCCTTTGACCGTGAGATCATGCATAATTGCTATCTTCTGAGGATGCTTTGAGTGCATTAACCGTCACACTAAAACATGGTGACCATAAAGGTGTATCTTGGGCTATCCGATGGGATATGTTGAGGAGTTTTGATTCAAGAGAGGGATTTGTAAATCCATATAACGGAAACATACTTCATGGCCAACTCGGTGAGATTGCATCCATAAAGCTGCGCAGCGTGTGCCTAGGTCACAAGGATGAATATCACGGAACGAGTGAATAAGATTTTCCGGTAACAAGATAGAACTAATGCATTGGATGCAGTTGATCGAATATTGGACTAATCTAGTATCGCATGACAAAGGGAATGGTATACAACGTGTACGGTTCAATCGGTTACTTCCGGAATGCGCAGGGGTCATTATGGGCATCCAGGTACCGCTATTGATCATTGGCCGTAGCCTTTGTCTCGGTCATGACTGGAGTGTTCTCGGACCGTAGGGTAACACACTTAAGGGCTCGATGAATATCAGAGACCTTTTCGGAATTATCGGAGTTACCGGAGAAGAGAGAAAGACGTACCGGAAAAGTTCCGTGTTGGTCCGAAGGACGTTCGGAGTGAGCTGGAAGGAGTTCTGGATCATCGGGAGATGAAATAATATGTATTATTTATTAATTAAGTGAATTAATAATTAATAATAATTTATTTCAGATTAAAAAGTACAATGGGCCTTATTTGTGAAAGAAGCCATTAAGGGAAGGAGGAAAAAAAGGGAAAAGCAAAAGAAAAAAAAGGGGGGCCATGGGCCTTGGGGCCCATGTGGGTGGCGCCCCACTTCCCCCCTCCTCCTAACCGCACCCTCCCCCATTGGAAAGGGATTAGTCCCACATTGCCAAGGAAAGGGGGGTTGGATCCTTCCGTCCTCCTATATAAAGATGGGCAGGGGTGCACTTCTTTAACACAGAAAATTTCGCAGAGAATTCAATATTACTCCGAATTGAGATCGGTTTTCACCGGTCTTCTCCCCTCTCTCGTATCTCTCAAGCCGGGGTCCCCTTGTGTGGAACCTGTGCTGGGATTGACGCTTCTCTGCTACGCGGACGCCGTCGTGCTGCCGAAACTCTTGTTCCGGGAGGTCTACTTCCTCCACCTTCGCTGGATCGGAGAACGGAGGTCGTCATCGAGTCCGTACGTGTGCGAGTACTACGAGGTGCTGCACGTGCGGCACTACCACCCAACAGGGTGCTAACACAGCCAGGGGGCTGTGAAAGGTTTATAGCTTCATCAACCACGTTTGCGAGAACGTTTCCCGCGCAACGGACTACACCCCGAGGTATGTTTCCGCAAGTCTTTCCGTTTCGGCATTACAGCTAGGTAGATCTTGGGTTAAGGGCGACGCTAGTTAGAAAAATTATTGTTTTCTGCTGCGAGACCCAACAGTTCCGAGAGATCCGAAACGACAGGTCCCTCTGACTAACAACGAACAAATCTGGGTGGCCCCCGGGGAGTCGACACCCAATCCAAACGCCGGTCGCGCTATCGGATCGGACTCTTCCGGCTGGACGAGGTCGGGGTAACTAACCCATCACTGTGGGCAGCCCCCTAGCTTCCAGGTGTGGACCAACAAAGGAACTCTGTGTCCGCTGGCCCAAGTTATTTGAAAATCTGCTGGGAGCTCACCAGTCACACACACGATTTTCAAATGGTAAAACCAGCTTGGGACACCTCTAGAAATGTTTGAAGCTAGGTAGGAAAGAAAAGGGGACCCCATAGCATCCCACACACGGTTAGGCACGCTCAGTCTTAAAACCAATACCCGGGACTCGGATCCTAGGTGACTCGAATAGAACAAAGCGTCTGGGCGGGATAGCCTAGACCTTCCATCCTTCGTCGAATATAGTCAACATCATAATAATCATATCATCAACAACAGCATAATAATGTGATAGCCCAAACCAAGGAGTATCAGGGAGTAATATTCGTAGCAACCTAAGCATGCATATTAAGCAGGGGCTGAGCAACGAGCAATAGTAACATAGCAGTACATGGTTTGCTGGGAGGGGACATGGTTGTATCGGTTTGAAAGAGGTTGTAAACATGTGGTAGGATCAAACATCGAACCGCTGGTTGAAATAGAATGGATCATAAGTAATGTATAGTCCTTGCCTGTTAATAAGTCGGGTTCCGAAGGTGTAGTTGATCGCAATCTCGCATCGTCTCCAAAGGTACCCGCGGAAGCACACAAGACGGTAAACACTGGAAAGCAATCAACGAGCAAGCACTCTATTACTCCGAGGCAGACACGAGCAAGCAACAACAATAAGGCAACACGAGACAACGCACCTACCGTCGAGAGCGGTTACTAACAGGTTAAGTGGAGTACTCGTCACACACGACGATACCGCACATTTAGAAAGGTTCAAGTTGTTTAGCTACACAATGTGAGCAAAGGTTGTTAACATGTCATCACACTCAAGCATGGCATGTCACACAAACATGGCAAGAGGTGAAGCATAAATAAACTATCTAATCTAGTCACTTTAAGTGGGGGATAAAACCTATACATGGCAACTATTACGAACCCCGTGATATTTATTGCATTTGGTACTGTTTTTCCCTAAACATAATTTTATTATTTTTATTAGCAAGCAAGATGAGCATAAACACGATCTACACGTAATTCTAGTCAAGTTACATGTAAGGAACATTTTTATCGGAGCAACGGTTGAAAAGTTATTAAAGAAACAATTTACGGTGGCATGCGATGGTAATTAGCAGTAAACAACATGTAGACAAGTTAAAACATGGCAAAGGATCACATTTTATTTATCTACACAAAAAATAGAGCAACTTTGACGTTGGAACCGTCGCAATCCAAGCTACGAGTAAAAAGATATAGCTACCGCAAGTTACAACAATAATCTGTCAATTTTATTAATAAACCAGAAAAAAGATCTGCTGGGCTGAATCTGAAGCTACTGGACCTACACAGGCAAGTGCAGCATAACTAAACAGCGCACGTGGCGGGAACAGTGCATGGGCCAAGCCCAATAGCAGCACAACAATAAAAGCAAAAAAAAGGTGGCTGGGCGCTCACCATGGGCCTTGGCCCATCTTGCGGTGTGGGCGAGGATTAGCGCACAGCTCGCTCGGTGCGAAGGGTAGTTGCGGGCCGAGGCGTTCCTGGGCTGGCCGTCTGGGGCGCGCCGGTTGCTGGGCCACCAGGGGCACGCCGGCCCACCTGGCAGCGAACGGGCGCGAGGCCTCCTCGTCGTCGTCTTCGTTCCGATGCAGGGGACGCTGGCGAGCGGCGGCGCAAGCGTCTGCCGGCGAGGCAGGGCCGGGGAGGCGCACGGAGGTGCGGGGACGGGGCGGGTCCGGCCGCCGGTTCACCAGATCCGGGCGCGGTGGAGGGCTGTGTGATGAGAGGACCCGGCGGTGGCGCGAGCTCGGCTCGGGTCGTTCATGGCGGCACCGGCGGTGGTCTCGGGTTCCTGTGGAGAGAGGGCGAGGTGAGTAGATGGTGGGAGACGAGAGGAGAGGGAGATGGCGAGCTGGTCAGAGGCGGGGAGGCGCCTCGCCGGCGGCGCGCCGGGGTTGACGAGGTGGTGAGACTCGGCGGTTCCATGGGAGGAGCTCGGGCGCGAGAGGCGCTTCCACGGGAGGATCCGGTGGCAACTGGTGACGTGGCGCGATGCTGGCCCTCCGATATGGATCCGACGAATTAGGGCGAGGGGATCAGATCTAAGGTGGGGGTTGGTTTGCTGGTTCTCCATGTGGCGGCGGTGGAGTGGCCTGGTGTGGAAATTGTGACATCCTGGTTTTTGGCCCCTTTTAAATTTCAATTTTATTTGCTGATTTTCTGGAGTTTGAAATGTTTGTTTGGATTTTCTCAACTCAGATGGCCTTGATCACTTAGGCTTAATTTTTCCCCTAGTCCAAGTGACCCCTAAACCCCTCTCCCCTATGGCTATGATCAAGCTTTGATGAATTGAGCCCATGCCCTATTTTTATTTGTTCTAAAATCCTTTTTCACTTATAGAAATTGGTCTTTTCCCTCTCCTTTTTGAAGCTAGCCTCACTTCTGCTTATCCTTTTGGCCTGAAACTTTTTTTGCTAAGCCAGGGAGGCATGCCTCATGAGTCCATGCAAAAACATGGGCAAGCTTAGTACAAAAATTTCCCTCTAGAAATTCTTTTTCATTTCTGACCAGAGGGGCACTTTGTGAAGCAAGTACCCTATAGACTTGTCTTTTTGCTCTGAAATTTTTACCACATGGGGACCTTCCTAGATAACCCAGGCACACCAAGTTTCATCCCCAAAAGCCTAGCTAAACTCCCTGTAGAATTTGCCAAAGTTTCATGCAGAAACCCATCTTTGAAGCTAGCATATGCTTGAGCTTGCCAGCTGACCTCCCAACCCCTCACACACACTTCTGGACGTTTGATACGCGCCAAGGACACAGTGCGCGCACCTTGGACGCCCTCAGTGCACGCGTGCCAGGGGTGAGCACGTGCACTGCCTGTCACAGGCGTGCTCTGGCCATGGCCGTGAGGTCGCCATCACGGGCGCGCTGCACCCCGAGCCCCCGCGGCTTCTTGCGCATGTCCATAACCGCCGTGGCATACCCGTGCGCCACCTAGTCCATCCCAAAGCCCCGCCGCCCGCCGGACACCTCGTCGTCGCTGCCGCAGCCTGTCTGGATTCCGCGCATAGTGGCCACAGTGGCACGCACGCCTCCGCGTTTCCCGCGTCGTCTTGCTCGCGTCCCCTACCTCTAGCAAGCACGCGTGACACCTGAGCCCCCTCAAAGCCGCGCCGACCGTCGACGCAGAGCCTCCGCCGCAGCCACGCCTGAGCAGTCCCGTCGCCCCGCTGATGCAGAGAATCAGGGCACGCGCGCACGCGTGCTACACTGTCATTGGAACCCCCTAGAGCTCACCAGAACCCCCACTGCTCCCCCGCACGCGAGCTCGGGGACGTCATCTTCTTCCCGGCGACACCCGTGGAGGAATCTATGGCTCCACTATAAATTGACGCCTCCCGTTGCTCGCAGCCATCACCACACACCCCCACCCCACTCCTAGAGAGCACAATCGAGGAGGAGACCGGCCGGGGAGGCCCCTGGTCGGAGATCGTGTCGCAGCGCCGCCGCCACCGTAGCTGGAGGAGAGCCTAGAGAAGCCGTCCGACCACCATTCGAGGAGTTCCGGGTACGTAGCTGCTCGCCGCGGTCTCCTACATCTTGTGCCCTAGACCTAGCTCACCCCCGAGACCTCCTCGCCGGGGAACCACCCTCGTCGGAGTCGCGACCTCTGTTCCCTCTCTGTTTATTCCAAACTGACGCCCCGGCCCCACCTGTCAGCCACCCCAGCGGTTCCGAATCGGTATAAGTGGAGGCGCCCGCGTGGTTTACGCCTTCGATGTGGCCCTCTCTGGTTATTTCTCTGAATATTGATTAAATCTATTTAAAATGGGATTTTGACCAAACTTTGACCATGAATAACTCCTAAACCACAAGGCCAAATGAGTTGATTCTTTTTGCTACATTTTTCTTTTGAGCTCCTCTTCAAGTTGGGAAAATTTGGGAGCTTGATTCACTGTTTAGGTCCACTGGACAGTGAAGGAGTGCATTTGACTTATTTGCATTTGCCACTTGTTTTATTTTTTCAGAAGGTGATCAAGTGCTTGCAGGAGACTAGGAGTTCAAGGATACTCCACTTGACCAAGGAAAGCCATAAAAATCTAGTCATGAGGACCTTAAGTTTCTTTTTGATGATTCAAATCATTTGCTCGGGTTATTTTAATTGCTTTCATATTGCTTGCTAATAAAAATAAATAACCATAATAAGTTGATTGGTATAAACCTGCCATGCTACTGATCCTATCATGTCACTCTAGTACATGCCATCATCATGTTTATTTTGTGCCATTCCTATACCGGAATGATACTAGAAATGATCATGCCTCTGATTTTATACCATGTTGGGTGGTGCATATTCATGATAGTAGTTCTTACTTATGCCATGTTGCCATGTCCTCATTCTTCTATTCACCTAATGAACAAAAATGTTGACCAAGTGCCACCGAACCGGACTTACCCGTGCAGCCACATTTGCTTGTATGGGCGGGCCTTGACTCGGGCTATCGTAGTGCCTTCTACGGATAGCACCCAGTAGGGGAGGTTATGCACGCACGCTGCCCTGATCAGGTAGGTGGTGATAATCTCGACATCCATAGTGTTTACTAGGGAGTCCCAGTGGGACGAGTTGCCACAAGGTGGCGGAGTGGTTGATGGTGGTAACGTGGACACCCAACCACAGGGATACCCAAGACCGTGTGTCGGTGAGTCCGTAGGGAGGTAACGCGGTAGTCGGGTTTCATTGGAGATGTCCTAGTCCACTCCTGCGGTACGAGTTCCAAGGATCATGTGGGACAAGTACCGAGGTGCTGGATGGAGGAGGAACTCCATGATGTGGGTAACGTGCACAAACTCTGCAGAGTCAAAATCTATTCGAATAGCCGCGTCCTCAGTCATGGGAGACAGTTCGTACTAGGTCACACGGAGGTCAACACTAATCTGTTTAATAATATGAATGTTAATTGTGGTCATGTGATTGGTTAAGGTGGTAACTGAGGACACCTAACCCATCGAGGGGTCGAGGTACGACCCGTATGATGGTGGGTCAAGATATGACCCGGTTACCGAGTCCACACGACTCGGAGGTAAGCTGGATGAATCACGTGATGTTCATGAGACAAGTGTTACTATTATTTAATTCCATGTTTGCCATGTTATTGTTGCATTATTGCCATGCTATTGTTTCTCCTGATGACTTGGCTGTTGTGAGCTTGCAAGTACATTCAATGTACTGACCTGCCGTGTCATGCCAGATGTAGGAGGTGTCGTACCTGAAGAGTTGGCTGAGCTGTACTACGCGAACTAGGCCGTGTCCCAGCAGTGTCCCCGTGGATTGGAGTTCCGTCACCTCGTTATTCCGCTGCCGTAGAGTCCTTCGTCGATCGTATCGAGGCCCCGAGATGTGACATAAATAATGTTGATAGTGATGCCGCACGAGATGTGCCTCCATGCCTCGTAGCAGTTGTAATCCCGAACTTATGTACCTGTATAATTACTATGAAGCGGTTGTATTTTGTACCAATATGTTGTGCATTGCCAGAAGAATTGATCTCTGGGCTAGCAATGTAAGGTAAACCGGTTGCTCTGAGCCGGGGTGCCACAACGATTGGTATCAGAGCCGCGCTGACTGTAGGACACGCTAGTTAGGCCGCACGCTAGAGGAACGTTAGTCTAGAGTCTTGCTTGATCTGTGCACTTGAGTGTTGCATTGGTTGATGCATGGCATGTAGATGCATTTATTTGTGCTAATGGCTAACCCTGTGAGTGTAGATGGCACCCGTTCCATACCCCTTTGAGTACGAGGCGTCACCGACAGGCTTTCCGTCGCTGCTCCGTCGAGTTTGGCTCCGTCTGTACCCGCAGGGAGAGGACCCGATGTTCCAGGTGTACTGCGAGAAGCTGGCTGACTTCATGCACGAGTACCGCGCTGAGGTGTTCCTGTTCTCGAGCTCCACGTATGGCAGCCTTTCGCGTTCCGCGAAGGGAGGACCCACTTCCACCCCAGAGCAGGCTATTCTCTACGCCTCCCTTGAGGCTCTCGTTGACCTGCGTCAGCATGAGGTTGGGATGCATCTTCACCCAGGTCTTTCTTACTACCCTTCCTTGTCTCCCACCGGGCAGATCCTTTTCCCGCCGGACTCGGAGTGCGACCGGACGACAGTGCACCTCGCTCGCTACATGGTCGCTTAGTATGAGGTGGTCATTAGTCTTGCTGAGGAGTTGGCTCGTTCCCGGGAGGCACTCGCGTCTATCAGTAGTATTCAGTCTCCCCCTCCACCACCTCCCACCTATACTCCGGCGCCAGCTCCACATATTCCACCTGCACCCACACCACCTATCCCAGGTGCTCAGATAGCTGTTCGGCGCGAGACCCCAGAGGAGTGGGCCGCGTTGACTGCTACCCCTGCTGCTCCCATGCTTAGCCAGCACACTCCCCCCTTCTCCTAAGGGAGAGCCCTCTCGTCAGCGTCGCCGCCTTGACACCCCTACCCGCAGCACGATCCACGTTGCTAGTTCTGACTCCGAGGATAGTTCTGATGGTTCCACTAACTGCCAGTGCCCGCTCCCTCACGACTAGGACGAGTTCGAGTAGTATGGTCATTTCTACCGTTATGTTATGCATGTTGTCAACTGCCGTATGATCAGTACTCGTTATGCCATCCATGCTAGTTGCTATGTATGAGGTCATGATGTTATGTATAATTATGAAGTTGTTTCGATCTTTCGTTTGGATTTTGTGGATGATGTTCTCATATTCCCGGTTTTGGTGTAGGTGACTCAGACGGATACTTTCTTGCTTTCTCTTATATGGAACCACGCCTGGTTCTGAGCTGATTCTTGGTCGGCCGTCCGGGGTGGATGCCTCCTTTTTCCTTCTCCTTCGGCGACTGTCTTGTGTTCTGAGCTGCTTTTCGGCCGTCTCAGGCAGTCGTTGAGTTTATTTTTGCAGTGGAGACCCTATGTTCTGAGCTGTTTTCTCGGCCGTCTTAGGGGACCTCTGCCTTCTTCTTAATCACCCTGCTCCAAGTTCTGAGCTGTTTTGCGGCCGTCTTGAGCAAGTGGTGAGTTACCCCGGTAATGCCCCAGATCCGAATTGTCAAGACCGTTCTGGTGGCCGCTAGATTAGTTGCCGTTTATCAAGGGATTCGGATGATCACCAACCACCACCTCTTGGAGTTTCGAAGTCCTTCCATTTTTCCGTCGCTTCGCCTATTTCCTCTTTCTGGTTTCTCATGATGTTGGTGCTCTATTTTGGAACGGATATAGGATGAGGCGAGGTGAGTGCAGCCACTCGGGTGATGACGACACCCCCCGTCGTCGATCCGCCAGGCAAGATGGACTGTCACCCGAGCGTCCACCACCTCCTCCACCTCAAGCCCCTACCACAGAGCAGGTTATCAGGATGTTTGAGGAAAGAAGAAACCAGGAACTTATGGAATTACTGCGAGGCATGCAGAACATTGTGGGACAGAATCAGAACCAAGGGTCACGTTCCAAGCTATCTGACTTTCAGCGCACCCGACCGCCAAGCTTCGATCAGGCAAAAGATCCTATTGAGGCTGATGATTGGCTGAGAAGCATGGAAAATAAACTGGAAATCGCTCACTGTGATGAGGTGGATAAGGTTCCATTTGCCACCCATTACCTTGAGGGCTATGCCGCAATTTGGTGGGACAATACCAAGGCAGTATGGCCTGCAGGAGAAGATATCACTTGGGAGAGATTCAAGGAGAAGTTCCGCACTTATCATATCCCCATCGGAGTCCTGAAAACCAAGCAAAGGGAATTTCTCGCTCTTGTCCAAGGCAGCATGACTGTGACTGAATATTTGAACAAGTTCATCCATCTGGCAAGATACTCGGTTCATGATGTGGCCACTGAAGAGAGAAAGGTAGACCGCTTCCTTGGTGGTCTTAGCCCCACTCTCCGTTGTCAGCTCAGCATGCTGGACTTCCCAGACTTCCAGACACTTGTCAACAAGGCACTCATAGCAGAATGCGAATACAAGTCAGTCGCCGAACTCAAGGGAAGTTATGAAGACCGCAAGCGCAAGTACGAGCCCAAGAAGACCCCGTATGAGTCATATGCCCAGAAGACCCGAGTGGTACAGCCCGCTCCCCAGCCGGCTCAAGCCAATTCCAAGCCCTTCTGGAACAACGGCAGCTCCGTTACCGACAAGCCGGCCACTCAAGAGAGGACTTACCTCGACCCCCAAGCCAAAACAGACTACATGCGGAAGGGCGCCTGCTTCAAATGTGGGAAACCAGGACACTTTGTCAGAGCAAGAGCAAGCCAGGGAACTCAGCACCTCCAGTCAACAATATCCGGGGGCAGAACAACTACCGCCAGGCTCGAGTCAACCAAGTCTTGGCCGAAGAAGGCCGCGGATCCCCTGACGTGCTCATCGGTATGTTTCCTATTAATAACATACCCGCAACTATATTATTTGATTCCGGGGAAACCGATTCGTTTATATCGCGGAATTTCGCCACCCAAAACAATTTTCCTATTGATCTTTTGGAAACAATTGTGGTGGTCAAAACCCCTGGAGGTATGCTCAAAGCAGACAGTATCTGCAAGGACCTGGCCATTGAAATATATGGAGTGAAGTTCCCTACCTCTCTCATGGGGCTGGAATCCAAGGGACTGGATGCGATTCTTGGAGTGGATTGGCTCACCACCCATGAGGTCCCCCTTGCCTTCAAGACCCGGATAGTGGAACTGGTTAACCCAGACGGAAAGGCAACTCAATTCACAGTTGTTGGTATGCCACGCAAGAAGGAAGCAACGGTATGCCAGATCACCACCTCAGAAATGGACAAAATCCCTGTGGTCAGAGAGTTTCCGGATGTGTTTCCAGAAGAATTGCCGGGTATGCCGCCAGACAGGGAGCTGGAGTTCGCCATCGATCTTGTCCCCGGTACCTCCCCTATATACAAGAAGTATTATCGGATGCCTTCCACCGAACTGGTGGAGCTAAAGAAACAGCTGGACGAGCTATTGCAGAAGGGATACATTCGCCCCAGCACCTCACCATGGGGGTCACCGGTGTTATTCGTCAAGAAGAAAGATGGCACTTTGCGGATGTGTGTGGACTACCGCCCCCTGAATGAAGTCACCATCAAGAACAAGTATCCACTACCTCACATTGATGACCTGTTCGACCAACTGAAAGGTGTCCGGGTATCCTCTAAGATCGATCTTCGCACAGGCTATTACCAGCTGAAGATCCGAAAAGAAGACATCCCCAAGACAGTTTTCACCACCAGATATGGCCTATATGAGTTCACGGTCATGTCCTTCGGCTTAACGAATGCCCCTTCTTATTTCATGGGCATGATGAACAAGGTCTTTATGGACTTTCTGGACAAGTTCGTGGTGGTATTCATTGATGACATACTTATATACTCCAAAAGTGAAGAAGAGCATAAGGAACATCTCCGTACGGTGCTGGAACGACTATGAGCTCATTTTCTTTATGCCAAGTTCAGCAAGTGCGAGTTCTGGTTAAAGGAGGTGGGCTTTCTGGGTCGCATTCTGACGGCTCAAGGAGTAGCCGTAGACCCCAGCAAGGTGACAGATGTGCTGAATTGGAAGCCACCAACCACCGTGACAGAAGTCCGAAGTTTCTTAGGATTGGCAGGATATTACCGCCGATTCATTGAAGGGTTCTCCAAGATAGCCAAGCCAATGACCGAGTTGTTGAAGAAGAACCAGAAATTTGTCTGGACCAAGGAATGCGGTGAAAGCTTCGAGCAACTCAAGACCAAGATGACGTCAGCCCCTATTCTGACTCTGCCGGACATCCACAAGGGATTCGATGTATATTGCGATGCATCCAAGCATGGCCTTGGCTGCATGCTAATGCAATAAGGGAGAGTTGTGGCGTACGCCTCCAGACAACTACGCCAACATGAAGTGAACTACCCCACGCATGACCTGGAATTGGCTGCTGTGGTACACGCATTGAAATTGTAGAGGCATTATCTCGTCGGGCAACGGTGTGAGGTATACACCGATCATAAGAGCCTCAAGTACATCTTCACGCAGACGGGTCTCAACCTCAGGCAGAGAAGGTGGCTCGAGTTGGTCAAGGACTACGATCTCGGGATAAATTATCATCCTGGGAAGGCTAACGTGGTCGCCGACGCCCTTATCCGCAAGCCAATTTCAGTGAATGCACTCTGGGAAAGGCTCCACCCTCAGCTCCAGGAGGAAGTCGCTCAACTCAACCTCGTGTTGTGTGACTCAATGACCAGGAAGACATTGGAAATCACCCCAACCTTGGTAGAGGATATTAAAGGAGCTCAAGCTCAAGACCCGGAAATTCAAGAAATCAAGGAACGGATTCCGCGTGGCAAGGCCGAATCCTTTCACCTGGATGCCCAAGGAGTGCTATGGTTTGAAAACCGGATATGCGTATCGGACCAGGCTAATTTGAGGCAGCAAATACTGCGGGAAGCACATGAGTCCGCATATTCTATCCACCCCGGCAACACCAAGATGTACCGGGATTTGAGGACCACATTTTGGTGGCCCGGAATGCGCAAGGACATCGCATATTATGTGGCATGTTGTGATATATGCAACAGAGTCAAGGCCGAGCACCAAAAGCCAGCGGGGCTACTGCAGCCTCTGTGAGTTCCGCAATGGAAGTGGGATGACATATGCATGGACTTCATTGTAGGGCTCCCAAGGACCGGCCGAGGACATGACTCCATATGGGTTATTGTGGATATGCTCACCAAAGTGGCTCACTTTATTCCCGTCAGGACCACTTACCGAGCTGATCAGTTGGCAGAGTTATATATGTCCCGGATTGTCAGTCTCCATGGAATACCAAAGACCATCACCTCCGACAGAGGGTCAGTTTTCACGTCTGCATTCTGGCTACGACTTCACGAAGCCTTGGGGACTGTACTAAAGCACAGCACTACTTACCACCCCCAGACAGACGGCCAGACAGAGCGAGTAAACCAGATATTGGAGGATATGCTCAGGGCATGTGTATTAGCCCACGGGTCCAAGTGGGAGGACTGCTTGCCATATGCAGAATTCTCGTACAACAACAGTTACCAGGCCAGCCTCAAGATGTCACCCTTTGAAGCATTATATGGGCGGAAATGCCGCACCCCATTGAACTGGTCACAGACAGGGGACAGTCGCATCTTTGGCACCGACCTAATGCTTGAAGAAGAAAAGCAAGTCAAGGAAATCCAGGACCGGTTGAGAGCCGCCAAGTCTCGACAAAAGAGTAACTATGACACCAAGCATCGAGAGGTGAACTTTGAGCCTGGAGAATACGTCTATCTCCAAGTGACAACAATGAAAGGAGTAAGGAGATTCCAGACCCGGGGAAAGCTTGCCCCAAGATATGTCTGGCCATTCCCAATAATGGCTAAGAAGGGAAAAGTAGCGTACCAACTGGAATTACCCCCGGAGATGGCAGATATCCATGACATATTCCATGTATCACAACTACGCAAGTGTGTCTCGCCACCAGTCAAGCGAGTGGATGTGAAGGAGTTAGAGCTGGCCCAAGATCTGACATATGAGGAGAAACCAGTAAGGATTTTGGATGAGATGGAAAGGACTACCCGCAGTAAGGTGATACAGTTTTACAAGGTGCTCTGGGAGCGCCATTCTGAGTAGAAAGCCACCTGGGAAAGGGAAGAATTTCTGAGGGCTGCATATCCGTATCTGTTCCCTGAGCAACCAAATCTCGAGGACGAGATTTACCCTAAGGGGGGTAGGTCTGTGACATCCTGGTTTTTGGCCCCTTTTTAATTTCAATTTTATTTGCTGATTTTCTGGAGTTTGAAATATTTGTTTGGATTTTCTTGACTCAGATGGCCTTGATCACTTGGGCTTAATTTTTCCCCTAGTCCAAGTGACCCCTAAACCCCTCTCCCCTATGGCTATGATCAAGCTTTGATCAATTGAGCCCATGCCCTATTTTTATTTGTTCTAAAAATCCTTTTTCACTTATAGAAATTGGTCTTTTCCCTCTCATTTTTGAAGCTAGCCTCACTTATGCTTATCCTTTTGGCCTGAAACATTTTGTGCTAAGCAAGGGAGGCATGCCTCATGAGTCCATGCAAAAACATGGGCAAGCTTAGTACAAAACTTTCCCTCTAGAAATTCTTTTTCATTTCTGACCAGAGGGGCACTTTGTGAAGCAAGTACCCTATAGACTTGTCCTTTTGCTCTGAAATTTTTACCACATGGGGACCTTCCTAGATAACCCAGGCACACCAAGTTTCATCCCAAAAAGCCTAGCGAACCTCCCCGTAGAATTTGCCAAAGTTTCATGCAGAAACCCATTCTTGAAGCTAGCATGTGCTTGAGCTTGCCAGCTGACCTCCCAACCCCTCACACACACTTCTGGACGTTTGATAGGCACCAAGGACACAGTGCGCGCACCCTGGACGCCCTCAGTGCACGCGTGCCAGGGGTGAGCACGCGCACTGCCTGTCACAGGCGTGCTCTGGCCATGGCCGTTAGGTCGCCATCACGGGCGCGCTGCACCCCGAGCCCCCGCGGCTGCTTGCGCATGTCCATAACCGCCGTGGCACACCCGTGCGCCACCTGGGCCATCCCAAAGCCCCGCCGCCCGCCGGAGACCTCGTCGTCGCCGATGCGGCCTGTCTGTATTCCGCGCATAGTGGCCACAGTGGCACGCACGCCTCCGCGTTGCCCGCGTCGTCTTGCTCGCGTCCCCTACCTCTAGCAAGCACGCGTGACACCTGAGCCCCCTCAAAGCCGCGCCACCCGTCGACGCAGAGCCTCCGCCGCAGCCACGCCCGAGCCGTCTCGTCGCCCCGCTGATGCAGAGAACCAGGGCACGCGCGCACGCGTGCTACACCGTCATTGGAACCCCCTAGAGCTCACCAGAACCCCCACTGCTCCCCCGCACGCGAGCTCGGCGCCGTCGTCTTCTGCTCGGCGACACCCGTGGAGGAATCCATGGCTCCACTATAAATTGACGCCTCCCGTTGCTCGCAGCCATCACCACACACCCCCACCCCACTCCTAGAGAGCACAATCGAGGAGGAGACCGGCCGGGGAGGCCCCTGGTCGGAGATCGTGTCGCAGCGCCGCCGCCACCGTAGCTGGAGGAGAGCCTAGCGAAGCCGTTCGACCACCATTCGAGGAGTTCCGGGTACGTAGCTGCTCGCCGCGGTCTCCTACATCTTGTGCCCTAGACCTAGCTCACCCCCGAGGCCTCCTCGCCGGAGTCGCGACCTCTGTTCCCTCTCTGTTTATTCCAAATTGACGCCCCGACCCCACCTGTCAGCCACCCCAGCGGTTCCGAATCGGTATAAGTGGAGGCGCCCGCGTGGTTTACGCCTTCGACGTGGCCCTCTCTGGTTATTTCTCTGAGTATTGATTAAATCTATTTAAAATGGGATTTTGACCAAACTTTGACCATGAATAACTCCTAAACCACAAGGCTAAATGAGTTGATTCTTTTTGCTACATTTTTATTTTGAGCTCCTCTTCAAGTTGGGAAAATTTGGGAGCTTGATTCACTGTTTAGGTCCACTGGACAGTGAAGGAGTGCATTTGACTTATTTGCATTTGCCACTTGTTTTATTTTTTCAGAAGGTGATCAAGTGCTTGCAGGAGACCAGGAGTTCAAGGATACTCCACTTGACCAAGGCAAGCCATAAAAATCTGGTCATGAGGACCTTAAGTTGCTTTTTGATGATTCAAATCATTTGCTCGGGTTATTTTAATTGCTTTCATATTGCTTGCTAATAAAAATAAATAACCATAATAAGTTGATTGGTATAAACCTTCCATGCTACTGATCCTATCATGTCACTCTAGTACATGCCATCATCATGTTTATTTTGTGCCATTCCTATACCGGAATGATACTAGCAATGATCATGCCTCTGATTTTATACCATGTTGGGTGGTGCATATTCATGATAGTATTTCTTACTTATGCCATGTTGCCATGTCCTCATTCTTCTATTCACCTAATGAACAAAAATGTTGACCAAGTGCCACCGAACCGGACTTACCCGTGCAGCCACATTTTCTTGTATGGGCGGGCCTTGACTCGGGCTATCGTAGTGCCTTCTACGGATATCACCCAGTAGGGGAGGTTATGCACGCACGCTGCACTGATCAGGTAGGTGGTGATAATCTCGACATCCATAGTGTTTACCAGGGAGTCCCAGTGGGACGAGTTGCCACAAGGTGGCGGAGTGGTTGATGGTGGTAACGTGGACACCCAACCACAGGGATACCCAAGACCGTGTGTCGGTGAGTCCGTAGGGAGGTAACGCGATAGTCGGGTTTCGTTGGAGATGTCCTAGTCCACTCCTGCGGTACGAGTTCCAAGGATCCTATGGGACAAGTACCGAGGTGCTGGATGGAGGAGGAACTCCATGATGTGGGTAACGTGCACAAACTCTGCAGAGTCAAAATCTATTCAAATAGCCGCGTCCTCGGTCATGGGACACAGTTCGTACTAGGTCACACGGAGGTCAACACTAATCTTTTTAATAATATGAATGTTAATTGTGGTCATGTGATTGGTTAAGGTGGTAACTGAGGACACCTAACCCGTCGAGGGGTCGAGGTACGACCCGTATGATGGTGGGTCAAGATATGACCCGGTTACCGAGTCCACACGACTCGGAGGTAAGCTGGATGACTCACGTGGCGTTCATGAGACAAGTGTTACTATTATTTCATGCCATGTTTGCCATGTTATTGTTGCATTATTGCCATGCTATTGTTTCTCCTGATGACTTGGCTGTTGTGAGCTTGCAAGTACATTCAATGTACTGACCTGGCGTGTCATGCCAGATGCAGGAGGTGTCGTCCCTTAAGAGTTGGCTGAGCTGTACTGCGCGAACTAGGCCGTGTCCCAGCAGTGTCCTCGTGGATTGGAGTTCCATCACCTCGTTATTCCGCGGCCATAGAGTCCTTCGTCGATCGTATCGAGGCCCCGAGATGTGACATAAATAATGTTGATAGTGATGCCGCACGAGATGTGCCACCATGCCTCGTAGCATTTTTAATCCCGAACTTATGTACCTGTATAATTACTATGAAGCGGTTGTATTCTGTACCAATATGTTGTGCATTGCCAGAAGACTTGATCTCTGGGCTGGAAATGTAAGGTAAACCGGTTGCTCTGAGCCGGGGTGCCACAGAAATTGAGGGAGGCTAGGTGCTAGGGTTTGCCAGATTTGGAAGGGGGTTTGACCATTTATAGAAGGAGGTAAGGGGAGGGTTAAATGGGCTACAAAATGGCCCGTTTCGGGTCCGATTTTCCGGGTGGGCTAGAATCCGAAGATAAGAGAGGAAACCGGGGGTCCAGCTAATAGCGCGCGCGTCATTTTGTAAATTGTAACGACCCGATCCCGAATGGGACCAAGTCTCTGTGATCTCTGTCAGTCCCTGGATCAACTTGCTAGCACACACAGTACTCGATGAATAATAGAATAAATCACATGTCTTTTATTACATCGGAGAGTTCAAAATAAAGAAAATTTATTACAATAGTATGGCTTAAGGCCATCAGAAACTGCAGAAGCAATAGTAGTAGTAGTGGTCCATCCGACTCCACGGCAAAACGTTGAGTATAGGACAATAACCTATTCGATCCTTAATCACTGTCAGAGTAATCTGCAACAATCGTACAGCCCAAATAGGGTTAGTACTTCGAATGTACAGCAAGTCATACCAAGGAGAAGAAAATGAAGTCCTACAATACATGCATTTGGCTGGTGAGCTTCTATGTTTTAATTTGCATAAAGCTGAATTTTTCCCTATAGAATAAGTGTTCCTAAAAATAATCTCAACAATAAAATAGCACAAGACAACCCATGGTAATTATTCCCAAAATGATTAATTAAAGAATGAGGTTTTCTCAAAATTACCATAACTAGACGCTCAAACTGTCCAATACCGGGGACTCGGCTAATCGATTAGATTTATACGCTCTGCAGAGGTTTATGCACTTTTCCCCACAAGACTCGACCACCTCCATTGGTATTTGCCACACTACACTTTGTATGGAAACAGGAAGGTCAAGACATGGTCTTTTAGAAGAGTTTCCCTTACTCTGGCGGTGCCCATCCCACCTACCAACACTACGTTCGTATCACCACCTAGCAAGAGTCACTACTACTAATTAACCAAGCCAGAGCCCATAATGGCTTGTGGCTGCACACGTAAGCTTCTAGAAAATGACAATATGATAAAATCTCTTTAAGCCCGGGTGGCTTTCCGCAGTGATCCCTGGCCATCTCCAGGTCACTTAGGCATCTCACATGTTGACTGTAGGACGTGACCTTAGAAATGGAAAAGCCATAGGACAAAATTTTATTTTGCAAATCTTCTACCTTTCGTTGTTCTCACATCCTTGTCTTTTCAAATCTAACTTCTTTTTTTTAATATAGATGTCGACTGCCATGACCCGGTTCACCCAGCCCGATGAGACCATGCCTTTTGGGCGACGCCTGACGAAGATCACCAAATACCTGAACATCATCCTTCCCAGTTTTACTGGAACCCTCAAGACCTCGACGCTAGAAGATAGATGCTGGAGGATCGACGTCCACATTCCAGGACGCACCTTCGGGAAGAACGTCAAGCCTATTGACTTTTTCTTGGAGGCACCAACTTGGAGTTTGGGCCAGAGCATCGCAGCACACACCTCCCTTGGACGCATCCGCGAGGAATACAAAGAGGATCTCAAGGGAACCACCTTCATGGCATGTGGACGTCGGGATCACCATGGAGAGATTGTGCGCACCGTTGAGGACGACACTATATCATCCTATATCCAAGACCTGGAGGAGCACATCCGCAGCTTGGAGAAGGTGATGCACCGTGGCATGAAGACCTCCAGGAAGCTGGCCATCCACCAAGAGGAGCTGGAGGAGGAACTCAAGGAAACTCGTGAAGGGTACGAGGATGAAATCAACACGCTAATGAAGAAGCATGAAGAAGTGAAGCTCCTGCTAGAAGAAGCTGAAGAGAAGCTTGACCATGGAGAAAACATCCAGGACGACAACTCTGATGGATATTTCGTCAGCCAAGATAAGGATCATGAGGGGTCACATGACGTTGAGATGAGCGAGTCTTCTACCGACTCAAATTAGTTACAGACCACCATCATAGATGATTATCCTTAGCTACTCGAGTAGAGTTTCGATCTATCTTTTTTTTAGTTACCATGTCGACTTTGTGACATGGATTATCTTAGGTTGCTTGTTTGAAACTTGATTTGAGTGAATTGAATTGAAACTTTGCTATCATTTTTGCATATGGGTAGTGTTTTCCCCTTAGGCCATTTTCTCCCTCTATATCTCATCTATTCTAACCCAACAGATGCCACCAAGAAGGGACCCTTCCGGAAGTGGATCAGGGAGTGGAATCCCCGGCCTTGAGCAGTTGCTTCAGACCCAAAACCAGTTGTGCAGCTTGTGATGCAGAACATGAACACCAACAACAACAACGCACCACCACCTCCACCACCACCGCCTCCGGTGGATAGTCTCACCCGTTTCCTGAGATTGAATCCACCATTGTTCTCAAGCAGCCCAGAGCCGATTGTTGCTGATGATTGGCTTCTTAATATGGGAAGGAGGATGGCAACCGCTGGATGCACTGATGGGGAGAAAGTGAGGTTCGCCTCGCACCAGCTAGATGGACCTGCAGCCGCATGGTGGGATAACTATACCACCACATACCCCATGGCTAATGTGACTTGGGATCAGTTCTAGCAGGCCTTCCGCATGGCTCATGTTTCAGCTGGAGCTATGAGTCTCAAGAAGAGGGAATTCCGCAACTTACGCCAAGGAGGCCGTTCAGTGGCAGAATATGTGGAGGAGTTCAACAAGTTGTCCCGTTATGCTCCAGGAGATGTGGCCTCGGATGCAGCTAAACAAGAGAAGTTTCTGGAGGGACTAAATGATGAGCTTGGAGTTCAGCTGACGGTGGCAACTTTTGCTAATTATCAAGAGATGGTGGACAAGTCTATCATTCTTGAAGGCAAGCATCAGATAATGGAGAATCGCAAGAGGAAGTACGGTCAGGGAAAGTTTCATTCTGGAGCTCCGCAGAAGCCCCGTCCCGCACCATTCTCGGGATATGGTGGGTCAGGACACAACAAGTTTGGAGGACACAACCATCATAACCATGGAGGCCATTCTCAGCATGGGAACCATGGAAACAATCAGGGTGGCCCTAGGAATGGAAATGGAGGAAATGGAAATGGAGGAAATGGGAATCAACACCGTCCCAACAATACGGCACCAGTAAGGAAGGATCTGAGTCAGATCACCTGCTTCAAGTGCAACAATAAGGGACACTACTCAACAGATTGTCCTGAGAACAAGAATGGAAATGGCAATGGAAATTCTGGAAACAGGAAGCCAAATCCTTTCGCCAAGGGACAAGTGAACCATGTCAATGTGGAGGAAGTCTATGAACAGCCAGATGCAGTGTTTGGTAAGTTTTTCCTAAACTCTCATCTGGTATTAGTTCTTTTTTATACTGGTGCATCGCATTCATTCATATCAAGGGTAGTTGTGAATAAGTATGGATTTCCTACCAAGACCCTTAGTATGCCCATTATGGTGAGTTCCCCGGGAGCCGAGATGGTGGCAGGCATAGGTTGTCCCCAGTTGAACCTCGCCATTGGCAGGCATGATTTCCCCACAGACCTGATCATCCTGAAGTCACAAGGATTAGATGTCATTCTAGGCATGGATTGGATGTCGAAGTATGAAGGCAACATTGACTGTGTTAGAAGATCGATTTCTCTCACCACTCTAGAGGGAAAGAGGATCAACTATGTGTCCAAGCATAAGCCTAGAAAGGTCCAGGTATACTCACTTAAGGGGGTTAGCCTGGAGGAAGTGCCGATAGTCAAGGAGTACCCTGATGTATTCCCGGAGGAATTGCCCGGAATGCCACCGGATTGAGACATTGAGTTCTTGATTGAGTTGTTGCCAGGCACCGGACCAATATCCAAACGACCTGGAAGAAATTAAGAAGCAGATTGAGGAGTTGTTGGAGAAAGGGTATATACGTCCGAGTTCATCACCTTGGGGAGCCCCAGTGCTCTTAGTGGCGAAGAAGGAT
The DNA here is from genome assembly GCA_950022295.1 of Bromus sterilis. Lineage (NCBI taxonomy): Eukaryota > Viridiplantae > Streptophyta > Magnoliopsida > Poales > Poaceae > Bromus > Bromus sterilis. The sequence continues at coordinate 340,317,130 of OX465596.1, read as the reverse complement.
GGAACCCTAAGAATGGTTGTGGATTATCGCTCATTGAATGAGGTGAATATCAAGAACAAGTATCCACTACCAATGATCAATGATTTGTTTGATCAACTGGAAGGAGCTAGTGTTTTCTCCAAGATCGATCTTCGATCTGGATACCACCAGTTGAAGATTCGAGAACAAGATATACCCAAGACCGATTTCACCACCAGATATGGACTTTATGAGTATACAGTCATGTCTTTTGGTTTGACCAATGCCCCTGCATACTTCATGAGTACGATGAACAAGATATTCATGGAGTTTTTGGACAAGTTTGTTGTGGTATTCATAGATGATATCTTGATCTACTCCAAGAATGAAGAGGAGCATGAAGAACATCTGTGCTTAGTTTTGGAGAAGCTCAGAGAACATCAACTCTATGGTGAGTTCAGTAAATGTGAGTTTTGGTTGAAGGAGGTGGGATTTCTTGGGCCCGTTGTGTCAGGTGAAGGCATAGCAGTGGACCCTTCCAAGGTTGAAGCAGACACGGAATGGATTGCACCCACATCAGTCACTGAAATCCGTAGTTTCCTTTGACTTGCGGGATATTACCGGAGATTCATTGAGAGTTTCTCCAAGATCGCCAAGCCCATGACGGAGTTGTTGAAGAAGGAAACCAAGTTCGTGTGGACGGAAGAATGTGAAGCTAGTTTTCAAGAATTGAAGAAAAGGTTGGTTACAGCCCCAGTGCTGATTTTGCCTAATATACACAAGGATTTTCAAGTGTATTGTGATGCCTCTCGTCAAGGACTTGGAGGTGTCCTTATGCAAGCCGGAAAGGTCGTAGCTTACACCTCACGTCAGCTTCGACCTCATGAAGTGAATTACGCCACACATGATTTGGAGTTAGCAGCCGTAGTGCATGCACTCAAGACCTGGAGACATTTCCTTGTTGGGAATAGTTGTGATGTTTACACTGATCATAAGAGTTTGAAATATATCTTCACACAGAAGGAGTTGAACCTTAGGCAGAGAAGGTGGTTAGAGCTCATTAAAGATTATGATATGAGATTGCACTATCACCCAGGAAAGGCCAATGTTGTGGCTGATGCTTTGAGTCGGAAGAGTTATGCCAATACTCTCATAGCAGGAGGTTTACCTCAAGAATTATGCGATGACCTCAGAGACCTCCGATTGGAGATTGTTCCTCAAGGTGTCAGAACCCCAATTAGGGTACGTGCTAGGGTTAGTTTTCCCCTTTGCATCATGTGAAAATTTCAAAAGAAAATCAAAAATGGGGAAAAGGAAAGCCCTGAGAATTTAAATAAATGGCCAGATAAAAATATTTTTCCAAAAATCATTTGAACATTTGGAAAATTCCTATAAATGATGATGATCATTACAAGAGTGGTTTGGGTTCATTCCCATGCCCAAGGATTTTTCTAAAATTCAAAATGTGCCTTGGAAATTAAAGTTGACCCCTATTTGAATTGAAATTCAAATTGTTTGAATTTCAAAAATGCCCAAAAGTCACAAGTGGTTTTCTACTGGCCACCTAGGATTTATAAAAATGTTTGGGAATTTTACAAAATTGCCTAGCTATTTATTTCTAGGCACAACAGAATTACAGAAAAGAAAAAGAGAGAAGAAAAAGGAAAAGGGGAACAGCCCCTGGCTCTGGCCCAACTAGTTTTCCCCAGCCCACCTGGCCTCGGCCCAGCCCACCCTCTTCTTGTCTTTTCTTCCCCGCGCTGCCAAGCACCTTGGTGGCAAGCCGGCGCCACCCCGACGCTGTCGAGAGCCTTCTAGGCCTCCTTGAAGCCCCTCCTTGCGCCACCCAGCAGCCAGAACACGCCGCACCCCTTCCCCTACCTCTCGCTTGCCCAACCCCTCTCTGCGTCGCTTTCCCACGCGCACCCGAGAGCCGCCGCGGAGCGCAGCCGTGGGCACTCGTAGCCGGAGAGCTCCAAAGCCCCCGCCGCCTTGTCCAACGCGTGCAGCACGTTCGCCTCCTTCGGATCCCTCCTCCAATTGAAGCCCGGAGGCCGCAGAGACGACGGCAGGGACAATTTCTTCGCCGCCGGACACCGTGTCTTCCCCGAGAAATACGACGCCACCATCGCTCCTCTGCCCTCCCCGACGGGCTCTTCGTGTTCACGGTGAGCTCGCGCGTCGATCCCCTGCTCCAAGCCCCACCCCGCGCCTCCTACGTCGCTGTCCTTCGGAGCCCTAGCTCCGGCCGTCGCGGACCTTGACTTCGGCGAGGCCTCAGGCCTCCCTTGAGTGCCCTGCGGGCTCTAGAAGACGCGGTCGAGCGAGGGCTTCCGTTTGGAACCCCCAGCTCCCGCTCCCGTTCCCTCTGTGCGGGCGCCGCCGTGCGCTGAGGTCGCCGCCGGCTAAACGCCGGTGGGCAGTTTGATTAGCCCAGCTAATCACCCCCGCACTCAATGACAGGTGGGGCCCCAGCCCCTTAACCCTGTGTTTAATTTAAGTAAAACGGGGATTAACCCCAGAGAGGCTGACCAGTGGGTCCCTCTGATAAGAGGCCCCCCTACGTCAGCATGATGTCATGCTGACGTAGTAATTATATTTTGAATTAAATAAATTACAGAAAAGATAGAAAATCAATTAAACTTCGATAAATCATAGAAAATTCATATTAACTCCAAATTAAACATATAATATATGAAAAATTATCATAAAAATGCAAGGATTAAGAATATGCAATTTGTTTTCATGTTTGACCATTTTAAAATGGGGCAACAGTAGCAAGTTTGCAGATGGCTTAATTTGAATTCAAATTTGAAGTTTGAATTTGCAATTCTTTTGCAATACACTTCAATTAAATGGAATTGTCAACACATCAGTACCATGTACATCATGTTTTCACAACTTATCATGTGCTTGAGCATCGCAATTATATTTATCCCTTGATTGCTTTGTTTGCTCGATAGAAGTGGAACCAGAACCGGAGGCCACCCCATTCTTTGAAGACACCGTGTGTGAACCTCGTCAGCAAGGCAAGCAAACCCCATTGATCATGTCTATAAAATCCCAATTCCCTCTCAGTCTCGCTTATGCATGTTTAGGAGATCACCTTGTGTCGATTCTACCGCATAGTTGAACCCATATCCGATGCATGACCTATCATCTTGTCATAGTAGTAAGCAAACCACAATCCTAGCTGACATAGGAGTTGATTTATATCATGTGGCCCCTGCAACTGTTACTTCTTACTGCATGCTTAGAGTTTATAATGAGGATGCTTTTGATGTGAGTCGGGTTGATAGTGAACATGGTGTTGATGAAAGTGAAACTGTGTTGGTGAATCCACCCTAATACAAGGTGAACGATGAGAGGCTGTGTAGGAGTACACAGTAGGTTGTCCCGTTGAACACCGCCTTAAGCACCGAGTTCTTGTATGGTAATCCAAGACAAAGAGTACAACCACACATTGAGCTCACTGACCCCTCTCGGCCTAGTACCTTGATCCGTGTCGACGTCCAGGAGTCACATTAGTTCGGGTTTTCCATTTGGCATCTGCATAGAAAAAGAATGAAGGAATGGTTGCATCATATAGATATGTGGGTGCACCTGTGACGCAGGAAAACCATCTGCCAGAGGTGGCGTCTCGGTCACGTACATTGTTTGAGTCCGTTTCGTTGATCCGGCCGGGCTCTCGAGCGGAGGCAACTCAGATAGTTGACTCCTGGAATAGACCGGTTGCGAGCGAAGTGTCGTGGTGAACATCCTCGCTGTCACCTCTTGAAAGGTGGCGAGAAAAAGGCGGTAAACGATGGTCATGTGTGTGTAGCTTACACCCTTGCAAGGTTAACAAAACTATTCGAATAGCCGCGTCCGCGGTTAAGGACTACTTGAAACCTGTACCTGATTATTAGACAACTTGAATGGATACTTATAAAACTCGCAAGATAAGCGTGAGTGCTATGGTGGGCTCCTCGTGGGGAATTCGAGGAAGTAACCATAATGGTGTATTGGTTGGAGACTTGATAGTGGACTCGTGTACGCTTCTTACCTCAAGTCTGGTACTCGTAGTTCAGGACTAGGCAAGTCAAAGCTGGCACTTCTGCATGATGAAACCCCACCTTCCTTTACCTTGAAACTTGAGCATGAGTAGTGTAGTTCTGATGTAAGTCTTGCTGAGTACGACTTTGTACTCACGTTTGCTTATTCTATGTTTTAGATGGAAACCCGGACCCCGATGGAGTCACCTTCTTGAAGCTCGACGTTGACCTTGGTAGTATAGTTCCATACAGCAGCCTGGTCCCTCGTGGAAGGGCATGTATGTTGAACAAGGCTTCTCTAAGCCATTTGTTAAACTTGTCTGTACTCAGACCTAATTTGCTTCCGTTGTATGATGTAATGTTGATCACAGACATGTGATCTTTGTATACTCTATGTGTACGTAAGTAAAGAAGTACTTTGTAGAGTTATGTGATGATACCTGCTGTTCATACTAGACATGTGTGATGCGTGTATGTTTATAACATGCATGTCTTAGTATGGGTTTTTGAGACCTTAGTTGTGATCTGGCTGGCGGTCTTTTATACACCAAGTGGCCCTTAGATGTGCGCAGCTTGGGGCATCGCGATACGATTGCTCGTGACTCTGTCACGTGCACACTTTTTTGTATGATCGAGCCCGCCCTAGACCCCGACTAAGTGATCGGGCTGGAGTCTGTTTATGTAAGTGTTATAATTCAATCAATAATATGGTTGAGGCGAATTGTCTATGAGTATGGGATTTCACCACCCATAATCATTTAGACTTGTGAGCGGGCGATGAGGACCCATATCAGTTGATCACCCGGCCTGGATGGGATGCCCCTCACGTTCGATGCTTTCCGAGAGTGTTCGGTGCTTGGCCTTGTCTGCTTAGACAAGTGGGTACGACTCTCGGCTCTCCATATGATTGAGTTGTGATTGGAATTACATACGCATATTTCGGGTCCCGATAGACTTGGTATCAGAGCAGGACTTTCTGTAGGATTATTTAACCCTTGGTCGAAGTCGAGTCTAGCATTCTATAGTTATATAGTTACTTGGGTATAAATGGAACAACGTAAGGCTTCTTTTTCTCCTTACCCTCATCGATCTGAGTTCTGATTCACCCTCATCTTTTCTGCGGGAAGATAGGACTAGGCTCATCTATGTCTGACTAGAACATCTCGTTGATTGCTTCCTTGTAGCCGTAGGACAGTTGTGGTTTTCCAGAGTCTTCGTGTTGTTGAGTTCCTTGAGGAAGTTCTGTCCAATCTCCTCAAGGTTGTTTCATTTTCCATCCCGGTGTAGCCGTTATGCTGCCGGAATTATTCAGAGTTTCTGTGGATCTTTGCCTTCGCATTTTAATCTTTTCCGCCTTCATCATGTCTTGTTATCCTTGAATCCATCATTCAACCTGTTCTAATTGTTGATTTTTATCACACAGGATGTCAGGTGGAACTCGTAGTGCTGTTCGTCGGAATCGAGACCGTGTTCGGAATCGAAATGATGATGAACCTCTACCACCGCCTTCTGCGGCGGAAATCATGATGGAAGCTGAGAAGAATCGACGTGATCAAACACGCCTTATGGAGCTCATCGAGCAGAATACCTCACGTCATTGCAATGTGGTTGTGAGCATTCAGGACTTCATCCTCCTCAAGCCACCGGTATTCCGATGTTCTTCTGAGCCCCTTGAAGCTGATGATTGGCTCCGTTCCATCGAGCGTAAGCTTGATACTGCACATATTGCTCCCGATGACTGAGTTATTTTCGCGGTATACTTCCTGGAAGGTGCTGCTCTTCAATGGTGGGAGAACTATGTTGCTATGCAGCCAGATGGTCACATAGTGACTTGGCAGGAGTTCTGTGTTGCCTTTCGAGGGTACCACATTCTGGATGAGTTAATGGAGCGCAAGAAGGAAGAGTTCTGCAATCTGACTCAAGGAGAGATGTCCATTCATGAGTATGTGAGAGAGTTCAACCGTCTTGCTCGTTATGCCCAAGATGAGATCACCACCGATGCCAGAAAGCAGGCAAGGTTCCGTAAGGGACTTAGCCCCATCCTTCGCCATGATCTCAACCTCCTTGAATTTGCCACATTTGAGGATTTAGTCAACAGATCCTTCAGAGCTGAGCATGGCAATGAAGTGTTCGAAGAGTCTTGCAAGCATGCTCTTGAGCTTGCTCCTTCTTCAAGTTCAGCCCCTTAGAAACGCCGAATTTGGATTCCAACCAGAGCCATGCCTCAAAACTTTCTTCAGAGACCACCATCCAATATATGCCATCCACCTCAACACATTGTTCCTCCCAGGAATGATGGTGTGCAGCCAAGTAATCCCACTCCCAACAATTCAGGCAGGGTGTGTTTTAAGTGTGGTCTGTCAGGCCATTACTTTCGTCAATGCCCTCAGGTCTTGATGACACCACGTCATTCTCGACATAAGCCTCCAAAGAAATCAACCACCAAAACCTTTCCAGCAAAGCTTTTAGTCACAGGTAGTGGTTGTGTGAACCAAATCTCAGTTGAGGAAACCACTACTGCTTCTGACGTCATCCTTGGTACACTCCCAGTCAATCATGTTCATGCCTCCGTTCTTTTCGATCCAGGAGCTTCTCATTCATTCATGTCGGAGACTTATGCACTTCGTCATGAGTTCCCCTTTGAAGAAATGTTTTCTCCAATGGTCATTCAAACTCCTGGTTCAAAGTGGCAAACTAATAGAGTAAGCCATGGCAATCAAATTGCAATTGAGGGTTTAGTATTCCTTGCTTCACTTATAGCCCTCAAGTCTTCGGACATTGATGTCATCCTAGGAATGGATTGGTTATCAAGGCAGAATGCTTTCCTTGATTGTAAAGCCAAGTCAGTTAAACTCACCCATCCTTCAGGCCAGACAATTGACTATACCTCACCCAGCTCTAGAACCCAAATGCATACTTTGAATGTGCTTCCCCTTCCTGACCTTGAAGATATTTTGGTGGTTCGTGACTTCCCGGCTGTCTTTCCTGAAGAGCTGCCGGGAATGCCACCCGACAGATGTGTAGAATTCATAGTGGATCTTATACCAGGCACAGCCCCAATTTCCAGACGCCCATATAGAATGGCCCCACATGAGTTAGCTGAGCTAAAAACCCAACTTGATGCTTCGTTGGCAAAAGGCTTCATCCGCCCTAGCTCATCGCCATGGGGTGGCCCCGTTCTGTTCGTAATGAAGAAAGATGGAACAGAAAGGATGTGCGTAGACTATCGCCCGTTAAATCTGGCGACGATAAAGAACAAGTACCCACTACCCAGGATCAATGATCTTTATGATCAACTTGCTGGATCCTCTGTCTTCTCCAAGATGGATTTGAGATTAGGCTATCATCAAATCAAAATCAGGAACGAGGACGTTCCCAAAACGGCTTTCACTACTCGTTATGGTCTTTATGAGTATACCGTCATGTCCTTCGGTTTAACCAATGCCCCCGCCATATTCTCGCGCTTGATGAATTCGATCTTCATGGAGTACCTAGATAAATTTGTTGTAGTTTATCTTGATGACATTCTCATCTACTCGAAGAATGAAGAAGAGCACGCAGAACATCTTAGGTTGGTATTGATGAAACTTCGAGAGCATCTCCTATATGCCAAGTTCTCTAAGTGCGAATTTTGGCTACCAGAAGTGACCTACTTAGGCCACGTGATTGCTGCAAAAGGCATTGCTGTCAATCCCGAGAGAGTTCAGGCCATCCTTGACTGGACTCCACCTGAATCGGTGAAGCAAGTTAGAAGTTTTCTTGGCCTAGCCAGCTATTGTCGTCGCTTCGTCGAGAACTTTATTAAAGTTACAAAGCCTCTAACTGAACTCCTCAAGAAAGATAAGAAATTCCAATGGACCCCCAAGTGCGAGGAAAGCATTCAAGAGCTAAAAAGAAGATTGACTTCTGCACCCGTACTTGCGCCTCCAGACACCAAAAGGGATTTCGAGATCTATTGTGACGCTTCACGGCAAGGGTTAGGATGCATACTTATGCAATATAGACATGTGGTAGCTTATGCTTCACGCCAATTGCGGCCACATGAAGAGAACTATCCTACCCATGATCTTGAACTCGCTGCCATAGTTCATGCCCTGACAACTTGGCGACATTACCTCCTTGGTAATCGTTGTGAGATCTATTCCGACCACCAAAGCCTCAAATATATTTTCACCCAACCAGATCTTAATCTCAGGAAAAGACGCTGGATAGAGTTGATAAAAGATTACGACATAGGAATTTCTTACACCCCAGGCAACGCCGATGTCATGGCTGATGCACTAAGTCATAAATCTTATTGTAACAACCTCATGTTACAACAGTATCAACCACTTCTTCATGAGGAATTTCGAAAGCTCAACCTCGAGATTGTTCCTCGTGGATCTCTTTTCAACTTGGTGGCGAAACCAACCCTTGAGGATCAAATCATAGTTGCCCAAAGACGTGCACGAGGTGTACGCCGGATCAAGGAGAACATTGCTAGCGGAGTTGTTAAATGTTTCTCCATAGATAGTAAAGGAACGGTATTCTTTGAAAATTGTTTGGTAGTACCTAAGAATAAGGATCTACGGCAACTCATCCTCAAAGAAGCCCATGACACACCCCTCTCAATTCATCCCGGTAGCAAAAAAATGTACCGAGATCTACGCCAGAGATTTTGGTGGACTAGGATGAAGAGAGACATTGCTCGATTTGTTGCTGAATGTGATGTTTGTCGTCGCGTTAAGGCAGAACACCAAAGACCTGCTGGCACACTTCAACCTTTGCCTATTCCTGAGTGGAAATGGGACAAAGTCAGTATGGACTTCATCACCGGGTTTCCAAAAACCCAGAAAGGAAACGATGCCATCTTCGTTGTCATAGATAGGCTTTCCAAAGTTGCTCACTTCCTTCCTGTTCGCGAGTCTATAACTGCTAGTCAGTTAGCGGACTTGTATGTCTCTAGAATTGTGTCTCTTCATGGTGTTCCTTTGGAAATCAATTCTGATCGAGGTAGCCTTTTCACCTCTAGATTCTGGGGAAGCTTTCAGAATGCTATGGGAACTCATCTCTCCTTAAAAATGTTTGGGGATTTTTATAAATGCCCTAGCTATTTTATTTTAATGGGCAAAACAGACAACAGAAAAGAAAATAAGAAAACAGAAGCAAAAGACTTACCTTGCGCCCGCGGGCGAAGGCCCACCTGGCCCAGCCCGGCCCCCTCCCTGTCGTCTTCTTCCCTTGGCCCCGATGCTGCTCGCTGGAGCGCATGCGGTGGCCATGGCCGCCACGCCACCTCCCTGCCTGGCCTCCCCTCCTCTTCTCCTTCGCGCTGGAGACGCCAGAAGCTCCCAGTTCCTTTCCCCCCCTCGCTGGTTCGTTCCTCTCCCTCCCCCGCTCAATTCCGCGCGCGACCGAAGCCCTAGCAGGAGCACGGCCGGGCGCCACCGTGGCGACCGAGCTCCTCTAGAAGCGCCATCTTGTCCAGCACGTCCACGGCCGTCGACTTCGTCAAGCCGCAGCGTCAATTGGAGCCAAGGGCCACCGGAGACGACGCTGCCCTCCTCGAGTTGCCGCCGGCCGCAGAGAGCTCCGACGAGCAATTGCTCGCCGACGATCTCCTCCCCAACGACGCTGCGCTCGTCTTCGTCTTCGCGGTGAGCTCCCCCCTCGTTTGCCCACTCCTGCTGCTTCCCCGTGCACTGCCTCGCGATCTCGCCATGGACAGTGACTCCGGCCGCCGCCTCTCGTCGTCGTAGCCGTGGCCCCGAGCGCCCACTTGACCTCCGCCTAGCTCCAACGCATGCGCGATGTTGCGGAGCACCTCCCCGCACTCTTCTCTCCTCTCCCCGTGCCCTGAATCCCTCTCCGGCGAGAGCTCCGACGAGCTCCAGTGGCTCCGGCGACAGACGCCATTAGAGGCCCTAATGGCCCAGCTAACCACCCCCCCTCCTCTTGCTGACACTGGGCCCAGGGCCCCTAATTAATCCGTGTTAATTTTAAACAGATTTAGTTAACCACTGAGGCTGACAGGTGGGGCCGCCCTGTCAGTTGACTGGTCAACCCTGGCGTCAGCATGACCTAGTGATGACGCAGTAAAGATTAAATCAATTTAATTTAATTCAGTAAATTCCAGAAAATTGGCTGAAACTTTGAAAATTCATAGAAAATTCATTTTAACTCCAAATTCAACATATAATATATGAAAAATTATGAGGATAAAATCCTCTATCCAAATTTCCAACTTTCAGCTATGTTGGAGTTGATCTTAAAAAGGGATCAGTAGCTTTGCTATTTGATTTAATTGGAATTATTTCAAATTCAAATCAATTGCTATTCCAACTTCAAACTTTGAAATGCACCACACATCACTTGTACTTCAGAAGCATTTCACACACATGACCATTTGGTTTCAAATGAACAAACATTAGCAAATGCAAGTTGACCAAATTTAAATAACATTTGGAGTTTGAATTTGAATTTCCTTTTCAAATCAACTTCAATTAAAATGTGGCAATTCAAACATAGGTCACATCAGCACATTACCATGCTATGTTTTGCATTTTGAATGTGCATTGTATTATATTGATTGTGCTTTACTTCCACTGCTTCAGTGATTGCATCTTCTCGGTAGAGTTGATCTCGGAGACGAGTTCAACCTCACGTCAGAAGAGTGATACCTCGTGATCGTCAGCAAGGCAAGCATCCCCCTCTTTGATCATGTCTATAAAATCCCAGTTCCCTCTCATTCTCGCAAATGCATGTTTAGGATGTCACCATGATACGTTCTACCGCTAGTTGAACCCATTCCTTTGCATGACCTATCATTTTGTCACAGTAGTAAGCAAACCACAATCCTAGCAGATGTAGGAGTTGGTTGATATCATGTGGCCCCTGCAACTGTTACAGCTTATTGCATGCTTAGAGTTGTTACCTGAGGCTACTTTGATGTGAGTCGGGATGGTAGTGATCATGTGAATGATGGTGGTAACGTGTTGGTGAATCTACCCTAAACAAAGGTGAACGATGAGAGGCTGTGTAGGAGTACACAGTGGGTTGTCTCGTTGAACACTGCCTTAGGCCCGAGTTCTTGTGTTGTTATCCAAGACTAAGAGTACGACCACACATTGGGCTCACTGACCCCTCTCGGCCTAGTACCTCACCCCGGACCAGTCCAGGAGTCGCAAGTAGTTCGCCCTTTAACGATCTCAAGCAGGTGGAACCAAGGTAAGTGGTTGGCGTAGGTTGTGGGCACGTTGAATCAAGTGATCATGATCGAGTTGAGCTTGATGGCGGTCACACAACGTTTGAGTCCGCATCAGAACAATCGGCCGGATTCCGACTGTGGTCCCAACTCAAATAGGCGACTCCCTAGGACTAGAGATGGTGTCGTGAGTGAAGTGTCGTGGCAGCATCCTCGCCGGTACTCACTTGAAGGGTCCATCCCCAGGCGGTAACTGATGAGGCGTGTGTGTAGCAGTACACCCCTGCAGGGTTAATGAACTATTCGAATACCCGTGTCCGCGGTTATGGACTACTTGGAGACCTTTACTTGATCATAGATAACTTGAACCGGATACTTCTAAAACACACCAAGATAAGTGTGAGTGCTATGGCGTGCTTCCTCGTGGGGAAGTCGAGGAAGGTACCATAGTGGAGTATTGGTTGGAGACTGTTACTTGGACTCGTGTACGTTCTTACCTCTCTCTGGTACTCGTAGTTCAGGATTAGCCAAGTCAAAGCTGGCACTTCTGCAAGTGAAACCCCACCTCCCTTTGCCTTGATACATGTGCATTAGTAGTATAGTTCCTATGTAAGTCTTGCTGAGTACGACTTTGTACTCACGTTTGCTTATTCTATGTTTTAGAGACGAGACCACTGACCCTGATGGTGGCCTCTACCTCGAGCTCGACGTGGACCAATGTCGTATAGTTCCAGGCAGCAGCCTGTGCCCTTTGGAGGGTCGTTGTATTTTCTTTCAGGCTTCTTAAGCCATTTGTTAAACTTGTCTTTACTAAGACATAATTTGCTTCCGTTGATGTTTGATGTAATGTTGGATCACATCCATGTGATCTCTGCTTGTAATACAACTACTATGTCTGCTCTGTTTAGCAGAAGTTATAAAGACTATAAGTTTGTAGAGTTCATGTTGTGATTACCTGCTGTTTACACTGGACATGTATGCTGCGTGTATGTTTATAACGTGCATGTCTTAGTGTGGGGTTCGATAGCTTAGTTGTGTTCTTGCCGGCGGTCTTTTATACACCAAGTGGCCCTTAGATGTGCGCAGCTTGGGGCATCGCGATGCGATTGCTCGTGACTCTGTCACGTGGCACATTTTGTTGTATGATTGAGCCCGCCCGAGATCCCGACTAAGTGATCGGGCTGGAGTAAGTCTATGTAAGGGTTATGATCCAATCGATAACATGGTTGAGGCGACTTGTCTGTGAGTATGGGATTCACAACCCATATCATTAGACTTGTGTGCGGCCGATGAGGACCCATCTCAGTTGATCATCCGGCCTGGATGGGATGCCCCTCACGTTCGATGCTTACCGAGAGCGATCTGTGCTTGGCCTTGTCTGCTTAGACAAGTGGGTACGGCTCTCGGCTCTCCATGTGATTGTATTATGACCGGAATTACATACGCTAACCCCGGGTCCCGACAGACTTGGTATTAGAGCAGGACTTCCTGTAGGATTATCAAACCATTGGCCGATGTCGAGTCTAGCATTCTATAGTTATATAGTTACTTTGGGTATATGGGAACAACGTAAGACTTCTTTTTTTCTCCTTATCCTCATCGATCTGAGTTCTGAGTCATCCTCATCTTGTTCTACGGGAAGATAGGACTAGGCTCATCTATGTCTTTACTAGGACATCTCGTTGATTGCTTCTTTGTAGCTGTAGGAGTGTTGTGGTCCTTTCTGAGCCATCATTCCATAGTGTTTCTGTGGAAGTGATGTCCGTTATCCTGTAGGTTGTCTCAATTTCCATCCCGGTGCAGCCGTTATGTTGTCCGTTTGTGACTTTGATGCTATTGCATTATAGTCTTCTATCTTAGCATAGAATTGTGTCCTAAATCCTATTCTGATTGTTGATTCTTATCACACAGAATGTCAGGAGCAAATCAAGGTGTTGATCCCAGTTCTAGTTTCATAGACGATGAAGAACCTCCACCACCAACCTCAACGGCAGAAATCATGTTGGAGGCTGAACAGAATCGTCGTGATCAGACACGTCTTCTCGAGCGTATTGAGCAGAATACTTCTCGTCAGCATCATAGTGTTGTTACCATCCAGGACTTCATTCTCCTCAACCCGCCAGTATTCCGATGTCCTTCCGAGCCCCTTGATGCCGATGATTGGCTTCGTTCCCTCGAGCGTAAGCTTGAGACAGCCCGTGTTGCTCCAAGTGATTGTGTGCTATTTGCGGCATATTTTATGGAAGGTGCTGCTCTTCAGTGGTGGGAGAACTTCGTGGCAATGCAACCAGTTGGTCACGTGGTGACTTGGGAAGAGTTCTGTGATGACTTCCGAGGATATCATATTCCGGATCAGCTGATGGAGCGCAAGAGAGAAGAATTTTGCAATCTGACCCAAGGAAAGATGACTGTTCATGAGTATAGGACTGAGTTCACTCGTCTAGCACGTTATGCCCAAGAAGAAGTATCCACCGACGCCAAGAAACAAGAAAGGTTCCGCAAGGGACTTAGCCCCGTCCTTCGTCATGACCTGAATCTTCACGAGTTCGTCAACTTCAGGGACTTGGTCGACAATTCCTTCAAGGCCGAGTATGGAAATGAGTTGTATGAAGAGTCTCGCAAGCGTGATCGTGAGTTTTCCCAATCTTCTGGCCCAGTTTCTCGAAAACGCTGTGTATGGATTCCCTTCAGCGACGTCAGTCGTGCTGTAAGTGCTTCTAGACCATCAACCACCATATATCGTCCACCTCAACCCAATCTTCCTCCTTGGAATTTTGTTGGACAATCAAGTGCTCAAGTTCCTTTCATTCCACGTGGTGTTTGTTTCCAGTGTGGACAATCAGGCCATAATGTTCGAGAGTGTCCCCAAAATCATGTAGCCACCACACCTAAACCAAAGCAAAACTTTCGTCGTGGCAAGCCACTACCCAAGACTTCCAATGCCAAGCCTCCTGTTTATGAACATGGTTATGTGAATCATGTATCCATTCTAGATTCCCACAAGTCAACCGATGTTGTACTCGGAACCCTTCCTGTCAATTCCACCCCAGCTTCGATTCTGTTTGACCCAGGAGCATCTCACTCATTCATATCCCAGGACTTTGCACTGTCACATGACATCTCTTTTTCGATGTTATCCACCCCCTTAGTTGTGCAAGCCCCTGGATCCAGATGGCACACCACCATGGTGAGTCATGAGAATGAAATTGCAATTGAGGGTTTAGTATTCCTTGCCTCACTTATAGCCCTCAAGTCTTCAGACATTGATGTCATCCTAGGAATGGATTGGTTATCAAGACAGAGTGATGTCCTTGATTGTAAAGCCAAGTCAGTGAAATTAACCCATCCATCAGGCCAGACAATCAAGTACACCTCACCAAGCTCTAAAACCCAGGTGCATTCTTTAAATGTGCTTCCTCTTCCAGACCTTGAAGATATTCCGGTGGTTCGTGACTTCCCGGATGTCTTTCCAGAAGAGCTGCCAGGAATACCACCTGACAGATCTGTAGAGTTTGTGGTAGATCTTATCCCAGGAACCGCACCAATATCCAGACGCCCATATAGAATGGCCCCACGTGAGTTAGCTGAGCTAAAAATCCAACTTGAAGCTTCGTTGGCAAAAGGCTTCATCCTCCCTAGCTCATCGCCATGGGGTTGCCTCGTCTGTTCGTAACGAAGAAAGATGGAACAGAAAGGATGTGCGTAGACTATCGCCCGCTAAATCTAGCGACGATAAAGAACAAGTACCCACTGCCCAGGATCAATGATCTTTATGATCAACTTGCAGGATCCTCTGTCTTCTCCAAGATGGATTTGAGATTAGGTTATCATCAGATCAAAATCAGAAACGAGGACATTCCCAAAACGGCTTTCACTACTCGTTATGGTCTTTATGAGTACACCGTTATGTCCTTTGGTTTAACCAATGCCCCCGCCACATTCTCGCGCTTGATGAATTCGATCTTCATGGAGTACTTAGATAAATTTGTTGTAGTTTATCTTGATGACATTCTCATCTACTCGAAGAACGAAGAAGATCACGCAGAACATCTTAGGCTGGTATTGATGAAACTTAGAGAGCATCGCCTGTATGCTAAATTCTCCAAGTGTGAATTCTGGCTACCAGAAGTGACCTACTTAGGCCACGTGATTTCTGCAAAAGGCATTGTTGTCAATCCCGAGAGAGTTCAGGCCGTCCTTGACTGGACTCCACCTGAATCGGTTAAGCAAGTTAGGAGTTTTCTTGGCTTAGCAAGCTATTGTCGCTGCTTCATCGAGAATTTTTCTAAAGTTGCAAAGCCTCTGACTGAACTCCTCAAGAAAGAGAAGAAATTCGAATGGACTCCCAAGTGCGAGGAAAGCTTTCAAGAGCTAAAAAGAAGATTGACTTCTGCATCCGTACTTGCGCCTCCAGACACCAAAAAGGATTTCGAGATCTATTGTGATGCCTCACGGCAAGGGTTAGGATGCATACTTATGCAAGATCGACATGTGGTAGCTTATGCTTCACGCCAGTTGCGTCCACATGAAGAGAACTATCCTACCCATGATCTTGAACTCGCTGCCGTAGTTCATGCCCTAACAACTTGGCGACATTACCTCCTTGGTAATCGTTGTGAGATTTATTCCGACCACCAAAGCCTCAAATACATATTCACCCAGCCAGATCTTAATCTCAGGCAAAGACGCTGGATTGAGTTGATAAAAGATTATGACTTAGGAATTTCTTACACCCCAGGCAAAGCCAATGTCATGGCTGATGCACTAAGTCGTAAGTCGTATTGTAACAACCTCATGTTACAACAGTATCAACCACTTCTTCATGAGGAATTTCAAAAGCTCAACCTCGAGATTGTTCCTCGTGGATCTCTTTTCAACTTGGTGGCGAAACCAACCCTTGAGGATCAAATCATAGTTGCCCAAAGACGTGCACGAGGTGTACGCCGGATCAAGGAGAACATTGCTAGCGGAGTTGCTAAATGTTTCTCCACAGATAGTAAAGGAACGGTATTCTTTGAAAATCGTTTGGTAGTACCTAAGAATAGGGAACTAAGGCAACTCATCCTCAGAGAAGCCCATGATACACCCCTCTCCATTCATCCCGGTAGCACAAAAATGTACCGAGATCTACGCCAGAGATTTTGGTGGACTAGGATGAAGAGACAAATTGCTCAGTTCATTGCTGAATGTGATGTTTGTCGTCGCATTAAGGCAGAACATCAAAGGCCTGCTGGTACTATTAGACCTTTGCCTATCCCCGAGTGGAAATGGGATAAAGTCAGTATGGATTTCATCACTGGCTTTCCAAAAACCCAGAAAGGAAATGATGCCATCTTCGTTGTCATTGATCGACTTTCAAAAGTTGCTCACTTCCTTCCAGTTCGAGAGTCTATAACTGCTAGCCAGTTAGCGGACTTGTATGTCTCCCGAATCGTGTCACTTCACGGTGTTCCTTTGGAAATCAATTCAGACCGTGGTAGTCTTTTCACTTCTCGATTTTGGGAAAGTTTTAGAATGCTATGGGAACCCACCTCTCCTTTAGCACCGCTTATCACCCACAGTCCAGTGGTCAAGTAGAAAGGGTCAATCAAATTCTCGAAGACATGCTCAGAGCTTGTGTTATCTCTTTCGGAAAGAAATGGGAGAATTCTCTTCCTTTTGCCGAATTTGCGTATAACAATAGTTTTCAATCTAGTTTGGGCATGGCTCCTTTTGAATTTCTCTATGGACGGAAATGTCGAACACCCCTAAACTGGTCAGAAACCGGTGAAAGACAATTCTTTGGACCGGATTTGATTCAGGATGCAGAAGAGCAAGTTCGCATTGTTCGTGAGAAGTTCAAAACAGCCCAGTCTCGTCAGAAAAGCTATTATGATCGTCATCATAGGGAAGAAAGCTATAATCTGGATGAGAAGGCTTACCTTCGGGTTACTCCTATGAAGGGTACCCATCGCTTCGGTATCAAAGGCAAGTTGGCCCCACGTTATATCGGTCCCTTTCGCATTCTCGCCAAACATGGAGAAGTTGCCTACCAATTGGAACTACCCCCTCACCTCTCCCAGGTTCATGATGTCTTCCACGTCTCTCAACTCAGGCGTTGCTTCAAGGACCCCATCAGCGAAGTAGACCACGAAACGCTTGATCTCCAAGATAACCTTTCATATAGAGAGTACCCTGTTCGTATTCTTGATGAAGCCGAGCGTAGCACCAGACGTCAGAAGATCAGATTCCTCAAAGTGCAGTGGTCACATCATTCAGAGCAAGAAGCCACCTGGGAACGAGAGGATCATCTACGAGCTGAGTACCCCACCTTCCTCCCGACGACTTCTGAATCTCGGGACGAGATTCTTTTGAGTGGGGGCGAGTTGTCAGAACCCTAATTTAGGTTTGTGCTTTTCCAAGCTAGGATTTTTGCATCTTGAAAAAAAAATCAAAAGAAAAGGAATTGGGGAAAAGAAAAGCCCTAAATGAATTAAATAAAAAGGCCAAAAATAAATCTTTTTCCAAAATTCTTTTGGATGTATTGAAAAATCCTAAAAATGAGTCTGATCATTTTAAAAGTGATTTGGGATTAATCCCATGCTCATAGATTTTTCAATAATTCAAATAGTGGCTTGGAAATTAAATCTTTTGTCTATTTGAATTGAAATTCAAATAAGTTGAATTTCAAAAATTCCCAAAACTTGGGGTTGACTTCTATATAGTCACCTAGGTTTTATAAAAATGTTTGGGGATTTTTATAAATGCCCTAGCTATTTTATTTTAATGGGAAAAAGAGACAACAGAAAAGAAAATAAGAAAACAGAAGCAAAAGACTTACCTTGCGCCCGCGGGCGAAGGCCCACCTGGCCCAGCCCGGCCCCCTCCCTGTCGTCTTCTTCCCCTGGCCCCGATGCTGCTCGCTGGAGCGCATGCGGTGGTCATGGCCGCCACGCCACCTCCCTGCCTGGTCTCCCCTCCTCTTCTCCTTCGCGCTAGAGACGCCAGAAGCTCCCAGTTCCTTTCCCCCCCTCACTGGTTCGTTCCTCTCCCTCCCCCGCTCAATTCCGCGCGCGACCGAAGCCCTAGCCGGAGCACGGCCGGGCGCCACCGTGGCGACCGAGCTCCTCTAGAAGCGCCATCTTGTCCAGCACGTCCACGGCCGTCGACTTCGTCAAGCCGTAGCGTCAATTGGAGCCAGGGGCCACCGGAGACGACGCTGCCCTCCTCGAGTTGCCGCCGGCCGCAGAGAGCTCCGACGAGCAATTGCTCGCCGACGAGCTCCTCCCAAACGACGCTGCGCTCGTCTTCGTCTTCGCGGTGAGCTCCCACCTCGTTTGCCCACTCCTGCTGCTTCCCCCGTGCACTGCCTCGCGATCTCGCCATGGACAGTGACTCCGGCCGCCGCCTCTCGTCGTCGTAGCCGTGGCCCCGAGCGCCCACTTGACCTCCGCCTAGCTCCAACGCATGCGCGATGTCGCGGAGCACCTCCCCGCACTCTTCTCTCCTCTCCCCGTGCCCTGAATCCCTCTCCGGCGAGAGCTCCGACGAGCTCCAGTGGCTCCGGCGACAGGCGCCATTAGAGGCCATAATGGCCCAGCTAACCACCCCCCTCCTCTCGCTGACACTGGGCCCAGGGCCCCTAATTAATCCATGTTAATTTTAAACAGATTTAGTTAACCACTGAGGCTAACAGGTGGGGCCGCCCTGTCAGTTGACTGGTCAACCCTGGCGTCAGCATGACCTAGTGATGACGCAGTAAAGATTAAATCAATTTAATTTAATTCAGTAAATTCCAGAAAGTTGGCTGAAACTTTGAAAATTCATAGAAAATTCATTTTAACTCCAAATTCAACATATAATATATGAAAAAATATCAGGAGAAAATCCTCTATCCAAATTTCCAACTTTCAGCTATGTTGGAGTTGATCTTAAAAAGGGATCAGTAGCTTTTCTATTTGATTTAATTGGAATTATTTCAAATTCAAATCAATTGCTATTCCAACTTCAAACTTTGAAATGCACCACACATCACTTGTACTTCAGAAGCATTTCACACACATGACCATTTGGTTTCAAATGAACAAACATTAGCAAATGCAAGTTGACCAAATTTAAATAACATTTGGAGTTTGAATTTGAATTTCCTTTTCAAATCAACTTCAATTAAAATGTGGCAATTCAAACATAGGTCACATCAGCACATTACCATGCTATGTTTTGCATTTTGAATGTGCATTGTATTAAATTGATTGTGCTTTACTTCCAGTGCTTCAGTGATTGCATCTTCTCGGTAGAGTTGATCTCGGAGACGAGTTCAACCTCACGTCAGAAGAGTGATACCTCGTGATCGTCAGCAAGGCAAGCAGCCCCCTCTTTGATCATGTCTATAAAATCCCAGTTCCCTCTCATTCTCGCAAATGCATGTTTAGGATGTCACCATGATACGTTCTACCGCTAGTTCAACCCATTCCTTTGCATGACCTATCATTTTGTCACAGTAGTAAGCAAACCACAATCCTAGCAGATGTAGGAGTTGGTTGATATCATGTGGCCCCTGCAACTGTTACAGCTTATTGCATGCTTAGAGTTGTTACCTGAGGCTACTTTGATGTGAGTCGGGATGGTAGTGATCATGTGAATGATGGTGGTAACGTGTTGGTGAATCTACCCTAAACAAAGGTGAACGATGAGAGGCTGTGTAGGAGTACACAGTGGGTTGTCTCATTGAACACTGCCTTAGGCCCGAGTTCTTGTGTTGTTATCCAAGACTAAGAGTACGACCACACATTGGGCTCACTGACCCCTCTCGGCCTAGTACCTCACCCCGGACCAGTCCAGGAGTCGCAAGTAGTTCACCCTTTAACGATCTCAAGCAGGTGGAACCAAGGTAAGTGGTTGGCGTAGGTTGTGGGCACGTTGAATCAAGTGATCATGATCGAGTTGAGCTTGATGGCGGTCACACAACGTTTGAGTCCGCATCGGAACAATCGGACGGATTCCGACTGTGGTCCCAACTCAAATAGGCGACTCCCTAGGACTAGAGATGGTGCCGTGAGTGAAGTGTCGTGGCAGCATCCTCGCCGGTACTCACTTGAAGGGTCCATCCCCAGGCGGTAACTGATGAGGCGTGTGTGTAGCAGTACACCCCTGCAGGGTTAATGAACTATTCGAATAGCCGTGTCCGCAGTTATGGACTACTTGGAGACCTTTACTTGATCATAGATAACTTGAACCGGATACTTCTAAAACACACCAAGATAAGTGTGAGTGCTATGGCGTGCTTCCTCGTGGGGAAGTCGAGGAAGGTACCATAGTGGAGTATTGGTTGGAGACTGTTACTTGGACTCGTGTACGTTCTTACCTCTCTCTGGTACTCGTAGTTCAGGATTAGCCAAGTCAAAGCTGGCACTTCTGCAAGTGAAACCCCACCTCCCTTTGCCTTGATACATTTGCATGAGTAGTATAGTTCCTATGTAAGTCTTGCTGAGTACGACTTTGTACTCACGTTTGCTTATTCTATGTTTTAGAGACGAGACCACTGACCCTGATGGTGGCCTCTACCTCGAGCTCGACGTGGACCAATGTCGTATAGTTCCAGGAAGCAGCCTGTGCCCTTTGGAGGGTCGTTGTATTTTCTTTCAGGCTTCTTAAGCCATTTGTTAAACTTGTCTTTACTAAGACATAATTTTCTTCCGTTGATGTTTGATGTAATGTTGGATCACATCCATGTGATCTCTGCTTGTAATACAACTACTATGTCTGCTCTGTTTAGCAGAAGTTATAAAGACTATAAGTTTGTAGAGTTCATGTTGTGATTACCTGCTGTTTACACTGGACATGTATGTTGCGTGTATGTTTATAACGTGCATGTCTTAGTGTGGGGTTCGATAGCTTAGTTGTGTTCTTGCCGGCGGTCTTTTATACACCAAGTGGCCCTTAGATGTGCGCAGCTTGGGGCATCGCGATGCGATTGCTCGTGACTCTGTCACGTGGCACATTTTGGTGTATGATTGAGCCCGCCCGAGATCCCGACTAAGTGATCGGGCTGGAGTAAGTCTATGTAAGGGTTATGATCCAATCGATAACATGGTTGAGGCGACTTGTCTGTGAGTATGGGATTCACATCCCATATCATTAGACTTGTGTGCGGACGATGAGGACCCATCTCAGTTGATCATCCGGCCTGGATGGGATGCCCCTCACGTTCGATTCTTACCGAGAGCGATCTGTTCTTGGCCTTGTCTGCTTAGACAAGTGGGTACGGCTCTCGGCTCTCCATGTGATTGTATTATGACCGGAATTACATACGCTAACCCCGGGTCCCGACAGACTTGGTATCAGAGCAGGACTTCCTGTAGGATTATCAAACCATTGGCCGATGTCGAGTCTAGCATTCTATAGTTATATAGTTACTTTGGGTATATGGGAACAACGTAAGACTTCTTTTTTTCTCCTTATCCTCATCGATCTGAGTTCTGAGTCATCCTCATCTTGTTCTACGGGAAGATAGGACTAGGCTCATCTATGTCTTTACTAGGACATCTCGTTGATTGCTTCTTTGTAGCTGTAGGAGTGTTGTGGTCCTTTCTGAGCCATCATTCCATAGTGTTTCTGTGGAAGTGATGTCCGTTATCCTGTAGGTTGTCTCAATTTCCATCCCGGTGCAGCCGTTATGTTGTCCGTTTGTGACTTTGATGCTATTGCATTATAGTCTTCTATCTTAGCATAGAATTGTGTCCTAAATCCTATTCTGATTGTTGATTCTTATCACACAGAATGTCAGGAGCAAATCAAGGTGTTGATCCCAGTTCTAGTTTCATAGACGATGAAGAACCTCCACCACCAACCTCAACGGCAGAAATCATGTTGGAGGCTGAACAGAATCGTCG
Organism: Bromus sterilis; assembly: GCA_950022295.1. Classification (NCBI taxonomy): domain Eukaryota; kingdom Viridiplantae; phylum Streptophyta; class Magnoliopsida; order Poales; family Poaceae; genus Bromus; species Bromus sterilis. The sequence continues at coordinate 340,295,084 of OX465596.1, read as the reverse complement.
TGATCAGACACGTCTTCTCGAGCGTATTGAGCAGAATACTTCTCGTCAGCATCATAGTGTTGTTACCATCCAGGACTTCATTCTCCTCAACCCGCCAGTATTCCGATGTCCTTCCGAGCCCCTTGATGCCGATGATTGGCTTCGTTCCCTCGAGCGTAAGCTTGAGACAGCCCGTGTTGCTCCAAGTGATTGTGTGCTATTTGCGGCATATTTTCTGGAAGGTGCTGCTCTTCAGTGGTGGGAGAACTTCGTGGCAATGCAACCAGTTGGTCACGTGGTGACTTGGGAAGAGTTCTGTGATGACTTCCGAGGATATCATATTCCGGATCAGCTGATGGAGCGCAAGAGAGAAGAATTTTGCAATCTGACCCAAGGAAAGATGACTGTTCATGAGTATAGGACTGAGTTCACTCGTCTAGCACGTTATGCCCAAGAAGAAGTATCCACCGACGCCAAGAAACAAGAAAGGTTCCGCAAGGGACTTAGCCCCGTCCTTCGACATGACCTGAATCTTCACGAGTTCGTCAACTTCAGGGACTTGGTCGACAATTCCTTCAAGGCCGAGTATGGAAATGAGTTGTATGAAGAGTCTCGCAAGCGTGATCGTGAGTTTGCCCAATCTTCTGGCCCAGTTTCTCGAAAACGCTGTGTATGGATTCCCTTCAGCGACGTCAGTCGTGCTGTAAGTGCTTCTAGACCATCAACCACCATATATCGTCCACCTCAACCCAATCTTCCTCCTTGGAATTTTGTTGGACAATCAAGTGCTCAAGTTCCTTTCATTCCACGTGGTGTTTGTTTCCAGTGTGGACAATCAGGCCATAATGTTCGAGAGTGTCCCCAAAATCATGTAGCCACCACACCTAAACCAAAGCAAAACTTTCGTCGTGGCAAGCCACTACCCAAGACTTCCAATGCCAAGCCTCCTGTTTATGAACATGGTTATGTGAATCATGTATCCATTCTAGATTCCCACAAGTCAACCGATGTTGTACTCGGAACCCTTCCTGTCAATTCCACCCCAGCTTCGATTCTGTTTGACCCAGGAGCATCTCACTCATTCATATCCCAGGACTTTGCACTGTCACATGACATCTCTTTTTCGATGTTATCCACCCCCTTAGTTGTGCAAGCCCCTGGATCCAGATGGCACACCACCATGGTGAGTCATGAGAATGAAATTGCAATTGAGGGTTTAGTATTCCTTGCCTCACTTATAGCCCTCAAGTCTTCAGACATTGATGTCATCCTAGGAATGGATTGGTTATCAAGACAGAGTGATGTCCTTGATTGTAAAGCCAAGTCAGTGAAATTAACCCATCCATCAGGCCAGACAATCAAGTACACCTCACCAAGCTCTAAAACCCAGGTGCATTCTTTAAATGTGCTTCCTCTTCCAGACCTTGAAGATATTCCGGTGGTTCGTGACTTCCCGGATGTCTTTCCAGAAGAGCTGCCAGGAATACCACCTGACAGATCTGTAGAGTTTGTGGTAGATCTTATCCCAGGAACCGCACCAATATCCAGACGCCCATATAGAATGGCCCCACGTGAGTTAGCTGAGCTAAAAATCCAACTTGAAGCTTCGTTGGCAAAAGGCTTCATCCTCCCTAGCTCATCGCCATGGGGTTGCCTCGTCTGTTCGTAACGAAGAAAGATGGAACAGAAAGGATGTGCGTAGACTATCGCCCGCTAAATCTAGCGACGATAAAGAACAAGTACCCACTGCCCAGGATCAATGATCTTTATGATCAACTTGCAGGATCCTCTGTCTTCTCCAAGATGGATTTGAGATTAGGTTATCATCAGATCAAAATCAGAAACGAGGACATTCCCAAAACGGCTTTCACTACTCGTTATGGTCTTTATGAGTACACCGTTATGTCCTTTGGTTTAACCAATGCCCCCGCCACATTCTCGCGCTTGATGAATTCGATCTTCATGGAGTACTTAGATAAATTTGTTGTAGTTTATCTTGATGACATTCTCATCTACTCGAAGAACGAAGAAGATCACGCAGAACATCTTAGGCTGGTATTGATGAAACTTAGAGAGCATCGCCTGTATGCTAAATTCTCCAAGTGTGAATTCTGGCTACCAGAAGTGACCTACTTAGGCCACGTGATTTCTGCAAAAGGCATTGTTGTCAATCCCGAGAGAGTTCAGGCCGTCCTTGACTGGACTCCACCTGAATCGGTTAAGCAAGTTAGGAGTTTTCTTGGCTTAGCAAGCTATTGTCGCTGCTTCATCGAGAATTTTTCTAAAGTTGCAAAGCCTCTGACTGAACTCCTCAAGAAAGAGAAGAAATTCGAATGGACTCCCAAGTGCGAGGAAAGCTTTCAAGAGCTAAAAAGAAGATTGACTTCTGCATCCGTACTTGCGCCTCCAGACACCAAAAAGGATTTCGAGATCTATTGTGATGCCTCACGGCAAGGGTTAGGATGCATACTTATGCAAGATCGACATGTGGTAGCTTATGCTTCACGCCAGTTGCGTCCACATGAAGAGAACTATCCTACCCATGATCTTGAACTCGCTGCCGTAGTTCATGCCCTAACAACTTGGCGACATTACCTCCTTGGTAATCGTTGTGAGATTTATTCCGACCACCAAAGCCTCAAATACATATTCACCCAGCCAGATCTTAATCTCAGGCAAAGACGCTGGATTGAGTTGATAAAAGATTATGACTTAGGAATTTCTTACACCCCAGGCAAAGCCAATGTCATGGCTGATGCACTAAGTCGTAAGTCGTATTGTAACAACCTCATGTTACAACAGTATCAACCACTTCTTCATGAGGAATTTCAAAAGCTCAACCTCGAGATTGTTCCTCGTGGATCTCTTTTCAACTTGGTGGCGAAACCAACCCTTGAGGATCAAATCATAGTTTCCCAAAGACGTGCACGAGGTGTACGCCGGATCAAGGAGAACATTGCTAGCGGAGTTGCTAAATGTTTCTCCACAGATAGTAAAGGAACGGTATTCTTTGAAAATCGTTTGGTAGTACCTAAGAATAGGGAACTAAGGCAACTCATCCTCAAAGAAGCCCATGATACACCCCTCTCCATTCATCCCGGTAGCACAAAAATGTACCGAGATCTACGCCAGAGATTTTGGTGGACTAGGATGAAGAGAGAAATTGCTCAGTTCATTGCTGAATGTGATGTTTGTCGTCGCATTAAGGCAGAACATCAAAGGCCTGCTGGTACTATTAGACCTTTGCCTATCCCCGAGTGGAAATGGGATAAAGTCAGTATGGATTTCATCACTGGCTTTCCAAAAACCCAGAAAGGAAATGATGCCATCTTCGTTGTCATTGATCGACTTTCAAAAGTTGCTCACTTCCTTCCAGTTCGAGAGTCTATAACTGCTAGCCAGTTAGCGGACTTGTATGTCTCCCGAATCGTGTCACTTCACGGTGTTCCTTTGGAAATCAATTCAGACCGTGGTAGTCTTTTCACTTCTCGATTTTGGGAAAGTTTTAGAATGCTATGGGAACCCACCTCTCCTTTAGCACCGCTTATCACCCACAGTCCAGTGGTCAAGTAGAAAGGGTCAATCAAATTCTCGAAGACATGCTCAGAGCTTGTGTTATCTCTTTCGGAAAGAAATGGGAGAATTCTCTTCCTTTTGCCGAATTTGCGTATAACAATAGTTTTCAATCTAGTTTGGGCATGGCTCCTTTTGAATTTCTCTATGGACGGAAATGTCGAACACCCCTAAACTGGTCAGAAACCGGTGAAAGACAATTCTTTGGACCGGATTTGATTCAGGATGCAGAAGAGCAAGTTCGCATTGTTCGTGAGAAGTTCAAAACATCCCAGTCTCGTCAGAAAAGCTATTATGATCGTCATCATAGGGAAGAAAGCTATAATCTGGATGAGAAGGCTTACCTTCGGGTTACTCCTCTGAAGGGTACCCATCGCTTCGGTATCAAAGGCAAGTTGGCCCCACGTTATATCGGTCCCTTTCGCATTCTCGCCAAACATGGAGAAGTTGCCTACCAATTGGAACTACCCCCTCACCTCTCCCAGGTTCATGATGTCTTCCACGTCTCTCAACTCAGGCGTTGCTTCAAGGACCCCATCAGCGAAGTAGACCACGAAACGCTTGATCTCCAAGATAACCTTTCATATAGAGAGTACCCTGTTCGTATTCTTGATGAAGCCGAGCGTAGCACCAGACGTCAGAAGATCAGATTCCTCAAAGTGCAGTGGTCACATCATTCAGAGCAAGAAGCCACCTGGGAACGAGAGGATCGTCTACGAGCTGAGTACCCCACCTTCCTCCCGACGACTTCTGAATCTCGGGACGAGATTCTTTTGAGTGGGGGCGAGTTGTCAGAACCCTAATTTAGGTTTGTGCTTTTCCAAGCTAGGATTTTTGCATCTTGAAAAAAAAGTCAAAAGAAAAGGAATTGGGGAAAAGAAAAGCCCTAAATGAATTAAATAAAAAGGCCAAAAATAAATCTTTTTCCAAAATTCTTTTGGATGTATTGAAAAATCCTAAAAATGAGTCTGATCATTTTAAAAGTGATTTGGGATTAATCCCATGCTCATAGATTTTTCAATAATTCAAATAGTGGCTTGGAAATTAAATCTTTTGTCTATTTGAATTGAAATTCAAATAAGTTGAATTTCAAAAATTCCCAAAACTTGGGGTTGACTTCTATATAGTCACCTAGGTTTTATAAAAATGTTTGGGGATTTTTATAAGTGCCCTAGCTATTTTATTTTAATGGGCAAAACAGACAACAGAAAAGAAAATAAGAAAACAGAAGCAAAAGACTTACCTTGCGCCCGCGGGCGAAGGCCCACCTGGCCCAGCCCGGCCCCCTCCCTGTCGTCTTCTTCCCCTGGCCCCGATGCTGCTCGCTGGAGCGCATGCGGTGGCCATGGCCGCCACGCCACCTCCCTGCCTGGCCTCCCCTCCTCTTCTCCTTCGCGCTGGAGACGCCAGAAGCTCCCAGTTCCTTTCCCCCCCTCACTGGTTCGTTCCTCTCCCTCCCCCGCTCAATTCCGCGCGCGACCGAAGCCCTAGCCGGAGCACGGCCGGGCGCCACCGTGGCGACCGAGCTCCTCTAGAAGCGCCATCTTGTCCAGCACGTCCACGGCCGTCGACTTCGTCAAGCCGTAGCGTCAATTGGAGCCAGGGGCCACCGGAGACGACGCTGCCCTCCTCGAGTTGCCGCCGGCCGCAGAGAGCTCCGACGAGCAATTGCTCGCCGACGAGCTCCTCCCAAACGACGCTGCGCTCGTCTTCGTCTTCGCGGTGAGCTCCCACCTCGTTTGCCCACTCCTGCTGCTTCCCCCGTGCACTGCCTCGCGATCTCGCCATGGACAGTGACTCCGGCCGCCGCCTCTCGTCGTCGTAGCCGTGGCCCCGAGCGCCCACTTGACCTCCGCCTAGCTCCAACGCATGCGCGATGTCGCGGAGCACCTCCCCGCACTCTTCTCTCCTCTCCCCGTGCCCTGAATCCCTCTCCGGCGAGAGCTCCGACGAGCTCCAGTGGCTCCGGCGACAGGCGCCATTAGAGGCCATAATGGCCCAGCTAACCACCCCCCTCCTCTCGCTGACACTGGGCCCAGGGCCCCTAATTAATCCATGTTAATTTTAAACAGATTTAGTTAACCACTGAGGCTAACAGGTGGGGCCGCCCTGTCAGTTGACTGGTCAACCCTGGCGTCAGCATGACCTAGTGATGACGCAGTAAAGATTAAATCAATTTAATTTAATTCAGTAAATTCCAGAAAGTTGGCTGAAACTTTGAAAATTCATAGAAAATTCATTTTAACTCCAAATTCAACATATAATATATGAAAAAATATCAGGAGAAAATCCTCTATCCAAATTTCCAACTTTCAGCTATGTTGGAGTTGATCTTAAAAAGGGATCAGTAGCTTTGCTATTTGAATTAATTGGAATTATTTCAAATTCAAATCAATTGCTATTCCAACTTCAAACTTTGAAATGCACCACACATCACTTGTACTTCAGAAGCATTTCACACACATGACCATTTGGTTTCAAATGAACAAACATTAGCAAATGCAAGTTGACCAAATTTAAATAACATTTGGAGTTTGAATTTGAATTTCCTTTTCAAATCAACTTCAATTAAAATGTGGCAATTCAAACATAGGTCACATCAGCACATTACCATGCTATGTTTTGCATTTTGAATGTGTATTGTATTATATTGATTGTGCTTTACTTCCAGTGCTTCAGTGATTGCATCTTCTCGGTAGAGTTGATCTCGGAGACGAGTTCAACCTCACGTCAGAAGAGTGATACCTCGTGATCGTCAGCAAGGCAAGCAGCCCCCTCTTTGATCATGTCTATAAAATCCCAGTTCCCTCTCATTCTCGCAAATGCATGTTTAGGATGTCACCATGATACGTTCTACCGCTAGTTGAACCCATTCCTTTGCATGACCTATCATTTTGTCACAGTAGTAAGCAAACCACAATCCTAGCAGATGTAGGAGTTGGTTGATATCATGTGGCCCCTGCAACTGTTACAGCTTATTGCATGCTTAGAGTTGTTACCTGAGGCTACTTTGATGTGAGTCGGGATGGTAGTGATCATGTGAATGATGGTGGTAACGTGTTGGTGAATCTACCCTAAACAAAGGTGAACGATGAGAGGCTGTGTAGGAGTACACAGTGGGTTGTCTCGTTGAACACTGCCTTAGGCCCGAGTTCTTGTGTTGTTATCCAAGACTAAGAGTATGACCACACATTGGGCTCACTGACCCCTCTCGGCCTAGTACCTCACCCCGGACCAGTCCAGGAGTCGCAAGTAGTTCGCCCTTTAACGATCTCAAGCAGGTGGAACCAAGGTAAGTGGTTGGCGTAGGTTGTGGGCACCTTGAATCAAGTGATCATGATCGAGTTGAGCTTGATGGCGGTCACACAACGTTTGAGTCCGCATCGGAACTATCGGCCGGATTCCGACTGTGGTCCCAACTCAAATAGGCGACTCCCTAGAACTAGAGATGGTGCCATGAGTGAAGTGTCGTGGCAGCATCCTCGCCGGTACTCACTTGAAGGGTCCATCCCCAGGCGGTAACTGATGAGGCGTGTGTGTAGCAGTACACCCCTGCAGGGTTAATGAACTATTCGAATAGCCGTGTCTGTGGTTATGGACTACTTGGAGACCTTTACTTGATCATAGATAACTTGAACTGGATACTTCTAAAACACACCAAGATAAGTGTGAGTGCTATGGCGTGCTTCCTCGTGGGGAAGTCGAGGAAGGTACCATAGTGGAGTATTGGTTGGAGACTGTTACTTGGACTTTTGTACGTTCTTACCTCTCTCTGGTACTCGTAGTTCAGGATTAGCCAAGTCAAAGCTGGCACTTCTGCAAGTGAAACCCCACCTCCCTTTGCCTTGATACATGTGCATGAGTAGTATAGTTCCTATGTAAGTCTTGCTGAGTACGACTTTGTACTCACGTTTGCTTATTCTATGTTTTAGAGACGAGACCACTGACCCTGATGGTGGCCTCTACCTTGAGCTCGACGTGGACCAATGTCGTATAGTTCCAGGCAGCAGCCTGTGCCCTTTGGAGGGTCGTTGTATTTTCTTTCAGGCTTCTTAAGCCATTTGTTAAACTTGTATTTACTAAGACATAATTTGCTTCCGTTGATGTTTGATGTAATGTTGGATCACATCCATGTGATCTCTGCTTGTAATACAACTACTATGTCTGCTCTGTTTAGCAGAAGTTATAAAGACTATAAGTTTGTAGAGTTCATGTTGTGATTACCTGCTGTTTACACTGGACATGTATGTTGCGTGTGTGTTTATAACGTGCATGTCTTAGTGTGGGGTTCGATAGCTTAGTTGTGTTCTTGCCGGCGGTCTTTTATACACCAAGTGGCCCTTAGATGTGCGCAGCTTGGGGCATCGCGATGCGATTACTCGTGACTCTGTCACGTGGCACATTTTGTTGTATGATTGAGCCCGCCTGAGATCCCGACTAAGTGATCGGGCTGGAGTAAGTCTATGTAAGGGTTATGATCCAATCGATAACATGGTTGAGGCGACTTGTCTGTGAGTATGGGATTCACCACCCATATCATTAGACTTGTGTGCGGACGATGAGGACCCATCTCAGTTGATCATCCGGCCTGGATGGGATGCCCCTCACGTTCGATTCTTACCGAGAGCGATCTGTGCTTGGCCTTGTCTGCTTAGACAAGTGGGTACGGCTCTCGGCTCTCCATGTGATTGTATTATGACCGGAATTACATATTCTAACCCCGGCTCCCGACACCGACGATGTCGAACACCCTAAACTGGTCAGAAACCGGTGAAAGACAACTCTTTGGACCGGATATGATCAAGGAAGCAGAAGAGCAAGTTCGCATTGTTCGTGATCGTTTGAAAGCCGCACAGTCTCGTCAGAAAAGCTACTATGATCGTCATCATAGGCAAGAAAGCTACAATCTGGATGAGAAGGCTTACCTTCGGGTTACTCCTCTGACGGGAACCCAACGATTCGGTATCAAAGGCAAGTTGGCCCCACGTTACATCGGACCTTTACGCATTCTTTCTAAACATGGAGAAGTTGCCTACCAACTTGAACTACCCCCACACCTTTCCCGAGTACATGATGTATTCCATGTGTCACAACTCAGGCGTTGCTTCAACGACCCCATCCGCGAAGTCGACCATGAAACGCTTGATCTCCAAGATGACCTTTCTTATCGAGAGTACCCCGTTCATATTCTTGATTCCGCAGAGCGTGTCACCCATCGTTAGAAGATCAGGTTTCTCAAAGTACAATGGTCACATCACTCCGAGAAAGAAGCAACATGGGAAAGAGAAGATCGCCTCCGTGCCGAGTACCCCTCCTTCCTCCCGACGACTTCTGAATCTCGGGACGAGATTCTTTTGAGTGGGGGCGAGTTGTCAGAACCCCAATTAGGGTAAGTGCTAGGGTTAGTTTGCCCCTTTGCATCATGTGAAAATTTCAAAAGAAAATCAAAAATGGGGAAAAGGAAAGCCCTGAGAATTTAAATAAATGGCCAGATATAAATCTTTTTCCAAAAATCATTTGAACATTTGGAAAATTCCTATAAATGATGATGATCATTTCAAGAGTGGTTTGGGTTCATTCCCATGCCCAAGGATTTTTCTAAAATTCAAAATGTGCCTTGGAAATTGAAGTTGACCCCTATTTGAATTGAAATTCAAATTGTTTGAATTTCAAAAATGCCCAAAAGCCACAAGTGGTTTTCTACTGGCCACCTAGGATTTATAAAAATGTTTGGGCATTTTACAAAATTGTCTAGCTATTTATTTCTAGGCACAACAGAATTACAGAAAAGAAAACAGAGAGAAGAAAAAGGAAAAGGGGAACAACCCCAGGCTCTGGCCCAACTAGTTTTCCCCAGCCCACCTGGCCTCGGCCCAGCCCACCCTCTTCTTGTCTATTCTTCCCCACGCTTCCAAGCACCTCGGTGGCAATCCGGCGCCACCCCGACGCCGTCGAGAGCCTTCTAGGCCTCCTTGAAGCCCCTCCTTGCGCCACGCAGCAGCCAGAACACGCCGCACCCCTTCCCCTACCTCTCGCTCGGCCAACCCCTCTCTGCGTCGCTTTCCCACGCGCACCCGAGAGCCGCCGTGGAGCGCAGCCATAGGCACTCGTGGCCGGAGAGCTCCAGAGCCCCCGCCGCCTTGTCCAACGCGTGAAGCACGTTCGCCTCCTTCAGATCCCTCCTCCAATTGAAGCCCGGAGGCCGCAGAGACGACGCCAGGGACAATTTCTTCGCCGCCGGCCACCGTGTCTTCCCCGAGAAATACGACGCCACTATCGCTCCTCTGCCCTCCCCGAGGGGCTCTTCGTGTTCATGGTGAGCTCGCGCGTCGATCCCCTGCTCCAAGCCCCACCCCGCGCCTCCTACGTCGCTGTCCTTCGGAGCCCTAGCTCCGGCCGTCGCGGACCTTGACGTCGGCGAGGCCTCAGGCCTCCCTTGAGTGCCCTGCGGGCTCTAGAAGACACGGTCGAGCGAGGGCTTCTGTTTGGAACCCCCAGCTCCCGCTCCCGTGCCCTCTATGCGGGCGCCGCCGTGCGCTGAGGTCGCCGCCGGCTAAACGCCGGTGGGCAGTTTGATTAGCCCAGCTAATCACCCCCGCACTCAATGGCAGGTGGGGCCCCAGCCCCTTAACCCTCTGTTTAATTTCCGTAAAACGGGGATTAACCCCAGAGAGGCTGACCAGTGGGTCCCTCTGGTCAGAGGCCCCTCTACGTCAGCATGATGTCATGCTGACGTAGTAATTAGATTTTGAGTTAAAGAAATTACAGAAAAGACAGAAAATCAATTAAACTTCAATAAATCATAGAAAATTCATATTAACTCCAAATTAAACATATAATATATGAAAAATTATCAGAAAAATGCAAGGATTAAGAATATGCAATTTGTTTTCATGTTTGACCATTTTAAAATGGTAAAACAGTAGCAAGTTTGCATATGGCTTAATTTGAATTCAAATTTGAAGTTTGAATTTGCAATTCTTTTGCAATACACTTCAATTAAATGGAATTGTCAACACATCAGTACCATGTACATCATGTTTTCACAACTTATCATGTGCTTGAGCATCGCAATTATATTTATCCCTTGATTGCTTTGTTTGCTCGATAGAAGTGGAACCGGAACCGGAGGCCACCCCCTTCTTTGAAGACACCGTGTGTGAACCTCGTCAGCAAGGCAAGCAAACCCCATTGATCATGTCTATAAAATCCAATTCCCTCTCAGTCTCGCTTATGCATGTTTAGGAGATCACCTTGTGTCGATTCTACTGCATAGTTGAACCCATATCCGATGCATGACCTATCATCTTGTCACAGTAGTAAGCAAACCACAATCCTAGCTGACATAGCAGTTGATTGATATCATGTGGCCCCTGCAACTGTTACTGCTTACTGCATGCTTAGAGTTTATAATGAGGATGCTTTTTATGTGAGTCGGGTTGATAGTGAACATGGTGTTGATGAAAGTGAAACTGTGTTGGTGAATCCACCCTAATACAAGGTGAACGATGAGAGGCTGTGTAGGAGTACACAGTGGGTTGTCTCGTTGAACACAGCCTTAAGCACCGAGTTCTTGTATGGTAATCCAAGACAAAGAGTACAACCACACATTGGGCTCTTTGACCCCTCTCGGCCTAGTACCTTGATCCGTGTCGACGTCCAGAAGTCACATTAGTTCGGGTTTTCGATTTGGCATCTGCATAGAAAAAGAATGAAGGAATGGTTGCATCATATAGATATGTGGGTGCACCTGTGACGCAGGAAAACCATCTGCCAGAGGTGGCGTCTCGGTCACTTACATTGTTTGAGTCCGTTTCGTTGATCCGGCCGGGCTCTCGAGCGGAGGCAACTCAGATAGTCGACTCCTGGAATAGACCGGTTGCGAGCGAAGTGCCGTGGTGAACATCCTCGCTGTCACCTCTTGAACGGTGGCGAGCAAAAGGCGGTAAACTATGGTCATGTGTGTGTAGCTTACACCCTTGCAAGGTTAACAAAAATATTCGAATAGCCACATCCGCGGTTAAGGACTACTTGGAACCTGTACCTGATTATTAGACAACTTGAATGGATACTTATAAAACTCGCAAGATAAGCGTGAGTGCTATGGTGTGCTCCTCGTGGGGAAGTCGAGGAAGTAACCATAGTGGTGTATTGGTTGGAGACTTGATAGTGGACTCGTGTACGCTTCTTACCTCAAGTCTGGTACTCGTAGTTCAGGACTAGCCAAGTCAAAGCTGGCACTTTTGCATGATGAAACCCCACCTTCCTTTACCTTGAAACTTGAGCATGAGTAGTGTAGTTCTGATGTAAGTCTTGCTGAGTACGACTTTGTACTCACGTTTTCTTATTCTATGTTTTAGATGGAAACCCGGACCCCGATGGAGTCACCTTCTTGAAGCTCGACGTTGACCTTGGTAGTATAGTTCCAGACAGCAGTCTGGTCCCTCGTGGAAGGGCATGTATGTTGAACAAGGCTTCTCTAAGCCATTTGTTAAACTTGTCTGTACTCAGACCTAATTTGCTTCCGGTGTATGATGTAATGTTAATCACAGACATGTGATCTTTGTATACTCTATGTGTACGTAAGTAAAGAAGTACTTTGTAAAGTTAAGTGATGATACCTGCTGTTCATACTAGACATGTGTGTTGCGTGTATGTTTATAACATGCATGTCTTAGTATGGGTTTTCAAGACCTTAGTTGTGATCTGGATGGCGGTTTTTATACACCAAGTGGCCCTTAGATGTGCGCAGCTTGGGGCATCGCGATACGATTGCTCGTGACTCTGTCACGTGCACACTTTGTTGTATGATCGAGCCCGCCCTAGACCCCGACTAAGTGATCGGGCTGGAGTCTGTTTATGTAAGTGTTATAATTCAATCGATAATATGGTTGAGGCGACTTGTCTATGAGTATGGGATTTCACCACCCATAATCATTTAGACTTGTGAGCGGGCGATGAGGACCCATATCAGTTGATCACCCGGCCTGGATGGGATGCCCCTCACGTTCGATGCTTTCCGAGAGTGTTCGGTGCTTGGCCTTGTCTTCTTAGACAAGTGGGTATGACTCTCGGCTCTCCATATGATTGAGTTGTGACTAGAATTACATACGCATATTTCGGGTCCCGACACAAGGATTTATCGCCACTCTGGAGATTCAGTCCACATTGTTGGAAAAGATCCGCGAGGGTCAGAATATGGACAAAGACATTGCTGAAATAAAGGGAAATACGGGCAAAGGAAAGGCCAAAGGATTTCGTGAGGATGAACATGGAACCTTATGGTTTGAACAACGTATTTACGTGCCCAATAACCCGGAGATCAGGAAGCTGATTCTTCAGGAAGCTCATGATTCGCCTTACTCCATACACCCAGGCAACACCAAGATGTATTTGGACTTGAAGGAAAAATTCTGGTGGGCCGGTATGAAGAAAGATATTGTGGAATATGTAGCAGTGTGTGATGTATGTCAGAGAGTGAAGGCAGAACATCAGAAGCCGGCCGGGTTACTTCAGCCTTTGCCGATACCCGATTGGAAATGGGACAAACTTGGCATGGATTTCATCACTAGATTACCCCGGACTCGATCAGAATATGACTCTATCTGGGTAGTGGTGGATCGTTTGACTAAGGTAGCTCACTTCATCCCCGTGAAAACCACCTATACGAGTGCAAAGCAGGCAAAGATTTATATGTCGAGAATCGTATGTCTGCATGGAGTCCCGAAGAAGATTGTGTCAGATAGAGGCACTCAGTTCACCTCAAAATTCTGGCACCAGTTGCATGAAACCTTGGGAACCAGACTGGAATTTAGCAAGGCTTTTCACCCGCAGACAGATGGGCAGACAGAGAGAGTGAATCAAATTCTGGAAGACATGTTGAGAGCTTGTGCACTAGATTATGGATCTAGTTGGGATGATAATTTACCTTATGCAGAGTTCTCATACAACAACAGTTACCAAACTAGTTTGAAGATGGCCCCGTTTGAGGCACTCTATGGAAGAAGGTGTAGAACACCTTAATGTGGGATGAAGTTGGAGATCGTAAATTTTTTGGACCGGACTTGATTAAAGATTCCGAAGAGAAGGTCAAAATGATCCGTGATAGATTGAAGATAGCCCAGTCCAGGCAGAAGAGTTACGCTGATGCAAAACGCAAGGAAGTATATACGAAGTGGGAGATCGATCATATCTTCGTGTATCCCCACTTCGTGGGATCAAGAGATTTGGAGTCAAAGGGAAACTAGCACCACGGTTTGTGGGGCCATACAAAATTGTGGAACGCAAGGGAGAGGTTGCATACAAGTTGGAATTGCCAGAAGCATTTTCTGGAGTTCACGATGTGTTTCACATATCTCAGCTGAAGAAGTGTCATGCAGAGATGGAAGATATCCCGTTGAGAGACACGGTACCCTTGGAATCAATTCAACTGGGGAGTGACTTGACCTACGAAGAGAAGACGGTTAAAATTCTTGACACCAAGGACAGAGTCACTCGTACCAAGGTTATCAAGTTCTGAAAGGTTCAGTGGAGTCACCACACTGAGGAAGAAGCCACTTGGGAGCGAGAAGAAGAACTCATGCAGGACCACCCACACCTTTTTGCTGGCCAACCCGAATCTCGAGGGCGAGATTCATCTTAAGGGGGGTAGGTTTGTAACATCCCAATTTTTGTAAAATTTGGATGTTAATAAAATCATTTGTGCATATCATTTTTCTTCCCATTGCATATTGGATCTTTTGGATTTTCTCTCCAATTTATTTTAACCCAATAAAAATCAAGAGAGAAGATAACATGACTTCTTCAACATAAAAAGGGTAAAGAAAATATTGGAGCATTTTATTTTATTTTAATAAAGCATTTCGGGAATTTAATAAATCCTAAAATTTCTTTTGGAATTTATTAATTGTCCAAAATGACTTTATAAACAAATTTTCACATTTTATAAAATTGCATTGAACTAGGAATATTTATCCTAGGCTTTATAAAAAATGAGGTTTTATTAGAGTTTTATTAAACTTATTTTGAAATAGATTTTCGGTAGTATTTTATTTTGACAATGAAAAATTTATAATATTTTTCTTATATATTTATAAGGTTTTAAAAAAATTACTAAGTATTTTCCTAGAGGTATATATTTTTTTTTTAAGATTTCAGCCGCCAGGCCAGCCAGCAGGCCGGCCCAGCCACCAGGCCCAGCCACCCCGCCTCCGTCCTCCCGTGCGTGTGCACGCACGCACGCAACGCACGCAGCAGCAGCGGCGCTGCAGCGCCAAGAGCGCGCCGGCCGCGCCTGACCAAGCCAGCCGCGCCTCCGCCCCTTCCTTCCTTCCCTCCCCGCGTATCCCGCACCTCCCTTCTCCGCCCTGACGCCATTAAAGCCCGCATTAATCCGCCATTAAATACCTCGCCGGAGTTTCCGCACTCGCCGGATTTCGTCGCCGGGAGCACGCATCTGGACACCCCCTCCCCCTATATAAATCACCCCTGCGTGCCCCTCCTCCCACTCGTCCAAAGCCCCCAAAAATCTTGCCCAAAGCCGCACCGTAGCTCGCGAATTTGCTCGCCGAAGTTCGTCGGTCGAGCTCCGCCTCGGCGTCGATCACGTCGTCGGTAAGCCGTCTTGAGACCCCAAACTATGGAAATTGACCGCCCTTGTCGTTGCGCATCTTTTAGACATCTTGTTTCTCTTTTTCGTTCTCTGTAGAGCTCTCCCCGGAGTCGCGCGCCCGCCGGAGTTCGCCGGAGCACCGCCTCACCCAAGCCCTTCCCGACGTCGCCGGAAGCCGCCGCCACCACCCCGCGCCTCCCCACGCCGAGCCGCCCCACCCCGACACCTCCCTCGCCACCAATCCAAGCCAGAGCCGCCGCCCTCACGAAGAAGACGCCGCCGGCCCCAAACTCCAGTATGTGCGTTCCTGTGTAGAAGAAGATGGGTTAGAAAAAAAAGTTTTGTAAAATAAATAAAAAACGAAACGTTTTATTTATTTATTTATTTTTAGAGCGTTTACTAGATTAGAATTTTAGCCCCTGTTCACACAATAGCCAGGGACTTATATCTAGTTATTTAATTTTTTTTGTTTTAGCTATTTAGCCCCTAGTCTTATTTTAGCTATATCTTTTTACTCGTTTATTAGTTTTAGATGAAACCAAATTCCATGTTTAAGTCTTTCATCCCTCTATCGCGTGGAATCCTATTTTCAAAATTTTAAAATTTTAAAATATGAGTTTGAACATATTTAAATTTAAACTTCGTTTGGCCATAATTTTATAACCGTAACTCGGTTTTGACCGATTCTTTTTGCAAATCGAAACCCTAAATTATCTCTATCACTTAGGACTTTCATCAACAAGTTTTACACAAATTTTGTTCTGTTTTACAAAACCTTTTTCATTCTTTCTTTTCAAAGTTTGTCGAAACATTGTTTTCGTTTTCTTTTGTATTATGTTTTGATTGGATGCACTTGTTTGTTGCAATAGATTGTCCCGAGTGCGAAGCAGAATATTTCCAGTCCTTAGAGTTTGACCAGCAGCAGCCAGGCAAGTCTACCTTTGATCATTTTCCACTTTACCTATGTTTTATTGCATGTAGTACCCCTTTTCTTAGAATGCATAAGTAGAAGTTTACTTTCACGCAAACCCAGTAGTCAATTTGTGGTTGGTTTAACTTGTCACCATCGTGTAGGAAATTGTAGTGCTATGCTATTGTAGACGTGGATTGGGGAGTGAATTCACGATGAGATGAGTGACTTTGTAGTAAATCAGGACCAAGTTAAACTCAATGAACTACCTGGGTGGATTGGTTGGAGGCACCCTGGAGGAACTAGTGGAGATGCCTAAGTGACCTGGAGATGGCCAGGGATCACTGCGGAAAGCCACCCGCGCTTAAAGAGATTTTATCATATTGTCATTTTCTAGAAGCTTACGTGTGCAGCCACAAGCCATTATGGGCTCTGGCTTGGTTAATTAGTAGTAGTGACTCTTGCTAGGGGGTTCTACGAACGTAGTGTTGGTAGGTGGGATGGGCACCGCCAGAGTAAGGGAAACTCTTCTAAAAGACCATGTCTTGACTTTCATGTTTCCATACAAAGTGTAGTGTGGAAAATACCAATGGAGGTGGTCGAGTCTTGTGGGGAAAAGTGCACAAACCTCTACAGAGCGTATAAATATAATCGATTAGCCGAGTCCCCGGTATTGGACAGTTTGAGCGTCTAGTTATGGTAATTTTGAGAAAATCTCATCATCTTTAATTAATCATTTTGGGCATAATTACCATGGGTTGTCTTGTGCTATTTTATTGTTGAGATTATTTTTAGGAACACTTATTCTATAGGGAAAAATTCAGCTTTATGCAAATTAAAACGTAGACGCTCCACCAGCCAAATGCATGTATTGTAGGACTTCATTTTCTTCTCCTTGGTATGACTTGCCGTACATTCAAAGTACTGACCCTATTTGGGTTGTACGATTGTTGCAGATTACTCTGACGGTGATTAAGGATCGAATAGGTTATTGTCCTATACTCAACGTTTTGCCGTGGAGTCGGATGGACTACTACTACTACTATTGCTTCCGCGGTTTTTGATGGCCTTAAGCCATACTATTGTAATAAATTTTCTTTATTTTGAACTCTTCGATGTAATAAAAGACATGTGATTTATTCTGTTATTCATCGACTACTGTGTGTGCCAGCAAGTTGATCCAAGGACTGGCACAGATCACAGAGACTTGGTCCCACTCGGGATCGGGTCGTTTCATAAATACGCCCCTCGGATTATATCTGCTACTATGCCTGGCACAACCGAACGTTCACCTACCCGACGAAGTCGGAATCGCGCGAAATCGAAACACATCATCGCCACACTGCACTGACGTCGTCTACAATGTTTCGCGCCCAATCAATACGTCGAATACCCCCGATAAAATAATCCATTTATTTAATAAATGGGGTTGCTCGCACCGATGGTCATGGCTGGTCTTGTGCTGAAAGTTGTGACGGTGATCGGGTGACTTTCCCGGTGTCACAACAAGGTCGTGTGCCATTGGGTAACGGGTTCGGTCTCGCATCCGATACGAGAAAGAGGGGTAATATTCACCGATTAATGAATCGGCGAAGCAAACACGACAAACAAATCAGACAATCAACCAATTCACGCAGAAAACAAAATTTTTTAATTTTAGTGAAAATCTGGGTTGTTACAATACAACACCGCCAACAAGGGATCTCGTCCCGAGATCCAGGATGATCCGGGGGACAGGGGATGGGGGAGAGAAACGAGTCCACGGTCCTCAACACCACCAACAAGGGACTCTGCTCCACATCGACAACGAACTCCGTCGAGAGATTTTTCCGCAGAGAGACGACATCGTCGGAAAAACGAAGTCGTCAGTGTCAAGAGGGAGAACGACAACGAAAGCTGGATCAAAGGAAGTACTCTCACTCAAATCGTGAGGATACTGGGCAAGAGGATTGAAGTCAACGAATGACCAAGATATAAACCAGAGTCGGACAGACTAAAGGTACTACATGATTTCCTAACCTGAGATCGGAATCGAGACAATATGCTGCAAGAAAGGCATTGTAACTATTCTGAAACTCCACACACTCAAGATCCTAAGGTTTGAAGGGGATAAAGCAAGAATTAAAACACTTACGACACTTTTCCTGACCAGAGCAAGGGTAAGGAGTAAAAAGAATCCTACTCTCCGGTAACTAACTTAGTAACTACAAAATAGTTTTTGTCTAGAGTCAACTTCGGCCAGAGAAGGGATCCTACGGTCGGTAAGGCTCTGATACCAACAGTTAAGGCCCGATATTCGGTACCGTTCCAGATCTAGATGTTTCGATCCAGATCCGGGGACGAAGCACATATCGGTCCCACCGCGACATATGACAAAGTCATATGCCCCGGATTTCCAACATGATATCACAACAATACAGATACAAGGATACAACATCTCATACAATTGGCATACAACTGCCTTAATACAATACATAAACGGAAGATACATGTCTGAGTACAGACTACAATCAATTTCCTAGTGGCAAAGAGAAAAACATCGATCCCCATAACCACACGGGTTCAGGCCCTCCGTCGGGATCCACCTAACTACTCGTCGTCGAGTCTCCACGTGAAACATCGATCACCATACCTGTTGTCGATCAAGAACCCTGAAAAGATTTTGGGGGTAGTATCATGAGTTCAGAAGTACTCAGCATCCAACTGTAGTGGTCATCTGACCCAGCAAGGACTTCATCACTCGTCATTCTAGGACAACTATTAGTTTACGGTAAGGATGGGGTAAGTGGTGAGGTTGCTGCCCCACTAGCATTATGAAGTGGATAACGATCTAGAGAGTAAGATAAGAAGCC
Source organism: Bromus sterilis (assembly GCA_950022295.1). Lineage (NCBI taxonomy): Eukaryota > Viridiplantae > Streptophyta > Magnoliopsida > Poales > Poaceae > Bromus > Bromus sterilis. The sequence goes on along the minus strand of OX465596.1, from coordinate 340,276,159 downwards.
AAGCATTCGATGAGGAATCGCCTCCAACAAGTCTGCTATCCACCTACTTACGCAAACATAACACCTATCCTATCCTTGTCCCCCTCTTCCAATCCCGATGAAGAAGAAGAAGTCAAGGCACGCACATGTTGATCAAGTTATATTAAGATTATCTCAGTTGTTGTTGTCTATGAACAAGGAGTAGGTCTCAAGTCGTCCATAACCGTGGACACGGCTTCTCGAAAATATTTAACCCTGCAGGGGTGCACCAACTGCCCATTGCTAGGCTCTGCACGCACGCCCATCTCTCTCATTTTCTACCCATCATAGGCAACCATTTTATGATTTAGTTCCGAGAGATCCGAAATGATAGGTCCCTCTAACTAACAAAGAAAAAATCCGGGTGGCCCCCGGGGAGTCGCCAGCCAATCCAAAGGCCGGCCGCGCTATCGGATCGGACTCTTCCGGCTGGACGACGTCGGGGTAACTAACTGACGGGGATCAACCCCGGCAAATCCCATGGTCAGGGACCCTGGGTTAGTCATAGAGATGGCACAGGTTGGACGATACTCGTTGGCTAACAGGAGAAGCACTTCCTGCTCGATATTATCACGTGAGGGGGCGATTACAATGGAGGCCAAGGCGAGTTCTCGCAAGGCTAGGATGAGTAGATGTGTATTGAGTTGATCTGGACGTCTCCCCTCCCAGCCTTTATATACTAGGCTAGGTCTCGGGGAGTCCGTGCTAGGTTACAGTAGATGGTTTCCTAGTTCTAGTCTTGCCTTGTACGCCGAGTTGCACCTTCCATGTTAGTCGCGGACTACTACTTCGGTGCCTGGTTGGGCCAATTGTGGGCTTGTCGCAGCTTCCCGGTGGGCCTTCTATCTTCACACGCACCAGGTAGTCTCATATGTAGGAGTCGTGGGGTCACCCCCTCGTCAGTAGCCCCCGAGTGCCTAGGGGACGCGAAGAGTCGGGCAGGGACTCGAATTCATCTGCGCCCTTATTGTTCGTAAGCGTGGCATCGCCATGGGTCGCTGGCAGTTTTGAGCCATGACAATATCTGTTTTGAGGGATTGCTAAGCTGAAAGGGCCCAAGGAGTCGACTGGTCGAGCCTTGGTGAATTGTGCTAGTGAAAAATACCACTGTATCCCAATCAAGCCCACGTCCCTCGACGTGATCTTGGAACACTGGTGTCAAGCAAAGTCATGCCGCTGCAGGTCTTATAGGATCAATTGCTGCCAGTCTAAGCACATAGCCTGAGCGCGTCCTCTCGGCTCTCTCTATCATGCGAGCGCATGGAAAAGGTCGGGAGTGAAATCGCTCTGCGGCAAGTCCCGGCCCGGCCGTTCTGCGCAGCGGGGTCTTACCTACACGCTAAGCTTGCGTGGCATCTGGGTACAGTGTGTCGTAGTCCAGGCATAATTGTTTTTGTAGAGGCGAGGAGCCTGGTTAGCGATGCACCCACTTGGAATAAACAATCAAGTGAGCTATTTTAGCAGTCGCTCGCGGAGCTTGTAGTGAACTCAGGCGAGGAAAATAAGATAGCACCCACTCGGAATGTCGTCGAGTGCGCGTGTAAGTCATGTTTGCTGAATGGCTAAATGTTTTTTGCGAGTGGTCACTCGAATGCTTTCCTGCTCTTGGGGTGAGGGAGCACCCGAACTCTGAGAGTATGTTTTTTCTGCTGGTGCGAGTGATCACTCGAGCACATTTTGCCTTCTGGGTGAGGGAGCACCCGATCTCGAATAAAGGTACTCCCGATGGGAGTAATAATTTTGTAGAGTCAGAAAATTTGGACGTATAGCTGGCTTTTGGAATCTCTTTAGATGTCGTGCTGACATGCATGTCCTGCTGCTTGATGACGTATGATGATTACTGATTTTTTTTATCTATCACGTCTTCTGGACCGTCATGATGATGATTTGGACGTCGTGCAACCTGTTGCCTGTTGGGTTTCCGAGACTTGTATGGGAAACAGGCGAGATTTGACGCGTCCTGTAAGTAATTCTGGCCATTTGAATGCATCTTTTCCTTGGAAATTGTAACGCCCGGTCCGGCGGTCTTTGATGCAATGATGACGCCGCCTGAGCTTCCGCGTGCTTTTCCAGGTTTTCCCTTGGATCGCGCTATAAATACTTCCTAAGGTTTCCCATCCTTGGCATCCATTCTTCGCATCTTTTTCTTCTTCTTCTTCTTCATATGGCGCCCCAGCGTGGTTGAGGTGTGGCTGGGCGAGGTCGTGGCCGCCGTGGTCGTGGTGGCCGCACGCCTCGTTCTTCACGAGGTGGACGCCATGGTACCACGTTGGTGCCTTCTTCCTCTTCCTCCATGGAGGAGGGTTTTTGGCGCTATGACTTTCTTTTGCGTGTTCTTAGCCGGGATGCTGCCCGGATTCCTCTTCCCTTTTCGTTTGCCTCCATTGCTTCTAAGAGTAACTTGAGGGGTTTCTGGCTACGTCTTCACGGGAGCTCTCGTTCTTCGTCTTGGGTGGAGATGGAAATTGATAGTTCGTCCTTGATCTTTCTTGGTTCTGGCTGGAGCACGTTTTCTCGTCGGTTGAATCTGCGCGTCGGAGACAGTCTTTGTTGTCGTTTTGACGACGAAGATACTGTTATTATCCGTGCTTTTGATGCTGGTGGCAACCGTCTGGATCCATACTGTGAGGAGACGAACAGCGGCGACTCTGATGGCTCGAGTGGTGGTTCGTCTGCTTCTCCCGTGTCTTTGTCTTCGGCTGATCCCTCGGGCGATGGTGTTTGCTCTTCTAGTTCTAAGGAAGAACTGGACGTCAAGCCAGTCGTCAAGCGGCAACGGCAGTAGGCGAGGCACCTTGCAGAACTGGAGGACAGCGAGCTTCTCCCTCACCGGCTAGGCTCTACTTTGTCTGTGATGATGCCCGCCTGGTTGTGGCACGAAAGTGCCAATTATCTCAGCATGAGCACACATGTAGAAGTTGAAATGTAGCCCAACTTGTAGTTCCGCAGGTCCTTCTGTAATGGCAAACTGTCGTTTAGACTTCTTTGTAATGTAATGTCATTGAATCCTTAGAATGTCTTCGACTCCGTTGTAATGAGAGTGTCTTCGACTCCTTTGTAATGAAAGTGTCTTTGACTCCTTTTAATGAGAATGTCTTCGACTCCTTTTAATGAGAATGTCTTCTCGGGTGTGCGCAAGCGCTCCCGATGGGAGTAGCCCCCGAGGTTGCGTTTGATTTGCAGAATCAAGCGTAGGCTTTATGACTTTTTGTCTCACTAGCTTGTAGTTGTCTTTGAGTTTTTCCAAGTTTATATCGGGTGCGCATCAGCGCTCCCGATGGGAGTAGCCCCCGAGTCTTTAGGCGATCGCTTGCGATTGGGTGAAGACTGAAGAATCGTTTGCTTTTCGATGCAACTTTGTTTGGCGGGAGTCGCGTTTTTAGCTGGGGTGACATCTTTCAGGGGGAGTTGTGTACTCGAGCCCCCGAGTCTTTTTAGGTACAAGTCGCGTTTGCGAAGATAGCGTCTCTCGGGGGGAGTTCTAGGCTCGAGCCCCCGAGTGCTTATAATTAAGAGTCGCGTTTGCGAAGATAGCGTCTCTCGGGGGGGGGAGTTATAGGCTCGAGCCCCCGAGTGCTTATAAGTAAGAGTCGCGTTTGCGAAGATAGCGTCTCTTGGGGGGGAGTTATAGGCTCGAGCCCCCGAGTGCTTATAAGTAAGAGTCGCGTTTGCGAAGATAGCGTCTCTCGGGGGGAGTTCTAGGCTCGAGCCCCCGAGTGCTTATAAGTAAGAGTCGCGTTTGCGAAGATAGCGTCTCTCGGGGGGAGTTATAGGCTCGAGCCCCCGAGTTCTTATAAGTAAGAGTCGCGTTTGCGAAGATAGCGTCTCTCGGGGGGAGTTCTAGGCTCGTGCCCCCGAGTGCTTATAAGTAAGATGCTTTGGGCAACATTATTTTATTCCTTCGAATTTTACATGTGTTGCCAATCGGTGCTGCTGCCGATGTCTCTGATGATGCCTGGAGGACTATGGGTAGAACAGGCGTAGGTTCGCTGCGTTCCATTGATTTCCCACGTCCTCGTTGGTCTTCGGATTCTTCAATCTGTATGCTCCTCCTCCTATGACTTCCGAGATGATGAACGACCCTTCCCATTGGGGGGCAAGTTTGTGCACTTTTTCCTGTATTAGTCGTAGCACGAGATCTCCTTCATTGAATGATCTGGTCCGTAGGCGACTGCTTTGATAGGTGTGCAGCTTGTCCTGGTATCCTTCAGATTTTGCGAGGGTTGTGTCTCGTGCTTCGTCTTCTATGTCTTTGTCGTTCTGCAGCGCTTCTTCTGCCTCTTCCTCTTCGTACCCTGAGATTCTGGGTGCTCCGAATTTTAGGTCATGCGGTAGCACTGCTTCTGCCCCGTATACCAAGAAGAAAGGCGTATACTGGGTTGAACTGTTTGGGGTGGTGCGTAGGCTCCATAGGACTGTGGGGAGCTCCTATATCCAGTTGCCTGCGGCCTGTTCGAGTGGTGCTAAGAGTCGCTTCTTTAATCCTCCGCATACTAAGCCGTTTGCTTTTTCCACTTGGCCATTAGACTGCAGGTGTGCGACTGATGCGTAGTTGATTTTGATGCCCAACTCTTGACAGAAGTTTTGGAACTCTGCTGCCGTGAAGTTGGTACCATTGTCTGTGATGATGTTGTGTGGTACTCCGAACCTGAAGATGATTGATTTGATGAAGTCGACTGCCGTGAGGGCTGTTGAGCTGGTGACTGGTACTGCCTCGATCCATTTGGTGAATTTGTCGACTGCGACCAGTAGGTGTGTTCTTCCTCCTTTTGATGATTTCTTGAGTGGGCTTACCATGTCGAGTCCCCATGTGGCGAATGGCCATGATAACAGTATGGTTTGGAGTTCTGATGTTGGGGCGTGTGTGTAACAGCCCATGTGCAATAATTAGAAAACACCATGAAATTGTACTTTGTCTGTTGACTTTGTAACTTGGCATGATGCTAAAGATTGTAATTTCATGTGGTGATTTAAATTTGCATTGGGATTGGAGCCCATCTGTTTTGGTTGAGCTTGCTTCCAATGTGGTTCAAGAAAGGTGTTTGAAGAGTTTTCTTTGTTGCATTCTTGCTCTCCTTGACCCCAAACTTGGCCTAGCCATTTCCTCTGCTATGGCAAGGGTTTTAAAAAAACCTCAAATCATTTTTGCCATCACCAAAAATATGGGCTCTAGTTCAAAGTAATTTTGAATTCAAAAATGAGCTCACAATTTTGTTGTTGCCAAAAATGCCCAAACCATTTTTGGAAATTGAGGAATAATGCAAGGTTAATTATACATAATTTTATGTATTTTTCCCACTTGTATTTAATCCACAAAAACTCTGAATCCTTTATGTTTTATTTTTAAAAAGGAAATGGATCAGCAACTCGTTTTTATTCTTTTTTTTTCAATTCCTGCTGGAAGCCCAGCCCACCTAGCCTCCTCCCCGCAGCCCACCTGGGCCTGTCCAGCAAAGCGGTACGCTGGAGCTATCGTGGCCGCCCGATATCCATCGCACGCCCCTCCTTCGTCGCCTTTCCACGCTGGAGAGTTCCCCGCCGGACTCCCTCTCACAGCCGGCCGGAGCGTCGACGTCGATGCGGCCGACGTGGATAGGAGGCCTCCCTCCTATTTAACCCAAGCTCCCGAGCCTCCCAGGACCCCTAGGGTTCCCTTCCTCTCAGCAGTTCCTCCTCGCCGCCGCCGGGGTGGTTTCCCCTCTTCGTTTCTGTCCCGCCGTGCTCCGGTGAGCCCCGCTGCAATTCGCCGTCGTCCCGCCGTATCCTTGACCAAGCGCTCGTCTGCACGGCCCTTGACCTCGACTCACTCCATTTCTGTGTCCAGATCGGAGCCCGAAGGAGCGAGACGACCCCGCAGCAGAGCAGGCCGCCGTGGACCTCTTCGTCCCCGACGAAGGCCACAGACCCCTTCCTCCTCTACGGCTAGGCTGGGACGCACGTTGCGACCCACAAGGTGAGCTGATGCCCTCACCTTTGCCCGTAGCGCCGTGTAGCAGTCTGTCCACGATAGCAGTACCGGATCCGCCGCGTTGGAACGTCTCCGGTGAGCAATTCGAGCACGCCGTGCCATGGCATGCCTCGGGTGCTCCCTCGCGTGCTCCTAGAACGTCCAGAGCGCGCCTTTGGCCCACAAGGACCCGCCTTTTCGCGTATAGTAGAGTTTGGCCGCCGCCTCTGAATGTGCTTGCCACTGTAACGCAGCGCCGCCGCGGGTTCAGAGGAAGCTGGCCACCGTTCCGGGGATATTCGGGCCATGGCAGGGGTACCCACCAGTTCGTGGTGATGCCCTCTAGGAGTTGGACGCAACCCCATGGCCAGGGGCGCCGTGAGCTCGACGTGCGCATCGCCCAAAGTGGGGACTTTTGTTCTGTCAGTCTGAAGTTCAGAACCTTTGCCGCCGTGTTGTTCCCGTGGAGTTTGCGAGTAGATGAAGAGGAGTTACAGACCAAGGCGAGTGCCTCTGCGTAGAGAAAGGTGCCCTCTCGGTTTTCCTTCATGGCATGGTGGACGGAGAACGCCTGTGCGCGATGCGAGGTTCGCCACAGTTCCGCATCGCGACGAGTTCAGGCGACTGCAGGTGTTCGCAGCTCAGAACAGGCACGCCTAAAGCTTACCTAGTCTGAATCGTTTTTCGTTTCAGAAAACGGTTCGCAGCCCAGTGGTAGCGAGCAGCTGAGTCCAGCTGTGGACGTGAGTTCGAATCCCACGCGAAGCGCTGCCTCCCCCCCTCTTTTTTGGTTTTATTCAGAGGCTGACGAGCGGGCCCCCTCCTGTCAGTGAGGCTGCCCGAGTGGAGTGGGATGAGCCCACTGGTGGGTTTTGAACCTGGCCCAGTGCGCCGAGGCCAGCCCAGTGGCTGAGCCCATTTTTGTTTTTTTTTCTTTTAGTTTTCTTTTCTTTTTCTGTTTAAGTTCAATTTGAGTTTGAAATCAAATTCAAACTGAATTTGAACCTTGGAGATTTTTCACCTCAAATGGGGCATCCCATATATGTTTTTGGGGTAGCTTGAGCTACTGACCATCATGGTGAGGTCCTTTTTGCATTTTGCCCCTCTGATTTGGAGTGCGGCAATTTTGCAAATAAACCCCTTTTCTTTTCTTTGTTTTGTCAAGTTTTTACCCAAATTAAAAATGGCCAGGCCATATATGATTCTTGAGTAGTTTCAAACAAGGAGTTGCATGGTGATAATGGTTTAACCATTTAAGCCTTTTCAAACATGCATCTAGTGAAATTTTGCACTCAGCCCCCCCTGAAAATTCTTCTGAATTGCAACTGTGTTTGCAAATCCAGAGGCTACCATATCATATATGGTTTTGGGGTAGATTTTTGCAAGGATTGCAATGATGGTGTCCTCATGATGTTTTGTGCAACTCATTTGGACAGGGTGTGACCACCTCATCCAGAATTAATCTGTCTTTTTCGTTTCTAGCATCATTCCAATTTCAGTGCATGTTGTAAGTGATGATCTTTTGATTCTTTCAAGTTCTGTTTCATGTCCTCTCCAAATATTTTCCACAAACCAGCACCCAACATATTGCCTGTGTAGTGTGGCTGAATCGATGTTTACATTTCACGTTGTTTTGTTTCTGTTAAATGCATTGTTGATCTTGTCATGTTGCCATGTTACTTACACCAAAAAAAAAGGCTAAGACCAAAGCCATGATTACGTAAATAAATTGCATATGAAGTTGTTGACGTGTCGTCACCACCTTCATTTAAATCTGACTAGATAGGGTCACACCATGTCATTTAAACTTGATTATACCATCCTTGCCTGTGCATTGTACCCATTACTTACTTGTGTGCCTTTTCCTTGTCGGTACCTTACGTTAGCACCTGAGACCGCCGAGGAGACTTACGTGGAGATTTCCGACACCGAGCCCGAGGACCCTGCTGCGTCTGCTTCGACGACCGATTACCCAGGCAAGGGGAAGATTCATACCATTACTTGATACCTTTCTGCCTACCTGCCTAGTTGTAGCCTAGAACGTTTGCTTGATCCTATCCACTTCGATTAAGCCATTTTTTGAAACCCAAACAGCCATGATCCCCACATCCCAGCAAAACATTGTATTGCTAAGTTAGCGCTGCTCAGCCATTGCTTAGTATGAGTAGGAAAACTTGCTGCTTACCCTATTGCTATGGTTTGGGATATCATGTTATTTAAAGAAGTTGGTTGATATTTATTATTGATGATGTTAAATTTATACTTGACGAAAGATGGGAGACCAGGTTGTTCCCGCCAGGTGTTTTGTTCCATTTGAGTCACCTAGGTCACGAGTTCCGGGTATTGTGTTTCTTGACGAGCATGCCTAATCGTGTGTGGGATTCTATGGGGTCCCCTTGTCTTACCTACCTAGCTTCCTACAACTCTAGTGGTGGCCCGAGCTGATTTACTATTTGCAAAAGTGTGTGTGCTTGGTTGGTACCCCAGCAGTTTTCGAAATAACCCGGACCAACGGAGACATAGTTCTTCTGGTTGGTCCATACTAGTGAGCTAGGGAAGTCCCCTGTTATATAGGCGAGACTAAACCCGACCTTGGCCATACGGTAGAGGCCGATTCGAGAGTGCGGCCGGCTTTTGAGTTGGATGTCGACTCACCGGGGGCCACCCGGAGTTGTGTGTTGTTAGTTAGAGGGACTCTGACGTTCCGGAGTTTCAGGCGCTTACTTAGCCAAGTGGAAACCGGGCGTACATGCGAAGCCTATGATGGGCAGTTGGTACACCCCTGCAGGGTTAAATCTTTTCGAAAATCCGTGTCCGCGGTTATGGACGACTTGAGACCTACTCCTTGTTCATAGAATAACATCAATTTGAATCATAGATAAAACTTGCCTACCGTGTGAGTGCCTTGGTTTCTTTTCTTCGTCCAGGGGGACCGAGAGAAGATCCAGGTTGTGTTATGTTTTACGTAAGTAGGTGGATAGCGGACTTATGACACGATGTCACGTGCATTTCTTGGATCCTACCCCTACTCTAATAGAACGATAGCCACCACATATGCTAGTGCTGCTGCAACCTTTACCTTTATTTTGTCTTACCGTAGGGAGTTAGTTATCCTGTAATGATATAATCTCACCCTTGTTTTCCTTTTGTGCTTTTACTGTTTTTCCTGATCGGCCGCTGTAGTGGAGTACTACCTCGACCCGAGCTCTGGACGATACTTCGTGGAGGTGCCGCCGGAGGATGACGATGAGATCGACCTCGTTCCGTAGATTCTACAGTTGGGCTTCGACGATCCGTGGGTGGACTCTTTATGTGCAGCCCTCTCTAGGGCAATTTGGCTTTTGACCGTACTCGGTCGTGTTTGTCTTCCGCTTGTCGCATGATGTACTGTTGGGTCCACGGACCTCTGAGATGATGTAATAATTATCCAGTGGCGATGTATGCCCTAGACTCTATATATTTTATGTCTTAGTTAAAGTTCTCGTTCTTATACTTGTTGTTGAGAATCCGGCAGCGACACGAGTGCGAGTGTCGTGAGTCGGTGGCTCTTTATGCACTACTAACTTGAGCGGGACGCGAAAGCGACTAACTCGAGTTAGCACCGCATCGGGGGCCTTACAACTTGGTATTAGAACAGGACTGATTGTAGGACCCCTTACTGGCCGAAGTTGAGTCTAGAAACTATTTTTTAGTTACTAAGGAAAAATCGGAGAGTAGGAACTCTTTCTTTTTCTTCTTGCCCCACCCTCCCAACCCTTTTCCGTGAGGAAGTGAAACATTGTTTTCTCTCTGCAACTTATCCCCTTTCAAAAACAAATCTAGGTTCTTGTTTACATGAGGCTCCGATTCCTCAATAATTTTTTGCTAGCGACGAGATGTGTTGGCATCTTTGAGACCACTGAGCCGCCACTTGGGGTTGACTTCTCTACCTCGCTTATGGCGTACCCCAGGTGAAACGTCCATACAGGATTGGTGGGCATCCTATGGTAATATGGATGTGCTGTCTTTTCCCCTATGGACGACCGTGTTGGCGGGCCGCTCAGGGCATATGTCTCATTATTCAGGTTTCCAACCGCTCGTATATATTGTTGTGTGCTCGCTAGCAGATTATTATCTTGGATTCGGATGATCTCGGTTTGGGGATTCCAGTAGCACCTAGATTTCTACTTTCCGGGTTAACCTTCATGGAATTTCAGCCTTCGGCTTTCTCATACCTTGTGAGGAAGTTTTGTTGACAATATTGCTTTATCTTCTGGTTACATCAATGTTTCGACCATGTTCTCATAAGTGTCCCTGTTAACAGGATGCCAAGAGCGAACATGCCGCCGCCAGAGAACCCTATCCTTGGAGAGGTTGTGGCCGCAGTGGCTCAGGGCACAGCTGCGATCCTACAGATGTTGCAGAACCAGACTGCCCAGAGGAATGATCGACCACAGTACACCACACTGCAGCAGTTCCTCGCGATCAACCCCCCCAGGTTCTCTGAGGCTCGAGACCCGCTGGAGGCGGATGACTGGATCGCAGAGATCAAGAAGCACTTCAATGCAAACACCGTCAGACCTGTCGACCACGTCACCTTCGCCTCCTTCCAGCTTCAGGGTGCAGCAGCCAGCTGGTACGATACCTACAAGGCCAACAAGGGCGATGTTGTCATCACGTTGGCAGATTTCGTCGCAGACTTCAGAGCAGCGCATATTCCGAGTGGCCTGATGGACAGGAAGTGTGAGGAGTACTTGGCTCTGAGACAGGGTGACAGGTCAGTTCAGGAGTACAACCTGGCCTTCGTCAGGCTCGCCAGGTACGCTCCAGAGGAGGTCAGCACAGAGGCTAAGAAGATTGCGAGGTTCCGTGGAGGTCTTAGCACAGAGATCAAGTACGCGCTCACTCAGTGCAGTCCCACGCTGTTCTCACAGTTTGTGGATCAGGCTATCCGCCAGGAGTCAGCCAGAGCAGAGTGGGATGCAGACAGGAAGCGCCAGCGTGAGCACAGTTCCGCAGTGATGATCCACAAGAAGGCAAAGACTTGGGTTACAAAGGCAGCAGTACCAGCAGAGGGGGGCAGTTGTCCGCACTTTTGCCCGCCCTCCCGTCCCAGTTCAGCAGGGGCCTCGCTCTACACCACCACACGCGAGGCCACCCAGGCCGCAGCAGCAGCCCAAGCCGGGCGTGATTTTCTACAAGTGCAGAGAGCCAGGGCACACGTCTCCCAACTGCACCGATCCACGCTTTGCTCGGCTTCCACCGCCTCCACCTCGCTCTACTCCGAGCACCGCGATGGTGAAGGCACAGCCACGTGCACTTCGGGTGAACAACGTGATGCTCTCAGATGCTCAGCAGTCTTCAGAGATTGTTCTTGGTAGGTTGCTTGTGTGTTTAGTTCCCGCGACAGTGTTGTTCGATTCCGGAGCTTCTCACTCCTTCGTTTCCAAGTCTTTTTCTCGTGCACATGATTTGCATTCAGAGATGATGTCGTCTCCTATGGCTATCTCTACACCGGGCTCCAAGTTCAGTTCAGCTGTCAGAGTTCCTGATGTGCAGATCCAGATTCAGGGTCACCTTTTCTCCGCTTCCTTGATTTTGCTTCCGCGTTCCGACATTGATGTCATTTTGGGCATGGATTGGCTTGTGCAGCACAAGGCCAATATTGATTATCCGACCAGATCAGTGAAGTTGACACACGATTCAGGCGCAGAGGTCTTGTACACTTGTGGCTCTATGACAGGACCAGCACAGTTGTACGCGTTGAACGCAGGAGTTGCGCCTTTACTCGAAGAAGTCAGAGTTGTCTGTGAGTTCCCAGACGTCTTTCCGGAGGAGTTGCGAGGAATTCCCCCAGTTCGAGCTATTGAGTTCGTTATTGAGCTAGAGCCTGGTACCCAGCCGATTTCTCGGCATCCGTACAAGATGTGTTCGAAGGAGTTAATCGAGCTCAAGAAGCAGTTGACAGAGTTGGAGGCAGGCGGTTTTATCCGCGCGAGCACTTCCCCTTGGTGTGCACTAGCTTTGTTTGTCCAGAAGAAGGATGGGACTAGACGCTTGGTCCAGGACTATCGCGGTATCAACAAGAAGACCATTAAGAACAAGTACCCTTTACCCCGCATCAATGATCTGTTCGAGCAGTTAAATGGGCCTAAGGTGTTTTCGAAGCTTGACTTGAGGATGGGGTATCACCAAATCCGTGTTCGTGAAGAGGATATTCCCAAGACCGCGTTCAGCACACGTTATGGGCTGTATGAGTTCACAGTCATGACTTTTGGGTTCTCAAATGCCCCTCCGACATTCATGAGAGCTATGAACTATTTGTTCCAAGATTGGCTTGATGTGTTTGTGATTCTCTACCTCGACGACATTCTTGTCTATTCTAAGTCAGAGGCTGAGCATGAGGAACATTTGCGCTTGGTGCTACAGAAGTTAAGAGAGCACCGGTATTACGCCAAGTTCTCCAAGTGTGAGTTTTGGCTGTACAAGGTCAATTTTCTAGGCCATGTCATCTCCGCTGAGGGAATTGCGGTTGACCCAGAGCGAGTCCGCACTATTCAAGAGTGGGATCCACCGAAGAATGTGAAGCAGCTAAGGAGTTTTCTCGGCCTCGCCAGTTATTGCAGGAGGTTTGTGCAGAATTTCTCCAAAATAGCCAAGCCAATGACGGAATTTTTGTGCAAGGACAAGCGGTACACTTGGTCACCAGCTTGCTAGTCAGCCTTCGAGGAGTTGAAAGAGAAGCTGACCATAGCTCCAATTCTCACACCGCCGGATGAGTCACAGCCTTTTCAGGTGTTTTGTGATGCCTCTTTGCAAGGTCTAGGCAGAGTTTTGATGCAAGGTAGGAATATTGTGGCTTATACCTCACGGCAGTTGAAGACAAGTGAGAGGAATTATCCCACGCACGACTTGGAGCTTGCAGCAGTTGTGCACGCTTTGGTCACTTGGCGACACCTCCTCTTAGGGAGGAAGGTGGATGTGTTCACGTACCACAAGAGTCTGAAGTACTTGTTCACTCAGCCAAATCTGAACTTGAGGCAAAGAAGATGGCTTGAAACCATTACTGAGTACACAGATGATATTCAGTACACGCCTGGGAAGGCGAATGTCATAGTTGATGCGCTGAGCCGCAAGGGCGATTGCAATAATATACAGGTGCAGAAGATCCACCCTGATTTGTGTGAGTCCTTTCGAAGGCTCAATCTCGAGCTAGTTCCAGCAGGCTATCTTGCCAACCTTGTGGTAGAGCCCACAATCCATGAGAAGATTCGTGAAGCTCAGTCTGGCAGCTCAATGATTCAGAAGATCAAACAGGGTATTGCCGCCTCAGTTCCTAAGTACGGTTGCTTTTCAGTGCATAATGACGGCACCGTGTTGTTCGAAGAGCGAGTTGTTGTTCCCAAGGAGGGAGATCTCAGAGAGGTCATCATGAAGGAAGCCCATGATTCAAAGCTATCGATTCACCCTGGCAGTACGAAGATGTATCAAGATCTCAAGCAAAGCTTTTGGTGGACTCGTATGAAGAGGGATGTTGCCCGTTACGTGTCTCAGTGTGATGTGTGCAGGAGAGTGAAGGCACAGCACCAGAAGCCTGCAGGGTTGCTTCAGCCACTTGAGATTCCGGAGTGGAAATGGGATCATTTAGAGATGGATTTCATCACAGGCTTCCCTTTGTCGCAGAAGAAGAACAATGCCATCCTTGTTGTCATTGACAATCTTTCAAAAGTTGCCCACTTCTTCCCAGTGAAGGATTCCATTTCAGCAGCTCAGTTGGCGGATTTGTACACCGCAAGAGTTGTCTCTTTGCATGGCATTCCCAAGAAGATCAGTTCAGATAGAGGCAGCCTTTTCACCTCTAAGTTCTGGCAGGCCTTTCAAAAGGCGATTGGTACGACAGTGTTGTTCAGTAACGCTTACCACCCTCAGACAAGTGGGCAAGTCGAGCGCGTGAACCAAATCCTTGAGGACATGCTTCGGGCATGTGTCATCTCGTTTGGCATGAAGTGGGAAGAGTGCTTGCCGTATGCTGAGTTCTCTTACAACAACAGCTATCAGGCAAGTCTGCAGGCAGCGCCGTTTGAAGTCTTGTATGGCCGCAAGTGCAGGACACCTTTGAACTGGTCCGAGACAGGTGAGAGGCAGCTGTTCGGTCCAGATGTGATCCAAGAGGCAGAGGACAGAGTGAAGATTGTCCGAGAGCACCTAAAGGCAGCACAGTCTAGGCAGAAGGCCTATTATGACAAAAGGCACCGTGGTGTAGCATTTCAGGTTGGTGATTGGGCGTACCTGAGAGTGTCTCCATTGAGGGGAACTCACCGCTTTGGCATCAAAGGAAAGCTTGCTCCAAGATTTGTCGGACCTTTCCGCATCCTTGAGACTAGAGGACCTCTTGCCTTTCGGCTCGAGCTTCCAGAGAGTCTGTCCATGGTGTATGACGTGTTCCATGTGTCCCAGCTAAAGCAGTGCTTCAAGCAGCCAGAGCAGGCTGTTGACTTGGGCGAGATACAGCTGAGTGCGGACCTTTCCTACTCAGAGCGTCCAGTCCGTGTTCTTGAGACGTCCGAGCGCAAGACTCGCAACAAGACCGTCAAGTTCATGAAAGTTTAGTGGGCACATCATTCGGAGAAGGAAGCAACGTGGGAGCGTGAAGATCATCTCCGTTCTGAGTATCCTGAGTTGTTTCAGGTTTAGATCTCGGGACGAGATCCTGTGTTGGTGGGAGAGTGTTGTAACAGCCCATGTGCAATAATTAGAAAACACCATGAAATTGTACTTTGTCTGTTGACTTTGTAACTTGGCATGATGCTAAAGATAGTAATTTCATGTGGTGATTTAAATTTGCATTGGGATTGGAGCCCATCTGTTTTGGTTGAGCTTGCTTCCAATGTGGTTCAACAAAGGTGTTTGAAGAGTTTTCTTTGTTGCATGCTTGCTCTCCTTGACCCCAAACTTGACCTAGCCATTTCCTCTGCTATGGCAAGGGTTTTAAAAAAACCTCAAATCATTTTTTCCATCACCAAAAATATGGGCTCTAGTTCAAAGTAATTTTGAATTCAAAAATGAGCTCACAATTTTGTTGTTGCCAAAAATGCCCAAACCATTTTTGGAAATTGAGGAATAATGCAAGGTTAATTATACATAATTTTATGTATTTTTTCCACTTGTATTTAATCCACAAAAACTCTGAATCCTTTATGTTTTATTTTTAAAAAGGAAATGGATCAGCAACTCGTTTTTATTCTTTTTTTCCAATTCCTGCTGGAAGCCCAGCCCACATAGCCTCCTCCCCGCAGCCCACCTGGGCCTGTCCAGCGAAGTGGTACGCGGGAGCTATCGTGGCCGCCTGATCTCCATCGCACGCCCCTCCTTCGTCACCTTTCCACGCTGGAGAGGTCCCCGCCGGACTCCCTCTCACAGCCGGTCGGAGCGTCGACGTCGATGCGGCCGACGTGGATAGGAGGCCTCCCTCCTATTTAACCCGAGATCCCGAGCCTCCCAGGACCCCTAGGGTTCCCTTCCTCCCAGCAGTTCCTCCTCGCCGCCGCCGAGGTGGTTTCCCCTCTTCGTTTCTGCCCCGCCGTGCTCCGGTGAGCCCCGCTGCATTTCGCCGCCGTCCCGCCGTATCCTTGACCAAGCGCTCGTCTGCACGGCCCTTGAACTCGACTCACTCCGTTTCTGTGTCCAGATTGGAGCCCAAAGGAGCGAGACGACCCCGCAGCAGAGCAGGCCGCCGCGGACCTCTTTGTCCCCGACGACGGCCACAGACCCCTTCCTCCTCTACCGCTAGGCTGGGAGTCAAAGTTGTTAGAATCGAGATTCTGAATCGGATCTTAATTTCGTTCGTAGGATCGTGAATCGTAGAATCTTAACTACTAGAATCGTAGAATCTAAGATTCTATGAGCAAAATCGTAGGATCGGGGGGGCTAATTTGGATCGTAAGGTCGTAAGATTCTAAGACTTGAATCGCGATTCTGACAACTTTGGCTGGGACGCACGTTGCGACCCACAAGGTGAGCTGATGCCCGCACCTTTGCCCGTAGCGCCGTGTAGCAGTCTGTCCACGATAGCAGTACCGGATCCGCCGCGTTGGAACATCGCCGGCGAGCAATTCGAGCACGCCGTGCCATGGCATACCTCGGGTGCTCCCTCGCGTGCTCCTACAACATCCAGAGCGCGCCTTTGGCCCTCAAGGACCCGCCTTTTCGCGTATAGTAGAGTTTGGCCGCCGCCTCTGAAAGTGCTTGCCACTGTAACGCAGCGCTGCCGCGGGTTCAGAGGAAGCTGGCCACCGTTCCGGAGAGATTCGGGCCATGGCAGGGGTACCCACGAGTTCGTGGTGATGCCCTCTAGGAGTTGGACGCAACCCCATGGCCAGGGGCGCCATGAGCTCAACGTGCGCATCGCCCAAAGTGGGGACTTTTGTTCTGTCAGTCTGAAGTTCAGAACCTTTGCCACCGTGTTGTTCCCGTGGAGTTTGCAAGTAGATGAAGAGGAGTTAGAGATCATGGCGAGTTCCCCTGCATAGAGCAAGGTGCCCTCTCGGTTTTCCTTCATGGCATGGTGGCCGGAGAATGCCTGTGCGCGATGCGAGGTTCGCCACAGTTCCGCATCGCGACGAGTTCAGGCGACTGCAGGTGTTCGCAGCTCAGAACAGGCACGCCTGAAGCTTACCTAGTCTGAATCGCTTTTCGTTTCAGAAACGGTTCGCAGCCCAGTGGTAGCGATCAGCTGAGTCCAGCTGTGGACGTGAGTTCGAATCCCACGCGAAGCGCTGCCTCCCCCCCCCCCCCCTCTTTTTTGGTTTTATTCAGAGGCTGACGAGCGGGCCCCTCCTGTCAGTGAGGCTGCCCGAGTGGAGTGGGCTGAGCCCACTGGTGGGTTTTGAACCTGGCCCAGTGCGCCGAGGCCAGCCCAGTGGCTGAGCCCACTGTTTTTTTTTCTTGTTTTCTTTTAGTTTTCTTTTCTTTTTCTGTTTAAGTTCAATTTGAGTTTGAAATCAAATTCAGACTGAATTTGAACCTTGGAGATTTTTCACCTCAAATGGGGCATCCCGTATATGTTTTTGGGGTAGCTTGAGCTACTGACCATCATGGTGAGGTCCTTTTTGCATTTTGCCCCTCTGATTTGGAGTGTGGCAATTTTGCAAATAAACCCCTTTTCTTTTCTTTGTTTTGTCAAGTTTTTACCCAAATTAAAAATGTCCATGCCATATATGATTCTTGGGTAGTTTCAAACAAGGAGTTGCATGGTGATAATGGTTTAACCATTTAAGCCTTTTCAAAAATGCATCTAGTGCAATTTTGCACTCAGCCCCCCTGAAAATTCTTCCGAATTGCAACTGTGTTTGCAAATCCAGAGGCTACCATATCATATATGGTTTTGGGGTAGATTTTTGCAAGTATTGCAATGATGGTGTCCTCATGATGTTTTGTGCAACTCATTTGGACAGGGTGTGACCACCTCATCCAGAATCAATATGTCTTTTTCCTTTCTAGCATCATTCCAATTTCAGTGCATGTTGTAAGTGATGATCTTTTGATTATTTCAAGTTCTGTTTCATGTCCTCTCCAAATCTTTTCCGCAAACCAGCACCCAACATATTGCCTGTGCAGTGTGGCTGGATTCCAACTTTTTTTGCACCTTCCTTGTGTCAAATTCACTGGCACTACTCCGTCTCTGGAATCGATGTTTACATTTCACGTTGTTTTGTTTCTGTTAAATGTATTGTTGATCTTGTCATGTTGCCATGTTACTTACACCAAAAATAAGGCTAAGACCAAAGCCATGATTACGTAAATAAATGGCATATGAAGCTGTTGACGTGTCGTCACCACCTTCATTTAAATCTGACTAGATAGGGTCACACCATGTCATTTAAACTTGAGCATACCATCCTTGCCTGTGCATTGTACCCATTACTTACTTGTGTGCCTTTTCCTTGCCGGTACCTTACGTTAGCACCTGAGACCACCGAGGAGACTTACGTGGAGATTTCCGACACCGATCCCGAGGACCCTGCTGCGTTTGCTTCGACGACCGATTACCCAGGCAAGGGGAAGATTCATACCATTACTTGATACCTTTCTGCCTACCTGCCTAGCTGTAGCCTAGAACGTTTGCTTGATCCTATCCACTTCGATTAAGCCATTTTTTGAAACCCAAATAGCCATGATCCCCACATCCCAGCAAAACATTGTATTGCTAAGTTACCGTTGCTCAGCCATTGCTTAGTATGAGTAGGAAAACTTGCTGCTTACCCTATTGCTATGGTTTGGGATATCATTTTATTTAAAGAAGTTGGTTGATATTTATTATTGATGATGTTAAATTTATACTTGACGAAAGATGGGAGACCAGGCTGTTCCCGCCAGGTGTTTTGTTCCATTTGAGTCACCTAGGTCCCGAGTTCTGGGTATTGTATTTCTTGACGAGCGTGCCTAATCGTGTGTGGGATTCTATGGGGTCCCCTTGTCTTACCTACCTAGCTTCCTACAACTCTAGTGGTGGCCCGAGCTGATTTACTATTTGCAAAAGTGTGTGTGCTTGGTTGGTACCCCAGCAGTTTTCGAAATAACCCGGACCAACGGAGACATAGTTCCTCTGGTTGGTCCATATTAGTGAGCTAGGGAAGTCCCCTGTTATATAGGCGAGACTAAACCCGACCTTGGCCATACGGTAGAGGCCGATTCGAGAGCGCGGCCGGCTTTTGAGTTGGATGTCGACTCACCGGGGGCCACCCGGAGTTGTGTGTTATTAGTTAGAGGGACTCTGACGTTCCGGAGTTTCAGGCGCTTACTTAGCCAAGTGGAAACCGGGCGTACATGAGAAGCCTATGATGGGCAGTTGGTACACCCCTGCAGGGTTAAATCTTTTCGAAAATCCGTGTCCGCGGTTATGGACGACTTGAGACCTACTCCTTGCTCATAGAATAACATCAATTTGAATCATAGATAAAACTTGCCTACCGTGTGAGTGCCTTGGTTGCTTTTCTTCGTCCAGGGGGACCGAGAGAAGATCCAGGTTGTGTTATGTTTGACGTAAGTAGGTGGATAGCGGACTTATGACACGATGTCACGTGTATTTCTTGGATCTTACCCCTACTCTAATAGAACGATAGCCACCACATATGCTAGTGCGGCTGCAACCTTTACCTTTATCTTGTCTTACCGTAGGGAGTTAGTTATCCTGTAATGATATAATCTCACCCCTGTTTTCCTTTTGTGCTTTTACTGTTTTGCCTGATCGGCCGCTGAAGTGGAGTACTACCTCGACCCGAGATCTGGACGATACTTCGTGGAGGTGCCCCCGGAGGATGACGATGAGATCGACCTCGTTCAGTAGATTCTACAGTTGGCTTCGACGATCCGTGGGTGGACTCTTTATGCGCAGCCCTCTCTAGGGCAATTTGGCTTTTGACCGTACTCGGTCGTGTTTGTGTTCCGCTTGTCGCATGATGTACTGTTGGGTCCACGGACCTCTGAGATGATGTAATAATTTTCCAGTGGCGATGTATGCCCTGGACTCTATATATTTTATGTCTTAGTTAAAGTTCTCGTTCTTATACTTGTTGTTGAGAATCCGGCAGCGACACGAGTGCGAGTGTCGTGAGTCGGTGGCTCTTTATGCTCTACTAACTTGAGCAGGACGCGAAAGCGACTAACTCGAGTTAGCACCGCATCGGGGGCCTTACAGTGCGGCCTGCTGGCGAACTTTTGGCAGGCGATGCAGCGCCGTACGATATCCTCTGCATTTCTCATGGCGGTTAGCCAATAGAATCCTGCTCGAAAGGCTTTGGCCACGAGTGCTCGACTGCTGGCATGATGTCCGCAGGTGCCTTCATGGATCTCGAGTAGTAGGGCTTTGCCGTCTTCCTCGTCAATGCACTTTTGTAGGACCTGGAAGATGTTGCGCTTGTAGAGCTTCCTGTTCATTACTGTGAATGCTTTGGATCGTCGACTGATGCGTCGGGCTTCTGCAACGTCTTGTGGTAGGGTGACTTCGATTAGGAATCGAAGAAAAGGTCTTGCCTAGGCCGGGTCTTCGGGTGCCGCTGGTGCTTCAACTTCGATTGCTTGGCTGTTTGTAGCGCCAGCTGCGCTCGTTGATGCCACCTGTGCTGGCTCATTTGTGTCGTCTTCTTCTGCGACTACTTTGGGCTCCGCTGGCTTTGCTTTTATTGATCTCTTATTGATGCTCTCGAGGAAAAACGCCTGGTGGAATTGGTCCTCGAGTCAATCCGATATTCGCGAGTTTGTCGTCTTCTGTGTTATTTGCTCTGGGGATGTAGTTGAGTTCACAGCCGTCGAAACCTCCCTCTAGCGCGTTGTAGAGCTTCTGGTAGGCTGCCATGTTATCTGCGACTGTATTACAGTCTCTCATCGCCTGTTGGACGACAAGGTTGGAGTCTCCATAGATCTCTAGGCGAGTGGCGCTGCAAGTTTTTGTCATGCGCATGCCATGGAGTAGTGCCTCGTATTCTGCTTCATTGTTGGAGGCGTTGCTAAAGTTGATCTGGAGGATGTACTTCAGTTTCGTTCCTTTGGGGGAGACTAGGACGACGCCTGCTCCGGCTCCTTGCTGTCTTTTGGATCCGTCGAAGTACATCGTCCATGAGTTGGACAAGTTTGGGGGCCCTGGTTGTGACGCCCCCAAAATCAATCCGTGTACAGTAATCATACACGCAGGGTACACGGCTGAGATTAGGGTGCCACGGTGAGAATATCACAGCACAACACTAAAAACAAAAGGATAAACCTATATGTTACAATAAAGGGGGGGTCGCGCGAACCCGAATACATAAGTTATACAAGCCATAATATCTGAGTACAGACATAGTTAGTCAAGTTTTGCCTTAAGAAGGCTAGCACAAATAACATCAGAGATACAGATCGAAAAGGCAAGGCCTCCTGCCTGGGAGCCTCCGAAACTACTCCTGGTCCTGGTCAGCGGGAGTCTCGACGTAGTAGTATCCTCCTCCGGGGTACTCCTGCTCCTGGGCTCCAACGTCGACTGCAGCGGCCAATCAGGCAAAACATAAAGGGGGAAATAAAGCAAAGGTGAGTATCTAGCATACCCGCGAGTCTTACGTCCGCTACTAAGCATTATGAATTGTATCAAATGGAAAGGGGAGGTTGTATATAGTGGACTGCAAGATAGAAATCAGAATATGGATAAGAAGCTAGGCCTATCGAAGACTAGCATCTTCTGACGAGTCTTGCAGCATGAGAAGAGAATCAGCCAACAGTTCAATAACATGAATGTAATAACAATGCAGCAGAAGTTGATGCAGCATTGTATTATAATAAGTTGTAAAAATTAATAATAATAATAATAATGCCTCCGAGTTCCCTTCCTCGACTCCCTGCGAGGAAAGAAGACCCGGAACCATACAGTTTAATAGTAGTAGTTCGTAGTGATAAGATCCAGCTTTAGCATAAAGCGTCTTGTTACCGTGGACACGGCTATTCGAATAGATTAATATTCCCTGCAGGGGTGCACTGGCGTGACTACGACGCTCGGATCTCCAGGGTGGCGTACACCTTGTTAGGGAACACCCCACCGAAGCTATCCGACACAAAGTAGCCCATCCTTCGGCAATCAACAAAGAGGTCATCCGCCAGACTATATCCTATGTACGCCGAGCTTTGGACACTAACCCGAACGTACTCCTGCACGGTGCGTGACTGGTCGGTGAAGCAAAATCAAAGCAAATACAAATACACCGCTCGAGCAAGAGAAGACAACACCACTTCCTGGCAATCAGCCCGCGATACTGCTGACGTCTGAAGACCCTCGAACGAGACTACGATGCAGGGGAGCCCACACTCCTTATCCCACGTGTAGGTTGTGCGTACAAGCCAAAAGGCTACTCAAGACATCCGCTGAACCATTTAGTATTTTAATTAACCTGCGTGGCAACCGTTATCGTTGCCTCGACTTAACTGACCTGCGGTCAACGACAGCAGTCAGGACCACCAGTACATCGGTGCCTGCCCTGTCGTCCCGCCAAGTCTCTGTGGTTACCGACAAGGTGAACCGTCTCCTTACCTTGTCTCGCGTGTGCTCTTGGTAGAGCTCGACTTTTCGTGGTTTGGTAACTCTAGCGACATACGAGCAGGGGACAAGCACGCCAGTAACGTCGGTCGTACCCTCCCTGTCGTTCCCGAAAATATACCGCTCGCGGGCACCGTTGGGTCGCCCGACTTCTTACCTTTAAGGACAACCGTGCTTAGGTACCTAGAGCGGCTATACAGAGTCATCAACGAGTGGAGTACAAGGATTACTCCTTGATAGCTCACACTAGAAGGTGGCTCGACAGAGCCGAACTAGGGGGCCTTAGGCGGTGTCTGCATTGTACCGTACCTGTTACAGTTATATATATTGTATCCGTGTTCACTCCCAGAGCGATCACGGCCCGCTATCTAATCCTAGCTAACAATGTGCAGGGCTCACTTCTGAATATAATACACAATTAAAGTAGGCAGCATAGGATAAAGGAAGGTACATCAAGGGGCGACAAAAATAGGCTATGCAATTAAATAGGATTGTAATCGTAGCAGCAGCAGTAACAATGCCTAGTGCAAGAAATGTATGGAAAAGATAGGCGATATCTGGGGAAGAGAATGGCTCTGCTTGCCTGGTAGCTCGACGGTAGGGGTAGGGTCGTCGACGAAGTAGTCATACCCGGCAGCAGTGTAGTCGGCGGTAGCAGCGGGGTCTACAGGAGAACAAAAGGGGGAAGAAACAGTAAATATAAAGCAATCATAGCAAACATATGAATGGCATGAAGTATGCAATGTTAACGGTGTTCTAACGCAGTGTAATGCACGTTGCACGGAGCGGGAGTCCATCCGGGGATGAACTGCCAGCTCCGGGTGATTACCGGACAGGGTGTCCGGGGGGAAGGATTCATGTCGGAGGTGTCGTTGACATCCGAAAAACGTGTGGATGGTGTAACCGTCGTAGTTGAAACAATCCAAACAACTTTCGTGTTCAGAATAAATTCATCCGGATACTTTGACAATACCGGACAAATCATCGGACAGACGGTCCGGAGGGGGACGGTTCGATGTTCGGTATGCTAGAGGGGGGTGGTTGGTATACGAATAGCGTATCTGTATCTGTTTTAATTTTCTGATCAATTTTCATGTATAAAGTTTTTTAATCCGACTTACCGTTTAAAAGATATTGAATTTCAAAGTTTTATTCAATTTAAAAGAATTTTTGGAATTTTATTTTATTATTAAAATGCAACATTATCCACAACTAGTTGACCGGTCAAACCTGACAAGTGGGACCTACTGACCAGTGGGTCCCACATGTCAGCCTCACATATAATAAAAACATTTTAATTTAATTAACAGAAGTGGGGCCCAGTTGTCATTCACACATGTTATAATTAATTTGATTTAATTTAACCAGGAATTACTATTTGGCCTGGGCCCACATGTCATAGACTCTGTCATTTTAATAGCATGTTATTTAGTTTAATAAGGGCTTGGGCCCCACCTGTCATCCACTTGGGGGATTAGGGTTTCCGTCAAGGGGGGCTCGGTCGCTCTTGTAGGCCACCGGGGGCCGGGATGGTCGCCACGGAGGGTCTCGTTGGCGTGGCACCGGGGGATGGTTGCCACGCCCCTGTCTCTCCTGTAGCGAGGAAGGGGAAGGCCCCAGGTGGGCTGGGCTGGGCCACAACGGGATGGGAGGGGGGAAATGGGCTAGCTAGGTTCCTGCCCTTTTCCCCTTTTTTTCTTTGTTTTGTTTTATCTTTTCTTTATTTAATTTCTTTTAGATACTTTTGTATTTTTGTCAACTAAAGAACATAGCCCATAATTTGTATTGCAAAAGGCTAGAGTGCCACAATTTTTTTTGTCCTTTTATAAATTCTTTTGCATTTTTGTTTTATTAAAAAGGTATTAAATACCACTGTTTTACCACTGTTATGAATTGTTTGATTTATTTTATAACTTAATAAATTACCATACCCACATGGACATGGTCCACTGAATATTGGTGATTTAACAAAAGTGGTTTCATAATTTTTGGACAAAGTTAATTGTCACATGATTATTGATATTAACCAAAAGGCATTTTGGAAATGTGATCAAAAGCAAAGATGATCATAGCATGATTGCAACAATGATTAGCATTAACAAAAGGATCACTGTAGTGATTACTGTTACAAACACTGAGGATTTTACAAATCTCCCCCACTACAGGAATTCTCGTCCCGAGAATCTAAGCGGTAGAGGGGAAAAGATCGGGGTATTCTTCACGAAGGCGATCTTCGCGTTCCCAAGTGGCTTCATCTTCAGAATGATTTGGCCACTGAACTTTGCTGAACTTGGTTGTCTTGTTGCGGGTTTTGCATTCAGACTGATCGAGAATGCGGCTCGGATGTTCTTGATAAGTCAAGTCCTGCTACAGCTCAATCAGATCATGTTCTACTTCGCGAATAGGGTCCTTGAAGCAGCGTTGGAGTTGCGACACGTGGAATACATCGTGGACTTGAGAGAGGTTTGACGGCAATTCCAAACGGTATGCCACTGGTCCACTTCTGGAAAGAATACGGAACGGGCCAATGTAGCGAGGAGCTAACTTGCCTTTGATCCCGAAGCGGTGAGTGCCTCTCATGGGAGTGACACGGAGGTATGCGTATTGGCCGGGTTGATAGACCATTTCCTTGTGCTTGCTGTCATATTTGCTTTTCTGGCGGGACTGAGCAGCTTTCAGATGTTCACGGATAACGCGAACCTGATCTTCTGCGTGTTGTATGATGTCCGGACCAACGAGAGTTCGTTCCCCAGTTTCTGACCAATTCAGAGGGGTTTGACACTTACGTCCATAGAGAACTTCGAAGGGAGCCATCTGCAGACTAGCTTGATAGCTATGTTGTACGAGAATTCAGCAAATGGAAGAGATTCCTCCCATTTCTTACCGAATGAAATGACACAAGCTCGAAGCATATCTTCAAGCACTTGATTAACTCGTTCGACTTGTCCTTGGGACTGGGGGTGATAAGCGGTGCTGAAATTTAGGTGAGTGCCCATAGCTTCTTGGAAACTATCCCAAAATCTTGAGGTGAAAATAATGCCACGGTCTGAACTGATCTCCAATGGAATGCCATGGAGGGACACAATTCTGGAAACATATAAGTCTGCGAACTGACTAGCAGAGATCGTCTCCTTGATTGGCAGAAAGTGGGCAACTTTGGAGAATCGGTCGATGGCGACAAAGATCGCATCATGACCCTTCTGTGATCGCGGAAAACCGGTGACGAAGTCCATTTCAATCTTGTCCCATTTCCTTTCAGGAATAGAGAGGGGTTGCAGAGTTCCAGCAAGTCTTTGATGTTCTGCTTTCACGCGACGGCAAACGTCACACTCGTCAACATACCGAGCGATGTCTTGCTTCATGTTAGACCACCAGTACCGCTGACGAAGGTCTTGGTACATCTTGGTACTACCAGGGTGAATCGACAAAGGTGTATCATGAGCTTCTTTCATGACGCGCGGGGTCAAGTTTAGATTGGGCTTACTCCTAGGGACCACTAAACGATTCTTGAAATACAACGTACCATCATCAGCAACAGTGAAGCATGATGGCTTTCCTCTAGCGATATACTTCTTGATCTTCTCGACATCAGAGTCACATGTTTGTATCCACTTGATGGTGTTGTCGAGGTCCGGCTCAACAACAAGGTTATTCACATATCCCTGAGGAACAATCTCAAGGTTTAGCTTGCGTATCTCTTCATACAGAAGTGGTTGTTGTACTTGAACTTCAAGTTCACTACAGTAGGCTTTGCGGCTCAAGGCATCGGCCATCACATTAGCTTTGCCAGGGGTGTAATGAATATACATGTTGAAATCGGCTATTTTCTCGAGCCATCTTTGTTGGCAGAGATTCAGATCTGGCTGAGTAAACAAGAATTTCAGGCTTTGGTGGTCGGTGTAGATCTCGCAACGATTACCGACGAGGTAATGTCTCCACAGCTTCAATGCATAAATGACCGCTGCCAATTCGAGATCATGGGTTGGATAGTTTTCTTCGTGAGCACGCAACTGACGAGAGCCATAAGCAATCACTTTGCGCTCTTGCATTAGGACACATCCTAATCCTTGACGAGACGCGTCACAGTATATCACGAAGTCCTTCCGAGTATCGGGGGGAGCAAGTACCGGAGGAGAAGTGAGCTTGTCCTTGAGAGCATGGAAACTTTCCTGACATTTATCTGTCCACTCAAACTTGACGCCTTTGTGAAGTGCTTCGTATATCTCCTTCTTCAGTTCAAGGAGGTGGTGAGGTGGCATCTTATAGGGACGCTTGGCAATAGGGACGGTGCCAGGCTTCAGGTCGATGATGAATTCAACCTCTCGGATCGGGGGTATTCCCGGGAGTTCTTCTGGGAAGACGTCGGGAAAATCACGAACGACTGGAATGTTCTCAATCCCGTCAAGAGGTGAGATATTCAGAGCATTCATCATATAGATCTGTGTTTCCGCATCTTGGGTAATTCGGGTGGTGTGGTTAACAATCTCGCCGGAGGGGTGAAAAAGTTGGACAGAACTGGTGCCACAATACAGTGCGGCATAGTGGACTTTCAACCAATCCATGCCCAGAATGAGGTCTATGGTGGAAGACTTCAGGAGGATGGGGGAAGCAAGGAACTCAATTCCTTCAATTTCGACGATGGTTTTGGGCACTATCTTGGAGGTGTGGCAATGGCCTATCGGAGTGCGGACAACCATCGGTGGATCCATCTTTTCTACCATGAAGTTATGCGACAATGCAAATGCTTCTGACATGAATGAATGTGATGCTCCTGAATCAAATAAAACAGTAGCAGGTACTGAATTAACAAGAAGGGTACCCATCACGGTAGCAGGTTGCTCCTGAGCTTCTTCGACATTAATGTTGTAAGCATGTCCGCGAGTGTGAGTAGAAGACCCAGTGTTATAGTTGGGGGTCCTGTTGATGCCACGGCCATTTCCACGGCCAGCAGGGTGAACTACCAGTTGATTCTGTTGCTGGGGGCAGTCTTTGGAAAAGAGACCTGGCTGATGGCACTTGAAGCATAGGCCATCTTGAGGACGGAGGGGTGCAGTCTCAGTCTTCAGCTGTCTCGGTGGGGGCGGAGGCAGACGAGGTGCAACATACGACGGCCTTGGTGCAGGGGAAGGTGGACGATACACACTGTGTGGAAGCCAAACGCGTTGCTTCTGTGTTGTGCCCGAAGATGAGCCAGCGTCACGGGGGCGCTTCGGCGAACCCCTGAACTTAGCCTGAGCGGTCTCAAGAGTGATAGTCTGGTTCACCATAGTATCAAAGTCGGGGAAGACATGTAGGGCCAGAGCAAGCTGGAGATCTGAGTTGAGTCCATCACGGAACTTCTCTTGCCTACTTGCATCATTTGGGAGGTCACTTGCAGCATAGCGGGAGAGGCGGAGGAATTCCCTCTGATATGCCTCGATAGTTTTGTTGCCCTGAACGAGGTTGTGGAACTCGGCCTTCATATGGTTCATAATCGCCTGGGGGACATAACGAGCACAGAAGGTAGTCTTGAAGTCATTCCAGGTGACGACAGTCCCTTCAACTAGCGAGCCCTTGTAGGTGTCCCACCATTGAGCAGCGGGGCCATGCAGGAAATAGGAAGTGAAGTTGACGTAATCAGCAGCGCTCACATTAGCGAACTCCAGCTGTCGAGTGATGTCACGAAGCCAATCATCGGCATCCAGCGGCTGTTCAGGTCGGTGGAAGAGAGGGGGATTGAGACGCATGAAATCCCGCAGAGTAACCACAGGCGGTTGGTTCTGGTGCTGGTTTTGGTTCTGGTTCTGGAGCTGATCTATGACTCCTTGCATAAACACTTGGTTCATCTGAAACTGTTGCATCATCGCGGCCATGTAGTCCGGCGGCGGAGGTGGATCGTTGGCACCACGACCACGACCACCACGACCATCCATCCTGCTAGAATTTAACAGGGGTATTTCAGCGATGAGAATTTTAACGAGATACCGGAAACGAGTATGAGGTAAAGCGACAACAAAGAGGAGGCGCGGATATATAGGAGTAGTCATATAAGACTTACACATCCACACATAGAGTCAACCGCAAAATCGGGCAGCGTAACGTCGTAGAAATTAAGGAAAAAGGACACACTAGGCGGCGCGCAGACCGCGGTAAGGATTACACGACGCGACATAGATTCCACTATGTCAATCACGCCGCAAGAAAACTGTTGGCCACAGGAGTTAATGCTAGAGGACGCGCGGCCTGCCCAGAATGAGAATGGGATCCGCGGTCCGGGACCTGGGGTAGAACTCCTGCGACACGACTCAATCAATGGGGTAGCACCAGAACGCCGGGTGGAATCAAGAGAACGTGATCCTAATGTCAAAGTTTGTAAAACTTACCAGCAAGGATAAGAGAGCAGATTCCCAGAGCATAGGTAAGGAGAAAAGGATCCTAATACCATAGATATCACACGTAGGACATCGATGTGGGCCCGTAAGCCAAACATTAAGTTATCAAAATAGTTTTTTCAAAGTCTAGACTCAACTTCGACCAGGTAGTGGTTGGGTGGCTTCCTACAGGCAGTCAGCTCTGATACCAACTTGTGACGCCCCCAAAAGCAGTCCGTGTACAGTAATCATACACGCAGGGTACACGGCTGAGATTAGGTGCCATGGTCAGAATATCACAGCACAACTCTAAACACAAAAGGATAAACCAATATGTTACAATAAAGGGGGGGTCGCGCGGACCCGAATACATAAGTTATACAATCCATAATATCTGAGTACAGACATAGTTAGTCAAGTTTTGCCTTAAGAAGGCTAGCACAAATAACATCAGAGATACAGATCGAAAAGGCAAGGCCTCCTGCTTGGGAGCCTCCGAAACTACTCCTGGTCCTGGTCAGCGGGGGTCTCGATGTAGTAGCATCCGCCTCCGGGGTACTCCTGCTCCTGGGCTCCAACGTCGACTCCAGCGGCCGATCAGGCAAAACATAAAGGGAGAAATAAAGCAAAGGTGAGTATCTAGCATACCCGCGAGTCTTACGTCCGCTACTAAGCATTATGCATTGTATCAAATGGAAAGGGGAGGCTGTATATAGTGGACTGTAAGATAGAAATCGGAATAAGGATAAGAAGCTAGGCCTATGGAAGACTAGCATCTTCTGACGAGTCTTACAGCATAAGAAGAGAAACAGCCAACAGTTCAATAACATGAATGCAATAACAATGCAGCAGAAGTTGCTGCAGCATTGTATAATAATAAGTTGTAAAAATTAATAATAATAATGCCTCCGAGTTCCCTTCCTCGACTCCCTACGAGGAAAGAAGACCCGGAACCATACAGTTTAATAGTAGTAGTTCATAGTGGTAAGATCAAGCTTCAGCATAAAGCGTCCTGTTACCGTGGACACGGCTATTCGAATAGATTAATCTTCCCTGCAGGGGTGCACTGGCGTGAATCTACGACGCTCGGATCTCCAGGGTGGCGTACACCTTGTTAGGGAACACCCCACCGAAGCTATCTGGCACAAAGTAACCCATCCTTCGGCAATCAACAGAGAGGTCATCCGCCGGACTATATCCTATGTACGCCGGGCTTTGGACCCTAACCCGAACGTACTCCAGCACGGGTGCGTGACTGGCAGGCGAAGCAAAATCAAAGAAAATACAAATACACCGCTCGAGCAAGAGAAGACAACAGCACTTCCCGGCAATCAGCCCGCGATACTGCTGACGTCTGAAGACCCTCGAACGAGACTACGATGCAGGGGAGCCCACACTCCTTATCCCACGTGTAGGTAGTGCGTACAAGCCAAAAGGCTACTCAAGACATCCGCTGAACCATTTAGCATTTTAATTAACCTGCGTGGCAACCGTTATCGTTGCCTCGACTTAACTGACCCGCGGTCAACGACAACAGTCAGGACCACCAGTATATCGGTGCCTGCCCTGTCGTCCCGCCAAGTCTCTGCGGTTACTGACAAGGTGAACCGTCTCCTTACCTTGTCTCGCGTGTGCTCTTGGTAGACCTCGACTTTTCGTGGTTTGGTAACTCTCGCGAGATACGAGCAGGGGCCAAGCACGCCAGTAACGTCGGTCGTACCCTCCCTGTCATTCCCGACAATATACCGCTTGCGGGCATCGTTGGGTCCCCCGACTTCTTACCTTTAAGGACAACTGTGCTCAGGTACCTAGAGCGGCTATACAGAGTCATCAACGAGTGGAGTACAAGGATTACTCCTTGATAGCTCACACTAGAAGGTGGCTCGGCAGAGCCAAACTAGGGGGCCTTAGGCGGTGTCTGCATTGTACCGTACCTGTTACAGTTATATATGTTGTATCCGTGTTCACTCCCAGAGAGATCACGGCCCGCTATCTAATCCTAGCTAACAATGCGCAGGGCTCACTTCTGAATATAATACACAATTAAAGTAGGAAGCATAGGATAAAGGAAGGTACATCAAGGGGCGACAAAAACAGGCTATGCAATTGAATAGGATTGTAATCGTAGCAGCAGCAGTAACAATGCCTAGTGCAATGTCGGGACCCGGGGTTAGCATATGTAATTCCAGTCACGATACAATCACATGGAGAGCCGAGAACCATACCCACTTGTCTAAGCACACAAGGCCAAGCACAGAACGTTCTCGGTAAGCATCGAACGTGAGGGGCATCCCATTCAGGCCGGATGATCAACTGAGATGGGTCCTCATCGTCCGCTCACAAGTCTAAATGCTTATGGTTGGTGCTCATAGACAAGTCGCCTCAACCATGTTATCGATTGGATCCTAACTCTTACATAGACTTACTCCAGCCCGATCACTTAGTCGGGGTCTAGGGCGGGCTCGATCATACAACAAAGTGTGCACGTGACAGAGTCACGAGCAATCGCATCGCGATGCCCCAAGCTGCCCACATCTAAGGGCCACTTGGTGTATAAAAGACCGCCAGCCAGATCACAACTAAGGTCTCGAAAACCCATACTAAGACATGCATGTTATAATCATACACGCAGCACACATGCCTAGTATGAACAGCAGGTATCATCACATAACTCTACAAAGTACTCTTTATTGATATACACATAGAGCATACAAAGATCACATGTCTGTGATCAACATTACATCATACAACGGAAGCAATTTAGGTCTGAGTACAGACAAGTTTAACAAATGGCTTAGAGAAGCCTTGTAAAACAAACATGCCCTTCCACGAGGGACCAGACTGCTGTCTGGGACTATACTACCAAGGTCAACGTCGAGCTTCACGAAGGTGACTCCATCGGGATCCGGGTTCTCATCTAAAACATAGAATAAGCAAACGTGAGTACAAAGTCGTACTCAGCAAGACTTACATCAGAACTATACTACTCATGCTCAAGTATCAAGGTAAAGGAGGTGGGGTTCAACATGCAGAAGTGCCAGCTTTGACTTGGCTAATCCTGTACTACGAGTACCAGACTTTGAGGTAAGAAGCGTACACGAGTCCACTACATCTCCAACCAATACACCACTATGGTTACTTCCTCGACTTCCCCACGAGGAAGCACGCCATAGCACTCACGCTTATCTTGCGAGTTTTATAAGTATCCATTCAAGTTGTCTATGATCAAGTAGAGGTTTCCAAGTAGTCCATAACCGCGGACACGGCTATTCGAATAGTTCATTAACCCTGCAGGGGTGTACATCTTCACACGTGTGTCATCACTTATCGCCTCGTTCTTGTCATCCTTCAAGCGGATGTCGGACGTGGATGAAACCAAGGCACTACCCTCACATCACCTTCTCTAATCCAGGAGTCGACTACCTGAGTTTGTCACCGCTCGAGAGTCCGGCCGGTTCCACGAAACGGACTCAGATAATGTAAGGGACCGAGACGCCACCTTTGACAGATGGTTTCACTGCCTCATAGGTCCACCCACATATCTATACATAAATCAAATGGAAAGCCCGAATCTAGTGTGACTCCTGGACTGGATCGGGTACGTAAAGAGGCCAAACGGGGCTCCCATAAAACCCTACATGTGGTCATACTCTTTGTCTTGGATCACAAAACAGGAACTCTGGGCCTAGGGCAGTGTTCAACGAGACAACCCACTGTGTACTCCTACACAACCTCTCATCGTTCACCTTTGTTTAGGGTGGATTCACCAACACGTTTCACTTTCATCAACACCACTGTGTTCATTCCATCCCGACTCATAATCAAAACATCCTCATTGTACCACTAAGCAGCAAAAGCAGTAACAATTGTAGGGGCCACATGCTCATCAATCAACTCCTAAATCTGTTAGGATTGTGGTTTGCTTAATACAGTGGCAAAATGATAGGTCATGCATCGGAATGGGTTCAACTATGCGAAAGAACGTGTCTCGATGATCTCCTAAACATGCATAAGCGAGAATGAGAGGGAAGTAGGATTTTATAGACATGATCAAAGGGGTTTGCTTGCCTTGCTGACGGTACACGGGTCTTAACGGTGGTCTTCTTCTTCGGGGTGATCACCCTCTCGGAGGCATTGTTACCGGCACAATCATCAACAAGAGGGGGACAACTTTCAAAATAAAAAATGCACATACACATGATAAGGTTGTCCATGATGTGAATGGTACTGGTTTGTAGCATATTCAATTTAATTGAAGTATATTGCATTTGAAATGCAAATTCAAACTTCAAATTTGAATTCAAATTAAGTCATATACGCATTTGCTTCTGTTCCCCCATTTTAAAATGGTCAAACATAAAAACAAATTGCATATTCTTAATCCTTGTATTTTTCTGATAATTTTTCATATATTATATGTTTAATTTTGAGTTAATATGAATTAGTTATGATTTTCCAAAGTTTAAATGTTTTTATGGAATTTTCTGGATTATTTTAATTCTCTGGAAAATCTTTATTGCGTCATGCTGACATCAGCATGACGTGGGGGGGTCTGACTGCTGGGGCCCCCATGTCAGTCTCTCAGAGGTTAATCCCTCTCTGTTTAAACTAAACAGAGGGGTTAGGGGGCCAGGGGGCCCACCTGTCATAGACTTAGGGTTAGGTTTAGTGGGCAATTAGCTTAGGCTAATGGCGGGGTCGCCGGAATGTGGCCGGAGTGTCGCCGGAGTTCCCAAAATGGGCACGGGGTGGGGTTTGGGTGGTATGTGCGTGCTCCTCGCGGGCTTCCGAAGACAACCGAGTAGGAGGGGGTCAAGCTCGAGCTCCAGGGAGACGGCTAGGACAAAAAGCGCGGCGGTCGTGGACTGACCTCGCCGGAATCGGGCTCCGGGGAACGGGAGGAGGCGGGAATAGGGGCAAATCGAAGAGATGCTCACCCTGAGTTGAAAAGTGGAGTCGGGGAGGCCGGAGGGAGCGAGGTGATGGCGAATTCCACGCCGGAATCCATGGCGGCTGGCGGCGTCTTGATGATGATGGCGTCGCCTGTTGGGGGCTATACTTCGAATTGGACCCGCGGCTTGAAGGAGTCGAAGA
The DNA here is from genome assembly GCA_950022295.1 of Bromus sterilis. NCBI lineage: Eukaryota > Viridiplantae > Streptophyta > Magnoliopsida > Poales > Poaceae > Bromus > Bromus sterilis. The sequence continues at coordinate 340,242,714 of OX465596.1, read as the reverse complement.
TGGCGGATCTGGTGGACATGAAGACGCAGCTCGGGGGGGCCAGTGGCCGCGGTGTTCGCAGCGCTGCGCTCCGGCGAGCTCTCGGGCGGCCTGGCAATGGCGACGCAGAGAGGAGGAGACGACCACGGCTAGGGGGGAAGGAAGGGGAGCCTTGCGGGCGTCTGCGTGGCGAGAGAGGAGAGGCAGGGGAGGCCTAGAAGACCCTCAACGACGTCGAGGTGGCCCCGGCTCGCTCCCAGGCTGCCACCGAGCAGCTTGGGGAAGAAGACAAACCGGGGTGGGCTGGGCCGAGCTGGTGGGCCTGGGGGGGATGAGTTGGGCTGAAAGCCAGGGGTTCTTCCCCTTTTCTTTTTCTTCATATTTTCTTTTCTGTTATTTGTTTTGCTGTGCTAAAACAATTAGCTAGGCATTTTATAAAATCATGAAAACTTTTATGTGGGCTTATAACATAATTAGCTAGCCACTCATAAGTTTTGGTGACTTTTGAAAATCAAACAATTTGAATTTTAATTCAAATTGGAGTTAAATTTAATTTCCAATGCACCTTTTGAATTTTTGAATATTCCATGGGCATTGGAAAATCCCCAAACCACTTTTGCAATGATCAACAACAATTCTAGGAATTTTCCAAACATTCAAATGATTTTTGGAAAAAGATTTTTATCTGGCCATTTGATTTAATTTCTCAGGGCTTTTCTTTTCCCCATTTTTGAATTTCTTTTGGAATTTTTGCATGATGCAAAGGGCACAAACAAACCCTAGCACTTACCCTAATTGGGGTTCTGACAACTCGCCCCCACTCAAAAGAATCTCGTCCCGAGATTCAGAAGTCGTCGGGAGGAAGGTGGGGTACTCGGCACGGAGACGGTCCTCTCTTTCCCACGTAGCTTCTTTCTCGGAGTGATGTGACCATTGAACTTTGAGGAACTTGATCTTCTGACGACGAGTGACACGCTCTGCCGAATCAAGAATACGAATAGGGTACTCTCGATAAGAAAGGTCATCTTGGAGATCAAGCGTTTCATGGTCGACTTCGCGGATGGGGTCCTTGAAGCAACGCCTGAGTTGTGACACATGGAATACATCATGTACTCGGGAAAGGTGCGGAGGTAGTTCAAGTTGGTAGGCAACTTCCACACGTTTAGCGAGAATGCGGAAAGGTCCGATGTAACGTGGGGCCAACTTGCCTTTGATACCGAATCTTTGGGTTCCCTTCAGAGGAGTAACCCGAAGGTAAGCCTTCTCATCAAGATTGTAGCTCTCCTCTCTATGATGACGATCATAGTAGCTCTTTTGACGAGACTGAGCGGCTTTCAAACGATCACGAACAATGCGAACTTGCTCTTCTGCTTCCTTGATCATATCCGGTCCAAAGAGTTGTCTTTCACCGGTTTCTGACCAGTTTAGGGGTGTTCGACATCGTCGTCCATAGAGGAATTCAAAAGGAGCCATGTTCAGACTAGATTGATAGCTATTGTTATAAGCAAATTCGGCAAATGTAAGAGATTTCTCCCAATTCTTTCCGAAAGAGATAACACAAGCTCTGAGCATGTCTTCCAAGATTTGATTAACCCTTTCAACTTGACCGCTAGATTGAGGGTGGAAAGTTGTACTAAAGGATAGATGAATTCCGATAGCATTTTGAAAACTTTCCCAAAATCTAGAGGTGAAAAGGCTACCACGATCAGAATTGATCACCAAAGGAACATCGTGAAGAGACACAATTCTCGAGACATACAAGTCTGCCAACTGACTAGCAGTTATAGACTCGCGAACGGGAAGGAAGTGAGCAACTTTGGAAAGCCTATCTATGACCACGAAGATGGCATCATTTCCTTTCTGGGTTTTTGGAAAGCCGGTGATGAAGTCCATACCGACCTTGTCCCATTTCCACTCGGGAATAGACAATGGTTGAAGAGTACCAGCAGGTCTTTGGTGTTCTACCTTAATGCGACGACAAACATCACATTCGGCAACAAATTGTGCAATGTCTCTCTTCATACGGGTCCACCAAAATCTCTGGCGTAGATCTCGGTACATTTTTGTGCTACCGGGATGAATTGAGAGGGGAGTGTCATGAGCTTCCCTAAGGATCAACTGCTTTAGGTCTTCATTTTTAGGAACTACTAAACGATTTTCAAAGAATATCGTTCCTTGATCATTTGCAGAGAAACATTTTGAAACTCCGCTAACAATGTTCTGCTTGATCTCTTGAATACTACTATCTTGTTTCTGGGCGGCTATGATTTGATCCTCAAGGGTTGGTTTCGCCACCAAGTTGAAAAGAGATCCATGAGGAACTATCTCAAGATTGAGCTTGCAAAATTCCTCATGAAGAAGTGGTTGATACTGTTGTAACATGAGGTTGTTACAATACGACTTACGACTTAGTGCATCAGCCATGACATTGGCCTTGCCTGGGGTGTAAGAAATTCCTAAGTCATAATATTTTATCAACTCTATCCAGCGTCTTTGCCTGAGGTTAAGATCTTGCTAGGTGAATATATATTTGAGGCTCTGGTGGTCGGAATAGATCTCACAACGATTACCAAGGAGGTAATGTCGCCAAGTCTTCAGGGCATGAACTACGGCAGCGAGTTCAAGATCATGGGTTGGATAGTTCTCTTCATGTGGCCGCAACTGGCGTGAAGCATAAGCTACCACATGTCGATCTTGCATAAGTATGCATCCTAACCCTTGTCGTGAAGCATCACAATAGATCTCGAAATCCCTTTTGGTGTCTGGAGGTGCAAGTACGGGTGCAGAAGTCAATCTTCTTTTTAGCTCTTGAAAGCTTTCCTCGCACTTGGGGGTCCATTGGAATTTCTTATCTTTCTTGAGGAGTTCAGTAAGAGGCTTTGCAACTTTAGAAAAGTTCTCGACGAAGCGGCGGCAATAGCTTGCTAGGCCAAGAAAACTCCTAACTTTCTTAATCGATTCAGGTGGAGTCCAGTCAAGGACGGCCTGAACTCTCTCGGGATTGACTGCAACACCCTTCGCAGAAATCACGTGGCCTAAGTAGGTCACTTCTGGTAGCCAAAATTCACACTTGGAGAACTTGGCATAAAGGCGGTGCTCTCTAAGTTTCATCAATACCAACCTAAGATGTTCTGCGTGCTCTTCTTCGTTCTTCGAGTAGATGAGAATGTCATCAAGATAAACTACAACAAATTTATCTAGGTACTCCATGAAGATCGAATTCATCAAGCGCGAGAATGTGGCGGGGGCATTGGTTAAACCAAAGGACATGACGGTGTACTCGTAAAGACCATAACGAGTAGTGAAAGTTGTTTTGGGAATGTCCTCGTTTCGGATTTTTATTTGATGATAGCCTAATCTCAAATCCATTTTGGAGAAGACAGAGGATCCAGCAAGTTGATCATAAAGATCATTGATCCTGGGCAGTGGGTACTTGTTCTTTATCGTCGCTAAATTTAGCGGACGATAGTCTACGCACATCCTTTTTGTTCCATCTTTCTTCGTTACGAACAGAACGGGGCAACCCCATGGCGATGAGCTAGGGCGGATGAAGCCTTTTGCCAACGAAGCATCAAGTTGGGTTTTTAGCTCAGCTAACTCATGTGGGGTCATTCTATATGGGCGTCTGGAAATTGGGGCTGTGCCTGGTATAAGATCCACTATGAATTCTACACACCTGTCGGGTGGCATTCCCGGCAGCTCTTCAGGAAAGACATCCGGGAAGTCACGAACCACCGAAACATCTTCAAGGTCTGGAAGGGGAAGCACATTCAAAGTATGCATCTGGATTTTAGAGCTGGGTGATGTGTAGTCAATGATCTGGCCTGAAGGATGGGTGAGTTTGACTAATTTGGCTTTACAATCAAGGAAAGCATTCTGCCTTGATAACCAATCCATTCCTAGGATGACATCAATGTCCGAAGACTTGAGGGCTATAAGAGAAGCAAGGAATACTAAACCCTCAATTGCAATTTGATTGCCATGGCTTACTCTATTAGTTTGCCACTTTGAACCAGGAGTTTGAATGATCATTGGAGAAAACATTTCTTCAAAGGGGAACTCATGACGAAGTGCATAACTCTCCGACATGAATGAATGAGAAGCTCCTGGATCGAAAAGAACGGAGGCGGGAACATGATTGGCTGGGAGTGTGCCAAGAATGACATCAGAAGCAGCAGTGGTTTCCTCAACTGAGATTTGGTTCACACAACCACTACTTGTGACTGAAAGCTTTGCTGGGATGGTTTTGGTGGTGGATTTCTTTGGAGGCTTGTGACTAGGTCGACGTGGTGCCACCAACACTGTAGGGCACTGTCGGAAGTAATGGCCTGTCAGACCACACGTGAAACATACCCTGCCTGAATTGCTGGGAGCAGGATTTCTTGATTGCACACCATCATTCCTGGGAGGAACAATGTGTTGAGGTGGATGGCATATATTCGGTGGTGGTCTCTGAAGAAGGTTTTGAGGTATGACACGGTTTGGAATCCAAATTCGGCGTTTCTGAGGGGCTGAACTTGAAGAAGGAGCAAGCTCAAGAGCATGCTTGCGGGACTCTTCGAACACTTCATTGCCATGCTCAGCTCTGAAGGATCTGTTGACTAAATCCTCAAAGGTGGCAAATTCGATGAGGTTGAGATCATGATGAAGGATAGGGCTAAGTCCCTTGCGGAACCTTGCCTGCTTTCTGGCATCGGTGGTGATCTCATCTTGGGCATACCGAGCAAGACGGTTGAACTCTCTCACATACTCATGCATGGACATCTCTCCTTGAGTCAGACTGCAGAACTCTTCCTTCTTGCGCTCCATCAACTCATCTAGAAGGTGGTACCCTCGAAAGGCATCACGGAACTCCTGCCAAGTCACTAGGTGACCATCTGGCTGCATCGCAACATAGTTCTCCCACCACTCAGCAGCAGCACCTTCCAGAAAGTATGCCGCGAATATAACTCGATCATCGGGAGCAACATGTGCAGTATCAAGCTTACGCTCGATGAAACGGAGCCAATCATCAGCTTCAAGGGGCTCAGAAGAACATCGGAATACCGGTGGCTTGAGGAGGATGAAGTCCTGAATGCTCACAACCACATTGAAATGACGTGAGGTATTCTGCTCGATGAGCTCCAGAAGACGTGTTTGGTCACGTTGATTCTTCTCAGCTTCCATCATGATTTCCGCCGCAGAAGGCGATGGTAGAGGTTCATCATCATTTCGATTCCGAACACGGTCTCGATTACGACGAACAGCACTACGAGTTCCATCTGACATCCTGTGTGATAAAGATCAACAATCAGAACAGGTTGTACGATGGAATCAAAGACAAGAAGGACATGATGAAGGCGGAAAGATTGTAATGCAAAGGCAAAGATCCACAGAAACTCGGAATAAATCCGGCAGCATAACGGCTACACCGGGATGAAAAATGAAACAACCTCGAAGAAATTGGACAGAACTTCTTCAAGGAACTCAACAGAACAATGAGTCTGGACGACCACAACTGTCCTACGGCTACAAGGAAGCACTCAGCGAGATGTTCTAGTCAGACATAGATGAGCCTAGTCCTATCATCCCGTAGAAAAGGTAAGGGTGACCCAGAACTCAGATCGATGAGGGTAAGGAGAAAAAGAAGCCTTACGTTGTTCCCTTATATACCCAAGTAACTATATAACTATACAATGCTAGACTCGACTTCGCCAAGGGTTGATAAGCCTACAGACAGTCCTGCTCTGATACCAAGTCTGTCGGGACCCGGGGTTAGCGTATGTAATTCCAGTCACGATACAATCACATGGAGAGCCGAGAACCGTACCCACTTGTCTAAGCAGACAAGGCCAAGCACAGAACGTTCTCGGTAAGCATCGAACGTGAGGGGCATCCCATTCAGGCCGGATGATCAACTGAGATGGGTCCTCATCGTCCGCTCACAAGTCTAAATGCTTATGGGTGGTGAATCCCATACTCATAGACAAGTCGCCTCAACCATGTTATCGATTGGATCCTAACTCTTACATAGACTTACTCCAGCCCGATCACTTAGTCGGGGTCTAGGGCGGGCTCGATCATACAACAAAGTGTGCACGTGACAGAGTCACGAGCAATCGCATCGCGATGCCCCAAGCTGCGCACATCTAAGGGCCACTTGGTGTATAAAAGACCGCCAGCCAGATCACAACTAAGGTCTCGAAAACCCATACTAAGACATGCATGTTATAATCATACACGCAGCACACATGCCTAGTATGAACAGCAGGTATCATCACATAACTCTACAAAGTACTCTTTATTGATATACACATAGAGCATACAAAGATCACATGTCTGTGATCAACATTACATCATACAACGGAAGCAATTTAGGTCTGAGTACAAACAAGTTTAACAAATGGCTTAGAGAAGCCTTGTATAACAAACATGCCCTTCCACGAGGGACCAGACTGCTGTCTGGGACTATACTACCAAGGTCAACGTCGAGCTTCACGAAGGTGACTCCATCGGGATCCGGGTTCTCATCTAAAACATAGAATAAGCAAACGTGAGTACAAAGTCGTACTCAGCAAGACTTACATCAGAACTATACTACTCATGCTCAAGTATCAAGGTAAAGGAGGTGGGGTTCAACATGCAGAAGTGCCAGCTTTGACTTGGCTAATCCTGTACTACGAGTACCAGACTTTGAGGTAAGAAGCGTACACGAGTCCACTACATCTCCAACCAATACACCACTATGGTTACTTCCTCGACTTCCCCACGAGGAAGCACGCCATAGCACTCACGCTTATCTTGCGAGTTTTATAAGTATCCATTCAAGTTGTCTATGATCAAGTAGAGGTTTCCAAGTAGTCCATAACCGCGGACACGGCTATTCGAATAGTTCATTAACCCTGCAGGGGTGTACATCTTCACACGTTTGTCATCACTTATCGCCTCGTTCTTGTCATCCTTCAAGCGGATGTCGGACGTGGATGAAACCAAGGCACTACCCTCACATCACCTTCTCTAATCCAGGAGTCGACTACCTGAGTTTGTCACCGCTCGAGAGTCCGGCCGGTTCCACGAAACGGACTCAGATAATGTAAGGGACCGAGACGCCACCTTTGACAGATGGTTTCACTGCCTCATAGGTCCACCCACATATCTATACATAAATCAAATGGAAAGCCCGAATCTAGTGTGACTCCTGGACTGGATCGGGTACGTAAAGAGGCCAAACGGGGCTCCCATAAAACCCTACATGTGGTCATACTCTTTGTCTTGGATCACAAAATAGGAACTCTGGGCCTAGGGCAGTGTTCAACGAGACAACCCACTGTGTACTCCTACACAGCCTCTCATCGTTCACCTTTGTTTAGGGTGGATTCACCAACACGTTTCACTTTCATCAACACCACTGTGTTCATTCCATCCCGACTCATAATCAAAACATCCTCATTGTACCACTAAGCAGCAAAAGCAGTAACAATTGTAGGGGCCACATGCTCATCAATCAACTCCTAAATCTGCTAGGATTGTGGTTTGCTTAATACGGTGGCAAAATGATAGGTCATGCATCGGAATGGGTTCAACTATGCGAAAGAACGTGTCTCGATGATCTCCTAAACATGCATAAGCGAGAATGAGAGGGAAGTAGGATTTTATAGACATGATCAAAGGGGTTTGCTTGCCTTCCTGACGGTACACGGGTCTTAACGGTGGTCTTCTTCTTCGGGGTGATCACCGTCTCGGAGGCATTGTTACCTGCACAATCATCAACAAGAGGGGGACAACTTTCAAAATAAAAAATGCACATACACATGATAAGGTTGTCCATGATGTGAATGGTACTGGTTTGTAGCATATTCAATTTAATTGAAGTATATTGCATTTGAAATGCAAATTCAAACTTCAAATTTGAATTCAAATTAAGTCATATACACATTTGCTTCTATTCCCCCATTTTAAAATGGTCAAACATAAAAACAAATTGCATATTCTTAATCCTTGTATTTTTCTGATAATTTTTCATATATTATATGTTTAATTTGGAGTTAATATGAATTAGTTATGATTTTCCAAAGTTTAAATGTTTTTATGGAATTTTCTGGATTATTTTAATTCTCTGGAAAATCTTTATTGCGTCATGCTGACATCAGCATGACGTGGGGGGGGTCTGACTACTGGGGGCCCCATGTCAGTCTCTCAGAGGTTAATCCCTCTCTGTTTAAACTAAACAGAGGGGTTAGGGGGCCAGGGGGCCCACCTGTCATAGACTTAGGGTTAGGTTTAGTGGGAAATTAGCTTAGGCTAATGGCAGGGTCGCCGGAATGTGGCCGGAGTGTCGCCGGAGTTGCCAAAATGGGCACGGGGTGGGGTTTGGGTGGTATGTGCGTGCTCCTCGCGGGCTTCCGAAGACAACCGAGTAGGAGGGGGTCAAGCTCGAGCTCCAGGGAGACGGCTAGGACAAAAAGCGCGGCGGCCGTGGACTGACCTCGCCGGAATCGGGCTCCGGGGAATGGGAGGAGGCGGGAATAGGGGCAAATCGAAGAGATGCTCACCCTGAGTTGAAAAGTGGAGTCGGGGAGGCCGGAGGGAGCGAGGTGATGGCGAATTCCACGCCGGAATCCATGGCGGACGGCGGCGTCTTTATGACGATGGCGTCGCCTGTTGGGGGCTATACTTCGAATTGGACCCGCGGCTTGAAGGAGTCGAAGATGGCGGATCTGGTGGACATGAAGACGCAGCTCGGGGGGGCCAGTGGCCGCGGTGTTCGCAGCGCTGCGCTCCGGCGAGCTCTCGGGCGGCCTGGCAATGGCGACGCAGAGAGGAGGAGACGACCACGGCTAGAGGGGAAGGAAGGGGAGCCTTGCGGGCGTCTGTGTGGCGAGAGAGGAGAGGCAGGGGAGGCCTAGAAGACCCTCAACGGCGTCGAGGTGGCGCCGGCTCGCTCCCAGGCTGCCACCGAGCAACTTGGGGAAGAAGACAAACCGGGGTGGGCTGGGCCGAGCTGGTGGGCCTGGGGGGGGGATGAGTTGGGCTGAAAGCCAGGGGTTCTTCCCCTTTTCTTTTTCTTCATATTTTCTTTTCTGTTATTTGTTTTGTTGTGCTAAAACAATTAGCTAGGCATTTTATAAAATCATGAAAACTTTTATGTGGGCTTATAACATAATTAGCTAGCCACTCATAAGTTTTGGTGACTTTTGAAAATCACACAATTTGAATTTAAATTCAAATTGGAGTTAAATTTAATTTCCAATGCACCTTTTGAATTTTTGAATATTCCATGGGCATGGGAAAATCCCCAAACCACTTTCACAATGATCAGCAACAATTCTAGGAATTTTCCAAACATTCAAATGATTTTTGGAAAAAGATTTTTATCTGGCCATTTGATTTAATTTCTCAGGGCTTTTCTTTTCCCCATTTTTGAATTTCTTTTGGAATTTTTGCATGATGCAAAGGGCACAAACAAACCCTAGCACTTACCCTAATTGGGGTTCTAACATGCAAGAAATGTACGGAAAAGATAGGCGATATCTGGGGAAGAGAATGGCTCTGCTTGCCTGGTAGCTCGATGGTAGGGGTAGGGTCGTCAACGAAGTAGTCGTACCCGGCAGCAGTGTAGTCGGTGGTAGCAGCGGGGTCAACCGGAGAACAAAGGGGAGAAGAAACAGTAAATATAAAGCAATCATAGCAAACAGATGAATGGCATGACGCATGCAATGTTAACGGTGTTCTAATGCAGTGTAATGCACGTTGCACGGAGCGGGAGTCCATCCGAGGATGAACTGCCAGCTCCGAGTGATTACCGGACAGGGTGTCCGGGGGGAAGGGTTCATGCCGGAGGTGTCGTGGAAATGTGACAAACGTGTGGATGGTGTAACCGTGCTAGTTGAAACAATCCGAACAACTTTCGTGTTCAGAATAAATTCATCCGGATACTTTGACAGTACCGGACAAATCATCGAACAAACGGTCCGGAGGGGGACGGTTCGATGTTCGGTATGCTAGAGGGGGGTGGTTGGTATACGGATAGCATATCCGTATTCTTTATATTTTTCTAATCAATTTTCATGTATAAAGTTTTTTAATCCGACTTACGGTTTAAAAGATATTGAATTTCAAAGTTTTATTCAATTTAAAAGAATTTTAGGAATTTTCTTTTATTATTAAAATGCAACATTATCCACAACTAGTTGACTAGTCAAACCTGACAAGTGGGACCTACTGACCAGTGGGTCCCACATGTCAGCCTCACATATAATAAAAACATTTTACTATAATTAACAGAAGTGGGGCCCGGTTGTCATTCACACATGTTATAATTAATTTGATTTAATTTAACCAGGAATTACTATTTGGCCTGGGCCCACATGTCATAGACTGTCATTTTAATAGCATGTTATTTAGTTTAATAAGGGCTTGGGCCCCACCTGTCATCCACTTGGGGGGGGGTTAGGGTTTCCGCCGAGGGGGGGCTCGCCCGCTCTTGTAGGCCACCGGGGGCCGGGATGGTCGCCACGGAGGGGCTCGCCGGCGTGGCACCGGGGGATGGTTGCCACGCCCCTGTCTCTCCTGTAGCGAGGAAGGGGAGGGCCCCAGGTGGGCTGGGCTAGGCCACAAAGGGATTGGAGGGGGAAAATGGGCTAGCCAGTGGGCTAGCTAGGTTCCTGCCCTTTTCCCCTTTTTTTCTTTGTTTTGTTTTATCTTTTCTTTATTTAATTTCTTTTAGATACTTTTGTATTTTTGTCAACTAAAGAACATAGCCCATAATTTGTATTGCAAAAGGCTAGAGTGCCACAAAAAGTTTTGTCCTTTTATAAATTCTTTTGCATTTTTGTTTTACTAAAAAGGTATTAAATACCACTGTTTTACCACTGTTATGAATTGTTTCATTTATTTTATAACTTAAGAAATTACCATACCCACATGGACATGGTCCACTGAATATTGGTGATTTAACAAAAGTTGTTTCATAATTTTTGGACAAAGTTAATTGTCACATGATTATTGATATTAACCAAAAGGCATTTTGGAAATGTGATCAAAAGAAAAGATGATCATAGCATGATTGCAACAGTGATTAGCATTAACAAAAGGATCACTGTAGTGATTACTGTTACAAACACTGAGGATGTTACACTGGTGTTTGGACTTCTGCCCACTCGACCAGGAAGCCTGGGAGTACTTGGTCTTTGATTGTTGTTGGGTGTTTGAACTGTAGGTCTCGTGGGCTAAGCTCCATGTTCCACTCGGCGACTCGACCGGTCGCGCCGGGGTTGTTGAGGATGTCCGCGAGTGGTGCACTGCTCACGATTGTGATGGAGTGTTCGTCGAAGTAGTGCGATACTTTCCTGGAGGTCATGATGATGGCGAGCATGAGCTTTTGGTAATGTGGGTACCGCTGCTGTGGCTTCGTGAGTAGCGTGCTTAGGTAATAAATTGGTCTTTGGATGCTCTGGATTTTGCCTTCTTCTGTACGCTCGACGACAAGCATTGTGCTCACGACCCTGTGGCGTGCTGCTATGTAGAGATACAACTTTTCCCTTTCCTTAGGCACCGCCAAGATTGGTGGGGTAGAGAGGGTCTTCTTCAAGTCTGCGAATGCATTGCTGGCTTCCTCGGTCCACTTGAATTTTTCTCCTTTTCTCAGCAGTTTGTAGAAAGGTAGGGTCCATTCGCCTAACCTGCTGATGAAGCGGCTCAATGCTGCGAGCTTTCTTGTGAGCTGTTGTATTCCTCTGATGTTGGTTGGCCTCTGCATTTTGGCGATTGCTTGAACCTGTTCCCGCAAACGTGGTTGATGTAGCCGATCAAGTTTCACAGCCCCCTGGCTGTGTTGAGCACCCGGATGGGTGTAGTGCCACACGTGTAGCACCTCGTAGCACTCGCACACGTACGAGACTCGATGACGACCTTCGTTCTCCGATCCAGCGAAGGTGGCGGAAGCAGACCTCCAGACGGAGCTTTGGCAGCACGACGGCCTCCGATTCTAGCAGAGAAGCCTCAATTCCACTATAGGCTCACACTAGGGAGCCCACCGTGAAACAGACAAGGGAGGGGAGAAGACCGGAGAAAACCGATCTCAATTCGGAGTAATATTTATTTTCTCACGAATTTCTATGTATTAAATTGTGCACCCTGCCCATCTATATATAGGCAGAGGGGAGGGAGTCAACCCCTCTCCCTTAGCAATGTGGGACTAAAGTCCCTTTGCTAAGGGGGGTGGCCGGCCAAGGGGGGGGAGGGGGCGCACCCCTCATGGGCCCTAGGGCCCATGGCGCCTCCCCCCTCTTTTCTTTTTTCTTTTTCCCTTTTATTTCCCCTAATGGGCCTTTTTCTCCACTAAGGCCCATTGCACATATTAATTAGAAATAAAATGATTTTAATTATTAATTCAATTAATTAATAACTAAAACATAATATTCCATCTCCCGGTGCTCCGGAACAACTTCCGGTTCACTCCGAACTTGTTCGGTTCAACATGGTACTTCTCCGATGTCGTTTCCTTTATTCTATGGTTACTCCGATGGTTCCGAAAAGGTCTCCGATTTCATCGAGCCCTTAAGTGTGTTACCCTACGGTCCGAGAACACTCCAGTCATGACCGAGATGAGGCTACGGTCAATGATCATCAGCGGGACCTGGATGCCCATAATGACCCCTGTGCATTCCGGATATCAAACACCGATTGGACCTTACGCCGTATAGCATTCCCTTTGTCAGCGATACTGGATTGTTCCGAGATTCGATCAACGACATCCTATGTCTGGTTCAACCTCGTTCTGAACTAATCCTCATTCACTCGTTCCCGTGATATTCATCCCCGTGACCTAGTCACACGCTGCAGCTTTATGGATGGAATCTCACCGAGTGGGCCCCTAGTATCTATCCATTATGTGGATTGACAAATCCCGCTCTTCTAACAATACTCCTCAACATATCTCCACGGAATACCCAAGATACAACTGTTATGACCCGCATATTTCAGTCAGGTGGTGGGATGTAGGTCAAAGCATCCGGGAAGATAGCAATTATGCACGTACTCACGGTCAAAGGAACGGTCTACCACGTTCTGTAATTACAACACTGAACCTTCATAAGATTTGATCATGTTGTAATGCTTACTTTGGGTAATGTTCATCACGTCACTTAATCAGTGAGGTGACCTCATAGTCAAGAGACTTAATTGTCCATGATCGCGAAACCACGACCATCATGTTGACCATGAACTAGTTATCGATGTAGAGGCTAACTAGGAACTCTGGGGGTTTCTATACCACACTTGTATCATTGTTTCACTGACACAGTTCTAGCACGGTATGAAACTGGTTATGAACTTGCTTAGATATATTGGAATAATCATATATTATTTGCCTCTAGAGCATATATCCAACAGTCTCCCACTTGCACTAGAGTGCTAATAATCCAGCCGCATTTTTCCGATCATAATCATCTTATCACATAAGTGTTCATTGATCATGCATGCTCATGGAAGAGGGTTCGTCAACGAACTGCACCAATTCAGATTCGTATGTTTCCTTTGCAACTGGTACATGTCAAAAGCTCTTTTGACATACCACTCATTATCATATAATGGTTGGATATAAGTTTCGTGGGAGAGTGAGACTATTATTTCACAGTATCCTCCAATGATCTCAAGGTTCAGTCTTTAGAAGACTCATCCATAGTCATATATACTGGGAAATACACGCAGCCAGAAGCCCAATACTTCTAACGCTAAACTTATGTCCATACGTCTACTTTCTTAAGTAGTATTATGTTTGTAGTACCGTGAATTTTGCTCACATTTCTTTCATGTCTTTGGTGATGTCTCTAATTCCATATAGACCCATAATATGGCTTGCAATTGTAATCTTGCATTACATTCAAGTCTATTTATCCTTTCTATATTTTAGAGAATAGTCCTCAGTATTCCTCATATACTGAATGCATGGACTTTATTCAGATTCTGTGTTTTACTCCTAAAGCACATTGGAATCTATTCTTCTTCCAAGAACTTTTGAGTCATTCTGTTGTTGGATTCACAATGCATGTTATATGGTAGAATCATATGTCAAGAACATATAAGATCACATGTCCAGTACATGGTGCATCTCTATTCTTCCATCAAGACATTGCTTGTGATATTTGGATTTCATCCATTATATAATTTCTAGCCACAAGAACCTATTTCTTGTCTTAGAAGATTATTCCAACCTTCACTTCGTTTCATTATCCGTATCTTTAATCTACTCATATAGATTTCAACGTGTAATGTGTTGGTATTTCACATAAAAGAAGATTCTTGCAATCTTGTATTTTATTTGCCTTATGCTCTATATATATATATATATATATATATATATATCATAATGCACATATGTATATAAGACGATTCTCTATATACACAATCAATGCATATCCATATATATACATATGAGATCATTCTTCACACATATCAATGCATATATGTTTGAGACAATGATCATGCTCCCACTCAAAAATATCCATCATATACTCATATATTTGTGGTTCAGCCTTCATCAAGTCATTTTATTGTTCACTATGTCTCACATAATGACAAAGCTTCCAAAGCTCCCACTCAGAAAATGCCCTCCGCATTCCAAGTTTCCGGGAAGTCTTCAAAGCTCCCAGTTTCATGAAACTGCAGGCCCACTCAATATTTTGGTCATCACAAAATCACTTGATCAAATCAAGGTTGAGGGTTCCTATCTTGAGGTACTATAGTCCATCCTTTTAACGAAATAACCTTCGTCATGCCCATTGCAATTCTCTTTCAAATCCCAAATTTGACTGAGATGCAATTTCAGGCTATGGTCCATCGTAGTGTAAATGAAATATTTTATTGATTAAAGCATTCTTACGTTTCCGTAGTCAATCACCATTGAACTTTGGTCTTAACCAAATAATGCCTTATGCCCATTACATTATTCTCAATAACTCTCCAGTTTGTCGAGAATATGAAATAACCAATTTATTTCACACGACGTGAGCCATCCTATATGTAACTCAATATTATTTCATTTCTCCTCGTGTTCTAGGCTACCATCATTCCTTTGTGTCTTCAAGCAATGTTATTCTTTATTGTTTTATTAAGAAGACTCATGATTATTGTTCTGTACAGAACGTATTCATGACAACCTTCTAAATTCAACAATGGCTTCAACTCATATACCAAGATCAATTATCTTTGGCATATCCTTCCTCATATAGCGTCATTATAGCGGAACACGCTTCCGTTGCAATACTCTGATATTCTGAAGGCAAGGTCCAATACCCTGGTCAAAGTTTCCATTATCTCCCATTGGATACGTGTCGAGAGACTTCTTCTTGCATTACCAATCAAGCAACACACATTTTGCTATTTGGGGAGAATATGTAACTTCAATTGTTCGTAGTTTTATTACAAAGAAATTCTTTCTTTTAAGAAACCTTATAACACCATCAGTTATGGAGCTATTATGTCTCGTTAGATTCAGGATGGTTTCCTATTCATGAAGTGGGTGTTTTAACTTAATGAATTAAACAACCTTATTCGACAATAACTATAGTGCTAGGGGAAAGAACGTTTAGACCATACTACGGTTTAGTATGACTACGAATGGTTTAAGTAGTCTAGCACTTTCAACTTCCATCGTAGTTTGTGGTACAACTTCCACAAGTCTCCCATTATGTCAATATCAATACTTATCACTTCGGATCGTAGCGCAGTGATATGTATCATTGTATTCTCACTTCTCACCGTGATTCCTGAATCTCAGTTTCATGATCTCAGTTGAATACAGTTTTCAATCAATCATATGAAGTCTTTAATGATAACTCACGTGCCCATTTAATACATCATTTATGTATAATGATTGGCACAAGTTCTACTTTCTAGAACCTTGTCATGGTTATATTTATTGCAGAGGTTCATAGATCGTGTATCTAATCCATCTCATGCAATCAAGTTATGATTTTTCATTCGATAATGAACTCACAAGTTAATAGATCATACATTTAATGAATTCATCAGTTATGAAGTCACCTCATGCAATCAAATCTTTGACTTGTTATAATCAAGACAACTTTATCATTAAACATTGAATATTTCTTGACAATAATAGTAGTATTATAAATGCTTTCTATCATATCATAAATCAAGACGTAATCAAAGTATAAGCACACTTTTATTCATAAAGATGGAACAACTGACTTGTCTCATTACATGAATAACTTTGTCTCGCGAGACGCAAGACACACAAGTAAGTGTTCATACTATAATGATTCCATAAGATTTATCTAATACTAAAAGTATCTCCTATGATAGATGTCTCGGCGGAATCCATGCTGGCCATCAACTGACTTGATATCCATCAATCCTCGATTTCACCTCTTCCCGTCCATGCAACGGCAGGTCCTGTTTTCATAAAACAGAATAAGTATCAGATACTCATTTACTACAAATGTTGTATAAGGGAATAAACATTTATAAAGTATATCAAGTATATACCTTCTCCATTAACAACTTCTCCTTCAATGGGTTCAACCTCCAGGTACTGAAGTCTATCCATGAAGTCAGAGAACTCGAGGCTTTCACCTCTGCCGACATAGCCATGGACATGGTCTGTATAGCTCGGTGGAAGCGAGTGTAACACCGTGTATATCACAGACTCATGTGTGGTCTCATAGTCAAAATCATCTACGAGGCTCAGATGTATCTCATGCATCTTGGCCAAGTGTGCCTTCAGGCAAGAGCCTTCTTCCATCTTTGTAGAGAGAAACTCACTTTCTAACTCAAATCTGGCAACTCTAAACTGATGCAAGTTTGATGACTTCAGCTCATCGATCATATCACATGTATCCAAATCATCATACTCCTCACGCAAAGGTTGCGGGATGCTGGTTTCTATGATACCATTAGCTATGGCATATGTCCTTCGACGATACTGATAATCAATCGCCGCTTGTGCATCCATGTCGTTTGCTAGAGGGTTTCCCACATGCCTTTTAGTTAAGAATGAAAGGTTGATTCTCTTGAGCACGGCTCTAAGGCGTAAGTACCAACTAATGAAGTTTGACCCATTTTCTTTAAGTCTTTCACCATGTAAGAAGGAAACCATTTCAAGGTATTGGGTATTATCCATTTTCTACAAACATAATTGCAAGGAACACGATTAAGACTAGTTCACAACAATGAGTTCATATAATCATATTATAAATGAGCTCGCACTAAAACAATTCATCCCTAGGAAGTTTTAGTGATTACATGATCCAGATTCACTGCCTGACCTCGAATATCACACGGCCGACGGGTCAGTTTCAAAGGTAGACTCGATGACGACCTCCGTTCTCCGATCCAGCGCAGGTGGCGGAAGCAGACCTCCGGACGGAGCTTCGGCAGCACGCCGGCCTCCGATTCTAGCAGAGAAGCCTCAATTCCACTATAGGCTCACACTAGGGAGCCCATCGTGAAACAGACAAGGGAGGGGAGAAGACCGGAGAAAACCGATCTCAATTCGGAGTAATATTTATTTTCTCACGAATTTCTGTGTATTAAATATGTGCACCCTGCCCATCTATATATAGGCAGAGGGGAGGGAGTCAACCCCTCTCCCTTAGCAATGTGGGACTAAAGTCCCTTTGCTAAGGGGGGTGGCCGGCCAAGGGGGGGGGAAGGGGGCGCACCCCTCATGGGCCCTAGGGCCCATGGCGCCTCCCCCCTCTTTTCTTTTTTCTTTTTCCCTTTTATTTCCCCTAATGGGCCTTTTTCTCCACTAAGGCCCATTGCACATATTAATTAGAAATAAAATGATTTTAATTATTAATTCAATTAATTAATAACTAAAACATAATATTCCATCTCCCGGTGCTCCGGAACAACTTCCGGTTCACTCCGAACTTGTTCGGTTCAACATGGTACTTCTCCGATGTCGTTTCCTTTATTCTCTGGTTACTCCGATGGTTCCGAAAAGG
Source organism: Bromus sterilis (assembly GCA_950022295.1). NCBI lineage: Eukaryota > Viridiplantae > Streptophyta > Magnoliopsida > Poales > Poaceae > Bromus > Bromus sterilis. The sequence goes on along the minus strand of OX465596.1, from coordinate 340,224,784 downwards.
TCTCCGATTTCATCGAGCCCTTAAGTGTGTTACCCTACGGTCCGAGAACACTCCAGTCATGACCGAGATGAGGCTACGGTCAATGATCATCAGCGGGACCTGGATGCCCATAATGACCCATGTTCATTCCGGATATCAAACACCGATTGGACCTTACGCCGTATAGCATTCCCTTTGTCAGCGATACTGGATTGTTCCGAGATTCGATCAACGACATCCTATGTCTGGTTCAACCTCGTTCTGAACTAATCCTCATTCACTCGTTCCCGTGATATTCATCCCCGTGACCTAGTCACACGCTGCAGCTTTATGGATGGAATCTCACCGAGTGGGCCCCGAGTATCTATCCATTATGTGGATTGACAAATCCCGCTCTTCTAACAATACTCCTCAACATATCTCCACGGAATACCCAAGATACAACCGTTATGACCCGCATATTTCAGTCACGTGGTGGGATGTAGGTCAAAGCATCCGGGAAGATAGCAATTATGCACGTACTCACGGTCAAAGGAACGGTCTACCACGTTCTGTAATTACAACACTGAACCTTCATAAGATTTGATCATGGTGTAATGCTTACTTTGGGTAATGTTCATCACGTCACTTAATCAGTGAGGTGACCTCATAGTCAAGAGACTTAATTGTCCATGATCGCGAAACCACGACCATCATGTTGACCATGAACTAGTTATCGATGTAGAGGCTAACTAGGAACTCTGGGGGTTTCTATACCACACATGTATCATTGTTTCACTTACACAGTTCTAGCACGGTATGAAACTGGTTATGAACTTGCTTAGATAGATTGGAATAATCATATATTATTTGCCTCTAGAGCATATATCCAACAGAGACCATGTACCCGAGTAATTTTCCGGCTGGGACGCCGAACACGCATTTTTTGGGGTTCAACTTGATCCTATACTTGTTGAGGGCCGCGAACGTCTCACGGAGGTCGTCGAGCAGTGTGTTTGCGCTGTAGGTTTTGATGGCAATGTCGTCTACATAGACCTGGACGCTCCTGCCGATCTGGTCTCTCAGACATGCTTGCATCATCCGCTGGTACGTGGCTCCGGCATTTTTTAGTCCGAAGGGCATAGTTTGGTAACAGAATACTCCGTAGGGGGTGATGAACGAGGTGTGCTCTTCGTCTTCTTCCTTCATCCTGATCTGATTGTATCCTGAGTATGCGTCGAGGAAAGATAGGAGGTCGCATCCTGCTGTGGGGTCGATTATTTGATCGATTCTTGGCAGGGGGAAGTGGTCTTTTGGGCAGTGCTTGTTGATAGGCCCATAGTCGACGCACATCCTCAGTACCTCGGTGTCCTTTTTAGGGACTAGGACTCGGTTTGCTATCCATGTTGCTTTCTTTCTCTCTCTGATGAACTGTGAGTCGAGTAGTCGATTGACTTCTTCTCCGATTGCTCTGCGTTTGGGCTCTGAAAACCGTCGCAGCGCCTGTTTTACTGGCTTCGTGTTTGGCTTGATGTGGAGCGCGTGTTCCGCGAATTCTCGTGGTATCCCTGGCATGTCGGCTGGTCACCAGGCAAAAAATTTCCATTCTTCACGAAGGAAGGTTATGAGGGCGGTTGCTTGCTCTTCTGGAAGGTGGGCATATACCCGGACTGTCTTCTCTGAGTCTGTTGGGTGTACTTGGTGTGTGATCGTGTCGCTGTCGACGCTGAAGTCGCGGCCAAATTCTTTTGTCTCGCTTCTGCTTGCTAGTGGAAATATGCTTTTGTCCGTCACCATGGCTATTTCTTTAAGCTGTTGTTAGGCTCCAAATGTGTCGGAGACTTTGTGGAAGTCGCGGTCGCACTGGTCCGATTTGGTGAAGGTTCCATTGACTGTAATGATTCCTGCAGGTCCTGGCATCTTGAGCTTGAGATATGAATAGTGTGGAACCGCCATGAACTGTGCGAACTCTAGTCGCCCGAGTATGGCGTGGTACTGCGACTGCCAGTCGAGCACTTCGAACTCGAGTGCCTTCTTTGCGAAGTTGCGCTTGCTGCCGAAGATCACATCAAGCTGTATTGCTCCGATGGAGGTGGCTGCTTCGCCCGAGACTACGCCGTATATTGTGGTTCCTGACTTCTTCCAAACTGATCGTGGGATGAACATCTTGCGTAGAGTGCTGGTGAAGATTATGTTTAAACTGCTGCCTCCGTCCATGAAGATTCTGTCCATGTCATATCCTCCGATCTAGGCTTCGAGGACCAGGGGTGCATGCCCAGGCCTCGGGACTGCGGTTGGATGGTCGCTCTGCGAGAAGGTGATGCTGATCTCGGCGCCGCTCAGTTGATAGGTTTCAGTTATCTTTAGGTCTTCGGCTGCTTCGGCCTGCAAGGTGTAGGCATCTTGCTTTGCTTTCGAGGGTCTTCCTTCTTGGATCATGTAGATTCGTCCCTGGGACGCGGGGTATTGCTCTTCTGCACTCGGTGCAGGTGACTGCGTGCTTCTTCGAGTTCATTTGGCTTCACGCTGCTTCTCCTCCTTGAGGCAGTTGGAGAGTTCGACGAATATGCGACAATCCCCCAGGGTGTGGCTTGCTCTGAGATGTCCTCGACTGTCTTCAAAATAGTGGATCGCGCAAGGTCCTTCCAATTGCTCTTTAGCTGTGAGTTTACTGGAGCCGGCGTGCCTTCTTCTCCTTGAGACTGGGAAAGTCTGCGAGTGGTTTTCCGCTCGGCTGTGGACTCTTGGGTCAAGTTCTATCCCGTCACTGAGTGATTGGCTTCGGATGAAGTTGGCGAATTCGTCTAGCCTTCGATCGGGGTCGTAGTAGTCTCCGGTCTGGGTCTCGGAGTCGTTGTCTTGGCGTGTGGTGGGAGTCCGGGTGGCGGCGGGTCATTGACTGATGGGCGAGCCTTCGGCCACGCGCCGCGACTCCTCGAGTGGGATTCTCGAGTAGCCTCCTTGTGCTTGTCTTCTGGGTCGTCGAGTTCTTTTCCATCGATAATGGATCCGACAGCCTTCGAGGTGCTGAACCTTGTTCTGCTGCAGGCTGGGTGATCCTGTTGGGGTGACGGAGACGCTTGCGGTGAACTTGAATCTCTCGAGCGGATTGGATCTGGCTCTAGTCCTTGAATCTTGATCTGTTGAGGTCGGGACCGCCGAGATCGTGATTCCAACCTGTGTAGTTCCCACAAACGGCGCCAATTGACGGGGATCAACCCCGGCAAATCCCATGGTCAGGGACCCTGGGTTAGTCATAGAGATGGCACAGGTTGGACGATACTCGTCGGCTAACAGGAGAAGCACTTCCTGCTCGATATCACGTGAGGGGGCGATTACAATGGAGGCCAAGGTGAGTTCTCGCAAGGCTAGCATGAGTAGATGCGTATTGAGTTGATCTGGACGTCTCCCCTCCCAGCCTTTATATACTAGGCTAGGTCTCTGGGAGTCCGTGCTAGGTTACAGTAGATGGTTTCCTAGTTCTAGTCTTGCCTTGTACGCCAAGTTGCACCTTCCATGTTAGTCGCGGAGTCCTACGTCGGTGCCTGGTTGGGCCAATTGTGGGCTTGTCGCAGCTTCCCGGTGGGCCTTCTATCTTCACACGCACCAGGTAGTCTCATATGTAGGAGTCGTGGGGTCACCCCCTCGTCACTAACCCATCACTGTGGGCATCCCCCTAGCTTCCAGGTGTGGACCAACAAAGGAACTCTGTCTCCGAGGGCCCAAGTTATTTGAAAATCTGCCGGGAGCTCACCAGTCACACACACGGTTTTCAAATGGTAAAACCAGCTTGGGCCACCTCTAGAAATGTTTGAAGCTAGGTAGGTAAGAAAAGTGGACCCCATAGCATCCCACACGCGGTTAGGCACGCTCAGTCTTAAACCAATACCCGGAACTCGGATCCTAGGCGACTCGAATGGAACAAAGCGTCGGGGCGGGATAGCCTAGACCTTCCATCCTTCGTCGAATATAGTCAACATCATAATAATCATATCATCAACAACAACATAATAATGTGATAGCCCAAACCAAGGAGTATCAGGGAGTAACATTCGTAGCAACCTAAGCATGCATACTAAGCAGGGGCTGAGCAACGAGCAATAGTAACATAGCAGTACATGGTTTGCTGGGAGGGGACATGGTTGTATCGGTTTGAAAGAGGCTGTAAACATGTGGTAGGATCAAACATCAAACCTATCCTAGACTAGCATGCAAACCGCTGGTTGAAATAGAATGGATCATAAGTAATGTATAGTCCTTGCCTGTTGATAAGTCGGGTTTCGAAGGTGTAGTTGATCGCAATCTCGCATCGTCTCCGAAGGTACCCGCGGAAGCACACAAGACGGTAAACACTGGAAAGCAATCAACGAGCAAGCACTCTGTTACTACGAGGAAAACACGAGCAAACAACAACAAGAAGGCAACACGAGACAACGCACCTACCGTCGAGAGCGGTTACTAACAGGTTAAGGGGAGTACTCGTCACACACGACGATACCGCACATTTAGAAAGATTCAAGTTGTTTAGCTACACAAGGTGAGCAAAGGTTGTTAACATGGCATCACACTCAAGCATGGCATGTCACACAAACATGGCAAGAGGTGAAGCATAAATAAACTATCTAATCTAGTCACTTTAAGTGGGGGCTAAAACCTATACATGGCAACTATTACGGACCCCATGATATTTATTGCATTTGGTACTGTTTTTCCCTAAACACAATTTTATTATTTTTATTAGCAAGCAAGAGCAGCATAAACACGATCTACACGCAATTCTAGTCAAGTTACATGTAAGGAACATTTTTATCGGAGCAACGGTTGAAAAGTTATTAAAGAAACAGTTTACGGTGGCATGCGATGGTAATTAGCAGTAAACAACATGTAGACAAGTTCAAACATGGCAAAGGAGCACATTTTATTTATCTACACGAAAAATGGAGCAACTTTGACGTTGGAACCGTCGCAATCCGAGCTATGAGTAAAAAGATATAGCTACCGCAAGTTACAACAATAATCTGTCAATTTTATTAATAAAACAGAAAAAAGTTCTGCTAGGCCGAATCTGAAGCTACTGGACTTACACAGGAAAGCGCAGTCTAACTAAACAACGCACGTGGCGGGAACAGTGCATGGGCCAAGCCCAATAGCAGCACAACAATAAAAGCAAAAAAAGGGGTGGCTGGGCGCTCACCATGGGCCTTGGCCCATCTTGCGGCGTGGGCGAGGATTAGCGCACAGCGCGCTCGGTGCGAAGGGTAGTTGCGGGCCGGGGCGTTCGTGGGCTGGCCGTCCGTGGCGCGCCGGTTGCTGGGCCACCAGGGGCACGCCGGCCCACCTAGCAGCGAACGGGCACGAGGCCTCCTCCTCGTCTTCGTTCCGATGCAGGGGACGCTGGCGAGCGGCAGCGCAAGCGTCTGCCGGCGAGGCAGGGCCAGGGAGGCGCGCGGAGGTGCGGGGACGGGGTGAATCCGGCCGCCGGTTCACCAGATCCGGGCGCGGTAGAGGGTTGTGTGATGAGAGGACCCGGCGGCGGCGCGAGCTCGGCTCGGGTCATTCATGGCGGCACCGACGATGGTCTCGGGTTCCTGTGGAGAGAGGGCGAGGTGAGAAGATGGTGGGAGACGAGAGGAGAGGGAGATGGCGACCTGGTCGGAGGCGGGGAGGCGCCTCGCCGGCGGCGCGCCGGGGTTGACGAGGTGGTGAGACTCGGCAGTTCCACGGGAGGAGCTCGGGCGCGGGAGGCGCTTCCACGGGAGGAGTCGGTGGCAACTGGTGACATGGCGCGATGCTGGCCCTCCGATCTGGATCCGACGGATCAGGGCGAGGGGGGTCAGATCTGAGGTAGGGGTTGGTTTGCTGGTTCTCCATGTGGCGGCGGTGGAGTGGCCTGGTGTGGAAATTGAGGGAGGCTAGGTGCTAGGGTTTGCCAGATTTGGAAGGGGGTTTGACCGTTTATAGAAGGAGGTTAGGGGAGGGTTAAATGGGCTAAAAAATGGCCCGTTTCGGGTCCGATTTTTCGGGTGGGCTAGAATCCGAAGATAAGAGGGGAAACCGGGGGTCCAGCTAATAGCGCGCGCGTCATTTTGTAAATACGCCCCTCGGATTACATCTGCTACTATGCCTGGCACATCCGAACGTTCACCTACCCGACGAAGTCGGAATCGCGCGAAATTCGAAACACATCATCGCCACACTGTACTGACGTCGTCTATAACATTTCGCGCCCAATCAATACGTCGAATACCCCCGATAAAATAATCCATTTATTTAATAAATGGGGTTGTTCGCACCGATGGTCATGGCTGGTCTTGTGCCGAAAGTTGCGACGGTGATCGGGTGACTTTTCCGGTGTCGCAACAAGGTCGTGTGCCATTGGGTAACGGGTTCGGTCTCGCATCCGATACGAGAAAGAGGGGGAATATTCACCGATTAATAAACCGGCGAAGCAAACACGACAAACAAATCAGACAATCAACCAATTCACGCAGATTTTTTTTTTAATTTTAGTGAAAATCTGGGCTGTTACACTATCTATATAAAGCCAGGGAGGGGCAACCTCTAGATAGATCTCTCCACGCATACAACTAGACAAGTAATCTCTCCACCAAACCCTAGCGAGACCGCGTCTCGCTGGGACCTGCTGTAACATCATCATCAATACAATATCAGACAAACAACGTGTAGGGTTTACCTCCGGAGGCCTGAAGCTGGGTAAACCGTGTCTCGCATCCCCCATGTTGCTTGTTAACCGTCCGAATCTACTAGTGCGCACCTCCTTCCCCCTCTCAATCAACCTAGGGTACCTTACCTTGGGATTTGCTGAGGTTCATTCTCGTCACTGCGGCTGTGCGTCTAAAAGCTGTCACGTGTCAAACGTGAAGGAACTAAAGTTCCTCCAAAACACATTAGAACGCGATACTTGATGAGCTCGGTACGCGTGGGTGATCTCCACGAGGGGTACCAAATTTTTTTTTTGAAGGGCACCACTAGTTTTTTTTTAGGGGTTGAGGGGTGCCATTAGTGTGATTAGGCTAACACCGGCTCAAGAAAATAACCCAGGCCTGGTATTATTCCGGCCCGGCCTGGAACTTCGCGATCCCATCTGACTGACTTTCTTCCTCGCTCCATTTGTGCTCACCTCCAGCACCACACCCGTCTCCCCGGAAACCCCATAGAACCCTGCAACCACCTCCGGCGCCGCCGGACGCCATGGCTGCCGCCGCAGGCGGCCGCCAGTGGCGCGTGATCCCGCGGCCAGTCATGGAGACCGTCCTCCACAACCACGCCCTCCACCCGCGCGTGCCGCAGCCGCTGCTCCTCCACGGCCCCCGCGGCGTCGGCAAGTCCACGCTCCTCCTCAACCGCCTCCTCCCTCAGTGGTCCGAACCCCCGCACTACGCTGCCTTCGTCGACTTCCTCCACCACTCTCCCAGTTCCCCTGCTCACGCGCCCTGGTCTCTCCTCGCCGACACGCCCCCGTCCCTGCCCTCCCTCCGCCTCCGGCTCGAGTCCGCGCTGGAGGAACTCACCCGCGCCGCAGTACTACGAGGCGCCGTCGGTTCCAAGGACGTGCTCGCCGCGCTCTCCCGATCCCACGGCCTCCACACCGTGCTCTCTCGCCTTGCGGGCCCTGCCGGTGGCCGCGGCAAGGGCACAAACTCGGTCCCGGTGCTCTGGGCTAGGGCTGTCCTAGCTGCAACTTCCTCGGCCCGTGGTGATGACTCTGCCTTCCGCATTGGTGAGGGGGAGGTAACGAACTGCTCCATGGAGGAGAGGGCGTTTATGCAGGAGGCCATGGCGGCGTTGCGGGTGGCCAAGGAAGTTCTCAGGATGCAGGAGGGATGGAGGAAGGAGGCGGTGCGGGAGATGAATAGGACAGGCCGGTTCTCCCGCCCACTGGCCAATTCTGCCACAGACTGGCCATGCCTTCTGCTGGATGTGTTGTCAGGGGCAGCCGAGGTTGATTTTTTTCAGGTAGAATTTTGTGTGATTTCATTTTGGTGCAAGGGTTCATGAGGACAATGTGAGGCACTTTGCCAGTGATGCCATTGTTGATCTGCAGCCAAAGCTGGTGCTGAACAATGTTGATGCCCTGAGGAAGGCGACATGCGAGGACGAGAGTATGGTGCCTGCAGCAGTCTACCATGACAGCTTTATTTGGAGGGTGATAGCACTCGGTGCTAATGAACAGTGCTTGCCGGTCATTATGTCCACCTCCGATGGGTAAGGATCTGCCTATATGTTTCTGCATGCTATGTGCCTATGTTTGATAATGTTGCATTACTTGAATGCACAGAATGCATAGAGACTAAATGATGCCCAAAGACTTGCAAGTTGCAACAAGATTGATAAATTTGCATTGCTTTAGCATAAGTTTCTGACCTACTTTGTTGGTTTGTTGTACTTGTACCATTGTTTGTTGGCCATGCTTACCACTTTTATCTTCTAGTCATCATAGCATATCCACAGTACGAATGCTCAATTTATCTGTTGATTCAAATGCTAAGAACGCTCCATGTAAATTGGTAAAATTAACATTTCTGTTGAAATCGTTGCAGATACTATTCTTCCCAAGCATTTGTTGATTTTGGTTATCCTAATATCTTCATTTCTCGTGAGGTATGTTTGGTTTACTTTTGGATACTGGTGTTTTTTCCTTGTCTGCCTAATCTCATAATGACTTGATTCCACAGACTTTTGGTTGGACGCAAGAAGAAGCTAAGCTGCATATGGTTCCTGAATTCTTCAGTGAACAGGAGGTAGTAAGATTTTATACTTGCTAATTCTGTTCCTTTTCTCCCTTGTGCAAACTCTTTGCATAATTTCCTTCTGATGTTTATTGAAGTTGTAGTGGAAAGTTGTTGATGAGCTTCTTGGACCAAACCCACGGCAATTATCTGAGATATATATGCTGAAGCAAAAGGCGAACGGCCCAGAGTAAGTAACATTCCCACTTTTATTTTCTTCCATGAATCTTGAGTCTGATATCCTTAAGTATTACGTAGTATGTTAACTGTTGTTCATTTATTTAAGGTATTTTCGGGTCTCTTGTGATAAAGTGAGTAGAAAATTTAATGTATGCTTGTTGTCGTGAATTCCATACCTTTTGTTGGAATCATAAAAAGGACAAAGTTGATCAAGCCTAGTTTTTTTAATCTTTTGACATGAAATCGCAGGATTTCAGTAATTCAGTTCGATACTTGGATATTTCAATTTATCAATATATGTAGAGTTTACTATACCTTAAATCGGCGTGTTTGAAGTCTTCAGTCCTCAAGCCTTATTATTTTCAAATATAATACTCCCTTGTTCGTGAATCCATGAGTTTTTAGAAGGGGTATAGTCTCTAACATTCAACTTTGGGCGTTACTTCTGATATAACTATCTTAGTAAGAAAATGGAAATATTATACTCCCTCCGTTCCAAATTACTTGACATGGCTTTAGTTTAAGTTTGGTTTAAATTTGAACTAAAGCCATGTCAAGTAATTTGGAACGGAGGGAGTATCTATTTTCGCATGACAAGTCTGAATATTTTCCTATACATCATGTTCAATTTCCATGCGTCCATACATCATGTTATTGTTATTGTTGTTTAATATTCCATTGCAGGGTTTTGCATGATACAAACATCGAAGAAATTATTGACACATACTTGGCACACTTGCAAGTAAGTAAACGTTCAATTGCACACTATTTGAGATGTCATTCTCCTCATCCTTGAAAGCTGTAGTTAATATTTACGTTTCCACATCTGCTCTTTCATAAAAAATGTGTACTTTTGCATTGAATTTCCAAATTAGGAGAAAGCAGCTGATATAAGAGGGAAACGAGCATGACTATTGTTCCATTTCTGCTCACCAGGTATCTGTTGTGAATCCTGCAATGCAAACAGCATTGAGTATGGTGCAGAAGTTTGCCTCTGATGTCCGTGAGGGTAAAATACCAGAAAACAGATTGTCATTTGGCGCGCCTTGGAGACATCCACCTCGTGCTGACAATCCAGACATGTCCTATAAGTGGGCAAAGATACAACTCATGGATTTTGTCCAATCCTTTGTAAACACAGAATTCGGGGTAACTATCATGTTCCTTCTACTACCCAGGCAATTGCACTTCTATGGTAAAAAATAAGGCTGGCACATAATAACGGAAGTGACCAAGTTCCCCTTGTGTTAACTTGCGGACATACATTAAAATTGTAAGATAATGTATCTTCAAAAACTCCAGGAGAAGTTACTAAATTTACATCATGTATTCTATGGATTTCCAGAGCTTTAGAGTTTTTATTTGTGTATTTCGCAGTTGAATTACCTAGCAGATGATAGCCTGGAAATATTGGATGATCCTGCAGCAGTCGCTATGACGGAGGTATGTCAATCATTTTTCGTTAGATACTCAACAGTAGAATCTGTGGCAGTCACACATTTTTAGGTTTGGCCATCGGAATAGAAAACGTCACCAGCGTCTACACCACTAAATTTATATTTCTAGTCCTACCATCAAATACATACTTCTATAATGCATACATTTAGTTCAACATTTTTCAAAGAAGTAGATGGCCAAACTGCCACCATGGAAGCAGTGTCAATGTCCAAAACCGCCTATATTGTAACTCAGATGGAGTATTGGCCTGATGATATGATGTTTGCTAGGTTGGCTTACTTTATCAACAGAGAGATCCATCTTTTGTGCGACCAATCACTCGTGGGGTTCAGCGTTGCCTTGCTCGATGGTGCGTTCTTGTAATTCTGACATGTATATGAAATGTTTGTTTCTTATGGTATTTTTTCTGCGGTTATGTGAAGGCTTGTTCAGCAGAGATTAGAATTGAACCTTCAAGAATCGATATCATACTCATGGCAACGTGTAATACGTGGGCGAAGCTATCGGCACTTGATGAAAGAAGTCGGCTACAAGTAACAAGGTATATAAGTTCCCAAATATCCATCATTTCATTTTAAACTTGAGGTGGGGATCTTTATACTTCATGTGTTGTACAGCTTATGACAAGAAAATCAGGTTAATTTCGTGACGTGAAACTGATGTGTGATTTCGATGGACTTTACTCTCTCGTACCCATAAGAATGTTTGAAGCATTTATGATTTCGTGATCACTCACATGCACAAGTTCTTTCACCTGTATAACTGTTTGCTGTTTTCCTTCAACCAGCTAATAACCCAGTATGAATGAATCATTATAGATTGGAAAAATAACTCCATATGTTATTCCTCTAACTGCCCACCTCAACGTGTACCGTTATAATATTTGACGTGAAAATTTACAGCCATATATAGGATGCCACTTCACACGTTTTCAATTAAATGAAACAAATTGTAGTTAAGGAAGAACATCCGTTTCCTTCAAGCAGGCCCTAACTTTAAAAGCACAAACTTTTGTCAAAGAAACCAGTCGTGCCTACAATTGGTGTTCCTGTCACTTGGCGATAGTTTGGCCAAGATACCCGCATCCAAATGTGTTCTACCTGTGCTACTCAGTCTCCTAATTTAATTTGACTTATCTGCTAGAAGCTGCTAAATTGTGCTGCATCTCCATTTTTACGTGTCTTATTCTTCGCCATTAATAAGGCCTCTGTCTGATTCCCTTTACCCACGAGCATCCTCTCACGGCCTCACCTTCCTCCTTTTTTCACTCAACCTGAACTTGTGCTCTAGTACCGCCATCTTCTTCACCTGCTCATCTATGGTGTTTGTCCAACCCCAAATCTGCAATCACTAGATTCTCCTCTCCGTGCATTCCATTTTCCCATCGCCTGGCTGCTGTGGCCTTAGATCTTCATGTCGTGATTAATCTCACTCTCCTCTGCTTCCAACTGGAAAGAGGGGAGGGGGGGGGGGGGTTCTTTCCAATACTTGGAAAATTCCGTCTGATTCCGAATGTAAATTTCTTTCGAAATTAGAATCTGTGCCAATGGATCGTTTTTTGATTTGGCCATAAAATCAATATTATTAATCCATCATTTAATATATGTACAGTAAAAAAATATGTACGGTTATTCTCATATCAAACAACATATTTAATGGAAATTAATGGTGTCACATTGGAGATATGCCGGTATCCAAAATGTCATATGTGGGAGCGCTGGGAGTTTTATTTTAATCAGAATGTGTGTTCTGCAAAATGCGCGATCTTGCTGTGCCCATTATCCGCACCATGATTTCATAGTGTCCATTAGCAAATTCCTTCCAAGTGCGATGTCGAGAAAGAAGCCGATTTTGGCTCTCTTTTCTTCATCCAGCTCTGTGGTCTTAGACTTCAGAAGCTTGTGGTGTTCTAATCATAATGCAGTTCTGCCAAACCATTGGGTGGGCATCCAACTGTAAGTATAATTTGTGCCGATTTATCATTTTCACAATGTTCGCTTTCTACTCAGCTTGATAGACAGATACAGTGAATACTCCAGCGACACATGGGGATCCAACAGCATTAGATATTCAATTGGGCTTTGGTGTCTTCATGTATCAATATGGTGCAGAATTAGGAATGCCTGTTTTCTTTGTCAAATGTGAATACTTGGGAAGAAGACAGTTCAGCTTCATGAATGAGCTTAATCTGCTCAATTGCATGCCACATATATTGCTCCTTACCTTTTACTTTCATATTGAACCCGAGTGTTATATTTTGGCCACAATTAAACATATCTGAATTGTCTGCAGACAAACTTAATAACCATTTGCTCTTAAAAGAGAAATAAAGGTGCATTTACTTACATACTTCAGGTCTTGGCCTTGAAATTTGTGTATTATTAGAGCCATATTTCAGTGCTCAGGTTGTTCAACTCTTTCCGCGGGGAATTTTGCAGGTCGCCGGAGGTGGACATCTATTTTAACTAGGGGATAAGTCATAGTGGCAGTGTGGTTCATTTAGGTTTCTATTTATACACCATTTTGAATGAAGATTTCCAGTCTTCAATATCTCGCTCAAGAAGCACCTGAAGTCAACACGAAAGCACATTTGTCTTGGACATACTGAGCCTCTGATAATAGCGAAAGCTAGTGCTATAGGAGTGTTTTTGGGGGCATGTTTCTGTAACTAAATATATGATCAAATTATGTACACTATTTCATGGTCTGATGCATATACGCTCATATGTGCATAATACCATCGTCACTTGGTTCCCAGCAGATTGATTTGATGATGGGTTCTGCAAAAATGCCAAGGGCGTGGACCAGTTCATTCCCGATTTATTGACTCATCAATTCAGTGCTTGGCTTTTCCAAGGGTCTTCTTATTACTCAGAAAATCTGGTGTCAAGTGTGCAAATGACTAGGTGGCGTCTTGGTAATCGAACAGATTATCCGACTAGCATATTCACGTTTCAGTGATCAATGCCAATCTTTGGAGGCAAATACTTTTGCGGGTGGCCGTCTCTTAGCTCACAGTCGCGTTCAACCATGAGTTAGAACATCTACAATCGCCCTCCCCCCCTCTTTACCGAAAAAACAAGAAACTACCCTCCTTAGACCTCATCCCTTCCTCTACCTCCCGCACCGCTCTCTTCTCCCTTTCCTTGTTCGCCCAGGTGGCCATCGTTGACTGCGCCCCCCTCCCTCTGTCGGTGTTGTCGGCTAGAGTGAAGTAGGGGGGTGGGGCTCGCCCGTAGGTAGGCTTATTTCTAGCTCTTTCCCTTTCCAATCGGAGTTGCTCCTCTGGCTAGCAAGCGGCGGTGGAATCTGGGGCTTTCTCTCCTTTCTCCGGCGCCGATGGCACTAAAGTAGTGCTCCTCGTTGGCTACACCAAATGGAAGGTTAAGATGTAGTGTATCAGCAAATTTTCCCTAACTTAGAGGATAGGGTTTATGTCTCCCGTAGGATTTCAAGGTCGACAAGTAGGTGGTTCGGCAAGTGATGCGCCGTTGAAAATCACTTGCTTTACCTGAACCTGCACACACAACAGATATCTTTGCTCCCAACGATTACAAAGGATGGTCAATCCCTCCGGCCTTGTTGTTTACAAAGGATTAAATGCAAGGGGATAATGATAGTAGTGATAATGATAGCAACTGAAAGTAAAAGCAGTAAATAAAGTGGAAGTGTAAACAATGGTGGAAGTATGAACTGAGGTCCCATGATGTTCACTAGTGATGTCCCTCTCCCAAAAGACGATAAAACAACTAAGCTGGGTGAACAAATTATAGCTCGGCAATTGACAGAATTATAAACGCATCGCAATGCTAATTATGCTACTTGAAAGTAAGATGCTCAAAAGTATGGGCAGTACGCCAAGACAAGTAGACCGAAATCCATCTGCATCTACTCACTAATCATCCACTTTGAGATATCTATTCAGAACATCTCGCTCCTATTAAGTTGCGAGCCCCACCCAAAGTGTAAACTCAAAACAACAGACAATTGCATTAACAATATATGCGTAAGGTAAACAATCGCAACCGCGGTTACAAATACCGTTGTTTTCTCCCTGGTGGCAACATCACATCCCCTAGTACCATGTTTCTGTCACTCAAGCTAGACATCGGGGGCATGAACCCACAATCATGCATAACGCTACCTCTTAGAGTTACTATCTACTACTTGGCCAAAGCAATAAAAAGCAACGGAGAACATGCAAGAATTACTCAAGAACAAAATATAAAAGGTAAACCAAATATATAACTCATCACGATCTGAACATAATCTCATAATCCATCGGATCCCAGCAAACACAGCATAGCAACAACAGGAAAATTACATAGGTGCCTTGATCCTGTAGGGCCGCTCACAAGGACTAAACATTGAAGAACAAGATTGGAGAGAAGACATCACTTAGCTACTGGTCATGGACCCATGGTTCAAGGGGGACTACTCACGGCACATCCAAGAAGCGTCCATGGTGGTGGAGAAGCTCGCGGAGGTCAATCCTCCCCCCGGCAGGGTGCCGGGAAGAGGTCTTCTGGTGCTCCCTATCTAGGAAGCGCGGCGGCGGAGGAACATAGATGTATTTCGCGATGCGGGATTCTCCTCGAGGTTTCTGGGATGAAGAGGTAATATAGGTCAAAGGGGGGGGGGCAGGGGCTACCTGGGGCTCCTAGGCGCCCTGGTGGTGCGGCCATGGGTGGGACCACGCCACCTGCCCCCCTGGGCGCCAGGTGGGGCCCCCTTCGGGTTCTGGAAGCTTCCGTCACGCTGATTTTTATTATGATTTTCTGGAATCTTTCAAGCAATTTAAATTGTGGAAAAATCACTGCAACTAAAAGACATCAGTAGACAGAAACTGGCACTGGGTGCACTGAGTTAGTAGGTTAGTACAAATATGTGAAAAATGATATAAAAGTGTAGAAAAACAAGTAGCAATGTCACATAAAAGTGCATGAAACAAGAAGAAATTATAGATACGTTTGTGACGTATCAACATCCCCAAGCTTAATTCCTGCTAGTCCTCGAGTAGGTCAATGATATCACAGATAATTTCAGTGGTGACATGCTAACGCACATATAATAACTTCAAAGTAAAGCAAGTAAGATGTGCAATTCATGTCAAGATAATAACAAGCAAGAGTCTTAGTATTATTAAATCTAGCAAAGCATGAACATAAAGGTGCAAGAGCTCTCGCTGTCCGTGACTCGAATGTCTCCAAATGGTGTTTGCATGCAAGCAGTAAATAAATATATTTATTCTCTAATCCCTTCTCCCATTTCTTGCATGCAAACACTATTTATAAATATATATATATATATATATATATATTTAAATAATTAATTAAATATATTTATTCTCTAATCTCATCTCCCATTGCTTGCATGCAAACACTTATACTTTTTTATATATATATAGTTTAATTGAGAAATCAATAGTCTAAAGTTTCACACTTGGTCTCCTTCGGAATCTTATTTTGACTCATCCCTAGACCACTAGTCAGGTACAAGTCAAACTGATCCTCTCCATTTCGACTTTGAGCACTCATGAAATGGATGAGCGCGAGCAAGATACCTTGGCACTTAGGATGGAAAAGAGAGAAATGGTGGGGAAGGAAGACAAAAAGGTGTGAAAGGCTCACATCAATAAGGACAATCATAGGCGAGAGAAGCCAAATGATAGACATGATGTGAGGAGTAGGGATTTCCATGCAACGGATGCACATATGAGCTAAGGTAAGCTCTCCAATGGAACTAGTGGGGGTGCATCCAACTCGCTTGCTCATAAAGACCTAGAGTTCATTTGAGGAGGCTCATCCTTGGAATATGCAAGCCAAGTTCTATAGTGTAAGGGTCCCCACATAGTTATGCATGAATGATAATCTCTATGGAGTACAAATATAGCAATGGAGTACGAGTGTGGATATTTCAAAAGGAATAGTAGTGTTTCCCCCTTCTCTCTTTTTATTTCTTTTTTCTCCTTTTTCTCCTTTTCTGTATTTTTGTGTGGCCTCTTTGGCTCTTTCTATTTATCTCTCATTTGTCCTCTTTGGTATCTTTTCACTTGTTCTTTTTGGGATCTTTTAATTTGTCCTCTTTGGGATCTTTTCCTCACTTAAGGGCAACACTCTATATTTTACAGAAATATAGAAGATCTTCACACTTTATAAGAAGTACTCAACATAAAGAAAAATGAAAACTATCATGATGTATGCAAATGTATACTCTGCCAGTGTAGCAGGATATGCAATGATACTAGCGCGTCATGTAGCAATAATAAGGGCAAAACCCAACTATCATGCGGCTCCTCGATCAAGCAAAATCAGGTATGACATGAAGATCAAGTCATGAGATGGTGGATGTTGCATGGCAATGTATCTCAGAAAGGCTATGGAATTGCCTTGATAGGTAAGTATTGTGACTGTTTTGAGGAAGATATAAGGAGGTTTATGATGACAGAGCGTATCATGCCAAGGGTTTGGATGCACCGGCGAAGTATGCACCAACTCTCAAGATGAGAAAGGGCGATGCACGGTACCGAAGAGTCTAGCAAAATATGGGAAGGTGGAAGTGCCAACAACCGAATACTCGCATTAGTTCGAAGAACTCATGCACTTATTATCGGTAACTCTCTATCTAATCGGGAGGTTCACAAAGAGACGAGTACCCCGAGGAGGAGTGTATGGGGGTTTGTTTATCCTTGCGCATCCTCGACCCATGGTACGCGATGGTACTCTATATATTCCAACCCCTCCAGAGGTTAGCGATCCATTTAGTAGCTAGAGTTCTCAACTAATTTTTGTAGTTTTTCAAAATAAGCACGGATTTCCCAATATACGACACCTATCACTAATAGGCTCAAGCTCTTGGCACCCTAATGTCCATACATTACTCTAATCAATACCTCAAAACTATTGCATGTTACTACTACACTTGTAATAGCAACCTTAATTACCTACTTATGCAAGACACACAACTCATTGCAACAAGCCAACTCTCTAAACACGATAAGTATGAAAACTCAAGAGAGTTCCTAGAACAACCTAAACAAAAGCTCTTAAAAAGATAAGCATGAAAGCTAAGAGCTAAGCATGACATCAGTTATGAAAAGAGAAAGAACACACGCAAAAAGAAAGATAAGCATGCAAGCCTATGTTGTGTTCTAAGGTGGAGTGGAGTGTGTTTCTCTCCCAAACAATGAAGGCTAGGATCCAACTTATTATGAACAACAAGCAAAACTATATGAACTAAAAAATTAAAGAGCGAGACGCTCCAAGTCTTGCACATAACATATGAGGTCATAAAATATAGCATGGATAAGGACGAACTGATGATTGTTGATGGAGAAGGGGATGCATGGGGGCATCCCTAAGCTTAGATGCTTGAGTCTCCTTGGATATTTCTTGGGGTTTCATGGGGCCATCCCCAAGCTTGAGCGCTTGACACTCCTGAATCTTCTTTCATCATCTTCCTTTGCATACTTAAAAACTCTCTTCATATGAAACTCATCATAAGCTGATTAGAGTGGTTAGTACACATGATAATATATTTTTTCTCTACTGGAAATAAAGATATTATTGAAGAGCTACTGTTTCTCAAGATTGCCAAAAAGTTTTTGCAAAGAAAAAAAATCAAGCTTAAGGTTTGCAAAAAGATGAAAACGCAAAACGTGGCAGAATCTTTGAAAAACAGACCGGCAGGTAGTAAATAATTTTTTCGCGGTACTTTTGCAACTCAAAACAAAAAAATCAAAACACATGCATGAAAGCCAATTGTATGGAGCATACTGTCAAAAAAATTCAGATAAAAAAGTTGATCTGGTGATTTATAGCCAATTTTTCCGTCAAGGGGACATAATCTGTTTATGGACAACATGTCACAACTTTTGAACTTTCTTGCAATCGGAGGCTAAAACTTGGCTCAAGGCTTGAAAATAAAGATACAATGATGTTGATACAGTAGTAACAAGCATCAAGACCACTAAAACTGAAAGTAAAAACATCTTGGGTTGCCTCCCAACAAGCGCTTTCTTTTATGCCTTTTAGCTAGGCATGAAGATTATAAAAGATGCTCTTCATAAGAATGAGGATTTGAAGCAAAAGAGAGCATCAAGAAGCAAATATGAAACACATTTAAGCCTAACCCACTTCCCAGGGGCGGAGCCAGGATTTGAGCATAGGGGGGGGGGGAAAGAAAAATAACAGCATATGCCATGGAAGTCGGAAGATATATAAATATACCATGGATCGCTTTCGCTTATCTGGAATTTCTGTTGGTGCCACACTATTTTGATCGGTTGTCTATATGTCAATCAATCCTCAATGTGTTCTCAGTTAGATTACATTTTCAATAAAATGAGACAACCACTTGATCATTTTATTTTTATTCTTGAAGCATAATTAACAATCTTTAAAAGAATACGAAGCTTTCCACTCAGTCTTTTTAGATTTTGTCTTCTGTGATTTTATGTTAATATATCTATAGAGCTTAGACAAAAAAATCATCAAAAATATTTTGGATCTATGTCTAGCATAAATACATATTGCTATGTAGTAGTTTGTAATCGTTTTAATAAAAAATAGCAATCAACAATTTGTATAAATCTAGCATTGACAGTGATATGTGATGAACTGATGATACATATATATACACACCTTTGGTATAGATGTGATATTTTTGATTTAAGTCAACCACACGACGACGTCTTGCTATGAGGACCGAAGGGCGCCATGGAGGAAGGGTGTACCGCAAAAAGATGTTGTGGTGTTGATTGTTTGAAGAAGCGGTGAAAGATCCTACCGGCGGCTGGTGCATATGACCTAGGCCACCAACGCAAGATTTAACGAAATAGAGCAGGTTAGTGATATAGCATGAATCGGTCAATCGTAGCCATCTGATTCTACTGCTTCGGGCTGGCCGGAGGGAGACTGTGGTGCTGGGTTATACTAGTGGGCTTTGGCCAATCAACCCATTCACGTGGATCACTTTAGACTAGAGTGTAATCTTGGTTAATATCCTAGAGTGTAATACATAGTCCCCGCTGGACTTGATTGAGGGTGGCCGAACAATAGGGGGGCCTGGCCCCCACTCGCCCCCACTGGAAACTTGTAAAGAAATAAATCGAAGAAGCACAAAGTGACATGCATAGGAAGGTGGAGCAAGAAAAACTTCAAAACTTTCATCATAAAGAGAGGTGCTTTTGTAACATGAAAGTTTCTACAACCAAGCTTTCCTCTCTCAAAATAATTTTCAGTAGTATCATGAACAACATGAAGAATATAACTATCACATAAAGCATGTTGTTCATGGCCTACAAGCATACGTGTATTGTTTTCAACACGGTTTTTAGGATCATAAGATAAATGCAACCCATCACATTGAGCCTTAATAAGAGCACAATTCTTCGGAATATGAGTTGGAGATTTCAAAAGGATAATAGGTCAATCAAGTGTGGGTGCAATATTAACAATTTCATGCTTAACATAAGGAACTATAGCAAGTTCATCTTCGTAAGCATCATCTATAGTGGCATCATGGCCATCAACAAATCAAGTATGAAGATCTTCAGAAAGGGATGTATCAACTGAGTCCTCAGAATCATAGGATTCCTCATCATAGCAATCATTAGCCTCCTCTTGGGAAACACACATTTTGTTTTTAAAATCTTCAATATAATCATTGCAATATAATTCTCAAGGCAATAAGCAAGGACTGCAAAGTTTTCAGATTTGTGAATAGTATCGTAATACTTTTCAGTCAAAGAAGCAATCTCATAAGCACCCTTAAAAGCATCAAACTCTTTAATATTTTTGACATCAAAGTAATCATAAACACCTTTAGCATAAGATGATAGGATCTTATTTTCATTAAAATAACATTGGAAAGGAATGTGTTTATGGTCTTTTCTAGAGCAGCAAGTAAAATCGTAATATAGCACAACGATTCAGCATAGCAATAATAAGTATGTATTTGATCCCATAAGTGTTTCCCCTTATGAGATAAGCGGTGTCGCGTATAATGAGCATGCTCATCTAATGATTTTCCTTCAACCAAGTCGGTTGGGTGATGGCACCAAAGTAGTGCTCCTCGTTGGTTACCCCGAGTGGAAGGTGTGGATGTAGTAGCAGCAAATTTCCCTTACACGAGGACTGTAAGGTTTATCGAATCCAGGAGGACTCCAAGATTGACAAGTAGGTGGTGAAGCGAGCAACGCGCCGTTTGAATGATATTGCTCCCTTAACCTGGAACTGCACACACAACAAATAACTTTGCTCCCAATGAGTACAGAGGGGTTGTCAAATCCCTCCGGCCTTGTCGTTTACAAAGGATCAAACACAAGAGATAATGATAGTGGTAGAGATAAATGCAACTGAAAGTAAAAGAAGTAACTAAAGCGGAGGTGTAAACAATGGTGCAAGTATGGACCGGGGTTCCATGATGTTCACTAGTGATCTCTCTCTCCCAAAAGACGATAAAACAACTAAGCTGGGTGAACAAATTACAGCTGGGCAATTGATAGAATTATAAACGCACCGCAATGCTAATTATGCTACTTGAAAGTAAGAGGCTCAAAAGTATGGGCAGTACGCCAAGACAAGTAGACCGAAATCCATCTGCATCTACTCACTAATCATCCACCTTGAGATATCTATCCAGAACATCTCGCTCCTATTAAGTTGCGAGCCCCACCCAAAGTGTAAACTCAAAGCAACAGACAATTGCATTAACAATCTATGCGTAAGGTAAACAATCTTTGCAACCGCGGTTACAAGCACCGTTGTTTTCTCCCTGATGGCAACAACACATCCCCTAGTCTCATGTTTCTGTCACAAAAGCTAGACATCGGGGGGCATGAACCCACAATCATGCATAACGCTACCTCTTGGAGTTACTATCTACTACTTGGCCAAAGCAATAAAAAGTAACGGAGAACATGCAAGAATTACTCAACAACAAAATATAAAAGGTAAACCAATATATAACTCATCACGATCTCAACATAATCTCATAATCCATCGGAACCCAGCAAACACAGCATAGCAACAGCAGGAAAATTACATAGGTGCCTTGATCATGTAGGGAAGCTCACAAGGACTAAACATTGAAGAACAAGATTGGAGAGAAGACATCACATAGCTACTGGTCATGGACCCATGGTCCAAGGGGGACTACTCACGACACATCCGAGAAGCGTCCATGGTGGTGGAGAAGCTCCCGGGGGTCAATCCTCCCTCCGGTAGGATGCCGGGAAGAGGTCTTCTGGTGCTCCCGATCTTGGAAGCGCGGTGGCGGCGGAACATAGAGGTATTTCGCGATGCGGGGTTCTCCTCGAGGGTTTCCTGAACGAAGAGGTAATATAGGCCAAAGGGGGAGCCAGGGACCACCTGGGCTCCCAGGCGTCTTGGTGGCGCAGCCAGAGGTGGGGCCGCGCAACCTGGCCATCAGGTGGGCCCTCTGTCCCTCCTCCGGGGTTCCGGAAGCTTCCGTTTCGCTGATTTTTATTCTATTTTTCTGAAATTTTTGGAGCATTTTAAATTGGGGAAAAAATCACTGCAACTAAAGACATCAACAGACAAAAACTGGCACTGGGTGCACTGAGTCAGTAGGTAAGTCCAAATATATGTAAAATGATATAAAAGTATAGCAAAACATGTAGCAATGTCACATAAAAGTGCATGGAACAAACAGAAATTATAGATACGTTTGGGGTGTATCAACATCCCGAAGCTTAATTCCTACTCGTCCTCGAGTAGGTAAATGATAACCGTTACACAGAAACATGGTAACTGAAAAGGTGTATCTTGGGTATTCCGAAGTAGATATGTTGAGCAGTATGAAATAGATCAGAGCGGGATTTGTCAATCTGAGTGACAGATAGGTACTCTAGGCCCACTCGGTGGTGTTGCATCAATAGCTTGCAAGCAAGTGACTAGGTCACAAGAGATGTAATATTCAAAGACGAGTAAACATGTTATGTAGGAGACGAGGGAGAACTAGGTATTGGATACCAACGATCATACCTCGGACAAACATAGTACCGAAGCACAAAGGGATCAAGTAATATTGTTAACGGTTCAACAACGATGAAGTTTATTCGATGGAAGCGTAGGGGCACATCAAGGATTGTAACCAGATCCCTCATGATGGTCATTGGTCAGAGAGTGTCTCGATCATGTCTACTGTTTCCCGGACCGTAGGGTGTCACACTTAAGGGCAATCGATGCATTAAGGATTGATTCGGGATCATCGGTGAAAAGAGAGAAAACACCGGAAATGTACCGGGAGGTGCCGGAAGCTGTTCCGGATATTTTGAAAGGTTCAAAATAATATATATTAATGTTTAAATATGTTTTATTATTTAATTGACAGAATTAAATATTAAAAAATGATTTAAATAATTAATTAAAAAGGTGAAAAGGTATTTGGGCCTTAAAAGGCCCATGAGGGGAAGGGGGAGCCTCCCCCCTTGGGCTTGGCGCCAAGGGAGGGGCCGATCCCCCCTCCTAGCCGCACCACTCCCCCCCTTGGGGGTTTAGTCCCACATGGGGGAAGGGGAGGGGGTGGAGCCCCTCCTTGGCCTATATAAGGAGGGGTGGGGGTGCCTTTTTCTACATAACATTGAGTTTCTCTCTCTCTCTCTCTCTCTTTCTCTGACCTAGAGCGGACTCCCCTGGTTTGGAGTTTCCACCTGGTTGGGGGTTTCACCATCATCCGGACGCCGTCGCGCTGCCGGAATCGGGATCCGGATCAATCTTCTTTCCGCTGATATTCTGGTTCGGAGCCCAGAGGGACGTTGGTTGCACCGTACGTGTGTAATCCCGCGAGGCACTACACGTGTGGTGCTACTTCATCGTCGGAGGTTCTTCAACACGACAGGGAGGTCGTAGGATCAGAGTCTATGCCAACCACATTCGAGGAACGTTTCCCTCTTTCGGTCTTCAAAGGTATGAACACCGATTCCTTCCGTTACATACATCAGCATAGCATAGATCTTGGGGTTCAGGACTCGTAGGTAGGAAAATGTTTGTTTTCTGCGCCGATCCCCAACAGTGGTATCATGAGCAAGGCTATGCGTAGATGTATTGTACGGGTAGAACACATCTAGGATGTGGGCATCAATTCTCCAATTGTTACCCTCCCACGTGTACTCGCTTAGCGTTGCGGCAATGTCCTGATGAAGCGGCCCCGACCGACCTTACGCGTTTACGCGAGACTGGTTCCACGCTTGACATATGGCTTGTACCATATAAGTGGACGGGGGGTGTCTGTCTCTCTAACATTAGCGGGGCGAAGACGTTTGCAACGGAGGGCCCCGACAGGGGTGTAATAGAGACGATTGCAGGATTGGTATTGTGGCTTGTCTTCGCAGGATAGAAAGCGGTTCTCTCTCGAAACCCCTTAGCATCCACGTAAAACTTGCAAAAGATAAATTAGAAGGCGTTTTAACTTTAATTTGCATGTAAGGGGGGATCATAGCTTGTATGATTTACAGTTTTACTTCCTGTCTTGCTTATATGCTAGATATGCGACGGTAGCATGATAGGATAATCTCTCTCAATACCATGATTGTATTCTCCCTTAGTGGGCACAACCTAGAAGGATCTCTTTATGATAGGAAGGCCGTGACGATCGGGTGTCATACATACATTAGCGATCGCATGAGGTTGGGTTTGGCAAGCCTAGCATATGCAGATATGGCCTTGCTGAACAGCCATACACTAAGGTTTGACTGGCAGGCTTGACATATGTAGATATGAGCTTGGGATACGGATGAACGAAAGGTTAAGCATGAGTCATATAACGGATATGATTGGCATGATGGCCTACCTAGGGAGATTTGTCGTCGGCCGTGTGATATTCGAGGACGATCATTCAAACTAGGATTATGTTAATCACTTAGTAAATTTGGAGAGATGTTTAACTAAGTGGGAGTTTTAGAATTAATTAAAATTGAACTCCAATTATGAACAAAGTCTAAATATGTGTTTTGCAAATAACCATTGTAGATGGCTGCACCTCGTCCCTCATTCAACTTAGGGTCATTCCTAGACAAAGACAAAATGAAAACCGATGGGTCAAACATCACCAACTGGTTCCGCACTCTGAGGATTCTCCTCGTTCCCCTCAAGATGGCATACGTACTAGAGGCTGCGTTAGGTGACGAACCACCAGCAGACGCTAGTCAGGATGAGAATAATGTCTACCTCTCCAAGACGGATGATTACAACCTTGTCCAGAGTGGAATGCTTTACTCCATGGAGGCTGAGCTGCAGAAACGCTTTGAGAGGATGGGTGCATATGAGATAATCACCGACCTCAAGGCCGTCTTTGCACCCCAAGCCAGGGCTGAGCGTTATGAGGCTTCTGAAGCTTTCTTCTCAGCAAAGATGGATGAGCATAGCAGTGTTAGTGAGCACGTGGTCAAGATGTCTGGCTACGTTCAATGCTTGAATGCTCTGGAATGTCAGATTCCAGATTAACTTGCTGTCGATAGGGTGCTGCAGTCGCTGCCCCCTAGCTACAAAGGCTTTGTGTTGAACTACAACATGCAGGGGATGACTAAGACCCCTTCTGAGTTGTTCTCCATGCTGAAAACTGCTGAGGTTGAGATCAAGAAGGAGCATGCTGTATTCATGGTCAACAAGACCGTTGAATTCAAGAAGTCTGGCAAGAAGGAGAAGGGAAAGAAGGGAAGCCCGAAGAAGGGTGACAAGCCAGTTGTCACTCCTCGTAAGGCACCCAAACCTGGACCCAAGCTCGGCGTTGAGTGCTTCTACTGCAAGGGTGATGGTCACTGGAAAACACAACTGCCCCAAGTACCTAGAGGATAAGAAGGCTGGCAAGATTGTCAGAAGAGACAAAGGTATATTTGATATCCACGTTATTGATCTTTTCTTAACAAGTGCTGGGAACAAATCCTGGATATTTGATACAGGATCTGTTTCTCATATTTCTAACACCTCTCAGGGGCTACGGAATAGGCGACGCTTGATGAAAGATGAAGTGACGATGCGCGTGGGAAACGGCTGCCGGATTGAAGTGGTGGCGGTCGGCACGAAGCATCTTAGTTTCCCTTCAGGATTAGTTTTGATTTTGAATAAGTGCTACTATGTACCCGCATTGAGTGTGAACATCGTTAGTGGTTCTTGCTTGAAGCGAGACCACTATTCTTTTAAGTCAGATACAATTGGTTGTGCGATTTATAAGGATGATGTGTTTTATGTTCACGCACTGGAGAAAAATGGCTTATTCATTCTTAATCTCGATTGTGATATACTTCATATTGATAACGTAGAGGCCAAAAGATTAAAACCTAGTGGCGAAGAACACATGACGATGTGGCATTGTCGACATGGTCATATTGGTGAAAAGCGCACGAAGAAGCTTCATGATGATGGACTTCTGGAGTCATTGGATTTTGGATCCCTTGACACATGTGAACCATGCCTTATGGGCAAGATGACAAGGACTCCATTCAATGGAACAATGGAGCATGCAGAAGACTTGTTAGGGATCATACATTCAGATGTATGTGGACTTATGAACGTCCCCACACGCAATGGTCTTCGTTACTTCGTGACCTTCACAGATGACTTAAGCAGATATGGGTATATCTACTTAATGAAACATAAGTCTGAAACCTTTGAAAGGTTCAAGGAATTTCAGAGTGAGGTCGAGAATCAACTCGGGAAGAAAATAAAGCACCTTCGATCCGATCGAGGAGGCGAGTATTTAAGTCACGAGTTTGGCGACCATCTTAAGACTTGTGGCATCGTACCACAACTTACGCCGTCAGGAACACCTTAGCGTAACGGTGTTTCTGAGCGATGTAATCGAACTCTATTGGATAGCGTACGATCGATGACGTCTCATACCGACTTACCTGTGTCATTCTGGGGGTATGCATTAGAAACTGCCGCTTACATTCTTAATAGGACACCGTCCAAATCCGTAAAGACAACACCATTTGAGGAATGGCATGGAAAGAAACCAAAGTTGTCTCACTTGATGATTTGGGGCTGTGAGGCTTATGTTAGGAAACTTCAGCCTGACAAACTCGAATCAAAAGCGGATAAGTGCATCTTTGTGGGATATCCAAGGGAAACCGTTGGATACACCTTCTACAACCAGTCTGAGGGCAAAACGTTTGTCGCCAAGACTGGATGCTTTCTTGAGAAAGAGTTTCTTTCGAAATAATTGAGTGGGAGGAAAATAGACCTCAACGAGATGATTGACAAATCACTCCAAGTGGAAGAAATGGCAATGGAAGTTGTTCCGGAACCATCTTCCGTAGTGGGAGCTGAAGAGAACGGTCATCATGATATTCATAACGATCGTGACATACTCATAGACAAGCCGCCTCAACCATATTATCGATTGAACTATAACACTTACATAAACAGACTCCAGCCCGATCAGTTAGTCGGGATCTCTGGCGGGCTCAATCATACAACAAAGTGTGCCACGTGACAGAGTCACGAGCAATCGCATCGCGATGCCCCAAGCTGCGCACATCTAAGGGCCACTTGGTGTATAAAAGACCGCCGGCAAGAACACAACTAAGTTATCGAAAACCCATACTAAGACATGCATGTTATAATCATACACGCAGCACACATGTCTAGTATGAACAGCAAGTATAATCACATAACTCTACAATGTACTTCTTTATTGACTTACACATAGAGCATACAAAGATCACATGTCTGTAATCAACATTACATCATACAACGGAAGCAAATTAGGTCTGAGTACAGACAAGATTAACAAACTGCTTAGAGAAGCCTTGTTCAACAGACATGCCCTTCCACGAGGGACCAGACTGCTGTCTGGAACTATACTATCTTAGTCAACGTCGACCTTCAGGAAGGTGTCTCCATCAGGGGCTGGGTTCTCATCTAAAACATAGAATAAGCAAACTTGAGTACAAAGTCGTACTCAGCAAGACTTACATCAGAACTATACTACTCATGCTCAAGTTTCAAGGTAAAGGAGGTGGGGTTCAACATGCAGAAGTGCCAGCTTTGACTTGGCTAGTCCTGTATTACGAGTACCAGACTTGAGGTAAGAAGCGTACACGAGTCCACTACCAAGTCTTCAAACAATACACCACTATGGTTACTTCCTCGACTTCCCCACGA
This sequence comes from Bromus sterilis, assembly GCA_950022295.1. Taxonomy (NCBI): domain Eukaryota; kingdom Viridiplantae; phylum Streptophyta; class Magnoliopsida; order Poales; family Poaceae; genus Bromus; species Bromus sterilis. Next base: position 340,197,309 of record OX465596.1, on the reverse strand, counting down.
GGGAGCCCACCATAGCACTCATGCTTATCTTGCGAGTTTTATAAGTATCCATTCAAGTTCTCTAATGATCAAGTAGAGGTCTCCAAGTAGTCCATAACCGCGGACACGGCTATTCGAATAGTTTATTAGCCCTGCAGGGGTGTACATCTTCACACGCGTGTCATCACTTATCGCTTCGTTCTTGTCACCCTTCAAGCGGGTGTCGGACGTGGATGAAACCAAGGCACTACCCTCACATCACCTTCTCTAATCCAGGAGTCGACTACCTGAGTTTGGCACCGCTCGAGAGTCCGGCCGGTTCAACGAAACGGACTCAGATAATGCAAGGGACCGAGACGCCACCTCTGCCAGATGGTTTTACTGCCTCACAGGTCCACCCACATATCTATATGATGCAACATTTCCTTCATTCTTTTTCTATGCACATGCCAAATGGAAAGCCCAATCTATTGTGACTCCTGGACCGGATCGGGTACGTAAAGAGGCCAAACGGGGCTCCCATAAACCCTACATGTGGTCATACTCTTTGTCTTGGATCACAAAACAGGAACTCGGGGCCTAGGGCAGTGTTCAACGAGACAACCCACTGTGTACTCCTACACAACCTCTCATCGTTCACCTTTGTTTAGGGTGGATTCACCAACATAGTTTCACTTTCATCAACACCATGTTCACTATCATCCCGACTCACATCAAAAGCATCCTCATTGTAAACTCTAAGCATGCAATAAGCAGTAACAGTTGCAGGGGCCACATGATATCAATCAACTCCTATGTCAGCTAGGATTGTGGTTTGCTTACTACTATGACAAGATGATAGGTGATGCATCGGATATGGGTTCAACTATGCGGTAGAATCGATAACAAGGTGATCATCCTAATCAATGCATAAGAGAGACTGAGAGGGAAGTGGGATTTTATAGACATGATCAATGGGGTTTGCTTGCCTTGCTGACGATACACGGTTTTAACAGTCTTCTGCTTCGGGGGTGATCTCCGTCTCGGAAAGTCTGTTACCGGAACAATCATCAACAAAGGGGGGGGGGGAAACATCGAAAGTAAATGCACAAGTACATGATATAGTTGTCCATGATGTGAATTCTACTGGTTTGTGGCAAATTCATCATAATTTAAGTGTATTGCATTTGGAATGCAAATTCAAACTTCAAATTCAAATTCAAATTATGCCATATGCATGTTTGCTACTGTTCACCCATTTTAAAATGGTCAAACATATTTTTTTTTGCATATTCATAATCCTTGTATTTTTCTGATAATTTTCATATATTATTTGTTTAATTTGGAGTTAAAATGAATATTCTATGAATTTCCACAGTTTAAACGATTTTCTGGAATTTCTGTAATATTCTGAATTCTTTTAATTAGAAAAACCCTTACTGCGTCAGCAATAGGTCACTGTGATGTCAGGGGGGGGGGTCTGACTGCTGGGGGCCCCATGTCAGTGGGAGGGGGAATTAATCCCTCTCTGTTTTAGTTAGCAGAGGGGTTAGGGGTGTTTGGGGCCCCACCTGTCAGTGTGCTAGGGGGGTGGTTAGGGGGGGGGGGATTAACCCCTAATCTAAACCGCCCACCGGCGGTTAACCGGCGGCGGGCACAGTGTACGGCGGCGACACGAGGACGAGGGCTCGGGGCGCCGTTTGCGAAGCCGAGGGCACGACTGTGCTCCTCGGGCTCTCGCGCTTCACGTGGAGTACGCGGGCGACTCCGGGGAGTCCCGAGGCCACGCCGGCGACGAGGTCCGCGGCGTACGGAGGTCAGGCACCGCGGGGCGGCGACTACGGGTCACCATTTCGTGCGCTGGGAGAGGGGAAAGATGGCGGAGCTCACCCTGATTCTAGTGGAGAGAACGGCGAGGTCGGAGACGGCTGCACGGCGACGCAATCGACGTCGAGCTCCACGGCGGCCGGCGGTGACTCGGCGGTGATGGCGTCGTCTTCGTTGCTCCTTGGGATCGTTTCTATGCTCTAATCGACGGAGGGGACGGTAGCGCTGCGACTGGACACGCTGGGGAGTCACGAGGAAGCTGGTGGCCGCGCGGGCGCACGGCGGCGTGCTCCGGCGGCTTCGGGATGGTGATGAATGATACGTCTCAAACGTATCTACTTTTCCAAACACTTTTGCTATTGTTTTGCCCTCATTCTTGCATGATTTGGACGAAACTAACCCGGACTAACGCTGTTTTCAGCAGAGCTGCCTGTATGGTTTTATTGTGTGCACGAAAATGGATTTTAGGTATCTCAGAAAATTCCGGGAAAATTCACAGAAAATCCACGCACCAGAAGCTTCCACCAGCCAGAAGTGGGGCCAGAGGGGGGCCAAAGGGGCCCCAGGCGCCTGGCTGGCGCGGCCCCACCCCTGGCCGCGCCGGGGGGCCGCCTGGGAGGCTCCCACCTCCTCTCGTGCCCTACCTCGACTCCTATTTATTCTCGTGACACGAAAACTCCAGAACAGAAGTCGCTTTTCCAGTTTCCATCGCGGAGCCGCCGCCACCCTCTGTTCTTCTTCGGGAGAGCTAATTTGGAGGCTGATTTGGCCTCCGGAGAGGGGAGATCGTCGCCATCGTTATCACCATCACCAATCCATCCCTCCTCCATGACTTCTCTTCACATGTGTGAGTAATTCCCTGCTGTAGGCAAAGGGGATGGTAGGGATTGGATGAGTTTGATCATGTAATAGTTCGTCAGATTGTTGGGGGCATGTTGCCTATCATCTACTTTGGTGTTTATCTTCTTTGCTTCAACTTGTTTCTCTTAATGCTTGTCACTTTGGGCCCGAGTGCCATGTTTTCAGATCTGAACCCTATGTGTTTTCATGAATATATTTGTGTTCTAGATCCTATCTATGAGTTGTATGCACCTATTATGGTCCGGAACCGGCGATCCCAAAGGTGACAGCTTGGGACACGAAAGGGGATGGTCCATAATTTGAGGATTCCATGTATCCATTGAGTTTATTGCTTTGTTCCGGTGCTCTTTGACAGGAGCACCTTAATCTCCATAAGTTCCCTTTGGCCCCGTTCGTAGCGGGATGGTAGGACAAAAGATGTTGTGCAAGTTCTTATTGCAAGCACGCACAACTACCTACGGGATACATGCCTAATGTTTGATATTTGCCTAGATGATCATTGCTTTTCTGTGTGCCTTGCCCCGTGTTAGAATCTATCACATGTTCACTCTCATCCATGCAGCGCCCAACCATCCATATCCCTAGCCTACAGTGTTTTCAATCCTGCTGGTCATTAGTTGTTACTTTTGCTGTTTACTTTTGCTGTTGCCACCATCACTATCATATTACCATTAACACTTATCTTTCGTTGCAAGCAAGTATATTTCAGGTGCGGTTGAATTGACAACTCAACTGTCAAAGCTTATAAATACTCTTTGGCTCCCCGTGTGTCGAATCAATAAATTGGGTTAACTTACCCGCGAAGACTATCTCGATCCCTTACGGTTGTGGGTCATCAAGTACCGTTTTCTGGCGCCGTTGCCGGGGAGCATAGCAATATTTACAAGTCTACTTGAAGTATCATGTCTGCTGCACGTCATCCGATATGGGTAAGAAAGGAGACCCCAAGGTTCCGATCTTACCATCCCGTACAAGAAAAGGTACTGTTCTGAACACTAGTGCTACACTTGATTCACCTTCTGTTATGAGTAAGTTCGCTTCACCACCACCGCATGATGCTTCTACTGAGTCTGTCACTATGTCCGATGCTTTTGATGATGCTTCCACTACTCTTGATGATACTACTTTTCTTGGCTACTATATTGAAACCCAGACTGCTAAGGCTGCAGCAGAATCCAAGACCGAGACCCCTGCTACCTATATTCCTACCTGCAAAACCTTTGGTTACCCGTGCTTAGATGAACTCAAGGAGAGAATCCTTGATGATGATTACGTTACTCTTGATGATGATTTTTGCAGGGAACTCAGAGAGTGTGTCGACTCTGACCCTGGTGCTGTTAAGGAGTTTCTCAAAAAGCACTCCATGAAGAACAAAGTTATTCCTGATCCTAAATTCGCCACATCTCCTATATGCATCACTGATCCTGATTATGATTTCTCTGTTGATCTTTCACTTATATCTACGGTCGAGGATGACCCCTTTTATGGCAGAGAAAATGACGATGCTATAGCACACTTGACCAAACTCGCTGAGCTTGGTAACCTATTCACTACTGATGAGAAGATACGAAACTTCTATGTGGCCAAGCATTTTCATTTTTCTTTGAAGGAAGACGCTAAATCATGGTACGATGCACTACCCTATGGTTCCATTAAGAGTCCTCAGGACTTAGTCCAATTCTTTGTCGATAAATATTTCCCAGCTCATATGCAACATGCTGCTTTGCAAAGAATCTATAACTTTAAACAATTGCAGGATGAGCACCTCCCTAAAGCTTGGGGGAGGTTTTGTGATTTACTTAAGGTTATGCCGGGACATGGAGTCCCCAAGAATGAACTGCTTGATATATTTTACGCTGGTTTAACCGATGAATCCATATCCTACCTGGATAGTTGTGCTAGTTGTGTTTTCAGGGAAAGAACACCGGACGATGCAGAAGAATTAATGTGAAAAATTGCCAAGAACTATGAAGATTGGTTCGTACCTGAACCACTTCTACCACCGAAAAAGAGGGGCATGCTTGTTCTAAGCCCCGAAGATATGCAAGAAGCAAAGAAGTCTATAAAGGAGAAAGGTATTAAAGCCGAAGACGTGAAGAATTTACCGCCTATCGAGAAGCTGTGTGAGCCTACTACTCGCCCTCCCTTGGTAGAGGTACACTCTCTATTAGACTTTACTGAAAGTGACATCCCTAAAGGTAAGCCTCCCGACCAATGCTTAGATGAGCTTGATAATTTTATTATTAAGCAAGACCATTTTAATAGGATGATACAAAGTCAGTTGCATGATAACTCTCTTGCTATCAAAAGTTTGTGTGGTGTTCTAGAAAGAACAGTTAATGATGTTAAATGTCTTGTTAAGCATTTTCATATGGTTCAAACTCAGCTTGAACAAATTTCTAATGTGCAAAAAGATTTGCTTGCTAATAATGCCAAACAGGACATACACGCTTATGGCATCAAAACTAGGGGTGGAACACACACCCAGGACCCACTCTATCCTTAGGGGCACCCAAAGAGGATCAAGCAAGATTCTCAAGTACAAGAAGAAGACGAGACTGTTAGCTCTCCGAAGAAAAAGAAGAAGAAGAAACACAAGGAGGCTGACAATCCCGATGATCCTATTACAAGTGAAAAGACAGCTGTTGATCCTAACAACATATCTACCTCCGATGCTGAAACAGAAGACGGTGCCGAGCCTGAAGAAAATGACACGGAGAAGGATGATCCACCCGAAGTTCGAGAAGAAGAAACACCTGATAAACGCAAGAAGTACTCTAGAGAAGACTTCATCACAAGAAGACATGGGAAGGAAAGAGAACCATGGATACAGAAACCCATGCCCTTTCCAGGTAAGTCCCTCAAATCTAAAGAAGAAGAGCATTACAATAAGTTTTGTGAATGGATGAAACCTCTTTTTCTTCAAATCCCTTTGACTGATGCTATTAAGTTACCTCCCTATTCGAAATATATGAAAGATATTGTCACAAATAAAAGAAAAGTTCCTAATGAGGCAATATCTACTATGCTTGCTAACTACTCTTTCAGTGGAAAGATTCCTGAGAAGCTTGGTGATCCAGGTATACCCACCATTCCTTGCTCCATAAAAAATAATTACATCAGAAGTGCTTTATGTGATCTTGGTGCAGGAGTGAGTGTTATGCCTTTCTCTCTTTACAAGAGGCTTTGTTTAGAGAAACTAATCCCTACATATATCTCTCTTCAGATGGCTGACAAGTCAACAACTGTCCCCATTGGTATTTGTGAGGATGTTCCCGTTGAAGTTGCTAACTGTTTGATCCTTACAGATTTTGTTGTGCTTGACATGCCCGAGGATGGGAGCATGTCCATTATTCTTGGTAGACCTTTTCTGTCAGGACCCGGGGTTAGCGTATGCAAGTACAGTTAAGACATAGTCATATGGAGAGCCGAGAACCGCACCCACTTGTCTAAGCAGACAAGGCCAAGCACTGAACATTCTCGGAAAGCATCGTACGTGAGGGGCATCCCATCCAGGCCGGATGATCCACTGAGATGGGTCCTCATCGTCCGCACACAAGTCAAATGCTATGGGTGGTGAACTCCCATATTCAAAGACAAGTCGCCTCAACCATACTACCGACTATCTCAAAACTCTTACATAGACTTACTCCAGCCCGATCACTTAGTCGGGGTCTAGGGCGGGCTCGATCATACCACAAAGCGTGCACGAGACGGAGTCTCGAGCAATCGCATCGCGATGCCCCAAGCTGCGCACATCTAAGGGCCACTTGGTGTATGAAAGACCGCCAGCTAGAACACAACTAAGGTCTCGAAAACCCATACAAAGACATGCATGTTATAAACATACACGCAGCACACATGCCTTGTATGAACAGTAGGTACCATTGCAATTCTCTACAAAGTGTACATTTTATTTATAACTCTTATAGAGTACGCACAGAGATCACATACATGTGATCCAACATTACAACATAAAGCGGAAGCAAATTATGTCTGAGTACAGACAAGTTTAACAAATTGGCTTAAGAAGCCTTATTCAAACATAAAGCCCTCCACGAGGGAACCAGTCTGCTGACTGGGACTAGACTAGCTTAACTTCAGTCGTCCAGCTCGATGAAGAAGCCACCTTCGGGGTCAGTGGCGTCATCTAAAACATAGATTAAGCAAACGTGAGTACAAAGGCGTACTCAGCAAGACTTACATAGGAGCTATACTACTCATGCACAGGTATCAAGGTAAAGGGAGGTGGGGTTTCACTTGCAGAAATGCCAGCTTTGACTTGGCTAATCCTGAACTACGAGTACCAGACTTTGAGGTAAGAAGCGTACACGAGTCCACTACTTTCTCCAACCAATACACCACTATGGTGCCTTCCTCGACTTCCCCACGAGAAAGCACGCCATAGCACTCACACTTATCTTGGTGTGTTTTAGGAGTATCCGGTTCAAGTTATCTAATAATCAAGCTAAGCTTTCCAAGTAGTCCATAACCGCGGACGTGACTATTCGAATAGTTTTGATAACCTTGCAAGGGTGTACCGCTACACACACATGACCATCATTTACCGCCTTTGATCTCGACACCATTCAAGGGGTGCAAGCGAGGATGCTCACCACAACTGTTACCTCATAGCCGATCTAGTCCGAGAAAGTCGCCTACTTGGGTTGGTTACCACAATCGTGAACCCGGCCGGTTTACCGAAGTGGACCCAAGCGATGTGTGCGTGGTGCATAAGCCGGTCTCGGGTGAGCCGTTCTCTCACTTAGCATCCAGGCCACAAGCCTACCAGAACTCCGAACTACTGCGACATCTGGACATCGAAAGGGATGAGTTAATAGGTTGAGAGGGGTCAGTGAGCCCAATGTGTGGTTGTACTCTTCATCTTGGATCACCACACAAGAACTCGGACTTAGGGCGGTGTTCAACGAGACAACCCACCGTGTACTCCTACACAGCCTCTCATCGTTCACCTTGTATTAGGGTCGATTCACCAACACTTTTCTACCATCATCAACATGATCATTCCCATCCCGACTCACATCACAGTAACAACATGGTATCATACTAAGCATGCAATAAGCGGTAACATTTGCAGGGGCCACATGATATCAAACAACTCCTACAGTTGCTAGGATTGTGGTTTGCTTACTACTGTGACAAAATGATAGGTCATGCAAAGGAATGGGTTCATCTATGCGGTAGAATCGTAACATGGTGATCATCCTATACAATGCATAAGCGAGACATGAGAGGGAAGTGGGATTTTATCGACATGATCAATGGGGTTTTGCTTGCCTTGCTGACGAGGTTCGGGTTCTGGATCTTCAGCGAAGGGGGTGACCTCTTGCTCCGGTTCCACCTCTACTCGGCAAACAAAGCACGAAGTAGCAATCAATATGAATGCAATGCTCAAGCACATGATGGAATGTTAAAGCTTGAAGTATAATTTTGATGTGTGAGGCAATTCCATTTAAGTGGAATATATTGCATTTAAAATGCAAATTCAAACTCCACATTTGAATTCAACATTAACCAAGTTATATGTGATATAGTTTGATCATTTTGAATCATCTTCAAATGTGTATGATATGCTTCTGATGTGTAAGTGAAATGTAGCATGTTGCCATGGTTCAAGTTGCAAAAATATTTGAATTGAATTTGATTTAATTCCATTTAAATCAAATAGCAAATGCTACTGATCACTTTTTAAATTCAACTCAAACAGAGTTGAAAGTTGCATATTTGGAAAGATAATTTTCTCCTGATCATTTTTCATATATTATTTGTCCAATTTGGAGTTAATATGAATTTTCTATGAATTTCCAAAGTTTGGGGTATTTTCTGGATTTTCTGGAATTCTTTTAATTCAAATAATCTCTGGAAATTCATTTAAATGATTTACTGCGTCAGGCTGACGTCAAGCTGGCGTCAGGGGGGGGGGCTGACAAGGGGGTCCCACCTGTCATTGACTGGGTTAACTTAACCCGTGGGTTAAATTAATCCAGTGGCTTAATTAAGCCACTGGGCCCACTGGTCATTGACCCAGGGGTCACTAATTAGGTGATTAACCGGGGGGTTAAGGGCTGACTCGCCGGTGGCTTGACGCCGGCGACTGGACCACGGCGGCGCTGCACGGGGAGGACGATTCCGGCCACGGGAGGGGAAACGGAGGGCACCAACTTGCTCCTGGAGGTCTCCCGCGTCTTCTGGAGGCATCGGGGGTTCGCGGGGTGCTCAGAATCGACGACGGCGACGACTCCGGCGGCAACAGAACCACGGCGAAGTCGTAGACGAAGCTACCGTGCACGGATCGGGCTGAATTCACTCGCGTTCGAAAGCTATCATGCTCAGGAGCCAAACGCACGCGCTGGCTGAGTCGAAGGGGCACAGGGGCGACCTCGAGCTCATCCATGGCGGCGAAGTGCCTCGGCATCCATGGCGGATCCGGCTAGAGCGAGTAAAGGAGGGGGAAAGTTGAGGGTTTTCGTTCGCAAGCTCACCCTGAAACTGTCTGGAGTGGTGGCTTGCTCGGGGAGGCGCTGGAGTTGCAGGAATTCGAACTCGATCCACGGCGGCCGGCGATGAAGACGATGAAGCTAGCGAGCTCGGGGAGGCGTCCGGCTCCGATTCCTTCTGCAGTTCGATGAAGACGACGACGGCGAAGAGATTGGACACCTTGGCTTGACTCCTTGACGTCGATGGCCACGAGTTCTTGCGACGGCGAGCGGCGGCGCTCTCGGGTGGAGGAAGAAATCGGCGAAGGAGGAGGAAGGAGTCGCGCTGGAGGGAAGGAATGGATCAGGACGGGAGAGAGGCGTCTCCAGGCGCGAGAAGGGGCCACGGGGAGGCCTGGAAGCTCTCGGCGGCGATGTGGCGTCCACGGCTGGCTCGGTGGCATTCCACCGAGCAGCTTGGAGGCGCGGGGTGGGGAAGAAGACTCCCCTACCCCTGGTGGGCCGGCTGGGCTGGGTGGGCCGTCTTCGCCTAGGCGCCAGGTAAGTCTTTTTCCTATTCTGTTTAATCTTTCCTTTCTGTTTTTCTGTAATTTGTTCTGTTTAGCTAAAATAAATAGCTAAACATTTTATTAAATGCTGAAAACTTTTATGTGGCCTCATAATAATATAAACTAGCCACTCATAAGCTTTCAACATTTTTAAAATTCAAATGATTTGAATTTTAAATCAAAAAGGGGTATTTCTTTAATTCCAAGGTACTGTTTGAGTATTTGAAAAATCTATGAGCATGGGATGGGTCCCACATCACTTGATATGTGATCACACTCATTTATAAGACTTTTCAAAACTCTAACATGAATTTTTGGAAAAGATTTTTATCTGGCCTTTTGAATTAATTCATCTGGGGGGTGTTCCATCTCCCATTTTGATTTTGAATTTGATTTCCAAGATTTCTTTTTGAAATTTTGACATGATGCAAAGGCACTAGCTAACCCTAGCACATACCTAACAGAGGGTTCTGACAACTCGCCCCCACTCAAAAGAATCTCGTCCCGAGATTCAGAAGTCTGCGGGAGGAAGGAGGGGTACTCGGTAAGGAGACGGTCTTCTCTTTCCCACATAGCTTCTCTTTCAGAGTGGTGTGACCATTGCACTTTTAGAAACCTAATCTTCTGACGACGAGTGACACGCTCTGCGGAATCAAGAATACAAACGGGGTATTCTCGATAAGAAAGGTCATCTTGGAGATCAAGCGTTTCATGGTCGACTTCGCGGATGGGGTCCTTGAAGCAACGCCTGAGTTGGGACACATGGAATACATCGTGTACTCGGGAGAGGTGCGGGGGGTAGTTCAAGTTGGTAGGCAACTTCTCCACGTTTAGCAATAATGCGGAAAGGTCCGATGTAACGTGGGGCCAACTTGCCTTTGATACCGAAACGTTGGGTTCCCTTCAGAGGAGTAACCCGGAGGTAAGCCTTCTCATCCAGATTGTAGCTCTCTTGTCTATGATGACGATCATAGTAGCTTTTCTGACGAGACTGGGCTGCTTTCAATTGATCACGAACAATGCGAACTTGTTCTTCTGCTTCCTTGATCATATCCGGTCCAAAGAATTGTCTTTCACCGGTTTCAGACCAGTTTAGTGGTGTTCGACATCGTCGTCCATAAAGGAGTTCAAAAGGAGCCATGTTCAGACTAGATTGAAAACTATTGTTATAAGCAAATTCGGCAAATGGAAGAGAATTCTCCCAATTCTTCCCGAATGAGATAACACAAGCTCTGAGTATGTCTTCAAGAATCTGGTTAACCCTTTCGACTTGACCGCTAGACTGAGGATGGAAAGCCGTACTAAAGGAGAGATGAGTTCCCATAGCACGTTGGAAGCTTCCCCAAAATCTAGAGGTGAAAAGGCTACCGCGATCAGAATTGATTTCGAAAGGAACACCATGAAGGGATACAATTCTGGAGATGTACAAGTCTGCTAACTGGCTAGCAGTTATAGACTCGCGAACCGGAAGGAAGTGAGCAACTTTGGAAAGCCTATCTATGACAACGAAGATGGCATTGTTTCCTTTCTGGGTTCTTGGAAAGCCGGTGATGAAGTCCATACCGACTTTGTCCCATTTCCACTCAGGAATGGACAAGGGTTGAAGTGTACCAGCAGGTCTTTGATGTTCTGCCTTAATGCGATGACAAACATCACATTCGGCAACAAATTGAGCAATGTCTCTCTTCATCCTAGTCCACCAAAATCTCTGGCGTAGATCTCGGTACATTTTCGTGCTACCGGGATGAATTGAGAGGGGTGTGTCATGGGCTTCCTTGAGGATGAGTTGCCTTAGTTCCCTATTCTTAGGTACTACTAAACGATTTTCAAAGAATACCGTTCCTTTGGTATCTGTGGAGAAACATTTAGCAACTCCACCAGCAATGTTCTCCTTGATCCGGCGAACACCTCGTGCACGCCTTTGGGCAACTATGATTTGATCCTCAAGAGTTGGTTTTGATCCTCAAGAGTTGGTTTCGCCACCAAGGTAGAAAGATATCCATGAGGAACAATTTCAAGATTGAGCTCGCGAAAGTCCTCATGAAGAAGTGGTTGATACTGCTGCAACATGAGGTTGTTACAGTACGACTTACGACTTAGTGCATCAGCCATGACATTGGCTTTGCCTGGGGTGTAAGAAATTCCCACGTCGTAATCTTTTATCAACTCAATCCAGCGTCTTTGCTTGAGATTAAGATCTGGCTGGGTGAAAATATATTTGAGGCTTTGGTGTTCGGAATAAATCTCACAACGATTACCAAGGAGGTAATGTCGCCAAGTTGTTAGGGCATGAACTACGGCAGCGAGTTCAAGGTCATGGGTAGGGTAGTTCTCTTCATGTGGCCGCAACTGGCGTGAAGCATAAGCTACCACATGTCGATCTTGCAGAAGTATGCATCCTAACCCTTGCCGTGATGCGTCACAATAGATCTCGAAATCCCTTTTTGTGTCTGGAGGTGCAAGTACGGGTGCGGAAGTCAATCTTCTTTTTAGCTCTTGAAAGCTTTCCTCACACTTGGGAGTCCATTGGAATTTCTTATCTTTCTTGAGGAGTTCAGTTAGAGGCTTTGCAACTTTAGAAAAGTTCTCGATGAAGCGACGACAATAGCTGGCTAGGCCAAGAAAACTCCTAACTTGCTTAACCGATTCAGGTGGAGTCCAGTCAAGGACGGCCTGAACTCTCTCGGGATTCACAGCAATGCCTTTTGCAGAAATTACGTGGCCTAAGTAGGTCACTTCTGGTAGCCAGAATTCACACTTGGAGAATTTAGCGTACAGGCGATGCTCTCTAAGTTTCATCAATACCAGCCTTAAGTGTTCGGCATGATCTCCTTCGTTCTTCGATTAGATGAGAATATCATCAAGATAAACCACAACAAATTTATCTAGGTACTCCATGAAGATCGAATTCATCAAGCGTGAGAATGTGGCGGGGGCATTGGTTAAACCAAAGGACATGACGGTGTACTCGTAAAGACCATAACGAGTAGTAAAAGCCGTTTTGGGAATGTCCTCGTTTCGGATTCTGATCTGATGATAACCTAATCTTAAATCCATCTTGGAGAAGACGGAGGATCCTGCAAGTTGATCATAAAGATCATTGATCCTGGGCAGTGGGTATTTGTTCTTTATCGTTGCTAAATTTAGCGGGCGATAGTCTACGCACATCCTTTCTGTTCCATCTTTCTTCTTTACGAACAGAACGGGGCAACCCCATGGCGATGAGCTAGGGCGGATGAAGCCTTTTGCCAACGAAGCATCAAGTTGGGTTTTTAGCTCAGCTAACTCATGTGGGGCCATTTTATATGGGCGTTTGGAAATTGGTGCGGTTCCTGGAACAAGATCCACTATAAATTCTACACATCTGTCGGGTGGCATGCCCGGCAGCTCTTCAGGAAAGACATCCGGGAAGTCACGAACCACCGGAATATCTTCAAGTTCGGGAAGGGGAAGTACATTCAAAGAATGCACTTGGGTTCTTGTTCTGGGTGAGGTATAGTTAACGGTTGTGCCTGAAGGGTGGGTGAGTTTCACGGATTTGCCTTTGCAATCCAGATAGGCATTCTGTCTTGATAGCCAATCCATGCCAAGGATGACATCAATATCTGAAGACTTGAGGGCTATGAGTGAAGCAAGGAATACTAAACCCTCAATTGCTATTTGGTTACCATGGCTTACTCTATTAGTTTGCCATCTTGACCCTGGAGTTTGAATAACCATCGGGGTGGACAATTCAACAAAGGGTAACTCATGACGAAGTGCATAACTTTCCGACATGAATGAATGAGATGCTCCTGGGTCGAAAAGAACGGAAGTAGGAACAAAATTGACTGGGAGCGTACCAAGAATGACGTCAGTGGTGTCGTCAGTCTCTTCAGCGGCAACCTGGTTCAGACGTCCACGAGTGGCGGGAGGAGCGGGTTTGGCGGTGAAGACCTTCTGGGGTGGCTTGCCACGGCCATTGTTGTTGTTATTGTTGTTGCCTCCGGCACGGGGTGGAGCATTCTGGTGTTGGAGCTGGTTCTGGGGACACTCGCGAGAATAGTGGCCTGCCTGACCACACTTGTAGCAAGCTCCGAAAACAGTGCGTGGAGCTGGGTGGTTTGGTGGAGCTGGGTGGAACTGGGTGGGTGGACGAGGCGCCACATAGGATGGCCTCGGGGGGTTGTTCTGGCGGAACATGCTATTGGGGATCCAAATCTTGCGCTTCTGGGAGCCAGAACTGGATGAACTATCATCTCTGGGGTGTTTGCGAAAGTCGTTGGGGGTGTTCATGTCCTCTGCCTTGATGGCCTTGTTGACAAGGACCTGGAATGTGGCAAAGTCATGAAGGTTGAGCTCGCGACGGAGTCCGGAGTTGAGGCCACGACGGAACCTCTCTTGTTTCTTGGAGTCGGTGGAGACTTCTTCAGTTGCATAACGAGCAAGTCGGTTGAACTCATGACTAAACTCGTCCATGGTTCTTCTTCCTTGAGTGAGGTTACAGAACTCCTCACGCTTGCGGTCCATAAGACCCTTGGGGATGTGGTGCTCGCGGAAGGACGTACAGAATTCCTCCCAAGATGCTGGTGGTCCAACGGGACGCATATTCAGAAAATTCTCCCACCAAGAGCTTGCTGCACCTTCAAGGTGATAGGTGGCATAATTGACCTTGTCGCCATCTGCAACATGGCCTGCTTGGAGCTTCCTCTCGATGCTGCGGAGCCAGTCATCGGCGTCAAGGGGCTCGGTGGAGTAACTGAAAACCGGGGGATGAAGCCGGATGAAGTCGTTCAGAGACACCAGCTCATTGTGTTGTTGAGTGGTGTTGCGTGCAATGACTTCCAGCAGGTGGTGAGAGTCACGGCGGTTCCTCTCGACCTCCATCAGAACTTGGGCCATCGTGGGTGGGGGTGGAAGGTTGCCTTCCTCCTGGTCGTTCCCACGACCTTGGTTACGACCAATCTGGCCACGTGTACCTTGAGACATCCTGAAGGTGAAAAATCCAAAGTCAAACAGAGTTGATTTCAAGAGTCTAATCAAGGTATTGAAGTACTGGAAGGATTACAGAGCAAAGGAAGTAATCATCTTGACAACATGGTGATAAAAGCATACAAGCCATATATTCACAAGCTGTCATACAAACCATACATCGTTTTAGTACAAGCACTAAGCTAATACAAACGTGATGAAGATGATACATCCTTCAGAGGCACTCTGACTTCCTATACATTATTTATCTAAGCCTCTGGAACTTAGACACCTTGCTTACAATATACTAGGATACTACTACATCCTCACTAAGTAAGGCCACAGGCGGTCTCACTCATCTCCATCTCCATAGTAATCCTCATAAAAGTTACCCGCGTATCCCGGTAGCTGGAGGTGACCATTGGAAAACACGGAGGCTTGTGGACCCTGATATCCATTTGGGCAAGGATGGGGCCTAGGTCCAGTGTAGGGTGGAAGCAAAGGTCCACGGGGTGGAAAAATTCCTCCAATCTCGGGCCAAGCAACTCGAGAAGGCATCTGAGTCCGCACTGGATAGATCGCATCGTACTCCACTGATCCCACGCTCACAAAGGGTGCCAAGAGCGTCAGTGCTCGATACAGACGAACACGAGTAGCGTGGAGCTCAAAACGTAGAGCGCGTGCATCACGATCTCTGTCACTAGAAAACCTAGCAGTCACCTGGAGTGCTGGATCCTCTGCAGAGTGATCTGAGTAGAGTCCGGTGTAATATCCCTCTTCTCCTGGAAGTGCAGCAGGGATATAGCGGAAAGAAGTCTCTCTCAGCATGGTGTGCTCCTCTCTCAGCAGTGTAATACATGAATATGCAGCATCCTACATAGCCATGTTCTCGGTAACGCCGATGCCATGTCCAAAGTGGATAGGCTGGGTGACTCCAACGTGGTGCGGGTAGATCCGGACAATGCAGTGGAACTGCGTCTGGTTGAAGTCGTGGAACTGCTCCTCGATGGTGTACTCAGGGTACCATCGATATCCCACATAGGACATCATCTCGATCAACGTGGCAGGATGGCCACACACACCGAGGCACCTGGTCAAACGAACAATCTGCCGAGGGGGAAGATCTGCCATCTGAAACAGAAAGGAGTTTGCAAATGCATCAGATTATGAGATAAACCTGGAATGACTCGGACAGCATAACGGCTGTAATTGTAAGAAATGACAATTTCTTTCAATCATGAAAACATCACTTACATAATACGATGTAAGAAATCAGCATTATAACAATGCTAGGAAAACCTGACACAACTTTCCTACGGCTATAAGGAAGCAACCAACGAGATGTGCTAAACAGACAGAGGAGAGCCTAGTCCTATCTTCCCGTAGAACAAGATGAGGATGACTCAGAACTCAGAACGAAGGGGGTAAGGAGAAAAAAAAAGCCTTACGTTGTTCCCTTACATACCCAGAGTAACTATATAACTATAGCAAGCTAGACTCAACTTCGGCCAAGGCTACTAGTCCTACAGTCAGTCCTGCTCTGATACCAAGTCTGTCGGGACCCGGGGTTAGCGTATGCAAGTACAGTTAAGACATAGTCATATGGAGAGCCGAGAACCGCACCCACTTGTCTAAGCAGACAAGGCCAAGCACTGAACATTCTCGGAAAGCATCGTACGTGAGGGGCATCCCATCCAGGCCGGATGATCCACTGAGATGGGTCCTCATCTTCCGCACACAAGTCAAATGCTATGGGTGGTGAACTCCCATATTCAAAGACAAGTCGCCTCAACCATACTACCGACTATCTCAAAACTCTTACATAGACTTACTCCAGCCCGATCACTTAGTCGGGGTCTAGGGCGGGCTCGATCATACCACAAAGCGTGCACGAGACGGAGTCTCGAGCAATCGCATCGCGATGCCCCAAGCTGCGCACATCTAAGGGCCACTTGGTGTATGAAAGACCGCCAGCCAGAACACAACTAAGGTCTCGAAAACCCATACAAAGACATGCATGTTATAAACATACACGCAGCACACATGCCTTGTATGAACAGTAGGTACCATTGCAATTCTCTACAAAGTGTACATTTTATTTATAACTCTTATAGAGTACGCACAGAGATCACATACATGTGATCCAACATTACAACATAAAGCGGAAGCAAATTATGTCTGAGTACAGACAAGTTTAACAAATTGGCTTAAGAAGCCTTATTCAAACATAAAGCCCTCCACGAGGGAACCAGTCTGCTGACTGGGACTAGACTAGCTTAACTTCAGTCGTCCAGCTCGATGAAGAAGCCACCTTCGGGGTCAGTGGCGTCATCTAAAACATAGATTAAGCAAACGTGAGTACAAAGGCGTACTCAGCAAGACTTACATAGGAGCTATACTACTCATGCACAGGTATCAAGGTAAAGGGAGGTGGGGTTTCACTTGCAGAAATGCCAGCTTTGACTTGGCTAATCCTGAACTACGAGTACCAGACTTTGAGGTAAGAAGCGTACACGAGTCCACTACTTTCTCCAACCAATACACCACTATGGTGCCTTCCTCGACTTCCCCATGAGAAAGCACGCCATAGCACTCACACTTATCTTGGTGTGTTTTAGGAGTATCCGGTTCAAGTTATCTAATAATCAAGCTAAGCTTTCCAAGTAGTCCATAACCGCGGACGCGACTATTCGAATAGTTTTGATAACCTTGCAAGGGTGTACCGCTACACACACATGACCATCATTTACCGCCTTTGATCTCGACACCATTCAAGGGGTGCAAGCGAGGATGCTCACCACAACTGTTACCTCATAGCCGATCTAGTCCGAGAAAGTCGCCTACTTGGGTTGGTTACCACAATCGTGAACCCGGCCGGTTTACCGAAGTGGACCCAAGCGATGTGTGCGTGGTGCATAAGCCGGTCTCGAGTGAGCCGTTCTCTCACTTAGCATCCAGGCCACAAGCCTACCAGAACTCCGAACTACTGCGACATCTGGACATCGAAAGGGATGAGTTAATAGGTTGAGAGGGGTCAGTGAGCCCAATGTGTGGTTGTACTCTTCATCTTGGATCACCACACAAGAACTCGGACTTAGGGCGGTGTTCAACGAGACAACCCACCGTGTACTCCTACACAGCCTCTCATCGTTCACCTTGTATTAGGGTCGATTCACCAACACTTTTCTACCATCATCAACATGATCATTCCCATCCCGACTCACATCACAGTAACAACATGGTATCATACTAAGCATGCAATAAGCGGTAACATTTGCAGGGGCCACATGATATCAAACAACTCCTACAGTTGCTAGGATTGTGGTTTGCTTACTACTGTGACAAAATGATAGGTCATGCAAAGGAATGGGTTCATCTATGCGGTAGAATCGTAACATGGTGATCATCCTATACAATGCATAAGCGAGACATGAGAGGGAAGTGGGATTTTATCGACATGATCAATGGGGTTTTGCTTGCCTTGCTGACGAGGTTCGGGTTCTGGATCTTCAGCGAAGGGGGTGACCTCTTGCTCCGGTTCCACCTCTACTCGGCAAACAAAGCACGAAGTAGCAATCAATATGAATGCAATGCTCAAGCACATGATGGAATGTTAAAGCTTGAAGTATAATTTTGATGTGTGAGGCAATTCCATTTAAGTGGAATATATTGCATTTAAAATGCAAATTCAAACTCCACATTTGAATTCAACATTAACCAAGTTATATGTGATATAGTTTGATCATTTTGAATCATCTTCAAATGTGTATGATATGCTTCTGATGTGTAAGTGAAATGTAGCATGTTGCCATGGTTCAAGTTGCAAAAATATTTGAATTGAATTTGATTTAATTCCATTTAAATCAAATAGCAAATGCTACTGATCACTTTTTAAATTCAACTCAAACAGAGTTGAAAGTTGCATATTTGGAAAGATAATTTTCTCCTGATCATTTTTCATATATTATTTGTCCAATTTGGAGTTAATATGAATTTTCTATGAATTTCCAAAGTTTGGGGTATTTTCTGGATTTTCTGGAATTCTTTTAATTCAAATAATCTCTGGAAATTCATTTAAATGATTTACTGCGTCAGGCTGACGTCAAGCTGGCGTCAGGGGGGGGGGGGCTGACAAGGGGGTCCCACCTGTCATTGACTGGGTTAACTTAACCCGTGGGTTAAATTAATCCAGTGGCTTAATTAAGCCACTGGGCCCACTGGTCATTGACCCAGGGGTCACTAATTAGGTGATTAACCGGGGGGTTAAGGGCTGACTCGCCGGCGGCTTGACGCCGGCGACTGGACCACGGCGGCGCTGCACGGGGAGGACGATTCCGGCCACGGGAGGGAAACGGAGGGCACCAACTTGCTCCTGGAGGTCTCCCGCGTCTTCTGGAGGCATCGGGGGTTCGCGGGGTGCTCAAAATCGACGACAGCGACGACTCCGGCGGCAACAGAACCACGGCGAAGTCGTAGACGACGCTACCGTGCACGGATCGGGCTGAATTCACTCGCGTTCGAAAGCTATCATGCTCAGGAGCCAAACGCACGCGCTGGCTGAGTCGAAGGGGCACAGGGGCGACCTCGAGCTCATCCATGGCGGCGAAGTGCCTCGGCATCCATGGCGGATCCGGCTAGAGCGAGTAAAGGAGGGGGAAAGGTGAGGGTTTTCGTTCGCAAGCTCACCCTGAAACTGTCTGGAGTGGTGGCTTGCTCGGGGAGGCGCTGGAGTTGCCGGAATTCGAACTCGATCCACAGCGGCCGGCGATGAAGACGATGAAGCTAGCGAGCTCGGGGAGGCGTCCGGCTCCGATTCCTTCTGCAGTTCGATGAAGACGACGACGGCGAAGCGATTGGACACCTTGGCTTGACTCCTTGACGTCGATGGCCACGAGTTCTTGCGACGGCGAGCGGCGGCGCTCTCGGGTGGAGGAAGAAATCGGCGAAGGAGGAGGAAGGAGTCGCGCTGGAGGGAAGGAATGGATCAGGACGGGAGAGAGGCGTCTCCAGGCGCGAGAAGGGGCCACGGGGAGGCCTGGAAGCTCTCGGCGGCGATGTGGCGTCCACGGCTGGCTCGGTGGCATTCCACCGAGCAGCTTGGAGGCGCGGGGTGGGGAAGAAGACTCCCCTGCCCCTGGTGGGCCGGCTGGGCTGGGTGGGCCGTCTTCGCCTAGGCGCCAGGTAAGTCTTTTTCCTATTCTGTTTAATCTTTCCTTTCTGTTTTTCTGTAATTTGTTCTGTTTAGCTAAAATAAATAGCTAAACATTTTATTAAATGCTGAAAACTTTTATGTGGCCTCATAATAATATAAACTAGCCACTCATAAGCTTTCAACATTTTTAAAATTCAAATGATTTGAATTTTAAATCAAAAAGGGGTATTTCTTTAATTCCAAGGTACTGTTTGAGTATTTGAAAAATCTATGAGCATGGGATGGGTCCCACATCACTTGATATGTGATCACACTCATTTATAAGACTTTTCAAAACTCTAACATGAATTTTTGGAAAAGATTTTTATCTGGCCTTTTGAATTAATTCATCTGGGGGGTGTTCCATCTCCCATTTTGATTTTGAATTTGATTTCCAAGATTTCTTTTTGAAATTTTGACATGATGCAAAGGCACTAGCTAACCCTAGCACATACCTAACAGAGGGTTCTGACAACTCGCCCCCACTCAAAAGAATCTCGTCCCGAGATTCAGAAGTCTGCGGGAGGAAGGAGGGGTACTCGGTAAGGAGACGGTCTTCTCTTTCCCACATAGCTTCTCTTTCAGAGTGTTGTGACCATTGCACTTTTAGAAACCTAATCTTCTGACGACGAGTGACACGCTCTGCGGAATCAAGAATACAAACGGGGTATTCTCGATAAGAAAGGTCATCTTGGAGATCAAGCGTTTCATGGTCGACTTCGCGGATGGGGTCCTTGAAGCAACGCCTGAGTTGGGACACATGGAATACATCGTGTACTCGGGAGAGGTGCGGGGGTAGTTCAAGTTGGTAGGCAACTTCTCCACGTTTAGAAATAATGCGGAAAGGTCCGATGTAACGTGGGGCCAACTTGCCTTTGATACCGAAACGTTGGGTTCCCTTCAGAGGAGTAACCCGGAGGTAAGCCTTCTCATCCAGATTGTAGCTCTCTTGTCTATGATGACGATCATAGTAGCTTTTCTGACGAGACTTGGCTGCTTTCAATTGATCACGAACAATGCGAACTTGTTCTTCTGCTTCCTTGATCATATTCGGCCCAAAGAATTGTCTTTCACCGGTTTCAGACCAGTTTAGTGGTGTTCGACATCGTCGTCCATAAAGGAGTTCAAAAGGAGCCATGTTCAGACTAGATTGAAAACTATTGTTATAAGCAAATTCGGCAAATGGAAGAGAATTCTCCCAATTCTTCCCGAATGAGATAACACAAGCTCTGAGCATGTCTTCAAGAATCGGGTTAACCCTTTCGACTTGACCGCTAGACTGAGGATGGAAAGCCGTACAAAAGGAGAGATGAGTTCCCATAGCACGTTGGAAGCTTCCCCAAAATCTAGAGGTGAAAAGGCTACCGCGATCAGAATTGATTTCCAAAGGAACACCATGAAGGGATACAATTCTGGAGATGTACAAGTCTGCTAACTGGCTAGCAGTTATAGACTCGCGAACCGGAAGGAAGTGAGCAACTTTGGAAAGCCTATCTATGACAACGAAGATGGCATTGTTTCCTTTCTGGGTTCTTGGAAAGCCGGTGATGAAGTCCATACCGACTTTGTCTCATTTCCACTCAGGAATGGACAAGGGTTGAAGTGTACCAGCAGGTCTTTGATGTTCTGCCTTAATGCGACGACAAACATCACATTCGGCAACAAATTGAGAAATGTCTCTCTTCATCCTAGTCCACCAAAATCTCTGGCGTAGATCTCGGTACATTTTCGTGCTACCGGGATGAATTGAGAGGGGTGTGTCATGGGCTTCCTTGAGGATGAGTTGCCTTAGTTCCCTATTCTTAGGTACTACTAAACGATTTTCAAAGAATACCGTTCCTTTGCTATCTGTGGAGAAACATTTAGCAACTCCGCCAGCAATGTTCTCCTTGATCCGGCGAACACCTCGTGCACGCCTTTGGGCAACTATGATTTGATCCTCAAGAGTTGGTTTCGCCACCAAGGTAGAAAGATAGCCATGAGGAACAATTTCAAGATTGAGCTTGCGAAAGTCCTCATGAAGAAGTGGTTGATACTGCTGCAACATGAGGTTGTTACAGTACGACTTACGACTTAGTGCATCAGCCATGACATTGGCTTTGCCTGGGGTGTAAGAAATTCCCACGTCGTAATCTTTTATCAACTCAATCCAGCGTCTTTGCCTGAGATTAAGATCTGGCTGGGTGAAAATATATTTGAGGCTTTGGTGTTCGGAATAAATCTCACAACGATTACCAAGGAGGTAATGTCGCCAAGTTGTTAGGGCATGAACTACGGCAGCGAGTTCAAGGTCATGGGTAGGGTAGTTCTCTTCATGTGGCCGCAACTGGCGTGAAGCATAAGCTACCCATGTCGATCTTGCAGAAGTATGCATCCTAACCCTTGCCGTGATGCGTCACAATAGATCTCGAAATACCTTTTTGTGTCTGGAGGTGCAAGTACGGGTGCGGAAGTCAATCTTCTTTTTAGCTCTTGAAAGCTTTCCTCGCACTTGGGAGTCCATTGGAATTTCTTATCTTTCTTGAGGAGTTCAGTTAGAGGCTTTGCAACTTTAGAAAAGTTCTCGACGAAGCGACGGCAATAGCTGGCTAGGCCAAGAAAACTCCTAACTTGCTTAACCGATTCAGGTGGAGTCCAGTCAAGGACGGCCTGAACTCTCTCGGGATTCACAGCAATGCCTTTTGCAGAAATTACGTGGCCTAAGTAGGTCACTTCTGGTAGCCAGAATTCACACTTGGAGAATTTAGCGCACCGGAAGCCTCATACGACCCTTGGACTCACCAGTATCACCCTGGATCAGGAGGCTCCTAGGGACATTAACTACTACCAACTTAGGCCAAAAGCCTAAGCTTGGGGGAGTACTTGCCCTTCTCACTTTTCCATTGTATTATCCGTTTTATTTTTGTTCGCTTTGATCTTTTCGAAGTTTTTGCTTGTTCTTCTTTGATTCTTTCTTTGCAAAAACAGCAAAAAAATATTTTCTCTTTTCTTTTGCTCTCGTTTAAACCTTTAAAAAACTCCAAAAAGATTTCCTTTCTCTCTTTAGTATGCTTTGTTTTCAGAGTTCAGCTCGAGTCCGTGATGGCATTTGATTATATTTCCCACGTTGGATCGTGCAAGTGACAAGGCAGTAATGACGAAGATCGACGGAAGGGAAGCAACAAGGAAAACCGGTATGAACTCTTCTTGTTTCTACTTTTGTACATATGCCTGTACTTATGATCTAGAGACCAGCTTGTAGCGATATAATGCTATGTTTACAATGCTTTCCCAGTGTTCATGCTTTCCTTGTGGCTAATCTCAAATAGCTAGAGTACATAATGTGTTGTTGAAATGATTTACATGCATTGCATTGTTCATGGTTTGGCATACTGAAGTGGTATTTCCCTTCGGAGAATATTTGGATTGACTTGGCACATGTTCACACATGTTTATGACTAAAAAGTCTATTATGCCTTGATGATCTTTTTGTTTCAGAATAGTTATATCACTTTCATGCCCGATTCAATGTTGCTTTGTCGCTCTATTGCTCTCTAGTTGGTCGCTTCCCAGTCTTTTGCTAGCCTTCGCTCGCACTAAGCGGAATTCTGCTTGTGCATCCAAAATCCTTGAAACCAGTTATTCCATATGAGTCCACCATACCTTCCTATATGTGGTATTTACCGGCCACTCCTAACTTAGACTTTCTTGTGCCATCTCGAAATTTATTCAAAAGCTTCCCTTTTGTAACCGTACAAGCTCATGGTGCGGTGAGGGAAAATCAGTATCAATCATGCCAAAAATATTGACGGAAGTTTTAACTAGTCATTTAAAAAAGAAGAAGGGGAAAGTTACACCTCCCCCATACTTGATGATGGAGTGAAATGGACCAAATGTTGCTAATGATAGGTGGAACGATACCCTCCTTCCATCCTTGAGGCAAAATAAAAGGTTCCGTAGACCATCAAAGATTCATGGATAAGGGAACATGTGTAAGCAAAAGGCATTAATATGGTTGGCATGGGAGATATTGAGAGACCTTTACCGTTCACCGTTGACTGGAAAGTTGCACTTCTCAAAAATGTTTTTCTCTCTGTTTTCAAAACCAAGAGCTCTGGCACATGTTTAGTCTTTGCTTCCAACCACGGTGTAACGACCCGATCCCGAATGGGACCGAGTCTCTGTGATCTGCGCCAGTCCCTGGATCAACTTGCTGACACACACAGTACTCGATGAATAACAGAATAAATCACATGTCTTTTATTACATCGGAGAGTTCAAAATAAAGAAAATTTATTACAATAGTATGGCTTAAGGCCATCAAAAACTACGGAAGCAATAGTAGTAGTAGTGGTCCATCCGACTCCACGGCAAAACGTTGAGTATAGGACAATAACCTATTCGCACCTTAATCATCGTCAGAGTAATCTGCAACAATCGTACAACCCAAATAGGGTCAGTACTTTGAATGTACGGCAAGTCATACCAAGGAGAAGAAAATGAAGTCCTACAATACATGCATTTGGCTGGTGGAGCTTCTACGTTTCAATTTGCATAAAGCTAAATTTTTCCCTATAGAATAAGTGTTCCTAAAAAATAATCTAAAAAAAGCACAAGACAACCCATGGTAATTATGCCCAAAAATGATTAATTAAAGATGATAAGATTTCTCAAAATTACCATAGCTAGACGCTCAAATTGTCCAATACCGGGGACTCGGCTAATCGATTAGATTTATACGCTCTGCAGAGGATTGTGCACTCTTCCCCACAAGACTCGACCACCTCCATGGGTATTTGCCACACTACACTTTGTATGGAAACGGGAAGGTCGAGACATGGTCTTTTAGAAGAGTTTCCCTTACTCTGGCGGTGCCCATCCCACTTACCAACACTACGTTCGTAGCACCACCTAGCAAGAGTCACTACTACTAAGCAACCAAGCCAGAGCCCATAATGGCTTGTGGCTGCACACGTAAGCTTCTAGAAAATGACAATATGATAAAATCTCTTTAAGCCTGGGTGGCTTTCCGCAGTGATCCCTGGCCATCTCCAGGTCACTTAGGCATCTCCACTGGCTCCTCCAGGGTGCGTCCAACCATTCCACCCAGGTAGTTCATTGAGTTTAACTTGGTCCTGATTTACTACAAAGTCACTCATCTCATCGTGAATTCACTCCCCAATCCACGTCTACAAAAGCATAGAACTACAATTTCCTACACGATGGTGACAAGTTAAACCTACCACAAATTGAACTATTGGGTTTGCGTGAAAGTAACTTCTACTTATGCATTCTAAGAAAGGGGTACTACATGCAATAAAACATAGGTAAAGTGGAAAATGATCAAAGGTAGACTTGCCTGGCTGCTGCTGGTCAAACTCTAAGGACTGGAAATATTCCGCTTCGCACTCGGGGCAATCTATCGCAAACAAACAAGTGCATCCAATCAAAACATAATACAAAAGAAACGAAGACAAAGTTTCGACAAATCTTGAAAAGAAAAGGAATGAAAAAGGTTTTGTAAAACAGAACAAAATTTGTGTGAAACTTGTTGATGAAAGTCCTAAGTGATAGCGATAATTTAGGGTTTTCGATTTGCAAAAAGAATTGGTCAAAACCGAGTTACGGTTATAAAATTATGGCCAAACGAAGTTTGAATTAAAATATGTTCAAACACATATTTTAAAATTCCAAAATTTTGAAAATAGGTTTCCACGCGATAGAGGGATAAAACAATAATTAAACGCGGGATTTGGTTTCGTCTAAAACTAATAAACGAGTAAAAATACTAGGGCTAAAATTCTAATCTAGTGAATGCTCTAAAATAAATAAATAAATAAAAACGTTTTTTTCCATCTTCTACACAGGAAGAAACATACACGTACTATACGTGGCCGTCGGCGTCTTCTTCGTGGGGCGGCGGCTCCGGCGGGGATTGGCGGCGAGGGAGGTGTCGGGGAGGAGCGGCTCGGCGTGGGGAAGCGCGGGGTGGTGGCGGCGGTCTCCGGCGTGGCTACGACGTGGCGGGGCGGCGGTGAACTCCGGCGAACTCCGGGACGCTGCTGTGGTGCAAGAGAAGAGGCAAAAGTTTGTCCATGAGGTGCGTGACGACGAGGGCAACCGATTTCCAGAGTTTGGGGTCTCAAGACGGCTTACCGGCGACGTGATCGACGCCGAAGAGGAGCTCGACCGGCGAACTTCGGCGAGCAAATTCGCGAGCTACGGTGCGGCTTTGGGCAAGATTTTTGGGGGCTTTGGACGAGTGGGAGGAGGGGCACGCAGGGGTGATTTATATAGGGGGAGGGGGTGTCCAGATACGTGCTCCCGGCGACGAAAACCGGCAAGTGCGAAAATTCCGGCGAACTCTTTAATGGAGGATTAATGGGGGCTTTAATGGTGTCCGGGCGGAGAAGGAAGGTGCGGGGTACGCGGGGAAGGAAGGAAGGAAGGAAGGAACGGAGGGCGCGGCTGGCTGGTCGGCGCGGCCGGCGCTGGCGCTGGCGCTGCTGCGCTGCGTGTTGCTGCGCGCTGTGTGCGTACGCACATGCACGTACGTGCGTATGGGGAAGACGGGGTGGGGCTGGCTGCTGGGCCGGCCAGCTGGCTGGCCTGGCGGCCGAATTTTTTTAAATACCTCTATAAAAAATACGTAATAAATTTTTTAAAAAATCTTATAAATATATAAGAAAAAATATTGTAAATTTTCCTTGTCAAAATAAACTACTATAAAAATCTATTTCAAAAATAAGTTTAATAAAACTCTGATAAAACCTCAACAAAATTATATATATATATATATTTATATATATTTTTATAAAGCCTAGGATAAATATTCCTAGCTCAATGCAATTTTATAAAATGCGAAAATTTATTTATAAAGTCATTTTGGAAAAATTAATAAATTCCAAAAGGAATTTTTAGGATTTATTAAATTCCCGAAATGCTTTATTAAAATAAAATAAATGCTCCAATATTTTCTTAACCCTTTTTATGTTGAAGAAGTCATGTTATCTTCTGTCTTGATTTTTTTATTGGGTTAAAATAAATTGGAAAGAAAATCCAAAAGATCCAATATGCAAATGGAAAATCCAAAATCCAAAATCCAAAATAAATTGATTTTTTTATTGTTATCTTCTCTCGCTCCCAAGTGGCTTCTTCCTCAGTGTGGTGACTCCACTGAACCTTGCAGAACTTGATAACCTTGGTACGAGTGACTCTGTCCTTGGTGTCAAGAATTTTAACCGGCTTCTCTTCGTAGGTCAAGTCACTCCCCAGTTGAATTGCTTCCAAGGGTACCGTGTCTCTCAACGGGATATCCTCCATCTCTGCATGACACTTCTTCAGCTGAGATACGTGAAACACATCGTGAACTCCAGACAATGCTTCTGGCAATTCCAACTTGTATGCAACCTCTCCCTTGCGTTCCACTATTTTGTATGGCCCCACAAACCGTGGTGCTAGTTTCCCTTTGACTCCAAATCTCTTGATTCCTCGAAGTGGGGACACACGAAGATATGCTCGATCTCCCACTTCGTATATTACCTCCTTGTGTTTTGCATCTGCGTAACTCTTCTGCCTGGACTGAGCTATCTTCAATCTATCACGGATCAATTTCACCTTCTCTTCGGAATCCTTAGTCAAGTCTGGTCCAAACAATTGACGATCTCCAACTTCATCCCACATTAACGGTGTTCTACACCTTCTTCCATAGAGGGCTTCAAACGGGGCCATCTTCAAACTAGTTTGGTAACTGTTGTTGTATGAAAACTCTGCATAAGGTAAATTATCATCCCAACTGGATCCATAATCTAGTGCACAAGCTCTCAACATGTCTTCCAGAATTTGATTTACTCTCTCTGTTTTCCCATCTGTCTGCGGGTGAAAAGCCGTGCTGAATTCCAGTCTGGTTCCCAAGGTTTCATGCAACTGATGCCAGAATTTTGAGGTGAACTGAGTGCCTCTATCTGAAACAATCTTCTTCGGGACTCCATGCAGACATATGATTCTCGACATATATATCTTTGCCAGCTTTGCACTCGTATAGGTGGTTTTCACGGGGATGAAGTGAGCTACCTTAGTCAAATGATCCACCACTACCCAGATAGAATTCTTGGATATTGGTCCGGTGCCTGGCAAAATCAAGAACTCAATGTCTCGATCCGGTGGCATTCCGGGCAATTCCTCTGGGAATACATCAGGGTACTCCTTGACTATCGGCACTTCCTCCAGGCTAACCCCCTTAAGTGAGTATACCTGGACCTTTCTAGGCTTATGCTTGGACACATAGTTGATCCTCTTTCCCTCTGGAGTGGTGAGAGAAATCGATCTTCTAACACAGTCAATGTTGCCTTCATACTTCGACATCCAATCCATGCCTAGAATGACATCTAATCCTTGTGACTTCAGGATGATCAGGTCTGTGGGGAAAACATGCCTGCCAATGGCGAGGTTCAACTGGGGACAACCTAAACCTGCCGCCATCTCGGCTCCCGGGGAACTCACCATAATGGGCATACTAAGGGTCTTGGTAGGAAATCCATACTTATCCACAACTACCCTTGATATGAATGAATGCGATGCACCAGTATCAAAAAGAACCAATACCGGATGAGAGTTTAGGAGAAACTTACCAAACACTGCATCTGGCTGTTCATAGACTTCCTCCACATTGACATGGTTCACTTGTCCCTTGGCGAAAGGATTTGGCTTCTTGTTTCCAGAATTTCCATTGCCATTCCCATTCTTGTTCTCAGGACAATCTGTTGAATAGTGTCCTTTATTGTTGCACTTGAAGCAGGTGATCTGACTCAGATCCTTCCTCACTGGTGCAGTATTGTTGGGACGGTGTTGATTCCCATTTCCTCCATTGCCATTCCTAGGGCCACCATGATTGTTTCCATGGTTCCCATGCTGAGAATGGCCTCCATGGTTATGATGGTTGTGTCCTCCAAACTTGTTGTGTCCTGATCCACCATATCCTGAGAATGGTGCGGGACGGGGCTTCTGCTGAGCTCCAGAGTGAAACTTTCCCTGACCGTACTTCCTCTTGCGATTCTCCATTATCTGATGCTTGCCTTCAAGAATGATAGCCTTGTCCACCATCTCTTGATAATTAGCAAAAGTTGCCACCGTCAGTTGAACGCCAAGCTCATCATTTAGTCCCTCCAGAAACTTCTCTTGTTTAGCGGCATCCGAGGCCACATCTCCTGGGGCATAACGGGACAGCTTGTTGAACTCCTCCACATATTCTGCCACTGAACGACCTCCTTGGCGTAAGTTGCGGAATTCCCTCTTCTTGAGACTCATAGCTCCAGCTGAGACATGAGCCGTGCGGAAGGCCTGCTGGAACTGATCCCAAGTCACATTAGCCATGGGGTATGTGGTGGTATAGTTATCCCACCATGCGGCTGCAGGTCCATCCAGCTGGTGCGAGGCGAACCTCACTTTCTCCCCATCAGTGCATCCAGCGGTTGCCAGCTTCCTTCCCATATTACGAAGCCAATCATCAACAACAATAGGCTCTGGGCTGCTTGAGAACAATGGTGGGTTCAACCTCAGGAAACGGGTGAGACTATCCACCGGAGGCGGTGGTGGTGGAGGTGGTGGTGTGTTGTTGTTGTTGTTGTTGTTGTTCATGTTCTGCATCAGAAGCTGCATCAACTGGTTTTGGGTCTGAAGCAACTGCTCTAGGCCGGGGATTCCACTCCCTGATCCACTTCCGGAAGGGTCCCTTCTTGGTGGCATCTGGTGGGTTAGAATAGATGAGATATAGAGGGAGAAAAGGGCCTAAGGGGAAAACACTACCCATATGCAAAAATGATAGCAAAGTTTCAATTCAATTCACTCAAATCAAGTTTCAAACAAGCAACCTAAGATAATCCATGTCACAAAGTCGACATGGTAACAAAAAAAATCGATAGATCGAAACTCTACTCGAGTAGCTAAGGATAATCATCTATGATGGTGGTCTGTAACTAATTCGAGTCGGTTGAGGACTCGCTCATCTCAACGTTCTGTGACCCCTCATGATCCTTATCCTGGCTGACGAAATCTCCATCAGAGTTGTCTTCCTGGATGTTTTCTCCATGGTCAAGCTTCTCTTCAGCTTCTTCCAGCAGGAGCTTCACTTCTTCATGCTTCTTCAGTAGCGTGTTGATTTCATACTCGTACCCTTCACGAGTTTCCTTGAGTTCCTCCTCCAGCTCCTCTTGGCGGATGGCCAGCTTCCTGGAGGTCTTCATGCCACGGTGCATCACCTTCTCCAAGCTGCGGATGTGCTCCTCCAGGTCTTGGATATAGGATGATATAGTGTCGTCCTCAACGGTGCGCACAATCTCTCCATGGTGATCCCGACGTCCACATGCCATGAAGGTGGTTCCCTTGAGATCCTCTTTGTATTCCTCGCGGATGCGTCCGAGGGAGGTGTGTGCCGCGATGCTCTGGCCCAAACTCCAAGTTGGTGCTTCCAAGAAGAAGTCAATAGGCTTGATGTTTGTAACACCCTCATTGTCAGTGAACAGTAATCACTATTACTGTTCATCTGTACTGTTCAAAACTTTTGTTTGATCAACTGGTTCAGTTCAAATTCAAATTCTCCTTTGATAATGTTGAATGCAATGAGATCATGGACTTGGTCATCTTGGATCAAAGCAATGCCAAGCTCAATTCAAATTGACTTTGAATTCAAATCAAATAAATTGCCTTGGTGGTATATTAAAAACATGTGGAAAATAAACATTGTCCAAAAATTCATCTTCCACTTTTATTAAATTACTAATATTCAGTGGAGTATAAATCACCAAGTTGGAGATTTTATTAATCTCTAATTAATTCCAAACAAATCGAAACAGTAGCTAAAAACCCCAATTTAATCATTTAATATTTAAATCAAATATTAAATGATTTTCTTTTGACCCCAAATCTTTTGTGGCACTATCCTAGGGTATAAAAACAATTATGGGTCACATGCCACATTTTATAAAAATGCCAAGGTATATAAAATAATTACAAAAAGAAAATTACAGAACAGAAATACAAAAGTATATAAAAAAATGCAATCCGTCGCCTGGGGCGAAGCCCACTCGAGCCAGCCCCCTCCCCAGCCCACCCCGGCCCAACCGCAGCCTTTTCTTCTTTCCACCCCCCCTTCCTGTTCCTCTGGCGCAGGGGCTTGGCGCCATGGCCGGGCGGCACCAGCTCGAGCTGGGTCGCGACAGTGCTCGGGCGTGGGGCTAGATATTTGCCTTCCCCCGTGAATTGTGGATCGCCCCCCCATTCTTCCCCCTCGCTCCCTTTCTCCTGCTAGAGCTCGGCCGAGGGCGCCCGTGGACGCGTCGTCATCCCCGGCGCGGCCAGCGACCCCGCCTCGCCCGTCCGAGTTGTCCCACACGCTCGTCGTCGTCGACTCCGTCTACCTGCGCCAGGAATCGAGCTCGGAGGCTGCGTGTGCGGCGAATTTGACGCCGACCGCCGCCACGGTCGCCACCTCCCCGCCTCGCGATTCGCCGTGCCTCGACCTCCCCCGGCCGCCCAGACCGCTCCTCTGCCCTCCTCGTGAGCACCCTCGTCGATCCCCACCCCTATTTCCCCCTGCGCCCTGTGGCCGTCGCCGTTTGCGCCGTCTCGGAGCTCGGCCACCGTGGCCAGGAGCTCAGCTCTCCGCGCCTCGCCTTGTAGCCCGCGTGGTCATCCCACGTGCACTCTGCCCTCCTTGACCGCGCCATGGGCGTGCCCTAGCCTGGCCGCAGCCTACCTCGCCGGCGTGCTCGCGCTCAGGCACGGGCACGAGCACGTCGCCGGCCCAGGCACGGGTAAACCGTGGGCAACCCCACCCCCCTGTTTAGTTAAATCGGGGATTAGACCCCCCCCTAATTACCCCCAGTCAATGACCAGTGGGCCCTAGGCCATTAGTTATGCCCTGTTAAATAAATTGTTAAGTTAAAACCCTGAGTCTATGACATCTTGACCCCACGGTCAGATTAATATTTAAAAGAATTTAGATAAATTACAGTGTTTGACATGTGGACCCTGGCATTTTTCTAATTAAATTAAAATGATTTATCACATGTGAGGCTGACCAGTGGGTCCCACTGGTCAGGTTTGACCAGTCAACCCTCTGTGGATAATGTTGTAATTTATTAATAAAATAAATCCAGAAAGTTGATTTAAATTGATTAAAACTTATAAAATGAATATCTTTTAATCCGTATATCGGATCGAAAAACTTTATACATGAAAATTGATCAGAAAAATATAACGAATACGGATACGCTACCTGTATGTCTACCACACCCCCTAACACACCGATCATCGACATTCCCCCCCTCCGGGCTGTCAGTCGATAATTTCCGGTACCGATAAAAAGTACCCGGATGAATTTATTCCGAACACGAAAGTTGTCCGGAATGGTTCAACTAACAAGGATACACCCCCCTTATGTTTGTCCGGTACCCACGACACCTCCGGCATGAAACCTTCCCCCTCCGGACACCCTGTCCGGTAATCACCCGGAGCCGGAAGTTCATCCCCGGATGAATTCCCGCTCCGAGCCTTATACATTGCACTGCGTTAGAACACCGTTAACTTTTCATATGTCATGTCATGCATATGTTTGTATATTATTGCTGTGTATTTACTGTTTCCTCCCCCCCTTAATCTCCGGTAGACCCCGCTGCTACCGCCGACTACACCGCCGCCGGGTACGACTACTTCGTCGACGACCCTACCCCTACCGTCGAGCTTGCAGGCAAGCAGAGCCATTCTCTTCCCCAGATATCGCCTATCTTTCCGTACATTTCTTGCACTAGGCATTGTTACTGCTGCTGCTACGATTACAACCCTATTCAATTGCATAGCCTGATTTTGTCGCCCCTTGATGTACCTTTCCTTTATCCTATGCTGCCTATTATTACTTATGCATTATTCAGCAGTGAGCCCTGCGCATTGTTAGCTAGGATTAGATAGCGGGTCGTGATCACTCAGGGGAGTGAACACGGATACAATATATACAACTGCACAGGTACGGTACAATGCAGACACCGCCAAAGGCCCCTATCTGGGTTATGCCTAGTCACCTCAAGTGTGAGCTATCAAGGAGTAATCCTTGTACTCCACTCGAGGCTGACTTTGTCTTACCGCCTTAGGGTCCTGAACAACGGTTGTCCTTAAGGTAAGAAGTCGGGCGACCCAACGGTGCCCGCGAGAGGTATATCGTCGGGAACGACAGGGAGGGTACGACCGACGTTACTGGCGTGCTTGGCCCCTGCTCGTATCTCGCGAGAGTTACCAAACCACGAAAGTCGAGCTCTACCAAGAGCACACGCGAGACAAGGTAAGGAGACGGTTCACCTTGTTGGTAACCGAAGTGACTTGGTGGGACGACAGGGCAGGCACCGATGTACTGGTGGTCCTGACTGCTGTCGTTGACCGCCGGTCGGTTAAGTCGAGGCAACGATAACGGTTGTCGCGCAGGTTAATTAAAATGCTAAATGGTTCGGCGGATGACTTGAGAGGCCCGTTGGTCTGTACGCACTACCTACACGTGGGATTACGGTGTGGGTCCTCCGCGTCGTAGTTTGTCCGAAAGCTCTTCAGACGTCAGCAGTACTGCGGCCTGATCGCCGGGAAGTGGTCTTGTCTTTTTGCTGCAGCAGGTGTGTTTGGATTTGCTTTTGCTTCACCGGCCAGACTCGCACCGTGCAGGAGCGTGAAAGGGTGAGGGACCTAGACCCCTTGGCGCATAGGATATAGTCCGGTGGATGGCCTCTCTGTTGAGCCTAGGATGGGCTGCGTCGTGTCGGATAGCCTCGGTGGGGCGTTCCCTAACAAGGTTCACGCCACCCTGGAGATCCGAGCGTGCAGGCTGAACAGTAGTGCACCCCTGCAGGGAGTTTAATCTATTCGAATAGCCGTGTCCACGGTAACAGGACGCTTTATGCTGAAGCTGGATCTTACCACTAGAAACTATTATTATTAAACTGTATGGTTCCGGGTTTTCTTCCTCGCGGGGATGTCGAGGAGGTGAACTCGGAGGCATTGTTATTATTAATCATTACAACTTATATTATACATTGTTGCAGCAACTTCTGCTTCATTGTTACTTTATTGCTTTATATAAACTGTTGGCTGATTCTTACCTCATGCTGCAAGACATCGTCGGAAGATGCTAGTCTTCGATAGGCCTAGCTTCTTACCCTTATTCTGATTTCTACCTTGCAGTCCACTACATATACAACCTCCCCTTTCCATTGATACAATGCATAATGCTTAGTAGCGGACGCAAGACTCGCGGGTATACTAGATACTCACCTTTGCTTTATTTCCCCTTTTTCGCTTTGCCTGATCGGCCGCTGCAGTCGACGTTGGAGCCCAGGAGCAGGAGTACCCCGGAGGCGGATACTACTACGTCGAGACCCCCGCTGACCAGGACCAGGAGTAGTTTCGGAGGCTCCCAGGCAGGAGGCCTTGCCTTTTCGATCTGTATCTCTGATGTTATTTGTGCTAGCCTTCTTAAGGCAAAACTTGACTAACTATGTCTGTACTCAGATATTATGGTTTGTATGACTTATGTATTCGGGTCCGAGTGACCCCCCTTTATTGTAACATATTGGTTTATCCTTTTGTGTTTAGTGTTGTGCTGTGATATTCTCACCGTGGCACCCTAATCTCAGCCGTGTACCCTGCGTGTATGATTACTGTACACGGATTGATTTTGGGGGCGTCACCAGTTGGTATCAGAGCCGACTGCCTGTAGGAAGCCCCTAACCACTCCTTGGTCGAAGTCGAGTCTAGACTTTGAAAAACTATTTTGCTAACTTAATGTTTGGCTTACGGGCCCACATTGTTATCACCACGTGTGATATCTATGGTATTAGGATCCTTTTCTTCTTACCTATGCTCTGGGAATCTGCTCTCTTATCCTTGCTGGTAAGTTTTACAAAATCTGACATTAGGATCACGTTCTCTTGATTCCACCCGGCGTTTTTTTATGGTGCATCCCCATTGATCCAGTCGTGTCGCAGGAGTCGTACGCCAGATCCCAGACTGCGGATCCCATTCTCATTCTGGGCAGGCCGCGCGTTCTCTGGCATCAACTGCTGTGGCCAACAGTTTTCTTGCGGCGTGATTGACATAGTGGAATCTATGTCGCGTCGTGTAATCCTAACCGCGGTCTGCGCGCCGCCTAGTGAGTCATTTTTCCTTAATTTCTACGACGTTACGCTGCCCGATTTTCGATTAACTCTGTGTGTGGATGTGTATTGTCTTATATGACTACTCCTATATATCCGCGCCTCCTCTTTGTTGTCGCTTTACCTATTACCCGTTCTGGCATCTCGTTAAAAGTGTTCATCGCTGAAATACCCCTGTTAAATTCTAGCAGGATGGCTGGTCGTGGTGGTCGTGGTCGTGGTCGTGGTGCCAACGAACCACCTCCGCCGCCGGACTACATGGCCGCGATGATGCAGCAGTTTCAGATGAACCAGGTGTTCATGCAAGGAGTCATAGATCAGCTCCAGAATCAGAATCAGAACCAGAACCAGCACCAGAACCAACCGCCTGTGGTTACTCTGCGGGATTTCATGCGTCTCAATCCCCCTCTCTTCCACCAGCCTGAACAGCCGCTGGATGCTGATGATTGGCTTCGTGACATCACTCGACAGCTGGAGTTCGCTAATGTGAGCGCTGCTGATTATGTCACCTTCGCGTCCTATTTCCTGCGTGGTCCCGCTGCTCAGTGGTGGGACACTTACAAGGGCTCGCTAGCTGAAGGGACTGTCGTCACCTGGAATGACTTCAAGACTGCCTTCCATGCTCGTTATGTCCCCCAGGCGATTATGAACCGTATGAAGGCCGAGTTCCGCAACCTCGTTCAGGGCAACAAAGCTGTCGAGGCATACCAGAGGGAATTCCTCCGCCTCTCCCGCTATGCTGCAAGTGACCTCCCCAATGATGCAAGTAGGCAAGAGAAGTTCCGTGATGGACTCAACCCAGATCTCCAGCTTGCACTTGCTTTGCACGTCTTCCCCGACTTCGCCACCATGGTGAATCAGACTATCACTCTTGAGACAGCTCAGCTTAAGTTCGGTGGTTCGCCGAAGCGCCCCCGTGATGCTGGCTCATCTTCGGGCACAGCACAGAAGCAACACGTTTGGCTTCCACACAGTCTTATGCGTCCAACTGCCCCTGCACCAAGGCCGTCGTATGTTGCACCTCGTCTGCCTCCGCCCCCGCCGAGACAGCCGAAGACTGAGACTGCAACTCTCCGTCCGCAAGATGGCCTGTGTTTCAAGTGCCGTCAGCCAGGCCATATTTCCAGAGACTGCCCTCAGCGACAGAATCAACTGGTAGTTCACCCTGCTGGCCGCGGAAATGGCCGTGGCAACAATGGGACCCTCAACTATAATACTGGGTCAAACCCTCATGCTCGTGGCCATGCTTACAACATTGATGTTGAAGCAGCTCAGGAACAGCCCGCTACTGTGATGGGTACACTCCTCATTAACTCAATACCTGCTACTGTTTTATTTGATACAGGAGCATCGCATTCATTTATGTCTGGAGCATTTGCTTCTAAGCATGGCATTTACCACGAAAAGATGCATACCCCCTTAATAGTCCGGACTCCCGGTACCCAGTGTCGTGTCGACATGGTTGCACCTAACCTCACTGTTGAGATCGAGAGATTTGAGTTCATGGTTTCTCCGCACATTCTGAAAACCTCCACCATCGACCTTATCCTTGGCATGGATTGGCTGAAAACCCACAATGCCGCACTTTATTGTGGCACCAAGGTCATCCAACTTTTTCATCCCTCTGGCGCGATTTTGAGTCACACTGCCATTGTGTCGATGAATGCCGAAGCTCGTATATATGCTCTGAATGCCTTGAATGTCGCACCTCTCGAAGGGATTGAGAAAGTCCCAATCGTCTGTGATTTTACCGATGTATTCCCGGAAGAACTGCCGGGGATACCCCCGATTAGGGAAGTTGAATTCGTCATCGACTTGAAGCCTGGCACCGTCCCTATTGCCAAGCGCCCATATAAGATGCCACCTCACCACCTCCTTGAATTGAAGAAGGAGATCGACACGGCCCTCGAGAAAGGCTTCATCCGTCCAAGTTCCTCTGCTTGGGGAGCACCTTCGCTCTTTGTCAAGAAGAGTGATGGCACGAACGGTTTGGTCCAATATTACCGACCTATCAACCAAGCCACGATACAGAACAAGTACCCTCTCCCTCGGATCAATGATCTTTATGATCAACTTGCTGGATCCACGGTGTTTTCAAAACTCGACTTAAGGTTGGGTTACCATCAGATCCGGGTCCGTGATGAGGACATTCCGATGACTGCATTCATTACTCGCTATGGATCATACGAGTACACTGTCATGTCATTTGGCTTGACGAATGCACCAGCCACCTTCTCCAGATTGATGAACTATATATTCATGGAATACCTCGACAAGTTCGTCGTGGTTTATCTGGATGATATATTGATTTACTCCAAGACCGATGCAGAACATGCTGAACATCTTCGCCTTATACTTGAAAAGCTTCGAGAACACAAACTCTATGCTAAGTATTCTAAGTGTGAGTTCTGGCTTCCCGAAGTAACCTACCTTGGTCATGTGATTTCCAAGGATGGCGTTGCCGTCAACCCTGAACGTATCCAGGCTATTCTTGACTGGACTCCGCCCAGGACTGTCAAGCAAGTCCGGAGTTTCCTCGGACTTGCCAGCTATTGCCGCCGTTTTGTCGAGAATTTCTCCAAGATTGCCAGGCCCCTGACTAACCTGCTGCACAAAGGCGTCAAGTTTGAGTGGACAGATAAATGTCAGGAAAGTTTTCAAGCTCTCAAGGACAAGCTCACTTCTCCCCCAGTGCTTGCTCCCCCTGATACTCAGAAGGACTTCGTGATATATTGTGACGCGTCTCGTCAAGGTTTAGGCTGTGTCCTAATGCAAGAGCGCAAAGTGATTGCTTATGGCTCTCGTCAGTTGCGTGCTCACGAAGAAAACTATCCAACTCATGATCTCGAATTGGCAGCGGTAATTTATGCATTGAAGCTGTGGCGACATTACCTCGTCGGTAATCGTTGCGAGATCTTCAACGACCACCAAAGCCTGAAGTACCTGTTTACGCAACCCGACCTGAATCTCCGCCAACAGAGATGGCTCGAGACAATAGCCGACTACGACATGGGAATTTCTTACACCCCTGGCAAAGCTAATGTGGTGGCCGATGCCTTAAGCCGCAAAGCCTATTGTAGTGAACTTGAAGTTCAGGTGCAACAGCCACGTCTGTATGCAGAACTCCGCAAGCTGAACATCGAAATTGTTCCGCAGGGATATGTGAACTCCCTGGTGGTCCAACCAGACCTCGACACCCGCATCAAGACGGTACAACATTATGACTCTGACATTTGGAAGATTAAGCATCGTTTCGCGCGCGGAGAGCCCTCATTCTTCACTATTGATGGAAATGATGATAATACGGTGTACTTCAAGGGTCGTTTAGTGGTTCCGGTAGCCAAGGCCAACCTGAATTACGCCTCTGATGTCATGAAAGAAGCTCATGATACACCCTTGTCGATTCACCCTGGTAGTACCAAGATGTACCAAGACATTCGTCAGCGGTACTGGTGGTCTAACATGAAACAAGACATTGCTCGTTATGTTGATGAGTGTGACGTTTGCCGTCGCGTGAAAGCCGAACATCAGAGACCTGCTGGTACTCTGCAACCACTCTCTATTCCTGAATGGAAATGGGACAAGATTGAAATGGACTTCGTCACCGGATTTCCCCGATCACAGAAAGGTCATGATGCCATCTTTGTCGTCATCGACCGATTCTCCAAGGTTGCTCATTTTCTGCCTGTCAAGGAGACGATCTCTGCTAGTCAGTTGGCAGACTTGTATGTTTCCAGAATTGTTTCCCTCCATGGTATTCCGTTGGAGATCAGTTCAGACCGTGGCAGCATTTTGACCTCTAAGTTCTGGGATAGTTTCAAAGAAGCTATGGGCACTCACCTATATTTCAGCACCGCTTATCACCCCCAGTCGCAAGGCCAAGTCGAACGAGTTAACCAAGTTCTTGAAGACATGCTTCGAGCTTGTGTCATTTCATTCGGTAAGAAATGGGAGGAATCTCTTCCATTTGCTGAATTCTCGTACAACAATAGCTATCAAGCTAGTCTGAAGATGGCACCCTTTGAAGTTCTCTATGGACGTAAGTGTCGAACCCCTCTGAATTGGTCAGAGACTGGAGAACGAACTCTCATTGGTCCGGACATCATACAACATGCTGAAGATCAGGTTCGCGTTATTCGTGAACACTTGAAAGCTGCTCAGTCCTGTCAGAAGAGCAACTATGATCGCAAACACAAGGAAATGGTCTATCAACCTGGCGAATATGCTTACCTCCGTGTCACCCCGATGCGAGGCACTTATCGTTTCGGAATCAAAGGCAAGTTAGCTCCTCGCTACATTGGCCCGTTCCGTATTCTTTCCAGAAGTGGACCAGTGGCATACCGTTTGGAATTGCCGCCGAACCTCTCTCAAGTCCACGATGTATTCCACGTGTCGCAACTCCGACGCTGCTTCAAGGACCCTATTCGCGAAGTGGAACATGATATGATTGAGCTGCAGCAGGACTTGACTTATCAAGAACATCCGAGCCGCATTCTCGATCAGTCGGAACGTCGAACCCGCAACAAGACCGTCAAGTTCCTCAAAGTTCAGTGGTCGAATCATTCTGAAGATGAAGCCACTTGGGAACGCGAAGATCGTCTTCGTGAGGAATACCCAGATCTTTTCCCCTCTACCGCTTAGATTCTCGAGACGAGAATTCTTGTAGTGGGGGAGATTTGTAACACCCTCACTGTTAGTGAACAGTAATCACTGTTACTGTTCATCTGTACTGTTCAAAACTTTTGTTTGATCAACTGGTTCAGTTCAAATTCAAATTCTCCTTTGATAATGTTGAATGCAATGAGATCATGGACTTGGTCATCTTGGATCAAAGCAATGCCAAGCTCAATTCAAATTGACTTTGAATTCAAATCAAATAAATTGCCTTGGTGGTATATTAAAAACATGTGGAAAATAAACATTGTCCAAAAATTCATCTTCCACTTTTATTAAATTACTAATATTCAGTGGAGTATAAATCACCAAGTTGGAGATTTTATTAATCTCTAATTAATTCCAAACAAATCGAAACAGTAGCTAAAAACCCCAATTTAATCATTTAATATTTAAATCAAATATTAAATGATTTTCTTTTGACCCCAAATCTTTTGTGGCACTATCCTAGGGTATAAAAACAATTATGGGTCACATGCCACATTTTATAAAAATGCCAAGGTATATAAAATAATTACAAAAAGAAAATTACAGAAAAGAAAAGAAATACAAAAGTATAAAAAAAAATGCAATCCGTCGCCTGGGGCGAAGCCCACTCGAGCCAGCCCCCTCCCCAGCCCACCCCGGCCCAAACGCAGCCTTTTCTTCTTTCCACCCCCCTTCCTGTTCCTCTGGCGCAGGGGCTTGGCGCCATGGCCGGGCGGCACCAGCTCGAGCTGGGTCGCGACAGTGCTCGGGCGTGGGGCTAGATATTTGCCTTCCCCCGTGAATTGTGGATCGCCCCCCCCATTCTTCCCCCTCGCTCCCTTTCTCCTGCTAGAGCTCGGCCGAGGGCGCCCGTGGACGCGTCGTCATCCCCGGCGCGGCCAGCGACCCCGCCTCGCCCGTCCGAGTTGTCCCACACGCTCGTCGTCGTCGACTCCATCTACCTGCGCCAGGAATCGAGCTCGGAGGCTGCGTGTGCGGCGAATTTGACGCCGACCGCCGCCACGGTCGCCACCTCCCCGCCTCGCGATTCGCCGTGCCTCGACCTCCCCCGGCCACCCAGACCGCTCCTCTGCCCTCCTCGTGAGCACCCTCGTCGATCCCCACCCCTATTTCCCCCTGCGCCCTGTGGCCGTCGCCGTTTGCGCCGTCTCGGAGCTCGGCCACCGTGGCCAGGAGCTCAGCTCTCCGCGCCTCGCTTTGTAGCCCCCGTGGTCACCCCGCGTGCACTCTGCCCTCCTTGTCCACGCTGTGGGCGTGCCCTAGCCTGGCCGCAGCCTACCTCGCCGGCGTGCTCGCGCTCAGGCACGGGCACGAGCAGGGCGCCGGCCCAGGCACGGGTAAACCGTGGGCAACCCCACCCCCCTGTTTAGTTAAATCGGGGATTAGACCCCCCCCCCTAATTACCCCCAGTCAATGACCAGTGGGCCCTAGACCATTAGTTATGCCCTGTTAAATAAATTGTTAAGTTAAAACCCTGAGTCTATGACATCTTGACCCCACGGTCAGATTAATATTTAAAAGAATTTAGATAAATTACAGTGTTTGACATGTGGGCCCTGGCATTTTTCTAATTAAATTAAAATGATTTATCACATGTGAGGCTGACCAGTGGGTCCCACTGGTCAGGTTTGACCAGTCAACCCTCTGTGGATAATGTTGTAATTTATTAATAAAATAAATCCAGAAAGTTGATTTAAATTGATTAAAACTTATAAAATGAATATCTTTTAATCCGTATATCGGATCGAAAAACTTTACACATGAAAATTGATCAGAAAAATATAACGAATACGGATACGCTACCTGTATGTCTACCACACCCCCTAACACACCGATCATCGACATTCCCCCCCTCCGGGCTGTCAGTCGATAATTTCCGGTACCGATAAAAAGTACCCGGATGAATTTATTCCGAACACGAAAGTTGTCCGGAATGGTTCAACTAACAAGGATACACCCCCCTTATGTTTGTCCGGTACCCACGACACCTCCGGCATGAAACCTTCCCCCTCCGGACACCCTGTCCGGTAATCACCCGGAGCCGGAAGTTCATCCCCGGATGAATTCCCGCTCCGAGCCTTATACATTGCACTGCGTTAGAACACCGTTAACTTTTCATATGTCATGTCATGCATATGTTTGTATATTATTGCTGTGTATTTACTGTTTCCTCCCCCCCTTAATCTCCGGTAGACCCCGCTGCTACCGCCGACTACACCGCCGCCGGGTACGACTACTTCGTCGACGACCCTACCCCTACCGTCGAGCTTGC
Source organism: Bromus sterilis (assembly GCA_950022295.1). Taxonomy (NCBI): domain Eukaryota; kingdom Viridiplantae; phylum Streptophyta; class Magnoliopsida; order Poales; family Poaceae; genus Bromus; species Bromus sterilis. The sequence goes on along the minus strand of OX465596.1, from coordinate 340,155,415 downwards.
AGGCAAGCAGAGCCATTCTCTTCCCCAGATATCGCCTATCTTTCCGTACATTTCTTGCACTAGGCATTGTTACTGCTGCTGCTACGATTACAACCCTATTCAATTGCATAGCCTGATTTTGTCGCCCCTTGATGTACCTTTCCTTTATCCTATGCTGCCTATTATTACTTATGCATTATTCAGCAGTGAGCCCTGCGCATTGTTAGCTAGGATTAGATAGCGGGTCGTGATCACTCAGGGGAGTGAACACGGATACAATATATACAACTGCACAGGTACGGTACAATGCAGACACCGCCAAAGGCCCCTATCTGGGTTATGCCTAGTCACCTCAAGTGTGAGCTATCAAGGAGTAATCCTTGTACTCCACTCGAGGCTGACTTTGTCTTACCGCCTTAGGGTCCTGAACAACGGTTGTCCTTAAGGTAAGAAGTCGGGCGACCCAACGGTGCCCGCGAGAGGTATATCGTCGGGAATGACAGGGAGGGTACGACCGACGTTACTGGCGTGCTTGGCCCCTGCTCGTATCTCGCGAGAGTTACCAAACCACGAAAGTCGAGCTCTACCAAGAGCACACGTGAGACAAGGTAAGGAGACGGTTCACCTTGTTGGTAACCGCAGTGACTTGGTGGGACGACAAGGCAGGCACCGATGTACTGGTGGTCCTGACTGCTGTCGTTGACCGCGGGTCGGTTAAGTCGAGGCAACGATAACGGTTGTCGCGCAGGTTAATTAAAATGCTAAATGGTTCGGCGGATGACTTGAGAGGCCCGTTGGTCTGTACGCACTACCTACACGTGGGATTACGGTGTGGGCCCTCCGCGTCGTAGTTTGTCCGAAAGCTCTTCAGACGTCAGCAGTACTGCGGCCTGATCGCCGGGAAGTGGTCTTGTCTTTTTGCTGCAGCAGGTGTGTTTGGATTTGCTTTTGCTTCACCGGCCAGACTCGCACCGTGCAGGAGCGTGCAAGGGTGACGGACCTAGACCCCTTGGCGCATAGGATATAGTCCGGCGGATGGCCTCTCTGTTGAGCCTAGGATGGGCTGCGTCGTGTCGGATAGCCTCGGTGGGGCGTTCCCTAACAAGGTTCACGCCACCCTGGAGATCCGAGCGTGTAGGCTGAACAGTAGTGCACCCCTGCAGGGAGTTTAATCTATTCGAATAGCCGTGTCCACGGTAACAGGACGCTTTATGCTGAAGCTGGATCTTACCACTAGAAACTATTATTATTAAACTGTATGGTTCCGGGTTTTCTTCCTCGCGGGGATGTCGAGGAGGTGAACTCGGAGGCATTGTTATTATTAATCATTACAACTTATATTATACATTGTTGCAGCAACTTCTGCTTCATTGTTACTTTATTGCTTTATATAAACTGTTGGCTGATTCTTACCTCATGCTGCAAGACATCGTCGGAAGATGCTAGTCTTTGATAGGCCTAGCTTCTTACCCTTATTCTGATTTCTACCTTGCAGTCCACTACATATACAGCCTCCCCTTTCCATTGATACAATGCATAATGCTTAGTAGAGGACGTAAGACTCGCGGGTATACTAGATACTCACCTTTGCTTTATTTCCCCTTTTTCGCTTTGCCTGATCGGCCGCTGCAGTCGACGTTGGAGCCCAGGAGCAGGAGTACCCCGAAGGCGGATACTACTACGTCGAGACCCCCGCTGACCAGGACCAGGAGTAGTTTCGGAGGCTCCCAGGCAGGAGGCCTTGCCTTTTCGATCTGTATCTCTGATGTTATTTGTGCTAGCCTTCTTAAGGCAAAACTTGACTAACTATGTCTGTACTCAGATATTATGGTTTGTATGACTTATGTATTCGGGTCCGAGTGACCCCCCTTTATTGTAACATATTGGTTTATCCTTTTGTGTTTAGTGTTGTGCTGTGATATTCTCACCGTGGCACCCTAATCTCAGCCGTGTACCCTGCGTGTATGATTACTGTACACGGATTGATTTTGGGGGCGTCACAATGTTCTTCCCAAAGGTGCGTCCTGGAATGTGGACGTTGATCCTCCAACATCTATCCTCTGGCGCCGAGGTCTTGAGGGTTCCAGTAAAACTGGGCAGGCCGATGTTCAGGTACTTGGTGATCTTCGTCAGGCGTCTCCCAAAAGGCATGGTCTCATCGGGCTGGGTGAACCGGGTCATGGCAGTCGACATCTATATTTTTAAAAGAGAGAAGTTAGATTTGAATAGACAAGGATACGAGAACAACGAAAAGTAGAAGGTTTGCAAAAGAAAATTTTTCCTATGGCTTTTCCATTTCTAAGGTCACGTCCTATAGTCAACATGTGCTCTGATGCCATCTTGTAATGACCCAATCCCGAATGGGGCCGAGTCTCTGTGATCTGTGCCAGTCCCTGGATCAACTTGCTGACACACACAGTACTCGATGAATAACAGAATACATCACATGTCTTTTATTACATCGGAGAGTTCAAAATAAAGAAAATTTATTACAATAGTATGGCTTAAGGCCATCAAAAACTGCGGAAGCAATAGTAGTAGTAGTGGTCCATCCGACTCCACGGCAAAACGTTGAGTATAGGACAATAACCTATTCGCACCTTAATCACCGTCAGAGTAATCTGCAACAATCGTACAGCCCAAATAGGGTCAGTACTTTGAATGTACGGCAAGTCATACCAAGGAGAAGAAAATGAAGTCCTACAATACATGAATTTGGCTGGTGGAGCTTCTACGTTTCAATTTGCATAAAGATAAATTTTTCCCTATAGAATAAGTGTTCCTAAAAAATAATCTCAAAAACACACAAGACAACCCATGGTAATTATGCCAAAAAATGATTAATTAAAGATGATGAAATTTCTCAAAATTACCATAGCTAGACGCTCAAATTGTCCAATACCGGGGACTCGGCTAATCGATTAGATTTATAAGCTCTGCAGAGGATTGTGCACTTTTCCCCACAAGACTCGACCACCTCCATGGGTATTTGCCACACTACACTTTTTATGGAAACGGGAAGGTCGAGACATGGTCTTTTAGAAGAGTTTCCCTTACTCTGGTGGTGCCCATCCCACCTACCAACACTACGTTCGTAGCACCACCTAGCAAGAGTCCCTACTACTAAGCAACCAAGCCAGAGCCCATAATGGCTTGTGGCTGCACACGTAAGCTTCTAGAAAATGACAATATGACAAAATCTCTTTAAGCCTGGGTGGCTTTCCGCAGTGATCCCTGGCCATCTCCAGGTCACTTAGGCATCTCCACTGGTTCCTCCAGGGTGCCTCCAACCATTCCACCCAGGTAGTTCATTGAGTTTAACTTGGTCCTGATTTACTACAAAGTCACTCATCTCATCGTGAATTCACTCCCCAATCCACGTCTACAAAAGCATATCACTACAATTTCCTACACGATGGTGACAAGTTAAACCTACCACAAATTGAACTATTGGGTTTGCGTGAAAGTAACTTCTACTTATGCATTCTAAGAAAGGGGTACTACATGCAATAAAACATAGGTAAAGTGGAAAGTGATCAAAGGTAGACTTGCCTGGCTGCTGCTGGTCAAACTCTAAGGACTGGAAATATTCCGCTTCGCACTCGGGGCAATCTATCGCAAACAAACAAGTGCATCCAATCAAAACATAATACAAAAGAAACGAAAACAAAGTTTCGACAAATCTTGAAAAGAAAAGGAATGAAAAAGGTTTTGTAAAACGGAACAAAATTTGTGTGAAACTTGTTGATGAAAGTCCTAAGTGATAGCGATAATTTAGGGTTTTCGATTTGCAAAAAGAATTGGTCAAAACCGAGTTACGGTTATAAAATTATGGCCAAACGAAGTTTGAATTAAAATATGTTCAAACACATATTTTAAAATTCCAAAATTTTGAAAATAGGTTTCCACGCGATAGAGGGATAAAAAAATAATTAAACGCGGGATTTGGTTTCGTCTAAAACTAATAAACGAGTAAAAATACTAGGGCTAAAATTCTAATCTAGTGAATGCTCTAAAATAAATAAATAAATAAAAACGTTTTTTTCCCATCTTCTTCTACACAGGAAGAAACGTACACGTACTGTACATGGCCGTCGGCGTCTTCTTCGTGGGGCAGCGGATCCGGCGGGGATTGGCGGCGAGGGAGGTGTCGGGGAGGAGCGGCTCGGCGTGGGGAAGCGCGGGGTGGTGGCGGCGGTCTCCGGCGTGGCTACGACGTGGCGGGGCGGCGGTGAACTCCGGCGAACTCCGGTGGACGCGTGAGCTCCGGGACGTTGCTGTGGTGCAAGAGAAGAGGCAAAAGTTTGTCCATGAGGTGCGTGACGACGAGGGCAACCGATTTCCAGAGTTTGGGGTCTCAAGACGGCTTACCGGCGACGTGATCGACGCCGAAGCGGAGCTCGACCGGCTAACTTCGGCGAGCAAATTCGCGAGCTACGGTGCGGCTTTGGGCAAGATTTTTGGGGGCTTTGGACGAGTGGGAGGAGGGGCACGCAGGGGTGATTTATATAGGGGGAGGGGGTGTCCAGATACGTGCTCCCAGCGACGAAAACCGGCAAGTGCGAAAATTCCGCCGAACTCTTTAATGGAGGATTAATGGGGGCTTTAATGGTGTCCGGGAGGAGAAGGAAGGTGCGGGGTACGCGGGGAAGGAAGGAAGGAAGGAAGGAAGGAACGGAGGGCGCGGCTGGCTGGTCGGCGCGGCCGGCCCTGGCGCTGCTGCGCTGCGTGCTGCTGCGCGCTGTGTGCGTACGCACATGTACGTACGTGCGTATGGGGAAGACGGGGTGGGGCTGGCTGCTGGGCTGGCCAGCTGGCTGGCCTGTCGGCCGATTTTTTTTTAAAATACCTCTACAAAAAAATACGTAATAAATTTTAAAAAAAATCTTATAAATATATAAGAAAAAATATTGTAAATTTTCCTTGTCTAAATAAACTACTATAAAAATCTATTTCAAAAATAAGTTTAATAAAACTCTGATAAAACCTCAACAAAATTATATATATATATATATATATTTATATATATTTTTATAAAGCCTAGGATAAATATTCCTAGCTCAATGCAATTTTATAAAATGCGAAAATTTATTTATAAAGTCATTTTGGAAAAATTAATAAATTCCAAAAGGAATTTTTAGGATTTATTAAATTCCCGAATTGCTTTATTAAAATAAAATAAATGCTCCAATATTTTCTTAACCCTTTTTATGTTGAAGAAGTCATGTTATCTTCTCTCTTGATTTTTTTATTGGGTTAAAATAAATTGGAAAGAAAATCCAAAAGATCCAATATGCAAATGGAAAAAAAATATGCACAAATGATTCTATTAACATCCAAATTTTTACAAAAATTGGGATGTTACACACGGGTTTTCAATCTTGCCACCAAAAGCCACGGTTCGAGAGTCTCCCCTTCTTTCTTCAAAGCACCAACTATGAGAGCATAATTTTCATTCTTAGTGTAATATGCATTGTCCCAAAGAATTACATTGTCTTCTGCATGCTTGTGTTATTGCTAGTCTGAAATACTGAGCTCTAGTCACCTTTAAAACTCCAGAGGAGTTTCTGCATTTATGTTTTGCTTCACTCATGGAGGCTAGCGAAATGCCAGTCAAGTATGTTCAAGCTATGTGCATTGTGATCTTGTCTTGATTTTCAGTAGCGTATTATTTACTTTTAGTTGTTTGTGATTCATGACATGAAAGAAGAATTGCTTCGTGCATTGTCCTTATAGCATTGTTTCAATACTTGCTAAACTCTTTTCGTAGTACATGCTTATATACATCTACTGAAGCAAAAGAGTTTGTCAAAGTTTTCTTTGTCGCGTCCAGTTCGTTGAACTGAATTGCTTGAGGACAAGTAATATGCTAAGCTTGGGGGAGTTGATACGTCTCAGACGTATCTACTTTTCCAAACACTTTTGCTATTGTTTTGCCCTCATTCTTGCATGATTTGGACGAAACTAACCCGGACAAACGCTTTTTTCAGCAGAGCTGCCTGTATGGTTTTATTGTGTGCAGGAAAATGGATTTTAGGTATCTCAGAAAATTCTGGGAAAATTCACAGAAAATCCACGCACCAGACGCTTCCACCAGCCAGAAGTGGGGCCAGAGGGGGGCCAAAGGGGCCCCAGGCGCCTGGCTGGCGCGGCCCCACCCCTGGCCGGGCCGGGGGGGGGGGCGCCTGGGAGGCTCCCACCTCCTCTCGTGCCCTACCTCGACTCCTATTTATTCTCATGAAGGGAAAACCCCAGAACAGAAGTCGCTTTTCCAGTTTCCGTCGCGGAGCCACCGCCACCTTCTGTTCTTCTTCGGGAGAGCTAATCTGGAGGCTGATTTGGCCTCCGGAGAGGGGAGATCGTCGCCATCGTCATCACCATCACCAATCCATCCCTCCTCCATGACTTCTCTTCACATGTGTGAGTAATTACCTGCTGTAGGCAAAGGGGATGGTAGGGATTGGATGAGTTTGATCATGTAATAGTTCGTCAGATTGTTGGGGGCATGTTGCCTATCATATACTTTGGTGTTTACCTTCTTTGCTTCAACTTGTTGCTCTTAATGCTTGTCACTTTGGGCCCGAGTGCCATGTTTTCAGATCTGAACCCTATGTGTTTTCATGAATATATTTGTGTTCTAGATCCTATCTATGAGTTGTATGCACCTATTATGGTCCGGAACCGGCGATCCCAAAGGTGACAGCTTGGGACACCAAAGGGGATGGTCCATAATTTGAGGATTCCATGTATCCATTGAGTTTATTTCTTTGTTCCGGTGCTCTTTGACAGGAGCACCTTAATCTCCATAAGTTCCCTTTGGCCCCGTTCGTAGCGGGAGGGTAGGACAAAAGATGTTGTGCAAGTTCTTATTGCAAGCACGCACAACTACCTACGGGATACATGCCTATTGTTTGATATTTTCCTAGATGATCATTGCTTTTCTGTGTGCCTTGCCCCGTGTTAGAATCTATCACATGTTCACTCTCATCCATGCAACGCCCAACCATCCATCTCCCTAGCCTACAGTGTTTTCAATCCTGCTGGTCATTAGTTGTTACTTTTGCTGTTTACTTTTGCTGTTGCCACCATCACTATCATATTACCATTACCACTTATCTTTCGTTGCAAGCAAGTATATTTCAGGTGCGGTTGAATTGACAACTCAACTGTCAAAGCTTATAAATACTCTTTGGCTCCCCGTGTGTCGAATCAATAAATTGGGTTAACTTACCCGCGAAGACTATCTCGATCCCTTACGGTTGTGGGTCATCAATGAACACGATGAGGAAGGAGAGGGAGAGCTAGCAGGAGAAGGGGAGGTGGCGCGGGGTGTTCTGGGCGTCTCCTTGGCGTCGAGAGAGGGGCAGGGGAAGCCTAGGTGGCCGGCTGTTGCGGGTATGCTCGCCACGGCGGCGAGCTGCCTGCTCTGGCGCCGGGAAGAAGACGATGGTGCCCCTGGTGGGCTGGGCTAGGGGAAAGGCTAGTTGGGCTGGGGGAAAAGGGTTATTTAGGCCGCTGTCCCATAGGGGTGGGCAAGATTAGGTTTTTCCTTTTCTTTCTATTTATTGTTTCTGTTTTCTTTTTCTTCTGAGGGCATTTTATAAAAATTCCCAAAGTATTTATAAAATCCTAAGTAGCCAATGGCAAGCCACTTTTAGGATTTGGGAATTTTTGAAATTCAAAACATTTGAATTTCAATTCAATTAGGGGTCAAATTTAATTTCCAGAGCACCTTTTGAATTTTAGAAAATTCCATGGGCATGGGAATGAACCCAAACCACTTTTGCCAAGATCAGCAACAATTCTAGGAATTTTCCAAATGTTCAAAAGATTTTTGGAAAAAGATTTTTATCTGGCCATTTAAATTAAATTCTCAGGGCTTCTGCTTTCCCCATTTTTGAATTTCATTTGAATTTTTAACATGATGCAAAGGATCAAACAAGCCCTAGCACTTACCCTAGTTGGGGTTCTGAAAACTCGCCCCCACTCAAAAGAATCTCGTCCCGAGATTCAGAAGTCGTCGGGAGGAACGAGGGGTACTCGGCACAGAGGCGGTCTTCTCTTTCCCATGTAGCTTCTTTCTCGGAGTGGTGTGACCATTGCACTTTCAGAAACTTGATCTTCTGACGACGAGTGACACGCTCTGCTGAATCAAGAATACGAACGGGGTACTCTCGATAAGAAAGGTCATCTTGGAGATCAAGCATTTCATGGTCGACTTCACGGATGGGGTCCTTGAAGCAACGCCTGAGTTGTGACACATGGAATATATCATGTACTTGGGAAAAGTGCGGGGGTAGTTCAAGTTGGTAGGCAACTTCTCCACGTTTAGCAAGAATGCGGAAAGTTCCAATGTAACGTGGGGCCAACTTGCCTTTGATACTGAAGCGTTGGGTTCCCTTCAGAGGAGTAACCCGGAGATAAGCCTTCTCATCAAGATTGTAGCTTTCTTGCCTATGATGACGATCATAGTAGCTTTTCTAACAAGACTGGGCGGCTTTCAAACGATGACGAACAATGCGAACTTGCTCTTCTGCTTCCTTGATCATATCCGGTCCAAAGAATTTTCTTTCACCGGTTTCTGACTGGTTTAGGGGTGTTCGACATCGTCGTCCATAGAGGAGTTCAAAAGGAGCCATGTTCAGACTAGATTGGAAACTATTGTTATAAGAAAATTCGGCAAATGGAAGAGATTTCTCCCAATTCTTTCCGAAAGAGATAACACAAGCTCTGAGCATGTCTTCGAGAATTTGGTTAACCCTTTCTACTTGAACGCTAGACTGAGGATGGAAAGCTGTGCTAAAGGAGAGATGAGTTCCCATAGCATTCTGGAAGCTTCCCCAGAATCTAGAGGTGAAAAGGCTACCACGATCAGAATTGATTTCCATAGGAAAACCATGAAGAGATAAAATTCTAGAGACATACAAGTCCGCTAACTGGCTAGCAGTTATGTACTCGCGAACAGGAAGGAAGTGAGCAACTTTGGAAAGTCTATCAACGACAACGAAGATGGCATTATTCCCCTTCTGAGACTTTGGAAAGCCAGTGATGAAATCCATACTGACTTTATCCCATTTCCACTCGGGAATAGACAATGGTTGAATAATACCAGCAGGTCTTTGGTGTTCTGCGTTAATGCAACGACAAACATCACATTCGGCAACAAATTGAGCAATGTCTCTCTTCATCCGGGTCCACGAAAATCTCTGGCGTAGATCTCGGTACATTTTTGTGCTACCGGGATGAATCGAGAGGGGTGTGTCTTGGGATTCTTTGAGGATGAGTTGCCTTATGTCTTGATTCTCAGGGACTACTAAACGATTTTCAAAGAATATCGTTCCTTGATCATTTGAAGAGAAACATTTAGCAACTCCGCTAACAATGTTCTCCATGATCTCTTGAATACCACTATCTTGTTTCTGGGCGGCTATGATTTGATCCTCAAGGGTTGGTTTCGCCACCAGGGTAGAAAGAAATCCATGAGGAACGATCTCGAGATTGAGCTTTTGAAATTCCTCATGAAGAAGTGGTTGATACTGTTGTAACATGAGGTTGTTACAATACGACTTACGACTTAGTGCATCAGCCATGACATTGGATTTGCCTGGGGTGTAAGAAATTCCTAAGTCATAATCTTTTATCAACTCAATCCAGCATCTTTGCCTGAGATTAAGATCTGGCTGGGTGAATATGTATTTGAGGCTTTGGTGATCAGAATAGATCTCACAACGATTACCAAGGAGGTAATGTCGCCAAGTCTTCAGGGCATGAACTACGGCAGCGAGTTCAAGATCATGGGTAGGATAGTTCTCTTCATGTGGACGCAACTGGCGTGAAGCGTATGCTACCACAAGTCGATCTTGCATAAGTATGCATCCTAACCCTTGCCGTGAAGCATCACAATAGATCTCGAAATACTTTTTTGTGTCTGGAGGCGCAAGTACGGGGGCAGAATTCAATATTATTTTTAGCTCTTGAAAGCTTTCCTCGCACTTGGGGGTCCATTGGAATTTCTTATCTTTCTTGAGGAGTTCAGTTAGAGGCTTTGCAACTTTGGAGAAGTTCTCAATGAAGCGGCGGAAATAGCTTGCTAAGCCAAGAAAACTCCTAACTTGCTTAACCGATTCAGGTGGAGTCCAATCAAGGACGGCCTGAACTCTCTCGGGATTGACATTAACGCCTTTGGCAGAAATCACGTGGCCTAAGTAGGTCACTTCTGGTAGCCAAAATTCGCACTTAGAGGACTTGGCATAAAGGCGATGCTCTTGAAGTTTCATCAATACCAACCTAAGATGTTCTGCGTTCTCTTCTTTGTTCTTCGAGTAGATGAGAATTTCATCAAGATAAACCACAACAGATTTATCTAGGTACTCCATGAAGATCGAATACATTAAGCGCGAGAATGTGGCAGGGTCAATGGTTAAACCGAATGACATGACAGTGTACTCGTAAAGACCATATCGAGTAGTGAAAGCTTTCTTGGGAATGTCCTCATTTCGGATTTTGATTTGATGATAGCCTAATCTCAAATCCATCTTGGAGAAGACAGAGGATCCAGCAAGTTGATCATAAATATCATTGATCCTGGGAAGTGGGTACTTGTTCTTTATCGTCGCTAGATTTAGCGGTCGATAGTCTACGCACATCCTTTCTGTTCCATCTTTCTTCCTTACGAACAGAACGGGGCAACCCCATGGCGATGAGCTAGGGCGGATGAAGCCTTTTGCCAACGAAGCATCAAGTTGGGTTTTTAGCTCAGCTAACTCATGTGGGGCCATTCTATATGGGCGTTTGGAAATTGGGGCTGTGCCTGGTATAAGATCCACTCTGAATTCTACACATCTGTCGGGTGGCATAGTTTAAGGGGTCGGATCTCTGGATAGCTTCCTAGATGATGACTAAGGTTTACTAGGGGCTACAACAGATATGTCAGAGTAGCAAAGTACCCCAACACGATGGTTAGTGTGGTTCTTCTTGCTAGAAGACATCTAAAGTGGGAGGAAGAGCTGCAAATGAATCACTATAGGTTTATAGAACAAAACCTACAACAAACTCTATGGAATTGTCGGGCCTGCCACCTAATAATTCTTATGGAAAGACAACCGAAATAGAGAGAAGGATTTTTCAAATGCATCAGATTATGAAGAAACCTGGAATGACTCGGACAACATAACGTCTGTAATTGCAAGAGAAATGGAAATCCTCAAAACATTTCAACAGCTCTTACATAAGAAGTTCAAAACATGAAGCACAACGACTCTAGACAAACGAACACAACTTTCCTACGGCTACAAGGAAGCAAACAACGAGATGTTCTAGTAAGACATAGATAAGCCTAGTCCTATCTTCCCGTAGAAAAGATGAGGGTGACTCAGAACTCAGATCGATGAGGGTAAGGAGAAAAAAAGAAGTCTTACGTTGTTCCCTTATACCCAAGTAACTATATAACTATAGAATGCTAGACTCGACTTCGACCAAGGGTTTGATAATCCTACAGATAGTCCTGCTCTGATACCAAGTCTGTCGGGACCCGGAATATGCATATGTAATTCCAGTCACAACTCAATCATATGGAGAGCCGAGAGCCGTACCCACTTGTCTAAGCAGACAAGGCCAAGCACAAAACACTCTCGGAAAGCATCGAACGTGAGGGGCATCCCATCCAGGCCGGATGATCAACTGAGATGGGTCCTCATCGCCCGCTCACTAGTCTAAATGATTATGGGTGGTGAAATCCCATACTCATAAACAAGTCGCCTCAACCATATTATCGATTGAATTATAACACTTACATAAACAGACTCCAGCCCGATCAGTTAGTCGGGATCTCCGGCGGGCTCAATCATACAACAAAGTGTGCCACGTGACAGAGTCACGAGCAATCGAATCGCGATGCCCCAAGCTGCGCACATCTAAGGGCCACTTGGTGTATAAAAGACCGCTGGCAAGAACACAACTAAGTTATCGAAAACCCATACTAAGACATGCATGTTATAATCATACACGCAACACACATGTCTAGTATGAACAGCAGGTATCATCACATAACTCTACAATGTACTTCTTTTATATTTATGTTCTTGAGTAATTCTTGCATGTTCTCCGTTGTTGTTTAGTGCTTTGGCCAAGTAGTAGGTAGTGACTCCAAGAGGGAACGCTATGCTCGATTGTGGGTTCATGCCCCATGATGACTAGCTTGCGTGACAGAAACATGAGTCTAGGGGATGTCATGTTGCCACAAGGGGGAAAACAACGATGTTTGTAACCGCCGTTGCAAGGATTGTTTACTTTACGCAAAGTGCTTTTTAATGCAATTGTCTGCTGCTTTGGGTTTACACTATGGGTGGGGCTCGCAACTTAATACCAGCGAGATGTTCTGGATAGATATCTCAAGGTGGATGATTAGTAGTAGATGCAGTTGGATTTCGGTCTACTTATTTTGGCGTACTGCCCATGCTTTTGAGCCTCGTCCTTTCTTTTTAGCATAGTTAGCATTGCGGTGCGTTTTTAATCCTGTCAATTGCCCAGCTGTGATTTGTTTACATCGCATAGCAGTTTTATCGTCTTTTGGGAGAGAGACATCACTAGTGAACATCACGGGATCCCGGTCCATATTCTCATCACTGTTTACACGCTCAATTTATTTCCTGCTTTTACTTTCTAGTTGCTATCACCATTATCATTATCCCTTGTGTTTGATCCTTTGTAAACAACAAGGCCGGAGAGATTGACAACCTCTCTGAACTTCGTTGGGAACAAAGTTATTTGTATTGTGTGTGATACACGAGAGATGATAATTGCTTCTCGCCCTTCGTTGGTTACCCCAAGTGGAAGGTGAGATGCAACGTAGCGGCAAGTTTCCCTCGGTGAAGATACCGAGGTTTGTCTCTAGTGGGACTCCGGAGATGATAAGTAGGTGTCAGGGGCGCAGCTGACGTGGACCCGCACATAGACACAAATAAATTTGCTCCCAAAAAAGTTCAGAGAGGTTGTCAATCTCTCCGGTCTTGTTGTTTACAAAGGATCAAAACACAAGGGATGATGATAATGATAGCAACTGAAAGTAAAAGCAGAAAAGTATATGAGCGTGTAAACAGTGATGAGAATATGGACCGGGGTCCCGTGATGTTCACTAGTGATGTCTCTCTCCCAAAAGACGATAAAACTGCTATGCGAGGTGAACAAATTACAGATGGGCAATTGACAGGATTATAAACGCACCGCAATGCTAACTATGCTACAAAGAAAGGAAGAGGCTCAAAAGCATGGGCAGTACGCCAAAATAAGTATACCGAAATCCAACTGCATCTACTACTAATCATCCACCTTGAGATATCTATCCAGAACATCTCGCTGGTATTAAGTTGCGAGCCCCACCCAAAGTGTAAACCCAAAGCAACAGACAACTGCATTAAAAAGCACTTTGCGTAAAGTAAACAATCCTTGCAACCGCGGTGACAAGCACCATTGTTTTCCCCCTTGTGGCAAGATCACATCCCCTAGACTCATGTTTCTGTCACTCAAGCGTGTCATCAGGGGGCATGAATCCACAATCGAGCATAACGTTCCCTCTTGGAGTTACTACCTACTACTTGGCCAAAGCAATAAACAGCAACGGAGAACATGCAAGAATTACTTAGGAACAAAAATATAAAAGATAAGAACCAAATATATTACTCTATCACAATCTGAACATAATCTCATAATCCATCAGATCCCATCAAACTCAGAATAGCAACGGCAGAAAGATTACATATGTGCCTCGATCATGTAGGGCAGCTCACGAGGTCTAAACCATGAAGAACAAAGAGGGTAGGAGAACATCACATAGCTACTGATCACGGACCCAAGGTCCAAAGGAAACTACTCACGACACATCCGGGAATCGTCCATGGTGAAGGGGAAGCTCCCGGAGGTCGATCCTCCCTCCGACAGGGTGTAGGGAAGAAGTCTGCTGGCGCTCCCGATCTTGGAAGCGCGGCGGCGGAATAGAGTCGAGATCGCGAAAAAGGGTTCTGTCTTCGGGGGTTTCACGTCACGGGGAATAAATGGGCGAAGGGGGCAGCCAGGGGGGCCACCATGTGTCCAGGCAGCCACCCGACCAGGCCCCACCCTAGGACGCGCCACCTGGCCGCCTGGGCACCAGGTGGGTCCCCTCCGGCCCTCCTTCGGGACTCTGGAAGCTTCCGTTAAGCTAATTTTTTATCTGATTTTCCCAGATTTTTGGAGCACTTTTAATATGGGGGAAAACTGAAATAGAAAAACAGCAGAAAACAGAAACTGGCACTAGGGTGCACTGAGTTAATAGGTTAGTACATATATGATTAAAAGTGTATTAAAGTGTATCTAGATCATAGCAATATCACACAAAACATGCATGGAGCAAGCATAAATTATAGATACGTTTGGGACGCATCAGTGTGCAGGTCCACGTCAATTGCGTCGTTGACACCTTCTTATCATTGCCGGAGTCCTACGGGAGACAAACCCTATCCTCTACATAGGGGAAATTTGCTGCTATCCTACATCTCACCTTCCACTTGGGGTAACCAACGAAGGGCGAGAAGCCATTATCACTTCCGCACATCAATGTTGCATGGCAATTTATCTCGGAAAGGCTATGGTAATGCCTTGATAGGTAGGTATGGTGACTGTTTTGAGGAAGGATATAAGGAGGTTTATGATGACAGAGCGTATCATGCCAAGGGTGTGGATGCACCGGCGAAGTATGCGCCAACTCTCGAGATGAGAAAATGGAAATGCACGATACCGAAGAGGCTAGAAAAATATGGGTGGTGGAAGTGTCAAATTTTGAATACTTACATTAGTTCGAAGAACTCATGCACTTATTATCGGTAAATCTCAATCTAATCAGGAGGTTCAGAATGAGACAAGTACACCGAGGAGGAGTGTATAGGTTTTTGGTTATCCTTGCGCATCCTCGACTCATGGTACGTGAGTGTACTCTAATATCCGGTTCCTCCAAAGATTAGCGATCCATCTAGTAGCTAGAGTTCTCAAGTAGTTTTTTTGTAGTTTTTCAAAAATAAACACGGATTTCCCAAAATACGACATCTATCACTTATAGGCTAAAGCTCTTGACACAAAAAGTTCAAACTTGACCCCAAACAGTAGCTCAAAACTATTGCAAGTTACTACTACAATTGAATAGCAACCTCAATTACCTACTTCAAGTCAAGACACACAACTCAGTGCAATAGGCCAACTCTCTAAACAATATAGACATGAAGACTCCAGAGTGTTATAGCAATAACCTAAACAAAAGCATGAAAACTAAGAGCTAAGCATGACAACAACTACGAAAAGATAAAGAACACACACAACAAAGAAAGATAAGCATGAAAATCCTATGATGTGTTCTAGGTTGAAGTGGAGCGTATTTCTCTCCCACACAAAGAAATATGCGTTCTAACTTGTTATGAACAGCAAAAAAAGCTAAAGAAAACTAAAAAGTAAAGAGCAACACGCTCCAAGCATAGCACATAACGAATGAAGTGATAAAAATATAGTCGAACGATAGACAAACTGGTAATTGTTGATGGAGAAGGGGATGCACCGGGGCATCCCCAAGCTTAGACGCTTGAGTCTCCTTGGATATTTCTTGGGGGTGCATGGGGGCATCCCCAAGCTTGAGAGTTTGACACTCCCGGATCTTCTTTCATCATCTTCCTTCGCACACTTGAAAACTCCCTTCATACATAACTCATCATAAGCTGATTAGAATGGTTAGTACCCATAATAAAATAATTTGAATCTACTGGAAATAAATATATTCTTGAAGACCTACTGTTTCTCAAGATTCCCAAAAAGTTTTTGTAAAGAAAAAACTAGCGCAAGATTTGCAAAACTAGGAAAACGCAAAACATGGCAGAATCTGTGAAAAACAGACCAGCAGGTAGTAAATAATTTGTTTGGGGTACTTCCGCAACTCAAATAAAAAAACTCAGAACATATGCACGAAAGATAATTGTATATATAACGCTGTCAAAAAAATTCAGATAAAAAAGTGATCTAATGATTTTATCCGCATTTTTCCGTCAAGGGACAGGATCTGTTTTCTGGACAACACGTCACAACTTTTCAACTTTCATGCAATCAGAGGCTAAAATTGGCACAAAGCTTGAAAATAAAGATACAATGATGTTGCTATAGTAGTAAAAATCATCAAGACCACTAAAAACAGAAGGAAAAACAAATTGAGTTGCCTCCCAACAAGCGCTTTCTTTTACGCCTTTGAGCTAGGCACAAAGCAAAAAGATCAAGCTTTATCATGTGTAAGAGAATAGCTAGCCCGTGTAACGGACTCAAAAGGTAACTTAATCTTCTTTCTAGGGAAGCGTTCCATCCCCTTATTGATAGAGAAATTGAATTTTATATTCCCCTCTTTCATATCAATGACGGAACCAACGGTGCGAAGAAAAGGACGTCCCAAAATAATTGGACATGAAGGTTCACACTCAATGTCCATAATAGTAAAATCAACGGGAACATAATTATCATTGACAATAATAAGAACATCGTCAATCTTCCACAAAGGTTTCTTTACGGAAGAATCAACAAGACGAACACCAAAAGAACAAGGATCAAAAGGTTTCAATTCAAACATATCATACATTCTTTTGTGCATAACGGAGGTACTAGCTCCAACATCACATAAAGCATAGAAATAGAAGTATTCAATTTAATTTTGATCATAGGATCCAAACCATATTCTAGCTTTCTAGGTATGTAGGCTTCTAACCTAAGCTTCTCCTCCATATCTTTAATGAGAGCATTGGTGATATGCTCCGTGAAGGCAAGATTTATTGTGCTAGTGTGGGGGTCTCTAGAAATTTTGTGTAGTAAACCAATAACTTCAGGAAGGGTGCAGTTGTCAAAATCAAGGTCACTACTATCAAGTAAGGTGGTAGTGATGTCATTTAGGCTTACTTTTTTGAAATCCTCTATGTTCATAGGAGTTTCTTCTTCTACGGTTGAGGTACTAGCATCACCATTAATAGGTCTAATGGGACTAGGAGTGTGTTGGGTGCTAAGAGTTTGGATATCGTCAACAACTTGGATAGTAGCAATGGTATGGTGTGTAGGAAGTCTACTAATTCTATCTTCTTACTCCTTTTCTCTAGCCCATCTATCTTTAAGTTTGGCCAACATTCTAATGTTTTCATTAATTTGCACTTGAATAGCTTTCATAGGAGTGGTCTTCCTCTCCTCGAGGGGAGAAGTTCTAATTTCAAGCAATTCTACCTCATGGGCTAAGTTGTCTACCTTCAAACTGAGGCTATCTAGTTTTTCTAATTTCTCTTCTACACTCTTGTTGAAGGCTTTTTGGGTAGTGATAAAGTCCTTAACCATGCTCTCTAAGTCATAAGTGGAGTTCCTGGTGGTAGGATAAGTGTTGTTCTTCCCATAGTTGTTGGATGGGAACTGTCTAGGATTGCTACCAAAGTTACTCCTATAAGCATTATTGTTGAAGTTGTTTCTATAGATAAAGTTCACATCTACTTGTTCTTGAGCAACCAAGGAATTTAAAGGAACATCATGAGGATCAATAGGAGCTTGCTTGGTAAGTAAAGACATGATGAAGTCAACTTTTTCATTTAGGGAGGAGATCTCCTCGACAGAGTTTACCTTCCTACCAGTTGGAGCTCTTTCTGTGTACCATTGGGAATAGTTGGTCATCATCTCATCTAGTAGTTTTGTGGCAGCACCAAGTGTTGTAGACATAAAGGTTCCTCCCGCAGCCGAATCTAACAGGTTCCGCGAGGTAAAGTTCAAGCCTGCATAAAAAGTCTGGATAACCATCCAAGTAGTCAAACCATGTGCAGGGCAATTCTTAACAAGAGATTTCATACGTTCCCAAGCTTGGGCAACGTACTCATTATCCAATTGCTTAAAATTCATAATATTACTACTCAATTGGATAATCTTAGCAGGTGGATAGTACTTTCCAATAAAAGCATCCTTGCACTTGTCCCAAGAATCTATGCTATTCCAAGGCAAGGATTGGAACCCAATTTTAGCTCCTCCTCTCAAGGAGAAAGGAAAAAAGCTTAATCTTAACAATATCACCTTCTACTTATTTATACGTTTGCACATCACAAAGCTCAACAAAATTATTCAAGTGTAAAGAAACAACATCTCCAGCACCGGAGAACTAATCTTTCATAACAAGATTCAGCAAAGCAGGTTTAATTTCATAAGAAGATGTTGAAGTGGCAGGTCTAACAATAGGAGTCCAGATAAAGTCAGTGTTGTTGTGACTAGTGAAGTCACACAACTTGGTGTTTTCAGTGGTACCCATAATAGTAGCAGCAAGCAGGACAAACATTTTTTTTGTGATTTTTGATAAAGGACACAAAGAAAAAAATGAAAAGGTAAACTAACAAGACTAAAAAGCAAAGATAAAAGATAGCGTGCAACTCCCCTATCTTGAAGAGCGGAGTCCCCGGCAACGGCGCCAGAAATTACTCTTGATGGCACTGAAGTAGTGCTCCTCGTTGGCTACTGATAGGTCCCAAACGTATCTATAATTTCTGCTTGCTCCATGCATGTTTTGTGTGATATTGCTATCATCTAGATACACTTTCATATACTTTCGATCATATTTGGACTAACCTATTAACTCAGTGCACCCCAGTGCCAGTTTCTGTTTTCTGCTGTTTTTCTATTTCAGTTTCCCCCCATATTAAAAGTTCTCCAAAAATCCGAGAAAAATCAGATAAAAAATCAGCGTAACAGAAGCTTACAGAGTCCCGAAAGGAGGGCCGGAGGGGCCCCACCTGGTGCCCAGGCGGCCAGGTGTTGCGGCCTAGGGTGGGGCCGCGCCGGGTGGCCGCCTGTACACCTGGTGGCCCCCCTGGCTGCCCCCTTCGCCTATTTATTCCCCGTGATGCGAAACCCCCGAGGACAGAACCCTTTTTCACGATCTCGCCTCTGTTCCGGCGCCGCCACGCTTCCAAGATCAGGAGCGCCAGCAGACTTCTTCCTGGCACCCTGCCAGAGGGAGGATCGACCTCCGGGAGGTTCCCCTTCACCATGGACGCTTCCCGGATGTGCCGTGAGTAGTTTCCTTTGGACCATGGGTCCGTGATCAGTAGCTATGTGATGTTCTCATCCCCTCTTTGTTCTTCATGGTTTAGACCTCGTGAGCTGCCCTACATGATCGAGGCACATATGTAATCTTTCTGCTGTTGCTATGCTGAGTTTGATGGAATCTAATGGATTATGAGCTTATGTTCAGATTGTGATAGAGTAATATATTTGGTTCTTATCTTTTATATTTTTGTTCCTAAGTGAAAGTGCAATCTTGCCCTTAATTATATTTTGATGTTGATGACAATGTACATATAGAGGACTAATAATGTTTGCCAAGTATATCTCATGTTTTAGTCCTCGGTTCGTTGTGGTGGTGGATCAAGGACCATCTAATCGTATCAAAATGCTCAAGATTCGGAACCAATCCAAGGTGAAGCGTAAACTTTTCGGTTAATCTTGAGTATAGGGATCCCCGCACTATTAAGAGGGGATCAGTGGGTTTGTGTTTAAGATTTTCTCAAAGCTAATTAAAACAAAAACATTCCGAGACAAAATCGTAGCTAAAATGTAAAGATCTGATCACTGCTCTCGGGCGTCCAACAATTCAAAGTTTCGGACGTCCGACAGCCATCGGACGTCCGACATCTCATATACCGTTTTTCGTAGGAAAGGTCAGTGTGCATGGAAATTTGCCGGAAGTCCGACGTGTTTCGGACGTCCGACCCCTCGGACGTCCGAACTCTGTCGGACGTCCGATATGCTACTGACCTTTTCCTCGGGTGTTGTATGCTGAACTCATGTTGAACACTTCGGACGTCCGACCTGGTTCGGACGTCTGACATTTGGACTTTCGGACGTCCGACACCTGACGGACGTCCGACACTTGCACATCTTATTGCCCCAACGGCCATTTTGTCCCTTGGGCTATAAATACCCCCTCACCCCCACTTGTGAGGGTTGACCACTTCATTTGCAAACACCCAAGAACACAAGTGCTCCCTCTCACTCTCTCCCTCACCAAATCTCAGATCCCGGAGAGTTCCTTGAGAGTTCTTGATGGATCTTTCACCGAGTGATAGATCCGCCCCTTCCCCATCTTCCAACCAAAGAAAATCGTGTTTTGAGCAAGTCTTGAGCATTTCCCATTGATCTTGTTACTCTTGGAGGTTGGAGACTCCTAGGCAGGTAGGAGTTCTTCGGAGAGGAATCAACCATTGTGATTACCCCCGTTGAGTTTGTGAGGGTTTGGTGACCACCTTTAAGGTCAACCGGTAGTGGTTGGGAATCACCTTCGTGGTGATATCTCAAGGGGAATAGAGTGAGCCTTCGTGGTGTTGGTGTGCCTTCGTGGTTTCACCCACTCTGTCCGAACGGTGAGTAGCTTCCCTCCAATGAAGTGAACATTGGGATACATCGTTGTTTCCGCGTCATTCGGTTATCCCTAATCTTTCCCCTTATTACTTGTGCTACCGTATTATTTTCCCCTCACTTGCTTTAGTATATTGTGCTTATCGTGTTTCTTGTCTTTGCTAAATAGACCGTGCAATTTGTTAGGCACACCTTTATCTTCCGCATTATTGCCTAAAAATTGCTAAGTAGTGATAAAATTTGTATAAGACCTATTCTCCCCCCCTCGCCCTCTAGGTCTATCTCGATCCTTTCAATTGGTATCAGAGCCTCGTGCTCTATTCTTGTGGCTTAACTGCCCTAGAGCGAGATGACAAAGAACGGCATCCCCGAAAGTTCGGGTGCCAATGTGGAGGAGGTCGCAATTGCTGCGGATGCCGCGAGTTCGGAAGCCGAGTGATTGGCTGCCGAACAAAGGGCCGCCGCACAAGCTGCGTTACCTCCTTCCACGGGGCATGTTAGTTGAGGATCCCAAGTTATTCACCTTCGGAGATATGGAAAAATCCTTGCAAAAGGCTTTGGACAATCAAAGGAAGGAAATGGAAGCCTCCTTTGCAAGATTGAAGGCTTCGGCATCGGAGTCACAAACGTCAAGTGGTGCGGCCCCTAGGTCCCCACAAGCGACCTTTGTGTACCCCGATTCCGAGGCTCCCTTGCAAAGAGGTGGTCCCTACCAATGGGACTATCCTGCTCCTAAGCTTGTGTAACCTAAGTATAACTTTACCGGCAATCCGTCGGTACTAACCGAGAACACTAACTTTTTGGATTGGAAAAGTCTTATGGCAGATTATCTTAGGTTTGTGTGCGAACCCATGTGGAACCTCATCGACTCCGGGAAAGGCTATTATCCCGTTGATCCAAACAACCTTACTCCAAGTGAAGTGTTTGATCGACATATCAACCTTGCGGCTATTGGGTTCTTGAAAATAGGAATGTATGAGTTGACACGTGCACCATTTCTTCATATCACCAATGCCAAGGAAATGTGGGATACTCTTCTCATTGCCAAGTCCGGCACCGGGTCGCTTCAAATGACAACATTTGAGACCGCAAAGAATGCATTGCACAACCTTCACATGAAGAAAGATGAGACGCCCCAACAACTTCATATGCGTCTCAAAGTTCTCTCTGCTCATGTCCAATCCTTCACATGTGAGAAATCTTTGGATGGATATCAAATCACCAACCGTTACCTTGTGGACAAGATGTTGAATGCTCTCATGGTGTATTCTCATCAAATGGTGTGGGAATTGAGGCGTATGCCCGACTTCTTCAAGATTACACCGGATGATGTGATTGCCACCTTCTTGCAATATGAAGAGCACCTAAAGGAGTCCAAGAGACTACTTTCCACATATGGTGGTCCGTCCTCAAACCTTGCACTCAAGGCTAGGCTCGAGGAGTTTGATGATGATGAGGAAGAAGATGAGTATGAAGATGATGATAACTCCGATGATACTCCCTCATATGATGATATTGCTCTCTTTGTGAAGAGGTTCACCAAAGGGGACTTCAAGGGAAGATTCCAAAAGAAGAAGACAAGAAACTGCTACAACTGTGAGAAACCGGGTCACTTTGCGGAGGAGTGCCCGTATGAGAAAAGAGAGGACAAACCTCGATTTCCTCGGAAGGAAGTTTCCAAGAAGATCCCAAATCCTCTCAACAACAAATTCAAGAAGAAAGCATTGTTGGATCTAGAAGGGCCCGATCCCGAGGATGTTGGTGGTGTTGCCGGATTTTCTCAAGATACACAAAAGACCTTGAAGCTTCTCAACAAGGAAGGTGAAGTTGTGAACTACAACTACATGAGTGACTACACCGACAATGCACACAAGTGCCTCATGGCCAAGTTGGTTGATGATGACACTCCCTCCTCCTCGGCTAAGATCAAGGTAACTCCTATTGATGAGTCCTTCATGATCTCTTCCGAACCTCATGAAGAATTTCATGATGCGGAAAGTGATGATACTCATGCTATTTGTGAAGATTTGTTGTTTGCTAAAGTGAGAAAAATGATGAGCTCTCTCAAAGGAAACAAGCTCAAAATATTTCAATTACTTATGGATGTGGTGGGTAAGCACTCCACAACCATTAAGGACCTTGAAATCCTCCTCACCGAGGAAAAGGAGAACTATACTCTCCTTGAGCGAAAAATTGACTTTGAGGAAGCTCAAAATGATAACTTGTGCAAAGTTGTTCACGCATCAAATGACTTAAATGACAAGAATGTTGCCTCCTTGAAAAAGGCTAATGAAATATGTAAGGAACTTGCTAATGATATGAGCAAGCATGTGGAGCTAAACACCTCTCTTTCTAAGGATGTTGAGGTACTCACCGTGTCTCTCAAGACAAAAGATGAGGAACTCACCACCCTTAAGAAAAATCTTGAGGCTCAAAAACTTGCTCATATAAAAACACTTACTAAGATGTCTCCTCCCACTATTGTGCATATTGATGATTGTGCTACTAACTCTTCCCTTGATCAAGCATCTCTCATTGAGGAGAACTTAGCTCTTCATGCTCCACTAAAGAAGGGCCTCTTGACTTGTGCCCAAGGCGAGAAAAACCTAAATGATGTATTAAGTCATCACAAGGAGTCCTTTTCTAAGGAAGGACTTGGGTTTGATCCAAGTACGAGTGTGACAAAGGATGTCACCCTTAGCAAGGAATCAACTCCCCAAAAGGTGATCTTTGTTCGTGAAGGGCACAAGGACAAAGGTAAGAATTTTTTTGATGAGGTTGGTGTTGGGAATGGGAAGGCCACTAGGGGCAACCCACTTCTAACAAAAAGAAGGAGAAGATGCCTCCATCTTATGTGCTCCGTAAGGAAAAGGATGGAGAGGTGTTTGCAAAATTCGTTGGGCCCCGTAATGCTTTCCGGTTTTATACCATTTGGGTTACAAAGACCCTTGTTACTAACCTTAGAGGTCCCATTGCAAAATGGGCACCTCTAACCAAAGCTTAAATCTATGTGTAGGATGCTATCTCTGGTGGAGTCAAATGGGTGATTGATAGTGGATGCACCAATCATATGACCGGAGAAAGCCGTTTGCTCAAGGACTTCATGGATGCAATTCAACCATATATGAGCATTGTATTTGGTGGTGGTTCCAAGGGAAAGGTACTTGGGTTGGGCAAGGTGGCTATCACTAATGACATGTCTCTTGCAAATGTCATGCTTGTCCAATCCCTTCAATACAATTTGTTTTCCGTTCATCAATTAGCTTCGGTTGGTTATGATACACTATTTGGTCTAACAAGTGTGAAAGTCTTTAGGAGAGATATTCTCGAAGTGGACTTTGTTGGAGAGTTGGATGGCAACCTTTATACGGTTGATTTCTCGAAAGAGAGTACTTACCATGAAACTTGTCTAATGGCCAAGGCCGACAAGGGGTGGCTACGGCATCGCCGGCTAGCCCATGTCGGTATGAGAAATATAAAAGATCTCCTAAAGGGTGAACACATCCTCGGGCTAACAAACGTGTCTTTTGAGAAAGATCGTGTGTGTAGTGCATGCATAGCCGGGAAGCAACATCAAGCAAAGCATACCCCCAAGAATATCGTGTCAACTTCAAGGTCTTTGGAGATCCTCCATGTGGATCTCTTTGGTCCTCCATCATGGGATAGTCTTGGTGGGAAGAAATATGGTCTTGTCATTGTTGATGATTATTCAAGATATACATGAGTATTCTTTCTCAAGTCCAAGGACGAGACGAAGGCCACCTTCATTGATTTTTCCAAACAAGCCCAAAGGAAATACAACATGGCTATCTTGGTAATACGAAGTGAAAATGGCTCCGAATTCAAGAACTACACTTTAGAAGAATTCTTGAGTGACGAGGGGATTGAACATCAATATTCCGCACCGTACACCCCTCAACAAAATGGTGTAGCCGAGAGGAAGAACCACACTCTTGTGGAGATGGCCCGGTCCATGTTGGATGAGTACAAGTCACCATATAGTTTTTGGGCCGAAGCCATCAACACCGCTTTTCATGCATCAAACCGGCTCTTCCTTCGCAAGATCTTGATGAAGACCCCCTATGAGCTTCTAACCGGTCACAAGCCAAACTTCAAATACTTCCGAGTATTCGGTTGTAAGTGTTTCTTTCTCAATAAGAAAGACCAGCTAGCTAAGTTTCAATCCAAAACAATTGAGGGTATATTTTTTGGGTATGCTTCAAACTCTCACGCCTATAGGGTCTACAACAAATCCACCGGATGTGTTGTGGAAACTTGTGACGTGGAGTTTGATGAATTTAATGGCTCCCACGCGGAGCAAGTTGATCTAAGTGATGTAGGAAATAATGAAGATTCTTCTCAAGACATCTTGGCTATGGGCATTGGAGATCTTGTGCCCATTGCTCAAGTTCCTAGAGATGATGAGGTGTGTGATGGGCCAAGTGTTCCACCACCACAAGCACCTCCTCCTACCACTCAAGATCCAATTTCTCATGATGAGCCCATTATCAAAGAACAAGAACAAGACCCTCCACAATCCAATGTAGTTGCTCAACCACAAGTTGATGATGCGGTTGATCCACGAGATCGGCTTGACCACATTTTCCTTGGAGAAAATGATACTATCGAAGATGGCTCCGCCCTTGATGATGAAGCAAATGTTGTTCATGAACCCGAATGGGTGGAGCCTATTGAAATTCCAACTTCAATCATGCCATTGGTGGCCAGACGTGTTGATGTTGACAAGATTCTCACGGGATTGGGGAAAGGTATAGTTACTCGCCGTCAACTTATGAACTTTTGCACTCAATTCTCGTTTGTGTCTAGCATTGAACCACTTAGGGTTGAACAAGCACTTGAGGATGCGGATTGGCTCATTGCAATGCAAGATGAGCTCACTAGTTTCACCCGGAATGAAGTATGGTCTCTCGTGGAGAGGCCTTCCGGTAAAGATCATAACATCATTGGAACCAAGTGGATTTTCAAGAACAAGCAAGATGAATATGGTAATATCATTCAAAACAAGGCAAGGCTAGTGGCTCAAGGGTACTCCCAAGTTGAAGGCTTGGATTTTGATGAGACCTTTTCTCCCATTGCCCGTCTTGAATATATACGTATGTTTCTTGCTTATCCCGCATTCGATGGATTTCCATTATTTCAAATGGATGTAAAAAGTGATTTTCTTAATGGTCCACTACAAGAGGATGTATATGTAGCACAACCACCCGGCTTTTGTGACCCTCATGACAAGGACCACGTGTAAAAACTTCATAAGGCATTATATGGTCTTAAGAAAGCCCCTAGGGCTTGGTATGACCATCTTAGGAAGTTTTTACTCGAGGAAGGATTTGTGAGGGGTGTCATTGATGCCACTCTTTTTACCAAGAGAACCAATGGTGAATTTCTCATATGCAAAATCTATGTAGATGACAATATTTGGTTCCCCTAATCCATCTTGGTGCAAGTGGTTCTCGGAAACTATGAACAAGAACTTTGAGATGTCCATGATGGGGATCTTGAAGTATTTCCTTGGATTTCAAATCGCGCAATTTGCCGAAGGAACCTTCATCTCCCAAACAAAGTACATTCAAGATATGCTCGTGAAGTTTGGTATGAAGGATGCCAAGCCATGCAAGACACCCATGCCAACCAAGGGTTATCTAGATCAAGACCTTTCCGGTATTCCGTTTGATGCTACTCTTTATCGTTCTATGATAGGGTCATTGATTTACCTTTGTGCATCTAGACCGGATATTATGCTTAGCATAGGAATGTGTGCAAGATATCAAGCCTCTCCTATGGAGAGTCATCATTTGGCGGTTAAGCACATTCTTAGATACCTTGTTCATACTCCTTTGTTGGGCCTTTGGTACCCCAAGGAAGCCAAGTTTGATCTCTTGGGGTACACCGATGCGGATTGGGCCGGAGACAAGGTGGATCGGAAGTCAACATCCGGTTCATGCCAATTTCTTGGGCGCTCATTGGTAAGTTGGCACTCCAAGAAGCAAAAATGTGTCTCTCTCTCCACCGCAGAAGCCGAGTATGTGGCCGCCACAAGTTGTGCCACTCAAATCTTGTGGATGAGGCAGACTTTGAAGGATAATGGCCTGACCTATCAGAAGGTACCCATTCTATGTGACAATGAAAGTGCTATCAAGATTGCCAACAACCCTTGTCAACACCCTCGCACCAAGAATATTGACATTCTTCATCACTTCATACGGGATCATATTCAAAAGGGTGATATTGTTCTTTCACATGTGGGCACCGACAAGCAACTTGCCGATATCTTCACCAAGCCATTGGATGAAGCAAGATTTTGCCAACTAAGGGGTGAACTTGGTATCTTGGAACGTTATAGCTTCTCAGACTAGGGGTATCTTGCTCTCATTCATGCACATAGCAAATAACTTGTCTAGATGTAGGCATGTATGTAGGGGGAGAAACTCAATCAATGAGTTCTCTACTCTCTACGTGATGCATAAATGGATTCACACATCAACAATCCGCGTGCTCACCACGGTGAACCCACGTGTAGCGGTTATCGATGGAGTAAGTGTCTTTGGACCCAAGGTACATCTTCGCGGTGTCAAAGCACTATACACTCAAACATGATGGCCTCGGCCACCGCCTCTCCTTTGTGAAAGGTTTTGTGTGCTCATCCATGTGTGCCTATGATTTTGTGTGTTTCTCTACCTTTGGCCCCTATCATAGCTGATTGAACTGATTGAGTAAATTATTTTTCAACATTTTCGGGTTTATATGACAATGATCAGTAGCTTGTCGGACATCCGTTGGCTTTCGGACGTCCGACGTGACTCATCGGATTTCCGACATTCCCTGCTACCATGCACCTGATGGCCCTGCCTTGCCTGCTTTGCTGTCTCAGCCCTCTTCGGAAATCCGATGGATTTCGGACGTCTGACACGCCGGACGTCCGAAACCCATCGGACGTCCGAAGTGGGCTGCACTATATATACTGGCCATCGGGCCGAGGGGGCAGTTCTTTCCCCTCGGCCGTTCCTCCCTGGTTTGGATCCTGCGCTGCCTTCGCCTGGTCACACCGCCGGCCGCCCCGGCCTCCCCGGTGTTTCCCCTCTCCGGATCTGCTCCCCCGTGGGCTTCGAGATGGTGAGGACGAAAACATCCGCTCGCAAGCATCGTGATTCCTCTGGTTCCAGTGGTGGTTCCGGGGATGAACGACCCCGTCTTCGTCGCCGCATGAAGCACCCCACGTACGTGGATCCATCTTCGGACAGTGAGCACACTCCTAGCGCGGAGGATAGCGCCTATGGATCCGACTTTGAGTACGAGGAAAACATTGTGGGCGAAGAGGAGGATATGTTTGCTGCTGAAGATCCCCCTGTGGTGACTCGCCCCTCCAAACTTGGCGTGCGTCGCCCGACTAAGGGCTCCTCTTCGGCATCCGGAACTCGTGATGATGAGGATCCTGCCGATGCTCCTCCTATGCCTCCGATACATATCTCCTCCGAGCCAGTGGTTGCTATTGGCCGTATGATGGCGGACTACTCGAAGATTTCTCTGGATGCATACCGCAAGCTTCGCCGTGTCAATCAGTTTGTGGCTCCTCAGGATTGTCTGGATAGAAGGTTCCGGACCAATGTGCAGGCAAATATCTTCACGTCAGTTGCAGTTCGTCAGGAACTTGCAAACTCTCATGCCTGCATTCCCCTTGACTTCTGCCAGGCCAATCCGGACAAGTTTCCCGGTGTGATGGATCTTATTGATTCTGTGGGGCTCGGTCCAGTCTTCAGCTTTTGGCGTGACTGGAACACTGATGCGATCCTCTAGTTCTATGCCACATGCTACTTCCACACCAATCACCGAGAGATCTCATGGATGACTGGTGAGCAGCAGTGCACTGCCATGTTTGCTCAGTTTCAGAAAGCTCTGAACATTCTCTCCTCTGGTGTCCGTATTCATGCATCTACCAAGGAGAAGCCCAAGGGGATCAATGAATGTTTGTGCTTTGTTAAGTTCGGGATTGAACGTGATAAATGCTTCAGGAAGCCCAATGACATATCCATATGGAAGCAGCCCTATAGGTTCCTATACCAATGCGTGCTCAGGACTCTGTATCCCAAGTCTGGTGATAAGACTCATTGCAGCAGCTCTGCTATCACATTGATGTGCCATATCCATGACACCCCCCTCAACCGTATTGATGTGCCCCACTATCTTTAGCATGAGATTCGGATGGCGAGCCTCCAGCAGCGTCGGCAATATCCCCATGCACCCTTCATCATGGTGCTCATTCAGTACGTCGTCTCCTCTCCATCGGAGATCACTGATGGCTTCTCGCCCCTCGTTGGTTACCCCAAGTGGAAGGTTTGAGATGCAGTGCAGCAGCAAGTTTTCCTCGGTGAAGATACCAAGGTTATCGAACCAGTAGTACTCAGGAGATACAAGTAGGTGACAACGGCGCCAGAAATTAGGCGGTTGACGTGGACCTGCACACAACAACAAATAACTTTGCTCCCAACGAGTACAAAGGAGTTGTCAATTCCTCCGGCCTTGTCGTTTACAAAGGATCAACGCAAGAGATAAAGGTTCAAAGGAAAGTAAAAGCTAAAAGTAAATTGAGGGTGTGAACAATAATGTGAGGATGGAGTGGGGTCCCGTGATTTTCACTAGTGATGTCTATCTCCCAAAAGACGATAAAAGTGCTAGCGAGGTAAACAAATCACAGTTGGGAAATTGACAGGATTATGAAGGAACCGCAATGCTAACTATGCTGCAAAGAAAGGAAGGGCTCAAAAGCAATGGGTAGTACGCCAAGGTAAGTAGACCGAAATCCATCTGCATCTACTACGAATCATCCACCTTGAGATATCTATCCAGAACATCTTGCTGGTATTAAGTTGCGAATCCCACCCAAAGTGTAAACTCAAAGCAACAGACAACTGCATTAAAAGAACTTTGCGTAAAGTAAACAATCCTTGCACCCGCAGGTACAAGCACAGTTGTTTTATCCCTGGTGGCAACAGCACATCCCCTAGTCTCATGTTTCTGTCACTCAAGCTAGACATCAAGGGGCTGAACCCACAATCGAGCATAACGCTCTCTCTTGGAGTTGCAAATAAAATACTTGGCCAAAGCAAATACCGCAACGGAGAACATGCAATAATTTACTCAAGAACAAAATATAAAAGAGAAGAACCAAATATATTACTCATCACAATCTGAACATAGTCTCATAATCCATCAGAACCCAACAAACTCAGCATAGCAACAACAGAAATTACATAGATGCCTCGATCATGTGAGGCAGCTCACGAGGACTCGAAAGTGGAAGCACAAAAGGGGGAGATATAGATCACATAGCTACTAGTCACGGACCCATGGTCCAAGGGAAACTACTCACGGTACATACGGGAGGCGTCCATAGCTATGGAGGGTCTCCTGGAGGGGGTAGCTTCTCCCGGCAGGGTGCCGGAGCAGCTTCTCCAGGCAGCCCCGATCTAGAAATGGTGGCGGCGGCGGAACAGAGGCGAGATCGCGAAAGAGGAGTCCGTATTAGGGGTTTCCACCCAGAGGGGTAAATATAGGCGAAGGGGGGCGTCGAGGGGACCCACAAGGTAGTCAGGAGGGTCCCTGGCGCGGCTCAGGGTGGGGCCGCGCCACCTGCCCTCCTGGCTGCCTGGTGGTGGGCCCCCTTCCCTCTCTTGGTGATTCCGGAAGCTTCTGTTGCGCTGATTTTTTATATATTTTCCCGGAATTTTTGGAGCACTTTTAATGGCCGGAAAACCTGAAATACAAAAACAGCAGAAAACATAAACTGGCAACTGGGTGCACTGAGTTAATAGGTTAGTCCAAATAGGTTCAAAAGTGTATGAAAGTTTAAGCAAAACATGGCAAAGTCACACAAAACATGCATGGAGCAAGGAGAAATTATAGATACGTTTGGGACGTATCAACATCCCCAAGCTTAATTCCTGCTCGTCCTCGAGTAGGTAAATGATAACAAGCATAATTTCTGTGGTGACATGCCACACAACCATAAAAGGACTTTTAAGTAAAGCAATCAAAGCATGCAATTCAATTCAAGTCTTAACAAGCAAGAGTCTATTTTAGCATTGACACAAGCAACAAAAGAACAAAAGGTGCAAGAGCTCTCGATGTCCATGACTCGAATGTCTCCAGATGGTGTTTGCGTGCAAGTAAGGGATAGGGAAATACGAGAGAAAAAATAAGGTTGTTGAGAACAACTATCTACTAAAGTTTCACACTTGGTCTCCTTTGGATTCTTATCTGGACTCGTCCCCAGACCACTAGCCAGGTACAAGTCAAACTGATCCACTCCCTTTCGATATTGAGCACTCATGCAATGGATGAGCGTGAGCAAGAAAGTTGACACCTAAAAGGCGAAACAGAAAGAAGGTGCAGGAGGAAGACAAAAGGTGTGAAAGGCTCACATCAATGAGGACAATTGACAAGGGGTTGACCCCACGACTCCTACGGATAGGCCTACCCGGTGTCCCTGAAGATAGAAGGCCCATGAAGACCCGCCTGGACCCGCCTTGGCCCGCTAATTGGCACCGACGTAGGAGTGTGCGACTCACAAGGAAGGTGCAAAGACATGTCGTACGGAGCAAGCTAGGGTTAGGAAAGCTTACCTGTAAACGTAGATGAACTCCCCGAGACCTAGCCCAGTATATAAGGGCTAGGAGGGGCGATGCCAAAGGCAGCCAATATCATCTGTAACCCTAGCCTTGAGCGCTCCAGCCTCGGCATCCACTGTAATCGCATCTCCCTCATCAATAATATCGAGCAGGAACGTGTCCTCCTGTTTGCCGATGAGCTATCGTCCAACCTGTGCCTCTCATGACTAACCTAGGGTCCCTGGCCATGGGATTTTCCGGGGTTGATCCCCGTCAATTGGCGCCGTCTGTGGGAACTACACAGGTTGGGATCACGATCTCGGCGGTCCCGTCTTCAGCAAGCCACAACTCAAGGGCAAGGACCAGATCTAGCCCACTCAAAGGATTCAAAATCACGGCGAACATCTCTGCCACCCCATCAAGATCGCTCGGGCTACAGCTGTGCCAGGACCGATACTACGGTAACGGCCAAGTGCAGCGTCAGCATCGAAGGAATCGACGACCCAGAAGAACGGCGAGAAGCCTCTACGAAGGAATTCCACTAGACGAACCGCGACGCGCAGCGGAGGACTCGCAAATCTTTCGACAACCCACCGCCGCCCGGGCACCCGCCACACATCAAGACGATGACTACGAGATCGAAACCAGCGATCGGCAGAACCATCGCCAAGGAAGAAGGAATCGACGACCCAAAAGGCGCGCACGGGAGATCTACGGCGAGGCCCCACTGAACGAGCCACGCCACGCAGCCGTGCAACCGACGACCACTCGACGACACGCCGTCGCACGAACACCTGCCACCAGCCAGGACAGCGACTCCAAGACACCGGTGGGCGAGTACTATGACCCAGATCGAAGGCCAGATGAATTCGCCAACCTCATCAAGAACCAAGATATGAGTCGAGGAATCGAAACCGACCCTCGCTTCCACAAACACCCGGAGGATCATGAGAAAATCTTCAGAATCTCAAGAAGGAAGAGGCACGCCGGATCTTGCAAACTCACGGTTAGAGAGCAGCTAGCAGGACCCTGCACGATCCACAACTTCGAGGATGACTGGGGACGCGTCAGGTCAGGTCACACTTTGGGAGACTTCCACCTGTTCAACGAGCTAGCCGACGACCTCAAGAAGGAGAAGCAGAAAGAAGACAAGCGCAACCGGCGACCCAAACAATCGCCGGCCTCAAGCCCGGAAGGACGTCACAGCCCGCTGCAAGGACAGGTGCTCATGATCCAAGAGGGAAGGGTGCCGCAAGCACAACGCGACGCCTACACCCTACAAGCTAGAGCAGCCTAGAGCATAAATATAGTCAAAGTCTACCAGCTACATGATGCGGAGACCAGCATCACGTTCTCACAGGACGACCATCCACCCGCAGTCCCAAGGCCGGGGCACGCGCCCCTGGTGCTCGATGCACAAATCGGAGGGTACGACATCGATAGGGTCTTCATGGACGGAGGCAACAGCATGAATATCATCTTCGCCAGCACCCTTCAAAAGATGCTGATCCCACGATCAGTATGGAAGAAATCGAGCACCGTGTTACACGCGGTAGTCCCAGGAGAAGCAGCCACATCCCTCGGAGTCGTCGAACTTGAAGTTGTCTTCGGCAACCGACGCAACTTCGCAAAGCACGTCCTCGAGTTCGAAGTACTCGACTGGCAATCACAGTATCACGCCATATTGGGACGGCCAGCATTCGCGCAGTTCATGGCGGTTCCACACTACGCCTACCTCAAGCTCAAGATGCTAGGATCAACGGGAGTCCTCACGATCAACGGAAGCTTCATCAAATCAGATCAATGTGACTGTGACTTTCACAAAATCTCCGACACATTCAGAGCCGAACAAGAACTCAGAGAAATAGCTATGGTGACGGACAAGAGTACCTTCCCATTGGTGAGCCGAAGTGAATCTAAGGAGTACGGACGCGACTTCAGCATCGACAGCGACACAGTCACTCTCCAAGTGCACCCGACGGACCCGGACAAAATAGTCCGCGTGTACGCCCACCTACCAGAGGAGCAGGCGACGGCTCTCGTTGCTTTCCTTCGAGATGAGTGGGAAATATTCGCCTGGTGCCCAGCCGACATGCCTGGAATACCACGCGAATTCGCGGAGCACGCCCTATGCATCAAGAAAAACACGAAGCCGGTGAAGCAAGCTCTGAGACGATTCTCGGAGCCCAAGCGCAGAGCAATCGGAGAGGAAATCAACCAGTTACTCGACGCCCAGTTCATCCGAGAAATGAAGAAAGCCACCTGGATAGCCAACCCAGTGCTGGTGCCCAAGAAAGACACGAACGTGTTGTGCATGTGTGTCGACTATGGACCGGTCAACAAGCATTGCCCGAAGGACCACTTCCCCCTGCCTAGAATCGATCAGATAACCGACTCGGCAGCAGGGTGCGATCTACTTTCCTTTCTTGATGCCTAGTCAGGATACAACCAGATCAGGATGAAGGAAGAAGATGAAGAGAACACATCGTTCATCACCCCCTATGGCGTATTCTGCTACAGGACCATGCCCTTCGGGCTAAAGAACGCAGGCGCCACATACCAGCGAATGATGCAGGCCTGCCTGAAAGAGCAAATCGGAAGAAATGTGCAAGTCTATGTGGACGACATCGTCATCAAGACCTACAAAGCAGCCACACTACTCGACGACCTGTGCGAAACCTTCGCAGCGCTCAACAAATACAGAATCAAACTCAACCCAAAGAAGTGCGCATTCGGCGTACCGGCGGGGAAGCTTCTCGGCTATATGGTCTCTGCCCGAGGAATCGAGGCAAACCCTGAGAAAGTCCAAGCCATCGCCCGAATGCAAGAACCAACCAACGTCAAAGGAGTACATCAGCTCACTAGAAGACTCGCAACCCTAAGCCGCTTCATCAGCAGGCTGGGAGAACGTACGCTGCCTTTCTATCAGCTGCTCAGGAAAGGAGAGAAATTCGAGTGGACGGAGGAAGCCCGCCAAGCATTCGCGGACCTGAAAAAGACACTCTTGACCCCACCAATCCTGGCGGTACCCAAGGAACGAGAGAAGCTATACCTCTACGTGGCAGCACATAACAGTGTAGTAAGCACATCGCTCATTGTCGAACGCACAGAAGAAGGCAAGGTCCAGAGCATCCAGAGACCAATGTACTACCTCAGCATGCTCCTAACGAAATCCCAGCAGCGGTACCCACATTATCAGAAGCTACTACTGGCCGTCATCATGACCTCAAGAAAGGTGTCCCACTACTTCGACGAGCACCCTATCACAATCGTGAGCAGCGGACCACTCGCTGACATACTCAACAACCCTGGAGCAACTAGACGAGTCGCCGAGTGGAACATTGAGCTCAGCCCACGGGACCTGAAGTTCAAGCACCCAACAGCCATCAAAGCCCAAGTACTCCCAGATTTCCTGGTCGAGTGGGCGGAGGTTCAGACACCAGGACCCCTAGACCTATCAAATTCATGGTCAATGTTCTTCGACGGGTCCAAGAGACAACAAGGAGCCGGGGCAGGAGTTGTGCTCATCTCCCCTAAAGGAACAAAGCTAAAATATGTCCTCCAGATAAACTTCAGTCACGCCTCCAACAACGAAGCAGAATACGAGGCACTCCTCCATGGCATGCGCATGGCCAAAACGTGCGGAGCCACTCCCCTCATAATCTACAGGGACTCCCATCTCGTCGTCCTGTAGACGATGAGAAACTGCGAAAAAATAGCCGACAACATGGCGGCCTACCAGAAGCTCTACAGCGCACTCGAAGGTAGTTTCGACAGTTGCGAGCTCATCTACATCACCAGGGCCAACAACATAGAAGCTGATGAACTCGCGAACATTGGTTCGACCCGAGGACCAATACCACCCGGCGTTTTTCTCGAAAGCATCAGCCAGAGATCCATCAAGGTACAGGCAGCAGCACCTGAAGCAGTCGTGGACAGCGAGGACGCAACAGACCTTGCGCAAGTGGCAGCAACAAGCCCATCAGAAGGCACAAGCACCATCACACCCAACAGCACAGCTCCGACAAAGCTCGAAGGACCTGTCTGCGCAAAACCGTTCCTCCGATTCCTAATCGAAGGTACGCTACCGCAAGACGTGGCCGAAGCACGACGCATCAGCCGACAATCCAAGGCGTTCACGGTGATCAACAAACAGCTATACAAGCGCAGCATCACCCAGATACTCCAAAGGTGCATCGACGAAGAGGACGGCAAAGCCCTACTGCTCGAAATCCACGAAGGCACCTGCGGGCACCATGCGAGCAGTCGAGTACTCGTGCCAAAGCATTCTGAGCTGGGTTCTATTGGCCCACAACCATGAAAAACGCACAGGAAATCGTGCGACATTGTGTCGCCTGCCAGGAATTCGCCAACAGGCCACACGCTCCCGCCTTAGAGCTCAAGACCATACCACTATCCTGGCCGTTCGCCACCTGGGGACTCGACATGGTGGGCCCACTCAAGAAATTATCAAAGGGCGGAAGGACATACCTGCTCGTCGCAGTTGACAAGTTCACTAAATGGATCGAAGCAGTGCCCATCACCAGCTCCACAACCCTCACGGCTGTCAACTTCATCAAATCGATCATCTTCAGGTTCGGAGTTCCACACAACATCATCACGGACAACGGCACGAACTTCACAGCCGTAGAATTCCAGAAATTTTGCGAAGAACTGGGCATCAAAATCAATTATGCATCAGTCGCGCACCCGTAGTCCAACGGCCAAGTGGAAAAAGAAAACGGCCTTGTATGCAGGGGAATCAAGAAGCGGCTCCTCGCACCACTCGAGCAAGCCGCCGACAACTGGGTAGAAGAACTCCCCGCGGTACTACGGAGCCTACGAACTGCACCAAACACCGCGACCCAGTACACACCCTTCTTCATGGTGTACGGGGCAGAGGCAGTACTACCACATGACCTCAAGTTCGGAGCACCTCGGGTCACCGGGTACGAAGAAGAAGAAGCAGAAGAAGCATTACAAGATGACAAAGATACAGATGACGAAGCAAGAGATACAGCCCTGGAAAAATCAGAGGGGTACCAGAACAAGCTACGCACCTACCAAAGCAGTCGCTTGCGCACTAGAACCTTCAACAAAGGTGACCTAGTCCTATGGCTGATACAAGAGAAGGTCCATAAACTTTCCCCCCAATGGGAAGGACCATTTCTAGTCTCAGAAGTCATCGGAGGTGGCGCCTACAGGTTGAAGAACCCGAAGACAGACGAGGACGTGGGTAACCCATGGAACGTAGCAAACTTGCGACTGTTCTATCCATAGTCCCCATCGGTCAGACATGACTGGCAACTCATGTAGCCGCTCGACCGCAATAAAATAAATGTTGCCCAAATACTGCCATCTCAAAGCACTCGGGGGCTCGAGCACACACTCCCCCCGAGAGACGCTATCATCGCCTACGCGATCTTAACCAAAGCACTCGGGGGCTTAAGCAAAAAATCCCCCCGAGAGACAATATCGCCACTCAAGCGATCTTAAACAAAGCACTCGGGGGCTTAAGCATAAAATCCCCCCGAGAGACGCTATCGCCACTCAAGCGATCTTAACCAAAGCACTCGGGGTATCAAGCATAAAATCCCCCCGAAAGACGCTATCACCACTTAAGAGATCTTAACCAAAGCACTCGGGGGCTTAAGCATAAAATCCCCCCGAGAGACGCTATCGCCACTTAAGCGATCTTCACCAAAGCACTCGGGGGCTTAAGCATAAAATCCCCCCCCCCCGAGAGACGCTATCGCCACTCAAGCGATCTTAACCAAAGCACTCGGGGGATCAAGCATAAAATCCCCCCGAGAGACGCTATCATCGCTTACGCGATCTTAACCAAAGCACTCGGGGGCTTAAGAATAAAATCCCCCCGAGAGACGCTATCGCCACCTACGCGAGCTCACCTTAAAAACTCGGGGGACTCAGGCATAAGCATTCCCCGAGACACGCTACGGTCCTATTCAAAAACACCAAGTTAGCAATCTTCAAGTCTTCACCTAGACGACAAACAACCAAGACACGGGGACTACTCCAGAGTTGAACCGCGAGGAAATACGCAAAGTTTTAAGCCTACGTTTGACTCTACAACTCAAACGTAGACTCGGGGGCTACTCCCATCGGGAGCGCTGCCGCGCACCCGATAGAACACACTAGAAAGTTAAAGTCAGTGCATCACAGATGGAGTCGAAGACATTTCGCGCTATCAGATGGACTCGAAGACATTCTGCGCTATCAGAAGGAGTCGAAGACAGTGCATCACAGGAGTCGAAAACACAGTTTATTGCAAGATCTCAACCACAGCTTGAATGCAACCATAAAGGTATAAAATGACTCAACTACATTTGGATAGAAGGCAGCTCCTGTTACAAGAGGGAATTACCCAAGGAATTAAGACTTTTACATGTGTGCCCATGAGGTGTAATTGATACGTCCAAAACGTATCGATAATTTCTGCTTGCTCCATGCATGTTTTGTGTGATATTGCTATGATCTAGATACACTTTCATACACTTTTGATCATATTTGGACTAACCTATTAACTCAGTGCACCCAGTGCCAGTTCCTGTTTTCTGCTGTTTTTCTATTTCAGTTTTCCACCATATAAAAAGTGCCAGAAAAATTCGGGAAAATTCAGATAAAAAATTAGCGTGACAGAAGCTTCGAGAAGAGCCCGGGAGGGCCAGAGGGGAGCCAGGGGGGCCCAGGCGTCCACCCGGCGCGACCCCACCACTGACCGCGCCCGGGGGGGTCGCATGGGCCCCTGGTCCACCTCTGGCTGCCCCCCTTCGCCTATTTATCCCCCGTCACGGGAAAACTCCAGAACGAGAACCCTATTCCGCGAACTCGCCTCTGTTCTGCCGCCGCCGCGCTTTCAAGATCGGGAGCACCAGAAGACCTCTTCCCGGCACCCTGCCGGAGGGAGGATTGACCTCCGGGAGTCTCCTCTCCACCATGGATGCTCCCCGGATGTCTCGTGAGTAGTTTTACTTGGACCATGGGTCTGTGATCAGTAGCTATGTGATGTTCTCCTCCCCTCTTGGATCTTCATTGTTTAGACCTCGTGAGCTGCCCTACATGATCGAGGCACCTTTGTAATATTTCTGCTATTGCTATGTTGAGTTTGATCGAATCTGATGGATTATGAGATTATGTTCAGATTGTGATAGATTAATATATTTGGTTTTTATCTCTTATATTTTTGTTCCTAAGTAATTCTTGCATGCTCTCCATTGCTGTTTATTGCTTTGGCCAAGTAGTAGGTAGTGATTCCAAGAGGGAGCGTTGTGATAGATTGTTGGTTCATGCCTCCCCGATGACATGCTTGAGTGAAAGAAACATGAGTCTAGGGGATGTGCTGTTGCCACAAGGGGGAAAAGAACGGTGCTTGTAACCGCGGTTACAAGGATTGTTTACTTTACGCAAAGTTCTTTTTAATGCAGTTGTCTGTTGCTTTGGGTTTACACTTTGGGTGGGGCTCGCAACTTAATACCAGCGAGATGTTCTGGATAGATATCTCAAGGTGGATGATTAATAGTAGATGTAGATGGATTTCGGTCTACTTATTTTGGCGTACCGCCCGTGCTTTTGAACCTCTTCCTTTCTTTTGTAGCATAGTTAGCATTATGGTGCGTTCATAATCCTGTCAATTGCCTTTCTGTAATTTGTTTACCTCGCATAGCAATTTTTTTATCTTCTTTTGGGAGAGAGACATCACTAGCGAACATCACGTATCCCGGTCCATATCCTCATTATTGTTTCCAAGCTATATTTACTTTTCTGCATTTACTTTCAAGTTGCTATCATTATCCCTTTGCGTTTTATCATTTGTGAACAACAAGACCGGAGAGATTGACAACCTCTCTGAACTTCGTTGGGAACAAAGTTATCTGTGTCTATGTGCAGGTCCGCGTCAGTTACGCCGCTGACACCTACTTATCATCTCTGGAGTCCTACTGGAGACAAACCTTGGTATCTTTACTGAGGGAAAACTCGCTGCTGTATTGCATCACGCCTTCCACTTGGGGCCTGCCAACGAAGGGCGAGAAGCCAATAAGCAAGAGCATTTCTGGCGCCGTTGCCGGGGACTCCAAGTGCTAAGATAGGGGAGTTGCACACTACCCTTTACCTTTGTTTTTTAGTCTTGTTAGTTTATCTTTCAGTTTTTATCTTTGTGTCTTTTATCAAAAACTACAAAAAAAAATCTGCCACACTTGCTGCTACTATGGGTTCCACTGAAAACACCAAGTTGTGTGACTTCACTAGTCACAACAACTAGGGATTTATCTGCACTCCCATTGCCACACCTTCCACTTCAGCTACCTCTTATGAAATTAAACCTGCTTTGCTAAACCTTGTTATGAGAGATCAGTTCTCTAGTGCTGGAGATGATGCTGCTTTACACTTGAATAATTTTGTTGAATTATGTGATATGAAAAAGTATAAAGAAGTAGAAGGTGATGTTGTTAAGCTTAAGCTCTTTCCTTTCTCTTTAATGGGAGACGCTAAAATCTGGTTTCAATCTTTGCCTAGAAATAGCATAGATTCTTGGGATAAGTGCAAAGATGCTTTTATAGGGAAGTACTACCCTCCTGCTAAGATTATCCAATTGAGGAGTAATATTATGAATTTTAAGCAATTGGATAATGAACACGTTGCCCAAGCTTGGGAACGAATGAAATCTCTTGTTAAGAAATGCGCTACACATGGTTTGACTACCTGGATGGTTATCTAGACTTTTTATGCAGGCTTGAACTTTACCTCGCGGAACCTATTAGATTCGGCCGCGGGAGGAACCGTTATGTCAACTACACTTGGTGCTGCCACAAAGCTTCTCGATGAGATGATGACCAATTATTCCCAATGGCACACCGAACGCGCTCCAACAGGTAGGAAGGTAAACTCTGTCGAGGAGATCTCCTCCCTAAATGAAAAAGTTGACTTGATTATGTCTCTACTTACCAAGCAACCTTCTATTGATCCTCATGATGTTCCTTTAAATTCTTTGGTTGCTCAAGAACAAGTAGATGTGAACTTTATTGCTAGAAATAACTTCAACAACAGTGATTATAGGGGAAATTTTTCTAGCAATCCTAGACCGTTTCCATCTAACTATGGGAACAACAACACTTACCCTAGCAACAAGAACCCCTCTTCTGAATTAGAAAGCATGCTTAGAGACTTTATCACTACCCAAAAAGCCTTCAACAAAAATGTAGAAGAGAAATTATCTAAAATAGATAATCTATCTTTGAAGGTAGAAAGCTTAGCCCTTGATATTGAGATGCTTAAAATTAGAACCTCCCCCCTTGAGGAGAATAAAGCCACTCCTATTAATGCTATCCAGTTACAAATCAATGAAAATATTAGGATGATGGCTAAACTTAAAGAAAGATGGGCTAGAGAAAAAGAGGAAGATGATAGAATTAAGAGCCTTCCTACAAACCACACAGTTGCCACTATCCAAATTGTTGAGGACACTCAAACTATTAGCACCCAATGCACTCCTAGTCCCGTTGGACCTATTAATGGTGATGCTAATACCTCAACCGTAGAAAAAGAAACTCCTATGAACATAGAGGGTTTCAAACAAGTGAGCCTAGATGACACTACTACCACCTGTGATAGTAGTGATATTGATTTTGATAGTTGCACCCTCTTAGAAGTTATTAGCTTGTTACACAAAATGTCTAGAGACTCCCACACTAGCACACTTAATCTTGCCTTCACGGAGCATATCACAAATGCTCTTATCAAAGCTAGGGAGGAGAAGCTTAGAGTAGAAGCCTCCATACCTAGGAAGCTAGATGATGGTTGGGACCCTATGATCAAAATTAAATTAAATAACTTCTCTTGCTATGCTTTATGTGATGTTGGAGCTAGTACCTCTGTTATGCCCAAAAGAATATTTGATATGTTTGAATTGAAGCTTTTGAGCCTTGTTGTTTTGGTGTTCGTCTTTTTGATTCTTCCATAAAGAAACCTTTGGGGAGGATCAACTATGTTCTTATCATTGTCAATGACAACTATGTTCCCGTTGATTTTATTGTTATGGATATAGAGTGTGAACCTTTGTGTCCAATTGCTTTGGGACGTCCTTTTCTTCGCACCGTTGGTGCGGTTATTGACATGAAAGAGGGGAATATAAAATTTCAATTCCCACTCAAAAAGGGGATGGAACACTTCCCTAGAAAGAAAATCAAGTTACCTTTTGAGTCCGTTACGCGGGCTAGTTATTCTCTTTCTCTTGATAAAACTTGATTCTTCTTTTTGCATCATGCCTAGCTAATGGCTTTAAAGAAGCGCTTTCGGGAGGCAGCCCGCAACGAATTTAGGTTTTTATTTTTGATTTTGTTGTGTCTTGATGATTGTTACTACTGTAGCAACATCATTGTATCTTTATTTTTCAGCTTTGTGCCAAGTTATAGCCTCTTACGGCAAGGGAAGTAAAAGTTGTGACATGCTGTCCAGAAAACAGATTCTGTCCTCGTGACCAGAAAAAATCCAGAAAAATCCCAGTTCATATTTTTGAGCTGAATTTTTTACACAGTATGACCTATACAATTACAAAACTTCCTTATGTTCTGAGTTTTTTTATTTGAGTTGCAGAAGTGCCGCTAAAAAATTCTTTACTATCTGCTGTTCTGTTTTTCACAGATTCTGCCACGTTTTGTCTCTCCTAACTTTTGCAAACCTTAAGCTTGCTTTTTCTTTGCAAAAACTTTTTGGCACTCTTGAGAAACAGTAGATCTTCAAGAATATCTTTATATCCAGTGGATAAAAATTATTTATTAAGGGTACTAACCTCTCTAATCAGCTTATGATGAGTTATGTATGAAGGGACTTTTCAAGTGTGCAATGGAAGATGATGAAAGAAG
Organism: Bromus sterilis; assembly: GCA_950022295.1. Classification (NCBI taxonomy): domain Eukaryota; kingdom Viridiplantae; phylum Streptophyta; class Magnoliopsida; order Poales; family Poaceae; genus Bromus; species Bromus sterilis. The sequence continues at coordinate 340,113,510 of OX465596.1, read as the reverse complement.
ATCCAGGAGTGTCAAGCGCTCAAACTTGGGGATGCCCCCATGCATCCCCAATAAATATTCAAGGAGACTCAAGAGTCTAAGATTGGGGATGCCCCCGTGCATCCCCTTCTCCATCAACAATCATCAGTTCGTCCTTTGTCTCACTATATTTTTATCACTTCATGCGTTATGTGCTATGCTTGGAGCGTCTCGCTCTTAGGTTTTGTTTTTATTTTTCTTTAGCTTTTCTTGCTGTTCATAACAAGTTAGATCCTTTCTTACTTTGTGTGGGAGAGAAACACGCTCCACTTTCAAAATCTAGAACACATCATAGGATTTTTCCTGCCTATCTTTTTGCTGTTGTGTGTTCTTTATCATTTCATAGCTACTGCCATGTTTAGTTTTAGTCGTAGTTTGTCTTTAGCAAGAGCTTTGGCTTTTGTTTAGTTTGTTGCTGCAACTCTTTTTAGTTTTCATGTTTATCTTGTTAAGAGAGTTGGTTGTTGCACTGAGTTGTGTCTTGTCTTGAAAGTAGGTAATTGAGGTTGCTATTTAATTTTAGTAGTACCTTGCAATAGTTTTGAGGAATTGCTGTGAGTAATGTTTGGACTTTTGGTGTCAAGAGCTCTTGCCTATTAGTGATAGGTGTCGTATTTTGGGCAATCCGTGTTTATTTTCAAAACCTACAAACCTAGTTGAGAACTCTAGCTACTAGATGGATCACTACTCTTCTGAGGAGTCGAATATTAGAGTACACTCATGTACCATGAGTCGAGGATGCGCAAGGATAACCAAACCCCCATACACTCCTCCTCGAGGTACTTGTCTCTTTGTGAACCTCCTCATTAGATTGAGAGTTACCGATAATAAGTGCATGAGTTCTTCGGACTAATGTAAGTATTGAGAGTTGACACTTCCACCTTCCCATATTTTTCTAGCCTTTCCCGTGCTGTGCATTGCCTTCTTCTCACTCCGAGAGTTGGTGTCCACCTTCGCCGGTACATCCAAACCCTTGGCATGATACGCTCTGTCATCATAAGCCTCCCTTTATCCTTCCTCAAAACAGCCACCATACCTACCTATCAAGGCATTTCCATAGCCTTTCCGAGTTATATTGTCATGCAACTTCCACCTCTTCATGACTTGATCTTCATGTCATACATGTTCCTGCTACACTGGCAGCGACATACCTTGCATACATCATGATAGTTACATCTTCTTTATGATTTTGAGTACCTTGTAAAGTGTGAAAGATCTCCTTTACCTTCTTGTAAAATAGAGTGTTGCCCTTAAGTGAGGAAAAGATCCCAAAGTGGACACACTAAAAGATCCTAAAGAGGACAAATGAGAGTTAAATAGAAAGAGCCATTGAGGCCACAAAAAAATACAAAAAAATAGAAAAAATAGAAAAATAAATAAAAAGAGAGAAAGGGGCAACACTACTATCCTTTTGAGAGATCCACACTAGTACTCCCTTTATATCCTTGTACTCCATAGAGATGATCTTTTTGCATATAGTTTGGAGAGCTTCCTAGCTCGTATGTACATCCGTTGCATGGCAATCCCTACTCCTCACATCATATCTATCATTTGGCATCTCTTGCCTATGATTGTCCTCATTGATGTGAGCCTTTCTCATCCTTTTTGTCTTCCTCCTCCACCATATTTCTCTCTTGCCATCCTAAGTGTCAACTCTCATGCTTACGCTCATCCATTGCATGAGTGCTCAAAATATCGAAAAGGAGTGGATCAAATTGACTTGTACCTGGCTAGTGGTCTGGGGACGAGTCAAGATAAGATTCCAAAGAGGACCAAGTGTGAAACTTTAGTAGATTGAGTTCTCAACAAAAATTCTTTTTTCTCTCGTATTCCCTACCCTCGTTTCTTGCACGCAAACACCATTTGGAGACATTCGAGTCACGGACAGCAAGAGCTCTTGCACCTTTTGTTCTTTTGTTACTTGTTTCAATGCTAATATAGACTCTTGCCTGTTATGACTTGAATTGAATCCCTAACCTTGATTGCTTTACTTTTCAAAGTTCTTTTATGGTTGCTAGCATGTCACCACAGAAATTATGCTTGTTATCATTTACCTACTCGAGGACGAGCAGGAATTAAGCTTGGGGATGTTGATACGTCCAAAACGTATCGATAATTTCTGCTTGCTCCATGCATGTTTTGTGTGATATTGCTATGATCTAGATACACTTTCATACACTTTTGATCATATTTGGACTAACCTATTAACTCAGTGCACCCCAGTGCCAGTTCCTGTTTTCTGCTGTTTTTCTATTTCAGTTTTCCCCGATATAAAAAGTGCCAGAAAAATTCGGGAAAATTCAGATAAAAAATCAGCGTGACAGAAGCTTCGAGAAGAGCCCGGGAGGGGCCAGAGGGGAGCCAGGGGGGCCAGGCGGCCACCCGGCGCGGCCCCACCCCTGGCCGCGCCAGGGGGGGCGCCTGGGGCCCCTGGTCCACCTCTGGCTGCCCCCCTTCGCCTATTTATCCCCCTTCACGGGAAAACTCCAGAACGAGAACCCTATTCCGCGAACTCGCCTTTGTTCTGTCGCCGCCGCGCTTCCAAGATCGGGAGCACTAGAAGACCTCTTCCCGGCACCCTGCCGGAGGGAGGATTGACCTCCGGGAGTCTCTTCTCCACCATGGATGCTCCCCGGATGTCTCGTGAGTAGTTTTCCTTGGACCATGGGTCCGTGATCAGTAGCTATGTGATGTTCTCCTCCCCTCTTTGATCTTCATTGTTTAGACCTCGTGAGCTGCCCTACATGATCGAGGCACCTTTGTAATATTTCTGCTATTGCTATGTTGAGTTTGATCGGATCTGATGGATTATGAGATTATGTTCAGATTGTGATAGAGTAATATATTTGGTTTTTATCTCTTATATTTTTGTTCCTAAGTAATTCTTGCATGCTCTCCGTTGTTGTTTATTGCTTTGGCCAAGTAGTAGGTAGTGACTCCAAGAGGGAGCGTTGTGCTAGATTGTGGGTTCATGCCTCCCCGATGACATGCTTGAGTGACAGAAACATGAGTCTAGGGGATGTGTTGTTGCCACAAGGGGGAAAACAACGGTGCTTGTAACCGCGGTTACAAGGATTGTTTACTTTACGCAAAGTTCTTTTTAATGCAGTTGTCTGTTGCTTTGGGTTTACACTTTGGGTGGGGCTCGCAACTTAATACCAGCGAGATGTTCTGGATAGATATCTCAAGGTGGATGATTAGTAGTAGATGCAGATGGATTTCGGTCTATTTATTTTGGCGTACTGCCCGTGCTTTTGAACCTCTTCCTTTCTTTTGTAGCATAGTTAGCATTGATGTGCGTTCATAATCCTGTCAATTGCCTTTCTGTAATTTGTTTACCTCGCATAGCAATTTTTTATCGTCTTTTGGGAGAGAGACATCACTAGCGAACATCACGTATCCCGGTCCATATCCTCATTATTGTTTCCAAGCTATATTTACTTTTCTGCATTTACTTTCAAGTTGCTATCATTATCCCTTTGTGTTTTATCATTTGTGAACAACAAGACCGGAGAGATTGACAACCTCTCTAAACTTCGTTGGGAACAAAGTTATCTGTGTCTGTGTGCAGGTCCGCGTCATTTGCGCCGCTGACACCTACTTATCATCTCTGTAGTCCTACTGGAGACAAACCTTGGTATCTTTACTGAGGTAAAACTTGCTGCTGTACTGCATCACGCCTTCCACTTGGGGCCTACCAACAAAGGGGGAGAAGCCAATAAGCAGTAATCGACTCTAGTACAAAGGCATCACCACAGATAAAGGAAAAAAGGAAGCTAGCAGAGGATGTCAATGACATAACAAAAGGGTGAAGCTCGACTTATTTGTCGATGCTCCACCAGCTTCTTCTCTTGCTCCACCAGCTTCTTCTTCAGCTGCAGCTGCACACCTTCTTCTCCGGCTGCACAACTTCTTCTCCGAGTTGTCGGCGAAGATGAGGCCGCCTCCAGTTCTACAAGGTCGCTTGGCGCGCCCGCTTGATCGACGGCTTGACGTCGATGTCCTCTTCGGAACTGATGGAGACGACATCACCACCTGAGGAGTCGCCAGAAGACGGAGCTGTAGAAGATGCAGGTGTAGGACTCCTTGACCTTGTGGAGCTGTCGCTGCTCGACTCCTTCCAGTGCGGATCCATGCTGTTGCCGCTCGAGTCAAACGCGCGGACAGTGACAGTGCTTTCGCCGTTAAAACGACAGCTGAGCATATCGCCATCTCGCAAATTCAACCGCCGAGCAAACATACTCCAACCAGAGCCAAGAAAAATCAAGCGGGAGCTATCAACCTCCAAGTCAAAATAAGAAGGAGATCGACAGCTCCCTTGAAGATGCAGAAGCAAGCCATCTAAGCCACGTTCAGAGACAATGGCGGAAAAAGCAGAGGGAAGAAGAACGCGATTGGCGCTCTGGCCACGAACGCGTAAAATAAAATCATAGTGCCAGAATCCCTCCTCCAAGAGAGAGGAGGAAGGCATTGGCGCCGTACCATGGCGACCACCACGGCATGAGCGTGGTGTACGGCCACCACGGCCACGACGAACACGGCCACGGCCAACACCTCGCCTGGGAGCCATGAGAGGAAGAAGAGAAGAAGGAAGAGGCAAAGCAGCAAGCTGGATAGAGGCGAAACGCTGTGGAAGAGAAAGGCTTATTTATAGAACAAAAATCTCCCAGCACAGAGAAGCCAAGACGACAGCAACAATTAATTCAAAGACCAAACGTCGCAGACGTCTCAGATTCCAAGACCAAGATGCTTTCCCACGGGATGCACTGTGCGTGAGGCGCGTCAATTCACGCGCGTTTCCAACACGCGTATCGGAAACTCAACCAGCGCCCGCCGCACGCCACAGCGGTCATCATTATGACCGGTCATGAAGACGTGACGGTTCACTGGTGGAGCATCCCTGACAGCCATCAAACAGAGGCATCGTTATCCTGACAAGCGGCGAAGAATACCAACAGACATCAAGAATGATTTCTTAAACATATTTTTCAAATATATTTAAAAATATATTTAAACTCCCATCGGGAGCGTACGCACTCAAAACCGAGCCTCAGGTGAGTAGCCGCCTAAAAATCAGCAATGTGCTCGAGTGACCACTCGCACTCACGAGAGTCTCGGGTGCTCCCTCAACCCGACACAAGACAAACATGCATTCGCCAAGATCATACGACGCTAAGAGTCTCAGGTGCTCCCTCACCTCAAGAGCCGAAACGGCATTCGAGTGACCACTCGCGAAGAACCCCTCGCCGGAGCACTCGAAACAAGCTCCGCGGGTGAATAAGTGAACAACTCGCTTGATGTTTTGTTCCAAGAAGGTGCAATAATATTAGGCTCCGCGCCTCAAAAATACACATTCCTGGAACACGACACAATGTGCCCAGATGCCACGCAAGATTAGCGTGTAGGTAAGACCCCGCTGCGAAGTTCGGCCGGGCTGGGACTTGCCGAAGAGCGATTTCACTCCCAACCTTTTCCATGCGCTGCGCATGATAGAAAAAGCCGGGCGGATGCGCCTTAAGATATGCACATTACTGGCGGCAAATGAACACTGTAAGACCTGAAGCGGCAGGACTTTTTCTCGACACCAGTGTTCCAAGCTCACGTCGAGGGACGTGGGTTTGATTGGGCTACTGCGGTATTTTCCACTAGCGCAATTCACTAAGGCTCGACCAGTTGACTCCTTGGGCCCTTTCAGCTTAGCATCCCTCGAAACAGGTTTTGTCATGGCCACCAGACTGCCAGCGACCCGCGGCTGTACCGCGCATACAAACGACCGACAAATGGATGTACTCGAGTCCCTACGCGACTCTTCGAGTCCCCCAGGCACTCGGGGCTGCTGACATGGGGGTGACCCCACGACTCCTACGGATAGGCCTACCCGGTGTCCCTGAAGATAGAAAGCCCATGAAGACCCGCCTGGACCCACCTTGGCCCGCTAATTGGCACCGACGTAGGAGTCTGTGACTCACAAGGAAGGTGCGAAGACCTGTCGCACGGAGCAAGCTAGGGTTAGGAAAGCTTACCTATAAACGTAGATGAACTCCCCGAGACCTAGCCCAGTATATAAGGGCTAGGAGGGGCGACGCCAAAGGCAGCCAATATCATTTGTAACCCTAGCCTTGAGCGCTCCAGCCTTGGCATCCACTGTAATTGCATCTCCCTCATCAATAATATCGAGCAGGAACGTGTCCTCCTGTTTGCCGACGAGCTATCGTCCAACCTGTGCATCTCATGACTAACCCAGGGTCCCTGACCATGGGATTTTCCGGGGTTGATCCCCGTCAACAATCATAGGCGAGAGAAGGCCATATGATAGATATTATGTGAGGAGTAGGGATTGCCATACAACGGATGCACATGTGAGCTAAAAGCTCTCCAAGGGAACTAGTGGGGGTGCATCTAACTTGCTTGCTCAAGATGACCTAGAGCTCGTTTGAGGAGGCTCATCATTGGAATATACAAGCCAAGTTTTATAGTGTGAAGGGTCCCCACATAGCTATATGCATGATGATGATCTCTATGGAGTACAAGGGATAGGAGATGAAGTACTAGTGTGGATCTCTCAAAAGGAATAGTAGTATGCCCCCTTCTCTCTTTTTATTTTTCTCTTTTTCTCTTTTATTTTTATTTTTTTGGTGGCGTCAATGGCTCTTTCTATTTAACTCTCATTTTTCCTCTTTGGGATCTTTTGATTTTGTCCTCTTTGGGATCTTTTCCTCACTTTAGGGGAAATGCTCTATATTTTACAAGAATATAGGAGATCTTTCACACTTTACAAAGGTACTCACATAAAGAAAATGTAACTATCATGATGCAAATGTATGCTTCTGCCAGGATAGCAGGATATGTAATGATACTAGCGCGTCATGTAGCAATGATTAGGGCAAGGCCCAACTAGCATGCGGCTCATCGATCAAGCAAGTATCATGTATGACATGAAGATCAAGTCATGAGAAGGTGGATGTTGCATGGAAATGTATCTCGGAAATGCTATGGAAATGCCTTTTAGGTAGGTATGGTGGCTGTTTTGAGGAAAGATATAAGGAGGCTTATGATGACAGAGCGTATCGTGCCAAGGGTTTGGATGCACCGGCGAAGTATGTGCCAACTCTCGAGGTGAGAAAGGGCAATGCACAGTACCGAAGAGCCTAGAAAAAGTATAGGTGAGTGGAAGTGTCAACTTTCGAATACTCACATTAGTCCGAAGAACTCATGCACTTATTATCGGTAACTCTCAATCTAATCAGGAGGTTCACAAAGATACAGGTACCCCGAGGAGGAGTGTATGGGGGTTTGGTTATCCTTGCGCATCCTCGACTCATGGTACGTGAGTGTACTCTAATATTCGAACCCTCCAGAGGTTAGTGATCCATCTAGTAGCTAGAGTTCTCAACAGGGGTTTTTGGTTTTCGAAAAACACACGGATTGCCCAAAATACGACATCTATCACTAATAGGCAAGAGCTCTTGACACCATAAGTTCAAACATTACTCTATTCAATACCTCAAAACTATTGCAAGTTACTACTACAAAGAGAACAACAACTTTAACTACCTACTTTCAGTCAAGACACAGAACTCAGTGCAACAAGCAAACTCTCTAACAAGACAAAACATGCAACCTATAGAAAGTTCAACCTAATACAAAAAGAAAAGCTCTAGAAAAACTAAAGCACTACAACCAAACAGAACATCAGCTAAGAAAAGAAAAAGAACAGCTCACAGCTAAAAGAATAATCCTATGAGGATTTCTAGTTCAAGCGGAGCGTGAATCTCTCCCACACAAAAGATTAAGTTGGGGTCTAACTTGTTACTACAGCAAACAAAGAAAAAGAAAACTAAAAACAAAACCTAAGAGCGAGACGCTCCAAGAATAGCAGATAATGCATGAAGTGATAAAAATATAGTGCAATGAGAGACGAACTGATAATTGTTAACGAAGAAGGGTATGCACGGGGGCATACCCAAGCTTAGACGCTTGAGTCTCCTTGAATATTTATTGGGGGTGCACATGGGCATCCCCAAGCTTGAGCGTTTGACCCTCTTGAACCTTCTTTCATCATCCTCCATCGCGCACTTGAAAACTCCCTTCATACATAACTCATTGTAGACTGATTAGAGAGGTTAGTACCCTAATAAAATAATTTTCCTCTACTGCAAATAAAGATTTCCAGGAAGAGATACTGTTTCCCAAGATTGCCAAAAGGTTTTTGCAAAGAAAAAGCAAGCTTAAGGTTTGCAAAAGTGAAGAGAGACAAAACGTGGCAGAATCTGTGAAAAACAGAACAGTAGATAGAAAAGAATTTTTTAGGGGTACTTCTGCAACTCAAATCAAAAAACTCAGAACATACGGAAGTTTCTTAATTGTTTAGAGCATGCTGTGTAAAAATTCAGCTCAAAAAGATGAACTGGGATTTTTCTTTGATTTTTCTAGTCACCAGGATAGAATCTGTTTTCTGGACAGCATGTCACAACTTTTACTTCCCTTGCCGTATGAAGCTATAAAAGGCACAAAGCTTGAAAAGTAAAGATACAATGATGTTGCTACAGTAGTAACAATCATCAAGACCACTAAGAACAGAACAAAAGCAAAAAGAAAAACCTAAATTCGTTGCGGGCTGCCTCCTGAAAGCGTTTCTTTAAAGCCATTAGCTAGGCTTAAAGATTATAGAAGATGCTCTCACAAGAATAAGAATTTTGAAGCAAAAGAGAGCATCAAGAAGCAAATATGAAACACATTAAACCCTAACCCACTTCCTATGCATAGGCATCTTGTAAGAAAATAAATCAAAGAAGCACAAAGTGACATGCATAGGAAGGTAGAACAAGAACAACTTCAAAACTTTCAACATGAAGAGAGGTGTTTTTGTAACATGGAAGTTTCTACAACCAAACTTTCCTCTCTCAAAGTAATTTTCAGTAGCATCATGAACAACATCAAGAATATAACTATCACATAAATCATGTTGTTCATGACCTACAAGCACACGTGTATTGTTTTCATCACGGTTTTTAGGATGATAAGATAGATGCAACCCATCACATTGAGCCTTGATAAGAGCAAAATTCTCCGGAATAGTTGGAGATTTCAAAAGGATAATAGGGCAATCAAGTGTGGGTGCAACAACAATAATTTCATGCTTAACATAAGGAACTATAGCAAGTTCATCTTATTAGGCATCATCCATAGTGGCATCATAACCATCAACAAAGCAAGTATCAAAATCATCAGAAAGGGAAGTATCAAGTGAGTCCTCAGAATCATAAGATTCCTCTTCATAGAAATCATTAGCCTCTTCTTGGGAAGCAAGCATTCTATTTTTAAAATCCTCAATATAAGCATTGGAAGTATAATTCTCAAAGCAATAAGCAAGAACAGCAAAGTTTTCAGACTTGTGAATAGTATCGTAATACTTTTCAATCAAAGAAGCAATCTCATAAGCACCTTTAAAAGCAACAAACTCTTCAATCTTTTCAACATCAAAGTAATCATAAACACCTTTGGCATAAGAAGATAGGATCTCATTTTCATTAAACTCACATTGGAAAGGAAGGTGTTTACGCTCTATATTAGAGCAGCAAGTAAAATCATAAATGTGGCATAAACACTCAGCATAGCAATAAGAAACTTGTATTTGATCCCATAATTGTTTCCCTTTCAGAGATAGGCGGTGCCGCGTATAATGAGCATGCTTATCCAATGATTTTCCCTCAGCCAAGTCGGTTGGGTTTTTAGCGCGAGCACAAATTGATCGAAGACGATCCAAGTGAAACATGTCCATCCTACCATATTTGGGTGGTTCAACACCCATGGTAAATATAGCATCAGCAAGCAAGGTAACATGTAATTTTTGTATTTTTGATAAGGGACACAAAAGTAAAAACTGAAAGGTAAACTAACAAGACTAAAAAGCAAAGGTAAAAGATAGTGTGCAACTCCCCTATCTTGTAGACTTGAGTTCCCCGGCAACGGCGCCAGAAATTTGCTTGATGGCTTCTCGCCCCTCGTTGGTTACCCCAAGTGGAAGGTTTGAGATGCAGTGCAGCAGAAAGTTTCCCTCGGTGAAGATACCAAGGTTATCGAACCAGTAGGACTCAGGAGATACAAGTAGGTGACAACGGCGCCAGAAATTAGGCGGTTGACGTGGACCTGCACACAACAACAAATAACTTTTCTCTCAACGAGTACAGAGGAGTTGTCAATTCCTCCGGCCTTGTCGTTTACAAAGGATCAACACAAGAGATAAAAGGTGCAAAGGAAAGTAAAAGCTGAAAGTAAATTGAGGGTGTGAACAATAATGTGAAGATGGACCGGGGTCCCGTGATTTTCACTAGTGATGTCTCTCTCCCAAAAGACGATAAAAGTGCTAGCGAGGTAAACAAATCACAGTTGGGAAATTGACAGGATTATGAAGGCACCGCAATGCTAACTATGCTGCAAAGAAAGGAAGGGCTCAAAAGCAATAGGCTATACGCCAAGGTAAGTAGATGTAACAGCCCAGTTTTCAAAAAAATTAAAAAAATTGTTTTCGGTGTGAAGTGTTTGATTGTCTGATTTGTTTGCGGTGTTTGCATCCCCGATTTATCGATCGGCAATTATTTCCCCCCCTCTTATCTCGTACCGGACGGAGACCGACCCTTTCCACCCTGACACTCGACCTTTGCGACACCGGATTTCACCCGATCACCGTCGCAAAAACCGCACGAGACCAGCCGCAGCCAACGGAACGAAAAACCCCGTTTAATAATTAAACGGGTTATTTTTATAGCGCGCCGGAAAGTGTTCTCGGAACGGTTCCAGCGTGAGGTGAACGCCGCCGGCTCGACGCGCTGATCGCGCAGTTTGAAGTTTTACCCGAATCAGAGGTACTGCGGACCCCCGGCGGTCAGAACGTGAGCACCGCGCGCGCGAGAGAAAAACCGGGGATGTTTTTGCAAACTGCGAGCCACCTGGCTATATAAAGACCACCACACTCCCACCCCTTTCTAGGGTTTCCCTAGCACAAATTTGCAGCCACCCCCCCTCCACTTTGCCCAGTTTTGCCTCCCAGATCCCCAGATCCCGAAATTTTGCTCTCCCTGCGATCTGGACCGTCAGATCTGGCGATCCGACGGCCCAGATGAGCCCAGCCTCCACCCACCTCTCTCTCTCCTCCAAGCCGCCTTCGCAGCCCCCTCCCGTGGTGGACGCCACGGCCGCGCCGCCCGCGCTCCGGCGAGCCACCGGCTCCCCTCCTCACGCGGCCATACTCTCCCTCCCCTTCTCCTGTCTTCCCTCTCCTCCATCTCTCTGTCTCCCCCCTCTCACATCTCTCTCTCTGCAGCACAAGAGGAGCCGCCCGACGCCATGGCCATGGCCTACGAGGAGCTCGCCGGCCTCCTCCTGCGCCAGCCGCCGCCGCCCCCCTAGAGTCCAGCGCCGCCACACGCCAGGCCGCCCCTCCGTCGTCGGGGTGCTGGCCGGCGTTGCCAGCCGCCGCCACCGGTGCCTGCCTGAGGTCGGCCACGGGAGCCGCCCGCTCGGCCTCCCCGCGTGGACGCCGCTGTGGCAGGCCGGCCGGCCTAGCTTGGCCCACCTCGGAAGCCAGGCCCAAGGCCATGCCAAGCCCAGCCGACCACCCCCTCCTCTGCTGGGCCGAGGCCCTTTTTGGGTGAGAAGCAGCCCAAGGCCCCCCCCCTCTGTTTTATTTTTATTTTTGCGCAGGACGTCAAAATTTGACTAAGTCTGGAAAATTATTGCTACTGATCTGTTTTTGCGACGTAAATTCCCGTTGATCCGTAGCTCCGATGAACGTGCCCCCAAAACGAAAGTTTCTCAGTTTTGCGTGCGCTAGCATTCGTATGTAGAAAGTTTTTGCATTTTGAGGTCATCTTGATTGTGTAATTGTGTGCTAAAGTGGGCATAAGGCCGTTAAACTGCTCCTAAATTGCTATTATGTGTTGCTGTTATTATTTTGTTGCAACTTTGCATGATGATTGTGACACATCCATGAGGCCTATTGCATTGATTCTTTCTCCTATGTGTTAAGCATCATGTGTAATTCATTTCCATGCTTTAACTTGTCATATTTGGGTGCTCTAGCTATATTAAATCTTGCTCCAAAGTGGTGATCCTGATGTTAATGTGCTGCTGTTGCTGAAACTGTTATTTTATTGCAACTTCGGTCGACGAGTGTGTCGCGACCGTTTATCGGAATTGAGTGATTCCAATTGCATATTGTTAAGTATCATGTCTACTTTCATCCCATGTATTTCTATGTCATGTTGCTGCACTTTTGCATATAGATTTACCTCTGTTTATACAGAATGTGTGCATAACTTGTTTTGCTTGTATGTTTTTAACCGTAACTCCGTTTGGGGTGTTCTTTATATGTAACTTGATTAGTTTTTCGTGTACTTTGTGTTTATGCTATTGTTTGCTGCTGTTAATCAACCTAAAATATGGTTTAGGACAGAACAGTACCAAATCTTTTAATCATCGTGCGGCACTTAGTGTATGCCATGTTTAGGTTGTGCCTCACTTAAATTGACTAGCATAGATAGTTTACTTTGTGCTTCACCTCTTGACCTGTTTGTGTGCTATGCCATGCTTTATTGATTTTCCATGTTAATAACCGTTGGTTGATCACCTGTAGCTAAGCAACTTGAACCACCGTAAACGTGCGGTATTTGTCGTGTGTGACCGATACCCCACTTAAATTGTTAGTAACCGTTCTCGACGATAGATCCGTATCGCGTTGCCGTGCCTTGTGTTGCCTCTTTGATCTTGTATTGCTCCGTAGTAATAGTGGTGCACCGTTGATTTCTTTCCAGTGTTTCCTTCTTGTGTGCTTCCGCGGGTACCTCTCGGAGGCGATGCGAGCTTGCGATCAACTACACCTTCGGAACCCGACTTATCAACAGGCAAGGACTATACATTACTTATGATCCATTCTATTTCAACCAGCGGTTTGCATGCTAGTCTAGGTTAGGTTCGATGTTTGATCCTACCACGTGTTTACAGCCTCTTTCAAACCGATACAGCCATGTCCCCTCCCAGCAAACCTTGTACTGCTATGTTACTATTGCTCGTTGCTCAGCCCCTGCTTAGTATGCATGCTTAGGATGCTACGATGTTACCCTGTTACTCCTTGGTTTGGGATATCACATTATTATATTGTTGTTGATGATATGATTATTATAAATGTTGATTATATTCGACGAAGGATGGAAGGTCTAGGCTATCCCGCCCCGACGCTTTGTTCCATTCGAGTCACCTAGGACCCGAGTTCCGGGTATTGGTTTTAAGACTGAGCGTGCCTAACCGCGTGCGGGATTTTATGGGGTCCCCTTTTCTTATCTATCTAGCTTCAAGCATTTCTAGTGGTGGCCCAAGCTGATTTTACCTTTTGAAATCGTGTGTGTGCTGGTCGTACGCCTATAGTTTTCAAACAACCCGGGCCAGCGGAGACATGGTTTCTCTTGTTGGTCCACCCCAGGGAGCTAGGGGGTTGTCCACATCTGCTTGGGCAACTAACCCGACCTCATCCAGACGGTAGAGGCCGATTCGAGAGCACGACCGGCTTTTGAGTTGGGTGTCGACTCACCGGGGGCCACCCGGATTTGTTCGTTGTTAGCTAGAGGGACCTGTCGTTTCGGATCTCTTGGAACTAAATCATAAAATGGTTGCCTGTGATGGGTAGCAAATGAGAGAGATGGGCGTGCGTGCGGAGCCTTGTAATGGGCAGTTGGTACACCCCTGCAGGGTTAAATCTTTTCGAGAAGTCGTGTCCACGGTTAAGGACGACTTGAGACCTACTCCTTGTTCATAGAACACAACAACTGAGATAATCTTAATGTAACTTGATCAACGTGTGTGTGTGCCTTGACTGCTTCTTCTTCGTCGGGATGCGAAGAGGAGGACAAGGATAGGATAGGTGTTATGATTGCGTAAGTAGTTGATAGCAAGACTTGTTGGAGGCGATTCCTCATCGAATGCTTGGCTTCTTACCTCACTCTCTAGATTGTTAGCCACTTCAAAAATGCTAGTGCGGCAGCAACCTCACCACTTACCCCATACTTACCGTAAACTACTAGTTGTCCTAGAATGACGAGTGATGAAGTCCTTGCTGGGTCAGTTGACCACTACAGTTGGATGCTGAGTACCTCTGTACTCATGATACTACCCCCAAACTCTTTTCAGGGTTTTTGATCGACAACAGGTATAGTGACCGACGTTTCACGTGCTTGTAGTCTGTACTCAGACATGTATCTTCCGCTGTTGTATTGTATTAAGGCAGTTGTATGCCGATTGTATGAGATGTTGTATCCTGTATCTGTAATGTTGTGATATCATGTTGGAAATCCGGGGCATATGACTTCGTCATATGTCGCGGTGGGACCGATATGTGCTTCGTCCCCGGATCTGGATGGAAACATCTAGATCTGGAACAGTACCGCATATCGGGCCTTACAGTAGACCGAAATCCATCTGGATCTACTACGAATCATCCAGCTTGAGATATCTATCCAGAACATCTCGCTGGTATTAAGTTGTGAATCCCACCCAAAGTGTAAACTCAAAGCAACAGACAACTGCATTAAAAGAACTTTGCATAAAGTAAACAATCCTTGCACCCGCAGGTACAAGCACCGTTGTTTTATCCCTGGTGGCAATAGCACATCCCCTAGTCTCATCTTTCTGTCACTCAAGCTAGACATCAAGGGGCTGAACCCACAATCGAGCATAACGCTCTCTCTTGGAGTTGCAAATAAAATACTTGGCCAAAGCAAATACCGCAACAGAGAACATGCAAGAATTTACTCAAGAACAAAATATAAAAGAGAAGAACCAAATATATTACTCATCACAATCTGAACATAGTCTCATAATCCATCAGATCCCAACAAACTCAGCATAGCAACAGCAGAAATTACATAGATGCCTCGATCATGTGAGGAAGCTCATGAGGACTCGAAAGTGAAGCACAAAAGGGGGAGAGATAGATCACATAGCTACTGGTCACGGACCCATGGTCCAAGGGAAACTACTCACATTACATACGGGAGGCGTCCATGGCTATGGAGGGTCTCCCGGAGGGGGTAGCTTCTCCCGGCAGGGTGCCGGAGCAGCTTCTCCAGGCAGCCCCGATCTAGAAACGGCGGCGGTGGCGGAACAGAGGCGAGATCGCGAAAGAGGAGTCCGTATTAGGGGTTTCCACCCCGAGGGGTAAATATAGGCGAAGGGGGCGTCGAGGGGACCCACGAGGCAGTTAGGAGGGTCCCTGGCGCGGCCCAGGGTGGGGCCGCGCCACCTGCCCTCCTGGCTGCCTGGTGGTGGCCCCCCTTCCCTCTCTTGGTGATTCCGGAAGCTTCTGTTGCGCTGATTTTTTATATATTTTTCCCGGAATTTTTGGAGCACTTTTAATGGCCGGAAAACCTGAAATACAAAAACAGCAGAAAACAAAAACTGGCAACTGGGTGCACTGAGTTAATAGGTTAGTCCAAATAGGTTCAAAAGTGTATGAAAGTTTAAGCAAAACATGGCAAAGTCACACAAAACATGCATGGAGCAAGCAGAAATTATAGATACGTTTGGGACGTATCAATCACTCATCCCCACGCTGTTTGGTCCATTCCGGAGCACATGTACTTCGATGCCCCTGAGGTTGTCCTGACGCGCCCTGTTCCGATGCACACCACTGTTCGTGGCAACCTTCACCAGGCTCCTATGTGTCGTATGGCTCAGTTCTTGGGTAAGGCCCAAGCGGCTATGATGCGGGCTATCTCGTTCAACTGCCACTCCAACCACACGGTGGTCTCCAGTCTCATCAAGTCCAAGAACTCCCTGAAGGCCCGTCTGCGTGCAGCTGGAGAGACCAACGTCAGTGATGATGAGTGTCTTCCCGATGCTCCTCCCGCTGATCTTGGGTTCGGTTTTCCTACGGGACCAGAGTGGGCGGATTTCTTCCCTGGAGACCCTGGCGCGAGCGGCAGTGGGACTCACTAGTATCGTCAGTGCGTGTGCCCCCTTTTTGGTACTTGGTGCCAAAGGGGGAGAGTACTAGGTGTTTTACTTATGTTGTCTAGATGATCGAGACTTGATTATGTCGTTGTATGGGATCTGGTGTGTTAAGACTTGTTTATGTGATTTTTATGTGTTTCATGCTATACTTATGACTTTGTGTTATGCATGGTGTTGCTCTTGCGTCTGGCTGGCTTGAAAACTTATTGGCATATGTTTCCGTTATGTTTGGGTGCAATCTAATTTGTCATCTGCATAATCAATGATTGCTTGCCTTGATATCATGTATTGTGACTCGCCCCAAATGTGTGCATCTTGCGTAAAGTAAAGAATCGTATATGCACACATTAAGGGGGAGTTCATAGTAAAACTTGCTCCCACTAAAAAGCAAAATCTGAATAATTTTGGGAGCTATATGTATGTTGTCATCAACTACCAAAAAGGGGGAGATTGAAAGTGCAATCTTTCCCTTAATTATATTTTGATGTTGATGACAATGTACATATAGTGGACTAATAATGTTTTCCAAGTATATATCAGGTTTTAGTCCTCGGTTCGTTGTGGTGGTGGATCAAGGACCATCTAATCGTATCAAAATGCTCAAGATTCGGAACCAATCCAAGGTGAAGCGTAAGCTTTTCGGTTAATCCTGAGTATAGGGATCCCCGCACTATTAAGAGGGGATCAGTGGGTTTGTGTTTAAGATTTGCTCGAAGCTAATTAAAACAAAAACATTCCGACACAAAATCGTAGCTAAAATGTAAAGATCTGGTCACTGCTTTTGGGCGTCTGACAAGGTTCGGACGTACGACAATTCAAAGTTTCGGACGTCCGACAGCCATCGGACGTCCGACATCTCATATACCGTTTTTTTTAGGAAAGGTCATTGGGCATGGAAATTTGCCCGAAGTCCGACGTGTTTCGGACGTCCGTCCCCTCGGACGTCCGAACTCTGTCGGACGTCCGATATGCTACTGATCTTTTCCTCGGGTGTTGTATGCTGAACTCATGTTGAACACTTCGGACGTCCGACCTGGTTCGGACGTCCGACATTTGGACTTTCAGATGTCCGACACTTGCACAACTTATTTCCCCAACGGCCATTTCGTCCCTTGGGCTATAAATACCCCCTCACCCCCACTTGTGAGGGTTTACCACTTCATTTGCAAACATCCAAGAACACAAGTGCTCCCTCTCACTCTCTCCCTCACCAAATCTCAGATCCCGGAGAGTTCCTTGAGAGTTCTTGACGGATCTTTCACCGAGTGATAGATCCGCCCCTTCCCCATCTTCCAACCAAAGAAAATCGCGTTTTGAGCAAGCCTTGAGAATTGCCCATTGATCTTGTTACTCTTGGAGGTTGGAGACTCCTAGGCGGGTAGGAGTTCTTCGGAGAGGAATCGACCATTGTGATTACCCCCGTTGAGTTTGTGAGGGTTTGGTGACCACCTTTAAGGTCAACCGGTAGTGGATGGGAATCGCCTTCGTGGTGATATCTCAAGGGGAATAGATTGAGCCTTCGTGGCGTTGGTGTGCCTTCGTGGTTTCACCCATTCTCTCCGAACGGTGAGTATCTTCCCTCCAAGGAAGTGAACATCGGGATACATCGTTGTCTCCGCGTCATTCGGTTATCCATAATATTTCCCCTTATTACTTGTGCTACCGTATTATTTGCCCCTCACGTGCTTTAGTATATTGTGATTATTGTGTTTCTTGTCTTTGCTAAATATACCATGCAATTTGTTAGGCACACGTTTATCTTCCGCATTATTGCCTAAAAATTGCTAAGTAGTGATAAAATTTGTATAAGACCTATTCACCCCCCCTCTAGGTCTATCTTGATCCTTTCACCAAGTAATTCTTGCATGTTCTCCGTTGCTGTTTATTTCTTTGGCCAAGTAATAGGTAGTAACTCCAAGAGGGAACGTTATGCTCGATTGTGGGTTCATGCCCCCCTGATGACACGCTTGAGTGACAGAAACATGAGTCTAGGGGATGTGTTGTTGCCACAAGGGGAAAACAACGGTGCTTTTAACCGCGGTTGCAAGGATTGTTTACTTTACGCAAAGTGATTTTTAATGCAGTTGTTTGTTGCTTTGGGTTTACACTTTGGGTGGGACTCGCAAATGAATACCAGTGAGATGTTCTGGATAGATATCTCAAGGTGGATGATTAGTAGTAGATGCATTTGCATTTCGGTCTACTTATTTTGGCATACTGCCCATCGTTTTGAGCCTCTTCCTTTCTTTGTAGCATAGTTAGCATTGCGGTGCGTTTATAATCCTGTCAATTGCCCATCTGTAATTTGTTCACCTCGCATAGCAGTTTTATCGTCTTTTGGGAGAGAGACATCACAAGTGAACATCACGGGACCCCGGTCCATATTCTCATCACTGTTTACACGCTCATTTACTTTTCTTCTTTTACTTTAAGTTGCTATCATTATCATTATCCCTTGTGTTTTGATCCTTTGTAAACAACAAGACCGGAGAGATTGATAACCTCTCTGAATTTCGTTGGGAGAAAAGTTATTTGTGTCTGTGTGCAGGTCCACGTCAGTTGCGCTGCTGACACCTACTTATCATCTCCGGAGTCCTACTGGAGACAAACCTCGGTATCTTCACCGAGGGAAACTTGCCGCTACACTGCATCTCACCTTCCACTTGGGGTAACCAACGAAGGGAGAGAAGCAATTATCATCTCTCGCGTATCAAGCAAATTTCTGGCGCCCCGTTGCCGGGGACTCCGAGTGATAAGATAGGGGAGTTGCCCACTACCTTTTACCTTTGCCTTTTAGTCTTGTTAGTTTACCTTTCTATTTTATTCTTTGTGTCTTATATCAAAAATCACAAAAAATTTATTTATCTTGCTGTTAGTAGTCCTCCTTGTTTAGATGAACATGTTAGGACTTGGTGCTTTGCGGGAATCGGAAGTTCTCGATTTCCGTCAAAGGGATGGAGAAAATATGAAGAAGGCATGGGACAAAATTTCTGAAGAACATAAAAGAATTATGCCTTGGATACCTATAAAAATTGTGCTTAGAAATTTTTACCATGGTCTTTTTAAGTGGTGTACACAATCTCTTGACATTATAGATGAAGGAGACTTTTAAGAGTGTGATGAAGCTAGATCTCTTGATATTTTTCATAGTCTATCTAGTTATTTTGTTTATGATCGTAGTATTGATACTGTTATAGATATACTTGCCACTATTGAAAAGAGGATGGATGCTCTAGACTTGAGGAAGGTAGAAGAACTTAAGTCCAACAATAAAGAAATGTTGGAGATAGATGATGATTGGGAGCCCTTTGTTAGGATTAGCATCTCTAAACAAGACTTCCTTGCTTTTTGTGATATTGGATCCATGGTTTCTACTATGCCAAAATTAGTTTATGATTCTTTGAAAATAGAAATGGATAAATTGTCATCTTATCATGAACATGCTAATGGAGATATTTCAGAGGTTAAAGGAAAGGTAAAAGAAGTCCAAGTTGCATTCCTTCATAGGATTGAACCGATGGATTTCTTCATCATGGAGCCAAACCAAAGTAACATCGTGCTTGGAAGGGACTTTCTCCGAGCAATGAAAGGTTTCATTGATATTGGTAACGGGCACATATGCTTACGCGGTCAGGAAAAAGGTAAGTACCTCTTTCCTAAAAAGAAGAAGAATGAGCTTATTGAAAATCAATTTGAAGGTTTTTATGATTCCGACGATCTTGGAGACCTTTGATTCTTCTTTTGCCTTATGCCTAGCTTAAAGGCGTAAAAGAAAGCGCTTGTTGGGAGGAAACCCAAGATGTTTTTACTTCTGTTTTAGTGGTCTTGATGATTGTTGCTACTGTAGCAACATCATTGTATCTTTATTTTTAAGCTTTGTGCCAAGTTATAGCCTCTTATGATAAGGGAAGCAAAAGTTGTGACATGTTGTCCAGAAAACATATTCTTTCTTCTTGACGGGGAAAATCGGAACAAATCACCAGTTCATATTTTTTAGCTGAATTGTTTACACAATATGCTCTATACAATTGTGAAACTTTCGTATGTTCTGAGTTTTTTTATTTGAGTTGCAGAAGTACCCCGAAAAAATTCTCTACTACCTGTTGTTCTGTTTTTCACAGATTCTGCCACGTTTTGCCTTTCCTTACTTTTGCAAACCTTAAGCTTTCTTTTTCTTTGCAAAAACCTTTTGGAAATCTTGAGAAACAGTAGCTCTTCAATAATATCTTTATATCCAGTGGGGAAAAATATTTTATTAAGGGTACTAACCTCTCTAATCAGCTTATGATGAGTTATGTACGAAGGGAGTTTTCAAGTGTGCGATGGAAGATGATGAAAGAAGATCCGGGAGTGTCAAGCGGTCAAGCTTGGGGATGCCCCCATGCATCCCCAATAAATATTCAAGGAGACTCAAGCTTTTAAGCTTGGGGATGCCGCCGTGCATCCCCTTCTCCATAAACAATCATCAGTCCGTCCTTCGTCTCACTATATTTTTATCACTTCATGCGTTATGTGCTATGCTTGGAGCGTCTCGCTCCATAGAGATGATCATTCATGCATATAGCTATGTGGGGATCTTCACACTATATAACTTGGCTTGCATATTCCAAGGATGAGCCTCCTCAAAAGAGCTCTAGGTCTTCATGAGCGAGCAAGTTGGATGCACCCCCACTAGTTCCATTGGAGAGATTTTTAGCTAATATGTGCATCCGTTGCATGGCAATCCCTACTCCTCACATCATATCTATCATTTTAGCTCATACTTTTTTCTTGTATTCCCTATCCCCATTCGTGCACGAAAACACCATGTGGAGACATTCGAGTCACAGACAGCGAGAGCTCTTGCACCTAATGTTCTTTTGTTACTTGTTTCAATGCTAATATAAACTCTTGCATGTTATGACTTGAATTGAATCACATACCTTGATTTCTTTACTTTTCAAAGTTCTTATATGGTTTCTAGCATATCACCATAGAAATTATGCTTGTTATCATTTACCTACTCGAGGACGAGCAGGAATTAAGCTTGGGGATGTTGATACGTCCCAAACGTATCAATAATTTCTGCTTTCTCCATGCATGTTTTGTGTGATATTGCTATGATCTAGATACACTTTCATACACTTTTGATCATATTTGGACTAACCTATTAACTCTGTGCACCCTAGTGCCAGTTTCTATTTTCTGCTGTTTTTCTATTTCAGTTTTCCCCCATACTAAAAGTGCTCCCAAAATCCGGGAAAATCAGATAAAAAATCAGCGTAACGGAAGCTTCCAGAGTCCCGAAGGAGGGCCGGAGGGGCCCCACCTGGTGCCCAGGAGGCCAGGTGGCACGACCTGGGGTGGGGCCGCGCCGAGTGGCCGCCTGGACACCTGGTGGCCGCCCTGGCTGCCCTCTCTTCCCCTATTTATTCCCCGTGACGCGAAACCCCTGAGGACAGAACCATTTTTCGCGATCTCACCTCTGTTCCGCTGCCGCCGCGCTTCCAAGATCGGGAGCGCCAACAGACTTCTTCCCGGCACCCTGCTGGAGGGAGGATCGACCTCCGGGAGCTTCCCCTTCACCATGGACGCTTCCCGGATGTGCCGTGAGTAGTTTCCTTTGGACCATGGGTCCGTGATCAGTAGCTATGTGATGTTCTCCTCCCCTCTTTGTTCTTCATGGTTTAGACCTCGTGACCTTCCCTACATGATCGAGGCACATATGTAATCTTTCTGCTATTGCTATGCTGAGTTTGATGGGATCTGATGGATTATGAGATTATGTTCAGATTGTGATAGAGTAATATATTTGGTTCTTATCTTTTATATTTTTGTTCCTAAGTAATTATTGCCTATTCTCCGTTGCTATTTATTGCTTTGGCCAAGTAGTAGGTAGTAACTCCAAGAGGGAACGTTATGCTCGATTGTGGGTTGCCACAAGGGGGAAAACAACGGTGCTTGTAACCGCGGTTGCAAGGATTGTTTAGTTTACGCAAAGTGATTTTTGATGCAGTTGTCTGTTGCTTTGGGTTTACACTTTGGGTGGGGCTCGCAACTTAATAGCAGCAAGATGTTCTGGACAAATATCTCAAGGTGGATGATTAGTAGTAGATGCAGTTGCATTTCAGTCTACTTATTTTCGTGTACTGCCCATGCTTTTGAGCCTCTTCCTTTCTTTTGTAGCATAGTTAGCATTGCGGTGCATTTATAATCCTGTCAATTTCCCATCTGTAATTTTTTCACCTCGCATAACAGTTTTATCTTCTTTTGGGAGAGAGACATCACTAGTGAACATCACGGGAGCCCGGTCCATATTCTCATCACTGTTTACACGCTCATTTACTTTTCTTCTTTTACTTTCAGCTGCTATCATTATCATTATCCCTTGTGTTTTGATCCTTTGTAAAGAACAAGACCGGAGAGATTGACAACCTCTCTGAACTTCGTTGGGAGCAAAGTTATTTGTGTGTGTGTGCAGGTCCACGTCAGTTGCGCCACTGACACCTACTTATCATCTCCGGAGTCCTACTGGAGACAAACCTCGGTATCTTCACCGGGGGAAACTTGCCGCTACGCTGCATCTCACCTTCCACTTGGGGTAACCAACGAAGGGCGAGAAGCAATTACCATCTCTCGCGTATCAGCTACCCCAAGTGGAAGGTTAAGATGTAGCATAGTAGTAATTTCCCTCGGTGAAGATACCAAGGTTTGTCTCCAGTAGGACTCCGACGACGACAAGTATGTGACAACGGCGCTAGAAATTACTTGCTAGCGCAAGAGTTGACGCGGACCTGCACACAGATAAAAATAACTTTGCTCCCAACGAGTACAGAGAGGTTGTCAATCTCTCCGGCCTTGCTGTTTATAAAGGGTCAAACGCAAGGGATAATGTTAGTGATAATGATAATTGCAACTAAAAGTAAAAACAATAAAATAAAGTGAGGGTGTAAACAGTGATGGAAATATGGACCGGGGTCCCATGAAGTTCACTAGTCATGTCTCTCTCCCAAAATATGATAAGCATCTATGCGAGGTGGACAAATTACAGCTGGGGAATTGACAGGATTAAAAACGCACCGCAATGCTAACTATGCTACAAAAGAAACGAAGTGTCGGGACCCGGGGTTAGCGTATGTAATTCCGGTCATAATACAATCACATGGAGAGCCGAGAGCCGTACCAACTTGTCTAAGAAGACAAGGCCAAGCACAGATCGCTCTCGGTAAGCATCGAACGTGAGGGGCATCCCATCCAGGCCGGATGATCAACTGAGATGGGTCCTCATCGTCCGCACACAAGTCTAATGATATGGGTGGTGAATCCCATACTCACAGACAAGTCGCCTCAACCATGTTATCGATTGGATCATAACCCTTACATATACTTACTCCAGCCCGATCACTTAGTCGGGATCTCGGGCGGGCTCAATCATACAACAAAATGTGCCACGTGACAGAGTCACGAGCAATCGCATCGCGATGCCCCAAGCTGCGCACATCTAAGGGCCACTTGGTGTATAAAAGACCGCCGGCAAGAACACAACTAAGCTATTGAACCCCACACTAAGACATGCACGTTATAAACATACACGCAGCATACATGTCCAGTGTAAACAGCAGGTAATCACAACATGAACTCTACAAACTTATAGTCTTTATAACTTCTGCTAAACAGAGCAGACATAGTAGTTGTATTACAAGCAGAGATCACATGGATGTGATCCAACATTACATCAAACATCAACGAAAGCAAATTATGTCTTAGTAAAGACAAGTTTAACAAATGGCTTAAGAAGCCTGAAAGAAAAGTACAACGACCCTCCAAAGGGCACAGGCTGCTGCCTGGAACTATACGACATTGGTCCACGTCGAGCTCGAGGTAGAGGCCACCATCAGGGTCAGTGGTCTCGTCTCTAAAACATAGAATAAGCAAACATGAGTACAAAGTCGTACTCAGCAAGACTTACATAGGAACTATACTACTCATGCACATGTATCAAGGCAAAGGGAGGTGGGGTTTCACTTGCAGAAGTGCCAGCTTTGACTTGGCTAATCCTGAACTACGAGTACCAGAGAGAGGTAAGAACGTACACGAGTCCAAGTAACAGTCTCCAACCAATACTCCACTATGGTGCCTTCCTCGACTTCCCCACGAGGAAGCACGCCATAGCACTCACACTTATCTTGGTGTGTTTTAGAAGTATCCGGTTCAAGTTATCTATGATCAAGTAAAGGTCTCCAAGTAGTCCATAACCGCGGACACGGCTATTCGAATAGTTCATTAACCCTGCAGGGGTGTACTGCTACACACACGCCTCATCAGTTACCGCCTGGGGATGGACCTTCAAGTGAGTACCGGCGAGGATGCTGCCACGACACTTCACTCACGGCACCATCTCTAGTCCTAGGGAGTCGCCTATTTGAGTTGGGACCACAATCGGAATCCGGCCGATTGTTCCGATGCGGACTCAAACGTTGTGTGACGGCCATCAAGCTCAACTCGATCATGATCACTTGATTCAACGTGCCCACAACCTACGCCAACCACTTACCTTGGTTCCACCTGCTTGAGATCGTTAAAGGGCGAACTACTTGCGACTCCTGGACTGGTCCGGGGTGAGGTACTAGGCCGAGAGGGGTCAGTGAGCCCAATGTGTGGTCGTACTCTTTGTCTTGGATAACAACACAAGAACTCGGGCCTAAGGCAGTGTTCAACGAGACAACCCACTGTGTACTCCTACACAGCCTCTCATCGTTCACCTTTGTTTAGGGTAGATTCACCAACACGTTACCACCATCATTCACATGATCACTACCTTCCCGACTCACATCAATGTAGCCTCAGGTAACAACTCTAAGCATGCAATAAACTGTAACAGTTGCAGGGGCCACATGATATCAACCAACTCCTACATCTGCTAGGATTGTGGTTTGCTTACTACTGTGACAAAATGATAGGTCATGCAAAGGAATGGGTTCAACTAGCGGTAGAACGTATCATGGTGACATCCTAAACATGCATTTGCGAGAATGAGAGGGAACTGGGATTTTATAGACATGATCAAAGAGGGGGCTGCTTGCCTTGCTGACGATCACGAGGTATCACTCTTCTGACGTGAGGTTGAACTCGTCTCTGAGATCAACTCTATCGAGAAGATGCAATCACTGAAGCACTGGAAGTAAAGGACAATCAATATAATACAATGCACATTCAAAATGCAAAACATAGCATGGTAATGTGCTGATGTGACCTATGTTTGAATTGCCACATTTTAATTGAAGTTGATTTGAAAAGGAAATTCAAATTCAAACTCCAAATGTTATTTAAATTTTGTCAACTTGCATTTGCTAATGTTTGTTCATTTGAAACCAAATGGTCATGTGTGTGAAATGCTTCTGAAGTACAAGTGATGTCAGGTGCATTTCAAAGTTTGAAGTTGGAATAGCAATTGAATTTATTTTGAAATAATTCCAATTAAATAAAATAGCAAAAGCTATTGATCCCTTTTTAAGATCAACTCCAACATAGCTGAAACTTGGAAATTTGGATAGAGGATTTTCTCCTGATAATTTTTCATATATTAAATGTTAAATTTGGAGTTAAAATGAATTTTCTATGATTTTTCAAAGTTTCGGCCAATTTCTGGAATTTACTGAATTAAATAAATTGATTTAAGATTTACTGCGTCAGCACTGCATCATCCTGGCGTCAGGGGTTTGACTGGTCAAACTGTCAAAAGGGGCCCACTAGTCAGTGTCAGTGGGTTAATTAGCTCTGTTTAAATTTTGAACCTCGTTTAATTAAGGGGTTGGGCCCACTGTCAGCGAGAGAGAGAGAGGGGATTAGGAGGGGGCTTAGCGTTAACTGACCGGCGGCTAAACGCCGGTGGCCCTGCCACGGCGGCGCTCTCGCCGGGGTGGCGATTTAGGCCACGGGGGAGGAGGCTGGGGGCACGGGGACGAAGCCCGCGACGTCGCGCGTACGCCCGTGCCAACGGGGCAACGCGAGGAGGCCCGTGGCCATAGCTACGTCGACGGGGGGGGCGGCGGCTGCCCACTGTCTCGACGGAGACGGCGAAGCACGGCTCGAGAATAAGAACGGGGAGGGGGGTTCGCTCCAGAAGCTCACCGGGAACACAATGAAGGGGACGGCGGGGCTGGGGAGGTCCTGTGGGCGACGAATTCCTCGCCGGGAACAAAGGCGGCCGGCGGCGGGTTCTTGGAGCTTGCGTCGATTCCAGGGGCCTTCGGCTCGAATTGATGCAGCGGCTTGACGAAGTCGACGGCCGTGGTGCGTCTGGACACGGTTGCACGACGAATGAGGCATGGTGGCCGCGCGTTCCACGTCGGCGTGCTCCGGCTGGGGCTCGGGTCTCGCGAGATTCGCCGGGGGAGAGAGAGAAGAAGGCCAGCGCGAGGGGGGGAAAGGAACTGGGAGCTTCCCAGGCGTCTCCAGCTCGAAGGAGAAGATGAGGGGGAAGCAGGAGGTGGCGATGAGGTGGAGGTGGCGGCCATGCACGGCGCACGGCGCGTCCAGCGCTCCTTCTGTCAAGGAGGAAGACGACAGGAAGGGGGCCGGGCTGGGCCAAGTGGGCCTTCGCCCGTGGCGCAAGGTAAGGCTTCTCTGTGTTTTCTTATTTTCTTTTCTGTTGTCTGTTTTGCCCATTAAAATAAAATAGCTAGGGCATTTATAAAAATCCCCAAACATTTTTATAAAACCTAGGTGACTATATAGAAGTCAACCCCAAGTTTTGGGAATTTTTGAAATTCAATTTATTTGAATTTCAATTCAAATAGACAAAAGATTTAATTTCCAAGCCACTATTTGAATTATTGAAAAATCTATGAGCATGGGATTAATCCCAAATAACTTTTAAAATGATCACACTCATTTTTAGGATTTTTCAACACATCCAAAAGAATTTTGGAAAAAGATTTATTTCTGGCCTTTTTATTTAATTCATTTAGGGCTTTTCTTTACCCCAATTCCTTTTCTTTTGCAATTTTTTTCAAGATGCAAAAATGCAAGCTAGGTTAAACACAAACCTACTTTGGGGTTCTGACAACTCGCCCCCACTCAAAAGAATCTCGTCCCGAGATTCAGAAGTCGTCGGGAGGAAGGTGGGGTACTCAGCTCGTAGACTATCCTCTCGTTCCCAGGTGGCTTCTTTCTCTGAATGATGTGGCCACTGCACTTTGAGGAATCTGATCTTCTGACGTCTGGTGCTACGCTCGGCTTCATCAAGAATACGAACAGGGTACTCTCGATATGAAAGGTTATCTTGGAGATCAAGCGTTTCGTGGTCTACTTCGCGGATGGGGTCCTTGAAGCAACGCCTGAGTTGAGAGACGTGGAGGACATCATGAACCTGGGAGAGGTGAGGGGGTAGTTCCAATTGGTAGGCAACTTCTCCACGTTTAGCGAGAATGCGAAAGGGACCGATATAACGTGGGGCCAACTTGCCTTTGATACCGAAGCGATGGGTACCCTTCAGAGGAGTAACCCGAAGGTAAGCCTTCTCATCCAGATTATAGCTTTCTTCCCTATGATGACGATCATAATAGCTTTTCTGACGAGACTGGGCTGTTTTCAACTTCTCACGAACAATGCGAACTTGCTCTTCTGCATCCTGAATCAAATCCGGTCCAAAGAATTGTCTTTCACCGGTTTCTGACCAGTTTAGGGGTGTTCGACATTTCCGTCCATAGAGAAATTCAAAAGGAGCCATGCCCAAACTAGATTGGAAACTATTGTTATACGCAAATTCGGCAAAAGGAAGAGAATTCTCCCATTTCTTTCCGAAAGAGATAACACAAGCTCTGAGCATGTCTTCGAGAATTTGATTGACCCTTTCTACTTGACCACTGGACTGTGGGTGATAAGCGGTGCTAAAGGAGAGGTGGGTTCCCATAGCATTCTGGAAACTTTCCCAAAATCGAGAAGTGAAAAGACTACCACGGTCTGAATTGATTTCCAAAGGAACACCGTGAAGTGACACGATTCGGGAGACATACAAGTCCGCTAACTGGCTAGCAGTTATAGACTCGCGAACTGGAAGGAAGTGAGCAACTTTTGAAAGTCGATCAATGACAACGAAGATGGCATCATTTCCTTTCTGGGTTTTTGGAAAGCCGGTAATGAAGTCCATGCTGACTTTATCCCACTTCCACTCGGGGATAGGCAAAGGTCTAAGAGTACCAGCAGGTCTTTGATGTTCTGCCTTAACGCGACGACAAACATCACATTCAGCAATGAACTGAGCAATTTCTCTCTTCATCCTAGTCCACCAAAATCTCTGGCATAGATCTCGGTACATTTTTGTGCTACCGGGATGAATGGAGAGGGGTGTATCATGGGCTTCTTTGAGGATGAGTTGCCTTAGTTCCCTATTCTTAGGTACTACCAAACGATTTTCAAAGAATACCGTTCCTTTACTATCTGTGGAGAAACATTTAGCAACTCCACTAGCAATGTTCTCCTTGATCCGGCGAACACCTCGTGCACGCCTTTGGGCAACTATGATTTTATCCTCAAGGGTTGGTTTCGCCACCAAGTTGAAAAGAGATCCACGAGGAACAATCTCGAGATTAAGCTTTTGAAATTCCTCATGAAGAAGTGGTTGATACTGTTGTAACATGAGGTTGTTACAATACGACTTACGACTTAGTGCATCAGCCATGACATTGGCTTTTCCTGGGGTGTAAGAAATTCCTAAGTCATAATCTTTTATCAACTCAATCCAGCGTCTTTGCTTGAGATTAAGATCTGGCTGGGTGAAAATGTATTTGAGGGTTTGGTGGTCAGAATAGATCTCACAATGATTACCAAGGAGGTAATGTCGCCAAGTTGTTAGGGCATGAACTACGGCAGCGAGTTCAAGATCATGGGTAGGATAGTTCTCTTCATGTGGCCGCAACTGGCGTGAAGCATAAGCTACCACATGTCGATCTTGCATAAGTATGCATCCTAACCCTTGCCGTGAGGCATCACAATAGATCTCGAAATCCTTTTTGGTGTCTGGAGGCGCAAGTACGGGTGCAAAAGTCAATCTTATTTTTAGCTCTTGAAAGCTTTCCTCGCACTTGGGAGTCCATTCGAATTTCTTCTCTTTCTTGAGGAGTTCAGTCAGAGGCTTTGCAACTTTAGAAAAATTCTCGACGAAGCGGCGACAATAGCTTGCTATGCCAAGAAAACTCCTAACTTGCTTAACCGATTCAGGTGGAGTCCAGTCAAGGACGGCCTGAACTCTCTCGGGATTGACAACAATGCCTTTTGCAGAAATCACGTGGCCTAAGTAGGTCACTTCTGGTAGCCAGAATTCACACTTGGAGAATTTAGCATACAGGCGATGCTCTCTAAGTTTCATCAATACCAGCCTTAGATGTTCTGCGTGATCTTCTTCGTTCTTCGAGTAGATGAGAATGTCATCAAGATAAACTACAACAAATTTATCTAGGTACTCCATGAAGATCGAATTCATCAAGCGCGAGAATGTGGCGGGGGCATTGGTTAAACCGAAGGACATGACGGTGTACTCGTAAAGACCATAACGAGTAGTAAAAGCCGTTTTGGGAATGTCCTCGTTTCGGATTTTGATCTGATGGTAGCCTAATCTCAAATCCATCTTGGAGAAGACAGAGGATCCTGCAAGTTGATCATAAAGATCATTGATCCTGGGCAGTGGGTACTTGTTCTTTATCGTCGCTAGATTTAGCGGGCGATAGTCTACGCACATCCTTTCTGTTCCATCTTTCTTCGTTACGAACAGAACGGGGCAACCCCATTGGCGATGAGCTAGGGCGGATGAAGCCTTTTGCCAACGAAGCTTCAAGTTGGATTTTTAGCTCATGGCTGTCGGCAAACATATACAAAGCGGACAGCAAAGTCCTTTGCCGTCTGCCGGCGGACGGCAAAGCACTCGCCAGCCATTTATCCGGCAAAGAGGTGCTTTGCCGTCTGCATATTATCGGCGGACGGCAAAGGCCTTTGCCGTCTGCCTTCCAAGGCGGCTGTTGGCAAAGCAACCTGACGGCAAACCCTTGTCAGCCCACCTCCGTTAGGCGTTAACGGCAGGCTTTGCCGTCTGCCAACGGACGACAAACTCCTACTGTACAATCTGCCAACATGCTTCTTTGCCCTTTTGTACTGCCATAATTCAAATTTGTATTATGAACTAGAATTCACGAGTTTCACAATCCAAATTCAAGCCATATTCATGAGAGCCATCAACATCATATAACTTATATCAAATATCTCTGGATATTAATAATCACATCCAGATGCCAAAATACCACCAACTATCACATGTTTGTTAAAAAATATGGCTAGCTAGCTAGAGTTTTCCACTGGCTACCGTAACATGTTTGTAAAAAAAAGGCCAGCTAGAGTTTGCCACTGGCTACTGGCCAGCAGGCCAGCAATTACTGCAGTCAAGCTTGATCAAGCTAATACCCGAGAGCTCCAGCACCCTGATCTCGAGCTCCAGCACTGTGTGCCTCCGGCTGGTACTCCTGCTGCCGGCTAGCACCTCGAGCTCCCTTCAGGCCTCCGACAAGTGCTGCAGCCATCAGCCATCAGCTCGAGCTCTCAGCGCGTCCCCAGCAGGTGCTCCAGCCGCCGACCATCACCCCGAGCTCTCGCCGCGCCAGCCATCTGAATTTGCAAGTATGCAAGATACACTCCTGTTAAAACTGAAGTTAATTTTCAAGCCATTTGAATTTGCAAATATGTATACTAAAGAGAAAGAGAGGAGAGAAGTTTGCTAGAAATCAAAAGCAAAATATGGAGGTATTTATCAGCAAGCATTAAATAGAAGGTGATATAAATTCGACTGTTTACTGTTAGCAAGGATAGATCTAATTTCCGTTTATCTCAAAAAATCTTCAGATGCAGCAGAATACAATGAATCTATTGCTTATTGGAAGTGCTAAAATCTGACTGAACAACACTACCAACACTAGCAGCTAGCCTGAAACTTTACACGCGAGGTACATGCTTTTTCGTTGATACATCGATCCAAAAATTATGTTCAACTAGAGGGAACACTGAATATCTCACTTATCATGATTTTCCTTACCAGCAGCAAGATAAACCATCTGGACATGATATTGACAATCAGTACACCTACTTAGTTCAAGTTTCCACTGTACAAATTGCAATATAAGAAGTGTTGTTGCTGAAACCTGTAAAGTAGAGGACACGAAAACAACCTTCAACTTCCTGCACTGTGCAGCCCAAACAAAGACTGACACAGATTCTACAGTTTCAATTTCCATTCTCAAAATCTTCAGTTGCTATGAAAACTACCGAATTCCTTAAAATGCATGGAAATAGTAATACCCGAATTAAGAACACTTGGGCACTTCATCAAATGCATTGTTCTCAAATTGAGCACTTGAGAACTTGCAAGAGCCACTTGGCAGGAGCAGGAACACCATGCTACAACCTTTGCATTGCAGCAGCCTGTTCTCAGCTTTGTCTCTGTCTCCAGTTGTCCTTGAAAAAAAGCATGGCAAATTTTTCAGCATGTAACAGTAGAAAATTTAACCGAATTTTCATCGAATTTTGAGAGCTATATTAACTGAATTCAACTAAATGTTCAGTTAAACAGAATGCAACAATCAAACTGTTCAGTGAAAAAGTTAGTTAAAGTTTCAATAACAAATTTACTCCCTCCGGCACAAAATACTGTCGCAAGGATGGCTCTCGTACATTACATTTGGTACACAGGGATGAAGAGGGAAAAGAGACATATACAAGGATGCTACTCCACTGAATATCAAATTTATTTCCACTGGATAAATTACAAGCTACTCATTGCTATTCCACTGAAATTTTACATCCAATTTTACAGCACTGAAATTAGAATTTCCAAATTGCAAACTGTATCATATGCACTGAAGTATCATATGCAAGCTATCAAATTGCATCATATGCAAATCCATTGAGTAACTGAATTAAGAGGTACTCCACTGAAATTAAAAATTACAATCCATTGGAATACCTTCCGCTTGAGGACGAGGCGAGACAGCGAGGAGGCAAGCGAGCGGGTCGATGAGCGTGGCGCTGAGGTGGGTGGCAGTGGCATGCCTTCATCCTCATCTCCCCTTCGATGGCTCACCGAGGAGTGTTATAGCCGATGCCGAACACAGCCAGCACCGGGGTTGCGTCGTGGCGTAGTCCCTCCGGCGATCTGGACCATTAGCATTCCACCATGCACATACGGGAGCCAAGTGTGAGGATCAGGATTATATCGATAAGCCTATCTCTGAGTAAATTAACTCTGCAATTATTAATCTTTTGCAAACTGCTACATGTATAATTTAACAGCATCTTTAGTAGTACTAACCTACGGTAAATAATATTGCCGTTTTTACCAAAAGAAGATAAAATCGTAACTATCACCAAATGATGTCTAAATATACATGTTTTTCTAGCAAAAAAAAACAAAAAAATACGTGTATGATCTGGAGCAGGAGCAGCTGCTTCACTAGTCCATTGAATTATTCTACTCTCCGTGTGTCTAAACTCTGAAATTGGTTGGTGCTGGTGACGTGCACCTTAAACATGCTACTGCTAGCAACATAATAATTTTTACACAGCAATGTACCTCTCGCTGTAGACGACGACGTCCTCCTGTACTGGCCGGAAGAGTGGGGAAGCAGACCACGGTTTAGGAGGCAGAGGCCCGCAGGAAGCAAGACACCAGGGATAACCAGACGAAGGCGCAGGCACCGCACCGACGTCCATGGAAACCACCGAGCCGGCGACCGTTTCCACGGGCCAGACGACGGGGCGGCCCCTCTTGGGCATAGAGATCCAGATCCAGTACACGGACGTGGACGCAGAGTCAGATGAACGCCGGCGAGGGAAGAGGGGGACGGGTCACACTGGGATACCGTGGCGGATCTGGACGCGCCATGGCCGCCGCTCGATCCCCTTCTTCTCTTCTGATGAGGTGAAGGGAGGGGAGGGGATGGGAGAAGGAGAAAGTGAGGGCGGCGGCGGGGAGCGGAGGCTGGAGGCCCGAGGCCGGAAGCAGTCAGCGTTGGATGGCGGCGCGGATCTGGGGAGGGAAAGGGGATCGGAAGAGAAGAGAGGGAGGGAGTTCGAGAGAGAGAGAGAGAGAAATGAGAGAGATGGGAGAGAGGGTCCACTTGATATCCAGTGCGGTGCCGGCGAGCGGCCACGCTTCCGTTTTTATTTCGCTTTGCCGTCTGCGTATTTTTCTTTTGCCATATGTGGGCTCACGGCAAAGCAAGTGAACTCTAAAAGGCATCACGTGTTTCTGATAGTTGTAATTTTACCGTCTGTTTTTTTACATCTTTGCCGTCTGTTATAAAAAAGCGGATGGCAAAGTAACTGTACCGTCTGCTTTTCTTTTTTTGCCGTCCGCATTTATAAAGCAGACGGCAAACCAGTTAAATACCGACTGTTTAGGTTTTGCCGTCTGTTTTTTGGTCAGCGGACGGTAAATCACCTCTTTGCCGTCCGT
Source organism: Bromus sterilis (assembly GCA_950022295.1). Lineage (NCBI taxonomy): Eukaryota > Viridiplantae > Streptophyta > Magnoliopsida > Poales > Poaceae > Bromus > Bromus sterilis. The sequence goes on along the minus strand of OX465596.1, from coordinate 340,080,014 downwards.
CCCGATGAAAAGCAGACGGTAAAGAGGCTCACGCATGGAAAATTAGCAGTTTCTAGTAGTGTCAGCTAACTCACGTGGGGCCATTCTATATGGGCGTCTGGATATTGGTGCGGTTCCTGGGATAAGATCTACCACAAACTCTATAGATCTGTCAGGTGGTATTCCTGGCAGCTCTTCTGGAAAGACATCCGGGAAGTCACGAACCACCGGAATATCTTCAAGGTCTGGAAGAGGAAGCACATTCAAAGAATGCACCTGGGTTTTAGAGCTTGGTGAGGTGTACTTGATTGTCTGGCCTGATGGATGGGTTAATTTCACTGACTTGGCTTTACAATCAAGGACATCACTCTGTCTTGATAACCAATCCATTCCTAAGATCACATCAATGTCTGAAGACTTGAGGGCTATAAGTGAGGCAAGGAATACTAAACCCTCAATTGCAATTTCATTCTCATGACTCACCATGGTGGTGTGCCATCTGGATCCAGGGGCTTGCACAACTAAGGGGGTGGATAACATCGAAAAACAGATGTCATGTGACAGTGCAAAGTCCTGGGATATGAATGAGTGAGATGCTCCTGGGTCAAACAGAACCGAAGCTGGGGTGGAATTGACAGGAAGGGTTCCGAGTACAACATCGGTTGACTTGTGGGAATCTAGAATGGATACATGATTCACATAACCATGTTCATAAACAGGAGGCTTGACATTGGAAGTCTTGGGTAGTGGCTTACCACGACGAAAGGTTTGCGTTGGTTTAGGTGTGGTGGCTACATGATTTTGGGGACACTCTCGAACATTGTGGCCTGATTGTCCACATTGGAAACAAACACCACGTGGAATGAAAGGAACTTGAGCACTTGATTGTCCAACAAAATTCCAAGGAGGAAGATTGGGTTGAGGTGGACGATATATGGTGGTTGATGGTCTAGAAGCACTTACAGCACGACTGACGTCGCTGAAGGGAATCCATACACAACGTTTTCGAGAAACTGGGCCAGAAGATTGGGCAAACTCACGATCACGCTTGCGAGACTCTTCATACAACTCATGTCCATACTCGGCCTTGAAGGATTTGTCGACCAAGTCCCTGAAGTTGATGAACTCGTGAAGGTTCAGGTCATGACGAAGAACGGGGCTAAGTCCCTTGCGGAACCTTGCTTGTATCTTGGCATCGGTGGATACTTCTTCTTGGGCATAACGTGCTAGACGAGTGAACTCAGTCCTATACTCATGAACATTCATCTTTCCTTGGGTCAGATTGCAAAATTCTTCTTTCTTGCGCTCCATCAGTTGATCCGGAATATGATATCCTCGGAAGTCATCACAGAACTCTTTCCAAGTCACCACGTGACCAACTGGTTGCATTGCCACGAAGTTCTCCCACCATTGAAGAGCAGCACCTTCCAGAAAGTATGCCGCAAATAGCACACGATCACTTGGAAAAACACGGACTGTCTCAAGCTTACGCTCGAGGGAACGAAGCCAATCATCGGCATCAAGGGGCTCGGAAGGACATCGGAATACTGGCGGGTTGAGGAGAATGAAGTCCTGGATGGTAACAACACTATGATGCTGACGAGAAGTGTTCTGCTCAATGCGCTTGAGAAGACGTGTCTGATCACGACGATTCTGTTCAGCCTCCAACATGATTTCTGCCGTTGAGGTTGGTGGTGGAGGTTCTTCACCGTCTATGTAACTGGAACTGGGATCAACACCTTGATTTGCACCTGACATTCTGTGTGATAAGAATCAACAATCAGAATAGGATTTAGGACACAATTCTATGCTAAGATAGAAGACTAAAATGCAATAGCATCAAAGTCACAAACGGACAGCATAACGGCTGCACCGGGATGGAAATTGAGACAACCTACAGGATAACGGACATCACTTCCACAGAAACACTATGGAATGATGGCTCAGAAAGGACCACAACACTCCTACAGCTACAAAGAAGCAATCAACGAGATGTCCTAGTAAAGACATAGATGAGCCTAGTCCTATCTTCCCGTAGAACAAGATGAGGATGACTCAGAACTCAGATCGATGAGGATAAGGAGAAAAAAAGAAGTCTTACGTTGTTCCCATATACCCATAGTAACTATAGAACTATAGAATGCTAGACTCGACATCGGCCAATGGTTTGATAATCCTACAGGCAGTCCTGCTCTGATACCAAGTCTGTCGGGACCCGGGGTTAGCGTATGTAATTCCGGTCATAATACAATCACATGGAGAGCCGAGAGCCGTACCCACTTGTCTAAGCAGACAAGGCCAAGCACAGATCGCTCTCGGTAAGCATCGAACGTGAGGGGCATCCCATCCAGGACGGATGATCAACTGAGATGGGTCCTCATCGTCCGCACACAAGTCTAATGATATGGGTGGTGAATCCCATACTCACAGACAAGTCGCCTCAACCATGTTATCGATTGGATCATAACCCTTACATAGACTTACTCCAGCCCGATCACTTAGTCGGGATCTCGGGCGGGCTCAATCATACAACAAAATGTGCCACGTGACAGAGTCACGAGCAATCGCATCGCGATGCCCCAAGCTGCGCACATCTAAGGGCCACTTGGTGTATAAAAGACCGCCGCCAAGAACACAACTAAGCTATCGAACCCCACACTAAGACATGCACGTTATAAACATACACGCAGCATACATGTCCAGTGTAAACAGCAGGTAATCACAACATGAACTCTACAAACTTATAGTCTTTATAACTTCTGCTAAACAGAGCAGACATAGTAGTTGTATTACAAGCAGAGATCACATGGATGTGATCCAACATTACATCAAACATCAACGAAAGCAAATTATGTCTTAGTAAAGACAAGTTTAACAAATGGCTTAAGAAGCCTGAAAGAAAAGTACAACGACCCTCCAAAGGGCACAGGGTGCTGCCTGGAACTATACGACATTGGTCCATGTCGAGCTCGAGGTAGAGGCCACCATCAGGGTCAGTGGTCTCGTCTCTAAAACATAGAATAAGCAAACGTGAGTACAAAGTCGTACTCAGCAAGACTTACATAGGAACTATACTACTCATGCACATGTATCAAGGCAAAGGGAGGTGGGGTTTCACTTGCAGAAGTGCCAGCTTTGACTTGGCTAATCCTGAACTACGAGTACCAGAGAGAGGTAAGAACGTACACGAGTCCAAGTAACAGTCTCCAACCAATACTCCACTATGGTGCCTTCCTCGACTTCCCCACGAGGAAGCACGCCATAGCACTCACACTTATCTTGGTGTGTTTTAGAAGTATCCGGTTCAAGTTATCTATGATCAAGTAAAGGTCTCCAAGTAGTCCATAACCGCGGACACGGCTATTCGAATAGTTCATTAACCCTGCAGGGGTGTACTGCTACACACACGCCTCATCAGTTACCGCCTGGGGATGGACCTTCAAGTGAGTACCGGCGAGGATGCTGCCACGACACTTCACTCACGGCACCATCTCTAGTCCTAGGGAGTCGCCTATTTGAGTTGGGACCACAATCGGAATCCGGCCGATTGTTCCGATGCGGACTCAAACGTTGTGTGACGGCCATCAAGCTCAACTCGATCATGATCACTTGATTCAACGTGCCCACAACCTACGCCAACCACTTACCTTGGTTCCACCTGCTTGAGATCGTTAAAGGGCGAACTACTTGCGACTCCTGGACTGGTCCGGGGTGAGGTACTAGGCCGAGAGGGGTCAGTGAGCCCAATGTGTGGTCGTACTCTTTGTCTTGGATAACAACACAAGAACTCGGGCCTAAGGCAGTGTTCAACGAGACAACCCACTGTGTACTCCTACACAGCCTCTCATCGTTCACCTTTGTTTAGGGTAGATTCACCAACACGTTACCACCATCATTCACATGATCACTACCTTCCCGACTCACATCAAAGTAGCCTCAGGTAACAACTCTAAGCATGCAATAAACTGTAACAGTTGCAGGGGCCACATGATATCAACCAACTCCTACATCTGCTAGGATTGTGGTTTGCTTACTACTGTGACAAAATGATAGGTCATGCAAAGGAATGGGTTCAACTAGCGGTAGAACGTATCATGGTGACATCCTAAACATGCATTTGCGAGAATGAGAGGGAACTGGGATTTTATAGACATGATCAAAGAGGGGGCTGCTTGCCTTGCTGACGATCACGAGGTATCACTCTTCTGACGTGAGGTTGAACTCGTCTCTGAGATCAACTCTATTGAGAAGATGCAATCACTGAAGCACTGGAAGTAAAGCACAATCAATATAATACAATGCACATTCAAAATGCAAAACATAGCATGGTAATGTGCTGATGTGACCTATGTTTGAATTGCCACATTTTAATTGAAGTTGATTTGAAAAGGAAATTCAAATTCAAACTCCAAATGTTATTTAAATTTGGTCAACTTGCATTTGCTAATGTTTGTTCATTTGAAACCAAATGGTCATGTGTGTGAAATGCTTCTGAAGTACAAGTGATGTGTGGTGCATTTCAAAGTTTGAAGTTGGAATAGCAATTGAATTTATTTTGAAATAATTCCAATTAAATCAAATAGCAAAATCTACTGATCCCTTTTTAAGATCAACTCCAACATAGCTGAAACTTGGAAATTTGGATAGAGGATTTTCTCCTGATAATTTTTCATATATTAAATGTTAAATTTGGAGTTAAAATGAATTTTCTATGATTTTTCAAAGTTTCAGCCAATTTTTGGAATTTACTGAATTAAATAAATTGATTTAAGATTTACTGCGTCAGCACTGCATCATCCTGGCGTCAGGGGTTTGACTGGTCAAACTGTCAAAAGGGGCCCACCAGTCAGTGTCAGTGGGTTAATTAGCTCTGTTTAAATTTTGAACCCCGTTTAATTAAGGGGCTGGGCCTACTGTCAGCGAGAGAGAGAGGGGATTAGGAGGGGGCTTAGCGTTAACTGACCGGCGGCTAAACGCCGGTGGCCCTGCCACGGCGGCGCTCTCGCCGGGGAGGCGATTTAGGCCACGGGGGAGGAGGCTGGGGGCACGGGGACGAAGCCCGCGACGTCGCGCGTTCGCCCATGCCAACGGGGCAACGCGAGGATGCCCGTGGCCATGGCTACGTCGACGGGGGGCGGCGGCTGCCCACTGTCTCGACGGAGACGGCGAAGCACGGCTCGAGAAGAAGAACAGGGAGGGGGGTTCGCTCCAGAAGCTCACCGGGAACACAATGAAGGGGACGGCGGGGCTGGGGAGGTCCTGTGGGCGACGAATTCCTCGCCGGGAACAAAGGCGGCCGGCGGCGGGTTCTTGGAGCTTGCGTCGATTCCAGGGGCCTTCGGCTCGAATTGATGCAGCGGCTTGACGAAGTCGACGACCATGGTGCGTCTGGACACGGTTGCACGGTGAATGAGGCACGGTGGCCGCGCGTTCCACGTCGGCGTGCTCCGGCTGGGGCTCGGGTCTCGCGAGATTCGCCGGGGGAGAGAGAGAAGAAGGCCAGCGCGAGGGGGGGAAAGGAACTGGGAGCTTCCCAGGCGTCTCCAGCTCGAAGGAGAAGATGAGGGGGAAGCAGGAGGTGGCGAGGAGGTGGAGGTGGCGGCCATGCACGGCGCACGGCGCGTCCAGCGCTCCTTCTGTCAAGGAGGAAGACGACAGGAAGGGGGCCGGGCTGGGCCAAGTGGGCCTTCGCCCGTGGCGCAAGGTAAGGCTTCTCTGTGTTTTCTAATTTTCTTTTCTGTTGTCTGTTTTGCCCATTAAAATAAAATAGCTAGGGCATTTATGTCACAACCCCAAGTTAGGTAGGTGCTAGGATCAGAGGTACCTTGCATTCATGCAAAAAATTTCAAATTGCAATTCAAAATTGGGGAAAAGAAAGCCCTGAGAAATTAATTCAAATGGCCAGATAAAAATCTTTTTCCAAAAATCATTTGAACATTTGGAAAATTCCTATATATAGTGCTGATCATTTTAAAAGTGGTTTGGGAGCAATCCCATGCTCATGGAATTTTCTAATATTCAAACAGTGGCTTTGGAAATTAAATAAAACCCTATTTGATTTGAAATTCAAATTATTTGAATTTAAAAAATGCCCAAAATGAGTGGCTAGCTCTCTATTTTATGAGGCCACATAAAAATTTGGGGCATTTAAAAAAATGCCTAGGTATTTTTCCTAGGCAGAACAAATAGAACAGAATTAAATAAAAAGAAAAGGGCAGGGAAAGCTTACCTCTCGCCCAGGGCGAGGCCCAGCAGACGGCCCAGCAGCCTTCTCCCTTGTCTTCTACCTCCCCGCGCCCCTAAGGTGCTCGGTGGAAAGCCACCGACGCCACCGACGCCACCGCGACGCGCCCCTAGCCTCCAGCTGCCCCCCGAGCCTCCTAACCACTCCACGTCGATGCTGGACGAGCTACACGTCCATTCCCCCTCCTCCCAACCCCTCTGTGTCTCTCCCCAGCTCGCCCGCGACGACCCCCGAGAGCATCCGCCGAGAACGTGTCCTTCGTCTTCGCCGTCGTCGTCTACGCCAAGTCGCAGAAGGAATCGCCCCGGGACGCCTTGTAGCCGACGTGCGCTTCATCGTCTTCCGCTCCGGCCGCCGTGCGTCGCGGTCAAATTACTCCGCCGTCGAGCCTTCCCCGACCGAGCTGCTACCCCCGTCGAGTTCCTGGTGAGCTGTAGCTCGAAAACCCTCTGGATCCGCCTTTGTTTGCGTACTCTAGCAACGTCCGCCACGAAAGCCGAGCCTCGCCGCCGCCATGTCCGGTGAGGTACTTCTTCCCGTGCACCTCCACCCCAACCGCCTAGCCTGCTACACTCCTTGTCACCCCAGCAAGTTTTTGCACCAAGCCACGGTCAAAATGGCGCTCCAGAGCGCGAGTTCGACGATGCCCGAGCCACTGCCTCCGCCGTCTTCAACGCTAGCGACGCTCCGGTGATCCCCGTGGCCCCCTGATGACACCACTCGACGCGGACGACCTCAAGGAGCAAGCCCGTGCCCTCCAGGTCCCTCCCCGCGCCCTAGAACCCAACTCCGGCGAGTCTCCGGCAGGATTCCGGCGGCTCCCCGGCGAGCCCACCATTAGCCCCCCCTAATGACCCTCTTAAACCTAACCCAGTGGCTGACAGGTGGGGCCCCCTAGTCAGTTTGACTGGTCAGCCCCCCCTGCTGACGCAATAATTGAAAAATAATTAAAAATAATCAGAGAAATTCCAGAAAATGCAATAAACTTTGGAAATTCATAATTAATTCATCCTAACTCCAAATATAGCAAATAATATGTCTAAAATTATCAGAAAAATACAAGGATTATGAATATGCAATTTGTTTTCATGTTTGACCATTTTAAAATGGGTGAACAGTAGCAAACATGCATATGGATCTTTTCAAATTCAAATTTGGGGTGATTTTGCAAATGATTTTGCAACACCCTTAATTCCAATGGTTTCATCCACACATCAGAAACATTACTTCAACTATACCACATCACTTCATGATCAACAAATTCAAATGAACTTTCATGCATTCAAATGCATTTGAAATTCATCGATAAATCAACTGGAGTTTGAATTTGCAATTCAATTTGCAATATACTCCTTTTAAATGGAATGCTCAACACATCAGTACCTTGAACATCACCATTACAATCTTATTCATGTGATTGTGCATTGTACATTATGTTGATCCTATGATTGTCATGTTGCTGATAGAAGTGGATTCGGAGCTCGAGATCACCCCCTTCGTTGAAGACTCCGTTATCGAAACCTCGTCAGCAAGGCAAGCAAACCCCCATTGATCATGTCTATAAAATCCCACTTCCCTCTCATGTCTCGCTTATGCATTGTTTAGGATGATCACCATGATAACGTTTCTACCGCATAGTTGAACCCATATCCTTTGCATGACCTATCATCTTTTCACAGTAGTAAGCAAACCACAATCCTAGCAGATGTAGGAGTTGGTTGATATCATGTGGCCCCAGCAACTGTTACTGCTTATTGCATGCTTAGTGGTACAATGAGGTTGCTTATGATGTGAGTCGGGATGATGATAAACATGGTGTTGATGAAAGTGAAACATGTTGGTGAATCTACCCTAATACAAGGTGAACGATGAGAGGCTGTGTAGGAGTACACAGTGGGTTGTCTCGTTGAACACCGCCCTAAGCCCGAGTTCTTGTGTAGTGATCCAAGAAGAAGAGTACAACCACACATTGGGCTCACTGATCCCTCTCATCCTAGTACCTCACCCCGTTCGAACCCCAATAGTCGCAGTAGTTCGGAGTTCTGGTAGGGCTGTGGCACGGTCTGCGAAGTGGATGAACGGCTTTTCAAGACCGGCTTGGGACCCTGCACACATCGTTTGAGGCTGTACTGGAACCTCGGCCGGACTTCCATACGGATCCCCCTCAGATAGGCGACTCTCTGGACTAGAACGGAGCTGTGGGCGAAGTGTTGTGGTGGCATCCTCGTTGTCATCTCTTGAACGGTGACACGCAAAAGGCGGTAACTGATGGCACGTGTGTGTAGCGGTACACCCCTGCAGGGTTAACAAAACTATTCGAATAGCCGCGTCCGCGGTTATGGACTGCTTGGAGAGCTGTGCTCGATTATTAGACAACTTGAACTGGATACTTTTAAAACTCGCAAGATAAGCGTGAGTGCTATGGTGTGCTTCTCGTGGGGAAGTCGAGGAAGTAACCATAGTGGTGTAATTGGTTGAAGAGATGTAGTGGACTCGTGTACGCTTCTTACCTCAAGTCTGGTACTCGTAGTTCAGGATTAGCCAAGTCAAAGCTGGCACTTCTGCAAGTGAAACCCCACCTCCCTTTACCTTGATACATGTGCATGAGTAGTATAGTTCCTATGTAAGTCTTGGTGAGTACGATTTTGTACTCACGTTTGCTTAATCTATGTTTTAGATGAAACCACCGACCCCGATGGTGACTTTTACCTGAAGCTTGAAGAATGAAGACTCAGACCAAGACCAAGCTAGTGTAGTCCCAGTCAGACGACTGGTTCCCTCGTGGAGGGCTTGTTTTTAGATAAGGCTTCTCTAAGCCATTTGTTAAACTTGTCTGTACTAAGACCTACTTTGCTTCCGCTTGTTTGTTGTAATGTTGGATCACATGCTTGTGATCTCTGTGTGCACTCTGTAAGAGTTTTAATAAAGATATATACTTTGTAGAGAATTGCAAGGATACCTGCTGTTCATACAAGGCATGTGTGCTGCGTGTATGTTTATAACATGCATGTCTTAGTATGGGTTTTCGAGACCTTAGTTGTGATCTGGCTGGCGGTCTTTTATACACCAAGTGGCCCTTAGATGTGCGCAGCTTGGGGCATCGCGATGCGATTGTTCGAGACTCTGTCTCGTGCACACTTTGATGTATGATCGAGCCCGCCCTAGACCCCGACTAAGTGATCGGGCTGGAGTAAGTCTATGTAAGGGTTATAATACAGTCGATAGTATGGTTGAGGAGACTTGTCTATGAGTATGGGAGTTGACCACCCATATCATTTAAACTTGTGTGCGGACGATGAGGACCCATTTCAGTTGATCATCCGGCCTGGATGGGACGCCCCTCACGTTCGATGCTTTCCGAGAACGTTCTGTGCTTGGCCTTGTCTGCTTAGAAAAGTGGGTACGGTTCTCGGCTCTCCATATGATTGTGTTGTAGCGAGGCTTGCATACGCTAACCCCGGGTCCCGACAATTTATAAAAATCCCCAAACATTTTTTATAAAACCTAGGTGACTATATAGAAGTCAACCCCAAGTTTTGGGAATTTTTGAAATTCAATTTATTTGAATTTCAATTCAAATAGACAAAAGATTTAATCTCCAAGCCACTATTTGAATTATTGAAAAATCTATGAGCATGGGATTAATCCCAAATCACTTTTAAAATGATCACACTCATTTTTAGGATTTTTCAACACATCCAAAAGAATTTTGGAAAAAGAATTATTTCTGGCCTTTTTATTTAATTCATTTAGGGCTTTTCTTTACCCCAATTCCTTTTCTTTTGCAATTTTTTTCAAGATGCAAAAATGCAAGCTAGGTTAAACACAAACCTACTTTGGGGTTCTGACACAAAGAGGCTCAAAAGCATGGGTAGTACGCCAAGACAAGTAGACTGAAATCCATCTGCATCTACTCACTAATCATCCACCTTGAGATATATATCCAGAACATCTCGCTGGTATTAAGTTGCGAGCTCCACCCAAAGTGTAAACTCAAAGCAATAGACAACTGCATTAAACAAACTTTGCGTAAAGTAAACAATCCATGCACCCGCAAGTACAAGCATCGTTATTTTCCCCCTTGTGGCAACATCACATCCCCTAGACTCATGTTTTTGTCACTCAAGCGTGTCATCGGGGGGCATGAACCCACAATCGAGCATAACCTTCCCTCTTGGAGTGGCTACCTACTACTTGGCCAAAGCAATAAACAGCAACGGGCAACAACAACGTTCCCTCTTGGAGTCACCGTTATTTTCCCCCTTGTGGCAACAACACATCCCCTAGACTCATGTTTCTGTCACTCAAGCTAGTCATAGGGGGGCATGAACCCACAATCATGCATAACGCTCCCTCTTGGAGTTACAATCCGTCACTTGGCCAAAGTAATAAAAAGCAACAGAGAACATGCAAGAATTACTCAAGAACATAAATATAAAAGGAGAAAAACCAAACATATAAATCATCACAATCTGAACATAATCTCACAATCCATCAGATCCCAACAAACTCAACATAGCAACAGCAGGAAACTTACGTATGTGCCTTGATCATGTAGGACAGCTCACAAGGTCTAAACAATGAAGAGAAAAGGTGGAGAGAAGACATCACATAGCTAGTGATCATGGACCCATGGTCCAAGGTGGACTACTCACGACTGAAAGGATCGGCATGTCGACTAGAGGGGGGGGTGAATAGGCAACTATCATTTTTTAAGCTCTTCTTAACAAATTGGCTCAACAATAAATATAGGTTGTCTAGATGTGCAACTACGTGAGAGACCTATATGCCAACTAAAGCAACACACAAGATAAATGAACAATAGCTTGCACAAAGTAAAAGTAGAGAGGAACACGAGAGACAAGGATATGTTGCCGACATTCCTTCTCTTTCGAGAAGTACGTCTCCGTTTGGAGAGGGTGAGGAGCGCAACGCTGACACGAAGCCAACGAGGGCCACCCTATTTCTCCTCACGCTCTTACCGATGCAAGATGTCGTGATTCCACTAATGGTGCCTTGAAGGTGCACACGAAACCTTTACACAAGGGTGGGGCACCTCCACACAACGCCGGAGTCTCCCACCTACAGCACGAAGCTTCACAACAATGGATTGTGGTTCCGAGGTGGCCTCAAGCTCTTGATGGCTCCAAACCACAAGAGTAACAAGATCCACAACAAAATGTACGGGGAACAAGATTTCCTTTGAATGTAATGTTAGATCTAGGTCTCTGCCCTCAATCCCTAGCTACACAACAAGTTTGAGTGGCTAGAGATGGAAATCGGAGTCAATGGAGAAAGAGTGTAGCAAGAGGTAGGTGGCACGGAGGAAGAAGACCTCCTTTTATACCTCCCTCTCAATTCAACGTTATGCGCAGAAAAACACAGGCCGGCACAACCGGCCTGCCACCCCGGTACAACCGGCCTGCCACAGACGAGCCAGTCTTCCTCCCTAACCCTAGCATGTGGTTGAATCGGCAAGCGATACAACCGCTACCACCCCGGTAGTACCGGATTTACCGGTACAACCGGGGGCCACCGCTCCACTACCGGCCTAGGTCGGAGGAGATCGGGCTATGCCCGATGGAACGACCGGTGGGGGGCCGGTACAACCGTGCCCCCCCCCCCCCAAAACCCTAGCCCGCAGCTGAGGGGAGAGCGATTGTACCGCTCCTGGCACCGGATGTACCGGATTTACCGGTACAACCGGGCCACCACCGCTCGGCTACCGGGCCAGGGTCAGAGGGGATACCCCACCATCCCGGTGGAAGCACCGGTGCAGAGCCGGTAGTACCGGCCCCTGACCAGGGCGGTACAACCGGCTCCTGGACACCGGTACAACCGATCTGGAGGTGACTGATACGTCCCAAACATATCGATAATTTCTGCTTGCTCCATGCATGTTTTGTGTGATATTCCTATGATCTAGATACACTTTCATACATTTTTTTATCATATTTGGACTAACCTACTAACTCAGTGCACCCCAGTGCCAGTTCCTGTTTTCTGCTGTTTTTCTATTTCAGTTTTTCCCCATATAAGAATTGCTCCAAAAATCCGGGAAAAATCAGATAAAAAATCAGCGTGTCGGAAGCTTACCGAAGCCCGAAGGAGGGCCAGGGGGCCACCACCAGGTGCCCAGGTCGCGCCAGGGGGGCGCCTGGATCCATGGTGGCCCCCCTGGATGCCCCCCTTCGCCTATTTATTCTCCGCCACGGGAAACTTCTGAAGACAGAACCCTATTTCACAATCTTGCCTCTGTTTCGCCGCCACCGCGCTTCCAAGATCGGGAGCATCGTCAGGACCCTTCCCGGCACCCTGCCGGAGGGCGGATCAACCTCCGGGAGCTTCTCCTCCACCATGGACGCTTCCCAGATGTGTCGTGAGTAGTCTACCTTGGACCATGGGTCCGTGATCAGTAGTTATGTGATGTTCTCCTCCCCTATTTGTTCTTCATGGTTTAGACCTCGTGAGCTACCCTACATGATCGAGGCACATATGTAATTCTTCTGCTGTTGCTATGCTGAGTTTGATGGGATCTGATGGATTATGAGATTATATTCAGATCGTGATAGAGTAATATATTTGGTTTTTATCTCTTATATTTTTGTTCCTAAGTAATTCTTGCATGTTATTTGTTTCTATTTATTTCTTTGGCCAAGTGGTAGGTAGTAACTCCATGAGGGAACGTTATGCTCGATTGTGGGTACATTCCCCCTGATGACACGCTTGAGTGACAGAAACATGAGTCTAGGGGATGTGATGTGGCCACAAGGGGGAAAACAACGGTTCTTGTAACCGCGGTTGCAAGGATTGTTTACTGTACGCAAAGTTCTTTTTAATGCAGTTGTCTGTTGATTTGGGTTTACACTTTGGGTGGGGTTCGCAACTTAATACGTCGCATAGCAGTTTTATCATCTTTTGGGAGAGAGACATCAATAGTGAACATCACGGGACCCCGGTCCATACCCTCATCACTGTTTACAAGCCTAATTACTTTTCAGTATTTACTTTCAGTTGCTATCATTATCATTATCTCTTGTGTGTTTGTCCCTTTGTAAACAACAAGACAGAAGAGATTGACAACCTCTCTGAACTTCTTTGGGAGCAAAGTTAATTGTATTGTGTGCAGGTCCGCGTCAGGTGCGCCGCTGACACCTACTTATCATTGTTGTAGTCCTACGGGAGACAAACCCTATCCTCTACATAGGGGAAATTTGCTTCTATCCTACATCTCACCTTCCACTTGGGGTAACCAACGAAGGGCGAGAAGCCATTACCACTTCCAGGCCATCAAGAAAATTTCTGGCGCCGTTGCCAGGGACTCCGAGTGATAAGATAGGGGAGTTGCCCACTACCTTTTACCTTTACTTTTTAGTCTTATTATTTACCTTTCTGTTTTTATCTTTGTGTCTTATATCAAAAATCACAAAAAAAAACTATTTATCTTGCTAGTAGATGTCATTATGTCTGGTCCTTTTGCCTTTGTTGAGACAGAGGTTCTCACCTTTAAACAAAAAGGTGATGAATGTTTAAAACATGCTTGGTATAGAATTAATGATTCTCAAAAAAGAGCCACCAAGAAGCAATCCACTACTATCCTGCTTAAAAAAAAATTGTTGGGATTACTCCTTGGAATAGGTTCATACTAGATACTGCTATCAATGGGAATTTCCTAGAAGCCCCAATTTGGGAGTCTCTTAATGTTATTGAAAATCTTGTTGGAAACCTCCCTATTGATGGCAACAAGAAGACATAAATCTAGCTCACATTATGAAGAAACTTGAAAAGATAGAGTTAGAAATACCAAGTATAACTAGGATAGATGAGTTGGATCGCAAGATTCAAGGTATTTTGAATAGGCTTTATAGCTACATGCATAAAATTATTAAAACTTTGGAGACCATCAAATTCCATGATATGGATCCTTCTAGGATTGATAAGATTGAGGAAATCATTAATACTCTAGGAACTACCTTCTCCTCAATCAAACAAAAAAAGGTAGCAACTCCGGCTAGAAAGGAACCTAAGTTCAATTATGTCCCTGAGGTTCCCCTACCCAAAAATAATCCACCCATGTCCAAGGAAGTTGAAACCGTGAAAACTTTGGAAGAAATACCTCTCTTTGATAAATTTATAAATGAAACTCCCATTGATTTTCCGCCTTTTGGTTTTATCCCTAGAAGTATCTTCATTAGGCCTTTATTTGAAAGACCTCTTAAGACTAGTTGTACAATGGAAGAGCTTTTTGATGATCTTGATGATGGTTCTATTGATACAACTTGATCTTTTGCCTTATGCCTAGCTTAATGGCGTAAAAGAAAGCGCTTGTTGGGAGGCAACCCAAGATGTTTTTACTTCTGTTCTTAGTGGTCTTGATGATTATTACTACTGTAGCAACATCATTGTATGTTTATTTTCAAGCTTTGTGCCAAGTCATAGCCTCTTATGATAAGGGAAGCAAAAGTTGTGACATGCTGTCCAGAAAACAGATTCTGTCTTCTTGACGGAAAAAATCGGAACAAATCACCAGTTCATCTTTTTGAGCTGATATTTGTACATAGAATTCTCTATACAATTGTGAAACTTTCGTATGTTCTGAGTTTTTTTATTTGAGTTGAAGAAATACCCCGAAAAAATTCCCTATTACCTGTTGTTCTGTTTTTCACAGATTCTGCCACGTTTTGCCTTTCCTTACTTTTGCAAACCTTAAGCTTTCTTTTTCTTTGCAAAAACCTTTTGGAAATCTATGGAAACAGTAGATATTCAAGAATATCTTTATATCCAGTGGGAAAAAATACTTTATTAAGGGTACTAACCTCTCTAATCAGCTTATGATGAGTTATGTATGAAGGGAGTTTTCAAGTGTGCGATGGAAGATGATGAAAGAAGATCCGGGAGTGTCAAGCGCTCAAGCTTGGGGATGCCCCCATGCATCCCCAATAAATATTCAAGCAGACTCAAGCGTTTAAGATTGGGGATGACCCCGTGCATCCCCTTCTCCATCAAAAAATCATCAGTTCGTCTTTCGTCTCACTATATTTTTACCACTTCCATCCCATCAGTGACCGGGCTGATGAATCCCTTTTCTCCTTTGCGCCCGGACCGGAATTGGTACCACAACTTTGTGTCCTGTATGTGTACCTGAAACACTCGAGAAACGGTTAGATATGTAATCCGATATTGTAATCAACACCAAAACCCAAGGGCGGGAAATGTTCCATCAATCTCCCCCTTTTTGGTGGTTGATGACAATACATGGATTTGCAACAGGAAATCAATCAAACAGGGTATGCTCACTCTGTAAAGTATACACGGGCTCCCCCTAGCTGTATGCACCAAATGGATCGAGGCATGGAAATAAAGTTGTGCATACATTAGGGTCACCACTCCCCCTATATTTTACGGATCAACAAACTTTGCACGGGATGAAAACAACGAGTAAGACTCACAAGAAGCATAACGAGAAGATGAAATGAAATAGCAAGTCTTACATCACGCAAAGTTTTAAGGTTAAAACGAGCACACCTAAAGAACACAACAAACAAAAAGTTCACACACAAAAGCACACGATACAAGGAGCTACGCAAGCTCCGCAAAGAAATCCCTCGAACTCCTACTAGATGACTTCTCCCCCTTTGGCATCGAGACACCAAAAAGGGAGGGAGTCCGATGCTAACGCCCAACTAATCACTCGTCAAACTCCTCGGTGGCATCGGCGTCAGAATCAGTAGGGTCCACTGGATCCTCCGAGTGCTCGGACCAGATTTCATCATCATCAAACTGGGGAGGCGAGGAGTGCTCCACTATCGGAGGAGTGTCATCACTGTCAGTCCACGTGGAGTAGTTCTGGGAGATCCACTTGTCCTCAGGTGTGATATTCTTCTCAGACCCACTGCAAACCTCAATCTATAGAGCTCTCATCATCTTGATCTGACGTGCACGGCTCTCTTTCTCGCGCATGTGCGCAAGGTACATGTTGCGCTGGATGTCAAGCTGGAGGCAAAACGTCTTGCGAACATTAGCCTTGAGATCCTGCCCCGGGAAGCTCAAAGTCAGAGTCACTGGAAGCAGCATACTCAGTCTCCATCTTTCCTTTTCCTTTGTTCTCAAAGCGGGGGGGGGGGGGGGGGGGCAGCATGCTTCTTGATCTTCAGCTTCTTGCGGGCGTGAACAATGAGAGTAGAGGGATCCGCAACCAAGGCCTCGCCTGGAAACTGGGCCTCCCAATAAGAGTGAAAAACTTCATGATGTAAGGATCAAGAGAGGGACAAGCCTTGCCCGTCACACAACGGTACATCTCCTGCCAAATCACCTCGGGCACATTCAACGGAACGCCTTTGCCCTTCTCAGAGCGATTCATCATCATCAAATCAATGAAGAAGTTGTATATCTGATCTTCATTCCCAACCTTGGTAATTAGCATGTTCCTGTATATGGCGATGCATGATATCATAGAGCAGCCTCAAATCCTCAGAGGCACCCGAAACCCCACGGTTTGGAATCTAGAGTGGAGCAAGCAAAGCAGGATCAGAGGCTATAGCACCATATGAAGAGAAACCAGTACCCTGTCCATGATCATCACAGTGATAGCCCAAAGCAGCACAGACCTCAGACCAACGAGCAGAACATTGCTGGTCACGAGTCATCCAGGTGATAGTGCGATGGTTATCAGTCCCAAAGTGAATAGTGGCGTACCATTGCTGAATGATTTGCGGATCCATGCCACACTGAGTATCCATGAGCTTGATGATATCAAACTCCTCACACAGAGCGAGAGCATCCTTGAAGTACTCCTTGTGATCCTCCGACTTCATGTAGTAAATATCAATGGCCCACATGCTGGTTACCTTGTTCTTCAACTGGTTGTTGATGTCGGTGACAATGCTCAACTGTTGGGCAGTCCAGAACATGGGTTTGGTCCAACCTGGGGCGCGAGGAGATGAGTATGGGTTCTGAACTCTGAAACTCTGGTAGAAACATCTTTGACACAGGCTTGCCCTTAGTGGTATTCATGATGGCAGACTTCTGGCGGAGAGAGAGCTGAGAGGGCTGGGTAAATTCCTCTCCCTGATCATCGGACCTCCAAATCCGCTTCTTCTTCGGACGCGAGCCACCTCCTCTCGAGCGAGAACCACCTACCCAAGCAAGACAGGAGGGAATAGAGAGAAGAGATCGATACACATCAGGTGGGGATTGAAATAACATGCATGAGAGAGATGCACAAGGGATGGGCCTTCAGGCCCCGGTTGTACCAGTCGTACCCCAGTTGTACCGTCCCACCGGTTGTACCGCCATGACAGGGTGGTTGTACCGGTGGCTGGCACAACTAGGGCATGAGCCCGATACAGACGAAGAGAGGGTCAATCCGGTGTGCATGTACTAGTGCATGGTAAATCAATCACCTAGACCAGTCACACTACTGTACCATGTAAGCACGATTCATAGAAACCGATGATGAGTTGAAAGGCCCTAGCAATGGAGGGTTTCGAAGAAAACCCTAAAATGCGAGGAAAATAGGGCCTTACCCACATCCATGGCGCAGATCGTGGAGGAGGAGGGCAGCACAAGCCCGGTTTGAGGGAGATCGGGGGAGTCCGAGGCGCCGGCGGCGTCCCGGGGTAGCGGCGGTTGGTGTCCGGTGGGAGGAGCAGTCGGGATGAGGGCAGGAAAATGGTAGAATAACCCCCACATTTCGGCCCTGACTCCTTATATACCCCGCACACCGGTAGTACAGCGGTGCCAGACCGGTTTTACCGGCCCCTGGGGTAACTCTAGGGTTACCGTGGTACCTCCGGTTCGCTGGAGACACCGGTTGTACCGGGGCGAACCCCGGTTGTACCGGTGCCTGACAGAGACCGGTAGTACCACTCCAGGGACCGGTTCTACCGCTTGCTCACTTGTTCTGCTGGGGAAGAGAGGGAAATGTGTACCGAGGAACTATGAAGGCTTAAGATGAGATGGCTTGGGATAGGAATATACTAAGGAGTACGACACTACCTCCACTTACGAAGAGAAGACACAAAACACACAAACTCGGGCAAACAAAAGATCGAGAGACGGGAAAAAGCAAGAGAAAAACACGAAAGAGAAAAGAGCACACACAATTCCACCGTTGAAGAGGTGGGTGGTGGCCGAAGTCACCATGTATGAGCTTATTTGGCAAGGCACCGCTAAGATGTATCTTGGGTCCAAAACCATTGCTCTTCTTTGAAGCACCGTTGTCACTTTCTGTGAGCATGATAGCCGCCGAAAATGACCATAGTGAAAGAATTTTTATCCTTTTTCACATAATAGGTGGAGTGGTTGCCCTTGAATTAAGCAACACTCCCCCTATGTCCATGCCTACATCCAAACTAGGTACCATGCTGAGATAGGGTGTGTGGGCAAGCATGTCAAACGCATTACTCAAATCAATGATATTTAGCTCATGTCTTAACTCTGGAAACCTTGCTTCATCCAAAGGCTTGGTGAACATATCCGCAAGTTGATCTCCGGTGCAAACATATGAAAGATCAATATCACCCCGCTTCACATGATCTCGAATGAAATGATGACGAATCTCAATATGCTTCGTCTTGCTATGTTGAACGGGGTTATAAGCAATATTGATAGCACTTTCATTGTCACATAAAAGAGGCACTTTGTCACAAGTGACATTGTAATCCTTTAAAGTTTTCCTCATCCATAATAATTGTGCAGAACAACTTGCGGTGGCAATATACTCGGCTTCGGTCGTAGAGAGGGAGACACAATTTTGCTTCTTGGATGACCAACTCACTAAAGACCTACCAGGGAATTGGCATCCTCTGGAAGTGGACTTCCTCTCCACCTTGTCTCCCGCCCAATCTGAATCCGTGTACCCGATCAGGTTGAATCTTGAGCCTTTAGGATACCACAACCCAAAGTTTGGGGTATGAACCAAATATCGAAAGATTCTTTTGACAGCCACTACGTGACTCTCTTTTGGTGTGGATTGAAATCTTGCACACATGCCCACACTCAACATGATATCCGGCCTAGATGCACAAAGATACAACAAAGAACCAATCATAGAATGATACTCCCTTTGGTCTACCTCTTTACCCTTCGGGTCGAGGTCAAGTTGACACTTGAGGGGCATGGGGATCATTGTAAGGCCCGATATGCGGTACTATTCTAGATCTAGATGTTTCCATCCAGATCTGGGGACGAAGCACATATCGGTCCCACCGCGACATATGACAATGTCATACGCCCCGGATTTCCAACATGATATCACAACAATACAGATACAAGGATACAACATCTCATACAATCGGCATACAACTGCCTTAATACAATACATCAGCGGAAGATACATGTCTGAGTACAGACTACAATCAAATGCCTAGTGGAAAAAATAAAATCATCGATCCCCATAACCACACGGGTCCAGGCCCTCCGCCGGGATCCGCCTAACTAGTCGTCGTCGAGTCTCCACGTGAAACATCGATCCCCAAACCTGTTGTCGACCAAGAACCCTGAAAAGATTTTGGGGGTAGTACCATGAGTACAGAAGTACTCAACATCCAACTGTAGTGGTCAAATGACCCAACAAGGACTTCATCACTCGTCATTCTAGGATAACTAGTAGTTTACGGTAAGGATGGGGTAAGTGGTGAGGTTGCTGCTGCACTAGCATTTATGATGTGGCTAACGAACTAAAGAGTAAGATGAGAAGCCAAGCATTCGATGAGGAATCGCCTCCAACAAGTCTGCTATCCACCTACTTACGCAAGCATAACACATATCCAATCGTTGTCCTCCTCTTCGTATCCCAACGAAGAAGAAGCAATCAAGGCACACACACGTTGATCAAGTTATTAAGATTATCTCATTTGTTGTTGTCTATGAACAAGGAGTAGGTCTCAAGTCGTCCATAACTGTCGGGGGAATGACCCCCGGGTAGGGTCACCCAGGGGAAACAATTCATCAAGGCGAAGATCACCGACCTGATGGTCACCGAGATAATCAAGGTCGAGCTAATCAAGAGTAAGCAAGAAGTGGGACGAACTGTTCAAGTTGAAGGCCGATTGGCCCAAAGAGGGCGCAATCGGCCTCACCAGGAAGCATTCGGCCAAAGTAAACAGAGCAATATCCGAGCAAGATCCCAGGTCAGACACCTGGTACAAGTGCATTCAATGCTCAATCCCTGAAGATCGAGACTGTCAGAGGCGTGCGGTCTCCTCCAGCGCCGATCACGCGGACAGGCCGACAGGCCTAGGTCTCTAGCTTCACTGTTCACTACCGAGGTCTATAGGATAGCAGTATGGTGAGCCGCAAGTCTACACCGGGTCATCCGGGAGAACACGATGTGAGTTCCCTAGCTTGTTTGAGGCTGACAACTCGGCCCTCCCCTTTGTACATTTACCTTTGTACCCCGGGCTCGGCCTATAAGAGCCCCGAGTACCCCTCCTGCGTGAGGGACGACGGAGCACTTATTGCAATCTCACCCACCATAGAGAGAGCCAGGAGAGAGTTGTGCTGAGAGCCCTCTTCTCCTTCCTCTCAAACAGCTCAATGAGCATTCATTGTAGCCAGAGTTATTGCATATAGCTAGATCGGCAGGACTAGGGGTGTTATCTCTACGGAGAGCCCCGAACCTGGGTACATCGTGGTGTCTCACCATGTGTTCCCATTCTCAATTCCGGTACCAGCGACACTAACCTCGGTTTGTCCCCCTCTTTAGCCATCCCCATGGCATCTGCCGTTACATATCGACGACAGTTGGCGCCCACCGTGGGGCAGGCCAAGGCGTAGACTGGAGTTCTGATCCGGACGGGACCATCATCTGCATCGCGCGTGCGCTTCATGTCGGGACCCGGGGTTAGCGTATGTAATTCCAGTCACGATGCAATCACATGGAGAGCCGAGAGCCGTACCCACTTGTCTAAGCAAACAAGGCCAAGCACAGAACACTCTTGGAAAGCATCGAACGTTAGGGGCATCCCATCCAGGACGGATGATCAACTGAGATGGGTCCTCATCGTCCGCTCACAACTCTAAATGCTTATGGGTGGTGAATCCCATACTCATAGACAAGTCGCCTCAACCATGTTATCGATTGAATCCTAACTCTTACATAGACTTACTCCAGCCCGATCACTTAGTCGGGGTCTAGGGCGGGCTCGATCATACAACAAAGTGTGCACGTGACGGAGTCATGAGCAATCGCATCGCGATGCCCCAAGCTGCGCACATCTAAGGTCCACCTGGTGTATAAAAGACCGCCAGCCAGATCACAACTAAGGTCTCGAAAACCCATACTAAGACATGCATGTTATAAACATACACGCAACACACATGCCTAGTATGAACAACAGGTATCATCACATAACTCTACAAAGTGTATCTTTATTGACTTACACATAGAGCATACAAAGATCACATGTCTGTGATCAACATTACATCATACAACGGAAGCAAAATAGGTCTGAGTACAGACAAGATTAACAAATTGCTTAGAGAAGCCTTGTACAACAAACAAGCCCTTCCACAAGGGACCAGACTGTTGTCTGGAACTATGCTACCAAGGTCAACATCGAGCTTCACGAAGGTGACTCCATCGAGGTCCGGTTCTCATCTAAAACATAGAATAAGCAAACATGAGTACAAAGTCGTACTCAGCAAGACTTACATCAGAACTATACTACTCATGCTCAAGTTTCAAAGTAAAGGAGGTGGGGTTCAACATGCAGAAGTGCCAGCTTTGAGTTGGCTAGTCCTGAACTACGAGTACCAGACTTGAGGTAAGAAGCGTACATGAGTCCACTACCAAGTCTCCAACCAATACACCACTATGGATACTTCCTCGACTTCCCCACGAGGAAGCACGCCATAGCACTCACGCTTATCTTGCGAGTTTTATAAGTATCCATTCAAGTTGTCTATGATCAAGTAGAGGTCTCCAAGTAGTCCATAACCGCGGACACGGCTATTCGAATAGTTCATTAACCCTGCAGGGGTGTACATCTTCACACGCGTGTCATCACTTATTGCCTCGTTCTTGTCACCCTTCAAGCGGGTGTCGGACGTGGATGAAACCAAGGCACTACCCTCACATCACCTTCTCTAATCCAGGAGTCGACTACCTGAGTTTGTCACCGCTCGAGAGTCCGGCCGGTTCCACGAAACGGACTCAGATAATGCAAGGGACCGAGACGCCACCTTTGACAGATGGTTTCACTGCCTCACAGGTCCACCTACATATCTATAGTTAGGTCAAATGGAAAGCCCGAATCTAGTGTGACTCTGGACCGGATCGGGTACGTAAAGAGGCCAAACGGGGCTCCCATAAACCCTACATGTGGTCATACTCTTTGTCTTGGACACAAAGAAGGAACTCGGGGCCTAGGGCAGTGTTCAACGAGACAACCCACTGTGTACTCCTACACAGCCTCTCATCGTTCACCTTTGTTTAGGGTGGATTCACCAACACGTTTATCATCAGCATCACTGTGTTCATTCCATCCCGACTCACAATCATAACATCCTCATTGTATCACTAGGCAGCAATAAGCAGTAACAGTTGCAGGGGCCACATGCTCATCATTCAACTCCTATATCTGCTAGGACTGTGGTTTGCTTAATACGGTGACAAAATGATAGGTCATGCATCGGAATGGGTTCAACTATGCGAAAGAACGTGTCTCGATGATCTCCTAAACATGCATAAGCGAGACTGAGAGGGAAGTAGGATTTTATAGACATGGTCAATAGGGGTTTGCTTGCCTTGCTGACGATACACGGGTCTTAACGGTGGTCTTCTCCTTCGGGGGTGATCACCGTCTCGGAACGTCTGTCATCGGAACAATCATCAACAAGGGGGGGACAACTTCGGAAGTAAAAATGCACAAGCACATGATAAGTTTGTCCATGATGTGAATGGTACTGGTTTGTAGCATATTCATCTTAATTGAAGTATATTGCATTTGAAATGCAAATTCAAACTCCAAATTCAAATTCAAATTATGCCATATGCATGTTTGCTACTGTTCACCCATTTTAAAATGGTCAAACATAAAAAAAATTGCATATTCATAATCCTTGCATTTTTCTGATAATTTTTCATATATTATATGTCCAATTTGGAGTTAATATGAATTTTCTATGATTTATTGAAGTTTTAAACAATTTCTGGATTTTTCTGGAATTCTTTTAATTCAATTTCATTTACTGGATCACAGTGACGCAGGGGTGACGTCAGGGGGGCTGACCTGTGGGCCACCCATGTTAGTCTCAGGGGTTTAAATCCCCGGTTAATTAAACTGACAGGGGGTTATTAGGGCTGGGGGCCCCACCTGTCTGTCTTTGTGGGGGTGGTTTAGGGGTTAGTTAAGCACTAAACGCCCAGCCACGTCAGTAGAGGCCGGCGGCTAGCCGCCGGCGACACCAGACGCGACAGCGCCCGCACGGGACGGCGGTGCAGGGCTCCAACAGCCAAACTGAGGGCACTGGCGTGCCCCTCGTTCTCGCCCGCGTCGAAAGGAGAAGATTGGGGTCTCTTGGGATGCCAGAAACTCCGCCGGCGACGACTCGCGCGCGGCGGCCGGAGTTGAGCTCGACGGGCGCGGTGATTTCGTCCACGGGGAGGAGCGCTGCAAGGGGCAAAAGAAGGGGAAGCTCACCCCAGTGCTAACAGAGAAGATGGCGGGGTCGTAGGAGCTCCGGAGGCGACGAATTATTCGCTGGCGTGCGGCGGCCGTAGCGGAGGGAGCTGGTCCGATTCGCAGGCTTCAGAGTGCTCCAGCTCACGGGCGTCTGCGCGGTGACGAAGTCGACAACGGGGAACACGATGGACACGCCGGCTTGCTTCCTCGGCGTCGTTGGCCACGAGCACGCAGCGGCGGCGCTCCGGCGTGGCTTCGGGTGTGCGCAGAAATGAGAGAGGGAGAGGGGGAGAGCGAGAGGAGAGAGGGGAGGAATGGAGGAGGCTTCCAGGGCCTTCTCCAGGCGAGGAGATGAGGAGGGGAGTGCCTCTGTGTTGTCCAAGCAGGAGGTGGCCATGGCCACGGGCATGCCGGGCACGCAGCTTCCTGGCTGCCTGGAGAAGAAGACAAGGGCGCCGGGGTGGGCCTGGGCCGGCTTCTACTAGTTGGGCCCAAGCCCGGTAGGCCTCTTTTCTGTTTTTCTTCTTTTCTTTTTATTTCTGTTATTTGTTTTGCCTTGGTAAAAAAATACCATAGCATTTTATAAAAATGCCCAAATATTTTTATAAATCCTAGGTGACCAGTAGCAAGTCACTTGTAGAACTTGAGCATTTTTGAAATTCAAAACATTTGAATTTCAATTCAAATAGGGGTCAAATTTAATTTCCAGGGCACATTTTGAATTTTTTAATATTCCATGGGCATGGGAAAATACCCAAACCACTTTTAAAATGATCACCATCCTTTATAGGAATTTTCCAAATATTCAAATGATTTTTGGAAAAAGATTTTTATCTGGCCATTTGAATTAATTTCTCAGGGCTTTTCTTTTCCCCATTTTTGAATTTCATTTGAAATTTTGCATGATGCAAAGGGCACAAACAAACCCTAGCACTTACCCTAGTTGTGGTTTTGACAACTCGCCCCCACTCAAAAGAATCTCGTCGGGAGGAAGGTGGGGTACTCGGCACGGAGGTGGTCTTCTCTTTCCCACGTTGCTTCTTTCTCGGAGTGGTGTGACCATTGCACTTTGAGGAACTTGATCTTCTGACGGCGAGTGACACGCTCTGCGGAATCAAGAATACGAACAAGGTACTCTCGATAAGAAAGGTCATCTTGGAGATCAAGCGTTTCATGGTCGACTTCGCGGATGGGGTCCTTGAAGCAACGCATGAGTTGTGACGCATGGAATACGTCATTTACTCGGGAAAGGCGCGGAGGTAGTTCAAGTTGGTAGGCAACTTCTCCACGTTTAGCGAGAATGCGGAAAGGTCCGATGTAACATGGGGCCAACTTGCCTTTGATACCGAATCTTTGGGTTCCCTTCAGAGGAGTAACCCGAAGGTAAGCCTTCTCATCCAGATTGTAGCTCTCTTCCCAATGATGACGATCATAGTAGCTTTTCTGACGAGACTGAGCGGCTTTCAATCGACCACGAACAATGCGAACTTGCTCTTCTGCTTCCTTGATCATATCCGGTCCAAAGAGTCGTCTTTCACCGGTTTCTGACCGGTTTAGGGGTGTTCGACATCGTCGGCCATAGAGGAATTCAAAGGGAGCCATGTTCAGACTAGATTGATAGCTATTGTTATAAGAAAATTCGGAAAATGGAAGAGATTTCTCCCAATTCTTTCCGAAAGAGATAACACAAGCTCTGAGAATGTCTTCCAAGATTTGATTAATCCTTTCAACTTGACCGCTAGATTGAGGGTGGAAAGCTGTACTAAAGGAGATATGAGTTCCCATAGCATTTTGAAAACTTTCCCAGAATCTAGAGGTGAAAAGGCTACCACGATCAGAATTGATTACCAAAGGAACACCGTGAAGAGACACAATTCTAGAGACATACAAGTCCGCTAACTGGCTAGCAGTTATAGACCCGCGAACTAGAAGGAAGTGAGCAACTTCTGAAAGTCGATCAATGACCACGAAGATGGCATCATTTCCTTTCTGGGTTTTTGAAAGCCGGTGATGAAGTCCATACCGACCTTGTCCCATTTCCACTCGGGAATAGACAATGGTTGAAGAGTGCCAGCAGGTCTTTGGTGTTCTGCCTTAATGCGACGACAGACATCACATTCGGCAACGATTTGTGCAATTTCTCTCTTCATCCGGGTCCACCAAAATCTCTGGCGTAGATCTCGATACCTTTTTGTGCTACCGGGATGAATGGAGAGGGGAGTTTCATGAGCTTCCTTAAGGATCGGCTGCTTTAGGTCTTCATTTTCAGGAACTACTAAACGATTTTCAAAGAATATCGTTCCTTGATCATTTGCAGAGAAACATTTAGCAAATCCGCTAACAATGTTCTGCTTGATCTCTTGAATACTACTATCTTGTTTCTGGGTGGCTATGATTTGATCCTCAAGGGTTGGTTTCGCCACCAAGTTGAAAAGAGATCCACGAGGAACTATCTCAAGATTGAGCTTGCGAAATTCCTCATGAAGAAGTGGTTGATACTGTTGTAACATGAGGTTGTTACAATACGACTTACGACTTAGTGCATCAGCCATGACGTTGGCCTTGCCTGGGGTGTAAGAAATTCTTAAGTCATAATCTTTTATCAACTCAATCCAGTGTCTTTGCTTGAGATTAAGATCTGGCTGGGTGAAAATATATTTGAGGCTTTGGTGGTCGGAATAGATCTCACAACGATTACCAAGGAGGTAATGTCGCCAAGTCTTCAGGGCATGAACTACGGCAGCAAGTTCAAGATCATGGGTTGGATAGTTCTCTTCATGTGGCCGCAACTGGCGTGAAGCGTAAGCTACCACATGTCTATCTTGCATAAGTATGCATCCTAACCCTTGCCGTGAAGCATCACAATAGATCTCGAAATCCCTTTTGGTGTCTGGAGGCGCAAGTACGGGTGCATAAGTCAATCTTCTTTTTAGCTCTTGAAAGCTTTCCTCGCACTTGGGGGTCCATTGGAATTTCTTATATTTCTTGAGGATTTCAGTAAGAGGCTTTGCAACTTTGGAGAAGTTCTCTACGAAGCGACGGAAATAGCTTGCTAGGCCGATAAAACTCCTGACTTGCTTAACCGATTCAGGTGGAGTCCAGTCAAGGACGGCCTGAACTCTCTCGGGATTGACTGCAACACCTTTCGCAGAAATCACGTGGCCTAAGTAGGTCACTTCTGGTAGCCAAAATTCACACTTGGAGAACTTGGCATAAAGGCGATGCTCTCTAAGTTTCATCAGTACCAACCTAAGATGTTCTGCGTGCTCTTCTTCGTTCTTTGAGTAGATGAGAATGCCATCTAGATAAACCACAACAAATTTATCTAGGTACTCCATGAAGATCGAATTCATCAAGCGTGAGAATGTGGCGGGGGCATTGGTTAAACCGAAGGACATGACGGTATACTCGTAAAGACCATAACGAGTAGTGAAATTCGTTTTTGGAATGTCCTCGTTTCGGATTTTGATTTGATGATAGCCTAATCTCAAATCCATCTTGGAGAAGACAGAGGATCCCGCAAGTTGATCATAAAGATCATTGATCCTGGGCAGTCGGTACTTGTTCTTTATCGTCGCTAGATTCAGCGGGCGATAGTCTACGCACATCCTTTCTGTTCCATCTTTCTTTGTTACAAACAGAACGGGGCAACCCCATGGTGATGTGCTAGGGCGGATGAAGCCTTTTGCCAACGAAGCATCAAGTTGGGTTTTTAGCTCAGCTAACTCATGTGGGGCCATTCTATATGGACGTCTGGAAATTGGGGTTGTGCCTGGTATAAGATCCACTATGAATTCTACACACCTGTCGGGTGTCATACCCGGCAGCTCTTCAGGAAAGACATCCGGGAAGTCACGAACCACCGGAATATCTTCAAGGTCAGGAAGGGGAAGCACATTCAAAGTATGCATCTGGATTCTAGAGCTGGGTGATGTGTAGTCAATGATCTGGCCTGAAGGATGGGTGAGTTTGACTGACTTGGATTTACAATCAAGGAAAGCATTCTGCCTTGATAACCAATCCATGCCTAGGATGACATCAATGTCTGAAGATTTGAGGGCTATAAGTGAAGCAAGGAATACTAAACCCTCAATTGCATTTTGATTGCCATGGCTTACTCTATTAGTTTGCCATTTGGAACCAGGAGTTTGAATGATCATTGGAGAAAACATTTCTTCAAAGGATACATCATGCCGAAGTACATAACTCTCCGACATGAATGAATGAGAAGCTCCTGGATCGAAAAGAACGGAGGCGGGAACATGATTGACTGGGAGTGTACCAAGGATGACGTCAGAAGTAGCAATGGTTTCCTCAACTGATATTTGGTTCACACAAACACTACTAGTGGATGAAGGCTTTGCTAGAAAAGCTTTGGTGGTTGATTTCTTAGGAGGCTTGTGTCGAGAATGACGTGGTGCCATCAAGACCTGAGGGCATTGACGAAAGTAATGGCCTGGAAGACCACACTTAAAGCATACCCTGTCTGAATTGTTGGGAGTGGGATTACTTGGTTGCACACCATCATTCCTGGGTGGAATAATGTGTTGGGGTGGATGGCATATATTGGATGGTGGCCTCTGAAGAAGGTTTTGAGGTATGGCACTAGTTGGAATAAATATTCGACGTTTCTGAGGGGCTGAACTAGAAGAAGGAGCAAGCTCAAGATCATGCTTGCGGGGCTCTTCGAACACTTCATTGCCATGCTCAGCTTTGAAGGATCTGTTGACTAATTCCTCAAAGGTGGCAAATTCATGGAGGTTGAGATCATGGCGAAGGATGGGGCTAAGTCCCTTACGGAACCTTGCCTGCTTTCTGGCATCGGTGGTGATCTCATCTTGGGCATAACGAGCAAGACGGTTGAACTCTCTCACATACTCATGCATGGACATCTCTCGTTGAGTCAAATTGCAGAACTCTTCCTTCTTGCGCTCCATCAACTCATCTAGAAGGTGGTACCCTCGAAAGGCATCACGAAACTCATGCCAAGTCACTAGGTGACCATTAGGTTGCATCGCAACATAGTTCTCCAACCATTCAGCAGCAGCACCTTCCAGAAAGTATGCCGCGAATATAACTCGATCATCGGGAGCAACATGTGCAGTATCAAGGTTACGCTCGATGGAACGGAGCCAATCATCAGCTTCAAGGGGCTCAGAAGAACATCGGAATACCGGTGTATTGAGGAGGATGAAGTCCTGAATGCTCACAACCACATTGCAATGACGTGAGGTATTCTGCTCGATGAGCTCCAGAAGGCAGGTTTGATCACGTCGATTCTTCTCAGCTTCCATCATGATTTCCGCCGCAGAAGGCGGTGGTGGAGGTTCATCATCATTTTGATTCGGAACACAGTCTCGATTCCGACGAACAGCACTACGAGTTCCACCTGACATCCTGTGTGATAAAAATCAACAATCAGAACAGGTTGTACGATGGAATCAAAGATAAGAAGGACATGATGAAGGCGGAAAGATTATAATATGAAGGCAATGATTCATAGAAACACGGGATAAATCCGGTAGCATAACAGCTACACCGGGATGGAAAACAAGACAACCTCGAGGAGATTGGACAGAACTTCTTCAAGGAACTCAAAACCACGGAGACTCTGGACAACCACAACTGTCCTACGGCTACAAGGAGGCAAACAACGAGATGTTCTAGTCAGACATAGATGAGCCTAGTACTATCATCCCGTAGAAAAGGTAAGGGTGACCCAGAACACAGATCGATGAGGGTAAGGAGAAAAAGAAGCCTTACGTTGTTCCCTTATACCCAGAGTAACTATATAACTATATCAAGCTAGACTAGACTTCGACCAAGGGTTGAATAATCCTACAGGCAGTCCTGCTCTGATACCAAGTCTGTCGGGACCCGAAGTTAGCGTATGTAATTCCAGTCACGATGCAATCACATGGAGAGCCGAGAGCCGTACCCACTTGTCTAAGCAGACAAGGCCAAGCACAGAACACTCTCGGAAAGCATCGAACGTGAGGGGCATCCCATCCAGGCCGGATGATCAACTAAGATGGGTCCTCATCGTCCGCTCACTAGTCTAAATGCTTATGGGTGGTGAATCCCATACTCATAGACAAGTCGCCTCAACCATGTTATCGATTGAATCCTAACACTTACATAGACTTACTCCAGCCCGATCACTTAGTCGGGGTCTAGGGCGGGCTCGATCATACAACAAAGTGTGCACGTGACGGAGTCACGAGCAATCGCATCGCGATGCCCCAAGCTGCGCACATCTAAGGGCCACTTGGTGTATAAAAGACCGCCAGCCAGATCACAACTAAGGTCTCGAAAACCCATACTAAGACATGCATGTTATAAACATACACGCAGCACACATGCCTAGTATGAACAGCAGGTATCATCACATAACTCTACAAAGTGTATCTTTATTGACTTACACATAGAGCATACAAAGATCACATGTCTGTGATCAACATTACATCATACAACGGAAGCAAAATAGGTCTGTACAGACAAGATTAACAAATGGCTTAGAGAAGCCTTGTACAACAAACATGCCCTTCCACGAGGGACCAGACTGCTGTCTGAAACTATGCTACCAAGGTCAACATCGAGCTTCACGAAGGTGACTCCATCGGGGTCCGGTTCTCATCTAAAACATAGAATAAGCAAACGTGAGTACAAAGTCGTACTCAGCAAGACTTACATCAGAACTATACTACTCATGCTCAAGTTTCAAGGTAAAGGAGGTGGGGTTCAACATGCAGAAATGCCAGCTTTGAGTTGGCTAGTCCTGAACTACGAGTACCAGACTTGAGGTAAGAAGCGTACATGAGTCCACTACCAAGTCTCCAACCAATACACCACTATGGATACTTCCTCGACTTCCCCATGAGGAAGCACGCCATAGCACTCATGCTTATCTTGCGAGTTTTATAAGTATCCATTCAAGTTGTCTATGATCAAGTAGAGGTCTCCAAGTAGTCCATAACCGCGGACACGGTTATTCGAATAGTTCATTAACCCTGCAGGGGTGTACATCTTCACACGCGTGTCATCACTTATCGCCTCGTTCTTGTCACCCTTCAAGAAGGTGTCGGACGTGGATGAAACCAAGGCACTACCCTCATATCACCTTCTCTAATCCAGGAGTCGACTACCTGAGTTTTTCACCGCTCAAGAGTCCGGCCGGTTCCACAAAACAGACTCAGATAATGCAAGGGGCCGAGACGCCACCTTTGACAGATGGTTTCACTGCCTCACAGGTCCACCTACATATCTATAGTTAGGTCAAATGGAAATCCCGAATCTAGTGTGACTCCTGGACCGGATCGGGCACGTAAAGAGGCCAAACGGGGCTCCCATAAACCCTACATGTGGTCATACCCTTTGTCTTGGATCACCAAGCAGGAACTCGGGGCCTAGGGCAGTGTTCAACGAGACAACCCACTGTGTACTCCTACACAACCTATCATCGTTCACCTTTGTTTAGGGTGGATTCACCAATACGTTTATCATCAGCATCACTGTGTTCATTCCATCCCGACTCACAATCATAACATCCTCATTGTATCACTAGGCAGCAATAAGCAGTAACAGTTGTAGGGGCCACATGCTCATCATTCAACTCATATATCTGCTAGGATTGTGGTTTGCTTAATACGGTGAAAAAATGATAGGTCATGCATCGGAATGGGTTCAACTATGCGAAAGAACGTGTCTTGATGATCTCCTAAACATGCATAAGAGAGACTGAGAGGGAAGTAGGATTTTATAGACATGATCAATGGGGGTTTGCTTGCCTTGCTGACGATACACGGGTCTTAACGGTGGTCTTCTCCTTCGAGGGTGATCCCCGTCTCGGAACGTCTGTCATCGGAACAATCATCAACAAGGGGGGGACAACATAGGAAGTAAAAATGCACAAGCACATGATAAGTTTGTCCATGATGTGACTGGTACTGGTTTGTAGCATATTCATCTTAATTGAAGTATATTGCATTTGAAATGCAAATTCAAACTCCAAATTCAAATTAAAATTATGCCATATGCGTGTTTGCTACTGTTCACCCATTTTAAAATTGTCAAACATAAAAACAAATTGCATATTCATAATCCTTGCATTTTTCTGATAATTTTTCATATATTATATGTCCAATTTGGAGTTAATATGAATTTTCTATGATTTATTGAAGTTTTAAACAATTTCTGGATTTTTCCGGAATTCTTTTAATTCAATTTCATTTACTGCATCACTGTGACGCAGGGGTGACGTCAGGGGGGGCAGACCTGTGGGCCACCCATGTCAGTCTCAGGTATTTAAATCCTTGGTTAATTAAACTGACTGGGGGTTATTAGGGCTGGGGGCCCCACTTGTCTGTCTCTGTGGGGGTGGTTTAGGGGTTAGTTAAGCACTAAACGCCCAACCACGTCAGCAGAGGCCGACGGCTAGCCGCCGGCGACACCAGACGCGGTGGCGCCCGCACGGGATGACGGTGCAGGGCTCCAACAGGCAAACTGAGGGCACTGGCGTGCTCCTCGTTCTCGCCCGCGTCGAAAGGAGCAGATGGGGGACTCTTGGGATGCCGGGAACTCCACCGGCGACGACTCACGCGCGGCGGCCGGAGTTGAGCTCGACGGGCGCGGTGATTTTGTCCACGGGGAGGAGCGCTGCAAGGGGCAAAAGAAGGGGAAGCTCACCCCAGTGCTAACAGAGAAGATGGCGGGGTCGTAGGAGCTCCGGAGGCGACGAATTAATTGCCGGCGTGCGGCGGCCGTAGCGGAGGGAGCTGGTCCAATTCGCAGGCTTCAGAGCGCTCCAGCTCGCGGGCGTCTGCGCGGTGAAGAAGTCGACGACGGGGAACGCGATGGACACGCCGGCTTGCCTCCTCGGCGTCGTTGGCCACGAGCACGCAGCGGCGGCGCTCCGGCGTGGCTTTGGGTGTGCTCAGAAATGAGAGAGGGAGAGGGGGAGAGCGAGCGGAGAGAGGGGAGGAATGGAGGAGGCTTCCAGGGCCTTCTCCAGGTGAGGAGATGAGGAGGGGAGGGCCTCTGCGCTGTCCAAGAAGGAGGTGGCCATGGCCACGGGCATGCCGGGCACGCAGCTGCCTGGCTGCCTGGAGAAGAAGACAAGGGCGCCGGGGTGGGCCTGGGCCGGCTTCTGCTAGTTGGGCCCAAGCCAGGTAGGCCTCTTTTCTGTTTTTCTTCTTTTCTTTTATTTCTGTTATTTGTTTTGCCTTGGTAAAAAAATACCATAGCATTTTATAAAAATTCCCAAATATTTTTATAAATCCTAGGTGACCAGTAGCAAGTCACTTGTAGAATTTGAGCATTTTTGAAATTCAAAACATTTGAATTTCAATTCAAATAGGGGTCAAATTTAATTTCCAGGGCACATTTTGAATTTTTGAATATTCCATGGGCATGGGAAAATACCCAAACCACTTTTAAAATGATCACCATCATTTATAGGAATTTTCCAAATATTCAAATGATTTTTGGAAAAAGATTTTTATCTGGCCATTTGAATTAATTTCTCAGGGCTTTTCTTTTCACCATTTTTGAATTTCATTTGAAATTTTGCATGATGCAAAGGGCACAAACAAACCCTAGCACTTACCCTAGTTGGGGTTCTGACACTTCGCCTCCAGCCTGGTCATGAGGAGCGGAGCGTGGGACTACGTCATCGACAACTCCTCGCGGTTTGGGGACAGAATTCCTCTGCCGCGCGGCGTCATCATTCCTTTCGGCGGACATCGCGTTTTCATCGCGGCACTTCGTGATGTTTTTCCCAGGGAGGTACGGGTGTTTTCTGAGCTCACGGATCCGTTGCCAGGCGGGCCGGATGTCGTGGGAACAGAGGGCACGACTGCACACATCCGTGCGGAGGTTATGATGGCGGGAGCGTCTAGTCGCAACAGCCCTACTTCAGCGACCCGAGCTGCGAGGGCGGCAACCACGGCACCAGCAGGCCCAAGCAACCCACCGGACGTGCTCAAAACTCCTGTAGGTCTTTATGCCGATCCAGCTGTGGCTCATGCCGAGTAGGAGGAGGTGCGTCAGGCTCTGAAGAAGCAGTCAGATCGGATCGACACTGAAAAGCGCCGAATGGAGGCATCAGTTCGAGAGTACAATGTGGCGCATGGTATCAGGCAGCACGTTATCCCACCCCCAATGATTGATGAGCTCCGAGCTGCAGTCCGAGAGGTCGGCAGAGAGCTGGGAGGGGCCCAGAAACCAGTAGCATCCATCATCGTCGCTCCGCAGATCTCATACAGTTCTCCTGTGAAGAACATGAGAGCTGCCGAGCAGATTGCCACCGAGATGGAGCACTTGGAAGGATAAGAACTGCGGGAGAGGACGCACCGAATGCGTGACCTCATAACCACAGCGAACCAACAGCAGAAGGCGTCCACCGAGCAGCAAGGGCTAGTGGCGTCAAAATTAGTTCGAGCAATTGCGGGTGCAAACCAGCCGAATGCGCAACCTCGGCAGCAGAGGCAAGCATCTTCACCGCATGGCAGTTTGCACCGCAGTCGGAGGAATCAAGGGGTTGCGGGAGGCGGTCGGAAAGATGAGTCAGTAGTCAACAGCATGCGCAATGAGCAACCGGCTGCATCAGTCCGGCCAGCAATAAGTCAGCGCTTAGGTCCCCGAGCAATCGCGGATAATGATGCAAGACACCGAATCGAGTAGTTGCAGCAGGATAAGCAACCGGAAGATGATGTGCCAGCGGGTCCAACATGCTTTGGTCCGCGCATTCGGCAAGAGCAGTTCCCCAAAGGCTTTACACTGCCCAGGGACACCCCCAAGTACAATGGATCAGTCAAGCCAGAAGATTGGCTGGTCGATTATATGACTGCAGTCGGCATCGCAGGAGGTGGTCGGCGTGTAGCTGTATGCTATGCACCGCTCATGCTTCAAGGTTCAGCTCAGTCCTGGTTGAACAGTTTTCCCAGCAATAGCATCAATTACTGGAAGGATTTTGAGGATGTCTTTGTTTGAAATTTCACGGGTACTTATGAGCGCCCAGGTCTGCCTCGACATCTGGCACTTTGTGTACAAGGAAAGGAAGAGCCCCTTCGCGATTACCTTCAGCGGTGGATCAAGCTCAGAAACACTTGCGAGGGAGTTCATGAAATCCAAGCCATCCATTACTTTACTAACGGCTGCCTGGACGGGTCTTTGTTGAAGCACAAGCTCCTGCGCAAGGAGATAACATCTTTGGCCGATCTGATGAGAATAGCCAATTCATTCGCCGCATCTGATTCTGCAATGCGCCCGATCACGTTGAGTATACTAAATGTCGCACGCGGGCGTCACACAGTAGCAAGTTTCATGGGCCGAGCCCAACAGAAAAAGGAAAAAAAGAGACATGCTGCTCACCTCGCGGGCCAACCCCAGGTCGGTGTGGGCGTTGGGCAACCATATCTCGCCCATGGAGAGGAGGACGTGCGGGTCGGGGCGCTTGCTGGACTGGGGACGCGGATTGGGCCGTCGCGCTGGGCCTTGGGGCCAGGCCGTGGTGCTCGCAAGCGGGCCACCTGGTTGCGTCGGCCCACTCGACGAGGACGGTCGACGCGGGCGTGGTTCCGTAATGATCGGGATCACGGCGGCGAGGGGTGCTGCTCCGGTGGTCGACGGCGATGCTCTGGCGAGTAGGCGAGGTTCGAGGAGGCAGGGGGCGGTGGGAACGGACGCGGGGTCGCCAAATCAAGCGGGGGTCGCCGGATCCGGCTGTCAATGAAGTCTAGGGCGGCACGGCTGGAGCTCCCAATGATGTATATAAGCATGTACTACGAAAGAGTTTAGCAAGTTTTGACACCATGCTACAAGGACAATGCACGAAGCAATCCTTCTTTCATGTAATCAGTCACAAAAAAACAAAAAGTAAACAATATGCTGCTGAAAATCAATCTAAGATCACAATGCACATAGCATGAACATATCAGAGTGGTATCTCGCTAGCCTCCATGAGTGAAGCAAAACATAAATGCAGAAACTCCTCCGGATTTTTAAAGGAGACTAGAACTTAGAGCCCAAAGTAAGAAACATCACAAGCATGCAGAAGACAATGTGGTACTTTGGGACAATGCATGTTACACTAAGAATGACAATTATGCTCTCATAGTTGGTGCTTTGGAGAAAGGAAGGTGGAGACTCTCGAACCGTGGCTTTTGATGGCAAGGTTGAAAACCCGTGAAAGGAAGCAAAGACTAAACATGTGCCAGAGCTCTTGGTTTTGAAAACAAAGATAAAACTCTTTTGAGAGGTGCAACTTTCCACTCAACGGTGAACGGTAAAGGCCTCTCAATATCTCCCATGCCAACCATATTAATGCCTTTTGCTTACACATGTTCCCTTATCCATAAATCCTTTGATGGTCTCCGGAACCTTTTATTTTGCCACAAGGATGGAAGGAGGATATCGTTCCATCTATCATAAGCAGCATTTGGTCCATTTCACTCCATCATCAAGTATGGGGGAGGTGTAACTCTCATATATATTTTTTTATTGACTAGTTAAAACTTCCGTCAAAATATTTTTGGCATGAAAGATACTGATTTTCCCTCACCGCACCATGAGCTTGTACGGTTACAAAGAGGAAGCTTTTGAATAAATTTCGAGATGGCACAAGAAAGTCTAAGTTAGGAGTGGCCAGTAAATACCACATATAGGTAGGTATGGTGGACTCAAATGGAACAACTGGGTTTAGAAAGGTGATTGTGGAAGCACAAGCTGAATTCCTCTTGGTGTTGGAGGAAGGCTAGCAAAAGACGGGGAAGCGACCAACTACAGAGCATAACAGTCATAATCATGTAGAGCGACAAAGCAACATTGAATCGGGCATGAAAGTGATATAACTCACCCTGAAGTAAAAAGATCATCAAGGCAGAACAGACTTTTTAGTCTTAACACGCGTGAACATGTGCCAAGTCAATCCAATAATCCCCCGGAGGGAAATACCACTTCAATATGCCACACCATGAACAATGCAATGCATGTCAATCATCTCAAGCAACACATTATAAACTCTAGCTATTTGAGACTAACCACAAAGAAAGCATGAACCACTGGGAGAGCAATGTAAACATAGCACTATGTCGCTACAAGCTGGTCTCTAATCATAAGTACAGGCATATGTACAAAAGTAGAAACAAAAAGAGTTCATATCGGCTTTCCTTGTTGCATACCTTCCGTCGATCTTCATCATTACTGCCTTGTCACTTGCACGATCGAACGTAGGAAATTATAATCATCACGGACTCGAGCTGAACTCTGAAAACAAAGCAAACTAAAGAGCAAAGGAAACATATTTTTGGGTTTTTTAAAGTTTAACGAAAGAAAAAGAAAGGAGAATTGCAAACTAGAAGAACAAAGAAGAACAGGCAAAAACTTGCAAAAAGATAAAAGCGAACCAACGGTACATACAAAGGAAAGGGGAGGAGAGAACGTACTCCCCCAAGCTTAGGCTTTTGGCCTAAGTTGGGCTCTTCTACTGCGGCCCCGCGGAGCTTCCTGCTCCGGGGTAATGGTAATCCCACGGGTTGTCTGAGCCCTCCGGTGCGTACACTGAAGTTCTCTGATCCTCCCACGTGGAAGAGGAAGGTCCCGCCCCCCATCCAGAGGAAGACCCTTCACCCCAGGGGGTGACGGTCTCCTCCTGAACTGGTGGATATACCACGTGCTCCTCCTCGTCTGTCTCGACCCCCTCCGTGGGGTCGTGAAACTGGTATCTCCCCGTGATCTCATCAAACTCGGCCACTGAAAAACGAAATCCGTTCCTGCGAGAAAAATCAAACACAAGTGGTGCAGGTAGACGGACAGCGCGTTACACACCGTCTTTAAACCACAAAACATAATCAAGTGCATAGCGGTCAGAGGCCTTAGTAACAAAGAAATGCGTCATCATGGCAGCCATGTCAAGGCTAACAAAAGGAAAGACCGTATCATCTGGGCGAGGTTCTCCTTGGAGAAACTGCAAAAGAAGTGTGGCATAGACGCCACCAAAGAGGTTCCCCTTGGAACTATTAGTAGCAAGGCGTTTTCCGATAAGCGAACCCACATGATACTCGTGCTTCCCTGAGAGGGCATTCGCCATGATAGCAGTATTAGGCGTAGAAGTGCTGCTCGTGTTGTCTCGAGCCAACACTCCTCTAGCAATATAATAGGCGAAATACCTGAGGTGAGGGAACATATTGTTGGAAATCTTCTGACGGTTGGATGCCCTCACTTCAGTGTTACAGAACGAGTCGAGGAGGGTGTTGAGTGCAACAGTTTGGACATTTTTCCTCTTCTTCTTTTCGACCAAGCCTGGCAAACCTAAAGCTTCACAAAATTTACTCATAGGCATGGTCAGCAACCTTTCATAAAGTCTAAACACCACCGTATCATTGTCAGGATAAAACCTGAAACTGTTAACAAAAATAGCGGTGAGTGTCTCGTACTGTGGTACACGGCTCGTAACGAGCCGTGTTAAACCTGCATGGGCACACAGAGCATAGAACTCTTCTCGTATGCCGGCATCCTCCATGAAGTCTTCGCATGGAAATGCCATAGCTCTTGCGGGTTACGCGTCCAACATCTCCATGGTTACAATATCTTCATTATAGCTCACCCTCGTGGCCGAAGGTGAAGCTGCAGAACGCGTAACACGGCTAGAGCGCTCGGGCTTCTTCTTCCCAAGCCACTTTCCTAGCCTCTCCATTTCTGAAATTTTTAACAATTCACATAAACGAGGATTTAAGCAAAACTA
Source organism: Bromus sterilis (assembly GCA_950022295.1). Taxonomy (NCBI): domain Eukaryota; kingdom Viridiplantae; phylum Streptophyta; class Magnoliopsida; order Poales; family Poaceae; genus Bromus; species Bromus sterilis. The sequence continues at coordinate 340,041,424 of OX465596.1, read as the reverse complement.
GTTTGGGCAAAAAATTCTACTTACTTTACCAAGGCTCAAACTAGCAACAAAACTTGAAAAATAAAATTCTACACAAACATTTAAGCTCAACTAGACAACACCAAGAACCACTAAATACTCACTAATGAAGCCACCAACTAGAAAACTAATTGGAGGGGCGAGGGAGTCACATACCAGAGAATATTTGTCCCAAATTTCAGCTCAAATGAGTGGTTGTAGAGGGAGATCGAAGTTCCGTGCTCAAGAACAGCAAGAACACGAAACCAGAGCAAGAACACAAGTTTTCGGGGTGAAAGAGAGAGAGTGGAAGAAGAGATGCCAGCAGGGGGTGCCTTTGAGCCCCAGGAGGGTGGGTGGCGCGGCCAGGATCTGGGACACGCCACCTGGGCTCCTGGGCCAGGGGTGGACCCCCTGGTCAGCCACAGGTACTCCCCAATGGCTTTTTACCTAGAAATTTTTATTTTGAATTTTCTGGAATTTTCTGGGCGCAAGTAGTTCTCCCTTTAATGATCTCCAGCAGGTGGAACCAAGGTAAGTGGTTGGCGTAGGTTGTGGGCACGTTGAATCAAGTGATCATGATCGAGTTGAGCTTGATGGCGGTCACACAACGTTTGACTCCGCATCGGAACAATCGGTCGGATTCCGATTGTGGTCCCAACTCAAATAGGCGACTCCCTAGGACTAGCGATGGTGCCGTGAGTGAAGTGTCGTGGCAGCATCCTCGCCGGTACTCATTTGAAGGGTCCATCCCTAGGAGGTAACTGATGAGGCGTGTGTGTAGCAGTACACCCCTGCAGGGTTAATGAACTATTCGAATAGCCGTGTCCGCGGTTATGGACTACTTGGAGACCTTTACTTGATCATAGATAACTTGAACCGGATACTTCTAAAACACACCAAGATAAGTGTGAGTGCTATGGCGTGCTTCCTCGTGGGGAAGTCGAGGAAGGCACCATAGTGGAGTATTGGTTGGAGACTGTTACTTGGACTCGTGTACGTTCTTACCTCTCTCTGGTACTCGTAGTTCAGGATTAGCCAAGTCAAAGCTGGCACTTCTGCAAGTGAAACCCCACCTCCCTTTGCCTTGATACATGTGCATGAGTAGTATAGTTCCTATGTAAGTCTTGCTGAGTACGACTTTGTACTCACGTTTGCTTATTCTATGTTTTAGAGACGAGACCACTGACCCTGATGGTGGCCTCTACCTCGAGCTCGACGTGGACCAATGTCGTATAGTTCCAGGCAGCAGCCTGTGCCCTTTGGAGGGTCGTTGTACTTTTCTTTCAGGCTTCTTAAGCCATTTGTTAAACTTGTCTTTACTAAGACATAATTTGCTTTCGTTGATGTTTGATGTAATGTTGGATCACATCCATGTGATCTCTGCTTGTAATAAAACTACTATGTCTGCTCTGTTTAGCAGAAGTTATAAAGACTATAAGTTTGTAGAGTTCATGTTGTGATTACCTGCTGTTTACACTGGACATGTATGCTGCGTGTATGTTTATAACGTGCATGTCTTAGTGTGGGGTTCGATAGCTTAGTTGTGTTCTTGCCGGCGGTCTTTTATACACCAAGTGGCCCTTAGATGTGCGCAGCTTGGGGCATCGCGATGCGATTGCTCGTGACTCTGTCACGTGGCACATTTTGTTGTATGATTGAGCCCGCCCGAGATCCCGACTAAGTGATCGGGCTGGAGTAAGTCTATGTAAGGGTTATGATCCAATCGATAACATGGTTGAGGCGACTTGTCTGTGAGTATGGGATTCACCACCCATATCATTAGACTTGTGTGCGGACGATGAGGACCCATCTCAGTTGATCATCCGTCCTGGATGGGATGCCCCTCACGTTCGATGCTTACCGAGAGCGATCTGTGCTTGGCCTTGTCTGCTTAGACAAGTGGGTACGGCTCTCGGCTCTCCATGTGATTGTATTATGACCGGCATTACATACGCTAACCCCGGGTCCCGACAGACTTGGTATCAGAGCAGGACTGCCTGTAGGATTATCAAACCATTGGCCGATGTCGAGTCTAGCATTCTATAGTTCTATTGTTACTATGGGTATATGGGAACAACGTAAGACTTCTTTTTCTTCTTATCCTCATCGATCTGAGTTCTGAGTCAACCTCATCTTATTCGACGGGAAGATAGGACTAGGCTCATCTATATCTTTACTAGGACATCAAGTTGATTGCTTCTTTGTAGCCATAGGAGTGTTGTGGTCTTTTCTGAGCCATCATTCCATAGTGTTTCTGTGGAAGTGATGTCCGTTATCCTGTAGGTTGTCTCAATTTCCATCCCGGTACAGCCGTTATGCTGTCCGTTTGTGGCTTTGATGCTATTGCATTATAGTCTTCTATCTTAGCATAGAATTGTGTCCTAAATCCTATTCTGATTGTTGATTCTTATCACACAGAATGTCAGGTGCAAATCAAGGTGTTGATCCCAGTTCTGGTTACATAGACGGTGAAGAACCTCCACCACCACCCTCAACGTCAGAAATCATGATGGAAGCTGAACAGAATCGTCGTGCTCAGACACGTCTTCTCGAGCGTATTGAGCAGAACACTTCTCGTCAGCATCATAGTGTTGTCACCATCCAGGATTTCATTCTCCTCAACCCGCCAGTATTCCGATGTCCTTCCGAGCCCCTTGATGCCGATGATTGGCTTCGTTTCCTCGAGCGTAAGCTTGAGACAGCCCATGTTGCTCCAGGTGATCGTGTGTTATTCGCGGCATACTTTCTGGAAGGTGTTGCTCTTCAATGGTGGGAGAATTTTGTAGAAATGCAACCAGTTGGTCACGTGGTGACTTGGCAAGAGTTCTGTGATGACTTCCGAGGTTACCATATTCCGGATCAGCTGATGGAGCGCAAGAGAGAAGAATTTTGCAATCTGACCCAAGGAAAGATGACTGTTCATGAGTATAGGACTGAGTTCACTCGTCTAGCACGTTATGCCCAAGAAGAAGTATCCACCGATGCCAAGAAACAAGCAAGGTTCCGCAAGGGACTTAGCCCCGTCCTTCGTCATGACCTGAATCTTCACGAGTTCATCAACTTCAGGGACTTGGTCGACAAATCCTTCAAGGCCGAGTATGGAAATGAGTTGTATGAAGAGTCTCGCAAGCGTGATCGTGAGTTTGCACAATCTTCTGGCCCAGTTTCTCGGAAACGATGTGTATGGATTCCCTTCAGTGACGTCAGTCATGCTGTAAGTGCTTCTAGACCATCAACCACCATATATCGTCCACCTCAACCCAATCTTCCTCCTTGGAATTTTGTTGGACAATCAAGTTCTCAAGTTCCTTTCATTCCACATGGTGTTTGTTTCCAATGTGAACAATCAGGCCACAATGTTCGAGAGTGTCCCCAAAATCAAGTAGCCACCACACCTAATCCAAAGCAAGCTTTTCGTCGTGGTAAGCCACCACCCAAGACTTCCAATGTCAAGCCTCCTGTTTATGAACATGGTTATGTGAATCATGTATCCATTATAGATTCCCACAAGTCAACCGATGTTGTACTCGGAACCCTTCCTGTCAATTCCACCCCAGCTTCGGTTCTTTTTGACCCAGGAGCATCTCACTCATTCATATCCTAGGACTTTGCACTGTCACATGACATCTCTTTTTCGATGTTATCCACCCCCTTAGTTGTGCAAGCCCATGGATCCAGATGGCACACCACCATGGTGATTCATGAGAATGAAATTGCAATTGAGGGTTTAGTATTCCTTGCCTCACTTATAGCCCTCAAGTCTTCAGACATTGATGTGATCTTAGGTATGGATTGGTTATCAAGACATAATGCTGTCCTTGATTGTAAAGCCAAGTCAGTGAAACTAACCCATCCATCAGGCCAGACAATCAAGTACACCTCACCAAGCTCTAAAACCCAGGTGCATTCTTTGAATGTGCTTCCTCTTCCAGACCTTGAAGATATTCTGGTGGTTCGTGACTTCCCGGATGTCTTTCCAGAAGAGCTGCCAGGAATACCACCTGACAGATCTGTAGAGTTTGTTGTAGATCTTATCCCAGGAACCGCACCAATATCCAGACGCCCATATAGAATGGCCCCACGTGAGTTAGCTGAGCTCAAAATCCAACTTGAAGCTTCGTTGGCAAAAGGCTTCATCCGCCCTAGCTCATCGCCATGGGGTTGCCCCGTTCTGTTCGTAACGAAGAAAGATGGAACAGAAAGGATGTGCGTAGACTATCGCCCGCTAAATCTAGCAACGATAAAGAACAAGTACCCACTTCTGTAACACCCTCACTGTTAGTGAACAGTAATCACTGTTACTGTTCATCTGTACTGTTCAAAATTTTTGCTTTAATCAAGTGGTTCAGTTCAAATTCAAATTCCCCTTTGATATGGTGGCAAGCAAAGTGAACCATGGAATTTGATCATCATGGATGAAAACAAAGTCCAAGCCATTTGAGTTGAAATTCAAACAAACCCTAAAATGCCTTTTTATGAATATTAAAAATTATGGTGACAATAAATCTTTTCCAAAAATCTTGGAACCACTTTTGTAAAATCACAAATAATCAGTGGACCATGCCAATATGGTTTTGGGTATTTATTGAGTTATAGAAAATTTCCAAACAATTCAAAACAGTAGCTAAAAACCCCAATTTAATCATTTAATATTATAATAAAATATTAAATGACTTTTATAATTGCCCAAATCTTTTGTGGCACTGACCTTAGGTATAACATAACTTATGGGGCACCAACCAAATTTTTCAAAAATGCCTAAGTGAGTTCAAACAAATACAAAAGGAAAATACAGAAAGGAAAAAGTAGAAAAACAAAAGAAACCCAAAAGCCTAATCTACCCCTCCCTCCTGGGCCACCACCCAGCCCACTAACCCCACCCCACCGAAGCCGGCCCGAATGGCCCACCCCCCCGGTCATCTTCCTCGCTACAGGGGAGAAGCCGGGCGTGGCGCCCATCGGCCGAGGCCACGGCGACGACCTCCCTCCGTGGAGGCCATCGGGCACTCCTCCGGCGCCTACAACCTAGGGCACCGCGGCGCCAAGCCCTGGAGACCCTAGCACCCCCCTCTTTTCCCCTCGCGCCGCCTCCCTCGTCATCTTCCACCTCAGGCCGAGCCCGCCATGGTTGCGGCTCCGTGAACGCACGAGCCCACCGGCCACACCAGCCCTCCCCTCCGTGTCCAGTGACCTCGCCGCCGTCGGCTTCCTCTTCAAGCAGAAGGAATCGACCCCGGGCGCCCTCAGGACGACGTCGACTACATCGTCTTCGGCCACGGCAGCCGGCAAGCTCCAACGAATTCCGCCGCCACACGCTCCTCTCCGACCCCGAGACCCCTCCCCTTCGTCCACGGTGAGCACGCGGCCGTTTTGCCCCTCTCTGCGCCGCGAATCGTGACCCAGAGCACCATCCCCGCCTAGCTCGTACTCCGGTCGCCGCTGGTTAGCTCGCCGCCGCGGCCACCACCACCGAAGCTCGCGTCCGAGCGCGTAGACGCGCTCAACACGTTCCCCGTGACCAAACGCACGCACGCACGCTTCCAATCGGGGTTGGATTCGCCATCGACGTCGGGTCCGTACGCCAACCGCCGCCAGAGCTCGTCGCCGACGTCCCTCCGGCCATCTTCCGGCCAGTCCGCCACCACCAGCCGAACCGCGACACTTCACTGGTTCGAACGCACCGCCCCGCCCCTCCAACCGTCCCCTGTAGCGCTCGCGTCGACGACCTCGCCGGAGTTTGACCTCGCCGGCGTCGACCTAAGCACCCCGTGAGGCTGACCTGCGGGTCCCGCCTGTCAGTGGTGTCATTAGCGTTAATGACCCACTGACCAGTGGCCCCCACCCCCGGATTAAGCCCCTAATTACCTGTTAGTTAGAAATAACCCCCCTGAGTATGACACCTGGGCCCCCCTTGTCAGAGTTTTATAAATAAAATGAATTTGATTTATTATTAGAGTATGACATGTGGGTCCCCCACTGAATAATTAGATTTAACTAATTTATTTATTAACTGTGTCACTGACCAGTGGGACCCACTGGTCAGTTAATTAAAATGAATTATTAATTGATTAAATAATTAATAAAAGAATTATTAAATAGAAAGGATTTTTAATGTTTTAAAATTGATTTAAACTTATAAATTCAATATCTTTTAAACCGTAGCTCAGATCAAAAAACTTTATACATGAAAGTTGATCAGAAAAATATAACGAATAAGAATACGCTATCCGTATACCAACCCCACCCCCCTAGCACACCGATCATCGACATTCCCCCCCTCCGGGCTGTCTGTCGATAATTCCCGGTACCGATAAAAAGTACCCGGATGAATTTATTCCGAACACGAAAGTTGTTCGGAATAGTTCAACTAGCTCGGATACACCCCCCTTATGTTTGTCCGGTACCCACGACACCTCCGGCTTGATCCTTCCCCCTCCGGCCCCTGTCCGATAATCATCCGGAGCCGGTATTTCATCCCCGGATGAATTCCCGCTCCGCGCAACGTGCATTGCACTGCGTTAGAACACCGTTAACTTTTCATCTGTCATGTCATGCATATGTTTGTATATCATTGCTGTGTATTTACTGTTTTCCTCCCCCCCTTAATCTCCGGTAGACCCCGCTGCTACCGCCGACTACACCGCTGCCGGGTACGACTACTTCGTCGACGACCCTGCTACTACCGTCGAGCTTGCAGGCAAGCAGAGCCATTCCCTTCCCCAGATATCGTCTACCTTTCCGTACATTTCTTGCACTAGGCATTGTTACTGCTGCTGCTACGTTATACTCCTATTAAATTGCATAGCCTGATTTTGTCGCCCCTTGATGTACCTTTCTTATCCTATGCTGCCTATTATAATTATGCATATATTCAGCAGTGAACCCTGCGCATTGTTAGCTAGGACTAGATAGCGGGCGTGATCACTCAGGGGAGTGAACACGAATACAATATATACAACTGCACAGGTACGGTACCAAGCAGACACCGCCAAAGGCCCCTATCTGGGTTATGCCTAGTCACCTCAAGTGTGAGCTATCAAGGAGTAATCCTTGTACTCCACTCGAGGCTGGCTTTGTCTTGCCGCCATAGGGTCCTGAACAGCGGTTGTCCTTAAGGTAAGAAGTCGGGCGACCCAACGGTGCCCGCGAGAGGTATATCTTCGGGAACGACAGGGAGGGTACGACCGACGTTACTGGCGTGCTTGGCCCCTGCTCGTATCTCGCGAGAGTTACCAAACCACGCGAAAGTCGAGCTCTACCAAGAGCACACGCGAGACAAGGTAAGGAGACGGTTCACCTTGTTGGTAACCGCAGTGACTTGGTGGGACGACAGGGCAGGCACCGATGTACTGGTGGTCCTGACTGCTGTCGTTGACCGCGGGTCGGTTAAGTCGAGGCAACGATAACGGTTGTCACGCAGGTTAATTAAAATGCTAAATGGTTCGGCGGATGACTTGAGAGGCCCGTTGGTCTGTACGCACTACCTACACGTGGGATTACGGTGTGGGCCCTCCGCGTCGTAGTTTGTCCGAAAGCTCTTCAGACGTCAGCAGTACTGCGGCCTGATCGCCGGGAAGTGGTCTTGTCTTTTGCTGCAGCAGGTGTGTTTGGATTTTCTTTTGCTTCACCGGCCAGACTCGCACCGTGCAGGAGCGTGCAAGGGTGAGGGACCTAGACCCCTTGGCGCATAGGATATAGTCCGGCGGATGGCCTCTCTGTTGAGCCTAGGATGGGCTGCGTCGTGTCGGATAGCCTCGGTGGGGCGTTCCCTAACAAGGTTCACGCCACCCTGGAGATCCGAGCGTGCAGGCTGAACAGTAGTGCACCCCTGCAGGGAGTTTAATCTATTCGAATAGCCGTGTCCACGGTAACAGGACGCTTTATGCTGAAGCTGGATCTTACCACTAGAAACTATTATTATTAAACTGTATGGTTCCGGGTTTTCTTCCTCGCGGGGATGTCGAGGAGGTGAACTCGGAGGCATTGTTATTATTAATCATTACAACTTATATTATACATTGTTGCAGCAACTTCTGCTTCATTGTTACTTTATTGCTTTATATAAACTGTTGGCTGATTCTCTCCTCATGCTGCAAGACATCGTCGGAAGATGCTAGTCTTCGATAGGCCTAGCTTCTTACCCTTATTCTGATTTCTATCTTGCAGTCCACTATATACAGCCTCTTCTTTCCGTTGATACAATGCATAATGCTTAGTAGCGGACGTAAGACTCGCGGGTATACTAGATACTCACCTGCTTTATTTCCTTTACTGTTTTGCCTGATCGGCCGCTGCAGTCGACGTTGGAGCCCAGGAGCAGGAGTACCCCGGAGGAGGATACTACTACGTTGAGACCCCCGCTGACCAGGTCCAGGAGTAGTTTCGGAGGCTCCCAGGCAGGAGGCCTTGCCTTTTCGATCTGTATCTCTGATGTTATTTGTGCTAGCCTTCTTAAGGAAAAACTTGACTAACTATGTCTGTACTCAGATATTATGGCTTGTATAACTTATGTATTCGGGTCCGCGTGACCCCCCTTTATTGTAACATATTGGTTTATCCTTTGGTGTTTAGTGTTGTGCTGTGATATTCTCACCGTGGCACCCTAATCTCAGTCGTGTACCCTGCGTGTATGATTACTGTACACGGATTGATTTTGGGGGCGTCACAAGTTGGTATCAGAGCCGACTGCCTGTAGGAAGCCACCCTACCACTACCTGGTCGAAGTTGAGTCTAGACTTTGAAAAACTATTTTGCTAACTTAATATTTGGCTTACGGGCCCACATCGATGTCACTACGTGTGATATCTATGGTATTAGGATCCTTTTCTCCTTACCTATGCTCTGGGAATCTGCTCTCTTATCCTTGCTGGTAAGTTCTACAAAATCTGACATTAGGATCACGTTCTCTTGATTCCACCCGACGTTTTTATGGTGCATCCCCCATTGATCGAGTCGTGTCGCAGGAGTCGTACGCCAGATCCCAGACCGCGGATCCCATTCTCATTCTGGGCAGGCCGCGCGTTCTCTGGCATCAACTGTTGTGGCCAACAGTTTTCTTGCGGCGTGATTGACATAGTGGAATCTATGTCGCGTCGTGTAATCCTAACCGCGGTCTGCGCGCCGCCTAGTGTGTCCTTTTTCCTTAATTTCTACGACGTTACGCTGCCCGATTTTCGATTGATTCTATGTGTGGATGTGTATGTCTTATATGACTACTCCTATTTATCCGCGCCTCCTCTTTGTTGTCGCTTTACCTCTTACTCGTTTCCGGTATTTCGTTAAGATGTTCATCGCTGAAATACCCCTGTTAAATTCTAGCAGGATGGCTGGTCGTGGTGGTCGTGGTCGTGGTCGTGGTGCCAACGATCCACCTCCGCCGCCGGACTACATGGCCGCGATGATGCAGCAGTTTCAGATGAACCAAGTTTTTATGCAAGGAGTCATAGATCAGCTCCAGAATCAGAATCAGAACCAGAACCAGCACCAGAACCAACCGCCTGTGGTTACTCTGCGGGATTTCATGCGTCTCAATCCCCCTCTCTTCCACCAGCCGGAGCAGCCGCTGGATGCCGATGATTGGCTTCGTGACATCACTCGTCAGCTGGAGTTCGCTAATGTGAGCGTTGCTGATTATGTCACCTTCGCGTCCTATTTCCTGCGTGGTCCCGCTGCTCAGTGGTGGGACACTTACAAGGGCTCGCTAGCTGAAGGGACTGTCGTCACCTGGAACAACTTCAAGACTGCCTTCCGTGCTCGTTATGTCCCCCAGGCGATTATGAACCGTATGAAGGCCGAGTTCCGCAACCTCGTTCAGGGCAACAAAACTGTCGAGGCTTACCAGAGGGAATTCCTCCGCCTCTCCCGCTATGCTGCAAGTGACCTACCCAATGATGCAAGTAGGCAAGAGAAGTTCCGTGATGGACTCAACCCAGATCTCCAGCTTGCACTGGCTTTGCACGTCTTCCCCGACTTCGCCACCATGGTGAATCAGACTATCACTCTGGAGACCGCTCAGCTTAAGTTCGGTGGTTCGCCGAAGCGCCCCCGTGATGCTGGCTCATCTTCGGGCACAGCACAGAAGCAGCGCGTTTGGCTTCCACACAGTGTGTTTCGTCCAACTGCCCCTGCAGCAAGGCCGTCGTATGTTGCACCCCGTCTGCCTCCGCCCCTGCCGAGACAGCCGAAGAGTGAGACTGCACCCCTCCGTCCTCAAGATGGCCTGTGTTTCAAGTGCCGTCAGCCAGGCCATATTTCCAGAGACTGCCCTCAGCGACAGAATCAACTGGTAGTTCACCCTGCTGGCCGCGGAAATGGTCGTGGCAACAATGGGACCCTCAACTATAATACTGGGTCAAATCCTCATGCTCGCGGTCATGCTTACAACATTGATGTTGAGGCAGCTCAGGAACAGCCCGCTACTGTGATGGGTACACTCCTCGTTAACTCATTACCTGCTACTGTTTTATTTGATACAGGAGCATCGCATTCATTTATGTCTGGAGCATTTGCTTCTAAGCATGGAATTTACCACGAAAAGATGCATACCCCCTTAATAGTCCGGACTCCCGGTACCCAGTGTCGTGTCGACATGGTTGCACCTAACCTCACTGTCGAGATTGAAAGATTTGAGTTCATGGTTTCTCCACACATTCTGAAAACCTCCACCATCGACCTTATCCTTGGCATGGATTGGCTAAAAACCCACAATGCCGCACTTTATTGTGGCACCAAGGTCATCCAACTTTTTCATCCTTCTGGCGCGATTTTGAGTCACACTGCCATTGTGTCGATGAATGCCGAAGCTCGTATATATGCTCTGAATGCCTTGAATGTCGCACCTCTCGAAGGGATTGATAAAGTCTCAATCATTTGTGATTTTACCGACGTATTCCCAGAAGAACTGCCGGGGATACCCCCGATCAGAGAAGTTGAATTCGTCATCGACTTGAAGCCTGGCACCGTCCCTATTGCCAAGCGCCCATATAAGATGCCACCTCACCACCTCCTGGAATTGAAGGAGGAGATTGACACGGCCCTCGAGAAAGGCTTCATCCGTCCTAGTTCCTCTGCTTGGGGAGCACCTTCGCTCTTTGTCAAGAAGAGTGATGGCACGAACCGTTTGGTCCAAGATTACCGACCTATCAACCAAGCCACGATACAGAACAAGTACCCCCCTCCCCCGGATCAATGATCTTTATGATCAACTTGCTGGATCCACGGTATTTTCAAAACTCGACTTAAGGTTGGGTTACCATCAGATCCGGGTCCGTGATGAGGACATCCCGAAGACTGCATTCATTACTCGCTATGGGTCGTACGAGTACACTGTCATGTCCTTTGGCTTGACAAATGCACCAGCCACCTTCTCCAGATTGATGAATTATATATTCATGGAATACCTCGACAAGTTCGTCGTGGTTTATCTGGATGATATATTGATTTACTCCAAGACCGATGCAGAACATGCTGAACATCTTCGCCTTATACTTGAAAAGCTTCGAGAACACACTCTATGCTAAGTATTCTAAGTGTGAGTTCTGGCTTCCCGAAGTAACCTACCTTGGTCATGTGATTTCCAAGGATGGCGTTGCCGTCAACCCCGAACGTATCCAGGCTATTCTTGACTGGACTCCGCCCAGGACTGTCAAGCAAGTCCGAAGTTTCCTCGGCCTTGCCAGCTATTGCCGCCGTTTTGTTGAGAACTTCTCCAAGATTGCCAGGCCTCTGACTAACCTGCTGCACAAAGGCGTCAAGTTTGAGTGGACAGATAAATGTCAGGAAAGTTTTCAAGCTCTCAAGGACAAGCTCACTTCACCCCCGGTGCTTGCTCCTCCTGATACTCAGAAGGACTTCGTGATTTATTGCGACGCGTCTCGTCAAGGATTAGGCTGTGTCCTAATGCAAGAGCGCAAAGTGATTGCTTATGGCTCTCGTCAGTTGCGTGCTCACGAAGAAAACTACCCAACTCATGATCTCGAATTGGCAGCGGTAATTTATGCATTGAAGCTGTGGCGACATTACCTCGTCGGTAATCGTTGCGAGATCTTCACCGACCACCAAAGCCTGAAGTACCTGTTTACTCAACCCGACCTGAATCTCCGCCAACAGAGATGGCTCGAGACAATAGCCGACTACGACATGGGAATTTCTTACACCCCTGGCAAAGCTAATGTGGTGGCCGATGCCTTAAGCCGCAAAGCCTATTGTAGTGAACTTGAAGTTCAGGTGCAACAACCACGTCTGTATGCAGAACTCCGCAAGCTGAACATCGAAATTGTTCCGCAGGGATATGTGAACTCCCTGGTGGTCCAACCAGACCTCGACACCCGCATCAAGACGGTACAACATTATGACTCTGACATTTGGAAGATTAAGCGTCGTGTCGCGCGCGGAGAGCCCTCATTCTTCACTATTGATGCAAATGATGATAATGCGGTGTACTTCAAGGGTCGTTTAGTGGTTCCGGTAGCCAAGGCCAACCTGAATTATGCCTCCGATGTCATGAAAGAAGCTCATGATACACCTTTGTCGATTCACCCTGGTAGTACCAAGATGTACCAAGACATTCGTCAGCGGTACTGGTGGTCCAACATGAAACAAGACATTGCTCGTTATGTTGAGGAGTGTGACGTTTGTCGTCGCGTGAAAGCCGAACATCAAAGACCTGCTGGTACTCTGCAACCACTCTCTATTCCTGAATGGAAATGGGACAAGATTGAAATGGACTTCGTCACCGGATTTCCCCGATCACAGAAGGGTCATGATGCCATCTTTGTCGTCATCGACCGATTCTCCAAGGTTTCTCATTTTCTGCCTGTCAAGGAGACGATCTCTGCTAGTCAGTTAGCAGACTTATATGTTTCCAGAATTGTTTCACTCCACGGTATTCCGTTGGAGATCAGTTCCGACCGAGGCAGCATTTTCACCTCTAAGTTCTGGGATAGTTTCCAAGAAGCTATGGGCACTCACCTGAGTTTCAGCACCGCTTATCACCCCCAGTCGCAAGGACAAGTCGAACGAGTTAACCAAGTGCTTGAAGACATGCTTCGAGCTTGTGTCATTTCATTCGGTAAGAAATGGGAGGAATCTCTTCCATTTGCTGAATTCTCGTATAACAATAGCTATCAAGCTAGTCTGAAGATGGCCCCCTTTGAAGTTCTCTATGGACGTAAGTGTCGAACCCCTCTGAATTGGTCAGAAACTGGGGAACGAACCCTCATTGGTCCGGACATTATTCAGCATGCCGAAGATCAGGTTCGCGTTATTCGTGAACACTTGAAAGCTGCTCAGTCCCGTCAGAAGAGCAACTATGACCGCAAACACAAAGAAATGGTCTATCAACCTGGTGAATACGCGTACCTTCGTGTCACTCCCATGAGGGGCACTCATCGTTTCGGAATCAAAGGCAAGTTAGCTCCTCGCTACATTGGCCCGTTCCGTATCCTTTCCAAGAGTGGACCAGTGGCATACCGTCTGGAATTGCCGCCGAACCTCTCTCAAGTCCACGATGTATTCCACGTGTCGCAACTCCGACGCTGCTTCAAAGACCCTATCCGTGAAGTGGAGCATGATATGATTGAGCTACAACACGACTTGACTTATCAAGAACATCCGAGCCGCATTCTCGATCAGTCTGAACGCCGAACCCGCAACAAGACCGTCAAGTTCCTCAAGGTTCAGTGGTCGAATCATTCTGAACATGAAGCCACTTGGGAACGCGAAGATCGTCTTCGCGATGAATACCCCGATCTTTTCCTCGCTACCACTTAAATTCTCGGGACGGGAATTCTTGTAGTGGGGGAGATTTGTAACACCCTCACTGTTAGTGAACAGTAATCACTGTTACTGTTCATCTGTACTGTTCAAAAATTTTGCTTTAATCAAATGGTTCAGTTCAAATTCAAATTCCCCTTTGATATGGTGGCAAGCAAAGTGAACCATGGACTTTGATCATCATGGATGAAAACAAAGTCCAAGCCATTTGAGTTGAAATTCAAACAAACCCTAAAATGCCTTTTTATGAATATTAAAAATTATGGTGACAATAAATCTTTTCCAAAAATCTTGGAACCACTTTTGTAAAATCACAAATAATCAGTGGACCATGCCAATATGGTTTTGGGTATTTATTGAGTTATAGAAAATTTCCAAACAATTCAAAACAGTAGCTAAAAACCCCAATTTAATCATTTAATATTATAATAAAATATTAAATGACTTTTATAATTGCCCAAATCTTTTGTGGCACTGACCTTAGGTATAACATAACTTATGGGGCACCAACCAAATTTTTCAAAAATGCCTAAGTGAGTTCAAACAAATACAAAAGGAAAATACAGAAAGGAAAAAGTAGAAAAACAAAAGAAACCCAAAAGCCTAATCTACCCCTCCCTCCTGGGCCACCACCCAGCCCACTAACCCCACCCCACCGAAGCCGGCCCGAATGGCCCACCCCCCCGGTCATCTTCCTCGCTACAGGGGAGAAGCCGGGCGTGGCGCCCATCGGCCGAGGCCACGGCGACGACCTCCCTCCGTGGAGGCCATCGGGCACTCCTCCGGCGCCTACAACCTAGGGCACCGCGGTGCCAAGCCCTGGAGACCCTAGCACCCCCCTCTTTTCCCCTCGCGCCGCCTCCCTCGTCATCTTCCACCTCAGGCCGAGCCCGCCATGGTTGCGGCTCCGTGAACGCACGAGCCCACCGGCCACACCAGCCCTCCCCTCCGTGTCCAGTGACCTCGCCGCCGTCGGCTTCCTCTTCAAGCAGAAGGAATCGACCCCGGGCGCCCTCAGGACGACGTCGACTACATCGTCTTCGGCCACGGCAGCCGGCAAGCTCCAACGAATTCCGCCGCCACACGCTCCTCTCCGACCCCGAGACCCCTCCCCTTCGTCCACGGTGAGCACGCGGCCGTTTTGCCCCTCTCTGCGCCGCGAATCGTGACCCAGAGCACCATCCCCGCCTAGCTCGTACTCCGGTCGCCGCTGGTTAGCTCGCCGCCGCGGCCACCACCACCGAAGCTCGCGTCCGAGCGCGTAGACGCGCTCAACACGTTCCCCGTGACCAAACGCACGCACGCACGCTTCCAATCGGGGTTGGATTCGCCATCGACGTCGGGTCCGTACGCCAACCGCCGCCAGAGCTCGTCGCCGACGTCCCTCCGGCCATCTTCCGGCCAGTCCGCCACCACCAGCCGAACCGCGACACTTCACTGGTTCGAACGCACCGCCCCGCCCCTCCAACCGTCCCCTGTAGCGCTCGCGTCGACGACCTCGCCGGAGTTTGACCTCGCCGGCGTCGACCTAAGCACCCCGTGAGGCTGACCTGCGGGTCCCGCCTGTCAGTGGTGTCATTAGCGTTAATGACCCACTGACCAGTGGCCCCCACCCCCGGATTAAGCCCCTAATTACCTGTTAGTTAGAAATAACCCCCCTGAGTATGACACCTGGGCCCCCCTTGTCAGAGTTTTATAAATAAAATGAATTTGATTTATTATTAGAGTATGACATGTGGGTCCCCCACTGAATAATTAGATTTAACTAATTTATTTATTAACTGTGTCACTGACCAGTGGGACCCACTGGTCAGTTAATTAAAATGAATTATTAATTGATTAAATAATTAATAAAAGAATTATTAAATAGAAAGGATTTTTAATGTTTTAAAATTGATTTAAACTTATAAATTCAATATCTTTTAAACCGTAGCTCAGATCAAAAAACTTTATACATGAAAGTTGATCAGAAAAATATAACGAATAAGAATATGCTATCCGTATACCAACCCCACCCCCCTAGCACACCGATCATCGACATTCCCCCCCTCCGGGCTGTCTGTCGATAATTCCCGGTACCGATAAAAAGTACCCGGATGAATTTATTCCGAACACGAAAGTTGTTCGGAATAGTTCAACTAGCTCGGATACACCCCCCTTATGTTTGTCCGGTACCCACGACACCTCCGGCTTGATCCTTCCCCCTCCGGCCCCTGTCCGATAATCATCCGGAGCCGGTATTTCATCCCCGGATGAATTCCCGCTCCGCGCAACGTGCATTGCACTGCGTTAGAACACCGTTAACTTTTCATCTGTCATGTCATGCATATGTTTGTATATCATTGCTGTGTATTTACTGTTTTCCTCCCCCCTTAATCTCCGGTAGACCCCGCTGCTACCGCCGACTACACCGCTGCCGGGTACGACTACTTCGTCGACGACCCTGCTACTACCGTCGAGCTTGCAGGCAAGCAGAGCCATTCCCTTCCCCAGATATCGTCTACCTTTCCGTACATTTCTTGCACTAGGCATTGTTACTGCTGCTGCTACGTTATACTCCTATTAAATTGCATAGCCTGATTTTGTCGCCCCTTGATGTACCTTTCTTATCCTATGCTGCCTATTATAATTATGCATATATTCAGCAGTGAACCCTGCGCATTGTTAGCTAGGACTAGATAGCGGGCGTGATCACTCAGGGGAGTGAACACGAATACAATATATACAACTGCACAGGTACGGTACCAAGCAGACACCGCCAAAGGCCCCTATCTGGGTTATGCCTAGTCACCTCAAGTGTGAGCTATCAAGGAGTAATCCTTGTACTCCACTCGAGGCTGGCTTTGTCTTGCCGCCATAGGGTCCTGAACAGCGGTTGTCCTTAAGGTAAGAAGTCGGGCGACCCAACGGTGCCCGCGAGAGGTATATCGTCGGGAACGACAGGGAGGGTACGACCGACGTTATTGGCGTGCTTGGCCCCTGCTCGTATCTCGCGAGAGTTACCAAACCACGCGAAAGTCGAGCTCTACCAAGAGCACACGCGAGACAAGGTAAGGAGACGGTTCACCTTGTTGGTAACCGCAGTGACTTGGTGGGACGACAGGGCAGGCACCGATGTACTGGTGGTCCTGACTGCTGTCGTTGACCGCGGGTCGGTTAAGTCGAGGCAACGATAACGGTTGTCACGCAAGTTAATTAAAATGCTAAATGGTTCGGCGGATGACTTGAGAGGCCCGTTGGTCTGTACGCACTACCTACACGTGGGATTACGGTGTGGGCCCTCCGCGTCGTAGTTTGTCCGAAAGCTCTTCAGACGTCAGCAGTACTGCGGCCTGATCGCCGGGAAGTGGTCTTGTCTTTTGCTGCAGCAGGTGTGTTTGGATTTTCTTTTGCTTCACCGGCCAGACTCGCACCGTGCAGGAGCGTGCAAGGGTGAGGGACCTAGACCCCTTGGCGCATAGGATATAGTCCGGCGGATGGCCTCTCTGTTGAGCCTAGGATGGGCTGCGTCGTGTCGGATAGCCTCGGTGGGGCGTTCCCTAACAAGGTTCACGCCACCCTGGAGATCCGAGCGTGCAGGCTGAACAGTAGTGCACCCCTGCAGGGAGTTTAATCTATTCGAATAGCCGTGTCCACGGTAACAGGACGCTTTATGCTGAAGCTGGATCTTACCACTAGAAACTATTATTATTAAACTGTATGGTTCCGGGTTTTCTTCCTCGCGGGGATGTCGAGGAGGTGAACTCGGAGGCATTGTTATTATTAATCATTACAACTTATATTATACATTGTTGCAGCAACTTCTGCTTCATTGTTACTTTATTGCTTTATATAAACTGTTGGCTGATTCTCTCCTCATGCTGCAAGACATCGTCGGAAGATGCTAGTCTTCGATAGGCCTAGCTTCTTACCCTTATTCTGATTTCTATCTTGCAGTCCACTATATACAGCCTCTTCTTTCCGTTGATACAATGCATAATGCTTAGTAGCGGACGTAAGACTCGCGGGTATACTAGATACTCACCTGCTTTATTTCCTTTACTGTTTTGCCTGATCGGCCGCTGCAGTCGACGTTGGAGCCCAGGAGCAGGAGTACCCCGGAGGAGGATACTACTACGTTGAGACCCCCGCTGACCAGGTCCAGGAGTAGTTTCGGAGGCTCCCAGGCAGGAGGCCTTGCCTTTTCGATCTGTATCTCTGATGTTATTTGTGCTAGCCTTCTTAAGGAAAAACTTGACTAACTATGTCTGTACTCAGATATTATGGCTTGTATAACTTATGTATTCGGGTCCGCGTGACCCCCCTTTATTGTAACATATTGGTTTATCCTTTGGTGTTTAGTGTTGTGCTGTGATATTCTCACCGTGGCACCCTAATCTCAGTCGTGTACCCTGCGTGTATGATTACTGTACACGGATTGATTTTGGGGGCGTCACAACTTCCCAGGATCAATGATCTTTATGATCAACTTGCTGGATCCTCTGTCTTCTCCAAGATGGATTTGATATTAGGTTATCATCAAATCAAAATCCGAAACGAGGACATCCCAAAAACGGCTTTTACTACTCGTTATGGTCTTTATGAGTACACCGTCATGTCCTTCAGTTTAACCAATGCCCCCGCCACATTCTCGCGCTTGATGAATTCGATCTTCATGGAGTACTTAGATAAATTTGTTGTAGTTTATCTTGATGACATTCTCATCTACTCGAAGAACGAAGAAGATCACGCAGAACATCTTAGGATGGTATTGATGAAACTTAGAGAGCATCGCCTGTATGCTAAATTCTCCAAGTGTGAATTCTGGCTACCAGAAGTGACCTATTTAGGCCACGTTATTTCTGCCAAGGGCATTGCTGTCAATCCCGAGAGAGTTCAGGCCGTCCTTGACTGGACTCCACCTGAATCGGTTAAGCAAGTTAGGAGTTTTCTTGGCCTAGCCAGCTATTGCCGTCGCTTCGTCGAGAACTTTTCTAAAGTTGCAAAGCCTCTAACAGAACTCCTCAAGAAAGAGAAGAAATTCGAATGGACTCCCAAGTGCGAGGAAAGCTTTCAAGAGCTAAAAAGAAGATTGACTTCTGCACCCGTACTTGCGCCTCCAAACACCAAAAAGGATTTCGAGATCTATTGTGATGCCTCACGGCAAGGGTTAGGATGCATACTTCTGCAAGATCGACATGTGGTAGATTATGCTTCACGCCAGTTGCGGCCACATGAAGAGAACTATCCTACCCATGATCTTGAACTCGCTGCCGTAGTTCATGCCCTAACAACTTGGCGACATTACCTCCTTGGTAATCGTTGTGAGATCTATTCCGACCACCAAAGCCTGAAATATATATTCACCCAGCCAGATCTTAATCTCAGGCAAAGACGCTGGATTGAGTTGATAAAAGATTATGACTTAGGAATTTCTTACACCCCAGGCAAAGCCAATGTCATGGCTGATGCACTAAGTCGTAAGTCGTATTGTAACAACCTCATGTTACAACAGTATCAACCACTTCTTCATGAGGAATTTCGAAAGCTTAATCTCGAGATTGTTCCTCGTGGATCTCTTTTCAACTTGGTGGCGAAACCAACCCTTGAGGATCAAATCATAGTTTCCCAAAGGCGTGCACGAGGTGTTCGCCGGATCAAGGAGAACATTGCTAGCGAAGTTGCTAAATGTTTCTCCACAGATAGCAAAGGAACGGTATTCTTTGAAAATCGTTTGGTAGTACCTAAGAATAGGGAACTAAGGCAACTCATCCTCAAAGAAGCCCATGACACACCCCTCTCGATTCATCCCGGTAGAACAAAAATGTACCGAGATCTACGCCAGAGATTTTGGTGGACTAGGATGAAGAGAGAAATTGCTCAGTTCATTGCTGAATGTGATGTTTGTCGTCGCATTAAGGCAGAACATCAAAGACCTGTTGGTACTCTTAGACCTTTGCCTATCCCCGAGTGGAAATGGGATAAAGTCAGTATGGACTTCATCACCGGCTTTCCAAAAACCCAGAAAGGAAATGATGCCATCTTCGTTGTCATAGATAGACTTTCCAAAGTTGCTCACTTCCTTCCAGTTCGAGAGTCTATAACTGCTAGCCAGTTAGCGGACTTGTATGTCTCCCGAATCGTGTCACTTCACGGTGTTCCTTTGGAAATCAATTCAGACCGTGGTAGTCTTTTCACTTCTCGATTTTGGGAAAGTTTCCAGAATGCTATGGGAACCCACCTCTCCTTTAGCACCGCTTATCACCCGCTGTCCAGTGGTCAAGTAGAAAGGGTCAATCAAATTCTCGAAGACATGCTCAGAGCTTGTGTTATCTCTTTCGGAAAGAAATGGGAGAATTCTCTTCCTTTTGCCGAATTTTCGTATAACAATAGTTATCAATCTAGTTTGGGCATGGCTCCTTTTGAATTTCTCTATGGACGGAAATGTCGAACACCCCTAAACTGTTCAGAAACCGGTGAAAGACAATTCTTTGGACCGGATTTGATTCAGGATGCAGAAGATCAAGTTCGCATTGTTCATGAGAAGTTGAAGACAGCCCAGTCTCGTCAGAAAAGCTATTATGATCGTCATCATAGGGAAGAAAGCTATAATCTGGATGAGAAGGCTTACCTTCGGGTTACTCCTCTGAAGGGTACCCATCGCTTCGGTATCAAAGGCAAGTTGGCCCCACGTTACATCGGTCCCTTTCGCATTCTCGCTAAACATGGAGAAGTTGCCTACCAATTGGAACTACCCCCTCACCTCTCCCAGGTTAATGATGTCTTCCACGTCTCTCAACTCAGGCGTTGCTTCAAGGACCCCATCCGCGAAGTAGACCACGAAACGCTTGATCTCCAAGATAACCTTTCATATCGAGAATACCCTGTTCGTATTCTTGATGAAGCCGAGCGTAGCACCGGACGTCAGAAGATCAGATTCTTCAAAGTGCAGTGGTCACATCATTCAGAGAAAGAAGCTACCTGGGAACGAGAGGATCGTCTACGAGCTGAGTACCCCACCTTCCTTCCGACAACTTCTGAATCTCGGGACGAGATTCTTTTGAGTGGGGGCGAGTTGTCAGAACCCCAAAGTTAGGTTTGTGCTTTTCCAAGCTAGCATTATTGCATCTTGAAAAAAAAATTGCAAAAGAAAAGGAAATGGGGAAAAGAAAAGCCCTAAATGAATTAAATAAAAAGGCCAGAAATAAATCTTTTTCCAAAATTCTTTTGGATGTATTGAAAAATCCTAAAAATGAGTCTGGTCATTTTAAAAGTGATTTGGGATTAATCCCATGCTCATAGATTTTTCAATAATCCAAATAGTGGCTTGGAAATTAAATCATTTGTCTATTTGAATTGAAATTCAAATAAATTGAATTTAAAAAATTCCCAAAACTTGGGGTTGACTTCTATAGAGTCACCTAGGTTTTATAAAAATGATTGGGGATTTTTATAAGTTCCCTAGCTATTTATTTTAAAGGGCAAAACAAATAACAGAAAAGAAAAATAAGAAAAACAAGGGAAAAGCCTTACCTTTCGCACAGGGCAAAGCCCACCTGGCCCGGCCCACCTCCTTCCTCTGTCGTCTTCCTCCTCTTGCCAGAAGGAGAGGCACCAGCGTCGTGCGCTGCGTGGCGGGCATGCCCTCCCCCTCCTCGCCACCTCCTGCTCTTCCCCCTCTCTTCTTTCTTGCTCTGGAGACGCCCAGAGGACCCCGGCCACTTTCCCCTCCCTCGCTGGCTCGTTCTTCCTCCTCCCCGGGCGATTCACGCGCACACCCGAGAGAGCGCCGCCGTGGCCCAAGCCACCGGCGTCTAACCGACAGCCTGTTAGGCCTAAGCCCCCGCTAATCTCTCTCTCTCTCTCACTGACACTGGGCCCAGGGCCCCTAATTAATCCGTGTTTTATTTTAAACAGAACTAACTAACCCAGTGAGGCTGACAGATGGGCCCCGCATGTCAGTTGACTGGTCAAACCCCTGACGCCAGCATGATGCAGTGCTGACGCAGTAAATTTTAAATCATTTAATTTATTCAGTAAATTCCAGAAAATAAGCAAAACTTTGAAATTTAATAACTTTTAAACAATAACTCCAAATTCAAAGTGTAATATATGAAAAATGATCAGGAGAAAATCCTCTATCCAAATTTCCAACTTTCAGCTATGTTGGAGTTGATCTTAAGAAGGGATCAGTAGCTTTTGCTATTTGATTTAATTGGAATTATTTCAAATTCAATTCAAAAACTATTCCAACTTCAACCATTGAAATGCACCACACATCACTTGTACTTCAGAAGCATTTCACACATATGATCACTTGGATTACAAAGTACCAACTTTAGCAAATGCAAGTTAAACTAAATTGAATAACATTTGGAGTTTGAATTTGAATTTACTTTTCAAATCAACTTCAATTAACATGTGGCAATTCAAACATAGGTCACTTCAGCACCTTGCCATGCTTTGTTTTGCATATTGATTGTGCATTGTATTATCTTGATTGTGCTTTGCTTCCAGTGCTTCGGTGATTGCTTCTTCTCGGTAGAGTTGATCTCGCAGACGAGTTCAACCTCACGTCAGAAGAGTGTTACATCGTGATCGTCAGCAAGGCAAGCACCCCCCCCCCCCCCTTTGATCATGTCTATAAAATCCCAGTTCCCTCTCATTCTCGCAAATGCATGTTTAGGATGTCACCATGATACGTTCTACCACTAGTTGAACCCATTCCTTTGCATGACCTATCTTTTTGTCACAGTAGTAAGCAAACCACAATCCTAGCAGATGTAGGAGTTGGTTGTTATCATGTGGCCCCTGCAACTGTTACAGCTTATTGCATGCTTAGAGTTGTTACCTGAGGCTACTTTGATGTGAGTCGGGATGGTAGTGATCATGTGAATGATGGTGATAACGTGTTGGTGAATCTATCCTAAACAAAGGTGAACGATGAGAGGCTGTGTAGGAGTAAACAGTGGGTTGTCTCGTTGAACACTGCCTTAGGCCCGAGTTCTTGTGTTGTTATCCAAGACTAAGAGTACGACCACACATTGGGCTCACTGACCCCTCTCGGCCTAGTACCTCACCCCGGACCAGTCCAGGAGTCGCAAGTAGTTCTCCCTTTAATGATCTCCAGCAGGTGGAACCAAGGTAAGTGGTTGGCGTAGGTTGTGGGCACGTTGAATCAAGTGATCATGATCGAGTTGAGCTTGATGGCGGTCACACAACGTTTGACTCTGCATCGGAACAATCGGTCGGATTCCGATTGTGGTCCCAACTCAAATAGGCGACTCCCTAGGACTAGCGATGGTGTCGTGAGTGAAGTGTCGTGGCAGCATCCTCGCCGGTACTCATTTGAAGGGTCCATCCCTAGGAGGTAACTGATGAGGCGTGTGTGTAGCAGTACACCCCTGCAGGGTTAATGAACTATTCGAATAGCCGTGTCCGCGGTTATGGACTACTTGGAGACCTTTACTTGATCATAGATAACTTGAACCGGATACTTCTAAAACACACCAAGATAAGTGTGAGTGTTATGGCGTGCTTCCTCGTGGGGAAGTCGAGGAAGGCACCATAGTGGAGTATTGGTTGGAGACTGTTACTTGGACTCGTGTACGTTCTTACCTCTCTCTGGTACTCGTAGTTCAGGATTAGCCAAGTCAAAGCTGGCACTTCTGCAAGTGAAACCCCACCTCCCTTTGCCTTGATACATGTGCATGAGTAGTATAGTTCCTATGTAAGTCTTGTTGAGTACGATTTTGTACTCACGTTTTCTTATTCTATGTTTTAGAGACGAGACCACTGACCCTGATGATGGCCTCTACCTCGAGCTCGACGTGGACCAAGTCGTATAGTTCCAGGCAGCAGCCTGTGCCCTCTGGAGGGTCGTTGTATTTTCTTTCAGGCTTCTTAAGCCATTTGTTAAACTTGTCTTTACTAAGACATAATTTGCTTCCGTTGATGTTTGATGTAATGTTGGATCACAGTCATGTGATCTCTGCTTGTAATACAACTACTATGTCTGCTCTTAGATGTGCGCAGCTTGGGGCATCGCGATGCGATTGCTCGTGACTCTGTCACGTGGCACACTTTGTTGTATGATCGAACCCGCCCGAGATCCCGACTAAGTGATCGGGCTGTAGTAAGTCTATGTAAGGGTTATGATTCAATCGATAACATGGTTGAGGCGACTTGTCTATGAGTATGGGATTCACCACCCATAAGCATTTAGACTTGTGAGAGGACGATGAGGACCCATTTCAGTTGATCATCTGGCCTGTATGGGATGCCCCTCACGTTCGATGCTTATCGAGAGTGATCTGTGCTTGGCCTTGTCTGCTTAGACAAGTGGGTACGGCTCTCGGCTCTCCATGTGATTGTATCGTGACTGGAATTACATACGCTAACCCCGGGTCCTGACACAACTTCACTGTAGAGAATTTTTCAAAGTTCAAAAAGCTGCAAAAACTTTCGTGAACTTGAGACAAAAGTTAGAACAAGTGAAGTTTTAAAAAAAACTTGGGTAGAGCAAGGAGAATAAAAGCTAAAGGAAATGAAAACATAACAAGCTCAACTTTTTACTTATATAAAACTTGCTAGTTAGCAAGGTTGATCAAGTCTTACCAACACACCGGTGATATATAGCGCAGGAAGTATCGCCTCTTATGAAGTGATCATTGCACTCTCACTTTAATGGACATGGTTCCCACCATAATTGTTTTGTATTCGTGGTATACATGTAGTGGACAATCCCATTCTCCAATCTTCATGGTCTCGATATTCTCAATGGAGTTAAGGTCATGCCTTTTGTCGATTTTCTTCGAAAAATACACCGTGTGTTCTTTCTCATTTACGTTGAAGGTAACCTTCCCTTTATTGCAATCAATAACGGCACCTGCGGTGTTAAGAAAATGTCTACCAAGGATAATGGACATGCTCCCATCCTCGGGCATGTCAAGCACAACAAAATCAGTAAGTATTAAGCAATTGGCAACTTCAACAGGAACATCCTCACAAATACCGATCGGGACGGCCGTGGACTTGTCGGCCATCTGAAGAGAGATATCTGTAGGAATTAGTTTCTCTAAACAAAGCCTTTTGTAGAGAGAGAAGGGCATAACACTCACTCCTGCACCAAGATCACATAAGGCAGTTCTAACATAATTATTCTTTATGGAGCAAGGAATGGTGGGTATACCTGGATCACCGAGCTTCTCAGGAATCTTTCCACTGAAAGAGTAGTTAGCAAGCATAGTATATATTGCCTCATTAGGGACTTTTCTTTTATTAGTAAAAATATCTTTCATATATTTTGAGTAAGGAGGTAATTTAATAGCATCAGTCAAAGGAATTTGAAGAAAAATAGGTTTCATCCACTCACAAAACTTGTTATAGTGCTCTTCTTCTTTGGATTTGATGGACTTGCTTGGGAAAGGCATGGGTTTCTGTACCCATGGTTCTCGTTCCTTCCCATCTCCTTGCAAGGAAGTCTTCTCTAGTATACTTCTTGCGCTTATCGGGTGCTTCTTCTTCACGAACCTCGGGTGGATCATTCTTTTCAGTATCTTTTTCAGGTTCAGCACCGTCTTCAGTCTCAGCATCGGATGTAGATATGTTGTTTGGATCCACAGCTTGTTCTTCTTCTTCTATAGGATCATTGGAATTGTCAGATTCCTTGTGTTTCTTTTTCTTCTTCTTCGTCTTCTTTGGGGAGCTAACAATTTCTTCTTCCTGCACTTGAGAATCTTGCTCGATCCTCTTTGGATGCCCCTCTGGATAGAGAGGGTCCTGGGTGTGTGTGCCACCCCGGGTCTTTATACCGTAAGCTTGTAAATTGTCCTGTTTGGCATTATTAGCAAGCAAATCTTTTTGCACATTAGAAATTTGTTCAAGCTGAGTTTGAACCATATGAAAATGCTTCACAAGACATTTAACATCATTAACTGTTCTACCTAGAACATCAAGCAAACTTTTGATAGCAAGAGTATTATCATGCAACTTACCTTGTATCTTCTTATTGAAGTGATTCTGCTTCATAATAAAATTATCAAGCTCATCTAAACATTGGTCAGGGGGTTTACCTTTAGGAATGTCACTTGCATTGAAATCTAAAAGAGAGTGTACTTCTACCATAGGTGGGTGAGTGGTAGGCTCACACAGCTTCTCAATTGGAGGTAGATTCTTCACGTCGTTAGCTTTCATACCTTTCTCTCTTATGGACTTTTTTGTTTCTTGCATATCTTCCGGGATTAGGACTAGCATGCCCCTCTTCTTTGGTGGTGGAGGTGGTTCAGGCACGAACCAATCTTCATGGTTTTTGGAAATTTTGCCCATCAATTCTTCCGCATCGTCCGGTGTTCTTCGCCTTAAAACATAACCAGCACAACTATCTAGGTAGGATTTAGACCCATCGGTTAGACTAGCATAAAATATATCAAGTAATTCATTTTTAGGGATTTCATGTCCCGGTCTAGCTTTTCTCAAACTGCAAAACCTCCCCCAAGCTTTAGGGAGATGCTCATCCTGCAACTGTTTAAAGTTATAAATTCTTTGTAAAGAAGCATGTTGCATATGAGCAGGAAAATACTTATCAACGAAAGATATAGCCATATCTTGAGGACTCTGAATGGAACCACATGGTAGTGCATCGTACCATGCTCTAGCATCTCCTTTCAAGGCTAAAGTGTCGGATCCTTTCATCTGTGGTAAACAAGCCGCCTAACTCAGTGAGTTTGGTCAGGTGCCCGATAGCATCATCATTTTCTCTGCCATAAAAGGGATCAGCTTCAACTATGGATATAAGTGAAAGGTAAACAGAGAAATCATAATCAGGATCAGTGATGCGTATAGGAGACGTAGCAAAAGTAGGGTCAAGAGTAAACTTGTTCTTCAGCGAGTGTTTTGCTAGCAACTTCATTATAGTAGCAGGGTCGGAATCAGCACATTCATTAAGTTCCCTGCAAAAATCATCATCAAGTGTAATATAATCATCCTCAAGGAGTTTCTCCTTAAGGTCAGCAAAGTTATGAATTTTCCCAATAGGAGTTTGGATAACAGGAATTTCAACACCCGAGAATCGGGTAGCAGCAGCAATATGTTCTTCTATAAAAGAACCAAGTGAACCTCGTCTCGTACGGGATGGTAAGATCAGAACTTTAGGGTCTCCTTTCTTACACATAGTGGATAACGTGCAGCAGGTAGGATACTTCGAGTAGACCTGTAAATAAAGCTATGGTCCCTGGCAACGGCGCCAGAAAACAGTACTTGATAACCCTCAACTGTAGGGGATCGAGATAGTCTTCGCGGGCAAGATAACCCAATTTATTGATTCGACACTTGGGAACACAAAGAATACGTACAGGCTTTGACAATTGAGTTGTCAATTCAACCTCACCTGAAATAAACACTTGCTTGCACAAAGGTATTAGTAGCAACTATGATATGGTAGTGGTGGTAATGATAATAGTGGTGATAGTTATAGTGGAACAGCAAAGGTAAACAACTAGTAACCAGCAGAAGGAAAACACTGTAGGCTAGGGAGATGGATGGTTGGGCGTGATACGTCCAAAACGTATCTATAATTTATGCTTGCTCCATGCATGTTTTGTGTGATATTGCTATGATCTAGATACACTTTCATATACTTTTGATCATATTTGGACTAACCTATTAACTCAGTGCACCCCAGTGCCAGTTCCTGTTTTCTGCTGTTTTTCTATTTCATTTTCCCCCATATAAAAAATGCCAGAAAAATTCTGGGAAAAATACATAAAAAATCAGCGTACAGGAAGCTTCCAGAAGAGCCTCGGAGGGGCCAGAGGGGGGCCAAGGGGGGCCATGCGGCCACCCGGCGCGGCCCCACCCCTGGCCGCGCCAGGGGGGGCGCCTGGGGCCCCTGGCCCACCTCTGGCTGCCCCCTTTCGCCTATTTATCCCCCGTCACGGGAAAACTCCAGAACGAGAACCCTATTCCGCGAACTCGACTCTGTTCCGCCGCCGCCGTGCTTCCAAGATCGGGAGCACCAGAAGACCCCTTCCCGGCACCCTGCCGGAGGGAGGATTGACCTCCGGGAGTCTCCTCTCCACCATGGATGCTCCCCGGATGTCTCGTGAGTAGTCTTTCTTGGACCATGGGTCCGTGATCAGTAGCTATGTGATGTTCTCCTCCGCTCTTTGGTCTTCATTGTTTAGACCTCGTGAGCTGCCCTACATGATCGAGGCACCTTTGTAATATTTCTGCTATTGCTATGTTGAGTTTGATCGGATCTGATGGATTATGAGATTATGTTCAGATTGTGATAGAGTAATATATTTGGTTTCTATCTTGTATATTTTTGTTCCTAAGTAATTCTTGCATGTTCTCCGTTGCTGTTTATTGCTTTGGCCAAGTAGTAGGTAGTGACTCCAAGAGGGAGCATTGTGCTAGATTGTGGGTTCATGCCTCCCTGATGACACGCTTGAGTGACAGAAACATGAGTCTAGGGGATCTGCTGTTGCCACAAGGGGGAAAACAACGGTGCTTGTAACCACGGTTACAAGGATTGTTTACTTTACGCAGAGTTCTTTTTAATGCAGTTGTCTGTTGCTTTGGGTTTACACTTTGGGTGGGGCTCGCAACTTAATACCAGCGAGATGTTCTGGATAGATATCTCAAGGTGGATGATTAGTAGTAGATGCAGATAGATTTCGGTCTACTTACTTTGGCATACTGCCCGTGCTTTTGAGCCTCTTCCTTTCTTTTGTAGCATAGTTAGCATTGCGGTGCGTTCATAATCCTGTCAATTGCCTTTCTGTAATTTGTTTACCTCGCATAGAAATTTTATCGTCTTTTGGGAGAGAGACATCACTAGCGAACATCACGTATCCCGGTCCATATCCTTATCACTGTTTCCACGCTACATTTACTTTACCGCTTTTATTTGCTATCATTATCCCTTGCGTTTTATCCTTTGTAAACAACAAGACCGGAGAGATTGACAACCTCTCTGAACTTCGTTGGGAACAAAGTTATCTGTGTCTGTGTGCAGGTCCGCGTCAGTTGCGCTGCTGACACCTACTTATCATCTCTGGAGTCCTGCTGGAGACAAACCTTGGTATCTTCACCGAGGGAAAACTGCTGCTGCACTACATCTCAACCTTACACTTGGGGAAACCAACGAAGGGGCGAGAAGCCATCAAGCAAGTTTTCTGGCGCCGTTGCCGGGGACTCCAAGTGCTAAGATAGGGGAGTTGCACACTACCCTTTACCTTTGTTTTTTAGTCTTGTTAGTTTATCTTTCAGTTTTTATCTTTGTGTCTTTTATCAAAAATATCAAAAAATCTGCCACACTTGCTGCTACTATGGGTTCCACTGAAAACACCAAGTTGTGTGACTTCACTAGTCATAACAACCAGGACTTTATCTGCACTCCCATTGCCACACCTGCCACTTCAGCTACCTCTTATGAAATTAAACCTGCTTTGCTAAACCTTGTTATGAGAGATCAATTCTCTGGTGCTGGAGATGATGCTGCTTTACACTTAAATAAATTTGTTGAATTATGTGATATGCAAAAGTATAAAGAAGTAGAAGGTGATGTTGTTAAGCTCAAGCTCTTTCCTTTCTCTTTAAGGGGAGATGATAAAATCTGGTTTCAATCTTTGCCTAGAAATAGCATAGATTCTTGGGATAAGTGCAAAGATGCTTTTATAGGGAAGTACTACCCTCCTGCTAAGATTATCCAATTGAGGAGTAATATTATGAATTTTAAGCAATTGGATAATGAACACGTTGCCCAAGCTTGGGAACGAATGAAATCTCTTGTTAAGAAATTCCCTACACATGGTTTGACTACTTGGATGGTTATCCAGACTTTTTATGCAGGCTTGAACTTTACCTCGCGGAACCTGTTAGATTCGGCCGTGGGAGCATCCTTTATGTCAACTATACTTGGTGCTGCCACGAAGCTTCTCGAAGAAATGATGACCAATTATTCCCAATGGCACACCGAACGCGCTCCAACAGGTAGGAAGGTAAATTCTGTCGAGGAAATTACCTCCCTCCATGAAAAAGTTGACTTAATTATGTCTCTACTTACCAAGCAACCCTCTATTGATCCTCATGATGTCCCTTTAAATTCTTTGGTTGCTCAAGAACAAGTAGATGTGAACTTTATTGCTAGAAACAACTTCAACAACAATGCTTATAGGGGAAATTTTGCTAGGAATCCTAGACCGTTTCCATCCAACTATGGGAACAACAACACTTACCCTAGCAACAAGAACCCCTCTTTTGAATTGGAAAGCATGCTTAGAGATTTTATCACTACCCAAAAATCCTTCAACAAAAATATATAAGAGAAATTATCTAAAATATATAACCTCTCTTTGAAGGTAGAAAGCTTAGCCCTTGATATTGAGATGCTTAAAATTAGAACCTCCCCTCTTGAGGAGAATAAGACCACTCCTATTAATGCTATCCAGTTACAAATCAATGAAAATATTAGGATGATGGCTAAACTCAAAGAAAGATGGGCTAGAGAAAAAGAGGAAGAGGATAGAATTAAGAGCCTTCCTACACACCACACAGTTGCCACTATCCAAATTGTTGAGGACACTCAAACTATTAGCACCCAATGCACTCCTAGTCCCGTTGGACCTATTAATGGTGATGCTAATACCTCAACCATAGATAAAGAAACTCCTATGAACATAGAGGGTTTCAAAAAAGTGAGACTAGATGACACTACTACCACCTTTGATAGTAGTGATATTGATTTTGATAGTTGTACCCTCTCAGAAGTTATTAGCTTGTTACACAAAATATCTAGAGACCCCCACACTAGCACACTAAATCTTGCCTTCACGGAGCATATCACAAATGCTCTCATCAAAGCTAGGGAGGAGAAGCTTAGAGTAGAAGCCTCCATACCTAGGAAGCTAGAGGATGGTTGGGACCCTATGATCAAAATTAAATTAAATAACTTCTCTTGATATGCTTTATGTGATGTTGGAGCTAGTACCTCTGTTATGCCCAAAATAATATTTGATATGTTTGAATTGAAGCCTTTTGAGCCTTGTTCTTTTGCTGTTCGTCTTGTCGATTCTTCCATAAAGAAACCTTTGGGGAAGATCAACGATGTTCTTATCATTGTCAATGACAACTATGTTCCCGTTGATTTTTATTGTTATGGATATAGAGTGTGAACCTTTATGTCCAATTATATTGGGACGTCCTTTTCTTCGCACCGTTGGTGCGGTTATTGACATGAAAGAGGGGAATATAAATTCCAATTACCATTCAAAAGGGGGATGGAACACTTCCCTAGAAAGAAAATCAAGTTAACTTTTGAGTCCGTTACTCGGGCTAGTTATTCTCTTTCTCTTGATAAAACTTGATTCTTCTTTTTGCATTATGCCTAGCAAATGGCTTTCAAGAAGCGCTTTCGGGAGGCAGCCCGCAACGAATTTAGGTGTTTCTTGTTGCTTTTTTTGTGTCTTGATGATTTTTACTACTGTAGAAACATCATTGTATCTTTATTTTTCAGCTTTGTGCCAAGTTATAGCCTCTTACGGCAAGGGAAGTAAAAGTTGTGACATGTTGTCCAGAAAACAGATTCTGTCCTCGTGACCAGAAAATTCCAGAAAAATCCCAGTTCATCTTTTTGAGCTGAATTTTTTAGAAAGTATGCTCTATACAATTACGAAACTTCCGTATGTTCTGAGTTTTTTTATTTGAGTTGCAGAAGTGACCCTAAAAAAATCTTTACTTTCTGTTGTTCTGTTTTTCACAGATTCTGCCATGTTTTGTCTCTCCTAACTTTTGCAAACCTTAAGCTTTCTTTTTCTTTGCAAAAATTTTTTGCACTCGTGAGAAACAGTAGCTCTTCAAGAATATCTTTATATCCAGTGGAGAAAAATTATTTATTAAGGGTACTAACCTCTCTAATCAGCTTATGATGAGTTATGTATGGAGTTTTCAAGTGTGCGATGGAAGATGATGAAAGAAGATCCAGGAGTGTCAAGCGCTCAAGCTTGGGGATGCCCCCATGCATCCCCAACAAATATTCAAGGAGACTCAAGTGTCTAAGCTTGGGGATGCCCCCGTGCATCCCCTTCTCCATCAACAATCATCGGTTCGTCCTTCGTCTCACTATATTTTTATCACTTCATGTGTTATGTGCTATGCTTGGAGCGTCTCGCTCTTAGGTTTTGTTTTTAGTTTCTTTAGCTTTGCTTGCTGTTCATAACAAGTAAGATCCTTTCTTACTTTGTGTGGGAGAGAAACACGCTCCAGTTTCAAAATTTAGAACACATCATAGGATTCTTCATGCCTATCTTTTTGTTGTTGTGTGTTCTTTATCTTTTCATAGCTACTGCCTTGTTTAGTTTTAGTCTTAGTTTGTCTTTAGCAAGAGCCTTGGCTTTTGTTTACGTTGTTGCTGGAACTCTTTTTAGTTTTCATGTTTATCTTGTTAAAGAGAGTTGGTTGTTTCACTGAGTTGTGTTTTGTCTTGAAAGTAGGTAATTGAGGTTGCTATTTAATTCTAGTAGTAGCTTGCAATAGTTTTGAGGTATTGTTATGAGTAATGTTTGGACTTTTGGTATCAAGAGCTCTTGCCTATTAGTGATAGGTGTCGTATTTTGGGCAATCCGTGTTTATTTTCAAAACCTACAAAACTAGTTGAGAACTCTAGCTACTAGATGGATCACTACTCTTCTGAGGAGTCGAATATCAGAGAACACTCACGTACCATGAGTCGAGGATGCGCAAGGATAAACAAACCCCCATACACTCCTCCTCGGGGTACTTGTCTCTTTGTGAACCTCCTCATTAGATTGAGAGTTACCGATAATAAGTGCATGAGTTCTTCGGACTAATGTAAATATTGAGAGTTGACACTTCCACCTTCCAATATTTTGCTAGCCTCTCCTGTGTCGTGCATTGCCTTCTTCTCACTCCGAGAGTTGGTGCCCACCTTCGCCGGTACATCCAAACCCTTGGCATGATATGCTCTGTCATCATAAGCCTCCCTTTATCTTTCCTCAAAACAGCCACCATACCTACCTATCAAGGCATTTCCATAGCCTTTCCGAGTTATATTGCCATGCAACTTCCACCTCTTCATGACTTGATCTTCATGTCATACATGTTCCTGCTACACTGGCAGCGGCATACATTGCATACATCATGATAGTTACATCTTCTTTATGTTTTGAGTACCTTGTAAAGTGTGAAAGATCCCCTTTACCTTCTTGTAAAATAGAGTGTTGCCCTTAAGTGAGGAAAAGATCCCAAAGTGGACACATTAAAAGATCACAAAGAGGACAAATGAGAGTTAAATAGAAAGAGCCATTGAGGCCACAAAAAAATACAAAAAAATAGAAAAAGAGAAAAATAAATAAAAAGAGAGAAAGGGGCAACACTACTATCATTTTGAGAGATCCACACTAGTACTCCCTCTATATCCTTGTACTCCATAGAGATGATCATTATGCATATAGCTATTGGAGAGCTTCTTAGCTCGTATGTGCATCCATTGCATGGCAATCCCTACTCCTCACATAATATCTATCATTTGTCATCTCTTGTCTATGATTGTCCTCATTGATGTGAGCCCTTCTCATTCCTTTTTGTCTTCCTTCTCCACCATATTTCTCTCTTTGCCATCCTAAGTGTCAACTTTCGTGCTTACGCTCATCCATTGCATGAGTGCTCAAAATATCGAAAAGGAGTGGATCAAATTGACTTGTACCTGGCTAGTGGTCTTGGGACGAGTCAAGATAAGATTCCAAAGATGACCAAGTGTGACACTTTAGTAGATTGAGTTCTCAACACAAAAATATTTTTTTCTCGAATTCCCTATCCCCTTTCTTGCATGCAAACACCATTTGGAGACATTGGAGTCACGGACAGCAAGAGCTCTTGCACCTTTTGTTCTTTTGTTACTTGTTTCAATGCTAATATAGACTCTTGCATGTTATGACTTGATTTGAATCTCTAACCTTGATTGCTTTACTTTTCAAAGTTCTTTTATGGTTGCTAGCATGTCACCACAGAAGTTATGTTGTTATCATTTACCTACTCGAGGACGAGCAGGAATTAAGCTTGGGGATGTTGATACGTCCAAAATGTATCTATAATGTCTGCTTGCTCCATGCATGTTCTGTGTGATACTGCTATGATCTAGATACACTTTCATACACTTTTGATCATATTTGGACTAACCTATTAACTTAGTGCACCACAGTGCCAGTTCCTGTTTTATGCTGTTTTTCTATTTCAGTTTTCCCCCATATAAAAAATGCCAGAAAAATTCCGGGAAAAATACAGAAAAATCAGCATACAGGAAGCTTCCAGAAGAGCCCGGGAGGGGCCAGAGGGGGGCCAAGGGGGGGCCAGGCGGCCACCCGGCGCGGCCCCACCCCTGGCCGCGCCAGGGGGGCGCCTGGGGCCCCTGGCCCACCTCTTGCTGCCCCCTTTCGCCTATTTATCCCCCGTCACAGGAAAACTCCAAAACGAGAACCCTATTCCGCGAACTCGCCTCTGTTCCACCGCCGCCGCGCTTCAAAGATCGGGAGCACAAGAAGACCCCTTCCCGGCACCCTGCCGGAGGGAGGATTGACCTCCGGGAGTCTCCTCTCCACCATGGATGCTCCCCGGATGTCTCGTGAGTAGTCTTTCTTGGACCATGGGTCCGTGATCAGTGGCTATGTGATGTTCTCCTCCGCTCTTTGGTCTTCATTGTTTAGACCTCGTGAGCTGCCCTACATGATCGAGGCACCTTTGTAATATTTCTGCTATTGCTATGTTGAGTTTGATCGGATCTGATGGATTATGAGATTATGTTCAGATTGTGATAGAGTAATATATTTGGTTTCTATCTTTTATATTTTTGTTCCTAAGTAATTCTTGCATGTTCTCCGTTGCTGTTTATTGCTTTGGCCAAGTAGTAGGTAGTGACTCCAAGAGGGAGCATTGTGCTAGATTGTGGGTTCATGGCTCCCTGATGACACGCTTGAGTGACAGAAACATGAGTCTAGGGGATGTGTTGTTTCCACAAGGGGGAAAACAACGGTGCTTGTAACCACGGTTACAAGGATTGTTTACTTTACACAAAGTTCTTTTTAATGCAGTTGTCTGTTGCTTTGGGTTTACACTTTGGGTGGGGCTCGCAACTTAATACCAGCGAGATGTTCTGGATAGATATCTCAAGGTGGATGATTAGTAGTAGATGCATATGGATTTCGGTCTAATTATTTTGGCGTACTGCCCAAGCTTTTGAGCCTCGTCCTTTCTTTTGTAGCATAGTTAGCATTGCGGTGCATTCATAATCCTGTCAATTGCCTTTCTGTAATTTGTTTACCTCACATAGAAATTTTATCGTCTTTTGGGAGAGAGGCATCACTAGCGAACATCACGTATACCGGTCCATATCCTCATCACCGTTGTTTTCCCCCTTGTGGCAATAGCACATCCCCTAGACTCATGTTTCTGTCACTCAAGCGTGTCATCGGGGGGCATGAACCCACAATCGAGCGAAACGTTCCCTCTTGGAGTCACTACCTACTACTTGGCCAAAGCAATAAATAGCAACGGAGAACATGCAAGAATTACTTAAGAACAAAAATATAAGAGATAAGAACCAAATATATTAACTAATAACAATCTAAACATAATCTCATAATCCATCAGATCCTATCAAACTCAACATAGCAATAGAAGAAATTATTACAAAAGTGCCTCGATCATGTAGGGCAGCTCACGAGGTCTAAACCATGAAGAACAAAGAGGGGAGGACAACATCACATAGCTACTGATCACGGACCCATGGTCCAAGGAAAACTACTCACAAGACATCCAGGGACATCCATGGTGGAGAGGAGACTCCCGGAGGTCAATCCTCCCTCCGGCAGGCTGCCGGGAAGAGGTCTTCTGGTGCTCCCGATCTCGGAAGCGCGGCGGCGGCGGAACAGAGGCGAGTTTGCGAAATAGGGTTCTGTCTTCGGAGTTTCCCCGTGACGGAGAATAAATAGGAGAAGGGGGGCAGCCAGAGGTGGACCAGGGGCCCCAGGCGCCCCCCTGGCGCGGCCAGGGGTGGGGCGCGCCGGGTGGCCGCCTGGGCCCCCCTGGCTCCCCTCTGGCCCCTCCCGGGCTCTTCTCAAAGCTTCCTGTACGCTGATTTTTAATGTATTTTTTCCGGAATTTTTCTGGCACTTTTTATATGGGGGAAAACTGAAATAGAAAAACAGCATAAAACAGGAACTGGCACTGGGGTGCACTGAGTTAATAGGTTAGTCCAAATATGATCAAAAGTGTATGAAAGTGTATCTAGATCATAGCAATATCACACAAAACATGCATGGAGGAAGCAGAAATTATAGATACGTTTTGGACGTATCAACATCCCCAATCTTAATTCCTGCTTGTCCTCGAGTAGGTAAATGATAACAGCATAATTTCTGTGGTGACATGCTAGAAACCATAAAAGATCTTTGAAAAGTAAAGCAATCAAGGTTAGAGATTCAATTCAAGTCATAACATGCAAGAGTCTATATTAGCATTGAAACAAGTAACAAAAGAACATTAGGTGCAAGAGCTCTCGCTGTCCGTGACTCGAATGTCTCCAAATGGTGTTTGCGTGCAAGAAGGGGATAGGGAATACGAGAAAAAAAGTATTTTTGTGTTGAGAACTCAATCTACTAAAGTTTCACACTTGGTCCTCTTTGGAATCTTATCTTGACTCGTCCCCAGACCACTAGCCAGGTACAAGTCAATTTGATCTACTCCTTTTCGATATTTTGAGCACTCATGCAATGGATGAGCGTAAGAACGAGAGTTGACACTTAGGATGGCAAAGAGAGAAATATGGTGGAGGAGGAAGACAAAAAGGATGAGAAAGGCTCACATCAATGAGGACAATCATAGGTAAGAGATGCCAAATGATAGATATGATGTGAGGAGTAGGGATTGCCATGCAACGGATGCACATACGAGCTAAGAAGCTCTCCAAAGGACCTAGTGGGGGGTGCATCTAACTTGCTCGCTCATGAAGACCTAGAGCTCGTTTGAGGAGGCTCATCCTTGGAATATGCAAGCCAAGTTCTAAAGTGTGAAGGTCCCCACATAGCTATATGCATAATGATCATCTCTATGGAGTACAAGGATATAGAGGGAGTACTAGTGTGGATCTCTCAAAAGGATAGTAGTGTTGCCCCTTTCTCTCTTTTTATTTCTTTTTCTCGTTTTTCTATTTTTTTAAAAAAAAAATTGGCCTCAATGGCTCTTTCTATCTAACTCTCGTTTGTCCTCTTTGGGATCTTTTATTGTGTCCACTTTGGGATCTTTTCCTCACTTAAGGGCAACACTCTATTTTACAAGAAGATAAAGGAGATCTTTCACATTTTACAAGGTACTCAAAATCATAAAGAATATGTAACTATCATGATGTATGCAATGTATGTCGCTGCCAGTGTAGCAGGAACATGTATGACATTAAGATCAAGTCATGAAGAGGTGGATGTTGCATGGCAATATAACTCGGAAAGGCTATGGAAATGCCTTGATAGGTAGGTATGGTGGCTGTTTTGAGGAAAGATATAGGAAGGCTTATAATGACAGAGCGTATCATGCCAAGGGTTTGGATGTACCGGCGAAGGTGGACACCACCTCTCGGAGTGAGAAGAAGGCAATGCACGGCATGGGAGAGGCTAGCAAAATATGGGAAGGTGGAAGTGTCAACTTTCAATACTTACATTAGTCCGAAGAACTCATGCACTTATTATCGGTAACTCTCAATCTAGTAAGGAGGTTCACAAAGAGACAAGTACCCTGAGGAGGAGTGTATGGGGGTTTGGTTATCCTTGCGCATCCTCGACTCATGGTACGTGAGTGTACTCTAATATTCGACTCCTCAGAAGAGTAGTGATTCATCTAGTAGCTAGAGTTCTCAACTAGTTTTGTGGGTTTTGAAAATAAACACGGATTGCCCAAAATACGACACCTATCACTAATAGGCAAGAGCTCTTGACACCAAAAGTTCAAACGTTACTCACATCAATACCTCAAAACTATTGCAAGCTACTACTAAAATTAAATAGCAACCTCAATTACCTACTTCTCAAAACAAGACACAACTCAGTGCAACAACCAACTCTCTTTAACAAGATAAACATGAAAACTAAAAAGAGTTCCAGCAACAAACTAAACAAAAGCCAAGGCTCTTGCTAAAGACAAACTAAGACTAAAACTAACCACGGCAGTAGCTATGAAAAGATGAAGAACACACAACAGCAAAAAGATAAGCAGGAAAAATCCTATGATGTGTTCTAAATTTTGAAAGTGGAGCGTGTTTCTCTTCCACACAAAGTAAGAAGGGATCTAACTTGTTATGAACAGCAAGCAAAGCTAAAGAAAACTAAAAACAAAACCTAAGAGCGAGACGCTCCAAGCATAGCACATAACACATGAAGTGATAAAAATATAGTGAGATGAAGGACGAATTGATGATTGTTGATGGACAAGGGGATGCACGGGGGCATCCCCAAACTTGAGCGCTTGACACTCCTGGATCTTCTTTCATCATCTTCCATCGCACACTTGAAAACTCCTTTCATACATACCTCATCATAAGCTGATTAGAGAGGTTAGTACCCTTAATAAATAATTTTTCCCCACTTGTTAAAAAGATATTCTTGAAGAGCTACTGTTTCTCAAGAGTGCCAAAAAGTTTTTGCAAAGAAAAAGCAAGCTTAAGGTTTGCAAAAGTTAGGAGAGACAAAACGTGGAAGAACCTGTGAAAAACAGAACAGCAGGTAGTAAAGAATTTTTTAGGGGCACTTCTGCAACTCAAATCAAAAAACTCAGAACATACGGAAGTTTCGTAATTGTATAGAGCATACTGTGTAAAAATTTCAGCTCAAAAAGATGAACTGTGATTTTTTTGGTCACGAGGACAGAATCTGTTTTCTGGACAGCATGTCACAACTTTTACTTCCCTTGCCGTAAGAGGCTATAATTTGGCACAAAGCTTGAAAAATAAAGATACAATGATGTTGCTACAGTAGTAACAATCATCAAGAAACAACAAAAGCAAAAAGAAAAACCTAAATTCGTTGCGGTCTGCCTCCCGAAAGCGCTTTCTTTAGAGCCATTAGCTAGGCTTACAGATTATGAAAGATGCTCACAAGAGAATACGAATTGAAGCAAAAGAGAGCATCAAGAAGCAAATGTGAAACACATTTAAGCCTAACCCACTTCCTATGCATAGGCATCTTGTAAGAAAATAAATCAAAGAAGCACAAAGTGACATGCATAGGAAGGTAGAACAAGAACAACTTCAAAACTTTCAACATGAAGAGAGGTGTTTTTGTAACATGGAAGTTTATACAACCAAACTTTCCTCTCTCAAAGTAATTTTCAGTAGCATCATGAACAACATCAAGAATATAACTATCACATAAATCATGTTGTTCATTACCTACAAGCACACGTGTATTGTTTTCAACACGGTTTTTAGGATCACATTGAGCCTTGATAAGAGC
Organism: Bromus sterilis; assembly: GCA_950022295.1. NCBI lineage: Eukaryota > Viridiplantae > Streptophyta > Magnoliopsida > Poales > Poaceae > Bromus > Bromus sterilis. The sequence continues at coordinate 340,002,158 of OX465596.1, read as the reverse complement.
AAAATTCTCCGGAATATGAGTTGGAGATTTCAAAAGGATAATAGGACAATAAAGTGTGGGTGCAATAGCAACAATTTCATGCTTAACATAAGGAACTATAGAGAGTTCATCTTTGTAAGCATCATCCATAGTGGCATCTTGGCCAAAAGTATAGAAGGCATGAATTTCATCAAAAAGGGATATTTCAAAAGAATCCATAGGATCATAATACTCATATAAGGTAAGAGTCAAAGAGTTACTCTCATTAGAAGGTAGACATGGATGGCTCCATTCTTCCTCCTTTTATCCGTCACTCTCCTCCTCTTCTTCATCCAAGGAGCTTTCAGGTTCAGTAACTTCTTCTTCCATAGAGTCCTGCAAAACATTAGTCTTTTCCTTTGGAGGAGAGATTCTCTCAAGATGATCAGTAATATAATAATTTGCATCATACTTTTACAAAAAATAGTTAAGTATAGCAAGACTCTCAGATTTGTAAGGGGCATCATTAATATTTTTAAGAAGAGAAGTAATTTCATAGGCACCCTTATAAGCAACAAATTCTTCTATTTGTTCTGCATCATAAAAATCATAATTTCCCTTAGCATAAGAAGCTAAGGTTTCATCCTCATTATACTCACATTGGAAGGAAAGGTGTTTGTGCCTCGTAAAGCAACAAGATTCATCCCTGCAGAAACATATATTATATATTGAGCACAAGTTTTTAGCATACTCATACGATTGATGTATGAGTCTCCATAAGTGCATCCCTTTTTGAGACAAGCAGTATTCCTTGTAATATTCTTGTTGATCCTCGGTGAATCCTCCATGCCAATAAGATCTAGTTTCAAAGAAGTTAGACATTGATTGGCAAGTAAGGAACTAGACATACTATATTTTTTGGTTTTTGATAAAGGACACAAAAGTAAAAAACTGAAAGGTAAACTAACTAGACTAAAAAACAAAGGGAAAGGGTAGTGTGCAACTCCCCTGTCTTAGCACTCAGAGTCCCCGGCAACGGTTCCAGAAATTTGGCTTGATGTGCGAGGTAATGATAGTGATTTCTCGCCCTTCGTTGGTGAGCCCCAAGTGTAAGGTGTGATGTAGCACAGCAGCAAATTTCCCTCGGTGAAGATACCAAGGTTTGTCTCCAGTAGGAATCCGGAGGTGATAAGTAGGTGTCAACGGCGCAACTGACGCGGACCTGCACACAGACACGATAACTTTGTTCCCAACGAAGTTCAGAGAGGTTGTCAATCTCTCCGGTCTTGTTGTTCACAAAGGATCAAACACAAGGGATAATGATAATAATTGAAAGTAAAAGCAGAAAAGTAAATGAGCGTGTAAACAGTGATGAGGATATGGACCGGGATACGTGATGTTCGCTAGTGATGTCTCTCTCCCAAAAGACGATAAAATTGCTATGCAAGGTAAACAAATTACAGAAAGGCAATTGACAGGATTATGAACGCACCGCAATGCTAACTATGCTACAAAAGAAAGGACAAGGCTCAAAAGCATGGGCAATACGCCAAAATAAGTAGACCGAAATCCAACTGCATCTACTACTAATCATCCACCTTGAGATATCTATCCAGAACATCTCGCTGGTATTAAGTTGCGAGCCCCACCCAAAGTGTAAACCCAAAGCAACAGACAACTGCATTAAAAAGAACTTTGCGTAAAGTAAACAATCCTTGTAACCGCGGTTACAAGCACCGTTGTTTTCCCCCTTGTGGCAACAACACATCCCCTAGACTCATGTTTCTGTCACTCAAGCGTGTCATCGGGGGGCATGAACCCACAATCGAGCAAAACATTCCCTCTTGGAGTCACCACCTACTACTTGGCCAAAGCAATAAACAGCAACGGAGAACATGCAAGAATTACTTAAGAACAAAAATATAAGAGATAAGAACAAAATATATTACTCAATCACAATCTGAACATAATCTCATAATCCATCAGATCCTATCAAACTCAACATAGCAATAGCAGAAAATATTACAAAAGTGCCTCGATCATGTAGGTCAGCTCACGAGGTCTAAACCATGAAGAACAAAGAGGGGAGGAGAACATCACATAGCTACTGATCACGGACCCATGGTCCAAGGAAAACTACTCACGAGACATCCGGGGAGCATCCATGGTGGAGAGGAGACTCCCGGAGGTCAATCCTCCCTCCGGCAGGGTGCCGGGAAGAGGTCTTCTGGTGCTCCCGATCTCGGAAGCGCGGAGGCGGCGGAACAGAGGCGAGTTTGCGAAATAGGGTTCTGTCTTCGGAGTTTCCCCGTGACGGAGAATAAATAGGAGAAGGGGGGCAGCCAGAAGTGGACCAGGGGCCCCAGGCGCCCCCCTGGCGCGGCCAGGGGTGGGGCCGCGCCGGTTGGCCGCCTGGGCCCCCTGGCTCCCCTCTGGCCCCTCAAGGGCTCTTCTCGAAGCTTCCTGTACGCTGATTTTCCTGTATTTTTTCCGGAATTTTTCTGGCACTTTTTATATGGGGGAAAACTGAAATAGAAAAACAGCAGAAAACAGGAACTGGCACTGGGGTGCACTGAGTTAATAGGTTAGTCCAAATATGATCCAAAGTGTATGAAAGTGTATCTAGATCATAGCAATATCGCACAAAACATGCATGGAGCAAGCAGAAATTATAGATACGTTTTGGACGTATTAATTACTCACACATGAGAGGAGAAGTCATGGACGGGTGATGGAGAGGCGATGATGATGACGATGGCGATGATTACCCCCTCACCGGAGTCCAATTCAGCCTCCAGATTAGCTCTCCGAGGAAGAACAGAGGGTTGCGGCGGCTCCGCGACGTAGATTGGAAAAGCAACTTCTGTTTCGGGGTTTCTGCGTCGGGAGAATAAATAGGGGCCAAGGTAGGTCACCAGGGGTGTGGGACCCAGCCAGGAGGGCAGGTGCGCGGCCAGGGGCTGGGCCGCGCCAGGCACCCTCCTGGCTGCCCTGTGGCCCCCCTTTGGCCTGGTGGAAGCTTTCGGAACACTGATTTTTTATATATATTTGTGGAATTTTTCCAGCATACCAAAATGTCCAGAAACCTGCACAAAAGAAAACAACACTGGTAGCTCTGCTGAAAACAGCGTCAGTCCGGGTTAGTTTCGTTCAAATCATGCAAGAATGAAGGCAAAACAATAGCAAAAGTGTTTAGAAAAGTAGATACGTTTAGGACGTATCAACTCCCCCAAGCTTAGCCATTGCTTGTCCTCAAGCAATTCAGTTCAACGAACTGGACGCGACGAAGAAAACTTTGACAAACTCTTTTGCTTCATTAGATGTATATAAGCATGTACTACGAAAGAGTTTAGCAACTTTTGACACCATGCTACAAGGACAATGCACGAAGCAATCCTTCTTTCATGTAATCAGTCACGAAAAAACAAAAAGTAAACAATATGCTGCTGAAAATCAATCTAAGATCACAATGCACATAGCATGAACCTATCAGAGTGGTATCTCGCTAGCCTCCATGAGTGAAGCAAACCATAAATGCAGAAACTCCTCCGGAGTTTTAAAGGAGACTAGAACTTAGAACCCAAAGTAAGAAACATCACAAGCATGCAGAAGACAATGTGGTACTTTGGGACAATGCATGTTACACTAAGAATGACAATTATGCTCTCATAGTTGGTGCTTTGGAGAAAGGAAGGTGGAGACTCTCGAAGCATGGCTTTTGATGGCAAGGTTGAAAACCCATGAATGGAAGCAAAGACTAAACATGTGCCAGAGCTCTTGGTTTTGAAAACAAAGATAAAACTCTTTTGAGAGGTGCAACTTTCCAGTCAACGGTGAACGGTAAAGGCCTCTCAATATCTCCCATGCCAACCATATTAATGCCTTTTGCTTACACATGTTCCCTTATCCATAAATCCTTTGATGGTCTACGGAACCTTTTATTTTGCCTCAAGGATGGAAGGAGGATATCGTTCCATCTATCATAAGCAGCATTTGGTCCATTTGACTCCATCATCAAGTATGGGGGAGGTGTAACCCTCATATATATATATTTTATTGACTAGTTAAAACTTTCGTAAAAATATTTTTGGCATGAAAGATACTGATTTTCCCTCACCGCACCATGACCTCGTACGGTTACAAAGGGGAAGCTTTTGAATAAATTTCGAAATGGCACAAGAAAGTCTAAGTTAGGAGTGGCCGGTAAATACCACATATAGGTAGGTATGGTGGACTCAAATGGAACAACTGGGTTTAGAAAGGTGATTGTGAAAGCACAAGCAGAATTCCGCTTGGTGATGGAGGAAGACTAGCAAAATACGGGGAAGCGACCAACTAGAGAGCATAACATTCATAATCATGCAGAGCGACAAAGCAACATTGAATCGGGCATGAAAGTGATATAACTCACCCTGAAGTAAAAAGATCATCAAGGCAGAACAGACTTTTTAGTCTTAACATGCGTGAACATGTGCCAAGTCAATCCAATAATCCCCCGGAGGGAAATACCACTTCAATATGCCACACCATGAACAATGCAATGCATGTCAATCATCTCAAGCAACACATTATAAACTCTAGCTATTTGAGACTAACCACAAAGAAAGCATGAACCACTGGGAGAGAAATATAAACATAGCACTATGTCGCTACAAGATGGTCTCTAATCATAAGTACAGGCATATGTACAAAAGTAGAAACAAAAAGAGTTCATATCGGCTTTCCTTGTTGCATACCTTCCGTCGATCTTCATCATTACTGCCTTGTCACTTGCACGATCAAACGTAGGAAATTATAATCATCACGGACTCGAGCTGAACTCTGAAAACAAAGCAAACTAAAGAGCAAAGGAAACATATTTTTGGGTTTTTTAAAGTTTAACGAAAGCAAAAGAAAGGAGAATTGCAAACTAGAAGAACAAAGAAGGACAGGCAAAAACTTGCAAAAAGATAAAAGCGAACCAACGGTAGATACAAAGGAAAGGGGAGGAGAGCACGTACTCCCCCAAGCTTAGGCTTTTGGCCTAAGTTGGGCTCTTCTACTGCGGTCCCGCGGAGCTTCCTGCTCCGGGGTAATGGTAATCCCACGGGTTGTATGAGCCCTCCGGTGCGTACACTGAAGTTCTCGGATCCTCCCACGTGGAAGAGGAAGGTCCCGTCCACCATCCAGAGGAAGACCCTTCATCCCATGGGGTGACGGTCTCCTCCTGAACTGGTGGATATACCATGTGCTCCTCCTCATCTGGCTCGACCCCCTCCGTGGGGTCGTGAAACTGGTATCTCCCCGTGATCTCATCAAACTCGTCCACTGAAAGATGAAATTCGTTCCTGCGAGAAAAATCAAACACAAGTGGTGCAGGTAGACGAACAGTGCGTTACACACCGTCTTTAAACCACAAAACATAATCAAGTGCATAGCGGTCAGAGGCCTTAGTAACAAAGAAATGCCTCTTCATGGCAGCCATGTCAAGGCTAACAAAAGGAAAGACTGTATCATCTGGGCGCGGTTCTCCTTGGAGAAACTGCAAAAAAAGTGTGGCATAGACGCCACCAAAGAGGACCCCTTGTTACTATTAGTAGCAAGGCGTTTCGCGATAAGCGAACCCATATGATACTCGTGCTTCCCTGAGAGGGCATTCGCCATGATAGCAGTATCAGGCGTAGAAGTGATGCTCGTGTTGTCTCGAGCCAACACTCCTCTAGCAATATAATAGGCGAAATACCTGAGGTGAGGGAACATAATGTTGGAAATCTTCTGAAGGTTGGATGCCCTCACTTCAGTGTTACAGAACGAGTCGAGGAGGGTGTTGAGTGCAACAGTTTGGACATTTTTCCTCTTCTTCTTTTCGACCAAGCCTGGCAAACCTAAAGCTTCACAAAATGTACTCATAGGCACGGTCAGCAACCTTTCATAAAGTCTAAACACCACAGTATCATTGTCAGGATAAAACCTGAAAATGTTAACAAAAATAGCGGTGAGTGTCTCATACTGTGGTACACGGATCGTAACGAGCCGTGTTAAACCTGCATGGGCACACAGAGGATAGAACTCTTCTCGTATGCCGACATCCTCCATGAAGTCTTCGCATGGAAATGCCATAGCTCTTGCGGGTGACGCGTCCAACATCTCCATGGGTACGATATCTTCATTATAGCTCACCCTCGTGGCCGAAGGTGAAGCTGCGGAACGCGTAACACGGCTAGAGCGCTCGGGCTTCTTCTTCCCAAGCCACTTTCCTAGCCTCTCCATTTCTGAATTTTTTAACAATTCACAAAAACGAGGATTTAAGCAAAACTAGTTTGGGCAAAACATTCTACTTACTTTACCAAGGCTCAAACTAGCAACAAAACTTGAAAAATAAATTTCTACACAAACATTTAAGCTCAACTAGACAGCACCAAGAACCACTAAATACTCACTAATGAAGCCACCAACTAGAAAACTAATTGGAGGGGCGAGGGAGTCACATACCAGAGAATATTTGTCCCAAATTTCAGCTCAAATGAGTGGTTGTAGAGAGAGATCTAAGTTCCATGCTCAAGAACAGCAAGAACACGAAACCAGAGCAAGAACACGAGTTTTCGGGGTGGAAGAGAGAGAGAGTGGAAGAAGAGATGCCAGCAGGGGGTGCCTGTGGGCCCCAGGAGGGTGGGTGGCGCGGCTAGGAGCTGGGTCGCGCCACCTGGCCTCCTGGGCCAGGGGTGGACCCCCCTGGTCAGCCACAGGTACTCCCCGATGGCTTTTTACCTGGAAATTTTTATTTTGAATTTTCTGGAATTTTCTGGGCAACTTCACTGTAGAGAATTTTTCAAAGTTCAAAAAGCTGCAAAAACTTTCGTGAACTTGAGACAAAAGTTAGAACAAGTGAAGTTTTAAACAAAAAATTGGGTAGAGCAAGGAGAATAAAAGCTAAAGGAAATGAAAACATAACAAGCTCAACTTTTTACTTCTATAAAACTTGCTAGTTAGCAAGGTTGATCAAGTCTTACCAACACACCGGTGATATATAGCGCAGGAAGTCTCGCCTCTTATGAAGTGATCATTGCACTCTCACTTTAATGGACATGGTCCCCACCATAATTGTTTTGTATTTTTGGTATACATGTAGTGGACAATCCCATTCTCCAATCTTCACGGTCTCGATATTCTCAATGGAGTTAAGGCCATGCCTTTTGTCGATTTTCTTCACAAAATACACTGTGTGTTCTTTGTCATTTATGTTGAAGGTAACCTTCCCTTTATTGCAATCAATAACAGCACCTGCGGTGTTAAGAAAAGGTCTACCAAGGATAATGGACATGCTCCCATCCTCGGGCATGTCAAGCACAACAAAATCAGTAAGTATTAAGCAATTGGCAACTTCAACAGGAACATCCTCACAAATACCGATCGGGACGGCCATGGACTTGTCGGCCATCTGAAGAGAGATATCTGTAGGAATTAGTTTCTCTAAACAAAGCCTTTTGTAGAGAGAGAGAAGGGCATAACACTCACTCCTGCACCAAGATCACATAAGGCAGTTCTAACATAATTATTCTTTATGGAGCAAGGAATGGTGGGTATACCTGGATCACCGAGCTTCTCAGGAATCTTTCCACTGAAAGAGTAGTTAGCAAGCATAGTATATATTGCCTCATTAGGGACTTTTCTTTTATTAGTAACAATATCTTTCATATATTTTGAGTAAGGAGGTAATTTAATAGCATAAGTCAAAGGACTTTGAAGAAAAAGAGGTTTCATCCACTCACAAAACTTGTTATAGTGCTCTTCTTCTTTGGATTTAACGGACTTGCTTGGGAAAGGCATGGGTTTCTGTACCCATGGTTCTCGTTCCTTCCCGTGTCTCCTTGCAAGGAAGTCTTCTCTAGTATACTCCTTGCGCTTATCGGGTGCTTCTTCTTCACGAACCTCGGGTGGATCATTCTTTTCGGTATCTTTTTCATGTTCAGCACCGTCTTCAGTCTCAGCATCGGATGTAGATATGTTGTTTGGATCCACAGCTTGTTCTTCTTCTTCTATAGGATCATTGGAATTGTCAGCTTCCTTGTGTTTCTTTTTCTTCTTCTTCTTCTTTGGGGAGCTAACAATTTCTTCTTCCTGCACTTGAGAATCTTGCTCGATCCTCTTTGGATGCCCCTCTGGATAGAGAGGGTCCTGGGTGTGTGTGCCACCCCGGGTCTTTATACCGTAAGCTTGTAAATTGTCATGTTTGGCATTATTAGCAAGCAAATCTTTTTGAACATTAGAAATTTGTTCAAGCTGAGTTTGAACCATATGAAAATGCTTCACAAGACCTTTAACATCATTAACTGTTCTACCTAGAACATCAAGCAAACTTTTGATAGCAAGAGTATTATCATGCAACTGACCTTGTATCTTCTTATTGAAGTGATTTTGCTTCATAATAAAATTATCAAGCTCATCTAAACATTGTTCAGGAGGTTTACCTTTAGGAATGTCACTTGCGTTGAAATCTAAAAGAGAGTGTACTTCTTCCATAGGTGGGTGAGTGGTTGGCTCACACAGCTTCTCAATTGGAGGTAGATTCTTCACGTCGTTAGCTTTAATACCTTTCTCTCTTATGGACTTCTTTGCTTCTTGCATATCTTTCGGGATTAGGACTAGCATGCCCCTCTTCTTTGGTGGTGGAGGTGGTTCAGGCACGGACCAATCTTCATGGTTTTTGGCAATTTTGCCCATCAATTCTTCCGCATCGTCCGGTGTTCTTCGCCTGAAAACACAACCAGCACAACTATCTAGGTAGGATTTAGACCCATCGGTTAGACCAGCATAAAATATATCAAGTAATTCATTTTTAGGGATTTCATGTCCCGGTCTAGCTTTTAGCAAACTGCAAAATATCCCCCAAGCTTTAGGGAGATGCTCATCCTGCAACTGTTTAAAGTTACAAATTCTTTGTAAAGCAGCATGTTGCATATGAGCAGGAAAATACTTATCAACGAAAGATATAGCCATATCTTGAGGACTCTGAATGGAACCACATGGTAGTGCATCGTACCATGCTCTAGCATCTCATTTCAAGGAAAAAGGAAGAAGCTTGGTCACATAAAAGTTCCGGATCCTTTCATCTGTGGTAAAATAGCCGCCTAACTCAGTGAGTTTGCTCAGGTGCCCGATAGCATCATCATTTTCTCTGCCATAAAAGGGATCAGCTTCAACTGTGGATATAACGGAAAGTTCAATAGAGAAATCATAATCAGGATCAGTGATGCGTATAGGAGACGTAGCAAAATTAGGGTTAGGAGTAAACTTGTTCTTCAGGGAGTATTTTGCTAGCAACTTCTTTATAGTAGCAGGGTCGAAATCAGCACATTCATTAAGTTCCCTGCAAAAATCATCATCAAGTGTAATATAATCATCCTAAAGGAGTTTCTCCTTAAGGTCAGCAAAGTTATGAATTTTCCCAATAGGAGTTTGGATAACAGGAATTTCAACACCCGAGAATCGGGTAGCAGCAGCAATCTGTTCTTCTATAAAAGAACCAAGTGAACCTCGTCTCATACGGGATGGTAAGATCGGAACTTTAGGGTCTCCTTTCTTACCCATAGTGGATAACGTGCGGTAGGTAGGATACTTCGAGTAGACCTGTAAATAAAGCTATGGTCCCCGGCAACGGCGCCAGAAAACAGTACTTGATAACCCTCAACTATAGGGGATCGAGATAGTCTTCGCGGGCAAGATAACCCAATTTATTGATTCGACACTTGGGGACACAAAGAATACGTACAGGCTTTGACAATTGAGTTGTCAATTCAACCACACCTAAAATAAACACTTGCTTGCACAAAGGTATTAGTAGAAACTGTGATATGGTAGTGGTGGTAATGATAATAGTGGTGATAGTGATAGTGGAACAGCAAAGGTAAACAACTAGTAACCAGCAGAAGGAAAACACTGTAGGATATGGAGATGGATGGTTGGGCGCTGCTTGGATGCGAACGAACATGTAACAAATTCTAACTTGGGTAAGGCTCACAGAAAACAAAGGATCATCTAGGCAAATATCAAACATCAGGCATGTATCCCAAGGTAGTTGTACGTGCTTGCAATAAGAACTTTGCACAACATCTTTTGTCCTACCCTCCCGCTACAAACGGGGCCAAAAGGAACTTAGGGAGATTAAGGTACTCCTGTCAAAGAGCACCGGAACAAAGCATTAACACTTCATGGATACACGGAATCCTCAAATTATAGTCCATCCCCTTTGGTGTCCCAAGCTGTCACCATTGGTATCGCCGGTTCCGTACTATAATAGGTGCATACAACTCATAGATAGGATCAAGAACACCACAAACTCAAGAAACAAAAGGGTGATCAGATCTGAAATCATGGCACTCGGGCCCAAAGTGACAAGCATTAAGAGCAACAAGTTGTAACAGAGATGATAAACACCAAGTAGATGATAGGAAACATGCCCCCAACAATATGTTTGAACTATTACATGATCTAACTCATCCAATCCCTAGAATCCCCTTTGCCTACAGCAGGGAATTACTCACACATGAGAGGAGAAGTCATGGAGGGGTGATGGAGAAGCGATGATGATGACGATGGCGATGATTTCCCCCTCACCGGAGGCCAATTAAGCCTCCAGATTAGCTCTCTGAGGAAGAACAAAGGGTTGCGGCGGCTCCGCGACGTAGATTGGAAAAGCGACTTCTGTTTTGGGGTTTCTGCGTCGGGAGAATAAATAGGGGCCAAGGTAGGTCACCAGGGGGTGTGGGACCCAGCCAGGAGGGCAGGTGGCGCGGCCAGGGGTTGGGCCGCCCCAGGCACCCTCCTGGCTGCCCTATGGCCCCCCTTTGGCCTGGTGGAAGCTTCCGGAACACTGATTTTTTATATATTTTTTTGGAATTTTTCTAGCGTACCTAAATGTCCAGAAACCTGCACAAAAGAAAATAGCACTGGTAGCTCTGCTGAAAACAGCGTCAGTCCGGGTTAGTTTCGTTCAAATCATGCAAGAATGAAGGTAAAACAATAGCAAAAGTGTTTGGAAAAGTAGATACGTTTAGGACGTATCAACTCCCCCAATCTTAGCCATTGCTTGTCCTCAAGCAATTCAGTTCAACGAACTGGACGCGACGAAGAAAACTTTGACAAACTCTTTTGCTTCATTAGATGTATATAAGCATGTACTACGAAAGAGTTTAGCAACTTTTGACACCATGCTACAAGGACAATTCACGAAGCAATCCTTCTTTCATGTAATCAGTCACAAACAAAAAGTAAAACATATGCTGCTGAAAATCAATCTAAGATCACAATGCACATAGCATGAACATATCAGAGTCGTATCTCGCTAGCCTCCATGAGTGAAGCAAACCATAAATGCAGAAACTCCTACGGAGTTTTAAAGGAGACTAGAACTTAGAACCCAAAGTAAGAAACATCACAAGCATGCAGAAGACAATGTGGTACTTTGGGACAATGCATGTTACACTAAGAATGACAATTATTCTCTCATAGTTGGTGCTTTGGAGAAAGGAAGGTGGAGACTCTCGAACCGTGGCTTTTGATGGAAAGCTTGAAAACCCGAGAAAGGAAGCAAAGACTAAACATGTGCCAGAGCTCTTGGTTTTGAAAACAAAGATAAAACTCTTTTGAGAGGTGCAACTTTCCAGTCAACGGTGAACGGTAAAGGCCTCTCAATATCTCCCATGCCAACCATATTAATGCCTTTTGCTTACACATGTTCCCTTATCCATAAATCCTTTGATGGTCTACAGAACCTTTTATTTTGCCTCAAGGATGGAAGGAGGATATAGTTCCATCTATCATAAGCAGCATTTGGTCCATTTCACTCCATCATCAAGTATGGGGGAGGTGTAAATCTCATATATTTTTTTATTGACTAGTTAAAACTTCCGTAAAAATATTTTTGGCATGAAAGATACTAATTTCCCCTCACCGCACCATGAGCTTGTACGGTTACAAAGGGGAAGCTTTTGAATGAATTTCGAGATGGCACAAGAAAGTCTAAGTTAGGAGTGGCCGTTAAATACCACATATAGGTAGGTATGGTGGACTCAAATTGAACAACTGGGTTTAGAAAGGTGATTGTGGAAGCACAAGCAGAATTCCGCTTGGTGCTGGAGGAAGGCTAGCAAAATACGGGGAAGCGACCAACTAGAGAGCATAAAAGTCATAATCATGCAGAGAGACAAAGCAACATTGAATCGGGCATGAAAGTGATATAACTCACCCTGAAGTAAAAAGATCATCAAGGCAGAACAGACTTTTTAGTCTTAACATGCGTGAACATGTGCCAAGTCAATCCAATAATCCCCCGGAGGGAAATACCACTTCAATATGCCACACCATGAACAATGCAATGCATGTCAATCACCTCAAGCAACACATTATAAACTCTAGCTATTTGAGACTAACCACAAAGAAAGCATGAACCACTGGTAGAGCATTGTAAACATAGCACTATGTCGCTACAAGCTCGTCTCTAATCATAAGTACAGGCATATGTACAAAAGTAGAAACAAAAAGAGTTCATACCGGCTTTCCTTGTTGCATCCCTTCCGTCGATCTTCGTCATTACTGCCTTGTCACTTGCACGATCGAACATAGGAAATTATAATCATCACGGACTCGAGCTGAACTCTGAAAACAAAGCAAACTAAAGGGCAAAGGAAACATATTTTTGGGTTTTTTAAAGTTTAACGAAAGCAAAAGAAAGGAGAATTGCAAACTAGAAGAACAAAGTAGAACAGGCAAAAACTTGCAAAAGGATAAAATTGAACCAACGGTAGATACAAAGGAAAAGGGAGGAGAGCACGTACTCCCCCAAGCTTAGGCTTTTGGCCTAAGTTGGGCTCTTCTACTGCAGCCCCGCGGAGCTTCCTGCTCCAGGGTAATGGTAATCCCACGGGTTGTATGAGCCCTCCGGTGCGTAAACTGAAGTTCTCGGATCCTCCCACGTGGAAGAGGAAGGGCCCGCCCCCCATCCAGAGGAAGACCATTCACCCCAGGGGGTGACGGTCTCCTCCTGAACTGGTGGATATACCACGTGCTCCTCCTCGTCTGGCTCGACCCCCTCCATGGGGTCGTGAAACTGGTATCTCCCCGTGATCTCATCAAACTCGGCCATTGAAAAACGAAATCCGTTCCTGCGAGAAAAATCAAACACAAGTGGTGCAGGTAGACGGACAGCGCGTTCCACACCGTCTTTAAACCGCAAAACATAATCAAGTGCATAGCGGTCAGAGGCAGCCATGTCAAGGCTAACAAAAGGAAATACTGTATCATCTGGGCGAGGTTCTCCTTGGAGAAACTGCAAAAGAAGTGTGTCATAGACGCCACCAAAGAGGTCCCCTTGTTACTATTAGTAGCAAGGCGTTTCGCGATAAGCGAACCCACATGATACTCGTGCTTCCCTGAGAGGGCATTCGCCATGATAGCAGTATCAGGCGTAGAAGTGCTGCTCGTGTTGTCTCAAGCCAACACTCCTCTAGCAATATAATAGGAGAAATACCTGAGGTGAGGGAACATAATGTTGGAAATCTTCTGACGGTTGGATGCCCTCACTTCAGTGTTACAGAACGAGTCGAGGAGGGTGTTGAGTGCAACAGTTTGGACATTTTTCCTCTTCTTCTTTTCCACCAAGCCTGGCAAACCTAAAGCTTCAAAAAATGTACTCATAGGCATGGTCAGCAACCTTTCATAAAGTCTAAACACCACAGTATCATTGTCAGGATAAAACCTGAAACTGTTAACAAAAATAGCGGTGAGTACTGTGGTACACGTCTCGTAATGAGCCGTGTTAAACCTGCATGGGCACACAGAGCATAGAATTCTTCTCGTATGCCGGCATCATCCATATAGTCTTCGCATGGAAATGCCATAGCTCTTGCGGGTGACGCGTCCAACATCTCCATGGGTACGATATCTTCATTATAGCTCACCCTCGTTGCCGAAGGTGAAGCTGCGGAACGCGTAACACGGCTAGAGCGCTCGGGCTTCTTCTTCCCAAGCTATTTCCTAGCCGCTCCATTTCTGAAATTTTTAACAATTCACAAAAACGAGGATTTAAGCAAAACTAGTTTGGGCAAAACATTCTACTTACTTTACCAAGGCTCAAACTAGCAACAAAACTTGAAAAATAAATTTCTACACAAACATTTAAGCTCAACTAGACAGCACCAAGAACCACTAAATACTCACTAATGAAGCCACCAACTAGAAAAATAATTGGAGGGGCAAGGGAGTCACATACCAGAGAATATTTGTCCCAAATTTCAGCTCAAATGAGTGGTTGTAGAGGGAGATCGAAGTGCCGTGCTCAAGAACAGCAAGTACACGAAACCAGAGCAAGAACACGAGTTTTCGGGGTGAAAGAGAGAGAGTGGAAGAAGAGATGCCAGCAGGGGGTGCCTGTGGGCCCCAGGAGGGTGGGTGGCGCGGCCAGGAGTTGGCCGCGCCACCTGGCCTCCTGGGCCAGGGGTGGACCCCCCTGGTCAGCCATAGGTACTCCCCGACGGATTTTTACCTGGAAATTTTTATTTTGAATTCTCTGGAATTTTCTGGGCAACTTCACTGTAGAGAATTTTTCCAAGTTCAAAAAGCTGCAAAGACTTTCGTGAACTTGAGACAAAATTTAGAACAAGTGAAGTTTTCAAAAAAAACTTGGGTAGAGCAAGGAGAATAAAAGCTAAGGAAATGAAAACATAACAAGCTCAACTTTTTACTTATATAAAACTTGCTAGTTAGCAAGGTTGATCAAGTCTTACCAACACACCGGTGATATATAGCGCAGGAAGTCTCGCCTCTTATGAAGTGATCATTGCACTCTCACTTTAATGGACATGGTCCCCACCATAATTGTTTTGTATTTGTGGTATACATGTAGTGGACAATCTCATTCTCCAATCTTCACGGTCTCGATATTCTCAATGGAGTTAAGGACATGCCTTTTGTCGATTTTCTTCGGAAAATACACCGTGTGTTCTTTATCATTTACGTTGAAGGTAACCTTCCCTTTATTGCAATCAATAACGGCACCTGCGGTGTTAAGAAAAGGTATACCAAGGATAATGGACATGCTCCCATCCTCGGGCATGTCAAGCACAACAAAATCAGTAAGTATTAAGCAATTGGCAACTTCAACAGGAACATCCTCACAAATACCGATCAGGACGGCCGTGGACTTGTCGGCCATCTGAAGAGAGATATATGTAGGAATTACTTTCTCTAAACAAAGCCTTTTATAGAGAGATAAGGGCATAACACTCACTCCTGCACCAAGATCACATAAGACAGTTCTAACATACTTATTCTTTATGGAGCAAGGAATGGTGGGTATACCTGGATCACCGAGCTTCTCAGGAATCTTGCCACTGAAAGAGTAGTTAGCAAGCATAGTATATATTGCCTCATTAGGGACTTTTCTTTTATTAGTAACAATATATTTCATATATTTTGAGTAAGGAGGTAATTTAATAGCATCAGTCAAAGGAATTTGAAGAAAAATAGGTTTCATCGACTCACAAAACTTGTTATGGTGCTCTTCTTCTTTGGATTTGACGGACTTGCTTGGGAAAGGCATGGGTTTCTGTACCCATGGTTCTCGTTCCTTCCCGTGTCTCCTTGAAAGAAAGTCTTCTCTAGTATACTTCTTGCGCTTATCGGGTGCTTCTTCTTCACGAACCTTGGGTGGATCATTCTTTTCAGTATCTTTTTCAGGTTCAGCACCGTCTTCAGTCTCAGCATCGGATGTAGATATGTTGGTTGGATCCGCAGCTTGTTCTTCTTCTTCTATAGGAGCATTCGTTGAGATCCCTCTTCTCCTTCCTCTCAAACAACTCAAGGAGCATTCGTTGTAGCCAGAGTTATTGCATATAGCTAGCTCGGCAGGACTAGGGGTGTTATCTCTACGGAGAGCCCTGAACCTGGGTACATCGTGGTGTCTCACCGTGTGTTCCCATTCTCGATTCCAGTACCAGCGACACTAACCTCGGTTTTTCCCCCTCTTTAGCCATCCACATGGCATCTGTCGTTACATATCGACAAAAATAGTCGTGGACACGGCTTCTCGAAAATATTTAACCCTGCAGGGGTGTACCAACTGCCCATTACAAGGCTCCGCACGCACGCCCATCTCTCTCAGTCAGGCCCGTTAAAGACACTCATTGAAGAGTTCTTCTGAGGGATCCAGTACGACAGGTCCCTCTAGCTAACAATGCACAAATCCGGGTGGCCCCCGGTGAGTCGACATCCAACTCAAAAGCCGGTCGCGCTCTCGAATCAGTCTCTACCATTTGGATGAGGTCGGAATGGCTAACCGTCGCCCGGGAAGGAACCCCTAGCTCCCTGAGGTGGACCAATAGGATATACCATCCCACTGGCCCGATTTGTTTTAAATCCACTGGCTGCAGACCAGTTATGCACACGGTTTCTCAAATGGTAAAATCAGCTTGGGCCACCACTAGAAATGTTTGGAGCTAGGTAGGTAAGATAAGGGGACCCCATAGCATCCCACACGCGGTTAGGCACGTTCGTCAAGAGACACAATACCCGGAACTCGGGACCTAGGTGACTCGAATGGAACAAAGCATCGGGGCGGGATAGCCTAGACCTTCCATCCTTTGTCGAGTATAGTCAACATTATAATAATCATATCAACCACAACAAATATAATAGTGTGATAGCCCAATCCAAGGAGTAACAGGTAACATTCATAGCATCCTAAGCATGCATACTAAGCAGGGGCTGAGCAATGAGCAATAGTAACATGGAAATACATGGTTTGCTGGGAGGGGACATGGTTGTATCGATTTAAGAGAGGCTGTAAACATGTGGTAGGATCAAACATCGAACCTAACCTAAACTAGCATGCAAACCGCTGGTTATAATAGAATGGATCATAAGTAATGTGTAGTCCTTACCTGTTGATAAGTCGGGTTCCGAAGGTGTAGTCGATCGCAAGCTCGCATCGTCTCCGAGAGTATCCGAGGGAGCACACAAGAAG
This sequence comes from Bromus sterilis, assembly GCA_950022295.1. Classification (NCBI taxonomy): domain Eukaryota; kingdom Viridiplantae; phylum Streptophyta; class Magnoliopsida; order Poales; family Poaceae; genus Bromus; species Bromus sterilis. The sequence goes on along the minus strand of OX465596.1, from coordinate 339,985,204 downwards.
TAAAAACAGGAAAAGGCAATCTACGAGCAAGCATCTATTACTACGAAGCAATCACGAGCAAGCAGCATCAAGAAGGCAACACGATACAACACACCGTATCGCATCTATCGTCGAGAACGGTTACTAGCAGGTTAAGTGGAGTATTCATCACACACGACGGTACTGCACGTTTTACGATGGTTAAAGTTGTTTAGCTACACAACATGAGCAAGGTTGTTAACAAGGCATATCACTCAAGCATGGCATGTCACACAAGCATGGCAAGAGCTGAAGCATAAATAAACTATCTAATCTAGTCACTTAAAGTGGGAGGTAAAACCTATACATGGCAACTATTACGGACCCCACGATGATTAAAGAATTTGGTACTGTTCTGCCCTAAACATAATTTTATTATTTTTATTATCAAGCAAGAGCAGCATATAGACAACCTACACGAAATACTAGTCAAGTTACATGTAAAGAACATTTTAAACGGAGCAACAGTTAAAAAGTTATTAATTAAACAGTTTACAGTGGCAAGCCGTGTAATTAGCAGTCAAACAACATGTAAATAAAGTCAAACATGGAAAAAGAGCACATTTTATTAATCTACATGAAAAACTAAGCAAGTTTCATATACAACACTTCGCAATCCGACCTACGGTTAAAAAGATATTTCCCTCACAAAAAAAATACAATCTGCCATATATTTATAAACAGAAAATATTAGATGCCTCCATGGGCCGAAACTGTTGCGACTGGACCTATACATGTGAGCGCAGTATACTAAATGTCGCACGCGGGTGTCACACAGCAGCAAGTTTCATGGGCCGAGCCCAACAGCAAAATGAAAAAAAAAGAGACATGCTGCTCACCTCGCGGGCCAAGCCTAGGTCGGTGTGGGCGTTGGGAAACCATATCTCGCCCAAGGAGAGGAGGATGTGTGGGTCGGGGCGCGTGCTGGACTGGGGACGCGGATTGGGCCGTCGCGCTGGGCCTTGGGGCCAGGCCGTGGCGCTGGCAAGCGGGCCACCTAGTTGCGTTGGCCCACTCGACGAGGACGGTCAACGCGGGCGTGATTCCGTACTGATCGGGATCACGGCGGCGAGGGGTGCTGCTCCGGTGGTCGACGGCGATGCTCTGGCGAGCAGGCGGGGTCCGAGGAGGCACGGGGGCGGTGGGAACGGACGCGGGGTCGCCAGATCAAGTGGGGGTCGCCGGATCCGGCTCCCAATGAAGTCTAGGGCGGCGCGGCTGGAGCTCCTTCGGGCGCCATGGCGGCTTGGTCTGCGAGGGCGGGAGGATTAGAGGAAGGAGAATAAAGGGAGAGGAGGAGGGCACGCGTGGAGAGGAGAGGGAGCGCAGGGACCTGCAGGGCGGCGGCGGCGGCGAGGGCGCTCGGGCGTGGGGAGGCTCGGCCACAGGGGGGCGGTGCAGGCTGCAGCACGAGGAAGATCCAACGCGTTCGTGGCCGTTGGATCAGCTGATCCAACGGTGCAGATCAGAGGGTTCTTCCCTCCAGATCTGGCAGGAGGGACATGTGGTGGTGCTAGGTTGAGGGGGGCGCGGAAATCAGGGGAGTAGGGGGCAAGGTATCCAGATTTGGTAAGCATGCTTGTCCATATATAGAAGGTGTTTAGTGGAGGCAAAATGGGCTCCAACAGGCTGTGTTGGGCTAGGATTTTGGGTGGGCTAAGATTAACAGATAAGAAAAGAATCCAGGTGGTCGGTTAGGTGTCCGCGTTACATTTTATAAATGTGCCCCTGGAATTATACCGGCTACTATGCCTGGCACTTCCGATCGTTCACCTACCCGACGAAGTCGGAATCGCGCGAAATTCGAAACACCGCCTTGCTTCACTAGAATGACGTTCTCTACATCGTTCACACAGAACCAAGAACGTTGAACACCTCCTGATAAAATAACCCATTTAAATATAAATGAGGGTTTCCGCACCAATGGTGATGGTTGGTCTTGTGCCGAAAGTTGCGATGGTGGTTGGGTGACTTTCGCGGTGCCACAACGAGGTCGTGTGCCATTAGGAAAAGGGTTCGGTCTCGCATCCGATATGAGAAAGAGGGGGAGAATATTCACCAATTAATAAATTGGCGAAATAAATACTGCAAACAATTCTAGCAACCAACAAAATAAAGCAACAAACAAATTTTTTTAATTTGGGTGAAAATCCCGAGTTGTTACAATCTTGGCTCCTTTAAGACCATCATACTTGAACCTCTTGAGCATGTCTTGAGTGTATTTGGCTTGGTTGATGAAGGTTCCTCTTGATAATTGCTTCACTTCAAAGCTGAGAAAGAACTCCAACTCTCCCATCATAGACATATCAAACTTTTCGGTCATTAGCTTAGCAAATTCTTCATTAAAATATTGGTTGATCGAACCAAAGATAATATCATCAACGTATAGTTGGCATATGAACAATTTCCCACCAACCCTCTTAGTAAAAAGAGTGGGATCGATTTGCCCAATTTCAAACCCATAATCCACTAAGAACTCGGTAAGGTGCTCGTACCAAGTGCGTGGTGCTTGATTAAGTCCATAGAGCACCTTGTCGAGTTTATAGACATGATTAGGGAAATTGGGATCCTCGAACCCGGGGGGTTGCTTAACATATACCAACTCATTAATGGGACCATTAAGAAAAGCACTCTTCACATCCATTTGATATAACTTGGAGTTATGATGAGAAGCATAGGCAAGAGCAATATGAATGGACTCAAGACGAGCCACGGAGGCAAAAGTTTCACCATAGTTAATACCTTCGACTTGGGAAAAACCTTGTGCCACCAACCTTGCCTTGTTCCAGATGACAATACCAAGTGCATATTGCTTGTTCTTGAATATCCACTTAGTCCCAATAACATTATGATCACCTTTGGGTCTCTCCACTAATGACCACACCTTGTTGCGCTTGAAGTTATTGAGTTCATCATGCATGGCCTCAAGCCAATCCGGGTGTTCAAGCGCCTCACCTACCTTTTGAGATTCAACACAAGAAACAAACGCATTATGGGCAAAAAAGTTTCTCAATTGACTACGAGTTGTTACCCCCTTTTGGATGCTTCCTAGCACTTGATCCACCGAAAGATCTTGTGGTTTTAATCGGGATGCAATCTTGAGTGCTAGGCGAACTCTTTCTTCCTCCAAAGTTTCTTGAGATGGCATGAGAGGACCATCTTCGGAAGAAGGAGCAACATCAAGGACTTGCTCATCATCTTGAGCTAGCCCTTGAGCGAGAACTTGATCTTGGTCATCATTTGGTGCACCACCATCATCAATGATAGGATCTTGACCTTGATCTTGTTCAGTCTAGGGAGGGCCTTCATCTTGTTCTTGGTTTGGTTGTTGATCTTGAGGAGGTGATGGCTCCACATGCGTAGAGCATTGTCCTTCTCCTTCCACCACAAGGGTTTCCTCAACGGGTAGGAAATGAGCCACACCCATTCTTCTTATGGCTTGAGGAGGAATTTCATCACCTACATCATTAAGATCACTTTGCCCCACTTGGGAGCCATTATGTTCATTGAACTCCACGTTGCTAGATTCTTCAACAAGTCCGGAGGACTTGTTGTAGACTCTATAGGCGTGGGAGTTTGAAGCATAACCAACAAATATGCCCTCATTTGTCTTAGGCTCAAACTTAGACAAACAAGCACCCTTTTTAAGAATGAAACACTTACACCCGAAGACCCAAAAATACTTGATGTTGGGCTTCTTCCCGGTGATGATTTCATACGGAGTTTTGTTCAAGATCTTGCGGAGATAAAGACGGTTGGTTGCGTGACAAGCAGTGTTGATGGCCTCTGCCCAAAATTTGTATGCACTCTTGAACTCCGCCATCATTGTTCTTGCCGCATCAATCAGAGTGCGAGTCTTCCCCTCCGCAACACCATTTTTTTGAGGGGTATATGCAGAGGAATATTGATGTTTGATCCCCTCATCACCAAGAAATTCATCCAAGGTATAGTTCTTGAACTCGGTGCCTCATACGCGAGAGAGGATAATTGCTTCTGGGCCCTTCGTTGCTTACCCCAAGTGGAAGGTGAGATGAGGCATAGCGGCAAGTTTCCCTCGGTGAAGATACCGAGGTTTTAAGATTGTCTCCCGTAGGACTCCGGCAATGATAAGTAGGTGGTTCGGCAAGTGACACGTCATTTATGATAATCACTTGCTTCTCCTGGACCCGCACACGACAAAAATAACTTTGCTCCCAACGAACTTTAGAGAGGTTGTCAATCTCTCCCGTCTTGTTGTTTACAAAGGATCAAAAACATAGGATAATGATAATGATAGCAAATGAAAGTAAATACTGAAAAGGAAATGAGCTTGTAAACAGTGATGAGAATATGGACCGGGGTCCCGTGATGTTCACTACTGATGTATCTCTCCCAAAAGACGATAAAACTGCTATGCGAGGTAAACATATTACAGACGGGCAATTGACAGGATTATAAACGCACCGCAATGCTAACTATGCTACAAAAGAAAGGAAGAGGCTCATAAGCATGGGCAGTACGCCAAAATAAGTAGACCAAAATCCATCCGCATCTACTACTAATCATCCACCTTGAGATATCTATCCAGAACATCTCGCTGGTATTAAGTTGCGAGCCCCGCTCCATCAACTCATCTAGAAGGTGGTACCCTCGAAAGGCATCACGGAACTCCTGCCAAGTCACTAGGTGACTATCTGGCTGCATAGCAACATAGTTCTCCCACCATTCAGCAGCAGCACCTTCCAGAAAGTATGCCGCGAATATAACTCGGTCATCGGGAGCAACATGTGCAGTATCAAGATTACACTCGATGGAACGGAGCCAATCATCAGCTTCAAGGGGCTCAGAAGAACATCGGAATACCGGTGGCTTGAGGAGGATGAAGTCCTGAATGCTCACAACCACATTGCAATGACGGGCGGTATTCTTCTCGATGAGCTCCAGAAGGCGGGTTTGATCACATCGATTCTTCTCATCTTCCATCATGATTTCCGCCGCAGAAGGCGATGGTAGAGGTTCATCATCATTTCTATTCCGAACACGGTCTCGATTCCGACGAACGGCACTACGAGTTCCACCTGACATCCTGTGTGATAAAATCAACAATCAGAACAGGTTGTATGATGGAATCAAAGACAAGAGGACATGATGAAGGCGGAAAGATTGTAATGCAAAGGCAAAGATCCACAGAATCACGGAACAAATCCGGCAGCATAACGGCTACACCGGGATGGAAAATGAAACAACCTCGAAGAAATTGGACAAAACTTCTTCAAGGAACTCAACAGAACGATGAGTCTGGACGACCACAACTGTCCTACGGCTACAAGGAGGAAAACAACGAGATGTTCTAGTCAGACATAGATGAGCCTAGTTCTATCATCCCGTAGAAAAGATAAGGTGACTCAGAACTCAGATCGATGAGGATAAGGAGAAAAAGAAGCCTTACGTTGTTCCCTTATACCCAGAGTAACTATATAACTATAGAATGCTAGACTCGACTTCGACCAAGGGTTTGATAGTCCTACAGACAGTCCTGCTCTGATACCAAGTCTGTCGGGACCCGTGGTTAGCGTATGTAATTCCAATCACGATACAATCACATGGAGAGCCGAGAACCGTACCCACTTGTCTAAGCAGACAAGGCCAAGCACAGAACATTCTCGGTAAGCATCGAACGTGAGGGGCATCCCATCCAGGCCGGATGATCATCTGAGATGGGTCCTCATCGTCCGCTCACAAGTCTAAATGCTTATGGGTGGTGAATCCCATACTCATAGACAAGTCGCCTCAACCATGTTATCGATTGAGTCACGAAGTGTGCACGTGACGGAGTCACGAACAATCGCATCGCGATGCCCCAAGCTGCGCACATCTAAGGGCCACTTGGTGTATAAAGGACCGCCAGCCAGATCACAACTAAGGTCTCGAAAACCCATACTAAGACATGCATGTTATAAACATACACGCAGCACACATGCCTAGTATGAACAGCAGGTATCATCACATAACTCTACAAAGTACTCTTTATTGATATATACATAGAGCATACAAAGATCACATGTCTGTGATCACATTACATCATACAACGGAAGCAAATTAGGTCTGACTACAGACAAGATTAACAAATGGCTTAGAGAATCCTTGTACAACAAACATGCCCTTCCACGAGGGACCAGACTGCTGTCTGGGACTATGCTAACTTAGTCAACGTCGAGCTTCACGAAGGTGACTCCATCGGGGTCCGGGTTCTCATCTAAAACATAGAATAAGCAAACGTGAGTACAAAGTCGTACTCAGCAAGACTTACATCAGATCTATACTACTCATGCTCAAGTATCAAGGTAAAGGGAGGTGGGGTTTCATCATGCAGAAGTGCCAGCTTTGATTTGGCTAATCCTGAACTACGAGTACCAGACTTGAGATAAGAAGCGTACACGAGTCCACTACATATCCAACCAATACACCACTATGGTTACTTCCTCGACTTCCCCACGAGAAGCACACCATAGCACTCACGCTTATCTTGCGAGTTTTATAAGTATCCATTCAAGTTGTCTAATAATCAGGTACAGGTTCCAAGTAGTCCTTAACCGCGGACGCGGCTATTCGAATAGTTTTGTTAACCTTGCAAGGGTGTAAGCTACACACACATGACCATCGGTTACCACCAGGTCTCGCCACCGTTCAAGAGGTGACAGCGAGGATGTTCACCACGACACTTCGCTCACAACCGGTCTATTCCAGGAGTCGACTATCTGAGTTTGCCTTCGCTCGAGAGCCCGGCCGGATCAACGAAACGGACTCAAACAATGTAAGTGACCGAGACGCCACCTCTGGCAGATGGTTTTCCTGCCTCACAGGTGCACTCACATATCTATATGATGCAACCATTCCTTCATTCTTTTTCTATGCAGATGTCAAATGGAAAGCCCGAACTAATGTGACTCCTGGACGTCGACACGGATCAAGGTACTAGGCCGAGAGGGGTCAGTGAGCCCAATGTTTGGTTGTACTCTTTGTCTTGGATTACCATACAAGAACTCGATGCTTAAGGTGGTGTTCAACGAGACAACCCACTGTGTACTCCTACATAGCCTCTCATTGTTCACCTTGTATTAGGGTGGATTCACCAACACAGTTTCACTTTCATCAACACCATGTTCACTATCATCCCGACTCACATCAAAAGCAACCTCACTGTAACACTAAGCCTGCAATAAGCTGTAACAGTTGCAGGGGCCACATGATATCAAACAACTCCTATGTCAGCTAGGATTGTGGTTTGCTTACTACTGTGACAAGATGATAGGTCATGCATCGGATATGGGTTCAACTATGCGGTAGAATCGATACAAATTGATCTCCTAAACATGCATAAGCGAGACTGAGAGGGAATTGGGATTTTATAGACATGATCAATGGGGTTTGCTTGTCTTGCTGACGATACATGGGTCTTAACGGTGGTCTTCTTCTTCGGGGGTGATCACCGTCTCGGAAAAGCTGGTACCGGAACCAATCATCAACAAGGGGGGACAACTTCGGAAGTAAAATTCACAAGCACATGATATTGTTGTTCATGAGGTGAATGGTGCTGGTTTGTGGTACATTTGATTTAAATGAAGTGTATTGCACTTGAAATGCAAATTCAAACTCCATATATGAATTTCAATTTAACCAATTTGCATTTGAAAATTGTTTGATAATTTGAAACCATGTGATCATATGTGTGATATGCTTCTGAAGTTCAAGTGATCATGTTTGCATTGTAATGGTTAAAATTTGAATTGCATTTGAATTAAATTTGAATTAATTCCAATTAAGCCAAATAGCAAAAGCTACTGGTCCCATTTTAAAATCAACTCAAACATGGTTGAAAGTTGCATATTTGGATAGAGAATTTTATGTTGATCATTTTTCATATATTATTTGTCCAATTTGGAGTTCATATGAATTTTCTATGATTTTTCAAAGTTTAAAATGATTTTCTGCAATTTCTGTAATTTCTTTAAATATATTAATTTCTGGAAATTCTTTTATTGCATCAGCTTGATGCAATGCTGACATCAGTGGGGGGGCTGACGTGTGGGTCCAGGGTGTCAGCCTCAGGGGGGTTAATTCCCTGCGGTTAGTTTTTAAACAGGGATTAGATTAGTGGCTGGGCCCACTAGTTAGTGAGGGTTAGGTTGGCTTAGTGGTGGGTTAGGGGCTAAGTGCCCGGCGGCTTGACTACGGTGGCACTGGCCACGGTGGCGCTCGCCGGACTTGGCCAAAAGGCCACGGGGAGAGGCGTGGGTGGCGTGGGTTTCCAGGCGAGCCTCGGTGGCGTCCACGGTGCTCGGCTCGCCACCGAGCTGCATGGAGGCGAAGGGAGGAAGACGACACGCGGGCGAGCTGGGCTGGGCCGGCTTCTGGCCAGGCTGGGACAGGTAAGTGGGTGAGGTGGGCTCTCTTTCCCTTTTCTATTTTTCTTCTGTTTTGTTTTTCTGTTATTTGTTTTGCTGTGCTAAAACAATTAGCTAGGCATTTTATAAAATCATGAAAACTTTTATGTGGGCCTATAACATAAATATCTAGCCACTCATAAGTTTTGGTGACTTTTGCAAATCAAACAATTTGAATTTAAATTCAAATTGGAGTTAAATTTAATTTCCAATGCCCCTTTTGAATTTTTGAATATTCCATGGGCATGGGAAAATCCCCAAACCACTTTTGCAATGATCAGCAACAATTCTAGGAATTTTCCAAACTTTCAAATGATTTTTGGAAAAAGATTTTTATCTGGCCATTTGATTAAATTTCTCAGGGCTTTTCTTTTCCCCATTTTTGAATTTTCTTTCAAATTTTTCACAAGATGCAAAGGGCACTCAAACCCTAGCACTTACCCTAGTTGGGGTTCTGAAAACTCGCCCCCACTCAAAAGAATCTCGTCCCGAGATTCAGAAGTCGTCGGGAGGAAGGTGGGGTACTCGGCACGGAGGCGGTCTTCTCTTTCCCAGGTTGCTTCTTTCTCGGAGTGATGCGACCATTGAAATTTGAGGAACTTGATCGTCTGACGACGCGTGACACGCTCTGCGGAATCAAGAATACGAACAGGGTACTCTCGATAAGAAAGGTCATCTTGGAGATCAAGCGTTTCATGGTCGACTTCGCGGATGGGGTCCTTGAAGCAACGCCTGAGTTGTGACACATGGAATACATCATGTACTCGGGAAAGGTGAGGGGGTAGTTCAAGTTGGTAGGCAACTTCTCCACGTTTAGCTAGAATGCGGAAAGGTCCGATGTAACGTGGGGCCAACTTGCCTTTGATACCGAATCTTTGGGTTCCCTTCAGAGGAGTAACCCGAAGGTAAGCCTTCTCATCCAGATTGTAGCTCTCCTTTCTATGATGACGATCATAGTAGCTTTTCTGACGAGACTGGGCGGCTTTCAAACGATCACGAACAATGCGAACTTGCTCTTCTGCTTCCTTGATCATATCCGGTCCAAAGAGTTGTCTTTCACCGGTTTCTGACCAGTTAAGGGGTGTTCGACATCGTCGTCCGTAAAGGAGTTCAAAAGGAGCCATGTTCAGACAGGATTGGAAACTGTTGTTATAAGCAAATTCGGCAAATGGAAGAGACTTCTCCCAATTCTTTCCGAATGAGATAACACAAGCTCTGAGCATGTCTTCAAGAATTTGGTTAACCCTTTCAACTTGACCGCTAGACTGAGGATGGAAAGCTGTACTAAAGGATAGATGAGTTCCCATAGCATTCTGAAAGCTTCCCCATAATCTAGAGGTGAAAAGGCTGCCACGATCAGAATTGATCACCAAAGGAACACCGTGAAGATACACAATTCTAGAGACGTACAAGTCTGCCAACTGACTAGCAGTTATAGACTCGCGAACGGGAAGGAAGTGAGCAACTTTGGACAGTCTATCAATGACCACGAAGATGGCATCATTTCCTTTCTGGGTTTTTGGAAAGATGGTGATGAAGTCCATACCGACTTTGTCCCATTTCCACTCGGGAATAGGCAAAGGTTGAAGTGTGCCAGCAGGTCTTTGGTGTTCGGCCTTAATGCGACGACAAACATCACACTCGGCAACATATCGAGCAATGTCTCTCTTCATCCTGGTCCACCAAAATCTCTGGCATAGATCTCGGTACATTTTTGTGCTACCGGGATGAATTGAGAGGGGTGTGTCATGGGCTTCTTTGAGGATGAGTTGCCGTAGATCCTTATTCTTAGGTACTACCAAACGATTTTCAAAGAATACCGTTCCTTTACTATCTATGGAAAAACATTTAGCAACTCCGCTAGCAATGTTCTCCTTGATCCGGCGAACACCTCGTGCACGCCTTTGGGCAACTCTGATTTGATCCTCAAGGGTTGGTTTCGTCACCAAGTTGAAAAGAGATCCACGAGGAACAATCTCGAGATTGAGTTTTCGAAATTCCTCATGAAGAAGTGGTTGATACTGTTGTAACATGAGGTTGTTACAATACGACTTACGACTTAGTGCATCAGCCATGACATTGGCTTTGCCTGGGGTGTAAGAAATTTCTAAGTCATAATCTTTTATCAACTCTATCCAGCGTCTTTTCCTGAGATTAAGATCTGGCTGGGTGAATATATATTTGAGGCTTTGGTGGTCGGAATAGATCTCACAACGATTACCAAGGAGGTAATGTCGCCAAGTCTTCAGGGCATGAACTACGGCAGCGAGTTCAAGATCATGGGTTGGATAGTTCTCTTCATGTGGACGCAACTGGCGTGAAGCATAAGCTACCACATGTCTATCTTGCATAAGTATGCATCCTAACCCTTGACGTGAAGCATCACAATAGATCTCGAAATCCCTTTTGGTGTCTGGAGGCGCAAGTACGGGTGCAGAAGTCAATCTTCTTTTTAGCTCTTGAAAGCTTTCCTCGCACTTGGGAGTCCATTGGAATTTCTTATCTTTCTTGAGGAGTTCATTAAGAGGCTTTGCAACTTTAGAAAAGTTCTCGACGACGCGACAGCAATAGCTTGCTAAGCCAAGAAAACTCCTAACTTGCTTAACCGATTCAGGTGGAGTCCAGTCAAGGACGGCCTGAACTCTCTCGGGATTGACTGCAACACCTTTCGCAGAAATCACGTGGCCTAAGTAGGTCACTTCTGGTAGCCAAAATTCACACTTGGAGAACTTGGCATAAAGGCGATGCTCTCTAAGTTTCATCAATACCAACCTAAGATGTTCTGCGTGCTCTTCTTCGTTCTTCGAGTAGATGAGAATGTCATCAAGATAAACCACAACAAATTTATCTAAGTACTCCATGAAGATCGAATTCATTAAGCGCGAGAAAGTGGCTGGGGCATTGGTTAAACCGAAGGACATGACGGTATACTCGTAAAGACCATAACGAGTAGTGAAAGCCGTTTTTGGAATGTCCTCGTTTCGGATTTTGATTGGGTGATAACCTAATTTCAAATCCATCTTGGAGAAGATAGAGGATCCTGCAAGTTGATCATAAAGATCATTGATCCTGGGCAGTGGGTACTTGTTCTTTATCGTCGCTAGATTTAGCGGGCGATAGTCTACGCACATCCTTTCTGTTCCATCTTTCTTCGTTACGAACAGAACGGGGCAACCCCATGGCGATGAGCTAGGGCGGATGAAGCCTTTTGCCAACGAAGCATCAAGTTGGGTTTTTAGCTCAGCTAACTCATGTGGGGCCATTCTATATGGACGTCTCGAGATTGGGGCTGTGCCTGGTATAAGATCAACTATGAATTCTACACACCTGTCGGGTGGCATTCCCGGCAGCTCTTCAGGAAAGACATCCGGGAAGTCACAAACCACCGGAACATCTTCAAGGTCTAGAAGGGGAAGCACATTCAAAGTATGCATCTGGATTCTAGAGCTGGGTGATGTGTAGTCAATGGTCTGGCCTGAAGAATGGGTAAGTTTGACTGATTTGGCTTTACAATCAAGGAAAGTATTCTGCCTTGATAACCAATCCATTCCTAGGATGACATCAATGTCTGAAGACTTGAGGGCTATAAGAGAAGCAAGGAATACTAAACCCTCAATTGCAATTTGATTGCCATGGCTTACTCTATTAGTTTGCCACTTTGAACCAGGAGTTTGAATGATCATTGAAGAAAACATTTCTTCAAAGGGGAACTCATGACGAAGTGCATAACTCTCCGACATGAATGAATGAGAAGCTCCTGGATCGAAAAGAACGGAGGCGGGGACATGATTGACTGGGAGTGTGCCGAGAATGACGTCAGAAGCATCAGTGGCTTCCTCAACGGAGATTTGGTTCACACAAACACTACTAGTGGATGAAGGCTTTGCTAGAAAGGTCTTGGTGGTTGGTTTCTTTGGAGGCTTAGGTCGAGAATGACGTGGTGCCATCAAGACCTGAGGGCATTGACGATAGTAATGGCCTGGAAGACCACACTTAAAGCATACCCTGTCTGAATTGTTGGGAGTGGGATTACTTGGTTGCACACCATCATTCCGGGGTGGAATAACGTGTTGAGGTGGATGGCATATATTTGGTGGTGGCCTCTGGAGAAGTTTTTGAGGTATGACACTGGTTGGAATCCAAATTCGGCGTTTCTGAGGGGCTGAACTTGAAGAAGGGGCAAGCTCAAGAGCATGCTTGCGGGACTCTTCGAAAACTGCATTGCCATGCTCAGCTCTGAAGGATCTGTTGACTAAATCCTCAAAGGTGGAAAATTCAAGGAGGTTGAGATCATGACGAAGGATGGGGCTAAGTCCCTTACGGAACCTTGCCTGCTTTCTGGCATCGGTGGTGATCTCATCTTGGGCATACCGAGCAAGACGGTTGAACTCTCTCACATACTCATGGATGGACATCTCTCCTTGAGTCAGATTGCAGAACTCTTCCTTCTTGCGCTCCATCAACTCATCTAGAAGGTGGTACCCTCGAAAGGCATCACGGAACTCCTGCCAAGTCACTACGTGACTATCTGGCTGCATAGCAACATAGTTCTCCCACCATTCAGCAGCAGCACCTTCCAGAAAGTATGCCGCGAATATAACTCGGTCATCGGGAGCAACATGTGCAGTATCAAGCTTACACTCGATGGAACGGAGCCAATCATCAGCTTCAAGGGGCTCAGAAGAACATCGGAATACCGGTGGCTTGAGGAGGATGAAGTCCTGAATGCTCACAACCACATTGCAATGACGGGCGGTATTCTTCTCGATGAGCTCCAGAAGGCGGGTTTGATCACATCGATTCTTCTCATCTTCCATCATGATTTCCGCCGCAGAAGGCGATGGTAGAGGTTCATCATCATTTCTATTCCGAACACGGTCTCGATTCCGACGAACGGCACTACGAGTTCCACCTGACATCCTGTGTGATAAAATCAACAATCAGAACAGGTTGTATGATGGAATCAAAGACAAGAGGACATGATGAAGGCGGAAAGATTGTAATGCAAAGGCAAAGATCCACAGAATCACGGAACAAATCCGGCAGCATAACGGCTACACCGGGATGGAAAATGAAACAACCTCGAAGAAATTGGACAAAACTTCTTCAAGGAACTCAACAGAACGATGAGTCTGGACGACCACAACTGTCCTACGGCTACAAGGAGGAAAACAACGAGATGTTCTAGTCAGACATAGATGAGCCTAGTTCTATCATCCCGTAGAAAAGATAAGGTGACTCAGAACTCAGATCGATGAGGATAAGGAGAAAAAGAAGCCTTACGTTGTTCCCTTATACCCAGAGTAACTATATAACTATAGAATGCTAGACTCGACTTCGACCAAGGGTTTGATAGTCCTACAGACAGTCCTGCTCTGATACCAAGTCTGTCGGGACCCGTGGTTAGCGTATGTAATTCCAATCACGATACAATCACATGGAGAGCCGAGAACCGTACCCACTTGTCTAAGCAGACAAGGCCAAGCACAGAACATTCTCGGTAAGCATCGAACGTGAGGGGCATCCCATCCAGGCCGGATGATCATCTGAGATGGGTCCTCATCGTCCGCTCACAAGTCTAAATGCTTATGGGTGGTGAATCCCATACTCATAGACAAGTCGCCTCAACCATGTTATCGATTGAGTCACGAAGTGTGCACGTGACGGAGTCACGAACAATCGCATCGCGATGCCCCAAGCTGCGCACATCTAAGGGCCACTTGGTGTATAAAGGACCGCCAGCCAGATCACAACTAAGGTCTCGAAAACCCATACTAAGACATGCATGTTATAAACATACACGCAGCACACATGCCTAGTATGAACAGCAGGTATCATCACATAACTCTACAAAGTACTCTTTATTGATATATACATAGAGCATACAAAGATCACATGTCTGTGATCACATTACATCATACAACGGAAGCAAATTAGGTCTGACTACAGACAAGATTAACAAATGGCTTAGAGAATCCTTGTACAACAAACATGCCCTTCCACGAGGGACCAGACTGCTGTCTGGGACTATGCTAACTTAGTCAACGTCGAGCTTCACGAAGGTGACTCCATCGGGGTCCGGGTTCTCATCTAAAACATAGAATAAGCAAACGTGAGTACAAAGTCGTACTCAGCAAGACTTACATCAGATCTATACTACTCATGCTCAAGTATCAAGGTAAAGGGAGGTGGGGTTTCATCATGCAGAAGTGCCAGCTTTGATTTGGCTAATCCTGAACTACGAGTACCAGACTTGAGATAAGAAGCGTACACGAGTCCACTACATATCCAACCAATACACCACTATGGTTACTTCCTCGACTTCCCCACGAGAAGCACACCATAGCACTCACGCTTATCTTGCGAGTTTTATAAGTATCCATTCAAGTTGTCTAATAATCAGGTACAGGTTCCAAGTAGTCCTTAACCGCGGACGCGGCTATTCGAATAGTTTTGTTAACCTTGCAAGGGTGTAAGCTACACACACATGACCATCGGTTACCACCAGGTCTCGCCACCGTTCAAGAGGTGACAGCGAGGATGTTCACCACGACACTTCGCTCACAACCGGTCTATTCCAGGAGTCGACTATCTGAGTTTGCCTTCGCTCGAGAGCCCGGCCGGATCAACGAAACGGACTCAAACAATGTAAGTGACCGAGACGCCACCTCTGGCAGATGGTTTTCCTGCCTCACAGGTGCACTCACATATCTATATGATGCAACCATTCCTTCATTCTTTTTCTATGCAGATGTCAAATGGAAAGCCCGAACTAATGTGACTCCTGGACGTCGACACGGATCAAGGTACTAGGCCGAGAGGGGTCAGTGAGCCCAATGTTTGGTTGTACTCTTTGTCTTGGATTACCATACAAGAACTCGATGCTTAAGGCGGTGTTCAACGAGACAACCCACTGTGTACTCCTACATAGCCTCTCATCGTTCACCTTGTATTAGGGTGGATTCACCAACACAGTTTCACTTTCATCAACACCATGTTCACTATCATCCCGACTCACATCAAAAGCAACCTCACTGTAACACTAAGCATGCAATAAGCTGTAACAGTTGCAGGGGCCACATGATATCAAACAACTCCTATGTCAGCTAGGATTGTGGTTTGCTTACTACTGTGACAAGATGATAGGTCATGCATCGGATATGGGTTCAACTATGCGGTAGAATCGATACAAATTGATCTCCTAAACATGCATAAGCGAGACTGAGAGGGAATTGGGATTTTATAGACATGATCAATGGGGTTTGCTTGTCTTGCTGACGATACATGGGTCTTAACGGTGGTCTTCTTCTTCGGGGGTGATCACCGTCTCGGAAAAGCTGGTACCGGAACCAATCATCAACAAGGGGGGACAACTTCGGAAGTAAAATTCACAAGCACATGATATTGTTGTTCATGAGGTGAATGGTGCTGGTTTGTGGTACATTTGATTTAAATGAAGTGTATTGCATTTGAAATGCAAATTCAAACTCCATATATGAATTTCAATTTAACCAATTTGCATTTGAAAATTGTTTGATAATTTGAAACCATGTGATCATATGTGTGATATGCTTCTGAAGTTCAAGTGATCATGTTTGCATTGTAATGGTTAAAATTTGAATTGCATTTGAATTAAATTTGAATTAATTCCAATTAAGCCAAATAGCAAAAGCTACTGGTCCCATTTTAAAATCAACTCAAACATGGTTGAAAGTTGCATATTTGGATAGAGAATTTTATTCTGATCATTTTTCATATATTATTTGTCCAATTTGGAGTTCATATGAATTTTCTATGATTTTTCAAAGTTTAAAATGATTTTCTGCAATTTCTGTAATTTCTTTATACCAATTAATTTCTGGAAATTCTTTTATTGCATCAGCATGATGCAATGCTGACATCAGTGGGGGGGCTGACGTGTGGGTCCAGGGTGTCAGCCTCAGGGGGGTTAATTCCCTGCGGTTAGTTTTTAAACAGGGATTAGATTAGTGGCTGGGCCCACTAGTCAGTGAGGGTTAGGTTGGTTTAGTGGTGGGTTAGGGGCTAAGTGCCCGGCGGCTTGACGCCGGTGGCACTGGCCACGGCGGCGCTCGCCGGACTTGGCCAAAAGGCCACGGGGAGAGGCGTGGGTGGTACAGGGAGGAAGCTGGGGGCCTCGCGCGTCTGAAGATGCCATCGGGGGTTCAAGGGGAGGTGCTGGAGCACGGCTACGACGGCAATGGCGGCGGCCGGCGTCGGTTGAAGAGGGAATCGAGCACGGGGGCACGGGGGATAGCGGGAGCAGGGGGTTTCGAACCGGAAGCTCACCCTGGATCGAATGGTGAGGACGGCGGAGTCAGGGGAAGCAACACAGCGGCGCAATCGACGACGGGCTCCACTGCGGCCGGCGGCAGGTCGGTGAAGATGGCGACGTCCTCGGGTCCTCTGGGTTCCATTCCGTGCTTGGGGAGACGAAGTCGAGGGCTCTGGTGCTTCTGGACACTTCAGCTCGGCGAGAGGAGGCCGTTGGCCATGTGCTTTCCGCGGCGGCGCTCCGGTGGGCTCACTGTCGGCGGCGAATTCGCAAAGCAGAGAAGGGGGAATGGAGCTGGAGGAGGGGGAAAGGGTGCGGGGCTTCTGGGCGAGCTACGTGGCGCGAGGAGGAGGCCTGGGGGTTTCCAGGCGAGCCTCGGTGGCGTCCACGGTGCTCGGCTCGCCACCGAGCTGCTTGGAGGCGAGGGGAGGAAGACGACACGCGGGCGAGCTGGGCTGGGCCGGCTTCTGGCCAGGCTGGGCCAGGTAAGTGGGTGGGGTGGGCTCTCTTTCCCTTTTCTATTTTTCTTCTGTTTTGTTATTCTGTTATTTGTTTTGGTGTGCTAAAACAATTAGCTAGGCATTTTATAAAATCATGAAAACTTTTATGTGGGCTTATAACATAAATAGCTAGCCACTCATAATTTTTGGTGACTTTTGAAAATCAAACAATTTGAATTTAAATTCAAATTGGAGTTAAATTTAATTTCCAATGCACCTTTTGAATTTTTGAATATTCCATGGGCATGGGAAAATCCCCAAACCACTTTTGCAATGATCAGCAACAATTCTAGGAATTTTCCAAACATTCAAATGATTTTTGGAAAAAGATTTTTATCTGGCCATTTGATTAAATTTCTCAGGGCTTTTCTTTTCCCCATTTTTGAATTTTCTTTTAAATTTTTCACATGATACAAAGGGCACTCAAACCCTAGCACTTACCCTAGTTGGGGTTCTGACAGAGCATAATCTTATAATCCATCAGATCCCGTCAAACTCAGCATAGCAATAGCAGAAGAATTACATATGTGCCTCGATCATGTAGGGCAGCTCACGAGGTCAAAACCATGAAGAACAAAGAGGGGAGGAGAACATCACGTAGCTACTGATCACGGTGTCACAACACCAAGTTAGGTATGTGCTAGGATCAAGTGCTCCTTTGCATCATGATAAAAAAATTCAAAAGAAATCAAAATGGGAGAGAGAACACCCCCCAGAAGAATTAATTCAAATGGCCAGATAAAAAGTTGCTCCAAAAATTCCTTTTGCATTTTTGAAAAGTCTTATAAATGAGTGGGATCACATATAAAATGATGTGGTAGCAATCCCATGCTCATGGATTTTTCAATTATTCAAACAGGAGAATGGATTTAAATTTAAACCCCTATTTGAATTAAAATTCAAATTATTTGAATTTTAAAAGTGCTCAAATTTTATAAGTGGCTAGCTCTATTCTTTATGAGGCCATATAAAAATTTGTGGCATTTAAAAAAATGCCTAGCTAATTAAATTAGCAGGGCCAACACATTACAGAAATAATAAAAAGAAAAAAGCAGAGAACCACTTACCTCACGCCCTGGGCGAAGCCCACCTTCCCCAGTCGGCCCAGCCCACCAGGGGGCTCCCCTGTCGTCTTCCCCGGGCACGGGCACACAGCTGCGTGCCCGGCATGTCGCAGCCGTCGCGGTGGCAGCTCCCCAGCCACGCCCCTGCCTCCTTCTCGCCGCCACGCGTGTCCAGGAGAAGCCCAGATCACTTCCCCCTCCATCCCTGCCCTCTGTTTCTCCTTCCCGGCGGAAAATCGCGGACTCCCGAAACCCTAGCGGATCACCGTCGAGCCCCGACGCGGCCACTGGTCGAGCAAGCTCAAGACAGCATGTCCATGGAGCTCCCCGTGATCGTCTTCGCCTAGCCGTCGTCTCAATTTGAGCCAAGGCCCAGTGGAAGCGCCGTCCCCTTCAAGCTTTCGCCGTCAGTCGTCTTCGTCTCCGGCGACCAATTAACCGCCACCGACTTCTCCTCCGGCCATGCTGTGCTCGCCATCGCGTTCAGGTGAAGCCTACGGTCATTCCCCTGCTATCCCTAGCCCTCTCTCGTGCCCTGTGCGCCATGCCCCTTGTCCAGTGCTCCGGCCACCGCGCGCGGTCGACGTAGCTGTGCTCCAGAGCGCTCTCGTGACCCCCCGATGGCACCACTGGATGCGGAAGGTGACGAGGAGCAAGGTCGTGCCCTCCAGACCCCTCGCTGTGCCCAAACCCTCGACTCCGGCAAGACTCCGGCGAGTCCCGAGCCGCCGTCGCCATTAACCCTCCCCTCTCTCACTGACCCGTGGGCCCAAGGCCACTAACTAACCCCCTGGTTAGTTTAACTAACCGGGTTAATTAACCCCCCCCACTGACACCCCGGCCCCACTGGTCAGCCCCCTGCTGACGCCATGTTGGCGCAGTGCTGACGCAGTAAAGCTTTTAAATCAATTTAGTTAATTTCAGTAATTCCAGAAAATTCCAGAAAATAGCTTAAACTTCAATAAATCATAACTAATCATTTTAACTCCAAATTGGACAAATAATATGTCTAAAATTATCAGAAAAATACAAGGATTATGAATATGCAACTTGTTTCTATGTTTAACCATTTTAAAATGGGCGAACAGTAGCAAACATGCATATGGATCCTTTTTTAATTCAAATTTGGAGTGATTTTGCAAATGACTTTGCAACACACCTCTTTTGAATGGTTTCATCCACACATCAGAGATATTGTCTCAACTATACCACATCACTTCATGCTCAACCTTTTCAAATAAACTTCCATGCATTCAAATGCATTGGAAATTCATCGATAAATCAAATGGAGTTTGAATTTGCATTTCAAATGCAATATACTCCTTTTAAATAGAATTGTCCACACAATGCAACCATGAACATCGCCATTGCAATCTTATTCATGTGATTGTGCATTGTACATTATGTTGATCCTATGATTGTCATGTTGCTGATAGAAGTGGAGACGGAAACCGAGATCATCCCATTCGTTGAAGACCCCGTGACTGAACCTCGTCAGCAAGGCAAGCAAACCCCCATTGATCATGTCGATAAAATCCCACTTCCCTCTCATGTCCCGCTTATGCATTGTTTAGGATGATCACCATGATAACGTTTCTACCGCATAGTTGAACCCATATCCGTTGCATGACCTATCATCTTGTCATAGTAGTAAGCAAACCACAATCCTAGCAGATGTAGGAGTTGGTTGATATCATGTGGCCCCTGCAACTGTTACTGCTTATTGCATGCTTAGTGGTACAATGAGGTTGCTTTTGATGTGAGTCGGGATGATAGTGAACATGGTGTTGATGAAAGTGAAACTGTGTTGGTGAATCTACCCTAATACAAGGTGAACGATGAGAGGCTGTGTAGGAGTACACAGTGGGTTGTCTTGTTGAACACCGCCTTAAGTCCGAGTTCTTGTGTGGTGATCCAAGAAGAAGAGTACAACCACACATTGGGCTCACTGACCCCTCTCATCCTAGTACCTCACCCCGTTCGAACCCTAGAAGTCGCAGTAGTTCGGAGTTCTGGTAGGGTTGTGGCACGTTCTGCGAAGTGGATGAACGGCTTTTCAAGACCGGCTTGGGACCCTGCACACATCGTTTGAGGCTGTACTGGAACCTCGGCCGGACTTCCATACGGATCCCCCTCAGATAGGCGACTCTCTGGACTAGAACGGAGCTGTGGGCGAAGTGTTGTGGTGGCATCCTCGCTGTCACCTCTTGAACGGTGACACGCAAAAGGCGGTAACTGATGACACGTGTGTGTAGCGGTACACCCCTGCAGGGTTAACAAAACTATTCGAATAGCCGCGTCCGCGGTTAAGGACTGCTTGGAAAGCTTAGCTTGATTATTAGACAACTTGAACTGGATACTTCTAAAATACACCAAGATAAGTGTGAGTGCTATGGCGTGCTTTCTCGTGGGGAAGTCGAGGAAGGCACCATAGTGGTGTAATTGGTTGGAGAAAGTAGTGGACTCGTGTATGCTTCTTACCTCAAGTCTGGTACTCGTAGTTCAGGACTAGCCAAGTCAAAGCTGGCACTTATGCAAGTGAAACCCCACCTCCCTTTACCTTGATACATGTGCATGAGTAGTATAGCTCCTACGTAAGTCTTGCTGAGTACGACTTTGTACTCACGTTTGCTTATTCTATGTTTTAGATGAACCCACCTACCTGATGGTGGATTCTACCCGAAGCTCGAAGAATGAAGACTCAGACCAAGACCAAGCTAGTGTAGTCCTAGTCAGCAGACTGGTTCCCTCGTGGAGGGCTTGTTTATAGATAAGGCTTCTCTAAGCCATTTGTTAAACTTGTCTGTACTCAGACCTACTTTGCTTCCGCATGCTTGTTGTAATGTTGGATCACAGACTTGTGATCTCTGTGTGCACTCTGTAAGAGTTATCAATAAAGTATATACTTTGTAGAGAATTGCAATGATACCTGCTGTTCATACTAAACATGTGTGTTGCGTGTATGTTTATAACATGCATGTCTTAGTATGGGTTTTCGAGACCTTAGTTGTGATCTGGCTGGCGGTCTTTCATACACCAAGTGGCCCTTAGATGTGCGCAGCTTGGGGCATCGCGATGTGATTGTTCGAGACTCTGTCTCGTGCACACTTTGTGGTATGATCGAGCCCGCCCTAGACCCCGACTAAGTGATCGGGCTGGAGTAAGTCTATGTAAGGGTTATAATACAATCGATAGTATGGTTGAGGCGACTTGTCTATGAGTATGGGAGTTCACCACCCATATCAGTTAGACTTGTGTGCGGACGATGAGGACCCATCTCAGTGGATCATCCGGCCTGAATGGGATGCCCCTCACGTTCGATGCTTTCCGAGAATGTTCTGTGCTTGGCCTTGTCTGCTTAGACAAGTGGGTACGGTTCTCGTCTCTCCATATGATTGTGTTGTAGCGAGGCTTGCATACGCTAACCCCGGGTCCCGACAGACTTGGTATCAGAGAAGGACTGACTGTAGGGTTATCAGCCTTGGCCGAAGTCGAGTCTAGCCTTCTATAGTTATATAGTTACTCTGGGGATATAAGGGAACAACGTAAGGCTTCTTTTTCTCCTTACCCTCATCGATCTGAGTTCTGAGTCACCCTTACCTTTTCTACGGGAAGATAGGACTAGGCTCATCTATGTCTGGCTAGAACATCTCGTTGATTGCCTCCTCATAGCCGTAGGATGGTTGTGGTTGTCCAGAGTCTCCGTGTTTTGAGTTCCTTGAAGAAGTTCTGTCCAATTTCTTCGAGGTTGTTTCATTTTCCATCCCAGTGTAGCTGTTATGCTGCCGGATTTGTCCCGTATTTCTATGAATCATTGCCTTTGCATTATAGTCTTCTCCTCCTTAAATCATATCCTTTTATCCTTGCCTCCATCGTACAACCTGTTCTGATTGTTGATTTTTATCACACAGGATGTCAGGTGGAACTCGTAGTGTTGTTCTTCGGAATCGAGACCATGATCGGAATCGAGATGATGATGAACTTCCACCCCCGCCTTCTGCGGCGGAAATCATGATGGAAGCTGAGCGGAATAGACGTGATCAAACACGCCTTCTGGAGCTCATCGAGCAGAATACCTCACGTCATCACAATGTGGTTGTGAGCATTCAGGATTTCATCCTCCTCAAGCCACCGGTATTCTGATGTTCTTCTGAGCCCCTTGAAGCTGATGATTGGCTCCGTTCCATCGAGCGTAAGCTTGATACAGCACATGTTGCTCCCGATGACCGAGTTATTTTCGCGGTATACTTCTTGGAAGGTGCTGCTCTTTAGTGGTGGGAGAACTATGTTGCAATGCAGCCAGATGGTCACGTAGTGACTTGGCAGGAGTTATGTGTTGCCTTTCGAGGGTACCACATTCTGGATGAGTTGATGGAGCGCAAGAAGGAAGAGTTCTGCAATCTGAATCAAGGTAAGATGTCCATTCATGAGTATGTGAGGGAATTCAACCGTCTTGCTCGTTATGCCCAAGATGAGATCACCACCGATGCCAGAAAGCAGGCAAGGTTCCGCAAGGGACTTAGCCCCATCCTTCGTCATGATCTCAACCTCCTTGAGTTTGCCACCTTTGAGGATTTAGTCAACAGATCCTTCAGAGCTGAGCATGGCAATGAAGTTTTCGAGAAGTCTCGCAAGCATGCTCTTGAGCTTGCCCCTTTGTGACGCCCCCAAAATCAGACCGTGTACAGTAATCATACACGCAAGGTACACGATCGAGATCAGGGACTCACGGTGAGATATCACAACACAACTCTACAAATATCATAATACAAGCTGTTTAATACAAGCCAGGGGCCACGAGGGGTCGAATACAACAGCTCGAGAGCACAAAGTCAGCGGAAGCAATAGTATCTGAGTACAGACACAAAGATACAAGGTTTCCTTAAGAAGGCTAGCACAAATCACAACAGATCGAAAAGGCGAGGCCTCCTGCCTGGGAACCTCCAAGCTACTCCTGGTCAACGGGGAACTCGACGTCGTAGAAGGCATCGGGGATCTTCACGTTGCGGTGGTCGACATCGGGGATCTCCTACTCCTGGACTCCAACGTCGACTGCAGCGGCCGATGAGGCAAAACAGTAAAGGAAATAAAGCAGGTGAGTATCTAGTATACCCGCGAGTCTTACGTCCGCTACTAAGCATTATGCATTGTATCAACGGAAAGAAGAGGTTGTATATAGTGGACTGAAAGACAGAAATCCAGAGCAAGGGTAAGAATCTAGGCCTAACGAAGACTAGCATCTTCCGACGGTGTCTTGCAGCAAGAGGTAAGAATCAGCCAACAGTTTATATAAAGCATAAAGTAACAATGCAGCAGAAGTTGCTGCAGCATTGTATAATAATAAGTTGTAATAATTAGCAATGCCTCCGAGTTCACCTCCTCGACATCCCCGCGAGGAAGAGAACCCGGAACCATACAGTTTAATAATAATAGTTTCTAGTGGTAAGATCCAGCTTCAGCATAAAGTGTTCTGTTACCGTGGACACGGCTATTCGAATAGATTAATCTTCCCTGCAGGGGTGCACTTGTGTTACGCTACACGCACGGATCTCCAGGGTGGCGGGAACCTTGTCAGGGAACGCTCCACCGAGGCTATCCGACACTTCATAGCCCATCTTTCAAACTCAACAGAGAGGTCATCCGCCGGACTATATCCTGTGTACGCGGGGCTTTGGACCCTAACCCCGACGTACTCCTGCACGGTGCAAGGCTGGCCGGTGAAGTTAAAGCAAATCCAAATAAGACACCACCGCGCGACCAAATAAGACAACACCACTTCCCGGCGCAGGCCGCGGTACTGCTGACGTCTGAAAAGTCCTCGGACGACACTACGAAGCAGAGGAGCCCATAACTCGTAATTCCCACGGGTAGGTAGTGTGTACATGGCATATAGCCAACTCAAGACATTCACTGAACAATTTAGTATTTTAATTAACCTGCATGACAACCGTTATCATTGCCTCACTTAACTGACCCGTGGACAACGACAGCAGCCATAACCACCAGTACATCGGTGCCGGCCCCGTTGTCCCACCAAGTAATTGCGGTTACCAACAAGGTGAACCGTCTCCTTACCTTGTCTCGTGTGTGCTCCTGGAGGAGCTCGACTTTCGGGGTTTGGTAACTCTCGCGGCCAACGACCAGGGCCCAAGCACACCGGTACACTGGTCGTACCCTCCCTGTCGTCCCGTCGCAATACCTCTCGCGGGCACCGTTGGGTCGCCCGACTTCTCACCTGAAGGACAACCGTTTTCAAGACCCTATGGCGGTAAGACAAAGTCAGCCTCGAGTGGAGTACAAGGATTACTCCTTGATAGCTCACACTTGAGGTGACTAGGCATAACCCAGATAGGGGCCTGAGGCGGTGTCTGCATTGTACCGTACCTGTGCAGTTATAATAATTGTATCCGCGTTCACTCCCCTGAGTGATCACGGCCCTCTATCTAATCCTAGCTAACAATGCGCAGGGCTCACTGCTGAATAATGCAAAATAATAATAATAGGCAGCATAGGATAAAGGAGGCACATCAAGGGGCGACAATGACAGGTTATGCAATTGAATAGGTAAGCAACGTAGCAGCAGCAGTAACAATGCCTAGTGCAAGAAATGTACAGAAAGATAGGCGATATCTGGGGAAGAGAATGGCTCTGCTTGCCTGGAAGCTCGACGGTAGTAGTAGGGTCGTCGACGAAGTAGTCGTACTCAGCAGCGGTGTAGTCGACGGCAGCAGCGGGGTCTACCGGATATTAAGGGGGGGAAGAAACAGTAAATACACAGCAAGCATATACAAACAGATGCATGACATGACAGATGAAATGTTAATGGTATTCTAACGCAGTGCAATGCACATTGCTCGGAACGTAAATTCATCTGAGGATGAACTACCGGCTCCGGGTGATTATCGGACAAGGTGTCCGGAGGGGGAAAGATCAAGCCGGAGGTGTCGTGGGTAGCGGAAAAACATAAGGGGGTGTGTCCGTGCTAGTTGATCTGTTCTGAGAAACATTCGTGTTCGGAATAAATTCATCCGGGCACTCTAACAGTACCGAACAATTTATCGGACAGTCGGTCCGGAGGGAGATGGTTCGATGTTCGTTGTGTTAGAGGGGTGTGATAGACATACGGATAGCGTATTCGTATTCTTTATATTTTTCTGATCAAGTTTGATATATAAATTATTTTCATCAGAGTTACGGTTTAAAAGATATTCAATTTCAAAGTTTTAATCAATTTAAAAAGAATTTCTGGAATTTCTTTTATATTTATCTAAACCTTATCCAGAACAGGAGAGTTGACTGGTCAAATTGACCAGTGGGCCAGGCCTGTCATAGGCACTGTTAATAAAATGATTTATTAAATCTAATTATTCCAGTGGGGCCCAGGTGTCATAGAGACAGGTTATAATTAACAGTTATATTAATTCAAAGGATATTTAATTGGGCTGGACCCACATGTAAGCCACTCAAGGGTTATTTCCATTATATTAAACATTACTTAATTTAGCTACCATTAAAATTAGGGGCATGGGCCCATTCGTCAGTGACCTGGGGAGGGGTATTACTGCTAATAGGGGGGTTAATTCCACGGTGTGGTCGCCGGCGACCAGCAGCACGGCGGCATTGGCCATACCAACGTGGGGAGCCGCGACGAGGGTGCGGGCTGCGGTGGTCGCAGCCGGCGTGGCCGGCGGCGCCGGTGAGGGGCGTGGCGCGGGCAAAAGAACGACGTGCCCGCCTGCGGCACGCAGCACGGCCCGGCCATGGCCTTGGCCACAACTGGGCGTGGCGAGCCTAGCGAGTAGAGGCCCGGGGCGAGCAGTGATTGCGGTGGCGCGCGGCCAGAGCAGGCGTGCGCGCGCGGGGTGGCCAAAAGGCACGCACTGGACGCGGCCTGAGGCAGCGGCGAGCACGGGTCCGGCAATGGTGGCCCGGCGGGGCACATCCCGACGACGACTGAAACGCAAGGGGGGGGAGGGGGATTCGAGGGGAGGCGCTCACGGCAAGGGGGTGGCCGCGTGCTCGAGGAGGCCGGTGTGCAGCGGAGGCGAGGAACTCGCCGTCGGTTGCCGGCGACAGAGGTGGAGGGAGTGGCGCGATTTCGGCGTTACAGTTCGTCCCGGCCCGATTGACTGCCCGAGGCGGCAGAGTCGAACGCTGGGAGGCGCACGGACAAGCTCCCTGTCACCGTGGAGGTGCGAGCTCCCGAAGGCACGCCCATGGCGGCTCGGGTGGGGGTGGGGAAAGGGGAAACGCAGAGGAGGGGAGGGGGGCAAATGGCCAAGGGGGCGGCAGACCGGGGGCTTATCCAGAGCACATGGGGGAGCAGGTAGGGGGGCAGGTGGAGGGGGGCCGGCATGGCTTGCCCTGGCCATGGCCATGCTGCCACGGGAGGGGGGGCAGGTGAGGGTGGTTGGATGGGGGAGAGAGAAGAGAGGAGTGGGCGGATGGGCCGGGGTGGGCCTCGCCTGGGGCGAGGCTTAGGGGTTTTTCATTTATTTTATTTTATTTTCTTACTGTTTATATATTTTAAATATTTTTGTATTTTTGTAAAATATGTAATAGGTTCCATAATTAGTGTTATGCTCCATATCAGTGCTACAAAAAGTTTGGGACATTTATAAACTCATTTGCATTTTGTTTTATTTAAAAAGATATTAAATGGTATTGTTTTGCTACTGTTTTATTTGTTTAACATTTTTAAACACGGTAATAAAATCCCATTCCACTTTTAATATAGCTTACTGTTATTTAGGAATTTTATAAAATTGGTCTCATAATTTTTAGTGCATTTAAAATTCCCATATGTTTATTAAAAATTTCATGGCAACTTAATAATCCCCAAGAAATTATTTTATTTCATAATATTACTAAATCACTTTAATAAAATATCCATTACTACATTATCATGGCCTAATGATTGCTAGGCATTTTATAAATAGATTCCATCATTTGGTTTAACTATGATTTCATTTTTATATTAACTTTCAAAATACTTTTTGATGACACCACAAGATTGGTTTCACAATCAACATAGACTTGTGATTATTCTAAGGACTAAGGGTGACTTGGTTTAACCATGATCATGTTGATTGACTGGCATCCACAATTCTTGGAGCAAAGTTTTATAATTTACCCAATTTGAAAAATTTATCTGGGTTGGAAATTGACAGAGCTATGATCAAAGGTGATCATGACTTGATCATCAACAGTAATGATCACTAACAGTGGAATCACTGTAGTGATTACTGTTACTGATTCTGAGGGTGTTACACCCTTCTTCCAGTTCACGCCCTCAGAAGCGCATGATCTGGATTCCTAACAGTTTGATCCACCAAAACAACCCACCAAGGCCATCACTTGTGCCGCCTCGTCCACCAGCTCCACCAAACAACCCAGCTCCCCGCACTATCTTTGGAGCCTGCTTCAGATGTGGCCAGCCTGGTCACTACTCTCGTGAGTGCCCCGTCGACCAAAATGCTCCACCCCATTCCAAAGGAAACCCCACTGTTCGTGCCAAGCCACCCCCGAAGGTTTCCACTGCCAAGCCATCCACCTCAGAAAATCTTGGACGTGTGAACCACATCTCAGTTGAGGAAACTGATAGTACTTCTGACGTCATTCTTGGTACGCTCTCAGTCAATTTTGTCCCCACTTCTGTCCTTTTCGATCCAGGAGCATCTCACTCATTCATGTCAGAGAGTTATGCACTTCGGCATGATGTATCCTTTGAAGAAATGTTCACCCCTATTATCATTCAAACTCCTGGTTCCAAATGGCAAACTAATAGAGTAATCCATGGCAATCAAATTGCAATTGAGGGTTTAGTATTCCTTGCATATCTTATAGCCCTCACGTCTTCAGACATTGATGTCATCCTAGGCATGGATTGGTTATCAAGACAACATGCTTTTCTTGATTGTAAAGCCAAGTCAGTTAGACTTACACATCCTTCAGGCCAGACAATAGATTACTCCTCACCAAGAACAAAAACCCAGGTGCATTCTTTGAATGTGCTTCCCCTTCCCGACCTTGAAGATGTTCCGGTGGTTCATGACTTTCCGGATGTCTTTCCTAAAGAGCTGCCGGGAATGCCACCCGACAGATGTGTAGAATTCATTGTAGATCTTGCCCCAGGAACCGCACCAATTTCCAGACGCCCATACAAAATGGCCCCACGTGAATTAGCTGAGCTTAAAACCCAACTTGAAGCTTTGTTGGAAAAAGGCTTCATCCGCCCTAGCTCATAGCCATGGGGTTGCCCCGTTCTGTTCGTAACGAAGAAAGATGGAACAGAAAGGATGTGCGTAGACTATCGCACGTTAAATTTAGCGACGATAAAGAACAAGTACCCACTTCCCAGGATCAATGATCTTTATGATCAACTTGCTGGATCCTCTGTCTTCTCCAAGATGGATTTGAGATTAGGTTATCATAAAATCAAAATCCGAAACGAGGACATTCCCAAAACGGCTTTCACTACTCGTTATGGTCTTTACGAGTACACCGTCATGTCCTTTGGTTTAACCAATGCCCCCGCCACTTTCTCACGCATGATGAATTCGATCTTCATGGAGTACCTAGATAAATTTGTTGTAGTTTATCTTGATGACATTCTCATCTACTCGAAGAACGAAGAAGAACATGCCGAACACCTAAGGCTGGTATTGATGAAACTTAGAGAGCATCGCCTGTATGCTAAATTCTCCAAGTGTGAATTTTGGCTACCAGAAGTGACCTACTTAGGCCACATGATTTCTGCAAAAGGCATTGCTGTGAATCCCGAGAGAGTTCAGGCCGTCCTTGACTGGACTCCACCTGAATCGGTTAAGCAAGTTAGGAGTTTTCTTGGCCTAGCCAGCTATTGTCGTCGCTTCGTCGAGAACTTTTCTAAAGTTGCAAAGCCTCTAACTGAACTCCTCAAGAAAGATAAGAAATTCCTATGGACTCCCAAGTGCGAGGAAAGCTTTCAAGAGCTAAAAAGAAGATAGACTTCTGCACCCGTACTTGCGCCTCCAGACACCAAAAGGGATTTCGAGATCTATTGTGATGCTTCACGGCAAGGGTTAGGATGCATACTTATGCAAGATAGACATGTGGTAGCTTACGCTTCACGCCAGTTGCGTCACCATGAAGAGAACTATCCTACCCATGATCTTGAACTCGCTGCCGTAGTTCATGCCCTAACAACTTGGCAACATTACCTCCTTGGTAATCGTTGTGAGATCTATTCCGACCACCAAATCCTTAAATATATATTCACCCAGCCAGATCTTAATCTCAGGCAAAGACGCTGGATAGAGTTGATAAAAGATTACGACGTAGGAATTTCTTACACCCCAGGCAAAGCCAACGTCATGGCTGATGCACTAAGTCGTAAGTCGTATTGTAAAAACCTCATGTTACAACAGTATCAACCACTTCTTCATGAGGAATTTCGAAAGCTCAACCTCGATATTGTTCCTCGTGGATCTCTTTTCAACTTGGTGGCGAAACCAACCCTTGAGGATCAAATCATAGTTGCCCAAAGGCGTGCACGAGGTGTTCGCCGGATCAAGGAGAACATTGCTAGCGGAGTTGCTAAATGTTTCTCCACAGATAGCAAAGGAACGGTATTCTTTGGAAATTGTTTGGTAGTACCTAAGAATAGGGAACTAAGGCAACTCATCCTCAAGGAAGCCCATGACACACCCCTCTCGATTCATCCCGGTAGCACAAAAATGTACCGAGATCTACGCCAGAGATTTTGGTGGACTAGGATGAAGAGAGACATTGCTCGATTTGTTGTCGAATGTGATGTTTGTCGTCGCATTAAGGCAGAACACCAAAGACCTGCTGGTACACTTCAACCTTTGCCTATTCCCGAGTGGAAATGGGACAAAGTCGGTATGGACTTCATCACCGGCTTTCCAAAAACCCAGAAAGGAAATGATGCCATCTTCGTGGTCATTGACCGACTTTCCAAAGTTGCTCACTTCCTTCCCGTTCGTGAGTCTATAACTGCTAGCTAGTTAGCAGACTTGTACGTCTCTAGAATTGTATCCCTTCACGGTGTTCCTTTGGAAATCAATTCTGATCGTGGTAGCCTTTTCACCTCTAGATTCTGGGGAAGCTTTCAGAATGCTATGGGAACTCATCTCTCCTTTAGTACAGCTTTCCATCCTCAATCTAGCGGTCAAGTCGAAAGGGTTAACCAAATTCTTGAAGACATGCTCAGAGCTTGTGTTATCTCATTCGGAAAGAATTGGGAGAAGTCTCTTCCATTCGCCGAATTTGCTTATAACCATAGTTTTCAATCTAGTCTGAACATGGCTCCTTTTGAACTCCTTTATGGACGACGATGCCGAACACCCCTAAACTGGTCAGAAACCGGTGAAAGACAACTCTTTGGACCGGATATGATCAAGGAAGCAGAAGAGCAAGTTCGCATTGTTCGTGATCAATTGAAAGCAGCCCAGTCTCATCAGAAAAGCTACTATGATCGTCATCATAGGCAAGAGAGCTACAATCTGGATGAGAAGGCTTACCTTCGGGTTACTCCTCTGAAGGGAACCCAAAGATTCGGTATCAAAGGCAAATTGGCCCCACGTTACATCGGACCTTTCCGCATTATTGCTAAATGTGGAGAAGTTGCCTACCAACTTGAACTACCCCCGCACCTTTTCCGAGTACATGATGTATTCCATGTGTCACAACTCAGGCGTTGCTTCAAGGACCCCATCCGCGAAGTCGACCATGAAACGCTTGATCTCCAAGATGACCTTTCTTATCGAGAGTACCCTGTTCGTATTCTTGATTCAGCTGAGCGTGTCACTCGTCGTCAGAAGATCAAGTTCCTCAAGGTGCAATGGTCTCATCACTCCGAGAAAGAAGCAACATGGGAAAGAGAAGACCGTCTCAGTGCCGAGTACCCCTCCTTCCTTCGCAGACTTCTGAATCTCGGCACGAGATTCTTTTGAGTGGGGGCGAGTTGTCACAACCCCAAGTTAGGTATGTGCTAGGATCAAGTGCTCCTTTGCATCATGATAAAAAAATTCAAAAGAAATCAAAATGGGAGAGAGAACACCCCCCAGATGAATTAATTCAAATGGCCAGATAAAAACTTGCTCCAAAAATTCCTTTTGCATTTTTGAAAAGTCTTATAAATGAGTGGGATCACATATAAAATGATGTGGTAGCAATCCCATGCTCATGGATTTTTCAATTATTCAAACAGGAGCATGGATTTAAATTTAAACCCCTATTTGAATTAAAATTCAAATTATTTGAATTTTAAAAGTGCTCAAATTTTATAAGTGGCTAGCTCTATTTTTTATGAGGCCATATAAAAATTTGTGGCATTTAAAAAATGCCTAGCTAATTAAATTAGCAGGGCCAACACATTACAGAAATAATAAAAAGAAAAGAGCAGAGAACCACTTACCTCACGCCCTGGGCGAAGCCCACCTTCCCCAGCCGGCCCAGCCCACCAGGGGGCTCCCCTGTCGTCTTCCCCGGGCACGAGCACACAGCTGCGTGCCCGGCATGCCGCAGCCGTCGCGGTGGCAGCTCCCCAGCCACACCCCTGCCTCCTTCTCGCCGCCACGCGTGTCCAGGAGAAGCCCAGATCACTTCCCCCTCCATCCTTGCCCTCTATTTCTCCTCCCCGGCGGAAAATCGCGGACTCCCGAAACCCTAGCGAATCACCGTCGAGCCCCGACGCGGCCACTGGCCGAGCAAGCTCAAGCCAGCATGTCCATGGAGCTCCCCGTGGTCGTCTTCGTCTAGTCGTCGTCTCAATTTGAGCCAAGGCCCAGTGGAAGCGCCGTCCCCTTCAAGCTTTCGCCGTCAGTCGTCTTCGTCTCCGGCGACCAATTAACCGCCACCGACTTCTCCTCCGGCCATGCTGTGCTCGCCATCGCGTTCAGGTGAAGCCTACGGTCATTCCCCTGCTATCCCTAGCCCTCTCTCGTTCCCTGTGCGCCATGCCCCTTGTCCAGTGCTCCGGCCACCGCGCGCGGTCGACGTAGCTGTGCTCCAGAGCGCTCTCGTGACCCCCCGATGGCACCACTGGATGCGGAAGGTGACGAGGAGCAAGGTCGTGCCCTCCAGACCCCTCGCTGTGCCCAAACCCTCGACTCCGGCAAGACTCCGGCGAGTCCCGAGCCGCCGTCGCCATTAACCCTCCCCTCTCTCACTGACCCGTGGGCCCAAGGCCACTAACTAACCCCCTGGTTAGTTTAACTAACCGGGTTAATTAACCCCCCCCACTGACACCCCGGCCCCACTGGTCAGCCCCCTGCTGACGCCATGTTGGCGCAGTGCTGACGCAGTAAAGCTTTTAAATCAATTTAGTTAATTTCAGTAATTCCAGAAAATTCCAGAAAATAGCTTAAACTTCAATAAATCATAACTAATCATTTTAACTCCAAATTGGACAAATAATATGTCTAAAATTATCAGAAAAATACAAGGATTATGAATATGCAACTTGTTTCTATGTTTAACCATTTTAAAATGGGCGAACAGTAGCAAACATGCATATGGATCCTTTTTGAATTCAAATTTGGAGTGATTTTGCAAATGACTTTGCAACACACCTCTTTTGAATGGTTTCATCCACACATCAGAGATATTGTCTCAACTATACCACATCACTTCATGCTCAACCTTTTCAAATAAACTTCCATGCATTCAAATGCATTGGAAATTCATCGATAAATCAAATGGAGTTTGAATTTGCATTTCAAATGCAATATACTCCTTTTAAATAGAATTGTCCACACAATGCAACCATGAACATCGCCATTGCAATCTTATTCATGTGATTGTGCATTGTACATTATGTTGATCCTATGATTGTCATGTTGCTGATAGAAGTGGAGACGGAAACCGAGATCATCCCATTCGTTGAAGACCCCGTGACTGAACCTCGTCAGCAAGGCAAGCAAACCCCCATTGATCATGTCGATAAAATCCCACTTCCCTCTCATGTCCCGCTTATGCATTGTTTAGGATGATCACCATGATAACGTTTCTACCGCATAGTTGAACCCATATCCGTTGCATGACCTATCATCTTGTCATAGTAGTAAGCAAACCACAATCCTAGCAGATGTAGGAGTTGGTTGATATCATGTGGCCCCTGCAACTGTTACTGCTTATTGCATGCTTAGTGGTACAATGAGGTTGCTTTTGATGTGAGTCGGGATGATAGTGAACATGGTGTTGATGAAAGTGAAACTGTGTTGGTGAATCTACCCTAATACAAGGTGAACGATGAGAGGCTGTGTAGGAGTACACAGTGGGTTGTCTTGTTGAACACCGCCTTAAGTCCGAGTTCTTGTGTGGTGATCCAAGAAGAAGAGTACAACCACACATTGGGCTCACTGACCCCTCTCATCCTAGTACCTCACCCCGTTCGAACCCTAGAAGTCGCAGTAGTTCGGAGTTCTGGTAGGGTTGTGGCACGTTCTGCGAAGTGGATGAACGGCTTTTCAAGACCGGCTTGGGACCCTCCACACATCGTTTGAGGCTGTACTGGAACCTCGGCCGGACTTCCATACGGATCCCCCTCAGATAGGCGACTCTCTGGACTAGAACGGAGCTGTGGGTGAAGTGTTGTGGTGGCATCCTCGCTGTCACCTCTTGAACGGTGACACGCAAAAGGCGGTAACTGATGAAACGTGTGTGTAGCGGTACACCCCTGCAGGGTTAACAAAACTATTCGAATAGCCGCGTCCGCGGTTAAGGACTGCTTGGAAAGCTTAGCTTGATTATTAGACAACTTGAACTGGATACTTCTAAAATACACCAAGATAAGTGTGAGTGCTATGGCGTGCTTTCTCGTGGGGAAGTCGAGGAAGGCACCATAGTGGTGTAATTGGTTGGAGAAAGTAGTGGACTCGTGTATGCTTCTTACCTCAAGTCTGGTACTCGTAGTTCAGGACTAGCCAAGTCAAAGCTGGCACTTATGCAAGTGAAACCCCACCTCCCTTTACCTTGATACATGTGCATGAGTAGTATAGCTCCTACGTAAGTCTTGCTGAGTACGACTTTGTACTCACGTTTGCTTATTCTATGTTTTAGATGAACCCACCTACCTGATGGTGGATTCTACCCGAAGCTCGAAGAATGAAGACTCAGACCAAGACCAAGCTAGTGTAGTCCCAGTCAGCAGACTGGTTCCCTCGTGGAGGGCTTGTTTATAGATAAGGCTTCTCTAAGCCATTTGTTAAACTTGTCTGTACTCAGACCTACTTTGCTTCCGCATGCTTGTTGTAATGTTGGATCACAGACTTGTGATCTCTGTGTGCACTCTGTAAGAGTTATCAATAAAGTATATACTTTGTAGAGAATTGCAATGATACCTGCTGTTCATACTAGACATGTGTGTTGCGTGTATGTTTATAACATGCATGTCTTAGTATGGGTTTTCGAGACCTTAGTTGTGATCTGGCTGGCGGTCTTTCATACACCAAGTGGCCCTTAGATGTGCGCAGCTTGGGGCATCGTGATGCGATTGTTCGAGACTCTGTCTCGTGCACACTTTGTGGTATGATCGAGCTCGCCCTAGACCCCAACTAAGTGATCGGTCTGGAGTAAGTCTATGTAAGGATTATAATACAATCGATAGTATGGTTGAGGCGACTTGTCTATGAGTATGGGAGTTCACCACCCATATCAGTTAGACTTGTGTGCGGACTCTGAGGACCCATCTAAGTGGATCATCCGGCCTGAATGGGATGCCCCTCACGTTCGATGCTTTCCGAGAACGTTCTGTGCTTGGCCTTGTCTTCTTAGACAAGTGGGTACGGTTCTCGGCTCTCCATATGATTGTGTTGTAGCGAGGCTTGCATACGCTAACCCCGGGTCCCGACACACGGACCCATGGTCCAAGGTAGACTACTCACGGCACATCCGGGAAGCGTCCATGGTAGATGAGAAGCTCCCGGAGGTCAATCCTCCCTCCGGCAGGGTGCCGGGAAGGGTCCTGACGGTGCTCCCAATCTTGGAAGCGCGGCGGCGGCGGAACAGAGGCAAGTTTGTGAAATAGGGTTCTGTCTCCGGAGTTTTCCCGTGACGGAGATTAAATAGGCGAAGGGGGCAGCCAGGGGGCACCAGGGGTCCAGACGCCCAACCTGGTCGCGCCAGTTGGCCCCCTGGCCCTCCATCGGGGCACTGGAAGCTTCCGGCACGCTGATTTTTTATCTCATTTTTCCCGGATTTTTGGAGCACCCTTTATATGGGGAAAAACTGAAATAGAAAAACAGCAGAAAACATGAACTGGCACTGGGTGCACTGAGTTAGTAGGTTAGTCCAAATATGATCAAAAGTGTATGAAAGTGTATCTAGATCATAGCAATATCACACAAAACATGCATGGAACGAGCAGAAATTATCGATACGTTTGGGACGTATCAGTGCCGTTGTCACTTCTAATTGCCAAAATCTTTGAGTTGTGTTGACGTTGAGCTTCATTGGCAAACTCAATGACGGTTTGGTGGGTCTCACTTTTCTTCTTGAATAAATAAACCCATGTATATCTTGAGTAGTCATCCACAATAACCAAGCAATACTTCCTTCCGCCAAGACTATCATATGAGGGAGGCCCAAAGAGATCCATGTGAAGGAGCTCCAAAGGCCTCTTGGTGGATATGATATTCTTGACGGGATGTTTCTTCTCATGTAGCTTCCCTTCAATGCACGCCCTACAAGCATGATCTTTGGCAAAGCTAACATTTGTTAGTCCAATGACATGCTCACCCTTGATAAGTGTTTGCAAAGACCTCATATTGACATGGGCTAGTCGTCGGTGCCAAATCCATCCCACATAAACTTTATCCATTAGACACATGGCGGTTTTTGTGGGGACTTTTGAAAAATCCACCACATACATACCGTCCTCCACATGTCCAACAAAGGCTACTTTAAGAGTTTTGCTCCACATCAAGGTGACCGTGTCTTTATCAAAGAAAGTGCAAAGGCCCATCATAGCCAGTTGACGAACGAATAGTAAATTAAAGGCACAAGTCTCAACTAGTAATACTTTCTCAATGGAAGAGTCCGGAGAAATTATTACTTTGCCAAGACCCAATACCTTTGAGGTGTTTGCATCACCAAATTGGACACGGGTGGTTCGAGATGGTCCAAAATCAATGTCCACCAACATGTCCTTGCTTCCGGTCATATGACTTGTAGCCCCGCCATCAAGTATCCATGAACCTCCACCAGAAGCCGCCACCTACATGAGATCAATGCTTGGATTTAGGTACCCATTCACGAATGGGTCCTCCAGCGTTAGTAACAAGGGTCTTAGGCACCCAAATGGACCATGAAATATACTCATCAAAAGAACCAACAAATTTGGCATAAACATGCCCATCATTAGTGCAACAAAGAACATAAGAGGGGTTAGTCGATCCGGCAAAGTCATTGGGGATGGAACCACTCCTTTTTGTCACTCCACCCTCATTGGCCTTTGCCACCTTTTCTTGAGGCTTCCCCCCTTACTTCACAAAGGTGACTTCCTTTGAGGGAGAGGGGGGCCTTGCCCTTCTTCTTTTTGTTCTTCTTCTTTGATGAGCTTGCACCAAAACCAATGCCTTCCTTGCTAATGACCTCCTTTTGAGAACTCAAGATATCATTAAGGTTCTTCTCTCCTTGAATGCACGAAACAAGTCCCTTCTCAAGTTGTGCCTTCAACCTAGCATTTTCCTCAATGAGAGGAACATGCTCACAACAAGGATTAGAGGAACTGGGTTTCTCTACCATAATAATAGGAGAAAAGGTATTAATCTCTTTAGTGACAGTTTCCTCATGTGCCTTCTTGAGAGCCATGAGTTCGTGCTTTAAGGACTTGTGGTCCTTTTCGACTTTCTCATGGTCCATAAGAAGTCTTTCATGAGCCTCAACAAGTTCGTCATTTTTAGTCATGAGGTCACAAGCAATGGCATTAGAATGTTTAAGGTCAAGTTTT
Organism: Bromus sterilis; assembly: GCA_950022295.1. NCBI lineage: Eukaryota > Viridiplantae > Streptophyta > Magnoliopsida > Poales > Poaceae > Bromus > Bromus sterilis. Next base: position 339,947,951 of record OX465596.1, on the reverse strand, counting down.
AGCTTAGAGATATCACTAGCATAAGTCTCATCAAGAGACAACTTAAGCTCACGCTCCTCTTCAAGAGAATGAGATAGCTCCCCTATCTCATCTGCATAGTCGCGACTATGGCCTTGCAACTCGGTGATAGTCTCATCAAGTTGCTCAATGTGAGCATGGGCTTCACCTAATTGTTCCAAGAGAGCCACAAAGTGTCTCTTGGCTTCACCTTTGAGTTTGGACATGAATCACTCGAATTCATTTTCTTCTAGTACCTTGGGATCCTCATTTTCCTCCACACAATCAAACAAAGATGGGTTAGTGGGAGTAAACAGTTTAGAGTGAGGTGTTACCGAGGTAGTCTTGGCCAGAAGGCACTTGTGTATGATGTGAGGGTTCTCGTTGGGGGAGTTGAAGAGAGACGTTGATGAGGTAGATTCGATGGCGATAGCAACAGTGGCGGTTGCCACAATCTCACTGCCTTATTCATCATCCTCATCATCGGATTAGTATTCTTCTTGAGCCACCAACACACGTTGTGGCTTCTTCTTCACAAAGTTATTGTTCAATGGTGACTTGTTCTTATCCTTACGGATGAGCTTGCCACCGTGATCTTCTCTCTTCTCATATGGACAATCCACAACAAAATGACTCACATTGCCACAATTGAAGCAACTCCTCATCCTTTGGCCCTTTGGCTTGAAGCTACTTGTGTTGGACTTGAAGTTCTTCTTATTTCCCCAAAATTGTCTTGAGGCAAGAGCCATGTGCTCATTGTAAGCATACTTGGTGTCCTCCGGTCCAACATCCTCTTCATCATCATCTTCCTCAAATTGAACTTCTTTGGCCTTCGAAGCGAGAGACGACATTTTGGTGCCACTTTGGCGAGCCAATTTCAACTCGGTTGTGGATTCCAAGATATCCATGGCAAAAAATTCATCCAAGACTTGGTTGGAGGTCAATTCATGGAACTCGGGCCTTTGACGAATGACCATGGTGATCTGCTTCTTGTGTAGGAGCATAGCCGTGATGAACTTCCTTTTTATCCATCCATCATCGGTGTCCATGCGCCTTGTCAAACTTCGAGCACTGTATGCTAGAGCTTCCCATGAGAGTCTTCTCAAGAAGATCCCACATCTCTTTGGCCGTTTCACACTTTCGGACAAGATTATGTTGCTCTTCCTTCAACCCATTTCCTATCACAAGCAATGCATGACTGTTGATGATGTTGTCCCGATATTCTCTTGGGGTCATGTTGTGGCGGTCACGAGGATTGAATCCCTCCTGAATGATGCGCCACAGCTCCACCGAGGAGCCCTTCAAGTGTCTCTTCATGCGATGAGCCCAAACTAGATAAGCATCTTTGTTAAGGACGAGGCTCGGGAAGAGGTAATGAGTTATTGGTAACGGGAGGAGCAACCGCGAAATGAATACCCGATCCATTCCCTTGAAGAGGAATGGAACGGCTATCATTCCTACCACCATAACTAGATTGGGAGATGACATCTCCTCCACCCAACTTTGGAATTTTGGGGGTGATGTTGGGGTTTCCCTCCATGGGCATCCTCGACATGAGACTACTAAGCATATTAGTAACTTGATTCATGTGAGCCTTAATGGAGGACATTCCTTCATTGTACTCAATGGATTGTGGCTCCGAGGTGGCCTCAAGCTCTTGATGGCTCCAAACCAGAAGAGTAACAAGATCCACAACAAAATGTACGAGGAACAAGATTTCATTTGAATGGAATGTTAGATCTAGGTCTCTTCCCTCAATCCCTAGCTACACAACAAGTTTGAGTGGCTAGAGATGGAAATCGGAGTCGACGAAGCTTTTGGGCGTCAATGGATAAAGAGTGTAGCAAGAGGTAGGTGGCACGGAGGAAGAAGACCTCCTTTTATACCTCTGTCTCAATCCAACCGTTATGCGCAGAAAAACACAGGCTGGTACAACCGGCCTACCACAAACGAGCCAACCTTCCTCCCTAACCCTAGCCTGTGGTTGAATGGGTAGAGCGGTACAACCGCTACCACCCCAGTAGTACCGGATTTACCGGTACAACCGGGGGCCCCCTGCTCCACTACCGGCCTAGGTCAGAGGAGATCGGGCTATGCCCGGTGGAACGACCGGTGGGGGCCGGTACAACCGTGCCCCCCCAAACCCTAGCCCACAGCTGAGGGGAGAGCGGTTGTACCGCTCCTGGCACCGGTTGTACCGGATTTACCGGTACAACCGGGCCACCACCGCTCGGCTACCGGCCCGGGTTAGAGGGGATCCCCCACCATCCCGGTGGAAGCACCGGTGCAGGGCCGGTAGTACCGGCCCCTGACCAGGGCGGTACAACCGGCCCTTGGACACCGGTACAACCGGTCTAGAGGTGACCAGGCTGATGAATCCCTTTTCTCCTTTGCGCCCGGACCGGAATTGGTCCCATAACTTTGTGTCATGTATGTGTACCTGAAACACTCGAGACATGGTTAGATATGTAATACGGTATTGTAATCAACACCAAAACCCAAGGGCGGGAAATGTTCCATCAACAGCTCATCTGGGAAGCGTCCATGGTGGTGGAGAAGCTCCCGGAGGTTAATCCTCCCTTTGACAGGGTGCTGGGACAGCGTCTCCTGGCAACCCCGGTCTTGGAAGCACGGTGGCGGCGGAAGAGAGGGGAGATCGCGAAAAAGGGTTATGTCCTCAAGGGTTTTGGTACGAGAGGTAAATATAGGCGAAGAGGGGGCAGCCAGGGGCCACCAGGGAGTCCAGGCGGCCCCCGGCGCGACCTAGGGCGGGGCCGCGCCCCCTGGGAGCCTGGACGCCTGGTGGGGCCCCCTGGCCCACCTTCGAGCATTTAGAAGCTTCCGCATCGCTGATTTTTTATATATTTTCCCATAATTTTTTGGGCACTTTAAGTAATGGGAAAACCTGAAATACAAAAACAGCAGAAAACAGAAATTTGCACTGTGGTGCACTGAGTTAATAGGTTAGTACAAATATGATAAAAAGTGTATGAAAGTGCATCAAAATCATAGCAATATCACCCAAAACATGTGATACGTCTCAAACGTATCTATAATTTATGTTTGCTCCATGCATGTTTTGTGTGATATTGTTATGCTTTTGATACACTTTCATATCTTTTTATAACATATTTTGGAACTAAACTATTAATGGTTGCAAGAGTGAACAAGTTCTTGTTTTTGTACTTTATGTGTAGGAATTACTTGGATAAAGGAAAAATCACAAAAAGGAGCCTTGTAGGAGTTGGACTCTAACTCTTCTGAAATCTGTCCCCACCAGACAGGTTTTAAAGATCGCCTCGGAAACGCTAGAAGACGGCCTCAAACGGACAAACTTAAAACTACAAAGTTGTAGGCAATTTTTTTCCGGTGGATTTAGACATAAAATTCGGCCCAATCGGAGTTCGGACGCTTTCAGAAACCCCGAAATACAGAAGACGTAATCTGGATGACGGGAATCCGAGAGTCTATATAAAGAGAGGAAACCTAGGTCAAAGGGCACCACGAAATTTCCTCCCCCTTGGCAGCCGTCTTGAGAGGGAGATCAATCTCCATAGCAGCACCATCTCCAAGTAAGAAGAAGGGGCCAAGGACCGCTGCCCCCAAGGGCCGTGGCCGTGGACGTGGGCGCCGCCGCCGCCGTCGCCGTCTCCTTCATCTCCTCCGGGCTGCACCTCTCCATCAACAACTCTCCCTCTCACCATGTCCATGTGTGAGTAGTTCCTCCTCGGGGATAAGGCTTGTATCTTGATCTATGCGGTTTCTCTCTCTCCCATGATGTGATCTTTGTTGTGATCATAGACTATGTTAATCTAGGGTGATCCCATGATATTTCCCCTTCCTCTATGTATTGGATTGATGTACTCAATTGATCTTATCTAGTATAATCTCCGAGACCAAGGTGACAGCGGTCTATTGGACATGGGTTAGAAGAATATTATCATGAGTGATTTCCTCTTTTGTGTGTGGATTGAAGATTGAGAGTCTCTTGGTGCTTGTCTTTGACTATCCTTTAGATATGTTGTGGTGATTGTGGTACTCTCTTTGGATGGGCGCGGTGACATTGGGAAATCCATAGATTGAGAACTACGAACTCTGAGGTGTGCTTTTGTAGCCCTACACAATTCTCGTCCTCTCTTGACCACAAAGGAATGACCTCCGAGTACGTCTCCATTGCATGTTTTATGGGAAATATCATGTGATTAGACTATGTTAATGTTGTTGGGAGTTGCCACTAGTGAAAGTATGAAGCCTAGGCCTTGTTTCCATCATTGTTACACTGTTTGCACTCACTTTTGTTACTTGTTTCTTTGCTGCACTTTTTATTACAGATTTATATTACTTCGTTTTATCACACCTATCACCCATATTTTACCATCTCTTCGCCGAACTAGTGCACCTATACAACTCCTAGTTGTATTAGGTGTGTTGGGGACACAAGAGACTTCTTGTATCTTAATTGCAGGGTTGCTTGAGAGAGACCATCTTCAACCTCTACTTCCCTGAGTTCGATAAACCTTAGGTCATCCACTTGAGGGAAATTGCTGTTGTCCTACAAACCTCTGCGCTTGGAGGCCCAACTTAGTCTACAAGAATAGAAGCGTGCGTAGACATCAACATGCATGGAGCAAGAAAAAATTATAGATACGTTCAGATCGTGATGAGTTATATTGCTATGATCTATAATCTCTGTTTGCTCCATGCATGTTTTGTGTGATATTTCTATGATCTAGATACACTTTCATACACTTTTGATCATATTTGGACTAACTTATTAACTCAGTGCACCAAAGTGCCAGTTCCTGTTTTCTACTGTTTTTTTATTTCAGGTTTCCCTCATATTAAAAGTGCTCCAAAAATTCGGGAAAAATCAGATAAAAAATCAGCGTACAAGAACCTTTCAGAAACACCTGGGTAGGGCCAAAGGGCCACCACCAAGGGTCCAGGTGCCCTGGTGACGTGCCCTAGGGATGGGCCGCGCCAGGTGGCCGCCTGGACACCTGGTGGCCCCCCGGGCTGCCCCCCTTCGCCTATTTATTCTCCTTGACGGGATTTTTTCGAAGACAGAACCCTTTTTCGTGATCTCTCCTTTGTTCCGTAGCCGCCGCGCTTCCAAGATCGGGAGCGCCAGCAGACCTCTTCCCGGCACCCTGCCGGAGGGAGGATTGACCTCCGGGAGCCTCTCCTCCACCATGGACACTTCCCGGATGATCCGTGAGTAGTCTACCTTGGACCATGGGTCCGTGATCAGTAGCTATGTGATGTTCTCCTCCCCTCTTTGTTCTTCATGGATTAGACCTCGTGAGCTGCCCTACATGATCGAGGCGCATATGTAATTTTCTGTTGTTGCTATGCTGAGTTTGCTGGGATCTGATGGATTATGAGACTATGTTCAGTTTGTGATTGAGTAATATATTTGGTTTTATCTTTTATATTTTTGTTCCTAAGTACTTCTTGCATGTTCTCCGTTGTTGTTTATTGCTTTGGCCAAATAGTAGGTAGTGACTCCAAGAGGGAACGTTATGCTCGATTTTTGGGTTCATGCCCCCTGATGACACGCTTGAGTAACAGAAACATGAGTCTACGGGATATGTTGTTGCCACAAGGGGGAAAACGGTGCTTGTAACCGCGGTTGCAAGGATTGTTTACTTTATGCAGAGTTCTTTTAATGCACTTGTATGTTGCTTTGCGTTTACACTTTGGGTGGGGCTTGCAACTTAATACCAGTGAGATCTTCTGGATAGATATCTCAAGGTGGATGATTAGTAGTAGATGCAGTTGGATTTCCGTCTACTTATTTTGGCGTACCGCCCATGCTTTTGAGCCTCTTCCTTTCTTTGTAGCATAGTTAGCATTGCGGTGCGTTTTTAATCCTGTCAATTGCCCAGCAGTGATTTTTTCTACCTCGCATAACAGTTTTATCGTCTTTTGGGAGAGAGACATCACTAGTGAACATCATGGGACCCCAGTCCATATCCTCATCACTGTTTACACGCTCAATTTATTTCCTGCTTTTACTTTCTAGTTGCTATCATTATTATCCTTTATCCCTTGCGTTTGATCCCTTGTAAACAACAAGGCCGGAGAGATTGAAAACCTCTCTGAACTTCGTTGGGAGAAAAGTTATTTGTGTGTGTGCAAGTCCAGGTCAAGGAAGCAACTTTTGTCTAAAACGGTGTCATTGTTTCCTTGCCACCTACTTATCACTTTCGGAATCCTACGGGAAGACACTCTAAACCTTGGCATCTTTGCCAAGGGAAATTTGCTGCTATCCTACATCTCACCTTCCACTTGGGGTAACCAACGAAGGGCGAGAAGCCATTATCACTTCCACACCATCAATTACTCAAGAAAAAAATATAAAAGGTAAACCAAATATATAACTCATCACGATCTGAACATAAGCTCATAATCCATCGGATCCCACCAAACACAGCATAGCAACAACAGGAAAATTACATAGGTACCTTGATCATGTAGGGCAACTCACAATGTCTAAACATTGAAGAACAAGATTGGAGAGAAGACATCACATAGCTACTGGTCATGGACCCATGGTCCAAGGGGGACTACTCACGACACATCCGGGAAGCGTCCATGGTGGTGGAGAAGCTCCCAGAGGTCAATCCTCCCTCCGACAGGGTGCCAGGAAGAGGTCTTCTGGTGCTCCCGATCTTGGAACCGCGGTGGCAGCGGAACAGAGAGGTATTTCGCGATGCGGGGTTCTCCTCGAGCGTTTTCTGGACGAAGAGGTAATATAGGACAAAGGGGGAGCCAAGGGCCACCTGGGGCTCCCAGGCGCCCTGGTGGCGCGACCAGGGGTGGGGCCACGCCACCTGGCTACCTGGGCACTAGGTGGGGCCGCTTGGCCCTCCTTAGGGGTTTCAGAAGCTTCCGTCACTCTGATTTTTATTCTAGAATTTTGTGGGCATTTTAAATTGGGGAAAAATCACTGCAACTAAAGACATCAGCAGACATAAACTAGCACTAGGTGCACTGAGTTAGTAGGTTAGTCCAAATATGTGTAAAATGATATGAAAGTGTAGCAAAACATGTAGCAATGTCACATAAAATTGCATGGAACAAGCAGAAATTATAGATACGTTTGGGACGTATCACATAGATAAAGCAAAGCAAATTTCCCCTAACTTAGAGGATAGGGCTTATGTCTCCCATAGGACTCCAAGGTCGACAAGTAGGTGGTTCGACAAGTGATGCGCCATTGGAAATCACTTGCTTTACCTGGACCTGCACACACAACAGATAGCTTTGCTCCCAACGAATACAAAGGGGTTGTCAATCCCTCCGGCCTTGTTTTTTACAAAGGATTAAACACAAGGGAATAATGATAGTAGTGATAATGATAGCAACTGAAAGTAAAAGCAGTAAATAAAGTGGAGGTGTAAACAATGGTGGAAATATGGAACGGGGTCTCATGATGTTCACTAGTGATGTACCTTTCCCAAAAGACGATAAAACAACTAAGTTGGGTGAACAAATTACAGTTGGGCAATTGACAGAATTATAAATGCATCGCAATGCTAATTATGCTACTTGAAATTAAGAGGCTCAAAAGTATGGGCAGTACGCCAAGACAAGTAGAGGTAATATAGGCCTAAGGGCGGAGCCAGGGGCCACCTGGGGCTCCCAGGAGGGACCCCTGGCCCTCCTTCGGGGTTCCAGAAGCTTCCGCCATGCTGATTTTTATTCGGATTGTTCTGGAATATTTCGAGCAATTTAAACTGGGGAAAAGAATCACTGCAACTAGAAGACATCACCAGACAGATACTGGCACTAGATGCACTGAGTTAGTAGGTTAGTCCAAATATGTGATAAATGATATAAAAGTGTAGCAAAACATGTAGCAATGTCACATAAAAGTGCATGGAACAAGTAGAAATTATAGATACGTTTGAGACGTATCAGACGCTCATGGCGGGCATCGCGAAAGGTGGCGGGTTCCTGTAGCTCCTCCAATAAGCTTGTCCCTTCTGAAGGGGCGGATCTTCGATGAATCTTGTTCTTCTGGCTCCTCTTGTTCCATGGTGGTGGAAGAGGATCTTCGTGGCGCTAGATTTGTGGTCGATATGCATCTCGGTGTCTAGCTACTGCAACCCTTTTCCTATGCTTCATCTCGGCGGCGATGCTGTCGGTGCTGCACCGACTCGTCATTGAATCCGTGGTCTGAAGGGAGGCCTTCTCTGGTGCATACGCGCATGGCAGCTAGCCGGCGTCACCAGCTCTCTAACCTCGTGGCCAAGATGCCAAAGTGGAGGCCCTTATGCTCATGCAGCACGACATCTTTGGGCGACTTCATCCCAAGTGGCACATTCCGTGGCGATGAGGGAGCTGGCCATGATGGGAAGCATCGACGCGACGAAGACGGTGGACGAAGACGAGGACCTGATCGTTTAATTTTTCTCTTAGGGTTCTCGTTGTAATTTGCAAGCTCCTATCTGTTATTTTGTGCTTTATCATGGACTTTATTGTAAAATGTATCATCGATGTGGATTGATGTAGTCCGTTTCTTCGAGACCCTTCTTTGTTCAAAAAAAATTGACCCCTTTAAATTGAGAGGGACTAGTCAAAGAGCACCCATTGAAGATAGCGGGCAATTTGATCCTACATGTCGCCATGTGTCACGAGCTGTTTTTTAATGATTTTTGCTTTTTATCTCCATTTTCTAAGGTTTCCATGAAAAAATAATACTTATTTTGTTTTTTCGCGTGGGAAACATAATTATGCTATCCAAAAAAGGTGAAAATAACAATATGTTTTCATTTTTTTAATTTCTATTTATGTTTTTCTTCAAAAAGAGAGTTTATTTAAACCTATTAACATGAGATCTAGTTTAGAAGTTCTCGACGTGAGAAATGAAACGGTGAAACGACTTGTGATTTGAACACATGGTTTAAGAGATATAAGAAAAATGAATCTACAAAAAACATAAAACTCTTAGGTCATGACTAGTGTCGTACATGCAGCGCATCACTTGTCATCGCAAAAGGTGTGTGAGTGGCCTTTGCAAGAGATACCCTCTAAATATTGATTTCGGCTATATGAGGCGATTCATGTTTCAATGTTCACTTGTTTGTTATACATAAACTTTTCTTTGCTTCTCGTGTTCGCCAAATTAACAACCGGTCTTGTACATAAATTCTTTTCTAGTCATCTTGTAAAAAATCAACAACCGGTCTTCTTGTTAAAACAACAACAACCAGTCCTCCTATCGTCCCCTCCTTCTTTGCTTGTCACGCTCCACCAATGTTGAAAGGTTTCAATAATCCTTTGGGCTTCAAATAATTAACGATCACCCACCATAGTTGCGTTGAAGTGCTCTCAATACGAGACTCCATAGTTAGCTTCCACTAAACAAACGAGTTAGGATTCATGGAAGGCGGAGCACCAACATGATTAATATGCGTATGAGGAATATGTTGAGATTTTATATGAAGGCTCAACGATATTATAGGATTGTGCGGTCGTAGGCTTAGCAAGAGTGAGAGGTTCTCTAACACTGTCCACATCAACTGTTGCATTTGGCACAAATGAAGATGATGCAAGGGGAGGGAGAGGGGGGGATAGTGGCAACAAACACACGTCCACATATTCCCTTAATGTAGATCTGACATGAACAAGGAAGCGTTGGTGCTTGCGGGAGCAATGGGGTTTGCGAGAGGCGCAGAGAGAACACATTAGTTCTTCTTCCTAGCGCTTCATTCACACCCTCATCATCTAGATCAGTCATATACTCTTTGTGTGGTTCAGATCGAATAAGAGCCAAATATCTTGCACCAATTGAAAGGGTCAAATATATTATTATCAACTAGAGGGGATGGGGGTGAATAGGCAAATAATTTTTGTAACTTAATTACCAATTTTTTAAGAGGAAGGGACCTTCTGTTGATACGCAAATAGGTGAGAACAACCTACATGACAGGCTAGCTAACACAAGGTAAGCTGAGCAACAAGCTAAAGTAGCAAGCCAACAACAAGCAAGGTAAGCATGGTGCACGAAAAAATTAATCACAAGTCAGTCAGAGACACCGATTTTATCCTAAGTTCACACTTTTCGGGGAATGCAAATATCCATACGACGATATCGAAGGCAAAACTCCAGAGTACTACTAAGCGGCTCCAAATGATTTTACTCAAGACAGATCTTGAAGGCGATCATCACACATTTACAAGCTTCTTGGAGCACACTATAAGCAGGGATAGTTTCGGGATTTGGCACCTACCGCCTAAGAGCCCAAGCTCCAAAAGTAGCAAGTGTTGATGGAGAAATCGAGCGGTAAACACAAATCGTTTTGATCAAAGTGTAAACAGTGTCTTGCTCTCATGGTCCCCAAAGAATCAACAAGTTTGAATGAAGTCATTGAGAGTATTAAGAAAATCAGGATGTATCAATGAAGAGGAAAACACTAGAGTTAAGGATGAGGGTAGGAGAAGGGGAGCTTTTATACCCCTTCTCCCCAAATTAACATTTGTAGCATGATGAATCCATGTACACGAGCTAAAGATCCCATGTGCACAGGGCGCGGTACTACAAACATATCTACTTTGCCATGGTATAGAATATTTTGCTCTTTGAAATTGCCATAACCAGAATACAAAAAAAAAATTCAAAAAAATAATCCATGTTGTAGCTTACATTTTGAATGAACATTGCATAAGAAATAAAAATGAAGTACCTCGCTGGCGAATCAATACCTTCAACCTCCTTGCGACCGTTGAATAGGAGAGCAACAACCACGAAATCGTCAGAACCACGACAACACTCAAACCACCTCTAAAAAGGATCCTTTCCACTTGAAAAATCGTGAAATTAGATGCGCTAGCCCCTCATGTAGACGTCCAACGACCCCTCCATATTGCAGCCGCCGAAAATGAGAGAGGCAATTGTGGCGGTGCTAATGCCGAGCATGAGGCCCTTGAGCTTCTTCCGAAGGTTCGCATTGGAGGAGGTGTAGGTGTAGTCGAGCGTGGTGCCCTCGCGGCAGTCCACGAAGAGTGTGGACTGTGCGTTGTTGGCGCGGTTCATGTCCTCGAACACGTGGTGGATGTTGCGTGTGCGACGAAGCACAACAACGATGTCGACCTTGACGCAACCATGCTTTGTCTGTCGACTTAGGCAAGGACTTTCCCTCCCTTGTTAGTGGCATGAAGGTGGGCGAGGGCATCCCGAATGGCCAACATCTCCTCCCGAACGTCCTCCACCTCCTTGAAGAAGCTCTTGAAGCGCTCATCAATGTCATCGTTTATGCAACCCGCCTCGATGAGCTCAATCTCATCGTCGTCGTCTCCTCTTTGTCTTGACCTCAATATGGTCTCATTGTCGTCGCCACAAAAGGGTGATGCTGTTCGCCGTGAGGATTGAGGAATCAAGACTGGGAGAGAAGCAAAGAAGAAGAATGAAAACCGCCGAATGGTACTAAGGAAACAGCCGCGAGGACTAAATGGATTGCGTTCGTGTCGAGTCGTGTTTCAGCGAACGATCTTCAGAGCTTAAAAAGGGCACACCTTTGCTTTAAGATGTGCGCCTCATCCAACGACAGTAAGGAGTTCACGCTGATTTGATCGCACATTAGCATTTGGGGAAAAAAAGACCCTTCCCCTCGTTGAGGTACACTACATCCGGATTCGCTGCCTTCCGATCTGCCTAGCCGAGGTCCGAGCTCTCCGTCGGTCAGCCACGCAGCCGGCCTCGAGCCCATCCCGCCGTCTCGGCCACCATGCCAGGCTCGTCTCCGACCCAGGCTCTCCCTCCAACACCCAAACCCAGAGCCAAGCGCCACCTCCTTCTCCTCCTCACGGCGCCGTCCCTCCTCGCCCTCGTCCTCGCCGTCCTCTTCGCCACCTCAACCAACCCCCTGCCACGCCTCCTCCACCTGCTCCTCAGGCGGAAGTCTTCCCTTCTCAGCCCACCGGAGCCAGTCCCCGCGGCCGACACCCAGAGGAACGCCGCACGCCCACCGTGTGTTCTATGGATGGCCCCTTTCGCCTCCGGGGGCGGCTACTGCTCCGAGGCCTGGTCCTACGTCGCCTCTCTTGACGGGAATGCCGATTCCGGTGTCGGTGCGAACTTCACGCTCTCAATCGCCCACCACGGCGACCTCGAGTCGCCGGAGTTCTGGCAAGGCCTGCCCGAGCAGTCCAAGAACTTGGCGTACAGGCTCGCCACTGCGCGGTGTGAGCTCTCCCGGGCCGTCGTTGTGTGCCACAGCGAGCCTGGCGCGTGGCACCCGTCCATGTACGAGTCTCTGCCTTGCCCGCCCACCGGGTACGACGAGCCGGCCTTCGTCATCGGCCGGACGATGTTCGAGACCGACCGTGTCTCGCCGGAGCATGTCAGACGCTGCAACCAGATGGATGCTGTCTGGGTGCCGACGGATTTCCACGTCTCCACATTCGTGAAGAGCGGGGTGGATCCCTCCAAGGTCGTCAAGGTAGTGCAGGCCGTCGATGTCACGTTCTTTGATCCGGCCAAGCACGTCGCCTTTCCTCTTCCGATTGGTTTCTCTGTCATGGCGCCTGATGATTCTGCAAGGAATCCTGTTAGCTCCAAAGGCAAAAGCTTTGTGTTTCTTAGTGTGTTCAAGTGGGAGCAGAGGAAGGGCTGGGATGTGCTTCTCACAGCCTTCTTACAGGAGTTCTCTGGAGCTGATGATGTTGCACTCTACCTACTGACAAATGCCTACCACTCAGACACAAATTTTGGAGGGAAAATCCACAGATTTGTGAACAACTCCAGCATTAAGGAGCCAGTGCTAGGATGGGCAGACGTGCGGGTGGTCGATGAGCACGTCCCACAGTCTGAACTTCCAAGCTTGTACAAGGCTGCAGATGCATTTGTGCTACCTACCCGTGGCGAGGGGTGGGGCAGACCGGTGGTCGAAGCCATGGCCATGGAACTGCCAGTGATCGTGACAAATTGGTCAGGCCCAACGGAATACCTGACTCAAGAGAATGGGTACCCATTGGAAGTGGACAGGCTGACTGAGGTCACAGAAGGGCCATTCAAGGGCCATCTCTGCGCCGAGCCATCGGTTGATCATCTGAGAGCTTTGATGAGGCATGTATTTAGTGATCAGGAAGAGGCGAAGAGAAAAGGGAGGAGGGCAAGGGAGGACATGGTCGAGAGATTTTCGCCTGAGGTTGTGGCAAGGATTGTTGCTGATCAGATACAACAGGTGCTTGTCAGTACTCGGTAGATGGATAGCCGGAATCTGATCACAAATTTGAAAGGAAAGTAGATATCATACACCACATATATCATGTAGGTATGGTAAGCTCATTAGTCCTCTGTTGCTTTATAGGAGTTCTTTGTAAGTAGTAGTTTCTGCAATGGTGGGGTTCATTGATGACTGTTGTTCATGTGCCTTTATGCCATCATCAGTTGAATGGTTCTCGAACACGTTATGGACTTATTACTTCATATTGTGAGCTTTTGATGTTAAAAGAACAACCTATTGAATGTGACCATTCCGCCCATGCCCTTGCATGGTATTTGCACCTTCCCATTTTAGTGACTACATAAAAGTTTGCTTAGGTAATTAGGTTGGTATCTACAAAATAGACTGTGGCACATTTATACTCTATCCAGCACTTTTCATATCCACAAGGAGCATTCAGTTATAACAGAATGAAAAACTAGCCAATTAAAGCTCAGCCATCCTTCCCTGGGCCAACAAAAGGAAGATTTAGATACCTCTTTCTCAAATGGAGCAGCGATAACTATTTATCAGAAATCATCATCAGACTAAGGATACATGGAAGACGGAGGTATTTTGAAGGAGTGGCTTCAGTCCAACCAGTTAAATAAATTTGAAGTTATCTTTTGTTGTTTGCATCAGTCAAAGAAACAAAAGAAGAGATGTCAGTATTGTACTCGATCAACCTCACATGGCTGGTAGTGCACTGTTTCTTTCTTTCTATGATGTAGCACGCCTTTTATTTTCACAGATTATGTGGTTGGAACTTTAGTTCGTAGTCAGATTGTAGATACTAATTTGCTTTTCCAACACAGCCCAATTCTTGCAAGTTTTAAATTCAATTCTTGTAGCAAATGCATTTATAGGCTTGCAGCTTGCTGTTTGAAGTAAAATCTAAAACAAAAGACATGTCTAGCTGTTACTGGTTTGACAAGACTGAAGTATGTACAACTCTAATTGAGTTGTTGTGATGCAAAAAAGATAATCAACTAGAATGCTTTTCATATCATGCAAAACGATGCACAGTAGTTGCTGCACCTTATCTTGTGTGACGCTAAAATTGTCCACCTTTTTATATCAATATTAACATATGTTTCCTTTTGGCTATACAATTAGGAGCTAGATGCACAGACAATTATCTTCTTCCAGTTATGTTGATTTGGTTTAATGGTTTTATAGTCTGTTTTTCTTTGCCAGGACGCAGATAACATAGCTATTTTATTTCATGTGAAATTCCTCAATTAATGCATTTTCTCTGATAAAATCCCAGTTTTCCTGAATCAAATTTTATGCTTTACTTGCTCATTTTTCTCCAAATGGCAACAGTTTTTTTCCCTTCCAGTAGCTGCTTGTTAACCAGTGCATAAAACTCTTGATTTGTCGGTGCGATGCTGGATTTCAACCTATCCTTCGTTTTTTTGTTACCTCCACCTCACCAAATGTCTAATGTTTGTCAGGAAGGAATATTTATTTCAGTTTTACCTTACCCCAAAAATTGTATTTGTTCTTAGAGCTGGCAACATTTTCTTGCTGATGCAGGCACTGTCAGAGAACTGGCAACACCCCAAGCACCAATGACTGATTCTCCAACCATTAGTGGTCTCAGGAGAAATGATCGAACTAGGAAGGGCTACTCCATTAGTGGTCCCAATACCAGAAGCGAAGCAGAGGATCTCCAGCTCATGGTGAGCTCTCCAGAGGATGGAGACACTGCAGCCACTGACAGTGTCCAGCAAGAGCAAGTGTGGCACCTCTCAGCTCACGCGGCTTCAGGAACAGAGGCACCTAGCCGTTTGCAGATACATGGGTGGCTGCAGGGGCATGAAGTACTGATGCTGGTGGACTCGGGCAGTTCGGCTTCGTTTGTTTCCAATCAGTTGCTGCCCATTTTGCCCAACATTCAACCAATGCCACGACCGATCAGAGTTTCAGTTGCGAATGGTGCCGAGCTGCAATGCACACAGGAGGTATCTCATTGTCCGTGGTACACACAAGGACATACCTTCTCCACCACGTTCAAGGTCCTCGCCCTGGGCTCGTATGATGTGATACTGGGAATGGACTGGTTGGAGTACCATAGTCCTATGCTCATCGATTGGCCGTGCCGTTGTATGCAAATTCAGAACAGCGGCTGCACCATCATCCTGCAAGGAGTCGCTGCTAAAACTGTCTCGTGTGCCCTCATGTCTTCTATCCAACTCGACAGTGTGCACAAAAATTCGGCAGTGGTGTTCGCCATCCAACTCTGTCTTACCAGTACAGGGGATCCAGAAGTCTCAGTGCACGAACTACCCGATGCAGTCACACAACTTCTGCTAGAATTTGGGGATCTCTTCCTGGAACCAACTCAGCTGCCGCCCGAGCGAGATTGTGATCACAAAATTCCTCTGATGCAAGGGGCACAACCGGTGAACATGCGCCCGTACAGGCACAAACCTGAACTGAAGACTGAAATAGAGAGACAAGTGTTGGAACTTCTGAAAGCCGGCATCATTCAGAAGGGCAGCAGTCCGTTCTCCTCACCTATCATCTTAGTCGAGAAGAAAGACGGGACGTGGCGTATGTGCGTAGACTACAGGCGTCTCAATGCCTTGACCATTGTGAGTCGTTACCCCGTCCCCATTATCGAAGAAATTCTGGACGAGTTGGCGGGAGCTTGCTGGTTCAGTAAATTGGATCTTCGCTCCGGGTACCATCAAATTCGCCTAGCCCTCGGTGAGGAGCACAAGACGGCGTTCCAGACACATTCATGCCTTTTTGAGTACAAGGTAGTTCCTTTCGGCCTAGCAGGGGCACCAACGACCTTTCTGGGGGCAATGAACTCCACCCTGCAACCTGTGCTGCGTTTGTGCGCAATGGTTTTCTTCGACGATATCATCATCTACAGTCCTTCCTTGACGTTGCACATCCAACATTTGCGGCAAGTCTTGACTCTCCTGCGGAAAGATCAATGGTTCGTGAACCGCTCCTAGTGTGCTTTTGCCCAACAAGAACTGGACTATCTGGGTCGCACCATCTCGGCAGCAGGGGTATCAACTGATGACAGCAAGATTCAACAGGTGGCTGCCTGGCCTGTCCCCGTTTCAGTTAAGGAGGTTTGCTCTTTTCTCGGCCTCGCCGGGTACTACCGGTGTTTTGTTCGCCATTTTGGCACAATTGCGCGGCCTCTTACTGACTTGTTGCGGAAGAACACACCTTTCCAATGGACAGCTGCAACAGACGAAGCATTTGCAGCCCTGAAGTCAGCGTTAGTGTCAGCCCCGACACTCGTCCTTCCAGACTTCACCAAGCCGTTCGTGGTGGAGACAGACGCGTGTGAATACGGGGTGGGTGCAGTCCTTCAACAAGATGGACACCCAATTGCTTATCTCAGCAAAGCCCTCGGTCCGCGAACAAAGGGGCTTTCGACATACGAGAAGGAATATCTGGCAATGGTCCTGGCAGTGGATCAATGACGACCATACCTGCAATTCTCAGAGTTCATCATCAAAACGGATCAAAAAAGTTTGGTACATCTCGAGGAACAGCGTCTCCACACTCCCTGGCAGCAGAAAGCCTTCACCAAACTCCTCGGCCTACAGTACCGCATTTTCTACCGCAAATGGTCCGAGAACAGTGCTGCCGATGCGCTCTCACGTCGACCCATCGCACCTTCTCAGCATTCTCATGCAATATTTGCTTGTCAGCCGGCATGGCTTCAGGAGCTAACTCAAGGTTATGCACAGGATCCCAAAGCGCAACAACTCATTACCCAACTGGCGATTGCACCGGTCGCGGGCGGGAAGTTCACTTATCAGCAAGGAGTGCTACGTTTCAGGGGGCGTGTGTGGCTCAGTAACAACACCAAAATGCAGAATCAAATCATGAGGGCTTTGCACGACAGTGCGGTGGGAGGTCACTCGGGATTTCCTGCAACGTACAACAAGATCAAGAAACTCTTCGCTTGGCCTGGGATGAAACTGTAAATCAAAACACATGTCCAGACTTGTCAAATTTGCCAACAGGCCAAGCCCGACCGCTCACCATACCCAGGACTGCTCCATCCTTTACCGGTTGCAAAGCGCTACTGGGACATGGTATCTCTGGATTTCATCGAGGGTTTACCAACATCGGGCCGCGCTAATTGCATCTTAGTGGTGGTGGACACATTCTCCAAATATGCTCACTTTCTTCAGGTGACGCATCCCTACACTGCCATGCACATTGCTCAACTGTACATTGACAACATCTTCAAGTTACACGGCATGCCAGAGGCTTTGGTGTCTGATCGGGATGCGACTTTTACAAGCAAAGTGTGGCAGAGCATGTTCAAATTGCAGGGGGTGGAACTCAAGATGAGCTCCTCACATCATCCGCAAACTGACGGTCAAACGGAACGAGTCAATCAATGCCTTGAGACATACTTGCGGTGTTTCTTCCAGAGTGCACCCAAGACATGGAGCAAGTGGCTCCCCTTGGCTGAATACTGGTACAATACCACCTACCACTCCACACTCGGCAAATCCCCTTTCGTAGTGGTGTATGGACAGGAGCCGCGTCAGCTGGGAGTCACACCGGATCATGCTGCCCCCGTGCCTGAATTACAGCAGTGGCTCGAGGAGCGCCGTCAGATGCAAGATCTCTTGCGCCAACATCTGGTACGCGCCAAACAACTCATGAAACATCAAGCTGACAAGCGTCGTTCTTGGAGGGAGTTCAAGGTGGGTGACCACGCATTCTTGAAGCTTCAGCCGTATATTCAAACATCAGTGGCCAGGCGAGCTAACCACAAGCTCAGCTTCAAGTTTTTCGGCCCGTTCCCTGTGATCAGGCGCATCAACGACGTTACCTACGAGCTCCAACTTCCTGCTAACTCCGCCATCTTCCCAGTTTTCCATGTGTCGCAATTGCGGCACGCACTGATTCCAGGTACCAGCGCTTCCTCGCATCTGCCGGCTGCCACCGACATCGTCAACACCCCATTGAAGGTTTTGGACAAGCGTTGGCGTCACGACGCACGCAAGCTTCGCGCGCAGGGACTGGTTCGCTGGCACGATGAGGCGGCCACTCCGGACACCTGGGAAGACCTCGATGACCTCCAGCGTCGTTTCCCGGCGGCTCCGACTTGGGGACAAGTCGGTTCTGAAGAAGGTGGGGGTGTCAGCAACCTGACAACAACCAAGCATCCAGGCGTGACTACAGGAGGGGAGGAGGCCAAGTCCCGCCGGCCCAGAAGGGAGAAGAAGCCCAACCACAAGTTCACCGGCCCACAGTGGGTATCCTACATGTTTGAGCCCAAGGAGAAGTGACTGCTTTATGTAGCGAGCTAGGCAGTTGGTGAGAACCATCCAGTTGGATCAGGACGGCGGCGGCTGTAATGTGTGTGCGAGTGTAGACATTGCCTCTTCTTCCACCTCCGATTTCCCAGTTGTAATCACCATTGCTACTCGATTCACCACTGTAATTGAGAGAACCCTAGTGAGACCCTATCACCATAGTAGCGTGTTAGATGTGTTCCCGGTTTTCGGCAAATGAACCAGGCAACTCTCCCCTGCTTAATTAATGGATGATGCAAAAAATTGCCTAAAAAAGAGCAAGAATCTATCTATAAATTCACTATGCTTTCTAAGCTTGAAACTCTCACAGTAAATTGAGCATATTGATTTTGATGGTGGCCCAGAATTTGACTGGCTCGTGCGATTGGGACGTTTGCTGGAAGCCAGAGAGCTGGCCGTTGGGAGCCCACAAGGCAGAGGTCTTCAGGCCTTGCCTGCTGGTCAGTGGGAGGAGAAGTTGTGGGCTACCATGGTCAGCGTCTCCCGCTGGTCAACCCGGTGTGACGCGTGTTGGGTGTGTAGGATTTGGCTGCGTGCGTGTCGCTCTGGACAGAGGGCGTGTGGATTTGCGGAGGGATTGGGGCGTGTCGTTCTGGAATTAAGGACAGTAAAACCGGACCACTTCGGAGCCTTCTCACACCCTCAGTGATTTTGGTCGTTGGATTTCATATACTAATCGTTATCAGCCGTTTGATCGCAGTGGGTTAGCTGTCCTGAGAGTGTCTACTCCCGTGGAAAAATCGGTGCGTTGTGGTTAATCGGGCTTGCCTCCCGCACAAAGCCCATCTAGCACCCACGATGATAGAGAGAGGATCCGCAACGCCGGTACAGCCGCCGTGCCCTTCCATGTTCTCACCTCTCTCGTGACCTCTCATCCATCTCACACGATCTAGACGAACCCCGTCTCGCCGATCTGCCAATCTGCTTTGCTCTTCCCCATTGCCGCATCATCTCCCAAAACAGTTTGATGATATGGTTTACGGATTGGAAGCTGCGGTTTCCAGACTGCAAATCTCCTCTATGTGTTCAGGAGGACGGGTTCGTGTGGCGGTGTCCCAGATGGGCGCGAAGAAAAGAGCGAGAGGAAGTAGCAACGGTGGCGGCGGCTTTGATGATGATTACGACTCGAGTTCGAAAAGCTTCTTCTCCAACCATCGGTTCCTCGCTCCATTGATAGATGCTCGATGGGAACATCCCCTGTTGTTCTCTTCTGAAGAGTGCAGTTGTTGCCTCCCCACGCTACTCAAGCCAACAGCAACAACGTGGGCACCCCACCCCACCATATCCCTCCTTCTACAGTTTTTTATTTAGATCTTGATATTCGGTTCTTGATGCTGATGGAAGGAAGCATGTGTTTAGGATGTTTGTAACTATTTTGCATTTTTTATTGTTTGCAAAGTTGTTGATTACTTATATGTTTTCTTTGCAACATCCAATCTATGCATTGTTTCATCACATCCACCCCACTGTGCTAGGAAACCAGGTTTAGTTGTCTCCACTAGATCACTTTATTTTATAGGTAATTATCTTGACATTTTATTGCTAATATTATTGCTTGTTTAATATCTCACAAGGACATGAAATTGAAATCCTTAATTTTGCTTTGAAGTGGCATGATCAAGTGACCAGTAAAGACGAACTATGTGTACTGCAAATAAATCATTACAATTTCATTTTTAGTCAGCTTTGTAATATTTCTTGACTATAAGTAATATAACCCCATGAATTTCACGGGTTTGGTAATGTCATGGAGACTAATTACTACATGTGTTTCTGATATAAAAAAGGATGTACACATGTTCATATACTGAATCGAGCCGTACAATAACCGTTGATGGATCCATGCAGTGGATGAAGGGAGAAGCTACGACCCACAGCACGAGAGACTATAACTGTTGTTGCCTCTACTTGGGCAGCCTGCTGCCACACCCACAATCCCCTGGTACATATGTACTTGAATGTGAGATTTTCCTAAATTATTTCAATTCTGTTTAAGGTTGCTTATTTTACTCGCTTCTGAGAATATCTTAAATTAGATAACGGATGATGGTAAAATGGTGACTACGGATCTTCTAACCCGAGTCCGTTGCCTGGTTTGTGATGCTTTTAAATGAAATCATAACTGCTTTTCTCGGGAGACTACTAATATAATTATTTCTTCAATTTATCTACCTTACAATTAACCACTTTGCTGGTACTTTCATGTAAGAAATTTTAGCTGTTTGGCATGTAACACAACTTGACTGATTGTTTCATCACAACCTACTCACATTGGATAAAGAAAACTTTTCTCATTGTAGATAAGATGAAATTCTTCAACCTCAAATATGAGCAAGTGCACATTTAATAATATATACTAACGCAATGCAATTACAAAGACATACCAGAAGAAAGCAAAGCATGATACATGAAATGATATATAGTATTCCCTCCATTCTCCAGTGAAAAATGATACTGGCTATCTATACCCCTAAATAAATAGTAGTACAGTTCATCTGTATGTATAAGAGCTTATCTCTATTGGCTATCTATACTCAAGGTTCAGGTTTTGGTTATTTATGTGTGTTGATTTGTATTTTTTTTGGTGTGCTAACAAATAATGTGTTCTTGTATAGGGTTCAAGGCAGCAATTCATGGTTGCACTCAGGCCTAGGCGACGGCACACGATGAGGCGGAGACGATGCGACAACTTTGCCACTTTTATGTCTTCTTGCACCACTTCTGCCTCCTTAGCCACCATGCGTCCCCGGCGATTTCACCCAACTCATCAAAGGAATTCACTACTATTCTTTGACACCACGTCTCTCTCTCCCCTCCCTCTCTATCTCCTTTGATTTTTTGTTTTTTTTTCTGATGGACATGTTAATTAACCCTTAGTGAATGAGCATAATGTTAAGTAATTTTTTTACTAATGGACATGATATTTAGTTTTTTCATGGCAGATTCGTTGACTTTGGATGTACAAATCTGATCTTCTGGTGGTTGTTCATTCTGGTGTATTGCCATCTACATAAAACTGTCATGTTAGCATATTCTGAATCATAGAACTTATATTATCACATGCGTTTGTATAGGTAAAGAAGAATGGAGAGGTTCGTCCATCACTTGAGGATGTATACTATAGTTCTTGGATGTTCAACTCAACTGTAATATAGCTTCACCTGTCATCTCTGTGCAGGTATGTTATACAACATATAGCCAAATGAAATACCATGTAGGTTCTCCATATTTTCCCAGTGTGGGTGGAGCATTTGTAATACTCCCTCCGTTTCTAAATGTAAGTCTTTTTAAAAATTTCCATACAGACTACATACAGATGTATATAAACATATTTTAAAGTGTATATTCAATCATTTTGCTTCGTATGTATTCTATATTGAAATCTTTAAAATGTTTTATATTTAGGAATAGAGGGAGTATTTGTTTTTAGTTTAACAATAATCCTTTCTTATATATGCAGATAAGGCAATCCCACTTATTCCAGTTGATAGGCATGGACAAACCTCAATGTGTGTGTCTTATGAAATGTTTATTGCAACAAATTGTTATCTCCCTTCAATTTATGTTGTTGTCTTCATTAGTTGACTTGTCACAGAAGGTAATTTGCTATAAGTTCTCGCAAGGGCGGAGCCAACTAAATTTATCGACGGGGTCATTCTCATATATTACATGTGTTCCACCCTAAATACACTTTGATTACCACTAATTTAGTATAGGTTTTAGGTAATCAATTGGGGCCAGATGAACCCAATGCCACTATGCTAGCTCCGCCCCTGTGCTTTCGTGCTATTGTTTCACTTTCCATGTATTATTGATCTGCAACCTGATAACCATTATTATTTTGAGAATTCACATCATGTTTTCACTCTATGGTTTACAAAGTTCTTCGGGAATAATATTATCTATCCCTTTTGTTTCTGGGGTACCTATTCTTTTATTATAATGCACAACTATGTAGTGTTAACCTTATATCAAATGTGTCATCAATTATTGACATGCTATTGCGACACATGGATTGTTCTCTTTGGTGGTGTATTTGCTATAGTTTATTATGGTTTATTCGCTATGTTTTGTTTTCATGTCAATTCATGCTTGTGCTTTTGTAGATGATGTTGGATGTTGATAATCAGTCAACTAAAAGATAGTTATTTTAGGTGATACGATTCATGTACTATCAAGTCGTTGAACCTCGATCATGGTACTATAAATTCATTTCCTAAGAAAGAAGCACATTTTTATAAAGAGAATACTTTTCTTCTAAGGTGTAGAACTAACAATGTAATGAAGGCTAGAACTTAGATAAACCTCAAGTATGTTGAGGTTCATAGAGAGAGAAACAAAACAAGTGCAGAATGCCAGAGCAAATTCTAATTATTGAACTTGATATGCATTGTCTTTCATGTGGTTTCAAACAAACTATTGATAAACACAATCTTGGTAGCTAAATATCATCAAGTGTTGTGATGTATTTTTATGCTTGCAAATGTGTTTTTCTTACAAAAAAATGTTGCGTTCATGGACTAGCTTTGTAGATTATTTTCAATCGTAGAACAAAACTGTGTTTGACCTTCTATTTATGATAAATTGTGTTTCCTTGGACTCTACACTGAGGTAGTTGGATCTTTCACCTATTTATGCTACAAAGTCTTGAAAAAAAACTATTTATGCTACATACTGTGGTAGGTAACTGAAGGATTGTTACATGATCTTTAAAAAATCAAATTCTATGAATCCTAGAGAATCTATGTCTCTTAAAATTTAATTCTTACTGATAATTAACCTCCATAGGTTTGCAATGGATCATCTATTCTAATACTTGGACATCAATAAATTAAATATTTGTCCATAAACACATATCATCCTACTGGAAAAATGGACGGACGCAGCAACATGCGTCATCAATGATCTAGTGATGATTATTTGCAAGCTAAATTGTAGTGTTATGCGGCTTCTGGCGTTCCTCCTTTCCAGTGAGTTCTTCTATATGAAACATGTGTTATTGTATTACATAAAAACTTGCATATGTCTTATCATCTAATCTTATAAAAACTGAACGTTTATATCTTTTGAATCCACAATACTATGTTGATGAAGGTGATATTATGGTCTCTAAAGTGTTTTTTAGCAGTGGTTTCTGAAGTGTTAGTTACAAGTCAATGTGTGATGATCCCAGTGTTCTACAAAATATTTAGGACTTTCTTTCTATGGATAAGACATATGTGAATCATCCGTAGTGCAGATAATATGCAGTGAGGAGGTACGTGAGTGTGTGAAAATTCCAAAATTCCGACCGAACAAATTTCCTTAACTAAAAGATGATATACTTACCAAGCATGTCGAATTCTGGGCCAATAACCAGGTTGATCTGATTATGTAAACCATTGATAGGCTCTTTTGTAGTACCGAACTAGATACATTTTTTCCACTAGCATCTTGTGTAGCTCTGCCTAGATGTGGAAGTGATCACACATCACTTATTTGGGATTCTGGCTTGCATGTTGCCACTAATCCAGTAGCTATAAGATGGAGAAGTGGTGGTTTCTAAAAGAAGATTTTAAAGATCTAGTATCTAAGATTTGGAAAGGTAGAACCCACACTGGTTCTTCGTTAGATGTTTGGCAGGAAAAGATTAGAAAACTTAGAAAAATCACGAAAGGGTGGAATCCCAATGAAGAGGTCTCTCTTAAGAGGTATAAGAAAATTTTGTTAGATGAATATGATCAGCTAGACATTAAATCTAAAACTTCCACCCTTAGTGATAATGAGGTACATAGATTTAAATTTGTTCATTCTAAACTCCAAAAAATCTGGCTCCAGGAAGAGATTAAAGCTAAGCAGAATCTAGAGATAGGGACATTAAAGAGGGAGATAGGAATACATCCTATTTTCATGCGTAATTGTTTTGTCATGGTGACAGAATACACATTATGGACTATCATGTCAATTCCTCCTGATAAGATTATTTTTAGTAAGAATCACTCCCCTACGAAGATATCATGCAAATATTTTTGTTTTCAGTGGTATCTTCATACGCCAGATCATCTTACTATTATGTACTGGTATTTCAGGTTGGAGAAAAACTCTATACATAGAATCTATCGTGAATTTATCATTCTTTTATAGATTCCAACGAAATTCATTGGACCATGGTGACAACTGAATTGTGGATAGGCGTTGTACCAACGTATTCGACGAATCTATTCTAGTGTCGATTAAATATTGTTTGAACGTCACATTGGGCGAAGAGGTTTCCATGATTGTGCTGATAGTCTCACCCTTGTGACGTAAAATGTCGTATAGAGTGGGATATTATTCTCGGAGGGTGGTATTACCCGGCCACTTAGCCTCCCAGAAACTAATCTCTGATCCATCTTTAATAGCGAAGGAGCCAAAACATAAGAAATGTTTCTTTGTGGCCACCGGTTCGGCCCAAAAGTGTGAGTCCTCAAGCTTTCAATGTATTTGGGATACTGCCTTTGGACCAACATATTTCCTCCTTAAGAGGGTTTGCCATACACCTTTCTTAGACAGTAGCTTAAATAGCCATTTACGAGCTGAATTTTTGATCTCAAGATCATGGATTCCTAAGCCTCCTTGACCCCTAGGTCTGCAAACCACTCTCCATTTCGCCAATCGATACCTCCTCTTCTTGTTATCCCCTTACCAAAAATAAAAATCTAGATTGAAGATAGCCCAATATGTGTAAGACTCCTTTTTTTGCGGAAAAACTTCCGATCTATTCATCTTCAATCATGTTAGTACAACGAATACCAAAAATAATAAAAATTACATTTAGACTCGTAGACCACCTAGCGACGACTACATGCACTGAAGCGAGCCGAAGGCGCGCCGCCGTCATCGCCCCTCCCTCGCCGGAGTTGGGCAAAACTTGTAGTAGACAGTCGGTAAGTTGTCGTGCTAAGGCTCCGTAGGACCAACGCATCAGAACAGCAACCGCCGCCGTTGAAGAGTAGAGTAGATCGGAAGGATCAAACCTGAAGACACACAAACGCAGACGAAAGAGTTCACGAGCTCCGAGCAAATCCACCAAGGATAAATCTGCCGAAGACACACCTCTACACGCCCACCGCTGATGCTAGACACACCACCAGGATGGGGGTAGGCGGGGAGAACTTTATTTCATCTTCACAAATCCGCCACCATCTCATCTTTCTGAGTAAGACAAACAATGCTAGACACACCACCGGGATGGGGGGTAGGCGGGGAGAACTTTATTTCATCTTCACAAATTCGCCACCATCTCATCTTTCTGAGCAAGAAAAACCCTAACAAAATTTAGAAGAAACATCTAAAAACGATGCCCTCCCACCGACAACAACCGAGATCTATCGCGTCACCATGGTCCTAAGGTCACGGAGACGAGGCGGAACAACAGTAGCGCCGGCGGGAGGCGGTGGCGTGCGAGGGGAGCTGGCGGCAGCGGCGACGCGTGTGTAACCTAACTAGGTGGCTGCGCGGGCGGTGTAAGACTCCTTTTAGAAGTTGAAAAAATGATATCATATATAATACCATATTACTGAATACTGAATTTATGAGAACTAATCTTTTATCAAGAGATAAGAGTATTCCTTGCCTGCCCCCTGCCCCTCTCCTCTCAATTTTTGCATTCATTGAAGAGCATGCTAGATTTTACGTACTAATTTGTTCATTTTAAATAATAGCCCCCTCTTAAATCTTTCTCAAGCTCCGCCACTACTTTTAGACAACCATTCTGCTACACATGCTCATGTGTATTCTGCTGCGAATATAAGAACGACATGTTGTGATGACTATCAAGGATATGGCGCATTGTTTTTCTATTGTCATCATTATTATTGAGAGAGGTGTGCTGAAATATTGCGTTTATATTGTATTCCCTCCGATCCATAATAAGTGTCGCTTATTTTGTACTAAGCTAGTATAAACTTTGTATTAGATGAGCAACACTTATTATAGATCGAAGGGAGTAAGTGTTTTTTGCGATGTTCCAAGCGTTGTCTCATGATACGTACCTGCAGTGATTTTTCTTCATGATCTGCTGCAACTGTGAGAAGATGAGAAAAGGATGTGATGATGTCACAAACATATAAAATATTTACAGGACTGAAAAATATATTCAACATTTATTTTTAAAAAATCAGTAGGAGTAACATTTATAAAGTTTACAAAGATTGACTTAAGAAATTTCGATCAAATTTTGACCAAATAAATAGAAAATTTTAGTAAAAATTAAAATGTTAAATCTGTATTACTATAGTAGATTTCAATATGTTTGGACATCATATTTATTTATTTAATTGCTTAGATTGTTTTTTATAAATCTGATTAAATTGTAGAGTATTGGATTTGACTTAGGAAAAACTAATATGCAGAGTAAATGAGAAGAACAACTAAAAAAATGAAAACAAAGGAATGTTTTAAGAGGGTTTTCTGCGGCAACGATCAGACGGTTCTGGACGGTGATCTCAGCTCGGATACAACGGCCGGGGATCGGCTGGTTTCCCCTAACGCTAACGCCCAGCACTTGCCTTTGAAAATCCCAGTGGCTCGTGACCTGCAGCGCGCCACGTCTACGCTGCTGCCGCTCTCTCATGATGCTTCCGCTCCTCCGCTCCCCCACGCCGCCGTCCGCCGGGGTCGTCTTCCGGCGGCGCAAAAGCATACTTATCCGCGCATCGTGGCAGGAGCTGGCTGGCGTGCTTGTTTTCTCCGCCGTCCCCTTCACCGCCGTCAAGGCCATTGCCAACAGCCCCCTCGGCGCCAGCCTCCGCCGACGCCTCGAGGCCAGGAAGGCCTCCGCCTCCGCCGAGACAGACGCCCTCCGCGCCGCCGCCCGCGAAGCCCGCGGTTCCAGGTAGGTACCCCCTCCCTCTTTAGCCGGTCGTTCGTCTGAGTTTTCCGTCGGTTTGCGCGAATCGAATCAACTGACGCTGTGATTCTTTTGGGGAATTTGTTTCCCAAGCTTTTGGTACGGCGGAGCTCGGCCACGGTGGCTCGGCCCCCTCCCGTACGACTACCCGGAGCACCTGGCCGGAGAGTTCCCCGGCGATTACGGGTTCGATATAGCAGGTCTGGGCAGGGATCCCGTTGCTTTCGCCAACTACTTTAAGTATGTCGTCACCCTTCTTCTTCTAACAGTACTTCTTAATCACAGCACGTTGCATTTATATACGCCTTGCTATTTCAGCTTTCTTCAGGTCCATCATCCGTTCTGTGTATTCAGAATTATGCTCTCCCGTACCATGTTATTTATGGTGTAACATTTTTTTTTGCGGGGAAATTTATGGTGTAACATTAACCATGTTATTTCAAATGCAATACTAAACATGTAGATTTGTGCTCCATATTGCTTATAGATTGAAACGGAGGTCCTTCAAACAGAAAGTGCATGGTAGGCTTTTTTGCAACAAATGATAATAGGTCTGCTTTAGTGACATTCAAGTCTCTTCTTTTCGATTAAACTGTTGTGTATAGTTCGATGGTAATATTTCCTTGTTGAAGCTGAATTACTAGTATCTTATCTCACCAACAATCTTCATTGCAGCTTTGAGATCTTACATTGTCGATGGGCCATGCTTGCTGCTCTTGGTGTTGTTGTTCCTGAGCTGTTAGAACTATTTGGGATAGTGCATTTTGTTGAGCCTGTCTGGTGGAAAGTTGGTTATGCAAAACTTCAGGTGATATATCCATATTTATGGTTTCCATGTTTGTGTTCATTTAGCACACAACGACTCTTCCTGCAACAGACCTGAAGATCTGTGCATTCTGAAGAGATTTCAAGATCATAGTTTCTGTCATGTTACAATCATGGTATCTTTTTGTTCAGCATCTGAAAACTAGTTCATAGCTAACTCTAATGGATGCCTAGAGTATCTTCATTGTGCACAAGAACTCTAATGGAGGCATACAAAATCTTCATTGTTGCACAAGTCCCGCAACTGGAAGGTGCCGTAGCATGACCTGTTGTGCTCTAATCAAGACACATTGGTACTTGCCACACAAATTTAGGAGCCTCCACATGGAGGTCTGTTAGCTCAGCTTTTATCTTTGCTCTGAGATTGAATAGACATGTAATGTAGCTGCCGCCTGCCAGGTGCCAGTTATGTACATACATGCTGTGTTGGCAAACACCGGCTACTTGTATTACAAATTATGTGAACTTATGATTTTAGCTAATGAGTTGATTTCACAGGGTGATACTCTTGATTACCTTGGGATTCCTGGTTTCCGTATTGCAGGTGGTCAAGGCATCATTGTCATCGCTATATGTCAAGCCCTTTTGATGGTAATAAAAATGCTGTGTGTATGGTATTTCCGTCCTATACTTTTCGAGTAGTTGATGCAGTGCAGTCCAAATATTCATGGCTCGTGTGTTTTCTTTGTAAGTTATGTGCAAACACTTTGGAGTTGTAGACATCTGTCCACATATATTCCATTAACCTCACAAGGTCATTCTATTGCTACAGCATTCCCTTGTCATTTCTTACTTGTAATGGTTAAATGCCTCATGTTTTTTTACTTGCCAGGTTGGGCCAGAATATGCCAGATATTGTGGGATTGAGGCGCTAGAACCCTTGGGAATATATCTTCCTGGAGACATAAACTACCCGGGTGGAGCACTGTTCGATCCCTTGGGGTTGTCCAAAGACCCTGTTGCATTCGAAGAACTCAAGGTGAAGGAGATCAAGAATGGTCGTCTAGCAATGGTTGCATGGCTCGGATTCTACGTCCAGGCTGCTGTAACTGGCAAGGGTCCTGTGCAGAATCTCGTCGAGCACTTGTCGGACCCACTCCGCAACAACATTTTATCCCCATTTCTTTGAGGCGTTTTAACTGCTTATGTACAGCGTTTACAGTGATCAGTTTGTAATTACTAGGAAAAATCATTGTTAGCAAGTACTCCCTCCGTTCCAAATTACTTGACATGGCTTTAGTTCAAGTTGCTAAAGCCATGTCAAGTAATTTGGAACGGAGGGAGTAGATACTAAGTAGACATGGCTGTAATATTCTTTTACGGTTGTGGAGTTATGGTGTTGTTCAGCTGAAATATGTGGGTTTCCTAAAATTTCTGAAATGGGGAGTTGTGGACCTTGTGGTAACTAAAATCAGGAGAAGAGTAGATACTTTGATGGGATGTTTTGACATGCACATGCAGTAGAAGTCATTGTACATTTTCAGGACTTAACCGTTTTTCTTCTTGTAAGAGCCAATTAGCATTGTTTAGTTAACTATGTACAACCAACATTAACTCTCTTTTTTCCCATATGCCTCCCAACTGGGCTTAGTTAATTCCACCTCCATTGTTCTTATTCCAAAAAATACTAATCCTACCAGACTTACTCATTACAGGCCTACCAGTTTATGTAACTGCTTACACAAGGAGAGAAACTAATTCTAATTAAATTTGTATTCACAAGTTTGCCTGCTTACATGAGCACACTTGCACTTCCAATGGGTATCATTGAGCAGATCAACAAGGCACTGAAACATTGTTTTTGGAGAAAATATGGGATGGAAGATAGAGGGACTAAACTGATCAAATGGGATAAAGTTTGCAAGCCAAGGAAATATGGTGGATTGGTAATTCATAATTTGCATATGCAGAATCAATGCTTACAGATGAAATTTTTGCATAAATTACTCAATCATGCCAAGTTACCATGGTTTGAATTGATTTGGAAATCATACTATCATGATGGATATATTACAGATAAAGTCATTGGATCATTCTGGTGGAAGAGTATCTTGAAACATTTACCTAAATTCAAATCCATGGCTATTAGACAAGTTGGAAAAGGTGATAATATCAGTCTTTGGAATGATAATTGGGGGCATGGCATTTTGAGCAGCATATTTCCTGAGCTATACTCATTTGTTAAAAAAGCACAAGTCACTATTCAATATTTCAACCAAGCACCTAACCTGAAGAACAGTTGCATCTACCACTTTCACAGGAAGCATACAATCAACTGCTGATTCTCCAATCACATTTTGAAAGCGTTAAATTCACAAATGAACATGATCAATGGACATAATGTTGGAGCAACAAAGGATTTTCCACCTCAAAGCTATATCAAGAAATTTTCCCCAAGGAAGAGACACCCAGTATTTTTAAACAAATATGGAAGAGTGCAGTCGTTCTCAAGTACAAGATTTTCTTCCGGTTACTACTATATGACAGGAGCAACACAAGGAACCTGCTAAATCGCAAATCTTTCTACATGCCATCTTATAGCTGTATATTGTGCAACTTGAATACAGAAGAAACATTGCTTCACATTTTCTGGGATTGCCCATTCTCCATGGCATGTTGGGAATCCATTTCTAACAACAAAAGGAGGGGCATATCATGTATGGATGAGATTGAATTCCTCAAGAAATGCTTACCATCAGATATTGCAATGGAGATTATCATTATGGGTGCTGGCATATATGGGTGCAAAGAAATGATCAGTTCTTCAGAGCCATACAACCCACTCGCATGGCATGGAAAAGAGCACTCAAAAGGGATCTCATATTGATCCAACACAAAATCAAATAGAAATTTAGGACTATCCTAAGAAGCTGGATTGAAAGCACTTTGGAATAAGATTTGAAACCAAGACTTTTTTTCATTATGTCTAAACTTAGATCTGGTATTGGATGATTTTCATCACTTTGTATTTTGTATATTATTAATTATTAATATAATGTTGTAGAACGATTGTTCGACAGTCTTGGTTAAAAAAACAGTTTATGTAATGTAATCTGCAAGGTCATCTCTAAATGTCTGGTGAACAGATAGAGGCCTTTGCTGGATGATTTGATGCATAGTGCTTTTATTCCGGGACGCATGATAACTGACAATGCATTGGTGGCCTTTAAATGTATCCACCATATTAAACAAGACAAAGATCCAACAAAAAATTGTGCCTACAAGCTTGATCTATCCAAAGCTTATGAGAAGGTTGATTGGGTTTTCTTGAAGCAAGTCACGCAATAGATGGGGTTCTCTCATTGGTGGGATTCATTGAATTATGACATGTGTCACATCGGTGAGGAATCTTGTCAAATTCAATGGGACCCTCTTGGGTTCATTTGCGTTGTCGCGTGGTCTTCAGCAAGGTGACTCGTTATCACCTTTTTTGTTTCTCTTTGTCCGTCTGCTATTCTGAAACAATGTATTAGTTCCAGTGATATCATCCCTGTCAAAATTTGACTTAGAGCTCCGGGCATCTCCGACCTTCTTTTATTTATGACACATTCTATTTTTTGAGGCCACTTAGACTCAAGTTTTATTTGTTAAATGGGAACTGAATGCATATGAGCTTGCTACAGGACAAAACCTAAATTATGATAAATGCCCCATTCTATTTGCCTATTTGGTAATGTTTGTTGTGTTGAGTTCCAGATAAATGTTCGTGCTGCCCTTAATGTAACATCCACATGTTTTTTTTATGGGTAGCATCCTCATGTTTTGAAGAGAAATAACTCGGGTTGCCCGCGTATAAAGGTCGTATGTCAAAAGGAAAAAAATTCAAAATTTGCAAACAAGTCTGACTAGGAGGATGCTTCAGTGGGGGATGGTCACCTCACACAACTTGGTAGAGAGGTACTTACTAAATCGGTTGCTCAATCACTACTGGAAAAACCAAGTTTGCCGTCAGCTTCTGGCTTTGCCGTCAGCTTTTTCACGGGGCTGACGGCATAGAAGATATGCCCTCAGCGAGGACAAAAGCTAACGGCATAGATAGGGCTAACGGCAAAGGGCGATGGTGCCGTTAGCTGCGTCAAAGCCGTCAGCCGGCTGACGGCATTGACTGGCCAAGCTGACGTCAAAGGAGAAGTGACGGCATAGGGGCTCCCACGCCCGCACACACGGTCTTGCCCTAACGGTCCCCGGCTAAGCCTGGCTGACGGCAAAGGCTAACGGTGAGCTTTGCCGTCAGCCAGCTGACGGCAAAGCCGCGAACATATAACCCCCTATCGATCCCACCCTCTCTCTCACGCGCGCACACACACCCCACACCACACACGCACCCACTCGCCGCCGCCGCCCCGTGGAACCGCCCCCGCCCTCGCCGGTGCCCCCGTGGATCCGCCCTCGCCGGTGTCGTCCCCGGCCGGACTGCCCCGAGCCGACCCCGCCCCGCCTGCCCCGACCCGTCTCCGCCGCCGACCCGTCTCCGTCGCCGCCACCGGCAGCTGTCCCCGCCACTGTACGCCGCCGCCGCCGCCACTGGTCCGCCCGCTCTCCCTTCCCCTCTCCATCTCCTTCCCCCTCTTCCTCCCCCTTCCCTCTCACTGGGCGCGACCACTGTTGCGCAGATCGCCGCCACCGTCGAACCCCACCGTCGCCACACCGCACCGCAGTCTCCTCGCCGGCCAGCTCCTCACCGTGCAGCACCCCTCTGGTGAGGCCATTTACTATTTTTTATTTTTTGTAGTATATCTAGTTGTTAATTAGTTTCTTTTGTTTCTTAATTTTGTTAGTAATTAGTTGTTATAGTTAGTTGTTAGTATATGATCTGTTTAGTTGTTAGTAATTAGTTTTATATATTTAGTTATAGTTAATTGTTAGTAATTAGTTGTTATAGTTAGTTATAGTTAATTTTGTTAGTAATTAGTTGTTATAGTTAGTTGTTAGTAATTAGTTTTATATAGTTAGTTAGTAAATAGTTAATTAGATGTAGTTAGATATAATAGTTAGTAACTAGTTAGTTAGGTGTAGTTAGAACAAAGGAAAGGAAATAAAGAAAGAAAATAAAAGAAAGGAAAGGAAATAAAATAAAAGAAAGAGAGGAAAGGAAATAAAAGAAAGGAAAGGAAATAAAAAAATAAAGGAAATGAATGAAAGGAAATAAAGGAATAACATAGTTTGTGGTTTGTAGTTAGTAACTAGTTACAATTTGTTTTTATATCTTTAGTAGTTTGATCCCCCGGCCTCCCTCTTCGCCGGAAACTAACGGCCAATACCTCTGCGGTTCCCCCTCCTTCCCGCAGGTCCTCGCCGGTGCCCCCTTACTCCTTCCATTGGCTACCTCTCCTTCACTCTCTCATCATCGGCACCAGGTAGCTAAGCTTTTGCCTCCATGTCTATTATTAGTATTAGGTTGTTTATTTCGGCCTTCGTGCCGATGATACTAGCTAAGTAAAGTTGCGTAACCAATATGCGTCTCCCGTTCTAAAGGGTTACGGTTATAACTATGCATGCATTTTCATATTTATAACGGTGATTCTTTTGAATCGTCCAACGTTATCCATGGACAGCCCGGGTATGTGTAGATTGGGTCATTTTCCCATGCTTTGTTCCGGATCTGATGCAGAGTTTCGACAGCGCCTCCTTGTTGTTCTCCGAGTACACATCCTCTCGTTTAGTTTCCGAGACGTGTATTAGGAGAACAGAGGGGAGGTGCTGCCGAAATTTTGCGTTGGATCGGGAGCAGAGCATGGGAAAATGACCCAATCTACACATACTCGGGTGAGATTAGGACCTATCTTTACCTAGTAGCTGGTAGGTGTGCATGCCGTGCATCCCAATGTTTTAACCATAATTAATTTGACATACTTGATGAACTGATAATTTATATTGTTCATATGTGGATACTATAGAGCTAGCTTGACAGAATGACTGATCGTGAATGGATGTACTCCGGTCACCCTAGTCAGAAAGACATGACCGATGAATGGTTGAGCAAAACCTATGAATTCCTGCAAACGGCATTTTCTAAAGGCCAGCCAAAAACATGGTGCCCCTGCACTAAGTGCAAGAATTATTCGCGACAGACAAAGGATGTAATGGTTAAACACCTGCAGATGCGTGGTTTTACTCCCGGCTATACCTTGTGGACATTTCATGGTGAGTCGGCCCAACGTAACAGAGATGAGGTGTTGCGTCGGCGCACCGACGATTATGGTACAGGGATTGAAGACATGGTGAATGATTTTGATGATGCTCGGAACAAGGACGAAGAGATGGAGGAATCCGCAAAGGCCTTCTATGCCATGTTGGAGTCTTCAAAACGTCCTCTTCACGAGCACACTAAGATTTCTCAGCTAGATGCCATCGCACAAGTAATGGCTCTGAAAGCCCAATTCAACATTGGAAGAGACCTGTTTGACTCAATGATGACCCTATTTGGGCAGTTTCTACCCGAAGGTCATATTATGCCTTCAAACCTATATGAGTCAGACAAAATCCTTAGTGCACTCAAGATGCCATATGAGCAGATACATGCTTGTGAGAAAGGATGTGCCTTATTTAGGAAAGAGTATGCGGACGAAACATATTGTCCATTTTGCAAGTCCTCCAGATATGTTGAGGTAGAAAACGGTGAAGGTGAGAAGAAGCAGAGAAAAATCCCTGTGAGTGTTCTACCGTATCTGCCGATCCTACCAAGACTTCAACGACTTTACATGCTCGAAGAAACAACAAAACAGATGATGGCACAAACATGGAATTAGGAAATAATTAGATGAAAACGGAGATCCGATGTTGGTACACCCTTCGGATGGTGACGCATGGAAGGCATTTGATCGTAAACATACGGAAAAATCTAGAGAGCCAAGGAATTTCCGAATCACCATCGGTCTCGATGGGTTCAATCCTTTTGGTATGACGGCTACCCAATATAGTTGCTGGCCTGTGTTTGTTATTCCGCTCAATCTTCCACCATCATCCATTATGCAAAGAAAGCACATATTTCTGACGTTGATAGTTCCAGGGCCAAACTATCCGGGGAAGAATATGAGTGTGTACATGCAACCGCTGATGGATGACTTGAAAGAAGCTTGGGTGAATGGGGTCAACACATACGACGCAGCTAAGAAAGAGAACTTTCAAATGTATGTTTGGTACCAATACTCGTTGCATGATCTGCCGGCATTTGCGCTTTTCGTTGCCTGGTGTGTGCATGGAAGATTCCCATGCCCACAATGCAAATCAGCTCTTAAGTTTCATTGGTTGCCGGCGGGTGGAAAGTATTCCTTCTTTGACTTGCATAGACAGTTCTTGCCTATGGATCATCCATTCAAAAAAGACAAGAAGAATTTCATGAAAGGTAAAGTTGTCAAACACTCGGCAACACCTGCGTCGACGGGCACACAAATTCATGAACAGTTAAAATATATGGAGCCTGATCCAAACCGTCCAGGGTATTTCTTGGGTTATAATGAGGAACACGCCTGGACCCACAAACCATGCATCTGGGATCTCCCCTACTTCGAAGACCTCTTACTACCACACAACATTGACATGATGCACACTGAAAAGAATATCGCCGAGGCCCTTCTTGGCACATTTTTCGGCACTGATAAGGGCAAAGATAATACAAAGGCTAGAGTTGACCAGGAGATTCTTTGTGATAGGCCATCACTAAACATGCGACAACCGAAAGGAAGAAAAAATTGGTCCAAGCCACCTGCCTGGTACAATCTTGAGAGGGGAGCAATAAGGGAAATCCTCTTGTGGGTGCAACAAAAGTTGTTGTTCCCTGATGGGTATGCTGCGAATCTAGAGAGGGGAGCGAGCATTGAAAAAATGAAAATTCTTGGGCTCAAGAGTCATGATTGGCACATATGGCTTGAGCGGATAATGCCGGTGATGTTGCGCGGCTATATCCCAGAGTCTAAATGGCTAGTATTGGCAGAGTTAAGTTATTTCTTCCGTGTTCTTTGTGCTAAAGAGTTGCCGCGTGCCGTGATAGATGACATGGAAGAGTTGGCGCCTGAGTTGCTCTGCAAGTTAGAGAAGATTTTTCCACCGGGCTTCTTTAATCCGATGCAACACATGATTTTGCATCTCCCGACCGAGGCAAGATTGGGTGGCCCTGTGCAAAATCGTTGGTGCTACGCAACTGAAAGAATGCAGAAGACACTTAGAGCAAAATGTAAAAATAAACGTAGAATTGAAGCATCGATGGTCGAGGCGTTGATTACCGAGGAGGTGGCAAACTTCGTAACAGCACACTATGATGCCACTTTGCACAGCTTGCATAATCCAAAGCCTCGGTACAATGTGGGCGACCCCAAACGACGTGAATCCAAACTCAGCCTCTTCAAAGGGAAGCTCGCTCCTTTTGGTGTGGGAAAATCAAAGTTGTTGGGCGTCGAGGAGTGGCGCACACTAACGATGTATATATTGAACAACTTAACAAAAGTTCGGCCGTACATCGAGTAAGTCCTCGATACATTGTTTCTCAACTTTTAACAAGTTTTGTGTCTAACAACTGTTATTAATTGATACAGTCGATACGTCTAACAGTTCTCGAATGGTGTTGCAATCGAAAAAGAATCCATTCTCGAGTATGAACTTCTTGAAAAGACAGGAGGCGGCTATCCCGGTTTCATCTCTTGGTTCAAAAAAATAGCTAGTTCAGATGAGCAAGTCGACGATGAATTGAGACAAATAGCAAATGGTTTTGACTTTAAGGTCCGGACATTTCGGAAGTACGACATCAACGGGTATCGCTTTCGTACTGCTAGCAAAGAGCTTTCAATGCTCGGTCGAAAAACAACCAATTCCGGTGTCTCTGCTATAGGCGAGGGAGGTGTCGAGTATTATGGAAGACTTGAAGAAGTTTACGAACTTCATTATTATGGTGAAAATCCTCCAAATGTTGTTGTGTTCAAATGTCATTGGTTTGATCCTACTAAGACAAGACAGACTCATGAACATGTTGGGCTAGTCGAAATCCGACAAGACAGGAAGTTAAGCGGTGATGATGTCTTTATTGTGGCTCAACAGGCCACCCAAGTTTTTTATCTGCCATACAGTCGTCAAAGTGTTAAGAACCTGGAAGGTTGGTATGTCGTGTACGATGTGCCGCCCCATCTTAGACCACCTCCACCAAACGAAGAGGATTATGAACCTCAAATTGACCCAATAACATATGATGGAGAATTCTTCCAAGAATCACGTGGTGTGAGACGTCGTCTCCGGAACTGCTCTACGTCCACCCTGAACACGGAGGAACAAGAATCACGTGATGATGAGGAAGAAGTGGAAGTAGAAGAGGTTACCAACCCGGATGAGCTATCAATGCTTGATCGGTTACAAAAAGGCCTTCCACATGATGTCCCTGAACCCGATGACGATGTCATTCATGACGACACGTGTGATACTGATGATGATTATGCTTCAGTTGACCATGGAGAAGAGACAGATGATCCCGACTATTAGTACTTTGTATGCATCCAAACATTGTTGTTTAATTATTTAATTAATTGTTTAATTATTCATGTATTTATGATTGTTCATTTAATTATTGTCTTTGAATTTGTACTAAGTATTTAACTATGTATTGTTGCAGGTGGTGAGACATGGCAGGCGGGGATAAGTTGAGGATAGCACCTGGGCAGCTACGGAGACAGTTGTTGCAGAGCTTTGCCGAGGAGCCCCGTGGGAGAGGCGGAGGAAAGAAGAGAGGCAGAGGACGTGGTCGCGAGAGAGGGAGGCTGCCTAATAGGAGCCAGTCGCCACCACCCTCAGCTACTTCAGTCTCAGCCACTTCACCCCTGCAGACAAGGGTGTCACCGGTGCGGGGTCCTCCCGTCCAGGAGCGGACACCGATGCAGGATCCTCCCGTCCAGGAGCCGACACCCTCACACGAGGAGTGGGGGAGTTGGGGGGCTGGGGCGGATGCGGAGGCTGAGGTTGAGGTGGAGGATGAGGGGGCTGAGGCGGAGGATGAGAGGGCTGAGGCAGAGGATGAGGGCCCGTCTGCCAGCAAGTCGGTCTACCAACGTGGTATGACACGAGTTCCAAACCGATTGGAGTTGCAGCACAAGGCGTTGATTTCACCAGATGGCGAGAAGTAAGTTGATGTCTATTGTGTACCTTATATCATTATTTTCCACCAAGTAGCTAATGTCTTTGCCTTCTCATTATGCAGGGGGTGGAATTACCCGAAGAATACCCGAAATCCAAACTGCCTCCTTGGTGCTTTGCTTAGGGAGCACTTTCCCGGGATAGTGCAGTTGCTCAGGGAGGGTATGGTTCCTGATCCAGGACTCAAGTGGGAGCACTACCAAGCCGCGCTGCTCCCGGAAAACACTCACGTGAACGGTGTTGTTTGCGCGAGCGTGGCCGACAAGGTGTTGGCTGATTTTTGGGTAACTATTATTTTACCCAATAAAAAGTATACAATATCCAATGTTATATCTTGTTATTTCCTATTCATCTGTGCATATATATGGCATAATTGAAGAGTTACCATAGGGTCGAGGAGGGGACGGAGGAGGCGGCCAAGAAGAACCTCGAGAAAGAGTGCAAGAGATTATTGAATAACACGAGGCATGAGATGCGTGTTCAGGCCGTTCGAGATTGGTACGCCAAGCAAAACGAGCCGAAGACGAAGGCTGAATGTCGAAAGCTTTTCCCTGATAAGACCGAGTACATGGAGGTACGTAGATTCCTTAGTTACATTCTTTATTAGTTTTGTTAGGGCTAGTTACGATACTTAGTTTCATTCATAGGTGCCCCCGAGATGGTTGGCCGATAAGATGGATTGTTGGGAGATGATAGTGGACAAGTGGTGCACAGAGGCTTGGTTGACCACCCACAATGTGGCCAAGGAGCGTCGTGCCCAATTGGTTGGTGTGGCACACCACCAAGGAAATGCCAACATCAAGCAATACGCCAAAAAATGGGTATGTGTGCATTGTTTTCTTTCATCATTAATTCATTTGTTCATGATTTTTGTTGTACTAACTCTTTGCCTTTTCTTGTAGGCCAAACACCATAACCAGCCCGAGCCTCAGGGATACGTCGCGTTTGGCATGGCCCATAAGGGCTCATACAAGACGGCGACACCATATTCTGAGGGGGACGGGCCGTCGGCGTACACAAGCCTGTCCGCCTTACAACAAGATGGCGTCTTATTCTGAGGTTGTCAAACAACTGCGCGACCCTGACTTTGACCCGAGCCTGAATCCTATGGATGCGGAGGCGTTGATGATCTCTGGTGGCGGTAAGAGTCATGGCACGGTGGCCATGTGTGATGGCTTCGTCCCTATCATTGAGACTCTATCTCAGATCAAGGCGAGGCAAACGAGCTCGACTCCTGTAATGCGACAACGTGCGAGGCCAATTGATCTTGCCATCGAGGTTAGTTTTCCTTCATTATTTCTTTAGTTCATTTGACCCTGGATGGATGATGATGAGAAGTGGTTGCAGGCCGCACTTGAGAAGGAGAGGGAGGCCACCAGACTCTTGTTGGAGGAGAGGGACTGGAATACACAGAGGCTGCTGGAGGAGGAGAGGGCACGCAATAATGCCCATGCGAAGGCCATGCACGACTTCGTTGCGGTAAGTCAGTTGTGTGAGAAGCAAGGCTATGTATGAGAAGCAACAAGACTATTTCTTTGACTTCTCGAAAACTAATTTGCAGGCTATGTGTGAGAAGCAAGGTTTGCCACCCCCTCCGCCGATGCCTTCTCCGGTGGGAACGGTGAGTTTCCTTTCAATGACCAACCTTGCACGGTCTTATATCATTGTATGTTTCCATGCTAACCACATATTTCAACTCTTGCCTTGTTGCAGCATCATTCCAGAGTCGCATCCCACAATCCCTCTCCCGGTGAGAGCCCTACCAACCCGGCGACCAACCGAGATGGTGCTTCTCCTCCGTGAGTTGGCATTTGGTAAGTTATTCCTCTCCTTCTTATTCTTATTGTTTAGCTTAACTTAGACTATGCCATGCTTTAGTTAGCTTAGTAAATTCTAGTTAGGCAAAAAATTGCATAATTAGCTTAATTACATAAAAAATTACATAATTAGCTTACTTACCTCAAAAATGACATAGACTTTGCTTATTTGGTACAAACATGACATAATTACTTGATAACACCAAAAATAGGATAATTAGTTGATATTAGAGCTCAAAAATGACATAATTACTTTAGAAAGTTTCAAAAGAAACCAGAAGAGAAGAACAAAGAAGAGATGAAGAAATAAGAGAAGAAGAAAGAGGAGAAAAAGATAGATTAAGAAGAAACAAATCTTGTTATTCTTCCTTTTTCTCTTCTTTCTTTTTCTCCATCTTCTTCTTCTTCTTCTTGTTCTTGTGTTCTTCTTGTTGTTGTTGTTGTTGTTGTTGTTCTTCTTCTTCTTCTAATTGCTTATGGCTAAATTCTTTCTTCTTCTCATTATGCAGATTTTGATAAAGCAGCATGGCACATGGATGGATGCTCCAGGGACTCTACTTGTAGTCTTAGATGCTTTGTAATGCACTTTGTAATGCACTTGTACTTGCGGATGCACTTGTGATTCTTTGTGATGCTTTGTGATGCACTTTGTGATGCCATCTTGTTGTTTGCACTTTAATTACTTTGTGATGCACTTGTGATGCACTTGTGGTGTTGTTTAGGGCCTCGCAGAAATATATATTGTGTTATTTATATTGTTGTTTGAAAATGCAGGGAATTAACAAAAATTAAATATAAAAAAAACAGAGAGGGCCTTTGCCATCAGCTTACTAACGGCAAAGCCTTTGCCGTCGGTGGGCTGGCGGCAAAGAAGGACACGTGGCAGCAGCCTGTTCAATCTGGCAACTCTGGGACGACCAAACGTCCCAGGTTATCAGCTTTGCCGTCAGCTGGCCCGTGGCTGACGGCAAAGAGGGGACCCACGTGGCATTGGTTCCAGCTTCCCTGGCAAGTATGGCCCACCAGCAGCAGCAACCTTTGCCGTCAGCTATGGGCCAGCTGACGGTAAAGCCTGCCGTTAACCCTCTAACGGGGTTGGGCTTACGACGTTGCCGTCAAGGCTCTACGCCGTTAGCCTTGGGCCCCTAGCTGACGGCAAAGCCTTTGCCGTCGGTCGATTTCCAGCTGACGGCAAAGAACCTGTTTGCCGATAAAATCGTGGCCAGTCTCTTTGCCGACAGCAAACTGACGGCAAAGCCTTTGCCGTCGGTTAAAGTGGCCTTGCAAACCAGCAGATTCCAGTAGTGAATCGCTCCCTACTTATATCATGGGAGTTTTTAAACAACCTTTCTCCATTCGTGATGATCTCATGAGGATGGCGACGAATGTTATTGGGGTTATGAAAAAGGTAAACGGAAGGTGCACTAGAAAGCCTGGGATAGCTTGCTACATACCGAGTGTAGAGGAGGTATCGGCCTCTGAGGTTTCGGCTATTCAATCAAGCACTATTGTTGAGGCATGGAGGATCATATCTAGACCAGAAAGTATTTGTGCTCAGTTACTTAAACCACGATATTATCCAAAAGGAGAAATTGAGGATACATTCTTCTCTGGGAATGAATCTTCTTCATGGACTGCAATTTGTCATCGCCTAGAATTATTGAAAAACGAACTTATGTGGAGTGTTGGCAATGGCCAAATCATTCGAATTTGGAGGGGTAACTGGTTTCCTTGTCCAAATTCTTTCATAAAAACGACCATCCAATGACACGCCCAACAAATTGAGCACATGATTTAAAAGGGCAAAAGAGACTAGTTGTTTCGACTCAAGTCATACTTATACTCATTTCGAACCGTGGAGATCATCATCGCGCGCAACAGTGTGCATTTATCCCTCAATGTGGTACCAAAACACTGTCCACATAACCATATCATCATGTTCTTACGCCTACGAGAATGCGCTGGTTATCTTTCATAATAAACGATGATCCAAGGACATGCCCACCGAATTAAGAACATGATTGAAACGGGCCAAAAGAGCCAAGCTCTTTCGACTCAATGCCTGCAATTTGTATAGTTTGATGCATTATTTAAATCCAACCGCCGTCACCGGGTCATTCCGTGCACATCTTGGTAAAAATGTCTTGGTCGTCTTTCATAAAGAACGATGACCCAAGGACATATCGACCAAAAAAAGCACATGTGTGAACCGTGATAAAGATCCAAGTGGATCCAATTTAACGCCCATGGGTGCCTCAATTTTCCAATATTTTATTTATCCTTTGATGCATTCTTTGAATCCAACCCCCATCACCAAATCAATATGTGCTAACCTTGATGTAAGTGCCCTCGTTATCATTTGAAAAAATACCATCCAAGGACATGTCCTTGAAATTAAGCATATGATTGAAATGTGGCGAAAAAGCCAAATGGTTCCGACTCAATGCCCACAAGTTTTTGTAGTTCAACACATTCTTTAAATCCAGATGTCGTCACCGAACCATTCCATGCACACCTTGGTGAAAAATGTCCTGGTCATCTTTCATAAAGAGCGATAACCCGAGGACAGACATACCGAAATAAGCACACATGTGAAATGTAATAAAGATCCAAGTGTGTCTAATTTAATGCCCACGGGTGCCTCGATTTCCCAAGATTTTGTTTATCCTTCAACGTGCTCTTTGAATCTAGCCTCCATCAACGAATCAATATGTGTTGACCTTGGTGGAAGTTCCCTGCTTCACATTCATAAGAAACCAACCATCCAAGGGAAGATCCACCAAAGTAAGCACATGATCAAAGCGGGTCAAGGGTCGAAAGGTTTTAAAATAATGCCCACATGTGCCTTGAATTCTCAAGAGCACTCTCTACATCTAGCCATATCGCCACCAAATCTATCTGCGGTGACCTTGGAAAAAAATGTCTTGCTAACCTTTCATATAAGCAAACAAACAAACCCAAGGCAAAATTAGCAACAAACATGCACACACCATACATGGTACAAACGGTAGGCCAAAGCCAAGGAACACAGAAAAACACAATTCATAACCCTGAGGAAGATGACCTGGTTAACTTTCGTAAGAAAGTGACAATCTAAGGACAATTTCACCAAAGTAAGAACATGATCAAAGCAACGCAGAGAGGCAGAAGGATCCAACCTAATGCACACAAAGTGCCTTGATTTCTCGAGAGTACAAGAAACACGAAAAACAACAACCACAACGCATGGTAAACACCTTGCCGCACATCATGAGCAACCCAAAAACAATGTGAAACCAAGAACAAAGAACAAACACAATCCAAAAGCAAGACCAGGTCATCGAATCAATCCATCCCGATCCCGGGAAAATGTCGTGGTTATCCTTCATATGGAAATGACCATCTAAGGACATTTTCACCGAAGGAAGCACACGATCGAAATGAGGCAAAGAGCACCAAAGTAAGCACACAGTTGAAGCGAGGCAAAGAGTCAAAAGGATCCAATGTAGCGTCCATAAGTGATCTAAGTTCTCGAGAACATAATCGACACGGGAAACAATAGACATATCGCATAGAAAAAACCCTAGGACACATCATGAGCAACCC
Organism: Bromus sterilis; assembly: GCA_950022295.1. NCBI lineage: Eukaryota > Viridiplantae > Streptophyta > Magnoliopsida > Poales > Poaceae > Bromus > Bromus sterilis. Next base: position 339,904,216 of record OX465596.1, on the reverse strand, counting down.
TGAAAAAATAGAAAATAGTTAGTCAGCGTGAGTACAAAATAAACACACACATCCTACCAAAGCCATAAGCAACAACAAACAGGCACATGCCATGAAGTAAGCTAAAACCAAGGAACACAGAAAATATTCACACAATATATGATAGAAACAGCTAGCCACAACGGATAAATGAGACATCACGACAGCTAAAACCAAGGAATGAAATCCTACTAAAGCTAAACCAAATCAGCGCATGCACAAATAACCAAAGAGGCATATCTAACGACGATAGAAAAAAAGGACTAACCTAAGCAATAGGTCCAACGAACACCGGCCGAACAATAGTAGCAACAGACCGACCTTGTCACAGTAGACCATCCCCTACCAACAACAACAACGGAAAAACCACTTAGCACCAAACTCAAACCATAGGTATACCAGCAGGAACACATGCGAACATAAACCCTAGCACAGGCAGTAGAAAAGAGAACATGATGGAGAAGATCCGAGAAGAAAAAACCTGTGCGACGGCGACCAATCGATGAAGAACCAAACCGCGTCCCCGCCATCGCGAGCATCCCCTTCACCTACAACACAGTGGGTCAGCAGCGAACATGGCAGAACAACGAGAAGAAGGCCGAGAGTGCACGGGAGAGAAGCGAGGTGAGCACCTGCGATGAGTAGAGGCGACATGAGCCGAATCGAGACACGGTAGTAGCACAGACCTAGGACTGGGACGAACATTGCGAGGGGAAAGTGAGGAAACAAGGATAAGACTAGAACGCGACCGACCGGGGTCATCGAGCATCCATGGGCGATAGGGTCTTGGTTATCACGACCGAGGTGCGGTGTACCTTTATCAACGACTGAGAATGATTCGGTGAATGATCGAACGACACAGATCGAAAGATCCAAAGATCAGATGACCACGGTCAGTTTGGACGACCTATCCAACAACCAAGAAGCTTTAGTCAACATGAGGGCTCTAATTCCTCCAGCAATTAACTATGGGAAAAGATCTCCCTTAGCCGACCGACTTTCGTGCATGTGCCCGCCGAATGGCCCTGGTGATCTAGCTGTGCTTGTAAACCATGTTCAACTCCTCTGTTGTAAAGGAGGTTTTGCAATAGGTGTCTTATTGCAAGAAGGCGCAACTCTGTCTTGCGGATGATCGGGTAAAAAGAAGAACCCGATTTAGTGTAATAAAAAGAAAACAAACACTTAAAAAGCTTGCAATGCTCGATCATAACTGAGCCCTGTTGCAAATGATGGATGTCTTACGAATGCGCATAGGCGATCGTACGACTCTACTTTTGCAACAGACCCTCTATTGCACAGGAGGCTTTGCAACATGTGTCTTGTTGAAAAATGACGCAACTTTGTCTCGCGGGTGGCCGGGGAAAAAGAAGACGTCTATTTAATGTAATAAAAAAATTTAGAAACTTTGCAGAAGAGATTCTATTGCAACGACCCAACTGCAATATAACTTCTGTTACAAAGAATGTCTATTTTTGTAAATGTCGGGTGCACATAAACAAGCGATCAAATAGTTTTACCTATCTTCATGGATCGGTTCCGAAGGCGGCAAATAATTTAAATGCTCCGACCGGCTATTAACTATTGGGATTAGAGAATATTTTTTCATGGTTTTAAAATTAGACAGGTAAAATGCAAGTGAGACCTGCTTCAAGATTAGCGCGCGGCGTGATCTTGTGCAACAAAAAAAATGTTTTCTTGTGGGGCCCTAGAGCCTCCGTGGATGAACGTGCGCGAAGGAAGTGGGCAGGGCATGGCAGGCGGGGTAGTTGCCGATTCGCTACCGTATTTGACCCACACACAGAAGCGAGAAACTTTGATTCCAGAAAGCGAGAGGAGAGAAGACGCCTGAGTCGCAACCCGCTGCAGATCTCCTCCCTCCTCCGCGCCGAACCCTCCTTTGCCCCCTCCATGGAGTGCATCCGCTCCGGGGCCCTTGATCTGAGGCGCTCCGCGAATTTCCTGGGGAACAGAGGTTCCACGACGTGAGTACCACCCTTCCCTTCTCGTCGTTCATGCGTTCGTTCGTTCGTTTCGTTTTTCTATTCTCTGATCGCTGATCTGGATTGGAGGGTGTGTTGCCGCTGGCATGGTGCGAACTAGAGTCCGGCGGGGGTTTCAGTTTTTTTGTGTCATGGCGCTGTCGCGGTCGCCATAATTCTGCGATGGTTCAGTAGCAATTTGGCACCAATATCGGATCAGTTCTGATGTGCGACCGTGGAGCCACAACTAAACACAATTTAAACAGATATATCGTGCACTTGCTAGAACATTTTTCTTTTCTGGATTGAGGATCTTGTACCCAGTCCTGGAATCGATGAATTGTTTGGAGTTCATGGAAATCTGTAACGGAAGCAGTATTTCATTTCTGAACATCCGTGGAGCAGTCGCACGTTTCGACATATTATGTACAGGGGTAAAATTTATGTTTGTTAGTGCTACCAAAATCGGAATGTCTTATTAGAGGTGACGGAAAGTAGAGACAGGTTTATGGATCGAATGGTTGGTAAGAATGCCTAGAGTCCTAATGATTTGTGAGAATGTTAATTTGTTCTGAAAGTATGCACTTTCCTGTTGATTGTCTAGAATGCAGAAATTAATGAATTTGAAAGACATGATTGCTGACATACAGTTGATCAATTAATGTGTAATATTGCTTAAATAAACCTTCTCTCTGTAGAAAGTTTGAAGTGAATTCTTGATAAATTTAGCATAATGTTGACGGATCGATCTAGCTTCTGCTACCATTTTGGGATGCGTTGAAGTTTATACTAACATGACATTTCCCCTGGAGAAATACGGTGTAACCTTTGTTTTTGCTATTCTTGTTTTGTTAACTGTGCTACAAATGATTGACAGGTCATGTGGTAAAGTCAGATGTTCCACAAATTTTTCTGGTTCTACCAAATGTGAGCAAAACTTGCATGGGAAGGTTAAACCCTTGCTGTTGTCATCAAGTGGAAAAGCAAATGGAACCTCTGGTCTGGTTCACAGAAGCCCAGTACTTAAACATAATAACAACCTTGCTGTGAGATCCTCCTCTACAGATGTATGTACTACTTTCGATGAAGATGTCAAAGGTGTATCTTCACATACTGTTGAAGAAAAGGTTGGAGTGCTCTTATTAAATCTTGGTGGTCCAGAGACCCTCAACGATGTTCAACCATTTCTGTTCAACCTCTTTGCTGATCCAGTAAGTGATCATACCACATGCTTATATTTTGATTCCCAATGCAACTTAACATGTTGCTTGCTAATTATTGGTAATCAATAATTGTTTCTCTTCTTAGTTAGGTTTACCCCCTTAGAGGATTACTCCACTAATAGTGATTAACTTCTTTAGACACAGGGAATTTTTTCTTAGGATGGGTCATGTCCTCCCCTTGGAGTGCTCTAGCCTACCCCAACTTGTTTGGGACTGAAACGCTTTGTTACTGTTGTTGTTGGTCATGTCCTCCCTAGAAAGGATTATTTCATTATTTGGCTAAGGATGGACTAGAACTGTTCGGTTTGGATTGCAGCGGGTTTTAGTTCAAATTCTATGTTCATCTGAAGAGAAGAGTTAGACCATGGTATATTTAAGCAAGCCCTAAAAGGGATAGCTATGTATAAATTTTGGATTAGATAGTAGAAAATGAAGTCTCTAGAGTCAAAGTTCACTCCTAGTCCATGGCCTCTTGTCCAGTCATCTTGTCTTTGACTGTCCTTTGCATGGTACTTATACCAATGTGAACCGCATAGCCCTATCTATTTCTTAATTATTTTGTGTTATTGTTTAATTTCATTTTTTCAACTGGTTATGCAATTTTGACTTGGTAATTGTTACCCAGGATATCATTCGACTCCCTAGGCTGTTCAGGTTTCTTCAAAGACCACTGGCCAAACTTATCTCTACTTTTAGAGCTCCTAAGAGTAAAGAGGGGTATGCCTCAATTGGTGGTGGATCACCTCTGCGGAAAATTACTGACGAGCAGGTAGAAGTCACCAGTCTAACCGCACTCTGTTTTTTTTTTGTATGTGTGTTTAACGGTTATATAGTTTTGTGATTTAGCAGCTTTGCCATAAACTCATCAAACTCTCTAACTTTCACCATAGTTCCGTATCATATTCAGTAAAATAGATTTATCACATTCTTAGCTGAATTACTTTATTTTCAGGCGAATGCATTAAAGGTTGCACTAAAAAAGAAGAACTTGGAAGCAGATATTTATGTTGGAATGCGGTATTGGTACCCATTCACCGAAGAAGCCATTGATCAGGTTAAACCTCCTCCCTAATCGAATTTAAAGACCTGTAAATCCTTTTAATTGTCTGCAATAGTTTTTTTGGTTAATTATTTTTCCATGGTAGAATCATTTTAGCTTGATACCTCATTGTCAATGTCCATCTTATTTTCATGTGTATATGTTGTGTTGTACTCCCTCCGTACCGAAACATAGGTAGTTGGAGTAGGTAGTTGTAGTGTACTCCAACTACTTATATTTTGGTACGGAGGGAGTACTTTTTTGAATTTTAGTACTACCTAATTTTTCCTTACGATCTTGACTATCTTGCCACATGTATGGCATTTTCATGGATAATCATTTTTGACTTTATTTTTGTCTAATTGGTTCCATGTGTTTTTAACTGATGATTACTGGTTTTCTACTATTTTTTTTGATGATAGATTAAGAAAGATAAGATTACAAAGCTTGTGGTACTTCCACTATACCCTCAGTACTCCATATCAACAAGCGGGTCTAGCATCCGCGTTCTCCAAAACATTGTCAAGTAGGCAATTACCTTCTCAAATGAAATCTCATTTTTCAGACTATGTAAAACCTGAAATTCTGATACTGCGGCATCTGTGCAGGGAAGATTCGTACTTTGCTGGCTTGCCAATTTCCATTATTGAATCTTGGTACCAGCGCGAGGGCTATGTGAAATCGATGGCTGACTTAATTGAGAAGGAATTATCAATTTTTTCAAATCCTGAAGAGGTTTGCACACTAACTGTTTTGCTTTTGGCTTTCTTCAAATATCACGTATTGCTGGTCATTGTTGATCTGTAGGATTACTTGCACACTTGCAGCATAGCCATTCAATGTGTTCTACATTCTTTCATATAGAAATTTCCTTGGGCCTGTGCTTTGGTATTTTACAGGCGACTGTCTCTGGAGTATGGACAGAAAGAAGTACTCCCTCCGATCCATAATAAGTGTCGCTCATCTAGTACAAAGTTTGTACTAACTTAGTACAAAATGAGCGACACTTATTATGGATCGGAGGGAGTAATTAAATTATTAGATGTATTTGTATTTAAAATCTCTGAATAACCATTACCCCATCTTTTGAGATAATAGCATACTGTAGTACTTGCCAGCAGGGGTGGAGTCACATTGAGGTGAATAGGGGGCACTCAATTTTTGATATTCAAGTAGAATTTGTTTATGATTTTAGGAAAGATGCGTCAGTTTTTGAATTTGTAGAGAAGATGCCCCCATTCGAGTAATTTACGCACTGCTTGCCAGTACTAACTGAATTAGGTGGAAATGGTACTTCTAACTGAATTGGAAATGAGGAATATTATGAGTTTGTACTACATAATGCAGAGCAGTATTCTGATGAAGTAATCGTCAAAACAGTACTGTGGTCTCACTGTATCATTCTTAGCAGATGTTGTACACCACAATATTTCCGGTTATTTGGTTAGATTTGAGCGGTAGTACGTATTTCTGGTTGAGCACAGGAGGGCTACGCCAGTAGATTTTTTGTAAAAGATACTCCTGTAATATTTTACGCTTGTAACTTCTATGGACTTTTGAGTTTTGAGTATGAATACTGTTATAAGTTGAAGAGTAGGGAATGTATTTTGTAAGTGCATTTTTTTTCTCAATAAATAACAAATAGATGGTAATATCATTCTGATGTTATGTTTCATAATTCGCAGGTTATGATATTCTTCAGTGCACATGGAGTACCACTAACCTATGTTAAGGATGCTGGAGATCCGTACAGAGATCAGATGGAAGACTGCATTTCTTTGATCATGGAGGAGTTGAAATCCAGAGGAACCTTGAATGACCATACCCTGGCTTACCAGGTAAGGGAAAAATGATAAATATATACTTATCTTGTAATCACTGTTAAGGGTTATGACAGCATCTTGTAGGAAAATCCAAGAATATAGAAATGATCCTTTTGTACATAGAAGCTATGAACCAAAATTTAACCATATTACCCTACAAATCTACATGGTGGAAGACATCGCATAGTTGTGTTATTTCTCCCTTTTTCTTACCGAATATCCCCGCGTTAACCTTTTTGCACAATGGCAGAGTCGCGTGGGACCAATTCAATGGCTTAAGCCATATACTGATGAAGTTTTAGTTGAACTTGGTCAAAAGGGTGTAAAGAGTCTCCTGGCTGTTCCAGTAAGGTAATCATCTACTTTACCATTCATACCATGCCAGTTGTTCAGTGTTTTCCTAGGACAAGAAGTAGGGTGTGGACTACTGATGAAGCTTAGCTTTATTTATATTTTGGTTGTGGGCTTCTGTTCACACTGATCACCTGAAACGATTTCAAGTGCAGTTATTACTCTTTCTGTAGCAATATTTTACTAGTATTATAATTTCTTCAGCACACTTTATCAGGCGAGCTCTATTTTATCTTCATTTAGCATTTTGTGTGCTTATGTGAATTCTGCATGAACTTTCCATCATGTACCTGTTTGCTCCTTGCCTATTGTGGCGTTCGTGTTTATTTATTGGTGTTGTTTGCACTATCTGGTCAATCTTAATATGCCAGTGGCCATTCTCGCACCAAAATTGTAGTTTCATATGTCTATCAAACCTGAAGCTGCATCTTCAAGTCATGTGCAGTTAAAATCATTGTCTTTCAGTTACCATATTTTTTTACTTCCATTTGACCGTTTCGACTATCGCTTACATCGTTTGCTAAAATCAAATCCAGCTTCGTGAGTGAGCATATTGAGACATTGGAAGAAATCGACATGGAGTACAAGGAGTTGGCTCTAGAGTCTGGCATTGAGAACTGGGGCAGGGTTCCAGCTCTTGGATGCACCTCATCCTTCATCTCGGACCTTGCCGATGCTGTCGTCGAAGCCCTTCCCTCTGCTTCGGCGATCGCGACCAGAAAAGTCAAGGATACTGACTCTGACATGGACACGATGCATTACCTGACCAAGATGTTCTTCGGCTCGGTCCTGGCCTTCTTCCTGCTGTTATCGCCAAGGCTGGTTTCGGCTTTCCGGAACACTCTGCATTGAGTGGCTTATATTTTTAACAAGCAGTAATGTTGCATGCGTTTTTTTATGTCGAGGCTCGGGGTTAACCATTTTGGTGATTGTAAGTAGAAACCATATAGATTCGCTGCGGAATGTTCTATTTTTTTTTTTGTGGTAACCTGCCATGATAACAAAGATAATTTCTGGGCGGTAACAAAAGGCAAGAGTTTATTCACTTATGTGTTGCTTCTTACAGTACATAGCAAACAATACCATAGTTACTTTATTTTCCTACAAGAAATTGGGGCACATGGTTAGTAAGCATTTACGCGTTGTATAAACGAGTCATTTTACCAACTACATGCATATACATAGATACTTATATATTGGTGCTTAAGGAGAGTATATGGTACATCTTTGAGCATGTACGTGTGTAAGTTGTGTCTTAAACAATTGTATTCCCTGTTAATTAGCTCTAGTTAAGTATTTCCTTTGTTCCAAAATAAGTATCTTCAATTTTTATGGATATATCTAGAATTCTATGTAGATGTAAAACTAAGTCTAGATATATTTATATCTAGACAAATCGTAGATGTAAAACTAAGTCTAGATATATCTATGTTTAGACAAATCTTCGATACTTTAGAATGGAGGAAGTATATGCATAAACACTGAAAACCAATCTGTAATCAAACATTTATGTTGGTTAGCGTAGCATCTGTATTGTATGTTCTTTAGAAAACGTGAAGCGCTACTGTCAGCTTTCTCAATAGCTTGCTTTTAGCTTGTTCTTTTGACTTGTTTTTTCTTCACCGACTTTTGCTGCTCTTTTTTTGTTTCTTCACCACTATATTTCCTGCACATTATATAAATATGCAGTAGGGGATGACTCACAAAAATGTTTTGCACGACAATCAAATTATCAACATTCAAAACAGGACTAACGTATTGAAAATAGTAGAGATAGGAGTAAATAATACTCCCTCCGATCCGTTAAAACTGTCGTGCGAAATGAACTAAGGAGGTACAGCTCCATAGTAGTACTAGCGACAATTATTTGGGATCAGAGGTAGTATATACTGCCACTATAACTGGCGTCGAACATACTAGAAACTACGGTATAGTTTTGAAGCTCATGTCGCTAGAAATTCAACGAATATTAGTGAATATTAAGCTTCAACAAATTCTATGGAATTCCCATCAATCGAAACCAGCATTTGGTATATGTATATTTGCACGCACTGATTGATGTCAAGCGCTGTGATGTGCATGTGGACAAATTTAGTCGGTACACGGTACAAATCTCAAAGAGCATCTATAAAAAATCCTCAACTTTTTAAGAATTTACTGAAAACAAAGAGATACAATTAGATGGGTTAACTTTGGAGATGAAAACTTAAATTCTTTCAAAGCTAAAGCAACCATCAAGTATAGGTACAATGTAAGGCCCGATATGCGGTACTGTTCCAGATCTAGATGTTTCCATCCAGATCCGGGGACGAAGCACATGTCGGTCCCACCGCGACATATGACAATGCCATATGCCCCAGATTTCCAACATGATATCACAACATTACAGCTACAAGGATACAACATCTCATACAATCGGCTTACAACTGCCTTAAATACATTACATCAGCGGAAGATACATGTCTGAGTACAGACTACAATCAAATGCCTAGTGGCAAAGAGAAAAACATCGATCCCCATAACCACACGGGTCCAGGCCCTCCGCCGGGATCCGCCTAACTAGTCGTCGTCGAGTCTCCACGTGAAACGTCGATCACCATACCTGTTGTCGATCGAGAACCCTGAAAAGAGATTGGGGGTAGTATCATGAGCACAGAGGTACTCAGCATCCAACTGTAGTGGTCATCTGACCCAGCAAGGACTTCATCACTCGTCATTCTAGGACAACTAGTAGTTTACGGTAAGGATGGGGTAAGTGGTGAGGTTGCTGCTGCACTAGCATTTATGAAGTGGCTAACGATCTAGAGAGTAAGATAAGAAGCCAAGCATTCGATGAGGAATCGCCTCCAACAAGTCTGCTATTCACCTACTTACGCAAGCATAACACCTATCCTATCCTTGTCCTCGTCTTCGCATCCCGACGAAGAAGAAGCAGTCAAGGCACACACACATTGATCAAGTTATATTAAGATTATCTCAGTTGTTGTTGTCTATGAACAAGGAGTAGGTCTCAAGTCGTCCATAACCGTGGACACGTCTTCTCGAAAAGATTTAACCGTGCAGGGGTGTACCAACTGCCCATTACAAGGCTCCGCACGCACGCCCATCTCTCTCAGTTTCTACCCATCATAGGCAACCATTTTATGATTTAGTTCCGAGAGATCCGAAACGACAGGTCCCTCTAACTAACAACGAACAAATCCGGGTGGCCCCGGTGAGTCGACATCCAGCTTAGGAGCCGGCCGCGCTCTTGATCTGGTCTCTACCGTCTGTCGCAGGTTTGGATTGCCGGTAATTCTCTCATGAGGCCGGGTCCTCAGTCGGACAGGTTGGACCAACAAGGAAACTATGTCCCCGCTGGCCTAGGTTGTTTTAAAGAATATCTGCCAGGAGCTACCCGACAGACACACACATCAAATGGTAAATCAGCTTGGGCCACCACTAGAAATGTTTGAAGCTAGGTACGTAAGAAAAGGGGACCCCATAAAATCCCACACGCGGTTAGGCACGCTTAGTCTTAGAACCAATACTCGGAACTCGGATCCTAGGTGACTCGAATGGAACAAAGCGTCGGGGCGGGATAGCCTAGACCTTCCATCCTTCGTCGAGTATAGTCAACATTTATAATAATCATATCATCAACAACAATATAATAATGTGATATGCCGAACCAAGGAGTAACAGGGTAACATCGTAGCATCCTAAGCATGCATACTAAGTAGGGGCTGAGCAACGAGCAATAGTAACATATCAGTACAAGGTTTGCTGGGAGGGGACATGGCTGTATCGGTTTGAAAGAGGCTGTAAACATGTGGTAGGATCAAACATTGAACCTATCCTAGACTAGCATGCAAACCGCTGGTTGAAATAGAATGGATCATAAGTAATGTATAGTCCTTGCCTGTTGATAAGTCGGGTTCCGAAGGTGTAGTTGATCGCAAGCTCGCATCGTCTCCGAAGGTACCCGCGGAAGCACACAAGAGGGAAACACTGGAAAAGACAATCGACGAGCAAACATCTATTACTACGAAGCAATCACGAGCAATCATCAACAAGGATACAACACGAGACAACGCACCACAATATCGCATTATCGTCGAGAGCGGTTACTAACAGGTTAAGTGGAGTACTCTTCTCACACAACGATACCTCACATTTAGCAAGGGTGCAAGTTATTTAGCTACACAAGGTGAGCAAAGGTTATTAACATGGCATATCACTAAGTGCTCCACGACAATTTAAATAATTGGTACTGTTCTGCTCTAAACCATATTTTAGGTTAGTTAACAACATCAAACAATAGCATAAACACAAAGTACACGAAAAACTAATCAAGTTACATATAAAGAACACTCCAAACGGACTTACGGTTAAAAAGATACAAGCAAAACAAGTTTGAAACACAATCTGCCAACATCAGGAAGCACACTTTCAAGCAATGCATAAACATGATAATGAATGCAAACATGCTCAACAAATGATATGCAAATAAAGTAGACATGGCAGGAAAGGCATGGAAAAAGGAATCATGCAAAAAGGCATCATGAACAATTAATTATAGCCCAAGCAAAATGCAATAATACATTACTGGTCTAGGACTTAGTGAAAATCAGGAAAACATGGTAGAAGCTGTTATTTTCATGCTGTATAAACAGAAGCAAAACTATATGCAAAAGTGCAGCAACATGACATAGCAATATATGAGCATGGAGTAGGCATGATGATGATCAGGTACAAACAAGAATCAAGGTCATAGGCATCACATATCAAAAGATATGAAGCATGCAACATGACATCAGAAAGTTACAGACTTAGAGAAAAACAGAGGTGGCTGTCAAAAACAGTGGCATATCAACTTTGGAGCTGAATAACTAGATGACCAGCAAGCATATCATGACAAGGCAATACATATAATGGAAGTAGACATGATGCTTAACAGTATGCAAAAATAATCAATGCAATAGGCTTCATGGATGTGTCACAATCATCAATCGAACTTGCAATAAAATAACAGCAAGCAGCACATAACAGAAATTAGTAGCAGTTAACAGTATGATGCCCACTTCAACAGTGATTAACAACATCAAGATGGCCTCAAATCAAAATTCTCACAAAAGATGAACTGAAGTACACACAATTCTAAACAATTTTCCTTTTGGGCGCAACGTTATCCGAGCTACGATTTGATCGCAAATCTACTCGCAAAAACGAATGAGCAGCACAAATTCTCCAGACTTAGGAAAAAAAAACAGAGGGCAAGGAAAAAAAGGGGCCTCACCCAATGGGCTCGGCCCAAGACGGTTGGTGGCGCGTGGGCTGGCGGCTGGGCCGCGCTGGCCTGCTGGATCTAGGCCGTGAGGGGGCGAGGCCGTCCCAGCTCGGGCTTGGGGTGGCCGCACGCGGCGCGGCGCGGCGGGACTCCGGCGGCCGGAGGATGGTGCCGGCGAGGCGGCGAGGAGGCGCGGGACTGCAGGGGGTCGAGGGGCCGTGGATCTGGCGTCGGCGGGGTCCTCCGGTGGCCGTGGTGACGCGGCGTGGCGGGCGGCGCAGCTCGGGCTCGGCTGCCCCCTAGCCATGGCGCGGCGAGCTCCGGCTTCCCACCGGCGGCGACCCTGCGGAGGGGAGAAAGAGGGGATGAGAGGGAGAGGATGGAGGGAGGAAAGGGGCGCGGAGGAGGAGAGGGAGGGGTGCGGCGGCGCGGCGGCTCGCCGTTGCCGGTGGCGGCGGCATCCGGGCGGCCGAAGGCGTTCCCTGCGAGCTCGGACGCGGCGGATGGGCTTCCGATGGGCCTGGCGGTGGAGGAGCGGTCCCGCACGGCCCGGATTGGATCTGGGGCTGCTGGGAGGCTACGTGGACGCCTCTGGAGCGTCGGATCACAGATCCGACGGCTCTGGATGGCCAGGGGGTCAGGGTTTCGGAAATTGAGGTGTTTTTGGGCAGATTTGAGGGGAGATCAGGGGTGTGGCTGCAAATTTGGCTTAGGGGAAACCCTAGAAAGAGGTGGGAGTGTGGTGGTCTTTATATAGCCCAGGTGGCTGGCAGTTTGCAAAAACATCCCCGGTGTTTCTCTCGCGCGCGCGGTGTTTACGTTTCTGACCGCCGGGGGTCCGCAGGACCTCCGATTCAGGTAAAACTTCGAACTGCGCGATCAGCGCGTCGAGCTGGCGGCGTTCACCTCACGTTGGAACCGTTCCGAGAACACTTTCCGGCACACTATAAAAATAACCCGTTTACTTATTAAACGGGGTTTTCGTTCCGTTGGCTGCGGCTGGTCTCGTGCGGTTTTCGCGACAGTGATCGGGTGAAACCCGGTGTCGCAAAGGTCGAGTGTCAAGGTGGCAAGGGTCGGTCTCCGTCCGATACGAGATAATAGGGGAAAAAATAATCGCCGATCGATAAATCAGGGATGCAAACACCGCAAACAAATCAGACAATCAAACAATTCACACCGAAAACAAATTTTTTATTTTTTGTGAAATCTGGGCCGTTACATACAATTATACTCTATACTTCAAGGTGAGTTTGATCAATAGTACACTGATCATCATGCCAAAGATTCTATTCTTTGGCAGATCTTTAATGAAAAGATTGGGAGAAACAATTCAAACTATTAATCTTCTGAACCTGAGTTCTATAATTGAGAGGATAGATAATTTGCAGGATTTAGCCCTTTACACACAAGAAATCGATGATGTCATAAAGAATTTACTTCCTGATTTAATGGAGCCTTCACTAAAGCTTGTCGGGGTATTATATCACAAGATTTTTATATGCTCATTGGAGATCTCTATGATGAATCAATCTCCCTTCAGAGCATTAATGCCTCTTTTATCACACTGTTCTCAAAGAAGGATACACCTTTGACAATTCATGATTTCAGGCATATCTTTCTCCTGAACTGCACAATTGAAATCATCATCAAATTAATGTCCAATAGACTTCAAAGAGTGATCCTTCAGTTGGTACATGTTAATGAATATGTCTTCATCAAAAGAAGAACAATTCAAGACTGTCTTGCATGGATATTTGAATATCTGCATCAATGCCAACAAATAAAAATTCGCGCAATTATTTTATTGGATTTAAAAAAAGATTTTGATGTGATTGAACATTCAATAATCATGGAGATTCTTGAAGCAAAAGATTTTGGTGAAAAATGATGTCATTGGATTCACATGCTCTTCTCTACTGGCACTTAGTGGTGGAGGCTGGAATAATTATTCGGTGTGGAGGAGTTTATGAACGGAAAAAACCATGTATAACTCAACTATGCAAGAGCTCACTAGAATACTAGATATATAGTACTTGGTGTTCAAAAAATACAACTAAAACCCAAAAGTTAAGTATTGGCACTCTAAATACCTCACTTGATGAAGATTACATGGATGACCGATTGCCAATGTATCATCGATATTAACTAGACAAGCATAAAGATGACCTCAAAACACAAAAAAGAGATAAATCCTGAATTAGTGACTAGTAGGATACAATGGAGGAAAACACATCATCCAAGTAAAGATAGTGTGACTTCCTGGCTTAATATAAATGATAGACTACTCATATCAACAAGGTGCACCTTATTTTTTGGAAGCCCATCACCAAAAACTACAAAGTTAAGTGTGCTTGCCTTGGAGCAATTTAAGGATAAGTGATTGAATGAGAAGTTGATCCTTGGTGCGCATGAGTAACGATAACATGTACATGAAAGACTACTGTTGGTCTATGTGTCCAGTCTAGATCCCGCTAGGCGTAACCGCGGGAACCGGTGGTTGTGATGGGTGTTAGTGATAGTTAGAAAGAATACAAACCCATAATGAAGGTTTACTTTCATTAAGTATAACATGGCAATGGCATTCTTCTACCTTCATTTTGAAACTCTTTCTTAATTTAAGCAAGATCAATTCCTTTAAATCTCTCTCTCTCTCTCTCTCTCTCTAGCAAACCATTAAGTCATCAAGCCAACAATTGTGCATCTTGTTCTGCAACTCGGTGTTGATGATCTTCATTGCTAAGAAGATTATTTCAACCGATGATGTTTCCACCGATAGAAGAAACCCTAACTCAGTAAGGAGATAAAATCAGAGGGAACATAATATTTCTTTCAAGTTCAATTTTTGTGGGCCAGGCTTACAAGATCATTTCAAATGCCAAAGTCTTGATGAACAAATGGAGGTTGGTTTTCATATGCTTGTCATCAACATTGGATAAGTCTACACCATAGATGTCTAGAAACTTAACAACTTTGTTCAAATAAAACTAGGAAAAAGGAAAATCCACAAAACAATTCTACAGTCATTTCATTAAAGCGACGATCCATCTTTGTGGTGATAATATAAATCACTCCATAGAAGGTGTCAACATGAAAATAAACGTTCTTGAGTAACATTATTTCTCCCCCATTTTCCTGATCGCCCCTTGGTACAACTTAATCCATATTTGGTGCTGGAATATAGTTAGTATTACAAAAGATCTCAACACCTTCAAATAGTGGTTCCCAACCATGGCTCCTCAAGTTGGACAAGGAGGACTTCACATCTATAACCAAAGACATGGCATGAACGATATTCCGATCCTTTTGTTGTAGGAGAAGTGACAAATGATTTTTAATATGAAGGATTTGCAACATCAACTTCATGATGAACACAAAGATAAAAGACTCCATTATCTACACTAATCCTCCTACCCTAGATGGATAACGCTCACCCTCATGCACAATAATAGCACTTTTATGACTGCATCCCACATTGATTAATACGAGCTAGTGTGTTCTAATGATATCCACATCTTGTATCTTCTGGTCTAGCCAATGATGTTTCTTAGTTTTTCCCTTTCCTGAGAAAATTTCTCCACTCTCTAACTCAGACAACAGATTTATGATTTGTGTATCAAGCAATATATCCTTCCTCTTGCAAGATGAACCAAAGGTATTCACAATCGAGGACACATATTTAAAGTAATCCTTAATAGAAGAAAAACATCCTGAGAAAAAAAACTACTAGCTACAATTGATGGGCAAAACAATCCATATAGAAAGTGAAAGTCCAAGAATGATCAAAGGGGGAGGGGGTGAATGATCACTTCTAAAATTTCTATGAAACTTAGAAGCGAAACAGAAAAACTGCAAACTACTAAGTGTAGCTCGAAGGAATTGCACCATCGAAAGACATGCTTAAGCCAAAAGTAAATGAGACGAGGGGAAACATCGAAGGCAAATAGGCAATAGAGTAAATACTGAATGTAAGTACGAGTAAGAAAACGAGCTATACACAACAATGTTTGGTGAACCAGTTCACACTCTACAAAGTGTTGCGTCTAGTAGGAGGGACTGGTGATTGAACACCTGGAGCAAAACTCTCTTCGTCCTATTCTCCACTGCAACAAACTCCTTGAGCTTGTCAAGTTCTTACTCGGGGTAGATGATTCAGGACATCTCAGAAACCTTTACAAACTTCCTTCAGCAGCGACAATTACTCTTCAACTGCTTGATAGGTGACGCCTAACCGTCTAGGAGACTAGCATATCTCCAAGATAAAAAGGCCGGCTAATATCAACCTAAGTCTCTGTGAATTTCGCAACTCAATTTGGGACTTGGGTTTGGTTTTCTATCGAGATCTTCCTTGGGATGCTCACAACACTTCTGTCTTAGAATATTCAGTGGAGCAGCCAACCGCAATTGGCGGGTGGGTGCGGGGTATCTATAGTTGGCGATCCAAATGGAAAAATGACTGAAGTGACCCGATGCAACAACTTGACGCATGTCCACAACGGTCGGATTTTCAATCAAGGCGCAACTTTTCTTGCAGAGCAAGTAAGCTGACTCACCGAACGAGTTCTCTCTCGGAGGCACAAAGTGCGATGACTTTGATTTCGAGCTATTACTTGACTCGGTGAGATTTCTCTCGGTAGTCTATCTTTGGGTTTTAAGTTGAGTAGAGCAAATTCACTTTGACTAAGATTTCGACTAGCAAAACCCTCTTGATAGTACAGTTTTCCTACGACTCAAGAATGTAAAAGAGAAACTAGCAAAAATACTAAGTTTTCACCCGGCTTCTTATTTCTCCTCATTGCGATTCTCCTCGAGAACCTCTTCAATTTGGACGACATTTTTAGGGGTCGTCCTCCATCAAAGGATTCGGTATTTGTCTGTAGCTCCGCTGCAGTGAGTTGTCCTTCGAACTTCTACTTGCAAACTCCATTCTTCAGGAACCTAGATATCTGTTTATACTAAAAAAATATAGTAGTTCCTCTACTGCTTTGTCCAACAATCTCCAAAACCTACGGGGGCAAAAATTGCTCTTACAATCACCCTCTTTTAGGGCGATTGTCGACAAAACATGCATCGATAAATAATTGAAAAGTTTTGAGTTTTCAAAGATAAACCAGTGCTAAGATAGATGATATACTCCCCCTTGATGTATGCATGAAAGATGAAAATTTTCCAGTGAAGTGCATATTTTATAAGGAATGAATCGAGGAAAACACCATTATCTTAGCGAGCAAGGTTGCATTCCATAGAATTTCCAATTAGAAATATGAAATCTCCTCGAATGACCCGTGAACTTATGTGATAGGTAAATTCCTGCAAGAAGGTTATGTATCGCAAGCATAGCAGATAGATATCATACGATAAAGTAGCAATTCACAATCCTACTTAGAGTTAGTTACAACCAGATCAAATAAAAATCCAATGTTTGTTGAAACTACTCAGAAACTTCAAAGTTCAAAGCCCTTAACCCCGTTGGCAAAATATTTCTTCGATGTAGCACATTCTCCCCCTTTTTGTCAATAATTGAACAATAAGATTGAGACGGGGTCGAAAGATTTCCTACTCGCTTGATCGGCGGCGACGACATCAAGAAGTTTCCGCGTGCAGTGAAGCGCATGGACTTGCAGTCGAGGGAAGACGCCGGTAGGGGTGACCACCACGAGGAGTAATCTTCATGCGGAATGAGTGTTGATCACCAGAGGAATCAAGCTGAGATTCTGGAGGAGTCTTGGGGCTTCGGGGAAGTGGGGAGTAAACTCTCACAGTACGCCTTTCTTCTTCGTTATTGGATTCGGAGGATATGGCATCCAGTGTGATGTGGTAGTAATCATACATGCAGAGAACATCTCTATTCTTCGGAAGGAGAGGAATGTTGGAGTCTGGTCAATCTAACCGATCATCATTGGTCCAGTGCCTTTGCAGATGCAGAGGATTTTCTTCGAAACCACAACGCTGCAACTGACCGAGAGAATTGAACTTTCTGAGTCCTTTCCAGTCCCTTCAAAGGCATTCACGAAGAAGTTGATTGTTGTTCATGGTGATGTTCTGGAGATGATTGATCTCATTCATCATTTTTTGCTTCTACACAAGATCTTGATCGATGTGATGCTAGAACATCTGTTGAGTTCGAAGGTAAATATCCATGTGATGAAATGGCTTGATAAATTTCAAACGAATGTTCCGTTCAGTCACATGAGCCCTTATTCTAGTGTGCTCAGCAAAAAGGTCATTTGGAAGAGCAACAACCTGCAATACTTCCCTCACTGGTGGAGTGAAGATCGAGGGATAAATAGTGATGGGGAATGGCACGACCCGAGAGTAATTGCATATAGCCATGAGCCAAGGTGCAAAAGGTTTGTGAGCAATGTAATCATCTGCACATGACACCATGGTGCGAATGAAGTAGTCTTCAAAATCGAAGGGAAGTCCATTGACTAACTTCATGATTGCGTGTTGCACTTCATTTGGAATGATAAAGTCATCTTGAACATCCAGCATGGGCATCAAAGTCTTCGATAGAATGTAAAACCAAGCTTTAGCTTCAAAGATCAAATGCTTCCGCTTGGGTTCCGCTGGATAACTATCTACCACAACACTTGGATCCATTAGTACAGAAAATTCAGCTGGGGTCATTGGAGGAAAGTCATGCAGCTTGTGTGGTAAACCTTTGAACCGAGGAAAATTGATTACTGCCAGAAATTCATCGATAGTCATATGAAAATTTTTGCCTTGGATCATGAAGTCAAGCTTCCAAATGCTCGGTCTAGTAAGATCTCCAGTGACATATTATGTGGCATAGAATTGTTTGATGAGCTCCGGATTGTAACCATTGCCGAGAGCAAACATCCGGTGTGCATGAAGTCCATCAATTGTTTCGGCAATGTTCTCGAAACATGTTGTGGCGTACACCGAGGGCACGTCCAGATATCGATGCTTGAAATCTTCTCTTTGTTCATCAGAATGCGAGCATAATATACAACCTGTTCTTGAGTCCAGAACCGAATGGAATATGCATTCCTTGGAGAATCATAAGGACTTGGCCCAAAGAAGTATGGCTTGTGTTCACGCCTCTTGAATATAGGACCTCCAGGAGGAACATCAGAGCGGAACAAAGGCATCATCTCTCTTGGATGAGCTGAATGCAGCAAGTCATCGATGGGAAATTCATCCACTACATTTTCTAAAAGCTACAGACTGGGACAATCACCACGGGGTAGTGAAGATGGTACATTGACAATATCCTGTGTGGGTGTGGCTACAACAGGGGGAATTTCCTCGGAATTTTATTCGACGACATATCCTTCGTCGACATTTTGAACTTCTTTGGTGATGTCTACGCATGCTTCTATTCTTGTAGACTATGTTGGGCCTCCAAGCGCAGAGGTTTGTAGGACAACAACAATTTCCTTCAAGTGGATGACCTAAGGTTTATGGAACTCAGGGAAGTAGAGGTTGAAGATGGTCTCTCTCAAGCAACCCTACAATTAAGATACATGAAGTCTCTTGTGTCCCCAACACACCTAATACAACTAGGAGTTGTATCGGTGCACTAGTTCGGCGAAGAAATGGTAAAATATGGGTGATAGGTGTGGCAAAATGAAGTAATATAAATATGTAATAGAAATTACAGCAAGCAAACAAGTGGTAAACGTGAGCACAAACAATATTGCAATGGTGGAAAGAAGGCCTAGGCTTCATACTTTCACTAGTGGCAACTCCCAACAACATTAACATAGTCTAATCACATGATATTTCCACTAAAACATGCATTGGAGACGTACTCGGAGTTCATTCCTTTGTGATCAAGAGAGGACGAGAATTATGTAGGGCTACAAAAGCACACCTCAGAGTTAGTAGTTCTCATCTATGGATTTCCTAATGTCACCGCGGCCATCCAAAGAGAGTACCACAATCACCACAACATATATCAAGGATAGTCCAAGACAAGCACCAAGAGACTCTCAATCTTCAATCGATTCACAAAAAAGGAAACCACTCAAGATAATATTCTTCTAACCCATATCCAATAGACCACTGATACGTCCCAAACGTATCTATAATTTCTGCTTGCTCCATGCATGTTTTGTGTGATATTGCTATGATCTAGATACACTTTCATACACTTTTGATCATATTTAAACTAACTTATTAACTCAGTGCACCACAGTGCCAGTTCCTGTTTTCTGCTGTTTTTCCATTTTAGGTTTCCCCCATATTAAAAGTGCTCCAAAAATTCGGGAAAAATCAGATAAAAAATCAGCGTGAAGGAACCTTCCGGAATCACCTGGGTGGGGCCAGAGGGCCACCACCAGGGACCCAGGCGGCCACCTGGCGCGGCCTAGGGTCTGGCCGCGCCGGGAGGCGCTTGGACCCCTGGTGGCCCCCCTTCGCCTATTTATTCCCCGTGACGCAAAACCTTCGAAGACAGAACCCTTTTTCGCGATCTCGCCTCTGTTCCACCGCCGCCGCGCTTCCAAGATCGGGAGCGCCAGCAGACTTCTTCCCGGCACCCTGTTGGAGGGAGGATTGACCTCCAAGAGCTTCCCCTCCACCATGGACGCTTCCTGGATGTTCCGTGAGTAGTTTTCCTTGGACCATGGGTCCATGATCAGTAGCTATGTGATGTTCTCCTCCCCTTTTTGTTCTTCATGGTTTAGACCTCGTGAGCTTCCCTACATGATCGAGGCACATATGTAATCTTTCTGCTGTTGCTATGCTGAGTTTGCTGGGATCTGATGGATTATGAGATTATGTTCAGATTGTGATTGAGTAATATATTTGGTTCTTATCTTTTATATTTTTGTTCCTAATTAATTTTTGCATGTTGTCCATTGCTGTTTATTGCTTTGGCCAAGTAGTAGGTAGTGACTCCAAGAGGGAACGTTATGCTCGATTGTGGGTTCATGCCCCCCGATGACACGCTTGAGTGACAGAAACATGAGTCTAGGGGATGTGCTGTTGCCACAAGGGGAAAACAACGGTGCTTGTAATCGTGGTTGCAAGGATTGTTTACTTTACGCAAAGTGCTTTTTAATGCAGTTGTGTGTTGCTTTGGGTTTACACTTTGGGTGGGGCTTGCAACTTAATACCAGCGAGATGTTCAGGATAGATATCTCAAGGTGGATGATTAGTAGTAGATGCAATTGGATTTCGGTCTACTTATTTTGGCGTACCGCCCATGCTTTTGAGCCTCGTCCTTTCTTTGTAGCATAGTTAGCATTGCGGTGCGTTTTTAATCCTGTCAATTGCCCAGCTGTAATTTGTTTACCTCACATAGCAGTTTTATCGTCTTTTGGGAGAGAGACATCACTAGTGAGCATCACGGGACCCCGGTCCATATTCCTGTTTACACGCTCATTTATTTTCCTACTTTTACTTTCTAGCTTTTATCATTATCATTATCCCTGGCGTTTGATCCTTTGTAAACAACAAGGCCGGAGAGATTGATAACCTCTCTGTACTCGTTGGGAGCAAAGTTATTTGTGTTGTGTGCAGGTCCATGTCAGTTGCACCATTGACACCTACTTATCATCTCCGGAGTCCTACTAGAGACAAACCTTGGTATCTTCACCGAGGGAAATTTGCTGCTATCCTACATCTCACCTTCCACTTGGGGTTACCAACGAGGAGACATTATCAAACAAATTTCTGGCGCCTTTGCCGGGGACTCCGAGTGCTAAGATAGGGGAGTTGCACACTATCTTTTACCTTTGCTTTTTAGTCTTGTTAGTTTACCTTTCATTTTTTATCTTTGTGTCCTTTATCAAAAATTATAAAAAAATCTTCCACACTTGCTGCTACTATGGGTTCCATTGAAAACACCAAGTTTTGTGACTTCACTAGTCACAACAACAAAGACTTTATCTGCACTCCTATTGCCACACCTGCCACTTCAGCTACCTCTTATGAAATGAAACTTGCTTTGCTAAACCTTGTTATGAGAGATCAATTCTCTGGTGCTAGAGATGATGCTGCTTTATACTTAAATAATTTTGTTGAGTTATGTGATATGCAAAAGTATAAAGAAGTAGAAGGTGATGTTGTTAAGCTCAAGCATTTTCCTTTCTCTTTAAGGGGAGGAGCTAAAATTTGGTTTCAATCTTTGCCTAGGAATAGCATAGATTCTTGGGATAAGTGCAAATATGCTTTTATTGGGAAGTACTACCCACCTGCTAAAATTATCCAATTGAGAAGTAACATTATGAATTTTAAGCAATTGGATAATGAACACGTTGCCCAAGCTTGGGAACGTATGAAATCTCTTGTTAAGAAATGCCCTACACATGGTTTGACTACCTGGATGGTTATCCAGACTTTTTATGCAGGCTTGAACTTTACCTCGCGGAACCTGTTAGATTCGGTCGCGGGAGGAACCTTTATGTCAACTACACTTGGCGCTGCCACGAAACTCCTAGATGAGGTGATGACCAACTATTCCCAATGGCACACCGAACGCGGTCCAACAGGTAGGAAGGTAAACTCTGTCGAGGAGATTACCTCCCTAAATGAAAAAGTTGACTTGATTATGTCTCTACTTACTAAGCCACCCTCTATTGATCCTCATGATGTTCCTTTAAATTCTTTGGTTGCTCAGGAACAAGTAGATGTGAACTTTATTGCTAGAAACAACTTCAACAACAATCCTTATAGGGGCAATTTTTCTAGCAATCCTAGACCGTTTCCATCCAACTATGGGAACAACAACACTTATCCTAGCAACAAGAACCCCACATCTGAAATAGAAAACATGCGTAGAGACTTTATCACTACCCAAAAAGCCTCCAACAAGAATTTAGAAGAGAAATTAACTAAATTAGATAATCTCTCTTTGAAGGTAGATAGCTTAGCCCTTGATGTTGAGATGCTAAAAATTAGAACCTCTCCCCTTGAGGAGAGGAAAGCCACTCCTATTAATGCTATCCAATTACAAATCAATGAAAATATTAGGATGATGGCTAAACTTAAAGAAAGATTTTCTAGAGAAAAAGAGGAAGAGGATAGAATCAGGAGCCTTCCTACATACCACACAGTTTCTACTATCCAAATTGTTGAGGACACTCAAATTATTAGCACCCAACATACTCCTAGTCCCATTGGACCTATTAATGGTGATGCTACTACCTCAACCGTAGACAAAGAAACTCCCATGAAAATAGAGGGTTTCAAACAAGTGAGCCTAGATAACACTACTACCACCTTTGATAGTAGTGACATTGATTTTGATAGTTGCACCCTCTCATAAGTTATTAGCTTACTGCACAAAATGTTTAGAGACCCCCACACTAGCACACTAAATCTTGCCTTCACAGAGCATATCACTAATGCTCTCATTAAAGCTAGGGAGGAGAAGCTTAGAGTAGAAGCCTCCATACCTAGGAATCTAGAAGATGGTTGGGATCCTATGATCAAAATTAAATTGAATAAATTCTCTTGTTACGCTTTGTGTGATGTTGGAGCTAGCACCTCCGTTATGCCCAAAAGAATGTATGATATGTTTGAATTGAAACCTTTTGATCCTTGTTCTTTTGGTGTTCGTCTCGTTAATTCTTCCATAAAGAAACCTTTGGGGAAGATCGACGATGTTCTTATCATTGTCAATGACAATTATGTTCCAGTTGATTTTACTATTATGGATATAGAGTGTGAACCTTTATGTCCAATTATTTTGGGACGTCCTTTTCTTCACACCATTGATGCTGTTATTGACATGAAAGAGGGGAATATAAAATTTAAATTACCTCTCAAAAAGGGGATGGAACACTTCCCTAGAAAGAAAATCAAATTACCTTTTGAGTCCGTTACACGGGCTAGCTATTCTCTCTCTCTTGATAAAACTTGATTCTTCTTTTGCTTTATGCCTAGCTTAAAGGCGTAAAAGAAAGCGCTTGTTGGGAGGCAACCCAAGATGTTTTTACTTCTGTTTTTAGTGGTCTTGATGATTGTTACTACTGTAGCAATATCACTGTATCTTTATTTTCAAGCTTTGTGTCAAGTTACAGCCTCTTATGATAAGGGAAGCAAAAGTTGTGACATGCTGTCCAGAAAACAGATTCTGTCTACTTGACGTAAAAAATCGAAACAAATCACCAGTTCATATTTTTGAGCTGAATTTTTTACACAGCATGCTCTATACAATTGTGAAACTTTAGCATGTTCTGAGTTTTTTGATTTGAGTTGAAGAAGTGCCCAGAAACAATTCTCTACTACCTGCTGTTCAGTTTTCATAGATTCTGCCACATTTTGCCTTTCCTTACTTTTGCGAACCTTAAGCTTGCTTTTTCTTTGAAAAAACTTTTTGGCAATCTTGAGAAACAGTATCTCGTCAAGAATATGTTTATATCCAGTGGGTAAAATTATTTTATTAGGGGTACTAACCTCTCTAATCAGCTTATGATGAGTTATGTCTGAAGGGAGTTTTCAAGTGTGCGAGGGAAGATGATGAAAGAAGATCCGGGAGTGTCAAACACTCAAGCTTTGGGATGCCCCCATGCATCCCCAATAAATATTCAAGGATACTCAAGTGTCTAAGCTTGCGTATGCCCCCGTGCATCCCTTCTCCATCAACAATCATCAGTTCATCCTTCATCTCACTATATTTTTATCACTTCATACGTTATGTGCTATGCTTGGAGCATCTCGCTCTTAGGTTTACTTTTTAGTTTTATTTAGCTTTGTTTGCTGATCATAACAAGTTAGACCCCATCTTACTTTGCGTGGGAGAGAAACACGCTCCATTCCAATCTAGAACACATCATAGGATTTTTCATGCCTATCTTTCTCTGTTGTGTGTTCTTTATCTTTTCGTAGCTACTGCCATGTTTAGTTTTAGTTTTAGTTTGTATTTAGAAAGAGCCTTGGATTTTGTTAGTTTGTTTCTGGAACTCTCTTTAGTTTTCATGTTTATCTTGTTAAGAGAGTTGGTTGTTGCACTGAGTTGTGTCTTGTCTTGAAAATAGGTAATTGAGGTTGCTATTTAATTTTAGTAGTAACTTGCAATAGTTTTGAGGTATTGTTGTGAGTAATGTTTGAACTTTTGGTGTCAAGAGCTCTAGCCTACTAGTGATAGGTGTCGTATTTTGGGAAATCCGTGTTTATTTTCAAAACCTACAAAACTAGTTGAGAACTCGAGCTACTAGATGGATCACTAATCTTTTGAGGGATCGGATATTAGAGTACACTCACGTACCATGAGTCGAGGATGCGCAAGGATAACCAAACCCCCATACACTCCTCCTCGGGGTACTTGTGTCTTTGTGAACCTCCTCATTAGATTGAGAGTTACCGATAATAAGTGCATGAGTTCTTCGGACTAATGTAAGTATTGATAGTTGACACTTCCACCTCCTCATATTTGCTAGCCTCTTCCATACCGTGCATTGCCTTCTTCTCACTCCAAGAGTTGGCGTCCACCTTCGCCGGTGCATCCAAACCCTTGGCATGATACGCTCTGTCACCATAAACCTCTCTATATCTTTCCTCAAAACAACCACCATACCTACCTATCAAGGCATTTCCATAGCCTTTCCGAGATATATTGCCATGCAACATCCACCTCTTCATGACTTGATCTTCATGTCATACATGTTCCTGCTACACTAGCAGAGGCATACATTGCATACATCATGATAGCTACATCTTCTTTATGTTTGAGTACCTTGTAAAGTGTGAAGATCTTCTATACCTTCTTGTAAAATAGAGTGTTGCCCTTAAGTGAGGAAAAGATCCCAAAGTGGACAAAATAAAAGATCCCGAAGAGGAAAAATGATGTTAGATTGAAAGAGCCATTGAGGCCACAAAAAAATACAAAAAATAGAAAAAAGAAAAAAAGAAATAAAAAGAGAGAAAGGGGCAACACTACTATCCTTTTGAAAGATCCACACTAGTACTCCCTCTTATCCTTGTACTCCATACAGATGATCATACATGCATATAGCTATGTGGGGACCTTCACACTATAGAAATTGGCTTGTATATTCCAAGGATGAGCCTCCTCAAACGAGCTCTAGGTCTTCATGAGCGAGCAAGTTGGATGCACCCCCACTAGTTCCATTTGAGAGATTTTTCTTAGCTCATATGTGCATTGGTTGCATGGCAACCCGTACTCCTCACATCATATCTATCATTTGGCCCTCTCTCGCCTATGATTGTCCTCATTGATGTGAGCCCTTCTCACCTTTTTGTCTTCCTCCTCCACCATACTTCTCTCTTTGCCATCCTAAGTGTCAACTTTCGTGCTTACGCTCATCCATTGCATGAGTGCTCAAAATATCGAAAAGGAGTGGATCAAATTGACTTATACCTGGCTAGTGGTCTGGGGACGAGTCAAGATAAGATTCCAAAGAATACCAAGTGTGAAACTTTAGTAGATTGAGTTCTAAAAAAAATACTTTTTCTCGTATTCCCATATCTCCCTTCTTGCACGCAAACACCATTTGGAGACATTCGAGTCACGGACAACGAGAGCTCTTGCACCTAATGTTCTTTTGTTGCTTGTTTCAATGCTAATATAGACTCTTGCATGTTATGACTTGAATTGAATCGCATACCTTGATTGCTTTACTTTTCAAAAGTTCTTATATGGTTGCTAGCTTGTCACCACATAAATTATGCTTGTTATCATTTACCTACTCGAGGACGAGCAGGAATTAAGCTTGGGGATGTTGATACGTCCCAAACGTATCTATAATTTCTGCTTGCTCCATGCATGTTTTGGGTGATATTGCTATGATATAGATACACTTTCATACACTTTTGATCATATTTGGACTAACTTATTAACTCAGTGCACCACAGTGCCAGTTCCTGTTTTCTGCTGATTTTCTATTTCAAGTTTCCCCCATATAAAAAATCAGCGTGAAGGAACCTTCCGGAATCACCTGGGTGGGGCCAGAGGGCCACCACCAGGGACCCAGGCGGCCACCTGGCGTGGCCTACGGTCTGGTCGCGCCGGGGGGGGGGGGGCTAAACCCTGGTGGCCCCCCTGGCGCCCCCCTTCGCCTATTTATTCCCGTGACGCGAAACCTCCAAAGACAGAACCCTTTTTCGCGATCTCGCCTCTGTTCCGCCGCCGCCAAGCTTCCAAGATCGGGAGCGCCTTCGGACATCTTCCGGCACCCTGCCAGAGGGAGGATTGACCTCCGGGAGCTTCCCCTCCACCATGGACGCTTCCCGGATGTTCCATGAGTAGTTTTCCTTGGACCCGTGATCAGTAGCTATGTGATGTTCTCCTCCCCTCTTTGTTCTTTATGGTTTAGACCTCGTGAGCTTCCCTACATGATCGAGGCACATATGTAATTTCTGCTGTTGCTATGTTGAGTTTGCTGGGATCTGATGGATTATGAGATTATGTTCCGATTGTGATTGAGTAATATATTTGGTTCTTATCTTTTATATTTTTGTTCCTAAGTAATTCTTGCATGTTCTCCGTTGCTGTTTATTGCTTTGGCCAAGTAGTAGGTAGTGACTCCAAGAGGGAACGTTATGCTCGATTGTGGGTTCATGCCCCCCGATGACACGCTTGAGTGACAGAAACACGAGTCTAGGGGATGTGCTGTTGCCACAAGGGGGAAAACAACAGTGCTTGTAACCGCGGTTGCAAGGATTGTTTACTTTACGCAAAGTTCTTTCTAATGCAGTTGTCTATTGCTTTGGGTTTACACTTTGGGTGGGGCTCGCAACTTAATACCAGTGAGATGTTCTGGATATATATCTCAAGGTGGATGATTAGTAGTAGATGCAGTTGGATGTCGGTCTGCTTATTTTGGCGTACCGCCCATGCTTTTGAGCCTTGTCCTTTCTTTGTAGCATAGTTAGCATTGCGGTGCGTTTTTAATCCTGTCAATTTCCCAGCTGTAATTTGTTTACCTCACAAAGCAAATTTATCGTCTTTTGGGAGAGAGACATCACAAGTGAACATCACGGGACCCCGCTCCATATTCTCATCACTGTTTACACGCTCTTTTATTTACCTGCTTTTACTTTCTATCTTCTATCATTATCATTATCCCTTGCGTTTGATCCTTTATAAACAACAAGGCCGGAGAGATTGAAAACCTCTATGTACTCGTTGGGAGAAAAGTTATTTGTGTTGTGTGCAGGTCCACGTCAGTTGCGCCGTTGACACCTACTTATCATCTCCGGAGTCCTACTGGTGACAAACCTTGGTATCTTCACCGAGGGAAATTTGCTGCTATCCTACATCTCACCTTGCACTTGGGGTAACCAACGAGGAGAGAGTATCAACCGCTGTCACAATTGTATCTTGGATTATACTAGATAAGATCAAATGAATACATCAATCCAATACATAGAGGAAGGGGAAATATCATGGGATCACCCTAGATTAACATAGCCTATGATCACAATGAAGATCACATCATGGGAGAGAGAGAAGACCACATAGCTACTGGTAAAAACCTCAACACCGAGGAGGAACTACTCCCGCATCATGGAGGGAGGAAGCAACGTCGATGGAGATGAATCTGGGGGCACTTCCCCGTCCTGGCAGGGTGCCGACACAGGAATTCTGGTCCCCCGAAGCTTGTTGGCGATGGCGGCGGAGATCGGAATTGCTTCTGGAGAAAAGGGTTCTGCCATCAGGGTTTTCCCGTCGGGAGACTAAATAGGAGCCAAAGGGGGCAGCCAGGGGGCCACCAGGAGTCCAGGCGACCTCCCGGTGTGGCCCCACCCTAGGTCGCGCCCACTGGCCGCCTGGCACCAGGTGGGTCCCTCTGGCCCCCCTTCGGGCGTCTGGAAGCTTCCGGTACACTGATTTTTTATATATTTTTTCTCGGATTTTTTCTGGCACTTTAAGTAATGGGAAAACCTGAAATACAAAAACAGCAGAAAACATAAACTGGTACTGTGGTGCACTGAGTTAATAGGTTAGTCCAAATATGATCAAAAGTGTATGAAAGTGTATCAAAAGCATATCAATATCACCCAAAACATGCATGGAGCAAGCAAAAATTATAGATATGTCTGGGACGTATCAACATCCCCAAGCTTAACTCCTGCTCGTCCTCGAGTAGATAAATGATAACAAGCATAATTTATGTGGTGACATGCTACCAACCATATAAGAACTTTTAAGTAAGGCAATCAAGGCATGTAATTCAATTCAAGTCATAACAAGCAAGAGTCTATATTAGCATTGAAACAAGCAACATAAGAACATAATGGTGCAAGATCTCTCTCTGTCCGTGACTCAAATGTCTCCACAAGGTGTTTGCGTGCAAGAAGTGGGAGATGGGAATACGAGAGAGTAAAAACATAATATTTTGGTTGAGAACTCAATCTACTAAATTTTCACACTTAGTCTTCATTGGAATCTTATCTTGACTCGTCCCCAGACCACTAGCCAGGTACAAGTCAAACTGATCCACTCCCTTTCGATATTTTGAGCACTCAATCAATGGATGAGCGTAAGAAAGAAAGTTGACACTTAGCATGGCAAAGAGAAATATGGTGGAGGAGGAAGGCAAAAAGGTGTGAAAGGCTCACATCAATGATGACAATCATAGGCAAGAGAAGGCCAAATGATAGATATGATGTGAGGAGTAGGGATTTCCTTGCAACGGATGCACATATGAGCTAGGGTAAGCTCTCCAATGGAACTAGTGGGGTTGCATCCAACTTGCTTGCTCAAGAAGACCTAGATCTCATTTGAGGAGGCTCATAATTGGAATATACAAGTCAAGTTCTATAGTGTGAAGGTCCCCACATAGCTATATGCATACATGATCTCTATGGAGTACAAGATATAAGAGGGAGTACGAGTGTGGATCTTTCAAAAGGAATATTAGTGTGCCCCCTTCTCTCTTTTTATTTATTTTTCTATTTTTTTGTGTTTTTTTGGTGGCCTAAATGGCTCTTTCTATTTAACTCTCATTTGTCCTCTTTGGGATCTTTTCCTCACTTAGGGGCAACACTATTTTACAAGGAGTATAGAAGATCTTTCACACTTTACAAAAGTACTCAGCATAAAGTAGATGAAGCTATCATGATGTATGCAAATGTATGCCTCTTGCAGTGTAGCAGGAACATAAATGACATGAGGATCAAGTTATGAGAAAGTGGATGTTGCATAACAATTTATCTCGGAAAGGCTATGAAAATGCCTTGATAGGTAGGTATGGCGGTTGTTTTGAGGAAGGACATAAGGAGGTTTATGATGAAATAGCTTATCATGCCAAGGGTTTGGATGCACCAGCGAAGTATGTGCCAACTCTCGGAGTGAGAAGAGGGCAATGCACGGTACCGAAAAGGCTAGCAAATATGAAGATGTGGAAGTGTCAACTTTTGAATACTTACATTAGTCCGAAGAACTCATGCACTTATTATCAGTAACTCTCAATCTAATCGGGAGGTTCAAAAAGAGACAAGTACCCTGAGGAGGAGTGATTGGGGGTTTGGTTATCCTTGCGCATCCTCGACTCATGGTACATGAGTGTACTCTAATATCTGATCCTTCCAAAGATTAGTGATCCATCTAGTAGCTAGAGTTCTCAACAAGTTTTGTAGTTTTTGTAAATAAACACAGATTGCCCAAAATACGACATCTATCACTAATAGGCTAAAGCTCTTGACACCAAAAGTTCAAACATTACTCACAACAATACCTCAAAACTATTGCAAGTTACTACAACAATTGAATAGCAACCTCAATTACCTACTTCAAGTCAAGACACACAACTCAGTGCAACAAGCCAACTCTCTAAACAAGATAAACATGAAGACTCAAGAGAGTTCCAGCAACAAACTAAACAAAATCTCTTTAAAAAGATAAGCATGAAAACTAAGAGCTAATCATGACAGCAGCTATGAAAAGATAAATAACACACAACAAAAGAAAGATAAGCATGAAAATCCTATGATGTGTTCTAGTTTAAAGTGGAGTGTGTTTCTCTCCCACACAAAGAAAGTTGTGTTTTAACTTGTTATGAACAGAAAGAAAAGCTAAATAAAACTAAAAATAAAACTAAAGAGCAAGATGCTCCAAGCATAGCACATAACACATGAAGTGATAAAAATGTAGTGGAACGAAGGAGAAACTAATGATTGTTGATGGAGAAGGGGATTGACGGGGATCGGCCCCAGAAAATCCCATGGCCAGGGACCCTGGGTTAGTCATAGAGAAGGCACAGGTTGGATGATACTCATCAGCTAACAGGAGAAGCTCTTCCTGCTCGATATTATTGCGTGAGGGGGAGATTACAGGGGAGGCCAAGGCGAGTTCTTGCAAGACCAAGAGTGTAGATGCGTATTGGATTGGATTGGACGTCTCCCCTCCCAGCCTTTATATACTAGGCTAGGTGTCGGGGAGTCTGTAGTAGGTTACAAAGATAGTTTCATAGTTCTAGTCTTGCCTTTTACGCCAAGTCGTGTCTTCCATACTAGCCGCGGACTCCTACCTCGGTGCCTGGTTGGGCCATTCGTGGGCCTGCCATTGGTTCTCAGCGGGCCTTCTGTCTTCATATGCACCGGGTAACCTCATACGCAGGAGTCGTGGGGTCACCCCCTCGTCAGTACCCCCCGAGTGCCTGGGGGACTCGAAGTGTCACGCAGTGACTCGAATTCGTCAATGCTTTATTATTTATGGGCGCGGCACCGCCGCGGGTCGCTGGCAGTTTTGACAATACCTATTTCGAGGGATTGCTAAGCTGAAAGGGCCCAAGGAGTCGACTGGTCGAGCCTTGGTGAATTGCGCTAGTGGAAAATACCGCAGTTGACCAATCAAGCTCACGTCCCTCAACATGAACTTGGAACGACCGGTGTCAAGCAAAGTCATGCCGCTGCAGGTCTTATAGGATCAATTGCTGCCAGTCTAAGCAAATAGCCTGAGCGCGTCCGCTCGGCTCTTTCTATCATGCGAGCGCATGGAAAATGTCGGGAGTGAAATCGCTCTGCGGCAAGTCCCGGCCCGGCCGTTCTGCGCAGCGGGGTCTTACCTACACGCTAAGCTTGCGTGGCATCTGGGTACAGTGTGTCTCAACCCAGCATGATTGTTTTTTGTAGAGGCACGGAGCCTGGTTAGTGATGCACCCACTTGGAATAAACAATCAAGTGAGCTATTTAGCAGTCACTCGCGGAGTTTGCACTGAGCTCAGGCGAGGAAAATAAGAAAGAACCCACTCGGAAAGCCGTCGAGTGTGCGAGTGGATCATATTGTTAAATACTTGTTGAGTCTTTTGCGAGTGGTTACTCGAATGCTTTACTATCTTCTGGGTGAGGGAGCACCCGAACTCTGAAAGTACGTTGTTTTTGCTGGTGCGAGTGATCACTCGAGCACGTCTTTGCCTTCTGGGTGAGGGAGCACCCGAACTCGAATAAAGGTACTCCCGATGGAAGTAAGAGATTTTTAGAATCAAAAAATTTGTGACATAAAGAAATAGGTGGCTTTTTGAATCTTTGGTGTTTTCCGATTGCTTTTATCTTGATCCGCCCCTATGGAGATGTCACGCTGATATCATGCTGTTTGGTGACCTATGATGATTCTTGCTTTTTTGATCCGTTGCGTCTTCTGGTCCGTCATAATGACGATTTGAACGTCATGCTGCCTGGTGCCTGTTGGGTTTCCAAGGCTTGCGTGGGAAACAAGCGAGATTTGACGCGTCCTTTAAATAGTGTTGACCGCGTGAAGGCATCTTGTCTTGGAATTTGTAATGCCCAACTCGTTTCGTCTTTGAAGTAATGATGGCGTCGCCTGGGCTTTTGTGTGCTTTCCCTGGTTTGCCCTTGGATTCTGTTATAAATACTTCCTGTGATTGCCGGTCCCTCGATCCATTCTTCTTGCCTTTCTCTTCTGCTTCTTCATATGGCGCCCAAGCGTGGTGGTGGTCTAACTGAGCGAGGTCGTGGCCGCCACGGTCGTGGTGGCCGCACGCCCCGTTCTTCGTGTGGTGGACGTCGTGCTGTTGAGTCGGCGCCTTCGTCTTCTTCCATGGAAGAGGGTTTTTGGTGCTATGACTTTCTTTTGCGCATTCTTAGTCGGACCGCGGACCGGATTCCTCTTCCGTTATCTTTTGCCTCCATTGCTTCTGAGCGTAATTTGAGGGGTTTTTGGCTCCGTATTCACGGATGCGCTCGGTCTTCTTCTTGGGTGGAGCTGGAAGTTGATAATGCACCTTTGATTTTCCTTGGGTCCGGTTGGAGGGCGTTTTCTCGCCGGTTGAATCTGCGCGACGGAGATAGCCTTTGCTGTCGTTTTGATGGCGAAGATACTCTTATTGTCCGTGCATTTGATGCCGGTGGCAATCGTCTGGATCCATACTGGGAGGAAACAAGCAGTGGTGATTCCGATGGATCGAGTGGTGGTTCGCCTGCTTCTCCTGTGTCTTCATCTTCGGCTGATTCCTCGGCTGATGGTGTTTGCTCTTCTAGTTCTAAGGATGAGCTGGACGTCAAGCTGGTCGTCAAGCGGCTGCGTCATTAGGCGAGGCACCTTGTAGAACTGGAGGACATTGACCTGCTTCTTCGCGGACTGAGTTTCTACTTTGTCTGTGGTGATGCTCGTCAAGTTGTGGTACGAAAGTGCCAATTATCTCAGCATGAGCATACATGTAGAAGTCATAATTCCTTGGGATAATTGTAACCCATCTTGTAGTTGTTCGGGTCCTCACTCTTGTGTAATGAAAATTGTCCTCGACTCCTTTGCAATAAAATTGTCCTCGACTCCTTTGTAATGAACTTGTCCTCGATTCCTTTGTAATGAAATTGTCCTTGCCTCCTTTGTAATGAAATTGTCCTCGACTCCTTTGTAATGAAATTCTCCTCGATTCCTTTGTAATGAAATTGTCCTCGACTCTTTTGTAATGAAATTGTCCTTTGGGTGCGCGGCAGCGCTCCCGGTGGGAGTAGCCCCCGAGGCTACGTAGTATTTGTAGAATCAGGCGTAGGCTGTGTTTTTTGTCTACTTGGGCTTGCTCTTTGCTGTTTTATTCCAAGTTTCTGATCGGGTGCGCGGCAGCGCTCCCGATGGGAGTAGCCCCCGAGTCTTTAGGTGATCGCTTGCGATCAGGTGAAGACTAGATGACTTTGCGTTTTTTGATAAGATTCTTTTGCGGAGAACTCTTGGTGCGTCGGAGGAGATCTTGAGTTCTGGCTTCCCAGTGCTTGCGGATGAGATTGCGTTTCATCGAAGATGGCGTCTTTCGGGGGGGGGTTGCTTGAGCCCCTGACTTTTACGTATAGTCGTATGTGCGAGGATATCGTCTCTCTGGGGGATTTTTTTTCTCGAGCCCCCGAGCGCTTTTAAGTATAGTCGCACGAGCGAAGATAGCGTCTCTCGGGGGGAGTTTTATGCTCGAGCCCCCGAGTGCTTTTAATTAAAGTCGCATGAGCAAAGATAGCGTCTCTCGGGGGGAGTTTTATGCTCGAGCCCCCGAGTGCTTTTAAGTATAGTCGCATGAGCGAAGATAGCGTCTCTCGGGGGGAGTTTTATGCTCAAGCCCCCGAGTGCTTTTATGTAAAGTCGCATGAGCGAAGATAGCATCTCTCGAGGGGAGTTTTATTCTCGAGCCCCCGAGTGCTTTTAAGTATAGTCGCATGAGCGAAGATAGCGTCTCTGGGGGAGTTTTATGCTCGATCCCCCGAGTGCTTTTAAGTATAGTCGCATGAGCGAAGATAGCGTCTCTCGGGGGGAGTTTATGCTCGAACCCCTGAGTGCTTTTAAGTATGGTTTTTGGGCAGCATTATTTTATTTCTTCGAGTTTTTACATGGGTTGCCGATCGGTGCTGCTGCCGATGTCTCTGACGGTGCCTAGAGGACTATGGGTTGAACAGGCGTAGATTCGCTACGTTCCATGGGTTTCCCATGTCCTCATTGGTCTTCGGGTTCTTCAACCTGTATGCTCCTCCTCCTATGACTTCCGAGATGATGAACGGCCCCTCCCATTGCGGGGCAAGTTTGTGCACTTTTTCTTGTATCAGCCGTAACACGAGGTCTCCTTTAGTGAACGTTCCGGTCCGCAGGCGACTGCTTTGACATGTGCGCAGTTTGTCCTGGTATCCTTCAGATCTTGTGATGGCTGTGTCCCGTGCTTCGTCTGCTATGTCTTTGTCGTTCTGCAGCGCTTCTTCTGCCTCTTCCTCTTCGTACCCTGAGATTCTGGGGGCTCCAAATTTTAATTCGTGCGGCAGTACTGCTTCTTCCCCGTATACCAAGAAAAAAAGTGTATATTGGGTTGAGATGTTTGGGGTTGTGCGCAGGCTCCATAGTACTGCGGGAAGTTCCTCTACCCAGTTTCCTACGGCTTGTTCTAGTGGTGCTAGGAGTCGCTTCTTTATTCCTCCGCATACTAGGCCGTTTGCTTTCTCCACTTGGCCGTTGGACTGCGGGTGTGCGGCTGATGCGTAGTTGATTTTGATGCCCAGCTCTTGACAGAAGTTGTGGAATTCTGCTGCTTTGAAGTTTGTACCATTGTTTGTGATGATGTTGTGTGGTACGCCGAATCTGAAGATAATTGACTTGATGAAGTTGACCGCCGTGAGGGCTGTTGAGCTGGTGATTGGTACTGCTTCGATCCATTTGGTGAACTTGCTGACTGCGACTAGCAGGTGTGTTCGCCTTCCTTTTGAGGATTTCTTGAGTGGGCCTACCATGTCGAGTCCCCATGTGGCAGATGGCCATGACATCGGTATGGTTTTGAGCTCCGATGCTGGGGCGTGCGGCCTGCTGGCGAACTTTTGGCAGGAGATGCAACACCGTATGATATCTTCTGCGTTTCTCATAGCGGTGGACCAGTAAAAACCTGCTCGAAAGGCCTTGTCCACGAGTGCGCGACTGCTTGCTTGATGTCCGCAGGTGCCTTCGTGAATCTCGAGCAGTAGGGCTTTGCCGTCTTCTTCATCTATACACTTTTGGAGGACCTGAGATATGCTGCGCTTGTAGAGCTGTCTGTTGATTACTGTGAATGCTTTAGATTTTCGACTGATGCGTCGGGCTTCTGCAACGTCTTGTCGTAGGGTGCCTTCGATTAGGAATCGAAGGAAAGGTTTTTCCCAGGCCGAGTCTTCGAGTGCTGCTGGTTCTTCGGCTTCGATTGCTTGGCTGTTTGTGCCGTCGGCTGCGCTCGTTGCTGCCACCTGTGCTGGTTCATTTGTGTCGTCTTCCTCTGTGAATACCTTGGGTTCCGATGGTTTTGCTTTTATTGATCTCTGGTTGATGCTCTCGAGGAAAACACCTGGTGGTATTGGTCCTCGAGTCGATCCGATGTTCGCGAGTTCGTCGGCTTCTGTGTTATTTGCTCTGGGGATGTAGTTGAGTTCACAGCCGTCGAATCCTCCCTCTAGTGTGTTATAGAGCTTCTGGTAGGATGCCATGTTGTCTGCGACTGCGTTACAGTCTCTCATCGCCTGCTGGACGACGAGGTTGGAGTCGCCATAGATCGAGAGGCGAGTGGTGCCGCAAGTTTTTTCCTTGCGCATGCCGTGAAGTAGTGCCTCGTACTTTGCTTCGTTGTTGTAGGCATTGCTGAATTTGATCTGGAGGATGTATTTGAGCTTCGTTCCTTTGGGGGAGACTAGTACAACCCCTGATCCGGCTCCTTGCTGTGGCTAGGTCTGGGGGACCTGGTGTTTGGACTTCTGCCCACTTGACCAGGAAGTCTGGGAGTGCTTGGGGTTTGATTTCTATTGGGTGGTTGAACTACAGGTCTCGCGGGCTGAGCTCCATGTTCCACTCAGCGAATCAGCCGGTCGCTCCGGGATTGTTGAGGATATCCGCGAGTGGTGCACTGCTGACGATTGTGATGGAGTGTTCGTCTAAGTAGTACTTTCCTGGAGGTCATGATAATGGCGAGCAGGAGCTTCTGGTAGTGCGGGTACCATTGTTGTGGCTTTGTGAGAAGCATGCTGAGATAGTAGATTGGCCTTTGTATGCTCTGGATTTTGCCTTCTTCTGCGCGCTCGGCGACAAGCACCGTGCTCGTGACACTGCTGCATGCTGCTATGTAGAGGTACAACTTCTCCCTTTTTTTAGGCGTCGCCAAGATTGGTGGGGTCGAGAGGGTTTTCTTTAGGTCTGCGAATGCATTGCTGGCTCCCTCGGTCCACTCGAATTTTCTCCTTTTCTCAGCAGTTTGTAGAACGGTAAGGTCCTTTCTCCTAACCTGCTGATGAAACGGCTCAATGCTGTGAGTTTTCCTGTGAGCTGCTGCACTCCTCTGATGTTGGTTGGCCATTGCATCTTGGCGATTGCTTGGACCTTTTCTAGGTTTGCTTCGATTCCTCGGGCAAAAACCATGTACCCGAGTAGTTTTCCTGCTGGGACGCCGAACACACACTTTTTTGGGTTGAGCTTGATTCTGTACTTGTTGAGGGCCGCGAATGTTTCACGGAGGTCGTCGAGTAGCGTGTTTGCGCTGTATGTTTTGATGAAAATGTCGTCTACATAGACCTGGACGTTTCTGCCAATCTGGTCTCTCAAGCATGCTTGCATCATCCGCTGGTACGTGGCTCCGACATTTTTTAGTCCGAAGGGCATTGTTTGATAGCAGAATACACCGTAGGGGGTGATGAACGAGGTGTGCTCTTCGTCATCTTGCTTCATCCTGATCTGATTGTATCCTGAGTATGCGTCGAGGAAGGATAGGAGGCCGCATCCTGCTGTGGAGTCGATTATTTGATCGATTCTCGGCAGGGGGAAGTGGTCTTTTGGG
Organism: Bromus sterilis; assembly: GCA_950022295.1. Lineage (NCBI taxonomy): Eukaryota > Viridiplantae > Streptophyta > Magnoliopsida > Poales > Poaceae > Bromus > Bromus sterilis. The sequence goes on along the minus strand of OX465596.1, from coordinate 339,866,859 downwards.
CAGTGCTTGTTGATGGGCCCATAGTCGACGCACATCCTCAGCGCATCAGTGTCCTTTTTAGGGACTAGGACTGGGTTTGCTATCCAGGTTGCTTTCTTTGTCTCTCGGATGAACTGTGCGTCGAGTAGTCGGTTGACTTCTTCTCCGATTGCTCTGGGCTTGGGCTCTGAGAATCTCCGCAGCGCTTGCTTTACTGGTTTTGTGTTTGGCTTGATGTGGAGCGCGTGTTCTGCAAATTCTCGCGGTATTCCGGGCATGTCGGCTGGGCACCAGGCGAAAATTTTCCACTCTTCACGAAGGAAGCTTATAAGGGCGGTTGCTTGCTCTTCTGGAAGATGGGCATATACCCGGACCGTATTTTCTGGGTCTGTTGGGTGGACTTGGTGTGTGATTGTGTCGCTGTCGACCCTGAAATCGCGGTCGAATTCTTTTGACTCGCTTCGGCTTGCCAGCGGAAATACGCTTTTGTCTGTCACCATGGCTATTTCTTTGAGCTGTTGTTGGGCTCCAAACATGTCGGAGACTTTGTGGAAATCGCGGTCGCACTGGTCCGATTTGGTGAAGCTCCCCTTGACTGTGATGATTCCTGCGGGTCCTGGCATCTTGAGCTTGAGATATGCGTAGTGTGGAACCTCCATGAACTGTGCGAATGCTGGTCGCCCGAGTATGGCGTGATACTGCGACTGCTAGTGGAGCACTTCGAACTCGAGGTCTTGCCTTGCGAAGTTGCGCTTGTTGCCGAAGATTACATCAAGCTCTATTGTTCCGATGGAGGTGGCTGCTTTGCCCGAAACTACGCCGTATATTGTGGTGCCTGACTTCTTCCAAACTGATCGTGGGATTAACATCTTGCGTAGGGTGCTGGCGAAGATTATGTTTAGACTGCTGCCTCCGTCCATGAAGACTCTGTCCATGTCGTATCCTCCGATCAGGGCTTCGAGGACCAGGGGTGCGTGCCTCGGCCTTGGGACTGCGGGCGGGTGGTCGCTCTGGGAGAAGATGATGCTGGTCTCAGTGCCGCACAGTTGGTAGATTTCTGTTATCTTTAGGCCTTCGGCTGCTTCGGCCTGCAAGGTGTAGGCGTCTTGCTTTGCTTTTGAGGGTCTTCCTTCTTGGATCATGCAGATTTTTCCATGGGACGTGGGATATTGCCTTTCTGTACTTGGTACTGGCGACCGCGCGCTTCTTCGAGTGCGCTTGGCTTCACGCTGCTTCTCCTCCTTGAGGCTGTTGGAGAGTTCGGTGAATAGGCGACAATCTCCTAGGGTGTGGCCTGCTCTGAGGTGTAAGTCCCGATATGCGGTACTGTTCCAGATCTAGATGTTTCCATCCAGATCCGGGGAGGAAGCACATATCGGTCCCACCGCGACATATGACATTGCCATATTCCCCGGATTTCCAACATGATATCACAACATTACAGATACAAGGATACAACTTCTCAGACAATCGGCATACAACTGCCTTAATACAATGCAACAGCAGAAGATACATGTCTGGGTACAGACTACAAGCAAATGCCTAGTGGCAAAGAGAAAAACATCTATCCCATAACCACACGGGTCCAGGCCCTCCGCTGGGATCCGCCTAACTAGTCGTCGTCGAGTCTCCACACGAAACGTCGATCACCGTACCTGTTTTCGATCAAGAACCCTGAAAAGAGTTTGGGAGTAGTATCATGAGTACAGAAGTACTCAACATCCAACTGTAGTGGTCAACTGACCCAGCAAGGACTTCATCACTCGTCATTCTAGGACAACTAGTAGTTTACGGTAAGGATGGGGTAAGTCGTGAGGTTGCTGCCGCACTAGCATTTATGAAGTGGCTAACGATCTAGAGAGTAAGATAAGAAGCCAAGCATTCGATGAGGAATCGCCTCCAACAAGTCTTGCTATCAACTACTTACGCAAACATAACACCTATCCTATCCTTGTCCTCCTCTTCGCATCCCGACGAAGAAGAAGCAGTCAAGGCACTCACACATTGATCAAGTTATATTAAGATTATCTCAGTTATTGTTGTCTATGAACAGGACGTAGGTCTCAAGTCGTCCATAACCGTGGACACAGCTTCTCGAAAAGATTTAACACTGCAGGGGTGTACCAACTGCCCATTACAAGGCTCCGCACGCACGCCCATCACTCTCAGTTGCTACGCATCACAAGCAACCATTTTATGATTTAGTTCCAAGAGATCCGAAACGACAGGTCCCTCTAGCTAACAACGAACAAATACGGGTGGCCCCCGGGGAGTCGACACCCAATCCAAAAGCTGGCCACACCCTCGGATCGGACTCTTCCGTATGGCCAAGGTCGGGGTTAGCCTCACCTATATAACAGGGGACTTCCCTAGCTCACCAGTGTGGACCAACAGAGAAACCATGTCTCCGCTGGCCCGGGTTGTTTAAAAACTGCGAGGGGATCCACCAAGCACACACACGGGGTTTCAAATGGTAAATCAGCTCAGGCCACCACTAGAAATGTTTGAAGCTAGATAGGTAAGAAAAGGGGACCCCATAAAATCCACACGCGGTTAGGCACGCTCAGTCTTAAAACCAATATTCGGAACTCGGATCCTAAGTGACTCGAATGGAACAAAGCTTCGGGGCGGGATGGCCTAGATCTTCCATCCTTCGTCGAATAAAATCAACATTATAATAATCATATAATCAACAACAATAATATAATAATGTGATAGCCCAAACCAAGGAGTAATAGGGTAACATCGTAGCATCCTAAGCATGCATACTAAGCAGGGGCTGAGCAACGAGCAATAGTAACATAGAAGTACTTGGTTTGCTAGGAGGGGACATGGCTGTACCGGTTTGAAAGAGGCTGTAAACATGTGTTAGGATCAAACATCGAACCTAACCTAGACTAGCATGAAAACCGCTGGCTGAAATAGAATGGATCATAAGTAATGTATAGTCCTTTCCTGTTGATAAGTCGGGTTCCGAAGGTGTAGTCGATCGCAAGCTCGCATCGTCTCCGAAAGGTACCCGCGGAAGCACATAAGACGGTAAACACTGGAAAGCAATCAACGAGAAAGCATCTATTACTACGAGGCAAACACGAACAAGCATCAACAAGAAGCAACACGAGACATCGCACCTACCGTCGAGAGCGGTTACTAACAATTTAAGTGGAGTACACGTCACACACGACGATACCGCACGTTTACGATGGTTCAAGTTGTTTAGCTACACAAGGTGAGCAAAAGGTTGTTAACATGGCATATCAATCAAGCATGGCATAGCACACAAACATTACAAGATGTGAAGCTTAAAGTAAACTATCTAATCTAGTCACTTTAAGTGGGGGTAAAACCTATACATGGAAAACTATTGCAGACCCCACGATAAAAATGGAATTTGGTACTGTTTTGCCTAAACAATATTTTATTATTTTTATTAGCAAGGAAGAGCAGCATAAACAAAATCTACACGAAATTCTCGTCAAGTTACATATAAGGAACATTTTAATCGGAGCAACGGTAAAAAAGTTATGGCAGTTACAATTTACAGTGGCAGGCAGTGTAAATAGCAGGTAAACAACATGTAGACAAGAGAAAATATGGAAAAGGAGCACATTTTATAAATCTACACAAAATTCTAAGAAACTTTCATGTTTAAAGCGTCGCGATCCGAGCTACGGTTTAAAAGATACGGGCACCGTAAAATCGTATTATAATCTGCCAAAATAAAAACCTAGAAAAAGAAAAAAAAGTCTAACGGGCCGAATCTGCTACTGACCAGGCCCAACTCGCAGTGCAGCACTAATAAAAAAATTCTCACCAACGGGCCAAGCCCATGACGCGAGGGCGCAAGGCCTTGGGCGCCTGCTGGGTCGCCTGGTGGCTGGCGAGCTGGGCCGGCCCACCTGGCTCGCGGCGGTTGGTGGCTGTGTGCCCGATCCGATCTGGATCGGGTCTTCCAGGGGCGGAGGCCGGCGGCCGGTGTGGGCGTCCTGCGAGGGGGTCGCGACGGCGGGGAGGCCTGAGGTGGCTGGAGGCGGTTGGGGTCGGCCAGATCCGCGCGGTGGCCGGCGGCGTGGCTCTCCCGGCGGGGCGCGAGCTCCTTCGGCTCCCATGGCGGCGGCCTCCATGTCTTGCATAGAGAGAGAGGGAGGAGGGTTAGAGGACGAGAAGGAACGGGAAGGAGAGAGGACGGGCGCGGGAGGCAACCTGGGGGCAGCGCGGCACGGCTGCTCACCGGTGCTCGCCGGAGGTGAACGACGACGGGCGGCGGGGCGGCCTCTTCACGGGAGCGGTGGAGCTCCGGGCCGAGACGGGTCCACGGCGGCGCTCTACGGGCCGGAGGCGGGGCTGGAGGCTAGAGCCTGGGAGCTCGGGGGCGATGTGGCGGCCTCTGGGCCGTCGGATCGCGAGATTTGACGGTCCAGAGCGCTTGGGGGTGATTTTTCAGATCTGATGGGCTAGGGTTGCAAAAATTGGGGATAATGTGAGGGGGTGGCTGCAATTTTTGTCTAGGGAAACCCTAGAAGAGGGGTGGGGGAGTGGTATTCTTTGTATAGCCCAGGTGGCTGGCAGTTTGGAAAAACATCCCCGGTTTTTCTCTCGCGCGCGCGGTGTTTACGTTTCTGACCGCCGGGGGTCTGTGGGACCTCCGATTCGGGTAAAACTTCGAACTTCGCGATCAGCGCGTCGATCCGGAGGCGTTCACCTCGCGCTGGAACCGTTCTGAGAACACTTTCCGGCGCGCTATAAAAATATCCCGTTTACTTATTAAACGGTTTTTTTCGTTCCGTTGGCTATGGACGGTCTCGTGCGGGTTTTTGCGACGGTGATCGGGTGAAACCCGATGTTGCAAAGGTCGAGTATCAGGGTGGCAAAGGTCGGTCTCCGTCCGATATGAGATAAGAGGGGAAAAATAATCGCCGATCTCTAAATCGGGGATGCAAACATCGCAAACAAATAAGGCAATCAATCAATTCACACCGAAAACAAATTTTTAATTTTTGTGAAATCTGGGCTGTTACAATACAACACCACCAACAAGGGATCTCGTCCCGAGATCCTGGACGATCCGGGTGAGAGGGGAAGGGGAAAAGAAGAGACGACGATCTTCAACACCACCAACAAGGGACTCTGCTCCATGTCGACGTCGAACTTCCGTCGTGAAGCTTTCCGCAGGGAGATGGCGACGTCGAAGAACGAAACCATCGGGAGATCAAGAGGAAGAAAAACAATTAAAACCGACGATCAAGGGAAGCATTCTCACTCTAATCGTGAGGGTACTAGGCAAGAGGACTGAAGTCAACGGATGACCAAGATGTAAACCCAAGTCAGATAGACTAAAGCTACTACCGGATTTCCCAACCTGAGGTCGGAATCGAGACAATACGCTGCAAGCATGGCATTGTAACGGTTCCGAAACTCCACACTCTCGAGATCCTAAAGTTTGAAGGGGATAAGGCGAGAGTAAAACAATTACGGCACTTGTCCTAACTAGAGCAAGGGTAAGGAGTAAAAATATTCTTACTCTTCGATAACTAACTTAGTAACTACAAAATAATTTTTTGTCTAGACTCGAGTTCGGCCAGAGAAGGGATCCTACGGTCGGTAAGGCTCTGATACCAAGTTGTAAGGCCCGATATGCAGTACTCTTCCAGATCTAGATGTTTCCATCCAGATCCGGGGACGAAGCACATATCGGTCCCACCGCGACATATGACATAGCCATATGCCCCGGATTTCCAACATGATATCACAACATTACAGATACAAGCAGACAACATCTCATACAATCGGCATACAACTGCCTTAATACAATACAACAGCAGAAGATACATGTCTGAGTACAGACTACAATCAATTGCCTAGTGGCAAAGAGAAAAGACACCGCTCCCCATAACCACACGGGTCCAGGCCCTCCGCCGGGATCCGCCTAACTAGTCGTCGTCGAGCCTCCACGTGAAACGTCGATCACCATACCTGTTGTCGATCAGAACCCTGAAAAGAGTTTGTGGGTAGTATCATCAGTAAAGAAGTACTCAGCATCCAACTGTAGTGGTCAACTGACCCAACAAGGACTTCATCACTCGTCATTCTAGGACAACTAGTAGTTTACGGTAAGGATGGGGTAAGTGGTGAGGTTGCTGCCGCACTAGCATTTATGAAGTGGCTAACGATCTAGAGAGTAAGATAAGAAGCCAAGCATTCGATGAGGAATCGCCTCCAACAAGTCTGCTATCCACCTACTTACGCAAGCATAACACCTATCCTATCCTTGTCCTCCTCTTCGCATCCCAACGAAGAAGAAGCAGTCAAGGCACATGATATCACAACATTACAGATACAAGCATACAACATCTCATACAATCGGCATACAACTGCCTTAATACAATACAACAGCGGAAGATACATGTCTGGGTACAGACTACAAGAAAATGCCTAGTGGCAAAGAGAAAAACATCGATCCCATCACCACACGGGTCCAGGCCCTCCGCTGGGATCCGCCTAACTAGTCGTCGTCGAGTCTCCGCGCGAAACGTTGATCACCGTACCTGTTGTCGATCAGAACCCTGAAAAGAGTTTGTGGGTAGTATCATCAGTAAAGAAGTACTCAGCATCCAACTGTAGTGGTCAACTGACCTAACAAGGACTTCATCACTCGTCATTCTAGGACAACTAGTAGTTTACGGTAAGGATGGGGTAAGTGGTGAGGTTGCTGCCGCACTAGAATTTATGAAGTGGCTAACGATCTAGAGAGTAAGATAAGAAGCCAAGCATTCGATGAGGAATCGCCTCCAACAAGTCTGCTATCCACCTACTTACGCAAGCATAACACCTATCCTATCCTTTTCCTCCTCTTCGCATCCCAACGAAGAAGAAGCAGTCAAGGCACACACACGTTGATCAAGTTATATTAAGATTATCTCAGTTGTTGTTGTCTACGAATAGGGAGTAGGTCTCCAGTCGTCCATAACCGTGGACACGGCTTCTCGAAAAGATTTAACCCTGCAGGGGTATACCAACTGCCCATTACAAGGCTCCGCATGCACACCCATCTCTCTCAGTTGCTACCCATGATAGGCAACCATTTTATGATTTAGTCTCAAGAGATCCGGAACGACAGGTCCCTCTAACTAACAACGCACAAATCCGGGTGGCCCCCGGTGAGTCGACATCCAACTCAAAAGCCGGCTGCACTCTCGAATCGGCCTCTACCGTCTGGACGAGGTCGGGTTAGCTACCCAAACATATGTGGGCAGCCCCCTAGCTCCCTGGGGTGGACCAACAAAGAAACCATGTCTCCGCTGGCCCAAGTTGTTTTAAAGAATATCTGCCAGGAGCGACCCAACAGACACACACACGTTTTTCAAATGGTAAATCAGCTTGGGCCACCACTAGAGGTAAGAAAAGGGGACCCCATAAAATCCCACACGTGGTTAGGCACGCTCAGTCTTAAAACCAATACCCGGAACTCGGATCCTAGGTGACTCGAATGGAACAAAGCGTCGGGGAGGGATAGCCTAGACCGTCTGTCCTTCGTGGAATATAGTCAACGTTATAATAATCATATCATCCATAACAATAATAAATGTGATATCCCAAACAAAGGGGTAACAGGGTAACATCGTAGCATCCTAAGCATGCGTACTAAGCAGGGACTGAGCAATGAGCAATAGTAACATAGCAGTACAAGGTTTGCTGGGAGGGGACATGGCTGTATCGGTTTGAAAGAGGTTGTAAACATGTGGTAGGATCAAACATCGAACCTAACCTAGACTAGCATGCAAACCGCTGGTTGAAATATAATGGATCATAAGTAATGTAGAGTCCTTGTCCGTTGATAAGTCAGGTTCCGAAGGTGTAGTTGATCGCAAGCTCGCATCGTCTCCGAAGGTACCCGCGGAAGCACACAAGAAGGTAAACACTAGAAAGCAATCAACGAGCAAGCATCTATTACTACGAGGCAAACACGAGCAAGCATCAACAAGAAGGCAACACGAGACATCGCACCTACCGTCGAGAGCGGTTGCTAACAGGTTAAGTGGAGTACTCGTCACACACGACGATACCGCACATTTAGAAAGGTTCAAGTTGTTTAGCTACACAACATGAGCAAAGGTTGTTAACATGGCAACTCAAGCAAGCATGGCATAGCACACAAACATGGCAAGAGGTGAAGCATAAGGTAAACTATCTATGCTAGTCAATTTAAGTGAGGCACAACCTAAACATGGCATCCACTAAGTACCCCACGACAATTTAAATAATTGGTACTGTTCTGCCCTAAACCATATTTTATATTTGTTAACAGCAGCAAACAATAGCATAAACACAATCTACATGCAATTCTAGTCAGGTTATATATAAAGAACATTTTAAACGGAGCAACCGTTAAAAAGTTATGGCAGATTACATTTACAGTGGCAAGCAGTGTAATTAGAAGGTAAACAACATGTAAACAAAGTCAAACATGGCAAAAGAGCACATTTTCTTAAACTAGACAAAATTCTAAGCAAGTTTCATGTTTTACGCGTCGTGATCCGAGCTACCGTTAAAAAGATACGGGCATCGCAAGAATACAACAATAATCTGCCAAATTAATAACCCAGAAGAGAAAAGAAAAAACTCTAACGGGCCGAATTCTAACTGTACTCGGCCTAACAGGGGGCGAGCGCTAGCTGCTATGTTGCGCTCACGAGCGCTATATAACCGAAACAAGCTAACTGGGCCAAGCCCAACAGCACAGCCAAAAAAAAACAAAAATAAAAAGAAAAAGGGGGGCCGCTCACCCAATGGGCCGTGGCCCAAGCCGGTGGTGGGCGGAGGATAGCAGATATGCGCCCAGGGCGATGGGGAAGGTCGGCTCGGTGATGGGCTGCTGCGGCTCATGGTGGGCCGCGACTGAGCTGCGCTGGCCCATGTGGCCTCGCCGGTCGAAGGCAGGGCTCGTCGTCCTCTCCAGGAAGAACCAAGGCGGCGGCACGACCATTTCCACGGCGAACGCCGGCGAGGAGGGAGGGCGGCGCGGTGGCAGGGATGGCAGGGGCGGGCACGACACGGTCGGATCCAGGCGTCGGGGAGGTCCAGCGGCGAGCAGGTCGGGGCCGACGAGCTCCCTGGCGGCGACTCCATGGTGCGGCGGTTTGGGCGGAGGACGCCAGCGGGCTCCTGCGGGGAGGCGCCGGAGGAGGTGAGGGAGAGGAGAACGCGAAGGGGCGCGGCAGGGAGCTCACCCGACGATGGCTGCGAGCTCGCCGGCGGCGGCAGCCAGCCGGGAGGGGCTCGGGCGGCGGCTCCGGACGAGAGGAGAGAGAAGATGAGGAGGTTGGGGTGACGTGGCACATCCAGGGCCGTCGGATCTTCGGATCTGGCGGTCCAGAACGAAATGGGCTGTTTTTTAGATCTGGGCTAGGGTTTGGTGCGAAAATGGGGTAGTTTTTGGGGCAAAGTGGAGGGGGTGGATGCAATTTTGGCTAGGGGAAACCCTAGCAAGGGGTGGGAGTGTGGTGGTCTTTATATAGCCCAGGTGGCTGGCAGTTTGCAAAAACATCCCCGGTTTTTCTCTCGCGCGCGCGGTGCTTACGTTTCTGACCGCTGGGGGTCCGCAGGACCTCCGATTCGGGTAAAACTTCGAACTGCGCGATCAGCGCGTCGAGCCGGCGGCGTTCACCTCGCGCTGGAACCGTTCCGATAACACTTTCCGGCGCGCTATAAAAATAACCCATTTAATTATTAAACGGGGTTTTCGTTCCGTTGGCTTTGGCTGGTCTCGTGCGGGTTTTGCGACGGTGATCGGGTGAAACCCGGTGTGGCAAAGGTCGAGGGTCAGGGTGGCAAGGGTCAGTCTCCGTCCAGTACGAGATAAGAGGGGGAAAAATAGTCGCCGATTGATAAATCGGGGATGCAAACACCGAAAACAAATCAGACAATCAAAGAATTCACATCGAAAACAAAAATTTTAATTTTTGTGAAATCTGGGCTGTTACACAACTATATTTGTAAACATGTTGTCTTTATTCTTACTAGCAAAAGAATGATCAATTACCACATCACTAATGGGTAAAGGACTTGCAATCCTATCATCTCCAAGCTTAGAGCTTTCCATATCATCACTCTCAGAGTTGGTACCAAAAAGATTTTCAAGATCATACGTAGCATTATCATCATTTTCCCATTCACAAAAAGTAACATGCATATCATAATCGAAATCATCATTAATAGTGCCTACGGACTTAACATCAAGATAATAATGAATGCAATCAAGCTCATTGATACGTCCAAAACGTATCTATATTTTCTGCTTGCTCCATGCCTCTTTTGTGTGATATTGCTATGATATTGATGACTTCCATACACTTTTGATTATATTTGGACTAACCTATTAACTCAGTGCACCCCCGTGCAAGTTCCTGTTTTCTGTTGTTTTTCTATTTTAGGTTTCCCTTATATTAAAAGTTCTCAAAAAATTCGGGAAAAATCCAATAAAAAATCAGCGATCAGGAAGCTTCCGGAATCACCGAGGGGGGGGGGGGGCAGAGGGGACCCACCAGGGCCCCAGGTGCCCTCCCGGCGCGCCCCAGGGTGGGGCCGCCCCAGGGGGCCGCATGGACCCCTGGTAGCCCCCCTTCGCCTATTTATTCCCCGTGACACAAAAACCCAGAGACGGGAACCCTTTTTCGCGATCTCTCCTCTGTTCCGCCGCCGCTGCGCTTCCAAGATCGGGAGCAACAGAAGACCTCTTCCCGGCACCCTGCCGGAGGGAGGAATCACCTCCGGGAGCTTCTCCACCACCATGGATGCTTCCCGGATGAACCGTGAGTAGTCCACCTTGGACCATGGGTCTATGATCAGTAGCTATGTGATGTTCTCCTCCCCTCTTTGTTCTTCATGGATTAGACCTCGTGAGCTGCCCTACATTATCGAGGCACTTATGTAATATTTCTGCTGTTGCTATGCTGAGTTTGCTGGGATCCGATGGATTATGAGATTATGTTCAGATTGTGTTTTGAGTTATATATTTGATTCTCCTCTTTTATATTTATGTTCTTGAGTAATTCTTGCATGTTCCCCGTTGCTGTTTATTACTTTTGGCCAAGTAGTAGGTAGTGACTCCAAGAGGGAGCGTTATGCATGATTGTGGGTTCATGCCCCCTGATGACTAGCTTGAGTGACAGAAACATGAGTCTAGGGGATGTGCTGTTGCCACAAGGGGAAAACAACGGTGCTTGTACTTGCGGGTGCAAGGATTGTTTACTTTACGCAAAGTTCTTTAATTCAGTTGTCTGTTGCTTTGAGTTTACACTTTGGGTGGGATTCGCAACTTAATACCAGCGAGATGTTCTGGATAGATATCTCAAGGTGGATGATTAGTAGGTAGATGCAGATGGATTTCGGTCTAATTGTCTTGGCGTACCGCCCAGGCTTTTGAGCATCTTCCTTTCTTTATAGCATAATTAGCAAACGTTTGCGCACATAATCCTGTCAATTGTCCAGCTGTAATTTTTTTACCTCGCATTGCTATTTTATCGTATTTTGGGAGAGAGACATCACTAGTGAACATCATAGGACCCCGGTCCATATTTCCAATACTGTTTACACCCTCTATCAATTTACTGATTTATTTGCTTTTCCGTTGCTATCACTATCATTATTATCCCGTGCGTTTTATCCTTTGTAAACAACAAGGCCGGAGGGATTGACAACCCCTTTGTACTCGTTGGGAGCAAAGCTATCTGTTGTGTGTGCAGGTCCACGACAACCGCTAATCTCTGGCGCCGTTGTCACCTTCTTGTCGTTATCGGAGTTCTACTGGAGAGAAACCTTGGTATCTTCACCGAGGGAAATTTGTTGTTGTCTACATCTCAACCTTACACTTTTGGTAACCAACGAGGGGCGAGAAGTAAACTCTCGTGAAATCAAAGCAATTTCTGGCGCCGTTGCCGAGGACGCTGCTCTTCAAGATAGGGGAGTTGCACACTATCTTTTATCTTTGTTTTTTAGTCTTGTTTGTTTACCTTTCAGTTTTTGCTTTAGTGTCCTTTATCAAAAAAAAAATAGTTATCTTGCTTGCGGCTACTATGGGTTCCTCTGAGAATACCAAGTTGTGTGACTTCATTAGTCACAAGAACAGTGAATTTATCTGCACTCCTATTGCTACACCTGCTACTTCAGCACCTTCTTATGAGATTAAACCTGCTTTGCTGAACCTTGTTATGAAAGATCAATTCTCTGGTGCTAGAGATGATGCTGCTTTGCACTTGAATAATTTTATTGAGATTTGTGATATGCAAAAGTACAAGGAAGTAGATGGTGATATTGTTAAGCTTAAGCTTTTTTCCTTTCTTCTTGAGAGATGAAGCTAAAATCTGGTTTCAATCCTTGCCTAAGAATAGCATAGACTTTTGGGATAAGTGCAAGGATGCTTTTATTGGGAAGTACTATCCCCCTGCTAAGATCATCCAATTGAGGAGCTTTATTATGAATTTTAAGCAATTGGATGATGAACACGTTGCCCAAGCTTGGGAACGCATGAAATCTCTTGTTAAGAATTGTCCTACGCATGGTTTGACTACTTGGATGGTTATCCAAACTTTTTTATGCAGGCTTAAACTTTACCTCGTGGAACTTGCTAGATTCGGCTGTGGGAGGAACCTTTATGTCAACTACACTTGGTGCTGCTACAATATTTCTCGATGAGATGATGACCAACTATTCCCAATGGCACACCGAAAGAGCTCCAACAGGTAGGAAGGTAAACTCTGTCGAGGAAATCTCCTCCCTAAATGAAAAAGTTGACTTGATTATGTCTCTACTTACCAAGCAATCTCCTATTGATCCTCAAGATGTTCCTTTAAATTCTTTGATTGCTCAAGATCAAGTAGACGTGAACTTTATCTCTAGAAACAACTTCAACAACAATGCTTATAGGAATAACTTTGGTAGCAATCGTAGACCATTCCCCTCCAACAACTATGGGAACAACAACACTTATCCTAGCACGAAAAACTCCACTTTTGAATTAGAGAGTATGCTTAAAGACTTTATCACTACCCAAAAAGCCTTCAACAAGAGTGTAGAGGAAAAACTAGACAAATTAGATAACCTCTCGTTGAAAGTAGATAATTTAGCCCATGAAGTAGAATTGCTTAAAATTAGAACTTCACCTCTTGAGGAGAGGAAGGTCACTCCTATGAATGCTATCCAATTGCAAATTAATGAAAACATTAGGATGATGGCTATACTCAAAGAGAGATGGGCTAGAGAAAAGGAGGAAGAAGATAGAATTAAGAGCCTTCCTACACACCATACCATTGCTACTATCCAAGTGGTTGAGGATATCCAAACTCTTAGCACCCAATGCACCCCTAGTCCCATAGGACCTATTAATGGTGATGCTATGACCTCAACCGTAGAAGAAGAAGTTCCTATGACTATAGAAGGTACCAAACAAGTGAGCCTAATGGACACCACTACTAGTTTACTTGATAGTAGTGACCTTGATTTTTATAATTGCACCCTTTCTGAAGTTATTCGTTTCCTTCACAAGATGTCTAGAGACCCCCACACTAGCACACTTAATCTTGCCTTCACGGAGCATATCATTAATGCTCTCATCAAAGCTAGGGAGGAGAAGCTTAGGGTAGAAGCCTCCATACCTAGAAAGCTAGAAGATGGTTGGGATCCTATGATTAAAATTAAGTTGAATAACTTTTCTTGCTATGCTTTATGTGATTTTGGAGCTAGTACCTCCGTTATGCCCAAAAGAATGTATGATATATTTGAATTGAAACTTTTCGATCCTTGTTCTTTTGGTGTTCGTCTTGTCGACTCTTCCGTAAAGAAACCTTTGGGGAAGATCTATGATGTTCTTATCCTTGTCAATGAAAATTATGTTCCCGTTGATTTTACTATTATGGACATTGAATGTGAACCTTCTTGTCCCATTATTTTGGGACATCCTTTTCTTCGCACCGTGGGTGCTATTATTGATATGAAAGAAGGGATTATAAAATTCCAATTCCCTCTCAAGAAAGGGATGGAACACTTCCCTATGAAAAAGATTAAGTTGCCTTTTGATTCCCTTACACGGGCTAGTTATTTTCTTGAAAAGACTTGATCTATTTTGCATTAAGCCTAGCTAATGGCTTTAAAGAAGTGCTTTCGGGAGGCAGACGGCAACGAATTTAGGATTTCCCTTTTGTTTTTATTCTGTTTTTAGTGGTCTTGATGATTATTACTACTGTAGCAACATCATTGTATCTTTACTTTTTAAGCTTTGTGCCATGTATAGCCTCATATGACAAGGGAAGTGAAAGTTGTTACATGCTGTCCAGAAAACAGATTCTGTCGTCGTGACTAGAAAAATCATGGAAAAATACCAGTTCATCTTTTTGAGCTGAAATTTTTACACAGAGTTCTCTATACAATTACGGAACTTTCGTATGTTCTGAGTTTTTTGATTTGTGTTGCAGAAGTATCCCCAAAAAATCTTTTCTACCTGCTGGTATGTTTTTTCACACATTCTGTTCTATTTTGCCTTTCCTTCGTTTTGCAAACCTTAAGCTTGCTTTTTCTTTGCAAAAACTTTTTGGAATTCTTGAGAAACAATATCTCTTCAAGAATATCTTTATTTACAGTAGAGAAAAAATATTTTATTATGGGTACTAACCTGGCTAATCAGATTATGATTAGTTATGTATGAAGGGAGTTTTCAAGTGTGAGAGGGAAGATGATGAAAGAAGATTCAGGAGTGTCAAGCGCTCAAGCTTGGGGATGCCCCCATGCATCCCCAAGAAATATTTAAGAAGACTCAAGCGTATAAGCTTGGGGATGCCCCCGTGCATCCCCTTCTCCATCAACAATTATCAGTTCGTCTCTCGCTTCACTATATTTTTATCGCTTCATGCGTTATGTGCTATGCTTGGAGCATCTTGCTCTTAGGTATTATTTTTCTTTAGCTTTGCTTGCTGTTCATAACAAGTTAGCACCCAGATTTCTTTGTGTGGGAGAGAAACACGCTCCACTTCCAAAATCTAGAACACAACATAGGACTTTTCATGCTTATCTTTGCTGTGTGTGTTCTTTATCTTTTCATAGCTACTGTCATGGTTTGCTCTTAGTTTTCATGCTTATCTTTTCAAAGAGCTTTTGTTTAGTTTGTTGCTGGAACTCTCTTGAGTTTTCATGTTTATCTTGTTTAGAGAGTTTGCCTGTTGCACTGAGTTTTGTGTCTTGACTTGAAATAGGTAATTGAGGTTGCTATTCTTTTGTAGTAGTAACTTGCAATAGTTTTGAGGTATTGTTTTGAGTAATGTTTGGACTTTGGTGTCAAGAGCTTTATACTATTAGATATAGATGTCGTATTTTGGGCAATCCGTGTTTATTTTCGAAACTTACAAAATTAGTTGAGAACTTTAGCTACTAGATGGATCACTACTCTTCTGAGGGGTCGAATATTAGAGTACACTCACGTACCATGAGTCGAGGATGCACAAGGATAACCAAACCCCCATACACTCCTCCTCGGGGTACTTGTCTCTTTGTGAAACCTCCTTATTAGATTGAGAGTTACCGATAATAAATGCATGAGTTCTTCGTACTAATGTGAGTATTCGAAAGTTGACACTTCCACCTTCCCGTATTTTTCTAGCCTCTCCTGTGTCGTGCATTGCTTTCTTCGCACTCTGAGAGTTAGCGTCCACCTTTGCCGGTACATCCAAACCCTTGGCACGATACACTCTGTCATCATAAACCTCCTTATATCCTTCCTCAAAACAGCCACCATACCTACCTATCAAGGCATTTCCATAGCCTTTCCGAGATATATTGCCATGCAACATCCATCTTCTCATGACTTCATCTTCATGTCATACATGCTACTTGCTTGATCGATGAGCCGCATGCTAGTTGGGCCTTGTCCTAATCATTTCTACTTGATGCGCTAGTATCATTGCATATCCTGCTACACTGGCAGAAGCATACATTTTCATACATCATGATAGTTACATCTTCTTTATGATATGAGTACTTTTGTAAAGTGTGAAAGATCTTCTATACTTATTGTAATATATAGAGTGTTGCCCCTAAAGTGAGGAAAAGATCCCAAAGTGGACAAATCAAAAGATCCGAAAGAGGACAAATGAGAGAAATAGAAAGAGCCATTGAGTCCACCAAAAAAATACAAAAAAATAGAAAAAAGAGAAAAAGAAATAAAAAGAGAGAAGGGGGCACACTACTATTCCTTTTGAGAGATCCACACTCGTACTCCATCTTATATCTTGTACTCCATAGAGATTATCATTCATGCATATAGCTATGTGGGGACCTTCACACTATAGAACTTGGCTTGTATATTCCAATGATGAGCCTCCTCAAATGAGCTCTAGGTCTTCTTGAGCAAGCAAGTTGGATGCACCCCCACTAGTTCCATTGGAGAGCTTTTAGCTCATATGTGCATCCGTTGCATGGCAATCCCTACTCCTCACATCATATCTATCATTTGGATTTCTCTCGCCTATGATTGTCCTCATTGATGTGAGCCTTTCACACCCTTTTTGTCTTCCTCCTCCACCCTATTCTCTCTTTGCCATCCTAAGTGTCAACTTTCTTTCTTACACTCATCCATTGCATGAGTGCTCAAAATGTAGAAAAGGAGTGGATCATTTTGACTTGTACCTGGCTAGTGGTCTGGGGATGAGTCAAGATAAGATTCCAAAGAAGACCAAGTGTGAAACTTTAGTAGATTGAGTTCTCAACAAAAAAAATACCGTTTATCGTATATCCCTATCCCCTTTCTTGCACGCAAACACCATTTGGAGACATTAGAGTCACGTACAGCGAGAGCTCTTGCACCTTTATGTTCTTATGTTACTTGTTTCAATGCTAAATATAGACTCTTTCCTGTTATGACTTGAATTGAATTACATGCCTTGATTGCTTTACTTAAAAGTTCTTATATGGTCGTTAGCCTGTCACCACAGAAATTATGCTTTTATCATTTACCTACTTGAGGACGAGCAGGAATTAAGCTTGGGGATGTTGATACGTCCAAAACGTATCTATAATTTCTGCCTGCTCCATGCCTCTTTTGTGTGATACTGCTATGATATTGATGAACTTCCATACACTTTTGATCATATTTGGACTAACCTATTAACTCAGTTCACCCCAGTGCTAGTTCCTGTTTTCTGATGTTTTTCTATTTCAGGTTTCGCCCATATTAAAAGTGCACCAAAAATTCGGGAAAAATCCAATAAAAAATCAGCGATCAGGAAGCTTCCGGAATCACCGAGGGGGGGCCAGAGGGGACCCACCAGGGCCCCAGGAGCCCTCCCAGCGTGCCCCAGGGTGGGGCGGTGCCACGGGGCCGCCTGGACCCCAGGTGGCCCCCCTGGTGCCCCCCTTTGCCTATTTATTCCCCGTGACGAAAAAACCCTGAGACGGGAACCCTTTTTCGCGATCTCTCCTCTGTTCCCCCACCGCTGCGCTTACAAGATCGGGAGCACCAGAAGACCTCTTCCCGGCACCCTGCCGAAGGGAGGAATCACCTCCGGGAGCTTCTCCACCACAATGGATGCTTCCCGGATGAACCGTGAGTAGTCCACCTTGGACCATGGGTCTATGATCAGTAGCTATGTGATGTTCTCCTCCCCTCTTTGTTCTTCATGGATTAGACCTCGTGAGCTGCCCTACATTACCGAGGCACTTATGTAATATTTCTGCTGTTGCTATGCTGAGTTTGCTGGGATCCGATGGATTATGAGATTATGTTCAGATTGTGTTTGAGTTATATATTTGATTCTCCTCTTTTATATTTATGTTCTTGAGTAATTCTTGCATGTTCTCCGTTGTTGTTTATTGCTTTGGCCAAGCATTAGGTAGTGACTCCAAGAGGGAGCGTTATGCAAGATTGTGGGTTCATGCCCCCTGATGACTAGCTTGAGTGATAGAAAGATGAGTCTAGGGGATGTGATGTTGCCACAAGGGGGAAAACAATGGTGCTTGTACTTGCGGGTGCAAGGATTGTTTTACTTTACGCAAAGTTCTTTAATGCAGTTGTCTGTTGCTTTTAGTTTACACTTTGGGTGGGATTCACAACTTAATACCAGCGAGATGTTCTGGATAGATATCTTAAGGTGGATGATTAGTAGGTAGATGCAGATGGATTTCAGTCTACTTGTCTTGGCGTACCGCCCAAGGTTTTGAGCCTCTTCCTTTCTTTATAGCATAATTAGCATTGGTTTGCGCACATAATCCTGTTAATTGCCCAGCTGTAATTTGTTTACCTCGCATGACTATTTTATCGTCTTTTGGGAGAGAGACATCACTAGTGAACATCATAGGACCCCGGTCCATATTTCCAATACTGTTTACACCCTCTATCAATTTACTGCTTTATTTGCTTTTCCGTTGCTATCACTATCATTATTATCCCGCGCGTTTTATCCTTTGTAAACAACAAGGCCGGAGGGATTGACAACCCCTTTGTACTCGTTGGGAGCAAAGCTATCTGTTGTGTGTGCAGGTCCACGACAACCGCTAATCTCTGGCACCGTTGTCACCTTCTTGTCGTTATCGGAGTCCTACTGGAGACAAACCTTGGTATCTTCACCGAGGGAAATTTGCTGCTGTCTACATCTCAACCTTCCACTTTGGGTAACCAATGAGGGGCAAGAAGTAAACTCTCGTGACATCACTCACCATCCTCCAAAATTTCATGTCCGTTAGGATAAAAATTGATGCGAGGAATATGCTCAGGCCAGGTTGATACCCATTCTTCTTCCTTCTTTCTCCTCTTCCTCCTCCTCTTATTTTTATTCTTCTTCACCTTAGGAGGGAGTGGTTGGAGATGAAATTTCTCCACATATCCTGGTTTATCATTAGAAACAATAGGGGAAACTTGGGAGAAACTCTCTTTTTTATTAGTAGAAATATAAGAGACATTTTTATACTTAGGTAAAGTTCCCTCCTTTCTAATCTTACTTATGTAATCATTTTCATGGCAATTAATAACACAATAGAGATGGAAATTTTGCAAAGTGTTGCTAGTTCCTAAGGCATTAACATCTGGCCAAGAAGTCTTTTCTGATAACTCTTCACACATAAAAAATAACATAATTTCATCATAAAGATCAGGGGTGATCATTATATCACACAATTTCTTAACATTTATGTTTTGAAAGTGCATGCATTGAAAATTAAAGTGACCCTCTATACAGCAAAGTTCACAAGTAAAAGGATAAAGGTCACACAATTCTCTAGCAATTTCATTTAAATCTTTGACCCAAGTGATTGTTCTTTCATGCTTATGTTGCTTACAATACTTATCTTCTTCAATCATAGGCCTGTCACAAGGTCTATCCACTCCACAAAAATTCACATGCTTATATAAAACTTCATTTTCAGAAATTGGATCATGCACGTTGCAATCATCATGAACAATTTCATTTTCTTTGCAAATCTCTTTATAAGGTTCATGATGCTTGATCCAATTCTCCTTAGGCATATTAAGATGTGAAGCAAAAGTTTTGAGGAAATCAACAAGGAGTTGAGAATTAAGCCCAAACTTAGCACTAAACTTATTAAAACTTGCAGTTTCAACAAAGGACTTAATTCAATCATACTCATAACTTATACCTGACTCTTTACCTTTGTCGATCTCCCAATCTTCAGTATTGCGTTGGATTCTTTCAAGGAGTTCCCATTTAGCATCAATCTTTTTGTTTGTGAAAGAACCCATAGAGGAGCATCGAGCAAGTCTTTATCCTGTCGAGAGAGCCTCGCATAGAAATTAGTAATAATTATATCTTTGGGGAGCCCATGGTTAGGACATTTTAGAATTAAATTTCTCAGTCTCCCCCAAGCTTGAGCTATGCTCTCTCCGTCATGAGGATAGAAATTATAAACATAATTCCTATTCTCATGGACTTCATGAAGAGGATAAAACTTGGAGTAAAAGAGAGGCTGGATCTCTTCCCAATCCCGTAGGTGAGAATCATCTAGTAGCCTATACCATTCCAATGCTTTTCCTTTCAGTGAGAAGGCAAATAATTTCTTCATGACTCCACCTCTTGTCAAACCTCAAATCTTTAATAACTCACAAAGTTCTGTAAGTTTCAACAAATGAGTACTAGGATTAACTTTCCCATCATTACAATCATTCCTAATTATTTCAATTATCCCAAGTGGTATTTCGAATGGGATACATTCAGTAGGTGGAGGAGACTTCTCTACCACGGGTGTGGTAAAGCGGCCTTCCCCAAGCAGCGAACTAAGAGTGCAGTTTTCCATAAGCATAACTAGTGAAAAATAAAAACAAGAAACGAAAAGATTTAAATGCAAGATCTAAAGATAGACCTTCAAACCTTACCTCCCCGACAACGGCGCCAGAAATAGCTTGATGTCTACGCACGCTTCAATTCTTGTAGACTATGTTGGGCCTCCAAGCGCAGAGGTTTGTAGGACAACATCAATTTCCCTCAAGTGGATGACCTAAGGTTTATCGAACTCAGGGAAGTAGAGGTTGAAGATGGTCTCTCTCAAGCAACCCTGCAATTAAGATACAAGAAGTCTCTTGTGTCCCCAACACACCTAATACAACTAGGAGTTGTATAGGTGCACTAGTTCGGCAAAGAGATGGTAAAATATGGGTGATAGGTGTGGAAAAATGAAGTAATATAAATCTGTAATAAAAATTACAGCAAGCAAAAAAGTAGTAAACGTGAGCACAAACGGTATTGCAATGGTGGAAACAAGGCCTAGGCTTCATACTTTCACTAGTGGCAACATGCATTGGATACGTACTCGGAGCTCATTCCTTTGTGATCAAGAGAGGACGAGAATTATGTAGGGCTACAAAAGAACACCTCAGAGTTCGTAGTTCTCATCTATGGATTTCCCAATGTCACTGCGGCCATCCAAAGAGAGTACCACAATCACCACAACATATCTTAAGGATAGTCAAATACAAGCACCAAGAGACTCTCAATCTTCAATTGATTCACAAAAGAGGAAATCACTCAAGATAATATTCTTCTAACCCATGTCCAATAGACCGCTGTCACAATGGTCTCGGGGATTATACTAGATAAGATCAAGTGAGTACATCAATCCAATACATAGAGGAAAGGGAAATATCATGGGATCACCCTAGATTAACATAGCCTATGATCACAATGAAGATCACATCATGGGAGAGAGAGAAGACCACATAGCTACTGGTAAAAACTTCAGCCTCGAGGAGGAACTACTCCCGCCTCATGGAGGGAGGAAGCAACATCGATGGAGATGAATCCGGGGGAACTTCCCCGTCCCGGCAGGGTGCCATCACAGGAATTCTGGTCCCCCGAAGCTTGTTGGAGATGGCGGCGGAGATCGGAATTGCTTCTGGAGAAAAGGGTTCTGCCATCAGGGTTTTTGCGTCGGGAGAATAAATAGGAGCCAAAGGGGGCATCCAGGGGGGACACCAGGAGTCCAAACGCCTCCCGATGCGGCCCCACCCTAGGCCGCGACCACTGGCCGCCTGTGTTGGATATGTGCCCTAGAGACAAATTAATAAAGATATTTGTCACATATCCATTTTGTTCATAATACGTTTTATACTGTGCTATAACTGTATTACTTGGAAATACTAATACAGGTGTAGTATAAAACATGGTCCGTAATTTAACTCGAGTAAACTATCTCATTGGGCAATTGATTGATCAAGCTTTCCTAATCATGGCGACACTTAAGTCCATTGACAATGAGGTCATATCGTTAAGGGGAATGATGTGATGGACGTACACCCACCTAAAGTATTGCAATGTGATCGAGTCACATAGTTCAGCGTTGCTATGACTTTGTAACGTATGGCTTAGTCCTTAGACCGTAATGATCATACGTAATTGTCATCTATGAGGAGACTTTGATTTGTATCCCACCGCCTGACTGAAATATGCTGGCTATAACGGTGCACTTTGGGTATTCCGAAAATAGATGGTTGATGAGTATGTTAATAGATCAGAGCGGGATTTGTCAGTCCTTGTGACAGGACAGGTACTCAGGGCCCACTCGGTGATATTGCATCAACACCTTGCAAGGACGTGACTAGGTCACAAGAGATGCAATGATCATGGACGAGAGAAGTTGTTTGTTGTGAACGAGATGTAAACACGGTATGTAGGATACTGACGATCAAACCTCGGACAAACAAAGTACCACAACACAAAGGGATTACGTCGTATCGTTAACAGTTTCCAAAAGCGATCGAAGTTCATTCGATGGAAGCGTAGGGGCTGTCAAGGATTGTAACCAGGTCCAACTGACTAGTCATTGGTCAATGAGAAGAGTCTCGACCATGTCTGCTGTTTCCCGGACCGTTAGGGTGTTACACTTAATGGCAATCGATGCATAGGACAGTTACGGGATCAATCGGTGAAATAGGAGAAATCACCGGAATAGTTCCGGAGGAGGACGGAATGGTTTCCGGACATTTTTGAATAGTTCAAAATAAAGTTTAATTGTTTTAATAATGTTTTATTATTTAATTATCTGAATTAAATAGTTAAAACATATTAAATAAATTTAAAAAAAATGGGAAAAGGCTATATGGGCCCATGGGGCCCATTAAGGGAGGAGGGGGTCTCCCCCCTTGGGCTTGGCGCCAAGGGTGGGGACCATCCCCCCCTATGGCCAGCGCACTCCCCCCCCTTGGGAGTTTAGTCCCACATGGG
The DNA here is from genome assembly GCA_950022295.1 of Bromus sterilis. Classification (NCBI taxonomy): domain Eukaryota; kingdom Viridiplantae; phylum Streptophyta; class Magnoliopsida; order Poales; family Poaceae; genus Bromus; species Bromus sterilis. The sequence continues at coordinate 339,844,174 of OX465596.1, read as the reverse complement.
GGAGGGGAGGAGGATCACACCCACCTTGGCCTATATAAGGAGGGGTAGCCCCCCCTTTTTCGAACACACCAATATCTCCTTCTTCCTTCTTCTCCTTCCCGGAAGTGGACTCCCCTTGTTTGGAGTCTGCACCAGGATTGGAGTTCTCCACCATAAGGTAGGCCGTCGTTCTGCTGGAGTCGGGATCCGTAGCCGTCTTTCTTCCGCTGCTTGCCTGGTTCGGGGCCCGGGAGGAACATCGATTGTACCGTATGTGTATAATATCTTCGAGGCATTACACCTGTGGTGCTACTTCGTCGCTGGAGGTTTACCGGGAGTCATCCTCGCCGGTGGTGGTATTCTACACGACAGGGAGGTCGTAGTTCTGAGTCTACGCCAACCACGTTCGCAAGAACGTTTCCCTCTTTTGGTCTTCAAAGGTATGAACACCGATTCCCTCCGTTACTTTACATCGCCATAGCATAGATCTTGGGTTCGGGTACCGTAGGTATGAAAAATTTGTGTTTTTTGCCCCGTATCCCGACAGTGGTATCATGAGCTAGCTATGCGTAGATGTATTGTACGGGTAGAACACATCTAGGATGTGGGCATCGAATCTTCATTCGTTACCCTCCCACGTGTACTCATTTAGCGTTGCGGCAATGTTTGATGAAGCGGCCCCGACCGACCTTACGCGTTTACGCGAGCTGGTTCCACGCTTGACATATGGCTTGTACCATATAAAGTGGCTGGGGGGGGTGTCTGTCTCTCTGCATTAGCGATGCGAAGATGTTTGCAACGGAGGGCCCCGACAGAGGTGTAATAGAGACGGATGGGAGATGGTGTTGTGGCATGTTTTTTTTTCGCAGGATAGAAACGGTTCTCTCTCTCGAAACCCCTAGCAGCCATGTAAAACTTGCACAAGCTAAATTAGAAAGGCGTTTAACTTTGCTTTGCATGAAGGGGGATCATAGGTTGTATGATTTACAATTTTACTTCCTGTTTTATGCTAGTATGCTAGATATATCGACGGTAGCACGAAACAGGACCATCTCTCACAATACCAACATTGTGTTCTCCCTTGGTGGGCACCGCCTGGAAGGTTCTCCCATATGGCTTGATGCTCCATACATACCGGAGTTGTCCTACATATTAAACGGAGTTCGCATGAGGTTGGGTTCGGCAAGCCTGGCATATGCAGATATGGCCTTGCTGAACAGCTAACATCAAGGTTCGATTCGCAGGCTTGACGTATGTAGATGCGGGCCTAGAACACAGGACACCGAAAGGTCGAGCACGAGTCACATGCCTGATGTGATTGGCTTAGAGGCCTACCTGGTTCACATACTGATGGTCGTGACGATTGGGGGAGGTATGGGGGCTGGGATTGTGTAATCACTTAATTAAATTGAGAGGTGTTTATCTAAGTGGGAGCTTTCTAGAATTTTGAGATTAAATTGAAACTCCACATTATGAACAAAAGTCTAAATATGTATCCTTGTGAATCAACCTTGTAGATGGCAGCACCTCTCCCCTCGTTCAACTTAGGATCATTCGTAGATAAAGATAAGCTAAAAACAGATGGGACAAACTTCACCAACTGGTTCCGCACCCTGAGGATTCTCCTCGTTCCCCTCAAGATGGCATACGTACTAGAGGACGCGTTAGGTGACGCACCAGCAGATGATGCCAGTCAGGACGAGAAGAATTCCTATCTCTCCAGGACTGATGATTACAACCTTGTCCAGAGTGGCATGCTCTACTCCATGGAGGCTGAGCTGCAGAAACGCTTTGAGAGGATGGGTGCATATGGTATTATCACCGACCTCAAGGCGGTCTTCGCACCTCAAGCCAGGGCTGAACGGTATGAGGCTTTTGAAGCCTTCTTCTCGGCAAAGATGGACGAGCACGGCAGCTTGAGTGAGCACGTAGTCAAAATGTCTGGCTACGTTCAGCGCTTGAATGCTCTGGAATGCCAGATTCCAGATGAACTTGCTGTTGATAGGGTGTTTCAGTCGCTTCCCCCTAGCTACAAAGGCTTTGTGCTGAACTGAAACATGCAGGGGATGACCAAAACCCCTTCTGAGTTGTTCGCCATGCTGAAGAGCGCCGAGGTTGAGATCAAGAAGGAGCACACCGTCTTCATGGTCAACAAGACCACTGACTTCAAGAAGTCAAGCAGGCGGGAGAAGGCCAAGAGAGGTGGCCCCAAGAGGGATGGCAAGTCAGTTGCCGCTCCTCCCAAGGCACCCAAGCCGAAACCCGGAGTGGAGTGCTTCTACTGCAAGGGTGAAGGTCACTGGAAACGCAATTGTCCCAAGTACCTAAAGGACAAGAAGGCTAGCAAGGTCGCTAAGAGAGACGAAGGTATATTTGATATACATATTGTTGCTCTTCTCTTGACAAGCGCCGGGAACACATCCTGGATATTTGATACAGGATCTGTCGCTCATATTTCTAATTCCATTCAGGGACTAAGGAATAGGAGACGCTTGCTCAAAGATGAAGTGACGATGCGCGTGGGGAATGGCTGTCAGATTGATGTCTTGGCGGTTGGCACGAAGCATCTTAGTCTCCCTTCGGGATTGGTTTTAGTTCTGAATAATTGCTACTATGTACCCGCGTTGAGTGTGAACATCGTTAGTGGCTCTTGCTTGAAGCGAGACCGCTATTCTTTTAAGTCTGATACAATTGGTTGTTCGATTTATAAGGATGAAATGTTTTATGTTCACGCACCGGAGTTGCATGGTTTATTCGTACTTGATCTCGATGGTGACATGTGTCACATTAACAATATTGAGGCCAAAAGATTGAAGAATGATGAAGATCACATGGAGATGTGGCATTGCCGACTTGGTCATATTGGTATAAAACGCATGGAGAAGCTCCATAAGGATGGACTTCTTGAGTCATTGGATTTTGGATCCCTTGATGCATGTGAACAATGCCTCATGGGCAAAATGACAAGGACTCCATTCAATGGCGTAATGGAGCGTGCGGATGTCTTATTGGGGATCATACACTCGGATGTATGTGGACCCATGAACGTCCCCACTCGCAATGGTCTTCGTTACTTCGTGACCTTTACTGATGACTTGAGTAGATATGGGTATATTTACTTGATGAAGCACAAGTCATAAACCTTTGAAAAGTTCAAGGAATTTCAGAATGAGGTCGAAAATCAACTCGGAAAGAAAATCAAGCACCTTCGATCGGATCGAGGTGGCGAGTATTTGAGTCACGAGTTTGGAAATCATCTGAAGTCTTGTGGCATAGGACCACATCTTACGCCGGCAGGCACACCACAGAGAAACGGTGTGGCTGAGCGACGTAATCGAACCCTATTGGATAGCGTACGATCGATGATGTCTCATACTGATTTTCCTGTGTCATTCTGGGGGTATGCATTAGAAACTGCCGTTCATATTCTTAATAGGGCACCATCCAAATCCGTAAAGACAACACCATTTGAAGAATGGCATGGCACAAAACCTAAGTTGTCTCACCTGAAGATTTGGGGTTGTGAGGCTTATGTTAGAAAACTACAACCTGAAAAACTTGAATCCAAGGCGGATAAGTGCATCTTTGTGGGCTATCCCAGGGAAACTTGTGGATACACCTTCTACAACAAGTCTGACAGCAAAACGTTTGTTGCCAAGACGGGACACTTTCTTGAGAAGGAGTTTCTCGCGAAAGAGTTGAGTGGGAGGAAAATAGACCTCGATGAAGTGACTGACCAATCACTCCAATTGGAAGAAACGGCTACCGAAATTGTTCTGGAACCATCTTCCACAGTAGGAGCTGAAGAGAATGGCCAGAACGACATTCATAACGATCATGACATTAATGATGATCATGATTAGAATGAAGAGGAACCTTTTATGCCCCGTAGGTCATCAAGAGTCCGTCAACCTACTGAGTTTTACGGACAGCTTGTGAATGCAATCTCGGCTGATGAGTCGGATGAACCTACAAGTTACAAAGAAGCAATGGAGAGACCCGAGTCCGAGAAATGGCTTGAAGCCATGAAATCCGAAATAGACTCCATGTACACCAACAAAGTATGGACTTTGGTGGATATTCCCGAGGACCGCAAGGCCGTCGAGAATAAATGGATTTTAAAGAAAAAGACTGACGCAGACGGAAACGTATCTGTCTACAAAGCTCGACTTGTCGCGAAGGGGTTCCAACAAATTCATGGAGTTGACTACGAGGAGACGTTCTCTCCTGTTGCGATGATAAAGTCTATTCGGATCCTACTAGCAATAGCTGCATATCATGATTACGAGATATGGCAGATGATGTGAAAACTGCATTCCTAAATGGCAACATTGAGGAAGAGTTGTATATGATGCAACTAGAGGGGTTTGTCGATCCAAGGAACGCTGGTAAGGTGTGCAAGCTTCAACGGTCCATCTATGGGTTGAAGGAAGCATCTCGGAGCTGGAATCTTCGATTTGATGAGGTCATTAAAGCTTTTGGATTTTTCCAGAACGTCGAAGAGTTCTGCGTCTATAAGAAACTGAGTGGGAGCTCTGTAGCATTCCTTATGTTATATGTAGATGACATATTACTAATAGGGAACGATAAGAAATTCTTAGAGGAAGTGAAGGAATATCTGAATGGACAATTTTCCATGAAGGACCTAGGTGAAGCTGCGTACATATTAGGGATTAAGATCTATAGAGATAGACCTAATCGACGGTTGGCCTTGAGTCAGAACACTTATATTGACAAGATATTGAAAAGGTTCAAAATGGATGACGCCAAGAGAGGTCTCTTGCCAGTTATAAAAGGTGTCAAATTAAGCGTGACTCAATGCCCAACCACAGCAAAAGAGAAGGAGGAGATGTCCTCAAAGCCCTATGCCTCAGCCATAGGTTCTCTCATGTATGCTATGTTATGTACTAGACCGGATTTAGCGCTGGCCATTAGTATGACTAATCGCTACCAGAGTAACCCGGGAATGGCTCACTGGACAGCAGTAAAGAACATCCTTAAGTACTTAAGAAGAACCAAGGATCTTTTTCTCGTTTATGGAGGAGTTGACGAGGAGCTCACCGTAAAAGGTTACGTTGACGCAAGCCTCGGCTCAGATCTAGATGACTCGAAATCCCAGACGGGATATGTTTTCATGTTGAACTGTGGCGCAATTAGCTGGAGGAGCGGCAAACAGTCAGTTGTCGCCCAATCTACAATGGAGTCGGAGTATATTGCCGCTTGCGAAGCGTCAAACGAGGCGCTGTGGCTGAAGAAGTTCGTAATCGAGCTTGGCGTCTTTCCCAGCTGCACTGACCCCGTGGGAATCTTCTGCGACAACACGGGTGCCATTTCTAACGCGAAAGAGCCAAGAACTCACTCTACAGCCAAGCACATCCTCCGAAAGTTCCATGTGACGCACTACGTCAGGGATGGACACACTAGGATTCACAAGATACATACAGATCTGAACGCAGCAGACCCGATGACTAAACCTCTTCCACAGGGCAAGTTTGAAGAACACGGAGAGACCATTGGTGTTAGATACATACCTGATGTAAACTAGTGTAATTTGTACTCTAGTGCAAGTGGGAGACTGTTGGATTTGTGCCCTAGAGACAAATTAATAAAGATATTTGTCACATATCCGTTTTTTTCATAATACGTTTTATACTGTGCTATAACTGTATTACATGGAAATACTAATACAGGTGTAGTATAAAACATGGTCCGTAGTTTAACTCGAGTAAACTATCTCATTGGGCAATTGATTGATCAAGCTTTCCTGATCATGGAGACACTTAAGTCCATTGACAATGAGGTCATATCGTTAAGGGGAATGATGTGATGGACGTACACCCACCTAAAGTATTGCAATGTGATCGAGTCACATAGTTCAGCGTTGCTATGACTTTGTAACGTATGGCTTAATCCTTAGACCGTAATGATCATACGTAATTGTCATCTATGAGGAGACTTTGATTTGTATCCCACCGCCTGACTGAAATATGCTGGCTATAACGGTGCACTTTGGGTATTCCGAAATAGATGGTTGATGAGTATGTTAATAGATCAGAGCGGGATTTGTCAGTCCTTGTGACAGGACAGGTACTCAGGGCCCACTCGGTGATATTGCATCAACACCTTGCAATGACGTGACTAGGTCACAAGAGATGCAATGATCATGGACGAGAGAAGTTGTTTTTTGTGAACGAGATGTGAACACGGTATGTAGGATACCGATGATCAAACCTCGGACAAACAAAGTACCGCAGCACAAAGGGATTACGTCGTACCGTTAACGGTTTCCAAAAGCGATCGAAGTTCATTCGATGGAAGCGCATGGGCTGTCAAGGATTGTAACCAGGTCCAACTGACTAGTCATTGGTCAATGAGAAGAGTCTCAACCATGTCTGCTGTTTCCCGGACCGTTAGGGTGTTACACTTAAGGGCAATCGATGCATGGACAGTTACGGGATCAATAGGTGAAATAGGAGAAATCACCGAAATAGTTCCGGAGGAGGACGAAATGGTTTCCGGACATTTTTGAATAGTTCAAAATAAATTTTAATTGTTTTAATAATGTTTTATTATTTAATTATATGAATTAATTATTTAAAACATATTGAAAAAATTAAAAAAATGGGAAAAAGGCTATATGGGCCCATGGGGCCCATTAAGGGAGGAGGGGGTCTCCCCCCTTGGGCTTGGCGCCAAGGGTGGGGCCCATCCCCCCTATGGCCGGCCCACTCCCCCCCCTTGGGAGGTCTGCACCAGGATTGGAGTTCTCCACCATAAGGCAGGTCATCATTCTGCTCGAGTCGGGATCCGTAGCTGTCTTTCTTCCGCTGCTCGCCTGGTTCGGGGCCCGGGAGGAACATCGATTGTACCGTATATGTATAATCTCTTCGAGGCACTACACCTGTGGTGCTACTTCGTCGCTGGAGGTTTACCGGGAGTCATCCTCGCCGGTGGTGGTCTTCTAGACGACAGGGAGGTCGTAGTTCTGAGTCTACACCAACCACATTCGCAAGAACGTTTCCCTCTTTCGGTCTTCAAAGGTATGAACACCGATTCCCTCCGTTACTTTACATCGCCATAGCATAGATCTTGGGTTCGGGTACCGTAGGTATGAAAAATTTGTGTTTTCTGCCCCGTATCCCAACAGCCTGGGCATCAGGTGGGGTCCCTCTGGCCCCCCCCTTCGGGCGTCTGGAAACTTCCGGTATGCTGATTTTTTATATATTTTCCCGGTTTTTTTCTGGCACTTTAAGTAATGGGAAAACTTGAAATACAAAAACAGCAGAAAAAAGAAACTAACATTGTGGTGAACTGAGTTAATTGGTTAGTCTAAATATGATCAAAAGTGTATGAAAGTGTATCAAAAGCATAGCAATATCACCCAAAACATGCATGGAGAAAGCATAAATTATAGATACGTTTGGGACGTATCATTCGGCCTCTTCAGTTTTCATGGCCTCAAGATCAGCGTCTAATTGTTCAGCAACATCAACCATCTCTTCGTTTGAGGAAGCAGACGAGGATGAAGAATTTCCTTCAAATATCTCGTTTCCAGAGCCATCTTCTTCAACATCGCCTTCATCAGTTACAGGCGGTGCATTGCGGCGAGGGGAAACTGTGTTGACATCCACATCTTCCTCTTCTTGATCAGTACAGCTGAGGAAAAATCCTTCTCAGCTGCGGGAGGAGGAGCTGGAGCTTCTTTTTCGATCGAAGCATTTTTCTCGATCACAACTAGAGCACTAGGCTCAGCTTCTTGTTGAACGGTTGGTGTTGGAGTAACTTGTCGGGGTGGAGAGGGAGCATGGGGTGGAGTAACTTCTCGGGTATGGAGTTGGTGCTTTGGGTGGAGTTGATTTTTGGGGAGTAATTGGTGCCTTAACTGGAGATGGTTGTCGGGAAGGGGTAGCAGTATCTTTTCGAGCTGATGCAGCTTCGACCTCGACAAACTTCTTCTTCCTTTTCTGAGACTTCTCTGACGTCCCACGTCTACAGGCATTGGTGGCATCTTTCTCGGGAGACTATTGTAACACCCTCACTGTCAAGTAACATTAATCATTTTTCTAATGATAATTACTGTTCATAAAGCATTCCTTGATCATCATGAATCAAACCAAAATTCAAAACCCCTTTGAATTGATAATTAAAACAAAGTGCAAAATAAAAGTTTGTCCAAAAATTGTGAAACCAATTTTGTTAAATGCCTAGAAATCAGTGGACCATGTTAAACCAACCTTGGGTATTTATTGCAATAAATAAATATAATAAACAATTCAAACTAGTAGCAAAACAACACCATTTACCCTTTGCATTTTCAAAAAGGTTATCAAATAATTTTATAAGTTACCCAAACTTTTTGTGGCACCTTTGTAAAGTGCAACACCAATTATGGAGCAAGTCTCATATGTTACAAAAATCTAAAGGTGACTAAACAAAATAGAAATAGAAAATAATAAATAAAAGATAAACAAAAAAAGGGAAAATGCCTATCTAACGCCCAGGGAAACTCCCAGCCCACCCCACCCCTTGCTCCCCTAACCTGATGGGCGGCCCAGCCCACCTCTCCCTCGAGCCTACTCCCTCCTTCCCCCTCCACGCACTGCTCACGCCCAGGGCGTGGCGACCATCGCGCGGTGCCACGGCCGACGGCATCGCCGTGTCGCCATCGGCGGGTAGCCGGTGGCGATAAGGGAAACCACCTTCCTCGAGACGAACCCTAGATGCCCCTCCCATTCCCACATCGCCTCCCTCCCTCTCTGCCCTTGCGGGTCGCGACCATCGTGGCTGTGTCGCCGCCATGGACGCCCCGGTGAACTCGCGCGAACACTGCGACTCCCCACCCCAGCCAACGTGTTTGTGGGGTTCGTCATCGTCTGCTACACCATCCCGGGCGAGCAATCAGACCGGGACCCCCACGGGCGGCACATCCGTATTCGTCTTCAAGCACGGCCGCCGACGAGGCATCTCCAATTCGTCGACCATGGCCTCCTCCGAGCGTGCTGACCCCAACTACGCGTTCCAACGTGAGCATCTGCTTCTTCCTCAACTCTCCCCTTTCAAATCCACGCACGGACCGTTGTTCCCCCAATCCGCACGAACTCCGGCCGCCGCAGTTGCTCGTCGACGCCGTCGACGTGGTCACCCTCGACTTCCCCCTCGATTACTAGTAGCTGTGCGACCCCAGGCCCGTTCGATTCCTCCATTCTGCCATGAAATTGGTCATCGGGGTAGTGCGCGGGCTCGTCGCCGTAGCCACGGCCGCCATGGCCGGGGCGGGCGCTCGTTGGGCTCTGGCTGCACTCGGGCTCGCCTCTGGAGGTCGCACCGGCACCCCTGGCCACGCACCGGGCACGCGCTCGCCCGTGGTGGCTGCGCCGCCGCCGTTGCACCTCAATGGAGCGACCCTCACCGTCGGCGTGCCCCGCGCTGGTTAGCCGAGCTCTGTGCCCCTGACCAATGGGGCTGACCCAACTTAATTATGGGCTAATCCCCTGTTAGTTAATCCTTCTGTTAAACTAAGCTAATTTAAATAGCCTCTGCTGCTGAGATATGGACCCCATAGTTTAATAATTAATTAAAATAAAATAGAGAACTGTTAGTTAAGTGACTCTATGACAAGTGGGCCATGCCCGTGGTTAAATTATGTAAATTAAATTTATTGTACTAAGCCTATGACATGTGGGACCCCCCTATTAATTAGACCTTTTGATTAAATTAAAACCCTTTTAAAATAAATGTGACTATGACCAGTGGGCCCATTGTGGCACCCCGGCTCAGAGCGACCGGTTTACCTCACATTGCCAGCCCAGAGATCAAGTCTTCTGGCAATGCACAACATATTGGTATAGATACAACCGCTTCATAATAATTATACAGGTACATAGGTTCGGGGTTACAAACTGCTACGAGGCATGGCGTCATATCTTGTGCGGCAACACTATCAACATTATTTATGTCACATCTCGGGGCCTCAATACGATCGATGAAGAACTCTACGACAGCGGAATAACGAGGCGACGAGACTCCACTCCACAAGGACACTGCTGGGACACGGCCTAGTTCGCATAGTACATCTCAGCCAACTCTTCAGGTGCGACTCCTCCTGCATCTGGCATGACATGCCAGGTCAGTACATGGAATGTACTTGCAAGCTCATAACAACCATGTCATCAGGAAAAACAATAGCATGGAAAGAATGCAAATAGTAACATGGCTAGAATGCAAACAATAACATGGCAAGCATGGCAAGAACAATAGTACCACTTATCTATGATCACTACATGATCATACCTCTTACCTCCGAGTCGTCCTGACTCGGTAACCGGGTCATCTCTTGACCAACCATCATACGGGTCGTAGCACGACCACTCAACGGGTTAGGTGTCCTCTGTTACCACCCAACCGATCGCATGACCAATGACTCAGCATTATCATACACATTATTAAACAGATTAGTGTTGACCATTGTGTGACCTACTACGAACTGTGTCCCATGACCGAGGACTCGGCTATTCGAATAGATTTTGACTCTGTAGAGTTTGTGCACATTACCCACATTATGGAGTTCTTCCTCCACCCGGCACTCCGGAACTTGTCCCACAGGATCCTTGGAACTCGTCCGCAATATCAGGCTAGGACTTCTCCAACGAAACTCGACTACCGCGTAACCTCCCTACGGTATCACCGACACACGGTCTTGGGTATCCCTGTGGTTAGGTGTCCTACGTTACCACCAGAACCACTCGGCCAAACTCTTGGCAACGACCACCTTGTGGCAAACTGTCCCAACGGGGACTCCCGGGTAAACACTATGGATGTCGAGATTATCACCACCTACCTGATCAGGGTAGCGTGTGAGCATAACCACCCCTCTTTGGTGATATCCGTAGAAGGCACTACGACAGCCCGAGTTAACGCCCGCCCATACAGACAAATGTGGCTGCACGGTTAAATCTCGGTTCGGTGGCACTTGGTCAACGATAATTATGTTCATTAGGTTCCAGTGAATAAGTTTGAATATAGCAACAGGAAAGCAGGGCAACATGGCGTGTACATGATACTACTATCAAGCATATGCAACAACTAACATTGGCATCCAAGTAGAAGCATGATCATCACTTGAAAAATTCCGGCATAGTCATGACAAAATAAGCAAGATGATAACATGTACTAGGGTGGCATGATAAAAACCAGTAGGCATGGCATGATTATATCAATTGACTTATTATGGTTAATTACTTTTATTAGCAACAAATTTAAAGGCAAAAAACCCAAGTTAAATGATTCAATTCAACAAAAGGCAACTCAAGCTCCTCATGACCAGATTGTTATGGATTGCCTTGGTCAAGTGGAGTTTCCTTGAAATCATGGTCTCCTGCAAGCACTTGATCACCCTCTGAAAAATAAACCAAGTGGCAAATAGAAATAAGTCCAAAGTACCTTTTGTAAGGACCGATATGCGGTACTGTTCCAGATCTAGGTGTTACCACCCAGATCCGTGGACGAAGCACATATCGGTCCCACCGTGACATATGACAAAGCCATATGCCCCGGATTTCCAACATGATATCACAACATTACAGATACATGGATACAACATCTCATACAATCGGCATACAACTGCCTCAAATACAATACAACAACGGAAGGTACATGTCTGGGTACAGACTACATGCAAATGCCTAGTGGCAAAGAGAAAAACATCGATCCCATAACCACACGGGTTCAGGCCCTCCGCCGGGATCCGCCTAACTAGTCGTCGTCGAATCTCCACGTGAAACGTCGATCACCATACCTGTTGTCGATCAAGAACCCTGAAAAGAGTTTGGGGGTAGTATCATGAGTATAGAGGTACTCAGCATCCAACTGTAGTGGTCATCTGACCCAGCAAGGACTTCATCACTCGTCATTCTAGGACAACTAGTAGTTTACGGTAAGGAAGGGGTAAGTGGTGAGGTTGCTACCGCACTAGCATTTATGAAGTGGCTAACGATCTAGAGAGTAAGATAAGAAGCCAAGCATTCGATGAGGAATCGCCTCCAACAAGTCTTGCTATCAACTACTACGCAAACATAACACCTATCCTATCCTTGTCCTCTTCGCATCCCGACGAAGAAGAAGCAGGGGTGTACCAACTTCCCATTACAAGGCTCCGCACGCACACCCATCTCTCTCAGTTGCTACCCATGATAGGAAACCATTTTATGATTTAGTCCCAAGAGATCCGGAACGAGAGGTCCCTCTAACTAACAACGAACAAATCCGGGTGGCCCCCGGTGAGTACACATCCATCTCAGGAGCCGGCCGCTCTCTCGATCTGGTCTCTACCGCCTGTCTCGGGTTTGGATAGCCGGTTAATCATACATGGGAAACCGGGTCCTCAGCCGTACAAGGTGGGCCAGCAAGGGAACTATGTCCTCACTGGTCCAGGTTGGTTTGAAAACTACTGGAAGCTGACCAGCACACACACGGTTTCAAATGGTAAATCATCTTGGGCCACCACTAGAAATGTTTGAAGCTAGGTAGGTAAGAAAAGGGGACCCCATAAAATCCCACACGCGGTTAGGCACGATCAGTCTTAAAACCAATACCCGGAACTCAGATCCTAGGTGACTCGAATGGAACAAAGCGTCGGGGCGGGATAGCCTAGACCTTCCATCCTTCGTCGAATATAGTCAACATTATAATAATCATATCATCAACAACAATATAATAATGTGATAGCCCAAACCAAAAGTAACAGGGTAACATCGTAGCATCCTAAGCATGCATACTAAGCAGGGGCTGAGCAACGAGCAATAGTAACATAGCAGTACATGGTTTGCTGGGAAGGGACATGGCTGTATCGGTTTGAAAGAGGTTGTAAACACGTGGTAGGATCAAACATCGAACCTAACCTATACTAGCATGCAAACCGCTAGTTTAAATAGAATGGATCATAAGTAATGTATAGTCCTTGCCTGTTGATAAGTCGTGTTCCGAAGGTCTAGTTGATCGCAAGCTCGCAACGTCTCCGAAGGTACCCGCGGAAGCACACAAGACGATAAACACTGGAAAGCAATCAACGAGCAAGAACTCTATTACTACGAAGCAAACACGAACAAGCATCAACAAGAAGGAAACACGAGACATCGCACCTACCGTCGAGAGCGGTTACTAACAGGTTAAGTGGAGTACTCGTCACACACGACGATACCGCACATTTACAAGGGTTTAAGTTGTTTAGCTACAGGTGATCAACCCACGGTTGTTAACATGGAAACTCAAGCAAGCATGGCATAGCACACAAACATGTCAAGAGGTGAAGCATAAAGGAAACTAACTATGCTAGTCAATTTAAGTGAGGCACAACCTAAACATGGCATAACACTAAGTACCGCACGATGATTAAAAAATTTGGTACAGTTCTGTCCTAAACCATATTTTAGGTTGGTTAACCACAGCAAACAATAGCATAAACACAAATTACACGAAAAACTAATCAAGTTACATATAAAGAACACCCCAAACGGAGTTACGGTTAAAAAGATACAAGCAAAACAAGTTACGGGCACAAACTGCCAACATCACGAAGCACACTTTAGAGAAATGCATAAACAGTATAATGAAATCAAACATGCTCACAATGACATGGAACTAAATTAAACATGACAGGGAAGGCATGGCAAAAAGAATCATGCAAATAGGCATCATAGATCAAAAGATATTAAGCATGCAACATGGCATCGCAAAGTAACAGACTTAGTGAAAAACAGAGGTGGCTGGCAGAAACAACAACATAGCAACTTTGGAGCTCAATAACTATATGAACAGCAAGCATATCATGAAAATGAAATACATGTGATGAAATTAGACATGATGCTTAACAATATGCAATTTGAATCACTCAATTCCGATAAACGGTCGCGACACACTCGTCGACCGAAGTTGCAACAAAATAACAGTTTTCAGCACAGCAGCACAATAACATCAGGGTCACCACTTTGGAGCAAGATTTAATATAGCTAAAGCACCCAAACATGACAAGTTAAAGCATGGAAATGAAGTACACATGATGCTTAACACATAGGAAAAAGAATCAATGCAATAGGCCTCATGGATGAGTCACAAACATCATGCAAAGTTGCAATAAAATTATAACAGCAACACTTAACAGCAATTAGTAGCAGTTACCGACAGGTAGCCCTATTTGAACAGCAATAACACAATCAAGATGACCTAAAACGGAAAAAATTTCTACATACGAATGCTAGAGCACGCAAAACTGAGCAACTTCCATTTTGGGCGCACGTTCATCCGGGCTACGGTTTTATCGCAATACTACGCGCAAAAACGATACAACAGCAGAATTAAAAGACTTAGCAGAAATAATAAAAGAAAAAAAGAAACAGCAAACGAAAAAAAAGACAGAGGGGGCTCGGGCCTCACCCCTAGTGGGCCTTGGCCCACCTGGCCGCTGGAGAGGGAAGAGGCCGGCCTGGCGACCTAGGCCGCGCTAGCTGGGCCGCCTCGGGCTGGCGCTGGTCCACGGCGGCGTCCACGGGAGCTCGGTCATGCTCGTGACTGGCGGCGGCCGTGGTTTCTCGTCGCCGGCGAGGGGGCGCTGCAAGCTGGGCGGGGAGGCTGAAGGGCGAGTGCGGGAGGCGGATCGGCGGCTGGGGACGACGGGAACGGGCGCGGGGGCGAGATCCGGCCGGGAGGTGGTCGGCTCGAGCTTCGGCTGGGCGTACCTGGCGGCATGGCCATGGCGGGCCGTGCTCGCAGAGAGAGAGGGAGAAGGTTAGAGGGGAGGAGAAGGAGAGGGAAGGGAGAAGGAAGAAGGAGGCGGCGACCTGCTCGTCGACGCCGGCGACGCGGCGGCGCTGGTGGCCGGAGGAGCTCAGCGGCGCAGCGGCCTCGGGTGCGGCTGGAGAGAGAGGAGAGAGAAAGTGGAGAGAGGAGGTGCGCGCGATCTGGGCCGTCGGATCGCGAGATCTGACGGTCCAGATCTGAGAGGGCTAGGGTTGCTGTGAAAATGGGGGATTTTTCCAGATTTGGGGGGCTAGTGGCTGCCTAGGTGCTTAGGGAAAACCCTAAGTGGGGTGGGAGTGTGGTGGTCTTTATATAGCCCAGGTGGCTGGCAGTTTGCAAAAACATCCCCGGTTTTTCTCTCGCGCGCGCGGTGCTCACGTTTCTGACCGCCGTGGGTCCGCAGTATCTCCGATTCGGGTAAAACTTCGAACTGTGCGATCAGCGCGTCGAGCCGGAGGCGTTCACCTCACACTGGAACCGTTCCGAAAACACTTTCCGGCGCGCTATAAAAATAACCCGTTTAATTATTAAACGGGATTTTCGTTCTGTTAGCTGCGGCTGGTCTGGTGCGGTTTTCGCGACGGTGATCGGGCGAAACCCGGTGTCGCAAAGGTCGAGTGTCAGGGTGGCAAGGGTCGGTCTCCGTCCGATACGAGATAAGAGGGGGAAAAAATAATCGCCGATCGATAAATCGAGGATGCAAACACCGAAAACAAATCAGGCAATCAAACGATTCACACCGAAAACAAAAATTTTATTTTTTGTGAAATCCAGGCTGTTACACCTTTCTTCTGTCCAGTGGACCTAAACAGAGAGCCAAGCTCCCAAACTTTGCCAACTTGAAGAGGAGCTCAAGACAAAAATGTAGCAAAAAGAATCGACTCATTTGGCCTTGTGGTTTAGGAGTAATTGATGGTCAAAGTTTGGTCAAAATTCACTTTTAAATGGATTAAAATGATTTTCCAGGAAATAACCAGAGAGGGACACGTCGAAGGCGTATTCTGGAGAATACCCCTCCACTCGTACCGCTTCGCGACTGTCAGGAGTGGCTGACGGGTGGGGTCCCGTGGTCAGGTAGAAATAAACAGGAGGGAAACAGAGGCTGCCTCTCCGGCGACGGCGGCTCACCGGCGAAGAGGCCGTGAAGGTAGACTAGGGATAGGGGAGGAGATGCAGGGGGTCACGGCGAGCAGCCACGTACCCGAAATCCTTCGAACGGTGGACGGGCGACTTCCCTAGGTTCTTATCCAGCTGCGGTGGCGGCGGCGCTTCGGTGTGATCTCCGACTAGGGGCCTCCGCAGCCGGTTTCCTCCTTGCTTGAGCTCTCTAGGAGTGGTGTGGGGGTGTGCTGTGGTGCCTGGAAGCAAGGGCGGGGGCCAATTTATAGGGACGACGTGATTCCCTTTCGGGTGTCGCCGGGCAGAAGACGACGGACGCCGTGCACGCGTGCGTATGAGCAGGGGCGGCTCTGGTGAGCTCTAGGGGGTTCCAATGGTGGTGTAGCACGCGTGCGTGCGTGCCCAGGGGTTCTGCAGTAGTAGGGCGACGGGACAGTTAATGCGCCGCCGCGGCGGTGGCTCTGCATCGACGGGCGGCGCGGCTTTGAGGGGGAGCTGGTGCTGCGCGTGCTTGATGAAGCTAGAAGACGCGTGGGAGACAACGCGGACAACGCGAGAGCGTGCATGCCATAGTGGCCTCCACGCGCGCGCTTCAGATGAACAGCGGCGGCGACGTCGAGGGCTCTGGCGGGAGGCGCAGCTTTGGGAGAAGCCAGGTGGCGTGCGGGAGTGCCACGACCACTACGGACACGAGGGCACAACCAATGGCTCGCGGGGCGAGGCGGGCGCTCGACGGCGACAGCTCGGCCGTGGCCAGAGCACGCCGATGGCCGTCAGGGTGCGTGCTCACCCTGTTCACGCGTGCACTGGGGGCAGCCACTGTGGCCTCAACATGTCCCTGGCACGTAGCCAAAGTCAAGAAGTGCATGCAAGGCTATGGGAGGCTTACAGGTGGGCTCCAGCGCTTGGCATCTACAAAAAGAGTTTTCTGCAGGAAAGTTTGAGAATTTCTCCAGGGAGTTTGGCTAGGTTTCGGGCTGAAATTGGTGTGCCTGGGTTATCTAGGAAGGTGCTCATGTGGTAAAAATTTCAGAGAAAATGGACAAGTAAAAAGGGTACTTGCTTCACAAAGTGCCTCCCTGGACAGAAGTAGAAAATAATTTCTAGAGGAATATTTTTGTACTAAACTTGCCTATGTTTTTGCATAGCATCATGAGGCATGACTCCATTGTGTAGCACAAAAAGTTTCATGTCAAAAGGAGGAGCAGAGGTGAGGCTAGATTCAAAAAGGAGGGGGAAAAGAGCAATTTCCATCAATGAAAGTGGGTTTTCATGAGGGATAAAAATAGGGCAAGGGTTAGGATGATCAAAGCTTGATCATAGCCATGAGGGAGAAGGGTTCAGAGGTCACTTGTCCTAGGGAAAAAATTAGGCCTAAGTGATCAAGGCCATCTGAGATGAGAAAATCCAGGCAAATAGATTCCAAATCCAGAAAATCAGCAAATAAAGTTGCAAATAAAAAGGGGTAAAAAACCGGGGTGTCACACCCATGGGATGATTTTAATTAATAAAATGATTTATAATTCCTCTGTGTATGACATGTAGGTCCCACCTGTCAGTGGCACTGTTATAGATAAGGTTGTGGATAATCTTGATTTAATAATTAAAATAAATCCAGAAAATGTTTTAAATTGAATAAAACTTTGAAAATCAATATATTTTAATCCGTAACTCCGATGAAAATAATTTATATATCACAGTTGATCAGAAAAATACAACAAATACGAATACGCTACCCGTATACCCACCGCACCCCTCTAACATACCGGACGTCGAACATTTCCCCTCCGGTTCATCTGTCTTTCTGACGACCGGAGCCGGTAAAACTTTCCGGATGAAATTGTTCTGAACATGAAAGTTGTTCAGAATGGTTCAACGAGCACGGATACATTATCCACATGTCTGTCAGATGTCTCTAACACTGCATACACGGAACCTTCCCCCTCTGGATCATCTGTCCGGTAATCACCCGGTAATGATGAGTTATCCCCGGATAAATTCCTACTCCGAGCAAATAACCGAACACTGCGTTAGAGCCCCGTTGCTTTGTATCTGCTATGTCATATTTTTTTATTGCTATTATTTCCGTGTATTTATTGTTTCTTCCCCCTCTCTTATTATCCGGTAGTCTCGACGTCCGCTGACGATGCCCCTGTGATCGATTACTCCGTCGGCGACCGTACCTCTACCGTCGAGCTTCCAGGCAACCAGAGTCATTTTCCTTCCCCAGATATTGCCTATCTTTCCATACTTTTCTTGCACTAGGCATTGTTACAGTTGCTGCTGCATTGCTTACCTATTCAATTGCATAGCCTATCATTGTCGCCCCTTGATTTACCTTTCCTTGTCGTATGCTGCCTTATAAATATATATAGTATTCAGCAGTAAACCCTGCGCATTGTTAGCTAGGTTTAGAATAGCGGGCCGTGACCACTCCGGCGAGTGAACGTGGATTACAAAATATTATAACTGCAACAGGTACGGATCAACAAAGATGCCCTAGGGAACCTACAACGGCGAGACTCTGCCGAGTCGCTTCGAGTTTGACTTCTGAGTGGATGGACTCGTATTTCACTCTCGTCGGCTCAGTAGCGTAGCATCACCGGGATGATACGAGGTTTACCTCTTTAGTTCATTCCGCTGGTGTCTCTGCCGAACCTCTTCAAGTGTATCATCAAGGGTGATTCCTCCTGGTTTCACTTGACGGTAGGCACTCGAATCAACTGGTTTACTTAAAGGTAAGGAGTCGGGTGACCCAACGGTGCCCGCAGGTATTGTATCGGGACGACAGGACAGGCGGATACCATCGTGGGCCTGGTCCTTGCTCGTTGGCCGTGAGATGCCCTGTTGTACGAAAGTCAAGCTCTACCAAGAGCACACGCGAGACAAAGTAAGGAGACGGTTCACCTTGTTGGTAACCACACGAGTTGGTGGGACGTCAATGCAGGCACCGATGTTCTGGTGGTCCTGGCTGCTGTCGTTGTCCGCGACTCACCCAGATAAGGGGCAACGATAACGGTTGTCCCGACAGATAATAATAAAATGCTTAACGGTTCAGGTGGATGACTTGAGAGGCCGCAAAGGCTTGTACGCACTAACTTCACGTGGGATTATAGTGTGGGCCCTCCGTGTTGTGGTCTCGTTCAAATCTCGGAAAGACTTCCAGTTCAACATTGTGGCCGGGACTGATCGTCACCTATGGTGTACGGATCTCCCGCCTCACACCGACCCGGAGAGCGAGGGGCGACAGCCAAAGACCCCCTTGCCCTTAGGACTTTAGACCGACAGGGACCTCTCTGATGAGCCGTAGGATGGGCCTCGGCGTGTCGGATAGCCTCGATGGGGCATTCCCTAACAAGGTGTACACCACCCTGGAGATCCGAGCGTGCAGGCTAAACAGTAGTGCACCCCTGCAGGGAGTTTGATCTATTCGAATAGCCGTGTCCACAGTAACATGACGCTTTATGCTGAAGCCAGAACCTACTACTACAAACTATTACTATTAAACCATTGGTTCCGGTTTCTCTTCCTCGCAGGGAAGTCGAGGAGGGGATCTCAGAGGCTTTGATAATTATTACAAATTACTATTATACAATGCTGCAGCAACTTCTGCTGCATTGTTACTTTACGCTTTATATGAACTGTTGGCTGTTCTCCGGGGTCCGGTTGCAGCAATCTGGTTATGTAAAACAAAGGGGGGAAATAACGCAAGGGTGCGTATCTAGCATACTCAGCGAGACTTAAACCCAGGCTGCTAAGCATTTATTAATTGGTATCAAAATAGAAGAAGAGGCTGTATAGTGGACTACATTATAGAAGTACCAGGGTAAGGGGGAAGACCTAGCCTATCGAAGACTAGAATGGGAAGAGAATAGCACACAGTTATATATAAATCAGAAAGTAACAATTCGGAAGAAGTTACTGCAACATTGTATAATAATAATTTGTAATTATTATCAATGCCTCCGAGATCCCTTCCTCGACTTCTATGCGAGGAAGAAAACCTGGAACCAACAGTTTACTCGTAATAGTTTGTAGTAGTAGGATCTGGCTTCAGCATAAATCGTCCTGTTATCATGGACACGGCTATTTGAATAGATTATCTTCCCTGCAGGGGATGCAATACTATTACCCTACACACTCGTATCTCCAGGATGGCGCACACCTTGTTAGGCAATGCCCCATCGAGGCTATCCGACACGACATAGACCTACCTAGGCTCATCAGATAGGTCCCCGCCGGTCTACATCCTAAGCGCAAGGGAGTCTTGGACCGTCTCCCCTCGCCCTCTGAGTCGTTGCGCGCCAGGTGGATTCCATGCAACTCTTCGAGGATGCGGATCCGACCCAACCACAAATGATGAACTGGACGTCTTTCAGAGCTGTCGATAGAATGTACGCCGTCGAGGGGCCCACACCCATTATCCCGGGTGGAGGTAGCGCGTATAGGGCACGTCGTCCCACTCAAGTCATCCACCTGACCTAGTTAAGCATTTTACTATTATCTCGCAGACAACCGTTATCTTTTCTCGACTAGTAACACAACGAATAGTAGCCAGGACCACCAGTACATCGGTGCCTGCCCCGTCGTCCCGTCAGAGCACGCGGTTACCAACAAGGTGAACCTTCTCCTTACCTTATCTCGCCTGTGCTCCTGGAGGAGCTCAACTTTTGTGGTTTGGTATCTCACGGACAACGAGCAAGGACCAGGCCCACGATGGTATCCGCCTGTCCTGCCGTCCCGATACAATACCTCTCGCGGGCACCGTTGGGTCACCCGACTACTTACCTTTAAGGAGACCAGTTGATTCAGGTGCCTACCATCAAGTGAAACCAGGAGGAATCACCATCGATGGCACACTTGAATAGGTTTGCCGAGACATTAGCGGAATGAACTAAAGAGGAATATCCTCATATCATCTCGGTAGTGCTACGCTATCGAGCCGACGACGAGAGTGAAATACGAGTCCATCCACTCGTAAGTCAAACCTGAAGCGACTCGGCAGAGTCTCGCCGTTGTAGGTTCCCTTGGGCGTCTGCTCTGTACCGTACCTGCTGCAGCAATTTAAATCGTATCCGTTTTCACTCCCCAGAGTGATCACGACCCGCTATCTAATCCTAGTTGACTAACAATGCGCAGGGCCAAATGCTGAATATAATATATATATATATATATATATATATATATATATATAGTAGAAAATATAGGATAAGGAAGGTACATCAACGGGCGACAATGACAGGCTATCCAATTGAATAGGAATGTAACGTAGCAGCAGCAATGGCTAGTGCAATAGATAAACATAGATAGATAGGTGATATCTGGGAGAGGTGAAGGGGCACTGCTTGCCCGGAAGCTCGGTAGCAAGAGACTGGTCGTCGACGTAGTAGTCGTACCTGGTGGTGTCGACGGCGGCAGTATCGGGGTCTACCGAAGAAGAAGGGGGGGGGAGAAACAATAAATACACGGCAATAATAGCAATACAAATACAAGAAATGGCAATACGTTAAGCTAGACGTGAACTAACGCGGTGCTACACGTTTAAGACGAAACGGGAATTCAACCGGACGTTTTACCGGCTTCGGGTGATTACCGAACAAACGACCCAGAGGGGGAAAGTCTCGTGTTCGGTATGTTGGAGGGGGATGGTGGGCATACGGATAGCGTAGTCTTATTCATTGTATTTTTCTAATCAACTTACATGTATAAATTATTTTCATCGGAGTTACGGTTTAAAAGATATTGAATTTCAAAATTTAAATCAATTTAATCAATTTCTGGATTTTTTTATTATTTAAATAGAACATTATTCAGAACAGTAGGTTTGACTGGTCGACCTGACATGTGGGGCCAACATGTAAGGTTGACTGGTCAACTGACCAGTGAGTCCCACATGTCAGCCTCTGGACATTTATAAATCATTTTTATTTATACTAAATAATAGTGGGACCCAGCTGTAAGTGACACATGTGTTAATTAGCAGTTATATTTATTTAAACAATTTGCAAGGGCCCATATGTAAGTCTAACAGTGATAGTTAATTTAATTGTTGTTTTAAATTATCCAAAAGGACCATGGCCCACTAGCCATTGACTCAGTTAAACTAACAGGGGGGCTTAAGCTAACATGGGATTAACCCCACTAGTTAACCCAGCCCGCGCCGGTGTTGACCAGAGGCCACGGCGGCGAGCCAGCCCTGCGACCGGCTAGGCAGCGAGTGGCGGGGCACGACCACGACGGCAGGTGCGGCGCGCACGCGCAGGGCGTGCCCCGGGCGCAGCAGCAACCCAGCAGCAGCAGGCAAGGCAGCCGCGCCATGAGCTCTGGCCATGGTGGCCGAGCACGGGGACGGCGGAAAAACAACGTCGAACCAACGGGGGCAGGAGGGGAAACGACTGAGGTGCTCATCGTGAATGCGAGGGAGGGCTCGGGGAGGCGCGAGGCGTGGTTTAGGCGTGGAAATCAACAAAGACGTGGTCCATGGCCGAGGGGAGGAGGCGGCGCGATTGCGGCGAGGTAGGGGCCAACGGGGTGAGCTGGAAGGGGGAGTTGGCGTGGACGACACCGGGGAGGCGACCGGACAAGCTGTAGTGGCCAGGCGTCGCCGCTAGCCGCGGCGGTGCTCCTGTGGTGGCGACGTCGAGCACAACCAGAGGGAGGGAGATGAGTGAGGGCGACTAGGGTTAGGGTTTGGGGCGAGGGGGCGCGGGCTGCGTCTTAAGCTCGCCGGCGATGGAGGGATGGACGCCACGGCGATAGGGCGGCTCGGCTGCGGGGTGGCCTCCACGCCATGGCCGTGAGCAGTGAGGGAGATGAGTGGGAGGGGGGATGGGCTGGGCCAAGTGCAGCAATTGCACCGGGCGAGACTTAGTTCTTTTCCCCATTTTCTGTCACTTTGCTTGTCTCTTCCTGAGTGTTTTATTTGTTTAGCTATCAAATGATTTTTTCCAATGTGAAACTTATTCCCACATTGGTGCTACACTTTATACAAGTGCCACAAAACGCTTGGGAAAAAATAATATCATTTAGTATTTCTTTTGAATATGCAACAGATTAAATGTGACTTTTGGCTGCTGTTAGGAATTGTTTGAATTATTTAATAGCTTACTAAATTCCCATACCCATATTGGCATTATCCACTAATTATTAGGCATTTTATAAAATTGTTTGCACAATTTTTGGAACTGCTTTATTTTCCACATTGCTTTGAATTTCCAAACGAGTTTGAATTTGAACTTGACTTGATCAAGGGTGATTATTCCTTGCATAATCATGATGACATGGAATTTAACAAGGTGATTACTGTAGCGTGACACCTGGGGTGTTAGAAATCTTCCCCACTACAAAGAATTCTCGTCCCGAGAATTAAAGGTAGTGCAAGGTGTAAAGTTTTGGTTTCATATTCTAATGATTCTTCTGGTTCTTGTTGCCCTCCTCGAAGAACTTAATCCTTCTTGTTGATGTCTTCACTACTCTGCATCGGTCCATCTTGACGAGTTATCATCCTTCCTTTGAGGCTTCATCGTACTTACGAATAGGTTGGGGGGTAAACGCAAGGGGTCGGATCAGTACAAGGTTAATCAATCGAGGTCATCCCAGGGAATGGGGTACAAAGTATCTCTCGGTTTAAACTCAGAGAAATACATCGAGAGAAACAAAGAAGTTATGAGAAGTTTCAAGCGAACATGCATGCATTCGATGCCGATGACAGATGATGAAAAGGGGTCCAGGGCATCAGGCATAAGCATGATATCGGGCCAAATATCGCAAGGTAGTCGACAAGAGTCACGTTTCGATCCTGTGGAACTGTGGGTTATGGGCCCACAGAGAATCTGGTTTGAGTATCGGTACTCAACCATAAGAAGAAGGAATGTGATTGCTCCAGATGATAGAAGCATCTAAATAATTCGAGGATTGAATATAAAGTTATTATGACTTCCAAAATGAAGGATCAAAAGAAGACGCTCCGATAAAAAGATGAGTAAGCTGAATGGATCTCGACGGATAATCAATCAAGGTTTGATTTACCGAGATCCAGTTCATGTATGGAATGACGTCTGAGTCGGAAGAATAAATTCATAAGGATCAACTGCAAGGGTGTAGGCACAAGGATTCCCGGAAAAATGGTGAGTACTTTGGGGTATCTTGTAAACACAAGAGTATCTGGGATTAAACGGATGAACGAAAGGTGTATGTAATTATTCATACGGACGTATCGGTGGAAGAGGATTGCAAAGGTGATAAACACATAGAGTCTCGGGAATATATCAGAGAGTATCTGCGGGATCTTCTAGTGAATCAGGCGACCATCTGCAATGAGGAGCTCTCCGGGAGGAAGTAGTCATGAGAACCTAGGGTTAGTGTTAGTTAAATCTTTAACCCGAAAGAGAAGAGAGATCAGAGTCCCAGAGTAAAGGTACGGATAAAAAGATCGTAATACCATCCCAGTTGCACTATGGGCCGGTAAGCCACACAACGAAGCTAGCAAATCAGTTTTGCAAAGACTAGACTCAACTTGGACCAAGGAGTTGGAAGGGGCTGTTCTACAGGCAGTTGGCTCTGATACAACCTTGTGACGCCCCCGAAATTAGAACATGTATAGTAATCATACATGGAAGGTACACGACCAAGATGAAGGAATCACGACATGATATCACAACACAACCCTAATAAAGAAATAATACAAGCTGTATAATACAAGTCAAGGGCCTCGAGGGCTCGAATACAATAGCTCGAGAGCACAAATTTAGCGGAAGAAATAGTATCTGAGTATAGACACAAAAATACAAGTTTTCCTTAAGAAGGCTAGCACAAAAACTACTCAACGATCGAAAAGGTGAGGCCTCCTTCCTGGGAACATCCAAACTACTCCGGGTCAATGGGAACTCGACGTCGTAGTAGGCGCCTCTAGGGTACTCCTGCTCCTGGGCGCCAGCGTCTGGTTGCAGGAATCTGGGTGTATAAAACAAAGGGGGAAAATAAAGCAAGGGTGAGTATCTAGCATACTCAGCGAGAGTTAAACCCAGGCTACTAAGCATTTATGCATTTCTATCAAAAGGGAAGAAGAGGCTGTATAGTGGACTGCATGATAGAAGTACCAGGTTAAGGGGGAAGACCTAGCCTATCTAAGACTAGCATCTTCACGCGATTTTTCAACATGGAAAGAGAATAGCCAACAATTATATATAAAGCATAAAGTAACAATGCAGCAGAAGTTGCTGCAACATTGTATAATAATAAGTTGTAATTATTATCAATGCCTCCGAGATCCCTTCCTCGATTTCCCCGTGAGGAAGAAAACCCGGAACCAACAGTTTACTCGTAACAGTTTGTAGTAGTAGGATTTAGCTTCAGCATAAAGCATCTTGTTACCATGGACACGGCTATTCAAATAGATTATCTTCCCTGCAGGGGCTGCACTACTATTACCCTACACGCTCGGTTCTCCAGGATGGCGCACACCTTGTTTGGGAATGCCCCACCGAGGCTATCTGAAACGACGTAGTCCTGCCTAGGCTCATCAGAGAGGTCCCCGCATGTCTACATCCTAAGCGCAAGGGGTCTTGGACCTCGCCCATCGCCCTCCGAGTTGTTGTGCGCCTGATGACCCTCAACTGTAGGGGATCGTTTGTAGCGTTTTCGATAAATAAGAGTGTCGAGCCCAACGAGGAGCAAAAGGTATTGGTAAGTGACTTTGGTAAAGAAATAGCCGCAGGAACTGAAAGATAGCTTTTTAGGGGGTTTTCGATATAAGCAACAAAAAGGTAAAAGCGAGCAAAGTGAAAGGCACCGAGGAGTAACAAGTGGCCCAATCCTTCTGAGAAAAGGATAGGCCTAGCAACTGAACTTATAAAGGCTAAAGCGTTCTTGAGGACACACGGGAGAAATATTCACGTGCTTTCGCTATATGCCGCATCGGTACTATGTGCTGCGTTGATAAGTGTTGAATGGGTGGATGTATGCTAGTACACCCTCTAGACTAAGATGAGTGCACTCTTATGATTAAACATCTTGCAAGCATCCGCAAATACAAGATAGTAATTAAGGAAAAATCCTAACCATAGCAATTCGATCAATGATCCACTGTTCCCTTGTGCAAAAGTGTGTGAACTGGGGTTCATGTTTCTGGCAGTCCAGCAACCCACCGTAAGCATTCTTTATACACAATGCATTCCACTAGGTCCTTAATATGGCGAAGTGTTGAGTGTTCGACTCACACAACACCACTAGGAAAACAACAACAAAACTTAAGTATCAAACAACACATATTACTTCAACATCATATGACTACTAACAACTAGACTGCTCCCATGTCCTCAAGAGCTAAATTCACTACTCACAAGACATAAAAGAGATCATGATCAGTGGGGATAAATAGATGATAAACAATCTGGACACAATGATATTTCTCCAACAAAACTCAATAGCATTCATCACAAGGTAGCAATCAACACCAGTAGAGTAGAGAGGATAGATAGTACGGATTACAACACAAGTTGAACTTGCGAGGTGAGATTGGATGGTGATGGAGATGGTGCTGATGTTGGGGATGATGTTGATGATGATCTCGATGATGCCCGTGACGATGGTTATGACGATGACGATGGCGATGATATCCCCTTCCGGGAGGTGTTCTCGCCGGCGGAATCTGCGCGCCGTAGATGTCTTTTCTCCTCTATTGGTTTCCGCCACGGAGCGGCGGCGGAACTCGCGAAATTCCTCTCTCTTTAGGGTTTTCGGACGATGAGTGATATATTGGCCAGAGGGGGGGGGGAGCTGGGAGTGGCCCCAGGGGTCCAGGCGCCCTCCCGGCGCGGCCAAGGTGGGGGCCGTGCCAGGTGGCCGCTTGGGCACTCTGTGGCCCCCTCTGATCCCTCTTTTGCATGTCCTCGTCATCCTTCTCAAAAATATCCGCCGTCGATTTTTAGGTAATTTGGAGGTCTTTTGATTCAGCAACTCTGCATCCACTTTTTACCGCTGAATCCTGCGTCTGCCTCTTTGGCATAGGAAAGTTGCAAACTGTGTAAAACAAGACAAAACAACATAAGAATAGCATCATAACATGAAATATATCAATGAATAGGAAAGAATTACTATATAAAATAGTGATGCATTTTGAACGTATCAACTCCCCCAAGCTTAGACCTCGCTTGTCCCCAAGAGAATACTGAGCTCGGTGAACCTGTCCACAAGTTTAGAGAGTGAAGTGTCGATGAATAGAATACGGACAAGAAGCATCATGATTTCTTTACCAAACTCAAGCATCCTCAACAACAACCTCAACTCATAAGGTCCTTATGAGAAAATAATAACAATTATAATCAAAAGTAGGACTAAGAAAACTCATCAAATTATGGCAAACATATCCTTGGTCAAAGGACAACTAAAAACTTTTACTTTTGCTCGTTCTAATTATAATGAAACAATTTGAAGCTCTTGAAAGAACATGTTATTAGTCATGAAGTGAAAATGTTAACACAAAGGAAGATGCTTGCTTGGAAAATGCTTTCGCAAGCAACTTACTTATCAAAAGATAATGTCAACGATGATGTAGCATGGAAAAAATTAATGCAACATTATATGAATGAATCCTCATCAACATCAAGTGTCTGTTCTATTTAAGGATAGAAGGAAGGGAGTGGGAAAACTAACTCAACATAAAAGTAAAAGTAAGGCCTAGTTATAGGCAAGCAGGGAAAACTCATGTGCTATCCTTAAATCAAACAGAATGAAAACAAAATTTGGGAGGTGTGTAGTTTGTCAACGAATGCTAATAGATAGCTCAATTACTTCTCAAGATGGACAAGTTTCGAGGAATGACTCCCAAGTGGGGAAGATCACATCCCCTTAATCTCCTTTGTTTATCACTGCCAAAGTTTCTTATTTGTCATAGACCAAGCGTGAAGGAGGGTTCGTTTGTTATATTATTTTTCGAGCTGGGCGCACTCATGCTAGTTCCTCCTCGTATTATGGGTTTGCATATTAGACATACAATCCCGGGGTAAAACTTGTCCAACTTAAGAAGATCATGAATTACCTACTACTTACGCATGAGCTAAATAAGAGGCACAAAACAGAAGATTTTGAACATTTAATGATAACACATAAATTCTATACTTTTAGGAGTGGTAGTGAATACCATGAATAGGAAGATATGGTGGAGTCATAGGAAAGATATGGGTTTCAGGGTATGGATGCACAAGCAGAAATCTACTTGGCAAAGAGTTTGGCTAGAAAAGGTTTGAGAGAACAGACAATTGATGCTAACTTAGATGCAAAACATATAAAGCATAAACATTAAGGTAAGCATGGCATATCAAGTTGTCTTCCTTGTCAACATAACACTTCAAGCATAACAAGATAAAGGTTTTGGCTATGTCGCTGCATGAGAAAACATGCATGTTGTCATGACCAAAGCTATGTTTGCCAAAATTAAATAAAGTTTTCAAAGCCATACCTGATATAAGGTCAATACTCCCCATAAGAATCATCATATAAGGTCGATTACGTGACGAGAATATCGAGTGTATCGAAGGAACCAATAGACTTCTCATTAATATTCCATCATAGATGACTCCACACTCACGGATACATACTCTCCACAGAAGGAGTGATAGACATCAATGCAAACACCTATTTCATATAATAACTTGCCTAGACATGATACGACTCTACTTGACTCTGAAAGACTAAGATAAAGATAAAGATACCGGGCACTCCCCCAAGCTTGGAACAAGCCAAGGGGATGCCATTACCTGAGGAGATTTTACTCCTCATGCCTGTTCCTGTTGATCACGTAGTCCTTGGCGAAGAGCTTCCATGGAAGACGTTATCCCGTCTCATGAGAAGCTTCAGTCTCCAAGATCTTGCTTTCAGCACCTAAACCCATGCACAAAAACTTTAGTTCATACTCATAGTTCTGATTGTGCAGATCATAAATCTTCCATTGGAGCTCGTCAATTCTTTCTTCTGCTGAGGTGATGCTTGACGACATCCCCCTCATCTCGTTTTTGTAGAACGTCTTTAGATCGTTGGTGAGGTCAAAGTTGCCTTCAACACCACGCTCAACCATCTTCTTTTACTTGAAGACTTCCTTCTCCACTTCTTCTAGCCTGGCCTCGATGCTCCCCTCCTTGAAAAATTCCTTTACATCTTCTTGGTGGAGAACACCATCCTCCAACCGGACAGTTTGAGGATGCTTCTTCACCTGAGCTAGGCAGGGGTTGATGATGTTGACGATAAACTTGTCCTTGGGGAACTTGGGGAATCCATGCCACCTAGGTTTAGCTAAAAGATTTCTTGGCAGAAACAACTCGAGAAGAAAACACACGAAATTGCGAGATACGGTGCTGGGACTATCCGGGAAAATATATAGAAAAAAGTTCTGCAACAATAGGAAGGTAACGAGCCAAAGTGGAGTCGGAGATGGGCTCCGGGGTGCCCAGACGGCCACCCGGCGCGGCCAGGAGGTAGGCCGCGCTAGGGGGTGCGCCTGGGCCCCCTGGAGCTCCTCTCCGGCTCCAATCAGGCTTCAAATTTTCCTAGTTTTGCAAAAACTCGTAATATGGAACTTTTATGGCGGTTCGCGACGTTTCCTTACCGTAATACATACCTTTTCTTATTCTTCTTCTGCTGGTGTCTGAAATCGGGCTGCAACATATTCTTCGTGAGTTGTTGTGTGTATTAAATTTACATCAACATTGACGGGGTCTCCCACCATGTAATGCTTGAGTCTTTTCCCATTCACAACTTGAGGTTTGGTGCCATCAAAATTGTTAATCTTGATTGCATCGGAGCGGTATGCTTCTTCAATATGAAATGACCCTTCCCATCTGGAAAGTAGTTTACCTGGAGAAAACCTGAAACGAGATCTAAACAACAAAACTTTATCACCAACATTAAATTCACGTGTCAGAATCCTTCGATCATGCCATTTCTTTACCTTTTCCTTAAACATTTTAGCACTCTCGTAAGCTTCACTTCTCCACTCATCTAGAGAAGTCAAGTTCATGAGACGCTTTTCACCAGCTAACTTTGGGTCAACATTAAGCTCTCTAACAGCCCAGAAAGCTTTGTGTTCCAACTCTAATGGAAAATGGCAAGCCTTGCCATAGACCATCTTATAGGGAGACATGCCCATGGGGTTTTTGTAAGCAGTACTATACGCCCACAAAGCATCTCCTAACTTCTTTGACCAGTCCTTCCTAGAACTGTTGACTGTCTTTTGTAAGATCAACTTGATCTCTCTATTGATGAGCTCAACTTGCCCACTAGTTTGAGGATGGTACGGTGAAGCAATTCTATGATTGACATCGTACTTTGCTAAAGATTTTCTAAAAGCTCTGTGCCTGAAGTGTGATCCTCCATCAGTCATGAGGGACGTAGGTACACCAAACCTAGGGAAAATTACATCTTTGAGCATTTTCAAAGATGTCTTGTGATCAGCACTCTCAGTGGGGATTGCCTCAACCCACTTGGTTACATAATCAACAACCACTAAAATTTGAGTGTACTTGTGTGAGGGAGGAAAAGGCCCCATAAAATCAAAACCCCACCAATCAAAAGGCTCAATCACTAGAGAGTAATTCATAGGCATCTCATTCCTCCTACAAATATTACCAACTCTCCGACACTTATCACAAGATAAAACATAATTTGCAGCATCTTTAAAGAGAGTAGGCCAATAAAAACCTGATTGGAGAACCTTATGTGCGGTCCTCTCACCGGCGTGATGTCCTCCATAGGGACTGTCGTGACATTGCTTGAGAATGTCCTTGTGCTCGTGTTACCGTATGCATCTTCTCACGATCCCGTCCGGACCTTCTTTGAAAAGATGAGGGTCATCACAAAAGTAGTGCCTGAAATCATGGAAGAACTTCTTCCTTTGCTGAAATGTTAAACCTGGAGGCAAATACTTTGCAATGATAAAATTAGCATAATCTGCAAACCAAGGATCGAAAAGAGATTTTACTTTTCCAACGGCAAGTTGTTCATTTGGAAAACTATCGCTGACCGGGATGGGGTCATGCGGTATATCTTCCATCCTTGAAAGATTGTCCGCCACTGGATTGTCTGCTCCTTTTCTATCAACAATCGGTAAATCAAATTCTTGGAGAAGGAGTACCCACCTGATGAGTCTTGGTTTAGCATCCTTCTTCGCCATAAGGTACTTAAGAGCAGCATGGTCAGTATGAATAATGACTTTAGAATCAATAATATAGGGTCTAAACTTATCACAAGCAAACACTACTGCTAAGAATTCCTTCTCAGTAGTAGCATAATTCTTTTGAGCACTATCAAGGGTTTTGCTAGCATAATGTATAACATTCAATTTATTATCAACCCTTTGTCCTAAAACAGCTCCAACAGCAAAATCACTAGCATCACACATAATTTCAAAGGGAAATTTCCAATCAGGTGGTTGTACTATAGGAGCGGTTATTAAAGCTTTCTTAAGAACTTTGAAAGCCTCCTTACAATCTTCATCAAATACAAAATGAACATCCTTCTGGAGAAGATTAGTGAGGGGTCTCGAGGTCTTAGAAAAGTTCTTAATAAATCTTCTATTGAAACCAGCATGACCGAGAAAACTATGAATACCTTTAATGTCCCTTGGATAGGGCATCCTTTCAATAGCTTCAATTTTTGCCTTGTCCACTACAATTCCCCTCTCGAAAATCTTGTGACCAAGAATGATCCCTTCGTTAACCATGAAGTGGCACTTTTCCTAGTTTAAAACTAAATTCTTATCCTCGCATCTCTGCAAAACTTTATTAAGATTGTGGAGGCAGTGGTCAAAGGAAGTTCCATAAACGGAGAAATCGTCCATGAAGACTTCCAGAATCTCCTCACAAAAACCATGAAAAATAGCAGACCAGCATCTCTGAAAAGTAGCTGGTGCATTGCATAAACCAAAAGGCATACGCCTGTAAGCATAAGTACCGTAAGGACACGTGAAAGTGGTCTTCTCTTGATCGGCAGTGTTAACATGAATTTGATAGAAGCCAGAGTACCCATCAAGATAGAAAAAGTGGGTGTTTTTGGACAACTTCTCAAGCATCTGATTGATAAAGGGCAGCGGGTAGTGGTCCTTCCTGGTTGCCTTGTTCAACTTCCTGTAATCAATACACATTCTATATCCAATCACAACTCTTTGAGGTATTAGTTCATTTTTATCATTAGGAACAACATTCATACCTCCTTTCTTAGGAACACAATGAACTGGACTTACCCTCCTAATATCAGCTTTAGGATAGATGATACCGGCGGCTAGATGCTTGAGAATCTCAGTCCTGACCACGTCCTTCATCCTTGGGTTCAGCCTTCATTGAAGATCAACAACTGGCTTAACATCGGGCTCGAGATTGATAGTGTGTTGGCAAATCGATGGACTAATCCCCTTAAGGTCATCAAGGGTATAGCCCAAGGCACCACGGTGTCTGCGAAGTGTCTCCAATAATCGCTGTTCTTCGAATCATGAAAGGTTAGCATTGATAATAACATGATATATTTTCTTTTCATCTAAATAAGCATACTTGAGCGTATTGGGAAGTGGTTTGAGGTCAAACACCGGGTCTTCTTTTGGTTGTGCTAGGATTCCTAAAGGTTCAACCGGAAGGTTGTGCTTCAGGATAGCAGTTTGTGTAGTGAATATTTCATCTAACTCATCTCTCTCCTGCATATGCATATCATTCTCATGGTCTTCCATATATTTTCGCAAAGGATCATTAGGAGGAATAGAAATAGAAGCAATATTTTCAATAATTTTATCATCACTAGGTAAATTAGCACCACGAGGCTGCTTGGAGAACTTAGAAAGTTAAATTCATATGGCTCACCATTGAATTCAACAGAAACTTTACCTTTTTTGCAATCTATTATGTCACCACAAGTGCTGAGGAAAGGTCTACCAAAGATAATTGGGAAAAAACTATCTTGCACTGAACCAAGTATGAGAAAGTCGGTAGGATACTTTACCTTTCCGCATAGGACTTCTACATATCTCAGAATTCCAATGGGAGAGATAGTTTCTTTGTTTGCTAGATAAATAGTGACATCAATCTCTTCAAGTTCACATGGTGAAATTTCACCTATGATCTCCTGATAGAGTGAATAAGGAATAGCTCTAGCACTTGATCCCAAATCGCATAGCCCGTAATAATTGCGATCTCCTATTTTGACAGATACAACTGGTGTACCTGAAATTGGGCTTTTATTCTTGGTTGTGACAATGTTAGTTGAAACAGCACGAAAATTTATAATTGAATCTGAGACATCATTAATAACTAAATCTTTAACCACCGCAACTTGAGGATCGACCTTGATTAGGTCCTCAGGTTCGTCAGTTCGTCTCCCACTTTTATTTATTATTCCTGTAAAAAAAGAGTGCTCTCTCATCCTTGTAGGAAAAGTGGGTTTTTTCATAAAAAACTGCAGACAGAATAGGGTCAGCAACATTTATATCAATAGGTAATTCTTTAAAGGGTTTATGATACTGATCCTTCTCCTCCTTAGAAGAGTCAATGTGAGAGGCAAAGTTCTTACAAAAATCAATCATAAGCTGAGAATCAAGACCAATCTTAGAACAAAAGGTATTAAAATAATCAGTTTTCACATAGCTCTCAATGTAATCATGCTCATAATTTATAGAGGGTTCAATACCTTTGTCGATTTCCCAGTCTTCAGTGTTCTTATGGATCCTCTCAATGAGATCCCATTTTTCTTCAACGCTTCTTGTTTGAAATACCCCGCTAGAGGAGGCATCCAACATTTCCTTATCCCGACGAGAAAGGCTGGCATAAAAATTTGTAAGTATAATATCTTTGGGGAGTTCATGGATAGGACATTTGAACATTAGGGACTTCAGTCTCCCCCAAGCTTGAGCGATGATATCACCGTCACGAGACCAAAAGTTATAGATGTAGTTCCTGTCTCGATGAATTTCATGAAGAGGATAAAACTTTGTATAAAAGAGGGACATAAGCTCTTTCCAATTAAGAAAATGTGAGTTATCGAGGAGCTTATACCAATCTGAAGCTTTATCTATAAGTGATATGGAGAATAATTTCTTCATGAAGAACTCCATTGACACACCTGCAAGCTTAAATAATGAACATAGTTGTGATAAATATAGAAAATGTTCACCTGGATGTCTATCTCCTACATAACGATTAGCTAAGACATAATTGATAATACCAGATGGTATTTTGTAAGGCACAATTTCACTAGGGGTGGAAGTGACCACCACAGTTGTGGGGCGTTTCCCCATAAACAACAAACCAAGAGTAGAGGTGTCCATAGGGACGAAAATTAGCAACAACAAAATAAAAACAGAAATATAAAAACTTCCTTACAAACTTCACTTACTAATAGCGCTACGCTCCTCGGAAACGGCGCCAGAAAACAATACTTGATGACCCTCAACTGTAGGGGATCGTTTATAGCGTTTTCGATAAATTAGAGTATCGAGCCCAACGATGAGCATAAGGTATTGGTAAGTGACTTTGGTAAAGAAATAGCTGCAGGAACTGAAAGATAGCTTTTTAGGGGTTTTCGATATAAGAAACAAAAAGGTAAAAGAGAGCAAAGTGAAAGGCAACGAGGAGTAAAAAGTGGCCCAATCCTTTTGAGCAAAGGATAGGCCTAGCAACTGAGCTTATAAAGGCTAAAACGTTCTTGAGGACACACGGGAGAAATATTCACGTGCTTTCGCTATATGCCGCATCGGTACTATGTGATGCGTTGATAAGTGTTGAGTGGGTGCATGTATGCTAGTACACCCTCTAGACTAAGATGAGTGCACTCTTATGATTAAACATCTTGCAAGCAACCACAAATACAAGATAGTAATTAAGGCAAAATCCTAACCATAGCAATTCGATCAATGATCCACTGTTCCCTTGTGCAAAAGTGTGCGAACTAGGGTTCATGTTTCTGGCAGTCCAGCAACCCACCGTAAGCATTCTTTATACACAATGCATTCCCCTAGGTCCTTAATATGGCGAAGTGTTGAGTGTTCGACTCACACAACACCACTAGGAAAATAACAACACAACTTAAGTATCAAACAACACATATTACTTCAACATCATATGACTACTAACAACTAGACTGCTCCCATGTCCTCAAGAACTAAAGTAACTACTCACAAGACATAAAAGAGATCATGATCAGTGGGGATAAATAGATGATAAACAATCTGGATACAATGATATTTCTCCAACAAAACTCAATAGCATTCATCACAAGGTAGCAATCAACACCGGTAGAGTAGAGAGGATAGATAGTACGGATTACAACACAAGTTGAACTTGCAAGGTGAGATTGGATGGTGATGGAGATGGTGCTGATGTTGGGGATGATGTTGATGATGATCTCGATGATGCCCGTGACGATGGTGATGACGATGGCGATGATATCCCCTTTCGGGAGGTGTTCTCCCCGGAGGAATCTGCGCGCCGTAGATGTCTTTTCTCCTCTATTGGTTTCCGCGACGGAGCGACGGAGGAACTCGCGAAATTCCTCTCTTTTTAGGGTTTTTGGAAGACGAGTGATATATAGGCCAGAGGGGGGGGGAGCCGGGAGTGGCCCCAGGGGTCCAGGCGCCCTCCCGGCGCGTCCAAGGTGGGGGCCGCGCCAGGTGGCCGCCTGGGCACCCTGTGCCCCCTCTGATCCCTCTTTTGATGTCCTCATCATCCTTCTAAAAAAATAGCCTCCGTCGATTTTCAGGTAATTTGGAGGTCTTCTGATTCAGCAACTCTGCATCCACTTTTTACCGCTGAATCCTGCGCCTGCCACTTTGGCATAGGAAAGTTGCAAACTGTGTAAAAAAAGCCAAAACAACATACAAAGAGCATCATAACATGAAATATATCAATGAATAGGAAAGAATTACTATATAAAATAGTGATGCATTTTGGACGTATCAGCGCCAAGTGGATTCCAAGCAACTCTTCCAGGATGCGAATCCGACCCAACCACAAATGCTGAACTGGACGTCTTTCAAAGCTGTCGATAGAATGTACGCCGCCGAGGGGCCCACATCCGTTATCTCGCGTGGAGGTAGCGCGTATAGGGCACGTCGACCAACTCAAGTCAGCCACCTGACCCACTTAAGCATTTTATTATTATCTCACAGAAAACCGTTATCGTTGCCCGACCAGTAACACAACGAATAACGAACAGCAGCAAGGACCACCAGTACATCGGTGCCTGCCCTGTCGTCCCGTCAAAGCATGCGGTTACCAACAAGGTGAAGCGTCTCGTTACCTTATCTTGCGTGTGCTCCTGGAGGAGCTCAACTTTCGTGGTTTCGTATCTCACGGCCAACGAGCAAGGACCAGGCCCACGGTGGTATCCTCCTATCCTGCCGTCCCGATACAATACCTCTCGTGGGAACCGTTGGGTCACCCGACTACTTACCTTTAAGGACACCAGTTGATTCAGGTGCCTACCATCAAGTGAAACCAGGAGGAATCACCCTCGATGGTACACTTGAAAAGGTTCGACCGAGTGACGAGGGAGTGACCCCACGACTCCTACATGTGAGGCTACCTGCTGCGTATGAAGACAGAAGGCCCATTGGGAAGCTGCGAGAAGCCCACGATTGGCCCAACCAAGCACCGACGTAGGAGTCCGCGACTAACATGGAAGGTGCAACTTGGCGTACAAGGCAGGACTAGGATTAGGAAACTACCTATGTAACCTAGCACGGACTCCCCGAGACCTAGCCTAGTATATAAAGGCTGGGAGGGGAGACGTCTATCTCATATCAATACGCATCTACTCATCATAGCCTTGCAAGAACTCGCCTTGGCCTCCACTGCAATCGCCCCCTTACGTAATAATATCGAGCAGGAAGTGCTTCTCCTATTAGCCGACGAGTATCGTCCAACCTGTGCCATCTCTATGACTAACACAGGGTCCCTGACCATGGGATTTGCCGGGGTTGATCCCCGTCAATTGGCGCCGTCTGCTGGAACTCCGCAGGTTGGAATCGCGATCTCGGCAGCCTCATCATCGACACTCGTCAAGGCGACGACTTCATCATCTCTCATCGACCCTACGATCCGGGCAGACTCCGATCTGTTCGGATCCCTCGGTTTCATGGCTCACCTCCCGGCCTTTCGACCAGCCTTCGCCAACCTGCGCACTGGAGTCAACCTGATTTTCGGAGCATATCAAATCTACATCAACCACTAGGGAGCCCTCCGTCTCACGGACCGCGCTCGAGCACCCGCGACGGCAGATCCTACATCAACAATCGAAGAAGCTCCCGCCCTCATGACGACCCCGTGATTCAGCCACGATCCCTAGCCCGAATACTCGAGTGGTCCCCGGAAGAAGCGCACCACGCGCGCAAGCAAGACGACACTCAAGACGTTGTCCCAAGTATTCATGGCAGACATCCACGAGCCAACCACAAATGGAAAAAACCAAGATGGCGACCCGGGCAATCACCAGGACAACCACTCGAATAGCAAAGATAGTGATCCTGACAACACTGGCCAGGTCACCATCACGCTTGGAGAACCAGGAACTATACCAAAGAAAATATACCAAAGAGTGGAGCATAGCAATCGCAGGACCGATGAGCCAGAAAGCAGCAAGCATTAGACTCCAGGAATAGTGAAAGAGGGCAACCACGTAGAAAAGATCTACTTATCCAAGGAAGCAATCGCCAGAATAAGGGACGCAGTGAAGCACGGCAAAATACTCCCGAAGAACGCAACGCGAGACGAACTCAAGCATACAACAAGCTGGCGAGTGACGCCACCAAGAGAGCAAGACAACAGAGCTTAGAACTAGAAAAGCAAGGAAAGATCGCCATCGACTCAAGGATCAAACGCAGATCACCTTCCAGAAGCGACTCCTCCGACTACGACGCCCCCATCCGAGCCAGGTCCAGATTCAGCAATTTGAAACGCACGGACAAGAAGAAGGTGGCCCGAAAGCTAGATGACGACTTCAAGCTAGAAGAGGACGAAGACGAGGAAGAATAAATCACGCCAGCCGAAGCCCTTTTCACTGCCCAAGAGTACCTAGCTCATGCTCAGAAAAGCAAGAAAGGCAACTTAGATCACAACAGGACGATGGCACTCAAAATAATGAAAGACGCCATCTCAGACCCCAAAAGAACAGGCGCAAGACGGGCTCCCCGCGAGCAGACCCCAGACAGGGACCCCAGTTCATCCGACGACGATAGCAGCGACGACTGGCGCAAGCGACCAAACAAAAACAAGAACCACGACAAGAACAACAACAACAACAACAGACGCAACAGAAATCGGCGAGACACACGCGAGGACATAACACAAAGCAAATTTAATCGTGGAAGACGACGGCGAGCAGCCTGCGAAGAGTACTCGGATGAGCAAGCTTCCGACGAGAACGTAGAACTATGCGGAGCACTGTGCTTCACACGGTCCATACGGAAGACAAGGATGCCGAAAGGTTTCAAGCTACACTCCACGACGCACAAGTACGACGGGCTGGAGAAACCAGAAGCATGGCTCGACGACTACCTAACAACCGTAAAGTTTCAGCGCGGAACCAATATCACAGCAATGCAGTACATACAACTCATGCTCGAGAGCTCAGCACGACACTGGCTGAAAAACCTACCACGAGGATCAATCGACTCCTGGAGCCAGTTCCGCAGTGCCTTCATCGAGAACTTCAAGTCCACCTACAAACGACCGGCATCACTCGAGGAACTGAGGGCCTGCAGGCAAGGTTCAAGAGAATCCCTACGAGCATACATCCAACGATGGACCATACTCAAAAACTCAGTTGAGGACATCTCAGATGAAAGCGCAATCGATGCATTCAGGAGGGGCTTGCAACGCATCGACTTCAAGGAGCAACTCGGGCAGATGAAAGTCCGAACACTCGCAAGACTGCTAGAGCAAGCCAACAACTGGGCAGATGGAGAAGACTCGGTACGGAATGAATCAGAGACCCAGACAACGCGCTCAGAACGTGACTACGACTACCACACCAGCGACAGAGGACTCGACAAAAGAAGTAAACACCTGAGGCGCAACTTCTACGACGACAGAGGACCCGACATGGTTGCAGCCGACTTCCTAGATGATAGAGAAGGCAGACATCGCGACGACAGGAGAATACAGCACAGGGACAACAAAGAAGAAACACCCCAAATTCAAAAACGAGACTGGAGAACAAGGAAGCCACGGGACGAGGCCCGAGCATATCGCTCGGCCAAAGAGCAGCTCGACGGACCGCGCACAATACACGGGTTCAGAAATGAGCTCAGATCAGGGCACACCCTCAGGAACTGCAGGCGATTCATCGAACTCTCCGAAGAAAAAAGTCGATCCGCAACAGCAGCAGCACGACCTATCGCAAGCGTGGTAGTCGGGACCATAGCCCACGACGCTCCGCCAACACCTTCCATACCAGCAAGGCAGGTAGAAGTAATCCAAGAACGGGGCACGACACCCGAGGAGGAAAAATACCCGGAAGCACACGGTCGGATCTACATGATACAAGAAGGAAGACCATCAAACATGCAGCAGAAGCAAGTCACCAGACAAGTTTTTCTCGCAGTCTCTTCGCACCCAGCTGTCCCAGAATACTTGCGCGGATCCGAGACTGAACTCCCGAGAAGACCACCCGCCAGCTATCCCGCGCCCACGACATGCCGCACTAGTACTCGAAGCACGAATCAGAAACTACAATATGTCACGAGTCTTCATGGACGGCGGCAGCGGAATCAACATCATA
Organism: Bromus sterilis; assembly: GCA_950022295.1. Lineage (NCBI taxonomy): Eukaryota > Viridiplantae > Streptophyta > Magnoliopsida > Poales > Poaceae > Bromus > Bromus sterilis. Next base: position 339,804,538 of record OX465596.1, on the reverse strand, counting down.
TTCATCAGAACCTTGGAAGAAATGCTCATCCAAAGCTCAGCACTGAAAACATCAGGCACAACATTCCACGGAATCGTGCCAGGGAAAGTAGTCTATCCCCCCGGAAAAATAAGCCTTGAGGTGATTTTTGGCAGCACGAGCAACTTCCGCAAAGAAACACTGGACTTCGAAGTGGTCTACTGGAAATCACAATACCATGCCATCGTAGGACGCCCAGCCTTCGTGCGTTTCATGGCAGTACCACACTATGCCTACCTCAAGATGAAAATGACAGGCCCACGAGGAGTAATCACAGTTAGCGGCAGCTTCGTCCGATCTGACCGTTGCGACAAGGAGTTCCACAAAATATCAGAAACCTTTGGAGCACACCAAGCCAGTGGAGCCGCAGCCCCAGAAGAAGAGGCTCAACCATAGAAGCAAAAGGGAGCGACAACAGTTTTTGTTCTTAGGGGTACCAAGCCATCGATCCAAATAAAGGGGTTGCCTTCAAACAACAGCCCCCCCCTCGTGTAAGAAACAAAAAGGGAAAATATTGGAAACATTCTCCCAAAAATTACTTCTGCACATTGGCACTCGGGGGCTCGCCGAAGCAGCCACCCCCCGAGGCGTTCTTCGTAAACGCGACTCTAAAAAATTGGCACTCGGGGGCTCGCCGAAGCAGCCACCCCCCGAGGCGTTCTTCTTAAACGCGAGTCTAAAAAAATTGGCAATGACGGCTCGCCGAAGCAGCCACCCCCCGAGGCGTTCTTCGCAAACGCGACTCTAAAAAATTGGCACTCGGGGGCTCGCCGAAGTAGCCACCCCCCGAGGCGTTCTTTGCAAACGCGACTCTAAAAAATTGGCACTCGGGGAATCGCCAAAGCAGCCACCCCCGAGGCGTTCTTCGCAAACGCGACTCTAAAAAATTGGCACTCGGGGGCTCGCCGAAGCAGCCACCCCCCGAGGCGTTCTTCGCAAACACGACTCTAAAAAAATTGGCACTCGGGGGCTCGCCGAAGCAACCACCCCCCGAGGCGTTCTTCGCAAACGCGACTCTAAATTTTGTTTTGCACTCGGGGGCTCGCCGAAGCATCGAACCCCCGAGGCATTCTTCGCAAACGCGACTCTAAAAAAATTTGCACTCGGGGGCTCGCCGAAGTAGCCACCCCCCGAGGCGTTCTTCGCAAATGCGACCTCTAAGGAAATCGGCACTCGGGGGCTCACCGAAGCTGCCACCCCCCGAGGCGTTCTTCACAAACGCGACTCTAAAAAATCGGCACTCGGGGTCTCGTCGAAGCAGCCACCCCCCGAGGCGTCTTCGCTACGCGACTCTAAAAACTCAGCAGCCAACAAGACAAATCCTACCACGCAAAGTTTGATCTAAAACAGACGAACAAAATAATTCAACAACAAAAAAACGTTGCCCAGCAAAGGATAGAGCGCCAAGCAAGGGCTGATCCCCAGGCTCCGACTTTACTTTACACAGAGCACCCAATCGACGGTCATTATCCTCGACGACCCACTTCAAACCTTCACCTGCAGGTTCATCCGCCACGGTGTAATGATCGTCCATCGGCTGAGCTCAACCACCAGGAGGACCTCGAGCTGCCAACATAATATCAACCCCCGGCCAATGACTATGGACGAAGGCAAAAGCAAAGCGAGCACCTGCATAAATCTGGTGATTAACCACACGCCAAAGATCCGCGAGCTGGGAGAACATCCGACAAAGCTTCTCAAGAGATGAAGGGACAGGATCCAAAGGATAAAATTCAGCAAAAATCCTGCCAAACACTCTGCGTCAGTACTCAAGAGCCCGCGGAACCCTCTCAACCCGCATCCGCAAAACAGCAAACGCCCGAGCACGCGCCCTGTCCATCCAGAAAGGATTGTTCGCCTGCACAACCGGGTCCTCCAGCCGCAGCAACTCAGACTGCACTGCCTCCTCCTCCTCGCGAGAACGCCCAGCAAGCACTTCGCAACGAAGAACAAAAGGTCAGCGGCAAAGCACAAAGGAAAGAACCCGCACAGCCAAGCGGTCGAAGGAAAAAGCAAGCTCACCCTTCAGAAAGTTAGACAGCTTCAACATCCAAGCCGCCAAGCCATCCAAGACAGCCTCAGCATGCTCGCGCTTCGAGCGATGGACCGCAACAACACCTTTCAGTCGAACGATCTCACGTTTGGCCTCTTTCAACGTCAAGCAAATGGACTCGTAAGCACCTTCGCGAGCATCCTCCTTCAGCAAATTCCAAGCCCGAGAAACTCCCGGGATGGCCTACCGCAAAGAAAAAACAAGTCAAAAGAAGCAAGGCAGCATGCAGCACAAGAAAGCAAAGCAGGTCCATGAATTAAGATCCGCCGTCCCGCAGGAGGCACATTACAACTGAAAGTTCTCAACACTCAAAAAAAGGGGGGACCACACTACTCCTCGATTGAAGAATTGTTTGCCTCTACGACCAGCTGCAGCTGGCGGGCCTGTCGAGTAGCGCGAGCACTCTGCTCGTCCGTGTAAGTAGGCAAAGTATCAACCATGGAATCCTGAATAGGAAGACCATGGCCCAGAAGAACAACAATAGACGTGGCAAGTCCACCCACCACGTTCTCACGAAGCAAGCCCTCCAGCCGATCTCCATCCGGACCGAAAGTAGCAACTAGTGCATCAAGACTCTCAGGACGCTTCCCCGCATCAAGAAACAGGTGCTCATGGAGAAGTTTCAGAAGAATGGTAGCCCGATCGCAGACATCCCCAACAGCTACAGCAGCGCCCGAGACAGCATCTACAGAGCCACGGAGAACGTCCGAACCAGCAGCAGCAACATCCACCGCTTCAATACCCGCGGAACCTGGAAGAAGTCCACAGATTAAAATCCCAGCAATCGGAGAGACAAACAAACCGCAAAAAGACGGAGGACAGGAGGAGTCCACTAACCAATTAACGAGCTCGCCAAATCCTGCAGGCGCTCGCACTCAACCTTCTCGACTTGAAGAAACTGCTACTCCAACCGCCGCAACATCTCGAGCTCACCGTGCTGCGCCTGCAGTTCCTTCTCCTTGGACTCCAGAGCATCCCGAAGTTCAGCAAGTTCTTTCTTTGCAGCCTCCGCCCGCCTGTCAGCACCCTTCTTGCGACCTACGGAACAATCACCAATCAGAACCAATCTGAAAAATAAACAAAGACCAAGAACCAGAATCTCACGTGTCATAGCAGTTAAGCTCCCCTGGACCGAGTCATGAGCACTTCGCCACTGATCAGTCTCAGTCAGCACACGTTCGCACATCCGGAATAAACGCTGCACCCAAGCAGATACACAAAGTCAAAACATAGGAAAGAAGAAAATCAAAGGCTACAACCAATCACAAATGATTGCTTGCAGCCTCGGGGGCTACTCCCATTGGGAGCACTGCCGTGCTCCCAATATGTACCAGACCAACAGAAGGAAGACCTAAATCATAGACTACAACCACCCTCAAGTGACCATTTGCAGCCTCGGGGACTACTACAGCAAAGCACAGAAAGACAAAGAAATTACGTACCTGCTCCGCCATGGATCAAATAACTTCGCTTTATCCTTAATGGAGAGATCCCTCCTCTCCAAAAAATGCTCCTTAGGGATCTCTGGTTTGACATCCGGAGGTAAATCACCCTCAGGAGTAGCTGCAGCCGAAGCAGACCCCCCAGACGGAGCAGTCGCAGAGGTTCCCTCCACACCTACAGTCGCAGGGGTCATCCCCGCTCCTGAAGTCACGGGAGTAGCGGAATCGACCAGTCGACCAGACGCCGCTCCAGAATCAGTCGAAGGAGCAGCGACAGCACCAGCACTCGCAGAAGAAGCAGCCGGAGCAGGAGCAGTCCTGCAAAGCGGTTACCTTCAAGACACCACCCAATGCAATAAAAGCCAGAAACGGCAAAGTGGAAATGTACACTAACCTAACAGGAGCGGCGCCTGGATGCAGCAATATCCCGAACCTGCGTTTCTTCGACGCAGCAGGAGGAGGGCACGGCACAACAGGCTGTACGACCGCGGGTAAATCTTCGCCATCACCCGCCGCATCACGACCACTTGTAGGACAAGTGCGTTTGACACGAAGAGGACTTGAATCCCCCGATTCATCCGCAACTAACGGTGGATCACCCGCGGGCTCGACAGCAACAGCACCCAAAGCGCCAGAAGCACCCCCATCACTTGCAAGGAAAACATCGACACCAGCCTCACCAGGTTCATCGAGTATATCCGCGTCCTCAGGCTGCGGCGGGTTGCTCAGCAAAGGAGTGTGATCCTACAGATCAAAGCAACATCAACAATCAATAGAAACGAACCAGCAGTTCAAATAAAATTTAAAGATAAGTACCTGAGGAAGAGGCAAGTCAGCAGAGTAAGGACGAACAAGACTCTGCTCCCCAATGCTCGTGCACTTTGTGACTTGCTGAACCCGGGCTAAAAGACCGTCATCGGAAAACTCTTCGGGTGAACTCCTGGTTGAGTCATCAGGCCCAGTATACTGCCACATGGGACGGACCTGATGCTGAAGAGGCTGCACGCGTCTCTTGACAAACACGGAGATAAGATGAGCGCCAGTCAGTTCATCCTTCAAAGCACTAATCTTCTGCACAAACGGTTCCACGAGAGACGACTCGCGAGCAGACAAAGGATGCACCCATGAAGAACACTTAACCGCCCGCGTAGCAGGGTCGAAAGGAGGCAGACCAAACCGCTGACCCGCAACGCACTGGTCCTTCAGATAAAACCAGCTCCTCCGCCATGAAAAGACAGGATCCAACTTCTCCAAATCAAAATAAGCATATTTATCTTTAATAGAGATCCCCACTCCCCCAATGGAGTATTCAGAATTTGTCCTCTTCACATTGAAGAGACGTTTCCAGAGGCCCCAATGGGGATAGATCCCCAAAAAACCCTCACAGAGCGTAATGTAACAGGCAAGGTGCAGAATCCCATTGGGGGTCAAATCATGCAGTTGCAACTAATAGGCCACGGGGGAAGAAAATCTGAAAGCATATCCGCTCATCTGGATGAGGCGCAGGGGCCTCCTCATCATCGGGAATCCGGGCGGCATCGCGCACCACTACGTCGTCGGCCACCAGTTCATCCAGATCTACAGCTCCAAAAACAGAGCGCTCCCACTTACCGATCATCCTCGCCGACTCCTGCGCTGCACTACGGAGACGCTTGGTCATGAATCTCAACTAGCAGACTGCACGAAAAGATAGCCGGACGACAAAGAGAAATGAAGGAAGAAGAAAGGAAGACAGGAGAAGGCAATGGCTGGGTGAAAACCTAAGACACACAAGGCCCCGGTATTTAACCATCAGTTCGAGCAAACAAATCGCCACCGCTCATCTTGAAATCCAAGAGACGTGGCACGATCCCACGATAGCCGAGGAACATGGAAAACTCAACCGACGCACTAACCATACCGCCCACCGCGCGCGAAAAACGAGGGCCATCATCACGAAGTGCGAAATTTTTGGGCAACAGATGTCAAGTCACTCAATTTTCACCTAACATGGCGCAGGGCTAACTGCTGAATATAATATATATATATATATATATATATGTATATATATATATATATAGTAGGCAACATAGGATAAGGAAGGTACATCAAGGGGCGACAATGACAGGCTATGCAATTGAATAGGAATGTAACGTAGCAACAACAATGCCTAGTGCAATAGATAAATATAGATAGATAGGTGATATGTGGGAGTGGGAAAGGGGCACTGCTTGCCTGGAAGCTCTGTAGCAAGGGACTGGTCGTCGACGTAGTAGTCGTACCCGGTGGTGTCGTAAGCGGCAGTATCGGGGTGTACCGAAGAAGAAGGGAGGGGGAATAATAAATACACGGCAGTAATAGCAAAACAAATACAAGAAATGGCAATACGTTAAGCTGGACGTGAACTAACGCGGTGCTACATGTTGCAGACAAAACGGGAATTCGACCGGACGTTTTACCGGCTCCGGGTGATTATAGGACAGACGATACTGAAGGGAAAAGTCTCATGTTCAGTATGTTGGAGGGGGATGTTCGGCATACGGGTAGCGTATTTCCATTCGTTGTATTTTTCTGATCAACTTTCATGTATAAACTATTTTCATCGGAGTTACGGTTTGAAATATATTGTATTTTTCTGATCAACTTTCATGTATAAACTATTTTCTATTATTATATAAATAGAACATTATCCAGAACAATAGGTTTGACTTGTCAACCTGATATGTTAGGCCAACCTGTAAGGTTGACTGGTCAACTGACCAGTGAGTCCCACATGTCAGCCTCTGGACATTTATAAATCATTTTTATTTATTCTAAATAACAGTGGTACCCAGCTGTAACTCACACATGTGTTAATTAGCAATTATATTTAATTAAACAATTTGCAAGGGCCCACATGTAAGTCTAACAGTGACATTTAATTTAACTGTTGTTTTAAATTATCCAAAAGGACCAAGGCCCACTAGCCATTGACTCAGTTAAACTAATAGGGGGGCTTAGGCTAATAGGGGATTAACCCCACTGGTTAATGCAGCCCGTGCCAGCGTTGACCAGAGGCCACGACGGCGAGCCAGCCCGTCCAGGGGGCGGGGGCGCGGCGGCCGGCGAGGCGGCCAGTGGCGGGGCACGGCCGCGGCGGCAGGTGCGTCGCGCACGCGCATGGTGTGACCCGGGCGCAACAGCAACCCAGCAGCAGCAGGCAAGGCAACCGCACCACGAGCTCCGGGCATGGCGGCCGAGCACGGGGACAACGGCAAAACAACGTCGAACCGACGGGGGCAGGAGGGGAAACGTCCGAGGCGCTCACCGTGAACGCGAGGGAGGGCTCGTGGGGGCGCGAGACGCGGTGTAGGCGAGGCAATCGACGATGATGTGGTCCATGGCCGGCGGGAGGAGGCGGTGAGATTGCGGCGAGGTAGGGCCCGGCGGCGCGAGCTGGAAGGGGGAAATGGCGTGGAAGACACCGGGGAGGCGGCCAGACAAGCTGGAGTGGCCAGCCGTCGCCGCTAGACACGGCGGTGCTCCCATGGTGGCGACGGCGAGCACTGGCAGAGGGAGGGAGAGGAGTGAGGGCGTCTAGGCTTAGGGTTTGGGGCGAGGGGGCACGGGCTACGTCTTAAGCTCGCCGTCGACGGCGGGATGGCCGCCATGGCGACACGGCGCGGCTCGGCCGCGGGATGGCCTCCATGCTATGGCCGTGAGCAGTGAGGGAGATGAGTGGGAGGGGGGATAGGCTGGGCCAGGTGCAACAATTGCACCGGGCAAGACTTAGTTCTTTTTCCAGTTTCTGTCACTTTGCTTGTCTGTTCCTTAGTATTTTATTTGTTTAGCTCTCAAATGATTTTTGTCCAATGTGAAACTTGTTCCCACATTGGTGCTACACTTTATACTAGTGCCACAAATTTTTTGGGGAAAAATAAAATCATTTAGTATTTCTTTTGAATATGCAACAAATTAAATGTGACTTTTGGCTACTGTTAGGAATTGTTTGAATTATTTAATAGCTTAATAAATTCCCATACCCATATTGGCATGATTCACTGATTATTAGGCATTTTATAAAATTGTTGGCACAATTTTTGGAACAACTTTATTTTCCACATTGCTTTGAATTTCCAAACGAGTTTGAATTTGAACTTGACTTGATCAAGGGTGATTATCTCTTGCATAATCATGATGACATGGCATTTAACAAGGTGATTACTGTAGCATGAGACCCGGGGTATTACACTGTGACGCCCCAAAATTCAAGCCGTGTACAATAATAATACTCGTAGGGTACACGACCGAAATCAGGGTGCCACGGCGAGAATATCACAGCACAACACTAGACAAAAATAAGATAAATCTGATCTTACAAACCAGGGATCACGAGGATCCGAATACATGAGTTACACAAACCATAATATCTGAATACAGACATAGTTAGTCAAGATTTGCCTTAAGAAGGCTAGCACAAATAACATCAGAGATACAGATCGAAAAGGCAAGGCCTCCTACCTGGGAACCTCCGAACTACTCCTGGTCAACGGGTAACTCGACGTTGTAGTAGGCACCTCTGGTGTACTCCTTCTCCTGGGCTCTGACGTCTGATTGCAGCAATCTGGGTATATAAAACAAAGGGGGGAAATAAAGCAAGGGTGAGTATCTAGCATACTCAGCGAGACTTAAACCCAAGTGATACGTCTCAAACGTATCTACTTTTCCAAACACTTTTGCTATTGTTCTGCCCTCATTCTTGCATGATTTGGACGAAATTAACCCGGACTAACGCTGTTTTCAGCAGAGCTGCCTGTATGGTTTTATTGGGTGCAGGAAAAATAGATTTTTAGACGTCCCAGAAAATTCCTAGAAAAATAACAGAAAATCCACGCACCCGATGGAGCCAGGAGCCAGAAGTGGGACCAGAGGGGAGCTCTGGGGCCCCCAGGCGCCCCCTGGCGCGGCCAGGGGTGGGTCCGCGCCCTCTGCCGCCTGGGCTGCTCCCCCCTCCTCTGGTGCCCTACCGAGACTCCTATTTATCCCCATGACGAGAAAACCCCAGAATAGAAGTCGTTTTTCCAGTTTCCGTCGCGGAGCCGCCGCCACCCTCTGTTCTTCTTCGGGAGGGCTAATCTGGAGGCTGATTTGGCCTCCGGAGAGGGGAGATCGTCGCCATCGTCATCACCATCGCCACTCCATCCATCCTCCATGACTTCTCTTCATATGTGTGAGTAATTCCCTGCTGTAGGCAAAGGGGATGGTAGGGATTGGATGAGTTTGATCATGTAATAGTTCGTCAGATTGTAGGGGGCATGTTGCCTATCATCTAGATTGGTGTTTATCTTCTTTGCTTCAACTTGTTGCTCTTAATGCTTGTCACTTTGGGCCCGAGTGCCATGTTTTCAGATCTGAACCCTATGTGTTTTCATGAATATATTTGTGTTCTAGATCCTATCTATGAGTTGTATGCACCTATTATGGCCCGGAACCGGCGATCCCAAAGGTGACAGCTTGGGACACCAAAGTGGATGGTCCATAATTTGAGGATTCCACGTATCCATTGAGTTTATTGCTTTGTTCCGGTGCTCTTTGACAGGAGTACCTTAATCTCCATAAGTTCCTTTTGGCCCCGTTCATAGCGGGATGGTAGGACAAAAGATGTTGTGCAAGTTCTTATTGCAAGCACGCACAACTACCTACGGGATACGTGCCTAATGTTTGATATTTGCCTAGATGATCATTACTTTTCTGTGTGCCTTGTCCCGTGTTAGAATTTATTATATGTTCACTCTCATCCATGCAGCGCCCAACCATCCATCTCCCTAGCCTACAGTGTTTTCAATCCTGCTGGTCATAACTTGTTACTTTTGCTGTTGCTATCATCACTATCATATTACCATTACCACTTATCTATTGTTGGAAGCAAGTATATTTTAGGTGCGGTTGAATTGACAACTCAATTGTCAAAGCTTATAAATACTCTTTGGCTCCCCGTGTGTCGAATCAATAAATTGGGTTAACTTACCCGCGAAGACTATCTCGATCCCTTACGCCTGTGGGGCATCACCAGGCTTCTAAGCATTTATGCACTTGTATCTAAATGGATGAAGAGGATGTATAGTGGACTGGATGATAGAAGTACAAGGGTAAGAGGGAATATGCTAGGCCTATCGAAGACTAGCATCTTCCGACGATTCTTGCGGCATGAGAACAGAATAGCCAACAGTTATATATAAAGCATAAAGTAACAATGCAACCGAAGTAGTTGCAGCATTGTATAATAGTAAGTTGTAATAATTATCAATGCCTTCGAGCTTTCTTCCTCGACTTCCCTGCGAGGAAGATAACCCGGAACCAACATTTTAGTAATGTAGCAGTTTATAGTAGTAGGATCTGGCTTCAGCATAAAGTGTCCTGTTACCGTGGACACGACTATTCTAATAGATTAAACTCCCTGCAGAGGTGCACTACTTTTCAGCCCGCACGCTCGGATCTCCAGGGTGGCGTAGACCTAGTTAGGGAATGCCCCATCGAGGCTATCCGACACGCCACAGCCCATCCTAGGCTCAGCAGAGAGGCTATCCACCGGACTAAATCCTACGCGGTCTCTAGGACCCTCACTCTTCATGCTCCTGCATGGTGCGAGCCTGGCCGGGAAAGCAAAAGAAAATACCACAACTCGATCAAAGAAGACACACCGCTTCCCGGCAATCAGACCGTGATACTGCTGACGTCTGAAGAGCTTTCGAATGAACTACGACGCAGGGGAGCCCATAACTCCTTATCCCACGTGAAGGTAGTGCGTACGGGCCTTGGCGGCCTCTCAAGTCATCCACCGAACCTTTAGTCATTTTATTATCTCGCGGACAACCGTTATCGTTGCCCGACTAATTCACACAATGGACAACGAACAACAGCGAGGACCACCAGTACATCGGTGCCTGCCCTGTCGTCCCGTCAAAGCGCGTGGTTACCAACAAGGTGAACCGTCTCCTTACCTTGTCTCGTGGGTGCTCTTGGAAAACCTCGACTTTCGTGGTTTGGTAACTCTCGCTGCCAACGATCAGGGTCCAAGCCCACCAGTACATCGGTATTCCCTCCCTGTCGTCCCGTCGCAATACCACTCGCGGGCACCGTTGGGTCACCCAACTTCTTACCTTTAAAGAGAACTGTTGTTCAGGACCCTAGGACGACGAGTGGGGTACGAGGATTACTCCTCGACGGCTCACACTTGATGTGGCTCGGCAGAGCCGAGGTAGGGGCCTTATGCGGTGTCTGTATTGTACCATACATGTGCAGTTATAATTATTGTATCCGGGTTCACTCCGCAGAGCGATCACGACCCGCTATCTAATCCTAGTTGACTAACATTGTGCAGGGCTAACTGTTGAATATTATATATATTTAATAGGCAGCATAGGATAAATGAAGGTACATATGGGGCGCCAATGACAGGCTATGCAATTGAATAGGTAAGCAACATAGCAGCAGCAATGCCTAGTGCAACAAATAAATATAGATAGATAGGTGATATCTGGGAGAGGTGAAGGGGCATTGCTTGCCTGGAAGCTCGATAATAGGGGTACGGTCGTCGACGACGTAGTTGAACATAGGGGGGTCGACAGCGGTCTTCGGGTCTACCGGACAATAGGAGAGGGGGGGAGAAACAATGAATAACTGGCAATAATAGAAATACAGATACAAGACATGGCAATATGCTATGCTAGGGGTGAACTAACGCGATGCTACACATTGCAGATGAAACGAGAGTCTAACCGGCTATTTTACCGGCTCCGGGTGATTACCGGACAAACGACCTGAAGGTGGAATGTCTCGTGTTCGTTGTGTTAAAGGGGTGTAGTGGATATACGGGTGGCGTATTCTTATTCTTTATATTTTTCTGAGCAAGTTTCATGCACAAAGTATTTTCATCGGAGTTACGGTTTAAGAGATTTGAATTTATAATATTTAAATGCTTTTGGAATTTACTGAAATTACTTCTAATATTAAATCTAAAATTATCCACAATAGTGGGTTTGACTAGTCAACTCTGACAGGTGGGACCCTAATGTCATTGACTGGGCTCTAATAAATAATCTATTTAATTAAATAGTGCAAGGGGTCCCACTTGTCATTGCCACATCTCCAGTTTTCATTGAATTTGGCTAAGTCTGGAACTGCTTAGTTTTAACATCCATTACACGACTTCGGGAGGCTATGGTTTGGTGTTCTCCTTATCCGTCGAGCTAGTGCCCTATATCAATGTTGTGATATTCTCTCCGATCTCGAATCAGGTACGGAAGGAATTTTTACTAGAGTTCATTTACTCGACCAAAACTTTGTTTGAAAATGGATACTTAATGCAATTTCAGAAACTTGTTAAAATTTACTAAATTTGCTTGATGATTGTCATTGTTCTATAACTCAAATGGGGTTGCATTCTACATAAGTTTTGCACTACATCAAGTGTACTATAATGCCATGCCCTCTGATGCCATGAGAAGTTCCAACAGCATAACTAACTCTTGCTCTAAACTAACAATGGTGACAAGTTTATTTTCTTTGTTAACAGAAATCTCCATTTTGTGATTTTCTTAGCATTTAATCCTTGCATCTTTTGAGGTTGGTCCAATGGGGTAAAATGAGGCTGGTTAGGTGTACTACGAGCACATATTATTATTACCCACATTTGAATCCGGTTTGTTCAAATTTTGCTGTTGTTTTGGTTGCCCCAAAAGAGGTTTCAACAGCTACAACTGAAGCTTCAGCAGTAGCAAGAGCATCCAACAGGGCAACAACGTAGCACAGGCTGCGGTCGTAGCTGCTGGGTATGGGGTGGAGGCAAGGGGTGGCTGGACTTGTACGGGCAAAGGGCGTCGGCGGCCGGAGCCATACGGCGGCACAGCCCGGCGTGGTTGTGCACACACAATACACAACACACACCCATGCACAGACACACATACACAACACTTGACCATGGCCATGGTCGTGGCTGGTAGTAAGCAGGGCAGTGGGTTGGCGCCCAGGTGGCCTAGAGCGGTGATACGTCTCAAACGTATCGATAATTTCTGCTTTCTCCATGCATGTTTTGTGTGATATTGCTATGATCTAGGTACACTTTCATACACTTTTGATCATATTTGGACTAACTTATTAACTCAGTGCACCACAGAGCCAATTCCTGTTTTTTGTTGTTTTTCTATTCCAGGTTTCCCCCATATTAAAAGTGCTCCAAAAATTCGGGAAAAATCGGATAAAAAAAATCAGCGCAACGGAAGCTTCCGGAACCCCGAAGGAGGGCCGGGGGGCCACCACCAGGGACCCAGGCGGCCACCTGGCGCGGCCTAGGGTCTGGCCGCGCCAGGGGGGCGCCTGGACCCCTGGTGGCCCCCCTAGCTGCCCCCTTCTCCTATTTATTCCCCGTGACGCGAACCCCCCGAGGACAGAACCCTTTTTTGCGATCTCGCCTCTATTCCTCCGCCGCCATCGCTCTTCCAAGATCGGGAGCGCCAGCAGACTTCTTCCCGGCACCCTGCCGGAGGGAGGATGGACCTCCGGAAGCTTCCCCTTCACCATGGATAATTCTCGGATGTGCCGTGAGTAGTTTCCTTTGGACCATGGGTCCGTGATCAGTAGCTATGTGATTTTCTCCTCCCCTCTATGTTCTTCATGGTTTAGACCTCGTGAGGTTCCCTACATGACCGAGGCACATATGTAATCTTTCCGCTGTTGCTATGATGAGTTTGATGGGATTTGATGGATTATTAGATTATGTTCATATTGTGATAGAGTAATATATTTGGTTCTTATCTTTTATATTTTTGTTCCTAAGTAATTCTTTCATGTTCTCGGTTGCTGTTTATTGCTTTGGCCAAGTAGTAGGTAGTAACTCCAAGAGGGAACGTTATTCTCGATTGTGGGTTCATGCCCCCTGATGACACGCTTGAGTACAGAAACATGAGTCTAGGGGATGTGTTGTTGCCACAAGGGGGAAAACAACGGTGCTTGTAACCACGGTTGCAAGGATTGTTTACTTTATGCAAAGTGATTTTTAATGCAGTTGTCTGTTGCTTTGGGTTTACACTTTGGGTGGGGTCGCAACTTAATACTAGCGAGATGTTCTGGATAGATATCTCAAGGTGGATGATTAGTAGTAGATGCAATTGGATTTCGGTCTACTTATTTTTGCGTACTTCCCATGCTTTTGAGCCTCTTCCTTTCTTCGTAGAATAGTTAGCATTGCGGTGCGTTTATAATCCTGTCAATTGCCCATCTGTAATTTTTTTACCTCGCATAGCAGTTTCATCGTCTTTTGGGAGAGAGACATCACTAGTGAACATATCGGGACCCCGGTCCATATTCTCATCATTGTTTACACGCTTATTTACTTTTCAGATTTTACTTTCAGTTGCTATCATTATCATTATCCCTTTAGTTTTGATCCTTTGTAAACAACAAGACCAGAGAGATTGACAACCTCTCTGAACTTTGTTGGGAGCAAAGTCATTTGTGTCTGTGTGCAGGTCCACGTCGGTTGTGCTGCTGACACCTAATTACCATCTCCGGAGTCCTACTGGAGACAAACCTCGGTATATTCACCGAGGGAGACTTGCCGCTACGCTGCATCTGACCTTCCACTTGGGGTAATGTAAGGCCCGATATGCGGTACTGTTCTAGATCTAGATGTTTCCATTCAGATCCGGGGACGAAGCACATATCGGTCCCACCGCGACATATGACATTGCCATATGCCCCGGATTTCCAACATGATATCACAACATTACAGCTATATGGATACAACATCTCATACAATCGGCATACAACTGCCTTAAATACAATACAACAGCGGAAGATACATGTCTGAGTACAGACTACAATCAAATTCCTAGTGGCAAAGATAAAACACACCATTCCCGTAACCGCACGGGTCCAGGCTCTCCGCCGGGATCCACCTAACTAGTCGTCATCGAGTCTCCGCAAAGGCGTCCAAATGAAGAGTCGAGGTAGTAACCAACTGCAGCGGCCGATAGGCAAAACATAAAAGGGAAAGGAAAAGAAAGGGGTGAGAATATATCAAAGTCTTGTAACTAACTTCTCACGGGTAAGATGGGGGTAGTGGTGAGGTTGCAGACGCACTAGCAATATATGAGTGGCTAACGGTGTATTTTAGATTAAGACGAGAACCAAGCATTCGATGAGGAATCGCCGCCAACAAGTCTTGCTATCAACTACTTACGCAATCATAACACCTATCCTATCCTTGTCCTCCTCTTCACATCCCGACAAAGAAGAAGTAGTCAAGGCACACACACGTTGATCAAGTTATTAAGATTATCTCAGTTGTTGTTGTCTATGAACAAGGAGTAGGTCTCAAGTCGTCCATTACCCTGGACACGACTTCTCGAAAAGATTTAACCCTCCAGGGGTGTACCAACTGCCCATTACAAGGCTCCGCACGCACGCCCATCTCTCTCAGTTTCTACCCATCACAGGCAGCCATTTTATGATTTAGTCCTGAGAGATCCGAAACGACAGGTCCCTCTAGCTAACACCAAAAAAATCCGGGTGGCCTCCGGTGAGTCGACATCCAGCTCAGGAGCCGGCCGCGCTCTCGATCTGGTCTCTACCGTCTGTCGTAGGTTTGGATTGCCGGTAATTCTCACATGAGGCCGGGTCCTCAGCTGAACAGGTTGGACCAACAAGGAAACCATGTTCCCGCTGTCCCAGGTTGTTTTAATGAATATCTGCCAGGAGTGACCCAACAGACACACACACGGTTTCAAATGGTAAATCATCTTGGGCCACCACTAGAAATTATTGAAGCCAGGTAGGTAAGAAAAGGGGACCCCATAGTATCCCACACGATGTTAGGCACCCTCCTAAAGAGACACAATAATCGGAACTCGGGTCCTAGCTGACTCGAATGGAACAAAGCGTCGGGGCGTGATGGCTTCTCGCCCCTAGTTGGTTACCCCAAGTGGAAGGTTTGAGATGCAGTGCAGCAGCAGGTTTCCCTCGGTGAAGATACCAAGGTTATCGAACCAGTAGGACTCAGGAGATACAAGTAGGTGGCAACGTCGCCAGAAATTGCTTCCTGACTAGAGTGTTGTCGTGGACATGCACACAACAACAAATAACTTTGCTCCCAACGAGTACAGAGGAGTTGTCAATTCCTCCGGCCATGTCGTTTACAAAGGATCAACGCAAGAGATAAAAGGTGCAAAGGAAAGTAAAAGATGAAAGTAAATTTAGGGTGTGAACAATAATATGAAGATGGACCGGGGTCCCGTGATTTTCACTAGTGATGTCTCTCTCCCAAAAGACGATAAAAGTGCTAGCGAGGTAAACAAATCACAGTTGGGCGATTGACAGGATTATGAAGGCACCGCAATGCTAACTATGCTGCAAAGAAAGGAAGCACTCAAAAGCAATGGGCAGTACGCCAGGTAAGTAGACCGAAATCCATCTGCATCTACTACGAATCATCCACCTTGAGATATCTATCCAGAACATCTCGCTGGTATTAAGTTGCGAATCCCACCCAAAGTGTAAACTCAAAGCAACAAACAACTGCATTAAAAGAACTTTGCGTAAAGTAAACAATTCTTGCACCCGCAGGTACAAGCACCGTTGTTTTATCCCTGGTGGGAACAACACATCCCCTAGTATCATGTTTCTGTCACTCAAGCTAGACATCAGGGGGCTGAACCCACAATCGAGCATAACGCTCTCTCTTGGAGTTGCAAATAAAATACTTGGCCAAAGCAAATACTGCAACGGAGAACACGCAAGAGTTTACTCAAGAACAAAATATAAAAGAGAAGAACCAAATATAGTACTCATCACAATCTGAACATAGTCTCATAATCCATCAGATCCCAACAAACTCAGCATAGCAACAGCAGAAATTACATAGATGCCTCGATCATGTGAGGCAGCTCACGAGGACTCGAAAGTGGAAGCACAAAGAAGGAAGAGATTCATCACATAGCTACTTGTCACGGACCCATGGTCCAAGGGGGACTACTCACGGCACATCCGGGAAGCGTCCATGGCTATGGATGGTCTCCCAGAGGGGGTTCCTCCTTCCGGCAGGGTGTCGGGGCAGCTTCTCCAGGCAGCCCCGATCTTGAAACGGCGGCGGCGGCGGTACAGAGGGGAGTTCACGAGAAAGTGATCGATCTTAGGGGTTTCCACCCCGAGGGGTAAATATAGGCGAAGGGGGGCATCGAGGGGACCCACAGGGCAGTCAGGAGGGTCCCTGGCGCGGCCCAGGGTGGGGCCGCGCCACCTGCCCTCCTGGCTGCCTGGTGGTGGCCACCTGCCCTAAACATAATTTTATTATTTTTATTAGCAAGCAAGAGCAGCATAAACACAACCTACACGAAATTCTAGTCAACTTACATATAAAGAACATTTTATTTGGAGCAACGGTTAAAAAGTTATGGCAATTACAGTTTACAGTGGCAAGGGTTGTAATTAGCAGTGAAAAAATATGTAGACAAGTTCAAACATGGCAAAGAAGCACATTTTATTAATCTACACCAAATTCTAAGCAAGTTTCATGTTTAACGCGTCGCGATCCGAGCTATGGTTAAAAAGATACGGGCATCGCAAAAATAATAATACAATCTGCCAATTAATAATAAAAACCTAGCAAAAAAAAACAACTAAACGGGCCGAAACAGGCTACTACGGGCCTAACCAGGGGGTGAGCGCAGAATACTATCTCTCGCCGCGGGCGCTAAACTGCAACATCTCTAACGGGCCGAGCCCAACAGCAACAACAGAGAAGTAAAAAAGAAAAAAAAGAAAAAAGAACGGCTCACCGAGCTAGGCCGAGGCCCCTAACGCGGGGCTAGATGCGGGATAACGTGCGTCGCCCACGGGCGAGGGGTAGCAGGTCGAAGCTTTGGGCCGGGGAGGCGCTGGGCAGGCCAGCCCACGTGCACTGGAGGCAGCCCACCCGGACGCGACCCAGCCGACGGTGCCTCGCCTCGATCCAGACCGAGGCCGGCAGCGGGCGCGCGGCGGCTCTCCGGCCAATACGCGGTGGCGCGGAGTGGGGCGTCGAGCGCCCAGGCGGGGTTGAGGTGCAGCCGAATCGGCCGGATCCGGGCCGCTGTGAGGCTGTCGTTTGGCGCAACAAGGCGGCGGCGCGAGGAGCTTCACAAAGCTCCTGTCAATGGCGCCATGGCCATGGCAGGGTCAAGGTGCTTGCAGAGAGAGAGAGGGAGAGAAAGTTAGAGGGGAGGAGAAGGAGAGGGAAGGGATGAGGAAGAAGGAGGTGCGGAGAGACCTGGCGGGGCGGAACGAGCTCGGTGGAGTGGCATGGCTGCCGGAGCAAGGCGGCGGCCGGAGGATCCATCCGCGGTGGCGCGGCTCATGCGAGCCTGGCGCGGCCTGGCAATGGGGAGGTCGGCCCTGCGGGGCCCGAAGTCGTCTGGGAGGCTGTGAGGTGGCTCAGGGCGATGTGGCGCGTCCTGGAGCGTCGGATCACAGATCCGATGGCTCCGGATGTCCAGGAGCTAGGGTTTCGAGGTGGGAGGCCCTTTTGGGCAGATCTGGACAATTTTCAGGGGTGTGGCTTCAATTTTTGGCTAGGGAAACCCTAGAAAGGGGTGGGAGAGTGGTGGTCTTTATATAGCCCAAGTGGCTGGCAGTTTGCAAAAACATCCCCGATTTTTCTTCCGCGCGCGCGGTGCTTACATTCCTGACCGCCGGGGGTCCGCTGGACCTCCGATTTGGGTAAAACTTCGAACTGCGCGATCAGCGCGTCGAGCCGGCGGCACTCACCTTGCGCTGGAACCGTTTCGAGAACACTTTCTGGCACGCTATAAAAATAACCCGTTTAATTATTAAACGGGGTTTTTCGTTCCAATGGCGATGGCTGGTCTTGTGCGGGTTTTCACGACGTTGATCGTGTGAAACCCGGTGTCGCAAAGGTCGAGTGTCAGGGTGGCAAGGTTCGGTCTCCGTCCGGTACGAGATAAGAGGGGGGGGGAATAATCGCCGATCGATAATCGGGGATGCAAACACCGCAAACAAATCAGACAATCAAACAATTCACACCGAACAAAATTTTTAGTTTTTGTGAAATATGGGCTGTTACAGGTAACCAACGAAGGGCGAGAAGCAATTATCATCTCTCACGTATCAAGCAAATTTCTGGCGCCGTTGCCGGGGACTCCGAGTGCTAAGATAGCGGAGTTGCCCACTACCTTTTACCTTTCATTTTTAGTCTTGTTAATTTACCTTTCAAGTTTTATCTTTGTGTCTTATATCAAAAATTACAAATAATCTGCCACACTTGCTGCTAATATGGGTTCCGCTGAAAACACCAAGTTGTGTGACTTCACTAGTCACAACAACAAAGACTTTATCTGCACTTCTATTGCCACACCTGCCACTTCAGCTACCTCTTATGAAATTAAACCTGCTTTGCTAAACCTTGTTATGAGAGATCAATTCTCTGGTGCTGGAGATGATGCTCCTTTACACTTAAATAATTTTGTTGAGTTATGTGATATGCAAAAGTATAAAGAAGTAGAAGGTGATGTTGTTAAGCTCAAGCTTTTTCCTTTCTCTTTAAGGGGAGAAGCTAAACTCTGGTTTCAATCTTTGCCTAGGAATAACATAGACTCTTGGGATAAGTGCAAAGATGCTTTTATTGGGAAGTATTACCCACCCGCTAAAATTATCCAATCGAGGAGTAACATTATGAATTTTAAGAAATTGGATAATGTACACGTTTCCCAAGCTTGGGAACGTATGAAATCCCTTGTTAAGAAATGCCCTACACATGGTTTGACTACTTGGATGGTTATCCAGACTTTTTATGCAGGCTTGAACTTTACCTCGCGGAACCTGTTAGATTCGGCCGCGGGAGGAACCTTTATGTCAACTACACTTGGTGCTGCCACAAAGCTTCTCGATGAGATGATAACCAACTATTCCCAATGGCACACTGAACGCGCTCCAACAAGTAGGAAGGTAAACTCTGTCGAGGAGATTACCTCCCTAAATGAAAAAGTTGACTTAATTATGTCTCTACTTACTAAGCAACCCTCTATTGATCCTCATGATGTTCCTTTAAATTCTTTGGTTGCTCAGGAACAAGTAGATGTGAACTTTATTTCTAGAAACAACTTCAACAATAATGCTTATAGGGGCAATTTTTCTAGCAATCCTAGACCGTTTCCATCCAACTATGGGAACACCAACACTTATCCTAGCAATAAGAACCCCCACTTCTGAACTAGAAAACATGCTTAGAGACTTTATCACTACCCAAAAAGCCTTCAACAAGAATGTATAAGAGAAATTAGCTAAGCTAGATAATCTCTCTTTCAATGTAGATAGCCTAGCCCTTGATGTTGAGATGCTAAAAATTAAAACCTTTCCCCTTAAGGAGAGGAAAGCCACTCCTATTAACTCTATCCAATTACAAATTAATGAAAATATTAGGATGATGGCTAAACTTAAAGAAAGATGGGCTAGAGAAAAAATGGAAGAGGATAGAATTA
Organism: Bromus sterilis; assembly: GCA_950022295.1. NCBI lineage: Eukaryota > Viridiplantae > Streptophyta > Magnoliopsida > Poales > Poaceae > Bromus > Bromus sterilis. Next base: position 339,784,538 of record OX465596.1, on the reverse strand, counting down.
AGATTTTTCCTACAGACCACACAGTTTCCACTATCCAAATTGTTGACGACACTCAAACTATTAGCACCCAATGCACTCCTGGTCCCATTGGACCTATTAATGGTGACGCTAATACCTCAACCGTAGAAGAAGAAACTCCTATGAACATAGAGGGTTTCAAACAAGTGAGCCTAGATGACATTACTACCACCTTTCATAGTAGTGATAATGATTTTAATAGTTGCGCCCTCTTAGAAGTTATTAGCTTGTTACACAAAATATCTAGAGACCCCCACACTAGCACACTTAATCTTGCCTTCACGGAGCATATCACAAATGCTCTCATCAAAGCTAGGGAGGAGAAGCTTAGGATAGAAGACTCCATACCTAGGAATCTAGATGATGGTTTTTACCCTATGATAAAAATTAAATTAAATAACTTCTCTTGCTATGCTTTATGTGACGTTGGAGCTAGTACCTCCGTCGTCCCCAAAAGAATGTATGAAATGTTTGAATTGAAACCTTTTGATTCTTGTTCTTTTGGTGTTCTTCTCGTTGATTCTTCTGTAAAAGAAACCTTTGGGGAAGATCGAATATTTTCTTATCATTGTCAATAACAACTATGTTCCTGTTGATTTTATTATTATGGATATAGAGTGTAAACCTTTATGTCCAATTATTTTGGGACGTCCTTTTCTTCGCACCATTGGTGCCGTTATTGACATGAAAGAGGGGAATATAAAATTTCAGTTACCTCTCAAAAAGTGAATGGAACACTTCCCTAGAAAAAAAAATCAAGTTACCTTTTGAGTCCGTTACACGGGCTAGCTATTCTCTTTCTCTTGATAAAACTTGATTCTTCTTTTGCCTTATGCCTAGCTTAAAGGCGTAAAAGAAAGCGCTTGTTGGGAGGCAACCCAAGATGTTTTTACTTCTGTTTTTAGTGGTCTTGATGATTGTTACTACTGTAGCAACATCATTTTATCTTTATTTTCAAGCTTTGTGCCAAGTTATAGCCTCTTATGATAAGGGAAGCAAAATTTGTGACATGCTGTCCAGAAAAAAGATTCTGTCTTCTTGACGGAAAAAATCGGAAATAAAATCACCAGTTCATCTTTTTGAGCTGCTTTTTTACACAGCATGCTCTATACAATTGTCAAACTTTCGAATGTTCTGAGTTTTTTTAATTGAGTTTTCAAAAGTACCCCGAAAAAATTCTCTACCACCTGTTGTTCTGTTTTTCACAGATTCTTCCACGTTTTGCCTCTCCTTACTTTTGCAAACCTTAAGCTTGCTTTTTCTTTGCAAAAAACTTTTGGAAATCTTGAGAATCAGTAGCTCTTCAAGAATATATTTATATCCAGTGGGGAAAAATATATTTTATTAAGGGTACCTAACCTCTCTAATCAGCTTATGATGAGTTATGTATGAAGGGAGTTTTCAAGTGTGCGATGGAAGATGATGAAAGAAGATCCGGGAGTGTCAAGCGCTCAAGCTTGGGGATTCCCCCATGCATCCCCAATAAATATTCAAGGAGACTCAAGCATCTAAGCTTGGGGATCCCCTGATACATCCCAAACGTATCCATAATTTATGCTTGCTCCATGCATGTTTTGTGTGACTTTGCCATGTTTTGCTTGAACTTTCATACACTTTTGAACTTATTTGGACTAACCTATTAACTCAGTGCACCCAGTTGCCAGTTTCTGTTTTCTGCTGTTTTAGTATTTCAGGTTTTCCGGCAATTAAAAGTGCTCCAAAAATTCCGGGAAAAATATATAAAAAATCAGCGCAACAGAAGCTTCCGGAATCACCAAAAGAAGTAAGGGGGGCCACCACCAGGCATCCAGGAGGGCAGGTGGCGCGGCCCCACCCTGGGTCACGCCAGGGACCCTCCTGACTGCCTCGTGGGTCCCCTCGACACCCCCCTTCGCCTATATTTACCCCTTGGGGTGGAAACCCCTAATACGGACTCCTCTTTTGCGATCTCGCCTCTGTTCCGCCGCCGCCGCCGTTTCAAGATCGGGGCTGCCTGGAGAAGCTGCTCCGGCACCCTGCCGGGAGAAGCTACCCCCTCCGGGAGACCCTCCATAGCCATGGACGCCTCCCGTATGTACCGTGAGTAGTTTCCCTTGGACCATGGGTCCGTGACCAGTAGCTATGTGATCTATCTCTCCCCCTTTTGTGATTCCACTTTCAAGTCCTCGTGAGCTGCCTCACATGATCGAGGCATCTATGTAATTTCTGCTGTTGCTATGCTGAGTTTGTTGGGATCTGATGGATTATGAGACTATGTTCAGATTGTGATGAGTAATATATTTGGTTCTTCTCTTTTATATTTTGTTCTTGAGTAAATTCTTGCATGTTCTCCGTTGCAGTATTTGCTTTGGCCAAGTATTTTATTTGCAACTCTAAGAGAGAGCGTTATGCTCGATTGTGGGTTCAGCCCCTTGATGTCTAGCTTGAGTGACAGAAACATGAGACTAGAGGATGTGCTGTTGCCACCAGGGATAAAACAACGGTGCTTGTACCTGCGGGTGCAAGGAGTGTTTACTTTACGCAAAGTTTTTTAATGCAGTTGTCCGTTTCTTTGAGTTTACACTTTGGGTGGGATTCACAACTTAATACCAGCGAGATGTTTTGGATAGATATCTCAAGGTCTACTTAGCTTGGCGTACTGCCCATTGCTTTTGAGCCCTTCCTTTCTTTGCAGCATAGTTAGCATTGCGGTTCCTTCATAATCCTATCAATTGCCCAACTGTGATTTGTTTACCTCGCTAGCACTTTTATCGTCTTTTGGGAGAGAGACATCACTAGTGAAAATCACGGGACCCCGGTCCATCTTCACATTATTGTTTACACCCTCAATTTACTTTCAGTCTTTACTTTCAGTTGCCACTATTATTATTATCTCTTGCATTGATCGTTTATAAACAGCAAGGCCGGAGGAATTGACAACTCCTCTGTACTCGTTGGGAGCAAAGTTATTTTTTGCTGTGTGCAGGTCCACGACAACAGCTAATTTCTGGCGCCGTTGTCACCTTCTTGTATCTCTTGGAGTCCTACTGGTTCGATAACCTTGGTATCTTCACCGAGGGAAATTTGCTGGTACGCTACATCTCACCTTCCACTTGGGGTAACCAACGAGGAGTGAGAGAACTATCCTCACCGTATCATGCCCTCGTGAATCCCCTTCTCCATCAACAATCATCAGTTCGTCCTTCGTCTCACTATATTTTTTTATCACATCATGCGTTATGTGCTATGCTTGGAGCGTCTCGCTCTTAGGTTTTATTTTTTAGTTTTATTTAGCATTGCTTGTTGTTCATAACAAGTTAGACCCCAGCTTAATTTGTGTGGGAGAGAAACACGCTCCACTCCAATCTAGAACACATCATAGGATTTTTCATGCCTATATTTTTACTGTTGTGTGTTCTTTATCTTTTCGTAGCTACTGCCATGTTTAGTTTAGTTTTAGTTTGTCTTTAGCAAGAGCCTTGGATTTTGTTTAGTTTTTTCTCGAACTCTCTTTAGTTTTCATGTTTATCTTGTTAAGAGAGTTGGTTGTTGCACTGAGTTGTGTCTTGTCTTGAAAGTACTTAATTGAGGTTGCTATTTAATTTAAGTAGTAACTTGCAATAGTTTTGAGGTATTGATGTGAGTAATGTTTGAACTTTTGGTGACAAGAGCTCTAGCCTATTAGTGATAGGTATCGTATTTTGGACAATCCGTGTGTATTTTCAAAACTTACAAAACTAGTTGAGAACTCTAGGTACTAGATGGATCACTACTCTTTGGAGGGATCGGATATTAGAGTACACTCACGTACCATGAGTCGAGGATGCGCAAGGATAACCAAACCCCCATACACTCCTCCTCGGGGTACTTGTCTCTTTCTGAACCTCCTTATTAGATTGAGAGTTACCGATAATAAGTGCATGAGTTCTTTGGACTAATGTAAGTATTGAAAGTTGACACTTCCACCTCCTCATATTTGCTAGCCTCTTCCATACCGTGCATTGCCTCCTTCTCACTCAGACTTGATCTTCCATACCGTGCATTTCCTCTTCCATACCGTGCACTGCGTCCACCTTCTCCGGTACATCCAAACCCTTGGCATGATACGCTCTGTCATCATAAACCTCCTTATATCCTTCCTCAAAACAGCCACCATACCTACCTATCAATGCATTTCCATAGCCTTTCCGAGATATATTGCCGTGCAACATCCACCTCTTCATGACTTGATCTTCATGTCATACATGTTCCTGCTACACTGGCAGAGGCATACATTGCATACATCATGATAGCTACATCTTCTTTATGTTTTGAGTACCTTGTAAAGTGTGAAAGATCTTTTATACCCTCTTGTAAATTAGAGTGTTTCCCTTAAGTGAGGAAAAGATCCCAAAGTGGAAAAAATAAAAGATCCCAAAGAGGACAAATGCGAGTTAAATAGAAAGGTCCATTGAGGCCACCAAAAAAGTACAAAAAATAGAAAAAAATAAAAAAAGAAAAATAAAAGGAGAGAAAGGGGCAACACTACTATCCTTTTGAAAGATCCACACTAGTACTCCCTCTTATCCTTGTACTCCATAGAGATGATTATTCATACATATAGCTATGTGGGGACCTTCACACCATAGAACTTGGCTTGCATATTCCAAGGATGAGCCTCCTCAAAAGAGCTATAGGTCTTCTTGAGCGAGAAAGTTAGATGCACCCCCACTGGTTCCATTGGAGAGCTTTTCTTAGCTCATATGTGCATCCGTTGCATGGCAATCCCTACTCCTCACATCATATCTATCATTTGGCCTTCTCGCCTATGATTGTCCTCATTGATGTGAGCCTTTCTCACCTTTTTGTCTTCCTCCTCCACCATATTTCTCTCTTTTCCATCCTAAGTGTCAAGTTTCGTGCTTACACTCATCCATTGCATGACTGCTCAAAATATCAAAAATGAGTGGATCAAATTGACTTGTACCTGGCTAGTGGTCCGTGGACGAGTCAAGATAAGATTCCAAAGGAGACCAAGTGTGAAACTTTAGTATATTGAGTTCTCAACAAAAATACTTTTTTCCTGTATTCCCTATCCCCCTTCTTGCACGCAAACACCATTTGGAGACATTCGAGTCACGGATAGCAAGAGCTCTTGCACCTAATGTTCTTTTGTTACTTGTTTCAATGCTAACATAAACTCTTGCATGTTATGACTTGAATTGAATCACATACCTTGACTGCTTTACTTTTCAAAGTTCTTATATGATTGCTAGCATGTCACCACATATTAAAAGTGCTCCAAAAGTTCGGGAAAAATCGGATAAAAAATCAGTGCAACGGAAGCTTACCAACGGGGGGCACGGGGCCACCACCGGGGACCCAGGCGGCCACCTGGCGCGGCCTAGGGTATGGCCGCGCCAGGGGGGCGCCTTGACCCCTGGTGGCCCACCTGGCTGCCCCACTTCGCCTATTTATTCCCCGTGACGCCAAACCCCCGAAGACAGAACCTTTTTTTCCCAATCTCGCCTCTATTCTGCCGCAGTCGCGCTTCCAAGATCGGGAGCGCCAGCAGACTTCTTCCCGGCACCCTGCCGGAGGGAGGATTGACCTCCGGGAGCTTCCCCTTCACCATGGACGCTTCCCGGATGTGCCGTGAGTAGTTTACTTTGGACCATGGGTCCGTGATCGATAGCTATGTGATGTTCTCCTCCCCTCTTTGTTCTTCATGGTTTAGACCTCGTGAGCTTCCCTACATGATCGAGGCACATATGTAATCTTTCTGTTGTTGCTATGCTGAGTTTGATGGGATCTGATGGATTATGAGATTATGTTCAGATTGTGATAGAGTAATATATTTGGTTCTTATCTTTTATATTTTTGTTCCTAAGTAATTAGGCATGTTCTCCGTTGCTGTTTATTGCTTTGGCCAAGTAATAGGTAATAACTCCAAGAGGGAACGTTATGCTCGATTGTGGGTTCATGCCCCCTGATGACACGCTTGAGTGACAGAAACATGAGTCTAGGGGATATGCTGTTGCCACAAGGGGGAAAACAACGGTGCTTGTAACCGCGGTTGCAAGGATTGTTTCCTTTACGCAAACTGCTTTTTAATGCAGTTGTCTGTTGCTTTGGGTTTACACTTTGGGTGGGGCTCGCAACTTAATACCAGCGAGATGTTCTGGATAGATATCTCAAGGTGGATGATTAGTAGTAGATGCAGTTGGATTTCGGTCTACTTATTTTGCGTACTTCCCCTGCTTTTGAGCCTCTTCCTTTCTTTGTAGCATAGTTAGCATTGCGGTGCGTTTATAATCCTGTCAATTTCCCATCTGTAATTTGTTTACCTCGCATAGCAGTTTTATCGTCTTTTGGGAGAGAGACATCACTAGTGAACATCACGGGACCCCGGTCCATATTCTCATCATTGTTTACACGCTTATTTACTTTTCATCTTTTTCTTTTAGTTGCTATCATTATCATTATCCCTTGTGTTTTGATCCTTTGTAAACAACAAGACCAGAGAGATTGACAACCTCTCTGAACTTCGTTTGGAGCAAAGTTATTTGTGTCTGTGTGCAGGTCCACGTCAGTTGCGCCGCTAACACCTACTTATCATCTCCAGAGTGCTACTGGAGACAAACCTCAGTATATTCACCGAGGGAAACTTGTTTCTACGCTGCATCTTACCTTCCACTTGGGGTAACCAACAAAGGGCGAGAAGCAATTATCATCTCTCGCGTATCAAGCGGATGCAGGCGGAACGGGCGTGGCCCAGGCGCAGGGCACGCACGGGGCGGCCAAGGGGTTGCCGGTGCACAGCCGTAAGTAGCAGCGCGCGAGGACCAAGCTCCAGCCATGGTGAACGACGCAAGCACGGGAAGACGAAGAGGGGAAACAGACGCGACTTACAGCGAGGAGGCCGGTGGAGATCTCGTATGAGGCCAGGGTGGTTGGAGGGCGTGGATCGCCGGCGATGGCCGCGACGGCCGTGGCGAGGTGGCGGCTCGATTCGGCAACAGAGGGTTGTCCCTCATCGAATTGGCTGTGTGTGAAGACGAAGACGTCCACGGGAGGGCGCCTGGAAATTCTCCCGGCTTCCGGGGAGTCCGGTGGCCGCATCCACGGCGGAACGGCGGCGACGGCTGAACGGTGGCTCCTCATTGCGGAAAAAGGTGAGGCAGTGAGAAGAGTAAATGTGGATTAGGGTTCCTAAAGGGGCGTGGGGTCGACCTTATCCTCATTACCGGCACTGTAGCGACCGAGAGGGCGAGCGGGTTGGACGGCAACAGCGTCGGTCGCTGTAGCGGGAGGGAGAAGGAGGTGGGGGTGGGCCGGCCGGTTGGGCCTTGCCCTAGGCGGGGAGTAGTTCTTTTTCTTTTTTAGGTTTTGTTTTCTTTCTTTTGTTTTCTGTTTGTATTTTGTTTTGCCACCAATTGATTTTTTTCAAAGGTGAAACTTGTTCCCTCATTTGTGTTGGACTTTAGAGAGATGCCCCAAAAAGTTTGGGCATTAAATAAATTCATTTGGTTTTCCTTTTGAATATGCAACAGATTAAATGTGACTTTTGGCTGCTGTTTGGAATTGTTTGAATTAATTTATTCCATAAAAAATTCCCATACACATATTCTTATGGCCTACTAATTATCATGCATTTTATAAAATTGTCTCCACAATTTTTAGTCTAATTTTATTTTCCACATTGTTTTTAATTTTTATCTGGGCTTGAATTTGAACTTGACATAATGAAGGGTGTTTATCACATGCCTAATCATGGTGACTTGACGTTAATCAAAAGTGATTACTGTAGTGTGACACCCAGGGTGTTACATACACCCAAGTGGAAGGTTGAGATGTAGCACATAAGTAAATTTCTCTTGGCAAAGATACCAAGGTTGAAAGTCAGTCCAGTAGGACTCCAAGATCAACAAGTAGGTGGCGTAGCAAGTGAGGCGCCATTTACTCAATATCACTTGCTTAACCTGGAGCTGCACACACAACATATAGCTTTGCTCCCAACTAGTACAAAGGGGTTGTCAATCCCTCTGGCCTTGTTGTTTACAAATGATAAAATGCAAGGGTAGAATGATAATGGTAATTGCAACTGAAATAAAAAACAGGAAATAAAAGTGAAGGTGTAAAAGTGGTGGAAATATGGACCGGGGTCCCATGATGTTAACTAGTGATGTCTCTCTCCCAAAAGACGATAAATAGCTAAGCTGGGTGAACAAATTACATCTGGGCAATTGACAGAATTATTAACGCACCACAATGCTAATTATGCTACTAGAAAGTAAGAGGCTCAAAAGTATGGGCAGTACGCCAAGACAAGTAGACCGAAATCCATCTCCATCTACTACTAAACATCCGCCTTGAGATATCTATCCAGAACATCTCGCTGGTATTAAGTTGCGAGCCCCACCCAAAGTGTAGAATCAAAGCAACAGACAATTGCATTAACAATCTATGCGTAAGGTAAACAATCCTGGCAACCGCAGTTACAAGCATCGTTGTTTCTCCATGGTGGAAACAACACATCCCTTAGTATCATGTTTCTGTCACTCAAGCTAGACATCGGGGGGCATGAACCCACAATCATTCATAACGCTCCCTCTTTGAGTCACTATCTACTACTTAGCCAAAGCAATAAAAAGCAACGGAGAACATGCAAGAATTACTCAAGAAAAAAATATGAAAGGTAAACCAAATATATAACTCATCACAATCTAAACATAATCTCATAATCCATCGGATCCTAGCAAACACAACATAGCAACAACAGAAAAATTACATAGGTGCCTTGATTGTGTAGGGAAGCTCACAAGGTCTAAACATTGAAGAACAAAGATGGAGAGAAGGCATCACATAGCTACTGGTGTCATGGACCCATGGTCCAAGGTAGACTACTCAAGGAACATCCGGGAGGCGTCCATGATGGTGGAGAGGTCCTCGGAGGCCAATCCTCCCTCCGGCAGGGTGCCGGGAAGAGGTCTTCTGGTGCTCCCGATCTTGGAAGCGCGGAGGCGGCGGAACAAAGAGGTATTTCACGAGGCGGGATTCTCCTCGAGGTTTTCTGCGACGAGGGGTAAAAATAGGTCAAAGGGGGCACCCAAGGTGAGGCGCACCTCCCAGGTGCCCTGTGCCCTGTTGGCGCTGACAGGGGTGCGTATGCGCCACCTGGCCGCCTGGGAGGGGGTGGACCCCCTCCGGCACTTCTTTGGTGGTTCCGAAAGCTTCGTTGACGCTCATTTTTATTCTGATTTTCCAGAATTTTTGGAGTATTTTATATTGGGAAAAAATCACTTCAACTAAATACATCAAAAGACAGGAACTGGCACTAGGTGCACTGAGTTAGTAGGTTAGTCCAAATATGTGTAAAATGATATAAAAGTGTAGCAAAGCATGTAGCAATGTCACATAAAAGTGCATGGAACAAGCAAAAATAACAGATACATTTGGGACGTATCAACCTGCGGCCGGAATCTTTTCTTTCGAGGTGCTAGTGGCCTCAACATTTTCCTTCGCGGCACTGGGGGCTGCAGTCTTTTCCTTCGGGCCACTAGGGGCCAAAACTTTCTCGAGATGAGTTTTATATTTTTCGGAGACCAGATGGAGAATTCCCAACTGTTTGGCAATCTCAGCTTTCTTGTTCTCTGGTTGGCTATAAAAGTTTATCAGCTTAGCCTTTTCCAGGTCAGCAGCTTCAAGTTCTTGCTGCTTGGAAAGTCTGGCCTTCCTCTGGTTCAAGGACTCTTTATCCTCGGTCACAACCGCTTGCTTTCCCTTGGCCGTAGCAGAGGGTTTTGTTTGACGAGGGGGAGAGGTGGCAAGTGGAGGATCTGTGACCAGGTTGGTCATATCGATTGTTTCTCGAGGAGCCGTTGCCACAGGCTCCTGGATCCTGACACTTTCGGAGCCAGGTTTCTTCTTCGGGGTTCTCTTCTTTGGTGGGGAGGGAGGATGATCACATTCATCATCGGCATCAGCGCCTTTGTCATTCTTCTCGGTGCTAGCCTCATCATCTTCAGATGTTGCTTCCGGTGGAGAAACAACATCAGCCTTCTTCAGGCGCATGGCAGATTTCTTGCCAGTCTTGGGGTTATCCCTCGTGCCAGCATCTTGAGCAACTTCCTCGTTGCCTGCAGCAGCAACCTTCCTGGCCTTGGCCAAATTCGCTTTTCTGGTCATTCATCTCAAGCAGCAACTATCTCCTTGAAGTCTTCAGGAGTTTTCAGGGTTGAGGGGTGATCATCCTGCAGTGGAGCGTGTCTATTTGCTCGAGTCCAGCCTTCCTCAAGGCTGCGACATCAGCCCATGGGTTCTTCAGTGAAAATAGTAATTCCCATTGAGTAATAATTTCCTTGTATTCATACCACCGAAGAGCTTGCAATCTGCGAATTTCTTGTAATTTGTTATCTCTCGTTCTTGCATCTTCAATGGAGTTTTATGGAGTTCTGAGATTCTTCTCAATGATCAAGTCCTGAGACAAACCTTCTGAATTGTTCGTGATTTTTGTTCGGCCACCTGCACGCTTGGGTTGCCTGATGTTTCCCACGTTTTTAGAAATTTTCCCGTGAAAAGGAGAGGTACGAGGGCAAATAGGCAAGATGTGAACATGTACCAGAAATCTTTTCGAAAGAAATCATTTTGAGCGCAACAAACATATGGAGAGATTTATTTTCGTTGCAGGTTTTCATACTAGTACTAGACTAGATTTCCATCAAGTGTAAATCTAACAAAGAACTTGTATGAAAAAATTGCACATAGAGTGAATCTACCGATATGAATCTGGGGGATTTGATCTAAGTCAAAAATTCCAGACGGACGAGGGATTTCTTACCTAGATCTGATGGGAAAATCGAAGGAAACACTAGAAACAGATTTCTGAAAGTGCAATGATCCAACCATATCAAATAGACCTAATAAAAGGAGAAATAAATCAAGAACAAATCTAGAACTCGATGAACAAAGAGGTGCGGATTCGAGTCTAGTCTCACAGATACCCTAAATCGGTGATGTTAGAGTTCTAAGGAGGCACGGATGAAGATCCTCATCGGTGGGAAATCCTCCGACGGCGTCTTTCCGGCAGTTAAGCGGCGAGGTCGTCGGCGGCGGCGGCACAACACATCGGCGTGCGAGGACTTGGGAGCGAGAGAGAGAGACGATGAAGTCGAGGGAGTGCGTGAGTTATGATCCGGTGGGGTGGATCGGTATTTATAAGGGAGCTCTAACAATACTGTCACATCCGATCCAACAACGCATATCTCGTGTCTCTCCGGATTCAAAGGACAGATTTTGTGGCGGTAATCTTAGTAAACTCCCAACAAACCGAACGAAAATTTCTCCACGTCCGAGAACAAACTCATCGAGCATCGAGTGAAAATGTAGATAAAAATTCGATAGATTTTCCTTCGGAATCAATGACATTTGAAGGGAATCTGATCGAGAGAAAATATACATGTTCACGAGAGAAATGCATATAATTGGTAGGGATTGAGTTGAGGGAAAACAGGCTCCGATACTTAATCAATCCGAGGGAAAAGCAGACGACAGAAAACTCGGAGTGACAAGTGCATCGGACTAAATACCAAAACAAACAAAAACAAAAATCGAATAGAAACACAAAATAATACCAACAAAATTAAACTACTGCAGACCACTAAATATACATATACTACAAAGGATAGATAGGTTTAATCTTACTGCACATTGCGTGAGTCCAATATGTTTAACTCACACCTCAATGCACATAATCTTTTCTCATCCAATGGCTTCGTAAAGATATCTGCCAATTGATCTTCAGTACGAACATGGCTGATAACAATATCTTCTTGCTGAACATGATCTCGAAGAAAATGATGACGAATATCAATATGCTTCGTTCGAGAGTGTTGCACATGATTGTGAGAAATTTTGATAGCACTCTTGTTGTCACTTAATAGAGGAATTTTCTTCACATGAATTCCATATTCTTTCAACGTTTTCTTCAGCCAGAGAATTTGAGTGCAGCATGATCCAATAACAATATACTCGGCTTTAGCCATAGATATTTGTAGGGGAACGCGGCAGAAAACAAAAAATTTCCGCACTACGAACAGCCCAGGACCACTATGGAGACTGCATACAAGGTTTTGATCTGATCGTTACCGACTCGTAGCGCAGCGGAAGTAGAGCCGATGTAGATCGTTGGTGCAGACCCCCGCAGCTAGGATTTGCAACCTCCCAACCGCGGGGATGTTCTCCCTCGTCTGCTCCTCGGACAGCGCTCCGAGAGGCGGTCGGACAGTCCCTCGGACGATGTCACGGACAGCCCTTCGGGAGGACCCTCAAAACATGAATGGTAACTCGGACAGCCCTTCGGGAGGACCCTCGAACAGTCCCTCGGGCAAAAGATCGAAACTACGACCTCTCTACGGGGTTGCACACATACGGTGTCATCTATCCGGCAGGGCTTCGCCGTCCAGAACTAGTTCCTGCCGGAACCCAGACAGCCTTTCGGCTCTACAAAACTATTTCGTGGGAGGGAGAGAAGAAAGCCAGATCATGCAATGGCACTTGTTGAGAGTTCAAGTGAGAACTTGGATGAAGCATATGGGGCAGCCCACACACCTTTATTTATAGGAAAACCAATGGGTAGTGGTGGCATGTGAAAATACCAAAATACCCAAACTTTATGTCACACATAAAAGGCATAAAGGGAAAAAATGGAAGGCAAGTGGAGCTCCAAGGAGGAGCTCCACACATGGCCGGCCACCCCTAGTGGGCCCCCAAAAGGGGTTCCTTAGTCCATAAGTCCTTCTAGAAGCCTTTTGGAAAAATCCCAAAAAGGTGGCTTTTCAAAAATATCCAAGTAGTACTTTTTACTATCCACGACACCACTTTTTCGCGTCCGAAAAATCCGTAAAATTTTCTGTGTGCTTAGAACATTTCTAGCAGCCCACAAAATAATTTTGGACGTGTTCAGAAACATTTCCGGATCACTGATTTTCATCTGCGAAAAGTAACCTTAGCATTTCCGGCAGCTCCGAAAATTTTCCGAAAAATATATTTTAATATTTTCTCCAGAAAGATCCCATATGTTAACCAGAACAATTCTGGCACTCTCCAAGATTACCAGGTGCTCACCGAAACCTCTTTCGGCTTAGTGATTCACCCCGAAACAACTTTTCGGTTTTACCGAAACTATTCCGGTGTTCTCTTTCCGGAACTTTTCCGTTTTCTCCGAAACCTTTCCGGTGACTTTCTCTCAGACTCCCAATCTAGTATTCAGCACATAGATGACCCTTAAGCGTGTGACCCTATAGGTTCGGTGAAATATAGACATGACCGGAACATTTCTCGATCAATGATCAACATCGGAGCCGTGGACACCCATATTGACCCCTATACCCACACGAATGAATATTCGAGTGAACCTTTAGTTGCCGTGTGCTATTCCTGTTGCTTCACGATATGTTACAAATACCCGAGGTGAGACTTATCGGCATCCCCGTGAATCAACAACTTGTCCACTATGCCAGTTACCTCGTTCCTGGTATTGTTCTCTTTTCTCGTTCCCGCGTTCCGGCATCCCTGTGATCAAATCACATTGTGTCTGGCCAGACGATGGTGGATACCGTAACACCGAGAGGAGAAAATCCCAATCTTGAGCTACCTAGTTCCTTTTCATACTTTTCCGTGAACCCGTAAGCCGCCGTAATAGCCACCCTTTTACAGATGACGTTTAACAAACCCCAAAGTTCACGAAGCAAGTACGAAGGAACTCGATACTCTCATGGTCTAAGGAATTATGCAAACGCTCAACTTTCTCTGTGTTATAATCCATTAACTGGTGACGAATGTATCTCATAGCATAACATCAATCTGGGTCGATTCAACACAAATGTTCTTCTAACATTGTGCCCTCAAAATTGCCGGCATAGTCATGCCCATGATCAGGAAAACAGAACCATCATGCAACACTTGAGCTAGTCTTAGAGGCGAGACTAGGAATATATATATTTTATCTGTTTATTATTCCACACGTGCATATGAGTCTTCCTCCGAGCCTCGTGGTTATTGCAGACTCGAGAACCATAGCAGTTATAGCATGGAATATAAACATAATTAGGAACATGGGGATAAATAATAACATTTATTATTGCCTCTAGGGCATATCTCCTACAGACTCCCACTTGCACTAGAGTCAATAATCTAGTCAATGCTAATGCACTTTACACCTACGGCATACTGGTGTAAAATATGCTTCACATGTGGTATAGCCTGATGTCCAACGGATCTGACAACTTCAACTTCGTGTGTATCTTTGCATATCCTCGCGTTTTCACGCTTTCATAAAATTCATATTTTGTGTGGACTTGGCTTTGTATATATGCGAATCACTGGTCGAACCTTGATTCCTCAGACTGAGCTATGGAGCAACTATCTTCAATAGTGTTCCATTGACCAAAGCCATATTGGAACCATACTAAGTTCATGAATGAACTATATGATTCAACATTTTCTTTGTTGCTTCTAAAGCAGCAACATACATAGCCATTTGTTATAGAATTTCGCCACAGTAACCTGTTATGAACAATTCCAACTTACTGTGCCACCATATTGTGTATTACACACAAAAAAAACCTTTAACTCAAATCGAAAATCGCATGGAGCATTGATGAAGACCGTATCGATGTAATTACTTAAAACAAGTACTTCATAATCTCTTCTTGCGAGAAAACATGTCATCAGTGCTACTTTAGTACTCAATGACATTTTTCACTGTTGTCCGACGATCAGTTCTTTAATCACTTTGGTATCTATACTCGCACCAACTTTGGAGTATTGGACATATCTGGTTGTTTTACATACCATGGAATACATGATTAATCCCAACACGAAGGTGTGTGGAATCTCCATCATGTAATTTGCTCATCAGTGTTTTGGGACACTGAGTCTTGCAAAAACTCTTTCCATGTGACTTTGGCAAGAATCACTCCTTGTCGTTTTTAATGCTAAATTGTTTTGGCATCTTGTCAATATGTATTTTGGCTTAGCCCTATTAGGCAATTCTATCTCTTAGATAATTATGCCTAATATCAAGGCTACTTAGCCCAAGCACTTCATCAAAAAACTATTTTCAATGAAGTCCTAATTCATGTCAAGAAATTTATATTATTTCCAATTAACAATGTGTCAAGCACACAAGGTTTTTAGAAATATTATTATGCTCCCACTTACTTTCTTGCAATCACAAGAATCTTCGTTATCCATTGATGAAATCAAACTCTTTTGACTATTTCATCATAAACGAAGATTCCAACTCCATTATGCTCTCTTTTGTCCATCGCAGGAACTCTGAAGTTTGCATACTTACTAGCATCCTCTGGACTGACAAAATACCTTGGACTGTATCTCCAAGGCAGTATTTCCATCTCATGGAAATCCTTTTGGCATCCATGTTTCATATCTCATGAATGAAATACGTATTAATTGCTAGTTTAACCCGAACCGACTTTAAGCATCGCCACGGAGAGACAATCTCGCCGTAGTTAATTCCTTGAAATTGTTATAAGCAACAAGTCGAGCTTTATGGATAAAACATTTTTATCCGTATCAGTTTATAGTTCCATTAATATTCGTTAGACTCTAAGTCTTCCGAATGGTCCATCAAGATACAATCTTGAATTACGTATATGGAAACTATCTCGGATTTGTATTGGCATTTAGCCAATTCCGGAGTGAGGGCCCATCATCGCTTCCTTGATTATTGTAGGTATACTGTTGTCTAACAACAATATCTCGTTTGCGCACCTGAGAGGTTTGCACGAGTTTTGCCTACGTGGTTCAGTTGCAAGTTTGACCGAAGTCCATACATATCATGTAGAGGCTTCCGTATCAGTCGCAGTAGGAAACTCTGGAATCACTTCCAAGGTTCCTTTCCTATGATCTGATGACGAAGATACTGTTATCTCGTCGAGTTGCATTGTCCTCCCACTCACCTTTTTGCAAGAACCATTCTCTTTAAAAGCATACCATTCTTTGTGGCAAAACCTTTTGCCTCGGTATAGTGGTGGAGGAATTCCCAATAATTTGGGATAACCTACAAAGTAGCACTTGTCTGATTTGGAATAGGTTTGTAAACAGTTTACACAAGCCCCATATTCCAAATGTTAAGAAAAGATAAAACATGGTTGGGCGTACCATACCATGGCGTCATTTCAACAGACCTGATGGCGCTCTTTTCAGTGTAAAAGCCGCAGTCTCTAAAGCATTACATTAAAAGGGATAATGGCAAATTGATTTATGTCATCTTTGATCTTACCATGTCATAAATGGTTTGATTACATCTTCAAGGACATTCCACTTGCAGTGGTGTTCTGGGAGGTGCAAGTTATGAAAACTCTTTTCACAACTCATCAGACATTGGCTAAACTTGTAACTCAAAAATTCCTTTCTGCAATCGAATTG
This sequence comes from Bromus sterilis, assembly GCA_950022295.1. Lineage (NCBI taxonomy): Eukaryota > Viridiplantae > Streptophyta > Magnoliopsida > Poales > Poaceae > Bromus > Bromus sterilis. The sequence continues at coordinate 339,768,110 of OX465596.1, read as the reverse complement.
TAGAAACATAATTTTCTTGTCACAATAACTTTCACTTCATTTTTGAAAACCTTTCGAATGATTTCAAAAGATCCAGACTTACGTCTCATCAAGTAAATATCCATATATCTACTTGAGTCTTTTCTGAAGATAGATAAATCCACTACTAACAACATTTATCGGACTACACACATCAAATGTATGATCACCAATAAGTTTGTTGTTCGTTCCTCATGGCCCGTGAACGGTATTTCAGTCACTTAACTTTTCGGACGAAAGTTGCAACTGTGAGATGATTCATAATCAAATGACATCAAAATCCATCATTATGGAATTTCTCCATGCGGGTTTCTCCAATGTGACCAAATGCAGTGCCACACATATGTGGTATTCTTTTAGTCTGTCGACATTTAGCGTCATTGTTATGGATGTATCATATTACCATAAATATTCGTAACATACATCCCATCCCCGATGGAAGCATGGCCCTTTATGTTATTCATAATACTGAACAACAATTGTTCTTTTATGAACAACCTTCTTGCAACATACTTTATGCAATGGGCTAGAGTGTATAAAACTCTAAAACGAATCATCAAAATAAATACAGATGGTGATACACCGATGGAAGGTATAGTAACTTTTACTATGTTCCCAGCGCGTATCTAAACCTCATTACTGGCAAGTCTTTTAGGACGTAGTGGTTCTTGCATCAAGTTGCAACAGAATGCAATCGAGCGGGTATTCCTGTGATCAACTTTTAATCATAATACCCCAGAATTATGGACTAACTGTTTAATCACAATTCCCAAGAACTATTTATTTTTGACCAGTCTTCCATACATCAATAACTTTCATGACTTTTATACATGAGCTGGACATTCCAGTCTTCTTTCTTTTTGCCCTTATACTTTTAACAGTTTAACTTTCAATATATTTCTCCTACTCTCAGAAGAAGCACCCAACTTTAAGAGTGGCGTTAGCCCCGGACTTCCTAGGCGTGTGAGTCATACTAACACCCTTTGGACATTTCCTTTCTCTTTAAGTTGTTTGTTTTATTCACCTTCATCATATGACAGGCGTTCTTCTGGATCCCTCTCCTATCAGTCAAATGCCCAGTAAACACTTTACTAATACTTTGCAAACAAATATTGCTTTGGATATCTCATATCTTTTAGCCTTTGTCTGTATCTGAAAACATTTTTCAGTTCCATGAATATTACATAACTATCCCAAACTTGTGAAGTTCGGGTCTTATGGAAGCAAACATATTGCACTTGACCACAATGGAATTCTAGCTTTTGGATCGAAGGACGAGAGTCACATCATCCATAGCATTAGCGGGAGGACACCGAAAGCATGCGATAGGACAAAATCCTTCTCGGCACTCTTGAGGACAATCCTCGCATTACGTTACCAACCGTAAAGTTTTAACCAGATATTTAACAGCTTATTCAATTTTAATAGGGAAGGTGGAAACGCGAGCCATTATTCTACAACTATTATGCAAATTATACTTAGACAATATTCATAATTAATTGCACCGAGTATTAAACATGTTAATTCAACAGTGCGCTCCCACTCAAATCAATATCTCTCAAAATTGATTATGAGTGATTCAAGATCCAAATATCAATACAACGCCATAGAATCATCATCTCATGACGAGGATTTTAATTTGGTAGGCCAACTTGCCGATCACATCTCTATGTGACTTTTGTTCATCTTTCGATGCGTGTGTTCCGAGATCAGGACGACCCTGCCATGAACGTCAAGACAACCAAGTGATCTTGCTGCGAGGTCTGACCTCACCCGCCTTACATTTCTCCAATCATTCGTACCCATGCATCCATGGCGCACCCCGAAAGGATAGATGCTGTGACGGTGCTACATTTGGAAGAACACTAACTACTTGATATTTTAAGTGAGAGATCACCCTAATAAAAAGCGACTACCGCGCAATCAAGAAGGGTGCAACTTAAGGGATAAACATCTCAGTTAATTCATAATTGCATGATATGGTATAGCCCCTTCTGACGGAGAAGTCAAGTATTTCTTCGTCTTTGGCATTTGCGTCGGAGTTCACCTTCGCGAAGTTTGCCACCACCTTGTCGATGCACCAAATAATATTGCTATCTCTATAGCTAATAAAATAAGTGCATTACATAAGGTTGACTCGCAGGTCATTAAAGTGACAATCATATGGCTCCAGCCATCATGCCGAATCATGACACGCAGGTCATGTTAATAAATTTACATTATATAGTCATCTCATACATAATCAAATTAATATGAGCTTTGCTATACCACATCACATGCACATCCTGCAAAACCAAGTTAGACGACTCTAATCGGTTTATGCAAAATTTTATTTTACGTGGCTTCTAAGGTTTTGACTTAAACCGCAGCTACCAACGTTTATCATCAAGCATGATTATTCTAGTCGCTAGATTAACTTTGCGGGGTGTATGAAACACGAGATAATAAAATCTCGAGCCCCATACTGAACTTCGTCATACGCGTGATCCCCGTGCAGATCATATCTGCATTGCCCTTTAGTGTGTAGAATTTCTTCTTTCTCTAACTACGGTGGAATTCAACGAACTGTTAGCACTTCTTTGATCAATCAGGATCGCAGATTTCCAGAACTTTGAAACTCCACCATACTGTTATTGAGATCAGAAATACGCAAATTCCAGGGAAGCAACAAGAACATCGGGTAACAGATTTCATCTGCCACCCGCATAAATAATTTTCAGCAATAGATCTGATCTACTCCAAAATTATATTATGCAATACCCATACATCTTTATGTATTCTAGATCGCAACATGCATCTACGAATAGCACGACTCTGATACCACTATAGGGGAACGCGCCAGAAAACAAAAAATTTCCGCACTACGAACAACCCAGGACCACTATGGAGACTGCATACAAGGTTTTGATCTGATCGTTACCGACTCGTAGCGCAGCGGAAGTAGAGCCGATGTAGATCGTTGGTGCAGACCCCCGCAGCTAGGATTTGCAACCTCCGAACCGCGAGGATGTTCTCCCTCGTCTGCTGCTCGGACAGCGCTCCGAGAGGCGGTCGGACAGTCCCTCGGACGATGTCACGGACAGCCCTTCGGGAGGACCCTCGAAACTTGAACGGTAACTTGGACAGCCCTTCGGGAGGACCCTCGAACAGTCCCTCGGGCAAAAGATCGAAACTACGACCTCTCTACGGGGTTGCACACATATGGTGTCATCTATCCGGCAGGGCTTCGCCGTCCAGAACTAGTTCCTGCCGGAACCCAGACAGCCTTTCGGCTTTACGAAACTATTTCGTGGGAGGGAGAGAAGAAAGCCAGATCATGCAATGGCACTTGTTGAGAGTTCAAGTGATAACTTGGATGAAGCATATGGGGCAGCCCACACACCTCTATTTATAGGAAAACCAATGGGTAGTGGTGGCATGTGAAAATACCAAAATACCCAAACTTTATGTCACACATAAAAGGCATAAAGGGCAAAAAGGGAAGGCAAGTGGAGCTCCAAGGAGGAGCTCCACACATGGCCGGCTACCCCTAGTGGGGTCCCCCCAAAAGGGGTTCCTTAGTCCCTAAGTCCTTCTAGAAGCCTTTTGGAAAAATCCCAAAAAGGTGGCTTTCCAAAAATATCCAAGTAGTACTTTTTACTATTCACGACACCACTTTTTCGCGTCCGAAAAATCCGGAAAATTTTCTGTGTGCTTAGAACATTTCCAGCACCCCACAAAATAATTTTGGACGTGTTCCGAAACATTTCCGTATCACTGATTTTCATCTGCGAAAAGTAACCTTAGCATTTCCGGCAACTCCGAAACATTTCCGGCAGCTCCGAAAAATTTCCGAAAAATATATTTTAATATTTTCTCCAGAAAGATCCCATAAGTTAACCAGAACAATTCTGGCACTCTCCAAGATTACCAGGTGCTCACCGAAACCTCTTTCGGCTTAGTGATTCACCCCGAAACAACTTTTCGGTTTTACCGAAACTATTCCGGTGTTCTCTTTCCGGAACTTTTCCGTTTTCTCCGAAACCTTTCCGGTGACTTTCTCTCAGACTCCCTGTCTAGTATTCAGCAGATAGATGACCCTTAAGCGTGTGACCCTATAGGTTCGGTGAAGTATAGACATGACCGGAACTTTCTCGATCAATGATCAACATCGGAGCCGTGGACACCCATATTGACCCCTATACCCACACGAATGAATATTCGAGTGAACCTTTAGTTGCCGTGTGCTATTCCTGTTGCTTCACGATATGTTACAAATACCCGAGGTGAGACTTATCGGCATCCCCGTGAATCAACAACTTGTCCACTATGCCAGTTACCTCGTTCCTGGTATTGTTCTCTTTTCTCGTTCCCGCGTTCCGGCATCCCTGTGATCAAATCACACTGTGTCTGGCCAGACGATGGTGGATACCGTAACACCGAGAGGGCCCAAACAATATCTCTCCATCGACGGAGGAGCAAATCCCAATCTTGAGCTACCTAGTTCCTTGTCATACTTTTCCGTGAACCCGTAAGCCGCCGTAATAGGCACCCTTTTACAGATGACGTTTAACAAACCCCAAAGTTCACGAAGCAAGTACGAAGGAACTCGATACTCTCATGGTCTAAGGAATTATGCAAACGCTCAACTTTCTCTGTGTTATAATCCATTAACTGGTGACGAATGTATCTCATAGCATAACATCAATCTGGGTCGATTCAACACAAATGTTCTTCTAACATTGTGCCCTCAAAATTCCCAGCATAGTCATGCCCTTGATCAGGAAAACAGAACCATCATGCAACACTTGAGCTAGTCTTAGAGGCGAGACTAGGAATACATATATTTTATCCGTTTATTATTCCACACGTTCATATGAGTCTTCCTCCGAGCCTCGTGGTTATTGCAGACTCGAGAACCATAGCAGTTATAGCATGGAATATAAACATAATTAGGAACATGGGGATAAATAATAACATTTATTATTGCCTCTAGGTCATATCTCCTACAATATTGATATAAAATTATGTTTCTTCGAGGCCCAACATACCAGAGATCTACCGAGAAAATGACAAGTGCTTGACGTAGATTTCCGGTCGACACGATCACTAGCCCAGTCAAAATCAGAATATTTAATAAGATCAAACTGAGCACCTTTGGGATACCAAAGTCCCAAGGTAGGTGTATGAGCAAGATATCGAAGAATTCGCTTGACCGCAATATGATGTGACTCTTTTGGATTGGCCTGGAAGCGTACACACATACAAACTGAAAGGATTATGTTAGGTCTAGATGCACAATGGTAAATGAGCGAACCGAGCATCGAGCGATATTTCTTTTGGTCGAAAGGTTTGCACATCTCATCTGCATCTAAGTTCACATTCGTAGGCACTGGTGTCTTGATAGTTTTGCAATCAATGAGATCAAACTTCTTCAGGAAATCCCTGAGATACTTCTCTTGAGAGATAAATGTCCCATTCTTATGTTGACGGATTTGAAGTCTGAGAAAGAATTTCAATTCACCCATCATAAACATTTCATATTTCTTCGACATCATTCGAGCAAATTATTTGCTGATATCAGGGTTAGTACAACCAAAGATAATATCGTCGACATAAAGTTGACACACAAAATATCATTTTTCTATGCACGAGTGAAAATAGTAGTGTCAGTAGTTCATGGTTTGAAGCCCTTCTTCAGAAGAAAATCCTTGAATGTTTCATACCAAGCACGAGGTGCTTGCTTTAACCCATAAAGGGCCTTATGTAACCTGTATACCATATCTAGATTCTTCGGGTCTTCAAAACCTGGTGGCTGCATAACATACACTTCTACTTCGATTTCATCGTTAAGAAATGCACTTGTGACATCCATTTGATATAGCAATATACCATTGAAATTTTCAAAAGAAAGCATGACACAAATGGATTCAAGTCGAGCAACTAGAGCATAAGTCTCACAAAAATCAATACCTTCGATTTGGGTGTAACCTTGTGCAGCTAGTCGAGCTTTGTTCCTTACACAATACCATCTTCATCTTGCTTTTATTGCGAAAAATACACTTTGTACCAATGACATTATGCTTCGTGGGATCAGGTCTTTCAACAAGGGACCAGACTTTGTTTCTCTCGTACTGATTACGTTCCTTGAGCATGGCAATCAACCAGTTTGAGTCCATCATAGCTTCATCAAATTTCAACGGTTCTAGCATGGATACAAACGCGAAATTTACACAAAAGTTAGCCAAACGAGTACGAGATCGAGTAGTGGGACGAACTGGTATACAAATGTCTTCGTGGATCGAATCAACGTCCACTCTTCTTAGAACTCGAGATAGTGCTAATTAATTAGCTTGTGTCTCAGGATTTCCTTCGGGATTAGCTTGTCCTATGGGTTCAGCTTGTCCTTCAGGATCAGCTTGTCCTTCGGGTTCACCATTTTCTTCGTTTAGTGGTTCTTCTTCACTCTGTCCATCGTCTTCAGTATTTTGATCTCCAATGCCCTGGTCTATGTGTGAGAACATTGGATCATCATCATCCCTGTTGACTTGACGTGCATTTCCTTTGATAGGGAGAATATCTCCAATTGCCATGGACCTGATCACTTCATCCAAAGGAGTTTCATCAAGATTAAGAGGTAAGTGCTCATTTTGGGAGCCGTTAGTTTCATCAAATATTACATTTACAGTTTCTACAACTTTACCAAGATGGGAGTTGTACACTCTGTAAGTGTGAGAATTTGAGCCATAACCTAGGAGAAAACCTTCGTAAGGCTTAGGGGCAAACTTGGAGCTATGATTCATATCTCTGATATAGCATGGAGCACCAAATACCCTAAGGTAAGATACATTTGGCTTGTTACTAGTGATAAGCTCATGTGAAGTTTTTTTTTCAGAAACTGGTGGAGATAAACCTTGTTGATGATGCGGCATGCAGTGTTAATTTCTTTGGGCCAGAACCTGATAGAAGTCGTGTATTCAGCAAGCATACTTCTGGCCTTTCAATAAGAGTTCGGTTCTTTGTTTCGACCACACCATTTTGTTGTGGCGTATAAGCAGCAGAGAACTCATGAGTAAAGCCATATTCATCAAGAAAATCTTCGATACGAGTATTATTGAATTCAGTACCATTACCACTTCAGATATGCTTGAGAGTAAGTTCATACTCGGTCTGAGCTCTCTTTGCAAAAGTTTTGAAGATCTTGACAACTTTGCTCTTGTCATCTAGAAAGAAAACCCAAGTATAGCGAGAGAAATCATCAATAATAACGAGACCATACTTGTTGCCTCCAAGGCTAGCATAATTTTGAGGACCAAATAAATCCATATGAAGTAATTCAAGAGGACGAGTAGTGGTCATGATTGTCTTCTCTAAGTGATGTTTCCTGGTTATCTTTCCAGCCTCACAGGCACTGCATAGACGATCTTTATCGAATTTCACATTATCAAGACAATTGATATTTTTCTTCGAGATAAGAGTCTGAAGATTTTTCATTCCTGCATGACCAAGTCGTCTATGCCATAGCCACCCAGAATTAGCTTTAGCCATTAAACATGTTGATACAACAGGCCCCGAAGAAAAATCAGCAATATAAATATCTCCTTTGCGACAACCTTCGAAGACGAAGGTATAGTCATCCTGTGAAAACACAACACAATGAGAAGCATAGAACAATACAAGCATACCCATATCACATAGCTTGCATATAGACATATGATTATATCCGAGAGATTGAACATGCATAACCTTGTCAATATTCTTATCCTTCGATATAGCAACCTTACCCAAACCAAGTACTTTTCCTTTGTTGTTGTCACCGAAGGTAATATATCTCTGTGAATATTGTGTAAGTTTGTTTTCTCTAAACAACTCTTTGTCTCCGGTCATATGATTAGTGCAACCACTGTCCATGACCCATTCGGATCCACCGGAGACATAGCCCTGCAGAAGAATTAGTTCTTCTTAACCACCCACAAACGAGTAGGTGATTGAGAAGGAGCAGATGTACTAGAGGATGCAGCTGAAGTATTGCGAGTAGAAGTATTTCTACGAGGGGAACCATCAAGTACACCATAAACATAATTCCTCGAAGAGGGATTAGAGTACTGGTAAGTATATGCAATTTTATCATTGTTATCACGATGGCGATAGACATTTCTATCAACTCGATAGTACTCCTTGACAACACTCCAGGCAGTTAGACCAAAATACGCAGAGCGTAGGGAGTGCGTAGCTCTGATAACAATTGAAAGCTCAAGAATGATCAGAGTGGGAGGGGGTGAATGATCAACTCTAAAATTTCTACAGAACTTAGAAGAAAAATAGAAGAACTACAAAGTACTAAGTGTAGCTCGAAGGAATTGCACCATCGAAAGACATGCTTAAACCAGAAGTAAATGAGACTAGGGGAAACATCGAAGGAAAATAGGAAACAGAGTAAATACTGAATATAAACACGAGTAAGAAAACGAGCCTGACAAAACGATGTTTGGTGAACCAGTTCACACTCTGCAAAGTGCTACGTCTGGTTGGAGGTCCTGGTGATTGAACACCTGGAGAAAAAACACTCTTCGTCCTATTCTCCACTGCAACAAACTCCTTGATCTCGTACAGTTCTTACTCGGGGTAGATGATTCACGACATCTTAGAAACCTTTACAAACTTCCTTCAGCAGCGAAAATTACTCTTCGACTGCTTGACATGCGACGCCTAACCTTCTAGGAGACTTGCACATCTCCAAGATAAAAAGGTCAGCTAATATCAACCTAAGTCTCTGTGAATTTCTCAACTCAGTTTGGGACTTGGGGTTGGCTTTCTCTCGAGATCTTCCTTGGGATGCTCACAACACTTTTGTCTCAGAATATTCAGTGGAGCAACCAACCGCAATTGGCGGGTGGGTGCAGGGTAATTATAGTTGGCGATCCGAATGGTGAAATGACTGACGTGACTCGATGCAATATCTTGGCGCGTGTTCACAACGGTCGGATTTTCAATCAAGGAACAACTTTTCTTGCGGAGCAAGTAAGCTGACTCACCGAACGAGTTCTCTCTCGGAGGCACAAAGTGCGATGACTTCTCCTTCGAGCTATTACTCGACTCGGTGAGATTTCTCTCGGTAGTCTATATTTGGGTTTTAAGTTGAGTAGAGCAAATTCACTTTGACTAAGATTTCAACTAGCAAACCCCTCTTGATAGTAAGATTTTTCCTGCGACTCAAGAAAGTAAAAGAGAAACTAACAAAAAGACTAAGTTTTCACCCAGCTTCTTATTTCTCCTCGTTGCGATTCTCCTCGAGAACATCTTCAATTTGGACGACATTTTTAGGGGTCGTCCTCCATGAAAGGCTTCGGTATTTGTCTGCAGCTTTGATGCAGTGAGTTGTCCTTCGACCTTCTACTTGCAAACTCCATTCTTCAAGAACCTAGATATCTATTTATACTAAAAAACAATATTAGTTTCTCTACTGTTTTGTCCAACAATCGCCAAGACCTACAGGGGAAAAACTTGCTCTTACAGATGGCACATGGGTTTTCATCACAGACAAGTTTTTGAACACCATTAACTACCTCCCCTCATATTAGACGCGCCATCATACCCTTACCTTGTAAATTTTCAATAATTAGCCCATTCTTACCGAGAACCCCAACCAATACATTTTAGTGTTTCTTTTGTTGTCTCCTTGACATGTTTGACATAAAAAAATCTTTCAATTAATAACTTCTCGCTTGTTCAAATACCTATAATACATAGCAGATCGATTATTTAACTATAAAAAGGCGACTCTCAAGAAAAATATGAAGCACATAATTAAATAACCAATGCTTACCTCACAACTAGGGTCATTTTCTCTTTTCCTGATATCACGGGATTCATAAATAAGAACTGAGAAGAGCCTACCCCTCATCTCTTGTTCTATTACTCTTTGGACGCCATCTACACAACCTTTTGCGAGTTGTTTATTAGTTGTATGAGAAATCATTTGGGCATTTCCTAGACATAGCTCATCAAACACGATTGTCAGTTCCTCCTTCCTAGCTTTGTACCAATCAAGTAGCTCTAAAAAATTACCTCGTTTAAAGAAAGGGAAAATTCATTGTGTCCATGAAATGTTTCACCTTGCAATGCAAGATAACTTACAATGCCCAAAGATATTTCAAGACATGTTTCATACTTGATTGATGATTCTTTGTTATAAACTGCAATCTTATGCTCCATACTTGAGCTTTGATTTTCAAAATCTTCATATGTTATCTTGCTTGATTGTGGATACTCCTCGGGCAACCAACATGAAGAGGAAATCTTTGTATGCATTCTTCCAACTACTATGTCCATCTTTGGTGAATGTAGTATGACAAAAAAAATTATCCACCAGATCTTGTCTAAAAATAAAACAATAGGAGCAATAGACCGCATTCTTGTCAACGCTATATTCCCACCAAGGTTTTTCTTTCATACCATGCTTCACAAAAAGGTCCTCTCAAAATGACGACGATGATAATTATGACCAACCGATCGGATTGGACCCTTTTCCACATAAGCCAATCTAACTTCATCTTTAATGTTGAGATGAAAATTATTAATTGAAATACGAAGCCCAAAATCAGGTTGAATGTGGTCAGCATGCAACTTTTTAATGACCTAGCTCGATTCCACTTCTCTAGTTACAGACTCATCCTTAACATAATTTCCCCATTCATTCTCTTCCTCTTGAACATATACTACTTCTATCCACACATCCTCTTGATGTTTAACCTCTTTTACTCGTTGTTCAACAACTACTTCCAAAGGTGGAGTTAGGCTCGAGCTTCTAGTGGCACTAACTTTTGCAAAAATACTCTTTAGATCTATATAAAAAACATAGGAAAAACTATTAGTTAGTATTTCAACACAGAGAGTGGTATCACTTGATAATTAAACAAAATTCATTCATGTGATTCAACCATTTGGCATCACAATTGAATATATGTGAGTATGCGATTAAGAAGAAGAAGCGGAAAAAATACCTTTCATAATATACTTGACCTTCTTATTCGATGTCATCTACAAATCGTGGACTTGTAGGTCGCCACTTCACCAATCGCGAACTGGTGGAGTCCCTATCGTCAGTTGCCGCCTCGTCGGTCGCTGGTTGTGTGCCCACGATATGTTGTGTGCTCGTGCCTTATGCCACTTTTCCATGCCGCCTCTTCGTCTCGTGAATTAGCAGTCAGCCGAACAACTGAGCAACGTGAAACTCACTATTGGATTGTGATTGACTGTATGCTAGTTTAGCCAATTAGCCATACACGGTTAGCCAATTTGCACATCCCATCACTCCATTAGCACATCTCAGGCCATAATCTAAAAAGTGTGTTGGATTATATTATATATAGTAGTATTTGTTCAGGAAGATTAGGTGTGATACTGGCCAAACAAAGCCATATTTCTAGCTTCGCCCATGATGGCACTTATGCAGTAATCACTGCAAAAGGGAAGTAAGGCAAGTAGATCCCCTCCCCCCTTACTTTTTATGCTAGATGTTGTCTTACCGCAGTCCATTTGCAATGAATCCATTCGTAATTTTCTCATTCAGACCCCAATTCAAGTCTCATCATGCCTGGACTTTTCAATGACTAGATGATACCCCGTGCCTTGCTTCGGGAATTGGTCGCCCTATATTTCAACGAAATTTAATTATGTAAAATTTAAATATTTAGATTAATAACAAATGAACAAAAAATTTAAAAATACATACAATTTATTATATTTAATTATGTTTAGTTATAGATTTTTTGTATACAAGTATAATAAGAGAATGAAAAATATTTTTCCATGCATGGTTGCATGTGGTGGTGGGTCTTGTCTCATGCATGGTCGCATGTTGAGATGGTGCTATTTTTAAATATTAAGATTAATAACAAATGAAACAAAAATTTAAAAACACATACTACTTACTATATTTGATTCTGTGTATTTATAAATTATTTTTTGAATATAAGTATAGTAAGGAAATGAAAAATATTTTTCCATGCATGATTGCATGTGATGGTGGGTCTTGTCTCATGCATGGTTGCATGTTGGATTGGACTTTATTTCAATCATAATTGTGTGGTGATGTGGCATGCTTGTATGTTGAGATAAATAAGATAGTGAAGATGGTCTATTATAGTATTATAGATTCAACATGCAGATGATACTATCTTAATGTTGCCAGCTAAAATTGGGCTATTAGCACAAGTCAAGAACCCGATCCTTCGCCTTGCAGACTACACTCGACTAAAGGTTAATTATAACAAGGTCTGTACTCGTCCATATCAATGTCCCGGATGAAAGAAGTCCTCTACCATTGACAACCTGCCAACAAGGATCCTTTCCATTCACATACTCACTTTTAACGATGAATATCTCTAAACCTAAAGTGTAAGACTTCTGCCCTCTCATGCGAAGAATATAAAAAGGCTTGCCAACTGTTCTACCATGCTTTCGTATGATAGTAGAGTGTTTCTCACTAAATTGTTGTTCTCCTCACTCCCCACATACTAATGTCCTCTTTACTCCCTCCGTTTCAAAATAACTGTCGTAGCCTTAGTACAATTTTGTACTAGAGCTAGTACAAAGTTGAGTCAGTTATTTTGAAACGGAGGGAGTAGCATTTATTGTTGGAGTTATCAATCAACTCAATAATTATTTAAAAAAAATTCTTCTGGGGGAAATATGGTGTGCAGGAGGGTGGTTCTGCCCTGATTGCTTAGCACAAAGTTTGTCTACCAAAATAAAATGGCGGTTTAGGTATTCTATATGTTTATACTCACAACAAGGCTCTCCTTCTAAAAAATGTTCACAAATTCTTCAATAAAAATGATATACCTTGGGCTAAGATGATTTTGGAAACATTATACCACTCAGGACCACCTACTGACAAGTTGGAAAGATCTTTTTAGTGGAAGGCTCACATTCCTCTCATCCCATACTACAAAATATTTGCCACATGTAAGAATGGAAATGTGACACCATTATGTTATGGTAGGATATTTGGATGAAGGCGCCTTTGAACCCGATCCCTAGAATTATTCTCTTTTGTCAAGAATGATCAAATTACTCAAGAAAATTTTGTGAATCTTGAATTCTGGAGTGAACACTTTCATACTCTATTATCAACTCAAGCCTGGAACCAATTGACATAAATTACTAATGACCTTCCACACATCATCTCAATGGACCATGATATTAGAAATGTAATGACAAGAACTCTTTTTCCTTAATGTTCATATACAAGAAACTATTAGATGTTGCAAAGAATTCTAAACTTCTAAAAAAATCTGGAGCAGCTCGAGCAGACTCAAACATAATTTTTCTTTTGGCTTGTGGCACACAATAGAATTGACACCAAAGTTTGTTTTCTTCCTTGACAGTTACTCTTGCATCTACTTCAACAAAAATTCAGTGGAAACCTTGATGGGCTTGTCATGGGCTTGCAATTTTTCCCACAGGTGTCGGATCTCTTCTATCCCTTTTAAGCAAAGAGGAACATCACTTTTTAAAGGCACAATTCTTTCTTTACAACATGTCCCAAAAGAATTTGGCATGGAGATTATTATCTTACGATGTTGGAACATATGGATACAGAGAAATTAAACGATATTCAAGAATATTCAGCCCTATGCCCTAAACTAGAGAATTGGATTGTTAAGAAATTAAAAAAAAATCTGTTGAAGTACTAGGGACAAGCATTATGACATGTTCCAAGATTGGACAGATAATAACTTCTAATCATCTTCAACGTGTTAGCTAGAAGGCATTGGTTAACTTTTTAATAGCTTTGATGTTTTTTTTATCCTTCCATTGTAACTTACTTTTATTAATAAAAATATATAGCATGGAATAAATGTTCTACGGTTTTGGATTCAAAAGACTAATTGCCCGATGAAAATAACAATTTCAATTTACTAATTCTCACCTAAATGAGAATTAAGAACGTACTATCTATCTTTTACACAATTTACTTAATAATAAAGTAACAAAAATCCACACTAATCTTTACTAGAAGCGGATGCGCACGTTGCTGCCATGTTGAATCATTACAATGATCCGTCAAAGCTATGCTCTTTTAGCTGCATTAAAAGAGTTGGTAAATAGTTTGAAATTTTTGATTGAACAACAATATATTATTGATCGTAAAAAAGTTGTGGTTGCTTCACCGCGCAAATTATTGGCATGATTGATGTATATATTATCATAATTTAATAATGCATAATACCTATATATTACTACCTCTTTATAAGATGTTTGTTGTCACTGAGATAGTGTTGAAAACATCTTATATTAAGTTATGAAGGAAGTATCTTAATTTAATGATTAAAATATTTGATAGGGTCAAAATTAAGCAAAACAATTATAAATTGAAGGCCTTAATTGAATGAGAGAGCTTTAAAATTAAAGAGTTTATTGATGTAGAAACAGTGTATAAGTTATATGTAATTTAATAATTCTTATCTTGATGATAGTTAACCACATTAATTCTCATTACAAGGACAACAGGAAAAAAGTAAAAGAGAAGAAAAAGGAAGGGGGGGGGGTAGCGAGTTCATCGTTATTATTAGAAGAAAACTCACTCCAAGTCGAAACACCTGCTACAGGCGTGAACCTTAGTGCCAGTTCTTTTCACGACTTAAAAAAATAAGACGATGCCTTTCTAACTTTTACCATAAACCACATATTTTATTCGTTGGGGCTTTTAAATTTGCTATTCTATAATTAGTTTAGAAGCCTCAACAAATTTAAATAACAATTTATTTTTTAAGCTGAAAAGAAGCAATTTATTTTTTAAGCCGCTCAAAAAAAATGACCCTAACACTGGTTAGTAGGAGTACAAGTTTTATAGAGAAATGAGACACTAATACTCCATGCGTGTATGTGCATCGATCGACGGGTTAACCCAAGACGAAGGCAGTGCATGCACACGCGCGGCGATTGGACGGATGATCATTACACTTTCGTCTCGGTGGTGCTGGGCATGGTAATGGTGGAGGGATTGATCGCCTTCTCGGCGGCCGACTGGATCGCCGACCCGACGCCCGCAGATGCGCCGGCGGCTTGTTCCCCCGGGATGGGGATCGCGGCGGCGACGGGCGCCACCGCCACGGCGGCGGAGGCCAGCAGAAGGACCGTGAGGGCGAGCGCACGAGACATGGAGAGTTGGACGTAACGTGTACCGGAGAGGGTGGTGGAGCGCGCACTGTGCAACGCGGGTAGATGGGTTTTATATCGTACGTGGCCGGAAGGCCATGGCGCACACGGTGGCCACGTAGCTGCGTAGCTGGTGGTCGCGCGGCAGTCGAGGAGGAAGCTGTCTCCTTTGTTTGGTGATCATCCCATGCGTGGGCACTTGGACAACGGCATGTAGTTGTTTGCATTAGCATCAGCTAATGGCGTATTTGGTATTCCGTGCGTACTAGCATGCAACACCCTTAATTAGGTCTGACCTGTTGGATGTAAGTTTAGGTTGTTTGATAGCCTCCTTTGTATTTACATTTTCATTCACATGATGTTTAAAGCATCTTAGAGTCAGGTTTGCTAAAAGCGCTTAGATCAACGGTTTGCCGGCCAGGTTCGAGTGATGTAGGGGAGAGGAACGAATTGCTGAGCTGATGTGAGCTTGCGAGCGTGCGTGAAAAAGCCACGGGAAGAATTGCGTCACCTCCCACCTTCCGGCCCCTTTATATATCCACTGTTGGCTCACGGTTGCAACCCTCTGTGCGTGAAAAAGCAATGAGACGAATTGTGTCACCTCCCACCTCTCATTCGTCCTATATACCCACCGTTGGTTCATCGCTGAAACCCTCACCATCATTTACCGCCACCGAGCTTCCTGTCTCTCGTGGATTCTTCACCGACTAGCAGGTAAGCAACGCATCTTCTCTGGTTGGTGGCAGACGGCAACGGCCGCTTGTGTCCTCCTCTGCTTTGACCTGTTCACACGTTCAAGCGGCTTCACCCATGGATGCAAGTTCTTTTGTCTCTTTGTGCTCGTTGTACTTTAGATATGTGAGCATGCCCTAGGATTAAATTTGTGACCATGTGGTAGGATTACATCTGTGCGCATGTGTTGATGTGGTAGCATTGTAAGCTCTAATCTATGAGAATGTGTTGAAATGGTATCTATTTATGGTGACTGATTGATAGTTAGTCCTTATCTATGTAGGATTTGATAGTTTGGTAGATGTGTTATGAGCTTGAAGGTGAGTGATAGTATGATAGTATGATAGATGTGGTAGTTAGCACTTGAAGACGGTATGGTAGATAGTGTTGAACTTCATGATCGATGTGTACTATGCTTACTGTTAACGCTTGCAGGAGATGAGGACGCAAGATTTTAGCTAGACTATTTTGTCGAAATTCAAATTCTAGCGTCGACCTATGTTGAGGATTCACATCCTATCACGGAGGATCACATGCCTTTGGAATCAGATGTCTTCGAGGGGCATGCTATGCCTCCAGCATATGTGGTTGTTGTGCCTAATGATGCCGATGCACATAAGCATGAATCCATCAAGGATGCCAAGGCAAAAGCTCCTTCGAAGGGGAACTCCATGAAAGGATAGTCAAATCATATCCAATAGGGTGAGGACTAGGAATGGCTTCAAGAAGGTGCACTTGATCTCTATTGCCAACCAGGTGTTCGCGTTCCATGGTCAAAAGGTCACCTCGACCCATATCTAAAACCACCTCAGGAAGTGGAGAGCAAGATGTATCTAAGTTTCCAGGCTTAGAGACCTTAGCGGTGCACAATGGGATGAGGACACTTTCGCAATCGTGTTGAGGCAGAGCACTACCAAGGCCACACCGCAGCTAGCTCACATACCACTTGTTTTCAACCTATCTAACATGCTAATCAAAACTATCCCTACTAAGTTTTTGTGTTAGTACCACCCCAAGGACACTGAGTTCCTCAACACTCTCATCCGTAAATACTCTCAGATGCGACGAATCTTCTCCTACAGTCTAGCTGCTGGCAAGCATGCCATGGGATCAAGTGAGCTGCCCGGTTCACCCATGCCTGACTATCCAAACACCCAGGAGTCAGATACCACCGTTCTTGATGGTCCTGACAAGGGTGCTAACCACACTCCTATATTTGATATGAAGAGGAAGAGGGGCGACTTGATCACTAGTGCGCGCAATAGCTATCCAAACGGTTTTTGACCCTTATCGCCTACGGGAATCGAAACCGTTACCTTGCCTTCGATTGCGATGGGGGGCCTATTGCACATGATAGCCAGAAACCTGTTTCCTATGGATAGTCCGCGCAGACGCACAAGATAACTCGGCCGTTTGAGATGACCTTTTTATCGCAAACACTTATCCACGAATGTCCGTCTGAGATTATTATTCTATGGCATATGTTTAATGCATAAACTACGTTTGTGTTGAGTTATACTATTCCAAACGTTGGTGTGTCAGGAAATGCGTGGGATACCCAAAGCTATTCTATACAGTTTGTATGTAGTACACATTTGTGTTGTTGACACCTACACAAACGTTTGTGCACAAATGCTTGTGTGGTTTCAGAATTAAATCTCAAATGTTCTTTTCGTTCAAACCGTGTGTGTTGTACGCTGAACATTACAAACAGTTGTGCACAAAATATGGTGTGGAATTATAAATAAATCCCCAATGCTCATTTCTTATCGAATGTGTGCGATGTACATAGCTATCAGTGACGAACTTATATGCAGAATCGTGTGCAATGATCCAATCGCTCGCAGATTAATTAGCATTGTATTTATCTTAAATATTATAGGATATTTTTTAATTACTGATATAAGCACATTCATCCAGGGTACAGGGTACAGAATAATTTATTCTTCACCCGAGGTAATTTTACGAACCTTTCATAATTTTTTTACATTTGTAAAACAAATAGTTACATTAATATGGATTCACTTCATAAATTTTGACATGAGAAAACAAAAATATTGATTATAAGATCAAAAAAATTACATTTTATGTATATTTTACACCATCATTTTTACCTTTTTAATTTTATGTAACATAAAATATATTTTACGGCGATTATATATTTTTACGTTCTCTTTTTACGTATGAAATAAGACAAAATTTACGAAATTTAAAATTATGTTGCATTGCTGTCAAAACAGAGGGGGGTGAGGAATATATATAACATAGTATCTTTCACATGCTTGTAATAGTCACCAGGATTTTCATAATTACTGAAATCATAGTACATCCAGCAGCTAGTACATCAGGCCGCATTACAGAAACACGAAATCTATGGTAACAAACAGCAGATAGTACACCAGGCCGCAATACAGAAACAACCTTTGCAAAGTACAACATCATAGTCGGTAGATAGACAGATGAATCTCATCTGGGAATCTGTCAAAGCAGAATGTGAAAATTGAGCCTTCGAGAATGTTAAAGGACTTTGCATCTTTAGTCCAGTGCCTGTGGATGAATTGCCCGCCCATCGTTTGCCCTCTTCAGGAAGGCTTCAATATTATAGCGCGGGTGTTGTACAAAAACCTTTCTTGCCTCTTGACCATACAGGTGGTTTGATAGTTAATCATCGGTGAATTGCTTCGGAAAAGACTGAATACAAAGATATGCATAAATATAGTTTTCAGTATGGAAATTGTGTGTGTAGGGGAAAATAAGGTAGGGATGTAAATTAGTACCATCCTATAAGAGACTGAAGTCTTCTTCATTGTGCAGACAAATAGTTTGTTGTCTTTCGTGCCCAGTTTCTTTATCCTTACAATTTTCTAAGTTTCTTGACTTGATTGATAGTCATGGTCACCTTGTTTCCCCAGATGCAAAATGGGTCGAATAGTGGATCAAATCCTCTGACAAAGGGAGCTACAAGCAAAATGTAAATATTAGAACACGAGCAGTGTCATTTCTCCTTCAATTGTACACTGACGGGATATGAGCCATTTAGACCACGTGCATACCTCGGTTGTAAATCTCAGATTCACCCATTACTACCCTGAAATTGCATAAAGTACATAATGATTAGGTAATTTAAGAATTGGCATGCAGTCAATGATAACCGGTTCGTGCATAAATAATACACCATACAATCCAACAGTTTCAAGACATGGAAAGTCCAGCTAAGTAACTACAACATGCCTAACAAATATAGGAAATGAATAGGTTTTCATGTGTTAATGATCGCTAATTATCTTTGGTATCACATTGCATGATAACATTATATAGTGTATGAGTTCAATTACTTGAAGTTGTAGATGCAATCCAAACAAAATAATAATTTTCAGTTGCAATAGAAAGAAGAAGAAAATAGATGCAAGACATGAGCAACGCATGTGGGAAGGGTGATGAGGCGAGGTTTCCTCGCCGTGGCTGCCCTCCACACCGTCGTAGCATACGACTGCAGGACCTGGATTCAAGGAAAGCACGCGATGGCGCGTGATGCTAGCGAGGAAGTGATACTCGCTCCTCGTTGGTTACCCCAAGTGGAAGGTTGAGATGTAGCGTAGCAGCAAGATTTCCCTTGACGAAGATAACAAGGTTGCAAGATCGTCTCCCGTAGGACTCCGACGACGACAAGTAGGTGGATCGGCAAGTGATGCGCCGTTGATAATCACTTGCTTTACCTGAACCTGCACACACAAAAAATAACTTTGCTCCCAACGAGTACAAAGAGGTTGTCAATCTCTCCGGCCTTGCCGTTTACAAAGGATCAAACGCAACAGATAATAGATAGTGATAATTGCAAATATAAAGTAAAACAACAAGTAAATTGAGGGTGTAAAAAGTTGTGGAAATACGGACCAAGGTCCCATGATGTTCACTAGTGATGTCTCTCTCCCAAAAGACGATAAGCAGGCATGCGAGGTAAACAAATAACAACTGGGCAATTGATAGGATTACGGGCGCAAACCAATGCTAACTATGCTACAAAATAAAGGAAGAGGCTCAAAAGCATGGACAGTACGCCAAAACAAGTAAACCGAAATCCATCTTCATCTACTCACTAATCATCCACCTTGAGATATCTACCGAGAACATCTCGCTGGTATTAAGTTGCAAGCCCCACCCAAAGTGTAAACCCAAAGCAACAGACAACTGCATTAATTGAACTTTGCGTAAATAAAACAATACTTGCAAACATGGTTACAAGCACCGTTGTTTTCCCCCTTGTGGCAACAACACATCCCCTAGACTCATGTTTCTGTCACTCAAGCTAGTCATTAGGGGGCATGAACCCACAATCAAGCATTACGCTCCCTCTTGGAGTCACTACCTAGTACTCGGCCAAAGCAATAAACAGCAACGGAGAACATGCAAGAATTACTCAAGAACACAAGTATAAAAGGAGAAGAACAAAATATGTTGCTCATCACAATCTGAACATAGTCTCATAATCCATCAGATCCCAGCAAACTCAACATAGCAACAGCAGAAAGAATTACATATGTGCCTTGATCATCTAGGGGAGCTCACAAGGTCTAAACCATGAAGAACAAAGAGGGGGAGAGAACATCACATAGGTACTGATCATGGACCCATGGTCCAAGGTGGACTACTCACGGATCATCCGGGAAGCGTCCATGATGGTGGAGAAGCTCCCGGAGGTCAATCCTCCCTCCGGCAGGGTGCTGCGAAGAGGTCTTCTGGTGCTCTCGGTCTTGGAAGTGCGGCGTCGGCGGAACAAAGGTGAGATTGCGAAAAAGGGTTCTGTCCTTGGGGGTTTCGGGACGAAGGAAATATATAGGCGAAAGGGGGGCAACCAAGGGGGCCACCAGGGGTCCAGGCGGCCCCCGGCGTGGCCCCACCCTAGGCCTCGCCCACAGGGTGCCTGGAGCCCTAGTGGGTCCCCTCTGGCTCCCCTTCGGGACTTTGGAAGCTTCCGTTGCGCTGATTTTTTATATATTTTTCCGGAACTTTTGTGGCATTTGACGTAATGGGAAAACCTAAAATAAAAATACAGCAGAAAACAGAAACTGGCACTGGGGTGCACTGAGGTAATAGGTTAGTGCAAACATGATCAAAAGTGTATGAAAGTGTATCAAAAGCATAGCAATATCACCCAAACACATGCATGGAGCAAGCAGAAATTATAGATACGTTTGGGACGTATCAACATCCCCAAGCTTAATTCCTGCTCGTCCTCGAGTAGGTAAATGATAACAAGCATAATTTCTGTGGTGACATGCTACCAACCATATAAGAACTTTTAAGTAGAGAAATCAAGGTATGTAATTCAATTCAAGTTATAACAGGAAAGAGTCTATATTAGCATTGAAACAACCAACATAACAACATAAAGGTGCAAGAGCTCTCGCTGTCCGTGACTCAAATGTCCCCAAATGGTGTTCGCGTGCAAGAAGTGGGGGATGGGAATACGAGAGAGAAAATTATTTATTTGTTGAGAACTCAATCTACTAAAGTTTCAAACTTAGTCTTCTTTGGAATCTTATCTTGACTCGTCCCCAGACCACTAGCCAGGTACAAGTCAAACAGATCCACTCCCTTTCGATATTTTGAGCACTCATGCAATGGATGAGCGTAAGCAAGAAAGTTGACACTTAGGATGGCAAAGAGAGAGATTGGGGAGGAGGAAGACAAAAAGGTGTGAAAGGATCACGTCAATGAGGACAATCATAGGCGAGAGAGAGCCAAATGATAGATATGATGTCAGGAGTAGGGATTGCCATGCAACGGATGCACGTATGAGTTAAGGAGAGCTCTCCAATGGAACTAGTCGGGGTGCATCCAACTTGCTTGCTCAAGAAGACCTAGAGCTCATTTGAGGAGGCTCATCATTGGAATATACATGCCAAGTTCTATAGTGTAAAGGTCCCCACATAGCTATATGCATGTATGATCATCTCTATGGAGCACAAGATATAGGAGGGAGTACGAGTGTGGATCTCTCAAATGGAATAGTAGTGTGTACCCCTTCTATTTTTTTCTTCTCTTTTTTTGTATTTTTTTGCGGCCTCAATGGCTCTTTCTATTTAACTCTCATTTGTCCTCTTTGAGATATTTTAATTTTGTCCTCTTTGGGATCTTTTCCTCACTTAGGTGCAAAACTCTATTTTACAAGAAGTATAGAAGATCTTTCACACTTTACAAAAGTACTCAGCATAAAAAAGAAGTTATCATGATGTATGAAAATGTATGCCTCTGCTAGTGTAGCAGGAACATGTATGACATGAAGATCAAGTCATGAGAAGGTGGATGTTGCATGGCAATGTATCTGGGAAAAGCTATGGAAATGCCTTGATAGGTAGGTATGGTGGCTGTTTTGAGGAAAGATATAAGGAGGTTTATGATGTCAGAGTTTATCATGCCAAGGGTTTGGATGCACCGGCGAAGTATACGCCAACTCTCGGAGTGAGAAGAGGGAAATGCAAGGTACTAAAGAGGCTAGCAAATATGAGGAGGTGAAAGTGTCAACTTTTGAATACTTTCATTAGTCCGAAGAACTCATGCACTTATTATCGGTAACTCTCAATCTAATCAGGAGGTTCACTAATGTGCGAGGTGATGATAGTGATTTCTTGCCTTTCATTGGTAAACCCCAAGTGGAAGGCGTGATGTAGCACACCAGCAAATTTCCCTCAGTAAAGATACCAACGTTTGTCTCCAGTAGGACTTCGGAGATGATAAGTAGGTGTCAGCGGCGCAACTGAAGTGGACCTGCACACAGACACAAATAACTTTGTTCCCAACGAAGTTCAGAGTGGTTGTCAATCTCTCCGGTCTTGTTGTTTACAATGATCAAACACAAGGGATAATGATAGAAACTGAAAGTAAAAGCAGAAAAGTAAATGAGCATGGAAACAGTGATGAAGATATGGACCGGGATACGTGATGTTCACTAGTGATGTCTCTCTCCCAAAAGACGATAAAACTGCTATGCGAGGTGAACAAATTACAGAAGGGCAATTGACAGGATTATGAACGCACCGCAATGCTAAATATGCTACAAAAGAAAGGAAGAGGCTCAAAAGCATGGGCAGAACGCCAAAATAAGTAGACCGAAATCCAACTACATCTACTACTAATCATACACGTTGAGATATCTATCCAGAACATCTCGCTGGTATTAAGTTGCGAGCCCCACCCAAAGTGTAAACCCAAAGCAACAGACAACTGCATTAAAAAGCACTTTGCGTAAAGTAAACAATCCTTGCAACCGCGGTTACAAGCACCGTTGCTTTCCCCTTTGTGGCAATAGCACATCCCCTAGACTCATGTTTCTGTCACTCAAGCGTGTCATCAGGGGGCAAGAACCCACAATCGAGCATAACGTTCCCTCTTGGGGTTACTACCTACTACTTGGCCAAAGCAATAAACAGCAACAGACAACATGCAAGAATTACTTAAGAACAAAAATATAAGAGATAAGAACCAAATATATTACTCAATCACAATCTGAACAAAATATCATAATCCATCAGATCCCATCAAACTCAGCATAGCAATAGAAGAAAGATTAAAAAAGTGCCTCGATCATGTAGGGAAGCTCACGAGGTCTAAACCATGAAGAACAAAGAGGGGAGGAGAACATCACATAGCTACTGATCACGGACCCATGGTCCAAAGGAAACTACTCACGGCACATCCGGGAAGCATCCATGGTGGAGAGGAGACTCCCGGAGGTCGGCCCTCCCTCCGGCAGGGTGCCGGGAAGAGGTCTGCTGGTGCTCCCGATCTCGGAAGGGCGGCGGTGGCGGAACAGAGGCGAGATCGCGAAAAAGGGTTCTTCTTTCGAGAGTTTCTCGTCACGGCGAATATATAGGCGAAGGGGGCAGCCAGGGGGGCCACCAGGGGTCCAGGCGCCCCCCTGGCGCGGCCAGCCCCTGGGGCGCCTGGGCCCCTGGTGGTGGCCCTCTGGCCCCACCTAGGTTCATCTGGAAGGTTCTTCTACGCTCATTTTTTATCTGATTTTCCCAAATTTTTGGAGCACTTTTTATATGGGGGAAAACTGAAATAGAAAAACAGCAGAAAACAGGAACTGGCACTGTGGTGCACTGAGTTAATAGGTTAGTCCAAATATGATCAAAAGTGTATGAAAGTGTATCTAGATCATAGCAATATCACACAAAACATGCATGGAGCAAGCAGAAATTATAGATACGTTTTGGACGTATCAACATCCCCAAGCTTAATTCCTGCTCGTCCTCGAGTAGGTAAATGATAATAGCATAATTTCTGTGGTGACATGTTAGCAACCATATAAGAACTTTGAAAAGTAAAGCAATCAAGGTTAGAGATTCAATTCAAGTCATAACATGCAAGAGTCTATATTAGCATTGAAACAAGTAACAAAAGAACATTAGGTGCAAGAGCTCTCGCTGTCCGTGACTCGAATGTCTCCAAATGGTGTTTGCATGCAAGAAGGGGGATAGGGAATACGAGAAAAATATTTATTTGCTGAGAAATCAATCTACTAAAGTTTCACACTTGGTCTTTTTCTGAAATCTTATCTTGACTCGTCCCCAGACCACTAGCCAGGTAAAGTCAATTTGATCCACTCCTTTTTCAATATTTTGAGCACTCATGCAATGGATGAGCGTAAGCACGAGAGTTGACACTTAGGATGGAAAAGATAGAAGTATGGAGGAGGAGGAAGACAAAAAAGAATGAGAAAGGCTGACATCACATCAATGAGGACAATCATAGGCAAGAGATGCCAAATGATAGATATGATGTGAGGAGTAGGGATTGCGATGCAACGGATGCACATATGAGCTAAGAAGCTCTCCAATGGAACTAGTGGGGGTGCATCTAACTTGCTCGCTCATGAAGACCTAGAGCTCGTTTGAGGAGGCTCATCCTTGGAATATGCAAGCCAAGTTCTATAGTGTGAAGGTCCCCACATAGCTATATGCATAATGATCATCTCTATGGAGTACAAGGATATAAAGGGAGTACTAGTGTGGATCTCTCAAAAGGATAGTAGTGTTGCCCCTTTCTCTGTTTATATTTATTTTTCTCTTTTTTCTATTTTTTGTATTTTTTTGTGGCCTCAATTGCTCTTTCTATTTAACTCTCATTTTTCCTCTTTGGGATATTTTATTGTGTCCACTTTGGGATCTTTTCCTCACTTAAGGGCAACACTCTATTTTAGAAGAAGGTAAAGGAGATCTTTCACACTTTACAAGGTACTCGAAATCATAAAGAAGATGTAGCTGTCATGATGTATGCAATGTATGTCGCTGCCAGTGTAGCAGGAACATGTATGACATGAAGATCAAGTCATGAAGAGGTGGAAGTTGCATGGCAATATATCTCGGAAAGGCTATGGAAATGCCTAGATAGGTAGGTATGGTGGCTGTTTTGAGGAAAGATATAAGGAGGTTTATGATGACAGAGCGTATCATGCCAAGGGTTGGGATGTACCGGCGAAGGTGGATACCAACTCTTGGAGTGAGAAGAAGGCAATGCACGACACGGGAGAGGCTAGCAAAATATGGGAAGGTGGAAGTGTCAACTTTCAATACTTACATTAGTTCGAAGAACTCATGCACTTATTATCGGTAACTCTACTTCTAATAAGGAGGTTCAAAAAGAGACAAGTACCCCGAGGAGGAGTGTATGGGGGTTTCGTTATCCTTGCGCATCCTCGACTCATGGTACGTGAGTGTACTCTAATATTCGATCCCTCCAAAGATTAGTGATCCATCTAGTAGTTTAGAGTTCTCAACTAGTTTTTGTAGGTTTTGAAAATACACACGGATTTCCCAAAATACGACACCTATCACTAATAGGCTAGAGCTCTTTACACCAAAAGTTCATACATTACTCACATCAATACCTCAAAACTATTGCAAGTTACTACTAGAATTAAATAGCAACCTCAATTACCTACTTTTTCAAGACAAGACACAACTCAGTGCAACAACCAACTCTCTTAACAAGATAAACATGAAAACTAAAGAGAGTTCCAGCAACAAACTAAACAAAAGCCAAGGCTCTTGCTAAAGACAAATTAAGACTAAAACTAAACATGGCAGCAGCTACGAAAAGATAAAGCACACACAACAGCAAAAAGATAAGCAGGAAAAATCCTATGATGTGTTCTAGATTAGAGTGGAGCGTTCTTCTCTCCCACACAAAGCAAGATGGGGTCTAACTTGTTATGACCAGCAAAAAAAACTAAAGAAAACTAAAAATAAAACCTAAGAGCGAGACGCTCCAAGCATAGCACATAACGCATGAAGTGATAAAAATATAGTGAGACGAAGGACGAACTAATGATTGTTGATGGAGAAGGGGATGCACGGGGGCATCCCCAAGCTTAGACGCTTGAGTCTCCTTGAATATTTATTGGGGATGCATGGGGGCATCCCCAAGCTTGAGCGCTTGACACTCCTAGATCTTCTTTCATCATCTTCCATCGCACACTTGAAAACTCCCTTCATACATAACTCATCATAAGCTGATTAGAGAGGTTAGTACCCTTAATAAAATAAATTTTCCCCACTGGATATAAATATATTCTTGAAGAGATACTGTTTCTCAAGAGTGCCAAAAAGTTTTTGCAAAGAAAAAGAAAGCTTAAGGTTTGCAAAAGTGAAGAGAGGCAAAACGTGGCAGAATCTGTGAAAAACAGAATAGCAGGTAGTAGAGAATTTTTCCGGGGCACTTCGGCAACTCAAATAAAAAAAACTCAGAACATACGAAAGTTTCACAATTGTATAGAGCATGCTGTAAAAAATATTCAGATCAAAAATATGATCTGGTGATTTTATTCGATTTTTTCTGCCAAGGGACAGAATCTGTTTTCTGGACAGCATGTCACAACTTTTGCTTCCCTTATCATAAGAGGCTATAACTTGGCACAAAGCTGAAAAATAAAGATACAATGATGTTTCTACAGTAGTAACAAACATCAAGACACAACAAAATAAAAAAGAAACCTAATTCGTTGTGGGCTGCCTCCCAAAAGCGCTTTCTTTTATGCCTTTAAGCTAGGCATGATGCAAAAGATCAAGTTGTATCAATCGAATCATTATCAAGATCATCAAAAAGCTGTTCAATTGTACAACTAGTCTTAAGAGGTCTTTCAAATAAAGGCCTAATGAATGTACTTCTAGGGATAAAACCAAAAGGCGGAAAATCAATGGGCGATTCATTTATAAAATTATCAAAGAGAGGTATTTCTTCCAAAGTTTTCACGGTTTCAACTTCTTTGGCAATGGGTGGTTTATTTTTAGGTCGGGGAACCCTAGGGACATAATTGAACTTAGGTTCCCTTCTTGCTGAAGTCTCTACGTTTTTTGGTTTGATTGAGGAAAATGTAGTTCCTAGAGTATTAATGATTTCCTCAATCTTATCAATCCTAGAAAGATCTGTATCATGGGATTTGATGACCTCCAAAGTTTTAATAATTTTAAGCATGGAGCTATCCAGCCTATTCAAATTCCCTTGCATCTTGTGATCCAACTCATTTATCCTAGTTATACTTGGTATTTCTAACTCTATCTTTTCAAGTTTCTTCATAATGTGAGCTAGAGTTATATCTTATTGTATGCTAGCAATAGGGAGATTTCCAACAAGATTTTCAATAACATTAAGAGACTCCCAAATCGGGGTTTCTAGGAAATTCCCATTGATAGCAGTATCTAATATGAACCTATTCAGAGGAGTAATCCTGACATAAAAATTTCTAAGCAGGATAGTAGCGGATTGCTTCTTGATGGCTCTTTTTTGAGAATCATTAATTCTATACCAAGCATCTTTTAAACTTTCACCACCTTTTTGTTTAAAGGTGAGAACCTCTGTCTCACCAAAGGAAAAAGAGCCAGACATAATGACAACTACTAGCAAGATGAATAATTTTTTTTTGTGATTTTTGATATAACACACGAAGATAAAAACTGAAAGGTAAACTAACAAGACTAAAAAAACAAAGGTAAAGGGTAGTGTGCAACTCCCCTATCTTAGCACTCGGAGTACCCGGCAACGGCTCCAGTAATCTTGCTTGATGTGCGAGGTGATGATAGTGAATTCTCGCCTTCGTTGGTAAACCCCAAGTGGAAGGCGTGATGTAGCACAACAGCAAATTTCCCTCAGTAAAGATACCAAGCTTTGTCTCCAGTAGGACTCCGGAGATGATAAGTAGGTGTCAGCGGCGCAACTGACGTGGACCTGCACACAGAAACAAATAACTTTGTTCCCAACGAAGTTCAGAGAGGTTGTCAATCTCTCCGGTCTTGTTGTTTACAAAGGATCAAACACAAGGGATAATGATAGCAACTGAAAGTAAAAGCAGAAAAGTAAATGAGCGTGGAAACAGTGATGAAGATATGGACCGGGATACGTGATGTTCACTAGTGATGTCTCTCTCGCAAAAGACGATAAAACTTCTATGCGATGTGAACAAATTACAGAAGGGCAATTGACAGGATTATGAACGCACCGCAATGCTAACTATGCTACAAAAGAAAGGAAGAGGCTAAAAAGCATGGGCAGAACGCCAAAATAAGTAGACCGAAATCCAACTACATCTACTACTAATCATCCACCTTGAGATATCTATCCAGAACATCTCGCTGGTATTAAGTTGCGAGCCCCACCCAAAGTGTAAACCCAAAGCAACAGACAACTTCATTAAAAAGCACTTTGCGTAAAGTAAACAATCCTTGCAACCGCGGTTACAAGCACCGTTGTTTTCCCCCTTGTGGCAACAGCACATCCCCTAGACTCATGTTTCTGTCACTCAAGCGTGTCATCAGGGGGCATGAACCCACAATCGAGCATAACGTTCCCTCTTGGGGTTACTACCTACTACTTGGCCAAAGCAATAAACAGCAACGGAGAACATGCAAGAATTACTTAAGAACAAAAATATAAGAGATAAGAACCAAATATATTACTCAATCACAATCTGAACAAAATCTCATAATCCATCAGATCCCATCAAACTCAGCATAGTAACAGCAGAGAGATTACAAAAGTACCTCGATCATCTAGGGTAGCTCACGAGGTCTAAACCATGAAGAACAAAGAGGGGAGGATAACATCACATAGCTACTGATCACGGACCCATGGTCCAAAGGAAACTACTCACGGCACATCCGGGAAGCATCCATGGTGGTGAGGAGACTCCCGGAGGTCGGCCCTCCCTCCGGCAGGGTGGCGGGAAGAGGTCTGCTGGTGCTCCCGATCTCGGAAGCGCGGCGGCGGCGGAACAGAGGCGAGATCGCGAAAAAGGGTTCTTCTTTCGAGGGTTTCTCGTCACGGAGAATATATAGGCGAAGGGGGGCAGCCAGGGGGGCCACCAGGGCTCCTAGCGCCCCCCTGTCGCGGCCAGCCCCCGGGGCGCCTGGTCCCCTGGTGGTGGCCCTCTGGCCCCACCTAGGTTCATCTGGAAGGTTCTTCTGCGCTGATTTTTTATCTGATTTTTCCCGAATTTTTGGAGCACTTTTTATATGGGGGAAAACTGAAATAGAAAAACAGCAGAAAACATGAACTGGCACTGTGGTGCACTGAGTTAATAGGTTAGTCCAAATATGATCAAAAGTGTATGAAATTGTATCTAGATCATAGCAATATCACACAAAACATGCATGGAGCAAGAAGAAATTATAGATACGTTTTGGACGTATCATTCACAAAGAGACAAGTACCCTGAGGAGGAGTGTATGGGGTTTGGTTTTCCTTGCGTATTCTCGACTCATGGTATGTGAGTGTACTCTAATATCTGATCCCTCCAGAGATTAGTGATCCATCTAGTAGCTAGAGTTCTCAACTAGTTTTTGAAAATAAACACAGATTTCCCAAAATACGACATCTATGACTAGTAGGTGCTTATTGGCTTCTCGCCCTTCGTTGGTAGGCCCCAAGTGGAAGGCGTGATGCAGTACAGAAGCGAGTTTTCCCTCAGTAAAGATACCAAGGTTTGTCTCCAGTAGGATTCCAGAGATGATAAGTAGGTGTCAGCGGCGCAACTGACGCGAACCTGCACACAGACACAGATAACTTTGTTCCAAAGAGGTTGTCAATCTCTCTGGTCTTGTTGTTCACAAATGATAAAACGCAAGGGGATAATGATAGCAACTTGAAAGTAAATGCAGAAAAGTAAATATAGCTTGGAAACAATAATGAGGATATGGACCGGGATACGTGATGTTCGCTAGTGATGTCTCTCTCCCAAAAGACGATAAAAAATTGCTATGCGAGGTAAACAAATTACAGAAAGGCAATTGACAGGATTATGAACGCACCGCAATGCTAACTATGCTACAAAAGAAAGGAAGAGGTTCAAAAGCACGGGCAGTACGCCAAAATAAGTAGACCGAAATCCATCTGCATCTACTACTAATCATCCACCTTGAGATATCTATCCAGAACATCTCGCTGGTATTAAGTTGCGAGCCCCACCCAAAGTGTAAACCCAAAGCAACAGACAACTGCATTAAAAAGAACTTTGCGTAAAGTGAACAATCCTTGTAACCGCGGTTACAAGCACCGTTGTTTTCCCCCTTGTTGCAACAGCACATCCCCTAGACTCATGTTTCTGTCACTCAAGCATGTCATCGGGGACGCATGAACCCACAATCTAGCACAACGCTCCCTCTTGGAGTCACTACCTACTACTTGGCCAAAGCAATAAACAACAATGGAGAGCATGCAAGAATTACTTAGGAACAAAAATATAAGAGATAAAAACCAAATATATTACTCTATCACAATCTGAACATAATCTCATAATCCATCAGATCCGATCAAACTCAACATAGTAATAGCAGAAATATTACAAAGGTGCCTCGATCATGTAGGGCAGCTCACGAGGTTTAAACAATGAAGATCAAAGAGGGGAGGAGAAAATCACATAGCTACTCATTACGGACCCATGGTCCAAGGAAAACTACTCACGAGACATCCGGGGAGCATCCATGGTGGAGAGGAGACTCCCGGAGGGGGGCAGCCAGAGGTGGACCAGGGTCCCCAAGCGCCCCCCCTGGCGCGGCCAGGGGTGGGGCCGCGTCGGGTGGTTGCCTGGGCCCTCCTGGCTCCCCTCTGGCCCCACCCGGGCTCTTCTCGAAGCTTCCGTCACGCTGATTTTTTATCTGAATTTTCCCGAATTTTTCTGGCACTTTTTATATGGGGGAAAACTGAAATAGAAAAACAGCAGAAAACAGGAACTGGCACTGGGGTGCACTGAGTTAATAGGTTAGTCCAAATATGATCAAAAGTGTATGAAAGTGTATCTAGATCATAGCAATATCACACAAAACATGCATGGAGCAAGCAGAAATTATCGATACGTTTTGGACGTATCAATAGGCTAGATCTCTTGACACCAAAAGTTCCAACATTACTCACAAAAATACCTCAAAACTATTGCAAGTTACTACTACAATTGAATAGCGACCTCAATTACCTACTTTAAGTCAAGACACAACTTAGTGCAACAAGCCAACTCTCTAAACAAGATAAACATGGAAACTTGTGACGCCCCCAAAATCAGACCGTGTACAGTAATCATACATGCAAGGTACACGATCAAGATCAGGGACTCACGGTGAGATATCACAACACAACTCTACAAATAAAAATAATACAAGCTGTTTAATACAAGCCAGGGGCCACGAGGGCTCGAATACAACAGCTCGAGAGCAAAAAGTTAGCAGAAGCAATAGTATCTGAGTACAGACACAAGGATACAAAGGTTGCTTTAAGAAGGCTAGCACAAAATCAACAGTCGATCGAAAAGGCAAGGCCTCCTGCCTGGGAACCTCCAAACTACTCCTGGTCAAAGGGGAACTCGACGTCGAAGAAGGCATCGGGGATCTTCATGTTGCGGTGCTCGGCATCGGGGATATCTTGCTCCTGGACTCCAACGTCGGCTGCAGCGGCCGATCAGGAAAAACAAAAAAGGGGGAAAATAAAGCAGGTGAGTATCTAGCATACCCGCGAGTCTTCCGTTCGCTACTAAGCATTTATGCATTTGTATCAAATGGAAAGGGGAGGCTGTATATAGTGTACTGCAAGGTAGAAAATCAGAATAAGGATAAGAAGCCAGGCCTATCGAAGACTAGCATCTTCCGACGAGTCTTGCAGCATGAGGTAAGAATCAGCCAACAGTTTAATACAACAATAATGAAAGTAACAATGCAGCAGAAGTTGCTGCAGCATTGTATAATAATAAGTTGTAGTTATTAATAATATCAATGCCTCCGAGATCCCCTCCTCGAATTCCCTACGAGGAAAAGAAACCGGAACCAACAATTTAATAGTAGTAGTTTGTAGTGGTAGGATCTGGCTTCAGCATAAAGCGTCCTGTTACCGTGGACACGGCTATTCGAATAGATTATCATCCCTGCAGGGGTGCACTAGTGTGACACTACACGCTCGGATCTCCAGAGTGGCGTACACCTGGTTAGGGAGCACCCCACCGATGCTATCCGACACAACGCAGTCCATCCTACGGCTCATCAGAGAGGTCCCCGCCGGTCTACAGTCCTAAGGGCAAGGGGGTCATGGGCCTATCACCCCTCGCTCTCCGGGTCGTTGCGAGGAGGGTGAATTCCAACGCCGCAGCGCGATCCGTCCCTGCCGCAATGCTGAACTGGACGTCTTTCAGAGCTTTCGAACGAGGCTACATTGCGGAGGCGCCCAAACGCGTAATCCCACGTATAGGTAGTGCGTACAAGCCAAAAGGCTACTCAATCCATCCGCCGAACCCGTTAAGCATTTTATTAATTTTTTGTTGAGACAACCGTTATCGTTGCCCCTTATTGAATGAGTCGCGGACAACGACAACAGTCAGGACCACCAGTAACATCAATGCCTGCCCTGACGTCCCACCAACTTGTGCGGTTACCAACAAGGTGAACCGTCTCCTTACCTTGTCTCGCGTTTGCTCCGAAGATCTCGACTTTCGTACAACAGGACATCTGTCGGCCACGAACAGTACCAGGCCCGCCGCACACCGGTGGAATACACCTGACCTGTCGTTCCGCTAATATACCCTGCGCGGGCACCGTTGGGTCACTTGACTCCTTACCTCTTAAGGACACCAGTTGCTTCGAGTGCCTACCATCAAGTGAAACCAGGAGGAATCACCCTCGATGGTACACTTGAAGAGGTTCGACAGAGACATCAGCGGAATGAACTAAAGAGGAATATTCTCGTCTCACCCCGGTGGTGCCGAGACACCAGCAGAATGAACTAAAGAGGAATACCCTCGTATCATCCCAATGATGCTACGCTACTGAGCCGACGAGAGTGAAATACGAGTCCGTCCACTCGTAAGTCAATCTCGAAGCGACTAGGCAGAGTCTCGCCGTTGTAGGTTCCCTAGGGCGTCTGCATTGATCCGTACCTGTTGCAGTTGTAATATATCGTTTCCGCGATCACTCCCAGAGTGATCACGACCCGCTATTCTAAACCTAGCTAACAATGCGCAGGGTTTACTGCTGAATATAATATATATATTTATAAGGCAGCATACGATAAAGAAAGGTACATCAAGGGGCGACAAAAACATGCTATGCAATTGAATAGGATTGTAACGTAGCAGCAGCAGTAACCATGCCTAGTGCAAGAAATGTACGGAAAGATAGGCGATATCTGGGGAAGGAAAATGGCTCTGTTTGCCTGGAAGCTCGATCAAAAAGGGGGGATGCTGTCGTCGACGACGTAGTCGATCACAGGGGCATCGGCATCGGTCATCGGGACTACCGGACAAAGAGAGAGGGGGGGGGGAAGAAACAATAAATACACAACATAGTAGCAATACAAATTCAACACATGGCAAACACAATGTTACGGTGTTCTAACGCGGTACAAGGTGTATTTCTCGGAGCGGGAATTCATCCGGGGATGAACTACCAGCTCCGGTTGATTACCGTACAGGGTGTCCGGAGGGGGGGTATCATGCCGGAGATGTCGTGGACATCCGACACACGTGTGGGTGGTGTATTCGGGGTAGTTGATCTATTCCGAACAACTTTCGTGTTCGGAATAAATTCATCCGGGTAGTGTAGCAGTACCGGACAATTCATCGGGCTGACGCTCCGGGGGGGGGTGGTTCGATGTTTGGTATGTTAGATGGGTATGGTAGAAAAACAAATACCGTATTCGTTTTCTACGCATTTTTCTGAGAAAAATTGATATATAAATTATTTTAATCCGAGTTACAGATTAAAAGATATTAATTATACAAGTTTAATTCATTTTAAATCAATTAAATCATTTTACATATTCATTTATTAATTACTTAATACAATTAATAAACAATTTAATATACTGACCAGTGGGTCCCACTGGTCAGTGACTAATTAATTAAATTAATTTAATTAGGTTAATTAAACAGGGGGGTGGCCCCACATGTCATCCACTAACAAGTTTAATTAATTACATTTTATTAATCTAATAGAAGTGGTGGCTCAGTGTCATAGACTTAGCAGTGTAATTAACATTTAATTTAATTAACAGGACCTCGGGTCCACATGTAAGTAGGGGGGGTTCTCTATTCTGTTTAGCTTAACACGGGTATTAGTGGGGATGCTGGCCCACTGGTCATACGCTTAGAGGGCGGGGGTGGGTTTCTTTCTCTGGTTAGTTTTAACAAAGTCAATTAGGGGGCTTAACCCCAATCGGGGTCGCCGGTGACCAGCCGTGGCACGGCAGGGGCTCGACGGCCGGGGCGGGCGCCGGGCGTGGCCACGGCGAGCTGCGCGTGCGGCCGCAGCAGCCGCTCCAGCCGGCGGTGTGCCCCGCATGGCAGCAGCAAGAAGCAACGAGTAGTGGCACGGGAGCTTGGCTCCCGTCCATGGTGGCGTGGGCGACGTTCGAGCGGGATGGGAGGGAGGCGAGTAAACGAGGGGGGATAGCACAAGGCGGTGCAGCTCACAAAGGGTAGAGGAAGCTTGGGGGGGCCGGGCAGATAGCGGCGACGACGAATCCGGCGAGGTGGAACCCGTGGCCGTGGAGATGAAGTCGATCGGGGCGGCGAGGTAGGGGCTCCCGGCTTGAGCGCGTGCTCGTGGAGGAGGCAGGCGCTGCTGGCCGCATCTTCTACCAAGGGGTCAAGGCGGGGCGGCGACAATGGCCGCACGGGCGCCGCACGTCGACGACGGGGACCCAGCACCAATGGAACTAGGAACGGGGGGGGGGGTGAAGAAGAAGAGGAATTGGAGGGGGAGGGAGGTTTCTCGCACTAGCGTTCGCAGGGCAGGGGGGGTCGGCCTCCTTGTAGGCGCCGGCAGCCACCGGATCCGTGCCACGGCATGGCCATGCCGCCGTGGCCAGCCGGATTCTGTCCACGGGGTGGGGGAACAGTGCGGGGGGGGGGGGGGGGGGAAGAAGGAGCCGCTGTGGGCTGGGGGGCGAGTGGGCCGGCCTGATGGAGAGAGGGGGGGGTTCTTCCCCCCGGCGCTAGATTAGGTTTAGTTTTTTTTTTGTAATTTCTTTTAGGTATTAAATGAAATGCATAGGCATTTTTGTAAAACTTGAAAGTTGCTCCAATATTAGTGTTAGGTAATATACAGTGGCTACTTAAAGTTTGAACTGTAAATAAAATCATTCATCATTTTATTTAAATAATTATTATTTAATTTGGACTTTTTAATCTACTGTTTTATTTGTTTGCATTATTTTATAGCACAATAAATAACAACAACTATACCAACATGGTCCAGAGATTATTAGTGAATTTATAAAAGTGGTTGGGCAATATTTGGTCAAACTTTAATTGTCACCTAGGTTTTTGTAAGGCCCCTGATGCGGTACTAACTCGGTCTAGTCGCTTTCGCGTACGGTCGGAGTTAGAAGCGCATCAAACGCCACCGGCGCACGACACTCGCACTCGTGTCGCTGCCGGATTCTCGACAACAGGTATATAAAGAACAACTCTACAAGACAGAAATACATATAGATAGATAAATAGAACAGGGCATACAACGCCACTGTCTAATAATACAACATCATCCGAGTGCAACTCATCAATACATCAAGCGGAAGCATAAAAGGGACCGAGTACGTTCAAGATTCAAATGGCCCTAGAGAGGGCTACACATAAAGATCCACCCACGGGAACGTCTGAACCCAACTATAAGATCCTACTGGTCGAGGTACTCGTACTCGTCGTCATCCTTCGGGGGCACCTCCACGAAGTAGCGTCCGGTGCTCGGGCCGAGGTAGTAGTCCACTGCAGCGGCCGGTCAGGCAAAGCGATAAAGACAGAAATGTAAACGGGGGTGAGAACATGTCATTACGGAATAACTAATGCTACAGGAAAAATAATGACATGGACAGGTTGCAGCCGTACTAGCATATATGGTGGCTATTCGTTCTAACAGAATAGGGATGAGATCCAAGAAATTACGTTGACAACGTGTCACAAGTCGGCTATCCACCTACTTACGCAAGCATAACACAACCTCGTTTCTCCCTCGGTCCCCCTGGACGGAGAAAGACAACCAAGGCACGCACACGGTTTGTCAAGTTTTTATAGCATGATTATAATTGATGTTATTCTATGAACATGACATAGGCTCAAAGTTGTCCATAACCGTGGACACGGCTTTTCGAAAAGATTTACCCTGCAGGGGTGTACCAACTGTCCATTATAGACGTCGCATGTACGCCCGGTTTCCACTTGGCTAGGTAAGCGCCTGAAACTCCGGAACGTCAGAGTCCCTCTAACTAACAACACACATATCCGGGTGGCCCCCGGGGAGTCGACATCCAACCTAAGAGCTGGCCACGCTCTCGGATCGGCCTCTTCCGTATCAACAGGGTTTGGGTTACCGGTGAAGCCTCATATGGGGACCGGCCCCTCGCCGGTCAGTTTTGGGCCAGCCAAGAAACTATGTCCTCCTGGCCCTGGTTTGGTTTGGAAACAACTGGGAATCCAACCAGCACACACACGTTGCAAATGTAAATCATCTTGGGCCACCACTATAATGTATGAAGCTAGGTAGGTAAGACAAGGGGGCCCCATAAAACCCCACACACGATTAGGCACGCTCGATCAAAGAACCAATACCCGGAACTCGGGTCCTAGGTGACTCAAATGGAACAAAACACCAGACGGGATAGTCCAGCCTTCCACCTTTCGTCTAGTATAATTAACATCATTTAACAATAATAAATATCAACCAACTTCTTTTATAGCATGATATCCCAACCATAAATATATAGGGTAAGCAGCAAGTTTTCTATCCATACTAAGCAATGGCTGAGCAGCAATAACTTAGCAGAACAATGGTTTGCTGGGATGTGGGGATCATGGCTGTATGGGTTTAAACATGGCATATAAGGTGGATAGGATCAAGCAACAACGTTCTAGGTCTACAGCTAGGCATGAGCAGAAAGTTATAAAGTAATGACACAGTTTCTCCCCCTTGCCTGGTAAGGTAGTCGAAGTAGCACCCACGGTACCCTCGGGCTCGGTGTCGGACAACTCCACGTAAGTCTCCTCGTCAGTCTCGGGTGCTAACGTAAGGATACCGGCAAGGAAAACACACAAGTAAGCAACGGGTGCAAACTCAAACAAGGATGGCATGCTCAAGTTTTATTGATATGGTATGACCCTGTCTAGTCAAGTTTAAATGAAGGTGATGACGACAAGTCATCAACTTCATATGCATTTATTTACATTATAATGGCATTGGTCTAAGCCTTAATTTAGGTGTAAGTAGCATGATAGCATGATATGATCAACAAAACAATTGCAAGAATTTAAACAACGTGAAAGTAAAACAACGATTCCGGAGACGGAGTAGTGTCGGTGAAATTGACACATCGTAGGTGCAACAACAGTTGGAAGTTAGCCACATTTCATATGACAATATGTTAGGGCTGACTTGAGGAAAGAAGATTTGAAGATGACATGGAACAAGATTTGAAAAGATAAGATGAACAACATTTTCAAATGCACTGAAGTTGAAAATGTTGTAAGCAGAAGGATCAGACCTATCCTGGATCAGGTGTTCACTCCTTGCCCACATGAGTTTCACAAAACATCATGAGGATATCACCATAGCAATCCTTGCAGAGAAACACCCCAAAACCATATATAATATGTTCCCATTTGAATTTGCAGAGACTGTTGCAAATTCAACTGGAGTTCAGGGGGCTGAGTGCAAAATTGCACCATATGCATTTTGAAAAAGGTTCAAATGATTAAATCATCACCATGCAACTCCTTGTGAAAAATTACCCAAAATCCATATATGGCATGGGCAATTTTTATTTTGAACAAACTTGGCACAATTTCCAAGAAGATACAGGTGTTACATTGCAGAATGACCAAGCTCCAATTTTAAGAGGGGCCAAGTGCAAAAATGCACCCCACCATGCTGACCAGTAGCTCAAGCTACCCCAAAATGATATACGCTACACCGGCGACTGGCCGACGACTTGCAGCACGTAGAGGGTACACCCAGGTACCCATTCCTGTACTGCGACGCACCGGAGACGCGACAACGACGACGTGTGCTTCACCGGAAAACCACGGCGGCCACGGTCTACAGGCGAATTTCAGAAACGCGCAAAACGATAAGGGGCGCCAAGCTCTCTCCTTTGAGGCCACTGGCGTGCTCTCGACGCGGCCACACTACGCTCGCACTCGTCCAGACCTCGCCGGGGTCACGGGGGTCACCGGCGACACGGCAAGCCGTGACACGGCGGACGACATCGCGGGCACACACGCGCGGTCTACTGCTACTGCTACGGGGAAAAGGAGGGGCGTCATCTCGCTCACCTAGGGATGGCCGGTGACAACTCGCAACGGGGACGACGGAAGGGGTCGACGGCGACGAGGAAGCAGACGGGTCGGAGGCGGGGGTCGTCGTCGCGGGAACGCTCAGGAGCTCCTCCTTGCTGCCTGCGTGAAGCAAGAGGGGAGGTGAGTCCACAGACGGCCAGAACAAGCGCGGGCTCGAGGAATCGTGGCGAGGCGGTGGCGAATTCCTCACCGGAATCATGGTTCCCGGCGGAACAGGGGAGGAGAGATCTCGCTCGAGCGGCGGCGGCGAGGGAAAAGATTGGGGGGAATGGAACCCTAGGGGGGTTCCTGGGCTCGGGAGCGCGGTTAAAAGGGGGGCGGCTCCTTCTAGCCACGTCGACGGGCGTCGACGTCGGTGCCGGCGTCGGCTGTGAGAGGAGGAGGGAGACGACGTGGAAAGGCGACCTGTCCGGGACGCCCGATCTCCAATCGACGGCGGACGAAGCCCCCTCCGTACCGCTTCGCTGGAAAGCAGCTGGGCTGCGGGATGGCAGAGGCCCATTTGGGCCAAGCCTTGCTGGGAGGAGAGAAAACAAGAGGCTAGGCCTTTTGCAAAATAAAGAAATCCCAGCAGAGAAAAAGAAAAGGAAGAAGGAAAAGAAAAGGAGATAGAATATACAAAGAATATATTTTTTTAAACTCCTTTCCTCATGCCAGATCATCCAAAATTGGTTGCACAATTTTTGGATGCAGAGAAATTCACCCAAAATTCAAACAGCACCATTTCCATTTATAATTAAATAGAAAAGTGTCTTTGGGGGATTTTTGGAGAAGAAAAGCAAGTTGAAAAATTCTATGAGCTTGAGATTCCTAATCCTTGCATTTTCCTGGATTTTTCAAAAGTGGTTTGACCAATTTTGGCAACAACAAAAATGTGACCCCTTTTTGAATTCAAAAGCACTTTGAACTAGGGCTACTGATTTTGAATGTTGTAAAAGGATTTTGAAAAGTTGACAATCATGACCAAGACATTTGAATTGGCTATGCCAAACATGAGGTTGAGAAAAGATGCCATGTGAGCAGAACAAAACCAACAATAACTCCAATGCACCACATGGTTCACCTCTGATCACAAGCATTTTGACTCCAATCCCAATGCAACTCAAGATCATCACATGAAAACTCAATAACATCCACCATGACAAGTTACAAGTCCAACATAGGAAGTAAAATTACATGGTGTTTGGTAGCTTATTACATGTGGGCTGTTACATCTCTCCCCTACCAACACAGGATCTCGTCCCGAGATCTAAGCATGAAAAAGCTCGGGATACTCAGAACGGAGATGATCTTCACGCTCCCGCGTTGCCTCCTTCTCCGAGTGATGTGCCCACTGCACCTTGAGGAACTTGACGGTCTTGTTGCGAGTCTTGCGCTCGGACGAGTCAAGAACACGGACTGGACGCTCGGAGTAAGAAAGATCCGCACTGAGCTGGATCTCGCCCAAGTCCACTGCCTGCTCTGGTTGCTTGAAACACTGCTTCAACTGGGACACGTGGAACACATCATGCACCATAGTCAAGCTGTCTGGAAGCTCCAGGCGGAATGCGAGAGGTCCCGGAGTCTCAAGGATGTGGAACGGACCAACGAACCTGGGAGCCAACTTGCCTTTGATCCCAAAGCGGTGAGTGCCCCGAAGTGGAGACACTTTGAGGTACGCGAAGTCACCAACTTTGAAGTCAATAACACGGTGCTTTTTGTCATAATAGGCCTTCTGCCTAGACTGTGCTGCCTTGAGATGCTCCCTGATGGTCCTGACCTTGTCTTCTGCCTCCTGGATCACGTCTGGGCCGAACAATTGCCTCTCGCCTGTCTCGGACCAGTTCAACGGTGTCCTTCACTTCCTGCCATACAAGATCTCAAAGGGAGCTGCCTGCAGACTTGCCTGATAGCTGTTGTTGTAGGAAAACTCAGCATACGGCAAAAACTCTTCCCACTTCATGCCAAACGAGATCACACATGCCCTCAACATGTCCTCGAGAATCTGGTTCACACGCTCAACCTGCCCACTGGTCTGAGGGTGATACGCGGTACTGAAGAGAATCTTTGTACCCAATGCCTCTTGAAAGGCCTTCCAGAAGTTTGATGTGAAGATGCTTCCACGATCAGAACTTATCTGCTTGGGGATGCCGTGCAGCGAAACAATTCTTGCGGTGTACAGCTCTGCCAACTGACTAGCTGAGACAGTCTCCTTGACAGGCAGAAAATGGGCAACCTTGGACAAGTTATCAATGACAACAAAGATAGCATTGTTGCCCTTCTGAGACCTCGGAAAACCGGTGACAAAGTCCATCTCTATGTGGTCCCACTTCCACTCCGGAACCTCGAGTGGCTGAAGCAGCCCTGCTGGCTTCTGGTGCTGTGCCTTCACTCTCCTGCACACATCACACTGGGAGACAAAACGGGCAACATCCCGCTTCATACGAGTCCACCAAAAACGTTGCTTGAGGTCCTGATACATCTTGGTGCTACTAGGGTGGATAGACAGCTTTGAGTCATGGGCTTCTTTCAAGATGACCTCTCTGAGATCTCCTTCCTTGGGAACAACAACTCGCTCCTCGAACATCACGGTGCCGTCATTATGCACTGAAAAGCAACCGTACTTTGGAACTGAGGCGGCAATACCCTGTTTGACCTTCTGAATCATTGAGCTACCAGACTGAGCTTCACGAATCTTCTCACGGATAGTGGGCTCTACCACAAGGTTGGCTAGATAGCCTGCTCGAACTAGCTCGAGATTGAGCCTTCGAAAGGACTCACACAAATCAGGGTGGATCTTCTGCACCTGGACACTGTTGCAATCGCCCTTGCGGCTCAACGCATCGGCTATGACATTCGCCTTGCCAGGCGTATACTGAATATCCACGGAGTACTCAGTAATAGTCTCGAGCCATCTCCTTTGCCTCAAGTTCAGGTTAGGCTGTGTGAACAAGTACTTTAAGCTTTTGTGATCGGTGAACACATCAACCTTCCTCCCTAGGAGGAGGTGTCGCCAAGTAATCAACGCATGAATCACTGCAGCCAGCTCTAGATCGTGGGTCGGATAATTCCTCTCAGCCTGCTTCAACTGTCTCGAGTTTTAAAACACAATACTCCGTCCCTGCATTAACACTCCGGCAAGGCCATTCAACGAGGCGTCATAGAAAACTTGACACGGCTGTGACTCGTCTGGCGGTGTAAGGATTGGAGCTGTGGTCAGCCTTAGCTTCAATTCATCAAAAGCTGCCTGGCAAGCCTGTGACCAAATGTACCTGTTGCCCTTGCACAACAACTCCGTCATCGGCTTTGCTATCCTGGAGAAATTCTCGACAAACTTCCTGCAATAGCTGGCAAGTCCGAGAAAACTCCTCAGCTGCTTGACATTCTTCGGCGGACTCCAATCCTGAATCGTCCGGACTCTGTCTGGGTCAACGGCAATGCCCTCTGAGGAAATGACATGGCCAAGAAAGTTGACCTTATTGAGCCAAAACTCACACTTGGAGAACTTGGCATAGAACTGGTGATCTCTCAACTTCTGCAACACCAGTCTGAGATGCTCCTCATGCTCAGCCTCTGACTTAGAAAAGACAAGGATGTCGTCGAGGTAGAGGAGTACGAACACGTCAAGCCATTCTTGGAACAGATAGTTCATGGCCCTCATGAACGTCGGAGGTGCGTTTGAAAAGCCAAACGTCATGACCGTAAACTCGTACAGTCCATAACGAGTGCGGAAGGCTGTCTTGGGAATGTCCTCTTCACGGACACGAATCTGGTGGTACGCCATCTTTAAATCAAGCTTTGAAAAGACCTTTGCTCCATGCAACTGCTCAAACAGGTCATTGATGTTGGGCAAAGGGTACTTGTTTTTGATGGTCTTCTTGTTGATGCCACGGTAGTCCTGGACCAACCGGCTAGTACCATCTTTCTTTTTCACAAAAAGGCACGGGGCACCCCAAGGGGAAGTGCTCGGACGAATGAGCCCATCCTTTTCAAGCTTCACAAGCTGCTCCTTCAACTCAATCAGCTCCTCCGGACACATCTTGTAAGGCTGCTGAGATATCGGCTGTGTACCAGGTTCTAGCTCGATCACGAACTCAATAGCACGCACGGGTGGAATACCTAGCAACTCCTCTGGGAAGACATCTGGGAACTCTCGAACCACTCTGACCTCCTCGATCAATGGAGCAACTCCAGTGTTCAGAGCGTACAACTGTGCTGATCCTGCTGTCGAGCCACAACTGTACCAAATCTCTGCGCCTGAATCGTGCATCAGCAACACGGTCTTGAACGGACAATCAATCTTGGCCTTGTACTTGACAAGCCAATCCATGCCCAAAATGACATCAATGTCGGAACGGGTCAAGACTATCGTTGATGCTGAAAAGATAGCACCCTGGATAGAGATCTCCACATCTGGAACAAAAGGAGCGGAGTTTGTCTTGGAACCCGGAGAAACGATAGATAACTGCTGAGGCAAACCCTGCGGGTGTAACTCCGCACGCTCAACAAATGCTCTTGAGACAAAAGAGTGGGAAGCTCCGGAATCAAACAAAACTGTCGCTGGAACTGAACACACAAGCAACCTACCAAGCACAATCTCAGACGACTGCTGGGCTTCTGCCAAGGTCACGTTGTTCACACGGAGCGCTCGTGGCTGGGCCCGCACCATCGCGTTGCTCGGTGTAGAGCGAGGTGGAGGTGGAGGCAGCCGAGCAAAGCGGGGGTCGGTGCACTGCGGAGACTTGTGCCCCGGCTTGCCACACTTGAAGCACGTGATCTCTGGCCTGGGCTGGCCCTGTGGAGCCGGCGGCCTCGCGGAGGGTGGAGTAGAGCGAGGTCCGTGCTGCACTGGGACGGGAGGGCGGGCAAAAGTGCGGACAACTGCCCCCCTCGGCTGAAACTGCTGACGCTGCGGCTGAGTCTGAGGCTCTGCAACCCAGGACTTTGCCTTCTTGTGGACCATCACTGCTAAACTGTGCTCTCTCTGCTTCCTCTTCTCTGCGGAACGCTCTTCCTCAGCAAACTCCTGTCTGATAGCCTGGTCGACGAACTCTGAGAACAGGCGTGGCGTGGACAAGGTGAGCGCATACTTGATGTCCGTGGCAAGACCACCGCGGAACCTGGCAATGCGCTTGGCCTCTGTCGAGACCTCCTCTGGAGCGTACCTGGCAAGCCTGACGAAGGCCAGGCTATACTCCTGCACAGACCTGTCCCCCTGCCTCCGAGCTAAGAACTCCTCGCGCTTCCTCTCGATCAGTCCACTGGGGATATGAGCAACTCTGAAATCCCTGACGAAGTCCTCCCAAGTGATCTCTGCATCACCCTTGTTAGCCTTGTACGTCAAGAACCAACTGCCTG
The DNA here is from genome assembly GCA_950022295.1 of Bromus sterilis. NCBI lineage: Eukaryota > Viridiplantae > Streptophyta > Magnoliopsida > Poales > Poaceae > Bromus > Bromus sterilis. Next base: position 339,724,057 of record OX465596.1, on the reverse strand, counting down.
CGGCACCCTGAAGCTGGAAGGAGGCGAAGGTGATGTAGTCGACGGGTCTGACGGTGTTCGCATTGACGTTCTTCTTGATATCTGCGATCCAGTCATCCGCCTCCAGCGGGTCTCGAGCCTCAGAGAACCTGGGGGGTTGATCGCGAGGAACTGCTGCAGTGTGGTGTACTGTGGTCGATCACTCCTCTGGGCACTCTGGTTCTGCAGCATCTGTAGGATCGCAGCTGTGCCCTGAGCCACTGCGGCTACAGCCTCCCCAAGGATAGGGTTCTCTGGCGGCGGCATGTTCGCTCTTGGCATCCTGTATACAGGAACACTTATGAGAACATGGTTGAAACATTGAAGTAACCGGAAGATAAAGCAATATTGGCAACAAAACTTCCTCACGAGGTATGAGAAAGCCGAGGCTGAAATTCCACCAAGGTTAACCTGGAAAGTCGATAGCTAGGTGCTACTGGAATCCCCAAACCAAGATCATCCGAAACCAAGATAATAATCTGCTAGCGAGCACACAACAATATATACGAGCGGTTGGAAACCTGAACAATGAGACATCTGCCCTGAGCGACCCGCCATCACGGTCGTCCATAGGGGAAAAGACACCACATCCATATTACCATAGGATGCCCGCCAATCCTGTATGGACGTTTCACCTGGGGTACGCCGTAAGCGAGGTAGAGCAGTCAACCCCAAGTGGCGGCTCAGTGGTCTCAAAGACGCCAACACATCTCGTCGCTAGCAAAAAATTATAGAGGAATCGGAGCCTCATGTAAACGAGAACCTAGATTGTTTTGAAAGGGGATAAGTAGCACAGAAAAACAACGTTGCACTACCTCACGGAAAAAGGGGTGGAGGGTGGGATAAGGAGAAAACAGAAAGAGGTCCTACTCTCCGAAATTTTTCCTATATAACTACCAAAATAGTTTCTAGACTCAACTTCGACCAGTAAAGGGTCCTGCAGTCAGTCCTGCTCTGATACCAAGTTGTAAGGCCCCTGATGAGGTACTAACTCGGGCTAGTCGCTTTCGTGTCCGGTCGGAGTTAGAAGCGCATCAAACGCCACCGGCGCACGACACTCGCACTCGTGTCGCTGCCGGATTCTCGACAACAGGTATATAAAGCACAACTCTACAAGACAGAAATACATATAGATAGATAAATAGAACAGGGCAGACAACGCCACTGTCTAATAATAAAACATCATCCGAGTGCAACTCATCAATACATCAAGCGGAAGCATAAAAGGGACCGAGTACGGTCAAGATCCAAATGGCCCTAGAGAGGGCTACACATAAAGATCCACCCACGGGAACGTCTGAACCCAACTATAAGATCCTACTAGTCGAGGTACTCGTACTCGTCGTCATCCTCCGGGGGCACCTCCACGAAGTAGCGTCCGGTGCTCGGGCCGAGGTAGTAGTCCACTGCAGCGGCCGGTCAGGCAAAGCGATAAAGACAGAAATGTAAACGGGGGTGAGAACATGTCATTACGGAATAACTAATGCTACAGGAAAAATAATGACATGGACAGGTTGCAGCCGTACTAGCATATATGGTGGCTATTCTTTCTAACAGAATAGGGATGAGATCCAAGAAATTACGTTGACAACGTGTCACAAGTCGGCTATCCACCTACTTACGCAAGCATAACACAACCTCGTTTCTCCCTCGGTCCCCCTGGACGGAGAAAGACAACCAAGGCACGCACACGGTTTGTCAAGTTTTTATAGCATGATTATAATTGATGTTATTCTATGAACATGACATAGGCTCAAAGTTGTCCATAACCGTGGACACGGCTTTTCGAAAAGATTTACCCTGCAGGGGTGTACCAACTGTCCATTATAGACGTCGCATGTACGCCCGGTTTCCACTTGGCTAGGTAAGCGCCTGAAACTCCGGAACGTCAGAGTCCCTCTAACTAACAACACACATATCCGGGTGGCCCCCGGGGAGTCGACATCCAACCTAAGAGCTGGCCACGCTCTCGGATCGGCCTCTTCCGTATCAACAGGGTTTGGGTTACCGGTGAAGCCTCATATGGGGACCGGGCCCTCGCCGGTCAGTTTTGGGCCAGCCAAGAAACTATGTCCTCCTGGCCCTGGTTTGGTTTGGAAACAACTAGGGATCCAACCAGCACACACACGTTGCAAATGTAAATCATCTTGGGCCACCACTATAATGTATGAAGCTAGGTAGGTAAGACAAGGGGGCCCCATAAAACCCCACACACGATTAGGCACGCTCGATCAAAGAACCAATACCCGGAACTCGGGTCCTAGGTGACTCAAATGGAACAAAACACCAGACGGGATAGTCCAGCCTTCCACCTTTCGTCTAGTATAATTAACATCATTTAACAATAATAAATATCAACCAACTTCTTTTATAGCATGATATCCCAACCATAAATATATAGGGTAAGCAACAAGTTTTCTATCCATACTAAGCAATGGCTGGGCAGCGGTAACTTAGCAGAACAATGGTTTGCTGGGATGTGGGGATCATGGCTGTATGGGTTTAAACATGGCATATAAGGTGGATAGGATCAGACAACAACGTTCTAGGTCTACAGCTAGGCATGAGCAGAAAGTTATAAAGTAATGACATAGTTTCTCCCCCTTGCCTGGTAAGGTAGTCGAAGTAGCACCCACGGTACCCTCGGGCTCGGTGTCGGACAACTCCACGTAAGTCTCCTTGTCAGTCTCAGGTGCTAACGTAAGGATACCGGCAAGGAAAACACACAAGTAAGCAATGGGTGCAAACTCAAACAAGGATGGCATGCTCAAGTTTTATTGATATGGTATGACCCTGTCTAGTCAAGTTTAAATGAAGGTGATGACGACAAGTCATCAACTTCATATGCATTTATTTACATTGTAATGGCATTGGTCTAAGCCTTAATTTAGGTGTAAGTAGCATGATAGCATGACATGATCAACAAAACAATTGCAAGAATTTAAACAACGTGAAAGTAAAACAACGATTCCGAAGACGGAGTAGTGTCGGTGAAATTGACACATAGTAGGTGCAACAACAGTTGGAAGTTAGCCACATTGCATATGACAATATGTTAGGGCTGACTTGAGGATAGAAGATTTGAAGATGACATGGAACAAGATTTGAAAAGATCAGATGAACAACATTTTCAAATGCACTGAAGTTGAAAATGTTGTAAGCAGAAGGATCAGACCTATCCTGGATCAGGTGTTCTCTCCTTGCCCACATGAGTTTCACAAAACATCATGAGGATATCACCATCGCAATCCTTGTAGAGAAACACCCCAAAACCATATATAATATGTTCCCATTTGAATTTGCAGAGACTGTTGCAAATTCAACTGGAGTTCAGGGGGATGAGTGCAAAATTGCACCATATGCATTTTGAAAAAGGTTCAAATGATTAAATCATCATCACCATGCAACTCCTTGTGAAAAATTACCCAAAATGCATATATGGCATGGGCAATTTTTATTTTGAACAAACTTGGCACAATTTCCAAGAAGATACAGGGGTTACATTGCAGAATGACCAAGCTCCAATTTTAAGAGGGGCCAAGTGCAAAAATGCACCCCACCATGCTGACCAGTAGCTCAAGCTACCCCAAAATGATATATGGCATGCCTCAAAATGAACAGGAGGTTGAAAATCCAATTTGAATTTGAATTCAAATTCAAATTGAAGAAAAGATAAACAAAACAGAAAAGAAAAGAAAAGAAAAAGAAATAAAAGAAAAGGAACGAAGGGGCTCCAGCGCTGGGCTGGATTCGGCCAACCGGCCCATTCCTCAGCCCACCATGGGCTCAGCCCGCTGGCCACTCGGGCAGCTCCCTCACTGACGTGAGGGGCCCGGTCGTCAGCCCCTGGGCAATGAGACGCGGCAAAAAATAAAAAGGGGGGGAGCCAGGGATCGAACCCGGGTCTCCCAGGCGCAAGCAGCTCTCCCTCGCCACTGCACTGCGAGTCGGTTTCTGAATCTACAAGGGTGCCAGCCTGCTCAACCTGTGCTGCACACGGTGACTGAACTGAACTTCGACAGACACCCGACCTGACAGAGCGCGGAGCGAAACGGCGACGAGCCTCTCCTCGGCTACGCTACACCGGCGACTGGACGGCGACTTGCAGCACGTAGAGGGTACAGCCAGGTACCCATTCCTGTACTGCGACGCACCGGAGACGCGACAACGACGACGTGTGCTTCACCGGAAAACCACGGCGGCCACGGTCTACAGGCGAATTTCAGAAACGCGCAAAACGATAAGGGGCGCCAAGCTATCTCCTTTGAGGCCACTGGCGTGCTCTTGATGCGGCCACACTACGCTCGCACTCGTCCAGACCTCGCCGGGGTCACGGGGGTCACCGGCGACACGGCAAGCCGTGCCACGCCGGCCAGCATCGCGGGCACACACGCGCGGTCTACTGCTACTGCTACGGGGAAAAGGAGGGGCGTCATCTCGCTCACCTAGGGATGGCCGGTGACGACTCGCAACGGGGACGACGGAAGGGGTCGACGGCGACGAGGAAGCAGACGGGTCGGAGGCGGGGGTCGTCGTCGCGGGAACGCTCAGGAGCTCCTCCTTGCTGCCTGCGTGAAGCAAGAGGGAAGGTGAGTCCACAGACGGCCAGAACAAGCGCGGGCTCGAGGAATCGTGGCGAGGCGGTGGCGAATTCCTCACCGGAATCATGGTTCCCGGCGGAACAGGGGAGGAGAGATCTCGCTCGAGCGGCGGCGGCGAGGGAAAAGATTGGGGGGAATGGAACCCTAGGGGGGTTCCTGGGCTCGGGAGCGCGGTTAAAAGGGGGGCGGCTCCTTCTAGCCACGTCGACGGGCGTCGACGTCGATGCCGGCGTCGGCTGTGAGAGGAGGAGGGAGACGACGTGGAAAGGCGACCTGTCCGGGACGCCCGATCTCCAATCGACGGCGGACGAAGCCCCCTCCGTACCGCTTCGCTGGAAAGCAGCTGGGCTGCGGGATGGCAGAGGCCCATTTGGGCCAGGCCTTGCTGGGAGGAGAGAAAACAAGAGGCTAGGCCTTTTGCAAAATAAAGAAATCCCAGCAGAGAAAAAGAAAAGGAAGAAGGAAAAGAAAAGGAGATAGAATATATAAAGAATATATTTTTAAAAACTCCTTTCCTCATGCCAGATCATCCAAAATTGGTTGCACAATTTTTGGATGCAGAGAAATTCATCCAAAATTCAAACAGCACCATTTCCATTTATAATTAAATAGAAAAGTGTCTTTGGGGGATTTTTGGAGAAGAAAAGCAAGTTGAAAAATTCTATGAGCTTGAGATTCCTAATCCTTGCATTTTCCTGGATTTTTCAAAAGTGGTTGGACCAATTTTGGCAACAACAAAAATGTGTCCCCTTTTTGAATTCAAAAGCACTTTGAACTAGGGCTACTGATTTTGAATGTTGTAAAAGGATTTTGAAAAGTTGACAATCATGACCAAGACATTTGAATTGGCTATGCCAAACATGAGGTTGAGAAAAGATGCCATGTGAGCAGAACAAAACCAACAATAACTCCAATGCACCACATGGTTCACCCCTGATCACAAGCATTTTGACTCCAATCCCAATGCAACTCAAGATCATCACATGAAAACTCAATAACATCCACCATGACAAGTTACATGTCCAACATAGGAATTAAAATTACATGGTGTTTGGTAGCTTATTACATGTGGGCTGTTACAGTTTTAATATTGCACCCAAGGCATTTCAAGATTTGATTTGAATTCAAATGAAAAGGGTTGGACTTTTTATTGATTCATGATGAACAAGGTCCATGATCACATTGCTTTTGAATATCACCCAACATGATTATTGAAAGGATCAATGCAAAGGTGATAAAAGTGAAATTAGCAACAGTGATTTGACTGTAGCAAAAGGATTACTGTTCCAACAATAGTGATTACTGTTGGGTTACTGTAGCGTGACACCCGGGGTGTTACAAATCTCCACCACTACAAAGAATTCTCGTCCCGAGAATTAAAAAGTAGTGGTAGGGCTAAAATTTTGGTTTCGTATTCTAACGAATCTTCTTGGAATTGCTGCCCTTCTCGAAGTTTTTAATCCTTCATGTGGTTGTCTTCATTACTATGCATCAGTGCATCTCGACGAGTTGTTATCCTTTCTTTGGGGTCTTCATCGTACTTAGGATGAAGCTAGGAGGAAAATCCAAGGGGGTCGGATGGGTACCTGGTTAATCAACCGAGGTTGTCCGAGGGAACGGTGTACAAAGTATCTTCCAAGTTTATACTCAGAGGAATACATCGAGAAAAAAAAAAGGTATGAGAAGTTTCAAGCGGATAGACATGCATTCGATGTCGATGAAGAATGATGAAAAGGGGGTCAGAGCATCAGGCACAAGCACTGAGTCTGATATCTGACGGAATATCACAAGGTAGACGACATGAGTCAGGTTTCGATCCTGTGGAACTGTGGGTTATGGGGCCACATTGAATAAGAAGGGTGGCGACATTCCATGCGATCGCGATGCAAGGTTTTTCAGAGACATTTCGTCAGTTATCTCGGCAACAACGTCGGTAACAAGGACAGTGGACAAAGAGAACCACTTGGCAAAGCTCTCGTCCATCGTCGGTAACCAAAAAGGTTATCCACGATAGTAACAGGTTGTACCACAGAGTAGTACATCAAAGTGTTTACATAAGCAGGGGATTATCACTGCTCAGTTAAGACACCTTATAGGAAAGGTTAAATAGACCAATCGAAAAGAAGATGTGATGATACACATGTATCAGGTGTATATCTTTCCCAAGGGAAAGCAGAGAACGATATACTCGACCAAGTTGTATTGGCAGAGAGTCAAAGGAGGTTGTCAATGATAACACAAATCATCGAGGGCAAGGATGGTATTTCACATGATGAATCCAATTGACACATGGGAGAAGCCATGTAAGATTAGTCAGATAATAATCCACCAAAGGTCGGATGGTTCGCAAAGAATCTGATGTGAGTATCGGCACTCAACCAGAAGGAGAAAGAATGCAAAGGCATCGTGTGATAGAAGCATCAGAATAATTCGATGCTTGAATACAAAGGAATTACGATTTCCAGATCGGGAGGTGGATGTAATTATCCACATAGACTTGTAGGTGGCAGGCGATTGCAAAGGCGATGAACACTGAGGTTCTCAGAAATTTATCGGAGAGTAATCTTCAGATTCTTGAGGTGAAGTAAGCGATCATCTTGGGTGAAGGGCTCTCCGGGAGGAAAGGGGTACGAGAACCTAAAGTCAGAGTTAGTAAAATCCTACCAACAAGGATAAGAAGGTAGAATTCTAGAGTCATAGGTAAGAAGAAAAGGATCCTAATACCATAGATATCACACGTAGTGACATCGATGTGGGCCCATAAGCCAAACAGTAAGTTAGCAAAATAGTTTTTGCAAATACTAGACTCAACTTCGACCAAGGAGTTGGAAGGGGTATCCTAGAGGCAGTCGGCTCTGATACCAACTTGTGACGCCCCCAAAATCAGACCGTGTACAGTAATCATACACACAAGGTACACGATCGAGATCAGGGACTCACGGTGAGATATCACAACACAACTCTACAAATAAAAATAATACAAGCTGTTTAATACAAGCCAGGGGCCACGAGGGCTCGAATACAAATGCTCGAGAGCACAAGTTAGCGGAAGCAATAGTATCTGAGTACAGACACAAGGATACAAAGGTTGCCTTAAGAAGGCTAGCACAAAATCAACACTCGATCGAAAAGGCAAGGCCTCCTGCCTGGGAACCTCCAAACTACTCCTGGTCAAAGGGGAACTCGACGTCGACGAAGGCATCGGGGATCTTCATGTTGCGGTGGTCGGCATCGGGGATCTCCTGCTCCTGGACTCCAACGTCGACTGCAGCGGCCGATCAGGCAAAACAAAAAGGTGGAAAATAAAGTAGGTGAGTATCTAGCATACCCGCGAGTCTTACGTCCGCTACTAAGCATTTATGCATTTGTATCAAATGGAAAGGGGAGGCTGTATATAGTGGACTGCAAGGTAGAAAATCAGAATAAGGATAAGAAGCTAGGCCTATCAAAGACTAGCATCTTCCGACGAGTCTTGCAGCATGAGGTAAGAATCAGCCAACAGTTTAATACCACAGTAATGAAAGCAACAATGCAGCAGAAGTTGCTGCAGCATTGTATAATAATAAGTTGTAGTTATTAATAATATAAATGCCTCTGAGATCCACTCCTCGACTTCCCTACGAGGAAAAGAAGCCGGAACCAACAGTTTAATAGTAGTAGTTTGTAGTGGTAGGATCTGGCTTCAGCATAAAGCGTCCTGTTACCGTGGACATGGCTATTCGAATAGATTATCATCCCTGCAGGGGTGCACTAGTGTGACACTACACGCTCGGATCTCCAGGGTGGCGTACACCTGGTTAGGGAGCACCCCACCGAGGCTATCCGACACAACGCAGTCCATCCTACGGCTCATCAGAGAGGTCCCCGCCGGTCTACAGCCCTAACGGCAAGGGGGTCGTGGGCCTATCACCCCTCGCTCTCTGGGTCATTGCGAGGAGGGTGAATTCCAACGCCGCAGCGCGATCCGTCCCTGTCGCAATGCTGAACTGGACGTCTTTCAGAGCTTTCGAACGAGGCTACATTGCGGAGGCGCCCAAATGCGTAATCCCACGTGTAGGTAGTGCGTACAAGCCAAAAGGCTACTCAAGTTATCCGCCGAACCCGTTAAGCATTTTATTAATTTTTTGTCGAGACAACCGTTATCGTTGCCCCTTATTGAATGAGTCGCGGACAACGACAACAGTCAGGACCACCAGTAACATCAATGCCTGCCCTGACGTCCCACCAACTTGTGTTGTTACCAACAAGGTGAACCGTCTCCTTACCTTGTCTCGCGTTTGCTCCGAAGATCTCGACTTTCGTACAACAGGACATCTGTCGGCCACGAAAAGTACCAGGCCCGCCGCACACCGGTGGAATACACCTGACCTGTCGTTCCGCTAATATACCCTGCGCGGGCACCGTTGGGTCACTTGACTCCTTACCTTTTAAGGACACCAGTTGATTCGAGTGCCTACCATCAAGTGAAACCAGGAGGAATCACCCTCGATGGTACACTTGAAGAGGTTCGACAGAGACATCAGCGGAATGAACTAAAGAGGAATATTCTCGTCTCACCCCGGTGGTGCCGAGACACCAGCAGAATGAACTAAAGAGGAATACCCTCGTATCATCCCAATGATGCTACGCTACTGAGCCGACGAGAGTGAAATACGAGTCCGTCCACTCGTAAGTCAATCTCGAAGCGACTCGGCAGGGTCTCGCCGTTGTAGGTTCCCTAGGGCGTCTGCATTGATCCGTACCTGTTGCAGTTGTAATATATCGTTTCCGCGATCACTCCCAGAGTGATCACGACCCGCTATTCTAAACCTTGCTAACAATGCGCAGGGTTTACTGCTGAATATAATATATATATTTATAAGGCAGCATAGGATAAAGAAAGGTACATCAAGGGGCGACAAAAACATGCTATGCAATTGAATAGGATTGTAACGTAGCAGCAGCAGTAACCATGCCTAGTGCAAGAAATGTACGGAAAGATAGGCGATATCTGGGGAAGGAAAATGGCTCTGCTTGCCTGGAAGCTCGATGAAAAAGAGGGGATGCTGTCGTCGACGACGTAGTCGATCACAGGGGCATCGGCATCGGTCATCGGGACTACCGGACAAAGAGAGGGGGGGGGGAAGAAACAATAAATACACAACATAGTAGCAATACAAATTCAACACATGGCAAACACAATGTTACGGTGTTGTAACGCGGTACAAGGTGTATTTCTCGGAGCGGGAATTCATCCGGGGATGAACTACCAGCTCCGGTTGATTACCGGACAGGGTGTCCGGAGGGGGGTATCATGCCGGAGGTTTCGTGGACATCCGACACACGTGTGGGTGGTATATCCGGGGTAGTTGATCTATTCCGAACAACTTTCGTGTTCGGAATAAATTCATCCGGGTAGTGTAGTAGTACCGGACAATTCATCGAGCTGAAGGTCCGGAGGGGGGGGCGGTTCGATGTTCGGTATGAAATTAACTTTTAATTTAATTAACAGGACCTGGGGTCCACATGTAAGTAGGGGGGTTCTCTATTCTGTTTAGTTTAACAGGGGTATTAGTGGGGATGCTGGCCCACTGGTCATACGCTTAGAGGGGGGTGGGTTTCTTTCTCTGGATGGTTTTAACAAAGTCAATTAGGGGGCTTAAGCCCAATCGGGGTCGCCGGTGACCAGCCGTGGCACGGCAGGGGCTCGACGGCCGGGGCGGGCGCCGGGCGTGGCCACGGCGAGCTGCGCGTGCGGCCGCAGCAGCAGCTCCAGCCGGCGGCGTGCCCCGCATGGCAGAAGAAAGCAGCAACGAGTAGTGGCACGGGAGCTTGGCTCCCGTCCATGGCGGCGTGGGCGACGTTCGAGAGGGACGGGAGGGAGGCGAGTAAACGAGGGGGGATAGCACAAGGTGGTGCAGCTCACAGAGGGTAGAGGAAGCTTGGGGGGGGGCGGGGAGATAGCGGCGACGACGAATCCGGCGAGGTGGAACCCGTGGCCGCGGAGATGAAGTCGACCGGGGCAGCGAGGTAGGGGCTCCCGGCTTGAGCGCGTGCTCGAGGAGGAGGCAGGCGCTGCTGGACGCATCTTCTACGAAGGGGTCGAGGCGGGGCGGCGACAATGGCCTCACGTCGATGACGGGGACCCAGCACCAATGGAACCAAGAATGGGGGGGGGCGAAGAAGAGGAATTGGAGGGGGAGGGAGGTTTCTCGCGCTAGGGTTCGCAGGGCAGGGGGGGTCGGCCTCCTTGTAGGCGCCGGCAGCCGCTGGATCCGTGCCACGGGGTGGGGGAACAGTGCGGGGGGGGGGGGGGGGGGAAGAAGGAGCCGCTGTGGGCTGGGGGGGCGAGTGGGCCGGCCTGATGGAGAGAGGGGAGGGGGGGTTCTGCCCCCGGCGCTAGATTAGGTTTAGTTTTTTTTTAATTTCTTTTAGGTATTAAATTAAATGCATAGGCATTTTTGTAAAACTTGAAAGTTGCTCCAATATTAGTGTTAGGTAATATACAGTGGCTACTTAAAGTTTGAACTGTAAATAAAATCATTCATCATTTTATTTAAATAATTATTATTTAATTTGGACTTTTTAATCGACTGTTTTATTTGTTTGCATTATTTTATAGCACAATAAATAACAACAACTATACCAACATGGTCCAGAGATTATTAGTGAATTTATAAAAGTGGTTGGGCAATTTTTGGACAAACTTTAATTGTCACCTAGGTTTTAATATTGCACCCAAGGCATTTCAAGAATTGATTTGAATTCAAATGAAAAGGGTTGGACTTTTTATTGATTCATGATGAACAAGGTCCATGATCACATTTCTTTTGAATATCACCCAACATGATTATTGAAAGGATCAATGCAAAGGTGATCAAAGTGAAATTAGCAACAGTGATTTGACTGTAGCAAAATGATTACTGCTCCAACAAAAGTGATTACTGTTGGGTTACTGTAGCGTCACACCCGGGGTGTTACAAAACTCAAGAGAGTTCCAGCAACAAACTAAACAAAGAGCTCTTTAAAAAGGTAAGCATGAAAACTAAGAGCTAAACATGACAGCAGCTACAAAAAGATAAAGAACACACAACAAAAGAAAGATAAGCATGAACATCCTATGAAGTGTTCTAGTTTAAATTGGAGCGTGTTTCTCTCCCACACAAAGAAACCTGGGTTCTAACTTGTTGTGAACAGAAATCAAAGCTAAAGAAAACTAAAAGTAAAGACCAAGATGCTCCAAGCATAACACATAATGCATGAAGTGATAAAAATATAGTGTAACGAAGGACGAACTGATAATTTTTGATGAATAAGGGGATGCACGGGGGCATCCCCAAGCTTAGACGCTTGAGTCTCCTTGAATATTTCTTGGGGATGCATGGGGGCCTCCCCAAGCTTGAGCGTTTGACACTCCCGGATCTTCTTTCATCATCTTCCTTCGCACACTTGAAAACTTCCTTCATACATAACTCATCATAAGCTGAATAGAGAGGTTAGTACCCATAAATAAACAATTTGCCTCTACTGGAAATAAAGATTTTCTTGAAGGGCTAATGTTTCTCAAGACCTCCAAAAGTTTGTGCAAATAAAAAGCTAGCGCAAGAGTTGCAAAACCGAGGAAAGGCAAAACGTGGAAGAAACTGTGAAAAACAGACTATCAGGTAGTAAATAATGTTTTTGGGGTACTTCTGCAACTCAAATCAAGAAACTCAGTACACACGCCGAAAGCTAATTGCATAGAGCACTCTCTGAAAAAAAACTCAGATAAAAAATATGATCTGGTGATTTATCGGGAATTTTTTTCGTCCAAGGACAGAATCTATTTTCTGGACAGCATGTCACAACTTTTGAACTTTTTTGCAATAAGAGGCTAAACTTGGCACAAAGTTTGAAAATAAATATACAATGATGTTTCTACAGTAGTAACAATCATCAAGACCACTAAAAATAGAAGTAAAAAACATCTTGGGTTGCCTGCCAACAAGCGCTTTCTGTTACGCCTTTGAGCTAGGCATGGAGATTACAAAAGATGCTCACAAAGGAATAAGAGTTTAAGAAAACGAGAGCATCAAGAAGCAAATGTGAAACACATTTAAGTCTCACCCACTTCCTATGCCTAGGAAACTTATAAACAAATAAATCAAAGAAGCACAAAGTGACATGCATAGGAAGGTGGAAAAAGAACAACTTCAAAACTTTCAACATAAAGAGAGGAGTTTTAGTAATATGGAAGTTTCTACAACAAAACTTCCCTCTCTGAAAATAATTTTCAGTAGTATCATGAATAACATCAAGAATATAACTATCACATAAGTCATGACTGATATGTTCCAAACGTATCTATAATTTCTGCTTGCTCCATGCATGTTTTGTATGATATTGCTATGATCTAGATACACTTTCATACACTTTTGATCATATTTGGACTAACTTATTAACTTAGTGCACCCCAGTGCCAGTTCCTGTTTTCTTCTGTTTTTCTATTTCATGTTTCCCCCATATTAAAAATGCTCCAAAAATTCGGGAAAAATCAGAAAAAAAATCAGCGCAACCGAAGCTTCTGGAAACACCTTGGTGGGGCCAGAGGGCCACCACCAGGTGTCCAGGCGACCTGTTGTCGCGCCCTAGGGCTTGGCCACGCCAGGGGGCCGCCTGGACATCTAGTGGCCCCCCTGGCTGCCCCCTTCGCCTATTTATTCTCCGTGACGGGATTCTTCCGAAGAGAGAACCCTTTTTCGTGATCTCGTCTCTGTTACGCCGCCACCACGCTTCCAAGATCGGGAGCGCCAGCAGACCTCTTCCCGGCACCCTGCCGAAGGGAGGGTTGACCTCCGGGAGCCTCTCCTCCACCATGGACGCTTCCCGGATGATCCGTGAGTAGTTGTGAGAACCCGGAAATAATTTCCAGACTCGCATGTGTTTAATTGTCAATCCCAGGATCATTGTTGACAACATAGTGAAATGGTATCATTGCAGAATACATAAAGATTTTACAAGTACCATAAGCTGCCATAAGGTATACATATAAAATGTCTCATGACATTTGTTACAATCATGAAAGAGCGGAAAGTAAAAATGCGTAGCGACTCCGTCTCAGCCACAGGCAGTCGATGTAGTCCACGTGACCTCACTCCTACAGATCGCCATAGTAGTCGTAATCATCACCTTCGTCTTCATGGAACTCTGTTCAACAAAATTATTGCCATGAGTACATTTCGTAATCAACATGCCTTCCGGGAAAGTTCCTAGTAACTACATGAGGCTTCAAAGGAACGTTGTATGGTTCTTTTGCATAAAAGCTAATTTTGTTTGAAAAACATAATAGTTTGATAAAGCGGTTTTAGATGAAAACAACATTTTATCCATCATAACTTTCAACAATGTGAGGATCCTCGATCTACTCACATCCTTCATAGGTTCCAAGAATAGGGGCAAAGAGGGAATAAGCAAGACAGGTTCCCGTATGTCAAGAAAGATTCATGTGTCGTCCATGACCGTGGACACGTCTATTCGAATAGTTTTACACTCTACAAAGGTTGTACCCTTTACCCACACGACACAATCTCGTCTTGTTGCCACTAGTGGCCGCTGGCGTAGTACACTATTTTGTATACCGGCAGGGAGATTGTGTCGAGGTCTTTCATTAGACCCACCCTTACTATGCCATGCCCACTAGGTTTCACAAGGTAGTAACCGCAGTTCACAGTCCTTGCCCCCTTTTGTGCCGGGGTTCTCCTCGCAAGGCAGCTGTCCCATCTGCGGTACGGCGATGAAGATAATACAGATGAACTAACTAATTAACCAAGACAGTGCCCATATAGCTTGTGGTTGTACGGTTGTCACAATCTTCAAATCCAAGACTTATTGGGCCTCATGCGGCACGGACGACGGATTGCCCCCTTCACCTTGTAAAGGGCAGCCAATCGCTCCTTCAATCCTTGGTCCACCTGTTGCCCGCGCCAGTATTTAGATGGTAAGTTTCACCCAGAGTAGAAGAGAGTAGAGGAAGTCAAATGGCCAACCGGCCTAGCTTAGCAAGCTCAGTAACAAGTTTCAAGTGTTAATGATCCGAAGATCATTCAGCTAAGTACCTATAGAATAATTAGCATGGCTAAGCATTTCTACTCTATTAGATTACTATATAGTTCTACTCAGGTGTCAAGTAAATAGGCGACAAGCGGATCAGGGTAAATGTGTCAATCGACACGCTAGCTACAAGATAAAATAGCATGCATATAGTGGTTATAAATACAATGCAGTTTTGTAAAACATAGGATAAACATGATCAAAGAGGGAGGCATGCCTTCGTTGTTGAGTCCATCTTCAGTTACTTGAATCTGTCAATGTCCAACATCGTCACTCCCTACTCGTCGTAACGATAGCAAAGAAAAACAAATAAATACCAAAGCACAAGTAAATCCAAATAACATTCCAAATAGATTAAGGTTGGATGGACAAGATATTTATCAAGATGGAGATTCCAAAATGAGATAGAACGATAGGAAGATAAGTTGAGAGGATTCTATGGATATGAAAGGATTGGATTGATATGGCTAAGGAAGGCTCGATGGTCAAGACTAACATTCTAACAAGAACTATGATACTAGCAGCTAGTAGTGCCCACTACACATCACAACTAACTATATAAAAACTACCATATAACAACGCAATGGCATCAACACATGGAATTGAACCATCCTATACACTTAACTACACAATCACAACATGGCATGACGAAGGTAGAAGTTAACCACAAATAAATATTTAGACATAATCTAAATATTTATAATGGTCAAGGCATCCAAACATGTACATCAGTAATATAATAATTCAAAAGAAAGTACTCCATAAGAACCAAACCAAAATATGTCAACTAATATAAACAAGTTAAATAACACATCAAATAAATAAACAATTGTCCTAGACATGACATGGTAATACAAGCTAATATAACCTCATTGTACCACAAGCATTAACATGACATGTTTAAGAGTAAAATTAACCACAAATAAATATTTAGATGCTTCTAAATATTTATAATGATTAACATCAAGCAGAATCAAAGATCAAGCATAACAACTATTGGCAATCGTTACCATAATAAAATAAAATCCAATAAAAATTCAACTAGCTATAGGATTACATTCACATACTTGGAACAATATACCAAGCTACGCATGCTAAGCATACGAAAAAGGCATAAGCAAACCACCATGAAAGTTTAACTACTCTAAGCATGTGATGAACTATTGCAACACAAACAACACACTCATAATACTAGCATGAGACACATGCAATCATCTACAAAAGGAACCAGAAGCTAAGTACCCTGGTACAACACACGAAACATCTAAGACATGGAAGATTACTATCATGACATAATGTCTAGTCTCAGTCATACCACAAATGAGATATAAGATAAACATGCTATAATGCTAAGCATGAAGATGATGATCACGTGAGATATCACACTATGCTACCAATACAATATACCTCATAACCATAATATAACTTAGATGATATCACCTACCAAAAACATCAACCATGGCATATCACACAACTCTATAATACTAGTTATGAGAAATAAACATATGAATGTAGCATACTAAGCATGTGGGAAAGTAAACAACAAGATTATGACATCAAGCAATTCAACATGTAAATACAAATAGAAATAACAAGATGACATGCATTTCTATTTAGTACATCCTACGCAAGCAAAGGCATAAGATATTCAACTAGGCATCATAGAATACAATTTGGTACACCATATGTATTCTACTTATAGAATCACACAACATCACGTCATGATATTGATCAAGCAAGAAGCTATCCTACTTAATTAAACTATATGAGATCATAAACTACTAACATGCATCTCTACCATGAAAGGTCTAACCATATACATGTACTTAGAATAGTAACTAGCAATTTGTAACACAAAAAAAGATACAATCAAAATATGAATTTGACTATGAGCAAGTGGCAACATGGCATGGTAATAAACCAAGATAAATAAAAACACATTATAGTTAACAAGATGTAATAAGCTATGTTCTATAACACTAGAATAATTCTAGATAACAATAAAAATAGTAACCATGACATAATGCATCCAACCATGTAAACTTGGATAACTACATCTAAGAGGAACAACTAGGCAATAATATTTGGTGCAAAGAACCACCATGTAAATATTCTCAAAAAAGAAAGCATTTGATTTGACTACTAGCATAAGCATAAAGGAACTATGCAATAACACATAACAAAAATATATAAACATCTATCATAGACATGACATGATCTAAAATCTATAAATAAAACATGTGACATGTAAAAATAAATATTTAAACCAATCTAAGATATCATCATGCTAAGCAATAAAATAAAATAACCAAGACATGGAGTATTTAATGATTCGATAAATAAAGAAAAGCCTAGAATAATTCTACGAAATTATAAGCATGGCGAACATTCACAAAAAATTGTACGCATGAAAAGAACGAACTACATAATTTATAAAGAAGATAATAACACGATACAAGATATGAACTATATTTAATAACACAATAAAAATCTAGATCAAATTTACAATACTAAACATGAAAATAATTCACAAAAACCCGTACTAAGAATAAAACCTGAGTATACATCATAACTCAATTATCAATCCCAATATACGTACAACTATATTTAAAATTTTGATGAAAATAAAATTAATCTAGTAAATAATACATAATTCATAGGATTATGAAATAATTACGGGCGACTCGTAGGCACATCATGAACATAAGGAAAAATATATCAAACTAACACAAAGTTCAGCGATCAACTATTACACAAGAAAATAATTCACAAGAACTAATATAAAGATATATTACACTACTACATGATCGACGAATTATCTCATGAAACCATACATAACTAAATAAAATCTACACTAAACTATTGACCAAACAAGTAATCTAACTTCATCAAAGGGTTTCTATAATCACATGAATCAATTACTATATTGGGCATGAAGTCAACCGAGGAACGAAAATATGCAAAACAAACAATGCCATCGGATGGTCACCGATTTTGGTGCGCGCGGCCAACGACATAGATAAGTTGAATCATGATGTCTAAAATATTCTATGAGTGACGTTAAGAACGCGTGCAAAAGGAAGTGGATAGAGGCTCACCGAATTAGATGAATCGATGGAATGAACTCAATGAACAGTTTACGCGTACATGTAAAATTGTCCACGTGTGTTCAACGAATCGAGTTCTTTCTTCCCTGAATGGAGCTTTGGTATGACGGAGAGTCTTCTTGGCACAAGGGAGCGGATGAAGATGCTTGGAGTCATCCGCATCGAGCACCGGCGTTCTTAGGTCACCATTTCTTTGGAGAGAGAGAGAGTTCTGGATAGGAAGAGGAAGAAAGAGGCAGGTTTTGCTACTGTAGTGGAAGAGCAGGAGGAGGGGCAGGTTTATATATCTTCTGTTTTTTGGGAACTGTCCTGATTTATTGGAATTAAGGTAGGCAAAAATTATGTGTTGGCTGTTTCTCTCCCTGTAGGTTGTAACGTACACAGAAGAGGTGAAGAGGAGGAGGTGCTCTCGCTAGCAGGATGAGATGGGGCCAGTTCGGCCAGGCCCATGAGAGGAAGGAAAAAAGGAAATAAAGAAAGAAGTTGTACGGTCTAGGAAAGAGGAAGATAAAAAGAATTAAAAGAAAGAAAGAGAGAGGGGCTTTAGAATTTAATCCATAACTTGGGAGAGAAATAAATAAATAATTTTCCTTTTTGAAAAGGAAAATCTAGAAAGGAATTTTACGCTCAAACAAATATCAAATGAAGCTCTAAAATACAAATGCGCACAATTTAATATGCCAAAGACAAGAAAAAAATATTCGATGAAAGGAAAGCAATAAAACTCAAATTCAATTTAGGTTGGTATTTAATCAAATTAAACCTCCAAAATTAGGAAAACTCAAATTAAGCTTTTAATAACCAAATAGAAAAAACGAAATTTTCTGGCACTATTTTTTTGGAAAAAATAAACATTCCGAGCATCGGGATGTTACAGTAGTCTACCTTGGATCATGGGTCCGTGATCAGTAGCTATGTGATGTTCTCCTCCCCTCTTTGTTCTTCATGGATTAGACCTTGTGAGCTTCCCTACATGATCAAGGCACATAAGTAATTCTTTCTGCTGTTGCTATGCTGAGTTTTCTAGGATCTGATGGATTATGAGACTATGTTCAGTTTGTGATTGAGTAATATATTTGGTTCTTATCTTTTATATTTTTGTTCTTGAGTAATTCTTGCATGTTTTCCATTGCTGTTTATTGCTTTGGCCAAGTAGTAGGTACTGACTCCAAGAGGGAACGTTATGCTTGATTGTGGGTTCATGCCCCCTGATGACTAGCTTGAGTGACACAAGCATGAGTCTAGGGATGTGTTGTTGCAACAAGGGGGAAAACAACAGTGCTTGTAACCACGGTTGCAAGGACTGTTTACTTTACGCAAAGTTCTTTCAATGCAGTTGTCTGTTGCTTTGGGTTTATACTTTGGGTGGGACTCGCAACTTAATACCAGTGAGATGATATGATGACACATTATTCCCAATGGCACAATGAACGCGCTCCAACGGGTAGGAAGGTAAATTCTGTCGAGGAGATTTCCTCCCTAAATGAAAAAGTTGACTTGATTATGTCTCTACTTACCAAGAAATCTCCTATTGATCCTCATGATGTTCCTTTAAATTCTTTGGTTGCTCAGGAACAAGTAGATGTGAACTTTATCTCTAGAAACAACTTCAATAATAATGCTTAAAGGGGTAATTTTGCTAGCAATCCTAGACCGTTTCCATCCAACTATGGGGACAATAAAACTTATCCTAGCAACAAGAACCCCACCTCTGGATTAGAAAGCGTGCTTAAAGACGTTATCACTACTCAAAAATCCTTCAACAAGAGTGTTGTGGAAAGATTAGACAAATTAGATAATCTCTCATTGAAGGTAGACAACTTAGTCCTAGACATTGAGATGCTTAAAATTAGAACCTCTCCCCTCGAGGAGAGGAAGGCACTCCCATTAATGCTATCCAATTGCAAATTAATGAAAACATTTGGATGATGGCTAAACTTAAAGAAATATGTGATAGAGAAAAAGATGAAGAGGATATAATTAAGAGCCTTCCTACACACCACACTGTTGTTACTATCCAAATTGTTGAGGACACCCAAACTATTAGCACCCAACACACTCCTAGTCCCATTGGACCTATTAATGGTGATGCTAATACCTCAACCATAGAAGAAGAAACTCCTATGAACATAGAGGCTTTCAAACAAGTGAGCCTAGATGACACCACTACCACCTTTGATAGTAGTGACATTGATTATGATAGTTGCACCCTTTCAGAAGTAATTAGCTTGCTACACGAAATGTCTAGAGACCCCCCATACTAGCACACTAAATCTTGCCTTCGCGGAGCATATCACTAATGCTCTCATCAAAGCTAGGGAGGAGAAGCTTAGAATAGAAACCTCCATACCTAGGAAGCTAGAGGATGGTTGGGATCCTATGATAAAAATTAAATTGAATAACTTCTCTTGCTATGCTTTATGTGATGTTGGAGCTAGTACCTCCGTTATGCCCAAAAGAATTTATGCTATGTTTGAATTGAAACCTTTTGATCCATGTTATTTTGGTGTTCATCTCGTTGATTCTTCCGTAAAGAAACCTTTGGGGAAGATCTACGATGTTCTTATCATTGTCAATGACAATTATGTTCCCGTTGATTTCACTATTATGGACATAGAGTGTGAACCTTTATGTCCAATTATTTTGGGACGTCCTTTTCTTCGCACCGTTAGTGCTATTATTGACATGAAAGAGGGGAATATAAAATTTCAATTCCCTCTTAAAAAGGGGATGGAATACTTCCCTAGGAAAAATATTAAGTTACCTTTTGACTCCGTTACACGGGCTAGCTATTCTCTCTCTCTTGATAAAACTTGATCTTTTTGCTTTATTTCTAGCTTAAAGGCGTAAAAGAAAGCGCTTGTTAAAAGGCAACCCAAGATGTTTTTACTTCTGTTTTTAGTGGTCTTGATGATTGTTACTACTGTAGCAACATCATTGTATCTTTATTTTCAAGCTTTGTGCCAAGTTTAGCCTCCGATTGCAAGAAAATTCAAAAGTTGTGACATGCTGTCCAGAAAACAGATTATGTCCTTGGACGAAAGAATTAGCCTAAAATAACCAGATCATCTCTTTAATCTGAATTTTTTTGACATCGTGCTCCATACAATTGTTGTTCGAGCGTCCGTTTTTTTATTTGAGTTGCAGAAGTACCCCGAAAAAGTTATTTACTACATGATGTTTTGTTTTTCACAGATTCTGCGACGTTTTGCCTTTCCTTACTTTTGCAAACCTTAAGCTTGCTTTTTATTTGCAAACACTTTTTGGAAATATTGAGAAATAGTATCTCTTTAAGAATATCTTTATTTCCAGTAGAGGAAAATTATTTTATTACGGGTACTAACCTCTCTAATCAGCTTATGATGAGTTATGTATGAAGGGAGTTTTCAAGTGCGCGAGGGAAGATGATGAAAGAAGATCCGGGAGTGTAAAACGCTCAAGCTTGGGGATTCCCCCATGCATTCCCAATAAATATTAAAGGAGACTCAAGCATCTAAGCTTGGGGATGCCCCCGTGCATCACCTTTTCCATCAACAATCATCAGTTCGTCCTCCGTCTCACTATATTTTTATCACTTCATGCGTTATGTGCTATGCTTGGAGCGTCTCGCTCTTAGGTTTACTTTTTAGTTTTCTTTAGCTTTGCTTGCTGTTTATAACAAGTTAGAACCCAAATTACTTTGTGTGGGAGAGAAACACGCTCCACTTCAAATTAGAGCACATCATAGGATTTTCATGCTTATCTTTCTTCTGTTGTTTGTTCTTTATGTTTTCGTAGCTACTGCCATGTTTAGCTCTTAGTTTTCATGTTTATCTTTTTCAAGAGCATTAGTTTAGTTTGTTGCTGGAACTCTCTTTATTTTTCATGTTTATCTCGCTAAGAGAGTTGGATATTGCACTGAGTTGTGTCTTGTCTTGAAGTAGGTAATTGAGGTTGCTATTCAATTGTAGTAGTAACTTGCAATAGTTTTGAGGTATTGTTGTGAGTAATGTTTGAACTTTTGGTGTCAAGAACTCTAACCTATTAATGATAGGTGTCGTATTTTGGGCAATCCGTGTTTATTTTCAAAAACTACAAAAACTAGTTGAGAACTCTAGCTACTAGATTGATTACTAATCTTTGGAGGGATCGGATATTAGTTTACACTCACGTACCATGAGTCGAGGATGTGCAAGGATAACCAAACCCCCATACACTCCTCCTCGGGGTACTTGTCTCTTTGTGAACCTCCTCATTAGATTGAGAGTTAGCGATAATAAGTGCATGAGTTCTTCGGACTAATGTAAATATTAAAAGTTGACACTTCCACCTCCTCATATTTGCTAGCCTCTTCGGTACCGTGCATTGCCCTCTTCTCACTTAGAGAGTTGGCGTCCAGCTCGCCCGTGCATCCAAACCCTTCGCATGATACGCTCTGTCATCAAAAACCTCCTTATATCTTTCCTCAAAACAGCCACCATACCTACCTATCAAGGCATTTCCATAGACTTTCCGAGATATATTGCCATGCAACATCCACCTCTTCATGGCACTATCTTCATGACATACATGTTCCTGCTAAACTGGCAGAGGCATACATTTGCATACATCATGATAGCTACATCTTCTTGTAAAATAGAGTGTTGCCCTTAAGTGAGGAAAACATCCCAAAGAGGACAAATTTAAAAGATCCGAAAGAGGGAAAATGAGAGTTAAATAGAAAGAGCCATTGAGGACACCAAAAAAATAAAACAAAATAGAAAAAAGAGAAAGGAAAATAAAAAGAGAGAAAGGGGCAACACTACTATTACTTTTGAAAGATCCACACTCTTACTCCCTCTATATCCTGTTCTCCATAGAGATGATCATATATGCATATAGCTATGTGGGGACCTTCACACTATAGAACTTGGCTTGTATATTCCAAGGATGAGCCTCCTCAAACGAGCTCTAGGTCTTCATGAGCGAGCAAGTTGGATGCACCCCCACTAGTTCCATTGGAGAGCTTTTCTTAGCTCATATGTGCATCCGTTGCATGGCAATCCCTACTCCTCACATCATATCTATCATTTGGCCTTCTCGCCTATGATTTTTCTCATTGATGTGAGCCTTTGACACCCTTTTTGCCTTCCTCCTCCACCATATTTCTCTTACGCTCATCCATTGCATGACTGCTCAAAATATCTAAAGGGAGTGGATCAAATTTACTTGTACTTGGCTAGTGGTCTGGGGACGAGTCAAGATAAGATTCCAAAGAAGAGTAAGTGACGGGGATCAGCCCCGGCAAATCCCATGGTCAGGGACCCTGGTTTTGTCATAGAGAAGGCACAGGTTGGACGATACTCGTCGTCTAACAGGAGAAGCACTTCATGCTCGATATTATTACCTTAGGGGGCGATTATAGGGGAGGCCAAGGCGAGTTCTCGCAAGACCATGAGTGTAGATGCGTATTGGATTGATCTGGACGTCTCCCCTCCCAGCCTTTATATACTAGGCTAGGTCTCAGGGAGTCCGTACTAGGTTACAAAGATAGTTTCCTAGTTCTAGTCACTCGCGGAGCTTGTAGTGAACTCAAGCGAGGAAAATAAGAAAGCACCCACTCGGTAAGTCATCGAGTGCTTGGGCAGATCATATTGTCGAATACTTGTCGAGTCTTTTGCGAGTAGTCACTCGAATTCTTTACTTGTCTTTGGGGTGAGGGAGCACCCGAACCCTGAAAGCACGTTGTTTTCTGCTGGAGCGAGTGATCACTCGAGTACGTGTATGCTTCCTGGGTGAGGGAGCACCCAAACTCGCCTGAAGGTACTCCCGATGGGAGTAAGAGATTTTAGAATCCGAAAATGTTGACATCAAGAAATAGATACCTTTTTTTTCAATTGCTTTTATCTTGATTCGTCCCTCTTGAGATGTCACTCTGATATGCATTGTCATGCTGTTTGGTGACCTATGATGACGCTTGCTTCTTTGATCCTTCGCGTCTTCTGGCCGATCATAATGATCATTTGGACGTTATGCTGCGTGGTGCCTGTTGGATTTCCAAGGCTTGTATGGGAAACAGGCGAGATTCGACGTGTCCTTTAAATAGTGCTCACCGTGTGAAGGAATCTTGTCTTGTAATTCGTAACGCCCGACCCATTTGGTCTTTGATGTAATCATGGCGCCGCCTGGGCTTCTGCGTTATTTCCCTGGTTTGCCCTTGGATTGTGTTATAAATACCTCATGTGGTTTCCTGTCCTTGGCATCCATTCTTCGCATCTTTCTCTTCTTCTTCTTCGCCATATGGTGCCCAAGCGTGGTCGTGGTGTGACTAGGCGAGGTCGTGGCCGTTGTGGCCGTGGTGGCCGCACACCTCGTTCTTCACGCGGTGTATGTCGTGGTGTTGCGTCGGCTTCTTCTTCTTCTTCTTCTTCCATGGAGGAGGGTTTTTGGCGCTATGATTTTCTTTTGTGTGTTCTTAGCCGGACCGCTGCCCGGATTCCGCTTCCGTTCTCGTTTGCCTCCATTGCTTCTAAGCTTAATTTGAGGGGTTGATACGTCCCAAATATATCTATAATTTCCGCTTGCTCCATGCATGTTTTGTGTGACTTTGCCATGATTTTCTAGAACTTTCATACACTTTTGAGCATATTTGGACTAATATATTAACCAGTGCACCCAGCTGCCAGTTGCTGTTTTTGTATTCCAGGTTTTCAGGCCATTAAAAGTGCTCCAAATAATCCCGAAAAATCAGATAAAAAATCAGCGACCCGGAAGCTTCCGAAAACACCAAAGGAGGGAAGGGGGGCCACCACAGGGACTCCAGAAGGGTCCCTGGCGCGGCCCCACCCTAGGCCGCGCCAGGGAGCCTCCTGGCTGCCCTGTGGCCCCTCTCGGTGCCCCCCTTCGCCTATATTTAGCCATCGGGGTGGAAACCACTAATATCGATCTCTTTTCTGCGATCTCGCCTCTGTACCGCCGCCGCCGTTTCCAGATCGGGGCTGCCTGGAGAAGCTGCCCCGGCACCTTGCCGGGAGGAGGAACCCCCTCCGGGAGACCATCCATAGCCATGGACGCCTCCCGTATGTACCGTGAGTAGTTTCCCTTGGACCATGGGTCCGTGACCAGTAGCTATGTGATGTACTTCTCTCCCCTCTTTGTGCTTCCACTTTCGAGACCTCGTGAGCTGCCTCACATGATCGAGGCACTATTGTAATTTCTGCTGTCGCTATGCTGAGTTTTCTGGGATCTGATGGATTATGAGACTATGTTCAGATTGTGATGAGTAATATATTTGGTTCTTCTCTTTTATATTTTGTTCTTGAGTAAATTTTTGCATGTTCTCCGTTGCCGTATTTTACTTTGGCCAAGTGATTTGTTGCAACTCCAAGAGGGAGTGTTATGCTTGATTGTGGGTTCAGCCCCTTGATGTCTAGCTTGAGTTACAGAAACATGAGACTAGGGGATGTGCTGTTGCCACCAGGGATAAACAACGGTGCTTGTATCCGCGGGTGCAAGGATTGTTTAATTTACGCAAAGTTCTTTTAATGCATATGTCTGTTGCTTTGAGTTTACACTTTGGGTGGGATTCACAACTTAATACTAGAAAGGTGTTCTGGATAGATATCTCAAGGTGGATGATTCGTAGTAGATGCAGTTGGATTTCGGTCTACTTACCTTGGTGTACATCCCATTGCTTTTGAGCCCTTCCTTTCTTTGCAGCATAGTTAGCATTGCGGTGCCTTCATAATTCTGTCAATTTCCCAGCTGTGATTTGTTTACCTCGCTAGCACTTTTATCGTCTTTTGGGAGAGAGACATCACTAGGGAAAATCACGGAACCCTGGTCCATCTTCACATTACTGTTTACACCCTTAGTTTACTTTCAGTCTTGACTTTCAGTTGCCACTTTTATTATCTCTTGCGTTGATCCTTTGTAAACAACAAGGCAGGAGGAATTGACAACTCCTCTGTACTCGTTGGGGGCAAAGTTATTTGTATCTGTGTGCAGGTCCTGTCAACTCCCTAACCAGAAGCCAATTTCTGGCGTTGTTGGCACCTTCTTGTATTTCTGCAAGTCCTACTGGAGAC
Organism: Bromus sterilis; assembly: GCA_950022295.1. Lineage (NCBI taxonomy): Eukaryota > Viridiplantae > Streptophyta > Magnoliopsida > Poales > Poaceae > Bromus > Bromus sterilis. The sequence continues at coordinate 339,698,218 of OX465596.1, read as the reverse complement.
AAACCTTGGTATCTTCACCGAGGGAAATTTGCTGCTACGCTACATCTCACCTTCCACTTGGGGTAACCAACGAGGAGTGAGAGAACTATCCTCACCGTATCAAGCCAATTTCTGGCGCCGTTGCCAGGGACTCCAGTCTACAAGATAGGGGAGTTGGACACTATCTTTTATCTTTGCTTTTTAGTCTTGTTAGTTTACCTTTCTGTTTTTACTTTTGTGACCCTTATAAAAAATACCAAAAATACTTTTTACCTTTCTTGTGTAGTCAAGTATGTTAGGAGTTGGTACTATGAGGGAATCCGAGGTCTTGGATTTCCACCAAAGGAACGGGGAGAATATGAAGAAGGCATGGGGCAGAATTTCTGAAGCACATAAGGCAAATATGCCTTGGTTACCTATAAGAATTGTGCTTAGAAATTTTTACTTTGGCCTTTTTAAGTGGTGTAAGCACTCTCTTGATCTTATAGCTGAAGGAGACTTTCTAGAGTGTGATGAAGCTAGAGATCTTGAAATTATACATGGTTTATCTAGTTATTTTTTTTATGATGGTATTGATACTTTTGTAGACAGAATTGCTACTATTGAGAAGAGACTTGATGCTCTAGACTTTAAAGGAGTAGAAAAACTAAATCCTCCTAGAGAGGAGATTTTGGAAATAAAAAATGACTGGGAGCCTTTTGTTAGGTTTGTTATCTCTAATCAAAACTTCCTTGCTTTTTGTGACATTGGATCTACAGTTTCTATAATGCCAAGCTTTATTTATGATTCTTTGTACCTTGCAAGCATGGACAAATTTCCATCTTTCCATGAACATTCTAATGGTGATATTTCTGAGATCCAGGGAAGATTGAAAGATGTCCAGGTCATTTTTCTTAAAAGAAATGTGGAGATTGACTTCTTCATCATGAAGGTCAATCGAGGAAATATAGTGCATGGAAGGGACTTCCTCCGAGCTATGAAAGCTTCATTGATATAGGTAAAGGACAAATACGTTTGCGTGGTAAAGAAAAAGGTACGTACCTTTTCCCTCGGAAGAACAAGGATGAGCTTATTGAAAACCCTTTTGAGATCCTTGGTGAACCTTCCAATGATTTTGGAGAACTTTGATCTTTTGCATTAAGCCTAGCTAATGGCTTTAAAGAAGCGCTTTCAGGAGGCAGCCCGCAACGAATTTAGGTTTTAATTTTTGATTTTCTTCTGTTTTTAGTGGTCTTGATGATTGTTACTACTTTAGCAACATCATTGTATCTTTATTTTTCAAGCTTTGTGCCTTTTATAGCCTCATACGACAAGGGAAGTGAAAGTTGTGACATGCTATCCAGAAAACAGATTCTGTCCTCGTGACTAGAAAAATCAGAGAAAAATCCCAGTTCATCTTTTTGAGTTGAAATTTTTACACAGCGTTCTATATACAATTACGAAACTTGTGTATGTTCTGAGTTTTTTTATTTGAGTTGCATAAGTACCCCTAAAAAAATAGTTTTTACCTGCTGGTCTGTTTTTCACAGATTCTGTCCTGATTTGCCTTTTCTTCGTTTTGCAAACCTTAAGCTTGCTTTTTCTTTGCAAAAACCTTTTGGAAATCTTGAGAAATAGTAGCTCTTCAAGTTTATCTTTATTTCCAGTATAGAAACAATTATTTTAGTTGGGTACTAACCTCTCTAATGAGATTATGATGAGTTACGTATGAAGGGAGTTTTCAAGTGTGCGATGGAAGATGATGAAAGAAGATCTTGGTGTGTCAAACGCTCAAGCTTGGGGATGCCCATGTGCACCCGAATAAATATTCAAGGAGACTCAAGCGTCTCAGCTTGGGGATGCCCCCGTGCATCCCCTTGTTCATCAACAATTATCAGTTCGTCTCTCGTTGCACTATATTTTTATCACTTCATGCGTTATGTGCTATGCTTGGAGCATCTCGCTCTTTACTTTTCTAGGTTTTTTTTACTTTGTTTGTTGTAGTAACAAGTTGAACCCAGCTTACTCTTTTGTGTAGAAGAGATACACGCTCCGCTTGAACTAGAACTCCTCATAGGATTTGCATGCTTATTCTTTTTAGCTGTGAGTTTTTCTTTTTCTTTTCTTAGCTGCTGCTCTGTTTAGTTGTAGTGCTTTAGTTTTTTTTCTAGAGCTTTTATTTTGTTTTAGGTTGAACTTTATATAGGTTGCATGTTTTATCTTGTTAGAGAGTTTGCCTGTTGCACTGAGTTTTGTGTCTTGACTAGAAGTAGGTAGTTGAAGTTTCTTTTCTCTTTGTATTAGTAACTTGCAATAGTTTTGAGGTATTGACTAGAGTAATGTTTGAACTTTTAGTGTCAAGAGCTCGAGCCTATTAGTGATAGATGTCGTATTTTGGGCAATCCGTGTGTTCTTCGAAAACCAAAAACTCCTATTGAGAACTCTAGCTACTAGATGGATCACTAACCTCTGGAGGGTTCGAATATTAGAGTACACTCACTTACCATGAATCGAGGATGCGCAAGGACAACCAAACCCCCATACACTCCTCGTCGGGGTACTTGTCTCTTTGTGAACCTCCGGATTAGATTGAGAGTTACCGATAATAAGTGCATGAGTTCTTCGGACTAATGTGAGTATTCGAAAGTTGACACTTCCACCCACCTATACTTTTTCTAGCCTCTTCGGTACCGTGCATTTCCCTTTCTCACCTTGAGAGTTGGCGCATACTTCGCCGGTGCATCCAAACCCTTGGCACGATACGCTCTGTCATCATAAGTCTCCTTATATCTTTCCTCAAAACAGCCACCATACCTACCTTCAAGGCATTTCCATAGCCTTTCCGAGATACATTGCCATGCAACGTCCACCTTCTCATGACTTGATCCTCATGTCATACATGCTACTTTCTTGATCGATGAGCCGAATGATAGTTGGGCCTTCCCAACTATCCTGACGCGCTAGTATCATTGCATATCCTGCTATCCTGGCAGAAGCATACATTTGCATCATCATAGTTATATCTTCTTTATGTGAGTACCTTTGTAAAGTGTGAAAGATCTCCTTTATTCTTGTAAAATATAGAGTGTTTCCCCTAAAGTGAGGAAAAGATCCCAAAGAGGACAAAATCAAAAGATCCCAAAGAGGAAAAATGAGAGTTAAATAGAAAGAGCCATTGAGGCCACCAAAAAATACAAAAAAAATAGAAAAAGAGAAAAAGAAAAATAAAAAGAGAGAAGGGGCACACTACTATTCCTTTTGAGAGATCCACACTAGTACGTCATCCTCTATCCCTTGTACTCCATAGAGATCATCATCATGCATATAGCTATGTGGGGACCTTCACACTATAGAACTTGGCTTGTATATTCCAATGATGAGCCTCCTCAAACAAGCTCTAGGTCTTCTTGAGAAAGCAAGTTAGATGCACCCCCACTAGTTCCCTTGGAGAGATTTTAGCTCACATGTGCATCCTTTGCATGGCAATCCCTACTCCTCACATCGTATCTATCATATGGCCTTCTCTTTCCTATGATTTTCCTCATTGATGTGAGCCTTTCACACCTTTTTGTCTTCCTCCTCCACCTTCTTTCTGTTTCGCCTTTTAGGTGTCAACTTTCTTGCTCACACTCATCCACTGCATGAGTGCTCAAAATATCGGAAGGGAGTGGAACAGTTTGACTTGTACCTGACTAGTGGTCTGGGGACGAGTCAAGATAAGAATCCAAAGGAGACCAAGTGTGAAACTTTAGTAGATAGTTGTTCTCAACAACCTTTTTTCTCTCTTTTTCCCAGTCCCCTTCTTGCACGCAAACACCATCTAGAGACATTCGAGTCACGGACAGCGAGAGCTCTTGCAACTTTTGTTCCTTTGTTGCTTGTGTCAATGCTAATATAGACTCTTGATTGTTAAGACTTGAATTGAATTGCATGCTTTGATTGCTTTACTTAAAAGTCCTTATATGGTTGTGTGGCATGTCACCATAGAAATTATGCTTGTTACCATTTACCTACTCGAGGACGAGCAGGAATTAAGCTTGGGGATGTTGATACGTCCCAAACGTATCTATAATTTCTGCTTGCTCCATGCATGTTTTGTGTGACTTTGCCATCATTTGCTTGACTTTCATACAGTTTTGAGCATATTTGGACTTATCTATTAACCCAGTGCACCCAGCTGCCAGTTGCTGTTTTCTGCTGTTTTTGTATTTCAGGTTTTCCGTCCATTAAAAGTGCTCCAAAAAATCCGGAAAAATCAGATAAAAAATTAGCGACCCGAAAGCTTCCGGAAACACCAAAGGAGGGAAGGGGGGCCACCACAGGGACTCCAGAAGGGTCCCTGGCGCGGCCCCACCCTAGGCCGCGCCAAGGAGCCTCCTGGCTGCCCTGTGGCAACTCTCGGTGGCCCCCTTCGGCTATATTTAGTCCTCGGGGTGGAAACCCCTAATATCGATCTCTTTTTCGCGATCTCGCCTTCGTACCGCCGACGCCGCCGTTTCTAGATCGGGGCTGCCTGGAGAAGCTGCCCCGGCATCTTGCTGGGAGGAGGAACCCCCTTCGGGAGACCATCCATAGCCATGAAGCCTCCCGTATGTACCGTGAGGAATTTCCCTTGGACCATGGGTCCGTGACCAGTAGCTATGTGATGTACTTCTCTCCCCTCTTTGTGCTTCCACTTTCGAGACCTCGTGAGCTGCCTCACATGATCGAGGCACTATTGTAATTTCTGATGTTTCTATGCTGAGTTTTCCGGGATATGATGGATTATGAGACTATGTTCAGATTGTTATGAGCAATATATTTGGTTCTTCTCTTTTATATTTTGTTCTGTAGTAAATTCTTTCATGTTCTCCGTTGCCATATTTTACTTTGGCCAAGGGATTTGTTGCAACTCCAAGAGGGAGCTTTATGCTTGATTGTGGGTTCAGCCCCTTGATGTCTAGCTTGAGTGAAAGAAACATGAGACTAGGGGATTTTTTGTTTCCACCAGGGATAAAACAACGGTGCTTGTATCCGCGGGTGCAAGGATTGTTTACTTTACGCAAAGTTCTTTTAATGCAGTTGTCTGTTGCTTTGAGTTTACACTTTGGGTGGGATTCGCAACTTAATACCAACGAGATGTTCTGGATAGATATCTCAAGGAGGATGATTCGTAGTAGATGCAGTTGGATTTCGTTCTACTTAACTTGGAGTACTGCCCATTGCTTTTGATCCCTTCGTTTCTTTGCAGCATAGTTAGCATTGCGGTGCCTTCATAATTCTGTCAATTGCCCAGCTGTGATTTGTTTACCTCGCTAGCACTTTTATCGTCTTTTGGCAGAGAGACATCACTAATGAAAATCACGGGACCCCGGTCCATCTTCACATTACTGTTTACACCCTTATTTTACTTTTAGTTGCCACTATTATTATCTCTTGCGTTGATCCTTTGTAAACAGCAAGGCCGGAGGAATTGACAACTCCTCTGTACTCGTTGGGAGCAAAGTTATTTGTATCTGTGTGCAGGTCCTGTCAACTCCCTAACCAGAAGCCAATTTCTGGCGCTGTTGGCACCTTCTTGTATTTCTGCGAGTCCTACTGGAGACAAACCTTGGTATCTTCACCGAGGGAAATTTGCTGCTATGCTACATCTCACCTTCCACTTGGGGTAACCAACGAGGAGTGAGAGAAATATCCTCACCGTATCAGGGGTCTCTGGCTCCGTCTTCATGGATGTGCTCAGTGTTCTTCTTGGGTGGAATTGGAGGTTGATGATTCATCCTTGATTTTCCTTGGATCTGGCTTGAGGGCGTTTTCTTGTCGGTTGAATTTGCGTGAAGGAGATCGCCTTTGTTGTCGTTTTGATGGCGAAGATATTCTCATTGTTCGTGCATTTGATGCCGGTGGCAATCGTCTGGAACCATACTGGGAGGAAACGAGCCGTGGTGATTCCGATCGGTCGAGTGGTGGTTCGCGTGCTTCTCCCGTGTCTTCATCTTCGGCTGATTCCTCGGCTGATGATGCTTTCTCTTCTAGTTCTAAAGATGAGATGGACGTCAAGACGATCGTCAAGCGGCTGCGTCAGTAGGCGAGGCACCTTGTAGAACTGGAGGGCAGCGACCTGCTTCTTTGCGGACTGAGTTGCTAATTTGTCTGTGGTGATGCTCGTCAAGTTGTGCTACGAAAGTTCCAATTATCTCAGCATGAGCATACATCTAGAAGTCATAATTCCTTGGGATAATTGTAACCCGTCTTGTAGTTGTTCGGGTCCTTCTGTAGAGATAACTGTCTTTTGACTCCGTTGTAATAAAAATTGCCTTCGACTCCTTTGTTTAAATTGTCCTCGTCTCCTTTGTAATGAAATTGTCCTCGACTCCTTTGTAATGAAATTTTCCTCGACTACTTTGTAATGAAATTTTCCTCGACTCATTTTCAAGGGGGAACTGTCTTCGACTCCTTTGTGATGAAAATTTCCTTCGGGTGAGCGGTAGCGCTCCCGATGGGAGTAGCCCCCGAGGCTACATTTGATTCGTAGAATCAGGCGTAGGCTATGTTTTTTGTCTACTTGGGCTTGTCTTTCCCCTGATCGGGTGCGCGGCAGCGCTCCCAATTGGAGTAGCCCCCGAGTCTTTAGGTGATCGCTTGCGATCAGGTGAAGACTAAATAACTTTGTGTTTCTTTGATATGATTCTTTTTGCGGAAAACTTTTAGTGCGTCGAAAAAGATCCTGTGTTCTGGCTTCCCAGTGCTTGCAGATGAGGTCGCGTTTCAGCGAAGATAGCGTCTCTCGGGGGGGGGGGGATTTATGCTCGAGCCCCCGAGTGCTTTTACGTATAGTCTTATGTGCGATGATAGCGTCTCTCGGGGGGATTTTTATGCTCAAGCCCCCGAGCGCTTTTAAGTATAGTCGCATGAGCGAAGATAGCGTCTCTCGGGGGGAGTTTTATGCTCGAGCCCTCGAGCGCTTTTAAGTATAGTCGCATGAGCGAAGATAGCGTCTCTCGGGGGGAGTTTTATTCTCGAGCCCCCGAGCGCTTTTAAGTATAGTCGCATGAGCGAAGATAGCGTCTCTCGGGGGGAGTTTTATGCTCGAGCCCCCGAGCGCTTTTAAGTATAGTGGCTTGAGCGAAGATAGCGTCTCTCGGGCGGAGTTTTATGCTTGAGCCCCCGAGCGCTTTTAAGTATAGTCGCATGAGCGAACATAGCGTCTCTCGGGGGGAGTTTTATGCTCGAGCCCCCGAGCGCTTTTAAGTATAGTCGCATGAGCGAAGATAGCGTCTCTCGGGGGGAGTTTTATGCTCGATCCCCCGAGCGCTTATAAGTAAAGTGTTTGGGCAGCATCATTTTATTCCTTCGAGTTTTACATGGGTTGCTAATCGGTGCTGCTACCGATGTCTTTGACAATGCCTAGAGGACTATGGGTAGAACAGACGTAGGTTCAATACGTTTCATGGATTTCCCACGTCCTCATTGGTTTTCGGGTTCTTCAACCTGTATGCTCCTCCTCCTATGACATCCGAGATTATGAACGGCCCTTCCCATTGCGGGTCAAGCTTGTGCACTTTTTCCTGTATCAGCCGTAACACGAGGTCTCCTTTGGTGAACGTTCTGGTCCGCAGGCAACTGCTTTGATATGTGCGCAGTTTGTCCTGGTATCCTTCAGATCTTGTGATGGATGTGTCCCGTGCTTCGTCTGCTGTGTCTTTGTAGTTCTGCAGTGCTTCTTCTGCCTCTTCTTCTTTGTAGCCTGAGATTCTGGGTGCTCCGAATTTTAAGTCGTGCGGCAGTACTGCTTCTGCCCCGTATACCAAGAAGAAAGGTGTATACTGGGTTGAGCTGTTTGGGGTTGTGCGCAGGCTCCATAATACTGCGGGAAGTTCCTCTACCCAGTTGCCTGCGACTTGTTCTAGTGGTGCGAGGAGTCTTTTCTTTATTCCTCCGCATACTAGGCCGTTTTCCTTCTCCACTTGGCCGTTGGATTGTGGGTGTGCGACTGATGCGTAGTTGATTTTGATGCGCAGCTCTTGAGAGAAGTTTTGGAATTCTGCTACTGTGAAGTTTGTACCATTGTCTGTGATGATGTTGTGTGGTACTCCGAATGTGAAGATGATTGACTTGATGATGTTGACTGCCGTGAGGGCTGTTGAGCTAGTGATTGGTACTTCTTCGATCCATTTTGTGAACTTGTCGACTGCGACTAGCTAGTGGGTGTGTTCTCCCTCCTTTTGAGGATTTCTTAAGTGGGCCTACCATGTCGAGTCCCCATGTGGCAAATGGCCATGACAGTGGTATGGTTTTGAGTTCCGATGCTGGGGCGTGCGGCCTGCTGGCGAACTTTTGGCAGGTGATGCAACACCTTACGATATCCTCTGGGTTTCTCATAGCGGTCGCCCAGTAGAAACCTGCTCGAAAGGCCTTGGCCACGAGTGCTCAACTGCTCGCGTGATGTCCATAGGTGCCTTCGTGTATCTCGAGCAGTAGGGCTTTGACGTCTTCTTCGTCTATACACTTTTGGAGGACATGAGAAATGTTGCGCTTATAGAGATGTCTGTTGATTACTGTGAATGCTTTAGATCGTCAACTGATGCGTCGGGCTTCTGCAACGTCCTGTGGTAGGGTGCCCTCGATTAAGAATCGAAGGAAAGGTTTTGCCCAGGCTGGGTCTTCGAGTGCTGTTAGTTCTTCGGCTTCGGTTGCTTGGCTGCTTGTGCCGTCGGCTGCGCTCGTTGCTGCCACCTGTGCTGGTTCATTTGTGTCATCTTCCTCTGCGACTGCTTTGGTTGCCGCTGGCTTTGCTTTGATTGATCTCTGGTTGATGCTCTCGAGGAAGACGTCTGTTGGTATTGGTCCTTGAGTCGATCTGATGTTCGCAATTTCGTCGGCTTCTATGTTATTTGCTCTGGGGATGTAGTTGAGTTCGCAGCCGTCGAATCCTCCCTCTAGTGTGTTATAGAGCTTCTGGTAGGCTGTCATGTTGTCTGCGACTACGTTACAGTCTCTCATATCCTGCTGGACGACGAGGTTGGAGTCGCCATAGATCGAGACGCGAGTGGCGCCGCAAGTTTTTGCCATGGGCATGTCATGAAGTAGTGCCTCGTATTCTGCTTCGTTGTTGGAGGCATTGATGAAGTTGATCTGGAGGATGTATTTGTGCTTCGTTCCTTTGGGGGAGACTAGTACAACGCCAGCTCCAGCTCCTTGCTGTCTTTTGGATCCGTCGAAATACATCGTCCATGAGTTGGATAGGTCTGGGGGACCTGGTTTTTGGACCTCTGCCCACTCGACCAGGAAGTCTGGGAGCACTTGGGGTTTGATTGCTGTTGGGTGTTTGAACTGCAGATCTCGCGGGATGAGCTCCATGTTCCACTCAGCCACTCGGCCAGTCGCTCCGGGATTGTTGAGGATGTCCGCGAGTGGTGGACATCTCACGATTGTGATGGAGTGTTCGTCGAAGTAGTGTGATACTTTCCTGGAGGTCATGATGATGGCGAGCAGGAGCTTCTGATAGTGCGGTTTACGTTGCTGCGGCTTTGTGAGCAGCATGCTGAGGTAGTCGATTGATCTCTGTATGCTCTGGATTTTCCTTCTTTTGCGCGTTCGACGATGAGCATCGTGCTCACGACACTTCTGTGTGCTGCTATGTAGAGATACAACTTCTCCCGTTCTTTAGTCACCGCAAAGATTGGTGGGGTCGAGAGGGTTTTCTTTAGGTCTGCGAATGCATTGCGGGCTTCCTCGGTCCACTCGAATTTCTCTCCTTTTCTCAGCAGTTTGTAGAACGGTAAGGTTCTTTCTCCTAACCTGCTGATGAAACGGCTCAATGCTGCGAGTTTTCTTGTGAGCTGCTGCACTACTCTGATGTTGGTTGGCCTTTGCATCTTGGCGATTTCTTGGACCTTTCTGGGGTTTGCCTCGATTCCTCGGGCAGAGACGATGTACCCGAGTAATTTTCCGGCTGGGACGCCGAATACACACTTTTTTGGGTTGAGCTTGATTCTGTACTTGTTGAGGGCCGCGAATGTTTCACAGAGGTCGTCGAGTAGCGTGCTTGCGCTGTAGGTTTTGATGACAATGTCGTCTACATAGACCTGGACTTTTCTGCCAATCTGGTCTCTCAGGCATGCTTGCATCATTCGCTGGTACTTAGCTCCAACATTTTTCAGGCCAAAGGGCATTGTTTAATAGCAGAATACGCCGTAGGGGGTGATGAACGAGGTGTGCTATTCGTCTTCTTCCTTCATCCTGATCTGATTGTATCCTGAGTATGCATCGAGGAAGGATAGGAGGTCGCATCCTGCTGTGGAGTCGATTATTTGATCGATTCTTGGCAGGGGGAAGTGGTCTTTTGGGCAGTGCTTGTTGATGGGCCCATAGTCGACGCACATCCTCAGTACATCAGTGTCCTTTTTAGGGACTAGGACTGGGTTTTCTATCCAGGTTGCTTTCTTCGTCTCTTGGATGAACTGTGCGTCGTGTAGTCGGTTGACTTATTCTCCGATTGCTCTATGGTTGGGATCTAAGAATCGTCGCAGCGCCTGCTTTACTGGTTTGGTGTTTGGCTTGATGTGGAGTGCGTGTTCTGCAAATTCTCGCGGTATTCCAGGCATGTCGGCTGGGCAGCAGGCGAAAATTTTCCACTCTTCACGAAGGAAGGCTATGAGGGCGGTTGCTTGTTCTTCTGGAAGATGGGCATATACACGGACCGTCTTTTCTTGGTCTGTTGGATGGACTTGGTGTGTGATTGTGTCGCTGTCGACGCTGAAATCGCGGCCGAATTCTTTTGACTCGCTTCGGCTTGCCAGCGGAAATATGCTTTTGTCCTTCACCATGGCTATTTCTGTGAGCTTTTGTTGGCCTCCAAACGTGTCGGAGACTTTGTGGAAATCGCGGTTGCACTGGTCCGATTTGGTGAAGCTTCCCTTGACCGTGAGGATTCCTGCAGGTCCTGGCATCTTGAGATTGAGATATGTATAGTGCGGGACCGCCATGAATTGTGCGAACGCTGGTCGCCCGAGTATGGCGTGATACTGCGACTGCCAGTCGAGTACTTCGAACTCGAGGACTTGCTTTGCGAAGTTGCACTTGCTGCCGAAGATCACATCAAGCTCAATTGTTCCGATGGAGGCGGCTGCTTTACCCGGAACTACGCCATGTATTGTTGTGCATGACTTCTTCCAGACTGATGGTGGGATTAACATCTTGCGTAGGGTGCTGGCGAAGATTGTGTTTAGACTGCTGCCTCCATCCATGAAGACTTTGTCCATGTCGTAACCTCCGATCTGGGCTTCGAGGACCAGGGGTGCGTGCCCCGGCCTTGGGACTGCGGGAGGATGGTCGATCTGAGAGAAGGTGATGCTGGTCTCGGCGCCACGCAGTTGGTAGATTTTTGCTATCTTTAGGCCTTCGGCTGCTTCGGTCTGCAGGGTGTAGGCATCTTGTTTTGCTTTTGAGGGTCTTCCTTCTTGGATCATGCAGATTCGTCCATGGGACGTCGGGTGTTGCCTTTCTGTACTTGATGCTGGTGACTGTTCACTTCTTCGAGTGCGCTTGGCTTCACGCTGCTTTTCCTCCTTGAGGTTGTTGGAGAGTTCGGTGAATAGACGACAGTCTCCAAGGGTGTGGCTTGCTCGGAGGTGTCCCCAACTGTCTTCGAAACAATGGATCACACAAGGTCCGTCCAGTTGCTCTTTGGCTGTGAGTTTACTAGAGCCAGCGTGCCTTCTTCTCCTTGAGATTTGGAAGATCTGCGAGTGGTCTTCTGTTCGGTTGTGAAATCTTGGATCAAGCTCTATCCCATCGCTGAGTGATTGGTTCCGGATGAAGTTGGCGAATTCATCTGGCCTTCGGTCTGGGTCGTAGTATTCTCCGGTTTGATTTCGGAGTCGTTTTCTTGTCGAGTGGCGGGAGTCCGTGTGGCGACGGGTCGTCGACTGGTGGGCGAGTCTTCTGTCACGCGCCACGACTCTTCGAGTGGGATTCCTGATTAGAGTCCTCGCGCTTGTCTTCTGGGTCATCGAGTTCTTTTCCGTCGGCGATGGATCTGACGGTCGTCGAGGTGCTGGACTTGATTCGGCTGCAAGCTAAGTGATCTTGACGGGGCAATGGAGATTCTTGCAGTGAAATTGAATTTCTCGAGCGGGCTAGATCTAGTTCTAGTCTTCGAGTCTTGATTTGCTGAAGGCGGGACCGCCAAGATCGTTATTCCGACCAGTGTAGTTCCCACAGACGGCGCCAATTGACGGGGATCAGCCCCGGCAAATCCTATGGCCAGGGACCCTGGGTTAGTCATAGAGAAGGCACAGGTTGGACGATACTCGTCGGCTAACAGGAGAAGCACTTCCTGCTCAATATTATTACGTGAGGGGGCGATTACAGGGGAGGCCAAGGCGAGTTCTCGCAAGACCATGAGTGTAGACGCGTATTGGATTGATCTGGACGTCTCCCCTCCCAGCCTTTATATACTAGGCTAGGTCTCGGGGAGTCCGTACTAGGTTACAAAGATAGTTTCCTAGTTCTAGTCTTGCCTTGTACACCAAGCCACGCTTTCCATATCAGTCGCAAAATCCTACGTTGGTGCTTGATTGGTCCAGCCATGGGCCTATCGAGGCTTCCCAGCGGGCCTTCTTTCTTCATACGCACCGGGTATCCTCATACGCAGGAGTCGTGGGGTCACCCCCTCGTCACTAAGTGTGAAACTTTAGTAGATTTAGTTCTCAAAATATATATTTTCTTCTCATATTCCCATCTCCCACTTCTTGCACGCAAACACCATCTGGAGACATTCGAGTCACGGACAACGAGAGCTCTTGCACCTTAATGTTCTTATGTTGATTGTTTCAATGCTAATATAGACTCTTGCCTGTTATGACTTGAATTGAATTACATACCTTGATTGCTTTACTTTCAAAGTTCTTATATGGTTGTTAGCATGTCACCACAGAAATTATGGTTGTTATCATTTACCTACTCGAGGACGAGCAGGAATTAAGCTTGGGGATATTGATACGTCCCAAACGTATCTATAATTTCCGCTTGATCCATGCATGTTTTGTGTGATATTGCTATGATCTAGATACACTTTCATACACTTTTGATAATATTGGACTAACTTATTAAATCAGTGCACCCCAGTGCGAGTTCCTGTTTTCTGCTGTTTTTCTATTTCAGGTTTCCCCCATATTAAAAGTGCTCCAAAAATTCAGGAAAAATCAGATAAAAAATCAGCGCAACGGAAACTTCTGGAAACAACTTGGTGGGGCCAGAGGTCCACCACCAGGTGTCCAGGCGACCTGGTGGCGCGCCCTAGGGCTTGGGCGCGCCAGGGGGCGGCCTAGACATCTGGTGGCCCCCCTGGCTGCGCCCTTCGCCTATTTATTCTCCGTGACGGGATTCTTCCGAAGAGAGAACCCTTTTTCGCGATCTCGCCTCTGTTCCACCGTCGCCGCGCTTCCAATATCGGGAGCGCCAGCAGACCTCTTCCCGGCACCCTGCCGAAGGGAGGGAGCTTCTCCTGCACCTTGGACGCTTCTCGGATGATCCATGAGTACTCTATCTTGGACCATGGGTCCGTTATCAGTAACTATGTGATGTTCTCCTCCCCTCTTTATTCCTCATGGATTAGACCTTGCGAGCTACCCTACATGAACAAGGTGCATATGTAATTCTTTCTGATATTGCTATGTTGAGTTTGCTGGGATCTGATGGATTATGAGACTGTTCAATTTGTGATTGAGTAATATATTTTGTTCTTATCTTTTATATTTTTTTTCTTGAGTTATTCTTGCATGTTCTCTGTTGCTGTTTATGCTTTGGCCAAGTAGTAGGTAGTGACTCCACGAGGGAACGTTATGCTCGATTGTGGGTTCATGCCCCCTAATGAGTAGCTTGAGTGAAAGAAACATGAGTGTAGGGGATGTGTTGTTGCCACAAGGGGGAAAACAACGGTGCTTGTAACCGCGGTTGCAAGTTCTTTTAATGAAGTTGTCTGTTGCTTTGGGTTTACACTTTGGTTGGGACTCGCAACTTAATACCAGCGAGATGTTCTGGATAGATATCTCAAGGTGGATGATTAGTGTCATGGATATAATCCTGACAGTGATATAGGGGTGATGTTTGGAGCTATATGAATCTGTACATTGAGAGGTTGACGCGAATGAGATTATACAGGTTAGGCCTCTCCTTGGAGATAACAATCTTAATCCTGTCCCAGGCTTACTAGGGTGTTCTTGCTCAAGGTTTTGAGAAATATGTTGCGCGTGACCCTTCCTGGGGTGAGGGGAGGGGCTTATATTGACTGCGCCCCTGCCCCTTCAATGCCCCGGTAAATGAGTCATAATTACAGGTGTGAATGCCTACACTTAATACAGGAAACGATCTACTCATTACTGCTAATTAAGAAGGAGAAACGCCCTACTGTCTTTAATGCTCCGCGCTCGTTGCTCTTCTTTCTCCGAGTAGCGGGCACCTTGTCGATTCCTTCTTCCTGTCTGGTTTTTGAATGATGGATAACTCGGAGACCATCTCTTCCTCCGAGTAACAAGTTACTCGGAGATGTTGTGAACTATGTCTCTGAGTTTGGTCGAGCCCTTTATTCTTTGATGATTTTTTTTCTCGGGTATATTTGGGAGATCATGAAACTAAGGATACCCCTTGGTTTCTGATGCTTAAGGGTATGCCTTTGGTATGACCACGACAGTAGCCCCCAAGTGCTTTCGGGCACTCGTGATTGAGGGAGTTGACATCGTCAGGGTTCATGAGGTATGTGAAGGCTAAACTCAATAAGAGGCCCGGAAGGACTTTATTGATATTTGAATTTTTCCCTCGAGTATGGGTTGGGCAAGTTAACGGAAAAATATAGCGACACTCAAGCGTCTCTCGGAAGAGGTGGAATGAGGAGGGGCGTGTCTCGGAGTAAATGGCCTTAAACTCCATATAAACCTGTAACATCCCAAAATTCTAAAATTTGGAATGTTATAAATATTAAATAATTATGATTTTCTTGCTTGATTTCTGTGTAATTTATCTGAGTGAGATAGACTAGGATCTGAAACTTTTGGAGTTTAAATGAATATTAAAATGAGAGGGAATAAAAGGAATTTCCCTCATATTCATTTTTGTTCTTTTACATTTATTATTTAAAACAAATCCAAGAAATAAAAATTGAGAGAAGGTAATATGACTCGTTCAACAAATAAAAGAAAGTTGGAAAAATATTTTCAATAGAAGTTTTATTTTATTGAATCTTATTTTTAAATAATTTTATATTTAAAATTAAAATAATTAACTGAGGGAAGATAACATGACTTCTTCAATTTATTTGAAAATTATTTAAAACCTTGCTTTGGATTTTATTTGGATTTATTAGAAAATGTTTTTTTTGGATAAAAAGTTATTGAATATTCTATTCAAATTATTCTAAGATTTTAGAAATTTATTTGGGAATTTTTGGAGTTGTAAATTAATTTACAAAACTCTGTGGAGTTGTGTTAAAAAAAGTAAATAAATAAATATAATTTATTTTATTTTACTTTTTAAAAAAGTGTTGCGTTATTTTTTTAGAGTTATTTTATTATTTTAAAAATATCTCTAAAGTAAGTTTCTCAAAAAAAATTAAAAAAAACTTCGTAAAAAAAGTAAAAAAAATCGTAAAAAAATTTTGGGACGGCCAGCCAGGCCGAAGCCGGCCCAGCTAGCCACGCCCGCGCACGACCGAACGGCCCAGCCACCCCACGAGCGTTCGTCTTCAACCTCTGTTCAAAATGAACGAACAGAGAGTCCAGCTCGGACTCTGCACCGCGCCGCCGCCGCTCCTGCTCGTCATGGAGAGCACCTCTGTCACATACGAAATCTTGTCCTATTAATATCCCATGACTCCCTTGACCGATTTTCCACAAAATTTCGCTCCAAACCGTCCCAAATCGAGACAATTTCGAGGTAGATCTCGCCGGAAAATTTTGACTTTACCGGTAGATCCCGTCGCCGGTGAGCCTCCCCTTGACCCCAAATTTTTCATACCGACTTCTTTCTTCCTTGTGCATCTAATGGACATCTTTTCCCTGTTCTATTCTTGCGCAAGATTGATCCCTAAATTGTACGCGCACCACGAGAGTTCATCGGAGCGCGCTCGGTTCATCGCGTCGTCACGCCTGTACGGATGTCCTCGTTGATCTCCTAATCAAGCCCTACATCCTAGACGTCCTCGTTGACGCCGAATATCGCCGGAATCGTCGTCATCGTCGCGTCAAATCTACACGTCGTCAAATCTACACGCTGCGGTTAGTAAAAACGCCGTAACTTTTTATCCATTGCTCCGTTTTAGACGAAACCAGTGGAAAATCGTTGTTTTGAAACCCTCTACATATTGGATACTGTAGATCCAAGTTTAGAGAAAAAATATTTTTTCTTTTGATAAAAAAAATCTAAATCCTATGTAGATTTGTTCTAGTAATATATTTTTAACCGTAGATCTGTTTCAGGTGATTTCAAAGCCCACGGTTTCTTTTTGAAATCTTCTATCCAGTACAACCCTAAAATTTATTTTTAATTTTCGAAAATATTGAAATCTGATCAGAATCAATTTCGACTTTAGTTGATCGTATCTTTTGTTTTACAACTAGGATTTGATTAATTCTTTTTGCAAACTCATTTAAACCCTATATTCTAGACACTTTGCAACCCTATTTTATTCTATTATATTATTTAAAAAGTGTTGCGTTATTTTTTTAGAGTTATTTTATTATTTTAAAAATATCTCTAAGCCACCCCACGAGCGTTCGTCTTCGACCTCTGTTCAAAACGAACGAACAGAGAGTCCAGCTCGGACTCTGCACCACGTCGCCGTCGCTCGTGCTCGTCATGGAGAGAACCTCTGTTACTCCCTGCATACGAAATCTTGTCCTATAAATATCCCATGACCCCCTTCACCGATTCTCCACAAAATTTCGTCCTAAACCGTCTCAAATCGAGCCAATTTCGAGGTAGATCTCGCCAGAAAATTTCGACTTTGCCGGTAGATCCCGTCGCCGGTGAGCCTCGCCTTGACCCCAAATTTTTCATACCGACTTATTTCTTCGTTGTGCATCTAATGGACATCTTTTCCCTCTTCTATTCTTGCGTAAGATTGATCCCCAAATTGTACGCGTACCGCAAGAGTTTATCGGAGCGCGCTCGGTTCATCGCGTGCACGCCTGTACACACGACGTTGGAGATCATCACCACCACCGTTGTGATCTCCTAATCAAGCCCTACATCCTAGACGTCCTCGTTGACGCCGAAGATCGCCGGAATCATCGTCTTCGTCGCGTCAAATCTACAAGCCGCGGTTAGTAAAAACGTCGTAACTTTTTATCCGTTGCTCCGTTTTAGACGAAACCAGTGGCCAAATCGTTTTTTTGAAACCCACTACATATTGGGTACTGTAGATCCAATTTTTGAGAAAAATTATTTTTGCGTTTGATAAAAAAAATCTAAATCCTATGTAGATTTGTTCTAGTAATATATTTTTAACCGTAGATCCGTTTTAGGTGATTCCAAAGCCCACGGTTTTAGTTTGAAATCTTCTATCCAGTACAACCCTAAAATTTATTTTTAATTTTCGAAAATATTCAAATCTGATCAGAATCAATTTCGACTTTCGTTGATCGTATCTTTTGTTTTACAACTCGGATTTGATTGATTCTTTTTGCAAACTCATTTAAACCCTATATTCTAGACACTTTGCAACCCACTTTTGAAGTCAATCATGATCTGTTTTGCAAAAAACTTTTATTTGGTTTTTATTTTGGAGTTCATGAACCTTGTTTTGCATTTGTTTGTGTATTGATTGTGTGCAACCTTGTGTGCTTGGTTACGATAGATAGCTCAGAGTGTGACGAGTAGAATTGTCGGAATTGTGAGCGCGAATAACTTCATCAAGATTCAAGGCAAGTCATATCTTTGATCATACCCCATATTACCTATGTTTTCAATGCATTAGTTCTTCTTCTTTAGATTGCATGATAGGTTATGCTATGCTATTACACCCAGTAGTTCATTGAGGTAGGTCTGATCCTTACATCATTGTCACCATCGTATACTACGATATTGCTATGCTAAGTAGACGTGGATTGGGAAGTGAATCATTATGAGGTATGAGTGATAATGTAGTAAATAGGACCAAGATAAATTTAACGAACTACCTGGGTGGGATGGTTGCGAGTATCCTGGGGATGGCCAGTGATGACTGCGGAAAGCCACCCAGGCTCAAAGGGACTAATTGTGTTGTTATACCTAGAAGCTTACGTGTGCAGCCACAAGCTATTATGGTCTCTGGCTTAGTTGAGTAGGTTGTGTGACCTCTTTCCGGGATAGACTAGCAGATGTAGATTTTTATAGGTGTACCAGTTTATCCAGCGGTTAAGGGGAAACACTTCTGAAAGACCATGTCTCGATCTTCCAGTTGTCATACACCATGCAGTGTGACGAACTAAAAAGGAGGCGATCGAGTATTGTGGGGAAAAGTGCACAAACCTCTGCAGAGTATATAGCTAATCGATTAGCCGTGTCCCCGGTTATGCACAATTTGAGCGACTAGTTGTGGTAACATTGATTTGTCTCATAATCTTTAATTAATTGATTGGTTTAATCACTTTGGGATAGATTGAGTGGGGGTTCCCATCTCAATCGTATGCTATTGTATAACTTAGTTATTATTATTCTATAGGGAAAAATTAGCTTTTTGAAAAAATAAATGTAGAAGCTCCACCAGCCAAATTGCATGTATTGTAGGAAATTTTACTTCTTTCTGGGATATGATTTGCCGTACATTCAAATGTACTGACCCGTTGTCGGGTTGTAACCTTCAGTGTTGCAGGATTATATACGACGAGAAAGTGATATGATATAGGGTCGTGAAGTCTACACTCAACTTTGCCGTTGGCGTTGATGGGATTCCACTTATATATTGATTGTTCTGCTGTGTATTCTAGCCCAAGGGCTGTAAGGTAATAAATACCATGTATTTACGTTAATTTATGACATGTGATACTATGGTATTTCATCGAGTACTGTGTGTGCTAGCATACTGATCCAGGGATAGCACAGAAGCACATTAGACTTGGTTCCCTTCGGGACCGGGTCGCTAGAAAACCAGATTTGTAAAGTTGATATTCTAAGGCATCAAAAATTGAGCCTTAGATCGTACCACATGGGATATCAAATCTTTACCCCATGCGCCTTGTCATACTAGTGATCTGGCATTCTACGTCAGAGACGGACCACTAGCGAGTTAATTACTCGGAATTTTTCTTGAGTAGTTAGTGGATGCAAGATTTTTCGTTTGCAATATGTTTCGGGATACAATTCCTTCATAACTAGCTTACTTAGCTTCAGGTGGTTTCTCCTCCTGTTGCTGTTTCGAGTTATTAGGGTACTGCTTGCATTCCTTAGCGTTCCGAGTGACAGCTTACTCGGTCGTTTAGGTATGATAGTCTCTTCCGAGTTATAACTTACTCGAGAAGTTTTCCGAGTGATGTCGTGCTCGGACTGAGATGTCGACAGATAGATTTTCCGAGTGAGCCATTATTTGGCGCAGAGTTACGTGCCTTCCGAGTAAGCGGTACGGTATCAGGCTTCGAATCAACTCTGATTGAGTTTTAAATGAAGTGGATCTGATCTTGTCAGAGAATCTCTTCGTCAAGGTGAGTGGACGCGCTGTCAGGTCTGTCTCCTCGATTCCCGCGGCAGTCTTTTAGGATAATCATTAACTGCCGCATAGAAGTTGGGACGGATTATGGGGAAACCAACCGGCACACCCGTAATGGGTTGCGGATCGGACGCGTGGCGGTTGCCTTCTTCGAGATATAAGAGCCCCCCCCCCCCCCCCCGTGGCCGAAAACAGATCAGAGCCCATCTGCCTCTTGACGGTTCCTCCTAGCCTCCTCCTCTCTCTCTCTTTCGCGTTCACGCCCTTCTTCCTCCTCGCCGGCTTCTCGTGCCCCGCCAACAACTTCGCTTCGCCATGCCGCCCGCCGGGACCATTTATGCCGGGGACGGCGGAGATGCTGCGAGGATACCAGGACTCCGGTATGGTCCCTCGCACTGGTTGTCGCCTTCCTGCTCCGGGGGAAGACGAACCTCTTCCCTGGGAGGGTGAACGGGTTTTTCTTCTCTCTCACATAGATCGTGGGTTTTCTCTTGCTCCACATCCTTTCTTTTTGCATTTTTTGGATTTCACTGGTGCTCAACTCCATCACCTTGTTCCCAACGCCATCACCCTACTCTCTAGCTTTTTTACCCTATGCGAGGGTTACTTGGGTATAGAACCTCATTGTCATCTCTTCCGCACCATTTACACCATTAAGCCTCAGAAGGAGAAGAAATCCGAGGAGGGCGTTGGCGTGGAGTTTAACCACTTGTGCGGAGGTTTGTTCTTGGCTAGGAAATAGGATAACCAGTATTTTTCTTCGAGCCTGCCGGATTTTGTAAAGAACTAGCAAAATAGTTGGTTTTATTGCAAGGTGACAGAGGGGCCGGGAGTTCGCACGTTGCCCCCTTACTCGGATGTGAAGTTGACCAATTCCCAGGGTTGGAACCCTCGTCTTACCAATGCCGAGAAGGAGCAATTGCTCCCTTTGATGCGCGAGATCATGAAGTTGAAGAAGAACGGCCTAGATGCCATGGACCTCATCGCCACTTTTGTTATTCGGAGGATCCAACCTCTCCAAGCCAGGGCTCAGGGGATGTGGACATATGCTGGGCTCGAGGATGACACTCGGTATAGCAGGGCCGAGATGCCCATAGATGAGTTTGAATCCCAAATGAAGGTCATCACCAGCATGACTCACGATATGCTGCTGGTGGGCCGAGTGAAATCACTCAGCAGCGAGAATCCTCCTACCTTGGTAGGTTCTTATCATTTAACATGTATCTTTGTGTTGGGTTCCTTTTGTCTGCTTGTTCTAACTCGGGCCTTTTACCTTGTTGTGCCAGGATGCTTCCCGATTCCATTCCCCCATTCCTTTGGCCCCTCAGCATCCTGTTGAGGAGGATGAGGATAGAAATACTGGTGCGGGAATTGGGGTTGAGACTGGAGAGGAACTGGAATCCGAGGTGGCTCCTGCTCAAGTATCGTCCGAGCTGCAGTTAAAGAGCAACCATGGCCGTGACTCGGCGCGAGAAGGTCTTACTCGGACCCGCAAGAGATCTCACCCTCCGAATGGTGAGGAAGGCAACAGCAAGCTTCCGGCACTGGGTTCTAGCCATAGGAAAGTTGCACCTTTGAAGAAGAATAAGCTTGTCACTCTTGGGGGTAGGGAAGTAAACCCCTCGGGGGATGCTGCTGCTGAGAAGATCAAGTGAGCTGGAACTAGTCCAGGCAAAGTTATCGTGGCTCCCCCGAGGCGTGCTTTGAAAACCGCCCGCAAGTATTGCTGTCACATTCTTTTTAACTCGGTATTTCATCAATTCTTCAATATTTTTAACCATTTCGTTTTTAGTGTCCGCCCGAGTGGTTTCGAGTCACTTCCTGGGGTTGAGGATCCGAATGCAGAGACTTATGAGGATGACACCACATGCGGAGTGACTGACTTTTCTGTTATGGACACCATTCCTGAGGATGCTACAGCTGGCGGAGGGGATTCTTGGTCGTGTTTTTTATGCTTTTATTACTGCGGCTTCCCGTTTTTTGACTATGTCTGTTGTCTTCACCTTTCTTCAGCAGACATGGACATTGATTCTTCTGCAGGTCCAACTCGGACTGTGATTGAGCCGTCTGTCCCTGAGGTGACTCTTCCTGAGGTGATTATTCTTGGAGGAGAGGTACCACTTTGATCAGATCATCCTGCCGCCGGTAGTTCGCCTTCTCCTCCAACTGCGCCCGAGGCTCCTGTTGAGAAGGTTGCTGAGAAAACCTCTGCTACCCCAGCTGCTGCTCAAGGGGATGATCCAGCTTCCTAAACTTCAATTCCAGTCGGCGCCCCGGTTGAGCATTCTATCATCAGTGGCCTAAAAGAGTCTTTGGTGAAGGCTTCTCAATTTGAGCTGCACTTGCGCGAGTTAGCTTCCGAGGCCGAGCTGGTGAAGTCAAACATGCACGTAAGTACTTATGTAAGTTTTCTACCCAGTGGGTGTCCGAATTGCTTTCTGTCTGAGTTGTTGTTATTTTGGGGATTTAAAACTTCCACTAGGGGCACTTCTTAGTGTATCCAGTGGGTGTATCCCCCAAGGCTCCGAGTAACTTTTGGATGTTATTCGGAGTCTTTTGTAAGGAGACTAAAGATTAATGAACTTCCGGTGGGATCACTTCTTAGTGCACCTATTGGGTGTAGCCCCCAAGGATCCGAGTAACTTTGTGAAGTTCTTCGGAGTCTTTTATAAGGAGACTTTGTTTTTGTGAACTTCCAGTGGGAGCAGTTCTTAGTGCACTCAGTGGGTGTAGCCCCCAAGGTTCCGAGTAACTTTGTGAAGTTATTCGGAGTATTTTTGTAAGGAGACTAAAGATTAATGAACTTCCGGTGGGAGCACTTCTTAGTGCACCCACTGGGTGTATCCCCCAAGGCTCCGAGTAACTTTGTGAAGTTATTTGGGGTATTTTATGAGGAGACTTTGTTTTTGTGAACTTCCAGTGGGAGCACTTCTTAGTGCACTCAGTGGGTGTAGCCCCCAAGGCTCCGAGTAACTTTGTGAAGTTATTCGGAGTCCATTTGTAAGGAAACTTTTTTTTTATTAACTTCCAGTGGGAGCACTTCTTACTGCACCCAGTGGGTGTAGCCCCCAAGGCTCTAAGTAACTTTGGGAAGTTATCTGGAGTCTTTTTGTAAGGAAACTTTGTTTTTATTATGGTTCTTCTCCTGTACTAGGAGGCTTGCAAGCTGGGTTCTTCCTTTGTAAATTTGCAAGAAGAGAATGCAGCCACGAAGAAAGCGTATGAAGTGCTTCTTGAAGAGCATAACAAACTGAATAAACAACATGCTGAAGACAATGGTGAGCTATCCTGGCTTGGATTTTATAAAAGCTTGGTTTTGATATCCTTCTTCTCCTTCTTGTTCTGTGTTCTGATATCCTATCTTTCCTTTCTGTTCTGACATAGAGGCGGCCAAGAAATCTTTTGACGCCAAGGTCAAAGAGAATGACAATTTCGTGGCCAAGATGAAGAAGGAGATAGAGCAGCCTGAGAAGTGTGCCAAAGAGGAGAAGGTTTTGGAGAAATCTGTGCACTACTATAAGGAAGCTGTGAAGGAGAATGAGGCCAGCATCACGAAACTCCAATCCGAACTGGAAAAGTTGTCCGAGTTTCCTCTAAGGAAGTGGAATACCACAAGGCCGAGCTAGAGACCATTCGGAAATCTATGAAGGCAGCCGAGGAGTATTGTGCTGGGCGGTTTGCTGTTTTTAGCAAGACTCTCTCTGGTGAGTCGTGATACACTTTTGTCGATCATGCTGATTATCGTACCCATTCGACGCTTTAACTTGTTTCTTTGCAGAGTACGACACCGATCCAGATGGGGAGCAAGCTCGATTGGCTGAATTTGCCGAGTTGATGAAGATAGACAACTACACACCAGTGACGACAACGTTTGCTTTAGCCCAGGTCCTGGTGACCATGAGATGCGCCAAGGCTAGGAGGTTTGCCGAGAAGGTCATGGGTGCTAACCTGGCGCTGAAGATAAAATTATCACCTGGCGAGGGAAGTCGGGTGAAGCTTGATACAGTGGTTCCCACACTCCAAGCAGCTCCTTAGCAATTAGCACGCTGGAAACGGTCCGCGGCGCGGAGTGGTGCGAATTTTTTTTAAGATTTGTCTCGGTATGGCGAGTGGACTTGTAATGAACTTCTTCGTTGTTGATGTTGTGCCCTGGGCACTGGACATGCTTTTGCTTTAGCTTATCTATTGGTATGTTCGAAGTGGTTATCTTGTTGTGCATTAAGTAACCCTGCCGAGTAGGAAGGATAGTTAGGAAAGTTTTCTGAGCTCCCGTCCGAGCTGCGCATAGCTTGGATAAAACTTGA
This sequence comes from Bromus sterilis, assembly GCA_950022295.1. NCBI lineage: Eukaryota > Viridiplantae > Streptophyta > Magnoliopsida > Poales > Poaceae > Bromus > Bromus sterilis. The sequence goes on along the minus strand of OX465596.1, from coordinate 339,674,296 downwards.
TTTTTAAACATTAAGCAGCCCCCAAGTTATCAATGACTTGAAGGATACTTAGAAAAGTTTTCTAAGCTCTCGTCAGAGCTGCGCACAGCTCGGATAAAAACTTGATTTTTAAACATTAAGGAGCCCCGAAGTTATCACTGACTTGAAGGATACTTAGAAAAGTTTTCTAAGCTCTCGTCCGATCTGCGCACAGCTCGGATAAAAACTTGACTTTTAAGCATTAAGCAGCCCCCAAGTTATCAGTGACTTGAAGGATACTTAGAAAAGTTTTCTAAGCTCTAGTCCGAGATGCGCACAGCTCGGATAAAATCTTGATGTTTAAACATTAAGCAGTCCCCAAGTTATAAGTGGCTTGAAGGATACTTAGATAAGTTTTCTAAGCTCTTTTCCGAGCTGCGCACAACTCGAATAAGAACTTGATTTTTAAACCTCAAGCAGCCCCCAAGTTATCAGTGACTTGAAGGATACTTAGAAAAGTTTTGTAAGCTCTCGTCCGAGATGCGCACAGCTCAGATAAAAACATGATTTTTAAACATCAAGCAACCCCCAAGTTATCAGTGACTTGAAGGATACTTAGAAAAGTTTTCTAAGGTCTCGTCCGAGCTGCGCACAGCTCGGATAAAACTTGATTTTTAAACATTAAGCAGCCCCCAAGTTATCAGTGACTTGAAGGATACTTAGAAAAGTTTTCTAACCTCTTGTCCGAGTTGTGTACAGCTCGGATAAGAAGTTGATTTTTAAACATTAACCAGCCCCCAAGTTATCAGTGACTTGAAGGATACTTAGAAAAAGTTTTCTAAGCTCTCGTCCGAGCTGCGCACAGCTCGGATAAGAACTTGATTTTTAAACATTAAGGAGCCCCCAAGTTCTCAGTGACTTGAAGGGTACTTAGAAAAGTTTTCTATGCTCTCGTCCGAGCTGCGCACAGCTCGGATAAAAACTTGATTTTTAATAACAGGTTAAAATACCGAGATTGATCAAGACATTTTTTCATACAAACAGTATATTTTATTCATGTCTTACAACTGCGTTCAAGCATAGAAACGACGTAACAACTGGGTGTTCCATGCGTGAGGCTCTTCTATATTATTAGTTACATCATATAGCCAATAGGCTCCGTTATGTAATACCCTAGTTATGACATAGGGCCCTTCCCACGGAGGGGCTAATTTGGGATCAGAGGTCTGCTTGATACGTAACACCATGTCGCCTTCTTGGAATGACCGAGCTTAGCCATGTTGATCATGGTATCGGCGCATGTCTTGCTGATAAAACGCTGAACGGGTAAGGGCAAAATTTCTTTTTTCTTCCAGGAGATCAAAACCATCTTGTCTTACGGCTTCGGCCTCAACTTTAGTGTATTGGTTTACTCAGGGGGCATTGTGCTTGAGATCACTCGGAAGTATTGCCTCTGACCCATACACCAGGAAAAAAGGAGTTGACTGAGCAGAGCGGTTAGGTGTTGTTCTTAATCCCCACAGGACAGAGGGAAGCTCGTCTACCCAAGCGCCTGATGCTTCCTTCAATTCCCGAAGGAGAGGTAGTTTGATTCCTTTGAGTATTAGTCCATTTGCTCGTTCAACCTGGCCATTGGATTGGGGGTGTGCTACTGAGGAAAAATTAACCTGAATACCATTGCTCCAACAAAATTCCTTAAATTCAACCGAATTGAAGTTTAACCCATTGTCCATGATGATGTCGTGTGGCACTCCAAAACGGTGTATGATGCCTTGTATGAAACTGACTATTGTGGCTGAATCTAAGGCTTTGATGGGTTTTGCCTCTATCCACTTTGTGAACTTATCAACAACGACTAAGATATCGGTAAAACCATACTTGCCTATTTTCAGTGGTCCAATCATATCAAGCCCCCAGACTGCGAATGTCTAGGCTAGAGGTATTGTCTTCAACTCGGAAGCTGGTTTGTGTGGCTGGTTGGCGTAAAATTGACATCCTTGACAATGATCCACAATGTACCGAGAATCACTGAGGGCCTGAGGCCAAAAGAAACCAGCTCGGAAGACTTTCGCCACCAGTGTCCGACTTGAGGCATGGTGTCCGCAGTCGCCTGAATGGATGTCTTGCAGAATAAAACACCCTTCGTCTTCGGAGATGCATTGCTGAGGGAGCTTAGTGATGTTGTTTCTGTATAATTCGACATTGATCACCGAGTAGGATTTTGATTTGCGAACAATCTGTTTGGCTTCCAAATCATCTTCTTGAAACTCTCTCCTCTGCAAATAAGCCAAGATAGGGAGTGTCCACTTGGGATGAATGACTTCCACATGAAAAACCATGTCAACTACTGTGGGTATATCTTCCTTGTTTGGTATGTTTTTATCTGGCAACATATTTGGATCTGCTTCCAAAAAAGGATCTTCTTTATTTGTTGGAGAATGTAAGTGTTCCAAATAAATTCCAGATGGAATCTGACTCCAAGCAAATCCCAGCTTGGCCAAATCATCTGCTGCTTGATTCTGAATCCTTGGAATGTGATGGATTTCTAGCCCGTCAAATTTTTTCTCCAATTTTATCACCGCTACATAGTAAGTTGTCATGGCTGGGCTCCGAATGTCCCTCTCCTTCATCACTTGATTTATCACCAAGTCTGAGTCTCCGAATACCATCAGCCTCCTGATACGTCTCAAATGTATCGATAATTTCTGCTGGCTCCATGCATGTTTTGTGTGATATTGCTATGATCTAGATACACTTTCATATACTTTTGATCATATTTGTACTAACCTTCTAACTCAGTGCACCCCAGTGCCAGTTCCTGTTTTCTGCTGTTTTTTATTCCAAGTTTCCCTCATATTAAAAGTGCTCCAAAAATTCGGGAAAATCGGATAAAAAATCAGCATAACGGAGTCTTCCAGAAACACCCAAGTGGGGCCCGAGGGCCACCACTAGGGTCCCAGGCGGCCACCTGGCGCGGACAGGGGCCTGGCCGCGCCAGGGGGGGCGACTGTACCATTGGTGGCCCCTTGGCTTCCCCCTTCGCCTATTTATTCTCCGTGATGGGGAAACTCCGAAGACAAAACCCTATTTTGCAATCTCGCCTCTGTTCCACCGCCTCCGCGCCTCCAAGATCGGGAGCATCATCAGGACCCTTCCGGGCACCCCGCCGGAGGGAGGATCGACCTCCGGGAGCTTCTCATCCACCATGGACGCTTCCCGGATGTGCCATGAGTAGTCTACCTTGGACCATGGGTCCGTGATCAGTAACTATGTGATGTTCTCCTCCCCTCTTTGTTCTTCATGGTTAAGACCTCGTGAGCTTCCCTACATGATCGAGGCACATATGTAATTCTTCTGCCGTTGCTTTGTTGAGTTTGATGGGATCCTATGGATTATGAGATTATGTTCAGATCGTGATAGAGTAATATATTTGGTTTGGTTCCCTTATATTTTTGTTCCTATGTAATTCTTGCATGTTCACCGTTGCTATTTATTGCTTTGGACAAGTGGTGGATAGTAACTCCAAGAGGGAACGTTATCCTCGATTGTGGGTACATGCCCCCTGATGACACGCTTGAGTGACAGAAACATGAGTCTAGGGGATGTGTTGTGGCCACAAGGGGGAAAACAACGGTGCTTGTAACCGCGGTTGCAAGGATTGTTTACTTTATTGAAGTTCTTTTAATGCAGTCGTCTGTTGCTTTGGGTTTACACTTTGGGTGGGACTCGCAACTTAATACCCGCGAGATGTTCTGGATAGATATCTCAAGGTGGATGATTAGTAGTAGATGTAGATGGATTTCGGTCTACTTATTTTGGTGTACTTCCCATGCTTATGAGCCTCTTCCTTTCTTTTGTAACATAGTTAGCATTGCGGTGCGTTTATAATCCTGTCAATTTCCCTTCTATAATTTGTTTACCTCGCATATCAGTTTTATCGTCTTTTGGGAGAGAGACATCACTAGTGAACATCACGGGACCCCGGTCCATATTCCCATCATTGTTTACAAGCCTATTTCCTCTTCAGCATTTACTTTCAGTTGCTATCATTATCATTATCCCTTATGTGTTTTAACCTTTGTAAACAACAAGACCGGAGAGATTGACAACCTCTATGAACTTCGTCGGGAGCTTAGTTAATTTTATTGTGTGCAGGTCCAGGTGAAGTAAGCAACCCTGAGTTGTGAACGGAGCCATTGTTCATTTCACCACCTACTTATCATTGCCGGAGTCCTACTGGTTGATCTCAACCTCGGTATCTTCACCGAGGGAAATTTGCCTCTACGCTGCATCTCACCTTCCACTTGGGGTATCCAACGAAGGGCAAGAAGCCATTATCACTTCTAAGCCATCAAGCAAATTTTTGGCGCTGTTGCCAGGGACTTGATACGTCCAAAACGTATGTATAATTTCTTCTTGCTCCATGCATGTTTTGTGTGACTTTGCCATGTATTGCTTGAACTTTCATACACTTTTGAGCATATTTGGACTAATCTATTAACCCAGTGCACCCAGCTGTCAGTTGTTGTTTTCTACTGTTTTTGTATTTCAGGTTTTCCGGCCATTAAAAGTGCTCTAAAAAATCTGAGAAAATCAGATAAAAAATCAGCACAACGGAAGCTTCCGGAATCACCAAAGGAGAGAAGGAGGGCCACCACCAGGCAGCCAGCAGGGAAGGTGGCGCGGCCCCACCCTGGGTCGTGCCAGGCACCCTCCTGACTGCCTCGTGGCCCCTCTCGGTGCCCCCCTTCGCCTATATTTACCCCCCGTGACGGAAACCCCTAATATCAATCACTCTATCGCGATCTCGCCTCTGTACCGTTGCCGCCGTCGTTTGAAGATCGGGGCTGCCTGGAGAAGCTGCTCCGGCACCCTCCCGGGAGAAGCTACCCCCTCCGAGAGACCATCCATAGCCATGGATGCCTCCCGCATGTACCGTGAGTAGTTTCCCTTGTACCATGGGTCCGTGACCAGTACCTATGTGATCTATCTCTCCCTTCATTGTGCCTCCACTTTCGAGTCCTCGTGAGCTGCCTCACATGATCGAGGAACCTTTGTAATTTTCTGCCGTTGCTATGCTGAGTTTTTTGGGATCTGATGGATTATGAGACTATGTTCAGATTGTGATGATTAATATATTTGGTTCTTATCTTTTATATTTTGTTCTTGAGTAAATTCTTGCATGTTCTCCGTTGCCGTCTTTTACTTTGGCCAAGTGATTTATTGCAACTCCAAGAGGGAGCATTATGCTTGATTGTGGGTTTAGCCCCTTGATGTCTAGCTTGAGTGACAGAAACATGAGACTAGGGGATGTGATGTTGCCACCAGGGATAAAACAACGGTGCTTGTATCCGCGGGTGCAAGGATTGTTTACTTTACGCAAAGTTCTTTTAATGTAGTTGTTTGTTGCTTTGGATTTACACTTTGGGTGGGATTCAAAACTTAATACCGGCGAGATGTTCTGGATAGATATCTCAAGGTGGATGATTCGTAGTAGATGCGGATGGATTTCGGTCTACTTACCTTGGCGTACTGCCCATTGCTTTTGAGCCCTTCCTTTCTTTGCAGCATAGTTAGCATTGATGTACCTTCATAATCATGTCAATTGCCCAACTATGATTTGTTTACCTCGCTAGCACTTTTATCGTATTTTGGGAGAGAGACATCACTAGTGAAAATCATGTGACCTTGGTCCATCTTCGTATCATTGTTTACACCATCAATTTACTTTCAGTATTTACTTTCAGTTGCCACTATCATTATCTCTTGCGTTAATCCTTTTAAACAGCAAGGCGCCGGAGGAATTGACAACTCCTCTGTACTCGTTGGGAGCAAAGTTATTTGTTGCTATGTGCAAGTCCACGTCAACTATCTAGCCCGAAGCTAATTTCTGGTGCCGTTGTCACCTTCTTGTATCTCTTGGAGTCCTACTGGTTCGATAACCTTGGTATCTTCACCGAGAAAAATTTGCTGCTACGCTACATCTCACCTTCCACTTGGGGTAACCAACGAGGAGTGAGAGAACTATCCTCACCGTATCAAGCTAATTTTTGGCGTCGTTTCCGGGGGCTCTAGTCTACAAGATAGGGGAGTTTCACACTATCTTTAATCTTTGCTTTTTATTCTTGTTAGTTTACCTTTCAATTTTTACCTTTGTATCCCTTATCAGAAATACCAAAAATACCTGCTGCTACTATGGGTTTTAATGAAAACACCAAGTTGTGTGACTTCACTAGTCACAACAACAGTGACTTTATCTGCACTCCTATTTCTACACTTGCTACTTCAGCACCTTCTTATGAGATTAAACCTGCTTTGTTGAACCTTGTTATGAAAGAACAATTTTCTGGTGCTAGAGATGATGCTGCTTTGCATTTAAATAATTTTATTGAGCTTTGTGATATGCAAAAGTACAAAGAAGTAGATGGTGAAATTGTTAAGCTTAAGCTTTTTCCTTTCTCTTTGAGGGATGAAGCTAAAATCTGGTTTCAATCCTTGCCTAAGAATAGCATAGATTCTTTGGATAAGTGCAAGGATGCTTTTATTGGGAAGTACTATCCCCCTGCTAAAATTATTCAATTGAGGAGTAACATTATGAATTTCAGGCAATTGGATAATGAACACGTTGCCCAAGCATGGGAACGTATGAAGAAGCTCGTCAAGAACTGCACTACACATGGACTGACTACCTGGATGGTTATCCAGACTTTTTATGCAGGCTTGAACTTTACCTCGCAGAAACTATAAGATTCGGCCGCGGGAGGAACTTTTATGTCAACCACACTTGGTGCTGCTACAAAGATACTTGATGAGATGATGTTGAACTACTCTCAGTGGCACACCGAAAGATCTCCAACTGGTAAGAAGGTAAATTCTGTCGAGGAGATCTCCTCTCTAAATGAAAAGGTTGACCTCATCATGTCTCTACTTACAAAGCAAGCTCCTATTGATCCTCAGGATGTTCCTTTAAATTCTTTGGTTGCTCAAGAACAAATAGATGTGAATTTTATCTCTAGAAACAACTTCAACAATAATGCTTATAGGGGCAACTTTGCTAGTAATCCTAGACCGTTTCCATCCACTTATGGGAACAACAATACCTACCCTAGCAAAAAGAACCCCACCTCTGAACTAGAGAGTATGCTTAGAGACTTTATCACTACCCAAAAATCCTTCAACAAGAATGTGGAAGAAAAACTAGCTAAATTATATAATCTTTGTTTGAAGGTAGACAACTTAGCCCTTGATGTTGAGATGTTAAAAATCAGAACCTCTCCCCTTGAGGAGAGTAAGGTCACTCCTATTAATGCTATCTAGTTACAATTCAATGAAAGTATTAGGATGATGGATAAACTTAAAGAGAGATGGGCTAGAGAAAAATAGGAAGAGGATAGAATTAAGAGCCTTCCTACCTACCACACAGTAGCTACTATCCAAGTAGTTGAGGATGTCCAAACTGTTAGCACCCATCACACCCCTAGTCCCACTAGACCTTTGAATGGTGATGCTACCACCTCAACCATAGATGAAGAAACCTCTATGAACATAGAGGCTTTCAAACAAGTGAGCTTAAATGATATCACTACCTCCTTGATAGATAGTAGTGATTTAGACTTTGACAACTGCACTTTATCTGAAGTTATTGGTTTCCTACACAAGATGTCTAGAGACCCCCACACTAGCACACTTAATCTTGCCTTCACAGAGCATATCACCAATGCTCTAATCAAAGTTAGGGAGGAGAAGCTTATACTAGAAGCCCCCATACCTCGGAAGCTAGAAGATGGTTGGGATCCTATGATAAAAATCAAATTGAATAACTTCTCTTTTTATGCTCTTTGTGATGTTGGCGCAAGTACCTCTGTTATGCCCAAAAGAATGTATGATATGCTTGAATTGAAACATTTTGATCCTTGTTATTTTGGTGTTCGTCTTGTTGATTCTTCTGTAAATAAACCTTTGGGGAAGATCGACGATGTTCTTATCATTGTCAATGACAATTATGTTCGCGTTGATTTTACTATTATGGACATTGAATGTGAACCTTCTTGTCCAATTATTTTGGACGTCCTTTTCTTCGCACAGTTGGTGCTGTTATTGATATGAAAGAGGGGAATATCAAATTCCAATTCCCTCTCAAGAAAGGGATGGAAAATTTCCCTAGGAAAAAGATTAAGTTACCTTTTGAGTCCGTCACACGGGCTAGTTATTCTCTTGAAAAGACTTGATCTTTTACATTAAGTATAGCTAACGGCTTTAAAGAAGCGCTTTTGGGAGGCAGCCCGCAACGAATTTAGGTTTTTATTTTTTATTTTCTTCTGTTTTTAGTGGTCTTGATGATTGTTACTACTGTAGCAACATCATAGTATCTTTAATTTTCAAGCTTTGTGCCTTTTATAGCCTCATACGGCAAGGGAAGTAAAAGTTGTGACATGCTGTCCAGAAAACAGATTCTGTCCTCGTGACTAGAAAAATCACACAAAAATCCGAGTTAATCTTTTTGAGCTGAATTTTTTACACAGAGTGCTCTATACAATTACGAAACTTCCGTATGTTCTGAGTTTTTTTATTTGAGTTGCAGAAGTATCCCTAAAAAAATCGATTCTATCTTCTGTTCTGTTTTTCACAGATTCTGCCACGTTTTGGCTCTCCTTACTTTTGCAAACCTTAAGCTTGCTTTTTATTTGAAAAAACTTTTTGGCAATCTTGAGAAACAGTAGGTCTTCAAGATTATCTTTATTTTCAGTACGAAAAAATTATTTTAGTAGGGTACTAACCTCTCTAATCAGTCTACAATGAGTTATGTATGAAGGGAGTTTTCAAGTGTGCGATGGAAGATGATGAAAGAAGATCTTGGAGTGTCAAACGCTCAAGCTTGGGGATGCCCATGTGCACTCCCAATAAATATTCAAGGAGACTCAAGCGTCTAAGCTTGGGGATGCCCCCGAGCACCCCCTTCTTCATTAACAATTATCAGTTCGTCTCTCGTTACACTATATTTTTATCACTTCATGTGTTATGTGCTATTCTTGGAGCGTCTCGCTCTTAGGTTTTGTTTTTAGTTTTCTTTAGCTTTGTTTTCTTTAGTAACAAGTTAGATCCCAGATTACTTACTCTTTTGTGTGGAAGAGATACACGCTCCGCTTGAATTAGAACTCCTCATAGGATTTGCATGCTTATTCTTTTAGCTGTGAGTGGTTCTTTTTCTTTTCTTAGCTACTGCTTTGTTTAGTTGTAGTGCTTTAGTTTTTCTAGAGCTTTGTTTTTGTTTTAGGTTAAACTTTCTATAGGTTGCATGTTTTATCTTGTTAGAGAGATTGCCTGTTGCACTGAGTTTTGTGTCCTTACTAGAAGTAGGTAGTTGAAGTTGCTTTTCTCTTTGTAGTAGTAACTTGCAAAAGTTTTGAGGTATTGATTAGAGTAATGTTTGAACTTTTGGTGTCAAGAGCTCGAGCCTATTAGTGATAGATGTCGTATTTTGGGCCATCCGTGTGTTTTTAAAAAACCAAAAACCCCTGTTGAGAACTCTAGCTACTAGACGGATCACTAACCTTTGGAGGGTTCGAATATTAGAGAACACTCACCTACCATGAGTCGAGGATGCGCAAGGATAACCAAACCCCCATACACTCCTCCTCGGGGTACTTGTCTCTTTGTGAACCTCCTGATTAGATTGAGAGTTACCGATAATAAGTACATGAGTTCTTCGGACTAATGTGAGTATTCGAAAGTTGACACTTCCACCCACCTATACTTTTTCTAGCCTCTTCGGTACCGTGCATTGCCCTTTCTCATCCTGAGAGTTGGCGCATACTTCGCTGGTGCATCCAAACACTTGGCACTATACGCTCTGTCATCATAAACCTCCTTATATCTTTCCTCAAAACAGTCACCATACCTACCTACAAGGCATTTCCATAGCCTTTTCGAGATACATTGCCATGCAACATCCATCTTCTCATGACTTGATCTTCATGTCATACATGTTCTTGCTATCCTGGCAGAAGTATACATTTGCATCATGATAGTTATATCTTCTTTATGTGAGTACCTTTGTAAAGTGTGAAAGATCTCCTATATTCTTGTAAAATATAGAGTGTTGCCCCTAAAGTGAGGAAAAGATCCCAAAGAGGACAAAATCAAAAGATCCCAAAGAGGACAAATGAGAGTCAAATAGAAAGAGCCATTGAGGCCACCAAAAAATACAAAAAAATAGAAAAAAAGAGAAAAAGAAATAAAAAGAGAGAAGGGGGCACACTACTATTCCTTTTGAGAGATCCACACTAGTACTTCATCCTCTATCCCTTGTACTCCATAGAGATCATCATCATGCATATAGCTATGTGGGGGACCTTCACACTATAGAACTTGGCTTGTATATTCCAATGATGAGCCTCCTCAAACGAGCTCTAGGTCTTCTTGAGCAAGCAAGTTGGATGCACCCCCACTAGTTCCCTTGGAGAGCTTTTAGCTCACATGTGCATCCATTGCATGGCAATCCCTACTCCTCACATCATATCTATCATATGGCCTTCTCTCGCCTATGATTGTCCTCATTGATGTGAGCCTTTCACACCCTTTTTTGTCTTCCTCCTCCACCTTCTTTCTGTTTCTCCTTTTAGGTGTCAACTTTCTTGCTCACGCTCATCCATTGCATGAGTGCTCAAAATATCGAAAGGGAGTGGATCAGTTTGACTTGTACCTGGCTAGTGGTCTGGGGATGAGTCAAGATAAGAATCCAAAGCAGACTAAGTGTGAAACTTTAGTAGATAGTTGTTCTCAACAACCTTATTTTTTATCTCGTATTTCCCTATCCCTTTCTTGCACGCAAACACCATCTGGAGAAATTCGAGTCACGGACAGCGAGAGCTCTTGCACCTTTTGTTCTTTTGTTACTTGTGTCAATGCTAATATAGACTCTTGCTTGTTAAGACTTGAATTGAATTGCATGCTTTGATTGCTTTACTCAAAAGTCCTTTTATGGTTGTGTGGCATGTCACCACAGAAATTATGCTTGTTATCATTTACCTACTTGAGGACGAGAAGGAATTAAGCTTGGGAATGTTGATACGTCCAAAACGTATCTATAATTTCTGCTTGCTCCATGCATGTTTTGTGTGACTTTGCCATGTTTTGCTTGAACTTTCATACACTTTTGAGAATATTTGGACTAATCTATTAACCGAGTGCACCCAGCTGCCTGTTTTTGTTTTCTGCTGTTTTTGTATTTCAGGTTTTCCGGCCATTAAAAGTGCTCCAAAAAATCCGAGAAAATCAGATAAAAAATCAGCGCAATGCAAGCTTCCGAAATCACCAAAGGAGGGAAGGAGGGCCACCACCAGGCAGCCAGGAGGGCAGGTGGCGCGGCCCCACCCTGGGTCGCGCCAGGCACCCTCCTGACTGCCTTGTGGTCCCTCTCGGTGCCCCCCTTCGCCTATATTTACCCCCCGTGACGGAAACCCCTAATATCAATCCCTCTTTCGCGATCTCGCCTCTGTACCGCCGCCGCCGCCGTTTCAAGATCGGGGCTTCCTGGAGAAGCTGCTCCGGCACCCTGCTGGGGGAAGCTACCCCCTCCGGGAGACCATCCATAGCCATGGACGCCTCCCGTATGTACCGTGAGTAGTTTCCCTTGGACCATGGGTCCGTGACCAGTAGCTAAGTGATCTATCTCTCCCTTCTTTGTGCCTCCACTTTCGAGTCCTCGTGAGCTGCCTCACATGATCGAGGCACCTTTGTAATTTTCTGCTGTTGCTATGCTGAGTTTGTTGGGATCTGATGGATTATGAGACTATGTTCAGATTGTGATGAGTAATATATTTGTTTCTTCTCTTTTATATTTTGTTCTTGAGTAAATTCTTGCATGTTCTCCGTTGCCGTCTTTTACGTTGGCCAAGAGATTTATTGCAACTCCAAGAGAGAGCGTTATGCTTGATTGTGGGTTCAGCCCCTTGATGTCTAGCTTGAGCGACAGAAACATGAGACTAGGGGATGTGCTGTTGCCACCAGGGATTAAAAACGGTGCTTGTATCCGCGGGTGCAAGGATTGTTTACTTTACGCAAAGTTCTTTTAATGCAGTTGTCTGTTGCTTTGGATTTAAACTTTGGGTGGGATTCGCAACTTAATACCAGCGAGATGTTCTGGATAGATATCTCAAGGTGGATGATTCGTAGTAGATGCAGATGGATTTCGGTCTACTTACCTTGGCGTACTGCCCATTGCTTTTGATCCCTTCCTTTCTTTGCAACATAGTTAGCATTGCGGTGCCTTCATAATCCTGTCAATTGCCCAACTGTGATTTGTTTACCTCACTAGCACTTTTATCGTCTTTTGGGAGAGAGACATCACTAGTGAAAATCACGTGACCTTGGTCCATCTTCATATCATTGTTTACACCATCAATTTACTTTCAGCATTTACTTTCAGTTGCCACTATCATTATCTCTTGCGTTAATCCTTTGTAAACAGCAAGGCCGGAGGAATTGACAACTCCTCTGTACTCGTTGGGAGCAAAGTTATTTGTTGCTATGTGCAGGTCCACGTCAACTATCTAGCCCGAAGCTAATTTCTGGCGCCGTTGTCACCTTCTTGTATCTCTTGGAGTCCTACTGGTTCGATAACCTTGGTATCTTCACTGAGGGAAATTGGCTGCTACGCTACATCTCACCTTCCACTTGGGGTAACCAACGAGGAGTGAGAGAACTATCCCCACCGTATCAGGACTCCGAGTGATAAGATAGGGGTGTTTCCCACTACCTTTTACCTTTACTTTTTAGTCTTGTTAGTTTACTTTCCAGTTTTTTCTTTTGCTTTTATGTCTTTATGAGAAACCAAAAAAATAGTTGCTACCTTTTATCTTTGCCTTCGTCTGCCTACTGATGCTATCTTTACAATGGGTGTGGAGCCACCCAAATATGGTAGGATGGACATGTTTGACATGTTTCACTTGGATCGTCTTCGATCAATTTGTGCTTGCGCTAAAAACCCAACCGACTAGGTGGATGGAAAATCATTGGATGAGCATGCTCATTATACGCGGCACCGCCTATCTCAGAAAGGGAAACACTTATGGGATCAAATACATGTTTCTTATTGCCATGCTAAACTTTTGTGCCACATTTATGATTTTACTGCTGTTCTCATATAGATCTTAAACACCTTCCTTTCCAATGCGAGTTTAATGAAAATGAGATCTTATCTTCTTATGCTAAAGGTGTTTATGATTACTATGATGTTGAAGAGATTGAATAGTTTGTTGCTTTTAAAGGTGCTTATGAGATTGCTTCTTTGATTGAAAAGTATCACGATACTATTCACTAGTCCAAATACTTTGCAGTTCTTGCTTATTGCTTCGAGAATTATACTTCCAATACTTATATTGAGAATTTTAAAAATAAAATGTTTGCTGACCTGGAAGAGGCTAATGATTACTTTGATGAGGAATCCAATGATTCCGAGGACTCACTTGATACATCCCTTTCTGAAGAATTTGATACTTGCTTTGTTGATGGCCATGATGCCAATATGGATTATGCTTGCGAAGATGAATATGCTATGGTTCCTTACGTCAAGAATGAAATTGTTACTATTGCACCCACACTTGATTTCCCTATTATCCTTTTGAAATCTCCAACTCTGGAGAATTTTCCTCTTATCAAAACTCAATGTGATGGGTTGCGTTTATCTTATGATCCTAAAGAACGTGTTGAAAACTATACACGTGTGCTTGTAGGTCATGAACAACATGATTTATGTGATAGTTATATTCTTGATGTTGTTCATGATACTACTGAAAATTATTTTGAGAGAGGGAAGTTTGGTTGTAGAAACTTCCATATTACAAAAACACCACTCTCTAAGTTGAAACTTTTGACGTTGTTCTTGTTCCACCTTCCTATGCATGTCATTTTGTGCTTCTTCGATTTATTTTCTTACAAGATGCCTATGCATTGGAAGTGGGTTAGGCTTAAATGTGTTTCATATTTGCATCTTGATGCTCTCTTTTGCTTCAAAATTCTTATTCTTGTGAGAGCATCTTCTATAATCTTTATGCCTAGCTTAAAGGCGTAAAAGAAAGCGCTTGTTGGGAGGCAACCCAAGATATTTTTACTTATGTTCTTAGTGGTCTTGATGACTATTACTACTGTAGCAAGATCGTTGTATCTTTATTTTTCATGATTTGTGCCAAGTATAGCCTCATATGACAAGGGAAGTGAAAGTTGTGACATGCTGTCCAGAAAACAGATTCTGTCCTCGTGACAGGAAAAATCAGAACAAATCACCAATTCATCTTTTTGAGCTGAATTGTTTACACAGCGTGCTCTACACAATCAGGGAACTTTCGTATATTCTGAGTTTTTGATTTGAGTTGCATAAGTGCCCCTAAAAATTTCTTTACTACCTATTGTTCTGTTTTTCACAGATTCTGCAACGTTTTTTCTCTCCTAACTTTTGCAAACCTTAAGCTTGCTTTTTCTTTGCAAAAACCTTTTGGAAATCTTGAGAAACAGTAGATCTTCAATAATATCTTTATATCCATTGTATTTTATTTATTTATTAACGGTAATAACCTCTCTAATCAGCTTATGATGAGTTGTGTATGAAGGGAGTTTTCAAGTGTGCGATGAAAGATAATGAAAGAAGATTCGGGAGTGTCAACAGCTCAAGCTTGGGGATGCCCCCATGTATCCCCAATAAATATTCAAGGAGACTCAAGCTTCTAAGCTTGGGGATGCCCCCGTGCATCCCCTTCCCCATCAACAATCATCAGTTCGTCCTTCGTCTCACTATATTATTATCACTTCATGCGTTATGTGCTATGCTTGGAGCGTCTCGCTCTTAGGTTTTATTTTTAGTATTCTATAGCTTTTCGTGCTGTTCATCAAAAGTTAGATCCCGTATCAATTTGTGTGGGAGAGTAACACGCTCCACTTTCAAAATATAGAAGACATCATAGGATTCTTCATGCCTATCTTTTTGCTGTTGTGTGTTCTTTATCTTTTCGTAGCTACTGCCCTGTTTAGTTTGACTCTGAACTCTCTTTAGTTTTAATGTTTATCTTGTTAAGAGAGTTGGTTGTTGTACTGAGTTATGTCTTGTTTTTGAGAAGTAGGTAATTGAGGTTGCTATTTAATTTCTGTAGTAGCTTGCAATAGTTTTGAGGTATTGATGTGAGTAATGTTTGAACTTTTGCTGTCAAGAGCTCTAGCCTATTGGTGATAGGTGTCATATTTTGGGAAATCCGTGTGTTATTTTAAAAAACCTACAAAACTAGTTGAGAACTCTAGCTACTAGATGGATCACTACTCTTCTGAGGGGTCGAATATTAGAGTACACTCACGTACCATGAGTCGAGGATGCGCAAGGATAACCAAAGCCCCATAAACTCCTCCTCGGGGTACTTGTCTCTTTTTGAACCTCTTTATTAGATTGAGAGTTACCGATAAGAAGTGCATGAGTTCTTCGGACTAATGTGAGTATTGAAAGTTGACACTTCCACCTCCTCATATTTGCTAGCCTTTCCTGTGCCGTGCATTGCCTCCTTCTCACTCTGAGATGTGGCATCCACCTTCGCCGGTACATCCAAACCCTTGGCATGATACGCTCTGTCATCATAAACCTCCTTATATCTTTCCTCAAAACAGCCACCATACCTACCTATCTAGGAATTTCCATAGCCTTTCCGAGATATATTTCCATGCAACTTCCACCTCTTTCCGAGATATATTGTCATACATGTTCCTACTACACTGACAGCGGCATACATTGCATACATCATGATAGTTACATCTTCTTGATGATTTGAGTACCTTGTAAAGTGTGAAAGATCTTCTACACCCTCTTGTAAATTAGAGTGTTTCCCTGAAGTGAGGAAAAGATCCCAAAGTGGACAAAATAAAAGATCCCAAAGAGGAGAAATGAGAGTTACATAGAAAGAGCCATTGAGGCCACCAAAAAATACAAAAAATTGTAAAAAAAGAAAAAAAGAAATAAAAAGAGAGAAAGGGGCAACACTACTATCCTTTTGAAAGATCCACACTAGTACTCCCTCTTATCCTTGTACTCCATAGAGATGATCATGCATATAGCTATGTGGGGACCTCCACACTATAGAACTTGGCTTGCATATTCTAAGGATGAGCCTCCTCAAAAGAGCTCTAGGTCTTCATGAGCGAGCAAGTTAGATGCACCCCCACTAGTTCCATTGGAGAGCTTTCAGGTCATATGTGCATCAGTTGCATGTCAATCCCTACTCCTCACATGATATCTATCATTTGGCCTTCTCGCCTATGATTATCCTCATTGATGTGAGCCTTTTTCATCCTTTTTGTCTTCCTCCTCCACCATATTCTCTCTTTGCCATCCTAAGTGTCAACTCTCGTGCTTAGGCTCATCCATTGCATGAGTGCTCAAAATATCGAAAAGGAGTGGATCAAATTGACTTGTACCTGGCTAGTAGTCTAGGAACGAGTCAAGATAAGATTCCAAAGAAGACCGTATGAAACTTTAGTAGATTGAGTTCTCAACACAAAAATACCTTTTTTCTCTCGTATTCCCTATCCCCCTTCTTGCACGCAAACATATTCTGGAGACATTCGAGTCACGGATAGAGAGAGCTCTTGCTCCTAATGTTCTTTCGTTGCTTGTCTCAATGCTATTATAGACTCTTGCATGTTATGACTTGAATTGAATTACATACCTTGATTGCTTTACTTTTCAAAGTTATTATATGGTTGCTAGCATGTCACCATAAAAATTATGCCTGTTATCATTTACCTACTCAAGGACGAGCAGGAATTAAGCTTGGGGATGTTGATACATCTCAAACGTATCGATAATTTCTGCTCGCTCCATGCATGTTTTGTGTGATATTGCTATGATCTAGATACACTTTCATATACTTTTGATCATATTTGGAATAACCTACTAACTCAGTGCACCCCAGTGCCAGTTCCTGTTTTCTTCTATTTTTTTATTCCAGGTTTCCCCCATATTAAAAGTGCTCCAAAAATTTGGGAAAATCAGATAAAAAAATCAGCGTAACGGAGTCTTCTAGAAACACCCAAGTGGGGCCAGAGGGCCACCACCAGGGAACCAGGCGGCCACCTGGCGCGGCCAGGGGCCTGGCCGCGCCAGGGGGGCGCCTGGACCCATGATGGGCCCGCTGGCTACCCCCTTTCGCCTATTTATTCTCCGTGACGGGGAAACTCCAAAGACAGAACCCTATTTCACAATCTCGCCTCTGTTCCGCCGCCGCCGTGCTTCCAAGATCGGGAGCACCGTCAGGACCCTTCCCGGCACCCTGCCGGAGGGAGGATCGACCTCCGGGAGCTTCTCCTCCACCATAGACGCTTCCCGGATGTGCCGTGAGTAGTCTACCTTGGAACATGAGTCCGTGAGCAGTAGCCATGTGATGTTCTACTCCCCTCTTTGTTCTTCATGGTTTAGACCTCGTGAGCTTCCCTACATGATCGAGGCACATATGTAATTCTTCTGCTATTGCTATGTTGAGTTTGATGGGATCCGATGGATTATGAGATTATGTTCAAATCGTGATAGAGTAATATATTTGGTTTTGATCTCTTATATTTTTGTTCCTAAGTAATTCTTGCATGTTCTCCGTTGCTATTTATTGCTTTAGCCAAGTGATGGATAGTAACTCCAAGAGGGAACGTTATGCTCGATTGTGGGTACATGACCCCTGTTGACACACTTGAGTGACAGAAACATGACTCTATGGAATGTGCCGTGGCCACAAGGGGGAAAACAACGGTGCTTGTAACCGCGGTTGCAAGGATTGTTTACCTTACGCTAAGTTCTTTTAATGCAGTTCTCTGTTTCTCTGGGTTTACACTTTGGGTGCGACTGGCAACTTAATACCAGCGAAATGTTCTTGATAGATATCTCAAGGTGGATGATTAGTAGTAGATGTAGATGGATTTTGGTCTACTTATTTTGGCGTACTGCCCATGCTTATGAGCCTCTTCCTTTCTTTTGTAACATAGTTAGCATTGCGGTGCATTTATAATCCTATCAATTGCTTGTCTGTAATTTTTTTACCTCGCATAGCAGTTTTATCTTCTTTTGGGAGAGAGACATCACTAGTGTACATCACAGGACCCCGTGTAAGGCCCGATATGCGGTACTATTCCAGATCTAGATTTTTCCATCCAGATCCGGGGACGAAGCACATATCGGTCCCACCGCGACATATGACATAGCCATATGCCCCGGATTTCCAACATGACATCACAACATTACAGATACAAGGATACAACATATCATACAATCGGCATACAACTGCCTTAATACAATACAACAGCGGAAGATACATGTCTGGGAACAAACTACAATCAAATGCCTAGTGGCAAAGAGAAAATCATCGATCCCCATAACCACACGGGTCCAGGCCCTGCGCTGGAATCCGCCTAACTAGTCGTCGTCGAGTCTCCACGTGAAACGTCGATCACCATACCTGTTGTCGATCAAGAACCCTGAAAAGAGTTTGGGGGTAGTATCATGAGTACAAAGGTACTCAGCATCCAACTGTAGTAGTCATCTGACCCAGCAAGGACTTCATCACTCGTCGTTCTAGGACAACTAGTAGTTTACGGTAAGGATGGGGTAAGTGGTGAGGTTGCTGCCGCACTAGCATTTATGAAGTGGCTAACGATCTAGAGAGTAAGATAAGAAGCCAAGCATTCGATGAGGAATTGCCTCCAACAAGTCTTGATATCAACTACTTATGAAAACATAACACCTATCCTATCCTTGTCCTCCTCTTCGCATCCCGACGAAGAAGAAGAAGTCAAGGCACACACACACGTTGATCAAGTTATATTAAGATTATCTCAGTTGTTGTTGTCTATGAACAAGGAGTAGGTCTCAAGTCGTCCATAACCGTGGACATGGCTTCTCGAAAAGATTTAACCCTGCAGGGGTGTACCAACTGCCGATTACAAGGCTCCGCACGCACGCCCATCCATCTCAGTTGCTACCCCTCATAGGCAACCATTTTATGATTTAGTTCCAAGAGATCCAAAAAGACAGGTCCCTCTAACTAATGACGAACAAATCTGGGTGGCCCCCGGTGAGTCGACATCCAACTCAAAAGCCGGTCGCGCTCTCGAATCGGTCTCTACCGTATGACTCCAGGTTTGGATTGCCGGTTAATCACACATGGGAAACCGGGTCCTCAGCCAGTCATGATGGTCCAGCAAGGAACCATGTCCTTACTGGTCTGGGATGGTTTGAAAACTACTGGCGGCCGACCAGCACACACACGGTTTCAAATGGTAAATCAGCTTGGGCCACCACTGGAAATGTTTGAAGCTAGGTAGGTAAGAAAAGGGGACCCCATAAAATCCCACACGCGGTTAGGCACGCTCAGTCTTAAAACCAATACCCGGAACTCGGATCCTAGGTGATTCGGATGGAACAAAGCGTCGGGGCGGGATAGCCTAGACCTTCCATCCTTCTTCGAATATAGTCAACATTATAATAATCATATCTTCCACAACAATATAATAATGTGATATCCTAAGCATGCATACTAAGCAGGGGCTGAGCAACGAGCAATAGTAACATAGCAGTACATGGTTTTCTGTGAGGGGACATGGTTGTATCGGTTTGAAAGAGGTTGTAAACATGTGGTAGGATCAAACATCGCACCTATCCTAGACTAGCATGCAAACCGCTGGTTGACATAGAATGGATCATAAGTAATGTATAGTCCTTGCCTGTTGATAGGTCGGGTTCCGAAGGTGTAGTTGATCGCAAGCTCCCAACGTCTCCGAGAGGTACCCACGGAAGCACAAAAGACAGTAAACACTGGAAAGAAATCAACGAGCAAGCATCTATTACTATGAAGAAAACAAGAGAAAGCATCAACAAGAAGGCCACACGAGACATCACACCTACCGTCGAGAGCTGTTACTAACAGGTTAAGTGGAGTACTCGTCACACACGAGGATACCGCACATTTGGAAAGGTTCAAGTTGTTTAGCTACTCAAGGTGAGCAAGGTTGTTAACATGGCAACTCAAGAAAGCATGGAACAGCACACAAACATTTCAAGAGGTGAAGCATAAATAAACTATCTAATCTAGTCACTTTAAGTGGGGGGTAAACCAATACATGGCAATTATTGTGGACCCCACGACAAAAATGGAATTTGGTACTGTTTTGCCCTAAACAATATTTTATTATTTTTATTAGCAAGCAAGAGCAGCATAATCACAATCTACACAAAATTCTAGTCAAGTTACATATAAAGAACATTTTTATTGGAGCAACGGTGAAAAAGTTATGGCAATTACAGTTTACAGTGGCATGGCATGTAATTAGCAGGTAAAAAACATGTAAACAAAGTCAAACATGGCAACCAAGCACAATTTATTAAACCAGACAAAATTCTAAGCAAGTTTCATGTTTAACGCGTTGCGATCCGAACGACCGTTAAAAAGATATAGCTACCGCAAAGTTGCAACAATAATCTGCCAAATAATAACTCCAGAAAAAAATAGATCGCCATCAGGAAGAAACAGACTACTGGACTTAAACAAGCAAGCGCAGAATAATTAAACTGCGCACAGGGCGATACATAGCCATGGGCCGAGCCCAACTCACAACAGGGAAAAAACAAATAAAATAAAAAGGAGGCTGGCTCACCACATGGGCCTGGCCCAGGCCGGCCGGTGGCGCTGGATAGACAATCCCGCCCTAGGTGGGGCGAGCTGGGCCAAGGGCGCAGGCCGACTGACGGGTCGCGCGGCTGGGCCGCTAGGGGAGGCCGGTCCAGGCGACGGAACGAGCGGGCGAGCGAGGCAGGAGGGGTTCGGCTCGTCCCGGTCGGTTCCAGGCGGCGGCGGCGGCTGGGATGATTGAGGTCCGGCGAGGGTGGTGGGGCACATGCGAGGGAGGTCAGAACGCAGGCGTTGCGGCATGATCCATCCGGATCCGGGGGCGGCGTCGACCTGCAGCAATCCAACGAGAAGATCGGGCGGTTGCTCGGGTCAGGAGGCTCCATGGCGGTCCTTGCTCCACGGCGAGAGAGAGAGACGAGGTGAGGAGCGAGAGAGGAGAGGGAAGGCGAGAGGGAGAGGGATGGGAGGCGCGGGACCTGTGTGGTGGTTGCCGGCGGCGAACCGAAGTGAGGGCGACGGCGATGAGGCTTGGGCAGAGGAGGAGCTTCCACAGGAGGAGGTGGAGCTGAGGTGGGGGCGACGTGGCGGTTTCTGGGCGCTCCTATCTGCAATCTGAGGGCCAGAAATTGCCTGGGATTAGGGTTTGGACGAAAATGGTGCTATTTTCGGGGCAAAGTGGAGGGGCTGGTTGCAAATTTGTGGCTAGGGAAACCCTAGAAAGGGGTGGGACTGTGGTGGTCTTTATATAGCCCAGGTGGCTGGTAGTTTGCAAAAACATCCCCGGTTTTTCTCTCGCGCGCGCGGTCTTTACGTTTCTGACCGCCGGGGTCCGCAGGACCTCCGATTCAGGTAAAACTTCGAACAACGCGATCAGCGCGTCGAGCCGGCGGCGTTCACCTCGAGATGGAACCGTTCCGAGAACACTTTCCGGCGTGCTATAAAAATATCCCGTTTACTTATTAAACGGGGTTTTTCATTCTGTTGGCTGCGACTGGTTTGGTGCGGTTTTCACGATGGTGATCGGGTGAAACCCGGTGTCGCAAAGATCGAGTGTTTGGGTGGCAAGGTTCGGTCTTCGTCCGATACGAGATAAGAGGGGGGAAAATAATCGCCGATCGATAAATCGGGGATGCAAACACTGCAAACAAAACAGACAATCAAACAATTCACACCGAAAACGAAATTTCTAATTGTTCTGAAATCTGGGCTGTTACAATACAACACCACCAACAAGGGATCTCGTCCCGAGATCCAGGACGATCCGGGGGAGAGGGGGGAGAGAAAACAGTCGACGATCTTCAACACCACCAACAAGGGACTCAACTCCATGTCCACGTCGAACTTCCGTTGAGAAAACTTTCCGCAGAGAGATGGCTACGTCGAAAAATGAAACCATCAGGTGTCACGAGGAAGAACGATAGCGAGATCCGGATCAAAGGATAGTGTTCCCACTCAAAATTGTTAAGACACCAGGAAAGAGGATTGAAGTCAACAGACGACCAAAATATCTACCTAGAGTCGGAAGAACAAAAGGTACTACCGGATTTCCCAAACCTGAGATCGGAATCGAGACAATACGCTGCAAGCAAGGCATTTTAATGGTTCTGATACTCCACACACTCGAGATCCTAGAGTTTGAAGGGGATAACGCGAGAATTAAAACTCTTACGTCACTTGTCCTGACCAGAGCAAGGGTAAGGAGTAAAAAGATTCCTACTCTCCGATAACTAACTTAGTGACTACAAAATAGTTTTTCTCTAGATTCGACTTCGGCCAGAAAAGGGATCCTACGGTCGGAAAGGCTCTGATACCAAGTTGTAAGGCCCGATATGCTGTATTGTTCCAGATCTAGATGTTTCCATCCAGATCCGGGGACAAAGTACATATCGGTCCCACCGCGACATATGACATAGCCATATGCCCCGGATTTCCAAAATGATATCACAACATTACGGATACAAGGATACAACATCTCATACAATCGGCATACAACTGCCTTAATACAATACAACAACGGAAGATACATGTCTGGGTATAGACTACAATCAAATGCCTAGTGGCAAAGAGAAAAAGCATCGATCCCCATAACCACACGGGTCCAGGTCCTCCGCCGGGATCCGCCTAACTAGTCGTCGTCGAGTCTCCACGTGAAACGTCGATCACCATACCTGTTGTCGATCAAGAACCCTGAAAAGAGTTTGGGGGTAGTATCATGAGTACAGAGGTACTCAGCATCCAACTGTAGTGGTCATCTGACCCAGCAAGTACTTCATCACTCGTCATTCTAGGACAACTAGTAGTTTACGGTAAGGATGGGGTAAGTGGTGAGGTTGCTGCCGCACTAGCATTTATGAAGTGGCTAACGATCTAGAGAGTAAGATAAGAAGCCAAGCATTCGATGAGGAATCGCCTCCAACAAGTCTTGCTATCAACTACTTACGCGAACATAACACCTATCCTATCCTTGTCCTCCTTTTCGCATCCTGACGAAGAAGAAGCAGTCAAGGCACACACACACGTTGATCAAGTTATATTAAGATTATCTCAGTTGTTGTTGTCTATGAACAAAGAGTAGGTCTCAAGTCGTCCATAACCGTGGGCACGGCTTCTCGAAAAGATTTAACCCTACAGGGGTGTACCAACTGCCCATTACAAGGCTCCGCACGCACGCCCATCTCTCTCAGTTGCTACCCATCATAGGCAACCATTTTATTATTTAGTTCCAAGAGATCCGAAACGACAGGTCCCTCTAACTAACGACGCACAAATCCGTGTGGCCCCCGGTGAGTCGACATCCAACTCAAAAGCCGGCCGCGCTCTCGAATCGGTCTCTACCGTATGACTCCAGGTTTGGATTTCCGGTTAATCACACATGGGAAACCGGGTCCTCAGCCAGTCATGATGGGCCAGCAAGGAACCATGTCCTTACTGGTCCGGGTTGGTTTGAAAACTACTGGCGGCCGACCAGCACACACACGGTTTCAAATGGTAAATCAGGTTGGGCCACCACTGGAAATGTTTGAAGCTAGGTAGGTAAGAAAAGGGGACCCCATAAAATCCCACACGCGGCTAGGTATGCTCTGTCTTAAAACCAATACACGGAACTCGGATCCTAGGTGACTCGGATGGAACAAAGCATCGGGGCGGGATATCCTAGACCTTCCATCCTTCGTCGAATATAGTCAACATTATAATAATCATATCATCCACAACAATATAATAATGTGATATCCCAAACCAAGGAGTAACAAGGTAAAATCGTAGCATCCTAATCATGCATACTAAACAGGGGCTGAGCAACGAGCAATAGTAACATAGCAGTACATGGTTTGCTGGGAGGGGACATGGCTGTATCGGTTTGAAAGAGGATGTAAACATGTGGTAGGATAAAAAATCGAACCTATCCTAGACTAGCATGCAAACCGCTGGTTGAAATAGAATGGATCATAAGTAATGTATAGTCCTTGCCTGTTGATGGGTCGGGTTCCGAAGGTGTAGTTGATCGCAAGCTCGCAACGTCTCCGAGAGGTACCCGCGGAAGCACACAAGACGGTAAACACTGGAAAGCAATCAACGAGCAAGCATCTATTACTACGAAGCAAACACGAGCAAGCATCAACAAGAAGGCAACACGAGACATCGCACCTACCGTCGAGAGCGGTTACTAACAGGTTAAGTGGAGTACTCGTCACACACGACGATACCGCACATTTGGAAAGGTTCAAGTTGTTTAGCTACTCAAGGTGAGCAGGTTGTTAACATGTAAACTCAAGCAATCATGGCATAGAACACAAACATTTCAAGAGGTGAAGCATAAATAAACTATCTAATCTAGTCACTTTAAGTGGGGGGTAAAATCAATACATGGAAATTATTGTGGACCCCATGACAAAAATGGAAATTGGTACTGTTCTGCCCTAAACAATATTTTATTATTTTTATTAGCAAGCAAGAGTAGCATAATCACAATATACACAAAATTTTAGTCAAGTTACATATAAAGAACATTTTTATTGGAGCAACGGTGAAAAAGTTATGGCAATTACAGTTTACAGTGGCATGGCATGTAATTAGCAGGTAAACAACATGTAAACAAAGTCAAACATGGCTACAAAGCACAATTTATTAAACTAGACAAAATTCTAAGAAAGTTTCATGTTTAACGCGTTGCGATCCGAACTACCGTTAAAAAGATATAGCTACCGCAAAGTTGCAACAATAATCTGCCAAATAATAACTCCAGAAAAAAATAGATCGCCATCGGGCCGAAACAGACTACTGGGCTTAAACAAGCGAGCGCAGAATAATAAAACTGCGCACAGGGCGCTACATAGCCATGGGCCGAGCCCAACTCACAACAGGGAAAAAACAAATAAAATAAAAAAGGAGGCTGGCTCACCACATGGGCCTAGCCCAGGTCGGCCGGTGCCGCTGGATAGGCAATCCCGCCCTAGGCGGGGCGAGCCGGGCCAAGGACGCAGGCCGGCTGACGGGCCGCGCGGCTGGACCTCTAGGGGAGGCCGGCCTAGGCGACGGAACGAGCGGGCGAGCGAGACAGGAGGGGTTCGGCTCGTCCCCATCGGTTCGAGGCGGCGGCGGCGGCTGGGATGACGGAGCTCCGGCGAGGGTGGCGGGGCACATGCGAGGGAGGGCAGAACGCAGGCGTTGCGGCCTGATCCGGCCGGATCCGCGGGCAGCGGCGACCTATAAATCCAATGAGCAGATCGGGCGGTTGCCCGGGTCAGGAGGCTCCATGGCGGTCCCTGCTCCACGGCGAGAGAGACAGAGAGACGAGGTGAGGAGGGAGAGAGGAGAGGGAAGGCGAGAGGGAGAGGGAAGGGAGGCGCGGGACCTGTGTGGTGGCTGCCGGCGGCGAAACGAAGTGCGGGCGACAGCGATGAGGCTTGGGCAAAGGAGGAGCTTCCACGGGAGGAGGTGGAGCTGAGGTGGGGGCGACATGGCGGTTCCAGGGCGCTCGGATCTGCGATCTGAGGGCCAGAAATTGCCTGGGATTAGGGTTTGGACGAAAATGGAGCTATTTTTGGGGCAAAGTAGAGGGGGTGGTTGCAATTTTTTGGCTAGGGAAAACCTAGAAAGAGTTGGGAGTGTGGTGGTCTTTATACAGCCCAGGTGGCTGGCAGTTTGAAAAAACATCCCCGGTTTTTCTCTCGCGCGCGCGGTGTTTACGTTTCTGATCGCCGGGGTCCACAGGACCTCCGATTCAGGTAAAACTTTAAACTGTGCGATCAGCACGTCGAGCCGGCGGCGTTCACCTCGAGATGGAACTGTTCTGAGAATACTTTTGGACGCGGAATAAAAATATCTCGTTTACTTATTAAACGGGGTTTTTCTTTCTGTTGGCTGCGGCTGGTCTGGTGCGGTTTTCACGATGGTGATCGGGTGAAACCCGGTGTCGCAAAGGTCGAGTGTTTGGGTGGCAAGGGTCGGTCTTCGTCAGATACGAGATAAGAGGGGGAAAATAATCGCCGATCGATAAATCGGGGATGCAAACACCGCAAACAAAACAGACAATCAAAAAATTCACACCGAAAACAAAATTTCTAATTTTTGTGAAATCTGGGCTGTTACAATACAACACCACCAACAAGGGATCTCGTCGAGATCCAGGATGATCCGGGGGAGAGGGTGGAGAGAAAAGAGTCGACGATCTTCAACACCACCAACAAGGGACTCTGCTACATGTCCACGTCGAACTTCCGTCGAGAAAACTTTCCGCAGAGAGATGGCGACGTCGAAAAACGAAACCATCAGGTGTCACGATGAAGAACGATAGCGAGATCCGGATCAAAGGATAGTGTTCCCACTCAAAATCGTGAAGACACCAGGCAAGAGGATGGAAGTCAACAGACGACCAAGATATCTACCTAGAGTCGGAAGAACTAAAGCTACTACCGGATTTCCCAAACCTGAGATCGGAATCGAGACAATACGCTGCAAGCAAGGCATTTTACTGGTTCCGATACTCCACACACTCGAGATCCTAGAGTTGGAAGGGGATAGCGCGAGAATTAAAACTCTTACGTCACTTGTCCAAACCAGAGCAAGGGTAAGGAGTAAAAAGATTCCTACTCTCCGATAACTAACTTAGTAACTACAAAATAGTTTTTCTCTAGACTCGACTTCGGCCAGAAAAGGGATCCTACGGTCGGTAAGGCTCTGATATCAAGTTGTAAGGCCCGATATGCTGTATTGTTCCAGATCTAGATGTTTCCATCCAGATCCGGGGACGAAGTACATATCGGTCCCACCGCGATATATGACATAGCCATATATGCCCCGGATTTCCAACATGATATCACAACATTACAGATACAAGGATACAACATCTCATACAATCGGCATACAACTGCCTTAATACAATACAACAACGGAAGATACATGTCTAGGTTCAGACTACAATCAAATGCCTAGTGGCAAAGAGAAAAGCATCGATCCCCATAACCACACGGGTCCAGGTCCTCCGCCGGGATCCGCCTAACTAGTCGTCGTCGAGTCTCCACGTGAAACGTCGATCACCATACCTGTTGTCGATCAAGAACCCTGAAAAGAGTTTGGGGGTAGTATCATGAGTACAGAGGTACTCAGCATCCAATTGTAGTGGTCATCTGACCCAGCAAGGACTTCATCACTCGTCATTCTAGGACAACTAGTAGTTTACGGTAAGGATGGGGTAAGTGGTGAGGTTGCTGCCGCACTAGCATTTATGAAGTGGCTAACGATCTAGAGAGTAAGATAAGCAGCCAAGCATTCGATGAGGAATCGCCTCCAACAAGTCTTGCTATCAACTACTTACGCAAACATAACACCTATCCTATCCTTGTCCTCCTCTTCGCATCCCGACGAAGAAGAAGCAGTCAAGGCACACACACACGTTGATCAAGTTAAATTAAGATTATCTCAGTTGTTGTTGTCTGTGAACAAGGAGTAGGTCTCAAGTCGTCCATAACCGTCAACACGGCTTCTCGAAAAGATTTAACCCTACAAGGGTGTACCAACTGCCCATTACAAGGCTCCGCACGCACGCCCATCTCTCTCAGTTGCCACCCATCATAGGCAACCCTTTTATGATTTAGTTCCAAGAGATCCGAAACGACAGGTCCCTCTAACTAACGATGAACAAATCCGGGTGGCCCCCGGTGAGTCGACATCCAACTCAAAAGCCGGCCGCGCTCTCGAATCGGTCTCTACCGTATGACTCCAGGTTTGGATTGCCGGTTAATCACACATGGGAAACCGGGTCCTCAGCCGGTCATGATGGGCCAGCAAGGAACCATGTCCTTACTGGTCCGGGTTGGTTTGAAAACTACTGGCGGACGACCAGCACACACACGGTTTCAAATGGTAAATCAGCTTGGGCCACCACTGGAAATGTTTGAAGCTAGGTAGGTAAGAAAAGGGGACCCCATAAAATCCCTCACGCGGTTAGGCACGCTCAGTCTTAAAACTAATACCCGGAACTCGGATCCTAGGTTACTCGGATGGAACAAAGCGTCGGGGCGGGATAGCCTAGACCTTCCATCCTTCGTCGAATATAGTCAACATTATAATAATCATATCATCCACAACAATATAATAATGTGATATCCCAAACCAAGGAGTAACATGGTAAAATCGTATCATCCTAAGCATGCATACTAAGCAGGGGATTAGCAACGAGCAATAGTAACATAGAAGTACATGGTTTGCTGGGAGGGGACATGGTTGTATCGGTTTGAAAGAGGACGTAAACATGTGGTACAATCAAACATTGAACCTATCCTAGACCTGCATGCAAACCGCTGGTTGAAATAGAATGGATCATAAGTAATGTATAGTCCTTTCCTGTTGATAGGTCGGGTTCCGAAGGTGTAGTTGATCGCAAGCTCGCAACGTCTCCGAGATGTACCCGCGGAAGCACACAAGACGGTAAACACTGGTAAGCAATCAACGAGCAATCATCTATTACTACGAAGCAAACAAGAACAAGCATGAACAAGAAGGCAACACGAGACATCGCACCTACCGTCTAGAGCGGTTACTAACAGGTTTAGTGGAGTACTCGTCACACACGACGATACCGCACATTTGGAAAGGTTCGAGTTGTTTAGCTACTCAAGGTGAGCAAGGTTGTTAACATGGTGACTCAAGCAAGCATGGCATAGCACACAAACATTTCAAGAGGTGAAGCATAAATAAACTATCTAATCTAGTCACTTTAAGTGGGGGGTAAAACCAATACATGGCAATTATTGTGGACCCCACGACAAAAATGGAATTTCGTACTGTTTTGCCTTAAAAAATATTTTATTAATTTTATTAGCAAGCAAGAGCAGCATAATCAGAATCTACACAAAATTCTAGTCAAGTTACATATAATGAACATTTTTATTGGAGCAACGGTTAAAAAGTTATGGCAATTACAGTTTACAGTGGCATGGCATGTAATTAGCAAGTAAACAACATGTAACCAAAGTCAAACATGGCAACAAAGCACTATTTATTAAACTAGACAAAATTCTAAGCAAGTTTCATGTTTAACGCGTTGCGATCCGAACTACCGTTAAAAAGATATAGCTACCGCAAAGTTGCAACAATAATCTGCCAAATAATAACTCCAGAAAAAATAGATTGCCATCGGGCCGAAACAGACTACTGGGCTTAAACAAGCGAGCACAGAATAATTAAACTGAGCATAGGGCGCTACATAACCATGGGCCGAGCCCAACTCACAACAGGAAAAAAAAAGGAGGCTGGCTCACCACATGGGCCTGGCCCAGGCCGGCTGGTGGCGCTGGATAGGAAATCCCGCCCTAGGCGGGGAAAGCAGGGCCAAGGGCGCAGGCCGGCTGACGGGCCGCGCGGCTGGGCCGCCGGGGGAGGCCAGCCCAGGCGACGGAACGAGCGGGCGAGCGGAGCAGGAGGGGTTTGGCTCGTCCCCATCGGTTCCAGGCGGCGGCGGCGGCTGGGATGACGGAGCTCCGGCGAGGGTGGCGGGGCACATGCGAGGGAGGTCAGAACGTAGGCATTGCGGCCTGATCCGTCCGGATCCGGGGGCGGTGGCGACCTGCAGCAATCCAACGAGCAGATCGGGTGGTTGCTCAGGTCAGGAGGCTCCATGGCGGTCCCTGCTCAACGGCGAGAGAGAGTGACGAGGTGAGGAGGGAGAGAGGAGAGGGAATGCGAGAGGGAGAGGGAAGGGAGGCGCGGGACCTGTGTGGTGGCTGCCGGCGGCGAACCGAAGTGCAGGCGACAGCGATGAGGCTTGGGCAGAGGAGGAGCTTCCACGGGAGGAGGTGGAGCTGAGGTGGGGGCGACGTGGCGGTTCCTGGGCGCTCCGATCTGCGATCTGAGGGCCAGAAATTGCCTGGGATTAGGGTTTGGACGAAAATGAAGCTATTTTTGGGGCAAAGTGTAGGGGGTGGTAGCAATTTTGTGGATAGGGAAACCCTAGAAAGGGGTGGGAGTGTGGTGGTCTTTATATAGCCCAGGTGGCTGGCAGTTTGCAAAAACATCCCCGGTTTTTCTCTCGCGCGCGCGATGTTTACGTTTCTGACCGCCGGGGTCCGCAGGACCTTCGATTCAGGTAAAACATCGAACTGCGCAATCAGCGCGTCGAGCCGTCGGCGTTCACCTCGAGATGAAACCGTTCCGAGAACACTTTCCGGCGCGCTATAAAAATATCCCGTTTACTTATTAAACGGGGTTTTTCGTTCTGTTGGCTGCGGCTGGTTAGGAGCGGTTTTCACGATGGTGATCGGGTGAAACCCGGTGTCGCAAAGGTCGAGTGTTTTGGTGGCAAGGGTCGTTCTTCGTCCGATACGAGATAAGAGGGGGGAAAATAATCTCCGATCGATAAATCGCGGATGCAAACACCGCAAACAAAACAGACAATCAAACAATTCACACCGAAAACAAAATTACTAAGTTTTGTGAAATTTGGGCTGTTACAAACAACACCACCAACAAAGGATCTCGTCCCGAGATCCAGGACGATCCGGGGGAGAGGGGGGAGAGAAAAGAGTCGACGATCTTCAACACCACCAACAAGGGACTCTACTCCATGTCCACGTTGAACTTCCATCGAGAAAACTTTCCGCAAAGAGATGGCGACGTCGAAAAACGAAACCATCAGGTGTCACGAGGAAGAACGATAGCGAGATCCGGATCAAAGGATAGTGTTCCCACTCAAAATCGTGAAGACACCAGGAAAGAGGATTGAAGTCAACAGACGACCAAGATATCTACCTAGAGTCGGAAGAACTAAAGGTACTACCGGATTTCCCAAACCCGAGATCGGAATCGAGACAATACGCTGCAAGCAAGGCATTTTAATGGTTAAGATACTCCACACACTCGAGATCCTAGAGTTTGAAGGGGATAAGGCGAGAATTAAAATTCTTACGTCACTTGTCCTGACCAGAGCAAGGGTAAGGAGTAAAAAGATTCCTACTCTCCGATAACTAACTTAATAACTACAAAATAGTTTTTCTCTAGACCCGACGTCGGCAAGAAAAGGGATCCTACGGTCGGTAAGGCTCTGATACCAAGTTGTAAGGCCCGATATGCGGTATTGTTCCAGATCTAGATGTTTCCATCTAGATCCGGGGACGAAGTACATATCGGTCCCACCGTGACATATGACATAGCCATATGCCCCGGATTTCCAACATGATATCACAACATTACAGATACAAGGATACAACATCTCATACAATCGGCATACAACTGCCTTAATACAATACAACAACGGAAGATACATGTTTGGGTACAGACTACAATCAAATGCCTAGTGGCAAAGAGAAAAAGCATCGATCCCCATAACCACACGGGTCCAGGTCCTCCGCCGGGATCCGCCTAACTAGTCGTCGTCGCGTCTCCACGTGAAACGTCGATCACCATACCTGTTGTCGATCAAGAACCCTGAAAAGAGTTTGGGGGTAGTATCATGAGTACAGAGGTACTCAGCATCCAATTGTAGTGGTCATCTGACCCAGCAAGGACTTCATCACTCGTCATTCTAGGACAACTAGTAGTTTACGGTAAGGATGGGGTAAGTGGTGAGGTTGCTGCCGCACTAGCATTTATGAAGTGGCTAACGATCTAGAGAGTAAGATAAGCAGCCAAGCATTCGATGAGGAATCGCCTCCAACAAGTCTTGCTATCAACTACTTACGCAAACATAACACCTATCCTATCCTTGTCCTCCTCTTCGCATCCCGACGAAGAAGAAGCAGTCAAGGCACACACACACGTTGATCAAGTTAAATTAAGATTATCTCAGTTGTTGTTGTCTGTGAACAAGGAGTAGGTCTCAAGTCGTCCATAACCGTCAACACGGCTTCTCGAAAAGATTTAACCCTACAAGGGTGTACCAACTGCCCATTACAAGGCTCCGCACGCACGCCCATCTCTCTCAGTTGCCACCCATCATAGGCAACCCTTTTATGATTTAGTTCCAAGAGATCCGAAACGACAGGTCCCTCTAACTAACGATGAACAAATCCGGGTGGCCCCCGGTGAGTCGACATCCAACTCAAAAGCCGGCCGCGCTCTCGAATCGGTCTCTACCGTATGACTCCAGGTTTGGATTGCCGGTTAATCACACATGGGAAACCGGGTCCTCAGCCGGTCATGATGGGCCAGCAAGGAACCATGTCCTTACTGGTCCGGGTTGGTTTGAAAACTACTGGCGGACGACCAGCACACACACGGTTTCAAATGGTAAATCAGCTTGGGCTACCACTTCAAATGTTTGAAGCTAGGTAGTTAAGAAAAGGGGACCCCATAAAATACCACATGCGGTTAGGCACGCTCAGTCTTAAAACCAATACCTTGAAATCAGATCCTAGGTGACTCGGATGGAACAAAGCGTCGGGGAGGGATAGCCTAGACCTTCCATCCTTCGTCGAATATAGTCAACATTATAATAATCATATCATCCACAACAATATAATAATGTGATATCCCATACCAAGGAGTAACAGGGTAACATCGTAGCATCCTAAGCATGCATACTAAGAAGGGGCTGAGCAACGAGCAATAGTAACATAGCAGTACATGGTTTGTAGGGAGGGGACATGGCTGTATCTGTTTGAAAGAGGTTGTAAACATGTGGTAGGATGAAATATCGAACCTATCCTAGACTAGCATGAAAACCGCTGGTTGAAATAAAATGGATCATAAGTAATGTATAGTCCTTGCCTGTTGATAGGTCGGGTTCCGAAGGTGTAGTTGATCGCAAGCTCGCAACGTCTCCGAGAGGTACTCGCGGAAGCACACAAGACGGTAAACACTGGAAAGCAATCAACGAGCAAGCATCTATTACTACGAAGCAAACACGAGAAAGCATCAACAAGAATGCAACACGAGACATCGCACCTACCGTCGAGAGCGGTTACTAACAGGTTAAGTGGAGTACTCGTCACACACGACGATACCGCACATTTGGAAAGGTTCAAGTTGTTTAGCTACTCAAGGTGAGCAAGGTTGTTAACATGGCAACTCAAGCAAGCATGTCATAGCACACAAACATTTCAAGAGGTGAAGCATAAATAAACTATCTAATCTAGTCACTTTAAGTGGGGGGTAAAACCAATACATGGCAATTATTGCGGACCCCACGACAAAAATGGAATTTGGTACTGTTTTGCCCTAAACAATATTTTATTATTTTTATTAGCAAGAAAGAGCAGCATAATCAGTTACATATAAAGAACATTTTTATTGGAGCAACGGTTAAAAAGTTATGGCAATTACAGTTTACAGTGGCATGACATGTAATTAGCAGGTAAACAACATGTAAACAAAGTCAAACATGGCAACAAAGCACAATTTATTAAACTAGACAAAATTCTAAGCAAGTTTCATGTTTAATGCGTTGCGATCCGAACTACCGTTAAAAAGATATAGCTACCGCAAAGTTGCAACAATAATCTGCTAGATAATAACTCCAAAAAAATAGATCGCCGTCGGGCCGAAACAGACTACTGGGCTTGAACAAGCGAGCGCAGAATAATTAAACTGCGCACAGGGCGCTACATAGCCATGGGCCGAGCCCAACTCACAACAGGGAAAAAACAAATAAAATAAAAAAGGAGGTTGGCTCACCACATGGGCCTGGCCCAGGCCGGACGGTGGCGCTGGATAGGCAATCCCGCCCTAGGCAGGGCGAGCCGGGCCAAGGGCGCAGGCCGACTTATGGGCCGTGCGGCTGGGCCGCTGGGGAAGGCCGCCCCAGGCGACGGAACGAGCGGGCGCGCGAGGCAGGAGGGGTTCGGCTCGTCCCCGTCGGTTCCAGGCGGTGGCTGGGATGACCGAAGCTCCGGCGAGGGTGGCGGGGCATATGCGAGGGAGGTCAGAACGCATGCATTGCGGCCTGATCCGGCCGGATCCGGGGGCGGCGGCAACCTGCAGCAATCCAACGAGCAGATCTGGCGGTTGCTCGGGTCAGGAGGCTCCATGGCGGTTCCTGCTCCACGGCGAGAGAGAGAGACGAGGTGAGGAGGGAGAGAGGAGAGGGAAGGCGAGAGGGAGAGGGAAGGGAGGCGCGGGACTTGTGTGGTGGCTGCCGGTGGCGAATCGAAGTGCGGGCGACGGCGATGAGGCTTGGGCAGAGGAGGAGCTTCCACGGGAGGAGGTGGAGCTGAGGTGGGGGCGACGTGGCGGTGCCTGGGCGCTCTGATCTGGGATTAGGGTTTGGACGAAAATGGAGCTATTTTTGGGAGAAGTGGAGGGGGTGGCTGCAATTTTGTGGCTAGGGAAACCCTAGAAAGGGGTGGGAGTGTGGTGGTCTTTATATAACCCAGGTGGCTGGCAGTTTGCAAAAACATCCCCGGTTTTTCTCTCGCGCGCGTGGTATTTACGTTTCTAACCGCCGGGGTCCGCAGGACCTCCGATTCGGATAAAACTTCGAACTGCGCGATCAGCGCGTCGAGCCGGCGGCGTTCACCTCGAGATGGAACCGTTCCGAGAACACTTTCCGCCGCGCTATAAAAATATCACGTTTACTTATTAAACGAGGTTTTTTGTTCTGTTGGCTGCAGCTGGTCTGGTGCGGTTTTCACGACGGTGATCGGGTGAAACCCGGTGTCAAAAAGGTCGAGTGTTAGGGTGGCAAGGGTCGGTCTTCATCCGATACGAGATAAGAGGGGGGAAAATAATCGCCGATCGATAAATCGGGGATGCAAACACCGCAAACGAAACAGACAATCAAACAATTCACACCGAAAACAAAATTTTTAATTTTTGTGAAATCTGGGCTATTACACCCCAGTCCATATTCCCATCATTGTTTACAAGCCTATTTCCTTTTCAGCATTTACTTTCAGTTGCTATCATTATCATTATCCCTTGTGTGTTTGACCCTTTGTAAACAACAAGACCGGAGAGATTGACAACCTCTCTGAACTTCGTTGGGAGCAAAGTTAATTGTATTGTGTGCAGGTCTAGGTGAAGTAAGAAACCCTGAGTTGTGAACGACGCCATTGTTCACTTCACCACCTACTTATCATTGTCGGAGTCGTACTGGTCGATCTCAACCTTGGTATATTCACCGAGGGAAATTTGCGGCTACGCTCCATCTCACCTTCCACTTGGGGTAACCAACAAAGGGCGAGAAGC
Organism: Bromus sterilis; assembly: GCA_950022295.1. Taxonomy (NCBI): domain Eukaryota; kingdom Viridiplantae; phylum Streptophyta; class Magnoliopsida; order Poales; family Poaceae; genus Bromus; species Bromus sterilis. Next base: position 339,639,074 of record OX465596.1, on the reverse strand, counting down.
CATTATCACTTCTACGCCATCACCTCCTGATTCCGAGTGAAATAGCCATTCTCAAACCATACAGAAGGGCTTCATACTTTGCGTCGTTATTTGTTGCTGGGAAATGTATTTGGAGAACATATCTCATCTCATCTTTCCTTGGTGAAACTAGTACGACTCCAGCTTCTGCTCCGTTCAACATCTTGGATCCATCAAAAAACATTGTCCAATGTTCTGGGATTGGCTGTGGGGGATTTTATACTTCAATCCACTCGGCCAAGAAGTCCACGAGGGCTTGCGACTTGATTGCTTTTTTAGGTTGATAATGGATATCATAAGGCAGTAAATCCAAACTCCATTTTGCAATTCTTCCCGTTGCATATCTGTTATTCATGATTTCTGCGAGAGGAGCTTCTGATACCACTGTGATGGAGTGATCTTGAAAGTAATGTGCAAGCTTCTGAGACGCCAAATAGATTCCCATTGCCAGCTTCTGGTAATGGGGATATCGCTGCTTGGATGGTGTGAGGACCTTAGAGATGAAATACACATTGTACCTTCTGTGCTTTCCCTTCTTCTTCTCTATCCACCACTATTGCTACACTGACAACTCGGCTTCTAGCTGCTACATATAACAAGAGTGGTTCTTTTTCTTTGGGCGCTGCAAGGACTGGCCGAGTTGACAATTTCTTTTTGAGTTCATCGAAAGCCACTTGAGCTTCTTCAGTCCACACGAAATTCGGAGATTTTTTTATCAACTGGTAGAGAATTAAAGCCTTCTCTCAGAGTCTGGAAATGAATCAACTGAGTGCTGCAAGGAAGCCAGTTAATATCTGGACATCCCGGAGCTGCTGACGTGGCTTTATATTCTGGATTGCTGCAATCTTTTTTGGGTTAGCCTCTATCCCCCGCTCGGAAACCATGAATCCGAGTAACTTCCCTGCAGGTACACCAAAGACACATTTCTCTGGGCTTAACTTGATATTGTAGGCCCAGAGACTCTGGAAAATTTCATCCAAGTCAGCTAGAAAACTACTTCCTTCAGCCGAGTTGATCACAATATCATCTACATATACTTCAACATTTCTACCGATTTGCCAAATAAAGCAATTCTTCATCATGCATTGGTATGTGGCTCCTGCATTTTTGAGCCCGAATGGCATTGTGGTGTAGCAGAAACAACCGAATGGGGTTATGAATGCTGTTTTAATTTCATGTCGTTCATATAGTCTGATTTGATGGTAACCCGAGTACTCATCGAGGAAACATAATATCTCGCAACCTGATGTGGAATCTACGATCTGGTCAATGCGAGGAAGGGGAAATGGTCTTTTGGACAAGCTTTATTGATGTGACGAAAATCAACACAAGTTCTCCAAGTTTTATCTTTCTTCGGAACCATTACAAGATTCGCTAACCACTCGGAGTGGGAATTTCCCTAATGAATCCGGCTACTAACAATCTTGCTACTGCTTGTCCGATAGCTTTTCTCTTTTCGGAAGAGAAACGCCTAAGGGACTCCTTGACCACTCTTGCCTTCGGGTCAACATGTAATTTGTGCTCAGCCAACCCCCTTGGAATCCTACGCATATCAGAGGGCTTCCATGCAAAGATATCCCAATTCTCACGGAGGAAGTTGATGAGCTCGAGTTCCTATTTAGGGTCCAAGTCGGTTGCGATATTGGTGAACTTCTCCTTGTCGGTGGGATGAATCTGTAATTTCTTGGTTTCCCCCGCTGACTCAAACGAAGACGTCTTCTTGGGTTGAAGTAATTCAGACGAGTCAGCCAGTTTCTTGTACTCGGCCAACTCTTCCTCAGCCATCTGCTGATCAGCTATACACGACCATTTTTGCAGCAGTTCTTCGGCTTGCTTGTAATCTTCTTTGACAGTGATCACGCCCTGTGGGCCATGCATTTTCAACTTCAGATAGATATAGCATGGTATGGCCATGAACTTTTCATAGGCTGGTCTTCCGAGTAGAGCGTGATATGCACCCGGAAAGTCGACTACCTCAAAGGTGACCTTTTATGTCCGGAAATTGCTCGGAGTACCAAAGACCACATTGAGAGAGATCATGCCTAGCGAATGCGCCTTCTTTCCTGGGATGATTCCATGAAATTCCAGATAGCTTTTCCGAAGCTTAGACATTGGAATATTCATACTTTTCAGGGTGCTGGCGTAGAGGATATTTATACCACTGCCTCCATCCATCAAGACATTTCTCAGTCTAAAATTTCCATTCCCGGTCTCCACTAAGGGATCAACAATTAAGGCATGTCTTCGTGGGTGAGGAATATGGGGAGGGTGATCCGACTGATCAAAAGTGATCGGAGTATCAGCCCACTTCATATAGCTCGGAGCTGATGGAGCTGCCGAGTTGGCTTCTCTGAACCGTATCCTCTCAACTCTCTTTGATTACCGGCCTGCAAAAATAACCAGCACTCCGTCTTCTCTAGGGAAACCTTCACTATCTAGATCTGAGTTTGCTGCCTTCTTTTTGCCAGTCTCCTTATCCTGCCGAGGTCCTGCCTTCACATTCTGACCTGACCTCGTCATCAACCGACACTGCCGAGCTGTATGCTTCGGGAGAATTAACTTTCCTTCGGCATCTCGGGTTGTGTGAAGAGAATAGGGCTGATCTAAGAACTCATCTTCATTTGACGGCTTCTTTTGACGTGGTTGCCACTCCTTCCTTGGCTGACCCTTTCCATGGATCCCCGAGACATTCGCCACCACCACCAACTCAGCATCTGTTGGGGCGTCTTCTTCTTTTTGTTTGTAGTTGCCTCAAGTATTCTGCTTTGGGTTAGGTGCCGAGTTACTTGCCCCACCTCGGTGCTGCTGGGTCTTCTGGCGAATCTCTTCTTCACCATTTGCATACTTGTTTGGTATCTCCATTAATCTCCCGAGTGAAGTAACATGGGGCGATCTTGCTAGTTTGAGACTCAACTCTCTGTACTTAACCCCTTTCTCGAAAGCATGGATAGCTTGGAACTCGGAGACTCCTTCCACCGAGTTGTGAAGCGTAATCCATCTCTGGATGTAATCCTTGGTGGTCTCCGTATTTTCTTGTACACATAGCTGCAACTCGGCTAACCATCTAGGCCTCTTGTAAGTCCCTTCAAAGTTCTTGACAAAAACTCTCTCTAGATCTTCCCAAATCCAAATACTGCTGGGGGGAAGCTGGTTCAACCAATTCCGAGCTGAGCCCTCCAGCATCAAAGGAAGGTGCATCATAGCTATCTCATCTCCCCCTCCGATTTGCACACCTATCCGATAATCATCTAGCCATGTCTGAGGTTTGGCGTCACCTCGGTACTTGTCCACCCCTTGAGCTATTCGGAAGTGAGGAGGAATTGGAGTGGACCGGATTCTCTCGCTGAAACAAATCGGCATTGTAGCCATTGAGGGGCGATCCTGATCTTGCCAATGGGACCTGGCGCGATCAACTCGGCTCTGCACCAGATGACTCCGGGCATCATCATCGACATCAATATATCGGTTGCCTTGATGAGTAGCTCGGCGCTGTTGGAAATCCTCTCTCCGTGGAGCACCTTGCTCAGACCTGTGAACCTCATAGTGCTCTGGTCTCCGATGCTCCGCATGCCGATATTGATCATGGTGATAACTCTCTCGGGGATCATTTCTGTGCCGAGGGGGTGTGTTCCTATTTCTCCGGGCGCCGCCATAAGGCGTATGCACTGACTGCGATGTTCCATCACAAGGAATTTTGGAGTGAATACACTGCTGTGATTGACTGACTGCAGCGTTTTGATCTACTGCTGCCTGCAATAGGAATGCTAAGTGTTGGATTCCCTCTGCTGCTGATCCACTTGGCTGCAGGGAGTTTGCAATCCGAGTTGTCGCTATGAGGTTCTCCACTGGAGTTTCTAGGGCTTGGAAAGGCTCTCTTCCCTGCCTCCGTAACTGCCGACTAGTTCTTCTCTGCTTGAGACGAGCGACCTCTCGGGCTTGACGCTCCAAGGTATTCTCTAAGTCGGTCAGACGCTCTCGCTCGGCAAGGTTGGTTAGCCTGGCTGCCTCTAGGCAGCGTCCTTTTGGGGTAGAGGTGTCGATGGGAGTGTGCAGGAGCCGCTCTGCCGCTTCTTGTTCTTCTTGCTGCTCCCGAGTGAGCGGTCGGGGCTGTCGACTCGGCCCTCCGAGTTCCAATCTCTGGAAGGCATATGTGCGCCGAGTTGGCTCACGGCCCTCAACCTCGGATGCGCTATTAGCTTAATTCCGAGCTGCATCAACTCGACCTGGTGACGGTTGTGCTAGAGGTGTTTCAGCCATGCAAACTTACGAAACTTTGATCGAGACGCCACTGCTACCCTCTTGCTCTTCATCAGGCTCTGGGTCAGATGCCACCATGCCCTCATCTTCAGCAGAGTTGAACAGATGAAAAAGGGATGCCGATGGGCCCTCTCTTGCGATCAACTCATCAAGGGCTCTCTAGGCTGACTCCACCGAGTCGATGACCGGCAAACGGACGAAGAAGCTTCTGCGTGACGTTGAGCCGACAACTGGAGGCGCAGAGCCCCCGAGTCATCATATCGGAAGTGGACGCTGCCTCTCGAAGGAAATAGTTGCGACTGGAGCGTTGAATCCGCTAGCAAGCAGAATCATCAGCCATAAAGGCCAACGACCCAAAATAAAACATCTCGCCTTACACGAGCTCGGAGCCGCGGATCGACGAGGAGGATGAAGAAAACGCCATGTCTACGATTGCTGATCAACTCAGCCGCACGGTGGGCTCCAACTTTCGTGTATATAATCCTGACAATGATATAGGGGTGATGTTTGGAGCTATATGAATCTGTACGTAGAGAGGTTGACGCGAATGAGATTATACAGGTTAGGCCTCTCCTTGGAGATAACAACCTTACTCCTGTCCTAGGCTTACTGGGGCGTTCTTGCTCAAGGTTTTGAGAAATATGTTGCCTGTGACCCTTCCTGGGGTGAGGGGAGGGGCTTATATAGAGTGCGTCCCTTCCCCTTCAATGCCCCGATAAATGAGTCATAATTACAGGTGTGAATGCCTACACTTAATACAGGAAACGGTCTACTCACTACTGCTAATTAAGAAGGAGAAACGCCTACGGTCTTTAATGCTCCGTGCCCGTTGCTCTTGTTTCTCCGAGTAGCGAGCAGCTCGTCGATTCCCTCTTCCGAGTAACTGACCATTCAGAGCCTGACTACTTTCCGAGTGATGGATTTCTCGGAGACCATCTCTTCCTCCGAGTAACAAGTTACTCAGAGATGTTGTGAACTATGTCTCTGAGTTTGGGAGATCATGAAACTAAGGATACCCCTTGGTTTCTGATGCTTAAGGGTATGCCTTCGGTATGACCACGACAATTAGTAGTAGATGCAGTTGGGTTTCGGTCTACTTATTTTGGCGTACCTCCCATGATTTTGAGCCTCTTCCTTTCTTTTTAACATGGTTAGCATTGCGGTGCGTTTTTAATCCTGTTAATTGCCCAGCTGTGATTTGTTTACCTCGCATAGCAGTTTTATCGTCTTTTGGGAGAGAGACATCACTAGTGAACATCACGGGACCCCGGTCCATATTCTCATCACTGTTTACACGCTCAATTTATTTCCTGCTTTTACTTTCTAGTTGTTATCCCTTGCATTTGATCCTTTGTAAACAACGAGGCCGGAGATATTGAAAACCTCTCTGAACTACGTTGGGAGCAAAGTTATTTGTATTGTGTGCAGGTCCACGTCAATTGCATTGTTGACACCTACTTCTAACTTCCGGAGTCCTACGGGAGACAAACCCTATCCTATGCATAGGGGGAAATTTGCTGCTATCCCACATCTGACCTTCCACTTGGGGTAACCAACGAAGGGCGAGAAGCCATTATCCACTTCCACGCCATCAATGACCTACAAGCACACGTGTATAGTTTTCAACACGATCTTTAGGATCATAATATAAATGCAACCCATCACATTGAGCCTTGATAAGAGAAAAATTCTCTGGAATATGAGTTGGAGATTTCAAAAGGATAATAGGGCAATCAATTGTGGGTGCAATAGCAATAATTTCATGCTTAACATAAGGAACTATAGTAAGTTCATCTTCGCAAGCATCATCTATAGTGGCATCATGGCCACAAGTATAGAAGGCATCAACTTCATCAAAAAGGGATATTTCAAAAGAATCCATAGGATCATAACACTCATATAAGGTAAGAGTCAAAGAGTTAGTCTAATTAGAAGGTAGACATGGATGGCTCCATTCTTCGTCCTTTTGATCGTCACTCTCCTCCTCTTTTTCATCCAAGGAGCTTTCAGGTTCAACAATTTCTTCTTCCATAGAGTCCTTAAAAACATTAGTCTCTTCCTTTGGGGGAGATATTATTTCAAGATGATCAGTAATATAATAATTTGCATCGTAATTTTCAATGAAATAGTTAAGTATAGAAAGACTCTCAAATTTGTAAGGGGCATCATCAATATTTATAAGAAGAGAAGTAATTTCATGGCACCCTTATAAGAAACAAATTCTTCTATTTGCTCTGCATCATAAAAATCATCATTGTACTCACATTGGAAAGCAAGGTGTTTATGCCTCATAAAGCAACAAGATTCATCCCTGCAGAAAGATATATTATATATTGAGCACAAGTTTTGTGGCACCCCATCTCAGAGGACCGGAACGCCCCGTGCTCCAGCCCAGAGATCAAGTATTCTGGAACACGGCACTGCTTGATTTAGAACTGAACAACTTTCTATTAACAAATATACGAGTACAAGGGGGATTATTACAATGCTGGCGGAGCGAGACGGAGAACAAGCTTGCTCCTCAAGCTCGTCATGGATCTACATCAAGCAGCAGACTAACTCTCTAGTAGAGGAATATAACTCGGCAGCGGAACAACGGCGACGGTGATGAACTCCATTCCACAGGGAAACTAGCTGGGACACCATCTAGCTCGCAAACACCGGGAACGTCATCCTACGCATCCAAAGCATTGCCTGCAAATCTGGCATGACACGCCAGGTCAGTACATCGAATGTACTTGAAAGCTCACAACAACCATGCATCCAGGCAAAACAATAACATGGCAACAAGTTAAGGTATATTAGTGAATTAAACATGTAAGCATAAACATCATGCAAACAGATAAGCATCAAGCATTTCATTAGCATATTATCAACATATTATCAGCATTTTAGATTAATGCACAATCAATCATCGTTTAAGGTCACATGGACCCCACATGATCACCGCAGGATCAAGTGGCTTACCTCGGAGTCCTTACCGACTCAAGCACCGGTCATCGCATGACCATCAACATACCTGGATCGTCGCACGATCGTTCATGGTTTAAGTGTCCTTTTTTACCTACCCAACCAATCCAGTCATCATATCAACTTACCGTGCTCATGCAACCGAACTCATGTTGATCAAGTGTGACCTACTGTGAACTGTGTCCATTACCGTGGACTCGGCTATTCGAATAGATTTGTATAACACTCTGCAGAGGTTGTGCACTTTACCCACACTATGGAGCTCCTTGCCCAAGGACTAGGACTACTCCAACGAAACTTGACTACCGCGTAATCCTCCTACGGTGCCACCGACACAGCATGTCTTGGGTATCCCTGCCATCGCATCTCCCTGACCATCGCATGGTCCTCAAACTGTGTCCCTCGTAGAGACTCCCGGGTAAACATATCCACTCTGGATCTCCAGGTTACCACCACCTACGTGATCAGGGTAGCGTGCAATGCGTAACCTCCCCTCTTTGGTGGCTCCCGTGAAGGCACTACGATAGCACAAGCCAAGGCCTGCCCATACATGCAAATGTGGCTGCACGAAATAAGTTCAGTTCGATGGCACCTAAGGAACTTGGCACAGAACATCTTCCAAAGCAATCACAAGCGTCAGGTGCAACATGAGTACTTGAAATTAATGGCATTTCAATATAAGTGGAACAAACCAAGACACATTTATAATCACATCATGATTCACATCATATTTTAGTTGATTAACTTAGTTATATAAACATGATCAAGATATTTCGTGCAGCATGGCAATATCATGATTGTAGTTAAGCATGATACGGTGATAGCATGACCAAAGCATAACCTGAACATAACATGGCATATCATGAAAGCATATTGACGTATTAAGATCATAGCATGGCATGGCATAATCAAACATGATATAGTTACGTGGCATCAACAAAGTGATCCCGGCATATGAGCATAACATGATCCACACGTATCAAAATAATCACCATTCATCGAAGCATAGAGCATGTTTTAAAACACGTAAAATCTTTGCAAAGGTGCAAAGGGTATTGTGGCTTGCCTTTCACCAGAGGAGTGTGAAACACTCCCGGTCTTCGACACCGACAAAACCCTGCAAAATATTTCAAATAAAGCAACGGAGAAAAATTCAAACGCCATCTTTTGTTTGACCAGAAAATAGCAACATCAAAACATGGAATTAAACTTATGCCAAAATGAAGAGGGGATCGAAGCAAAACAAACGCAAAAAGAATCGCCTCATTTGGACTTACGGTTGCGGAGATACGAGACTGAGAAGATCGGGGGCTGGTTTTTGGTGGAAATGCGTTTTCTAACAGAGATAGCGCATTTTGAGCCGAAGACCGAAGAAATACGGCGTCGACGATTGAAAACTTCTTTTGGCCCGAAGGAAAGCAGAATACGCTTCCCAGAAGGGAAAACGTATTATACAAAACGTGTCTTCAGAAATAGGAAACGTGCCCGGGCTGGCTGACACGCGGGACCCGCCTGGCAGCGCTCTGTTTTTCCATCGTGGCCAAACATGTCTGGGGGAGGGTCCTTCGCGTGCTGATCAAAGTGGTGCTAAAAGATTGTCCAATGGTGCACTTTGGTGAGTTGGATCTCTATGTAAAGTTTGATATATCAATCTTGGAGAAGAAGAATGGCTCACATGGTGGGGTTTGGGGGCGTGCTAGGTTGTCCCAATGGCTTAGGGTTGGAAGGACTATAGACCTGTGGATTATGGGGTAAAATGGGTAAATGGACATGGTACTTCCTTTTGCAAATGCACCATGGTGGCAGAAGCTGTTTGTACTGTGTTGTGGCTTGCACATGGCTCCCCTATGCATGATTTTTGGGCTGAGATTAATCATACATTAGGGTGAGTAGTTGTACCAATTTTCACCTCAAATGGAGTAATGTAGCTAGTACTTCCTTTGCAAATGTCCAAATAGCCCAGAATGTAAAGTTGAAGCTAGCATCTCATAGGAGTGATGGATTTGTCTTACAATCGGTGTAGTGAGGTTATTTGGTGGTGTGCACATGTGTGTAGAATTTCATGGCCATTGAACAAGCCTAGCTAGCACTTGCTTCACAAGGTGTCCTGTTGACCAGAAACTTAAACATGATGATGCACACACATGGGTAATTGGATTTGGCTCAACCTTGGTTTTGTGGAGTCATTTAGGTGTGGGAATAGGCACACAAAGTTTCAAGGCAAACGGGATTCCACTTGCTTCACAATCCCCCTTGCTGCATCCAAACTTTGGGAATTTATTGTGGGATTTTGGCTAGGAAAAATGTGGTGGAATGTGGTGTAGGCCAATGATATGATCATATGAGATTGCACAAAAAGTTTCACCAGCAATGGATCAAAAGAAGTGGCACTCCCTTCACAAAGCTCCAATCTGCCCCCACAGACAAATGAATTTTTCTAGAGGAAAAATTCACTTGAGCCATTCAATCTTTTTGGATAATTTGTCAAGATATGGTGTCAATGATAGGTGGGAATTATTTGGGGATTTATGGAGCAATATAAATATGGGTTGCTTCACAAACCTCAAATAATAGGAATATCCCTTTTATTGGAAAAGGAATATATGGTTTGAATAAAATGGTGGCTAGGATGGGATGGAACAATGGAATGACAATGGAGAGGCTTGAAATCAAGGGTCACTTGAGCATGGAAAGAAAATATGCTTAAGTTTCAAGTCCAAAGAGGTGCTCAAATTCAACTCCAATAGCAAATCCAGAATTAAATCAGAGAAGTTTTTGGAAAAAGAAAGTTCCAAAATCCAGGATGTCACAAGTTTCTAGCATACTCATACAACTGATGTATTCGTTTCCATAAGCGTATCCTCTTTTGAGAAAAGCGGTGTTCCTTGTAATATTTTTGTTGATCCTTAGTGAATCCTCCATGCCAAAAGGATCTGGTTTCAAAGAAGTTAAGCATTGGTGGAAAGCAAGTAACTAGACTTACTATTTTTGGGGTTTTTGGTATAAGACACAAAGATAAAAACTGAAAGATAACCTAACAAGACTAAAAAGCTAAGATAAAAGATAGTGTGCAACTCCCCTATCTTGTAGAGTAGGGTCCCCGGCAACGGCGCCAGGAATTGCTTGATGCTAGCGAGGAAGTGATACTCGCCCCTCGTTGGTTACCCCAATGGAAGGTTGAGATGTAGTATAGAAGAAAGATTTCCCTTGGCGAAGACACAAAGGTTGAAAGATCGTCTCTCGTAGGACTCCAACGACGACAAGTAGGTGGATCGGAAAGTGATGCGCCATTGATAATCACTTGCTTTACCTGGACTTGCACACATGTAACAGCCCAGTTTTCACAAAAAATTAAAAAATTTGTTTTCGGTGTGAATTGATTGATTGTCTGATTTGTTTGCGGTGTTTGCATCCCCGATCTATCGATTGGCGATTATTTTTCCCCCTCTTATCTCGTATCGGACGGAGACCGACCCTTGCCACCTCGACACTCGACCTTTGCGACACCGGGTTTCACCCGATCACCGTCGCGAAAACCGCACGAGACCAGCCGCAGCCAACGGAACGAAAAACCCCGTTTAATAGGTAAACGGGATATTTTTACAGCGCACCGGAGAGTGTTCTCGGAACGGTTCCAGCGCGAGGTGAACGCCTCCGGTTCGATGTGCTGATCACGCAGTTCGAAGTTTTACCCGAATCGGAGGTACTGCGGACCCCCGGCGGTCAGAAACGTAAACACCTCGCGCGCGGGAGAAAAACCGGGGATGTTTTTGCAAACTGCCAGCCACCGGGGCTATATAAAGACCACCACACTCCCACCCATTTTTAGGGTTTCCCTAGTCCAAAATGTGCAGCCACCCCCCTCACAAAACTCAATTTTGCCCAATTTGCCCCAAAAATCCCGAAATTGTGCTCCCCTGCGATCTGGACCGTCAGATCTCGTGATCCGACGACCCAGATCGGCCCTGCGTTCCACCTCCAACCTCTCTCCCTCCTCCAATCTCCCCCATGGAAGCACCCGAGTGCGGCCGGCCCGATGCAGCAGCCGCCGGAGCCAGCCCGGCGCCCCTGCTCCCCTCTTCTCCTTTCCTCCACCCCTTCCTCTCTCCCTCTCCTCTTACCTCGCCGCCTTCTCTCCCTGCAGGTCAACGCCGGCGAGGAGCCATGGCCGCCGCCCGCTGGAAGCTCCTGCAGCCGCCGGATCGAGCCACCCCGCCGAGCGCCGGCCTCCCCTGCCCTGGATCCGGCCGCCCTGCCCCTCTCCGCCACCTTTTCCCCCGCAGCCGACCTCGCCGCCGGCTGGCTGCGCCACTGCCCGACGGGAGCCGCCCGCTCGGCCTCCCCGCGCCTCTGCCTCCAGCGTGGAAGCCACCTTGGGCCAGGCCCAGCCGCCAGCCCACCTCCAAGCCCAGGCGCCCCGGCCCAGCCAACCCAGCCAGAGCCAACCGCCTCATGGGCCGGCCTGTGGTGAGGTCCTGCCCCTTTTTTTTATCCAGTTTTTTTTTCTTTTTCCAAACCCATGCAAATTTGTACTAAGTGTTGGAAAATTGTGCTGCTGATTCGATTCCGCGTTGACGATAGCAAGCGATCCGTAGCCCGGATGACTTCGCGCCCAAAAGACGAATTGTTTAGAATTGCGTGTACTTTAATTCATCTTTTGTGAGCATTTTCATTTGAGCTGGTCTTGATTGTGTAATTGTGTTCTGAACAGGGCATCAGGCCGTTAACTGCTAGTTTTTTCTGTTATGTGCTGCTGTTAATATTTTGTTGTAACTTTCCATGAGGATTGTAACAAATCCATGAGGCCTATTGCATTGATTCTTTCTCCTATGTGTTAAGAATCATGTGTACTTCAATTCCATGCATTCAGATGCCATATTTTCTTTCTGCATCATGTTTAAATCTTGCTCCAAAGTAGCTATCCTGATGTTATTGTGCTGCTGTTGCTGAAACTGTTATTTTGTTGCAACTTCGGTCGACGAGTGTGTCGCGACCGTTTATTGGAATTGAGTGATTCCAATTGCATATTGTTAAGCATCATGTCTACTTTCATCCCATGTATTGCATTGCCATGATATGCTTCCTGGTCATATAGATATTTAGCTCCAAAGTTGCTATGCTGCTGTTTTTGACAGCCACCTCTGATTTTCACTAAGTCTGTTACCTTACGATGCCATGTTGTTTGCTTAATATCTTTTGATCTATGATGCCTGTTTGCATGATTCTTTTTGCCATGCCTTCCTTGTCATGTCTAGTTTAATTTCATATCATTTGTGAGCATGTTTGCATTGTTTGTCCTGTTTATGCATTGCTCTAAAGTGTGCTTCGTGATGTTGGCAGTTTGTGCCCGTAACTTGTTTTCCTTATATCTTTTTAACCGTAACTCCGTTTGGAGTGTTTTTTATATGTAACTTGATTAGTTTTTCGTGTACTTAGTGTTTGTGCTATTGTTTGCTGTTGTTAACCAACCTAAAATATGGTTTAGGACAGAACAGTACCAAATCTTTTAATTGTCGTGCGGCACGTAGTGTTATGCCATGTTTAGGTTGTGCCTCATTTAAATTGACTAGCATAGATAGTTTACTTTGTGCTTCACCTTTTGCCATGTTTGTGTGTTATGCCATGCTTGCTTGAGTTGCCAGGTTAACAACCTTGTTTGATCACCTGTAGCTAAACAACTTGAACCACCGTAAACGTGCGGTATCGTCGTGTGTGACGAGTACTCCACTTAAATTGTTAGTAACCGTTCTCGACGATAGATCCGTATCGCGTTGCTGTGCCTTGTGTTGTCTCTTTGATCTTGTATTGCTCCGTAGTAATAGTGGTGCACCATTGATTGCTTTCCAGTGTTTATCGTCTTGTGTGCTTCCGCGGGTACCTCTCGGAGACGATGCGAGCTTGCGATCGACTACACCTTCGGAACCCGACTTATCAACTGGCAAGGACTATACATTACTTATGATCCATTCTATTTCAACCAGCGGTTTGCATGCTAGTCTAGGTTAGCTTCGATGTTTGATCCTACCACATGTTTACAACCTCTTTCAAACCGATACAGCCATGTCCCTTCCCAGCAAACCTTGTACTGCTATGTTACTATTGCTCGTTGCTCAGCCCCTGCTTAGTATGCATGCTTAGGATGCTACGCTGTTACCCTATTACTCCTTGGTTTGGGATATCACATTATTATATTGTTGTTGATGATCTGATTATTATTATAATGTTGACTATATTCGACGAAGGATGGAAGGTCTAGGCTTTCCCGCCCCGACGCTTTGTTCCATTCGAGTGACCTAGGACCCAAGTTCCGGGTATTGGTTTTAAGACTGAGCGTGCCTAACCGCGTGTGGGTTTTATGGGGTCCCCTTTTCTTACCTACCTAGCTTCAAACATTTCTAGTGGTGGCCCAAGCTGATTTACCATTCGAAACCGTGTGTGTGCTGGTCAGCTGCCAGTTGTTTTCAAACCAACCCGGACCAGTGAGGACTTAGTTCCCTTGCTGGCCCACCTTGTTCAGCTGAGGACCCGGTGTCCCATGTGTGATTAACCGGATATCCAAACCTGCGACAGACGGTTGAGACCAGATCGAGAGCGTGACCGGCTCCTGAGATGGATGTCGACTCACCGAGGGCCACCCGGATTTGTTCGATGTTAGTTAGAGGGACCTGTCGTTTCGGATCTCTTGGAACTAAATCATAAAATGGTTGCCTGTGATGGGTAGCAACTGAGAGTGATGGACGTGCGTGCGGAGCCTCGTAATGGGCAGTTGGTACACCCCTGCAGGGTTAAATCTTTTTGAGAAGCCGTGTCCACGGTTATGGACGACTTGAGACCTACTCCTTGTTCATAGACAACAACAACTGAGATAATCTTAAATAACTTGATCAACGTGTGTGTGCCTTGACTGCTTCTTCTTCGTCGGGATGCGAAGAGGAGGACAAGGATAGGATAGGTGTTATGATTGCGTAAGTAGATGATAGCAAGACTTGTTGGAGGCGACTCCTCATCGAATGCTTGGCTTCTTATCTTATTCTCTAGATCGTTAGCCACTTCATAAATGCTAGTGCGGCAGCAACCTCACCACTTACCCCTTCCTTACCGTAAACTACTAGTTGTCCTAGAATGACGAGTGATGAAGTCCTTGCTGGGTCAGATGACCACTACAGTTGGATGCTGAGTACTTCTGTACTCATGATACTACCCCCAAACTCTTTTCAGGGTTCCTGATCGACAACAGGTATGGTGACCGACGTTTCACGTGGAGACTCGACGACGACTAGTTAGGCGGATCCCGGCGGAGGGCCTGGACCCGTGTGGTTATGGGATCGATGTTTTTCTATTTGCCACTAGGCATTTGCTTGTAGTCTGTACTCAGACATATATCTTCCGCTGGTGTATTGTATTTGAGGCAGTTGTATGCCGATTGTATGAGATGTTGTATCCTGTATCTGTAATGTTGTGATATCATGTTGGAAATCTAGGGCATATGGCTTTGTCATATGTCGCGGTGGGACCGATATGTGCTTCGTCCCCGGATCTGGGTGGAAACACCTAGATCTGGAACAGTACCGCATGTCGGGCCTTACAACACACAACAAATAACTTTGCTCCCAACGATTACAGAGAGATTGTCAATCTCTCCGGCCTTTCCATATACAAAGGATCAAACGCAACAGATAATAGATAGTGATAATTGCAACTAGAAAGTAAAACAGGAAGTAAATTGTGGGTGTAAACAGTGGTGGAAATATGGACCGGGGTCCCATGATGTTCACTAGTGATGGCTCTCTCCCAAAAGATGATAAACATCCATGCAAGGTAAACAAATTACAACTGGGAAATTGACAGGATTACGGGCGCAAACCAATGCTAACTATGCTGCAAAAGAAAGGAAGACGCTCAAAAGCATGGGCAGTACGCCAAAACAAGTAGACAGCAATCCATCTACATCTACTCACTAATCATCCACCTTGAGATATCTATCCAGAACATCTCGCTGATATTAAGTTGCGAGCCCCACCCAAAGTGTAAACCCAAATCAACAGACAACTGCATTAAAAGAATTTGCGTAAAGTAAACAATCCTTGCAATCGTGGTTACAAGCACTGTTGTTTCCCCCTTGTGGCAACAACACATCCCCTTGACTCATGTTTCTTTCACTCAAGCTAGTCACCAGGGGGCATGAACCCACAATCAAGCATAACGCTCGCTCTTGTAGTCACTACCTACTACTTGGCCAAAGAAACAAACAACAACGGAAAACATGCAAGAATTAATCAAGAACACAAATATAAAAGGAGAAGAACCAAATATATTACTCATCACAATCTGAACATAGTCTCATAATCAATCAGATCCCAACAAACTCAACATAGCAACAGCAAAAAGAATTACATATGTTCCTTGATCATGTAGGGGAGCTCACAAGGTCTAATCCATGTAGAACAAAGAGGGGGAGAGGACATCACATAGCTACTGATCATGGACCCATGGTCCAAGGTGGACTACTCACGGATCATCCGGGAAGTGTCCATGGTGGTGGAGAAGCTCCTGGAGGTCAATCCTCCCTCCGGCAGGGTGCTGGGAAGAGGTCTTCTGGTGCTCCCAATCTTGGAAGCGCGGTGGCGGCGGAACAGAGGCGAGCTCGCGAAAAAGGGTTCTGTCCTCGTGGGTTTCGGGACGAAGGAAATATATAGGCGTAGGGGGGCAGCCAGGGAGGTCACCAGGGGTCAAGGCGGCTCCCCGGCGCGGCCCCACCCTAGGTCGCGCCCACAGGGCGCCTGGAGCCTTGGTGGGTCCTCTCTGGCCCCCCTTCGGGACTCTCGAAGCTTCCATTGCGCTGATTTTTTATATATTTTGCCGGAATTTTTCAGGCATTTTACGTAATGGGAAAACCTGAAACAAAAAGATAGTAGAAAACAGAAACTGGCACTGGGGTGCACTGAGTTAATAGGTTAGTCCAAATATGATCAAAAGTGTATGAAAGTATATCAAAAGAATAGCAATATCACCCAAAACATGCATGGAGCAAGAAATTATAGATACATTTGGGACGTATCAGCACACGGGTGCAGTGAGGGTGGCATCCACAACAAGGTCAGGCCATACATGTTCGATGGAGGAGTAATAGCATGCGCATGAGGAGGGCGGCCAGGATCTTTCCGGAACAGGGCAAGCGGCGAACCTTAGAGGCGTGGCTAGCAGGGAGGGGGCGTCCGGCCTACACAATCCAGGCCATCGCGTGCGTTATACGGAATGGAGGTTTTCGCCGTGTATGCCGCCGCGCCCGGTATGAGGAAGGGGACTGCGCCGTGTAGCACTTCGCTGGATTTGTCTGCGTCGTATAGGCTGCAACGTAGGAGGAGCAAGGGAGGGTTTGAACAAGAAGGGGGAATGCAGCCTTTGGTGGTGGAAGGAAGGAGGGTGCAGCTTAGATATCCACACGGCTGGCGAAATTTTTGGGTAGGTGGGAAGGGGGCTGGCGGGAGAAGTGGTATCGTAGAAGAAACTAAAAATAAATCCATATGGGAACCTTTGAAATTTGGTGTGAATTATCCTGATTATAGCGAACATCCATGCCATTTAATATATTAAGAGCAGTTGTTAATTTGAGAAAACAACTGAGTCATCAGCAAACCTCACACTTGCTAAATCGAACCTGCTCAATAGATAAACAAGGTACTAGAATTAACATAGATCTTAGTCAAGATCTACTGGAATAACAAAAGACCGAGCCCTAATTAAACAAATACTACTAGTCCAGCTGGTCTAGAGAGGCCGCTGCCCTGTTGGCCTCCTGAACGTCGACGAGCTGCTGATAGTGCGCGATGGCGCTTCTCGTTGGCTACCCCAAGTGAAATGTTGAGATGTAGCTATTAGTATATTTCCCTCGGTTAAGAAACAAAGGTTATCGAACCAGAGGACTCCGAATGCTTCAAGTAGCACTATTAGAGAAAAGGCTATACATGGAATCACTATTAGTGGCGCATATTTTAAGCCATGAGCCACCATCTGTCAGGGGTGGCGCACTGGTACAAAATGCGCCATCCCTAGGACCTTAGGGGTGGCGCATTATTTTCCAGTGCGCCACCCCTAAGAGTGGGCCAGCCTGGATCATCTTATATGTGTCGCATTTCAAAAAATGCGCCACCCCTAAGAACCTTATGGTTGGCGCATTTTCAAAATGCATCACCCCGAAGACCTTATGGGTGGCGCATTTCCAAAATGCGCCACTTGTAAGGTCTTAGCGTGGTGCATTATGAAATGTGTCACCCCTTAGTTGCAAAATGCGCCACTAATTATCTGGATCTTCCCTTATCTACTCCACCCCACCTACCACCTCACATTCACTCCACACACTTCTCAAACTAGATCTACTCTTCTCACACTAGATCTACTCGGTTTTCTCCTCCTCCCCACCTCATTTGTTCCATTTATCCATCCATACTTGGCTTTAAATCTACTTTGTTTCATATTAATGTAAGTGGACCTCCTCCCCAACTCTTTTGTTCCATTTATCACCCATACTTGCCTTTATTAGCTAGATCTATTTGTTTTATTTTCCTCCTTTTATATAAATCTTGAGTTTTGATTTATATGTGTATGTAAAGCTTGTGGTTTTATTTATATGTTTATGTAAACCTTGTGGAATGATGTCGTATATGTGAAGCTTGTGGTGGTTTGATGTATGTGAATCTTGTGTTGTATTGATGACGTGAAAATGAGTTGCCAATGTTTTGCCGAAATGTTGATTCATATCCGTTTCGGCAAATTTCGGGCGCACTCTCCGTATGCTCACATGCATTATTAGGGAAGGTCAGGCCGAATTTTTCCGGCGACGACCGTGATATATAATTGTGTTGCTCTCTCTCTGCACGCAGGAGATCATGGTCCGCGATATGCTGAGCGATATCATCGTGGCTAGGTGGATGCAATGTGCGACAACTGACATGCTACAAAATAATAGGACGTATATAAGATTTCCGTGTCGGAGATGCAAACTGGAGTGTGTGACCGAACCTGATTCCGGAGTATTGGAAAGGCACCTGAAGCGTAATGGTTTGATGGATGGCTACACATGGTGGATAAGTGATGAAGCTGGTGATCAGGAGGAGGATGTCAATGGTGGGGCGCTAGGAAATGAGTAAGGGCAACCAGATGAAGATCAAGATGCCGGACATGAAGATCAAGATGCCAGACATGAAGATCAAGATGCCGGACATGAGGATCAAGATGCCGGACATGAGGATCAATATTCCGGACATGAGGATTCAAGATGGGTGTGGGACCCTCATGTTCAAGTACTGCCTGTCAAGGAGGCGTTTAACACCAAAGGTGAAGCTAGAGAGAAAGCCAAGATCGCGCAACTCGAGAAAGATGCGGTTAAGAAGTTGTATGAAGGATGGAAAGACGGGGATACTCGCTTGAATGTAACACTCGGGTCTATGGAGATGAAGGAAAAACCCCAATGGACCGACGAAAGCTACAATGATAACATGGCATTCTGGCAAGATCGTCTTCCGAAGGAAAACACGTGCCCAACTAGTATCGCTGAGGCTAAGAAAGTCTTGTGCCCTCTCGATCTGCCACACGTTAAATACCACGTCTGCTTAAATGATTGCATGATCTATCGGGGTGAGGACGCAGATAAAACCACATGTTCAGTGTGCGGTCTTAGTCGATACAAGAGAGGGAAGAAATCTCCTAGAAAAGTGGTATGGTACTTTCCGATCATTCCTCGTCTGCAGAGGTATTTCGTAGATCCCGAGGAAGCAAATCTCATGACCTAGCTCGCAGATAGAAAGAAGCTAAAAGAGGATGACCCAAAACCGGATCCGTAAAAGGAGCACATGCTGAGGCACCCTTCAGATGGTATCCAATGGGCTGCATTGGACCTCGAATACACAGATTTCGTGAAAGAACCAAGGAAAGTCAGGATTGGTGTGAGCTCCGATGGAGTCAATCCATTTGGAGGCTAGAGCATAACACACAGTACCTAGCCCGTGTTTGTATGCATATACAACTTTCCTCACTGGAAGTGCATGAAGAAAAAGTACATAACAATGTGTATGATAGTTCAAGGGCCAAAACAACCAGGTACGGACCTCAATCTGTATCTCCAGCTCTTGAAAGTATAGCAAGAAATGTTATGGAATGATGGAGTCAATACGTGGGACGCCACCGCAAAACAATATTTCCCAATGAAAGTTGTGGTGATCACGACGGTGCACGACTATCTCGGATATGGATATTTCTCAGGGCAGGTTGTCCAAGTATTCCGTGCATGCGTTAGGTGCATGGATAATACAATGTACCGCCAGCAAGCGAAAGATCCCGGATCTTTGAAAACCGTGTTCCGGGGGTCTCGAACGTGGCTTACCAAGAAACACTGAAGGCACTGAAGTAGTGCACATCGTTGGTTACCCCAAGTGGAAGGTTGGATGTAGCCTAGCAGCAAGTTTCCCTTGGGAAAGATACCAAGGTTTAAGATCGTCTCCCGTAGGACTCCATCGATGACAAGAAGGTGGTTCGACAAGTGATGCGCCATTGAAAATCACTTGCTCCAAACGAGTACAGAGCGGTTGTCAATCTCTCCGGCCTTGCCGTTTACAAAGGATAAAACACAACAGATAAAAGATAGTGATGGTGATAACTGCAACTATAAAGTTAAAGCAAGAAGTAAATTGAGGCAGTAAACGGTGGTGGAAATATGGAATAGGGTCCCATGAAGTTCACTAGTGATGTCACTCTCCCAAAATATGATAAACAGATATGCGAGGTGAACAAATTACAGCTGGGAAATTAACAGGATTACGGACGCAAACCAATGCTAAGTATGCTACAAAAGAAAGGAAGAGGCTCATAAGCATGGGAAGTACGCCAAAACAAGTAGAACGAAATCCATCTGCATCTACTCACTAATCATCCACCTTGAGATATCTATCCAGAACAATTCGCTGGTATTAAGTTGTAAGCCCCACCCAAAGTGTAAACCCAAAGCAACAGACAACTGCATTAAAAGAACTTTGCATAAAGTAAACAATCCTTGCAGCCGTGGTTACAAGCACCGTTGTTTTCCCCCTTGTGGCAATAGCACATCCCCTGGACTCATGTTTCTGTCACTCAAGCTAGTCATCAGGGGGCATGACCCACAATCAAGCATAACGCTCCCTCTTGGAGTTACTACTGTAAGAGCAAAGTTTTTCCCTCATGTGTTTTGGATATTGTTGGACAAGACAGTAGAGGAACTAACAATGTTTTCTAGTGTAAACAGTTGAATAGGTTCCTGAAGGACAAGCTAGGTGATAAAGCTTTAAGGAAGGTTTTCAAGTTATCGAAGAATTAACCCTTGAGCGAAGCTTAATCACGGAGGATGACCCCCAAAAATGAAGGTGTCCTGAAGCTTAATTCATCGAAGGAAATGAACAAGAAGGCGCAAGACTTAGATTTTTTTATGTAGTTCTTTTTCGGTTCTTTGAGTCATAGGATAAACCGTACTATCAAGAGGGGTCTTTAGTTTGTGGACACCGAAGTTATTGAGAAAATGCTCAGATCAAATCTAAACCAAGTGAGAAGCCAGAGTGAAGAAATCTCATGTGCATCGAGTTAGGTTTCGGTAGCAAAGACTTCGTTCTTTGGCTTCCGAAGAAGAACTAAGTCTGTGAGTCAGCTTTACTTGTTCCGGAAGTAAAGTTGCGTAGTAATGAACAATCCGACCGTTGTGGACACGTGTCAAGCTATCACTTCGGGTCAAATTGGTCATTTCGCACCTTGGGATCGCCAACTATAAATACGCCGCCCCTCCTCCAGTTGCGGGTGGCTGCTCTGAGATTATTCCTGAGAGAGACTGAAGAGAGCAACCCAAGAACGCCACTGAAGCAAAACCAAAAACCCAGAACACTGAAGCCTAAGTCCCATTGATCTGAGTAGATTCAAGATGACTTAGGTGAAAGCTTACTAGGCTTTTTATCTTGGAGAACTGCAATTCTCCTAGACGGTTAGAGTGTCGACTTCAGAGAGCGAGGAGTAATTGTCGCCTCGAAGATCAAGTTTGTCAAAGGTTTCGGAGATTTACTTGATAATCTACCCCGAGTCAAAACTGACCAAGCTCAAGGAGATTGGTGCAGCGAAGCAACGGATGGAGAGAGTTTTGCTCCAGGCGTTCAATCACCAGTCCCTCCAACCAGACATAGCGCTTTGCAGAGCGTGCACTGGTCGAACAAACATCGCTGAGTCACCAGTTCTTTTTACTTCAGTACTTAAATTCCGCATTGCATTTGCTTCCCAGTTGTTCTTCAATCTTTTTTGATTCACTGCATTCAGCTTCGCTTGTAGTTTTGCTTCCCTATTACTTGTTCCTGTTATCCCTTTCTGTTATGGTTAGGCTTCACTTCAAAGCTTCACTCGAAAATTTTAAGTGATCATTCACCCCCTCCCCCTCTAATCACATACTTGGACTTTCAACTACCTAGTACTTGTCCAAAGCAACAAACAACAATAGAGAACATGCAAGAATGACTCAAGAACACAAATATAAAAGGAGAAGAACCAAATATATTACTCATCACAATCTGAACATAGTCTCATAATCCATCAGATCCCAGCAAACTCAACATAGCAACAGTGGAAAGAATTACATATGTGCATTGATCATGTAGGGCAGCTCACAAGGTCTAATCCATGAAGAACAAAGAGGGGGAGAGGACATCACATAGCTACTGATCATGGACCCATGGTCCAAGGTGGACTACTCACGGTTCATCCGGTAAGCGTCCATGGTGGTGGAGAAGCTCTTGGAGGTCAATCCTACCTCCGGAAGTGTGCCGGGAAGAGGTCTTTTGGAGCTCCCGATCTTGGAAGTGCGACGACGGAGGAATAGAGGCGAGATTGCGAAAAAGTTTTTTGTCCTCGGGGGTTTCGGGACGAGAGGTACATATAGGCGAAGGGGGGCATCCAGGGGGCACCAGGAGTCTAGGCGGCCTCCCGGCGTGGCCCCACCCTAGGTCGTTCCCCCTGGATGTAATTCAATTCAAGACATAACAAGCAAGAGTCTATATTAGCATTGAAACAAGCAACATAAGAACATAAAGGTGCAAGATATCTCGCTGTCCGTGACTCGAATGTCTCCAACTGGTGTTTGCGTGCAAGAAGTGGGGGATGGGAATACGAGAGAAAAACATAATATTTTTTTGGTTGAGAACTCAATCTACTAAAGTTTCACACTTAGTCTTCTTTGGAATCTTATCTTGACCCATCCCAGACCACTAGCTAGGTACAAGTCAAACTAATCCACTCCCTTTCAATATTTTGAGCACTCATGCAATGGATGAGCGTAAGAACGAAAGTTAACACTTAGGATGGCAAAGGGAGAGAGAGAGATGGTGGAGGAGGAAGATTAAAAAAAGGTGTGAAAGGCTCACATCAATGAGGACAATCATAGGCGAGAGAAAGCCAAATGATAGATATGATGTGAGGAGTAGGGATTGCCATGCAACGGATGCACATGTGAGCTATGGAAAGCTCTCCAATGGAACTAGTGGGGGGCATCAAACTTGCTTGCTGATATGTCCCAAACGTATCTATAATTTCTGCTTGCTCCATACATGTTTTGTGTGATATTGCTATGATCTAGATACACTTTCATACACTTTCGATCATATTTGGACTAATTTATTAACTCAGTGCACCCCAGTGCCAGTTCCTGTTTTCTGCTGTTTTTCTAATTCAGGTTTCCCCCATATTAAAAGTGCTCCAAAAATTCAGGAAAAATCAGATAAAAAATCAGCGCAGCGGAAGCTTCCGGAAACACCTGGGTGGGGCCAGAGGCCACCACCAAGGGTCCAGGCACCCTGGTGGCGCGCCCTAGGGCTAGGCCGCGCCAGGGGGCCGCCTGGACACCTGGTGGCCCCCCTGGATGGCCCCCTTCGCCTATATATTCTCCGTGATTGGATCCCGAAGAGAGAACCCTTTTTCGCGATCTCGCCTCTGTTCGGATGCCGCCGCGCTTCCAATATCGGGAGCGCCAGTAGACCTGTTCCCGGCACCCTGCCGGATGGAGGGTTGACCTCCGGCAGCCTCTCCTCCACCATGGACGTTTCCCGGATGATTCTTGATTAGTATACCTTGGACCATGGGTCCGTGATCAGTAGCTATGTGATGTTCTCCTCCCCTCTTTGTTCTTCATGGATTATACTTGTGAGCTTTCCTACATGATCAAGGAACATAAGTAATTCTTTCTGCTGTTGCTATGCTGAGTTTGCTGGGATCTGATGGATTATGAGACTATGTTCAGTTTGTGATTGAGTAATATATTTGGTTCTTATCTTTTATATTTTTGTTCTTGAGTAATTCTTGCATGTTCTCCGTTGCTGTTTATTGCTTTGGCCAAGTAGTAGGTTGTGACTCCAAGAGGGAACGTTATGCTCGATTGTGGGTTCATGCCCCCTGATGACTTGCTTGAGTGACAGAAACATGAGTCTAGAGATGTGATGTTGCCACAAGGGGGAAAACAACGGTGCTTGTAACCACGGTTGCAAGGATTGTTTACACTACGCAAAGTTCTTTTAATGCAGTTTTCTATTGCTTTGGGTGGGGCTCGCAACTTAATACCAGCGAGATGTTCTGGATAGATATCTCAAGGTGGATGATTAGTAGTACATGCTGTTGGATTTCGGTCTACTTATGTTGGCGTACCGTCCATGCTTTTGAGCCTCTTCCTTTCTTTGTAGCACATTTAGCATTGCGGTGCGTTTTTAATCCTGTCAATTGCCCAGCTGTGATTTTTTTACCTCGCATAGCAGTTTTATCGTCTTTTGGGAGAGAGCAATCACTAGTGAATATCACGGGACCTCGGTCCATATTCTCATCACTGTTTACACGCTCAATTTATTTCCTGCTTTTACTTTCTAGTTCTTATTATTATCCTTTATCCCTTGCGTTTGATCCTTTGTAAACAAGGCCGGAGTGACAACCTCTCTAAAATTCGGGAGCAAAGTTATTTGTATTGTGTGCAGGCCCATGTCAACTGCGCCGTTGACACCTACTTCTCACTTCCGGAGTCCTACGGGTGACAAACCCTATCCTCTACATAGGGGAAATTTGCTGCTATCCTACATCTCACCTTCCACTTGGGGTAACCAACAAAGGGCGAGAAGCCATTATCACTTCCATGCCATCACTTTCTCACGAAGACCTAGAGCTCATTTGAGGAGGCTCATCATTGGAATATGTAAGCCAAGCTCTATAGTGTATAGGTCCCCACATAGCTATAGGCATGTATGATGATCTCTATGGAGTACAAGATATAAGAGGGAGTACGAGTGTGGATCTCTCAAAAGGAATAGTAGTGTTTCCCCCTTCTCTCTTTTTATTTACTTTTTCTCTTTTTTATATTTTTTTGTATTTTTTGGTGGCCTCAATGGCTCTTTCTATTTAACTCTCATTTGTCCTCTTTCGGACCTTCTAAATTTGTCCTCTTTTGGATCTCTTCCTCACTTAGGGGAAACACTCTATTTTACAAGAAGTATATAAGATCTTTCACACTTTACAAAAGTACTCAGCATAAAGAAGATGAAGATATCATGATATATGCAAACATATGCCTCTGCCAGTGTAGCAGGATGTGCAATGATACTAGCGCGTAATTGATGACCCTCAACTGTAGGGGACTGAGATAGTCTTTGCGGGTAAGATAATCCAATTTATTGATTCGACACAAGGGGATCCAAAGAATATTTATAAGCTTTAACAGTTAAGTTGTAAATTTAACCGCACCTGAAATATATTTGCTTCCAACAAAATATTAATAACAAATGTGATATAAAAGTGAAAGTGGCGACAGCGGAACTAAACTACTAGTAAACAACAGGATTAAAACACTGTAGGCCAGGGAGATGGATGGTATGGCGCTGCTTGGATGAGAGTGAACATGTAATAGATTTTAACACGGGGCAAGGCACACAGAAAAGCAAGGATCATCTAGGAAAATATCAAACATTAGGCATGTATCCCGTAGGTAGTTGTGCGTGCTTGCAATAAGAACTTGCACAACATCTTTTGTCCTACCACCCCGCTATGAACGGGGCCAAAAGGAACTTATGGAGATTAAGGTGCTCCTGTCAAAGAGCACCGGAACAAAGTATTAACACTCAATGGATACATGAAATCCTCAAATTATAGTCCATCCCATTTGGTGTCCCAAGCTGTCACCTTTGGGATCGCCGGTTCCGGACCATAATAGGTGCATACAACTATAGATAGGATCAAGAACATAAATAAACTCATGAAAACACAAGTGGTTCAGATCTGAAAACATGGCACCCGGGCCCAAAGTGACAATCATTAAGAGCAACAAGTTGTAGCAAAGATGATAAACACCAAATTATATGATAGGAAACATGCCCCCAACAATATGACGAACTATTATATGCTCTAACTCATCCAATCGCTACCATCCCCTTTGCCTACAACAAGGAATTACTCACACATGAGAGAAGAAGTCATGGAGGGAGGATGGAGTGGTGATGATGATGACGATGGCGATGATCTAAACTCACCGGAGGCCAAAACATCCTCCAGATTAGCCCTCCCGAAGAAGAACAGAAGGTCGCAGCAGCTCCACGACGAAAACTTGGAAAACGACATCTGTTCTGGGGTTTTCGCGTCATAGGAATAAATTGGAGCTTCGGTAGGGCACTAGAGGGAGGGAGGCCCACCCAGACGGGCTCCTGGCGCGGCCAGGGGTGGGGCCAGGCCAGCAGGGCGCCTGGGTTCCCCCTGGCTGCCCTCTGGCCCCACTTCGGGCTCCGGGCTCCTTCGGCTGCATGATTGTTCTGTGAATTTTCCTGGAATTTTCTGAGACACCTAAAAATCCATTTTCATGCACATAAGAAAACCATACAGGTAGCTCTGCTGAAAACAGCGTCAGGCCGGGTTAGTTTCGTTCAAATCATGCAAGAATGAGGTCAAAACAATAGCAAAAGTGGTTGGAAAAGTAGATACGTTTGAGACGTATCAACGCCCCCAAGCTTAGCATATTGCTTGTCCTCAAGAAATTCAGTTCAACGAACTGGATGCGACAAAGAAAATTTTGACAAACTCTTTTTCTCAATAACATATATATAAGCATGTACTACGAGAAGAGTTTAGCAAGTATTGAAACCATGTTATGAGGACAATTCACGAAGTAATCCTTCTTTCAGGTGATCAATCACAAACAACCTGTAACACCCCCAGTGTCATGCTACAATAAACTTTTTGTTAGTGTCAAGTCCCAGTGATTAGCAAACACTAATCACCTTGATCATGCCCAAGTCCAAATCCAAACTCAAAAGAAATTACAAAAGTAAAGTGGAACATAAAGTTCACCCAAAAAACTTGCAAACAATTTTGTAAATTGCACAATAATCAGTAGATCAATGTAATATGTGAATTTGGAATTTATTGATATCTAAAATAAATCAAACAAATATAAACAGTAGCCAAAAGCCCCATTAAATTAGTTGCAGTTGAAAAATAAATAGCAAATCATTTTTAATAATCATCAAACTTTTTGTGGCACTGATATGGAGTTCAACACTAATATTGGAAGAAGTTTCACTTCTGATAAAAGTCATTTGGTGACCAAACAAAATGGTGCGGAGTGGAACAAATAAGCAAAAGAACAGGAAATGGAAAGCGCTATTTTTCGCCCAGTGCAATTTCTCGCTGGCCCGGCCCACTTCCTCTTTTCCCCTTCCTTCACGCAGTTCATCCCTCGTACGGCCATCGAGACTGAGGCCGACGTCGACGTACCAGCTCGCCCTCTCAGTCGCTACAGTGCCGGCGAGGAAGATAAGAATGCCCCGCACCTGCCCCCTTCCCGAACCCTAGATCGAGCCCACCGTTTTTCCCTCCTCTACGCCATGGCCCCGTGGCCCGAGCTCTGCCGTGGGTGCGCCGCCGCAATGGACCCGGCCATCCGCCTCCCCGAGCCGCCGCTTGCTGTCCAGGCGCTCCTACGTAGATGTCCTCGTCTCCACGTGCCATCGGCCCTCGCCGAGACACGCTGCCAGCCGCGAATCGCGCCGCCCCCATCTTCTTCCCCGTCGCCGGCTATCGTCTTCCTCGCTAGGATTCGCGCTGCTCCGGCCTCCCCGAGCCCACTGACCTCCCCTACCGAGCCACCGTGAGCTCTTCCTCTACTTCCCCTCGCCCCACTGTCATATCCGTCGCCGTGGCCGGTCCGCGCCCTGGCCTCACGCATGAACGCGCCCTGCTGGCACCTACAGCCGCGCCTGGGACGTGCCCTGGATCCCCTGGCCGCACCGTCGCATGCGCGCGCCCTCCCGCGTGGCTGCACCCCGCTTGCCCTGCTACCTGATGTGGTCGCACTGGTCACGGCCATGGATATGGCTGGGCGTGTGTGCGTGGTGTGTGGCAGTGTGTGTGTGTGTGCATGCTCATGGTGCTGTGTGTGGTGCGGTGTGTGTGCAGCCGTGGCTGCCGGCCGGCTGGCTCCTGGTCGCGCTGGCCGCCTGGCGCCACACCATGCCAAGCTGTGCGGCTGTTGCGCTCAGTTGGGCTGTTGCTGCCCGCCCAAGTTGCTGCTGCTAAAGCTGTTAACTGCTACTCTGAAAAAACTGCTGCTGAACCCTCCTTTGTTGGCAACAAAACAACAGAAAAACTAGATCAAAGCAAATTCTAAAAAATTTAAAATTAATATGTGCAAGTAGTTGGTCTAACCAGCTTCAATTTGTTCCATTGGACCAATTCCAAATGATGCACCGATTAATTAGTAGAAAAATGGCAAATATGCAAAAGTCTATAATGAGCAAGTAGAATAAAACGATTTGAGTTCGCAGATAACTTCCTAAGTTTCTGGATTTTGCAAATAGGTCCTCTACCGTTAATTAGAATTTAGATTAAATAAATAGCCTATGACATGTGGGACCCACTGGTCATTGACTAGTCAAACACACCATGTGTATGACAAATGGGTCCCCTTTGTGAGTTGAGTAGGTCAAACCTACTGTTTTGGATACTATTTAATAACCAATTAAATAAATCTAGAAAATCATTTAAATTGTATAGAACTTTAGAATTCAATATCTTTTAATCTGCAACTCTGATGAAAATGTTTTATACATCAAAATTGATCAGAAAAATACGTAGAATAATAATACGTTATCCATGTGTCTACCACACCCCCCTGACACAACGAACATCGACATCCCCCCTCCGGACCGTCTGTCCGATAATTTCCTGATAATTGCCCGATAAGTTGTTCGGAATAGATCAACTAACCCGGATACACCACCCACACATGTTTCGGATCTCCACGACACCTCCGGCATGAACACTTCCCCCCTCCGGACACCCTGTCCGGTAATCACCCGGAGCCGGTAGTTCACCCCCGGATGAATTCCCGCTCCGAGCAACGTGCATTGCACTGCGTTAGAACACCGTCAACTTTGCATACGTCATGCCCTATAATTTTTTTCTATGATTGCTTTGTATTTACTGTGTTTATCCCCCTTTGTCCTCCGGTAGACCCCGCTGCTGCCGTTGACTACACTGTTGCTGAGTACGACTACTTCGTCGATGACCGTACCCCTACCGTCGAGCTTCCAGGAAAGCAGAGCCATTCTCTTCCCCCTATATCCCCTACCTTTCCGTACTTTCTTGCACTAGGCATTGTTACTGCTGCTGCTACGTTACAGTCCTATTCAATTGCATAGCCTGTTTTTGTCGCCCCTTGATGTACCTTCCTTATCCTATGCTGCCTGCTATATCTATATATTATATTCAGCAGTGAGCCCTGCGCATTGTTAGCTAGTATTAGATAGCGGGCCGTGGCCACTCAGGGGAGTGACGCGGATACAAAATATATACAACTGCGACAGGTACGGATCAATGCAGATGCCCTAGGGAACCTACAACGGCGAGACTCTGCCGAGTCGCTTCGAGTTTGACTTCCGAGGGGACTGACTCGTAATTCACTCTCGTCGGCTCAGTAGCGTAGCATCACTGGGATGATACGAGGGTATTCCTCTTTAGTTCATTCCGCTGGTGTCTCGGCACCACCGGGGTGACACGAGAATATTCCTTTTTAGTTCATTCCGCTGATGTCTCTGTCGAACGTCTTTAAGTGTGCCATCGAGGGTGATTCCTCCTTGTTTCACTTAATGGTAGGCACTCGAATCAACTGGTGTCCTTAAAGGTAAGAGTCGGGCGACCCAACGGTGCCTGCGAGAGGTATATTTTCGGGAGCGACAGGGAGGGTACGACCGACGTTACTGGCGTGCTTGGCCCCAGCTCGTATCTCGCGAGAGTTACCAAACCACGAAAAAGTCGAGCTCTACCAAGAGCACACGCGAGACAAGGTAAGGAGACGGTTCACCTTGTCGGTAACCTCGCGCTTTGACGGGACGACAAGGCAGGCCCCGACGTTACCGGTGGGCCTTGTTGCTATTCGTTGTCCGTTGTGTTGTTAGTCAGACAGCGATAACGGTTGTCTGCGAGATAATATTAAAATGCTAAATGGTTCGGCGGATGACTTGAGAGACCCGTTGGCCTGTACGCACTACCTTCACGTGGGATAAGGAGTTATGGGATCCCCTGCGTCGTAGTTTGTCCGAAAGCTCTTCAGACTTCAGCAGTACCACGGGCTGATAGCTGGGAAGCGGTCTTGTCTTATTTGCTGCAGCAGGTGTGTTTTTTATTTTCTTTTGCTTCACCGGCCAGACTCGCACCGTGCAGGAGCGTGCAAGGGTGAGGGACCTAGACCCCTTGGCGCATAGGATATAGTCCGGCGGATGGCCTCTCTGCTGAGCCTAGGATGGGCTGCGATGTGTCGGATAGCCTCGGTGGGGCGTTCCCTAACAAGGTTCATGCCACCCTGGAGATCCGAGCGTGCAGGCTGAACATTAGTGCACCCCTGCAGGGAGTTTAATCTATTCGAATAGCCGTGTCCACGGTAACAGGATGCTTTATGCTGAAGCTGGATCTTACCACTACAAACTATTACTATTAAACTGTATGGTTCCCGGTTTTCTTCCTCGTAGGGAAGTCGAGGAGGGGAACTCGGAGGCATTATTATTATTACTCATTACAACTTATATTATACAATGCTGCAGCAACTTCTGTTTCATTGTTACTTTATGCTTTATATGAACTGTTGGCTGTTTCTCTTCTCATGCTGCAAGACATCGTTAGAAGATGCTAGTCTTTGATAGGCCTAGCTTCTTACCCTTATTCTGATTTCTATCTTGCAGTCCACTATATACAGCCTCCCCTTTCCGTTGATACAAATGCATAATGCTTAGTAGCGGACGTAAGACTCGCGGGTATACTAGATACTCACCTGCTTTATTTCCTTTACTATTTTGCCTGATCGGCCGCTGCAGTCGTCATTGGAGCCCAGGAGCAGGAGTTCCCGATGCCGACCACCGCAACATGAAGATCCCCGATGACCAAGACCAGGAGTAGTTTGTAGGTTCCCAGGCAGGAGGCCTCGCCTTTTCGATCGTGTTGTTTTGTGCTAGCCTTCTTAAAGCAACCTTTTATTCTTGTGTCTGTACTCAGATACTATTGCTTCCGCTAACTTTGTGCTCTCGAGCTATTGTATTCGAGCCCTCATGGCCCCTAGCTTGTAATATATAGCTTGTATTATTTTATTTATAGAGTTGTGTTGTGATTACCTTACC
This sequence comes from Bromus sterilis, assembly GCA_950022295.1. NCBI lineage: Eukaryota > Viridiplantae > Streptophyta > Magnoliopsida > Poales > Poaceae > Bromus > Bromus sterilis. The sequence goes on along the minus strand of OX465596.1, from coordinate 339,608,145 downwards.
GTGAGTCCTTGATTTCGGTCGTGTACCCTGCGTGTATGATTACTGTACACGACTCGATTTTGGGGGCGTCACACAACCAAAAATAAATAATAAGCTGCTGAAAATGAAGACAAGATCACAATGCACCTAGCTTGAACATACTAGAGTGGTATCTCGCTAGCCTCCATGAGGGAAGCAAAACATAAATGCAGAAACTCCTCCGGAGTTTTAAAGGAGACTAGAACTAAGAATTCCAATACAAGCAATATCACAATCATGCAGAAGACAATGTGGTACTTTGGGACAATGCAAGTTACACTAATAATGACAATTATGCTCTCAATAGTTGGTACTTTGAAGAAAGAAGGGGAGACTCTCAAACCGTGGCTTTTTTTGGCAAGGTTGAAAACCCGTGGTTGGAAGCAAAGACTAAACATGTACCAGAGATCCCGGTTTTGAAAACAGAGATAAATATTTTAGGTAAGTGCAACTTTCCAGTCAATGGTGAACGTTAAAGGTCTCACAACATATCCCATGCCAACCATATTAATTCTTTTTGCTTACACTTTTGTTCCCTTATCCATACATCATTTGACGGTCTATGGTGCCTTTTATTTTGTCTCATGTATGGAAGGAAGTTTTCTCGTTCCATCTATCATTAGAAGCATTTGGTCCATTTCATTCCATCATCAAGTCTGGGGGAGGTGTAACTCTCTTCTTTTCTTTTTTATATTTGACTAGTGAAAACTTCCGTCAAAATATTTTTGGCATGGCAGATACTGATTTTCCCTCACCGCACCATGAGCTTGTACGGTTACAAAAGGGAAGCTTTTGAATAAATTTTGAGATGGAACAAAAAAGTCTAAGTTAGGGATGGCCGGTAAATACCATATATAGGAAGGTATGGTGGACTCAAGTGGAATAACTGGTTTGATAAAGGAGTTTGGATACAAAAGCAGAATTCCTCTTTGTGCGAGCGAAGGCTAGCAAAAGACTGGGAAGCGACCAACTAGAGAGCAATAAAAGTCATAATCATGCAGAGTGACAAAGCAACATTGAATTGGGCATGAAAGTGATATAACTATTCTGAAATAAAAAGATCATCAAGGCATGATAGAATTTTTAGTCATGAGCATGTGTGAACATGTGCCAAGTCAATCTAAGAATTCTCCGAAGGGAAATAAGACTTCAATATGCCAAACCATACACAATGCAATGCATGTAAATCATTTCAACAACACATTATGCACTCTAGCTATTTGATATTAGCCACAAAGAAAGCATGAACTACTGGGAAAGCATTGTAAACATAGCACTATGTCGCTACAAGATGGTCTCTAGATCATAAGTACATGCATATGTACAAAAGTAGAAACAAGAAGAGTTCATACCGGTTTTCCTTGTTGCTTCCCCTTCCGTCGATCTTCGTCATTACTGCCTTGTCACTTGCACGATCAAACGTCGGAAATATAATCAAACGCCATCACGGGCTCGAGCTGAAGTCTGAAAACAAAGCAAACTAAAGAGAGAAAGGAAATCTTTTTGGGTTTTTCAAAGGTTTAACGAAAGAAAAAGAAAGATAAATCTTTTTGTTGTTTTTACAAATTAAAGAGAACAAAGAAGAACAGGCAAAAACTTCAAAAAGATCAAAGCGAACAAAATAAAATGGATAATACCGTGAAAAAGGGAGAAGGGCACGTACTCCCCCAAGCTTAGGCTTTTGGCCTAAGTTGGTAACAGCTACTGCGGTCCCCAGGAGCCTCCTGCTCCGGGGTGGTCCGGGTGAGTCCAAGGGTCGTACGAGGCTTCCGGCTCGTACACCGAAGTCCTCGGATCCTCCCACGAAGAAAGATTCACGCTCCAAGCAGAGGAAGACCCTTCACCACACTGGGTGATGGTCTCCCCCTGGAAAGGTGGAAAATCACGGTGATCCTCCTCGTCGGGCACGACCCCCTCCATGGGGTTATGAAACTGATACTGGACCACGAACTCATCAAACTGGATAGCATCAAAGGACCATCCGTTCCTGCGAGAAAAATAAATCAAAAGAGGTGCAGGTAGACGGATCTCGCGTTTCACGGATGATCCGAAACCCAAGATATAAAAAAGGTTACAAAACTCAGAAGTCCTGGTAACAAACTCATGCATCTTCATAGTAGCAAGATCAAAGCTTAAATAAGTAAAAGGCTTATCATCAGGGTGTGGGGTGCCATTAAGAGACTCAAGGATAAGTGTGGTGTAAACGCCACAAAATAAATCTCCCTTGTTACCATTGGTAGCAAGGCGACGAGCAATTAAGGCACCCACATTATACTCACTCTCCCCTGAGAGGGCGTTCGCCAGGATAGCAATATCCGGAGCAGAACTATTGCTCGTGTTGTCACGAGCTAACACCCCTCTAGCAATAAAATACGGAAAATACCTGAGGTGGGGGAATAAGATGCTCGAAATCTTCGAACGATGAATATCCCTCGTCTCCTAGCTGCAAAGAGAGTTGAAGAGGGTTCTCAGCTCGGAAGGCTGAGAGTTCATCTTAGCCGTCTGTCCAACGTTTGGCACACGTATTATTTCACAAAATCTTTCCAAAGACATGGTCGAAAGATCATTGTAAATTTTAAACTCAACAACACCAGTGTCATGATTATATCTTAAACTATTAATAAAACAGGAGGTCTGAGTAACATGGCATGTTGCTAGCCGTGTCAAACCTGCATTGGCACAAAGGCCGTAAAATTCCTCCTCAATTCCTACAGCTTCGAGGAAAGCATCACACGTATATGTCATTGCGCGGTCCGGACTCATGTCTTCCAACAACTCTAGGGGCACATGATCTTCATTATAGCTCACCCTAGGAGCCGACGGTGAAGCTGCAGCTCTAGTAACTCGATCGGAGCGCTCGGGCTTCTTCTTCCCAATCCACGCCTTTGCTTTCCCTAGAAAACTCATTTCTGAAATTTTTGACAATTCACAAAAACAACGATTTAAGCAAAGTGAGTCGAGGCAAACTACTCTACTCACTTACCTAAGGCATAAACTTGCATGAAAACTTGGAAAATAAATTTCTACAAATGCATGCAAGCTCATATGAACAACACCAAGAACAACTAAATACTCACAAATGAAGCCACCAATCAAAAATCTAATTGGAGGGGCGGAGGAGTCACATACCAGGGAGTATTTTCCAAAAATCTCAGCTCAAATGATGGGTTGTAGAGAGAGATCAAAATTCTGGACGGAGGGCAGCAAGAACGCAAGTTCCAGGTGCACAACTCGTGTTTTGGGGAAGAAAGAGAGAGAGGAAGAAGACTCACCTAGCTGGCTACCTTGTGGGCCCCAGGCGCCCTTTGGGCGCGGCCAGGGGACAGGCCGCGCCATCTGGCCGTCTGGGCCACTGGTGCCCCCCTGGTCACCTCCAGGTGCCCCTGGGTCACTTTTGACATGGAAATTTTGATTTTGATTTTTATGGATTTTTTCTGACAACTTCACTATTGAAAAAATTTCGAGGTTCAAAAAGATGCGAAACTTTCTGAAAACTTGAAATAGTGGTTAGAAATGTGAATCTTCAAAAACATAAAAACTTGGTACAGCAAAGAGAACAAAAGCTTATGAAGTGATCATTGCACCTTTACTTTAATGGACATTGTCCCCACCATAATGGTTTTGTATTTGTGGTGCACATGTAGAGGACAATCCCATTCTCCAATCTTCACGGTCTCGATATTCTCTATAGAGTTAAGGCAATGCCTTTTGTCGATCTTCTTCGGAAAATACATTGTGTGTTCTTTATCATCCACGTTGAAGGTGACCTTTCCTTTATTGCAATCAATAATAGCACCTGTGGTGTGAAGAAAACGTCTACCAAGAATAATGGACATGCTCCCATCCTCGGGCATGTCAAGCACAACAAAATCTGTAAGAATTAAGCAATTAGAAACTTCAATAGGAACATCCTCACAAATACCAATCGGGATGGTTGTTGACTTGTCAGCCATCTGAAGAGGGATTATTTTTTCTAAACATAGCCTCTTATAAAGAGAAAAAGGCATGACACTCACTCCTGCTCCAAGATCACATAAAGCGGTTTTGACATAATTATTCTTTATGGAGCAAGGAATGGTGGGTATACCTGGATCACCAAACTTCTCAGGAACCTTGCCACTGAAAGAGTAGTTAGTAAGCATAATAGATATTGCCTCATTAGGGACTTTTCTTTTATTAGTAACAATATCTTTCATATATTTTGAATAAGGAGGTAAGTTAATAGCATCAGTCAAAGGAATTTGAAGAAAAGGAGGTTTCATCCATTCACAAAATTTATTATAGTGCTCTTCTTCTTTGGTTTTGAGAGACTTACCTGGAAAGGGCATTGGTTTCTGTACCCATGGTTCTCTTTCGTTCCCGTGTCTTCTTGCGATGAAGTCTTCTTTAGTGTATTTCTTGCATTTATCGGGTGCTTCTTCTTCTCGCACCTCGGGAGGATCATTATTTTCCTTATCCTTTTCGGGCTCAGCACCGTCTTTAGTCTCATCATCGGAGGTAGATATGTTGTTAGGATCAGCAGCGGGTTCTTCATTTGTAATAGGACCATTGGAGTTGTCATCTTCCTTATGTTACTTCGTCTTGTTCTTAGGAGACCTAACAATCTCATCTTCTTCCTGCACTTGAGAGTCTTTCTCGATCCTCTTCGGATGCCCCTCGGGATAGAGAGGGTCCTGGGTGTGTGTTAAACCCCTACTCTTTATACCATAAGCCTTTATATCCTGTTTGGCATTATGTCAGAACCCTCTGTTAGGTATGTGCTAGGGTTAGCTAGTGCCTTTGCATCATGTCAAATTGAAATCCAAAATCAAAAGAAAATGGGAGAAGGAACACCCCCAGATGAATTAATTCAAAAGGCCAGATAAAAATATTTTCCAAAAATTCATGTTAGAGTTTTGAAAAGTCTTATAAATGAGTGTGATCACATATCAAGTGATGTGGGACCCATCCCATGCTCATAGATTTTTCAAATATTCAAACAGTACCTTGGAATAAATGAAATACCCCTATTTGATTTAAAATTCCAATCTTTTGAATTTTAAAAATGTTGAAAATTTATGAGTGGCTAGTCTATATTATTAGGAGGCCACATAAAAGTTTTCAGCATTTAATAAAATGATTTGGTATTTCTACCAAAGTCAAAACAAATATACAGAAAAACAGAAAGGAAAGATTAAACAGAAAAATGAAAAGGCTTACCTGTCGCCCAGGCGAAGTCGGCCCACCCCAGCCCAGCCGGCCCACAGGGGCAGGGGCGTCTTCTTCCCCACCCCGCGCCTCCAAGCTGCTCGGTGGAATGCCACCGAGCCAGCCGTGAACGCCACGTCGCCGTTGAGCGCCTTCCAGGCCTCCCCGTGCCCCTTCTCGCGCCTGGAGACGCCTCTCTCCCGTCCTGATCCATTCCCCCCCTCCAAAGCTTCCTCCTCCTCCTCTTGTGCTCGATTCGTCGCCGCCCGAAGACCGCCGTGGAGCACGCCATCGAGTCCACGTAACCACCGTCATCCCCGAGCCGTGCCGCCGTGTCCAGGAGAACCGCAGCAGACATCTTCGTCGTTCCCCTCAACCAATCGAGCCCGAGCTCCTCAGCAGACGACGCCAACTTCAACGAGGAGTCGCCGGACCCGCAAGTCGCCGTCGTCGAATTCGCCGCCATCGCGACCTCCCCGACCTCCCTGACTCCTCTGCTAGCTTCAGGGTGAGCTTCTTCATCTGCCCCGACCAACCCCGGAGTATTTCTCCTTCTCCTTTGCGTTTTGCCATGAAAGCCGAGCACGGCCTCCGCCATGGATGAGCTCGAGGTCGCCCCTGTGCCCCTTCGACTCAGCCAGCGCGCGCGTTTAGCTCCTGGTCATGCTAGCTTTCGAACGCAAGCGATTTCAGCCCGAGTCTTGCACGGTAGCGTCAACTGCGACTTCGCCGTGGTTCTGCTGCCGCCGGAGTCGTCGCCGTCGTCGATACAGAGCTCCCCGTGGACCCCAATGCCTCCAGAACACGCGGACGACCTCCAGGAGCAAGCCGGTGCCCTCCGTTTCCCCTCCCGTGGACGGAATCGAGTTCCCGTGCAGCGCCGCCGCGGTCCAGTCGCCGGCGTCAAGCCGCCGGCGAGTCAGCTCTTAATCCCCCCGGTTAATCATCTAATTAGTGACCCCTGGGTCACTGACCAGTGGGCCCAGTGGCTTAATTAAGCCACTGGATTAAGTTAACCCACGGGTTAAGTTAACCAGTCACTGACAGGGTGGACCCACATGTCAGCCCCCCCCCTGACGCCAGCTTGACGTCAGCCTGACGCAGTAAATCATTTAAATGAATTTCCAGAGATTATTTGAATTAAAAGAATTCCAGAAATTCCAGAAAATACCCCAAACTTTGGAAATTCATAGAAAATTCATATTAACTCCAAATTGGACAAATAATATATGAAAAATGATCAGGAGAAAATTATCTTTCCAAATATGCAACTTTCAATTCTGTTTGAGTTGAATTTAAAATGGGACCAGTAGCATATGTCATTTGGTTTATTTGAATTTAATTCAAATTCAAATCAAATGATCTTGCAACTTGGACCATGGAATTATGATGTAATTCAACCACACTTCAGAGGCATATCATACACATTTGAAGTTGATTCAAAATGATCAAACTATGTGGAATTTGAATTTGCATTTTAAATGCAATATATTCCACTTAAATGGAATTGTCTCACACACATCAAAACTTATACTTCAAGTTTCAACGTTCATTCATGTGCTTGAGCATTGCATTCATATTGATTGCTACTTCGTGCTTTGTTTGTCGAGTAGAGGTGGAACCGGAGCAGGAGGCTACCCTCTTCGCTGAAGATCCAGAAACCGAACCTCGTCAGCAAGGCAAGCAAACCCCCATTGATCATGTCGATAAAATCCCACTTCCCTCTCATGTCTCGCTTATGCATTGTTTAGGATGATCACCATGCTTCGTTTCTACCGTATAGATGAACCCATTCCTTTGCATGACCTATCTTTTGCCACAGTAGTAAGCAAACCACAATCCTAGCAACTGTAGGAGTTGTTTGATATCATGTAACCCCTGCAATGTTACTGCTTATTGCATGCTTAGTATGATACCATGTTGTTACTATGATGAGAGTCGGGATGGGAATGATCATTTTGATGATGGTAGAAAAGTGTTGGTGAATCGACCCTAATACAAGGTGAACGATGAGAGGCTGTGTAGGAGTACACAGTGGGTTGTCTCATTGAACACCGCCCTAGTACGAGTTCTTGTGTGGTGATCCAAGATGAAGAGTACAACCATACATTGGGCTCACTGACCCCTCTCAACTTACTAACTCATCCCTTTCGATGTCCAGATGTCGCAATAGTTCGGAGTTCTGGTAGGTCTGTGGCCTGGTTGCTAAGTGAGAGAACGGCTCATCCGAGACCGGCTTATGCACCACGCACACATCACTTGGGTCCACTTCGGTAAACCGGCCGGGTTCACGATTGTGGTAGCCAACCCAAGTAGGCGGCTTTCTCGGACTAGATAGGCTATGAGGTAACAGTTGTGGTGAGCATCCTCGCTGGCACCCCTTGAATGGTGTCGAGATCAAAGGCGGTAAATGATGGTCATGTGTGTGTAGCGGTACACCCTTGCAAGGTTAACAAAACTATTCGAATAGCTGCGTCCGCGGTTATGGACTGCTTGGAAAGCTTAGCTTGATTATTAGATAACTTGAACCGGATACTTCTAAAACACACCAAGATAAGTGTGAGTGCTATGGCGTGCTTTCTCGTGGGGAAGTCGAGGAAGGCACCATAGTGGTGTATTGGTTGGAGAAAGTAGTGGACTCGTGTACGCTTCTTACCTCAAAGTCTGGTACTCGTAGTTCAGGATTAGCCAAGTCAAAGCTGGCATTTCTGCAAGTGAACCCCCACCTCCCTTTACCTTGGTACATGTGCATGAGTAGTATAGTTCCTATGTAAGTCTTGCTGAGTACGCCTTTGTACTCACGTTTGCTTAATCTATGTTTTAGATGACGCCACTGACCCCGAAGGTGGCTTCTTCATCGAGCTGGACGACTGAAGTTAAGCTAGTCTAGTCCCAGTCAGCAGACTGGTTCCCTCGTGGAGGGCTTTGTGTTTAAATAAGGCTTCTTAAGCCATTTGTTAAACTTGTCTGTACTCAGACATAATTTGCTTCCGCCTGTGTTGTAATGTTGGATCACATGTATGTGATCTCTGTGTGTACTCTATAAGAGTTATAAATAAAATGTACACTTTGTAGAGAATTGCAATGGTACCTACTGTTCATACAAGGCATGTGTGCTGCGTGTATGTTTATAACATGCATGTATTTGTATGGGTTTTCGAGACCTTAGTTGTGTTCTGGCTGGCGGTCTTTCATACACCAAGTGGCCCTTAGATGTGCGCAGCTTGGGGCATCGCGATGCGATTGCTCGAGACTCCGTCTCGTGCACACTTTGTGGTATGATCGAGCCCGCCCTAGACCCCGACTAAGTGATCGGGCTGGAGTAAGTCTATGTAAGAGTTTTGAGATAGTCGGTAGTATGGTTGAGGCGACTTGTCTTTGAACATGGGAGTTCACCACCCATATCATTTGACTTGTGTGCGGACGATGAGGACCCATCTCAGTTGATCATCCGGCCTGGATGGGATGCCCCTCACGTACGATGCTTTCCGAGAATGTTCAGTGCTTGGCCTTGTCTGCTTAGACAAGTGGGTGCGGTTCTCGGCTCTCCATATGACTATATCTTAACTGGACTTGCATACGCTAACCCCGGGTCCCGACAGACTTGGTATCAGAGCAGGACTGACTTTAGGACTAGTAGCCTTGGCCGAAGTTAAGTCTAGCTTGCTATAGTTATATAGTTACTCTGGGTATATAAGGGAACAACGTAAGGCTCTTTTTTTTCTCCTTACCCCCTTCGTTCTGAGTTCTGGGTCACCCTTATCTTATTCTACGGGAAGATAGGACTAGGCTCTCCTCTGTCTGATTAGCACATCTCGTTGTTTGCTTCCTTATAGCTGTAGGAAAGTTGTGTCAGGTTTTCCTAGCATTGTTATAATGTTGATTTCTTACATCGTATTATGTAAGTGCTGTTTTTCATGATTGAAAGAAATTGTCATTTCTTACAATTACAGCCGTTATGCTGTCCGAGTCATTCCAGGTTTATCTCATAATCTGATGCATTTGCAAACTCCTTTCTGTTTCAGATGGCAGATCTCCCCCCCTCGGCAGATTGTTCGTTTGACCAGGTGCCTCGGTGTGCGTGGCCATCCCGCCACGTTGATCGAGATGACGTCCTATGTGGGATATCGGTGGTACCCTGAGTACACCATCGAGGAGCAGTTCCACGACTTCAACCAGACGCAGTTCCACTGCATTGTCCGGATCTACCCGCACCACATTGGAGTCACCCAGCCTATCCACTTTGGACATGGCATTGGCATCACCGAGAACATGGCTGTGCAGGATGCTGCATATTCATGTATTACACTGCTGAGAGAGGAGCACACGTTGCTGAGAGAGACTTCTTTCCGCTATATCCCTGCTGCACTTCCAGGAGAAGAGGGATATTACACCGGACTCTACTCAGACCACTCTGCAGAGGATCCAGCACTTCAGGTGACTGCTAGGTTTGCTAGTGACAGAGATCGTGATGCACGCGCTCTCCGTTTTGAGCTCCACGCTACTCGTGTTCGTCTGTACCGAGCATTGACGCTCTTGGCACCCTTTGTGAGCGTGGGATCAGTTGAGTATGATGCGATCTATCCAGTGAGGACTCAGATGCCATCTCGAGTTGCTTGGCCCGAGATTGGAGGCATTTTTCCACCCCGTGGTCCTTTGCTTCCACCCTACACTGGACCTAGGCCCCATCCTTGCCCAAATGGATATCCGGGTCCACAAGCCTCCGTGTTTTCCGATGGTCACCTCCAGCTACCGGGATACGCGGGTAACTTTTATGAGGACTACTATGGAGATGGAGATGAGTGAGACCGCTTGTGGTCTTACTTCGTGATGATGTAGTAGTATCTTAGGTATTGTATGCAAGGTTTCTAAGTTCCAGAGGCTTAGATAAATAATGTATAGGAAGTCAGAGTGCCTCTGAAGGATGTATCATCTTCAGCACGTTTGTATTAGCTTAGTGCTTGTACTAAAACGATGTATGGTTTGTATGACAGCTTGTGAATATATGGCTTGTATGCTTTATCACCATGTTGTCAAGATGATTACTTCCTTTGCTCTGTAATCCTTCCAGTACTTCAATAGCTTGATTAGACTCTTCAATCAACTCTGTTTGACTTTGGTTTTTCACCTTCAGGATGTCTCAAGGAACCCGTGGCCAGGTTGGTCGTAACCAAGGTCGTGGGAACGACCAGGAGGAAGGCAACCTTCCACCCCCACCCACGATGGCACAAGTTCTGATGGAAGTCGAGAGGAACCGCCGTGACTCTCACCACCTGCTGGAAGTCATCGCACGCAACACCACTCAACAGCGCAATGAGTTGGTGTCCCTGAACGACTTCATCCGACTTCAGCCCCCAGTTTTCAGTTACTCCACCGAGCCCCTTGACGCCGATGACTGGCTCCGCAGCATCGAAAGGAAGCTCCAAGCCGGCCATGTTGCAGATGGCGACAAGGTCAGCTATGCCACCTATCACCTCGAAGGTGCAGCTAGTTCTTGGTGGGAGAATTTTCTGAATATGCGCCCCGTTGGACCACCTGCATCTTGGGAGGAATTCTGCACGTCTTTCCGCGAGCACCACATTCCCAAAGGTCTCATGGACCGCAAGCGTGAGGAGTTCTGTAACCTCACTCAAGGAAGAAGGATAGTTGACGAGTTCAGTCGTGAGTTCAACCGACTTGCTCGTTATGCAACTGAAGAAGTCTCCACCGACTCCAAGAAACAAGAGAGGTTCCGTCGTGGCCTCAACAGTGGACTCCGTCGCGAGCTCAACCTTCATGACTTTGCCACATTCCAGGTCCTTGTCAACAAGGCCATCAAAGCAGAGGACATGAACACCCCCAATGATTTCCGCAAACATCCTAGAGATGACAGTTCATCCAGTTCTGGGTCCCAGAAGCGCAAGATCTGGATCCCCAATAGCATGTTCCGCCAGAACAACCCACCGAGGCCATCCTATGTGGCGCCTCGTCCAACCACCCAATTCCACCCAGCTCCACCAAACAACCCAGCTCCACGAACTGTTTTTGGAGCTTGTTACAAGTGTGGTCAGGCAGGCCACTACTCTCGCGAGTGTCCCCAGAACCAGCTCCAACACCAGAACGCTCCACCCCGTGCCGGAGGCAACAACAACAACAACAACAACAACAACAATGGCCGTGGCAAGCCACCCCAGAAGGTCTACACCGCCAAACCCGCTCCTCCCGCCACTCGTGGACGTGTGAACCAGATTGACGCCGAAGAGACTGACGACACCACTGACGTCATTCTTGGTACGCTCCCAGTCAATTTTGTTCCTAGTTCTGTTCTTTTCGACCCAGGAGCATCTCATTCATTCATGTCGGAAAGTTATGCACTTCGTCATGAGTTACCCTTTGTTGAATTGTCCACCCCGATGGTTATTCAAACTCCAGGGTCAAGATGGCAAACTAATAGAGTGAGCCATGGTAATCAAATTGCAATTGAGGGTTTAGTATTCCTTGCTTCACTCATAGCCCTCAAGTCTTCAGACATTGATGTCATCCTTGGCATGGATTGGCTATCAAGACAGAATGCCTATCTGGATTGCAAAGGCAAATCCGTGAAACTCACCCACCCTTCAGGCACAACCGTTAACTATACCTCACCCAGAACAAGAACCCAAGTGCATTCCTTGAATGTACTTCCCCTTCCCGAACTTGAAGATATTCCGGTGGTTCGTGACTTCCCGGATGTCTTTCCTGAAGAGCTGCCGGGCATGCCACCCGACAGATGTGTAGAATTTATAGTGGATCTTGTTCCAGGAACCGCACCAATTTCCAAACGCCCATATAAAATGGCCCCACATGAGTTAGCTGAGCTAAAAACCCAACTTGATGCTTCGTTGGCAAAAGGCTTCATCCGCCCTAGCTCATCGCCATGGGGTTGCCCCGTTCTATTCGTAAAGAAGAAAGATGGAACAGAAAGGATGTGCGTAGACTATCGCCTGCTAAATTTAGCGACGATAAAGAACAAATACCCACTGCCCAGGATCAATGATCTTTATGATCAGCTTGCAGGATCCTCCGTCTTCTCCAAGATGGATTTGAGATTAGGTTATCATCAGATCAGAATCAGAAACGAGGACATTCCAAAAACGGTTTTTACTACTCGTTATGGTCTTTACGAGTATACCGTCATGTCCTTTGGTTTAACCAATGCCCCCGCCACATTCTCACGCTTGATGAATTCGATCTTCATGGAGTACCTAGATAAATTTGTTGTGGTTTATTTTGATGATATTCTCATCTACTCGAAGAACGAAGGAGATCATGCCGAACACTTAAGGCTGGTATTGATGAAGCTTAGAGAGCATCGCCTGTACGCTAAATTCTCCAAGTGTGAATTCTGGCTACCAGAAGTGACCTACTTAGGCCACGTGATTTCTGCAAAAGGCATTGCTGTGAATCCCGAGAGAGTTCAGGCCGTCCTTGACTGGACTCCACCTGAATCGGTTAAGCAAGTTAGGAGTTTTCTTGGCCTAGCCAGCTATTGCCGTCGCTTCGTCGAGAACTTTTCTAAAGTTGCAAAGCCTCTAACTGAACTCCTCAAGAAAGATAAGAAATTCTTATGGACTCCCAAGTGCGAGGAAAGCTTTCAAGAGCTAAAAAGGATATTGACTTCTGCACCCGTACTTGCACCTCCAGACACCAAAAAGGATTTCGAGATCTATTGTGACGCATCACGGCAAGGGTTAGGATGCATACTTCTTCAAAATCGACATGTGGTAGCTTATGCTTCACGCCAGTTGCGGCCACATGAAGAGAACTATCCTACCCATGACCTTGAACTCGCTGCCGTAGTTCATGCTGTAACAACTTGGCGACATTACCTCCTTGGTAATCGTTGTGAGATTTATTCCGACCACCAAAGCCTCAAATATATTTTCACCCAGCCAGATCTTAATCTCAGGCAAAGACGCTGGATTGAGTTGATAAAAGATTACGACGTAGGAATTTCTTACACCCCAGGCAAGGCCAATGTCATGGCTGATGCACTAAGTCGTAAGTCGTACTGTAACAACCTCATGTTACAGCAGTATCAACCACTTCTTCATGAGGACTTTCGCAAGCTCAACCTTGAGATTGTTCCTCATGGCTATCTTTCAACCTTGGTGGTGAAACAAACTCTTGAGGATCAAATCATAGTTGCCCAAAGGCGTGCACGAGGTGTTCGCCGGATCAAGGAGAACATTGCTAGAGGAGTTGCTAAATGTTTCTCCACAGATAGCAAAGGAACGGTATTCTTTGAAAATCGTTTGGTAGTACCTAAGAATAAGGAACTAAGGCAACTCATCCTCAAAGAAGCCCATGACACACCCCTCTCAATTCATCCCGGTAGCACAAAAATGTACCGAGATCTACGCCAGAGATTTTGGTGGACTAGGATGAAGAGAGACATTGCTCAATTTGTTGCCGAATGTGATGTTTGTCGCCGCATTAAGGCAGAACATCAAAGACCTGCTGGTACACTTCAACCTTTGTCTATTCCCGAGTGGAAATGGGACAAAGTCGGTATGGATTTCATCACCGACTTTCCAAGAACCCAGAAAGGAAACAATGCCATCTTCGTTGTCATAGATAGGCTTTCCAAAGTTGCTCACTTCCTTCCGGTTCGCGAGTCTATAACTGCTAGCCAGTTAGCAGACTTGTACATCTCCAGAATTGTATCCCTTCACGGTGTTCCTTTGGAAATCAATTCTGATCGCGGTAGCCTTTTTACCTCTAGATTTTGGGGAAGCTTTCAGAATGCTATGGGAACTCATCTCTCCTTTAGTACGGCTTTCCATCCTCAGTCTAGCGGTCAAGTCGAAAGGGTTAACCAAATTCTTGAAGACATGCTCAGAGCTTGTGTTATCTCATTCGGAAAGAATTGGGAGAATTCTCTTCCATTTGCCGAATTTGCTTACAACAATAGTTTTCAATCTAGTCTGAACATGGCTCCTTTTGAACTCCTTTATGGACGACGATGTCGAACACCACTAAACTGGTCTGAAACCGGTGAAAGACAATTCTTTGGACCGGATATGATCAAGGAAGCAGAAGAGCAAGTTCGCATTGTTCGTGATCAATTGAAAGCAGCCCAGTCTCGTCAGAAAAACTACTATGATCGTTATCATATGCAAGAGAGCTACAATCTGGATGAGAAGGCTTACCTTCGGGTTACTCCTCTGAAGGGAACCCAACGTTTCGGTATCAAAGGCAAGTTGGCCCCACGTTACATCGGACCTTTCCGCATTATTGCTAAACGTGGAGAAGTTGCCTACCAACTTGAACTACCCCCGCACCTTTCCCGAGTACACGATGTATTCCATGTGTCCCAACTCAGGCGTTGCTTCAAGGACCCCATCCGCGAAGTCGACCATGAAACGCTTGATCTCCAAGATGACCTTTCTTATCGAGAATACCCCGTTCGTATTCTTGATTCCGCAGAGCGTGTCACTCGTTGTCAGAAGATTAGGTTTCTGAAAGTGCAATGGTCACACCACTCTGAACGAGAAGCTACGTGGGAAAGAGAAGACCGTCTCAGTGCCGAGTACCCCTCCTTCCTCCCGCAGACTTCTGAATCTCGGGACGAGATTCTTTTGAGTGGGGGCGAGTTGTCAGAACCCTCTGTTAGGTATGTGCTAGGGTTAGCTAGTGCCTTTGCATCATGTCAAAATTTCAAAAGAAATCTTTGAAATCCAAAATCAAAAGCAAATGGGAGAAGGAACACCCCCAGATGAATTAATTCAAAAGGCCAGATAAAAATATTTTCCATAAATTCATGTTAGAGTTTTGAAAAGTCTTATAAATGAGTGTGATCACATATCAAGTGATGTGGGAGCCATCCCATGCTCATAGATTTTTCAAATATTCAAACAGTACCTTGGAATAAATGAAATACCCCTATTTGATTTAAAATTCAAATCTTTTGAATTTTAAAAATGTTGAAAGTTTATGAGTGGCTAGTCTATATTATTAGGAGGCCACATAAAAGTTTTCAGCATTTAATAAAATGATTGGGTATTTTTACCAAAGTCAAAACAAATATACAGAAAAACAGAAAGGAAAGATTAAACAAAAAAAGGAAAAGGCTTACCTGTCGCCCAGGCGAAGTCGGCCCACCCCAGCCCAGCCGGCCCACAGGGGCAGGGGCGTCTTCTTCCCCACCCCGCGCCTCCAAGCTGCTCGGTGGAATGCCACCGAGCCAGCCGTGGACGCCACGTCGCCGTTGAGCGCCTTCCAGGCCTCCCCGTGCCCCTTCTCGCGCCTGGAGACGCCTCTCTCCCGTCCTGATCCATTCCCCCCCTCCAGAGCTTCCTCCTCCTCCTCCTGTGCTCGATTTGTCGCCGCCCGAAGACCGCCGTGGAGCACGCCGTCGAGTCCACGTAACCACCGTCGTCCCTGAGCCGTGCCGCCGTGTCCAGGAGAACCACAGCAGACGTCTTCGTCGTTCCCCTCAACCAATAGAGCCCGAGCTCCTCAGCAGACGACGCCAACTTCAACGAGGAGTCGCCAGACCCGCAATTTGCCGTCGTCGAATTCGCCGCCATCGCGACCTCCCCGACCTCCCTGACTCCTCTGCTAGCTTAAGGGTGAGCTTCTTCATCCGCCCCGACCAACCCCGGAGTATTTCTCCTTCTCCTTTGTGTTTTGCCATGAAAGCCGAGCACGGCCTCCGCCATGGATGAGCTCGAGGTCGCCCCTGTGCCCCTTCGACTCAGCCAGCGCACGCGTTTAGCTCCTGGTCATGCTAGCTTTCGAACGCAAGCGATTTCAGCCCGAGTCTTGCACGGTAGCATCAACTGCGACTTCGCCGTGGTTCTGCTGCCGCCGGAGTCTTCGCCGTCGTCGATACAGAGCTCCCCGTGGACCCCAATGCCTCCAGAAGACGCGGACGACCTCCAGGAGCAAGCCGGTGCCCTCCGTTTCCCCGTGGACGGAATCGAGTTCCCGTGCAGCGCCGCCGCGGTCCAGTCGCCGGCGTCAAGCCGCCGGCGAGTCAGCTCTTAATCCCCCCGGTTAATCATCTAATTAGTGACCCCTGGGTCACTGACCAGTGGGCCCAGTGGCTTAATTAAGCCACTGGATTAAGTTAACCCACGGGTTAAGTTAACCAGTCACTGACAGGGTGGACCCACATGTCAGCCCCCCCCCCTGACGCCAGCTTGACGTCAGCCTGACGCAGTAAATCATTTAAATGAATTTCCAGAGATTATTTGAATTAAAAGAATTCCAGAAATTCCAGAAAATACCCCAAACTTTGGAAATTCATAGAAAATTCATATTAACTCCAAATTGGACAAATAATATATGAAAAATGATCAGGAGAAAATTATCTTTCCAAATATGCAACTTTAAACTCTGTTTGAGTTGAATTTAAAATGGGACCAGTAGCATATGTCATTTGGTTTATTTGAATTTAATTCAAATTCAAATCAAATGATCTTGCAACTTGGACCATGGAATTATGATGTAATTCAACCACACTTCAGAGGCATATCATACACATTTGAAGTTGATTCAAAATGATCAAACTATGTCACATACAACTTGGTTAATTTGAATTCAAATGTGGAATTTGAATTTGCATTTTAAAAGCAATATATTCCACTTAAATGGAATTGTCTCACACACATCAAAACTTATACTTCAAGTTTCAACATTCATTCATGTGCTTGAGAATTGCATTCATATGGATTGCTACTTCGTGCTTTGTTTGTCGAGTAGAGGTGGAACCGGAGCAGGAGGCTACCCCCTTCGCTGAAGATCCAGAAACCGAACCTCGTCAGCAAGGCAAGCAAACCCCCATTGATCATGTCGATAAAATCCCACTTCCCTCTCATGTCTCGCTTATGCATTGTTTAGGATGATCACCATGCTTCGTTTCTACCGTATAGATGAACCCATTCCTTTGCATGACCTATCTTTTGCCACAGTAGTAAGCAAACCACAATCCTAGCAACTGTAGGAGTTGTTTGATATCATGTAACCCCTGCAATGTTACTGCTTATTGCATGCTTAGTATGATACCATGTTGTTACTATGATGAGAGTCGGGATGGGAATGATCATGTTGATGATGGTAGAAAAGTGTTGGTGAATCGACCCTAATACAAGGTGAACGATGAGAGGCTGTGTAGGAGTACACAGTGGGTTGTCTCGTTGAACACCGCCCTAGTACGAGTTCTTGTGTGGTGCTCCAAGATGAAGAGTACAACCATACATTGGGCTCACTGACCCCTCTCAACTTACTAACTCATCCCTTTCGATGTCCAGATGTCGCAATAGTTCGGAGTTCTGGTAGGTCTGTGGCCTGGTTGCTAAGTGAGAGAACGGCTTATCCGAGACCGGCTTATGCACCACGCACACATCACTTGGGTCCACTTCGGTAAACCGGCCGGGTTCACGATTGTGGTAGCCAACCCAAGTAGGCGGCTTTCTCGGACTAGATAGGCTATGAGGTAACAGTTGTGGTGAGCATCCTCGCTGGCACCCCTTGAATGGTGTCGAGATCAAAGGCGGTAAATGATGGTCATGTGTGTGTAGCAGTACACCCTTCCAAGGTTAACAAAACTATTCGAGTAGCCGCGTCCGCGGTTATGGACTGCTTGGAAAGCTTAGCTTGATTATTAGATAACTTGAACCGGGTACTTCTAAAACACACCAAGATAAATGTGAGTGCTATGGCGTGCTTTCTCGTGGGGAAGTCGAGGAAGGCACCATAGTGGTGTATTGGTTGGAGAAAGTAGTGGACTCGTGTACGCTTCTTACCTCAAAGTCTGGTACTCATAGTTCAGGATTAGCCAAGTCAAAGCTGGCATTTCTGCAAGTGAACCCCCACCTCCCTTTACCTTGGTACATGTGCATGAGTAGTATAGTTCCTATGTAAGTCTTTCTGAGTACGCCTTTGTACTCACGTTTGCTTAATCTATGTTTTAGATGACGCCACTGACCCCGAAGGTGGCTTCTTCATCGAGCTGGACGACTGAAGTTAAGCTAGTCTAGTCCCAGTCAGCAGACTGGTTCCCTCGTGGAGGGCTTTGTGTTTAAATAAGGCTTCTTAAGCCATTTGTTAAACTTGTCTGTACTCAGACATAATTTGCTTCCGCCTGTGTTGTAATGTTGGATCACATGCATGTGATCTCTGTGTGTACTCTATAAGAGTTATAAATAAAATGTACACTTTGTAAAGAATTGCAATGGTACCTACTGTTCATACAAGGCATGTGTGCTGCGTGTATGTTTATAACATGCATGTCTTTGTATGGGTTTTCGAGACCTTAGTTGTGTTCTGGCTGGCGGTCTTTCATACACCAAGTGGCCCTTAGATGTGCGCAGCTTGGGGCATCGCGATGCGATTGCTCGAGACTCCGTCTCGTGCACACTTTGTGGTATGATCGAGCCCGCCCTAGACCCCGACTAAGTGATCGGGATGGAGTAAGTCTATGTAAGAGTTTTGAGATAGTCGGTAGTATGGTTGAGGCGACTTGTCTTTGAACATGGGAGTTCACCACCCATATCATTTGACTTGTGTGCGGACGATGAGGACCCATCTCAGTTGATCATCCGGCCTGGATGGGATGCCCCTCACGTACGATGCTTTCCGAGAATGTTCAGTGCTTGGCCTTGTCTGCTTAGACAAGTGGGTGCGGTTCTCGGCTCTCCATATGACTATGTCTTAACTGGACTTGCATACGCTAACCCCGGGTCCCGACACATTATTAGCAAGCAAATCTTTTTGCACATTAGAAATTTGTTGAAGCTGAGTTTGAACCATATGAAAATTCTTAACAAGACATTTAACATCATTACTGTTCTACCTAGAACATCAAGTAAACTTTTGAGAGCAAGAGTATTATCATGCAATTGACTTTGCAACCTCATATTAAAGTGATTTTTCTTCCTAATAAAATTATCAAGATCATCTAAACATTGATCGGGACGCTTACCTTTTAGGAATGTCACTTTCATTGAAATCTAAAAGAGAATGTACCTCTACCAAGGGAGGGTGAGTAGTAGGCTCACAGCACTTCTCAATGGGAGGTAGATTATTTACGTCTTCAGCTTCTTGCATATCTTCGGGACTTAGGACAAGCATGCCCCTCTTCTTTGGTGGTGGAGGTGGTTCAGGGACGGACCAATCTTCGTGGTTCTTGGCAATATTGCCCATTAATTCTTCAGCATCGTCCGGTGTTCTCTCCCTGAAAACACAACCAGCACAACTATCCAAACAGGATCTAGATTCATCGGTTAGACCAGCATAAAATATATCAAGTAATTCATTCTTAGGGACTTCATGTCCCGGTCTAGCCTTAATTAAACTACAATACCTCCCCCAAGATTTAGGGAGGTGCTCATCCTGCAACTGTTTAAAGTTATAAATTCTTTGTAAAGCAGCATGTTGCATATGAGCAGGAAAATATTTATCAACAAAAGATTGAGCTAAGTCCCGAGGACTCTTAATAGAACCGTAGGGTAGTGCATCATACCATGCTTTAGCGTCTTCCTTCAAAGATAAAGGAAAAAGCTTAGCCACTTGATGACCCTCAACTGTAGGGGATCGAGATAGTCTTCGCGGGTAAGATAACCCAATTTATTGATTCGACACAAGGGGAGCCAAAGAATATTTAAAAGATTTAACAGTTGAGTTGTAAATTCAACCGCACCTGAAATATACTTGCTTAAAAATATATTAATAGCAACTATAATATAAAAGTGATAGTGGCGACAGCGAAAGTAAAACAGTGGACGTAAACTACTAGTAACCGGCAGGATTAAAACACTGTAGGCTAGGGAGATGGATGGTTGGGCGCTGCTTGGATGAGGGTGAACATGTAATAGATTTTAACACGGGGCAAGGCACAGAGAAAATCATGGATCATCTAGGAAAATATCAAACATTAGGCATGTATCCCGTAGGTAGTTGTGCGTGCTTGTAATAAGAACTTGCACAACATCTTTTGTCCTACCACCCCGCTATGAACGGGGCCAAAAGGAACTTATGGAAAGGTGCTCCTGTCAAAGAGCACCGGAAAAAAGAATTAACACTAAATGGATACATGAAATCCTCAAATTATAGGCCACCCCCTTTGGTGTCCCAAGATCTCACCTTTAGGTCGCCGGTTCCGGACCATAATAGGTGCATACAACTCATAGATACGATCAAGAACATAAATAAACTCATGAAAACACAAGTGGTTCAGATCTGAAAACATGGGACTCAGGCCCAAAGTGACAAGCATTAAGAGCAACAAGTTTTAACAAAGATGATAAACACCAAGGTAGATGATAGACAACATGCACCCAACAATCTGAACAACTATTACATGATCTAACTCATCCAATCCCTACCATCCCTTTTGCCTATAGCAGGGAATTACTCACACATGAGAGAAAAAGTCATGGAGGGAGAATGGTGTGGTGATGATGATGACGATGGCGATGATCTCCCCTCACCGGAGGCCAAAACAACCTCTAGATTAGCCCTCTCGAAGAAGAACAGAGGGAGGCGGCGGCTCCGTGACAGAAACTGGGAAAACGTCTTTCGTTCTGGGTTTTTCACGTCACGGGAATAAATAGGAGCTTCTATAGGGCACCAAAGGGGGGAGGCCCACCCAGGCGGACTCCTGGCACGGCCAGGGGTGGGGCCACGCCAACAGGGCGCCTGGGGCCCCCTGGCTGCCCTCTGGCCCCACTTCGGGCTCCGGGCTCCTTCTGGTGCGTGGATTTTCTGTGAATTTTCCTGGAATTTTCTGAGACACCTAAAAATCCATTTTCCTGCACGTAAAAAAATCATACAGGCAGCTCTACTGAAAACAGCGCCAGTCCGGCTTAGTTTCATTCAACTTATGCAAGAAAGAGGTCAAAACAATAGCAAAAGTGTTTGGAAAAGTAGATACGTTTGAGACGCATCAGTCATGTAGCAATGATTAGGGCAAGGCCCAACTAGCATGCGGCTCATCGATCAAGCAAAAGCATGTATGACATGAAGATCAATTCATGAGAAGGTGGATGTTGCATGGCAATATATCTCGGAAAGGCTATGGAAATGCCTTGATAGGAAGGTACGGTGGCTGTTTTGAGGAAAGATATAAGGAGGTTTATGATGACAGAGTGTATCATGCCAAGGGTTTGGATGCACCGGCGAGGTAGACGCCAACTCTCGGAGTGAGAAGGGGGCAATGCATGGTACTGAAGAGGCTTTCAAATATGAGGAGGTGGAAGTGTCAACTTTCAAATACTTACATTAGTCCAAAGAACTCATGCATTTATTATCGGTAACTCTCAATCTAATCAAGAGGTTCACAAAGATACAAGTACCCCGAGGAGGAGTGTATGGGGGTTTGGTTATCCTTGCGCATCCTAGACTCATGGTACGTGAGTGTACTCTAATATCCGATCCCTCCAAAGATTAGTGAAACATCTAGTAGCTAGAGTTCTCAACTAGTTTTTGTAGTTTTTGAAAATAAACACGGATTGCCCAAAATACTACATCTATTACTAATAGGCTAAATCTCTTGACACCAAAAGTTCAAACATTACTTAAAACAATACCTCAAAACTATTGCAAGTTACTACTACAACTGAATAGCAACCTCAATTACCTACTTCAAGTCAAGACACACGGCTCAGTGCAACAGGCTAACTCTCTAAACAAGATAAACATGAAAACTCAAGAGATTTCCAGAAACAAACTAAACAAAAAGCTCTTTAAAGGATAAGCATGAAAACTAAGATCTAAACATGACAACAGCTACGAAAAGATAAAGAACATACAACAAAAGAAAGATAAGCATGAAAATCCTATGATGCATTCTAGTTTAAAGTGGAGCGTGTTTCTCTCCCACACAAAGAAATCTGGGTTCTAACTTGTTATGAATAGTAAGCAAAGCTAAACAAAACTAAAAAGTAAAGAGCAAGACGCTCCAAGCATAGCACATAACGCATGAAGTGATAAAAATATAGTGGAACGAAGGACGAACTGATAATTGTTGATGGAGAAGGGGCTGCAAGGGGTCATCCCCAAGCTTAGATGCTTGAGTCTCCTTGAATATATCTTGGGGGTGCATGGGGGCATCCCCAAGCTCGAGCGTTTGACACTCCCGTATCTTCTTTCATCATCTTCCCTCGCACACTTGAAAACTCCCTTCATACATAACTCATCATAAGCTGATTAGAGAGGTTAGTACCCATAATAAAACTATTTGCCTCTACTGTAAATACAGATATTATTGAAGAGCTACTGTTTCTCAAGACTCCCAAAAAGTTTTTGCAAAGAAAAAGCTAGCGCAAGACTTGCAAAACTAGGAAAAGGCGGAATCTATGAAAAACAGACCAACAATTAGTAAATAATTTTTTGGGGGTACTTCTGCAACTCAAATAAAAAAACTCAGAACAGACGATCGAAAGCTAATTGTATAGAGCACACTGTAAAAAAAATCAGATCAAAAAGATGATCTGGTGATTTATCGTGAATTTGTCCGTCCAAGGACAGAATCTGTTTTCTGGAGAGCATGTCACAACTTTTGAACTTTCTTGCAATCGGAGGCTAAACTTGGCACAAAGATTGAAAATAAAGATACAATTATGTTGCTACAGTAGTAACAATCATCAAGACCACTAAAAACAGAAGGAAAAACAACTTGGGTTGCCCTCCAACAAGCGCTTTCTTTTACGCCTTTAAGCTCGACATGAAGATTATAAGAGATACTCACAAGAGAATAAGAGTTGAAGCAAAAGAGAGCATCAAGAAGCAATATGAAACACATTTAAGTGTAACCCACTTCCTATGCATAGGCATCTTGTAAGAAAATAAATCAAACAAGCACAAAGCAACAAGCATAGGAAGGTGGAACAAGAACAACTTCAAAAATTTCAACAAAGAAAGAGGTGTTTTAGTAACATGGAAGTTTCTACAACCAAGCTTTCCTCTCTAAAAATAATTTTCAGTAGCATCATGAACAACATCAAGAATATAACTATCACATAAAGCATGTTGTTCATGACCTACAAGCACACATGTATTGTTTTCAACACGGTTTTAGGATCATAAGATAAATGCAACCCATCACACTGAGCCTTGATAAGAGCACAATTCTTCGGAATATGAGTTGGAGATTTCAAAAGGATAATAGGACAAACAAGTGTGGGTGCAATAGCAAAAATTTCATGCTTAACATAAGGAACTATAGCAAGTTCATCTTCGCAAGCATAATCCATATTGGCATCATGGCCATCAACAAAGCAAGTATCATGATCTTCAGAATGGGATGTATCAAGTGAGTCCTCGGAATCATAGGATTACTCATCATAGCAACCATTGGCCTCTTATTGAGAAGAAAACAATTTGTTTTCAAAATCCTCAATATAATCATTGCAAATATAATTCTCAAAGCAATAAGCAAGAGCTGCAAGGTTTTTGGACTTGTGAATAGTATCGTAATTCTTTTCAATCAAAGAAGCAATCTCATAAGCACCCTTAAAAGCAACAAACTCTTCAATATTTTCAACATCAAAGTAATCATAAACACCTTTAGCATAAGAAGATAGGATTTCATTCTCATAAAAATCACATTGGAAAGGAAGGTGTTTGCGATCTATATTAGAACAGCAAGTAAAATCATAAATGTGGCATAAACACTCAGCATAGCAATAAGAAACTTGTAATTTATGCCATAAGTGTTTCCCGTTCTGAGATAGGCGGTGTCGCGTATAATGAGCATGTTGTAAGGCCCGATATTCGGTACTGTTCCAGATCTAGATGTTTCCATCCAGATCCGGGGACGAAGGACATATCGGTCCCACCGCGACATATGATAAAGTCATATGCCCCGGATTTACAACATGATATCACAACATTACAGATACAAGGATACAACATTTCATACAATCGGCATACAACTGCCTCATATACAATACAACAGCGAAAGATACATGTCTGAGTACAGACTACAATCAAATGCCTAGTGGCAAAGGGAAAAACATCGATCCCATAACCACACGGGTCCAGGCCCTCCGCCGGGATCCGCCTAACTAGTCGTCGTCGAGTCTCCACGTGAAACGTCGATCACCATACCTGTTGTCGATCAAGAACCCTGAAAAGAGTTTGGGGGTAGTATCATGAGTACAGAGGTACTCAGCATCCAACTGTAGTGGTCATCTGACCCAGCAAGGACTTCATCACTAGTCATTCTAGGACAACTAGTAGTTTACGGTAAGGAAGGGGTAAGTGGTGAGGTTGCTGCCGCACTAGCATTTATGAAGTGTCTAATGATCTAGAGAGTAAGATAAGAAGCCAAGCATTCGATGAGGAATCGCCTCCAACAAGTCTTCTATCCACCTACATACGCAAACATAACACCTATCCTATCCTTGTCCTCCTCTTCGCATCCCGGCGAAGAGGAAGCAGTCAAGGCACACACACACACGTTGATCAAGTTATATTAAGATTATCTCAGTTGTTGTTGTCTATGAACAAGGAGTAGGTCTCAAGTCGTCCATAACTGTGGACACGGCTTCTCGAAAAGATTTAACCCTGCAGGGGTGTACCAACTTCCCATTACAAGGCTCCGCACGCACGCCCATCTCTCTCAATTGCTACCCATCACAGGCAACCATTTTATGATTTCGTTCCAAGAGATCCGAAACGACAGGTCCCTCTAGCTAACAACGAACAAATCCGGGTGGCCCCCGGCGAGTCGACATCCAGCTCAGGAGTCGGCCGCGCTCTCGATCTGGTCTCTACCGTATGACTCCAGTTTTGGATTGCCGGTTAATCACACATGGGAAACCGGGTCCTCAGCCGGTCATGATGGGCCAGCAAGGGAACTATGTCCTCACTGGTCCGGGTTGGTTTAAAAACTACTGGCAGCTGACCAGCACACACACGGTTTCAAATGATAAATCAGCTTGGGCCACCACTAGAAATGCTTGAAGCTAGGTAGGTAAGAAAAGGGGACCCCCTAAAATCCCACACGCGGTTAGGCACGCTCAGTCTTAAAACCAATACCCCGAACTCAGATCCTAGGTGACTCGAATGGAACAAAGCGTCGGGGCGGGATAGCCTAGACCTTCCATCCTTCGTCGAATATAGTCAACATTATAATAATCATAACATCAACAACAATATAATAATGTGATAGCCCAGACCAAAAGTAACAGGGTAACATCGTAGCATCCTAAGCATGCATACTAAGCAGGGGCTGACCAACGAGCAATAGTAACGTAGCAGTACAAGGTTTTCTGGGAAAGGACATGGCTGTATCGGTTTGAAAGAGGCTGTAAACATGTGGTAGGATCAAACATCAAACCTAACCTATACTATCATGCAAACCTCTGGTTGAAATAGAATGGATCATAAGTAACGCATAGTCCTTGCCTGTTGATAAGTCAGGTTCCGAAGGTGTAGTGGATCGCAAGCTCGCATCGTCTCTAAAGGTACCAGCGGAAGCACACAAGAGGATAAACACTGGAAAGCAAACAACGAGCAAGCACTCTATTACTACGAGGCAAAAACGAACAATCATCAACAAGAAGGCAACACGAGACATCGTACCTACCGTCGAGAGCGGTTACTAACAGGTTAAGTGGAGTACTCGTCACACACGACGATACCGCACATTTACAAGGATTCAAGTTGTTTAGCTACAGGTGATCAACAAAGGTTGTTAACATGTCAACTCAAGCAAGCATGGCATAGCACACAAACATGGAAAAAGGTGAAGCTCAAAGTAAACTATCTATGCTAGTCAATTTAAGTGAGGCACAACCTAAACATGGCATAACACTAAGTGTCGCACGATGATTAAAACATTTGGTACTGTTCTGTACTAAACCATATTTTAGGTTGGTTAACAATAGCAAACAATAGCATAAACACAAAGTACACGAAAAAATAATCAAGTTACATATAAAGAACACCCCAAACGGAGTTACGGTTAAAAAGATACAAGCAAAACAAGTTACGGGCACAATCTTCCAACATCCGGAAGCACACTTTAGAGAAATGCATAAACTGGATAATAACTGCAAACATGCTCACAAATGATATGGAACTAAAGTAGACATGACAGGGAAGGCATGGCAAAAAGAATAATGCAAATAGGCATCATAGGTCAAAAGATATTAAGCATGCAACATGGCATCGGAACATTACAGACTTAGAGAAAAACAGAGGTGGCTGTCAACAACAGTGGCATAGCAACTTTGGAGCTCAATAACTATATGACCAGCAAGCATATCATGACAATGCAATACATAATGTAAGTAGACATGATGCTTAACAATATGCAATTGGAATCACTCAATTCCGATAAATGGTTGCGACGCAACCGTCACCCGAAGTTGCAACAAATTAACAGTTCTCAGCATAGCAGCACATTAACATCAGGATCACAACTTTGGAGCAAGATTTAATATAGATAAAGCACCCAAACATGACAAGTTAAAGCATGGTAATGAAGTACACATGATTCTTAACACATAGGAAAAAGAATCAATGCAATAGGCCTCATGGATTTGTCACAATCATCATGCAAACTTGCAATAAAATAACAACAGCACCACATAAGAGCAATTAGTAGAAGTTTAACGGCCTGATGCCCACTTCAACACAGATTTCCACCATCAATAAGACCTCAAATCAAAGTGCTCACAAAAGATGAACTGAAGTACACACAATTCTAAGCAATTTTCATTTTGGGCGCAACGTCATCCGAGCTACGGTTTACTCGAAAATTACAGCGCAAAAATGAATCAGCAGCAAAAATTCTCCAGACTTAGCCAAAATCTGGAAAAAGAAAAAAAACAAACAGAAATAAAAGGTAACGGGCCTCACCCAACTTGGCTTGGCCCCACAGTGGCTGGCTGGGCTCAGAGGCCGTCTCGGACTGCTGGAGGGAGGTGGGCCGCGGCGCAGAGGCCGACCCACGTGGACGCTGGTGGTTGCTCTCCCGAGCTCGCTCCCGATCGGATCGGGCAGCGGCCGCGACGGCGGCTCCGGCAGCCACGCCGGCGAGGGCGGGCGGCGCAAGGCGTCGGTGAGCGGCGTGGGAGGTGCGGTGGAGGCGGCCCCGGGTCGGAGTCGCCGGTGGCCATGGGATCCAGGCGGCGCGGCGGCGTCCGGCCATCCACGGCGGCTCGGCTGCTTCCATGGTCGCCATGGCGCGGCGGCCTGCAAGTTGAGGAGGCGAGCAGGGTCAGGAGAGGTGAGGGGGAAGGGGAGAGGAGAGGGAAGGGAATGGAGAGGAGGTGGCCGGCGGCCCGGGCTGCTCCGGTGGCCGAGACAGGCGGCGGTGGCCTGCCGCGGGCGGCTGGCTCGGGCGTGGGCAAGCCCAGATCGGGGATGGATGGCGCTGGGGGCGACGTGGACACCACGGGAGCCCTCGATTTCGCGATCCGACGACTCCGGGAGTGCCCAGGCTAGGGTTTCGGGATTTGGGGCAAAACTGGGGCAGATCTGGACATTGTGAGGGGAATAGCTGCAATTTTGTGGCTAGGGAAACCCTAGAAAGGGGTGGGAGTGTGGTGGTCTTTATATAGCCCAGGTGGCTGGCAGTTTGCAAAAAACATCCCCGGTATTTCTCTCGCGCGCACGGTGTTTACGTTTCTGACCGACGGGGGTCCGCAGGACCTCTGATTCGGGTAAAACTTCGAACTGCGCGATCAGCGCATCGAGCCGGCGGCGTTCACCTCGCGCTGGAACCGTTCCGAAAACACTTTCCGGCGCGCTATAAAATATCACGTTTAATTATTAAACGGGGTTTTTGTTCCGTTGGTTGCGGCTAGTGTCTTGCGGTTATCGCGACGGTGATCGGGTGAAACCCTGTGTCGCGAAGGTCGATTGTCAGTGTGGCAAGGGTCGGTCTCCGTCCGATATGAGATAAGAGGGGGAAAGATAATCGCCGATCGATAAATCGGGGATGCAAACACCGCAAAAAAATCAGACAATCAAACAATTCACACCGAAAACAATATTTTTAATTTTTGTGAAATCCGGGCTGTTACAATACAACACCACCAACAAGGGATCTCGTCCCGAGATCCAGGACGATCCGGGGGAGAGGTGAAGAGGGAAAGAAGAGAGTCGACAATCTTCAACACCACCAACAAGGGACTCTGCTCCATGTCGAACGTCGAAGCTCCGTCGAGATATTTTCCCCAGAGAGACGACATCGTCGGAATAACGAAACCGTCAGTTTCAAGAGGAGGAACGACGACGATAACCGGATCAAAGGATAGTGTTTTCGACGCAAGTCGTGAAAGCATCGGGCAAAAGGAGGGAGGGAAAAGGACGACCCAGATGTACACCAAAGTTGGAAGTCTAAAGGTACTACAGGATTTCCCATCCTGAGATCGGAATCGAGACAATATGCTGCAAGGAAGGCTTTGTAACGGTTCCGACACTCCACACATTCGAGATCCTAAAGTTGGCAGGGGATAAGTCGAGAGTAAAACACTTACGACACTTGTCCTGACCAGAGCAAAGATAAGGAGTAAAAAGATTCCTACTCTCCGATAACTATCTCAGTAACTACAAAATAGTTTTTGTCTAGACTCGACTTTGGCCAGAGAAGGGATCATACGGTCGGTAAGGCTCTGATACCTAGTTGTAAGGCCCAATATACGGTACTGTTCCAGATCCGGGGACGAAGCACATATTGGTCCCACCGCGACATATGACAAAGTCATATGCCCTGGATTTCCAACATGATATCACAACATTACAGATACAAGGATACAACATTTCATACAATCGGCATACAACTGCCTCATATACAATACAACAGCGAAAGATACATGTCTGAGTATAGACTACAATCAAATGCCTAGTGGCAAAGAGAAAAACATCGATCCCATAACCACACGGGTCCAGGCCCTCCGCCGAGATCCGCCTAACTAGTCGTCGTTGAGTCTCCACGTGAAACGTCGATCACCATACCTGTTGTCGATCAAGAACCCTGAGAAGAGTTTGGGGGTAGTATCATGAGTACAGAGGTACTCAGCATCCAACTGTAGTGGTCATCTGACCCAGCAATGACTTCATCACTCGTCATTCTAGGACAACTAGTAGTTTATGGTAAGGAAGGGGTAAGTGGTGAGGTTGCTGTCGCACTAGCATTTATGAAGTGGCTAATGATCTAGAGAGTAAGATAAGAAGCCAAGCATTCGATGAGGAATCGCCTCCAACAAGTCTGCTATTGTAACACCCTCAGTTTCTGTAACAGTAATCATCATCACTGTTGACCATCACTGTTTGTTAATCACTGTTATCCCCTGTCCTTAATCAAACTTTGCTTCTGCTCTTTTCAAACCATGCTGATTGGTAATCAAAAACCCAAATCCCAATGCATCTTCCTCATCAAGAAACTATACCCTAGTTGGAACTGCTTTGATAAAAATTAAAACAAAAGTGTTCAAATAAAGTTGTTCCATAAATCCTGAAACCATTTATGTAAATTTCCTAAAATCATTATAATCATGTTGGACCAACTTTGGTAATTTTTTAAGTTATGAAAAATCTCAAACAATTACAACAGTAGCTGGTAAGGCCCTTTTTAATCATAAAATATTTTAAAGAAATACCCACTGAGTTTTAAAATGCACCAAACCTATTGTGTCACCTACATGTGACATACACCTAATTTAGAAACCCCTGGCACCTTTTATAAAAATGTTTTAGCATTTAAATTAATTGTTTCTAGTAGTAACAGAAAAGGAAAAAGGCAAATAAGGGAGAATGGTTATTCTTCGCCTGGGGCGAGGCCCACACCAGCCCACCCTTGCTTTGTCGTCTTCCTCCCGGCATAGTGGCCATGCCGCGCGCTCGTCGCCGACAAGCCGGCCCCACCCTCCTCACCTGCTCCCCCTCCACCTCGACGTCGGGGAGCGGATAAAGAACCCACCCGCACATCCTGGATCTCACCTGCCCCCTTCTCCCCTCCTCCTCGCGCTGCTCTCGTTGGGGGAAAACCCGAGCCCCGCCGTCGTCGCCATGTCCGTGGGTTCACGCAGCCAGTGAACACCTCCCGCCTCCTCGCCGTGTCCAGGAGAAGCGTCGTCGTCGTCTTCGTCGACTACCCCAGCCAATCGAGCCCGGGGAGCACCACAGTCGTCGCCCGCGTCTTCTTCCCCCACTCCGGCTGCCGCAACCTCAACGGAAAATCCGTCCACAGCAAGCCCCCGTCGAGCCCATTGCCACCTCCTACGCCCCGCCGGTGAGCTCCTCGGCCGCCGCCAAGTGCTCTTACTCTCACAATAAGCCCGTAGGCATGTTCCCCTTTTGCGCGCTCCGGCCGCCGCCGTGGTATGTCGTGGCCGTGCCCCCGGAGCCGCTCTTCCCGCGCCAACTGCACCGGCGTGATCCCCGTGTGCCGTAGGCCCGATTTGTCGCGTTAGCTCGTTCGTTTGCACCCCGCACAGCGAGTCGCCATTGACGCCCGAGCGCAACCGCCGCCATCCTCGTCATCGGCGACGTTTCGGTCACCCCCAGGCCACGGCACCACCACCCATCAACTTGCGGCTCAACGCTCGTTCGAAGGAGCCCAGCCGCACCTTCTCTCGTGCCCTGTGGCGTGCGCAGGCTCGACCTCGTCGGAGTCTGTCTCCGGCGAGTCTCCGGCGACCACCTGTGCCGCCGACAGGTGGGTCCCGCCCGCCAGATGATTACCCACTACTAATGCCCCCCCTTAAGACACTGACGTGTGGGCCTGCCCCCCCCCCTAATTAAACTTTTAATATTAACTTAACCCTCCTGTGTCTATGACATGTGGGCCAGGCCATTCTAATTAACCTATTCAATTAAAAGATCCCTCTGTGACTTACATGTGGGCCCATCCACTTAATTAACCCCTATTAGATTAAAATAACTGTTGGAATATTTTGACTCTATGACAGCTGGGCCCTAGGCCTTGGTTAGATTAAATGAAATGATTAATAATAAACATGTGTCACTGAGTGGTGGCCCCCACTGTCAGATTATTATTTAATAAGGATTTAGATATAATTCCAGACTATGACCAGTGGGCCCAAGGGTTTTTCTGATTTATTTAAGTGATTTATAAATAACAGAGGCTGACATGTGGGTCCCACATGTCAGGCACTATTTTGGATAATGTTCTGGATAATGTTGAATAAATAATAAAAGAAATTCAGAAAATCATTTAAATGATTTAAAACTTTGAAATTCAATAACTTTTAAACCGTAACTCGGATTCAAAAACTTTATACATGAAAATTGACCAGAAAAATATAATGAATACGAATACGATATACGTATGTCTACCACGCCCCTCTAACACAACAAACATCGAACCATCCCCCTCCGGACCATCTGTCCGATGAATTGTCCGGTACTGTTAGAGTGCCCGGATGAATTTATTCCGAACACGAATGTTTCTCGGAATAGATCAACTAGCACGGATACACCCCCCTTATGTTTTTCCGGTACCCACGACACCTCCGGCTTAATCCTTCCCCCTCCGGACACCCTGTCCGGTAATCATCTGGAGCCGGTAGTTCATCCTCAGATGAATTTCCGTTCCGAGCAATGTGCATTGCACTGCGTTAGAACACCGTTAACATTTCATCTGTCATGTCATGCTATTGTTTGTATATAATGTTGTGTATTTACTGTTTTCTTCCCCCCTTAATCACCGGTAGACCCCGCTGCTGCCGTCGACTACACCGCTGCTGAGTACGACTACGTCGTCGATGACCGTACCCCTACCGTCGAGCTTCCAAGCAAGCAGAGCCATTCTCTTCCCCAGATATCGCCTACCTTTTCGTACTTTCTTGCACTAGGCATTGTTACTGCTGCTGCTACGTTACAATCCTATTCAATTGCATAACCTGTCATTGTCACCCCTTGATGTGCCTTCCTTTATCCTATGCTGCCTATTATTATTATTATGCATTATTCAGCAGTGAGCCCTGCGCATTGTTAGCTAGGATTAGATAGAGGGCCGTGATCACTCAGGGGAGTGAACGCGGATACAAATATTATAACTGCACAGGTACGGTACAAAGCAGACACCGCCAAAGGCCCCTATCTGGGTTATGCCTAGTCACCTCAAGTGTGAGCTATCAAGGAGTAATTCCTTGTACTCCACTCGAGGCTGACTTTGTCTTACCGCCATAGGGTCCTGAACAGCGGTTGTCCTTCAGGTAAGAAGTCGGGCGACCCAACGGTGCCCGCGAGAGGTATTGCGACGGAATGACAGGGAGGGTACGACCAGTGTACCGATGTGCTTGGCCCCTGATCGTTGGCCGCGAGAGTTACCAAACTACGAAAGTCGAGCTCCTCCAGGAGCACACGCGAGACAAGGTAAGGAGACGGTTCACCTTGTTGGTAACCGCAGTGACTTGGTGGGACGATGGGGCAGGCACCGATCTACTGGTGGTCCTGGCTGCTGCCATTTTCCGCGGGTCAGTTAAGTCGAGGCAACGATAACGGTTGTCACGCAGGTTAATTAAAATGCTAAATGGTTCAGTGAATGTCTTGAGTTGGCTATATGCCATGTACGCACTACCTACCCGTGGGAATTACGAGTTATGGGCTCCTCTGCTTCGTAGTGTCGTCCGAGGACTCTTCAGACGTCAGCAGTACTGCGGGCTGATTGCCGGGAAATGGTGTTGTCTTATTTTCTCGCGCGGTGATGTCTTGTTTGGATTTTCTTCAACTTCACCGGCCAGCCACGCACCGTGCAGGAGTACGTTCAGGTTGGGGTCCAAGGCCCGGCGTACTTAGGATTTAGACCGGCGGATGGCCTCTCTGTTGAGTTTGAAAGATGGGCTATGAAGTGTCGGATAGCCTCGGTAGAGCGTTCCCTAACAAGGTTCCCGCCCCTCTGGAGATCCGTGCGTGTAGCGTAACACAAGTGCACCCCTGCAGGGAAGATTAATCTATTCGAATAGCCGTGTCCACGGTAACAGGACGCTTTATGCTGAAGCTGGATCTTACCACTAGAAACTATTATTATTAAACTGTATGGTTCCGGGTTCTCTTCCTCGCGGGGATGTCGAGGAGGTGAACTCGGAGGCATTGTTAATCATTACAACTTATTATTATACAATGCTGCAGCAACTTCTGCTGCATTTTTACTTTATGCTTTATATAACTGTTGGCTGATTCTTACCTCATGCTGCAAGACATCGTCGGAAGATGCTAGTCTTCGTTAGGCCTAGCTTCTTACCCTTGCTCTGGATTTCTGTCTTTCAGTCCACTATATACAGCCTCTTCTTTCCATTGATACAATGCATAATGCTTAGTAGCGGACGTAAGACTCGCGGGTATACTAGATACTCACCTGCTTTATTTCCTTTACTGTTTTGCCTGATCGGCCGCTGCAGCCGACGTTGGAGCCCAGGAGCAGGAGTACCCCGGAGGCGCCTACTACGACGTCGAGTTCCCCGTTGACCAGGAGTAGTTCGGTGGATCCCAGGCAGGAGGCCTCGCCTTTTCGATCCGTGCCTTTGATGTGATTTGTGCTAGCCTTCTTAAGGCAAAACTTGACTAACTATGTCTGTACTCAGATATTATGGCTTGTATGACTTATGTATTCGGGTCCGCGTGACCCCCCTTTATTGTAATATATTTGTTTATCCTTTTGTGTTTAGTGTTGTGCTGTGATATTATCACCGTGGCACCCTAATCTCAGCCGTGTACCCTGCGTGTATGATTACTGTACACGGATTGATTTTGGGGGCGTCACAAGTTGGTATCAGAGCCGACTGCCTGTAGGAAGCCACCCCACCACTACTGGTCGAAGTTGAGTCTAGACTTTGAAAAACTATTTTGCTAACTTAACATTTGGCTTACGGGCCCACATCGATGTCACTACGTGTGATATCTATGGTATTAGGATCCTTTTCTCCTTACCTATGCTCTGGGAATCTGCTCTCTTATCCTTGCTGGTAAGTTTTACAAACTCTGACATTAGGATCACGTTCTCTTGATTCCACCCGGCGTTTTTGGTGCTTCCCCATTGATTGAGTCGTGTCGCAGGAGTCATACCCCAGGTCCCGGACCTCGGATCCCATTCTCATTCTGGGCAGGCCGCGCGTTCTCTGGCATTAACTCCTGTGGCCAACAGTTTTCTTGCGGCGTGATTGACATAGTGGAATCTATGTCGCGTCGTGTAATCCTAACCGCGGTCTGTGCGCCGCCTAGTTAGTCCTTTTTACTTAATTTCTACGACGTTACGCTGCCCAATTTTCGATTGACTCTGTGTGTGAATGTGTATGTCTTATATGCCTACTCCTATATATATCTGCGCCTCTTTTTCGTTGTCGTTTTACTTCAGGCTTGATTTCGGTATCTCGTTAAATTTTCATCGCTGAAATACCCCTGTTAAATTCTAGCAGGATGGCTGGTCGTGGTGGTCATGGTCGTGGTCGTGCTGCCAACGACCCACCTCCGCCGCCGGATTACATGGCCACGATGATGCAGCAGTTCGAGATGAACCGTCAGTTCATGCAGAATATCATGGCTCAGTTCCCCCAGCCGAATCAGAATGGGCACCACCATCAGCATGCCACCATGACTCTGCACGACTTCACCCGCCTCAACCCCACTATGTTCCGCAACACGGTTCAGCCGTTGGATGCTGATGACTGGCTTCGCGACATCACGCACGAGCTGGAGTCTGCTAATGTCGATCCAGCCGACTATGTGAACTTTGCGTCTTATCATCTGAAAGGCACCGTTGCTCAGTGGTGGAGCACCCACAAGCGTTCCCTGCCAGTTGAAAAAGTCATCACTTGGGATGAATTTCAGTCTGCCTTCTGCGCCCGCTACATTCCTCAGGGGATCATGGATCGTAAGGCGGAAGAATTTCGCAACCTCACTCAGGGCGACATGACTGTTGAAGCCTATCAGCGCGAGTTCCTCAACCTCTCTCGCTATGCGGAAGGAGAGATCACCACTGATGCTCGCAGACAGCAGAAGTTCCGTCGTGGCCTCAACCCAGACCTCAGGCTCGCTCTTGCCGTTCATGATTTCGCCAACTTCGCCACCATGGTGAACAAGGCTGTCACCGTCGAGACTGCCCAGATGGAGCACAAGAACTCTCTGAAGCGTTATCGTGACGTTGCCTCGTCTTCGGGCGCAATGCAGAAGCGTCGTATCTGGCTCCCTACCAGTGTGACCCATTCAGCTGTCCCTGCTCCAAGGCTGTCTTATGCTGCACCCCGTCTGCCTCCGCCACCGCAGATGCCAAGAGCTCTACCTGCACCACCCAATGCTACACCCCTTCGTCCTCAGGATGGATTATGCTTCACGTGCCGCCAACCTGGGCATTTTTCCAGGGAGTGCCCCCAGAAACAGAAGCAACTGGTAGTTCACCCCGCTGGCCCTGGAAATGGTCGTGGCAACAACAGGACCCCCAACTATAATACTGGGTCTGCTGCTTATGCTCGTGGACATGCTAACAACGTCAATGTTGAAGAAGCTCAGCAACAACCCGCTACCGTGATGGGTACCCTTCTCGTTAATTCCGTACCTTCTACTGTTTTATTTGATACAGGAGCATCGCATTCATTCATGTCGGAAGCATTTGCATGGTCGCATAACTTCACGCTAGAAGAGATGAACCCACCGATGGTTGTCCGCACCCCGATAGGCCAATGTCAAACCACCAAGATAGTGCCCGGAACCATTGTTGAAATTGAAGGGATTGAATTCCTTGCTTCCCCCATCGTTCTGAAGTCTTCCACCATAGACCTCATTCTGGGAATGGATTGGTTGAAGTTTCACGATGCCGCACTCTATTGTGGCACCAAGTCTGTCCAACTTTTTCACCCCTCCGGCGAGATTGTTAACCACACCACCCGAGTGATCCGTAATGCTGAAACACAGATATTTATAATGAATGCTTTGAATGCCGCCCCCCTCGAAGGCATCGAGAACGTTCCGGTCGTTCGCGATTTTCCCGACGTCTTCCCAGAAGAACTGCCGGGAATACCCCCGGTCCGAGAAGTCGAATTTGTCATCGACTTGAAGCCCGGCACCACCTCTATTGCCAAGCGTCCTTACAAGATGCCGCCACATGAACTCCTTGAACTTAAGGAGGAAATCGACAAGGCACTTCAGAAGGGATTCATTCGCCCCAGTTCCTCAGCTTGGGGAGCACCTTCGCTCTTTGTCAAGAAGAGCGATGGGACAAACCGATTGGTCCAAGATTATCGGCCCATTAACCAAGCCACCATCCAGAACAAATACCCACTTCCCCGGATCAATGATCTGTATGATCAACTTGCCGGATCCAAGGTGTTTTCTAAACTCGACTTGAGGTTGGGTTATCACCAAATCCGAGTCTGTGATGAGGACATTCCGAAGACTACCTTCATTACTCGCTATGGTTCATACGAGTACACTGTCATGTCCTTTGGCTTAACAAATGCTCCAGCCACCTTCTCCAGATTGATGAATTATATTTTCATGGAGTACCTCGACCAGTTCGTCGTGGTTTATCTGGATGATATATTGATATATTCCAAGAATGAAGAAGAACATGAAGAACATCTTCGTCTTATACTGGAGAATCTTCGAGAACACAAACTCTACGGTAAGTATTCTAAGTGTGAGTTCTGGCTTCCTGAAGTAACCTACCTTGGACATGTGATTTCCAAGGATGGCATTGCCGTCACCCCAGAACGTATCCAGGCTATTCTTGACTGGACTCCTCCCAAGACCGTCAAGCAAGTCCGCAGTTTCCTCGGGCTCGCTAGCTATTGCCGCCGTTTCGTCAAGAATTTCTCCAAGATTGCCAGGCCTCTGACTAATCTGCTTCACAAAGACGTCAAGTTTGAGTGGACAGATAAATGTCAAGGAAGTTTCCAAGCGCTCAAGGACAAGCTAACTTCTCCCCCGGTGCTCGCTCCCCCTGATACTCAGAAGGACTTCGTGATATATTGCGACGCGTCTCGTCAAGGATTAGGCTGTGTCCTAATGCAAGAGCGCAAAGTGATTGCTTATGGCTCTCGTCAGTTGCGCGCTCACGAAGACAAATATCCAACACATGATCTCGAATTGGCAGCAGTAATTTATGCATTGAAGCTGTGGCGACATTACCTCGTCGGTAATCGTTGCGAAGTCTACACCGATCACCAAAGTCTACACCGATCCCGGCGAAGAAGAAGCATTCAAGGCACACACACATGTTGATCAAGTTATATTAAGATTATCTCAGTTGTTCTTGTCTATGAACAAGGAGTAGGTCTCAAGTCGTCCATAACTGTGGACACGGCTTCTCGAAAAGATTTAACCCTGCAGGGGTGTACCAACTGCCCATTACAAGGCTCCGCACGCACGCCCATCTCTCTCAATTGCTACCCATCATAGGAAACCATTTTCTGATTTAGTTCCAAGAGATCCGAAACGACATGTCCCTCTAGCTAACAACGAACAAATCCGGGTGGCCCCCGGTGAGTCGACATCCAACTCAGGAGTCGGCCGCGCTCTCGATCTGGTCTCTACCGTATGACTCCAGGTTTGGATTGTCGGTTAATCACACATGGGAAACCGGGTCCTCAGCCGGTCATGATGGGCCAGCAAGAGAACTATGTCCTCACTGGTCTGGGTTGGTTTAAAAACTACTGGCAGCTGACCAGCACACACACGGTTTCAAATGGTAAATCAGCTTGGGCCACCACTAGAAATGCTTGAAGCTAGGTAGGTAATAAAAGGGGACCCCATAAAATCCCACACGCGGTTAGGCACGCTCAGTCTTAAAACCAATACCCGAAACTCGGATCCTAGGTGACTCGAATGGAACAAAGCGTCGGGGCGGGATAGCCTAGACCTTCCATCCTTCGTCGAATATAGTCAACATTATAATAATCATATCATCAAAAACAATATAATAATGTGATAGCCCAGACCAAAAGTAACAGGGTAACATCGTAGCATCCTAAGCATGCATACTAAGCATGGGCTGACCAACGAGCAATAGTCACATAGAAGTACAAGGTTTGCTGGGAAGGGACATGGCTGTATCGGTTTGAAAGAGGCTGTAAACATGTGGTAGGATCAAACATCAAACCTAACCTATACTAGCAAGCAAACCGCTGGTTGAAATATAATGGATCATAAGTAATGCATAGTCCTTGCCTGTTGATAAGTCGGGTTCCGAAGGTGTAGTGGATCGCAAGCTCGCATCGTCTCCGAAGGTACCCGCGGAAGCACACAAGAGGATAAACACTGGAAAGCAAACAACGAGCAAGCACTCTATTACTACGAGGCAAACACGAACAAGAATCAACAAGAAGGCAACACGAGACATCGCACCTACCGTCGAGAGCGGTTATTAACAGGTTAAGTGGAGTACTCGTCACACACGACGATACCGCACATTTACAAGGATTCAAGTTGTTTAGCTACAGGTGAGCAACAAAGGTTGTTAACATGTCAACTCAAGCAAGCATGGAATAGCACACAAACATGGCAAAAGTTGAAGCACAAAGTAAACTATCTATGCTAGTCAATTTAAGTGAGGCACAACCTAAACATGGCATAACACTAAGTGTCGCACGATGATTAAAACATTTGGTACTGTTCTGTACTAAACCATATTTTAGGTTGGTTAACAATAGCAAACAATAGCATAACCACAACGTACACGAAAAACTAATCAAGTTACATATAAAGAACACCCCAAATGGAGTTACGGTTAAAAAGATACAAGCAAAACAAGTTACAGGCACAATCTGCCAACATCCGGAAGCACACTTTAGAGAAATGCATAAACAGGATAATAATTGCAAACATGCTCACAAATGATATTGAACTAAAGTAGACATGACAGGGAAGGCATGGCAAAAAGAATAATGCAAATAGGCATCATAGATCAAAAGATATTAAGCATGCAACATGGCATCGGAACGTTACAGACTTAGAGAAAAACAGAGGTGGCTGTCAACAACAGTGGCATAGCAACTTTGGAGCTCAATAACTATATGACCAGCAAGCATATCATGACAATTCAATACATATAATGGAAGTAGACATGATGCTTAACGATATGCAATTGGAATCACTCAATTCCGATAAACGGTTGCGACGCAACCGTCACCCTAAGTTGCAACAAATTAACAGTTCTCAGCATAGCAACACATTAACATCAGGATCACCACTTTGGAGCAAGATTTAATATAGCTAAATCACCCAAACATGACAAGTTAAAGCATGGGAATGAATTACACATGATTCTTAACACATAGGAAAAAGAATAAATGCAATAGGACTCATGGATTTGTCACAATCATCATGCAAACTTGCAATAAAATAACAACAGCACCACATAACAGCAATTAGTAGAAGTTTAACGGCCTGATGCCCACTTCAACACAGATTTGCACCATCAATAAGACCTCAAATAAAAATTATCAGAAAATATGAACTGAAGTACACACAATTCTAATCAATTTTCATTTTGGGCGCAACGTCATCCGAGCTACGGTTTACTCGCAAATTACAGCGCAAAAATGAATCAGCAGCAAAAATTCTCCAGACTTAGCCAAAATCTGGAAAAAGGAAAAAAAAGAAACATAAAAAAAAGGTAACGGGCCTCACCTAGCTGGGCTTGGCCCCACAGTGGGTGGCTGGGCTTGGAGGCCGGCTCGGGCTGCTGGAGGGAGGTGGGCCGCGGCGCAGAGGCCGGCCCACGTGGGCGCTGGTGGTTGCTCTCCTGAGCTCGCACCCGATCGGATCGGGCAGAGGCCGTGATGGCGGCGCCGACAGCCACGCCGGCGAGGGCGGGCGGGGCAAGGCGTCGGTGAGCGGCGCGGGAGGTGCGGTGCAGGCGGCCCCGGGTCGGATTCGCCGGTGGCCGTGGGATCCAGGCGGCGCGGCGGCGTCCGGCCATCCACGGCGGCTCGGCTGCTTCCATGGGAGCCATGGCGCGGCGGCCTGCAAGTTGAGGAGGCGAGCAGGGTCAGGAGAGGTGAGGGGGAATGGGAGAGGAGAGGGAAGGAAAGGGAGAGGAGGTGGCCGGTGGCCGGGACGGGCGGCCCGTGGCAGGCTCGGGCGTGGGAAGGCCCAGATCGGGGATGGATGGAGCTGGGGGCGACGTGGACACCACGGGGGCCCTCAATTTTGCGATCCGACGGCTCCGGGAGTGTGCAGGCTAGGGTTTCGGGATTTGGGGCAAAACTGGGGCAGATCTGGACATTGTAAGGGGGGTGGCTGCAATTTTGTGGCTAGGGAAACCCTAGAAAGGGGTGGGAGTGTGGTGGTCTTTATATAGCCCAGGTGGCTGGTAGTTTGCAAAAACATCCCCGGTTTTTCTCTCACGCGCGCGGTGTTTACGTTTCTGACCTCCAGGGGTCCGCAGGACCTCCGATTCGGGTAGAACTTCGAACTGCGCGATCAGCGCGTCGAGCCGGTGGCATCCACCTCGCGCTGGAACCGTTCCGAAAATACTTTCCGGCGCGCTATAAAATATCTCGTTTAATTATTAAACGGGGTTTTTGTTCCGTTGGTTGCGGCTAGTCTCGTGCGGTTATCGCGATGATGATCGGGTGAAACCCGGTGTCGCGAAGATCGAGTGTCAGGGTGGCAAGGGTCGGTCTCCGTCTGATACGAGATAAGAGGGGGAAAGATAATCGCCGATCGATAAATCGGGGATGCAAACACCGCAAACAAATCAGACAATCAAACAATTCACACCGAAAACAAAAATTTTAATTTTGGTGAAATCCGGGCTGTTACACATGCTCATCCAATGATTTTCCCTCAACCAAGTCTGTTGGGTTTTTAGCGCGAGCACAAATTGATTGAAGACGATCCAAGTGAAACATGTCCATCCGACCATATTTGGTAAAGATAGCATTAGTAGGCAGAGCAAGACAAAGACAAAAGGTAGAAACTATTTTTTTGGTTTTTCATATAAGACTCACAAGCAAAAGCAAAAACTGGAAAGTAAACTAACAAGACTAAAAAGAACAGATAAAAGATAGTGGGCAAATCCCCTATGTTGTAGACTGGAGTCCCCAGCAACAGCGCCAGAAATTGGCTTGATGGCACTGAAGTAGTGCACCTCGTTGGTTATCCCAAGTGGAAGCTTGGATTTAGCCTAGAAGCAAATTTCCCTTGGAAAAGATACCAAGGTTTAAGATCGTCTTCCGTAGGACTCCGTCGATGACATGTAGGTGGTTTGACAAGTGATGCGCCATTGAAAATCACTTGCTTCGCCTGTACCTGCACACAGATACAAATAACTTTGTTCCCAACGAGTACAGAGAGGTTGTCAATCTCTCCGGCCTTGCTGTTTACAAAGGATCAAACGCAACAGATAAAACATAGTGATGGTGATAACTGCAACTATAAAGTAAAAGAAAGAAGTAAACTGAGGGTGTAAACAGTGGTGGCAATATGGACCGAGGTCCCATGAAGTTCACTAGTGATGTCACTCTCCCAAAATACGATAAACAGCTATGCGAGGTGAACAAATTACAGCTGGGCAATTGACAGGATTACAGACGCAAACCAATGCTATCTATGCTACAAAAGAGAGGAAGAGGCTCAAAAGCATGGGCAGTACGCCAAAACAAGTAGACCGAAATCCATAAGCATCTACTCACTAATCATCCACCTTGAGATATCTATCCAGAACATTTCGGTGGTATTAAGTTGCGAGCCCTACCAAAAGTGTAAACCCAAAGCAATAGACAACTGCATTAAAAGAACTTTGCGTAAAGTAAACAATCTTTGCAACCGTGGTTACAAGCACCGTTGTTTTCCCCTTGTGGCAACAGCACATCCCCTAGACTCATGTTTCTGTCACTCAAGCTAGTCATCAGGGGGCATGAACCCACAATCAAGCATAACGCTCCCTCTTGGAGTTACTACCTACTACTTGGAAAAAGCAATAAACAGCAACGGAGAACATGCAAGAGTTACTCAAGAACACAAATATAAAAGGAGAAGAACCAAATATATTACTCATCACAATCTGAACATAGTCTCATAATCCATCCGATCCGAGCAAACTCAACATAGAAATAGCAGAAAGAATTACATATGTGCCTTGGTCATGTAGGGAAACACACAAGGTCTAATCCATGAAGAACAAAGAGGGGGAGAGGACATCACATAGCTACTGATCATGGACATGGTCCAAGGTGGACTACTCACGGTTCATCCGGGAAGCGTCCATGGTGGTGGAGAAGCTCCCGAAGGTCAATTCTCCCTCCGGCAGGGTGCCCGGAAGAGGTCTTCTGGTGCACCCGATCTTGGAAGCGCGGCAGCGGCGGAATAGAGGCGATATCGCTAAAAATGGTTTTGTCCTCGGGGGTTTCAGGATGAGAGGTAAATATAGGCGAAGGGGGGCCACCAGGAGTCCAGGCGGCCTCCCGACGCGTCCCCGCCCTAGGCCGCACCCCCCCGGGCCGCCTGGGAACAAGGTGGGGCCCCTCTGGGCCCCCTTCAGGAAACTGGAAGCTTCTGGTACGCTAATTTTTATATATTTTTCCCCGAATTTTTCTAGCATTTTAAGTAATGGGAAAACCTGAAACAAAAAGAAAGTA
Organism: Bromus sterilis; assembly: GCA_950022295.1. Lineage (NCBI taxonomy): Eukaryota > Viridiplantae > Streptophyta > Magnoliopsida > Poales > Poaceae > Bromus > Bromus sterilis. Next base: position 339,565,420 of record OX465596.1, on the reverse strand, counting down.
GAAAGCAGAAACTGGTACTGGGGTGCACTGTGTTAATGGGCTAGTCCAAATATGATCAAAAGTGTATGAAAGTGTATCAAAAGCATAGCAATATCACCCAAAACATGCATGGAGCAAGCAGAAATTATAGATACGTTTGGGATGTATCAAACACCAGTGGAGAAAACTTGGACATATGTTCGATGGCAGCGAGGAGCTCCGAGCATCCCTAGCTCGAAGGAGCGGCAAAAAAATGGAGAACTTGTTGAAAACTTGGGAAGGGTGCCCCGCGACGGGAAAGAAAAATAAGAAGACTCCACCGTTGATTAGGGTACGAAAAGTGAGGTCTGTTTTCTGGGATTTGGAATACTGGAGTCTCGTCTGCATTCCTCATAGCCTTGATCTCAAGCATATCACAAATAATGTGTGCAAGAGCTTGTTTGGCACGTTGCTCAACATGCCGGAGAAGACCAAGCACGGGCAAAAAGCAAGGAATGACTTGAAATTTATGGGCATCAAGAGGGAACTTCACCCCCTAGTGACGATGATGATGAGTCGGAGGAGGGGGAGGATATGGAAACGCAAAACTCTCGCAAGCGAAAAATGGTGACCAAGAAGAAGACCGGTATTGATCACTGCCCCCCGGCATGCTTCACTCTGTGCGAGGAGGAGATCAAGCATTTTATCCACTGCCTCATAGGAGTCAAATTTCCGAACGGCTACGCAAGACGAAGCAGCATTTCAGCAGAATGAAATCTCACGATTGTGCCATGCTGATGACGCAAATTCTCCCGGTTGTGATCCGAGGGATAATGGACAAGCACGTCCATAAAACGTTGTTTGGCCTTTGCAACTTTTTTGACGTCATCTCTCGGAATTTGCTTTGAGCTACGCAACTCAAAAGGCTGCGGGAGGAGATCGTGCGCATACTATGCGGAGATCTATTTCCTGCCCGCATTCTTCGACATTATGGTGCATCTGCTGATCCATGTCGTGGAGGATATCGTCCAACTCGGCGCTGCGTTTCTGCGCAGCATGATGTTGTTCGAAAGGATGAATGGACACATCAAAAAATACGTTCGTTACAGGTCTCGTCCAGATCATGGAAGCATAGCGAAGGGCTTTCTAACCGAAGAGTTCATCTCTTTTGGCACGAATTATCTAAACACTGAGAACCCTGTTGGTCTGCCCGTCAACAAGCACTTTGGCAGGATCGATGGGTGTGGTCACCATGAGGGAAGACGCGCTATGCATGTCAACTTCGAGGGTCGAGGCATCGACTTTGAAAGAGCAAGCCTAGTCGCACTACAACACATCCAACTGGTCGATTCTTGGATAATAAAGCACAAGGATGTAATCAGGAAGAAGTACAGTGACTAAGGCCTGCAGATAACGGACCGAGATCCATGGCTAATCAAAGAGCACAACTCCAATTTCATGACTTGGTTCAGGGACGAGCTTCGTGCTAGTCCCCCGCGAAGTACCGCTTCCGAGGAGGAAAAGATGATATTCACGTTGTCACAGGCGCCGCACGCAACGTCATGACCTATCAAGAGTATGATATCAACGGCTACACATTCTACACGGAGGAAAGGGACAATAATTGCGATTACCAGAACTCAGGGGTAACGGGGATATTCTACACCGATGACGTCAAGGAAAGATTCTACGGAAGGATCGAGGACATATGGGAGCTCGACTACTGTGGAGAGAAGGTGTCGATGTTCCGTGTGAGATGGGCCAAGAGCGTCGTAAAAGAAGACTGGTATTTCACCACCATGCGTATACCTGAAGCCAAATCCAAGTCTGCGGGTGCCATGGGTACTGGCTAGCCAAGTGGAACAATGCTTATTCATTACCGACCCATGGAAGCCTAGCCGCGTTGTAGTGAGGAGAGGCAAAGGAAACATCATCGGAATGGACTACCCTACCGAAGAAAGGTCTCCCATTCAAGAGGAAAATTGAAGGCGTCCCGGGCCTAAGTTATTCAACCACGACAAAGAAGGGAAAGAAGAAGATCGTGAGGAAACGCTAGCTAGTTAGCTAGCTCCAAAATTAAGAAAATCTTTTGTAATTTATGATCACTTTGTGTATGCACAGATTTAATCTGCACTTCATAATTTATCAAAGTATTTGGTTGCCCACGAGATCAAATATATCATGATAAAAAGTAAAAGTATGAGGTACTAACAAATCATCCCTGTTTATCTAAAAAATGAGTACGAAATACTAGTACAATTGCATATGGCAGAATGGAAATTGAAAAAAAATAAGGAAGAAAAAATGAGATAAAATACTAGTACAATTGCAATTAGGCAAAATAGAAATCCCTTAGGGGTGGCGCATTTTGCCAAAATGTGCCACCCATAAGAGTTAACCTCCATCGTTCCCACCCCTTTTCCCGTGCACACCACCATTTTGCCGCCCCCCCCCCTCTCTCCTCTCCTCGCCGCCACAGCCCGCCCCCTCGACGCCGCCCTCTCCGGCCGCCCCCGGAGCTGCCACAGGAGCCGCTTCCGTGCCCCCATCCACGGTCACCAGAAGCCGTCGACGTCATCCCTGGGCGCCACCAGACCCGCCCCGCGCCGCTGGCCGCCATTGAAGCCACACTCGCCATTCGAGCCAAAACCGGCGACCCCTCCCCGCCTTCTACTTCTCAGGTACGTCCCCTACCCCCCCCCCCTCACCTGTTCATCTTCTCCTCCTCTCCTCTGTGTGTGATACCTTTGGGGAAATTGGTGCCTAGGGTTTGGCATTTGATGAAGTGATAGTGCAATTGGCCATGCCTAGGATAATGCAATTTGATGAAGTGATAGAGCAATTTTATGCAATTTTCTTTGAGTTCTTGACAGTGCCCTAGGTCCAAAGTTAGGGTTCTTTTCTATACAATTACCATGGTCCAAATTTAAACTGATGAAGAGAGGATAACAAAAATTGCAAATGGTAACACGGTTAATTGACCTGGAATCAACAAGATAATCGATAATTCTTATTACATGGATCATTGTATCAGATCTTCACAAACTGAGATCAAATGTCTTGGTTCATCAAATTACAAGACCATTGTTTATAACATGACAAACGACAACAAACACCATCATAAACAACAACATTTCCTTGTTTTCTCCAATTAAAGGAGGTGTGCGAGTTCAGTTCATTAGTCTAGTGATAAGCATTCCTATTTTCAAGTAGATAAGCATGATAGTTAACTTCCTGAGTTGATGGAGTCATGGATTGGGAGGCTAATGGATAACATTTCCATTCAATCAAAATAGTGATGAAGTCTTTAGCAAAATTGTTCATTCCTAGGATTTTTTTGTAGTGCAATTGGTCATGCAATAATGGTGCCATGGTGCTTTGTCAGAATAGGTAGAATAATATAGGAAAGCAAAGAAATCCACTGTTTTAGTACATATTTTATCTACTTTTTGAATAATGTTTGAATACCTATATATATGCTGGTTGTGCCTATATGTAGGCATTTTTTTGTGCAGGTACAACTTACTACCCCCTTTCTCCCTAAATGTTGATTAATTTCTGTTTCGGTTGCGAATGGGGCACTCTCATGTTAAGAAAATTAGCAAAGGTCATGCCCAATTTTCCCGTGAATTCGTGCATGACCTTTGCTATTTTTCTTGACCTAGAAGGTGCCCAATTCTCAGTGCATTTCTTAATATTGTGCTAATTAATTAAGTAGTTGCATTTATTCATATTATGCTAGCTAGTGAAAACATGTCGACTGGAGCCGGCCCTTCTTCTTAGTCGGAAAAAAAAGGAAGGAATTTTGGGAATACTCTCAGGAGGAGGTTGAGGATCACGGAGAAGAGGAAATACCTGGCGAGGAGGAGTATGAGGGGGAGATAGAGTCGGAGTCTGACTCATCGGAGGATGACATGGAGGAGGAGGGTACAGAAGGGGAGAGGAACACCGCCGGCGAGGATGATGCCGGTGGATCAAAAACAGATGGTAGCCAGTCGAGGAAGAGGAATCAAAAACCAACCAAGGTCGTCACCATCATGCAAGAGTTTACCGCCTTGACCCCCATTGGGATTCCTACAGAGCCCCAACATTTTGCGGAAGGGTACGGCCGTCAAGTCGCGGCGATCCTCTGGAACACCATCCCGATAACCATAATAAACCTAACGAGTCGTGACAACACTCATTATTTTCAGCTCCTTCTCGACAAGCTGAATGGACGATACAAGTTCCCGGACCCGTACAATAACACAAACCTCAAAGGGAACAAGGTAAACAAATGGGACCTCAGGAGGATAAGCAAAGCCTTGTCCAGTTGGAAAACCCGGGTGAAGGAGGCAATTATGGAGGAAAACAAATCCTGGGAGGAGCTCAAGGAGAAAGATTCGATGATCGACGAAGCTACCTACGACCTTTTCAAGGCTAGGTGTGAGTCTAAGGCAGCCAAGGTTGCGACTTGCGAGTGCAAAGGGCATGGCGATGCGGGCGCAGCTCATAGGTAACCACCGTCTCGAAGCCGGCGGTTACAGAAGTTCCAGGCCTAAATGGGACAAGGAGTATGCCGATGCGGGCCAACCTAACCCCCTTGAGAAATACAAAGGTGATCCGCAGACCGAATTCTTTGTGAGGGACCGGAGCTATAAGGACAAAGAAACTTTGAATATAGTTACCAATCCTAAGGTTCAGGAGTTTACGACTCTCGTGGTAAGTAGTTTACCACGCGACTGCCTTGTCGATTGAATTCTAGTTAATGAAGTTCAATTTCTTAATGTTTCACATTCTTTCCGCAGCAAGAGGAATTCAACTCCGCGGCCTCATCACAGGTGCCTCCCGTCGTACACCGCTTTTAATAGGGCGATGAACAAGGTTAAGAAGGTTGAGAACGTGGCGGCGAAGCCATCGTCAGCCGGCCGTGTGGTCCGCTTTGGTGCGGATTTAAACTGGTATTCATATTATGGAAAATCGGAACAGTCGGGCTCGAGGGGGCGCAAGGCGAGAAGGACAGAAGAAGACGCCACTTATGTTCGTGGACTGGAGGAGAAAGTGAACGCGCTTCTGCAACTTGTCCAGGACGAAGTGGCAAAGACGATGAACACCCTCCTTCCTGATATGATACAGTCACTTGCGAATTGGCAAGCGCGTGGTAGACAGGGGCCCATACCGGTCCCTAGCATGGTTGGCAGCAACTCGGGCACCGCGGTGGCAGTCCCGACTCCCGCCGTATTGGTGGCTCCCGCTCCGACTCCTACCTTATTGGTGACTCCGTCCGCCAACATCGCGCGGCGCAGGACGTGATGGTGACTCCTCCATCCACGATCGAGCAATCGGGGCATAATAATAATGCACCCGACAGTAGAGAAAATAGGGCGGCCGACGCCATGGGAGGCATCATACCCTCCGTCTCTTGCATGCCAGCCGTCATCGGCGGGGTCTCTACATTGGCCGATCTCGACGCCCTCAAGGTAACTATAAGCGTCTGCGGATCAAATGAGGACTTCATCTCCTTGACTTTTATTACTGGCATCTCTCTGATGCCCTACATGCCTATATCTCTTTCATAGGAGGACACTCCATGCATTCTACTACAAGTCGTGGACGGCGAGTTGAAGGATGTTGCCAAAGGTAAAATCCTTCAACCCCAAAACAGAATGATGCACAATAGGCAGATGGCACCGGGGATGCATAGGGTTCAAATCTCTCTCGTGAATTCGGGCTACGAAAGAGTTGAACATCCAATTCACCTCCCCGGATACGATGAGGACGAGCCGGAAGTCCTCAATGATTGTTTCGGCCAAATATTCCTATGGAAGAAGACCCAAATGTGTTTGATGACGGGGGAGGGGGGCACCACACCAAGAACAACACCGGTAGATGCCGTGCCAGCGCGACATGATCCCATCGGCGCAGAACAAGAAGATGATGATATCCTTGCCGACCAGTTCATCAACACTTCATTTGGCGGTGGTGACTTATTCATGCCTCGTGTTAAAGAAGCCTTCTACGACCATGGCGCGGATGGTCGCGATCCAGCTGATCCTGCAGCGAAACCCGCTTGCTCCACGCGTCTCTTCACTCCTTCTCGGGAGATGTCTCCAGCAGCTTGCGCCTTCACCGAGCCTCAAGCATATGCCACAAGGAGATCTATTCTCAGCCCGTCCACACTCCATAAGGCGGCCACCGAGCAAAGAAAGGCATGTGACTGCTCAAAATCAGAAAAGAAGAAGGGACAGAAAAGAAAGAAGAACACTTCGAGCAGCCAACTTCCGATGTCGATCCGGGCTCAAGACGGTCCACCAAGATCCAAGTATCTCTCGTTTGAATTCCACGTGGCGGGTAGGCAGATGCTACCTAATGACATGCTTGAAATTGCAACTTTGGATATGCAGAGTGTGCATCACAGTGTTATGGCATTAGGGAAGATGTTTCTTCGAGAAATGAATCCCGTGTACCTCGGTTTTCATGGCCAAGGTGCCACTTAACATGGGCTTCATCAACAATATCCCCGCTGATATAATAATCTTGCGGGTTTTAGAGATCTTCAATTTTTATCATCTCAAGCGGCTGGACCATAGCCTTATCCTTCTGTTCTCGCTCAGCCTTTCTGTGAGTATCAGGAGAGATCAGACCCCGAGCGTCGCGATATTGGACCCCTTCTACATGCGTGAAAGCATCTTGATGGACGACGGGTATGGGACTATCACGGCGGGGAACATCAGAGACTTCATGCTAGAGAATGCGAGCAAGGATTTATTTCTCACGGCCTACTCTCCCAAGTAAGTTATTTCTCGCCGTCGTAGCATATATGCTTTCTTAGCTTTCCATTGTCATCTTCAAACATTCCTTTTGGATTGTTTTAATTATGCAGTGAGGATCAAGACTGCGTGCTCATCTGCTTTTCACCGAAACACTCGCATGCCGTGTATTTAGACTCGGGGAGTGCGAAGAAGAACGATTACAAGTATATCATTAGAGTTTTGGATGATGCTCTCTCCGGCTACAAAGAAGCGGGAGGCAAGATCGTGAAGCGCAAGTTCAGCAAGCATTAGTCTGGCGTGAGCGTGTTCAACCACGTAACGCAGTTCCCGTTTGTCAACCAGCCGGCTAGCAGTGTGAGGGATGCCTACTACGCCCTCCATCACATGCGGGCGATTGTACAAGACCAATGCAACCTTATGTTGCGAAATCACCTCAAAGTGTGGGCCAAAAGGAAGGCGACAATCGCTGATGCAAATCTTAGGCAGGAGTTCTTTCACATCCAAGGGAGATGGCGACTATCATCCGTCATGAAGTACAAGTGAAGGGGTCGATCTTCCACTTCAACATTGCACCATACAATGGGGAGATAGAAGCCCGCCTAAAGGCCTTGCGTGACACAAGGCCTTTCATGATGAAACAAGGATGCGGCCCATTCCCTGAGCCGAGTCACAAGTGATGACGATCGATGTGAATTTCATGCTACATTGTTTCATGCTTAGCGTTGTTAGTTCCGAACAATATTGATGATTTTTCATCTAAATAACTATATCTCTATCGCACAAACACTTTTCTATCTTTGCATAAATTTATCATGCATCATTTTGGCTATGCTACTAGTTTAGTTGATCAGTTCTTATTGAAGTTGTGTTGCGTGTATCTTCCTATATGCTTAAACGATAAATGTGGTCATTGATGCCATTGTCATTCACACTCACTTGTTTGTTGCAACAGATCGATCAAAATTATCAACATTATCAAGATGGAGTGAAGAAAACATTAATCGAAGATTAGTTTTAGGGTTTTCTTTTATTTCATTTGTAATAACTTTCCTTATATTCGATACTTGTAAAGACATATAATGCTTTCTGTAGTTCTTTAATGCTTCTATTTATGTAATATTTTATGTTCCATTTATGTAATTGTTTCTGTATTTTGTTTTATTTTCCTGTAAATTATTATTTTTGTTTTCTGTAATATACTTTTAGTGGCGCATATTTTGTACAGGTAGTGGTGCTCCAAGAATGCGCCACCCCTAAGGATCCTTAGGGGTGGCGCATTTCAAAATGCGCCAACCATAAGATCTTAGGGGTGGCGCATTCTGAAATGCGCCACCCATAAGGGTCTTACGGGTGGCGCATTTAGAATGCGCCACCTCTAAGCCCTTATTAGTGACTTCTCCTTAGTGGAGCAACCATAATGCGCCACTAAAAGCAAAAAAAGGACGCCACCATAAGCCTTTTCTCTAGTAGTGTAGGTGTCAACGGCGTCATATATTAAGTTACCGGATGGAGACGAGGTTGACGTGGACCTGCACACACAACAAGTAACTTTGCTCCCAACGCGTATAGAGGGATTGTCAATCCCTCCGTCCTTGCCGTTTACAAAGGATCAAACACAAGAGGATAGTAGTAGTGATAATTGCAACAGAAAGTAAAAGCATTAAATAAAGTGGAGGTGTAAACAGTGGTGGAAATATGGACCGGGGTCCCATGATGTTCACTAGTGATGCCTATCTCCCAAAAGACAATAAAATAGCTCAGTTGGGTGAACAAATTACAGCAGGGCAATTGATAGAATTATAATCGCCAATGCTAATTATGCTACTGGAAAAGCTAGAGGCTCAAAAGTATGGGCAGTACGCCAAGACAAGTAGACCGAAATCCATCTGCATCTACTCACTAATCATCCACCTTGATATATCTATCAAGAACATCTCGCTGGTATTAAGTTGCGAGCCCCACCCAAAGTGTAAACCCAAAGAAACAAACAACTGCATTAAGAAACTTTGCGTAAGGTAAATAATCCTTGCAACCGCGGTTACAAGGACCATTGTTTTCTCCCTGGTGGCAACATCGCATCCCCACAGTCAAGCATAAACGCTCCCTCTTGGAGTTACTATCTAATACTTGGACAAAGCAATAAAATGTAACGGAGAACATGCAAGAATTCCTCGAGAACAAAATATAAAAGGTAAACCAAGTATATAACTCATCATGATCTGAACATAATCTCATAATCCATCGGATCTTAGCAAACACAGCATAGCAACAGCAGGAAAATTACATAGATGCCTTGATCATGTAGGGCAGCTCTCAAGGACTAAGAATTGAAGAACAAGATTGGAGATAAGACAACACATAACTACTGGTCATGGGCCCATGGTCCAAGGGGGACTACTCATGACACATCCGGGAAGCGTCCATGGTGGTGGAGAAGCTCCCGAAGGTCAATCCTCCCTCTGGAACGGTGCCGGGAAGAGTCTTCTGGTGCTCCCGATCTTGGAAGCGTGGCGGCGCCGGAACAAAGAGGAAATTCACGATGCGGGGTTCTCTCTGAGGGTTTTCGGGTTGATGAGGTAATATAGGCCGAAGGGGGCAATAGGGGGTGTCCCCACCTCCCAGGCGCCCTAGTGGCGCGGCCAGGGGTTGTGTCGCGCCACCTAGCCACCTGGGAGGGGGTGGCCCCCCTCCGGTTCCCCTTTGGTGATTCAGGAAGCTTCCGTCGTGCTGATATTTTATCTGATTTTCTTGGAATTTTTGGGGCTCTAAAAATTGGTGAAATAACCTGCAACTTACAGACATCAGCAGACAAAAACTGGCACTGGGTGCACTGAGTTAGTAGGTTAGTCCAAATATGTGTAAAATGATATAAAAGTGAAGCAAAACATGTAGTAATGTCACATAAAAGAGCATGGAACAAGCAGAAATTATAGATACGTTTGGGACGTATCAGCTGCTGGTCCAAAGAGGTCGCCGCGACATCAACGTATATCGCCACCATGTTGGCCTCCTGAATGTCGATGAGGTGCTGGTCCAGAGAGGCTGTCGCTGGCCAGTTGGCCGCCTGAACATCGATGAGCTGGTCCAGAGAGGCCGCAACGGCATCGGAGTATGTCGCCGCCCTGTTGGCGGCTTGCGTCGCCCTTTCAGCGGCTTCCACCGGTTGTACGGGCTAATGCCGACGCCCTGACCACTTCTGTAGTTGTGGGATGGGCGTGTGCGATCGGGATGGAGAAGGGGGAGACGGCCAGGGTCCTGGAGTGAAAGGGAGTCGCCAATCGGGTATGACCGGCCAGCAAGATGGAAATAGCCGAGAAATCGGTGATGCTCGCGCCAGTCGGGATAATGGAGGAATCGGTCACCAGAATATGCCTCGCGCTGAACGCACGCAAGGCCGCACTCCGGTCAGCATCGTCAAAACCATCGCCTCCGGAAGGCACCCAGGCGACGGCATAGGCGGTCCTACGAGCCCTCTCATAGCGAGTCGGAGCCATGCCGATTGATGGGTTGGGGAATGGACTGTGTGCTTGAATCATCGGAGGTGGGGCAATCTAGATGTGGTTGATTGACTATAGCTTCGGACGGAAGCCTTCGATAGGAGGCGTGGCTGGCACTTACGTTTTCGTATCCCAAATGCTTCTTCGTTATCAACTGTGTGCATGTACTTTGATAAAAGCCAGCCAATCAGGTTGCAAAACCATCTCCTGGCGGATCGCGCTGAAATCCAACGACTACCATTCAGCGCTAAGGTTACATCCAACGGCCACGGCTGTGCGCTATGGTTTGAGACGGTCAACGAGGTTTTCCAATGTTTGACCAAAATTCAAATAATGCAGTTTGTACAATACGTGCCACCAGTTTTTTCATAATACTCTCAAATTTTTACCACGTACCATGTTGGTGAAATGATGACGGCATGGCAAATCTCATCCCGTTTAGAGGTCATTGTAATCGACTTTTAATTTCATGGTCCTTTTGCAATAAAATATCAGTAAATGCATAATATTTAGCAAATGAAGTCGCAACTGTTTGAAATTTTAGGACGTTAGTGTGAATGCTTAATGGTGAACACATAAAAAGTTTGGGGGTTAAAATCATTTAAAAATAATATGTTGTATTTGTGATGTGGTTTCCGTTAGAAATCCGTATGATTCAAAGGGAATGGTTGAGTTTTGTACACGAAGTATCACCGATTTTTATCATAACCATCTTTAAATTTCACCACATACATTGTTGGTGAAATGATGACAACATGCCAAAAGATATATCAGTAAATGCATAATATTTAGCAAATGAAGTTGCAACTGTTTGAAATTTTTGGACGTTAGTGTGAATGCTTAATGGTGAACACATAAAAAGTTTGGGGGTTCGAATCACTTAAAATAATATGTTTAATTTCTAATATGGTTTCCGTTAGAAATCCTGATGATTCAAATGGAATGGTTGAGTTTTGTACACGAAGTATCACCGGTTTTTATCATAAGCATCTTTAAATTTCACCACATACATTGTTGGTGAAATGATGACAACATGCCAAGTTTCATCCATTTTAGAGATCATTTGAATTAAATAACAGTTTCAGGGTCGTGTTGCTCAAAAATGATTCGCCTATTCCATTATATTTATCAAATGAACTCAAAATTGTTTGAAATTTTACGATACCAGTGTGAATGCTTAAAGTTGAACACACACACAAAATGGAGGCTAAAGGATTTTTGAAAGACATGTTGTCTTTGTAATGTGGTTGTTTCACGTGGAAACCCTAACATTTCGACAGGAATGGCCCAATTTTCTACAATAAGTGCCTTTAGTTTTTGTCATAATCCTCTCAAATTTTTACCACGTACCATGTTCGTGGAATGATGACAGCATGTCAAATCTCATCCTATTGGGAGGTCATTTTAATCGACTTTCAATTTCGTGGACATTTGTCGTGGAATCATACATTACCAAGGCCTCAACTATGTGCTTCCTTGCAGCGCGGGCTGCCATATAGGCCCTTGACGCGTTCTCCGCGGTCTTAGAGGCGAGATCCGCCACTTTGTTCCCGGCTTCACTCAAGCGATCTGCTTCTTGCACCGCGTTCATGGCGGTATGAGCCCAGACATCCGCCTTTGCCGTGGCAATCTGCAACTGTAAGGTCGAGATGGCCCCCATGATCAAGAACACGTTGGTTTTCTGCTCCTCCTGCGACATGGTGGTTGGATATTCTAGTATCATTGGTGGTGAGGGGGGGCACTTGGCGACCTTGATGGAGAGTCCATGGTTGCGATGGGAATCGAGGAAGCAAGAAAATGTAGTATTGATACGTCCAGAATGCATCACTATTTTACATAATAATTTACCTCTATTCATTGATATATTTCATATTATGATGATGTTCTTATAGTGTTTTGCCTTGTTTCACACAGCTTGCAACTTTCCGGTGCCAAAACAGCAAACGTACGAATCTGCGGGGGAAAAGTGCACATCAAGTTGCCATATCAGCACACCTCCAAATGACCTGAAATTCACGGGGTGCAATTTTCAGAAGATATAACGAAGAATGGCCGAAGGACACCCGGAGGGGGGGCACAAGGGCTCTAGGCACCCTGGTGGCGCGGCCACCCCTAGGCCGCGCCACTTGGCCTCCTGGGAGGTGGGCCCCACTCTCGGGACCCCCCTTTGGCCTATATCTTCATCGTGACCTAAAAACCCCAGAACGAGAAGAGTGTCTGGAGTTCCGCCGCCGCTCCGTGGCGGAAACCTACAGAGAAGAAAAGACCTTTCCAGCGGGCAGATTCCGCCGGGGAGAACTCCTCCCGGAGGGGGAGATCGTCCTCATCGTCATCACCATCGTCAGGGGCATCATCGAGATCATCATCAACATCATTCTCACCATCAGCACCATCTCCATCTTCATCCCATCTCATCTCACCATTGCAATCCAAGTTGTAACTTGTACCATCCATCCCCTCTACTCTACCGTGTTGCTTACTCTTTGTGGTGAATGCTATTGAGTTTTGTTGGATAATTATCGTTATGACTAGATTGTTTATCATAAATTTATCACCTCTGATCATGATCTCTTTTATGTCTTGTGAGTAGTTCTTTGAGTTCTTGAGGACATGGGAGAAGTCTAGTTGTTACTAGTCATATGATGTTGAAGTAATATGTTTTGTTTGATATTTAAGTTGTGGTGTTATTCTTCTAGTGGTGTTGTGTGAACGTCGAACACACAGCACTTCTCCTTTTAAGGACCTAGGGGAATGCATTGTGTATAAACTATGCTTATGGTGGGTTGCCGGAGTGACAGAAACCTGAACCTCAGTTCAGACACTTTTGCATGAGGGATTGTTGGGCCCTAATGTTTATTTCTATGGTTAGGCTTTGCCTTAATTTCTCTCTTGTATTTGTGGATGCTTGCAAGAGGTTTAATCATAAGAGTGTGCTTATCTTAGTCTAGAAAGTGCACTAGCATAGGTTCACCGACACAACACTTATCAATACAAAACATAGTACCGATACATAATATGGCGAAGGCACATGACTATCTCTCCCGTGTGTCCTCAAGAACACTTTAGCCTTTATAAGTTTAGATCCTTTGGATTATCCTTTGCACAAAAGGAATGGGACACCTTGCTGCACCTTATCATAATTTACTATATTTGCTTTTACCCTCTTATTGTTTATACAAGAAAACCCATAAAAAGTTACCTCTCAGTAGTTGAAGTTAGTCCTATCTCAAGATCACTTGTCAATACCTTCTGCTCCTTGTTGGGTTCCACACTCCTACTTATCGAAAAGGCTACGATAGATCCCCTGCACTTGTGGGTCATCGTCCTCTCACCAGCATGATGTCCTCCATAGGGACTATCATGACAGTCTCTCAACATATCCTTCTGCTCATGATCCGGTATGCATCTTCTCATGATTCCATCCGCGCATTCTCTGAAAAGGTGTGGGTCATCCCAAAAGTAATACCTCAAATCATGGAAGAATTTATTCCTTTGCTGAAATGTTAAACCTGGAGGTAAAAACTTAGTGACAATAAAGTTAGCATAATCTGCAAACCAAGGATCAGAAATAGATTGTATCCTTAAAAAAACTAACTATTCATCAGGAAAGCTATTGTTAACCGGAATAGGACCATGTGGTATGTTCTCTATCCTGGAGTGGTTGTCCACTACAGGATTGTCCGCTCCTTTCATGTCAACAATCTGCAAATCAAATTCTTGGAGAAGAAGAACCCATCTGATAAGCCTTGGTTTGGCATCCTTCTTCTCCATAAGATACTTAATGGCAGCATGGTCAGTATGAATAATGACTTTGGAATCAACAATATAAGGCCTAAACTTATCACAAGCAAACACTACTGCTAAAAATTTATTTTCAGTAGTAGAATAATTCTTTTGAGCACTATCAATGGTTTTGCTAGCATAATGTATGACATTCAATTTCTTATCAACCCTTTGTCCTAGCACAGCTCCAACAGCAAAGTCACTAGCATCACACATGATCTCAAAATGTAAATTCCAATCAGGTGGTTGAACTATAGGAGCGGTTATCAAAGCTTTCTTAAGAACTTCGAAGGCTTCCTTACAATCTTCATCAAATTCAAAAGGAATATCCTTCTAAAGAAGATAAGTGAGGGTTCTCGAAGTCTTAGGGAATTCTTTAATAAATCTTCTATAGAAATTAGCATGACCGAGGAAACTACGAATACGTTTGATGTCCCTTGGATAGGGCATCCTCTCGATTGCTTCAATCTTGGCCCTGTCCACCTCGATTCCCTCTCAGAAATCTTGTGTCCAAGAACAATTCCCTCGTTGACCATGAAGTGGCACTTCTCCCAGTTGAGCACCAATTGTTTTTCCTCACATCTCTGCAAAAAATTTATTAAGGTTGTGGAGACAATGGTCAAAAGAGGTTCCATTGACTGAGAAATTGTCCATGAAGACCTCAAAAATTTACTCAAAAAAACCATGAAAGATAGCAGACATGCACCTTTGAAAAGAAGCAGGGGCATTTCATAAACCGAAAGGCATACGTCTATAAGCATAAGTACCAAAAGGACAAGTAAAAGTGGTATTCTCTTGATTAGCAGTGTTAACATGAATTTGAGAGAAGCCAGAATATCCATCAAGATAGCAAACGTGGGTGTTTTTAGATAACCTTTCAAGCATTTGGTCGATCAACGGCAACGGGTAGTGATCCTTCCTAGTCGCCTTGTTCAACTTCCTGTAATCAATACACATTCTAAATCCAATAATAATTCTTTGAGATATTAGTTCATTCTTATCATTAGGAACAATAGCCGTACCTCATTTCTTAGGAACACAATGTACTGGACTTACCCACTTACTATCAGCTATAGGGTAGACAATCCCTGCGGCTAGAAGGTTGAGGATTTCGGTCCTCACCACATCCTTCATCTTCGGATTCAACCGTCGTTGATGATCAACAACTGGTTTAGCATCAGGCTCAAGGTTGATGGTATGTTGACAAATAGATAGACTAATTCCCTTGAGATCATCATGAGTATATCCAATAGTGCCTCGGTGTTTACGAAGGGTTTCCAATAATCGCTCTTATTCATATCCTGAAAAGTTAGCATTGATAATAACAAGATATAATTTCTTTTCCTCTAAATAAGCATACTTGAGCATATCGGGAAGAGGTTTTAGATCGAACACCGGGACCTCTTTTCGTTGGGAATGAATTCCTAAAGTTTTAACCGGAAGTTTGTGCTTCAGGATAGCATGTTTTCTCAAGAAGACATCATCTAGTTCGTTTCTTTCCTGCATATGAATATCATTCTCGTGGTCCTCCATGTATTGCTGCAAAGGGTCGTTAGGAGGAATAGCAATAGAGGCAATATCTTCAATAATTTTATCGTTACTAGGCGAGTCAGTTACACGAGTTTGCTTGGAAAATTTAGAAAAGTTAAATTCATATGGCTCACCATTGAATTCAACAGAAACTTTACCTTTCCTGCAATCCATAATAGCTCCACAAGTCTTCAGAAAAGGTCTACCAAATATAATAGGACAAAAACTATCTTGTACTGAACCAAGTACTAGAAAGTCGGTAGGATATTTTTACCTTTCCACACAAGACTTCAACATCTCTCACAATTCCAATAGGAGCGATAGTTTCTCTATTTGCAAGATGGATTATAACATCAATTTCTTCAAGTTCACAAGGTGAAATTGCACTCACGATCTCTTGATAGAGTGAATAAGGAATAGCACTAGCACTGGATCCCAAATCGCATAGCCCATAATAATTATGATCTCCTATTTTAACAGATACCACTAGAGTACCAGAAATTGGGCCTTTATTCTTGGCTGTGACAAGGTTAGTAGAAACTGCGCAAAAATTTATAATGGAATCTGCAATATCACTAGTAACAAGATCTTTAACCAATGCAACTTGAGGATCGACATTAATCAGGTCCTCATGCTCATAAGCCTTTCTCTCATTTTTATTTAATATACCTGTCACAAAAGAATGCTCCCTCATCCTTGTGGGAAAAGGGGGCTTTTCATATATAACTGCAGATAAGATAGGGTCAGCAACATGAATATCAATAGGTAAATCCTTAAAGGGCTTATGATGCTGATCCTCCTTCTTTTTAGAAAAATCAATATGAGAGGAAAAGTCTATGCAAAAATCAATTAGAAGTTGGAAATCAAGACCAATCTTAGCACAAAAGGTATTGAAGTAATCAGTTTTCACATAACCCTCAATGTAATCATGCTCATAATTTATAACGGTCTCAATACCTTTATCAATCTCCCAATCTTCATTGTTCTTCTGGATCCTTTCAATAAGATCCCACCTTTCTTCAACACTTCTGGTGCGTAATACCCCACTAGAGGAGGCATCGAGCATCGCCCTATCCTGACGAGAAAGTCTTGCATAAAAGTCTGTAGGAATAATTTCCTTGGTGAGCTCATGATTGGGGCATTTGAGCATTAGGGATTTCAATCTCCCCTAAGCTTGGGCGATGCTTTCTCCTTCACGAGACCAAAAGTTATAAATATAGTTCCTGTCTCGATGTATTTCATGAAGAGGATAAATTTTTGCATAAAATAGAGACATAAGCTCTTGCCAATTTAGTAAATGAGAATTATCAAGAAGCCTATAGCAATCCAAAGTCTTATCTTTCAATGATAGAGAGAATAGTTTTCTCATAACAAAATCCATCGATATACCTGCAGGCTTAAATAAGGAGCATAGTTCTGAAAGATATTGCAAGTGTTCGCCTGGATGTCTATCTCCTGCATATCGATTAGCCAAAACACAATCAACAATACCAGTTGGTATTTTTAAAGGCACAATTTCAGTAGGGGCCTTTCTCCACCAAAATAGCGGTGGGGCGATTGCCCACAAGCAAAGAACCAAGAGCAGACTTGTCCATAGGGACAAAAAGTGGCAACAGCAAAATAAAAACAACACGTACAATATAAGGTTTCCTTACCAATTTCACTTACCAATAGCGCTACACTCCCCGGCAACGGCGCCAGAAAATGGTCTTGATGACCCACACGTGTAGGGGATCTATCATAGCCTTTTCAATAAATAAGAGTGTCGAACCCAACAAGGAGCAGAAGGTACTGACAAGTGATTTTGAGAAAGTAATAACTGCAAGCACTGGAAGATAACTTTTTATGGGTTTTCTGGTATAAGAAACAAGGAAATAAAGTAAATGGTGCTGAGGTGCAACAAGTAGCCCAATCCCTTTTGCAAAGGATAAGACGAAGGATCAAACTTATAAAAGCTAAAACGTTCTTGAGGACACACGTGAGAAATAGTCATGTGCTTTCGCCATATTTTGTCTAGTACTACTTTTTGTGCTGATAAGTGTTGTGTGGGTAGACCTATGCTAGTGCAGTTTCTAGACTAAGATAAGTACACTCTTATGATTAAACCTCTCGCAAGCATCCGCAAATACAAGAGAGAAATTAAGGCAAAGCCTAACCATAGAAATAAACTTTAGGATCCAACACTCCCTCGTGCAAAAGTGTGTGAACTAGGGTTCAGATTTCTGTCACTCCAGCAACCCACCATAAAGCATACTTTATAAAACTTGGATTGCAATGGCGAGATGAGATTTGGATGAAGATGGAGATGGTGCTGGTGATGGGGATGATGGTGATGATGATCTCGATGATGCCCGTGACGATGGTGATGACGATGAGGACGATCTCCCCCTCCGGGAGGAGTTCACCTCGGCGGAATTTGCCCGTCGGAAAGGTCTTTTCTTCTCTTTAGGTTTCTGCCATAGAGCGGCAGCGGAACTCCGGAAACTCTTATCGTTCTGGAATTTTTAGGTCACGAGAGAGATATAGGCCAAAGGGGAGCACCGGGAGTGTGGCCCACCACCCAGGCGGCCAGGTGGCGCGGCCTAATGGGGGGCGCGCCACCAGGGTTCCTGGACCCCTGGTGGGCCCCCTCCGGGTGCCCTTCGGCCAGTCTTCATTATATCTTAAGAAAGTTACGCCCCGTGAATTTCAGTTCATTTGGAGATGTGCTGATATGGCCACTCTATGTGCACTTTTCCCCGCTGATTCCTGCGTCTGTTGTTTCGGCACCAGAAAGTTGAAAACCGTGTAAAACAAATAGAAACACTATAAGAACATCATCATAATATGAATATATCAATGAATAGAGGTAAATTATTATGTAAAATAGTGATGCATTCTGGACGTATCAATACTACATGTTCTTCCTTCCTTGATTCCCATCGCAACCATGGACTCTCCATCAAGGTCGCCAAGTGCCCCCCCCCCCCCTCACCACCAATGATACTTGAATATCCAACCACCATGTCGCAGGAGGAGCAAAAAACCAATGTGTTCTTGATCATGGGGGCCATCTCGACCTAACAGTCGCAGATTGCCACGGCAAAGGCGGATGTCTGGGCTCATACCGCCATGAACGCGGCGGCAGAAACAGCTCGCTTGACTGAAGCCGGGAACAAAGTGGCGGATCTCACCTCAAAGACCGCGGAGAACGCGTCAAGGGCCTATATGGCAGCCCGTGTTGCAAGGAAGCACAGAGTTGAGGCCTTGGTAATGTATGATTCCGCGACAAAAGTCACTAAATCTCTCAAGCTTAAGGAGGTGGGGTGGCCCGAAGAGAGGACGATCACGTGGATTTGACAACTGCCTCTACCATTTCCAAGCTCGAGGCCGGCAATCAGAGAGCTGAGCATACCATTTGTTCAAGGAAATGGTGGCCAACGATGAAGATCTCGAGCCTTCCATGCGGGTCAAAATGATGAACAAGTGCATGGAAATTTTTCTTGGTCCAGTCAATATGTTGTAGTTGGTGTTAGTTATCTTATTATCGTAGTTAAGTATCCGTTGTTTAGCTAGTCTGATGAACAATGAAATCCCTTGTTCCTCTAAGGTATAGAGGATTGGGATGGTTTGGAGGCAATTGAGGGGTAATTTCATGTATTTTCTAAAACCGATTATGTGTGCAATTATTTTCCAAGCGGTCGAGGCTCATGATTGACTGCAGGCACACCTAGCTGTGCGATGATTAGATGGGAGAGGCATGGCATGCGAACAGGGTTGACTAGACGGCCGCGTGCCAGGAGCACGCACCACCGCTCCTCACGGAGACTAGTTCTATCTCACCGCTGGTCCCAAGCTTCTACCCTAAGGCAACTATTATTCCTCTTCGCAAAATGGGCAACGAAATCTGCAATGGAAATACTGGCGCGACCGGCCGCGCATTGCCAACAGTCTGTTTTAGTGACCCGTATGCCTTTCTTCATCTGTATCTGAACAAGACTTTGCACCTGGCAATCAATCAAACAAGAGCAATACACACATAGGATTCACTGACAACAGATTTTCATTGCATAACATAGATCTCCATTGCATAAAGGAGCACGGTTCCTTTTCTCCAATTATTTCAACTATAATAACTAACCAAAATAAACCCTAAACTAGCATCAAGTTCGTACAGAAATAGCTTTTACCCTCGTATCTAGCTCATTTCAACTACGCTAGTAGTCCATCGACGATATACTGATGAACCCAAAATATTTACTACTAGCTGATACGTCCCAAATGTATCTATAATTTCCTCTTTCTCCATGCATGTTTTGTGTGATATTGCTTTGTTTTATATACACTTTCATACACTTTTGATAATATTTGGACTAACCTATTAACTCAGTGCACCCCAGTGCCAATTCCTGTTTTCTGCTGTTTTTCTATTTCAGGTTTCCCCATATTAAAAATGCTCCAAAAATTCCGGGAAAATACAATAAAAATCAGCGCATCGGAAGCTTATGGAATCACCAAGGAGGGGCCAGAGGGGACCCACCAGGGCCCCAGGCGCCCTCCCGGCGCGGCCTAGAGGGAGGCTGCGCGAGGGGGCGGTCTGGACCCCTAGTGGTCCCTCTATCTGCCCCCTTCCGCCTATAAATTCTCCGTCACGGGAAACTTCCGGAGAGAGAACCCTTTTTCGCGATCGCTCCTCTGTTCCGCCGCCGCCGTGCTTCCAAGATCGGGAGCGCCAGCAGAACTCTTCCCGGCACCCTGCCGGAGGGAGGATTGACCTCCAGGACCTTCTCCTCCACCATGGACGCTTCCCGGAAGATCCATGAGTAGTCCACCTTTGACCATGGGTCCATGATCAGTAGCTATGTGATGTTCTCCTCCCCTCTTTGTTCTTCATGGATTAGACTTGATGATCTGCCCTACATGATCAAGGCACATATGTAATTCTTTCTGTTGTTGCTATGCTGAGTTTGCTGAGATCTGATGGATTATGACACTATGTTCAGATTGTGATTGAGTAATATATTTGGTTCTTATATTTTATATTTTTGTTCTTGAGTAATTCTTGCATGTTCTCTGTTGCTGTTTATTGCTTTGGCAAAGTAGTAGGTAGTAACTTCAAGAGGGAGCGCTATGCTTGATTGTGGGTTCATGCCCCCTGATGACTAGCTAGAGTGACAGAAACATGAGTCTAGGGGATGTGTTGTTGCCACAAGGGGAAAACAACGGTGCTTGTAACCGTGGTTGCAAGGATTGTTTACTTTACGCAAAGTTCTTTTAATGCAGTTGTCTGTTGCTTTGGGTTTACACTTTGGGTGGGGCTCGCAACTTAATACCAGCGAGATGTTCTGGATAGATATCTCAAGGTGGATGATTAGTAGTGGATGCAGATGGATTTCGGTCTACTTATTTTGGCGTACCGCCCATTCTTTTGAGCCTCTTCCTTTCTTTGTAGCATAGTTAGCATTGCGGTGCATTTTTAATCCTGTCAATTGCCCAGATGTGATTTTTTTACCTCGCATAGAAGTTTTATCGTCTTTTGGTAGAGAGACATCACTAGTGAACATCATGGGACCCCGGTCCATATTCTCATCATTGTTTACACGCTCAATTTATTTCCTGTTTTTACTTTCCAGTCGCAATTATCACTACCTATTATCTGTTGCGTTGATCCTTTGTAAACAGCAAGGCCAGAGAGATTGAAAGCCTCTCTGTACTCGTTGGGAGCAAAGTTATCTGTATTTGTATGCAGTTCCAGGTTAAGAGAGCAATATTTCTCAAACTGCGCGTTGCTCGCTTCACCACCTACTTGTCAATCGTGGAGTTCTACAGGAGACAATCTTAAACCTTGGTATCTTTGCCAAGGGAAATCTTGCTGTCGCACTACATCTAACATTCCACTTGGGGTAACCAACGAGGAGTTAGTATCAAGAAAATTTCTGGCGCCGTTGCCGGGGACTCCAATCATCAAGATAGGGGAGTTGCACACTATCTTTTACCTTTGCTTTTTAGTCTTGTTAGTTTACATTTCAATTTTTATCTTATTGTCCTTTATCGAAAACCACAAAA
This sequence comes from Bromus sterilis, assembly GCA_950022295.1. Classification (NCBI taxonomy): domain Eukaryota; kingdom Viridiplantae; phylum Streptophyta; class Magnoliopsida; order Poales; family Poaceae; genus Bromus; species Bromus sterilis. The sequence goes on along the minus strand of OX465596.1, from coordinate 339,543,855 downwards.
AAATTAGTTTACCTTTCAATTTTTATCTTACTATGGGTTCCACTGAAAACACCAAGTTGTGTGACTTCACTAGTCACAACAACAACGATTTTATCTGCACTTCTATTGCTACACCTGCTACTTCAGCTACCTCTTATGAAATTAAACCTGCCTTGCTGAACCTTGTTATGAGAGATCAATTCTCCGGTGTTGGAGATGATGCTGCTTTACACTTAAATAATTTTGTTGAACTCTATGATATGCAAAAGTATAAAGAAGTAGAAGGTGATATTGTTAAGCTTAAGCTTTTTGCCTTTTTCTTTGAGGGAAGGAGCTAAAATTTGGTTTCAATCCTTGCCTAGGAAAAGCATAGATTCTTGGGATAAGTGCAAGGATGCTTTTATTGGGAAGTACTACCCACCTGCTAAAATTATCCAATTGAGGAGTAACATTATGAATTTTAAGCAATGGATAATGAACACGTTGCCCAAGTTTGGGAACGAATGAAATCTCTTGTTAAGAAATTCCCTACACATGGTTTGACTACTTGGATGGTTATCTAGACTTTTTATGCGGGCTTGAACTTTAACTCGCGGAACATGTTAGATTCGGCCGCGGGAAGAACCTTTATGTCAACAACACTTGGTGCTGCCACAAAATTCCTAGATGAGATGATGACCAATTATTTCGAATGGCACACCGAACGAGCTCCGACAAGTAGGAAGGTAAACTCAGTCGAGGAGATTTCCTCCCTAAATTAAAATGTTGACTTGATTATGTCTCTACTTACCAAGCAATATCCTATTGATCCTCATGATGTCCCTTTAAATTCTTTGGTTGCTCAAGAACAAGTAGATGTGAACTTTATCTCTAGAAACAACTTCAACAATAATGCTTATAGGGGTAATTTTGCTAGCAATCCTAGACCGTTTCCATCCAACTATGGGAACAACAATGCTTATCCTAGCAACAAGAACCCCACCTCTGAATTAGAAATCATGCTTAAAGAATTTATCACTACCCAAAAAGCCTTCAACAAGAGTGTATAGAAAAGATTAGAAAAATTAGATAATCTCTCTTTGAAGGTAGACAACTTAGCCCTTGATATTTAGATGCTTAAAATTAGAACCTCTCCCCTCGAGGAGAGGAAGGCCACTCCTATTAATGTTATACAATTGCAAATTAATGAAAACATTAGGATGATGGCTAAACTTAAAGAAAGATGGGATAGAGAAAAGGAGGAATAAGATAGAATTAAGAGCCTTCCTACACACCATATTGTTGCTACTATCCAAGTTGTTGAGGACACCCAAACTTTTAGCACCCAACAAACTCCTAGTCCCATTGGACCTATTAATGGTGATGTTATTACCTCAACCATAGAAGAAGAAACTCCTATGAACATAGAGGCTTTCAAACAAGCGAGACTAGATGACACCACTACCACCTTTGATAGTATTGACATTGTTTTCGATAGTTGCACTCTCTCAGAAGTTATTAGCTTACTACACAAAATGTCTAGAGACCCCCCACACTAGCACACTAAATCTTGCCTTCATGGAGCATATCACTAATGCACTCATCAAAGCTAGGGAGGAGAAGCTTAGAGTAGAAGCCTCCATCCCGAGGAAGCTAGAATATGTTTGGGATCCTATGATCAAAATTAAATTGAATAACTTCTCTTGCTATGCTTTATATGATATTGGAGCTAGTACCTCCGTTATGCCCAAAAGAATGTATGATATGTTTGAATTGAAACCTTTTGATCCTTGTTCTTTTGGTGTTCGTCTCATTGATTCTTCCGTAAAGAAACCTTTGGGGAAGATTGAAGATGTTCTTAACATTGTCAATGACAATTATGTTCCCGTTGATTTTACAATTATGGACATAGAGTGTGAACCTTTATGTCCAATTATTTTGGGACGTCCTTTTCTTTGCACCGTTGGTGCTGTTATTGACATAAAAGAGGGGAATATAAAATTTCAATTCCCTCTTAAAAAGGTGATGGAACACTTCCCTGGGAAGAAGATTAAGTTACCTTTCGAGTTCGTCACACGGTCTAGCTATTCTCTTTCACTTGATAAAACTTGATCTTTTTGCTTTATGCCAACCTTAAAGGCGTAAAATAAAGCGCTTGTTGGGAGGCAACCCAAGATGTTTTTACTTTTGTTTTTAGTTGTCTTGATGATTTTTACTACTGTAGCAACATCATTGTATCTTTCTTTTCAAACCTTGTGCCAAGTTTAGCCTCCGATTGCAAGAAAGTTCAAGAGTTGTGACATGCTATCCAGAAAACAGATTCTGTCCTTGGACGGAAAAATTCGCCTAATATCACCAGATCGTATTTTTTATCTGTCCTCCGATTCTGTCCCAAATGTATCTATAATTTATGCTTTCTCCATGCATGTTTTGTGTGATATTGCTTTGTTTTATTTACACTTTCATACACTTTTAATCATATTGGGACACCTATTAAGTCAGTGCACCCCAGTGTCAGTTCCTGTTCTCTGTTGTTTTTCTATTTCAGGTTTCCCCTATATTAAAAATGCTCCAAAAATTTCGGGAAAATACAATAAAAAATCAGCGCATCGGAAGCTTCCAGAATCACCAAGGAGGAGCCAGAGGGGACCCACCAGGGTCGCAGGCGCCCTCCCGGCGCGCCCTAGAGGGAGGCCGCGGCAGGGGGGCGCCTGGACAAATTGTGGGCCCCCTGTCTGCCCCCTTTCGCCTATATATTCTCCGTCACAGGAAACTTCCAGAGAGAGAACCCTTTTTCTTGATCTCTCCTCTGTTCCTCCGCCGCCGCGCTTCCAAGATCGAGAGCGCCAGCAGAACTCTTCTCGGCACCCTGCCAGGGAGGATTGATCTCTGGGAGCTTCTCCTCCAGAATGGACACTTCCCGGATGATCCGTGAGTAGTCCACCTTAGAACAAGGGTCCATGATTAGTAGATATGTGATGTTCTCCTCCCCTCTTTGTTCTTCATGGATTAGACCTACATGATCAAGGCACATATTGTCAGAACCCTCTGTTAGGTAATGTGCTAGGATCAAGTCACTTTGCATCATGTCAAAAATTTCAAAAAGAAATCTTGGAAATCAATTTCAAAATCAAAATGGGAGAAGGAACACCCCCTAGATGAATTAATTCAAAGGGCCAGATAAAAATCTTTTCCAAAAATTCATGTTAGATTTTTCAAAAGTCTTATAAATGAGTGTGATCACATATCAAGTGATGTGGGACCCATCCCATGCTCATAGATTTTTCAAATATTCAAACAGTACCTTGGAATTAAAGAAATACCCCTTTTTGATTTAAAATTCAAATCATTTGAATTTTAAAAATGTTGAAAGTTTATGAGTGGCTAGTTTATATTATTATGAGGCCACATAAAAGTTTTCAGCATTTAATAAAATGATTTGGTATTTTTACCAAAGTCAAAACAAATATATAGAAAAACAGAAAGGAAAGATTAAACAGAAAAAGGAAAAGAACTTACCTGTCGCCCAGGGGCGAGGCCCACTCACCTCAACCGGCCCAGCCCACCTGGAGGGGGTACATGCGTCTTCTTCCCCTCCAGGCAGGCAGGCACCTCGCCGGCGACCGCCGTGGGCACGACAGGCAGCTGCCTGCCTGCCCCGAGCCCTCCCTCCTCGCTGGAGACGTCTGGGAGACGTCCTGATCTTTCTCCCTCCCTCCAGAACCTCCTCCTCCTCCTCCCGTGCTCCTTTCCGTCGCCACCCGAAGACTCGCCGGAACACCGCAGCGCTTCCGCGTGGCCATCGACGCCGAGGAACCCAGCCGAGCTATCCAGTGTGTTCGCCATCCTCGACTCCGTCGACTAGCAGAAGAAGGAGCTCCAATTTGGACTAGGGGTGACGCCAGCTTCATCGGATCGTCGTCGGCCGCCGGAGCTCAAGTGGATCGATTCGCCGCCGCCGTAACTTCCCAGCCTCCGACGCCTGCTCCAACGTGTTCACCAGCGTCTGGTGAGCTTTTCCCCTCAAGCCACGGCTTCCTTCTCCTCCTCTGTCTCGTGCTGCCATGGACGCCGGAGTACCGAGCCGCCGTGCTCGTCGTCGGCGAGCAACCGTTAAGCTATTGACCCCGCTACCTTGTCCTTTGCATTCCCCGTGCTCCGTTGCTTCGAACGCACCCAACCACGCGCCATTTGGAGCTCCGTATCGAATTCGACCTCTAGCCAGTAGCCCCGCATCCGCAAAGCTCGACGCCGGCGTGCGTACAGGGCCTCCCCACCTCTCCTTTTGGTCACATTCGACGCGCGACATCGAGAGCTTCGTCTCAGTGGTCGAAGCGCGCGATTTGGACCACGGGAGCCCTCTCCCCGTGCAGCGCTGCCGTGCTGGTGGCCGCCGGCGGCTAGCCTGACGTGGCCGGGGTGATTAGCCACTAATCTAACCCCCTGGGTCACTTACAGGTGGGCCCAGCCCCCTCTAATCCTCTCTGTTAGATTAATCTAACAGGGAAATTAGATGAGAGGCTGACAGCCCTGGCCCACTGGTCAGCTTGACCGGGGTCAAAAACCCCCCTGACGTCATGCTGATGCAGTGCTGGTGCAATAAAGGTTTTTCTAAATTAAAAGAATTCCAGAAAATCCAGAAAATACCCCAAACTTTGGAAATTCATAGAAAATTCATATTAACTCCAAATTGGACAAATAATATATGAAAAATGATCAGGAGAAAATTATCTTTCCAAATATGCAACTTTCAACTCTGTTTGAGTTGAATTTAAAATGGGACCAGTAGCATATGTCATTTGGTTTATTTGAATTTAATTCAAATTCAAACCAAATGCTTTTGCTACTTGGACCATGGAATTATGATGTAATTCAACCACACTTCCGAGGCATATCATACACATTTGAAGTTGATTCAAAATGATCAAACTATGTCACATTCAACTTGGCTAAGCTAAATTCAAATGTGGAGTTTGAATTTGCATTTTAAATGCAATATACTCCACTTAAATGGAATTGCCTCACACACATCAAAACTTATACTTCAAGTTTTAAACATTCAATCGTGTGCTTGAGCATTGCATTCATATTGATTGCTACTTCGTGCTTTGTTTGTCGAGTAGAGGTGGAACCGGAGCAAGAGGTCACCCCCTTCGCTGAAGATCCAGAACCCGAACCTCGTCAGCAAGGCAAGCAAAACCCCATTGATCATGTCGATAAAATCCCACTTCCTTCTCATGTCTCGCTTATGCATTGTTTAGGATGATCACCATGTTACGATTCTACCGCATAGATGAACCCATTCCTTTGCATGACCTATCATTTTGTCACAGTAGTAAGCAAACCACAATCCTAGCAAATGTAGGAGTTGTTTGATATCATGTGGCCCCTGCAATGTTACTGCTTATTGCATGCTTAGTATGATACCATGTTGTTACTGTGATGTGAGTCGGGATGGGAATGATCATGTTGATGATGGTAGAAAAGTGTTGGTGAATCGACCCTAATACAAGGTGAACGATGAGAGGCTGTGTAGGAGTACACGGTGGGTTGTCTCGTTGAACACCGCCCTAAGTCCGAGTTCTTGTGTGGTGATCCAAGATGAAGAGTACAACCACACATTGGGCTCACTGACCCCTCTCAACCTATTAACTCATCCCTTTCGATGTCCAGATGTCGCAGTAGTTCGGAGTTCTGGTAGGCTTGTGGCCTGGATGCTAAGTGAGAGAACGGCTCACCCGAGACCGGCTTATGCACCACGCACACATCGCTTGGGTCCACTTCGGTAAACCGGCCGGGTTCACGATTGTGGTAACCAACCCAAGTAGGCGGCTTTCTCGGACTAGATCGGCTATGAGGTAACAGTTGTGGTGAGCATCCTCGCTGGCACCCCTTGAATGGTGTCGAGATCAAAGGCGGTAAATGATGATCATGTGTGTGTAGCGGTACACCCTTGCAAGGTTAACAAAACTATTCGAATAGCCGCGTCCGCGGTTAAGGACTACATGGAAAGCTTAGCTTGATTATTAGATAACTTGAACCGGATACTTCTAAAACACACCAAGATAAGTGTGAGTGCTATGGCGTGCTTTCTCGTGGGGAAGTCGAGAAAGGCACCATAGTGGTGTATTGGTTGGTGAAAGTAGTGGACTCGTGTGCGCTTCTTACCTCAAAGTCTGGTACTCGTAGTTCAGGACTAGTCAAGTCAAAGCTGGCACTTCTGCAAGTGAACCCCACCTCCCTTTACCTTGATACATATGCATGAGTAGTATAGCTCCTATGTAAGTCTTGCTGAGTACGCCTTTGTACTCACGTTTGCTTAATCTATGTTTTAGATGACACCACTAACCCCGAAGGTGGCTTCTTCATCGAGCTGGACGACTGAAGTTAAGCTAGTCTAGTCCCAGTCAGCAGACTGGTTCCCTCGTGGAGGGCTTTGTGTTTAAATAAGGCTTCTTAAGCCATTTGTTAAACTTGTCTGTACTCAGACATAATTTGCTTCCGCCTGTGTTGTAATGTTGGATCACATGTATGTGATCTCTGTGTGTACTCTATAAGAGTTATAAATAAAATGTACACTTTGTAGAGAATTGCAATGGTACCTGCTGTTCATACAAGGCATGTGTGATGCGTGTATGTTTATAACATGCATGTCTTTGTATGGGTTTTCGAGACCTTAGTTGTGTTCTGGCTGGCGATCTTTCATACACCAAGTGGCCCTTAGATTTGCGCAGCTTGGGGCATCGCGATGCGATTGCTCGAGACTCCGTCTCGTGCACACTTTGTGGTATGATCGAGCCCGCCCTAGACCCCGACTAAGTGATCGGGCTGGAGTAAGTCTATGTAAGAGTTTTGAGATAGTCGGTAGTATGGTTGAGGCGACTTGTCTTTGAATATGGGAGTTCACCACCCATATCATTTGACTTGTGTGCGGACGATGAGGACCCATCTCAGTTGATCATCCGGCCTGGATGGGATGCCCCTCACGTACGATGCTTTCCGAGAATGTTCAGTGCTTGGCCTTGTCTGCTTAGACAAGTGGGTGCGGTTCTCAGCTCTCCATATGACTATGTCTTAACTGTACTTTCATACGCTAACCCCGGGTCCCGACAGACTTGGTATCAGAGCAGGACTGACTGTAGGACTAGTAGCCTTGGCCGAAGTCGAGTCTAGCCTTCTATAGTTATATAGTTACTCTGGGTATATAAGGGAACAGCGTAAGGCTTCTTTTTTCTCCTTACCCCTTCGTTCTGAGTTCTGAGTCACCCTCATCTTATTCTACGGGAAGATAGGACTAGGCTCTCCTCTGTCTGATTAGCACATCTCGTTGTTTGCTTCCTTATAGCCGTAGGAAAGTTGTGTCAGGTTTTCCTAGCATTGTTATAATGCTGATTTCTTACATCGTATTATGTAAGTGTTGTTTGCATGTTGGAAGAAATTGTCATTTCTTACAATTACAGCCGTTATGCTGTCCGAGTCATTCCAGGTTTATCTCATAATCTGATGCATTTGCAAACTCCTTTCTGTTTCAGATGGCAGATCTTCCCCCTCGGCAGATTGTTCGTTTGACCAGGTGCCTCGGTGTGCGTGGCCATCCCGCCACGTTGATCGAGATGATGTCCTATGTGGGATATCGATGGTACCCTGAGTACACCGTCGAGGAGCAGTTCCACGACTTCAACCAGACGCAGTTCCACTGCATTGTCCGGATCTACTCGCACCACGTTGGAGTCACCCAGCCTATCCACTTTGGACATGGCATTGGCGTTACCGAGAACATGGTTGTGCAGGATGCTGCATATTCATGTATTACACTGCTAAGAGAGGAGCACACCATGCTGAGAGAGACTTCATTCCGCTATATCCCTGCTGCACTCCCAGGAGAAGAGGGATATTACACCGGACTCTACTCAGATCACTCTGCAGAGGATCCAGCACTCCAGGTGACTGCTAGGTTTGCTAGTGATCGAGATCGTGATGCACGCGCTCTCCGTTTTGAGCTCCACGCCACCCGAGTTCGTCTGTACCGAGCACTGACACTCTTGGCACCCTTTGTGAGCGTGGGATCAGTTGAGTTTGATGCGATCTATCCAGTGAGGACTCAGATGCCTTCTAGAGTTGCTTGGCCCGAGATTGGAGGAATTTTTCCACCCCGTGGTCCTTTGCTTCCACCCTACACTGGACCTAGGCCCCATCCTTGCCCAAATGGATATCAGGGCCCACAAGCCTCCGTGTTTTCCGATGGTCACCTCCAGCTACCGGGATACGCGGGTAACTTTTATGAGGACTACTATGGAGATGGAGATGAGTGAGACCGCCTGTGGTCTTACTTAGTGAGGATGTAGTAGTATCCTAGTATATTGCAAGCAAGGTGTCTAAGTTCCAGAGGCTTAGATAAATAATGTATAGGAAGTCAGAGTGCCTCTGAAGGATGTATCATCTTCATCACGTTTGTATTAGCTTGGTGCTTGTACTTAAACGATGTATGGTTTGTATGACAGCTTGTGAATATATGGCTTGTATGCTTTTATCACCATGTTGTCAAGATGATTACTTCCTTTGCTCTGTAATCCTTCCAGTACTTCAATACCTTGTTTAGACTCTTCAAATCAACTCTTTTTGACTTTGATTTCACCTTCAGGATGTCTCAAGGAACCCGTGGCCAGGTTGGTCGTAACCAAGGTCGTGGGAATGACCAGGAGGAAGGCAACCTTCCACCCCCACCCACGATGGTACAAGTTCTGATGGAAGTGGAGAGGAACCGCCGTGACTCTCACCACCTGCTGGAAGTCATTGCACGCAACACCACTCAGCAGCGCAATGAGTTGGTGTCCCTGAACGACTTCATCCCCCAGTTTTTAGTTACTCCACCGAGCCCCTTGACGCCGATGACTGGCTTCGCAGCATCGAAAGGAAGCTCCAAGCAGGTCGTGTTGCAACTGGTGACAAGGTCAGCTATGCCACCTATCACCTTGAAGGTGCAGCTAGTTCTTGGTGGGAGAACTTTCTGAATATGCGACCCGTTGGACCGCCTACATCTTGGGAGGAATTCTGCACGTCCTTCCGCGAGCACCACATTCCCAAGGGTCTCATGGACCGCAAGCGTGAGGAGTTCTGTAACCTCAACCAAGGCAGAAGGACAGTTGACGAGATCAGTCGTGAGTTCAACCGACTTGCTCGTTATGCAACTGAAGAAGTCTCTACCGACTCCAAGAAACAAGAGAGGTTCCGTCGTGGCCTCAACTCCGGACTCCGTCGCGAGCTCAACCTTCATGACTTTGCCAAATTCCAGGTCCTTGTCAACAAGGCCATCAAGGCCGAGGACATGAACACCCCCAACGACTTTCGCAAACACCCAAGAGATGATAGTCCGTCCAGTTCTGGCTCCCAGAAACGCAAGATCTGGATTCCAAATAGCATGTTCCGCCAGAACAACCCACCGAGGCCATCCTATGTGGCGCCTCGTCCACCCACCCAATTCCACCCAGCTCCACGCACTGTTTTCGGAGCTTGCTACAAATGTGGTCAGGCAGGCCACTATTCTCGCGAGTGTCCCCAGAACCAGCTCCAACACCAGAACGTTCCACCCCGTACCGGAGGCAACAACAACAACAATGGTCGTGGCAAGCCACCCCAGAAGGTCTACACCGCCAAACCCGCTCCTCCCGCCACTCGTGGACGTCTGAACCAGATTGCCGCCGAAGAGACTGACGACACCACTGACGTCATTCTTGGTACGCTCCCAGTCAATTTTGTTCCTACTTCCGTTCTTTTCGACCCAGGAGCATCTCATTCATTCATGTCGGAAAGTTATGCACTTCGTCATGAGTTACCCTTTGTTGAATTGTCCACCCCGATGGTTATTCAAACTCCAGGGTCAAGATGGCAAACTAATAGAGTGAGCCATGGTAATCAAATTTCAATTGAGGGTTTAGTATTCCTTGCTTCACTCGTAGCCCTCAAGTCTTCAGACATTGATGTCATCCTTGGAATGGATTGGCTATCAAGACAGAATGCCTACCTGGATTGCAGAAGCAAATCCGTGAAACTCACCCACCCTTCAGGCCAAACCGTCAGCTATACCTCACCCAGAACAAGAACCCAAGTTCATTCCTTGAATGTACTCCCCCTTCCCGAACTTGAAGATATTCCGGTGGTTCGTGACTTCCCGGATGTCTTTCCTGAAGAGCTTCCGAGCATGCCACCCGACAGATGTGTAGAATTTATAGTGGATCTTGTTCCAGGAACCGCACCAATTTCCAAACGCCCATATAAAATGGCCCCACATGAGTTAGCTGAGCTAAAAATCCAACTTGATGCTTCGTTGGCAAAAGGCTTCATCCGCCCTAGCTCATCGCCATGGGGTTGCCCCGTTCTGTTCGTAAAGAAGAAAGATGGAACAGAAAGGATGTGCGTAGACTATCGCCCGCTAAATTTAGCGACGATAAAGAACAAATACCCACTGCCCAGGATCAATGATCTTTATGATCAACTTGCAGGATCCTCCGTCTTCTCCAAGATGGATTTGAGATTAGGTTATCATCAGATCAGAATCCGAAACGAGGACATTCCCAAAACGGCTTTTACTACTCGTTATGGTCTTTATGAGTACACCGTCATGTCCTTTGGTTTAACCAATGCCCCCGCCACATTCTCACGCTTGATGAATTCGATCTTCATGGAGTACCTAGATAAATTTGTTGTGGTTTATCTCGATGATATTCTCATCTACTCGAAGAACGAAGGAGATCATGCCGAACACTTAAGGCTGGTATTGATGAAACTTAGAGAGCATCGCCTGTATGCTAAATTCTCCAAGTGTGAATTCTGGCTACCAGAAGTGACCTACTTAGGCCACGTGATTTCCGCAAAAGGCATTGCTGTGAACCCCGAGAGAGTTCAGGCCGTCCTTGACTGGACTCCACCTGAATCGGTTAAGCAAGTTAGGAGTTTTCTTGGCCTAGCCAGCTATTGCCGTCGCTTCGTCGAGAACTTTTCTAAATTTGCAAAGCCTCTAACTGAACTCCTCAAGAAAGATAAGAAATTCCTATGGACTCCCAAGTGCGAGGAAAGCTTTCAAGAGCTAAAAAGAAGATTGACTTCTGCACCTGTACTTGCACCTCCAGACACCAAAAAGGATTTCGAGATCTATTGTGATGCCTCACGGCAAGGGTTAGGATGCATACTGCTGCAAGATCGACATGTGGTAGCTTATGGTTCACGCCAGTTGCGGCCACATGAAGAGAACTATCCTACCCATGACCTTGAACTCGCTGCCGTAGTTCATGCCCTAACAACTTGGCGACATTACCTCCTTGGTAATCGTTGCGAGATTTATTCCGACCACCAAAGCCTCAAATATATTTTCACCCAGCCAGATCTTAATCTCAGGCAAAGACGCTGGATTGAGTTGATAAAAGATTACGACGTAGTAATTTCTTACACCCCAGGCAAGGCCAATGTCATGGCTGATGCACTAAGTCGTAAGTCGTACTGTAACAACCTCATGTTACAGCAGTATCAACCACATCTGCATGAGGACTTTCGCAAGCTCAATCTTGAGATTGTTCCTCATGGCTATCTTTCTACATTGGTCGCGAAACCAACTCTTGAGGATCAAATCATAGTTGCCCAAAGGCGTGCACGAGGTGTTCGCCGGATCAAGGAGAACATTGCTAGCGGAGTTGCTAAATGTTTCTCCACAGATAGCAAAGGAACGGTATTCTTTGAAAATCGTTTGGTAGTACCTAAGAATAGGGAACTAAGGCAACTCATCCTCAAGGAAGCCCATGACACACCCCTCTCAATTCATCCCGGTAGCACAAAAATGTACCGAGATCTACGCCAGAGATTTTGGTGGACTAGGATGAAGAGAGACATTGCTCAATTTGTTGCCGAATGTGATGTTTGTCGTCGCATTAAGGCAGAACATCAAAGACCTGCTGGTACACTTCAACCTTTGTCTATTCCCGAATGGAAATGGGAAAAAGTCGGTATGGACTTCATCACCGGCTTTCCAAGAACCCAGAAAGGAAACAATGCCATCTTCGTTGTCATAGATAGGCTTTCCAAAGTTGCTCACTTCCTTCCGGTTCGCGAGTCTATAACTGCTAGCCAGTTAGCGGACTTGTACGTCTCTAGAATTGTATCCCTTCATGGTGTTCCTTTGGAAATCAATTCTGATCGCGGTAGCCTTTTCACCTCTAGATTTTGGGGAAGCTTTCAGAATGCTATGGGAACTCATCTCTCCTTTAGTACATCTTTCCATCCTCAGTCTAGCGGTCAAGTCGAAAGGGTTAACCAAATTCTTGAAGACATGCTCAGAGCTTGTGTTATCTCATTCGGAAAGAATTGGGAGAATTCTCTTCCATTTGCCGAATTTGCTTATAACAATAGTATTCAATCTATTCTGAACATGGCTCCTTTTGAACTCCTTTATGGACGACGATGTCGAACACCACTAAACTGGTCTGAAACCGGTGAAAGACAATTCTTTGGACCGGACATGATCAAGGAAGCAGAAGAGCAAGTTCGCATTGTTCATGATCAATTGAAAGCAGCCCAGTCTCGTCAGAAAAGCTACTATGATCGTCATCATAGGCAAGAGAGCTACAATCTGGATGAGAAGGCTTACCTTCGGGTTACTCCTCTGAAGGGAACCCAACGTTTCGGTATCAAAGGCAAGTTGGCCCCACGTTACATCGGACCTTTCCGCATTATTGCTAAACGTGGAGAAGTTGCCTACCAACTTGAACTACCTCCGCACCTCTCCCGAGTACATGATGTATTCCATGTGTCCCAACTCAGGCGTTGCTTCAAGGACCCCATCTGCGAAGTCGACCATGAAACGCTTGATCTCCAAGATGACCTTTCTTATCAAGAATACCCCGTTCGTATTCTTGATTCCGCAGAGCGTGTCACTCTTCGTCAGAAGATGAGGTTTCTGAAAGTGCAATGGTCACACCACTCTGAAAGAGAAGCTACGTGGGAAAGAGAAGACCGTCTCATTGCCGAGTACCCATCCTTCCTCCCGCAGACTTCTGAATCTCGGGACGAGATTCTGTTGAGTGGGGCGAGTTGTCAGAACCCTCTGTTAGGTAATGTGCTAGGATCAAGTCACTTTGCATCATGTCAAAAATTTCAAAAAGAAATCTTGGAAATCAATTTCAAAATCAAAATGGGAGAAGGAACACCCCCCAGATGAATTAATTCAAAGGGCCAGATAAAAATCTTTTCCAAAAATTCATGTTAGATTTTTGAAAAGTCTTATAAATGAGTGTGATCACATATCAAGTGATGTGGGACCCATCCCATGCTCATAGATTTTTCAAATATTCAAACAGTACCTTGGAATTAAAGAAATACCCCTTTTTGATTTAAAATTCAAATCATTTGAATTTTAAAATGTTGAAAGTTTATGAGTGGCTAGTTTATATTATTATGAGGCCACATAAAAGTTTTCAGCATTTAATAAAATGATTTGGTATTTTTACCAAAGTCAAAAAAAATATATAGAAAAACAGAAAGGAAAGATTAAACAGAAAAAGGAAAAGAACTTACCTGTCGCCCAGGGGCGAGGCCCACTCACCTCAACCGGCCCAGCCCACCTGGAGGGGGTACATGCGTCTTCTTCCCCTCCAGGCAGGCAGGCACCTCGCCGGCGACCGCCGTGGGCACGACAGGCAGCTGCCTGCCTGCCCCGAGCCCTCCCTCCTCGCTGGAGACGTCTGGGAGACGTCCCGATCTTTCTCCCTCCCTCCAGAACCTCCTCCTCCTCCCGTGCTCATTTCCGTCGCCACCCGAAGACTCGCCGGAACACCGCAGCGCTTCCGCGTGGCCATCGACGCCGAGGAACCCAGCCGAGCTGTCCAGTGTGTTCGCCATCCTCGACTCCGTCGACTAGCAGAAGAAGGATCTCCAATTGGGACTAGGGGTGACGCCAGCTTCATCGGATCGTCGTCGGCCGCCGGAGCTCAAGTGGATCGATTCGCCGCCGCCGTAACTTCCCAGCCTCCGACGCCTGCTCCAACGTGTTCACCAGCGTCTGGTGAGATTTTCCCCTCAAGCCACGGCTTCCTTCTCCTCCTCTGTCTCGTGCTGCCATGGACGCCGGAGTACCGAGCCGCCGTTCTCGTCGTCGGCGAGCAACCGTTAAGCCATTGACCCCGCTACCTTGTCCTTTGCATTCCCCGTGCTCCGTTGCTTCGAACGCACCCAACCACGCGCCATTTGGAGCTCCGTATCGAATTCGACCTCTAGCCAGTAGCCCCGCCGCCGCAAAGCTTGACGCCGGCGTGCGTACAGGGCCTCCCCACCTCTCCTTTTGGTCACAATCGACGCGCGACACCGAGAGCTTCGTCTCAGTGGTCGAAGCGCGCGATTTGGACCACGGGAGCCCTCTCCCCGTGCAGCGCTGCCGTGCTGGTGGCCGCCGGCGGCTAGCCGCCGGCAAGCCTGACGGGGCTGGGGTGATTAGCCACTAATCTAAACCCCTGGGTCACTTACAGGTGGGCCCAGCCCCCTCTAATCCTCTCTGTTAGATTAATCTAACAGGGAAATTAGATGAGAGGCTGACAGCCCTGGCCCACTGGTCAGCTTGACCGGGGTCAAAACCCCCCCTGACGTCATGCTGATGCAGTGCTGGCGCAATAAAGGTTTTTCTAAATTAAAAGAATTCCAGAAAATCCAAAAAATACCCCAAACTTTGGAAATTCATAGAAAATTCATATTAACTCCAAATTGGACAAATAATATATGAAAAATGATCAGGAGAAAATTATCTTTCCAAATATGCAACTTTAAACTCTGTTTGAGTTGAATTTAAAATGGGACCAGTAGCATATGTCATTTGGTTTATTTGAATTTAATTCAAATTCAAACCAAATGCTTTTGCTACTTGGACCATGGAATTATGATGTAATTCAACCACACTTCAGAGGCATATCATACACATTTGAAGTTGATTCAAAATGATCAAACTATGTCACATTCAACTTGGCTAAGCTAAATTCAAATGTGGAGTTTGAATTTGCATTTTAAATGCAATATACTCCACTTAAATGGAATTGCCTCACACACATCAAAACTTATACTTCAATTTTTAAACATTCAATCATGTGCTTGAGCATTGCATTCATATTGATTGCTACTTCGTGCTTTGTTTGTCGAGTAGAGGTGGAACCGGAGCAAGAGGTCACCCCCTTCGCTGAAGATCCAGAACCCGAACCTCGTCAGCAAGGCAAGCAAACCCCCATTGATCATGTCGATAAAATCCCACTTCCTTCTCACGTCTCCCTTATGCATTGTTTAGGATGATCACCATGTTACGATTCTACCGCATAGATGAACCCATTCCTTTGCATGACCTATCATTTTGTCACAGTAGTAAGCAAACCACAATCCTAGCAAATGTAGGAGTTGTTTGATATCATGTGGCCCCTGCAATGTTACTGCTTATTGCATGCTTAGTATGATACCATGTTGTTACTGTGATGTGAGTCGGGATGGGAATGATCATGTTGATGATGGTAGAAAAGTGTTGGTGAATCGACCCTAATACAAGGTGAACGATGAGAGGCTGTGTAGGAGTACACGGTGGGTTGTCTCGTTGAACACCGCCCTAAGTCCGAGTTCTTGTGTGGTGATCCAAGATGAAGAGTACAACCACACATTGGGCTCACTGACCCCTCTCAACCTATTAACTCATCCCTTTCGATGTCCAGATGTCGCAGTAGTTCGGAGTTCTGGTAGGCTTGTGGCCTGGATGCTAAGTGAGAGGACGGCTCACCCGAGACCGGCTTATGCACCACTCACACATCGCTTGGGTCCACTTCGGTAAACCGGCCGGGTTCACGATTGTGGTAACCAACCCAAGTAGGCAGCTTTCTCGGACTAGATAGGCTATGAGGTAACAGTTGTGGTGAGCATCCTCGCTGGCACCCCTTGAATGGTGTCGAGATCAAAGGCGGTAAATGATGATCATGTGTGTGTAGCGGTACACCCTTGCAAGGTTAACAAAACTATTCGAATAGCCGCGTCCGCGGTTAAGGACTACTTGGAAAGCTTAGCTTGGTTATTAGATAACTTGAACCGGATACTTCTAAAACACACCAAGATAAGTGTGAGTGCTATGGAGTTCTTTCTCGTGGGGAAGTCGAGAAAGGCACCATAGTGGTGTATTGGTTGGTGAAAGTAGTGGACTCGTGTGCGCTTCTTACCTCAAAGTCTGGTACTCGTAGTTCAGGACTAGTCAAGTCAAAGCTGGCACTTCTGCAAGTGAACCCCACCTCCCTTTACCTTGATACATATGCATGAGTAGTATAGCTCCTATGTAAGTCTTGCTGAGTACGCCTTTGTACTCACGTTTGCTTAATCTATGTTTTAGATGACGCCACTGACCCCGAAGGTGGCTTCTTCGTCGAGCTGGACGACTGAAGTTAAGCTAGTCTAGTCCCAGTCAGCAGACTGGTTCCCTCGTGGAGGGCTTTGTGTTTAAATAAGGCTTCTTAAGCCATTTGTTAAACTTGTCTGTACTCAGACATAATTTGCTTCCGCCTGTGTTGTAATGTTGGATCACATGTATGTGATCTCTGTGTGTACTCTATAAGAGTTATAAATAAAATGTACACTTTGTAGAGAATTGCAATGGTACCTGCTGTTCATACAAGGCATGTGTGCTGCGTGTATGTTTATAACATGCATGTCTTTGTATGGGTTTTCGAGACCTTAGTTGTGTTCTGGCTGGCGGTCTTTCATACACCAAGTGGCCCTTAGATGTGCGCAGCTTGGGGCATCGCGATGCGATTGCTCGAGACTCCGTCTCGTGCACACTTTGTGGTATGATCGAGCCCGCCCTAGACCCGGACTAAGTGATCGGGCTGGAGTAAGTCTATGTAAGAGTTTTGAGATAGTCGGTAGTATGGTTGAGGCGACTTGTCTTTGAATATGGGAGTTCACCACCCATATCATTTGACTTGTGTGCGGACGATGAGGACCCATCTCAGTTGATCATCCGGCCTGGATGGGATGCCCCTCACGTACGATGCTTTCCGAGAATGTTCAGTGCTTGGCCTTGTCTACTTAGACAAGTGGGTGCGGTTCTCGGCTCTCCATATGACTATGTCTTAACTGTACTTGCATACGCTAACCCCGGGTCCCGACACATATGTAATTCTTTCTGATGTTGCTATGCTGAGTTTGCTGGGATCTGATGGATTATGAGACTATGTTCAGATTGTGATTGAGTAATATATTTGGTTCTTATCTTTTATATTTGTGTTCTTGAGTAATTCTTGCATGTTCTCCGTTGTTGTTTATTGCTTTGGCCAAGTAGTAGGTAGTGAATCCAAGAGGGAGCGTTATGCTTGATTGTGGGTTCATGCCCCCTGATGACTAGCTTGAGTGACAGAAACATGAGTCTAGGGGTGTGATTTTTCCACAAGGGGGAAAACAACGGTGCTTGTAACCGTGGTTGCAAGGATTGTTTACTTTACACAAAGTTCTTTTAATGCAGTTGTTTGTTGCTTTGGGTTTACACTTTGGGTGGGGCTCGAAACTTAATAATAGCGAGATGTTTTGGATAGATATCTCAAGGTGGATGATTAGTAGTAGATGCAGATGGATTTCTGTCTACTTATTTTGGCGTACCACCCATGCTTTTGAGCCTCTTCCTTTCTTTGTAGCATAGTTAGCGTTGCGGTGCGTTTTTAATCCTGTCAATTGCCCAGCTGTGATTTTTTTACCTCGCATAGCAGTTTTATCGTCTTTTGGGAGAGAGAGACATCACTAGTGAACATCATGGGACCCCGGTCCATATTCTCATCACTGTTTACACACTCAATTTATTTCCTGTTTTTACTTTCCAGTCGCAATTATCACTACCTATTATATGTTTTGTTGATCCTTTGTAAACAGCAAGGCCGGAGAGATTGACAACCTCTCTGTACTCGTTGGGATCAAAGTTATCTGTATTTGTGTGCAGGTCCAGGTTAAGAGAGCAATATTTCTCAAATGGCGCGTTGCTCGCTTCACCACCTACTTGTCGACCGTGGAGTCCTACGGGAGACAATCTTAAACCTTGGTATCTTTTCCAAGGTAAATCTTGCTGCTGCACTACATCTAACCTTCCACTTGGGGTAACCAACAAGAAGTTAGTATCACTAGCTAAAAGCTCCATCAGTTTGAGCCACTGGAGGAGAGACCCCTCCGTCTACGGGCATCCTCCTCCAGCTTCTGCCGATGACCTTCCGCGAAGAGGGCGTTTTCCTCGTACCTTGCCAGATCACGCTGACGATCTTCCTCCTCACAGAGGGAAGCTTCCACTGCCATAGCCATATCCCTTTCCTCATCCTCCTTGACGAAGGCATTGAAGCTCTCGACGGTGTCGCCGTTGTCGTTGCCGAAGCCCGGAGGACCCTGGGTGGCGCGCTCCGGTGCCTGGAAGATTCTAGTCGGCGCCTCGATGGTTCTCGTCGGCCCTTGGATTGTGCACGTCGGAGCTTGGATGGTGCTCGTTGGCACCTGAATGTGCTCGTCGGCGCGAGCAAGCTGCCCCCTGCGCCCGGATGGTGCTCCCTCCTCCTGCAAGCTGCCCTCATGCGCCTGGATGCTTCTCCCCTCCTCCTGCATGCCACGAGCCATCGCTCGGATTGTTCGCGCCTCCGTTTGCATTGCACGCGCCTGCTCCCGAAGGGTCCACGCCTCACCCCCGATGGTGCCCGCCCGCGTTATTACGGAAGCGCGGCGGATGTGCGCGCTGTGCGAACGGCGTTGCGGGAGAAAGGGTTGATGTGTGCATACTATCGGGGAGTGTGGCTCGCCCACGGCACCAGTAAAGGCACTGGATCTAGCAAGGAGTTGTCTGGCACCTCCGGCGGAGTCACTACCTCACGATATGTAGTGATACGATGCACGGGACCCATTATTGATCTGTGAGAAGAGAGGGCAAAATAACGGGATGTGAATGCGGCTCCTGTGTCCCCGAGATGACACTCTTTATGGCCCGCATTGGGGGTGTTTTGGCTACAGGCGGGAAGGTTGCGCGGTTGCGCGCATGACCTTACGCCTGCTCAGCTAAATCGCGAGTGTACGTGTGTCCATCGCAAATGATCAAGTGGTTTTCGATCTATTTTACTAGAAGTCGCCGACAGGTACAAGCCGAAACGACTCCCAGGAAGACGAGCGACTGACGCGTGGCCGTTGTATTAAACCAATCGTGTGTGATGCTTCTATACCGCAAGGTTCTCGTTACTCTTTCATTCAAAAAATTTTAAGTGCGCATGGTATCACACACGTGTTGTTTTTAAATAGTCTAGAATTATAATCGTATGGTTGGCAGAGCAGACATTTATTTCTCTGCACAAAAACGTTTGTGTTGTCATGATATCTCAAACGGGTTGTAGTCGCAATATGTGTGCCTACAAAGTAGACATTTTCAAAAACATACATGTTTGTGTTACACTATATCATCGCACACAATTTTGTAGTTCGGAACGTTTGCCAAGAGAAACTAGCAAAATTCTAAATAAATAGAAAATACATAGAAGAAGCTAGCAGTTCATTTCAAGTAACTGTCGGTGTTATTAGTTGTTATCACGCATAGTTGATTGTACGAACTATGTGCCGTCGAACACCAACACTTAGATTTTCAGAAGCGTTCCTGATAAAACACATATCCCACACATTTCAGTAACCACAACCGATTGGTAACAAGGGCTAGCGGTTCAATGTTTGCGACCGTGGGTGTTCTGAATATTTATGCGGACGGTTGCTTGGTCGAATCGTCAACTTTGTTCCCGCCAACGAAAGGATTTTCAAAAACGTGCCCGCAAGATTAGGTATCCCAAACATTCGAGGAAATATTAAAGATTGCGATAAAGGGCTAGAGGTCCATTAATTGCAACCGTGGGCTTTCACTCTAGGTATCCCAGACAAATTTTCAAAGACTCGTCATCCCTACATCACCCACGCAATATTTTTAGAATTGTGGTTGTCCGCGTACGTTTCCCAGATGGTTCAGTTTCGAGCACGCAGTTTTTTATTTATATCGTTTGCGTTGATAGCATCGCAAACAGTTTCGGACAAGGGACTGGGAAAGGGGTGTCGTGATAGCTATCATCTGCACTTGTGGATGGAGGAGGAGCTCAGTGTCTTCAACGGCATGACTGATGCTGTGAAGGTGGTGGAAAACCCATTAAGGAGATCAAATCGATCGACGTCCATCCTGACCTATACAATGTCATCATGCAGCAGGGAGGATTCATCCGAAGGTTCTGATGGCAGCTCTGAGCCACCCGCTGGACGATAGGGCACATGGTGTTGGGTTCGTTTCCATTAGGGAAGCCCATGGTATGCTCTGGCTTAGGACCTGGCTCAGTTGGTGATACGTCTCAAACGTATCGAATTTTCCAAAACTTTTGCTATTGTTTTGACCTCATTCTTGCATGATTTGAACGAAACTAACCCGGACTGACGGAGTTTTCAGCAGAGCTTCCTGTATGACTTTTTTTGTGCAGGAAAAGGGAAATTTAAGCATCTCAGAAAATTCCAAGAAAAATCCACGCAACAGAAGAGTCCCGGAGCCAGAAGATGGGCCAGAGGGGGCCAGGTGGCGCGCCTGGACCCTGGCCGCACCAACAACCCGCCTGGTGAGGTGGGGCCACCCCCCCCCAGGCTCTCCTTACGCTGGTATTTTTAATCCCGACGAGGAAACCCTGAAATAGAAGTTGATACTCCAATTCTCGTCGTGGAGCCACCACCACATTTGTTCTTCTCCGAGAGAGCTAATATGGAGGCTATTTTGGTTTCCGGTGAGGGGAAATCGACACCATCGTCATCACCATCGCCACTCCATCACCCTTCCATGTACCCCCATCCATGTGTGAGTAATTCCCTGTTTTAGGCGAAGGGGGTGGTAGGGATTGGATGAGTTAGATCATGTAATAGTTTGTCAGATTCTTGGGGGCATGTTTCCTATCATCTACTATGGTGTTTATCATCTTTCCTACTACATTTTGCTCTTCATGCTTGACACATTGGGCACGAGTGCCATGATTTCAGATCTGAACCCTTCATGTTTTCATGAATATATTTGTGTTCTTGATATTATCTATGAGTTTTATGCACCTATTATAGTCCGGAACCGACGATCCTAATGGTGACAGCTTGGGACACCAAAGGGGATGGACTATAATTTGAGGATTCCATGTATCCATTGATTGTTAATGCTTTGTTCCGGTGCTCTTTGACAGGAGCACCTTAATCTCCATAAGTTCCTTTTGTCCCCGTTGGCAGCGGGATGGTAGGACAAAAGATGTTGTGCAAAGTTCTTATTGCAAGCACGCACAACTACCTTGGGATACATGCCTAATGTTTGATATTTGCCTAGATGAACATTACTTTTCTGTGTGCCTTGCCCCATGTTAATTACATGTTATCTCTCATCCATTCAGCGCCCGACCATCCGTTCCCCTAGCCTACAGTGTTTTTAATCCTGCTTGTTACTAGTTGCTTTACTTTGCTGTTTTTACTTTCTTTGCCACTACTATTTCCATTTCCTCCATCACTTCCATCACACCGTTACTACTAATAAATCGTTGCCAAGCAAGTGTCTTTCAAGTGCGGTTGAATTGACAACTCAACTGTCAAAGCTTATAAATATTCATTGGCTCCCCTTGTGTCGAATCAATATATAAATTGGGTTATTCTAACTCGCGAAGACTGTTGCGATCCCTCACTTGTGGGTCATCAGTAAGCACTACTACTAGTGCTTCTTCTAGTGGTTCTGAAGATGTGCATGATGATCCACGACGACGCTGACGACGGCGATGTATATTTTGTGATATCCAGGGCTTGAAAATTGTTACCAACTGATGGTGGTGATCATACCCCCTCGTTGGTCACCCAAAGTGGAACGTTATGATGTAGATAGCATCAAATTTCCCTCACACGTGAGAGCGTAATGCTGATGTCTCCAGAAGGATTCCTAAGACGTTAAGTAGGTGTCTGCTGCTTTGGCGCTAACAGAAGACGCGGACCTTCACACAAGAATACAAATAACTTTGCTCACAACGAGTGTAGAGAGGTTGTCAATCTCTCCGGCCTTGCTGTTTACAAAGGGTCAAACACAAAGGGGAAATATTAATAATGCAACTAAAGGAAAAAATAAACAGTAAATGAAAGCGGTGTAAACTATGATGTGAATATAGACCGGGGTACCATGATGCTCACTAGTAGTGTCTCTCCCCCAAAAGACAGTAAAAAATTCTGTTGGGTAAGAATATTACAACTAGGCAATTGACAGAATTATGAATGCACCGCGATGCTAATTATGATGCAAGAAGGTAAAAGGCTCAATCGTATTGGCATTACATCGAGAAAACTAGATCGTTTATTCATCGGCATCTACTTACTAATCATCCACCTTGAGATATCTATCCATAATATCTCACTGGTATTAAGTTGCGAGCCACAACTAATGTTGTGAACTCAAAGCAACGATCAACTGCCTTAACACTCTATGTGTAATGTAATCAATCCTTATGACACACAATCATAAGCATAGTTGTTTTATCCCTAATGGAAACATCACATTCCATAGTCTCTTGTTTCTGTCACTTCAGCTAGACATTAGGAGGCATGAACCCATCATCTAGCATAACGCTCCCTCCTGGAGTTGAAATCTACTATTTTGCCAAAATAATAAACGGCAACGGAGAACATGCAGGAATAATCAAGAACATAAATATAAAGGTAAACCAAATATATCACTCTCACAATCTGAACATAATCTCATAATCCACCGGATACCATCAAACACAACATAACACAGAAGGAATCATAACATAAGTGCCTTGATCATGATAGGCAACTCACAAGATCTAAACATTGAAGCACAAAATTGGAGAGAAGACATCTACTAGCTACTGATCATGGACTCATGTTCCAAGGGGGACTACTCATGGCACATCTAGGAGGTGATCATGGTGATGGAGGAGCCGCCGGAGATGAATCCTCCCTTCCGCAGGGTGACGGGATAGGAACTTCTGCTGATCCCAATCTCAGAACCGCGGCAGTGGCGGAACAGTGGGGTATTTCATGATAAAAAGTCCTTTATGAGGGTTTTCGGAGTATGGGGTAAATATAGGACAAAGGGGGCCACTGGGGTGGCCCCACCCCTCCAGGCGGCCAGAGGGCACGACCCCCATAAGGCGCGTCATGGGGTATCCTAGATGGAGGGAGGCCCCCCTCCGACTCTGCTTTGGGCTTATGGAGTCTTCTGGTGTATAAGAATTTTTGGAATTTTTCTGGATTTTTCAAGCACTTTGATTTTTCACCTGTTTTCTGCATTGCACGGACAAAAACAGACATAAACTAGCATTGGACACTAGGTTAGATTGTTAGTCCCAAATATGTTGTAAATTATAAGAAAGTGCATGAAAACATATAGCAATATCACCAAAAGAGACATGAAGCAAGCAAAAATTATGGATACGTTCAGGAAGTATCACCAACTTGTAATTTTTTTGGTGGCCAACTTGCGGTGGTTGCATTACACCCCCTTTTGGATGTGGTGGTAGGATGAGACTATGGTTGTTAGGGACATGATTTTGGGTATATGGTCATGCATACTTGCCTAGTTCCATCTCTTCCATGTTTATTGTTGAAAGGATCAGGATGTCGACTAGAGAGGGGTGAATAGGTGACAAAAATTTTAACTTATTTTCACATATTAAGCTACAATAAATAGGGGTATCTAGATGTGCAACTAGGTGGATAACCTATATGACAAGCTCAACAAACTACAAGTGAAGATAAATAGTAAACACAATATAACAAGCTTGCACAAAGTAAACTTCCTTTGGGGGAATAACAGTAAGTCGAGATGATGATGTGTTTCTCGAGTTACTTGCTTTGGGGGAGTATGTCTCCATTTGGAGAGGTGTAGCATCATGATTCTCACCAAGAGCCACAATGGCTCGTTTCATGAATCCACTAGCGGTTCCCTTGAAGGTGGCATCTGAAACCTTTACAAACAAGGTTGGAGCTATCTCCACAACTTAATTGGAGGCTCCCAATACCCAAGAGTAACAACAAGATACACAATAGAGTGTAATGGGGAATCAAATTTCCTTTGGTGGAAGTGCAGATCTAGGATTACTTCCTTAATCCCTAGCAAATAAACAAGTTTGGGTGGCTAGAAATGGAGATCAGGCAATAATAATGTCAGGGCATTAAAGGAGGAGAGAGGGCAGCAAGAGGTAGGTTGAACGTGGAAGAAGCCCTCCTTAAATAGATTCTATCCAAATTCAACCGTTATGCACAACACATGAGCGGCACAAACACTTGGGTGAGTGGGGCAACCACTCTAGGCATAATATTGTGGTCATTGCGACCAGGGCGGTACAAACACTGAGGCAACTGCTTGTAAAAGATAATAGATAAATTGCGACACAACCGCGCAACCACCACCCAAATACCACATGCATACCTGTAGGAATCACCCTTTGGGAAGTTGTTGGGGCAGGTACTTGGGCCGAAAAAATCACCCGCAAGCTCCAGGATTGTACATGGCATACAGAGCGGTAGAAATGCTCGTATTCCCGGTTGTACCGGTTATTATATAAATAACGGTACAACCAAGACATCTCTTGGGTACCACTGCCATACCCAAGGAAAATTACCCCTCTTGTGGTAGTTGGGTTGGTACTTGGTTCGGTAGTACCTCCCCACGAGTGGGAGAGGTACAACCGCACTATTATGCAGTACAACTTCCTAACAGTGCTTGTAGCTTCCCACTCCACTAAGGGAGTGGTACAGCTTCTTGCACCAGTGTTACAACTGCTTGGTTGTTTTCCTGCACAAGCTACATTTGAAATCTCTCCTCAAAATGGGTAGGAAGGCTAAAGTGAGTGCGATAGAGACTTTGTGAAAGTGATTTGATTCTATTCACAACTTTCAATGTGGACCCCTTCTTAATAGTAAAATTTCCTAAGGCCAAGGAAATAAAAGAACCAGAAATTTTGTGTTCCAAAGGGGTACATAACTATCTTGTGCCATGTAGATATGCATGTATAGCTTTAGCACATGGTCGGTCCACAAATTACATATTCATCAACACCAAAACACTTAAGGTGGGAAAGGCCCTTTCAAATGTGTGTGCTTCAATCCTTGCTACTTCAATTGTTGCTCTTCTATCATGCTAGGTCAATTGGTATATGATGTACAAAGGAAGGGTTTCATGTGTTTACAATTCATGGCAAACATGCCAATAACAAGTTAGCCGATACCCATGCGATTTAACAGTAGGCAGGAGGTAGTGCTTAGAGTCATGTTGAAGGCATATATGGGATGAAAAAATTCATCATTGTGCTCCAATTCGTCGTGATTATACTGTTGTTGTATTGTTGTGATCGTATGTTAGGTGTACATGGTAAGGTCCCCGCATAGGTACAAGGTAATCACACCTGGGCGGCTACATGCAACCAAACACCGCGCGCTGCACCGGTGGAGACATATATATGCTACCAAACACTGGGCAGAAATCAATTTCCTGGTGTAGGCAAGCCTAATGCATGTAACCAAACATTGTGCACAACGTGTATCACCTTACCCAGGCCTAACTAAGCCACACATATGAGGAGGCTAAAAACGGTCCAGGCTAGCTACCAAAAGGCTCGAAACCTTCGGATCTCGTTTTGGCTTGTTTGGTTGCTTCACCTTCATTGAAAATTTAGTTCATATGAAAATTTGAATACCTTTAGCCAGGTCTTATAGCGATGATTAAATCAATCGTTTTCTCTCCGTCAGGCTCACAATGTGTAAATAAAGTGAACATAACATTGAGATCATGCGAGCAGGGAGATGTCGTTGAGTGCGGGCGGTCCCAAAAATGGTGGGATAAATTGGATCACCTTCTGTTGATTCCCTCACCCTATTTATCCCTTCCGCGCTCATCGTTGAAACCTCCGCCGTCATCCATCTAGCCCCTTCGAACTCTTTGTCACCGATGAGTTGGTAAACAACTCATCTTCTCCGGTCAACGACGACGATCATTCTTCCTCCTCTTCCCCGAATTTTTTTGTGGCTCCTCCTTCCTCCATATATGGGTGTAAGCTGAATCATACATACTCATTTAGCTAAGATATGTGATATTGTGGTAGGATTAGATCTGCATGTAGGATAGATCAAGTGTTGTGATAGAACAAATGATAGTGTTGCTGTTTTGGTAGCATGCTAGGTTTCGCTTTTTTGGCACTGATGATTTTCACGCTATTGTGGTAGATTATCAGGCGATGTGTAGTACGGTAGTATCACAGAATTATTTTGTGTTGAATTTCATGATCAGTCAATGCTACTTTGCTAGTGTGTTGAACTTGAAGATCTGCCCATATGTAGTATGCATTATCTTTGTTTAGTGGTCCTGAAGCTAATTATTGTAGGACATGACCAATGAGGCCTTCGTTAGGACTTTATTCTGCATAGAACTCCCTTTTCCCTTCTATATTGAGGACTCCCATCTACTATCCGTCCAGATTCCTCTTGATTCAGATGTGTTTGAAGGAGCCTGTTATGCAGTCGTCTGTAATAGTGGTGTTGTCCGCGATAGCTACTAAGGTGTACATTAAGGCCTCAAGGGCACCGCACAAGGGGTTTGGGAAGGGTGATACATTTAAATGTCATCCTTTCATGTACATGTTCGTCTAAACAACATGCCTGACATCATCACTGGCGGGGTGAGGGCTGACAAGGGCTTCCAGGAGGTGCATCTGAAAGTTGTTGCCAATTAGGTCTTTGAGTTATGTGGCACATAGGTGACCTCAATCCAAGTCTACAACCACCTCAAGAACTGAAGAGCGAGATGGATCCAAGTGTCCAAGCTAAGAGATCTTAGCGTCGCATAATGGGATCAAGACACCTACCATCTTGTTAGATCAGAGCACTACCAATGCCACATCACAGTTAGCTAACATGCCAATTGTTTCTTCTCTAACATGCCAATCATAACTACAAGATTGTCTTTATTTCTTAGGACCACCCCAAGGACATTGAGTGTGGAGTGCTCAGTTTAGTTCCTGATTTATCTCAAGCCTAAACCGGAAAAGGAAACCTATTACCCGGGGTCCGCCCTTTCGGCTATCTCATCTGTTGTTCCTCGACTCTCGGGAAGGTAAGATTATCAACCAATAGTAGGCTGCTGCTCTGTGCAGTTAAAGATGGGATCCAACCTGTTTTGTTTGCTTGTTTCCTATAATTTGTGTTTGATTCCATATTTCTGTATCCTCCGATTTCCGGGACAGATCTGATCTCCTTTATACTTACCTTACCTCAAACAACGAGCGAAGTCGAGATGTTGATGAGAAAGGGGCGAGTCTCAAGGCCAAAGAGTTCTCTTTGAAGGCTACTATGCATCCTTGCGAATACAAGAGTGATTGAAATATTTTGTAGGATCCGTTTCGGAAACATGGAATGTCAGAGAAATTTAAATTATGTGAGGCTTAGAAAGAAGTCATGCGTAGAGTCTAGGGAGAGCCTATTTTTATTTTTGTCTCTAGTTACCCTTTTTCCTTATCAAACAACGCGTTTGATTTCCTTCCTTATACCAAAGGAATTCCATCTTTCTCTTGCCGATCACATCCAAGGCATTTCGTCGGAATACATCCTGTCTTTTAACCTTTGTAGTCCTATGCATAGTAAGTACTATATCATCACTAGTCCTCGTCGAGGAATCTCCTGGCCGCCCTAGAATTTTTAGATCGTGCCCGACCGTTTTGGAGTCTGTTCAAGAGCTCCTCAACACTCCCAGTCAAAAGTACTCTCGGATGCAAACAATCTTCTCTTGGGGTCTAGCTACATGCAAGCATGCTATGGGCTCCAGTGAGTCCCTTGGTTCGCCTATGCCTTAGTATCTAGACACCCATGAGTCAGAGACCATCATCCTTGATGACCTTGAGAGGCCTGCCTTTGCTGATCGATGTCCTGCTCATGAGAGCGAGAGGAAGAAGGGAGACTTGATGGGGAAGGAGCTCAACGTGTTTTGCAGCATGAGCGATGCAGTGAAGGAGGTGACGTTCGTCATCAGGGAGAGCAAGCCTATCGACGTTCACCATTTCCCTCTACAAAATTTTCATGTACGTGGGTGGCTTAAGTGAGTAAGCTTTGATTGTGGCTCTTAGCCACCTGTTGGAAAACATTACACATGGTTTTATGCTCATTGCGATGGAAGCGCAACATAGAACCCTTTGGCTTTGGACCTGGCTGAGCAAACACTACTACTAGTGTTAAGGTCCGATGGTGGTGACGGCGTGGATGACGACGCTGACGATGATGATGATGATGTACATTTGTGGTAGCTAGAACTTTAAAACACTCAATGGTCTGTATATTTTGATAAGGTGGTATATACTAATTCTCCATGGTGATGATGAACTTGCGATGGTAGAATTACACCATATTTCCAATGTGATGGTAGGATGACACCATAGTAGTTAGGATAATCTTGTGTTTATTTTTGGATATATGCTCGTGCATGCCTATGTTGCTTCTGTTTCATATGTTGTGTTTCTTTGCCTGTTCGTTAACTTTTTGTTATTTTGTCTTGGTAGATGAAATGGTATATGATGTACTCGGGAAGGATCTCATGAGTTTACAGTTCACGACAGACATGCCATGAACAAGTGATCGGTTACAAACACAACTTCTACAAAGGGTTTAAGACTAGGCAAGAAACAAAGAATGATTACTCCAAATTCATGCTCAAAGAGAAGAACAATCATGAAGTAGGCAAGGGTACATGTCATATCAAGATGTGTGGGGTGAAGAACTTCATAATCTTTGTCTAATTCGTCATCATTGTTATGCTATTTTTATCTTGTGGTCGTATGTAACTCGCGATAAATTGTAAGCTCGCCACTTAGGAGCCTTATGTGACACTTTCAACTTTTTGCTTCCTTCTATGATCACTTGTGTAAAATTTATGCCTCACATGACACTTTAGTGTATTTTTAGAACTAACGGTGTCAACTTTTCACATACAAAGTTATTTTTGCCCCTGGTGCAATGTGTGATAAAAATACAAGAAATATTTTTGCACTATGTAATATGAAACCGTGCATGTAGATTCATAATAACTGAAACGCTAATTCAAAAAAATTCAAAAAATACAGGGGATGTTCTGCCGATTTTTTTTATTAGTGTTTTAGTTATTATGAATCTACATGCACGGTTCCATATTACATAGTACAATAATATTTCTTGTATTTTTGTCATAAATTGCACCAGGGGCAAAAGTGACTTTGTATGTGAAAAGTTGACACCATTAGCTTTAAAAATACACTAGAGTGTCATGTGAGACATAAATTTTACGCAAGTGGTCATAGAAGAAAGAAAAAAGTTAGGAGTGTCACATAAGGCATCATATTTTAGGAGTAGTGTCATAGAAGGAGTTCTCTCAAAAAGTTGCTGCCCAAATGCAGGCAAGCAAACATGCTGCAAATGATGGTTGACAACCTACTTTTACTTAGGCAAACTGATTCGGGCCACAGATGCAGACAGACCGATTTTGATAGACAACCAAATACGTCCTCGGAGACCAGAGCTTTTATGTATGCATGATATGAATTGACCAATTTTGATAGCCAACCAAACGCGTCCTCGGAGAGCTGAACTTTTCTGTATGCATGGTGTGGATTTGGGTGCGGCGAGCTTTTCTGTATGCATGGTAATTTGGTGCGGCTATTCATTGCGTCAAAATATACAGGTTTGAGGTTTCAAATATAGGTATGTTATATCATTCTCTTGAATATACAGGATTTTGGGTGGTATCCAATTGTTTTTTTCATTGTCTTGGTCAAAGACTGAAATTAATATCCAATAAATGTAACATACCACCCAAAATAGCAGCTATATTGATTCGGTGTTGGCAAATGTCACCCCAAGTTTAATCATAGCTGTGGAACGATTGAGATACTCTTTTGTGCTAGAGAAGAACATGAAAGGGCAGTGCAGTCAGCTAGTAAAATCACCATATGCTACATTTTGAAGTTATACATTGAAACCTGTACATCTGGTATGGCGACTGGAACAACAATGGTGGGAAACCGGCAGAGTAAGCAGTTCCTGCTCACTCGCATGGACGAGGCAAAATGAAGAAAAAAATGCATCAAACACACTTTGAAAGAAAAAGAAAAACATACTTGTGCACACACACACATATTATATTTCCTTGACACGGGTTGTTTCTTCAATTACAGACCTTAATACCACCGAATCGCCAAACTGGTACATGTTTCATTCAACCTCCATAACGGCAATCAGGCTGATCGCGAGGAACACAGTTTCACTTAAAACTGGGAAAAGATCTGCAGCCATCAGATGCTGAATCTACAATTCAAATCCCATGGAGTGATAATAGATCGCTGCTGGAGATGGGCCAGCAAACACTCCGCTAGAAGAATGTCCCTTCCGGAGGCTGCACTAACTTGCGGTTCTGCGCCGCTGCCATGTCTTTCTTCAGTTGAGTTAAGACATGTTCCATTGTGTATTCTCGCTGCCAGTTTGCTAGCACATTGAACTTCTTTGGGTCAACCTGCATGAACACGGCAAACCAATGAATCTATGCACCAGAAAAATAGCCTACACATCAGCGAAACGTATCTTCTGAGCATGGATTGACAGAGAGAGGAAGCAACAAAGTACCGCTCCAGTCTCATGATTAACACAACCCATGTTGATTCTTGAATGGAATCTAACAGATGGTGCCTTCTCGGGGTAGTCCTTGTCACAGAACAGCTTCAGCTGGTAGATGCGACCCTCATGGACAGTCTGAAAAGGTTGACTAAGATAAAAGACTACACATAATATAAATGGCAATAGCTGAAAGAAGAAACATGAGCGGAACAATGTGCAAATATTTATTGGACAGTATATAGTTTTTGATAGTTGAGAACGAGTTTCATGACATGGTGTAAACTGTAAGAGTCTATCTCTACATAAAACCATATTACTTTATACGAATCCCAATCCTGCATATGCTGAGTCTAGTATCACTAGACATCTCCCCCAACAAAGGCAGGAATGAACAACAGTGATGTAGACATTTTTTATCTTTTCCAACTGCTAGTTTCAATAAATGTATATGCATCCGCAGAAAAGAAGAGGATGCGACTGACTGAAGAGTACTGAAACCACAAACTCACATTGTGAGGACCAATAATGGTGCCAGTCCATGACCGCATGTATATGTCATCAGCATCATCCATTCCATAGCTGACTGTTCCATCTCCAATGCCCTTCTCCCCGCGCTCAAGCTCTTCTAGCAGCCTGAAGTTCCGAGGAACTGGAAGCATTACAAAAAATTAGTAACCTCCATAAGCAGCTAAGATGACTACACGAAATATGCAAGGTCAGTTCATTTTACCAAGATGGAAAATTAAAATATCAAAGAATCAGCAGCAGTCCTAGTGGGTGGCAAAATCCAGAGATTTTTTCTAGGAAATATAGAAACAAATTTAAACTCAGGATATGCAACAGTAGCTGCACGATAGCATAATTAACCATTGAGAAATTATGCAGTAATTAATCTCGCCACAATCTCCTTTTGATACGATGTTACACAATGCAAACCTCATTCTCAGTAGTTCCAAGGTCTGATTAAGAGTAAGAAAGAAACTGCCAATTGCACAATGTGGTACACCACCTATCTATAATCACAACATCATTCTGAATGATCTACCAATACCAAAATCCTTCTGCTAAGTAAAAGAAATACAGGACACTGGGCACACAATTTGCTGGGCGATCCTCAAACCTCCGTGACTATAGAGAATACATACGATGCCTGTAACATAAACACCTGCCGGTGTACAGGCAAGCATCCAGACCGACGATTTGTGTCTACAGGCAACTAGGCAAGCCATGGTCAAGTGAGGATTGTGGTCTTATAGTTTACCACTTGAGATCCCACGCTAGCAATACCCCCCCCCCCCCCCCCACACACACACACACACCCCGTACCTATCATTACACAATAGTACAACAGGGCAGATCATTTGTCAATTGGCCACTAGCACCACCGCTGATTGGTGAAACGGAAAGCACCAAATCTAACACTACATCAGAGTCTCCTCATGTCATGCCATCATCAACCATATCAGCACAACATAAAAGTGTGGCATGCAATCAATCACGTCGCCTACCAAAGATATCAGGTGATCGCTTGAACAGGAAGATCTATATGATATCCAATCACGCGCCAAGCAACTACCAGCACACCTCCTAGTTAATCCCCGACTCGGCGCCTCCTGGTCAGTTGGAGCCAAATTCATCACATAAATTTCCTGAGACGCATCTACTGCCTCAATCCGCATCAGATCGTGAACAACCAACCGGATCGGATCGCAGCGCAGGGCGAGACCAGGCCGGGCCAAATCGCGCGCGGTCGTGGGAAGAAGGGCATAAAACAAAACAAAAGGTAGCGCGCGAAGGAGAAGGAAAAGGAGAATAGCTCACCGACGACGCTCGATCCGGCGCCGGAGCTACCCAGCGTCATGGTGGGCCGATCGGTGCGGCGGGCGGGCGGGCGGGCGGATTCGATCGAGGGAGAGGGAGATGGCGTTGGGGATTTGAGGGATCGCCCTGGGCGTGGTGGGGAAAGGCAAGGTCCGCGGCGGCTCAACGCGAACGAGATTCTTCCCCGTCCTCTTGTGGGGGAAGGAATTCTTCCGTGGAGCCTATCCGCCGTTGGATCGGGAATCGGGGGATCGGATGGACAGGCGACGTGACATTAATTAGGTAATAATTTAAACTTTGTGCGGTAGCATATCTTCATATGGAAATTGAGAGTTTTTCTCAAGATTCACTAATGACTAGACAGGTCGGCGCGCTATGCTGCGCCCGACAATAACTGCATCTTGTATATGTGAGTTTGAGTGTTCTTTGCATATCCCCGTACATGTGTGTGTGCGCGACGTGTTGTTTATATGTTTTTCTAAATATTAGCGTGTCGACCTATGCGGTTCACATGTATTTTTTCTTTCTTTATATGTCTTGTAGGAATATATTTTTGCCAAGATGGATTTTCCATTCAATCAATCAGTTGTGTTACATGAAAGAGTACTCGATTGCCTGATGGCTACACTCGGAGGAAAATAGTCCCCTCAGACTTATGGGAGAGGCTCAGATCCAAGTCAAAAAAATAGTTCACCAGCCTGAACTGGTGATTTAGATAGCTCTTATCTAGGATCTGATGGACGATGAAGCTCGCACATGTGTGGTCTGGGGAGGCTAGTAGTCAACTCCGCATAAACTTGCAGGGGATTTGGTATAAGTGTGAACCACTATGTTCAATGTGAATTTGGGCCAAACAGAATATCCGTGGTAGGACGACTTAGGTACCATATATTATTTTTTTGATCTTCAAAACTAATACTCTTTTTTTGGTTAACATGGTACGGGAGATTGCTCATGATGGTTAGTGGAGGATTGTGCATGATTGTTAGCAGTGCATGGACAGTTGTCATGGTTGAGGCAACGTGACTGTGTTTGATAGGCGCACACAAGTGTGTGCCGTGTGTTGTCTGCATGTTGCTCTAAAAATGTAAAAGTTGGCTTGTCAACCTGTGTGGCCCAGATGTGATTTTGTCTTTCTATTTTTTTGAACTTAAAACACGACCACTCATTTATTATAATCAGAGATAGAACATCTTACAAACATTCCTCCAGTACAGATAAAACTCCACTTCTTGCAACAAGGACCCTAAAGAGGGATGAAGAAACGCAATCAAATCCTTCTTCTTCGCGGTGGACAATATCATCGCCGACGCCGGGGACGAACCACTTGGTCTGACGAACTCCACCGAGGAGAAGTTCTGCCTCACACTGGAGGGATAGGAAGTTGCCTTTCAGCCAGAAGAAACCACGACAACCTTGACGATGTTGGCAACAAAGCACCGCAGTGGGTTGCATAGCTCCCTCGGGAGACTATCCTGCAAACATCGATGGAGTGCCCATACATCTCAAGCGCAGACACGGAGGATATGCACCAGATCCGGACGCTATCTGCATCACCAGCAGCTTCCCGCACCACATCACCACCAAGATAGCATCGGGGGAGAAGGGAAGCCGCGAGATCCAGGAGAAGAGGAGGAGCGAAGATCTTATTGGAGGGGGCGCCGACGAAGAACTCCACCTCAGGCCGCACCTCGCCGCTGCGATGAAGAAGCCACCAGCGAACATTCTGCCAATGTCCGGATACATAGGAACTTCGCGAGGCCTTAGGTAATTCCGATACAATATTTTGTGTAACTTTATGCTTTAAACTATTTGTGTAATTTTTTGTTTGACGATCGATAGATGTTGGCATGGAGCCTCATGGAGAGTCCTCCTATTTCTCTCTAGTTGATGAAAATAGTCATGTGAGATCTTACGTGGGTTGGATGTGGGGAAAACTCATTAATTTTCTGATTTATTACTAAAAATTCATTTGTTTAAAATGGTTTTGAAAATGTTGTCATAATCTATTTTTAATAAAGGAAAACTATGTTGATGAAGTTGAAGAAAATAGTCATATGCATGCATAAAAATGTTCATATATGAAATGGAACTTTCATGGTGTACGTATTTCAGAAATGTTCATGCATAGAAATAATATGTATTAAAAATTAAAGTTTTTTTAAAACATACATTTAGAGAACTTGTTCATATGTGTGTAAATTACATCTCATCTGCCTCCTCAAAAGAGGATCTCGCAGAAAAAAAATTGAACATAAAAAGTAAAAAAATAACAAACACCAATCAAGAGAAAGTTATAACTAAAATCTTGATAAAAAAACAAAAATGAAAAAGGAAGAAATTTGAGAAGAGCAATGAGAAAGAATGAAAAATGGCTACCGATATGTTGGTTCATCATTTGCCTGAAAAAACTAATTTTGGCGTGGAATAAGATTTGCCTCTAGTGAAATACTGAATGGTAAGGTTATTTTGATTCCATAGAGGACATTTTCTTTTCTTCCCTGCTATGTTTTTGTAAGATAACTATGCTTATTTAGTTATTGTTTCTTTCTATTAGCGGACGGTAGCATGTGCATATTTTATTTTCTTTCCTGGCTAAGCAACGTACTGTATCTTTGTCTCAATTAAAAAAAAAGTACACACCTGACGCCAAAGCTATAGTAGTACATTGCACCAGCAGCACAACAAGGTGGCCGAAAAGGATTTGCTTTGACAGCTGCCAACGGTCCAACATGCCAGTGTGCTAGAAAAGGCAAATGGCCTCAACGGACTTGAATTTATCCACGCATAAACCATATAGAGATTCCGAATGACAGCCGTCTAGACTTTTTTTCGTGAGGACAACTTTAACATAATGCATTGAAATGAACATGTTTGAATGTGTTCATGGATAATGATAGGGAAGTCGGTCATTCAATTCGAACTAAATAGGTTAGCGCGCTCCACCGTGCCCGACTAAAAAGGCATAGTGTGTAGATGATATTCGATGAGCTTGCATATCCATCGATCAAACAACAACAGAACTAAAGGTAGTGATGACATGATTTGAACCTATGATATTTGTACCCAAAACAAACGCGCTATCAAGTTGCTCTACATCCCTTTTCTAAATTCAATTGTTGTACAATGCCATTGTACACAATTTCTGTCTTTTTTTCCACATCATAATTTACTTCTTCTTTCTATTTTAATAAATTACATGATTTGTGCCAACCCATGCAATACCAAACAATGTCAAATAATGTTTTGAGAGGAAATAAATTTGACAGGTGATATAATCCTCTCATCTCGCCACCGCCTCTTTTACTCGTGTTGCAACTCGTGCTGCTACTGGTCGTGGCTGCCACCCATGGTGGTGCACTGGTGCTGTTGTTTCTTCCTATGCATCTCGGTAGTGCAATCGCAAGCACACCTACATACACAACACGCAGGTAACACCACCATGAATGCACACATATAGATGCCAACCAACACACCGGCAAGCACGCACGCACACATTATGTTCTTCACAGGAGGCACTCGATCTGCTTTGGATGCAAGGCCAACGCCCACCTGCTTGCCACCTTCATCCCCCGTAACTAAAAAAATCTGTAACAAAAAAAGACCCTCTTTTCCTCACCCCTCTACTCTTTCTGCTCGCCACTGGCCAGGGAGGGGCCACCAAGGGCACCATCTTGGTCTGCTGCCGACGCCCACCACCATCGTCGTCGGAGATTGCCCCCCCACCCACCCACCCACACACACACGCGCGCCACCTCTTTCTTCCCTCTTCTTTCCCGATCTCTTCATGATCTCCACACTGAGCACCATCGCCACCACCTCCTTCGTCTTCAGCTGATACCGCCGGAGGCCAGCAACTGCGTAGGCCCGGCCCTCCCTTCTTCTCCCAGCATCCCTCTCTTCTTCTCATCTCTCTCCCTCCTCTATCTTCATGTCTCCCTCCTCTCTGTACCGCGCCGCCTACGCCTAGGTGCCCTCAACCGGCGAGAAGCTCGCCGCCTGCGCCTCAGTCGGCCCCAGCTGGTGAGTAGTGGGCCCTCTTCTCTCTCTACCTCGCTGGCAGGCCCACACGGCAGCGTCTCTGCCACCAAGGGAGTGTCCCATCGAATTAATAGAACTCACTAAATACTAAATACCAAATTTCAGCAGGGAAAACCAGCAGACACCTAGGTACCCTGTACAGGCAGAACGGACACTTCCTGGATGAATCCGGCGGCGGCCAGCATGACCACCGCATAGTCTCTCCCGACAACCACTAGACACCCGCGAAGAATGGCAGCAAACACAGGGAGAACTAATAGCGGGGAAGAACCAAAGAATGGAGAAACCAAGAGGCGACTGGAAAGGAGGGCAATGGCAACGTGAAGCCCCTAGAAGACACACACGCATCTACTTATACAGATGATCGATACAGCCTGTGCACCACCTATCAGAACCGACCTGACATTTACCAATCTATCATTCTTAAGAAGTTGCTCCCCACTACTACAATTCTCTTTACATGCAGCCTATCCACCTCAACGATCTTGCAAAATCAGCAACTCTAAACATGCAAACATGCCATGTCATCCCTTCAATTTCTATGTGTACGCAAACTATTGAACCCTTATTGCGTTTCATTTCCAGCGGTAAACCTCTTCATGTTCCCAGGCAATTAGTTGACATTTTAACTACCACACTATTGGGCTACAAATACCTCACTGATGTTTCCCATCCTAATCCTTTGTCTCCTTCTCAATACCTTAAATTGCACCGGCTCGATCTATTTCATCTCCCGTAGACAGTGGTGCCATTGCAGCCTTGCTCTTCAACTTCATCATACCACACAACTTCGTGCAAGCATATAATCATGGAAAATCAAGGATTAAAAGCACCCGTTGTGGATGCATTGCGGTGAACATGGCTTAATTAAGCTCCAGCGAGATCACATACCGACGATCTGAGGCATACGGACGAAGCAGTCGGTGGTCTCGAGCGTAAATCTAATCTTCCTCTCTCTATCTCCGTGAGCGAATCTGTCTTGCTGCTGAAGGCGATGAACCTGAAGACCTCCATCATCGATTGCATGCCGTGTGCTGCCATGACTGTTCCCTGCAATCATGTTGTGGTGTCTTCCCGAGCACATTCTCCTGGTCTCTCTTGCGGGTTGGAGTATCATGGACAACTTCCCTATTCCTATCTTGCATGAGTACGCTGATGACCTTGGCATGAGTACGCTGATGACCTTGGCATGAGTCCCAGATGAATGAAAGACTGAATTATTTATCACCTAAGGATGCATGTTTATTGGTTTGTTTTCTAGACTGTGGGAGCATTTTGCAATCTGAATTCTTATACTAGAACAGTGAAGCATATATAATTAAGTTACATCAAGGGTTGGATTTAAATTTTTTTTGACTTGGAACAATACGAGGTCTTATACAAATAAATTAATCATTGCCAACGTTTGCAAGAGATAAAAATAAAGATAAGATTATCAAGCCATTCTTGAGCACTACAGATTGTGTTCCTAACTCTATGAATCAACACCATATGTAATTCATGTCTAAGGGTTTCCTTCCAATTACCCAAGCCCATCTCGCCTCACGATCATATGACTTCGTTCGATTTTACCAAAATATAAAGAATCCATTTGATTTTCAATTATTTTTCCTAAAGTTTGTTCTATATTTTATCTTCCTTCAAGATTGCCAAGGAAAACCTTGCAAGTTACAAATAGTTTTGAATCCAGTATTTAAACCGGAAGCACTAACGACATGTTCTCACAAAAACCATATATTAACTAGCTGAAAATGGATAATGCAAGCTCATCATATCGTTTGCCAATTCTAAATCATATGCACCATGCATGAAAAAAATGCTACTTATGTTAAATAAAAAAAATTACAATTACAAGATAAATCATATGTGTATTTAGTTTTAGTTATCATATTATTAATCCAAACAATCATGTTTCATACAATCAAATCAGTTTAGGATGTATTGCAGCCAATCCCACAGCAACGCGCGGGGTATTATCTAGTTTATATAGTGACACATGCCACCTCAATCAACATGCATGATTTTTTCCATTATATTACATTACATATATTTAATAAATATTTTTAACTACACAATAAAAAACTACAATACAAAAATTGTATTTTTTTTATTTTTTGTTTATATACTATTAATTCAACTATTCATGTTTCATGCAATCAATCATTCAAAATATATCGCAACTGATTCCCGCAGCAACGCGCGGGGTATCATATAGTAAGTAATAAAAAATAGAACAACGGTCCCACATGGCAGCGTGACAAAACCAGATGATAGCCTCAACGCTCACCAAAATAGCCACGCTTCAACCATGAAGGGATGATCAAATGTTGGATGAAAGTTTAAATGGTTGTTCTAGAGAATGAATGAAATTCATATAAAACGAATGATGTTTGTTAAAATTTAAAATATTTACAATGAAACAAAAAATCGAAAAAAAATAACTTTTAGAAAGTCAAGCAAGGTGCGAGAGGGTGACCTGGTAGACATGGCCTTCGAGGGCGTCGACACCATTGTTGTCGTTCGCTCTGTTGTCACCGGCTCTATCATCGTCGATGTCATCATCAACTTCGTCCTTCGAGTAGTCAAACGCATCCCAAGGGTGCAGCAACCCTGGTCGGACACCGTTGCTCGCTTGTGACTCAACTTCTTGTCCTCCTTTGTGAGTCGATGAGCCTCGGTCACCACACTCATGACCTTGCAACCGAGGATACAAGAGGCACGTTCGGACTCGGCCAAGCCAAGTTTGACGAGTTGGTCGTTGAGTCGACGATGAATGGACTTCTGCACGGTTGTCACAACCCCAGTTTAGGTATGTGCTAGGTTAGCAAGTAACTTTGAATCATATTAAAAATTTCAAAAGAAATCAATTCAAATCAAATTCAAATGCAAAATGGGAGAAGGAACCCCCCCAGATGAATTAATTCAAAAGGCCAGAAATAAATCTTCTCCAAAAATTCGTATTTGATTTTTGAAAAGTCTTATAAATGAGTGTGATCACATATCAAGTGATGTGGGACCCACCCCATGCTCATGGATTTTTCAAATATTCAAACAGGACCTTGGAATTAATCAAAAACCCCTATTTGATTTAAAGTTCAAATTATTTGAATTTTAAAAATGTTCAAACTTTATAAGTGGCTAGTCTATTATATTATAAGGCCATATATAAAGTTTCAGCATTTTATAAATTGCTTTGCTATTTTTTTAGCAGAGCCAAAAGAAATGTCAAAAAAATAAATAAGAAAAAGAAAACAAAAACCTTACCTCTCGCTCAGAGCGAGGCCCAGCAAGCCAGGCCCACCTCCTCCACCTTGGTGTCTTCCTCCCCGCGCCCACAAGCAGCACGGTGGCGAGGCGCCGACAGGCGTCTAGGCCTTCCCTGGACACGTCTCCATGCCACGGAGACGCCTAGAACACCCCGCGGCCATTTCCCCCTCTTCTACGTCCTCGGCTCTCCCTCCTCGTCGTTTTTCTCGTCGCCATCGAGAGCTCGTCGGAACACGCCGCCACACCCACGCAGCCACCGACGACTAGAGCTTCCACCAAGCTGTCCCCCGAGATCCTCCCCGAGCGCAACATCGATCTACAGAAGATGGCGATGCTGGAGCCCAACTAGACGCCGCAATCGTGCTCGCGCCGTCGCCGGAGCCGAGGAAGATCGACGTCGAATTCGTCACCGTCGCACCACCAATCGCCCCGCCGTCTGCACCGTTGAGCTCAGCGTGAGCTTCTCACCGTTTCCCCCAACCTAGCACCGCCCCATTCGTCCTCTATGCTGCTCCACCATGCGAGCAGAAGCTCGCCGCTGCCATGGACGACGGCGAGGAGGTTCCAGTGCCCCTCTGTTCCTCCCGTGTTGTCCATCATGTTCCTCGACCTCCCAGGGGCACGACGCACTTACTCCTGCGTCTGGACGGGCTCTGCAGCGACGACTGCGTCAAGGCCGTGGCTCCGCTGCCGCTAGAGCTCGTCGCCGACGTGCCTCCGATGCCTTCCGGTGGCGCTGCTCTGCACCAATCGACGCGCACAAGGGAGGGCTTCAAGATGGAGGTCGCAGCGCTCGAATCCGTGCCCGGAATAGCCTCCCGTGTGGGCGCCACCGCGTCTGGTGACGCCGGGGTTGAGCCGCCGACAGCCCGCCGACGTGGCAGTGGTTAGGGGCTTAACCCCACCTGGGTTAAGTGACCCTGGGTCACTGCCAGTGGGCCCAGAGCCCCCCTAATCTCTCTGGTTAGTAAAAACTAACCGGGATTTTAAACAGAGAGGCTGACACCCAGGTCCCACACGTCAGACCCCCCCACCACGTCATTCTTACGCAGCAGTGACACAATAAAGGCTTTTCTAATTAAAAGAAAATCAGGAAATTCCAGAAAAAGGAATAAACTTAAGAAATTCATAACTAATTCATTTTAACTCCAAATTTGACAAATAATATATGAAAAATGATCAGGAGAAAACAATCTATCCAAAAATACCACTTTCAACTATGTTTGAGTTGAATTTAAATGTGACCAGTAGCATTTTCTATTTGGATTAATTGGAACTAAATCAAATTCATTTCAAATGCTTTTGCAAGTTGAACCATAGCAACATACCACATTTCAATTGCACATCAGAGGCATATCATACACATTTCAATATGAATTACATTGATCACACAATAGCATTTACAACTTGGCTAACTTGAATTCAAATTGGAGTTTGAATTTGCAATTTCATTTGCAATATACTCCATTTAAATGGAATTGCCTCACACATCAGAAACATATACATCAAGTTTCAACCTTCAACCATGTGCTTGTGCATTGTACTTAATATGCTTCGATGTTTGTTGTTTGTCGAATAGAGGTGGAGCCGGAACCAGAGTCCACCCCCTTCGTTGAAGACCCTGAACCTGAACCTCGTCAGCAAGGCAAGAAAACCCCCATTGATCATGTCGATAAAATCCCAATTCTTTCTCATGTCTCGCTTATGCATTGTATAGGATGATTACCATGCTACGTTTCTACCGCATAGATGAACCCATTCCTTTGCATGACCTATCATTTGTCACAGTAGTAAGCAAACCACAATCCTAGCAAATGTAGGAGTTGAATGATATCATGTGGCCCCTGCAATTGTTACTGCTTATTGCATGCTTAGAGTGATACCATGTTGATCCTGTTATGTGAGACGGGATGGTAGCAATCATGTTGATGATGGTGGAAATGTGTTGGTGAATCTACCCTAATACAAGGTGAACGATGAGAGGCTGTGTAGGAGTACACAGTGGGTTGTCTCGTTGAACACCGCCCTAAGTCCGAGTTCTTGTGTGGTGATCCAAGATGAAGAGTACAACCGCACATTGGGCTCACTGACCCCTCTCAACCTATTAACTCATCCCTTTCGATGTCCAGATGTCGCAGTAGTTCGGAGTTCTGGTAGGTTTGTGGCCTGGCTACTAAGTGAGAGAACGGCTCAGCCGAGACCGGCTTATGCACCACGCACACATCATCTGGGTCCACTTCGGTAAACCGGCCAGGTTCACGATAGTGGTAGCCCACCCAGGTAGGCGGCTTTCTTGGACTAGATCGGCTATGAGGTAACAGTTGTGGTGAGCATCCTCGCTGTCACCTCTTGAACGATGACACGCAAAAGGCTGTAACTGATGACACGTATGTGTAGCGGTACACCCCTGCAGGGTTAACAAAACTATTCAAATAGCCGCGTCCGCGGTAAGGGACTACTTGGAAAGCTTAGCTTGATTATTAGACAACTTGAACTGGATACTTCGAAAATACACCAAGATAAGTGTGAGTGCTATGGCGTGCTTTCTCGTGGGGGAAGTCGAGGAAGGCACCATAGTGGTGTAATTGGTTGGAGATGTAGTGGACTCGTGTACGCTTCTTACCTCAAGTCTGGTACTCGTAGTTC
Source organism: Bromus sterilis (assembly GCA_950022295.1). Lineage (NCBI taxonomy): Eukaryota > Viridiplantae > Streptophyta > Magnoliopsida > Poales > Poaceae > Bromus > Bromus sterilis. The sequence goes on along the minus strand of OX465596.1, from coordinate 339,501,438 downwards.
AGGACTAGCCAAGTCAAAGATGTCACTTCTGCAATTGAACCCCACCTCCCTTTACCTTGATACATGTGCATGAGTAGTATAGTTCCTACGTAAGTCTTGCTGAGTACGACTTTGTACTCACGTTTGCTTATTCTATGTTTTAGATGAACCCACCTACCTGATGGTGGCTTCTACCCGAAGCTCGAAGAATGAAGACTCAGACCAAGACCAAGCTAGTTTAGTCCCAGTCAGACGACTGTACCCTCGTGGAAGGGCTTGTTTATAGATAAGGCTTCTCTAAGCCACTTGTTAAACTTGTCTGTACTCAGACCTACTTTGCTTCCGCATGTTTGATGTAATGTTGGATCACAGACTTGTGATCTCTGTGTGCACTCTGTAAGAGTTATCTATAAAGTTGTATACTTTGTAGAGAATTGCAATGATACCTGCTGTTCATACTAGGCATGTGTGTTGCGTGTATGATTATAACATGCATGTCTTAGTATGGGTTTTCGAAACCTTAGTTGTGATCTGGCTGGCGGTCTTTTATACACCAAGTGGCCCTTAGATGTGCGCAGCTTGGGGCATCGCGATGCGTTTGCTCGTGACTCTGTCACGTGCACACTTTGATGTATGATCGAGCCCGCCCTAGACCCCGACTAAGTGATCGGGCTGGAGTAAGTCTATGTAAGGGTTATGATACAATCAATAGTATGGTTTAGGCGACTTGTCTATGAGTATGGGAGTTCACCACCCATATCATTTAGACTTGTGTGCGTACGATGAGGACCCATCTCAGTTGATCATCCGGCCTGGATGGGATGCCCCTCACGTTCGATGCTTTCCGTGGACGTTCTGTGCTTGGCCTTGTCTTCTTAGACAAGTGGGTACGGTTCTCGTCTCTCCATATGATTGTGTTGTAGCGAGTCTTGCATACGCTAACCCCGGGTCCCGACAACGGTGATCTTGGGTCGTCGAGGATGTCCATGTCGACTCAGACCTAGTTTAGCACCATGTTAGACATACCAAACGCCGCCCTGCGTGTCTCATTGCACCGCTCCCGACTCGCCTTCTTGGTTGGCGCCTTGTTGGCAATCGTCGGGCCGGACGCCTCCTTCTCCTTCTTCACCTTCATGTTGCACAGGGTGAAGCGACCGACTTGGTTACTCAGTGCGAGGGTTGATCCTCCTTGACGCAACATCGAAATTGGACGTCACGATAATGGAGAGAGAGGTTCCTCTTTCACACATAGTGCACTTTGGAAATGTGGTTGCACGGTGATGCCGAACCACAGTCACTCCATTTATCCAGAGGAGGTGGTGTTGTCCAACAACTATGAGGAGTGATACATATATTTTGAATAACTATTTTCTACTATAATTTATCCTATTTTTGATAATATAATTCACATTATGATGTTGCTTTAATGTCTTTTCTCTCTTATTTTGCAAGAAACAAACTGCGAGGGAGGTTACCGGTAACTGGAATTATAGGGAAAAAATAACAACAATACAAAACCCAAATATTCGGAGCTCCAAATGACCTAGAAATTTACGAAGCACTGTTTTGGAATATATGATCAATTGTCACACTAAGAAGTACCAGGAGGAGCCACCAGGCCTCTACACGGTTGAGTGGCGCGACCTACCCCCTGTCCTTGCCACCCACCCGTGTGGGGCCGTGGGACCTCCTCTCCATCTCCCGTTTGGCTATATGACTCCTCCCAAGAATAAAAAACCACAGAAAATATTCAGATCCATTCGCAGTTGTCTATGAGGTGGAACCTTGGCGGAGCACATTTGCCCTTCGGCGGGTTGACCCCGCCGGGGAAACTTCCCTCCGGGAGGGGGAAATCGTAGCCTTCGTCATTACCAACACTTTGTTCATCATGGGGATAATCATCTACATCAACATCTTCACCAACACCATCTCATCGAAAAATCCTAGTTCATGTAGGGGCACGCAGTACGCTACACTACTGCAAAATAAAATTTCTTATCGCGCACATAAAAAATCACTGCTACTAGAGATGAACTACATGATTAGGGTTTACCACTAGACACGCGGTTGATGGCTTCTCGCCCCTCATTGGTTACCCCAAGTGGAATGTTAAGAAGTAGACAACAACAAGTTTCCCTCGGTGGAGATACCGAGGTTTAGTCGACCAGTAGGACTCCAAGTGCTACAAGTAGGTGATCAAACGAGCAAGGCAACGTTTGAGATTAGTTACTCACTTGACCTGGACCTGCACACAAAAGCAAATAACTTTCCTCCCAACGAGTTCAGAGAGGCTGTCAATCTATCCTGTCTTGTTTTTTACTCCCTTCGGTCCTTTTTACTCTGCGTTTCAGAAAAAATTTGTTTTCCCGTAATGCTCTGCTTGTTAGCGTGTTTACGATTTTTCTTCCAACTCTACCCCTTCAGTCGTACTGCACGCGCGCTCACATTAATTCTCAGTTGTTCCCGAGGATGCCTGTGAGTCTCTTCGTGTCCTCGTCAATCGTCAGCTCCTCCTAGTTCGGATCTTCGCTGTTGCTCTCTACATTTCATTTTTTTTATTTTCGATGTCCCGTTCATCTCCATGGAAGACATGAAGCCATGTCGCTTTGGGTTGACAGCCAGCCCATGGACGAGGAAGACAACCTATTCTGGGACGCCGATGTGCTTGCCGAAGGCGCGACATGCTTCTGTAAGTCGGCGCACTCGTGGACGGCGACGTGCTTGCAGAAGGCAACATGCTCCTGGAAATCAGCGTGCTCACTGACGGCGACGCACTAACGGACAAGGGTGGCGCCATGTGAGACGTCCCAAACGTATCTATAATTTCTGCTTGCTCCATGCCTGTTTTGTATGACTTTGCCATGTTTTTTCTTGCACTTTCATACACTTTTTATCATATTTGGACTAACCCATTAACTCAGTGCACCTAGTTGCTAGTTATTGTTTTTTTGCTGTTTTTTTATTTCAGGTTTTCCGGCCATTAAAAGTGCCCAATAAATCCCCGAAAAATTATATAAAAAATCAGCGTCACGGAAGCTTCCGGAATAACCAAGATATGGCAGGAGTGCCACCACCAGGGGCCCGGGAGGGTCCCTGGCGCGGCCCCACCCTAGGCCGCGCCAGGAGGCCGCCTGGCTTCCTAGTGGCCCCCTCAGTGCCCCCCTTCGCCTATATTTACCCCCCTTGACGGAAACCCCTAATATCGATCTGCTATTCCCGTTCTCCTCTTTGTTCTGCCGCCACCACCCTATCAAGATCGGGGTTGCCAGGAGAAGCTGCCCCGACACCCTGCCGGAAGGAGGAATCCCCTCCAGGAGACCATACATCGCCATGGATGCCTCCAGATGTGCCTTGAGTAGTCCCCCTTGGACCATGGGTCCGTGACCAGTAGCTATGTGATGTACTCCTCCCCTCTTTGTGCTTCCACTTTCGAGACCTCGTGAGCTGCCTCACATGATCGAGGCACTTTTGTAGTTTTCTATGTTGCTATGCTGAGTTTGCTGGGATCTGATGGATTATGAGATTATGTTCAGATTGTGATGAGTAATATATTTGGTTCTCTTTTATATTTGTGTTCTTTAGTAAATTCTTGCATGTTCTCCGTTGCCGTATTTTACTTTGGCCAAGTGATTTTTTGCAACTCCAAGAGGGAGCGTTATGCTTGATTGTGGGTTCAGCCCCTTGATGTCTAGCTTGAGTGACAGAAACATGAGACTAGGTGATGTGCTGTTGCCACCAGGGATAAAACAACGGTGCTTGTACTTTCGGGTGCAAGGATTGTTTAATTTACGCATGGTTCTTTTAATGTAGTTGTCTGTTGCTTTGAGTTTACACTTTGGGTGGGATTCACAACTTAATACCAGCAAGATGTTCTGGATAGATATCTCAAGGTGGATGATTCGTAGTAGATGCAGATGGATTTCGGTCTACTTACCTTGGCGTACTGCCCATTGCTTTTGAGCCTCTTCCTTTCTTTTGTAGCATTGTTAGCATTGCGGTGTGTTTATAATACTGTCAATTGCCCAACTATGATTTGTTTACCTCGCTAGCACTTTTATCGTCTTTTGGGAGAGAGACATCACTAGTGAACATCATGGGACCCCGGTCCATATTCACATCATTGTTTACACTTTCGATTTACTGTCAGTTCTTACTTTCAGTTGCCACTATTATTATCTCTTGCATTGATCCTTTGTAAACAGCAAGGCCGGAGGAATTGACAACTCCTCTGTACTCGTTGCGAGCAAAGTTATTTGTTGTGTGTGCAGGTCCAGGCGAAGTTAGCAACCTCGGCGCCACTGTTCACTTTACCACCTTCTTGTATCTCTGCGAGTCCTACGGGAGACAAACCCTATCCTCTACATAGGGGAAATTCTGCTGCTACGCTACATCTCACCTTCCACTTGGGGTAACCAACGAGGAGCGAGAGAAGTATCTTCCTTGCTAGCATCAAGCAATTTCCGGCGCCGTTGCCGGGGACTCCAGCCTACAAGATAGGGGAGTTGCACACTATCTTCTATCTTTGCTTTTTAGTCTTGCTAGTTTACCTTTCAGTTTTTGCTTTCGTGTCCTGTAACAGCCCAGATTTCAGAAAAAATAAAAAAATTGTTTTCGGTGTGAATTGTTTGATTGTCTGAATTGTTTGCGGTGTTTGCATCCCCGATCTATCGATCAGCGATTATTTTCCCCCTCTTATCTCGTACCGTACGGAGACCGACCCTTGCCACCCTGACACTCGACTTTTGCGACACCCGGTTTCACCCGATTACCGTCGCGAAACCTGCACAAGACCAGCCGCAGCCAACGGAACGAAAAACCCCGTTTAATAAGTAAATGGGATATTTTTATAGCGCGCCGGAAAGTGTTCTCGGAATGGTTCCAACGTGAGGTGAACGCCGCCGGCTCGATGCGCTGATCGCGCAGTTCGAAGTTTTACCCGAATATGAGGTCCCGCGGACCGCCGACGGTCAGAAACGTAAACACCGCGCGCGCGAGAGAAAAACCGGGGATGTTTTTGCAAACTGCCAGCCACCTGGTCTATATAAAGACCACCACTCTCCCACCCCTTTCTAGGGTTTCCCCTAAGCCAAAATTGCAGCCACCCCCTCCAAATTGCTCAGATCTTCCTCAAAATACCCCCAAAACTCAAAACCCTAGCCTCCGAGCCAATTGGAGCCGTCAGATCTCAGATCCAACGGCCCCAGAGGCGCCACGTCGCCCCCAATGGAGCAGCAGCCAGCCCCTCCGCGCCGGGCCCCGCAGGGTCAGATCCGGGCCGCGCCGGGCCCGCGCCTCTCCCTCCATGCCGTGGAGCCTCGCCGCCCGCGCTCCTCCGGTGGGTCGCCGGCAGCCGCCGCCGCGGCCTTCCCCTCTCCTGAACGCCACCTCCTCCTCCGCCGCCGCGGCCTTCCCCTCTCCTGACCTCCTCCTCCCCTCTCCGGAGCCTCCATGGCCATAGCTCGGACAGAGCCCGAGCTCCTCGCCACCGGCCCACGGGATCCCAACGACCGCGCCTCACCGCCGCCTCCCTCTGGGTTCGACCGCCCCCTCGCCTCCTCCAGCCCGACCTCGCCCATCGCGCTGCCGCGCCTTGCCGCCGGAGCGCCGCCACCGGCGACGGCGCCGTCCGCCGCCACCTCGTCCTCGTTCCCGATCGGATCGGGTGAGGCGAGCCAACCGCCTCAGCCGCTGAGGGCCGCGGCCCAGCCGATCGAGCCAGCCCACGCGCGCCTGCCCGCGGCCCAAGCCAGCCTCCCAACCACCTCTGGCAAGATGGGCCGGCCCATGGTGAGCAGCCCGAGCCGCAACCTTTTTTTCTGTGATTATTTTCTTTTTCTAATTTTTGCTAAGTCTGAGATATTTGTTGTTGTATTCAATTTTGCGACATAGATTGCGATCAAACCGTAGCTCGGATGACGTTGCGCCCAAAAGGAAAATTGTTTAGAATTGTGTGTAATTTAGTTCATATTTTGTGAGCATTTTGATTTGAGGCCATCTTGATTTCGTTAATCACTGTTGAAGTGGGCATCAGACTGTTAACTGCTAATTTTCCTGTTAGTGTGTTGCTGCTGTTATTTTATTTCAAGTTTGATTGATGATTGTGACACATCCATGAGTCCTATTGCATTGATTCTTTTTGCATACTGTTAAGCATCATGTCTACTTCAATCCTATACATTCACATGTCATATTTTCCCGCTGCATGATGTTTGTTTCATCACGCAAAGTAGCTATCCTGCTGTTAGTGTGCTGCTGTTTATATAAAGTTGCTACTTTGCTGCCCTATATCTTTTGAAGCGTGCATCCTATTGAGCATTGCAATATGTCATTTTGATCTATGCCATGTCTACTTCCATTATATGTATTGCATTGTCATGTTTACATTTCTGGTCATAGATATGTTTAGCTCCAAAGTTGCTATCCTGTTGATTGTTGACAGCCACCTCTGTTTTTCACCAAGTCTGTAACTTTCCGATGCCATGTTGCATGCTTAATATCTTTTGATCTGTGATGCATATGACCTCGATTCTTGTTTGTACCTGGTCATCATCATGCCTACTCCATGCTCATATATTGCTATGTCATGTTGCTGAACTTTTGCATATAGTTTTGGTCCTGTTTATACAACATGAAAATAACAGTTTCTGCCATGTTTTCCTGATTTTCACTAAGTCCTAGACCAGTAATGTTTTATTGCATTTTGCTTGGGCTATAATTAATTCTTGATGATGTATATTTGCATGATTCCTTTTGCCATGCCATGCCTGCCATGTCTACTTTAGTTTCATATCATTTTTGTGCATGTTTGAAACCTTTTGCTTGTTTATTTGTTGCTCTAAAGTGTGCTTCCTGATGTTGGCAGATTGTGCTCGTAACTTGTTTTGCTTATATCTTTTTAACAATAACTCCGTTTGGGGTGTTCTTTATATGTAACTTGATTAGAATTTCATGTACTTTGTGTTTATGCTATTGTTTGCTGCTGTTAACCAACCTAAAATATGATTTAGGACAGAACAGTACCAAATCCTTTAATTGTCGTGGGGTACTTAGTGGTATGCCATGTTTAGGTTGTGCCTCACTTAAATTGACTAGCATAGATAGTTTACTTTATGCTTCAACTCTTGTCATGTTTGTGTGCTATGCCATGCTTGAGTGAGATTACATGTTAACAACCTTTGCTCATGTTGTGTAGCTAAACAACTTGAACCATTGTAAATGTGCGGTATCGTCGTGTGTGACGTGTACTTCACTTAACATGCTAGTAACCGCTCTCGACGATAGATGCGATGCCGTAGTGCGTTGCCTCGTGTTGAATTCTTGTTGATGCTTGCTCGTGATTGCTTCGTAGTAATAGATGCTTGCTCGTCAATTGCCTTTCAAGTGTCTCCTTCTTGTGTGCTTCCGCGGGTACCTCTCGGAGACGTTGCGAGCTTGCGATCGACTACACCTTCGGTTTCGTCTTCTCATCAGGTAAGGGGGAGCATATATCATGCTTGTAACTTGAAGCTCATTCGCGCCTAGGTGTAGGATAGAACGATTGCTTGATCCTACCACTTCATATTCATGCCTCTCAAATAAACCCAAACATCCATGTCCTCCACATCCCATCAAACATTGTTCGGCTATGTTACTATTGCTCGCTGCTTAGCCACTTCTTAGTATGCACGCTAGGATGTTATCAATTGTTATCCTGTTACTCCTTGGATTGGGCTATCACTTTATTATATTGTTGTGGATGATATGATTATTATAATGATGACTATATTCGATGAAGGATGGAAGGTCTAGGATATCCCGCCCCGACACTTTGTTCCATTCGAGTCACCTACGACCCGAGTTTCGGGTATTGTGTCTCTTGACGAGCGTGCCTAACCGCGTGTGGGATACTATGGGGTCCCCTCTTCTTACCTACCTAGCTTCAAACATTTCTAGTGGTGGCCCAAGCTGATTTACCATTTGAAACCGTGTGTGTGACTGGTCCGCGGCCAGCATATTTCAAACAACTCGGGCCAGCAGAGACAGAGTTCCTTTGTTGGTCCACGCTGGTGAGCTAGGGAAGCCCCTGAGTTCAGGTGAGCTAACCCCGACCTTAGCCATACGGAAGAGTCCGATCCGAGAGCGCGACCGGCTTTTCGGTTGGGTGTCGACTCCCCGGGGGCCACCCGGATTTGTGCGTTGTTAGTTAGAGGGACCTGTCGTTTCGGATCTCTCGGGACTAAATCATAAAATGGCTGCCTATGATAGGTAGAAACTGAGAGAGATGGGCGTTCGTGCGGAGCCTTGTAATGGGAAGTTGGTACACCCCTACAGGGTTAAATCTTTTTGAGAAGCCGTGTCCACGGTTATGGATGACTTGAGACCTAGTCCTTGTTCATAGACAACAACAACTGAGATGATCTTAACAACTTGATCAATGTGTGCGTGCCTTGACTGCTTCTTCTTCGTCGGGATGCGAAGAGGAGGACAAGGATAGGATAGCTGTTATGTTTGCGTAAGTGATGGTACGAATTAACGCCCCCTCGTTGGTTACCCAAAGTGGAAGGTTGAGATGTAGACATCAGCAAGTTTACCTTAGCGAAGATGCTAAGGTTGAATGTCAAACCAATAGGACTCCAACAGATACAAGAAGGTGGTGAAGTGAACAATGGCGCCGTTCACAGCTCAGGGTTGCTTACTTCACCTGGACCTGCACACACAATAAATAACTTTGCTTCCCAACGAGTACAGAGGAGTTGTAAATTCCTCCGGCCTTGTTGTTTACAAAGGATAAAACGCACGGGATAATAATGATACTGATAGCAACGGAAAAGTAAATAAAGCAGTAATTTGATAGTGGGTGTAAACAGTATTGGAAATATGGACCGGGGTCCTATGATGTTTACTAGTGATGTCTCTCTCCCAAAATACGATAAAATAGCCATGCGAGGTAAACAAATTACAGCTGGGCAATTGACAGGATTATGTGCGCAAACCAATGCTAATTATGCTATGAAGAAAGGAAGAGGCTCAAAAGCATGGGCGGTACGCCAAGACAAGTAGACCGAAATCCATCTGCATCTACCTACTAATCATCCACCTTGAGATATCTATCCAGAACATCTCGCTGGTATTAAGTTGCGAATCCCACCCAAAGTGTAAACTCAAAGCAACAGGCAACTGCATTAAGGAACTTTGCGTAAAGTAAACAATCCTTGCACCCGCAAGTACAAGCACCGTTGTTTCCCCCCTTGTGGCAACAGCACATCCCCTAGACTCATGTTTCTATCACTCAAGCTAGTCATTGGGGGGCATGAACCCATAATCATGCATAACGCTCCCTCTTGGAGTCACTACCTACTACTTGGCCAAAGCAATAAAAAGCAACGGAGAACATGCAAGAATTACTCCAAAACATAAATAGAAAAGAGGAGAATCAAATATATTACTCAAACACAATCTGAACATAATCTCATAATCCATCGGATCCCAGCAAACTCAGCATAGCAACACTAGAAATATTACATACGTGCCTCGATCATGTAGGGCAGATCACGAGGTCTAATCCATGAAGAACAAAGAGGGGAGGAGAACATCACATAGCTACTGATCATAGACCCATGGTCCAAGGTGGACTACTCACGGTACATCTGGGAAGTATCCATGGTGGTGGAGAAGCTCCAGGAGGTGGTTCCTCCCTCCAGAAGGGTGCCGGGAAGAGGTCTTCTGGTGCTCCCGATCTTGGAAGCGCGACGGTGGAACAGAGGAGAGATCGCGAAAAAGGATTCCCGTCACGGGGGTTTCACGTCACGAGGATTATATATGCGAAGGGTGGCAGCCAGGGGGGCCACCAGTGCTCCAGGTGGCCCCCTGGCGCGGCCCCACCCTAGGGCGCGCCGGGAGGGCGCCTGGGGCCCTGGTGGGTCCCATCTTGCCTCCTTGGTGATTCCCGAAGCTTCTTCTACGCTGATTTTTATTGGATTTTTCCCGAATTTTTGGAGCACTTTTAATATGGGGGAAACCTGAAATAGAAAAACAGCAGAAAACAGGAACTGGCACTGGGGTGCACTGAGTTAATAGGTTAGTCCAAATATGATCAAAAGTGTATGGAAGTTCATCAATATCATAGCAATATCACTCAAAAGAGGCATGGAGCAAGCAGAAATTATAAATACGTTTTGGATGTATCAACATCCCCAAGCTTAATTCCTGCTCGTCCTCGAGTAGGTAAATGATAAAAGCATAATTTCTGTGGTGACATGCTAACAACCATATAAGAACTTTGTAGGTAAATCAATCAAGGCATGTAATTCAATTCAGGTCATAACAGGCAAGAGTCTATATTTAGCATTGAAATAAGCAACATAAGAACATAAAGGTGCAAGGGCTCTCGCTGTCCGTGACTCGAATGTCTCCAAATGGTATTTGCATGCAAGAAAGGGATAGGGATATACGAGAAAAAGTATTTTTTTGTTGAGAACTCAATCTACTAAAGTTTCACACTTGGTCTTCTTTGGAATCTTATCTTGACTCATCCCCAGACCACTAGCCAGGTACAAGTCAAAATGATCCACTCCTTTTTGATATTTTGAGCACTCATGCAATGGATGAGCGTAAGCAAGAAAGTTGACACTTAGGATGGCAAAGAGAGAATATGGTGGAGGAGGAAGACAAAAAGGTGTGAAAGCCTCACATCAATGAGGACAATCATAGGCGAGAGAAAGCCAAATGATAGATATGATGTGAGGAGTAGGGATTGCCATGCAACGGATGCACATATGAGCTAAGGTATGCTCTCGAATGGAACTAGTGGGGGTGCATCCAACTTGCTTGGTCAAGACGACTAGAGCTCATTTGAGGAGGCTCCTCATTGGAATATACAAGCCTAGTTCTATAGTGTGAAGGTCCCCACATAGCTATATGCATCAATGATAATCTCTATGGAGTACAAGATATAAGAGGGAGTACGAGTGTGGATCTCTCAAAAGGAATAGTAGTGTGCCCCCTTCTCTCTTTTTATTTATTTTTGTATTTTTTTGTATTTTTTTGGTGGCCTCAATGGATCTTTCTATTTATCTCATTTGTTCTCTTTGGGATCTTTTGATTTTGTCCTCTTTGGGATCTTCTCATTTGTCCACTTTGGAATCTTTTCCTCACTTTAGGGGCAACACTCTATATATTACAAAAAGTATAGAAGATCTTTCACACTTTACAAAGTACTCAAATCATAAAGAAGATGTAACTATCATGATGTATGCAAATGTATGCCTCTGCCAGTGTAGCAGGATATGCAATGATACTAGCGCGTCATGTAGCAATGATTAGGGCAAGGCCCAACTAGCATGCGGCTCATCGATCAAGCAAGTAGCATGTATGACATGAAGATCAAGTCATGAGAAGATGGATGTTGCATGGCAATATATCTCGGAAAGGCTATGGAAATGCCTTGGTAGGTAGGTATGGTGGCTGTTTTGAGGAAGGATATAAGGAGGTTTATGATGACAAAGCGTATCTTGCCAAGGGTTTGGATGTACCAGCGAAGGTGGACGCCAACTCTCGGAGTGATAAGAAAGCAATGCATGTCACAGGAGAGGCTAGCAAAATATGGGAAGGTGGAAGTGTAAACTTTCGAATACTCACATTAGTCTGAAGAACTCATGCACTTATTATCGGTAACTCTCAATATAATAAGGAGGTTCACAAAGAAACAAGTATCCCGAGGAGGAGTGTATGGGGGTTTGGTTATCCTTGTGCATCCTCGACTCATGTTACGTGAGTGTACTCTAATATTCGACCCCTCAGAAGATGTGGTGATCCATCTAGTAGCTAAAGTTCTCAACTAATTTGTAAGTTTTGAAAATAAACACGGATTTACCAAAATACGATATCTATCACTAATAGGTTAAAGCTATTGACACCAAAAGTCCAAACATTACTCAAAACAATACCTCAAAACTATTACAAGTTACTACTACAAAAGAATAGCAACCTCAATTACCTACTTCAAGTCAAGACACAAAACTCAGTGCAACAGGAAAACTCTCTAAACAAGATAAACATGAAAACTCAAGAGAGTTCCAGCAAAAAACTAAAAAAAATCTCTTTGAAAAGATAAACATGAGAACTAAGAGCAAAACATGACAGTAGCTATGAAAAAAGATAAAGAACACACACAGCAAAGATAAGCATGAAAAATCCTATGTTGTGTTCTAGATTTTGGAAGTGGAGCGTGTTTATCTCCCACAAAAAGAAAGCTGGGTTCTAACTTGTTATGAACAGCAAGCAAAGATAAAGAAAACTAAAAACAAAACCTAAGAGTGAGACGCTCAAAGCATAGCACATAACGCATGAAGTGATAAAAATATAGTGAAACGAGAGACGAACTGATAATTGTTGATGGAGAAGGGGATGCACGGGGGCATCCCCAAGCTTAGACGCTTGAGTCTCCTTGAATATTTCTTGGGGATGCATGGGGGCATCCCCAAGCTTGAGCGCTTGACACTCCTGAATCTTCTTTCATCATCTTCTCTCGCACACTTGAAAACTCCCTTCATACATAACTCATCATAATCTGATTAGCGAGGTTAGTACCCATAATAAAATAATTTTTCCTCTACTGGAAATAAAGATATTATTGAAGAGCTACTGTTTATCAAGATTGAAAAAAAGTTTTTGCAAAGAAAAAGGAAGCTTAAGGTTTGCAAAACGAAGAAAAGGAAAAAAAGAACAGAATCTGTGAAAAACAGACCAACAGGTAATAAAGATTTTTTTAGGGATACTTCTGAAACTCAAATAAAAAAACTCAGAACATACGAAAGTTCCGTAATTGTATAGAGCATGCTGTGTAAAAAATTATGCTAAAAAAGATGAACTGGGATTTTTCTGTGATTTTTCTAGTCACGAGGACAGAATCTGTTTTCTGGACAGCATGTCACAACTTTCACTTCCCTGGTCATATGAGGCTATAAATGGCACAAAGCTTGAAAAGTAAAGATACAATGATGTTGCTACAGTATTAACAATCATCAAGACCACTAAAAACAGAAAAAACAAAAATGAAATCCTAAATTCGTTACGGGCTGCCTCCCAAAAGCGCTTCTTTAAAGCCATTAGCTAGGCTTAATGCAAATAGATCAAGTCTTTCAAAAAATAACTTGCCCGTGTGACGGACTCAAAAGGCAACTTAATCTTTTTCCTAGGGAAGTGTTCCATCCCTTTCTTGAGAGGGAATTGGAATTTTATAATCCCTTCTTTCATACCAATAACAGCACCCACGGTGCGAAGAAAAGGACGTCCCAAAATAATTGGACAAGAAGGTTCACATTCAATGTCCACGATAGTAAAATCAACGGGAACATAATTGTCATTGACAATGATAAGAACATCATCGATCTTCCCCAAAGGTTTTTTACGGAAGAGTCGACAAGACGAACACCAAAAGAACAAGGATCAAAAGGTTTTAATTCAAGTATATCATACATTCTTTTGGGACTAAAAGAGGTACTAGCTCCAACATCACATAAAGCATAGCAAGAAAAGTTATTCAACTTAATTTTAATCATAAGATCCAAACCATCTTCTAGCTTTCTAGGTATGGAGGCTTCAACCCTAAGCTTCTCCTCCCTAGCTTTAATGAGAGCATTAGTGATATGCTCCGTGAAGGCAAGATTAAGTGTGATAGTGTGGGGGTCTCTAGACATCTTGTGAAGGAAACGAATAACTTTAGAAAGGGTGCAATTATCAAAATCAAGGTCACTACTATCAAGTAAAGTGGCAGTGGTGTCCTTTAAGCTCACTTGTTTGGTAGCTTCTATAGTCATAGGAATTTCTTCTTCTACGGTTGAGGTCATAGCATCACCATTAATAGGTCCTATGGGACTAGGGGTGCATTGGGTGCTAAGAGTTTGGATATCCTCAACAATTTGGATAGTAGCAACGGTATGATGTGTAGGAAGGCTCTTAATTCTATCTTCTTCCTCCTTTTCTCTAGCCCATCTCTCTTTAAGTTTAGCCATCATCCTAATGTTTTCATTAATTTGCACTTGGCATTCATAGGAGTGACCTTCCTCTCCTCAAGAGGAGAAGTTCTAATTTTAAGCAATTCTACTTCATGGGCTAAATTGTCTACCTTCGATGAGAGGTTATCTAATTTGTCTAGTTTTTCCTCTACACTCTTGTTGAAGGCTTTTTGGGTAGTGATAAAGTCTGGAAGCATACTCTCTAATTCAGAAGTGGAGTTTTTGGTGCTAGGATAAGTTTTGTTGTTCCCATAGTTGTTGGAAGGGAACGGTCTAGGATTGCTACCAAAATTACTCCTATAAGCATTGTTATTGAAGTTGTTTCTAGAGATAAAGTTCACATCTACTTCATCTTGAGCAATCAAAGAATTTAAAGGAACATCATGAGGATCAATAGGAGATTGCTTGGTACGTAGAGACATAATCAAGTCAACTTTTTCATTTAGGGAGGAGATCTCCTCGACAGAGTTTACGTTCCTACCTGTTGGAGCTCTTTCGGTGTGCCATTGGGAATAGTTGGTCATCATCTCATCGAGAAGTTTTGTGGAAGCACCAAGTAAGTTGACATAAAGGTTCATCCCGCGGCCGAATCTAGCAAGTTCCGCGAGGTAAAGTTCAAGCCTGCATAAAAAGTTTGGATAACCATCCAAGTAAGTCAAACCATGCGTAGGGCAATTCTTAACAAGAGATTTCATGCGTTCCCAAGCTTGGGCAACGTGTTCATTATCCAATTGTTTAAAATTCATAATATAACTCCTCAATTGTATAATCTTAGCAGGGGGTAGTACTTCCCAATAAAAGCATCCTTGCACTTATCCCAAGAATCTATGCTATTCCTAGGCAAGGATTGAAACCAGATTTTAGCTTCATCTCTCAAGGAGAAATGAAAAAGCTTAAGCTTAACAATATCACCATCTACTTCTTTGTACTTTTGCATATCACAAAGCTCAATAAAATTATTTAAGTGCAAAGCAGCATCATCTCTAGCACCGGAGAATTGATCTTTCATAACAAGGTTCAGCGAAGCAGGTTTAATCTCATAAGAAGGTGCTGAAGTAGCAGGTGTAGAAATAGGAGTGCAGATAAAGTCACTGTTGTTGTGACTAGTGAAGTCACACAACTTGGTGTTCTCGGAGGAACCCATAGTAGAGCAAGCAAGATAACTATTTTTTTGGTTTTTGCTAAAGGACACTAAAGCAAAAACTGAAAGGTAAACTAACAAGACTAAAAAGCAAAGATAAAAGATAGTGTGCAACTCCCCTATCTTGAAGAGTGGAGTCCCCAGCAACAGCGCCAGAAATTCCTTTTCATGGTACGAATTAACGCCCCCTCGTTGGTTACCCAAAGTGGAAGGTTGAGATGTAGATAGCAGCAATTTCCCTTAGCGAAGATGCTAAGGTTGAATGTCGAACCAATAGGACTCCAACAGATACAAGAAGGTGGTGAAGTTAACAATGGCGCCGTTCACAACTCAGGGTTGCTTACTTCACCTGGACCTGCACACACAACAAATAACTTTGCTTCCCAACGAGTACAGAGGAGTTGTCAATTCCTCCGGCCTTGTTGTTTACAAAGGATAAAACGCACGGGATAATAATGATAGTGATAGCAACAGAAAAGTAAATAAAGCAGTAAATTGATAGTGGGTGTAAATAGTATTGGAAATATGGACCGGGGTCCTATGATGTTCACTAGTGATGTCTCTCTCCCAAAAGACGATAAAATAGCCATGCGAGGTAAAAAAATTACAGCTGGGCAATTGACAGGATTATGTGCGCAAACCAATGCTAATTATGCTATGAAGAAAGGAAGAGGCTCAAAAGCATGGGCGGTACGCCAAGGCAAGTAGACCAAAATCCATCTGCATCTACCTACTAATCATTCACCTTGAGATATCTATCCAGAACATCTCGCTGGTATTAAGTTGCGAATCCCACCCAAAGTGTAAACTCAAAGCAATGGACAACTGCATTAAGGAACTTTGCGTAAAGTAAACAATCCTTGCACCTGCAAGTACAAGCACCGTTGTTTTCCCCCTTGTGGCAACAGCACATCCCCTAGACTCATGTTCTGTCACTCAAGCTAGTCCTCGGGGGGCATGAACCCACAATTATGCATAACGCTTCCTCTTGGAGTCACTACCTACTACTTGGCCAAAGCAATAAACAGCAACAGAGAACATGCAAGAATTACTCTAGAACATAAATAGAAAAGAGGAGAATCAAATATATTACTCAAACACAATCTGAACATAATCTCATAATCCATCGGATCCCAGCAAAGTCAGCATAGCAACATCAGAAATATTACATAAGTACCTCGATCATGTAGGGCAGATCACGAGGTCTAATCCATGAAGAACAAAGAGGGGAGGAGAACATCACATAGCTACTGATCATAGACCCATGGTCCAAGGTGGACTACTAATGGTTCATCCGGGAAGCATCCATGGTGGTGGAGAAGCTCCCGGAGGTGGTTCATCCCTCTGGCAGGGTGCCGGGAAGAGGTCTTCTGGTGCTCCCGATCTTGGAAGCGCGGCAGCGGAGGAACAGAGGAGAGATCGCGAAAAAGGGTTCCCAGCACGGGGGTTTCATGTCACGAGGATTATATAGGCGAAGGGGGGCAGCCAGGGGGGCCACCAGGGGTCCAGGTGGCCCCCTGGCGCGGCCCCACCCTAGGGCGCGCCGGGAGGGCGCCTGGGCCCCTGGTGGGTCCCATCTGCCCCCCCCTCGGTGATTCCTGAAGCTTCTTCTACGCTGATTTTTATTGGATTTTTCCCGAATTTTTGGAGCACTTTTAATATGGGGGAAACCTGAAATAGAAAACAACAGAAAATAGGAACTGGCACTGGGGTGCACTGAGTTAATAGGTTAGTCCAAATATGATCAAAAGTGTAAGGAAGTTCATCAATATCATAGCAATATCACACAAAAGAGGCATGGAGCAAGCAGAAATTATAGATACGTCTTGGATGTATCAGTAAATAGTTGATAGCAAGACTTGTTGGAGGCGATTCCTAATCGAATGCTTGGTTCTCGTCTTACTCTATAATAGACCGTTAGCCACTCATGTATTGCTAGTGCGTCTGCAACCTCACCACTATCCCTGTCTTACCCGTGAGAAGTTAGTTACAAGACTTTGATATATTCTCACCCCTTGCTTTTGTTTTTCCCTTGTGTGTTTTGCCTGATCGGCCGCTGCAGTTGATTACTACCTCGATCCTTCTTCTGGACGCCTTCACGAGTACTCGACGACGACTAGTTAGGTGGATCCTGGCGGATGAGCCTGGACCCGTGTGGTTACGGGGATGGTGTGTTTTACCTTTGACACTAGGCATTTGATTGTAGTCTGTACTCAGACATGTATCTTCCGCTGATGTAATGTGTTTAAGGCAGTTGAATGCCGATTGTATGAGATGCTATATCCATGTAGCTGTAATGTTGTGATATCACGTTGGAAATCCGGGGGATATGGCTTTGTCATATGTCGCGGTGGGACCAATATGTGCTTCGTCCCTCTATCTGGATGGAAACATCTAGATCTGTAACAGTACCGCATATTGGGCCTTACAACTTGGTATCAGAGCCTTACCGACCGTAGGATCCCTTTTTTGGCAAAGTCGAGTCTAGACAAAAACTATTTTGTAGTTACTAAGTTAGTTATCGGAGAGTAGGATTCTTTTTCCTTCTTACCCATGCTCTGGTCAGGACAAGTGTCGTAAGTGTTTTAAATTCTCGCCTTATCCCTTTCAAACTTTAGGATCTCGAGATTGTGGAGTATTTAAATCGTTACAATGCCTTGCTTGCAGCGTATTGTCTCGATCCCGATTTCAGGTTTGGGAAATCCCGTAGTACCTTTAGTCTGTTCGACTCTGGTTTACATCTTGGTCGTCTGTTGACTTCATTCCTCTTGCTCAGTATCCTCACGATTTCAGTGAGGATGCTTCTCATCATCGTTTGGACTATCGTTCCTCCGATTGATCTCCCGATGTTTTCATTTTCCGACGTTGCCGTCTCTCTACGGAAATTTATCTCGACAAAAGTTCGACCTCGACATGGAGCAGAGTCCCTTGTTGGTGGTGTTGAAGATTCTCGACTCTCTTTTCTCTCCCCTCCTCTCCCCCGGATCATCCAGGATCTCGGGATGAGATCCCTTGTTGGTGTTGTTGTATTGTAACAGCCCAGATTTCACAAAAAATAAAAAAAATGTTTTCGGTGTGAATTGTTTGATTGTCTGAATTGTTTGCGGTGTTTGCATCCCCGATTTATCGATCGACGATTATTTTCCCCCCTCTTATCTCGTACCGGACGGAGACCGACCCTTGCCATCCTGACTTTTGCAACACCGGATTTCACCTGATTACCGTCGCGAAACCCGCACAAGACCAGCCGCAACCAACGGAACAAAAAACCCCGTTTAATAAGTAAATGGGATATTTTTATAGCGAGCCAGAAAGTGTTCTCGGAACGGTTCCAACGCGAGGTGAATGCCGCCGGCTCGACGCGCTGATCGAGCAGTTCGAAGTTTTACCCGAATAGGAGGTCCTGCGGACCCCCGGCGGTCAGAAATGTAAACACCGCGCGCGCGAGAGAAAAACCGGGGATGTTTTTGCAAACTGCCAGCCACCTGGGCTATATAAAGACCACCACTCTCCCACCCCTTTCTAGGGTTTCCCCTAAGCCAAAATTGCAGCCACCCCATCCAAATTGCTC
Organism: Bromus sterilis; assembly: GCA_950022295.1. Lineage (NCBI taxonomy): Eukaryota > Viridiplantae > Streptophyta > Magnoliopsida > Poales > Poaceae > Bromus > Bromus sterilis. Next base: position 339,482,753 of record OX465596.1, on the reverse strand, counting down.
AGATCTTCCTCAAAATACCCCAAAAACTCGAAACCCTAGCTTCCTAGCCAACTGGAGCCGTCAGATCTAAGATCCAACGACCCTAGAGGCGCCACGTCACCCCCAATGGAGCAGCAGCCGACCCCTCCGCCGCCGGGCCCCGTAGGGTCGGATCCAGGCCGCGCCAGGCCCGCGCCTACGCCTCCACGCCGTGGGGCCTCGCCGTCCACGCTCATTCGGCGGGTTGCCGGCAGCCGCCGCCGCCCCGCGCCCCGGTAAGCCGCAGCTGCGACCTTCCTCTCCTCTTCCCCTCTCCTGACCTCCTCCTCCGCCGCCGCAGGAACCCGACATCGGCCGCCGGAGCCGCCATGGCCGCAGCTCGGACAGAGCCCGAGCTCCTCGCCGCCGGCCCACGGGATCCCGACGACCGCGCCTCACCGCCGCCTCCCTCTGGGTCCGACCGCCCCCTCGCCTCCTCCAGCCCGACCTCGCCCCTCGCGCCATCGCGCCTTGCCGCCGGAGCGCCGCCACCGGCGACGGCGCCGTCCGCCGACACCTCGTCCTCGTTCCCGATCGGATGGGGCAAGGCGAGCCAACCACCTCAGGCGCCATGGGCCGCGGCCCAGCCGATCGAGCCGGCCCACGCGCACCTCCCCGCGGCCCAAGCCAGCCTCCCAGCCTCCTCTGGCAAGATGGGCCGACCCATGGTGAGCAGCCCGAGTCGCAACCTTTTTTTTCTGTGATTATTTTCTTTTTCTATTTTTTGCTAAGTCTGAGATATTTGTTGCTATATTCAATTTTGAGACGTAGATTGCGATCAAACCGTAACTCGGATGACGTTTCGCCCAAAAGGAAAACTGTTTAGAATTATATGTACTTCAGTTCATCTTTTGTGAGAATTTTGATTTGAGGCCATCTTGATGTTTTTAATCACTTTTGAAGTGGGCATCAGACAGTTAACTGCTAATTTTTCCTGTTAATTTGCTGCTGCTATTATTTTATTGCAAGTTCGATTGATGATTGTGACACATCCATGAGACCTATTGCATTGATTCTTTTTGCATACTGTTAAGCATCATGTCTACTTTAATCCTATGCATTCACATGTCGTATTTTCCTGCTGCATGATGTTTGTTTCATCACCCAAAGTAGCTATCCTGCTGTTAGTGTGCTGCTGTTTATATAAAGTTGCTACTTTGCTGCCCTATATCAATTTAACCGTGCATCCTATTGAGCATTGCAATATGTCATTTTGATCTATGCCATGTATACTTCCATTATATGTATTGCATTGTCATGTTTACATTTATGGTCAGAGATATGTTTAGCTCCAAAGTTGCTATCCTGCTGATTGTTGACAGCCACCTCTGTTTTTCACCAAGTCTGTAACTTTCCGATGCCATGTTGCATGCTTAATATCTTTTGATCTGTGATGCATATGACCTTGATTCTTGTTTGTACCTGGTCATCATTATGCCTACTCAATGCTCATATATTGCTATGTCATGTTGCTGCACTTTTTCATATAGTTTTGCTCCTGTTTACACATCATGAAAATAACAGTTTCTGCCATGTTTTCCTAATTTTCACTAAGTCCTAGAGCAGTAATGTTTTATTGCATTTTGCTTGGGCTATAATTAATTGTTCATGATGTATATTTGCATGATTCCTTTTGCCATGCCATGCCTGCCATGTCTACTTTAGTTTCATATCATTTTTGTGCATGTTTGAAACCTTTTGCTTGTTTATTTGTTGCTCTAAACTGTGCTTCCTGATGCTTGCAGATTGTGCCCGTAACTTGTTTTGCTTATATCTTTTTAACCGTAACTCCGTTTGGGGTGTTCTTTATATGTAACTTGATTAGAATTTCATGTACTTTGTGTTTATGCTATTTTTTCTGCTGTTAACCAACCTAAAATATGATTTAGGACAGAACAGTACCAAGTACTTTAATTGTCGTGGGGTACTTAGTGGTATGCCATGTTTAGGTCGAGCCTCACTTAAATTGACTAGCATAGATAGTTTCCTTTATGCTTCACCTCTTGTCATGTTTGTGTGCTATGCCATGATTTAGTGAGATCCATGTTAACAACCTTTGCTCATGTTGTGTAGCTAAACAACTTGAACCATTGTAAATGTGCGGTATCGTCGTGTGTGACGAGTACTTCACTTAACTTGCTAGTAACCGCTCTCGACGATAGATGCGATGCCGTAGTGTGTTGCCTCATGTTGCCTTCTTGTTTATTCTTGCTCGTGATTGATTCGTAGTAATAGATGCTTGCTCGTCGATTGCCTTTCCAGTGTTTCCTTCTTGTGTGCTTCCGCGGGTACCTCTCGGAGACGTTGCGAGCTTGCGATCGACTAAACCTTCGGTTTTGTCTTCTCATCAGGTAAGGGGGAGCATATATCATGCTTATAACTTTAAGCTCACTCGCGCCTAGGTGTAGGATAGAACGATTGCTTGATCCTACCACTTCATATTCATGCCTCTCAAAATAAACCCAAACATCCATGTCCTCCACATCCCAGCAAACCTTGTTCGGTTATGTTACTATCGCTCGCTGCTCAGCCACTGCTTAGTATGCATGCTAGGATGTTATAAACTGTTATCCTGTTACTCCTTGGATTGGGCTATCACTTTATTATATTGTTGTGGATGATATGATTATTATAATGTTGACTATATTCGACGAAGGATGGAAGGTCTAGGCTATCCCGCCCCGACGCTTTGTTCCATTCGAGTCACCTTGGACCCGAGTTACGGGTATTGTGTCTCTTGACGGGCGTGCCTAACCGCGTGTGGGATACTATGGGGTCCCCTCTTCTTACCTACCTAGCTTCAAAAATTTCTAGTGGTGGCCCAAGCTGATTTACCATTTGAAACCGTGTGTGTGACTGGTCAGCGGCCAGCAGATTTCATACAACTCGGGCCAGTAGAGACAAAGTTCCTTTGTTGGTCCATGCTGGTGAGCTAGGGATGCCCCTGAGTTCAGGTGAGGCTAACCCCGACCTTAGCCATACGGAAGAGTCCGATCCGAGAGCGCAGTCGGCTTTTGGGTTGGGTGTTGACTCCCCGGGGGCCACCCGGATTTGTGCGTTGTTAGTTAGAGGGACCTGTCGTTTCGGATCTCTTGGGACTAAATTATAAAATGGCTGCCTGTGATGGGTAGAAACTGAGAGAGATGGAAGTGCGTGCGGAGCTTTGTAATGGGCAGTTGGTACACTCCTGCAGGGTTAAATCTTTTTGAGAAGCTGTGTCCAAGGATATGGACGACTTGAGACCTACTCCTTGTTCATAGACAACAACAACTGAGGTAATCTTAACAACTTGATCAATGTGTGCATGCCTTGACTGCTTCTTCTTCGTTGAGATGCGAAGAGGAGGACAAGGATAGGGTAGGTGTTATGTTTGCGTAAGTAGTTGATAGCAAGACTTGTTGGAGGCGATTCCTCATCGAATGATTGGTTCTCGTCTTACTCTAAAATAGACCGTTATCCACTCATATATTGCTAGTGCGTCTGCAACCTCACCACTACCCCTGTCTTACCCATGAGAAGTTAGTTACAAGACTTTGATATATTCTCACCCCTTGCTTTTATTTTCCCTTTTATGTTTTGCCCGATCGGCCGCTGCAGTTCATTACTACCTCGATCCTTCTTCTGGACGCCTTCACGAGGACTTGACGACGACTAGTTAGGTGGATCCCGGCGGATTAGCCTGGACCCGTGTGGTTACGGGGATGGTGTGTTTTACCTTTGCCACTAGGCATTTGATTGTAGTCTGTACTCAGACATGTATCTTCCGCTGATGTAGTGTATTTAAGTTAGTTGAATGCCGATTGTATGAGATGTTGTATCCATGTAGCTGTAATGTTGTGATATCATGTTAGAAATCCGGGGGATATGGCTTTGTCATATGTCGCGGTGGGACCGATATGTGCTTCGTCCCTGGATCATGATGGAAACATCTAGATCTGGAACAGTACCGCATATCGGGCCTTACATATCCGTTATCAAAAATACCAAAAATACCTGCTACTACTATGGGTTCCAATGAAAACGCTAAGTTGTGTGACTTCACTAGTCACAACAACAGTGACTTTATCTGCACTCCTATTTCTCCACCTACCACTTCAGCACCTTCTTATGAAATTAAACCTGCTTTGCTTAATCTTGTTATGAAAGATCAATTCTCAGGTGCTGGAGAGGATGCTGCCTTGCACTTAAATAATTTTGTTGAGCTTTGTGATATGCAAAAGTACAAGGAAGTAGATGGAGACATCGTCAAGCTGAAGCTTTTTCCTTTCTCCTTGAGAGGAAGAGCCAAGGAGTGGATGCAATCCTTACCTAAGAATAGTATCGATTCTTTGGACAAGTGTAAGGATGCTTTTATTGGGAAGTACTACCCCCCTGCTAGAATTATCCAGTTAAGAAGTAACATTATGAATTTTAGGCAATTGGATAATGAACACGTTGCCCAAGCTTGGGAACGAATGAAATCTCTTGTTAAGAACTGCCCTACACATGGTTTGACTACTTGCATGGTTATCCAGACTTTTTATGCAGGCTTAAACTTTACCTCGCGGAATCTGCTAGACTCGGCTACGGGAGGAACTTTTATGTCAACCACACTTGGTGCTTCCACGAAGCTACTTGATGAGATGATGCTGAACTACTCTCAATGGCACACCGAACGATCTCCAACTGGTAAGAAGGTAAACTCTGTCGAGGATATCTCCTCTCTTAATGAAAAGGTTTACTTAATCATGTCCCTACTTACCAAGCAAGCTCCTATTGATCCTCAGGATGTTCCTTTAAATTCCTTGGTTTCTCAAGAACAAGTAGATGTGAACTTTATCTCTAGAAACAACTTCAACAATAATGCTTATAGGAGTAATTTTAGTAGCAACAATCCTAGACCTTTCCCTTCCAACAACTATGGAAACAACAACACTTATCCTAGCACCAAAAACTCCACTTCTGAACTAGAGAGTATGCTTAAAGACTTTATCACTACCCAAAAAGCCTTCAACTAGAGTGTAGAAGAGAAATTAGAAAAATTAGATATCCTCTCTTCGAAGGTAGACAACATAGCCCATGATGCTGAGATGCTTAAAATTAGAACTTCTCCCCCTGAGGAGAGGAAGACCACTCCTATGAATGCTATCCAAGTGCAAATTAATGAAAACATTAGGATGTTGGGCAAACTTAAAGAGAGATGGGCTAGAGAAAAGGAGGAAGAAGAGAGAGTTAAGAGCCTTCCTACCTACCACACAGTAGCTACTATCCAAGTTGTTGAGAATGTCCAAACTGTTAGCACCCATCACACCCCTAGTCCCAGTGGACCTATCAATGGTGATGCTACCACCTCAAAAATAGATGAAGAAACCTCTATGAACATAGAGGCTTCCAAACAAGTGAGCCTAAATGATATCGCTACCTCCTTCATGGATAGTAGTGATCTAGACTTTGACAACTGCACTTTTCATGAAATTATTGGTTTCCTACACAAAATGTCTAGAGACCCCCACACTAGCACACTTAATCTTGCCTTCACAGAGCATATCACCAATGCTCTAATCAAAGTTAGGGAGGAGAAGCTTAGACTAGAAGCCTCCATACCTAGGAAGCTAGAAGATGGTTGGGATCCTATGATAAAAAAATCAAATTGAATAACTTCTCTTGCTTTGCTCTTTGTGATGTTGGAGCTAGTACCTCCGTTATGCCCAAAAGAATGTATGATATACTTGAATTGAAACCTTTTGATCCTTGTTCTTTTGGTGTTCGTCTTGTCGATTCTTCCGTAAAGAAACCTTTGGGGAAGATCGACGATGTTCTTATCATTGTCAATGAAAATTATGTTCCCGTTGATTTTACTATGATGGACATTGAGTGTGAGCCTTCTTGTCCAATTTTTTGGGACGTCCTTTTCTTCGCACCGTGGGTGCTGTTATTGACATGAAAGAGGGGAATATCAAATTCCAAATCCCTCTCAAGAAAGGGATGGAACATTTCCCAAGGAAAAATATTAAGTTGCCTTTTGAGTCCGTCACACGGGCTAGTTATTTTCTTGATAAGACTTGATCTCTTGCTTTAAGCCTAGCTAATGGCTTTAAAGAAGCGCTTTCGGGAGGCAGCCCGCAATGAATTTAGGTTTTACTTTTTTTTCTTCTATTTTTAGTGGTCTTGATGATTGTTACTACTGTAGGAACATCATTGTATCTTTACTTTTCAAGCTTTGTTCCATTTATAGCCTCATATGACAAGGGAAGTGAAAGTTGTGACATGCTGTCCAGAAAAATGATTCTGTCCTCGTGACGGGAAAAATTGTAGAAAAATCCCAGTTCATCTTTTTGAGCTGAAATTTTTACACAGCGTGCTCTATACAATCACGGAACTTTCGTATGTTCTGAGTTTTTTTATTTGAGTTGCAGAAGTACCCCTAACAAATTCTTTACTACCTGTATTTCTGTTTTTCACAGATTCTGCCACGTTTTGTCTCTCTTTACTTTTGCAAACCTTAAGCTTGCTTTTTCTTTGCAAAAACTTTTTGGCAATCTTGAGAAACAGTATCTCTTCAAGAATATCTTTATTTGCAGTAGAGGAAAATTATTTTAATATGGTACTAACCTCTCTAATCAGTTTACAATGAGTTATGTATGAAGAGAGTTTTCAAGTGTGCGATGGAAGATGATGAAAGAAGATCCTGGAGTGTCAAACGCTCAAGCTTGGGGATGCCCCCATGCATCCCCAATAAATATTCAAGGAGACTCAAGCATCTAAGCTTGTGGATGCCCCTGTGCATCCCCTTCTTCATCAACAATTATCAGTTCGTCCATCGTTGCACTATATTTTTATCATTTCATGCATTATGTGCTATGCTTGGATCGTCTCGCTCTTTACTTTTCTTAGGTTTGTTTTTTCTTTGTTTGATGTTCATAACAAGTTAGACCCCAGCTTTCTTTTGTGTGGGAGAGAAACACGCTCCACTTGAACTAGAACTCCTCATAGGATTTGCATGCTTATTTTCTTAGCTGTGAGTTGTTCTTTTTCTTTTCTATGCTGCTGGCCTGTTTAGTTATAGTGCTTTAGTTTTCTGCTAGAGATTTTCTTTTGTCTTAGGTTTAGCTTTATATAGGTTGCATGTTTTATCCTGTTAGAGAGTTTTCCTATTGCACTGAGTTTTGTGTCTTGACTAGAAAGTAGGTAGTTGAAGTTGCTATTCTCTTTGTAGTAGTAACTTGCAATAGTTTTGAGGTATTGACTGGAGTAATGTTTGAACTTTTGGTGTCAAGAGCTCGAGCCTATTAGTGATAGATGTCGTATTTTGGGCAATCCGTGTGATTTTCGAAAACCAAAACCCCTATTGAGAACTCTAGCTACTAGATGGATCACTAACCTCTGAGGGTTCGAATATTAGAGTACTCACGTACCATGAGTCGAGGATGCGCAAGGATAACCAAACCCCCATACACTCCTCCTCGGGGTACTTGTCTCTTTGAGAACCTCTTGATTAGATTGAGAGTTACCGATAATAAGTGCATGAGTTCTTCGGACTAATGTGAGTATTCGAAAGTTGACACTTCCACCTTCCCATATTTTGCTAGCCTCTCCTGTGTCGTGCATTGCCTCCTTCTCACTCCGAGAGTTGGCGTCCACCTTCAACGGTACATCCAAACCGTTGGCATGATACGCTCTGTCATCATAAACCTCCTTATATCTTTCCTCAAAACAGCCACCATACATACCGATCAAGGCATTTCCATAGCCTTTCCGAGATACATTGCCATGCAACATCCATCTTCTCATGACTTGATCTTCATGTCATACATGCAACTTGCCCTAATCATTGCTACATGACGCACTAGTACCATTGCATATCCTGCTACCCTGGCAGAGGCATACATTTCCATCATGATAGTTACATCTTCTTTATGTGAGTACCTTTGTAAATTGTGAAAGATCTCCTATATTCTTGTAAAATATAGAATGTTTCCCCTAAAGTGAGGAAAAGATCGCAAAGAGGACAAAATCAAAAGATCCCAAAGAGGACAAATGAGAGAAATAGAAAGAGCCATTGAGGCCACCAAAAAAATACAAAAATAGAAAAAAGAGAAAATAAAAATAAAAAGAGAGAAGGGGGCACACTACTATTCCTTTTGAGAGATCCACACTAGTACTTCATCCTCTATCCCTTGGACTCCATAGAGATTATCATACATGCATATAGATGTGTGGAGACCCTTCACACTATAAAACTTGGCTTGTATATTCCAATGATGAGCCTCCTCAAACGAGCTCTAGGTCTTGTTGAACAAGCAAGTTGGATGCACCCCCACTAGTTCCCTTGGAGAGCTTACCTTATCTCGTATATGCATCCGTTGCATGGCAACCCCTACTCCTCACATCATATCTATCATTTGGCCTTCTCGCCTATGATCGTCCTCATTGATGTGAGCCGTTCTCACCCTTTTGTCTTCCTCCTCCACCTTCTTTCTGTTTCTCCTTTTAGGTGTCAAATTTCTTGCTCATGCTCATCCATTGCATGAGTGCTCAAAATATCGAAAGGGAGTGGATCAAATTGACTTGTACCTGACTAGTGGCCTGGGGACGAGTCAAGATAAGAATCCAAAGGAGACTAAGCGTGAAACTTTAGTAGATAGTAGTTCTCAACAATTATTTTTTATCTCTTATTCCCTATCCCCTTTCTTGCATGCAAACACCATCTGGAGACATTCGAGTCACGGACAGCGAGAGCTCTTGAACCTTTTGTTCTTTTGTTACTTGTGTCAATGCTAATATAGACTCTTGCTTGTTAAGACTTGAATTGAATTGCATGCTTTGATTGCTTTACTTAAAAGTATTTATATGGTTGTGTGGCATGTGACCAAAGAAATTATGCTTTTTATCATTTACCTACTTGAGGACGAGCAGGAATTAAGCTTGGGGATGTTGATACGTCCCAAACGTATCTATAATTTCTGCTTGCTCCATGCATGTTTTGTGTGACTTTGACATGTTTTGCTTGAACTTTCATACACTTTTTATCATATTTGGACTAAACTATTAACTCAGTGCACCCAGTTGTCAGTTCCTATTTTTCTGCTGCTTTTGTATTGCAGGTTTTCCTGCCATTAAATGTGACAATAAATCCCGGAAAAATTATATAAAAATCAGTGTCACGGAAGCTTCCGGAATAACTAAGATATGGCAAGAGGGCCACCACCGGGGGCCTAGGAGGGTCCCTGGCGCGGCCCCACCCTAGGCCGCGCCAGGAGGCCTCCTGACTTCCTGGTGGTCCCCCTCGGTGCCCCCTTCGCCTATATTTACCCCCCGTGACGGAAACCCCTAATATCGATCTGCTATTCCCGTTCTCCTCTCTGTTCCGCTGCCACCGTTGTTTCAAGATCGGGGCTGCCAGGAGAAGCTGCCCCGGCACCCTGCCGGAAGGAGGAATCCCGTCCGGGAGACCATCCATCGCCGTGGACGCCTCCCGGATGTGCCGTGAGTAGTCCCCCTTGGACCATGGGTCCGTGACCAGTAGCTATGTGATGTACTCCTCCCCTCTTTGTTCTTCCACTTTCGAGACCTCGTGAGCTGCCTCACATGATCGAGGCACTTTTGTAGTTTTCTATGTTGCTATGCTGAGTTTGCTGGGATCTGATGGATTATGAGATTATGTTCAGATTGTGATGAGTAATATATTTTGATCTCTTTTATATTTGTGTTCTTTAGTAAATTCTTTCATGTTCTCCGTTGCCGTATTTTACTTTGGCCAAGTGATTTGTTGCAACTCCAAGAGGGAGCATTATGCTTGATTGTGGGTTCAGCCCCTTGATGTCTAGCTTGAGTGACAGAAACATGAGACTAGGGGATGTGCTGTTGCCACCAGGGAGAAAACAACAGTGCTTGTACTTGCGGGTGCAAGGATTGTTTACTTTACGCATGGTTCTTTTAATGCAGTTGTCTATTGCTTTGAGTTGACACTTTGGGTGGAATTCGCAACTTAATACTAGCGAGATGTTCTGGATAGATATCTCAAGGTGGATGATTCGTAGTAGATGCAGATGGATTTGGGTCTACTTATCTTGGCGTACTGCCCATTGCTTTTGAGCCTCTTCTTTTCTTTTGTAGTATAGTTAGCATTGCGGTGCGTTTATAATCCTGTCAATTGCCCAGCTGTGATTTGTTTACCTCGCTAGCACTTTTATCGTCTTTTGGGAGAGAGACATCACTAGTGAACATCACCCCGGTCCATATTCACATCATTGTTTACACTTTCAATTTAATTTCAATTCTTACTTTCAGTTGCCACTATTATTATCTCTTGCATTGATCCTTTGTAAACAGCAAGGCCGGAGGAATTGACAACTCCTCTGTACTCGTTGGGAGCAAACTTATTTGCTGTGTGTGTTCAGGTCCAGGCGAAGTTAGCAACCTCGGCGCCACTGTTCACTTCACCACTTTCTTGTATCTCTGCGAGTACTACGGGAGACAAACCCTATCCTCTACATAAGGGAAATTCTGCTACTACGCTACATCTCACCTTCCACTTGGGGTAACCAACGAGGAGCGAGAGAAGTATCTTCCTTGCTAGCATCACCATGCTTGCGGACGACAGTGCACTCGAGGACGACGGCGGCGATCTTACGTGCTTTCGCTCGAGGGCGACGCCATGACCACGGATAGCTGATGCTAGCGAGGAGGTAATAGCTCTCTCCCTTCGTTGGTTACCCCAAGTGGAAGGTTGAGATGTAGCGTAGCGGCAAATTTCTCTTGGCAAAGATTTCAAGGTTTAGAGTCAATCCAGTAGGACTCCAACAACGACAAGTAGGTGGTTCGGCAAGTGAGGAGCTGTTGAAAATCACTTGCTTTGCCTGGACCTGTACTAACACAGATAGCTTTGCTCCCAAAGAAGTACAGAGAGGTTGTTAATCTCTCCGGCCTTGTTGTTTACAAAGGATTAAACGCAAGGGTAGATAGTAGTGATAATTGCAATGGGAAGTAGAAGCGATAAATAAAGTGGAGGTGTAAGCAGTGGTGGAAATTGTTGGGGAACGGGGCAGAAAACAATAATTTTTCCAACTACGATTCCCAAACCCAAGATCTATGCTATGATGATGTATGTAACGGAAGGAATCGGTGTTCATACCTTTGAAGACCGAAAAAGGGAAACGTTCCTCGAACGTGGTTGGCGTAGACTCTGATCCTACGACCTCCATGTCGTGTTGAAGAACCTCCGGCGATGAAGTAGCACCACACGTGTAGTGCCTCGCGGGATTACACACGTACGGTGCAACCGATGTCCCTCCGGGCTCCGAACCAGAAGAGCAGTAGAAAGAAGACTGATCCGGATCCCGATTCCGGCAACGCGACGGCGTTCGGATGATGGTGAAACCCCCAACCAGGTGCAAACTCCAAACAAGGGGAGTCCGCTCTAGGTCGGAGAAAGAGAGAGAGAAAGAACTCAATTGGATGGACGAAAAAGGGCACACTACTCCTTCTTATATAGGCCAAGGAGGGGGGGGGCTCCTCCCCTCCCCCATGTGGGACTAAACTCCCAAAGGGGGGAAGGGTGCGGCTAGGGAGGGGGCCAAGGCCCCTCCCTTGGCGCCATGCGCCAAGTGGGGAAACCCCATTCTCCCCTCATGGCCCTCTTTAGGCCCATATGCCTTTTCCACCTTTTTAATTAATATTTAAATCCTTTTATATTTAATTTTGTCAATTAAATAATAAAACATATTTAAACATCAATAAACTTTATTTTGAACCTTTCAAAATATCCGGAACAGCTTCCGGCACCTCCCGAAACAATTCTGGTGTTCTCTCTTATTTCACCGATGATCCCGAATCTGTCCTTAATGCATCGATTGCCCTTAAGTGTGACACCCTACAGTTCGGGAAACAGTAGACATGACCGAGACACTCTCTGACCAATGACCATCATGTGGGATCTGGTTACAATCCTTGATGTGCCCCTGCGCTTCCATCGAATAAACTTCTTCGCCGTTGAACCGTTAACAATATGACTTGATCCCTTTGTGCTGCGGTACTATGTTTGTCCGAGGTATGATCATGGGTATCCAATACCTAGTTCTCCCTCGTCTCTGACAAACATGTTTACTCGTCTGTGCATATTACATCTCAAGTGACCTAGTCACTTGCTAGCTATTGATGCAATATCATCGAGTGGGCCCAGAGTACCTATCCGTCACTCGGATGGACAAATCCCGTTCTGATCTATTTCATACTCCTCAACATATCTACTTCGGATTACCCAAGACACACCTTTATGGTTTCCATGTTTCAGTGTAACGGTTGATGTACTCAAAGCATCCTAATAGATAGCAATTATGTATGATCATCACGGTCTAAGGATTGAGTCACTATGTTATTAAGTCATCGCAATGCTGAACTATGTGACTTGATCACACTGCAATGCTAGGTGGGTGTGTGTCCATCACATCATTCTCCAAATGATATGACCTCATTTTCAATAGACAGTTCACATCTCATGATCAGGAAACCTTGATCATCGATTGCCCAATGAGCTAGTATGCCTGAGTTAACTAGGGACCAGGTTGTTATATACCACACGTGTATTAATTTTTCCTCTTAATAAAGTTCTGGCATAGTATACAACGTATTATGAACAAATAGATATGTGACAAATATCTTTATTAATTTTCCTCTAGGGCACATATCCAACAGTCTCCCACGTGCACTAGAGTACAAATTACACTAGTTTACATCAGGTATGTATCTAACACCAATAGTCTCTCGGTGTTTCTCAAACTTGCACTGTGGAAGAGGTTTAGTCATTGGGTCTGACGGGTTCAGATCCGTATGTATTTTGCAAATCCTAGTATGACTTGGCTGTAGAGTGAGTCCTCGGCTCCCTTGCGCTAGCAATGACACCCGTATTGTCGCAATAAATGCTAACGGGGTCAGTGCAACTAGGGAATACGCCAAGCTGGATGACGAAATTCTTCAGCAAATGCGCTTCATTTGATGCTTCGCAAGCAGCAATATACTCTGACTCCTACGTAGATTGGGCGACGACTGACTGCTTGCCGCTCCTCCAGCTAATCGCACCACCATTCAACATGAATACGTATCCCGTCTGAGATTTCGAGTCATCGGGATCAGTACCAAGACTAGCATCGACGTAACCTATTACGGCAAGCTCTTCTTCACATCCCCCATAGACGAGAACCAGGTCCTTAGTTCTTCGTAAGTACTTAAGGAAATTCTTTACTGCAATCCAATGATCCATTCCAGGATTACTTTGGTAACGATTAGTCAGACTAACCGCTAGGGAAACATCTGGTCGAGTACACAACATAGCATACATGATAGAACCTATGGCTGAAGCATAGGGCTTTGAGGATATTTCCTCCCTTTCTTTTGTTGTTGCTGGGCATTGAGTCACACTCAATTTACTTCCTTTCATAACGGGCAAGAGGCCTCTCTTGGCGTTATCCATATTGATCCTTTTCAATATCTTCTCAAGGTAAGTTCTCTGACTCAGTGCTAATAGGCGTCTTGATCTATCTCTATAGATTTTAATGCCTAATATATATGCAGCTTCACCTAGGTCCTTCATGGAAAACTGTCCATTTACGTATTCCTTCACGCTCTCTAGAAATTTTACATCATTCCCTATCAACAATATGTCATCCACATATAGTACTAGGAATGCTATAGAGTTCCCACTCACTTTATTATAAACACAGAATTCTTCAACATTTTGGACAAATCCAAATGCTTTGATCACCTCATCAAATCGAAGATTCCAGCTCCGAGATGCTTGCTTCAACCCATAAATGGAACGTTGAAGTTTTCATACCTTACCAGCGTCCTTAGGATCAATAAAACCTTCCGGTTGTACCATGTACAACTCTTCCTCAATGTTACCATTAAGGAACGCGGTTTTAACATCCATCTAACATATTTCATAATCATGATAGGCAACAATTGCTAGTAATATCCGGATAGACTTCAGCATCTCTACGGGAGAGAAAGTCTCTTCGTAGTCAACTCCTTGAACTTGTCGGAAACCTTTTGCGATAAGTCAAGCTTTATAGACAGATACGTTTCCATCTGCGTCAGTCTTTTTCTTGAATATCCACTTATTCTCGACGGCCTTTCGGTCCTCGGGAATATCCACCAAAGTCCATACTTTGTTGGCATACATGGAGTCTATCTCGGATTTCATGGCTTCTAGCCATTTCTCGGACTCGGGTCCCTCCATTGCTTCTTTTTAGTTCGCAGGTTCGTCAGGTTCATTTAACATGACTGCATTGACAAGCTGTCCGTAAAACTCAACTTTACTTTGGACTCTTGATGACCTGCGGGGTACAATAGGATCCTCTTCATCTTGATCAAGAGCATCATGTATGTCACGATCGTTATGAATATCATGATGACCGCTCTTTTCAGCTCCCACTACGAAAGGTGGTTCCGGAACAACTTCCATTGCCATGTCTTCCACTTGGAGTGATTGGTCAATCATCTCGTTGAGGTCAATTTTCCTCCCACTCAATTCTTTTGAGAGAAAATCTTTCTCAAGAAAGCGTCCAGTCTTGGCGACAAACGTTTTGCCCTCAGTCTGGTTGTAGAAGGTGTATCCAACAATTTCCTTTGGATATCCCACAAAGATGCATTTATCCGCCTTAGATTCAAGTTTGTTAGGCTGAAGTTTCCTAACGTAAGCCTTACAACCCCAAATTTTCAGGTAAGACAACATTGGTTTCTTGCCAAACCATTCTTCAAACGGTGTTGTCTTCACGGATTTGGACGGTACCCTATTAAGAACGTAAGCGGCAGTTTCTAACGCATACCCCCAGAATGATGTAGGTAAGTCGGTATGAGACATCATTGACCGCACACTATCCAATAGTGTACGATTACGTCGCTCGGACACACCGTTTCGCTGAGGTGTTCCAGCTGGCGTAAGTTGTGGTACAATGCCACAAGTCTTCAGATGAGTGCCAAACTCGTGACTTAAATACTCGCCACCTCGATCGGATCGAAGGTGCTTGATTTTCTTCCCGAGTTGATTCTCGACCTCACTCTGAAATTCCTTGAACTTTTCAAAGGTTTCAGACTTATGTTTCATTAAGTAGATATACCCGTATCTACTCAAGTCATCTGTGAAGGTCACGAAGTAACGAAATCCATTGCGTGTGGTGATATTCATTGGTCCACATACATCAGTATGTATGATTCCCAATAATTCTGCCGCACGCTCCATTATTCCATTGAATGGAGTCCTTGTCATTTTTCCCATAAGGCATGGCTAGCACGTGCAAGAGATCCAAAATCTAATAACTCCAGAATTCCACCATAATGGAGCTTCTTCATGCGTTTTATGCCAATATGACCAAGACGACAATGCCACATCGTCATGTGTTCTTTGTTACTAGGCTTTAATCTTTTGGCCTCTATGTTATTGATGTGGGAGTCATGATATTCGAGATCCATTAAGAATAAACCATTACACACCGCTACATGAACATAGAAGACATTATTCTTATAAATCGAACAACCAGTTGTCTCAGATTTAAAAGAATAATGGTCTTGCATTAAGCAAGACCCACTCACAATGTTCATACTCAACGCGGGTACATAATAATAGTTATTCAAAACAAGAATCAATCCCGCAGGGTAAGTGAGACGAAGCGTGCCAATGGACATTACATCAACCTTGGAACCGTTTCCAACGCGCATCGTCACTTCATTCTTCCGCAAGAGTCGTTTATTCTGTAGCCCCTCCTGGGAGTTACAGATGTGAGCAACTGATCCGGTATCAAATATCCAGACGTTGCTCCGAGCACTTGTTAGGAAAACATCAATAACATGTATATCAAATATATCCATGTCTCTTCCAGCAACCTTGCTGGCCTTCTTATCTTCTAAGTACTTGGTGCAGCTATGCTCCTTCTTGATTTCCATTTCAGAAATCTTGAGTATGGTGAACAACTCAGAAAGGTTCTTAACCATTCCTTGCATGTTGTATTTCAACACAAAATTCTCGTAGCTAGGGGGCAGCGAACGCAACCCCCTATCAATCGCCATTTCATCCGGAATCTTAAATTCCAGGTCATTTAGGCGTTGAACGTAGTCAGACATTTTGATTACGTGCTCATTCATGCTGCTGTGCTCTTCCATCTTTGCCGAAAAGAAAGCTTCAGAAACTTCATTTCTCTCGACCCTGGCTTGAGGTGGAAAGGTGGTCTTGAGGTCAGTGATTATCTCATAAGCATTGAGGCTCTCAAACCGTTTCTGCAGTTCAGCCTCCATGGCATAGAGCATACCCTTCTGGACAAGGGAGGAATCATCCGACTTAATGAGGTAGACATTCTTCTCAGCCAGAGTAGCGGTAGTTGCTGGTGCATCACCTAATGCAGTCTCAAGTACATAGGACATTTTGAGGGGAATGAGGAGAATCCTCAGAGTGCCGAACCAGGACGTGAAGTTTGACCCATCGGTTTTCAGTTTATCTTTCTCTAGGAATGACCCTAAGTTGAATGTGGGGTGAGAAAGTGCCGACATCTAAAATGGTTATTTGCAAAATACATATTTAGACTTTGTTCATAATTGGAGTTCAATTTTTAAAACAATTCTAGAACTCCCACTCAGTTAAACATCCCTCAAAGTTTTACTAAGTGATTACACAATCCTAGAACACCATACCTCCCCCGTGTGACACGACCATCAGTATGTGTTTAAGGTAGGCCATCATGCCAATCTCATCCGTTATGTGACTCATGCTTAACCTTTCGGTCATTGTGTCCCGAGGCCATGTCTACACATGCCAGGCTCGCCACCATACCCTAAGTGATTTCTTGCTGTGTCATACAAGGCCATGTTTCTGGACATGCTAGGCTTGCTACACCCACCTCATTTGAACGCAAATATGTTTGACACCCGTGTGACACGCGATGCCTCCATAATGGAGATCTTTCCAGGTGGTGCTCATTAGGGTAAAGACACTTGGTTGGTTTTTATAGTGAGAGATTATCCTATCATGCTACCGTCGCATATCTAGCATATTAGCAAGACAGGAAGTAAAACTGTAAATCATACATTCTATGATCCCCCCTTACATGCAAATTAAAGTTAAAACGCCTTCTACTTTATATTTTGCAAGTTTTACGTGGCTGCTAAGGGGTTTCAAGAGAGAACCGCTTTCTATCCTGTGAAAACAAGCCACAACACCAATCCCGCAATCGTCTCTATTACACCCCTGTCGGGGCCCTCCATTGCAAACGTCTTCGCGTCGCTAATGTTAGAGAGACAGACACCCCCCATCCACTTATATGGTACAAGCCATATGTCAAGCGTGGAACCAGTCTCGCGTAAACGCGTAAGGTCGGTAGGGGCCGCTTCATCAGGACATTGCCGCAACGCTAAACGAGTACACGTGGGAGGGTAAAAATTGGAGAATTGATGCCCACATCCTAGATGTGTTCTACCCGTACAATACATCTACGCATAGCCTTGCTCATGATACCACTGTTGGGGAACGGGGCAGAAAACAATAATTTTTCCAACTACGTTTCCCAAACCCAAGATCTATGCTATGCTGATGTATGTAACAGAAGGAATCGGTGTTCATACCTTTGAAGACCGAAAGAGGGAAACGTTCCTCGAACGTGGTTGGCGTAGACTCTGATCCTACGACCTCCCTGTCGTGTTGAAGAACCTCCGGCGATGAAGTAGCACCACACGTGTAGTGCCTCGCGGGATTACACACGTACGATGCAACGGATGTCCCTCCGGGCTCCGAACTAGAAGAGCAGCGGAAAGAAGAATGATCCGGATCCTGATTCCGGCAGCGCGACGACGTTCGGATGATGGTGAAACCCCCAACCAGGTGAAAACTCCAAACAAGGGGAGTCCTCTCTAGGTCGGAGAAAGAGAGAGAGAAAGAACTCAATGGGATGGATGAAAAAGGGCACCCTACCCCTCCTTATATAGGCCAAGGAGGGGGGGGAACCTCCTCCCCTCCCCCATGTGGGACTAAACTCCCAAAGGGGGGGAAGGGTGCGGCTAGGGAGGGGGCCAAAGCCCCTCCCTTGGCGCCATGGGCCAAGTGGGTAAACCCCCTTCTCCCCTCATGGGCCTCTTTAGGCCCATATGCCTTTTCCACCTTTTTAATTAATATTTAAATCCTTTTTAATATTTAATTGTGTCAATTAAATAATAAAACATATTTAAACATCAATAAACTTTATTTTGAACCTTTAAAAATATCCGGAACAACTTCCGGCACCTCCCGAAAAAATTCCTGTGTTCTCTCTTATTTCACCGATGATCCCGAATCTGTCCTTAATGCGTCGATTGCCCTTAAGTGTGCCACCCTACGGTTCGGGAAACAGTAGACATGATCGAGACACTCTCTGACCAATGAACATCATGTGGGATCTGGTTACAATCCTTGATGTCCCCCTGCGCTTCCATCGAATAAACTTCTTCGCCGTTCAACCGTTAACAATATGACTTGATCCCTTTGTGCTGCGGTACTATGTTTGTCCGAGGTATGATTGTCGGTATCCAATACCTAGTTCTCCCTCGTCTCTGACAAATATGTTTACTCGTCTGTGCATATTACATCTCATGTGACCTAGTCACTAGCTAGCTGTTGATGCAATATCACCGAGTGGGCCTAGAGTACCTACCCGTCACTCGGATGGACAAATCCCGTTCTGATCTATTTCATACTCCTCAACATATCTACTTCGTATTACCCAAGACACACCTTTATGGTTACCATGTTTCAGCGTAACGGTTGATGTACTCAAAGCATCCTAATAGATAGAAATTATGTATGATCATCACGGTCTAAGGATTGAGTCACTATGTTATTAAGTCATCGCAATGCTGAACTATGTTACTTGATCACACTGCAATGCTATAGGTGGGTGTGTGTCCATCGCATCATTCTCCTAATGATATGACCTCATTGTCAATAGACAGTTCACATCTCATGATCAGGAAACCTTGATCATCGATTGCCCAATGAGCTAGTATGCCTGAGTTAACTAGGGAGCAGGTTGTTATATACCACACGTGTATTAATGTTTCCGCTTAATACAGTTCTAGCATAGTATACAACGTATTATGAACAAATAGATATCTGACAAATATCTTTATTAATTTGCCTCTAGGGCACATATCCAACAGAAATATGGACCGGGGTCCGATGACGTTCACCAGTGATGTCTCTCTCCCAAAAGACGATAAATAGCTAAGCTGGGTGAAAAAATTACAGCTCGGCAATTGATAGAATTATAGACGCACCGCAATGCTAATTATGCTACTTGAAAGTAAGAGTGCTCGAAAGTATAGCCAGTACGCCGAGACAAGTAGACCGAAATCCATCTGCATCTACTTCTAATCATCCACCTTGAGATATCTATCCAGAATATCTCACTGGTATTAAGTTGCGAGCCCCACCCAAAGTGTACACTCAAAGGAATGGACAATTGCATTAATAATCTATGCGCAAGGTAAACAATCCTTGCAACCGCTGTGACAAGCACTGTTGTTTTCTTCCTGGTGGCAATTCACATCCCCTAGTCTCATGTTTCTGTCACTCAAGCTAGACATCGGGGGGCATGAACCCACAATCATGCATAACACTCCCTCTTGGAGTCACTATCTACTACTTTGCCAAAGAAATAAAAATCAACGGAGAACATGCAAGAATTACTAAGAACAAAATATAAAAGTTAAACCAAATATATAACTCATCACGATCTGAATATAATCTCATAATCCATCGGATCCCAACAAACACAACATAGCAACAATAGGAAAATTACATAGGTGCCTTGATCATGTAGGGCAGCTCACAAGGTCTAAACATTGAAGAACAAGGGTGGAGAGAAGACATCACATAGCTACTGATCATGGATGCATGGTACAAGGTAGACTACTCACGGCATATCCGGGAGGCATCCATGGTGGTGGAGAGGTCCCCGAAGGTCAATCCTCCCTTCGGTAGGGTGCCGGGAAGAGGTCTTCTGGCGCTCCCGATCTTGGAAGCGCGAAGGCGGGGGAACAGAGAGGTACATCGTGATGCGGGCTTCTCCTCGAGGGTTTCGGTGACGATGGGTAGAAATAGGCCGAAGGGGGGCACCAAAGGTGGGCCCCACCTCCCAGGTGCCCTGGTGGCGCGGCCAGGGGTGGGGCCGCGCCACCTGGCCGCCTGGGAGGGGGTGGCGTCCCTCCGGCTCTCTTTCGGTGATTTTGGAAGCTTCCTTGACGCAAATTTTTATTCTTATTTTTCTAGAATTTTTCTGGCATTTTATATTGGTGAAAAATCACTTCAAGAAAAGACATCAGCAAAAAGGAACTGGCACTGGGAATACCAAGTTAGTAGGTTAGTCCAAATATGTGTAAAATGATATAAGACTGTAGCAAAACATGTAGTAATGTCACATAAAAGTGGATGGAACAAGAAGAAATTATAGATATGTTTGGGACGTATAAAAAGCGACACACTCACGGACGAGGATCACTGCATTCACGAAAGAGAGACTTGCACGTGCAAGCATTATGTGGGCGCGGGATTCGAGGGCTGCATGAATTAATTGCTGCAACCATCCAGCATATTCTCTGTGAAAAGCCAAGGGTGAAATGGTCCAGTTTTAATCGAGTGATTCTCTCCTTGGTATGCGTGCGTGAAGTTATATGCAAAAAAAAGGACCGGAGGGAGTACAAAGGATCAAAACACAAGAGGGAATAGTAGTGATGATTGCAACGGAAAGGAAATAAAAGTAGTAAATGATTGAGGTGTAAAAAATGGTGGAAATATAGATCGGGGTCCCATGATATTCTCTAGTGATGTATCTCTCCCAAAAGACTATAAATAACAATGTTGGGTGAACAAATTACAGCTGGGCAATTGACAAAATTATAAACGCACCGCAATGCTAATTATGCTACAAGAAAGCTAGAGGCTCAATCGTATGGGCAGTACGGCAAGACAAGTAGTATGTTTATTCATCAGCATCTACTCAGTAATCATCCACCTTGAGATATCTATCCAGAACATCTTGCTGGTATTAAGTTGCGATCCCCACCCAAAGTGTAAACTCAAAGCAACAAAAAACTTTATTGACAAACTATGCGTAAGGTAAACAATCCTTGCAACCATAGTTACATCCACTGTTGTTTTTTCTCTGGTGGCAACATAACATCCTCTAGTCTCATGTTTCTGTCACTCAAGTTAGACATCGTGGGCATGAACCCACAATCATTCATAACGCTCCCTCTTGGATTTCCAATTTACTACTTGACCAAAGCAATAAATAGCAATGGAGAACATGCAAGAATACTCAAGAACTAAAACATAAAAGGAGGGTGGTGGAGAAGCTCGGGATCGCGGCGGCGGTGGAACAGTGGCGAATTTCGGGATGCGTGGTATTTTTTCATGGTTTTTGTACCGATGACTAAATATAGGCGGAAGGAGGGCCAAAGGGGAGGGCCCACCCCTCCAGGCGGCCTCCCGGCGCGGCCAAGGGTGGGGCCTCGCCCACTGGCCGCTTGGGAGGGGGGTGCCCCCCTCTGGCTCTGCTTCAGTCTTCTAGAGTCTTCTGGAATGCTGATTTTTAAAATATTGTTCTTGGAACTTTTTGGGCACTGTAAATATGGGTATAAACTTGAAATTCACAGACGTCAGCAGATAGAAATGGGTACTAGGCGCACTGAGTTGGTAGGTTAGTCCAAATATGTGTAAAAAGGTATGAAAGTGTAGCAAAACACATAACAATGTCACCCAAATGAGCATGGAACAAGCAGAAATTATAGATACGTTTGTGACGTATCAACATACCCAAGCTTAATTCCTGCTCGTCATCGAGTAGGTAAATGATAACACAGATAATTTTTGTGGTGAAATGTTATCACACATATAAGAACTGCAAAGTAAAGCAAGTAAGATATGCAATTCAAGTCAAGAAAATAACAAGCAAGAGTCTATATCTAGTATTGAAACTTGAAAAGTAAGAACATAAAGGTGCAAGAGCTCTCGCAGTCTGTGACTCGAATGTATCCAAATGGTATTTGCGTGCAAGAATTGGGAGATGGGTTTATAGCATAAAAATACTATATGGTTTAATTGAGAACTCAATCTACTAAATCTTCACACTTGGTCTCCTTTGGAATCTTATTTTGACTCGTCACCAAACCACTAGTCAGGAAAAAGTCAAACTGATCCTCTCCCTTTCGACTTTGAGCACTCATGCACTGAATGAGCGCAAGCAAGATATGTTGGCACTTAGGATGGAAAAGAGAATAATGATGGGGAAGGAAGACAAAAAGGTGTGAAAGGCTCACATAGATGAGGACAATCATAGGCGAGATAAAGCAAAATGATAGATATGATGTGAGGAGTAGGGATTGCCATGCAACAGATGCACATATGAGGTAATGTAAGCTCTCCAATGGAACGAGTGGGGGTGCATCCAACTTGCTTGCTCATGAAGTCCTAGATCTCTTTTGAGGAGGCTCATCCTTGGAATATGCAAGCCAAGTTCTATAGTGTAAGGATACCCACATAGTTATGCATGAATGATATGAAATCTATATGGAGTACAAATATAACTATGGAGTACGAGTGTGGATCTTTCAAAAGGAATAGTAGTGTTTCCCCCTTCTCTCTTTTTTTCTTTTTTTTGTATTTTTGTGGACTCATTGGCTCTTTATATTTATCTCTCATTTGTCCTCTTTGGGATCTTTTAATTTGTCCTCTTTTGGGATCTTTTATTTTGTCCTCTTTGGGATCTTTTCCTCACTTAAGGGCAACACTGATACGTCCAAAATGCATCACTATTTTACATTATAATTTACATCTATTCATTGATATATTTCATGTTATGATGATGTTCTTATAGTGTTTTGGCTTGTTTTACATAGTTTACAACTTTCCGGTGCCAAAACAGCAGACGCAGGAATCAACGGGGAAAAGTGCACATCAAGTGGCCATATCATCACATCTCCAAATGACCTGAAATTCACGGGGTGTAACTTTCTGAAGAATTGACGAAGACCAGCCGAAGGACACCTGGAGGGGGGCCACCAGGCTCCCAGATGCCCTGGTGGCGCGGCCCCCCTCGGGCCGTGCCAGGTGGCCGTCTGGGAGGTGGGCCCCACTTCCGGAGCCTCCCTTTGGCCTATCATCATCGTGACCTAAATACCGCAGAATAGAGAGAGTTTTGAGAGTTCCGCCGCCGCTCCGTGGCGGAAACCTACAAAGAAGAAAAGACCTTTCCGGCGGGCTGATTCCGCCGGGGAGAACTCCTCCCGGAAGGGAAGATCGTCCTCATCGTCATCACCATCGTCACGGGTATCATCGAGATCATCATCACCATAATCCTCACCATCAGCACCATCTTCATATTCATCGCATCTCATATCACCAATGCAATCCAAGTTGCAACTTGTACTATCCATCCCATCTACTCTACCGGTGTTGATTACTCTTTTGTGGCGAATGCTATTGAGTTTTGTTGGAGAATTATTTTTATGACCAGATTGTTTATCATATATTTATCACCTCTGATCATGATCTCTTTTCTGTCTTGTGAGTAGTTCCTTTAGTTCTTGAGGAAATGGAAGAAGTCTAGTTGTTAGTAGTCATATGATGTTGAAGTAATATGTGTTGTTTGATATTTAAGTTGTGGTGTTATTCTTCTAGTGGTGTTGTGTGAACATCGACTACACAACACTTCGCCTTTTTAAGGACCTAGGGTGTGGCACCCCGGCTCAGAGCAACCGGTTTACCTTACATTGCCAGCCCAGAGATCAAGTCTTCTGGCAATGCCCAACATATTGGTATAGATACAACCGCTTCATTAATAATTATACATGTACAAAGGTTTGGGGATACAAACTGCTACGAGGCATGGCGGCACATCTCGTGCGGCAACACTATCGACATTATTTATGTCACAACTCGAGGCCTCAATACGATCGACGAAGACTTCTACGGCAGCGGAATATTGAGGTGATGGGACTCCACTCCACAAGGACACTGCTGGGACACGGCCTAGTTCGCAAAGTACGTCTCAGCCAACTCTTCAGGTTTGGCTTCTCCTGCATCTGGCATGACACGCCAGGTCAGTACATTGAATGTACTTGCATGCTCATAACAGCCAAGTCATCAGGAAAACAATAGCATGGCAAGAATGCAAACAATAACATGGCAAGCATGGAAAGTTAATATTAGAGCAATGGTAAATCATAACTCACGATGACCACATGACCGTGCTGCTTACCTCCGAGTCATCCCGACTCGGTATCCGGGTCATCTCATGACCAATCATCATACGGGTCGTCGCACGACCACTTAACGGGTTAGGTGTCCCCTGTTACCACCCAACCAATCCGGCCATCACATGACCAGCAACTCAGCATTATTATTATTATTAAATAGGTTGGTGTTGACCATCGTGTGACCTAGTACGAACTATGTCCCATGACCGAGGACGCGACTATTCGAATAGATTGTGACTCTGCAGAGTTTGTGCACTTTACCCACACCATGGAGTTCTTCCTCCACCCAGCACTCTGGAACTTGTCCCACATGATCCTTGGAACTCGTTCCACAAGAGTGGGCTAGGACTTCTCCAACGAAACTTGCCTACCGCGTAACCTCCCTACGGTATCACCGACACACTGTCTTGGGTATCCCTATGTCCTCCAGACACCGGCCAACCTATTGGCAAACGACCACCATGTGGCAAATAATGTCCCAAACGGGGACTCCCGGGTAAATAACTCTGGATGTCAAGATTATCACCACCTACCTGATCAAGGTAGCATGCGTGCATAACCTCCCCTCTTTGGTGATACCCGTAGAAGGCACAACGATAGCCCAAGCTAAGGCCCGCCCATACAGACAAATGTGGCTGCACGGATAAAGCTCGGTTCGGTGGCACTTGGTCAACGGTTATTATGTTCATTAGATTCCAGTGATTAGTTCTACAACAAGGAAGATACATAGCAACATGGAATGAACATGATACTACCATCAAGCATGTGCAACAACTAGCATGGCATGCTATGAACTAACTAAACATGACATCCAAGTATGAACATGATCATCACATGAATAATTCTGGCATAAGCATGAAATAGTGAGCATGGTGATAATATGTACTAGGATGGCATGATAATGATCAGTGGGCATGGAATGCTTATAACATTTCACTTAGCATAATTTGGTTAACTTTATTAGCAAGCAAATTAAAGGCAAGAAAAATCCAAGTTTAGTGAACTAAATAATCAAATGGCAACTCAAGCTCCTCATGACTAGATTGTTATGGCTTTCCTTGGTCAAATGGAGTGTCCTTGAACTCCTGGTCCCCTGCAAGCACTTGGTCACCTTCTAAAAAAAATAAAAACAAGTGGCAAAGCAATATAAGTCCAAAGCACATTCCTTCTGTCCAGTGGACCTAAACAGAGAGTCAAGCTCCCAAACTTTGCCAACTTGAAGAGGAGCTCAAGAAATTTTTTTAGCAAAAATAATCAACTCATTTGGCCTTGTAGATTAGGAGATATTAATGGTCAAAGTTTGGTCAAATATTCGTTTTAAATAGATTTAAAATGAATTTTCAGATAATAACTAGAGCAGGCCACGTCGAAGGCGTCAACCAGCGCGGGCGTCTCCACTTATACCGGTTCGGAGGGGCTAGAGTGGCTGATGGGTGGGGTCAGGGTGTCAGGTTGAAGCAAATAGAGAGAGAGACAGAGGCCGCGGCTCCGGCGACGTTGGTTCGCCGGCGAGGAGGCCTTAGAGGTGACCTAGGGCTAGGGGAAAGGACGTGGGGGACCATGACGAGCAGCCACGTACCCGGAACTCTGCGAATGGTGGCCGGACGGCTTTGCTAGCTTCTTCTCCAGCTACGGTGGCGGCGGTGCTCTGGTGCGATCTCCGACCAGGGGCCTCCCCGGCCGGTCTCCTCTGCGTTTGAGCTCTCTAGGAGTAGTGCGGGGTGGGTTGTGGTGCCTGGAAGCGGAGGGCGAGGGCCAATTTTATAGGAGGGCTCTGGATTCCGTCGAGGTCGCCGACGAGCGGAAGATGTTGGATCACTGCTCGTGTGGATGAGCTCGGGCTGTTCTCGGCGGCTCTGGGAGCTTCTAGTGGAGGTGCAGAACGCGTGTGAGCGCTCCCCGAGGACCTGCATCAGCGGGGCGACGGGACGGGTCATCCATGGCCACTGCGGCGGCTCTGCAATGAGGGCAAGAAGGCGGTCGGCGCAGCTTTGAGGGGCATGTGGCGCACGGGGGGTGCGGCGATGCTACGGATGCGCGGATGCAGCCACGGGTCAAACAGAGGCGTGTTGGCCACAGTGGCCATCCCGCGTGCCTCCTGAAGAAATCATGGCGACGACGGGAGGTCTCCGGCGGACGGTGGGGCTTTGGGCGAGCCAGGTGGAGCACGGGTGTACCACGGGGGCTACATACACAAGCAAACGGCCGCGGGCGCTCGGGGTGAGGCGTGCCCGTGATGGCGACCACATGGCCATGGCCAGAGCACGCCTGTGGCCGGCAGTGCGCGTGCTCACCCCTGGCACGCGTGCACTGAGGGCGTCCAGGGCATGCATACTATGTCCTTGGCGTCTAACCAACGTCCAGTAGCGTGGGAGGCTTGCAGGTGGGCTCAGGCACTTGCCAGCTTCAAAATAAGTTTTCTGCAGGAAACTTTGAGATTTTATCCAGGGAGTTTGGCTAGGATTTTGGCGCTGAAATTTGGTGTGCCCAGGTTATCTAGGAGGGTGCATATGTGGTAAAAATTTCAAGGCAAATGGATAAGTCTACAGGGTACTTGCTTCACAAAGTGCCTCTCTTGTCAGAAATGGAAATGAATTTCTACAGGATTATTTTTGTACTGAACTTGCTTATATTTTTGCATAGCATCATGAGGCATGACCCCATTGCTCAGCACAAAAAGGTTCAGGGAAAAAGGATAAGCAGAGGTGAGGCTAGCTTCAAAAAGGAGGGGAAAAAGGGCTAATTCCCTTAATGAAAAAGGGATTTCTTGAGGAATAAAAATGTGGCAAGGGTTTGGATGATCAAAGCTTGATCATAGCCATGAGGGGAACGGGTTTATAGGTCACTTGGCCTAGGAAAAAAAATTAGGCCCAAGTGATCAAGGCCAACAGAGCTGAAAACTCAGGCAAATAAATTCCAAATCCAGAAAATCAGCAAATAAATTTGCAAGCAAAAGAGGGCCAAAAACCAAGGTGTCACATAGGGTAATACATTGTGTATAAGGTATGCTTATGGTGGATTACGGAGTGACAGAAACCTGAACCCCAGTTCACACACTTTTGCACGAGGGATTGTTGGATCCTAAAGTTTATTGCTATGGTTAGGCTTTGCCTTAATTTCTCTCTTGTATTTGTGGATGCTTGCAAGAGTTTTAATCATAAGAGTTTACTTATCTTAGTCTGGAAAGTGCACTAGCATAGGTTCACCCACACAACAATTATCAACACAAAACATAGTACTAAGACAGAATATGGCGAAAGCACATGACTATTTCTCACGTGTGTCCTCAAGAACGTTTTAGCTTTTATAAGTTTGATCCTTCAGCTTATCCTTTGAAAAAGTGATTGGGCTACTTGCTGCACCTCAGCACCATTTACTTTACTTGCTTTTATTTCCTTGTTTCTTATACCAGAAAACCCATAAAAAGTTATCTTCCAGTGCTTGCAGTTATTCCTTTCTCAAAATCACTTGTCAGTACCTTATGCTCCTTGTTGGGTTCGACACTCTTACATATTGAAAAGGCTATGATAGATCCCCTACACGTGTGGGTCGTCAAGACCATTTTCTGGCGCCGTTGCCGGGGAGTGTAGCGCTATTGGTAAGTGAAATTGGTAAGGAAACCTTATATTGTACGTGTTGTTTTTATTTTGCTATTGCCACTTTTTGTCCCTATGGACAACTCTGCTCTTGGTTCTTTGCTTGTGGGCAATATCCCCACCGCTATTGTGGTGGAGAAAGCCCCTATACTGAAATTGTGCCTTTAAAAATACCAACTGGTATTGTTGATTGTGTTTTGGCTAATCGATATGCAGGAGATAGACATCCAGGCGAACACTTGCAATATTTTTCAGAACTATGCTCCTTATTAAAGCTTGCAGGTATATCGATGGATTTTGTTATGAGAAAACTATTCTCTCTATCATTGAAAGATAAGGCTTTGGATTGGTATAGGATTGTTGATAACTCTCATTTACTAAATTGGCAAGAGCTTATGTCTTTATTTTATGCAAAATATTATCCTCTTCATGAAATACATCGAGACAGGAACTATATTTATAACTTTTGGTCTCGTGACGGAGAAAGCATCGCCCAAGCTTGGGGGAGATTGAAATCCCTAATGCTCAAATGCCCCATTCATGAGCTCACCAAGGAAATTATTCCTACAAACTTTTATGCAAGACTTTCTCTTCAGGATAGGGAGATGTTCGATGCCTCCTTTAGTGGGGTATTCCGCACCAGAAGTGTTGAAGAAATGTGGGATCTTATTCAAAGGATCCAGAAGAACACTGAAGATTGGGATATTGATAAAGTATTGAGCCCGTTATAAGTTATGAGCATGATTACATTGAGGGTTATGTGAAAACTGATTACTTCAATACCTTTTGTTCTAAGATTGGTCTTGATTTCCAACTTCCAATTGATTTTTTCATAGACTTTGCCTCTCATATTGATTCTGCTAAAAATAAGGAGGAGCAGCATCATAAGCCCTTTAAGGATTTACCTATTGATATTCTTGTTGCTGACCCTATCTTACCTGCAGTTATATATGAAAATCCCCCTTTTCCCACAAGGATGAGGGAGCATTCTTTTGTGACAGGTATATTAAATAAAAGTGAGAGAAAGGCTGATGAGCATGAGGACCTGATTAAGGTCGATCCTCAAGTTGCTTTGGTTAAAGATCTGGTAGTTGGGATACGGGGCAGAAAACAATAATTTTCCAACCTACGATACCCGAACCCAAGATCTATGTTATGGCGATGTAAAGTAACGGAGGGAATCGACGTTCATAACTTTGAATACTGAAAGAGGGAAACATTCTACGAACGTGGTTGGCGTAGACTCTAAACCTACGAACTCCTAGTCGTGTAGAAGACCACCGGTGATGAGATCTCCGGCGATGAAGTAGCACCACAGAGTGTAGTGCCTCGAGGAGATTACACACATACACTACAACCGATGTTCCATCCAAGCTCCGAACCAGGAAAGTAGCGGAAAGAAGGCGGATTCGGATCCCGACTCCAGCAGAGCGACGACATGCTTTGGTGGAGGACTCCCAACCAGGTGCAAACTCTAAACAAGGGGAGTCCGCTCGAGGTAGGAGAAAGAGAGAGAGATAACTCAATTGGATGATGGAAAGGGGGGGGGTCTACCCCTCCTTATATAGGCCAAGGAGAAGGTGATCCTCCTCCCCTCCCTCATGTTGGGCTAAACTCCCAAGGGGGGGTGTGCCGGCCAAGGGGGGATGGGCCCCACCCTTGGCGCTTGATACGTCCAAAACGTATCTATAATTTCTGCTTGCTCCATGCCTCTTTTGTGTGATATTGCTATGATATTGATGAACTTCCATACACTTTTGATCATATTTGGACTAACCTATTAACTCAGTGCACCCCAGTGCGAGTTCCTCTTTTCTGCTGTTTTTCTATTTCAGGTTTCCCCATATTAAAAGTGCTCCAAAAATTTGGGAAAAATCCAATAAAAAATCAGCGCAGAAGAAGCTTCGGGAATCACCGAGGGGGGGCCAGAGGGGACCCACCAGGGCCCCAGGCGCCCTCCCGGCGCGCCCTAGGGTGGGGCCGCGCCAGCGGGCCGCTTGGACCCCTGGTGGCCCCCCTGGCTGCCCCTTCGCCTATTTATTCCTCGTGACGTGAAACCCCTGTGACGCGAACCCTATTTCGCGAGCTCTCCTCTGTTCCGCCACCGCCGCGCTTCCAAGATCGGGAGCACCAGAAGTCCTCTTCCCGGCACCCTGCCGGAGGGAGGAACCACCTCCGGGAGCTTCTCCACCACCATGGATGCTTCCCGGATGAACCGTGCGTAGTCCACCTTGGACCATGGGTCTATGATCAGTAGCTATGTGATGTTCTCCTCCCCTCTTTGTTCTTCATGGATTAGACCTTGTGAGCTGCCCTACATGATCGAGGCACATATGTAATATTTCTGCTGTTGCTATGCTGAGTTTGCTGGGATCCGATGGATTATGAGATTATGTTCAGATTGTGTTTGAGTAATATATTTGATTCTCCTCTTTTATATTTATGTTCTAGAGTAATTCTTTCATGTTCTCCATTGCTGTTTATTGATTTGGCCAAGTAGTAGGTAGTGACTCCAAGAGGGAGCGTTATGCATGATTGTGGGTTCATGCCCCCCATTACTAGCTTGAGTGAAAGAAACATGAGTCTAGGGGATGTGCTGTTGCCACAAGGGGGGAAACAACGGTGCTTGTACTTGCGGGTGCAAGGATTGTTTACTTTACACAAAGTTCTTTAATGTAGTTGTCCGTTGCTTTGAGTTTACACTTTGGGTGGGATTCGCAACTTAATACCAGCGAGATGTTCTGGATAGATATCTCAAGGTGGATGATTAGTAGGTAGATGCAGATGGATTTCGGCCTACTTGTCTTTGCGTACCGCCCATGCTTTTGAGCCTCTTCCTTTCTTTATAGCATAATTAGCATTGGTTTGCGCACATAATCCTGTCAATTGCCCAGCTGTAATTTTTTAACTCGCATGGCTATTTTATCGTCTTTTGGGAGGGAGACATCACTGGTGAACATCATAGGACTCCGGTCCATATTTCCAATACTGTTTACACCCACTATCAATTTACTGCTTTATTTACTTTTCCGTTGCTATCACTATCATTATTATCCCGTGTGTTTTATCCTTTGTAAACAACAAGGCCAGAGGAATTGACAACTCCTCTGTACGCATTGGGAAGAAAAGTTATTTGCTTTGTGTGCAGGTCCAGGTCAAGGAAGCAACTTTTGTCTAAAACGACGCCATTGTTTCCTTGCCACCTCCTTGTCGTCATTGGAGTCCTACTGGTCGATCCTAAACCTTATCATCTTCGCTAAGGGAAATTGCTGCTATCTACATCTCAACCTTCCACTTTGGGTAACCAACGAGGGGGCGTTAATTCGTACCATGAAAAGGAATTTCTGGCGCTGTTGCTGGGGACTCCACTCTTCAAGATAGGGGAGTTGCACACTATCTTTTATCTTTGCTTTTTAGTCTTGTTAGTTTACTTTTCAGTTTTTGCTTTAGTGTCCTTTATCAAAAAAATTTAAAAAATAGTTAGCTTGTTTGCTGCTACTATGGGTTCCTCCGAGAACACCAAGTTGTGTGACTTCACTATTCACAACAACAGTGACTTTATCTACACTCCTATTGCTACACCTGCTACTTCAGCACCTTCTTATGAGATTAAACCTGCTTTGCTGAACCTTGTTATGAAAGATCAATTCTCCGATGCTGGAGATGATGCTGCTTTGCAGTTAAATAATTTTATTGAGCTCTGTCATATGCAAAAGTACAAAGAAGTAGATGGTGATATTGTTAAGCTTAAGCTTTTTTCCTTTCTCTTTGAGGGACGGAGCTAAAATCTGGTTTCAATCCTTGCCTAAGAATAGCATAGACTCTTGGGACAAGTGCAAGGATGCTTTTATTGGGAAGTACTACCCCCGTGCTAATATTATCCAATTGAGGAGCTATATTATGTATTTTAGGCAATTGGATAATGAACACATTGCCCAAGCTTGGGAACGCATGAAATCTCTTGTTAAGAATTTCCCTACGCATGGTTTGACTACTTGGGTGGTTATCCAAACTTTATATGCAGGCATAAACTTTACCTCGCGGAACTTATTAGATTCGGCCGCGGGAGGAACCTTTATGTCAATTACACTTGGTGCTGCCACAAAACTACTCGATGAGATGATGACCAACTATTCCCAATGGCACACCGAAAGAGCTCCAACAGAGTATGCATAAAGACTTTATCACTACCCAAAAAGCCTTCAACAAGAGTGTAGAGGAAAAACTTGACAAATTAGAGAACCTCTCATCAAAGGTAGACAATTTAGCCCATGAAGTAGAATTGCTTAAAATTAGAACTTCTCCTCTTGAGGAGAGGAAGGTCACTCATATGAATGCTATCCACATGCAAATTAATGAAAACATTAGGATGATGGGTAAACTTAAAGAGAGATGGGATAGAGAAAAGGAGGAAGAAGATAGAATTAAGTGCCTTCCTACACACCATACCATTGCTACTATCCAAGTGGTTGAGGATATCCAAACTCTTAGCACCCAATGCACCCCTAGTCCCATAGGACCTATTAATGGTGATGCTATGACCTCAACCGTAGAAGAAGAAACTCCTATGACTATAGAAGCTACCAAACAAGTGAGCCTAAAGGACACCACTACCACTTTACTTGATAGTGGTGACCTTGATTTTGATAATTGCACCCTTTCTGAAGTTATTCGTTTCCTTCACAACATGTCTAGAGACCCCCACACTAGCACACTTAATCTTGCCTTCATGGAGCATATCACTAATGATCTCATTAAATCTAGGGAGCAGAAGCTTAGTGTAGAAGCCTCCATACCTAGAAAGCTAGAAGATGGGTGGGATCCTATGATTAAAATTAAGTTGAATAAGTTTTTTTCTATGCTTTATGTGATGTTGGAGCTAGTACCTCCGTTATGCCCAAAAGAATGTATGATATATTTGAATTGAAACCTTTTAATTCTTGTTCTTTTGGTGTTTGTCTTGTCGACTCTTCCGTAAAGAAACCTTTGGGGAAGATCGATGATGCTCTAATAATTGTCAATGACAATTATGTTCCCATTGATTTTACTATTACGGACATTGAATGTGAACCTTCTTGTCCAATTATTTTGGGACGTCCTTTTCTTCGCACCGTGGGTGCTATTATTGATATGAAAGAAGGGATCTTAAAATTCCAATTCCCTCTTAAAAAAGGGATGGAACACTTCCCTAGGAAAAAGATTAAGTTGCCTTTTGAGTCCGTCACACGGGATAGTTATTTTCTTGAAAAGACTTGATCTATTTGCATTAAGCCTAGCTAATTGCTTTAAAGAAGCGCTTTCGGGAGGCAGCCCGCAACGAATTTAGGATTTCCTTTTTTTTCCTTCTGTTTTTAGTGGTCTTGATGATTGTTACTACTGTAGCAACATCATTGTATCTTTTCAAGCTTTGTGCCATTTATAGCATCATATGACAAGGGAAGTGAAAGTTGTGACATGCTGTCCAGAAAACAGATTCTGTCCTCGTCACTCGAAAAATCACAGAAAAATCCCAGTTCATCTCTTTGAGCTGAAATGTTTACACAGCGTGCTCTATACAATTACGGAACTTTCATATGTTCTGAGTTTTTTGATTTGAGTTGCATAAGTATCCCTAAAAAATTCTTTACCACCTGCTGGTCTGTTTTTCACAGATTCTGTCCTGTTTTGCCTTTCCTTCATTTTGCGAAACTTAAGCTTGCTTTTTCTTTGAAAAATCATTTTGGAAATCTTTAGAAATAGTAGCTGTTCAAGATTATCCTTATTTCCAGTAGAGGAAAAATTATTTTATTATGGGTACTAACGTCGCTAATCAGATTATGATGAGTTATGTATGAAGGGAGTTTTCAAGTGTGCGAGGGAAGATGATGAAAGAAGATTCAGGAGTGTCAAGCGCTCAAACTTGGGGATTCCCCCATGCATCCCCAAGAAATATTCAAGGATACTCAAGCGTCTAAGCTTGGGGATGCCCCCGTGCATCCCCTTCTTCATCAATAATTATCAGTTCGTCTCTCGTCTCACTATATTTTTATCACTTCATGCATTATGTGCTATGCTTGGAGCGTCTCGCTCTTAGGTTTTATTTTTAGTTTTATTTAGTTTTTCTTGATGTTCATAACAAGTTAGAACCCAACTTTCTTTGTATGGGAGAGAAACACGCTCCACTTTTAAAATCTAGAACACAACATAGGATTTTTCATGCTTATCTTTGCTGTGTGTGGTCTTTATCTTTTTCATAGCTATTGTCATGTTTAGCTCTTAGTTTTCATGCTTATCTTTTTCAGAGTTTTTGTTTAGTTTGTTTCTCGAAATCTCTTGAGTTTTCATGTTTATCTTGTTTAGAGAGTTTGCCTGTTGCACTGAGTTTTGTGTCTTGACTTGAAGTAGGTAATTGAGGTTGCTATTCTTTTGTAGTAGTAACTTGCAATAGTTTTGAGGTATTTTTTTGAGTAATGTTTGGACTTTTGGTGTGAAGAGCTTTAGCCTATTAGTGATAGATGTCGTATTTTGGGCAATCCATGTTTATTTTCAAAACTTACAAAACTTGTTGAGAACTCTAGCTACTAGATGGATCACTACACTTCTGAGGGGTCGAATATTAGAGTACACTCACGTACCATGAGTCGAGGATGCGCAAGGATAACCAAACCCCCATACACTCCTCATCGGGGTACTTGTCTCTTTGTGAAACCTCCTTATTAGATTGAGAGTTACCGATAATAAGTGCATGAGTTCTTCGGACTAATGTGAGTATTCGAAAGTTGACACTTCCACCTTCCCATATTTTTCTAGCCTCTCCTGTGCCGTGCATTTCTTTCTTCTCACTCTGAGAGTTGGCGTCCACCCTCGCCAGTACATCCAAACCCTTGGCATGATATGCTCTGTCATCATAAACCTCCTTATATCCTTCCTCAAAACAGCCAGCATACCAACCTATCAAGGCATTTCCATAGCCTTTCCGAGATATATTGCCATGCAACATCCATCTTCTCATGACATGAAATTCATGTCATACATGCTACTTGCTTGATCGATGAGCCGCATGCTATTTGGGCCTTGCCCTAATCATTGCTACAAGACGCGCTAGTATCATTGCATATGCTGCTACACTGGCAGCGGCATACATTTGCATACATCATGATAGTTACATCTTCTTTATGATTTGAGTACTTTTTTAAAGTGTGAAAGATCTTCTATAATTTTTGTAATATATAGAGTGTTGCCCCTAAAGTGAAGAAAAGATCCCAAAGTGGACAAATTAAAAGATCCAAAAGAGGAAAAATGAGAGAAATAGAAAGAGCCATTGAGGCCACCAAAAAAATACAAAAAAATAGAAAAAGAGAAAAATAAATAAAAAAGAGAAGGGGCACACTACTATTCCTTTTGAGAGATCCACACTCGTACACCCTCTTATATCTTGTAATCCATAGAGATTATCATTCATGCATATAACTATGTGGGGAACTTCACACTATAGAACTTGGCTTGTATATTCCAATGATGAGCCTCCTCAAATGAGCTCTAGGTCTTCTTGAGCAAGCAAGTTGGATGCACCCCCACTAGTTCCATAGGAGAGCTTAACTTAGCTCATATGTGCATCCATTGCACGGCAATCCCTACTCCTCACATCATATCTATCATTTGGCTTTCTCTCGTCTATGATTGTCCTCAGTGATGTGAGCCTTTCACACCTTTTTGTCTTCCTCCTCCACCATATTCTCTCTTTGCCATCCTAAGTGTCAACTTTCTTGCTTACGCTCATCCATTGCATGAGTGCTCAAAATGTCGAGAAGGAGTGGATCATTTTGACTTGTACCTGGCTAGTGGTCTAGGGATGAGTCAAGATAAGATTCCAAAGAAGACCAAGTGTGAAACTTTAGTATATTGAGTTCTCAACACAAAAATACTTTTTCTTGTATATCCCTATCACCTTTCTTGCATGCAAACACCATTTGGAGACATTCGAGTAACGGACAGCAAGAGCTCTTGCACCTTTATGTTCTTATGTTGCTTGTTTCAATGCTAAATATAGACTCTTGCCTATTATGGCTTGAATTGAATTACATGCCTTGATTGCTTTACGTAAAAGTTCATATATGGTTGTTAGCATGTCACCACAGAAATTATGCTTTTATCATTTACCTACTCGAGGACGAGCAGGAATTAAGCTTGGGGATGTTGATACGTCCAAAACGTATCTATAATTTCTGCTTGCTCCATGCCTCTTTTGTGTGATATTGCTATGATATTGATGAACTTCCATCCACTATTGATCATATTTGGACTAACGTATTAACTCAGTGCACCCCAGTTCCTGTTTTCTGCTGTTTTTCTATTTCTGGTTTCCCCCATATTAAAAGTGCTCCAAAAATTTGTGTAAAATTCAACAAAAAATCGGCGCAGAAGACGCTTCGGGAATCACCGAGGGGTAGGATCAGAGGGGACCCACCAGGGCCCCAGGCGCCCTCCCGGCGCGCCCTATGGTGGGGCCGTGCCAAGGGGCCGCCTGGACCCCTGGTGGCCCCCCTGGCTGCCCCCCTTCGCCTATTTATTCCTCGAGCCGTAAAACCCCCGTGACGGGAACCCTTTTTCGTGATCTCTCCTCTGTTCCGCCGCCTCCGCGCTTCCAAGATCGGGAGCACTAGAAATCCTCTTCCTGGCACCCTCCCAGAGGGAGGAACCACCTCCGGGAGCTTCTCCACCACCATGGATGCTTCCCGAATGAACCGTGAGTAGTCCACCTTGGACCATGGGTCTATGATCAGTAGCTATGTGATGTTCTCCTCCCCTATTTGTTCTTCATGGATTAGACCTCGTGAGCTTCCCTACATGATCGAGGCACATATGTAATATTTCTGCTGTTGCTATGCTGAGTTTGCTGGGATCCGATGGATTTTGAGATTATGTTCAGATTGTGTTTGAGTAATATATTTGATTCTCCTCTTTTATATTTATGTTCTAGAGTAATTCTTGCATGTTCTCCATTGCTGTTTATTTCTTTGGCCAAGTAGTAGGTAGTGACTCCAAGAGGGAGCGTTATGCATGATTGTGGGTTCATGCCCCTCGATGACTATCTTGAGTGACAGAAACATGAGTCTAGGGGATGTGCTGTTGCCACAAGGGGGAAAACACCGGTGCTTGTACTTGCGGGTGCAAGGATTGTTTACTTTACGCAAAGTTCTTTAATGCAGTTGTCCGTTGCTTTGAGTTTACACTTTGGGTAGGATTCACAACTTAATACCAGCGAGATGTTCTGGATAGATATCTCAAGGTGGATGATTAGTAGGTAGGTGCAGATGGATTTCTGTATACTTGTCTTGGCGTACCGCCCATGCTTTTGAGCCTCTTCCTTTCTTTATAGCATAATTAGCATTGGTCTGCGCACATAATCCTGTCAATTGCCCAGCTGTAGTTTTTTAAGTCCATGGCTATTTTATCGTCTTTTGGGAGAGAGACATCACTAGTGAACATCATAGGACCCGGTCCATATTTCCAATACTGTTTACACCCACTATCAATTTACTACTTTATTTACTTTTCCGTTGCTATCACTATCATTATTATCCCGTGCGTTTTATCCTTTGTAAAAAACAAGGCCGAAGGAATTGACAACTCCTCTGTACTCGTTGGGATACAAAGTTATTTGCTGTGTGTGCAGGTCCAGGTCAAGGAAGCAACTTTTGTCTAAAACGGTGCCATTGTTTCCTTGCCCCCTCCTTGTCGTCATTGGAGTCCTACTGGTCGATCCTAAACCTTAACATCTCCGCTAAGGGAAATTGCTGCTATCTACATCTCAATCTTCCACTTTGGGTAACCAACGAGTGGGCGTTAATTCGTACCATCAGCGCCAAGCCCAAGGGGGGAACCCCCTCCTCCCCTAATGGGCCTCATATGGCCCATTAAGCCTTTTCCAATTTTTAATTAATTTTATTACATTTTATTATTTAATTCAGATAATTAAATAATAAAACATTATTAAACTTTATTTTGAACCTTTCAAAATCCCCGGAACATCTTCTGTTCTCTCCCGGAAATATTCCGGTGTTTCTCTCTATTTCACCGATGATCCCAAATCAATCCTAATGCATCGATTGAACCTTAAGTGTGAAACCCTACGGTCCAGGAAACAGCAAACATGATCAAGACACTGTTTTCGGTCCATGGCTAATCAATTGGACCTGGTTACAATCCTTGATAGTCCCTGCGCTTCCATCGAATGAACTTCGACCGCTTTTGGAAACCGTTAACGATAAGACATGATCCCTTTGTCTAGCGGTACTTTTTTTGTCCGAGGTTTGATCGTTGGTATCCTTATACCAGGTTCACATCTCATTCTCAACAAACAAGTTTACTCGTCCATGCCTATTACATCTCTTGTGATGTAGTTACTTGCTTGCAAGCTATTGATGCAATATGACCGAGTGGGCGTAGAGTACCTGTCCTTCACCTTGACTGACAAATCCCGCTTCGATCTATTTGCATACTCATCAAAATATCTACTTTGGATGCCCAAAGTTCACCTTTATATCCAGTATATTTCAGTCAGGCGGTGGATGCAAATCAAAGCCTCCTAGTAGATAGCAATTAGATATGATCTAGACGGTCTAAGGACTAAGTCATATGTTACAAAGTCATCGTAATGCTTTAGGTGGGTGTGTGTCCATCACATCATTCTCCTAATGATATGACCTCATTGTCAATAGGCGGTTCATACCTCATGATCAGGAAACCATGATCATCGATTGCCTAATGAGCTAGTACACTTGAGTATAACCAGGGACGGGTTTTATACCACACGTGTATTAGTGTTTCCAAGTAATACAGTTCAAGCATAGTATAAAATGTATTATGAACAAAACAAATATGTGACAAATATCTTTATTAATTTGCCTCTAGGGAACATATCCAACAGTCTCCCACTTGCACTAGAGTACAAATTACACTAGTTTACATCCGACATGTATCTAACACCTATAGTCTCTCGGTGTTCTTCAAACTTGATTTGTGGAAGCAGTTTAGTCATTGGATCTGCTGCGTTTTGATCCGTATGTATTTTGAGAATCCTAATATGTCCATCCCTGACGTATTCCCGCGTCACATGGAAGCGCCGGAGAATATGCTTGGCTGTAGAGTGAGTTCTTGGTTCCTTCGCATTAGCAATGGCACCCGTGTTGTCGCAGAAGATACCAACGGGGTCCGTGCAGCTGGGAAAGATAGCAAGCTCGATCACGAACTTCTTCATCCACTATTCTTCATTTGACGCTTCGCAAGAGGCAATATACTCCGACTCCATAGTAGATTGGGAGAAGACTGACTTCTTGCCGCTCATCCAGCTAATAGCACCGCCATTCAACATGAACACATATCCCGACTGGGATTTTGAGTCATTTGTGTCAGAGTTAAGGCCA
Organism: Bromus sterilis; assembly: GCA_950022295.1. Lineage (NCBI taxonomy): Eukaryota > Viridiplantae > Streptophyta > Magnoliopsida > Poales > Poaceae > Bromus > Bromus sterilis. Next base: position 339,443,485 of record OX465596.1, on the reverse strand, counting down.
GCATCAACGTAACCCTTTACGGCCAACTCCTCTTCACATCCTCCATAAAGGATAAAGAGATCATTCGTCCTTCGTAAGTCTTTCAGGATGTTCTTTACTGCGGACAATGAATCATTCCAGGATTACTCTGGTACCGATTAGTCATACTAATTGCCAAAGCCAAATCCGGCCGAGTACATAGCATAGCATACATTATGGAACCTATGGCTGAGGAATAGGGCTTTGAGGACATATCCTCCTTTTCCTTTGCTGTTTGTACATTGAGTCACACTTAACTTAACACCTCTTATAACTGGCAAGAGGCCTCTCTTGGAGTTATCCATACTGAACCTCTTCAGTATCTTCTCAATGTAAGTTCTTTGACTCAAGTCCAATAGGCGATTTGGTCTATCTCTATAGATCTTAATTCCTAGCATGTACGCAGCTTCACCTAGGTCTAGGTGGAAAATTGTACATTCAAGTATTCCTTCACTTCTCCTAAGAATCATTCCCTGTCAGTAATATGTCGTCCACATACAACACAAGGAATGCTACAGAGCTCCCACTCAGTTTCTTATAAACACAAAACTCTTCAACGTCTTGGATAAATCCAAACGCTTTGATGACCTCATCAAATCAAAGGTTCCATCTCCGAGATGCTTGCTTCAACCCATAGATGGACCGTTGAAGATTGCACACCTTACCAGCATTCCTTGGATCAATGAAACCTTCCGGTTGCATCATATACAACTCTTCCTCAATGTTGCCATTAAGGAATGCGGTTTTCACGTCCATCTGCCATATCTCGTGAGCATGATAGGCAGCTATTGCTAGTAGGATCCGAATAGACTTGATCATCGCTACAGGAGAAAATTTCTCCTCGTAGTCAACTCCTTGAATTTGTCGGAACCCTTTCGCGACTAGTCGAGCTTTATAGACAGAAACGTTTCCGTCTGCATCAGTCTTTTTTTTTGAATATCCATTTATTCTCGATGGCCTTTCGGTCCTCGGGAATATCTACCAAAGTCCATACTTTTTTGATATACATAGAGTCTATTTAGGATTTCATGGCTTCAAGCCATTTCTCAGACTCGGGTCCTTCCATAGCTTCTTTGTAGCTCGTAGGTTTGTCAGACTCTTGTGACGTGATTGCATTCACATGTTGTCCGTAAAACACAGCAGCTTGTCAGATTCTTGATGATCTACGGGGCACAATAGGCTCCTCTTCATTCTCATCATGGTCATCATGTATGTTGTAACAGCCCAGATTTCACAAAAATTAAAATTTTTGTTTTCGGTGTGAATTGTTTGATTGTATGATTTGTTTGCGGTGTTTGCATCCCCGATTTAACGATCGGCGATTATTTCCCCCCTCTTATCTCTTATCGGAAGGAGACCGACCCTTTCCACCCTGACACTCAACCTTTACGACACCGGGTTTCACCCGATCACCGTCACGAAAACCGCATGAGACCAGCCGCAGCCAACGGAACAAAAACCCCGTTTAATAAGTAAACGGGATATTTTTATAGCGCGCCGGAAAGTGTTCTCAGAACGGTTACATCGCTAGGTGAACGCCGCCGGCTCGACGCGCTGATCGCGCAGTTCAAAGTTTTACCCGAATCGGAGGTCCTGCGGACCCCCGGCAGTCAGAAACGTAAACACCGCGCGCGAGAGAAAAACTGGGGATGTTTTTGCAAACTGCCAGCCACCTGGGCTATATAATGACCACCACACTCTCACCCTTTTCTAGGGTTTCCCTAGCCGCCAAATAGCAGCCACCCCCTCAAACATTGCCCCATTTTCGCAGTTTTAGCCCCAAATCCGAAACCCTAGCCATCCAGCCGATCCAGCCGTTGGATCTGGAGATCAATTCTCCAGATCGCGCCCCCAGCTTTCTCTCTCCTCTCTCCTCCAGGACGCCTCCTGGACCCGAAGCCATCACCGCCGTGCGCCTCCGGCCGCCGCAGGCAGCAGCCGCGCCGCCGCGCGCCCCAGGCCGCCGGTCCTCCCTCTTCTTCTGCGCCTCTCTCCTCCTCTCACCTTCTCCCTTTCCCTCCTTGCAGCGCCCTCACAGGAGCCGCCCGCCATGGATGGCCTCCCTTGGAGGTTTGAGCCCGCCGCCGCTTTTTCCCCTGCGCCGCCCCGCCTTGGACCTCACCAGCGATGGAACCCGGCAGATCCGGCCGCCCCTCGCGCCAGGAAGCCGTCCCAAACCCCCTGCCTCGCTGGAGTCTGCCTCCTCGCCGGCGGCCGTTGACTCCCTGGTCAGGATCGTCCCACTGGACAAACGCAACCTGCCAGGTGGGCCAACGCGCCCCAGCGGCCCACTGCGCCCGAGGCCACCAGCGGCCCAAGTCCAGCATCCCCGGCCTCATGGGCCAAGGCCCAGGGTGAGCCACCTTATTTTATTTTTTTTCTTCCTTGCTGCTGCTGCACTGTTGGGCCCAATAGCTTCAGATTCGGCCCGTAATGTTTTGTTTTGTTTTCCTGAGCTTATTTAAATTGGCAGTTTAATAGTTTTTTTCGAATGCCCGTATCTTTTTAACGGTAGCTCGAATCGCGATGCGTCAAACATGAAACTTGCTTAGAATTTTGTGTGATATATTAAAATGTGCTCTTTTGCCATGTTTGACTTTGTTTACATGCTATTTACCTGCTAATTACATGGCATGCCACTGTAAACTGTAATTGCCATAAACTCTTTAACCGTTGCTCCAATAAAAATGTTCCTTATATGTAACTTGACTAGAATTTCGTGTAGATTGTGTTTATGCTGTTATTGCTTGCTAATAAAAATAATAAAATATGTTTAGGGAAAAACAGTACCAAATGTTATAATTTTCGTGGGGTAAATAGTGATAAGCATGCTTAGGAGTTTGCCCCACTTAAAGTGACTAGATTAGATAGTTTATTTTATGCTTCACCTCTTGCCATGATTGTGTGCTATGCCATGCTTGAGTGAGATGCCATGTTAACAACTTTGTTGATCACCTGTAGCTCAACAACTCGAACCTTTCCAAATGTGCGGTATCGTCGTGTGCGACGAGTACTCCACTTAACCTGTTAGTAACTGCTCTCGACGGTAGGTGCGATGTCTCGTGTTTCCTTCTTGTTGATGCTTGCTCGTGTTTTCTTCGTAGTAATAGATGCTTGCTCGTCGGTTGCCTTTTCCAGTGTTTCCTTCTTGTGTGCTTCCGCGGGTACCTTCGGAGACGATGCGAGCTTGCGATCTACTACCCCTTTGGAACCCGACTAATCAACATGCAAGGACTATACATTACTTATGATCCATTCTATTTCAACCAGCGGTTTGCATGCTAGTCTAGGATAGGTTCGATGTTTGATCCTACCACATGTTTACAACCTCTTTCAAACCGATACAGCCATTTCCCCTCCCAGCAAACCTTGTACTGCTATGTTACTATTGCTCGTTGCTCAGCCCCTGCTTAGTATGCATGCTTAGGATGCTACGATGTTACCCTGTTACTCCTTGGTTTGGGATATCACATTATTATATTGTTTTGGATGATATGATTATTATTATAATGTTGACTATATTCGACGAAGGATGGAAGGTCTAGGCTATCCCGCCCCGACATTTTGTTCCATTCGAGTCACCTAGAACCCGAGTTCCGGGTATTGGTTTTATGACTGAGCGTGCCTAACCGCGTGTGGGATTTTATGGGGTCCCCTTTTCTTACCTACCTAGCTTCAAACATTTCTAGTGGTGGCCCAAGCTGATTTACCATTTGAAACCGTGTGTGTGCTGGTCGGCCGCCAGTAGTTTTCAAACCAACCTGGACCAGTGAGGACATAGTTCCCTTGCTGGCCCACCTTGTCCGGCTGAGGACGCGGTTTCCCATGTGTGATCAACCGGCTATCCAAACCCGAGACAGATGGTAGAGACCGATTCGAGAGCGCGACCGGCTTTTGAGTTGGGTGTCGACTCACCGGGGTCCACCCGGATTTGTTCATTGTTAGTTAGAGGGACCTGTCGTTTCGGATCTCTCGGAACTAAATCATAAAATGGTTGCCTATGATGGGTATCAACTGAGAGAGATGGACGTGCGTGCGGAGCCTCGTAATGGGCAGTTGGTACACCCCTGCAGGGTAAATCTTTTCGAGAAGCCGTGTCCATGTTTATGGACGACTTGAGACCTACTCCTTGTTCGTAGAAAACAACAACTAAGATAATCTTAATATAACTTGATCAACGTGTGTGTGCCTTGACTGCCTCTTCTTCGTCGGGATGCGAAGAGGAGGATAAGGATAGGATAGGTGTTATGTTTGCATAAATAGTTGATAGCAAGACTTGTTGGAGGCTATTCCTCATGGAATGCTTGGCTTCTTATCTTACTCTCTAGATCGATAGCCACTTCATAAATGCTAGTGCGACAGCAACCTCACCACTTACCCCATCTTTACCGTAAACTACTAGTTGTCCTAGAATGACGAGTGATGAAGTCCTTGCTGGGTCAGTTGACCACTACAGTTGGATGCTGAGTACTTCTGTACTCATGATACTACCCCCAAACTCTTTTCAGGGTTCTTGATCGACAACAGGTATGGTGATCGACGTTTGACGTGGAGACTCAACGAAGACTAGTTAGGCGGATCCCGGCGGAGGGCCTGGACCCGTGTGGTTATGGGGATCGATGTTTTTCTCTTTGCCAGTAGGCATTTGATTGTAGTCTGTACTCAGACTTATACCTTCCGCTTATGTATTGTATTTAAGGCAGTTGTATGCCGATTTTATGAGATGTTGTATCCTTGTATCTGTAATGTAGTGATATCATGTTGGAAATCCAGGGCATATGGCTATGTCATATGTCGCGGTGGGACCGATATGTGCTTCGTCCCCGGATCTGGATGGAAACATCTAGATTTGGAACAGTACCGCATATCGGGCCTTACATATGTTATGATCGTTATGAATGTCGTGTTGACCATCCTCTTTAGCTCCCACTGTGGAAGATGGTTGTAGAACAATTTATGTTGCCGAATCTTCCATTTGTAGTGATTGGTCAATTAATTCATCGAGGTCTATTTTCCTGCCACTCAATTCTTTCGAAAGAAATTCTTTCCCAAGAAAGGTTCCAGTCTTAGATTAGAGTATATCCACAAGTTTCCTTTGGATAGCCTACAAAGATGCACTTTTCCTCCATAGATTAGAGTTTGTTAGGCCAAAGTTTCCTATCACAGCCCCAAATCTTCAGGTGAGACAACGAAGGCTTCTTGCCATGCCATTCTTCAAATGGAGTTGTCTTTAAGGATTTGGATGGTGCCCTATTAAGAACGTAAGCGGCAATTTCTAATGCATACCCTCATAATGACACAGGTAAGTCGGTATGAGACATCATCGATCATACACTATCCAATTGAGTTCGATTACGTCGTTCGAACATACCATTCCTCTGAGGTGTTCCTGCCGGCGTAAGTTGTGGTACGATGCCACAAGCCTTCAGATGATTGCCTCACTCTGAAATTCCTTGATCGGATCGAAGGTGCTTGATTTTCCTCCCGAGTTGATTCTCGACCTCACTCTGAAATTCCTTGAACTTTTCAAAGGTTTCAGACCTGTGTTTCATCAAGTAAATATATCCATATCTACTTAAATCATTAGTGAAGGTCACGAAGTAACGAAGACCATTGCGTCTGGGGACGTTCATAGGTCCACATACATCTGAATGTCTGATCCCTAATAAGGCCGCCACACGCTCCATTATTCCATTGAATGGAGTCTTGGTCATTTTGCCCATTAGGCATGGTTCACATGTGTCAAGGGATCCAAAATCCAATGACTCTAGAAGTCCATCTTTATGGAGCTTCTCCATGCGCTTCATACCTCTATGACCAAGTCGACAATGCCACATCTTCATGTTCTCTTTGTCATTCGCCTTTAATATTTTGGCATTTATATTGTTTATATGACAAACATCACAATCGAGATTAAGTATGAATAAACCATTTCTTTCCGGTGCGTGAACATAAAACACATCATTCTTATAAATCGCACAACCAGTTGTATCTGACTTAAAAGAATAGTGGTCTTTCTTCAAACAAGAACCACTAACGATGTTCACACTCAAAGAGGGTACATAGTAGCATTTATTCAAAACCAAAACTAATACCGAAGGGAGACTAAGATGCTTCGTGCTGACAACCAGTACTTCAACTTGACAGCCATTGCCCACGCTCATCGCCACTTCATCTTTCATCAAACGACACTTATTCGTTAGTTCCTAGACGGAATTAGAAATATGAGCAACAGATCATGTATCAAATATCTAGGAATCACTCCAAGCGTTTGTTAAGAAAAGATCAATAATATGTATATCAAATATACCTTCGTCTCTTTTGGCAATCTTGCCATCCTTCCTGTCCTTTAGGTACTTGGGGCAGTTGCGTTTCCAGTGTCCATCACCCTTGCAATAGAAGCGCTCCACTCCTGGCTTGGGTCCAGGTTTAGGTGCCTTCGGATGAATGACAACTCACTTGCCATCCTTCTTGGGGCCTCCTTTCTTTCCCATATCCTTCTTGCCAGACTTCTTGAATTCAGTGGTCTTGTTGACCATGAATACAACGTTCTCCTTCTCGATCTCAACCTCAACATTTTTCAGCATGGCGAATAACTCAGACAGGGTCTTAGTCATCCCTTTCATGTTGTAGTTTAGTACAAAGCCTTTGTAGCTAGGGGGCACTGATTGCAGCACCCTATCAATAGCAAGTTCATCCGGAATCTGACATTCCAGAGCATTCAAGCATTGAACGTAGCCAGACATTTTGACCACGTGCTCACAAACACTGTTGTGCTCATCCATCTTAGGTGAGAAGAAAGATTCAGAAGCCTCGTACCGTTCAGCCCTGTCTTGAGGTGCAAAGACGGCCTTGAGGTCGTGATAATCTCATAAGCACTCATCCTATCAAAGTGTTTCTGCAACTCAGCCTCCATGGAATAGAGCATGCCACTCTGGCAAGGTTGTAATCATCAGCCTTGGAGAGGTAGACACTCTTATCAACCTGGCTTGCATCTGTTGGTGGTGCATCGCCTAACGCGGCCTCTAGTACGTATGCCATTTTGAGGGGAACGAGGAGAATCCTTAGAGTGCGGAAACAGTTGGTGAAGTTTGAACCATCAGTTTTCAGTTTGTCTTTCTCTAGGAATGACCCTAAGTTGAATGAGGGACGTGGTGCTTCCATCTACAATGGTGATTCACAAACATACATATTTATACTTTTGTCCATAATGTGGAGTTTGTATTTTAACTTAAAATTCTAGAAAGCTCCCACTTAGATAAACACCTCTCAATTTAACTAAGTGATCACACAATCCTACACCCCATACCTCCCCCGATCGTCACGGCCATCAATATGTGGCTAAGGTAGGCCATTATGCCAATCACATCCGGTATGTGACTTTTTCTCGATCTTTTGATCTTCTGTGTTCCAGACCTGCATCTACATACGCCAAGCCTGCTATTCTGACCTTAATGTTAGCTGCTTAGCAAGGCCATATCTACATATGCTATGCTTGCCAAACCCAACCTCATGCGAACACCATTTATTATGTATGACATCCATTTCTAGTATATCGGTCGTAAGGGAGATCCTTCTAGGCGGTGCCCATTAAGGGAGAACACAATACTGGTATTGAGAGAGATGATCCTATTTATGCTACTGTCGTTATATCTACCATATTAGCAAAAACAGGAAGTAAAACTGTAAATCATACATGCTATGATCCCCCTTCATGCAAATTAAAGGTAAACTCCTTCTACTTTATATTTTTCAAGTTTTACGTGGCTGCTAGGGGTTTCGATAGAGAGAACCGTTTCTATCCTACGAAAACATGCCACAACACCAATTTCACAATTGTATGTATTACACCCCTGTTGGGGACCTCCGTTGCAAACATCTTCGCGTCCCTAAATTAGAGAGACATACACCCCCAAGCCACTTATATGGTATAATCCATATGTCAAGCGTGCAACCAGTCTCGCATAAATGCGTAAAGGTCGGTCGGGGCCGCTTCATCAGGACATTCCCGCAAAGCTAAATGAGTACACATGGGAGGGTAACTAATGGAGAATTGATGCCGACATCCACGATGTGTTCTACCCATACAATACATCTACGCATAGCTAGCTCATGATACCACTGTTGGGATACGGGGAAGAAAACAATTTTTTTCCAGCCTACGATTCCCGAACCCCTCCTACTATTCATCCTTATCCTACTCACTCGAAGTTTTGTTGGTCATTTATTGTTTAGCCTAGCCTATTTGACAAAGTTAGTAAGAAAAAGATCTATTCTATGGTGATGTAAAGTAACGGAGGGAATCAGTGTTCATACCTTTGATGACCAAAAGAGGGAAATGTTATATGAACATGGTTGGCGTAGACTCTGAACCTACGACCTCCCTGTCGTGTAGAATACCACTGGCGTCGATGACTTGTGGAGACCTTCGGCGATGAAGTAGCACCACAGAGTGTAGTGCCTCGAGGAGATTACACAGGTACAGTGCAACTGATGTTCCCTCCAGGCTCCGAACCAGGCGAGCAGCGGAAAGAAGACGGATTCGGATCCCGACTCCGATAGGGCGGCGACGTGATTTGGTGGATAACTCCCAGCCAGGTGCAAACTCCAAACAAGGGGAGTACGCTCGAGGTAGGAGAAAGAGAGAGAGAGATAACTCAATTGGATGATGGAAAAAGGGGGGTCTACCCCTGCTTATATAGGCCAAGGAGGGGGGTGATCCTCCTCCCCTCCCCCATGTGGGATTAAACTCCCAAGGGGGGCGGGAGTGCGCCGGTGATAACCCACAAGTGTAAGGGATCGCAATAGTCTTCACGGGTAGGTATAACCCAATTTATTGATTCAACACAAGGGGAGCCAAAGAATACTTATAAGCCTTAGCAGTTGAGTTGTCAATTCAACCACACCTGAAAAAGCACTAGACACGATATTTAGTAGCAACGGTGTGTTGACGGGTGTAGCCTTATAGACTTCCCCAATCACCAACACTAAAACGTAGTAACAAAATAGTAGCAACAGTAACGAGAGCAATAGTAACAACGAAGGCAATGAAGATGAAAGATGGACCGGGGTTCAAGGTTTCACTAGTGGTAACTCTCCAAGCAAAAGAACAAGTGTTGGGTGAACAAACTACAGTTGGGCAATTGACAAAATTGCAGTAACTCTATCCAAAGAACAAACTAGAGCAATCCTAGTCTAAGAACCAAACGTAGGCATGTGTTCCGTATGTAGTTGTACATGCTTGCAATAAGAACTTGCACAACATCTATTGTCTTACCATCCCGCTACGAACGGGGCAAAAATGTGCTTATGGAGATTAAGGTGCTGCTGTCAAAGAGCACCGGAACAAAGCATTAATACTCTATGAACACATGTGATCCTAAAATTATAGCCCATCCCCTTTGGTGTCCCAAGTTGGCACCTTTGGGATCGCCGGTTCCGGACTATAACAAGTGCATACAACTGTAGATAAGATCAAGAACAACAATTATAATCATGTAACCGTAACGTGCTCAAATCTGAAATCATGCTACTCGTGCACTAGTAACAAGCATTAAGAACAACAAAATTGCAGCAACAATAATTCATAAACCTCTTAGGATTGAACAAGGTAACAATTCATCGGATCCCAACAAACACAACACCAATTACATCAAATGGATCTCAATCATGTAGGGCAGCTCATGAGAACTTTGTATTGAAGATCAAGGGGGAGAAGATACCAACTAGCTACTGCCAAGAACTCGTAGTCCAAGGAGGAACTAATCACGATCCATCATGGTTGAAGAAGAGTTGATGAAGATAGCCCCGGGGGCAAAGGCCCTCTCCGACAGGGTGCCAGAGCAGGTTCCTGGTGACCCCCGAAGCTAGGTTTCGATGGCGGCGGAGATCCGGAGCGCTTCTGGAAAAAGGAGTTCGATATCTCGGGTTTTTGCTTCACGGGAAAATATATAGGCCAAGGGGGAGCCCGAGGCGGTGCCCAGGTCATCCAGGAGGCCTCTCGGCGCCCCCCCTGGCCGCGCCCATAGGGCTCCTGGAGGCCTAGGGCCACCTCCTGACTCCATCCTCCGTCGGAAGGACTCTTCCGATGTAAATATTTTTTGGTAATGTTTTGGGAATTTTTCGAGCAACTTCATTTTTTGGACTTTTTCTGCATTGCAAAGACAAAACAGACAGAAACTGGCACTGGTGTGGCACCCCGGCTCAGAGGACCGGAACGCCCCGTGCTCCAGCCCAGAGAACAAGTCTTCTGGAACACGACACTGCTTCATATAGAACTGAACAACTTTCTATTAACAAATATACGGGTACAAAGGGTTTATTACAACGCTGGCAGGAGCGAGACGGAGAACAAGCTTGCTCCTCAAGCTCGCCACAGATCTACATCAAGCAGCAAACTAACTCATTAGCAGCGGAACAACGACGGCAGTGATGAACTCCAGTCCACAGGGACACTGGCAAGAAGACCTCCTAGCTCGCAAACACCGGGAACGTCATCCTACGCGTACAAAGCACGACCTGCAAATCTGGCATGGCACGCCAGGTCAGTACATCGAATGTACTTGCAAGCTCACAACAACCATGCACCAAGGAAAAACAATAACATGGCATACCGGTTAAAGTATATTAATGGACATCATGTAAGTAGATAATCATCAAGCATATCATCAGTATATTATCAGCATTTTATAACCATTAATACTAATGCACCATCAATCATCGTGCATGGACCCCACATAATCACCGCACGATCATCTGGCCTATCTAGGAGTCCTTACCGACTCCAGCATTGGGTCATCTCATGACCAACAAATTACCATGCTCATCCAAACAAACTCATGTTGATCTCAGTGTGACCTACTGTGAACTGTGTCCAATACCGTGGACTCGGCTATTCGAATAGATTTGTGTGACTCTGCAGAGTTTGTGCACTTTACCCACACTATGGAGTCCCTCCTCCATCCAGTACCTTGGAACGTCTCCCAGGAGTGGACTAGGATTTCACCAACGATGGCTGTTCTATCAGTGACTCCCCTTACCATATCACCCGACACGCTTCGCAAGATATTCCTTGGGTATCCCCTTGTCCTCCAGACACACCATCCATCGCATGGCAACTGACCGTCGCACGATGCAAAAACTTTAACTGACCATCGCATGGTCCAAAACTTACCTGGCTCTCAAGACTACCGCCACCTTCCGGGCCAGGGTAGTCCGCGCACGCATAGCCTTCCCTACTTGGTGATACGCATAAGAGAAACCATCGATAGACCGAGACAAGGCCTTCCCATACAGGCGAGTGTGTCTGCACCGGATAAGCTCAGTTCGGCGGCACCTGATCAACTTGGCATGGAATATGTCTTCGACAACAATCACAAGCATCAGGTGCAACATGAGCATTCATATAACATTATTATGCAATACATGGAGAAACCATCCAAGGTACAGTTATAGTTGAATCATTATCAGGCATGTTTAAATAATTAACTTAACCAGGTTAAGGATGATCGACATGGTATCAACATGATATGAACATCGAGCATTATCATGAGCATGGTGGAGCTTACAATGCATACAGGCATAGCATGGTAATCACATGATCATAACATGATGAAGGCATATCATGAGCATCATGGTTTGAATATATCATGGTTATACAGTAATCAAAACATAGGACCATAACAACATGATCAAGGCATAGCACGAAAGTAGTATCACCGAAATTTAAAGCATTTTTAAAGAACATCAAAGCTTTATGAAGGTGCAAAAGAAGTTGTGTCTTGCCTTCACCAATGGGTGTAGCAAAAATCTTCAGGTCTTCGACACAAGCAAAGCCCTGAAAAGATTTTAGAAAACGACAACGAAGAAAAACGGTCAAATACAACGTTTTCTTGACCAGAAAATAACAACAGAAAGACATGGCATGAAACCTATGCCAAAATGAAGAGGAGCTTGATAAGAAACCAACACGAAAAGAATCACCCCATTTGGACTTACGGTTGCGAAGATATGAGCGGGAGAAGATCGGGGGCTGATTTTGGCAGAAATATGCTTTCGTAGTGGAGGAAGCGTATTTCGGGCTGGAGGAGAGAAAAAATGTGCCTTCGGTACAAGAAAAGCTTATTTTCACTCGAAGAGAGTAGGAGTACGCTTTCCTGAATGGGTATGCCTTCAAAAAGAGTGGGGCCGGGGTCTTAGGGGCTGACGGGCGAGGCCCGCTTGGCGGTGTCTTCTCTCTCTCCCCTCCTCTTTTTTATTTCCTTCTTCCTCCCGTCGACGAGCAGGGGAGGCCACGGCTAGGCTCGTCGCCGTCGGCTGTCAGCGCGAGGAGGGGTCTCCAGTGGGCTCGCCGAACGCGCCGCGCCGAGCCACGGCCACAGGCGGTCTCGGGATAACGCGGGGCAGCCGGTGTCCGTGGCCCCCCACGGGCAGGGCGCGACGGCCGTGCGGGCGGCACGGGGAGCCACGGGCCGGCGGATCCGGCAGCAAGGGCAGGACAATGGGTTGCCAGGGGGCTAAGGAGGGTGGTGCAGGTGAAGCTAGGTGGAGAGGTAGAGCCCCGGGTGGCTTGAATTTGGCCGGGGGAGGTGATGGCCGTGGGCGACCTTGGGCGGGGAAGAGGAGCTCCGGGACCAATTGGGAGGGGGATTGGGGTGAGGAGAGTGCGGGGAGGGTGCTCGAGTGCTTCAGAGCTTGGGTTCAAGCCCCTTTTAAAGGGGGAGGAGATGCCCGAGGCCAGGACACGACGAGCAGAGGCGTCCATGGCGGGGCGGCGAGCTGGCAAGCATCTGGGTGGTTCGAGAGGGCTCGGGAGGGGGTAGCGTGGAGCACGCGAGCTGCAGAAAGAAGTGCGACACGGCTAGACATGAAGAAGAGGACAATAGAGCACTGGAGCACGATGGGGACTCGTCGAGCACGCGCGGAGCGCGCTTAGAGCACGCCATGTGCGGCTGAGAGCGTGGCCACCAAGGAAGATTCAACCAGGGGAGGTTTTACCATGGCCAAAGATGTCTGGGGGAAGCTCCTTCGAGTGCTGATCATAGTGGTGTGCTTGGTTGGCCACATGGGCTACTGTGGTGAGCTTTATCTCAAGGATAAGATTGATGCAGCAAACTTGGATCAGAAGCATAGCTCACATGGTGGGGGTTGAGGTGGTGTCAGGTTGTCTTCTGGGATTAGGATAGGAAGGACTAGTGATCTGGAAAGTTTGGGGGTCAAAAGGGTCAATGCACATGGTGCTTCCTTTGCAAATGTAGCATGGAAGCTGAAGGTGTTTGTACAGTGTCAAGGCTTGCACATTGCTCCCCTAAGCATGATTTTTGGCTGAGCTTAATCATACACCAGGGTGAGTAGGTGTACCAAGTTTCATCACAAATGGAGCAATGTAACTAGTACTTCCTTTGCAAATGTCCAAATAGGCCAGAATGCAAAGTAGAATCTAGCATCTCATAGGATTGATGTAATTTGCTGAAAATTGCTGGAGTGAGGTTATTTAGTGGTTTGCACATGTGTGCAAAAGTTCATGGTCATTGGACAAGCCTAGCTAGCACTTGATTCACAAGGTGCCCTACTGACCAGAAACTTCAACATGATGATGCACACATGTGGGTGATGAGATTTGGCTCAAATTTGGTTTGGTGGAGTCATTTGGGTGTGGGAATAGGCACAAAAAGTTTCAAGGCAAATGGGATCCCCTATCCTGCACTTGCTTCACAATGCCCCCTTGCTGCATGCACACTTTGGGAATTTATTGTGGGAGTTTGGCTACGCAAATGATGGTGGAATTTGGTGTAGGAAAATTATATGATCATATGAGATTGCACAAAAAGTTTCACTAGCAATGGGTCAAGGAAAATGGCACTCCCTTCACAAAGCTCCAATCTGCCCCCACAAACAAATGAATTTTTCTCGAGGAAAAATCCACTTGGGCCCTGCAACATTTTTGGAGAATGTGGCAAGATATGATGTCAAGAGAACATGGGAATTATATGGGGATTTATGGAGCAATATAAACAGGGGTTGCTTCACAAACCTCAAATAATAGGAATATCCCTTTTATTGGAAAAGAAATATATGTTTTGAATAAAATGGTGGCTTGGATGGGATGGATCCATGGAAAGACATGGGAGAGGCTTGGATTCAAGGGGTGCTTGAGCATGGAAATAAAATACGCTCAAGTTTTAAGTCCAAAGAGGTGCTCCAAATCAAATCAATGGCAAATCCAAAAATAAATCAGAGAAAGTTTTTGGAAAAAGAAATTTCCAAAATCCGGGATGTCACAAACCTAACCCCCTTAGAAAAATCTTGTCCTTGATATTTGGTTGCTCAGGTAACCATTGCAAACTTACGGTCCTTAGGAAACTCATTGCTTCTCGGATTTCCCCTTTTTCTGCCTACTGTTCCTGTAACAGCCCAGATTTCACAAAACTTAAAATTTTTGTTTTCAGTGTGAATTGTTTGATTGTCTGATTTGTTTGCGGTGTTTGCATCCCCGATTTATCGATCGGCGATTATTTTCCCCCTCTTATCTCGTACCGGACGGAGACCGACCCTTGCCACCTTGACACTCGACCTTTGTGACACCGGGTTTCACCCGATCACCGTCGTGAAAACCGCACGAGACCAACTGCAGCCAACGGAACGAAAAACCCCATTTAATAACTAAACGGGATATTTTTATAGCACACCAGAAAGTGTTCTCGGAACGGTTCAAGCGCGAGCTGAACGCTGCCGGCTCGACGCGCTGATCGCGCAGTTCGAAGTTTTACCCGAATCGGAGGTCCTGCGGACCCCCGACGGTCAAAAACATAGACAACGCACGTGCGAGAGAAAAAACCGGGGATGTTTTTGAAAACTGCCAGCCACCTGGGCTATATAAAGACCACCACACTCCCACCTCTTTCTAGGGTTTCCCTAGCCACAAAATTGCAGCCACACCCCCAGCTTTGCTCAAATTTTCGCCCAAAGGCCCCTCCACATCGAAACCCTAGCTCTCCCTCGATCTCAGCCGTCAGATCTGTGATCTGACGGCCCAGATCTGCCCAACCGCAGCCAGCCAACCTCCTCCCACGTCCGGGCCCCGTGGGCCCAACCGCCGCCGCCGCGGGCCGATCTGGGCGTCGCCAGCCCGCGTCGCCGCGCTTCCGGCCGCCGCAGCCGCCCGCCGGCGAGCTTCGCACATGCCGCCGCGCCACCCTCCTTCTTCCTCCTCCCGCGTCTCACGTGACCTTGTCCAGCTCCTCACCTCCCCCTGTCTCCTCTTGTAGGTCGCTGGCGGGAGTCCACGACAGCCGCCGCCCTCCATGGCCATGGCAGGCTGCCCTCGAGGAGTTCACCGCCGCCTCCACGCCATGCGCCCGCGCTGCCCCTAGGGACTCACCGGCGGCCGTCCAGCAGCCGGATCCGGTGCGTGCTGCCACCGCCGCCTCTCCTCGTCCCCTCCACGTCGTGCCGCTCGACGGCGGGAACCGCCGTGGCCACGGCCGGCCCGAGCTGGCGCTGCCGCCCTCCGGCACAGCGGGCTAGGCCGCCTCCCCAGCCGCTCCCTCCAGCACGGCCCGCAGCCGGCCTGCCAGAGGCCCGCCACCAGCCAACCGAACCCAGCTGAACCGCCAGCCTGATGGTCCGAAGCCCATGGTGGGCTCCTTTTTTTTTCTCGCAGTGCTTATATTTTCCAATTTCCGCTAAGTATTTTTTTATTATTGCTGCTAATTCGATTTTGCGAGTAGATTTGCGAGTAATCCGTAGCCCGTATGACGTTGCACCCAAAAGGAAAATTGTTTAGAATTGTGTGTACTTCAATCCATCTTTTGTGAGCATTTTGATTTGAGGCCATCTTGATGATGTTAATATATGTTGAAGTGGGCATCATGCTGTTAACTGCTATTATTTTCTGTCAAGTGATGCTGCTGTTATTTTATTGCAAGTTTGCATGATGATTGTGACACATCGATGAGGCCTATTGCATTGATTCTTTTTGCATACTGTTAAGCATCATGTCTACTTTCATTATATGTATTGCATTGTCATGTTGCTGAACTTTTGTATATAGCTTTACCCCTGTTTATACAGCATAAAAATAACAGTTTCTGCCATGTTTCTTTAATTTTCACTAAGTCCTAGACCAGTAATGTTTTATTCCAGTTTGCATGAGCTATAACTAGTAGTTCATGATGCCTATCTGCATAATTCCTTTTACCATGCCTTCCCTGCAATGTCTACTTTATTTTCATATACTTTATGAGCATGTTTGCATTTATTATCCTGTTTATGCAATGCTCTAAATTGTGCTTCCTGATGTTGGCAGATTGTGTTCCAAACTTGTTTTGCTTGTATCTTTTTAACCGTAACTCCGTTTGGGGTGTTCTTTATTTGTAACTTGATTAGTTTTTCGTGTACCTTAGTGATATGCCATGTTGAAGTTGTGCCTCACCTAAATTGACTAGCATCGATAGTTTATTTTGTGCTTCACCTCTTGTCATGTTTGTGTGCTATGTTATGCTTCTGTGCTTGCCATGTTAACAACTTTGTTGATCACCTGTAGCTAAACAAATTGAACCACCGTAAACGTGCGGTATCGTCGTGTGTGACGAGTACTTCACTTAACCTGTTAGTAACCGCTCTCGACGGTAGGTGCAATGTCTCGTGTTGCTTCTTGTTGATGCTTGCTCGTGTTTGCCTCGTAGTAATAGATGCTTGCTCGTTGATTGCTTTCCAATGTTTATCGTCTTGTGTGCTTCCACGGGTACCTTCGGAGACGATGCGAGCTTGCGATCAACTACACCATCGGAACCCGACTTATCAACAGGAAAGGACTATGCATTACTTATGATCCATTCTATTTCAACCAGCGGTTTGCATGCTAGTCTAGGATAGGTTCGATGTTTGATCTTACCACATGTTTACAGCCTCTTTCAAACCAATACAGCCATGTCCCGTCCTAGCAAACCATGTACTGCTATGTTATTATTGCTCGTTGCTCAGCCCCTGCTTAGTATGCATGCTTAGGATGCTACGATGTTACCCTGTTACTCCTTGGTTTGGGATATCACATTATTATATTGTTGTTGATATGATTATTATAATGTTGACTATATTCGACGAAGGATGGAAGGTCTAGGCTATCCCGCCCCGACGCTTTGTTCCATTCGAGTCACCTAGGATCCGAGTTCCGGGTATTGGTTTTAAGACTGAGCGTGCCTAACCGTGTGTGGGATTTTATGGGGTCCCCTTTTCTTACCTATCTAGCTTCAAACATTTATAGTGGCGGTCCGAGCTGATTTACCATTTGAAATCCCGTGTGTGTGCTTGGTGGACCCCCTCGCAGTTTTTAAACAAACCGGGCTAGCGGAGACATGGTTTCTCTGTTGGTCCATACTGGTGAGCTAGGGAAGTCCCTGTTATATAGGTGAGGCTAACCCCAACCTTGGCCATACGGAAGAGTCCGATCCGAGAGCGTGGCTGGCTTTTGGGTCCGGATTTGTTCGTTGTTAGCTAGAGGGACCTGTCGTTCCGGATCTCTTGGGACTAAATCATAAAATGGTTGCCTATGATGGGTAGCAACTGAGAGAGATGGGCGTGCGTGCAGAGCCTTGTAATTGGCAGTTGGTACACCCCTGCAGGGTTAAATCTTTTCGAGAAGCCGTGTCCACGGTTATGGACGACTTGAGACCTACTCCTTTTTCATAGACAACAACAACTGAGATAATCTTAATAACTTGATCAACGTGTGTGTGCCTTGACTGCTTCTTGTTCGTCGGGATGCGAAGAGGAGGAAAAGGATAGGATAGGTGTTATGCTTGCGTAAGTAGTTGATAGCAAGACTTGTTGGAGGCGATTATTCATCGAATGCTTGGATTCTTATCTTACTCTCTAGATCGTTAGCCACTTCATAAATGCTAGTGCGGCAGCAACCTCACCACTTACCCCATCCTTACCGTGAACTACTAGTTGTCCTAGAATGACAAGTGATGAAGTCCTTGCTGGGTCAGTTGACCACTACAGTTGGATGCTGAGTACTTCTGTACTCATGATACTACCCCCAAACTCTTTTCAGGGTTCTTGATCGACAACAGGTATGGTGATCGACGTTTCATGTGGAGACTCGACGAAGACTAGTTAGGCGGATCCCGGCGGAGGGCCTGGACCCGTGTGGTTATGGGGATCGATGTATTTCTCTTTGCCACTAGGCATTTGATTGTAGTCTATACTCAAACATGTATCTTCCGCTATTGTATTGTATTAAGGCAGTTGTATGCCGATTGTAGCTGTAATGTTGTGATATCATGCTGGAAATCCGGGGCATATGGCTTTGTAAAAGGATCAACGCAAGAGATAAAAGGTGCAAAGGAAAGTAAAAGCTGAAAGTAAATTGAGGGTGTGAACAATAATGTGAAGATGGACCGGGGTCCCGTGATTTTCACTAGTGATGTCTCTCTTCCAAAAGAAGATAAAAGTGCTAGCGAGGTAAAAAAAATCACAGTTGGGCAATTGACAGGATTATGAAGGCACCGCAATGCTAACTATGCTACAAAGAAAGGAAGGGATCAAAAGCAATGGGCAGTACGCCAAGGTAAGTATACCGAAATCCATCTGCATCTACTACGAATCAGCCACCTTGAGATATCTATCCAGAACATCTCGCTGGTATTAAGTTGCGAATCCCACCCAAAGTGTAAACTTAAAGCAACAGACAACTGCATTAATAGAACTTTGCGTAAAGTAAACAATCCTTGCACCCGCTGGTACAAGCACCGTTGTTTTATCCCTGGTGGCAACAACACATCCCCTAGTCTCATGTTTCTGTCACTCAAGCTAGACATCAAGGAGCTGAACCCACAATCGAGCATAACGCTCTCTCTTGGAGTTTCAAATAAAATACTTGGCCAAAGCAAATACCGCAACGGAGAACATGCAAGAATTTACTCAAGAACAAAATATAAAAGAGAAGAACCAAATATATTACTCATCACAATCTGAACATAGTCTCATAATCCATCTGATCCCAACAAACTCAACATAGCAACAATAGAAAAATTACATAGATGCCTCGATCATGTGAGGAAGCTCACGAGGACTCGAAATTGGAAGCACAAAAGGGGGGAGAGATTCATCACATAGCTACTGGTCACGGACCCATGGTCCGAGGGGGACTACTCACGGCACATCCGGGAGGCGTCCATGGCTATGGGTGGTCTCCCGGAGGGGGTTCCTCCTTTCGGCAGGGTGCCGGGGCAGCTTCTCCAGGCAGCCCCGATCTTGAAACGGCGGCGGCGGTACAGAGGGGAGTTCGCGAGAAAAAGATCGATATTAGGGGTTTCCACCCCGAGGGGTAAATATAGGCGAAGGGGGTGAACGAGGGGACCCACGAGGCAGCCAGGAGGGTCCCTGGCGAGGCCCAGGGTGGGGCCGCGCCACCTGCCCTCCTGGCTGCCTGGTGGTGGCCCCCCTTCCCTCTCTTGGTGATTCCGGAAGCTTCTGTTGCACCGATTTTTTATATATTTTTCCCGGAATTTTTGGAGCACTTTTAATGGCCGGAAAACCTGAAATACAAAAACAGCAGAAAACAGAAACTGGCAACTGGGTGCACTGAGTTAATAGGTTAGTCCAAATAGGTTCAAAAGTGTATGAAAGTTCAAGCAAAACATGGCAAAGTCACACAAAACATGCATGGAGCAAGAAGAAATTATAGATACGTTTGGGACGTATCAACATCCCCAAGCTTAATTCCTGCTCATCCTCGAGTAGGTAAATGATAACAAGCATAATTTCTGTGGTGACATGCCACACAACCAAATAAGGACTTTTAAGTAAAGCAATCAAAGCATGCAACTCAATTCAATTCTTAACAAGCAAGAGTCTATATTAGCATTGACACAAGAAACAAAAGAACAAAAGGTGCGAGAGCTCTCGCTGTCCGTGACTCGAATGTCTCCAAATGGTGTTTGCGTGCAAGAAAGGGACTGGGAAGAAAGAGAAAAAAGGTTTTTGAGAACAACTATCTACTAAAGTTTCACACTTGGTCTCCTTTGGATTCTTATCTGAAATCGTCCCCAGACCACTAGCCAGGTACAAGTCAAACTGATCCACTCCCTTTCGATATTTTGAGCACTCATGCAATGGATGAGCGTGAGCAAGAAAGTTGACACCTAAAAGGCGAAACAGAAAGAAGGTGGAGGAGGAAGACAAAAAGGTGTGAAAGGTTCACATCCATGAGGACAATCATAGGCGAGAGAAGGCCATATGATAGATATGATGTGAGGAGTAGGGATTGCCATACAACGGATGCACATGTGAGCTAAAAGCTCTCCAAGGGAACTAGTGGGGGTGCATCGAACTTGCTTGCTCAAGAAGACCTAGAGCTTGTTTGAGGAGGCTCATCATTGGAATATACAAGCCAAGTTCTATAGTGTGAAGGGTCCCCACATAGCTATATGCATGATTATGATATCTACGGAGTACAAGGGATAGAAGATGAAGTACTAGTGTGGATCTCTCAAAAGGAATAGTAGTATGCCCCCTTCTCTATTTTTATTTGTTTCTTTTCTCTTTTTCTCTTTTTTTATTTTTTGGTGGCCTCAATGGCTCTTTCTATTTAACTCTCATTTTTCCTCTTTGGGATCTTTTGATTTTGTCCTCTTTCGGATCTTTTCCTCACTTCAGGGGCAATACTCTATATTTTACAAGAATATAGGAGATCTTTCACACTTTACAAAGGTACTCACATAAAGAAAATGTAACTATCATGATGCAAATGTATGCCTCTGCCAGGGTAGCAGGATATGCAATGATACTAGCGCGTCATGTAGCAATGATTAGGAAAAGGCCCAACTAGCATGCGGCTCATCGATCAAGCAAGTAGCATGTATGACATAAAGATCAAGTCATGAGAAGGTGGATGTTGCATGGAAATTTATCTCGGAAAGGCTATGGAAATGCCTCTTAGGTAGGTATGGTGGCTGTTTTGAGGAAAGATATAAGGAGGCTTATCATGTCAAGGGTTTCGATGCACCGGCGAAGTATACGCCAACTGTCGAGGTGAGAAAGGGCAATTGATACGTCCAAAACGTATCTATAATTTCTGCTTGCTCCATGCATGTTTTTGTGATATTGCTATGATCTAGATACACTTTCATACACTTCTGATCATATTTGGAGTAACCTATTAACTCAGTGCACCCCAGTGCCAGTTCCTGTTTTCTGCTGTTTTTCTATTTCAGTTTTCCCCCATATAAAAAGTGCCAGAAAAATTCCGGGAAAAATACAGGAAAAATCAGCGTGCAGGAAGCTTCTAGAAGAGCCCGGGAGGGGCCAGAGGGGAGCCAGGGGGCCCAGGCGGCCACCCGGCGCGGCCCCACCCCTGGCCGCGCAAGGGGGGCGCCTGGGGCCCCTGGTCCACCTCTGGCTGCCCCCTTCTCCTATTTATTCTCCGTCACGGGGAAACTCCGAAGACAGAACCCTATTTCGCAAACTCGCCTCTGTTCCTCCGCCGCCACGCTTTCGAGATCGGGAGCACCAGAAGACCTCTTCCCGGCACCCTGCCGGAGGGAGGATTGACCTCCGGGAGTCTCCTCTCCACCATGGATGCTCCCCGGTTGTCTCGTGAGTAGTTTTCCTTGGACCATGGGTCCATGATCAGTAGCTATGTGATGTTCTCCTCCCCTCTTTGTTCTTCATGGTTTAGACCTCGTGAGCTGCCCTACATGATCGAGGAACTTTTGTAATATTTTCTACTGTTGCTATGTTGAGTTTGATAGGATCTGATGGATTATGAGATTATGTTCAGATTGTGATTGAGTAATATATTTGGTTCTTATCTCTTATATTTTTGTTCTTAAGTAATTCTTGCATGTTCTCCGTTGTTGTTTATTGCTTTGGCCAAGTAGTAGGTAGTGACTCCAAGAGGGAACGTTTTGCTCGATTGTGGGTTCATGCCCCCCGATGACACGCTTGAGTGACGAAAACATGAGTCTAGGGGATGTGATGTTGCCACAAGGGTGAAAATAACGGTGCTTGTAACCGCGGTTACAAGGATTGTTTCCTTTATGCAAAGTTCTTTTTAATGCAGTTGTCTGTTGCTTTGGGTTTACACTTTGGGTGGGGCTCGCAACTTAATACCAGCGAGATGTTCTGGATAGATATATCAAGGTGGATGATTAGTAGTAGATGCAGTTGGATTTCGGTCTACTTATTTTGGTGTACTGCCCATGCTTTTGAGCCTCGTCCTTTCTTTTGTAGCATAGTTAGCATTGCGGTGCGTTCATAATCCTGTCAATTGCCTTTCTGTAATTTATTTACCTCGCATAGCAATTTTATCGACTTTTGGGAGAGAGACATCACTAGCGAACATCACGTATCCCGGTCCATATCCTCATGACTGTTTACACGCTCATTTACTTTTCTGCTTTTACTTTCAATTATTATCATTATCCCTTGTGTTTGATCCTTTGTGAACAACAATACCGGAGAGATTGACAACCTCTCGGAACTTCGTTGGGAACAATGTTATCGTGTCTGTGTGCAGGTCCGCGTCAGTTGCGCCGCTGACACCTACTTATCATCTCCGGAGTCCTACTGGAGACAAACCTTGGTATCTTCACCGAGGGAAATTTTCTGCTGTGCTACATCACGCCTTCCACTTGGGGCTCACCAACGAAGGGCGAGAAATCGCTATCATTACCTCGCACATTAGCAATGCACGGTACCGAAGAGGCTATAAAAAGTATAGGTGGGTGGAAGTGTCAACTTTTGAATACTCACATTAGTCCGAAGAACTCATGCACTTATTATCGGTAACTCTCAATCTAATTAGGAGGTTCATAAAGATACAGGTACCCCGAGGAGGAGTGTATGGGGCTTTGGTTATCCTTGCGAATCCTCGACTCATGGTACGTGAGTGTACTCTAATATTCGAACCCTCCAGAGGTTAGTGATCCATCTAGTAGCTAGAGTTCTCAATAGGGTTTTTTCGGTTTTCGGAAAACACACGGATTGCCCAAAATACGACGTCTATCACTAATAGGCAAAAGCTCTTGACACCATAAGTTCAAACATTACTCTAGTCAATACCTCAAAACTATTGCAAGTTACTACTACAAAGAGAATAACAACTTTAACTACCTACTTTCAGTCAAGACACAAAACTCAGTGCAACAGGAAAACTCTCTAACAAGATAAAACATGCGACCTATAGAAAGTTCAACCTAAGACAAAAGAAAAGCTCTAGAAAAACTAAAGCACTACAACTAAATAGAACAGCAGCTAAGAAAAGAAAAAGAACAGCTCACAGCTAAAAGAATAAGAATTCAAATCCTATGAGGAGTTCTAGTTCAAGCGGAGCGTGAATAAATCCCACACAAAAGAGTAAGTTGGGGTCTAACTTGTTGCTACAGCAAAGAAAGCAAAACAAACCTAGAAAAGTAAAGAGCGAGACGCTCCAAGCAAAGCACATAACGCATGAAGTGATAAAAATATAGTGGAACGAGGGACAAACTGATGATTGTTGATGAAGAAGGGGATGCATCGGGGGCATCCCCAAGCTTAGACGCTTGAGTCTCCTTGAATATTTATTGGGGGTGCACATGGGCATCCCCAAGCTTGAGCGTTTGACACTCCTGAATCTTCTTTCATCACTTTCCATCGCGCACTTGAAAACTCCCTTCATACATAACTCATTGTAGGCTGATTAGAGAGGTTAGTACCCTAATAAAATAATTTTCCTCTACTGAAAATAAAGATTTCCAGGAAGAGCTACTGTTTCTCTTGCCTGCCCAAAAAAATTTGCAAAGAAAAAGCAAGCTTAAGGATTGCAAAACTGCGAAAAGCAAAACCGGGGAAGAAGGTGAGAAAAACAGAACAACAGAGAAAGGAGAATTTTTTCGAGGTACTTCTGCAACTCAAATCAAAAAACTTTGAACAGACTCCTGAAAGGTAATTGTATGGAGCATGCTGTCAAAACAATTCAGATCAAAAAGATGATCTGGTGATTTATTGAGAAGTTTTTCCGTCAAGCAGACAGAATCTGTTTTTGGACAGCAAGCACCAACTTTTGACCTTTCTTGCAATCTGAGGCTAAACTTGGCACAAAGGTTGAAAAGTAAAGATACAATGATGTTGCTATAATAGTAACAATCATCAATACCACTAAGAACAGAACAAAAGAAAAAATAAAAACCTAAATTCATTGTGGGCTGCCTCCCGAAAGCGCTTCTTTAGAGCCATTAGCTAGGCTTAAAGAAGAAGATCAAGTCTTTTCAAGAGAATAACTAGCTTGTGTGACGGACTCAAAAGGTAACTTAATCTTTTTCCTAGGGAAATGTTCCATCCCTTTCTTGAGAGGGAATTGGAATTTGATTGTTCCCTCTTTCATGTCAATGATAGCACCAACTGTGCGAAGAAAAGGACGTCCCAAAATAATTGGACAAGAGGGCTCACACTCAATGTCCATAATATTGAAATCAACAGGAACATAATTGTCATTTACAATGATAAGAACATCGTCGATCTTCCCCGAAGGTTTCTTTATGGAAGAATCAACAAGACGAACACCAAAAGAACAATGATCAAAAGGTTTCAATTCAAGCATATCATACATTCTTTTGGGCATAACAGAGGTACTTGCTCCAACATCACAAAGAGCATAACAAGAGAAGTTATTCAATTTAATTTTATCATAGGATCCCAACCATCTTCTAGCTTCCTAGGTATGGAGGCTGCTAGTCTAAGCTTCTCCTCCCTAAATTTGATTAGAGCATTGGTGATATGCTCTGTGAAGGCAAGATTGAGTGTGCTAGTGTGGGGGTCTCTAGACATCTTGTGTAGGAAACCAATAACTTCTGGTAAAGTGCAGTTGTCAAAGTCTAAGTCACTTCTTTCTATCAAGGAAGTAGTGATATCATTTAAGCTCACTTGTTTTAAAGCCTCTATTTTCATAGAGGTTTCCTCTTCTAAGGTTGAGGTGGTAGCATCACCATTAATAGGTCTAGTGGGACTAGGGGTGTGATGGGTGCTAATAGTTTGGACATCCTCAACTACTTGGATAGTGGCTACTGTGTGGTAGGTAGGAAGGCTCTTAATTCTCTCTTCTTCCTTGGGTACAAATTCGGGTTTAGCTGCCATTTGGTTTATCAAGGTAGATTGGGTATGAGACATGTTTGAAACATAAGTCCCGATGGCAGTGAGTCTAGTTTCGAGACTGGAAATGTCACCGTTCAGGATCTCAAGCTGTTTGCTAATGTTTTGCAGGCCTTGTTTTTTTCAAACTGAGTGTGCATATAGCTTTTGGTGGCATTTTCTATTTCTACAAGTTTCTCATAGCTGGGCAGGTCTTTTTCCCTATAGTTCTGGCTGTAGGAGTTGCTGGTGGTAAGATAAGTGTTGTTCCCATAGTTATTGGATGGGAAAGGCCTAGGATTGTTGCTACCAAACTTACTCCTATAAGCATTATTGTTGAAGTTGTTTCTAGAGACAAAATTAACATCTACTTGCTCCTGAGCAACCAAAGAATTTAATAGAACATCTTGAGGATCAATAGAGGGTTGCTTGGTAAGTAGAGACATGATAAGGTCAACCTTTTCATTTAAAGAGGAGATCTCCTCGACAGAGTTTACCTTCTTACGGGTTGGAGATCTCTCGGTGTGCCATTGCGAGTAGTTCAACATCATCTCATCAAGCAGCTTTGTGGCAGCACCAAGCGTGGTTGACATAAAAGTTCCTCCCGCTGCCGAATCTAACAGGTTCCGCGAGGTGAAGTTCAAGCTTGCATAAAAAGTCTGGATAACCATCCAGGTAGTCAGTCCATGTGTGGGGCAGTTCTTGACAAGTGTCTTCATACGTTCCCAAGCCTGGGAAACGTGTTCATTATCCAATTGCCTGAAATTCATAATGTTACTCCGAAATTGAATAATTTTAGCAGGGGTATAGTACTTCCCTATAAAAGCATCTTTGCATTTACTCCAAGAATCGATACTGTTCTTGGGCAAAGATTGTAGCCACTCCTTGGCTCTTCCTCTCAAAGAGAAAGGAAAAAGCTTCAGCTTGACGATGTCTCCATCCACTTCCTTGTACTTCTGCATGTCGCAGAGCTCGATAAAGTTGTTTAGGTGCAAGGCAGCATCTTCTCCTACTCCTGAGAATTGATCTTTCATGACAAGGTTAAGCAGAGCAGGTTTAATCTCATAAGAAGGTGCTGAAGTGGCAGGTGGAGCAATAGGAGTGCAGATAAAGTCACTGTTGTTGTGACTAGTGAAGTCACACAACTTAGTGTTTTCATTGGAACCCATAGTAAAAACTCCTATTTCTACACCTGCTACTTCAGGACCTTCTTATGAGATTAAACCTGCTTTGCTGAACCTTGTTATGAAAGATCAGTTCTCCGGCGCTAGAGATGATGCTTGTGCTTTGCACTTAAATAATTTTATTGAGCTCTGTGATATGCAAAAGTACAAACAAGTAGATGGTGATATCGTTAGGCTTAAGCTTTTTCCTTTCTCCTTGAGAGATGAAGCTAAAATCTGGTTTCAATCCTTTCCTAGGAATAGCATAGATTCT
Source organism: Bromus sterilis (assembly GCA_950022295.1). Taxonomy (NCBI): domain Eukaryota; kingdom Viridiplantae; phylum Streptophyta; class Magnoliopsida; order Poales; family Poaceae; genus Bromus; species Bromus sterilis. The sequence continues at coordinate 339,416,920 of OX465596.1, read as the reverse complement.
TTGGACAAGTGCAAGGATGCTTTTATTGGGAAGTACTACCCCCTGCTACTATTATCCAATTGAGGAGCTATATTCTGAACTTTAAGCAATTGGATAATAAACACGTTGCCCAAGATTGGGAACACATGAAATCTCTTGTTAAGAATTTCCCTACGCATGGTTTGACTACTTGGATGGCTATCCAAACTTTTTATGCAGGCTTGAACTTTACCTCGCGGAACATGCTAGATTCGGCCGCGGGAGGAACCTTTATGTCGACTACACTTGGTGCTGCTACAAAACTTCTCGATGATATGATGACCAACTATTCCCAATGGCACACCGAAAGATCTCCAACAGGTAGGAAGGTAAACTCTGTCGAGGAGATCTCCTCCCTAAGTGAAAAAGTTGACTTGATTATGTCTCTACTTACCAAGCAATCTCCTATTGATCCTCATGATGTTCCTTTAAATTCTTTGATTGCTCAAGATCAAGTATATGTGAACTTTATCTCTAGAAACAACTTCAACAACAATGCTTATACGAGTAATTTTGGTAGCAATCCTAGACCGTTCCCCTCCAACAACTATGGGAACAACAACACTTATATTAGAAACAAATACTACACTTGTAAATTAGAGAGTATGCTTAAAGACTCTATCACTACCCAAAAAGCCTTCAACAAGAGTGTAGAGGAAAAACTAGAAAAATTAGATTACCTCTCGTCGAAGGTAGACAATTTAGCCCATGAAGTAGAATTGCTTCAAATTAGAACTTCTCCTCTTGAGGAGAGGAAGGTCACTCCTATGAATGCTATCCAAATGCAAATTAATGAAAACATTAGGATGATGGCTAAACTTAAAGAGGGATGGGCTAGAGAAAAGGAGGAAGAAGATAGAATTAAGAGCCTTCCTACACACCATACCATTTCTACTATCCAAGTGGTTGAGGATATCCAAACTCTTAGCACCCAATGCACCCCTAGTCCCATAGGACCTATTAATGGTGATGCTATGACCTCAACCGTAGAAGAAGAAATTCCTATGACTATAGAAGCTACCAAACAAGTGAGCCTAAGGGACACAACTACCACTTTACTTGATAGTAGTGACCTTGATTTTGATAATTGCACCCTTTCTGAAGTTATTCGTTTCCTTCAGAAGATGTCTAGAGACCCCCCACACTAGCACTCTTAATCTTGCCTTCACGGAGCATATCACTAATGCTCTCATTAAAGCTAGGGAGGAGAAGCTTAGGGTAGAAGTCTTCATACCTAGAAAGCTAGAAGATGGTTGGGATCCTATGATTAAAATTAAGTTGAATAACTTTTCTTGCTATGCTTTATGTGATGTTAGAGCTAGTACCTCCGTTATGCCCAAAAGAATGTAGTATATATTTGAATTGAAACATTTTGATCCTTGTTCTTTTGGTGTTCGTCTTGTTGACTCTTCCGTAACGAAACCTTTCGGGAAGATTGATGATGTTCTTATCATTTTCAATGACAATTATGTTCCCGTTGATTTTACAATCACTGACATTGAATGTGAACCTTCTTGTCCAATTATTTTGGGACGTCCTTTTCTTTGCACCGTGGGTGCTATTATTGATATGAAAGAAGGGATCATAAAATTCAAATTTCCTATCAAAAAAGGATGGAACACTTCCCTAGGAAAAATATTAAGTTTCCTTTTGAGTCCGTCACACGGGCTAGGTATTTTCTTGAAAAGACTTGATCTATTTGCATTAAGCCTAGCTAATGGCTTTAAAGAAGCGCTTTGGGAAGGCAGCCCGCAACGAATTTAGGATTTCATTTTTGTTTTTCTTCTGTTTTTAGTGGTCTTTATTATTGTTACTACAGTAGCAACATCATTGTTTCTTTACTTTTCAAGCTTTGTGCCATTTATAGCCTCGTATGACAAGGGAAGTGAAAGTTGTGACATGCTGTCCAGAAAACAGATTCTGTCCTCGTGACTAGAAAAATCTCAGAAAAATCCCAGTTCATCTTTTTGAGCTGAAATTTTTACACAGCGTACTCTATATAATTATAAACCTTTCGTATGTTCTGAGTTTTTTGATTTGAGTTGCAGAAGTATCTCTAAAAAATTCTTTACTACCTGCTGGTCTGTTTTTCACAGATTCTGTCCTGTTTTGCCTTTCCTTCATTTTGCGAATCTTAAGCTTGACTTTTATTTGCGAAAACTTTTTTTAAATCTTGAGAAACAGTAGCTCTTCAAGAATATCTTTTTTGCTAGTAGAGAAAAAATTATTTTATTATGGGTACTAACCTCGCTAATCAGATTATGATGAGTTATGCATGAAGGGAGTTTTCAAGTGTGCGAGGGAAGATGATGAAAGAAGATTCATTAGTGTCAAGCGCTGAAGCTTGGGGATTCCCCCATGCATCCCCAATAAATATTCAAGGAGACTCAAGCGTCTAAGCTTGGGGATGTCCCCGTGCATCCCCTTCTCCATCAACAATTATCAGTTCGTCTCTCGCTTCACTATATTTTTATCACTTCATGCATTATGTGCTATGCTTGGAGCGTCTCGCTCTTAGGTTTTATTTTTAGTTTTCTTTAGCTTTGCTTGCTTTTCATAACAATTTAGAACCCATATTTCTTTGTGTGGGAGAGAAACACGCTCCACTTTCAAAATCTAGAACACAACATAGGATTTTTCATGCTTATCTTTGCTGTGTGTGTTCTTTATCTTTTTCACAGCTACTGCCATGTTTAGCTCTTAGTTTTCATGCTTATCTTTGTAAAGAGATTTTGTTTAGTTTGTTGCCGGAACTCTCTTGAGTTTTCATGTTTATCTTGTTTAGAGAGTTTGCCTGTTGCACCGAGTTTTGTGTCTTGACTTGAAGTAGGTAATTGAGGTTGCTATTCTTTTGTAGTAGTAACTTGCAATAGTTTTGAGGTATTGTTTTGAGTAATGTTTGGACTTTTGGTGTCAAGAGCTTTAGCCTACTAGTGATAGATTTCGTATTTTTGGAAATCCGTGTTTATTTTGAAAACTTACAAATTAGTTGAGAACTTTAGCTACTAGATGGATCACTACTCTTCTAAGGGGTCGAATATTAGAGTACACTCACGTACCATGAGTCGAGGATGCGCAAGGATAACCAAACCCCCATACACTCCTCCTCGGGGTACTTGTCTCTTTGTGAACCTCCTTATTAGATTGAGAGTTACCGATAATAAGTGCATGAGTTATTCGAACTAATGTTAGTATTCGAAAGTTGACACTTCCACCTTCCCATATTTTTCTAGCCTCTCTTGTGCCGTGCAATGCTATCTTCTCACTCCGAGATTTGGCGTCCACCTTCGCCGGTACATCCAAATCCTTGGCATGATACGCTCTATCATCATAAACCTCCTTATATCCTTCCTCAAAACAACCACCATACCTACCTATCAAGGCATTTCCATAGCCTTTCCGAGATATATTGCCATGCAACATCCATCTTCTCATGACTTGATCTTCATGTCATACATACTACTTGCTTGATCGATGAGCCGCATGCTAGTTGGGCCTTGCCCTAAACATTGCTACATGACGCGCTAGTATCATTGCATATCCTGCTACACTGGCAGAGGCATACATTTGCATACATCATGATAGTTACATCTTCTTTATGATTTGAGTACTTTTGTAAAATGTGAAAGATCTTCTTTACTTTTTGTAATATATAGAGTGTTGCCCCTAAAGTGAGGAAAAGATCCCAAAGTGGACAACTTAAAAGATCCCAAAGAGGACAAATTAAAAGATCCCAAAGAGGAAAAATGAGAGAAATAGAAAGAGCCATTGAGGCCACCAAAAAAAATACAAAATATAGAAAAAAGAGAAAAATAAATAAAAAGAGAGAAGGGGGCACACTACTATTCATTTTGAGAGATCCACACTCGTACTCCCTCTTATATATTGTACTCCATAGAGATTATCATTCATGCATATAGCTATGTCGGGACCTTCACACTATAGAACTTGGCTTGTATATTCCAATGATGAGCCTCCTCAAATGAGCTCTAGGTCTTCTTGAGCAAGCAATTTGGATGCACCCCCACTAGTTCCATTGGAGAGCTTACCTTAGTTCATATGTGCATCCGTTGCATGGCAATCCCTACTCCTCACATCATATCTATCATTTGGCTTTCTCTCGCCTATGATTGTCCTCATTGATGTGAGCCTTTCACACCTTTTTGTCTTCCTCCTCCACCATATTCTATCTTTGCCATCCTAAGTGTCAACTTTCTTTCTTACGCTCATCCATTGCATGAGTGCTCAGAATGTCAAAAAGGAGTGGATCATTTTGACTTGTACCTGGCTAGTGGTCTGGGGACGAGTCAAGATAAGATTCCAAAGAAGACCAAGTGTGAAACTTTAGTAGATTGAGTTCTCAACATAAAAAAATACTTTTTCTCGTATATCCCTATCCCCTTTCTTGCACGCAAACACCATTTGGAGACATTCGAGTCACGGACAGCGAGAGCTCTTGCACCTTTATGTTCCTATGTTGCTTGTTTCAATGCTAAATATAGACTCTTGCCTGTTAGGACTTGAATTGAATTACATGCCTTGATTGCTTTACTTAAAAGTTCTTATATGGTTGTTAGCATGTCACCACAGAAATTATGCTTCTATCATTTACCTACTCGAGGACGAGCAGGAATTAAGCTTGGTGATGTTGATACGTCCAAAACGTATCTATAATTTCTTCTTGCTCCATGCCTCTTTTGTGTGATATTGCTATGATATTGATGAACTTACATACACTTTTGATCATATTTGGACTAACCTATTAACTCAGTGCACCCTAGTGCCAGTTCCTGTATTCTGCTGTTTTTCTATTTCAGGTTTTCCCCATATTAAAAGTGCTCCAAAAATTCGGGAAAAATCCAATAAAAAATCACTGAGGTTAATAGGTTAGTCCAAATATGATCAAAAGTGTATGGAAGTGCATCAATATCATAGCAATATCACACAGAATATGCATGGAGCAAGCAGAAATTATAGATACGTTTTGGACGTATCAACATCCCAAGCATAATTCCCGCTCGTCCTTGAGTAGGTAAATGATAACAAGCATAATTTCTGTGGTGACATGCTACCAACCATATAAGGAATTTTAAGTAAAGAAATCAAGGCATGTAATTCGATTCAATTCATAACAGACAAGAGTCTATATTAGCATTGAAACAAGCAACATAATAACATAAAGGTGCAAGAGCTCTCGCTGTCCGTGACTCGAATGTCTCCAAATGGTGTTTGCGTGCAAGAAAGGGGATAGGGATATACGAGAGAGTAAAACATAGTTTTTATTGTTGAGAACTTAATCTACTAAAGTTTCACACTTGGTCTTATTTGGAATCTTATCTTGACTCGTCCCCAGACCACTAGCCAGGTACAAGTCAAAATGATCCACTCCCTTTCGATATTTTGAGCACTCATTCAATGGATGAGCGTAAGCAAGAAAGTTGACACTTAGGATGGCAAAGAGAGAAAAATGATGGGGGAGGAAGACAAAAAAGGTGTGAAAGGCTCACATCAATGAGGACAATCATAGGCAAGAGAAAGCCAAATGATAGATATGATGTGAGGAGTAGGGATTGCCATGCAACGGATGCACATATGAGCTAAGGTAAGCTCTCCAATGGAACTAGTGAGGGTGCATCCAACTTGCTTGCTCAAGAAGACCTAGAGCTCATTTGAGGAGGCTCATCATTGGAATATACAAGCCAAGTTCTATAGTGTGAAGGTCCCCACATAGCTTTATGCATGAATGATAATCTCTATGTGTACAAGATATAAGATGGAGTACGAGTGTGGATCTCTCAAAAGGAATAGTAGTGTGACCCTTCTCTCTTTTTATTTCTTTTTCTCTTTTTTCTATTTTTTGTATTTTTTGGTGGCCTCAATGGCTCTTTCTACTTCTCTCATTTGTCCTCTTTGGGATCTTTTGATTTTGTCCTCTTTGGGATCTTGTGATTTTGTCCTCTTTGGGATCTTTTCCTCACTTTAGGGGCAACACTCTATATATATTACAAGAAGTATATGAGATCTTTCACACTTTACAAAAGTACTCAACATAAATAAAATTAAACTATCATGAAGTATGCAAATGTATGCATCTGCCAGTGTAGCAGGATATGCAATGATACTGGCGCGTCATGTAGCAATGATAGGAAAGGCCCAACTAGCCTGCGGCTCATCGATCAAGCAAAACCATGTATGACATGAAGATCAAGTCATGAGAAGGTGGATGTTGCATGGGAATGTATCTCAGAAAGTCTATGGAAATGCCTTGTTAGGTAGGTATGGTGGATGTTTTGAGGAAGGATATAATGAGGCTTATGATGACAGAGCGTATCGTGCCAAGGATTTGGATGTACCGGCAAAGGTGGACGCCAACTCTCGGAGTGAGAAGGAGGCAATGCACGGCACATGAGAGGCTAGCAAATATGGGAGTGTCAACTTTCGAATACTCACATTAGTCCGAAGAACTCATGCACTTATTATCGGTAACTCTCAATCTAAATAGGAGGTTCTCAAAGAGAGAAGTACCCCGAGGAGGAGTGTTTGGGGGTTTGGTTATCCTTGCGCATCCTCGACTCATGGTACGCGAGTGTACTCTAATATTCGATCCCTCCAAAGATTAAAGTTCTCAACTAATTTTGAAGGTTTTTCAAAAATAAACACGGATTTCCCAAAATACGATATCTATCACTAATAGGCTAAAGCTCTTGACACCAAAAGTTCAAATATTACTCATGGAAATACCTCAAAACTATTGCAAGTTACTACTACAATTGAATAGCAACCTCAGTTACCTACTCCAAGTCAAGACACAAAACTCAGTGCAACAGGAAAACTCTCTAAACAAGATAAACATGAAAACTCAAGAGAGTTCCAGAAACAAACTAAAGAAAAGCTCTTAAAAAAGATAAGCATGAAAACTAAGAGCTAAATATGACAGCTGCTACGAAAGAGATAAAGAACACACACAATAAAGATAAGCATGAAAATCCTATGTTGTGTTCTAGGGTGAAGTGGAGCGTGTTTATCCCCCACACAAATAAATTTGGGTTCTAACTTGTTATTAACAACAAGAAAAGCTAAAGAAAACTAAAAAAGAAATAAAGAGCAAGACGCTCCAAACATAGCACATAACGCATGAAGTGATAAAAATATAGTGGAACGAAAGACGAACTGATAATTGTTGATGGAGCAGGGGATGCATGGGGGCATCCCCAAGCTTAGACGCTTGAGTCTCCTTGAATATTTCATGGGGGTGCACGGGGGCATCCCCAAGCTTGAGAGTTTGACACTCCTGAATCTTCTTTTATCATCTTTCCCCGTACACTTGAAAACTCCCTTCATACATAACTCATCATAATCTGATTAGCGAGGTTAGTACCCATAATAAAATAATTTTTCTCTACTGGGACATTCTTGAAGAGCTACTGTTTCTCAAGATTTGCAAAAAGTTTTTGCAAAGAAAAAGCAAGCTTAAGGTTTGCAAAACGAAGAAAATGCAAAACATGACAGAATCTGTGAAAAATAGACCAGCAGGTAGTAAAGAATTTTTTAGGGATACTTATGCAATTCAAATAAAAAAACTCAGAACATACAAAAGTTCCGTGATTGTATAGATCACGCTGTGTAAAAATTTCAGCTCAAAAAGATGAACTAGGATTTTTCTATGATTTTTCCTGTCACGAGGACCGAATCTGTTTTCTGGACAGCATGTCACAACTTTTACTTCCCTTGTCATATGAGGCTATAATTTGCACAAAGCTTTAAAAGTAAAGATACAATGATGTTTCTACAGTAGTATCAATCATCAAGACCACTAAAAAAAATAAGAAAAACAAAAAGGAAAACCTAAATTCGTTGCGGGCTGCCTCCCGAAAGCGCTTCTTTGAAGCCATTAGCTAGGCTGAATGCAAAAAAGATCAAGTCTTATCAAGAAAATAACTAGCCCGTGTAATGGACTCAAAAGGTAACTTAATCTTCTTTCTAGGGAAGTGTTCCATCCCTTTCTTGAGAGGGAATTAGAATTTAATAATCCCTTCTTTCATATCAATAACAACACCCACGGTGCGAAGAAAAGGACGTCCCAAAATAATTGGACAAGAAGGTTCACATTCAATGTCCATAATAGTAAAATCAACGGGAACATAATTGTCATTGACAATGACATCATCGATCTTCCCCAAAGTTTTCTTGACGGAAGAATCGACAAGATGAACACCAAAAGAACAAGGATCAAAAGGTTTCAATTCAAATATATCATACATTCTTTTGGGCATAACGGAGGTACTAGCTCCAACATCACATAAAGCATAACAAGAGAAGTTATTCAACTTAATTTTAATCATAGGATCCCAACCATCTTCTAGCTTTCTAGGTATGGAGGCTTCTACCCTAAGCTTCTCCTCCCTAGATTTAATGAGAGCATTAGTGATATTCTCCGTGAAGGCAAGATTAAGTGTGCTAGTGTGGTGATCTCTAGACATCTTGTGAAGGAAACGAATAACTTCAGAAAGGGTGCAATTATCAAAATCAAGGTCAATACTATCAAGTAAAGTGGTAGTGGTGTCCTTTAGGCTCACCTGTTTGGTAGCTTCTATAGTCCTAGGAGTTTCTTCTTCTACGGTTGAGGTCATAGCATCACCATTAATAGGTCCTATGGGATTAGGGGTGCATTGGGTGCTAAGAGTTTGGATATCCCCAATGACTTGGATAGTAGAAACGGTATGGTGTGTAGGAAGGATCTTAATTCTATCTTCTTCCTCCTTTCTCTAGCCCATCTCTCTTTAAGTTTAGCCATCATCCTAATGTTTTCATTAATTTGCACTTGAATAGCGTTCATAGGAGTGACCTTCCTCTCCTCAAGAGGAGAAGTTCTAATTTTATGCAATTCTACTTCATGGGCTAAGTTGTCTACCTTCGACAAGAGATTATCTAATTTGTCTTGTTTTTCCTCTACACTCTTGTTGAAGGCTTTTTGGGTAGTGATGAAGTCTTTAAGCATACTCTCTAGTTCAGAAGTGGAGTTCTTGGTGCTAGGATAAGTGTTGTTGTTCCCATAGTTGTTCGAGGGGAACCGTCTAGGATTGCTACCAAAATTACTCCTATAAGCATTGTTATTGAAGTTGTTTCAAGAGATAAAGTTCACATCTACTTGATCTTGAGCAATCAAATAATTTAAAGGAATATCATGAGGATCAATAGGAGATTGCTTGGTAAGTAGAGACATAATCAAGTCAACTTTTTCATTTAGGGAGGAGATCTCCTCGACAGAGTTTACCTTCCTACCTGTTGGTGCTCTTTCGGTGTGCCATTGGGAATAGTTGGTCATCATCTCATCGAGTAGTTTTGTGGCAGAACCAAGCGTTGTTGACATAAAGGTTCCTCCCGCGGCCGAATCTAGCAAGTTCCGCGAGGTAAAGTTTAGGCCTGCATAAAAAGTTTGGTTAACCATCCAAGTAGTCAAAACATGCATAGGGAAATTCTTAACAAGAGATTCCATGCATTCCCAATCTTTGGCAACGTGCTCATTATCTAATTGATTAAAATTCAAAATATTACTCCTTAATTGGATAATCTTAGCTGGGGGGTAGTACTTCCCAATCTATGCTATTCCTAGGCAAGGATTGAAACCAGATTTTAGCTCCTCCTCTCAAGGAGAAAGGAAAAAGCTTAAGCTTAATGATATCACCATCTACTTCTTTGTACTTTTGCATATCACATTGCTCAACAAAATGATTTAAGTGCAAATCAGCAGCATCTCCAGCACCGGAGAATTGATCTTTCGTAAAAAGGTTCAGCAAAGCAGGTTTAATCTCATAAAAAGGTGCTGAAGTGGCAGGTGGAGCAATAGGAGTGCAGATAAAGTCACTGTTGTTATGACTAGTGAAGTCACACAAGTTGGTGTTCTTTGAGGAACCCATAACAACAGAAAGCAAGGTAACTATCTTTTTGATTTTTTATAAGGGACACTAAAGGAAAAACTGAAAGGTAAACTAACAAGACTAAAAAGCAAAGATAAAAGATAGTGTGCAAATCCCCTATCTTGAAGAGTGGATTCCCCGGCAACGGCGCCAGAAATTAGCTTTGATGGCTTCTCTCCCCTCGTTGGTTACCCAAAGTGGAAAGTTGAGATGCAGACAGCAGAAAATTTCCCTCGGTGAAGATACCAAGGTTTGTCTCCAGTAGGACTCCGACAACGACAGGAAGGTGACAATAGAGCCAGCAATTAGGCGGTTGACGCGGACCTGCACACACAACAGATAACTTTTCTCCCAACTAGTAAAGAGAGGTTGTCAATCCCTCCGGCCTTGTTGTTTACAAATGATCAAATGCACGGGATAATAATGATAGTGATAGCAACGGAAAAGGAAATAAAGCAGAAAATAATTAGTGGGTGTAAACAGTGTTGAAAATATGGTCCGGGGTCCCATGATGTTCACTAGTGATGTCTCTCTCCCAAAAGACAATAAAATAGCTCAGTTGGGTGAACAAATTACAGCAGGGCAATTGATAAAATAGCCATGCGAGGTGAACAAATTACAGCTGGGATATTTACAGGATTATGTGCGCAAACCAATGCTAACTATGCTATAAAGAAAGGAAGAGGCTCAAAAGCATGGGCGGTACGCCAAGACAAGTAGACCGAAATCCATCTGCATCTACCTACTAATAATCCACCTTGAGGTATCTATCCAGAACATCTCGCTGGTATTAAGTTGCGAATCCCACCCAAAGTGTAAACTCAAAGCAACAGACAACTGCATTAAAGAACTTTGCGTAAAATAAACAATCCTTGCACCTGCAAGTACAAGCATCGTTGTTTTCTCCCTTGTGGCAACAACACATCCCTAGACTCATGTTTCTGTCACTCAAGCTAGTCATCGGAGGCATGAACCCACAATCATGCATAACGCTCCCTCTTGGAGTCACTACCTACTACTTGGCCAAAGCAATAAAAATCAACGGAGAAGATGAAAGAATTACTCAAGAACATAAATATAAAATAGGAGAATCAAATATATTACTCAATCACAATCTGAACATAGTCTCATAATCCATCAGGTCCCAGCAAACTGAACATAGCAACAGAAGAAAGATTACATATGTGCCTCGATCATGTAGGGAAGCTCACGAGGTCTAAACCATCAAGAACAAAGACGGGAGGAGAACATCACATAGCTACTGATCATAGACCCATGGTCCAAGGTGGACTAATCATGGTTCATCCGGGAAGCATCCATGGTGGTGGAGAAGCTCCCGGAGGTGGTTCCTCCCTCCGGCAGGGTGCCGGGAAGAGGGCTCCTGGTGCTCCCGATCTTGGAAGCGCGGCGACGGAGGAACAGAGGAGAGATCCCGGAAAAGGGTTATGTCCTTGAGGGTTGCGGGACGAGAGGGATATATAGGAGAAGGGGGCAGTCAGAGGTGGACCAGGGTCCCCAGGCTCCCCCTGGAGCGACCTAGTGTGTGGCCGCGCCAGGTGGCCGTCGGGGCCACCCCTGGCTCTCCTCTGGCCCCACTTGGTGTAACAACCCAGTTTTCACAATTTTTTTTTGTTTTCGGCGTGAATTGTTTGATTGTCTGATTTGTTTGCGGTGTTTGCATCCCCGATTTATCGATCGGTGATTATTTTTCCCCCTCTTATATAGTACCGGACGAAGACCGACCCTTGCCACCTCGACACTCGACCTTTGCGACACCGGGTTTCGCCCGATCACCGTCGCGAAAACCGCACGAGACCAGCCGAAGCCAATGGAACGAAAAAAACCCCGTTTAATAATTCAACGGGTTATTTTTATAGCACGCCGGAAAGTGTTCTCGGAAAGGTTCCAGCGCGAGGTGAATGCCGCCGGCTCGACGCGCTGATCGCGCAGTTTGAAGTTTTACCCGAATCGGAGGTACTGCGGACCCCCGGCGGTCAGAAACGTGAGCACCGCGCGCGCGAGAGAAAAACCGGGGATGTTTTTGCAAACTGCCAGCCACCGGGGCTATATAAAGACCACCACACTCCCACCCCTTTTCTAGGGTTTCCCTGAGCCAAATTTTGCAGCCACCCCCCTCACATTAGCCCCAATTTTCGCTTTTGCCCATTTTTCTAGCAAATTTGATCCAGATCAATCCTGGACCGTCAGATCTCGCGATCCGACGGCCCAGGGAGCTCCCCCCAGACCAGCCTCTCTCCTCTCTCTCTCCCTGAGCTTCTCTCCCGTGGAGCTGGAGCCACCCCTGCCCGAGGGCACCACCGCGCCGCCTCAACGCCGGCTAGCCGGAGCCGCGCCCCCGCTGGTCTTCTCCTCCTTCCCGCGCATTCTCCTCCCTCTCTCCTCTCCTCCCCTCACCTCCTTGCCGCCCCTCTGTGCAGGACGCCGCCGGCCATCACGAGCGCCATGGGAGGCCGCCACCCGAAGCTCCACGCGCCCGCCACCGGATCCTGCGTCCCGGCTGCCGCCGCCCCTGATCCGCGCCCGGATCCGGTTTCCCCCTTGCACCCCGCGCCCCTCGCCGGAGGCCACGGCGCCACGCCGGAGAAGCCACTAGGGCCGCCGCCGCCTGCGTCCTGAGCGGACGGGCGAGCCTCCGTGCGCTCCAGCGGCTGGAACCAGCGCGCCCACGTGGGCCTCCGCGGCCCAGCAGCCAGGCCGGCCTGCCCCAGCCGAGCCAAGACCAGCCAGTTGGGCCACGGCCCGTGGGGTGAGCGCCCCAGCCCCTCTTTTTTTATTTTTGTTGTTGTTTTGTTTTTTTATCTGTTGGGCCAGTAGATTCGGCCCGTTTAGCTTTTTTTTTCTGTTCTGCTAGTTTTTTTATTAAAATTGGCAGATTGTATTAGGATTTTTGCAGTCCCCGTATCTTTTTGCTCGTAGCTCGGATCGCGATGCGTAAAATATGAAACTTGCTTAGATTTGTGTCTAGTTTAATAATTTGTGCTCATTTGCCATGTTTGACTTTGTTTACATGCTGTTTGACTTCTAATTACAACTGCTTGCCACTGAAACTGTAATTGCAATAACTTTTTAACCGTTGCTCTATTTAAAATGTTTCTTATATGTAACTTGACTATAATTGCATGTAGATTGTGTTTTTTCTATTCTTGCTTTCTAAATAAAATAATAAAATATTGTTTAGGGAAAAACAGTACCAAATGCAATAAATATCGTGGGGTCCGTAATAGTTGCCATGTATAGGTTTTACCCCCACTTAAAATGACTAGATTAGATAGTTTACTTTGTGCTTCACCTCTTGTAATGCTTGTGTGCTATGCCATGCTTCTGTGCTTGCCATGTTAACAACCTTTGTTGATCACCTGTAGCTAAGAAACTTGAACCACCGTAAACGTGCGGTATCGTCGTGTGTGACGAGTACTCCACTTAAATGGTTAGTAACCGCTCTCGACGGTAGGTGCAATGTCTCGTGTTGCCTTTTCGTTGATGCTTGCTCGTGTTTGCCTCGTAGTAATAGATGCTTGCTCGTTGATTGCTTTCCAGTGTTTACCGTCTTGTGTGCTTCCGCGGGTACCTCTCGGAGACGATGCGAGCTTGCGATCGACTACACCTTCGGAACCCGACTTATTAACAGGCAAGGACTATACATTACTTATGATCCATTCTATTTCAACCAGCGGTTTGCATGCTAGTATAGGTTAGGTTCGATGTTTGATCCTACCACATGTTTACAGCCACTTTCAAACCGATACAGCCATGTCCCCTCCCAGCAAACCTGTTACCGCTATGTTACTATTGCTCGTTGCTCAGCCCCTGCTTAGTATGCATTCTTAGGATGCTACGATGTTACCCTGTTACTCCTGGGTTTGGGATATCACATTATTATATTGTTGTTGATGATATGATTATTATAAATGTTGATTATATTCGACGAAGGATGGAAGGTCTAGGCTATCCCGCCCCGAAGCTTTGTTCCATTCGAGTCACCTAGGATCCGAGTTCCGGGGTATTGGTTCTAAGACTGAGCGTGCCTAACCGCGTGTGGGATTTTATGGGGTCCCCTTTTCTTACCTACCTAGCTTCAAACATTTCTAGAGGTGGCCCAAGCTGGTTTTACCATTTGAAAACCGTGTGTGTGACTGGTGAGCTCCCAACAGATTTTCAAACAACTCGGGCCAGCGGAGACAGAGTTCCTTTGTTGGTCCAAACCTGGAAGCTCGAGGGCTATCCACAGTGTTGGTTTAGTTACCCCGACCTCGTCCAGACGGTAGATGCCGACTCGATAGCGCGACCGGATTTTGAGTTGGATGTCGACTCACCGGGGGCCACCCGAATTTGTGTGTTGTTAGTTAGAGGGATTTGTCGTTCCGGATCTCTTGGGACTAAATCATAAAATGGTTGCCTATCATGGGTAGCAACTAAGAGAGATGGGCGTGCGTGCGGAGCCTCGTAATTGGCAGTTGGTACACCCCTGCAGGGTTAAATCTTTTCGAGCAGCCGTGTCCACGGTTATGGACGACTTGAGACCTACTCCTTGTTCATAGACAACAACAACTGAGATAATCTTAATATAACTTGATCAACGTGTGTGTGTGCCTTGACTGCTTCTTCTTCGTCGGGATGCGAAGAGGAGGACAAGGATAGGATAGGTATTATGTTTGCGTAAGTAGTTGATAGCAATACTTGTTGGAGGCGATTCCTCATCGAATGCTTGGCTTCTTACCTTACTCTCTAGATCGTTAGCCACTTCATAAATGCTAGTGCGGCAGCAACCTCACCACTTACCCCCTACTTACCATAAACTACTAGTTGTCCTAGAATGACGAGTGATGAAGTCCTTGCTGGGTCAGATGACCACTACAGTTGGATGCTGAGTACCTCTGTACTCATGATACTACCCCCAAACTCTTTTCAGGGTTCTGATCGACAACAGGTATGGTGACCGACGTTTCACGTGGAGACTCGACGACGACTAGTTAGGCGAATCCCGGCGGAGGGCCTGGACCCGTGTGGTTATGGGGATCGATGTTTTCTCTTTGTCAGTAGGCATTTGATTGTAGTCTGTACTCAGACATGTATCTGCCGCTGTTGTATTGTATTTGAGGCAGTTGTATGCCGATTGTATGAGATGTTGTATCCTGTATCTGTAATGTTGTGATATCATGTTGGAAATCCGGGGCATGTGACTTTGTCATATGTCGCGGTGGGACCGATATGTGCTTCGTCCCGGGATCTAGATGGAAATATCTAGATCTGGAACAGTACGGCATATCGGGCCTTACACTTGGGCTCTTCCCGAAGCTTCCTGTACGCTGATTTTTCCTATATTTTTCCCGGAATTTTTCGGGCACTTTAAGTAATGGGAAAACCTGAAATACAAAAACAGCAGAAAACAGAACTGGCACTGGGGTGCACTTAGTTAATAGGTTAGTCCAAATATGATCAGAAGTGTATGGAAGCGCATCAATATCATAGCAATATCACACAAAAGATGCATGGAGCAAGCAGAAATTATAGATACGTTTTGGACGTATCACTTGTCTCCCGAGAGTTGCGGTTCTTCTGCGCTGTCCATGTGTATACTATGTCTTGATTGCAAGCATGGCTGTGTCCGCACCAGGGTAGCTCACATCCTTGAGGAGAAGTGTCCATAGAATGTGTGGGTCCTGACAATGTTGAGTCCTTTATTGCCCTTGAATACTTGGTTTTCTGACAACACCATGGAAGGCATGATGATGTGTTGAGGCAGACTGGGTAGCTTGTCTTTGGAGCTTGGCCGGGGCAGCTTGCTGGGGAAGACTGGGTGTCATACCTCAGAAGCTTTCTCCGGTGGTGTATCGAGGAAGGCGGGGTGTCGTACACGGGAAGATGTCTTGATAGGTTGCTGAAGAAGACTGGGTTGACTTGCCTTGGAAGCTTTCTTGGTAGCTTACTGAAGAGTATAGATTATCTTCTCTCGGAAGTTTGCCTCTTTGCGCTGAGGGGATACCTGTTCCTTGCACTGGAAGTTTCTGCGACCGGTCACTGTAGGCATCTAGGTGACTTGCGCTAGAATCTATCCATGGCGTACTGAGCACGTCTGGGTGTCTTGCACCGTAAGCTTCACTCTGTGACTTGTGGTAGAAGAGTGATTGTATTGGCCGAGAAAATGTCCGGATAACGTACTGAGGAAGACAGATACCATGTACATGTCGGCTTTGCCGGGCATCTGGTTGCGGAAGGCTGAGGTTCCTTACGGCTGAAACTTTTCCATCCCGACATGGGGAAAAGTCTAAATGCGGTGTCTTCCAAATTACTGACTGATGGCTTGCTGGATTCTGACTTCATGATATATTCTGACTGTCTTCCAGAATATACTGAAAATATCTTGCCTCGGATAGGATTGTCGCGGGTGTATGTTGGGCCTCGGACATTTACACTTTTCTTTGCTTGAATCTTTGCGGCTGTCATAGCCGATGCAGACTTGATTTACATGGGGCTTCAGTTGCATCCATACGTGAGCCACATAGTTCAATGCAATTGGGTGTGAGTCCCATCTGACTTGCTGATTTCCCAACTCCTTGCGGCCTCTCACTGATGGAATCTTCATGGTCATAACGATTACCGGAAGGATGCTGTCTTGATTCGAAAGTTTTATCCAGGCAGAACTTGTACTGGATCTCAATATTCCCACTGTCTTCTGTGTGAACCCTTCTTGACTTGGTATCTTCATGATGCTTTGCGACCTGTCACTGAGTCTTCGAGGTGTGCAGGGGTTATGAGAAACTTTCTATCGGCGCGGACAGGGTGACATCAAAGAACCAAACGAAGACCGAAATGAAAACAAACGAAGACACCCACAGAGCAAAGATCGACAGCAATCGATAGAAGAATCACTTAAAAAGCGGTAGTTGATGACCATCCGAATTCCTTGCATAAAACCGGCAAATAACAAGTAGCTACCAGAACGGTCTTTTCAACTCAGACATGGGACATTTACTGGAATAGTTCAAGCGCTGCTCAAGACGGCCGACCAAGAATCAGCTCAAAGCATGAGAAAGCGTTGATTAAGAAGAATGCAGAGGTCCCCTAGGACGGCCGAGAAAACAGCTCAGAACATAGGGTCTCCACTGCGAAGAGAACTCAACAATTGCCCGAGACGGCCAAGAAAACAGCTCAGAACACGGGACAGTTTTTGAAAAGAAAAATGAAAATTAGGCATCCATCCCGGACGACCGACAATGAATCAGCTCAGAACCAGGCGTGGTGCCATTATCCAAAATAAAGAGAGCAAGGGTTCGTCCGAGTCACACACTACCTGCAAGACATCTTTGTTAAACACCAAAGAGTCAAATGCGAGATCGACGAAGGAAACTCAACAAAGCAAAGATCAATAGTACCGACAATGCATTCGATGACAGGCAGACATATCATAAACTACCGCTAGCACATCATCAAGTAATATGCAACAACCAACATGCACTACGCGAAACATAAGCGCTACGATCCATCGACGGGTTGCCGGAAGAAGGGGGATCCGGAGGAGTTGCCGAAGCCAAGGCTGCGACAAGAATCCTTCTTGCTTCCCTTGCATCACTGACCAGATCGACGAGGAGGGCGTACTCGGCGACCATGTAGAGAGACATACATGTCACTACGGCGTCGGCTTCTGCAAGAGGCATGGGAAATCCTATCTGCTGAGGATTGGAGATTAAGGTGGGATAGAAATGAAAGGCGCGATCCTGATACATCGCGCTCTCCTGCTGGCGAAGACCTGTGAGTCCTGCTAAATCAGCTAGCTGGACAACACGATCTTGGGTCGGGGCGAATCCTGCTTGGAAGTCGTAGGCGCGCAGGCCGATGGGAAGGTTGACTGCTATGAGGACCTTGGCACGGTACTCCAGCATCGATCCTCCGATTGGAATCGGGGTCACTTGGTACCGCGGAATCTCTCCCTTGGGGTAGAGAGTCCACCAAACGTCGGCAAGCAGATGGGCGAAGCTGGTTGGTGAGGGGGAGGATAGGTGGTCGAGTGGATACTCCGCCATCTACACTCATCAAACAGCTCGTTAGCCAAAACGAGGTGATCTATATGCAGCAAACAAATATAGCGCACAAGCAAGCTATACTCTAGCTCTAATGTCCATCTAACGTCCTTCTAACGTTTGCGCGGGCTAGCGAGTCCTACAGCCAGTCCTGCTCCGATACCAAGCGTTGTGGCACCCCGTGCTCCAGCCCAGAGATCAAGTCTTCTGGAACACGACACTGCTTGATATAGAACTGAACAACTTTCTATTTACAAATATACGGGTACAACGGGTTTATTACAATGCTGGAGGAGCGAGACGGAGAACAAGCTAGCTCCTCAATCTCGCCACAGATCTACATCAAGAAGCAAACTAACTCTCTAGCAGCAGAATATAACTCGGCAGCGGAACAACGGCGGCGGTGATGAACTCCACTCCACAGGGACAGTGGTTGGGACTCCTCCTAGCTTGCAAACACCGGGAACGTCATCCTACGCGTCCAAAGCACGGCCTGCAAATCTGGAATGACACGCAAGTTCAGTACATCGAATGTACTTGCAAGCTCACAACAACCATGCACCAAGGCAAAACAATAACATGACATACCGGTTAAAGTATATTAATGAACATCATGCAAGCAAATAATCATCAAGCATATCATCACTATATTATCAGCATTTTATCAACATTAAGACTAATGCACCATCAATCATCGTGCATGGACCCCACATGATCACCGCACGATCATGTGGCTTACCTCGGAGTCCTTACCGACTCCAGCACCGGGTCATCTCATGACCAACAACTTACCATGTTCATCCAACTGAACTAATGTTGATCTCAGTGTGACCTACTGTGAACTGTGTCCAATACCGTGGACTCGGCTATTCGAATAGATTTGTGTGACTCTGCAGAGTTTGTGCACTTTACCCACACTATGGAGTCCCTCCTCCATCCCATACCTTGGAACGTCTCCCAGGAGTGGACTAGGATTTCTCCAACGATGACCGTTCTACCGGTGACTCCCCTTACCGTATCACCCGACATGCTTCGCAAGACATGCCTTGGGTAGCCCCGTGTCCTCCAGACACACCAGCTATCGCATGGCAACTGACCGTCGCACGGTCCAAAAACTTTAAATGACCATTGCATGGTCCAAAACTTACCTGGCTCTCAAGACTACCGCCGCCTACCGGTCCAGGGTAGTCCGCGCGCGCATAGCCTTCCCTACTTGGTGATACGCATAAGAGAAACCACCGATAGACCGAGCCAAGGACTTCCCATACAGGCGAGTGTGGCTGCACCGGATAAGCTCAGTTCGGCGGCACCAGATCAACTTGCCATGGAATATGTCTTCGACAGCAATCACAAGCATCAGGTGCAACATGAGCATTCATATAACATTATTATGCAATACATGGATAAACCATCCAAGGTACAGTTATAGTTGAATCAGTATCAGGCATGTTTACATGATTAACTTAACCAGGTTAAGGATGATCGACATGGTATCAACATGATATGAACATCGAGCATTATCAGAAGCACGGTGGAGCTTACAATGCATACATGCATAGCATGGTAATGACATGATCATAACATGATGAAGGAATATCATGAGGATCATGGTTTCAATATATCATGGTTATACGGTAATGAAAACATAGCACAATAACAACATGATCAAGGCATAGCACGAAAGTAGTATCACCGAAAGTTAAAGCATTTTTAAAGCACGTCAAAGCTTTACGAAGGTGCAAAAAAAGTTGTGGCTTCCTGATACGTCCCAAACGTATCTCAAATTTCTTCTTGCTCCATGCATGTTTTGTGTGACTTTGCCATGATTTGCTTGAACTTTCATACACTTTTGAGCATATTTGGACTAATCTATTAACCCAGTGCACCCAGCTGCCAGTTGCTGTTTTCTGCTGTTTTTGTATTTCAGGTTTTCCGGCCATTAAAAGTGCTCCAAAAAATCCGGAAAAATCAGATAAAAAATCAGCGACCTGGAAGCTTCCGGAAACACCAAAGGCGGGAAGGGGGGCCACCACAGGGACTCCATAAGGGTCCCTGGCACGGCCCCACCCTAGGCCGCGCAAGGGAGCCTCCTGGCTTCCCTGTGGCCCCTCTCGGTGTCCCCCTTTGCCTATATTTAGCCCTCGGGGTGGAAACCCCTAATATCGATCTCTTTTCCGTGATCTCGCCTCTGTACCGCCGCCGCCGGAGTTTGTAGATCGGGGCTGCCTGGAGAAGCTACCCCGGCACCCTGCCGGGAGGAGGAACGCCCTCCGGGAGACCATCCATAGCCATGGACGCCTCCCGTATCTACCATGTGTAGTTTCCCTTGTACCATGGGTCCGTGACCAGTAGCCATGTGATGTACTTCTCTCCCCTATTTGTGCTTCCACTTTCGAGACCTCGAGAGCTGCCTCACATGATCGAGGCACTATTGTAATTTCTGCTGTTGCTATGCTGAGTTTTCTGGGATCTGATGGATTATGAGACTATGTTCAGATAGTGATGAGTAATATATTTGGTTCTTCTCTTTTATATTTTGTTCTTGAGTAAACTCTTGCATGTTCTCCGTTGCCGTATTTTACTTTGGCCAAGTGATTTGTTGCAACTACAAGAGGGAGCGTTATGCTTGATTGTGGGTTCAGCCCCTTGATGTCTAGCTTGAGTGACAGAAACATGAGACTAGGGGATGTGATGTTCCCACAAGATATAAAACAACGGTGCTTGTATCCGCGGGTGCAAGGATTGTTTACTTTACGCAAAGTTCTTTTAATGCAGTTGTCTGTTGCTTTGAGTTTACACTTTGGGTGGGATTCCCAACTTAATACCAGTGAGATGTTCTGGATAGATATCTCAAGGTCGATGATTCGTAGTAGATGCAGTTGGATTTCGGTCTACTTACCTTGGCGTACTCCCCATTGCTTTTGAGCCCGTCCTTTCTTTGCATCATACTTAGCATTGCGGTGCCTTCATAATTCTGTCAATTGCCCAGTTGTGATTTGTTTACCTCGCTAGCACTTTTATTGTGTTTTGGGAGAGAGAAATCACTAGTGAAAATCACGGGACCCCGGTCCATCTTCACATAATTGTTTACACCCTTAGTTTTCTTTCAGTCTTTACTTTCAGTTGCCACTATTATTATCTCTTGCGTTGATCCTTTGTAAACAGCAAGGCCGGAGGAATTTACAACTCCTCTGTACTCGTTGGGAGCAAAGTTATTTGTATCTGTGTGCAGGTCCTGTCAACTCCCTAACCAGAAGCCAATTTCTGGCGCTGTTGGCACCTTCTTGTATTTCTGCGATTCCTACTGGAGATAAACCTTGGTATCTTCACCGAGGGAAATTTGCTGCTACGCTACATCTCACCTTCCACTTCTGGTAACCAACGAGGAGTGAGAGAACTATCCTCACCGTATCAAGCCAATGTCTGGCGCCGTTGCTGGGGACTCCAGTCTACAAGATAGGGGAGTTGCACACTATCTTTTATCTTTGCTTTTTAGTCATGTTAGTTTACCTTTCAGTTTTTACTTTTGTGTCCGTTATAAAAAAATACCAAAAATACCTGCTGCTACTATGGGTTCCAATGAAAACACCAAGTTGTGTGACTTCACCAGTCACAACAACAGTGACTTTATCTGCACTCCTATTGCCACACCTGCCACTTCAGCTACCTCTTATGAAATTAAACCTGCTTTGCTAAACCTTGTTATGAGAGATGAATTCTATGGTGCTGGAGATGATGCTGGTTTACACTTGAATAATTTTGTTGAATTATGTGATATGCAAAAGTATAAAGAAGTAGAAGGTGATGTTGTTAAGCTCAAGCTTTTTCCTTTCTCTTTGAGGGACAGAGCTAAAATCTGGTTTCAATCTTTGCCTAGGAATAGCATAGATTCTTGGGATAAGTGCAAAGATGCTTTTATTGGGAAGTACTACCCACTTGCTAAGATTATCCAATTGACGAGTAACATTATGAATTTTAGGCAATTGGATAACGAACACGTTGCCCAGGCATGGGAACGTATGAAGACGCTTGTCAAGAACTTCCCCAGACATGGACTGACTACCTGGATGGTTATCCAGAGTTTTTATGCAGGCTTGAACTTTACCTCGCGGAACCTGTTAGATTCGGCCGCGGGAGAAACTTTTATGTCAACCACACTTGCTGCTGCCACAAAGCTACTTGATAAGATGATGCTGAATTACTCTCATTGGCACACCGAAAGATCTCCAAGTGGTAAGAAGGTAAATTCTGTCGAGGAGATCTCCTCTCTAAATGAAAAGGTTGACCTTATCATGTCTCTACTTACCAAGAAATCTCCTATTGATCCTCAAGATGTTCCTTTAAATTCTTTGGTTTCTCAGGAACAAGTAGATGTGAACTTTATCTCTAGAAACAACTTTAATAATAATGCTTATAAGGTCAACTTTGCTAGTAATCCTAGACCGTTTCCATCCACTTATGGGAACAACAACACCTACCCTAGGAACAAGAACCCCACCTCTGAACTAGAGAGTATGCTTAGAGACTTTATCACTACCCAAAAAGCCTTCAACCAGAATGTGGAAGAAAAACAAGCTAAATTAGATAATCTTTGTTTGAATGTAGACAACTTAGCCCTTGATGTTGAGATGTTAAAAATTAGAACCTCTCCCCTTGAGAAGAGTAAGGTCACTCCAATTAATGCTATCCAGTTACAAATCAATGAAAATATTAGGATGATGGCTAAAATCAAAGAAAGATGGGCTAGAGAAAAAGAGGAAGAGGATACAATTAAGAGCCTTCCTACCTACCACACATTAGCCACTATCCAAGT
Organism: Bromus sterilis; assembly: GCA_950022295.1. NCBI lineage: Eukaryota > Viridiplantae > Streptophyta > Magnoliopsida > Poales > Poaceae > Bromus > Bromus sterilis. Next base: position 339,394,133 of record OX465596.1, on the reverse strand, counting down.
AGTTGAGGATGTCCAAACATGTAGCACCCATCACACCCCTAGTCCCACTGGACCTATCAATGGTGATGCTACCACCTCAACCATAGATGAAGAAACCCCTATGAACATAGAGGCTTTCAAACAAGTGAGCCTAAATGATATCACTACCTCCTTGATAGTTAGTAGTGACCTAGACTTTGACAACTTCACTTTACCTGAAGTTATTGGTTTCCTACACAAGATGTCTAGAGACCCCCACACTAGCACACTTAATCTTGCCTTCACAGAGCATATCACCAATGCTCTAATCAAAGTTAGAGAGGAGAAGCTTAGACTACAATCCTCCATACCTAGGAAGCTAGAAGATGGTTGGGATCCTATGATAAAAATCAAATTGAATAACTTCTCTTGTTATGCTCTTTGTGATGTTGGAGAAAGTACCTCAGTGATGCCCAAAATAATGTATGATATGCTTGAATTGAAACCTTTCAATCCTTGTTCCTTTGGTGTTCGTCTTGTTGATTCTTCCGTAAAGAAACGTTTGGGGAAGATCGACGATGTTCTTATCATTGTCAATGACAATTATGTACCCGTTGATTTCACTATTATGGACATTGAATGTGAACCTTCTTGTCCAATTATTTTGCGACGTCCTTTTCTTCGCACAGTTGGTGCTGTTATTGACATGAAAGAGGGGAATATCAAATTCCAATTCCGTCTCAAGAAATGGATGGAACATTTCCCTAGGAAAAAGATTAAGTTACCCTTTGAGTCCGTCACACGGGCTAGTTATTCTCTTGAAAAAACTTGATCTTTTGCATTAAGCCTAGCTCATGGCTTTAAAGAAGCGCTTTTGGGAGGCAGCCCGCAACGAATTTAGGTTTTTCTTTTTGCTTTTCTTCTGTTTTTAGTGGTCTTGATGATTGTTACTACTGTAGGAACATCATTGTATCTTTATTTTTCAAGCTTTGTTCCTTTTATTGCCTCATACGACAAGGGAAGTGAAAGTTGTGACATGTTGTCCAGAAAACAGATTATGTCCTCGTGACTAGAAAAATCAGAGAAAAATCCCAGTTCATACTTTTGAGCTGAAATGTTTAGACAGCATGCTCTATACAATTACGAAACTTATGTATGTTCTGAGTTTTTTGATTTGAGTTGCATAAGTACCCCTAAAAAAATTCGTTTTTACCTGCTGGTCTGTTTTTCACAGATTTTGTCCTGATTTGCCTTTCTTCGTTTTGCAAACCTTAAGCTTTCTTTTTCTTTGCAAAAACCATTTGGCAATCTTGAGAAAAGGTAGCTCTTCAAGTTTATCTTTATTTCCAGTATAGAAACAATTATTTTAGTTGGGTACTAACCTCGCTAATCAGATTATGATGAGTTATGTATGAAGGGAGTTTTCAAGTGTGCGATGGAAGATGATGAAAGAAGATCTTGGAGTGTCAAACGCTCAAGCTTGGGGATGCCCATGTGCACCCCCAATAAATATTCAAGGAGACTCAAGCGTCTAAGCTTGGGGATGCCCCCGTGCATCCCCTTCTTCATCAACAATTATCAGTTCGTCTCTCGTTGCACTATATTTTTATCACTTCATGCGTTATGTGCTATGCTTGGAGCGTCTCGCTCTTTACTTTTCTAGGTTTGTTTTTGCTTTGTTTTCTGTAGTAACAAGTTAGACCCCAGCTTACTCTTTTGTGTGGGAGAGATACACGCTTCGCTTGAACTAGAACTCCTCATAGTTTTTGCATGCTTATTCTTTTTAGCCGTGAGTTGTTCTTTTTCTTTTCTTAGCTGCTGCTCTGTTTAGTTGTAGTGCTTTAGATTTTTTTTCTAGAGCTTTTCTTTTGTTTTAGGTTGATCTTTCTATAGGTTGCATGTTTTATCTTGTTAGAGTGTTTGCCTGTTGCACTGAGTTTTGTGTCTTGACTAGAAGTAGGTCGTTGAAGTTGCTTTTCTCTTTGTAGTAGTAACTTGCAATAGTTTTGAGGTATTGATTGGAGTAATGTTTGAAGTTTTGGTGTCAAGAGCTCGAGCCTATTAGTGATAGATGTCGTATTTTGGGCAATCCGTGTGTTTTTCGAAAACCAAAAACCCCTGTTGAGAACTCTAGCTACTAGATGGATCACTAACCTCTGGAGGGTTCGGATATTAGAGTACACTCACGTACCATGAGTCGAGGATGCGCAAGGATAACCAAACCCCCATACATTACTCCTCGGGGTACTTGTCTCTTTGTGAACCTCCTGATTAGATTGAGAGTTACTGATAATGAGTGCATGAGTTCTTTGGACTAATGTGAGTATTCAAAAGTTGACACTTCCACCCAACTATACTTTTTCTAGCCTCTTCGGTACCGTGAATTGCCCTTTCTCACCTTGAGAGTTGGCGCATACTTCGCCGGTGCATCCAAACCCTTGGCACGATACGCTCTGTCATCATAATCCTCCTTACATCTTTCCTCAAAACAGCCACCATACCTACCTATAAGGAATTTCCATAGCCTTTCGGAGATACATTGCCATGCAACATCCAACTTCTCATGACTTGATCCTCATGTCATACATGCCACTTGCTTGATCGATGAGTCCCATGCTAGTTGGGCCTTGCCCTAATCATTGCTACATGACGCGCTAGTATCATTGCATATCCTGCTATCCTGGCAGAAGAATACATTTGCATCATGATAGTTATATCTTCTTTATGTGAGTACCTTTGTAAAGTGTGAAAGATCTCCTTTATTCTTGTAAAATATAGAGTGTTGCCCCTAAAGTGAGGAAAAGATCCCAAAGAGGACAAAATCAAAAGATCCCAAAGAGGACAAATGAGAGTTAAATAGAAAGAGCCATTGAGGCCACAAAAAATACAAAAAAATAGAAAAAAGATAAAAAGAAAAATAAAAAGAGAGAAGGGGGCACACTACTATTCCTTTTGAGAGATCCACACTAGTACTTCATCCTCTATCCCTTGTACTCCATAGAGATCATCATCATGAATATAGCTATGTGGGGACCTTCACACTATAGAACTTGGCTTGTATATTCCAATGATGAGCCTCCTCAAACGAGCTCTAGGTCTTCTTGAGCAAGCCAGTTAGATGCACCCCCACTAGTTCCCTTGGAGAGCTTTTAGCTCACATGTGCATCTGTTGCATGGCAATCCCTACTCCTCACATCATATCTATCATATGGCCTTATCTTTCCTATGATTGTCCTCATTGATGTGACCCTTTCACACCTTTTTTTCTTCCTCCTCCACCTTCTTTCTGTTTCGCCTTTTAGGTGTCACATTCTTGCTCACGCTCATCCATTGCATGAGTGCTCAAAATATCGAAAGGGACTGGATCAGTTTGACTTGTACCTGGCTAGTGGTCTGGGGACGAGTCAAGATAAGAATCCAAAGGAGACCAAGTGTGAAACTTTAGTAGATAGTTGTTCTCAACAACCTTTTATCTCTCTTTTTCCCAGTCCCTTCTTGCACGCAATCAGCATCTGGATACATTCGAGTCATGGACAGCGAGAGCTCTTGCACCTTTTGTTCTTTTGTTGCTTATGTCAATGCTAATATAGACTCTTGCTTGTTAAGACTTGAATTGAATTGCATGCTTTGATTGCTTTACTTAAAAGTCCTTATATGATTGTGTGGCATGTCACCACAGAAATTATGCTTGTTATCATTTACCTACTCGAGGACGAGCAGGAATTAAGCTTGGGGATGTTGATACGTCAAAAACGTATCTATAATTTCTGCTTGCTCCATGCATGTTTTGTGTGAATTTGCCATGATTTGCTTGAAATTTCATACACTTTTGAGCATATTTGGACTAATCTATTAACCCGGTGCACCCAACTGCCAGTTGCTGTTTTTTGCTGTTTTTGTATTTCAGGTTTTCCGGCCATTAAAAGTGCTCCAAAAACTCCGAAAAAATCAGATAAAAAATCAGCGACCAGGAAGCTTCCGGAAACACCAAAGTAGGGAAGGGGGACCGCCATAGGGACTCCAGAAGGGTCCCTGGCGTGGGCCCACCCTAGGCTGCGCCAGGGAGCCTCCTGGCTGCCCTGTGGCCTCTCTCGGTGCCCCCCTTCGCCTATATTTAGCCCTCGGGGTGGAAACCCCTAATATCGATCTCTTTTCCGCGATCTCACCTCTGTACCGCCGCCATTTCTAGATCGGGGCTGCCTGGAGAAGCTGCCCCAGCACCCTGCCGGGAGGAGGAACCCCCTCCGGTAGACCATCCATATCCATGGACGCCTCCCATATGTACCGTGAGTAGTTTCCCTTGGACCATGGGTCCATGACCAATAGCTATGTGATGTACTTCTCTCCCCTCTTTGTGCTTCCACTTTCGAGACCTCGTGAGCTGCCTCACATGATCGAGGCACTATTGTAATTTCTGCTGATGCTATGCTGAGTTTCCTGGGATCTGATGGATTATGAAACTATGTTCAGATTGTGATGAATAATATATTTGGTTCTTCTCTTTTATATTTTGTTCTTGAGTAAATTATTGCATGTTCTCCGTTGCCGTATTTTACTTTGGCGAACTGATTTGTTACAACTCCAAGCGGGAGCGTTATTCTTGATTGTGGGTTCAGCCCCTTGATGACTAGCTTGAGTGACAGAAACATGAGACTAGGGGATGTGCTGTTGCCACCAGGGATAAAACAACAGTGCTTGTATCCGCGAGTGCAAGGATAGTTTACTTTACGCAAAGTTCTTTTAATGCAGTTGTCTGTTGCTTTGAGTTTACAGTTTGGGTGGGATTCACAACTTAATATCAGCGAGATGTTCTGGATAGATATCTCAAGGTGGATGATTCGTAGTAGATGCAGTGGGATTTCGGTCTACTTACCTTGGCGTACTGCCCATTGCTTTTGAGCCCTTCCTTTCTTTGCATCATAGTTAGCATTACGGTGCCTTCATAATTCTGTCAATTGCCCAGTTGTGATTTGTTTACCTCCCTAGCACTTTTATCGTCTTTTGGGAGAGAGACATCACTAGTGAAAATCACGGGACCTTGGTCCATCATCGCATTATTGTTTACACCCTTAGTTTACTTTTAGTCTTTACTTTTAGTTGCCACTATTATTATCTCTTGCGTTTGTTCTTTGTAAACAGCACGGCCGGAGGAATTGATAACTCCTCTATACTCGTTGGGAGCAAAGTTATTTGTATCTGTGTGCAGGTCCTGTCAACTCCCTAACCAGAAGCCAATTTCTGGCGCTGTTGAATCCTTTTTGTATTTCTGCGAGTACTACTGGAGACAAATCTTGGTATCTTCACCGAGGGAAATTTTCTGCTACGCTAATTCTCACCTTCCACTTGGGGTAACCAACGAGGAGTGAGAGAACTATCGTCACCTTATTAGTGGTCTGGGGACGAGTCAAGATAAGAATCCAAAGGAGACCAAGTGTGAAACTTTAGTAGATAATTCTTCTCAACAATCCTTTTTTTCTCTCTTTTTCCCAGTCCCCTTCTTGCACGCAAACACCATCTGGAGACATTCGAGTCACGGACAGCGAGAGCTCTTGCACCTTTTGTTCTTTTGTTGCTTGTGTCAATGCTAATATAGACTCTTGCTTGTTAAGACTTCAATTGAATTGCATGCTTTGATTGCTTTACTTAAAAGTCCTTATATGGTTGTGTGGCATGTCACCACAGAAATTATGCTTGTTATCATTTACCTACTCGAGGACGAGCAGGAATTAAGCTTGGGGATGTTGATACGTCAAAAACGTATCTATAATTTCTGCTTGCTCCATGCATGTTTTGTGTGAATTTTCCATGATTTGCTTGAACTTTCATACACTTTTGAGCATATTTGGACTAATCTATTAACCCAGTCACCCAACTGCCAGTTGCTGTTTTTTGCTGTTTTTGTATTTCAGGTTTTCCGGCCATTAAAAGTGCTCCAAAAAATCCGAAAAAATCAGATAAAAATTCAGCGACCAGGAAGCTTCCGGAAACACCAAAGTAGGGAAGGGGGACCGCCATAGGGACTCCAGAAGGGTCCCTGGCGTGGCCCCACCCTAGGTCGCGCCAGGGAGCCTCGTCGCTGCCCTGTGGCCCCTCTCGGTGCCCCCCTTCGCCTATATTTAGCCCTCGGGGTGGAAACCCCTAATATCGATCTCTTTTCCGCGATCTCACCTCTGTACCGCCGCCGCCGCCATTTCTAGATCGGGGCTGCCTGGAGAAGCTGCCCCGGCACCCTGCCGGGAGGAGGAACCCCCTCCGGTAGACCATCCATAGCCATGGACGCCTCCCATATGTACCGTGAGTAGTTTCCCTTGGACTATGGGTCCATGACCAGTATCTATGTGATGTACTTATCTCCCCTCTTTGTGCTTCCACTTTCGAGACCTCGTGAGCTGCCTCACATGATCGAGGCACTATTGTAATTTCTGCTGATGCTATGCTGAGTTTCCTGGGATCTGATGGATTATGAAACTATGTTCAGATTGTGATGAGTAATATATTTGGTTCTTCTCTTTTATATTTTGTTCTTGAGTAAATAATTGCATGTTCTCCGTTGCCGTATTTTACTTTGGCGAAGTGATTTGTTACAACTCCAAGAGGGAGCGTTATTCTTGATTGTGGGTTCAGCCCCTTGATGACTAGCTTGAGTGACAGAAACATGAGACTAGGGGATGTGCTGTTGCCACCAGGGATAAAACAACGGTGCTTGTATCCGCGGGTGCAAGGATTGTTTACTTTACGCAAAGTTCTTTTAATGCAGTTGTCTGTTGCTTTGAGTTTACAGTTTGGGTGGGATTCACAACTTAATATATGCGAGATGTTCTGGATAGATATCTCAAGGTGGATGATTCGTAGTAGATGAAGTTGGATTTCGGTCTACTTACCTTGGCGTACTGCCCATTGCTTTTGAGCCCTTCCTTTCTTTGCATCATAGTTAGCATTACGGTGCCTTCATAATTCTGTCAATTGCCCAGTTGTGATTTGTTTACCTCCCTAGAACTTTTATCGTCTTTTGGGAGAGAGACATCACTAGTGAAAATCACGGGACCTTGGTCCATCATCGCATTATTGTTTACACCCTTAGTTTACTTTTAGTCTTTACTTTTAGTTGCCACTATTATTATCTCTTTCGTTTATCCTTTGTAAACAGCAAGGCCGGAGGAATTGATAACTCCTCTGTACTCGTTGGGAGAAAAGTTATTTGTATCTGTGTGCAGGTCCTGTCAACTCCCTAACCAGAAGCCAATTTCTGGCGCTGTTGAATCCTTTTTGTATTTCTGCGAGTACTACTGGAGACAAATCTTGGTATCTTCACCGAGGGAAATTTTCTGCTACGCTAATTCTCACCTTCCATTTGGGGTAAGCAACGAGGAGTGAGAGAACTATCCTCACCTTATTAGTGGTCTGGGGACGAGTCAAGATAAGAATCCAAAGGAGACCAAGTGTGAAACTTTAGTAGATAATTCTTCTCAACAACCCTTTTTTTCTCTCTTTTTCCCAGTCCCCTTCTTGCACGCAAACACCATCTGGAGACATTCGAGTCACGGACAGCGAGAGCTCTTGCACGTTTTGTTCTTTTGTTGCTTGTGTCAATGCTAATATAGACTCTTGCTTGTTAAGACTTCAATTGAATTGCATGCTTTGATTGCTTTACTTAAAAGTCCTTATATGGTTGTGTGGCATGTCACCACAGAAATTATGCTTGTTATCATTTACCTACTCGAGGACGAGCAGGAATTAAGCTTGGGGATGTTGATACGTCAAAAACGTATCTATAATTTCTGCTTGCTCCATGCATGTTTTGTGTGAATTTGCCATGATTTGCTTGAACTTTCATACACTTTTGAGCATATTTGGACTAATCTATTAACCCAGTGCACCCAAATGCTAGTTGCTGTTTTTTGCTGTTTTTGTATTTCAGGTTTTCCGGCCATTAAAAGTGCTCCAAAAAATCCGAAAAAATCAGATAAAAATTCAGCGACCAGGAAGCTTCCGGAAACACCAAAGTAGGGAAGGGGGACCGCCATAGGGACTCCAGAAGGGTCCCTAGCGTGGCCCCACCCTAGGCCGCGCCAGGGAGCCTCGTCGCTGCCCTATGGCCCCTCTCATTGCCCCCCTTCGCCTATATTTAGCCCTCGGGGTGGAAACCCCTAATATCGATCTCTTTTCCGCGATCTCACCTCTGTACCGCCGCCGCCGCCATTTCTAGATCGGGGCTGCCTGGAGAAGCTGCCCCGGCACCCTGCCGGGAGGAGGAACCCCCTCCGGTAGACCATCCATAGCCATGGACGCCTCCCATATGTACCGTGAGTAGTTTCCCTTGGACCATGGGTCCATGACCAGTAGCTATGTGATGTACTTATCTCCCCTCTTTGTGCTTCCACTTTCGAGACCTCGTGAGCTGCCTCACATGATCGAGGCACTATTGTAATTTATGCTGATGCTATGCTGAGTTTCCTGGGATCTGATGGATTATGAAACTATGTTCAGATTGTGATGAGTAATATATTTGGTTCTTCTCTTTTATATTTTGTTCTTGAGTAAATTATTGCATGTTCTCCGTTGCCGTATTTTACTTTGGCGAAGTGATTTGTTACAACTCCAAGAGGGAGCGTTATTCTTGATTGTGGGTTCAGCCGCTGGATGACTAGCTTGAGTGACAAAAACATGAGACTAGGGGATGTGCTGTTGCCACCAGTGATAAAACAACGGTGCTTGTATCCGCGGGTGCAAGGATGGTTTACTTTACGCAAAGTTCTTTTAATGCAGTTGTCTATTGCTTTGAGTTTACAGTTTGGGTGGGATTCACAACTTAATATCAGCGAGATGTTCTGGATAGATATCTCAAGGTGGATGATTCATAGTAGATGCAGTTGGATTTCGGTCTACTTACCTTGGCGTACTGCCCATTGCTTTTGAGCCCTTCCTTTCTTTGCATCATAGTTAGCATTACGGTGCCTTCATAATTCTGTCAATTGCCCAGTTGTGATTTGTTTACCTCCCTAGCACTTTTATTGTCTTTTGGGAGAGAGACATCACTAGTGAAAATCACGGGACCTTGGTCCATCATCGCATTATTGTTTACACCCTTAGTTTACTTTCAGTCTTTACTTTTAGTTGCCACTATTATTATCTCTTGCGTTTATCCTTTGTAAACAGCAAGGCCGGAGGAATTGATAACTCCTCTGTACTCGTTGGGAGCAAAGTTATTTGTATCTATGTGCAGGTCCTGTCAACTCCCTAACCAGAAGCCAATTTCTGGCGCTGTTAAAACCTTTTTGTATTTCTGCGAGTACTACTGGAGACAAATCTTGGTATCTTCACCGAGGGAAATTTTCTGCTACGCTACATCTCACCTTCCACTTGGGGTAACCAACGAGGAGTGAGAGAACTATCCTCACCTTATTAGTGGTATGGGGACGAGTCAAGATAAGAATCCAAAGGAGACCAAGTGTGAAACTTTAGTAGATAGTTCTTCTCAACAACCCTTTTTTTCTCTCTTTTTCCCAGTCCCCTTCTTGCACGCAAACACCATCTGGAGACATTCGAGTCACGGACAGCGAGAGCTCTTGCACCTTTTGTTCTTTTGTTGCTTGTGTCAATGCTAATATAGACTCTTGCTTGTTAAGACTTGAATTCAATTGCATGCTTTGATTGCTTTACTTAAAAGTCCTTATAGGGTTGTGTGGCATGTCACCACAGAAATTATGCTTGTTATCATTTACCTACTCGAGGACGAGCAGGAATTAAGCTTGGGGATGTTGATACGTCAAAAACGTATCTATAATTTCTGCTTGCTCCATGCATGTTTTGTGTGAATTTGCCATGATTTGCTTGAACTTTCATACACTTTTGAGCATATTTTGACTAATCTATTAACCCAGTGCACCCAACTGCCAGTTGCTGTTTTTTGCTGTTTTTGTATTTCAGGTTTTCCGTCCATTAAAAGTGCTCCAAAAAATCCAAAAAAATCAGATTAAAAATCAGCGACCAGGAAGCTTCCGGAAACACCAAAGTAGGGAAGGGGGACCGCCATAGGGACTCCAGAAGGGTCCCTGGCGTGGCCCCACCCTAGGCCGTGCCAGGGAGCCTCGTCGCTGCCCTGTGGCCCCTCTCGGTGCCCCCCTTCGCCTATATTTAGCCCTCGGGGTGGAAACCCCTAATATCGATCTCTTTTCCGCGATCTCACCTCTGTACCGCCGCCGCCGCCATTTCTAGATCGGGGCTGCCTGGAGAAGCTGCCCCGGCACCCTGCCGGGAGGAGGAACCCCCTCCGGTAGACCATCCATAGCCATGGACGCCTCCCATATGTACCGTGAGTAGTTTCCCTTGGACCATGGGACCATGACCAGTAGCTATGTGATGTACTTCTCTCCCCTCTTTGTGCTTCCACTTTCGAGACCTCGTGAGCTGCCTCACATGATCGAGGCACTATTATAATTTCTGCTGATGCTATGCTGAGTTTCCTGGGATCTGATGGATTATGAAACTATGTTCAGATTGTGATGAGTAATATATTTGGTTCTTATCTTTTATATTTTGTTCTTGAGTAAATTATTGCATGTTCTCCGTTGCCGTATTTTACTTTGGCGAAGTGATTTGTTACAACTCCAAGAGGGAGCGTTATTCTTGATTGTGGGTTCAGCCCCTTGATGACTAGCTTGAGTGACAGAAACATGAGACTAGGGGATGTGCTATTGCCACCAGGGATAAAACAACGGTGCTTGTATCCGCGGGTGCAAGGATTGTTTACTTTACGCAAAGTTCTTTTAATGCAGTTGTCTGTTGCTTTGAGTTTACAGTATGGGTGGGATTCACAACTTAATATCAGCGAGATGTTCTGGATAGATATCTCAAGGTGCATGATTCGTAGTAGATGCAGTTGGATTTCGGTCTACTTACCTTGGCGTACTGCCCATTGCTTTTGAGCCCTTCCTTTCTTTGCATCATAGTTAGCATTACAGTGCCTTCATAATTCCGTCAATTCCCCAGTTGTGATTTGTTTACCTCCCTAGCACTTTTATCGTCTTTTGGGAGAGAGACATCACTAGTGAAAATCACGGGACCTTGGTCCATCATCGCATTATTGTTTACACCCTTAGTTTACTTTCAGTCTTTACTTTTAGTTGCCACTATTATTATCTCTTGCGTTTATCCTTTGTAAACAGCAAGGCCGGAGGAATTGATAACTCCTCTGTACTCGTTGGGAGCAAAGTTATTTGTATCTATGTGCAGGTCCTGTCAACTCCCTAACCAGAAGCCAATTTCTGGCGCTGTTGAAACCTTTTTGTATTTCTGCGAGTACTACTGGGGAAAAATCTTGGTATCTTCACCGAGGGAAATTTTCTGCTACGCTACATCTCACCTTCCACTTGGGGTAACCAACGAGGAGTGAGAGAACTATCCTCACCTTATTAGTGGTCTGGGGACGAGTCAAGATAAGAATCCAAAGGAGACCAAGTGTGAAACTTTAGTAGATAGTTCTTCTCAACAACCCTTTTTTTCTCTCTTTTTCCCAGTCCCCTTCTTGCACGCAAACACCATCTGGAGACATTCGAGTCACGGACAGCGAGAGATCTTGCACCTTTTGTTCTTTTGTTGCTTGTGTCAATGCTAATATAGACTCTTGCTTGTTAAGACTTGAATTGAATTGCATGCTTTGATTGCTTTACTTAAAAGTCCTTATATGGTTGTGTGGCATGTGACCACAGAAATTATGCTTGTTATCATTTACCTACTCGAGGACGAGCAGGAATGAAGCTTGGGGATGTTGATACGTCAAAAACGTATCTATAATTTCTGCTTGCTCCATGCATGTTTTGTTTGAATTTGCCATGATTTGCTTGAACTTTCATACACTTTTGAGCATATTTGGACTAATCTATTAACCCAGTGCACCCAACTGCCAGCTGCTATTTTTTGCTGTTTTTGTATTTTAGGTTTTCTGGCCATTAAAAGTGCTCCAAAAAATCCGAAAAAATCAGATAAAAAATCAGCGACCAGGAATCTTCCGGAAACACCAAAGTAGGGAAGGGGGACCGCCATAGCGACTCCAGAAGGGTCCCTGGCGCGACCGCACCCTAGGCCGCGCCAGGGAGCCTCGTGGCTGCCCTGTGGCCCCTCTCGGTGCCCCCCTTCTCCTATATTTAGCCCTTGGGGTGGAAACCCCTAATATTGATCTCTTTTCCGCGAACTCGCCTCTGTACCGCCGCCGCCGCCATTTCTAGATCGGGGTTGCCTGGAGAAGCTGCCCCGGCACCCTGCCGGGAGGAGGAACCCCCTCCGGGAGACCATTCATAGACATGGACGCCTCCCGTATGTACCGTGAGTAGTTTCCCTTGGACCATCGGTCCGTGACCAGTAGCTATGTGATTTACTTCTCTCCCCTCTTTGTGCTTCCACTTTCGAGACCTCGTGAGCTGCCTCACATGATCGAGGCACTATTGTAATTTCTGCTGTTGCTATGCTGAGTTTTTTGGGATCTGATGGATTATGAGACTATGTTCAGATTGTGATGAGTAATATATTTGGTTCTTCTCTTTTATATTTTGTTCTTGAGTAAATTATTGCATGTTCTCCGTTGCCGTATTTTACTTTGGCCATGTGATTTTTGGAGCTCCAAGAGGGAGCGTTATGCTTGATTGTGGGTTCAGCCCCTTGATGTCTAGATTGAGTGACAGAAACATGAGACTAGGGGATGTGCTGTTGCCACCAGGGATAAAACAACGGTGCTTGTATCCGCGGGTGCAAGGATTGTTTACTTTACGCAAAGTTCTTTTAATGCAGTTGTCTGTTCCTTTGAGTTTACAGTTTGGGTGGGATTCACAACTTAATATCAGCGAGATGTTCTGGATAGATATCTCAAGGTGAATGATTCGTAGTAGATGCAGTTGGATTTCGGTCTACTTACCTAGGCGTACTGCCCATTGCTTTTGAGCCCTTCCTTCCTTTGCAGCATAGTTAACATTGCGGTGCCTTCATAATTCTGTCAATTGCCCAGCTGTGATTTGTTTACCTCGCTAGCACTTTTATCGTCTTTTTGGAGAGAGACATCACTAGTGAAAATCACGGGACCCCAGTCCATCTTCACATTATGGTTTACACCCTTAGTTTACTTTCAGTCTTTACTTTCAGTTGCCACTATTATTATCTCTTGCATTGATCCTTTGTAAACAGAAAGGCCGGAGGAATTGACAACTCCTCTGTACTCTTTGGGAGCAAAGTTATTTGTATATGTGTGGAGGTCCTGTCAACTCCCTAACCAGAAGCCAATTTCTGGCGCTGTTGGCACCTTCTTGTATTTCTGCGAGTCCTACCGGAGACAAACCTTGGTATCTTCACCGAGGGAAAGTTGTTGCTATGCTACATCTCACCTTCCACTTGGGGTAACCAACGAGGAGTGAGAGAAATATCCTCACCGTATCACTTGCCTTCACCAATGGGTGTAGGGAAAAGCTTCAAATCTTTGACACAAGCAAAGCCCTGCAAAGATTTTAGAAAACGACAACGAAGAAAAATGGTCAAATACAATGTTTTCTTGACCAGAAAATAACAACAGCAAGACATGGCATGAAACCTATGGCATAATTAAGAGGAGCTCGATACGAAACGAACGCAAAAAGAATCACCCCATTTGGACTTACGGCTGCGAAGATATGAGTGGGAGAAGATCGTGGGCTGATTTTGGCAGTAATACGCTTTTGGTGTGGAGGAAGCGTATTTCGGACTGGAGGAAAGGAAAAATGCACCTTCGGTATAAGGAAAGCGTATTTTCACTCGAAGAGAATAGGAGTACGCTTTCCCGAATGGGAAACGTATTTCCCAGGGTATGCCTTCAAAAAGAGCGGGGCCGGGGTCTTAGGGGCTGACGGGCGGGTCCCGCTTGGCGGTGTCTTCTCTCTCTCCCTCCTCTGTTTTCTTTCCTTCTTCCTCCCGTCGACGAGCAGGGGAGGCCACGGCTAGGCTCGTCGCTGTCGGCTGTCAGCGCGAGGAGGGGTCTCCGGTAGGCTCGCCGGACGCGCCGCGCCGAGCCGCGGTTGCAGCCGGTCTCGGGATCACGCGGGGCAGCCGGTGTCCGCGGGCCCCCACGGACGGGGCGCGACGGTCGTGCGGGCGGCACGGGGAGCCACGGGCCGGAGGCTCCGGCAGCAAGGGGAGGACAAGGGGTGGCGAGGGGGCTAAGGAGGGTGGTGCAGGTGCAGCTAGGTGGAGAGGGAGAGCCCCGTGTGGCTCGAATTTGGCCGGGGGAGGTGATGGCCGTGGGCGGCCGTGGGCAGCGGAGAGGTGCTGCAAGACAAAATTGGGAGGGGGATTGGGGTGAGGAGAGTGCGGGGTGGGTGCTGGAGTGCTTCAGAGCTTGGTGTCAAGCCCCTTTTAAAGGGGGAGGAGATGCCCGAGGCCAGGACACGACGAGCAGAGGCGTCCATGGCGGGGCGGCGAGCTGGCAAGCATCTGGGTGGTTCGAGAGGGCTCGGGAGGGGGTGGCATGGAGCACGCGAGCTGCAGAAAGTCGTGTGGCGCGGCTAAACATGAAGAAGAGGACAATAGAGCACTGGAGCACGATGGGGACTTGTCGAGCACGCGAGGAGAGCGCTCAGAGCACGCCATGTGCGGCTGAGAGCGTGGCCACCAAGGGGAGATTCAACCAGGGGAGGTTTTACCGTGGCCAAAGATGTCTGGGGGAGGCTCCTTCGAGTGCTGCTCATAGTGGTGTGCTTGGTTGGCCACATGGGCTACTGTGGTGAGCTCTATCTCAAGGATAAGATTGATGCAGCAAACTTGGAGCAGAAGCATAGCTCACATGGTGGGGGTTGAGGTGGTGCCAGGTTGTCTTCTGGGATTATGATAGGAAGGACTAGTGATCTAGAAAGTTTGGGGGGTCAAAAGGGTCAATGCACATGGTGCTTCCTTTGCAAATGTAGCATGGAAGCTGAAGGTGTTTGTACTGTGTCAAGGCTTGCACATTGCTCCCCTAAGCATGATTTTTTGCTGAGCTTAATCATACACCAGGTTGAGTAGGTGTACCAAGTTTCATCACAAATGGAGCAATGTAACTAGTACTTCCTTTGCAAATGTCCAAATAGGCCAGAATGCAAAGTAGAAGCTAGCATCTCATAGGATTGATGTAATTTCCTGAAATTTTTTGGAGTGAGGTTATTTGGTGGTGTGCACATGTGTACAAAAGTTCATGGCCATTGGGAAAGCCTAGCTAGCACTTGCTTCAGAAGGTGCCCTGCTGACCAGAAACTTCAACATGATGATGCACACATGTGGGTGATGGGATTTGTTTCAAATTTGCTTTGGTGGTGTCATTTGGGTGTGGGAATAGGCACAAAAAGTTTCAAGGCAAATGGGATCCCCTATCATGCACTTTCTTCACAATGCCCCCTTGCTGCATCGACACTTTGGGAATTTATTGTGGGAATTTGGCTAGGAAAATGATGGTGAAATTTGGTGTAGGCTAATGATATGATCATATGAGATTGCACAAAAAGTTTCACCAGCAATGGGTCATGGAAAATGGCACTCCCTTCACAAAGCTCCAATCTTCCCTCATAGACAAATGAATTTTTCTCGAGTTAACATCCACTTGGGCCCTGCAATGTTTTTGGATAATGTGGCAGGATATGATGTCAAGAGAACGTGGGAATTATTTGGGGATTTATGGAGCAATATAAACAGGGGTTGCTTCACAAACCTCAAATAATAGGAATATCCATTTTATTGGAAAAGGAATATATGGTTTGAATAAAATTGTGGCTTGGATGGGATGGATCCATGGAATGACATGGGAGAGACTTGGATTCAATGGGTTCTTGAGCATGGAAATAAAATATGCTCAAGTTTTAAGTCCAAAGAAGTGCTCCAAATCAAATCAATGAGAAATCCAAAAATAAATCAGAATTTTTTTTTGGAAAAAGAATGTTCCAAAATCTAGGATGTCACAACTGGGCTCTATATTAGTAGGTCATTCCAATAAATGATTCAAAATCATGGCAAAAAGATGTAGCAATGACACAAAAAGGGCATGGAACGAGCAAAAATTATAGATACGTTTGAGACGTATCAGCATCCCCAAGCTTAATTCCAGCTCGTCCACGAGTAGGTAAATGATAAAAAGATATTTTTTGATGTGACATGCTAATTAGGAGTAAAGGCAATCAATCTAATGTAATGAAGATACATAAGCCAAAGACAAAGTGATATAAATCAATAGTCTCTAGTTGATATTAAGCAAGCAATGAAGAACATATAAACAATTGAGCACTTGTTGTCCGTGAATCGAATGTCTTAGTCGGAGTCCCCATGCCAAGAGTGGGGAAGTTTTAGAGCATAAAAAAATTGAATAGTTTTGTGAGAACTCAATCTACCAACTTTCAGACATGGTCCCTTTGGAATCTTATTATGACTCGTCCCCAGACCACTAGTCAGGTACAGGTCAAACTGATCCTCTCCCTTTCGACTTTGAGCACTCATGCAATGGATGAGCTCGAGAAAGATACGTTGGCACTTAGGATGGAAAAATAGAATAATGATGGGGATAGGAAGTCAAAAAGTGAGAAAGACGCACACAAATGAGGAAAATCATAGGCCGGAGAAAGCCAAATGATAGATATAATGTGAGGCGTAGCGATTGCCATGCAACATGCGGATGCACAAGAGCTATAAGTGTATGAAAGCCCTCCAATGAAACTAGTGGGGGTGCATCCAACTTGCTTGCTCATGAAGACCTATAGCTCTTTTGAGGAGGCTCATCCTTGGAATATGCAAGCCAAGTTCTATAGTGTATAGATCCCCACATAGTTATGTAAGTACAACATGAAAACTCTCTATGAAGTACGGGTGCTACTATGAAGCACAAGTGTGGAATAAAGGATAGTAGTGCTGCCCCCTCTCTCTTTTTTTTATTCTTTTTATTTTCACCTTTTTTGTATTTTTTTTATTTTTGGGTGGCCTCCATGGCTCTTATTCTCTTTTCTTTATTTCGTCCACTTTGGGATCTTTAATTCCTTTCCTCACTGTAGGGGCAACACTCGATAAAAACATCAACACCCTTTTATTTACTTACAACTCTGAATAAAAAACTAATGCCTCTGCCAGTGTAGCAGTAGGAAATATGACAATGAAGGATACGTCATATGAACCTGAAGAACGATGGATGTTGCATGGAAATATATCTCGGAAAGGCTATGGAAATTCCTTGATAGGTAGGTATGGTGGATGTTTTGAGGAAGATACAAGGAGGTTTATGTATGACAGAGCATATCATGCCAAGGTTTTGGATGCACTGGCGAAGTTTGCACCAACTCCCACGAGAAGGGCAATGCACTATACCGAAGAGGCTAGCAAAATATGGGAAGGTGGAACTGCCAACAATCGAATACTCGCATTAGTGGAAGAACTCATGCACTTATTATCAGTAACTCTCTATCTAGTCAGGAGATTCACAAAGAGACAAATACCACGAGGAGGAGTGTATGGGGGTTTGGTTATTCTTGCGCATTCTCGACCCATGATACGTGGGGGTACTCTATATATTCCAACCCCGCAGATATTAGTGGTCCTTTTAGTAGCTAGAGTTCTCAACTAATTTTTTTAGTTTTCGAAAATAAGGCACGGTTCTCCAATATGCAACACCTATAACTAATGGGCACAAGCTCAATTTCATAAACATTCATCATTACTCAATCAATACCTCAACACTATTGCAAGATATCATAAGATAGACCTAGTGATCTAGATTACCTATACACCACATATAAAACATAACATGAGACATATAAACCATTGCAACAGAAATAACTCTCTAAAGAAATATAAGTGAAGCACGAGTGTTCTAAAATTTCTACAAAAGAAATTAAATTTCTCTCAAACAAGATCTAAGTGAAGCAGAAGATCTAACAAACAGGCAGTAGGTAAATTTAACACTCAACATATATAAGTGAAGCTCTAGGGTGTTCTATGATAAAATGGAGCGTGTATCTCTCCCAATCAAGCATGATAGGGTCCGACATTGTAATGACTAGGAAACAAAACAAAAATAAACTAAAATAAAATATACATACCATGTGAAGCAATATCATGTGAAGCAATAAAAATATAGTGTGGAGAAGGACGAACTGATGATTGTTGATGAAGAAGGGGATGCACGGGGGCATCCCCAAGCTTAGACGCTTGAGTCTCCTTGAATATTTTGTGGGGGTGCCGGGGGCATCCCCAAGCTTAAGATTTTGGCACTCCTAAATCTTATTTCATCATCTCCCTTCGCACACTGGAAAACTTCCTTCACAAAAAACTTCTCATAAACTTATTAGAGCGGTTAGTACACTAATATATAATCTTCCAAAACATGACAGATTGTAAAGATTGATTTTCAGGTGCACTTCTGCATCTCAAATAAGAAAACTCAAAACATATGAAAGCTTCACAATTGTATAGAGCACGCTGCATAAAAATATTCAGCTCAAAAGGATGAACTGGTGATTTATCATGAATGTTTTCGTCAAGCAGACAGAATCTGTTTTCTGGACAGCATGTCACAACTTGCTTCCCTTATCATAAGAGGCTACAACTTGGCACAAAACTTTAAAATGAAGATACAATGGTGTTTCTACAGTAGTAACAACATCCAAGACACAAAAAAGCAAAAGAAACCTAATCCGTTTTGGGGTGCCTCCCAGAAGCGCTTCTTTAAAGCCATTAGCTAGGCTTGAGTATAATGATGCTCACAAAAGAATAAAAAGGTGAATCACAAAAGAGAGCATCAAAGGAGCAAATATAAACCACATTTAAGTCTAACATACTTCCTATGCATGGGCATCTTGTAAGCAAATAAATCAATGAAGCACAAAGTATCAAGCATAGGAAGGTAAAACAAGAGCACCTTCAAGATTTTCAACATGGAGAGAGGTGTTTTCCTAACATGAAAATTTCTACAACCAAATTTTCCTCTCTCATAATAATTTTCAGTAGCATCATGAACAAACTCAACAATATAATCATCACAGAAATCATGCTTTTCATGATCTACTAGCACATAATCATATAAACTTTCTAAGAAAAACTCTTCATCATTAAGAACATCCATAGTACGCAAAAATAGAGGGTTATCATAAAACTTATCAAAATAGCAAGGGTTATCATAAATAACAGTATAAAAATCATCCTTTCAAGTCTCATTCGTAGGGGCATCATGGCCACAAGCATCAATTTCATCATAAAGGGATATTTCAAAAGATTCAATAGGATCACAGCAATCAATATAGCATTCATCCTCCTTCGGTAAGCATGGAGGGCAATCATATAAAGTAAGAGTCGAAGAGTTACACTCATTAGTTGGTAGAGATGGGTAGCTACTCCACTCTTCCTCCTTTTGTTCGTCACTCTCCTCCTCTTTTTCATCTAAGGAGCATTCAGTTTCATTAATTTCTTCTTCCGTAGAGTCTTGTAAAGCATTAGTCTCTTCCTCTTGTGGAGATAAAATTTTGAGATAGTCAGTAATATAAGCATTATCATTAAAATTATCAAAGAAATATTTAAGTATATCAAGACTCTCAAATTTATAATAGGCATCTTCAATATTTTCAATAAAGGAAGAAATTTCATAGGCACCCTTAAAGACAACAAATTCTTCTATTTGTGCTACATCAAAGAAATCATAATGTCCCCAAGTATAAGATACCAAGGTTTCATTATCATTACACCAACATTGGAAAGGAATGTGTTTAAAGGGCAAGCAGCAACAAGATTCATCGTAGCAATAAGATATATCATAATCAGAGCATAAGTTTCTAGCATAGTGATACAATTTTTGTATCAGTTTCCATATAAATATCCCTTTTTCAGACAAGCGATATTCCTTATAATATTTTTGTTGATCCTCCGTGAATCCACCTTGCCAATAAGATATAGTTTCAAAAAATTTAACCATTGTAAGAAAACAGAGTAATAAGATAAACTTTACTTATCAAGTGAACTTATGAGTAGAGCTATGGTGCCGGCAACGGCGCCAGAAAATAGTCTTGATAACCCACAAGTGTAGGGGATCGCAACAGTCTTCGTGGGTAGTTATAACCCAATTTATTGATTCGACACAAGGGGGGCCAAATAATACTTAGAAGCCTTAACAGTTGAGTTGTCAATTCAACCACACCTGAAAGAGCACTAGAAAAGATATTTAGTAGCAACAGTGTGTTGACGGGTGTAGCCTTATAGACTTCCCCAATCACCAACACCACAAAGTAGTAACAAAATAGTAGCAGCAGTAACAAGAGCATTAGTAAAAAAGAAGGCAATGAAGATGAAATATGGACCGGTGATACGTCCAAAATGCCTCACTATTTTATATTGTAATTTCATCATATTCATTGATATATTCCATTTTAAAGTATTGTTCTTATGTTGTTTTGGCTTGTTTTACACAGTTTACAACTTTCCGGTGCCGAAGCGGCAGAACCAGAATTCAGCGGTGAAAAGTGGACACCAAGTTGCTGAATCAGATCAAGTACAAACGCGATGAAAATATACGGGGAGTGTTTTTATGAAGATTGACTGGGGATCACCGAGGATGGAGGTGAGGGGACCCACCAGGCAGCCAGAAGGGTGCCTGGCGCGGCTCCCTCCTGGCCGCGCCAGGTACCCTCCTGGATGCCTGGTGTCCCCCGTCGGTGCCCCCTCTCCCCTATAAGACCCTCCTGGGGTAGAAACCGTAGAAGATTTTCCGTGTTTCGCCGCCGCCACGGGGCGGAAACCGTTTCTCCTCTGTAGGTTTCCGCCGGGGAGATCACCTCCCGGAAGGGGAGATCGTCGCCATCATCATCATCATCATCGTCACGGGCATCATCGAGATCATCATCAACATCATCCCCAACATCAGCACCATCTCCATCTCCATCCCATCTCATCTCACAATTGCAACTTGTGTTGTAATCCGTACTATCTATCCTCTCTACTCTGTTGGTGTTGATTACTACTTTGTGGTGAATGCTATTGAGTTTTGTTGGAGAAATATCATTGTGTCCAGATTTTTTGCCACCCATCTATCACCTCTGATCATGATCTCTTTTATGTCTTGTGAGTAGTTACTTTAGTTCTTGAGAACATGGGAGAAGTCTAGTTGTTAGTAGTCATATGATGTTGAAGTGTTATTTGTTGTTTGATACTTAAGTTGTGTTGTTATTTCTCTAGTGGTGTTATGTGAGTGGAACACTTAACACTTCACCTTTCATGGGCCTAGAGGAATACATTGTGCACAAAGGATGCTTATGGTGGGTTGCCGGAGTGACAGAAACCTGAACCCCAGTTTGCACACTTTTGCACAAGGGAGTTACGGATCCTTGATCGTAATGCTGTGGTTAGGCTTATGCCTTAATTACTACCTTGTATTTGCGGATGCTTGCAAGGTGTGTAATCATAAGAGTAGACTTATCTTAGTCTAGAAGGTGTACTAGCATTGATCCACCCACCAACACTTATCAACACAATACATATTACTTGGCGGTGTATGGTGAAAGTAACTTGGCTATCTCTCCCGTGGTTTCTCGAGAACGCTTTAGCTTTTATAAGTTTAGTTCCTAGGCTTATCCTTGTGAAAGAATTGGGCCACTTGCTACTCCTCAGTTACCCTGTTTATTTTGCTTGTCTTTTACTTTTCTGTTGCTTAAACCAAAAACCCCTAAATATTTACCTTTGAGTGTGTGCAGCCTTTCCTTATCCAGTGTCACTTATCAGCACCTTCTGCTCCTCGTTGGGTTCGACACTCTTATTTATCAAAAAGCTACAATTGATCCCCTAGACTTGTGGGTTATCAAGAATCATTTATTGGCGCGGTTAACAGGGGAGGCAAACCCACTAAACCTATTAACTTCACCGCCATCAACGAGCTTTTCTGGCGCCGTTGCCGGGGAGTGTAGCGCTATTGGTAAGTGAAGCTGGTAAGAAAACCTTTATTTTATGTTGTTACCTTCAGTCCTTATGGACTCTTCTACTGTTGGTTCGTTGCTGGTAGGAGCCGCCCCACGACTGTGGTGGTCACTCCTACCCCTACTGAAATTGTGCTCTATAAAATACCATCTGGTATTATTGATTATGTCTTGGCTAATAGTTATACAGGAGAAGGACATCCGGGAGAACACCTGCTATATTTATCACAATTATGTTCTTTATTTAAGCTTGCAGGTGTAACGATGGAGTTCGTCATGAAGAAACCATTCTCCGTATCACTCAAAGATAAAGCTTCAGATTGGTATAAGATACTCGATAACTCTGATCTGCTTGAATGGAAGAGCTTATGTCTTTCTTTTATGCAAAGTTTTATCCTCTTCGTGAAATTCACCAAGATAGGAACTACATCTACTACTTTTGGTCTCGCTCAATCTTTGGGGAGACTGATGTCCCTGATGCTCAAATGCCCAAACCAGGAGCTCCCCAAGGAAATTATACTTACAAATTTTTATTCCAGGCTTTCTCGTCAGAACAGGAGATGTTGGATGCCTCCTCTAGCGGGGTATTCCAGACTAGAAGTATGGAAGAAAAATGGGATCTTATAGAAAGGATCCAGAAGAACACTGAAGACTGGGAAATTGATAAAGGTATTGAACCCGCTATAAACTATGATCATGACTACATTGAGAGTTATGTGAAGACTGATTACTTTAATACCTTTTGATCTAAAATTGGTCTTGATTCCCAGCTAATGATTGACTTTTGCAAGGACTTATCTTCTCATATTGATTCTTCTAAGAAGAAGGAGAGTCAACATCATAAACCTTTCAGGGAGTCACCTATTGGAATTAATGTTACTGATCCTGTTTTAGCTGTAGTTGTGTATGAACAGCCTCCTTATCCCTCAAGGATAAAGGATCACTCTTTTGTTACAGGTATTCTAAACAAAAACGTAAGGACCACCGACGAACCTGAGGACATGATCAAGGTCAAGCCTCAAGTTGCAATGGTCAAGGATCTGGTAACCAGTGATATTCAAGAATCCACTATTAGTTTTTGTGCTGTTTCCACTAACATTATCACAGCCAAGAACAAAGGCCCAATTTCAGGTACACCAGTTGTATCTGTCAAAATAGGAGATCATAATTACCATGGGCTATGTGATTTGGGATCTAGCGTCAGCGCTATTCCCTTCACACTTTATCAAGAGATCATGCACGAGATTCAGCCGTGTGAGATCGAGGACATTGATGTCACGATTCATCTTGCGAATAAACAAACAATCTCTCCAGTTGGGATTGTGAGAGATGTTGAAGTACTCTGCGGGAAGGTAAAATATCCTACTGACTTTCTTGTACTTGGTTCAGTGCAAGATAGCTTTTGCCCTATTATCTTTGGTAGGCCCTTCCTCAGCACTTGTGGAGCTATAATAGATTGCAAGAAAGGTAAAGTTTCTGTTCAATTCAACGGCGAGCCGTATGAATTTATTTTTTCTAAGTATTCTAAGCAACCTCGTGGTACTGACTTGTCAAGTAAGGACAAAATTATTGAAGAAGTTGGTTCTATTGGTATTCCTCCTGATGATACTTTGCAGCAATTTATGGAAGACCACAAGAATGATATACATATGCAGGAGAGGGATGAACTAGAAGACATATTTTTAAGAAAAACTCCTATCCTGAATCACAACCTCCCGGTTGAACCTTTAGTAATTCTCTCGCAACCAAAAGAAGACCCGGTGTTTGATCTAAAACCACTACCCGATACGCTCAAGTATGCTTATTTAGATGAAAAGAAAGTATATCCTGTTATTATCAATTCTAACCTTTCAGGGTATGAAGAAGAGCGATTATTGGAGACACTCCGCAGACACCGAGGTGCTATTGGCTATACTCTTGATGATATCAAGGGTATTAGTCCATCCATTTGCCAATATACTATCAATCTCGAGCCCGATGCTAAACCAGTTGTTGATCATCAACGACGGTTGAACCCAAAGATGAAGGACGTGGTTAGGACGGAGGTTCTCAAACTTCTAGCCGCAGGTATCATCTATCCTATAGCTGATAGTAAGTGGAAAAGTCCCGTTCATTGTGTTCCTAAGAAAGGAGGTATGACTGTTGTTCCTAATGAAAAAATGAACTAATACCTCAGAGGACTATTATTGGATATAGAATGTGTATTGATTTCAGGAAGTTGAACAAGGACACCAGGAAGGACCACTATCCTCTGCCCTTTATTGATCGGATGCTCGAGCGGCTGTCTAAAAACACCCACTTCTGCTATCTTGATGGATATTCTGGCTTCTCCCAGATTCACGTTAACACCGCCTGATCAAGAGAAGACCACCTTTACGTGTCCTTACGTTACTTATGCTTATAGGCGTATGCCTTTTGGTTTGTGTAATGCACCTACTACTTTTCAGAGGTGTATGTCTGCAATATTTCATGGTTTCTGTGAGGAGATTGTAGAAGTTTTCATGGACGAATTTTCGTCTATGGAAACTCCTTTGACCACTGTCTCCACAATCTTAATAAAGTTTTGCAGAGATGTGAAGAAACGAATTTGGTGCTCAATTGGGAAAAGTGCCATTTCATGGTTAACGAAGGGATAGTTCTTGGACACAAGATTTCCGAAAGGGGAATTGAAGTGGACAAGGCAAAAATTGAAGCTATTGAAAGGATGCCCAATCCAAGGGACATCAAAGGTATTCGTAGTTTTCTAGGTCATGCTAGTTTCTATAGAAGATTTATCAAGGACTTTTCTAAGACCTCGAGACCCCTTACCAATCTTCTCCAGAAGGATTCTACTTTTGTATTTCATGAAGATTGTAAGGAAGCTTTTGAAGTTCTTAAGAAAGCCTTGATAACCGCTCCTATAGTACAACCACCTGACTGGAATTTGCCCTTTGAAATTATGTGTGATGCTAGTGATTTTGCTGTTGGAGCTCTTTTAGGACAAAGGGTTGATAAGAAGTTGAATTTTATATCTTATGCTAGCAAAACACTTGATAGTGCTCAAAAGAATTATGCTACTACTAAGAAGGAATTCTTAGCAGTAGTGTTTGCTTGTGATAAGTTTAGGCAGTATATTGTTGATTCTAAGATTATTATTCATACTGATCATGCTGCCATTAAGTATCTTCTGCAAAAAAAGGTCGCCAAACCAAGTCTCATTAGATGGGTACTCCTTCTTCAAGAATTTGATTTGCAGATTGTCGATAGAAAAGGAGAAGACAATCCGGTGGAGGATAATCTTTCAAGGATGGAAGATATCCCGCACGATCCTATTCCAGTCAACGATAGTTTCCCAGATGAACAGCTTGCTGTTGTAAAAGTACAATCTCATTCCGACCCTTGGTTTGCAGATTATGCTAATTTTATCGTTGCAAAGTTTTTGCCTCCAGGTTTTACATTTCAGCAGAGGAAGAAATTCTTCATGGATTTGAGACACTACTTTTGGGATGATCCACATCTTTACAAAGAAGGTGCGAACGGGATCGTAAGAAGGTGTATACCGGAGCACGAGCAGCAGGACATTCTTCGACAATGTCACGATAGTCCCTATGGAGGACATCATGCCGGTGAAAGGACCGCACATAAAGTTTTACAATCAGGTTTTTATTGGCCTACTCTTTTTAAGGACGCCCGAAGGTACGTTCTATCTTGTGAGAAGTGTCAGAGAGTTGGTAACATTAGCAGGAGAGATGAGATGCCTATGAATTACTCACTAGTGATCAAACCTTTCGATTGCTGTGGTTTTGATTTTATGGGTCCTTTTCCTCCTTCACACAAGTATACACACATCTTAGTTGCTGTTGATTATGTAACCAAGTGGGTTGAAGCAATCCCCACTGAGAGTGTTGATCACAAGACATGTTTGAAAATGCTCAAGGATATAATTTTTCCTAGGTTTGGAGTACGAAGGTACCTCATGACAGATGGAGGGTCACACTTCACGCATGGAGCTTTTAGGAAAGCTCTAGCCAAGTACGATGTCAATCATAGCATTGCATCACCGTACCACCCTCAAACTAGTGGTCAAGTTGAGCTCACCAATAGGGAGATCAAGTTGATCTTACAGAAGACAGTAAATATTTCTAGAAAGGACTGGTCAAAGAAGTTAGGAGATGCTTTGTGGGCATATAGGACTTCTTACAAAAACCCCATGGGCATGTCTCCGCATAAAATGGTCTATGGCAAGGCTTGCCATTTACCATTAGAGTTAGAGCACAAGGATTTCTGGGCTGTCAGAGAGCTAAATGCTGACCCAAAGTTAGCTGGTGAAAAGCGTCTCATGAACTTGACTTCTCTAGATGAGTGGAGGAGTGAAGCTTACGAGAGCGCTAAAATGTTCAAGGAAAAGGTAATGAAGTGGCACGATAAAAGAATTATGAAACGTGAATTTAATGTTGGTGATAAAGATTTGTTGTTTAGATCTCGTTTCAGGTTTTCTCCAGGTAAACTACTTTCCAGATGGGAAGGACCTTTTCATATTGAAGAAGTATATCGGTCTGTTGCAATCAAGATCAATAATTTTGAAGGCACCAAACCTCAAGTTGTGAATGGACAAAGACTCAAACATTATATGGCAGGTGATCCAATCAATGTGGATGAAAACATGATATATAGAAAGACTCACGAAGAACATGTTGTAGCCAGTTTCAGACTCCAGCAGCAGCATAATAAGAAAAGTTATGAATTATGGTAAGAAAACACCGCGAACGTCAATAAAAGTTTACTTTTCAAAGTTTTTACAAAATTAGGAAAATTCCAAGCCCGAGTGGAGCCGGAGAGGAGCTCTAGGGGGCCCAGGAGGCCTCCTGGCGCGGCCCCCCTCCTGGCCGCGCCAGGCACCCTCCTGGGTGTCCTGGACTCCGACTCCGAATCCACCTAGGCTTGAAACCTTCCTTCTGTTGCAGAAATTTTTTCTATATATTTTCCCGGATAGTCCCGGCATCGCATCTCGCGATTTCGTGTGTTTTCTTTCTCGGTCTGTTTCTGCCAGGGAAACTTTCAGCAGATCTAGGTGCCATGGCTTCCCCAAGTTCCCCCAAGGACAAGTTCTTCGTCAACATCATTAACCCTTACCTCGCAGAGGTGAGGAAGCACCCCTAGATCCTTTGTGTGGAGGATGGTGTCCTTTTTCCTTAATTTCTACGATGTTATGCTACCCGATTTTCCGGTTTACTCTATGTGTGGATGTGTATGTCTTATATGACTACTCCAATATATCCGTGCCTCCTCCTTGTTGTAGCATTACCTCTTTATCGTTTCCGGCATCTCATTAAAATTCTCATCGCAAAAATACCCCTGTTAAATTCTAGCAGGATGGCTGGTCGTGGTGGTCGTGGTCGCGGTCGTGGTGCCAATGATCCACCTCCGCCGCCGGATTACATGGCCGCAATGATGCAGAAGTTTCAGATGAACCAAGTGTTCATGCAAGGAGTCATAGATCAGCTCCAGAACCAGAACCAGAATCAGAACCAGAACCAGCACCAGAACCAACCGCCTGTGGTTAGTCTGCGAGATTTCATGCATCTCAATCCCCCTCTCTTCCACCAACCTGAACAGCCGCTGGATGCCGATGATTGGCTTCGTGAAATCACTCGTCAGCTGGAGTTCCCTAATGTGAGCGCTGCTGATTACGTCAACTTTGCGTCCTATTTCCTGCGTGGCCCAGCTTCTAAGTGGTGGGACACCTACAAGGGCTCGCTAGTTGAAGGGAGTGTCGTCACCTGGAATGACTCCAAGACTACCTTCCGTGCTTGTTATGTCCCCCAGGCGATTATGAACCGTATGAAGGCCGAGTTCCGTGATGGCTTCTCGCCCCTTCGTTGGTTTCCCCAAGTGTAAGGTTGAGATGTAGTGCAGCAGCAGTTTTCCCTCGGTGAAGATACCAAGGATTGTCTCCAGCAGAACTCCAGAGATGATAAGTAGGTGTCAGCGGCGCAACTGACGCGGACCTGCACACAGACACAGATAACTTTGTTCCCAACGAAGTTCAGAGAGGTTGTCAATCTCTCCGGTCTTGTTGTTTACAAAGGATAAAATGCAAGGGATAATGATAGCAAATAAAAGCGGTAAAGTGAATGTAGCGTGGAAACAGTGATAAGGATATGGACCGGGATACGTGATGTTCGCTAGTGATGTCTCTCTCCCAAAAGACGATAAAATTGCTATGCGAGGTAAACAAATTACGAAAAGTCAATTGACAGGATTATGAACGCACCGCAATGCTAACTATGCTACAAAAGAAAGGAAGAGGTTCAAAAGCACGGGCAGTACGCCAAAGTAAGTAGACCGAAATCCATCTACATCTACTACTAATCATCCACCTTGAGATATCTATCCAGAACATCTCGCTGGTATTAAGTTGCGAGCCCCACCCAAAGTGTAAACCCAAAGCAACAGACAACTGCATTAAAAAGAACTCTGCGTAAAGTAAACAATCCTTGTAACCGTGGTTACAAGCACCGTTGTTTTCCCCCTTGTGGAAACAACACATCCCCTAGACTCATGTTTCTGTCACTCAAGCGTGTCATCAGGGAGGCATGAACCCACAATCTAGCACAACGCTCCCTCTTGGAGTCACTACCTACTATTTGGCAAAAGCAATAAACAGCAACAGAGAACATGCAAGAATTACTTAGGAACAAAAATATAAAAGATAGAAACCAAATATATTAATCTATCACAATCTGAACATAATCTCATAATCCATCAGATCCGATCAAACTCAACATAGCAATAGCAGCAATATTACAAAGGTGCCTCGATCATGTAGGGAAGCTCACGAGGTCTAAACAATGATGATCAAAGAGGGGAGGAGACCATCACATAGCTACTGATAACGGACCCATGGTCCAAGAAAGACTACTCACGGGACATCCGGGGAGCATCCATGGTGGAGAGGCGACTCCTGGAGGTCAATCCTCCCTCCGACAGGGTGCCGGGAAGGGGTCATCTGGTTCTCCCGATCTTGGAAGCGCGGCGGCGGCGGAATAGAGGCGAGTTCGCGGAATAGGGTTCTACTTCTGGAGTTTTCCCGTGACGGGGGATAAATAGGCGAAAGGGGGCAGCCAGAGGTGGGCCAGGGGCCCCAGGCGCCCCCCTGGCGCGGCCAGGGGTGGGGCCGCGGCGGGTGGCCGCCTGGCCCCCCCTTGGCCCCCCTCTGGCCCCTCCCGGGCTCTTCTGGAAGCTTCCTGTACGCTGATTTTTTCTGTATTTTTCCCGGAATTTTTCTGGCATTTTTTATATGGGGGAAAACTGAAATAGAAAAACAGCAGAAAACAGGAACTGGCACTGGGGTGCACTGAGTTAATAGGTTTGTCCAAATATGATCAAAAGTGTATGAAAGTGTATCTAGATCATAGCAATATCACAAAAAACATGCATGGAGCAAGCAGAAATTATAGATACGTTTTGGACGTATCGACATCCCCAAGCTTAATTCCTGCTCGTCCTCGAGTAGGTAAATGATAACAACATAATTTATGTGGTGACATGCTAGCAACCATAAAAGAACTTTGAAAAGTAAAGCAATCAAGGTTAGAGATTCAAATCAAGTCATAACATGCAAGAGTCTATATTAGCATTGAAACAAGTAACAAAATAACATTAGGTGCAAGAGCTCTCGCTGTCCGTGACTCAAATGTCTCCAAATGGTGTTTGCGTGCAAGAAAGGGGATAGGGAATACGAGAAAAAATATTTTTGTGTTGAGAACTCAGTCTACTAAAGTGTCATACTTGGTCTTCTTTGGAATCTTATCTTGACTCGTCCCCAGACCACTAGCCAGGTACAAGTCAATTTGATCCACTCCTTTTCGATATTTTGAGCACTCATGCAATGGATGAGCGTAAGAACGAAAGTTGACACTTAGGATGGCAAAGAGAGAATATGGTGGAGAAGGAAGACAAAAAGGATGAGAAGGGCTCACATCAATGAGGAAAATCATAGGCAAGAGATGCCAAATGATAGATATGATGTGAGGAGTAGGGATTTCCATGCAACGGATGCACATACGAGCTAAGAAGCTGTCCAATAGCTATATGCATAATGATCATCTCTATGGAGTACAAGAATATAGAGGGAGTACTAGTGTGGATCTCTCAAAAGGATAGTAGTGTTTCCCCTTTCTCTCTTTTTATTTCTTTTTCTCTTTTTTCTATTTTTTTGTGGCCTCAATGGCTCTTTCTATTTAACTCTCATTTGTCCTCTTTGGGATCTTTTAATGGGTCCACTTTGGGATCTTTTCCTCACTTAAGGGCAACACTCTATTTTACAAGAAGGTAAAGTAGATCTTTCACACTTTACAAGGTACTCAAAACATAAAGAAGATGTAACTATCATGAAGTATGCAATGTATGCTTCTGCCAGTGTAGCAGGAACATGTATGACATGAAGATCAAGTCATGAAGAGGTGGATGTTGCATGGCAATATAACTCAGAAAGGCTATGGAAATGCCTTGATAGGTAGGTATGGTGGCTGTTTTGAGGAAAGATAAAGGGAGGCTTATGATGACAGAGCGTATCATGCCAAGGGTTTGGATGTCCCGGCGAAGGTGGACACCAACTCTCGGAGTGAGAAGAAGGCAATGCACGACACAGGAGAGGCTAGCAAAATATGGGAAGGTGGAAGTGTCAACTCTCAATACTTACATTAGTCCGAAGAACTCATGAACTTATTATCGGCAACTCTCAATCTAATGAGGAGACTCACAAAGAGACAAGTACCCCAAGGAGGAGTGTATGGGGGTTTGGTTATCCTTGCGCATCCTCGACTCATGGTACGTGAGTGTTCTCTGATATTCGACTCCTCAGAAGAGTAGTGATCCATATAGTAGCTAGAGTTCTCAACTAGTTTTGTAGGTTTTTGAAAATACACATGGATTGCCCAAAATACGATACCTATCACTAATAGGCAAGAGCTCCTGACACCAAAAGTCCAAACATTACTCATAACAATACCTCAAAACTATTGCAAGCTACTACTAAAATTAAATAGCAACCTCAAGTACCTACTTCTCAAAACAAGACACAACTCAGTGCAACAACCAACTCTCTTTAACAAGATAAACATGAAAACTAAAAAGAGTTCCAGCAACAAATTAACAAAAGCCAAGGCTCTTGCTAAAGACAAACTAAGACTAAAACTAAACATGGCAGTAGCTATGAAAAGATAAAGAACACACAACAGCAAAAAGATAGGCATGAAGAATCCTATGATGTGTTCTAAATTTTGAAAGTGGAGCGTGTTTCTCTCCCACACAAAGTAAGAAAGGATCTAACTTGTTATGAACAGCAAGCAAAGCTAAATAAACTAAAAAAAAAACCTAAGAGCGAGACGCTCCAAGCATAGCACATAACACATGAAGTGATAAAAATATAGTGAGACGAAGGACGAACCGATGATTGTTGATGGAGAAGGGGATGCACGGGGGCATCCCCAAGCTTAGACGCTCGAGTCTCCTTGAATATTTGTTAGGGATGCATGGGGGCATCCCCAAGCTTGAGCGCTTGACACTCCTGGATCTTCTTTCATCATCTTCCATCGCACACTTGAAAACTCCCTTCATACATAACTCATCATAAGCTGATTAGAGAGGTTAGTACCCTTAATAAATATTTTTTCTCCACTGGATATAAAGATATTCTTGAAGAGCTACTATTTCTCAAGAGTGCCAAAAAGTTTTTGCAAAGAAAAAGCAAGCTTAAGGTTTGCAAAAGTTAGGAGAGACAAAACGTGGCAGAATCTGTGAAAAATAGAACAGCAGATAGTAAAGATTTTTTTAGGGGCACTTCTGCAACTCAAATAAAAAAACTCAGAACATACGGAAGTTTTGTGATTGTATAGAAAATAATTTGTAAAAATTTCAGCTCAAAAGGATGAACTGGGATTTTTTTGGAATTTTTCTGGTCACGAGGATAGAATCTGTTTTCTGGACAGCATGTCACAACTTTTACTTCCCTTGTCGTAAGAGGCTATAACTTGGCACAAAGCTGAAAAATAAAGATACAATGATGTTTCTATAGTAGTAACAAACATCAAGACACAACAAAAGAAAAAAGAAACACCTAAATTCGTTGCGGGCTGCCTCCCGAAAGCGCTTCTTTAAAGCCATTAGCTAGGCATAATGCAAAAAGAAGAATCAAGTTTTATCAAGAGAAAGAGAATAACTAGCCCGAGTAACGGACTCAAAAGGTAACTTGATTTTGTTTCTAGGGAAGTATTCCATCCCATTTTTGAATGGGAATTGGAATTTTATATTCCCCTCTTTCATGTCATTAACCGCACCAACGTTGCGAAGAAAAGGACGTCCCAAAATAATTGGACATAAAGGTTCACACTCTATATCCATAACAATAATATCAACGGGAACATAGTTGTCATTGACAATGATAAGAACATCGTCGATCTTCCCCAAAGGTTTATTTATGGAAGAATCAACAAGACGAACACCAAAAGAACAAGGCTCAA
The DNA here is from genome assembly GCA_950022295.1 of Bromus sterilis. Lineage (NCBI taxonomy): Eukaryota > Viridiplantae > Streptophyta > Magnoliopsida > Poales > Poaceae > Bromus > Bromus sterilis. Next base: position 339,361,756 of record OX465596.1, on the reverse strand, counting down.
AAGGTTTCAATTCAAACATATCAAATATTCTTTTGGGCATAACGGAGGTACTAGCTCCAACATCACATAAAGCATAGCAAGAGAAGTTATTCAATTTAATTTTGATCATAGGATCCCAACCATCATCTAGCTTCCTAGGTATGGAGGCTTCTACTCTAAGCTTATCCTCCCTAGCTTTGATGAGAGCATTTGTGATATGCTCCGTGAAGGCAATATTAAGTGTGCTAGTGTGGGGGTCTCTAGACATTTTGTGTAACAAGCTAATAACTTCTGAGAGGGTACAACTATCAAAATCAATATCACTAGTATCAAAGGTGGTAGTAGTGTCATCTAGGCTCACTTGTTTGAAACCCTCTATGTTCATAGGAGTTTCTTTATCTACGGTTGAGGTATTAGCATCACCATTAATAGGTCCAACGGGACTAGGAGTGCATTGGGTGCTAATAGTTTGAGTGTCCTCAACAATTTGGATAGTGGCAACTGTGTGGTGTGTAGGAAGGCTCTTAATTCTATCCTCTTCCTCTTTTTCTATAGCCCATCTTTCTTTGAGTTTAGCCATCATCCTAATATTTTCATTGATTTGTATCTGGATAGAATTAATAGGAGTGGTCTTATTCTCCTCAAGAGGGGAGGTTCTAACTTTAAGCATCTCAATATCAAGGGCTAAGCTTTCTACCTTCGAAGAGAGGTTATCTATTTTAGATAATTTCTCTTCTACATTTTTGTTGAAGGCTTTTTGGGTAGTGATAAAATCTCTAAGCATGCTTTCCAATTCAGAAGAGGGGTTCTTGTTGCCAGGGTAAGTGTTGTTGTTCCCATAGTTGGATGGAAACGGTCTAGGATTGCTAGAAAAATTTCCCCTATAAGCATTGTTGTTGAAGTTGTTTCTAGCAATAAAGTTCACATCTACTTGTTCTTGAGCAACCAAAGAATTTAAAGGGACATCATGAGGATCAATAGAGGGTTGCTTGGTAAGTAGAGACATAATTAAGTCAACTTTTTCATTGAGGGAGGTAATTTCCTCGACATAATTTACCTTCCTACCTGTTGAAGCGCGTTCGGTGTGCCATTGGGAATAATTGGTCATCATTTCATCGAGAAGCTTCGTGGCAGCACCAAGTGTAGTTGACATAAAGGTTCCTCCCGTGGCCGAATCTAACAGGTTCCGCGAGGTAAAGTTCAAGCCTGCATAAAAAGTCTGGATAACTATTCAAGTATTGAAACCATGTGTAGGGCATTTCTTAACAAGAGATTTCATTCGTTCCCAAGCTTGGGCAACGTGTTCATTATCCAATTGCTTAAAATTCATAATATTACTCCTCAATTGGATAATCTTAGCAAGAGGGTAGTACTTCCCTATAAAAGCTTCTTTGCACTTATCCCAAGAATCTATGCTATTTCTAGGCAAAGATGGAAACCAGATTTTAGCATCTCCCCTTAAAGAGAAAGGAAAGAGCTTGAGCTTAACAACATCACCTTCTACTTCTTTATACTTTTGCATATCACATAATTCAACAAAATTATTCAAGTGTAAAGCAGCATCATCTCCAGCACCAGAGAATTGATCTCTCATAACAAGGTTTAGCAAAGCAGGTTTAATTTCATAAGAGGTAGTTGAAGTGGCAGGTGTGGAAATGGGAGTGCAGATAAAGTCCTGGTTGTTATGACTAGTGAAGTCACACAACTTGGTGTTTTCAGTGGAACCCATAGTAGCAGCAAGTGTGGCAGATTTTTTTTTTGTAGTTTTTGATAAAAGACACAAAGATAAAAACTGAAAGATAAACTAACAAGACTAAAAAACAAAGGTAAAGGGTATTGTGCAAATCCCCTATCTTAGCACTGGGAGTCCCCGGCAACGGCGCCAGAAAACTTGCTTGATGTCTTCTCGCCCCTTCGTTGGTTTCCCAAAGTGTAAGGTTGAGATGTAGTGCAGCAGCAGTTTTCCCTCGGTGAAAATACCAAGGTTTTGTTGTTTACAAAGGACTTTGTTCCCAACGAAGTTCAGAGAGGTTGTCAATCTCTCCGTTCTTGTTGTTTACAAAGGATAAAATACAAGGGATAATGATAGCAAATAAACGCGGTAAAGTGAATGTAGCGTGGAAACAGTGATAAGGATATGGACCGGGATACATGATGTTCGCTAGTGATGTCTCTCTCCCAAAAGACGATAAAATTGCTATGCGAGGTAAACAAATTACAGAAAGGCAATTGACAGGATTATGAACGCACCGCAATGCTAACTATGCTACAAAAGAAAGGAAGAGGTTCAAAAGCACGAGCAGTACGCCAAAGTAAGTAGACCGAAATCCATCTGCATCTACTACTAATCATCCACCTTGAGATATCTATCGAGAACATCTCGCTGGTATTAAGTTGCGAGCCCCACCCAAAGTGTAAACCCAAAGCAACAGACAACTGCATTAAAAAGAACTCTGCGTAAAGTAAACAATCCTTGTAACCGTGGTTACAAGCACCGTTATTTTCCCCCTTGTGTAAACATCACATCCCCTAGACTCATGTTTCTTTCACTCAAGCGTGTCATCAGGGAGGCATGAACCCACAATCTAGCACAACCCTCCCTCTTGGAGTCACTACCTACTACTTGGCCAAAGCAATAAACAGCAACGGAGAACATGCAAGAATTACTTAGGAACAAAAATATAAAAGATAGAAACCAAATATATTACTCTATCACAATCTGAACATAATCTCATAATCCATCAGATCCGATCAAACTCAATATAGCAATAGCAGAAATATTACAAAGGTGCCTCAATCATGTAGGGCAGCTCACGAGGTCTAAACAATGAAGATCAAAGAGGGGAGGAGAACATCACATAGCTACTGATCACGGACCCATGGTCCAAGAAAGACTACTCACGGGACATCCGGGGAGCATCCATGGTGGAGAGGAGACTCCCGGAGGTCAATCCTCCCTGCGGCAGGGTGCCGGGAAGGGGTCTTCTGGTGCTCCCGATCTTGGAAGCGCGGCGGCGGCGTAACAGAGGCGAGTTCGCGGAATAGGGTTCTGCTTTTGGAGTTTTCCCGTGACGGGGGATAAATAGGCGAAAGGGGGCAGCCAGAGGTGGGCCAGGGGCCCCAGGCGCCCCCCTGGCGGGTCCAGGGGTGGGGCCGCACCGGTTGGCTGCCAGGCCCCCCCCTTGGCCGCCCTCTGGCCCCTCCCGGGCTCTTCTGGAAGCTTCCTGTACGCTGATTTTTTCTGTATTTTTCCCGGAATTTTTCTGGCATTTTTTATATGGGGGAAAACTGAAATAGAAAAACAGCAGAAAACAGGAACAGGCACTGGGGTGCACTGAGTTAATAGGGTAGTCCAAATATGATCAAAAGTGTATGAAAGTGTATCTAGATCATAGCAATATCACACAAAACATGCATGGAACAAGCAGTAATTATAGATACGTTTTGGACGTATCATTCCGCAACCTCGTTCAGGGCAACAAAACTGTCGAGGCAGATAAAAGGGAATTCCTCCGCCTCTCCCGCTATGCTGCAAGTGACCTACCCAATGATGCAAGTAGGCAAGAGAAGTTCCGTGATGGACTCAACTCAGATCTCCAGCTTGCACTGGCTTTGCATGTCTTCCCCGACTTTGCCACCATGGTGAACCAGACTATCACTCTTGAGACCGCTCAGTCTAAGTTCAGGGGTTCGCCGAAGCGCCCCCGTGATGTTGGCTCATCTTCGGAAACAACACATAAGCAATGCGTTTGGCTTCCACACAGTGTGTATCGTCCACCTGCCCCTACACCAAGGCCGTCGTATGTTGCAGCTCGCCTGCCTCCGTCCCCCCCCCCCCCTTGAGACAGCCGAAGACTAAGACTGCACCCCTCCGTCCTCAAGATGGCTTGTGCTTCAAGTGCCATCTGCCAGGTCACTTTTCCAGAGAATGCCCCCAGCAACAGAATCAACTGATAGTTCACCCTGCTGGCCGTGGCAACAACAGGACCCCCAACTATAACACTGGGTCTTCTGCTCACACCATGGTTATGCTAACCACATTGACGTTAAAGAAGCTCAGGCACAACCCGCTAAAGTGATGGGTACTCTCCTCGTTAACTCAATACCTGCTACTATTTTATTTGATACAGGAGCCTCACATTCATTCATGTCGGAAGCATTTGCATTATCGCATAACTTTACCTTTGGAAAGATGAACACACTGATGGATGTTCGCACCCCTATAGGCCAATGCCGAACCACCATGATGGTGCCCAATACCACCGTTGAAATCGAAGAAGTTTTATTCCACGTGTCCCCCATCATTCTAAAGTCTTCCACCATAGACCTCATCCTGGGAATGGATTGGTTGAAAGTCCACGATGCCGCACTGTATTGTGGTACCAAGTCTGTCCAACTCTTTCACCCCTCCGGTGAGATTGTTAACCACACTACCAGAATTACCCGTGAAGCTGAAACACATATCTATATGATGAATGCTTTGAACGTCTCGCCTCTTGAAGGAATTGAGCAAGTTCCGGTTGTTTGTGATTTTCCCGACGTCTTCCTAGAAGAACTGCCGGGAATACCCCCGATTAGAGAGGTTGAATTCTTCGTCGACTTGAAGCCTGGAACCGTCCCTATTGCCAAGCGTCCCTATAAGATGCCACCTCACCACCTCCTTGAACTGAGGAAGGAGATCGACACAGCACTCGATAAAGGATTCATCAGTCCTAGTTCCTCTTCTTGGGGAGCACCTTCGCTCTTTTTCAAGAAGAGTGATGGAACGAACCGCTTGGTACAAGATTACCGACCTATCAACCAGGCCACGATACAGTACAAGTACCCACTTCCTCGGATCAATGATCTGTATGATCAACTTGCTGGATCCAAGGTGTTTTCTAAACTCGACTTGAGGTTGGGTTATCACCAAATCCGAGTCCGTGAAGAGGACATTCCGAAGACCTCTTTCATTACTCGCTATGGTTCATACGAGTACACCGTCATGTCCTTTGGCTTGACGAATGCCCCAGCCACCTTTTCCCGATTGATGAACTATATATTCATGGAATATCTCGACAAGTTTGTCGTGGTTTATCTGGATGATATCCTAATATACTCCAAGAATGAAGAAGAACATGCTGAACATCTTCGCCTTATACTGGAAAAGCTTCGAGAACACAAACTCTATGCTAAGTACTCTAAGTGCGAGTTCTGGCTTCCAGAAGTAACTTACCTTGGTCATGTGATTTCCAAGGATGGCGTTGCCGTCAACCCAGAACGTATCCAGGCTATTCTTGACTGGACTCCGCCCAGGACTGTCCAGCAAGTCCGAAGTTTCCTCGGCCTTCCTAGCTATTGCCGCTGTTTCGTCAAGAACTTCTCCAAGATTGCCAAGCCTCTCACTAATCTGCTTCACAAAGGCGTCAAGTTTGAGTGGACTGATAAATGTCAAGAAAGTTTTCAAGATCTGAAGAACAAGCTCACTTCTCCCCCAGTGCTTGCTCCCCCTGATACTCAGAAGGACTTCGTGATATATTGCGACGCGTCTCGTCAAGGATTAGGCTGTTTCCTAATGCAAGAGCGCAAAGTGATTGCTTATGGCTCTCGTTAGTTGCGTGGTCACGGAGAAAACTATCCAACTCATGATCTCGAATTAGCAGCAGTAATTTATGCATTGAAGCTGTGGCGACATTACCTCGTCGGAAACCGTTGTGAGATCTACACCGACCACCAAAGCCTGAAGTACCTATTCACTCAACCAGACCTGAATCTCCGCCAACAGAGATGGCTCGAGACAATAGCCGATTACAACATGGGAATTTCTTACACCCCTGGTAAAGCTAATGTGGTGACCGATGCCTTAAGCCACAAAGCCTAATGTTCTGAACTCGAAGTCCAGATAGAGCAGCCACTTACGTATGAAGAGCTCCGCAAGTTGAACCTTGAAATTGTTCTGCAGGGAAATTGTGAATAACCTTGTTGTTGAGCCGGACCTCGACAGCACCATCAAGTGGATACAAACATGTGACTCTGATGTCGAGAAGATCAAGAAGTATATCGCTATAGGAAAGCCATCATGCTTCACTGTTGCTGATGATGGTACGTTGTATTTCAAGAATCTTTTAGTGGTCCCTAGGAGTAAGGCCAATCTAAACTTGACCCCGCGTGTCATGAAAGAAGCTCATGATACTCCTTTGTCGAGTCACCCTGGTAGTACCAAGATGTACCAAGACCTTCCTCAGCGGTACTGGTGGTCTAACATGAAGCAAGACATCGCTCGATATGTTGACGAGTGTGACGTTTGCCGTCGCGTCAAAGCCAAAGATCAAAGACCTGCTGGAAATCTGTAACCACTCTCTATTCCACAATGGAAATGGGACAAGATTGAAATGGACTTCGTCACCGGTTTTCCGCGATCACAGAAAGGTCATGACGCTATCTTTGTTGTCATCGACCGATTTTCCAAGGTTGCCCATTTTGTGCCTGTCAAGGAGACGATCGCTGCTAGTCAGTTGGTAGACTTGTATGCTTCCAAAATTGTGTCCCTCCATGGCATTCCTTTGGAGATCAGTTCAGACCGTGGAAGTATTTTCACCTCAAGATTTTGGGATAGTTTCCAAGAAGCTATGGGCACTCACCTAAATTTTAGCACCGCCTTTCAGTACAGCCTATCACCCCCAGTCGCAAGGACAAGTCGAACGAGTTAATCAAGTGCTTGAAGATATGCTTAGAGCTTGTGTCATCTCATTCGGTAAGAAATGGAAGGAATCTCTTCCATTTGCTGAATTCTCGTACAACAATAGCTACCAGGCTAGTCTGAAGATGGTCCCCTTCGAAGTTCTCTATGGGCGTAAGTGTCGAACCCCTCTGAATTGGTCAAAAAGTGGGGAACGAACTCTCGTGGGTCCGGACATCATACAACACGCAGAAGATCAGGTTCGCATTATCCGTGAACATCTGAAAGCTGCCCAGTCCCGCCAGAAAAGCAACTATGACTGCAAGCACAAGGAAATGGTCTATCAATCTGGCAAATACGCGTACCTCCGTGTCACTCCCATGAGGGGCACTCATCATTTCTGTATCAAAGGTACGTTAGCTCCTTGCTACATTGGCCCATTCCGTATCCTTTACCGAAGTGGACCAGTGGCATACCGATTGGAATTGCCGCCGAACCTCTCCCAAGTCCACAATGTCTTCCACGTGTCGCAACTCCGTCGCTGCTTCAAAGACCCTATTCGTGAAGTGGAACATGATATGATTGAGCTGCAACAGGACTTGACTTATCAAGAACATCCGAGCCGAATTCTCGATCAGTCTGAACGCAAAACCCAAAACAAGACAACCAAGTTCCTCAAAGTTAAGTGGTCAAATCATTCTGAAGATGAATCCACATGGGAACGCGAAGATCGTCTTCGTGAGGAATACCCCGATCTTTTCCCCCCTACCACTTATATTCTCGGGACGAGAATTCTTGTAGTGGGGGAGATTTGTAACACCCTCATGTCTAGTAACAGTAATCACTGTTGATGGAACAGTAATCACTGTTGTAGTGGGGGAGATTTGTAAAACCAGTGGACCATGTCCATGTGGGTATGGGAATTTATTAAGCTACCAAATAAATCAAACAATTCACAACAGTAGTAAAACAGTGGCATTTAATACCTTTTTAATAAAACAAAAATGCAAAAGAATTTATAAAAGGACAAAACTTTTTGTGGCACTCTGGTCATGTGCAATATCAATTATGGATCAAGTTCCATATTTTAAAAAATTGTAAAAAGAAACTAAAAAGAAATACAGAAAGAAAAGAACAGAAACAGAAAAGGAATGAAAGAAAAAGGCCTGCTGGCCAGTGCACTAAGTGCACAGTGCAGTCCAACCGGCCCAAACCAGCCCACTTGGCCCACCCGGGGTCATCCCCTTCCTACTGCTCACCCCAACCCCCTGTGGCGCCATGGCAAGGTGTTCGACGCCGATCGACCGCGGGATCGTCGACAACGCACGGCTAAAGTGCTCGGGTTAGGTTAAGTAGTCCCTCCCCTCCCCCGTGGACGAACCCTAGGTCCTTTTCTCCCTCGCCTCACGCCGCTCTCGTTGGGGGAGTGTTCGCCCGACCCTTCGCCGGCTGCCGTCGCGCCCACGCGCGGCCACTGACCACCATAGCCCGAGCCACCTTGTCCGTCCACCTCGTCGTCGTCGTCCTCATCATCACATAGGAGTAATCAAGCTGAGCTGCACCATGGACGCCGCCCCCTTCGTTTTCCTCCCCGCCAGCCATCGCCTCGTCTACGCCCGATTCGCCGCCTCCGGTGCTCCATCGCGCCTTCTGCCATGCCCTACCTGCTCCTGGTGAGATTCCCCGTCATCCCCGTGTCTCCCCTAGCCCTCCCCATCGCCGTAGCCCGTGTCGCCATTTGAGCCGAGCTCCGTCACCGCCGTGCTTCGCATTGCCGCGGCCCCAGTGCGCGCGTTTTGCACCCGTGCGTGTCATTGCGCTCCACGAACGCCCAGGGATCGAACGCACCAAAGAACCGAAGGGATTGTGCTACGAGACGTCGTCGCCGTCATCGCCGATCTCGGTCCGCCGCGCGAACGCTCGTCGTCGTCGCTCCGGCCCGTTTCCGGCGAGCCCACCACCACCATTTGGCGCGGAGCACGTCTAAGAACCTGTAGGACTCAACGACGCTCCCAATGGTGCTCTGTACCGTGCGCATGCTCGACCTCTTCGGAGCTTTGTCTCCGTCGAGCTTCCGGCGAGCTGCCCGTGCCACTGACGTGTGGATCCCGCCGGCCAGAACTGTCATTAGGGGTTAATTAGATCCCTATGGGTCACTTACATGTGGGGGCCCAATCCCCTAATTAACTGTTAGTTAAAAATAACCCCTCTGTCAGGTTTGACCAGTCAACCTTACAGGTGGGTCCCCTCTGTCAGGTTTGACCAGTCAACCCTCTGTGGATAATGTTAGGATTTATTAATAAAATAAAATCCAGAAATTGATTTAAATTTATTTAAATTTGGAAATTCAATATCTTTTAAACCGTAAGTCTGATTCAAAAACTTTATACATGAAAATCGATCAAAAAATATAACGAATACGGATACGCTATCCGTATACAAACCAAACCCCTCTAACACACCGAACATCGAACCGTCCCCCCTCCGGACCGTCTATCCGATGATTTGTCCTGTACTGTCAAAGTATCCGGATGAATTTATTCTGAACACGAAAGTTGTTCGGATTGTTTCTACTAACACGGATACACCCCCCTTATGTTTATCGGATGTCCACGACACCTCCGGCTTGATCCTTTCCCCCTCCGGACTCCCTGTCCGGTAATCACCCGGGGCGGGCAGTTCATCCCCGGATGAATTTCTGCTCCGAGCAACGTGTATCGTATATCGTTAGAGCATCGATAGATTTTCATCTGTCATGTATTGCATTTATTTTCTATGCTTTCTTTATATTTACTGTTTCTTCCCCCTTTATTCTCAGGTAGACCCCGTTGCTACTGTCGACTACACCGCTGCTGGGTACGACTACTTCGTCGACGACCCTGCCCCTACCCGCGAGCTTCCAGGCAAGCAGAGCCATTCTCTTCCCCAGATATCGCCTACCTTTCCGTACTTTCTTGCACTAGGCATTGTTACTGCTTCTGCTACGGTTACAATCCTATTCAATTGCATAGCATGTTTTTGTTGCCCTTGATGTACCTCCTTTGTCCTATGGTGCCTATTATAATTATGCATTATTCAGTAGTGAGCCCTATGCATTGTTAGCTAGAATTAGTTAGCGGCCGTGACCACTCAGGGGAGTGAGCACGGATAAAATATATATACAAATGCACAGGTACGGTATAGTGCAGACACCGCCTAAGGCCCCCTAGCTCGGCTCTACCGATTCACCCTCAAGTGTGAGCTATCAAGGAGTAATCCTTGTACTCCACTCGTTGCTGACTCTGTATAGCCTCTCTAGGTACCTGTGAACGGTTGTCCTTAAAGGTAAGAAGTCGGGCGACCCAACGGTGCCCGCGAGCGGTATTGCGTCGGGAACGACAAGGAGTGTACGACCGACGTTACTGGCATGCTTGGCCCCTGCTCGTATCTCGCGAGAGTTACCAAACCACGAAAGTCGAGCTCTACAAAAAGCACACGCGAGACAAGGTAAGGAGACGGTTCACCTTGTTGGTAACCGCAGTGACTTCATGGGACGACAGGGCAGGCACCGATGTACTGGTGGTCCTGACTGTTGTCATTGACCGCGGGTCAGTTAAGTCGAGGCAACAATAACGGTTGTCACGCAGGTTAATTAAAATGCTAAATGGTTCGGCGGATGACTTGAGAGGCCGCAAAGGCCTATACGCACTACCTTCAAGTGGGATAAAGAGTTATGGGCTCCCCTGCGTCGTAGTTTCTCCGAAAGCTCCTCAGACGTCTGCAGTACCGCGGCCTGCGCCGGGAAGTTATGTCTTCTTCGCTCGAGCGCTATGTATTTGGATTTGCTTTTGCTTCACCGGCCAGCCACGCACCATGCAGGTGCGTGCAAGGGTGAGGGTCCTAGACCCCTTGGCGCATAGGATATAGTCCGGCGGATGGCCTCTCTGTTGAGCCTAGGATGGGTTGCGTCGTGTCGGATAGCCTCGGTGGGGCGTTCCCTAAAAAGGTTCACGACACCCTGGAGATACGAGCGTGCAGGCTGAACAGTAGTGCACCCATGCAGGGAGTTTAATCTATTCGAATAGCCGTGTCCACGGTAACAGGACGCTTTATGCTGAAGCTGGATCTTATCACTACAAACTACTACTATTAAACTGTATGGTTCAGGGTTTTCTTCCTCGCAGGGAAGTCGAGGAGGGGAACACGAAGGCATTATTATTATTAATCATTACAACTTATATTATACAATGCTGTAGCAACTTCTTCTTCATTGTTACTTTATTGCTTTATATAAACTATTGGCTGATTCTCTCCTTGTGCTGCAAGACACGTCTGAAGATGCTAGTCTTCGATAAGCCTAGCTTCTTACCCTTATTCTCATTTCTATCTTGCAGTCCACTATATACAGCCTCCCCTTTCCATTTGATACAATGCATAATGCTTAGTAGCGGACGTAAGACTCGCGTGTATGCTAGATACTCACCTTTGCTTTATTTCCCCCTTTATGTTTTGACTGATCGGCCGCTGCAGTCGACGTTGGAGCCCAGGAGCCGGAGTACCACGGAGGCGGATACTACTACGTCGAGACCCCCGCTGACCAGGACCAGGAGTAGTTTCGGAGGCTCCCAGGAAGGAGGCCTTGCCTTTTCGATCTGTATCTCTGATGTTATTTGTGCTAGCCTTCTTAAGGCAAAACTTGACTAACTATGTCTGTACTCAGATATTATGGCTTGTATAACTTATGTAGTCGGGTCCGTGCGACCCCCCTTATCTTGTAACATATTGGTTTATCCTTTTGTGTTTAGTGTTGTGCTGTGATATTCTCACCGTGGCACCCTAATCTCAGCCGTGTACCCTACGTGTATGATTACTGTACACGGATTGATTTTGGGGGCGTCACAGAATATTAATGAGAAGTCTATTGGTTTCTTCGCTGCACTCGGTATTCTCTTCACGCATTCAACATTATGAGATGATTCTTATGGGGAGTATTGACCTTATATCAGGTATGGCTTCGAAAACTTTATTTAAATCTTGGCAAGTATAGATTTGGTCATAACAACAAGCATGTTTTTCTCAAAGTAGCGACATAGCCAAAACCTTTGTGTTATTATTCTTGAAGTGTTATGTTGACAAGGAAGACAACTTGATGTTTCATGCTAGTTTTAATGTTTATTCTTTGTATTGCTTGCATCTAAGTTGTCATCAATTGTCTGGTCTCTCAAAGCCTTGCTAGCCAAAACTCTGTACTAAGCGGAATTCTGCTTGTACTTCCATACCTTGAAACCAACATCTTCCACTTGAGTCCACCGTACCTTCCTATTTGTTGTATTACACTACCACTCCTAAAGTATATAATTTATGTGCTATCTCTAGATGTTCAAAATCTTCTGTTTTGTGCCACTAATTCATCTCATGAGGAAGTGGTGGGTAACCCATGATCTTCTTAATTTGGACAAGTTTTATCTTGGATTGCATGCCTAATCTGAAAACCCCTAATACGAGAAGGAACTGGCATGAGTGCCCAACCCATTTATGAGTGATAAACAAAGGAATTTAAGGGGATGTGATCGTCCCCACATGGGAGCCGTTCCTCGAAACTTGTCCAAATCATGAAGTGAGTGAGTTATCTATTAGCAGTCGTTGACGGATCATGCACCTCCCAAGGGCCTTTTTTTTATTCTGTTTGATCTAGAGATGGCACATAAGTTTTCCCTGCTTACCATTTTGCACGGGGTTTATCCTTTATTTTGTGCTGAGTCAGTCCTTCCTATTTCCTTCCTTCTTGAGAGAGAACAGACACTTGATGTTAATAAAGACTCTTGCATACAAAGCTGCATTGAAAGTTAGCATGTTACATCTTTGTTGACATTATCTTTTGATAAGTGAGTTGTTTGCAAAAGCTTATCCCTAGTAAACATCTTCCTTTGTGTTAACATGTGCACTTCTTGACTGATAACATGGTCTTTCCAAAGCATCAACTGGTTCCATTATAAGTGAAAGAGAAAAAGTAAAAGTTATTAGTTGTTCCTTGACCAAGGCTATGTTTGCCATGATTTGATGAGTTTCCAGGTCCTACTTTGTTATAATTGTTACTACTTTCTCATAAGGACCTTATGATTTGAGGTTGCTGTTTAGGATGCTTCATTTTGGTGAGAAATATTGATGCTTCTTGTCCGTATTCTTTTATCGACGCTTCACTCTCTAAACTTGTGGACAGGTTTACCGAGCTCAGCAATCGCTTGGGGACAAGCGAGGTCTAAGCTTGGGGGAGTTGATACGTCCAAAATGCATCACTATTTTATATTGTAATTTCATCCTATTCATTGATATATTCCACTTTAAAGTATTGTTCTTATGTTGTTTTGGCTTGTTTTACACAGTTTACAACTTTCCGGTGCCGAAGCAGCAGAACCAGAATTCAGCGGTGAAAAGTGGACACCAAGTTGCTGAACCAGATCAAGTCCAAACGCGATGAAAATTTACGGGGAGTGTTTTTATGAAGATTGACTGGGAATCACCGAGGATGGAGGTGAGGGGACCCACCAGGCAGCCTCCTGGATGCCTGGTGGCCCCCTCGGTACCCCCTCTCGCCTATAAGACCCCCCTGGGGTAGAAACCCTAAAAAGGGAAGAGTTTCCGTGTTTCGCCGCCGCCACGGGGCGGAAACCTACAGAGGAGAAAAGCCATCTCCGGCGGGCAGGTTCCGCCGGGGAGATCACCTCCCGGAAGGGGAGATCGTCGCCATCATCATCATCATCTTCACGGGCATCATCGAGATCATCATCAACATCATCCCCAACATCAGCACCATCTCCAGCTCCATCCCATCTCATCTCACAATTGCAACTTGTGTTGTAATCCTTACTATCTATCCTCTCTACTCTGTTGGTGTTGATTACTACTTTGTGGTGAATGCTATTGAGTTTTGTGGGAGAAATATAATTGTGTCTAGATTGTTTGCCACCCATCTAGCACCTCTGATCATGATCTCTTTTATGTCTTGTGAGTAGTTACTTTAGTTCTTGAGAACATGGGAGAAGTCTAGTTGTTAGTAGTCATATGATTTTGAAGTGTTATGTGTTGTTTGATACTTAAGTTGTTTTGTTATTTCTCTAGTGGTGTTATGTGAGTCGAACACTTAACACTTCACCTTTCATGGGCCTAGAAGAATACATTGTGCACAAAGGATGCTTATGATGGTTTGCCGGAGTGACAGAAACCTGAACCCCAGTTCACACACTTTTGCACATGGGAGCTTATGCCTTAATTACTACCTTGTATTTGTGGATGCTTGCAAGGTGTGTAATCATAAGAGTACACTTATCTTAGTCTAGAAGGTGTACTAGCATTGATCCACCCACCAACACTTATCAACACAAGACATATTACTTGGCGGAGTATGGTGAAAGTAACTTGGCTATCTCTCCCATGTGTTCTTTAGAACGCTTTAGCTTTTATAAGTTTAGTTCCTAGGCTTATCCTTGTGAAAGGATTGGGCCAATTGCTACTCCTCAGTTACCCTGTTTACTTTTCTTGTCTTTTACTTTTCTGTTGCTTAAACCAAAAACCCCTAAATATTTACCTTTGAGTGTGTGCAGCCTTTCCTTATCCAGTGTCACTTATCAGCACCTTCTGCTCCTCGTTGAGTTCGACACTCTTATTTATCAAAAAGCTACAATTGACCCCCTAGACTTGTGGGTTATCAAGAATCGTTTATTGGCGCGGTTAACAGGGGAGGCAAACCCACTAAACCTATTAACTTCACCGCCATCAATCGGTGTTCAAGGTTTCACTAGTGGTAACTCTCCAAGCAAAAGAACAAGTGTTGGGTGAACAAATTACAGTTGGGCAATTGACAAAATTGCACTAACTCTAGCCAAAGAACAGACTAGAGCAATCCTAGTCTAAGAACCAAACGTAGGCATGTGTTCCGTATGTAGTTGTACGTGCTTGCAATAAGGACTTGCACAACATCTTTTGTCCTACCATCCAGCTCCGAACGGGGCCAAAAGGTACTCATGGAGATTAAGGTGCTCCTGTCAAAGAGCACCGGAACAAAGCATTAACACTCTATGAACACATGTGATCCTCAAATTATAGTCCATCCCCTTTGGTGTCCCAAGCTGTCACCTTTGGGATCGCCGGTACCGGACTATAACGCATACAACTGTAGATAAGATCTAGAACAAAAATTATTATCATGTAACCATAACGTGCTCAGATCTAAAATCATGTTATTCGTGCACTAGTAACAAGCATTAATAACAACAAAATTGAAGCAACAATAATTCATAAACCTCTTAGGATTGAACAAGGTAACAATTCATCGGATCCCAACAAACACAACACCAATTACATCATATGGATCTCAATCATGTAGGGAAGCTCATAAGAACTTTGTATTGAAGATCAAGGGGGAGAAGATACCAACAAGCTACTGCCAAGAACTCGTAGTCCAAGGAGGAACTACTCACGATCCATCATGGGGTGAAGAAGAGTTGATGAAGATAGCCCCGGGGGACAAGGCCCTCTCCAACACAGTGCAAGAGAAGGATCCTGGTGACCCCCGAAGCTAGGTTTCTATGGCGGCGGAGATCGGGAGCGCTTCTGGAAAAAGGAGTTTTGTATCTCGGTTTTTTGTGTCACGGGAAAATATATAGGCCAAGGTGGAGTCCAAGGCGGTGCCCAGGTCATCCAGGCGGCCTCTCGGCGTGGGCCCCCTGGCCGCGCCCATAGCGCGCCTGGAGGCATGGGGCCACCTCCCGAATCTATCCTCTGGCTGGAGGACTCTTCCGATGTAAATATTTTTTGGTAATTTTTTTGGGAATTTTCTGAGCAACTTCATTTTTTGGACTTTTTCTGCATTACAAAGACAAAACGACAGAAACTGGCAATGGGCTCTATATTAGTAGGTTAGAACAATAAATGATTCAAAAGCATGGAAAAAAGATGTAGCAATGACACACAAAGGGCATGGAACGAGCAAAAAGTATAGATACATTTGAGACGCATTAGCCGGCCAAGGGGGGGATGGGCTCCACCCTTGGCGCCAAGCCCAAGGGGGAACCCCCTCCTCCCCTAATGGGTTCCATATGGCCCATTAAGCCCTTTTCCATATTTTTAATTAATTTAATTATATTTTAATATTTAATTCAGATAACTAAATAATAAAACATTACTAAACATAACTAAACTTTATTTTGAACCTTTCAAAATCCCCGGAACATCTTCTGTTGTCTCCCAGAACTATTCCGGTGTTTCTCTCTATTTCACCATGATCCCGAATCAATCCTAATGCATGGATTGAACCTTAAGTGTGACACCCTACGGTCAGAGAAAAAGAAGACATGATCAAGACACTCTTTTTGATCAATGGCTAATCAATTGGACCTTGTTAGAATCCTTGATAGTCCATGCGCTTCCATTGAATGAACTTCGATCGCTTTTGGAAACCGTTAACGATAAGACATGATCCCTTTGTCTAGCGATACTTTGTTTGTACGTTGTTTGATCGTTGGTATCCTTATACCAGGTTCACATCTCTTTCTCAACAAACAAGTTTACTCGTCCATGCCTATTACATCTCTTGTGACCTAGTGATGGCTTCTCACCCCTCGTTAGTTACCCCAAGTGGAAGGTTGAGATGTAGCTAGTAGAAAATTTCCCTCGGTGAAGTTACCAAGTTTTTTGTCCAGTAGGACTCCGACGACGACAAGTAGGTGACAACGGCGCTAGAAATTACTAGCACGAGAGTTGACGTGGACCTGCACACAGATACAAATAACTTTGCTCCCAACCAGTACAGCGAGGTTGTCAGTCTCTTCGGCCTTGCTGTTTACAAAGGGTCAAACACAAGAGATAAAAGGTAATGATAACTGCAACCTAAAAGTAAAACAAGAAGTAAATTGAGGGTGTAAACAGTGGTGGAAATATGGACCGGGGTCCCATGATGTTCACTAGTGATGTCTCTCTCCCAAAAGATGATAAACAACTATGCGAGGTGAAAAAATGACAGCTGGGCAATTGACAGGATTAAAAACGCACCACAACGCTAACTATCCACCTTGAGATATCTATCCAGAACATCTCTCTGGTATTAAGTTGTGAGCCCCACCCAAATCGTAAACCCAAAGCAACAGACGACTGCATTAAAAGAACTTTGCGTAAAGGAAACAATCCTTGCAACCTCGGTTACAAGCACCGTTGTTTTACCCCTTGTTCCAACAACACATCCCCTAGACTCATGTTTATGTCACTCAAGCTAGTCATCAGGGGGCATGAACCCACAATCATGCATAACGCTCCCTCTTGGAGTTACGACCAATCACTTGGCCAAAGTAATCAAAAGAAACGGAGAACATGCAAGAATTACTTAAAAACATAAATATAAAAGGAGAATAACCAAATATATTACTCATCACAATCTGAAAATAAAAGGATAAGAACCAAATATATTACTCATCACTATCTGAAATTATTTTCATATTGTGATGAGTAATATATTTGGTTCTTATCCTTTTATATTTACGTTCTTGAGTAATTCTTGCATATTCTCCGTTGCTTTTTATTACTTTGGCCAAGTGATGGATCGTATCTCCAAGAGGGAGCGTTATGCATGATTGTGCGTTCATGCCACCGGATGACTAGTTTGAGTGACAAAAACATGAGTCTAGGGGATGTGTTGTTGCCACCAGGGGGAAAAACGATGCTTGTACTTGCGGGTGCAAGGATTGTTTACTTTACGCAAAGTTCTTTTAATGAAGTTTTCTGTTGCTTTGGGTTTACACTTTGGGTGGGGCTCGCAACTTAATACCAGCGAGATGTTCTGGATAGATATCTTAAGGTGGATGATTAGTGAGTAGATGCAAATGGATTTCGGTCTACTTATCTTGGCGTACTACACATGATTTTGGGCCTCTTCCTTTCTATTGTAGCATAGTTAGCATTGCGGTGCATTTTTAATACTGTCAATTGCCCAGCTGTAATTTGTTCACCTCGCATAGCTATTTATCGTCTTTTGGTAGAGATACATCACTAGTGAACTTCGTGGGACCTCGGTCCATATTTCCACCACTGTTAACACCCTCAAATTATTTACTGCTTTTACTTTCTGTTGCAATTTGCACTACTATTTACCCTTGAACTTTATCCTTTGTAGACAACAAGGCCGGATAGATTGACAACCTCTCTGTACTCATTGGGAGAAAAGCTATTTGTTGTGTGTGCAGGTACACGTCAACCTCATCTCCATCCGGTGATGGCGTGGAAGTGGTAATGGCTTCTCGCCCTTCGTTGGTTACCCCAAGTGGAAGGTGAGATGTAGGATAGCTGCAAATTTCCCTCGGTGAAGATACCAAGGTTGATATCGACCAGTAGGACTCCGACAATGATAAGTAGGTGGTGAAGTGAACAATAGCGCCATTCACAACTCAAGGTTGCTTACTTCACTTGGACCTGCACACAATACAATTAACTTTGCTCCCAACGAAGTTCAGAGAGGTTGTAAATCTCTTCGGTCTTGTTGTTTACAAAGGATCAAACACACAAGGGATAATAATAATGGTAATAGCAACTGAAAGTAAATGCTGAAAAGGAAATAGGCTTGTAAACAATGATGGGAATATGGACCGGGGTCCCGTGATGTTCACTAGTGATGTCTCTCTCCCAAAAGACGATAAAACTTATATCCGAGGTAAAAAATTTACAGAAGAGAAATTGACAGGATTATAAACGCACCACAATGCTAACTATGTTAGAAAAGCAAGGAAGAGGCTCATAAGCATGGGCAGTACGCCAAAATAAGTAGACCGAAATCCAACTACATCGACTACTAATAATCCACCTTGAGATATCTATCCAGAACATCTCGCTGGTATTAAGTTGCGAGTCCCATCCAAAGTTTAAACCCAAAGCAACAGACAACTGCATTGAAAGAACTTTGCGTAAAGTAAAAAATCCTTGCAACCACGGTTACAAGCATAGTTGTTTTACCCTTTGTGGCCACAACACATCCCCTAGACTCATGTTTCTGTCACTCAAGCGTGTCATCATGGGGCATGTACCCACAATCGAGCATAACGTTCCCTCTTGGAGTTACTATCCACCACTTGGCCAAAGCAATAAACAGCAACAGAGAACATGCAAGAATTACTTAGGAAGAAAAATATAAGAGATCAAAACCAAATATCTTACTCTATCAGGATCTTAACATAATCGCATAATCCATCGGATCCCATCAAACTCAACATAGTAACAACAAAAGAATTACATATGTTCCTCGATCATGTAGGGAAGCTCAAGAGGTCTAAACCATGAAGAACAAAGAGGGGAGGAGAACATCACATAGCTACTGATCACGGACCCATGGTCCAAGGTAGACTACTCACGACACATCCCGGAAGCGTCCATGGTGGAGGAGAAGCTCCCGGAGGTCGGTCCTCCCTCCGGCAGGGTGCTAGGAAGGGTACTGACGGTGCTCCCGATCTTGGAAGCGCGGCGGCGGCGGAACAGAGGCGATATTGCGAAATAGGGTTTTGTCTTCAGAGTTTCCCCATCACGAGAAATAAATAGGTCAAGGGGGCAGCCAGGGGGGTCACCAGGGGTCCAGGCGCCCCCCTAGCGCGGCAGGCCCCTGGACGCGCCAGGTGGCCGCCTGGGCCGCACTTGGGTGCTTCTGGAAGACTCCGTTACGCAGATTTTTTATCTGATTTTTCCCGAATTTTTTGAGCGCTTTTAGTATGGGGGAAACCTGCATTAGAAAAACAGCAGAAAACAAAAACTGGCACTTGGGTGCACTGAGTTAGTAGCTTAGCCCAAATATGATCGAAAGTATATGAAAGTGTATCAAGATCATAGCAATATCACACAAAACATGCATGGAGCGAGAAGAAATTATCAATACGTTTGAGACGTATCAACATCCCCAAGCTTAATTCCTGCTTGTCCTCGAGTAGGTAAATGATAACAGGCATAACTTATGTGGTGACATGCTAGCAACCATATAAGAACTTTTAAAAGTAAAGTAATCAAGATATGCAATTCAATTCAAGTCATAACATGTCAGAGTCTATATTAGCATTGAGACAAGCAACGAAAGAACATTAGGTGCAAGAGCTCTCGCTGTCCGTGACTCGAATGTCTCCAGATGGTGTTTTCATGCAAGAAGGGGATAGAGAATACGAGAAAAAGGCTATTTTTGTGTTGATAACTCAATCTACTAATGTTTCACACTTGGTCTTCTTTGGAATCTTATCTTGACTCGTCCCCAGACCACTAGCCAGGTACAAGTAAATTTGATCCACTCCTTTTCGATATTTTGAGCACTCATGCAATGGATGAGCGTAAGGACGAGAGTTGACACTTAGGATGGCAAAGAGAGAATAAGGTGGAGGAGGAAGACAAAAAGGATGAGAAAGGCTCACATCAATGAGGACAATCATGGGCGAGAAGGCCAAATGATAGATATGATGTGAGGAGTAGGGATTTCCATGCAACGGATGCACATATGAACTGAAAAGCTCTCCAATGGAACTAGTGGGGGTGCATCTAACTTGCTCGCTCATGAAGACCTGGAGCTCTTTTGAGGAGGCTCATCCTTGGAATATGCAAGCCAAGTTCTATAGTGTGAAGGTCCCCACATAGCTATATGCATGATCATCTCTACGGAGTACAAGGATAAGAGGGAGTACTAGTGTGGATCTTTCGAAAGGATAGTAGTGTTGCCCCTTTCTCTCTTTTTATTTATTTTCTCTTTTTTCTATTTTTTTGTATTTTTTTTGGCGGCGTCAATGGCTATTTCTATTTAACTCTCAATTGTCCTCTTTGGGATCTTTTATTTTGTCCACTTTGGGATCTTTTCCTCACTTAATGGCAACATTCTAATTTACAAGAGGGTATAGAAGATCTTTGACACTGTACAAGGTACTCAAATCATAACGAAGATGTATCTATCATGATATATGCAATGTATGCTGCTGCTAGTGTAGCAGGAACATGTATGACATGAACATCAATTCATGAAGAGGTGGAAGTTGCATGGGAATATATCTCGGAAAGGCTATGGAAATGCCTTGATAGGTAGGTATGGTGGCTGTTTTGAGGAAAGATATAAGGAGGTTTATGATGACAGAGCGTATCATGCCAAGGGTTTGGATGTACCGGCGAAGGTGGACGCCAACTCTCGGAGTGAGAAGGAGGCAATGCACGGCACATGAGTGGTTAGCAAATATGAGGAGGTGGAAGTGTTAACTTTCAATACTTACATTAGTCCGAAGAACTCATGCACTTATTTTCGGTAAATCTCAATCTAATGAGGAGGTTCACAAAGAGACAAGTACCCCCAGGAGGAGTGTATGGGGGTTTGGTTATCCTTGCGCATCCTCGACTCATGGTAGATGAGTGTACTCTAATATTCGACCCCTCAGAAGAGTAGTGATCCATCTAGTAGCTAGAGTTCTCAACTAGTTTTGTGGGCTGAAAATAACACACGAATCGCCCAAAATACGACACCAACACTAATAGGCTAGAGCTCTTGACACCAAAAGTTGAAACATTACTCACATCAATACCTCAAAACTATTGCAAGTTACTACTGAAATTAAATAGCAACCTCAATTACCTACTTCTCAAAAAACAAGACATAACTCAGTGCAACAACGAACTCTCTTAACAAGATAAACATGAAAACTAAAGAGAGTTCCAGCAATAAACTAGACAAAAGCCAAGGCTCTTGCTAACGACAAAAAAACTAAAACTAAACAGGGCAGTAGCTATGAAAAGATAAAGAACACACAACATCAAAAAGATAGGCATGAAGAATCCTATGATGTATTCTAGATTTTGAAAGTGAGCGTGTTTCTCTCCCACACAAAGTAAGACGGGATCTATCTTGTTATGAACAGCAAGAAAATATAAAGGAAACTAAAAATAAAACCTAAGAGAGAGACGCTCCAATCATAGCACATAACACATGAAGTGATAAAAATATAGTGAGACGAGGGACGGACTGATGATTGTTGATGGAGAAGGGGATGCTCGGGGCCATCCCCAAGCTTAGATGTTTGAGTCTCCTTGAATATTTGTTGGGGATGCATGGGGGCATCCCCAAGCTTGAGCTCTTGACACTCCCGAACCTTCTTTCATCATCTTCCATCGCACACTTGAAAACTCCCTTCATACACAAGTCATCATAATTTGATTACAGAGGTTAGTACCCTTAATAAATAATTTTTCCTCACTGCATATAAAGATATTCTTGAAGAGCTAATGTTTCTCAAGATTTCCAAAAGGTTTTTGCCAAGAAAAAGCAAGCTTACGGTTTGCAAAAGTTAGGAGAGACAAAACGTGGCAGAATCTGTGAAAAACAGAACACCAGGTAGTAAATAATTTTTTAAGGGTACTTCTGCAACTCGAATCAAAAAAGTCAGAACATACGAAAGTTCTGTGATTGTATAGAGCACGCTTTGTAAAAAATTCAGCTCAAAAATATGAACATGTGATTTATTCTGATTTTTCCCGTCACGACGACAGAATCTGTTTTCTAGAGAGCATGTCACAACTTTCACTTCCCTTGTCATAAGAGGCTATACTTGGCACAAAGTTTGAAAATAAAGATACAATGATGTTGCTACAGCAGTAACAATCATCAAGACCACTAAAAAAAGAAGTAAAAACATCTTGGGTTGCCCCCCAACAAGCGCTTTCTTTTACGCCTTTAAGCTAGGCATAAGGCAAAAGAGAATCATGTTTTATCAAGAGAGAGAGAGAGAGAGAATAGCTAGCCCGTGTAACGGACTCAAAAGGTAACTTGACTTTATTTCTAATGAAGTGGTCCATCCCATTTTCGAGAGGGAATTGGAATTTTATATTCCCCTCTTTCATGTCAATAACAGCACAAACGGTGCGATGAAAAGGACGTCCCAAAATAATTGGACATAATGGTTCACACTCTATATCCATAATAATAAAATCAACGGGAAAATAGTTGTCATTGACAATGATAAGAACATCGTCGATCTTCCCCAAAGGTTTCTTTATGGAAGAGTCGACAAGGCTAACACCAAAAGAACATTAATCAAAATGTTTCAATTCAAACATATCATACATTATTTTGGGCATGACGGAGGTACTAGCTCCAACGTCACATAAAGCATAGCAAGAGAAGTTAAATAATTTGATTTTTATCATAGGGTCCCAACCATAATCTATCTTCCTAGGTATGGAGGCTTCTATCTAAGCTTCTCCTCCCTATCTTTGATAAGAGCATTTGTGATATGCTCCATGAAGGCAAGATTAAGTGTGCTAGTGTGGGGGGTCTCTAGACATTTTGTGTAATAAGCTGATAACTTCTAAAAGGGTGCAACTATCAAAATTAATATCACTACTATCAAAGGTGGTAGTAGTGTCATCTAGGATCACTTGTTTTAAACCCTCTATGTTTATAGGAGGTTCTTCTTCTACGGTTGAGGTATTAGCATCACCATTAATAGGTCCAATGGGACCAGGAGTGCATTAGTTGCTAATAGTTTCAGTGTCCTCAACAATTTGGATAGTGACCACTGTGTGGTGTGTAGGAAGGTTCTTAATTCTATTCTCTTCCTCTTTTTCTCTAGCCCATCTTTCTTTAAGTTTAGCCATCATCCTAATATTTTCATTAATTTGTAACTGGATAGCATTAATAGGAGTGGCCTTGCCCTCCTCAAGGGGAGAGGTTCTAATTTTTAACATCTCTACATCAAGGGCTAAGATGTCTACCTTCAAACAAAGATTATCTATTTTAGCTAGTGTAGCTTCCACATTCTTGTTGAAGGCTTTTTTGGTAGTGATGAAGTCTCTAAGCATACTCTCTAGTTCAGAAGTGGGGTTCTTGTTGCTAGGGTAGGTGTTGCTGTTCCCATAAGTGGATGGAAACGGTCTAAAATACTAGCAAAGTTTCCCTATAAGCATTATTATTAAAGTTGTTTCTAGCAATGAAGTTCACATCTACTTGTTCCTGAGCAACCAAAGAATTTTAACGGAACATCATGAGGATCAATAGAGGGTTGCTTGGTAAGTAGAGACACAATTAAATCAACTTTATCATTTAGGGAGGTAATTTCCTCGACATAATTTACCTTCCTACCTGTTGGAGCTCGTTCGGTGTGCCATTGGGAATAGTTGGTCATCATCTCATCGAGAAGTTTTGTGGCAGCACCAAATATAGTTGACATAAAGATTTCCTCCCGCGGCCGAATCTAATAGTTTCTGCGAGGTAAAGTTCCAGCCTGCATAAAAAGTCTGGATAACCATCCAGGTAGTCAAACCATATGTACGGAATTTCTTAACAAGAGATTTCATACGTTCCCAAGCTTGGGCAATGTGTTCATTATCCAATTTCCTAAAATTCATATTGTTACTCCTAAATTGGATAATTTTAGCTGGTGGGTAGTACTTCCCAATAAAAGCATCTTTGCACTTATTCCAAGAATCTATGCTATTCCTAGGAAAAGATTGAAACCAGATTTTAGCTCTGTCCCTTAAAGAGAAAGGAAAAAGCTTGAGCTTAACAACATCACCTTCTATTTCTTTATACTTTTGCACATCACATAATTCAACAAAATTATTCAAGTGTAAAGCAGCATCTTCTCCAGCACCAGAAAATTGATCTCTCATAACAATTCAGTAAAGCAGGTTTAATTTCATAAGTGGTAGCTGAAGTGGCAGGTGTGGCAATAGGAGTGCAGATAAAGTCTTTCTTGTTGTGACTGGTGAAGTCACACAACTTGGTGTTTTCAGTGGAACCCATAGTAGCAGCAAGTGTGGAAAAAAATTTAGTTTTTGATATAGGACCCATAGATAAAAACAGAAAGGTAAACAAACAAGACTAAAAAGTAAGGGTAAAGGATAGTGGGAAACTCCCCTATCTTATCACTCGGAGTCCCCGGCAACGGCGCCAGAAATTTTCTTGATGGCGTGGAAGTGGTAATGTCTTCTCGCCCTTTGTTGGTTACCCCAAGTGGAAGGTGAGATGTAGGATAGCAGCAAATTTCACTCGGTGAAGATACCGAGGTTGAGATCAACCAGTAGGACTCCGGCAATGATAAGTAGGTGGTAAAGTGAACAATGGCGCCGTTCACAACTCAAGGTTGCTTACTTCACCTGGACCTGCACATAATATAATTAACATTGCTCCCAACGAAGTTCAGAGAGGTTGTCAATTTCTCCGGTCTTGTTGTTTACAAAGGGCAAACACACAAGGGATAATGATAATGATAATGATAATAGAAACTGAAAGTAAATGGTGAAAAGGAAATAGGCTTGTAAACAATGATGGGAATATGGACCGGGGTCCCGTGATGTTCACTAGTGATGTCTCTATCCCAAAAGACGATAAAAGTGCTATGCGAGGTAAACAAATTACAGAAGGGCAATTGACAGGATTATAAACGCACCGCAATGCTAACTATGTTACAAAAGAAAGGAAGAGGCTCATAAGCATGGGTAGTACGCCAAAATAAGTAGAACCAAATACATCTACGTCTACTACTAATCATCCACCTTGAGATATCTATCCAGAACAACTCGCTGGTATTAAGTTGCGAGCCCCACCCAAAGTGTAAACCCGAAGCAATAGACAACTGCATTAAAAGAACTTTGCGTAAAGTAAACAATCCTTGCAACCGCGGTTACAAGCACCGTTGTTTTCCCCCTTGTGGCCACAGCACATCCCCTAGACTCATGTTTCTGTCACTCAAGCGTGTCATCAGGGGGCATGTACCCACAATCGAGCATAACGTTCCCTCTTGGAGTTAGTATCCACCACTTGGCCAAAGCAATAAACGGCACCGGAGAACATGCAAGAATTACTTAGGAACAAAAATATAAGAGAACAAACCAAATATATTACTCTATCACGATTTGAACATAATCTCATAATCCATCGGATCCCATAAAACTCAACTTAGCAGCAACAGAAGATTTACATATGTGCCTCAATCATGTAGGGCAGCTCACGAGGTCTAACCCATGAAGAACAAAGAGGGGAGGAGTACATCACATAGATACTGATCACAGACCCATGGTCCAAGTTAGACTACTCACGGCACATTCGGGAAGCGTCCATGGTGGAGGAGAAGCTCCCGGAGGTCGATCCTCCCTCATGCAGGGTGCCGGGAAGGGTCCTGACGGTTCTCCCGATCTTGGAAACGCGGGGGTGGAGGAACAGAGGAGAGATTGCAAAATAGGGTTCTGTCTTTGAAGTTTCCCCGTCACGAGAAATAAATAGGCGAAGGGGGCAGCCAGGGGGGTCACCAGGGGTCCAGGCGCCCCTTGGCGCGGCCAGGCCCCTGGCCGCGCCAGGTGGCCGCCTGGGGCCCTAGTGGTAGCCCTCTGGCCCCACTTGGGTGCTTTTGGATGACTCCGTTACGCTGCTTTTTTATCTGATTTTTCCCGAATTTTTGGAGCACTTTTAATATGGGGGAAACCTGGAATAGAAAAATAGCAGAAAACAGAAACTAGCACTGGGTGCACTGAGTTAGTAGGTTAGTCCAAATATGATCAGAAGTATATGAAAGTTTATCTAGATCATAGAAATATCACACAAAACATGCATTGAGCGAGCAGAAATTATCGATACGTTTGAGACGTATCATCAAGCAACTTTATATCTGGTGACGTTGACAGCTACTTGTCGTCGTTCGAGTCCTACTGGTTTGATCCCAACCATGGTATCTTTGCCAAGGGAAATTACCGCTACACTACATCTCAACCTTCCACTTGGGGTAACCAACGAGGGTCGAGAAGCCATCATGAGCACATGTTTGCTGTTGGTTTATCATGTCTTGAAGCAAGAAACTAGAGTGAAGAATTCATTGTGCCTCTCAAGTGGTTCTGATGGAGATTTTTGAAGAGCAAGTGATGACCAATATAATGTTAATGGTGAAACTTCATATGGTCATAAGAGAGTCTTTGGTGATCTAGTCTTGAAGCAATGAAGTCAAATGAACAGTTCAGAACGGCTTTCAAGAAACCAAGATGGATCATGAAGTAAGAATGTTGGTTGACCAAGATGAAATTCAAAGATTATATATAGATGGTCAAATCTCAAAGCACAATTATTGTACCACATGGGATCAAGTGATCTAGTGGTGTGGTAAGTAATTGTGAATTGTGATTTGTTACCTAACCCATGCTATGTGTTTCTTATTTCTTTATGGGTTAGGTGTTTCTCATGGGCTTGCATCAAAAGGAAAGATTTCAAGTAGCCTATGTGAGGATGACTTCAAGTGGTGATGGTCATCGAGTTTGAGGAGTCCAAGTGTAATATTAGAAGATGGAGCTTATGTGCTTCGAAGCTTGTGTTCCACATTGTGTTAATATACTTGTGAAGATGTACTTAAGTGAAGGCTTCCCTCATTGCAATTATAGAACGCAATTCGAGAATCTTCACCAAATGAATATGTGATGGTCGAGATGATGATAATGGTTTCTCTCCCTTCGTTGGTTACCCCAAGTGGAAGGTGAGATGTAGGATAGCAGCAAATTTCCCCTATGTAGAGGATAGGGTTTGTCTCCCGTAGGACTCCGGCAATGATAAGTAGGTGTCAACGGCACAACTGACGTGGACCTACACACTGAAACAAATAACTTTGCTCCCAACGAAGTTCAGAGAGGTTGTCAATCTCTCCGGTCTTGTTGTTTACAAAGGATCAAACGCAACGGATAATGATAATGGTTATAGCAACTAGAAAGTAAAAGCAGGAAAATAAATGAGTGTGTAAACAGTGATGAGAATATGGATTAGGGTCCCGTGATGTTCACTAGTGATGTCTCTCTTGCAAAAGATGATAAAACTGCTATGCAAGGTAAACAAATCACAGCTGGGCAATTGACAAGATTAAAAACGCACCGCAATGCTAACTATGCTACAAAGAAAGGACGAGGCTCAAAAGAATGGGCGGTACGCCAAAATAAGTAGACCGAAATCCAACTGCATCTACTACTAATCATCCACCTTGAGATATGTGTCCAGAACATCTCGCTGGTATTAAGTTGCGAACCCCACCCAAAGTGTAAACCCAAAGCAACAGACAACTTCATTAAAAAGCACCTTGCGTAAAGTAAACAATCCTTGCAACCGCGGTCACAAGCACCATTGTTTTCCCCCTTGTGGCAACAACACATCTCCTAGAATCATGTTTCTGTCACTCCAGCGTGTCATCGGGGGGAATGAACCCACAATCGAGCATAACGTTCCCCCTTGGAATCACTACCTACTACTTGGCCAAATCAATAAACAGCAACGGAGAATATGCAAGAATTACTTAGGAAGAAAAATATAAAAGATAAGAACCAAATATATTACTCAATCACAATCTGAACATAGTCTCATAATCCATCAGATCCCAGCAAACTCAGCATAGCAACATCAGAAAATTACATATGTGCCTCGATCATGTCGGGCAGTTCACGAGGTCTAAACCATGAAGAACGAAGAGGGGAGGAGAACATCACATAGCTACTGATAAAGGACCCATGGTCCAAGGGATACTACTCACGGCACATCCGGGAAGCGTCCATGGTGGAGGGGAGCTCCCGGAGGTCAATCCTCCCTCCGGCAGGGTGCCGGGAAGAGGGTTGCTGGCGCTCCCGATCTTGGAAGCGCGGAGGCGGTGGAACAGAGGCGAGATCGTGAAAAGGGTTTCTATCGGGGGGATGGATCAAGCCCATAACCCGACATTAGATCACAACCCTTTGGACCCAGGAAGACCCAGGAAGACCCAGGAAGACAAGACCTGGCCCAGAAGGAGACGCGCCAAGGAGACAAGCTTGAAGCCCAAGAAGGAATTCGACTTACCTTGTATAAAGCATAGCATATTCGTAAAGTAGACATAGAATAGGATTCAACCTCAAGTAGGAATCGGATCCGTGGCCTCCTGAACCCGGCACCTTTATAAGCCGAGGGTTCGGGGCTCTAGGATCAACTCTCAACTCAACACACAAACCACCAATGCACGGCTCGAAACTTAGCTCTCCCCGAGACGCAAGTTACAAGCCGACAACCCCTTGTAATACAAAATCCGACTAGTTCTTTAGACTAGCTGCAAACCCCTCAATAATAAGAAGCTGGAGTAGGTCTTTACCTCGAGAAAAAATAGGGGCCAAAACCTGGGTAAATCGTCGAGTACCGTGTCTATTTCGACTCTCTCCTTGATACCACCTCACAACAAAGGCCTCACTAAAAGTTCGATGACTCGGACATCTGCTGTGTTAATCCCACGACAGTTGGCGCCCACCATGGGTGATGCGCGTGCAGGTGTTGAGATTCTTGGAGGAGCTTAGCAGGGCATGGAAGGATCCGTCTCTAGACGGATCACAAAAATCCGGAGAGGAAAACTCCGGATCAATAGCTCCACATGGGAAACCGGGGCCGTAATCACGCCGGTTACCAAGTCCCAATCGGTTCCATTAACCTCTTCATCAGAAAACCGAAACCGAAGACTCCACCAAAAGTTTCCTCAAGCAAGGCGAGTCGGCAGGAGGATATTCCACATCACATCTTTGTCGGGTTCGTCAGGGAGTCCTCAGAGCAAGAGCATTCCGACAAGATCCCAGACCATGAAAATAAAAAAGATGCCTCTGAAGCCGACTCGTATCAAGAAGAGGATAGGTATACAGATACCAGATCGATCCGATCCGTCAAAGAAGACAAAATCGGATCAAGCCCAGAACGGTATAATCCGGATCTACCCCATTACGACTCATCCCAAAAGTCAACTGTCTACACGACGGACGCCCAAGGACAACAAAAGTCTCCAAGACACAAGAATCCGATTCATGGATACTACAGAGCCAATCAAAGTCCATTAGGAATAAAGGACGACTTGGAGGCTTGGGCCGCGAACCAATGGCGACTATCAAATCAGAACAAAACCGGCTTTGATGAAAATTTAAAAGAACATCACGGAAAGGCGACTCTACTACAAAAAGAGATAGCTTGGGAGCACGGGGATTTCGCGCAGGCACAAAGCCGTTTCTCTCACGAGACATACTATGAACAAAACCCGGACTTAGATCACCGGCTCACACCCATAACCAAAACGATTAGGCGCGTGAAGGAAGTAGTTGAAGATCTTAGTGGGCTCGTCGAGGCAATCATCAGATATGCCGAATCCGATGAAAGACGGTACCGGCAAGGACAAAGCATAAACCAGACGCAAAACAGAAAACGCAAGCAACCCTCACCAGGGGAGTCACTAGACCTGGGGACAAGATATTGAGACTATGAGAGTGCCATGCAAGACGCATGTTGTAAGGCCCGAGATGCGGTACTGTTCCAGATCTTGATGTTTCCATCCAAATCCGGGGACGAAGCACATATCGGTCCCACTGCGACATATGACGAACTCATATGCCCCGGATTTCCAACATGGTATCACAACATTACAGATACAAGGATACAACATCTCATACAATCGGTATACAACTGCCTTATATACATTACAACAACGGAAGATATATGTCTGGGTACAGACTACAATCAAATGCCTACTGGCAAAGAGAAAATCATCGATCCCCATAACCACACGGGTCCAGGATGTCAGAACCCCAATTTGGGTAAGTGCTAGGATTCAAGTGCTCTTTTGCATCATGCAAAAATTTCAAAAGAAATTCAAAAATGGGGAAAAGAAAAGCCCTAAAGAATCTAATTAAATCTCCAGACAAAAATTGCTTTCAAAAATTCCTCTGGTATTTTTGAAAAGTCTTACAAATATGCATGATCACATATAAAGTGAAGTGGGTCCCACTCCATGCACCAAGATTTTTGAAATATTCCAAACAGGGCTTGGAAATTAATTAAATACCCTATTTGATTTGAAATTCAAATTATTTGAATTTCAAAAATCTCTAAAACTTGTGAGTGGCTAGCTACATATTTTATAAGCCCACATAAAAGTTTTGAAGGTTTTATAAAAGCTCTACTATTTATTTACCAGAGCAAAACAAAAAGACAGAAGAAAAAAAGGAAAAGAATAAAGGGGCAAGCCCCACTTACCTTCCTGGCCACCTGGCCCATCTGCCACAGAAGCCAGCCCAGCCCACCAGGGGCAAGGCTGCCTTCTTCCCGGCGCCAGGAGGTAGTGCCGTGGAGGGCATGCCGAGCACGGCGCCACCTCCTGCTTCCCTGGCCACCGAGCTGCTTCCCCTACCCTATCTCTTCGGCACCGCACGCCTGGACGCCCCCTACTTCTTTCCCCTCTCTCTGGACCTCAGCCCTCTCTCTCGCAAGATCTCGAGCGCGTCTCGTCGCTGCCGTCACGCGCCACCACGGCCACCGTGCTCGCCTGGCCACGCAAAGCTGTCCAGGAGTGCCGGCGACGTCGGCTTCGTCGATTCCCCCTGTCAATTTGAGCAAAGGAGAAAGCTCGACGACGCGAGCCTCGATTCCTTCACCGCCGACCACCACGACTCCGGCAACGAATCGAGCCCTCAACACCTCCTCCCCGACGTCGCCGAGCTCACCATCGTCACCGGGGTGAGCCTCCGCTTCGATCCCCCTCCCCGTTCGTCCTCCTGTGGCCGTTTTCGCCTCGCTCGTCAAGGTCAGAGACCACGGCCGCCGCGTCGTCGACGTAGCACTGGCCCGAGGCCACGCCTTTAATCCCCGCCTGCTCCCTTCGCTGCGCAACGCTGCGGGCTACACGCCCGTGCCTCCAGCTTCCTTTCCCGTGGCCTAAATCGTGATCCCGGCGAGTCTCCGGCGTGAACAGTACCGCCGGCGGCGAGCCCAACCATTAGGGCTTAATGAACCCAGCTAATCACCCCCCACACCCTATGACAGGTGGGCCCTGCCCGCTTAACATTCTGGTTAATTTAATTAACCACGGGTTTAACCCCCTGAGGCTGACAAGCGGACCCCACTTGTCAGAGGCCTCCCCACGTCAGCATGAGGTCATGCTGACGCACTAAAGCCCCTGTCCAGATTAAATATATTCAGAAAAATGTAGAAATTCAATTAAACTTTGAAAATTCATAGAATATTCATATGAACTCCAAATTTAACATATAATATATGAAAAATGATCAGAAGAAAATGCTCTATCCAAATATCCAACTTTCAACCATGTTTGAGATGAATTTAAAATGGGACCAGTAGCTTTTGCTATTTGGTTTAAATGGAATTAATTCAAATTTAATTCAAATGCTTTTCCAATTTGAACCATTGCAATTCAAACATGATCACTTGTACATCAGAGACATATTACACACATGATCACATGGTTTTCAAAGAACAAACAATAGCAATTGCAATTTGGTTAAATTGAAATTCATATGTGGAGTTTGAATTTGCATTTCAAATGCAATGCACTTCATTTAAATCAAATGTACCACAAACCAACACCATTCACATCATGGACAACATTATCATGTGATTGTGCATTTAAATTCAATGTTGCCCCCTCTTGTTGATGATTGTGCCGGTAACAGTGCCCCGGAGACGGTGATCACCCCCGAAGGAGAAGAAGTTTGTTAAACCCCGTGTATCGTCAGCAAGGCAAGCAAACCCCATTGATCATGTCTATAAAATCCCAATTCCCTCTCAGTCTCGCTTATACATGTTTAGGAGATCACCTTGTTATCGATTCTACCACATAGTTGAACCCATATCTGATGCATGACCTATCATCTTGTCACAGTAGTAAGCAAACCACAATCCTAGCTGACATAGGAGTTATTGGTATCATGTGGCCCCTGCAACTGTTACTGCTTACTGCATGCTTAGAGTTTACAATGAGGATGCTTTTGATGTGAGTCGGGATGATAGTGAACATGGTGTTGATGAAAGTGAAACTATGTTGGTGAATCTACCCTAATACAAGGTGAACGATGAGAGGCTGTGTAGGAGTACACAGTGGGTTGTCTCGTTGAACACCACCTTAAGCCCGAGTTCTTGTATGGTAATCCGAGACAAAGAGTACAACCACACATTGGGCTCACTGACCCCTCTCGACCTAGTAACTCACCCCGATCCAAGTCCAGGAGTCACAACTAGTTTGGGATTTCCATTCGGCATATGCATAGAAAGATAAAGGAAATGAATTGTGGCATTCATGGTAGAGCTTGTAGAACATGGCTTGTCAAGCGGAGAATCATCTGACGAGGTGGGCTTGTCAGTCGTGCCTACATGGTTTGATTCCTGGCTGGAAGCTCAGCCGGAACTCCAATTGGGTGTGGAACTCAGACAGTTGACTCCTTAGACTAGAACGGAGCTGTGGGCGAAGTGTTATGGTGAACATCCTCGCCGACACCCCTTGAATGGTGCCGAGACCTGGCGGTAACCGATGGTCATGTGTGTGTAGCGGTACACCCCTGCAGGGTTAACAAAACTATTCGAATAGTCGCGTCCGCGGTCATGGACTACTTGGAAAGCTGTGCTTGATTATTAGACAACTGGAATGGATACTTCTAAAACTCGCAAGATAAGCGTGAGTGCTATGGCGTGCTTCCTCGTGGGGAAGTCGAGGAAGTAACCATAGTGGTGTATTGATTGGAGACTTGGTAGTGGACTCGTGTACGCTTCTTACCTCAAGTCTGGTACTCGTAGTACAGGACTAGCCAAGTCAAAGCTGGCACTTCTGCATGTTGAAACCCCACCTCCCTTTACCTTGAAATTTGAGCATGAGTAGTGTAGTTCTGATGTAAGTCTTGTTGAGTACGACTTTGTACTCACGTTTTCTTATTCTATGTTTTAGATTAGAACCCGGACCACGATGGAGTCACCTTCGTGAAGCTCGACGTTGACCTTGGTAGTATAGTTCCAGACAGCAGTCTGGTCCCTCATGGAAGGGCATGTATGTTTACAAGGCTTCTCTAAGCCATTTGTTAAACTAGTCTGTACTCAGACCTAATTTGCTTCCGTTGTATGATGTAATGTTGATCACCGACATGTGATCTTTGTATACTCTATGTGTAAGTCAATAAAGAAGTACTTTGTAGAGTTATGTGATGATACCTGTTGTTCATACTAGACATGTGTGCTACGTGTATGATTATAACATGCTTGTCTTAGTATGGGTTTTCGAGACCTTAGTTGTGATCTAGCTGGCGGTCTTTTATACACCAAGTGGCCCTTAGATGTGCGCAGCTTGGGGCATCGCGATGCGATTGCTCGTGACTCTGTCACGTGCACACTTTGTTGTATGATCGAGCCCGCCCTAGACCCCGACTAAGTGATCGGGCTGGAGTCTGTTTATGGAAGGGTTATGATTCAATCGATAACATGGTTGAGGCGACTTGTCTATGAGTATGGGATTTCACCACCCATAATCATTTAGACTTGTGAGCAGGTGATGAGGACCCATCTCAGTTGATCATCCGGCCTGGATGGGATGCCCCTCACGTACGATGCTTTCCGAGAGTGTTCTGTGCTTGGCCTTGTCTGCTTAGACAAATTGGTATGGCTCTCAGCTCTCCATGTGATTGAGTTGTGACTGGAATTACATACGCATACCCCGGGTCCCGACACAGGCCCTCCGCCGGGATCCGCCTAACTAGTCGTCGTCGAGTCTTCACGTGAAACGTCGATCACCATACCTGTTATCGATCAAGAACCCTGAAAAGAGTTTGGGGGTAGTATCATGAGTACAGAAGTACTCAGCATCCAACTGTAGTGGTCATCTGACCCAGCAAGGACTTCATGACTCGTCATTCTAGGACAACTAGTAGTTTACGGTAAGGAAGGGATAAGTGGTAAGGTTGCTGCCGCACTAGCACTTATGAAGTGGCTAACGTTCTAGAGAGTAAGATAAGAAGCCAAGCATTCGATGAGGAATCGCCTCCAACAAGTCTGGCTATCAACTACTGACGCAAACATAACACGTATCCTATCCTTGTCCTCCTCTTCGCATCCCGACGAAGAAGAAGCAGTCAAGGCACACACACGCGATTGATCAAGTTATATTAAGATTATCTGAGTTGTTGTTGTCTATGAACAAGGAGTAGGTCTCAAGTCGTCCATAACCGTGGATATGGCTTCTCGAAAAGATTTAACCCTGCAGGGGTGTACCAACTGCCCATTACAAGGCTCCGCACGCACGCCCATCTCTCTCAGTTGCTACCCATTATAGGCAACCATTTTATGATTTAGTTCCAAGAGATCCGAAACGACAGGTCCCTCTAGCTAACAACGAACAAATCCAGGTGGCCCCCGGGGAGGCGACACCCAATCCAAAAGCCGGCCACGCTCTCGGATCGGACTCTTCTGTATGACGCAGGTCGGATTGCCAGTTAATCACACATGGGAAACCGGGTCCTAGCGGATCAGGTAGACCAACAGAGAAACCATGTCTTCACTGGCCCAAGTTGTTTTAAAACAGCTGGGGGCCCAACCAAGCACACACACGATTTTCAAATGGTAAATCAGCTTGGGCCACCACTAGAAATGTTTGAAGCTAGGTAGGTAAGAAAATGGGACCCCATAAAATCCCACACGCGGTTAGGCATGCTCAGTCTTAAAACCAATACCCGGAACTCGGGTCCTAGGTGACTCGAATGGAACAAAGCGTCGGGGCGGGATAGCCTAGACCTTCCTTCCTTCATCGAATATAGTCAACATTTAATAATCATATCATCAACAACGATATAATAATGTGATATCCCAAACCAAGGAGTAACAGGGTAACATCGTAGCATCCTAAGCATGCATACTAAGCAGGGGCTGAGCAACGAGCAATAGTAACATAGAAGTACATGGTTTGCTGGGAGGGGACATGGCTGTATCGGTTTGAAAGAGGTTGTAAACATGTGGTAGGATCAAACATCGAACCTATCCTAGACTAGCATGCAAACCGCTGGTTGAAATAGAATGGATCATAAGTAATGTATAGTCCTTGCCTGTTGAGAAGTCGGGTTCCGAAGGTGTAGTTGATCGCAAGCTCACATCGTCTCCGAAGGGTACCCGCGGGAGGCACACAGGAAGGAAACACTGGAAAGAAATCGACGAGCAAGAACTCTATTACTACGAGGAAAACACGAGCAAGCATCAACAAGAAGGCAACACGAGACATGGCACCTACAGTTGAGAACGGTTACTAACAGGTTAAGTGGAGTACTCGTCACACATGACGATACCGCACGTTTACGGTGGTTCAAGTTGTTTAGCTACAGGTGATCAACAAAGCTTGTTAACATGGCATCTCACTCAAGCATGGCATAGCACACAAACATGGCAAGAGGTGAAGCATAAATAAACTATATAATCTAGTCACTTTAAGTGGGGGGGGGGGGGTAAAACCTATACATGGCAACTATTAAGGACCCCACGATAATTATTGCATTTGGTACTGTTTTGTCCTAAACAATATTTTATTATTTTATTTAGCAAGAAAGAACAGCATAAACACAATCTACACGAAATTCTAGTCAAATTAACTATAAAGAACATTTTAATCAGAGCAACAGATAAAAAGTTATTAAATAAACAATTACAGTGGCAAGAGTTGTAATTAGCAGGTAAACAACAAGTAAACAAAGTCAAACAAGGCAAAGAAGCACAATTTAATAATATACGCGCAAAACGGAGCAACTTTCATGTAGAAAGCATCTGCATCGGAGCTACCGGTGAAAAGATATCCGCATCGCAAAATAATAAGTAAATCTGCCAAATAATTAAACTCCTAGGAAAAAAACTATTCGGGCCGAAACTTCACTGAACTGGGCCTAGCAGAGCAGGGCGCAAAAATAAATATAAAACGCTCATGGGCGCTACTTAGGCCATGGGCCGAGCCCACTACCGCAATAATAATAAAAAAATAAAAAAAAACATGGGAGGGCGCCTCACCTTGGGCCTGGCCCAGGACGGCTGTGGGCAGCAGATGGGCCGCTGGGGCGTGCGTGGCCCACGTGGCTGGCGGTGGCCCAGCTGGGCGCAAGCGGGAGGGACGTGAAGGGTTCGTTGCATAGAAAACAAAAAATTTCCTACGATTGCAACTGCCAAGATCACATCTAGGAGATAACTTGTAACGGTTTGAGAAGGACTCACCCTCGAAGACCAAAAAGCTTTAACGAGAACGATTCTCGTGGGTGATGTAGTCGATCACTTGCCGACCTCAAGGTCGTGATGAAGATGGGCGCCACAAACGGGCAGCGCCTCCGTAATCGGTCACACGTACGGATCAGCGACGACCTCCGCCCCTTGCTCCAGTTGGGCAGCGGAAGTAGTGGATCCTCGGGAACTCCAGCAGCACTACAACATAGTGGTGGTGGTGGTAGAGAAGATCTTGAGCAGGGCTTCGCCTAAGCACCGTACTCGTGAAACTGGATCAGCTAGCAAGGGGAGGAAGATGCCAACCAAAGGGCATATGAGAGATGGAGGAATTCGTGTGTAGAGGGGTCTCCACCCATCTATATATAGGAGGGGGAGGCAGCCCCCAAGGGGTAGCACGCCCCAAGAGGTGCCCCCACCTCTCCCCTCATCATGTGGGTGGACTCCCCACTCACAAAAACAAAGGGTCACACATTATTCCCATAACTTCCATAATTCTCCACTCAAAATTCCAAGAGTTTATCACATTAAAACACTTTTAATTATCTTGTTTAATGTCACTCAAATTAATGAACACTTCATTCAATGAGTACTTCATTGATGAACACTTCATTCAATGAACACATTAACAATTATCCCCTTGCACTATTTTGATATACCGAAACTATTCCAGCAGTTTTATCAAAACAGTCCATGTGCTGTCCAGTATATTCTCTGGCGTTCCGTATCCACTCAAACGCGTCAACGAATCCTTAAGTGTGTCACCCTACGGTTCGTGAATAAAATGGACATGACAGAGACTCTTCTCTGATCAATAATCATCAGCGGGATCTGGAGATCCATGATGACTCCCACTTACTCAACGATGAACTAGTGATCGTGTGAACCAAAACTCCGTAACCAATTCCTTTTGTCTCGCGATATTTTACTTGTCCGAGATCCGATCATTTGGTATCATCCATACCTAGTTCGATCTCGTTACCGACAAGTACTCTTTACTCGTTCCGTGATATAACATCCTCGTGAGCCAGTCACGTGCTTGCAAGCGATGTCAATGTGACCTCAACTAACACTTTCCAAGTACCCAACGACACCTTTATAATCACCCTGTTACGGTGTGACATTTGATGGAATCAAAGTACTCTTCCGGTGTCAGTGATTGACGTGATCTCATGGTCTAAGGATTAGGGTTACTTCGTGAAAGTTTGATACAGCAATAGAAACTTGATGACATGATCGTATTGCTATAACTACTGTGGGTGTATGTTCATCACATCATTCTCCAATGACATGACCTTGTTATTAACAACATCCAATGTTCATGATCAGGAAACCTTGATCATCCGTTAATCAACAAGCTAGTATAAAGAGAGGCATTACTAGGAACCTTTTCTCTGTTTATTAAACACACATGTATTAACGTTTCCGGTTAACACAATTATAGCATGAAAATAAACATTTATCATAAACATGGAATAAGATAATAACCACTTTATTATTGCCTCTCGGGCATATTCCCTTCAGTCTCCCACTTGCACTAGAGTCAATAATCTAGTTTGTTACTTGCGCATCCAACACCTATGGCATTCAGTTGTTATCCATACGCATTGCTAGTGGTAAACCTAATCTCCAGATCTGACAGTTCAGGTCCGTGTGTATTTGCATTTCTTTGCGTCTCTACGCATCACTCATTCACTAATGAGATGGCATTGCATAAATTTGGTCCTCCGGTGAGACCTTAGTCCCTTGAGCTCAAAACATGTTGAATCTATTGTCGTACAATAGATCTTCATAGTATTAGCTCGCTTGGAACTACACCTAGTTTGTCAAACAAACTTCTTGACACAAATGCCCTCCTTTGCTGCTGCTAGAGCAGTCATATACTTAGCCTTTCCCTGTAGTATTCGTTATAATGTCTTAACTTTGGAACTCATCCAAATCCATTTGGAACTATTCCAAATCTATCATGGAACTTTCTTCCATTACATTTTGCCACCTTAACATACCGCCAAAATTGAGATAAATTTAGATTGTATCTTGCGACAAAACTAGTATCAATGTAACACTTTACAATGAACTATTGTCCAACATACATAATATATATTCTTAGTCCTTCCAAAGCACGTAAGGATATCTTTACTATTGTCCAATGATCATCTTATGAATCATTCTGGTATATGCTCATAACATTTAGAGCATAGGACATTCTTGGAATTGTACATATCATGGTGTACATGATTGATCAAATCATTCATGTGATTTTACTCACCAAGTGTCAAAACACTTGAATCTCGCTTCAACCTTTTCCATGCGGCAAGAACTTTTCTCGTCGTTTCCATATTGAACTTATTCAATATTTCATATATGTACTTCGGCCCAACCATATTAGCACCTCAATCTATCTATATAGACCATATTAGCCCAATATACTGGTTTTGCCCAAATCTTCCATTAAAATCAAATTTTCAATGAAACTTCACCCGTGTCAATAAAATATACATCATTTCCAATCAACAATATGTCTTCTACATAATGTATTAGAAATATGTCTCAGCGCTCCCACTTAATTTCTTGCAAAAGCAAGCATCTTCACCGTCTCTGATGAAACTAAATGTTTTAACAATTTCATCATGATGAAGATTCCAACTCCGTGAATTCTTATTTCAACCATTGAAATTTGCATGCTATTTTAGCATCCTTTGAATTAACAGAACCCTTTGGACCGTGTCCTATACACGTCTTAGGTAACCATTCTATTAGAAGAACGTTGTTCTGTTTGTTCAACTACCATATACCAAAACTAGCATATGTAGTGGTTGCTACAATAATCCGTCCAGACTAAATATCGTTATGAAAGATCAAATCTTGTCATAGCCAACTCTTTGAACATAATCGTAAACCATTTTAACGATATGTCGAATATTTCATAGATGTGAGAACATCCACGTCTGTTTCTTTATAGATCCAAACACGGTATCTAGAGGGTCTTCCAAGTTCAGAAACTTGGTTTCTCGTGTATGGAACTATCACGGATTTTATAGCTTCTAGCCATTTTGACGGAGTCAGGGCCCATGATCGCTTCTTTGCATGTAGTCAGTCCATTATTATCAAATAACAATGATTCAATCTCAAATCTTACTATTTGATCGATTATCCGAACTACGCAGTTCAATAGGAACTTAGATCGCCGTGACCACAACCTTTGGGACATGGGAGCCAAGAGCATTGCGGCCGCTTCCGGGACACTTTCCGGCGCTGCGCCACTTAGCACATAAAGCTTAGGTTCAACAACCTAATCGAAGTTCTATTGTCCTCCCACTTAACTTTTCGCAAAAATTCCTTCTCAAGAAACTTGATGCTCTTAGCCACAAAAAAAACTTTTGTCTTTAGTGTTCTGGAGGAATACCCAACGGTTACTTTGGGATAACCTACAAAGACGTACTTTATCCGACTTTGGTTGTAAACATTTTACATATGCCTTGCATACCAAAATTTAAGAAAAGACAAATTGGGTTTTATCCCATTCCATAACTTATATGGTGTCATTTCAACGGATCTCGATGGCGCTCTTTTCAGTGAAAAGCGGTAGTCTCTAAAGCTTAATCCTTAAAATATAATGGCAATTTTATAAATAACACCTTTGATCCTTACCATGTCAAACAAGGTTTGATTACATCTCTCGAACACTCCATACTCCTATGGTGTTTCGGGAAATGCAAGTTTTGGAACGATTCCTAAACTCTCAGGCATTTGCTAAACTTTTAACTCAAAAATCTTCTTTTATGATCCAATCATAAACTCTTATTTTCTCGTTACAATGATTTTCACTTCATCTTGAAATTTATTTGAACATTTTCAAACATTTCATACTTCTTCCTTATCAAGTAAATATACACATATATTCACTCAAATCCTCGGTTAAAGTATATGAAGTTATAAGACCCACCACACACGGCTACACATAATGAACTATACACATCAACATGTATAATGTCTAATAAGTTAGTCGTCCGTCCTTCTTTGGCCTATGAACGGAGTTTCAATCATTTCTAGGAAATTCTTACAAGCGTCAGTTGATTCAAAATCAAAAGACTCCAAAATTCCACCAACATGGAGTTTCTTCATGTTATCTTTCCAATATGATTTAAACGGTGTTTCAATCATCTCTAGAAATTTCTCACAACCGTCAATTGATTCAAAATCAAAAGACTCCAAAATTCCATCACCATGGAGTTTCTTCATGTGTTTCTTTCCAATATGATTCAAACGGTGGTGTCACTCATAAGTGATCTTCTAATCATTTGTCTTGCGACATGTTTAGCATCAGTTATTATGGATGTGATTTCTCCAACAAGATTTATAGAGTTCATCCATCTTCTATGAATATGGTGATAATTTGAACAACTATTGTTCGTATAACACCAGAACAGAATAACAATTATTCAAATAAATCTTGAAGGCTAGGTTTAATTCCAACGATAAACACTTTATTTTGTTCTTGATGAGAATCATCCCATATTCATTTGCTAGTTACTCAGGCCATTGCAACTCTTGTATTGCGTTGTTCCGTATGACACTTCATACCAACCAATCAGTATCCAATACTCAAGAATCACACTGTTTAACAAGCAATGAATATACCCATAACATGTATATCATCTATATACCCGAGCTGGACATTTCCAGTCTTTTCCTTTTTCTTTTCGCCAAAATATTTTTCAGATCCTCTTTCAGCAATTCCTTTCCTTTTTAGAAGAATTTATCAACATCACTTGTGGCACCATTCATATGACACATAATCCAAAGTGTGTTAGTCAAATACTAACACCCTTTGATTCTCACTTTGATGTAGATCACCGTCATCAAATGTTTGGTGTTCTTCCAAATTCCATTCTTTAGTAATCTTATAGTGTAGTAAACATTTTACCTACATCTTCCATTCAACCTATCATGACAACTTTCATGACAGAACTACCATAGCTCATAGGGACAAACTGTGAGTACAATATTAGTTCCCAAAACCTTTTTGGGAGATTAGGACACATAGTGTCTCCAACCTTCACAAATTCTCATACAATATGAGAACATGTTTCTCACTAAATTTTACTCTATCACATTGCAACTAAACATTGTTTCAGATATCGCTATATCTTCCACACATGATAGTTTCTGAAACAATCCTTTCAGCTCCTAGATAACCTTGATAATAACAAACAACATTTGAATATCAAGGATCATGGAGGCAAGTGTGATACTTAGACACTAACACTGGAATTGTTACTCTCGATTTAATACACATTATTAAACTTCATGGAGCAAGCAAGGTTTGCTAAAGTTTGCAATAAGACTTTAAACTTTAGATTGACACTCAAACAATACGGTACCAGTCCGTAAAGTTAAATATCCAGAATTCTATAGTTCTATTATCTCAATTATAGGTAAGCGCAAAGGTAGTAAACAAATGCCAATGACTACAACGAACTATGCAAATTCACTTTGATTTAGTTCATGATAAAATGAGTTCATCTAACTCCCACTCAAAAACAACATCCCTCGAGTCGTCTTTGGTGATTACACAACCAAATTCACTACACCACGACCGATCATCACGTGAGGCGGTGTAGCTGCAATGGCGAGCATCTCAATATGGTTCATCATATCATCCATATGACTCGTGCTTAACCTTTCGGTCCATGTTCCGAGGCCATGTCTGTACATGCTAGGCTCGCCAAGTAGAACCTTAGTATTTGCATGTGTTTCAAGGCCATGTCTGTACATGCTAGGCTTGAAAACACCCGTTGTATGCGA
The DNA here is from genome assembly GCA_950022295.1 of Bromus sterilis. Taxonomy (NCBI): domain Eukaryota; kingdom Viridiplantae; phylum Streptophyta; class Magnoliopsida; order Poales; family Poaceae; genus Bromus; species Bromus sterilis. The sequence continues at coordinate 339,319,310 of OX465596.1, read as the reverse complement.
ACGTAGAGTCTATCACACCCGATCATCACGTGGTGTCTCGAAACGACGAACTTTCTTAACGGCGCATACTAAGGAAGAACATATAATTATCTTGATATTAAGTGAGAGGGATCATCTTATAATGCTACCGAAGCGATCATGATCGTAACTAAGCAAAATAAGATGCATAAAAGGATAAACATCACATGCATGGATAATGTGATATGATATGGTCCTTCTCGCATTAGATCTCCATCTTGTGCGTCTTGGTATGATCTCCATCATGCCACCGGCGCGGCACCAAGGTCCATGGCGCCACCACCATGGTCGTCCTTCTCCATTACAATATATCTCATGGATATATCTACAGCACGCAGGCCTTAAAAAGGAAAAACACAACCATATGGCTCCTGCCGGTTGTTTACAATAAATCTCATTTCATACAACAATTTTGTAACAATGACCATATCACATCACATGCCCTGCAAAAACAAGTTAGACGCTTCTAAATTATCTTTGCAAATTTTACGTGGTTTTGGGCTTCCTAGGAAAGAACCGATCTTACCTACGGACAAGAACCACAACGTTGATTCGCTAGTTGTTTCTTTTCGTCCCTTTCCAGGGCCCTCCGTTGCAAATGCCATATCACTAATGTTAGAGAAACTGACACCCCCAAAGCCACTTTATACGGTACAAGCCGTATGTCAAGCGTGACACGCAATCTGCGCTTAGGGCCGCTTCAATCCAACATTGCCGCAATATGAACAAGTGCACAAAAGAGGGTAACAACTAGAGGATCAACGCCCACATCTCTATGTGTTCTAACCGTACAAAGCATCTACGCATAGACGAGGCTCTGATACCACTGAAGGGTTCGTTGCATAGAAAACAAAAAATTTCCTACGATTGCAACTGCCAAGATCACATCTAGGAGATAACTTGTAACGGTTTGAGAAGGACTCACCCTCGAAGACAAAAAAGCTTTAACGAGAACGATTCTCGTGGGTGATGTAGTCGATCACTTGCCGACCTCAAGGTCGTGATGAAGATGGGCGCCACAAACCGGCAGCGCCTCCGTAATCGGTCACACGTACGGATCAGCGACGACCTCCGCCCCTTGCTCCAGTTGGGCAGCGGAAGTAGTGGATCCTCGGGAACTCCAGCAGCACTACAACATAGTGGTGGTGGTGGTAGAGAAGATCTTGAGCAGGGCTTCGCCTAAGCACCGTACTCGTGAAACTGGATCAGCTAGCAAGGGGAGGAAGATGCCAACCAAAGGGCATATGAGAGATGGAGGAATTCGTGTGTAGAGGGGTCTCCACCCATCTATATATAGGAGGGGGAGGCAGCCCCCAAGGGGTAGCACGCCCCAAGAGGTGCCCCCACCTCTCCCCTCATCATGTGGGTGGACTCCCCACTCACAAAAACAAAGGGTCACACATTATTCCCATAACTTCCATAATTCTCCACTCAAAATTCCAAGAGTTTATCACATTAAAACACTTTTAATTATCTTGTTTAATGTCACTCAAATTAATGAACACTTCATTCAATGAGTACTTCATTGATGAACACTTCATTCAATGAACACATTAACAATTATCCCCTTGCACTATTTTGATATACCGAAACTATTCCAGCAGTTTTATCAAAACAGTCCATGTGCTGTCCAGTATATTCTCTGGCGTTCCGTATCCACTCAAACGCGTCAACGAATCCTTAAGTGTGTCACCCTACGGTTCGTGAATAAAATGGACATGACAGAGACTCTTCTCTGATCAATAATCATCAGCGGGATCTGGAGATCCATGATGACTCCCACTTACTCAACGATGAACTAGTGATCGTGTGAACCAAAACTCCGTAACCAATTCCTTTTGTCTCGCGATATTTTACTTGTCCGAGATCCGATCATTTGGTATCATCCATACCTAGTTCGATCTCGTTACCGACAAGTACTCTTTACTCGTTCCGTGATATAACATCCTCGTGAGCCAGTCACGTGCTTGCAAGCGATGTCAATGTGATATCACCGAGAGGGCCCAGAGTATATCTCTCCATCATCTGGATGGACAAATCCCACTCTTGATCCACGAGCCTCAACTAACACTTTCCAAGTACCCAACGACACCTTTATAATCACCCTGTTACGGTGTGACATTTGATGGAATCAAAGTACTCTTCCGGTGTCAGTGATTGACGTGATCTCATGGTCTAAGGATTAGGGTTACTTCGTGAAAGTTTGATACAGCAATAGAAACTTGATGACATGATCGTATTGCTATAACTACTGTGGGTGTATGTTCATCACATCATTCTCCAATGACATGACCTTGTTATTAACAACATCCAATGTTCATGATCAGGAAACCTTGATCATCCGTTAATCAACAAGCTAGTATAAAGAGAGGCATTACTAGGAACCTTTTCTCTGTTTATTAAACACACATGTATTAACGTTTCCGGTTAACACAATTATAGCATGAAAATAAACATTTATCATAAACATGGAATAAGATAATAACCACTTTATTATTGCCTCTCGGGCATATTCCCTTCAGGACGAGCTCGTCGTCCCCTCCAGGACGAGGTTGGAGGAGTTGACGGCGCCGGCGGCCACTGGTCCTCGCCGGAGCTCGTGCAGGGTGGCCGGGAACGGGAACGGGAGGCGCGGATCTGCCGGATCCCGCCGGATCCGACACTGGACGGCGGCGGCACGACGTCTTGGGGCGGTGGTGCGGCTCGGGCTAAGTTCACCCATGGCGGCTGCCGCGACTGTTGGTGCCCCCTGCGAGGAGAGGAGGTGAGAGAAGATGGAGGAGAAGGAGAGGACAACGCAGGGATGGAGAGAGGAGAGGCATGCCGCGGGCGGCCTGCTGGTCGTCACCGGCGACGCGCCTCCACGGTGCAGCGGCGGTGGACAGGAGAGAGAAAGGAGAGGGGTAGGTGGGGAGCTGCGTGGGCCGTCGGATCGCGAGATCTGACGGTCCAGGATGGATCTGGCTGGGTTTTGCTAGAAAAAAGGGCAAATGCGAAAAATGGACAGATCTGGGGGGGTGGCTACAATTTTGGCTAAGGGCAACCCTAGAAAGGGGTGGGGGTGTGGTGGTCTTTATATAGACCAGGTGGCTGGCAGTTTACGTTTCTGACCGCCGGGGATCCGCGGGACCTCCGATTCGGGTAAAACTTCAAACTGCGCGATCAGCGCGTCGAGCCGGCGGCGTACACCTCGCGCTGGAACCGTTCCGAGAAACTTTCCGGCGCGCTATAAAAATATCCCATTTACTTATTAAACGGGGTTTTTCGTTCCGTTGGCTGCGGCTGGTCTCGTGCGGTTTTCGCGACGGTGATCAGGTGAAACCCGGTGTCACAAAGGTCAAGTGTCAGGGTGGCAAGGGTCGGTCTCCGTCCGGTACGAGATAAGAGGTAAAAAATAATCGCCGATCGATAAATCGGGGATGCAAACACCGCAAACAAATCGGACAATCAAACAATTCACACCAAAAACAATTTTTTTATTTTTTGTGAAAGCTGGGCTATTACACATGCCCAAAGCACTCCAGACTGGGCCTTCCTGCTAGACACACATGGAATCAATGCTACTTCATGCAAGATTACAGACGTCTAGTTGAAGAAAAAGCAAGTGGACGAGAAGCTAACCTCACCACACCTTGCAAACACAAGAAGTGCCGAACACATGGACACAACCGGTCACTACAAGGGCTCCATCACTTCAATCAGCATTGGGAAAAGAACTAACCAGTCACCGGCTCTAGCCATACACAAGTCGATTTTCATCGCACCGACTTTCACCACATAATAAAAAGTCGACTTTCGTCGCAACCGGCTCCCGCCACATAATAAAAAGTCGACTTTCGTCATAGCAGGCTCTCGCAACATAATAAAAAGTTGACTTTCGTAGCAACCGGCTCTTGCCACATAATAAAAAGTCGACTTTCGTCGCAACCGGCTCTCGCAACTCAGTAAAAATCCGACTTTCTTCGCAACCGGCTCTCACCACTTAATAAAAATCGACTTTCGTCGTGACCTATTTCTCCGAAAGCCAATTTTCATCGCATTGTGCTTTCACCTAAAAGGTACAATTTCATGCCACGGTAAGATTCCGCACAAATTGTAAGCCGCTACCGGACGCTCTTCTTAAGCATTGCATTCATCATTTTTTCTCATAACTCGCATTTACAAAAATTCTGAGAAACCTGGGGGGGCTTGATCAACCTCCAATTGGTATCCTGAGCACTTATGTGTTTCATTCAGAGAAAGTTCAACAGAGCTTGATGACGACTTATCGACCTCTAACTGAGAAATCTCGGCACAATGTGAAACTTGCATGTACAAAGCTCGAATTCAGATAAATCTTGGGGGCTCGACTATACCCATCGAGTCTTCACCCAAGAAACCTCGGCTTATACATGTGGCACTCCACGCCTCCCAACTGCCTGTATGTTCGATGCTCATACGATCTAGACGCGTGAAATCGAGCTAGAAAATTCCCAAAAGGAAATTTTTGACGCAAACGGAGAAACGCTGATCAATGTGAGACGGCATATAGAGAAGTCTCGACTAAAGGATAACCCAAAACTCTTCTCAAACGAGAGAAGATGAGGACCAGATGAATCCAGAGCCGGCTTCTTCGAGCAATTCATGAATTACCTTTTTGCATACATAGTCATAAGAATGATTTTTCTTTTCATATACACAAAATCCTTGCATAATAGAGTCGAAACTCATGTGACTCAGCAATGCGTCACGACACGCATGCCGACTCATGAGGACTACAACTCGAAAATTTTCCCTGTGTGATACGGCTGTTTGTCAATACAAACATGTCGACTCATGGGGACCACAACTCAAATCAAGTTCCTGTGCGACTCGGTAATATGTCAATACACACATACCGACTCATGGGGACTACAGCTCGAAAGTCTTTATGTGACTCGGTAATATGTCAATACACACATACCGACTCATGGGGACTACAGCTCGAAAGTCTCTATGCAACTCGGTCCTCTGTCAATACACGCGTACCGACTCATGAGGACTACATCATAAAACGTTTTTATGTGACTCGGTCATGCGTCAATACATGCATACTGACTCGTAAAGACTATAGTATGAAAAACGTCTTTATGCGACTCGGTCATGCGCCAATACACGCATACCGACTCATAAAGACTAAAGTATGAAAAATGTCTTTATATGACTCGTTTATGTGTCTAGACATACCATCCGACTCATAAATACCATACTTAGAAAAACAAATTTCTTGTGAAATCCGGCTAAAAATGCAAAAACATGTTTGCTGGTTCATAAGGAAAATCTTCTAAAAAATCAGGCAAAACACCAATATATGTTTATCGGCTCATGTTGGAAACTACAAACTAAAAAATCTTTCAAAAAGATTCGGCATAAACATACCAAATCTTGGAAAGAGACTTTGAAAAGATGGCTCATACAAGCCATACCGGGTAACAAAAACTCGGATCACAAAAAATCTCCTCGAAGATGGATCATACAAGCCATATCATCATTAGCATACCCCAAGACATTTCAAATGACACTCGGCATAAAAGTATTGACCACATACTGGCCACAAGAGACAAGTATCTCAAAATATTACAAACCCGGCTTTTTCAAGCCATACCAAATTAATCTGAGAAAGTTTTTTCTAAGCCACTCGGACGACTATGCCTTGTCACCAGCTTGACATTGAGAGAAAGACCCGGCCGCACCTGCAGTTGATAGAAGTTTATTACAAACGTCTACAAGGTCTATACCACAGAAGCCGACCATCTTGAGTTCATCATCTTCCGCAACTGGAGCCGGTTCGGTGCCCGCTGGCTTTGATGAGTCGTCTGAAGGAGGAAGAAGAATGAACTTTTCACGAATCGGGAAGGTGACTTTGCGCCTCTTGCCTTGATTTTCATAACAAATCTCCAAACGAGAAAGTTCTATACTATCGGCTATCTGAGAAGCAGCCAGGCGGATCTCTTTCTGCACCTTCACAAATCTTCTTTGCCAAAAAGGGTCAAGTCAGGTTTAATTTCAGGAAAGCCGCCAGCTAAAAGCTCAGGCTTCTGCACAGGGTGATATGCCTTAGCAAGTGCAAAGACACGCATTGCCCCCACCCGGCAAGATGATTGCTTTCCTATCTTCGCCCATTCAGCAACGACTAAGAAGGCCCCCATGAAGTCACTGATCCTCTTCGTGCCTTTCGACAATGGTTGTGTCAAACTTATAAGTTTACAGGCACCCTCAAACAATTGCTTGACGAGGGAGAAGCTTCCAGATAGCTGCTTGCCGGCCGACTCCTTCACAATTTCATGCTCTTTTCCTGACAAAACAGCTGGATAATAAGAGAAGGAAGAACTTCAAACCGGCTTACCAAAGATGCATGACACGAATCGGCGCACACTATTGCGAAGTGTCGTGAACTTCTCCTCAGTAATTTTCTGCTTTTTCTCAGCAGCCTACATGTCATCCTGTCGGGACCCGGGGTTAGCGATTGCAAGTCCCACTACAACACAATCATATGGAGAGCCGAGAACCGTGCCGACTTGTCTAAGAAGACAAGGCCAAGAACAAAACTTTCTCGGAAAGCATCGAACGTGAGGGGCATCCCATCCAGGCCGGATGATCAACTGAGATGAGTCCTCATCGTTCGCACATAAGTCTAAATGATATGGGTGATGAAATCCCATACTCATAGACAAGTCGCCTCAACCATACTATCGATTGTATTATAACACTTACATAGACTTACTCTAGCCCGATCACTTAGTCGGGGTCTAGGGCGGGCTCGATCATACAACAAAGTGTGCACGTGACAGAGTCACGAGCAATCGCATCGCGATGCCCCAAGATGCGCACATCTAAGGGCCACTTGGTGTATATAAGACCGCCAGCCAGATCCCAACTAAGGTCTCGAAAACCCAAACTAAGACATGCATGTTATAATCATACACGCAACACACATGTCTAGTATGAATAGGAGGTATCATTGCAATTCTCTACAAAGTTTACAATTTTATTGATAACTCTTACAGAGTGCACATAGAGATCACGAGACCGTGATCCAACATTACATCAAGCATGCGGAAGAAAAGTAGGTCTGAGTACAGACAAGTTTAACAAATGGCTTAGAGAAGCCTTATTAATAAACAAGCCCTTCCACGAGGGACCAGTCGTCTGAATGGGACTACACCAGCTTGGCTTGAGTCGTCAAGCTCCAGGAAGAATCCACCTTCGGGGTTAGTGGGTTCATCTAAAACATAGAATAAGAAAACGTGAGTACGAAGTCGTACTCAGCAAGACTTACGTAGGAACTATACTACTCATGCACATGTATCAAGGTAGAGGGAGGTGGGGTTCATATGAAGAAGTGCCAGCTTTGACTTGGCTAGTCCTGAACTACGAGTACCAGACTTGAGGTAAGAAGCGTACACGAGTCCACTACATGTCTCCAACCAATTACACCACTATGGTGCCTCTCTCGACTTCCCCACGAGAGAGCACGCCATAGCACTCACACTTATCTTGGCAAGTTTTATAAGTATCCAGTTCAAGTTGTCTAATAATCAAGCTAAGCTTTCCAAGCAGTCCATAACCGTGGACGCGGCTATTCGAATAGTTTTGTTAACCCTGCAGGGGTGTAGCGCTACACACATATGACTATCAGTTACCGCCTTTGGCCTCGACACCATTCAAGGGGTGTCAGCAAGGATGTTCACCACAATACTTCGCCCACATCTCCGTTCTAGTCCAAAGAGTCGCCTATCTGAGGGGGATCCATATTGAAGTACGTCCGAGGTTCTAGTACAGCCTCAAACGATGTGTGCAGGGTCCCAAGCCGGTCTGAGTAGCCGTTCATTTACTTCGCAGATCGTGCCACAGCCCTAGCAGAACTTGCGAACTAATGCGACTTCTGGGGTTCGAATGGGCTGAGGTACTAGGTCGATAGGGGTCAGTGAGCCCAATGTGTGGTTGCACTCCTCTTCTTCGATCACCACACAAGAACTCAGACTTAAGGCAGTGTTCAACGAGACAACCCACTGTGTACTCCTACACAGCCTCTCATCGTTCACCTTGTATTAGGGTGGATTCACCGACACAGTTTCACCTTCATCAACACCATGATCTCTACCATCCCGACTCACAGATCAAAAGTAACCTCATTTTAAACTCTAAGCATGCAATAAGCAGTAACATTTGCAGAGGCCACATGATATGAATCAACTCCTATGTCAGCTAAGATTGTGGTTTTCTTACTACTGTGACAAGATGATAGGTCATGCAAAGGATATGGGTTGAACTATGTGGTAGAATCGATAAAAAGGTGATCATCCTATTTCATGCATAAGAGATACTGAGAGGGAAATGGGTTTTTATCGACATGATCAAAGGGGGTTTGCTTGCCTTGTTGACGAGGTTCACACATGGTGTCTTCAACGAAGGGGTTGGCCATCGGTTCGGGCTCCACTTCTATTCGACAAACATGGGAATCAAAGGATAATTATAATTGTAATGCTCAAACACATGATCAAGCTTGTAGTGTGATGTCCATGGTCACAATGTGTTGGCAATTCCATTTAAAATAAGTGGAATGCAAAATCATTTGCAAATTCACTCCAAATTTGAATTCAAAAGAATGCCATATGCACATTTGTCTCTGTTCACCCAATTTAAATTGGTCAAACATAAAAATAAAGTCCATATTAAGAATCCTTGAATTTTTCTGATAATTTTAAATATATTATATGTTAAATTTGGAATTAAAATGAATTAGTTATGATTTTCTAAAGTTTAAATGAATTTCTGCCTTTTCTGCAATATTTTTAAAATAGAAAAGGACTACTGCGTCAGCACGACATCATGCTTGCGTCAGGGGGCCCCTGACCACTGGGTCACACATGTCAGTGTCTAGTTTAATTAATTTAATCATTTTCTTTTAACTTAAGCTTAACTAGAGGGGTTAAGGGCCTGGGGGCCCACCAGTAAGCTTCACACGGGGGAGGGATTAGTGGCTAATCCACTGCCACGTGGGCTCACCGGCGACGAGGTTGCCGGCGACTTCCCAAACGCGGCGGCGCTCTGCTCTCTTCCTGTCCTGGCCACGATTCTTCGCGCCAAGACCACCATTCGACAGCATCGAACGAACCACCTGCGCATCACCGGGAAGGTCACAGACGACGGCAGCTTTGAGCTTGGCGGCGGCCGGAGCTTCGGCTTCGAGCAGTCCTTGCAAAATTTCCACGGGAAGAATCATACGTGTGCACGATTGGAAGCTAGCGTCCACAGGAGCAGCGTGGACATGCTGGCGAGGAAAAGGATGCACGGGAGCGCACGTATGGTCGTCCACGGCGGAGGTGGAGCTCTGCTCCCAAGGCGGAACGCGAACGAGGAAGAAGGAGGAGCCAAGGTTGGATGGGGAAGAACGAGCAACTCTGCCTGAGTCTAACGACGGTGACGGCGAGGCCGGGGAAGGAAGGACGGCGGCGTAATTGCTCGTGGATCTTTTCGGCGGCCGGAGCTAGACGATGACGATGGTGTCGACTTCAGAGACTCTCGACCTCGATTGAACGGGGGATTCGACGGAGGAGGAAGCTGCGCATCTTCTGGACAAGTCGACGGAGCTTGAGCTGGCCGGTGGCCACGTCCACGCGCGTCGGTGCTCTCCGGTGAGCTGCTGTCGTCGTCGAAACCGGCGGCAGAGAGAGGGAAGGTGAACCTGGGGAGGGAGAATGGATCGGGGAGGCTTTGGGGCGTCTCCAGGACACGTAGTTGGCGGAGGGGAAGCAGTTGCGTGGCCAGGGGCACGTCGGTGGCGTCGAACGGATCGCCACGCACTTGTGCGTGCCCCTGCCTGGGGAAGACGACAGGGGGAGGGGAGGTGGGCTTGGGCCGAGGGCGATGAGTTGGGACTCTTCGCAGGTAAGCCACTTTCCTTTTATTTCTTTTCTGTTTTTATTTTCTAACATTTGTTTTGTCTTGGCTAAAAAGAAATAGCTAGACATTTTTATAAATGCCCAATATTTATATATGGCTTTAAGTGACCAGTGTCTAGTTACATCCAAAGTTTGAGAATTTTTTAAATTCAAAATATTTGATTTCAAATTCAAATAGGGTTTTAAATTTAATTCCATGTTCCTGTTTGAATATTTGAAAAAATCCATGAGCATGGGATTGCTACCACATCACTTGATATGTGATCACACTCATTTATGGGGGTTTTAAAAAATGCAAAAGGAATTTTTGGAGCAACCTTTATTGTGGCCATTTGAATTAAATTCATCTGGGGGGTGTTCTCTCTCCCATTTCAATTACTTTTAGAAATTTTTAACATGATGCAAAGTTACTTGCTAACCCTAGCACATACCTAAAAGAGGGTTGTGAAAACTCGCCCCCACTCAAAAGAATCTCGTCCCGAGATTCAGAAGTCTGCGGGAGGAAGGAGGGGTACTCGGCACTAAGATGGTCTTCTCTTTCCCACGTGGCTTCTTTATCAGAGTGGTATGACCATTGCACTTTCAGAAACCTGATCTTCTGACGAGGAGTTACACGCTCTGCTGAATCAAGAATATGAACAGGGTACTCTCAATAAGAAAGGTCATCTTGGAGATCAACCGTTTCATCGTCGAGTTCGCGGATGGGGTCCTTGAAGCAACGCCTGAGTTGTGACACATGGAATACATCATGTACTCGAGAAAGGTGCGGGGGTAGTTCAAGTTGGTAGGAAACTTCTCCACGTTTAGCAAGAATGCGGAAAGGTCCAATGTAATGTGGTGCAAACTTGCCTTTGATACCGAATCGTTGGGTTCCCTTCAGAGGAGTAACCCGAAGGTAAGCCTTCTCGTCTAGATTGTAGCTTTCTAGCCTATGATGACGATCATAGTAGCTTTTCTGACGATACTGGGCTGCTTTCAATTGATAACGAACAATGCAAACTTTCCCTTCTGCTTCCTTGATCATACCTGGTCCAAAGAACTGTCTTTCACCGGTTTCTGACCAGTTTAGGGGTGTTCGACATCTTCGTCCATAGAGGAGTTCAAAAGGAGCCATGTTCGTACTAGATTGGAAACTATTGTTATAAGAAAATTCGGCGAATGGAAGAGACTTCTCCCAATTATTTCTGAATGAGATAACACAAGCTCTAAGAATGTCTTCGAGAATTTGATTAACCCTTTCAACTTGACCGCTAGACTGAGGATGGAAAGTTGTACTAAAGGAGAGATGATTTCCCATAGCATTTTGAAAGCTTCCCCAGAATCTAGACGTGAAAAGGCTCCCACGATCAGAATTGATTTCCAATGGAACACCATGAAGAGACATGATTCTAGAGACATACAAGTCTGCTAAATGGCTCGCAGTTATGGACTCGCGAACGGGACGGAAGTGAGCAACTATGGAAAGTCTATCAACGACAACGAAGATGGCATCATTTACTTTCTGCGTTTTTGGAAAGCCAGTGATGAATTCCATACCGACTTTGTCCCATTTCCACTCAGGAATAGTCAATGGTTGAAGAGTACCAGCAGGTCTTTGATGTTCTGCCTTAATGCGATGAGAAAACACACATTTGGTAATAAATCGAGCAATGTCTCTCTTCATCCTAGTCCACCAAAATCTCTGGCATAGATCTCGGTACATTTTTGTGCTACCGGGATGAATCGAGAGGGGAGTGTCATGGGCTTCTTGAATAATGAGTTGCCTTAGATCCCTATTCTTAGGTACTACCAAACGATTTTCAAAGAATACCGTTCCTTTGCTATCTTCGGAGAAACATTTAGCAACTCCGCTAGCGATGTTCTCCTTTATCCGTCGAACACCTCGTGCACGCCTTTGGGCAACTATGATTTGATCCTGAAGGGTTGGTTTTGCCAAAAAGTTGAAAAGAGATCCACGAGGAACAATATAGAGATTGAGCTTTCGAAATTCCTCATGAAGAAGTGGTTGATACTGTTGTAACATGAGGTTGTTACAATACGACTTACGACTTAGTGCATCAACCATGACAATGGGTTTGCCTGGGGTGAAAGAAATTCCTAAGTCATAATCTTTTATCAACTCTATCAAGCGTCTTTGCCTGAGATTAAGATCTGGCTGGGTGAATATGTATTTGAGGCTTTGGTGGTCGGAATAGATCTCACAACGATTACCAAGGAGGTAATGTCGCCAAGTTTTCAGGGCATGAACTACAGCAGCCAGTTCAAGATCATGGGTAGGATAGTTCTCTTCATGTGGACGCAACTGGCGTGAAGCATAAGCTACCACATGTCTATCTTGCATAAGTATGCATCCCAACCATTGCCGTGAAGCATCATAATAGATCTCGAAATCCTTTTTCGTGTCTAGAGGCACAAGTACGGGGGCAGAAGTCAATATTCTTTTTATTTCTTGATAGCTTTCCTCGCACTTGCGGGTCAATTCAAATTTCTTATCTTTCTTGAGGAGTTCAGTTAGAGGCTTTGCAACTTTGGAGAAGTTCTCAACGAAGCAGTATAAATAGCTTGCTAAGACTAGGAAACTCCTAACTTGCTTAACCGATTCAGGTGGAGTCCAGTCAAGGACGGCCTGAACTCTCTTGGGATTGATAGAAATGCCTTTGGCACAAATCACGTGGCCTAAGTAGGTCACTTTTGGTAGCCAAAATTCGCACTTAGAGAACTTGGCATAAAGGCGGTGCTCTCGAAGTTTCATCAATACCAACCTAAGATGTTCGGCATGTTCTTCTTCGTTCTTCGATTAGATTAGAATGTCATCAAGATAAACTACAACAAATTTATCCAAGTACTCCATGAAGATCGAATTCATCATGCGCGAGAAAGTGTTTGGGGCATTGGTTAAACCAAAGTACATGACGGTGTACTCGTAAAGACCATAACGAGTAGTGAAAGTCCTTTTGGGAATGTCCTCATTCCTGATTTTGATTTGATGATAGCCTAATCTCAAATCCATCTTGGAGAAGACAAAGGATCCAACAAGTTGATCATAAAGATCATTGATCCTGGGAAGTGGGTACTTGTTCTTTACCGTCGCTAGATTTAGCGGGCGATAGTCTACACACATCCTTTCTGTTCCATCTTTTTTCGTTACGAACAGAAAGGGGCAACCCCATGGCGATGAGCTAGGGCGGATGAAGCCTTTTGCCAACAAAGCTTCAAGTTGGATTTTAAGCTCAGCTAACTCACGTGGGGCCATTTTGTATGGGCGTCTGGAAATTAGTGCGGTTCCTGGCATAAGATCCACTCTGAACTCTACACATATCTGTCCGGTGGCATTCCTAGCAGCTCTTCAGGAAAGACATCTGGGAAGTCACGAACCACCGGAATATCTTCAAGGTCGGGAAGGGGAAGCACATTCAAAGAATGCATCTGGGTTCTTGATCTTGATGAGGAATAATCAATTGTTACTGTCTTGGATTTACAATCAAGAAAAGCATTTTGTCTAGATAACCAATCCATACCAAGGATGACATCAATGTCTGAAGACTTGAGGGCTATAAGATAAGCAAGGAATACTAATCCCTCAATTGCAATTTGATTGTCATGGCTTACTCTACTAGTTTGCCATCTGGATCCAGGAGTTTGAATAATCATTGGGGCGAACATTTCATCAAAGGATATCTCATGCCGAAGTGCATAACTCTCCGACATGAATGAGTGAGATGCTCCGGGATCGAAAAGAACGGAAGTAGGAACATCATTGACTAGGAGCGTACCAAGAATGATGTCAGAAGTACCATCAGTCTCTTCAGCTGAGATTTGGTTCACACGTCCAAGATTTGTGGAAGTAGATGGCTTGGCGGTGGAGACCTTCGGGGGTGGCTTGGCACGAACATTGGGGTTCCCTTTGGCATGGGGTGGAGCATTCTGATTGATGGGGCACTCACGAGAATAGTGACCTGGATGGCCACATCTGAAACAAGCTCCGTAGGTAGGGCGGGCAGCTGGGTTATTAGGTGGAGCAGTGGGAAATGGAGCTGGTGGACGAGGCGCCACAAAGGATGGCCTCGGTGGGTTGTTCTTGCGGAAGATACTATTGGGGCCTGCGTTTCTGAGGGCCTGAAATGGATGAACCATCATCTCTAGCATGCTTGCGGGAGTCCTGGGGAGTGATCATATCCTCCGCCTTGATGGCCTTGTTGACCAGGACCTGGAATATGGCGACGTCATGAAGATTGAGCTCGCAACGAAGTTCGGAATTGAGTCCCTTGCGGAACCTCTCTTGCTTCTTGGAGTCCGTGGAGACCTCCTCGGGAGCATAGCGCGCAAGACGGTTGAACTCCCGACTAAACTCATCAACAAACCTTCTTCCTTGGGTGAGATTGGAGAACTCCTCTCTCTCGCGGTCCATGAGTCCCTTAGGAATGTGATGCTTGCGAAAAGCGTCACAGAACTAATTCCAAGATGTCAACTGTCCAGCTGGACGCATGTTCAAGAAGTTCTCCCACCAAGAGCTAGCTGCACCCTCGACGTGGTAGGTGGCATAGTGGACTCTGTCACCATCTGCAACATGTCCAGAATGGATCTTTCTCTCGATGTTGCGAAGCCAGTCATCGGCGTCAAGGGGCTTAGTGGAATAGCTGAAAACTGGGGATGAAGCTGGATGAAGTCATTCAACGACACAAGCTCATTTCGCTGCTGGACAATGTTCCGAGCAATGACCCCCAACAACTCATGAGAGTCCCTTCGGTTTCTTTCAACCTCCGTGAGAACCTGAGCCATTGTGGGTGACGGTGGAAGATTGCCTTCCTCCGGATCATTCCCACGAGCTTGGGCACGACCAAGGTGGCCACGGGTTCCTTGAGACATCCTGAAGGATAAGATCAATGTCAAATGATGTTGAAGGATTTTGTCAGTGCATTAGATTATGAAGATAACTGGAATGACTCGGACAGCATAACGGCTGTAATTGCAAGAGAAATGGAAATTCTCACAACATTGGAATAGCAATTGTACGAGGAAGACCAAAACTGGAATCCCAAAGACTCTAGGCAACCGGAAACAACTTTCCTACGGCTACAAGGAAGCAATCAACGAGATGTTCTAGTAAGACATAGATGAGCCTTGTCCTATCTTCCCGTAGAAAAGATGAGGGTGACTCAGAATTCAGAACGATGAGTGTAAGGAGAAAAAAGAAGCCTTACATTGTTCCCTTATATACCCAGAGTAACTATATAACTATAGAAGGCTAGACTCGACTTCGACCAAGGCTGATAATCCTACAGTCAGTCCTGCTATGATACCAAGTCTGTCGGGACACGGGGTTAGCGTATGCAAGTCCCGCTACAACACAATCATATGGAGAGCCGAGAACCGTACCCACTTGTGTAAGCAGACAAGGCCAAGCACAGAACGTTCTTGGAAAGCATCGAACGTGAGGGGCATCCCATCCAGGCCGGATGATCAACTCATATGGGTCCTCATCGTCCGCACACAAGCCTAAATGATATGGGTGATGAACTTCCATACTCATAGACAAGTCGCCTCAATGATACTATCGATAGTATTATAACACTTACATAGACTTACTCCAGCCCGGTCACTTAGTCGGGGTCTAGGGCGGGCTCGATCATACAACAAAGTGTGCACGTGACAGAGTCACGAGCAATGGCATCGCGATGCCCCAACCTGCGCACATCTAAAGGCCACTTGGTGTATAAATGACCGCCAGCCAGATCACAACTAAGGTCTCGAAACCCCATACTAAGACATGCATGTTATAATCATACACGCAGCACACATGTCTAGTATGAACAACAGGTATCATTGCAATTCTCTACAAAGTTTACAACGTTATTGATAACTCTTACAGAGTGCACACAGAGATCACGAGACTGTGATCCAACATTACATCAAGCATGCGGAAGCAAAGTAGGTCTGAGTACAGACAAGTTTAACAAATGTCTTAGAGAAGCCTTATTTATAAACAAGCCCTTCCACGACGGACGAGTCGTCTAACTGGGACTAAACTAGCTTGTCTTCAGTCGTCGAGCTCCAGGAAGAATCCACCTTCGGCGTTAGTGGGTTCATCTAAAACATAGAATAAGAAAACGTGAGTACAAAGTCGTACTCAGCAAGACTTACGTAGGAACTATACTACTCATGCACATGTATCAAGGCAAAGGGAGGTGGGTTTCATAAGCAGAAGTGCTAGGTTTGACTTGGCTAGTCCTGAACTACGAGTACCAAACTTGAGGTGAGCAGCGTACACGAGTCCACTACATGTCTCCAACCAATTAGACCACTATGTTGCCTCTCTCGACTTCCCCACGAGAGAGCACGCCATAGCACTCACACTTATCTTGGCAAGTTTTATAAGTATCCAGTTCAAGTTGTCTAATAATCAAGCTAAGCTTTCCAAGCAGTCCATAACGGCGGACGCGGCTATTCGGATAGTTTTGTTAACCCTGCAGGGGTGTATCGCTACACACACATGACCATCAGTTACCTCCTTTGGCCTCGGCACCATTCAAGGGGTCTCGGCGAGGATGTTCACCACAACACTTCGCCCACAGCTCCGTTCTAGTCCAGAGAGTCGCCTATCTGAGGGGGATCCATATGGAAGTCCGGCGAGGTTCCAGTATAGCCTCAAACGATGTGTGCAGGGTCCCAAGCCGGTCTGAGTAGCCGTTATCCACTTTGCAGACCGTGCCACAGCACTACCAGAACTTGCGAACTAATGCGACTTCTGGGGCTCGAACGGGGTGAGGTACTAGGTTGAGAGGGGTTAGTGGGCCCAATGTGTGGTTGCACTCTTCTTCTTGGATCACCACACAAGAACTCAGACTTAAGGCGGTGTTCAACGAGACAACCCACTGTGTACTCCTACACAACCTCTCATCGTTCACCTTGTATTAGGGTTGATTCACTGACACAGTTTCACCTTCATCAACACCATGATCACTACCATCCCGACTCACAGATCAAAAGTAACCTCATTGTAAACTCTAAGCATGCAATAAGCAGTAACAGTTGCAGAGGCCACATGATATCAATCAACTCCTATGTCAGCTAGGATTGTGGTTTTCTTACTACTGTGACAAGATGATAGGTCATGGAAAGTATATGGGTTCAACTATGCGGTAGAATCGATAACAAGGTGATCATCCTATTTCATGCATCAGAGAGACTGAGAGGGAAATGGATTTTATCGACATGATCAAAGGGGGTTTGCTTTACTTCGCAAAGACAATGACTTCGCCCTTTTTAGACTCCATCCGTCTTTCATTGCCAGGAACACGCCATTTTATCACTTCTTGAGAAGGAAGGAGACCTTCCTCCTCCAATTCCTTCAACTTCTTTTCGGTGACAAGACTCGGCCCCCAATTGGCCTCTGAGGTGTTCTTCTTAGCATGGGGCCGACTTCGGCCAGCTGTTGCCTTCCCACCCCTAGCCGGAGCGCTGGCTTTAACCATGACAGGTGACTCGGATCTAAAGGAGTAAAGAAATCATTAAAGGCGGCAATCTAACTATGAACATAGGAAAAGAGTCGGCACTGGCTAAAAGACTACAAAGACAGGCGAAAGCCAGCTTATATCTACACAAACAGATTCTGCAATCTACCGGAAAACGGAAAGATCTAATAAAACCTAAAAACAGGTTAAAAACAGATCTACAGAAAGGTTGTAAAAAAGCGGCAGAGATATGCATCGCAGCAAGTAGCTCGCGATGGGATTGCACATCATGTAAAACACCTAGGGTGCAAAGAACTTATCAACGGACATGCATTACGCATCTATCATTATCAGAAACCGATCTATGGAAAAGCTTGAGGCGCTACGGTAATGGCAACAAGCGAAGAGTTCATAATGCCGAGATAAAGCGAAGTGTACCTGGATGACGCGCGGGAGTGGCACGGCCCCAGAACATCCATCGCTGGCTCCAAGGTCCGACAGCTCGAAGAACGGTGGTGAAGAACTTCGCGCTCGTACTCTGGCCCGAGGAAGAAGAAGGAGAGAAAGGGTAATCAGATAAAGACCCAACGGGCAGGGAGGATCCCGTATTTATAAGGAAAAATGGCACGAAGCCTGAGGCGCCGCGAACTGATGGCTAACGGCAGGAAATCCCTCGATTTTCGGAGCGAATCTAACAAAGCATTGATTGCGCCGCCACAATCGGGATAGAACTGTTCGAATAAAAAAATACAATAATATTGGTGATAATGGAAGTCGGACTCAGCCGACTAACCGAGCAAATCAACATGAGTCAGCGTCAGCTCCCCGAAGCACAAGCCGGCGTCAGCTCCCCGAAGCACAAGCCGGCGTCAGCTCCTCGAAGAATAAATCGGTGTCAGCTCTTTAATGGCACATGCCGACATAACATTTCTTGAAGACTCAAGTCGGTTCCATTATAAAGGCCGGCACTTTGAAAGATTAATCAAGCAAGTGAAGATTGCCATGAAGACTAAAGCATCATACCAATCCTGGGGGCTAATGTCGGGGGGAAGGATCAAGCCCATAACCCGGCATTAGATCACAACCCTTTGGGCCGGCTTATACATGAAGACCCACGAAGACAAGACCTGGCCCAGAAGGAGACGCGCCAAGGAGACAAGCTTGAAGCCCAAGAAGGAATTCGACTTACCTTGTATAACGCGTAGAATATTTTTAAAGTAGACATAGAATAGGATTCCACCTCAAGTAAGAATCGGATCCGTGGACTCCTTAACCCGACACATTTATAAGCCGAGGGTTCGGGGCGCCAGGATCAAATCTCACCTCAACTCACAAACCACAAACGCACGGCTCGAAACTTAGCTCTCCCTGAGACGCAAGTTACAAGCCGGCAACCCCTTGTAATCCAAAAGCCGGCTAGTTCTTTCGACTAGTCGGAAACCCCTCAATAATAAGAAGCAGGAGTAGGTCTTTACCTCGAGAACAAAGAGGGGCCGAAACCTGGGTAAATCGCCGAGTACCGTGTCTATGTGGACTCTTTCCTTGATACCACCTCGCAACAAAGGCCTCACTACAAGTTCGATGACTCGGACATCTGATGTGTTAATCCCACGACAGTTTCTGTCTTCGAGGGTTTTGTCGTGGGAAAGTCACGACAGATGTCCGAAGAGTCGAACTTGACATGGGACCTTTGCTGCGAGGCGATTTCGTGGAGAGAGTGGACATGGATAAGAGACTCGGCGATTTACCCAAGTTTCATCCGCTCTTTGTCTCGAGGTAAAAGCCTACTGCTGCTTGCTATTATTATGGGTGCCGACTCTCGAAAGATGAGTTGGTTGGACAATTACAAGAGAGTCGGCTCCTAAACTTAGACTCGACGAGGTCTAGGTTATGCCGACAAGTGTCTAGTCCTATCTTAGGTTAAGATTGTTCTCTGGCCCTGGCTGGATCCCATGGACCTCGGCTTACAAGGGCGCCGGGTCCTGGGATTCGGCGAGTGGAGTCCTATTCTACTTTTACAAATATGCTATGTGCTATACAAGGTAAGTCGAATTCCTTCTATGGCTTCGATCTTCCTTCCTTATCGCAGCCGGTCCTTGGTCGAGTCTTCCTTGTGGGCCTTCCATAGGTGAGTCGGCCCATAGACCTAATGTCGTGTTATGGGCTTGGTCCATCCCCCCAACATTAGCCCCCAGGATTTGTGTGATGCTTTATTCTTCTCAGCAATCTTCTTGTCATCACCGTGGTAGAGGACTCCCTGACGTGAGCAAACGGACTCCCATCCTTTTAGATTTTATAGGGAGTCGATGTTAATCTTTTGTTCCAAGGCATCTCCTTTTTTTGAGTTAGCATTTGTAACTGTGCCGACTCTCATATCTTTTTTCAGATTTGCAAAGAGTCGGTGCCAATCTCTTCTTCGTTTCACCTTCCAATTGAAATTTTCTTCTGACTTATTTCAGTCAAAGATCCGGTATGGTATGTATGATCACACTGTCTGAAACGCCGGTTGGAGGCATTGATGTTGTAGTGGGAATCGAGGAGTCTTTCCATAAATGTCATGTACAATGGGTATTTCACCTCTATTATTTATGGTATTGATTGATTTCCTCCTCGTAACTACTATAAATAACCATTGGGTGGTTTATCTTTTGAGTGCCCGCATGTTTCTTCTTCAACTTCTCGGTCTACCAGTTTTCCCCATGGCACCCAAGCTAGAAGCTCGTGCTTTTTGGCATCCGATGAGCCTCGCTCTAGTGCAGGTGCTCGTGGTTGAGGCTGTGGTCGCGGTCGTGGCCGTGGGCAAGGTCGTGGCCGTGGCAGAGGTAGGGGAAGAAGTGCTTGTGCTGCCTCTCCATCTGAATGTCCCCCTTCTTCTCCTGAGATGAGTGAGTTCTTAATTCACATCTAGACGATTCGTCATTGGATCAGGCTTCCTGAGTCTTTTGCGCAGCTTGTGATTGACTCAAGGCCTTCGGTTCTCTGACTCCGTTCTGAGGGATGTCCTCTTGGGCCTGTTTGGGTGGCTACTAGATTTTCTAGCCATGACACCATGTTTTTTGAAAGAGGTTGGAAAACATTTCTCCGCTCCAGGAACATCTCAAGATGAGACACCATTGTCTCCAGATATGATGGTGACGACACCTTGTGGGCTAGGATCATTGAATCGGATGGTGACCGAGCCTGCTGTTGTCTGGAGAGTTCCAGCAGTAGCGATGAAGAGCTCCTCAATAATGAAGAAGAAGTCCATATTTCTTCAACTGAAGATGAAGCCGACTCTGAAGACGATGACTGAAGTTGTAGATTTTTCTTAGCAGTATTTTTCCGAGTCTGACCTTTACTTTTCTGTAAGGTTGCCTCTTTTGATGTAAGACTTGCGTTTTTGATGAATGAAAATTATGAATTCCCATCGAGTCCATAAGTCGATTTTATTCCTCACTTTGAATGTTTTTTGCATAATGTATGAGAGCCGATATTTTTTTATAATGTCTGTATCTGTAGCCCCCTAAGTCGATTCAGAATAGCTGTGTATCGGTAATTGACTCATAGGATACATCGACTTGTAGCCCCCATGAGTTGGTGTGGTCACGTTTACTTGCCATACCAGGTCATATGCATATCTTTTTTAAGTCATACTCCCAAGAGTTGGTATGATCATCATGGCATCGTGCCAAATCTTTGAGGAAGAAATTTTCTAAGTGTTACTCCCCAAGAGTCGGTGTATGCATCCGAATGCTGTATCGAGTCTTTCCTTGAGAAGAAAACTTTCGAAGTGTAGTCCCCAAGAGCCGGCATGAACATCATTGCATCATGTCGGGTCTTTGAGAAGTTTTGTTTTGAAGTGTATTCCCCATGAGTCGGTATAGGCACCTGAGTGCTTGTGCCGAGTCACATAGTTCTAACTTTTATCTGTGACAAAAAATTTGTGATTATGCATGATGCTTTAAATGCAAGAATGTAATGTAAAGGCTAGTAGAAGTCGACTTAGACCTCATCTTCTCACGTTGAGAGAGATTATTGGTTGAAAATGTCAAAATATCTTTGTAGAGCCGGCTTTCCAGTAACTAGCGTGCCCGGCTCTTAGGACTAAATTCGATAGATGGCTTATGTAAACCTCAAAGTTTAGACCAACCGGTTGCGCGTTAGTTATGGAAGCTCTAAATTGTACAGGCCATACGGCGTGGGTGGCCAATTCATGTGTATTCCAGGATATTTTCAGTTTTTAAGAGTCGATGGGAGCCATCGAACCCCCCTTTTATCCCTTATCAAAACAAACACATGTGAAGTTTTACATATATATGTCGGCTTTTTCTGGTAGGAGTCGATGAGTATCATCAACCCCCCCCCCCCCCCGCTTTCACCTTATCAAAGCAATATACATGCTCAAAGCCGATATAGGGTTGATCAAGCCCCCAGGTCTTTGAGAATTATGAGATTTATGATGCACTAAGCAATGCGATATAATATGATGCAATATGTATGAAAGACTATGCAATATGAAAATTTATTTTATGCATCAGTGTGGCGAGAGCCGGTGCGACGAAGTCGACTTTATGGCGATAGCCTGTTTCCGACCAAAGTCGACTTTAATTATGGAGATGGCCTAAATGAGATTTTAAGATCGACTTTATTAATTTGACTGAGAGTAGCTTGCGATGAAAATCGACTTTATTATGCGGCGATAGCCGGTTGCGACAAATGTCGACTTATATACATATATGGCGAAAGCCAGTGCGACGAGTGTCGACTTTGTACAATAGTTTCTTACTCTACTCAGGTGTAATATGGACGGAGTTGTGCGATGTTGCACGGCCTGGGAGTCTCCTCCATCGAGGTGTGTGATTTTTCCTTCTCGCGTATATCAACTAGGTAGTAGGATCCATTGTACATGTTCTTGCTGACCACAAACGGTCCTTCCCATGGAGAAGACAACTTGTGCATTCCATCCTTCTTCTGGATGAGGCGGAGCACCAACTCACCTTCCTGGAAAGTCTGACTTTTGATGCGACGGCTATGATATCGTCGCAAATCTTGTTGGTAGATAGCCGATTTAGCTGTTGCTAGTTCTCGTTTTTCATCAAGAACGTGCAAGGCGTCCTTCCTGGCTTTCTCATTATTGGCTTCTACATAAGCTGTGACTTGAGGTGAGTCGTGACGAATGTCACTTGGGAGAACGGCTTCTGCTCCATAGAACCGGAAGAAGGACGTATAGCCTGTTGACCAGTTACGAGTCGTCCTGAGGCTCAACAATACTGAGGGCAATTCTTCCTCCCAGAAACTCGGTGTCCTCTCCAAAGGAACGAAGAGTCGGGGTTTGATGCCTGAAAGAAACTCTTGGTTGGCTCTCTCGGCTTGTGCGTTGGTTTTTGGGTGAGCCACTGACGCAAGGTCGAGTCGGATGTGTTCATTTTTACAGAGTCGTTGCAGAACCCCCTCTGACAGGTTAGACCCGTTATCAGTGATGATGCTGTGGGGGTAGCCGAATCTTTATATTATCTTTTTCAGGAATTTTAGTGCCGTCTCTGCATCGCACTTGCTAACCGGCTCTGCCTCAACCCACTTGGTGAATTTGTCGACTGCCACCAGCAAATGTGTATTCTTGTTAGGTGACCTTTTGAAAGGTCCCACCATATCGAGTCCCCACGCTGCGAAGGGCCAAGTGATTGGGATCATCCAGAGTTCTTGAGTCGGCACATGTGCTTGCTTTGCTTAGCGTTGACATCCATCGCACTTCCTGACTATATCCTCTGCATCCGCATGTGTTGTGAGCCAGTAGAATCCGTGTCTATAGGCTTTAGCCACCAGCGAGCGAGAGCCGGCATGATGCCCGCAGTCTCCAGAGTGTATCTCATTGAGGATTTCTCTGCCTTCTTCTGGTGACACACATCTTTGAAAGACATCTGCAGTGCTTCAATGATGTAACTCACCGTTGAGGATTACAAAATATTTGCTTCTCCTGATGATTTGTATGGCTTCTACCTCATCAGCTGGTAGGATTCCCCGGGTCTTGTAGTCCAAATTTGGAACAACCCATGAGGGGGTAGCATGTATTTCTGCCACCAGAGCCGGTTCTGGATCCGGATCTCCTATGTCTTTCTCCGTTGGTATCTGTACATACGGCATTGTCAAAACGTCCAGGAACACATTTGGCGGAACCGGATTTCGCTGATAACCAAGACGAAATAGAGCATCCGTGGCTTCGTTTAACTTCCGTTCCACATAGTCCACCTGGTATCCGACAAAGAAACCGACTTGTCTTTCCACCTCACGCCGATAGACCGCCATGGTAGCATATTTGGAGTTCCACCTTCTTGAAACTTGTTGAGAAACAAGGTCGGAATCACCATAGCATCGGATTCGTCTAATGTTCATCTCACGGGCCAACCGTAGTGCATGGAGTAGATCATCATATTCTGCTGCGTTGTTGGTGCAAGTGAACTGTACCTGCAAGACATAGAAAAATTGTTCTCCTTTGGGGGAGGTGAGGACCAAACCGGCTCCTGATCCTTGGAGCTACCGACTCACATTGAAGAGCATTGTCCAGTATTTGGTTATCGGCTTCTCTGGAGGTGCTTGGATTTCGGTCCAATCATTGATGAAGTCGACTAGTGCTTGGGACTTGATGGTCGTGTGTGGTTCATTCTTGATGTGATAAGCCCCCAACTATATAGACCACTTTGCAATCCTTCCCGTGGTCTCACGGTTTTGTATGTTATCTGCAAGCGGTGCTGAGCTGACTACAGTTATGGATTGCTCCTAGAAGTAATGCTTGAGCTTCCGGCTCGCCATGAACACACCAAGAACTAGCTTCTGCCAATGAGGGTAGCGTTGCTTCGATGAAGTCAAGACCTCACTAACATAATATACTAGTCTCTTCAAAGGGTGCTCTTTGAAATTGAAATGGGAGAAGGAACCCCCCCAGATGAATTTAATTCAAATGTCCATTTTAAAAGGTTCTCCAAAAATTCCTTTTGCATTTTTTGAAGTCCCATAAATTAGTGTGATCACATATCAAGTGATGTGGAGTCAATCCCATGCTCATGGATTTTTCAAATATTCAAACAGGAGCTTGGATTTAAATTTAAACCCCTATTTGAATTGAAGTTCAAATCTTTTGAATTTCAAAAATGCCCAAACTTAGTAAGTGGCTAGCTATATGCTATGTGAGGCCATATAAAAATTTGGGCATTTTATAAAATGCCTAAGTATTTTATCCAAGGTAGAACAAATGCCCAACTAACCGAGGCATCCCAGCCCAGGGGCAGGCTGGTCTTCTTCCTGGCGCCAGCGAGGATGCTGTCGCCGTGGCGAGCATGCCGGTGACGCCCTGGCCACCTCCTTCTTCTCCCGTGTCCTCTTCTCGCTCCTGGAGACTCCCAAATGTCTCCCTCGTCCATTCCACCCCCAGGAGACGTCTCTCCCTTCGCCCTCTCGTCAATTTCTTCGTCGCCCGAAGCTCGCTCCGGAGCACGTCCCCGCAACCACGTAGCCATCATCGTCGTGGATCCAAGCCAAGTTGTCCAACACGCTCGCCGTCGACTACAACCTCACCGTGCAGCAAATCGGAAGCTGTCGCGACCCCGAGCCGCCGGAATCAACCCCGAGCCGTCGCTGGACCCGCAAGGCCTCGCCTTCGATTCCATCGTCACCGCGCCACCATTGTCCAAGCCGTCACCTAAACCGCCTTCCTGGTGAGCCGGCGGCCATTTCCCCTCTCCTCGCGTCCATTTTAACGCAGCGCAGTGCCGTCGTCGTCTTGACCGAGCCGGCCGTCGCGGAGCTCAACGCCGGTGAGGCCCTGGCCCTCCCTCGTGTGTTTTGCGCGCGCCATGCGACGCGCAAGGGCAGGAGGCACCCCCTGGTGGCTTCCCTCGCCCCTCTCGTGCACTCCGGCGGGGCGCTGCCGCATCCAATGACGCCGGTGTCAAGCCGCCGGCCGCCCTGGCCGTCACTAGGGGCTAATCGCCCCTGTTAATTGACCCCAGGTAAATGACAGGTGGGGCCCCCAACCACTAACCCTCTCTGTTTAAAATAAACAGAGGGATTAGCACCCCTAGTCACTGACTAGTGGACCCCGGCTATCAGCCCCCCCCCCCACGTCAGGCATGCGTCAGCATGACGCAGTAAATGGATAAATGATTTAGTTTAAATCCAGAAAAGTCAGAAAATGCAATAAACTTTGGAAATTCATAACTAATTCATTTTAACTCCAAATTGGTCAAATAATATATGTAAAATTAACAGAAAAATGCAAGGATTCTGAATATGGACTTTGTTTTCTTGTTTGACCAACTTAAATTGGGTGAACAGAAGAAAATGTGCATATGGAGTTCTTTTAAATTCAAATTTGAAGTGAATTTGCAAATTCCTTTGCAACCCACTTCTTTGAAATGGAATTGTCAACACAAAGAAACCATGAACGTAACATTGCAACTTTAATCATGTGATTCAGCATTGCATTTATATATTTCCCTTGTTTGCCATGTTTGTCGAATAGAAGTGGAGCCGGAACCGGAGGTGTCCGAACCCCAACTAGGGTAAGTGCTAGGGTTTGTTTGATCCCTTTGCATCATGCGAAAATTCCAAAAAGAAATTAAAAAAATGGGGAAAAGAAAAGCCCTGAGAAATTAAATCAAATGGCCAGATAAAAATCTTTTTCCAAAAATCATTTGAATGTTTGGAAAATTCCTAGAATTTTTGTTGATCATTGCAAAAGTGGTTTGGGGATTTTCCCATGCCCATGGAATATTCAAAAATTCAAAAGGTGCATTGGAAATTAAATTAAACTCCAATTTGAATTTAAATTCAAATTGTTTGAATTTCAAAAGTCACCAAAACTTATGAGTGGCTAGCTATATATGTTATAAGCCCACATAAAAGTTTTCATGATTTAATAAAATGCCTTGCTATTATTATTTGGGGCAAAACAAATAACAGAAAGAAATAACAGAAGAAAAGGAAAAAGAAAAACCCAGCCCAACCCCTACGGCCTCGGGCCCAACTAGACTTCCCCGGCCCAGCCCACGACAGCCTTGTCGTCTTCTTCCCCGCGCTGCCAAGCAGCTCGCTGGAGGGGCAGAGCGCGGCGACGACGCCACCGCGACGTCTCGCGTATTCCTGGCCACCCAGGCCCCCTCTCCTCGCCAAGAAGCCTCCACGCGCACGCCGCACCTTTCCCCCTTGCCCGTGGTCACCCTCCCCTTTTCCTTCCTCGTCTTCTCCGTGAGCACTCGAGAGACTACTGGAGCGCCGCCGTGATTCCGCGCGGCCAGAGACGGCCAACGGCGGCGAGAAGTTGTCCCGGAAGATCGCCGTAGACGCAAGCCACGCCGTGCAGGAGCTGGCCGACCAATTCTGCCCCGAACTGCCGCAAGCCTCGTTGACATCTCGCCGGAGCCGCCGGATTCCGTTGACGATTCCGTCGTCACCAGGGCACCTTCGACCTCGCTGTCGCCTCCAGCACATTCCTGGTGAGCAGGCGCTTCTAAACCCTAAGCTCAATCCTCCTGTTGCACCTCCTAGCCACCCCCTCCATGGAAGCCGAAGCTTGGACCCGCCATGGCCGACGAGGTGCAAGCTCCCATGCCTCCCTTCCCTTGCGAGATGCGCATGGTGATACTGAGTCCCCCAGGGTCATGATGCCCTAGCCCATGGCCAAAACGCCCCACTGCCACGCGATGTCTGCGATAACCGGACTCCGGCCGCCGCGAAAGTTGAAGCCGGCGACGTTGAGGACCTCCCCGGCGACGCGCAGCTAGCTTCCGAGAAGCGCACGTCCATGGGCTACAATTTGGTAGCCCTAGCGCTGCGTTTGGCTGCCGGAATCGCAGTCCAGTGAGGACGCCGCCGTGTTTTGGCTTCGGCGGCGGCGAGCCGACATGGCCGGCCATTAAGGCCTTATTTAGCCTAAGCTAATTACCCCCTAGGGCCACTGACAGGTGGGCCCCCTGGCCCCCTAAACCCCTCTGTTAACTAAACAGAGAGGGATTAGCCCCTCTCCCACTGACAGGGCTGGCCCAGCTGTCAGCCCCCCCTGTGACATCACCCCCACATCAGCATGACGCAATAGAGGTTTTCCAGAGATTTAAAATACTCCAGAAATTACAGAAAATTGAATAAACTTTGGAAAATCATAACTAATTCATATGAACTCCAATTTGGACATATAATATATGAAAAATTATCAGAAAAATCCAAGGATTATGAATATGGTCTCTGTTTTCCTGCTTGGCCATTTTAAAATGGATCAACAGTGCAAAAAATCCATATGGCTTTATTTCAAATTCAAATTTGAAGCACATTTGCAAATGACTTTGCATTTGACTTCTTTTAAATGGAATTGTACCCACATTGTGATCAAGAACATCACCATTTCAATATTGATCATGTGTTTGAGCATTGCAAATAAATTTATACCTTGTTTGATTGTTTGCTCGATAGACGTGCAACCGGAATCGGAGGCCACCCCCTTCGTTGAAGACCCCGATATCGAACCTCGTCAGCAAGGCAAGCAAACCCCATTGATCATGTCTATAAAATCCCAATTCCCTCTCAGTCTCGCTAATGCATGTTTAGGAGATCATCTTGTATCGATTCTACCGCATAGTTGAACCCATATCCTTTGCATGACCTATCATCTTGTCACAGTAGTAAGCAAACCACAATCCTAGCTGACATAGGAGTTGTTTGATACCATGTGGCCCCTACAACTGTTACAGCTTATTGCATGCTTAGTGTTACAGTGAGGTTGCTTTTGATGTGAGTCGGGATGATGGTGAACATGGTGTTGATGAAAGTGAAACTGTGTTGGTGAATCCACCCTAATACAAGGTGAACGATGAGAGGCTGTGTAGGAGTACACAGTGGGTTGTCTCGTTGAACACCTCCTTAAGCATCGAGTTCTTGTATGGTAATCCAAGACAAAGTGTACAACCACACATTGGGCTCACTGACCCCTCTCGGCCTAGTACCTTGATCCGTGTCGACGTCCAGGAGTCACATTAGTTCGGGCTTTCCATTTGACATGTGCATAGAAAAAGAACGAAGGAAATGGTTGCATCATATAGATATGTGGGTGCACCTGTGAGGCAGGAAAACCATCTGCCAGAGGTGGCGTCTCGGTCACCTACATTGTTTGAGTCTGTTTCGTTGATCCGGCCGGGCTCTCGAGCGGAGGCAAACTCAGATAGTCGACTCCTGGAATAGACCGGTTGTGAGCGAAGTGTCGTGGTGAACATCCTCGTTGTCACCTCTTGAACGGTGGCGAGACCTGGCGGTAACCGATGGTCATGTGTGTGTAGCTTACACCCTTGCAAGGTTAACAAAACTATTCGAATAGCCGCGTCCGCGGTTAAGGACTACTTGGAACCTGTACCTGATTATTAGACAACTTGAACTGGATACTTCTAAAATACACCAAGATAAGTGTGAGTGCTATGGCGTGCTTTCTCGTGGGGAAGTCGAGGAAGGCACCATAGTGGTGTATTGGTTGGAGATGTAGTGGACTCGTGTACGCTTCTTACCTCAAGTCTGGTACTCGTAGTTCAGGATTAGCCAAGTCAAAGCTGGAACTTCTGCATGATGAAACCCCACCTCCCTTTACCTTGATACTTGAGCATGAGTAGTATAGATCTGATGTAAGTCTTGCTGAGTACGACTTTGTACTCACGTTTGCTTATTCTATGTTTTAGATGAGAACCCGGACCCCGATGGAGTCACCGACCTGAAGCTCGACAGTGACTAAGTTAGCATAGTCCCAGACAGCAGTCTGGTCCCTCGTGGAAGGGCATGTTTCTTTACAAGGCTTCTCTAAGCCATTTGTTAAACTTGTCTGTACTCAGACCTAATTTGCTTCCGTTGTATGATGTAATGCGATCGCAGACATGTGATCTTTGTATGCTCTATGTGTATATCAATAAAGAGTACTTTGTAGAGTTATGTGATGATACCTGCTGTTTATACTAGGCATGTGTGATGCGTGTATGTTTATAACATGCATGTCTTAGTATGGGTTTTCGAGACCTTAATTGTGATCTGGCTGGCGGTCCTTTATACACCAAGTGTCCCTTAGATGTGCGCAGCTTGGGGCATCGCGATCCGATTGTTCGTGACTCTGTCACGTGCACACTTTGTTGTATGATCGAGCCCGCCCTAGACCCCGACTAAGTGATCGGGCTAGAGTAAGTCTATGTAAGAATTAAGGTTCAATCGATAACATGGTTGAGGCGACTTGTCTATGAGTATGGGATTCACCACCCATAAGCATTTAGACTTGTGAGAGGACGATGAGGACCCATCTCAGTTGATCATCCGGCCAGAATGGGATTCCCCTCACGTTCGATGCTTACCGAGAACGTTCTGTGCTTGGCCTTGTCTGCTTAGACAAGTGGGTACAGTTGTCGGCTCTCCATGTGATTGCATCGTGACAGGAATTACATACGCTAACCCCGGGTCCCGAAAGAATTGGTATCAGAGCAGGACTGTCTTTAGGCTTATCAACCCTTGGTCGAAGTCGAGTCTAGCATTCTATAGTTATATAGTTACTCTGGGTATAAGGGAATAACGTAAGGCTTCTTTTTCTCCTTACCCTCATCGATCTGAGTTCTGGGTCACCCTTATATTTTCTACGAGATGATAGGACTAGGCTCATCTATGTCTTACTAGAACATCTCGCTGAGTGCTTCCTTGTAGCCGTAGGATTGTTGTGGTCGTCCAGTGTCTCCGTGTCTTGAGTTCCTTGAGGAAGTTCTGTCCAATCTCCTCAAGGTTGTTTCATTTTCCATCCCGGTGTAGCCGTTATGCTGCCGGAATTATTCCGAGTTTCTGTGGATCATTCCCTTCGCATTATAATCCTTTCCGCCTTCATCATGTCTTGTTATCCTTGAATCCATCATGCAACCTATTCTGATTGTTGATTTTTATCACACAGGATGTCAGGTGGAACTCGTAGTGCTGTTCGTCGGAATCGAGACCGTGTTCGGAATCGAAATGATGATGAACCTCTACCACCGCCTTCTGCGGAGGAAATCATGATGGAAGCTGAGAAGAATCAACGTGATCAAACACGCCTTTTGGAGCTCATCGAGCAGAATACCGCTTGTCAGCGTAATGTGGAAGTGAGCATTCAGGATTTCATCCTCCTCAAGCCACCGGTATTTCGATGTTCTTCTGAGCCCCTTGAAGCTGATGATTGGCTCCGTTCCATCGAGCGTAAGCTTGATACTGCACATGTTGCTCCCGATGATCGAGTTATATTCGCGGCATACTTTCTGGAAGGTGCTGCCGCTGAATGGTGGGAGAACTATGTTTCTATGCAGCCAGATGGTCACCTAGTGACTTGGCAGGAGTTTTGTGTTTCCTTTCGAGGGTACCACCTTCTGGATGAGTTGATGGAGTGCAAGAAAGAAGAGTTCTGCAACCTGACTCAAGGAGAGATGTCCATCCATGAGTATGTGAGAGAGTTCAACCGTCTTGCTCGTTATGCCCAAGATGAGATCACCACCGACGCCAGAAAGTAGGCAAGGTTCCGTAAGGGACTTAGCCCAATCCTTCGTCATGATCTCAACCTCCTTGAATTTGCCACCTTTGAGGATTTAGTCAACAGATCCTTCAGAGCTGAGCATGGCAATGAAATTTTCGAGGAGTCCCGCAAGCATGCTCTTGAGCTTGCTCCTTCTTCAAGTTCAGCCCCTCAGAAACGCCGAAATTGGATTCCAACCAATGTCATACCTCAAAGCCTTCTCCAGAGGCCACCACCAAATATATGCCATCCACCTCAACACATTGTTCCACCCCGGAATGATGGTGTGCAGCCAAGTAATCCCACTCCCAGTAATTCAGACAGGGTATGCTTTAAGTGTGGTCTTCCAGGCCATTACTATCGTCAATGCCCTCAGGTCTTGATGGCACCACGTCATTCTCGACCCAAGCCTCCAAAGAAATCAACCACCAAAGCCTTTCTAGCAAAGCCTTCATCCACTAGTAGTGGTTGTGTGAACCAAATCTCAGTTGAGGAAACCACTGATGCTTCTGACGTCATTCTTGGCACACTCCCAGTCAATCATGTCCCCGCCTCCGTTCTTTTCGATCCAGGAGCTTCTCATTCATTCATGTCAGAGAGTTATGCACTTCGTCATGAGTTTCCCTTTGAAGAAATGTTTTCTCCAATGATCATTCAAACTCCTGGTTCAAAGTGGCAAACTAATAGAGTAAGCCATGAAAATCAAATTGCAATTGAGGGTTTAGTATTCCTTGCTTCACTTATAGCCCTCAAGTCTTCGGACATTGATGTCATCCTAGGAATGGATTGGTTATCAAGGCAAAATGCTTTCCTTGATTGTAAGGCCAAATCAGTTAAACTCACCCATCCTTCAGGCCAGATCATTGACTACACATCACCCAACTCTAAAATCCAGATGCATACTTTGAATGTGCTTCCCCTTCCTGATCTTGAAGATGTTCCGGTGGTTCATGACTTCCCGGATGTCTTTCCTGAAGAGCTGCCGGGAATGCCACCCGACAGGTGTGTAGAATTCATAGTGGATCTTATACCAGACACAACCCCAATTTCCAGACGACCATATAGAATGGCCCCACATGAGTTAGCTGAGCTAAAAACCCAACTTGATGCTTCGTTGGCAAAAGGCTTCATCCGCCCTAGCTCATCGCCGTGGGGTTGCCCCGTTCTGTTCGAAATGAAGAAAGATGGAACAGAAAGGATGTGCGTAGACTATCGCCCGCTAAATCTAGCGACGATAAAGAACAAGTACCCACTGCCCAGGATCAATGATCTTTACGATCAACTTGCTGGATCCTCTGTCTTCTCCAAAATGGATTTGAGATTAGGCTATCATCAAATCAAAATCCGAAACGAGGACATTCCCAAAACGGCTTTCACTACTCGTTATGGTCTTTACGAGTATACCGTCATGTCCTTTGGTTTAACCAATGCCCCCGCCACATTCTCGCGCTTGATGAATTCGATCTTCATGGAGTACCTAGATAAATTTGTTGTAGTTTATCTTGATGACATTCTCATCTACTCGAAGAACGAAGAAGAGCACGCATAACATCTTAGGTTGGTATTGATGAAGCTTAGAGAGCATCGCCTTTATGCCAAGTTCTCCAAGTGTGAATTTTGGCTACCAGAAGTTACCTACTTAGGCCATGTGATTTCTGCGAAAGGTGTTGCAGTCAATCCCGAGAGAGTTCAGGGCTTCCTTGACTGGACTCCACCTGAATCGGTTAAGCAAGTTAGGAGTTTTCTTGGGCTAGCCAGCTATTGCCGCCGCTTCGTCGAGAACTTTTCTAAAGTTGCAAAGCCTCTTACTGAACTCCTCAAGAAAGATAAGAAATTACAATGGTCCCCCAAGTGCGAGGAAAGCTTTCAAGAGCTAAAAAGAAGATTGACTTCTGCACCCGTACTTGCACCTCCAGACACCAAAAGGGAATTCGAGATCTATTGTGATGCTTCACGGCAAGGGTTAGGATGCATACTTATGCAAGATCGACATGTGGTAGCTTATGCTTCACGCCAGTTGCATCCACATGAAGAGAACTATCCTACCCATGATCTTGAACTCGCTGCCGTAGTTCCTGCCCTGAAGACATGGCGACATTACCTCCTTGGTAATCGTTGTGAGATCTATTCCGACCACCAAAGCCTCAAATATATTTTCACCCAGCCAGATCTTAATCTCAGGCAAAGACGCTGGATTGAGTTGATAAAAGATTATGACTTAGGAATTTCTTACACCCCACGCAAGGCCAACGTCATGGCTGATGCACTAAGTCGTAAGTCGTATTGTAACAACCTCATGTTACAACAGTATCAACCACTTCTTCATGAGGAATTTCGAAAGCTCAACCTCGAGATTGTTCCTCGTGGATCTCTTTTCAACTTGGTGGCGAAACCAACCCTTGAGGATCAAATCAGAGTTTCCCAAAGGCGTGCACGAGGTGTTCGCCGGATCAAGGAGAACATTGCTAGTGGAGTTGCTAAATGTTTCTCCATAGATAGTAAAGGAGCGGTATTCTTTGAAAATCGTTTGTTAGTACCTAAGAATAAGGATCTACGGCAACTCATCCTCAAAGAAGCCCATGACACACCCCTCTCAATTCATCCCGGTAGCACAAAAATGTACCGAGATCTACGCCAGAGATTTTGGTGGACCAGGATGAAGAGAGACATTGCTCGATTTGTTGCTGAATGTGATATTTGTCGTCCCATTAAGGCAGAACACCAAAGACCTGCTGGTACACTTCACCCTTGTCCTATTCCCTAGTGGAAATGGGACAAAGTCGGTATGGACTTCATCACCGGCTTTCCAAAAACCCAGAAAGGAAATGATGCCATCTTCGTTTTCATAGATAGGCTTTCCAAAGTTGCTCACTTCCTTCCCGTTCGCGATTCTATAACTGCTAGTCAGTTAGCGGACTTGTATATCTCTAGAATAGTGTCTCTTCATGGTGTTCCTTTGGTGATAAATTCTGATCGTGGCAGCCTTTTCACCTCTAGATTCTGGGGAAGCTTTCAGAATGCTATGGGAACTCATCTATCCTTTAGTACAGCTTTCCATCCTCAGTCTAGCGGTCAAGTCGAAAGGGTTAATCAAATCTTGGAAGACATGCTCAGAGCTTGTGTTATCTCTTTTGGAAAGAATTGGGAGAAATCTCTTCCCTTCGCCGAATTTGCTTATAACAATAGTTTTCAATCTAGTCTGAACATGGCTCCTTTTGAACTCCTCTGTGGACGACGATGTCGAACACCCCTAAACTGGTCAGAAACCGGTGAAAGACAATTCTTTGGACCGGATATGATCAAGGAAGCAGAAGAGCAAGTTCGCATTGTTCGTGATCGTTTGAAAACCGCTTAGTCTCATCAAAAGAGCTACTATGATCGTCATCATAGAGAGGAGAGCTACAATATTGATGAGAAGGCTTACCTTCGGGTTACTCCTCTGAAGGGAACCCAAAGATTCTGTATCAAAGGCAAGTTGGCCCCACGTTACATCGGACCTTTCCGCATTCTAGCTAAACATGGAGAAGTTGCCTACCAACTTGAACTACCCCCTCACCTTTCCCGAGTACATGATGTATTCCATGTGTCAGAACTCAGGCGTTGCTTCAAGGACCCCATCCGCGAAGTCGACCATGAAACGCTTGATCTCCAAGATGACCTTTCTTATCGAGAGTACCCTGTTCATATTCTTGATTCAGCAGAACGTGTCACTCGTCGTCAGAAGATCAAGTTCCTGAAAGTACAATGGTCACATCACTCCGAGAAAGAAGCAACCTGGGAAAGAGAAGACCTCCTCCGTGCCGAGTACCCCACCTTCCTCCCGACGACTTCTGAATCTCGGGACGAGATTCTTTTGAGTGGGGGCGAGTTGTCAGAACCCCAACTAGGGTAAGTGCTAGGGTTTGTTTGATCCCTTTGCATCATGCAAAAATTCCAAAAATAAATTCAAAAATGGGGGAAAGAAAAGCCCTGAGAAATTAAATCAAATGGCCAGATAAAAATCTTTTTCCAAAAATCATTTGAATGTTTGGAAAATTCCTAGAATTGTTGCTGATCATTGCAAAAGTGGTTTGGGGATTTTCCCATGCCCATGGAATATTCAAAAATTCAAAAGGTGCATTGGAAATTAAATTAAACTCCAATTTGAATTTAAATTCAAATTGTTTGAATTTCAAAAGTCACCAAAACTTATGAGTGGCTAGCTATATATGTTATAAGCCCACATAAAAGTTTTCATGATTTTATAAAATGCCTTGCTATTTTTATTTGGGGAAAAACAAATAACAGAAAGAAATAACAGAAGAAAAGGAAAAAGAAAAACCCAGCCCAACCCCTACGGCCTCGGGCCCAACTAGACTTCCCCGGCCCAGCCCACGACAGCCTTGTCGTCTTCTTCCCCGCGCTGCCAAGCAGCTCGCTGGAGGGGCAGAGCGCGGCGACGACGCCACCGCGACGTCTCGCGTATTCCTGGCCACCCAGGCCCCCTCTCCTCGCCAAGAAGCCGCCACGCGCACGCCGCACCTTTCCCCCTTGCCCGTGGTCACCCTCGCCTTTTCCTTCCTCGTCTTCTCCGTGAGCACCCGAGAGACTACCGGAGCGCCGCCGTGATTCCGCGCGGCCAGAGACAGCCAACGGCGGCGAGAAGTTGTCCCGGAAGATCGTCGTAGACGCAAGCCACGCCGTGCAGGAGCTGCCCGACCAATTCTGCCCCGAACGGCCGCAAGCCTCGTTGACATCTCGCCGGAGCCGCCGGATTCCGTTGACGATTCCGTCGTCACCAGGGCACCTTCGACCTCGCTGTCGCCTCCAACACATTCCTGGTGAGCAGGCGCTTCTAAACCCTAAGCTCAATCCTCCTGTTGCACCTCCTAGCCACCCCCACCATGGAAGTCGAAGCTTGGACCCGCCATGGCCGACGAGGTGCAAGCTCCCATGCCTCCCTTCCCTTGCCGAGATGCGCATGGTGCTACTAAGTCCCCCAGGGTCACGATGCCCTAGCCCATTGCCAAAACGCCCCACTGCCACGCGATGTCTGCGGTAAACGGACTCCGGCCGCCGCGAAAGTTGAAGCCGGCGACGTTGAGGACCTCCCCGGCGACGCGCAGCTAGCTTCCGAGAAGCGCACGTCCACGGGCTACAATTTGGTAGCCCTAGAGCTGCGTTTGGCTGCCGGAATCGCAGTCCAGTGAGGATGCCGCCGTGTTTTGGCGTCGCCGGCGGCGAGCCGACATGGCCGGCCATTAAGGCCTTATTTAGCCTAAGCTAATTACCCCCTAGGGCCACTAACAGGTGGGCCCCCTGGCCCCCTAAACCCCTCTGTTAACTAAACAGAGAGGGATTAGCCCCTCTCCCACTGACAGGGCTGGCCCAGCTGTTAGCCCCCCCCCCTGTGACATCACCCCCACATCAGCATGACGCAATAAAGGTTTTCCAGACATTTAAAATACTCCAGAAATTACAGAAAATTGAATAAACTTTGGAAAATCGTAACTAATTCATATGAACTCCAATTTGGACATATAATATATGAAAAATTATCAGAAAAATCCAAGGATTATGAATATGGTCTCTGTTTTCATGTTTGACCATTTTAAAATGGGTGAACAGTGCAAAACATCCATATGGCTTTATTTCAAATTCAAATTTGAAGCACATTTGCAAATGACTTTGCATTTGACTTCTTTTAAATGGAATTGTACCCACATTGTGATCAAGAACATCACCATTTCAATATTGAACATGTGTTTGAGCATTGCAAATAAATTTATACCTTGTTTGATTGTTTGCTCGATAGACGTGCAACTGGAACCGGAGGCCACCCCCTTCGTTGAAGACCCCGATATCGAACCTCGTCAGCAAGGCAAGCAAACCCCATTGATCATGTCTATAAAATCCCTATTCCCTCTCAGTCTCGCTTATGAATGTTTAGGAGATCATCTTGTATCGATTCTACCGCATAGTTGAACCCATATCCTTTGCATGACCTATCATCTTGTCACAGTAGTAAGCAAACCACAATCCTAGCTGACATAGGAGTTGTTTGATACCATGTGGCCCCTGCAACTTTTACAGCTTATTGCATGCTTAGTGTTACAGTGAGGTTGCTTTTGATGTGAGTCGGGATGATGGTGAACATGGTGTTGATGAAAGTGAAACTGTGTTGGTGAATCCACCCTAATACAAGGTGAACGATGAGAGGCTGCGTAGGAGTACACAGTGGGTTGTCTCGTTGAACACCGCCTTAAGCATCGAGTTCTTGTATGGTAATCCAAGACAAAGAGTACAACCACACATTGGGATCACTGACCCCTCTCGGCCTAGTACCTTGATCCGTGTCGACGTCCAGGAGTCACATTAGTTCGGGCTTTCCATTTGACATGTGCATAGAAAAAGAACGAAGGAAATGGTTGCATCATATAGATATGTGGGTCCACCTGTGAGGCAATAAAACCATCTTCCAGAGGTGGCATCTCGGTCACCTACATTGTTTGAGTCTGTTTCGTTGATCCGGCCGGGCTCTCGAGCGGAGGCAAACTCAGATAGTCGACTCCTGGAATAGACCGATTGTGAGCGAAGTGTCATGGTGAACATCCTCGCTGTCACCTCTTGAACGGTGGCGAGCCCTGGCGGTAACCGATGGTCATGTGTGTGTAGCTTACACCCTTGCAAGGTTAACAAAACTATTCGAATAGCCGCGTCCGCGGTTAAGGACTACATGGAACCTGTACCTAATTATTAGACAACTTGAACTGGATACTTCTAAAATAC
This sequence comes from Bromus sterilis, assembly GCA_950022295.1. NCBI lineage: Eukaryota > Viridiplantae > Streptophyta > Magnoliopsida > Poales > Poaceae > Bromus > Bromus sterilis. The sequence continues at coordinate 339,281,634 of OX465596.1, read as the reverse complement.
ACCAAGATAAGTGTGAGTGCTATGGCGTGCTTTCTCGTGGGGAAGTCGAGGAAGGCACCATAGTGGTGTATTGGTTGGAGATGTATTGGACTCATGTACGCTTCTTACCTCAAGTCTGGTACTCGTAGGTCAGGATTAGCCAAGTCAAAGCTGGCACTTCTGCATGATGAAACCCCACCTCCCTTTACATTGATACTTGAGCATGAGTAGTATAGATCTGATGTAAGTCTTGCTGAGTACGACTTTGTACTCACGTTTGCTTATTCTATGTTTTAGATGAGAACCCGGACCCCGATGGAGTCACCGACCTGAAGCTCGACGTTGACTAAGTTAGCATAGTCACAGACAGCAGTCTGGTCCCTCGTGGAAGGGCATGTTTGTTTACAAGGCTTCTCTAAGCCATTTGTTAAACTTGTATGTACTCAGACCTAATTTGCTTCCGTTGTATGATGTAATGCGATCACAGACATGTGATCTTTGTATGCTCTATGTGTATATCAATAAAGAGTACTTTGTAGAGTTATGTGATGATACCTGCTGTTCATACTAGGCATGTGTGCTGCGTGTATGTTTATAACATGCATGTCTTAGTATGGGTTTTCGAGACCTTAGTTGTGATCTGGCTGGCGGTCCTTTATAAACCAAGTGGCCATTAGATGTGCGCAGCTTGGGGCATCACGATGCGATTGTTCGTGACTCTGTCACGTGCACACTTTGTTGTATGATCGAGCCCGCCCTAGACCCCGACTAAGTGATCGGGCTGGAGTAAGTCTATGTAAGAGTTAAGGTTCAATCGATAACATGGTTGAGGTGACTTGTCTATGAGTATGGGATTCACCACCCATAAGCATTTAGACTTGTGAGCGGACGATGAGGACCCATCTCAGTTGATCATCCGACCTGAATGGGATGCCCCTCATGTTCGATGCTTACCGAGAACGTTCTGTGCTTGGCCTTGTCTGCTTAGACAAGTGGGTACGGTTCTCAGCTCTCCATGTGATTGCATCGTGACTGGAATTACATACGCTAACCCCGGGTCCCGATAGGAGGCCACCCACTTCGTTGAAGACACCGTGTGTGAACCTCGTCAGCAAGGCAAGCAAAACCCCCATTGATCATGTCGATAAAATCCCATTTCCCTCTCAGTCTCGCTTATGCATGAAATAGGATGATCACCTTGTTATCGATTCTACCGCATAGTTGAACCCATATCCTTGGCACGAATTATCATCTTGTCACAGTAGTAAGCAAACCATAATCCTAGTTGACATAGGAGTTGATTGATATCATATGGCCCCTGCAACTGTTAAAGCTTACTGCATGCTTAGAGTTTACAATGAGGATACTTTTGATCTGTGAGTCGGGTTGGTAGTGATCATGGTGTTGATGAAGGTGAAGATGTGTCGGTGAATCCACCCTAATACAAGGTGAACGATGAGAGGCTGTGTAGGATTACACAATGGGTTGTCTCGTTGAAAACCCCCTAAAGTCTGAGTTCTTGTGTGGTGATCAAAGAAGAAGAGTGCAACCACACATTGGGCTCACTGACCCCTCTCGACCTAGTACCTCACCCCGTTCCGAACCCTAGAAGTCGCATTAGTTCGCAAGTTCTGGTAGGGTTGTGGCACGGTCTGCGAAGTGGAAGAACGGCTACATAGACCGACTTGGGACCCTGCACACATCATTTGAGGCTGTACTGGAACCTCGACCGGACTTACATACGGATCCCCCTCAGATAGGCGACTCTCTGGACTAGAACGGAGTTGTGGGCGAAGTGTTGTGGTGAACATCCTCGCCGACACCCGTTGAATGGTGTCGAGGCCAAAGGCGGTAACTGATGGTCATGTGTGTGTAGCGGTACACCCCTGCAGGGTTAACAAAATTATTCGAATAGCCGCGTCCGCGGTTATGGACTGCATGGAAAGTTTAGCTTGATTATTCAACAACTTCAATGGATACTTTAAAACTTCCAAGATAAGTGTGAGTTCTATGGCGTTCTTTCTCATGGGAAGTCGAGGAATGCACCATAGTGGAGTAATTGCTTGGGAGACTTGGATAGTGGACTCGTGTACGCTTCTTACCTCATTCTGGTATTCATAGTACAGGACTAGCCAAGTCAAAGCTGACACTTCTGCATTGAAACCCCACCTCCCTTTTCCTTGATACTTGTGCATGAGTAGTATAGTTTCTACGTAAGTCTTGCTGAGTACGACTTTGTACTCACGTTTTCTTATTCTATGTTTTCGATGAACCCACTGACCCCGAAGGTGGATTCTTCCTGGAGCTCGACGACTGAAACCAAGCTAGTGTAGTCCCAGTCAGCAGACTGGTTCCCTCGAGGAGGGCTTGTGTTTAACTAAGGCTTCTTAAGCCATTTGTTAAACTTGTCTGTACTCAGACCTAATTTTCTTCCGGATGTTTGATGTAATGTTGGATCACAGTCTTGTGATCTCTTTGTGCACTCTGTAAGAGTTAAATAAAGTTGTATACTTTATAGAGAATTATAATAATACCTCTTGTTCATACTAGACCTGTATGCTGCATGAATGATTATAACATGCATGTCTTAGTATGGGTTTTCGAGAGCTTGGTTGTGATCTTGTTGGCGGTCTTTTATACACCAAGTGGCCCTTAGATGTGCGCTGCTTGGGGCATCGCGATGCGATTGCTCGTGACTCTGTCACGTGGCACACTTTGTTGTATGATCGAGCCCGCCCGAGACCCCGACTAAGTGATCGGGCTGGAATATGTTCATGTAAGTGTTAGAATACAATCGATAGTATGGTTGAGGCGACTTGTCTATGAGTATGGGAGTTCACCACCCATATCATTTAGACTTGTGTGCGGACGATGAGGACCCACCTCAGGTTATCATCCGGCCTGAAAAGGATGCCCCTCACATTCGATGCTCTCCGAGAGCGTTCCGTGCTTGGCCTTGTCTGCTTAGACAAGTGGGTACGGCTCTCAGCTCTCCATATGATTGTGTTGTGACAAGACTTGCATTCGCAAACCGCGGGTCCTGACAACTACGGCACTGACTGCTTGGTTGTTGGATGAAATATAGAGTAGCATCGGGGCCTGGGACAGTTGCTTCTTTAGTGCTTCCAGGGCTTGATCGGCTTCATCATCCCAGACGATTTTTTCCGACTTTCGCAAGAGTCGGTATATGGGGTTTGCCTTTTCCTCTAGCCGGCTGACAAACTGACTTAGGGTAGCTACGCATCCTGTGAGTCGTTGGACTCCCTTCACGGAGGCCGGCTTCTGGAGAGACATGATGGCATTGATCTTCTCCGGGTTTGCCTCAATGCCTCTTTATGATACTATGTACCCCAGGAGCTTCCCTGCAGGAACCCCGAAGGTGCACTTGGCCGGGTTTAACTTCATCTGGTACTTGTGCAGATTTTTGAAGGTCTCCTAGAGGTCACTAATAAGTGAGTCGGCAACTTGAGACTTGATGACTATATCATCCACGTAAGCGTGCACATTGTGCCCAATTTACTCCTTGAGGCAGTTTTGCACTGTTCACTGATATGTGGATCCTGCATACTTCAAGCGGAAAGGAAAAGAAGTATAGCAGTATATCCCAAAAGGAGTGATGAAGGGTGTTTTCTCCTGGTATTCTAGATACATCTTGATCTGATGATAACCAGAGTAGGCATTGAGAAAGCACAGGAGCTCGCATCCCGCAGTAGAGTCGATGATTTTATCAATGCGAGGTAGCGCGAAGGGATGCTTTGGGCAGGCTTTGTTCAAGTCGGTGTAGTAAATGCACATACGCCAAGTCCCGTTCTTTTTCAAAACGAGGACCGGTTTTGCGAGCCACTCCGGATAAAAAAATCCATGATGAACCCGGCGGCACGGAGCCGGGCTATCTCTTACCCGATGGCGTTCCTCCTTTCGTCATTGAAACGACAAAGGAATTTCTTGACGAATTGCTTGACCGGCTTCAGCTTTGGGTCAATGTCTTGATGGTGCTCAACGAGCTCCCTCGGGACACCTGGCATGTCAGAAGGTTTCCATGCAAAAATGTCCCGATTCTCACGGAGGAACTCGATGAGCGCGCTTTCCTATTTGTCAGATAGCCTTGTCCCAATGATGAACTGCTGGAAGCGTCAGCAGAGACAAAGTCGACTTTCTTTGTGTCTTGAGCCGGTTGGAACTTGGGGTTGTTGTCAAGAGTCGGTTTCTTCAGGATGGTGGTGTCTGCCGGATCTACCTTCTCCTGGAATTCTAACATGTCTTCTTTGGCACAGGCTGACTCAGCAAACTTGACGTGCTGCTCGTCGCACTCTCTAGCTCTGGACCGGCTTCCATCTACTGTGATAGGGCCGTAAGGACCCGACATTTTCATTTCCAGGTAAACGTAGCATGGCCGAGCCATGAACCTGGCATATGCCGGTGTCACAACCCTAGTTTCGGTATGTGCTTTTTATTTATAGAATTAAGGCATCATGTTAAATTTCCTTCTTTAATAATTGGGGATTTGGAAAAGCCTCAAAAAGAATTTAAATAAATGGCCAGACAAAAATCTTATGATGTTTTTGAAAATCTCTATAAATGGGCATGATCACATTTCATGTGTTGTGGGTCCAACCTCATGCCCTAAGATTTTTCAAAAAGTCCAAGAAGGGCATGGAAATTAAATAATACCCCTATTTGATTTGAAATTCAAATTGTTTGAATTTCAAAAATCCCCAAACCTTGTGAGTGGCTATCTCTATGCCTTGTGAGGCCACATAAAAATTTGGAGGATTTTATAAATTGCCTTTCTATTTTATTCAGGGCAAAACAAATTACAGAAAAAGAAAACAGAAAGAAAACAAAGAGAAAAGAGAAAGGGACAAACAGGTCCAACTTAAGCCCCCCACGGCCCAGCCAGCCCAGGCCCACCGCGGCGCCGTTGTCGTCTTCCCCCGGGGACGAGCACACAGCTGCGTTCCCGGCATGCCGTGGCCGCCCAGGGCACGCTGCTGCTCCCCGAGCCCTATCCCCTCGCCAAGACGACGCCCAGAGAGGCCCCTGCCACCTCCCCCTCTCGCCACTTCCGATCTGCCTCTCCTCATCGCCGTTCTAGCGCACAGCCGAAGCCATCGAGAGCACGCCCGTGCACCGCCGCGGCCATCAACGCCCTCTTACCTCGCAACCGTGTCCAGGAGACGACCTGTGATCATCTTCGTCTCCCAAAGCGCGGAATCGAGCCCAGAGGACCCGAGGACGACGCCATCATCGCTTCCTCGCCGCCGGCCGCCATGAATCCCGGCGACCGATTCGCCTCCTCCGTCGATCCTCCGCCTCTCCCGACCTCTCCAAAGTGCTCCTGGTGAGCTGCCGCGTCGAAACCCTCACCCCGCGCTCGTTTTAGCCGCCCCGGTCGTCGTCCTCTTCGAGCAGTAGCTCCGGCTGCCGCGGGCTTCGTCGCCGCCATGGCCCGGGGCCTCCTCAAGGTCCCCCGCGTGCTCTACGCGACGCGCACGAGCGAGGGGAACCCTCCAGTACCTTCCCCGTGCCCTCCCGTGGCCTGCAGCCGGAGTCCGGCGATGCTCCGCCGTGCCCGAGCTGCCGGCCACTTAGGCCTAACCCCCTCCTAATTAACCCTAAGGTCAAGACATGTGGGGCCAGCCCCCTTAATCTTCTAATTAATTTAAACAAACAGAGGAGTTTAGCATTGTGTCACTGACCATGTGGCCCCACATGTCAGCCCCCCTGTGACATCAGCATTGCACCATGCAGATGCAATAAGTGGAATTTCTCTGTTTAATTAAAATCCAGAAATTCCAGAAAATGTTTAATGCTTTGAAATTCAATCACTTTTTAACCATAAATCCAAATCAAACAAATAATATATGAAAAATTATCAGAAAAATGCAAGGAATCCAAATATGAAACTTTCAAGCATGACAAAATAGTATACAAAGATCAAACAGTAGCAAATGCAATTTGGACAAATTTGAATAATCATTTGGAGTTTGAATTTGAATTTCTTCTTCAAATCAACTTCAATTAATATGTTGAAACTAGAACATACACCACATCACTACCATGCCATGCTATGTTATGCATCTTGTTTGAGCATTGCAATGTGATGTTTACATTTTTGTTGTCTCGGTGTTTGCCTCTTCTCGATAGATTCATCGCCGGACGTAGTTTCCGACTGCCCTGAAGATTGACACCTCATGATCGTCAACAAGGCAAGCAAACCCAATTGATCCTGTCTATATAAACCCATTTCCCTCTTGTTCTCTTATGCATGATTAGGTGATTCACATGTTACCGTTCTACCGCTAGTTCAACCCATCCTTTGCATGACCTATCATTGTTGCCACAGTATTAAGCAAACCTCAACCTACCAGATACAAGATTGTTTGTGTTCATCATGTGGCCCTTCATCCATGTTATGCTATGCTAGAGTTGTATGTAATGAAGATGATCCATCTGGGTGATGTATCAGGATGGTAGAGAACAAGGCAATGTAATGGTAATGTGTTGGTGAAGTCACCGTAACAAAGGTGAACAATGAGAGGCTGTGTAGGAGTACACAGTGGGTTGTCTCATTTACACTGCCCTAGGCCCCGAGTTCTCGTGTTGTGATCCAAGACAAGAGTACTTCCACATGCAGGGCTATGGACCCCGTTTGGCCTATTAACTCACCACAACTATGGTCCAGGATTCGCATGGCTTATTCTTTCTTCGATTTGATTTCATATTGTAGCACGGTTTTAGGCAAGCGCAGTTCCATCCGTCGATGTGGGCTTGTCGGACCGTCCATACATCGTCTGGGTCCTGAACGGAAACCCCAGCCAGATTCCTGATTGGGGTACATACTCAGATAGGCGATCCCCTGGACTAGAGTTGGAGCCGTGAGGTAAGTGCCTTGGTGTTTATCCTCGTCCGACATCCGTTTGAAGGATGACGAGTCACGGGCGGTAAGTGATGACACGTGTGTGAAGCGTACACCCCTGGAGGGTAATGATCTATTCGAATAGCCGTGTCTGCGGTTATGGACTACTTGGAGACCTTTACTTGATTATTAGACAACTCAAATGGATACTCTAAAGTTGCCAAGATAAGTGTGAGTGCTATGGGTTGCTTCCTCGTGGGGAAGTCGAGGAGGAATCCATGGTGGTGTATTGCTGTGGTGATCAAGATTAGATGGACTCGTGTGCGCCTCTCATCTCAACTCTATGTAGTCGTAGTACAGGATAGCCAAGTCAAAGCTTTATGCATTATAACCCCACTTTCCTTTCCCTTGATACCTGAGCATGAGTAGTATAGTTTTGATGTAAGTCTTGCTGAGTACGACTTTGTACTCACGTTTGCTTATTCTATGTCTTAGAGACGAGACCACTGACCCTGATGGTGGCCTTGTCGGGACCCGTGGTTAGCGTATCTACAACACAATCATATGGAGAGCCGAGAACCGTACCCACTTGTCTAAGCAGACAAGGCCAAGCACAGAACGTTCTCGGAAAGCATCGAACGTGAGGGGCATCCCATTCAGGCCGGATGATCCACTTTGATGGGTCCTCATCGTCCGCACACATGTCTAAATGATATGGGTGGTGACCTCCCATACTCACAGACAAGTCGCCTCAACCATACTATCGATTGTATTATAACCCTTACATAGACTTACTCCAGCCCGATCACTTAGTCGGGGTCTAGGGCGGGCTCGATCATACATCAAAGTGCGCACGAGACGGAGTCTCGAGCAATCGCATCGCGATGCCCCAAGCTACGCACATCTAAGGGCCACTTGGTGTATAAAAGACCGCCAGCCAGATCACAACTAAGGTCTCGAAAACCAATACTAAGACATGCATGTTATAAACATACACGCAGCACACATGTCTAGTATGAACAGCAGGTATCATTGCAATTCTCTACAATGTATACATCTTTATTGATAACTCTTACAGAGTGCACACAGAGATCACAAGCATGTGATCCAACATTACAACAGACAAGCGGAAGCAAAGTAGGTCTGAGTACAGACAAGTTTAACAAATGGCTTAGAGAAGCCTTATCTAAAAACAAGCCCTCCACGAGGGAACCAGTCGTCTGACTGGGACTACACTAGCTTGGTCTTGGTCTGAGTCTTCCTTCTTCGAGCTTTGGGTATAAGCCACCATCGGGGTCGGTGGGTTCATCTAAAACATAGATTAAGCAAACGTCAGTACAAAATCGTACTCAGCAAGACTTACATAGGAACTATACTACTCATGCACATGTATCAAGGTAAAGGGAGGTGGGGTTTCACTTGCAGAAGTGCCAGCTTTGACTTGGCTAGTCCTGAACTACGAGTACCAGACTTGAGGTAAGAAGCGTACACGAGTCCACTACATCTCTTCAACCAATTACACCACTATGGTGCCTTCCTCGACTTCCCCACGAGAAAGCACGCCATAGTACTCACACTTATCTTGGTGTATTTTAGAAGTATCCAGTTCAAGTTGTCTAATAATCAAGCTAAGCTTTCCAAGCAGTCCTTAACCGCGGACGCAGCTATTCGAATAGTTTTGTTAACCCTGCAAGGGTGTACCGCTACACACACGTGTCATCATTTACCGCCTTTTGCATGTCACCGTTCAAGAGGCGACACCGAGGATGCCACCACAACACTTCGCCCACAGCTCCGTTCTAGTCCAGATAGTCGCCTATCTGAGGGGGATCCGTATGGAAGTCCGGCCGAGGTTCCAGTACAGCCTCAAATGATGTGTGCAGGGTCCCAAGCCGGTCTTGAAAAGCCGTTCATCCACTTCGCAGACCGTGCCACAGCCCTACCAGAACTCCGAACTACTCCGACTCTTGGGGTTCGAACGGGGTGAGGTACTAGGATGAGAGGGGTCAGTGAGCCCAATGTGTGGTTGTACTCTTCTTCTTGGATCACCACAGAAGAACTCGGACTTAAGGCGGTGTTCAACGAAACAACCCACCGTGTACTCCTACACAGCCTATCATCGTTCACCTTGTATTAGGGTAGATTCACCAACACTTTTCTACCATCATCAACACCATGTTCACCATCATCCCGACTCACATCAATAGCAACCTCATTGTACCGCTAAGCATGCAATAAGCAGTAACAAATGCAGGGGCCACATGATATCAATCAACTCCTACATTTGCTAGGATTGTGGTTTGCTTACTACTGTGACAAAATGATAGGTCATGCAAAGGAATGGGTTCATCTATGCGGTAGAAACGTAGCATGGTAATCATCTTATACAATGCATAAGAGAGACATGAGAGGGAATTCGGATTTTATCGACATGATCAATGGGGGTTTGCTTGCCTTGCTGACGAGGTTCGGGTTCGGGGTCTTCAACGAAGGGGGCAGCCTCCTGCTCCGGTTCCACCTCTACTCGACAAACAACAAACAAGGTAGCAAAGTAAATACAATGCACAATCACATGATGGAAGGTTAAAACTTAATGTATATGCTTTGGTGTGTGAAGCAATTCAATTTAAATGGAGTATATTGCAAATTGAATTGCAAATTCAAACTCCAATTTGAATTCAAACTTAGCCAAGTTACATGTGACATTGTTTGATCAATTTGAATCATTTTGAAATGTGTATGATATGCCTCTGATGTGTAAGTGAAATGTAGCATGTTGCCATGGTTCAAGTAGCAAAAACTTTTGAATTGAATTTGATTTAATTCCCTTTAAATCAAATAGCAAATGCTACTGATACCAATTTAAAATCAACTCAAACAAATTTGAAAGTTGGATATTTGGATAGCGTATTTTCTCCTGATCATTTTTCATATATTATTTGTCCAATTTGGAGTTAATATGAATTTTCTATGAATTTCCAAAGTTTGGGCTATTTTCTGGATTTTCTGGAATTTCTTTAATTCAAATGATTCTGGAAATTCATTTACTGCGTCAGCATGACCTCATGCTGGCGTCAGGGGGGGGGGCTGACAGGTGGGCCTAGGCTGTCAGTGGGGGTTAGTTTAATTAGTTTTCTGTTAAACTAACCCTTAGTTAGTTAGGGCCCTGGGCCCACTCGTCAGTGGCCCAGGGGGTGGTTAGTGCTGGGATTAGGGTTAATGGAGGGGCTCGCCGGCGGTTAGCCACCGGTGGCACCAGTGCGCGGCGGCGCACACACGGGAGGTTCTCCCGGCCACCAAATGGCACGGGGAGGGGCACCTAGATGCTCCCCGTTGTCGCCCGCGTCGACATGTGCACATGGCGGGGCAAGGGAGCTGCCGAAGCCTCGCCGGCGACGTGCTCGGGCGGCGGCCGTAGCATGGCCGTGAGGAAATCGGCGTTACGGGCCGCGGGGAGGAGCGTTAGAAGAGGTGAAAGACGCGGGAGCTCACCCCGTAGCGAACGAAGAGGACGGCAAGGTCGGAGGGTACCGGACGGTGGCGGAATCGCCGTTGAGATCCTCGGCGGCCGGCGGCGAGGAATTGATGCTGGTGACGTCTCCAGGGGCCCCTCGGCTCGATTGGAAGCGCTACTCGACGAAGTCTTCAGCGGGGGTGCGCCTGGACATGGTTGTGCGGCGAGTGGCAGCCGTTGGCCAGGATGGTGCACGGCGGTGCTCTCCGGCGGGCTCGGGATGGTCAGGAAATCGATGAGGGGAAGGGCAGAGTGGAAGCGGCGAGTGAGGGGAAAGGAGTGTTGTAGTCTGGGCGCTGTCGTGGCGAGGAGAGGGAGTCCGGGGAGGCCTAGACGGCTCTCGCCGTCGAGGTGGCGGTCGTCGCCCCCGGCATGCTCGACAGCGAGCTGCTTGGGGTACACGACAAGCCCCTCGTGGGCTTGGGCTGGGGTGCAGTTAGTTGGGCCCGAGGCCGAAGGGGTGGGCTGCGATTTCCTTTTTCTATTTTTCTTCTGTTTTTCTGTGTTTTCCTTTTCTGTAAATTGTTTTTCCTCTGGATAAAATAGCAAAGCATTTTATAAAATCTTGAAAACTTTTATGTGGGCTTATAAAATATATAGCTAGCCACTCACAAGTTTGGGAGATTTTTGAAATTCAATTGATTTGAATTTCAACTCAAATAGGGGTATTATTTAATTTCCAAGCCCTGTTTGGAATATTTGAAAAATCTTGGTGCATGCAGTAGGACCCACTTCTCTTTATATGTGAGCATGCATATATATAAGACTTTTCAAAAATACCAGAGGAAATTTTGGAACAAATTTTTGTCTGGCCATTTGAAGTAAATTCTTTAGGGCTTTTCTTTTCCCCATTTTTGAATTTCTTTTTGAAATTTTTACATGATGCAAAGGCCTAAGCTTAACCTAGCACATACCTAACTTGGGTTGTGACAACTCGCCCCCACTCAAAACGGTACTCGGCACTAAGATGGTCTTCTCTTTCCCACGTGGCTTCTTTCTCGGAGTGGTGTGACCACTAAACTTTCAGAAACTTGATCTTCTTTCGGCGAGTGACACGCTCTGCTGAATCAAGAACACGAACAGGGTATTCCCGATAAGAAAGGTCATCTTGGAGATCAAGCGTTTCATGGTCGACTTTGCGGATGTGGTCCTTGAAGCAACGCCTGAGTTGGGACACATGGAATACATCATGTACTCGGGAAAGGTGCGGGGTAGTTCAAGTTGGTAGGCAACTTCTCCACGTTTAGCAAGAATGCGGGAAGGTCCGATGTAACGTGGGGCCAATTTTCCTTTGATACCGAAACGTTGGGTTCCCTTCAGAGGAGTAAGCCGGAGGTAAGCCTTCTCATCCAGATTGTAGCTCTCTTGCCTATGATGACGATCATAGTAGCTTTTCTGACGAGACTGGGCTTCTTTCAATTGAGCACGAATAATGCGAACTTGCTCTTCTGCTTCCTTGATCATGTCCGGTCCAAAGAATTGTCTTTCACCGGTTACTGACCAGTTAAGGGGTGTTCGGCATCGTCGTCCATATAGGAGTTCAAAAGGAGCCATGTTCAGACTAGATTGAAAACTATTGTTATAAGCAAATTCGGCGAATGGAAGAGACTTCTCCCAATTCTTTCCGAATGAGATAAGACAAGCTCTGAGCATGTATTCAAGAATTTGGTTAACCCTTTCGACTTGACCACTAGACTGAAGATGGAAAGCCATACTAAAGGAGAGATGAGTTCCCATAGCATGTTGGAAGCTTCCCCAAAATCTAGAGCTGAAAAGGCTACCGCGATCAGAATTGATCTCCAAAGGAACACCGTGAAGAGACACAATTCTAGAGACATACAAGTCCACTAACTGCCTAGCAGTTATAGACTCGCGAACTGGAAGGAAGTGAGCAACTTTGGAAAGCCTATCTATGACAACGAAGATGGCATCGTTTCCTTTCTGGGTTTTTGGAAAGCCGGTGATGAAGTCCATACCGACTTTGTCCCATTTCCACTCGGGAATAGGCAAAGGTTGAAGTGTACCAGCAGGTCTTTGATGTTCTGCCTTAATGCGACGACAAACATCACATTCGGCAACAAATTGAGCAATGTCTCTCTTCATCCTAGTCCACCAAAATCTCTGGCGTAGATCTCGGTACATTTTTGTGCTACCGGGATGAATCGAGAGGGGTGTGTCATGGGCTTCTTTGAGGATGAGTTGCCTTAGTTCCCTATTCTTAGGTACTACCAAACGATTTCCAAAGAATACCGTTCCTGTACTATCTGTGGAGAAACATTTAGCAACTTCGCTAGCAATGTTCGCCTTGATCCGGCGTACACCTCGTGCACGTCTTTGGGAAACTATGATTTGATCCTCAAGGTTTGGTTTCACCACCAAGTTGAAAAGAGATCAACGAGGAACAACCTCGAGATTAAGCTTTCGAAATTCCTCATGAAGAAGTGGTTGATACTGTTGTAACATGAGGTTGTTACAATACGACTTACGACTTAGTGCATCAGCCATGACATTGGCTTTGCCTGGGGTGTAAGAAATTCCTAAGTCATAATCTTTTATCAACTCAATCCAGCGTCTTTGCCTGAGATTAAGATCTGGCTGGGTGAAAATGTATTTGAGGCTTTGGTGGTCGGAATAGATCTCACAACGATTACCAAGGAGGTAATGTTGCCAAGTTGTTAGGGCATGAACTAAAGCAGCGAGTTCAAGGTCATGGGTAGGATAGTTCTCTTCATGTGGCCGCAACTGGCGTGAAGCATAAGCTACCACATGTCGATCTTGCAGAAGTATGCATCCTAACCCTTGCCGTGATGTGTCACAATAGATCTCGAAATCCTTTTTGGTGTCTGGAGGTGCAAGTACGGGTGCAGAAGTCAACCTTCTTTTTAGCTCTTGAAAGATTTCCTCGCACTTGGGAGTCCATAGGAATTTCTTATCTTTCTTGAGGAGTTCAGTTAGAGGCTTTGCAACTTTAGAAAAGTTCTCGACGAAGCGGCGGCAATAGCTGGCTAGGCCAAGAAAACTCCTAACTTTCTTAACCGATTTAGGTGGAGTCCAGTCAAGGACGGCCTGAACTCTCTCGGGATTCACAACAATGCCTTTTGCAGAAATCACGTGGCCTAAGTAGGTCACTTCTGGTAGCCAAAATTCACACTTGGAGAATTTAGCATACAGGCGATGCTCTCTAAGTTTCATCAATACCAGCCTTAGGTGTTCGGCATGTTCTTCTTCGTTCTTCGAGTAGATGAGAATATCAACGTAGATAAACCACAACAAATTTATCTAAGTACTCCATGAAGATCGAATTCATCATGCGTGAGTAAGTGGCGGGGGAATTGGTTAAACCAAAGGACATGACGGTGTACTCGTAAAGACCATAAAAAGTAGTAAAGCCGTTTTGGGAATGTCCTCGTTTTGGATTTTGATTTGATGATAACCTAATCTCAAATCCATCTTGGAGAAGACAGAGGATCCTGCAAGTTGATCATAAGGATCATTGATCCTGGGCAATGGGTACTTGTTCTTTATCGTCGCTAAATTTAGCGGGCGATAGTCTACGTACATCCTTTCTGTTCCATCTTTCTTCGTTACGAACAGAACGGGGCAACCCCATGGCGATGAGCTAGGGCGGATGAAGCCTTTTTTCCAACAAAGCTTCTAGTTCGGTTTTAAGCTCAGCTAACTCACGTGGGGACATTTTGTATGGTCGTCTAGAAATTGGTGCGGTTCCTGGTACAAGATCCACTATAAACTCTACACATCTGTCGGGTGGCTAGGTTTAAGGGGTTGGATCTCTGGATAGCTTCCTAGAGGGATGACCAAGGTTTACTAGGGGCTACAACAGATATGTCAGAGTAGCAAAGTACCCCAACACGATGGTTAGTGTGGTTCTTCTGGCTAGAAGACATCTAAAGTGGGAGAAAGAGCTGCAAATGAAACACTATAGGTTTCTAGAAGAAAACATACATCAAACTCTATGGAACTGTTGGGCATGCCACCTAGAAGTTCTTCTAAAAGGACAACCGAAAAGGAGGGAAGAATTTTGCAAAGGCATCAGATTTTGAAGAAACCTGGAATGACTCGGACAGCATAACGGCTGTAATTGCAAGAAAACAATTTTCTTTCAATGTAGATACAACACTTACATAATACGATGTAAGAAATCAGCATTACAACAATGCTAGGAAACCGGACACAACTTTCCTACGGCTACAAGGAAGCAAACAACGAGATGTTCTAATCAGACAGGGGTGAGCCTAGTCTTATCTTCCCGTAGAATAAGATGAGGGTGACTCAGAACTCAGAACGATGAGGGTAAGGAGAAAAATTAAGCCTTACGTTGTTCCCTTATATACCCAGAGTAACTATATAACTATAGAAGGCTAGACTCGACTTCGGCCAAGGCTGATAATCCTACAGTCAGTCCTGCTCTGATACCAAGTCTGTAGGGACCCGTGGTTAGCGTATGCAAGCCTCGCTACAACACAATCATATGGAGAGCCGAGAACCGTACCCACTTGTCTAAGCAGACAAGGCCAAGCAGAGAACGTTCTCGGAAAGCATCGAACGTGAGGGGCATCCCATTCAGGTCGGATGATCCACTGAGATGGGTCCTCATCGTCCGCACACAAGTCTAAATGATATGGGTGGTGAACTCCCACACTCATAGACAAGTCGCCTCAACCATACTATCGATTGTATTATAACCCTTAGATAGACTTACTCCAGCCCGATCACTTAGTCAGGGTCTAGAGCGGGCTCGATCATACATCAAAGTGTGCACGAGACGGAGTCTCGAGCTATCGCATCGCGATGCCCCAAGCTGCGCACATCTAAGGGCCACTTGGTGTATAAAAGACCGCCAGCCAGATCACAACTAAGGTCTCGAAAACCCATACTAAGACATGCATGTTATAAACATACACGCAGCACACATGTCTAGTATGAACAAGAGGTATCATTGCAATTCTCTACAATGTATACATATTTATTGATAACTCTTACAGAGTGCACATAGAGATCACAAGCATGTGATCCAACATTACAACAGACAAGCGGAAGCAAAGTAGGTCTGAGTACAGACAAGTTTAACAAATGGCTTAGAGAAGCCTTATCTAAAAACAAGCCCTCCGCGAGGGAACCAGTCGTCTGACTGGGACTACACTAGCTGGGTCTTGGTCTGAGTCTTCCTTCTTCGAGCTTCGGGTATAAGCCACCATCGGGGTCGGTGGGTTCATCTAAAACATAGATTAAGCAAACGTCAGTACAAAATCGTACTCAGCAAGACTTACATAGGAACTATACTACTCATGCACATGTATCAAGGTAAAGGGAGGTGGGGTTTCACTTGCAGAAGTGCCAGCTTTGACTTGGCTAGTCCTGAACTACGAGTACCAGACTTGAGGTAAGAAGCGTACACGAGTCCACTACATCTCCTCAACCAATTACACCACTATGGTGCCTTCCTCGACTTCCCCACGAGAAAGCACGCCATAGTACTCACACTTATCTTGGTGTATTTTAGAAGTATCCAGTTCAAGTTGTCTAATAATCAAGCTAAGCTTTCCAAGCAGTCCTTAACCGCGGACGCGGCTATTCGAATAGTTTTGTTAACCCTGCAAGGGTGTACCGCTACACACACGTGTCATCATTTACCGCCTTTTGCATGTCACCTTTCAAGAGGCGACACCGAGGATGCCACCAAAACACTTCGCCCACAGCTCCGTTCTAGTCCAGAGAGTCGCCTATCTGAGGGGGATCCGTATGGAAGTCTGGATGAGGTTCCAGTACAGCCTCAAACGATGTGTGCAGGGTCCCAAGCCGGTCTTGAAAAGCCGTTCATCCACTTCGCAGACCGTACCACAGCCCTACTAGAACTCCGAACTACTGCGACTCTTGGGGTTCGAACGGGGTGAGGTACTAGGATGAGAGGGGTCAGTGAGCCCAATGTGTGTTTGTACTCTTCTTCTTGGATCACCACACAAGAACTCGGACTTAAGGCGGTGTTCAACGAGACAAAATGATAGGTCATGCAAAGGAATGGGTTCATCTATGCGGTAGAAACGTAGCATGGTAATCATCTTATACAATGCATAAGAGAGACATTAGAGGGAATTGGGATTTTCTCGACATGATCAATGGGGGTTTGCTTGCCTTGCTGACAAGGTTCGGGTTTGGGGTCTTCAACGAAGGGGGCAGCCTCCTGCTCCGGTTCCACCTCTACTCGACAAACAACAAACAAGGTAGCAAAGTAAATACAATGCACAATCACATGATGGAAGGTTGAAACTTGATGTATATGCTTTGATGTGTGAAGCAATTCAATTTAAATGGAGTATATTGCAAATTGAATTGCAAATTCAAACTCCAATTTGAATTCAAACTTAGCCAAGTTACATGTGACATTGTTTGATCAATTTGAATCATTTTGAAATGTGTATGATATGCCTCTGATGTGTAAGTGAAATGTAGCATGTTCCCATGGTTCAAATTGCAAAAACTTTTGAATTGAATTTGATTTAATTCCATTTAAATCAAATAGAAAATGCTACTGATCCCAATTTTAAATCAACTCAAACAAAGTTGAAAATTGGATATTTGGATAGCGTATTTTCTCCTGATCATTTTTCATATATTATTTGTCCAATTTGGAGTTAATATGAATTTTCTATGAATTTCCAAAGTTTGGGCTATTTTCTGGATTTTCTGGAATTTCTTTAATTCAAATTATTCTGGAAATTCATTTACTGCGTCAGCATGACCTCATGCTGGCGTCAGGGGGGGGGGGGGCTGACAGGTGGGCCTAGGCTGTCAGTGGGGGTTAGTTTAATTAGTTTTTTCTTAAACTAACCCTTAGTTAGTTAGGGCCCTAGGCCCACTCGTCAGTGGCCCAGGGGGTGGTTAGTGCTGGGATTCGGGTTAATGGAGGGGCTCGCCGGTGGTTAGCCGCCGGTGGCACCAGTGCGCGGCGGCGCACACACGGGAGGTGCTCCCGGCCACCAAATGGCATGGGGAGGGCACCTAGATGCTCCCCGTGGTCGCCCGCGTCTACCTTGTACATGGCGGGGCAAGGGAGCTGCCGGAGCCTCGCCGGCGACGTGCTTGGGCGGCGGCCGTAGCATGTACGCGAGGAAATCGGCGTTAGGGGCCGCGCGGAGGAGCGTTAGAAGAGGGGAAAGACGCGGGAGCTCACCCCGGAGCAAACGGAGAGGACGGCAAGGTCGGAGGGTAACGGACGGTGGAGGAATCGCCGTTGAGCTCCTCGGCGGCCGGCGGCGAGGAATTGATGCCGGCGACGTCTCCAGGGGCCCCTCGGCTCAATTGGAAGCGCTACTTGACGAAGTCTTCAGCGGGGGTGCGGCTGGACATGGTTGCGCGGCGAGTGGCAGCCGTTGGCCACGATGGCGCACGGCGGTGCTCTCCGGCGGGCTCGGGATGGTCAGGAAATCGAAGAGGGGAAGGGCGGAGAGGAAGCGGCGAGTGAGGGGAAAGGAGTGGGGTAGTCTGGGCGCTGTCGTGGCGAGGAGAGGGAGTTCGGGGAGGCCTAGACGGCTCTCGCCGTCGAGGTGGCGGTCGTCGCCCCCGGCATGCTCGACAGCGAGCTGCTTGGGGTAGACGACAAGCCCCTCGTGGGCTTGGGCCGGGGTGCAGTTAGTTGGGCCCGAGGCCGAAGGGGTCGGCTGGGATTTCCTTTTTCTATTTTTCTTCTGTTTTTCTGTGTTTTCCTTTTTTGTAAATTGTTTCTGCTCTGGATAAAATAGCAAAGCATTTTATAAAATCTTGAAAACTTTTATGTGGGCTTATAAAATATATAGCTAGCCACTCACAAGTTTTGGAGATTTTTGAAATTCAATTAATTTGACTTTCAACTCAAATAGGGGTATTATTTAATTTCCAAGCCCTGTTTGGAATATTTGAAAAATATTAGTGCATGCAGTGGGACCCACTTCACTTTATATGTGATCATGCATATTTATAAGACTTTTCAAAAATACCAGAGGAATTTTTGGAACAAATTTTTGTCTGGCCATTTGAATTAAATTCTTTAGGGCTTTTCTTTTTCCCATTTTTGAATTTATTTTTGAAATTTTTACATGATGCAAAGGCCTAAGCTTAACCTAGCACATACCTAACTTGGGGTTGTGACAGGCCTCCCCCTCAAACTCGATGCCGACAAAGTCATGTAGTCCCAGACAGCAGCCTAGTCCCTCTGGAGGGTCATTGTGTTTTCTTAAAGGCTTCTTAAGCCATTTGTTAACCTTGTCTTTACTAAGACATATTTTTCTTCCGTTGTTGTATGATGTAATGTTGGGTCACAGTTATGTGATCACTTCTTGTAACACTACTATATCTGCTCTGTTTAGCAGATGCAATAAAATTATGAGTTTGTAGAGTTCATGTTGTGCTGTTTACACTAGACATGAATGATGCATGTATGATTATAACGTGCATGTCTTAGTGTGGGGTTTGATAGCTTAGTTGAGTTCTTGCCGACGGTCTTTTATACACCAAGTGGCCCTTAGATGTGCACATCTTGGGGCATCGCGATGCGATTGCTCGTGACTCTGTCACGTGGCGCACTTTGTTGTATGATTGAGCCTGCTCGAGATCCCGACTAGGTGATCGGGCTGGAGTCTGTTTATGTAAATGTTATAATTCAATCGATAATGTGGTTGAGGCTACTTGTCTATGAGTATGGGATTTCACCACCCATAATCATTTAGACTTGTGAGCGCACGATGAGGACCCATCCCAGTTGATCATCCGGCCTGGATGGGATGCCCCTCACGTTCGATGATTTCCGAGAGTGTTCTATGCTTGGCCTTGTCTGCTTAGACAAGTGGGTACGACTCTCTGCTCTCCATATGATTGTGTTGTAACAGGAATTACATACGGAAACCCCGGGTCCCGACAGCCGGTCTGCCTAAGATGGCGTGATATAGGGTCTCGAGTTTCACCACCTCATAGGGTATGATTTCAGAGAAAAAAATTCAGGAGTTCCAAAGGATGTCTCCAGGTAGATTTTTCCTATCGGCCGTGCCGACTTCCCTGGGACTATTCCATGGAACGCGGAGTTGGAGGTTTGCAGCTGTTTGTGGGTCAGTCCCATCCTACGGAAGGTCTCGTAATAAAGGATGTTGATGCTGCTTCCACCGTCCATGAGCACTTTTTCAAGTGTGTAGCATCCAATATGTGGTGAAACTACCAAGGCTAGAGAACCCGGGTTTTCTACCACAGGGGGGGTGATCGTCCCATGTCCAGATGATTGGTTGCTCAGACCAGTTAAGCCACCTGGGATAGCCGGCTCTATGGCCACAGACATGGCGGCTCTCTACATTAGCTTCCTGTCCCTCCGACAGCTGCTGGTGGTAAATACATGGTAAGCCAAATGATCTTGGAGCTGCTTTGGGTTTGATTGGTATCCAGCACGCCCGGATTGGTTTTGTTGTCCTCCTCCCTAGGATCCTTGGCACTAAGGTGCTACGCCGGATCCTTGTTAACTAAAGTTTTGGTTGTTACTGTTTTGACCGGCTCCACCACCTGAACCAGGGGGTCCTAGCCTCCACGCCTTTGGATTTCTTTCATGAAGTTGCATTCTTCCCAAGTGTGGCTGGCTGGACGACAGGGTTAACTATGCAATGGGCAATGTCTTTTCACGGTTTCTTCAAAAGTAACTAGGGATGGAAATTTCTTTCCGGCTTCCGGTAGTTGTTGCCCCCCTGCTTTTGTCTTTGGGAGCCAACATTTGTGTTGTCTACCAAGTCGAAAGTATTCTGATCGAGCTGTCATTTTCCTGGTTGATTCTGGCTCTGTGACCCCTTGCCGTTACTTTTTTTACTCTGGGCGACTTTATCCTCTTCCGGATCGACATCCTTGGTTTTGTCAGACTCGGCATACTTGATGACCGCATTCATGAGCTCTCCTATGTTGGTGACCGTCCTCTTTATTCGGCCGAGATTGTGTACTAGAGGCTCGAACTTGCAGTTTCTTTCCAGGACGATTACTGTTGTCTGCGCTGTGACAGTGTCCGAGGAATGGATTATATCTCCGACTCGTCGTACACAGTTTAGGGCCGACTCTCCTTATTTCTGGACGTAGTGCTCCAAGTCGACTATTGTTGTGGCTCGCCGGTAGGTCCCCTGGAAATTCTTGATGAAATTCTCTCTGAGATCCGTCCAAGAGGTGATGGAATTCCATGGGATATTCTTGAACCATGTGCGAGGCGTCCTTTCCAACATCATTGTGAAGTATTGTCGGGGGGATAGACCAAGCCTATGACCCGACATTAGGTCTATGGGCCGACTCACCTACTGAAGGACCACTAAAAGAAGACCCGGCCCAAGGCCCGTTGCGCCAAGGAAAGAAGATCGAAGTCGTAGAAGGAATTTGACTTACCTTGTATTGCACGTAATATATTGGTAAAGTAGAATAGGACTCCACCTCGTGTCGTAGTCGGACTCGCGGAATCCCGGGACCTGGCGCCTTTATAAGCCGAGGTCCATGGGATCCAGGGCCAGAGAACAATCTCAACCTAACATAGGATTAAACACTTGTCGGCGTAGATCTCATCGAATCTAAGTTACGAGCCGACTCTCTTGTACTTGTTCAACAGAATCTTCTTTCAAGAGTCGGAACCCATAATAATATCAAGCAGGAGTTGGCTTTTACCTCGAGAAAAACAGGGGCTGAAACCTGGGTAAATCGCCGAGTTTCTTATCTATGTCGACTCTCTCCACGAAATCGCCTCGCAGCAAAGGTCCCATGTTAAGTTCGACTCTTCGGACATCTGTCGTGAATTTCCCACGACAGTTGGCGCCCACCGTGGGGCCTGCACTTGCAGGTGTTGGGATTCTGGAGGGAGCTCTACAAGGCATGGAGGGATTCGTCACTGGATGGATCACAAGAAGCCGGCGCCGGAAGCTCTGCATCGACGACTCTACTTGGGGCCCTGAAGCCGATTCTGTTGAATCAGGATATCGGGTCCCGATCAGGTCTATCCGCATCTTCATTGGCAGGACAGACGGATCTGAACCAGAGCCGGATCCTGAAGTACCCGTCGAAACTTCGAGTCGGCGACACATCGGCTCCAAATGAGCTTTCGTCGGATTCATTGATGAGTCTCCAGAGCCGGAGCGCTCTGTCGAGTCCCCAATGGACGATGCCTCAGAAGAACAGACTGACGCCGACTCACATCCAAGTGAAGGAAGCTTCTCAGATGAGGGGTCCATCCGGTCCGTGGGGAACTACAGAATCGGTACCGGCACGCCAGAGTACGACCCGGATTATCCCTACTTCGTACCTCCATACTGCGCCACGGTGTTCATGGCCGACACTCGAGGATAAGGAAGCCAGCCAGCTCACAACCAAGGCGCAGAGGCGGCAGCCGCTGGGGCCCCTTGTGAAAATAGGGACCTGGCAGCCCGTCCGTCAGTACCAGATGAAGTTAAACCCTGCAAAGTGCACCTTCGGGGTTCCTGCAGGAAAGCTCCTCGGATACATAGTATCAGAAAGAGGCATTGAGGCAAATCCGGAAAAGATCAATGCCATCATGGCTCTTCAGAAGCCGGCTTCCGTGAAGGGAGTCCAACGACTCACAGGATGTGTAGCTGCCCTAAGTCGGTTTATCAGCCGGCTTGGGGAGAAGGCAATCCCCCTTTACCGACTCTTGCGAAAGTCGGAAAAATTCATCTGGGATGATGAAGCCGATCAAGCCCTGGCAACTGTCTCAGGCCCCGATCCTCGCGGTTCCCATGCCAAAAGAACCGATGCTACTCTATATTTCATCCAACAACCGAGCAGTCAGTGCCGTAGTTGTGGTTGAACTTATGGAAGCCGGCAAAGAGCACCCTTTGCAGAGACCGGTATATTACGTTAATGAGGTCTTGACTTCATCAAGGTAACGCTACCCTCATTGGCAGAAGCTAGTTCTTGGTGTGTTCATGGCGAGCCGAAAGCTCAAACATTACTTCCAAGAGCACCCCATAACTGTAGTAAGCTCAGCACCGCTTGCAGATATCATCCAAAACCGTGAGGCCATAGGAAGGATCGCAAAGTGGGCCATAGAGTTGGAGCTTATCACATCAAGTATGAACCACACACGACCATCAAGTCCCAAGCACTAGTCGACTTCATCAATGATTGGACAGAAATCCAAGCACCTCCAGAGAAGCCTATCACCAAGTACTGGATGATGCACTTTGATGGGAGTCGGTAGCTACAAGGGTCAGGAGCCGGAGTGGTCCTCACTTCTCCCAAGGGAGAAAAAAATCTACTATGTCTTACAGCTACAGTTCACTTGCACCAACAACGCAGCAGAATATGAGGCCTTACTCCATGGGTTGTGGTTGGCTCGTGAGATGAACATAAGCCGGATACAATGCTATGGTGATTCTGACCTTGTTTCTCAACAAGTATCAGGAAAGTGGAACTAAAAGGATGCCACCATGGCGGCTTATCGGTGAGAAGTGGAAATACAAGCCAGTTTCTTCGTTGGGTACCAAGTGGACTATGTGGAACACAAGTTAAACCAAGTTGCGTACGCTTTGTCCCGGATCGCCTCTCAACGAAAGCCGGTTCCACCAAATGTGTTCCTCGACATCCTAACAAAGCCGTCCGTGAAAACACCAACAGAGAAAGACAGAGCAGAGCCGGATCCAGAGCCAGCTCTGGTGGATGCAATACATGCTACCCCCTCATGGGTTGTACCATATCTGGACTACAAGACCTGGGGAATTCTACCAACTGATGAGGTAGAAGCCAGAAAAATCGCCAGGAGAATCAAATCTTTTGTGATCCTCAACGGTGAGCTACATCGGTTAAGCCCTGCAGACGTTTTTCAGAGATGTGTGTCACTAGAAGAAGGCAGATAAATCCTTAATGAGATACACTCTGGAGAATGCGGGCATCATGCTGGCTCTTGTTCGCTGGTGTCTAAGGCTTATAGACATGGATTCTACTGGCCCACAGCTCATGCAGATGCATAGGATATAGTCAGGAAGTGCGATGGATGCCAACGCTACGCAAAGCAGGCACACATGTCAGCTCAAGAACTCAAGATGATCCCAATCACTTGGCCCTTTGCGGTGTGGGGGCTTGATATGGTGGGGCCTTTCAAAAGGTCACCTAACAAGAACACACATTTTTGTTGGCAGTTGACAAATTCACCAAATGGGTTTAGGAAGAGCCGGTTAGCAAGTGTGACGCTGAGACGACACTAAATTTTTTGAAGAAGATAATATACAGATTCGGCTACCCCCATAGCATCATCACTGATAATGGGTCTAACCTATCAGAGGGGGTTATGCAACGATTCTACCAAAAGGAGCACATCTGACTCGACCTTGCGTCAGTGGCTCACCATCAAACCAACGGATAAGCCGAGAGAGCCAACCAAGAGTTGCTTCGGGGAATCAAACCCCAACTCTTTGTTCCTTTGGAGAGGATGCCGGGTTCCTGGGAGGAAGAATTTCCCTCAGTATTATGGAGCATTAGGATGACTCCTAACAGGTCAACAGGCTATACGCCCTTCTTCCTGGTCTATGAAGGCGAAGCCATTCTCCCAAGTGACATTCGCCATGACTCACCACGAGTCACAACTTATGTGGAAGCCGATAATGAGAAAGCCAGGCAGGACGCCTTAGACGTTCTCGATGAAAAATGAGAACTAGCTGGAGCTCAATCGGCTATCTACCAAAAAGATTTGCGATGATATCATAGCCGTCGCATCAAAAGTTGGACTTTCCAGGAAGGTGACTTGGTGCTCCGCCTCATCCAGAAGAAGGATGGAATGCACTGTCTTCTCCATGGGAAGGACCGTTTGTGGTCAGCAAGAACCTGTACAATGGATCCTACTACCTGGTTGATATACACGAGAAGGAAAAATCACGCAGCTCGATGGAGGAGACTCCCAGGCCGTGGAACATCGCACAACTCCGTCCATATTACACCTGGGTAGAGTAGGAAACTATTGTACCAAAATCGACACTCGTCGCAACCGTCTACCACCGCATAATAAACTGGATTTTCATCGCAACCAACTCTCAGTCAAATTAATAAATTCGATCTTAAAATCGCATTTTGGCCATCTCCATAATTAAAAGTCGAATTTGGTCGCAAACAGACTATCGCCATAAAGTCGACCTCGTCGCACCGGCTCTCGCCACACTTATGCATAAAATAAATTTTCATATTACATCACATTAAATATTGCATCATATTACATCGCATTACATATTGCATCAAAAATCGCATAATTCTCAGAGACTTGGGGGCTTGATCAACCCTCTACCGGCTCTGAGCATGTATATTGCTTTGATAAGGTGAAAGAGGGGGGTGATGTCTACGCACACTTCTATTATTGTAGACTATCTTGGGCCTCCAAGCGGAGAGTTTTGCAGGACAGCAGCAATTTCCTTGAAGTGGATGACCTAAGGTTTATCGAACTCAGGGAAGTAGAGGTTGAAGATGGTCTCTCTCAAGAAACCCTGCAATTAAGATAGAAGAAGTCTCTTGTGTACCCAACACACCTAATACAACTAAAACTTGTATAGGTGCACTAGTTCGGCGAAGAGATGGTAAAATACGAGTGATAGGTGTGGCAAAGCAAGGTAATATAAATCTGTAATAAAAAGTGCAGCAAGCAAACATGTGACAAAAGTGAGCACAAACGGTGTAACAATGCTGGAAACAAGGCCTAGGCTTCATACTTTCACTAGTGGCAACTCTCAACAACATTAACATAGTCTAATCACATGATATTTCCCATAAAACATGCAATGGAGACGCACTCGGAGGTCATTCCTTTGTGGTCAAGAGAGGATGAGAATTATGTAGGGCTACAAAAGCACACCTCAAAGTTCGTAATTCTCAATCTATGGATTTCCCAATGTCACCGCGGCCATCCAAAGAGAGTACCACAATCACCACAACATATCTCAAGGATAGTTAAAGACAAGCACCAAGAGACTCTCAATCTTCAATGAACACACAAAAGGGGAAATCAGTCATGAAAATATTATTCTAACCCATGTCCAATAGACCGCTGTCACCATAGTCTCGGGGATTATACTAGATAAGATCAAGTGATTAAATCAATCCAATACATAGAGGAAGTGGAAATATCATGGGATCACCCTAGATTAACATAGCCTATGATCACAACGAAGATCACATCATGGGAGAGAGAGAAGAACACATAGCTACTGGTAGAAACCTCAGCCCCGAGGAAGAACTACTCCCGCTTCATGTAGGGAGGAAGCAACGTCTATGGAGATGAATCCGGGGGCACTTCCCCATCCCGGCAGGGTGCCGGCACAGGAATTCTGTCCCCCCGAAACTTGATGGCGATGGCGGCGGAGATCGGAATTGCTTCTGGAGAAAAGGGGTTCGGAATCAGGGTTTCCTCCGCGGGGGTAAAAATAAGGCCAAAGGGTGGAACCAGGGGGGCTCGGGGATGTCTGGAACGTCCTCGACGTCGCGGTGGCGGCCGCCGCGCGCTCTCGGCTCGCCACCGAGCATCTTGAAGAAGACGACAGACGAGCTCGCGAGCTGGGCCAGGCTGGTGGGCCGCTGGGCGATGAGTTGGGCCACTTCGGCCAGGTAAGTCCTTTTTCTTTTCTTTTATGTTTTCTTTTCTGACATTTGTTGTGCCTTGCAATAAAAAATAGCTAGGCATTTTTATAAATGCCCCAAATTTTTATGTGGCCTCTAGATATATATAGCTAGCCACTTATAAAGTTTGGACATTTTTAAAATTCAAATTATTTGAACTTTAATTCAAATAGGGTTTTAAATTTAAATCCATGCTCCTGTTTGAATATTTGAAAAATCCATGAGCATGGGTTTGGTCCCACATCACCTGATATGTGATCACACTCATTTATGGGAGTTTTCAAAAATACAAAAGGAATTTTTGGAGCAACTTTTTATCTGGCCATTTGAATTAATTGATCTGGGGGGTGTTCTCTCTCCCAATTTTATTTCTGTTGAAATTTTTATCATGATGCAAAGGCCTAAGCTTACCCTAGCACATACCTAACTTGGGGTTGTGACAGCCGTACCCCCCAGGCCCTGTTCTTGGTCCCATTCGATGAGCGTCACCAAGGCATGCGTCCCACTGGCTGCGGCGCTCGATTTGGACCACGTAATCAGCATCCCGAGATGGTAACCGGCGATTCGCAGCCGGCGAGATGATGCGGACGTCATTAGCTTAGTGCTAATCCCCCCCCAGAGAGACTTACATGTGGGCCCTAGGCCCTAATTAACCTCTGGGTTCATCTAATTCTAAACTAAACGTTTTAATTAACACAGTGAGAGAATGACATGTGGGTCCCCCTTGTCAGTGCCCCCCTGACGCCAGCATGACCTCACAGTGATGCAGTAAAGCCTTTTCCAATTTAAAATTATTCCAGAAATTCCAGAAAATGAATTAAACTTTGGAAATTCATAACTAATTCATTTTAACTCCAAATTAAACATATAATATATGTAAAATTATCAAAAAAATGCAAGGATTCTGAATATGCACTTTTTTTTCATGTTTGACCATTTTAAAATTGGGGAACAGAGAGAACAATGCATATGGATTCCTTTTAAATTCAAAATGGAGTTCGAATTTGCAAAACCTTTGCAATACACTTCATTTAAATGGAAACCCTCACACATCAGAAGCATATACATCAAGTTTCAACCTTCAACCACGTGCTTGTGCATTGTATTTATATTGCTTCCTTGTTTGTTGTTTGTCGAGTAGAAGTGGAACCAGAACAGGAGGCTGCCCCCTTCGTTGAAGACCTCGATACCGAACCTCGTTAGCAAGGAAAGCAAACCCCCATTGATCATGTCGATAAAATCCCACTTCTCTCTCAATCTCGCTTATGCATTGTTTAGGATGATTACCATGCTACGTTTCTACCGCGTAGATGAACCCATTCCGTTGCTGTCGGGATCCGGGGTTAGCGTATGCAAGTCCAGTTAAGACATAGTCATATGGAGAGCCGAGAACCGTACCCACTTGTCTAAGCAGACAAGGCCAAGCACAGCACATTCTCGGAGAGCATCGTACGTGAGGGGCATCCCATCCAGGACGGATGATCAACTGAGATGGGTCCTCATCGTCCGCACACAAGTCTAATGATATGGGTGATGAGCTCCCATATTCAAAGACAAGTCGCCTCAACCATACTATCGACTATCTCATAACTCTTACATAGACTTACTCCAGCCCGATCACTTAGTCGGGGTCTAGGGCGGGCTCGATCATACCACAAAGTGTGCACGAGACGGAGTCTCGAACAATCGCATCGCGATGCCCCAAGCTGCGCACATCTAAGGGCCACTTGGTGTATGAAAGACCGCCAGCCAGATCATAACTAAGGTCTCGAAAACCCATACAAAGACATGCATGTTATAAACATACACGCAGCACACATGCCTTGTATGAACAGTAGGTATCATTGCAATTCTCTACAAAGTATACATCTTTATTGATAACTCTTATAGAGTGCAAACAGAGATCACAAACATGTGATCCAACATTACAACACAAGCGGAAGCAAAGTATGTCTGAGTACAGACAAGTTTAACAAATGGCTTAAGAAGCCTTATTTAAAAACAAGCCCTCCACGAGGGAACCAGTCGTTTGACTGGGACTAGATTAGTTGGTCTTCAGTCGTCCAGCTCGATGAAGAAGCCACCTTCGGGGTCAGTGGTCTCATCTAAAACATAGATTATGCAAACGTGAGTACAAAGTCGTACTCAGCAAGACTTACATAGGAGCTATACTACTCATGCACATGTAACAAGGTAAAGGGAGGTGGGGTTTCACTTGCAGAAATGCCAGCTTTGACTTGGCTAGTCCTGAACTACGAGTACCAGACTTTGAGGTAAGAAGCGTACACGAGTCCACTACTTTCTCCAACCAATTACACCACTATGGTTCCTTCCTCGACTTCCCCACGAGAAAGCACGCCATAGCACTCACACTTATCTTGGTGTGTTTTAGAAGTATAAAGTTCAATTTGTCTAATAATCAAGCTAAGCTTTCCAAGCAGTCCATAACCGCAGACGCGGCTATTCGAATAGTGTTGTTAACCCTGCAGGGGTGTACCGCTACACACACATGATCATCGGTTACCGCCTTTGTACTCGACACCGTTCAAGAAGTGTCGGCGAGGATGCTCACCACAACTGTTACCTCATAGCCGATCTAGTCCGAGAAAGCCGCCTACTTGGGTTGGCTACCACTATCGTGAACCCGGCCGGTTTACCGAAGTGGACCGAAGTGATGTGTGCGTGGTGCATAAGCCGGTCTCGGATGAGCCGGTCTCTCACTTAGCATCCAGGCCACAGACCTACCAGAACTCTGAACTATTGCGACATCTGGACATCGAAAGGGATGAGTTAGTAAGTTGAGAGGGGTCAGTGAGCCCAATGTGTGGTTGTACTCTTCATCTTGGATCACCACACAAGAACTCGGACTTAGGGCGGTGTTCAACGAGACAACCCACCGTGTACTCCTACACAGCCTCTCATCGTTCACCTTGTATTAGGGTCGATTCACCAACACTTTTCTACCATCATCATCATGATCACTACCATCCCGACTCACATCACAGTATCATCATGGTATCATTCTAAGCATGCAATAAGCAGTAACAATTGCAGGGGCCACATGATATCAAACAACTCCTACATTTGCTAGGATTGTGGTTTGCTTACTACTGTGACAAAATGATAGGTCATGCAAAGGAATGGGTTCATCTATGCGGTAGAAACGCATCATGGTAATCATCCTAAACAATGCATAAGCGAGACATGAGAGGGAAGTGGGATTTTATCGACATGATCAATGGGGGTCTGCTTGCCTTGCTGACGAGGTTTGGGTTCTGGGTCTTCAGCGAAGGGCGCAGCCTCCTGCTCCGGTTCCACCTCTACTCGACAAACAACAAGCAAAGTAGCAAAAAAAATACAATGCACAATCACATGATGTAAGGTTGAAACTTGATGTATATGCTTTGATGTGTGAAGTAGTTCCATTTAAGTGGAGTATATTGCAAATTGAATTGCAAATTCAAACTCCTAGTTGAATTCAAACTTATCCAAGTTACATGTGACATTGCTTGATCATTTTAATCCTTTTGGAAAATGTGTATGATATGCCTCTGAAGTTTGGTTGAAATACATCATAATTCCATGGTCCAAGTTGCAAAAGCATTTGAATTGAATTTGAATAAATTCCAAATAATTCAAATGACATATGCTACTGGTCCCATTTTAAAATGAACTCAAACATAGTTGAAAGTTAGATTTTTGGATAGCTTATTTTCTCCTGATCATTTTTCATATATTATTTGTCCAAATTGGAGTTAATATGAATTTTCTATGAATTTCCAAAGTTTGGGGTATTTTCTGGAATTTCTGGAATTTCTTTAATTCAATTTGATTTCTGGAAATTCATTAAATCGATTTATTGCGTCATCTCTGAGTCAGCATGACATCAGGGGTTTGACCCAGTCAAACTGACATGGGGGTCCCATCTGTCATGGACTCAGGGGCTAATCCCCTCTCTGTTTAATTAAACAGAGAGGATTAGGGGGGGCTGGGGCCCACTTTCAGCCTCACTGGGGTGTATTAGGGGGGTTAAGCACTGGGTTAAGCCCTAATGGTGTCGACGGCGGTACTATTCGCCGGAGAACTCGTCGGAGTTGCAAATCGAGCACGGGAGGGGAAAAGGAGTGCACCAACTTTCTCAGCATCGTCGTCCGCATCGAATGGACCCGTCCAGAGCTTCAGGGGGTCACTGGAGCGTCGCCGGTGTCGACGACGGCGGAAGCAGAAGCTACGGCTGCGTCGGGGAGGGGGAAAACGGGCACCATTTGGGGTGGCGAGTGGCGCATTGTGAAGCTAGCGCACGCATGAGCCATACGCACGCTCTGGGGCATCGACAGGGGCACGGGAGCAAGGGGGGCATCGTCCATGGCGGCGACCTTCCTTTGCTCTCATGGCGGAATCGGCTAGGGGGGGATTGAGGAGCCCCAAGGTTGGGGGTTCTGCTCACCAGGAGGTGGTGAACGCAAGGGCACAGGCGGTGGAGGCGGAGAGGCTTCAACGACGAGGAATTCGGCGGAGTTGGATTGCGGGTCCGGCAGCGACGTGGAGATGATTCCGGCGGCTACAGAGCGTCCGAGCTCGATTCCTTATGCACGGAGATGAATTCGAGG
Organism: Bromus sterilis; assembly: GCA_950022295.1. Lineage (NCBI taxonomy): Eukaryota > Viridiplantae > Streptophyta > Magnoliopsida > Poales > Poaceae > Bromus > Bromus sterilis. The sequence goes on along the minus strand of OX465596.1, from coordinate 339,251,066 downwards.
ATGGCGAGGAGGATGGACAACACGACGCAGCTCGGGAACGACGTTGGCCACGGGGGCTTCAAGCCATGGCGACGGCGGCGTCCTGTTCTTCGCGTGGCTCAGCGAGAGAGAGGAGGATAGGTACTGGGGAGGGGGGGAATGGACGCACGGCGTCTCCAGCGTCTCCGTGGCGTCGTCAGAAGGCGCGGGAGGGGCAGGTGGCGTCTGGAGAGGCGGCGACGTGCACGGCTAGCTCGGTGGCATTCCACCGAGCAGCTTGGAGGCGCGGGATCGGGGAAGAAGACCCTGCTGCCCCTTTGGGCCGGGTGGGCTAGATGGGCCGGCTTCGCCTGGGCGTCTGGTAAGTCTTTCTGATTCCTTTTCTGTTTTTCTTTTCAGACATTTTTTTTGTCTAGCTAAATAAAATAGCTAAACATTTTAATAAATGCTCATAATTTTTATGTGGCCTCATCAAACAATATACTAGCCACTCATTTGAACATTTTTAAAATTCAAATGATTTGAATTTTAAATCAAATAGGGGTATTTGATTAATTCCAAGGCACTGTTTGAATATTTGAAAAATCTATGAGCATGGGGTGGGTCCCACATCACTTGAAATGTGATCACACTCATTTATAAGACTTTTAAAAAATCTAACATGAATTTTTGGAGAAGATTTTTATCTGGCCTTTTGAATTAATTCATCTGGGGGGGTTCCTTCTCCCATTTGCTTTTGATTTTTGATTTCAAAGATTTCTTTTGAAAATTTAACATGATGCAAGAGTACTGGCTAACCCTAGCACATTACCTAACAGAGGGTTCTGACAACTCGCCCCCACTCAAAAGAATCTCGTCCCGAGATTCAGAAGTCTGCGGGAGGAAGGTGGGGTACTCGGCACTGAGACGGTCTTGTCTTTCCCACGTGGCTTCTCTTTCAGAGTGGTGTGACCATTGCACTTTCAGAAACCTAATCTTCTGACGACGAGTGACACGCTCTGCGGAATCAAGAATACGAACGCGGTATTCTCGATAAGAAAGGTCATCTTGGAGATCAAGCGTTTCATGGTCGACTTCGCGGATGGGGTCCTTGAAGCAACGCCTGAGTTGGGACACATGGAATACATCATGTACTCGGGAAAGGTGCGGGGGTAGTTCAAGTTGGTAGGAAACTTCTCCACGTTTAGCAATAATGCGGAAAGGTCCGATGTAACGTGGGGCCAACTTGCCTTTGATACCGAAACGTTGGGTTACCTTCAGAGGAGTAACCCGAAGGTAAGCCTTCTCATCCAGATTGTAGCTCTCTTGCCTATGATGACGATCATAGTAGCTTTTCTGACGAGACTAGGCTGCTTTCAATTGACCACGAACAATGCGAACTTGCTCTTCTGCTTCCTTGATCATGTCCGGTCCAAAGAATTGTCTTTCACCGGTTTCTGACCAGTTTAAAGGTGTTTGACATCGTCGTCCATAAAGGAGTTCAAAAGGAGCCATGTTCAGACTAGACTGAAAACTATTGTTATAGGCAAATTCGGTGAATGGCAGAGATTTCTCCCAATTCTTTCCGAATGAGATAACACAAGCTCTGAGCATGTCTTCAAGAATCTGGTTAACCCTTTCAACTTGACCGCTAGACTGAGGATGGAAAGCTGTACTAAAGGAGAGATGAGTTCCCATAGCCTTCTGAAAGCTTCCCCAAAATCTAGAGGTGAAAAGGCTACCGCGATCAGAATTGATTTCCAAAGGAACACCGTGAAGGGATACAATTCTAGATATGTACAAGTCCGCTAACTGGCTAGCAGTTATAGACTCGCGAACCGGAAGGAAGTGAGCAACTTTGGAAAGCCTATCTATGACAACGAAGATGGCATTTTTTCCTTTCTGGGTTTTTGGAAAGTCGGTGATGAAGTCCATACCGACTTTGTCCCATTTCCACTCGGGAATAGACAAAGGTTGAAGTGTACCAGCAGGTCTTTGATGTTCTGCCTTAATGCGACGACAAACATCACATTCGGCAACAAATTGAGCAATGTCTCTCTTCATCCTAGTCCACCAAAATCTCTGGCGTAGATCTCGGTACATTTTTGTGCTACCGGGATGAATCGAGAGGGGTGTGTCATGGGCTTCCTTGAGGATGAGTTGCCTTAGTTCCCTATTCTTAGGTACTACCAAACGAGTTTCAAAGAATACCGTTCCTTTGCTATCTGTGGAGAAACATTTAGCAACTCCGCTAGCAATGTTCTCCTTGATCCGGCAAACACCTCGTGCACGCCTTTGGGCAACTATGATTTGATCCTCAAGAGTTGGTTTTTCCACCAAGGTAGAAAGATAGCCATGAGGAACAACCTCAAGATTGAGCTTGCGAAAGTCCTCATGAAGAAGTGGTTGATACTCTTGTAACATGAGGTTGTTACAATACGACTTACGACTTAGTGCATCAGCCATGACATTGGCTTTGCCTGGGGTGTAAGAAATTCCTACGTCGTAATCTTTTATCAACTCAATCCAGCGTATTTGCCTGAGATTCAGATCTGGCTGGGTGAAAATGTATTTGAGGCTTTGGTGGTCGGAATAAATCTCACAACGATTACCAAGGAGGTAATGTCGCGAAGTTGTCAGGGCATGAACTACGGCAGCGAGTTCAAGGTCATGGGTAGGATAGTTCTCTTCATGTGGCCGCAACTGGCGTGAAGCATAAGCTACCACATGTCGATCTTGCAGAAGTATGCATCCTAACCCTTGTCGTGATGCGTCACAATAGATCTCGAAATCCTTTTTGGTGTCTGGAGGTGCAAGTACGGGTGCAGAAGTCAACCTTCTTTTTAGCTCTTGAAAGCTTTCCTCGCACTTGGGAGTCCATAGGAATTTCTTATCTTTCTTGAAGAGTTCAGTTAGAGGCTTTGCAACTTTAGAAAAGTTCTCGACGAAGCGACGGCAATAGCTGGCTAGGCGAAGAAAACTCCTAACTTGCTTAACCGATTCAGGTGGAGTCCAGTCAAGGACGGCCTGAACTCTCTCGGGATTCACAGCAATTCCTTTTGCAGAAATCACGTGGCCTAAGTTGGTCACTTCTGGTAGCCAAAATTCACACTTGGAGAATTTAGCATACAGACGATGCTCTCTAAGTTTCATCAATACCAGCCTTAAGTGTTCGGCATGTTCTTCTTCGTTCTTCGAGTAGATGAGAATGTCATCGAGATAAACCACAACAAATTTATCTAAGTACTCCATGAAGATCGAATTCATCATGCGTGAGAAAGTGGCGGGGGCTTTGGTTAAACCAAAGGACATGACGGTGTACTCGTAAAGACCATAACGAGTAGTAAAAGCCGTTTTGGGAATGTCCTCGTTTCGGATTTTGATTTGATGATAACCTAATCTCAAATCCATCTTGGAGAAGACAGAGGATCCTGCAAGTTGATCATAAAGATCATTGATCCTGGGCAACGGGTACTTGTTCTTTATCATCGCTAAATTTAGCGGGCGATAGTCTACGCACATCCTTTCTGTTCCATCTTTCTTCTTTACGAACAGAACGGGGCAACCCCATGGCGATGAGCTAGGGCGGATGAAGCCTTTTGCCAACGAAACATCAAGTTGGATTTTTAGCTCAGCTAACTCATGTGGGGCCATTTTATATGGGCGTTTGGAAATTGTTGCGGTTCCTGGTACAAGATCCACTATAAACTCTACACATCTGTCGGGTGGCATGCCCGGCAGCTCTTCCGGAAAGACATCCGGGAAGTCACGAACCACCGTAATATCTTCAAGTTCGGGAAGGGGAAGTACATTCAAGGAATGCACTTGGGTTCTTGTTCTGGGTGAGGTATAGTTGACGGTTTTTCCTGAAGGGTGAGTGAGTTTCACGGATTTGCCTTTGCAATCCAGGTAGGCATTCTGTCTTGATAGCCAATCCATGCCAAGGATGACATCAATATCTGAAGACTTGAGGGCTATGAGTGAAGCAAGGAATACTAAACCCTCAATTGCAATTTGGTTTCCATGGCTTACTCTATTAGTTTGCCATCTTGACCCTGGAGTTTGAATAATCATTGGGGTGGACAATTCAACAAAAGATAACTCATGACGAAGTGCATAACTTTCCGACATGAATGAATGAGATGCTCCCGGGTCGAAAAGAACGAAAGTAGGAACATAATTGACTCGGAGCGTACCAAGAATGACGTCAATGGTGTCGTCAGTCTCTTCGGCGACAATCTGGTTCACACGTCCACGAGTGGCGGGAGGAGCGGGTTTGGCGGTGTAGACCTTCTGGGGTGGCTTGCCACGACCATTGTTGTTGTTGCCTCTGGCACGGGGTGGAGCATTCTGATGCTGGAGCTGGTTCTGGGGACACTCACGAGAATAGTGGCCTGCCTGACCACACTTGTAACAGGCTCCGAAAACAGTGCGTGGAGCTGGGTTGTTTGGTGGAGCTGGGTGGAATTGGGTTGGTGGACGAGGCGCCACATAGGATGGCCTCGGTGGGTTGTTCTGGCGGAACATACTATTTGGGATCCAGATCTTGCGCTTCTGGGAGCCAGAACTGGATGAACTGTCGTCTCTAGGGTGTTTAAGAAAGTCGTTGGGGGTGTTCATGTCCTCTGCCTTGATGGCCTTGTTAACAAGGACCTGGAAGGTGGCAAAGTCATGTAGGTTGAGCTCACGACGGAGTCCAGAATTTAGTCCACGACGGAACCTCTCTTGCTTCTTTGCGTCGGTGGAGACTTCTTCGGTAGCATAACGAGCAAGTCGGTTGAACTCACGACTAAACTCGTCAACAGTCCTTCTGCCTTGACTGAGGTTGCAGAACTCCTCACGCTTGCAGTCCATAAGACCTTTGGGAATGTGGTGCTCGCGGAAGGACGTGCAGAATTCCTCCCAAGATATAGGTGGTCCAACGGGGCGTATATTCAGGATGTTCTCCCACCAAGAGCTAGCTGCGCCTTCGAGGTGATAGGTGGCATAGCTGACCTTATCGCCATCTGCAACATGTCCGGCTTGGAGCTTCCTCTCGATGCGGCGAAGCCAGTCATCGGCGTCAAGGGGCTCGGTGGAGTGACTGAAAACCGGGGGATGAAGCCGGATGAAGTCGTTCAGGGACACCAGCTCATTGCGCTGCTGAGTGGTGTTGCGAGCAATAACTTCCAGTAGGTGGTGAGAGTCTCAGCGGTTCCTCTCGACCTCCATCAGAACCTGAGCCATCGTGGGTGGGGGTGGAAGGTTGCCTTCCTCCTGGTCGTTCCCACGACCTTGGTTACGACCAATCTGGCCACGGGTTCCTTGAGACATCCTGAAGGTGAAAAACCAAAGTCAAACAGAGTTGATTGAAGGATCTAATCAAGGTATTGAAGTACTGGAAGGATTACAGAGCGAAGGAAGTAATCATCTTGACAACATGGTGATAAAAGCATACAAGCCATATATTCACAAGCTGTCATACAAACCATACATCGTTTTAGTACAAGCACCAAGCTAATACAAACATGATGAAGATGATACATCCTTCAGAGGCACTCTGACTTCCTATACATTATTTATCTAAGCCTCTGGAACTTAGACACCTTGCTTACAATATACTAAGATACTACTACATCCTCACTAAGTAAGACCACAGGCGGTCTCACTCATCTCCATCTCAATAGTAGTCCTCATAAAAGTTACCCGCGTATCCCGGTAGCTGGAGGTGACCATCGGAAAACACGGAGGCCTGTGGACCCTGATATCCATTTGGGCAAGGATGGGGCCTAGGTCCAGCGTAGGGATGAAGCAAAGGACCACGGGCTCGGGCCAAGCAACTCGAGAAGGCATCTGAGTCCTCACTGGGTAGATAGCATCATGCTCAACTGATCCCACGCTCATAAAGGGTGCCAAGAGTGTCAGTGCTCGATACAGACGAATGATGGTGGCGTGGATCTCGAAACGGAGAGCACGTGCATCACGATCTCGATCACTAGCAAACCTAGCAGTCACCTGAAGTGCTGGATCCTCTGCAGAGTGATCTGAGTAGAGTCCGGTGTAATATCCCTCTTCTCGTGGAAGTACAGCAGGGATGCGGAATGAGGTCTCTATCAGCATGGTGTGCTCCTCTCTCAGTAGTGTCATACATGAGTATGCATCATCCTGCACAACCATGATCTCGGTAATGCCAATGCCATGTCCAAAATGGATAGGCTGAGTGACTCCGACGTGGTGCGGATAGATCCGGACAATGCAGTGGAACTGCGTCTGGTTGAAGTCGTGGAACTGCTCCTCGACGGTGTACTCAGGGTACCATCGATATCCCACGTAGGACATCATCTCGATCAACGTGGCGGGATGTCCGCACACAGCGAGGCACCTGGTCAAACGAACAATCTGCCGAGGGGGAAGATCTGCCATCTGAAACAGAAAGAAGGAGTTTGCAAATGCATCAGATTATGAGATAAACCTGGAATGACTCGGACAACATAACGACTGTAATTGTAAGAAATGACAATTTCTTCCAATATGAAAACATCACTTACATAATACGATGTAAGAAACAGCATTACAATAATGCTAGGAAACTGGACACAACTTTCCTGCGGCTATAACGAAGCAATCAACGAGATGTTCTAGTCAGATAGAGAAGAGCCTAGTCCTATCTTCCCGTAGAATAAGATGAGGGTGACTCAGAACTCAGAACGAAGGGGTAAGGAGAAAAAAGAAGCCTTACGTTATTCCCTTATATACCCAGAGTAACTATATAACTATAGCAAGCAAGACTCAACTTCGGCCAAGGCTACTAGTCCTAAAGTTAGTCCTGCTCTGATACCAAGACTGTCGGGACCCGGGGTTAGCGTATGCAAGTCTAGTTAAGACATAGTCATATGGAGAGCCGAGAACCGTACCCACTTGTCTAAGCAGACAAGGCCAAGCACAGAACGTTCTCGGAGAGCATCGTACGTGAGGGGCATCCCATCCAGGCCGGATGATCAACTGAGATGGGTCCTCATCGTCCGCACACAAGTCTAATGATATGGGTGATGAGCTCCCATATTCAAATACAAGTCGCCTCAACCATACTATCGACTATATCATAACTCTTACATAGACTTACTCCAGCCCGATCACTTAGTCGGGGTCTAGGGCGGGCTCGATCATACCACAAAGTGTGCACGAGACGGAGTCTCGAACAATCACATCGCGATGCCCCAAGCTGCGCACATCTAAGGGCTACTTGGTGTATGAAAGAACGCCAGCCAGATCACAATTAAGGTCTCGAAAACCCATACAAAGACATGCATGTTATAAACATACACGCAGCACACATGCCTTGTATGAACAGTAGGTATCATTGCAATTCTCTACAAAGTATACATCTTTATTGATAACTCTTATAGAGTGCAAACAGAGATTACAAACATGTGATCCAACATTACAACACAAGCGGAAGCAAAGTATGTCTGAGTACAGACAAGTTTAACAAATGGCTTAAGAAGCCTTATTTAAAAACAAGCCCTCCACGAGGGAACCAGTCGTTTGACTGGGACTAGACTAGTTGGTCTTCATTCGTCCAGCTCGATGAAGAAGCCACCTTCGGGGTCAGTGGTCTCATCTAAAACATAGATTAAGCAAACGTGAGTACAAAGTCGTACTCAGCAAGAGTTACATAGGAGCTATACTACTCATGCACATGTACCAAGGTAAAGGGAGGTGGGGTTTCACCTGCAGAAATGCCAGCTTTGACTTGGCTAGTCCTGAACTACGAGTACGAGACTTTGAGGTAAGAAGCATACACGAGTCCACTACTTTCTCCAACCAATTACACCACTATGGTGCCTTCCTCGACTTCCCCACGAGAAAGCACGCCATAGCACTCACACTTATCTTGGTGTGTTTTAGAAGTATCTAGTTCAAGTTGTCTAATAATCAAGCTAAGCTTTCCAAGCAGTCCATAACCGCGGACGCGGCTATTCCAATAGTTTTGTTAACCCTGCAGGGGTGTACCGCTACACACACATGATCATCGGTTACCGCCTTTGTACTCGACACTGTTCAAGAAGTGTCGGCGAGGATGCTCACCACAACTATTACCTCATAGCCGATCTAGTCCGAGAAAGCCGCCTACTTGGGTTGGCTACCACTATCGTGAACCCGGCCGGTTTACCGAAGTGGACCGAAGTGATGTGTGCGTGGTGCATAAGCCGGTCTCGGATGAGCCGTTCTCTCACTTAGCATCCAGGCCACAGACCTACCAGAACTCTGAACTATTGCGACATCTGGACATCGAAAGGGATGAGTTAGTAAGTTGAGAGGGGTCAGTGAGCCCAATGTGTGGTTGTACTCTTCATCTTGGATCACCACACAAGAACTCGGACTTAGGGCGGTGTTCAACGAGACAACCCACCGTGTACTCCTACACAGCCTCTCATCGTTCACCTTGTATTAGGGTCGATTCACCAACACTTTTCTACCATCATCATCATGATCACTACCATCCCGACTCACATCACAGTATCATCATGGTATCATTCTAAGCATGCAATAAGCAGTAACAATTGCAGGGGCCACATGATATCAAACAACTCCTACATTTGCTAGGATTGTGGTTTGCTTACTACTGTGACAAAATGATAGGTCATGCAAAGGAATGGGTTCATCTATGCGGTAGAAACGCATCATGGTAATCATCCTAAACAATGCATAAGCGAGACATGAGAGGGAAGTGGGATTTTATCGACATGATCAATGGGGGTTTGCTTGCCTTGCTGACGAGGTTCGGGTTCTGGGTCTTCAGCGAAGGGCGCAGCCTCCTGCTCCGGTTCCACCTCTACTCGACAAACAACAAGCAAAGTAGCAAAGTAAATACAATGCACAACCACATGATGGAAGGTTTAAACTTGATGTATATGCTTTGATGTGTGAAGCAATTCCATTTAAATGGAGTATATTGCAAATTGAATTGTAAATTCAAACTCCAAGTTGAATTCAAACTTATCCAAGTTACATGTGACATTGCTTGACCATTTTAAACCTTTTGGAAAATGTGTATGATATGCCTCTGAAGTGTGGTTGAAATATAGCATAATTCCATGGTCCAAGTTCCAAAAGCATTTGAATTGAATTTGAATAAATTCCAAATAATTCAAATGACATATGCTACTGGTCCCATTTTAAAATCAACAAAAACATAGTTGAAAGTTGGATTTTTGGATAGCTTATTTTCTCCTGATCATTTTTCATATATTATTTGTCCAAATTGGAGTTAATATGAATTTTCTATGAATTTCCAAAGTGTGGGGTATATTCTGGAATTTCTGGAATTTCTTTAATTCAATTTGATTTCTGGAAATTCATTAAATCGATTTATTGCGTCATCTCTGAGTCAGGATGACATCAGGGGTTTGGCCCAGTCAAACTGACATGGGGGTCCCATCTGTCATTGACTCAGGGGCTAATCCCCTCTCTTTTTAATTAAACAGAGAGGATTAGGGGGGCTGGGGCCCACTGTCAGCCTCACTCGGGTGTATTAGGGGGGTTAAGCACTAGGTTAAGCCCTAATGGTGTCGACGGCGGTACTATTCGCCGGAGAACTCGTCGGAGTTGCAAATCGGGCACGGGAGGGGAAAAGGAGTGCACCAACTTGCTTAGCATCGTCGTCCGCATCGAATGGACCCGTCCAGAGCTTCAGGGGGTCACTGGAGCGTCGCCGGCGTCGACGACGGCGGAAGCAGAAGCTAGGGCTGCGCCGGGGAGGGGGAAAACGGGCACCATTTGGGGTGGCGAGTGGCGCGCTGTGAAGCTAGCGCATGCATGAGCCATACGCACGCTCTGGGGCATCGACAGGGGCACGGGAGCAAGGGGGGCATCATCCATGGCGGCGACCTTCCTCTGCTCTCATGGCGGAATCGGCTAGGGGGGGATTGAGGAGCCGCAAGGTTGGGGGTTCTGCTCACCAGGAGGTGGTTAACGCAACGGCACAGGCGGTGGAGGCGGAGAGGCTTCAACGACGAGGAATTCGGCGGAGTTGGCTTGCGGGTCCGGCAACGACGTGGAGATGATTCCGGCGGCTACGGAGCGTCCGAGCTCGATTCCTTCTGCACGGAGATGAAGTCGAGGATGGCAAGGAGGATGGACAACACGACGCAGCTTTGGAACGACGTTGGCCACGCGGGCTTCAAGCCATGGCGACGGCGGCGTCCTGTTCTTCGCGGGGCTCAGCGAGAGACAGGAGGATAGGTACTGGGGAGGGGGGGAATGGACGCACGGCGTCTCCAGCGTCTCCGTGGCTTCGTTAAAAGGCGCGGGAGGGGCATGTGGCATCTGGAGAGGCGGCGACGTTCACGGCTAGCTCGGTGGCATTCCACCGAGCAGCTTGGAGGCGCGGGATCGGGGAAGAAGACCCCGCTGCCCCTTTGGGCCGGGTGGGCTGGATGGGCCGGCTTCGCCTGGGCGTCTGGTAAGTCTTTCTGATTCCTTTTCTGTTTTTCTTTTCAGACATTTGTTTTGTCTAGCTAAATAAAATAGCTAAACATTTTAATAAATTCTCATAATTTTTATGTGGCCTCATCAAACAATATACTAGCCACTCATAAATTTTGAACATTTTTAAAATTCAAATGATTTGAATTTTAAATCAAATATGGGTATTTGATTAATTCCAAGGCACTATTTGAATATTTGAAAAATCTATGAGCATGGGGTGGGTCCCACATCACTTGAAATGTGATCACACTCATTTATAAGACTTTTCAAAAATCTAACATGAATTTTTGGAGAAGATTTTTATCTGGCCTTTTGAATTAATTCATCTGGGGGGGTTCCTTCTCCCATTTGCTTTTGATTTTTGATTTCAAAGATTTCTTTTGAAAATTTAACATGATGCAAGAGTACTGGCTATCCCTAGCACATTACTTAACAGAGGGTTCTGACAGTTGCATGACCTATCTTTTTTCACAGTAGTAAACAAACCACAATCCTAGCAAATGTAGGAGTTGATTGATATCATGTGGCCCATGCAATTGTTACTGCTTATTGCATGCTTAGAGTGATACAATGTTGATACTGTTATGTGAGTCGGGATGGTAGCAATCATGATGATGATGGTGGAAATGTGTTGGTGAATCTACCCTAATACAAGGTGAACGATGAGAGGCTGTGTAGGAGTACACAGTGGGTTGTCTCGTTGAACACCGCGGTAAGTCCAATTCTTGTGCGGTGATCCAAGATGAAGATTACAACCACACATTGGGCTCACTGACCCCTCTCAACCTACTAACTCATCCCTTTCGATGTCCAGATGTCGCAGTAGTTCGGAGTTCTGGTAGGTTTGTGGCCTGGCTGCTAAGTGAGAGAACGGCCCAGCCGAGACCGGCTTATGCACCACGCACACATCATCTTGGTCCACTTCGGTAGACCAGCCGGGTTCACGATAGTGGTAGACAACCCTGGTAGGCGGATTTCTTGGACTAGATCGGCTATGAGGTAACAGTTGTGGTGAACATCCTCGCCGACACCCCTTGAATGGTGTCGAGATCAAAGGAGGTAACTGATGGCATGTGTGTGTAGCGGTACACCCCTGCAGGGTTAACAAAACTATTCGAATAGCCGCGTCCGCGGTAAGGGACTGCTTGAAAAGCTTAGCTTGATTATTAGACAACTTCAATGGATACTTATAAAACTTTCCAAGATAAGCGTGAGTGATATGGCGTGCTTTCTCGTGGGGAAGTCGAGGAAGGCACCATAGTGGTGTAATTGGTTGGAGACATGTAGTGGACTCGTGTACGCTTCTTACCTCAAGTCTGGTACTCGTAGTTCAGGACTAGCCAAGTCAAAGCTGACACTTGTGCTTATGAACCCCACCTCCCTTTTCCTTGATACATGTGCATGAGTAGTATAGTTCCTACGTAAGTCTTGCTGAGTACGACTTTGTACTCACGTTTGCTTATTCTATGTTTTAGATGAACCCACTGACCCTGAAGGTGGATTCTTCCTCGAGCTCGATGACTGAAGACCAAGCTAGTGTAGTCCCAGTCAGCAGACTGGTTCCCTCGTGTTGGGCTTGTGTTTAAATAAGTCTTCTTAAGCCATTTGTTAAACTTGTCTGTACCCAGACATAATTTTCTTCCGCATGCTTGTTGTAATGTTGGATCATGGTCTCGTGATGTGCACTCTGTAAGAGTTATCAATAAAGTTGTATAATTTGTAGAGAATTGCAATGATACCTGTTGTTCATACAAGGCATGTGTGTTGCATGTATGATTATAACATGCATGTCTTAGTATGGGTTTTCGAGACCTTAGTTGTGATCTGGCTGGCGGTCTTTTATACACCAAGTGGCCCTTAGATGTGCGCAGCTTGGGGCATCGCGATGCGATTGTTCGTGACTCCGTCACGTGCACACTTTGATGTATGATCGAGCCCGCCCTAGACCCCGACTAAGTGATCGGGCTGGAGTAAGTCTATGTAAGGGTTATAATACAATCGATAGTATGGTTGAGGCGACTTATCTATGAGTATGGGAGTTCACCACCTATATCATTTAGACTTGTGTGTGGATGATGAGGACCCATATCAGTTGATCATCCGGCCTGGATGAGATGCCCCTCACGTTCGATGCTTTCCGAGAACATTCTGTGCTTGGCCTTGTTTGCTTAGACAAGTGGGTACAGTTCTCGGCTCTCCATATGATTGTGTTGTAGCGAGTCTTGCATACGCTAACCCCGGGTCCTGACAGGCTTATGATGACAGAGCGTATCGTGCCAAGGGTTGTCCCGCGAAGTATGCGCCAACTCTCGAGGTGAGAAAGGGCAATGCGCGGTACCGAAGAGGCTAGAAAAAGTATATGTGGGTGGAAGTGTCAACATTCGAATATCACATTAGTCCGAAGAACTCATGCAATTATTATCGGTAACTCTCAATCTAATCAGGAGGTTCACAAAGAGACAAGTACCCCGGGGAGGAGTGTATGGAGGTTTGGTTATCTTTGCACATCCTCGACTCATGGTACGTGAGTGTACTCTAATATTCGAACCCTCCAGAGGTAGTGATCCATCTAGTAGCTAGAGTTCTCAACCGGGGTTTTTGGTTTTCGAAAAACACACGGATTGCCCAAAATACGAAATCTATCACTAATAGGCTCGAGCTCTTGACACCAAAAGTTCAAACATTACTCTAGTCAATACCTCAAAACAATTGCAAGTTACTACTACAAAGAGAATAGCAACTTCAACTATCTACTTCCTAGTCAAGACACAAAACTTAGTGCAACAGGAAAACTCTCTACTAAGATAAAACATGCAACCTATAGAAAGTTCAACCTAAAACAAAAGAAAAACTATAGAAAAACTAAAGCACTACAACTAAACAGAGCAGCAGCTAAGAAAAGAAAAAGAACAACTCACAGCTAAAAGAATAAGCATGCAAATCCTATGAGGAGTTCTAGTTCAAACGGAGCGTGTTTATCTCCCACACAAAGTAAGACGGGATCTAACTTGTTATGAATAGCAAGCAAAGCTAAAGAAAACTAAAAATAAAACCTAAGAGCAAGACGCTCCAAGAATAGCACATAACGCATGAAGTCATAAAAATATAGTGAAACGAGAGACGAACTGATAATTGTCGATGAAGAAGGGGATGCACGGGGGCATCCCCAAGCTTAGACGCTTGAGTCTCCTTGAATATTTGTTGGGGATGCATGGGGGCATCCCCAAGCTTGAGCGCTTGACACTCCCGAATCTTCTTTTATCATCTTCCATCGCACACTTGAAAACTCCCTTCATACATAACTCATCATAAGATGATTAGAGAGGTTAGTACCCTTAATAAATAAATAAAATTCCACTGGATATAAAGATATTCTTGAATAGCTACTGTTTCTCAAGATTTCCAAAAAGTTTTTGCAAAGAAAAAGCAAGTTTAAGGTTTGCAAAAGTTAGGAGAGACAAAACGTGGCAGAATCTGTGAAAAACAGAACAGCAGGTAGTCAATAATTTTTTAGGGGTACTTCTGAAACTCGATGTCGGGACCCGGGGTTAGCTTATGCAAGTCCCGCTACGACATAGTCATATGGAGAGCCGAGAACTGTACCCACTTGTCTAAGCAGACAAGGCCAAGCACATAACATTCTCGGAAAGCATCGTACGTGAGGGGCATCCCATCCAGGCCAGATGATCAACTGAGATGGGTCCTCATCGTCTGCAAACAAGTCTAATGATATGGGTGATGAACTCCCATATTCACAGACAAGTCGCCTCAACCATACTATCGACTATCTCTTAACTCATACATAGACTTACTCCAGCCCGATCACTTAGTCGGGGTCTAGGGCGGGCTCAATCATACCACAAAGTGTGCACGAGACGGAGTCTCGAGCAATTGCATCGCGATGCCCCAAGCTGCGCACATCTAAGGGCCACTTGGTGTATATAAGACCGCCAGCCAGATCACAACTAAGGTCTCGAAAACCCATACAAAGACATGCATGTTATAATCATACACGCAGCACGCATGCCTTGTATGAACAACAGGTTTCATTGCAATTCTCTACAAAGTATACAACCTTATTGATAACTCTGACAGAGTGCACACAGAGATCACAAGTCTGTGATCCAACATTACATCAAACATGCGGAAGCAAAGTAGGTCTGAGTACAGACAAGTTTAACAAATGGCTTAGAGAAGCCTTATCTAAAAACAAGCCCTTCCACGAGGGTAGAGTCGTCTGACTGGGACTACACTAGCTTGATCAGTCGTCGAGCTCCAGGGAGGTTCCACCTTCGGGGTCAGGGGGTTCATCTAAAACATAGAATAAGCAAACGTGAGTACAAAGTCGTACTCAGCAAGACTTACGTAGGAACTATACTACTCATGCACATGTATCAAGGTAAAGGGAGGTGGGGTTCAATTGCAGAAGTGCCAGCTTTGACTTGGCTAGTCCTGAACTACGAGTACCAGACTTGAGGTAAGAAGCGTACACGAGTCCACTACATCTCCAACCAATTACACCACTGTGGTGCCTTCCTCGACTTCCCCACGAGAATGCACGCCATAGAACTCACACTTATCTTGGTGTATTTTAGAAGTATCTAGTTCAAGTTGCCTAATAATCAAGCTAAGCTTTCCATGCAGTCCTTAACCGCGGACGCGGATATTCGAATAGTTTTGTTAACCCTGCAGGGGTGTACCGCTACACACACGTGTCATCAGTTACCGCCTTTTGCGTGTCACCGTTCAAGAGGTGACAGCGAGGATGCCACCACAACTGTTACCTCATAGCCGATCTAGTCCAAGAAAGCCGCCTACCTAGGTGGGCTACCACTATCGTGAACCCGTCCGGTTTACCGAAGTGGACCCAGATGATGTGTGCGTGGTGCATAAGCCGGTCTCGGCTGATCCGTTCTCTCACTTAGCAGCCAGGCCACAAACTACCAGAACTCCGAACTACTGCGACATCTGGACATCGAAAGGGATGAGTTAATAGGTTGAGAGGGGTCAGTGAGCCCAATGTGTGGTTGTACTCTTCATCTTGGATCACTACACAAGAACTCGGACTTAGGGTGGTGTTCAACGAGACAACCCACTGTGTACTCCTACACAGCCTCTCATCGTTCACCTTGTATTAGGGTAGATTCACCAACACCTTTCCACCATCATGAACATGATCACTACCATCCCGACTCACATAACAGTAACATCATTGTATCACTCTAAGCATGCAATAAGAAGTAACAATTGCAGGGGCCACATGATATCATTCAACTCCTACATTTGCTCGGATTGTGGTTTGCTTACTACTGTGACAAATGATAGGTAATGCAAAGGAATGGGTTCATCTATGCGGTAGAAACGTAGCATGGTAATCATCCTATACAATGCATAAGCGAGACATGAGAGGGAAGTGGGATTTTATCGACATGATCAATGGGGGTTTGCTTGCCTTGCTGACGAGGTTCAGTATCAGGGTCTTCAACGAAGGGGGTGGTCTCCGATTCCGGCTCCACATCTATCAGCAACATGACAATCATAGGATCAACATAATGTACAATGCACAATCACATGAATAAGATTGTAATGGTGATGTTCATGGTACTGATGTGTTGAGCATTCCATTTAAAAGGAGTATATTGCATTTGAAATGCAAATTCAAACTCCATTTGATTTATCGATGAATTTCAAATTCATTTGAATGCGTGGAAGTTCATTTGAAAAGGTTGAGCATGAAGTGATGTGGTATAGTTGAGGTAAAGATTCTAATGTGTGGATGAATCCATCTAATAGAAGTGTGTTGCAAAATCATTTGCAAAACCACTCCAAATTTGAATTCAAATTAAAGCCATATGGATGTTTGCCACTGTTAACCCTATTTAAATTGGTCAAACATACAAACAAAGTCCATATTCATAATCCTTGGATTTTTGTGATATATTTAGACATATTATTTGTCCAATTTGGAGTTAATATGAATTTTCTATGATTTTGCAAAGTTTATAGCTTTTTCTGGATTTTTCTAAATTATTTTAATTTGGAAAAAGGTTTATTGCTGGTGGGGTCAGGCTGTCAGCCTCTGGGTTAATTAGCCCGGTTAGTTTTAACTAACCAGGGTGGATTAAGGGCCCTGGCCCACTTGTCATCGACTCTGGGGGGTTAAGCACGGGGGTTAAGGCTAACCCACCGGCGGCTTGACGCCGGTGGACTGGCCACGGCGACGCCCTCGCCGGAATTGCGTTCCGGCCATGGGAGGGGCGTATGAGGGCACCAGGGGGTGCCTCTCACTCGCGTGCGTCGCGTGGAGCACGACGGGGACCTCGGGGAGGCCTCGGTCCACGCCGGCGATGAGGGGGCGCGGCGGCCGTGGCACGACGTTGACGAGGAGGCCGCTAGAGGGCACGGGGAGAGGAACGGAGGGCACAGGCGTGTGTTGCGCGAAGGCGCTCGTCTTCTGGTGCCATAAGGGGGACACAGGGGTGCTCGGGAGCACAGTGACGAGGACGAGGACGGCGGCCGGCTGCTGTCAACGGCGAGAACAGCGAAGAGGGGCCGGGTAGGAGCGCTACTAGGGGGAAAATGAACGTGATCTCACCGGGATCTCAACGAGGGGCACTGCGGGGCTGGGGAGGGCTCGGCGGTGAGCAATTCCTCGCGGGAAACGATGGAGACCGGCGGCGAGATCTTGGTGCAGTCGTCGTCCTTGTTGGCCCTCGCCTCGAATTGATGCTCTGGCTCGAAGAAGTCGTCGCTGGGGAGGACGAAGGACAAGGTGGCGGGGCTTGAGGACTCCAGTCGCTGCGGTGGAGCGCCGCCTTGCTCCGGCCAGGGCTTCGGCCATGGTGCGGACCTCGCCGGGGAAAGAGAAAGGGGAGCCGAGGGCGAGGGGAAAGCGTGCGGGGGGGGGGGGGGGTTCTGCGGGTGCGTGGCGTGCAAAGGAGAGGCCTAGAAGGCTCTCCTCGACGGTGGCCGTCGACGCGTGCCCCCTGCCCTCCAGCGACCTGCTTGGAGGCGCGGGGGAGGAAGAAGACAAGCACCCCGGGTGGGCTGGGCCAAGGCAGAGGGTAGGTGGGCCTCGCCCAGGGCGTGAGGTAAGTGCCCCCTTGCTGTTTTATCTTTTTCTTTTAAAATTTCTCTGTTAATTGGTTGACCTAGCTAATAAAATAGCTAGGCATTTGATTAAATGCCAATTTTTTTTATATGGCCTCATTAAATATAGAGCTAGCCACTTATAAAATTTGAGCACTTTTAAAATTCAAATTATTTGAACTTTAATTCAAATAGGGGTTAAATTTAAATCCATGCTCCTGTTTGAATATTTGAAAAATCCATGAGCATGGGTTTGCTACCACATCACTTTATATGTGATCCCAATCTTTTATGGGACTTTTCAAAAATGCCAAAGGAATTTTTGGAGCAACGTTTTATCTAGCCATTTGAATTAAATTCATCTGGGGGTGTTCTCTCTCCCATTTCAATTTCTTTTGAAATTTTTATCATGATGTAAAGGCCTAAGCTTATCCTAGCACATACCTAACTTGGGGTTGTGACACTCGAATCAAAAAACTCAGAACAGACGCTCGAAAGTCAATTGTATGGATCATGCTGTCAAAAAAATTCAGATCAAAAAGATGATCTGGTGATTTTAGGCTAATTTTTCCGTCCAAGGGCAGAATCTGTTTTCTGGCAGCATGTCACAACTTTTGAACTTTCTTGCAATCGGAGGCTAGACTTGGCACAAAGATTGAAAATAAAGATACAATGATGTTGCTACAGTAGTAACAATCATCAAGACTACTAAAAACTGAAAGGAAAAACTCAAACTAAAGATAACAAGGGTTGTTTCCCTAGATCTCTTTCTTTATAGCCATAAATATAGGCTTAAGATTTTAATGATGCTCTCATAGGAATAAGGAATAAGAGTTGAAGAACAAAAGAGAGCATCAAGAAGCAAATAACAAACACATTTAAGTCTAACATGCTTCCTATGCAAAGGGATCTTGTAGAGGAAAAACTCATTGAAGCATAAAGATATTAGCATAGGAAGGCAAAATAAGTGCAACTTCAAAACCTTCAACATAAAGAGAGGGAACTTGATATTATTGAAAAATCTATAGGAATGTATTCCCTTCTCATAATAATTTCTAGTAGGATCATGAATAAACTCAACAATATAAGCATCACATAAAGCATTGTTACCATGATCCACATGCAAAAGGGTACTCTTACTCTCCACATAAGCATAATCTTTCTCAATGGTAATAGTGGTAGTAGGACTATCATAAACTATTTGAACACTATAGATTAATTGTCTATTAGGAAGATGGTGTTCAACAAGGGAGTAATTCCCTCCATGATCATGACAAGTTTCATAAGGATAATTTCTCCTTATGACATAGGTACCTTTATAATCACTAAAGATAGGAGTTATAACATCATCATAGTAGATAAGAGCGTTATCATTGCTAGAAACTTTATTTGTAAACATGTTGTCTTTATTCTTACTAGCAAAATAATTATCAATTACCACATAACTAATGGCTAAAGGACTTGCAATCCTATCATCCCCAAGCTTAGAGCTTTGTCGGGACCCGGAATATGCGTATGTAATTCCAGTCGCGATACAATCACATGGAGAACCAAGAGATGTACCCACTTGTCTAAGCAGACTAGGCCAAGCACAGAACACTCTCGGAAAGCATCAAACGTGAGGGGCATCCCATCTAGGCTGGATGATCATCTCAGATGGGTCCTCATCGTCCTCTCAAGAGTCTAAATGCTTATGGGTGGTGAATCCCATACTCATAGACAAGTCGCCTCAACCATGTTATCGATTGAATCCTAACTCCTACATTGACTTACTCCATCCGGATCACTTAGTCGGGATCTAGGGCGGGCTCGATCATACAACAAAGTGTGCAAGTGACAGAGTCACGAGCAATCGCATCGCGATGCCCCAAGCTGCGCACATCTAAGGGCCACTTGGTGTATAAAAGACCGCCAGCCAGATCACAACTAAGATCTCGAAAACCCATACTAAGACATGCATGTTATAAACATACACACATCACACATGCCTAGTATGAACAGCAGGTATCATCACATAACTCTACAAAGTGTATATTTATTGACTTACACATAGAACATACAAAGTTCACATGTTTGTGATCAACATTACATCATACAACAGAAGCAAATTAGGTCTGAGTACAGACAAGTTTAACAACGGGCTTAGAGAAGCCTTGTAAACATACATGCCCTTCCACGAGGGACCAGACTGCTGTCTGGAACTATACTACCAAGGTCAACGTCGAGCTTCAGGTCGGCGACTCCATCGGGGTACGGGTTCTCATATAAAACATAGAATAAGTAAACATGAGTACAAAGTCGCACTCAGCAAGACTTACATTAGATCTATACTACTCATGCTCAAGTTTCAAGGTAAAGGAGGTGGGGTTCATCATGCAGAAATGCCAGCTTTGACTTGGCTAGTCCTGTACTACGAGTACCAGACTGGATGTAAGAAGCGTACACGAGTCCACTACAAAGTCTCCAACCAATACACCACTATGGTTACTTCCTCGACTTCCCCACGAGAAGCACACCATAGCACTCACACTTATCTTGCGAGTTTTAGAGTATCCATTCAAGTTTTCTAATAATCAGGTACAGGTTCCAAGTAGTCCTTAACCGCGGACGCGGCTATTCGAATAGTTTTGTTAACCTTGCAAGGGTGTAAGCTACACACACATGACCATCGGTTACCGCCTTTGCTCGCCACCGTTCAAGAGTTGACAGCGAGGATGTTAACCACAACTTCGCTCACAACCGGTGTATTCATGGAGTCGACTATCTGAGTTCCCTCCGCTCGAGATCCCGGCCGGATCAACGAAACAGACTCAAACAATGCAGGTGACCGAAACTCCACCTTTGGCAGATGGTTTTCCTGCCTCACAGGTGCACCCACATATCTATATGATGCAACCATTCCTTCATTCTTTTTCTATGCAGATGCCAAATGGAAAACCCAAACTAATGTGACTCCTGGACGTCGACACGGATCACAGTACTAGGCCGAGAGGGGTCAGTGAGCCCAATGTGCGGTTGTACTCCTTGTCTTGGATTACCATACAAGAACTCGGTGCTTAAGGCGGTGTTCAACGAGACAACCCACTATGTACTCCTACAAAGCCTCTCATCGTTCACCTTGTATTAGGGTGGATTCACCAACATAGTTTCACTTTCATCAACACCATGTTCACTATCATCCCTACTCACGTCAAAAGCATCCTCATTATAAATTCTAAGCATGCAGTAAGCATTAACAGTTGCAGGGGCCACATGATATCAATCAACTCCTATATCAGCTAGGATTGTGGTTTGCTTACTACTATGACAAGATGATAGGTCATGCATCGGATGTGGGTTCAACTATGCGGTAGAATCGACACAAGGGGATCTCCTAAACATGCATAAGCGAGACTGAGAGGGAATTGGGATTTTAGAGACATGATCAATGGGGTTTGCTTGCCTTGCTGACGAGGTTCACACACGGTGTCTTCAACGAAGGTGGTGGCCTCTGGTTCTGGTTCCACTTCTATCGAGCAAACAAAGCAATCAAGGAATAAATATAATTGCAATGCTCAAGCTCATGATAAGTTGTGAAAACATGATGTACATGTTACTGATGTGTGGACAATTCCATTTAATTGAAGTGTATTGCAAAAGAATTGCAAATTCAAACTTCAAATTTGAATTCAAATTAAGCCATATGAAAACTTTCTACTGTTGCCCCATTTTAAAATGTTCAAACATAAAAACAATTTCATATTCTTAATCCTTGCATTTTTCTGATAATTTTTCATATATTATATGTTTAATTTGGAGTTAATATGAATGTTCTATGAATTTCCAAAGTTTAAGCATTTTTCTGGATTTTCTGTAATTTCTTTTAATCCAAAATCTAATTACTGCGTCACTATGACGCAGGGGTGACGTCAGGGGGGGGGGGGTCTGACTGGTGGGTTCCCCATGTCAGTGGGAGAGGGAGTTAATCCCTCTCCGTTTTAGTTAGTAGAGGGGTTAGGGAGTTTGGGGCCCCACCTATCATTGAGTGGGTTAGGGGGTAATTAGTGGGATCAGTTAGAGCTAAATAAACCACCCACCGGCGTTTAGCCGGCGGCGACCTCACCGCACGGCGGCGCCCGCACAGAGGGCACGGGAGCCCTCGCTCGACCGCGTCTTCTAGAGCCCGCAGGGCACTCAAGGGAGGCCTGAGGCCTCGCCGACGTCAAGGTCCGCGGCGGCCGGACCAGCAACACGACGTCCATGGCGATAGGGGGCAAGGGAAGGAGCGCGGAGGAGCTAGGGAGAAGGGGAAGATCACCCTGAGCACGTATAGGTGGTCGGGGAGGTCGGAGGGGCAACGGGGAGACGCAATTCCTCGTCGGAGATGGACGGCCGTGGCGGAGGGACTTGGAGCTGGCGTCGTCGTTGAAGCCTCTCGGCGCAAATTGACCGGGCGCGAAGACGAAGACGGCCGCGGGGATCTCCTTGGACACCTCGGCGCAGCTCGAGGGGCACGGTGGCCACGCAAACACACGATGGCCGGCGACGAGGAGCTACAGGCGGCGACGAGAATGGCGATGCAAGGCGGGAGAGCACCAGAGAGGAGGGGGAAAAAGGTGGGCGGCTTCCAGGGCGTCTCCACGTCGACAGGTAAGGGCAGGGAGGCAGCCAGGTAGCTTCCTGGCAGCCATGCCGGCTCGCCGGCGAGCTGCCTGCCTGCCTGGCCTGGTGGAGAAGACGACCCTGTCCCTTTGGGCTGGGCCGCCTCTGCTGGGCCAGGTAGGCCAGGTAGGCTGGGCTTGACCTTTTTACTTTTTCTATTTTTCTTTTTGTTTTGTTTTTCTTTCATTTGTTTGTTCTGATAAATAAATACCAAACATTTTATAAAAATCCCAAAACTTTAATTTGGACTTATGTGACATATAACTAGGCACTCCCAAGTTTTGGAGATTTTTGAAATTCAATTAATTTGAATTTCAAATCAAATAGGGTATTTAATTAATTTCCAAGCCCTATTTGGAATATTTGAAAAATCTTGGTGCATGCAGTGGGACCCACTTCACTTTATATGTGATCATGCATATAAGACTTTTCAAAAATACCAGAGGAAAATTTGGAAGAAATTTTTGTCTGGCCATTTGAATTAAATTCTCTAGGGCTTTTCTTTTCCCCATTTTTGAATTTGTTTTGAAATTTTCACATGATGCAAAGGACTCAAGCAACCCTAGCACTTATCCTAGTTGGGGTTCTGACAACTCGCCCCCACTCAAAAGAATCTCGTCCCGAGATTCAGAATTCTTCAGGAGGAAGGTGGGGTACTCGACACGGAGGCGGTCTTCTCTTTCCCATGTTGCTTCTTTCTCGGAGTGATGTGACCATTGCACCTTCAAAAACCTGATCTGCTGACGACGAGTGACACGCTCTGCGGAATCAAGAAGACAAACAGGGTACTCTCGATAAGAAAGGTCATCTTGGAGATCAAGCGTTCCATGGTCGACTTCGCGGATGGGGTCCTTGAAGCAACGCCTGAGTTGTGACACATGGAATACATCATGTACTCGGGAAAGGTGCGGGGCTAGTTCAAGTTGGTAGGCAACTTCTCCACGTTTATCCAGAATGCGGAAAGGTCCAATGTAACGTGGGGCCAACTTGCCTTTGATACCGAAGCGTTGGGTTCCCTTCAGAGGAGTAACCCGAAGGTAAGCCTTCTCATCCAGATTGTAGCTTTCTTGCCTATGATGACGATCATAGTAGCTTTTCTGACGAGACTGGGCGGCTTTCAATCGATCACGAACAATGCGAACTTGCTCTTCTGCTTCCTTGATCATATCCGGTCCAAAGAGTTGTCTTTCACCGGTTTTTGACCAGTTTAGGGGTGTTCGACATCGTCGTCCATAGAGGAGTTCAAAAGGAGCCATGTTCAGACTAGATTGGAAACTATTGTTATAAGAAAATTCGGCAAATGGAAGAGATTTCTCCCAATTCTTTCCGAAAGATATAACACAAGTTCTAAGCATGTCTTCAAGAATTTGGTTAACCCTTTGAACTTGACCGCTAGACTGAGGATGGAAAGTTGTACTAAATGAGAGATGAGTTCCCATAGCATTCTGAAAGCTTCCCCAAAATCTAGAGGTGAATAGGATACCACGATCAGAATTTATTTCCAAAGGAACACCATGAAGAGACACAATTCTCGAGACGTACAAATCCGCTAACTAGCTAGAAGTTATAGACTCGCGAACTGGAACGAAGTGAGAAACTTTGGAAAGCCTATCTATGACAACGAAGATGGCATCATTTCCTTTCTGGGATTTTGGAAAGCCGGTGATGAAGTCCATACCGAATTTGTCCCATTTCCACTCGGGAATAGGCAAAGGTTGAAGTATACCATCATGTCTTTGGTGTTCTGCCTTAATGCGACGACAAATATCACATTCGGCAACAAATCGAGCAATGTATTTCTTCATCCTAGTCCACCAAAATCTCTGGCGTAGATCTCGGTACATTTTTGTGCTACCGGGATGAATCGAGAGGGGTGTGTCATGGGATTCTTTGAGGATGAGTTGCCTTAGTTCCCTATTCTTAGGTACTGCCAAACGATTTCCAAAGAATACCGTTCCTTTGCTATCTGTGGAGAAACATTTAGCAACTCCGCTAGCAATGTTCTCCTTGATCCGGCGAACACCTCGTGCATGCCTTTGGGCAACTATGATTTGATCCCCAAGGGTTGTTTTCGCCACCAAGTTGAAAAGAGATACACGAGGAACAATCTCGAGATTGAGCTTTCGAAATTCCTCATGAAGAAGTGGTTGATACTGTTGTAACATGAGGTTGTTAGAATACAACTTACAACTTAGTGCATCAGCCATGACATTGGCTTTGCCTGGGGTGTAAGAAATTCCTACGTCGTAATCTTTTATCGACTCAATCCAGCGTATTTTCCTGAGATTAAGATTTGGCTAGGTGAAAAGGTATTTGAGGCTTTGGTGGTCGGAATAGATCTCACAACGATTACGTGGAGGTAATGTCGCCAAGTTGTCAGGGCATGAACTACGGCATCGAGTTCAAGATCATGGGTAGGATAGTTCTCTACATGTGGCCGCAACTGGCGTGAAGCATAATCTACCACATGTCTATCTTGCATAAGTATGAATCCTAACCCTTGCCGTGAAGCATCACAATAGATCTCGAAATCCCTTTTGGTGTCTGGAGGTGCAAGTACGGGTGCAGAAGTCAATCTTCTTTTTAGCTCTTGAAAGCTTTGCTCGCACTTGGGGGTCCATTGGAATTTCTTATCTTTCTTGACGAGTTCAGTTAGAGGCTTTGCAACTTTAGAAAAGTTCTCCACGAAGCGGCGACAATAGCTTGCTAAGCCAAGAAAACTCCTAACTTGCTTAACCGATTCAGGTGGAGTCCAGTCAAGGACGACCTGAACTCTCTCGGGATTGACAGCAATGCCTTTCGCAGAAATCACGTGTCCTAAGTAGGTCACTTCTGGTAGCCAAAATTCGCACTTAGAGAACTTGGCATCTAGGCGATGCTCTCGAAGTTTCATCAATACCAACCTAAGATGTCCTGCGTGCTCTTCTTCGTTCTTCAAGTAGATGAGAATGTCATCAAGATAAATTACAACAAACTTATCTAGGTACTCCATGAGATCGAATTCATTAAGCGCGAGAATGTGGAGGGGGCATTGGTTAAACCGACGGACATGACGGTATACTCGTAAAGACCATAACGAGTAGTGAAAGCCATTTTTGGAATGTCCTCATTTCGGATTTTGATTTGGTGATAACCTAATCTCAAATCCATCTTGGAGAAGACAGAGGATCCAGCAAGTTGATCTTAAAGATCATTGATCCTGGGCAGTGGGTACTTGTTCTTTATCGTCGCTAGATTTAGCGGGCGATAGTCTACGCACATCCTTTCTGTTCCATCTTTCTTCTTTACGAACAGAACGGGGCAACCCCATGGCGATGAGCTAGGGCGGATGAAGCCTTTTGCCAAAGAAGCATCAAGTTGGGTTTTTAGCTCAGCTAACTCAAGTGGGGCCATTCTATATGGGCGTTTGGAAATTGGGGTTCTGCCTGGTATAAGATCCACTATGAATTCTACACACCTGTCGGGTGGCGTGCCCGACAGTTCTTTAGGAAAGACATCCGGGAAGTCACGAACCACCGGAACATCTTCAAGGTCAGGAAGGGGAAGCACATTCAAAGTATGCATCTGGATTCTAGAACTAGGTGAAGTGTAGTCAATGGTCTGGCCTGAAGGATGGTTAAGTTTAACTGACTTGGCTTTACAATCAAGGAAAGCATTCTGTCTTGATAACCAATCCATTCCTAGGATGACATCAATGTCCGAAGACTTGAGGGCTATAAGTGAAGCAAGGAATACTAAACCCTCAATTGCAATTTGGTTACCATGGCTTACTCTATTAGTTTGCCATTTGGATCCAGGAGTTTGAATGATCATCGGGGAAAACATTTATTCAAAAGGAAATTCATGCCGAAGTGCATAACTCTCCGACATGAATGAATGAGAAGCTCCTGGATCGAAAAGAACGGAGGCGGGAACATGATCGACTGGGAGTGTACCAAGGATGACGTCAGAAGCAGAAGTGGTTTCCTCAACTGAGATTTGGTTCACACAAACACTACTAGTGGATGAAGGCTTTACTTGCAAGGGTTTGGATGTGGATTTCCTTGAAGGCTTATGTCGAGAATGACGTGGTGTCATCAAGACCTGAGGGCATTGACGAAAATAATGGCCTGACAGACCACACTTGAAACACACCCTGCCTGAATTGCTGGGAATGGGATTACTTAGTTGCACACCATCATTCCGGGGTGGAATAATGTGTTGGGGTGGATGGCATATATTGGATGGTGGCCTCTGAAGAAATTTTTGAGGTATGGCACGGGTTGTAATCCAAATCCGGCGTTTCCGAGGGGAGGAACTGGAAGAAGAAGCAAGCTCAAGAGCATGCTTGCAAGACTCCTCGAAAATTTCATTGCCATGCTCAGCTCTCAAGGATCTGTTGACTAAATCCTCAAAGGTGGCAAATTCGATGAGGTTGAGATCATGGCGAAGGATGGGGCTAAGTCCCTTGCGGAACCTTGCCTGCTTTCTGGCATCGGTGGTGATCTCATCTTGGGCATATCGAGCAAGACGGTTGAACTCTCTCACATACTCATGCATGGACATCTCTCCTTGACTCAGGTTGCAGAACTCTTCCTTCTTGCGCTCCATCAACTCATCCAGAATGTGGTACCCTCGAAAGGCAACACAGAACTCCTGCCAAGTCACTACGTGACCATTTGGCTGCATAGCAACATATTTCTCCCACAATTGAAGAGCAGAACCTTCTAGGAAGTATACCGCGAAAATAACTCGGTCATTGGGAGCAACATGTGCAGTATCAAGCTTACGCTCGATGGAACGGAGCCAATCATCAGCTTCAAGGGGCTCAGAAGAACATCGGAATACCGGTGGCTTGAGGAGGATGAAGTCCTGAATGCTTGCAACCACATTGCGATGACGTGAGGTATTCTGCTCGATGAGTTCCAGTAGGCGTGTTTGATCACAGCTATTCCGCTCGGCTTCCATCATGATTTCCGCCACAGAAGGCGGTGGTAGAGGTTCATCATCATTTCGATTCCGAACACGGTCTCGATTCCGACGAATAGCACTACGAGTTCCACCTGACATCCTGTGTGATAAAAATAAACAATCAGAACAGGTTGTATGATGGAATCAAAGACAAGAGGACATGATTTCGGAAGAAAAGATCATAATGCGAAGGCAATGACTCATAGGAACACGGAACAAATCCTCCAGCATAACGGCTACACCGGGATGGAAAACAAGACAACCTCGAGGAGATTGAAAAGAACTTCATCAAGGAACTCAAAACACGAAGACTCTGGACAACCACAACTATCCTACGGCTACAAGGAGGCAAACAACGAGATGTTCTAGAAAAGACATAGATGAGCCTAGTCCTATCATCCCGTAGAAAAGTTAAGGGTGACCCAGAACTCAGATCGATGAGGATAAGGAGAAAAATAAGCCTTACGTTGTTCCCTTATACCCAGAGTAACTATATAACTATAGAATGCTAGACTCGACTTCGACCAAGGGTTTAATAATCCTACAGACAGTCCTGCTCTGATACTAAGTCTGTCGGGACCCAGAATATGCGTATGTAATTCCAGTCGCGATACAATCACATGGAGAGCCGAGAGCCGTACCCACTTGTCTAAGCAGACAAGGCCAAGCACAGAACACTCTCGGAAAGCATCGAACGTGAGGGGCATCCCATCCAGGCCGGATGATCATCTGAGATGGGTCCTCATCGTCCGCTCACAAGTCTAAATGCTTATGGGTGGTGAATCCCATACTCATAGAAAAGTCGCCTCAACCATGTTATCGATTGAATCCTAACTCTTACATAGACTTACTCCAGCCCGATCACTTAGTCGGGGTCTAGGGCGGGCTCGATCATACAACAAAGTGTGCACGTGACAGAGTCACGAGCAATCGCATCGCGATGCCCCAAGCTGCGCACATCTAAGGCCACTTGGTGTATAAAATACCGCCAGCCAGATCACAACTAAGGTCTTGAAAACCCATACTAAGACATGCATGTTATAAACATACACGCAGCACACATGCCTAGTATGAATAGCAGGTATCATCACATAACTCTACAAAGTGTATCTTTATTGACTTACACATAGAACATACAAAGATCACATGTCTGTGATCAACATTGCATCATATAAAGGAATAAAATTAGGTATGAGTACAGACAAGTTTAACAAATGGCTTAGAGAAGCCTTGTAAACATACATGCCCTTCCACGAGGGACCAGACTGCTGTCTGGAACTATACTACCAAGGTTAACGTCGAGCTTCAGGTCGGTGACTCCATCGGGGTCCGGGTTCTCATCTAAAACATAGAATAAGCAAACGTGAGTACAAAGTCGTACTCAGCAAGACTTACATCAGATCTATACTACTCATGCTCAAGTTTCAAGGTAAAGGAGGTGGGGTTCATCATGCAGAAATGCCAGCTTTGACTTGGCTAGTCCTGTACTACGAGTACCAGACTGGAGGTAAGAAGCGTACACGCGTCCACTACCAAGTCTCCAACCAATACACCACTATGGTTACTTCCTTGACTTCCCCACAAGGAGCACACCATAGCACTCACACTTATCTTGCGAGTTTTAGAGTATCCATTCAAGTTGTCTAATAATCAGGTACAGGTTCCAAGTAGTCCTTAACAGCGGACGCGGCTATTCGAATAGTTTTGTTAACCTTTCAAGGGTGTAAGCTACACACACATGACCATCGGTTACCTCCTTTTGCTCGCCACCATTCAAGAGGTGACAACGAGGATGTTCACCACGACACTTCTCTCACAACCGGTCTATTCCAGGAGTAGAATATCTGAGTTGCCTCCGCTCGAGAGCCCGGTCGGATCAACAAAATGGACTCAAACAATTTAGGTGATCGAGACTCCACCTTTGGCAGATGGTTTTCCTGCCTCACAGGTGCACCCACATATCTATTTGATGCAACCATTCCTTCATTCTTTTTCTATGCAGATGCCAAATGGAAAACCCGAACTAATGTGAGTACTGGACGTCCACACGGGTCAAGGTACTAGGCCGAGAGGGGTCAGTGAGCCCAATGTGTGGTTGTACTCTTTTTCTTGGATTACAATACAAGAACTTGGTGCTTAAGGCGGTGTTCAATGAGACAACCCACTGTGTACTCCTACACACCCTCTCATCGGTCACCTTGTATTAGGGTGGATTCACCAACACAGTTTCACTTTCATCAACACCATGTTCACTATCATCCCTACTCACGTCAAAAGCATCCTCATTATAAAATCTAAGCATGCAGTAAGCAATAACAGTTGTAGGGGCCACATGATATCAATCAACTCCTATGTCAGCTAGGATTGTGGT
This sequence comes from Bromus sterilis, assembly GCA_950022295.1. Taxonomy (NCBI): domain Eukaryota; kingdom Viridiplantae; phylum Streptophyta; class Magnoliopsida; order Poales; family Poaceae; genus Bromus; species Bromus sterilis. Next base: position 339,221,587 of record OX465596.1, on the reverse strand, counting down.
TTGCTTACTACTGTGACAAGATGATAGGTCATGCATCGGATATGGGTTCAACTATGCGGTAGAATCGACACAAGGTGATCTCCTAAACATGCATAAGCGAGACTGAGAGGGAATTGGGATTTTATAGACATGATCAATGGGGTTTGCTTTCCTTGCTGACGAGGTTCACACACGGTGTCTTCAACGAAGGGGGTGGCCTCCGGTTCCGGTTCCAGTTCTATCGAGCAAACAAAGCAATCAAGGAATAAATATAATTGCGATGCTCAAGCACATGATAAGTTGTGAAAACATTATGTACATGGTACTGATGTGTTGACAATTCCATTTAATTGAAGTGTATTGCAAATGAATTGAAAATTCAAACTTCAAATTTGAATTCAAATTAAGCCATATCCAAACTTGCTACTGTTGCCCCATTTTAAAATGGTCAAACATAAAAACAAATTGAGTATTCTTAATTCTTGCATTTTTCTGATAATTTTTCATATATTTATTGTTTAATTTGGAGTTAATATGAATTTTCTATAAATTTCCAAAGTTTAATCATTTTTTTGGATTTTCTGTAATTTCTTTTAATCCAAAATCTAATTACTGCGTCACTGTGATGCAGGGGTGACATTAGGGGGGGGTCTGACTGCTGGGGGCCCCATGTCAGTGGGAGAGGGAGTTAATCTCTCTCTGTTTTAGTTAGCAGAGGGGTTAGGGAGTTGGGGCCCCACCTGTCATTGAGTGGGTTAGGGGGGAATTAGTGGGATCAATTAGCGCTAAATAAACCGCCCACCGGCGTTTAGCCGGCGGCGACCTCAGCGCACGGCGGCGCCTGCACAGAGGGCACGTGAGCGGGAGCTGGGGGTTCCAAACGGAAGCCCTCGCTCGACCGCGTCTTCTAGAGCCCGCAGGGCACTCAAGTGAGGCCTGAGGCCTCGCCGGCGTCAAGGTCCGCGGCGGCCGGAGCAGCAACACAACGTCCATGGCGAATAGGGCAAGGGAAGGAGCGCGGAGGAGCTGGGGAGAAGGGGAAGCTCACCTTGAGCACGCATAGGTGGTCGGGGAGGCCGGAGGGGCAACGGGGAGAGGCAATTCCTCGCCGGAGATGGACGGCCGTGGCGGAGGGACTTGGAGCTGGCGTCGTCGTTGAAGCCTCTCCGCGCAAATTGACCGGGCACGAAGACGAAGACGTCCGCGGGGATCTCCTTGGACAGCTCGGCGCAGCTCGAGGGGCACGGTGGCCACGCAGACACACGATGGCCGGCGACGAGGAGCTACGGGCGGCGACAAGAATGGCGATGCAAGGCGAGAGAGCACCAGAGAGGAGGGGGAAAAGGGTGGGTGGCTTCCAGGGCGTCTCCACGTCGCCACGTAAGGGCAGGGACGCAGCTGCCTCCCTTCCTGGCCTGGTGGAGAAGACGACCCTGCCCCTTTGGGTTGGGCCGCCTCTGCTGGGCCAGGTGGGCCAGGTAGGCGGGGCTTGGCCTTTTTACTTTTTCTATTTTTCTTTCAGTTTTGTTTTTCTTTCATTTGTTTGTTCTGATAAATAAATACCAAAACATTTTATAAAAATCCCAAAACTTTAATTTGGAGTTATGTGACATATAACTAGCCACTCCCAAGTTTTGGAGATTTTTTAAATTCAATTAATTTGAATTTCAAATCAAATAGGGTATTTAATTAATTTCCAAGCCCTATTTGGAATATTTGAAAAATCTTGGTGCATACAGGGGGACCCACTTCACTTTATATGTGATCATGCATATTTATAAGACTTTTCAAAAATACCAGAGGAAAATTTTGAAGAAATTTTTGTCTGGCCATTTGAATTAAATTCTCTAGGGCTTTTCTTTTCCCCATTTTTGAATTTCTTTTGAAATTTTCACATGATGCAAAGACTCAAGCAACCCTAGCACTTACCCTAGTTGGGGTTCTGACAAGCTTTGGAGAAAATCACTCTCAGAGTTAGTACCTAAAAGATTTTCAAGATCATAAGTAGCATTATCATCATTTTCCCAATCACAAAAAGTAACATGCATATAATAATCAAAATCATCTTCAATAGTGCCTACGGACTTAACATCAGGATAATAATAATGAATGCAATCAAGCTCACCGTCCTCCAAAATTTTCTGTCCGTTAGGATAAAAATTGATGCGAGGAATATGCTCACGCCAGGTTGATACCCATTCTTCTTCCTTCTTGCTCCTCTTCCTCCTCCTCTTCTTTTTCTTCTTATTTACCTTAGGAGGGAGTGGTTGGAGATGCAGCTTCTCCACATATCCTGGTTTATCATTAGAAACAATAGGGGAAACTTGGGAGAAACTCTACTTTTTATTAGTAGAGATATAAGAGACATTTTTATACTTTGGTAAAGTTCCCTCCTTTCTAATCTTACTTATGTAATCATTTTCATGGCAATTAACAACACAATAGAGACGACAATTTTGCAAAGTGTTGCTAATTCCTAAGGCATTAACATCTAGCCAAGAAGTCTTTTCTGATAACTCTTCACACATAAAAAATAACATAAGTTCATCATAAAGATCATAAGTGATCATGTTATCACACAACTGATTAACAGTTATGCTTTGAAAGTTCAAGCATTGAAAATTAAAGTGACCCTCTATGCAGCAAAGTTCACAAGTAAAAGGATAAAGGTCACACAATTCTCTAGCAATTTCATTTAAATCTTTGACCCAAGTGATTGTTCTTTCATGCTTATGTTGCTTACAATACTTATCTTCTTCAATCATAGGCCTTTCACAAGGTCTATCCACTCCACAAAAATTAACATGCTTATATAAAACTTCATTTTCAGGAATTGGATCATGCATGTTGCAATCATCATGAACAATCTCATTTTCTTTGAAAACCTCTTTAAAAGGTTCATGATGCTTGATCCAATTCTCCTTAGGCATATTAAGATGTGAAGAAAAAGATTTGAGGAAATCAACAAGGAGTTGAGAATCAAGCCCAAACTTAGCACTAAGCTTATTAAAACTTGCAGTTTTAACAAAGGACTTAATGCAATCATACTCATAATTTATACCTGACTCTTTACCTTTGTCGATCTCCCAATCTTTAGTATTGCGTTGAATTCTTTCAAGGAGTTCCCCAATCTTTTCGTTTGTGAAAGAACCCATAGAGGAAGCATTGAGCAAGTCTTTATCCTATCGAGAGAGCCTCGCATAAAAATTAGTAATAATTATATCTTTGGGGAGCCAATGGTCAGGACATTTTAGCATTAAAGTTTCCAGTCTCCCCCAAGCTTGAGATATGCTCTCTCCGTCATGAGGATAGAAATTATAAACATAATTCCTATTCTCATGAACTTCATGAAGAGGATAAAACTTGGAGTAAAAGAGAGACTGGATCTCTTCCCAATCCCGTAGGTGAGAATCATCTAGTAGCCTATACCATTCCAATGCTTTTCCTTTCAGTGACAAGGAAAATAATTTCTTCATGACTTCACCTCTTGTCAAACCTGAAATCTTAAATAACTCACAAAGTTCTGTAAGTTTCAACAAATGAATACTAGGATTGACTGTCCCATCATAACAATCATTAATATTTATTTCAACAATCCCAAGTGGTATTTTGAATGGGATACATTCAATAGGTGGAGGAGACTTCTCTACCACGGGCGTGGTAAAGCGGCCTTGTCCAAACAGCGAACTAAGAGTGCAGTTTTCCATAAGTATAACTAGTGAAAATTAAAAACAAGAAACGAAAAGATTTAATTGCAAGATCTAAAGATATACCTTCAACGCTTACCTCCCTGGCAATGGCGCTAGAAATAGCTTGATGTCTACTCACGCTTCTATTCTTGTAGACTATGTTGGGCCTCCAAGCGCAGAGGTTTGTAGGACAGCAGCAATTTCCCTCAAGTGGATGACCTAAGGTTTATCAAACTCAGGGAAGTAGAGGTTGAAGATGGTCTCTCTCAAGCAACCCTGCAATTAAGATACAAGAAGTCTCTTGTGTCCCCAACACACCTAATACAACTAGGAGTTGTATAGGTGTACTAGTTCGGCGAAGAGATGGTAAAATACGAGTGATAAGTGTGGCAAAGCAAGGTAATATAAATCTGTAATAAAAAGTGCAGCAAGCAAACATGTGACAAAAGTGAGAACAAACGGTGTAACAATGGTGGAAACAAGGCCTAGGCTTCATGCTTTCACTAGTGGCAACTCTCAACAACATTAACATAGTCTAATCACATGATATTTCCCATAAAACATGCAATGGAGACGCACTCGGAGGTCATTCCTTTGTGGTCAAGAGAGGATGAGAATTATGTAGGGCTACAAAAGCACACCTCAAAGTTCATAGTTCTCAATATATGGATTTCCCAATGTCACCGGGGCCATCCAAAGAGAGTACCACAATCACCACAACATATCTCAAGGATAATCAAAGACAAGCACCAAGAGACTCTCAATCTTCAATCAACACAAAAAAGAGGAAATCACTCATGAAAATATTCTTCTAACCCATGTCCAATAGACCGCTGTCACCATGGTCTCAGGGATTATACTAGATAAGATCAAGTGAGTACATCAATCCAATACATAGAGGAAAGGGAAATATCATGGGATCACCCTAGATTAACATAGCCTATGATCACAACGAAGATCACATAATGGGAGAGAGAGAAGAACACATAGATACTGGTAGAAACCTCAGCCCCGAGGGAGAACTACTCCCGCTTCATGGAGGGAGGAAGCAACGTCGATGGAGATGAATCCGGGGCCACTTCCCCGTCCCGGCAGGGTGCCGGAACAGGAATTATATCCCCCCGAAACTTGATGGCGATGGCGGCGGAGATCGGAATTGCTTCTGGAGAAAAGGGGCTCGGAATCAGGGTTTCCTCCGTGGGGGTAAAAATAGGGCCAAAGGGGGGCACCAGGGGGGCCACAGGGCAGCCAGCATGGTGCCCGGCGCGGCCTAGGGTGGGGCCGCGCCAGGGACCTTTCTGGAGTCCCTGTGGTGGCCCTCCCCTCCTTCCTTGGTGATTCCGGAAGCTTCCGGGACACTGATTTTTTATATAATTTTTCCGGAATTTTTGGAGAACTTTTAATGGCCGGAAAACCTGAAATACAAAAACAGCAGAAAACAGGAACTGTCAACTGGGTGTACTGAGTTAATAGGTTAGTCCAAATATGGTCAATAGTGTATGAAAGTTCAAGAAAAACATGGCAAAGCCACACAAAACATGCATGGAGCAAGCAGAAATTATAGATACATTTGGGACGTATCAGGGGGGCTGATGACACTCATCGACTCCTACCGGAAAAAGCCGGCATATACATGTAAAAATTTCAAATGTGTTTGTTTTGATAAGGGATAAAATGGGGGTTTGATGGCTCCCATCGACTCTTAAAAACCAAAGATATCATGGGATACACATGACTTGGCCACGTCGACCGGCATGTACAGTTTAGAGCTTCCTTGACTAACGAGCAACTGGTTGGTCTAAACTTCGAGGTTTACATAAAACCATCTATCGAATTTAGTCCTAAGATCCGGGCATGCTAGTTACTGGAAAGCCGGCTCTACATAGATGTTTCGACCACTAGTAGTGGTTGTGTGAACCAAATATCAGTTGAGGAAGCCATTGATACTTCTGACGTCATCCTTGGTACACTCCCAGTCAATCATGTTCCCGCCTCTGTTATTTTCGATCTAGGAGCATCTTATTCATTCATGTCGGAGAATTATGCACATCGTCATGAGTTTCCCTTTGAAGAATTGTTTTATCCAATGATAATACAAACTCCTTGTTCAAAGTGGCAAACTAATAGAGTAAGCCATGGCAATCAAATTGCAATTGAGGGTTTAGTATTCCATGCTTCTCTTATAACCTTCAAGTCTTCAGACATTGATGTCATTCTACGAATGGATTGGTTATCAAGACAGAATGTTGTCCTTGATTGTAAAGCCAAATCAGTTAAATTCATCCATCCTTCAGGCCAGACAATTGACTACACCTCACCCAGTTCTAGAATCCAGATGCATACTTTGAATGTGCTTCCCCTTCCTGACCTTGAAGATATTCCGATGGTTCGTGACTTTCCGGATATCTTTCCTGAAGAGTTGCAGGGTATGCCAACCGACAGATGTGTAGAATTCATAGTTGATCTTATGCCCAGCACAGCCCCAATTTCCAAACGCCCATATAGAATGGCCCCACATGAGCTAGCAGAGCTAAAAATCCAACTCGAAGCTTTGTTGACAAAAGGCTTCATCCGCCCTAGCTCATCGCCATGGGATTTCCCTGTTCTGTTCGTAACGAAGAAAGATGGAACAGAAAGGATGTGCGTAGACTATCGCCCGCTAAATCATAGCGACAATAAAGAACAAGTACCCACTTCCCAGGATCAATGATCTTTATGATCAACTTGTTGGATCCTCTGTCTTCTCCTAGATGGATTTGAGATTAGGCTATCATCAAATCAAAATCCGAAACGAGGACGTTCCCAAGACGGCTTTCACTACTCATTATGGTCTTTACGATTTCACCGTCATGTCCTTCAGTTTAACCAATGCCCCCGCCACTTTCTCGTGCTTGATGAATTCGATCTTCTTGGAGTACCTAGATAAATTTGTTGTAGTTTATCTTGATGACATTCTCATCTACTCGAAGAACGAAGAAGAGCATGCAGAACATCTTAGGCTGGTATTGATGCAACTTCGAGAGCATCACCTTTATGCCAGGTTCTCTAAGTGCGAATTTTGGCTACCAGAAGTGACCTACTTAGTCCACGTGATTTCTGCGAAAGGCAATGCTATCAATCCCGAGACAGTTCAGGTTGTCCTTGATTGGACTCCACCTGAATCGGTTAAGCAAGTTAGGAGTTTTCTTGGCTTAGCAAGCTATTGTCGCCGCTTCGTTGAGAACTTCTCCAAAGTTGCAAAGCCTCTTACTGAGCTCCTCAAGAAAGATAAGAAATTCCAATGGACCCCCAAGTGCGAGGAAATCTTTCAAGAGCTAAAAATAAGATTGAATTTTGCACCCGTACTTGCACCTCCAGACACCAAAAAGGATTTCGAGATCTATTGTGCTGTTTAACGGCAAGGGTTAAGATGCATACTTATGCAAGATCGATATGTGGTAGCATACGCTTCATGCCAGTTGCATCCACATGAAGAGAACTATCCTACCCATGATCTTGAAGTCGCTCTCGTAGTTCATGCCCTGAAGACTTGGCGACATTACCTCCTTCGTAATTGTTGTGAGATCTACTCCGATAACCAAAGCCTCAAATACATATTCACCCAGCCAGATCTTAATCTCAGGCAAAGACGTTGGATAGAGTTGATAAAAGATTATGACTTAGGAATTTCTTTCACCCCAGGCAAAGCCAACGTCATGGCTGATGCACTAAGTCGTAAGTCGTATTGTAAAAACCTCATGTTACAATAGTATCAACCACTCCTTCTTGAGGAATTTCGAAAACTCAATCTCGAGATTGTTCCTCATGGGTTCCTATCTACCTTCGTGGCGAAACCAACTCTTGAGGATCAAATCATAGTTGCCCAAAGGCGTGCACGTGGTGTTCGCCAGATCAAGGAGAACATTGCTAGCGGAGTTGCTAAATGTTTCTTCAAAGATAGCAAAGGAACGATATTCTTTGAAAATCGTTTGGTAGTACCGAAGAATAAGAACCTAAGGAAACTGATCCTTAAGTAAGCTCATGACACTCCCCTCTCAATTCATCCCGGTGGCACGAAAATGTACCAAGATCTACGCCAGAGATTTTGGTGGACTAGGATGAAGAGATACATTGCTCATTTTGTTATCGAATGTGATGTTTGTCGTTGAATTAAGGCAGAACACCAAAGACTTGCTGGTACTCTTCAACCTTTGCCTATTCCCGAGTGGAAATGGGACAAAGTCGGTATGGACTTCATCACCGGCTTTCCAAAAACCTAGAAAGGAAATGATGACATCATTGTGGTCATTGATCGAGTTTCTAAAGTTGCTCACTTCTTCCCAGTTCGCGAGTCTATAACTGCTAGCCAGTTAGCGGACTTGTAGCCTTTTCACCTCTAGGTTCTGGGGAAGCTTTCAGAATGCTATGGGAAATCATCTCTCCTTTATCACAGCTTTCCATCCTTAGTCTAGCGGTCAACTTGAAAGGGTTAACCAAATTCTCGAAGACATGCTCAGAGCTTGTCTTATCTCTTTCGGAAAGAATTGGGAGAAATCTCTTCCATTTGCCGAATTTGCTTATAACAATAGTTTCCAAACTAGTCTGAACATGGCTCCTTTTGAACTCCTCTATGGACGACGATTTAGAACACCCCTAAACTGGTCAGAAACTGGTGAAAGACAATTCTTTTGGCCGGATATGATCAAGGAAGCAGAAGAGAAAGTTCGCATTGTTCGTGATCAATTGAAAGCCGCTTAGTCTCGTCACAAAAGCTACTATGATCTTCATCATAGGCAAGAAAGCTACAATCTGGACGAGAAGGCTTACCTTCGGGTTACTCCTCTGAAGGGAACCCCACGCTTCGGTATCAAAGGCCAATTGGCCCCGCGTTACATTGGACCTTTCCGCATTCTTGCTAAACGTGGAGAAGTTTCCTACCAACTTGAACTACCCCCGCACCTGTAACGAGTACATGATGTATTCCATGTGTCACAGGTCAGGCGTTGCTTCAAGGACCCCGTCGGCGAAGTCGACCATGAAACACTTGATCTCCCAGATGACCTTTCTTATCGAGAGTACCCCGTTTGTATTCTTAATTCCGCAGAGCGTGTCACCTGTCGTCAGAAGATCAAGTTCCTGAAAGTGCAATGGTCACACCACTCCGAGAAGGAAGACAAGGGAAAGAAAAGACCGCCTCCGTGCCGAGTACCCCACCTTCCTCCCGACGACTTCTGAATCTCGGGACGAGATTATTTTGAGTGGGTGCGAGTTGTCACAACCCTCTTTTAGGTATGTGCTAGGCTTAGCTTGAATTTGCATCATGTGAAAAATTTCAAAAGAAATCCAAATGGGGAAAAGAAAAGCCCTAATTGAATTTAATTCAAATGGCCAGACAAAAATTTCTTCCAAAAATTCATCTGTTATTTTTGAAAAGTCTTATAAATATGCATGATCACATATAAAGTGAAGTGGGTCCGACTACATGCACCAAGATTTTTCAAAAATTTGAAACAGGGCTTGGAAATTAAATAATAACCCTATTTGATTTGAAATTCAAATTATTTGAATTTAAAAAATCTTAAAAACATGGGAGTGGCTAGTTATATGCCATGTAAGTCCAAATTAAAATTTTGGGGATTTTGTACAATACTGTGGTATTTATATACTAGAGCAAAAAAAAATACAGAAAAATTAGAAGAGAAATAAAACAGAGAGGGAAGGGGGCCCAGCTCACCTGGCCCAGCTGGCCAAGTACAAGTTCCCTCCTCTTATCGTCTTCACCCGGGCACGAGCACACAGCTGCGTGCCCGGCATGCCGAGGACGTCGTGGCCGCCGAGGCCACACGGCTACTGCCCGAGCCCTATCTCCATGCCACGGAGAACGCAGCGAAGCCCCACACCCTTTCCCCCCCTTCTCTGGCCACGCTCCCCTCCTCCTCACGGATTTCTTTGCAGCCCGAAGCTCGCCGGAGCGCAAACCTTGCACTGGGGCGGACACGGAGCGCCATAGCCCCTAGGACCTTGTCATTCTTGCGCAGCGACATCGACTTCGTCTTCGAGCTGAAGATCACGAGCTCCCTCGATCCCGAGCCGACGCAATCGACCTCGACACGCCGCCAGACCCGCGAGAACTCGCCGGAAAATTCACCGTCTCCGTTGCTCCTCCGCCTCCACCGTCTGCACCAGCATGCTCAGGGTAAGCTCCACCATCTTTCCCCTCTCGCAGCGCGCGAAATGGCGCCCCGTAGCCGCCGCCCCGTTATGCTCGAACTCCAGCCGCCACGCGAGCTCGCCGCCGATGAGGTTTCGGTGCTCCCCGGTGACGCTGCGGTGCTCAGGGTGAAGCGTGCATCCACGAGCATTTGTTTCGTGGTCGTGGCGCTCGTTTTGCTGCACGGAGCCGTCATCCCCGTGTGCGCCGCCGCACTGGACGTCACCGGCAGCTAGCCGCCGGCATCCCCTGACGTGGCGTGGTTAGTTTAACCACTAACACCCACGGGAGCCAATGATAGGTGGGCCCTGCCCCCTAATTAAGCCCCTGTGATTTTAATTAAACGGGGATTAACCCCAATAGCTATGACAGGCCTAGCCCACTGGTCAGCCCCCCTGACTTTAGCATGACACAACAATGCTGCAATAAACTCTTTTTCCAGATTAAAAAGAATTCAGAAAAATCCAGAAAATCAGTTAAACTTTGAAAATTCATAGAAAATTCATCCTAACTCCAAATTAAACAAATAATATATGGAAAATTATCAGAAAAATGCAAAGATTATGAATATGGACATTGTTTTCATGTTTGACCATTTTAAAATGGGCGAACAGAATCAAATGTGTTTATGGCATAATTTGAATTAAAATTTGAAGTTTGAATTTGCAATTCTTTGCAATACACTTCAATTAAATGGAATTGTCAACATATCAGTACCATATACATCATGTCACCACCTTAACATTTGCTTGAGCATTTTAGTTTTGATGTTGTCCCCCTTCGTTGAAGATTGTTTAAGTAACAGTGTTTCTGAGACGGAGGTCACCCCCTGAAGCAGAAGATCGATAACCCGCGTATTGTCAACAAGGATAGCAAACCCCATTGATCATGTCCATAAAAACCCATTTCCCTCTCAGTGTCACTTATGCATGTTTAGGAGATCACCATGATACGTTCAACGGCATAGATGAACCCATTCAGATGCATGCCCTATCATTTTGTCACAGTATTAAGCAAGCCACAGTCCTAGCAGATGTAGGAGTTGAATGTTGATCATGTGGCCCCTGTAGGAGTACAATATGAACGATGAGAGGCTGTGTAGGAGTACACAGTGGGTTGTCTCGTTGAACACCACCTTAAGCCCGAGTTCTTGTATGGTAATCCAAGAAAAAGAGTACAAACACACATTGGGCTCACTAACCCCTCTCGGCCTATTACCTCAAGCCATGTTGACGTCGATGGGTCACATTAGTTCGGGCCTTCCATTTGGCATATGCATAGAAAAAGAGTGAGTGAAGTGTTGCATCGTCTAGACATGTGGGTGGATCTATGAGACGGTGAAACCATCTCCGGATGGCGTCTCGGTTGCCTACATTGTCTGAGACCGTATCGTTGATCCGACCGGACTCTTGAGCGGAGCTACTCAGATAGTCGACTCCTGGAATAGAATGGATGTGAGAAAAGTGTCGTGGTGAACATCCTCGCCGTCACCCCTTGAATGGTGACGAGTACATGGAGGTAACTGATGGTCATATGTTTGTAGTTTACACCCTTGCATGGTTAACAAACTATTCGAATAGCCGCGTCCGTGGTCATGGACTACTTGGAGACCTATGCTTGATTATTAGACAACTTCAATGGTTACTCTAAAATTTCCAAGATAAGTGTGAGTGCTATGGCATGCTTTCTCATGGGGAAGTCGAGGAAGTATCCATAGTGGTGTATTGGTTGGAGACTTAGTAGTGGACTCGTGTACGCTTCTTACCTCAATCCGGTAATCGCAGTACAGTACTAGCCAAGTCAAAGCTAGCACTTCTGCATTGAAACCCCACCTCTCTTTACCTTCAAACTTGAGCATGCGTAGTATAGTTCTGGTGTCAGTCTTGCTGAGTACGACTTTGTACTCACGTTTTCTTATTCTATGTTTTAGATGAGAACCCAACCCCCGATGGAGACATCTTCCTGAAGCTCGATGTTGACTAAGTTAGTATAGTTCCAGACAGAAGTTTTGTCCCTCGTGGAAGGGCTTGTATGTTGAAAAAGGCTTCTCTAAGCCATTTATTAAGCTTGTTTGTACTCAGAATTAATTTTCTTCCATTGTTTGATGTAATGATGGATCATAGTCATATGATCTTTGTGTACTCTATGTGTAAGTCAATAAAGATATACTTTCTGGAGTTCATGCAATGTGTACCTGCTGTTTGCACTGGATATGTATGTTGCGTGTATGATTATAACGTGCATGTATTAGTGTGGGGTTCGACAGCTTAGTTGTGATCTTGCTAACGGTCTTTCATACACCAAGTTGCCCTTATATATATGTGCGCAGCTTGGGGCATCGTGATGCGATTGCTCGTGACTCTGTCACGTGGCACATTTTGTTGTATGATTGAGCCCGCCCGAGACCCCGACTAACTGATCGGGTTGTAGTATATTTATGTAAGTGTTATAATTCAATCGATAATATGGCTGAGGCGACTTGTCTATGAGTATGGAATTTCACCACCCATAATCATTTAGACTTGTGAGCGGACGATGAGGACCCATCTCAGTTGATCTACCGGGCCTGGATGGGATGCCCCTCACGTTCGAGCTTTCCGAGAGTGTCTTGTACTTGTCCTTGTCTTCTTAGACACTTGGGTATGGCTCTCGGCTCTCCATATGATTGAGTTGTGACTGGAATTACATACGCATATTCCGGGTCCCGACAGAACGTTTGTAGTGAAACATTGCTGAAAGTTCTTGTTAGTTCCTTCTACTCCTCGATGAGTTTGCCACTCTTACTTATCGAAAATACTTTGATTGACCCCTATACTTCTGGGTCATCAAGACTCTTTTCTAGCGTCATTTCCGAGGAGTGAAGAGCTCTTGGTAAGTGAAAATTGGAAAGGAAACTTGTATGATACATGCTAAATTTTACCTACACTAGTTACTATAAGTAATCGTTTGAGAGGCTTGCTCGAAGAGTCCTCTCCTCGTGTTGGAGTGGTTAGAAAAGAACCCCCACCTACTGAAAATATTACTTATGAGATTCCTCTCTGCATTGTGGAATAACTTAATGATAATTCTTATGCGAGAGATGGAACAACTAACCATGATTTGCATCTGCATATGATAGATGGACTTTGTGGATTATTTAAGCGTGTAGTAGGCTATTGGATGACTCAGAATCATTGGATTGGAACCATATGAAGTTGGAATTTCATAATAAATTTTATCCTATGCACCTTGTTCATAATAAGTGGTGCATAGTAGTAGCTGCAATCTTTGTGATGTTTTATATCCTAGTGACCTTCTTTGGGAAAAACACGCATATGTATTATTTCTACTAAGGGTTAAATAGAGAGGACTTTTAGTATTGCATCTGCAACCGGGGAGACAAAAAAAATTAATAGATATGAAAAAGCTCAAAAAATTCAAATTTTTGTGGTGAAAGATGCTTATGTGCGAGATGTTTGAGCAAATTTTGAAAAAGTTTGGACACCTGGGGAGCTCACGGCAAGAAATAAAAATAAAAAATAAAAAAATACTATTTCTTTAAATGTATTTTTTGCCGCGAGCTCCCTATATGTCTAAAAAGGCTCAAATTTTACACAAACATCTAGCCCCTATGCTTCTTCCACCACAAATAATTGGATTTTTTGAGCTTTTTTCGTATGTCTTTTGGAGAGTTTCTTGTGCAGGAGCGTATATGCATATGCATGGGATGATGTTCGAATTACTCTATTTGAGAGCGTCGATTTGGTGCACGGGTGCATCTTCAAGGAACATCTAGCCCCTAAGCATCTTCCACCATAAAAAATTGAATTTTTTTGAGCTTTTTCGTATATCTTTTGGAGAGTTTCTTGTGTAGCAGCGTATGAGCCTGGGCTTAGGTTCAGATTACTCTATTTTCCTTTCATACATTATGTCATCTTGCTTATAGCACTACTGCAATCTGCTAATTTTCCATCTTCTAGCACCTTTGTCGTCTGCATATTATTGGGACAAACGTGATGGTGTGGATCACACACTTTCGTTGGTTACCTCAAGTGGAAGGTGGTTATGCAACTAGTATAAAATTTCCCCCGACAAAGATACCAAGGTTTGTCGACTCCACAAGGACTCTGAATGCTACAAGTAGGTGGACTCATCCAATGGAGCCAGAAATTGTTGTACCTAGAGTTGCACAAAAGACACAAAATACTCTCGCACCTAACAAGTTAGAGGCATTGTCAATCCCCCTGTCTTTCTGTTTATGAAAGGTTACACATATAGGATAGATGGAAAAGAAAAATAAAACAACAAAAGAAACTAAAAAGGAATAAATTGCAGCAGGTGTAATTATATGATGAGAATATGGACTGGGGTGTCATGGCATTCATTAGTAACATCACTCTCCCAAAATACAATAAAACTTATGTTGGGTGATTAAGTTACAGCTCGGAAATTGATAGAATTATGAACGTACCACCATGCTAATTATGCTAGTAGAGAATGCAAGGCTCAATCATGTAGGCATTACACGAAGACAAGTAGACCGTTTATCCATAGCATCTACTTCCTAATCATCCACCTTGAGGTATCTAATCCAGAACATCTCGCTGGTATTAAGTTGCGAGCCACAATTATATGGTGAAAATCCTAAGCAACGGACAAGTGCATTAACACTCTATGCGTAATGTAAGCAACACTTGTAACACACAGTCACAAGCACCCCTTTTTTACCCTTAGTGGCAACAACACATTCCCTAGTCACATGTTTCTTTCACTCAAGCTGGACATCGGGAGGCATGAACCTACTATCTAGCATAACGCTCCCTCTTGGAGTCACAATCTACTACTTGGCCAAAGTAATAAATTACATCGGAGAACAAACAAGAACAAAATATACAAGAGGATGAAATATATAAATTTCACAACCCACATAATATCATAATCTATTGGATCCCGATAAACACAACATAAAAGCATGGTAACTAGCATAGGTGCCTTGATCATTCTAGGCAACTCACAAGGACTAAACGTTAAAGATCAATATTGGAGAGAGATGGATCATCTAGCTACTTCCATGAACCCTAGGTCCAAGGTGGAACTACTCGATCACGGCTCATCCGGGAGGTAAGCATGATTGATGAAGAGGAATCCGGAGATGAATTCACCCTTCGGCAGGGTGCCGGGACAAAACTTCTTGAGCTCCCGATCTGGGAATTGCGACGGCGGCGGAACAAAGAAGGTTTCTGGAAAATAGACAAAAAATCCTGCTATGTTTGGGGCAAATAAGCATGGAACAAGCAGAAGTTATAGAAACGTTTGGGGCGTATCAGCATCCCCAAGCTTAATTCCTGCTTGTCTTCGAGTAGGTAAATGATAACAAAGATAATTTTTGTGGTGACATGCTACCAACATAAGTAATAACATCAAGTAAAGCAATGAAGATATACAAACAGAGACAAAGTAATATAAAGCAAGAGTCTATATCTAGTATTGAAACTAGTAAAACAAGAACATAAAGGTAAAAGAGCTCTTGTTGTCCGTGGATCGAATGTCTCCAAATGGTGATCCGTGTTGAGTGAGGAAGGCTAAGAGTTTAAAATACTGAATAGTTATTGAGAACTTGGTCTACCAACTTTCACACATGGTCTCTTTGGGATCTTATTATGACTCATCCCCTGACCGTCGTTCAGGTACTAGACAATCTGATTATCTCCCTTTTGACTTTAAGCAACTCATATAATGAATAAGAGCAAGCAAGATTAATGACACTTAGGATGGAAAAGAGAATAATGATGGGGATAGGAATTAAAAAAGTGAGAAAGGCTCACACCAATGAGGACAACCATTAGGGAAGAGAAAGCATTATGATAGATATGGTGTGAGGAGTAAGGATTGCCATGCAAAGGATGCACATAGAGCTATGACTGTATGAAAGCTCTCCAATGGAACGAATGGGGGTGCATCCAACTTGCTTGCTCAAGAAGACCTATAGCTCTTTTGAGGAGGATCATCATTGGAATGTACAAGACAAGTTCTATAGTGGTCCCCACATAGTTATGCATAAATGATATGAAAACTCTCTTAAACAGAAGTACAAGCGTTACTTTAATGCACAAGTGTGGCTTTAAAGGATAGTAGTGTTGCCCCCTATCTCTTTCTTTTCTTTTATTTTTACTTTTGTGGCCTCCATGTCTCTATTCTTTATTTTTCTCATTTGTCCTCTTTGGGATTTTTTTATTTGTGTCCGCTTCAGGATCTTTTCCTCACTACTAAGGGAAACACACTATATAAATGAATATCATCAACACACTTTTACAAAGTACTCAAAACTCAAACTCAAACTCAAACTATATCATCATGTATATGCCTCCGCCAATGTAGAAGGACTGCAATGGTACTAGCACAACATGTAGAAAAATAGGAATGAGCGCAAAGCCCAAACTATCATGCGGCTGTATGATCTTGCAAAAAGCAATATGACGATGAAGAATACCATCAAGTCATGTCATGAAAGATGGACGTTGCATGGTGATACGTCCAAAATGCATCATTATTTTATATTGTAATTTAACCCTATGCATGGATATATTCCACTTTAAAGTATTGTTCTGATGTTGTTTTGGCTTGTTTTACACAGTTTGCAACTTTCCGATGCCGAAGCAGCAGAAGCAGAATTCAGTGGTGAAAAGTGGACATCAAGTTGCTGAATCAGATCAACTCCAAATTAGATGAAATTTGACAGAGATCATTTTTACGAAGATTCACTGGAGTTCACCGAAGAGGGACCCGAGGGGACCCACCAGGCAACCAGAAGGGTCCCTGGCGCGGCCCCCCTAGGAACCCTCCTTGATGCCTGGTGTCCCTCCTCGGTGCCCCGTCTAGCCTATATTACCCCCCTGGGGTAAAAACCCTAGAACAAGAGGAGTTTTGGAGTTTCTCCACCGCCTCGTGGCGGAAACCTACAGAGAAGAAAAAGCCATCTCCGGTGGGCAGATTCCGCTGGGGAGATCACCTCCCGGAAGGGGAGATCATCGCCATCGTCATCATCATCGTCACGGGCAACATCGAGATCATCATCAACATCATCACCAACATCGGCACCATCTCCACCTCCATCCCATCTCATCTCACAATTGCAACTTGTGTTGTAATCCGTACTATATATCCTCTCTACTGTGTTGATGTTGATTACTACTTTGTGGTGAATGCAATTGAATTTTGTTGGAGAAATATTATTGTTTGCCACCCATCTATCACCTCTCATCATGATCTCTTTTATGTCTTGTGAGTAGTTACTTTAGTTCTGGAGGACATGGGAGTAGTCTAGTTGTTAGTATTCATATGAAGTTGAAGTATTATGTTTTGTTTGATACTTAAGTTGTGTTGTTATTTCTCTAGTGGTGTTATGTGAGTCGAACACTTAACACTTTACCTTTCCTGGGCCTAGAGGAATACATTGTGCACACAGGATGCTTATGGTGGGTTGCCGGAGTGACAGAAACCTGAACCCGAGTTCACACACTTTTGCACAAGGGAGTTATGGATCCTCCATCGTAATGCTGTGGTTATGCTTATGCCTTAATTACTACCTTGTATTTGCGTATGCTTGCAATGTGTGTAATCATAAGCGTGCACTTATCTTAGTCTAGAAGGTGTACTATCATTGATCCACCCACCGACACTTATCGACACAATACATACTACTTGGCGGAATATGGTGAAAGTAACTTGACTATCTCTCCCGTGTGCCCTCGAGAACGCTTTAGCTTTTATAAGTTCAGTTCCTAGGCTTATCCTTGTGAAAGGATTGGGCCACTTGCTACTCCTCAGTTACCCTGTTTACTTTTCTTGTCTTTTACCTTTCTATTGTTTAAACTAAAAACCCCTAAATATTTACCATTCAGTGTGTGCAGCCTTTTCCTTATCCAGAGTCACTTGTCAATACCTTCTGCTCCTCGTTGGGATCGACATCCTTATTTATCGAAAAGATAGAATTGATCCCCTAGACTAGTGGGTTATCAAGAATCGTTTATTGGCGCAGTTGACAGGGAAGGCAACACAAATAAACCTATCAACTTCTCCGCCATCACATGGTAATTTATCTCATAATGGCTAGGAAATGACATAATAGGTAGGTATGGTAGTTGTTTTAGAAAGATGTAATGAGGCTGGTGTATGAGAGAGTGTAACACCCCAAGTATTTGGTGTTGGGGAACGGGGAAGAAAACAATTATTTTTCATAACCTACACGTCCCGAACCCAAGACCTCCGCTATGATGATGCAAGTAACGGATGGAAATAGGTCACATACCAGTATGTAGTCCGTTAAGCAGGAAACATTCCCACGTGGACGTGGTTGATGTAGTCATACCCGCCGATCCTCGAGGCGTCAGAGATCCTTGAAGACTCCAAAAGCCACCCGGTCCTTGTAGACCGATGAAAGGATTACGTCCCCGTGAGAATGTTGTCGGTGAAGACGTCGTGATACGGCCACGACGATGAATGAGCACCACAAGTTTAGCGCCTCGCGGGATTACACACATACGGTGTACCCGACGTTCCCTCCGGGCTCCGAACCAGAAGATCAGCGGAAAGAAGACGGATTCGGATCCCGATTCCAGCAGCACGACGACTTGCGTATGGTGGAGGAATCCCCATCCAAGTGCATACACCAAACAAGGGGAGTCCGCTCGAGGAAGGAGAAAGGAGAAAGAGAGAGATTAAAAACTATGACGCCCCAAAAATCAAGCCGTGTACAAGGTTACCAACAAGGTGAACCGTCTCCTTACCTTATCTCGCATGTGCTCCTGGAGGAGCTCGACTTTCGTGGTTTGGTAACTCTCGCGGAATACGAGCAGGGGCCAAGCACGCCAATACGTCGGTTGTACACTCCCCATCGTTCCCGTCGCAATACCGCTCGCGGGCACCATTGGGTCGCCCGACTTCTTACCTTAAGGACAACCATGGTTCAGGACCCTAGGGCGGCTATACAGAGTCAACAACGAGCTGAGTACAAGGATTAATCCTCGATAGCTCACACTTGATGTGGCTCAGCAGAGCCGAGGTAGGGGCCTTAGGCAGTGTCTGCATTGTACCGTACCTGTGCAGTTATATATATTTTGTGTTCCCGTTGACTCCCCAGAGTGATCACGGCCCGCTATTTAATCCTAGTTGAGTAACAATGCGCATGGCTCACTGCTGAATATTGCATAATTATAATAGGCATCATAGGATAAAGGATGGTACATTAAGGGGCGACAAAGAGAGGCTATGCAACAGAATAGCAATTAACGTAATAGCAACATCAGCAATGCCTAGTGCAACAAATGTACGAAAAATATAGGCGATATCTGGGGAAGGAGAATGGCTCTGCTTGTCTGGAAGCTCGACGGTAGGGGTGCGGTCGTTGACGACGTAGTCGTACTCGCGAGGTCTACCAGAGAATAAGGGGGAAGAAACAGTAAATATAAAGCAAGCATGTGCAAATAGATGCATGACATGAAAGATGCAACGTTAAAGGTGTTCTAACACAATGAAAGGTACTATACTCGGAGCAGGAATTCATCCGGGGATGAAATACCAGGTCCGGGTGATTATCGACAGACAACCCAGAGGGGGAATGTTTCGTGTTCGTTGTCTTAGAGGGGGTGGTTGGTATACGGGTAGCGTTTTCATAATCGATGTATTATTCTGAACAAGTTTCATGTATAAATTATTTTAATGTGACTTACGGTTTGAAACATATTGAATTTCAAAGTTTAAATCAATTTAAAAGAATTTCTGAATTTCTTTTATTATTTCAATGCAACATTATCCAAAACAGTCACTGACATGGGGGAACTGCATGTCAGTGGCAGTGACATTTAAATCATTTTATTTAAATAGATAATAGAGTGACGGCCCACATGTCATACCCTGATAGTTAACTAAAATCAATTTAAATTAATTAACTAGTGGGGGACCCCACCTGTAAGTGACACGGTGTTAAATATCCAGTTTAATTTATTTTAAAAGGCTAGGGGCCCACTTGTAAGCGAGGGGGGTCCACTTAATTTAAATAGAGGGGGATTTAACAGGGGGTGGGGTCCAGTCGTCAATGACTTTTTAGCCACTAATAGAGAAACTGACAGGACAGGCCCACCAGTCAGTGCCACAGGAGCTTGCTGGCGACGAGGTGGCCACAACCGGCGACCTTGTGCTCGCCTACGGCCACGAGAGCGCGTGGGATCGGTCGCGTTCGAATGAGGAGGACGCACCGCGTCGTCTGGTGGCCGACTGGAGGCCGGGGGATGGCTAGAGTGGAGCGTACGAACGAGGATGGCGACGGCTTCCCACGGCAAACAATGGAGGATGGCGACACGAGGCTAAATCAAGCGGGCTCTGTGGTTAAATCGATCATACGGTTCGCTACGAACATGCTGGTGCACACGTGTGGCCGACCATGGCGGCGACAAGTACACGACCAAAGGAGAAATCGGCTACGGGCTTAGGGGACGGCCACGGCCAGTTGGGTGATGGTGTGTTAGCTCACCGGGTTTGTGTAGGGGGAGGAAATTTTCTCGATGGAGGACTCGGCGGCAGGAATTTGACTGCAACCTCGCCGGAGCCGAAGACGATGACGGCAACGGTTCGCTCGGAGCACGCAGTGCGGGCTCGAATCCTTACCTATGAAGATGAAGACGATGCAGGCGGGGCTCCAGGATACCAACGGCGAGGCAGCGCGAGCACATTGGCCGCGGTGATGGCAACGGCGGCGCGGGCTCGAGTTTTCCCCGACGATGGCGAGGCGGGGGAAAGGGGAAATGGGGCTGGGCTCGATCCACTTTCTACTGGGGGGTGCCTTCATTGCGACACAACACCGAGGTGGCTGGGGAGCAGGTGAGGACGAGGGAGGGGCCGGCTTGTCGGCGAGGTTGACGGCGGCATGGCGGCAGTGCGCGTGGGGGAGGGGGAGAGAGAAGTTGGGCCGGGGGAAGGGTTGCCCTAGGCAAGAATTAGGCTTTTTCTTTTTCTTTGTTTTCTTCTCTGTTCTTTTCTGATTGGAATTTCTTTAGTTGCTTTTGCATTTTTGTGAAATGTGGCACTTGTTGCTACATTAGTGTTACACCATACTGAGGTGCCACAAAAATTTTGGGGCATTTATAAATTCATTTAGTAATTCTTTTGAATATACAACTAGTAAATGGGGTTGTTTTGTTACTGGTTTGAATTTGTTTGCTATAATTAATTATTGCAATAAATACTCAATGTTTGTTTAACATGGTCCACTGATTATTAGATATTTTAAAAAATTGGTTGCACCATTTTTGGACATGGTAATATTTATCACTTTGTTTTTAATATCAACCAAAGGGGATTTTGAATATGTTTTGATTCAAAGATGATCAAGGCAAGATTAGTAGCAGTAATTGTCATTAGCAAAAGTGATTGCTGTTATATGACACTGAGGGTGTTACAAAAACTTCTGAAGAAAAGGGCACCCCTACCCCTCCTTCTATAGGCCAAGGAGGGGTGCACACCACCCTCCCTACCCGGGGTGGGATTAAACCCCCAAGGGGGGCTAGTGCGCCGGATAAGGGGGACTGGGCCCCTCCCTTGGCGCATGGCCCAAGGGGGAGGCCCATATTGCTTTTCTTAGATTTTTTTATTTTATTTTAATATTTAATTCTGTTAATTAAATAATATAACATATTTAAACATTATTAGATAATATTTTGAACCTTTCAAAATATCCAGAACCATTTCTGGCCTCCACCGGAACAATTCTGGTGTTCTCTCTTATTTCTCCGGTGATCCCGAATCTATCCTTAATGCGTCGAATACCCATAAGTGTCACACCCTACGGTCTAGGAAACAACAAACATGATCAAGACACTCTCTTTATTAATGACCATCGGTCGGACCTGGCTACAATCCTGGATGGCCCCTGCGCTTCCAACGAATGAACTTCATCGCTGTCGGATCCGTTAACGTTGAGCATGTTCCCTTTGTCCTACGGTACTTTGCTTGTCCAAGGTTTGATCGTCGGTATCCAATATACCTAGTTCATCCTCGTTACCGACAAAACATGTTTACTCGTTCCCGTGATATTATAACCCCGTGACCTAGTCACACGTTTGCAAACTTTATGATGCAATATCACCGAGTGGGCCCAGAGTACCTATCCGTTACTCGGATGGACAAATCCCGCTTTGATCTATTTGCATACTCATTAACATATCTACTTCAGAATACATAAAATACACCTTTATGGCCAGCATATTTCAGTCAGGCGGTGGATGTAAATTAAAGCATCCTAATAGAAAGTAATTACGTATGATCATTACGGTCTAAGGATTCGGTCACTACATTATAGTAATCGCAATGTTGAACTTATGTGACTCGATCACATTGCAATACTTTTGGTGGGTGTGTGTCCATCATATCATTCCCCCAATGATACGACCTCATTGTCAATAGGCGGTTCATACCTCATGATTAGGAAAACTTGATCATCGATTGCCCAATTTGCTAGTATACTAGAGTTAAGTAGGGACCTGGGTGTTTGTATAACACATATGTATTAAGGTTTCCGCTTAATACAGTTATAGCACAGTATAAAACTTATTATGAAATAATGGAATATGCTAATAAAACATATTTTACTTGCCTCTAGGGCACATTCCCAACAGTCTCCCACTTGCACTAGAGTACAAATAATATAGTTGCATTTTGCTGTGGATCATTACTCCATATCATGTATATGGTTGTTGATCATGCTTTCCTGTGGAAAAGGCTGTATGAACGGTCTATACAGATACGTATGTCCTTTTGCAAATCTCTAATGTCACCTAATTTTACATTACTTCATTATCCACTATAATGATGAGGTATATACATTTGGCGGTAGAGTGAGGCTTCGTTTGTTGTGTTTTAGCAATGACATTCGTTGGGTCACGAGGCAGTTCACTTAGTCATGCACACTTAAAACTCACTCAATAAGAAGTCGAGCTTCTTAAGCCAAATTATAACACTTGCTACTTCTGAAGCAGCCTTATCAATTTTAGATGTAATCTTAGTGCATTGTATGCAACTTTGATGTCTAACCATTTTTCTTTCAACTTAGGCATTTATTAGTATGATATCTCAATTTTCTAGGTTAGTGTCAGAACTTAAACCAGCATAACATTTATGGTCAAGTTCACTATTCTTTAAAAATTAGAGATGTATCCTCAGTTCTCTCCAGACACTTGAGGATAAACTTAACTCTTTGTTCAATGATTTACTCATAAATCATATCATAACATGTTATTCTTAGTAAGAACTTGGGTAACATTATGTCGAGTACATAACTCTGGTTTTATATGAAAGAACCTATAACAGAAGCATAGAGAATGTAGCACACCCATTTATTTATTTATTTAACTAGTTTTATTGTACTGAGATTAACTCGATACTTCTCTTCGATATTCAAGTAAGAACTACTTCTTGACATGTCCCATTCTGAACTTCTTCAGAATCTTATCCAGGAAAGTATTCCGACTCAATGTTATTAAATGCATTAATCTATCTTGATAGATTTTGATGTTTAATACTTATTCATCTTCATTAATGAAAAAAATCAAATAACCATTAATACCAACTACACCATTCGTAATATGTTGTGCATATATGAGAATGTTGTCATGCTCCCAATCAAATATGTCATTGTAACACCCTCAGTTTCTATAACAATAATCACTTTGACTATTGACCATTATTGTTGCTAATCACTGTTGCTAATCATGCTTGGATCAACTTTGAATGAAAAAAATTCAAATACCCCTTTGGTTGCTATAAAAAATAATGTTGCAAATGAAACTTGTCCAAAAATTATGCAACCACTTTTGTAAAATCCCTAAAAACTAGTGGGCCATGATAAAACAACGTTGAGCATTTATTGCAATATCTAAATATTACAAAAAAATCATACCAGTGCTATAACAACACCATTTGCCAATTGCCTATTAAAAAGAATTATCAAAATAGTTTATAAAATTCCAAATATTTTTGTGTCACTTCAGTATGGTGCAACAATATTATTGGAGCAAGTTACATGTTTAGCAAAAATGCCAAAGCAATTAAAATAATTGCAAACAGATAAGTTGGAATAGAGGAGAAATAAAGAAAATATGAAATGGCTATAATACGCCCAGGGCGAGGCCCACCTCACCACACCTCTCTTCTTCTTCCTCACTGCTCCTCCGACCGGGTCAACATGGTGACCACTGCTGCTCGTCCCCGCCGAGCCACCTCGCGCCGTGTCGCTACAGTAGCTCCTCCTCACGGATAAGACCACCCCCGTGGACAACTCGACCCAGCACCAGATCCTTTTCCCCTCCCAGCTTCACCTTCTTCCTCCCGAGTCCGACAAATATCGCCATGGGCGCGCCCCCGTGAACGCACGTGGCCACCGTGCAAGACGAGCCCATCCAGCATGTCCGTGGGATTCGTCGCCGTCGACTACTTCACTCTTTGCGTGGAATCGAGCTCGAACGCCTTCAAGGGCACGCCATCGTCGTCGTTCCCAGCTGCGGTCGCCATTCTTCCCCGAGATGATTCGGCCGCTACACACCTCCCCCGAGCTTGTCGTCACCGTCGTTGGACTGCTGGTGAGCTCCGGCTCCTTCCCGAAATAGCCTCAGCCGCCCCCTCATCCTGTATTTGTTTTCCCCTTTGTGTGCGCTCCGGCCGTCGCAATGACTGCCATAGCCGCGCTCCCGGTCCCGTTCTGCCTGGTCCGAGTGCGCCAAGCAGTTTCTGCTGAGCCGTAGGTTCGATTTGGGCTAAATTAACACTCGAAATCGCACAAGGGCGCAGTTCCCCTCTGACCAGAAAACCGGCCGCCGCCATTGATGACCGCGAGCTCTGCTCCGGCCATGTCCAGCCTCCCTGTGACGCCCAATCGACGCGGCTCGACGAGCCCGTTCGAACTCGCCCGGTCCCCGCACATCCTGTGGCCCCGGTCGACGGCACGGTCGACCTCGCCGTTGTCCAGTACGTCGCTGGCGTGCCCGCGTGGTTAAGCTAGGGACTAACCTCACTGACTGGTGGGCCCGTGGCTTAATCCGGCTATTAAGTCCTTAACCCCCCCCCCCACTAACCTCGCTGGCCAGTGGGCCTAAGGCCATCTACTTTTAATCTAAATAACTGTTAGATTAGATAACCCCAGTGAGACTTACATGTGGGCCATCCCAATTAAGATACCCTTTGGATTAATTAAACTGATAATACTAACCCTGTTCCACTGACTGTTGGGCCCCACTCACTTAACCCTCTGTTTAGAAATAAGTAGAAAATATTAAGCATATGAGTCTATGACAGGTAGACCCCACCGTCAGATTAGTATTTAAAAAGAATTTACATTAATTGCAGTGTATGACATGTGGGCCCTGGCTCTATTTTAATTTAATAAAATGAATTCTTGATAATTTCAGGCTGACCAGTGGGACCCACTATTCAGGTTTTTGACCAGTCAAAATAACTGTTCTGGATAATGTTTGAATAAATTAATTAAATAAATTCAGAAAATGGTTTAAAATAATTTAAACTTTAAAATTGAATATATTTGAAACCGTAAGTCAGATTCAAAAACTTTATACATAAAAATTGATCAGAAAAATATAACGAATATGATTACGCTATCCGTATACCAACCACACCCCTCTAACACAACGAACATCGACATTCCCCCCTCCGGGCCGTTTGTCGATAATCACCCGGAGCTGGTATTTCATCACCGGATAAATTCCAGCTCCGAGCATAATACATTCCACTGCATTAGAGCACTGATATCACTACATATGTCTTGTCATGCATCTGTTTGTTCTACTTGCTTGATATTTATGGTTTCTCCCCCCTTTTATTCTCCGGTAGACCCCGCTGCTGTCGCGGACTACACTGCGGCTTGGTACGACTACTCCGTCGACGACCATACCCCTACCATCGATCTTCCACGCAAGCAGAGCCATTTTCCTTCCCCAGATATCACCTATATTTTCCGTACATTTCTTGCACTAGGCATTGATACTTCTGATGCTATGTTACAATCCTATTCAATCCCATAGCCTGTCTTTGTCGCCCCTTGATGTACCTTCCTTATCCTATGCTGCCTATAAATTTATATATATTATTCAGAAGTGAGCCTTGCGCTTTGTTAGTCAACTAGGATTAGATAGCGAGCGGTGATCACTCAGGGGAGTGACGCGGATACAATTTATTATAACTGCATAGGTACGGTACAATGCAGACACCGCCTAAGGCCCCCTAGCTCGGCTCTTCCGAGCCACCATCAAGTGTGAGCTATCAAGGAGTAATCCTTGTACTCCACTCATTGAATACTCTGTATATCCGCTCTAAGTACCTGAGCAACGGTTGTCCTTAAGGTAAGAGTCGGGCGAACCCACGGTGCCCACGAGCGGTATTGCGTCGGGAACGACAGGGAGGGTACGACCGACGTTACTGGCGTGCTTGGCCCCTGCTCGTATCTCGCAAGATTTACCAAACCATGAAAAGTCGAGCTCCACCAAGAGCACATGCGAGACAAGGTAAGGAGACGGTTCACCTTGTTGTTAACCGCGTGCTTTGACGGGACGACAGGGCAGGCCCCGACGTTACCTGTGGTCCTTGTTGTTGTTCGTTGTCTGTCGTGTTGCTAGTTAGACATCGATAATGGTTGTCTGCGAGATAATATTAAAATGCTAAATGGTTCGGAAGATGAGTTGAGAGGCCCGTTGGTCTGTACGCACTACCTTCACGTGGGATAAGGAGTTATGGGCTCCCCTGCGTTGTAGTTCATCCGAAAGCTATTCAAACGTCAGCAGTATCGCGGCCTGATTTTTTTGACTTTTAAGGACTGTGAAGCATGAGCTCCATAGTATTTTATTGCAAAGTAAAACAGTACAACAGGAGGAGAACCTCAATTCTCAAAGAATTACATGGATAATTTCAGGGGGGTCTACTTACCTACTTGTAACAGCCCAGATTTCACAAAAATTAAAAAATTATTTTCGGTGTGAATTGTTTGATTGTCTGATTTGTTTGCGGTGTTTGAATCCCCGATTTATCGATCGGCGAATATTTTTCACCCTCTTATCTCGTCCTGGACGGAGACCGACCCTTGCCACCTTGACACTCGACCTTTGCGACACCGAGTTTCGCCCGATCAACGTCTTGAAAACCGCACGAGACCAGCCGCAACCAACGGAACGAAAAACCCCGTTTAATACTTAAACGGGATATTTTTATAGCGCGCCGGAAAGTGTTTTCGGAACGATTCCAACGCAAAGTGAACGCCTCCGGCTCGACACGCTGATCGTGCAGTTCGAAGTTTTACCCGAATCGGAGGTACTGCGGACCCCCGACGGTCAGAAACGTGAGCACCACGCGCGCGAGTGAAAAAGCGGGGATGTTTTTGCAAACTGCCAGCCACCGGGGCTATATAAAGACCACCGGCCTCCCACACCCACTTAGGGTTCCCCCTTGTGGAAATTTGCAGCCACCCCCCCTCTCTAATTTCAGATCTGGCTCAAAATTCCCAATTTTTCGCAGCAAACCCTAATTTCCAGATCCATGTCAGCCCAGTGAATTCTAGACCGTCAGATCATCAGATCCGACGGTCTGGGATCATGCCACGTCAGCCCCTATCCCATCTCCTCCCACCTCCAGCCTCCTCACCGCGCCGTGCTCGAGCGCACCCGCCGCCTGTTCGAAGCCGCCGCCGGCCAGCCGGGCTGCGCGCCCCGGCCACCTCTCCTCCGCCCCGTGCCCTTCCTCCTCTCCCTTTTCCTCTTCTCCCTCCTCCCTCACCCCTCTCCTCTCGCCACAGGTACCTCGAGGCCGCGCCGCCGGCGGGATTCAAGCCATGGCCTCCATGGCTTCGACCTCCTTGAAGCCGCGCTTCGCCGCGCTGCCCGTGACCCCAACCGCCCGGATCCGACACCTCCGCCTCCACAGCGCCACCACCCCTGCTCGCCGCTCCCCGCCGTCGCGCCTCCCTGCCGGACCTCCAGCCGCCGTCGCCGGCCTCCGTTCCGACGGGAACGAGGCGAGCAACCGCACCGGCCAGCCAGGCCGCGTCCCCTCCATGGGCCAGGCCACGACCCAGCACGGCGCGCCTCCACGTGGGCTTCGCGGCCTAGTCCCGCCCAGGCGCTCCCACGGCCTGATCCAGCGGCCAGGCCAGGTCCGGGCCTGTTGGGCCGAGCCCATCAGTGGTGAGGCCCGCATGCTTTTTTTCCTGAGATCTCTGTTATTTTTGCTAAGTCTGGGAATATTTTTGCTGCTGATATCTGTTTGCAACGTAATTTCCTGTTGATCCGTAGCTCCGATGAATGTGCCCCCAAAATGAAAGTTGCTTAGAATTGTGTGTACTTTAATTCATCTTTTGTGAGAATTTTGATTTGAGGCCATCTTGATGGTGTAAATCTCTGTTGAAGTGGGCATCAGGCCGTTAAACTGCTACTAATTGCTGTTATGTGCTGCTGTTATTATTTTGTTGCAAGTTTGCATGATGATTGTGACTAATCCATGAGGCCTATTGCATTGATTCTTTTTCCTCTGTGTTAAGAATCATGTGTACTTAATTTCCATGCTGTAACTTGTCATATTTGGGTGCTTTAGCTATATTAAATCTTGCTCCAAAGTGGTGATCCTAATGTTAATGTGTTGTTGTGCTAAAAACTCTTATTTTATTGCAACTTCGGTCGACGAGTGTGTCGCGACCGTTTATCGGAATTGAGTGATTCCAATTGCATATTGTTAAGCATCATGTCTAATTTCATTACATGTATTGCATATTCATGTTAGCATTACTGGTCATATAGATATTTATCTCCAAAGTTGCTATGTTGATGTTGTTGACAGCCACCTCTGTTTTTCTCTAAGTCTGTAATGTTCCGATGCCATGTTGTTTGCTTAATATCTTTTGATTTATGATGCCTATTTGTATGATTCTTTTTCCATGCCTTCCCTGTCATGTCTACTTTAGTTCCATATCATTTGTGAGCATGTTTGCATTCATTAAGTTGTTTATGCATTGCTCTAAAGTGTGCTTCGTGATGTTGGCAGATTGTGCCCGTAACTTGTTTTGCTTATATCTTTTTAACCATAACTCCGTTTGGGGTGTTCTTTATATGGAACTTGATTATTTTTTCGTGTACTTTGTGTTTATGCTAGTGTTTGATGTTGTTAACCAACATAAATGTGGTTTAGGACAGAACAGTACCAAATGTTTTAATCATCGTGCGACACTTAGTGTTATGCCATGTTTAGGTTGTGCCTCGCTTAAATTGACTAGCATAGGTAGTTTACTTTGTGCTTCACCTCTTGACATGTTTGTGTGCTATGCCATGCTTGCTTGATTTGCCATGTTAATAAACTTTGTTGATCACCTGTAGCTAAACAACTTGAACCTTTCTAAATGTGCTGTATCGTCGTTTGTGACGAGTACTCCACTTAAATTGTTAGTAACCGCTCTCGACGGTAGGTGCGATGTCTCGTGTTGCTTCTTATTGATGCTTGCTCGTGTTTTCCTCGTAGTATTATATGGTTGCTCGTTGACTTCTTTCCAGTGTTTACCTCTTGTGTGCTTCCGCGGGTACCTCTCGGAGACGATGCGAGCTTGCGATCAACTACACCTTCGGAACCCGACTTATCAACAGGCAAAGACTATACATTACTTATGATCCATTCTACTTCAACCAGCGGTTTTCATGCTAGACTAGGTTAGGTTCGATGTTTGATCCTACCACATGTTTACAGCCTCTTTCAAACCGATACAGCCATGTCCCATCCCAGCAAACCATGTACTGCTAGGTTACTATTGCTCGTTGCTCAGCCCCTGCTTAGTATGCATGCTTAGGATGATACGATGTTACCCTGTTGTTTGGGCTATCACATTATTATATTATTGTTGATGATATGATTATTATAAATGTTGACTATATTCGACGAAGGATGGAAGGTTTAGGTTATCCCGCCCCGACGTTTTGTTCCATTCGAGTCACCTAGGATCCAAGTTCCGGGTATTGGTTTTAAGACTGAGCGTGCCTAACCGCATGTGGGATTTTATGGGGTCCCCTCTTCTTACCTATCTAACTTCAAACATTTCTAGTTGTGGCCCAAGCTGGTTTTACCTTTTGCAAAACGTGTGTGTGCGAGTGTCGAGCTCGCAGATTTTCAAACAACTCGAGCGAGCGGAGAAATAGCTCCTTTGTCGGTCCACACCTGGAAGCTAGGGGGCTGCCCACATCTATTTGGGTAGCTAACCCGACCTCGTCCAGACGGTAGAGGCCGATTCAAGAGCGCGGTCGGCTTTTGAGTTGGATGTCGACTCACCGGGGGCCACCCGGATTTGTTCGTTGTTAGTTAGAGGGACCTGTCGTTCGGATCTCTATGGACTAAATCATAAAATGGTTGCCTATCATGGGTAGCAACTGAGAGAGATGGGCGTGCGTGCGGAGCCTCGTAATGGGCAGTTGGTACACCCCTGCAGGGTTAAATCTTTTCGAGAAGCCGTGTCCACGGTTATGGACGACTTGAGACCTACTCCTTGTTCATAGACAACAACAACTGAGATAATCCTTACAACTTGATAAACGTTTGTGTGTGCCTTGATTGCTTCTTCTTCGTCGGGATGCGAAGAGGAGGACAAGGATAGGATAGGTGTTATGATTGCGTAAGTAGTTGATAGCAAGACTTTTTGGAGGCGATTCCTCATCGAATGCTTGGCTTCTGACCTTACTCTCTAGATCGTTAGCCACTTCATAAATGCTAGTGTGGCAGCAACCTCACCACTTACCCCTTCCTTACCGTAAACTACTAGTTGTCCTAGAATGACGAGTGATGAAGTCCTTGTTGGCTCAGATGACCACTACAGTTGGATGCTGATTACTTCTGTACTCATGATACTACCCCCAAACTCTTTTCAGGGTTCTTGATCGACAACAGGTATGGTGATCGACGTTTCACGTGGAGACTCGACGACGACTAGTTAGGCGGATCCCGGTGGAGGGCCTGGACCCGTGTGGTTATGGGTATCGATGTTTCTCTTTGCCAGTAGGCATTTGATTGTAGTCTGTACTCAGACATATATCTTCCGCTGTTGTATTGTATTAAGGCAGTTGTACGCCGATTGTATGAGATGTTGTATCCTTGTATCCGTAATGTTGTGATATCATGTTGGAAATCCGGGGCATATGGCTATGTCTTATGTCGCGGTGGGACCGATATGTGCTTCGTCCCCGGATCTGGATGGAAACATCTAGATCTGGAACAGTACCACATATCGGGCCTTACAACTTGGTATCAGAGCCTTACCGACCGTAGGATCCCTTCTCTGGCCGAAGTCGAGTCTAGACAAAAACTATTTTGTAGTTACTAAGTTAGTTATCGGAGAGTAGGAATCTTTTTACTCCTTACCCTTGCTCTAGTCAGGACAAGTGTCGTAAGTGTTCTATTCTCATCTTATCCCCTTCAAAAACTCTAGGATCTCGAGTGTGTGGAGTGTCGGAATCGTTACAATGCCTTGGTTGCAACGTATTGTCTCGATTCCGATCTCAGGTTGGGAATTCCTGTAGTACCTTTAGCTTCTCCGGTTTCGCATATCATCGGGGTCATCCTTTGCCCTCCCTCCTTGTGCCCGATGTTTTTACGACTTGCGTCGAAAATCACTATCCCTTTTTCTGGATTTCGCGATCGTTCTTCCTCTTGTCACTGACGGTTTCGTTTTTCCGACGATGTCGTCTCTTTGCGGAAATTTATCTCAACCGAAGTTCGACGTCGACATGGAGCAGAGTCCCTTGTTGGTGGTGTTGAAGATCGTCATCTCTCATTTCTCTCCCCCTCCTCCCCCGGATCGTCCTGGATCTCAGGACGAGATCCCTTGTTGGTGGTGTTGTATTGTAACAACCCAGATTTCACAAAAATGAAAAAAAAAATTTCGGCGTGAATTGTTTGATTGTCTTATTTGTTTGCGGTGTTTGAATCCACGATTTATCGATCGACGATTATTTTTCACCCTCTTATCTCGTACCGGACGGAGACCGACCCTTGCCACCCTGACACTCGACCTTTGCGACACCGGGTTTCGCCCCATCACCGTGGCGAAAACCGCACGAGACCAGCCGCAACCAACGGAACGAAAAACCCCGTTTAATAATTAAACGGGATATTTTTATAGCGCGCCGGAAAGTGTTTTCGGAACGGTTCCAGCGCGAGGTGAACGCCTCCGGCTCAACACGCTGATCGCACAGTTCAAAGTTTTACCCGAATCGGAGGTACTGCGGACCCCCGGCGGTCACAAAGTGAGCACCGAGCACGCGAGTGAAAAACCGGGGATGTTTTTGCAAACTGCCAGCCACCGGGGCTATATAAAGACCACCAGCCTCCCACACCCACTTAGGGTTCCCCCTTGTGGAAATTTGCAGCCACCCCCCCTCTCTAATTGTCACAACCCCAAGTTAGGTATGTGCTAGGATTAGCAAGTCTCACTTTGCGTCATGTTAAAATTTTGAAAAGAAATCAAAATAGGAGAGAGAACATGTCGGGACCCGGGGTTAGCATATGCAAGTCCCGCTACGACATAGTCATATGGAGAGCCGAGAACCGTACCCACTTGTCTAAGCAGACAAGTCCAAGCACAGAACGTTCTCGGAAAGCATCGTACGTGAGGGGCATCCCATCCAGGCCGGATGATCAACTGAGATGGGTCCTCATCGTCCGCACACAAGTCTAATGATATGGGTGATGAACTCCCATATTCAAAGATAAGTCGCCTCAACCATACTATCAACTATCTCATAACTCTTACATAGACTTACTCCAGCCCGATCACTTAGTCGGGATCTAGGGCGGGCTCAATCATACCACAAAGTGTGCACGAGATGGAGTCTCGAGCAATCGCATCGCGATGCCCCAAGCTGCGCACATCTAAGGGCCACTTGGTGTATGAAATACCGCCAGCCAGATTACAACTAAGGTCTCGAAAACCCATACAAAGACATGCATGTTATAAACATACACGCAGCACACATGCCTTGTATGAACAGCAGGTATCATTGCAATTCTCTACAAAGTATATACTTTTTTGATAACTCTTACAGAGTGCACACAGAGATCACAAGCATGTGATCCAACATTACAACATACAAGCGGAAGCAAAGTAGGTCTGAGTACAGACAAGTTTAACAAATGGCTTAGAGAAGCCTTATCTAAAAACAAGCCCTCCACGAGGGAACCAGTCGTCTGACTGGGACTACACTAGCTTGGTCTTGGTCTGAGTCTTCAATCTTCGAGCTTCGGGTAGAATCCACCATCAGGTAGGTGGGTTCATCTAAAACATAGAATAAGCAAATGTGAGTACAAAGTCGTACTCAGCAAGACTTACGTAGGAGCTATACTACTCATGCACATGTATCAAGGTAAAGGAAGGTGGGGTTTCACTTGCAGAAGTGCCAGCTTTGACTTGGCTAGTCCTGAACTACGAGTATCAGACTTGAGGTAAGAAGCGTACACGAGTCCACTACATCTCTTCAACCAATTACACCACTATGGTGCTTTCCTCGACTTCGCCACGAGAAAGCATGCCATAGCACTCACACTTATCTTGGTGTATTTTAGAAGTATCCAGTTCAAGTTGTTTAATATTCAAGCTAAGCTTTCCAAGCAGTCGTTAACCGCGGACGCGGCTATTCGAATAGTGTTGTTAACCCTGCAGGGGTGCACCGCTACACACACGTGTCATCTGTTACCGCCTTTTGCATGTCACCGTTCAAGAGGTGACAGCGAGGATGCCACCACAACACTTCGCCCACAGCTCCGTTCTAGTCCAGAGAGTCGCCTATCTGAGGGGTATCCGTATGGAAGTCTGGCCGAGGTTCCAGTACATCCTCAAACGATGTGTGCAGGGTCCCAAGCTGGTCTTGAAAAGCCGTTCATCCACTTCGCAGACCGTGCCACAGCCCTACCAGAACTCCGAACTACTGCGACTTCTGGGGTTCGAACGCAGTGAGGTACTAGGATGAGACGGGTCAGTGAGCCCAATGTGTGGTTGTACTCTTCTTCTTGGATCACCACACAAGAACTCAGACTTAAGGCGGTGTTCAACGAGACAACCCACTGTGTATTCCTACACAGCCTCTCATCGTTCACCTTGTATTAGGGTAGATTCACCAACACATTTCACTTTCATCAACACCATGTTCACCATCATCCCGACTCACATCAAAAGCAACCTCATTGTACCACTAAGCATGCAATAAGCAGTAACATTTGAAGTGGCCACATGATATCAGTCAACTCCTATGTCAACTAGGATTGTGGTTTGCTTACTACTGTGACAAGATGATAGGTCATGCATCGGATATGGGTTCAACTATGCGGTAGAATCGATACAAGGTGATCTCCTAAACAATGCATAAGCGATACATGAGAGGGAAGTGGGATTTTATCGACATGATCAAAGGGTGTTTGCTTGCCTTGCTGACGATGTTCAGTCACGGGGTCTTCAACTAAGGGGGTGATCTCGGGTTCCGTCTCCACTTCTATCAGCAACATGACAATCATAGAATCAACATAATTTACAATGCACAAACATATGAATAAGATTGTAATGGTGATGTTCATGGTACTGATGTGTTGAGCATTCCATTTAAAAGGAGTATATTGCATTTGAAATTCAAATTCAAACTCCATTTGATTTATCGATGAATTTCAAATGCATTTGAATGCGTGGAAGTTCACTTGAAAAGGTTGAGCATGAAGTGATGTGGTATAGTTGAGATCAATCTTCTGATCTGTGGATGAATCCATTTGAATTAAGGGTGTTGCAAAATCATTTGCAAAATCACTCCAAATTTGAATTTGAAAAGGATCCATATGCATGTTTGCTACTGTTCACCCATTTTGAAATGGTCAAACATGAAAACAAATTGCATATTCATAATCCTTGTATTTTTCAGATATTTTTAGACATATTATTTGTCCAATTTGGAGTTAATATGAATTAGTTATTGAATTTCAAAGTTTAAAGAATTTTCTGGAATTTTCTGAATTAATAAATTGATTTAGCCAATTACTGCGTCAGCATGACGTGGGGGCATCCCTGACAGCCGGGACCCACTGGTCAGTGAGAGGGGGTTTAATCCCTCTCTGCTAATTAAACAGAGTTTAATTAACTGGCCTCGGGCCCACTTTCAGCCTCACTAGGGGGTCATTAGCGCGGTGTTTAGGTTCTAATGACCATGGCGGCCGGCGGTTAGCCGCCGGTGCCACTGGGCACGGTGGAGGGCTCGCCGGAGCTCGCTTCCAGCCACTTCTGGCCATGGGGAGAGCACCAAACTGCTCCCCATGCTCTTCCGCATCACGTGCACTATGCAGGCGTCGCAGGGGTGGTTGGAGGCGACGACGGCGAGTGGCGAGGCGACGACCACGGCACTGACCACGGCGAGGTGGCGTTGGAGGGTGCGGGGACGAGCGCGAGATGAGGGGAAAGATGATATCGCTCACCCTGAGCGCGATGGCGAAGTCGAGGAGGCCGGAGGGAGCAAGACGGCGGAGCAATTCGGTGAGGGATCTTCACAGCGGCCGGCGGTCCTCGGGGACGATGGCGTCGTCTTCATGGTGCCTCGTCTCGATTGCTCGCTGGGGGTGACGAAGGAGAGGGTGGGGAGGCGTATAGACAAATCGGCTCGGCGAGGGGAGTCCAGTGGCCACGCGGGTGCGGCGGCGTGCTCCGGCGCGAGCTTCGGGCGGCGAACAAAACGGCGAAGGGAGAGGGGGAAGATGAGCCAGAGGAGGGGGATAAGAACCAGGGCGGCTTGGGCGTCTCCGTGGCATGGAGATAAGTCTCGGGGTCGCCTGGAAGGCGGCTGCTGTCGCCGTGGCGTCCTCGCGCACGCTCTGATCTAGCGAGCTGCTTGGAGCCGCGGGGTAGAAGAAGACAGGGCGAGGGACTGGGCTGGGCCGGCCGAGGCAAGGTGGGCCTTCGCCTAGGGGCGTTTGGAAAGCTTCCCTCTCTCTGTCTTTTCCTTTTTCTTTTTATTTCTTCTGTAAATAGGTTGACCTAGCTAATAAAATAGCTAGGTATTTTTATAAATGCCATAATTTTTTATATGGCCTCATAAAAGCTAGAGCTAGCCACTTATAACATTTGGCACTCTTTAAAATTCAAAACATTTGAATTTTAAATCAAATAGGGGTTTATTTAATTTTCCAAGGCATTGTTTGAAAATTAGAAAATTCCATGAGCATGGGATTGCTCCCAAACCACTTTTAAAATGATTAGCATCATTTATAGGAATTTTCCAAATACTCAAATGATTTTTGGAAAAAGATTTTGATCTGGCAATTTGATTTAATTTCTCAGGGCTTTTCTTTTCCCCATTTTTGAATTTTCTTTTGAATTTTTGCATGATGCAAAGGCACAATAAAACCCTAGCACTTACCCAAGTTGGGGTTCTGACAGAACACCCCCCAGATGAATTAATTCTAATGGCCAGATAAAAAGTTGCTCCAAAAATTCCTTTTGCATTTTTGAAAAGTCTTATAAATGAGTGTGATCATATATAAAGTGATTTGGATTCAAACCCATGCTCATAGGTTTTTCAAATATTCAAACAGGAGCTTGGAATTAAATTTAAACACCTATTTGAATTAAAGTTCAAATTATTTGAATTTAAAAAATGTTCAAATTTTATAAGTGGCTAACCTAATTTATTGTGAGGCCACATAAAAATTTGTAGCATTTTAGAAAATGTCTAGCTATTTTTTTTGCAAGACAAAACAAATGTCAGAAAAGAAAACAGAAAGAAAAAGGAAAAGGAAACTTACCTGGAAGCAGCCCAACTTACCCTCCCGCGGCCCAGCAGCAGCCCAGGCCCACCTCCCTCATTGGCGTCTTCCTCCCCACGCCCCGAAGCTTCTCGGTGGAATGCATGCAGCATGCCACCGCGCCGCCGACGACCTCCTCGCCACCTCCTGCTTCCCCGCGTCCACGTCTTGACGCCTGGAGACGTCCTGAAGCGCCCTCGATCCCTTCCCCCTCCTCCCTGCCACTCCCGAGCTCTTCATCGCCGGATTCCTTCGCCACCCGAAAGCCGCCGTCGCCATGGCTCCGAGAAGGCGTGGCCAGTGAGCTCCTCAAGCCACGACGCCGTATCCAACGTGTTCCTCGACGACGACTACGCCTCCGTGCAGAAGGAATCAAGACAAGACGCCGTGTAGCCGACGTCCCCTTGTTCATCCTCGCCTCTAGCCGCCGCGCGCCATCAACGAATTCATCACCGTCAAGGTACCCCCGACCTCGCTGTCGCGTTCTTTGCAACCGTGGTGAGCAAGCGCATCGATCCCCTCTGTTTCCCCCTTCCAATTCCTCCTCTACCCCGAGCTGCCATGAGAGCCGGAGCATGTCGCCGCCATGGTTGACGTTGAGGTTGCCTCAGTGCTCCATCGACTCAACCAGTGCGCGCATCATCATCCTGGTGCTCTTGTGCGTCGAACGAGCCCCGCTTTTCCTTGTCCCGTGCCTGTTTTACGAGTGCAGCTCCAAGCCGTAGCTCCGGTCGCCGTCGCGGTTGAAGCTGGCGTCGCCTGCAGCCTCTATGACGACGCGTGAGTAGCCCATTCGACGCGGCTCGTCGCGGGCTGTCTTATGGTCCTCTTGGCGCATCGAATGACGGTCGGAATCAAGATCCCGTGCAGCGCCGCCGCCTCGGTTGGTCGCCGACGAATAGCCGCCGGCGAGGCTGACGTGGCCCGTGCTTAATTAACACTAACCCCGCCCTTGTGACACTGACTTGTGGGCCCAGGGCCCCCCAATCCCCTGGTTAGTTTAAAACTAACCGGGTTTATTAACCCAGCGGCTGACATGGGGACCCCACTGGTCAGAGCCCCCCTGACATCACCCTTGCGCAAGCATGACGCAGTAAATCAGTTAAATGATTTATTTTAATTCAGAAAATTCCAGAAAAATGATTAAACTTTGGAAAATCATAACTAATTCATTTTAACTCGAAATTGGACAAATAATATGTCTAAAATTATCAAAAAAATACAAGGATTCTGAATATGGACTTTGTTTTCATCTTTGACCATTTTAAAATGGGTGAAAAGTGGCATATGTGCATATGGATCCTTTTCAAATTTAAATTTGGAGTGGCAAATTATTTTGCAACACACTTCTATTAGATGGATTCATCCGCACATCAGAGGCTTTACCTCACCTTTACAACATCACTTCATGATCAACCTTTTCAAATGAACATTCATGCATTCAAATTGCATTTGAAATTCATCGATAAATCAAATGGAGTTTGAATTTTCAATTCAATTGCAATATACTCCTTTTAAGTAGAATTTTCCACACAATGCAACCATGAACATCACCATTACAATCTTATTCATGTGATTGTGCATTGTACATTATGTTGATCCTATGATTGTCATGTTGCTGATAGAAGTGGAGCCGGAACCCGAGTTCACCCCCTTCGTTGAAGACCCCGATACTGAACCTCGTCAGCAAGGCAAGCAACCCCACCATTGATCATGTCTATAAAATCCCAATTCCCTCTCAGTCTCGCTTATGCATGTTTCGGAGATCACCTTGTATCGATTCTACCGCATAGTTGAACCTATATCCGATGCATGACCTATCATCTTGTGACAGTAGTAAGCAAACCACAATCCTAGCTGGCATAGGAGTTGGTTGATATCATTTGGCCCCTACAACTGTTACTTCTTATTGCATGCTTAGTGGTACAATGAGGTTGCTTTTGATGTGAGTCGGGATGATAGTGAACATGGTGTTGATGAAAGTGAAACTGTGTTGGTGAATCTACACTAATACAAGGTGAACGATGAGAGGCTGTGTAGGAGTACAAAGTGGGTTGTCTCGTTGAACACTGCCTTAAGCCCAAGTTCTTGTGTGGTGATCCAAGACGAAGAGTACTACCACATGTTGGGCACATGGACCCCCGCTCAACCTACTAACTCACCCATTCTTGGTTCAATGAGTCGCATTAGTTCGGAGTTCTGGTAGGTCTGTGGCACGGTCTGCGAAGTGGAAGAACAGCTATTCAGACCGTCTTGGGACCCTGCACACATCTTCTGGGACCACATCGGTAAACCGGCCGGGTTCACGATATGGATTCCAGCCTAGATAGGCGTCTCCATTGTACTTGAGTTGGCTGTGAGGTCAAAGTTGTGGAAATTATCCTCGCCGACACCCGCTTGAAGGGTGACGAGATCCCTGCGGAAACTGATCGTTTCATGTGTGTAGCAGTACACCCCTGCAGGGTTAATAAACTATTCAAATAGCCGCGTCCTCGGTAAGGGACTACTTGGAGAGCTGTGCTCGATTATTAGACAACTTGAACTGGATACTTCTAAAACTCGCAAGATAAGCGTGAGTGCTATGGTGTGCTCCTCGTGGGGAAGTCGAGGAAGTAACCATAGTGGTGTATTGGTTGGAGATGTAGTGGACTCGTGTACGCTTCTTACCTCAAGTCTGGTACTCGTAGTTCAGGACTAGCCAAGTCAAAGCTGGCACTTCTGCAAGTGAAACCCCACCTCCCTTTTCTTTGATACATGTGCATGAGTAGTATAGTTCCTACGTAAGTCTTGCTGAGTACGACTTTGTACTCACGTTTGCTTATTCTATGTTTTAGATGAACCCACTGACCCCGAAGGTGGATTCTTCATCGAGCTCGAAGACTGAAGACCAAGCTAGTGTAGTCCCAGTCAGACGAATGGTTCCCTCGTGGAGGGCTTGTTTTTAGATAAGGCTTCTCTAAGCCATTTTTTAAACTTGTCTGTACTCAGACCTACTTTACTTCCGAATGTTTGATGTAATGTTGGATCACAGACTTGTTATCTCTGTGTGCACTCCGTAAGAGTTATCAATAAAGTTGTATACTTTGTAGAGAATTGCAATGATACCTGTTGTTCATACAAGGCATGTGTGCTGCGTCTATGTTTATAACATGCATGTCTTTGTATGGGTTTTCGAGACCTTAGTTGTGATCTGGCTGGCGGTCTTTTATACACCAAGTGGCCCTTAGATGTGCGCAGCTTGGGGCATCGCGATGCGATTGTTCGAGACTCTGTCTCCTGCACACTTTGACGTATGATCGAGCCCGCCCTAGACCTCGACTAAGTGATCGGGCTGGAGTAAGTCTATGTAAGAGTTATGAGATAGTCGATAGTATGGTTGAGGTGACTTGTCTGGGAATATGGGAGTTCATCACCCATATCATTAGACTTGTGTGCGGACGATGAGGACCCATCTCAGATGATCATCCAGCCTAGATGGGATGCCCCTCACGTACGATGCTCTCCGAGAACGTTCTGTGCTTGGCCTTGTCTGCTTAGACAAGTGGGTACGGTTCTCAGCTCTCCATATGACTATGTCGTACCGGGACTTGCATACGCTAACCCCGGGTCCCGACACTAATTTCAGATCTGGCCCAAAATTCCCAATTTTTCGCAGCAAACCCTAATTTCCAGATCCAGGTCAGCCCAGTGAATTCTAGATCGTCAGATCATCAGATCCGACGGCCTGGGATCGTGCCACGTCAGCCCCTATCCCATCTCCTCCCACCTCCAGCCTCCTAACCGCACCGTTCCCGAGCGCACCTGCCGCCTGTTCGAAGCCGCCGCTAGCCAGCCGGGCTGCGCGCCCCGGCCACCTCTCCTCCGCCCCGTGCCCTTCGTCCTCTCCCTTTTCCTCTTCTCCCTCCTCCCTCACCCCTCTCCTCTTGCCATAGGTACCTCGAGGCCGCGCCGCCGGAGGGATTCAAGCCATGGCCGCCATGGCTTCGGCCTCCTTGAAGCCGCGCTTCACCGCGCTGCCCGTGACCCCAACCACCCGGATCCGGCACCTCCGCCTCCACAGCGCCACCGCCCCTGCTCGCCGCTACCCGCCGTCGCGCCTCCCTGCCGGACCTCCAGCCACCGCCGCCGGCCTCCGTTCCGACGGGAACGAGGCGAGGAACAACACCGACCAGCCAGGCCGCGTCCTCGCCATGGGCTAGGCCACGGCCCAGCACGACGCGCCTTCACGTGGGCTTCGCGGCCCAGTCCATCCCAGGCGCTCCCACGGCCTGATCCAGCGGCCAGGCCAGGTCCAGGCCTATTGGGCCGAGCCCATCAGGGGTGAGGCCCGCATGCTTTTTTTTCCTGAGATCTCTGTTAGTTTTGCTAAGTCTGGGTATATTTTTGCTGCTGATGTCTGTTTGCAACGTAATTTCCTGTTGATCCGTAGCTCCGATGAACGTGCCCCCAAAATGAAAGTTGCTTAGAATTGTGTGTACTTTAATTCATCTTTTGTGAGAATTTTGATTTGAGGCCATCTTGATAGTGTAAATCTCTATTGAAGTGGGCATCAGGCCGTTAAACTGCTACTAATTGCTGTTATGTGCTGCTGTTATTATTTTGTTGCAAGTTTGCATGATGATTGTGACTAATCCATGAGGCATATTGCATTGATTCTTTTTCCTATGTGTTAAGCATCATGTGTACTTAATTTCCATGCTTTAACTGGTCATATTTGGGTGCTTTAGCTATATTAAATCTTGCTCCAAAGTGGTGATCCTGATGTTAATGTGCTGCTATGCTGAAAACTGTTATTTTATTGCAACTTCGGTCGACGAGTGTGTCGCGACCGTTTATCGGAATTGAGTGATTCCAATTGCATATTGTTAAGCATCATGTCTACATTCATTACATGTATTTCATCTTCATGTTAGCATTACTGGTCATATAGATATTTAGCTCCAAAGTTGCTATGCTGCTGTTGTTGACAGCCACCTCTGTTTTTTTCTAAGTCTGTAACGTTCTGATGCCATGTTGTTTGCTTAATATCTTTTGATCTATGATGCCTATTTGCATGGTTCTTTTGCCATGCCTTACCTGTCATGTCTAATTTAGTTCCATATCATTTGTGAGCATGTTTGCATTAATTAACCTGTTTATGCATTGCTCTAAAGTGTGCTTCGTGATGTTGGCAGATTGTGCCTGTAACTTGTTTTGCTTATATCTTTTTAACCGTAACTCCGTTTGGGGTGTTCTTTATATGTAACTTGTTAGTTTTTCGTGTACTTTGTGTTTATGCTATTGTTTGCTGTTGTTAACCAACCTAAAATATGGTTTAGGACAGAACAGTACCAAATGTTTTAATCATCGTGCGGCACTTAGTGTTATGCCATGTTTAGGTTGTGCCTCGCTTAAATTGACTAGCATAGGTAGTTTACTTTGTGCTTCACCTCTTGACATGTTTGTGTGCTATGCCATGCTTTCTTGAGTTGCCATGTTAACAAACTTTGTTGATCACCTGTAGCTAAACAACTTGAACCTTTCTATATGTGCGGTATCGTCGTGTGTGACGAGTACTCCACTTTAATTGTTAAGAACCGCTCTCGACGGTAGGTGCGATGTCTCGTGTTTCTTCTTGTTGATGCTTGGTCGTGTTTTCCTCGTAGTAATAGATGGTTGCTCGTTGATTGCTTTCCAGTGTTTACCTCTTGTGTGCTTCCGCGGGTACCTCTCGGAGACGATGCGAGCTTGCGATCAACTACACCTTCGGAACCCGACTAATCAACAGGAAAGGACTATACATTACTTATGATCCAATCTATTTCAACCAGCGGTTTGCATGCTAGACTAGGTTAGGTTCGATGTTTGATCCTACCACATGTTTACAGCTTCTTTCAAACCGATACAGCCATGTCCCCTCCTAGCAAACCATGTACTGCTATGTTACTATTGCTCGTTGCTCATCCCCTGCTTAGTATGCATTCTTAGCATGCTACGATGTTACCCTATTACTCTTTGGTTTGGGATATCACATTATTATATTGTTGTTGATGATATGATTATTATAAATGTTGACTATATTCGAAGAAGGATGGAAGGTCTAGGCTATCCCGCCCCGACACTTTGTTCCATTCGAGTAACCTAGGATCCGAGTTCCGGGTATTGGTTTTCAGACTGAGCGTGCCTAACCGCATGTGGGATTTTACGGGGTCCCCTCTTATTACCTATCTAACTTCAAACATTTCTAGTGGTGGCCCAAGCTGGTTTTACCTTTTGCAAAACGTGTGTGTGCGAGTGTCGACCTCGCAGATTTTCAAACAACTCGGGCCAGCGGAGACATAGTTCCTTTGTTGGTCCACACCTGGAAGCTAGGGGGCTGCCCACATCTGTTTGGGTAGCTAATCCGAACTCGTCCAGACGGTAGAGGCCGATTCGAGAGCGCGACCGGCTTTTGAGTTGGATGTCGACTCACCGGGGGCCACCCGGATTTGTTCGTTGTTAGTTAGAGGGACCTGTCGTTCCGGATCTCTTGGGACTAAATCATAAAATGGTTGCCTATCATGGGTAGCAACTGAGAGAGATGGGCGTGCGTGCGGAGCCTCGTAATGGGCAGTTGGTACACCCCTGCAGGGTTAAATCTTTTCAAGAAGCCGTGTCCACGGTTATGGACGACTTGAGACCTACTCCTTGTTCATAGACAACAACAACTGAGATAATCTTAACAACTGGATCCACGTGTGTTTGTGCCTTGATTGCTTCTTCTTCGTCGGGATCCGAAGAGGAGGACAAGGATAGGATAGGTGTTATGATTGCGTAAGTAGTTGATAGCAAGACTTTTCGTCGGGATCCTCATGGAATGCTTGGCTTCTTACCTTACTCTCTAGATCGTTAGCCACTTCATAAATGCTAGTGCGGAAGCAACCTCACCACTTACCCCTTCCTTACCGTAAACTACTAGTTGTCCTAGAATGACGAGTGATGAAGTCCTAGCTGGGTCAGATGACCACTACAGTTGAATGCTGAGTACTTCTGTACTCATGATACTACCCCCAAACTCTTTTCAGGGTTCTTGATCGACAACAGGTATGGTGATCGACGTTTCACGTGGAGACTCGACGACGACTAGTTAGGCGGATCCCGGTGGAGGGCCTGGACCCGTGTTGTTATGGGGATCGATGTTTCTCTTTGCCAGTAGGCATTTGATTGTAGTCTGTACTCAGACATATATCTTCCACTGTTGTATTGTATTAAGGCAGTTTTATGCCGATTATATGAGATGTTGTAGCCTTGTATCTTTCCGAATAAGATAACACAAGCTCTGAGCATGTCTTCAAGAATTTGGTTAACCCTTTCGACTTGACCGCTAGACTGAGGATGGAAAGCCGTACTAAAGGAGAGATGAGTTCCCATAGCACGTTGGAAACTTCCCCAAAATCTAGAGGTGAAAAGGCTACCGCGATCAGAATTGATTTCCAAAGGAACACCATGAAGGGATACAATTCTGGAGATGTACAAGTCCGCTAACTAGCTAGCAGTTATAGACTCGCGAACCGGAAGGAAGTGAGCAACTTTGGAAAGCCTGTCTATGACAACGAAGATGGCATTGTTTCCTTTCTGGGTTCTTGGAAAGCCGGTGATGAAGTCCATACCGACTTTGTCCCATTTCCACTCAGGAATGGACAAAGGTTGAAGTGTACCAGCAGGTCTTTGATGTTCTGCCTTAATGCGACGACAAACATCACATTCGGCGACAAATTGAGCAATGTCTCTCTTCATCCTAGTCCACCAA
Source organism: Bromus sterilis (assembly GCA_950022295.1). NCBI lineage: Eukaryota > Viridiplantae > Streptophyta > Magnoliopsida > Poales > Poaceae > Bromus > Bromus sterilis. Next base: position 339,177,138 of record OX465596.1, on the reverse strand, counting down.
AATCTCTGGCGTAGATCTCGGTACATTTTTGTGCTACCGGGATGAATTGAAAGGGGTGTGTCATGGGCTTCTTTGAGGATGAGTTGCCTTAGTTCCTTATTCTTAGGTACTACTAAACGATTTTCAAAGAATACCGTTCCTTTTCTATATGTGGAGAAACATTTAGCAACTCCGCCAGCAATGTTCTCCTTGATCCGGCGAACACCTCGTGCACGCCTTTGGGCAACTATGATTTGATCCTCAATATTTGGTTTCGCCACCAAGGTTGAAAGATAGCCATGAGGAACAATTTCAAGGTTGAGCTTGCGAAAGTTCTCATGAAGAAGTGGTTGATACTGCCGTAACATGAGGTTGTTACAGTACGACTTACGACTTAGTGCATCAGCCATGACATTGGCCTTGCCTGGGGTGTAAGAAATTTCTACGTCGTAATCTTTTATCAACTCAATCCAGCGTCTTTGCCTGAGATTAAGATGTGGCTGGGTGAAAATATATTTGAGGCTTTGGTGGTCGGAATAAATCTCACAACGATTACCAAGGAGGTAATGTCGCCAAGTTGTTAGGGCATGAACTACGGCAGCGAGTTCAAGGTCATGGGTAGGATAGTTCTCTTCATGTGGCCGCAATTGGCGTGAAGCATAAGCTACCACATGTCGATCTTGCAGAAGTATGCATCCTAACCCTTGCCGTGATGCGTCACAATAGATCTCGAAATCCCTTTTGGTGTCTGGAGGTGCAAGTACAGGTGCAGAAGTCAATCTTCTTTTTAGCTCTTGAAAGCTTTCCTCGCACTTGGAAGTCCATAAGAATTTCTTATCTTTCTTGAGGAGTTCAGTTAGAGGCTTTGCAACTTTAGAAAAGTTCTCGACGAAGCGACGGCAATAGCTGGCTAGGCCAAGAAAACTCCTAACTTGCTTAACCGATTCAGGTGGAGTCCAGTCAAGGACGGCCTGAACTCTCTCGGGATTCACAGCAATGCCTTTTGCAGAAATTACGTGGCCTAAGTAGGTCACTTCTGGTAGCCAGAATTCACACTTGGAGAATTTAGCGTACAGGCGATGCTCTCTAAGTTTCATCAATACCAGCCTTAGGTGTTCGGCATGTTCTTCTTCACTCTTCGAGTATATAAGGATGTCATCGAGGTAAACCACAACGAACTGGTCCAAATACTGCATGAAGATCGAATTCATCATGCGTGAGAAAGTGGCGGGGGCATTGGTTAAACCAAAGGACATGACGGTGTACTCGTAAAGACCATAACGAGTAGTAAAAGCCGTTTTTGGGAATGTCCTCGTTTCGGATTCTGATCTGATGATAACCTAATCTCAAATCCATCTTGGAGAAGACAGCGGATCCTGCAAGTTGATCGTAAAGATCGTTGATCCGGGGCAGTGGGTATTTGTTCTTTATCGTCGCTAAATTTAGCGGGCGATAGTCTATGCACATCCTTTCTGTTCCATCTTTCTTCTTTACGAACAGAACGGGGCAACCCCATGGCGATGAGCTAGGGCGGATGAAGCCTTTTGCCAACGAAGCATCAAGTTGGATTTTAAGCTCAGCTAACTCATGTGGGGCCATTCTATATGGGCGTCTGGAAATTGGGGCTGTGCCTGGTATAAGATCCACTATGAATTCTACACATATGTCGGGCGGCTAGGCTTAAGGGGTTGGATCTCTGGATAGCTTCCTAGAGGATGACCAAGGTTTACTAGGGGCTACAACAGATATGTCAGAGTAGCAAAGTACCCCAACACGATGGTTAGTGTGGTTCTTCTGGCTAGAAGACATCTAAAGTGGGAGGAAGGGCTGCAATTGAATCACTATAGGTTTCTAGAAGAAAACCTACATCAAACACTAAAGAACTGTCGGGAATTCCACCTAGAAATCTTCTAAAGGACAACCGAAAGGGGGAGAAGGATTCTTTGCAATTGCATCAGATTATGAAGAAACCTGGAATGACTCGGACAGCATAACGGCTGTAATTGCAAGAAAACAATTTTCTTCCAATGTAGATACAACACTTACATAATACGATGTAAGAAATCAGCATTACAACAATGCTAGGAAAACCTGACACAACTTTCCTATGGCTATAGGGAAGCAAACAACGCGATGTGCTAATAAGACAGAGGAGATCCTAGTCCTATCTTCCCGTAGAATAAGATGAGGGTGACTCAGAACTCAGATCGATGAGGGTAAGGAGAAAAAAGAAGCCTTACGTTGTTCCCTTATATACCCAGAGTAACTATATAACTATAGAATGCTAGACTCGACTTCGGTCAAGGCTGATAATCCTACAGTCAGTCCTGCTCTGATACCAAGTCTGTCGGGACCCGGGGTTAGCGTATGCAAGTACAGTTAAGACATAGTCATATGGAGAGCCGACAACCGCACCCACTTGTCTAAGCAGACAAGGCCAAGCACTGAACATTCTCGGAAAGCATCGTACGTGAGGGGCATCCCATCCAGGCCGGATGATCAACTGTGATGGGTCCTCATCGTCCGCACACAAGTCTAATGATATGGGTGGTGAACTCCCATATCCAAAGACAAGTCGCCTCAACCATACTATCGACTATCTCAAAACTCTTACATAGACCTACTCCAGCCCGATCACTTAGTCGGGGTCTAGGGCAGGCTCGATCATACCACAAAGTGTGCACGAGACGGAGTCTCGGACAATCGCATCGCGATGCCCCAAGCTGCGCACGTCTAAGGGCCACTTGGTGTATGAAAGACCGCCAGCCAGAACACAACTAAGGTCTCGAAAACCCATACTAAGACATGCATGTTGTAAACATACACGCAGCACACATGCCTTGTATGAACAGCAGGTACCATTGCAATTCTCTACAAAGTGTACATTTTATTTATAACTCTTATAGAGTACACACAGAGATCACATACATGTGATCCAACATTACAACATAAAGAGGAAGCAAATTATGTCTGGGTACAGACAAGTTTAACAAATTGGCTTAAGAAGCCTTATTCAAACATAAAGCCCTCCACGAGGGAACCAGTCTGCTGACTGGGACTAGACTAGCTTAACTTTAGTCGTCCAGCTTGATGAAGAAGCCACCTTCGGGGTCAGTGGCGTCATCTAAAACATAGATTAAGCAAACGTGAGTACAAAGGCGTACTCAGCAAGACTTACGTAGGAGCTATACTACTCATGCACATGTATCAAGGTAAAGGGAGGTGGGGTTCACTTGCAGAAATGCCAGCTTTGACTTGGCTAATCCTGAACTACGAGTACCAGACTTGAGGTAAGAAGCGTACACGAGTCCACTACTTTCACCAACCAATACACCACTATGGTGCCTTCCTCGACTTCCCCACGAGAAAGCACGCCATAGCACTCACACTTATCTTGGTGTATTTTAGAAGTATCCGGTTCAAGTTATCTAATAATCAAGCTAAGCTTTCCAAGTAGTCCATAACCGCGGACGCGGCTATTCGAATAGTTTTGTTAACCTTGCAAGGGTGTACCGCTACACACACATGACCATCATTTACCGCCTTTGATCTCGACACCATTCAAGGGGTGCCAGCGAGGATGCTCACCACAACTGTTACCTCATAGCCTATCTAGTCCAAGAAAGCCGCCTACTTGGGTTGGTTACCACCATCGTGAACCCGGCCGGTTTACCGAAGTGGACCCAAGCGATGTGTGTGTGGTGCATAAGCCGGTCTCGGGTGAGCCGTTCTCTCACTTAGCATCCAGGCCACAAGCCTACCAGAACTCCGAACTACTGCGACATCTGGACATTGAAAGGGATGAGTTAATAGGTTGAGAGGGGTCAGTGAGCCCAATGTGTGGTTGTACTCTTCATCTTCGATCACCACACAAGAACTCGGACTTATGGCGGTGTTCAACGAGACAACCCACCGTGTACTCCTACACAGCCTCTCATCGTTCACCTTGTATTAGGGTCGATTCACCAAAAGTTTTCTACCATCATCTACATGATCATTACCATCCCGACTCACATCACAGTAATAACATGGTATCATACTAAGTATGCAATAAGCGGTAACATTTGCAGGGGCCACATGATATCATTCAACTCCTACATTTGCTAGGATTGTGGTTTGCTTACTACTGTGACAAAAGATAGGTCATGCAAAGGAATGGGTTTATCTAAGCGGTAGAATCGTAACATGGTGATCATCCTATACAATGCATAAGCGAGACATGAGAGGGAAGTGGGATTTTATCGACATGATCAATGGGGTTTTGCTTGCCTTGCTGACGAGGTTCGGGTTCTGGATCTTCAGCGAAGGGGGTGACCTCTTGCTCCGGTTCCACCTCTACTCGACAAACAAAGCACGAAGTAGCAATCAATATGAATGCAATGCTCAAGCACATGATTGAATGTTAAAGCTTGAAGTATAAGTTTGGATGTGTGAGGCAATTCCATTTAAATGGAATATATTGCATTTAGAATGCAAATTCAAATTCCACATTTGAATTCAACATTAACCAAGTTATATGTGATATAGTTTCATCATTTTGAATTATCTTCAAATGTGTATGATATGCCTCTGATGTCTAAGTGAAATGTAGCATGTTGCCATGGTTCAAGTTGCCAAAATATTTGAATTGAATTTGATTTAATTTCATTTAAATCAAATAGGAAATGCTACTGATCACATTTTAAATTCAACTCAAACAGAGTTGAAAGTTGCATATTTGGAAAGATAATTTTCTCCTGATCATTTTTCATATATTATTTGTCCAATTTGGAGTTAATATGAATTTTCTATGAATTTCCAAAGTTTGGGGTATTTTCTGGAATTTCTGGATTTATTAAACTATTTTGCTTTTCTGGAAATTCAATTAAATGATTTACTGCGTCAGGCTGACGTCAGGCTGGCGTCAGGGGGGGGGGCTGACAATAGGGTCCCACCTGTCAGTGACTGGGTTCACTTAACCCGTGGGTTAAGTTAATCCAGTGGCTTAATTAAGCCACTGGGCCCACTGGTCAATGACCCAGGGGTCACTAATTAGGTGAAACAGGGGGGGGGGGGGGTTAGCACTGACTCGCCGGCGGCTTGACGCCGGCGACTGGAGCGCGGCGGCGCTGCTCGGAAACACGTTCCCGTGCATCATTAGATGCGCTGAGACCACGGGAGCGTAGCCCGTGCTCTCGCGCATCGTCTGGTGCACGCGGGCGACCTCGGGGGTGACCAAAACGACGACGGCGACGTCCTTCCACGGCGGCCGTGGCACGGGCTCGGGGTGAAACTCGCAGAAGAGCACCATTGAAGCCACCGTAGGGCGCGTTCGAAGCATAAGACCAAGGCGGAGGTGAAGGACAAGACGGTGAGTACGATTGCTTAGCAGTTGAACGGCTCCAACGAGCCCGGCGGCGAGAAGCTCCGGCCTTAATGGAAAAACATGGTACGGAACAAGAGGGTGGCCGTGTAGTAGATGTGGTGAAGCAGAAGCTCACCACGGTTGCAGTGGAGGCGGTGGTGTGGTCGGAGGAGCTCTGTGGCCGGAGTAATCGACGACGGCGGCTTGCGGGTCCGGCGAGCTCTCGGTGAAGCGTGCGTCGTCCTCGGGCTCGATTAGGACGCCATCTTCTCCAGATCGGGGTAAACGGCGACGCTGCGCACGATGGACAGGTTCTCCTCGCCTATCTCCGGCGTTGGCTACGGGTTCTTGCGTCGACGAACGGCAGCTACTCTCGGAGGAAAAGGGGAAAGCGAGGAGGAGGCGCGAGACGAAGCGGCGATGGGGGAAAGTGAGAGAGGGAGACGAGGGCGTCTCCGTGGCGCACTTTGGAGGCTTGGGGCGGCCTGAAACGTCCTGGGCGTCGAGGTGGCGTCCACGGCGTCGGCGCCGCGCCACCGAGCTGCTTGGCAGCGCGGGGTGGAAGACGACAGGGGAGTTCGGGTGGGCTGGGCCGGCTGGAGAGGTGGGCCTCGCCCCAGGCGAGAGGTAAGCCTTTTTCTTTTTCTCTCTGTTTAATCTTTCCTTTCTTTTTCTGTAATTTGTTTTGGCTCTGATAAAAATACCAAACCATTTTATTAAATGCTGAAAACTTTTACATGGCCTCATAATAATATAGACTAGCCACTCATAAACTTTCAGCATTTTTAAAATTCAAATGATTTGAATTTTAAATCAAATAGGGGGATTTCTTTAATTCCAAGGTACTGTTTGAATATTTGAAAAGTCTATGAGCATGGGGTGGTTCCCACATCACTTGATATGTGATCACACTCATTTATTAGACTTTTCAAAATTCTAACATGAATTTTTGGAAAAGATTTTTATCTCGCCTTTTGAATTAATTCCTCTGGGGGGTGTTCCTTCTCCCATTTGGATTTTGAATTTGATTTCCAAGATTTCTTCTTTGAAAAAAATTGACATGATGCAAAGGTACTAACTAACCCTAGCACATACCTAACAAAGGGATCTGACACTAGATTTGACGTGTCCTATAAATAATGTTGACCATGTGAAGGCATCTTGCCTTGGAATTCGTAACGCCCGGCCCGTTTGGTCTTTGATGCAATGATGGCGCCGCCTGGGCTTCTGCGTGTTTTTCCTGGTTTGCCCTTGGATTGTGCTATAAATACCTCCTGTGGTTGCCTGTCCATGGCATCCATTCTTCGCATCTTTCTCTTCTTCTTCTTCTTCATATGGCTCCCAAGCGTGGTGGTGGTGTGACTGGGCGAGGCCGTGGCCGCCGTGGTCATGGTGGCCGCACGCCTCGTTCTTCACGCGGTGGATGTCATGGTACCACGTCAGTGCGTTCTTCTTCTTCCTCCATGGAAGAGGGTTCTTGGCGCTATGATTTTCTTTTGCGTGTTCTTAGCCGGAATGCTGCCCGGATTCCTCTTCCATTCTCTTTTGCCTCCATTTCTTCTGAGCAAAACTTGAGGGGCTTCTGGCTCCGTCTTCACGGATGCGCTCGTTCTTCTTCTTGGGTGGAGCTGGAAGTTGGTAATTCATCCTTGATTTTCCTCGGATCTGGCTGGAGGGCGTTTTCCCGTCGGTTGAATCTTCGCGAAGGAGATATCCTTTGCTGTCGTTTTGACGGCGAAGATATTGTTATTATCCGTGCATTTGATGCCGGTGGAAATCGTCTGGATCCATACTAGGAGGAAACAAGCAGTGGTGATTTTGATGGCTCGAGTGGTGGTTCGCCTGCTTCTCCCGTGTCTTCGTCTTCGGCTGATTCCTCGGCCAATGGAGTTTGCTCTTCTAGTTCTAAGGATGAACTGGACATCAAGCCGGTCGTCAAGCGGCTGCGTCAGAAGGCGAGGCACCTTGTAGAACTGGAGGACGGCGACCTTCTTCTTCACGGGCTGGGTTGGTACTTTGTCTGTGGTGATGCCCGTCAGGTTGTGGCACGAAAGTGCCAATTATCTCAGCATGAGCACATATGTAGAAGTTGAATGTAGCCCATCTTGTAGCTCCACGGGTCCTTCTGTAGCGGCAACTGTCATTTCGACTTCTTCGTAATGAAATGACTGTCTTCGACTCCTTTGTAATGAAATTGTCTTCGACTCCTTTGTAATGAAATTGTCTTCGACTACTTTGTAATGGAAATGTCTTCCACTCCTTTGTAATGACATTGTATTCTCGGGTGCACGCCAGCGCTACCGATGGGAGTAGCCCCCGAGGCTGCGTTTGATTTGCAGAATCAAGCGTAGGCTTTATGAATTTTTGTCTCACTGGTTTGTAGCTGTATTTGAATTTTTCCAAGTTTGGATCGGGTGTGCGCCAGCGCTCCCGATGGGAGTAGCCCCCGAGTCTTTAGGTGATCGCTTGCGATCGGTGAATACTAAAGAACCATGCGCTTTTCGATGAATCTTTCTTTGCCGAAGCTTTTGTTTTTGGGCGGGAGTCTTGCGTTCTGGCGTTTTGACCTCCCGATGGTTGTAGATGGTCGCATTTTTTAGCGAGGATAGCATCTCTCGGGGGAAGATTATGCTCGAGCCCCCGAGTGCTTTTAAGTAAAAGTCGAGTGAGCGAAGATAGCATCTCTCGGGGGGAGTTTAGGTTCGAGCCCCCGAGTGCTTTTAAGTAAAGGTCGCGTGAACGAAGATAGCGTCTCTCGGGGGGGATTTTAGGCTCGAACCCCCGAGTGCTTTTAAGTAAAGGTCGCGTGAGAGAAGATAGCGTCTCTCGGGGGGAGTTTAGGCTCGAGCCCTCGAGTGATTTTAAGTAAAGGTCTCATGAGCGAAGATAGCGTCTCTCGGAGGGAGTTTTGGCTCGAGCCCCCGAGTGCTTTTAAGTAAAGGTCGCGTGAGCGAAGATAGCGTCTCTCGGGGGGAGTTTTATGCTCGGACCCTCGAGTGCTTTTGACTAAGATGCGTTGGGCAACATTATTTTATCCTTCGAATATTACATGTGTTGCCGATCGGTGCTGCTGCCGATGTCATGATAATGCCTAGAGGACTATAGGTAGAACAACGTAGGTTCGCTATGTTCCATGGATTTCCCACGTCCTCATTGGTCTTCGGGTTCTTCAATCTGTATGCTCCTCCTCCTATGACTTCCGAGATGATGAACGGCCCCTCCCATTGTGGGGCAAGCTTGTGCACTTTTTCCTGTATCAACCGTAACATGAGGTCTCCTTTGTACTGGGTTGAGATTTTTGGGGTGGTGCGTAGGCTCCATAGCACTGCGGGAAGTTCCTCTATCCAGTTTCCTGCGGCTTGTTCTAGTGGTGCTAGGAGTCGATTTTTTATTCCTCCGCATACTAGACCGTTGGCTATCTCCACTTGGCCGTTGGACTGCGGGTGTGCGACTGATGCGTAGTTGATTTTGATGCCCAGCTCGTGGTAGAAGTTTTGGAATTCTGCTGCTGTGAAGTTTGTGCCATTGTCTGTGATGATCTTGTGTCGTACTCCGAATCTGAAGATGATTGATTTGATGAAGTTGACTGTCGTGAGGGCTGTTGAGATGGTGATTGGTACTGCTTCGATCCATTTGGTGAACTTGTCGACTGCGACCAGTAGGTCTGTTCTTCCTCCTTTTGAGGATTTCTTGAGTGGGCCTACCATGTCGAGTCCCCATGTGGCGAATGGCCATGATAACGGTATGGTTTTGAGTTCCGATGCTAGGACGTGCGGCCTGCTGGAGATTTTTTGGCAGGCGACGCAACGTCGCATGATATCCTCTGAATTTCTCATGGCGGTCGTCCAGTAGAATCCTGCCCGACGGGCTTTTCCACGAGTGCTCGAGTGCTAGAATGATGCCCGCAGGTGCCTTCGTGAATCTCGAGTAGTAGGGCTTTGCCGTCTTCTTTGTCTATATACTTTTGAAGGACCTGAGAAATGCTGCGCTTGTAGAGCTTTTTGTTGATTACTGTGAATGCTTTAGATCGCCGGCTGATGCGTCGGGCTTCTGCAACGTCTTGTGGTAGAGTGCCTTCGACTAGGAATCGAAGGAAGGGTCTTCCCCAGGCCGGTTCTTCGAGTGTTGCTGGTTCTTCGACTTGGATTGCTTGGTTGTTTGTGTCGTCAGCTGCGCTCGTTGCTGCCACCTGTGCTTGGTCATTAGTGTCGTCCTCCTCTGCGACTACCTTGGGTTCCGCTGGCTTTGCTTTTATTGATCTATGGTTGATGCTCTCGAGGAAAAATCCTGGTGGTATTGGTCCTCGAGTCGATCCGATGTTCGCGAGTTTGTCAGCTTCTGTATTATTTGCTCTGGGGATGTAGTTGAGGTCACAGCCGTCGAATCCTCCCTCTAGTGTGTTATAGACCTTCTGGTAGGCTGCCATGTTGTCTGCGACTGCGTTACAATCTTTCATCGCCTTTTGGATGACGAGGTTGGAGTCACCATAGATCGAGAGGCGAGTGGCACCGCAAGTTTTTGCCATGCGCATGTCGTGAATTAGTGCCTCGTATCCTTCTTCTTTGTTGGAGGCGTTGCTGAAGTTGATCTAGAGGATGTATGTGAGCTTCGTTCCTTTGGGGGACACTAGGACGACGCCTGCTCCGGCTCCTTGCTGTCTTTTAGATCCGTCGAAATACATCGTCCATGAGTTGGATAGGTCTGGGGGACCTGGTGTTTGGACTTCTACCCACTCGACCAGGAAGTCTGGGTGTACTTGGGATTTGATTGTTGTCGGGTGTTTGAACTGCAGGTCTCGCGGGCTGAGATCCATGTTCCACTCAGCGACTCGACCGGTCGCTCCGGGATTGTTGAGGATGTCCGCGAGTGGTGCACTGCTCACGATTGTGATGGAGTGTTCGTTGAAGTACTATGATACTTTCCTGGAGGTCATGATAATGGCGAGCAGGATCTTCTGGTAGTGTGGGTACCGCTGTTGTGGCTTCGTGAGTAGCATTCTGAGGTAGTAAATTGGTCTTTGGATGCTCTGGATTTTGCCTTCTTCTGCGCGCTCGACGACAAGCACTGTGCTCACGACACTGTTGCGTGCTTCTATGTAGAGATACAACATTTCCCTTTCTTTAGGCACCGCAAAGATTGGTGGGGTCAAGAGGGTCTTCTTTAGGTCTGCGAATGCATTGCTGGCTTCCTCGGTCCACTCGAATTTTTCTCCTTTTCTCAGCAGTTTGTAGAATGGTAAGGTCCTTTCGCCTAACATGCTGATGAAGCGACTCAATGCTGCGAGCTTTCCTGTGAGCTGCTGTACTCCTGTGATGTTGGTTGGCCTTTGCATCTTGGCGATTGCTTGAACCTTTTCGGAGTTTGGTTCGATTCCTCGGGCAGATACCATGAACCCGATTAATTTTCCGGCTAGGACGCCGAACACGCATTTTTTGGGGTTGAGCTTGATCCTGCACTTGTTGAGGGCCGCGAATGTCGTCGAGTAGCGTATTTGCGCTGTAGGTTTTGATGACAATGTCGTCTACATATAACTGGACGTTCCTTCCAATCTGGTCTCTCAAGCATGCTTGCATCATCCGCTGGTACGTGGGTCCCTCATTTTTTAGGCCAAAGGGCATTGTTTGGTAGCAGCATACTCCGTAGGGGTGATGAACGAGGTGTTCTCTTCGTCTTCTTCCTTCATCCTGATCTGATTGTATCCTGAGTATGCGTCGAGGAAGGAGAGGAGGTCGCATCCTGCTGTGGAGTCGTTTATTTGATCGATTCTTGGCAGGGGGAAGTGGTCTTTTGGGCAGTGCTTGTTGATAGGCCCATAGTCGATGCACATCCTCAGTACCTCGGTGTTATTTTTAGGGACTAGGACTGGGTTTGCTATCCAGGTTGCTTTCTTCGTCTCTCGGATGAATTTTGCGTCGAGTAGTCGGTTGACTTCTTCTCCGATTGCTCTGCGCTTGGGTTCTGAGAATCGTCGCAGTGCCTTCTTTACTGGTTTGGTGTTTGGTTTGATGTGGAGCGCGTGTTCTGCAAATTCTCGTGGTATCCCGGGCATGTCGGCTGGGCACCAGGCGAAAACTTTCCACTCTTCGCGAAGGAAAGTTATAAGGGCGGTTACTTGCTCTTCTGGAAGGTGGGCATATATGCGAACCGTCTTCTCTAGGTCTGTTGGGTGAACTTGGTGTGTGATTGTGTCACTGTCGATGCTGAAATCGCGGCCAAATTCTTTTGTCTTGCTTTGGCTTCCCAGCAGAAATATGCTTTTGTCCGTCACCATGTCTATTTCTGTGAGCTGTTGTTGGGCTCCAAATGTGTCGAAGACTTTGTGGAAGTCGCGGTCGCACTGGTCCGATTTGGTGAAGCTTCCCTTGACTGTGATGATTCCTGCAGGTCCCGGCATCTTGAGCTTGAGATATGCATAGTGTGGGACCGCCATGAATTGTGCGAACGCTGGTCACCCGAGTATGGCGTGGTACTGCGACTGCCAGTAGAGCACTTTGAACTCGAGGACTTTCTTTGCGAAGTTGTGCTTGCTGCCGAAGATTACATCAAGCTCGATTGTTCCGATGGAGGCGGCTGCTTCACCCAGAACTACACCATGTATTGTTGTACCTGACTTCTTCCAGACTGATCGTGGGATTAACATCTTGCGTAGGGTGCTGGCGAAGATATGTTTAGACTGCTGCCTCCGTCCATGAAGACTCTGTCCATGTCGTATCCTCCGATCTGGGCTTCGAGTACCAGGGGTGCATGCCCAGGCCTTGGGACTGCGGGCGGGTGGCCGCTCTGTGAGAAGGTGATACTGGTCTCAGCGCCGCTTAGTTGGTAGGTTTCAGTTATATTTAGGCTTTCGGCTGCTTCAGCCTGCAAGCTGTAGGCATCTTTCTTTGCTTTCGAGGGTCTTCCTTCTTGGATCATGTAGATTCGTCCATGGGACAGGGGGTATTGCCCTTCTGTACTTGGAGCTTGTGACTGCGCGCTTCTTCGAGTGCGCTTGGCTTCACGCTGCTTCTCCTCCTTGAGGTTGTTGGAGACTTCGGTGAATAGGTGACAATCTCCTAGGGTGTGGCTTGATCTGAGATGTCCCCATTTGTCTTCAAAATAGTGGATCGCGCAAGGTCCTTCCAGTTGCTCTTTAGCTGTGAGTTTACTGGAGCCGGCGTTCCTTCTTCTCCTTGAGATTTGGAAGATCTGCGAGTGGTCTTCTGCTCGGCTGTAGAATCTTGGGTCGAGTTCTATCGCGTCGCTGAGTGGTTGGCTCCGGATGAAGTTGGCGAATTCATCTGGCCTTCGATCTGGGTCGTAGTATTCTCCGGTCTGGATTTTGGAGTCGCTGTCTTGGCGTGTGGTGGGAGTCCGGGCGGAGGCGGGTCGTCGACTGGTGGGCGAGTCTTCTGTTACGCGCCGCGACTCTTCGAGTAGTGTCCCCGAGTAGAGTCCTCGTGCTTGCCTTTTGAGTCGTCGGGTTCTCTCCCGTCGGCGATGGACCTGATGTTCATCGAGGTGTTGGACTTGATTCGGTTGCAGGCTAGGTGATCTTGACGAGATGATGGAGATGCTTGTGGTGATCTTCAATTCCTCTAGCGGGCTAGATCTTGTTCTAGTCCTCGAGTCTTGATCTGGTGAGGGAGGGACCGCCGAGATCGTGATTCCAACCTGTGTAGTTCCCATAGACGGCGCCAATTGACGGGGATCAGCCCCGTCAAATCCCATGGTCAGGTACCCTGGGTTAGTCACAAAGAAGGCACAGGTTGGACGATACTCGTCGGCTAACAGGAGAAGCACTTCCTGCTCGATATTATTGCGTGAGGATGCGATTACAGAGGAGGTCAGGCGAGTTCTCGCAAGACCAGGTGAGTAGATGTGTATTGGATTGATCTGGACGTCTCCCCTCCCAACCTTTATATACTAGGCTAGGTCTCGGGGAGTCCGTACTATGTTACAAAGATAGTTCCCTAGTTCTAGTCTTTCCTTGTACGCCAAGTTGTGCCTTCCATACTAGTCGCGGACTCCTACGTCGGTGCCTGATTGGGCCAGTCGTGGGCCTGTCGTGGCTTCCCAGCGGGCCTTCTGTCTTCATACGCACCAGGTAGCCTCACATGCAGGAGTCGTGGGGTCACCCCCTCGTCAATCTCCCATATGGTCGACATTTCGTCCATACCGGGTGTCACACATATTAAATGGTGTTCGCATGAGGTTGGTTTCAGCGAGCCTGGCATATGCAGATATGGCATTGCTGAACAACTAACATCAAGGTAGGATTGGCAGGCTTGACATATGTAGATGCGGGCCTGGAACACAGTAGATCGAAATATCGAGCACAAGTCACGTACCTGATGTGATTGGCTTAGAGGCCTACCTGGGTCGCATACTGATGGCCGTGACGATCGGGGGAGCTATGTGGTCTCGGATTGTGTAATCACTTAGTTAAATTGAGAGGTGTTTATCTAAGTGGGAGATTTCTAGAATTTTGAAGATTAAATTGAAAACTTTACATTATGAACAAAAGTCTAAATATGTATCTTTGTGAATCACCATTATAGATGGCAGCACCACGCCCCTCGTTCAACTTAGGCTCATTGCTAGAGAAAGACAAACTGGAAACTGATGGGTCCAACTTCACCAACTGGTTTCGTACCCTGAGGATTCTCCTCGTTGCCCTCAAAAAGGCATATGTACTAGAGGGCGCGTTAGGTGACGCACCAGCAGATGATGCCAGTCAGGACGATAAGAATGTCTATCTCTCCAAAACTGATGATTACAACCTTGTCCAGAGTGGCATGCTCTACTCCATGGAGGCTGAGCTCCAGAAGCGCTTTGAGAGGATGGGTGCATATGGGATTATCACCGACCTCAAGGCCGTCTTTTCACCTCAAGCCAGGGCTGAACGGTATGAGGCTTCTGAAGCCTTCTTCTCGGCTAAGATGGATGAGCACAGCAGCGTGAGTGAGCACGTGGTCAAAATGTCTGGTTACGTTCAACGCTTGAATGCTCTTGAATGTCAGATTCCAGATGAACTTGCAGTTGATAGGGTGTTGTAGTCGCTTCCCCCTAGCTACAAAGTCTTTGTACTGAACTACAACATGCAGGGGATGACTAAGACCCCTTCTGAGTTGTTCGCCATGCTGAAAAGTGCTGACGTTGAGATCAATAAGGAGCACGATGTATTCATGGTCAAGAAGACCGCTAAATTCAAGAGGTCAAGCAGACGGGACAAGGGAAAGAAAGGCATCTCTAAGAAGGATGGAAGGTCAGTTTTCGTTCCTCCCAAGGCACCTAAGCCCAAGCCCGGAGTTGAGTGCTTCTATTGCAAGGGTGAAGGTCACTGCAAACGCAACTGCCCCAAGTACCTAAAGGAAAAGAAGGCTGGCAAGGTCGCCAAGAGAGACGAAGGTATATTTGATATACATATTTTTGATCTTTTATTAACAAGCGTCGGGAACACATCCTGGATACTGGATACAGGATCTGTCGCTCATATTTCTAATTCCACTCAGGGACTAAGGAATAAGAGACACTTGCTGAGAGATGAAGTGACGATGCGCGTGGGCAACGGCTGTCAAGTTGAAGTACTAGCGGTCGGCACGATGCATCTTAGTCTCCCTTCGGAATTAGTTTTGATTCTGAATAAATGCTACTATGTACCCGCATTGAGTTTGAACATCGTTAGTGGCTCTTGCTTGAAGCGAGACCACTATTCTGATACAATTGGTTGTTCGATTTATAAGAATGAAGTGTTTTATGTACACGTGCCTGAGAAACATGGTTTATTCGTACTTGATCTCGATGGTGACGTGTGTCACATTAACAATATAGAGGCCAAAAGATTAAAGTGTAGTAGTGAAGAGCACATGACGATGTGGCATTGTCGACTTGGTCATATTGGTATAAAGAGCATGGAGAAGCTCTATAAGGATGGACTTCTTGATTCATTGGATTTTTGATCCCTTGATACATGTGAACCATGCCTCATGGGAAAAATGACAAGGACTCCATTCAATGGTGTAATGGAGCATGCGGATGACTTATTGGGGATCATACATACAGATGTATGTGGACCCATGAATGTCCCCACACGCAATGGTCTTCGTTACTTCGTGACCTTTACTGATGACTTGAGTAGATATGGGTATATTTACTTAATGAAGCATAAGTCTGAAACCTTTGAAAGGTTCAAGGAATTTCAGAATGAGGTCGAGAATCAACTCGGGAAGAAAATCAAGAACCTTCGATCCGATCGAGGTGGCGAGGATTTAAGTCACGAGTTTGGGGATCATCTGAATTCTTGTGTCATTGTACCACAACTTACGCCGGCAGGCACACCTCAAAGGAATGGTGTAGCCGAACGACGTAATCGGACCCTATTGAATAGTGTGCGATCGATGATGTCTCATACCGACTAGCCTTTGTCATTCTGGGGGTATGCGTTAGAAACTGCCCTTACGTTCTTAATAGGGCACCATCCAAATCTGTGAAGACAACACCATTTGAGAAATGGCATGGCACAAAACCAAAGTTGTCTCACCTGAAGATTTGGGGTTGTTGTAACAGCCCAAAACTAGCAAAATCCATATAAAATTTCATTTTTATTTTTCCCATTGGGGATAATAATTTGCACATTTATTCTTTGCCATAATCCACGTGACAGGAAAATGCCCAAGCATTTTTATGATTAACTAAAAGGATTATCTTGAATTCTTTCTTTTCTTCCTTGCTATCATTTGCCATTTCTTTTATCCATTTTTCTGCTCTCTTTTATAAAAAAGGAATAAAACGAAGAAATTGGACGTCTTGTCTCCAACCAGCCCATCTTCTTAGCCCAACCTCCAAAGCCAACCCAACCGAGACCCCCTCTTTTTTTCCTCTCTCTCCCTGGCCCGCCTATCATCCCCTCTCCCCTCTCATTATCCCTCACCTTTTCCTCATTCTCACGGCAGGAAAAGCAGAGGAGGCCGGCGTGGAGCCCTCCCGGCAGCCACCCACGGCGCTCTCCCTTTTAAGCCCCTCTCGCCCCCTCCTCGCGAACATGTTGTTGTTGTATTGTATTTAAGGCAGTTGTATGCCGATTGTATAAGATGTTGTATCCTGTATCTGTAATGTTGTGATATCATGTTGGAAATCCGGGGCATATGGCTTTGTCATATGTCGCGGTGGGACCGATATGTGCTTCGTCCCCGGATCTGGGTGGAAACACCTATATCTGGAACAGTACCGCATATCGGGCCTTACAACTTGGTATCAGAGCCTTACCGACCGTAGGATCCCTCTCTGCCCGAAGTCGAGTCTAGACCCAAAATTATTTTGTAGTTACTAAGTTAGTTATCGGAGAGTAGGATTCTTTTTACTCGTTACCTTTGCTCTGGTCAGGACAAGTGTCGTAAGTGTTTTAATCTCGCCTTATCCCCTTGAAACTCTAGGATCTCGAGGTTCTTGAGTTTCGGAATAGTTACAATGCCCTGCTTGCAGCGTATTGTCTCGATTCCGAGCTCAGGTTGGGAAATCATGTAGTACCTTTAGTTATTTCAAGTCTGGTTTACATCTGGGTCATCCGTTGCCACCCATCCTTTTGCCCAGTGTTTTTACGACTTGCGTCGAAAGCACTATCCTTTGATCCGGTTATCGTCGTCGTTCCTCCTCTTGACACCGACGGTTTCGTTTTTCCGACGATGTCGTCTCTCTGCGGAAATTTTATCTCGACAGAAGTTCGACGTCGACATGGAGCAGAGTCCCTTGTTGGTGGTGTTGAAGATTGTCGACTTTTTCGCTCCCCCCTCTCCCCCGGATCGTCCTGGATCTCGGGACGAGATCCCTTGTTGGTGTTGTTGTATTGTAACAGCCCAGTTTTCACAAAATAAAAAAAATGTTTTCGATGTGAATTATTTGATTGCATGTATTGTTTGCAGTGCTTGCTTCGCTGATTTATTAATCGGTGAATATTCCCCCCCTCCTTCTCGTATCGGTTGCGTGACCGAACCCTTTTCCCAACGGCACACGACCTCGTTGCGGCACCGGGTTTCATCCGAGCACTGTCGCAACTTCCGGCACAGGACCAGCCATAACCAACGGTGCGGAAAAACCCCATTTATATTTAAATGGGTTATTTTATTGGGAGCTGCTTGACGTTCTATTTTGGCGTTAAACGATGCCGACGACATCAGTTCGGTACTCTGAGGCGGTGTTTTAAATTTTGCGCGTGTCCGACTTCGTCGGGTAGGTGAACGTTCGGATGTGCCAGGCATAGTAGTCGATGCAACCCGAGGGGCGTATTTAAAAAAAAGGTCGCGCGCGAGCTGTTGGCTGGACCCCCAAATACCCCTTTTATCTTCGGATTCTAGCCACCCGAAAAACCGGACCCAAAACGGGCCATTTCGTGGCCCGAAAACACCCCCAAACACCCACTTGCTATTTATAGTAGTGCTACCTACCAAATCTGGACAAACCCTAGCCTAGCTCCTCTCTTTCCGTGCCCCCAACCCAGCGCCACCACCCACCACAGAATCAACCAACCCCCCACCTACCTAGATCTGGAGACCAGCCGGCGTCGATCTGGACCGTTGGATCGGCTGATCCAACGGCTCAGTGATTGCCACGTCGCCCCATGAAGCTTCCTGAGCAGCCGCTCCTTCCCGAGCTCCTGCGCCTAGCCTCCACGCCGCCTCGCCCCCATGGTCTCCCCCACGCCCGAGCATCCGTGCCGCCGGCACCAGCAGGTCCACGCCCGCGCGCCTCCTCCTCCCTTCCCTCTTCCCTTTCCCTTTCCTCCCCTCCCCATCTAACCTCTCCTCTCTCCCCGTTTCTTGCCGCCATGGACGTCGCCCTAGAGCTCGCCTCGCGCCATGGACGACGAAACAGAGCTCGCCGCTGACCTCCCTGTTGCCGGATCTGAGGAGGCCGCGCCCGGATCTGGAGGATCCCCTCCGTGCCCGCCATCCAAGCCAGCCGCCGGACCTCCCCTCGCCTGAGCAGAACTGGAGCGCCACCGCCGGAGTACCTGTACGCACTCGTACGAGGACGAGGCCACGAGCGCCTCGTGCGGTCGTCCGTGGTGGGCTGGCTGCGCCTCCAAGGCCCACTGCGCGCCCCAAGTGGCCCAGTAACCCCCACGGCCCACTCTCAAGCGCGGCCCGAAGCCTCCCAACGCCTCCCCAGCTTGGCCAAGGCTCATGGGTGAGGCTGCCCCCCCCCTTTTTTATTTTTCTTTATTAGTTCTGTATTTTTTTTTCTGTTGGGCCCAAATAGCTCTAGTTTCGGCCGGTATAGTTTTTTTCGCTAGGTTTTATTTATTTATTTAGGCAGATTTAGTTGTTTTATTGCGGTGCCCGTAACTTTTCACCATAGCTCCGATGGAGACCCTTTCTACATGAAAGTTTCTCCGTTTTGTGCGTAGATTATTAATGTCGGGACCCGGGGTTAGCGTATGCAAGTCCAGTTAAGACATAGTCATATGGAGAGCCGAGAACCGCACCCACTTGTCTAAGAAGACAAGGCCAAGCACTGAGCATTCTCGGAAAGCATCGTACGTGAGGGGCATCCCATCCAGGCCGGATGATCAACTGAGATGGGTCCTCATCGTCCGCACACAAGTCAAATGATATGGGTGGTGAACTCCCATGTTCAAAGACAAGTCGCCTCAACCATACTACCGACTATCTCAAAACTCTTACATAGACTTACTCCAGCCCGATCACTTAGTCGGGGTCTAGGGCGGGCTCGATCATACCACAAAGTGTGCACGAGACGGAGTCTCGAGCAATCGCATCGCGATGCCCCAAGCTGCGCACATCTAAGGGCCACTTGGTGTATGAAAGACCGCCAGCCAGAACACAACTAAGGTCTCGAAAACCCATACAAAGACATGCATGTTATAAACATACACGCAGCACACATGCCTTGTATGAACAGTAGGTACCATTGCAATTCTCTACAAAGTGTACATTTTATTTATAACTCTTGTAGAGTACACACAGAGATCACATACATGTGATCCAACATTACAACACAGGCGGAAGAAAATTATGTCTCAGTACAGACAAGTTTAACAAATGGCTTAAGAAGCCTTATTTAAACACAAAGCCCTCCACGAGGGAACCTGTAGGCACCCCGGACTATAAGTCTGAAGCGGCCAGCTGTGCATACCGTCATGCTCCCATGATCAGTGTCGCATGACGCACAACTCGACAATGGATATCACAGTCACAAGTTCATACAGTACCGAATACAAAGTCATACATAAACATAGTCTTACACGGCCTCATCGGGCTCAAATGGCAGCGGAATAAGCGAAACCAAGATGGGTAGCAGCATCACAATCCAGAGGCAAAGCTCAGAGCATAGCACATCCTAGTACTCGTCAGTCGCGTCATCGTCAAATACCTGCTCCTCCAAGCCTGGCCGATTGAATAACCAGGGACAAAGCCGTGAGTACATACAAAGTACTCGCAAACCGCCTAAAGAAAGTAACAAATATTTTTGTACAAGAAAATAATGGGATGGCTATATGGGGGGGTTTAACATGGGGAACCTAACTACTCAATATTAGTTAAGTTGGCAATGTTTTACTCTTGACAATTTTTAATCCCACAATTTATATTTGATTAAATCAAGTCCAACCCTTTTCATAATACCAACATCATCATCGTGAACCATAATCTCAGTACTAGAATTTCTCATCTATTCCCCACAAAGTGTGGCCTCACTAGCTGTCCATGACCGCGGACTCCGGCTACTCGAATAGTTTTCACTCTGCAGAGGTTGTACACTTTACCCACAACATTCGATACATCCGCCGGGAGTTTCCACGGTTCGTCATACCTCAGTATGCGGTTTTCGGATAATCGACCGGAGTCTTCCCCTTGCCTACCCTAGTACAGGTGATCTACCCGATACCCACATCGTGAACTGTCCGCGTGCAAGGTCATGCTCCTCGTGGACGCAAGCCTTCAACGTAGTAGAGGTGCGGCAAAGTTCCGTACCGACACTGATATAGTCCAGCGTATTACACCCCCGACGCATCGGCAGGATTCCGGCTTCTGGGTACCATCGTGTACCTCACTCATGTAGTTATGAGATCCCCGTACTAAGATAAGCAAGCTTCCAACTAGCCCTGTCCCATACCAGAGTATTGTGGTTGTACTGTAATACTAGGTTTTGGCGGCACTTATAGAGAGTCCCTCTAGACTTTGAATATGTTCAACGATGTTTCCAACAACCACAACCTTGGCCATCACATCTTCTTAGATGTATGCCAATACATTAGGGGGGAGCAAGATTAACCAAATTATTATGTTGTCACTAGTTCATTAGCAAGGCTTGTAATAGTACCAAGATTATCGGTGTCTAGTTTTTTTCTCCCAAATAGGTAGGCTTACAAGGTATGTGGGGTTCACCTAATAAACTAGTACAAATCCCAACCCAAAATGATATAACAAGATCATGATATATAATATGGTACAAAGGAAGTAAAAATGTAGGACAAGGTTAAGTTTTTGAAGATGGCTTGCCTTCCTCGGCGATGTCTCCCGGTACGGCTTCTCCGGCTTGGAAGGAGTCTTCACCTGCAACGTCAGGCGTTTCGTCTACACGTTGCGGGAAAATAACACCCATTACTATCACATTAATTCCAAGCAACACTCAACTAACATAACAATCACTTGGCACCTAATCAATCAACAAATGAGTCATACCAATCACACATGTTAGGATTAACACACGTGAGCAAAAATTTTAGTGGTGATGTAACAAGTTCATAGGGCTAAGCAAAATTTATGCCATACACCACAAGGGATTTTACACAAGTTACTTTTCTATTACTTTAGATCATTCTTAAAGTTATTTCAATATCAACCATAATTAGCTACTGTCCAAATACAAGCATAATAAAATTTTAACCTATTTGATTGATTAACAAAGAATAAACTAAAATTATCCTAACATGGAATGCTAGCAATAACAGTAATATGATCATTAATTTTATTTAAACAATCAACAATTCTAATCATACAGAAAAATAAAGTATAATCATAGGAGTATAAACAAGTCAACAACACATTTTTAGAGTCAACAAGGATTTAACTAAAACTATTCTTAGCTGCTAAAAAGCACAATAAACTAATAAAAAAACTAAATAAATTATTTTGGCACTGCACAAAAATTATTCTAAACATGCAGAATTATAGATATTAATTTTATGCACACAAAAAAATTTGTTTCACTGAATTTGGAGTTGTATTTATTTTTCTATAAGTAAAACAGTGGTACAGATTAAAAGAAAAAGGAAAAGAACAGCAGGCCGGCCCGGCTATCAGGCGCCCACGGCGCTCCCTTCATTTTTTAAAAAAAAACGGGTCGAGCCCAGCACTACGCAGCGGTGGGGTTTTTTTTTTTTTTAATAAAAAAAAATCGAAGGGGTATGGGTGCCCCCTGGCCGTCGGATCAAGTGCGATCTGACGGCTGGGGGCTCGTCTTCCCCAGCGAGCCTGGGAGGCTCGGCCTCCCCAGGCCATGGCGGCCAGAGGCAAGGAAAGCCTCGCCGGCGGCCCTCTAGTGGCCGGAGGCTGGAGGCAAGGGGCGGGGCGAGGTCGCAGGAGGCCTGGGGCTCCATTTTTGCCCTAAAACCCGACATGCATCGCGGAAAAAAAACGGGCGCCATGTGTACAGCAGGGAACGAAGCTCACCGGGGGAGGGCGTTTCGGCAGTTGTAGGCGACGGCTAGGTGTGGCGGGGGCGCGGCGCGACGAGGGGGTTCCATTTTTGGGGCTCGGAGGCGGCTGCGGACGTCGGAAGCGACGTCGGCTCGGGGTAGGCGTCGTCGGGTAGCACGGCCTCGGGGTAGGGCGTCGCCTCCTCCTCCTGGCCGGAGGCTCTGGCGTGAGCGAGGAAGAGGGGTGGGCTCGCCGGCCTCCACTCCTCTTCCTCCTCCGGTCTCCCTCTTCCTCCTCCTCTGGTCTCCCTCTTCCTCCTCTTCGCCTCCCTCTCTACCTTCTGTTCGGGCTGGCAAAACGGACGAGCAGGGGGGTGTGGCTGGGTGGTGCTGTGGTGTATGGCGAGTGGGGAGAGGAGAGCCGGGGTGGCCTCCTTTGATAGCCGAGAGGAGCGGGGCTGCAACGGGAGGGAGAGCCATGGGGCGATCCGTGGCCTCGGGCGCCATTGGAGAAGGTGGGCGGTGGAAGAGCTCGTGAGGGTGCTCCGGTGGGTCGTTCCACCGTGGGAGCTCGCCGGTCACATCAAGGGCTTGGGTTGGGGGTAGGAATCGAGCTGGCAAGCCACGGGGGCGATCCTCG
Organism: Bromus sterilis; assembly: GCA_950022295.1. NCBI lineage: Eukaryota > Viridiplantae > Streptophyta > Magnoliopsida > Poales > Poaceae > Bromus > Bromus sterilis. Next base: position 339,154,542 of record OX465596.1, on the reverse strand, counting down.
GGGTCGTCTTCGGTTGGGCAAACGAGGCATGGGTGGCTGACAGGGGGCTCGGGAGAGAGAGAAGAGAAGAACGAGAGAGAGAGAGGTTACGAGAGGGAGAGAGACTCTCTCTGCGTGGGGAGAGGGAGAGAGATCGTGAGAGAGAGGGAAGTTAGAGGGAGAGAGATTAGGGGGGGTGGTTAGGATAGTTTCTCTTTTTTTTCTCTCTCTCTTTTTTTTTAGCACCAAACACCCATTTATTTAAGAGATAAAATAATAAAAATAATATAAAACTCTCTTATTAATAGTATTATTGTTATTGTTGTTATTATTATTAGGTTAGATATAAAGATCATGCATGCACTTCCTTAAGATTTTATGTAGTTAGGAATTTTTATTGATAAACATTTTAGTTATTAGCAAACAACCAAAAAGGTTGATGCCAAAGGATTTTTGTGGTGGCTAAAACTTTTGGTATTATTACTATATAGAAAATTTACTAGGTGTTAGCACCAAGGGTTTTTTAAATTTGACAAGTTACCATTTTTAAGATAATCTCAAGAGGAGTTGCATGCATGGCAGACATTAGGCACATGCAACACAAAATGATCATCACCAAGTGCATCACCAGGCAACAACATGACTAACCCTAAGCACACAAGTTCAAGCATTGAAACACAACCTAAGATTTCATGCAAGGTTTTTTGTTGGTTCTAATTTTTGGTTAACTAGATTAACAAGAAGGGTAAAAGTTGGGATGTGACAGAGCTTCCCCCCTTAAAAAGAATCTCGTCCCCGAGATTCAAAGGCTAGTGAAAAGATGCGGGAACTCGCGCTTGAGGTAGTCCTCCCGTTCCCAGGTGGCTTCCTCCTCAGTGTGGTTGGTCCACTGGACCTTGTGGAACTTGATCGCGCGTTTTCGGGTGACTCGGGAGGCTTCTTCCAGGATACGAAGGGGTGTCTCGCGGTATGTGCGATCCTGGTTGATATCCACCGTGCGGTGATCGATGTTTTTGAAAACATCGGGCTTGTCCGGTACCTCCAGACACTTCCGGAGCTGCGAGACATGGAATACATCGTGCACATCGGATAGTTCTGCTGGCAGTCTCAACTGATAGGCAACTTGACCTCGTCTGGCTATCACCTCAAATGGTCCGATGTATCGTGGTGCTAACTTCCCCTTCACATGGAATCGCTGCATTCCCTTCAATGGGGTGACTCGGAGATACACAAAGTCTCCAACTGCAAAAGTCACCTCTTGACGCTTGGGGTCGGCATAGCTCTTCTGACGGGACTGAGCGGTCTTGAGGCGCTCACGAATCATTTGGACCTGTTCCTCAGCTTCCTTCAAAACATCGGGTCCAAAGATCTTCCCTTCCCCGGTCTGAGACCAGTTTAGGGGCGTGCGGCACTTCCGTCCATACAATGCTTCAAAGGGGGCCATCTGCAGACTCGACTGATAGCTGTTGTTGTAGGAGAATTCTGCGTACGGCAAGCAATCCTCCCACTTGGAACCATATGCTAGAGCACATGCGCGGAGCATATCCTCTAATATCTGGTTCACTCGCTCGGTCTGGCCTCCAGTCTGCGGGTGATAGGCTGTGCTGAAAGTGAGCTTAGTGCCGAGTGCCTCCTGGACTCGCTTCCAGAATCTCGAGGTAAACTGGGTGCCTCGGTCAGACACAATCTCCTTCGGAACTCCATGCAGACAGACTATCCTTGACATGTATAATTCTGCCAGCTGGTCTCCTCGATAGGTGGTTCGGACTGGAATAAAGTGCGCTACCTTGGTGAGTCGGTCGACGATGACCCAGATAGAGTCATGACCCTTGCTCGACCTCGGTAGTCCTGTGATGAAGTCCATGCCTATCTATTCCCACTTCCATTCAGGAAATCGGAGTGGTTGCAGCAATCCTGCAGGTCTCTGATGTTCTGCCTTCACCCTTTGGCAGATGTCGCACTTGGCAACATACAAGGCAATCTCACGCTTCATACCGTGCCACCAAAAGAAGTCCTTCAGGTCTTGATACATCTTAGTCCCTCCGAGGTGGATGGAGTAAGGTGTATCGTGAGCTTCCCTCAGGATAGTGAGCTTCAACTCCTTTACATCAGGCACACACAATCGGCCATCAAACCAAAGAACTCCTTCATCATCCGTCGTGAACTTAGGGGCCTTGCCGAGGGGCATCTTCTTCTTGATTCCCTCGATACTGTCGTGTCCCTTCTGTGCCTCCTTGATCTGGTCAAATAGAGTCGGAGTCAGCTCGAGGTGAGCCAGAAAACCGGGTGTAACAAGTTCCAAACCCAGCTTCTCGAACTCCTCGTGCAGAGCTGGCTGCGTCTCTCTGATTATTGCGTTAAGTGTGCACGGCTTGCGGCTGAGGGCATCTGCTACCACATTGGCCTTGCCAGGATGGTAGTGGATTTCAAGATCATAATCTTTGATCAGCTCGATCCATCTCCTCTGCCTCATGTTCAACTCCTTCTGCGAGAAAATGTACTTCAGGCTCTTATGGTCTGTGTAGATGTCGCAATGGTGACCCATCAGGTAATGTCTCCATCTCTTGAGAGCAAGCACAACTGCGGCTAGCTCCAAGTTGTGGGTGGGGTAGTTCAACTCGTGCGGCTTCAACTATCGTGACAGGTACTCAATCACCTTGCCCACTTGCATAAGCACACAACCCAAACCAATCTTTGATGCATCACAGTACACATCAAAGCTCTTGGTCAGGTCAGGCATAGTCAACACTAGGGCAGATACCAATCTCCTCTTCAACTCCTGGAAACTGGCTTCACACTTTTCTATCCACACAAACTTCTGGTCCTTCTTCAACAACTGGGTCATAGGACGGGCAATACTGGAGAAGCCTTCCACGAACTTGCGGTAGTATCCCGCTAGTCCGAGGAATCCTCTCACTTCGGTCTGAGTTGTCGGAGCTGTCCAGTCCATGACAGACTGAATCTTGGCGGGGTCGACGGATATTCCTCCTTCTGACAATACATGTCCCAAAAATCCAACTTCCTTGAGCCAGAACTCGCACTTTGTGAACTTGGCGTACAGCTGGTGCTCTCGCAATGTCTCGAGGACTAAGCGTAGATGCTCGGCATGCTCTTCCTCCGTCTTGGAATATATCAGGATATCGTCAATGAACACCACTACAAACTTGTCAAGGTACTTCATGAAGATCTTGTTCATGAGGTTCATGAAATAGTCCGGGGCATTGGTAAGTCCGAAAGACATCACAGTGTACTCGAACAAACCATAGCGGGTCGTGAAGGCGGTCTTGGGGATGTCCGACTCTCGGACCTTCAGCTGATGATATCCGGTCCTCAGATCGATCTTGGAGAAGACTCGGGCTCCGTTCAACTGGTCGAACAGATCCTCGATCTTGGGGAGCGGATACTTGTTCTTGATGGTTATTCGTTCAGCTTACGGTAGTCCACACACATGCGTATGGTGCCGTCTCTCTTGTCCACAAAGAGAACTGGCGAACCACAGGGTGAAGCACTGGGTCGAATCAGTCCCTTCTGGAGCATGTCATTCAGCTGGTTCTTCAATTCAACCAGCTCTTCGGCATTCATCTAGTAGGGTCTCTGTGCAATCGGGGCTGTGCCAGGCACTAACTCGATGATAAACTCGATATCCCGATCAGGCGGCATACCGGGTAACTCCTCCAGAAAGACATCCGGGAATTCACATACCACATTCACTTCTTCAAGGGATGGCACCGAGACACTCTGATGACAGCAGGCTCGGGTCTTGTCGGTCAGGTCTGAGTACTCTATCCTAAGTCCTTCAGCACTGGTGAGGGTGACTGTCCTCTCTGCGCAATCTATCCGACCTCGGTACCTGGAAAACCAGTTCATGCCAAGTATCACCTCTATCCCTTCTGTTCCCAGCACAATCAATTCTGCCGGAAACATGACTCCTTGGATCTCTACGGGGACACCATAACATGTGCGAAATGCCTTGACTCTAGACCCTGGAATTTGCACGCTCATGGACCTCCTCATAGGCTCGGACCTCATCCCACTTCTATTCACAAATGACGTCGTAACAAACGAGTGGGATGCACCAGAATCAAACAATACTTGGGCAGGTACTGAATTAACTGAGAACGTACCCAAGATGACGTCTGCGGCCTCCTGGGCTTCCTCGGCTTGCACATGATTCAGACGTCCCTTCGCGGCGTTAGACGCACCGCGTGGGGCATTGCTGCGGCCGGGGTTCCCTCTAGCTGGCGCTGGTGCATTGGGGCGTGGAGCAACATTCTTCTTGTTGGGACACTCTGTCGAGTAGTGGCCCTTCTGACCACATCCAAAACAGATCACTCCAGGGTTGCGGGGAACTCCGCCTGCTGGACGCGGAACTCAAACAGGGCGGGTAGGAGCATTAGGGCGTGGCGTTGGGTAAGGGCTCCTTTGAGGCTGTGGTGCTGGTCTTGGCGGCTGTGTCGGACGCAGTCGGGGGTTGCTAAATCCACCCTGCTGCATCATGCGACTCTTGCGGTTTTTAGCGGCAATGGTTGAGTTTTCCCTCCATCATAATAGCAGCATCGGCGAGAGACTCAAGATCATGGAACTGCATGGCCACCAGAACAACCTGCAGCTCATCGTGAAGTCCATCCAGGAAACGGTCCTTCCGCTTCTCCTCGGTGTCCACCTCCTCCGGGGCATACCTCGACAGCTGAGTGAATCGGTCAAGATAACCAACCACAGTCATACCCCCTTGCTTGAGGTGGCGGAACTCATCCTTCATCCTCCTGATCAGTGCGGTGGGGATGTGCGCCTTCTTGAACTTGGCGGAGAACTCCGCCCAGGAGAGTACTTGCCCTTCAGGAAGACGGGCACGCACTCCTTCCCACCAGCTCCGAGCGGTGCCGGCGAGGTAGTGAGTGGCATACAGGACCTTCTCGTTGTTGCCAACAGCGGCGACAGTAAGGTTGTTCTCCATGGTGCGGAGCCAATCCTCAGCATCCAGAGGCTCCTTCGTCTGTGAGAACACGGGCGGGTTGGTGTTCTGAAAATCTCGGAGCCGAGACCTGGGCTCCTCATTTCCACCAGCTCCTCCGCCTCCTTGATTGGCATTGGTGGCGGCCTGGACTAGTTGCTGGAGTGCAGCCATGTTCGCCTGGGGCTCGTCACGAGCAGCCTGGCGCTCCTCCATCAGTAGTCGCAGAAGTTGCGCCATGTTCGGGTCGGGTGGTGGCGGTGGCACATCACCGGATCCACTCGGGTTGCTGCGGGTGTGTCTCGACATCCTGAGGTTATGGCGTAAGATAAGAGGGAATTTAGTCTACAAGGGGGGGAGGTAAGTTCCTAACAATTTAGTTATCATACACAAGCAAGACATATAAGATAGACAATAAACTTGCAACTAGTAAATCAGCACATGGTAGCATAACGATAGCATAAGTCTCATACATAACCAAGTCTTACAGATAACCAGCCACACAATCATCAAACCGAGCCACGACTAAACCCAAAAGTGGCAACTACTCAATGGGACACCTCCTACGCGTCACTCTCCTCCTCATCGTCGATGAAAGCACGATCCTCGGAGTTCGAGACGTCCTCCTCCTCGTCGTGGTCCTCGTCAACACTAAGGTAGGCATCATCCTCCTTCCGGATGTCATCGCCATCATCCAGAGCGGCAATCTCGTCCTCCAAATCCGCGCACTTGCGCTTCAGGCTCCTGGTCCTCTTCCTCAGCATCTCATTACTCCCCTCCAGACGGTCGACCTGGCACTGCAGCTCCTCTATAATCCAGTCCCGGGACTCTAGGTCGATGGGGTCGATGGGGGCGTGACCCCCTGTCTGGAGGTTGTAGTCGTGCTTAAACCGGGCTTCATCCAGCTGAGCCTCAGTCAAAGCCAAGTGCTTCTCCATAGCGATCAGGTGATCCCCCATGATCGGATGAGGAATGCCGGGAGTGGGATCTCCCTCGCCATCGCGCATCCCGTAGTGACGGAACCGCGTGGATCTCAGCTCGTACTGGTGGAACCTCACAAGGCGATCAATCGCCTCCTGACAAGCTCGACGCAGACCCTCCTCCCAAGTACGGGCGTACAGCACAAAGGCGATGGTGTCCGACCGCGGAGTAACCTCCGATCCTCGGAGCGCACATCGCACAACTAGGCGAGCCTCCACATCCTTCCTCCCGGAGATCTCGTAGGCCCAAAACTCTGCAACGGGGCAGCGAACAAGCTGAAGCAGCTCGATCAGATCCTGAGCAAAGAGCGTATCCCCAGCATGATTCAGCTGCAGGTGGTGCACCGGAACTCCAGCCATCTACAATTTTTATAAGTTTAAGTTAGATGACAAGTATGCAATATTTTAAACATAACAAAATAGTTATAACTGGTTTACTATAGAAGGGGTAAGACAGGTAAGCATTTTATACTATGCAGATTACCATCTCTTTATTTTAGAAAATAGTTTTTGTTTTCCCCCGATCCTATCTATCGTCCATTCTAACTAGGCTGCTACGGTCGGAACAGGGGCTCTGATACCAAGTCTGTAGGCACCCCGGACTATAATTCCGAAGCGGCCAGTTGTGCATACCGTCATGCTCCCATGATCAGTGTCGCATGACGCACAACTCGACAATGGATATCACAGTCACAAGTTCATACAGTACCGAATACAAAGTCATACATAAACATAGTCTTACACGGCCTCATCGGGCTCAAATGGCAGCGGAATAAGCGAAAGAAAGATGGGTAGAAGCATCACAATCCACAGGCAAAGCTCAGAGCGTAGCACATCCTAGTACTCGTCAGTCGCGTCATCGTCAAATACCTGCTCCTCCAATCCTGGCCTATTGAATAACCAGGGACAAAGCCGTGAGTACATACAAAGTACTCACAAACCACCTAAATAAAGTAACAAATATTTTTGTACAAGAAAATAATGGGATGGCTATATGGGGGGGTTTAACATGGGGAACCTAACTACTCAATATTAGTTAAGTTGGCAATGTTTTACTCTTGACAAATTTTAATCCCACAATTTATATTTGATTAAATCAAGTCCAACCCTTTTCATAATACCATCATCATCATCGTGAACCATAATCTCAGTACTAGAATTTCTCATCTATTCCCCACAAAGTGTGGCCTCACTAGCTGTCCATGACCGCGGACTCCGGCTACTCGAATAGTTTTCACTCTGCAGAGGTTGTACACTTTACCCACAACATTCGATACATCCGCCGGGAGTTTCCACGGTTCGTCATACCTCAGTATGCCGTTTTCGGATAATCGACCGGAGTCTTCCCCTTGCCTACCCTAGTACAGGTGATCTACCCGATGCCCACATCCTGAACTGTCCGCGTGCAAGGTCATGCTCCTCGTGGACGCAAGCCTTCACCGTAGTAGAGGTGCGGCAAAATTCCGTACCGACACTGATATAGTCCAGCGTATTACACCCCCGACGCATCGGCAGGATTCCGGCTTCTGGGTACCATCGTGTACCTCACTCATGTAGTTATGAGATCCCCGTACTAAGATAAGCAAGCTTCCAACTAGCCCTGTCCCATACCAGAGTATTGTGGTTGTACTATAATACTAGGTTTTGGCGGCACTTATAGAGAGTCCCTCTAGACTTTGAATATGTTCAACGATGTTTCCAACAACCACAACCTTGGCCATCACATCTTCTTAGATGTATGCCAATACATTAGGGGGGAGCAAGATTAACCAAATTATTATGTTGTCACTAGTTCATTAGCAAGGCTTGTAATAGTACCAAGATTATCGGTGTCTAGTTTTTTTCTTCCAAATAGGTAGGCTTACAAGGTATGTGGGGTTCACCTAATAAACTAGTACAAATCCCAACCCAAAATGATATAACAAGATCATGATATATAATATGGTACAAAGGAAGTAAATATGTAGGACAAGGTTAAGTTTTTGAAGATGGCTTTCCTTCCTCAGCGATGTGTCCCGGTACGGCTTCTTCGGCTTGGAAGGAGTCTTCACCTGCAACGTCAGGCGTTTCGTCTACACGTTGCGGGAAAATAACACCCATTACTATCACATTAATTCCAAGCAACACTCAACTAACATAAAAATCACTTGGCACCCAATCAATCAACAAATGAGTCATACCAATCAAACATATTAGGATTAACACACGTGAGAAAAAAATTTAGTGGTGATGTAACAAGTTCATAGGGCTAAGCAAAATTTATGCCATACACCACAAGGGATTTTACACAAGTTACTTTTGTATTACTATAGATCATGCTTAAAGTTATTTCAATATCAACCATAATTAGCTACTGTCCAAATACAAGCATAATAAAATTTTAACCTATTTGATTGATTAACAAAGAATAAACTAAAATTATCCTAACATGGAATGCTAGCAATAATAGTAATATGATCATTAATTTTATTTAAACAATCAACAATTCTAATCATACAGAAAAATAAAGTATAATCATAGGAGTATAAACAAGTCAACAACACATTTTTAGAGTCAACAAGGATTTAACTAAAACTATTCTTAGCTGCTAAAAAGCACAATAAACTAATAAAAAAACTAAAGAAATTATTTTGGCACTGCACAAAAATTATTCTAAACATGCAGAATTATAGATATTAATTTTATGCACACAACAAAATTTGTTTCACTGAATTTGGAGTTGTATTTATTTTTCTATAAGTAAAACAGTGGTACGGATTAAAAGAAAAAGGAAAAGAACAGCAGGCCGGCCCGGCTATCAGGCGCCCACGGCGCTCCCTTCATTTTTTAAAAAAAAACGGGCCGAGCCCAGCACTGCGCAGCGGTGGGGGGTTTTTTTTTTAAATAAAAAAAAATCGAAGGGGTATGGGTGCCCCCTGGCCGTCGGATCAACTGCGATCTGACGGCTGGGGGCTCGTCTTCCCCAGCGAGCCTGGGAGGCTCGGCCTCCCCAGGCCATGGCGGCCAGAGGCAAGGACAGCCTCGCCGGCGGCCCTCTGGTGGCCGGAGGCTGGAGGCAAGGGGCGGGGCGAGGTCGCAGGAGGCCTGGGGCTCCATTTTTTCCCTAAAACCCGACATGCATCGCGGAAAAAAAACGGGCGCCATGTGTATAGCAGGGAACGAAACTCACCGGGGGAGGGCGTTCCGGCGGTTGTAGGCGACGGCTAGGTGTGGCGGGGGCGCGACGCGACGAGGGGGTTCCATTTTTGGGGCTCGGAGGCGGCTGCGGACGTCGGAAGCGGCGTCGGCTCGGGGTAGGCGTCGTCGGGTAGCACGGGCTCGGGGTAGGGCGTCGCCTCCTCCTCCTTGCCGGCGGCTCCGGCGTGAGCGAGGCAGAGGGGTGGGCTCGCCGGCCTCCACTCCTCTTCCTCCTCCGGTCTCCCTCTTCCTCCTCCTCTGGTCTCCCTCTTCCTCCTCTTCGCCTCCCTTTCTTCATTCTGTTCGGGCTGGAAAAACGGACGAGCAGGGGGGGTGTGGCTGGGTGGTGCTGTGGTGTATGGCGAGTGGGGAGAGGAGAGCCGGGGTGGCCTCCTTTTATAGCCGAGAGGAGCGGGGCTGCAATGGGAGGGAGAGCCATGGGAGAAGGTGGGCGGTGGAAGAGCTCGTGAGGGTGCTCCGGTGGGTCGTTCCACCGTGGGAGCTCGCCGGTCACATCAAGGGCTTGGGTTGGGGGTAGGAATCGAGCTGGCAAGCCACGGGGGCGATCCTTGGGGTCGTCTTCGGTTGGGAAAACGAGGCATGGGTGGCTGACATGGGGCTCGGGAGAGAGAGAAGACAAGAACGAGAGAGAGAGAGGTTACGAGAGGGAGAGAGACTCTATCTGCATGGGGAGAGGGAGAGAGATCGTGAGAGAGAGGGAAGTTAGAGGGAGAGAGATTAGGGGGGGGGTGGTTAGGATAGTTTCTCTTTTTTTTTTCTCTCTCTCTTTTTTTTAGCACCAAACACCCATTTATTTAAGAGATAAAATAATAAAAATAATGTAAAACTCTCTTATTAATAGTATTATTTTTATTGTTGTTATTATTATTAGGTTAGATATAAAGATCATGCATGCACTTCCTTAAGATTTTATGTAGTTAGGAATTTTTATTGATAAACATTTTAGTTATTAGCAAACAACCAAAAAGGTTGATGCCAAAGGATTTTTGTGGTGGCTAAAACTTTTGGTATTATTACTCTATAGAAAATTTACTAGGTGTTAGCACCAAGGGTTTTTAAAATTTGACAAGTTACCATTTTTAAGATAATCTCAAGAGGAGTTGCATGCATGGCAGACATTAGGCACACGCAACACAAAATGATCATCACCAAGTGCATCACCAGGCAACAACATGACTAACCCTAAGCACACAAGTTCAAGCATTGAAACACAACCTAAGATTTCATGCAAGGATTTTTGTTGGCTCTAATTTTTGGTTAACTAGATTAACAAGAAGGGTAAAAGTTGGGATGTGACAGAACCAGTCTGCTGACTGGGACTAGACTAGCTCAACTTCAGTCGTCAAGCTCGATGAAGAAGCCACCTTCGGGGTCAGTGGCGTCATCTAAAACATAGATTAAGCAAACGTGAGTACAAAGGCGTACTCAGCAAGACTTACATAGGAACTATACTACTCATGCACATGTACCAAGGTAAAGGGAGGTGGGGGTTCACTTGCAGAAATGCCAGCTTTGACTTGGCTAATCCTGAACTACGAGTACCAGACTTTGAGGTAAGAAGCGTACACGAGTCCACTACTTTCTCCAACCAATACACCACTATGGTGCCTTCCTCGACTTCCCCACGAGAAAGCACGCCATAGCACTCACACTTATCTTGGTGTGTTTTAGAAGTATCCGGTTCAAGTTATCTAATAATCACGCTAAGCTTTCCAAGCAGTCCATAACCGCGGACGCGGCTATTCGAATAGTTTTGTTAACCTTGCAAGGGTGTACCGCTACACACACATGACCATCATTTACCGCCTTTGATCTCGACACCATTCAAGGGGTGCCAGCGAGGATGCTCACCACAACTGTTACCTCATAGCCTATCTAGTCCAAGAAAGCCGCCTACTTGGGTTGGTTACCACCATCGTGAACCCGGCCAGTTTACCGAAGTGGACCCAAGCGATGTGTGTGTGGTGCATAAGCCGGTCTCGGGTGAGCCGTTCTCTCACTTAGCATCCAGGCCACAAGCCTACCAGAACTCCGAACTACTGCGACATCTGGACATTGAAAGGGATGAGTTAATAGGTTGAGAGGGGTCAGTGAGCCCAATGTGTGGTTGTACTCTTCATCTTGGATCACCACACAAGAACTCGGACTTATGGCGGTGTTCAACGAGACAACCCACCGTGTACTCCTACACAGCCTCTCATCGTTCACCTTGTATTAGGGTCGATTCACCAACACTTTTCTACCATCATCAACATGATCATTCCCATCCCAACTCTCATCACAGTAACAACATGGTATCATACTAAGCATGCAATAAGCAGTAACATTGCAGGGGTTACATGATATCAAACAACTCCTACAGTTGCTAGGATTGTGGTTTGCTTACTACTGTGACAAAAGATAGGTCATGCAAAGGAATGGGTTCATCTATACGGTAGAAACGAAGCATGGTGATCATCCTAAACAATGCATAAGCGAGACATGAGAGGGAAGTGGGATTTTATCGACATGATCAATGGGGGTTTGCTTGCCTTGCTGACGAGGTTCGGTTTCTGGATCTTCAGCGAAGGGGGTAGCCTCCTGCTCCGGTTCCACCTCTACTCGACAAACAAAGCACGAAGTAGCAATCAATATGAATGCAATTCTCAAGCACATGAATGAATGTTGAAACTTGAAGTATAAGTTTTGATGTGTGTGAGACAATTCCATTTAAGTGGAATATATTGTATTTAAAATGCAAATTCAAATTCCACATTTGAATTCAAATTAACCAAGTTGTATGTGACATAGTTTTATCATTTTGAATCAACTTCAAATGTGTATGATATGCCTCTGAAGTGTGGTTGAATTACATCATAATTCCATGGTCCAAGTTGCAAGATCATTTGATTTGAATTTGAATTAAATTCAAATAAACCAAATGACATATGCTACTGGTCCCATTTTAAATTCAACTCAAACAGAGTTGAAAGTTGCATATTTGGAAAGATAATTTTCTCCTGATCATTTTTCATATATTATTTGTCCAATTTGGAGTTAATATGAATTTTCTATGAATTTCCAAAGTTTGGGGTATTTTCTGGAATTTCTGGAATTCTTTTAATTCAAATAATCTCTGGAAATTCATTTAAATGATTTACTGCGTCAGGCTGACGTCAAGCTGGCGTCAGGGGGGGGGGGGCTGACATGTGGGTCCACCCTGTCAGTGACTGGTTAACTTAACCCGTGGGTTAACTTAATCCATTGGCTTAATTAAGCCACTGGGCCCACTGGTCAGTGACCCCGAGGTCACTAATTAGATGATTAACCGGGGGGATTAAGAGTTGACTCGTCAGCGGCTTGACGCCGGCGACTGGACCGCGGCGGCGCTGCACGGGAACTCGATTCGGTCCACGGGAGGGGAAACGGAGGGCACCGGCTTGCTCCTGGAGGTCGTCCGCGTCTTCTGGAGGCATTGGGGGTCCACGGGGAGCTCTGTATCGACGACGGCGACGACTCCGGCGGCAGTAGAACCACGGCGAAGTCGCAGTTGACGCTACCGTGAAAGACTCGGGTTGAAATCGCTTGCTTTCGAAAGCTAGCATGACCAGGAGCTAAACGCGCTCGCTGGCTGAGTCGAAGGGGCACAGGGGCGACCTCCAGCTCATCCATGGCGGAGGTCGTGCTCGGCTTTCATGGCAAAACACAAAGGAGAAGGAGAAATACTCCGGGGTTCGTCGGGGCGGATGAAGAAGCTCACCCTGAAGCTAGCAGAGGAGTCAGGGAGGTCGGGGAGGTCGCGATGGCGGCGAATTCGACGACGGCGACTTGCGGGTCCGGCGACTCCTCGTTGAAGTTGGCGTCGTCTGCTGAGGAGCTCAGGCTCGATTGGTCTAGGGGAACGACGAAGACGTCTGCTGCGGTTCTCCTGGACACGGCGGCACGGCTCGGGGACGACGGTGGTTACGTGGACTCGACGGCGTACTCCACGGCGGTCTTCGGGCGGCGACGAATCGAGCACAGGAGGAGGAGGAGGAAGCTCTGGAGGGGGGGAATGGATCAGGACGGGAGAGAGGCGTCTCCAGGCGCGAGAAGGGGCACGGGGAGGCCGTGAAGGCGCTCAACGGCGACTTGGCGTCCACGGCTGGCTCGGTGGCATTCCACCGAGCAGCTTGGAGGCGCGGGGTGGGGAAGAAGACGCCCCTGCCCCTGTGGGTCGGCTGGGCTGGGGTGGGCCGACTTCGCCTGGGCGACAGGTAAGCCTTTTCCTTTTTCTGTTTAATCTTTCCTTTCTGTTTTTCTGTATATTTGTTTTGACTTTGGTAAAAATACCAAATCATTTTATTAAATGCTGAAAACTTTTATGTGGCCTCCTAATAATATAGACTAGCCACTCATAAACTTTCAACATTTTTAAAATTCAAAAGATTTGAATTTTAAATCAAATAGGGGTATTTCATTTATTCCAAGGTACTGTTTGAATATTTGAAAAATGTATGAGCATGGGATGGGTCCCACATCACTTGATGTGTGATCACACTCATTTATAAGACTTTTCAAAACTCTAACATGAATTTTTGGAAAATATTTTTATCTGGCCTTTTGAATTAATTCATCTGGGGGTGTTCCTTCTCCCATTTTCTTTTGATTTTGGATTTCAAAGATTTCTGTTGAAATTTTGACATGATGCAAAGGCACTAGCTAACCCTAGCACATACCTAACAGAGGGTTCTGACAACTCGCCCCCACTCAAAAGAATCTCGTCCCGAGATTCAGAAGTCTGCGGGAGGAAGGAGGGGTACTCGGCACTGAGACGGTCTTCTCTTTCCCACGTAGCTTCTCGTTCAGAGTGGTGTGACCATTGCACTTTCAGAAACCTAATCTTCTGACGACGAGTGATACGCTCTACGGAATCAAGAATACGAACGGGGTATTCTCGATAAGAAAGGTCATCTTGGAGATCAAGCGTTTCATGGTCGACTTCGCGGATGGGGTCCTTGAAGCAACGCCTGAGTTGGGACACATGGAATACATCGTGTACTCGGGAAAGGTGCGGGGGTAGTTCAAGTTGGTAGGCAACTTCTCCACGTTTAGAAATAATGCGGAAAGGTCCGATGTAACGTGGGGCCAACTTGCCTTTGATACCGAAACGTTTGGTTCCCTTCAGAGGAGTAACCCGAAGGTAAGCCTTCTCATCCAGATTGTAGCTCTCTTGCCTATGATGACGATCATAGTAGCTTTTCTGACGAGACTGGGCTGCTTTCAATTGATCACGAACAATGCGAACTTGCTCTTCTGCTTCCTTGATCATATCCGGTCCAAAGAATTGTCTTTCACCGGTTTCAGACCAGTTTAGTGGTGTTCGACATCGTCGTCCATAAAGGAGTTCAAAAGGAGCCATGTTCAGACTAGATTGAAAACTATTGTTGTAAGCAAATTCGGCAAATGGAAGAGAATTCTCCGAATTCTTTCCGAATGAGATAACACAAGCTCTGAGCATGTCTTCAAGAATTTGGTTAACCCTTTCGACTTGACCGCTAGACTGAGGATGGAAAGCCGTACTAAAGGAGAGATGAGTTCCCATAGCATTCTGAAAGCTTCCCCAAAATCTAGAGGTAAAAAGGCTACCGCGATCAGAATTTATTTCCAAAGGAACACCGTGAAGGGATACAATTCTGGAGATGTACAAGTCTGCTAACTGGCTAGCAGTTATAGACTCGCGAACCGGAAGGAAGTGAGCAACTTTGGAAAGCCTATCTATGACAACGAAGATGGCATTGTTTCCTTTCTGGGTTCTTGGAAAGCCGGTGATGAAATCCATACCGACTTTGTCCCATTTCCACTCGGGAATAGACAAAGGTTGAAGTGTACCAGGAGGTCTTTGATGTTCTGCCTTAATGCGACGACAAACATCACATTCGGCAACAAATTGAGCAATGGCTCTCTTCATCCTAGTCCACCAAAATCTCTGGCGTAGATCTCGGTACATTTTTGTGCTACCGGGATGAATTGAGAGGGGTGTGTCATGGGCTTCTTTGAGGATGAGTTGCCTTAGTTCCTTATTCTTAGGTACTAACAAACGATTTTCAAAGAATACCGTTCCTTTGCTATCTGTGGAGAAAAATTTAGCAACTCCGCTAGCAATGTTCTCCTTGATCCGGCGAACACCTCGTGCACGCCTTTGGGCAACTATGATTTGATCCTCAAGAGTTGGTTTCGCCACCAAGGTTGAAAGATAGCCATGAGGAACAATCTCAAGGTTGAGCTTGCGAAAGTCCTCATGAAGAAGTGGTTGATACTGCTGTAACATGAGGTTGTTACAGTACGACTTACGACTTAGTGCATCAGCCATGACATTGGCCTTGCCTGGGGTGTAAGAAATTCCTACGTCGTAATCTTTTATCAACTCAATCCAGCGTCTTTGCCTGAGATTAAGATCTGGCTGGGTGAAAATATATTTGAGGCTTTGGTGGTCGGAATAAATCTCACAACGATTACCAAGGAGGTAATGTCGCCAAGTTGTTAGAGCATGAACTACGGCAGCGAGTTCAAGGTCATGGGTAGGATAGTTCTCTTCATGTGGCCGCAACTGGCGTGAAGCATAAGCTACCACATGTCGATTTTGCAGAAGTATGCATCCTAACCTTTGCCGTGATGCGTCACAATAGATCTCGAAATCCTTTTTGGTGTCTGGAGGTGCAAGTACGGGTGCAGAAGTCAATCTCCTTTTTAGCTCTTGAAAGCTTTCCTCGCACTTGGGAGTCCATAAGAATTTCTTATCTTTCTTGAGGAGTTCAGTTAGAGGCTTTGCAACTTTAGAAAAGTTCTCGACGAAGCGACGGCAATAGCTGGCTAGGCCAAGAAAACTCCTAACTTGCTTAACCGATTCAGGTGGAGTCCAGTCAAGGACGGCCTGAACTCTCTCGGGATTCACAGCAATGCCTTTTGCAGAAATCACGTGGCCTAAGTAGGTCACTTCTGGTAGCCAGAATTCACACTTGGAGAATTTAGCGTACAGGCGATGCTCTCTAAGCTTCATCAATACCAGCCTTAAGTGTTCGGCATGATCTCCTTCGTTCTTCGAGTTGATGAGAATATCATCAAGATAAACCACAACAAATTTATCTAGGTACTCCATGAAGATCGAATTCATCAAGCGTGAGAATGTGGCGGGGGCATTGGTTAAACCAAAGGACATGACGGTATACTCGTAAAGACCATAACGAGTAGTAAAATCCGTTTTTGGAATGTCCTCGTTTCGGATTCTGATCTGATGATAACCTAATCTCAAATCCATCTTGGAGAAGACGGAGGATCCTGCAAGCTGATCATAAAGATCATTGATCCTGGGCAGTGGGTATTTGTTCTTTATCGTCGCTAAATTTAGCGGGCGATAGTCTACGCACATCCTTTCTGTTCCATCTTTCTTCTTTACGAACAAAACGGGGCAACCCCATGGCGATGAGCTAGGGCGGATGAAGCCTTTTGCCAACGAAGCATCAAGTTGGGTTTTTAGCTCAGCTAACTCATGTGGGGCCATTTTATATGGGCGTTTGGAAATTGGTGCGGTTCCTGGAACAAGATCCACTATAAATTCTACACATCTGTCGGGTGGCATGCCCGGCAACTCTTCAGGAAAGACATCCGGGAAGTCACGAACCACCGGAATATCTTCAAGTTCGGGAAGGGGAAGTACATTCAAGGAATGCACTTGGGTTCTTGTTCTGGGTGAGGTATAGTTAACGGTTGTGCCTGAAGGGTGGGTGAGTTTCACGGATTTGCCTTTGCAATCCAGATAGGCATTCTGTCTTGATAGCCAATCCATGCCAAGGATGACATCAATGTCTGAAGACTTGAGGGCTATGAGTGAAGGAAGGAATACTAAACCCTCAATTGCAATTTGATTACCATGGCTCACTCTATTAGTTTGCCATCTTGACCCTGGAGTTTGAATAACCATCGGGGTGGACAATTCAACAAAGGGTAACTCATGACGAAGTGCATAACTTTCCGACATGAATGAATGAGATGCTCCTGGGTCGAAAAGAACAGAAGTAGGAACAAAATTGACTGGGAGCGTACCAAGAATGACGTCAGTGGTGTCGTCAGTCTCTTCGGCGGCAATCTGGTTCACACGTCCACAAGTGGCGGGAGGAGCGGGTTTGGCGGTGTAGACCTTCTGGGGTGGCTTTCCACGGCCATTGTTGTTGTTGTTGTTTCCTCCGGCACGGGGTGGAGCGTTCTGGTGTTGGAGCTGGTTCTGGGGACACTCGCGAGAGTAGTGTCCTGCGTGACCACACTTGTAACAAGCTCCAAAAACAGTTCGTGGAGCTGGGTTGTTTGGTGGAGCTGGGTGGAATTGGGTGGTTGGACGAGGCGCCACATAGGATGGCCTCGGTGGGTTGTTCTGGCGGAACATGCTATTGGGGATCCAGATCTTGCGCTTCTGGGAGCCAGAACTGGATGAACTGTCATCTCTAGGATGTTTGCGGAAATCATTGGGGGTGTTCATGTCCTCTGCTTTGATGGCCTTGTTGACAAGGACCTGGAATGTGGCAAAGTCATGAAGGTTGAGCTCGCGACGGAGTCCACTGTTGAGGCCACGACGGAACCTCTCTTGTTTCTTGGAGTCGGTGGAGACTTCTTCAGTTGCATAACGAGCAAGTCGGTTGAACTCACGACTGAACTCGTCAACTGTCCTTCTGCCATGAGTGAGGTTACAGAACTCCTCACGCTTGCGGTCCATGAGACCTTTGGGAATGTGGTGCTCGCGGAAAGACGTGCAGAATTCCTCCCAAGATGCAGGTGGTCCAACGGGGCGCATATTAAGAAAATTCTCCCACCAAGAACTAGCTGCACCTTCGAGGTGATAGGTGGCATAGCTGACCTTGTCGCCATCTGCAACATGGCCGGCTTGGAGCTTCCTTTCGATGCTGCGGAGGCAGTCATCGGCGTCAAGGGGCTCGGTGGAGTAACTGAAAACTGGGGGATGAAGTCGGATGAAGTCGTTCAGGGACACCAACTCATTGCGCTGCTGAGTGGTGTTGCGTGCGATGACTTCCAACAGGTGGTGAGAGTCACGGCGGTTCCTCTCGACTTCCATCAGAACTTGTGCCATCGTGGGTGGGGGTGGAAGGTTGCCTTCCTCCTGGTCGTTCCCACGACCTTGGTTATGACCAACCTGGCCACGGGTTCCTTGAGACATCCTGAAGGTGAAAAACATGGTGATAAAGCATACTAGCCATATATTTATCTAACCCTGATATCCATTTGGGCAAGGATGGGGCCTAGGTCCAGTGTAGGGTGGAGGCAAAGGACCACGGGGTGGAAAAATGCCTCCAATCTCGGGCCAAGCACCTCGAGATGGCATCTGAGTCCTCACTGGATAGATCGCATCATACTCAACTGATCCCACGCTCACAAAGGGTGCCTAGAGCGTCAATGCTCGGTACAGACGAACACGAGTAGCGTGGAGCTCAAAATGGAGAGCGCGTGCATCATGATCTCTGTCACTAGCAAACCTAGCAGTCACCTGAAGTGCTGGATCCTCTGCAGAGTGGTCTGAGTAGAGTCCGGTGTAATATCCCTCTTCTCCTGGAAGTGCAGCAGGGATATAGCGGAAAGAAGAATCTCTCAGCAACGTGTGCTCCTCTCTCAGCAGTGTAATACATGAATATGCAGCATCCTGCACAGCCATGTTCTCGGTGATGCCAATGCCATGTCCAAAGTGGATAGGCTGGGTGACTCCAATGTGGTGCGGGTAGATCCGGACAATGCAGTGGAACTGCGTCTGGTTGAAGTCGTGGAACTGCTCCTCGATGGTGTACTTAGGGTACCACCGATATCCCACATAGGACATCATCTCGATCAACGTGGCGGGATGGCCACGCACACCGAGGCACCTTATCAAACGAACAATCTGCCGAGGGGGGGAGATCTGCCATCTGAAACAGAAAGGAGTTTGCAAATGCATCAGATTATGAGATAAACCTGGAATGACTCGGACAGCATAACGGCTGTAATTGTAAGAAATGACAATTTCTTTCAATCATGAAAAACAGCACTTACATAATACGATGTAAGAAATCAGCATTATAACAATGCTAGGAAAACCTGACACAACTTTCCTACAGCTATAAGGAAGCAAACAACGAGATGTGCTAATCAGACAGAGGAGAGCCTAGTCCTATCTTCCCGTAGAATAAGATAAGGGTGACCCAGAACTCAGAACGAAGGGGGTAAGGAGAAAAAAAAGAGCCTTACGTTGTTCCCTTATATACCCAGAGTAACTATATAACTATAGCAAGCTAGACTTAACTTCGGCCAAGGCTACTAGTCCTACAGTCAGTCCTGCTCTGATACCAAGTCTGTCGGGACCCGGGGTTAGCGTATGCAAGTCCAGTTAAGACATAGTCATATGGAGAGCCGAGAACCGCACCCACTTGTCTAAGCAGACAAGGCCAAGCACTGAACATTCTCGGAAAGCATCGTACGTGAGGGGCATCCCATCCAGGCCGGATGATCAACTGAGATGGGTCCTCATCGTCCGCACACAAGTCAAATGATATGGGTGGTGAACTCCCATGTTCAAAGACAAGTCGCCTCAACCATACTACCGACTATCTCAAAACTCTTACATAGACTTACTCCAGCCCGATCACTTAGTCGGGGTCTAGGGCGGGCTCGATCATACCACAAAGTGTGCACGAGACGGAGTCTCGAGCAATCGCATCGCCATGCCCCAAGCTGCGCACATCTAAGGGCCACTTGGTGTATGAAAGACCGCCAGCCAGAACACAACTAAGGTCTCGAAAACCCATACAAAGACATGCATGTTATAAACATACACGCAGCACACATGCCTTGTATGAACAGTAGGTACCATTGCAATTCTCTACAAAGTGTACATTTTATTTATAACTCTTATGGAGTACACACAGAGATCACATACATGTTGTAAGAGCAAGTTTTGCCCCCGAAGGTTTCGGACATTGTTGGACAAAGCAGAAGCGGAACTAATATTGTTTTCGAGTATAAACAGATACTTAGGTTCCGAAAGAATGGAGTTTGCAAGTAGAAGGTCGAAGGACAACTCACTGCAGTAAAGCTGCAGTCATCTACCGAAGCCTTTGAAGGAAGACGACCCCTAAAAATGTTGTCGAAGAAGATGTTTCTCTCGAGCAAAAGCGCAACGAGGAGAAAGCTGAAGCTGGTCGAAGACTTAGTCTTTTTTCTAGTTTCTCTTTATTTTCTTGAGTCGTAGGAAAAACCGTACTATTAAGAGGGGTTTGCTAGTTGAGATCTTTGTCGAAGTGAATTTGCTCTGCTCAACCAAAACACACAAAAGCCTACCGAGAGAAATCTCACCGAGTCGAGCGAATAGCTCGAAGGCAAAGTCATTGCACTTCGTGCCTTCGAGAGAGAACTCGTTCGGTGAGTCAGCTTACTTGTTCCTCAAGTAAAGTTGCGCAGTGATTGGAATCCGACCGTTGTGGACACGCGTCAAGCGGTTGCATCGGGTCACTTCAGTCATTTTACCCATCGGGATAGCCAACTATAAATACCCCGCACCTACCCGCCATTTCGGGTTGGCTGCTCCACTAAATATTCTAAGACAGAAGTCTGAGAGCATCCCAAAGAGATCCATCGAGAGAAAACCTACACCCAAGTCTGAACTGAGTTGAGCAATTCACTATGACTTAGGTTGAGATTAGCCGATCTTTTTATCTTGGAGAACTGCAAGTCTCCTAGACGGTTAGGCGTCGCCTGTCAAGCAGTCGAAGAGTAATTGTCACTGCTGAAGGAAGTTTGTAAAGGTCTCGGAGATGTCCTGAATCATCTACCACGAGTGAAAACTGGACAAGCTCGAGGAGTTTGTTGCAGTGGAGAATAGGACGGAGAGAGTTTTGCTCCAGGTGTTCAATCACCAGTCCCTCCAACCAGACGTAGCACTTTGCAGAGTGTGAACTGGTTTACCAAACATCGCTGTGTCAGGCTCGTTTTCCTTCTAGCATTTACTTCAAGTATTTACTCGTAGCCTGTTTGTCTTCGATGTTTTCCTTCGCTCCCAATCCTTTCGAGCCTTACATTACTTTCGATACTGTATTTCCTTCGAGATGTCTTTAGTCCTATGCTGTTTGCATGATTTCATTCTAAGTTCCATAGAATTTTTAGAAGTGATCATTCACCCCCTCCCCCTCTGATCATTCTTGAGCTTTCAATTGGTATCAGAGCTAGGCACTCCCTACGCTCTGCGTATTTTGGTCTAACAACCTGGAGTGTTGTCAAGAATGTCGTTTGCAGCTGTTCGCTCGGGGGAACCAATCCCTATTTTCAATGGGAAGGACTATCCCTATTGGAAGGACAAAATAAAGAGGAATATCATGGCTATCAACTCTGCCGCTTGGGAAGTTGTCAAGAATGGTGTAACTGTCAAGGACACCGATGCCATCACTCCTGAAGAGGCTAAGAAGTTGTCCCTTGATGCTGAAGTCTGGGTTTTCATCACAAATCATCTGATTCCCGAAAAATATCATGAGGTCAAGAATATTCCTTCGGCCAAAGGTGTTTGGGATTATCTCGAGAAGATTGGGGAAGGTGTCTCTACTCAGAAAGATGCTCGAATTGACACTCTTCGAAGCAAGTTCTATCGCTTCAAGAGGCACGAGGGTGAAAAAGTTTGTTCCATATACAGCAGACTCACTGCGCTGTCAAATGAACTGATTTCCCTCGGTGCAGATGACATTACCAATCGGATTATTGTCAGAACTTTGCTCCGTTCTCTTGATGATTCCTTCGATGACATTGTGCTGATGATTAAGGAAAGAACTGATTTCAAGGATATGGTTGCCGCTGATATTCTTGAAAGGCTTAATACTTTCGAGATGGAAGAAGATGAGAAACGTGACGTCAATGGGAGTCGAAGAAAATCTCATGCACTGAAGGCCAGAGCTTCACATCACTCCTCTCCTGAAGCTAGTTCTGAATCGGGTTGTGCCTCAGATGACCCCGAGAACATTGGAAAAGATCTGGCACTGATAATGAGAAGATTCAATCGCTTTCAGAGAAGGAACTCCTCTTCACCGAAGAAAAACTATTCTTCAAGACATTCAAGTAATTCATCTCAACATCGATCATCATCCAGAAACTTTTCAGCGAAAGATAACTGTTGCTATAAGTGCAAGAAGCCAGGTCACTTCATTGCTGATTGTCCTCTCAGGGAAATTGAACATAAATCAAAGCACTCTCACAGCAGCTCTTCGAGCAAGTCTTACAGATCAAGCAAAAACCACGATTCGAATAAATATGATTCAAGGTCCAGAAAAGACAAGAAAGATGGTTCTGATGATGACAAGAAGAAGAAGTATCACAAGCATCGAGAGGGTTCTTCCTCTAAATCACATTCCTCTCGTCGACAGAATTCACACCGAGCCAAAGCCTATCTGGGTAAAGAGATGAACTCTGAAGATGAAGCTTCCGGTTCTGAAGCAGGATCAAAGTCAAGATCTGGTTCTGGTTCTGAATCTGATGGTGTTGCTGGGATAGCATTCGCCTCGAACAAGAATTCAAGTTCATTCTTCTCCAACCAGAGCATTTAAGATGAATCTCCCGCTTACTGCTTCATGGCCAAGGCTAAGGTATCCTCATCTAAGAAATCCTACGATTCTTCTGATGGATCTGCTTATGAAAGTGACTCTAGGATAAGCTATGCACAACTTGCTAAAATTGCTTCTATCCAACAAGATGAGCTAGATTCTCTAAGTGAAACCATTCAAAAATCTGAGACCTTGTTGATCGATGAGATTGAGAAGGGTCAAACTTTGACAAATGAGCATGTTGCTCTAAAGGAAAAGTATGATGAGCTTTCCTCTCGGCATGATCTTCTCTCAGTGGACTACGAGAAGCTAACCTATGAATTACTTCAAGGGAAAATGGCTCTCGAGAAACTGAGAGAGGCTAATGAAGAGTTGGAAAGTGTCAATCTCACGCTCATGGCTCAACAAGGCTCAGAAACTAAAAATGAATCTACTTCACCTTGCTTAAACTGTTTGGAACGAAGTAAAATTGAGTCTATTTCTGAGAGATCGAAAGGAAAGCACCCTATTATTATCGATGATGCTAACCCCTCGAACGAGGAAACCATTACCGAGGAACTCCTCAGGTTGAAGAATTTATTTGAAACAGGCATGTTCAAAAGTGTGCAGGGACACCAGTACTTATGTGATATCCTTCGAAAGGCTCTTCTTCACAGAAATCCCCGAAACGAAGGAATTGGCTTCGAAAGGAAAATCAATCCTGATGGAACCTACTGGGAACCCAAGCAGTATCCTAAAACTGTCTGGGTTCTTGCGAAAGAAAATCCCATTGATATTGCTAACCTTTCAGGTTTCAGTTGCCAAATTGAGAAAGCTATTGTTGATGAATCACTTGATTCTGACTACAAGCTTGTCAAAGATCAGGAAGGAAAGGTGTCAGCTGAATTCGTTGGTACTCCTCCGAAGAATGGTTTCTATAAGCGACAGATTTGGGTTCGCAAATCTCTCGTAGAAAAACTGCCCCCTAACCATTCTATGCAGGGAAAATCCTCAGTGCCACCGAATCACTACTATTCTCTCGAGGATAGAAATGAACCCTTGGTGCCTGCTTCAAATGTTCCCCAAAAGGATTACTATCGTATAGATAGAAATGTTTATCGCCATCGTGACAATCGCACCAAAATTGCCATTACCCATCGTTACTCTAACCCCTCATCGAGGAATTATATTTATGGTGTGCTTG
The DNA here is from genome assembly GCA_950022295.1 of Bromus sterilis. Taxonomy (NCBI): domain Eukaryota; kingdom Viridiplantae; phylum Streptophyta; class Magnoliopsida; order Poales; family Poaceae; genus Bromus; species Bromus sterilis. The sequence goes on along the minus strand of OX465596.1, from coordinate 339,130,677 downwards.
ATGGTCCTGATCGACAATGCAATCCTGTTCGATATAATATTGCTGATCCATCTAGCTCTACCATGCCTTCTAAGTCACCTGCTCGTTTGTGGGTGGTTAAGAAGAACTAATTCTTCTGCAGGGCTATGTCTCCGGTGGATCCGAATGGGTCATGGATAGTGGATGTACAAATCATATGACCGGAGACAAAGATTTGTTCACCGAAGAAAAACTGTCTGAATCTTCACAGAAATACATTACGTTCGGTGACAACAACAAAGGAAAAGTACTTGGTTTGGGTAAGGTTGCCATATCGAAAGACAAGCATATTGATAAGGTTTTGCTTGTACAATCTCTAGGATATAATCTTATGTCTATATCAAAACTTTGTGATATGGGTATGCTTGTATTGTTTTCTGCGTCTCGTTGTGTTGTCTTTTCACAGGATGACTATTCCTTCGTGTTCGAAGGATATCGCAAGGGTGATCTTTACGTTGTTGATTTTTCTTCGGGACCTGCTGTGTCCACATGTTTAATGGCCAAAGCCACTTCTGGTTGGTTATGGCACCGAAGACTTGGTCATGCAGGAATGAAAAATCTTCAAACTCTTATCTCGAAGAAGAACATCGTTGGAATTGATAATGTGAAATTCGATAAAGATCGTCTATGCAGTGCCTGTCAAGCAGGAAAGATTGCCAAGAAACATCACTCAGCAAAAACCGTCATGACTACTACTCGTCCTCTTGAATTACTTCATATGGACTTATTCGGTCCTCAAAATTATGCTAGTCTTGGAGGTAACAAGTATGGTCTGGTTATTGTTGATGATTTCTCTCGATATACTTGGGTTTTCTTTCTAGATGACAAGAGCAAGGTTGTTGATATTTTCAAAACTTTCGCAAAGAGAGCTCAAACTGAATATGAATTATCTCTCAAGCATATCAGAAGTGATAATGGTACTGAATTGAAAAATACTCATATCGAAGATTTTCTTGATGAATATGGCTTTACTCATGAATTCTCGGCTGCTTATACACCGCAACAAAATGGTGTGGTCGAAAGAAAGAATCGAACAATTATTGAAATGGCCAGAACAATGCTTGCTGAATACAAGACCCCTATCAGGTTCTGGGCTGAAGCTATCAACACTGCATGTCATATCATCAACAAAGTTTATCTGCATAAGTTTCTGAAGAAAACTTCACATGAACTCATCACTGGTAAAAAGCCAAATGTGTCATATCTAAGGGTTTTTGGAGCTCCATGTTATATCAGAGATATGAATCACAGCTCCAAGTTTGCCCCAAAGGCACACGAAGGTTTTCTTCTAGGTTATGGTTCAAATTCTCACACTTACAGAGTTTACAACTCACATCTCGGCAAAGTTGTAGAAACTGTAAATGTTCGATTTGATGAAACCAACGGCTCTCAAAAGGAGCAATTACCTCTTAACCTGGATGAACCACCTTTGGATGAAGTTATCAGGTACATGGCTATTGGAGATATTCGGCATGTCGAAGGAAATGATCAACAAGCAAACAGGGATGATGATGGTCCAATGTTAACACACATAGCCCGGGGCGCTGGAGATCAACATCCTGAAGAAATTGATGCACAGGTCGAAGGAGAACGCATAAACGAAGAATATGTTGATCCCGAAGGACAAGCTGAACCCGAAGGAAATGATCCCGAAGGACAAGCTGATCCCGAAGATCAAACTGATCCACAAGATGAAGAAACTTTTCCTCGAGTTCGAAGAAGAGTGGATGTCGACTCAATTCTCGAAGAGATTCGTTTACCAGGTCGTCCCACCACTCGTTCTCGTACTCGATTAGCTAACTTCTGTGGAAATTTCTCGTTTGTATCCATGCTAGAACCTTCAAAATTTGATGAAGCCATGAGAGACTCAGACTGGTTGACTGCCATGCTCGAAGAACTTAACCAGTTTGAGAGAAATAAAGTCTGGTCCCTTGTCGATAGACCTGATTCCACGAAGCATAATATCATTGGTACGAAGTGGATTTTTCGCAACAAGTAAGATGAAGATGGCATAGTGGTAAGGAACAAAGCTCGACTGGTTGCACAAGGCTACACCCAAATCGAAGGTATTGATTTTGGTGAGACTTATGCCCCAGTTTCTCGTCTTGAATCCATTCGTGTCATGCTTGCTTTTGCCAATTACAATGGTATATTGCTATATCAAATGGATGTCAAAAGTGCATTTCTTAACGGTGAGATCGAAGAAGAAGTGTATGTTATGCAGCCACCAGGTTTTGAAGACCCGAAGAATCCTGATAAGGTGTACAGATTACACAAGGCCCTATATGGGTTAAAGCAAGCACCTCGTGCTTGGTATGAAACGCTGAAGGATTTTCTTCTTAAGAAGGGCTTCAACCAGGAACAACTGATCCGACTCTTTTTACTCGTGCATACAAAAATGATCTTTTTGTGTGTCAAATTTATGTCGATGATATTATTTTTGGCTGTACTAACCCTGATATTAGCGAAGAATTTGCTCGCATGATGTCGAAGAAATATGAAATGTCAATGATGGGAGAATTGAAGTTCTTTCTTGGGCTTCAAATCCTTCAACAGAAGAATGGTACTTTCATTTCTCAAGAGAAGTATCTCAGAGATTGCCTGAAGAAGTTTGATCTTGTCGGTTGCAAAACTATCAAAACTCCTATGCCTACGAATGTTCATCTAGATGCAGATGAAAAGGGCAAACCTTTCGATCAGAAGAAATATCGCTCGATGATCGGTTCGCTTCTTTACCTTTGCGCATCTAGACCTGACATTATGCTATCAGTTTGTATGTGTGCTCGTTTTCAGGAAAATCCGAAGGAATCTCATCATATTGCTGTCAAGCGAATCCTTCGATATCTGGCTCACACACCAACCTTGGGTCTTTGGTATCCCAAGGGTGCCCAGTTTGATCTCGTTGGATATTCAGATTCCGACTGGGCTGGTGATCGAGTCGACAGGAAATCTACCTCAGGCACATGTCATTTTCTCGGAAGATCTCTTGTATGCTGGGCCTCGAAGAAACAGAATTGCGTATCTATTTCTACGGCGGAAACCGAGTATATTGCTGCCGGTTCATGCTGTACTCAGATTCTGTGGCTCAAGCAAACGCTGAAAGATTATGGTATTCTTGTGAAGAAAATTCCATTGCTCTGTGATAACGAGAGTGCTATCAAAATTGCTCATAATCCAGTGCAACACTCTCGAACGAAGCATATTGATATTCGTCATCATTTTCTTCGAGATCATGTTCAGCGAGAAGATATTGTTATCAGTCATGTTCGCACCGAAGATCAATTGGCTGATATCTTTACGAAGCCCTTGGATGAAAAGAGGTTCTGTGCACTAAGGTGTGAGTTAAACATATTGGACTCACGAAATGTGCAGTAAGATCATAACCATCGGTACTATGTATCATTAGTTTTCATTGTTGATTACTCTCGTTAGTTTTTCTGTCGTATTTCTTTTTTGTTTCTTTTGTTCGTTTGGTGTTGTCCTATACACTTATCACTCCGAGTTTTATCGCTGTTTTATCTCGGATTGACTAAGTATCGGACCCTTTTTTCCCTCTATTCTATCCCTACCCCATCTGTGCTTTTCTCTCGTGAACATGTACATATTGTACTCGATCAAGATTCCCTTCGAATGTCATTGATTCCGAAGGAAAATCTATCGAAGTTTTATCTACTTTTATACTCGATGTTCGATGAGTTTGGTCTCGGACGTGGAGCAACTATCTTTCGGTTCGTTGGGATTTCCCGCGATTACCGCCACAAAATCCGTCCGTTGAATGCGGAGAGACGCGAAATCTGCGCCGTTGGATCAGATCTGACAGCTCGGTCAGAACCTCCCTTATAAATACTGATCCACTCCACCGGCTTAGACATCGCTATTCCTTCGACTTCGTACCTTCGGCTCCAGAAGCTCTCTCTCTCTCTCGTGCGCGCAGCCGTGCTGTCTTGTCGCCGTCGACTCCCTCGCCGCTTAGCTGCCGGAAGGAAGCCGCCGGAGACGTTCCCGTCGACTAAGATCTTCATCCGCGTCGCCGTAGTCGCCTCACATCACCAAGTTAGGGTATGTGTGGCTCTGGATTCGATTCAATCTCGTTCTGTTCATCGTTTCCAGTTTCTGTGTTGAATTTTTCTCTGATTTCTTTTAGGTCTGTTTGATCCGTTTGGATCTTTGAAACTTGGGAAATCTGTTTCTAGCTTTTCTGTCGATTCCCCATCTGACCTTGGTAAGAAATCCCTCGGATTCTCCCACTTAGGCAATTCCTACAGTATCGTTTCGATAGACTTAATCTTGTGCGATTTATTCATACAAGTTCTTCGTTAGATTTCCACCCGATGAAAATCTAGCCTAGCACTTTCATGAAAACTTGCTATAAGACAAATCTCTCGAAAAGATTGCTGCTTTCAAAAAGTTTTTCCTCGAAATTGCTGGTACTTGTTCACAACTTTCCTATATTCCCTCGTACCTCTCTTTTTCGTAGGAAAATGTCTGGCAACGAAGGAAATATTAGAGCACCCAAGCGTGTGGGTGGTAGAACAAGAATCACCAACAACTCTGAAGGTTTATCTGAGGAGTTGATCATTGAAAAGAACTTGAGGACACCTTCAGGTTCTGAGGATGAACGTACGAGAGAAAATCGTCTGCAAGAGATACGAAGGCTTCAAGCTCTTCGTTGGTATGAGTACAAGTCCCTTTTGCCTCACTGGGAGAGGCTGTTCGCCATGAAGAATCCCTGGTCTGATGTCAAATCGTTAAGGCCAAAGTGGACGAAGGATAATCGACCACCTCCTACTGCTGATGCTCACCCTACAGCTCTCAAAACTCCTGATGATTTTAAAGAGCTCGTTGAAGCTTGAGAAGCTCGAGCACAGAAGAGAAAAGAAGCCAAAGCACGAAAGGAAGCTGCGGCTGCTAAATCTGCTGAGGATGTTGGCCCTAGCGCCAAAATGAAGGGTGGCAAGAAGTCTGCCAAGAGACAGAAAAAGGTTGTAATAGTTTCACCTCCTGATGCAAGCTCCGAAGGTGAAGCTAATTCAGATGATCAAGACCCTGGTACAGAGGCTGATGTCGAGGACTTACCTCTGAAGAAAAAGCCGAGCAATAGAGGCATAAGGATCCAGGAGCCAGCTCCACAGGCTCCTCGAGGAAATATTGACTTGACCAACTTGGTCACAGATCCGCCTATTTCATCTGCTCCACCTGTTCCTACTCGCCAACCAAAACCTTCGGCTCCAACGAAGGGAAAGCAAGCTCAAGTTGGTGAAGATCATGAAACGCTTATTCAGCGAAAGGAAAAACTGGCCAAGCAAAAGGAACAAGAGGAAAAAGACTTGATTAATTCTAAGCTCCTAAACTTTCACAGTCAGCCCGAGCATAAAAAGGATCTGGTTGCTCAAAAACTTGGCATTCTTCATTTGGTCAGTGAAAAATATCGACGACAGATTTCTGCAGGCACTATCCCTAGTGACCCGAAAGAAAAGGTCACCGAGAAAGTTGTGACTCCCACAGTCACGAAAGAAAAGGTAATAGCCCCAAGTGCTTTGAAGAAGAATGCTGAGGCCCCTAGTGCCTCGAAGGATAAAGCAGTGGTCTCAAAACCCATTGCTGCTGCCAAGGCCACCAAGGAAGCCGAAAAGAAAGCCAAGGAGGCAAGAAAGAAGGCTCAAGCTGCTCCAGTTCCTCGAGCTGCACCAGCTCCTGCCCCTGCTGCACCAGCTGTTTCCGGTCCTTGTGTCGATGAAGAGAGTTCCAATGAAGGAGAATCAAATGCCAATGCTCCGTTGGATGCTGCACATATATCTCACATTCTCTTGAAAATGGCTACTACACCGAGCAAAGTCACTTCCGAGGATGATGTTCCTGCTGAAATCCAAGAGCATGTTGCTCGATACATGATACGCTGGGAAGGCTACATCACCCAGGATCGAAAGGATAAGGAGCAAGTCAGGTTTTACACCAGGCAACTCCAAGAGGAATCCGAGGACATTGAGTCCCGAAATTTTTTCAAGTCCAAGATTGCATCTGCTGAAGCTTCCAGGAGAACTCAGAAGGAAAATGTAACTGCTGTGTTTGACAAGGTAAAACAAGTTGTGTCTGCTGTTTGCAAAGAGCATAATGACAATCTCGAAAGAGAAAGTCTGCTGCCCCAACCTCTGAGCGTGGGACGCCAGAGATCGAGAAGAACGCCAAGAAGGCCAAGTCCACCGAGGTCGTTGCTACCACAGAACGACAAGAAACTGAACCAATCCCCACCAAGCAACCCACTCCTCCCCGCAAGACAACTCCACCACCTCGCCAAACAACCCCACCGCCGCGACAAACAACTCCACCCCCTCGCCAAGACACTCCTCCACCTAGACAACAAACACCTCCACCTCCACCTCCATCTCCACCCCGTCAACCCTCACCACCAAAAGCCTCGCCACCAGCTCCAAATCCACCATCTCCACCTCATGTCATTCCATCGACCACCCCCGCCACTGAAATCCAAGCTCATGTAGAGACCGAGCAAGTTGCTCGTGTCGAGCAAGAAACTCAAGTCCAGAAAGATTACTCTTCTGCCCGGACTATGCCTGAAGGAGAAGATGTTGATGTTGACATCACGACAGTTTCCTCTCGACGAGATCCTGTCGTAAGCAATAGTTCTGGAGATGACAGTTCAAGTGATAATTCTTCATCCTCCTCATCCAGTTCTTCGAACGAAGAAATGGTTGATGCCTTTGCTCAATTTGATGAAGACTTGGAGGCCATGGAAAATGAAGAGGCCGCGCAGAATGCTCAGACCGACGAAGGAGATGTCGTCGTAGCTCAGGCCGAGGAGAATTCTCCTGCAGTCACTCCGGCTCAGGATATTGTCAACGTCCCATCATCTATCACTCGACCTGCTGAACCAGAGTTCCAGATGCCAGATAACGCTGCTGAGGTTTTTCCCATTGATGAGCTGCTTCACTCTGCTCATCCGAGAGAAATGCTGCCTTTGTTCCGCTCAGATGTTCCTCGAGGAGGTCCCATCTTCAAAAGGCGCAAACACAAGCCATTTTTCTTCGGTACCAATCCCTACGAGAAGCCCAGAAGTGCTTATTCTCTTCGGTTTTGGACCCAAGAGCAAGCTATCTATTATACTTGTGTGTTGTACAACAAGGCAAGAGTTTTCCAGCATCAATATCTTGATATGCCTTCGGTGTACTCCACTACTTGTTTCGAGAACATTGCCGAGACAATTGATAGCACGCATGCTCACAAGATGTTTGCTCTCGATTGTGGTTACAATCCCGAGCTTATCAAGCAGTTTTATGCAACACTTTATGTCTCTGGAGATCCTGAGAACTCGAAGACATGGAAATTTGACTATATGATTCAAGGCCAAGTTTTTCACATGACTGTCGACCAATTTTTGGCTATAATCAATTTACCTCGGTTCGAAGGATTACCTCACAAACTTCATGACTTACCTGCTGCAACTCCTGCTGAATTCTCTACGTTGATGGATCCAGAAGTCGTAGGAGATCACTACCCCACTGAGCCGAAGCCAAGACACTTGGTATTTGAAGCAAAGGCATGGTTTTATATTCTCTCGAAGACTTTGATGCCAGTGCTTGATGTGCACGATAATTTTCCAATTCCAAATGATGTGCAACTTGCTCTGTTGAAGTTAGTCCACGGTCATCCCTTCGATTTTGAAGATTACTTCCTCAGAACTTTGGTATCTTGTGCTGATGACCACAACTCCCACAAGCCATATGCACCATGGCTGATGGCAATCTGCAATTACTCTCGGGACGTGCCATTCCCCGTATCCATTTACCCGAAGATTTTCACTCCTCCTGTTCGTGAAGTATTGCAGGTTGTTGCTCGACCCAACGACCCTTTTGCTGAGCACACTGGCATCCGCGCCCACTTAACTGAGCGCAATATTCGCTCGAAGTTTATCAAGCCAGTGCATCATATGGAAGTTTCTCTTCGGTCCCAGCAAATGCTTCAACATCACATTGATCAAGATTTTATTCAGAAGCAAGCTATGATGGACGAGATCAATCACCTGCGAAACATTGCCATGAACAACAATCAGATGCTGCGTGAATGTCTTCGCCGTGATTGGAAAGGTCTTCGGAAGTTCAATTCCCTCGGTCAACTCCAACGATGTGGTTTCGAAGAATATCCTCCTCACCTGAACAGAAATTGGACCAATGATGATCGAGTAGATCGACCGGATCCCAATATCCCTCGTCTGCCGAAGAAGAGAGATATTCTCAGTGTTGATGATTATTATCATATCACTTTGGACACTTTCTACTCCGACTCCGAGCAAGAAGAAGCCCCTCACCGTCAACCCAGAGTTCACTCGCCACTTCCTCGAAGCCCCAGGACCCCGCCGGAATCGCAGCTGGAATCTTCTGGAGATCAACACTCCTTCCCCACGAAGATCACTCCTCCAGGCGCTCGTCCAATTCGTCGTGCTCCTACGCTCGCCGAATCTTCTCGTCGTCGCCGGAGCCAGCCTCGCGAGTAGGGATTTATTTCGACCCTATTCTCTCGACTTTTTGTACGTTGTGACAAAAAGGGGGAGATGTAGTGGCATCGAAGAAATTAGTTTGCCTACGGGGTTAAGGGTTTTGCATTCCATTCGATAAACTCTTGATTTTGAGGTTTCTGAGTAGTTTCAACAAACTTTCGATTCACATTCGATCTGGTGGTAACTAACTCTAAGTAGGACTGTGAACTGCTACTCTTTTCGTAAGATATCTATCTGTTGCTTGCTATACTTAACCATTTTTGCAGGAAGTTATCTTTCATATAAGTTCACAGGTCATTCGAGGAGATTGCATATTTCTCATTGGATACTATCTGGAATGCAATTTCTCTCGCTAAGATTTTTGATGTTTTTTTTCCCTCGACACTACTTGTCAAATGTGCACTTCTCAGGAAATCCTTATCTTCCGTGCATACATCAAGGGGGAGTATTTCATCAATCTTAGCACTGGTTTATCATCGAAAACTCAAACTTTTTCAAATTATTTATCGATGTCTGTTTTTTCAACAATCGTCCAAAAAGGGGGAGATTGTAAGAGCAAGTTTTGCCCCCGAAGGTTTTGGACATTGTTGGACAAAGCAGAAGCGGAACTAATATTGTTTTCGAGTATAAACAGATACTTAGGTTCCGAAAGAATGGAGTTTGCAAGTAGAAGGTCGAAGGACAACTCACTGCAGTAAAGCTGCAGTCATCTACCGAAGCCTTTGAAGGAAGACGACCCCTAAAAATGTTGTCGAAGAAGATGTTTCTCTCGAGCAAAAGCGCAACGAGGAGAAAGCTGAAGCTGGTCGAAGACTTAGTCTTTTTGCTAGTTTCTCTTTATTTTCTTGAGTCGTAGGAAAAACCGTACTATTAAGAGGGGTTTGCTAGTTGAGATCTTTGTCGAAGTGAATTTGCTCTGCTCAACCAAAACCCACAAAAGCCTACCGAGAGAAAACTCACCGAGTCGAGCGAATAGCTCAAAGGCAAAGTCATTGCACTTCGTGCCTTCGAGAGAGAACTCGTTCGGTGAGTCAGCTTACTTGTTCCTCAAGTAAAGTTGCGCAGTGATTGGAATCCGACCGTTGTGGACACGCGTCAAGCGGTTGCATCGGGTCACTTCAGTCATTTTACCCATCGGGATCGCCAACTATAAATACCCCGCACCTACCCGCCATTTCGGGTTGGCTGCTCCACTAAAGATTCTAAGACAGAAGTCTGAGAGCATCCCAAAGAGATCCATCGAGAGAAAACCTACACCCAAGTCTGAACTGAGTTGAGCAATTCACTATGACTTAGGTTGAGATTAGCCGATCTTTTTATCTTGGAGAACTGCAAGTCTCCTAGACGGTTAGGCGTCGCCTGTCAAGCAGTCGAAGAGTAATTGTCACTGCTGAAGGAAGTTTGTAAAGGTCTCGGAGATGTCCTGAATCATCTACCACCAGTGCAAACTGGACAAGCTCGAGGAGTTTGTTGCAGTGGAGAATAGGACGGAGAGAGTTTTTCTCCAGGTGTTCAATCACCAGTCCCTCCAACCAGACGTAGCACTTTGCAGAGTGTGAACTGGTTTACCAAACATCGCTGTGTCAGGCTCGTTTTCCTTCTAGCATTTACTTCAAGTATTTACTCGTAGCCTGTTTGTCTTCGATGTTTTCCTTCGCTCCCAATCCTTTCGAGCCTTACATTACTTTCGATACTGTATTTCCTTCGAGATGTCTTTAGTCCTATGCTGTTTGCATGATTTCATTCTAAGTTCCATAGAATTTTTAGAAGTGATCATTCACCCCCTCCCCCTCTGATCATTCTTGAGCTTTCACATGTGATCCAACATTACAACACAGGCGGAAGAAAATTATGTCTGAGTACAGACAAGTTTAACAAATGGCTTAAGAAGCCTTATTTAAACACAAAGCCCTCCACGAGGGAACCAGTCTGCTGACTGGGACTAGACTAGCTTAACTTCAGTCGTCCAGCTCGATGAAGAAGCCACCTTCGGGTTCAGTGGCGTCATCTAAAACATAGATTAAGCAAACGTGAGTACAAAGGCGTACTCAGCAAGACTTACATAGGAAATATACTACTCATGCACATGTACCAAGGTAAAGGGAGGTGGGGGTTCACTTGCAGAAATGCTAGCTTTGACTTGGCTAATCCTGAACTATGAGTACCAGACTTTGAGGTAAGAAACGTACACGAGTCCACTACTTTCTCCAACCAATACACCACTATGGTGCCTTCCTCGACTTCCCCACGAGAAAGCACGCCATAGCACTCACACTTATCTTGGTGTGTTTTAGAAGTATCCGGTTCAAGTTATCTAATAATCAAGCTAAGCTTTCCAAGAAGTCCATAACCGCGGACGCGGCTATTCGAATAGTTTTGTTAACCTTGCAAGGGTGTACCGCTACACACACATGACCATCATTTACCGCCTTTGATCTCGACACCATTCAAGGGGTGCCAGCGAGGATGCTCACCACAACTGTTACCTCATAGCCTATCTAGTCCGAGAAAGCCGCCTACTTGGGTTGGCTACCACAATCGTGAACCCGGCCGGTTTACCGAAGTGGACCCAAGTGATGTGTGCGTGGTGCATAAGCCGGTCTCGGATGAGCCGTTCTCTCACTTAGCAACCAGGCCACAGACCTACCAGAACTCCGAACTATTGCGACATCTGGACATCGAAAGGGATGAGTTAGTAAGTTGAGAGGGGTCAGTGAGCCCAATGTATGGTTGTACTCTTCATCTTGGATCACCACACAAGAACTCGTACTAGGGCGGTGTTCAACGAGACAACCCACTGTGTACTCCTACACAACCTCTCATCGTTCACCTTGTATTAGGGTCGATTCACCAACACTTTTCTACCATCATCAACAATATCATTCCCATCCCGACTCTCATCACAGTAACAACATGGTATCATACTAAGCATGCAATAAGCAGTAACATTGCAGGGGTTACATGATATCAAACAACTCCTACAGTTTCTAGGATTGTGGTTTGCTTACTACTGTGACAAAAGATAGGTCATGCAAAGGAATGGGTTCATCTATACGGTAGAAACGAAGCATGGTGATCATCCTAAACAATGCATAAGCGAGACATGAGAGGGAAGTGGGATTTTATCGACATGATCAATGGGGGTTTGCTTGCCTTGCTGACGAGGTTCGGTTTCTGGATCTTCAGCGAAGGGGGTAGCCTCCTGCTCCGGTTCCACCTCTACTCGACAAACAAAGCACGAAGTAGCAATCAATATGAATGCAATGCTCAAGCACATGAATGAATGTTGAAACTTGAAGTATAAGTTTTGATGTATGTGAGACAATTCCATTTAAGTGGAATATATTGCATTTAAAATGCAAATTCAAATTCCACATTTGAATTCAAATTAACCAAGTTGTATGTGACATAGTTTGATCATTTTGAATCAACTTCAAATGTGTATGATATGCCTGTGAAGTGTGGTTGAATTACATCATAATTCCATGGTCCAAGTTGCAAGATCATTTGATTTGAATTTGAATTAAATTCAAATAAACCAAATGACATATGCTACTGGTCCCATTTTAAATTCAACTCAAACAGAGTTGAAAGTTGCATATTTGGAAAGATAATTTTCTCCTGATCATTTTTCATATATTATTTGTCCAATTTGGAGTTAATATGAATTTTCTATGAATTTCCAAAGTTTAGGGTATTTTCTGGAATTTCTGGAATTCTTTTAATTCAAATAATCTCTGGAAATTCATTTAAATGATTTACTGCGTCAGGCTGACGTCAAGATGGCGTCAGGGGGGGGGGGCTGACATGTGGGTCCACCCTGTCAGTGACTGGTTAACTTAACCCGTGGGTTAACTTAATCCAGTGGCTTAATTAAGCCACTAGGCCCACTGGTCAGTGACCCAGGGGTCACTAATTAGATGATTAACCGGGGGGATTAAGAGCTGACTCGCCGGCGGCTTGAAGCCGGCGACTGGACCGCGGCGGCGCTGCACGGGAACTCGATTCCGTCCACGGGAGGGGAAACGGAGGGCACCGGCTTGCTCCTGGAGGTCGTCCGCGTCTTCTGGAGGCATTGGGGGTCCACGGGGAGCTCTGTATCGACGACGGCGACGACTCCAGCGGCAGCAGAACCACGGAGAAGTCGCAGTTGACGCTACCGTGCAAGACTCGGGCTGAAATCTCTTGCGTTCGAAAGCTAGCATGACCAGGAGCTAAACGCGCGCGCTGGCTGAGTCGAAGGGGCACAGGGGCGACCTCGAGCTCATCCATGGCGGAGGCCGTGCTCGGCTTTCATGGAAAAACGCAAAGGAGAAGGAGAAATACTCCGGGATTGGTCGGGGCGGATGAAGAAGCTCACCCTGAAGCTACCAGAGGAGTCAGGGAGGTCGGGGAGGTCGCGATGGCGGCGAATTCGACGACGTCGACTTGCGGGTCCGGCGACTCCTCGTTGTAGTTGGCGTCGTCTGCTGAGGAGCTCGGGCTCGATTGGTTGAGGGGAACGACGAAGACGTCTGCTGCGGTTCTCCTGGACACGGCGGCACGGCTCGGGGACGACGGTGGTTACGTGGACTCGACGACGTGCTCCACGGCGGTCTTCGGGCGGCGACGAATCGAGCACAGGAGGAGGAGGAGGAAGCTCTAGAGGGGGGGAATGGATCAGGACGGGAGAGCGGCGTCTCCAGGCTCGAGAAGGGGCACGGGGAGGCCTGGAAGGCGCTCAACGGCGACGTGGAGTCCACGGCTGGCTCGGTGGCATTCCACCGAGCATCTTGGAGGCGCGGGGTGGGGAAGAAGACGCCCCTGCCCCTGTGGTCCGGCTGGGCTGGGGTGGGCCGACTTCGCCTGGGCGACAGGTAAGCCTTTTCCTTTTTCTGTTTAATCTTTCCTTTCTGTTTTTCTGTATATTTGTTTTGACTTTGGTAAAAATACCAAATCATTTTATTAAATGCTGAAAACTTTTATGTGGCCTCCTAATAATATAGACTAGCCACTCATAAACTTTCAACATTTTTAATATTCAAAAGATTTGAATTTTAAATCAAATAGGGGTATTTCATTTATTCCAAGGTACTGTTTGAATATTTGAAAAATCTATGAGCATGGGATGGGTCCCACATCACTTGATATGTGATCACACTCATTTATAAGACTTTTCAAAACTCTAACATGAATTTTTGGAAAATATTTTTATCTGGCCTTTTGAATTAATTCATCTGGGGGTGTTCCTTCTCCCATTTGCTTTTGATTTTGGATTTCAAAGATTTCTTTTGAAATTTTGACATGATGCAAAGGCACTAGCTAACCCTATCACATACCTAACAGAGGGTCCTGACAATTAAAATGTTGCTTGTTGCCATGTTTGACCTTGTTTACATGTTGTTTGACTGTTAATTACACTGTTTGCCACTTTAACTGTAACTGCAATAACTTTTTAACCGTTGCTCTGATTGAAATGTTTCTTATATGTAACTTGACTAGAATTGCATGTAGATTGTGCTTATGCTGTTCTTGCTTGCTAATAAAAATAATAAAATATTGTGTAGGGCAAAACAGTACCGAATGCAATAAATATCGTGGGGTCCGTAATAGTTGGCATGTATAGGTTTTACCCCCCACTTAAATTGGCTAGCTTAGGTAGTTTATTTGTGCTTCACCTCTTGCCATGCTTGCTTGAGTTGCCATGTTAACAAACGTTGGTTGATCACCTGTAGCTAAGCAACTTGAACCACCGTAAACGTGTGGTATCGTCGTGTGTGACGAGTACTCCACTTAAATTGTTAGTAACCGCTCTCGACGGTAGATGCGATGTCTCATGTTGCTTCTTGTTGATGCTTGCTCGTGTTTGCTCCGTAGTAATAGTGGTGCACCGTTGATTGCTTTCCAGTGTTTCCTTCTTGAGTGCTTCCGCGGGTACCTCTCGGAGACGATGTGAGCGTGCGATCGACTACACCTTCGGAACCCGACTTATCAACAGGCAAGGACTATACATTACTTATGATCCATTCTATTTCAACCAGCGGTTTGCATGCTAGTCTTGGTTAGGTTCGATGTTTGATCCTACCACATGTTTACAGCCTCTTTCAAACCGATACAGCCATGTCCCCTCCCAGCAAACCATGTACTGCTATGTTACTATTGCTCGTTGCTCAGCCCCTGCTTAGTATGCATGCTTAGGATGCTACGATGTTACCCTGTTACTCCTTGGGTTGGGATATCACATTATTATTATTGTTGTTGATGATATGATTATTGTAAATGTTGATTATATTCGACGAAGGATGGAAAGTCTAGGCTATCCCGCCCCGACGCTTTGTTCCATTCGAGTCACCTAGGATCCGAGTTCCGGGTATTGGTTTTAAGACTGAGCGTGCCTAACCGCATGTGGGATTTTATGGGGTCCCCTTTTCTTACCTACCTAGCTTCAAACATTTCTAGTGGTGGCCCAAGCTGTTTTTACCATCTGAGAAACCGTGTGCGTAACTGGTCTGCAGCCAGTGGATTTAAAACAAACCGGGCTAGTGGGATAGTATATCCTGTTGGTCCAAATCTGGAAGCTAGGGAGCCTGCCCGGGCGAGGGTACGTTATCCCGACCTCGTCCAGACGGTAGAGGCCGATTCGAGAGCGCGGCCGGATTTTGAGTTGGATGTCGACTCACCGGAGGCCACCCGGATTTGTGCGTTGTTAGTTAGAGGGACCTGTCGTTCCGGATCTCTTGGAACTAAATCATAAAATGGTTGCCTGTGATCGGTAGCAACCGAGAGAGATGGGCGTGTGTGCGGAGCTTTGTAATGGGCAGTTGGTACACCCCTGCAGGGTTAAATCTTTTCGAGAAGCCGTGTCCACGGTTATGGACGACTTGAGACCTACTCCTTGTTCATAGACAACAACAACTGAGATAATCTTAATAACTTGATCAACGTGTGTGTGCCTTGACTGCTTCTTCTTCGTTGGGATGCGAAGAGGAGGACAAGGATAGGATAGGTGTTATGATTGCGTAAGTAGTTGATAGCCAGACTTGCGGGAGGCGATTCCTCATCGAATGCTTGGCCTCTTATCTTACTCTCTAGATCGTTAGCCACTTCATAATGCTAGTGCGGCAGCAACCTCACCACTTACCCCTTCCTTACCGTAAATTACTAGTTTTCCTAGAATGACGAGTGATGAAGTCCTTGCTGGGTCAGAAAACCACTACAGTTGGATGCTGAGTACCTCTGTACTCATGATACTACACCCAAACTCTTTTCAGGGTTCTTGATCAACAACAGGTATGGTGATCGACGTTTCACGTGGAGACTCGACGGCGACTAGTTAGGCGGATCCCAGCGGAGGGCCTGGACCCGTGTGGTTATGGGATCGATGCTTTTCTCTTTCCCAGTAGGCATTTGATTGTAGTCTGTACTCAGACATGTATCTTCCGCTGTTGTATTGTATTTAAGGCAGTTGTATGCCGATTGTATGAGATGTTGTATCCTGTATCTGTAATGTTGTGATATCATGTTGGAAATCCGGGTCATATTTACAGGAAGTCGAGGAAGTAACCATAGTGGTGTATTGGTTGGAGATGTAGTGGACTCGTGTACGCTTCTTACCTCAAGTCTGGTACTCGTAGTTCAGGACTAGCCAAGTCAAATATGGCACTTCTGCAAGTGAAACCCCACCTCCCTTTTCCTTGATACATGTGCATGAGTAGTATAGTTCCTAGATAAGTCTTGCTGAGTACGACTTTGTACTCACGTTTGCTTATTCTATGTTTTAGATGAACCCACCTACCTGATGGTGGCTTCTACCCGAAGCTCGAAGATTGAAGACTCAGACCAAGACCAAGCTAGTGTAGTCCCAGTCAGACGACTGGCCCCTCGTGGAAGGGCTTGTTTTGGATAAGGCTTCTCTAAGCCATTTGTTAAACTTGTCTGTACTCAGACCTACTTTGCTTCTGCATGTTTGATGTAATGTTGGATCACAGACTTGTGATCTCTATGTGCACTGTGTAAGAGTTATCAATAAACAAGTATACTTTGTAGAGAATTGCAATGATACCTGTTGTTCATACTAGACATGTGTGCTGCGTGTATGATTATAACATGCATGTCTTAGTATGGGTTTTCGAGACCTTAGTTGTGATCTGGCTGGCGGTCTTTCATACACCAAGTGGCCCTTAGATGTGTGGATCTTGGGGCATCGCGATGCGATTGCTCGAGACTCCGTCTCGTGCACACTTTGATGTATGATCGAGCCCGCCCTAGACCCCGACTAAGTGATCGGGCTGGAGTAAGTCTATGTCAGAGTTATGAGATAGTCGATAGTATGGTTGAGGCGACTTGTCTGCGAATATGGGAGTTCGTCACCCATATCATTAGACTTGTGTGCGGGCCATGAGGACCCATCTCAGATGATCATCCGGCCTGGATGGGATGACCCTCACGTACGATGCTTTCCGAGAACATTCTGTGCTTGGCCTTGTCTTCTTAGACAAGTGGGTACGGTTCTCAGCTCTCCATATGACTATGTCATAGAGGGACTTGCATACGCTAACCCCGGGTCCCGACATTTCCTGTGTGTGATTAACCGGCTATCCGACCAGCGTCATACGGAAGAGTCCGATCCGAGAGCGTGGCCGGCTTTTGGATTGGGTGTCGACTCCCCGGGGGCCACCCGGATTTGTTTGTTGTTAGATAGAGGGACCTTTCGTTCCGGATCTCTTGGGACTAAATCATAAAATTGTTGCCTATCATGGGTAGCAACTGAGAGAGATGGGCGTGCGTGCGGAGCCTTGTAATGGGCAGTTGGTACACCCCTGCAGGGTTAAATCTTTTCGAGAAGCCGTGTCCACGATTATGGACGACTTGAGACCTACTCCTTATTCATAGACAACAACAACTGAGATAATTTTAATATAACTTGATCAACGTGTGTGTGCCTTGACTGCTTCTTCTTCGTCGGGATGCGAAGAGGAGGACAAGGATAGGATAGGTGTTATGATTGCGTAAGTAGTTGATAGCAAGACTTGTTTCAGGCGATTCCTCATCGAATGCTTGGCTTCTTATCCTACTCTCTAGATCGTTAGCCACTTCATAAATGCTAGTGCGGCAGCAACCTCACCATCTACCCCTTCCTTACCGTAAACTACTAGTTGTCCTAGAATGACGAGTAATGAAGTCCTTGCTGGGTCAGATGACCACTACAGTTGGATGCTCAGTACTTCTGTACTCATGATACTACCCCCAAACTCTTTTCAGGGTTCTTGATCGACAACAGGTATGGTGATCGACGTTTTACGTGGAGACTCGACGACAACAAGTTAGGCGGATCCCGGCGGAGGGCCTGGACCCGTGTAGTTATGGGATCGATGTTTTTCTCTTTGCCAGTAGGCATTTGATTGTAGTCTGTACTCAGACATGTATCTTCCTATGTTGTATTTTATTTAAGGCAGTTGTATGCCGATTGTATGAGATGTTGTATCCTTGTATCTGTAATGTTGTGATATCATGTTGGAAATCCGGGGCATATGACTTCGTCATATGTCGCAGTGGGACCGATATGTGCTTCGTCCCCGGATCTGGATGGAAACATCTAGATCTGGAAAAGTACCTCATATCGGGCCTTACAACTTGGTATCAGAGCCTTACCGACTCTAGGATCCCTTTACTGGTCGAAGTTGAGTCTAGAGAAAAACTATTTTGTAGTTACTAAGTTAGTTATCGGAGAGTAGGATTCTTTTTACTCCTTATCCCCTCCCTCTGGTAAGGAAAGTGTGACGTAATGTTTTCTCTTTCAACTTATCCTCTTCAAAACCAAATCTAGGTTCTCGTTTAGGAGATTTCAGTTGAACCAATACTTTATCAGCAGCGGGTTGGTCGGCGTACTTCGAACTAGCTGAGCATGTCTCGTGGGCTTGTCGCTCTAAATCGACAAATGCGCGGCCCGCGTGAAACAGTTGAACCAGGTTGCCTGTTTCTTCTTCTTCTGTCCCCCTTTGTCCGCTGTAGTCAGCACTGTGTGTGGATCCTCCTCTGTCCCGTCTTGTTGTCCAGGTTTTCACACCTTCCTGAGTGATGTTATTGTAGAAATGCTGGTATGTTATTGTTTCGATTCGGATTCTCATTTTCGTGGCATCTAGTAGTACCTAGGTAATATTTTATGGAAACCTCGAGTTTCTTTCCCCGAGTGGAATCAGTTTCGTTGTGACATCCACTCGTCGAATCCAAGCTTTCTCTCAATCAGTTTCCCGCACCTTCGGAAGTTTTCTTGTGCGATATAGGCATCTCCAGTCAGGTTGGATCCTGACGGAAGTAAACGTCGTTGTCACGATGAGTAAAGCCTTTGTTGGTGGTGTCGGGAAGTTTCACCTCTCGTTCCATCTTCCTTTTGCAACATCTCGGTCCTTCCCCCCCGGGTTATGCCTGATCTCGGGACGAGATCCTCTGTTGGTGGTGGCGAGTTGTAACAGCCCAAAACTAGCAAAATCCATATAAAATTTCATTTTTATTTTTCCCATTGGGGATAATAATTTGCACATTTATTCTTTGCCATAATCCACATGACAGGAAAATGCCCAAGCATTTTTATGATTACCTAAAAGGATTATCTTGAATTCTTTCTTTTCTTCCTTGCTATCATTTGCCATTTCTTTTAGCTATTTTTCTGCTCTCTTTTATAAAAAAAGGAATAAAACGCAGAAATTGGACCTCTTCTCTCCAACCAGCCCATCTTCTTAGCCCAACCTCCAAAGCCAGCCCAACCGAGACCCCATATTTTTTCCTCTCTCTCCCTAACCCGCCTGTCGTCCCCTCTCCCCTCTCCTTCTCCCTCACCTTTTCCTCATTCTCACGGCAGGAAAAGCGGAGGAGGCCGGCGTGGAGCCCTCCAAGCTGCCACCCACGGCGCTCTCCCTTTTACGCCCCTCTCGCCCCCCTCCTCGCGAACCCTAGCAGCCCCTTCTCCATCCCAGCGCCGCCGCCATCTCCCTCTCCCCTCTCTCGTTTTTCCTCTCCTGTTGGCAACTTGGACAGGGAGCTCAAGCTCCAAAATTCTGTGATGTGCAGGCCATGATCGTCGCCCCGAAGGATGCAGGGTTCATCCACATCGAGGCCATGTTCTTCCTCATCACCGAGCCCGTTGTCCTCTGCTTCGCCCCGTCCTCCTGCGTCTTCGATGTCCTCCCCGAGGACCATGCTGACGAGGCCGCGACCTTCCCGAGCCGGCAATCGTCTCCGTCGCCGAGTCCCCCTTGTGAGCCCCTTCATCCTCCTCCCGTTTTCCTCTCTTTGTGTAGACGAGTAGGCCGGTTCCCCTGGTTCCGATCGTTGCCGTGGACGTGCTTTTCCCGTGCTCGCCCGCGTGCCAAGCTCTGTTACTCGTCGCCGTGTTCGCCTCGGCCAGTACGTGCCTCGAGCACGTCCATACCAGCGCACGCGTGCCCAGCCCCTGCTCCAGCTCGAGCCATGCACTCCTTGCACGTGGATTGTATATCATCGTTGTAGTCCCGCGCTTGTTCAGTTTCGACAGGTTCGCATGCAGACATCTTCAGGTTCGATTTTGTCCAGTTAGCAGTGCGTGTCTTCTCTTTTTCCTTGCAATCGGGTGCATGTTGTGATCCGTAGTAGTAGCACAGTGGTAGAAGCGCCATAGTCTCATCCGTGAGGCTGCGTGATCGGATCCCGCAAGGCGCATCCTTTTCTTCCTATGTTTTCCAGTGCTATTTCTTCAGTTTCAGATAGCCGTGCTGGTTAGCTATTTATCTGTTAGACTCCTTTTTCTGTCGAGCAGCTGCAGTTAGCGCATTGGTGTGGGCGCTTGGTTGTAACCAGGAGGTACCTAGTTCAATTCCTAGCGGGCGCAAGGTGCCTCTTTTTTGCTATGTTTTTCTGCTGCCAGTTCTTCAGGTGTCATTTTGTTCAGTTTCAGTCTCGCCGAGTTATGGTAGATGTTCAGCAACTGATCGTTTTCTTTCAAAACTGACTGGCTAGCCCAGTGCTGCCGCACCTGTGGTTCTATCCAGGAGGTCAGGGGATCGAATCCACTTGGAATCAATTTTCCCCTTTTCTCTTTTATTTTGCAGCGTGTTTGTATTTATTTAAATCTTTTTCTTTTGCCCCATTTTGATATGTTTTTACTAAGTGCGACCTTCCTCCGAACATGTCATGTCATATATGATTTTGGGGCAGGAAAATGTGAGGAAGGTGATGGTGCTGTCCATTTTGTTAAATGGGCATGCTTTATTTTGTTGATATAGCATTTTGCACGTAAACCCCTCATGTGTTGCACACGATGCGATTCCTCCATTCTTTTCCAGTGTTCCGGGCACCGTTTTCCCCCGTTGACCGTAGCTTCCGGTAGCATAGTCTCGCTCTTTATTTAATTGCTTGAAATAGATTGCATTAGGTGCATCATATTATGCCATGTCATCTGCATCCATTTAAATTCAAGGAATCCCGCCTCGAGGTTTAATCTCATGGGTGGGAAATTCTTGTTGATGTTATGTTCTAGTCTCTTGCATGTGCCATGATCATGCATCATACCAACTTTAATATAAGAATCCTTCGGATTCGTTAATCACCTACCTAATGCATATGAAGGTTGTCGGTAGCATTGCACCCTTGCTTCCCGATGCTTCATTTAAACTTGCTCGTTCTTATGTTCATGCCATGATATTAAAATGACATGCATCATACTTGATCTTGCTTGATTATTTATTCCTTGCTCGTGATTGCTCCGTAGTGATAGTGGTATCTCCGTTGATTGCTTTCCAGTGTTTACCCTCTTGTATGCTTCTGTGGGTACCTTCGGAGACGATGTGAGCTTGCGATCAACTACACCTTCGGAACCCGACTTATCAACAGGCAAGGACTATACATTACTTATGATCCATTCTATTTCAACCAGCGGTTTGCATGCTAGTCTAGGATAGGTTCGATGTTTGATCCTACCACATGTTTACAGCCTCTTTCAAACCGATACAGCCGTGTCCCCTCCCAGCAAACCATGTACTGCTATGTTACTATTGCTCGTTGCTCAGCCCCTGCTTAGTATGCATGCTTAGGATGCTACGATGTTACCCTGTTACTCCTTGGGTTGGGATATCACATTATTATATTGTTGTTGATGATATAATTATTATAATGTTGACTATATTGACGAAGGATGGAAAGTCTAGGCTATCCCGCCCCGACGCTTTGTTCCATCCGAGTCACCTAGGATCCGAGTTCCGGGTATTGGTTTTGAGACTGAGCGTGCCTAACCGCGTGTGGGATACTATGGGGTCCCCTCTTCCTACCTACCTAGCTTCAAACATTTCTAGTGGTGGCCCAAGCTGTTTTATCATTTGAAACGTGTGTGTGACTGGTCCGTGGCCGGCAGATTTTCAAACAACTTGGGCCAGTGGAGACATGGTTTCTCTGTTGGTCCACCCGATCAGCTAGGACCCGGTTTCCCATGTGTGATTAACCGGCTATCCGACCTGCGTCATATGGAAGAGTCCGATCCGAGAGCGTGGCCGGCTTTTGGATTGGGTGTCGACTCCCCGGGGGCCACCCGGATTTGTTCGTTGTTAGATAGAGGGACCTGTCGTTCCGGATCTCTTCCGACTAAATCATAAAATGGTTGCCTATCATGCGTAGCAACTGAGAGAGATGGGCGTGCGTGCTGTCGGGACCCGGGGTTAGCGTATGCAAGTCCAGCTAAGACATAGTCATATGGAGAGCCGAGAACCGTACCCACTTGTCTAAGCAGACAATACCAAGCATAGAACGTTCTCGGAAAGCATCGTACGTGAGGGGCATCCCATCCAGGTCGGATGATCAACTGAGATGGGTCCTCATCGTCCGCACACAAGTCTAATAATATGGGTGGTGAACTCCCATATTCAAAGACAAGTCGCCTCAACCATATTATCGACTATCTCATAACTCTTACATAGACTTACTCCAGCCCGATCACTTAGTCGGGGTCTAGGGCGGGCTCGATCATACCACAAAGTGTGCACGAGACGGAGTCTCGAGCAATCGCATCGTGATGCCCCAAGCTGCGCACATCTAAGGGCCACTTGGTGTATGAAAGACCGCCAGCCAGAACACAACTAAGGTCTCGAAAACCCATACAAAGACATGCATGTTATAAACATACACGCAACACACATGCCTTGTATGAACAACAGGTATCATTGCAATTCTCTACAAAGTATACATTTTTATTGATAACTCTTATAGAGTGCAAACAGAGATCACAAACATGTGATCCAACATTACAACACAAGCGGAAGCAAATTATGTCTGAGTACAGAACAGTTTAACAAATGGCTTAAGAAGCCTTATTTAAACACAAGCCCTCCACGAGGGAACCAGTCGTCTGACTGGGACTAGACTAGTTGTCTTCAGTCGTCCAGCTCGATGAAGAAGCTACCTTCGGGGTCAGTGGCATAATCTAAAACATAGATTAAGCAAACGTGAGTACAAAGTCGTACTCAGCAAGACTTACATAGGAGCTATACTACTCATGCACATGTATCAAGGTAAAGGGAGGTGGGGATTCACTTGCAGAAATGCCAGCTTTGACTTGGCTAGTCCTGAACTATGATTACCAGACTTGAGGTAAGAAGCGTACACGAGTCCACTACTTTCTCCAACCAATTACACCACTATGGTGCCTTCCTCGACTTCCCCACGAGAAAGCACGCCATAGCACTCACACTTATCTTGGTGTGTTTTAGAAGTATCCGATTCAAGTTATCTAATAATCAAGCTAAGCTTTCCAAGCAGTCCATAACCGCAGACACGGCTATTCGAATAGTTTTGTTAACCCTGCAGGGGTGTACTCGACACCGTTCAAGAAGTGTCGGCGAGGATGCTCACCACAACTGTTACCTCATAGCCGATCTAGTCCGAGAAAGCCGCCTACTTGGGTTGGTTACCACAATCGTGAACCCGGCCGGTTTACCGAAGTGGACCCAAGTGATGTGTGCGTGGTGCATAAGCCGGTCTCGGATGAGCCGTTCTCTCACTTAGCATCCAGGCCACAAGCCTACCAGAACTCCGAACTATTGCGACATCTGGACATCGAAAGGGATGAGTTAGTAAGTTGGAAGGGGTCAGTGAGCCCAATGTGTGGTTGTACTCTTCATCTTGGATCACCACACAAGAACTCGTACTAGGGCGGTGTTCAACGAGACAACCCACCGTGTACTCCTACACAGCCTCCCATCGTTCACCTTGTATTAGGGTCGATTCACCAACACTTTTCTACCATCATCAACATGATCACTACCATCCCGACTCACATCACAGTATCAACATGGTATCATACTAAGCATGCAATAAGCGATAACATTTGCAGGGGCCACATGATATCAACCAACTCCTACATTTGCTAGGATTGTGGTTTGCTTACTACTATGACAAAATGATAGGTCATGCAAAGGAATGGGTTTATCTATGCGGTAGAAACGTAGCATGGTGATCATCCTAAACAATGCATAAGCGAGACATGAGAGGGAAGTGGGATTTTATCGACATGATCAATGGGGGTTTGCTTGCCTTGCTGACGAGGTTCGGGCTCGGGGTCTTCAACGAAGGGGGCAGCCTCCTGCTCCGGTTCCACCTCTACTCGACAAACAATAAGCAAAGTAGCAAAGTAAATACGATGCACAAACACATGATGGAAGTTTGAATCCTTATGTACATGCTTTGATGTGTGAAGCAATCCCATTTAAATGGAGTATATTGCAAATTGAATTGCAAATTCAAACTCCACATTTGAATTCAAATTAACCAAGTTGCATGTGACATTGTTTGATCATTTTGAATCTTCTTCAAATGTGTATGATATGCCTCTGAAGTGTGGTTGAATTGAATTTGAATTAATTCCAAATAATTCAAATGACATATGCTACTGGTCCCATTTTAAAATCAACTGCAACATATTTGAAAGTTGCATATTTAGAAAGATAATTTTCTCCTGATCATTTTTCATATATTATTTGTCCAATTTGGAGTTAATATGAATTTTCTATGAATTTCCAAAGTTTGGGGTATTTTCTGGAATTTCTGGAATTTCTTTAAATCAAATAATCTCTGGAAATTCATTTAAAATTATTTGTTGCGTCAGTGCTGGCGCCAGGGGGGGCTGACAAGGGGGTCCCACCTGTCAGTGGCTGGGTTTAATTAACCGTGGGGTTAAATTAATCCAGTGGCTTAATTAAGCCATTGGGCCCACTGGTCAGTGACCCAGGGGGTCATTAGCTGGGTGATTAAGGGGGGGGGGGGGGGTTGGCTGACACGCCGGCGGCTAAACGCCGGCGACTGGAGCTGCGGCGGCGACTCGCCGGGATGGGCTAGGGGCCACGGGAGGCCACGGGGAGGACACCAACGGGTGCAGGGACTTCGTCCGCGTCTTCTGGAAGCAGCAGGGGGTCACGGGGAGCTCGGAGTCGACGGCGGCGATGTCTCCGGCGGCAACAGAACGGCAGCGAGGTCGCAGATGTTGCTATAGTGCATGGTTTGAGTCGATTCGGGGCGCGTTCGAATGCTAGCACACGCAGGAGTCAAATGCGTGCACTGGAGCTTCATGATAGGCACTGGAGCGAGGAGGTCGACGACCATGGCGGCGAGGTGCTCCGGTTCCATGGCGGATCCGGCTAGAGGAAGCAATCGAGAGGGGAGAAAGACGGGTTTTGACCGTGAGCTCACCCTGAGTCTAACTGGAGCGGCGGCTTGCTCGGGGAGGCTCTGGTGCGGCCGGAATTCGAGGTCTATCCACGGCGGCCGGCGACGAAGACGACGAAGTTAGCGAGCTCGTGGAAGCGTCTGGCTCCGATTCATTCTGCAGGCTGATGAAGACGACGTTTGCGGTTCCTCTGGACAGCTCGAGGCGTCGCGGGGAGCACGGTGGCCACGCGGGGGCTCGGCGGCGCTCCGGCGTCCTTCTCGGGCGGCGATGAATCGGGTGAGAGAGGAGGGGAGGGAGCTCGTGGAGGGGGAGAACGGAGGGGAAAAACTTCAGGGCGTCTCCAGGCGCGAGAAGAGGGCACGGGGCGGCCTGGAAGGTCTTCGACGACGACGTGTCGTCCCCGGCTGACTCGGTGGCATTCCACCGAGCAGCTTGGAGGCGCGGGACGGGGAAGAAGACCCCGCTGCCCCTGTGGGCCGGCTGGGCTGGGTGGGCCCGCTTCGCCTAGGCGCCAGGTAAGGATTCTGCTTCCTTTTCTATTTTTATTTTCTGTCATTTGTTTTGCTGAGCTAAAATAAATAGCTAGGCATTTTATTAAATGCTAAAATTTTTTATGTGGCTTCATAATGATATAGACTAGCCACTTATAAAGTTTCAACATTTTTAAAATTCAAATAATTTGAATCTTAACTCAAATAGGGTTATTTCTTGTATTCCAAGGCACTGTTTGAATATTTGAAAAATCTATGAGCATGGGGTGGGTCCCACATCACTTGATAAGTGATCACACTCATTTATAAGACTTTTCAAAAATCTAACATGAATTTTTGGAGAAGATTTTTATCTGGCCTTTTGAATTAATTCATCTGGGGGGTGTTCCTTCTCCCATTTGCTTTTGATTTATTTGATTTCAAAGATTTCTTTTGAAATTTTGACATGATGCAAGGTTACTTTGATCCTAGCACATTACCTAACAGAGGGTTCTAACAACTCGCCCCCACTCAACAGAATCTCGTCCCGAGATTCAGAAGTCTGCGGGAGGAAGGTGGGGTACTCGGCATTGAGACGGTCTTCTCTTTCCCACATAGCTTCTCTTTCAGAGTGGTGTGACCATTGCACTTTCAGAAACCTAATCTGCTGACGACGAGTGACACGCTCTGCGGAATCAAGAATACGAACGGGGTATTCTCGATAGGAAAGGTCATCTTGGAGATCAAGCGTTTCATGGTCGACTTCGCGGATGGGGTCCTTGAAGCAACGCCTGAGTTGGGACACGTGGAATACATCATGTACTGGGAAGAGGTGCGGAGGTAGTTAAAGTTGGTAGGAAACTTCTCCACGTTTAGCAATAATGCGGAAAGGTCCGATGTAACGTGGGGCCAACTTGCCTTTGATACCGAAACGTTGGGTTCCCTTTAGAGGAGTAACCCGAAGGTAAGCCTTCTCATCCAGATTGTAGCTCTCTTGCCTATGATGACGATCATAGTAGCTTTTCTGACGAGACTGGGCTGCTTTCAATTGATCACGAACAATGCGAACTTGCTCTTCTGCTTCCTTGATCACATCCGGTCCAAAGAATTGTCTTTCACCGGTTTCTGACCAGTTTAGTGGTGTTCGACATCGTCGTCCATAAAGGAGTTCAAAAGGAGCCATGTTCAGACTAGATTGAAAACTATTGTTATAAGCAAATTCGGCGAATGGAAGAGACTTCTCCCAATTCTTTCCGAATGAGATAACGCAAGCTCTGAGCATGTCTTCAAGAATCTGGTTAACCCTTTCGACTTGACCGCTAGACTGAGGATGGAAAGCCGTACTAAAGGAGAGATGAGTTCCCATAGAATTTTGAAAGCTTCCCCAAAATCTAGAGGTGAAAAGGCTACCGCGATCAGACTTGATTTCCAAAGGAACACCATGTAGGGATACAATTCTAGGATGTACAAGTCCGCTAACTGGCTAGCAGTTATAGACTCGCGAACCAGAAGGAAGTGAGCAACTTTGGAAAGCCTATCTATGACAATGAAGATGGCATTGTTTCCTTTCTGGGTTCTTGGAAAGCCGGTGATGAAGTCCATACCAACTTTGTCCCATTTCCACTCGGGAATAGACAAAGGTTGAAGTGTACCAGCAGGTCTTTGATGTTCTGCCTTAATGCGACGACAAACATTTCCACTCGGACAAATTGAGCAATGTCTCTCTTCATCCTAGTCCACCAAAATCTCTGGTGTAGATCTCGGTACATTTTTGTGCTACCGGGATGAATTGAGAGGGGTGTGTCATGAGCTTCCTTGATGATGAGTTGCCTTAGTTCCCTATTCTTAGGTACTACCAAACGATTTTCAAAGAATACCGTTCCTTTGCTATCTGTGGAGAAACATTTAGCAACTCCGCTAGCAATGTTCTCTTTGATCCGGCGAACACCTCGTACACGCCTTTGGGCAAATATTATTTGATCCTCAAGAGTTGGTTTCGTCACCAAGGTAGAAAGATAGCCATGAGGAACAATCTCAAGATTGAGCTTGCGAAAGTCCTCATGAAGAAGTGGTTGATACTGCTGTAACATGAGGTTGTTACAGTACGACTTACGACTTAGTGCATCAGCCATGACATTGGCTTTGCCTGGGGTGTAAGAAATTCCTACGTCGTAATCTTTTATCAACTCAATCCAGCGTCTTTGCCTGAGATTAAGATCTGGCTGGGTGAAAATATATTTGAGGCTTTGGTGGTCGGAATAAATCTCACAACGATTACCAAGGAGGTAATGTCGCCAAGTTGTTAGAGCATGAACTACGGCAGCGAGTTCAAGGTCATGGGTAGGACAGTTCTCTTCATGTAGCCGCAACTGGCGTGAAGCATAAGCTACCACATGTCGATCTTGCAGAAGTATGCATCCTAACCCTTGCCGTGATGCATCACAATAGATCTCGAAATCCTTTTTGGTGTCTGGAGGTGCAAGTACGGGTGCAGAAGTCAATCTTCTTTTTAGCTCTTGAAAGCTTTCCTCACACTTGGGAGTCCATAAGAATTTCTTATCTTTCTTGAGGAGTTCAGTTAGAGGCTTTGCAACTTTAGAAAAGTTCTCGACGAAGCGACGACAATAGCTGGCTAGGCCAAGAAAACTCCTAACTTGCTTAACCGATTCAGGTGGAGTCCAGTCAAGGACGGCCTGAACTCTCTCGGGATTCATAGCAATGCCTTTTGCAGAAATCACGTGGCCTAAGTAGGTCACTTCTGGTAGCCAGAATTCACACTTGGAGAATTTAGCGTACAGGCGATGCTCTCTAAGTTTCATCAATACCAGCCTTAGGTGTTCGGCATGATCTTCTTCGTTCTTCGAGTAGATGAGAATATCATCAAGATAAACTACAACAAATTTATCTAGGTACTCCATGAAGATCGAATTCATCAAGCGTGATAAAGTAGCGGGGGCATTGGTTAAACCAAAGGACATGACGGTGTACTCGGAAAGACCATAACGAGTAGTAAAAGCCGTTTTGGGAATGTCCTCGCTTCGGATTCTGATCTGATGATAACCTAATCTCAAATCCCTCTTGGAGAAGACAGAGGATCCTGCAAGTTGATCATAAAGATCATTGATCCTGGGCAGTGGGTATTTGTTCTTTATCGTCGCTAAATTTAGCGGGCGATAGTCTACGCACATCCTTTCTGTTCCATCTTTCTTCTTTACGAACAGAACGGGGCAACCCCATGGCGATGAGCTAGGGCGGATGAAGCCTTTTGCCAACGAAGCATCAAGTTGGGTTTTTAGCTCGGCTAACTCATGTGGGGCCATTTTATATGGGCGTTTGGAAATTGGTGCGGTTCCTGGAACAAGATCCACTATAAATTCTACACATCTTTCGGGTGGCATGCCCGGCAGCTCTTCAGGAAAGACATCCGGGAAGTCACGAACCACCGGAATATCTTCAAGTTCGGGAAGGGGAAATACATTCAAGGAATGCACTTGGGTTCTGGTTCTGGGGGAGGTATAGTTGACTGTTTTTCCTAAAGGGTGGGTGAGTTTCACGGATTTTCCTCTGCAATCCAGGTAGGCATTCTGTCTTGATAGCCAATCCATGCCAAGGATGACATCCATATCTGAAGACTTGAGGGCTATGAGTGAAGCAAGGAATACTAAACCCTCAATTGCAATCTGATTACCATGGCTTACTCTATTAGTTTGCCATCTTGACCCTGGAGTTTGAATAATCATTGGGGTGGACAATTCAACAAAGGGTAACTCATGACGAAGTGCATAACTTTCCGACATGAATGAATGAGATGCTCCTGGGTCGAAAAGAACGGAAGTAGGAACATAATTGACTGGGAGCGTACCAAGAATGACGTCAGTGGTTTCGTCAGTCTCTTCGGCGGCGATCTGGTTCACACGTCCACGAGTGGCGGGAGGAACGGGTTTGGCGGTGCAGACCTTCTGGGGTGGCTTGCCACGACCATTGTTGTTGTTGCCTCCGGCACGGGGTGGAGCATTCTGGTGCTGGATCTGGTTCTGGGGACACTCACGAGAATAGTGGCCTGCCTGACCACACTTGTAACAGGCTCCGAAAACAGTGCGTGGAGCTGGGTTGTTTGGTGGAGCTGGGTGGAACTAGGTTGGTGGACGAGGCACCACATAGGATGGCCTCGGGGGGTTGTTCTGGCGGAACATGCTGTTTGGGATCCAGATCTTGCGCTTCTGGGAGCCAGAACTGGATGAACTGTCGTCTCTGGGATGTTTGCGAAAGTCGTTGGGGGTGTTCATGTCCTCTGCCTTGATGGCCTTGTTGACAAGGACCTGGAAGGTGGCAAAGTCATGAAGGTTGAGCTCACGACGGAGTCCAGAGTTGAGGCCACGACGGAACCTCTCTTGTTTCTTGGAGTCGGTGGAGACTTCTTCTGTTGCGTAACGAGAAAGTCGGTTGAACTCACGACTGAACTCATCAACAGTCCTTCTGCCTTGAGTGAGGTTGCAGAATTCCTCACGCTTGCGGTCCATAAGACCCTTGGGAATGTGGTGCTCGCGGAAGGACGTGCAGAATTCCTCCCAAGATGCAGGTGGTCCAACGGGGCGGATATTCAGAAAGTTCTCCCACCAAGAACTAGCTGCACCTTCGAGGTGATAGGTGGCATAGCTGACCTTGTCACCAGTTGCAACACGGCCTGCTTGGAGCTTCCTCTCGATGCTGTGAAACCAGTCATCGGCGTCAAGGGGCTCGGTGGAGTAACTGAAAACTGGGGGATGAAGCCGGATGAAGTCGTTCAGGGAAACCAACTCATTGCGCTGCTGAGTGGTGTTGCGAGCAATGACTTCTAGCAGGTGGTGAGAGTCTCGGCGGTTCCTCTCGACCTCCATCAGAACCTGAGCCATCGTGGGTGGGGGTGGAAGGTTGCCTTCCTCCTGGTCATTCCCACGACCCTGGTTACGACCAACTTTGCCACGGGTTCCTTGAGACATCCTGAGGTGAAAAACCAAAGTCAAACAGAGTTGAATTGAAGAGTCTAATCAAGGTATTGAAGTACTGGAAGGATTACAGAGCAAAGGAAGTAATCATCTTGAAAACATGGTGATAAAGCATACAAGCCATATATTCACAAGCTGTCATACAAACCATACATCGTTTTAGTACGAGCACCAAGCTAATACAAACGTGATGAAGATGATACATCCTTCAGAGGCACTCTGACTTCCTATACATTATTTATCTAAGCCTCTGGAACTTAGACACCTTGCACACAATACACTAAGATACTACTACATCATCACTAAGTAAGACCACAGGCGGTCTCACTCATCTCCATCTCCATAGTAGTCCTCATAAAAGTTACCCGCGTATTCCGGTAGCTGGAGGTGACCATCGGAAAACACGGAGGCTTGTGGGCCCTGATATCCATTTGGGCAAGGATGGGGCCTAGGTCCAGCGTAGGGTGGAAGCAAAGGACCACGGGGTGGAAAAATGCCTCCAATCTCGGGCCAAGCAACTCGAGAAGGCATCTGAGTCCTCACTGGGTAGATCGCATCATGCTCAACTAATCCCACGCTCACAAAGGGTGCCAAAAGGGTCAGTGCTCGATACAGACGAACACGGGTGGCGTGGAGCTCGAAAAGGAGAGCGCGTGCATCACGATCTCTGTCACTAGCAAACCTAGCAGTCACCTGGAGTGTTGGATCCTCTGCAGAGTGATCTGAGTAGAGTCCGGTGTAATATCCCTCTTCTCCTGGAAGTGCAGCAGGTATATAGCGGAAAGAAGTCTCTCTCAGTAAAGTGTGCTCCTCTCTCAGCAGTGTCATACATGAATATGCAGCATCCTACACAGCCATCTTCTCAGTAACGCCAATGCCATGTCCAAAGTGGATTGGCTGGATGACTCCAACGTAGTGCGGGTAGATCCGGACGATGCAGTGGAATTGCGTCTGGTTGAAGTCGTGGAACTGCTCCTCGACTGTATACTCAGGGTACCATCGATATCCCACATAGGACATCATCTCGATCAACGTGGCGGGATGGCCACGCACACCGAGGCACCTGGTCAAACGAACAATCTACCGAGGGGGAAGATCTGCCATCTGAAACAGAAAGGAGTTTGCAAATGCATCAGATTATGAGATAAACCTGGAATGACTCGGACAGCATAACGGCTGTAATTGTAAGAAATGACAATTTCTTTCAATCATGAAAAACAACACTTACATAATACGATGTAAGAAATCAGCATTACAACAATGCTAGGAAACCGGACAAAACTTTCCTACGGCTATAAGGAAGCAAACAACGAGATGTGCTAATCAGACAGAGGAGAGCCTAGTCCTATCTTCCCGTAGAATAAGATGAGGGTGACTGAGAACTCACAACGAAGGGGGTAAGGAGAAAAAAGAAGCCTTACGTTATTCCCTTATATACCCAGAGTAACTATATAACTATAGCAAGCTAGACTAAACTTCGGCCAAGGCTACTAGTCCTACAGTCAGTCCTGCTCCGATACCAAGTCTGTCGGGACCCGGGGTTAGCGTATGCAAGTCCATCTAAGACATAGTCATATGGAGAGCCGAGAACCGTACCCACTTGTCTAAGAAGACAAGGCCAAGCACAGAACGTTCTCGGAAAGCATCGTACGTGAGGGGCATCCCATCCAGGCCGGATGATCAACTGAGATGGGTCCTCATCGTCCGCACACAAGTCTAATAATATGGGTGGTGAACTCCCATATTCAAAGACAAGTCGCCTCAACCATGTTATCGACTATCTCATAACTCTTACATAGACTTACTCCAGCCCGATCACTTAGTCGGGGTCTAGGGCGGGCTCGATCATACCACAAAGTGTGCACGAGACGGAGTCTCGAGCAATCGCATCGCGATGCCCCAAGCTGCGCACATCTAAGGGCCACTTGGTGTATGAAAGACCGCCAGCCAGAACACAACTAAGGTCTCGAAAACCCATACAAAGACATGCATGTTATAAACATACACGCAGCACACATGCCTTGTATGAACAACAGGTACCATTGCAATTCTCTACAAAGTATACATTTTTATTGATAACTCTTATAGATTGCAAACAGAGATCACAAACATGTGATCCAACATTACAACACAAGCGGAAGCAAATTATGTCTGAGCACAGACAAGTTTAACAAATGCCTTAAGAAGCCTTATTTAAACACAAGCCCTCCACGAGGGAACCAGTCGTCTGACTGAGACTAGACTAGTTGTCTTCAGTCGTCCAGCTCGATGAAGAAGCCACCTTCGGGGTCAGTGGCATCATCTAAAACATAGATTAAGCAAACGTGATTACAAAGTCGTACTCAGCAAGACTTACGTAGGAGCTATACTACTCATGCACATGTATCAAGGTAAAGGGAGGTGGGGTTTCACTTGCAGAAATGCCAGCTTTGACTTGGCTAGTCCTGAACTACGAGTACCAGACTTGAGGTAAGAAGCGTACACGAGTCCACTACTTTCTCCAACCAATTACACCACTATGGTGCCTTCCTCGACTTCCCCACGAGAAAGCACGCCATAGCACTCACACTTATCTTGGTGTGTTTTAGAAGTATCCGGTTCAAGTTATCTCATAATCAAGCTAAGCTTTCCAAGCAGTCCATAACCGCGGACGCGGCTATTCGAATAGTTTTGTTAACCCTGCAGGGGTGTACCGCTACACACACATGATCATCATTTACCGCCTTTCTACTCGACACCGTTCAAGAAGTGTCGGCGAGGATGCTCACCACAACTGTTACCTCATAGCCGATCTAGTCCGAGAAAGCTGCCTACTTGGGTTGGTTACCACAATCGTGAACCCGGCCGGTTTACCGAAATTGACCCAAGTGATGTGTGCGTGGTGCATAAGCCGGTCTCGGATGAGCCGTTCTCTCACTTAGCATCCAGGCCACAAGCCTACCAGAACTCCGAACTATTGCGACATCTGGACATCGAAAGGTATGAGTTAGTAAGTTGAGAGGGGTCAGTGAGCCCAATGTGTGGTTGTACTCTTCATCTTGGATCACCACACAAGAACTCGTACTAGGGCGGTGTTCAACAAGACAACCCACGGTGTACTCCTACACAGCCTCCCATCGTTCACCTTGTATTAGGGTCGATTCACCAACACTTTTCTACCATCATCAACATGATCACTACCATCCCGACTCACATCACAGTATCAACATGGTATCATACTAAGCATGCAATAAGCGATAACATTTGCAGGGGCCAGATGATATCAACCAACTCCTACATTTGCTAGGATTGTGGTTTGCTTACTACTGTGACAAAATGATAGGTCATGCAAAGGAATGGGTTTATCTTTGCGGTAGAAACGTAGCATGGTGATCATACTAAACAATGCATAAGCGAGACATGAGAGGGAAGTGGGATTTTATCGACATGATCAATGGGGGTTTGCTTGCCTTGTTGACGAGGTTCGGGCTCGGGGTCTTCAACGAAGGGGGCAGCCTCCTGCTCCGGTTCCACCTCTACTCGACAAACAATAAGCAAAGTAGCAAAGTAAATACGATGCACAAACACATGATGGAAGTTTGAATCTTGATGTACATGCTTTGATGTGTGAAGCAATCCCATTTAAATGGAGTATATTGCAAATTGAATTGCAAATTCAAACTCCACATTTGAATTCAAATTAACCAAGTTGCATGTGACATTGTTTGATCATTTTGAATCTTCTTCAAATGTGTATGATATGCCTCTGAAGTGTTGTTAAATTGTAGCATAATTCCATGGTTCAAGTTGCCAAATCATTTGAATTGAATTTGAATTAATTACAAATAATTCAAATGACATATGCTACTGGTCCCATTTTAAAATCAACTCCAACATAGTTGAAAGTTGCATATTTGGAAAGATAATTTTCTCCTGATCATTTTTCATATATTATTTGTCGAATTTGGAGTTAATATGAATTTTCTATGAATTTCCAAAGTTTGGGGCATTTTCTGGAATTTCTGGAATTTCTTTAAAACAAATAATCTCTGGAAATTCTTTTAAAATGATTTATTGCGTCAGTGCTGGCGTCAGGGGGGGGCTGACAAGGGGGTCCCACCTGTCAGTGGCTGTGTTTAATTAACCGTGGGGTTAAATTAATCGAGTAGCTTAATTAAGCCACGGGGCCCACTGGTCAGTGACCCAGGGGGTCATTAGCTGGGTGATTAAGGGGGGGGGGTTTGGCTGACACGCCGGCGGCTAAACGCCGGCGACTGGAGCCGCGGCGGCGACTCGCCGGAATGGGCTAGGGGCCACGGGAGGCCACGGGGACGACACCAACGGGTGCAGGGACTTCGTCCGCGTCTTCTGGAAGCAGCAGGGGGTCACGGGGAGCTCGAAGTCGACGGCGGCGACGTCTCCGGCGGCAACAGAACGGCGGCGAGGTCGCAGATGTTGCTGTAGTGCATGGTTTGAGTCGATTCGGGGCGCGTTCGAATGCTAGCACACGCAGGAGTCAAATGCGTGCACTGGAGCTTCATGACAGGCACTGGAGCGTGGAGGTCGACGACCATGGCGGCGAGGTGCTCGGGTTCCATGGCGGATCCGGCTAGAGGAAGCAATCGAGAGGGGAGAAAGAGGGATTTTGACCGTGAGCTCACCCTGAGTCTAACTGGAGCGGCGGCTTGCTCGGGGAGGCTCTGGTGCGGCCGGAATTCGAGGTCGATCCACGGCGGCCGGCGACGAAGACGACGAAGTTAGCAAGCTCGTGGAAGCGTCTGGCTCCGATTCATTCTGCAGGCTGATGAAGACGACGTCTGCGGTTCCTCTGGACAGCTCGAGGCGTCGCGGGGAGCACGGTGGCCACGCGGGGGCTCGACGGCGCTCCGGCGTCCTTCTCGGGCGGCGATGAATCGGGTGAGAGAGGAGGGGAGGGAGCTCGTGGAGGGGGAGAACGGAGGGGAAAAGCTTCAGGGCATCTCCAGGCGCGAGAAGAGGGCACGGGGCGGCCTGGAAGGTCTTCGACGACAACGTGTCGTCCCCGGCTGACTCGGTGGCATTCCACCGAGCAGCTTGGAGGCGCGGGGCGGGGAAGAAGACCCCGCTGCCCTTGTGGGCCGGCTGGGCTGGGTGGGCCGGCTTCTCCTAGGCGCCAGGTAAGGATTCTTCTTCCTTTTCTATTTTTTCTTTTCTGTCATTTGTTTTGCTGAGCTAAAATAAATAGCTAGGCATTTTATTAAATGCTGAAATTTTTTCTGTGGCTTCATAATGATATAGACTATGCATTATAAAGTTTCAACATTTTTAAAATTCAAATAATTTGAATCTTAACTCAAATAGGGTTATTTTTCTTGTATTCCAAGGCACTGTTTGAATATTTGAAAAATCTATGAGCATGGGGTGGGTCCCACATCACTTGATATGTGATCACACTCATTTATAAGACTTTTCAAAAATCTAACATGAATTTTTGGAGAAGATTTTTATTTGGCCTTTTGAATTAATTCATCTGGGGGGTGTTCCTTCTCCCATTTGCTTTTGATTTTTTTGATTTCAAAGATTTCTTTTGAAATTTTGACATGATGCAAGGTTACTTTGATCCTAGCACATTACCTAACAGAGGGTTCTGACACGTGCGGAGCCTTGTAATGGGCAGTTGGTACACCCCTGCAGGGTTAAATCTTTTCGGGAAGCCGTGTCCACGGTTATGGACGACTTGAGACCTACTCCTTGTTCATAGACAACAACAACTGAGATAATTTTAATATAACTTGATCAACGTGTGTGTGCCTTGACTGCTTCTTCTTCGTCGGGATGCGAAGAGGAGGACAAGGATAGGATAGGTGTTATGATTCTTCGTCGGGATTCCTCATCGAATGCTGGGCTTCTTATCCTACTCTCTAGATCGTTAGCCACTTCACAAATGCTAGTGCGGCAGCAACCTCACCATCTACCCCTTCCTTACCGTAAACTACTAGTTTTCCTAGAATGACGAATGATGAAGTCCTTGCTGGGTCAGATGACCACTACAGTTGGATGCTGAGTACTTCTGTACTCATGATACTACCCCCAAACTGTTTTCAGGGTTCTTGATCGACAACAGGTACGGTGATCGACGTTTCACGTGGAGACTCGACGACGACTAGTTAGGCAGATCCCGGCGGAGGGCCTGGACCAGTGTGGTTATGGGATCGATGTTTCTCTTTGCTAGTAGGCATTTGATTGTAGTTTGTACTCAGACATGTATCTTCCGATGTTGTATTGTATTTAAGGCAGTTGTATGCCGATTGTATGAGATGTTGTATCCTTGTATCTGTAATGTTGTGATGTCATGTTGGAAATCCGGGGCATATGACTTCGTCATATGTCGCAGTGGGACCGATATGTGCTTCGTCCCCGGATCTGGATGGAAACATCTAGATCGGGCCTTACAATTGTGAGGTGTATGTTAGGAAACTACATCCTGACAAAATCGAATCAAAGGCGGATAAGTGCATCTTTGTAGGCTATACAAAGGAAACTTTTGGATACACCTTCTAGAATCAGTCTGAGGGCAAACCGTTTGTTGCCAAGACTGGACACTTTCTCGAGAAGAGTTTCTCTTGAAATAGTTAAGTGGGAGGAAAAATAGACCTCGATGAAGTGACTGACCAATCACTCCAAATGGAAGAACCGGCAACAAAAATTGTTCTGGAACCTTCTTCCAAAGTGGCAGATGAAGAGAATGGACAGAACGACATTCATAACGATCATGACATACATGGTGATCATGATGAGAATGGAGAGGAACCTATTTTGCCACGTAGGTCATCAAGAGTCTGTCAAGCTCCTGAGTTTTACGGACAACTTGTGAATGCAATCTCGACTATTGAGTCAGATGAACCTACGAGTTACAAAGAAGCAATGGAAGGATATGTGCCCTAGAGGCAAATTAATAAAGATATTTGTTACATATCCGTTTTGTTCATAATAGGTTTTATACTATGCTATAACTGTATTACTTGGAAATAATAATACACGTGTGGTATAAAACACAAGTCCGTAGTTTAACTCGGGTAAACTATCTCATTGGACAATTGATTGATCAATCTTCCCTGATCATGGCGACACTTAAGTCCATTGACAATGAGGTCATGTCATTGGGAGAATGATGTGATGGACGCACACCCACCTAAAGCATTGTAATGTGATCGGTCACATAGTTTAGCATTGCGATTACTTTGTAACGTATGGCTTAGTCCTTCGACCGTAATGATCATACGTAATTGTCATCTATGAGGAGACTTTGATTTTTATCCCACCGCCTCACTGAAATATGCTGGCTATAACGGTGCACTTTGGGTATTCCGAAATAGACGGTTGCTGAGTATGTTAATAGATCAGAGAGGTATTTGTCAGTCCAAGTAATGGAAAGGTACTCTGGGCCCACTCGGTGATATTGCATCAATATTTTGTAAGAAAGTGACTAGGTCATAGGAGATACAATAATCACGGACGAGTAAACTTGTTTGTTCTGAACGAGATGTGAACACGGTATGTTGGATACCGACGATCAAACCTCGGACAAACAAAGTACCGCAGCACAAAGGGATTACGTCGTATAGTTAACGGTGTCCAAAAGCAATTCAAGTTCATTCGATGGAAGCGCAGGGGATGTCAAGGATTGTATCCAGGTCCAACTGACTAGTCATTTATCAATGAGAGTGTCTCGATCATGTCTGCTGTTTCCCGGACCGTTAGGGTGTTACACTTAAGGGCAATCAATGCATAGGGATAGATTCGGGATCATGGGTGAAATAGGAGAAATCACCGGAATAGTTCCAGAGGAGAGAGGAAGTTGTTCCGAACATTTTTTAAAGGTTAAAAATAAAGATTAATTGTATTTAATAATGTTTTATTATCTAATTCTCTGAATTAAATATTAAAATATATTTAAATCAATTTGAAAAGTGGAAAAAGGGTTATTGGGCCATATGGGCCCATTAGGGAGGAGGGGGTTTCCCCCTTGGGCTTTGCGCCAAGGGTG
Source organism: Bromus sterilis (assembly GCA_950022295.1). Taxonomy (NCBI): domain Eukaryota; kingdom Viridiplantae; phylum Streptophyta; class Magnoliopsida; order Poales; family Poaceae; genus Bromus; species Bromus sterilis. The sequence goes on along the minus strand of OX465596.1, from coordinate 339,092,027 downwards.
GGGCCCATCCCCCTCCCTTGGCCGGCGCACCTCCCCCCAATGGGGTTTAGTCCCACATGGGGAAGGGGAGGAGGATGGCACCCCCCCTTGGCCTATATAAGGAGGGGTACACCCCCCTTTTCCCAACACAAAAAAATCTCTCTCCCTCTCCTTCTCCTATCTAGTGAGTGGACTCCCCTTGTGTGGAGGCTACACCTAGTGTGGAGTTCTCCACCATAGCAGGTTGTCGCTCTGTCGGAGTCGGGATCCGAATCCATCTTTATTCCGCTGCCCGCCTGGTTCGGGGCTCGGAGGGAACATTGATTGTACCGTACGTGTATAATCTCTTCGAGGCACTACACCTATGGTGCTACTTCATCGCTGGAGGTCAACCGAGAGTCTCCATCGCTGGTGGTCTTCAACACGATAGGGAGGTCGTAGTTCTGAGTCTACACCAGCCACGTTCGCAAGAATGTTTCCCTCTTTCGGTCTTCAAAGGTATGAACTCCGATTCCCTCCGTTACTTTACATCGCCATAGCATAGATCTTGGGTTCGGGTATCGTAGGTATGAAAATTTTGTGTTTTCTGCCCCGTATCCCAACAGTTATGTCCCCGAGGCGATTATGAACCGTCTGAAGGCTGATTTCCGCAACCTCATTCAGGGCAACAAAACTGTCGAGGCATATCAGAGGGAATCCTCCGCCTCGCCCGCTATGCTGCTAGTGACCTCCCAAATGATGCAAGGAGAAAAGAGAAGTTTCGCGATGGACTCAACTCAGATCTCCAGCTTGCACTAGCTTTTCTCGTCTTCCCCGACTTCGCCACCCTGGTGAACCAGACTATCACTCTCGAGACCGCTCAGCTTAAGTTCAAGGGCTCGCCGAAGAGCCCCCGTGATGCTGGCTCATCTTTGGGCAAAGCACAGAAGCAACGCGTCTGGATTCCGCACAACGTGTATCGTCCACCTGACCCTGCACCAAGGCCGTCATATGTTGCACGCCGTTTGCCTCCGCCCTCGCCGAGACAGCCAAAGACTGAGACTGCACCCCTCCGTCCTAAAGATGGACTGTGCTTCAAGTGCCGTCAGCTAGGTCACTTTTCCAGAGACTGCCCCCAGCAACAGAATCAACTGGTAGTTCACCCTGCTGGTCGCGTAAATGGCCATGGAAACAACAAGACCCCCAACTATAACACTTGGTCTTCTGCTCACACTCGTGGTCATGCTTACCACATTGACGTTGATGAAGCTCAGGAACAACCTGCTACCGTGATAGGTACCCTTCTCGTTAACTCAATACCTGATATTGTTTTAGTTGATTCAAGAGCATCACATTCATTCATGTTTGGAGCATTTGCATTCAATTATGGAATACAACACGAAAATATGCATACCCCCTTAATAGTCCGGACTCCCGGTACCTAGTGTCGTGTTGACATGGTTGCACCTGACCTCATCGTTGAGACCGAGGGATTCGAATTCATTGTTTCCCCGCACATTCTGAAAACCTCCACCATCGACCATATCATTGGCATGGGTTGGTTGAAGGCTCACGATGCCACACTATTTTGTGGCAATAAAGTCGTCCAACTCTTTCACCCCTGCGGCGAGGTTGTGAACCACACCGCCCGAATGACCAGAGATGCTGAAACGCGGTTCTATATGATGAGCGCTTTGAATGCCGAACCTCTGGAAGGAATTGAGAAAGTTCCAGTCATTTGCGATTTTTCTAACCTCTTCTCAGAAGAACTGTCGGGGATACCCCCGATCAGAGAAGTTGAATTCGTCATCGACTTGAAGCCCGACACCATCCCTATTGCTAAGCGCCCTTATAAGATGCCACCTCATCACCTCCTTGAGCTGAAGAAGGAGACCGTCATGGCACTCAACAAAGGCTTCATCTATCATAGTTCATCTGCTTGGGGAGCACCTTCGCTCTTTGTCAAGAAGAGTGATGGAACGAACAGTTTGGTGCAAGATTACCGACCTATCAACTAGGCCACGATACAGAACAAGTACCCACTTCCTCGGATAAATGATCTGTATGATCAACTTGCTGGATCCAAGGTATTTTCTAAAATCGACTTGAGGATGGGCTATCACCAAATCCGAGTCTGTGAAGAGGACATTCCAAAGACCGCCTTCATTACTCGCTATGGTTCATACGAGTACACCGTCATGTCCTTTGGCTTGACGAATGCCCCAGCCACCTTCTCCTGATTGATGAACTATATATTCATGGAATACCTCGACAAGTTTGTCGTGGTTTATCTAGATGATATCTTAATATACTCCAAGAATGAAGAAGAACATGCTGAACATCTTCGTCTTATACTGGAAAAGCTTCAAGAACACAAACTCTATGCTAAGTATTCTAAGTGTGAGTTCTGGCTTCCCGAAGTAACCTGCCTTGGTCATGTGATTTCCAAGGATGGCGTTGCCGTCAACCCAGAACGTATCTAGGCTATTCTTGACTGGACTCCGCCCAAGACTATCAAGCACGTCCAAAGTTTCCTCGGCCTTGCCAGCTATTATCGTCGTTTCGTCGAGAACTTCTCCAAGATTACCAAGCCTCTGACTAATCTTCTTCACAAAGGCGTCAAGTTTGAGCGGACCGATAAATGCCAAGAAAGTTTTCAAGCTCTGAAGGACACAAGCTCACTTCTCCCCCAGGGCTTGCTCCCCCTGATACTCAGAAGGTACTACTAGAAAAATAGCTATAGCTAATATGGACACTAATGGCGCACGGAGTATGTGGTGCGCCATTACTACTTTTTAATGGCGCACCTTTGCATAGTGCGCCATTAAGCACCACGTTAGTAATGGCGCACCCGGTCAGAAGTGCGCCCTAACTCTCTTTCTCCTGGTCCCACACTACTCCCCAGACGTAGTAACGGCGCACCTGGAAGTGGTGCGCTATTACTACCCACGGAAACTAATGACGCACCTTATACTAGGTGCGCCATTGCTAATCTAATCCCACCCCGGCTGGCCCTCCACCCCTATAATTAATTAATCCCCACCGGCCTGGTCCCGCGCTCGATCCATCTCTATCTCCCCATCTCCCCACAAGCAAACCCTACCTCTCTCTCTCCCCATCTCGCCGCCTCTCTCACGACCGCGGTCCGGTAAGCCTCGCCACGCCACCCTGATCCCTACCGCCCTCGCCGATCGGGTCCTCTCTCTCTCACACACACACACCGCCCTCGCAGATCGGGCCATCTTCTCTGCCGTGGCGCCACTCACCGGACGCCACCTCTTCCCCGTCTTCCTCCATCGCCTGCGACCCCGCTCCTCCGGTAAGCCTCCCCCTCCCTCCCTCCCTCCCTCTCTCTCTCCCTATATATCTCTCCCACCTCGTGCCCCCTCGCAGATCGACCGCGGCCGCCATCGCGTGCACCCGACCTCCGCTACGCCGCCCCCTCCCGATCTCCTCCAACGCGTCGCCGCCCGCCAGATCTCCCTCCGCCCGGTGAGTCCCCTTCCCTCCCTCCCTCCCTCCGCGATCCTGGTGTATCTAGGCATTACTATGAGATTCAAGCGTGTAAAACAAAAACTGAGGTAAAAGAGCTTGTTGTTCAGTTTTTGCTATTGCTTTGTTGTTCTTGCTATTGCTTTGATCCAGACCTATATTATTAACCCGGGGCTAGAGTAAAGTAAAAACTTTCTGATTAGTTCGTTTGACTGGACTTCGACAGGTGGCTGGATAGGGGGAGGCGCCGGGGATCTCATTGTCTTTGCAAGAACACCATCTTCAGGTACTGCTAGTTAAAAAAATCTCTTGTGTGATAAGGACTTGGTCTCCTGGACACAGCCTGTGATTGTGTGATTATTTGATATCTAAGTTGTATTGCAAAGGTTATAGTTATACAGTCTGCTCTAGTTGTTTGGCTTAATTATGAATTCAACTTATTGATTTGGTATACCCATTTGACGATCATTTATGTTAGTGCGATAAATATTCGATAATCTGATTTTGACACCAGCAGTAGCATTAATGATTTATGTAAATCAACAGCACCATTGATTCATAGAGTTGTTGTGGTTAGGCCATTCTGATAAACATTTAGTTTACTTTCCATTCTGTTTTGTTGTACACAATTCTAGTCTAGACTGGAACTATAGTACTGTGGTGCTAAATCAGTGTTGTTGCATCGATTTTAATTGTAAATGATAAGTATTGATTGATGTGAGAACTCCATGTTGCATTTAGCTATTTCCTCTCATGTACATCCATATGCCTCAAATTTGTTACCTCAATGTGCAAGTATGAGAAATTTTTGGCGTGAAGACCCGCCGATGACAACCGAAGAATACAGGCAGTTGGTAAGGACGTTCGATGATGCAAGGTGTGCGCGGATACGCAACGCATCCCGTCGTTGGTACGTCTTGATGCATGCGCTCTAGGGCGCGCAGAACAAGAGGAGGCCAGATCAAGCGGAGATCGAGAAGAAGCGGCGCGAGATGGATTGTGCTTTGTATGAATTGGCACAGTTGATTATGCTAGAGTCGACCAACAAGGAGCGTGCACGGATGCCTCAGCTGCCATGGTGATACCACGCCGCTCTGTTCCTCAAGTGGGCAGTGGACGAAGGGATATCAGAAGATCCGATCCAGCGACAGAGGTGGAGCTGTGTCAGGGACATCACTAGTGGGAGCTCATCGTGACCACAGCCCTCGATCTTGATCTATATGATTGTAATTTAGATATCGACTTGTAATGTGAAGGCAAACTCTCTACTCGCGGGGCTATTAATCTTGATCTTCAGAGACTAATATGATGAATTGTACTCAGAGACTAATCTTCTGTTGTATTCGGAGACTTTTATTGTATTCGATAAATCTGCTGTTTATATATTGTGTTGTTTATATCTGTGCTACTTGTATTTCGTAACCTCTGCAAATACAGAAAAGAAAAAAGAAAAAACCTAATATTCATAGTAGTGGCGCACCCCTGGACTTAGTAATGGCGCACTCCTGTTGCGCCATTAGTAACCCGGATAGTAATGGCGCACCAAATGTGCGCCATTACTATCACTTAGTAATGGCCTGCTAGTAATGGCGCACCTAATGTGCGCCATTAATTTCAAAAACAAGTGCGCCATTAAAGCCCTTTTTTCCAGTGGTGAGGACTTCGTGATATATTGCGACGCGTCTTGTCAAGGATTAGGCTGTGTCCTAATGCAAGAGCGCAAAGTGATTGCTTATGGCTCTTATGAGTTGCGTGCTCACGAAGAAAACTATCCAGCTCATGATCTCGAATTGGCAGCGGTAATTTATGCATTGAAGATGTGGCGACATTACCTCGTTGGTAATCGTTGTGAGATCTACACTGACCACCAAAGCCTGAAGTACCTGTTTACTCAGCCGGACCTGAATCTCCGCCAGCAGATATGGATCGAGACAATAGCCGACTACAACATGGGAAATTCTTACACCCTTGGCAAAGCTAATGTGATGGCTGATGCCTTGAGCCGCAAACCCTACTGCAGTGAACTTGAGGTTCAAATACACTAACCCCGATTGTATGAAGACCTTCGACAGCTGAACCTTGAGATTGTTCCACTGGGATATGTGAATTCCCTTGTTGTTCAAGTAGACCTCGACAAAGACATCAAGTTCATCCAAAAAGCTGACTCGGATGTCGAAAATATGAAGCGATATCTCGCCACAGAGACGCCCTCAGTCTACAGGCTTGCTGATGATCAAGCGTTGTACTTCAAGAGTCGTCTAGTGGTTCCTAGCAAGGGCAATCTAAACTTGACTCCCGATGTTATGAAAGAAGCTCATGATACCCTGTTGTCGATCCACCCAGGTAGCAACAAGATGTACCAAGACCTTCCTCAGCGGTACTAGTGGCCTGGCATGAAGAAAGACATTGCTCGTTATGTTGATGAGTGTGACATTTGCGGTCGCGTCAAAGCAGAACATGAAAGACCTGCTGGAACTCTGCAACCACTCTCAATTCCTGAATGGAAATGGGAAAAGATTGAAATGGACTTCATCGCTGGTTTTCCGCGATCACAGAAGGGTCATGACGTGATCTTTGTCGTCATCGACCGATTCTCCAAGGTTTCCCACTTTCTTCCAGTCAAGGAGACGATCTCTGCTAGTCAGTAAGCAGACTTATATGTGTCCAGAATTATTTCCCTCCACGGTGTTCCGTTGGAAATCAGTTCAGATCGTGGCAGCATTTTCACCTCGAAGTTCTGGGATAGTTTCCAAGAAGCTATGGGCACTCACCTGAATTTCAGCACTGCTTATCACCCCCAGTCGCAGGGGCAAGTCGAACGAGTCAACCAAGTGCTTCAAGATATGCGTCGAGCTTGTGTCATCTCATTCGGTAAGAAATGGGAGGAATCTCTTCCATTTGCTGAATTCTCGTACAACAATAGCTATCAAGCTAGTCTGCAGATGGCACCCTTTGAAGTTCTTTAGACGTAAGTGTCGAACCCCTCTGAATTGGTCAGAAATTAGGGATCGAACTGACGGGGATGTACCCCGACAAATCCCATGGTCAGTGACCCTGGGTTAGTCATGAGAGGCACAGGTTGGATGATAGCTCGTCGGCTAACATGAGGATACGTTCCTGCTCGATATTATTGGTCGGAGATGGCGATTACAGGGTGGGCCGAGGCTAGTGCACACAAGGCTAGGGTTACAGATTTTCTTTCTCGACGTCTCCCCTCTTAGCCTTTATATAATAGGCTAGGTCTCGGGGAGTCCGTCTGGGATTACATATGAGGATTCCTAACTCTAATCCTGTACCGCACGGAAAGTTTGCACCTTCCTTATGAGTCACGGACTCCTACGTCGGTGCCACTAGTGGGCTAAGGCTGGGCCCAGGCGGCATCTTTGTGGGCCTTCTGTCTTTGGGTACACCAGGTAGGCTCATCCGTAGGAGTCGTGGGGTCACCCCCTCGTCAGTAGCCCCCGAGTGCATGGGGGACTCGAAGAGTCGCGCAGGGACTCGAGTCCATTATTGCATTGTTCTGATGTGCGCACGGTTCAACCGCGGGTCACTTGCAGTCTGGGCCATGACAAAACCTGTTTCGAGGGATGTTAAGCTGAAAGGGCCCAAGGAGTCAACTGGTCGAGCCTTGGTGAATTGCACTAGTGGCAAAAACCGCAGTAGCCCAATCAAACTCAAGTCCCTCGACATGAGCTTGGAGCACTGGTGTCAAGAAAAAGTCATGCCAGTGCAGGTCTTAAAGTGATCAGTTGCCGCCAGTAAATTTCATAGCCTAGGCGCGTCCGCCCGGCTTTTTCTATCATTCGAGCGCATGGAAAAGGTTGGGAGTGAAATCGCTCTGCGGCAAGTCCCAGCACGGCCGATCTGCGCAGCGGGGTCTTACCTACACGCTAAGCTTGCGTGGCATCTGGGCACAGTGTATCGTGTTCTAGGAATATGTATTTTTATTGAGGCGCGGAGCCTAGTTATTGATGCACCCACTTGGAATAAACAATCAAGTGAGCTGTTTTAGCAGTCCTTCGCGGAGCTTTGCTGAGTGCTCGGGCGAGGAGCAAATTTAGAGGAATATTTGCTTAGGAGGTCGTCGAGTGTTCGAGTACGTAGAGTTTGCGAGTAATTACTCGAGTATCACTTTCGCTCTCCAGGTGAGGGAGCACCCGATACTCTGGGATCGCTCGATCTAGCGAGTGCAAGCCTGTTATCTTCTTTCGTGGTGAGGGAGCACCCGAAACTCTTCATGTGTGCGAGTAATCACTCGAGCACGTCTTTTCTTTTAGGTGAGGGAGCACCCGAAACTCTTTATGGGTGCGAGTAATCGCCCGAGCACATAATTACTCTTTAGGTGAGGGAGCACCCGAAACTCTCATGGAGATGCTCCCGATGGGAGTAAAATGTTTTCCCCATCGGAAAAAGATTTAAAAGGTTGAAATTCTGAGGCTGGGAAACGTACTCGATACGTCTTGTGGGGATGTGGCGCTGGCTTGGTATTTCTGGTATCTCTGACCATTGTAGTCTATCAAAGGAAATGACTTGGCGTTGTCCCGCCGAAAATTTCGCTTCGTGTGATGATGGTCCTCTTTTTGCGCGTGTAGTGGGCGGTGCTGTTACTGAGCCGATTGGGTTTTCCATGTTTTTCGCCTGTCGTGGGATCATGCGACGTTTACTGGCTGCTGGGATTGAACGGTGCCCCTGCTCACCTAGCTGGTGGTTAAATACCGAGCGGCTGAGTAAATTTTAGGTTTTACCCAGCCATTTCCTTCTCCCCTCGCTGCTAGACTTCACCTGTTCTTAAGCCTTCTCCTTCCTCCTGTTGCTTCTTGCTGCGGGATTGATGAGACAACGCGCTCCCGTGCTGCTCCGAAATCGGCCAACATGTCTGGAAAGTGGGAGCGCTCGAATTTTGGGGTTGCAGATCTCGGCCCGCTGATTGCTGATGGCTTGGTGGCTGGAGATGCCGTGTGGATTCCGGGGGATGAACCTGTTCCCGCTCCTGCGCCAGATGAGCGGGTGTGCTTTCAGGCGTTCTTCCCTCACGGGTTTGCCCTTCCGATTCACCCTTTTGTTCGTGGTTTGCTATACACCTATCAGCTTCAACTGCACAATTTGACTCCCAATGGGATTTTTCACATTGCTTGCTTTATTACCCTTTGTGAGGCTTTCTTGGGGATCTATCCCCATTGGGGGCTCTGGAAGCACCTCTTTTGTATAAAGAGGACGAATTCTGAGTATGCTGTAGGTCAGGTGGGTATATCTATTAGGGAATCCAAATCGTACTTTGATTTGGAGATGCTTGACTCCGTCAGTGCTTGGCGGAAAATTTGGTTCTATCTGAAGGATCAGCACGTTACTGGGAAGCGATTTGGTCTTGCTCCCTTTAATTCTGAAGCGCGAGTAGTCAAGCAGGCTTCATGGTCCCATTATTTGTCTGCAAAAGAGTCATCTGAAGTGGCTCCATTGTTGGAGAGGGTTGCTCTAGTAAAGAACAACTTGCTCGGTGGGCAGCTCATCGCTGTGTTTATTAGGAGGCGCGTTCAACCATTGCAGCATCGAGTTCATCCCATTTGGCAATATGAGGGACTCGAGAACTCAACGAGATGCTCCCGCGAAGAATTTAATGTTGATGGTCTGTTGGCCCGGATCCATTATGTGACCAAGTGCTCGAGCGTTGCCGAGATGGGTTTCGTCCTTCCTTACTCTGCTGATCACGCACTGCCGTAGCTTTGCGTTTTTTACTTTCTCGTCTGGTTGAGATGCATGCTTGACTTCTTGCTGATGATGCTTTTTGTTTTGCAGGATCATGTTCCTGCATTGTGCAACCCTCCCCAGCCGGAGGATGCTGATATTCGCGAGGAACCGGATGCTTCCGCTGCTGACGACGCTGCGCCGAGTGCTGGTGCCAGCATGCTCGCGGGTGCCACTGGTGCTGACGAGTCCACGGGGGTCGAGTTGTCGGGGACCGGAGATAGTGAGGAATCGAGGCCCTTTCGTGTCAAGCGGTCACGGCCTTCGGGCGCCGAGGGTGTTGACGCGACGAGTGGTGCTGTTCCTCTGTCTGTACCGTCCGCTGAGCCGTCTCCTTCTGTCGCTGAGCACAAAAGCCCAAGGTTTGGGAGGTTATTGCGCGCTCGCTCTGCGTGTGGCGGGTAGGCATATTCTTGTCATTTGCTGAGGCTGGTTTTCCTCTGTTCATTTGTCTCATGGCTTTTATCTTGCAGCGCTGCGACTGCTCCGGCTGCGTCCTCCTCTAGTGCGGCTGCTGTCGACCTGCACTCGATTGACTCTTTAGCAGCTGCCAAGCATACTGGCGATTCGTCGGCTGCTGTTGGTCCACTCGTACCGTCGGTGACTGCTGTTGTCCCGGCTGCGGGTGTGATTCCTACTGCCGCTCCGCCTGTGGTGTCTGGTATTGTTGCTTCTGGTGCCGAGCCTGTTGCTCCGGATCGTCCCTACCTGGGCCGTCTTGATCTTGGTGTTGAAGATAAAGTTCGCTATTTCGACCGCATAGCTGGGCTGGTGAGTTTGTTTTCTGTTTGTTTTTGCAGTTTTTTTCATCGGGGGCACGGCAGTGCTCCCGATGGGAGTAGCCCCCGAGGCTGCAGGCAAGTGCTTGCGGTTGCTTGCAGTCTTGCCTTGGCTCTGTTTTTCCTTCGTGTCATTATTGGGAGCAAGGCCAGTGCTCCCGATGGGAGTAGCCCCCGAGGCTGCAAGAAAGCGCTTGCGATTGGTTGTAGTCTTACTTTGGTTCTGACTTTTAATATTTGATTTCTTCGAGTAGCCGGTGTTCCAGAACTGTGAGCGTCTGGTCGTCGAGGCCGAGCGTTGGCAGTAGGCCCACAATTCTTCCTAGAACACCTTGTCTGCCATGAGTAGTGAGTATTTGTTCCTGTGTTGCCGTGCTTGAACTGCTGGGTCTTCAATGCTGAGTGTTGTCTTGTTTTTTCAGACCGTCGTCAAACTGCCGAGAAGTAGGCCGAGAAGGCGGAAAGAACGGTTTCCGACCTTAAGGCTGCTTTGGCTTCCAAAGAGAAGGAGCTGCACGATCAGCACGAGGAACTGGCGCGCCTGCGTCGGGCTGAGGATGCGCTTGTGCAGGCGGAGGCGGTCGAGTGCGAGCGTCTTCGGGTCTTGGAGGACTCTCTTGTGTGTAAGTCATTGTTCCGTTGCTGGGTGCTTTGTCTCCTTCCTCCTTTTGGAGTGATTTTTGTTGCCTGGTGCAGCCTCTATGGGTGCGAGTGTGACGGAAGTGGTTGCATCGGAATCTGGGGTTCTCCGGGGGGCCGTGGATGCCATGTCGGCCGCTGTTGATGTTTCCAAGGGGGCTGTGCCCGGGCTTCCGCTCTTGTGGGTCTTTTTCATGAGCACCTCATGCCAGAGGGCGCGAAGGTACCTGCTGGTCTGGACGCCCGCGTTGCTGCATTCGGTAATGGCGGGGATCTCTTGGAGGTGCTGGTTAGGGAGACCGTGGTGAGTGGTCTTTCTACGTCCCTTGTTGTTCTTATGGGGCACAGAGTTGCTATTGACGACTCTTTGGTTGAGACTGTCCCTGCTTATACTAACGAGCAGAGCGCGCGAGCCACTATTCTGGCTCGTCGCCGGCAGGAGGTTGTGGATGGTCAGTATCCCTCCTCTTTGGGCAAGGGGGAGTCGTAGCCATGTCGGGTCGTCTGAAACTTTCTGGTTGTAATAAGCCTCCTTTGTGGTGGTGGATCTGTGCTACCCTGATTGAAGTGACTGTTTGTCCATTCCTGCTAATGTGCTTGATTGTTTTTTTCTTTTTGTTCGTTTTGCGGTAGGCCGCCCCGCGCGTGCTTCGGTCTTGGAGTACTTTGAAGGAGGACGCTCGCGAGGGCGCGTATGAGTCCGTGTGCTTGAGGCTGAGGGACACTGAGCGGGAGGTTGTTCTCTTGAAGGGGGCTGTGGCAGTTCATCGTTCCGAACGCGAACTTGCTGAGGCCGTGCTAGATAGTCTTGCTTCGTGGGTGGTAAAGTTGTCTGACCTCCTGCGAGGTGAGTCTTGTTGCTGCTCGATTGCTTGACTGCATTTAGTAGCTTTCCTGTCGTCGTCTTGATTTTGATTCTGTTTTTCGAAGTGCTGTCGGGGCGGTCCGGGGATAAAGAGAAGGCCGTCCAGTCAGAGCTTTCTCGGTTGGATGATCCTGAAGTGCAGGCGAGCAATCCTTTCTGGGCAGATGGGGCTCGTGCTCGAGCATTTGCTGTGCTTCGTCTTCAAGCTGAACGGGTGCCAGCTGCTCTGCGGTACTGTCAACAGGTGCTGGGCGGCATCCACGCTGAATTTTATCCGCTGCAGGTGGTGCCATCGTCCTTTGAGACGCTTTGCCGTGTGTTTTCTCAGCTTGCAGAGTTGCGTCGCGTGATGAATCACCAGATTCATGCTGGAGCCCGTGCTGCCTTGGGCTTGGTCCATAGTCACTGGCCGGGGGCTGATATTGCTCAAGTGGTGGGGGGTCCTCTAGGTGGTAAGGATTACCCGATGGATGAGAATTACTCGGCGGTCTACGAGCCTGCGCGCCGAGTAGTGGAGCGGGTTTGTGAAGAGAACGATCGTTATCTGGGTGCCCTTATTAAGGCGAAGATGGAGCCTAGGGGTTAGATGCTTCCTTTCTTCGTATATGCTTCTTCTTGGTGTACTGTATTCCTTTGCAGTAAAGGTTTTTGCTGCTATGCAAGCCTTTGTGTGTTGCGAATGCGAAGAGCGCCTCGGGGGGTGACTGCCGCAGCGAGCCACCAAGTGCCAATTTTGTTTTAGGTCACGATTGCGAAGAACGCCTCGGGGGGTGGCTGCTGCGGCGAGCCCCCGAGTGCCAATTTAGTTTTAGGTCGCGATTGCGAACAACGCCTCGGGGGGTGGCTGCTGCGGCGAGCCCCCGAGTGCCAATTTTCTTTTAGGTCGCGATTGCGAAGAACGCCTCGGGGGGTGGCTGCTCCGGCGAGCCCCCGAGTGCCAATTTTGTTAGGTCGCGATTGCGAAGAACGCCTCGGGGGGTGGCTGCTGCAGCAAGCCCCCGAGTGCCAATTATGTTTGGTTGCGATTGCGAGGAACGCCCCGGGAGTGGCTGCTGCGGCAAGCCCCCGAGTGCCAATTTTGTTAGGTCGCGATTGCGAAGAACCGCTCGGGGGGTGGCTGCTGCGGCGAGCCCCCGAGTGCCAATTATGTTAGGTCGCGATTGCGAAGAACGCCCGGGGGAGGGCTGCTACGGCGAGCCCCCGAGTACCAATTTTGTTAGGTCGCGATTGCGAAGAACGCCTCGGGGGGTGGCTGCTGCGGCGAGCCCCCAAGTGCCAATTTTGATAGGTCGCGATTGCGAACAACGCCTCGGGTGGTGGCTGCTGCGGCGAGCCCCCGAGTGCCAATTTTTTTAGGTCGCGATTGTGAAGAACGCCTCGGGGGGTGGCTGCTACAGCGAGCCCCCGAGTCCCAATTATGTTAGGTCGCGATTGCGAGGAACGCCCCAGGAGGTGGCTGCTGCGGCGAGCCCCCGAGTGCCAATTCTGTTAGGTCGCGATTGCGAAGAACGCCTCGGGGGGTGGCTGCTGCGGCGAGCCCCCGAGTGCCAATTATGTTAGGTCCCGATTGCGAAGAACGCCCCGGGGGGTGGCTGCTGCGGCGAGCCCCCGAGTGCCAATTTTGTTAGGTCGCGATTGCGAAGAACGCCTCGGGGGGTGGCTGCTGCGGCGAGCCCCCGAGTGCCAATTATGTTAGGTCGCGATTGCGAAGAATGCCCCGGGGGGTGGCTGCTGCGGCGAGCCCCGAGTGCAAATTATATTAGGTCGCGAATGCGAAAAACGCCCCGGTGGGTGGCTACTGCGGCGAGCCCCCGAGTGCCAGTGAATCAATTTTTGGAAAAATAATTTTCAATATTCTTCCTGGTGTTTCTTACATTTGGTAAGAATAGGGGGGTGGTCTGATGATGATAGTCCCCTTTATTAAAAACGGCGGCGTGGTAGCTTTAAGGGCTAGATGGCTTCTTCTCCGAGTGCTCGGGTCCTCCGGGTAGTGGCTTCTTCTGCGGGTCCCATTGTCTCGCTGGCTTGATGGGCTCCAAAGGCCTCTGATATCTTGTGGAATTCCTTGTCGCAGCGGTCGGACCTGACGAAACTGTCGCTGATTGTGATGACCCCATGAGGGCCTGGCATCTTTAGCTTAAGGTAGGCGTAGTGAGGCACTGCCATGAAGCGGGCGAAGGCCGGTCATCCGAGGATTGCGTGGTACTGCGACTTCCAGTCGACCACTTCGAAGTCTAGGATCTCCTTGCGGAAGTTGGTCGCGTCACCAAAGACCACTTCTAGGCTTATTTTTCCCAGAGGGTAGATTGCTTTTCCTGGCACAATCCCGTGGAAGGTTGTGCTTGAGGATTTCAGCGCGGAGCTCTGGATTAGCATTTCTTCGAGTGTCCTTGTGAAGATGATGTTGATCTCGCTGCCGCCGTCCATGAATACTCGTGACATGTCATAGTTCCCAATTCTGGCCTCGAGCACTAGCGTGGCATGTCCTGGCCGAGGGATGGCAAGCGGGTGGTCTTCCCGAGAGATGGCAAGCGGGATGGTAATATCTATCTCGGACCCACGCAAGTACTCCAGGACAGCGGGGTGCGAGGAGGCTGCGAGGAAAACTTGTCTTGTGACCTGCTTCTGCTGCCTATTTGATGGCCTGCCTTCTTGTATCATGTAGATCCTGCCGTGGGCTTCTGGGTACTGCTCCTCTGCATCTGGTGTCCTGCGCCGTTGCTGGATTGCGACCACTTGCCTTGCTGGTAGGGGAGGGGCTGGTGGTGCGTCGTGGGTGATGGGCCCGACCGCTATGCTCGCGAGTGGATGGGCCGCTGTTGTTGTGGATCGTCTTTTTTCCTCGGCCAACTCGTTGAAGCTTCTGAAGTTCCTGAGTGTGTGTCCTGATCTGAGCTCCCCTCGTTCGTTTGTGAATCCGTATATCGAGCACGGTCCGTCGAGTTGTTCTTTGGCCGAGCGGTATGTTCTAGTGCTGTCGCGTGGCTGCCTCGTCCTCCAGTCTCGTTTCTGAGCATGGGGCGCGTCTTCGAGGTTGTCTCTGCGCTGTATTCTGCTATCATCACGATGGATGCCGTCTCTGTCGTCTGGGAAGCCGGCGGCGACCATATCGGGTCCTCTGTCGTCGTAGAAACTGCACCTGGGTCGCTTCCTTCAACGGTCGGGTCCTCTTTCTCCGTTGTGGTAGTCGTAGTCGTGTTCTGAGCGTGCGATGTGGATTTCTGTTTCGTTGCGAACGGAATCGTCGCCGTCCGCCCAACTATAGGATTGCTCCAGTAGCCGTGCGAGTGTTCGGACTTTCATCTGCCCGAGCTGTTCCTTGAATTCGATGCGCTGCAGGCCTCGCTTGAACACATCGATTGCGCATTCTTCTGATATGTCTTCTGCTGAGTTCATGAGTATGGTCCACCGCTGGATATAGGCTCGCAGGGTTTCCCTCGTTCCTTGCTTGCATGCCCGCAGCTCCTCGAGCGATGCCGGTCTCTTGTATGTGGATTTGAAGTTTTCTATGAAGGCTTCACGGAGCTGCCTCCATGAGCTGATGGATCCTCGCGGGAGATTCTTCAACCAGTGTCGTGCCGAGCTCTCGAGCATGAGCTGCACATACTGCATTGTCATGACGTTGTTCCCTCGCTGGAACTTGACTGCTGTTAAGTAGTCGTCGAGCCACGCCTCTGGATCCTCGAGTCCATTGTATTTGAGTGTTGTGGAGTCCAATTTGAACTCACTCGGCATTCGCGTCTCGCGTATGGAACGCGTGAAGCATACTGTTCCGCATGGCTTGATTTCTTCGTCGAAGGCTTCTTCGTCCGAGTACTCTTCGCGTGCTGCACATCTTGGTCTGCTGCGGTTGACTTTGTTCTGTGTGATGTCGTCGCGCGCGTCTCGTCGACTGCTGTGGCGCCTGTTGTTTTTGTCATCGCTGTCGTGCTTCCTGTTTTTTTCGGAGCGTTTGCGTCAGTCGTCGCTGCTGTCGTCGTCATCGGGTGAGCTGGGGTCCCTGTCTGGTGTACTTGCACGGGTCGGTCGCCTCGCACTTGACTTTTTGGGTGCTGAGGCGGCGATGGCGTCTTTCATTATTTGCAAGGCTATTGAAGTGTTGCGGTCCGGTATGTTCTGCCTATTTTTCTGGGCGCGAGACAGGTAGTCTCGAGTGCTTATGAGGGCTTCTGCTGGTGTGAGGGGTTCCTCTTCGTTGTCCTCCTCTTCTAGCTTGAAGTCGTCGTCGAGCTTCCGGACCACCCTCTTCTTGTCTCTTCGTCGCAGGTTGTGGAATTTCGATTTATTGCAGAGAGGGAGCCGTGATCCGAAGAGTCGTCCCTTGGGGGTGGCTTGTGATTGCTTTTCTGCTCGGCGGCCACCCTTTCGTGCTTCTCTAGCTCTAGGCGATGTTGTCTCGCTCGATGGGTTAGCTCTCTTACCAATTTGTTGAGTGCCCTGAGCTCGTCTCTTGTTGCTCTTGACGGTAGTAACTTCCCATGTTCGACTGTGTCCTTTACTCTGGTCATTTATTCTTTGGACAGGTAGATTCGCTCTTTGGGTGAGTCGTCCACCGCCGCACTCGGGGTTTGTTGCTTGCTTCTTGATGGCTTGTCCCTTTTTTGATTGCTCTGTTCTTTTCTTTGTGGTACTTTCGTTGGTATGCTTCCCACTTCTCCTAGCTTCACGACAATCTTACTGGCGGTTCCGGGCGCTTTTGTGTAGTCGCTGGCTTGGCGAGTGTTCGAGCCGTCGTCTTGGCCCTCGCCATTTGCTGGTGGTGCGTCGACTTCTGCCATGTACACCTGGGATGGTGTCCTGGCTGCCATATTGCTCGTGCGCGTGATGCTTCTTTTCCAGGCCGAGGGTCCACTCGAGCGATCGCGGGTGATGTTTAGCCTTGTTTTGGGTGGGCAGTCGCGGCTGACTCGAAAGGTAGCCGCGCGGGTGGCGACTGCATTGATTGCTGCTGTAGGTGTTGTCGTGGGTGCTCAGGCGTCGTCCGTGAGGCGAAGGGCGCCCCAGTGGTTGATGTAGATCTTATATGCTCTGAAGGTCAGGTTGATGCCGGAGCGTAGGTCGGCGAAGACTGGCCGGAGAGTCGCGAGGTGAGCCGTGAAGCCGAGGGACCCGAACAGATCGGATTCCGCCTGGGTCGTCGGATCAAAGGATGCTGGTGAAGTTGTCGCGTCGGCGGGTGTTGAAGATGCTGGTGAGGCCGCCGAGATCGCGTTCCCAACCTTTCCGGTTCCCACAGACGGCGCCAATTAATGGGGATGTACCCCGGAAAATCCCCTGGTCAGGGACCCTGGGTTAGTCATGAGAGGAAAAGGTTGGACGATAGCTCGTCGGCTAACAGGAGGATACGTTCCTGCTCGATATTATTGGTCGGAAATGGCGATTACAGGGGGTGGCGAGGCTAGTGCGCACAAGGCTAGGGTTACAGATTGTGTATTTTTTCTTTCTCGATGTCTCCCCTCCTAGCCTTTATATACTAGGCTAGGCCTCGGGGAGTCCGTCTGGGATTACAGATGAGGTTTCCTAACTCTAATCCTGTACCGCACGGCAACTTTCCTTATGAGTCGCGGACTCCTACGTCGGTGTCACTAGTGGGCCAAGGCTGGGCCCAGGCGGCATCTTTGTGGGCCTTCTGTCTTCGGGTACACCGGGTAGGCTCATCCGTAGGAGGCGTGGGGTCACCCCCTCGTCATCAACCCTCATTGGTTCGGACATTATTCAGCATGCCGAAGATCAGGCTCGCGTTATACGTGAACATTTGAAAGTTCCTTAGTCCCGCCAGAAGAGAAACTATGACCGCAAGCACAAGGAAATGGTCTATAAACCCGGCGAACAAGCTTACCTCCGTGTCACTCCCATGAGGGGCACTCATTGTTTCGGGATCAAAGGAAAGTTAGCTCCTCGCTACATTGGCCCATTTCGTATCCTCTCCAGAAGTGGACCGGTGGTGTACCGTTTGGAATTGCCGTCAAACCTCTCCCAAGTCCAGGATGTTTTTCACGTGTCGCAACTCTATCGCTGCTTCAAGGACCCTATTCGTGAAGTGGAAGATGATCTGATTGAATTGCAACAGGACTTGACTTATCAAGAACATCCGAGCCGCATTCTTGATCAGTCTGAACGTCGAACCCGCAACAAGACAACCAAGTTCCTCAAATTTCAGTGGTCGAATCATTCTGAAGATGAAGCCACTTGGGAACGCGAAGATCATATTCGTGAAGAATACCCAGATCTTTTCCCCTCTACCGCCTAAATTCTCGGGAGGAGAATTCTTGTAGTGGAGTAGATTTGTAACACCCTAAGTGTCTGTAACAGTAATCACTTTGACTGTTGAACATTAATGTTGCTAATCACTGTTGCTAATCATTCTTGGATCGACTTTCAATCAAAACAAATTAAAATACCCCTTTGGTTGCTATAAGAAATGTTGCAAATGAAACTTGTCCGAAAATTATGCAACCACTTTTGTAAAATACCTAAAAACCAGTGGGCCCTGATAAACCAACGCTGAGCATTTATTGCAATATCTAAATATTACAAATAAATCATACCAGTGCTATAACAGCACCATTTGCCAATTGCCTATTAAAAAGAATTATCGAAATAGTTTATAAAAGTCCAAATCTTTTTGTGGCATTTCAGTATGGTGAAACAATATTATTGGAGCAAGTTTCATGTTTAGCAAAAATGCCAAAGCCATTAAAATAATTACAAACAGATAAGTTGGAATAGAAGAGAAATAAAGTGTCGGGACCCGGGGTTAGCGTATGTAATTCCAGTCACGATACAATCACATGGAGAGCCGAGAGCCGTACCCACTTGTCTAAGCAGACAAGGCCAAGCACAGAACACTCTCGGAAAGCATCAAACGTGAGGGGCATCCCATCCAGGCCGGATGATCAACTAAGATGGGTCCTCATCGCCCGCTCACAAGTCTAAATGATTATGGGTGGTGAAATCCCATACTCATAGACAAGTCGCCTCAACCATGTTAACTCTTACATAGACTTACTCACTGAATCCTAACACTTACATAGACTTACTCCAGCCCGATCACTTAGTCCGGGTCTAGGGCGGGCTCGATCATACAACAAAGTGTGCACGTGACAGAGTCACGAACAATCGCATCGCGATGCCCCAAGCTGCGCACATCTAAGGGCCACTTGGTGTATAAAAGACCGCCAGCCTGATCACAACTAAGGTCTCGAAAACCCATACTAAGAGATGCATGTTATAAACATACACGCAGCCCACATGCCTAGTATGAACAGCAGGTATCATCACATACCTCTACAAAGTGTATCTTTATTGACTTACACATAGAGCATACAAAGATCACATGTCTGTGATCAACATTACATCATACAACGGAAGAAATTTAGGTATGAGTACAGACAAGTTAAACAAATGGCTTAGAGAAGCCTTCTAAACATACATGCCCTTCCACGAGGGACTAGACTGCTGTCTGGAACTATACTACCAAGGTCAACATCAAGCTTCACGAAGGTGACTCCATCGGGGTCCGGGTTCTCATCTAAAACATAGAATAAGCAAACGTGAGTACAAAGTCATACTCAGCAAGACTTACATCAGAACTATACTACTCATGCTCAAGTACCAAGGTAAAGGAGATGGGGTTCAACATGCAGAAGTGCCAACTTTGACTTGGCTAGTCCTGTACTACGAGTACCAGACTTGGGGTAAGAAGCGTACACGAGTCCACTACCAAGTCTCCAACCAATACACCACTATGGATACTTCCTCGACTTCCCCACGAGAAAGCACGCCATAGCACTCACGCTTATCTTGCGAGTTTTATAAGTATGCATTCAAGTTGTCTATGATCAAGTAAAGGTCTCCAAGTAGTCCATAATCGCGGACACGGCTATTCGAATAGTTCATTAACCCTGCAGGGGTTTACATCATCACACGTGTGTCATCACTTATCGCCTCGTTCTTGTCACCCTTCAAGCGGGTGCCGGACGTGGATGAAACCAAGGCACTACCCTCAGATCACCTTCTCTAATCCAGGAGTCGACTACCTGAGTTTGTCACCGCTCGAGAGTCCGGCCGGTTCCACTAAACAGACTCAAATAATGCAAGGGACCGAGATGCCACCTTTGACAGATGGTTTCACTGCCTCACAGGTCCACCCACATATCTATAGTTAGGTCAAATGGAAAGCCCGAATCTAGTGTGCCTCCTGGACCAGATCGGGTACGCAAAGAGGCCAAACGGGGCTCCCATAAACCCTACATGTGGTCATACTCTTTGTCTTGGATCACAAAACAGGAACTCGGGGCCTAGGGCAGTGTTCAACGAGACAACCCACTGTGTACTCCTACACAGCCTCTCATCGTTCACCTTTGTTTAGGGTGGATTCACCAACACGTTATCATCAGCATCACTGTGTTCATTCCATCCCGACTCACAAACATAATATCCTCATTGTATCACTAAGCAGCAATAAGCAGTAACAGTTGCAGGGGCCACATGCTCATCATTCAACTCCTAAATCTGCTAGGATTGTGGTTTGCTTAATACGGTGACAAAATGATAGGTCATGCATCGGAATGTGTTCAACTATGCGAAAGAACGTATCTCGGTGATCTCCTAAACATGCATAAGCGAGACTGAGAGGGAAGTAGGATTTTATAGACATGATCAATGGGGTTTGCTTGCCTTGCTGACGAAACACGGGTCTTAACGGTGGTCTTCTTCTTCGGGGGTGATCACCGTCTCGGAGGCACTGTTACCGAAGCAATCATCAACAAAGGGGGGAAACAACAAAATAAAATGCACAAGCACATGATATAGTTGTCCATGATGTGAATGGTAGTGGTTTGTGGCAAATTCAATTTAATTGAAGTGTATTGCAATTGATTTGGAAATTCAAACTCCAAATTCAAATTAGAATTAAGTCATATACACATTTCCTTCTGTTCACCCCTTTTAAAATGGTCAAACATAAAAACAAATTGCATATTCTTAATCTTTGCATTTTTCTGATGATTTTTGATATATAAATTGTTTGATTTGGAGTTATGGATTAAAAGTTATGAAATTCTAAAGTTTAAACATTTTCTGGAATTTTGTTAAAATAAAAAAAAACATTATTGCGCAAGCATGACATCAGGATGACATCATGGGGGCGCTGACCAGTCAACCTGACGCCTGGGCCCTACCTGCCATCCCCTCTGGGTTAAAACCCGGTTAGTTTTAAACTAACAGGGTGATTAGGGGGCGCCAGGGCCCAGTGTCATTGACCCATGGGGTCAATTAGGAGGGGGATTTGCCCCTAGTTAGCGTGGCCACGTGGGCCTGCCGTAGTTTGCCGGCGGCGACCAAACTCCACGGCGGGTCCCACTAGTCAGGGCCTCTCCGGCCACAGGAGCACGTGGGGAAGCAACCAGAAGGTAGCCCCCGCTCGTCCACACCCAGTGCTGCTACGCAGGGATCTCGGGGACGCCGGAGTCCATGGCGGGGAGGAGCTCCAGCGGCGGCCGACGTACTGCCTCGACGGGAACGGCGTCTGTGGCATGGATTCGAGCACTGGGGAGGGGGAAAACAGGGCAAGCTCACCTGGAGCACAGGGGCGAGCGCAGGGTGACCGGGGAATCTTCGGGGCGACGGAATCGCTCGCCGGTTGCCGCGGCTGCCGACGGCGATCCGAGGGAGCGGGCGACGTTTCCAGGGATGCTCCGGCTCGATTGAAGGAGGGATTTGAGTAAGTCGTCGGCGGGGATCACGTCAGACACCTTGGCTTGCCTCCTCGTCACGGTTGGCCACGCCGGAGCGTGACGCTGAACTGCGACGGCTCTCGGCTTCTTCGTGGGCTTGCGCTGGAGAGTGGGAGGAGGAGTTCCGATGCAGGGGAAAGGAAAGGAGGGGCTCTCAGGCCTCTACGGCGACGAAAAAGGGCAGGGGCAAGCAGCTAGGCTGCTCCGTGGCAAGCAGGAGGTGGAGGCCGTCGTGGGCATGCTTGCCACGCCTCTGCCTCCTGGCGCCAGGAAGAAGACAGGCGTGCCCCTGGTGGGCTGGGCTTGCTTCTGAGGCAGCTGGGCCAGGTGGCCAGGGGGTAAGTGAGGTAGGTTTTATTCTTTTTCTTCTTCTTTTCCTTTTATGTTATTTTGTTTTGCCTACAAATAAATAGCTAGGAAATTTTGTAAAATGCCCAAACATTTTAAAAAACCCTAGGTGACCAGTAGAAAGTCACTTGTATAATTTGAGCATTTTTGAAATGCAATCAATTTGAATTTCAATTCAAATAGGGGTCAAATTTAATTTCCAGGGCACCTTTTGAATTTTTGAATATTCCATGGGCATGGGAATGAACCCAAACCACTTTTCAAATGATCACCATCATTTATAGGAATTTTACAAATATTCAAATGATTTTTGGAAAATGATTTTTATCTGGCCATTTGAATTAATTTCTCAGGGCTTTCTGCTTCCCCATTTTTGAATTTCATTTGAATTTTTGCATGATGCAAAGGGCACAACCAAACCCTAGCACTTACCCTAGTTGGGGTTCTGACAACTCGCCCCCACTCAAAAGAATCTCGTCCCGAGATTCAGAAGTCGTTGGCAGGAAGGTGGGGTACTCGGCACGGAGGCGGTCTTCTCTTTCCCACGTTGCTTCTTTCTCGGAGTGATGTGACCATTGCACTTTGAGGAACTTGATCTTCTGACGACGAGTGACACGCTCTGCTGAATCAAGAATACGAACATGGTACTCTCGATAAGAAAGGTCATCTTGGAGATCAAGCATTTCATGGTCGACTTCACGGATGGGGTCCTTGAAGCAACGCCTGAGTTGTGACACATGGAATACATCATGTACTCGGGAAAGGTGCGGAGGTAGTTCAAGTTGGTAGGCAACTTCTCCACGTTTAGCGAGAATGCGGAAAGGTCCGATGTAACATGCGGCCAACTTGCCTTTGATACCGAATCTTTGGGTTCCCTTCAGAGGAGTAACCCGAAGGTAAGCCTTCTCATCCAGATTGTAGCTCTCTTCCCTATGATGACGATCATAGTAGCTTTTCTGACGAGATTGGGCGGCTTTCAAACGATCACGAACAATGCGAACTTGCTCTTATGCTTCCTTGATCATATCCGGTCCAAAGAATTGTCTTTCACCGGTTTCTGACCAGTTTAGGGGTGTTCGACATCGTCGGCCATAGAGGAATTCAAAGGGATCCATATTCAGACTAGATTGATAGCTATTGTTATAAGAAAATTCGGCGAATGGAAGAGATTTCTCCCAATTCTTTCCGAAAGAGATAACACAAGCTCTGAGCATGTCTTCCAAGATTTGATTAACCCTTTCAACTTGACCGCTACATTGAGGGTGGAAAGCTGTACTAAAGGAGAGATGAGTTCCCATAGCATTTTGAAAACTTTCCCAGAATCTAGAGGTGAAAAGGCTACCACGATCAGAATTGATTTCCAAAGGAACACCGTGAAGAGACACAATCCTAGAGACATACAAGTCCGCCAACTAACTACCAGTTATAGACTCGCGAACTGGAAGAAAGTGAGCAACTTTGGAAAGTCGGTCAATGACAACGAAGATGGCATCATTTCCTTTCTGGGTTTTTGGAAAGCCGGTGATGAAGTCCATACCGACCTTGTCCCATTTACACTCGGGAATAGACAATGGCTGAAGAGTACCATCAGGTCTTTGGTGTTCTGCCTTAATGCGACGACAAACATCACATTCGGCAACAAATTGTGCAATGTCTCTCTTCATTCGGGTCCACCAAAATCTCTGGCGTAGATCTCGGTACATTTTTTTGCTACCGGGATGAATTGAGAGGGGAGTGTCATGAGCTTCCTTAAAGATCAGCTGCCTTATGTCTTCATTCTCAGGAACTACTAAACGATTTTCAAAGAATATCGATCCTTGATCATTTGCAGAGAAACATTTAGCAACTCCGTTAACAATGTTCTGCTTGATCTCTTGAATACTACTATCTTGTTTTTGGGCGGCTATGATTTGATCCTCAAGGGTTGGTTTTGCCACCAAGTTGAAAAGAGATCCACGAGGAACTATCTCAAGATTGAGCTTGCAAAATTCCTCATGCAGAAGTGGTTGATACTGTTGTAACATGAGGTTGTTACAATACGACTTACGACTTAGCGCATCATCCATGACATTGGCCTTGCCTGGGGTGTAAGAAATTCCTAAGTCATAATATTTTATCAACTCTATCCAGCGTCTTTGCCTGAGATTAAGATCTGGCTGGGTGAATATGTATTTGAGGCTTTGGTGATCATAATAGATCTCACAACGATTACCATGGAGGTAATGTCGCCAAGTCTTCTGGGCATGAACTACGATAGTGAGTTCAAGATCATGGGTAGGATAGTTCTCTTCATGTGGCCGCAACTGGCGTGAAGCATAAGCTACCACATGTCTATCTTGCATAAGTATGCATCCTAACCCTTGCCGTGAAGCATCACAATAGATCTCGAAATCCCTTTTGGTGTCTGGAGGTGCAAGTACGGGTGCAGAAGTCAATCTTCTTTTTAGCTCTTGAAAGCTTTCCTCGCACTTGGTGGTCCATTGGAATTTCTTATCTTTCTTGAGGAGTTTAGTTAGAGGCTTTGCAACTTCAGAAAAGTTCTCGAAGAAGCGGAGGCAATAGCTTGCTAGGCCGAGAAAACTCCTAACTTGCTTAACCGATTCAGGTGGAGTCCAGTAAAGGACGGCCTGAACTCTCTCAGGATTGACTGCAACACCTTTCGCAGAAATCACGTGGCCTAAGTAGGTCACTTCTGGTAGCCAAAATTCACACTTGGAGAATTTGGTATAAAGGTGGTGCTCTCTGAGTTTCATGAATACCAACCTAAGATGTTCTGCGTGTAGGAGATATGCCCTAGAGGCAATAATAAATGTTATTATTTATCCCCATGTTCCTAATTATGTTTATATTCCATGCTATAACTGCTATGGTTCTCGAGTCTGCAATAACCACGAGGCTCGGAGGAAGACTCATATGCACGTGTGGAATAATAAACGGATAAAAAATATATATTCCTAGTCTCGCCTCTAAGACTAGCTCAAGTGTTGCATGATGGTTCTGTTTTCCTGATCATGGGCATGACTATGCCGGCAATTTTGAGGGCACAATGTTAGAAGAACATTTGTGTTGAATCGACCCGAATTGATGTTATGCTATGAGATACATTCGTCACAAGTTAATGGTTAATAACATAGAGAAAGTTGTGCGTTTGCATAATTCCTTAGACCATGAGAGTATCGAGTTCCTTCGTACTTGCTTCGTGAACTTTGGGGTTTTGTTAAACGTCATCTGTAAAAGGGTGGCTATTACGGCAGCTTGCGGGTTCACGGAAAAGTATGACAAGGAACTAGGTAGCTCGAGATTGGGATTTGCTCCTCCGTCGTTGGAGAGATATTCTTAGGGCCCTCTCGGTGTTACGGTATCCACCATCGTCTGGCCAGACACAGTGTGATTTGATCACAGGGATGCCGGAACGCGGGAACGAGAAAAGAGAACAATACCAGGAATGAGGTAACTGGCATAGTGGACAAGTTGGTGATTCACGGGGATGCCAATAAGTCTCACCTCGGGTATTTGTTATATATCGCGAAGCAACAGGAATAGCACACAGCAACTAAAGGTTCACTCGAATAATTCTTCGTATGGGTATAGGGATCAATATGGATGTCCTCGGTTCCGCTATTGATCATTGATCGGAAAGTGTTCCGGTCATGTCTATACTTCATCGAACCTACAGGGTCACACGCTTAAGGGTCATCTATCTGTTGAATACTAGACAGGGAGTCTGAGATAAAGTCACCAGAAAGGTTTCGGACACGGCGGAAAAGTTCCGAGAGAGAAAACCGAAAAGTTGTTTCGGGGTAAACCACTAAGCCGAAAAGGTTTCGGAGAGCACCTGGTAATTTTGGAGAGTGCCAGAATTGTTCTGGTAACTTCTGGAATTTTTCTGGAGAAAAGAATAAAATATTTTTTTCGGAAATATTTCGGAGCTGCCGGAAATGTTCCGGAGCTGCCGGAAATGCTTAGGTTGCTTTTCGCAGATGAAAATCACTAATCCGGAATTGTTTTAGAATGCGCCCAAAATCATTTTAGTGGGTGTTGGAATTATTCTAAGACCCACAGAAATATTTTCTGAATTTTCGGACGCGAAAAAGTGGTGTCATGAATAGTAAAAAGTACTACTTGAGATATTTTTGGAAAGCCTTTTAGAAGGACTTGGGAGCCAAGAAAGCCCCCTTGGGTTTCCTATAAATAGAGGTGTGAGGGCAGCCCCATATCCTTGATCCAAGCTCTCCCTTGAGTTCTATACAAATGCCATGCATGATCTGGCTTTCTCTCTCCCTCCCAGCGAAATAGTTTCGTAGAGCCGAAAGGCTGTCTAGGTTCCGGCAGGAACTAGTTCTGGACGGCGAAGCCCTGTCGGATAGCTGACACCGTATGTGTGCAACCCCGTAGAGAGGTCGTAGTTTCGATCTTTTGCCCGAAGGGCTGTCCAAATTATCGTTCGAGTTTCAAGGGTCCTCCCGAAGGGCTGTCCGAGTTACCGATCGAGTTTCGAGGGGCCTCCCGAAGGGCTGTCCGTGACACCGTCCGAGGGACTGTCCGACCGCCTCCCGGAGCGCTGTTCGAGGAGCAGACGAGGGAGAACATCCTCGCGGTTGGGAGGTTGTAAATCCTAGCTGCGGGGATCTGCACCGACGATCTACATCGACTTCTTCCGCTGCGCTACGAGTCGGTAACGATGAGATCAAAACCTTGTATGCAGTCTCCATAGTGGTCCTGGGCGTGTTCGTAGTGCGGAAATTTTTGTTTTCTGTTGCGTTCCCCTACAGTGGCATCAGAGCCGTGCTATGCGTAGATGCATGTTGCGATCTAGAATACATAGAGATGTAAGGGTATTGCATAATATAATTTTGGAGTAGATTAGATCTATTGCTGAAAATTATTTATGCGGGTGGCAGATGAAATCTGTTACTCGATGTTCTTGTTGCTTCCCTGGAATTTGTGTATTTCTGATCTCAATAACAGTATGGTGGAGTTTCAAAGTTCTGGCAATCTGCGATCCTGATTGATCAAAGAAGTGCTAACAGTTCGTTGAATTCCACCATAGTTAGAGAAAGAAGAAATTCTGCAGACTAAAGGGCAATGCAGATATGATCTGCACGGGGATCACGCGTATGACGAAGTTCAGTATGGGGCTCGAGATTTTATTATCTCGTGTTTCATACACCCCGCAAAGTTAATCTAGCGACTTGAATAATCATGCTTGATGATAAACGTTGGTAGCTGCGGTTTAAGTCAAAACCTTAGAAGCCACGTAAAATAAAATTTTGCATAAACCGATTAGAGGCGTCTAACTTGGTTTTGCAGGATGTGCATGTGATGTGGTATAGCAAAGCTCATATTAATTTGATTATGTATGAGATGACTATATAATGTAAATTTATTAACATGACCTGCGTGTCATGATTCGGCATGATGGCTGGAGCCATATGATTGTCACTTTAATGACCTGCGAGTCAACCTTATGTAATGCACTTATTTTATTAGCTATAGAGATAGCAATATTATTTGGTGCATCGACAAGGTGGTGGCAAACTTCGCGAAGGTGAACTCCGACGCAAATGCCAAAGACGAAGAAAATACTTGACTTCTCCGTCAGAAGGGGCTATACCATATCATGCAATTATGAATTACCTAAGATGTTTATCCCTTAAGTTGCACCCTTCTTGATTGCGCGGTAGTCGCTTTTTATTAGGGTGATCTCTCACTTAAAATATCAAGTAGTTAGTGTTCTCCCAAATGTAGCACCGTCACAGCATCTATCCATTCGGGGTGCGCCATGGATGCATGGGTACGAACGATTGGAGAAATGTAAGGCGGGTGAGGTCAGACCTCGCAGCAAGATCACTTGGTTGTCTTGACGTTCATGGCAGGATCGTCCTGAGCTCGGAACACACGCATCGAAAGATGAACAAGAGTCACATAGAGATGTGATCGGCAAGTTGGCCTACCAAATCAAAATCCTCGTCATGAGATGATGATTCTATGGCGTTGTATTGATATTTGGATCTTGAATCACTCATAATCAATTTTGAGAGATATTGATTTGAGTGGGAGCGCATTTTAGAATTAACTTGTTTAATTCTGAGTGCAATTAATTATGAACACTGTCTAAGTATAATTTGCTAATAGTTGTAGAATAATGGCTCGCGTT
Organism: Bromus sterilis; assembly: GCA_950022295.1. Taxonomy (NCBI): domain Eukaryota; kingdom Viridiplantae; phylum Streptophyta; class Magnoliopsida; order Poales; family Poaceae; genus Bromus; species Bromus sterilis. The sequence goes on along the minus strand of OX465596.1, from coordinate 339,064,310 downwards.
TCCACCTTCCCTATTAAAATTGAATAATCTGTTAAATATCTGGTCAAAACTTTACGGTTGGTAACGTAATGTGAGGATTGTCCTCAAGAGTGCCGAGAAGGATTTTGTCCTATCGCATGCTTTCGGTGTCCTCCCGCTAATGCTATGGATGATGTGACTCTCATCCTTCGATCCAAAAGCTAGAATTCCATTGTGGTCAAGTGCAATACGTTTGCTTCCATAAAACCCGAACTTCACAAGTTTTGGGATAGTTATGTAATATTCATGGAACTGAAAATTGTTTTCAGATACAGACAAAGGCTAAAAGATATGAGATATCCAAAGCAACATTTGTTTGCAAAGTATTAGTAAAATGTTTACTGGGCATTTGACTGATAAGAGAGGGATCCAGAAGAACGCCTGTCATATGATGAAGGTGAATAAAACAAACAACTTAAAGAGAAAGGAAATGTCCCAAGGGTGTTAGTATGACTCACACGCCTAGGAAGTCCGGGGCTAACGCCACTCTTAAAGTTGGGTGCTTCTTCTGAGAGTAGGAGAAATATATTGAAAGTTAAACTGTTAAAAGTATAAGGGAAAAAAGAAAGAAGACTGGAATGTCCAGCTCATGTATAAAAGTCATGAAAGTTATTGATGTATGGAAGGCTGGTCAAAAAATAAATAGTTCTTGGGAATTGTGATTAAACAGTTAGTCCATGATTCTTGGGTATTATGATTAAAAGTTGATCACAAGAATACCCGCTCGATTGCATTCTGTTGCAACTCGAGGCCTAAAAGACTTGCCAGTAATGAGGTTTAGATACGCGCTGGGAACATAGTAAAAGTTACTATACCTTCCATCGGTGTATCACCATCTGTATTTATTTTCATAATTCGTTTTAGCGTTTTATACACTCTATCCCATTGCATAAAGTATGTTGCAAGAAGGTTGTTCATAAAACAACAATTGTTGTTCAGTATTATGAATAACATAAAGGGCCATGCTTCCATCGGGGATGGGATGTATGTTACGAATATTGATGGTAATATGATACATCCATAACAATGACGCTAAATGTCGAAAGACTAAAAGAATACCACATATGTGTGGCACTGCATTTGGTCACATTGGAGAAACCCGCATGGAGAAATTCCATAATGATGGATTTTGAAGTCATTTGATTATGAATCATCTCACACTTGCAACTTTCGTCCGAAAAGTTAAGTGACTGAAATACCGTTCACAGGCCATGAGGAACGAACAACAAACTTATTGGTGATCATACATTTGATGTGTGTAGTCCGATAAATGTTGTTAGTAGTGGATTTATCTATCTTCAGAAAAGACTCAAGTAGATATATGGATATTTACTTGATAAGACGTAAGTCTGGATCTTTTGAAATCATTCGAAAGGTTTTCAAAAATGAAGTGAAAGTTATTGTGACAAGAAAATTATGTTTCTACAATTCGATTGCAGAAAGGAATTTTTGAGTTACAAGTTTAGCCAATGTCTGATGAGTTGTGAAAAGAGTTTTCATAACTTGCACCTCCCGGAACACCACTGCAAGTGGAATGTCCTTGAAGATGTAATCAAACCATTTATGACATGGTAAGATCAAAGATGACATAAATCAATTTGCCATTAACCCTTTTAATGTAATGCTTTAGAGACTGCGGCTGTTACACTGAAAGGAGCGCCATCAGGTCTGTTGAAATGACGCCATGGTATGGTACGCCCAACCATGTTTTATCTTTTCTTAACATTTGGAATATGGGGCTTGTGTAAAAGGTTACAAACCTATTCCAAATCAGACAAGTGCTACTTTGTAGGTTATCCCAAATTATTGGGAATTCCTCCACCACTATACCGAGGCAAGAGGTTTTTCCACAGAGAACGGTATGCTTTTAAAGAGAATGGTTCTTGAAAAAAGGTGAGTGGGAGGACAGTGCAACTCGATGAGATAACAGTATCTTCGTCATCAGATCAAAGGAAAGGAACCTTGGAAGTGATTCCAGAGTTTCCTACTGCAACTGATACGGAAGCCTCTACATGAGATGTATGGACTTCGGTCAAACTTGCAACTGAGCCACGTAGGCAAAACTCGTGCAAACCTCTCAGGTGCGCAAACGAGATATTCTTGTTAGACAACAGCATACCTACGATAATCAAGGAAGCGATGATGGGCCCTGACTCCGGAATTGGCTAAATGCCAATACAAATCCGAGATAGTTTCCATATACGTAATTCAAGATTGTATCTTGATGGACCATTCGGAAGACTTAGAGTCTAACGAATATTAATGGAACTATAAACTGATACGGATAAAAAAAAATTATCCATAAAGCTCGACTTGTTGCTTATAACAATTTCAAGGAATTAACTACGGCGAGATTGTCTCTCCGTAGCGATGCTTAAAGTCGGTTCGGGTTAAACTAGCAATTAATACGTATTTCATTCATGAGATATGAAACATGGATGCCAAAAGGATTTCCATGAGATGGAAATACTGCCTTGGAGATACAGTCCAAGGTATATTGTCAGTCCAGAGGATGCTAGTAAGTATGCAAACTTCAGAGTTCCTGCGATGGACAAAAGAGAGCATAATGGAGTTGGAATCTTCGTTTTTGATGAAATAGTCAAAAGAGTTTGATTTCATCAATGGATAACGAAGATGCTTGTGATTGCAAGAAAGTAAGTGGGAGCATAATAATATTTCTAAAAACCTTGTGTGTGCTTGACACATTGTTAATTGGAAATAATATAAATTTCTTGACATGAATTAGGACTTCATTGAAAATAGTTTTTTGACGAAGTGCTTGGGCTAAGTAGTCTTGATATTAGGCATAATTATCTACGAGATATAATTGCCTAATAGGGCTAAGCCAAAATACATATTGACAAGATGCTAAAACAGTTTAGCGTTAAAAACGCCAAGGAGTGATTCTTGCCGAAGTCACATGGAAAGAGTTTTTGCAAGACTCGGTGTCCTATAACACTGATGAGCAAAATACATGATGGATATTCCATACACCTTTGTGTTTGGATTAATCATGTATTCCATGGTATATAAAACAACCAGATATGTCCAGTACTCCCAAGTTGTTGCGAGTATAGATACCAAAGTGATCAAAGTACTGATCATGGGACAACAGTGAAAAATGTCATTGAGTACTAAAGTAACACTGATGACATGTTTTCTCGCAAGAAGAGATTATGAAGTACTTGTTGTAAGTAATTACATCGATACGGTCTTCATCAATGCTCCATGCGATTTTCGATTTGAGTTAAAGTTTTTTTGTGTGTAATACACAATATGGTGGCACAGTAAGTTGGAATTGTTCATAACAGGTTACTGTGGCGAAATTCTATAACAAATGGCTATGTATGTTGCTGCTTTAGAAGCAACAAAGAAGATGTTGAATCATATAGTTCATTCATGAACTTAGTATGGTTCCAAGATGGCTTTGGTCAATGGAACACTATTGAAGATAGTTGCTCCATAGCTCAGTCTGAGGAATCAAGGTTCGACCAGTGATTCGCATATATACAAAGCCAAGTCCACACAAAATATGAATTTTGTGAAAGCGTGAAAACGCGAGGATATGCAAAGATACACACGGAGTTGAAATTGTCAGATCCGTTGGACATCAGGCTATACCACATGTGAAGCATATTTTACACCAGTATGCCGTAGGTGTAAAGTGCATTAGCATTGACTAGATTATTGACTCTAGTGCAAGTGGGAGTCTGTAGGAGATATGCCCTAGAGGCAATAATAAATGTTATTATTTATCCCCATGTTCCTAATTATGTTTATATTCCATGCTATAACTGCTATGGTTCTCGAGTCTGCAATAACCACGAGGCTCGGAGGAAGACTCATATGCACGTGTGGAATAATAAACGGATAAAAAATATATATTCCTAGTCTCGCCTCTAAGACTAGCTCAAGTGTTGCATGATGGTTCTGTTTTCCTGATCATGGGCATGACTATGCCGGCAATTTTGAGGGCACAATGTTAGAAGAACATTTGTGTTGAATCGACCCGAATTGATGTTATGCTATGAGATACATTCGTCACAAGTTAATGGTTAATAACATAGAGAAAGTTGTGCGTTTGCATAATTCCTTAGACCATGAGAGTATCGAGTTCCTTTGTACTTGCTTCGTGAACTTTGGGGTTTTGTTAAACGTCATCTGTAAAAGGGTGGCTATTACGGCAACTTGCGGGTTCACGGAAAAGTATGACAAGGAACAAGGTAGCTCGAGATTGGGATTTGCTCCTCCGTCGTTGGAGAGATATTCTTAGGGCCCTCTCGGTGTTACGGTATCCACCATCGTCTGGCCAGACACAGTGTGATTTGATCACAGGGATGCCGGAACGCGGGAACGAGAAAAGAGAACAATACCAGGAACGAGGTAACTGGCATAGTGGACAAGTTGTTGATTCACGGGGATGCCAATAAGTCTCACCTCGGGTATTTGTAATATATCGCGAAGCAACAGGAATAGCACACAGCAACTAAAGGTTCACTCGAATAATTCTTCGTATGGGTATAGGGATCAATATGGATGTCCTCGGTTCCGCTATTGATCATTGATCGGAAAGTGTTCCGGTCATGTCTATACTTCATCGAACCTACAGGGTCACACGCTTAAGGGTCATCTATCTGTTGAATACTAGACAGGGAGTCTGAGATAAAGTCACCGGAAAGGTTTCGGAGACGGCGGAAAAGTTCCGAGAGAGAAAACCGAAAAGTTGTTTCGGGGTAAACCACTAAGCCGAAAAGGTTTCGGAGAGCACCTGGTAATTTTGGAGAGTGCCAGAATTGTTCTGGTAACTTCTGGAATTTTTCTGGAGAAAAGATTAAAATATTTTTTTCGGAAATATTTCGGAGCTGCCGGAAATGTTCCGGAGCTGCTGGAAATGCTTAGGTTGCTTTTCGCAGATGAAAATCACTAATCCGGAATTGTTTCGGAATGCGCCCAAAATCATTTTAGTGGGTGTTGGAATTATTCTAAGACCCACAGAAATATTTTCGGAATTTTCGGACGCGAAAAAGTGGTGTCATGAATAGTAAAAAGTACTACTTGAGATATTTTTGGAAAGCCTTCTAGAAGGACTTGGGAGCCAAGAAAGCCCCCTTGGGTTTCCTATAAATAGAGGTGTGAGGGCAGCCCCATATCCTTGATCCAAGCTCTCCCTTGAGTTCTATACAAATGCCATGCATGATCTGGCTTTCTCTCTCCCTCCCAGCGAAATAGTTTCGTAGAGCCGAAAGGCTGTCTAGGTTCCGGCAGGAACTAGTTCTGGACGGCGAAGCCCTGTCGGATAGCTGACACCGTATGTGTGCAACCCCGTAGAGAGGTCGTAGTTTCGATCTTTTGCCCGAAGGGCTGTCCAAATTATCGTTCGAGTTTCAAGGGTCCTCCCGAAGGGCTGTCCGAGTTACCGATCGAGTTTCGAGGGGCCTCCCGAAGGGCTGTCCGTGACACCGTCCGAGGGACTGTCCGACCGCCTCCCGGAGCGCTGTTCGAGGAGCAGACGAGGGAGAACATCCTCGCGGTTGGGAGGTTGTAAATCCTAGCTGCGGGGATCTGCACCGACGATCTACATCGACTTCTTCCGCTGCGCTACGAGTCGGTAACGATCAGATCAAAACCTTGTATGCAGTCTCCATAGTGGTCCTGGGCGTGTTCGTAGTGCGGAAATTTTTGTTTTCTGTTGCGTTCCCCTACACTGCGTGCTCTTCTTCGTTCTTCGAGTAGATGAGAATGTCATCAAGATAAACGACAACAAATTTATCTAGGTACTCCATGAAGATCGAATTCATCAAGCCCGAGAATGTGGCGGGGGCATTGGTTAAACCAAAGGACATGACGGTGTACTCGTAAAGACCATAACGAGTAGTGAAAGCCATCTTGGGAATGTCCTCGTTTCGGATTTGGATTTGATGATAGCCTAATCTCAAATCCATCTTGGAGAAGACAGAGGATCCTGCAAGTTGATCATAAAGATCATTGATCCTGGGCAGTGGGTACTTGTTCTTTATCATTTCTAGATTTAGCCGACGATAGTCTACGCACATCCTTTCTGTTCCATCTTTCTTCGTTAAGAACAGAACGGGGCAACCCCATGGCGATGAGCTAGGGCGGATGAAGCCTTTTGCCCACGAAGCATCAAGGTGGGTTTTTAGCTCAGCTAACTCATGTGGGGCCATTCTATATGGGCGTCTGGAAATTGGGGTTGTGCCTGGTATAAGATCCACTATGAATTCTACACACCTGTCGGGTGGCATTCCCGACAGCTCTTCAGGAAAGACATCCGGGAAGTTACGAACCACCGGAATATCTTCAAGGTCGGAAGTGGAAGCACATTCAAAGTATGCACCTGGATTCTAGAGCTGGGTGATGTGTAGTCAATGATCTGGCCTGAAGGATGGGTGAGTTTGACTGATTTTTCTTTACAATCAAGGAAAGCATTCTGCCTTGATAACCAATCCATTCCTAGGATGACATCAATGTCCGAAGACTTGAGGGCTATAAGAGAAGCAAGGAATACTAAACCCTCAATTGCAATTTGATTGCCATGGCTTACTCTATTAGTTTGCCATTTTGAACCAGGGGTTTGAATGATCATTGGAGAAAACATTTCTTCAAAGGATACATCATGCTGAAGTGCATAACTCTCCGACATGAATGAATGAGAAGCTCCTGGATCGAAAAGAACGGAGGCAGGAACATGATTGACTGGGAGTGTACCAAGAATGACGTCAGAAATAGCAGTGGTGTCCTCAACTGAGATTTGGTTCACATATCCACTACTTATGGCCGAAAGCTTTGCTGGGATTGTTTTGTGGTGGATTTCTTTGGAGGCTTATGACTAGGTCGACGTGGTGCCACCAACACTGTAGGGCATTGTCGGAAGTAATGGCCTGTCAGACCACACGTGAAACACATCCTGCCTGAATTGCTGGGAGCAAGATTACTTGATTGCACACCATCATTCCTGGGAGGAACAATGTGTTGAGGTGGATGGCATATATTGGATAGTGGTCTCTGAAGAAAGTTTTGAGGTATGGCACGAGTTGGAATCCATATTCTGCGTTTCTGAGGGGCTGAACTAGAAGAAGAAGCAAGCTCAAGAGCATGCTTGCGAGACTCTTCGAACACTTCATTTCCATGCTCAGCTCTGAAGGATATGTTGACTAAATCCTCAAAGGTGGCAAATTCAAGGAGGTTGAGATCATGGCGAAGGATAGGGCTAAGTCCCTTACGGAACCTTTCCTGCTTTCTGGCATCGGTGGTGATCTCATCTTGGGCATACCGAGCAAGATGGTTGAACTCTCTCACATACTCATGAATGGACATCTCTCCTTGATTCAGATTGCAGAACTCTTCTTTCTTGCGCTCCATCAGCTCATCCAGAATGTGGTACCCTCGAAAGGCAACACAGAACTCTTGCCAAGTCACTAGGTGACCATCTGGCTACATAGCAACATAGTTCTCCCACCATTGAAGAGCAGCACCTTCCAGGAAGTATACCGCGAAAATAACTCGGTCATCGGGAGGAACATGTGCAGTATCAAGCTTACACTCGATGGAACGGAGCCAATCATCAGCTTCAAGGTGCTCAGAAGAACATCGGAATACCGGTGGCTTGAGGAGGATGAAGTCCTGAATGCTCACAACCACATTGAAATGACGTGAGGTATTCTGCTCGATGAGCTCCAGAAGGCGTGTTTGGTCACGTTGATTCTTCTCAGCTTCCATCATGATTTCCGCAGCAGAAGGCGGTGGTGGAGGTGCATCATCATCTCGATTCCGAACACGGTCTCGATTCCGACGAACAGCACTACGAGTTCCACCTGACATCCTGTGTGATAAAAATCAACATTCAGAACAGGTTGAAAGATGGATTCAAGGATAACAAGACATGATGAAGGCGGAAAAGATTATAATGCGAAGGCAAAGATACACAGAAACTCGGAATAATTCCGGCAGCATAACGGCTACACCGGGATGGAAAACAAGACAACCTCGAGGAGATTGGACAGAACTTCCTCAAGGAACTCAAAACACGGAGACTCTGGACAACCACAACAATCCTACGGCTACAAGGAAGCACTCAGCGAGATGTTCTAGTAAGACATAGATGAGCCTAATCCTATCATCCCGTAGAAAAGATAAGGGTGACTCAGAATTCAGATCGATGAGGGTAAAGATAAAAAGAAGCCTTACGTTGTTCCCTTATACCCAGAGTAACTATATAACTATAGCATGCTAGACTCGACTTCGACCAAGGGTTAAATAATCCTACAGACAGTCCTGCTCTGATACCAAGTCTGTCGGGACCCGGGGTTAGCATATGTAATTCCAGTCACGATACAATCACATGGAGAGCCGAGAGCTGTACCCACTTGTCTAAGCAGACAAGGCCAAGCACAGAACACTCTCGGAAAGCATCAAACGTGAGGGGCATCCCATCCAGGCCGGATGATCAAATGAGATGGGTCCTCCTCGCCCGCTCACAAGTCTAAATGATTATGGGTGGTGAAATCCCATACTCATAGACAAGTCGGCTCAACCATGTTATCGATTGAATCCTAACTCTTACATAGACTTACTCCAGCCCGATCACTTAGTCGGGGTCTAGGGCGGGCTCGATCATACAAAAAAGTGTGCACGTGACAAAGTCACGAACAATCGCATCGCGATGCCCCAAGATGCGCACATCTAAGGGCCACTTGGTGTATAAAAGACCGCCAGCCAGATCACAACTAAGGCCTCGAAAACCCATACTAAGACATGCATGTTATAAACATACACGCAGCACACATGCCTAGTATGAACAATAGGTATCATCACATAACTCTACAAAGTGTATCTTTATTGACTTACACATAGAGCATACAAAGATCTCATGTCTGTGATCAACATTACATCATACAACGGAAGCAATTTAGGTCTGAGTACAGACAAGTTTAACAAATGGCTTAGAGAAGCCTTCTAAACATATATGCCCTTCCACGAGGGACCAGACTTCTGTCTGGAACAATACTACCAAGGTCAACATCGAGCTTCACGAAGGTGACTCCATCGGGGTCCGGGTTCTCATCTAAAACATAGAATAAGCAAACGTGAGTACAAAGTCGTACTCAGCAAGACTTACATCAGAACTACACTACTCATGCTCAAGTATCAAGGTAAAGGAGGTGGGCTTCAACATGAAGAAGTGCCAGCTTTGACTTGGCTAGTCCTGTACTACGAGTACCAGACTTGGGGTAAGAAGCGTACACGAGTCCAGTACCAAGTCTCCAACCAATACACCACTATGGATACTTCCTCGACTTCCCCACGAGAAAGCACGCCATAGCACTCACGCTTATCTTGCGACTTTTATAAGTATCCATTCAAGTTGTCCATGATCAAGTAAAGGTCTCCAAGTAGTCCATAACCGCGGACACGGCTATTCGAATAGTTCATTAACCCGGCAGGGGTGTACATCTTCAGACGCGTGTCATCACTTATCGCCTCGTTCTTGTCACCCTTCAAGCGGGTGTCAGACGTGGATGAAACCAAGGCACTACCCTCACATCACCTTCTCTAATCCAGGAGTCGACTACCTGAGTTTGTCACCGCTCGAGAGTCCGGCCGGTTCCATGAAACGGACTCAGATAATGCAAGGGACCGAGACGCCACCTTTGACAGATGGTTTCACTGCCTCACAGGTCCACCCACATATCTATAGTTAGGTCAAATGGAAAGCCCGAATCTAGTGTGACTCCTGGACCGGATCGGGTACGCAAAGAGGCCAAACGGGGCTCCCATAAACCCTACATGTGTTCATACTCTTTGTCTTGGATCACAAAACAGGAACTCGGGGCCTAGGGCAGTGTTCAACGAGACAACCCACTGTGTACTCCTACACAGCCTCTCATTGTTCACCTTTGTTTAGGGTCGATTCACCAACACGTTATCATCAGCATCACTGTGTTCATTCCATCCCGACTCACAAACATAACATCCTCATTGTATCACTAAGCAGCAATAAGCAGTAAAAGTTGCAAGGGCCTCAAGCTCATCATTCAACTCCTAAATCTGCTAGGATTATGGTTTGCTTAATACGGTGACAAAATGATAGGTCATGCATCGGAATGGGTTCAACTATGCGAAAGAACCTGTCTCGGTGATCTCCTAAACATGCATAAGCGAGACTGAGAGGGAAGTAGGATTTTATAGACATGATCAATGGGGTTTGCTTGCCTTGCTGACGAAACACGGGTCTTAAGGGTGGTCTTCTTCGGGGCTGATCACCGTCTCGGAGGCACTGTTACCCAAGCAATCATCAACAAAGGGGGGCAACAACAAAATAAAATGCATAATCCTATGATATAGTTGTCCATGATTTGAATGGTACTGGTTTTTGGAAAATTCAATTTAATTGAAGTGTATTGCAATTGATTTGCAAATTCAAACTCCAAATTCAAATTCAAATTAAGTCATATACACATTTTCTTCTGTTCACCCATTTTTAAATGGTCAAACATAAAAAAATTTTGCATATTCTTAATCCTTGCATTTTTCTGATGATTTTTCATATATAAATTATTTGATTTGGAGTTATGGATTAAAAGTTATGAAATTCTAAAGATTTAAACATTTTCTAGAATTCTGTTCAAATAAAAAAAACATTATTGCGCAAGCATGACATCAGGATGACATCATGGGGGCGCTGACCAGTCAACCTGACGCCTGGGCCCTACCTGTCATCCCCTCTAGGTTAAAACCCGGTTAGTTTTAAACTAACAGGGTGATTAGGGGGCGCTAGGGCCCACTGTCATTGACCCATGTGGTCAATTAGGAGGGGGATTAGCCCCTAGTTAGCGTGGCCAAGTGGACCTGCCGGAGTTGGCCGGCGGCGACCTAACTCCACGGCGGCGCCCACTGGTCAGGGCCTCTCCGGCCACAGAAGCGCGTGGGGAAGCTACCAGAAGGTAGCCCCCGCTCGTCCGCACCCAGTGCTGCTACGTAGGGGTCTCGGGGACGCCGGAGTCCATGGCGGGGAGGAGCTCCAGCGGCGGCCGGCGTACTGCCTCGACGGGAACGGCTTCCGGGGCATGGATTCGAGCACTGGAGGGGGGTAAAACAAGGAAAGCTCACCAGGAGCACAGGGGCGAGCGCAAGGTGACCGGGGAGACTTCGGGGCGACGGAATCGCTCGCCGGTTGCCGCGGCTGCCGACGGCGATGTTTCCAGGGATGCTCCGGCTCGATTGAAGGAGGGATTTCAGTAATTCGTTGGCGGGGATCACGTCAGACACCTTGGCTTGCCTCCTCGTCGGGGTTGGCCACGCCGGAGCGTGACGGTGAACTGCGACGGCTCTCGGCTTCTTCGTGGTCTTGCGCTGGAGAGCGGGAGGAGGAGTTCCGATGGAGGGGAAAGTAAAGGAGGGGCTCTCAGGCCTCTACGGCGACGAAAAAGGGCAGGGGAAAGAAGCTAGGCTGCTCCGTGGCAAGAAGGAGGTGGAGGCCGCCGTGGGGCATGCTTGCCACGCCTCTGCCTCCTGGCGCCAGGAAGAAGACAGGCTTGCCCCTGGTGGGCTGGGCCTGCATCTGAGGCAGATGGGCCAGGTGGCCAGGGGGTAAGTGAGGTAGGTTTTATTCTTTTTCTTCTTCTTTTTATTTTCCGTTATTTTGTTTTGCCTAGAAATAAATAGCTAGGCAATTTTGTAAAATGCCCAAACATTTTTATAAATCCTAGGTGACTAGTAGAAAGTCACTTGTATAATTTGAGCATTTTTGAAATTCAATCAATTTGAATTTCAATTCAAATAGGGGTCAAATTTAATTTCCAGGGCACCTTTTGAATATTTGAATATTCCATGGGCATGGGAATGAACCCAAACCACTTTTCAAATGATCACCAGCATTTATAGGAATTTTACAAATATTCAAATGATTTTTGGAAAAAGATTTTTATCTGGCCATTTGAATTAATTTCTCAGGGCTTTCTGCTTCCCCATTTTTGAATTTCATTTCAATTTTTGCATGATGCAAAGGGCACAAACAAACCCTAGCACTTACCCTAGTTGGGGTTCTGACATAAAGAAAATGCCAAATGGCTATAATACGCCCAGGGCGAGGCCCACGTCAGCACACCTCTCTTCTTCTTCCTCACTGCTCCTCCGACCGGGCCGACATGGTGCTCGTCCCTTCGAGCCACCTCGCGCCGTGTCGCTATACTAGCTCCTCCTCGCGGATAAGACCACCCCCGTGGACAACTCGACCCAGCCCCAGATCTTTTCCCCCTCCCAGCTTCACCTTCTTCCTCCTGAGCCCGACAAAAATCGCCATGGGCGCGCCCCCGTGAACGCACGCGGCCACCGTGCGAGACGAGCCCAGCCGGCATGTCCGCGGGATTCGTCGGCGTCGACTACTTCACTCTTCGTGTGGAATCGAGATCGAACACCTTCAAGGGCACGCCATCGTCATCGTTCCCAGCTGCGGTTATCGTTCTTCCCCGAGCTGATTCGGCCGCTACACACCTCCCCCGAGCTCGCCGTCACCGTCGTTGGACTCCTGGTGAGCTTCGGCTCCTCCCCCAAATAGCCTCAGCCGCCCCCTAATCCTGTAGCTGTTTTCCTCTTTGTATGCGCTCCGGCCGTCGCCATGACTGCCATAGCCATGCTCTCGATCCCGTTCTTCCTGGTCCGAGCGCGCCAACCAGTTTCTGCTGAGCTGTAGGTTCGATTTGGATAAATGAACGCTCGAAATCGTACAAGGGCGGAGTTCCCCTCTGACCCGAAAACCGGCCGCCGCAATTGATGACCGCGAGCTTTGCTCCGGCCATGTCCAGCCGCCTTGGGACCCCCAATCGACACGGCTCAACGAGCACGTTCGAACGCGCCCGGTCCCCGCCCCTCCCGTGGCCTCGGTCGACGGCACGGTCGACCTCGCCGTCGTCCATTACGTCGTCGGCGTGCCCGCGTGGTTAAGCCAGGGGCTAACCTCACTGACTAGTGGGCCCCGTGGCTTAACCTGGCTATTAAGCCCTTAGCCCGCCCCACTTACCTCACTGACCAGTTGGCCCAAGGCCATCTATTTATAATCTAAATAATTGTTAGATTAGATAACCCTAGCGAGACATACATGTGGGCCAGCCCCATTAAGATAACCTTTGGATTAATTAAACTGATAATACTAACCCTGTTCCACTGACTGTTGGGCCCCACTCACTTAACTCTCTGATTAGAAATAAATAGAAAACATTAAGCATATGAGTCTATGACAGGTAGACCCCACTGTCAGATTAATATTTAAAAAAGAATTAGATTAATTGCAGTGTATGACATGTGGGCCCTGGCTCTATTTTAATTTAATAAAATAAATTCTTGATAATGTGAGGCTGACCAGTGGGACCCACTGGTCAGGTTTGACCAGTCAAAACAACTGTTCTTGATAATGTTTGAATAAATGAATTAAATAAATTCAAAAAATGGTTTAAAATGATTTAAACTTTCAAATTGAATATCTTTTAAACCGTAAGTCAGATTAAAAAACTTTATACTTGAAAATTGATCAGAAAAATATAACAAAGACGATTACACTATCCGTATACCAACCACACCCCTCTAACATAACGAACATCGACGTTCCCCCTCCGGGCCGTCTGTCGATAATCACCCGGAGCCGATATTTCATCCCCGGATGAATTCCCGCTCCGAGCATAATACATTGCACTACGTGAGCATCGGTATCAATGCATATGTCTTTTCATGTATCTATTTGTTATGCTTGCTTTATATTTACTGTTTCTCCCCCCTTTTATTCTCCGGTAGACCCTACTGCTGCCGCCGACTACACCGCGACTGGGTATGACTACTTCGTCCACGACCGTACCCCTACCGTCGAGCTATTATTGCTATGTATTTATTGTTTATTCCCCCTGTCTAATTGTCTGGTAGTCCCGACGACCGCTGCCGATGCCCCTGTGAACGAGTACGTCATCGACGACTGTACCTCTACCGTCGAGCTTCCAGGAAAGCCGAGCCATTTTCCTTCCCCAGATATAACCTATATTTTCCGTACATTTCTTGCAATAGGTATTGTTACTGCTGCTGGTATGTTACAATCCTATTCAATTGCATAGCCTGTCTTTGTCGCTCCTTGATGTACCTTCCTTATCCTATGCTGCCTATAAATTTGTATATATTATTCAGCATTGAGCCCTGCGCTTTGTTAGTCAACTAGGATTAGATAGCGGGTCGTGATCACTCAGGGGAGTGACTCGGATACAATTTATTATAACTTTACAGGTACAGTACAACGCAGACACCGCCTAAGGCCCCCTAGCTCGGCTCTGCCAAGCCTCCATGAAGTCTGAGCTATCAAGGAGTAATCCTTGTACTCCACTCATTGTTGACTCTATATAGCCGCACTAGGTACTTGAACAACGGTTGTCCTTAAAGGTAAGAGTCGGGCGACCACATGGTGCCCGCGAGCGGTATTGCGTCGGGAATGACAGGGAGGGTACGACCGACGTTACTAGCATGCTTGGCCCCTGCTCGTATCTCGCGAGAGTTATCAAACCATGAAAAGTCGATCTCTACCAAGAGCACACACGAGACAAGGTAAGGAGACGGTTCACCTTGTTTGTAACCGAGTGCTTTGATGGTTCACGCGATAATGGTTGTCTGTTGGTTTGTACGGACTACCTTCACGTGGGATAAGGACTTATGTGCTCCCTGTTGACGCTGAATTGCGCCCTACACGAACACGTAACGTGTACCCGCGGCGCCAAGGGAGATACTTCGCAGCTCACACCGTGGGAGGCCAACCGGAAGCCAGGTACGCAAGACAATCCGGTTGGTTCTTTTTGAACCAGACGCCCCAAGCCCTCTGGAGGGACCCCGTCAGAGAACTCGGCGGAGATTGGCTGCCCTAGATCGTCCTGGACGCCCCTGGAGCTTCTTGATTCGTCTTCCTGCAAGAACAAGAGTAGACTAAGAACGAGAGGAAAGAACACGGTAGATTAGATGTAAAAGGTAGGGTTTGCTGTGTTCTGCGATTGTGTGTTGTTTCAATCAGCCGTCACCTCATCTATTTTTGAGGGGCTTGGAATTTCCGTGCAAGAAAAGGGCTCAGATTCGCGTCAAAACTGCCAAAAACCAGATCAAATTCGGACCCGGATCGGGGGTTCGGACGTCCGGACTTTAACCCGGACGGTCCGGACCATGGGGTCGGACGGTCCGGCTTCTAGGTCGGACGGTCCGGCTTCTAGGTCGGACGGTCCGAGCTGAGGTCAAAATCTTTCTGTAATCGGGGCCCTCAAGTCGGACGGTCCGACTTCAAAGTCGGACGGTCCGACCTTAACTCGGACGGTCTGGTTTCCACCTCGGACAGTCCGACCTGGTTTTCCAGTGCTGCACTGTTTTGGCAATAATTTCTTCATACGAGCTCGGATTTGGACGTTTCAAATATCAAAATCGACCGGTTCAACGAGACGAAGCCGGCCTATGTAGAACATTTTCCCATTTGAGGATGTGTTGATGTCCTAATTGACAGAATAGTACTCCCATTGCTAGGGTCTTATTGCTTCAAACATAGTTTCGGCCCTTGAGATGGAATCGGATGATCATGGCTCGAACTACAAAGTTGTTCATATCGACAATACCCAACTTTTTCATGCAGAGCACTTCTTCATTTGAGGTCATATTATATAGGTTTATTGTTGTGCAAAAAACCGGTGTCAACACATGCCCCCTGTTTTTCGGCAAAACTTGTGTGCCGAAAAATACCTTGCCCATGTTTGTTCTAAGGACGATGTCAACACTCCACCTGCCATATGTTTTCTAAGGGCGATAATTACTTATCGGCCATGTGCATGCTTAGGATGATGAGTATGTACTCTGAAGCCGATTACCACCAATCGGTTTTAGAGAAGTGGGTATCAATCCGTTCCTTGTAGCACTAAGGAAATCAAAGTCTGATAGATCACGTCCTGATAAGAAAATAACATTGGGATGATTCCAATCTTTAGACTCATCGGCCAAAGCAACACAAGCCGAGTTTTCCGCATGAATAACTTCCACTTCGTCTTCAACCCATTGTATCAAGAATTTGTGCATGGTAGACGGCACACATTGATTAGCATAAACCCAATCACGGCCTAATATGACATTATAGTTACCTTGCACCTCGGCGACGAAGAATGTGGTGGCCAAAGTCTTGCTTCCCACAGTGAGTTCCATACACATTACGCCCTTGGCCTCTGTTTTTTCTTTTCCCTTAATACCATTGAGAACCATGTTGGTCTTCACCAATACATCATCATGTAATCCCAGTATTTGGAAGACTTCGTAGGGCATAAGATTTATCACAGCACCACCATCAACTAGAATTTTTGCAACCGGTGACCCATTAATGTGACCTTTAAGGTAGAACGGCTTCAAGTGTTTCACTGGCTCTTTTGGCTTCTCAAATATAGCATTTTTAGGACCAAAATCTAGCTGAGCCACATCTCCTTATTCATCTACAGCACAAAATTCGGCAAGTAAGTAATACACCATATTAATATCCATACTTTCCCGAGCCGGCGCAGATTCATAATCCTCCATATCATCTTCATCTCCTAAGGTGTATACTGGACTTAAAGTCTCTTCGGTTGAAGAAGACGTAAGAAGTGGCATGGACGATGTAATAGGGACAACATCATCCTTATTTGGTGGTGTAGGTGTTGTTGCAGTTAACGTAGAAGCACTTGTGTTTTCCTTTTGTTTAGGTGTCACATCCCGACTTTTATTATCCTGTTATTAGAGTAGCAAAAATTAGGGGTAACAAAAACTTTCTAGAGTTGTGATGTGATGCAAATAAAATTGACCTGCCATTCTTGCTTTATGCCTTGTTGCTATGCTATGCTTGCCTTGTGCTAATGCCATACTTGTTTTCCCTGGTCATGCCAAAAAGAATCAACCAATAAAAATAATCAGCTCATACCACAAAAATTGATCAACCAACTTATCACCACCATAGCATATTAGCATCAATAATATTTTGACCAAATAAATTTTTTCTTGCACATAAATTCATTATTTAAATAATCAAAAATATCTCTATAGCAGAAAGTATTTAATAAAAAAAAATTCGAAACTGCTAATTAATTTATCACTATTACTATAATAGTAATAATATTTTTTTACCCAATTAAAAATATCTTAAAAATTCTAAATAAATTAGAATAATACTCTTGGACCTTTATAAATTATTTTGGAGGTTTACAATTTAAGATTTCGTTTCATATTTAAACCAAACCGAGGAGAAGTTCTCGCAAAACTGGTTTTGTTGGTACAAAAAAAAGGAAACCTACACTACCTGGGCCGCAGCCCATCTCTCTCTCTCTCTCTCCAGCCCGCTTGACCCCCCCCCCACCCTTACGTCATCAGGAGGCCCCCCTGCTGGCGCAAGCCAGATGAAGGCAGCCCTCGCCACCGCCCTCGTCGGCCAGTAGACGAGGAGGCCGCCCTCTCCGCTCGCCTCTCCCGCTCCCGCACCCCTCCCTTTCCTCGCTTTAAAAGGGGAGCACCGCAGCCTCCCCAGATCCTCACTCCACTCCACCCAATCACCACAACCCGCTCCACCCCCACCACTCGGTAGAAGAATAACAGAAGCAGAAGAGAAGGAAGGAGAAGCAAGGAAGAAGGAGGAGGAAGAGAAGAGAGGATGCTGGAGGGCCGGCCGACGAGCCCCCTCTCCGCCCCACGCCGGAGCTGCGCCGACAAGGAGCTGCTGCCTGGAGGAGCCGACCGCCCCGAGCCCCGACGACCCCAAGCCAGAGCCCCTGCACGCCGCCGTCTACCCCGACCCGTGGTCAACCCTGTCGCCCCCGGCCGACGTCTTCGTCAAAAACGGAGCCCCCTGCCCGTTCCCCACGCCCGCCGCCCTTCCCCGCTACCCGCCGCCGCTCCAAGCGCCCCCGGTGAGCAGCCGACCTCCCTCCTGTCCGTCGTGGGCGCAGCCGTTTCCGGCGTTGCATGCCCCCCTTTTGCGCAAAAATGGAACCCCCTAGGGGCCCCCTAGCTCCGCCACCCCATGCCGCCGGCCGCCGGCAACCGGAGGGCCGCCGGCGAGGCCAGGCCGCCCCCTGTACGCCATGGGAGCTGTCCCGAGCTCCCAGTCCGCCCGAGCTTGAAGAAGGGCCCCTGGCCGTCCGATCTTCCTAGATCTAACGGCCACAGGAGCCCCATACCCCTTCGTTTTTTTAAAACAGTGCCCGTGTGCGCCAAGTAGCCATGGGCCGGCTGTCTTTTTTTTCTTTTTCATAAACTGCAACACTTAAATAATTCTAAACAAATAACCGTAGCTCAGAATATTATGAAATAAATTTTGTGTGGCTTAGAAAATTGTGTTTTCTTTTTTTGTATGCTTAGAATAATTTTTATGCAGTACCAAATTAATTGCTTTAGTTTAAAGTAGTTAACTATGCTTTTTAGCAGCTAAGAATAGGTTTAATCAATTCCCTGTAAACCCTTAAAATGTAATGTTGATTTGTATATACTCTTGTGAATATTCTTGATTTTTCTGTATGTGTAGAATATTATTTGGCTTAAATAAATTTGTGACCCCTTTTATTATTATTATTATTATTAATAATATTGCTAGTCTATTTCCTATGTAACTTATGTTAGTAATATTTGATTGTTAGTTTAATATTAAACTAGCATATGGTCAGTAGGTTATTGCTATGAACTTGGTTATGGAAATAAAACAAATTAATAATTGTTAGTGAATAACTTCACATAACTTAAGTTAAGAATTTCTTTAATATAATCTTGTTGTGGTAATCCTATTAAATTTATTCCAATGCCTTGTTGTGGTACTCAACCTTGAAGTGTTGATTTATTATTTCAATGCTAGTACAAATTGTTCTTTAAATTACTTGTTGATTGATTGTGAAGTTGAGTGTTGTGTGCCTTGTTTGTTTTTTCCCGGTTGTAATGGTAAATTTGTTTCTTCCGCAACGTGTAGATGATACGCCATACGTTGCAGGTGAAGACTCCTCCCTTGCCGCCGAAGAAGCCGATCCAGGGTACATCGCCGAGGAAGGCAAGCCACCGTCAAAACTCACACTCCGCTTTACCCATTTTTACTTTCTTTGTATCATTTCTATTGTATCATGCTAGTATTATGTTCATATGGTTTGGGATTGTATTAGTTATATTAGAGAAACTCCACACCACCCCATAGCCTACCTATTTGGGAAAAACTAAGTAGAACCCCGATGATCCCGGCATTCTGTCGACACCATCACTCAGCTTTAATATTTAGCATTACATAACAACTTGGAAAGTCATACTTCATCCTACTTCGTACGACATACACCTAAGAAGGTGGTATAGCTGGGATTGTGGAACATCGTCCGACATGGACAAAGTCTGGATGGACTCTCTATATGTGCCGCCAAAAATCTAGTATTACAGTACAACCACTATACTCTGGTATGGGACAGGGCTAGTTGGAAGCTTGTTTGTCTTAGTACGGGGGTCCTATAACTACACATGGATGCGTGATTCCACGAAGACGATAGCCCTCGAAGTCAATGGGTGAAATTTGCTAGGCTTAGTGTCGGAAGGCACCTTGGTCCTCTTCGACAACGGTGCAGGATTGGGTCCAAGAGGAGCATGATCTGTCACACAGAAAGTCCATGGAGTACGCAAGGGGTTGATTCACCTGTACTAGGGCAGACAAGGGAAAAACTAATGTCGTTTATCCGAGACCCGCATACTGAAGTATGACGATCCGTGGGGACACATGGCGGATGTATCGAATGTGGTGGGTAAAGTGTACAACCTCTGCAGAGTGTAAATCTATTCGAGTAGCCGGAGTCCACGGTCATGGACAACTAGTGAGGCCACACTTTGTGGGGAATAGATGAGAAAGCCCGGTACCGAGTTTATGGATCACGACGATAATGTGGTTTGTTGGAAAAAGGTTGGACTTGAATTATCCAAGTATATTGTGGGGAAATAAAATCTGCCAAGTGTTAAAATTTTGGCAACTTAATAATGATCTTGAGTAGATAGAAAATCCCTATGAAAAACTCCACCATATAGCCATCCTATTATTTTCGTGTGCAAACCTTTGTTTCTTTCTTTAGGTGGTTTGCGAGTACTTTGTATGTACTCACGGCTTTGTCCCTAGTTATTCCATCGGCCAGGCTTGGAGGAGCAGGTATATGACGACAATGCTACCGGCGACTACTAGGACGTGTTATGCTCTGATCTACCCTGTGGATTGTGTAAGACTTTATTGTTGTATGACTTGTATTCGGTATTGTATGAACATTGAGACTATGATATCCATGTCGAGTTGTGTGTCATGCGAACTGATCATGGGAGCATGACTGTATACACAACTGGTCGCTTCGGACATATAGTCCGGGGTGCCCACAGACTTGGTATCAGAGCCTCGGTTCAGACCATAGCAGCCTAGTTATGTTGGTCGGTAGATAGGATTGGGGGAAATCAAAAACTATTTTCTAAACTAAAGAGATGGTCAAATGCATGGTATAGAATGCTTACCTCGCTTATCCCCTCTATAGTAAACTACTAAATGTTTTACTATGTTAAAAATTTTCACACTTGTCATCTAACTTAAACTCTTAAAACTTGTAGATGCCTGGAGTTCCTGTTCACCACCTCCAGCTGACTCAGGCTGGGAAGATGCCCTTCGCTCAGGATCTGATTGATCTACTTGCGCTCGTTCACCGCCCAGCTGCGGAGTTCGGGGCTTTCCAGATCACCAGTGGGGAGGATACCGAGCTCCGCCTGATTGTGCGGTGTGAGCTCCGAGGTTTGGAGGTGGCTCCACGGTCGGATCCTATCTGCTTCATGGTGTATGCTCGTACCTGGGAGGAGGGTCTGGGCCGAGCTTGCTAGGAGGCGATTGCTCGCCTTGTGAGGTTTCACCAGTACGAGCTGGGTACCACGCGGTTCTGTCACTACGGGATGCGCGATGATGAGGGAGATCCCACTCCTGGTGTGCTTCACCCGGTCCTGAGGGACCACTTGTTCGCTCTAGAGAGATACCTGGGTCTGACTCAGGCTCAGCTGGATGAGGTCTGGGTCAAGCATGACTACAACCTCCAGACCGAGGGTCCCGCCCCCGTCGCCCCCATCGAGATGGAGACTCGGGACAAGATTATCAAGGAGCTGCAGGACAAGGTCGCCAGTCTAGAGGAGAGTAACAAGATGCTGAAGAAGAAGACCAGGAGCCTGAAGCGCAAGTGCGACGATTTGGCGGATGAGATTGATGCTCTGGATGATGGCGAGGACATCCAGAAGGGGGAGAACGCTCATATCAGTGATGATGAGGACTGGATGGATGAGGAGTACGAGGAGGCTCCGGACACTGATGATGAGGACTTCATCGATGATCGCGATGAGGATGAGCTCTAGGCGTCGTTAGTTGTTGGATGCCCTTTTGGAGATTGCGTTAGACGTTGCATGTGTGGTTGGTTACCTGTAAGACTTTTTTATGTATGCGACTTATGCTATCGTTATGCTACCATGTGCTGATTGCTAGTTGCATGATTATTACCTATTTTATAAGTCTTGCTTGTGTGTGATAACTAGATTGTTAGGGACTTACCCCCATGTAGACTAAATTCCCTCTTATCTTGCGCAACAACCTCAGGATGCCGAGGAGCTCCGGCGCCAACCCAAGTGAATCCGGTGACGCGCCACCGCCACCACCCGACCCGAACATGGCGCAGCTTCTGCGACTGTTGATGGAGGAGCGCCAGGCCGCTCGTGACGAGCGCCAGGGAACATGGCTGCACTCCAGCAGCTAGTCCAGGCCGCCACTAATGCCAACCAAGGAGGCGGAGGAGCTGGTGGGAATGAGGAGCCCAGGTCTCGGCTCAGAGACTTCCAGAACACCAACCCGCCCGTGTTCTCGCAGACGAAGGAGCCTTTGGATGCTGAGGATTGGCTCCGCACCATGGAGAACAATCTCGCTGTCGCCGCTGTTGGCAACAACGATAAGGTCCTATATGCCACCCACTAACTCACCGGCACCGCAAGGAGCTGGTGGGAAGGAGTGCGTGCCCATCTTCCTGAAGGGCAAGTACTCACTTGGGCTGAGTTCTCCGAGAAGTTCAAGAAGGCCCACATCCCGACTGCACTGATCAGGAGGATGAAGGACGAGTTCCGCCACCTCAAGCAAGGGGGCATGACTGTGGTTGGATATCTTGACCGCTTCACTCAGCTTTCGAGGTATGCCCCGGAGGAGGTGGACACCGAGGAGAAGCGAAAGGACCGTTTCTTGGATGGATTGCACGATGAGCTGCAGGTTTTCCTGATGGCCATGCAGTTCCCCGATCTTGCGTCTCTTTCCGATGCTGCTATCATGATGGAGGGCAAGCTCAAGACGGCCTCTGAGAACCGCGCGCGCCGCATGATGGAGCAGGGTGCATCGAGCAACCCCCGACTGCGTCCAACACAGCCACCAAGGCCAGCACCCCAGCCTCAGAGGAGCCCTTACCCAGCGCCACACCCCAGTGCTCCTGCTCTCCCTGGTGGAGTTCCGCACCCAGCAGGCGGAGTTCCCCACGATCCTGCATCAAAAGTGATCTGCTTCAAGTGTGGCCAGAAGGGTCACTATGCCATTACCTGCACCAATAAGGCGAATGCTGCCCCACGCCCCAATGCTCCAGCACCAGGCAGAGGGAACCCCGGCTGCAACAATGCCCAGCGCGGTGCGCCCAACGCCGCCAAGGGACGTCTGAACCACGTGCAAGCCGAGGAAGCCCTGGAGGCAGAAGACGTCATCTTGGGTACGTTTCCAGTTAATTCAGTACCTGCTCAAGTATTGTTTGATTCTGGTGCATCACACTCGTTTGTTACGAAGACATTTGTGGATAGAAGTAAGTTGTCACCTAGTGAAATGAGGAGGCCCATGATAGTCCAAATACCCGGATCCAAAACCCGAGCCAGTTTAGCTTGTTCCGGAGTTCCCATAGCGATTCATGGAGTCGAGTTCCCAGCTGACCTGATCGTGTTAGGGACAGAAGGTATAGATGTGGTACTTGGCATGAATTGGTTGTCTAGATACCGAGGCCGGATAAAATGCACTGAGAGGACAGTCAACCTCACAAGTGCCGATGGAGTTCAGATAGAGTACACCGACAAGGAAGAGACTGCCCGAGGCTTCTGTCATCAGAGTGTCTCGGTGCCACCACTTGAGGAGGTGAAGGTTGCGTGTGAATTCCCGGACGTCTTTCCGGAGGAGCTACCCGGTATGCCGCCTGATCGGGATATCGAGTTTATCATCGAGTTAGTGCCTGGCACAGCCCCTATTGCACAGAGACCCTACCGGATGAATGCTGAAGAACTGGTTGAGTTGAAGAAATAGCTGAATGACATGCTCCAGAAGGGACTGATTCGACCCAGTGCTTCACCCTGGGGTTCGCCTGTTCTCTTTGTGGACAAGAGAGACGGCACCATACGCATGTGTGTGGACTACCGTAAGCTGCACGAAGTGACCATCAAGAACAAATATCCGCTCCCCAAGATCGAGGATCTGTTCGACCAGTTGAACGGAGCCCAAGTCTTCTCCAAGATCGATCTAAGGACCGGATATCACCAGTTGAAGGTTCGCGAGTCGGACATCCCCAAGACAGCTTTCACGACCCGCTATGGTTTGTTCGAGTACGTTGTCATGTCTTTCGGACTTACCAATGCCCCGGCCTATTTCATGAATCTCATGAACAAGATATTCATGAAGTATCTCGACAAGTTTGTGGTGGTGTTCATTGACGACATCCTGATATATTCCAAGACCAAAGAAGAGCATGCCGATCATTTGCGCTTAGTCCTTGAGACTTTGCGTGAGCACCAATTGTACGCCAAGTTCTGCAAGTGCGAGTTCTGGCTCAAGGAAGTCAGATTTTTGGGACATGTATTGTCGGAAGGAGGAATATCCGTCGACCCCGCCAAGATTCAGTCCTTCATAGACTGGACAGCTCCGACCACTCAAACTGAAGTTAGAGGATTCCTCGGACTAGCGGGATACTACCGCAAGATCGTGGAAGGCTTCTCCAGCATCACCCGACTCATGAACCAGCTGCTAAAGAAGGACCAGATGTTTGTGTGGACGGAAAAGTGTGAAGCCAGTTTCCAGGAGTTGAAGAGGAGATTGGTATCCGCCCCAGTATTGACGAGGCCTGACCTGACCAAGAGCTTTGATGTGTACTGCGATGCATCGAAGGTTGGTTTGGGTTGTGTTCTTATGCAAGTGGGCAAGGTGATTGAGTACCTGTCACGACAGTTGAAGCCGCACGAGTTGAACTACCCCACACATGACTTGGAGCTAGCCGCTGTTGTGCTTGCTCTCAAGAGATGGAGACATTACCTGATGGGTCACCGTTGCGACATATACAAGGACCATAAGAGCCTGAAGTACATTTTCTCGCAGAAGGAGTTGAACATGAGGCAGAGGAGATGGATCGAGTTGATCAAAGACTACGATCTCGAGATTCACTACCATCCTGACAAGGCCAATGTGGTAGCAGATGCCCTCAGCCGCAAGCCCTGCACACTTAATGCGATGATCAGAGAGACACAGCCAGCTCTGCACGAGGAGTTCGAGAAGCTGGGTTTGGAACTCGTTACACCCGGTTTTCCGGCTCACCTTGAGCTGACTCCGACTCTATTTGATCAGATCAAGGAGGCACAGAAGGGACACGATAGTATTGAGGGAATCAAGAAGAAGATGCCCCTCGGCAAGGCCCCGAAGTTCACGATAGATGATGAAGGAGTTCTTTGGTTCGATACCCGATTGTGTGTGCCCGATATAGAGGAGTTGAAGCTCACTATCCTGAAGGAAGCTCACGATACACCTTAATCCATCAACCCTGGAGGTACTAAAATGTATCAAGACCTGAAGGACTTGTTCTGGTGGCACGGTATGAAGCGTGAAATTTCCTTGTATGTCGCCAAGTGCGACATCTTCCAGAGAGTGAAAGCAGAGCATCAGAGACCTGCAGGATTGCTACAACCACTCCGAGTTCCTGAATGGAAGTGGGAACAAATAGGTATGGACTTCATCACAGGTCTACCGAGGTCGAGCAAAGGACATGACTCTATCTGGGTTATCGTCGATCGACTCACCAAGTTAGCGCACTTCATCCCAGTACGAACCACCTATCGAGGAGATCAGCTGGCGGATTTGTACATGTCGAGGATCATATGCCTGCACGGAGTTCCGAAGGAGATTGTGTCAGACCGAGGTACCCAGTTTACCTCGAGGTTCTGGAAGCAAGTTCAGGAGGCACTAGGCACGAAGCTTACGTTCAGCACAGCCTATCACCCGCAGACTGGAGGCCAGACTGGGCGAGTGAACTAGATACTAGAGGATATGCTCGCCGCCTGTGCTCTAGCCTACGGTTCCAAGTGGGAGGACTGCTTGCCCTATGCAGAATTCTCCTCCAACAACAGCTACCAGTCGAGTTTGCAGATGGCACCATTTGAAGCTCTGTATGGAAGGAAGTGTCGCACGCCCCTGAACTGGTCTCAGACCGGAGAAGGGAAGATTTTCGGACCCGATGATCTGAAAGAGGCTGAATAGCAGGTCCAGTTGATTCATGAGCGTCTCAAGACCGCTCAGTCTCGTCAGAAGAGTTATGCCGACCCCAAGCGTCGAGAGGTGACTTTTGCAGTTGGAGATTTTGTGTATCTCCGAGTCACCCCATTGAAGGGAATGCAGCAATTCCATGTGAAGGGAAAGCTAGCACCCCAATACATCGGACCGTTTGAGGTGATAGCCAGACGAGGCCAAGTTTCCTATCAGTTGAGACTGCCAGCAGAGCTATCCGATGTGCAAGATGTCTTCCACGTCTCGCAGCTCCGGAAATGCCTGGAGGTGCCGGACAAGCCCGATGTTTTCAAGAACATCGATGAGGCCATGTAAGACTTTATTGTTGTATGACTTGTATTCGGTATTGTATGAACATTGAGACTATGATATCCATGTCGAGTTGTGTGTCATGCGAACTGATCATGGGAGCATGACTGTATACACAACTGGTCGCTTCGTACATATAGTCCGGGGTGCCCACATTAGGCCTCCATATTTGTTTTGCAGGTACCATGGGCCGAATTCCATTAATTAATTCGTCCTTTTTCTTCTCCTTTTCGTTCTCCACCTTCTCATGGTTCCTCATACGTTGCAATCTCCTCTTCATGGTCTTAGTTAAACCGGGAGGACACCACTTAGGTTGACCATATTTGGGATCCCTGTACTTGGCCGTGCTTGTGTTAGCCTCATGATCATTAGCCATGGAATCCTGCTGACCAACAACAATGTCATCATTAGAATTAGCCAGATTGTCAACAATCGGCCCTTGGATCTCCTTCCGCTTGTCAGATTCTGAAATTTCCGCACCATGTGACTTAGCACGCCACACTTTTTTTTTGACTTTGCTCGGAAAACCTTGCGATGGCCGAATATCACCTTGATTAAAATGGCCTTTTGAAGAATAAGAAAACCTCCCACGATTGAGCCTATTAGGTGCTGCCCACCCCATATAAAAAGCATAAGGGCCCATTGGCGGCTGCCCCCAATCACCGTTGAAACCTCCCATGTAATATAGCGCATAGAGGGTTGGTGATGACCCATATGGCCTTGCATAGCATCGAATTTCTTGCGGAGGTGATCTTGAACGCTTTGAAGTTGATGGCCGATTAGAGCTAGAACCGGCCACTTGATTGGCATACTTGGATAGCAACATATCAAAAGTTGGCTTGATTCGCTTGCGCCTAGCTTCATTCCCTTTCCCCTTGCCAACTTCTGAATTCTTGGGTTTGACAAATTTATCATGAGCATCCTCTTGCACTTGTGGTTGCCCCCCGAGCGTAGGATTTTTTATGGTGATCTTTATTACTTCCTTGCCACGGGTTGCTTGTCAAGCACAACCTGTCTCCCCGAGTTCCTGTTGTCCTCATTTTCCTTTCTGGACTCACCAATAACCACGTTATTCTTGTTGGCTAACTCGGCTATATCAGGACGAATCAACACCTTTTTTCCTTCCAAGTCTATGGTGTTCATCGGGAAGGGTTGCTTGTCAACCTGCATCTCAGAAAAACTCAATCGTCCTTCATTAATGGCCGATTGTATATGTCTCCGGAAAACATTGCAATCATTAGTAGCATGTGAGAAAGAATTATGATATTTGCAATAAGCACGCCGTTTTAGCTCTTCAAACGGCGGTAAAGTGTGAGATATTCTAATCATTTTATCTTGTAACAAAGCATCAAATATCCTATCACACTTAGCTATGTCAAAGGTAAACTTCATCTCCTCATCACGATTCTTGCGAATCGGCTTAAGAGCATTGCACGAGTAAGGTTTGGCCTTTGATGACCAAACAAACTCAGTAGTATAGACATCAACCTCATCATCCGAATTATTATCATTTTAATAAACCATATGCATTCTAGGACGATCGGTTGTTGATCTGTGAATCTCTTTACTTCGGCTCTCTTGGGCCAAAGCTTTCTGCAAGACTTGGTTAATATTTAAAAACTCATAACTTTCTAACCTCTCTTTGATGTGGGGTTTCAAACCATTAATAACCAAATCTGCCAAATCTCTTTCAGTTATCACTAAGCTATAGCATCGGTTTTTTATATCTCTAAATCTTTTGACATAATCGGTGACCGATTCATCATGTTTTTTCCTAACCGATGTAAGATGTGAAAACTTAAGCTCATTGTCGCCACTATAAAAATGATCATGAATTTCTGTTCTAATTGTGACCACAAAAGAATAGATCCATGTGGAAAAGCAGCAAACCAAGAAAAAGCGGTCCTGGTTAAAGATAGGGGAAATAGTCGCACTTTCAATTATTCTATGGAACCGGCCTCACCCAACTATGCTAAGTACTGACTAACATGCTCCCGAGTTGTTTTTGTGCCCTCTCCACTAAATTTAACAAAATCAGGAACCTTATAACCTTGAGGGTATAACACTTCATCGAAGTGTGCGGGATAAGGCTTTTGATACACACTACTTTTTACTGTCGGCTCGCTTCCGAAAGTATCTTGAAACATCTTATGCAAATCCTCCCTTAGCTTGACTAAAATAGGATCTGTAGGTGTCGATGCTTGTGGTATAGGAACAACTTGAGTACTAGCTATTGGTGCAACTTGTGCTATGGACGCCGACCTATAGTTCGGCGGGAGACAAAACGTGCCTGCCCCTATAGGTGATGTTGCAAAGTAATTCGGCGTTGGCACCGAATCGGTTCCACTCGAAATAGGGTTAGGGTAGGTAGGTGCAGTTACAAGTTGATTGGTTTGGCTAGGATAAGAATTCATCGGCATATTATAATATTGTTGCATAGGAGGTGCCGATGAAATAGGCAAAGTTGGATTAATTTTTTCTTGGCTAACAACAACACCACTAGATGATGGGGGTATATTTTTTTGTGCGCTGCTTTTTGCTAAGAACGCATTATAGATCATATCATTTCCCTTTCTAACCAAACTCTCAATCACAGCAAGTTGATCTTTAGAAAAAACTTTACTCACAGTGATTTCATCCATGTTGCCATCGAGAGGAGGGAGCTTGATATCTCCAACCGGAGTGATGTTGCCTTGGCGAGTCTTGTCGAAATTCACAAGAAAGACTTGAAAATCGTCCTCCTGGCGCTTCTTCATGAGCGCCTCATAAGCCTCCATGCGCAGCTCCTGGCGCTGCTTCTTGATGGCTTCATATGCTTGACGATGTTCCTCCGATAGTTCATCAAGACTGGGCCTGATGATGTTATCTGCGTTAATCTCTGCTGACTTGGACATGGTTGATGATGATTTCTTGAAACTTTTCCCTAGCGGAGTCGCCAAAAAGTGTGTTGACGCTGAATTGCGCCCTACACGAACACGTCACGTGTACCCGCGGCGCCGAGGGAGATACTCCGCAGCTCGCACCGTGGGAGGCCAACCGGAAGCGCGGTACGCAAGACAATCCGGTTGGATCTTTTTGAACCAGATGCACCAAGCCCTCGGGAGGGACCCCGTCCGAGAACTCGGCGACGATTGGCTGCCCTAGGTCGTCCTGGACGCCCCTGGAGCTTCGTGATTCGTCTTCCTGCAAGAACAAGAGTAGACGAAGAACGAGAGGAAAGAACACGGTAGATTAGATGTAAAAGGTAGGGTTTGCTGTGTTTTGCGACTGTGTGTTGTTTCAATCGGCCGTCACCTCATCTATTTATGAGGGGGTTCGACTTTCTGTGCAAGAAAAGGGCTCAGATTCGCGTCAAAACTGCCAAAAACCCGATCAAATTCGGACCCGGATCGGGGGTTCGGACGTCCGGACTTTAACCCGGACGGTCCGGACCATAGGGTCGGACGGTCCGGCTTCTAGGTTGGACGGCCCGAGCTGAGGTCAAAATCTTTCTGTAATCAGGACCCTCAAGTCGGACGGTCCGACCTTAGCTCGGACGGTCCGGTTTCCACCTCGGACGGTCCGACCTGGTTTTCCAGTGCTGCACTGTTTGGGCAATAACTTCTTCATAGGAGCTCGGATTTGGACGTTTCAAATATCAAAATCGACCGGTTCGACGAGACGAAGCCGGCCTATGTAGAACATTTTCCAATTTGAGGATTTCTTGATGTCCTAATTGACAAAATAGTACTCCGAATGCTAGGGCCTTATTGCTTCCAACATAGTTTTGGCCCTTGAGATGGAATCGGATGATCATGGCTCGAACTACAAAGTTGTTCATATCGACAATACCCAACTTTTTAATGAAGAGCACTTATTCATTTGAGGTCATATTATATAGGTTTATTGTTGTGCCAAAAACCGGTGTCAACACTCCCCTGCGTCATAGTTCATTCGAAAGATCTTCAGACGTCAGTAGTACCGCGACCTGATTGCAAGGAGGTGGTGTGTATTTTTCGTCCGGACGGTGTATTTGGATTTTATTTTGCTTCACGAACCAGACTCGCACTGTGCAGGAGCGTGGAAGGGTGAGGGACCTAGACCCGTGAGCGCATAGGATATAGTCCGGCGGATGACCTCTTTGTTGAGCCTAGATGGGATGCGCCGTGTCGGATCGCTTTGGTGGAGCGTTCCCTAACAAGGTGCCCGCCACTCTGGAGATCCGAGCGTGCAGGCTGAACAGTAGTGAACCCCTGTAGGGAGTTTAATCTATTCGAATAGTTGTGTCCACGGTAACAGGACGCTTTATGCTGAAGCTGGATCTTACCACTACAAACTACTACTATTAAGTTGTATGGTTCCGGGTCTTCTTCCTCACAGGGAAGTCGAGGAAGGAAACTCTGAGGCATTTATTATTGTTAATTATTACAACTTACTATTATACAATGCTGCAGCAACTTCTTCTGCATTGTTACTTTATGCTTTATATGAACTGTTGGATGTTCTCTTCTTGTGCTGCAAGACACGTCGCAAGATGCTAGTGTTCGATAGGCCTAGCTTCTCATCCTTATTCTAGTTTCTACCTTGCAGTCCACTATCTTACGTCCTCTACTAAGCATTTATGCACTTGTATCAAATGGAAAGGGAGGCCATATATAGTGGACTGGATGGTAGACAGTCAGGATAAGGAAGAGAAGCTAGGCCTACCGAAGACTAGCATCTTCCGACGAGTCTTGCAGCACAAGAAGAGAACAACCAATAGTTCATATAAAGCACAAACTACCAATGCAGCAGAAGTTGCCGCAACATTGTATAATAGTAAGTTGTAATAATTAACAATTATAAATGCCTCCGAGTTCCCTTCCTCGACTCCCTACGAGGAAGAGAAACCGTAACCAACAGTTTAATAGTAATAGTTTTTAGTAGTAGGCTCTGGCTTCAGCATAAATCATTCTGTTACCGTGGACAAGGCTATTCGAATAGATCATCTTCCCTGCAGGGGTGCACTAATGTTCAGTCTGCACGCTCGGATCTCCAGGGTTGCGTACACCTTGTTAAGGAATGCCCCACCGAGGCTATCCGACACGCAGAGGCCCATCCTACGTCCCATCAGAGAGGTCCCTGCCGTTATACAGTCCTAAGGGCAAGGGGGTCATGGGACGTCGCCCCTCGCTCTCCGGGTCGGTGTGAGGAGGATGAATTCCAACGCCGCAGCGTGATCTATCCCTGCCACAATGCAGAATTGGGCGTCTTTCAGAGCTTTCGAACGAGACCAAAACGCGGAGGGCCCACACCGTAATCCCACGTGAAAGTAGTTCGTATAGGCCTTTGCGGTCTCTCAAGTCATCCACATGAACCATTAAGCATTTTATTATTATCTCGCAGGCAACTGTTATCGTTGCCTAACTAACAACACAACGGACAACGAACAGCATCCAGGACCACCAATGCGTCGGTGCCTGCCCTATTCGTCCCGTCAAAGCTCCGCGATTACCAACAAAGTGAACCGACTCCTTACCTTGTCTCACGTGTGCCCCTGGAGGAGCACGACTTTCGTGGTTTGGTAACTCTCGCGGACAACGATAAGGGTCCAAGTACGCTAGTACGTCGGTCGTAACCTCCCTGTCGTCCCGTTGCTATACCTCTCGCGGGCACCGTTGGGTCGGCCGACTCTTACCTTTAAGGACAACCGTTGTTCAAGACCCTAGGACGGCTATACGGAGTCAACAACGAGTGGAGTACAAGGATTACTCCTCGATAGCTCACACTTGATGTGGGTCGGCAGAGCCGATGTAGGGGCCTTCGGCGGTGTCTGCATTGTACCGTACATGTGCAGTTATATATATTATGTTTCCGAGTTCACTCCCAAGTGTGAGCACGGCCCGCTATCTAATCCTAATTGACTAACAATGCGCAGGGCTCACTGCTGAATATTGCATAAATAATAATAGGCAGCATAGGATAAAGGAAGGTACATCAAGGGGCGACAATGACAAGCTATGCAGTTGACTAGGATTGTATCTTAGAAGCAGCAGTAACCATGCCTAGTGCAAGAAATATACGGAAGAGATAGGTGATATATGGGGAAGTAAAATGGCTCTGCTTGCCTGGAAGCTCGACGGTAGAGGTACGGTCGTCGACGACGTAGTCGATCACAGGGGCATCGGCAGCAGTCGTCGGGACTACCAGAAATTAAGAGAGGGGGAAGAAACAATAAATACACGGCAATAATAGCAATGCAAATACAAGACATGGCAAACGCAGTGTTAGGGGTCAACTAATGCGGTGCTACATGTCGTAGACGAAACGGGAATTCAACCGGCAATTTTACCGGCTCCGGGTGATTACCGGACAGACGATCTGGAGGGGGAAAGTCTCGGTTTCGGTATGCTAGAGGGGGGTGGTGGACATACGGGTAGCATTTACTTCACCTTTATATTTTTCTGATCAACATTAATGTATAAAGTTTTTGAATCTGACTTACGGTTTAAAAGATATTAAATTTCAAAGTTAAATCAATTTAATAGATTTTCTGGATTTCACTTAATCAATTAAACATACATTATCCAAAACAGTACTGACATGGGGGACCCACATGTCAGCCTTTGGTTATTTAAAAAAATCATTTTTATTTTAATTATTGTATTGGTCCCACATGTCAAAGGGACACTTTAATAACTGCATTTTATTTAAACAATTAACCCAATGGGGCCCATGGGTAAGTGTCCCAGGGATTAATTAAAAGGGTTTTAATTTAACCAAATGGTTGGGTCCCCGTTGTCATAGACTCAACTTTTAATAGCATATTTATTTAGTTTATTAAGTTGTAGGGACCCACTGGTCATAGATAATGAGGGGGGTTTTTTTGCTGACATAATTTTAACAAGGGGGGTTGTTTTATCTTAACAGGGGGTTAGTGGCCCTAATGGGGATTAGCCCCAGGCTAGCTCACGGTGAGACTGATGTGCGAGATGATTATAATGGTTTCTCTCCCTTTGTTGGTTACTGTCGGGACCCGGGGTTAGCGTATGTAATTCCAGTCACGATACAATCACATGGAGAGCCGAGAACCGTACCCACTTGTCTATGCAGACAAGGCCAAGCACAGAACGTTCTCGGTAAGCATCGAACGTGAGGGGCATCCCATTCAGGCCGGATGATCAACTGAGATGGGTCCTCATCGTCCGCTCACAAGTCTAAATGCTGATGGAAGGTGAATCCCATACCCATAGACAAGTCGCCTCAGCCATGTTATCGATTGGATCCTAACTCTTACATAGACTTACTCCAGCCCGATCACTTAGTCAGGGTCTAGGGCGGGCTCGATCATACATCAAAGTGTGCACGAGACAGAGTCTCGAGCAATCGCATCACGATGCCCCAAGATGCGCACATCTAAGGGCCACTTGGTGTATAAAGGACCGCCAGCCAGATCACAACTAAGGTCTCGAAAACCCATACTAAGACATGCATGTTATAAACATACACGCAACACACATGTCTAGTATGAACAGCAGGTATCATCACACAACTCTACAAAGTACTCTTTATTGATATACATATAGAGCATACAAAGATCACATGTCTGTGATCACATTACATCATACAACGGAAGCAAATTAGGTCTGAGTACAGACAAGATTAACAAATGGCTTAGAGAAGCCTTGTACAACAAACATGCCCTTCCACGAGGGACCAGACTGCTGTCTGGGACTATGCTAACTTAGTCAACGTCGAGCTTCACGAAGGTGACTCCATCGGGGTCCGGTTCTTATCTAAAACATAGAATAAGCAAACGTGAGTACAAAGTCGTACTCAGCAAGACTTACATCAGATCTAAACTACTCATGCTCAAGTATCAATGTAAAGGAGGTGGGGTTCAACATGCAGAAGTGCCTGCTTTGACTTGGCTAAATCTTGTACTACGAGTACCAGACTTTGAGGTAAGAAGCGTACACGAGTCCACTACATCTCCAACCAATACACCACTATGGTTACTTCCTCGACTTCCCCACGAAGAAGCACACCATAGCACTCACGCTTATCTTGCGGATTTTATAAATATCCATTCAAGTTGTCTATGATCAAGTAGAGGTTTCCATGTAGTCCATAACCGCGGACACGATTATTCGAATAGTTCATTTACCCTGCAGGGGTGTACATCTTCACACGCGTGTCATCACTTATCGCCTCGTTCTTGGCATCCTTCAAGCGGATGTCGGACGTGGATGAAACCAAGGCACTAACCTCACATCACCTTCTCTAATCCAGGAGTCGACTACCTGAGTTTGGCACCGCTCGAGAGTCCGGCCGGTTCCACGAAACGGACTCAGATAATGTAAGGGACCGAGACGCCACCCCTGCCAGATGGTTTTCCTGCCTCACAAGTCCACCACATATCTAGGATGATGCAACCTTTTCTTCATTCTTTTTCTATGCACATGCCAAATGGAAAATCCGAATCTATTGTGACTCCTGGACCGGATCGGGTACGTAAAGAGGCCAAACGGGGCTCCCAAAAAACCCTACATGTGGCCATACTCTTTGTCTTCGATCACAAAACAGGAACTCGGGGTCTAGGGTAGTGTTCAACGAGACAACCCACTGTGTACTCCTACACAGCCTCTCATCGTTCACCTTTGCTTAGGGTGGATTCACCAACACGTTTCGCTTTCATCAACACCACTGTGTTCATTTCATCCCGACTCACAAACAAAACATCCTCATTGTATCACTAAGAAGCAAAAGCAGTAACAGTTGCAGGGGCCACATGCTCATCATTCAACTCCTATATCTGCTAGGATTGTGGTTTGCTTAATACGGTGACAGAATGATAGGTCATGCATCGGAATGGGTTCAACTATGCGAAAGAACGTGTCTCGGTGATCTCCTAAACATGCATAAGCGAGACTGAGAGGGAAGTAGGATTTTATAGACATGATCAATGGGGTTTGCTTGCCTTGCTGACGAGGTTCGATAACGGTGTCTTCAACGAAGGGGGTGGCCTCCGGTTCCAGTTGCACGTCTATCGAGCAAACAATCAAACAATGGTATAAATTTATTTGCAATGCATCAAACACATGATCAACATTGAAATGGGGATGTTCTTGGTCACAATGTTGGTACAATTCCATTTAAAAGAAGTCACATGCAAAGTCACTTGCAAATGTGCTTCAAATTTGAATTTGAATTAAAGCCATATGGATGTTTTGCACTGTTCACCCAATTTTAATTGGTCAAACATGAAAACAGAGCCCATATTCATAATCCTTGGATTTTTCTGATATTTTTAGACATATTATTTGCTATATTTGGAGTTCGTATGAATTAGTTATGAATTTCCCAAGTTTAAAAGATTTTCTGGAATTTCTGGAATTTCTGAAATTCTTTTCTATTTCTGGAATTCGATTATTGCGTCAGCAGTGACACAATGCTGACATCAGGGGGGTCTGACTAGTGGGGCCTTCCTGTCATTCTCTCAGGGTTAATCCCCGGTTGGAATTAACTAACAGGAGCTTAGGGGGGGGCTGGCCCACATGTCATGGACTCAGGGGGGGTTAAGCTGTGTCATTAGGGTTAATTAACCCGTCCCGCCGGCGGTTAGCCGCCGGCGACCTGCAGACGCGGCGGTGGGTTGCCGGAGTGGGATTCCGGCCACCAATTGGCATGGGAAAACCACGGGAAGATGCGCCGGGCTCGTCCGCTTCGAGCTGTGCCGCCAGGGGGTCTCCAGGAGCTTCGAGGCCACGGCTACGACGACAATGGCGGCGGCCGGTACACTGGACATATGAATACGGCGATTCGGCACGGATTTCAGCGTAGGAGAGAGGGGAAAAGGGCAGCAGCTCACCGCGATGCGAGAAGAACCGACGGGGAGGCCGGGGACGGGCCGGAGACGGCGAAATTTTAGCTTGAAGCTCCCGGCGGCCGACGGCCATTCGATGGTGCTGGTGTCGTCTCCAGTGCTCACTGGGCTCGATTCGCAGAGGGGTTCGAGGAAGACGACTACGCTGGTCCTCCTGGACAGCTTTTCGTGGCCGGTGGGCGTCTCTGGCCGCGCGGGCTCACGGCGGCGCTCTGCGGTGGACCTCGGGCTGGCGCGAAAACGGCGATGGGAGAGAAGGAGAACGGGCTAGAGGAGGGGGAAAGGGCGCACGGCTGCTAGGGCGTCTCCGTGGCGCTGCTAGAAGGCCCGAGGTGGCCTGGATGCGTCGCGGTGGCGCCGGCGCGTCCCCTGCTCGACACCGAGCAGCTTAGGGGCGAGGGGAGGAAGACGACAGGATGGGGTGGGCTGGGCTTGGCTAGGTGGGCCGGGGGGAATGAGTTGGGCTGGAATAGCCAGGGTGTTCCCCTTTTCTATTTCTCTTCCTGTTTTAATTTTCTGCCCTTTTGTTTTGCCCTGGTAAAAAAATACCAAAGCATTTTATAAAAATGCCCAATTACTTTTATAAATACTAGGTGACCAGTAGCTAGTCACATATGGAATTTGGGCATTTTTTAAATTCAATATATTTTGAATTTCAATTCAAATAGGGTTATTTTAATTTCCAAAGCCACTGTTTGAATATTAGAAAATTCCATGAGTATGGGATTGCTCCCAAACTAATTTTAAAATGATAAGCATCATTTATAGGAATTTTCCAAATGTTCAAAAGATTGTTGGAAAAATATTTTTATCTAGCCATTTGAATTAAAATTTCTAGGGCTTTTCTTTCCCCATTTTGAATTTCTTTTTGAATTTTTGCATGATGCAAAGGGCTCAAACAAACCTAGTACTTACCCTAGCTGGGGTTCTGACAACTCGCCCCCACTCAAAAGAATCTCGTCCCGAGATTCAGAAGTCGTCGGGAGGAAGGTGGGGTACTCGGCACGGAGGCGGCCTTCTCTTTCCCATGTTGCTTCTTTCTCGGAGTGATGTGACCATTGCATTTTGAGGAACTTGATCTTCTGACGACGAGTGACACGCTCTGCTGAATCAAGAATACGAACAGGGTACTCTCGATAAGAAAGGTCATCTTGGAGATCAAGCGTTTCATGGTTGACTTCGCGGATGGGGTCCTTGAAGCAACGCCTGAGTTGTGACACATGGAATACATCATGTACTCGGGAAAGGTTAGGGGGTAGTTCAAGTTGGTAGGCAACTTCTCGACATTTAGCAAGAATGCGGAAAGGTCCGATGTAATGTGGGGCCAACTTGCCTTTGATACCGAATCTTTGGGTTCCTTTCAGAGGAGTAACCCGAAGGTAAGCCTTCTCATCAATATTGTAGCTCTCCTCTCTATGATGACGATCATAGTAGCTCTTTTGACGAGACTGAGCGGCTTTCAAACGATCACGAACAATGCGAACTTGCTCTTCTGCTTCCTTGATCATATCCGGTCCAAAGAGTTGTCTTTCACCGGTTTCTGACCAGTTAAGGGGTGTTCGACATCGTCGTCCGTAGAGGAATTCAAAGGGAGCCATGTTCAGACTAGATTGATAGCTATTGTTATAAGCAAATTCGGCGAATGGAAGAGATTTCTCCCAATTCTTTCCGAAAGAGATAACACAAGCTCTGAGCATGTCTTCCAAGATTTGATTAACCCTTTCAACTTGACCGCTAGATTGAGGGTGGAAAGCTGTACTAAAGGATAGATGAGTTCCCATAGCATTTTGAAAACTTTCCCAAAATCTAGAGGTGAAAAGGCTACCACGATCAGAATTGATCACCAAAGGAACACCATGAAGAGACACGATTCTAGAGACATACAAGTCCACTAACTGGCTAGCAGTTATAGACTCGCGAACAGGAAGAAAGTGAGCAACTTTCGAAAGTCGATCAATGACAACGAAGATGGCATCATTTCCTTTTTGGGTTTTTGGAAAGCCGGTGATGAAGTCCATACCGACCTTGTCCCATTTCCACTCGGGAATAGAGAAAGGCTGAAGAGTGCCATCAGGTCTTTGGTGTTCTGCCTTAATGCGACGACAAACATCACATTCGACAACAAATTGTGCAATGCCTCTCTTCATCCGGGTCCACCAAAATCTCTGGCGTAGATCTCGGTACATTTTTGTGCTACCGGGATGAATTGAGAGGGGAGTGTCATGAGCTTCCTTAAGGATCAGCTACTTTAGGTCTTCATTCTCAGGAACTACCAAACGATTTTCAAAGAATATCGTTCCTTGATCATTTGCAGATAAACATTTAGCAACTCCGCTAGCAATGTTCTGCTTGATCTCTGGAATACTACTATCTTGATTCTGGGCGGCTATGATTTGATCCTCAAGGGTTGGTTTCGCCACCAAGTTGAAAAGAGATCCACGAGGAACAATCTCGAGATTGAGCTTTCGAAATTCCTCATGAAGAAGTGGTTGATACTGCTGTAACATAAGGTTGTTACAGTATGACTTACGACTTAGTGCATCAGCCATGACATTGGCCTTGCCTGGGGTGTAAGAAATTCCTAAGTCATAATCTTTTATCAACTCTATCCAGCGTCTTTGCCTGAGATTAAGATCTGGCTGGGTGAAAATGTATTTGAGGCTTTGGTGATCGGAATATATCTCACAACGATTACCAAGGAGGTAATGTCGCCAAGTCTTCAGGGCATGAACTACGGCAGCGAGTTCAAGATCATGGGTTGGATAGTTCTCTTCATGTGGCCGCAACTGGCGTGAAGCATAAGCTACCACATGTCGATCTTGCATAAGTATGCATCCTAACCTTGCCGTGAAGCATCACAATAGAGCTCGAAATCCCTTTTGGTGTCTGGAGGTGCAAGTACGGGTGCAGAAGTCAATCTTCTTTTTAGCTCTTCAAAGCTTTCCTCGCACTTGGGGGTCCATTGGAATTTCTTATCTTTCTTGAGGAGTTCAGTAAGAGGTTTTGCAACTTTAGAAAAGTTCTCGACGAAGCGGCGGCAATAGCTTGCTAAGCCAAGAAAACTTCTAACTTGCTTAACCGATTCAGGTGGAGTCCAGTCAAGGACGGCCTGAACTCTCTCGGGATTGACTGCAACACCTTTCGCAGAAATCACGTGGCCTAAGTAGGTCACTTCTGGTAGCCAAAATTCACACTTGGAGAATTTAGCATACAGGCGATGCTCTCTAAGTTTCATCAATACCAACCTTAGGTGTTCTGCGTGCTCTTCTTCGTTCTTCGAGTAGATGAGAATGTCATCAAGATAAACCACAACAAATTTATCTAGGTACTCCATGAAGATCGAATTCATTAAGCGCGAGAATGTGGCGGGGG
Organism: Bromus sterilis; assembly: GCA_950022295.1. NCBI lineage: Eukaryota > Viridiplantae > Streptophyta > Magnoliopsida > Poales > Poaceae > Bromus > Bromus sterilis. Next base: position 339,025,152 of record OX465596.1, on the reverse strand, counting down.
CAATGGTTAAACCAAAGGACATGACGTTGTACTCGTAAAGACCATAACGAGTAGTAAAAGCCGTTTTGGGAATGTCCTCGTTTCGGATCTTGATTTGATGATAGCCTAATCTCAAATCCATCTTAGAGAAGACAGAGGATCCTGCAAGTTGATCATAAACATCATTGATCCTGGGCAGCTCCCGGAGGTCAATCCTCCCTCCAGCAGGGTGACGGGAAGAGGGCTGATTGTGCTCCAGATCTTGGAAATGCGGCGGCGGCGGAGCAGAGGCGAGATCGCGAAAAGGGTTTCTGTCTTCAGGGGTTTCGCGACATGGAGAATAAATAGGCGAAAGGGGTAGCCAGGGGGCCACCAGGGGTCCAGGCGCCACCCCGGCGCGGCCAGACCCTAGGCAGTGCCAGGTAGCCGCCTGGGTCCCTGGTGCTGGCCCTATGGACCCACTTTGGTGATTCGGGAAGGTTCCGTCTCGCTGATTGTTTGTCCCATTTTTCCTGAATTTTTGGAGCATTTTTAATATGGGGGAAACTTAGAGTAGAAAAACAGCAGAAAAGAGGAACTGGCATTGTGGTGCACTGAGTTAATAAGTTAGTCCAAATATGATCAAAAGTGTATGAAAGTGTATCTAGATCATAGCAATATCACACAAAACATGCATGGAGCAAGAAAAAATTATAGATACGTTTGGGACATATCATAGCAATATCACACAAAACGGGCACGGAGGCGATGCCGCTCCTGCGAGGGGGGGGTTGCGGCGCGGCATGGGGTGAGGCCACACTCGGGCAGCGCAGACGTGCGCGCGCGTACAGACAACAGTGGGGGTGACCGGTGCTCGCCGGGCTCGAGCTCGCGGCGGTGGCCGGAGTGCAGCAGTGCGGGGAGGCGGCTTCTGCGGGATTAAAACAAGCGTAGCGAGGGGGGTTCGGGGTGAAGGCTCACCAGGAGCTCGATGGCGAAGTCGGGAGGGGCGGAGGAGTCCCACCGATGTAGAATTGCTCGCCGGGATTCCCATGGCAGCGGATGAAGACGGCGAAGATGGCACTGGCTTCGGGCGTTTGGCTTCGATTCGGTGATGGGGTCGAAGGAGTCGACAACGGCGGAACTCCTGGACACGGAGGGGCGTGCTGCGGTGGCCGCTAGCCACGACGATGATGGCGAGCGCGCCCACGGCTGCTCGGGCGACGTCGGGGAGGAGCAGGGGAGATGCGAGGGGGAAGAAGGGAATGGGCACGCTAGGGTTAGGGTTCACGCCGGGGCCGCGGGGTGGCCACCTTATCCTCGACAGCGACCGTGGATGGCCGCCACAGCGACGGCCGCTGCCGTGGCCGGCGTGGATGGCGTCCACGGCGCCCCTGTGTACAGGGGAAGGAGACGGGGGGAGGTGGGAGTGGGCCGAGGGGGTTGGACCCTAGGTGGGCCTTGCCCCTGAGCGGTAGATAGGTTTCCTTTTTTTGTTTTCTTTTCTTCTTTTCTGTTTTTAATTTATTTAACTAGTATTTGAGTTTTTAAAAATATGAAAGTTGCTCCAATATTAGTGTTACATTTAGTATTTTATTTAAATTACTACTTCTACAAAAAGTTTAGGCTCTAAATAAAATCATTTAGTATTTAATTTAAATAATAAATTGTTAAATTGGACTTTTCAGGCTACTGTTTGAATTGTTTTAATATTTATTTATTGCAATAAATAGCCAAGGTTGGTTTAACATGGTCCACATATTTTTAGGCATTTAACAAAATTGGTTCCACAATTTTTGGACAAAGTTTTATTTGTCACTTGGTTTTTGAATATCAATCAAAGGGGTTTTTGAAATGATCAAATGCAAAGATGATCAAAGTGATTAGCAACAGTAATTGTCATTAGCAAAATGATTAATGTTACATGACAGTGAGGGTGTTACAAATCTCACCCACTACAAGAATTCTCGTCCCGAGAATTTAAGCGGTAGAGGGGAAAAGATCGGGGTATTCATCACGAAGACGATCTTCGCGTTCCCAAGTGGCCTCCTCTTCAGAGTGATTCGATCACTGAACTTTGAGGAACTTGATTGCCTTGTTGCAGGTTCGACATTCAGACTGATCAAGAATGCGGCTCGGATGTTCTCGATAAGACAAGTCTTGCTGCATTTCAAGCACTTCATGATCCACTGCTCGGAGAGGATCCTTGAAGCAGCGACGGAGTTGCGACACGTGAAAGACATCATGAACTTGAGAGAGGTTTGGCAGCAACTCCTACCGGTATGTGACCGGTCTACTTCTGGAGAGGATACGGAATGTGCCCATGTAGCGATGAGCTAACTTGCCTTTGATCCCGAATCGATGAGTGCCCATTTCTTACCGAATGAGATGACACAAGCTCGAAGAAAGTTTTCAGGCACTTGATTGACTCGTTCGACTTGTCCTTGCCACTGGGGGTGATAAGCGGTGCTGAAGTTTAGGTGAGTGCCCATAGCTTCTTGGAAACTATCCCAAAATCTTGAGGTGAAAATTCTCCCACGTTCTGAACTAATCTCCAACGGAATACTGTGGAGGGACACAAATCTGGAAACATACAAGTCTGCTAACTGACTAGCAGAGATCGTCTCCTTGATTGGCAGAAAGTGGGAAACCTTGCAGAACTGGTCGATGACGACAAAGATAGCATCATCACCCTTCTGTGATTGGGGAAAACCAATGACGAAGTCCATTTCGATCTTGTCCCACTTCCATTCATTAATAGAGAGTGGTTGCAGAGTTCCGGCAAGTCTTTGGCATTCGGCTTTGACGCGACGACTAATGTCACATTCATCAACATATCGAGCGATGTCTTGTTTCATGCTAGACCACCAGTACCGCTGACGAATGTCTTGGTACATCTTGGTACTACCAGGGTGAATCAACAAGGGTGTATCATGAGCTTCTTTGATGACATCAGGGGTGTAGTTCAGGTTGTCCTTCGCTACCGGAACAACTAAACGACCTTTGAAGTACACCGCATCATCATCATTTGCATCAATAGTGAAGAATGAGGGCTTTCCGCTGGCGACAAGGCGCTTAACTTCGCAATGTCAGACTTATAATGTTGTATCGTCTTGATGCGGTCAACGAGGTCTGGTTTGAAAACCAGGAAATTCACATATCCCTGCGGAACAATTTTGATGTTCAGCTTGTGAACCTCTTCATACAGAGGTGGCCGTTGTATTTTAACTTCAAGTTCACTACAGTAGGCTTTGCGGCTCAAGGCATCGGCCATCACATTAGCTTTGCCAAGGGTGTAATGAATATCCATGTTGAAATCGGCTATTGTCTCGAGCCAGTTTTGTTGGCGGAGATTCAGGTCTGTCTGAGTAAACAAGTACTTCAGGCTTTGGTGGTCAGTGTAGATCTCGAAACGATTACCGACGAGGTAATGTCGCACAGCTTCAATGCATAAATTACTGCTGTCAATTCGAGATCATGTGTTGGATACTTATCTTCGTGAGAACGTAACTGACAAGATCCATAAGCAATCACGCGGCGCTCTTGCATTAGGACACATCCTAACCCTTGAAGATACGCGTCACAGTATATCACGAAGTCCTTCTTGGTATCAGGGGGAGCAAGCACCGGAGGAGAAGTGAGCTTGTCCTTGAGAGCTTGAAAACTTTCCTGGCATTTGTCTGTCCACTCGAACTTAACACCTTTGTGAAGCAGATTAGTCAGAGGCTTGGCAATCTTGGAGAATTCTCGACGAAACGGCGACAATAGCTAGCGAGGCGGAGGAAACTTCTGACTTGCTTGACAGCCCTGGGAGGGGTCTAGTCAAGAATAGCCTGAATACGTTCTTGGTTAACGGCAACGCCATCCTTGGAAATCACATGACCAAGGTAGGTTACTTCGGGAAGCCAGAACTCACACTTAGAATACTTAGCATATAGTTTGTGTTCTCGAAGCTTTTCCAGTATAAGACGAAGGCGTTCAGCATGTTCTTCTTCATTCTTGGAGTAGACCAAGATATCATCCACATAAACCACGACGAACTTGTCGAGGTATTCCATGAATATATAGTTCATCAATCGGGAGAAGGTGGTCGGGGCATTGGTCAAGCCAAAAGACATGACGGTGTACTCGTATGAACCATAGCGAGTAATGAAAGGGGTCTTCAGGATGTCCTCCTCGCGGACCCGGATCTGATGGTAACCCAACCTCAAGTCGAGTTTCGAGAACACCGTAGATCCAGCAAGTTGATCATACAGATCGTTGATCCGAGGAAGTGGATACTTGTTCTGTATTGTTGCCTGGTTGATGGGTCGGTAATCTTGGACCAAATGGTTCGTTCCATCGTTCTTTTTGACAAAGAGCGAAGGTGCTCCCCAAGCAGAGGAACTTGGATTGATGAAGCCTTTGTGGAGTGCCATGTCGATCTCCTTCTTCAGTTCAAGGAGGTGGTGAGGCGGCATCTTATAAGGATGCTTAGAAATAGGGACAGTGTTGGCCTTCAAGTCGATGACGAATTCAACTTCTCTCATCGGGGGTATTCCCGGCAGTTCTTCCGGGAAGACATAGAGAAAATCGCAAATGACTGGAACGTTCTCGATCCCTTCAAGAGGTGAGGCATTCAATGCATTCGGAGCATATATCTGGCTTTTGGTATGCTGAGCTGTTCGGGCCGAGTACAGATTCTTCTTGCCAGACGGGTGAGTGAGCTGAACTGTCGTAATGGCACAGTGGATATGGGCATCATGTGCCGCCAACCAATCCATACCGAGGATGACATCAATGATGGATGACTTGAGGACAATAAGAGGAGCAGGGAACAATAGACCCACAATTGCCAATGTGGTAACGGGGCTCATCATGGTGGCACGGCTCTGAGACCCTACATCATTTACGACTAAAGGAGTGGCCAAAGGTTCCATAGCTATTCCATGCAACTGAGCAAATGATAGGGACATCAATGAATGTGATGCCCCAGAATAAAAAAGAACAGAAGCTGGCGTTGAATTGATGAGTAAGGTGCACATCACTATTTCTGGGGACTCGCGAGCTTCTTCCATCTTGCCATTGGTGACCTGAGCACAACTCATAGTAGATGGTTTGGTGTTGCGGTTTCTGAAATGACGGTTTCGACAGCTTCTTTTTCTGCCAACAGAAGGACAAGGTGCGCGGTGACCTGGCTGTCCACACTGGCGGCATAAGCCATCGTTCTGGGGAGGAGCCATAATATTGGGTTGTTCACTTGGTACCGTTAGCTTGTCTCGGAGGCGGAAGTAGACAAGGTGCAACATAAGATGGCCTTGGCGTTGGAGCAGGCCAGTGAAAAACATTGTGCGGGAGCCAGACTCGAAGTTTCTGAACAGATCGACGCGAAGATGGGCCATTATCTCGAGTACGCTTCAGTGATTCCTGGTGCTTAGTCAAAGAAGTTTCTACTTGGAAAGCCTTGCTGACAAGGGTCACAAAGTCCGCACAATCACGAAGGACAAATGCGAGGTCAATATCAGGATGTAGTCCTTCTCGAAATTTCTCTTGTTTGCGAGCATCGATGGCGACGTCTCTCTCAGCATAGCGGGACAACTCAAGGAATTTCCTATGATATTCATCAACAGTTGTCTGGCCCTGACGGAGTTTGCGGAAGTCCTCCTTCTTCTGGTCCATTAGACCTCGAGGAATGTCCCATGCACGAAAGGCTGACTGAAATTCTTGCCAAGTGGTTACAGTTCCATCTGGCAACGCAAGCCGGTGACTTTCCCACCACTGAGCAACTACACCCCTCAGATGATACGTCGCATAGGTGATGTAACTGGAAGGGGCAACAACAGCTGACTCCATCTGAAAAGAAATATCACGGAGCCAATCATCAGCATCCATAGGATTGGCGGAGCTGCGGAAGGTGGACGGACTGAGGCGCACGAACTCCTGTAGTGTGATTCGGGCATTCTGGTTTGGAAGCTGGGCCATTACTCCGGCCATAAAGTGACGGTTCAAATCAAACTGTTACAGTATTGCGGCCATATAAGGTGGAGGTGGGGGATCATCAGCCATCCTGCCTGAACAGCAGGGGTTAGTTCAGACAAAGCATTTGCAAGGATAAGAAGTCATACATGAGGTAGTACGAGCAATGAACGATAAGTGCAGTAGATACACATTAGTAGTCATAAAGACATACAAATCTTTGCACATAGTCGGTCAAAATCGGACACGACGCGACATAGCTAAGGCTATGTCAATCACGCCGCAAGAAAAATGTTGGTCACAAGAATTTGTGCCAGAGAACGCGCGGCCTGCCCCGAATGAGAAAGGGGATCCGCGGTCTGGGACCTGGGTCAGAACTCCTGCGACATGACTCAATAGAGGGGTAAGAAGCAGAACGTCGAGTGGAATCAATAAACTCGTGATCCTAATATCAGAGTTAGTAAAACTTACCAGCAAGGATAAGAGAGTAGAGTCCCAGAGCATAGGTATGGAGAAAAAGGATTCTAATACCATAGATATCACGACGAGGTGATATCGATGTGGGCCTGTAAGCCAAATATTAAGTTAGCAAAATAGTTTTTAAAAGACTAGACTCAACTTCGAGAAAGGAGTGGGTGGGTGGCTTCATACAGGCAGTCGGCTCTGATACCAACTTGTGACGCCCTCGATTTACGATCATGTACATTAATCATACACGCAGGGTACATAATCGAGAACAACTCTAAACACAAAAGGATAAACCAATAAGTTACAAGAAAGGGGGTCGCACGGACCCAAATACATAAGTCATACAACCATAATATCTGAGTATAGACATAGTTAGTCAAGTTTTTCCTTAAGAAGGCTAGCACAAATAACATCAGAGATACAGATCGAAAAGGCAAGGCCCCCTGCCGGGAATCCACCGAACTACTCCTGGTCGACAGGGAACTCGACGTCGTAGTAGGCTACTCCTGGAATCTCCTGCTCCTGGGCTCCAACGTCGACTGCAGAGGCCGATCAGGCAAAACAAAAATGGGGAAATAAAGCAAGGGTGAGTATCTAGCATACCCGTGAGTCTTACGTCCACTACTAAGCATTTATGCACATGTATCAAATGGAAAGGGAGGCTATATATAGTGGACTGGATGGTAGAAAGTCAGAATGAGGAAGAGAAGCTAGGCCTACCGAAGACTAGCATCTTCCGACGAGTCTTGCAGCACAAGAAGAGATCAGCCAACAGTTCATATAAAGCATAAAGTAACAAAGCAGCAGAAGTTGCTGCAGCATTGTATAATAGTAAGTTTTAATAATTAACAATTATAAATGCCTCCGAGTTCCCTTCCTCGACTCCCTGCGAGGAAGAGAAACCGGAACCAACAGTTTAACAGTAATAGTTTGTAGTAGTAGGTTCTGGCTTCAGCATAAAGCGTCCTGTTACCATGGACACGGCTATTTGAATAGATCATCTTCCCTGCAGGCGTGCACTACTGTTCAGCCTGCACGCTCGGATCTCCAGGGTGGCGTACACCTTGTTAGGGAATGCCCCACCGAGGCTATCCGACACGTCGAGGCCCATCCTATGGCTCATCAAAGTGGTCCCCACCGGTCTACAGTCCTAAGGGCAAGGGGGTCTTGGGCCGTCGCCCCTCGCTCTCCGGGTCGGTGTGAGGAGGGTGAATTCCAACGCCGCAGTGCGATCCGTCCCTGCAACAATGCTGAACTGGACGTCTTTCAGAGCTTTCGAACGAGACCACAACGCGGAGGGCCCACACTGTAATACCATGTGAAGGTAGTGCGTACAGGCCTTTGCGGCCTCTCAAGTCATCCACCTGAACCATTAAGCATTTTATTATTATCTTTCAGGCAACCTTTATCGTTGCCTGACTAACAACACGACGGACAACGAACATCAGCAAGGACCACCAGTGCGTCGGTGGTTGCCCTGTCGTCCCGTCAAAGCTCTGCGGTTACCTACAAGGTGAACCGACTCCTTACCTTGTCTCGCGTGTTCTCCTGGAGGAGCTCGACTTTCGTGGTTTGGTAACTCTTTCAGACAACGATCAGGGTCTAAGTCCGCCAGTACGTCGGTCGTAACCTCCCTGTCATCCCGTTGCAATACCTCTCGCGGGCCCCGTTGGGTTGCCCGACTCTTACCTTTAAGGACAACTGTTGTTCAGGACCCTAGGACGGCTATACGGAGTCAGCAACGAGTGGAGTACAAGTATTACTCCTCAATAGCTCACACTTGATGTGGCTCGGCAGAGCCGAGGTAGGGGCCTTGGGCGGTGTCTGCATTGTACCGTACATGTGCAGTTATATATATTATGTTTCCGTTTTCACTCCCTAGAGTGAGCACGGCCCGCTATCTAATCCTAATTGACTAACAATGCACAGTGCTCACTGCTAAATATTGCATAAATAATAATATGAAGTATAGGATAAAGGAAGGTACATCAAGGGGCGACAATGACAGGCTATGCAAATTACTAGGATTGTAACATAGCAGTAGCAGTAACCATGCCTAGGTCAAGAAATGTACGGAAAAGATAGGTGATATCTGGGGAAGGAAAATGGCTCTACTTGCCTGGAAGCTCGACGGTAGTGGTACGGTCGTCGACGACGTAATCGATCACAGGGGCATCGGCATCGGTCGTCGGGACTACCGGACAATTAGACAGGGGGAAGAAACAATAAATACATAGCAATAATAGCAATACAAATACAAGACATGGCAAACACATTGTTAGGGGTCAACTAATGCGTTGCTACACGTTGCAGACGAGACGGGAATTCAACCGGCAATTTTACTGGCTCCGGGAGATGAATGGACAGACGATCCGGAGGGGGAAAGTCTCGGGTTCGGTATGCTGATGACCCTCAACTGTAGGGGATAGTTTGTAGAGTTTTCAATAAATAAGAGTGTCGAACCCAACGAGGAGCAGAAGGTATTGGTAAGTGACTTTGGTAAAGAAATAACTGCAGGAACTGAAAGATAACTTTTTTAGGGGTTTTCGATATAAGCAACAAAAAGGTAAAAGCAAGCGAAGTAAAAAGGAACTGAGGAGTAACAAGTGGCCCAATCCCTTTGAGCAAAGGATAAGCCTGGCAACTAAACTTAATAAGGCTAAAAGTGTTCTTGAGGACACACGGTTGAGATTGTCACGTGCTTTCTCCATACTCCGTATCAGTATTATATGATGTGTTGATAAGTGTTGAGTGGGTGGATCTATGCTAGCACACCTTCTAGACTAAGATAAGTGCACTCTTATGATTAAACATCTTGCAACCATCCGCAAATACAAGATAGTAATTAAGGCAAAAGCCTAACCATAGCAATACGATCGATGATCCATTGTTCCCTTATGCAAAAGCGTGCAAACTGGGGTTAAGGTTTCTGTCACTCCGGCAACCCACCGTAAGCATTCTTTATACACAATGCATTCCCCTAGGTCCTTAATAAGGCAAAGTGTTGAGTGTTCGAATCACACAACACCACTAGGAAAATAACAGCACCACTTAAATATCAAACAACACATATTACTTCAACATCATATGACTACTAGCAACTAGACTTCTCCCGTGTCCTCAAGACCTAAAGTAACTACTCACAAGACATAATAGAGATCATGATCAGTGGAGATAAATAGATGATAAACAATCTGGACACAATGATATTTCTCCAACAAAACTCAATAGCATCCGTCACAAGGTAGTAATCAACACCGGCAGAGTAGAGAGGATACATAGTACGGATTACAACACAAGTTGAACTTGTGAGATGAGATTGGGTGATGGTGGAGATGGTGATGATGTTGATAATGATCTCGATGATGCCCTTGACGATGGTGATGATGATGGTGATGATCTCCCCTTCCGGGAGGTGTTCTCCCCGGAGGAATCTTCCCGCCGAAGATGTCTTTTCTCCTCTGTTGGTTTCCGCCACGGAGCGGCGGCGGAACTCGCGAAACTCCTCCTATTTCTAGATTTTTCAGATAATGAGTGATATATAGGCCAGAGGGGGGGAGCCAGGAGTGGCCCCAGGGGTCCAGGCGCCCTACCAGCGCGCCCTAGTTGGGGAAAGCTGACTCAACATAAAGTGTTTGTTCTCTTTAAGGAAGGAAGGAAGTGGGGAAAACTGACTCAACAAAAAAGTAAAAGAAATTTCTTTTTAAAGGCAAGCACGGAAAAATCATGTGCTATCCTTAAATCAAACAGAATGAAAACAAATTTTGGGAGGTGCATAGTTTGTTGACAAATGCGAATAGATAGCTCAGTTACTTATCAAGTTGGAGAAGTTTCGAGGAATCTCCTTTGTTTATCACTGCCAAAGTTTCTGATTGCTCATAGACCAAGCGTGAAGGAGGGGTTGTTTGTTGTATTATCTTTCAAGTTGGGCACACTCATGCCAGTTCCTCCTCGTATTATGGGTTTGCAGATTAGACATGCAATCCCGGGGTAAAACTTGTCCAAATTAAGAAGATCATGAATTACCTACTACTTCCTCATGATCTCAACAAGAGGCACAAAACAGAAGATTTTGAACATTAAGGATAATACAACAATTCTATACTTTTAGGAGTGGTAGGGAAATACCACAAATAGGAAGGTATGGTGAACTCATATGGAAGATATTGGTTTCAGGGTATGGATGCACAAGCAGAAATCTACTAGGCAAAGAGTTTGGCTAGCAAAGGCTTTGAGAGAACAGACAATTGATGCTAACTTGGATGCAAAACATATAAAGCATAAACATTAAGGTAAGCATAACACATCAAGTTGTCTTCCTTGTCAACATAACACTTCAAGCATAACAACATAAAGGTTTTAGCTATGTCGCTACTTGAGAAAACATGCATGTTTTCATGACCAAAGCTATGTTTGCCAAAATTAAATAAAGTTTTAAAAGCCATACCTGATATAAAGTAAATACTCCCCATAAGAATCATCATATAAGGTCGATTGCGTGAAGAGAATACCGAGTGCAGCGAAGGAACCAATAGACTTCTCATTAATAATCCATCATAGACGACTCCACACTCACGGATACAAACTCTCCACAAAGGAGTGATAGACCTCAATGCAAACACCTATTTCATATAATAACTTCCCTAGACATGATACGACTCTACTTGACTCTAAAAGACTAAGATAAAGATAAAGATACCGGGAACTCCCCCAAGCTTGGAACAAGCAAAGGGGATGCCATTACCCGAGGAGATTTACTCCTCATGCCTATTCCTGTTGATCACGTAGTCCTTGGCGAAGCGCTTCCATGGAAGAGGTTCTCCCGTCTCATGAGAAGCTTCAGTCTCCAAGATCCTGCTTTCAGCACCTAAGCCCATGTGTAGAAACTTTAGTTCATACTCACAGTTCTGTTTGTGCAGATCATAAATCTTCCCTTGGAGTTCATCAATTATTTCTTCTGCTGAGGTGATGCTTGACCACACCCCCCTCATCTCCTTCTTATCAAATGTCTTTAGCTCGTTGTTGAGGACGAAGTTGGCTTCAACACCAACCTCAACCATCTTCTTGTACTTGAAGACTTCTTGATCCACTTCTTCTAGCCTAGCCTTGATGCTCCCCTCCTTGAGTGGTTCATTTAGATCTTCTTGGTGGAGAATACCATCCTCCAACCGGACGGCTTGAGGGTGCTTCTTCACCTCAGCGAGGTAAGGGTTGATGAAGTTGACGACGAACTTTTCCTTGGGGGGAACTTGGGGAAGCCATGGAACCTAGGTCTAGCTAAAAGATTTCCTAGCAGAAACAACTCGAGAAGAAAACACACGAAATCGCGAGATACCGTGTCGGGACTATCCGAGAAAATATATAGAAAAAATTTCTGCAACAATAGGAAGGTAACGAGCCAAAGTGGGGTCGGAGACGGACTCCAGGGTGCCCAGGCGGCCTCCCGATGCGGCCAAGAGGTAGGTTGCTCCTCTCCGACTCCAATCAGGCTTCAAATTTTTCTAATTTTTCAAAAACTCGTAATATGGAACTTTTATGGCGGTTCGCGATGTTTCCTTACCGTAATACATACCTTTTCTTATTCTGCTTCTGCTGGTGTCTGAAACCGGGCTGCAACGTATTCTTCGTGAGTTGTTGTGTGTATTAAATTTACATCAGCATTGATGGGGTCTCCCGCCATGTAATGCTTGAGTCTTTGCCCATTCACAACTTCAGGTTTGGTGCCATCAAAATTGTTAATCTTGATTGCACCATAACGGTATACTTCTTCGACATGAAATGGCCCTTCCCATTTTCAAAGTAGTTTACCTGGAGAAAACCTGAAACGAGATCTAAACAACAAAACTGTATCACCAACATTATATTCACGTTTCAGAATCCTTATATCATGCCACTTCTTTACCTATTCCTTAAACATTTTAGCACTCTCGTAAGCTTCACTTCTCCACTCATCTAGCGAAGTCAAGTTCATGCGATGCTTTTCACCAGCTAACTTTGGGTCAACATTAAGCTCTCTAACAGCCCAGAAAGCTTTGTGTTCCAACTATAATGGAAAATGGCAAGCCTTTCCATAGATCATCTTATAGGGAGACATGCCCATGGGGTTTTTGTAAGCAATTCTATACACCCACAAAGCATCTCCTAACTTCTTTGACCAGTCCTTTCTAGAACTGTTGACTGTCGTTTGCAAGATCAAATTGATCTCTCTATTTGTGAGCTCAACTTTCCCACTAGTTTGAGGATGGTACGGTGAAGCAATTCTATGATTGACATCGTACTTGGCTTAAGCTTTTCTAAAAGCTCCATGCGTTAAGTGTGATCCTCCATCAGTCATGAGGTGCCTAGGTACACCAAACCTAGGGAAAACTACATCTTTGAGCATTTTCAAAGATGTCTTGTGATCATCAGTCTAAGTGGGGATTGTTTCAACCCACTTGGTTACATAATAAACAACTACTAAAATGTGAGTGTACTTGTGTGAGGGAGGAAAAGGACCCATAAAATCAAAACCCCATCAATCAAAAGGCTCAATCACTAGAGAGTAATTCATAGGTATCTCATTCCTCCTACCAATATTACCAACTCTCTGACACTTATCACAAGATAAAACATAATTTCTAGCATCTTTAAAGAGAGTAGGCCAATAAAAACCTGATTGGCGGACCTTATGTACGGTCCTCTCACCGGCATGATGTCCTCCATAGGGACTATCATGACATTATCTAAGAATGTCCTTCTGCTCGTGATCCGGTATGCATCTTCTCACGATCCCGTCCGGACCTTCTTTGAAAATATGAGGGTCATCCCAAAAGTAGTGCCTCAAATCATGGAAGAACTTCTTCCTTTGTTGAAATGTTAAACCTGGCGGAAAATACTTTGCAACGATAAAATTAGCATAATCTGCAAACCAAGGATCGGAAACAGATTTTACTTTTACAACGGCAAGTTGTTCGTCTGGAAAACAGTCGTTGACTGGGATGGGGTCGTGCGGTATATCCTCCATCCTTGAAAGATTGTCCGCCACCGGATTATCTGCTCCTTTCCTATCAACAATTTGTAAATCAAACTCTTGAAGAACGAGTACCCATCGGATGAGTCTTGGTTTGGAATCCTTCTTTGCCATAAGGTACTTAAGAGCATCAAGGTCAGTATGAATAATAACCTTGGAATACACAATATAAGGTCTAAACTTATCATAAGCAAACACTACTACTAAGAATTCCTTCTTAGTAGTAGCATAATTCTTTTGAGCACTATCAAGGGTTTTTCTAGCATAATGTATAACATTCAATTTCTTATCAACCCTTTGTCCTAAAACAGCTCCAACAGCAAAGTCACTAGCATCACACATAATTTCAAAGGGAAATTTCCAGTCAGGTGGTTGTACTATAGGAGCGGTTATCAAAGCTTTCTTAAGAACTTCGAAAGCCTCCTTAAAATCTTCATCAAATACACAAGTAACATCATTCTGGAGAAGATTAGTGAGGGGTCTTAAGGTCTTAGAAAAGTCTTTAATAAATCTTCTATAGAAACCAGTATGACCGAGAAAACTATGAATACCTTTAATGTCCCTTGGATAGGGCATCCTTTCAATAGCTTCAATCTTCGGCTTGTCCACTTCAATTCCCCTCTCGGAAATCTTGTGACCAAGAACGATCCCTTCGTTAACCATGAAGTGGCACTTCTTGTCGGGGGAATCGACCAAGCCCATATCCCGGCATTAAATCTATGGGCCAACTCATCAATGGAAGGCCCATGAGAGAAGACCTGTCCACGGTCCGGCTGCACCAAGGAAAGAAGATCGAAGCCGTAGAAGGAATTCGACTTACCTTGTATAGCACATAGCATATTTGTAAAGTATAATAGGACTCCACTTAGTGTCCGAGTCAGACTCGCGGAATCCCAGGACCCGGCGCCCTTATAAGCCGAGGTCCATGGGATCCAGGGCCAGGGAACAATCTCAACCTAAGATAGGACTAGACACTTGTCGGCGTAACCTGGATCTCCTCGAGACTAAGTTTACGAACCGGCTCTCTTGTAATCGATCAACCGACTCTTCTTTCGAGAGTCAGAACCCATAATAGGAGGAAGCAGGAGTAGGCTTTTACCTCGAGACAAAGAGGGGCTGAAACCTGGGTAAAATCGCTGAGTCTCTTGTCCATGTCGACTCTCTCCACGAAATTTCCTCATAGCAAAGGTCCCATGTCAAGTTCGACTCTTCGGACATCTACCGTGACTTTACCACGACAGTTGGCGCACACCGTGGGGCCTGCGCTCGCAGGTGTTGAGATTCTGGAGGGAGCCCTGCAAGGCATGGATGAATTCTTCACTGGACGGATCACCAGAAGCCGGCGTGGGAAGCTCTGCATCGACGACTCTACTTGGGGCCCTGAAGCCGATTCTGTCAAATCAGGATATCGGGTCCCGATCGGGTCTATCCACATCTTCATTGGCAGGACCGATGGATCTGAGCCAGAGCCGGATCCTGAAGTGCCCGTCGAAACTTTGAGTCGGCGATATGCCGGCTCCAAACACACTTTCGTCGGATTCATTGATGAGTCTCCAGAGCCGGAGCGCTCTGTCGAGTCTCCAATGTACGACGCCTCCTAAGAACTGACTGATGCCAACTCATATTCAAGTGAAGGAAGCTTCTCAGATGAGGGATCCATCTCATCCGTGGGGAGCAACCAACTTGGCACTGGCATGCTAGAGTATAACCCGGATTATCCTCACTTTGAGCCTCCATATTGTGCCAAGGTATTCATGGGCGATATTGGAGGACTGGAGAGTAAAGCAACTCAAAATCAAGGCGCAAAATCGGCAGCCGCCGGGGCCCCTAGTGAAAATATGGACCCGGCAGCTCGCATGTCAGCACAAGTTCCCACTAAAGCCGAAGCCCTCACGGATGCCCTAAAAACCCTTGATGAGGCTTTGGCCATGAAGGTAACAACGGAGAATCTGGTGGCCTGGAAGACAAGGGTTAACGAACTCAAGGCACGGATAGAAAACTTACGAAGGGAGGTCAACATCGAAAAAGAACAGGTGGCTGAAAGAGAAGCCCGTCTCGTTCAGGAAGATGCGCGTCTCCGGGGAGAGTCGGATGTGATAGATGCCCAGCGACTGGGCCTCACTTATACACGCCCACAGAGATATACGAGTCGATTCCCCCTTGACTACCAAGTACGAACGCTATTCAACAGTCCTGACCAGTCGACTCCCCCAGGATTCGCACCTCCCAGATAGTCGGCTCCTTCACCAAGCCAAGATTGCTTCCATACACCCCCTAAACACTTCGATAACCCCATGGCTAATGTCATGGCGGCAACTCATTACCTCACCAACGCGCCAATTCAGGGAGATACCCCAGCAGATCGTGCCGCCCGTGCGACCGTTGACTTCCTCAACACGGCGATCACACAGCAGGACCAGTACTCACAAGGGTTCCCATACATACATGGAACTCCGTATCGAAGTGTGAGCCGGCAAGCAGATTCGCTGGCTCCAGCAGCCTCGGGAAGTCAGCGCCACCACAGAGTACCCCTGACCCCTCAGGGAGCACTAAGGATCGTGGACCTGCCGGCTCCCGACACCAACCAACGTGTAGAGCCGGCAGCCCAAATTCCCCCACAGGACCCAAACATCAAGTTCGCCAGCAGATCAATAGGTAATCGATGCTGATACGTCCAAACGTATCGATAATTTCTGCTCACTCCACGCATGATTTGTGTGATATTGCTATGATCCATATACACTTTCATATACTTTTGATCATATTTTGACTAACCTACTAACTCAGTGCACCCCAGTGCCAGTTTGTGTTTTCTGCTGTTTTTCTATTCCAGGTTTTCCCCATATTAAAAGTGCTCCAAAAATTCGGGAAAAACGGATAAAAAATCATCGTAACGGAGTCTTCCAGAAGCACCCAAGTGGGGCAAGAGGGCCACCACTAGGGGCCCAGGCGGCCACCTAACGCCTGGACCCCTGGTGGCCCCCCTGGCTGCCCCCCTTCGCCTATTTATTCCTCCGTCACGGGAAACTCTTAAGACAGAACCCTAATTTTCAATCTCGCCTCTGTTCCGCCGCCGCCTCGCGGCCAAATCGGGAGCACCGTCAAGACCCTTCTCGGCACCCTGCCGGAGGGAGGATCGACCTCCGGGAGCTTCTCCTCCACCATGGACGCTTCCTGGATGTGCCGTGAGTAGTCTACCTTGGACCATGGTCCGTGATCAGTAGTTATGTGATGTTCTCCTCCCCTCTTTGGTCTTCATGGTTTAGACCTCGTGAGCTTCCCTACATGATCGAGGCACATTTGTAATTCTTCTGATTTTGCTATGTTGAGTTTGATGGGATCCGATGAATTATGAGATTATGTTCAGATCGTGATAGAGTAATATATTTGGTTTTTATCTCTTATATTTTTGTTCCTAAGTAATTCTTGCATGTTCTTCGTGGATGTTTATTGGTTTGGCCAAGTGGTGGATAGTAACTCCAAGAGGGAATATTATGCTCGATTGTGGGTGCATGCCCCCTGATGACACGCTTGAGTGACAGAAACATGAGTCTAGGGGATGTGCTATGGTCACAAGGGGGAAAACAACGGTTCTTGTAACCGCGGTTGCAAGGATTGTTTACTTTACGCAAAGTTCTTTTAATGCAGTTGTCTGTTGCTTTGGGTTTACACTATGGGTGGGACTCGCAACTTAATACAAGCAAGATGTTCTGGATAGATATCTCAAGGTGGATGATTAGTAGTGGATGTAGATGGATTTCGGTCTACTTATTCATGATTTTGAGCCTCTTCATTTGTTTTGTAGCCTAGTTAGCATTGCGGTGCGTTCATAATCCTGTCAATTTCCCATCTGTAATTTGTTTACCTCGCATAGCAGTTTTATCATCTTTTGGGAGAGACACATCACTAGTGAACATCACGGGACCCCCGTCCATATTCCCATCATTTTTTACAAGCTATTTCCTTTTCAGCATTTACTTTCAGTTGCTATCATTATCTTTATCATTATCATTATCATTATCCCTTGTGTGTTTGACCCTTTGTAAACAACAAGACCGGAGAGATTGACAACCTATCTGAACTTCGTTGGGAGCAAAGTTAATTGTATCGTGTGCAGGTCCAGGTGAATTAAGCAACCCTGAGGTTGTGAACAGCGCCATTTTTCACTTCACCACCTACTTATCATTGCCGGAGTACTACGGGAGACAAACCCTATCCTCTACATAGGGGAAATTTGTTGCTATCCTACATGTCACCTTCCACTTGGGGTAACCAACGAAGGGCGAGAAGCCATTACCACTTCCACACCATCAAGAAAATTTCTAGCGCCGTTGCCGGGGACTGCGAGTGATAAGATAGGGGAGTTGCTTACTATCTTTTACCTTTACTTTTTAGTCTTGTTAGTTTACCTTTCTGTTTTTTCTTTGTATCTTATATTAAAAATCCCAAAAAAATAGTATGTATAGTTCCTTACTTGCCAATCAATATCTGACTTCTTTGAAACTAGATCTTTTTGGCATGGAGGATTCACTGAGGATCAACAAAAGTGGTACAAGGAACACTGCTTGTCTCAAAAGGGGATACACTTATGGAAACAAATACATCAGTTGTATGAGTATGCTCGAAACTTGTCCTCAATATATAATATATCTTTCTGCGGGGATGAATCTTGTTGCTTTATGAGGCATAAACACCTTGATTTCAAATGTGAGTACAATGATGATGAAACCTTAGCTTCTTATGCTAAGAGAAACTATGATTTTTATGATGCAGAGGAAATAGAAGAATTTGTTGCTTATAAGGGTGTCTATGAAATTACTTCTCTTCTTAAAAAATATTGATGATGCCCCTTACAAATCTTAGAGTCTTGCTATACTTAACAATTGTTTGGAAAATTACGATGCAAATTATTATATTACTGATCATCTTGAGAGAATATCTCCCCCAAAGGAAGAGACTAATGATTTGCAGGACTCTATGGAAGAAGAAATTGCTGAACCTGAAAGCTCCTTGGATGAAAAAGAGGAGGAGAGTGACAAACAAAAGGAGGAAGAATGGAGCCATCCAAGTCTACCTTCTAATGAGAGTAACTCTTTGACTCTTACCTTATATGAGTGTTATGATCCCATGGATTCTTTTGAAATATCCCTTTTTGATGAAGTTGATGACTTCTATGCTTTTGGACAAGATGCCACTATGGATGATGCTTACAAAGATGAACTTGATATAGTTCCTTATGTTAATCATGAAATTTTTGCTATCGCACCCACACTTGAGTGTTCTATTATCATTTTGAAATCTCCAACTCCGGAGAATTTTTCTCTTATCAAAACTCAATGTGATGGGTTGCATTTATCTTATGATCCTAAAGACCGTGTTGAAAACTATACACGTGTTCTTTTAGGTCATGAACAACATGATTTATGGGATAGTTATATTCTTGATGTTGTTCATGATACTACTGAAAATTATTTCGAGAGAGGGATGTTTGGTTGTAGAAACTTCCATATTACTAAAACACCTCTCTTCATGTTGAATGTTTTGAAGTTGTTCTTTTTCCACCTTCCTATGCATTTCACTTTGTACTTCTTTGATTTATTTTCTTACAAGATTCCTATGCATAGGAAGTGGGTTAGGCTTAAATGTATTTCATATTTGCTTCTTGATGCCCTCTTTTGCTTCAAAATTCTTATTCTTGTGAGAGCATCTTCTATAATCTTTTTGCCTAGCTTAAAGGCGTAAAATAAAGCGCTTGTTGGGAGGCAACCCAAGATGTTTTTACTTCTGTTTTTAGTGGTCTTGATGATTGTAACTACTGTAGAAAAATCATTGTATCTTTATTTTCAAGCTTTGTGCCAAGTATAGCCTCATATGACAAGGGAAGTGAAAGTTGTGACATGCTGTCCAGAAAACAGATTCTGCCCTCGTGACGGGAAAAATCAGAATAAATCACCAGTTCATATTTTTGAGCTGAATGTTTTACACAGGATGCTCTATACAATCACGGAACTTTCGTATGTTCTGAGTTTTTTTATTCGAGTTGCAGAAGTACCCCTAAAAAATTATTTACTACCTGCTGTTCTGTTTTTCACAGATTCTGCCACGTTTTGTCTCTCCTAAATTTTGCAAACCTTAAGCTTGCTTTTTCTTTGCAAAAACCTTTTGGAAATCTTGAGAAACAGTATCTCTTCAAGAATATATTTATATGGAGTGGGGAAAATATTTATTAAGGGTACTAACCATTCTAATCAGCTTATGATGAGTTGTGTGTGAAGGGAGTTTTCAAGTGTACGATGGAAGACGAAGAAAGAAGATTCGTGAGTGTCAAGCGCTCAAGCTTGGGGATGCCCCCATGCATGCCCAATAAATATTCAAGGAGACTCAAGCGTCTAAGATTGGGGATGCCCCCGTGCATGCCCTTCTCCATCAACAATCATCAGTTCGTCCTTCGTCTCACTATATTTATATGACTTCATGCGTTATGTGCTATGCTTGGAGCGTCTCGCTCTTAGGTTTTATTTTTAGTTTTACTTAGCTTTGCTTGCTGTTCATAACAAGTTAGATCCCATCTTACTTTGTGTGGGAGAGAAACACGCCCCCACTTTCAAAATCTAGAACACATCATAGGATTCTTCATGCCTATCTTTTTGCTGTTTTGTGTTCTTTATCTTTTCATAGCTACTGCCTTGTCTAGATTTATTCTTAGTTTGTCGTTAACAAGAGCCTTGGCTTTTGTTTACTTTGTCGCTAGAACTCTCTTTAGTTTTCATGTTTATCTTGTTAAGAGAGTTGGTTGTTGCACTGAGTTTTGTCTTGTTTTTTGAGAAGTAGGTAATTGAGGTTGCCATTTAATTTCAGTAGTAACCTGCAATAGTTTTGAGGTACTGATGTGAGTAATGTTTGAACTTTTGGTGTCAAGAGCTCTATCCTATTAGTGATAGGTGTCGTATTTTGGGCAATCCGTGTGTTATTTTCAAAAACCTACAAAACTAGTTGAGAACTCTAGCTACTAGATGGATCACTACTCTTCTGAGGGGTCGAATATTAGACTACACTCACGTACCATGATTCGAGGATGCGCAAGGATAACCAAACTCCCATACACTCCTCCTCGGGGTACTCGTCTCTTTGTGAACCTCCTTATTAGATTGAGAGTTACCGATAATAAGTGCATGAGTTCTTCGGACTAGTGTAAGTATTGAAAGTTGACACTTCCATCTCCTCATATTTTCTAGCCTCTCTAGTGTCGTGCATTGCCTCCTTCTCACTACGAGAGTTGGCGTCCACCTTCACTGGTACATCCAAACCCTTGGCATGATACGCTCTGTTATCATAAACCTCCTTATATCTTTCCTCAAAACAGCCACCATACCTACCTATCAAGGCATTTCCATAGCCTTTCCAAGATATATTTCCATGCAACTTCCACCTCTTCATGACTTGATCTTCATGTCATACATGTTCCTGCTACACTGGCAGCGGCATACAATGCATACATCGTCATGATAGCTACATCTTCTTTATGATTTGGGTACATTGTAAAGTGTGAAAGATCTTCTATACCCTCTTGTAAATTAGAGTGTTGCCCTTAAGTGGACAAAATAAAAGATCTCAAAGAGGACAAATGAGAGTTAAATAGAAAGAGCCATTGAGGCCACCAAAAAAAATAGAAAAAAAGAGAAAAAGAAATAAAAAGAGAGAAAGGGGAAACACCACTATCCTTTTCAAATATCCATACTAGTACTCCCTCTTATCTTTGTACTCCATAGAGATGATCATGCATATAGCTATGTGGGGACCTTCACATTATAGAACTTGGCTTGCATATTCCAAGGATGAGCCTCCTCAAAAGAGTTCTAGGTCTTCATGAGCGAGCAAGTTAGATGCACCCCCACTAGTTCCATTGAAGAGCTTTTCAGCTCATATGTGCATCCATTTCATGGAAATACCTACTCCTCACATCATATCTATCATTTGGCCTTCTCGCCTATGGTTGTCCTCATTGATGTGAGCCTTTCTCATCCTTTTTTTCTTCCTCCTCCACCAAATTCTCTCTTTGCCATCGTAAGTGTCAACTCTCGTGCTTACGCTCATCCATTTCATGAGTGCTCAAAATGTCGAAAAGGAGTGGATCAACTTGACTTGTACCTGGCTAGTGGTCTGGGGACGAGTGAAGATAAGATTACAAATAAGACCAAGTGTGAAACTTTAGTAGATTGAGTTCTCAACACAAAAATACTTTTTTTTCTCGTATTCCCTATCCCCCTTCTTGCACGCAAACACCATCTGGAGACATTCGAGTCACGGACAGCGAGAGCTCTTGCACCTAATGTTCTTTCGTTGCTTGCTTCAATGCTAATATAGACTCTTGCATGTTATGACTTGAATTGAATTACATACCTTGATTTATTTTACTTTTCAAAGTTCCTATGTGGTTGCTAGCATTTCACCACAGAAATTATGCCTGTTATCATTTACCTACTCGAGGACGAGCAGGAATTAAGCTTGGGGATGTTGATACGTCTCAAACGTATCGATAATTTCTGCTCGCTCCATGCATGATTTGTGTGATATTGCTATGATCAAGATACACTTTCATATACTTTTGATCATATTTTGACTAACCTACTAACTCAGTGCACCCTAGTGCCAGTTTCTGTTTTCTGCTGTTTTTCTATTCCAGGTCTCCCCCATATTAAAAGTGCTCCAAAAATTCAGGAAAATCGGATAAAAAATCAGCGTAACGGAGTCTTCCGGTAGCACCCAAGTGGGGCCAGAGGGCCACCACCAGGGGCCCAGGAGACCACCTGGAGCGGCAAGGGGCCTGGCCGCGCCAGGGGGGTGCCTGGACCCCTGGTGGCCCCCCTCGCTGCCCCCTTCGCCTATGTATTCCTCCATCCCGGGAAACTCCGAAGACAGAACCCTAATTTTCAATCTCGCCTCTGTTCCAAGATCGGGAGCACCGTCTGGACCCTTCCCGGCACCCTGCCAGAGGGAGGACCGACCTCCGGGAGCTTCTCCTTCACCATGGACGCTTCCCGGATGTGCCGTGAGTAGTCTACCTTGGACCATGGGTCCGTGATTAGTAGCTATGTGATGTTATCCTCCCCTCTTTGTTCTTCATGGTTTAGACCTCGTCAGCTTCCCTACATGATCGAGGCACATATGTAATTCTTCTGCTTTTGCTATGTTGAGATTGATGGGATCCGATGGATTATGAGATAATGTTCAGATCGTGATAGAGTAATATAATTGGTTTAGATCTCTTATATTTTTGTTCCTAAGTAATTCTTGCATGTTCTCCGTTGTCGTTTATTGCTTTGGCCAAGTGGTGGATAGTAACTCCAAGAGGGAACTTTATGCTCGATTGTGGGTAAATGCCCCCTGATGACACGCTTGAGTGACAGAAACATGAGTCTAGGGGATGTGATGTGGCCACAAGGGGGAAAACAACGGTGCTTGTAACCGCGGTTGCGAGGATTGTTTAATTTACGCAAAGTTATTTTAATGCAGTTGTCTGTTGCTTTGGGTTTACACTTTGGGTGGGACTCGCAACTTAATACCAGCGAGATGTTCTAGATAGATATCTCAAGGTGGATGATTAGTAGTAGATGTATATGGATTTCTGTCTACTTATTTTGGCGTACTGTCCATGCTTTTGAGCCTCTTCCTTTCATTTGTAGCATAGTTAGCATTGCAGTGCGTTCATAATCCAGTCAATTGCACATCTGTAATTTTCTTACCTCGCATAGCAGTTTTATCGTCTTTTGGGATAGAGACATCACTAGTGAACATCACGGGACCCCGGTCCATATTCCCATCATTGTTTACAAGCTATGTCCTTTTCATCATTTACTTTCAGTTGCTATCATTATCATTATCAGTATCGTTTGTGTGTTTGACCCTTTGTAAACAACAAGACCGGAGAGATTGACAACCTCTCTGAACTTCGTTGGGAGCAAAGTTAATTGTATCGTGTGCAGGTCCAGGTGAAGTAAGCAACCCTGAGTTTGTGAACGGCGCCATTGTTCACTTCACCACCTACTTATCATTGCCGGAGTCCTACGGGAGACAAACCCTATCCTCTACATAGGGGAAATTTGCTGCTATCCTACATCTCACCTTCCACTTGGGGTAACGAACGAAGGGCGAGAAGCCATTACCACTTCCACGCCATCAGATGCCTGGTGACGGCTTTAAGGAACACACGTTTGTCCCCAGACTTCAAGGGGCCGCGTAAGATCCCAAATTACACAGCTGACATGGACCCAGCGTCATGGATCGAAACCTATGACCTCGCCACGGATATGCTGCATGCTAGAGAAGAAGTCGGCGCCCGATACTTCACAATGATGTTAGAAGGGTCGGCTCGCACATGGTTCAAAAATATCTCAAAAAATTCCATCACCTCTTGGACGGATCTCAGAGAGAAGTTCATCAAGGGACCTGCCGGCGAGCCACAACAATAGTTGACTTGGAGCACTGCGTCCAGAAAGAAGGAGAATCGTCCCTAAGCTGGGCACGACGAGTCGCAGATATAATCCATTCCTCGGACACTATTACTGCATAGACAACAGTAATCATCCTAGAAAGAAACTTCAAGTTTGAGCCTCTAGTACACAAGCTCGGCGGACTGAAGAGGACAGTTAGCAACATAGGAGAGTTCATGAACGCGGTCATCAAGTATGCCAAGTTTGACAAAACCAAGGATGCCGATCCGAAAGAAGACAAAGTCTCCCAGAACAAAAAGAATAATGGCAAGGGGTCTCAGAGCCAGAGCCAATAGACCAAGCGCCGACTCGACCAGAGTACTTCCGACTTGGTAGCCAACACAAATGTTAGCTCCCAAAGGTATAAGCAGGGTGCAAAAACTACCGCAGGCCGGAACGAAGTTTCCAACCCCACTTACCTTTGAAGAAGCCATGAAAAGACCTTACCCAACGCACAGCAAATCCGGCCGTCCATCTAGCCACACTTGGGAAGAATGCAACTTCATGAAATAATTCCAAAGGCGTGGATGTAAAAACCTCAACTAGGGTAAGTGCTAGGGTTGCTTGATCCTTTGCATCATGATGAAAATTGCAAAAGAAAAAGAAATGGGGAAAAGAAAAGCCCTAAATGAATTAAATTAAAAGGCCAGAAATAAATCTTTTTCCAAAATTCTTTTGGATATGTTGAAAAGTCCTAAAAATGAGTGCGATCATTTTAGAAGTGATTTGGGATTAATCCCATGCTCTTAGATTTTTCAAAAATCCAAACAATAGCTTGGAAATTACATCGAATGCCTATTTGAATTGGAATTCAAATAACTTGAATTCTAAAAATTCCCAAAACATGGGGTTGACTAATCTAAGTCCCGTAGGTTTTATAAAAATAATTAGGATTTTTTATAAATGCCTTAGCTATTATTTTAAATGGGAAAACAAATAAATAGAAATAATAAAAATAAAAACAGAGAAGAGACTCTTACCTTACGCCTAGGGCGAAGGCCCACTTGGCCCAGCCCACTCCAGCGCCCTGTCGTCTTCCTCCTCGCCAGAAGGAGAGACAGAGGAGTCGTGCGCCGCGGCATGGCTGCCACCTCCTCCTCTGGCCACGCGGAGCCCTCCCCTCCTCTATCTTCTCGCGTGGACGACGCCCAGAAGCCCTAGGCCACTTACCCCCCCTGTGCTGGTGTTCCTGCTCCTCCCCGGCGAGTTACTCGCAGCCCGAAGACCTAGACGGAGCGCCGTCAACGTTTAGCGTGGCCACCGGCCACCACTCGCCGTGCAAGGTTGTCGAGGACATCGCCCGACGTCTTCTTCGTTGACTGGAGCTCCTAATTGAGCAAGAAGGGCCCTGTGTACGACGCAAGCTCCACGAGGCAGCTGCCGGCCGCCATGCGTCATTGATGAAATTAAGTCGCTGACTTGCTCCTTCCGGCGTCCTCGACCTCTCCATCAAGCTCAGGTCGACCTCGCGCTCGTTTTCCCCCTCCTAGCACCCCTCCCCGTGCTCCCTTCCGCCCTTTGCCGTGTCCAGCAGCTCCGGTCGTCGCCTCCATCAACGCAGCCATGGCCCGAGGCCCCTCCTCGTTGCCCAGATGGCATGAACGGGTGCGCGAGGTTGCGGACTACACGCCCATGCCACCCACGCCACTCCCCATGCCTGAATCCCAAGTCCGGCGAAGTTCCGGCTGCACTCCGGCGACCCCCGCCGTTAAACCCTAACCCCCTGGCTAATGACCCACTAACCCCCCTCCTAACACCCACTGACAGGTGGGTCCCCAAGCCCCTAACCCATCTTCTAACTAAAACAGAGAGGGATTAAATCCCTCTCACACTGACATGGGTGGCCCACAGGTCAGCCCCCCATGACGTCATCCTTGCGCAAGCATGACGCAGTAAATAGAAAATCTTTTAATTAATCCAGAAATTGCATAAATTAGCTGAAACTTCTAAAATTCATAGAAAATTCATATTAACTCCAAATTGGACAAATAATATATGAAAAATGATCAGAAGTAAATTCTCTATCCAAATTTCCAACTTTCAACTTTTTTTGAGTTGATTTTAAAATGGGACCAGTAGCTTTTTCTATTTTTTTTAATTGGAATTAATTCAAATTGAATTGAAATGCTATTCCAACTTCAACCAATGCAATGCAAACATGATCACTTGTACATCGGAGGCATATCACACACATCATCACATGGTTTACAATGATAAAAAAATAACAAATGCAATTTGGCTAATTTGAAAATCATATATGGAGTTTGAATTTGCATTTCAAATGCAAGACACTTCATTTAAATTGAATTTTCCACAAAATAGAAGCAATCACATCATGGAAAACTATATCATGTGTATGTGCATTCTATTTCAATGTTGCCCCCTTTGTTGATGATTGTGCCGGTAACAGTGCCTCCGAGACGGTGATCACCCCCGAAGAAGAAGACCACCGTTAAGACCCGTGTATCGTCAGCAAGGCAAGCAAACCCCATTGATCATGTCTATAAAATCCTATTTCCCTCTCAGTCTCGCTTATGCATGTTTAGGAGACCACCGAGACACGTTCTTACGCATAGTTGAACCCATTCCGATGCATGACCTATCATTTTGTCACCGTATTAAGCAAACCACAATCCTAGCAGATATAGGAGTTGAATGATGAGCATGTGGCCCCTACAACTGTTACTTCTTATTGCTGCTTAGTGGTACAATGAGGTTACATTTAATGTGAGTCAGGATGGATGGTCAAAGTGATGCTGATGATAACGTGTTGGTGAATCCACCCTAATACAAGGTGAACGATGAGAGGATGTGTAGGAGTACAAAGTGGGTTGTCTCGTTGAACACCGCCTTAAGCACCGAGTTCTTGTATGGTAATCCAAGACAAAGAGTACAACCACACATTGGGCTCACTGACCCCTCTCGACCTAGTACCTTGATCCGTGTTGACGTCCAGGAGTCACATTAGTTCGGGCTTTCCATTTGGCATATG
Organism: Bromus sterilis; assembly: GCA_950022295.1. NCBI lineage: Eukaryota > Viridiplantae > Streptophyta > Magnoliopsida > Poales > Poaceae > Bromus > Bromus sterilis. The sequence continues at coordinate 338,998,280 of OX465596.1, read as the reverse complement.
CATAGAAAAAGAATGGATGAAAGGTTGCATCATATAGATATGTGGGTGGATTTGTGAGGCAGTGAAACCATCTGTCAGAGGTGGCGTCTCGAATGCCTACATTGTCTGAGTCCGTATCGTTGATCTAGCCGAACTCTCGAGCGGTGACAAACTCAGATAGTCGACTCCTGGAATATACCGGTTGTGAGCGAAGTGTCGTGGTGAACATCCTCGCTGTCACCTCTTGAACGGTGGCGAGGAAAAGACGGTAACCGATGGTCATGTGTGTGTAGTTTACACCCTTTCAAGGTTAACAAAACTATTCGAATAGCCGCGTCCGCGGTTAAGGACTGCTTGGAAAGCTTAGCTTGATTATTAGACAACTTCAATGGATACTTATAAAACTTGCCAAGATAAGCGTGAGTGCTATGGCGTGCTTTCTCGTGGGGAAGTCGAGGAAGACACCATAGTGGTGTAATTGGTTGGAGATGTAGTGGACTCATGTACGCTTCTTACCTCAAGTCTGGTACTCGTAGTTCAGGACTAGCCAAGTCAAAGCAGGCACTTCTGCTTATGAACCCCACCTCCCTTTACCTTGATACATGTGCATGAGTAGTATAGCTCCTACGTAAGTCTTGCTGAGTACGACTTTGTACTCACGTTTTCTTATTCTATGTTTTAGATGAGAACCCAGCCCCCAATGGAGTCACCTTCCTGAAGCTCGACGTTGACTAAGCTAGTATAGTTCCAGATAGCAGTCTGGTCCCTCGTGGAAGGGCATGTTTCTTGAACAAGGCTTCTCTAAGCCATTTGTTAAATTTGACTGTACTCAGACCTAATTTGCTTCCGTTGTATGATGTAATGTTGATCACAGACATGTGATCTTTGTATGCTCTATGTGTAAGTCAATAAAGAAGTATTTTGTAGAGTTATGTGATGATACCTGCTGTTCAGACTAGACATGTGTGCTGCGTGTATGATTATAACATGCATGTCTTAGTATGGGTTTTCGAGACCTTAGTTGTGATCTGGCTGGCAGTCTTTTATACACCAAGTGGCCCTTAGATGTGAGTAGCTTGGGGCATCGCGATGCGATTGCTCGTGACTCTGTCACGTGCACACTTTGTTGTATGATCGAGCCCGCCCTAGACCCCGACTAAGTGATCGGGCTGGAGTTTGTTTATGTAAGGGTTATGATTCAATCGATAACATGGTTGAGGCGACTTGTCTATGAGTATGGGATTTCACCACCCATAATCATTTAGACTTGTGAGCGGGCGATGAGGCCCCATCTCAGTTGATCATCCGGCCTGGATGGGATGCCCCTTACGTACGATGCTTTCCGAGAGTGTTCTGTGCTTGGCCTTGTCTGCTTAGACAAGTGGGTACGGCTCTCGGCTCTCCATGTGATTGAGTTGTGACTGGAATTACATACGGATATTCCGGGTCCCGACAGACTTGGTATCAGAGCAGGACTATCTATAGGATTCTCAAACCCTTGGTCGAAGTCGAGTCTAGCATTCTATAGTTATATAGTTACTTGGGTATTAAGGGAACAACGTAAGGCTTCTTTTTCTCCTTACCCTCATCGATCTGAGTTCTGAGTCACCCTTATCTTTTCTACGGGATGATAGGACTAGTATCATCTATGTCTTACTAGAACATCTCATTGATTGCTTCCTTGTAGCCGTAGGAAAGTTGTGTTCAGTTTTGTAGATTCGTTGTGCTTCCTATTTTGAGACTTCCTATGTAAGTGATGTTGAAATGTTGTGAGGATATCCATTTTTCTTACAATTACAGCCGTTATGATGTCCGAGTCATTCCAGGTTTCTTCATAATCTGATGCATTTGCAAAATCTTTCCTTCTATTTCGGTTGTCCTTCTAGAAGATTTGTTAGGTGACATTCCCGACAGTTCCATAGAGATTGTTGTAGGTTTTGTCCTAGAAACCTATATTGATGCATTTGCAGCTCTTCCTCCCACATTAGATGTCTTCTATCAAGAAGAACCACACTAACCATCGTGTTAGGGTACTTTGCTACTCTGACATATCTGTTGTAGCCCCTAGTAAGCCATGGTCCTCCTCAGGAAAACCATCCAGAGATCCAACCCCTTAAACTATGCCACCCGACAGATGTGTAGAATTCATAGTGGATCTTATACCAGGCACAACCCAAATTTCCAGACGCCCATATAGAATGGCCCCACATGAGTTAGCTGAGCTAAAAATCCAACTTGAAGCTTTGTTGGCAAAAGGCTTCATCCGCCCAAGCTCATCGCCATGGGGTTGCCCTGTTCTGTTCGTAACGAAGAAAGATGGAACATAAAGGATGTGTGTAGATTATTGATGGCGGAGAAGTTAATAGGTTTAGTTGGGTTGCCTTCCCTGATAACCGCGCCAATAAACGATTCTTGATAACCCACAAGTCTAGGGGATCAATTGTAGCTTTTCGATAAATAAGAGTATCGATCCCACGAGGAGCAGAAGGTGTTGATAAGTGACACTGGATAAGGAAAGGGCTGCAAACACTCAAAGGTAATATTTAGGGGTTTTTGGTTTAAGCAACAGAAAAGTAAAAGAAAGGCAAAGTAAACAGTGTAACTGAGGAGTAGCAAGTGGCCCAATCCTTTAACAAGGATAAGCCTAGGAACTGAACTTATAAAAGCTAAAGCGTTCTCGAGAAAACACGGGAGAGATAGTCAAGTAAGTTTCACCATACTCCACCAAGTAATATGTATAGTGTTGATAAGTGTCGGTGGGTGGATCAATGCTAGTACACCTTCTAGACTAAGATAAGTGTACTCTTATGATTACACACATTGCAAACATCCGCAAATACAAGGTAGTAATTAAGGCATAAGCCTAACCACAGCATTACGATCAAGGATCCATAACTCCCTTGTGCGAAAGTCTGCGAACTGGGGTTCAGGTTTTTGTCACTCCGGCAACCCACCATAAGCATCCTTTGTGCACAATGTATTCCTCTAGGCCCATGAAAGGTGAAGTGTTATGTGTTCGACTCACATAACACCACTAGAGAAATAACAACACAACTTAAGTATCAAACAACACATAGTACTTCAACATAGTATGACTACTAACAACTAGACTTCTCCCATGTTCTCAAGAACTAAAGTAACTACTGTCAAGACATAAAAGAGATCATGATCAGAGGTGATAGATGGGTGGTAAACAATCTGGACACAATGATATTTCTCCAGCAAAACTCAATAGCATTCACCACAAAGTAGTAATCAACACCAACAAGGTAGGGAGGATAGATAGTATGGATTACAACACAAGTTGCAATTGTGAGATGAGATGGGATGGAGATGGAGATGGTGCTGATGTTGGGGATGATGTTGATGATGATCTCGATGATGCCCGTGACGATGATGATGATGATGGCGACGATCTCCCCTTGCGGGAGGTGATCTCCCCGGCGGAATCTGCTCGCCGGAGATGGCTTTTCTCCTCTGTAGGTTTCCGCTTCGTGGCGGCGGTGAACCACGGAAACGACTCTTCTTTAGGGGTTTCCATCCCAGGGGGTTTATATAGGCGAAACGGAGCATCGAGGGGGGCCACCAGGCACCCAGGAGGGTGCCTGGCAAGGCCAGGAGGGGGGCCGCGCCAGGCACCCTTCTGGATGCCTGGTGGGTCCACTCACCTCCTCCTTCGGTGATCCCCAGTCAATCTTCGTAAAAAATGCTCCCCATAAAATTTCATCGCATTTTTGACTTGATCTGATTCAGCAACTTGGTATCCACTCTTTACCGCTGAATTCTGGTTCTGCTGCTTCGGCATCGGAAAATTGTAAACTGTGTAAAATAAGCCAAAACAACATAAGAACAATACTTTAAAGTGGAATATATCAATGAATAGGGTGAAATCACAATATAAAATAGTGATGCTTTTTGGACATATCAACTCCCCCAAGCTTAGACCTCGCTTTACCCCAAGCGATTGCTGAGCTCGGTAAACCTGTCCACAAGTTTAGAGAGTGAAGTGTCGATAAAAGAATACGAACAAGAAGCATCAAGATTCCTCATCAAACTTAAACATCCTCAACAGCAACCTCAACTCATAAGGTCCTTATGAGAAAGTAGTAACAATTATAACAAAGTAGGACTTGGAAAACTCATCAAATCATGACAAACATAGCCGTGGTCAAGGAACAACTAATAACTTTTTTACTTTTGTTCTTTCACTTATAATGGAACAGTTGAAGCTTTTGAAAGAACATGGTATTAGTCAAGAAGTGCACATGACAACACAAAGGAAGATGTTTACTAAGCATAAGCTTTTGCAAACAACTCACTTATCAAAAGATAATGTCAACAAAGATGTAACATGCTAGATTTCAATGCAACTTTATATGCAAGCATCTTTATCAACATCAAGTGTATGTTCTCTCTCTAGAAAGGAAGGAAGTAGGAAGGACTGACTCAACACAAAATAAAGATAAACCCCGTGCAAAAGGGTAAGCAGGGAAAACTTATGTGCCATCTCTAGATCAAACAGAATAAAAACAAACTTTTGGGAGGTGCATGATCCGTCAACGACTGCTGATAGATAACTCACTCACTTCATGACTTGGACAAGTTTCGAGGAACGGGTCCCATGTGGGGACGATCACATCCCCTTGGATTCCTTTGTTTATCACTCGTTAAAGGGCGAAGGAACTTGTGTGTTAGTATTTATCTTTTACGAGCTGGGCAGTCATGCCAGTCCCTTCTCGTATTAGGGGTTTGCATATTAGACATGCAATCCGAAGATAAAACTTGTCCAAATTAAGAAGATCATGGGTCACCCACCACTTCCTCATGAGCTGAATCAGCGGCACAAAACAGAAGATTTTGAACATCTAAAGGTAGCACATAAATTATATACTTTAGGAGTGGTAGTGGAATACCAGAAGTAGGAAGGTAAGGTGGACTCAAGTGGAAAAAGTTGGTTTCAAGGTATGGAAGTACAAGCAGAATTCCGCTTAGTACAGAGTTTTGGGCTAGCAAGGCTTTGAGAGAGCAGACAATTGATGACAACTTAGATGCAAGCAATACAAAGTATAAACATCAAAACTAGCATGAAACATCAAGTTGTCTTCCTTGTCAACATAACACTTCAAGCATAATAACACAAAGGTTTTGGCTATGTCGCTACTTTGAGAAAAACATGCTTGTTGTTATGACCAAAGCTATACTTGCCAAGATTAAATAAAGTTTTCGAAGCCATACCTGATATAAGGTCAATACTCCCCATAAGAATCAGCTCATAATGTCGATTGCGTGAAGAGAATACCAAGGGCAGCGAAGAAACCAACAGACTTCTCATTAATATTCCTTCATAGACGACTCCACACTCACGGATACAAAGCTCTCCACAAGAGGAGTGATAGACCTCAAAGCAACACCTATTTCATAAAGTGACCTCCCTAGACATGATACGACTCTACTTGACTCCTAAAGAAAAAGAAAAAGATAAAGATGCCGGGCACTCCCCCATGCTTGGAACAAGCTAAGGGGATGCCATTACCCGAGGAGTTTTACTCCTCATTCTTGTTCTTTTCGGTAAGGTACTCCTTGGAGAAGCGCTTCCATGGCAGTTGTTCTCCAGTCTCGAAGGACATTCCCGTCTCCAAGATCCTGCACTCAGCACCTAAACCCATGCGCAGAAACTTTAGTTCATACTCACAGTTCTAGTTCTGCAGATCATAGATCTGTGCTTGGAGTTCATAAACTTTTTCTTCTAATGCGGGCAAACTTGACCACATCTCCTTCATATCCTTCTTGTGGGAAGCCTTGATCTCGTTCATGATGTCGAAGTTAGCTTCAACACCGCTCTCCACCATCTTCTTGAACTTGAAGACCTCATGTTCCATCTCCTTCAGCCGATCTTCCGTGCTCCCCTCTTTGACTGGTCCCTCCAGATCTTCCTTGCGGAGGACACCGTCCTCCACACGAAGGACCTGGGGGTGCTTCCTCACCTCAGCGAGGTAAGGGTTGATGAAGTTGACGACGAACTTGTCCTTGGGGGAACTTGGAGAAGCCATGGCACCTAGATCTGCTGAAAGTTTTCCTGGTAGAAACAGACCGAGAAAGAAAACACGCGAAATCGAGAGATACGGTGCCGGGACTATCCGGGAAAATATATAGCAAAAATATCTGCGACAGAAGGAAGGTTTCAAGCCTAGGTGGAGTCGGAGGCGGAGTCCAGGGCAGCCAGGAGGGTGCCCGGCGAGGCCAGGAGTGGGGCCACGCCAGGCGGCCTCCTGGCCTCCCTCGAGCTCCTCTCCGGCTCCACTCGTGCTTGGAATTTTCCTAATTTTGTAAAAACTCTGAAAAGTTAACTTTTATTGACATTCGCGGTGTTTTCTTACCATAATTCATACCTTTTCTAATTCTGATCCTGCCGGAGTCTGAAACTGGGCTGCGACATGTTCTTCATGAGTTGTATATATCATGTTTGCATCCACATTGATTGGATCACCTGCCATATAATTTTTGAGTCTTTGTCCATTCACAACTTGAGGTTTGGTGCCTTCGAAATTATTGATCTTGATTGCACCCGACTAATATACTTCTTCAATATGAAAAGGTCCTTCCCATCTGGAAAGTAGTTTACCTGGCGAAAACCTGAAACGAGATCTAAACAACAAAACTTTATCACCAACATTAAATTCACGTTTCAGAATTCTTTTATAGTGCCACTTCTTTACCTTTTCCTTGAACATTTTAGCGCTCTCGTAAGCTTCACTTATCCACTCATCTAGAGAAGTCAAGTTCATGAGAAGCTTTTCACCAGCTAACTTTGGCTCAGCATTCAGCTCTCTGACAGCCCAGAAAGCTTTATGCTCTAGCTCTAATGGTAAATGGCAAGCCTTGCCATAGACCATCTTATACGGAGTCATGCCCATGGGGTTTTTGTAAGCAGTTCTATACGCCCACAAGGCATCTCCTAACTTCTTTGACCAGTCCTTTATAGAACTGTTTACTGTTTTCTGCAAGATCAACTTGATCTCCCTATTGGTGAGCTCAACTTGCCCACTAGTTTGAGGGTGGTACGGTGATGCAATCCTATGATTGACTTCGTACTTGGCTAGAGCTTTCCGAAAAGCTCCATGCGTGAATTGTGACCCTCCATCTGTCATGAGGTACCTTGGTACTCCAAACCTGGGAAAAATTACATCTTTGAGCATTTTCAAATATGTCTTCTGATCAGCACTCTCAGTGGGGATTGGTTCAACCCACTTGGTTACATAATCAACAGCAACTAAGATGTGTGTGTACTTGTGTGAGGGAGGAAAAGGACCCATAAAATCAAAACCCCAGCAATCGAAAGGTTCGATCACTAGTGAGTAATTCATGGGCATCTCATTTCTCCTGCTAATGTTACCAACTCTCTGACACTTATCACAAGATAGAACGTACCTTCGGGCGTCCTTAAAGAGAGTAGGCCAATAAAAACCTGATTGTAAAACTTTATGTGCGGTCCTTTCACCGGCATGATGTCCTCCATAGGGACTATCGTGACATTGTCGAAGAATGTCCTGGTGCTCGTGCTCCGGTATACACCTTCTTACGATCCCGTCCACACCTTCTTTATAAAGATGTGGATCATCCCAAAAGTAGTGCCTCAGATCCGTGAAGAATTTCTTCCTCTGCTGAAATGTGAAACCTAGAGGCAAAAACTTTGCAACGATAAAATTAGCATAATCTGCAAACCAAGGGTCGGAATGAGATTGTACTTTTACAACAGCAAGCTGTTCATCTGGGAAACTGTCGTTGACTGGAATAGGATCGTGCGGGATATCTTCCATCCTTGAAAGATTATCCGCCACCGGATTGTCTTCTCCTTTTCTATCAACAATCTGCAAATCAAATTCTTGAAGAAGGAGTACCCACCTAATGATTCTTGGTTTGGCATCCTTTTTCTGCATAAGATACTTAATGGAAGCATGGTCAGTATGAATATTAACTTTAGAATCAACAATATACTGCCTAAACTTATCACAAGCAAATACCACTGCCAAGAATTCCTTCTCGGTAGTAGCATAATTCTTTTGAGCACTATCAAGTGTTTTGCTGGCATAGTGGATGACATTCAACTTCCTGTCAACCCCTTGTCCTAAAACAGCTCCAACAGCAAAATCACTAGCATCACACATAATTTCAAAGGGCAAATTCCAGTCAGGTGGTTGTACTATAGGAGCGGTTATCAAGGCTTTCTTAAGAACTTCAAAATCTTCCTTACAATCTTCATCAAATACAAAAGGGGCATCCTTCTGGAGAAGATTGGTAAGGGGTCTCGATATCTTAGAAAAGTACTTGATAAATCTTCTATAGAAACTAGCATGACCTAGAAAACTATGAATACCTTTAATGTCCCTTGGATAAGGCATCCTTTCAATAGCTTCAATTTTTTCTTTGTCCACTTCAATTCCCCTTTCGGAAATCTTGTTTCCAAGAACTATCCCTTTGTTAACCATGAAATGGCACTTCTCCCAATTGAGAACCAAATTTTTTTCTTCACATCTCTGCAAAACTTTATTAAGATTGTGGAGACAGTGGTCAAAGGAGTTTCCATAGAAGGAAAAGTCGTCCATGAAAACTTCTACAATCTCCTCACAGAAACCATGAAATATTGCAGACATACACCTCTGAAAAGTAGCAGGTGCATTACACAAACCGAAAGGCATACGCCTATAAGCATAAGTACCATAAGGACACGTGAAAGTGGTCTTCTCTTGATCCGCGGTGTTGACGTGAATCTGGGAGAACCCAGAGTACCCATCAAGATAGCAGAAGTGGATGTTTTTAGACAACCGCTCGAGCATCTGATCAATAAAGGGAAAAGGATACTGGTCCTTCCGGGTGGCCTTGTTTAAATTCATGAAATCAATACACATTCTATATCCAATAATAGTCCTCTGAGGTATTAGTTCATTTTTTTCATTAGGAACAACAGTCATACCTCCTTTCTTAGGAACACAATGAACGAGAGTTACCCACTTACTATCAGCTATAGGATAGATGATACCTGCGGCTAGAAGTTTGAGAACCTCCGTCCTAACCACATCCTTCATCTTTGGGTTCAACCGTCGTTGATGATCAACAACCGGTTTAGCATCGGGCTCGAGATTGATAGTAAGTTGGCAAATGGATGGACTAATACCCTTGAGATCATCAAGAATATATCCAATAGCACCTCGGTGTCTGTGGAGTGTCTCCAATAATCGCTCTTCTTCATACCCTGAAAGGTTAGAATCGATAATAACAGGATATACTTTCTTTTCATCTAAATAAGCATACTTGAGCGTATCGGGTAGTGGTTTTAGGTCGAACACCGGGTCTTCTTTCGGTTGCGAGAGGATTCCTAAAGGTTCAACCGGGTGGTTTTGCTTCAGGATGGGAGTTTGTCTTAAAAATATGTCTTCTAGTTCATCCCTCTCCTGCATATGTATATCATTCTCGTGGTCTTCCATAAATTGCTGCAAAGTGTCATTAGGAGGAATAGCAATAGAAGCCATTTCTTCAATAATTTTGTCGTTACTTGACATGTCAGGACCACGAGGCTTCTTAGAAAACTTAGAAAAATTAAATTCATACGGCTCACCGTATAATTCAACAGAAACTTTACCTTTATTGCAATCTATTATAGCTCCGCAAGTGTTGAGGAAGGGCCTACCAAAGATAATAGGGCAAAAACTATCTTGCACTGAACCAAGTACAAGGAAGTCTGTAGGATATTTTACCTTCCCGCAGAGTACTTCAACATCTCTTACAATCCCAACTGGAGAGATTGTTTGTTTATTTGCAAGATGGATAGTGACATCTATGTCCTCGATCTCACACGGCTGAATCTCGTGCATGATTTCTTGATAAAGTGTGAAGGGAATAGCGCTGACGCTAGATCCCAAATCAGATAGCCCATTGTAATTATGATCTCCTATTTTGAAAGATACAACTGGTGTACCTGAAATTGGGCCTTTGTTCCTGGCTGTGACAATGTTAGTGGCAACAGCACAAAAACTAATAGTGGATTCTTCGATATCACTTGTTACCAGATCCTTGACCATTGCAACTTGAGGCTGGACCTTGATCATATCCTCAGGTTCGTCAGTGGTCCTTCCCTTCTTGTTTATAATACCTATAACAAAAGAGTGCTCCTTTATCCTGGAGGGGTAAGGAGGCTGTTCTTACACAACTGCAGGTAAAAAAGGATCGGTAACATTAATCTCAATTGGTGACACCTTGAAAGGTTTATGATGTTGATTCTCCTTCTTCCTGGAAGAATCAATATGAGAAGCAAAGTCCTTGCAAAATTCAACCATTAGCTGGGAATCAAGACCAATTTTAGAGCAAAAGGTATTAAAGTAATCAGCCTTCACATAACTCTCAATGTAGTCATGATCATAGTTTATAGCGGGTTCAATACCTTTATCAATTTCCCAGTCTTCAGTGTTCTTCTGGATCCTTTCTATAAGATCCCATTTTTCTTCCATACTTCTGGTCTGGAATACCCCACTAGAGGAGGCATCCAACATCTCCTTGTCCTGACGAGAAAGCCTGGCATAAAAATTTGTAAGTATAATTTCCTTGGGGAGCTCATGGTTTGGGCATTTGAGCATCAGGGACTTAAGTCTCCCCCAAGCTTGATCGATGCTCTCTCCGTCGCGAGACCAAAAGTTGTAGATGTAGTTCCTGTCTTGGTGAATTTCACTAAGAGGATAAAACTTTGCGTAAAAGAGAGACATAAGCTCTGGCCATTCAAGCAGATCAGAGTTATCGAGTAGCTTATACCAATCTAAAGCTTTATCTTTGAGTGATATGGAGAATAGTTTCTTCATGACGAACTCCATCGTCTCACCTGCAAGCTTAAATAAAGAACATAATTGTGATAAATATAGGAGGTGTTCTCCCGGATGTCCTTCTCCTGTATAACGATTAGCCAAGACATAATCAACAATACCAAATGGTATTTTATAGGACACAATTTTAGTAGGGGTAGGAGTGACCACCACAATAGTGGGCGGCTCCTTACCAGCAACGAACCAACAACAGAAGAGTCCATAAGGACTGAAAGTAACAACAGAAAATAAAAGTTCCCTTACCGGCTTCACTTACCAATAGCGCTACACTCCCCGGCAACGGCGCCAGAAAAGCTCATTGATGGTGGAGAAGTTAATAGGTTTAGTTGGGTTCCCTTCTTTGTTAACCGCGCCAATGAACGATTCTTGATAACCCACAAGTCTAGGGGATCAATTGTAGCTTTTCGATAAATAAGAGTATTGATCCCACGAGGAGCAGAAGGTGTTGATAAGTGACACTGGATAAGGAAAGGGCTGCAAACACTCAAAGGTAAATATTTAGGGGTTTTTGGTTTAAGCAACAGAAAAGTAAAAGACAGGCAAAGTAAACAGTGTAACTGAGGAGTAGCAAGTGGCCCAATCCTTTAACAAGGATAAGCCTAGGAACTGAACTTATAAAAGCTAAAGCGTTCTCGAGAAAACACGGGAGAGATAGTCAAGTAAGTTTCACCATACTCCGCCAAGTAATATGTATCGTGTTGATAAGTGTCGGTGGGTGGATCAATGCTAGTACACCTTTTAGACTAAGATAAGTGTACTCTTATGATTACACACCTTGCAAGCATCCGCAAATACAAGGTAGTAATTAAGGCATAAGCCTAACCACAGCATTACGATCAAGGATCCATAACTCCCTTGTGCGATAGTCTGCGAACTGGGGTTCAGGTTTCTGTCACTCCGGCAACCCACCATAAGCATCCTTTGTGCACAATGTATTCCTATAGGCCCATGAAAGGTGAAGTGTTATGTGGTCGACTCACATAACACCACTAGAGAAATAACAACACAACTTAAGTATCAAACAACACATAGTACTTCAACATAGTATGACTACTAACAACTAGACTTCTCCCATGTTCTCAAGAACTAAAGTAACTACTCACAAGACATAAAAGAGATCATGATCAGAGGTGATATATGGGTGGTAAACAATCTGGACACAATGATATTTCTCCAAAAAAACTCAATAGCATTCACCACAAAGTAGTAATCAACACCAACAGAGTAGAGAGGACAGATAGTACGGATTACAACACAAGTTGAAATTGTGAGATGAGATGGGATGGAGATGGAGATGGTGCTGATGTTGGGGATGATGTTGATGATGATCTCGATGATTCCCTTGACGATGATGATGATTGCGACGATCTCCCCTTCCGGGAGGTGATCTCCCCGGCGGAATCTGCCCGCCGGAGATGGCTTTTCTCCTCTATAGGTTTCCGCCCCGTGGCTGCGGCGAAACACGGAAACGACTCTTCTTTAGGGGTTTCAAACCCCAGGGGGTTTATATAGGCCAAAGGGTGCACCGAGGGGGGCCACCAGGCACCCAGGAGGGTGCCTGGCGCGGCTAGGAGGGGGGCCGCGCCAAGCACCCTTTTGGCTGCCTGATGGGTCCCCACACCTCCTCCTTTGGTGATCCCCAGTCAATCTTCGTAAAAATTCTCCTCGTAAAATTTAATCGCATTTGGACTTGATCTGATTCAGCAACTTGGTATCCACTTTTTACCGCTGAATTCTGGTTCTGCTACTTCGGCACCAGAAAATTGTAAACTGTGTAAAATAAGCCAAAACAACATAAGAACAATACTTTAAAGTGGAATATATCAATGAATAGTGTGAAATCACAATATAAAATAGTGATGCTTTTTGGACGTATCAATTATCGCCCGCAAAATCTAGCGATGGTAAAGAACAAGTACCCACTGCCCAGGATCAATGATCTTTATGATCGACTTGCTGGATCCTCTGTCTTCTCCAAGATGGATTTGAGATTAGGTTATCATCAAATCAAAATCCGACACGAGGACATTCCCAAAACGACTTTCACTACTCATTATGGTCTTTACGAGTACACCGTCATGTCCTTAGGTTTAACCAATGCCCCCGCCACTTTCTCGCGCATGATGAATTCGATCTTCATGGAGTACCTAGATAAATTTGTTGTAGTTTATCTTGATGACATTCTCATCTACTCGAAGAACGAAGAAGAACATGCCGAGCATCTCAGGCTGGTATTAATGAAACTTCGAGAGCACCGCCTTTATGCCAAGTTCTCCAAGTGTGAATTTTGGCTACTATAAGTGACCTACTTAGGCCACTTTATTTCTGCAAAAGGCATTCCTGTCAATACCGAGAGAGTTCAGGCCGTCCTTGACTGGACTCCACCTGAATCGGTTAAGCAAGTTAGTAGTTTTCTTGGCTTAGCTAGCTATTTTCGCCGCTTCGTCGAGAACTTTTCTAAAGTTGCAAAGCCTCTAACTGAACTCCTCAAGAAAGATAAGAAATTCCTATGGACTCCCAAGTGCGAGGAAAGCTTTCAAGAGCTAAAGAGAAGATTGTGTAATGACCCGGTCCCAAAAGGAACCAAGTCTACTATGCTTATGTGCTATCCCTGGATCAGTATGCTAGCACGCACAGTACTCAATGAAATACCATGAATCACATGTCAAAAAGTAACGTAAATACATGGTATTTATTACCTTATAGCCTTTGGGCTAGAATATACCGCGGAAACAAACAATACATAAGTGGAGTCTCATCAACACCAACGGCAAAGTTGAGTGTAGACATCGTAACCCTACATCGCATCACTTACTCGTCGTATACAATCCTGCAACACCGAAGGTTACAGCCCAAAATGGGTCAATACTTTGAATGTACGACAAGTTCCTCCCAAAAGAATATATAACAGACCTATATTCTACATGCAATTTGGCTGGTGGAAAAGCTCTAAGAGTTTCAGTTTGCATAAAGCTGATTTTGTCCTACTCAAAGAGTATCATAATAGTACTACAAAGCTCATAATATGATTGAATTGGTTTCTCCAAGTCAATCTATTCCCAAAGTTGATTACTCCCGATTTGATTAATTAAAGATGATGAGATCCGTCAACATTCCCACTTCTAGATGCTCAAACTTCTCTGTAACCGTGGACACGGCTAATAATGATCAGTTTGTACACTCTGCAGAAGTTTGTGCACTTTTCCCCACAAGACTCGACCACCTCCTTTGGTATTTGCCATACTACACGTTGTATGGAAACAGGAAGGTCGAGACATGGTATTTTAGAAGAGTTTCCCCTACTCTGGCGGTGCCCATCCCACCTACATGTAACTACGTTGGTAGCACCACCTAGTAAGAGTCACTACAACTAATCAACCAAGCCAGAGCCCATAATAGCTTGTGGCTGCACACGTAAGCTTCTAGTTATGAAAAATATGATTGATCCCTTTAAGCCTTGGTGGCATTTCGCAGTGATTACTGGCCATCTCCAGTTCACTCAGGAAAATCAACTAGTTCGTCCAGGGTGCCCCCAACCATTCCACCCAGGTGATTCATTAAGATTATCTTGGTCCTGTTTACTACTTAGTCACAAATACCTCATAAAGGATCACTTCCCAATCCACGTCTACTTAGCAAAGTAGTATAATTCTACACGGTGGCGACAATGATATAAGGTTCGGACCTACCTCAATGAACTACTGGGTGTAATGGTATAATATAATACATAATCCTATCAATGCATAATATTAAGTTGGACTACAATGCATTGGAAAAATATAGGTATAACGGGAGTATGACCAAAAGAGTAACTTGCCTGGATCCTGAAGATCAAATATGCTACTCGTAGTCGTCTCTCCTTCTTGTTACAATATATCTAACGGTAAAAGAGAAATACTTAAACACACAACACAAATCCAAATTGAAGATCCAAACAAAAATACAATTTACAAAATAAATAATTAACTATTACTATTAATAAACTAATTACTATGGCATGGATAGGTTGAGATAGGATCAAGTTGGATTGGATGGAAATATGATAGAAATCATATCTCCGGGGATTGAAAAATCAATTGGGTATGTTGAAGCTTGATTATAAAATCAATTGGATGGAGAGTATGTCAAACTTCACTTGGTTTGATCATGTGAATATTTGAAAAGATATTACATGTTTGAATACAAAAATGATCCGATAGAAATCTTCAAAAGATGGAATCATTTCTCTGACCAAATTCATAAAGGAAAATGATGTAACTAAATGGAAGTTGAAACAAAGGCTTGAGGTCAAAATAAGGTGTTAACATAATGGAAAGAATGTTACAAATGTCAACATAGAAAGTTATGGATCTAAGGATCAAATTTGGTGAAGGAAAAAATTCCCAATAAATTATAGAATAAGATGTATATCAAATATACTCAAATTACAAAAATAAATTTGAGTTAAATTTCGAATTATCAAAAGTGGAATATTACTGGACCAAGATAAACTGCATGTTTCAAGGAATCCTGGGACATAAAATTTTTCGAAATCCGACTTACGGGAAAGAAGATATGAATTTCTAAAGTTTGGGCATTTTTCTGAAAATGAAATACGGGTATTGACAATGGGTTTCCATGTGGCGAGTTCAGATAGGCTTCTACCTGTTCATTTTTTTTACATAAATAAGTGATGAACAGAGGGGAGAAAAGCTCACCGGAGATCTCGCCGGAATTTTGGAAAAAGGTCTCGGGCGTGAATGAACAACCGAACGGGGTAGAGGATGATTTGGGCGACTCGATGGACAAGATTATAGCTCCAGGTTCTCCCTCGGATAGCCGAGAAGTTCCGTCGGAGTAGAGAGAATGCATGAAGAGCACGATGACACGGACGGCGTGCTCCGGCCTTGCAATCGGGAGGCAAAATATGTCACAACGGTGCGCAAAGGAACGGAGAAGAAACTAGAGGAAGAAATATGTCATAGGTACCTTCCATGGTGACGCAATCTTCATCGGAAGTGTGGATGTATCCTAACTCCGGCGATGAATTACGAACGAATGAGAGGGTTTTGGATAGGGACTTTCTTCGTGGGGTTGTGTGGTTCAAAGGGGTCCTAGGAGCGGTATTTATAGTGTCATGGGACGTCTATGGAAGGAGAGTGGGCGAGGTTTTGGCAATAGAGTTAATGACATTCATGGAGAAATAATGGGCATTAAAAGCGAGGTTTTGGAAATGGAGTTAATGGCATTCATGGAGAAATAATGAGCATTAAAAGCGAGGTTTTGGAAACGGAGTTAATGTCATTCATGGAAAAATAATGACATTAAAAGCATTAAAGTAGGGTTTTAATTGCCCGAATGAATTCCTTATATTGTTCTCCGAATGTAGACTTCATATTGAATCGGTCAAGGAATTAACTAGAAGGAGGGGAAGGAGTCCAGGTGCCATGTACCTCATTCTTTCTGTAACGAGTGACTCGTTCGTTCATGAACGTGAGAAAGAAGAAGAATATATGAGTCTTAGTGGTAAATTAGGTCCAAGAAGGAAAAGGAAAGAGGGAAAATAATTGAGAAATATGGGCTCGGCTCAGATGATCTAGAATTTATATTTTCTAATATCTAACAACACTAAAATTCTGGATTATCAAATCCCTACAAATGGAAAAATATATATGTAGACTAAATAAAATATAGAGAGTATAGAAATATATTTATCTCCAAATTAAATGTTATAAATAGATTTTTATCAACCAAAATTCATTTAAGGCATTAATAAATTCCCTAAATTAGTTTTAGGGTTTTATAAATACTATAATAATTACAAAAAAAATTCAAGTGTTCAAATGAGCACATTAAAAAATTCAATACTATCTTCGAAGAAGTCATATTATCTCCTCTCATTTTATTACATAAATTATTGGAAATACTTAAATGTCAATATCAAACAAACTCCAATCTAAAATAAGAATTCAAGAATGATTTTTGGACCACAATAAATTTGAGAAATTCATTTTATTCTCACTCTAAAATATTTAATTGTGGTTCCTACCATATTTCAAAAAGACAAGAGAAAGAAAATCATTCTTTGAATTTTGAATAAACTTCCCAACCAATTATTTTTATTATTGGATAAATGATTATGCAATTTTATTAAATGGTTTTTAAAGGTTTAAAAAGAAACTAAAAAAATCATTTACCCTAAAAATTCAAACAAGTCAATCAATATTATATTAATTATTAACATTCAAAAATTTGGAGAATTTTGGGATTTTACAAACTACCACCCTTAAAAGAAATCTCGTCCTCGAGATTTGCAAAGGCTAGAAAGAAATGGGTTAGGGTCAAGGATTCTTGGGTTACTTCACCCTGATCTTGGCATAAAAATATAAGGCTTGCAGATTATCCTTCACTTCCCGTCTGAGGAATGTATCTACTTCTGTTACTTGAACCATATCCTAGGATCGTAGCTTTAGACACCAGTTCCAACCCTTAACTAGGGCATGGTTTGCATCATTTAACACACCAGGGTGTTAGGAAACTACCACCCTTAGAAGAAAGCTTATGGGGTCTCCGAAATTCTTCATTCCATCATGGTTCTTCATCAAGCATCCACAGATAAGAATCTGCATCTCCCCAAGGAACAAGTCTTGCTATAAAATACATAGGTTCCAAAACTACCTATCAAGACGCTCATGGTGGTCGAAATAACTTCCAATCGAAGCTTCTTGAAAATATGCATGTTTCTTACTCACCGTATGACCTACGTTAGGCACGATACCTATATACAAGGGTAATGTGTCTTACCATTCTATGGTTTTAGGCTTGTCGCATTGACACTCTACCATGGGTTTTTCGTCTCTCTGATTTACCAATCTAACATAAGAAGTATACAATAAGAGTCTTCGTTATGGTGGCCAATCCATCCCGTACTCAAATAAATTACTTCATATGTAAATAGGTGAACCGCATATTCTTACAGTTAGTCTTTCTCACTCCTCCTAAAGAGGTCTTCACCTGAAAAATTAATAAAACATTTTTAGGTGGCGATGATCCTACACTGTTTGTCCTCAAAACATGCATCCATAGAATAGGGAACTTCCGTCTTCAACAATTGTGTTCTCCTTGCAAATGGGCGATTCTTGTCCATTCTATATTTTGAATCCACTCTTCTACTTTGACTGGGTCACTGGTCTCATCAAAATATTAATGTCCATCTATGGGTTTTAAGGTTGGTCAGAGATGAGATGGAATTTTAGAGAGAAGAGGAGATGGATACCTACACAACAATTATCAAACAACTAACATACATAATAGACTCGTTTACTAAGTTTTCGTCAGGAAGTCTTCATTCTCTTCGGTTCTTGAAAGTCTTCGATACAAGGAGTTTCGTCGATGTGATGGTCTTCTGATACATCATCCGTTGCTCACAACTCCCAAGGTTCCATTAATAATAAATACTACAAAATACGTATCCCAAAAATACAAATTTAAATTTAACAGTTCAAATGACACCAATCATTCAATCAGTAGCCAAAACTCCGAGAAAACTCCAAATATCACTCATAAATTCAATCAAACAATTCCTATGGTACCTTCATCCACATGAGCACGCATGGTCGGGCACTCTACTCGCACTCTTTCGTTCATTTCACAACTGTCATGGTGGCTTGGATACTATTGGTAATGTGTAATATATTCCTTAACTTCTTCACAAGCATCTTAGTCTTGGATGTATCCGGTTCTTCTATGGGTCTTGAGTAAATCTTGGGATCATCAGAGTCTTCAATTTCTTCGAGTCTTCCATACTTCCATACTTCTAATGCACGTTGAAAACATATGTTCTCCGAAATGGTCTTAGGTTATCGAATATCTTTTCCTTCTTGAAGTGATATAACGCAATCCTTCTAAGTGGTCAATGTGGCATGGGTATAGTCTAACTTGTTTGGGGTAAGAGGGAGTGTTTGGTAAAAATTAGAAAAGATGAGTACTAATGGATTTTTTTTAAATAATTTTTTTAGAGATTATACTTCCTAATGGCTTTCAAGTTTCTAGGGCCACGACCTACAGTCGACATGTGCTCTGATACCATCTTGTAATGACCCGGTCCCGAAAGGAACTAAGTCTACTATGCTTCTGTGCTATCGCTGGATCAGTATGCTAGCACGCACAGTACTCGATGAAATACCATGAATCACATGTCAAAAAGTAACGTAAATACATGGTATTTATTACCTTATAGCCTTTGGGCTAGAATACACCGCGGAAACAAACAATACATAAGTGGAGTCCCATCAACACCAACGGCAAAGTTGAGTGTAGACATCGTAACCCTACATCGCATCACTTACTCGTCGTATACAATCCTGCAACACCGAAGGTTACAGCCCAAAATGGGTCAGTACTTTGAATGTACGGCAATTTACTCCTAAAAGAATATATAATAGACCTATCTTCTACATGCAATTTGGCTGGTGGAAAAGCTCTAAGAGTTTCAGTTTGCATAAAGCTGATTTTGTCCTACTCAAAGAGTATCATAATAGTACTACAAAGCTCATAATATGATTGAATTGGTTTCTCCAAGTCAATCTATTCCCAAAGTTGGTTAATCCCGATTTGATTAATTAAAGATGATGAGATCCGTCAACATTCCCACTTCTAGATGCTCATTGTTGTCCGTAACCGTGGACATGGCTAATGATGATCAGTTTGTACACTCTGCAGAGGTTTGTGCACTTTTCCCCACAAGACTCGACCACCTCCTTTGGTATTTGCCATACTACACGTTGTATGGAAACAGGAAGGTCGAGACATGGTCTTTTAGAAGAGTTTCCCCTACTCTGGCGGTGACCATCCCACCTACACATAACTACGTTGGTAGCACCACCTAGTAAGAGTCACTACAACTAATCAACCAAGCCAGAGCCCATAATAGCTTGTGGATGCACACGTAAGCTTCTAGTTATGAAAAATATGATTGATCCCTTTAAGCCTGGGTGGCATTCGGAAGTGATTATTGGCCATCTCCAGGTCACTCAGGCAAATCCACTGGTTCCTCCAGGGTGCCCCCAACCATTCCACCCAGGTGATTCATTAAGATTATCTTGGTCCTGTTTACTACTTAGTCACTCATACCTCATAATGGATCACTTCCCAATCCACGTCTACTTAGCAAAGTAGTATAATTCTACATGGTGGCGACAATGGTATAAGGTTCGGACCTACCTCAATGAACTACTGGGTGTAATGGTATAATATAATACATAATCCTATCAATGCATAATATTAAGTTGGACTACAATGCGTTGGAAAAATATAGGTATAACGGGAGTATGACCAAAAGAGTAACTTGCCTGGATCCTGAAGATCAAATATGCTACTCGTAGTCGTCTCTCCTTCTCGTTACAATATATCTAACGGTAAAAGAGAAATACTTAAACACACAACACAAATCCAAATTGAAGATCCAAACAGAAATACAATTTACAAAATAAATAATTAACTATTACTATTAATAAACTAATTACTATGGCATGGATAGGTTGAGATAGGATCAAGTTGGATTGGATCGAAATATGATGGAAATCATATCTCCGGGGATTGAAAAATCAATTGGGTATGTTGAAGCTTGATTATAAAATCAATTGGATGGAGAGTATGTCAAACTTCACTTGGTTTGACCATGTGAATATATGAAAAGATATTACGTGTTTGAATACAAAAATGATCCGATAGAAATCTTGAAAAGATGGAATCATTTCTCTGGCCAAATTCATAAAGGAAAATGATGTAACTAAATGGAAGTTGAAACAAAGGCTTGAGGTCAAAATTAGGTGTTAACATAATGGAAAGAATGTTACAAATGTCAACATAGAAAGTTATGGATCTAAGGATCAAATTTGGTGAAGGAAAAAAATTCCCAATAAATTATAGAATAAGATGTATATCAAATATACTCAAATTACAAAAATAAATTTGAGTTAAATTTCGAATTATCAAAAGTGGAATATTACTGGACGAAGATAAACTACATGTTTCAAGGAATCCGGGGATATAATTTTTTTCGAAATCCGACTTACGGGCAAGAAGATATGAATTTCTAAAGTTTGGGCATTTTTCTGAAAATGAAATACGGGAATTGACAATGTGTTTCCATGTGGAGAGTTCTGATAGGCTGCTACCTGTTCATTTTTTTACATAAAAAAGTGATGAACAGAGGGGAGAAAAGCTCACCGGAGATCTCGCCGGAATTTTGGAAAAAGGTATCGGGCGTCAATGAACAGCCGAACGGGGTAGAGGATGATTTCGGCGACTCGATGGACAAGGTTATAGCTCCAGGTTCGCCCTCGGATAGCCGAGAAGTTCCGTCGGAGTAGAGAGAATGCATGAAGAGCACGATGACACGGAAGGCGTGCTCCGGCCTTGCAATCGAGAGGAAAATATGTCACAACGGTGCGCAAAGGAACGGAGAAGAAACTAGAGGAAAAACTATGTCATAGGTACCTTCCATGGTGACGCAATCTTCATCGGAAGTGTGGATGTATCCTAACTCCGACGATGAATTGCTAACGAATGAGAGGGTTTTGGAGAGGGACTTTCTGCGTGGGGTTGTGTGGTTCAAAGGGGTCCTAGGGGCGGTATTTATAGGGTCATGGAACGTCTATAGAAGGAGAGTGGGCCAGGTTTTGGAAATAGAGTTAATGACATTCATGGAGAAATAATGGGCATTAAAAGCGAGGTTTTGGAAATGGAGTTAATGGCATTCATGGAGAAATAATGAGCATTAAAAGCGAGGTTTTGGAAATGGAGTTAATGTCATTCATGGAGAAACAATGACATTAAAAGCATTAAAGTGGGGTTTTAATTGCCCGAATGAATTTCTTATAACCTTCTACGAATGTAGACTTCATATTGAATCGGTCAAGGAATTAAGTAGAAGAAGGGGAAGGAGTCCAGGTGCCATGTACCTCGTTCTTTCTGTAACGAGTGACTCGTTCGTTCATGAACGTGAGAAAGAAGAATAATATATGAGTCTTAGTGGTAAATTAGGTCCAAGACGGAAAAGGAAAGAGGGAAAATAATTGAGAAATATGGGCTCGGCTCAGATGATCTAGAATTTATATTTTCTAATATCTAACAACACTAAAATTCTGGATTATCAAATCCCTCCAAATGGCAAAACATATATGTAGACTAAATAAAATATAGAGAGTATAGAAATATATTTCTCTCCAAATTAAATGTTATAAATAGATTTGTATCAACCAAAATTCATTTAATGCATTAATAAATTCCCTAAATTAGTTTTTGGGTTTTATAAATACCAAAATGATTACAAAAAAAATTCAAGTGTTCAAATGAGCACTTTAAAAAATTCAATACTATCTTCGAAGAAGTCATATTATCTCCTCTCATTTTATTACATAAATTATTGGAAATACTTAAATATCTCTTAAATGTCAATATCAAACAAACTCCAATCTAAAATAAGGACCACAATAAATTTGAGAAAGTCATTTTATTCTCAATCTAAAATATTTAATTGAGGTTCCTACCAATTTTCAAAAAGACAAGAGTAAGAAAATCATTCTTTGAATTTTGAATAAACTTCCCAACCAATTATTTTTATTATTGGATAAATGATTATCCAATTTTATTAAATGGTTTGTAAAGGTTTAAACAAAAACTAAGAAAATCATTTACCCTAAAAATTCAAACAAGTCAATCAATATTATATTATTTATTAACATTCCAAAATTTGGAGAATTTTGGGATGCTAAAAACTACCACCCTTAAAAGAAATCTCGTCCTCGAGATTTGCAAAGGATAGAAAGAAATGGGTTAGGGTCAAGGATTCTTGGGTTACTTCACCCTGGTTTTGGCATAACAAGATAAGGCTTGCAGATTATCCTTCACTTCTCATCTAAGGGATGTATCTGCTTCTGTTACTTGAATCATATCCTAGGCTCGTAGCTTTACACACCAGTTCCAACCCTTAACCAGGGCATGGTTTGCATCACGTAACACACCAGGGTGTTAGGAAACTACCACCCTTAGAAGAAAGCTTATCGGGTCTCCAAAATTCTTCATTCCATGATGGTTCTTCATCAAGCATCCACAGATAAGAATCTGCATCTCCCCAATGAACAAGTCTTGCTATAAAATACATAGGTTCCAAAACTACCTATCAAGACACTCATGGTGGTCAAAATAACTTCCAATTGAAGCTTCTTGAAAATCTGCATGTTTCTTACTCACCGTATGACCTACGTTAGGGACGATGCCTATCTACAAGGGTAATGTGTCGTACCATTCTATGGTTTTAGGCTTGTCGCATCGACACTCTACTACGGGATTTTTTGTCTCTCTGATTTACCAATCTAACATAAGAAGTATACAATAAGAGTCTTCGTTATGGGGGCCAATCCATCCCGTACTCAAATTATTACTTCATATGTAAATAGGTGAACCGCGTATTCTAACACTTAGTCTTTCTCACTCCTCCTAAAGAGGTCTTCACCTTCAAAACTAATAAAACATTTTTAGGTGGCGATGATCGTACACTGTTTGTCCTCAAAACATGCATCCATAGAATAGGGAACTTCCGTCTTCAACAATTGTGTTCTCCTTGCAAATGGTTGATTCTTGTCCATTCTATATTTTGAATCCACTCTTCTACTTTGACTGGGTCACTGGTCTCATCAAAATATTAATGTCCATCTATGGGTTTTAAGGTTGGTCAAAGATGAGATAGAATTTTAGAGAGAAGAGGAGATGGATACCTACACAACAAGTACCAAACAACTAACAGACATAATAGACTCGTTTACTACGTTTTTGTCAGGAAGTCTTCATTCTCTTCGGTTCTTGAAAGTCTTTGATACATGGAGCTTCGTCGATGTGATGGTCTTCTGATACATCATCCGTTGCTCACAACTCTCAAGGTTCAATTAATAATAAATCCTACAAAATACGTATCCCGAAAATAAAAATTTAAATTTAACAGTTCAAATGACACCAATCATTCAATCTGTAGCCAAAACTCCGAGAAAACTCCAAATATCACTCATAAATTCAATCAAACAATTCCTATGGTACCTTCATCCACATGAGCTAGCATGGTCGGGCACTCTACTCGCACTCTTCCGTTCATTTCACAACTGTCATGGTGGCTTGGATACTATTGGTAATGTGTAATATATTCCTTAACTTCTTCACAAGCATCTTAGTCTTGGATGTATCCGGTTCTTCTATGGGTCTTGAGTAAATCTTGGGATCATCAGAGTCTTTAATTTCTTCGAGTCTTCCATACTTCCATACTTCTAATGCACGTTGAAAACATATGTTCTCCGAAATGGTCTTAGGTTGTCGAATATCTTGTCCTTCTCGAAGTGATATAACGCAATACTTCTAAGTTTTCAAAGTGGCATGGGTATAGTCTAACTTGTTTGGGGTAAGAGGGAGTGTTTGGTAAAACTTCCGAATGGCTTTCCAGTTTCTAGGGCCACGACCTACACTCAACATGTGCTCTGATACCATCTTGTAATGACCCGGTCCCAAAAGGAACCAAGTCTACTATGCTTCTGTGCTATCCCTGGATTAGTATGCTAGCACGCACAGTACTCGATGAAATACCATGAATCACATGTCAAAAAGTAACGTAAATACATGGTATTTATTACCTTATAGCCTTTGGGCTAGAATACACCGCGAAAACAAACAATACATAAGTGGAGTCCCATCAACACCAACGGCAAAGTTGAGTGTAGACATCGTAACCCTACATCGCATCACTTACTCGTCGTATACAATCCTGCAACACCGAAGGTTACAGCCCAAAATGGGTCAGTACTTTGAATGTATGGCAAGTTACTCCCAAAAGAATATATAACAGACCTATCTTCTACATGCAATTTGGCTGGTGGAAAAGCTCTAAGAGTTTCCGTTTGCATAAAGCTGATTTTGTCCTACTCAAAGAGTATCATAATAGTACTACAAAGCTCATAATATGATTGAATTGGTTTCTCCAAGTCCAATTATTCCCAATGTTGATTAATCCCGATTTGATTAATTAAGGATGATGAGATTCGTCCACATTCCCACTTCTAGATGCTCAAAGTTGTCCGTAACCGTGGAGATGGCTAATGATGATCAGTTTGTACACTCTGCAGAGGTTTGTGCACTTTTCCCCACAAGACTCGACCACCTCCTTTGGTATTTGCCATACTACACGTTGTATGGAAACAGGAAGGTCGAGACATGGTCTTTTAGAAGAGTTTCCCCTACTCTGGCGGTGCCCATCCCACCTACACATAACTACGTTCGTAGCACCACCTAGTAAGAGTCACTACAACTAATCAACCAAGCCAGAGCCCATAATAGCTTGTGGCTGCACACGTAAGCTTCTAGTTATGAAAAATATGATTGATCCCTTTAAGCCTGGGTGGCATTCGGAAGTGATGACTGGCCATCTCCAGGTCACTCAGGCAAATCCACTGGTTCCTCCAGGGTGCCCCCAACCATTCCACACAGGTGATTCATTAAGATTATCTTGGTCCTGTTTACTACTTAGTCACTCATACCTCATAATGGATCACTTCCCAATCCACGTCTACTTAGCAAAGCAGTATAATTCTACACGGTGGCGACAATGATATAAGGTTCTGACCTACCTCAATGAATTACTGGGTGTAATAGTATAATATAATACATAATCCTATCAATGCATAATATTAAGTTGGAGTACAATGCATTAGAAAAATATTGGTATAACGGGAGTATGACCAAAAGAGTAACTTGCCTGGATCTTGAAGATCAAATACTCTACTCGTAGTCGTCTCTCCTTCTCGTTACAATATATCAAACGATAAAAGAGAAATACTTAAACACACAACACAAATCCAAATTGAAGATCCAAACAAAAATACAATTTAAAAAATAAATAATTAACTATTACTATTAATAAACTAATTACTATGGCATGGATAGGTTGAGATAGGATCAAGTTGGATTGGATGGAAATATGATGGAAATCATATCTCCGGGGATTGAAAAATAAATTGGGTATGTTGAAGCTTGATTATAAAATCAATTGGATGGAGAGTATGTCAAACTTCACTTGGTTTGACCATGTGAATATTTGAAACGATATTACATGTTTGAATACAAAAATAATCCGATAGAAATCTTGAAAAGATGGAATCATTTCTCTGGACAAATTCATAAAGGAAAATGATGTAACTAAATGGAAGTTGAAACAAAGGCTTGAGGTCAAAATAAGGTGTTAACATAATGGAAAGAATGTTACAAATGTCAACATAGAAAGTTATGGATCTAAGGATCAAAGTTGGTGAAGGAAAAAAAATCCCAATAAATTATAGAATAAGATGTATATCAAATATACTTAAATTACAAAAATAAATTTGAGTTAAATTTCAAATTATCAAAAGTGGAATATTATTGGACCAAGATAAACTACATGTTTCAAGGAATCCGGGGATATAAATTTTTTCGAAATCCGACTTACGGGCAAGAAGATATGAATTTCTAAAGTTTGGGCATTTTTCTGAAAATGAAATACGGGAATTGACAATGGGTTGCCATGTGGCGAGTTCTGATAGGCTGCTACCTGTTCATTTATTTTAATTAAATAAGTGATGAACAGAGGGGACAAAAGCTCACCGAAGATCTCGCCGGAATTTTGGAAAAAGGTATCGGGCGTCAATGAACAACCGAACAGGGTAGAGGATGATTTGGGCGACTCGATGGACAAGGTTATAGCTCCAGGTTCGCCCTCGGATAGCCGAGAAGTTCCGTCGGAGTAGAGAGAATGCATGAAGAGCACGATGACACGAAAGGCGTGCTCCGGCCTTGCAATCGAGAGGAAAAATATGTCACAACGGTGCGCAAAGGAACGGAGAAGAAACTAGAGGAAGAAATATGTCATAGGTACCTTCCATGGTAACGCAATCTTCATCGGAAGTGTGGATGTATCCTAACTCCGACGATGAATTGCTAACGAATGAGAGGGTTTTGGAGAGGGACTTTCTGCGTGGGGTTGTGTGGTTCAAAGGGGTCCTAGGGGCGGTATTTATAGGGTCATGGGAGGTCTATAGAAGGAGAGTGGGCGAGGTTTTGGAAATAGAGTTAATGGCATTCATGGAGAAATAATGGGCATTAAAAGCGAGGTTTTGGAAATGGAGTTAATGAAATTCATGGAGAAATAATGAGCATTAAAAGCGAGGTTTTGGAAATGGAGTTAATGTCATTCATGGAGAAATAATGATATTAAAAGCATAAAAGTGGGGTTTTAATTGCCCGAATGAATTCCTTATAACGTTCTACGAATGTAGACTTCATATTGAACGTGAGAAAGAAGAAGAATATATGAGTCTTAGTGGTAAATTAGGTCCAAGACGGAAAAGGAAAGAGGGAAAATAATTGAGAAATATGGGATCGGCTCAGATGATCTAGAATTTATATTTTCTAATATCTAACAACACTAAAATTCTGGATTATCAAATCCCTACAAATGGAAAAATATATATGTAGACTAAATAAAATATAGAGAGTATAGAAATATATTTCTCTCCAAATTAAATGTTATAAATAGATTTTTATCAACCAAAATTCATTTAATGCATTAATAAATTCCCTAAATTAGTTTTTGGGTTTTATAAATACCAAAATGATTACAAAAAAAATTCAAGTGTTCAAATGAGCACTTTAAAAAATTCAATATTATCTTCGAAGAAGTCATATTATCTCCTCTCATTTTATTACATAAATTATTGGAAATACTTAAATATCTCTTAAATGTCAATATCAAACGAACTCCAATCTAAAATAAGAATTCAAGAATGATTTTTGGACCACAATAAATTTGAGAAAGTCATTTTATTCTCACTCTAAAATATTTAATTGTGGTTTCTACCAAATTTCAAAAAGACAAGAGAAAGAAAATCATTCTTTGAATTTTGAATAAACTTCCCAACCAATTATTTTTATTATTGGATAAATGATTATCTAATTTTATTAAATGGTTTGTAAAGGTTTAAACAAAAAGTAAAAAAATCATTTACCCTAAAAATTCAAACAAGTCAATCAATATTATATTATTTATTAACATTCCAAAATTTGGAGAATTTTGGGATGTTACAGATTGATTTCTGCACCCGTACTTGCGCCTCCAGACACCAAAAAGGATTTTGAGATCTTTTGTGATGCCTCACGGCAAGGGTTAGGATGCATACTTATGCAAGATAGACATGTGGTTGCTTATGCTTCACGCCAGTTCCGTCCACATGAAGAGAACTATCCTACCCATGATCTTGAACTCGCTGCCGTAGTTCATGCCCTGACAACTTGGCGACATTACCTCCTTGGTAATCGTTGCGAGATCTATTCCGACCACCGAAGCCTCAAATACATATTCACCCAGCCAGATCTTAATCTCAGGCAAAGACGCTGGATTGAGTTGATAAAAGATTATGACTTAGGAATTTCTTACACCCCAGACAAAGCCAATGTCATGGCTGATGCACTAAGTCGTAAGTCGTATTGTAACAACCTCATGTTACAACAGTATCAACCACTTCTTCATGAGGAATTTCGAAAGCTCAATCTCGAGATTGTTCCTCATGGTTATCTTTCTACCTTGGTGGCGAAACCAACCCTTGAGGATAGTGGTATTCGAGAGATCAAGAAGAACATTGCTAGCGGAGGTTCTAAATGTTTCTCCATAAATGATCAAGGTGTCGTTTTCTTTGGCACTCGATTGGTTGTACCACGAAAGCACAATCTTAGGAGGCTAATTCTTAAGGAGGCTCATGACACTCCCCTTTCGATTCATCCTGGTAGCACAAAGATGTACCGAGACCTACGCCAGAGATTTTGGTGGACTAGGATGAAACGAAAAATTGCTCAGTATGTTGCCGAATGTGATGTTTGTCTTCGCATTAAGGCCGAACATTAAAGACCTGCTGGCACTCTTCAACCATTGCCTATCCCTGATTGGAAATGGGATAAAGTCATTATGGATTTCATCACTGGCTTTCCAAAAACCCAGAAAGGAATTGATGCCATCTTCGTTGTCATTCACCGACTTTCCAAAGTTGCTCACTTCCTTCCTGTTCGCGAGTCTATAACTGCTAGCCAGTTAGCGGACTTGTATGTCTCTAGAATTTTGTCTCTTCATGGTGTTCCTTTGGAAATCAATTCTGATCGTGGTAGCCTTTTCACCTCTATATTCTGGGAAAGTTTTCAAAATGCTATGGGAACTCATCTCTCCTTTAGTACCGCTTTCCATCCTCAATCTAGCGGTCAAGTTGAAAGGGTTAATCAAATCTTGGAAGACATGCTCAGAGCTTGTGTTATATCTTTCAGAAAGAATTGGGGAGAAGTCTCTTCCATTTGCCGAATTTCCTTATAACAATAGTTTCCAATCTAGTCTAAACATGGCTGCGTTTGAACTCCTCTATGGACGACGATGTCGAACACCCCTAAACTTGTCAGAAACAGGTGAAAGACAATTCATTGGACCGGATATGATAAAGGAAGCAGAAGAGCAAGTTTGCATTGTTCGTGATCAATTGAAAGACGCCCAATCTTGTCAGAAAAGCTAGTTTGATCGTCATCATAGGGAAGAAAGCTACAATCTGGATGAGAAGGCTTACCTTCGGGTTACTCCTCTGAAGGGAACCCAAAGATTCGGTATCAAAGGCAAGTTGGCCCCACGTTACATCGGACCTTTCCGGATTCTCGCTAAACGTGGAGAAGTTGCCTACCAACTTGAACTACCCCCGCACCTTTCCCGAGTACACGATGTATTCCATGTGTCACAACTCAGGCGTTGCTTCAAGGACCCCATCCTCGAAGTCGACCATGAAACGCTTGATCTCCAAGATGACCTTTCTTATCGAGAGTACCCTGTTCATATTCTTGATTCCGCAGCGCGTGTCACCCGCCGCCAGAAGATCAAGTTCCTCAAAGTGCAATGGTCACATCACTCCGAGAAAGATGCAACCTGGGAAAGATAAGACCGCCTCCGTGCCGAGTACCCCACCTTCCTCCCGACGACTTCTGAATCTCGAGACGAGATTCTATTGAGTGGGGGCGAGTTGTCAGAACCTCAACTAGGGTAAGTGCTAGGGTTTCTTGATCCTTTGCATCATGAAGAAAATTGCAAAAGAAAAAGAAATGGGGAAAAGAAAAGCCCTAAATGAATTAAATTAAAAGTCCAGAAATAAATCTTTTTCCAAAATTCTTTTGGATATGTTGAAAAGTCCTAAAAATGAGTGTGATCATTTTAAAAGTGATTTGGGATTAATCCCATGGTCTTGGATTTTAAAAAAATCCAAATAGTAGCTTGGAAATTAAATCAAATGCCTATTTGAATTGGAATACAAATAATTTGAATTCTAAAAATTCCCAAAACTTGGGGTTGACTAATACTAAGTCCCCTAGGTTTCATAAATTTTTTTATGAATTTTTATAAATTTCTTAGCTATTATTTTAAATGGGCAAACAAATAAACAGAAATAATAAAAAGAAAAAAGAAACAGAGAAGAGACCCTTACCTTACGCCTAGGGCGAAGGCCCACTTGGCCCAGCCCACTCCAGCGCCCTGTCGTCTTCCTCGTCGCCAGAAGGAGAGACAGAGGAGCCGTGCGCCGCGGCATGGCTGCCAGCTCCTCCTGTGGCCACGCGGAGCCCTCCCCTCCTCTATCTTCTCGCGTGGACGGCGCCAAGAAGCCCCAGGACACTTCCCCCCTGTGCTGCTGTTGCTCCTCCTCCCCGGCGAGTTCCGCGCAGCCCAAAGACCTAGCCGGAGCGCCGTCAACGTTTAGCGTGGACATCGGCCACCGCTCGCCGCGCAAGGTTGTCCAGGAGATCGCCCGACGTCTTCTTCGTTGACTGGAGCTCTCAATTGAGCAAGAAGGGCCCTGTGTACGACGCAAGCTCCACGACGCAGCCGCCGACCATCGTGCGTCATTGATGAAATTAAGCCGCTGACTTGCTCCTTCCGGCGTCCTCGACCTCTCCATCAATCTCAGGTCGACCTCGCGCTCGTTTCCCCCTCCTAGCACCCCTCCCCGTGCTCCCTGTCGCCCTTTGCCGTGTCCAGCAGCTTCGGCCGTCGCCTCCATCGACGCAGCCGTGGCCCGAGGCCCCTCCTTGTTGCCCAGATGGCATGAACGGGTGTGCGAGGTTGCGGGCTACACGCCCATGTGACCCACGCCACTCCCCGTGCCAGAATCCCAAGTCCGGCAAAGTTCCGGCTGCACTCCGGCGACCCCCGCCGTGAAACCCTAACCCCCTGGCTACCCTAACCCCCCTCCTAACACCCACTGACACGTGGGTCCCCAAGCCCCTAACCCCTCTGCTAACTAAAACAGAGAGGGATTAAATCCCTCTCCCGCTGACATGGGTGGCCCACAGGTCAGCCCCCCCTGACGTCATCCTTGCGCAAGCATGACGCAGTAAATATGAAATCTTTTAATTAATCCATAGATTGCGGAAATTACCTAAAACTTCTAAAATTCATAGAAAACTCATATTAACTACAAATTGGACAAATAATATATGAAAAATGATCAGCAAAAAATTATCTATCCAAATTTCAAACTTTCAACTTTTTTTGAGTTGATTTTAAAATGGGACCAGTAGCTTTTGCTATTTGGTTTAATTGTAATTAATTCAAATTGAATTCAAATGCTATTCCAACTTCAACCAATGCAATGCAAACATGATCACTTGTACATCAGAGGCATATCACACACATGGTCACATGGTTTACAATGATCAAACAATAACAAATGCAATTTGGCTAATTTGAAAATCATATATGGAGTTTGAATTCGCATTTCAAATGCAATACACTTCATTTAAATTGAATTTTCCACAAAATAGAAGCAATCACATCATGGACAACTATATCATGTGTATGTGCATTCTATTTCAATGTTGCCCCTCTTTGTTGATGATTGTGCCGGTAACAGTGCCTCCGAGACGGTGATCACCCCCGAAGAAGAAGACCACCATTAAGACCCGTGTATCGTCAACAAGGCAAGCAAACCCCATTGATCATGTCTATAAAATCCTATTTTCCTCTCAGTCTCGCTTATGCATGTTTAGGAGACCACCGAGACACGTTCTTACGCATAGTTGAATCCATTCCGATGCATGACCTATCATTTTGTCACCGTATTAAGCAAACCACAATCCTAGCAGATATAGGAGTTGAATGATGTGTGCAGCTTGGGGCATCGCGATGCGATTGGGTGCACACTTAGATGTATGATCGAGCCCGCCCTAGACCCCGACTAAGTGATCGGGCTGGAGTTTGTTTATGTAAGGGTTATAATTCAATCGATAACATGGTTGAGGCGACTTGTCTATGAGTATAGGATTTCACCACCCATAATCATTTAGACTTGTGAGCGGGCGATGAGGACCCATCTCAGTTGATCATCCGGCCTGGATGGGATGCCCCTCACGTACGATGCTTTCCGAGAGTGTTCTGTGCTTGGCCTTGTTTGCTTAGACAAGTGGTTACGTCTCTCGGCTCTCCATGTGATTGAGTTGTGACTGGAATTACATACACATATTCCGGGTCCCGACAGTGGAGGTCAGGGAGCCGGTCAAAACAACAACAACCAAAACTTTGGCCATCACGGAGCCGGCGCAGCACCACAATACCAAGGATCCCAAGGAGGAGGATAGAAAAACCAAACGGGGCGTGCTGGATTCCAATCAAACCCAAAGCAGCTCCAAGACCACTCAGCTTACCATGTCTTCACCACCACCAGCTGACGAAGAGACAGGAAGCTGCAGCAGAGAGCCGCCATGTCTGTGGCCATGGAACCGGCTTGTCCCAGGTGGCTTAACTGGTTTGAGCAGCCAATCACCTGGACAAGGAACGATCATCCTCCCATGATAGAAAACCCGTGTTCTCTAGCCCTAGTAGTTTCTCCACAAATTGGATGCTACACACTGGACAAAGTGCTCATGGACGGAGGAAGCAGCATCAACATCCTTTACTACGAGACCTTCCGTAGGATGGGACAGACCCACAAACATCTACAAACCTCCAATACTGTGTTCCATGGAAGAGTTCCACGAAAGTCGGCACGACCGATAGGCAAGATCTACCTGGAGACAGCCTTTGGAACTCCTGAGAAATTTCGACCTGAAATCATACCCTATGAGGTGGTGAAGCTCGAGAGCCCATACCATGCCATCCTAGGCAGACCGGCTTACGCGAGGTTCATGGCCCGGCCGTGCTATGTTTACCTGAAGCTAAAGATGTCGGGTCCCTTCGTCCCAATCACAGTAGACGGGAGCCGGTCCAGAGCCATGGAGTGGGACGAGCAACACGTCAAATTTGCTGAGTCGGTGTCGGGACCCGGGGTTAGCGTATGTAATTCCAGTCACGATACAACCACATGGAGAGCCGAGAACCGTACCCACTTGTCTAAGCAGACAAGGCCAAGCACAGAACATTCTCGGTAAGCATCGAACGTGAGGGGCATCCCATTCAGGCCGGATGATCAACTGAGATGGGTCCTCAACGTCCGCTCACAAGTCTAAATGCTTATGGGTGGTGAATCCCATACTCATAGACAAGTCGCCTCAACCATGTTATCGATTGGATCCTAACTCTTACATAGACTTACTCCAGCCCGATCACTTAGTCGGGGTCTAGGGCGGGCTCAATCATACAACAAAGTGTGCACGTGACAGAGTCACGAACAATCGCATCGCGATGCCCCAAGCTGCGCACATCTAAGGGCCACTTGGTGTATAAAAGACCGCCAGCCAGATCACAACTAAGGTCTCGAAAACCCATACTAAGACATGCATGTTATACACATACACGCAGCACACATGCCTAGTATGAACAGCAGGTATCATCACATAACTCTACAAAGTACTCTTTATTGATATACACCTAGAGCATACAAAGATCACATGTCTGTGATCAACATTACATCATACAACGGAAGCAAATTAGGTCTGAGTACAGACAAGTTTAACAAATGGCTTAGAGAAGCCTTGTACAACAAACATGCCCTTCCACGAGGGACCAGACTGCTATCTGGGATTATACTACCAAGGTCAACGTCAAGCTTCACGAAGATGACTCCATCGGGGTCCGGGTTCTCAGCTAAAACATAGAATAAGCAAACGTGAGTACAAAATCGTACTCAGCAAGACTTACATCAGAACTACACTACTCATGCTCAAGTATCAAGGTAAAGGAGGTGGGGTTCAAGATGCATAAGTGCCAGCTTTGACTTGGCTATTCCTGTACTACGAGTACCAGACTTGAGGTAAGAAGCGTACACGAGTCCACTACATCTCCAAACAATACACCACTATGGTTACTTCCTCGACTTCCCCACGAGGAGGCACACCATAGCACTCACACTTATCTTGCGAGTTTTATAAGTATCCATTCAAGTTATCTATGATCAAGTAGAGGTTTCCAAGTAGTCCATAACCGCGGACACGGCTATTCGAATAGTTCATTTACCCTGCAGGGGTGTACATCTTCACACGCGTGTCATCACTTATCGCCTCGTTCTTGGCATCCTTCAAGCGGATGTCGGACGTGGATGAAACCAAGGCACTAACCTCACATCACCTTCTCTAATCCAGGAGTCGACTACCTGAGTTTGGCACCGCTCGAGAGTCCGGCCGGTTCCACGAAACGGACTCAGATAATGTAAGGGACCGAGACGCCACCTCTGCCAGATGGTTTTACTGCCTCACAAGTCCACCACATATCTAGGATGATGCAACCTTTCTTCATTCTTTTTCTATGCACATGCGAAATGGAAAACCCGAATCTATTGTGACTCCTGGACCGGATCGGTATGTAAAGAGGCCAAACGGGGCTCCCATAAAACCCTACATGTGGTCATACTCTTTGTCTTGGATCACAAAATAGGAACTCGGGGCCTAAGGTAGTGTTCAACGAGACAACCCACTGTGTACTCCTACACAGCCTCTCATCGTTCACCTTTGCTTAGGGTGGATTCACCAACACGTTTCACTTTCATCAACACCACTGTGTTCATTCCATCCCGACTCACAATCAAAACATCCTCATTGTATGACTAAGCAGCAAAAGCAATAACAGTTGCAGGGGCTTCATGATATCATACAACTCCTATATCAGCTAGGATTGTGGTCTGCTTAATACTGTGGCAAAATGATAGGTCATGCATCGGAATGGGTTCAACTATGCGAAAGAACGTGTCTCGGTGATCTCCTAAACATGCATAAGCGAGACTTGAGAGGGAAATAGGATTTTGTAGACATGATCAATGGGGTTTGCTTGCCTTGCTGACGAGGTTCGATAACGGGGTCTTCAACGAAGGGCGTGGCCTCCGGTTCCAGTTGCACGTCTATCGAGCAAACAATCAAACAATGGTATAAAATTATTTGCAATGCATCAAACACATGATTAATATTGAAATGGTGATGTGCTTGGTCACAAAGTGTGTACAATTCCATTTAAAAGAAGTCACATGCAAAGTCATTTCCAAACGTGCCTCAAATTTGAATTTGAATTAAAGCCATATGGATGTTTTGCACTGTTCACCCAATTTTAATTGGTCAAACATGAAAACAGATCCCATATTCATAATCCTTGGATTTTTCTGATATTTTTAGACATATTATTTGTTATATTTGGAGTTCATATGAATTAGTTATGAATTTCCCATGTTTAACTCATTTTCTGGATTTTTCTCTGTTTTAAATAATTCTTTTAAAAACTGGAAATTTGATTTAATGCGTCATGCTGACCTCAGCATGACGTGTGGGGGCTCCTGACCTGTGGGTCCCTTCTGTCAGCCTCAGGGGTTAATCTCCCGGTTTGAATTAGCTTATCAGAGGGGTTTAGGGGTGGGGGGCTGGCCCACATGTCTTCGACTCAGGGGGAGGGTTAAGCTGTGGATTAGGTTAGGTTAATGGCGCCGTCGCCGGAGTGTGGCCGGAGTTTCGCCGAAGTTGCAAAATGGGCTCGGCTTGGGGTTTGGCTGGCACGGTTGTGCTCCTCGTGGGCTCCCGCACGCAACCATGCCATCGGGGTGCCACAGAAGGGCTCTGGAGCACGTCGGCGACGTCCGAGGCGACGGCCGAAGCACTGCGACGACGACCTCGACGAACCCGTGCGTGGAAAAGAGCGGGGAAAGGGGGAAAAGGACCGCGAGGCTCACCAGAGCTTGAAGGTGAACGTTGCGAGACCGGAGAGAGGCTGGAGGTTGGGGAATTCCTCGCCGGAGTCCTCTGCGCCCGGCGGCGAGACCTTGAAGCTTGCGTCGTCTCCGGTGGGGATTGAGTTCGATTCGTCGGCCTGCTAGACGAAGTCGACGGCGATGGACCTCGTGGACACTACGGCTTGAGCTGGGGATGACAGGGGGCACGCCTGCGCACGGTGGCGCTCTGCGGCGCCGCTCGGTTGTCGACGTGCACGGCGAGAGAGGGCGAGGGAGAGGCGCGCTGGAGGGGGAAATGGAGCGGAAGGCTCCCAGACGCCTCCAGGTGCGAAGAGATGGCCTCGGGAAGCTGCTGCGTGGCCGCGGCTCGTCGGCGGCGTCGGTGGAGTGCTGCATGCATTCCACCGAGCACCTTCGGGGCGCGGGGAGGAAGAGACAAGTGGGGGGGGAGGTGGGTTGGGCCGCCTGCTGGGCTGGGGGGGGAAGAGTTGGGCCGAAAGCCAGGAGTTCTCCTTTCCTAACTCTTCTCTGTTTAAATTTTCTGCCCTTTTGTTTTGCCCTGGTAAAAATACCAAAGCATTTTATAAAAATGCCCAATTACTTTTAGAAATACTAGGTGACTAGTAGCTAGTCACATATGGAATTTGGGCATTTTTTAAATTCAACATATTTTGAATATGAATTCAAATAGGGTTATTTTAATTTCCAAAGCCACTGTTTGAATATTAGAAAAATCCATGTGCATGGGATTGATCCCAAATCATTTTTAAAATGATCAGCAACATTTCTAGGAATTTTCCAATCATTCAAAAGATTTTTGGAAAAATATTTTTATCTGGCCATTTCATTTAAAATTTCTAGGGCTTTTCTTTCCCCATTTTGAATTTCCTTTTGAAATTTTTATGATGCAAAGGGGCAAGCAAACCCTAGCACTTACCCTAGTTGGGGTTCTGACAAGTCGCCCCCACTCAAGAGAATCTCGTCCCGAGATTCAGAAGTCGTCGGGAGGAAGGTGGGGTACTCGGCATGAAGGCGGTCTTCTCTTTCCCATGTTGCTTCTTTCTCGGAGTGATGTGACCATTGCACTTTGAGGAACTTGATCTTCTGACGACGAGTGACACGCTCTGCTGAATCAAGAATACGAACAGGGTACTCTCGATAAGAAAGGTCATCTTGAAGATCAAGCGTTTCATGGTCGACTTCGCGGATGGGGTCCTTGAAGCAACGCCTGAGTTGTGACACATGGAATACATCATGTACTCGGGAAAGGTGCGGAGGTAGTTCAAGTTGGTAGGCAACTTCTCCACGTTTAGTTAGAATGCGGAAAGGTCCGATGTAATGTGGGGCCAACTTGCCTTTGATACCGAATCTTTGGGTTCCCTTCAGAGGAGTAACCCGGAGGTAAGCCTTCTCATCAATATTGTAGCTCTCCTCTCTATGATGACGATCATAGTAGCTCTTTTGACGAGACTGAGCGGCTTTCAAACGATCACGAACAATGCGAACTTGCTCTTCTGCTTCCTTGATCATATCCGGTCCAAAGAGTTGTCTTTCACCGGTTTCTGACCAGTTAAGGGGTGTTCGACATCGTCGTCCGTAGAGGAATTCAAAGGGAGCCATGTTCAGACTAGATTGATAGCTATTGTTATAAGCAAATTCGGCGAATGGAAGAGATTTCTCCCAATTCTTTCCGAATGAGATAACACAAGCTCTGAGCATGTCTTCCAAAATTTGATTAACCCTTTCAACTTGACCGCTAGACTGAGGATGGAAAGCTGTACTAAAGGATAGATGAGTTCCCATAGCATTTTGAAAACTTTCCCAAAATCTAGAGGTGAAAAGGCTACCACGATCAGAATTGATCACCAAAGGAACACCATGAAGAGACACGATTCTAGAGACGTACAAGTCCGCTAACTGGCTAGCAGTTATAGACTCGCGAACAGGAAGAAAGTGAGCAACTTTGGAAAGTCGATAAATGACAACGAAGATGGCATCATTTCCTTTCTGGGTTTTTGGAAAGCCGGTGATGAAGTCCATACCGACCTTGTCCCATTTCCACTCGGGAATAGACAATGGCTGAAGAGTACCAGCAGGTCTTTGGTGTTCTGCCTTAATGCGACAACAAACATCACATTCACCAACAAATCTAGCAATATCTCTCTTCATCTGGGTCCACCAAAATCTCTGGCGTAGATCTCCGTACATTTTTGTGCTACCGGGATGAATTGAGAGGGGAGTGTCATGAGCTTCCTTAAGGATCAGCTGCTTTAGGTCTTCATTCTCAGGAACTACTAAACGATTTTCAAAGAATATCATTCCTTGATCATTTGCAGAGAAACATTTAGCAACTCCGCTAACAATGTTCTGCTTGATCTCTGGAATACTACTATCTTGTTTCTGGGCGGCTATGATTTGATCCTCAAGGGTTGGTTTCGCCACCAAGTTGAAAAGAGATCCACGAGGAACAATCTCAAGATTGAGCTTTCGAAATTCCTCATGAAGAAGTGGTTGATACTGCTGTAACATGAGGTTGTTACAGTACGACTTACGACTTAGTGCATTAGCCATGACATTGGCCTTGCCTGGGGTGTAAGAAATTCCTAAGTCATAATCTTTTATCAACTCTATCCAGCGTCTTTGCCTGAGATTAAGATCTGGCTGGGTGAATATGTATTTGAGGCTTTGGTGGTCGGAATAGATCTCACAACGATTACCAAGGAGGTAATGTCGCCAAGTCTTTAGGGCATGAACTACGACAGCGAGTTCAAGATCATGGGTAGGATAGTTCTCTTCATGTGGCCGCAACTGGCGTGAAGCATAAGCTACCACATGTCTATCTTGCATAAGTATGCATCCTAACCCTTGTCGTGAAGCATCACAATAGATCTCGAAATCCCTTTTGGTGTTTGGAGGTGCAAGTACGGGTGCAGAAGTCAATATTCTTTTTAGCTCTTGAAAGCTTTCCTCGCACTTGGGAGTCCATTGGAATTTCTTATCTTTCTTGAGGAGTTCAGTCAGAGGCTTTGCAACTTTAGAAAAGTTCTTGACGAAGCGGCGGCAATAGCTTGCTAAGCCAAGAAAACTCCTAACTTGCTTAACCGATTCAGGTGGATTCCAGTCAAGGACGGCCTGAACTCTCTCGGGATTGACTGCAACACATTTCGCAGAAATCACGTGGCCTAAGTAGGTCACTTCTGGTAGCCAAAATTCACACTTGGAGAACTTGGCATAAAGGCGGTGCTCTCTAAGTTTCATCAATACCATCCTTAGGTGTTGGGCATGATCTTCTTCGTTCTTCGAGTAGATGAGAATATCATCGAGATAAACCACAACAAATTTATCTAGGTACTCCATGAAGATCGAATTCATCAAGCGTGAGAATGTGGCGGGGGCATTGGTTAAACCAAAGGACATAACGGTATACTCGTAAAGACCATAATGAGTAGTAAAAGCCGTTTTTGGAATGTCCTCGTTTCGGATTTTGATCTGATGATAGCCTAATCTCAGATCCATCTTGGAGAAGACAGAGGATCCTGCAAGTTGATCATAAAGATCATTGATCCTGGGCAGTGGGTAATTGTTCTTTATCGTCGCTAAATTTAGCGGGCGATAGTCTACGCACATCCTTTCTGTTCCATCTTTCTTCGTTACGAACAGAACGGGGCAAACCCATGGCGATGAGCTAGGGTGGATGAAGCCTTTTCCAACGAAGCATCAAGTTGGGTTTTTAGCTCAGCTAACTCATGTGGGCCATTCTATATGGGCGTCTGGAAATTGGGGGTGTGCCTGGTATAAGATCCACTATGAATTCTACACACCTGTCGGGTGGCATTCCCGGCAGCTCTTCAGGAAAGACATCCGGGAAGTCACGAACCACCGGAACATCTTCGAGGTCTGGAAGGGGAAGCACATTCAAAGTCTGCACCTGGATTCTAGAGCTGGGTGATGTGTAGTCAACGGTCTGGCCTGAAGGATGGGTGAGTTTGACTGATTTGGCTTTAAAATCAAGGAAAGCATTTTGCCTTGATAACCAATCCATTCCTAGGATGACATCAATGTCCGAAGACTTGAGGGCTATAAGAGAAGCAAGGAATACTAGACCCTCAATTGCAATTTGATTACCATGGCTTACTCTATTAGTTTGCCACTTTGAACCAGGAGTTTGAATGATCATTGGAGAAAACATTTCTTCAAAGGGGAACTTATGACGAAGTGCATAACTCTCCGACATGAATGAATGAGAAGCTCCTGGATCAAAAAGAACGGAGGCGGGGACATGATTGACTGGGAGTGTGCCAAGAATGACGTCAGAAGCATCAGTGGTTTCCTCAACTGAGATTTGGTTCACACAACCACTACTTGTGACTGAAAGCTTTGCTGGGATGGTCTTGGTGGTGGATTTCTTTGGAGGCTTGGGTCGAGAATGACGTGATGCCATCAAGACCTGAGGGCATTGACGATAGTAATGGCCTGGAAGACCACACTTAAAGAATACCCTGTCTGAAATGTTAGGAGTGGAATTGCTTGGTTGCACACCATCATTCCGGGGTGGAATAATGTGTTGGGGTGGATGGCATATATTGGAGGTTGGTCTCTGCAGAAAGTTTTGAGGTATGGCTCATGTTGGAATCCAAATTCGGCGTTTCTGAGGGGCTGAACTTGAAGAAGAAGCAAACTCAAGAGCATGCTTGCGGGACTCCTCGAAAATTTCATTGCCATGCTCAGCTCTGAAGGATCTGTTGACTAAATCCTCAAAGGTGGGAAATTCGATGAGGTTGAGATCATGACGAAGGATGGGGCTAAGTCCCTTACGGAACCTTGCCTGCTTTCTGGCATCGGTGGTGATCTCATCTTGGGCATACCGAGCAAGACGGTTGAATTGTCTCACATACTCATGCATGGACATCTCTCCTTGAGTGAGATTGCAGAACTCTTCCTTCTTGCGCTCCATCAACTCATCCAAAAGGTGGTACCCTCGAAAGGCAACACAGAACTCCTGCCAAGTCACTACGTGACCATCTGGCTGCATAGCAACATAGTTTTCCCACCATTCAGCGGCAGCACCTTCTAGAAAGTATGCCGTGAAAACAACTCGGTCATCGGGAGCAACATGTGCAGTATCAAGCTTACGCTCGATGGAACGGAGCCAATCATCAGCTTCAAGGGGCTCAGAAGAACATCGGAATACCGGTGGCTTGAGGAGGATGAAGTCCTGAATGCTCACAACCACATTGCAATGACGTGAGGTATTCTGCTCGATGAGCTCCAGAAGACGTGTTTGATCATGTTGATTCTTCTCAGCTTCCATCATGATTTCCTCCGCAAAAGGCGGTGGTGGAGGTGCATCATCATTTCGATTCCGAGCACGGTCTCGATTCCGACGAACAGCACTACGAGTTCCACCTGACATCCTGTGTGATAAAAATCAACAATCAGAACAGGTTGAATGATGGATTCAAGGATAACAAGACATGATGAAGGCGGAAAGCATTTTAATGCAAAGGCAATGATCCACAGAAACACGGGATAAAGCCGGCAGCATAACGGCTACACCGGGATGGAAAACAAGACAACCTCGAGGAGATTGGACAGAACTTCCTCAAGGAACTCAAAAACTCGATGAGTCTGGACGACCACAACAATCCTAAGGCTAAAAGGAAGCACTCAGCGAGATGTTCTAGTAAGACATAGATGAGCCTAGTCCTATCATCCCGTAGAAAAGATAAGGGTGACCCAGAACTCAGATCGATGAGGGTAAGGAGAAAAAGAAGCCTTACGTTGTTCCCTTATATACCCAGAGTAACTATATAACTATAGAATGCTAGACTCGACTTCGACCAAGGGTTTCTAATCCTACAGACAGTCCTGCTCTGATACCAAGTCTGTCGGGACCCGGGGTTAGCGTATGTAATTCCAGTCACGATACAACCACATGGAGAGCCGAGAACCGTACCCACTTGTCTAAGCAGACAAGGCCAAGCACAGAACATTCTCGGTAAGCATCGAACGTGAGGGGCATCCCATTCAGGGCGGATGATCAACTGAGATGGGTCCTCAACGTCCGCTCACAAGTCTAAATGCTTATGGGTGGTGAATCCCATACTCATAGACAAGTCGCCTCAACCATGTTATCGATTGAATCATAACCCTTACATAAACAAACTCCAGCCCGATCACTTAGTCGGGGTCTAGGGCGGGCTCAATCATACAACAAAGTGTGCACGTGACAGAGTCACGAACAATCGCATCGCGATGCCCCAAGCTGCGCACATCTAAGGGCCACTTGGTGTATAAAAGACCGCCAGCCAGATCACAACTAAGGTCTCGAAAACCCATACTAAGACATGCATGTTATACACATACACGCAGCACACATGCCTAGTATGAACAGCAGGTATCATCACATAACTCTACAAAGTACTCTTTATTGATATACACCTAGAGCATACAAAGATCACATGTCTGTGATCAACATTACATCATACAACGGAAGCAAATTAGGTCTGAGTACAGACAAGTTTAACAAATGGCTTAGAGAAGCCTTGTACAACAAACATGCCCTTCCACGAGGGACCAGACTGCTATCTGGGATTATACTACCAAGGTCAACGTCAAGCTTCACGAAGATGACTCCATCGGGGTCCGGGTTCTCAGCTAAAACATAGAATAAGCAAACGTGAGTACAAAATCGTACTCAGCAAGACTTACATCAGAACTACACTACTCATGCTCAAGTATCAAGGTAAAGGAGGTGGGGTTCAAGATGCAGAAGTGCCAGCTTTGATTTGGCTATTCCTGTACTACGAGTACCAGACTTGAGGTAAGAAGCGTACATGATTCCACTACATCTCCAAACAATACACCACTATGGTTACTTCCTCGACTTCCCCACGAGGAGGCACACCATAGCACTCACACTTATCTTGCGAGTTTTATAAGTATCCATTCAAGTTATCTATGATCAAGTAGAGGTTTCTAAGTAGTCCATAACCGCGGACACGGCTATTTGAATAGTTCATTTACCCTGCAGGGGTGTACATCTTCACACGCGTGTCATCACTTATCGCCTCGTTCTTGGCATCCTTCAAGCGGATGTCGGACGTGGATGAAACCAAGGCACTAACCTCACATCACCTTCTCTAATCCAGGAGTCGACTACCTGAGTTTGGCACCGCTCGAGAGTCCGACCGGTTCCACGAAACGGACTCGGATAATGTAAGGGACCGAGACGCCACCTCTGCCAGATGGTTTTTCTGCCTCACAAGTCCACCACATATCTAGGATGATGCAACCTTTCTTCATTCTTTTTCTATGCACATGCCAAATGGAAAACCCGAATCTATTGTGACTCCTGGACCGGATCGGTATGTAAAGAGGCCAAACGGGGCTCTCATAAAACCCTACATGTGGTCATACTCTTTGTCTTGGATCACAAAACAGGAACTTGGGGCCTAAGGTAGTGTTCAACGAGATAACCCACTGTGTACTCCTACACAGCCTCTCATCGTTCACCTTTGCTTAGGGTGGATTCACCAACACGTTTCACTTTCATCAACACCACTGTGTTCATTCCATCCCGACTCACAATCAAAACATCCTCATTGTATCACTAAGCAGCAAAAGCAGTAACAGTTGCAGGGGCTTCATGATATCATACAACTCCTATGTCAGCTAGGATTGTGGTCTTCTTAATACTGTGGCAAAATGATAGGTCATGCATCGGAATGGGTTCAACTATGCGAAAGAACGTGTCTCGGTGATCTCCTAAACATGCATAAGCGAGACTTGAGAGGGAAATAGGATTTTATAGACATGATCAATGGGGTTTGCTTGCCTTGCTGACGAGGTTCGATAACGGGGTCTTCAACGAAGGGGGTGGCCTCCGGTTCCAGTTGCACGTCTATCGAGCAAACAATCAAACAATGGTATAAAATTATTTGCAATGCATCAAACACATGATCAATATTGAAATGGTGATGTTCTTGGTCACAAAGTGTGTACAATTCCATTTAAAAGAAGTCACATGCAAAATCATTTGCAAACGTGCCTCAAATTTGAATTTGAATTAAAGCCATATGGATGTTTTGCACTGTTCACCCAATTTTAATTGGTCAAACATGAAAACAGATCCCATATTCATAATCC
Source organism: Bromus sterilis (assembly GCA_950022295.1). Taxonomy (NCBI): domain Eukaryota; kingdom Viridiplantae; phylum Streptophyta; class Magnoliopsida; order Poales; family Poaceae; genus Bromus; species Bromus sterilis. The sequence continues at coordinate 338,954,080 of OX465596.1, read as the reverse complement.
TTGGATTTTTCTGATATTTTTAGACCTTTATTTGTTATATTTGGAGTTCATATGAATTAGTTATGAATTTCCCAAGTTTAACTCATTTTCTGGATTTTACTCTTTTTTAAATAATTCTTTTAAAAACTGGAAATTTGATTTAATGCGTCATGCTGACCTCAGCATGACGTGTGGGGGCTCCTGACCTGTGGGTCCCTTCTGTCAGCCTCAGGGGTTAATCTCCCGGTTTGAATTAGCTTATCAGAGGGGTTTAGGGGGGGGCTGGCCCACATGTCATGGACTCAGGGGGAGGGTTAAGCTTTGGATTAGGTTAGGTTAATGGCGCCGTCGCCGAAGTGTGGCCGGAGTTTCGCCGGAGTTGCAAAATGGGCTCGGCTTGGGGTTTGGCTGGCACGGTTGTGCTCCTCGTGGGCTCCCGCACGCAACCATGCCATCGGGGTGCCACGGAAGGGCTCTGGAGCACGTCGGCGACGTCCGAGGCGACGGCCGAAGCACTGCGACGACGACCTCGACGAACCCGTCCGTGGAAAAGAGCGGGGAAAGGGGGAAGAGGACCGCGAGGCTCACCAGAGCTTGAAGGTGAACGTTGCGAGACCGGAGAGAGGCTGGACGTTGGGGAATTCCTCGCCGGAGTCCTCTGCGCCCGGCGCCGAGACCTTGAAGCTTGCGTCGTCTCCGGTGGGGATTGAGTTCGATTCGTCGGCCTGCTAGACGAAGTCGACGGCGATGGACCTCGTGGACACTACGGCTTGAGCTCGGGATGACAGGGGGCACACCTGCGCACGGTGGCGCTCTGCGGCGCCGCTCGGTTGTCGACGTGCATGGCGAGAGAGGGCGAGGGAGAGGCGCGCTAGAGGGGGAAATGGAGCGGAAGGCTCCCAGACGCCTCCAGGTGCGAAGAGATGGCCTCGGGAAGCTGCTGCGTGGCCGCGGCTCGTCGGCGGCGTCGGTGGAGTGCTGCATGCATTCCACCGAGCACCTTCGGGGCACGGGGAGGAAGAGACAAGCGGGGGGGGGGGAGGTGGGTTGGGCCGCCTGCTGGGCTGGGGGGGGAAGAGTTGGGCTGAAAGCCAGGAGTTCTCCTTTCCTAATTCTTCTCAGTTTAAATTTTCTGCCCTTTTGTTTTGCTCTGGTAAAAATACCAAAGCATTTTATAAAAATGCCCAATTACTTTTATAAATACTAGGTGACCAGTAGCTAGTCACATATGGAATTTGGGCATTTTTGAAATTCAACATATTTTGAATTTCAATTCAAATAGGGTTATTTTAATTTCTAAAGCCACTGTTTGAATATTAGAAAAATCCATGTGCATGGGATTGATCCCAAATCATTTTTAAAATGATCAGCAACATTTCTAGGAATTTTCCAATCATTCAAAAGATTTTTGGAAAAATATTTTTATCTGGCCATTTCATTTAAAATTTCTAGGGCTTTTCTTTCCCCATTTTGAATTTCCTTTTGAAATTTTTATGATGCAAAGGGGCAAGCAAACCCTAGCACTTACCCTAGTTGGGGTTCTGACAGTCGGCCTGCGCCAAAGAGGACCTGTCAGAATTCCAGGAGAAGGTAGACCCGGCAGACACCACCATCCTGAAGAAACCGACTCCTGACAACAACCCCAAGTTCCAACCGACTCGGGACATGAAGAAAGTTGACTTTGTCCCTGGTGACGCTTCCAAGAAGTTCATCATTGGGACAAATCTCTCTGACAAATAGGAAAGCGCGCTCATCGGGTTCCTCCGTGAGAATCGGGACATCTTTGCATGGAAATCTTCTGACATGTCAGGCGTCCCGAGGGAACTCGCTGAGCACCACCTAAACATTGATCCTAAACTAAAGTCGGTCAAGCAATTCCTTCGTAGCTTCAATGATGAAATGAGGAACGCCATTGGGGAAGAGATAGCCCGGCTCCTTGCCGCCGGGTTCATCATGGAAGTTTTCTATCTGGAGTGGCTTGCAAACCCGTTCCTAATTTTGAAAAAGAACGGGACCTGGCGTATGTGCATTGACTACACCGACTTAAACAAGGCCTGCCCAAAGGATCCCTTCGCACTACCTCGCATCAATCAAATCATCGACTCTACTGCAGGATCTGTAAGGCCCAATATGCGGTACTGTTCCAGATCTAGATGTTTCCATCCAGATCCGGGGACGAAGCACATATCGGTCCCACCGCGACATATGACGAAGTCATATGCCCCGGATTTCCAACATGATATCACAACATTACAGATACAGGATACAACATCTCATACAATCGGCATACAACTGCCTTAATACAATACATCAGCGGAAGATATATGTCTGAGTACAGACTACAATCATATTCCTAGTGGCAAAGAGAAAATCATCGATCCCCATAACAACACGGGTCCAGGCCCTCCGCCGGCATCCGTCTAACTAGTCGTCGTCGAGTCTCCACGTGAAACGTCGATCACCATACTTGTTGTCGATCAAAACCCTGAAAAGAGTTTGGGGGTAGTATCATGAGTACAAAAGTACTCAGCATCCAACTGTAGTGGTCAACTGACCCAGCAAGGACTTCATCACTCGTCATTCTAGGACAACTAGTAGTTGACGGTAAGGAAGGGGTAAGTGGTGAGGTTGCTGCCGCACTAGCATTTATGAAGTGGCTAACGATCTAGAGAGTAAGGTAAGAAGCAAAGCATTCGATGAGGAATCGCCTCCAACAAGTCTTGCTATCCACTACTTACGCAAACATAACACCTATCCTATCCTTGTCCTCCTATTCGAATCCCGACGAAGAAGAAGTGGTCAAGGCACACACACACATTGATCAAGTTATATTAAGATTATCTCAGTTGTTGTTGTCTATGAACAGGACGTAGGTCTCAAGTCGTCCATAACCGTGGACACGGCTTCTCTAAAGATTTAACCCTGCAGGGGTGTACCACCTGCCCATTACAAGGCTCCGCACGCACGCCCATCTCTCTCAGTTGCTAGCCATTCTAGGTAACCATTTTATGATTTAGTCCCAAGAGATCTGGAACGACAGGTCCATCTAACTAATAACGCACAAATTCGGGTGGCCCCTGGTGAGTCGACATCCAACTCAAAAGCCGGCCGCGCTCTCGAATCGTCCTCTACCGTCTGGATGAGGTCGGGTTAGTTGCCCAAATAGATGTGGACAACCCCCTAGCTCCCTTGGGTGGACCAACAAGATAAACCATGTCTCCGCTGGCCCAAGTTGTTTAAAATCTACCGGCCGCAGACCAGTCACACACACGTTTCAAATGGTAAATCAGCTTGGGCCACCACTAGAAATGTTTGAAGCTAGGTAGGTAAGAAGAGGGGACCCCATAAAATCCCACACGCGGTTAGGAACGCGTAGCCTTAAAACCAATACCCGGAACTCGGATCCTAGGTGACTCGAATGGAACAAAGCTTCGAGGCGGGATAGCCTAGACCTTCCATCCTTCGTCGAATATAGTCAACATTTATAATAATCATATCACCTACAACAATATAATAATGTGATAGCCCAAACCAAGGAGTAACAGGGTAACATCGTAGCATCCTAAGCATGCATACTAAGCCGGGGCTGAGCAACGAGCAATAGTAACATAGCAGTACATGGTTTGCTGGGAGGGGACATGGATGTATCGGTTTGAAAGAGGTTGTAAACAAGTGGTAGGATCAAACATCGAACCTATCATAGACTAGCATGAAAACCGCTGGTTGAAATAGAATGGATCATAAGTAATGCATAGTCCTTGCCTGTTGATAAGTCGGGTTCCGAAGGTGTAGTTGACCACAAGCTCGCATCGTCTCTGAGAGGTACCCGCGGAAGCACACAAGAGGATAAACACTAGAAAGCAATCAACGAGCAAGCATCTATGAAAAAGCAAACACGAGCAAGCATCAACAAGAAGGCAACACGAGACATCGCACCTACCATCGAGAGCGGTTACTAACAGGTTAAGTGGAGTACTCGTCACACACGACGATACCGCACATTTTGAAAGGTTCAAGTTGTTTAGCTACAGGTGATCAACAAAGGTTGTTATCATGGCATCTCACTCAAGCATGGCATAGCACACAAACATGTCAAGAGGTGAAGCATCAGATAAACTATCTATGCTAGTCAATTTAAGTGAGGCACAACCTAAACATGGCATAACACTAAGTGCCCCACGACAATTAAATGATTTAGTACTGTTCTGTCCTAAACCATATTTTAGGTTCGTTAACAACAGCAAACAATAGCATAAACACAAAGTACACTAAAAACTAATCAAGTTACATATAAAGAACACCCCAAACGGAGTTACGGTTAAAAAAATACAAGCAATACAAGTTTGGAACACAATCTGCCAACATCGGGAAGCACACTTTAGAGCAATGCATAAGCAGGATAATGAATGCAAACATGATGAAAAATGATATGCAATTAAAGTAGACATGACAAAGAAGGCATGGAAAAAGGAATCATGCAAAAAGGCATCATAGATCAAAAGATAATAAGCATGCAACATTGCATCACAACGTTACAGACTTAGAGAAAAACAGATGTGGCTATCAAGAACAACGGCATAGCAACTTTGGAGCTGAATAACTATATGAACATCAATCATATCATGACCATGCAATACATATAATGGAATTAGACATGATGCTTAACAATATGCAAGGGGAATCACTCAATTCCGATAAACGGTTACGACGCAACCGTCACCCGAAGTTGCAACGAATTAACAGTTTTCAACATAGCAACACATTAACATAAGGATCACCACTTTGGAGCAAGATTTAATATAGGTAAAGCACCCAAACATGACAAGTTAGAGCATGGAAATGAAGTACACATGATGCTTAACACATAGGAAAAAGAATCAATGCAATAGGCCTCATGTATGTGTCACAATCATCAACCAAAGCTGCAATAAAATAACAACAGCAGCACATAACAGCAATTAGTAGCAGTTAACGGCCTAATGCCCACTTCAACAAAGATTAACAACATCAAGATGGCCTCAAATAAAAATGCTCACAAAAGATGGATTGAAGTACACACCATTCTAAGCAAATTTCCTTTTGGGCGCATCGCGATCCGAGCTACAGTTTGATCGCAATCTATAGCACAAAACAACATCAGCAGCAAATAATAAAGACTTAGCAGAAATAACAGAAAATAAAAAGAAAACGTAAAAAGAAAAAATGTGGGTTGGGCTCACCCTAGATGGGCCGAGCCCAACAGCGGCTGGAGAGGCCGGCCTCGGCCTAGCGCTGGAGTGGGCCGCGGGAGAGGAGGCCGGCCCAGCTGGCCTGGACCTGGCCTGGCGGTTGGCGGACGGGGGCTCTTCTCCTCCCGTGCTGTGCCGCCTGCGGCAGCGAACGGCGGCGGCCTCCGGCCATCTCCGGCAAGGCGAAGGGAGGCGAGGGGCGGAGGAGGCGTGGATCCGGCGAAGGACGGCGCCGGCGTGGTCTTGGGTCGGTCGGCGTCGAGCTCCGAGGCCGTGGCTCCATGGCTGCTCGGCTTGGACCTCCACGGGAAGCCATGGCGGGCGCACGGCGCGGCTCCACCGGCGGCTGCACTGCGGGAGAGAGAGGCGCGAGGGGTGAACTGGCGGCGGCCGGCGGCTACCGGAGACGCGCGGCGCAGCAACGGCCTTCACGGGCGCGGGTGGAGAGGAGAGAGAGGGGGAGAGGAGGTGGGTGGCTGGGAGCTCCCTGGGCCGTCGGATGGCGAGATCTGACGGTCTAGGATGGATCTGGCTAGGGTTTGCTACAAAATGGGAAAGTGCAAAAATTGGGGCTATTGTGAGAGGGGTGGCTGCAAAATTTAGGCTAGGGAAACCCTTGAAAGGGGTGGGAGTGTCGTGGTCTTTATATAGCCCAGGTTTTTCTCTCGCGCGCGCGGTGCTCACGTTTCTGACCACCGGGGGTCCGCAGGACCTCCGATTCGGGTAAAACTTCGAACTACGCAATCAGCGCGTCGAGCCGGCGGCATTCACCTCGCGTTGGAACCGTTCCGAGAAAACTTTCCGGTGCGCTATAAAAATAACCTGCTTAATTATTAAACGGGGTTTTTCGTTCCGTTGGCTGCGGCTGGTCTCGTGCGGTTTTCGCGACGTTGATCGGATGAAACCCGGTGTCGCAAAGGTCGAGTGTCAGGGTGGCAAGGGTCGGTCTCCGTCCGATCTCGTACCGGACGGAGACCGACCCTTGCCACCCTGACACTCGACCTTTGCGACACCGGGTTTCATCCGATCAAGTTATATTAAGATTATCTCAGTTGTTGTTGTCTATGAACAGGACGTAGGTCTCAAGTCGTCCATAACCGTGGACACGACTTCTCGAAAAGATTTAACCCTGCAGGGGTGTACCAACTGCCCATTACAAGGCTCCGCACGCACGCCGATCTCTCTCAGTTGCTACCCATTATAGGCAACCATTTTATGATTTAGTCCCAAGAGATCCGGAACGACAGGTCCCTCTAACTAACAACGCACAAATCCGGGTGGCCCCCTGTGAGTCGACATCCAACTCAAAAGCAGGTCGTCTCTCGAATCGGCCTCTACCGTCTGGATGATGTCGGGTTAGTTGCCCAAAAAGATGTGGACAACCCCCTAGCTCCCTTGGGTGGACCAACAAGAGAAACCATGTCTCCGCTGGCCCAAGTTGTTTAAAATCTGCCGGCCGCGGACCAGTCACACACACGTTTCAAATGGTAAATCAGCTTGGGCCACCACTAGAAATGTTTGAAGCTAGGTAGGTAAGAAGAGGGGACCCCATAAAATCCCACACGCAATTAGGCATGCTCAGTCTTAAAACCAATACCCGGAACTCGGATCCTAGGTGACTCAAATGGAACAAAGCGTCGAGGCGGGATAGCCTAGACTTTCCATCCTTCGTCGAATATAGTCAACATTTATAATAATCATATCATCAACAACAATATAATAATGTGATAGCCCAAACCAAGGAGTAACAGGGTAACATCGTAGCATCCTAAGCATGCATACTAAGCAGGGGCGGAGCAACGAGAAATAGTAACATAGCAGTACATGGTTTGCTGGGAGGGGACATAGCTGTATCGGTTTGAAAGAGGCTGTAAACATGTGGTAGGATCAAACATCGAACCTATCCTAGACTAGCATGCAAACTGCTGAGTGGGCCGCGGGAGAGGAGGTCGGCAAGCTGGCCTGGACCTGGCCTGGCGGTTGGCGGATGGGAGCTCTGCTCCTCCTGAGCCATGCCGCCTGCGTCAGCGAACGGAGGCGGCCTCCGGCCATCTCCGGCGAGGCGAAGGGAGGCGAGGGGCGGAGGAGGCGTGGATCCGGCAAAGGGCGGCGCCGACGTGGTCTTGGGGCGGTCGGCATCGAGCTCTGAGGCCGTGGCTCCATGGCTGCTCGGCTTGGACCTCCACGGGAAGGCATGGCGGGCGGACGGCGCGGCTCCACCGGCGGCTGCACTGCGGGAGAGAGAGGAGAAGTTGAGGGAGGAGAGGAAGAAGGGGAGAGGGAGGCACGAGGGGCGAGCTGGCGACGGTCGGAGGCTACCGGAGACGGCGGCGCAGCGACGGCCTCCACTGGCGCGGGTGGAGAGGAGAGCGAGGGAGAGAGGAGGTTGGTGGCTGGGAGCTCCCTGGGCCGTCGGATCGCGAGATCTGACGGTCCAGGATGGATCTGGCTGGGGTTTGCTACAAAAATGGGCAAAATGCGAAAATTGGGGCTATTGTGAGGGGGGTGGCTGCAAAATTTAGGCTAGGGAAACCCTAGAAAGGGGTGGGAGTGTGGTGGTCTTTATATAGCCCAGGTGGCTGGAAGTTTGCAAAAACATCCCCTGTTTTTCTCTCGCGCGCGCGGTGCTCACGTTTCTGACCGCCGGGGGTCCGCAGGACCTCCGATTCGGGTAAAACTTCGAACTGCGCGATCAGCACGTCGAGCCGGCGTTCACCTCGCTTTGGAACCGTTCCGAGAAAACTTTCCGGTGAGCTATAAAAATAACCTGTTTAATTATTAAACGGGGTTTTTCGTTCCGTTGGCTGTGGCTGATCTCGTGCGGTTTTCGCGACGTTGATCGGGTGAAACCCGGTGTCGCAAAGGTCGAGTGTCAGGGTGGCAAGGGTTGGTCTCCGTCTGGTACGAGATAAGAGGGGGAAAAATAATCGCTGATCGATAAATCGGGAATGCAAACACCGGAAACAAATAAGACAATCAAACAATTCACACCGAAAACAAAATCTTTAATTTTTGTGAAATCTGGGCTGTTACAGGATGCGAGCTCTTGTGATGTCTACTCAGGATATTACCAAATCAAGATGGCCCTCGAGGACCAGTAGAAAAAAACTTTCATCACACCTTTTGGGATATAATGCTATACTTCTATGCCTTTTGGCTTGAAGAATGCAGGATCCACGTATCAGCGAACAGTGCAGAACTGCCTCAAGGAGAAAATTGGGCGCAATGTGCACGGTTACGTGGATGACATAGTCATCAAATCTCAGGTCGCCGACTCACTCATCAGTGATCTCCAGGAGACCTTCAAGAATCTGCGCAAGTACCAGATGAAACTAAACCCGGCCAAGAGCACCTTTGGGGTTCCTGCAGGAAAGCTCCTCGGGTACATAGTGTCAGAAAGAGGCATTGAGGCAAACCCGGAGAATACCAATGCCATCATGGCTCTCAAGAAGCCGGCCTCCGTGACGGGAGTCCAACGAATCACAGGATGTGTAGCTGCCCTAGGTTGGTTTATCAGCCGACTTGACTCTTGCGAAAGTCAAAAAAATTCATCTAGGATGATGAAGCCGATCAAGGCCTGGAAGCATTGAAGAAGAAATTGTCCCAGGCCCCAATCCTAGCGACTCCCAAGCTAAAAGATTCGATGATACTCTATATTTCATCCAACAACCGAGCAGACAGTGCCGCGGTTGTGGTTGAACGCATGGAAGCCGGCAAAGAGCACCCTTTGTAGAGGCCAGTGTATTACGTTGGTGATGTCTTGACTTCATCAAAACAGCTCTACCCACATTGGCAAAAACTGGTCCTTGGCGTGTTCATGGCGAGTTGGAAGCTCAAACATTACTTCCAGGAGCACCCCATAATTGTAGTCAGCTCAGCAGCGCTTGCAGATATCATCCAAAACCGTGAGGCCGCGGGAAGGATTGCAAAGTGGGCTATAGAGTTGGGGGCTTATCACATCAAGTATGAACCACGCACGACCATCAAGTCCCAAGCATTAGTCGACTTCATCAATGATTGGACAGAAATTCAAGCACCTCCAAAGAAGCCAATCACCAAGTACTGGACGATGCACTTCGATGGGAGTCATACAAATATCAACAGAGCAAGACATAGCAGAGCCGCATCCAGAACCGGCTCTAGTGGCTGCAATACATGCTACCCCCTCATGGGTTGTACCATATTTGGACTAAAAGACCCGGGGAATCCTACCAACTGATGAGGTAGAGGCCAGACAAATCGTCAATAGAAGAAAATCTTTTGAGCTCATCAACGGTGAGTTACATCGGCGAAGCCCTGTAGATGTCTTTCAGAGATGTGTGTCACCAGAAGAAGGCAGAGAAATCCTCAATGAGATACACTCTGGAGACTGCGGGCATCATGCCGTCTCTCGTTCGCTGGTGGCTAAAGCCTATAGACACAGGTTCTACTAGCTCACAGCACTTGCGGATGCAGAGGATATAGTCAAAAAGTGCAATGGATGCCAACGCTACGCAACGCAAGCACATGTACCGGCTCAAGAACTCAGGATGATCCCAATCACTTGGCCCTTCGCAGTGTGGGGGATTGATATGGTGGGACCTTTCAAAAGGTCACCCAACAAGAATACACATTTGTTGGTGGCAGTTGACAAATCCACCAAGTGGGCTGAGGCAGAGCCGGTCAGCAAATGCGACGCAGATACGGCACCAAAATTCTTGAAAAAGATAATATACAGATTCGGATACCCCCACAGCATCATCGCTAATAATGGGTCTAACCCTATCACAGGGGGTTATGCAGCGATTCTGTCAAAAAGAGCACATCTGACTTGATCTTGCGTCAGTTCCTCATCCACAAACCAATGGACAAGCCGAGAGAGACAACCAATAGTTTCTCCGAGGCATCAAACCCCGACTCTTTGTCCCTTTGGAAAGGACGTCGGGTTGCTGGGAGGAATAATTGCCCTCATTATTGTGGAGTATCATGACGACTCCTAACAGGTCAATAGCTATACGCCCTTCTTCCTGGTCTATGGAGCCGAAGTCGTTCTCCCAAGTGACATTCGTCATGACTCACCACGAGTCACAGCTTATGTGGAATCCGATAATGAGAAAGCAAGGCAGGACGCCTTGGACGTTCTTGATGAAAAACGAGAACTAGCAGCAGCTCAATCGGCTATCTACCGACAAGATCTACGACGATACCATAGCCGTCGCATCAGAAGTCGGACTTTCCAGGAAGGTGATTGGTGCTCCGCCTCATCCTGAAGAAATACAGAATGCACAAGTTGTCCTCTCCATGGGAAGGTCCGTTCGTGGTCACCAAGAACCTGTACAATGGATCGTACTACCTGGTTGATATACGCGAGAAGGCAAAGTCACGCACCTCGATGGAGGAAACTCCCAGGCTGTCAAACATCGCACAACTTCGTCCATATTAAACTTGAGTAGAGTAGGAAGCTATTGTAAAAATTCGACACTCGTCGCACCGGCTTTCGCCATATATGTATATAAGTCGACATTTGTCGCACCGGCTATCGCCGCTTAATAAAGTCGATTTACATCGCAACTGACTTTCATCACAGTCAAATTAATAAAGTCGACTTTTGTCACAAAAAGGATATCACCATAAAGTCGATTTTATCGCACCAGGATTTCACCACATCTCAAAGTCGACTTTGTTGCACCGGCAATCGCCACACTTATGCATAAAATCAATTTTCATATTGCATAGTCCTTCATACATATTGCATCATATTACATATTCCATTATAAATTAAAAATTTCTCAGAGACCTGGGGGCTTCATCAACCCTCTATCGTCTCTGAGCATGTATATTTCTTTGATAAGGTGAAGCGGGGGGGGGGGGCTTGATTATACTCATCAACTCCTACCAGAAAATCGGGCATATATATGTAAAACTTCACATGTGTTTGCTTTGATAAGGGATAAAAGGGGGGTCCGATGGCTCCCATCGACTCTTAAAAATCGAAGATATCCCGGCATACACATGAATTGGCCACACACGCCGTCCGGCCCATACACCTTAGAGTCTATATAACTAACGCGCAACCGGTTGGTCTAAACTTCGAGGTTTACATAAACCATCTATCGAATTTGGTCCTAAGAGCCGGGCACGCTAGTCATTGAAAACCCGACTCTACAGAGATGTTTCGACCAACAACTGCGCCAAAAAACAGTACTTGATGACCCTCAACTGTAGGGGATCGTTTGTAGCGTTTTCGATAAATAAGAGTGTCGATCCCAACGAGGAGCGGAAGGTATTGGTAAGTGTCTTTGGTAAAGAAACAACTGCAGGAACTGAAAGATAACTTTTTAGGGGTTTTCGATATAAGCAACAAAAAGGTAAAGAAAAGTGAAGTAAAAAGGCACTGAGGAGTAACAAGTGGCCCAATCCCTTTGAGCAAAGGATAAGCCTGGCAACTGAACTTAATAAGGCTAAAATTTTTCTTGAGGACACACGAGAGAGATTGTCACGTGCTTTCGCCATACTCCGTATCGGTATTATGTGATGTGTTGATAGGTTCTGAGTGGGTGGATCTATGCTAGCACACCTTCTAGACTAAGATAAGTGCACTCTTATGATTAAACATCATGTAAGCAGCCGCAAATACAAGATAGTAATCAAGGAAAAAGCCTAACCATAGCAATACGATCGATGATCCATTGTTCCCTTGTGCAAAAGCATGCAAACTGGGGTTCAGGTTTCTGTCACTCCGGCAACCCACCGTAATCATTCTATATACACAATGCATTCCCCTAGGTCCTTAATAAGGAAGTGTTGAGTGTTCGACTCACAAAACACCACTAGGAAAATAACAACACAACTTAAATATCAAACAACACATGCATATTACTTCAACATCATATGACTACTAGCAACTAGACTTCTCCCATGTCCTCAAGAAGTAAAGTAACTACTCACAAGACATAAAAGAGATCATGATCAGTGGGGATAAATAGATGATAAACAATCTGGACACAATGATATTTCTCCAAAAAAACTCAATAGCATTCACTCACAAGGTAGCAATCAACACCGACAGAGTAGAGAGGATAGATAGTACGGATTACAACACAAGTTGAACTTGTGAGATGAGATTGGATGATGGTGGAGATGGTGCTGATGTTGGGGATGATGTTGATGATGATCTCGATGATGCCCGTGACAATGGTGATGATGATGGCGATGATCACCCCTTACGGGAGGTGTTCTCCCCAGCGGAATCTGCCCGCTAGAGATTTCTTTTCTCCTCTGTTGGTTTCCACCATGGAGCGGCGGCAGAACACGCGAAACTCCTCATTTTTAGGGTTTTCGGGTAACGAGTGATATATATATAGGCCAGAGGGGAGAGCCGGGAGTGGCCCCAGGGGTCCAGGCGACCTCCCGGCGTGCCCTAGGTGGGGGCCGCGCCAGGTGGCCGCCTGGGCACCCTGTGGCCCCCCTCTGGCTCTTCTTTTGTGTGTCCTCATCATCCTTCAGGAAAATGGCCTCCGTAGATTTTTAGGTAATTTGGAGGTCTTCTGCTTTAGGAACTCAGCGTCCACTTTTTACCGCTGAATCCTGCGTCTGCTGCTTCGGCATCGGAAAGTTGAAAACTATGGAGAACAAGCCAAAACAACATAAGAATAGCATCATAACATGAAATATATCAATGAATAGGAAATATTTATGCATTTTGGACGTATAATATGCTAGAGGGGGGTGGTGGACATATTGGTAGAGTATTCTTAACCAATATATTTTTCTAATCAACTTTCATGTATATAGTTTTTGAATCTGACTTACGGTTTAAAAAGATATTAAATTTCAAAGTTAAATCAATTTAATAGATTTTATGGATTTAATTTAATCAATTCAACAGACATTATCCAAAACAGTACTGACATGGGGGACCCACATGTCAGCCTTTGGTTATTTAAACAAATAATTTTTATTTTTGTTATTGTACTGGTCCCACATGTCATAGGCACACTTTAATAACTGCATTTTATTTAAACAATTAACCCAGTGGGGCCCATGTGTAAGTGACCCAGGGATTAATTAAAAGGCTTTTAATTTAACGAAATGGTTGGGGCCCAGTTTTCATAGACTCAACTCTTAATATCATTTTTATTTAGTTTATTAATTTGTAGGTCCCTACTGGTCATAGATAGTGAGGCGGGGTCTGCTAACATAATTTTAATAGGGGGGTTGTTTTATCTTAACAGGGGGTTAGTGGCCCTAATGGGGATTAGCCCCCGGCTAGCTCACGGCGAGACCACGTCGGCCGCCACGGGCACGGCGGCGATACCGCTCCGGCGAGGGGGGGGGTTGCAGCGAGGAGCGGGGCGAGGCCACACTCGCCCAGCACAGGCGTGTGCGCGCGTACAGACAACAGTGGTGGTGGCCGATGCTCGCCGGGCTCGAGCTCGCGACGGTGGCCGGAGTGCAGCAGTCCGGGGAGGCGGATTCTACGGGACTAAAATGAGCGTAACGAGGGGGATTTAGGGTGAAGGATCACCAGGAGCACGATGGCGAAGTTTGGAGGGGCGGAGGAGTCCCACCGGCAACGAATTGCTTGGAGGGATTCCCACGGCAGCGGATGAAGACGGCGAAGATGGCACTGGCTTCGGGGCGCTTGGATTCGATTCGGGGATGGGGTCAAAGGAGTCGACCACGGCGGAGCTCCTAGACACGGAGGGGCGTGCTGCGGTGGCTGCTGGCCACGACGACGACGGTGAGCGCGCCCACGGCGGGTCGGGCGAGGTCGTGGAGGATCAGGGGCGGTGCGAGGTGGAAGAAGGGAATGGGCACGCTAGGGTTAGGGTTCACGTCGGGGGGCGTGGGGTGGCCTCCTTATCCTCGACGGCGACCGTGAATGGCCGCCACGGCGACGGCCGCTGTCGTGGCCGGCGTGGATGGCGTCCATGGAGCCCTTGTGTATAGGGGAAGGAGATTGGGGGAGGTAGGAGTGGGCCGAGGGGGTTGGACCCTGGGTGGGCCTTGCCCCTGAGCGGTATATAGGTTTCATTTTTTTTCTTTTCTTCTTTTATGTTTATAATTTATTTAACTAGTATTTGAGTTTTTCAAAATATGAAAGTTGCTCCAATATTAGTGTTACATTTTCTACTACTTCTACAAAAAGTGTGGGCTCTAAATAAAACCATTTAGTATTTTATTTAAATAATAAATTGTTAAATTGGACTTTTCAGGCTACTGTTTGAATTCTTTTTTAATATTTATTTAGTGCAATAAATACACAAGGTTGGTTTAACATGGACCACAGATTTTTAGGCATTTAACAAAATTGGTTCCACAATTTTTGGACAAAGTTTGATTTGTCACTTGGTTTTTGAATATCAATCAAAGGGGATTTTGAAATGATCGAATGCATAGATGATCAAAGTGAGATTAGTAACAGTAATTGTCATTAGCAAAATGATTACTATTACATGACACTGAGGGTGTTACAATAGAGGCTTCCAAACAAGCGAGCCTAGATGACACCACTACCACCTTTGATAGCAGTGACAATTATTTTGATAGTTGCACCCTTACAGAAGTTATTAGCTTGCTACACAGAATGTCTAGAGACCCCCACACTAGCACACTAAATCTTTCCTTCAGGGAGCATATCACTAATGCTCTCATCAAAGCTAGGGAGAAGAAGCTTAGAATAGAAGCCTCCATACGTAGGAAGCTAGAGGATGCTTGGAATCCTATGATAAAAATTAAATTGAATAACTTCTCTTGCTCTGCTTTATGTGATGTTGGAGCTAGTACCTCTGTTATGCCCAAAAGAATGTATGATATGTTTGAATTGAAACGTTTTGATCCTTGTTCTTTTGGTGTTCGTCTCGTTGATTCTTCCGTAAAGAAACCTTTGGGGAAGCTCGACGATGTTCTTATCATTTTCAATGACAATTATGTTCCTGTTGATTTCACTATCATGGACAAAGAGTGTGAACCTTTATTTCCATTTATTTTGGGACGTCTTTTCTTCACACCGTTTTTCGTCGATATGCAACAGCAGATGCCATGGGGATGGCGAAAGAGGGGGAAAACCGAGGTTAGTATCGCTGGTACCGGAAACGAGAATGGGAACACACGGTGAGACACCACGATGTACCCAGGTTCGGGGCTCTCCGTAGAGAAAACACCCCTACTCCTGTCGAGCTAGCTATATGCAATAACTCTGGCTACAATGAATGCTCCTTGAGCTGTTTGAGAGGACGGAGAAGAGGGCCTCTGGTCACTACTCTCTCCTGGCTCTCTCTATGGTGGGTGAAGTTGCAATAAGTGCTCCGTCGTCCCCCACGCGGGAGGGGTACCCGGGGCTCTTATAGGCCGAGCCCAGGGTACAAAGGTAAATGTACATAGATAAAGGCCCAGCTGTCAGCCTCAGACAAGCTAGGGACTTCACATCGTGTTCTTCCGGATGACCCGGTGTAGACTTGCGGCTCGCCATACCGCTATCCTTTAGACCTCGGTAGTGAACAGTGGAGCTAGAGACTTAGGCCTGTCGGCCAGTCTGCGTGATCGGCGCTGGAGGAGACCGCACGCCTCTGACAGTCCCGATCTTCAGGGATTGCGCATTGAATCCTCTTGTACTAGGTGTTCGACCTGGAATCCTGATCGGATATTGCTCTGCTTACTTCGGCCGAATGCTTCCTGGTGGGGCCGATTGCTCCCTCTTTAGGGCAATCGGCCCTTAGGTTGAACAGTTCGGCCCACTTCCTTCTTGCTCTTGATTAGCTCGGCCTTGCTTAGATAAGTAACCATCAGGTCGGTGATCTTTGCCTTGACGCATTGTTTCCCCTGGGTGACCCTACCCGGGGGTCATTCCCCCGACAGTAGCCCCAAAAGCTGCGGAGGTCCCGCCGAACTCAGAGATGGCGAGGCCTGCACAGGTTCCTTCACTCCTAGAATGCTGAATCTTTCTTTCTGACCGAATGCTTCCATAGGCCGATTCTTTGCTATCTGCCGATTGCTCTTGGTCTTCCTACCGATTGCTCTCGATAGGCCGATTGCTCTTTATCTGCCGATTGCTCTTGACCTCCTCGACCGATCCGCCTAATGGTTGGTCTGACTGGAATGTTGACCGAACTTGCCGCTTCGAATTCACCGCAGAATACGGGGCGTCGTGCAATGATTTGACATGCCATAACCACTGCCTCGACCCACGCACGCACGTCCCGCCCCATCCGCCAGATCTTCTGTGCTCCGAACTGATGATGCCCTATGGATACACGTGGCCACACCGCCTGCTGGATCGGCACACCAAATCCCACTACCTCCTCGCCGGGTCTTTAAATACTCCATGGGGTGAGAGATGAACCACGCACCCCCAATCCATCGTCTTACTCGCGCTCTCCTCCTCTGCCTCCGCCGCCGCACCGCGCGCCTCGCCGTGCAGCTGTCGCTGCCCCCCAGAGCTTGGTGCTGCTGCGCCAAGAGCCTCGCAGCCGCACTCCGCCGTCGCCACCACTACTGTTCCTCCGCCACAATTCGTGGGCTCGGATCCAGATTTGCGCCGCCGCCATCTTCACCATCGTCTCCATCTCGCTTCTCCTGGCCCACAACGGAGTCTGATGCCTCCATGGGGGACGAAGACGCCGCCGCCGGCTCCCAGAGGGGATCTTGGAAGGGCTCCATCGTTACTGAGATGAACACTGCTCTCCTCTGCCGGTCTCGCAAGATTCCGGCGGACCTCGATTGCCGCGTCCCCGGCGACGAGCTTGTGCCCACTCATCAGGCCGGCGAGTGCGTCATCTTCCTCGCGCATTTTCAGCACGTCTTTGGGATTCCGGTGAGCCAATTCTTCCGCGATTTTCTGGACTTCTACCGCATGAAGCCGCACCACCTCGGGGTGAATGCCATCATGCTGCTCTCCACCTTTGTGGCGCTGTGCGAGGGCTATCTCGGAGTTTTGCCCACCATTGGACTCTGGTGCCGGCTCTTCTACTTCCGCAGTTTCCGAGTGGGAACTGGGGTGTTTACTGTTAACCCCAAGACCAAGAAAAAGGAGGAGGTGAAGGTGATGGCCGAATGCGGTGGCGCCACCATATACATCCGTAAGGTCGGACTCTACCCTCATCCCCAACTACCTCAGTCCATCAAGAACTGGCAGATGGTGTTCTTTTATGTTTCTTCACCGAAGGACACAGACTTGCTGAATCTGCCTGAATTCTCTCTGCCTCCGCCGACTGTGAAGTACTACTGGTCCGAAAATCCAGGGGATGGGGACACCGACCTGGATCGTCAGATGGCCCACATACGGAAGATGATGGATGAAGGACTGCAGCCCACCTATCTGGTAGCGACCTGGCTCTGCCGCCGAGTGCTCCCGCTACAGCGCCACTGCCACCGTATCTGCGATATGAGCCGCTTCCTTGACCCCACCCGGATCTCCTCGTTCCGCATAAACGAAGCCGAATTCCTCCGCCGAATCAACAATATCACCGGCCTCAAGGTTTTTGGGCCCTTCGAATTTTGAAAAGTGTCGTACAGCCGAGCTCGGCGCTGCCCCGTGGTATGCTCTTATCATGTCTTTTATCCTGAGCTCTTATTTCTCTCTTGCTGATTCTGATCGGATCTTTCTCCCCAGGAATTCCTTGGTTCTATGGTCATGCAGGATGGACAGTCCGCCTCAAGCTACCATCCCGACCGCGCTGAAGAAGACGCCAAGGACTTGGAGCTTGAAGAAGAGACTGATTCCGAGACCGAAGCTCGGACTGCTTCTCTCGGGCTCGGCTTCAAAAGGCTGGGTGAGTCTGATTCCTCCGTCAAACGCTTCATGGTCGAATGAAGCAGTGATGCTGATTCCCTTGGTGATTTTGGCGCATAATTTGAACTGGCTGAGCCGACGATGGCTGAAAGGAAACGCCCCCGAACTGATGATGCCACCGGCCCCTCCAAGGCCGCCAAGAAAAAAGGCAAATTTGGTGTGGGCCGAGCCACCCCGAAGCCGAGTGGCCCTGTGCTCTCTCCTACTCCTCTGAACATCGCTCGCCCTGGCTTGTCCATGGCCAAGTTTGCTGCCCAGCTACCCCGAGCTTCTGGGTACGTTTCTTTTCACTTTCTGTCCCTTCTGATCTTTCTGCACCGTTTTTCTTAACTTGCTCTTTGCTTTGCAGGCTTGCCCGATCTGTTGATCCTGTGGCGCCTGGGGTGGCTCAGATTGCTCCCCCTCCCCCCTCTGATATCCCTCCGCGTACGACCCCCACGGCCTCCGCTACCTCCAACATGCCTGCGCCTTCTCGCAAGAGAGCCGCCGCCGACACCAACAAGGCCGAGCGGGCAAAGAAACAGCGAGCTGCCGCTGCCGCGAAATAGGCGCAGCCGGCTGCTCCCCTGCCGATCTCTACTGCCCCTCCGACTGCTGGCGCGTAGTCGGCCACTCCTGCCACGACCACCGCTACTGCTTCTCTGATCCTGCTGGACCACTCTGGTGTCGTACATCTCTATGTGCCACTTCCAGATCGGCCTACTGGTGATGCTGCTCAGCCTGAGGCTTCTTCAGCCCTGGCCACGGCTGTAGAAACAACTCCTGCAGCCGGCTCGGAGGGCGCTTCTTCTACCTCCACCGAACTAACTTCTTCTCCACCCGCCGCTCCGCAGGTTAGCTTTCCACTTGCTACTCATACCATCGCCAGACCCAGAGCTTCCACAGCACCATCCTCCAGTTCCCTTGTGCACCAGCCGCCGAGCAGCCGCCAGCTCTTGCTAGCTGGTCGGTTCCGCGAAGCGTACATTGGCGTTTCTGATGTCTCCCCCATCCAACCTGCTGCCTATTCGGCCACTCCTCCGCCTCCTGGATCCGAGGTCCAACTCCCATGCCATCTCTTGGGCCGATTGGGTGGCCTTGCCACCCATATTAGACAGTTTGCTGACGGAGCTCTAGGCCAAATCCTTGCCACCGAACATTGTACCACTCTAAGATTTTCTTCTCAGTGCGGGCGCGCCTAGAGCACCCACTAGGTGTAGTCCTCGAGATTCGGGCCGATTGCTTACAATCTTCTCGGATCTTACTTTCTTTTGATTACCACGCTTTGCTCGAATCTGACCGACCCATTTTTCAGCCCATCTGTGATAGACGTCAAGCCGTGTTTGATGAACTTTTGGCCGCTTATTCAGCGGGCCAAAAATCCATTTCTGCTCTGAAGAAGAATGATGATTCCCAAGATGCCAAGATCCAAGAATTATCAGGTATAATTTTTCTTGCCCTTCTTTCTTTCTCCCGATTGTTACTGCGTTCTCACTTGACTGCAAATTTGCAGCTGCTGCCACTCGCTCCTTCGAGCTAGAGGCCACTCAAAAGAAGATTACCGAACTGGAGAGCCAGCTCGGTGAAAGGAATGGCCAGCTCGGCGATGCCGAGAAAGAGCGTCAGCGCTTAGCTACTGCTGAGAACGAGCTGCAGGACAAACTTCAAAAAGCTACCAAGGATCTTGCCGCCGCCAAAACTGCCCATGAACAAGAACTTCAGAGGCTTGTCGATGCTCGCCACGAGGTGGAGGGCCAACTGCTCAAAGAGAAGGATCTTGCTGTTAAGCGTGCCAAGGACATGGATGTCCAACACTAGAAAGAGATTCAACGCGGGCAGGCCAATGTTGATCTTGCCCTCTCCTGCCTCCACCGAGTGGATCTTGCCCTTGCAGGTATTTTCTGTTTTGTTCTCTTGTACCCCGATCTGATCTTGCTGCTTTCCGAGCAAACTTGATTCTCCGATTGCTCCTGCCAGATGCCGGGGCCCATTCTACTACTGCTGCTGATGAAGCTGTTGCCGAAGCCCGCCGAGTGCGAGGTGTAGAGGTTCCTGCTGATGCCGGTTGGGACGCCGAGGACTTTGTTGTTGCCCTAGATTCCCGAATCCCTCATGTGAAAGGTGCCCTGTGCACTTACAAGACTGGTATCGAGAAGTTGAACGACAAATTATTCAAGGACCAGCAGAAGCCGATTTCCTTTGAAAAAAATTAAGATGTTGCTCGTAATCTTAAGGTTGTGCCTCACCAGGTTGAGAATATGCTTGATTCTTCCTTCCGATCTGGAGTACAGGCTTCTCTCTCCATTGCAAAGAGCTGGTAGCCCAACCTTGACCTGAAGCTGATGACAGCCCCGCGAGAAGGATCGGAAGAATCCGTTGGCGAGCACTGGACCCAGATCTGCCACATTTCCCAAGAGCTCGCAGACGGCATGGATCTCCTGGAGGTTACTCCCTATCTTGATTCTGCTGGTCAGACGACTGGAGTTGCCTCCTTCAGTGACCTTCTATATACCACTAGTGAAGATGCACCCCAGTCCCGACCTGCTCGGCGGAACGGCAGCGATGGATCCCATTCTTCGGACTATGCTGATGACGACGCTGAGGAAGAAGGTGAAGGCTCCTCCGACGAGCACTGAGCGAGTGCTGGCCAGGACTCCTCACACGATCACACCAAGACTACCGCCTCTTCTGCTCCAGGGGGTGCCACCAGCACGGCCCCAACTGCTTCACCTCCGACTGCTCCATCCGCGCCGGATGCGCCGACCGCTTGAGCTCGGCCTGCCATTTTAACTTCCTTCTTTCGCTTGAAAAACAGTTAAATTCTGAGTGCGCCTGTCGAGGGCCACTTTCATGTAATGAACACCATTCGGCCAACTGGCCCTACTTGCTTGTGAACTTGCTTTTGCTTAGATAACTATGGCATTCTGCCTTTGCGCTTTTCAACCGATTGCCTTTTTCTTTTCCTTTTTTCTCTCTTGTTCGATACTCTCGCCAACCTTACAGCCGACCTGTGGTCTGTGGTTAGATCGAAGAATAGACCTTGAAGAACTTTTGACAAGTACTTCCAAGCTCTCAGTTTTCTCGCAAAGGTAGGACCTCACAGATGGGCCTATTGCAACATGCCGACTGTTGGCCAGTCGGCCTGGTCACAATCGGTGGGTCTGCTATCGGCTAACTCCGAACTAGATATACTTTGAGTAAAAACTCTCGGATTGATAGTTCTGCTCGGCCACATCTACCCGACATTACAGCCGACCTGCGGTCTGCATTCGTTTCGGACCAGCTTCCGCAAAACTCCTCACTCGTTTTGATCTTTCTCCGAGTATACCCTTTTCGGGGCAACCGGCCAGTCCCCGGGTCTGCTTTTGCTGACCTTAGGAGTGGGAAACATACAAATAATTTTTATAACTCCTTCCGAATGCAGTCTAATGGACGCACGACTATTCTCATTGATAATATTTCCATAAAGGGGGATACAACAGTACATCTCAACTGTAAAACGGACATAACAGTTCAGCGTTCCAAGGATGCTCCGTTTCTTGCCCCGAAGTATCCACATATCGGGTCGGCTTCCTGAGATCAATGAGGTAGTATGCATTGTTTTTTAGCGCTCGATTGATGACGAATGGACCTTCCCAAGGAGAGGATAACTTGTGCTGGCCATCCGATTTCTGGATTCGGCGCAGCACCAAGTCGCCCTCACGAAAAGCTAGGGGACGGATCTTCTTGTTGTCATAGTGACGCAGCTTCTGCTGGTATATTACCGACCTGGACAAGGCCAGGAGACATGCTTCTTCTTTGAGATCAACGCCGTCCTCACGAGCTTCCTTGGCTTCTGCCTCTGTGTACATGGCGTGGCGAGGTGAATCGAACTCAATGTCACAAGGGAGCATTGCTTCAGCTCCGTATACTAGGAAGAAGGGAGTGAATCCAGTTGAACGGTTCGGTGTGGTGCACAAACACCAAAGCACTTCTGGCAGCTCGTCGATCCATGCGCCGGGTGCTCTTTCTAGTGGCTCCACCAATCTTGGTTTGATTCCAGACAGAATGAGACCATTCGCCCGCTCTACTTGACCATTTGAATAGGGATGAGCTACAGATGCTACGTCCAGCCGGATGCCCTGTTGGGAGGAAAACCGAGCTAGAGCCCCCTTTGCAAAGTTTGTGCCATTGTCAGTGATGATGTTGTTCGGCACTCCATATCTAACCATGATGTCTGCTATGAACCTGACCGCAGTCGGCCCATCTAGCTTCTTGATCGGCCTTGCCTCAATCCACTTGGTGAATTTGTCCACTGCTACCAGTAAGGGTGTCATGCCACCTCTCGCTGTTTTGAACGGTCCCACCATATCCAGACCCCAAACTGCAAATTGCCATGTGATCGGAATGGTTTTGAGTGCTGAGGCTGGTAAGTGACTCTTTTCTTTAAATCTCTGGCACCCATTGCAATGCTTGACCAATTCTTCCGCCGCTGCTTTCGCAGTCGGCCAATAAAACCCATGGCAAAAAGCCTTGGCAACTTTTGCTATTGCTGATGCGTGATGACCACCCTCGCCTTGATGGATGTCTCGGAGCAATTCCAGCCCCTTGTCCTCTTCCACAGACCGCTGAAGGACTCCTGTTGCACTGCGGTGCACTAGCTCGTTGTTGATGATTGTATATGCTCCAGATCGGCGCTGGATTTGCCGAGCTTCCACTTCATCTTCTGGGAGTGTGCCGTCCACCAAAAAGTTTCTGAATGGTTCTGCCCATGACGGTGCCGCCACAATTACCATTATAGCAACTGTTCTGGCTCTGGTTGTGCGACTTCTGCTAATGGCATCTCGAAAGACGAAGGGCCGATTTCGTCTTGCACAATCCCCTCAGTCCCCGAGATGACGACAGAAGCCCCTGGTTTGCAATCAGAAGCCCCTGGTGCGGCCGAATGCTCTTTCACTTTTTGCTTCTTTGCTTCGAGCTCTGCCATCTTTAGGTCGGCCGGAATAAATATTAACTCTGATTCTGGGGACGGCTTGATGGATGGCTTGTGGATGTTTTCTAGCTATACTCCTGGTGGGATTTCCATTCTAGTAGACCCCATCTTGGACAGTGCATCTGCTGCTTCATTTTCAGCTCGGGGAATGTGATGGAATTCACATCCTTCAAAGAAACCAGACAACTTCTGCACAAGGAATCTATATCTTGCCATATTTTCATCTTTTGCGTCCCAAGTGCCAGTGCATTGCTGCACCACCAGATCGGAATCACCATAACATAGAATCCGCCGAATGCCAATCTCCTTGGCCAATCGGACACCATGTACCAAAGCTTCGTATTCGGCCACATTGTTTGATGCTGCGAAGTGAATCTGCAGCACATACTCGAGTTTTTCACCTTTTGGAGAGGTAAGAACAACACCAGCCCCTAGTCCGGTCATCATCTTGGAGCCATCGAAGTGCATCTGCCAGAACTGAGAGTCCGGACAGGGGGGTATATATTGTGTTTCTGCCCAATCCACCAGAAAATCTGCTAGAACTTGAGACTTGACCGCAGTCCGAGGCTCATACTTGATCCCATGTGTTGCAATTTCAATGGCCCACTTTTCCACCCGACTAGATGCGTCCCGACTGCCGATGATTTCTGCCAGCGGAGCCGAACTGACCACTGTGACCGGATGCGCCTGGAAATAGGGCTTCAGCTTTCTTGCCGCCATGTATACACCATAGCACATCTTCTTTTAATGGGGGTAGTTTTTCTTGCAGGTTGAGAGCACTTCACTGACATAATATACTGGCCTCTGGATCGGCTGTGCCTTGTCCTTTTCAGGACGCTCGACCACCATAACAATACTGACCACCCGAGTGGTTGCTGCAATATACAATATCATTGGCTCTTTTTCCTTCGAAGCTTCCAGCACTGGAGCAGTAGACATCATTCGCTTGAGCTGCTTGAATGCTTCGTCCGCTTGCAGGGTCCAAATGAACTTGTCTGTTTTCTTCATCAGCTGATACAGCGGAATTTCCTTCTCTCCCAGCCGACTGAGAAATCGGCTGGGCGATGCCAAGCATCCGGTAAACTTCTGCACATCTTTGAGATTTCTGGGCTTGCCCATCCTCACGATTGCTGCAATCTTCTCAGGGTTGCACTCTATTCCTCTCTCAGAAACAAAAAATCCGAGCAACTTGCCGGCTGGCACGCCAAACACACATTTCTCTGGGTTGAGCTCGATCTGGTATGCCCGCAAATTTGCGAATGTCGCCTTGATATCATCCAGCAAGGTTGAGCCTAGCACCGACTTGACCACGAGGTCATCTACATATACATGAATGTTCCGACCTAACTGAGGCCGAACACATCACTGCATAGTACGCTGATAAGTCGCGCCGCCGTTTTTCAGGCCAAAGGGCATGGTGATGTAACAGTAAGCCCCGAATGGGGTGATAAAAGTTGTTTTAATCTGATCGTTTACATCAAGCGTAATCTGGTGATAGCCTGTTGTGGCATCCAGAAAGCACAAGAGCTGACAGCCGGCCGTAGAGTCAATCACTTGATCGATACGGGGCAATGCAAAAGGATCCTTGGGGCAGGTCTTATTCAGGCAAGTGTAATCTATACACATGCGCCAAGTTCCGTTCTTCTTTGGAACCAGAACTGGATTTGCTAACCAGTCTGGGTAGAACACTTCCTTGATAAATCCCGCTGCGAGCAACTTGGCTATCTCATCGCCGATTGCTCCTCTCTTCTCCTCTGAAAAACGCCGAAGTGGCTGCTTGATCGGCTTGGATCCAGGTCAGATGTGAAGCTTGTGCTCGGCAAGTTCCCTCGGTACACCAGGTATGTCATGTGGGGACCATGCGAAGATGTCACGGTTCTCACGGAGGAACTCGACGAGCTCGCCTTCCTATTTACTGTTGAACCCGGCCCCGACGACGACGCACTTGCTCGGTTCGGAGGGTTCCAGGGCAATCCTCTTGCTGTCCTTGGATGCTTGAAATATGGTCTCATCATCCGCTCTCTTGTCCTTCGTTCTCAGCATGGGGTGCTTCATCTGAGCTTGGGCCATTGCTATGACCTTGTCGAGCTGGCGCTGATGGCGCGAGAGTTGACGGGTGTAGTCTTCTCGCCCTTCATTGGTGAGCCCCAAGTGGAAGGCGTGATGTAGCACAACAGAAAATTTCCCTCAGTAAAGATACCAAGGTTTTTCTCCAGTTGGACTCCAGAGATGATAAGTAGGTGTCAGCGGCGCAACTGACGCAGACCTGCACACATACACAAATAACTTTATTCCCGACGAAGTTCAGAGAGGTTGTCAATCTCTCCGGTCTTGTTGTTCACAAAGGATCAAACACAAGGGATAATGATAGCAACTGAAATTAAAAGCAGAAAAGTAAATGAGCGTGGAAACAGTAATGAGGATATGGACCGGGATACGTGATGTTCAGTAGTGATGTCTCTCTCCCAAAAGACGATAAAACTGCTATGCGAGGTAAACAAATTACAGAAGGGCAATTGACAGGATTATGAACGCACCGCAATTCTAACTATGCTACAAAAGAAAGGAAGAGGCTCAAAAGCACAGGCAGTACGCCAAAATAAGTAGACCGAAATCCAACTGCATCTACTACTAATCATCCACCTTGAGATATCTATCCAGAACATCTCGCTGGTATTAAGTTGCGAGCCCCAACCAAAGTGTAAACCCAAAGAAACAGACAACTGCATTAAAAAGCACTTTGCGTAAAGTAAACAATCCTTGCAACCGCGGTTACAAGCACCGTTGTTTTCCCCCCTTGTGGCAACACTACATCCCCTAGACTCATGTTTCTATCACTCAAGCGTGTCATCGGGGGGCATGAACCCACAATCGAGCATAACGTTCCCTCTTGGGGTTAAAACCTACTACTTGGCCAAAGCAATAAACAACAACGGAGAACATGCAAGAATTACTTAGGAACAAAAATATAAGAGATAAAAACCAAATATATTACTCTATCACAATCTGAACATAATCTCATAATCCATCAGATCCCATCAAACTCAGCATAGCAACAGTAGAAAGATTACAAAAGTGCCTCGATCATGTAGGACAGCTCACGAGGTCTAAACCATGAAGAACAAAGAGGGGAGGAGAACATCACATAGCTACTAATCACGGACCCATGGTCCAAGGAAATCTACTCACGAGACATCCGAGGAGCATCCATGGTGGAGAGGAGACTCCCGGAGGTCGGCCCTCCCTCCGGCAGGGTGCCGGGAAGAGGTCTTCTGGTGCTCCCGATCTCGGAAGCGCGGCGGCGGCGGAACAGAGGAGAGATCGAGAAAAAGGATTCTGTCTTCGGAAGTTTCCCGTGACGGAGAATATATAGGCGAAGGGGGCAGACAGAGGTGGACCAGGGGCCCCAGGCGCCCCCCTGGCACGGCCAGGGGTGGGGCTGCGCCGGGTGGCCGCCTGGGCCACCCCTGGCTCCCCTCTGGCCCCACTCGGGCTCTTCGTGAAGCTTCCTGTACGCTGATTTTTCCTATAATTTCCCAGAATTTTTCTGGCACTTTTTATATGGGGGAAAACTGAAATAGAAAAACAGAAGAAAACAGGAACTGGAACTCTGGTGCACTGAGTTAATAGGTTAGTCCAAATATGATCAAAAGTGTATGAAAGTGTATCTAGATCATAGCAATATCACACAAAACATGCATGGAGCAAGCAGAAATTATAGATACGTTTTGGACGTATCAACATCCCCAAGCTTAATTCCTGCTCGTCCTCGAGTAGGTAAATGATAACGGCATAATTTTTGTGGTGACATGCTAGTAACCATATGAGAACTTTGAAAAGTAAAGAAATCAAGGTTAGAAACTCAATTCAAGTCATAACAAGCAAGATTCTATATTAGCATTGAAACAAGTAACAAAAGAACATTAGGTGCAAGAGCTCTCGCTGTCCGTGACTCGAATGTCTCCAAATGGTGTTTGCGTGCAAGAAAGGGGATAGGGAATACGAGAAAAACAATTTATTTGTTGAGAACTCAATCTACTAAAGTTTCACACTCGGTGTTTTTCTGGAATCTTATCTTGACTCGTCCCCAGACCACTAGTCAGGTACAAGTCAATTTGATCCACTCCTTTTTCAATATTTTGAGCACTCATGCAATGGATGAGCGTAAGCACGAGAGTTGACACTTAGGATGGCAAAGAGAGAAGTGTGGAGGAGGAAGACAAAAAGGATGAGAAAGGCTCACATCAATGAGGACAATCATAGGCAAGAGATGCCAAATGATAGATATGATGTGAGGAGTAGGGATTGCCATGCAACGGATGCACATACGAGCTAAGAAGCTCTCCAATGGAACTAGTGGGGGTGCAACTAACTTGCTCGCTCATGAAGACCTAGAGCTCGTTTGAGGAGGCTCATCCTTGGAATATGCAAGCGAAGTTTTATAGTGTGAAGGTCCCCACATAGCTATATGCATAATGATCATCTCTATGGAGTACAAGGATATAAAGGGAGTACTAGTGTGGATCTCTCAAAAGGATAGTAGTGTTGCCCCTTTCTCTCTTTTTATTTCTTTTACTCTTTTTTATATTTTTTTGTATTTTTTTGTGGCCTCAATGGCTCTTTCTATTTAACTCTCATTTGTCCTCTTTGGGATCTTTTATTGTGTCCACTTTGGGATCTCTTCCTCACTTAAGGGCAACACTCTATTTAGGAAGGTAAAGGAGATCTTTCACACTTTACAAGGTACTCAAAATCATAAAGAAGATGTAACTATCATGATGTATGCAATGTATGTCGCTGCCAGTGTAGCAGGAACATGTATGACATGAAGATCAAGTCATGAAGAGGTGGATGTTGCATGGCAATATATCTCGGAAAGGCTATGGAAATGCCTTGATAGGTAGGTATGGTGGCTGTTTTGAGGAAAGAAATAAGGAGGTTTATGATGACAGACCGTATCATGCCAACGGTTTGGATGTACCGGCGAAGGTGGACACCAACTCTCGGAGTGAAAAGAAGGCAATGCACGGCACGGGAGAGGCTAGCAAAATATGGGAAGGTGGAAGTGTCAACTTTCAATACTTACATTAGTCCGAAGAACTCATGCACTTATTATCGGTAACTCTCAATCTAAAAAGGAGGTTCACAAAGAGACAAGTACCCCGAGGAGGAGTGTATGGGGGTTTGGTTATCCTTGCGCATCCTCGACTCATGGTACGTGAGTGTTCTGTAATATTCGATCCCTCCAATGATTAGTGATCCTTCTAGTAGCTAGAGTTCTCAACTAGTTTTGTAGGTTTTGAAAATACACACGGATTGCCCAAAATACGACACCTATCACTAATAGGCTAGAGCTCTTGACACGAAAAGTTCAAACATTACTCACAACAATACCTCAAAACTATTGCAAGTTACTACTAGAATTAAATAGCAACCTCAATTACGTACTTTCAAGACAAGACACAACTCAGTGCAACAACCAACTCTCTTTAACAAGATAAACATGAAAACTAAAAAGAGTTCCAGCAACAAACTAAACAAAAGCCAAGGCTCTTGCTAAAGACAAACTAAGACTAAAACTAAACATGGCAGCAGCTATGAAAAGATAAAGAACACACAACAGCAAAAAGATAAGCAGGAAAAATCCTATGATGTGTTCTAGATTTTGAAAGTGGAGCGTGTTTCTCTCCCACACAAAGTAAGATGGGATCTAACTTGTTATGAACAGAAAGAAAAGCTAAAGAAAACTAAAAATAAAACCTAAGAGCGAGACGCTCCAAGCATAGCACATAACGAATGAAGTGATAAAAATATAGTGAGCCGAAGGACGAACTGATGATTGTTGATGGAGAAGGGGATGCACGGGGGCATCCCCAAGCTTACACGCTTGAGTCTCCTTTAAACTTTATTGCGGATGCATGGGGGAATCCCCAAGCTTGAGCGCTTGACACTCCTGGATCTTCTTTCATCATCTTCCATCGCACACTTGAAAACTCCCTTCATACATAACGCATCATAAGCTGATTAGAGAGGTTAGTACCCTTAATAAAATAATTTTTTCCCCACTGGATATAAATATATTCTTGAAGAGCTACTGTTTCTCAAGAGTGCCAAAATGTTTTTTCAAAGAAAAAGCAAGCTTAAGGTTTGCAAAAGTTAGGAGAGACAAAACGTGGCAGAATCTGTGAAAAACAGAACAGCATGTAGTAAAGAATTTTTTAGGGCCACTTCTGCAACTCAAATGAAAAAACTCAGAACATACGGAAGTTTAAAAATTGTATAGAGCATGCTGTCAAAAAAAATTCAGATCAACAAGATGATCTGGTGATTTGATTCGAATTTTTCTGTCAAGGGACAGAATATGTTTTCTGGACAGCACGTCACACCTTTTGCTTCCCTTATCATAAGAGGCTATAAATTGGCACAAAGCTGAAAAATAAAGATACAATGATGTTGCTACAGTAGTAACAAACATCAAGACACAACAAAAAGCAAAAAGAAACCTAAAATCGTTGCGGGCTGCCTCCCGAAAGCGCTTTCTTTTATGCCTTTAAGCTAGGCATAATGCAAAAGAAGAATCAAGGGTCTCCAACATCAGAATCATAAAAACCTTCAAATTGATTTTCAATAAGCTCATTCTTCTTCTTCCTAGGAAAGAGGTACTTACCTTTCGCCATTCCGCGTAAGAGTATGTGCCCGTTACCAATATCAATGAAGCCTTTCATAGCACGGAGGAAGTCTCTTCCGAGCACAATGTTACTTAGGTTTGGCTCCATGATGAAGAAATCCATTGGTGCAGTCCTATGAAGGAATGCAACTTCGACTTCTTTTACATTTCCTTTAATCTCTCAAATATCTCCATTAGAATGTTCATGATAAGATGATAATTTATCCATATCTAGCTTCAAAGAATCATAAACTATTTTTGGCATAGTAGAAACTGTGGATCCAACATCACAAAGAGCAAGGAAGCCTTGGTTAGAGATGCTAATCCTAACAAAGGGCTCCCAATCATCATCTATCCCCAACATTTCTTTCTCCATCAACAATCATCGGTTCGTCCTCCGTCTCACTATATTTTTATCACTTCATGCGTTATGGGCTATGCTTGGAGCGCCTCGCTCCTAGGTTTACTTTTTAGTTTTATTTAGCTTTTCTTGCAATTCATAACAAGTTAGAACCCATCTTACTTTGTGTGGGAGAGAAACACGCTCCACTTGAAACTAGAACACATCATAGGATTTTCAGGCTTATCTTTCTTCTGTTGTGTGTTCTTCATCTTTTCATAGCTACTTCCATGTTTAGCTCTTAGTTTTCATGTTTATCTTTTTCAAGAGCTTTAGTTGAGTTTAGTTTGTTGCTGTAACTCTCTTTAGTTTTCATGTTTATCTTGTTAAGAGAGTTGGTTGTTGCACTAAGTTGTGTCTTGTCTTGAAGTAGGTAATTGAGGTTGCTATTCAATTGTAGTAGTAACTTGCAATAGTTTTGAGGTATTGTTGTGAGTAATGTTTGAACTTTTGGTGTCAAGAGCTCTAGACTATTAGTGATAGTTCTCGTATTTTGGGAAATTCGTGCTTATTTTCAAAAACTACAAAAACTAGTTGAGAACTCTAGCTTCTTCATGGATCACTAATCTTTGGAGGAATCGGATATTAGAGTACAATGACGTACCATGAGTCGAGGATGCGCAAGGATAATCAAACCCCCATACACTCCTCCTCGGGGTACTTGTCTCTTTGTGAACCTCCTCATTAGATTGAGAGTTATCGATTATAAGTGCATGAGTTCTTCGGACTAATGTAAGTATTGAAAGTTGACACTTCCACATCCTCATATTTGCTAGCCTCTTCGGTACCGTGCATTGCCCTCTTCTCACTCTGAGAGTTGGTGTCCACCTCGCCAGTGCATCCAAACCCTTGGCATGATACGCTCTGTCATCATAAGCATCCTTATATCTTTCCTCAAAACAGCCACCATACCTACCTATCAAGGCATTTCCATAGACTTTTAGAGATATATTTCCATGCAACTTCCAACTTCTCATGACTTGATGTTCATGTCATACATGTTCCTGCTACACTGGCAAAGGCATACATTTGCATACATCATGATAGCTAGATCTTCTTTATGTTGAGTACCTTCTAAAGTGTGAAGATCTTCTATACTTCTTGTAAAATAGAGTGTTGCCCTTCAGTGAGGAAAAGATCCCAAAGAGGACAAATTTAAAAGATCCCAAAGAAGACAAATGAGAGTTAAATAGAAATAGCCATTGAGGCCAACAAAAAAATACAAAAAAATAGAAAAAAAGAGAAAAAAATATTAAGAGAGAAGGGGGCAACACTACTATTCCTTTTGAAAGATCCACACTCGTACTCCCTCTTATATCGTGTACTCCATAGAGATGATCATATATGCATATAGCTATGTGGGGACCTTCACACTATAGAACTTGGCTTGTATATTCCAATGATGAGCCTCCTCAAACGATCTCTAGCTCTTCTTGAGCGACCAAGTTGGATGCACCCCACTAGTTCCATTGGAGAGCTTTTCTTAGCTCATATGTGCATCCGTTGCATGGCAATCCCTACTCCTCACATCATATCTATCATTTGGCCTTCTCGCCTATGACTATCCTCATTGATGTGAGCCTTTCACACCTTTTATTCTTCCTCCTCCACCATCTCTCTCTCTTTGCCATCCTAAGTGTCAACTCTTGTGCCTACGCTCATCCATTGCATGAGTGCTCAAAATATCGAAAGGGAGTGGATCGAATTTACTTGTACCTGGCTAGTGGTCTGGGAACGAGTCAAGATAAGATTCCAAAGAAGACTAAGTGTGAAACTTTAGTAGATTGAGTTCTCGACAAATATATTTTTCTCTCGTATTCCCATCTCCCACTTCTTGCACGCAAACACCATCTGGAGACATTCGAGTCATGGACAGCGAGAGCTCTTGCACCTTTATGTTCTTATGTTGCTTGTTTCGATGCTATTATAGACTCTTGCTTGTTATGACTTGAATTGAATTACATACCTTGATTTCTTTACTTACAAAGTTCTCATATGGTTGTTAGCATGTCACCACAGAAATTATGCTTGTTATCATTTACATACTCGAGGAAGAGCAGGAATTAAGCTTGGGGATACTGATACGTCCCAAACATATAGATATAATATCTTCTTGCTCCATGCATGTTGTGTGTGATATTGCTATGTTTTATACACACTTTCATACACTTTTGATCATATTTGGACTCACCTATTAACTCAGTGCACCCTAGTGTCAGTTCCTATTTTCTGTTGTTTATCTATTTCAGGTTTTCCCTGTATTAAAAATGCTACAAAAATTCCGCGAAAATACAATAAAAATCAACGCACCGGAAGCTTCAGGAATCACCGAGGAGGGGCCCCCACCAGGGCCCCAAGCGCCCTCCCGGCACGCCTTAGGGTGGGGCCGTGCCAGGGGGCGCCTGGACCCCCTGGTGGCCCCTCTGGCTGTCCCCCTTTGCCTATTTATTCTCCGTCATGGGAAATCTCCGAAAGAAAAACCCTTTTCGTGAGCTCGCCTCTCTTCCGCCGCCGTCGTGCTTCCAAGATCGGGAGCGCCAGCAGACCTCTTCCCGGCACCCTGCCGGAGGGAGGATTGAACTCCGGGAGCCTCTCCTCCACCATGGACGCTTCCCAGATGATTCGTGAGTAGTCTACCTTGGACCTTGGATCCGTGATTAATGGGGATAGGCCCCGGCAGATCCCATGGTCAGGGACCCTGGGTTAGTCATAGAGAAGGCACAGGTTGGACGATACTCGTCGGATAACAGGAGAAGCACTTCCTGCTCGATATTATTCCGTGAGGGGGCGATTACAAGGTAGGCCAAGGCGAGTTCTCTCAAGACCAAGAGAGTATATTGTGTATTGAATTGATCTCGGACGGCGGACAAGCGACACATGGGGCACGATTTACCCAGCTTCAGGCCCCCAGAGGGAAAACCCTACATGTTGCTTGTCTGATCTTGTATTGATGATGATTTACAGAGGTGCCGCGAGGGCTTTGGTGGAGATAGATTTATCTAGTTCTATGCGTGGGGGTTGAGATGTGATGATGTCTAGAGAGGTGCCCCTGCCTCACTTTATATAGATAGCCATGTAGGGGTTTACATGAGTCCTAGTAGACTACAAGTAGGAGTCCTTGTCTTGCGCCTCAAGTCTTTGTATTCACGTCTTACTCCATAATGTCGGTGTCCACGAGTGGGCCCCTGGTGGGCTGCCAGCCATGACACG
Organism: Bromus sterilis; assembly: GCA_950022295.1. Lineage (NCBI taxonomy): Eukaryota > Viridiplantae > Streptophyta > Magnoliopsida > Poales > Poaceae > Bromus > Bromus sterilis. The sequence continues at coordinate 338,920,873 of OX465596.1, read as the reverse complement.
CACAAGGTACCATCACGTATAGGAGTCGTGGGGTCACCCCCTCGTCAGTAGCCCCCGAGTGCCTGGGGGACTCGAAGAGTCGCGCAGGGACTCGAATCTGCAGTAGCCGCCGTAGTGTGTGTCGATCATTTGCTGATGAACAGTCGAATATATCGTGAGTATGCTCTCGATGGGAGTATTTGGATGAAGCATCAAAATTGCAGTCCAGTTCGTCTTCGTATTTCATCGTCGGGTGGAGAGAAGTTGCTCAGTCGAGCGGTCGTCGGGTGCGCGTCAGCGCTCCCGATGGGAGTATCCCTCGAGGCTATGTGCGACTCGTAGAGTCGCGCATAGGCTCAAGTTGTTTTTAAGCTAACCCCGCTCGTCGGGTGCGCATCAGCGCTCCCGATGGGAGTAGCCCTCGAGGCTATGTTCGACTGCTTGCAGTCAAGAATAGACTCAAGACTTCTTCGTCGTCGAGTAATTTTCATCCGAGGAGGTGCTCGACTCGGGTCTTGCGTCGTAGGCGTGAGTTGTTGTAGAGACCAGTCGTGGACGAGGAGGTTGGTATCGCCGCGTCACGAAAGCGCCCAGCCCCCGAGAACCCGCTGAGAAGGATAAATAGGTGCAACTGTATTAAGATGTACTTGTGCGATATACAAAAGAATTCTAAGGTGCATGATTTGTAGATGTTGCACTTTTGTCGAGTGGATAATGTAGCAGCATATAAAGTTTATGCGTGTATTTTCATGAGTAGTCCCTCCAGCAGCATACTCTTGCCGGGTAACATGGACGCTATGCCAGACTTGTTGAACCCGGAGAAAAGAGCGGCCTTTTGGTACCCAGCCTCACTATTTTGACAAACGCGAATAAACAACATATAAAACTAAGCATGATCCAAAGTATAGTTTTGAAGCTCTCGAGATGGTTCTACACGACTGCGTAGTCGGCAGGATGATTTTGTAGCCCTCAGATTTTTCTGCACGACTGCGTAGCTGGCAAGATGATTTTTATAGCCCTCACATATTTCTGCACGACTTCGTAGCCGGCAGGATGAATTTTTAGCCCTCGGATGTTTGTGTGCGACTGCGTAGTCATCTTTGGCGATCGATCGAGAATCTATAAAGGTATTGGATTCATTGCATAAGAACGTAAAGAAAAATTAGCTGTAGGATCGACGAGGAGGAGGATGTCGATGATGAGCAGTCGACGAGGCGAGAACGGAGTGGATGTGACGGCGACTACGACGTTCAACCCCCGAGTCCGCGAGCCCCCGAGTGTTGAGGCGGCGGAATTGCGCATCGAAGTCGTCGTGATGAATTTATCCGGCGAGTGACGAGAGGACTCGATGCAGCGATTCCTGCACGATGGAGCTCGGTACGTGAGAGCCCATAGAAAGGAGCTCGGCGCAGGATGATTTGTGTGCTTGGAGTCGACGGTGCGGCGAGTGACTAAGAAGGACTTGACGCGTCGGGCAGGATCCTTCAATTGCTCGTTGTGTGATGTCGTTGTAGAAGCACAAGTCGATGTAGAAACCTTGGCGAGTCATCCATGTCATGTCGAGTTGGAGTAGAAGTCTTGTGGGTCAAGATTGAACCCGAATTCGCGATTGGAAATTTGCGATCTCGCATAGATCCAGAAACGCGTTGCAGTGCGAGAGCCGCTGAAGGAGATCTAACCGTTGGAATTTTCTCAAATGTTTTGTGTTGATGGGGGATTGAAACATGCATGCTTTCACCGGAAGGATCTTCAAGTTGATGTCCGAGCTAATGTCAGGAATTTGTTTGCTGGAGTCGCGCAGAGTTTCGTCATGTTCCGAGAGTGCTTCTGTGCGCATGTCTCCAAAGGAGATCCAGCCGTTGGAATTTGCTAAAACTTTCACAGATTTTTGAAAATTGAATTTCGCATCTTTCAACCGAAGGGATCGTCGAGATGAGCTCTGAGTCGCCGTCGCGAGTGCCCGCAACACAGAAGTTTTTTTGTCCTGTAGGCTGCGCGTGAGTGCTTTTGTTGATGTCGATCTTCGAGTGGCGTGCTCGAAAATTTTCTTGTTTTCTCCGTAAGCTTGATGTAGATACTGATGTAGTTGTTGAATAATCCATTGAGTTGTGACTTGCTGGAGACGGGGCCGCCGAGATCGCGATTCCAACCTGTGTAGTTCCCTCAGACGGCGCCAATTGACAGGGATGGGCCCCGGCAAATCCCATGGTCAGGGACCCTGGGTTAGTCATAGAGAAGGCACAGGTTGGACGATACTCGTTGGCTAACAGGAGAAGCACTTCCTTCTCGATATTATTGAATGAGGGGTAATTACAAGGGAGGCCAAGGCGAGTTCTCTCAAGACCAGGAGAGTAGATTGTGTATTGGATTGATCTCGGATGGCGGACAAGCGACACATGGGGCACGATTTACCCAGCTTCAGGCCCCCGGAGGGAAAACCCTATATGCTGCTTGTCTGATCTTGTATTGACGATGATGTAAGGAGGTGCCGCGAGGGCTTTGGTGGAGAGAGATTTATCTAGTTCTATGTGTGGGGGTTGAGATGTGATGATGTCTAGAGAGGTGCCCCTGCCTCTCTTTATATATATAGCCAGGTAGGGGTTTACATGATTCCTAGTCGACTACAAGTAGGAGTGCTTGTCTTGCGCCTCAAGTCTTTGTCTTCACGTCTTACTCCATCATGTCGGTGTCCATGAGTGGGCCCCTGTTGGGCTGCCAGCCATGACACGCACCAGGTACCCTAACGTAGAGGAGTCGTGGGGTCACCCCCTCGTCAGTGATCAGTAGCTATGTGATGTTCTCTTCCCCTCTTTGTTCTTCATGGATTAGACCTTGTGAGCTGCCGTACATGATCAAGGCACATATGTAATTCTTTCTGCTGTTGCTATGCTGAGTTTGCTGGGATCTGGCGGATTATGAGACTATGTTCAATTTGTGGCTGACTAATATGTTTGGTTCTTATCTTCTATATTATTTTTGTTGAGTAATTCTTGCATGTTCTCCGTTGTTGTTTATTGCTTTGGCCAAGTAGCAGGTAGTGAATCGAAGAGAGAACGTTATGCTCGATTGTGGGTTCATGCCCCCTGATGACTAGCTTGAGTGACAGAAACATGAGTCCAGGGGATGTGTTGTTTCCACAAGGGGGAAAACAACGGTGCTCGTAACCGCGGTTGCAAGGATTGTTTACTTTACGCAAAGTTCTTTTAATGCAGTTGTTTGTTGCTTTGGGTTTACACTTTTGGTGGGGCTCGCAACTTAATACTAGCGAGATGTTCTGGATAGATATCTCAATGTGGATGATTAGTAGTAGATGTAGTTGGATTTTGGTCTACTTATTTTGGCGTTTCGCCCATGCTTTTGAGCCTCTTCCTTTTTTGTAGCATAGTTAGCATTGTGGTGCGTTTTTAATCCTGTCAATTGCCCAGCTGCGATTTGTTTACCTCGCATAGCAGTTTTATCGTCTTTTGGGATAGAGACATCACAAGTGAACATCACGGGACCCCGGTCCATATTCTCATCACTATTTAGACGCTCAATTTATTTCCTTATTTGACTTTCTAGCTATTATTATTATCCTTTATCCCTTGCATTTGATCCTTTGTAAACAACAAGGCCTTAGAGATTGACAACCTCTCTGAACTTCGTTGGGAGCAAAGTTATTTGTATTGTGTGCAGGTCCACATCAATTGCGCCGTTGAAAAATTGTGTGGAGATGAAGGGGGCATGAGGGAGTGCGCACCATCGTCTATGCTAGTTGGATTGTTAGATTTATGGGGTTCGCTGGCAAATTGCGAGGAACCAATCCTTATATTGAGTAGTTGCCTAGTGTGGAATGGTGTGCACATGAACTGATTGGGCCGCCGCCCCAGCCGAGGGTAATTGAATAAGGATGCGAGGAGGTAGACGGATCCGAGGTCGTCCATCATCCATCCGATGGTCCAAACAACGATTCCATACGACCATGAAGGGGCCCAATCAGTGGTGACGCGTCAAGCCGTACGCATGACACTTCAGAAGCGGCGCTGGAGGGGGCGGGGACTGGACGAGCGGGCGGCGGGGCTAATTAATGCTTGGTCACCTGTCCGTTCGAGTTAGTTAGTACCAACGGTAGGATTTTCAGAGTCGTGCCTGAAAGTTTGCATCCCACACATTTCGGTAACAATAAACGATTGCGAAGAAGGGCTAGCGGTCCATTATTTGCAACCGTTGGTTTTCAAAATCAGTACCAACGGAAGGATTTTCAGAATCGTTCCTGAAAGTTTACATCCCACACACTTTAGTAACAATGAACGATTGCGAAGAAGGGCTAGCGGTCCATTGTTTGCAACTGTGAGTTTTCACTCCACGTATAACGGACGATTGTTTTGACCAACCGTCAGTCTTACATTGCCCACGAAGTGATTTTTGTAATGGTGGTGGATGGCCAACGTTTCCCAGACGGTTCAGTTTCGAGTGTTAGGGTTCGGGGCAGAAAACACAAATTTTTCATAACCTACGATACCCAATCCCAAGACCTATGCTATGGAGATGCAAGTAACGGATGAAATAGGTCACATACTAGTATGTAGTCTGTTAAGTGGAAAACGTTCCCGCGTGAACGTGGTTGGTGTATTCATACCGGCAATCCCCGATGTCAAGCGGCTCCACGATGACTCCAGTAGCCACCCGGCCCTTGTAGACCGATGATGGGATTGCGTCCCCGTCGAAACGTTGTCGGTGAAGACGTCGCGATACGGCCACGACGATGAAGTAGCACCACAAGTGTATTGCCTCGCGAGATTACACACATACGGTGTACCCGACGTCCCTCTGGGCTCCGAACCAAAAGATCAGCGGAAATAAGATGGATTCGGATCCCGATTCAAGCAGCACAACGGCGTGCGTATGGTGGAGAAATCCCCAACCAAGTGTAGACTCCCAACAAGGGAGTCCACGCAAGGAAGGAGAAAGGAGGAAGAGAGATGAGAAACTTGTCTCAAAATTGGATGAAGAAAAAATGGCACCCTACCCCTCCTTATATAGGCCAAGGAGGGGGGCACACCTTCCTCAACTTCCCATGTGGTACTAAACCAAAGGGAGAGGGAGGAGGATGCACCTGTCACAACCCCAAGTTAGGTATGTGCTAGAATAGCAAGTCACTTCGCATCATGATAAAAAATTTCAAAAGAAATTGAAATGGGAGAGAGAACACCCCCAGATGAATTTAATTCAATGGGCCAGATAAAAATCTTCTCCAAAAATCTATTTGATTGTTCATAAAATCTCTAAAAATGTGTATGATCATGATCCAAGTGTTGTGGGACCCACTTCATACACATGGAATTTTACAAAAATCCAAAAGTGGTTTTGGAAATTAAAATAATCCCTAATTTAATTAAAGTTCAAATTATTTGAATTTTAAAAGTGTTCAAATTTTATAAGTGGCTAGCTCTCTATTTTATGAGGCCATATAAAATAATTTGGGCATTTATAAAAATACCTAGCGATTTTATTAGCTAGGTCAACCAAGATGCAGAATTAAATAAAAGAAAAAGAAAGCCACAAGCTTACCTTGCGCCCATGGGCGAAGCCCACTCCCTCTGGCCGGCCCAGCCCACCCGGGCGCGCTTGTCTTCTACCTCCCCGCCGAGCCAAGCAGCTCGGTGGAGGCAGAGCGCGGGCACGGGGCCACCTCGTCGCCCTGGAGTTTCTAGACCCCCCTAGGCCTCCTCCTCGCACCTCGGCGTCGTCCAGAACCCCCCGAACCTATCCCTCTCCTCTGGTTCTTCCTCCGCCTCTCCTCCGCTCGTTTTCGTCGACGGCAGAGAGCTCTCCGGAGCACAGCAGCGCGCACAGCCGTGGCCAACGGGCTCCTTCCGTCGAGAAAGGATGTCCAGAGGCTCCCTCACCCTCGACTTCGTCGACCTGCAGAGCATCAAGCACCGGGACGCTCTGTAGCCGACGCTAGAACCGCCGATTTTCCGCCGTCCACCGAGAAGAAGACCTCCGATTGCTCCACCGTCAAGCGTTCCCCGGGTCCGCCGTCTTCTCCACTCGATCCAAGGTGAGCATCCCGTTCGATTGCTCCGTTCTCCGCCTCCTCCCGTGCCCTCGCGTGCGATTCCGGCGAAGACCGTAGCCAGCCGCCGCCGCTCGTCATTGTAGCCGCGCACCAGAGCGTCGTCTTGGCCCCCCAATGGCACCACGCGACGCGCGGCCTCCCCAGCTCCCTCCCGGTGCACACAGCTCCCTCCCCCGTTCCCTAAACCAAGTTCCGGCGGAACTCCGGCGAGCCCCGTGCCGGCGACGCCATTAACCCCCTCCCCTCTTGTGACGCCCCCAAAATCAACCCGTGTACAGTAATCATACACGCAAGGTACACGATCGAGATCAGGGACTCACGGTGAGATATCACAACACAACTCTACAAATAAAATAATACAAGCTGTTTAATACAAGCCAGGGGCCACGAGGGCTCGAATACAACAGCTCGAGAGCACAAAGTCAGCGGAAGCAAAAGTATCTGAGTACAGACACCAGGGTACAAGGTTGCCTTAAGAAGGCTAGCCCATAATCAACACTCGATCGAAAAGGCAAGGCCTCCTGCCTGGGAACCTCCAAACTACTCCTGGTCAAAGGGGAACTCGACGTGGTAGAAGGCATCGGGGATCTTCATGTTGCGGTGGTCGGCATCGGGGATCTGCTGCTCCTGGGCTCCAAGGCTCCAACGTCGACTGCAGCGGCCGATCAGGCAAAACAAAAAGGGGAAAATAAAGCCGGTGAGTATCTAGCATACCCGCGAGTCTTACGTCCGCTACTAAGCATTTATGCATTGTATCAACGGAAAGAAGAGGCTGTATATAGTCGACTTCAAGATAGAAATCAGAATAAGGGTAAGAAGCTAAGCCTATCGAAGACTAGCAGCTTCCGACGAGTCTTGCAGCATGAGGAGAGAATAGCCAACAGTTTATATAAAGCATAAAGTAACAATGCAGCAGAAGTTGCTGCACCATTGTATAATAATAAGTTGTAATAATTAACAATGCCTCCGAGTTCACCTCCTCAACATCCCCGCGAGGGAGAAAACCCGGAACCATACATTTTAATAGTAATAGTTTGTAGTGGTAAGATCCAGCTTCAGCATAAAGCGTCATGTTACCGTGGACACGGCTATTTGAATAGATTAATCTTCCCTGTAGGGGTGCACTTGTGTTACACTACACGCACGGATCTCCAGGGGTGGCGGGAACCTTGTTAGGGAATGCTCCACCGAGGCTATCCGACACTCCACAACCCATCTTTCAAACTCAACAGAGAGGTCATCCGCCGGACTATATCCTATGTACGCGGGGCTTTGGACCCTAACCCCGACGTACTCCTGCACGGTGCGAGGCTGGCCGGCTAATTTAAAGCAAATCCAAATAAGACACCACCGTGCGAGCAACTAAGACAACACCACTTCCCGGCGTAGGCCACGGTACTGCTGACGTCTGAAGAGTCCTCGGACGACACTACGAAGCAGAGGAGCCCATAACTGGTAATTCCCACGGGTAGGTAGTGCGTACATGGAATATAGCCAACTCAAGACATCCGCCGAACCATTTAGAATTTTAATTAACCTGCGTGACAACCGTTATCGTTTCCTCGACTTAACTGACCCGCGGACAACGACAGCAGCCAGGACCACCAATACATCGGTGCCTGCCCCGTCGTCCCACCAAGCCACTGCGGTTACCAACAAGGTGAACCGTCTCCTTACCTTGTCTCGCGTGTGCTCCTGGAGGATCTCGACTTTCGTGGTTTGGTAACTCTCGCGGCCAACGATCAGGGGCCAAGCACACCGTTACACTGGTCGTAACCTCCCTGTCGTCCCGTCGCAATACCACTCGCGGGCACCGTTGGGTCGCCCGACTTCTTACCTTTAAGGACACCAGTTGGTTCGAGTCCCTACCATTAAGTGAAACCAGGAGGTATCACCCTCGATGGCACACTAAAAGAGGTTTGACAGAGACATCAGCGGAATGAACTAAAGAGGTAAACCTCGTATCATCCCGGTGATGCTACGCAACTGAGCCGACGAGAGTGAAATACGAGTCCATTCCACTCGTAAGTCAAACTCGAAGCGACTCGGCAGAGTCTTGCCGTTGTAGGTTCCCTAGGGTGTCTGCATTGATCCGTACCTGTTGCAGTTGTAATATATTGTTTACGCGATCACTCCCAGAGTGATCACGGCCCTCTATCTAATCCTAGCTAACAATGCACAGGGCTCACTCCTGAATAATGCATAATAATAATAGGCAGCATAGGATAAAGGAGGTACATGAAGGGGCGACAAAAACAGGCTATGCAATTGAATAGGATTGTAACGTAGCAGCAGCAGTAACAATTCCTAGTGCAAGAAATGTACGGAAAGATAGGCAATATCTGGGGAAGAGAATGGCTCTGCTTGCCTGGAAGCTCGACGGTAGGGGTAGGGTCATCGACGAAGTAGTCGTACTCAGCAGCGGTGTAGTCGACGGCAGCAGCGGGGTCTATCGCAGATTAAGGGGGGAAGAAACAGTAAATACACAGCAAGCATATACAAACAGATGTATGACATGACAGATGAAATGTTAACGATGTTCTAACGCAGTGCAATGCACGTTGCTCGGAGCGGGAATTCATTCGGGGATGAACAGCCAGCTCTGGGTGATTATCGGACAAGGTGTCCGGAGGGGGGAGATATCATGCCGGATGTGTCGTGGACATCCGACACATGTGTGGGTGATGTATCCGGGTTAGTTGATCTATTCCGAACAACTTTCGTGTTCGAAATAAATTCATCCGGGTACTTTAGCAGTACCGGACAATTTATCGGACTGCCGGTCCGGAGGGGGACGGTTCGATGTTCGTTGTGTTAGAGGGGTGTGATAGACATACCGATAGCGTATTCGTATTCGTTATAATTTTTTGATCAATTTTCATGTATAAAGTTTTTGAATCTGAGTTACGGTTAAATGATTTTTGGAATTTCTTTTATTATTAAAATAGAAACATTATCCACAAGTCTATCTAGAACAGTACTGACAGGTGGGACCCATATGTCAGCCTCTGGATAATTAAAATAATTTCTTTATCTACTTAATTAGCACATGGGGTCCACATGTCAGAGTCATAGAATTTTAATTAAATCTAAAAGTAGTGGGACCCAGTTGTAAGTGGCACATATGCAGTCTAGCAGTTATTTAAATTAACAGAGGTTTAAGTGGGGCTGGGACCACATGTCATTCACACAGGGCTAACATTAATTTAATCTAAACATTTTTTTAGAACTTAACAGGGGTGGGCCTACATGTAAGTCAGAGGGGTTTGTCTTTTTACATCAAATTTAAACAGAGTGGGGGTATGCTAATTAGGGGGTTAGCCCCTAATGCACCCGAGGACCCGCCCCGCGGGCAGTGGCACGCCGTGCCTTGTGGCCGGCCACGCACGGGCTCAGGCCACCGGCGGCCATGGCCGGCGAGCACGCAAGGGGCGGCTGCAGGGGCGCACAGGGTGAGGCCAGCGCAAGCGGGCACGCGCAGAGGGGCGGCCAGGGCGCGACGAGGGTACGGCCATGGGATCCAGGGCGCGGCCACGGATGAGCTCCGGCCATGGCGGCAACGCCCCGTACAGGCGATAAACGGCGGGATTCGAGGAGTAGGCAAGGGGAACGGGCGCGGCAGCTCACCGGGAGTTCGACATCGTGCACAGGGAGGACGGTGGGGCTCGGGCGGCGACGAATCCGGGCGCCGAAGACGGCGGCTGAAGGCGAGGCAGACGACGATTGCGACGGCCGTGGGGCGCCTAGTCTTGATTGCTCGTAGAAGATGAAAAAGACGAAGCAGCTGGTTCACCTGGACATGCCAGCCGGGCCGGAGGTGGGCAGTGGCCACGGTGTGCACGGCGGCACGTCCACGGTCATTGTGGCTCTCGCACGGGGAGGATCCACCTAGTGAGAGAGAGGAGGGGAAGTGGGCAGGGGGTCAGGGGGCAGTTGGGAGGGGGGGTCGGCCTTATCTCCATGGGGAGAAGGTGGAGGAGGGGAGGGATCAGGTGAGGGGGGGGCGGCCAGGGAGTGGCCATGGCGCCCTGTCGCCGTGCAGTGGGGGTGGGGGGAACAGTGAGAGGTAGGGGATGGGGTAGGTGGGCTGGGGTTGGGTGGGCCAGGCTGGGGGGAGGAGTGGGCCTCGCCCAGTGGCGGGGTTTAGTTTTTTTTTTCTTAGTTTTTGTTTTCTTTTCTATCTTGTTTACATTTTATTTGCCTACTAATACAATTTTGTAAAATATACATACTACACCAAAAATATTGTTGTAATTTAGTCTACTGCTAGAAAAATATTTGAACAATAATAAAATCATTTAGATTTTATTCAATGCACAAAATATTATATGGAGCTATTTTTGCTTCTGTTTTTAATTATTTATAATATTCATACATTTTAATAAAACCCCAAATCAATTTTATTATGGCCTATAGATTATTAGGCATTTTATAAAATTGTTTCCATAATTTTTAGTTCATTTAAAATTCCCACTTGTTTATTTTATTCCATGGCAATTTAACAATTCCCAACTATTGTTTTTATTTTTAATATTATTCCTTTATATTACTATACCATTTTAATAAAAAACCATTGCTATATTATCATGGCCTAAGATTTCTATGCATTTTATTTAATATGTTTCATTAACTTTGGTTTAACTATGATTTCCATTTATATATTAATTTTCAAAACAATTGTGATAACCCCACAACATTGGTTCCATCATTAGCATTGACTGGTGATTATTCAAATGGCTAGTTGGATTTTGTTTAACCATGGCCAAGTTGATTGACATGCATCCAAAATCCTTGGAGCAAGATTTACAATCCACATTTATTTGAAAATTTTATCATGGTTGGAATTTCAATGAGCTGTGATCAAAGGTGTTCAAGGCTTGATCATCAACAGTAATGATCACTAACAGTGGAATCACTGTTGTGATTACTGTACTGGATCTGAGCGTGTTACACCTCTCTCACTGTCCCGTGGGCCCAAGGCCATTAGCGCTAACCCCTGCACTAATCCCCCCTTAGTGTCACTGTCCAGTGGGCCCAAGGCCCTAATCTAATTAGGTTTAGATTAGACAGAACGGTTTAATCCCCCCATCCACTGACAACAGGGCCCCACACGTCAGCAGCCCTCTGACGTCACACTGACGTCATGATGACGCAGTAAAACGATTAATTGATTTAATTTAATTCCAAAAAATCCAGAAAATAGCCAAATCTTTGGAAAATCATAATTAATTCATTTTAACTCCAAATTGGGCAAATAATATGTCTAAAATTATCAGAAAAATACAAGGATTCTGAATATGGACTTTGTTTTCATGTTTGAACAATTTAAATTGGGTGAATAGTGGCATATGTCCATATGGCTTTAATTTGAATTCAAATTTGGAGTGATTTTGCAAATGACTTTGCAAGACACTTCTTTTAGATGGAATCATCCACACATCAGAAACTTTACCTCACCTTTACAACATCACTTCATGAACAACCATTTCAAATGAACATTCATGGTTTCAAATGCATTTGAAATTCATCGATAAATCAAATGGAGTTTGAATTTGCAACTCAAATGCAATATACTTTATTTAAGTGGAATGCCCAACACATCAGCACCATATACATCATGTTCTACAAATTTATCATGTGATTGTTCATTTTACATTATATTGATTGCAATGTTTGTGTTGTTTGCTCGAATAGAGGTGGAGACGGAACCCGAGATCACCCCCTTCGTTGAAGACCCCGATACTGAACCTCGTCAGCAAGGCAAGCAAACCCCCATTGATCATGTCGATAAAAACCCAATTCTCTCTCAGTCTCGCTTATGCATTGTTTAGGATGATTACCATGATAACGTTTCTACCGCATAGTTGAACCCATATCCTTTGCATGACTTATCATCTTGTCACAGTAGTAAGAAAACAACAATCCTAGAAGATATAGGAGTTGGTTGTTATCATGTAACCCCCGCAACTGTTACTGCTTATTGGATGCTTAGAGTTACAATGAGGTTACTCTTTTGTGAGTCGGGATGGTAGTGATCATGTGGATGATGGTGGAATTGTGTTGGTGAATCTACCCTAATACAAGGTGAACGATGAGAGGCTGTGTAGGAGTACACAGTGGGTTGTCTCGTTGAACACCGCCTTAAGTCCGAGTTCTTGTGTGGTGATCCAAGAAGAAGAGTACAACCACACATTGGGCTCACTGACCCCTCTCATCCTAGTACCTCACCCCGTTCAAACCCCAGAAGTCGAAGTAGTTCGGAGTTCTGGTAGGGTTGTGGCACGGTCTGCGAAGTGGATGAACGGCTTTTCAAGACCGGCTTGGGACCCTGCACACATCGTTTGAGGCTGTACTGGAACCTCGGCCGGACTTCCATACGGATCCCCCTTAGATAGGCGACTCTCTAGACTAGAACGGAGCTGTGGGTGAAGTGTTGTGGTGGAATCCTCGCTGTCACCTCTTGAACGGGGACACACAAAAGGCGGTAATTGATGACACGTGTGTGTAGCGGTACACCCCTGCAGGGTTAACAAAACTATTCGAATAGCCGCGTCCGCGGTTAAGGACTTCTTGGAAAGCTTAGCTTGATTAGTAGACAACTTGAATTGGATACTTATAAAACTTGCCAAGATAAGCGTGAGTGCTATGGCATGCTTTCTCGTGGGGAAGTCGAGGAAGGAACCATAGTGGTGTAATTGGTTGGAGATGTAGTGGACTCGTGTACGCTGCTTACCTCAAAGTCTGGTATTCGTAGTTCAGGACTAGCCAAGTCAAAGTAGACACTTCTGCAATTGAACCCCACCCCCTTTACCTTGATACATGTGCATGAGTAGTATAGCTCCTACGTAAGTCTTGCTGAGTACGACTTTGTACTCACGTTTGCTTATTCTATGTTTTAGATGAACCCCCCTGACCCCGAAGGTGGATTCTTCCTGGAGCTCGACGACTGAAGCCAAGCTAGTGTAGTCCCAGTCAGACGACTGTACCCTCGTGGAAGGGCTTGTTTATAGATAAGGATTCTCTAAGCCATTTGTTAAACTTGTCCGTACTCAAACCTACTTTGTTTCCGCATGTTTGATGTAATGTGGGATCACGGTATCGTGATCTCTGTGTGCACTCTGTAAGAGTTATCAATAAAGTCGTATACTTTGTAGAGAATTGCAATGATACCTGTTGTTCATACTAGACATGTGTGTTGCGTGTATGATTATAACATGCATGTCTTAGTATGGGTTTTCGAGACCTTAGTTGTGATCTGGCTGGCGGTATTTATACACCAAGTGGCCCTTAGATGTGCGCAGCTTGGGGCATCGCGATGCGATTGCTCGTGACTCTGTCATGTGCACACTTTGATGTATGATTGAGCCCGCCCTAGACCCCAACTAAGTGATTGGGCTGGAGTAAGTCTATGTAAGGGTTATAATACAATCGATAGTATGGTTGAGGCGACTTGTCTATGAGTATGGGAGTTCACCACCCATATCATTTAGACTTGTGTGCGGACGATGAGGACCCATCTCAGTTGATCATCCGACCTGAATGGGATGCCCCTCACGTTCGATGCTTTCCGAGAACGTTATGTTCTTGGCCTTGTCTGCTTAGACAAGTGGGTACGGTTCTCGGCTCTCCATATGATTGTGTTGTAGCGAGTCTTGCATACGCTAACCCCGGATCCCGACAGACTTGGTATCAGAGCAGGACTAACTGTAGGATTATCAGCCTTGGCCGAAGTCGAGTCTAGCTTTCTATAGTTATATAGTTACTCTGGGTATATAAGGGAACAACGTAAGGCTTCTTTTTCTCCTTACCCTCATCGTTCTGAGTTCTGAGTCACCTCATCTTGTCCTACGGGAAGATAGGACTAGGTTCATCTATGTCTTACTAGAATATCTCGTTGTTTGCTTCCTTGTAGCCGTAGAAAAGTTGTGTCTGGTTTCCTATCATTGTTGTAATGCTGATTTCTTACATTGTATTATGTAACTGATGTATCTACATTGAAAGAAAATTGTTTTCTTGCAATTACAGCCGTTATGTTGTCCAATGCATTCCAGTTATCTTCATAATCTGATGCAATTGCAAATCATTCCACATCATTTTACTTTGACCTTATCCTTCAGGATGTCTCAAGGAACCCGTGGCCACCTTGGTCGTGCCCAAGCTCGTGGGAATGATCCGGAGGAAGCCAGTCTTCCACCCTCACCCACGATGGCTCAAGTTCTCATGGAGGTTGAAAGAAACCGAAGGGACTCTCATGAGTTGTTGGGGGTCATTTCTCGGAACACTCCCCAGCAGCGGAATGAGCTTGTGTCGTTGAATGACTTCATCCAGCTTCATCCCCCAGTTTTCAAATATTCCACTGAGCCCCTTGACGCCGATGACTGGCTTCGCAGCATCGAGAGAAAGCTCCATTCTGGACATGTTGCAGATGGTGACAGAGTCAACTATGCCACCTACCACCTCGAGGGTGCAGCTAGCTCTTGGTGGGAGAACTTTCTGAACATGCGTCCAGCTGGACAGTTGACTTCGTGGAATGAGTTCTGTGTCGCTTTTCGTGAGCATCAAATTCCTAAGGGACTCATGGACCGAAAGAGAGAGGAGTTTTGCAATCTCACCCAAGGAAGAAGGTCCTTTGACGAGTTTAGTCGGGAGTTCAATCGTCTTGCCCGCTATGCTCCCGAAGAGGTCTCCACTGACTCTAAGAAGCAAGAGAGGTTTCGCAGGGGACTCAATTCTAGACTTCGTCACGAGCTCAATCTTCATGACTTTGCCACATTCAAGATCCTTGTCAACAAGGCCATCAAGGCGGAGGATATGATCACTCCCGAGGATTCCCGCAAGCACCCTAGAGATGATGGTTTATCCAGTTCAGGCCCTCAGAAGCGCAAGATCTGGATCCCCAATAGCATGTTCCGCCAGAACAACCCACCGAGGCCATCCTTTGTGGCGCCTCGTCCACCAGCTCCATTTCCCACTGCTCCACCCAACAACCTAGCTCCCCGCACTATCTTTGGAGGCTGCTTCAGATGTGGCCAGCCTGGTCACTACTCTCGTGAGTGCCCCGTCAATCAGAATGCTCCACCCCATGCCAAAAGGAACCCCAATGTTCGTGCTAAGCCACCCCCGAAGGTTTCCACTGCCAAGCCGTCCACCTCAGAAAATCTTGGACGTGTGAACCAAATCTCAGCTGAGGAAACTGATGGTACTTCTGATGTCATTCTTGGTACGCTCCCAGTCAATTATGTTCCCACTTCTGTCCTTTTCGATCCAGGAGCATCTCACTTATTCATGTCGGAGAGTTATGCACTTCGGCATGAGATATCCTTTGATGAAATGTTCACCCCAATGATTATTCAAACTCCTGGTTCCAAGTGGCAAACTAATAGAGTAAGCCATGGCAATAAAATTGCAATTGTGGGTTTAGTATTCCTTGCTTCACTCATAGCCTCAAGTCTTCAGACATTGATGTCATCCTTGGTATGGATTGGTTATCAAGACAAAATGCTTTTCTTGATTGTAAAGCCAAGTCAGTTAGACTTACACATCCTTCAGGCCAGACAATAGATTACTCCTCACCAAGAACAAGAACCCAGATGCATTCTTTGAATGTGCTTCCCCTTCCCGACCTTGAAGATGTTCCGGTGGTTCGTGACTTCCCGGATGTATTTCCTGAAGAGCTGCCAGGAATGCCACCCGACAGATGTGTAGAGTTCATTGTAGATCTTATGCCAGGAACCGCACCAATTTCCAGACGCCCATACAAAATGGCCCCACGTGAGTTAGCTGAGCTTAAAACCCAACTTGAAGCTTTGTTGGAAAAAGGCTTCATCCGCCCTAGCTCATCGCCATGGGGTTGCCCCGTTCTGTTCGTAACGAAGAAAGATGGAACAGAAAGGATGTGCGTAGACTATCGCCCGCTAAATTTAGCGACGATAAAGAACAAGTACCCACTGCCCAGGATCAATGATCTTTATGATCAACTTGCTGGATCCTCTATCTTCTCCAAGATGGATTTGAGATTAGGCTATCATCAAATCAAAATCCGAAATGAGGACATTCCAAAAATGGCTTTTACTACTCGTTATGGTCTTTACGAGTACACTGTCATGTCCTTTGGATTAACCAATTCCCCCGCCACTTTCTCGCGCATGATGAATTCGATCTTCATGGAGTACCTAGATAAATTTGTTGTAGTTTATCTCGATGACATTCTCATCTACTCGAAGAACGAAGAAGAACATGCCGAACATCTAAGGCTGGTATTGATGAAACTTAGAGAGCATCGCCTGCATGCTAAATTCTCCAAGTGTGAATTTTGGCTACCAGAATTGACCTACTTAGGCCACGTGATTTCTGCAAAAGGCATTTTTGTGAATCACGAGAGAGTTCAGGCCGTCCTTGACTGGACTCCGCCTGAATCGGTTAAGCAAGTTAGGAGTTTTCTTGGCCTAGCCAGCTATTGCCGTCACTTCGTTGAGAACTTCTCCAAAGTTGCAAAGCCTCTGACTGAACTCCTCAAGAAAGATAAGAAATTCCAATGGACTCCCAAGTGTGAGGAAAGCTTTCAAGAGCTAAAAAGGAGATTGACTTTTGCACCCGTACTTGCGCCTCCAGACACAAAAAAGGATTTCGAGATCTTTTGTGACGCATCACGGCAAGGGTTAGGATGCATACTTATGCAAGATAGACATGTGGTAGCTTATGCTTCACGTCAGTTGCGGCCACATGAGGAGAACTATCCTACCCATGATCTTGAACTTGCTGCCGTAGTTCATGCCCTAACAACTTGGCGACACTACCTCCTTGTTAATCGTTGTGAGATCTATTCCGACCACCAAAGCCTTAAATACATTTTCACCCAGCCAGATCTTAAACTCAGGCAAAGACGCTGGATTGAGTTGATAAAATATTACGACGTAGGAATTTCTTACACCCCAGTCAAAGCCAATGTCATGGCTGATGCACTAAGTCATAAGTCGTATTGTAGCAACCTCATGTTACAACAGTATCAACCACTTCTTCATGAGGAATTTTGCAAGCTCAATCTTGAGATTGTTCCTCATGGCTATCTTTCTACCTTGATGGTGAAACCAACTCTTGAGGATCAAATCGTAGTTGCCCAAAGGTGTGCACGAGGTGTTCGCCGGATCAAGGAGAACATTGCTAGCGGAGTTGCTAAATTTTCTCCACGGATAGTAAAGGAACAATATTCTTTGGAAATCGTTTGGTAGTACCTAAGAATAGGGAACTAAGGCAACTCATCCTCAAAGAAGCCCATGACACATCCCTCTCGATTCATCCCGGTAGCACAAAAATGTACCGAGATCTACGCCAGAGATTTTGGTGGACTAGGATGAAGAGAGACATTGCTCGATTTGTTGCCGAATGTGATGTTTGTCGTAGCATTAAGGCAGAACATCAAAGACCTGTTGGTACACTTCAACCTTTGCCTATTCCAGAGTGGAAATGGGACAAAGTTACTATAGATTTCATCATTGGCTTTCCAAAAACCCAGAAAGGAAACGATGCTATCTTCGTTGTGGTAGATAGGCTTTCCAAAGTTGCTCACTTCCTTCCAGTTCGCGAGTCTATAACTTCTAGCCAGTTAGCGGACTTGTACTTCTCTAGAATTGTATCCCTTCACGGTGTTCCTTTGGAAATCAATTCTGATCGTGGTAGCCTTTTCACCTCTAGATTTTGGGGAAGCTTTCAGAATGCTATGGGAATTCATCTCTCCTTTCGTACAGCTTTCCATCCTCAGTCTAGCGGTTAAGTTGAAAGGATTAACCAAATTCTCGAAGACATGCTCAGAGCTTGTGTTATCTCATTCGGAAAGAAGTGGGAGAAGTCTCTTCCATTTGCCGAATTTGCTTATGACAATAGTTTCCAATCTAGTCTGACCATGGCTCCTTTTGAACTCCTATATGGACGACGATGTCGAACACCCCTAAACTGGTCAGAAACCGGTGAAAGACAACTCTTTGGACAGGATATGATGATGGAAGCAGAAGAGAAAGTTCGCATTGTTCGTGATCAATTGAAAGCAGCCCAGTCTCGTCAGAAAAGCTACTATGATCGTCATCATAGGCAAGAGAGCTACAATCTGGATGAGAAGGCTTACCTTCGGGTTACTCCTCTGAAGGGAACCCAACGATTCGGTAGCAAAGGAAAGTTGGCCCCACGTTACATCGGGCCTTTCCGCATACTTGCTAAACGTGGAGAAGTTTCCTACCAACTTGAACTACCCCCGCACCTTTCCCGAGTATATGATGTATTCCATGTGTCACAACTCAGGCGTTGCTTCAAGGACCCCATCTGTGAAGTCGACCATGAAACGCTTGATCTCCAAGATGACCTTTCTTATCGAGAATACCCCATTTGTGTTCTTGATTCCGCAGAGCGTGTCACTCGTCGTCAGAAGATTAAGTTTCTGAAAGAGCAATGGTCACACCACTCTGAGAAAGAAACCACCTGGGAAAGAGAAGACCGTCTCAGTGCCGAGTACCCCTCCTTCCTCCCGCAGACTTCTGAATCTCGGGACGAGATTCTTTTGAGTGGGGGCGAGTTTTCACAACCCCAAGTTAGGTATGTGCTAGAATAGCAAGTCACTTTGCATCATGATAAAAAATTTCAAAAGAAATTGAAATGGGAGAGAGAACCCCCCCAGATGAATTTAATTCAAATGGCCAGATAAAAATCTTCTCCAAAAATCCATTTGATTGTTTGTAAAATCTCTAAAAATGTGTATGATCATGATCCAAGTGTTGTGGGACCCACTTCATACACATGGAATTTTACAAAAATCCAAAAGTGGCTTTGGAAATTAAAATAACCCCTAATTTAATTAAAGTTCAAATTATTTGAATTTTAAAAGTGTTCAAATTTTATAAGTGTCTAGCTCTCTATTTTATGAGGCCATATAAAATAATTTGGGCATTTATAAAAATACCTAGCTATTTTATTAGCTAGGTCAACCAAGATGCAGAATTAAATAAAAGAAAAAGAAAGCCACAAGCTTACCTTGCGCCCAGGGGCGAAGCCCACTCCCTCTGGGCGGCCCAGCCCACCCGGGCGCGCTTGTCTTCTACCTCCCCACCGAGCCAGCTCGGTGGAGGCAGAGCGCGGGCACGGCGCCACCTCGTCGCCCTGGAGTTTCTAGACCCCCCTAGGCCTCCTTCTCGCACCTCGGTGTCTTCCAGAACCCCCCGAACCTATCCCTCTCCTCTGGTTCTTCCTCCGCCTCTCCTCCGCTCGTTTCCGTCGACGGCAGAGAGCTCGCCGGAGCATAGCAGCGCGCACAGCCGTGGCCAACGGGCTCCTTCCGCCGAGAAAGGATGTCCAGAGGCTCCCCCACCCTCGACTTCGTCGACCTGCAGAGGATCAAGCACCGGGACGCTCTGTAGCCGACAATAGCACCGCTGATTTGCCGCCGGACGCCGAGAAGAAGACCTCCGATTGCGCCCCCGTCAAGCGTTCCCCGGCTCCGCCGTCTTATCCACTCGATCCAGGGTGAGTGTCCCGTTCGATTGCTCCGTTCTCCGCCTCCTCCCGTGCCCTCGCGTGCGATTCCGACGAAGACCATAGCCGGCCGCTCGTCGTTGTATCCGCGCACCAGAGTGTCGTCTTGGCCCCCCAATGGCACCACGCGACGCGCGGCCTCCCCAGCTCCCTCCCGGTGCACGCAGCTCCCTCCCCCGTGCCCTAAACCGAGTTCCGGCGGAACTCCGGCGAGCCCCGTGCCGGTGACGCCATTACACCCCTCCCCTCTCTCACTGTCCCGTGGGCCCAAGGCCATTAGCGCTAACCCCTGCACTAACCCCCCCTTAGTGTCACTATCCAGTGGGCCCAAGGCCCTAATCTAATTAGGTTTAGATTAAATAGAACTATTTAATCCCCCCAGCCACTAACAACAGGCCCCACACGCTAGCAGCCCTCTGACGTCACACTGACATCATGATGACGCAGTAAAACGATTAATTGATTTAATTTAATTCCAGAAAATCCAGAAAATAGCCAAATCCTTGGAAAATCATAATTAATTCATTTTAACTCCAAATTGGGCAAATAATATGTCTAAAATTATCAGAAAAATACAACGATTCTGAATATGGACTTTGTTTTCATGTTTGACCAATATAAATTGGGTGAACAGTGGCATATGTCCATATGGCTTTAATTTGAATTCAAATTTGGAGTTATTTTGCAAATGACTTTGCCAGACACTTCTTTTAGATGGAATCATCCACACATCAGAAAATTTACCTCACCTTTACAACATCACTTCATGAACAACCATTGCAAATGAACATTCGTGGTTTCAAATGCATTTCAAATTCATCAATAAATCAAATGGAGTTTGAATTTGCAACTCAAATGCAATATACGTCATTTAAGTGGAATGCCCAACACATCAGCACCATATACATCATGTTCTACAAATTTATCATGTGATTGTGCATTGTACATTATATTGATTGCAATGTTTGTGTTGTTTGCTCGAATAGAGGTGGAGCCGGAACCCGAGATCACCCCCTTCGTTGAAGACCCCGATACTGAAACTCGTCAGCAAGGCAAGCAAACCCCCATTGATCATGTCGATAAAAATCCAATTCCCTCTCAGTCTCGCTTATGCATTGTATAGGATGATTACCATGATAACGTTTCTACCGCATAGTTGAACCCATATCCTTTGCATGACCTATCATCTTGTCACAGTAGTAAGCAAACCACAATCCTAGCAGATATAGGAGTTGGTTGTTATCATGTGACCCCCGCAACTGTTACTGCTTATTGCATTCTTAGAGTTACAATGAGGTTACTCTTTTGTGAGTCGGGTTGGTAGTGATCATGTGGATGATGGTGGAAATGTGTTGGTGAATCTACCCTAATACAAGGTGAACGATGAGAGGCTGTGTAGGAGTACACAGTGGGTTGTCTCGTTGAACACCGCCTTAAGTCCGAGTTCTTGTGTGGTGATCCAAGAAGAAGAGTACAACCACACATTGGGCTCACTGACCCCTCTCATCCTAGTACCTCACCCCGTTCGAACCCCAGAAGTCGCAGTAGTTCGGAGTTCTGGTAGGGCTGTGGCACGGTCTGCGAAGTGGATGAACGACTTTTCAAGACCGGCTTGGGACCCTGCACACATCGTTTGAGGTTGTACTGGAACCTCGGTCGGACTTCCATACGGACCCCCCTCAGATAGGCGACTCTCTGGACTAGAACGGAGCTGTGGGCGAAGTGTTGTGGTGGCATCCTCGCTGTCACCTCTTGAACGGTGACACGCAAAAGGCGGTAACTGATGACACGTGTGTGTAGCGGTACACCCCTGCAGGGTTAACAAAACTATTCGAATAGCCGCGTCCGCGGTTAAGGACTGCTTGGAAAGCTTAGCTTGATTAGTAGACAACTTGAACTGGATACTTATAAAACTTGCCAAGATATGCGTGAGTGCTATGGCGTGCTTTCTCGTGGGGAAGTCGAGGAAGCCACCATAGTGGTGTAATTGGTTGGAGATGTAGTGGACTCGTGTACGCTTCTTACCTCAAAGTCTGGTATTCGTAGTTCAGGACTAGCCAAGTCAAAGCTGGCACTTCTGCAATTGAACCCCACCCCCTTTACCTTGATACATGTGCATGAGTAGTATAGCTCCTACGTAAGTCTTGCTGAGTACAACTTTGTACACACGTTTGCTTATTCTATGTTTTAGATGAACCCCCCTGACCCCGAAGGTGGATTCTTCCTGGAGCTCGACGACTGAAGCCAAGCTAGTGTAGTCCCAGTCAGACGACTGTACCCTCGTGGAAGGGCTTGTTTATAGATAAGGCTTCTCTAAGCCATTTGTTAAACTTGTCTGTACTCAGACCTACTTTGCTTCCGCATGTTTGATGTAATGTTGGATCACGGTCCCGTGATCTGTGTGTGCACTCTGTAAGAGTTATCAATAAAGTCGTATACTTTGTAGAGAATTGCAATGATACCTGCTGTTCATACTAGACATGTGTGATGCGTGTATGATTATAACATGCATGTCTTAGTATGGGTTTTCGAGACCTTAGTTGTGATCTGGCTGGCGGTATTTATACACCAAGTGGCCCTTAGATATGCGAAGCTTTGGGCATCGCGATGCGATTGCTCGTGACTCTGTCACGTGCACACTTTGATGTATGATCGAGCCCGCCCTAGACCCCGACTAAGTGATCAGGCTGGAGTAAGTCTATGTAAGGGTTAGAATACAATCGATAATATGGTTGAGGCGACTTGTCTATGAGTATGGGAGTTCACCACCCATATCATTTAGACTTGTGTGCGGACGATGAGGACCCATCTCAGTTGATCATCCGGCCTGAATGGGATGCCCTTCATGTTCCATGCTTTCCGAGAACGTTCTGTGCTTGGCCTTGTCTGCTTAGACAAGTGGGTACGGTTCTCGGCTCTCCATATGATTGTGTTGTAGCAGGTCTTGCATACGCTAACCCCGGTTCCCGACAGCGCCATGGGGAGGTGGGCCCCTCCCTTGGCGCATGTCCCGAGGGGGGAGGCTCCCTTCTCCCCTAATGGGCCTTTAGAGGCCCATATGCCTTTTTAATTCATTTTTAATTATTTAAATCAGATTTTTAATATTTAATTCTGTAATTAAATACTAAAACATATTTAAATACTAAAACCCCGTGCCCTAGTCACACGTTTGCAAACTTTATGATGCAATATCACCAAGTGGGCCTAGAGTACCTATTTGTCCCTCGGATGAACAAATCCCGCTTTGATCTATTTGCATACTCATTAACATATCTATTTAAGAATATCCAAAGTGCACCTTTATGGCCAGCATATTACAGTCAAGTGGTGGGTGATACGGTGAGGATAGTTATCTCACTTCTCGTTGGTTACCCCAAGTGGAAGGTGAGATGTAGCGTAGCAGAAAATTTCCCTCGGTGACGATACCAAGGTTATCGAACCAGTAGGACTCCAAGAGATACAAGAAGGTGACAACGGCGCCCGAAATTAGCTTCCGGCTAGATAGTTGACGTGGACCTACACATAGCAACAAATAACTTTGCTCCCAACGAGTATAGAGGAGTTGTCAATTCCTCCGGCCTTCCTGTTTACAAAGGATTAACGCAAGAGATAATGATAGTGGCAACTAAAAGTAAGTACTGAAAGTAAATTGATGGTGTAAACAATGATATGAAGATGGACCAAGGTCACGTGATTTTCACTAGTGATGTCTCTCTCCCAAAGGACGATAAAAGTGCTAGGGAGGTAAACAAATCACAGTTGGGCAATTGACAGGATTATGTAAGCACCGCAATGCTAACTATGCTGCAAAGAAAGGAAGGGCTCAAAAGCAATGGGCAGTACGCCAAGGTAAGTAGACCGAAATCCATCTTCATCTACTACGAATCATCCACCTTGAGATATCTATCCAGAACATCTCCTTTGTATTAAGTTGCGAATCCCACCCAAAGTGTAAATCCAAAGCAACAGACAACTTTATTAAAAGAACTTTGCGTAAAGTAAACAATCCTTGCACCCGCGGATACAAGCACCGTTGTTTTATCCCTGGTGGCAACAGAACATCCCCTAGTCTCATGTTTCTGTCACTCAAGCTAGACATCAAGGGGCTAAACCCACAATCAAGCATAACGCTCCCTCTTGGAGTTGCAATAAATCACCTGGCCAAAGTAAAAGACGGCAACGGAGAACATGCAAGAAATTACTCAAGAACAAAATATAAAAGAGAAGAACCAAATATATTACTCATCACAATATGAACATAGTCTCATAATCCATCAGATCCCAACAAACTTAGCATAGCAACAACAGAAAATTACAAAGGTGCCTCGATCATGTGAGGCAGCTCACGAGGACTCGAAAGTGGAGGCACAAAAAAGAGAGAGATAGATCACATAGCTACTGGTCACGGACCCATGGTCCAAGGGAAACTACTCACGGTACATACAGTAGGCGTCCATGGCTATGGATGGTCTCCCGGAGGGGGTAGCTTCTCCCGGCAGGGTGCCGGAGCAGCTTCTCCAGGCAGCCCCGATCTTGAAACGGCGGTGGCGGTGGTATAGAGGCGAGATCGCGAAAGAGGGATTGATATTAGGGGTTTCCGTCACGGGGGGTAAATATAGGCGAAGGGGGGCACCGAGAGGGGCCACGAGGCAGTCAGGAGGGTGCCTGGCGCGGCCCAGGGTGGGGCCGCGTCACCTGCCCTCCTGGCTGCCTGGTGGTGGCCCTCCTTCCCTCCTTTGGTGATTCCGGAAGCTTCCGTTGCGCTGATTTTTTATCTGATTTTCTCGGATTTTTTGGAGCACTTTTAATGGCCGGAAAACCTGAAATACAAAAACAGCAGAAAACAGCAACTGGCAGCTGGGTGCACTGGGTTAATAGATTAGTCCAAATATGCTCAAAAGTGTATGAAAGTTCAAGCAAAACATGGCAAATTCACACAAAACATGCATGGAGCAAGCAGAAATTATAGATACGTTTTGGACGTATCAACATCCCCAAGCTTAATTCCTGCTCGGCCTCGAGTAGGTAAATGATAACAAGCATAATTTCTGTGGTGACATCCACACAACCATAAAGGACTTTTGAGTAAAGCAATCAAAGCATGCAATTCAATTCAAGTCTTAACAAGCAAGAGTCTATATATTAGCATTGACACAAGTAACAAAAGAACAAAAGGTGCAAGAGCTCTCGCTGTCCGTGACTCGAATGTCTCCAGAGGGTGTTTGCGTGCAAGCAAGGGATAGGGAAATACGAGAGAAAAAATAAGGTTGTTGAGAACAACTATATACTAATGTTTCACACTTAGTCTCCTTTGGATTCTTATCTTGACTCGTCCCCAGATCACTACCAGGTACAAGTCAAACTGATCCACTCCCTTTCGATATTTTGAGCACTCATGCAATGGATGAGCGTGAGAAAGAAAGTTGCCACCTAAAAGGCGAAACAGAAAGAAGGTGGAGGAGGAAGACAAAAAAGGTGTCAAAGGCTCACATCAATGAGGACAATCATAGGCGAGAGAAGGCCATATGATAGATATGATGTGAGAAGTAGGGATTGCCATGCAACGGATGCACATATGAGCTAAGAGCTCTCCAAGGTAACTAGTGGGGGTGCATCCAACTTGCTTGCTCAAGAAGACCTAGAGATCTTTTGAGGAGGCTCATCATTGGAATATACAAGCCAAGTTCTATAGTGTGAAGGTCCCCACATAGTTGTATGCATGATGATGATCTCTATGGAGTACAAGGGATAGAGGATGAAGTACTAGTGTGGACCTCTCAAAAGGAATAGTAGTGTGCCCCCTTCTCTCTTTTTATTTCTTTTTCTCTTTTTTCTATTTTTTTCTATTTTTTGGTGGCCTCAATGGATCTTTCTACTTAACTCTCATTTCTCCTCTTTGGGATCTTTTGATTTTGTCCTCTTTGGGATCTTTTCCTCACATTAGGGGCAAAACTCTATATTTTACAAGAATATAGGAGATCTTTCACACTTTACAAAGTTACTCACATAAAGAAGATATAACTATCATGATGCAAATTTATGCTTCTGCCAGGATAGCAGGAACATGTATGACATGAAGATCAAGTCATGAGAAGATGGATGTTGCATGGCAACGTATCTCGGAAAGGCTATGGAAATGCCTTGTAGGTACGTATGGTGGCTGTTTTGAGGAAAGATATAAGGAGGTTTATGATGACAGAGCGTATCGTGCCAAGGGTTTGGATGCACCGGCGAAGTATGCGCCAACTCTCAGGATGAGAAAGGGCAATGCACGGTACCGAAGAGGCTAGAAAAATTATAGGTGGGTGGAAGTGTCAACTTTCGAATACTCACATTTGTCCGAAGAACTCATGCACTTATTATCGGTAACTCTCAATCTAATCAGGAGGTTCACAAAGAGACAAGTACCCCGAGGAGGAGTGTATGGGGGTTTGGTTATCCTTGCGCATCCTCGACTCATGGTACGTGAGTGTTCTCTAATATTCGAACCCTCCAGAGGTTAGTGATCCATCTAGTAGCTAGAGTTCTCAACAGGGGTTTTCGGTTTTCGAAAAACACACGGATTTCCCAAAATACGACATCTATCACTAATAGGCTCGAGCTCTTGACACCAAAAGTTCAAACATTACTCTAATCAATACCTCAAAACTTTTGCAAGTTACTACTACAAAGAGAAAAGCAACTTCAACTACCTACTTCTAGTCAAGACATAAAACTCAGTGCAACAGGCAAACTCTCTAACAAGATAAAACATGCAACCTATATAAAGTTTAACCTAAAACAAAAACAAAGCTCTAAAAAAACTAAAGCACTACAACTAAACAAAGCAGCAGCTAAGAAAAGTAAAAGAACCACTCACAGCTAAAAGAATAAGCATGCAAATCCTATGAGGAGTTCTAATTCAAGCGGAGCGTGTATCTCTCCCACACAAAAGAGTAAGTAAGCAGGGATCTAACTTGTTACTACAGCAAACAAAGCTTAAAGAAAACTAAAAACAAAACCTAAGAGCGAGACGCTCCAAGAATAGCACATAACGCATGAAGTGATAAAAATATAGTGTAACGAGAGACGAGCTGATAATTTTTGATGAAGAAGGGGATACTCGGGGGCATCCCCAAGCTTAGAGGCTTGAGTCTCCTTGAATATTTATTGGGGGTGCACATGGGAATCCCAAAGCTTGAGCGTTTGACACTCCAAGATCTTCTTTCATCATCTTCCATCGCACACTTGAAAACTCCCTTCATACATAACTCATTGTAGACTGATTAGAGAGGTTAGTACCCTACTAAAATAATTTTTCCCTACTAAAAATAAAGATAATCTTGAAAAGATACTGTTTCTAAAGATTTCCAAAAAGTTTTTGCAAAGAAAAAGCAAGCTTAAGGTTTGCAAAAGTAAGGAGAGACAAAACGTGGCAGAATCTGTGAAAAACAGAACAGTAGATAGAAACGAATTTTTTAGATATACTTGTGCAACTCAAATAAAAAAACTCAGAACATACGGAAGTTTCGTAATTGTATAGAGCATTATGTGTAAAAAATGCAGCTCAAAAAGATGAACTGGGATTTTTCTGTGATTTTTCTAGTCACGAGGACAGAATCTGTTTTCTGGACAGCATGTCACAACTTTTACTTCCCTTGTCGTATGAGGTTATAAAAGGCACAAAGCTTGAAAAGTAAAGATACAATGATGTTGCTACAGTAGTAACAATCATGAAGACCACTAAAAAAAGAAGAAAAGCAAAAATAAAAACTTAAATTCGTTGTGGCTGCCTCCCGAAAGCGCTTCTTTAAAGCCATTAGCTAGGCTTAAAGCAAAAGATCAAGTCTTTTCAAGAGAATAACTAGCCCGTGTGACGGACTCAAAAGGTAACTTAATCTTTTTCCTAGGGAAATGTTCCATCCCTTTCTTGAGAGAGAATTTGAATTTGATATTCCCCTCTTTCATATATATAACAGCACCAACTGTGCGAAGAAAAGGACGTCCCAAAATAATTGGACAGGAAGGTTCACATTCAATGTCCATAATAGTAAAATCAACGGGAAATAATTGTCATTAACAATGATGAGAACATCGTCGATCTTTCCCAAAGGTTTCTTTACAGAAGAATCAACAAGACGAACAACAAAAGAACAAGGATCAAAAGGTTTAAATCCAAGCATATCATACATTCTTTTGGGCATAACAGAGGTACTTGCTCCAACATCACAAAGAGCATAACAAGAGAAGTTATTCAATTTGATTTTTATCATAGGATCCCAACCATCTTCTAGCTTCCTAGGTATGGAGGCTTCTATTCTAAGCTTCTCCTCCCTAACTTTGATTAGAGCATTGGTGATATGCTCTATGAAGGCAAGATTAAGTGTGCTAGTGTGGGGGTCACTAGACATCTTGTGTAGGAAACCAATAACTTCAGATAAAGTTTAGTTATCAAAGTTTAAATCACTACTATCTATCAAGGAGGTAGTGATATCATTTAATCTCACTTGTTTGAAAGCCTCTATATTCATAGAGTTTTCTTCATCTATGGTTGAGGTGGTAGCATCACCATTGATAGGTCCAGTGTGACTAGGGGTGTAACACCCTCAGAATCAGTAACAGTAATCTCTACAGTGATTCCACTGTTAGTGATCATTACTGTTGATGATCAAGCCATGATCACCTTTGATCATAGCTCTGTCAGATTCTCACCCTGATAAAATTTTCAAATTAGAGTGGACTATAGATTTGCTCCAAGGAATTTTCGGAGATTATCAACCCACTTGCAACTGGTTAAACCAAAACATCCTTAGTCATTTAAATAATCCTAAGTCCTTGATAGTTGTGAAACCAAATAGGGTTGGCTTATCCAAAATTGCCATGAAATTTAATATGGAAATGAAAATCTATGTTAAACCAAAATTTGTGGAACCTATTTATAAAATTGCCTAGCAATCATGGGACATGATAATGTAGTAATGGATATTTTATTAAATTGATTTAGTCATATTATGAAATAAAATAATTTCATGGGGATTATTAAGTTGCCATGATAATTTTAATAAACATATGGGAATTTTAAATGCACTAAAAATTGTGGCACCTATTTTATAAAATGTGAAATAATCAGTAGGTAATGTTGTGATGTATTGGAGGATTATTAGTTTGTTTAAATAAAATAAATAATTCAAAACAGTAGAAAATGACCACATTTAATCGATTTTCAATTTATATAAAATCTAGATGATTTTATTATTGTTCAAAACTTTTTGTAGCAGTAGTTTGCATTGCAACAATATTAATGGTATAGGTTTTACATCTAACACAATGAAATTGATTGGAAAACAAAAATGAAACAAAAGAAAAAAAAACCTAAATTCCGCCACAGGGCGAGGCCCACTCCCCCCCCAGCCTGGCCCACCCCGAGCCTCTTCTTCTCCAACTAACCCCCCCCCCCCCTCGCGCGCCATGGGCAGGGGAGGGCCACGTCGCCGGCCCTTCCTACCTGCTCCCCTCCCCTCCCTCACCTGCCCCTTCTCCACCTGGTCCCCATGGGGATAAGGCCGCCCCCAGGCCCTCCCCAAACCCTAGTTCCCCCCACCCCTCCTCTCCTCGCGCCATTCGTCTCCCCCCCTCTGTCCGAGCCCGCCATGGCCGTGCCCCCCATGGCCACCATGGCCACCATCCACCTCGCCCACCGCGACTACGTCCAGGACCTTCGCAACACTCTACCACGCCGTTTCCTCCGCCCAGCTCGAGCCGCCAGCCTCGGAGTCGCCAGAATCAGGCCGCTTCCTCCGCCGTCGGTCGTCCTCTTCCCCGACGAATTCGCGTCGCTCCGGTCTTCCTCGAGCCGATTGCCTCCCCCTACACGCTCAGGGTGATCCGCGCCTCCAAATCCCCCTCTGTACTCCCCGTTAGGGCCACCCTACCCCCCGTTCGCCGTGGAGCTTGCTCCGGCCGTCGCCCGTGCACACCGTGGTCGTCATTCTGGCCATTCCCCGTGCCCCTCTCATGCACTAGGAGGCTCGCGGCGCTAGCCTCGTCTGTTCCTGCCATCCGCCACTCGATTTGGTCGTCGGCGGCGTCCTCTCGTGCGCCTGGTCTTCGCCGTGCCCCCCCCCCCCCCGATAGACCTCGCTGGCGGGCACTGGTGTTAAACCAGTGGGTTAACCCACTGACCCGTGGGCCCTCCCCCTTGGATTAGCCACTAATCACCTGTTAAGAAGATAACCCCCCTGTTAGCTTAAAATAAACGTTAAGTTAAAATATGTGCATATGACTAGTGGGCCCTGGGCCTGTTAAAATAATTAAACTGATAATTTAGCACTGCAGTCAATGACACATGGGCCCCTCTGATTATTTGTTTAAAAAATGTAATAATAAATTGAGTGTATGACATGTGGGCCACCCTTCTGTTTTATTAAATAAAAATGATTTATCAATATGTGAGGCTGACCAGTGGGACCCACTGGTCAGGTTTGACCAGTCAAACTACACTGTTCTGGATAATGTTAGGCTTTATTAATAAAAGAAAATCCAGAAATTGATTTAAAATGATTTAAACTTTAAAATTCAATATCTTTTAAACTGTAAGTCAAATTAAAAACTTTATACATGAAAATTGATCAAAAAAATATAACGAATACGAATACGCTATCCGTATGTCTATCACACCCCTCTAACACAACGAACATCGAACCGTACCCCTCCGGACCGACTATCCGATAAATTGTCCGGTACTGCTAAAGTACCCGGATGAATTTATTTCGAACACGAATGTTTCTCAAAATAGATCAACTAGCACGGATACACCCCCTTATGTTTGTCTGGTATCCACGACACCTCCGGCTTGATCCTTCCCTCCTCCGGACACCCTGTCCGGTAATCACCCGGAGCCGGTAGTTCATCCTCACATGAATTTCCGTTCCGAGCAACGTGCATTGCACTGCGTTAGAACACCGTTAACATTTCATCTGTCATGACATGCATCTGTTTGTATATGTTTGCTGTGTATTTACTGTTTCTCCCCCCCCCACCTTAATCTCCGGTAGACCCCGCTGCTATCGTCGACTACACCGCTGATGAGTACGACTACTTCGTCGACGACCCTACCCCTACCGTCGAGATTCCAGGCAAGAAGAGCCATTCTCTTCCCCAGATAGAGCCTATCTTTCCATAATTTCTTGCACTAGGCATTGTTACTGTTGCTTCTACGTTGCATACCTATTCAATTGCATAACCTGTCATTGTCGCCCCTTGATGTGCCTTCCTTATCCTATGCGTCCTATAAATATATATATATATATATGATATTCATCAGTGAGCCCTGCGCATTGTTAGCTAGGATTAGATAGAGGGTCGTGATCACTCAGGGGAGTGAACGCGGATACAACTATTATAAGTTTATAACTACACAGGTATGATACAATGCAGACACCGCCTCAGGCCCCCTATCTCGGCTCTGCCGAGCCACCATCAAGTGTGAGCTATCAAGGAGTAATCCTTGTACTCCACTCGTTGCTGACTCCATATAGCCGCTCTAGGTACCTGAGTAACGGTTGTCCTTCAGGTAAGAAGACGGGCGACCCAATGGTGCCCGCGAGAGGTATTGCGACGGGACGACAGGGAGGGTACGACCAGTGTACCGGTGTGCTTGGCCCCTGATCGTTGGCCGCGAGAGTTACCAAACCACGAAAGTCGAGCTCCTCCAGGAGCACACGCGAGACAAGGTAAGGAGACGGTTCACCTTGTTGGTAACCGCAGTGACTTGTGGGACGACGGGGCAGGCACCGATGTCACTACAAGAAATATGCTAATACACGACCCTATATTTTCGTCGTTATATCGTCATAGTTTTTAATTTACGACGATCTTACGACGAAAAACTGATGGTCGAAAACGAGGCGTCAAAAATTGAAAGTAACAACGTTTTGGTCGAAATCGTCGTAACTTTTATGACAATTTCCGGATCGTCGTAACCTAAATCGTCATTCGCGGACTAGCCCAATCCTACATGGCAAGTCCTACGTGGAAAAATCATGATGAAACCAAATCGTCGTAATTTAAAATCGGCCCAATCCAGTTTGGTGGTTTACATGGGCCAAACCCAAGCCCAATAATTCTGCCTATTTATATATTTTTCTATCAATTTTGTTTCACTACATGGGCCAAGCCCAACATACCAGCTCTTTAATTTTGGTCCATGGGATTTTGGGCTCAACAAATTCGAATTATCTTTTTTCCAAGAGATGGGCTCATTAGTCAGATGATCCCAATTGTCAAGTTATGACAAGTGGGTCCTAGCAATCCGCAAGATATTCTTTAGGATTCGTTTTTACAATAAATATATAAACAATATTTGAATCAAAATATATAGAAAATATAAGTTATACTTCAAACACATCACAATCAAACATTGTTCTGATCAGGTTTATACCATCAAACCATCAATGTCACACTATTTCAAGTAAACCAGTAATATTACAAATGCAGAACTCACACAACAACAAAACAATCCAACATTACAAAGCACGACAATCTCAAATACATTACACCACATAACAGCAAGATTGTAGTCTTCGGACGTTGCAAATTCTTCTTTGAACCAGCTCGCCATTACCCCCATGCTTATGGAAGATCTGATTAAACAGACAAGGAAATGAAACTATCAACAAACAATTCAAAGATGCAAGCAAGTATAAGGAGCAACATATGGCATTGACAGGAGTAAGAAGAGATACATCAAGGAAATTGTCTCACCTACAACAGCAATACCTGGCAGAAGGAGGATTTGAGGATGGTCGATAGCAGGAGCAGCCCGGGGACGTGGTCGGGGCAAACAGTCAGCCAACAGAAGCAGGTCCATTGTGTGCAAGAGTTTCTTTTACAAGAAAACAATAATTTTACAGCCAGTAGCAGTATGATTAACTCACAGCCCCAAAAAACATTAAATGGGTAATTTGACAGCATAAAAACAATAATTTCAAGAGTTGCTTTTACATGATTATTTATATCTATACTGGTTACTTATTCATTCTGCAAGGAACAACCAAATTTCTGCAGAAAAAAAACATGTATTCAAATAAATAACGAGTTGGTGCATCCTATCCCTGAATAAAAACCTCACTCAAGTGAAAGCAAGAAATAGAACATTCATACAAAAGCCTGATGTATGAGCAATCATAAACCAAGAGAAAATTCCTTAGTTGGGATAAACAAAAGCCCCAGATCTGGCTATATCACTCCATGCTAACTGCAGCACTACCAATATACAAATACCAAGTACTTGGCTTGTGTGATTGACTGAATGTAAGTTACCCATCCATGTGTCACGAGGAACAATATCATAAATTGTACTTTCAATTTGTAAAGCAAGATCTGATAGACATTGTTGTTTACTTTGCTGATAAAAACTATTAACATGAATCAGCTAGATTATTGTCCAGATCTAGCTACAGGTCTAAATATGACCACTGAATATATGCAGGGGGCCCATCTGATGTAAGACTTACATAATCGACAGAAGGCATCATTTGTGCGGTTGCAGCGCAGGAATGCAGCAACATGGCAAGAGTTGGTGCAGTCCAGCAAAGGTAAGCACATGGGCTCCTTTGGATCTACGGGATGATGAACGAGGTGGGGATCAGTAGGCATATAGAACCAAGAAAAACATGTATAACTATCAGCAAACATCAAATTTGATTGAAAGCAGTACCAAGTCTCCGTACCAAAATGTAAGTCTTTGAAGTATACTAGTTGTAGTATACTCTAAAGACCTATATTTTGGTACGGAGGAAGTAACGGACAGCAAGATCTTGGTACCAAGGCAAAAAAATGCTACCAAGGGATATTTGTTGTGTCCTAGCTGTCTAATGGGATAATTCAGATCAAAGAGCAACACTTCTTCAGAGTATTAAGGCACAATTGAGGGGTCAAACTATGAACAGTTTGTGCATTTTTTTTCTAGTAAGCTCGCTCCATCCATATTAAAAAATTTGTTAACAGTGTCAATCTATGATTGACACTCCATCTTACTCAGGAAAAAATGTAGGAGCACGGGTAGGGTGAACCCTTAAGGACACACAGCAAAAGGCCAAATCAACAAGGCTATCTAGCAAGCAAAGTTTGCTGCTGCTAATCTAATCTCTACTGAATATTCAGTGCTTATATTATGTTGAATAGAGTGACATCAAGACTATAGTACCAACCCAAGCTAAAATGCATAGAAATATTATGATAGGGCAACAATGGTGTCGAAAACCCTCCTGATATTATGAATCCAATTAACTTACAACAAATGGCAACACTAAAATTTTAGTCGATGAAAGTGAAATACAGGAATCACCACAGCTAGAAGTGTACTTTATTTCCAAAATATTCCGAGACTTCGGAATATTGTTTTGCCTAAGTTACTTCTTCAATTTTCATAAAGAAAATAGATATAATTAAGAACTGAACAGAAGATAACATCAGCTTACTCCTTGCAGCACTTGGAGGAAGCATGGAGCCCTTCAATGGAATTGAGTTCCCCTAGCACAGAAGAATAGTTTGTTGTATTCCAGAGAAATGATTATCTTTTGATAAAACGGTAGCTAGATACTAGCAATATAGTACAAGGAGGAAAGGGTTATCTTAATAACACTTGGAATCTACAGTAGAAAAGAACACTTGGAAAGATGGAACTGGCAGAGAAGTGACAACTAAACCATTTGGTGGTAAAAGACTCTAGACATCTATAAAAATGGTGATCATTTGTGTATGCTCAATTGCTAATTACTACTACTCGTGTTGGTAGACTGCTGATCAGTAGTAGTTTTGTGCATTACTAGGACATCCTGGTGAACAATACTAACTTTTCTTGCGTAGTAGTAACATTACTCAGTCAAGGAAAAGTAGTCCTACATTACCATACTAGCGTACATATATCTACATCACAAGAAAACACATACTGCCAAGTCTTCTAAACCATTTAACGAACCTAGCTACTTCTAGTGATAACAAACTACAGCCAATGCCATTGCCTTGGGCATCATATTTGTATCACCAAAAGTCAATGCTTCTGGCATTTGATCTGATCTGATCAACAACGTTCATCCTAGACTCCTCCGATTCAATGTTCCTTGAGGACAAAATGAAGCCAAACCCACAGGGACAGTGAGGAAGCTACTACCACCTCTGCGTTCAGAGCAACACGTGCTCGCCAAAAAGGTCGACAGGGTTTGAAGCTGAAGCACCCATTCGAAGCAACTCGCTGCGAGTAGGAGGAGCAACCCAGCGCAGAGGATTCACTGAACAAAATAGACAGACATATACAATTATGTCAGGAATTGACGGGAAACAATATGTATGCACTACATTGCCATGCCACTAAACAACATTGTAGATGGTACCAAGACTAGGAATGAATGTAGAACATACTAAATAGTGTAATGCGTGATTTGAAGCATGCACTCTATTACCATTTCTACAACCATATCTGATTTGAAGCATGCACTCTATTGCATAGTTACAAGGAATAAACCCCTTAAGTGTGTGTTACTCCTTTAGCAGTTGTAACTAAGCTAAGAGACTGATCAAGAACCAGATAAAATACTCCATGAGTGATATGGTGCAAAAGATTGGAGATTTTATAATATGCCCTGTTTTACTTCGGTTTTTTTTAATTTGCCACACAATACTTAGCCTTTTATCATTTGCGACGTATAGTAGACTAGTTCCTTGCTAACTTGACCTATTTCTCCATTAACTAATATATTGACTTTAATACATTGTGAAAACAGTACAAAAACAACACCCTTTTGATACATATACCTGGTTGAACCAAACCAGGCCCAGGGGATCGATCGATTGTTAGTTCGTTCCTCCTCTGCATCTGAAAACAACAGAGGAGCTGGGCCGAGTCGAGCCTTCGGAAGAGCTCCTGTGTTGGCCTCGCCCCTAAGTCGTCATCAAGCGCAGCGACCGGACGACGGGTGACAGTGGCCGGACCATGGGTGGCGCAGCCGGAAGGCTACCATGAAATGCAGCTAGAACTTTTTCAAGGAAGGCACGCCATGGACGCTCAGCCTGAAGATGATGGCCTTCTGTATGCCCTTTGTAATAACAAAAGATCAGCTGCTAGAAGATGCAACCTGATGAAATAACAGGTGTATGTGAAGCACCAGCTTCAGCCATCGCCATAGCAAGTCTCCTACAATTTAAACATCGGATTATAAAATAACCATCGTCGACGGCCTACTCGAAAACAAAATAGTAACTTTCAGTTAGTGAGGAAACATTGAATTATCTCTGAATATTGAAAGCTGAACATATGCAAGGGTCATTCCACATGTGTGCTAAGCAAGGATTAACAATTGATAAAAAAATAACCTTGTTTCTTAAGTACAAGTTAGGATTTTTTTTAAAGTCATACATTAAAGAAATTATGTGAGGAAGATTAACAAACTGTTCTGCAACATGCTAGGAATAAATAGCAAAAAAACTTATTAACTCCTGTGAGGAACAATACCTATAATTAGGCTTCTCTGCACTACAGGGTTGGATATGTTCATGATAGCGCTAGACTATCAGCAACATCAATCAACACATAGGTTTACACAGATATTTTGTCGAACTATACAATGCATCAAAATTCAGAACAGTCTATTGTTTGCAGCCAACGTCATATACCTACACTTGTTATTGAATAGCACAGCTAGATTTCAAGAAGCATATTCCTACATTGCATCAGTGTATCACAACATGGTTGATCAGAACTTGAAGTGGATCAGATCCCAAACAAACCTGAAAAACTTCTGTGTACGCAAGTAACTTACCTTCCCAAACGGAAATAGGGCCAAAAATTACAGGAAATGAGGGAAAGTCAAGTGGGAGGAATCGGTTACCTGGATCGTGGATGCAGTTCGTGGTGGTCGTTCATGGTTATGACCTCCCTTGGGCGGGACGCAGGTGAAGCTAATCTTCGCCGAAGAGGGCGGGCGGTGCTTCCTCGGGCGCTTGTCGTCGTGGAGGCCTGCTGCGGCGCCGAACCTGGCGCTGGTGGTTCACGCTAATGCGGGGATGTCACCTTGCGTAGAGCGCCGCTCAGATCCAATCCAAAGACGCACGCAAACCCCTTGCTCGCTGCCGGGGATAGGTGCGCCCCTCTGATGGCATCTCGCCCCTTCGTTGGTTTCCCCAAGTGTAAGGTTGAGATGTAGTGCAGCATTAGTTTTCCCTCGGTGAAGATACCAAGGTTTGTCTCCAGCAGGAATCCAGAGATGATAAGTAGGTGTCAGCGGCGCAACTGATGCGTACCTGCACACAGACACAGATAACTTTGTTCCCAACGAAGTTCAGAGAGGTTGTCCATCTCTCCGGTCTTGTAGTTTACAAAGGATAAAATGCAAGAGATAATGATAGCAAATAAAAGCGCTAAAGTAAATGTAGCGTGGAAACAGTGATAAGGATATGGACCGGGATACGTGATGTTCCCTAGTGATGTCTCTCTCCCAAAAGATGATAAAATTGCTATGCGAGGTAAACAAACTACAGAAAGGCAATTGACAGGATTATGAACGCACCGCAATGCTAACTATGCTACAAAAGAAAGGAAGAGGTTCAAAAGCACGGGCAGTACGCCAAAGTAAGTAGACCGAAATCCAACTGCATCTACTACTAATCATCCACCTTGAGATATCTATCCAGAACATCTCGTTGGTATTAAGTTGCGAGCCCCACGCAAAGTGTAAACCCAAAGCAACAGACAACTGCATTAAAAAGAACTTTGCGTAAAGTAAACAATCCTTGCAACCGCGGTTACAAGCACCATTGTTTTCCCCCTTGTGGCAACAGCACATCCCCTGGACTCATGTTTCTGTCACTCAAGCGTGTCATCAGGGAGGCATGAACCCACAATCTAGCACAACACTCCCTCTTGGAGTCACTACCTACTACTTGGCCAAAGCAATAAACAGCAACGGGGAACATGCAAGAATTACTTAGGAACAAAATTATAAAAGATAGAAACCAAATATATTACTCTATCACAATCTGAACATAATCTCAAATTCCATCAGATCCGATCAAACTCAACATAGCAATAGCAGAAATATTACAAAGGTGCCTCGATCATGTAGGGCAGCTCACGAGGTCTAAACAATGAAGATCAAAGAGGGGAGGAGAACATCACATAGCTACTGATCACGGACCCATGGTCCAAGAAAGACTACTCACGAGACATCCGGGGAGCATCCATGGTGGAGAGGAGACTCCCGGAGGTCAATCCTCCCTCCGGCAAGGTGCCGGGAAGGGGTCTTCTGGTGCTCCCGATCTTGGAAGCGCGGCGGCGGCGGAACAGAGGCGAGTTCGCGGAATAGGGTTCTCGTTCTGGAGTTTTCCAGTGACGGGGGATAAATAGGCGAAAGTGGGCAGCCAGAGGTGGGCCAGGGGCCCCAGGCGCCCCCCCTGGCGCGGCCAGGGGTGGGGCCGCGCCGGGTGGCCGCCTGGCCCCACCTTGGCCCCCCTCTGGCCCCTCCCGGGCTCTTCTGGAAGCTTCCTGTACGCTGATTTTTTCTGTATTTTTCCTGGAATTTTTCTGGCATTTTTTATATGGGGGAAAACTGAAATAGAAAAACAGCAGAAAACAGGAACTGGCACTGGGGTGCACTGAGTTAATAGGTTAGTCCAAATATGATCAAAAGTGTATGAAAGTGTATCTAGATCATAGCAATATCACACAAAACATGCATGGAGCAAGCAGAAATTATAGATACGTTTTGGACGTATCAACATCCCCAAGCTTAATTCCTGCTCGTCCTCGAGTAGGTAAATGATAACAACATAATTTCTGTGGTGCCATGCTAGCAACCATAAAATAACTTTGAAAAGTACAGCAATCAAGGTTAGAGATTCAAATCAAGTCATAACATGCAAGAGTCTATATTAGCATTGAAACAAGTAACAAAAGAACAAAAGGTGCAAGAGCTCTCGCTGTCCGTGACTCGAATGTCTCCAAATGGTGTTTGCGTGCAAGAAAGGGGATAGGGAATACGAGGAAAAAGTATTTTTGTGTTGAGAACTCAATCTACTAAAGTTTCACACTTGGTCTTCTTTGGAATCTTATCCTGACTCGTCCCTAGACCACTAGCCAGGTACAAGTCAATTTGATCCACTCCTTTTCGATATTTTGAGCACTCATGCAATGGATGAGCGTAAGCACGAAAGTTGACACTTAGGATGGCAAAGAGAGAATATGGTGGAGGAGGAAGACAAAAAGGATGAGAAAGGCTCACATCAATGAGGACAATCATAGGCAAGAGATGCCAAATGATAGATATGATGTGAGGAGTAGGGATTGCCATGCAATGGATGCACATACGAGCTAAGAAGCTCTCCAATAGCTATATGCATAATGATCATCTCTATGGAGTACAAGGATATAGAGGGAGTACTACTGTGGATCTCTCAAAAGGATAGTAGTTTTTCCCCTTTCTCTCTTTTTATTTCTTTTTCTCTTTTTCTATTTTTTGTATTTTTTTGTGGCCTCAATGGCTCTTTCTATTTAACTCTCATTTGTCCTCTTTGGGATCTTTTAATGTGTCCACTTTGGGATCTTTTCCTCACTTAAGGGCAACACTCTATTTTACAAGAAGGTAAAGGAGATCTTTCACACTTTACAAGGTACTCAAAACATAAAGTAGATGTAACTAACATGAAGTATGAAATGTATACTACTGCCAGTGTAGCAGGAACATGTATGACATGAAGATCAAGTCATGAAGAGGTGGAAGTTGCATGGCAATATAACTCGGAAAGGCTATGGAAATGCCTTGATAGGTAGGTATGGTGGATTTTTTGAGGAAAGATAAAGGGAGGCCTATGATGACAGAGCGTATCATGCCAAGGGTTTGGACATACCGGCGAAGGTGGGAACCAACTCTCGGAGTGAGAAGAAGGCAATGCACGGCACAGGAGAGGCTAGAAAAATATGGGAAGGTGGAAGTGTCAACTCTCAATACTTACATTAGTCCGAAGAACTCATGCACTTATTATCGGTAACTCTCAATCTAATGAGGAGGTTCACAAAGAGACAAGTACCCCGAGGAGGAGTGTATGGGGGTTTGGTTATCCTTGCGCATCCTCGACTCATGGTACGTGAGTGTTCTCTGATATTCGACTCCTCAGAAGAGTAGTGATCCATCTAGTAGCTAGAGTTCTCAAATAGTTTTGTAGGTTTTGAAAATAAACACGGATTGCCCAAAATACGACACCTATAACTAATAGGCAAGATCTCTTGACACCAAAATTCCAAACATTACTCATAACAATACCTCAAAACTATTGCAAGCTACTACTAGAATTAAATAGCAACCTCAATTACCTACTTTCAAGACAAAACACAACTCAGTGCAACAACCAACTCTCTTTAACAAGATAAACATGAAAACTAAAAAGAGTTCCAGCAACAAACTAAACAAAAGCCAAGGCTCTTGCTAAAGACAAACTAAGACTAAAACTAAACAAGGCAGTAGCTATGAAAAGATAAAGAACACACAACAGCAAAAAGATAGGCATGAAGAATCCTATGATGTGTTCAAAATTTTGAAAGTGGAGCGTGTTTCTCTCCCACACAAAGTAAGAAAGGATCTAACTTGTTATGAATAGCAAGCAAAGCTAAAGAAACGAAAAACAAAACCTAAGAGCGAGACGCTCCAAGGATAGCACATAACACATGAAGTGATAAAAATATAGTGAGACGAAGGACGAACCGATGATTGTTGATGGAGAAGGGGATGCACGGGGGCATCCCCAAGCTTATACGCTTGAGTCTCCTTGAATATTTTTTGGGGATTCATGGGGGCATCCCCAAGCTTGAGCGCTTGACACTCCTAGATCTTCTTTCATCATCTTCCATCGCACACTTGAAAACTGCCTTCATACATAACTCATCATAAGCTGATTAGAGAGGTTAGTACCATTAATAAATAATTTTTCTCCACTGGATATAAAGATATTATTGAAGAGCTACTGTTTCCCAAGAGTGCCAAAAAGTTTTTTCAAAGAAAACGCAAGCTTAAGGTTTGCAAAAGTTAGGAGAGACAAAACATGGCAGAATCTGTGAAAAACAGAACAGCAGATAGTAAAGATTTTTTTAGGGGCACTTCTGCAACTCAAATAAAAAAGCCCAGAACATACGGAAGTTTCGTAATTGTATAGAGCATACTGTGTAAAAAATTCAGCTCAAAAAGATGAACTGGGATTTTTCTGGAATTTTTATGGTCACTAGGACAGAATCTGTTTTCTGGACAGCATGTCACAACTTTTACTTCCCTTGCCGTAAGAGGCTATAACTTGGCACAAAGCTGAAAAATAAAGATACAATGATGTTGATACAGTAGTAACTATCATCAAGACACAACAAAAGCAAAAATAAACACCTAAATTCGTTGCGGGCTGCCTCCCGAAAGCGCTTCTTTAAAGCCATTAGCTAGGCATAATGCAAAAACAAGAATCAAGTTTTATCAAGAGAAAGAGAATAACTAGCCCGAGTAACGGACTTAAAAGGTAACTTGATTTTCTTTCTAGGGAAGTGTTCCATCCCCTTTTTGAATGGGGATTGGAATTTTATATTCCCCTCTTTCATGTCAATTACCGCACCAACGGTGCGAAGAAAAGGACGTCCCAAAATAATTGGACATAAAGGTTCACACTCTATATCCATAACAATAAAATCAACGGGAACATAGTTGTCATTGACAATGATAAGAACATCGTTGATCTTACCCAAAGGTTTCTTTATGGAAGAATCAACAAGACGAACACCAAAAGAACAAGGCTCAAAAGGCTTCAATTCAAACATATCAAATATTCTTTTGGGCATAACAGAGGTACTAGCTCCAACATCACATAAAGCATAGCAAGAGAAGTTATTAAATTTAATTTTGATCATAGGGTCCCAACCATCCTCTATATTCCTAGGTATGGAGGCTTCTACTCTAAGCTTCTCCTCCGTAGCTTTGATGAGAGCATTGTGGTATGCTCCGTGAAGGCAAGATTAAGTGTGCTAGTGTGGGGGTCTCTAGACATTTTGTGTAACAAGGTAATAACTTCTGAGAGGGTACAACTATCAAAATCAATATCACTACTATCAAAGGTGGTAGTAGTGTCATCTAGGCTCACTTGTTTGAAACCCTCTATGTTCATAGGAGTTTCTTTATCTATGGTTGAGGTATTAGCATCACCATTAATAGGTCCAACGGGACTAGGAGTGCATTGGGTGCTAATAGTTTGAGTGTCCTCAACAATTTGGATAGTGGCAACTGTGTGGTGTGTAGGAATGCTCTTAATTCTATCCTCTTCCTATTTTTCTCTAGCACATCTTTCTTTGAGTTTAGCCAACATCCTAATATTTTTATTGATTTGTAACTGGATAGCATTAATAGGAGTGGTCTTATTCTCCTCAAGAGGGGAGGTTCTAATTTTAAGCATCTCAATATCAAGGGCTAAGCTTTCTACCTTCAAAGAGAGGTTATCTATTTTAGATAATTTCTCTTCTATATTTTTGTTGAAGGCTTTTTGGGTAGTGATAAAATCTCTAAGCATGCTTTCCAATTCAGAAGAGGGGTTCTTGTTGCTAGGGTAAGTGTTGTTGTTCCCATAGTTGGATGGAAACGGTCTAGGATTGCTAGCAAAATTTCCCCTATAAGCATTGTTGTTGAAGTTGTTTCTAGAAATAAAGTTCACATCTACTTGTTCTTGAGCAACCAAAGAATTTAAAGGGACATCATGAGGTTCAATAGAGGGTTGCTTGGTAAGTAGAGACATAATTAAGTCAACTTTTTCATTGAGGGAGGTAATTTCCTCGACAGAATTTACCTTCCTACCTGTTGGAGCGCGTTCGGTGTGCCATTGGGAATAATTGGTCATCATTTCGTCGAGAAGCTTCATGGCAGCACCAAGTGTAGTTGACATAAAGGTTCCTCCCGCTGCCGAATCTAACAGGTTCCACGAGGTAAAGTTCAAGCCTGCATAAAAAGTCTGGATAACCATCCAAGTAGTCAAACCATGTGTAGGGCATTTCTTAACAAGAGATTTCATTCAATCCCAAGCTTGGGCAACGTGTTCATTATCCAATTGCTTAAAATTCATAATATTACTCCTCAATTGGATAATCTTAGCAGGAGGGTAGTACTTCCCTATAAAAGCATCTTTGCACTTATCCCAAGAATGTATGCTATTTCTAGGCAAAGATTGAAACCAGATTTTAGCATCTCCCCTTAAAGAGAAAGGAAAGAGCTTGAGCTTAACAACATCACCTTCTACTTCTTTATACTTTTGCATATCACATAATTCAACAAAATTATTCAAGTGTAAATCAGCATCATCTCCAGCACCAGAGAATTGATCTCTCATAACAAGGTTTAGCAAAGCATGTTTAATTTCATAAGAGGTAGCTGAAGTGGCAGGTGTGGCAATGGGAGTGCAGATAAAGTCCTGGTTTTTATGACTAGTGAAGTCACACAACTTGGTGTTTTCAGTGGAACCCATAGTAGCAGCAAGTGTGGCAGATTTTTTTGATATTTTTGATAAAAGACACAAAGATAAAAACTGAAAGATAAACTAACAAGACTAAAAAACAAAGGTAAAGGGTAGTGTGCAACTCCCCTATCTTAGCACTTGGAGTCCCCGGCAACGGCGCCAGAAAACTTTCTTGATGGCTTCTCGCCCAACTAACAGCAGTTTTCCCTCGGTGAAGATACCAAGGTTTGTCTCCAGCAGGACTCCAGAGATGATAAGTAGGTGTCAGCGGCGCAACTGACGCGGACTTTCACACAGACACAGAAAACTTTGTTCCCAACGAAGTTCAGAGAGGTTGTCAATCTCTCCGGTCTTTTTGTTTACAAAGGATAAAATGCA
The DNA here is from genome assembly GCA_950022295.1 of Bromus sterilis. Lineage (NCBI taxonomy): Eukaryota > Viridiplantae > Streptophyta > Magnoliopsida > Poales > Poaceae > Bromus > Bromus sterilis. The sequence goes on along the minus strand of OX465596.1, from coordinate 338,877,441 downwards.
AGGGATAATGATAGCAAATAAAAGTGGTAAAGTAAATGTAGCATGGAAACAGTGATAAGGATATGGACCGGGATACGTGATGTTCGCTAGTGATGTCTCTCTCCCAAAAGACGATAAAATTGCTATGCGAGGTAAACAAATTACAGAAAGGCAATTGACAGGATTATGAACGTACCGCAATGCTAACTATGCTACAAAAGAAAGGAAGAGGTTCAAAAGCACGGGCAGTACGCCTAAGTAAATAGATCGAAATCCAACTGCATCTACTACTAATCATCCACCTTGAGATATCTATCCAGAACATCTCGCTGGTATTAAGTTGGGAGCCCCACCCAAAGTGTAAACCCAAAGCAACAAACAAGTGCATTAAAAAGAACTTTGCGTAAAGTAAACAATCCTTGCAACCGCGAGTACAAGCACCGTTGTTTTCCCCCTTGTGGCAACAGCACATCCCCTAGACTCATGTTTCTGTCACTCAAGCGTGTCATCAGGGAGGCATGAACCCACAATCTAGCACAACGCTCCCTCTTGGAGTCACTACGTACTACTTGGCCAAAGCAATAAACAGCAACGGGGAACATGAAAGAATTACTTAGGAACAAAAATATAAAAGATAGAAACCAAATATATTACTCTATCACAATCTGAACATAATCTCATAATCCATCAAATCCGATCAAACTCAACATAGCAATAGCAGAAATATTACAAAGGTGCCTCGATCATATAGGGCAGCTCACGAGGTCTAAACAATAAAGATCAAAGAGGGGAGGAGAACATCACATAGCTACTGATCACGAACCCATGGTCCAAGAAAGACTACTCATGAAACATCCGGGGAGCATCCATGGTGGAGAAGAGACTCCCGGAGGTCAATCCTCCTTCCGGCAGGGTGCCGGGAAGGGGTCTTCGGGTGCTCCCGATCTTTGAAGCGCGGCGGCGGCGGAACAGAGGCGAGTTCGCGGAATAGGGTTCTCGTTCTGGATTTTTCCCGTGACGGGGGATAAATAGGCGAAAGGGGGCAGCTAGAGGTGGGCCAGGGGCCCCAGGCGTGGGGCCGCGCCGGGTGGCCGCCTGGCCCCCCCTTGGACCCCCTCTGGCCTCTCCCGGGCTCTTCTAGAAGCTTCCTATATGCTGATTTTTCTGTATTTTTCCCGGAATTTTTCTGGCATTTTTTATATGGGGGAAAACTGAAATAGAAAAACAGCAGAAAATAGGAACTGGCACTGGGGTGCACTGAGTTAATAGGTTAGTCCAAATATGATCAAAAGTGTATGAAAGTGTATCTAGATCATAGCACTATCACACAAAACATGGATGGAGCAAGAAGAAATTATAGATACGTTTTTGGATCCACTCCACGGAGTCGCGCCCGTGACGGAGGCAGAATCCCTAGCCGTCTCGGATCTGGCGTGACTAGACCACAAGCTCGATCTGGTTCTTGGGATGGGGGTGGCGGTGCGAGGGGAGGGGGTGGCGTGGCTAAACCACCGGCTCGATCTGGTGGTGCATGGGGAGGGAGTGGCCGCGCGAGTAGGTAATCTAGGGTTTACCACTTTACCAATTTCGGGATAAGATGGAGGTGGGATAAATGGGTGGGGAAATTGGCAATGGGCGGGAGAAATTTCGGGAACAAAAGAAAGATTGGAGAAGTATAGCGGCAAAGAAAGATTGGAGAATTTTTTTGGTTTGAATAAATATTAAGAAGTTTTCGGTTTTCCAAGGATATAAAATAAATTGAGTAGAAATAATGATCAAATCCATACTAAAAATATGTAATAGAATAAATAAAAATAGTAAATGTGCGACGATGGCCTTCTCGTCCTTTTATGGGAGGGTGAACCGGAGTATGTTGCCTAAAAACCCAACATTCTCGTCGTGGCGACGGTCATAAAAAAAGATTTGAGCGATGCAAAACGGGTTGTTCTATGAATTATATATCTTCGCACTTTGTGAAACAAATAATAACAATAATAGCAAACGGCCAGGCTCGTTATTTTCTTACACCTCTCATAAAAGGATAAATTTCCGCCGATTCAGCACGAAACAGGTTGAATTTGAAATACATATGATTAATAATTTGATCTTTTTCCCAAATATAATTTCTAGGTACATATGTACATATTTCATCAAGATCCACTAAGAATTTTGCTAGATTCAACCCCTAACCAAGAACGGTCATGTTCGTCGTTTTGACCATAGTTTGAAATTGGCATATAAAATTCATAAAAAATTATAGTTTTAAATAGCCAGCTATAGCCTCGTTATAACTTTTTGAGCATGTGCCCTTAAATGATACTCATGTACAATAATCTGATAATAGCCCGATATAGCCTGTTATAGCTTCGTTATAGCTGATTTGAAGGGTCGACGTTATTTGACATGGCTCCCTATTTAAAACATTGTAAAAAAGATAAAAAATGTCAAATCTTCGCGTTATGTCCTTGTCATGAAAAATAACAACATTGAAATATGGAAACTATTTTTAAAAGGTGTTCTAAAAAACGAGCTATCATGTATGAAGATACATGGCTTTCAAGCCAAATGATTAATATTATAGCCATACTTATGATATAGTTTATTCAAATAATCTCATATTTTGCACACATGTTAATTTTGGAATGGTAAACAATGTTGCATTAGGAAGTTTTCCTTTTCTTTGCACGACAATATCATTTTTCATGGTTTCTAAGTGTCAAAATTGAGTTTTTTTATGAAAACTTACCGAATATTAGTTGAGAAATTAGACCAAACTATTTTTTGAAAATTTTAGAGCATATCTTATGTACAGTTGACCAAATGGTTGCATGTAAAATATTTTTATACACCTCTCATAAAAAGACAAATTCTGATGATTTAGTAGCAAACATGTCAAATTTGAACTATAAGTGCTTAATTGTTTGCTCATTCTTTTTTCCAAACATAATTTATAGGTACACAAGTGCCTATTACATCAGAGATACACTCAAACTTTTGCAAGAATAAATACCTAGCTATCAACGCCCAATAGATGGATGAGTTGAGATCAAATGGACCCCACGAATGATATGTAAGCATAGTTGAAACAGGTTACAACATTATTATAATCGTCGTAAATGTTCTGACGATCTACAATGGTCATAATCGACTAAAAATAATGCCGTAAGCTGTGTGAATCAGTTTACGACGATTTGATCTTATGCAACTATGATGTTCTTGACTCACATCGTCATAATTTTATATGGATTTGACCCTCCTCAAACGGTTTACGGCCATCTTGTATGAAATCATCATAGATTTATGATGAATTCATTTACGACCTCTTAGAAAAGGTCATGTATGAGCGTATTTCTTGTAGTGTGTACTGGTGGTCCTGGCTGCTTTCATTGTCCGCGGGTCAGTTAACTCGAGGCAACGATAACGGTTGTCACGCAAGTTAATAAAATGACTAATGATTCAGTGAATGTCTTGAGTTGGCTATATGCCATGTACGCACTACCTACCCGTGGGAATTACGAGTTATGGGCTCCTCTTCTTCGTAGTGTCGTCCGAGGACTCTTCAGACGTCAGCAGTATTGCGGCCTGCGCCGGGAAGTGGTGTTGTCTTATTTGCTCGCGCGGTGGTGTATTATGTGTATTTGCTTTAACTTCACCGGCCAGCCTCGCACCGTGCAGGAGTACGTCGGGGTTAGGGTCCAAAGCCCCGCGTACATAGGATATAGTCCGTCAGATGACCTCTCTGTTGAGTTTGAAAGATGGGCTTTGAAGTGTCGGATAGCCTCGGCGGAGCGTTCCCTAACAAGGTGTCCGCCACCCTGGAGATCCGTGCGTGTAGTGTAACACAAGTGCACCCCTGCAGGGAAGATTAATCTATTCGAATAGCCGTGTCCACGGTAACAGGACGCTTTATGCTGAAGCTGGATCTTACCACTACAAACTATTATTATTAAACTGCATGGTTCCGGGTTTTCTTCCTCGCTGGGATGTCGAGGAGGGGAACTCGGAGGCATTGTTAATTATTACAACTTATTATTATACAATGCTTCAGCAACTTCTTCTGCATTGTCACTTTATGCTTTATATAAACTGTTGGCTGATTCTTACCTCATGCTGCAAGACATCGTTGGAAGATGCTAGTCTTCGATAGGCCTAGCTTCTTTCCCTTATTCTGATTTCTATCTTGCAGTCCACTATATATAGCCTCCCCTTTCCATTTGATACAATGCATAAATGCTTAGTAGCGGACGTAAGACTCGCGGGTATGCTAGATACTCACCTTTGCTTTATTTCCCCCCTTTATGTTTTGCCTGATCGTCCGCTGCAGTCGACGTTGGAGCCTTGGAGTCCCTGAGCAGGATATCCCCGATGCCGACCACCGCAACGTGAAGATCCCTGATACCTTCTACGACGTCGAGTTCCCCGTTGACCAAGAGTAGTTTGGAGGTTCCCAGGCAGGAGGCCTCGCCTTTTCGACCGTTGTTGATATTTGTGCTAGCCTTCTTAAGGCAACCTTGTATTCTTGTGTATGTACTCAGATACTATTTCTTACGCTAACTTTGTGCTTTCGAGCTGTTGTATTCGAGCCCTCATTGCCCCTTGCTTGTATTAAACAGCTTGTATTATTTTATTTGTAGAGTTGTGTTGTGATATCTCAGCGTGAGTCCCTAATCTCGATCGTGTACCTTGCGTGTATGATTACTGTAAACGGCTTGATTTTGGGGGCGTCACAGGGTGTGATGGGTGCTAATAGTTTGGACATCCTCAACTACTTGGATAGTAGCTACTGTCTGGTAGGTAGGAAGGCTCTTAATTCTATCCTCTTCCTTGGGAATGACTTCTGGTTTGGCTGCCATCTGGTTTATCAAGGTAGATTGGGTGTGGGACATGTTTCAAACATAGGTCTTAATGGTAGTGAGTCTAGTTTGGAGGATGGAAATGTCACTATTCAGGCTCTCAAGTTGTTTGCTAATGTTTTGCAGGATAGAGGAGTGCTCATCTAATTGTCTGGAAAAAGCCTTGTTTTTTTCAAACTGTGTGTGCACATAACTTTTGGTGGCTTTTTCTATTTCTATAAGTTTCTCATAGCTAGGTAGGTCTCTTTCCCTATAATTCTGGCTGTAGGAGTTGCTATTACCGTTCCCATAAGTGGATGGAAACGGTCTAGGATTACTAGCAAAGTTCTAGAGCAACCAAAGAATTCACATCTATTTGTTCTTGAGCAACCAAAGAATTTAAAGGAACATCATGAGGATCAATAGGAGCTTGCTTGGTAAGTAGAGACATGATAAGTTCAACCTTTTCATTTAAAGAGGAGATCTCCTCGACATAATTTATCTTCTTACCAGTTGGAGATCTTTCGGTGTGCCACTAAGAGTAGTTCAGCATCATCTCATCAAGTAGCTTTGTATCAGCACCAAGTGTGGTTGACATAAAAGTTCCTCCCGCGGCCGAATCTAACAGGTTCCGCGAGGTAAAGTTCAAGCCTGCATAAAAAGTCTGGATAACCATCCAGGTAGTCAGTCCATGTGTAGGGAAGTTTTTGACGAGCTTCTTCATACATTCCCATGCTTGGGAAACGTGTTCATTATCCAATTGCCTGAAATTCATAATGTTACTCCTCAATTGAATAATTTTAGCAGGGGAATAATACTTCCCGATAAAAGCATCCTTGCACTTATCCCAAGAATCTATGCTATTCTTAGGCAAGGATTGAAACCAGATTTTAGCTTCATCCCTCAAAGAGAAAGGAAAAAAGCACTACTAGGGAATGCCCTTTTAGTGGTGCCCTTTTTTTGTGTTTAGTGGCGCATTAGGGATGCGCCACTAACTACAAGCCACTAATAAGGGCTTAGAGGTGGCGCATTCTGGATGCGCCACCACTAAGGCCCTTAGGCGTGGCGCATCTCAGAATGCGCCACCTCTAAGCTCTTAGGGGTGGCGCATTCTGGTTTGCGCCACGCCTAAGGGCCTTAGGGGTGGCGCATTCACAGTGCGCCACTAAATCCTGACAAAATTGGCCACTAAAGAATTACAGAAAACAAAAAAAAGAATTACAGAAAAGAATAAAAGCATTACAGATATTTTTATTATATTACAGAAATGAAAAATACAATATAACAATGAGGCCAACAATTATTGATACAAAAGAATTGCATTATAATTTTTATTACAAAGATTTACAAAGGTTTAGAGGCCAACAAGATTCACATCCATCACAAAATTACAATGAGTCCAACAATTATTGAAAACCGAAAGCTACTTTCGTCATCATATCTTGTTTGCTCTTCAACCTGCACAAAACAAAGCTTTAGAGGTCACATCCATATGAATCATACCAAAGGAGAACAAAGCAATCTAGCATCTATTCTTATCAACAACTTAAAGCAAGTCGATCAATGGTGAGAAGCATGCACATATGCATAAAAATGCATATGCAGTGACCTTTATACACAAAGAGCACCAAGAGTATTTGACACTACCATCTACTACACAAAGAGTACATCCAAATTACATCCAAATTACACAAAGAGTACATTCAATTGTTCTGACTCGGCTCGAGGAATGGGCGGCATCCTTCTTTCGTCATGTAAGGCCTTGTGTCACGCAGGGCCTTTAGGCGGACTTCTATCTCCCCATTGGATGGTGCAATGTTGGAGTGGAAGATCGCCCCCTTCATTTGTACTTCATGACGGATGATAGTCGCCATCATTGGATGGTGTTGTCCTAGGTGTGGTCCCCCTTTCCCCCGTCATTAAACGCATTTAGCTCTTCGGCCATAGGCATATTTGGTTGAAACAGTCACTAAGGACTGTCGGCTCGTCCTCGTCGTATCCGGGGGGGGTTGAATGGGAGGTTCAACTCTCTCGTAGCCCGAAATCACGAGAGAGATTTGAACCCTATGCATCTCCGGTGCCATCGGCATATTGTGCATGATTCGATTTTGTGGTTGAACGATTTTACCTTTGGCAACATCCTTCAACTCGCCGTCCACGACTTGTAATAAAATGCATGGAGTGTCCTCCTGCGAAAGAGATATATATATATGCATGTACGGCATCAGAGAGATTCCACTAAAAAAGGCAAGGAGATGAAGTCCTCTTTTGAGTTGCAGACGCTTATAGTTACCTTGAGGGCGTCGAGGTCGGCTAGTGAAGAGACCCTGCCGATGACGGCGGGCATGCAAGAGACGGAGGGCGCGCTGCCTCCCGTGGCGCCGGTCGCCCTATTTGCGCTGCCGCCGGGTGCATTATTGTTATGCCCCGGTTGCTCGATCGTGGCCGGAGGAGTTACCATCACGTTCGGCGTCGCCGCCGCGGTGTTGGCGGCCGGAGTCACCAATACGCCGGGAGTCGGTGCGAGAGCCACCACTACGGCCGGAGTCGGGACTGCAGGCGCCGCGGTGCCCGAGTTGCTGCCGACCTTGCTGGGGACTGGTATGGGCCCTTTTCCACCACGCGCTTGCCAATTCGCAAGCGACTGCATCATATCTGGAAGGAGAGCGTTCATCGTCTTCGCCACTTCGTACTGGACAAGCTGCGGAAGCATGTTCACCTTCTCCTCCAGTCCACGAACATAAGCGGCATCTTCTTCGGTCCTTCTCGCCTTGCGCCCCTCGAACCGAACTGCTCCGCCGATTTTCCATAATATTCGGACCAATTTAGGTCCGCACCAAAGCCGACCACACGGCCGGCTGATGATGGCTTCGCCGTCACGTCGTCAACCTTCTTGACCTTGTTCAACGCCCTGTTAAAGGCGTTGTCCCACGGGCCGGCCGGCTTAACCGACGACTCCTGCGATGAGGCGATTTTCATTTCCGCTTGCTGCAAAAAGAATGTGAAATGTTAAGAAATTGTGAACTTCACTCGAGAATTCAATCGACAAGGTCGCGTGGTAAACTACTTACCACGGAAGTCGTAAACTCCTGAATCTTAGGATCGATAATTATTTTCGAGGTTGCTTTGTCCTTATAGCTCCGGGCCCTCACAAAGAATTCGGTTTGCGGATCATCTTTGTATTGCTGGAAGGGGTTAGGTATGCCCGCAGCGGCGTACTCGGCATCCTCCTTGTCCCATTTAGGCTTGGAACTTTTGTAACCACCGGCTCCGAGACGGTGGTTACCTACGACCTGCGACCGCATGGCCTTGCCCTTTGCACTCGCGGCCTTGGCTTGCTCGGACTCAGACCTAGCCTTGAAAAGGTTGTAGGTAGCTTCGTCGATCAACGACTCTTTCTCCTTGAGCTCCTCCCAGGTTTTGTTCTTTTCAAAAATTGCCCTCTTCACCCGGGTTTTCCAACCGGACAAGGCCTTGCTCATCTTCCTGAGGGCCCATGTGTTTACTTTGTTCCCTCTGAGTTTGGTGTTATCGTACGGCTCCGGAAACTTGTATCGTCCGTGCAGCTTGTTGATAAGAAACTGACAATAATGAATATTCTCACGACTCCTGATGTTAATCGTGGTGATCGGCACGGTGTTGCGGAGGATCGCCGCGACTTGACGGTCGTACCCTTCCGAAAAACGTTTGGGCTCTTTAGGAATCCCGACGGCGGTCACAACAGTAAACTCTTGCCTGATGACGCCGACCTTGGTCGGTTTCCGATTCCTCTTCTTCGACTGGGTACCATCTGTGTTGGAGCGACCGGTCCCATCATCCTCGCCGATGTTCCTCTCGCCGTCTGTCGTACCGGCCTCCTCCTCTAGGTCATCATCCGATGAGTCGGACTCCGACTCTATCTCCTCCTCATACTCCTCCTCGCCCGGAGGTACTTCCTCTTCTCTCTGCTCCTCGACCTCCTCCTGGGAGTATTCCCAAAATTGCTTCCTTTTTTCTCCCGGCTGAGAAGAAGGACCGGCGTCGGCTCCGGTCGACATGTTTGCACTAGTACAATATTAAGAAATACAACTACTTATTTAATTAGCACAATAAATAAATGCAAATACTCTCATGTTAAGAAAAATAGCAAAGGTCATGCACGAATTCACGGAAAAATTCGGCATGACCTTTGCTCTTTTTCTTAACATGAGAGTGCCCCATTCTCAACCGAAACGGAAGTTAATCAACATTTCGGGAGAAAGGGGATAATAATTTGTACCTGCACAAAACAAATGCCTACATGTAGGCACAACAATGCACAAAAATAGATATTCAAACAGTAGATATTCAAGAAACATATATATAGGTAAATTTCATATGGTAAACAATGCATTGCAAATTCTGTATACTTGCAAATGGATAAAAAATGAGCTTGACTAAAACAGCGGACAAATTCTTATTTTGTCACCATCCCCAAAGCCATGATGCTCCACAAGAACAAAAGAGTATGATATATTGTGATGTGGTTTGCAATATATAGGAGGCTAGTACTAAAGTGCAAAAATTTTGAGTGTTTTAATTGTAACATGATGTTCAATGCTGCTCTACTGTCCTAGCTCTTGCAAGACTCATAACACTTTCAAAATTCTACACACAAACATCACACACACAAACATCACACACACAGATTCTACACATGACACACACACAAGACACACACACACACATGACACACACAGGACACAAAAAACAGCAAGCAACAAAAATATTCTTATCTCTCTATATATAGATATCTATCTATCTTTGTTATCCTAGGCATTCTTATCAAAATTTTAAAAAATCCTAGCAATTCTTATCAAATTATCTATCTCTCTCACTCAATAGCTCTCCCTCTATCTATCTTAAAACAGTGACCCTAAGAAAATTTTCAAATCAAAATTTGTACAAATCAAATCAAATCAAAAAATTTATTTTTATTTATACTAGCAATTGTAAATGGCACATAACCAATTTCACTTCAAAAAATCAACAGAAATAATCCTAGCAATAATCAAAATCAACAACAATAATCCTAGCAATAATCCTAACAATAATCCTGGCAATAATCCTAACAATAATCCCCCCAAAGGATTTATGAGCAGCAGGAGGAGTGGGGGTTGGGGGCGGCGCCATGGCCACCACGACCGTCGTCGGAAGCCAGCAAGGGGAGGGAGGGGGTACCTAGCGGTGGAGGGGCATCGCCTAGGTCGCCGTGGAGGGGTCGGGGCGGCTCCGGTGAACGGCGGGGGCGGGGGCGGGGGCGTCTGCGGTGGAGGCAGTCGGCGAGGAGAGGGGGGATTCCGGTGGCGCGAGGGGCTCCGGTGCGGCGAGGGGCTCCGGTGCGGCGGCGCTAGGGCTCCGGTGCGGCGAGGAATGGGGAATGGGACGAGCGAATGGGGAATGGGCACGGGAAAGGGGAGGGGCCCGATGGAGGTTAAGGCTTAGGGGTGGCGCATTTCGCCAGAATGCGCCACCAACAGGTTTCTTATGCGTGGCGCATCTCGGCAAAATGCACCACGCATAAGAAACCTGTTGGTGGTGCATTCTGGCGAAATGCGCCACCCCTAAGAGCACTTAGTGGCGCATTTCATCAATATGCGCCACCCCTAAGCCTTTTTTATTTTTTAATTAAAGTTTAAACAATTATTTATTTTTTAATTAAAGTGAAACCATTTAAAAATAATAATTATGGAGTACATTTTTCTATAAAATTGGTCAAACTTTATTAAGATTGACTTGGACCAAATCTTATATGCGGAGTAAAAAGAAACGGAGGGAGTACCTGCTCTAACCGACCTTTTGAGAATGGTGCTTCGATTGTGTATCGTCGATGTTCATACACTTCAAACTATGATCCAAACATAATAATGTGATCATATCGATCCACGTACCATGCCTTAACCGTGTCGTCGCCGAACCAAGATTCACAAACACAAGGTGTAGCGGCATTTGGAAACATAAGATTGTGATCATCAATTACAAAGTGCATATTAAATCCATGCATACACAAAGTGATCATAAATTACAAAATATTTTCTTAAATTTGGAGCTAGCTATCTAGCTATCGTTTCCTCACGATTTTCTTCTTGCCCTTCTTTGTCGTGGTTGAATAATTTAGGCCCGGGAAGCCTTCACTTTTCCTCTTGAACGGGAGGAGACCTTTCTTCGGTAGGGTTATGGTGTATGTATCCTGAGCGGCGTAGTCATCCTCCATCTTCGGGTCGCCGTACTTGTCAAAGTCTTACTCGTTGGCGACTCCATCCATTCCGATGATGTTTCTTTTGCCTCTCCTCACTACAACACGGCTCGGCTTTGCTGGGTCGGTAATGAAGAACCATTGGTCCACTTGGCTAGCCAGTACCCATGGCTCATTTTTCGCGGTGACGTTTGCGCCCGCAGACTTGGATTTGGCTTCGGGTATAACCATGGTGGTGAAGTACCGGTCTTCTTTGACGACGCTCTTGGCCCATCTCACACGGAACATCGGCACCTTCTCTCCACAGTAGTCAAGCTCCCATATGTCCTCGATCCTTCCATAGAATCTTTCCTTGACGTCATCGGTGTAGAATATCCCCGTTACCCCTGAGTTCTGGTAATCGCAGTTATTGTCCTTTTCCTCCGTGTAAAATGTGTAGCCGTTGATATCATAGGCTTGATAGGTCATCAGGTTGCGTGCGGCACCCTGTGACAAGGTGAATATCATCTTTTCTTCCTCGGAAGCGTTCCTTCGCGGGGGATTAGCACGAAGCTCGTCCCTGAACCAAGTCATGAAACCGGAGTTGTGCTCTTTGATTAGCCGTGGATCTCGGTCTGTTATCTACAGGCCCTGGTCACTGTACTTCTTCCTGATTAAATCCTTGTGCTTTACTATCCAAGGATCGACCAGCTGGATGTGTTGTAGAGCGACTAGGCTTGCTCTTTCAAAGTCGATGTCTCGATCGTCAAAGTTGACATGCATTGCGCGGCTTCCCTCGTGGTGACCACACCCATCGGTCCTGCCAAAGTGCTTGTTGACGGCCAGACCAACAGGGTTCTCGGTGTTGAGATAATTCATGCAAAAAGAGATGCACTCTTCGGTTATAAAGCCCTTCGCTATGCTTGCATCTGGACGGGACCTATTACGAACGTATTTTTTGATGTGTCCATTCATCCTTTCGAATGGCATCATGCTGCGCAGAAACGCAGGCCCGAGTTGGACGATATCCTCCACGATGTGGATCAGCAGATGCACCATAATGTCGAAGAACGCGGGCGGGAAATAGATCTCAAGCTCGCATAGTATGAGCACGATCTCCTCCTGTATCCTTTTGAGTTGCGTAGCGCAAATCGACTTCCGGGAGATGACGTCAAAAAAGTTGCAAAGGCCAAACAACATTTTACGGACGTGCTCGTCCATTATCCCTCGCATCGCAACCGGGAGAATCTGCGTCATCAGCATGGCACAGTCGTGAGATTTCATCCCGCTGAAATGCTTCTTCGCCTCGTCTAGGTATCTGCTTATCTTCCCCGCGTAGCCGTTCGGAAATTTTACTCCTGTGAGGCAGTGGATAAACCTCTTGATCTCCTCCTCGCACAGAGTGAAGCATGCCGAGGGGCAGTGATCAATACCGGTCTTCTTCTTGGTCGTCCTTTTTCGTTTGCGAGAGTTTTGCGTTTCCGTATCCTCTTCCTCCTCCGGCTCATCATCGTCGTCACTAGGGGGGTGAAGTTCCCTCCTGATGCCCATAAATTTCAAGTCATTCCTTGCTTTTGGCCCGTCCTTGGTCTTCTCCGGCATGTTGAGCAGCGTGCCAAACAAGCTCTCGCACACGTTCTTTGTGATAGCCATTAGATCAAGGCTATGAGGACTGCGGAGTAGACTCCAGTATTCCAAATCCCAGAAAACGGACCTCTCTTTCCATACCCTCATCAACGGTTGAGTCTTCCTTTTTTTCTTTCCCGGCGCGGGGCACTCTTTCCAAGTTTTCAGCAAGTTGTCGATTTCTTTGCCGCTCCTTCGAGCTGGGGGTGCTCGGAGCTCCTCGCTTCCATCGAACAGATGTCCCTGTTTTCTCCATGCGTGTTTCTTGGGAAGCCACCTCCGAGACCCCTGGAACACGGTTTTTGAAGATCCGGGATCTTTTCGTAGCTGGCGGTACGTTGTATTATCCATGCACCTAACGCATGCACAAAATCCTTGGACCACCTGCCCTGAGAAATATCCGTATCCGAGATAGTCTTGCACCGTCGTGATCACCGCGGCTTTCATTGGGAAATATTCTTTTGCCGCGGCGTCCCACGTATTGACTTCGTCTTTCCATAACGTTTCTAGCTCCTCTTTCAACAGCTGCAGATATAGATTGAGGTCCGTACCTGGTTGTTTCGGCCCTTGAACTAGCATACACATTGTTATGTACTTTTTCTTCATGCACTTCCAGGGGGAAGGTTGTATATGCATACAAACACGGGCCAGGTACTGTGTGTGCTGCTCTGGCCGCCAAATGGATGGATTCCATCGGCGCTCACACCAATCCTGAGGTTCCTTGGTTCTTTCCCAAAATCTGGATATTCGAGGTCCAACGCAGTCCATTGGCTACCATCTGAAGGATGCCTCAGCATGTCCTCCTTTTCCGGATCCGGGTTCGGGTCATCCTCTTTTAGCTTCTTTCTATCCGCGTGCCAGGTCATGAGCTTTGCTTCCTCGGGATCTACGAAATACCTCTGCAGACGAGGAGTGATCGGAAAGTACCATACCACTTTTCTAGGAACTTTCTTCCCTCTCTTGTATCAACTAACACCGCACACCGAACATGTGGTTTTATCTTCGTCCTCACCCCGATAGATCATGCAATCATTTATGCATACGTGGTATTTAACGTGCGGAAGATCGAGAGGGCAAAGGACTTTCTTGGCCTCAGCGATACTAGTTGGGCACGTGTTGCCCTTAGGAAGACGATCGTGCCAGAATGCCATGTTATCATCGAAGCTTTCGTCGGTCCATTTTTGTTTTGCCTTCATATCCATAGCCCCAAGTGTTACATTCAAGCGGGTATCCCCGTCGTTGCATCCTTCGTACAACTTCGTAATCGCGTCTTTCTCGAGTTGCGCCATCTTGGCTTTCTCTCTAGCTGCACCTCTTGCGTCAACGCCTCTTTGACAAGCAGCTCTTGAACATGAGGGTCCCGCACCCAGCTTGAATCCTCATCATGTCTGACATCTTGATCTTCATGTCAGGCATCTTGATCTACATGATCCGCTTCAGAATCTTCTTCATGATCATGTACGGGATGCTCTTCGTCATCTCGCCCGCCGCTGTTTTCTGGTTGCCCTTCCTCATTTACTGACGCCCCACCATTGACGTCCTCCTCCTCACCAGCTTCATCACTTATCCATCGTGTGTAGCCATCCATCAAACCATTACGCTTCAGGTGTCTTTGCAATATTCCGGAATCAGGCTCGGTCACGCACTGCAGTTTGCATCTCCGACACGGACATCTTATATCCGACCTATTATTCCTTAGCATGTCGTTTGTCGCACATTGCATCCACCTAGCCACGGTGATATCGCTCAGCATCTCGCAGACCATGGTCGATCACCTCCGTGCACGGAGAGAGAAACACAATTATATATCACAGTCGTCGCTGGAAAAATTCGGCATGACCTTCCCTAATAATGCATGGGAGCATGCGGAGAGTGCGCCAGAAATTTGCCGAAACGGAAATGAATCGACATTTCGGCAAAACATTTGCCACTCAAGATACACATATACATCAAACCACCATAAGCTTCACATATACATCAAACCACCACAAGCTTCACATATACATCAAACCCAAGCTTCACATATACAACAAACCCCAAGCTAATAAAGGAAATTATATGGGTCATAAATGGAACAAAAGAGTTTGGGAGGAGGTCCACTTACTTCAATATGAAACAAAATAGATGTAATGCCAACTATCGATGGATAAATGGAAGAAATGAGGTGGGGAGGAGGAGAAAACCGAATAGATCTAGGGTGAGAAGAGTGGATCTAGTTTGAGAATTGTGTGGAGTGAATGAGAGGTGGTAGGTGGGGTCGAGTAGATAAGGGCAGCTCTAGGAATTTAGTGGCGCATATATAAAGTCAGTGGTGGCGCATTGGTGAAATGCGCCACCCCAAAGCTCTTATGGGTGGCACATTAGGGAAATGCGCCACCCCTAAGGACCTTATGGGTGGCGCATTTATAGAATGCGCCACCCCTAAGCTCTTAGGGGTGGCGCATTCTGTATATGTGCCACCTATAAGGTTCTTAGGGGTGGTGCATATTGCTAGATGCGCCACGTATAAGATCATCTAGGCTGGCCCACTCTTAGGGGTGGCGCACTGGAAAATTATGCGCCACCCATAAGACCTTATGGGTGGCGCATTATTTTCCAGTGCGCCACCCCTAACAGATGGTGGCGCATGGCTTTCTATATGCGCCACTAATAAGCTTTCCATGTATAGCTATTTCCCTAGTAGTGAAGCTTAAGCTTAACAATTTCACCATCTACTTCTTTGTACTTTTGCATATCACAAAGCTCAATAAAATTATTTAAATGCAAAGCAGCATCATATCTAGCACCAGAGAATTGTTCTTTCATAACAAGGTTTAGCAAAGCAGGTTTAATCTCATAAGAAGGTGCTGAAGTAGCAGGTGTAGCAATAGGAGTGTAGATAAAGTCACTGTTGTTGTGACTAGTGAAGTCACACAACTTGGTGTTTTCATTGCAACCAATAGTAGCAGCAGGTATTTTTCGTATTTTTGATAATGGACACAAAGGTAAAAACTGAAAGGTAAACTAACAAGACTAAAAAGCAAAGATAAAAGATAATGTGCAACTCCCCTATCTTGTAGACTGGAGTCCCCGGCAACGTCGCCAGAAATTAGCTTGATACGGTGAGGATAGTTCTCTCACTCCTCGTTGGTTACCCCAAGTGGAAGGTGAGATGTAGCGTAGCAGAAAATTTCCCTCGGTGAAGATACCAAGGTTATCGAACCAGTAGGACTCCAAGAGATACAAGAAGGTGACAACGGCGCCAGAAATTAGCTTCGGGCTAGATAGTTGACGTGGACCTGCACATAGCAACAAATAACTATGCTCCCAACAAGTACAGAGGAGTTGTCAATTCCTCCGGCCTTGCTGTTTACAATGGATTAACGCAAGAGATAATGATAGTGGAAACTGAAAGTAAATACTGAAAGTAAATTGATGGTGTAAACAATGATATGAAGATGGACCAAGGTCACGTGATTTTCACTAGTGATGTCTCTCTCCCAAAAGACGATAAAAGTGCTAGAGAGGTAAACAAATCACAGTTGGGCAATTGACAGGATTATGAAGGCACCGCAATGCTAACTATGCTGCAAAGAAAGGAAGGGCTCAAAAGAAATGGGCAGTACGCCAAGGTAAGTAGACCGAAATCCATCTGCATCTACTACGAATCATCCACCTTGAGATATCTATCCAGAACATCTCGCTGCTATTAAGTTGCGAATCCCACCCAAAGTATAAATCCAAAGCAACAGACAACTACATTAAAAGAACTTTGCGTAAAGTAAACAATCCTTGGACCCGCGGATACAAGCACCGTTGTTTTATGCCTGGTGGCAACAGCACATCCCCTAGTCTCATGTTTCTGTCACTCAAGCTAGACATCAAGGGGCTGAACCCACAATCAAGAATAACGCTCCCTCTTGGAGTTGCAATAAATCACTTGGCCAAAGTAAAAGAAGGCAACGGAGAACATGCAAGAATTTACTCAAGAACAAAATATAAAAGAGAAGAACCAAATATATTACTCATCACAATCTGAACATAGTCTCATAATCCATCAGATCCCAACAAACTCACCATAGCAACAGCAGAAAAGTACAAAGGTGCCTCGATCATGTGAGGCAGCTCACGAGGACTCGAAAGTGGAGGCACAAAGAAGGGAGAGATAGATCACATAGCTACTGGCCACAGACCCATGGTCCAAGGGAAACTACTCACGGTACATACGGGAGGCGTCCATGGCTATGGATGGTCTCCCGGAGGGGGTAGCTTCTCCCGGCAGGGTGCCAGAGCAGCTTCTCCAGGCAGCCCCGTACTTGAAACGGCGGCGGCGGTGGCAGTACAGAGACGAGATCGCGAAAGAGGGACTGATATTAGGGGTTTCCGTCACGGGGGGTAAATATAGGCGAAGGGGGCACCAAGAGGGGCCACGAGGCAGTCAGGAGGGTGCCTGGAGCGTCCACCTGCCCTCCTGGCTGCCTGGTGGTGGCCCTCCTTCCCTCCTTTGGTGATTCCGGAAGCTTCTGTTGCGCTGATTTTTTATCTGATTTTCTCGGATTTTTTGTAGCACTTTTAATGGCTGGAAAACCTGAAATACAAAAACAGCAGAAAACAGCAACTGGCAGCTGGGTGAACTGGGTTAATAGATTAGTCCAAATATGCTCAAAAGTGTATGAAAGTTCAAGCCAAACATGGCAAAGTCACACAAAAGATGCATGGAGCAAGCAGAAATTATAGATACGTTTTGGACGTATCAGTGGGTTACAAATCAAAGCATCCTCATAGATAGTAATTACGTATGATCATTACGGTCAAAGGATCTGGTCACTACGTTATAGTTATCGCAATGTTGAACTATGTGACTTGATCACATTGCAACACTTCTGGTGGGTGTATTTCCATCATATCATTATCCCAATGATACGACTCCATTGTCAATAGGTGATTATGTCCTCATGATCAGGAAACCTTGATCATCCGATTAACAACAGACTAGTATACTAGAGTTAACTAGGGACCTGGTTGTTTTACACCACACATGTATTATTGTTTCCGCTTAATACAGTTATAGCACAGTATAAAACTTATTATGAACTAATGGAATATGCCAATAAAACATATTTTATTTGCCTCTAGGGCACATTCCCAACATCGGGCACACGATTTTTTATTTATACCGTTTGCGTTGATAGCATCGCAAACAGTTTCGTACAAGTGACTGGGAAAGGAGTATCGTGTTAGCCCCTCTTTGCAGTAATGTAAGATTTAAGTAATTTTAAATGTAAATAAATATAGGATTTCATGACTCATAGTCATATCTCATACTTAGGTCTACCATCACTTCTTCGTAGTTCGTAGGTATGTCTTGTTTTATTAACTTGACAAGTGAATCATGAATATAATTTTTCACAAGGGGCAAATATGTATTCTTGAATCCTAGTTTGTTTAGTAAAAGCTTTAACCGAAACATCATGATCATTATCATTAATTTCTCCTCTAATTGTGGAGCTTTGCTTCTGGAACATATTCCTTTGTGCTAATCGGACATCTGGAGGCAAGGTCAATTACCTTGGTTTAACTTTCACTTTTCTTCAATTAACACATTCATCAAGAACATTTCTTGATAAACACCAAAACTTGGCAATACAGGTTTTGCTCCTTTGGTTCTAGTTGTGGAAGATGCATTCATAGTTCTCTAAGGATACACTACAAAGATAATTTATCATATAAATTAGGCTTCCTAGAAACTACGTCACACCAAAACATATATAGTGTTGGTTTCCACGAACTCTGATGGTTACCTACACTGAAGTGATTGTTTGCATATTAAATTAATAAATCTAAAAAATAGTAACGTAACTCGGCAAGAGATAACTCGGACCATGCACTATTCAATAGAGCATGATTATAATGTTTAGGAACATCAACAATATTGAAGTGTCTCAAAACATCACAATTTGTGGAACAACTTTCACAAGTCTTTATGCCCAAGACTAACTCAAAACATTTGTCACTTTGATCACAGCGTAGAGACTTGTCTTGTCTTTATTGTTAATTTAATATCCATCTTTATTCTGAAATCCCTTTGATCGCATCAAATTATTATATACTCATGTTTCGTTAGTGAATACACATATTCATCTAAGTCCACATATGAAGTTCATGAAATAATGATAATTCACTACATGCTGATATATGATACATCCCAATGTATGATATACAACAATCAATGCTCACTCTGTTTCACCAGAATGCGAGGTTTTAGTCATCTCACCTAAAATACATGGTTTGCATGTGTCAACAGATCCAGTATCTCAAGACTTCATCAAACCAATCATGACTTAAACGGTAGTGTCATTATTAAGTTTTGATAAATCTTGGCATTACAATATTTCTTATAAATGATCACACCACTATCATCAATATAAGAATAACTCATTCATAGCCGTAATGTGAACATAAAATATATCATTCATAAAAGGAGAACAACTGACTTGTTTCTCACTAATATGAATAATTGTGTCCGCAAGATGCATTAAACACTAAGAAACTCCACATTCAAACAATCATAAATTTATTCATATATTAATCAAATCATAGATGTAGAGGGAGAGTGATGTCGACCATCAACTATCTTGATTACCGTCAGCACACATTGTCACTCATCCCTTCCAAGACACTCTATAAGCAGTAAGTTCAAGCATTGAATACTTAATCAACCGCCATTAGTGTTTTGACGGGAAAGATATTTATAACTCGAATATCAAATATACTTTCTCCGCCAATGACTATTACTGCATTGGTTCTACATCTAATGTTCACAACTTTAATCATTACCTCATGACAGGTGAACTATTCTCCTTCATGACATAGTCTAGACACGGTCTTTGTAGATGGGAGGAAGCGGATGCCACTTCCCAGTTATCCCAAAGTAACCATTCATTCAGTAGTCCAAGTTGTACACAAGGTGTTCATGTATCTTATACATTTTCCAAGTCACTTTCTTAGCAGGTTGTTCCTTCCACCATAGTTGAAAGAAACCCCGTCCATTTACTCATTATTCATTACTCTGATTTGCGACAAAGCTTTTCAAGTTCATCTACCATGTCATACGTGTTGATGTCGTTTAACACGCACTTGAAATTCAGATTTCATAGAATGAAGTGTGGTGTATTGGACAGTCATTCATAAGTGACGGTGAGTACGCTACTCATCGTCATTTTCCTTAATTACAGAGTTATCAGGTGTATCTCCTAGCAGTTCTCGTATTACGTTTAGCAAGTCATTACTAATGAATATGTCTCTAACGGTGTTGGTACCAATCAATGAAGTAAGACCCATCTACCTTAAGTTCTTCATTACACTAAAAGAGCCATAGTTATAAGCATTTTTGGTATGATATTATCTTCAATGATATTTTCTAAGAAATGAAGATTAAGTTCATAATATGTGGAGTTCAATTTTTTAATTAATTCTAAAACTCCCACTTATTTAAACATCCCTCAAAATTTACTAAGTTATTACATGATCCAGATTCACTATACGCCCTCGCATATCACACGGCCGAAGCATTAGTTTCAAAGGTAGACAACTACTTGTGTGATCACATCATGTATGTGACCCATGCTCGATCTTTTGGTCTCTAGTATTCTGAGGCCATATCTGCATATGCTAGGCTCAGAAAATTGACCTCAGTGTTATTGCTGCTTAGCAAGGCCATACCTTCATATGTCAGTCTTGCCAAACCCAACCTCATGCGAACGTTGTTGATTATGTGTGACACCCAATGTATGGTATGTCAGCCATAAGGGAGATCCTTCCAGGATGTGCACACTTTGGTAGAATACTTGTGTTTGGTATTTAAGAGGGATTATCCTATTTTGTTAATGTCGTTATATCTAGCATATTTGCAAAACAGGAAGTAAAACAATAAATCATACATGATATGATTCCCCCGACTTGCAAATTAAAGTTAAAACGCCTTCTACTTTATCTTTTGAAAGTTTTACATGACTGCTAGGGGTTTTGACAAGAGAACTGTTTTCTATCCTACGAAAAGAAGCCACAACACAAATCCCGCAATTGTCTCTATTACAATCCTATCGGGGCCCTCCGTTGCGAACATCTTCGCATCGCTAATGTTAGAGAGACAGACACCGCCCAACCAGTCTTGCGTAAACGTGTAAGGTCGGTCGGGGCCACTTCATCAGTACATTGCCGCATTGCTAAATGAGTACACATGGGAGGGTAACAATTGGAGAATTGATGCCCACATACAAGATGTGTTCTATCCGTACAATACATCTACGCATAGCCTTGCTCATGATAACACTATTGGGGAATGGGGCAGAAAACAATAATTTTTCATAGCCTACACGTCCCGAACCCAAGACCTACGCTATGCTAATGCAAGTAACGGATGGAAATAGGTCACATACCAGTATGTAGTCCGTTAAGCGGGAAACGTTCCCGCCTGAACGTGGTTGATGTAGTCGTACCCGCCGATCCTTGATGCGGCGGAGATCCTTGCCGACTCCAGAAGTTACCCGGTCCTTGTAGTATGATGGCGGGATTACGTCCCCGTCGGAACGTTGTCGGTGAAGACGTCAGCGATATAGCCACGACGATGAAGGAGCACCACAATTGTAGCGCCTGGCGGGATTACATGATACGTCCAAAATGCATCACTATTTTATATCATAATTCACCTCTATTCATTGATATATTTCATATTATGATGATGTTCTTATTGTGTTTTGGCTTGTTTTACACAGTTTACAACTTTCCGGTGCCGAAACAGCAGACGCAGGAATCAGCAGGGAAAAGTGCACAACAAGTGACCATATCAGCACATCTCAATATGACCTAAAAATCACGGGGTGTAATTTCCAGAAGATATGACGAAGGATTGCCGAAGGGCACCCAGAGGGGGGCCACCAGGCTCTCAGGAGCCCTGGTGGCGCGGCCCCCTGATACTCTATCCTCATTGGTTACCCCAAGTGGAAGGTTAGATGTAGCGTAGCGGCAAATTTCCCCTATGTAGAGGAAAGGGTTTGTTTCCCGTAGGACTCCGGCAATGATAAGTAGGTGTGAACGACGCAACCGACGTGGACCTGCACACAACACAAATAACTTTGCTTCACAATGAGTATAGAGAGGTTGTCAATCTCTCCAGCCTTGCTGTTCACAAAGGATCAACGCAACAGATAATAATGATAATGATATCAGCTAGAAAGTAAAAGAAGGAAAATAAAAGATCATGCAAACAGAGATGAGAACATGGATCGGGGTCCCATGATGTTCACTAGTGATGTCTCTCTCACAAAATACGATAAAACTGCTATGCGAGGTAAACAAATCACAGCTGGGCAATTGACAGGATTAAAAATGCACTGCAATGCTAACTATGCTACAAAGTAAGGACGAGGCTCAAAAGCATGGGTGGTATGCCAAAATAAGTAGAACGAAATCCAACTGCATCTACTACTAATCATCCACCTTGAGATATCTATCCAGAAAATCTCGTTGTTATTAAGTTACAAGCCCCACCCAAAGTGTAAACCCAAAGCAACTGACAACTGCATTAAAAAACACTTTGCGTAAAGTAAACAATCCTTGCAACCGCGGTTACAAGCACCGTTGTTTTCCCCCTTGTGGCAACAGCACATCCCCTAGTGTAACACCCCGGGTGTCACATAACAGTAATCCTTTTTTTTTTGAGTAATTAAAATTGATTAGCAAGTCAGTAATCTCCCTTGAATCATGCATGAGGTCTAATTCAAACTCCATTTGGGTTTTCAAAACAAAGTGGAAATAAAACTTAATCCAAAAATATTACAACCACTTTTATTAAATGCCTAAAAGTCAGTAGGTCACAATAAAATAGCAATGGTATTTTATTACATAGTTTAAATATATTAAACAAATCAAAACAATGCCTAATACAGACACTTTTAATCCTTTTTAAATAGAACAAAATCCAATGATTTTATGAAGGCTCAAAACTTTTGTATCAGCATATTAATGAGTAATAAAAATATTAGAACAAGTTTCACTGTTGACTAAATTCAAATACTACCTAAACAAATTATAAACAGAAAAGAAAAAAGAATAGTAAAATAGAAAAACAACCGCAAATATAAAAAAGGGATATCCTATGCCCTGGCGAAGCCCACCTAGGCCCAACCCAACCCCTCCCCACATCCCCTACCTCTGTTCATGGGGGTGCCGTGGCAGGCATCCCACAGCCGTCCATGCCCCCCATCGCCGTGGCGGCCATCCCGCGGCCGGCGGCGGGGATAAGGCCGCCTCTCTGCGCCACCCCGAAACCTAACCCTAGGGCCCCTCCATCCCCCCTCGCCCCACCATGGCTCTGGTCTGAGCTGCCCGAGATCGCGTCCGAGCTGCGATGGGCGCGCCCCTTGAACTCGCGCGACCACTGGGCGAGAAAAACTGATTCGAGTTGTCCTGGGTCATCATCGTCGTCGTCTTCGTCTCTGCAAGGAAGGACTCGAGCCCGCACCGCCTCCACCACGCGAATCGAGCTCCTCCCCGTCGACGTTCGTTGTCGTCCTCACCATCGAATTCCTCACAACCGAACCCCCTCCATCCACCTCGAGGTCCCCACCAGCCTCCTCTTGGTGAGCCGCCCGTTTTGCCCCATTTTGCTCGTTGGTTTGGTCCCTCTAAACGACATCCCGGTCGCCGATGTGCTACAGTTACTGCCGGCCTCTCTGGTTGCGCCGCCGAGCCCCGTGCTCCGGCCGCACCCAGCCCACGCGCTGCCCTCGCCCCGCTCGGGTGCGCGGATGCACGCAAGGCTGCCCACCCCCGCAGTGGGCCCCGTAGCCCGAACCTCGCCGGCCGGCCTCGTCGTGCTCTCGGTGCACACCGCCGGCGAGCACTGGCCCAAGCAAGTGGGTTTTGACCCAATGACATGTGGGGTCCCCCTAGAGAGATTAGTCCCTAACCCCCCCCCCTCTAACTAAAACCAATTAACACAACAGGTAACCCTCCTGGTCACTTATATGTGGGCCACAACCACTAATAACCCCTGTTATATTAAGATAATTGTTGGAATAATATGACTCAATGACAACTGGGCCTGTCGGGACCCTGGGTTAGCGTATGTAATTCCTTATACAACTCAATCATATGAAGAGCCGAGAGACATACCCACTTGTCTAAGAAGACAAGGCCAAGCACAGAACACTCTCAAAAAGCTTGAACGTGAGGGGCATCCCATCCAGGACGGATGATCAACTGAGATGGGTCCTCATCGTCCGCTCACAAGTCTAAGTGATTATGGGTGGTGAAATCCCATACTCATAGACAAGTCCCCTCAACCATATTATCGATTGAATCATAACACTTACATAAAAAGACTCCAGCCCGATCACTTAGTCAGGGTCTCGGGCAGGCTCAATCATACAAGAAAGTGTGCCACGTGATAGAGTCACGAGCAATCGCATCGCGATGCCCCAAGCTGCACATATCTAAGGGCCACTTGGTGTATGAAAGACCGCCGGCAAGATCACAACCAAGCTATTGAACCCCACACTAAGACATGCACGTTCTAAACATACACGCACCATACATGTCTAGTGTAAATAGCAGGTAACACAACATGAACTCTACAAACTCATAATTTTATTGCATCTGGTAAATAGAGCAGATTTAGTAGTGTTACAAGCAGTGATCACATAACAGTGACCCAACATTACATCATATAGAAACGGAAGCAAATTATGTCTTAGTAAATACAAGGTTAACAAATGGCTTAAGAAGCATTTAAGAAAACACAACGACCCTCCAAAGGGACCAGGCTGCTGTCTGGAACTACATGACTTTGTTGGCGTCGAGCTTGAGGGGGAGGCCACCATCAGGGTCAGTGGTCTCATCTCTAAAACATAAATTAAGAAACGTGAGTACAAAGTCGTACTCAGCAAGACTTACATCGGAACTATACTACTCATGCTCAGGTATCAAGGTAAAGGCAAGTGGGGATGTAATGCAAAAATCTTTGACTTGGCTATCCTGCACTATGACTACATAGAGTTGAGATGAGAAGCGCACTCGATTCCATCTAATCATGATCACCACATCAATACACCAGCATGGATTCTTCCTCGACTTCCCCACGAGGAAGCAACCCAAAGCACTCACACTTATCTTGGAAGTTTTAGAGTATCCGTTCAGGTTGTCTAATAATAAAGTAAAGCTCTCCAAGTAGTCCATAATCGCGGACACGGCTATTCGAATAGATCATTAACCCTGCAGGGGTGTACGCTTCACACACGAGTCATCACTTATTGCCCGTGACTCGTCATCCTTCAAGCGGATGTCGGACGAGGATAAACACCAAGGCACTTACCTCACGGCTCCAACTCTAGTCCAGGGGATCGCCAATTTGAGTATGTACCCCAATCAGAAATTCGGCTAGGGTTTCATTCAACACTCGATTGATGTATGGACGGTCCGACAAGCTCACCTCGGCGGATGGTACTACGCTTGCCTAAAATCGTGCTACAAAGTAACCGTGCATCACCTCCCACTCCGGCACAAAATCAAATCGAAGAAGCAATAACCCATGTGAATCCTGGACCATAGTCGGGGTGAGTTAGTAGGCCAAACGGGGTCCATAGACCTGCATGCGAAAGTACTCTTGTCTTGGATCACAACACGAGAACTCGGGTCCTAGGGCAATGTAAATGAGACAACCCACTGTGTACTCCTACACAGCCTCTCATTGTTCACCTTTGTTAGGGTGGCTTCACCAACACATTACCATTATGTTGCATTTTTTACTACCATCCTGATAGATCACCAAGATGGATCAACTTCATTGCAATCACTCTAAGCATAGCATAGCTTAACATGGATGAAGGGATACATGATGAACACAAACAGCCCTAAATCTGCTAGGTTGAGGTTTGCTTAATACTGTGGCAGCAATGATAGGTCATGCAAAGGATGGGTTCAACTAGCGGTAGAACGATAAGGGACAACAAGATGTAAATGGGATTATATAGACATGATCAATGGGGTTTGCTTTCCTTGTTGACGATCACGAGGTGCCACTCTTCAGAGCAGTCTGAAACTACGTCCGGCGATGAATCTATCGAGAAGAAGTAGAAACCGAGACAACAAAGTATAAACATCACATTGCAATGCACAATCAAGATGTAAAACATAGCATGGCATGGTACTGATGTGGGGTATGTTCAAGTTTCAACATGTTAATTGAAGTATATTTGGAAAATAATTCCAAATTCAATTCCAAATGATTATTCAAAAATGCCCAAATTGCATTAGCTACTGTTTGTTCATTATAAACTATTTTTTCATTCTTGAAAGTTGCATATTTGGATTCCTTGCATTTTTCTGATAATTTTTCATATATTATTTGTTTGATTTGGAGTTATGGTTATTTTTCTATGATTTATTGAAGTTCTGTCTAATTTCTGGAATTTCTGTTAATTAGAGAAATTGGATTATTGCACAAGCATGACACAAGGGTGACGTCAGGGGGCTGACATGTGGGGTCACCTTGTCAGTGGGACTGGGCTAAATATCTATTTAAGTTCAATTAACAGAGGATTAGGGGGGGTGCCAGGGCCCACCTGGCATTGACCTAGGGTCAAATGACCAGGGGTTAGGGCCCTAACCACATGGCCACGTCGGCGGGCTACCGGCGGTGAGCTGCCGGTAGCAGTGGATGCGGCGGCGCCCACCTAGAGGCCACGGGAGTGGGTGGGGAAGCTACCAGGAGGTAGCCCCCACTCTTCCGCACCCAATGGTGCATCGCAGGGGACTCCGGGTCGACAGAGGTGAGGCCGGCGAGCTCTTCCGCGGCTGCGGGAGCAAGGGAGTGGGCGGCGCAGCGCTGCGATGCGCGAGGAGGAGCGTGGATAGAGGGACACGAAGCGCACACTCACCAGGATCTTGAAGGAGGCGTCGGCGAGGTCGGGGAGGTCCGGTAGGCGACGTATTTGTCGATGGCGTGCCGGCAGACGTGGTGGAGACGGAGGTTGTGGGCGTCGTCTCCTAAGCTCCTTGGCTCAAATTGAAGGCGCACGACGACCATGCTGGACAACACAGCGTGGCGAGGGGTGCCAGGAGAGCGCGGAGGTGCACGTCGGCGGCGACGGATTCTCTCGGTGGCGCACGAGATCAGACGGGAGAGAGGAGGAAAGGAAAACGAGGGAGAGGGGAAAGGCTTGGGGTGCGCAGGGGGTCTCCACGGCAATAGAAGAGAGGCCAGAGCGGGCTGCTTTGTGGCCGGCGTCGAGCGCATGCTCGCCACGCAGGGCGTGCTCGACTAGCCAAGGAGGAAGACGGGGATGCCCCTGGCGGGCTGGGCCGGCTTCTGCTGCCAGTTGGACCAGGTGGGCCAGAGATAAGGGGGCTTTGTTCTTCTTCTTTTTCTTTTAATTGTTTCTGTTTTTATTTGTTTTGCTCTGGAAAAAATACCTAGAGCATTTTTATAAAATCCCCAAACATTTTATTTGGGCTTATGTGACCTACACCTAGTCACTCCCACTGTTTGAGAATTTTTGAAATTCAAAACATTTGGATTCCAATTAAAATATGAATATGATTTAGTTTCCAAGCTACTGTTTGAATTTTTGAAAATTCCTTGAGCATGAGGTTGGACCCACAACACATGAAATGTGATCATGCCCATTTATAGAGATTTTCAAAATCATCAGAAGATTTTTGGAAAAATATTTTTCTCTGGCCATTTATTTAAATTCTTTTTTAGGCTTTTCCAAATCCCGAAATATTAAAAAAGGGAATTCAAACATGATGCCTTATTTCTAGAAATAAAAAGCACATACCAAACTAGGGTTGTGACAACTCGCCCCCACTCAAAAGAATCTCACCCCGAGATTTAGAAGTCATCGGAAAGAGGGTGGGGTGCTCGACTCGAAGACGATCTTCTCATTCCCAGGTGGCTTCCTTCTCAGAATGGTTTGACCACTGCACTTTGAGTAATTCTACTAACGTCGGGTGGTGCGTTTAGCTTCATCGAGGATACGGACAGGATACTCTCGATATGACAAGCTTTTTTGGTCTACTTCGCGGATGGGGTCCTTGAAGCAATGCCTGAGTTGAGATACGTGGAAGACATCGTGAACCTGAGAAATATGTGAGGGTAGTTCAAGTTGATAGGAAACTTCTCCATGTTTAGCTAGAATGCCAAAGGGACCGATGTAACGTGGGGCCAATTTGCCTTTGATACCGAAGCGATGGGTTCCCTTCAGAGGAGTAACCCGGAGGTAAGCCTTC
The DNA here is from genome assembly GCA_950022295.1 of Bromus sterilis. NCBI lineage: Eukaryota > Viridiplantae > Streptophyta > Magnoliopsida > Poales > Poaceae > Bromus > Bromus sterilis. Next base: position 338,849,541 of record OX465596.1, on the reverse strand, counting down.
TCGTTCAGCTCGTAACTCTCTGGCCTATGATGACGATCATAGTAGCTTTTCTGACGAGACTGGGCTGTTTTCAATTGCTCACGAATAATGTGAACCTTCTCTTCTGCTTCCTGGATCATATCCGGTACAAATAATTGTCTTTCACCGGCTTCTGACCAGTTCAATGGTGTTCGACATTTTCTTCCATACAGAAATTCAAAAGGTGCCATGCCCAGACTAGATTGGAAGTTGTTGTTATAAGCAAACTCGGCGAATGGAAGATATTTCTCCCAACTCTTTCCGAGTGAGATAATACAGGCTCTGAGCATGTCTTCGATAACTTGATTGACTCTTTCTACTTGACCACTTGACTGGGGATGAAAGGCGGTGCCAAAGGAGAGATGGGTTCCCATAGCATTTTGAAAACTTTCCCAAAATTCAGAGGTGAAAAGACTTGCACGGTCTAAATTGATTTCCAAAGGAACACCATGGAGAGAGACGATCCGGGAGACATATAAATCCGCTAACTGGCTAGCAGTTATACTCTCGCGAATAGGAAGGAAATAGGCAACTTTGGAAAGACGGTCAATGACCACGAAGATGGCATTGTTTCCCTTTTGAGAATTTGGAAAGCCAGTGATGAAATCCATATTGACTTTATCCCATTTCCACTCAGGGATAGGCAATGGTTGAAGAGTACCAGCAGGTATTTGATGCTCTGCCTTAATGCGACGACAAACATCACATTCAACAACACATTGAGTGATTTCTCGCTTCATACCGGTCCACCAAAATCTCTGGCATAGATCTCGCTACATTTTTTTACTACCAGGATGAATCGAGAGAGGTGTATCATGAGCTTCCTTAAGGATCAACTATTTTAGGTGGTGGTTTTCTGGCACTATGAAACGATTCTCACAGAATAACGTTCCTTGATCATTTACAGCGAAACATTTAGCACTTTTGCTAGCAAGGTTCTCTTTGATCTCTTGGATACCACTATCATGTTTCTGGGCAGCTATGATTTGGTACTCAGGAGTTGGTTTCACTACCAAGGTGGAATGGAATGCTTGAGGAACTATCTCCAGATTATGCTTTCGAAATTCCTCATAGAGAAGTGGTTGATACTGTTGTAACATGAGGTTGTTACAATACGAATTACGACTTAGGGCATTAGCCATGACATTGGCTTTGCCTGGGGTGTAAGAGATTCCTAAGTCATAATCTTTTATCAACTCTATCCAACGTATTTTCCTGAGATTAAGATCTGGCTGGGTGAATATGTATTTGAGGCTTTGGTGATCGGCATAGATTTCACAACGATTACCAAGGAGGTAATGTCGCCAAGTCTTCTGGGTATGAACTATGGCAGCGAGTTCAAGATCATGGGTAGGATAATTCTCTTCATGTGGACGCAACTGGCGTGAAGCATATGCTACCACATGTCGATCTTGCATAAGTATGCATCCTAACCCTTGCCGTGAAGCATCACAATAGATCTTGAAATCCTTTTTGGTGTCTGGAGGCGTAAGTACGGGTGCAGAAGTTAATCTTCTTTTCAGCTCTTGAAAGCTTTCCTCGCACTTGGTAGTCCATTCAAATTTCTTATCTTTCTTGAGGAGTTCTGTCACAACCCCAAGATAGGTATGTGCTAGAATAGCAAGTCACTTTGCATCATGTTAAAAATTTCAAAAGAAATCAATAGAAATCAAATTCAAATGCAAAATGGGAGAAGGAACCCCCCCAGATGAATTAATTCAAAAGGCCAGAAATAAATCTTCTCCAAAAATTCATGTTTGATTTTTGAAAAGTCTTATAAATGAGTATGATCACATATCAAGTGATGTGGTAGCAATCCCATACTCATGGATTTTTCAAATATTCAAACAGGAGCATTGAATTAAATAAAAAAACCCTATTTGATTTTAGATTCAAATAATTTGAATTTTAAAAAGTGCCAAACTTTGCAAATGGCTAGCCTATTATTATGTGAGGCCATATAAAAAGTTTAAGCATTTAATAAATTGGCTAACTATTTTTAGCAGAGCCAAAACACATTTGCAGGAAAAAAATAAAAAGGAAAGAAAGGGAAACACTTACCAGACGCCTATGGGCGAAACCCACCTTCCCCAGCCGGCCCAGCCCACCAGGGGACTCCCCTGTCGTCTTCCCCGGGCACGAGCACACAGCTGCGTTCCCGGCATGCCACAACTGCCGCCGACGCCTGCCGTTCCTAGCCTCCTTCTCGCAGCCGCCGACGCCTGGAGACGTCCCGTTTCTTCCCCCCCCCCCTCCCAGGTCCATCCCCCTTCGTCTCCCTCTCCCGTTTATGGACGCACCCGAGAGCTCGCCGGAGTGAGCCCGTGCGCCTGCGTGGCCAACGGCGACGAGGAGCGCCACCGCCGTGTCCAAAAGGTCTCCCGCCGTCGTCTTCGTCTCCCCGTGCAGTGAATCGAGCCTGGAGGCCTTGGAGGCGACGCCCGCTTCATCGCTTTGCCGCCGGCCGCCATGATTTCCGGCGAAGATTTCGCCACCGTCGTCCCTCCTCCGGCCTTCTCAAGCCCGCCATCGCGTACTGGGTGAGCCTGCGCATCGTTTCCCCCTCCCATAGCTTCTCCCCGCACCCTGAGTCACCGCTCCGTCGATGCCAGTGGCTCCGGCCGCCGCGGGCTTGCTCGCCGGCGTGGCCCGAGGCCTCCCCGAGTGTCACAACCCAAAGTTAAGTATGTGCTAGGATTAGCAAGTCCCTTTGCATCATGTGAAAAATTCAAAAAGAAATTCAAAAATGGGGAAAAGAAAAGCCCTGAGAAATTAATTCAAATGGCCAGATAAAAATCTTTTTCCAAAAATCATTTGAACATTTTGAAAATTCCTATAAATGATGTTCATCATTTTAAAAATGGTTTGGGAGCAATCCCATGCTCATGGAATTTTCTAATTTTCAAACAATGCATTGGAAAATTAAATAAACCCCTATTTGATTTAAAATTCAAATAATTTGAATTTTAAAAAGTGTCAAACTTTATAAGTGGCTAGTCTAATATAATATGAGGCCATATAAAAAGTTTCAGCATTTTGAAAAATGCCTAGCTATTTAATTTTAGCATGGCCAACATATTACAGAAAAGAAAACAGAAAAGAAAAGGGAAAAAGGCTTACCTCACTTCTGGCCCAATTGAAGCCCCCCAGCCTCCTGGCCCAGCCCAGCCCACCTAGGGAGGGCACATGCGTCTTCCTCCCCAGGACAGGCAGGCAGGCAGCACGCCGGCGACCGCCGTGGGCGTGCCAGGCAGCTACCTGCCTCCCTCTCTCTTCCCGTGGCGCCTGGAGACGCCTGTACGGCCACCGCGTCCACTCCCCCCCTCTCCTGTTCGTCTCCCCCTCGCCCCACATGAGTTCGTCGACGCCCAAGGAGATCAGCAGCGCGGCCGCCATGGAAACTCGTGGCCGAAGCCCGAGCTAGTCCTCAAGAGCATGTCCTTCGTCTTCACCGTCGTCGTCTACGCCGAGGAGCAGAAGGAATCGAACATGGGTGCTCTAGGATCGCCACCCCCTTCATCGTCTTCACCTCCGGCCGCCGCACGTCGCCGTTCAATTCCGGCTGCCGTGAAGCCTCCCCAAGCGCGCCAATGACTCCGTTGAGTTCACGGTGAGCTTACGGTTCTCCCGAACTACTCCATCGTCCCCCTCCTCAACTCTAGCCGGATCCGCCATGAACGCAGGAGCACCTCGCCGCCGGGATGCTCGTCGTCGTGCAGCCTTGAACCCTAGAACCCCGAGGCCATGTCTAACTTGCTCCCTGTGCTCCTCTTCTTCGATTGCAACCACGAACATTTCAATTGGCGCTTCACAGCTAGTTCCACCTCGGGCCAGTAGCTCCGCCGCCGCTAGGGCTCGTCACCGACGACGATGTCGTGCCCCCCAGGCCTTGTTCTTGGTCCAGTTCGAAGCGCGACGCTCAGGGCTCGAAAATGGTGGTCTTGGCGCTCAGTCCGGAGACACGTCGTCGGTGAACTGACGTGTTTGGCGAGGTTAACCACCTTGGCCCCACCTGCAGTGTCACTGACAGTGGGCCCAGTCCCTCAAATTAAACACGGTTTAATTTAAATAAAAACCGGGTTAACCCCTGGGACACTGACAAGCCGGACCCACCTGTCAGCCCCCCCCCACACGCCAGCATGACGTCAGCCTGGCGCAATAAGTCAATTTAATTGATTAAATCAATTACAGAAAATCCAGAAAATAGCCAAATCTTTGGAAATTCATAACTAATTCATTTTAACTCCAAATTTGGCAAATAATATGTCTAAAATTATCAGAAAAATACAAGGATTATGAATATGCAATTTGTTTTCATGTTTGACCATTTTAAAATGGGTGAACAGTAGCAAACATGCATATGGATCCTTTTCAAATTCAAATTTGGAGTGATTTTGCAAATGACTTTGCAACACCCTTAATTCAAATGGATTCATCCACATATCAGAGACATTACTTCAACTATACCACATCACTTCATGATCAATATTTTCAAATGAACTTTCATGCATTCAAATGCATTTGAAATTCATCGATAAATCAAATGGAGTTTGAATTTGCATTTCAAATGCAATATACTCCTTTTAAATAGAATGCTCAACACATCAGTACCATGAACATCACCATTACAATCTTATTCATGTGATTGTGCATTGTACATTATGTTGATCCTATGATTGTCATGTTGCTGATAAACGTGCAACCGGAATCGGAGGCCACCCCCTTCGTTGAAGACACCATTACCGAACCTCGTCAGCAAGGCAAGCAAACCCCCATTGATCATGTCGATAAAATCCCACTTCTCTCTCATGTCTCGCTTATGCATTGTTTAGGATGATCACCATGATAACGTTTCTATCGCATAGTTGAACCCATATCCTTTGCATGACCTATCATCTTGTCACAGTAGTAAACAAACCACAATCCTAGCAGATGTAGGAGTTGGTTGATATCATGTGGCCCCTGCAACTGTTACTGCTTATTGCATGCTTAGTGGTACAATGAGGTTGCTTTTGATGTGAGTCGGATGATGATAAACATGGTGTTGATGAAAGTGAAATGTGTTGGTGAATCTACCCTAATACAAGGTGAACGATGAGAGGCTGTGTAGGAGTACACAGTGAGTTGTCTCGTTGAACACCGCCTTAAGTCCGAGTTCTTGTGTGGTGCTCCAAGAAGAAGAGTACAACCACACATTGGGATCACTGACCCCTCTCATCCTTGTACCTCACCCCGTTCGAACCCCAAGAGTCGCAGTAGTTCGGAGTTCTAGTAGGGCTGTGGCACGGTCTGCGAAGTGGATGAACGGCTTTTCAAGACCGGCTTGGGACCCTGCACACATCGTTTGAGGCTGTACTGGAACCTCGTCCGTACTTCCATACGGATCCCCCTCAGATAGGTGACTCTCTGGACTAGAACGGAGCTGTGGGCGAAGTGTTGTGGTGGCATCCTCGCTGTCACCTCTTCAACGGTGACATGCAAAAGGCGGTAAATGATGACACGTGTGTGTAGCGGTACACCCCTGCAGGTTTAACAAAACTATTCGAATAGCCGCGTCCGCGGTAAGGGACTACTTGAAGAGCTGTGCTCGATTATTAGATAACTTGAACCGGATACTCCTAAAATACACCAAGATAAGTGTGAGTGCTATGGTGTGCTTCTCGTGAGGAAGTCGAGGAAGTAACCATAGTGGTCTAATTGGTTGAAGAGATGTAGTGGACTCGTGTATGCTTCTTACCTCAAGTCTGGTACTCGTAGTTCAGGACTAGCCAAGTCAAAGCTGGAACTTCTGCAAGTGAAACCCCACCTCCCTTTACCTTGATACATATGCATGAGTAGTATAGCTCCTATGTAAGTCTTGTTGAGTACGATTTTGTACTCACGTTTGCTTAATCTATGTTTTAGATGAACCCACCGACCCCGATGGTGACTTCGACCTGAAGCTCGAAGAATGAAGACTCAGACCAAGACCAAGCTAGTGTAGTCCCAGTCAGACGACTGGTTCCATCGTGGAGGGCTTGTTTTTAGATAAGGCTTCTCTAAGCCATTTGTTAAACTTGTCTGTACTCAGACCTACTTTGCTTCCGCTTGTCTGTTGTAATGTTGGATCACATGCTTGTGATCTCTGTGTGCACTCTGTAAGAGTTATTAATAAAGATGTATACATTGTAGAGAATTGCAATGATACCTGTTGTTCATACTAGACATGTGTGGTGCGTGTATGTTTATAACATGCATGTCTTTGTATGGGTTTTCGAGACCTTAGTTGTGATCTGGCTAGCGGTCTTTTATACACCAAGTGGCCCTTAGATGTGCGCAGCTTGGGGCATCACGATGCGATTGTTCGAGACTCTGTCTCATGCACACTTTGATGTATGATCGAGCCCGCCCTAGACCCCGACTAAGCGATCGGGCTGGAATAAGTCTATGTAAGGGTTATAATACAATCGATAGTATGGTTGAGGTGACTTTTCTATGAGTATGGGAGTTCACCACCCATATAATTTAGACTTGTGTGCGGACGATGAGGACCCATTTCAGTTGATCATCCGGCTTGGATGGGATGCCCCTCACGTTCGATGCTTTCCGAGAATGTTCTGTGCTTGGCCTTGTCTGCTTAGACAAGTGGGTACGGTTCTCGGCTCTCCATATGATTGTGTTGTAGCGAGGCTTGCATACGCTAACCCCGGGTCCCGACACCGAGGTCCCCGGCATGCACCATGCGAAGCGCACGAGTGAGAGACACCCCCTGGTGCACTCCTCTTCCCTCCCCGTGGCCCATAGCACTGTTCCGGCAGAGCGCCACCGCGCACAGGACGCCGGCGGCTAGCCGTCGGCTGATTAGGCCTTAATCCCCATCCTAATCCCCCCTGAGTCCATGACAGGCGGGCCCAGGGCCCCCTTAATTAACCCGTGAGTTAATTAACAGAGGGATTAACCCCTGGGTCACTGACTAGTGGACTCCAGCTGTCAGCCCCCCCCCCCCCACGTCACTGTGACGTCATGCCTACGCAGTAATTCAATTAAACTGATTAAATTAATTTATTTAATCTAGAAAAAGGCAGAAAATGAGTTAAACTTCAATAAATCATAGAAAATTCATATTAACTCCAAATTGGACAATTAATATGTCTAAAATTATCAGAAAAATACAAGGATTCTGAATATGTACTTTGTTTCTATGTTTGACCATTTTAAAATGGGTGAACAGTAGCAAACATGCATATGGAAATCTTTTGAATTCAAATTTGGAGTGATTTTGCAAATGACTTTGCAACACACTTCTTTTAAATGGTTTCATCCACACATCAGAAACTTTACCTCACCTTTACAACATCACTTCATGATCAACCATTTCAAATAAACATTCACGGTTTCAAATGCATTTGAAATTCATCGATAAATCAAATGGAGTTTGAATTTGCATTTCAAATGCAATATACTCCTTTTAAATGGAATGCTCAACACATCAGTACCATGAACATCACCTTATACAATTGATCATGTGCTTGTGCATTGTACATTATGTTGATCACATTGTTTGTATTGTTTGCTCGGATAGAAGTGGAGCTGGAACCCGAGATCACCCCCTTCGTTCAAGACCCCGATACTGAACCTCATCAGCAAGGCAAGCAAACCTTCATTGATCATGTCGATAAAAACCCATTTCCCTCTCAGTTTCGCTTATGCATGAAATAGGATGATCACCTTGTTATCGATTCTACCGCATAGTTGAACCCATATCCTTTGCATGTACTATCATTTTGTCACAGTAGTAAGCAAACCACAATCCTAGCAAATGTAGGAGTTGATTGATATCATGTGGCACCTTCAACTGTTACTGCTTATTGCATGCTTAGAGTTACTATGAGGTTACTCTTTTGTGAGTCGGGATGATAGTGATCATGTTGATGTTGGTGGAAATGTGTTGGTGAATCTACCCTAATACAAGGTGAAAGATGAGAGGTTGTGTAGGAGTACACTGTGGGTTGTCTCGTTGAACACCGCCTTAAGTCCGAGTTCTCGTGTGGTGATCCAAGAAGAAGAGTACAACCACACATTGGGCTCACTGACCCCTCTCATCCTAGAACCTCATCCCGTTCGAACCCCAGAAGTCGCAGTAGTTCGGAGTTCTGGTAGGGCTGTGGCACGGTCTGCGAAGTGGATGAACGACTTTCAAGACCGGCTTGGGACCCTGCACACATCGTTTGAGGCTGTACTGGAACCTCGGCCGGACTTCCATAGGCGACTCTCTGGACTAGAATGGAGTTGTGGGCGAAGTGTTGTGGTGGCATCCTCGCTCTCACCTCTTGAACGGTGACACGGAAAAGGCGGTAAGTGATGACACGTGTGTGTAGTAGTACACCCCTGCAGTTTTAACAAAACTATTCGAATAGCCGTGTCCGCGGTTATGGACTTCTTGGAAAGCTTAGCTTGATTATTAGACAACTTGAACTGGATACTTATAAAACTTGCCAAGATAAGCGTGAGTGCTATGGCGTCCTTTCTCGTGGGGAAGTCGAGGAAGGCACCATAGTGGTGTAATTGGTTGGAGATGTAGTGGACTCGTGTATGCTTCTTACCTCAAGTCTGGTACTCGTAGTTCAGGACTAGCCAAGTCAAAGCTGGCACTTCTGCTTTTGAACCCCACCCACCTTTACCTTGATACATGTGCATGAGTAGTATAGTTCCAACGTAAGTCTTGCTGAGTATGACTTTGTACTCACGTTTGCTTATTCTATGTTTTAGATGAACCCACTGACCCCGAAGGTGGATTCTTCCTGGAGCTCGACGACTGATCAAGCTAGTGTAGTCCCAGTCAGACGACCGGTCCCTCATGGAAGGGCTTCTTTATAAATAAGGCTTCTCTAAGCCATTTGTTAAACTTGACTGTACTCAGACCTACTTTGCTTCCACTTGTTTGTTGTAATGTTGGATCACAGACTTGTGATCTCTGTGTGCACTCTGTAAGAGTTATCAATAAAGTTGTAAACTTTGTAGAGAATTGCAATGATACCTGCTGTTCATACTAGACATGTGTGCTGCGTGTATGATTATAACATGCATGTCTTAGTATGGGTTTTCGAGACCTTAGTTGTGATCTGGCTGGTGGTCTTTTATACACCAAGTAGCCCTTAGATGTGCGCAGCTTGGGGCATCGCGATGCGATTGTTCGCTACTCCGTCACGTGCACACTTTGATGTATGATCGAGCCCGCCCTAGACCCCGACTAAGTGATCGGGCTGGAGTAAGTCTATGTAAGGGTTATAATACAATCGGTAGTGTGGTTGAGGCGACTTGTCTATGAGTATGGGAGTTCACCACCCATATCATTTAGACTTGTGTGCGGACGATGAGGACCCATCTCAGTTGATCATCCGGCCTGGATGGGATGCCCCTCACGTTCGATGCTTTCCGAGAACGTTCTGGGCTTGGTCTTGTCTGCTTAGACAAGTGGGTACGGTTCTTGGCTCTCCATATGATTGTGTTGTAGCGAGTCTTGCATACGCTAACCCCGGGTCCCGACAAGTTCAGTTAGAGGCTATGCAACTTTAGAGAAGTTCTCAACGAAGCGGCGACAATAGCTTGCTAAGCGAAGGAAACTCTTAACTTGCTTAACCGATTCAGGTGGAGTCCAATCAAGGACGGCTTGAACTCTCTCGGGATTGACAGCAATTCCTTTGGCAGAAATCACATGGCCTAGGTAGGTCACTTATGGAAGCCAGAATTCACATTTGGAAAACTTAGCATTAAGGCGATACTCCCAAAGCTTCATCAATACCATCCTAAGATGTTCTGCGTTCTCTTCTTCGTTCTTCGAGTAGATGAGAATTTCATCAAGATAAACTACAACAAATTTATCCAAGTACTCCATGAAGATCAAATTCATCAAGGGCGAGAAAGTGGCGGGGGCATTGGTCAAACCGAAGGACATGACGGTGAACTCGTAAAGACCATATCGAGTAGTGAAAGCCGTCTTGGGAACGTCCTCGTTTCGGATTTTGATTTGATGATAGCCTAATCTCAAATCCATCTTGGAGAAGACTGAGGATCCAGCAAGTTGATCATAAAGACCATTGATCCTGGGAAGTGGGAACTTGTTCTTTATCGTCGCTAGATTTAGCGAGCGATAGTCTACGCACATCCTTTCTATTCCATCTTTCTTCGTTACGAACAGAACGGGGCAACCCCATGGCGATGAGCTAGGGTGGATGAAGCCTTTTGCCAACAAAGCTTCAAGTTGGATTTTAAGCTTAGCTAAATCATGTGGGGCCATCCTCTATGGCCGTCTAGAAATTGGGGCGGTTCCTGGTACAAGATCTGCAATGAACTCTACACATCTGTTAGGAGGCATTCCTGGCAGCTCTTCTGGAAAGACATCCGAAAAGTCACAAACTATCGGAATATCTTCAAGGTTAGGAAGGGGATGTTCGTTCAACGAATATAGCTGGTTTTCTGAACCTTGATATGCGAAATGGATTATCTTGCCGGAAGGATGAGTGCGTTGGACTGATTTAGTGGCACAATCAATCTTGGCACGATGTTTTGACAACCAATCCATACCTAAGATGATATCGATATCTGAAGATTTGAGGGCTATGAGAGAAGCAAGGAATACAAGATCCTCAATAGCAATTTCATTATCACGACTTACCCTACTGGTACACCATGTGGATCCTGGAGTTTTAATCATGAAAAAGGTAGGAAACTCCTCAAATGAAGTGTATTGCAGGAGTGCAAACTTTTCAGACAAAAAGGAATGAGAAGCTCCAGAATCAAATAGAACAGAAGCAGGTTTGGAGTTAATAGGAAGTGTTGTCGGGGGGATGGATCAAGCCCATACACCCGGCATTAGGAATCTCCGGAACGACTTACATATGAAGGCCCATAAAGAAGACCCGATGAGGAGTCTGACGTGCCAAGCGTGAAGATTGAAGCCCTAGAAGGAATTCGATTTACCTTGTATAGTAGAATAGCGAACTTGTAAAGTAGAATAGAACTCCATATCGTATAGAAGTCGTACTCTAGGAATCCCGGGACCCGACACCTTTATAAGCCGAGGACCACGGGAGCCAGAGCCAGAACTTACCTCAAGCCAGGACTAGACAACTCGCACCATAACCTAGATCTCCACGAGACTAAGGTTGCGAAACACCACCACTGTAATCGATACGATCGACTCTTCCTATTGAAGAGTCGATTCCCCTATAGTCAAAAAGCAGGAGTAGGTCTTTACCGCATCGTCGGGGCCGAACCTGGGTAAACTCGCCGAGTCTTGTGCCTATGTCGACTCTCCCCTCGAATTTGCCTCGCAGCAAAGGTCCCATGATAAGTCCGACTCTACGGACATCTGCCGTGACTTTCCCACGACAGTTGGCGCCCACCGTGGGGCCTGCGCTCGCAGGTGTTGAGATTCTAAGGGGAGCTCTGCAAGGCATGGAAGGATTCGTGACCGGACAAATCACAAGAAGCCAGAGCGGAATGCTCTGCATTGACGATGCCACTTGGGGGCCAGAAGCTGATTTCATCGAGTTAGGCTATCAGGTCCCAGTCGGCTCCATCCACCTCTTCATCGGCAGACTGAACGAGTTGGAGCCGGAGCCGGATCATTATGCTCCTACTGAAGCAGCAAGTCGGCAACTTGCTGGCTCCGATCGCTCCTTCATCGGATTTATCAACGAAACCCCGAAGTTGACATGCTATGTCGAAGCCTCGATGGGTGATGAGCCGGCAATAATCCTTGAACAAGGAAAAGTCCATATGGAAACGCAAAGGCAGCCACCGATCAGGCTTTACGGCCTGAAAAACACAGCAGCCACCTATCAGCAGGTAGGGCAGAGCTACTTCGAGAAGAAGATAATCCAGAACGTGCACACTCTTACGGACGACATATTCGGGTCCCGGGTAACCGAGTCACTTAACGGTGACCCACAAATTCCTTTTAAAGAGACGATTCGGCTTGACACCACCCCCCATCACACCTTCGTCGGGTTTATTGGCGAGCTCCTACAACAGGAGCACCCTGACGGAACCCCAAACCACGACGAGGATGGTTTCTTCGACGCCGACTCATTTCGAGAGGAAGACAAATACTCAGACAACGGATCAATTCGATCCATCGGGGAAGGTAGACTCGGATCCAATCTAGAAGAATACGACCCGGACATTCCTTACGTCGACGAGTCGGCTCATGAGACACGTGGAAATGCCGACACCATCCGAAATCCGCCAGAAAACAAAAACGGCTCAGAACTACGAACTACCACTGTGTGGTAGCGACTGGGCCGGAACAGAACCGACTCTGACGAAGAACTAGAAGAAAACCAGAGAAAGGCCTGGGAACATAAAGGGCAAGATCGACTTTCACAGGAGATACGGTATGACAAGGCTCAAGAGCCGACAGGACACCGTCTTACACCTATAACCAATGCGCTAGGACGCATAAAGGAGATAGCCGAGGACCTAAAAGGACTTGCGGACGCCATCACCAGATATGTCGAGTCCAATGAACCAAAATATGAAGAGTCCCAACTTCAATGTCGGACCCACCAAAAAAAGTGCAGACACAACCTGACCTCGCAGGAATACGGTAGCAACCATTCCCAGAGATACGAACGGCCGCCAAGGAAAGAAAAAAGACACCTGGATTGTGACAAAGCTATGAAAGAAGCTTGCCCAAAACATTCCGGACCGGGCCGCCTCGCTAACCACACCTGGGATCAGTGCTACTTCATACAGGAGTACAGAAGCCAAGTCGAGAAAAACATTCTAGAGGCAAGTCGATACGACGACGGCCCGACCGGCTCACACAGCCGCAAGAGGCCAAGACACCTCGTGATAAGAACATGGACTCATTCACAATAAGAACGCCGATCCGGGTTATCAAACCCAGGAAACAGGGCAAAGGAAGAGATACCCCAACACTTTATCACAGTAAAGAAACAGATACTGCTCATTGAAACCTACCGACTCAGGAAGCAAACGAAGAAGCCGGCAGCCCATGTATTTATCAACAAATGAAAGAACATGGGATATCGTCTGACTCCGTCCCTACTACACCTAGAGTCGGTCATCGCCATCGACCATATAAAGTCGATTTTCATCGCACCAGCTCTCGCCACTCTATAAACAGTTGACTCTCATTTACTGGCTCTCGCCACATACAAATGAATAAGTCGATTGTAAAAAATCATTGTTGATTGACTATAGCCTCAACGACTTTTGCATGCATTATATCCTATACTCACTTTACGTGCAATTGCATTATACATATCATACTTTGCATTATTATTCTCTCAGAAACTTGGGGGCTTGATCAAATCTCAAATGTTATCTGAGCACTTATGTGTTTATTTCAGGGATAGCTCAGGGGACCTGATGGTACTCATCAAACCTTTAAACTGAGAAAAACCGGCACATATGTGTAATTACATGTATATAGCTTATTTCAGGGAAATCTTGGGGGCTCAATTAAACTCGTCGAGTCTTAACCAAGAAAACTCGGCACATACATGTGGCACTCCACGCCTTATAATCGCATGTCTGTTCGATGCTCATACGATCTAAATACGCGAAACCCGGCTAAAAACTCTCAAGAAGAAGTTTTAAAGCAAACAGAAAAACGCTGATCAATGTGAGACGGCATACAGAGGAGTTCCGACTCATGGATAACCCAAAAAAAATCTCAAACAAAGGGAAAATGAGGAAAAGATGAATCCAGAGTCGACTTCTATATGAGCAATTCATAATTTACCTTTTTGCATACATCATTATAAGCATGCTTTTTAAAACATCTGGGGGATTTGGCAATGTGTCAAAACACACACACGCCGACTCATCAGGATTATAAACTCGCAATTTTTCCTATGTAACGCGGCTGTTTATCAATACACACATGCCGACCGCATTACATTTTGCATTTAAACATCATTGCATCTCCTGCATATATAAAGTCGACTTCGGTCTCAACGGCTATCGCCACATATAAAGTCGACTTCGATCGCAACGGCTATCGCCACATATAAAATCGACCTCGGTCGCAACGGCTCTCGCCATATATAAAGTCGACCTCCGTCGCAATGGCTTTTCGCATATATAAAGTCGACCTCCGTCGCAACGGCTCTTGCCATATATAAAGTCGACCTCTGTCGCCAAGGCTCTTGCCATATATAGAGTCAACCTCTGTCGGGACCCGGGGTTAGCGTATGCAAGTCCTGCTACGACATAGTCATATGGAGAGCCGAGAACCGTACCCACTTGTCTAAGCAGACAAGGCCAAGCACAGAACGTTCTCGGAAAGCATCGTACGTGAGGGGCATCCCATCCAGGTCGGATGGTCAACTGAGATGGGTCCTCATCATCCGCACACAAATCTAAATGATATGGGTGATGAACTCCCATATTCACAGACAAGTCGCCTCAACCATACTATCGACTATTTCATAACTCTTACATAGACTTACTCCAGCCCGATTACTTAGTCGGGGTCTAGGGCGGGCTCGATCATAGATCAAAGTCTGCATGAGACAGAGTCTCGAGCAATCGCATCGCGATACCCCAAACTGCAACATCTAAGGGCCACTTGGTGTATAAAAGACCGCCATCCAGATCACATCTAAGGTCTCGAAAACCCATACAAAGACATGCATGTTATAAACATACACGCATCACACATGCCTTGTATGAACATCAGGTATCATTGCAATTCTCTACAAAGTATACATTTTATTGATAACTCTCACAGAGTGCACACAGAGATCACAAGTATGTGATCCAACATTACAACATTCAACGGAAGCAGAGTAGGTCTGAGTACAGACAAACTTAACAAATGGCTTAAGAAGCCTTATTTAAACACAAATCCCTCCACGAGGGAACCAGTCTGCTGACTGGGACTACACTAGCTTGGTCTTCAGTCGTCGAGCTCGAGGAAGAATCCACCTTCGGGGTCAGTGGGCTCATCTAAAACATAGAATAAGCAAACGTGAGTACAAAGTCGTACTCAGCAAGACTTACGTAGGAGCTATACTACTCATGCACATGTGTCAACATAAAGGGAGGTGGGGTTCAAATGTAGAAGTGCCAGCTTTGACTTGGCTAGTCCTGAACTACGAGTACCAGACTTGAGGTAAGAAGCGTACACGAGTCCACTACATCTCCAACCAATTACACCACTATGGTGCCTTCCTCGACTTCCCCACGAGAAAGCACGCCATAGAACTCACTCTTATCTTGGTAACTTTTATAAGTATCCAGTTCAAGTTGTCTAATAATCAAGCTAAGCTTTCCAAGCAGTCCCTTACCGCGGACGCGGCTATTCGAATAGTTTTGTTAAACCTGCAGGGGTGTACCGCTACACACACATGACCATCAGTTACCGCCTTTGATCTCGACACCATTCAAGGGGTGTCAGCGAGGATGCTCACCAAAACTATTACCTCATAGCCGATCTAGTCCATGAAAGCCGCCTACCTGGGTTGGCTACTACTATCGTGAACCCGGCCGGTTTACCGAAGTGGACCAGATGATGTGTGCGTGGTGCATAAGCCGGTCTCGGTTGAGCCGTTCTCTCACTTAGGAGCAAGGCCACAAACCTACCAGAACTCTGAACTACTGCGACATCTGGACATCGAAAGGGATGAGTTAATAGGTTGAGAGGGGTCAGTGAGCCCAATGTGTGTTTGTACTCTTCATCTTGGATCACCACACAAGAACTCGGACTTAGAGCGGTGTTCAACGAGACAACCCACTATGTACTCCTACACAGCCTCTCATCGTTCACCTTGTATTAGGGTAGATTCACCAACACATTTCCACCATCTTCCACATGATCACTACCATCCCGACTCACATAACAATAACAACATTGTATCACTCTAAGCATGCAATAAGCAGTAACAATTGCCGGGGCCACATGATATCAACCAACTCCTACATTTGCTAGGATTGTGGTTTGCTTACTACTGTGACAAATGATAGGTCATGCAAAGGAATGGGTTCATCTATGCGGTAGAAACGTAGCATGTTAATCATACTATACAATGCATAAGCGAGACATGAGAGGGAAGTGGGATTTTATCGACATGATCAATGGGGGTTTGATTGCCTTGCTGACGAGGTTCAGTCTCGGGATCTTCAACGAAGGGGGCTGCCTCCTGTTCCGGTTCCACCTGTACTCGACAAACAACAAGAAAGGTATCAAAGTAAATACAATGCACAAGGACATGGTTGAAGGTTGAAACTTGGTTTGCATGCTTCTGATGTGTGAGGCAATTCCATTTAAATGGAGTATATTGCAAATGAAATTGCAAATTCAAACTCCAATTTGAATTCAATTTAGCCAAGTTACACTGCTATTGTTTGATCAATGTAATTCATCTTGACATGTGTATGATATGCCTCTAATGTTCAAGTGAATTGGGGTATGTTGCTAAGGTTCAAATTGCAAAAGCATTTGAATTTAAAGACCATAACGAGTAGTGAAAGTCGTTTTTGGAATGTCCACATTTCGGATTTTGATTTGATGATAACCTAATCTCAAATCCATCTTGGAGAAGACAGAGGATCCAGCAAGTTGATCATAAAGATCATTGATCCTAGATTTAGCGGGTGATAGTCTACGCACATCCTTTCTGTTCCATCTTTCTTCGTTACGAACAGAACGGGGAAATCCCATGGCGATGAGCTATGGCGGATGAATCATTTTTCCAACAAAGCTTCAAGTTGGATTTTAAGCTCAGCTAACTCACGTGGGGCCATTTTGTATGGGCGTCTGGAAATTGGTGTGGTTCCTGGCATAAGATCCACTATGAATTCTACACATCTGTCGGGTGGCATGCCCGACAACTCTTCGGGAAAGACATCCGGGAAGTCACGAACCACCTGAATATCTTCAAGGTCGGGAAGGGGAAGTACATTCAAAGAATGCACTTGGGTTCTTGTTCTAGGTGAGGTGTAGTTGACTGTCTTGCCTGAAGGGTGGGTTAGTTTCACTGATTTGCCTTTGCAATCAAGGTAGGCATTCTGCCTTGACAGCCAATCCATGCCAAGGATTATATCGATGTCCGAAGATTTGAGAGCTATGAGTGAAGCAAGGAATACTAAACCCTCAATTGAAATTTGATTACCATGGCTTACTCTATTAGTTTGCCATTTTGACCCTGGAGTTTGAATAATCATTGGGGTGGACAATTCAACAAAGGATAACTCATGACGAAGTGCATAACTTTCCGACATGAATGAATGAGATGCTCCTGGGTCGAAAAGAACGGAAGTAGGAACATAATTGACTGGGAGCGTACCAAGAATGACGTCAGTGGTGTCGTCAGTCTCTTCGGCGGAAATCTGATTCACACGTCCACGAGTGGCGGGAGGAGCGAGTGTGGTGGTGTAGACCTTCGGGGGTGGCTTGCCACGACCATTGTTGTTACCTCCGGCACGGGGTGGAGCATTCTGATTCTGGAGCTGGTTCTGGGGACACTCGCGAAAGTAGTGGCCTGCCTGACCACACTTGTAGCAGGCTCCAAAGACAGTGCGTGGAGCTGGGTTGTTCGGCGGAGCTGGGTGGAACGAAGCTGGTGGCCGAGGCGCCACATAGGATGGCCTCGGTGGGTTCTTCTGGCGAAACATGCTGTTGGGGATCCAGATCTTGCGCTTCTGAGAGCCTAAACTGGATGAACCATCATCTCTAGGGTGCTTGCGGAAGTCATTGGGGGTGTTCATGTCCTCTGCCTTGATGGCCTTGTTGACAAGGACCTGGAAAGTGGTGAAGTCATGCAGGTTGAGCTCACGACGGAGTCCGGAATTGAGTCCACGACAGAACCTCTCTTGCTTCTTAGCGTCGGTGGAGACCTCTTCAGTAGCATAACGAGCAAGTCGGTTGAACTCACGACTAAACTCGTCAACAGTCCTCCTGCCTTGGGTGAGGTTGCAGAACTCCTCACGCTTGCGGTCCATAAGACCCTTTGGAATGTGGTGCTCACGGAATGAAGTGCAGAACTCATCCCAAGTGGTGGGTGGTCCAACGGGACGCATGTTCAGGAAATTCTCCCACCAAGAGCTAGCTGCACCCTCGAGGTGGTAAGTGGCATAGCTGACCCTGTCACCAGCTGCAACATGGCCT
This sequence comes from Bromus sterilis, assembly GCA_950022295.1. Lineage (NCBI taxonomy): Eukaryota > Viridiplantae > Streptophyta > Magnoliopsida > Poales > Poaceae > Bromus > Bromus sterilis. The sequence goes on along the minus strand of OX465596.1, from coordinate 338,831,402 downwards.
GCCTGGAGCTTCCTCTCGATGCTGCGAAGCCAGTCATCGGCGTCAAGGGGCTCGGTGGAGTAGCTGAAAACCGGGGGATGAAGCCGGATGAAGTCATTCAAAGACACCAACTCGTTGCACTGCTGAGTGGTGTTGCGGGCAATGACCTCTAGCAACTGGTGAGAGTCTCGGTGGTTCCTCTCAACCTCCATCAGAACCTGAGCCATCGTGGGTGGGGGTGGAAGGTTGCCTTCCTCCGTATCATTCCCACAACTATGGGCACGACCAAGCTGGCCACGGGTTCCTTGAGACATCCTGAAGGGAAAACCAAAGTCAAACGGAGTTGATTGGAGGAGTCTAAACAAGGTATTGAAGGTACTGGAAGAATCAGAGAGCAAAGGAAGTAATCATCTTGACAACATTGTGATAAAAGCATACAAGCCATATATTCACAAGTTGTCATACAAACCATACATCATTTTAGTACAAGCTCCAAGCTAATACAAACGTGATGAAGATGATACATCGTTCAGAGGCACTCTGACTTCCTATACATTATTTATCTAAGCCTCTGGAACTTAGAACACATTACGTACAATATACTAATGACACTACTACATCCTCACTAAAGTAAGACCACAGGCGGTCTCACTCATCTCCATCTCCATAGTAGTCCTCGTAAAAGTTACCCGCGTAACCCGGTAGCTGAAGGTGACCATCGGAAAACACGGAGGACTGTGGACCCTGATATCCATTTGGGCAAGGATGGGGCCTAGGTGTCACAACCCCAAGTTAGGTATGTGCTAGGACCAAGTGCTACTTTGCATCATGTCAAAATTTCAAAAAGAAATTCAAAAATGGGGAAAAGAAAAGCCCTGAGAAATTAAATCAAATGGCCAGATAAAAATCTTTTTCCAAAAATCATTTGAGTATTTGGAAAATTCCCATAAATGGTGCTGATCATTTTAAAAGTGGTTTGGGTATTTTCCCATGCCCATGGAATATTCTAAAATTCAAAAGGTGCCCTCGAAATTAAACTTGACCCCTATTTGATTTGAAATTCAAATGTTTTGAATTTCAAAATTCTCAAATTCCACAAGTGACTAGCTACTGGTCACCTAGGAAATAAAAAATTAGTTGGGCATTTAATAAAAATGCTTTTCTATTTTATTTCAAAGAAAAACATAAAGCAGAAAATAGAAAACAGAAAGATTAAAGAGAGGACCTTACCTGTTGCCCACAGGCGAGGCCCACCTCCTGGCCTCGCCCCAGCCCTCCTCAGACGCTTGTCGTCTTCTTCCCCGCCGAGCCAAGCTGCTCGCTGGAGCAGAGCATGGCCACGGTGACGACACGACGACGCCCGCGCCTTCTAGGCCTCCCCCTCCCTCTCTCTCGCGCCACGTGAACCTCCAGAAACCCCCGCACCTTCTTCCCCCTCTCTGCGCTCTCTGCCTCGCCCAGCCGGACCGGAATCTCGCGCCACCCGTAGCTCCCTGTCGCCACCGACGTGCGCCCGCGTGGCCGGAGACGCTCGCAAGTCGAGCCACCATGTCCAGAGGAACCACAGCCACCGACTTCATCGATCCACGCCATCAATTGGAACCGAGCCGCACCGGAGGAGATGGCCGCATCAAGATCCCGCCGCAGGTCGCCATTGTTTCCGACGAGCAATTCGTCCGCGCCGAGCCTCCTCCGACCCCGCCGTCTCCTCTGCTCGAATCGGGGTGAGCCTCTCGCCGTTTTTCCCTAGTCCACTCTCCTCCCCGTGCCCTAGCCGCTGATCTCGCCGAGGACAGTGTTGCGCCGCCGCCTTGCTCAATGCCGGCAACGCTCTGGAGCACCCCCTTGACCCCCCAATGGCACCACCAGACGCGGACGCTCCCCAGCTTTCTTCCTGTGGTCTCCAAACCCCAAACCGTGGCCTAAATCTCCATGCCCACCTTGAACCGAGCCTCCGCCGTCGCCGAGCAGCTCGCCGGCGTCGCCCCGTTGCCTCCCGAGGACGCTGCAGTGTCCAGCTCGAAGCGCGCGAGCTCGAGGAGCACGGCGGTGCCCTCCGTTCGGCAAATGGCGCCCCGAGCCGTCGTCCAGGGTGTGCGCCGCCGCGCTGGACTCCACCGGCGGCTAACCGTCGGCGGCTCGTTTAGGTTAGGGGGCTAATCCCCCTGTTAGTTGACCCTTGGGTCACTGACTGGTGGGCCCTGGCCCCCCTAATGACCCATTTAGTTTAAACTAAACCGGATTAAACCCCTCTCCCACTGACATGGGGGACCCAGCCGTCAGACACCCCCCCACGTCATGCTGATGTCAGCATGACGCCATAAATGAATTTCCAGTCAATTAATAAATCAGAGAAATTCCAGAAAATACTATAAACTTTGGAAATTCATAATTAATTCATCCTAACTCCAAATATAGCAAATAATATGTCTAAAATTATCAGAAAAATAAAAGGATTAATAATATGCAATTTGTTTTCATGTTTGACCATTTTAAAATGGGTGAACAGTAGCAAACATGCATATGGATCCTTTTCAAATTCAAATTTGGGGTGATTTTGCAAATGATTTTGCAACACCCTTAATTCCAATGGTTTCATCCACACATCAGAAGCTTTACTTCAACTATACCACATCACTTCATGATCAAACTTTTCAAATGAACTTTCATGCATTCAAATGCATTTGAAATTCATCGATAAATCAAATGGAGTTTCAATTTGCATTACAAATGCAATATACTCCTTTTAAATGGAATGCTCAACACATCAGTACCTTGAACATCACCATTTCAATCTTATTCATGTGATTGTGCATTGTACATTATGTTGATCCTATGATTGTCATGTTGCTGATAGAAGTGGAGCCGGAATCCGAGATCACCCCCTTCGTTGAAGACCCCGTGACTGAACCTCGTCAGCAAGGCAAGCAAACCCCCATTGATCATGTCGATAAAATCCCACTTCCCTCTCATGTCTCTCTTATGGATTTTATAGGATGATCACCATGTTACGTTTCTACCGCATAGATGAACCCATTCCTTTGCATGACCTATCATTTTGTCACAGTAGTAAGCAAACCACAATCCTAGCAAATGTAGGAGTTGATTGATATCATGTGACCACTGCAATGCTACTGCTTATTGAATGCTTAGTATGATACCATGTTGTTACTGTGATGTGAGTCGGGATGGTAGTGATCATGTTGATGATGGTAGAAAAGTGTTGGTGAATCGACCCTAATACAAGGTGAACGATGAGAGGATGTGTAGGAGTACAGAGTGGGTTGTCTCGTTGAACACCGCCCTAGTACGAGTTCTTGTGTGGTGATCCAAGATGAAGATTACAACCACACATTGGGCTCACTGACCCCTCTCGGCTTACTAACTCATCCCCTTCGATGTCCAGATGTCGCAGTAGTTCGGATTTCTGTAGGTATTGTGGCCTGGTAGCCAAGGGAGAGAACGGCTCATCCGAGACCGGCTTTCGCACCACGCACACATCGTCTGGGTCCACTTCGGTAAACCGGCCGGGTTCACGATAGTGCCAGACAACCCAGATAGGCGGCTTTCACGGACTAGATCGTCTATGAGGTAACGGTTGTGGTGGCATCCTCGCTGTCATCTCTTGAACGGTGACACACAAAAGGCGGTAACTGATGGCACGTGTGTGTAGCGGTACACCCCTGCAGGGTTAACAAAACTATTCGAATAGCCGCGTCCGCGGTTATGGACTGCTTGGAAAGCTTAGCTTGATTATTAGATAACTTGAACCGGATACTTCTAAAACACACCAAGATAAGTGTGAGTGCTATGGCGTGCTTTCTCGTGGGGAAGTCGAGGAAGGCACCATAATGGTGTAATTGGTTGGAGAAAGTAGTGGACTCGTGTACGCTTCTTACCTCAAAGTCTGGTACTCGTAGTTCAGGATTAGCCAAGTCAAAGCTGGCACTTCTGCAAATGAACCCCACCTCCCTTTACCTTGATACATGTGCATGAGTAGTATAGCTCCTATGTAAGTCTTGCTGAGTACGATTTTGTACTCACGTTTGCTTAATCTATGTTTTAGATGAACCCACCGACCCCGATGGTGACTTCTAACCGAAGCTCGAAGAATGAAGACTCAGACCAAGACCAAGCTAGTGTAGTCCCAGTCAGACGACTGGTTCCCTCGTGGAGGGCTTGTTTTTTTGATAAGGCTTCTCTAAGCCATTTGTTAAACTTGTCTGTACTCAGACCTACTTGCTTCCGATTGTTTGTTGTAATGTTGGATCACATGCTTGTGATCTCTGTGTGCACTCTGTAAGAGTTATTAATAAAGATGTATAATTTGTAGAGAATTGCAATGATACCTGCTGTTCATACAAGGCATGTGTGTTGCGTGTATGTTTATAACATGCATGTCTTAGTATGGGTTTTCGAGACCTTAGTTGTGATCTGGCTGGCGGTCTTTTATACACCAAGTGGCCCTTAGATGTGCGCAGCTTGGGGCATCGCGATGCGATTGTTCGAGACTCTGTCTCGTGCACACTTTGATGTATGATCGAGCCCACCCTAGACCCTGACTAAGTGATCGGGCTGGAGTAAGTCTATGTAAGGGTTATAATACAATCGATAGTATGGTTGAGGCGACTTGTCTATGATTATGGGAGTTCACCACCCATACCATTTAGACTTGTGTGCGGACGATGAGGACCCATTTCAGTTGATCATCCGGCCTGGATGGGATGCCCCTCACGTTCGATGCTTTCCGAGAACGTTCTGTGCTTGGCCTTGTCTGCTTAGACAAGTGGGTACGGTTCTCGGCTCTCCATATGATTGTGTTGTAGCGAGGCTTGCATACACTAACCCCCGGGTCCCGACAGACTTGGTATCAGAGTAGGACTGACTGTATGATTATCAGCCTTGGCCGAAGTCGATTCTACTCTTCTATAGTTATATAGTTACTCTGGGTATATAAGGGAACAACGTAAGGCTTCTTTTTCTCCTTACCCCCTTCGTTCTGAGTTCTGAGTCACCCTCATCTTGTTCTACGAGAAGATAGGACTAGGCTCTCCTCTGTCTGATTAGAACATCTCGTTGTTTGCTTCCTTATAGCCGTAGGAAAGTTGTGTCCGGTTTTCCTAGCATTTTTGTAATGCTGATTTCTTACATCGTATTATGTAAGTACTGTATCTACATTGAAAGAAAATTGTTTTCTTGCAATTACAGCCGTTATGTTGTCCGAGTCATTCCAGGTTTCTTCATAATCTGATGCAATTGCAAAGTATCCTTCTCCCCCTTTCGGTTGTCCTTCCAGAAGTTCTTCTAGGTGGCATTCCCGACAGTTCCATAGAGTTTGATGTAGGTTTTCTTCTAGAAACCTATAGTGTTTCATTTGCAGATCTTTCTCCCACTTTAGATGTCTTCTAGCCAGAAGAACCACACTAACCATTGTGTTGGGGTACTTTGCTACTCTGACATATTTGTTGTAGCCCCTAGTAAACTTTTGTCTTCCTCAGGAAAACCATCCAGTAACCAAAATCCTTAAACCTAGCCACCCGACAGATGTGTAGAGTTTATAGTGGATCTTGCCCCAGGAACCGCACCAATTTCTAGACGCCCATACAAAATGGCCCCACGTGAGTTAGCTGAGCTTAAAACCCAACTGGAAGCTTTGTTGGAGAAAGGCTTCATCCGCACTAGCTCATCGCCATGGGGTTTCCCCGTTCTGTTCGTAACGGAGAAAGATGGAACAGAAAGGATGTGCGTAGACTATCGCCCGCTAAATTTAGCGACGATAAAGAACAAGTACCCATTGCCCAGGATCAATGATCTTTATGATCAACTTGCAAGATCCTCTGTCTTCTCCAAGATGGATTTGAGATTAGGTTATCATCAAATCAAGATCCGAAACGAGGACATTCCCAAAACGGCTTTTACTACTCGTTATGGTCTTTACGAGTACACCGTCATGTCCTTTGGTTTGACCAATGCCCCCGCCACTTTCTCATGCATGATGAACTCGATCTTCATGGAGTATTTGGACCAGTTCGTCGTGGTTTACCTCGATGACATCCTTATATACTCGAAGAACGAAGAAGAACATGCCGAACACTTAAGGCTGGTATTGATGAAACTTAGAGAGCATCGCCTGTATGCTAAATTCTCCAAGTGTGAATTCTGGCTACCAGAAGTGACCTACTTAGGCCACGTGATTTCTGCAAAAGGCATTGTTGTGAATCCCGAGAGAGTTCAGGCCGTCCTTGACTGGACTCCACATGAATCGGTTAAGCAAGTTAGGAGTTTTCTTGGCCTAGCCAGCTATTGCCGCCGCTTCGTCGAGAACTTTTCTAAAAGTTGCAAAGCCTCTAACTGAACTCCTCCAGAAAGATAAGAAATTCTTATGGACTCCCAAGTGCGAGGAAAGCTTTCAAGAGCTAAAAAGAAGACTGACTTCTGCACCTGTTCTTGCATCTCCAGACACCAAAAAGGATTTTGAGATCTATTGTGACGCATCACGGCAAGGGTTAGGATGCATACTTATGCAAGATCGACATGTGGTAGATTATGCTTCACGCCAGTTGCGGCCACATGAAGAAAACTATCCTACCCATGACCTTGAACTCGCTGCCGTAGTTCATGCCCTAACAACTTGGCGACATTACCTCCTTGGTAATCGTTGTGAGATTTATTCCGACCACCAAAGCCTCAAATATATTTTCACCCAGCCAGATCTTAATCTCAGGCAAAGACGCTGGATTGAGTTGATAAAAGATTACGACGTAGGAATTTCTTACACCCCAGGCAAAGCCAATGTCATGGCTGATGCCCTAAGTCGTAAGTCGTACTGTAACAACCTTATGTTACAGCAGTATCAACCACTTCTTCATGAGGAATTTCGCAAGCTCAATCTTGAGATTGTTCCTCATGGCTATCTTTCTACCTTGGTGGCGAAACCAACTCTTGAGGATCAAATCATAGTTGCCCAAAGGCGTGCACGAGGTGTTCGCCGGATCAAGGAGAACATTGCTAGCGGAGTTGCTAAATGTTTCTCCACAGATAGCAAAGGAACGGTATTCTTTGAAAATCGTTTGGTAGTACCTAAGAATAGGGAACTAAGGCAACTCATCCTCAAAGAAGCCCATGACACACCCCTCTCAATTCATCCCGGTAGTACAAAAATGTATCGAGATCTACGCCAGAGATTTTGGTGGACTAGGATGAAGAGAGACATTGCTCAATTTGTTGCCGAATGTGATGTTTGTCGTCGCATTAAGGCAGAACATCAAAGGCCTGCTGGCACACTTCAACCTTTGCCTATTCCAGAGTAGAAATGGGACAAAGTCGGTATGGACTTCATCACCGGCTTTCCAAGAACCCAGAAAGAAAACAAGGCCATCTTCGTAGTCATAGATAGGCTTTCCAAAGTTGCTCACTTCCTTCCTGTTCACGAGTCTATAACTGCTAGCCAGTTAGTGGACTTGTACGTCTCTAGAATTGTGTCTCTTCACGGTGTTCCTTTGGAAATCAATTCTGATCGTGGTAGCCTTTTCACCTCTAGATTTTGGGGAAGCTTCCAACGTGCTATGGGAACTCATCTATCCTTTAGTACAGCTTTCCATCCTCAGTCTAGCGGTCAAGTCGAAAGGGTTAACCAAATTCTTGAAGACATGCTCAGAGCTTGTGTTATATCTTTCAGAAAGAATTGGGAGAAGTCTCTTCCATTTGCCGAATTTGCTTATAACAACAGTTTTCAATCTAGTCTGAACATGGCTCCTTTTGAACTCCTATATGGACGACGATGTCGAACACCCCTAAACTGGTCAGAAACCGGTGAAAGACAATTCTTTGGACCGGATATGATCAAGGAAGCAGAAGAGCAAGTTCGCATTGTTCGTGATCAATTGAAAGCAGCCCAGTCTCGTCAAAAGAGCTGCTATGATCGTCATCATAGACAAGAAAGCTACAATCTGGATGAGAAGGCTTACCTTCAGTTTACTCCTCTGAAGGGAACCCAACGTTTCGGTATCAAAGGCAAATTGGCCCCACTTTACATCGGACCTTTCCGCATTATTGCTAAACGTGGAGAAGTTGCCTACCAACTTGAACTACCCCGCACCTTTCCCGAGTACATGATGTATTCCATGGGTCACAACTCAGGCGTTGCTTCAAGGACCCCATTCGCGAAGTCGACCATGAAACGCTTGATCTCCAAGATGACCTTTCTTATTGAGAATACCCTGTTCGTATTCTTGATTCAGCAGAGCGTGTCACTCGCCGAAAGAAGATCAAGTTTCTGAAAGTTCAGTGGTCTCATCACTCAGAGAAAGAAGCCACGTGGGAAAGAGAAGACCGTCTCCGTGCCGAGTACCCCTCCTTCCTCCCGTAGACTTCTGAATCTCGGGACGAGATTCTTTTGAGTGGGGGCGAGTTGTCACAACCCCAAGTTAGGTATGTGCTAGCACCAAGTGCTACTTTGCATCATGTCAAAATTTCAAAAAGAAATTCAAAAATGGGGAAAAGAAAAGCCCTGAGAAATTAAATCAAATGGTCAGATAAAAATCTTTTTCCAAAAATCATTTGAGTATTTGGAAAATTCCTATAAATGGTGCTGATCATTTTATAAGTGGTTTGGGTATTTTCCCATGCCCATGGAATATTCTAAAATTCAAAAGGTGCCCTGGAAATTAAACTTGACCCCTAGTTGATTTGAAATTCAAATGTTTTGAATTTCAAAAATTCTCAAATTCCACAAGTGACTAGCTACTGGTCACCTAGGAATTAAAAAATTAGTTGGGCATTTAATAAAAATGCTTTGCTATTTTATTTCAAAGCAAAACATAAAGCAGAAAATAGAAAACAGAAAGATTAAAGAGAGGACCTTAACTGTTGCCCACAGGCGAGGCCCACCTCCTGGCCTCGGCCCAGCCCACCTCAGACGCTTGTCGTCTTCTTCCCCGCTGAGCCAAGCTGCTCGCTGGAGCAGAGCATGGCCACGGCGACGACACGACGACGCCCGCGCCTTCTAGGCCTCCCCCTCCCTCTCTCTCGCGCCACGTGAACCTCCAGAAACCCCAACACCTTCTTCCCCCTCTCTCCGCTCTCTGCCTCGCCCAGCCGGACCGGAATCTCCCGCCACCCGTAGCTCCCTGTCGCCGCCGACGTGCGCCCGCGTGGCCGGAGACGCTTGCAAGTCGAGCCACCATGTCCAGAGGAACCACAGCCACCGACTTCATCGATCCACGCCATCAATTGGAACCGAGCCGCACCGGAGGAGATGGCCGCATCAAGATCCCGTCGCAGGTCGCCATTGTTTCCGACGAGCAATTCGTCCGCGCCGAGCCTCCTCCGAACCCGCCGTCTCCTCTGATCGAATCGGGGTGAGCCTCTCGCCGTTTTGCCCTAGTCCACTCTCCTCCCCGTGCCCTAGCCGCTGATCTCGCCGAGGACAGTGCTGCGCCGCCGCCTTGCTCAATGCAGGCAACGCTCTGGAGCACCCCCTTGACCCCCCCAATGGCACCACCAGACGCGGACGCTCCCCAGCTTTCTTCCTGTGGTCTCCAAACCCCAAACCGTGGCCTAAATCTCCATGCCCACCTTGAACCGAGCCTCCGCCGTCGCCGAGCAGCTCGCCGGCTTCGCCCCGTTTCCTCCCGAGGACGCTGCAGTGTCCAGCTCGAAGCGCGCGATCTCGAGGAGCACGGCGGTGCCCTCCGTTCAGCAACTGGCGCCCCGAGCCGTCGTCCAGGGTGTGCGCCGCCGCGCTGGACTCCACCGGCGGCTAACCGCCGGTGGCTCGTTTAGGTTAGGGGGCTAATCCCCCTGTTAGTTGACCCTTGGGTCACTGACTGGTGGGCCCTGGCCCCCCTAATGACCCTTTTAGTTTAAACTAAACCGGATTAAACCCCTCTCCCACTAACATGGGGGACCCAGCCGTCAGACACCCCCCACGTCATGCTGATGTCAGCATGACGACATAAATGAATTTCCAGTCAATTAATAAATCAGAGAAATTCCAGAAAATACTATAAACTTTGGAAATTCATAATTAATTCATCCTAACTCCAAATATAGCAAATAATATGTCTAAAATTATCAGAAAAATACAAGGATTAAGAATATGCAATTTGTCTTCATGTTTGACCATTTTAAAATGGGTGAACAGTAGCAAACATGCATATGGATCCTTTTCAAATTCAAATTTGGGGTGATTTTGCAAATGATTTTGCAACACCCTTAATTCCAATGGTTTCATCCACACATCAGAAGCTTTACTTCAACTATACCACATCACTTCATGATCAAACTTTTCAAATGAACTTTCACGCATTCAAATGCATTTGAAATTCATCGATAAATCAAATGGAGTTTGAATTTGCATTACAAATGCAATATACTCCTTTAAATGGAATGCTCAACACATCAGTACCTTGAACATCACCATTTCAATCTTATTCATGTGATTGTGCATTGTACATTATGTTGATCCTATGATTGTCATGTTGCTGATAGAAGTGGAGCCGGAATCCGAGATCACCCCCTTCGTTGAAGACCCCGTGACTGAACCTCGTCAGCAAGGCAAGCAAACCCCCATTGATCATGTCGATAAAATCCCACTTCCCTCTCATGTCTCGCTTATGCATTGTATAGGATGATCACCATGTTACGTTTCTACCGCATAGATGAACCCATTCCTTTGCATGACCTATCATTTTGTCACAGTAGTAAGCAAACCACAATACTAGCAAATGTAGGAGTTGATTGATATCATGTGACCCCTGCAATGCTACTGCTTATTGCATGCTTAGTATGATACCATGTTGTTACTGTGATGTGAGTCGGGATGGTAGTGATCATTTTGATGATGGTAGAAAAGTGTTGGTGAATCGACCCTAATACAAGGTGAACGATGAGAGGCTGTGTAGGAGTACACAGTGGGTTGTCTCGTTGAACACCGCCCTAGTACGAGTTCTTGTGTGGTGATCCAAGATGAAGAGTACAACCACATATTGGGCTCACTGACCCCTCTCGGCTTACTAACTCATCCCCTTCGATGTCCAGATGTCGCACTAGTTCGGATTTCTGTAGGTATTGTGGCCTGGTAGCCAAGTGAGAGAACGGCTCATCCGAGACCGGCTTTCGCACCACGCACACATCGTCTGGGTCCACTTCGGTAAACCGGCCGGGTTCACGATAGTGCCAGAAAACCCAGATAGGCGGCTTTCATGGACTAGATCGGCTATGAGGTAACGGTTGTGGTGGCATCCTCGCTGTCATCTCTTGAACGGTGACACGCAAAAGGCGGTAACTGATGGCACGTGTGTGTAGCGGTACACCACTGTAGGGTTAACAAAACTATTCGAATAGCCGCGTCCGCGGTTATGGACTGCTTGGAAAGCTTAGCTTGATTATTAGATAACTTGAACCGGATACTTCTAAAACACACCAAGATAAGTGTGAGTGCTATGGTGTGCTTTCTCGTGGGGAAGTCGAGGAATGCACCATAGTGGTGTAATTGGTTGGAGAAAGTAGTGGAATCGTGTATGCTTCTTACCTCAAAGTCTGGTACTCGTAGTTCAGGATTAGCCAAGTCAAAGCTGGCACTTCTGCAAATGAACCCCACCTCCCTTTACCTTGATACATGTGCATGAGTAGTATAGCTCCTATGTAAGTCTTGCTGAGTACGATTTTGTACTCACGTTTGCTTAATCTATGTTTTACATGAACCCACCGACCCCGATGGTGACTTCTAACCGAAGCTCGAAGAATGAAGACTCAGACCAAGACCAAGCTAGTGTAGTCCCAGTCAGACGACCGGTTCCCTCGTGGAGGGCTTGTTTTTTTGATAAGGCTTCTCTAAGCCATTTGTTAAACTTGTCTGTACTCAGACCTACTTGCTTCCGATTGTTTGTTGTAATGTTGGATCACATGCTTGTGATCTCTGTGTGCACTCTGTAAGAGTTATTAATAAAGATGTATAATTTGTAGAGAATTGCAATGATACCTGCTGTTCATACAAGGCATGTGTGCTGCGTGTATGTTATAACATGCATGTCTTAGTATGGGTTTTCGAGACCTTAGTTGTGATCTGGCTGGCGGTCTTTTATACACCAAGTGGCCCTTAGATGTGCGCATCTTGGGGCATCGTGATGCGATTGTTCGAGACTCTGTCTCGTGCACACTTTGATGTATGATCGAGCCTGCCCTACACCCCGACTAAGTGATCGGGCTGGAGTAAGTCTATGTAAGGGTTATAATACAATCGATAGTATGGTTGAGGCGACTTGTCTATGATTATGGGAGTTCACCACCCATATCATTTAGACTTGTGTGCGGACGATGAGGACCCATTTCAGTTGATCATCCGGCCTGGATGGGATGCCCCTCACGTTCGATGCTTTCCGAGAACGTTCTTTTCTTGGCCTTGTCTGCTTAGACAAGTGGGTACGGTTCTCGGCTCTCCATATGATTGTGTTGTAGCGAGTCTTGCATACACTAACCCCCGGGTACCGACACTAGGTCCAGCGTAGGGTGGAAGCAAAGGACCACGGGGTGGAAAAATGCCTCCAATCTCGGGCCAAGCAACTCGAGAAGGCATCTGTGTCCTGACTGGGTAGATAGCATCATACTCCACTGATCCAACACTCACAAATGGAGCCAGAAGGGTAAGTGCTTGATACAGACGGACACGGGTGGCGTGAAGCTCAAAACGAAGGGCACGTGCATCACGATCTCTATCACAAGCGTGCCGAGCAATGATCTGAAGAAAAGGATCCTCCAAAGAGTGATTTGTGTACAGTCCGGTGTAATACCCCTCTTCTCCTGGAAGTGCAGCAGGGATATAGCGGAAAGATGTGCCTCCAAGAAAAGCGTGCTCCTCTCTCAGCAGGGTAATACATGAGTATGCAGCATCCTGCACAGCAATGTTCTCAGTCATGCCAATGCCATGTCCAAAGTGGATAGGCTGAGTGAATCCAGTGTGGTGCGGGTAGATCCTGACAATGCAGTGGAACTGGGTCTAGTTGAAGTCAAGGAACTGCTCCTCAACTGTGTACTCAGGGTACCATCGGTATCCAATGAAGGACATCATCTCGATCAGCATGGCGGAATGCCCACGCACACCGACGCACCTAGTCAGACGAACAATTTGCTGAGGGGAAGATCCGCCATCTGAAACAGAAAGAAGGAGTTTGCAAATGCATTAGATTATGAAGAAACTTGGAATGACTCGGGCAGCATAACGGCTGTAATTGCAAGAAAAGACAATTTCTTACAACATGAAAACAACACTTACATACGATGTAATAAATCAGGAAGCATAACAACGCTAGAAAACCGAACATAACTTCCCTACGGCTACAAGGAAGCAAACAACGAGATTTCTAGCAAGACATAGATGAGCCTAGTCCTATCTTCCCGTAGAACAAGATGAGGGTGAATCACAACTCAGAATGATGAGGGTAAGGAGAAAAAAGAAGCCTTACGTTGTTCCCTTATATACCCAGAGTAACTATATAACTATAGCAAGCTAGACTCGACTTCGGCCAAGTCTGATAATCCTACAGTCAGTCCTGCTCTGATACCAAGTCTGTCGGGACCCGGGGCTATCGTATGCAAGTCCCGCTACGACATAGTCATATGGAGAGCCGAGAACCGTACCCACTTGTCTAAGCAGACAAGGCCAAGCACAGAACGTTCTCGGAAAGCATCATACATGAGGGGAATCCCATCCAGGCCGGATGATCAACTGAGATGGGCCCTCATCGTCCGCACGCAAGTCTAAATGATATGGGTGATGAACTCCCATGTTCACAGACAAGTCGCCCCAACCATACTATCGACTATTTCATCACTTTTACATAGACTTACTCCAGCCCGAGCACTTAGTCGGGGTCTAGGGCGGGCTCGATCATACATCAAAGTGTGCACGAGACAGAGTCTCGAGCAATCGCATCGTGATGCCCCAAGCTGCGCACATCTAAGGGCCACTTGGTGTATAAAAGACCGCCATCCAGATCACAACTAAGGTCTCGAAAACCCATACAAAGACATGCATGTTATAAACATACACGCAGAACACATGCCTTGTATGAACAGCGGGTATCATTGCAATTCTCTACAAAGTATACATTTTATTGATAACTCTCACAGAGTGCACACAGAGATCACAAGTATGTGATCCAACATTACAACATTCAACGGAAGCAGAGTAGGTCTGAGTACAGACAAACTTAACAAATGGATTAAGAAGCCTTATTTAAACACAAAGCCCTCCACGAGGGAACCAGTCTGCTGACTGGGACTACACTAGCTTGGTCTTCAGTCGTCGAGCTCGAGGAAGAATCCACCTTCGGGGTCAGTGGGTTCATCTAAAACATAGAATAAGCAAACATGGGTACAAAGTCGTATTCAGCAAGACTTGCGTAGGAGCTATACTACTCATGCACATGTGTCAAGGTAAAGGGAGGTGGGGTTCAAATGCAGAAGTGCCAGCTTTGACTTGGCTAGTCCTGAACTACGAGTACCAGACTTGAGGTAAGAAGCGTACACGAGTCCACTACATCTCCAACCAATTACACCACTATGGTGCCTTCCTCGACTTCCCCACGAGAAAGCATGCCATAGCACTCACGCTTATCTTGGTAAGTTTTATAAGTGTCCAGTTCAAGTTGTCTAATAATCAAGCTAAGCTTTCCAAGCAGTCCCTTACCGCGGACGCGGCTATTCGAATAGTTTTGTTAACCCTGCAGGGGTGTACCGCTACACACACATGACCATCAGTTACCGCCTTTGATCTCGACACCACTCAAGGGGTGTCAGCGAGGATGCTCACCACAACTGTTACCTCATAGACGATCTAGTCCATGAAAGCCTCCTACCTGGGTTGGCTACCACTATCGTGAACCCGGCCAGTTTACCGAAGTGGACCCAGATGATGTGTGCGTGGTGGATAAGCCGGTCTCGGTTGAGCCGTTCTCTCACTTAGAAGCCAGGCCACAAACCTACCAGAACTCTGAAGTACTGCGACATCTGGACATCAAAAGGGATGAGTTAATAGGTTGATAGGGGTCAGTGAGCCCAATGTGTTGTTGTACTCTTCATCTTGGATCACCACACAAGAACTCGGACTTAGGGCGGTGTTCAACGAGACAACCGACTGTGTACTCCTACACAGCCTCTCATCGTTCACCTTGTATTAGGGTAGATTCACCAACACATGTCCACCATCTTCCACATGATCACTTCCATCCCGACTCATATAACAATAACAACATTGTATCACTCTAAGCATGCAATAAGCAGTAACAATTGCAGGGGCCACATGATATCAACCAACTCCTACATTTGCTAGGATTGTGGTTTGCTTACTACTGTGACAAATGATAGGTCATGCAAAGGAATGGGTTCATCTATGCGATAGAAACGTAGCATGGTAATCATCCTATACAATGCATAAGCGAGACATGAGAGGGAAGTGGGATTTTATCGACATGATCAATGGGGGTTTGATTGCCTTGCTGACGAGGTTCAGTCTCGGGATCTTCAACGAAGGGGGCTGCCTCCTGTTCCGGTTCCACATCTACTCGACAAACAACAAGCAAGGTAGCAAAGTAAATACAATGCACAAGCACATGGTTGAAGGTTGAAACTTGGTTTGCATGCTTCTGATGTGTGAGGCAATTCCATTTAAATGGAGTATATTGCAAATGAAATTGCAAATTCAAACTCCAATTTGAATTCAATTTAGCCAAGTTACAATGCTATCATTTGAT
Organism: Bromus sterilis; assembly: GCA_950022295.1. Classification (NCBI taxonomy): domain Eukaryota; kingdom Viridiplantae; phylum Streptophyta; class Magnoliopsida; order Poales; family Poaceae; genus Bromus; species Bromus sterilis. Next base: position 338,815,671 of record OX465596.1, on the reverse strand, counting down.
CAATGTAATTCATCTTGACATGTGTATGATATGCCTCTGATGTTCAAGTGAATTGGGGTATGTTGCTAAGGTTCAAATTGCAAAAGAATTTGAATTTAATTTGTTTAAATTACAATTAAACCAAATAGCAAATGCTACTGGTCCCATTTTAAATTCAACTCAAACATAGTTGAAAGTTGTATATTTGGATAGATTATTTTCTCCTGATCATTTTTCATATATTATATGTCAAATTTGGAGTTAATATGAATTTTCTATGAATTTTCAAAGTTTGGAGTAATTTCTTCCAATTTCTGATTAAAATTAAATAGAAAAGGGATTACTGCATCAGCATGAGGTCATGCTGGCGTCAGGGGGCCTCTGATAGAGGGGTCCCACCAGTCATCCTCTGATGTGTTAATTAAACCGGTTTAATTCGAATTAAACTAATCAGAGGGATTAGTGTGGCCTTGGGCCCACATGGCAGTGTCACTGGGGGGTGGGGCCTAGGTGATTAAGGGCTGGGTTAAGCCCTAATGGCGCTGCTCGTCGCCGGCGAGTACTGTGCCTCGCCGGAGTTGCTCGGAACGGCGTTTTAGGGCACGGGAGGCCAAGGGGAGGGCACCGGCGTGTTCACCGTCGTCGTCCGCGTCGAATGGACTTGGCCAGAGCTTCAGGGGGTCACCGGAGCGTCATTGGCGTCGGATTTGGCGGCGGCAGTGGCTAGGGCTTCGGCTTCCTCGCGCTCTAGAGCGCCATTTTGACCACGGGCTAGCGCAAACAAAACCTGGGAGTGCGGGGAACACGTTGCACGCCATAGCTAGGACGGAGGAGCACGGGGGGCAACCTCGTCGACGTTCATGGCGGCCGTCGTGTGCTGGAGAACAGGGAAACCGGCGACGGTGCAAACAAGAGAAAGGGACAAGTTGTAGGAGGACCAGTAGCTCACCCTGAAGCTAATGGTGAAGATGGCGAGGCCGGGGAGGCGGTGTGGCCGGAGAATTTGACGATGGCGAGCTGCGGGTCCGGCGAGATCCTGGCGAAGATTCCGTGGGCTCGGAGTCAAATTGGAGAGTGATTTCTTGCACGGATACGAAGTCGACGACGTCGAGGAGGATGGACACGAAGACGTGGCTCGGGGACGACGTTGGCCACACGTGCTTCACGTCATGGCGACGGCGGCGCTCGGGTCGTCGTCGAGTTTGGCGAGAGAGAGAGAGAGCGAGAGCTATCGTGGAGGGGGGAATGGACGCACGGCGTCTCCAGCATCTCCGTGGCGTGGCTAGAAGGCGCGGGAGGGGTGATGGATTCTTGCCCCTCGTTGATTACCCCAAGTGGAAGGTTGAGATGCAGCGTAGCGGTAATTTCCCTCAGTAAAGATACCAAGGTTTGTCTCCAGTAGGACTCAACGATAAGTACGATAGGTGGCAACGGCGCCAGAAATTATTCTGATGCGTGGAGTTGTCGTGGACCTGCACAAAACAAATAACTTTGCTCCCAACGAGTTCAGAGGAGTTGTCAATTCCTCCGGCCTTGTCGTTTACAAAGGATCAAACGCAAGAGATAAAAAGGTACTAGTAAAAGTAAAAACAGAAAGGTAAATAGTGGGTGTGAACAATGGTATGAAGATGGACCGGATTCCCGTGATTTTCACTAGTGATGTCTCTCTCCCAAAAGACGATAAAAATGCTAGCGAGGTAAACAAATCACAGTTGGGAAATTGACAAGATTATGAAGGCACCGCAATGCTAACTATGCTGCAAAGAAAGGAAGGGCTCAAAAGCAATTGGTAGTAAGCCAAGGTAAGTAGACCGAAATCCATCTGCATCTACTACGAATCATCCACCTTGAGATATCTATCCAGAACATCTCGCTGGTATTAAGTTGTGAATCCCACCCAAAGTGTAAACTCAAAGCAACAGACAACGGCACTAAAAGAACTTTGCATAAAGTAAACAATTCTTGCACCAATAGGCACAATCACCGTTGTTTTATCCCTGGTGGCAACAACACATCCCCTAGTCTCATGTTTCTGTCACTCAAGCTAGACATCAGGGGGCTGAACCCACAATCGAGCATAACGCTCTCTCTTGGAGTTGCAAGCAAATAACTTGGCCAAAGAAAATACTGCAACGGAGAACATGCAAGAATTTACTCAAGAGCAAAATATAAAAAGGAAAACCAAATATATTACTCATCACAATCTGAACATAGTCTCATAATCCATCAGATCCCAACAAACTCAGCATAGCAATAGCAGAAAATTACATAGGTGCCTCGATCATGTGAGGCAGCTCACGAGGTCTCGAAAGTGGAAGCACAAAAGAGGGAGAGGACATCACATAGCTACTGATCACGGACCCATGGTCCAAGGGGGACTACTCACGGTACATACGGGAGGCGTCCATGGCTATGGATGGTCTCCCGGAGGGGTGATCTCCTTCCGGCAGGGTGCCGGGCAGCTTCTTCAGACAGCCCCGATCTGAAATTGGCGGCGGCGGCGAAACAGAGAGGTTTCCGTGAAAAAGAGTTCTTTTTTAGGCGTTTATACCCCGAGGGGGTTATATAGGAGAAGGGGCGTCGAGGGGCCACCCAGGGCAGCCAGGAGGGTGCCTGGCGCGCCCTAGGGTTGGGGCCGCGCCAGGGACCCTTCTGGCTCCCTGGTGGTGGTCCCGGCTCTCTCCCTTGGTTATTCTGGAAGCTTCCTGCCCGCTGATTTTTAATATAATTTTTGCGGAATTTTTGGGCACTTTAATCAGCCGGAAAACCTGAAAAACAAAAACAGCAGAAAAGCAGAAGCTGGCAGCTGGGTGCACTGAGTTAGTAGGTTAGTCCAAATTGGTTTATAAGTGTAATAAAGTTCAACCAAAACATGGCAAAGTCACACAAAACATGCATGGAGCAAGCAGAAATTATAGATACGTTTGGGACGTATCAACATCCCCAAGCTTAATTCATGCTCGTTCTCGACTAGGTAAATGATAACAAGCATAATTTCTGTGGTGACATGCCACACAACCAAATAAGGACTGTTAAGTAAAGCAATCAAAGCATGCAATTCAATTCAAGTCTTAACAGGCAAGAGTCTATATTGGCATTAACACAAGCAACAAAAGAACAAAAGGTGCAAGAGCTCTTGCTGTCCGTGACTCGAATGTCTCCAGATGGTGTTTGCGTGCAAGCAAGGGACTGGGAAGAAAGATAAAAAAGGTTGTTGAGAACAACTATCTACTAAAGTTTCACACTTAGTCTCCTTTGGATTCTTATCTGGACTCGTCCCAAGACCACTAGCCAGGTACAAGTCAAACTGATCCACTCCCTTTCGATATTTTGAGCACTCATGCAATGGATGAGCGTGAGCAAGAAAGTTGACACCTAAAAGGCGAAACATAAAAAGGGTGGAGGAGGAAGACAAAAAGGTGTGTGAAAGGCTCACATCAATGAGGACAATCATAGGCGAGAGAAGGCCATATGATAGATATGATGTGAGGAGTAGGGATTGCCATACAACGGATGCACATGTGAGCTAAAAGCTCTCCAATGGAACTAGTGGGGGTGCATCTAACTTGTTTGCTCAAGAAGACCTAGAGCTCGTTTGAGGAGGCTCATCATTGGAATATACAATCCAAGTTCTATAGTGTAAAAGTTCCCCACATAGCTATATGCATGATGATAATCTCTATGGATTACAAGGGATAGAAGATGAAGTACTAGTGTGGCTCTCTCAAAAGGAATAGTAGTATGCCCCCTTCTCTCTTTTTTATTTTTCTTTTTCTCTTTTTATCATTTTTTTTGGTGGCCTCAATGGCTCTTTCTATTTAACTCTCATTTTTCCTCTTTGGGATCTTTTGATTTTGTCCTCTTTGGGATCTTTTCCTCACTTTAGGGGCAATACTCTATATTTTACAAGAATATAGGAGATCTTTCACACTTTACAAAAGTACTCACAAAAAGAAAATGTAACTAATCATGATGCAAATGTATGCCTCTGCCAAGATAGCAGGATATGCAATGATACTAGCGCGTCATGTAGCAATGATTACGGCAAGGCCCAACTAGCATGCGGCTCATCGATCAAGCAAGTAGCATGTATGACATGAAGATCAAGTCATGAGAGGGTGGATGTTGCATGGCAATGTATCTCGGAAAGGCTATGGAAATGCCTTGTAGGTAGGTATGGTGGCTGTTTTGAGGAAAGATATAATGAGGCTTATGATGACAGAGCATATCATGCCAAGGGTTTGGATGCACCGGCGAAGTATGCGCCAACTCTCGAGGTGAGAAAGGGCAATGCACGGTACCGAAGAGGCTAGAAAAAGTATGGGTAGGTGGAAGTGTCAACTTTCGAATACTCACATTAGTCCGAAGAACTCATGCACTTATTATCGGTAACTCTCAATCTAATAGGAGGTTCACAAAGAGACAGGTACCACGAGGAGGAGTGTATGGGGGTTTGGTTATCCTTGCGCATCCTCGACTCATGGTACGTGAGTGTACTCTAATATTCGAACCCTCCAGAGGTTAGTGATCCATCTAGTAGCTAGAGTTCTCAACAGGGGTTTTTTGGTTTTCGAAAAACACACGGATTTCCCAAAATACGACATCTATCACTAATAGGCAAGATCTCTTGACACCAAAAGTTCAAACATTATTCTAGTCAATACCTCAAAACTATTGCAAGTTACTACTTCAAAGAGAAAAGCAACTTTAACTACCTACTTTCTAGTCAAGACACAGAACTCAGTGCAGCAGGCAAACTCTCTAACAAGATAAAACATGCAACCTATAGAAATTTCAACCTGAAAAGAAAAGCTCTAGAAAAACTAAAGCACTACAGCTAAACAGACCAGCAGCTAAGAAAAGAAAAAGAACAACTCACAGCTAAAAGAAATAAGCATGCAAATCCTATGAGGAGTTCTAGTTCAAGTGGAGCGTGTTTCTCTCCCACACAAAAGAGTAAGTTGGGGTCTAACTTGTTACTAAAGCAAAGAAAGAAAAACAAACCTAGAAAAGTAAAGAGCGAGACGCTCCAAGCAAAGCACATAACGCATGAAGTGATAAAAATATAGTGCAATGAAAGACAGACCGATGATTGTTGATGAAGAAGGGGATGCACCGGGGGCATCCCCAAGCTTAGACGCTTGAGTCTCCTTGAATATTTATTGGGGGTTCACTTGGGCATCCCCAAGCTTGAGCGCTTGACACTCCTGGATCTTCTTTCATCACCTTCCATCGCGCACTTGAAAACTCCCTTCATACATAACTCATTGTAGGCTGATTAGAGAGGTTAGTACCCTAATAAAATAATTTTCCTCTACTGCAAATAAAGATTTCCAGGAAGAGCTACTGTTTCTCTTGCCTTCCCAAAAAAGTTTGCAAAGAAAAAGCAAGCTTAAGGATTGCAAAACTGCGAAAAGAAAAACTGGGGCAGAAGCTGAGAAAAACAGAACAGCAGAGAAAGGGGAATTTTTTCGAGGTACTTCTGCAACTCAAATCAAAAAACTTTGAACAGGGTCTAGCAAGCCAATTGTATGGAGCATGCTGTCAAAAAATTTCAGATCAAAAAGATGATCTGGTGATTTATCGCGAATTTTCCCGTCAAGAAGACAGAATCTGTTTCTGGACAGCAAGCTCCAACTTTTGAACTTTCAAGCACTCTGAGGCTAAACTTGGCACAAAGCTTGAAAAATAAAGATACAATGATGTTGCTACAGTAGTAAAAATCATCAAGACCACTAAGAACAGAACAAAAGAAAAAAGAAAAACCTAAATTCGTTGCGGGCTGCCTCCCGAAAGCGATTTCTTTTATGCCTTTAAGCTAGGCATGAAGATCATAAAAGTTGCTCTCATAAAAATAAGGATTTGAAGCAAAAGAGAGCATCAAGAAGCAAATATGAAACACATTTAAGCCTAACCCACTTCCTATGCATAGGAATCTTGTAATAAAATAAATCAAATAAGCACAAAGTGACATGCATAGGAAGGTGGAACAAGAACAACTTCAAAACTTTCAACATAAAGAGAGGAGTTTTAGTAATATGTAATTTTCTACAACCAAACTTACCTCTCTCAAAATAATTTTCAGTAGTATCATGAACAACATCAAGAATATAACTATCACATAAATCATGTTGTTCATGAACTGCAAGCACACGTGTATACTTTTCAACACGGTATTTAGGATTATAAGATAAATGCAACCCATCACATTGAGCCTTGATAAGAGCAAAGTTCTCCGGAGTTGGAGATTTCAAAAGGATAATAGGACAATCAAGTGTGGGTGCAATAGCAACAATTTCATGCTTAACATAAGGAACTATAGAGAGTTCATTTTTGTCAGCATCATCCATAGTGGCATCATGGCCATCAACAAAGCAAGTATCAAAATTTTCAGAAAGGGATATTTCAAGTGAGTCCTCGGAATCATGGGATTCCTCCTCAATGCAATAATTGGCCTCTTCTTGGGCAGCAAACATTTTATTTTTAAAATCCTCAATATAAGAATTGGAAGTATAATTCTCGAAGCAATAAGCAAGAACTGCAAAGTTTTCAGACTCGAAAATAGTATCGTGATACTTTTCAATCAAGGAAGCAATCTCATAGGCACCTTTAAAAGCAACAAACTCTTCAATCTTTTCAACATCAAAGTAATCATAAACACCTTTAGCATAAAAAGATAAGATCTCATTTTCATTAAACTCACATTGGAAAGGGAGGTGTTTATGATCTATATTAGAACAACAAGTAAAATCATAAATGTGGCACAAAAGTTTAGCATGGCAATAAGAAACATGTATTTGATCCCATAAGTGTTTCCCTTTCTGAGATAGGCGGTGCCTCGTTTAATGAGCATGCTCATCCAATGATTTTCCCTCAACCAAGTCGGTTGGGTTTTTAGCGCGAGAACAAATTGATCGAAGACGATCCAAGTGAAACATGTCCATCCTACCATATTTGGGTGGTTCATCACCCATGGTGAAGATAGCATCAGTAGGTATTTTTGGTATTTTTAATAAGGGACACAAAAGTAAAAACTGAAAGGTAAACTAACAAGACTAAAAAGCAAAGGTAAAAGATAGCGTGTAACTCCCCTATTTTTGATACAGGAGTCCGACAACGGCGCCATAAATTGGCGGTTATCAGGACTCGCGTATTTGTACTTCCTTTGAGTCCCCGGCAACGGCGCCAGAAATTAGCTTGATGGCTTCTCGCCCCTCGTTGGTTACCCCAAGTGGAAGGTTGAGATGCAGCGTAGCGGTAATTTCCCTCAGTAAAGATACCAAGGTTTGTCTCCAGTAGGACTCAACGATAAGTACGATAGGTGGCAACGGCGCCAGAAATTATTCTGATGCGTGGAGTTGTCGTGGACCTGCACAAAACAAATAACTTTGCTCCCAACGAGTTCAGAGGAGTTGTCAATTCCTCCGGCCTTTTTGTTTACAAAGGATCAAATGCAAGAGATAAAAAGGTACTAGTAAAAGTAAAAACAGAAAGGTAAATAGTGGGTGTGAACAATGGTATGAAGATGGACCGGAGTCCCGTGATTTTCACTAGTGATGTCTCTCTCCCGAAAGACGATAAAAATGCTAGCGAGGTAAACAAATCACAGTTGGGCAATTGACAGGATTATGAAGGCACCGCAATGCTAACTATGCTGCAAAGAAAGGAAGGGCTCAAAAGCAATGGGCAGTACGCCAAGGTAAGTAGACCAAAATCCATCTGCATCTACTACGAATCATCCACCTTGAGATATCTATCCAGAACATCTCGCTGGTATTAAGTTAGGAATCCCACCCAAAGTGTAAACTCAAAGCAACAGACAACTGCATTAAAAGAACTTTGCGTAAAGTAAACAATTCTTGCACCAATAGGCACAATCACCGTTGTTTTATCCCTGGTGGCAACAGCACATCCCCTAGTCTCATGTTTCTGTCACTCAAGCTAGACATCAGGGGGCTGAACCCACAATCGAGCATAACACTCTCTCTTGGAGTTGCAAGCAAATAACTTGGCCAAAGCAAATACTGCAACGGAGAACATGCAAGAATTTACTCAAGAACAAAATATAAAAGGGCAAACCAAATATATTACTCATCACAATCTGAACATAGTCTCATAATCCATCAGATCCCAATAAACTCAGCATAGCAACAGCAGAAAATTACATAGGTGCCTCGATCATGTGAGGCAGCTCACGAGGTCTCGAAAGTGGAAGCACAAAAGAGGGAGAGGACATCACATAGCTACTGATCACGGACCCATGGTCCAAGGGGGACTACTCACGGTACATACGGGAGGCGTCCATGGCTATGGATGGTCTCCCGGAGGGGTGATCTCCTTCTGGCAGGGTGCCGGGGCAGCTTCTCCAGACAGCCCGATCTGAAAACGGCGGCGGCGGCGGAACAAAGAGGTTTCCGCGAAAAAGAGTTCTTTTTTAGGGGTTTCTACCCCGATGGGGTTATATAGGCGAAGGGGGCGTCGAGGGGCCACCCAGGGCAGGCAGGAGGGTGCCTGGCGCGCCCTAGGGTTGGGGCCGCGCCAGGGACCCTTCTGGCTCCCTGGTGGTGCTCCCGGCTCTCTCCCTTGGTTATTCCGGAAGCTTCCTGCCCGCTGATTTTTAATATAATTTTTGCGGAATTTTTTGGGCACTTTAATCAGCCGGAAAACCTGAAAAAAAAAACCAGCAGAAACCCAGAAGCTGGCAACTGGGTGCACTGAGTTAGTAGGTTAGTCCAAATTGGTTTAAAAGTGTAATAAAGTTCAACCAAAACATGGCAAAGTCACACAAAACATGCATGGAGCAAGCAGAAATTATAGATACGTTTGGGACGTATCAAGGGGCAGGTTGCGTCTGGAGAGGCGGCGACGTGCGCGGCTAGCTCGGTGGCATTCCAACGAGCAGCTTGGAGGCGCGGGGTCGGGGAAGAAGACCCCCTTGCCCCTTTGGGCCAGGTGGGCTGGCTGGGCTGCCTTCGCCTAGGCGACAGGTAAGCCTTTCTCTCTCCTTTCTGTTTTTCTTTTATAATATCTTTTCTGTCTTTGTTTTGGTTTTGATAAATAAAATAGAAAACCATTTTGTAAAATGCTAAATCTTTTTATATGGCCCTATAATAATATATACTAGCCATTTTCCAAGTTTGGCACTTTTTAAAATTCAAATTATTTGAATCTTAAATCAAATAGGGGTTTTTGAATTAATCCAAGGTCCTATTTGAATATTTGAAAAATCCATGAGCATGGGGTTGGTGCCACATCACTTGATATGTGATCACACTCATTTATAAGACTTTTCAAAAATACAAAAGGAATTTTTGGACAAGATTTATTTCTGGCCTTTTGAATTAATTCATCTGGGGGGTTCCTTCTCCCATTTGAGTTTGAATTTGAATTCCATTTGATTTTCTTTGATGAATGCAAGGTGACTTTGATCCTAGCACATTACCTAACAGAGGGTTCTGACAACCTCCGTCGCAACGGCTTTTCGCCATATATAAAGTCGACTTCGGTCACAACGGCTCTCGCCATATATAAAGTCGACCAGGAAAATTACAAGATAAACCTATGTGACTCGGCTCTACACACAGATGCACATACCGACTCATGGGGACTACACTTCAAGATTTCTGATCAAGTAAAGACCTGGTACATCACCCAAGTGCGTACACCAAGCATTGGGGAGTAGCACTTCAAAAAAATCCTTGTCAAAGGGCTTGACATAAAAATATTTGCCGACTTCAGAAGAACATACAAAGGATTGTAAGTCACCAGATTGCTGCGGGTAAAGATAACCCAGCACTTTGAGGGCTACAGTAAAAATTATCTTATTGAGTTGGCACGACGCAATGATGATCATACCGACTCATGAAGATTACACTTTGAAAGTATCAATGATTCGTCTCATGTCAGATGGAAAAGCTTCTCCAAACAAGTCAAAAGACAAAAGTCAGATGGCATTATAAAGCTTGGCATTCAAAAGCCGAAAAGGAAAAATTCAATGCCATAAAAGTATCTGACCACACGCTGGCCACAAAGTCACAGGACATGTTTCCCAATATTACAAACCCGACGCTACAGCCGCACAAATATTATAGAAGTTTTTCGTCTCAACAAAGAGGCTTACGACGGGACATTGGCCTGACTCTGAGACGACGACCCGGCAACATTTGCTGATGGCAAGATCTCATCGTGACTCTTCATTAAATCCACATCAGCAATGTCATCCATCATCAAGTCATCCTCTTCTCCTCCTGGAAACGGCTCCACAAGGTTCGCCGTATCCGAAGCCACCTTTGAAGGAGGGAGAAGAGAAAACTCAACTGGAGTCGGCAGATTGATCAGACGCCTCTTGTTGCTCTCATCATATACAGTCTCTATCCGACTCAGCTCAATGTCATCAGCAATCTTGGTGGAAAAAGGGCGAGTTTCTTAATGTACCTTGATGAAATCCTCCTTGGAAAAATTTGACTCATCTGCCTTAAGCTCTGGGAAGCCGGCAGCCAGACGATCTAGCTTCAAACCAGGATGATACGCCTTGGCAAGCTCGAAGCCACGCATCACTCCCATGCAGCAAGCCGATCTCTTCCCCAACTTCACCCACTCAGGTACAACTGAGAGAGGGCCCATCATATCAGTTATCCTCTTCATGCTTGGGGGCTTGGGCTGAGTCACATAAATCACTTTACACGCACCCTCAAACAATGGTTTGACCAGGGCAAATGTGCAAGTCAGCTTCATAGCAGGCGTCTCACCCAGAATATCATGATCTTTGCCTATCGAAGAGACCAAAAAAATCAAAGTCAAGCAAGCAACAAAGAAAATCGGAACACCCAGATCGAACAAAGCATCTTAGCCGACTCACCAAAGATGGCTGACACAAGCCGGTGAATACTATCCTTGAGTGTCTCCAGCTTCATTTGAGCCGACTTTAAGTTCCGCTCATTTGTATCACGCTGAGCCGCTGCATCATTTATAGCTCTAGTCAAAACATTTGCGGCTTCAGACATCTCAGCTCTGATGGCTTCCAGCTCTTTGTCCTTCTTTATCAACTCCTCACGGAGCCGACCAATTTCTTCATCAGCTCCTTTCAATTTTGCTGACTCTGCAGCGAGCCTTTCCTCCATCTAACGCTTGGATTGCCCAGCGTCCATGGCAACATCCTACAAGTAATGAAATATTACTAAGTATTCACTTAGACCTATTTCCTAAACAAAGTTACTTGGGGGTTAAAACTACAAAAAACAAACATGACCCGGTAGAAACGTAATCACATTTTGCCGGCTCATGGGGGCTACAGCTCAAAAATCTATGATGACTCGGCACACCACAAAGTTGGTATATCGATCCATGGAGGCTACAGTTCAAAGCCTATTATAAGTCGGCATGCTACAGAATATGTCTACTAACTCATGGCTCATATAGCTTATTTTTCATAACCCAGCATGGTAATCATTGTTGGGAATGTGCCCTAGAGGCAAATAAAATATGTTTTATCGAGCGTATTCCATTAGTTCATAATACGTTTGATACTATGCTATAACTGTATTAAGCGGAAACATTAATACAGGTGTGGTATACAAACAACCAGGTCCCTAGTCAACCCTAGTATGCTAGTCCATTGGGCGATTGATGATCAAGGTTTCCTGATCATGAGACAATGGCGTCTGTTGACAATGGAGTCGTATCATTGGATAATGATATGATGGACATACACCCACCAGAAGTGTTGCGATGTGATCAAGTCACATAGTTCGACATTGCGATAACTATAACGTAGTGACCAGATCCTTAGACCGTAATGATCATACGTAATTACTGTCTATTAGGATGCCTTGATTTGCTACCCACCGCCTGGCTGAAATATGCTGGCCATAAAAGAGTACTTCAGGTATTCCGAATAGATATGTTAATGAGTATGCAAATAGATCAAAGCGAGATTTGTCCATCCGTGTGACGGATAGGTACTCTGGGCCCACTCGGTGATGTTACATCATAAAGTTTGCAAACGTGTGACTAGGTCACGGAGTTGTAATATCACGGGAACGAGTAAACTTTGTTTGTTGAGAACGAGCACGAACTAGGTATATTGGATACTGATGATCAAACCTCGGACAAGCAAAGTACCATAGGACAAAGGGAATAGGCACACGGTTAACGGATCCCACAGGGATTGAAGTTTATTCGATGGAAGCGCAGGGGCTATGAAGGATTGTAACCAGGTCAAATTGATTAGTCATTGATCAATGAGAATTGTCTCGATCATGTCTGCTGTTTCCCGGACCGTAGGGTGTTACACTTAAGGGTACTCGACGCAGTAAGGATTGATTCGGGATCACCGGAGAAATTGGAGAGAACACTGGAATTGTTCCGATGAAGGCCGGAAGTTGTTCCGGGTATTTTGAAAGGTTCAAAATATATTTAATAATGTTTAATTAATTTTTTTATTTAATTATCTGAATTAAATATTAAAATATAATTTAATATAATTTAAAATGAATTAAAAGGCATATGGGCCTCATAGGGCCCATTAGGGGGAGAGGGAGTCCTTCCCCATGGGCCATGGCGCTATGAGGGGGGCCACCCCCCTTAATAGGTGCGCCACCCCCTCCCTTGGGATTAGTCCCACCCCGGAAGTGGAGGGGGTGGCACTCCTCCTTGGCCTATATAAGGAGGGGTAGAGGTGCCCTTTTAATCATCTTATTTTTGAGATAAGTTCTCATCTCTCTCTCCCACCTTTCTCCTTCCTCGAGTGGACTCCCCTTGTTTGGAGTCTACACTTGGTTGGGGATTTCTCCACTATACGCACGCCGTCGTGCTGCTGGAATCGGGATCCGAATCCATCTTCTTTCCGCTGCTCTACTGGTTCAGAGCCCGGAGGGACGTCGGGTATACTATATGTGTATAATCCCGCGAGGCACTACACTTGTGGTGCTACTTCATCGTTGTGGTCGTATCGCGAGGTCTTGATCAGCAACGTTCCGACGGGGACGTAATCCCGTCATCGGTCTACAATGATCGGGTGGCTACAGGAGTCATCGTGGATCTGCGCGGCATCGGGGATTTCCGGTACGACTACACCAACCACGTTCATGCGGGAACGTTTCCCGCTTAATGGACTACATACTGGTATGTGATCTATTTCTGTCCGTTACTTGCATCGCCATAGCATAGGTCTTGGGTATGGGTCTCGTAGGTTATGAAAAATTTGTGTTTTTTGCCCCGAACCCCAACAATCAATCACCAAGCCGGCTCATGGGGGCTACAGATATATAGCATCAAGGACAGTACAGGCAAGTACATACCTCATAACGCCCCGAAGCTGGAGGAAAATGTCATGCTGCTCTGAAGAACAAGCTAAGGACCGCTTGAACAAATCTTCAAGAAAAGTCTTCTCAGATACTGACTCAGTAGGTTGACTTATCACCTGACTCTTGTCATCTAAAACCTTCATTATGGTTGTACTAGCAGGTGGGTCACCTTTCTGAGTCCCAGTAATCAAAACTTCATCATCAACCGCCTTTTCTCTAGAAGGAGCCGACACAGAACTTGGTGCAACCACCACTTCTTAAGAAAGAACCGTTGGCTTATCGAGGCCGGCTTCAGGATATTTATCTTTGTATATGTCTGATGGGCTTGACTCGTCTAAACCAGCTTTCTTCAAAGCTTCAGAAACTGAAGCCTCTGGTAATTTATCAGGTATAATACCCGACTCCTTAGCAAAAGAGGAGTCGGCCAGATCCTTAGGGTCAATTCGAGCTCTGATTCAAAACAAAAATAGAACGCGTCAGCAAATCACATATATAAAGGACAAAGTTACCGTCCTAAGAAAGAAACACTTACCCATGGTTGATTGGGAAAACCGACATCTGGACAGAAGAACCCTCAGAAAAAGGAGTACCGGCTCCAGAGTCGCCACCCTGATGTTGTCCCTCGGAAATCCCTGCCAACTGATGAGAAGGAGCTGCGACTAAAGTCGGCTTCTGTCGGACCTTTCGAGGTTCATCAGCCAAAACCACAAGACGGTCCGCCGAGTCGGAACTACGGGTATGCCTCTTGCGACTTTGTGCCTATAAACAAAAACATAAGACACAAGCTTGTCTCAAATCATCGTAAAAGGCCGGAAAAGATCTTACCGGTGGGTTGGAGACCTTTCTCTCCTTGCGAGAGTCGGCCCTAACTAGAAGAACTTCCTCTTGTTCTTCTTCATCTTCATCATCCTCCTCCGAGTCATCCTAAGGAAACCAAAAGGGTAAGAAAAACGGACATCACAAAAGGAGCAATCAAGTAAATCTTACCGAATGACTCGGACTTTTAGCATCGACTTCTTCCGTAGGGAGGTCTTGCCCCACATTCCACCATGGATCATCTTCCTGGAAGTAAAGAGTTGGAAGGTCAAGATCTCTTGACAAATATTATGTTAAGGAGGAATAACCAAATAAACATACCGGGAGAGCCGGATTGGCTTTACAAAACGGGAGGAGGGCGAATTTCTTGATGTCCTCTATACGCTCAGCAAGAAATTTGGTGCAAGTCTTCACCAGATCTCCTCCAGAAATTTCCTTCTTCGCAAAACACATGGGGTCATCCGGCCCAGAATACTCACACATGAGTCGATCTCTCAAGCTGAGAGGTTGGATTTTCCAACCTATCCAACATTTGATCAGATCTGTTCCGGCAAGACCATGAGCTATCAAGGCCTTTATCCGAGCCATAATCGGCTCATGCTTTTTATTATGAGCATCCGAAGGAAACAAGTTCAAGCCATCATGAAATTCAAGCCGACTCTCACGAAAGCAAGGCAGAGGATTTTCCTTCTCAGGAGTCACAACGGTGCGGTAAAAGAAAGATTTTTGCCATGTTTTCACATGGGAACTCAGTTTGAGTGATGGGTAAATTGACTTGGCATGCTTTTGAATAGTAACTCCTCCACATTCCAAAGTCGGACCTCCACTATATTCAGTTTGCCTATTGTAGTAATAGAACGCGGCAAACAGAGCTAAATTCGGCCTCATCTGCAGATAAACCTCGCAGAACACTTGGAAATGACAGATATTGAGCATTGAATTAGCACTCAGATCCTGAGGATGCAATTTGTAACAGTGCAGCACATCCCTAAAGAACTTAGAGCCGGGAGGACGAAAGCCTCTGGTAATATGATCAGCAAAAACAACGACTTCGTCCCCTTGAGGCTGAGGCCGGGTCTCTTTTCCAGGAGCTTGCCACTTAATTTCAGTTTGGGGAGGCAAAATCCCCTCTGTCTCCATCTCCTTTAAAAAGGCATCTGTGACCCAGCTCTTTGACCAATTGTCCTCTAAAGTCGGCCTTGAAGCAAGGGGTTTAGTCCTACCGGCTGCCGTTTTACCCTTTTCCGCAACAACTTCTTTCTTGCTCTTATCAGCAGCAGTTTTTCGGCCCATGGTGCAGAAGTCGGATCTAGAGAAAGAAAAACTAAAGTCGGTCATAAACCGACTTACGAGGAAACTACACAAACAGTTTTCGAAAAATACAGCGGGGCGATTGGACCTAACCAACCCGAGAAATAGGTGAAAATGATGAACAGATCTATGACTTGCGAAAAACTAGGAACGGTTGAAAGATAAAAATGGATCTGTAAACTAAGGTTGCACGACGAAGTAAACACTTCCGAAGTTGTCCATTATCAATCCTATCCAATCTACCAACATGCGTGGTGCGTCTCCAGTAGGACGTGTTGATATACTAAATACAGTGGAGCTTGAAGCTCGCAGCAATGGAGATGAGTAAAAGAACTACGGCCCAATGGAGGTGATGGGAAACTTACCTCAACTACGTGCGAGAATGGCACGGTTCCAGACCGTCTTGCGCAAACAATGAGGGAGGAACGGTGCGGAACGGAGACGAAGGGAAAAGCTTCCTGTTCTCCGGTACGCGAGGAAGAAGAAGAGAAGATGCGGATGGGATAATGAGGATGGGTGTAGACGGGGGTGTATTTATAAAAGGACCTCTGCTCAAAACCCGAGGCGTCGCTAACCGTCAGCTAAATGGTAGGAGATCCCTCGATTTTCGCGAAAAACCTAGGCGGCATTAATTGCACCGCCAAAATCGAGGCAGACCGTTTAAAGTCCCTTCAAGGAAACATTTGAAGGTTCAGATTCGTTATTGTCTAAAGTCGACTCTGGAAATATTGGTCGACTCAATCAGAAGAGTCGAATCCATGAAGATCAAGGAATTGAAGCAAGATTGAAGAGAGATGACTTCGACTCCCAATCAACGTCAAGCATAAAGTCGGTCCTTGATCCATGAAGAGCCGGTGGCAACAAAGAAGATAGAAGAAGATTGCTGTGAAGACTGAAGCATCACGACAATCCTGGGGGCTAATGTCGGGGGGATGGATCAAGCCCATAGACCCGGCATTAGGAATCTCCAGGCCGACTTACATATGAAGGCCCATAAATAAGACCCGATGAGGACTCTGACGTGCCAAGCGTGAAGATTGAAACCCTAGAAGGAATTCGACTTAACTTGTATAGCACGTAGAAAACTTGTAAAGTAGAATAGAACTCCACATCGTATAGGAGTCGGACTCTAGGAATCCCGGGACCCGGCACCTTTATAAGCCGAGGACCACGGGAGCCAGAGCCAGAACTTACCTCAAGCCAGGACTAGACAACTCGCACCATAACCTAGATCACCACGAGACTAAGGTTGCGAACCACCACCACTGTAATCGATACGATCGACTCTTCCTATTGAAGAGTCGATTCCCCTATAGTCAAAAAGCGGGAGTAGGTCTTTACCGCACCGTCGGGGCCGAAGCTGGGTAAACTCGCCGAGTCTTGTGCCTATGTCGACTCTCCCCTCGAATTCGCCTCGCAGCAAAGGTCCCATGATAAGTCCGACTCTACGGACATCTGCCGTGACTTTCCCACGACAAGTGTGCCGAGTACAAACTTCGTATCCTCTTGGGCTTCTTTGATGGTGGAATGATTCACACATCCGTATTCAACAATAGCGGACTTGACTTTGGAAGACTTTGGTGGCTTAGCTTTGGCTTTATGTTTTGGACGAGGAGGAACATTCTCATGCAATGAACTGTGTCGTGCAATGTGGCCAGGATTACCACACTTGTAGCACAATCGGATGTTAGGTTGTGGAGTTTGGATGGCATGCTCTCTACTATATTTCTGGGTTTTCTTTCTTGGGGAGATGGTCTTGAAATCAAGTGCGAAGGAATGGCACTGTTTGGGATCCAAATTCGACGTTTCTGAGAACCCGAACTAGAAGATGAAGCAAGATCACGATCACGCTTGCGAGACTCTTCAAATACCTCATTTCCATGCTCAGCTCTAAATGATCTATTGACTAAATCCTCTAAGTTGACAAATTCAAGGAGATTGAGATCATGACGAAGGATAGGGCTAAGTCCCTTGCGGAACCTGGCCTGCTTCTTGGCATCGGTTGATATCTTCTCAGGGGCATAACGAGAAAGTCGATTGAACTCAGTCCTATACTGATGAACAGACATATTTCCCTGAGATAGATTGCAGAACTCTTCCCTCTTTCTTTCCATCAACTCATCGAGAATGTGGTACCCTTGCAAGGCATCACGGAACTCCTGCCAAGTCACTACGTGACCATCAGGCTGCATTGCAACAAAACTCTCCCACCATTCACCAGCAGCACCTTCCAGAAAGTATGCCACAAACATCACACGATCATCCGGAGAAACATTTGTCGTCTCAAGATTACGCTCGATGGAACGGAGCCAATCATCGGCATCAAGGGGCTCAGATGAACATTGGAAAACTGGCGGGTTTAAGCGGATGAAATCCTGGATGGACATTACCGCATCTCTCTGAAGAGAAGTATTCTTCTCAATGAGCTCCAAAAGGCGTCTTTGATCACGATGATTTCGCTCAGCCTCCATCATGATTTCCGCAGCAGAAGGCGGTGGAGGAGGATCATCATCATCTCTTGGATTTCCGTGACCAGACTCAACACATCTAGTCCTACCTAACATTCTGTGTGATAAAAATCAATAATCAGAATAGGGTTTATGATGGAATCAAAGCAAAGATGACATAATTTAAGAGCGGACAAGATTGTAAGCAAAAGCATCAGAATCACTAGAAACACGGGACAATTCGGACAGCATAACGGCTGTACCGGGGTGAAAAAAATGAATCAGCCTGCAAGAATGATCAGAACCTTCTCGAAAGGCTCGACGGAATGATGACTCTAGACGACCAAAACATTCCTACAGATATGGAGAATCAAACAACGAGATGTTCTAGTATAGACATGGAACATCCTAGTCCTATGTTCCCATAGAAAAGATGAGGGTGACTCAGAACTCAGATCGATGAGGGTAAGGAGAAAAATGAAGCCTTACGTTGTTCTCATATACCCAAGTAACTATATAACTATAGAATGCTAGACTCGACTTCGGCCAAGGCTTAGTAATCCTACAGACATTCCTGCTCTGATTCCAAGTCTGTCGGGACTCGGGGTTTGCATATGTAATTCCTTCTAAACCTCAATTATATGAAGAGCCGAGAGCCGTACCCACTTGTCTAAGAAGACAAGGCCAAGCACAAAACACTCTCGGAAAGCTCGAACGTGAGGGGCATCCCATCCAGGCCGGATGATCAACTGAGATGGGTCCTCATCGTCCTCTCACAAGTCTAAATGATTATGGGTGGTGAAACCCCATACTCATAGACAAGTCGCCTCAACCATATTATCGATTGAATCATAACACTTACATAAACAGACTCCAGCCCGATCACTTAGTCGGGGTCTCGGGCGGACTCAATCATACAACAAAGTATTCCACGTGACAGAGTCACGAGCAATCGCATCGCGATGCCCCAAGCTACGCACATCTAAGGGCCACTTGGTGTATGAAATACCACCGACAAGATCACAACCAAGCTATCGAACCTCACATTAAGACATGCACGTTATAAACATACACGCAACATACATGTCTAGTGTAAACAACAGGTAACACAACATGAACTCTACAAACTCATAATTTTATTGCATCTGCTAAATAGAGCAGATTTAGTAGTGTTACAAGCAGAGATCACATAAAAGTGACCCAACATTACATCATATAGCAACGGGAGCAAATTATATCTTAGTAAAGACAAGGTTAACATATGGCTTAAGAAGCCTTTAAGAAAACACAACGACCCTCCAGAGGGACCAGGCTGCTGTCTGGAACTACATTACTTCGTCGGCGTCGAGCTTGAGGGGGAGGCCACCATAAGGGTCAGTGGTCTCATCTCTAAAACATAAATTAAGAAAATGTGAGTACAAAGTCGTACTTAGCAAGACTTACATCAGAACTATACTACTCATGCTCAGGTATCAAGGTAAAGGTAAGTGGGGTTGTAATGTAGAAAGCTTTCACTTGGCTATCCTGTACTACGACTACATAGAGTTGAGATGAGAAGCGCACTCGAGTCCATCTAATCTTGATCACCATATCAATACACCACCATGCATTCTTCCTCGACTTCCCCACGAGGAAGCAACCCAAAGCACTCACACTTATCTTGGCAGTTTTAGAGTATCCGTTCAGGTTGTCTAATAATAAAGTAAAGGTCTCCAAGTAGTCCATAACCGCGGACACGGCTATTCGAATAGATCATTAACCCTGCAGGGGTGTACGCTTCACACATGAGTCATCACTTACCGCCGTGACTCGTCATCCTTCAAGCGGATGTTAGACGAGGATAAACACCAAGGCACTTACCTCACGGCTCCAACTCTAGTCCAGGGGATCGCCTATTTGAGTATGTACCCCAATCAAAAATCCGGACGGGGTTTCCATTCAGGACTCAAACGATGTATGGACGGTCCGACAAGCCCACCTCGACGGATGGTACTGCGCTTGCCTAAAACTGTGCTACAAAGTAACTGTGCATCATCTCCCACTCCGGTACAAAATCAAATCAAATAAGCAATAACCCATGCGAATCCTGGACCATAGTCGGGGTGAGTTAGTAGGCCAAACGGGGTCCATAGCCCTGCATGCGGAAGTATGCTTGTAAATGAGACAACCCACTGTGTACTCCTACACAGCCTCTCATTGTTCATCTTTGTTAGGGTGTCTTCACCAACACATTACCATTATGTTGCATTGTTCACTACCATCCTGATACATCACCCAGATGGATCAACTTCATTACAATCACTCTAAGCATAGCATAGCATAACATGGATGAAGGGCCACATGATGAACACAAACAATCCTGAATTTGCTAGGTTGAGGTTTGCTTAATACTGTGGCAGCAATGATAGGTCATGCAAAGGATGGGTTCAAATAGCGCTAGAATGGTAACATGTGAATCACCTAATCATGCATAAGGTCGAACAAGAGGGAAATGGGTTTATATAGACATGATCAATGGGGTTTGCTTGCCTTGTTGACGATCACGAGGTGCCACTCTTCAGAGCAGTCAGAAACTACGTCCGGCAATGAATCTATCGAGAAGAACACTAGTAGGAAATAGCCTACTGCTGGCGTACAGAATTTACCTACCGCTGGTGGGCAGGCGTACGCCAGAGATGTGACGCCAGTGGTACCATATACCGCTGGCGTACAAATTGTACGCCAGCGCTACCTTCTGTTACCGCTGGCGTACAAACATGTTGCCCGCCAGAGATGTCCTCCAGTCCCTCTGGCGTCCCCACTTGCTCGCCAGTGGTCAATCTAATGTACGCCAGCAGTATTATTTCTGGATTAGGTACTGTCCGCCAGCAGAAACATTTATTGACGCCAGCAATATGTTTTCTGGAATTACTTTTCTGCTGAAACTTGTTATTCCAGCAACACAAATACTCAAATATTTTCGCATTTTACCAACACAATACAAATACACAAAATTCATAAGTTCAAATATACAAGAATGATCAAATATTGTTACATCACATTACTAACCAAAATAGAGAAGTTGTAGTGGCATCACACATAGATCACAAACAGAAAAATAGATAAGTTGGGAGTTACATCACTACATTGTATCACACACAAACTACATCTCGATGGAATTGGTAGTTTAGGTCGCAAGGTTTTCGAAAGGATGTACTGTCATCTATATTACAATCGCATATAAGAGAATGGTAAATACGATGAGCAAGAAGGGGATCACGATGAAGTTGGACTTCATCCGGTGGTTCTTCCTCTCTTACCCTTGCCGGTAGTTCAAGTACCGAGCTTCCGCCTCTGCTTTACTCTTGTAGCTCTTGTAGTTTTTGCCCTTGAACTTGTTGACTTGCTTGAAGCAATCTTCCCAGTGCTCATAGACTCCTGGAACGCTACCTTCGTACACCACATACCACTTCTTCATCTCTGCAGTATCAAAGACATATAAAAATATTAACCAAGATAGTTAAAAAGGAATATGTGTGTACATTCATGCATTATAAGAGAAGACTTAGTTCAATGTAAAAGGAGTTCACATGTCCGCAATATTTGATAGCAAATAGTTAAGTATGCACATGATTCTTATAACCCTAAATATAGAATATATGCATCATGTAGTACGTACACAAGTTCAACATGAGATAAAGTTTACAACACATATTCATCGATTGTTCGAAAAAAAACTAGCTGCATGCATAGAGAACACACCCTCTCACTTCTTGCTCGGCTTCAGCTTCGACTTCGGCTTCGGCTTCAGCGGAGGGAACGGGAGATAACCTTGAAATGAGTTGAATGGTCTGTCATCACCATGTTGATGTAAGAGGGCTTCTATGTCAGCGTTAGGTAGTGGACGATGACTGTAGAAGAACACCCCATCTCTATGTATGACATCCCTGGAGATTGTTCGCGCGATCATTTGTTGGATTCGGCCAAACTCTTGTCTTACTTCGGCATCGGAGGACCCCGCCAAGGTTCCGCACCATTTTGCGAGAGACGACAGATATTGTAGTCGTTGTTCATCCTTTACGTACTCGCGCATATGATAGATGGCGTACCAGGCCTCCCTCGTACTTCCTGGCGCCTGCTTGATGCAGGCGAAGTCTGTTTTATGGATGAATGTGTACTTTCCTCGCCTTTGGTTTTTTCTTTTTATGATGCCCTCTCTATAAGAGTAGTCAGTGAGAGCATCATCCAGAACATCCTTGATTAGCTTGTAGTCTTTGTACTTCTGATGACTCCTCGAGTCGAGATATATGGCAAGCGAGTCTTTCGGCTCGAGAGCGATGAGGGTGCCATATTGGTTGCTACACAAAATAGTTTGTAGTTCAAAGAGATCAGCAGCCTCAGATTAGCTTAACGATAGCGAAAGCATGTTACGGCTGCAAGCGAGAATGACTTACTTAGGGAAGTAAGGCATGAAAAAGATGTTCTTGGAAGGATGATCCACGAAGAAATCTTTGATGTACTTCGTTGCCGCTATCTTACCCTTAGGGTTGTTCAAGAACTGTTCTTGCATGTAGAAGGGGTCCATTATAGCGATGTTCGGGGTATTCTCTTTGATGAGCTGGAGAGCCAAGCTTAGCGCAGCCAAGCGGACCATGGATGGGTGGAGCGCATTCATGTGGAACATGTCAAAGATGTCATTAAATCTCAAGAAAAACAAGTCCCCTGGGTATTTATCCACAAATCCCAAGCCCTCCGGTACCTTTCCTATGTAAAGCGGGTATGTTGGATTGTCATCTTTGGCAAGATTTGTCTCCACATAAAGAATAGCATTATGGAGGTTCCTCATATCCGAAGTGACGATTTCTAACAATTTTGGCGGCAACATCGGTTTACCCAACTCATGGAACTCATGCCAGTTTATGATGGGTACCTTGTCCTGGACCCGGATCGGCTTCCTACACCCCTCCACCGGCTGGCTGCTGGAGTCAAAGGCACGTTTCTTCGCTCTTTTCCTCCCCATCTTCTTCTTGCTAGCAGGATGCACAAATGAATCTTGGAGCGCCTCTTGGAGTGTGTCTTGGCTGAGACCAGCTGGATCACGAGGGCTGAAGGGGGCTGCTTCTAGCGCTCCTTGAGAAGAGAATAAACACCTCGTCGAGCGGGGAGGACCCTGGCTCGGACCGGCGACTTGTGTATCATCAAGAGGACCCTGGCTGGCAGCAGGTAAGTCGTGGTCATCAACGAGGAAGTCTTCGACGCGAACATCATCGTCGTCGTGATGATCCGCGGTTCAGCAAATGCCTCGTTTTGCTCTGGGGTGATGAAAGAAGGGTCCAGACGAATTAGATCTTTAGGCCATAGCATTGGCCAAGACAAGCATTGTTCAAGGTTCAACTCGCTATCGGCTTCGGGGGGTTGAGTCGGAGGATCCAAATTTGCGCAACCCGGGAACACTCGGTCCAATGTAACCCTAAACATGGTATCGGACATAGGCACTGTGTGGAACACACGGTTAAGTGGTGTCACGATACGTGCCTTTTCCACGTCCTTCAACTCATTGTTGACTTGTAATAGCAATGTGCATCCCACCTCGTCGGCCTGCGAAAACATGTAAGGCGTTAGAGAGGGCAAGAAAGCGCCAATTAAACTAGTCGAGACTTTTGCGGCGCTTATTTACCGTCAGGGCATTGAGCTCGTCTAATGACGAAGGACCGCGGACGGCCGCCGGCGTGTAAGAGATGGAAGAGCTGCTACGAGGCGCGGTGCCGGCCGGCGATTCATCCCTCACACCTTGTGGTGTGTTGTCGGCCGCCGTCGTATTGATCTCCACAATAGGCGGCTCATTATTCGAGTTGCTGGCACCTCAGGTGATTGTGGGGAGAGGCCCTTGTCGACCTCCATCGATCCAATCCGCGATCAACTTCATCATGGTACGAAGGAGGTTGTTGACAGTCTGTGTCACTTGCGCATTTATTATGTTGGGCATGTCAGCTTTCACGGTCTCCAATTCTTCCCTCACATTCTTCTCCTCGTTCCTCTTCCTCTCCTTTCGTGCCTCCTTGGTCTCAGGGTAGTAAAATGAATGTTTGTGATTGAGTCCGGCGCCGACCACACGGCCACGATGCGTTGGCGCTGACACCGGAAATTTATTTACCTTGTTTAGCGCCCTTTCAACAGAGGCGTCATACGGCAGCTGGGTTGAGGATCCTTGAGATTGAGCTAATTCTTCTTCCTCCCGAATTTTTTTCTCAAGCTCCCTGACCTTCTCGTTCGTGCATAGCTCCTTGGTTTTAAGATTTACCTTGTATCGGGCCCGCACAAATCGATTTCCGAGCGGGTTTTTAAACTTCGGGTAGGGGTCCGGCCCTTTCCTATCCGCGTCCTCCTTATCCCAAACTGGCTGCTTTTCGGGGTAACCACGGCTTCCGAGATTGTGGGGAGCTACGTTCTTCTCGTGCATATCTTTCCCCCACTTCCTAAGCGCCTTTGTTGCAAGTAGGTCATAGTTGGCCTTGAAAACATTGAAGTCCTCTTCCGAAATTGACGGCCAGTGGCTTTGGATCTTATCAAAATCGCAACCCGCGTCAAGCTCCTGCCTCACATACCCTTTCCAACTGGACAAGGCTTTGCTGAACCTGCCTAGGGCGAATGTGTTCACCAGATTTTTCTTGATATCAAGGTTATCATAGGGTTCCGGGAACTTGTATCGCGCGTGCAGCCTCTGAATGAGGAGGGTGGCCACATGTTCCTTGCTTTTTGCCCTAATGTCCTCTTCATTGATGTTGACGAGTTCTCGAAGGATGCATCCAATGTTGATGCCGTACCCTTTTGCAACATGAGTCGGCTGTGTAGGCAAACCGCTAGTGGGGTCCACCTCCGTAAATTCTTCCCGGATGGTGCGGAGCTTGTTTGGGCCCCTTTCCTTACGCTGCCGCTTGGCTTCTCTACCAGATGTCGCGTTGCCATCCCCGGCACCACTAGTAGTGCTATCGTTGCCTGCATACCCGCCTTCATCATGTTGATCGTCAAGATGTTGAGCCTCAAGCATTGAGAAATAAGGATGATCCTCGGGATCGATAGGTACCCGAGAACAACCGGCTTCCTCGTTTGACATCTATTATCACCATTTAAAAATACTACTAGTAAGTGGGATAGGTTAGTGCAAAATGAGTTATAAAATAGTAGCATGTGTGTATACTAGGTCATCTATTATCACCGGGTAGCATGTTCAGTTAAGTTCAGCAAAGTTTAAAATTCTTCACTAACTATAGAAAAATTTACCTATGCAGAACATGAAGTTAAAGCTCTCATTTTCAACATTTTTAGCATGTCCTATTTTTAGCAAAAGTCATGCCAAAATTCACGGAAAATTTTGGCATTACCTTTGCTGAATATAGGACATATGGAGTACCCGAATTTTCCGTAACGGAAGTTAATCAACATTCCGGCAATCTCAAGGCCTCATGGGTACCTGCAATGTGGACCAGCACCTCATGGGTACATGCATATATAAGATATAACTGACCAACAGCACACAACAACACCAGCAATGTGGGAGCACACATGCATAAAGCTATAACTGGACCAACACCACAAATGTGGCAGCACAGGAGGAGATCACTAGAGGAGGAGAAGATGAAGAGATCACCTCACAGGCTATAGCACACGGGGGCTGGTACGGTGGCAACTCGTCTTGCTTTTCTACATTATAAGAACACATAAGTTAGTGCCAACAAAACAACAACCTCTCTCATTCATAATACATAAGATGCAGGGGAGTACAAAAAAATTAAAGATATGAGTGCACCACATTTCTGTCTTGCTCCCTCTCTTTCTCAACCTCACAATTTATCTTTTTAAACACGAGATGACGGTGTCTTGTTCTATCTCACTCCCTCTCTTTCTTAACCTCACCATTTCTCTTTTTAAATTCACTTTTTCTAAGTACTTATTAGATAGCTAGCTAGGTACATTTCTCTTTTTAAATTCACTTTTTCTAAGAACATATAATAGGAATGGGAATAACCACCTAACAAAACTACTGAATAAATATTGAATTGCTTGCAAAATGAGAAGAACTCAAGTACTGCTAGTTGTATCTTGCTGCAAAATTGAAGCTACTTGCATTGAAAAACTAGTGAAACCAAAGTTCAAATGGACAATGCAAGATGAACATGAACTTGCTGACCAAAGTTAAAATGGACTAGTGAAGCTGCTAGTTGTATCTTTCTGCAAAACTAAAGGTTCGTTTACTCAAATAACATGAACTTGTTCAGCACTTCTAAAGCCTTGTTTTGTTTAGTTCACTGCACCAATGATGCATTTAATTAACCATGAGCTGTCTCTAATGGATAGTGCAAAATGGAGGTATACATGAACTTACGAACCCACTTTTAACTAAACCAAAGTTAAAATGGATAGTGCAAAATGAAGCTACCATATCTACAAAATGGAGTATGTAATTTTCCTATCCGTAAGTTGTCATCACAAAGCTCCCCATCCACCAAACCAAAACACCAACTTAATTAATCCAGCCTCAACGAACAATACAGGAGTGTAATGAGCATAATTAACGGCGAGACTAATAATAATCCAGCAGAAAGCATTAAAAAAACTAAAACAAAAAACAATTGAATTTACTTCTTCTGCATTATCATTCCCAACAAGTATGTGTCTGGCTACATATGTTTCTTTCTCTTCTGGATTTGTTTCTAGCCTATCTTTATCTGAGAACTGAAACGGGCCTTACAAGAATGCCTATGTGAGTTTAAAATACAAGATCTTAACTAGCTTAGGAGGATTTTTTAATAGCAACTTTGAACAAGCAAGACGGTGGAGCATCTGCTCTTTATCAGTTTTTAGAGAAGAAGAAGTTTAGGGATAGAAAAAGGATGTAGCCATAACCATAGAAAATGTCACAGAAGAAGAGAGTGATAGTCCAGAACATCTATGCTTAATTGCTTATAACAACCATTTTACCCTGAGAACAAAGCATGCAAACTGATACAATGATTTTGAATTATTACTCTGAAAAACAAGAAATCCAGTCTTGTGTCACTCCAAACAATCCCATGTTGGTTCTAGCATAGGAGTAAAATATATCAAAAGATCTACTACATGCAGAACACAAGCACACACTTAACTTCATCATTTATCCAAGTAGAAGTAGAGACCCTCCAATACTTGACTTCATCATTCATGCATAACAGAGCAAATCGCACAATACGTACGGAAGAAACTAAAACAGGAGCAACTAGGTAGCATCTTTTAGGGTTCTAGGTTCCAGAAGCAACATTTTATTAACTGGTGGGTGATTGGGGAAGGGAAGCAAGGCAGGGAGATCGCCGTACCTGTCTCGTGGTCTTCGGAGACCTGCTGTTCGCCTCCACGGACCAGCACACGCTCGTCGTCGGCCTCCTCTCGGACCAGCCCAGACGGCGGCGATGAACCCTTGCCCGGCGGCCTGGAGGGGGCGAATGGGAGGCGTCCACGGGGGAGGGAGGCGTCCACGGGGAGGCGGCGATGGGAGGCGTCCACGGGGAGGCGGCAGCGTCGATGGGAGGCGCGGGCTAGAAGAGAGAAGCAGAGGAGAGGAGTGGAGGAGAGATGCGGTCCGGGTGGGTGGGCATGCAATAGTCAATAGGTACACAACTACGACTGGCGGACAGGCACCGTCGTCCGGAAGAGGTACTATTTTTCTCTGTCGGTCGTCAGGCAGGCGTACGCGAGTGGTACTTTGTCTCTCTGGCGGTCGAAGGCAGGAGTCCACCAGAGGTGATACTATCACTGGCGTACGGGAGGGGTGGCCGCCAGAGGTGATCTTCTTTCTTTTGTATTTGCTTTTTTTATTCTTGATGATATTTGATTATCTCTTTATTTTATTAAAAGGGTTGTTTTCATGTAAAAATGGTCAAAAAATTTATGACTTAATAACAGAACTGCATGTCGTCAAAGATATATATTACAAAAGAGAGGTACATATAATAAGAGTGTCATCGAATATTAGTTCATCGATACAATAAGTTTGTAGTCTCATACAAAAGAGAAATCAATACTAGCTAGTTTCTTCGCACACATTGCGCGTCTTTCTCGGCGTTTGGTAATTTTCTTGCCTTTTTTTGTCGCAGTTGCATAATTTAGCCCGACATCGTGACTACTTCTTTTGAACGGACGACCTGACCTAGGTAGCGTCGTTCTGCTCCTTCTTGTGGTGTATTTTGCCTTATCGTCGTCATCTTCATCATCTTCGATATTTGGGTCGCCGAACAAGTCGAAGTCTTCTTCGTCGGCCATTCCTATGATGTTTCTTTTGCCTCTCCTCACGACCACGCGGCTAGGCCTATAGGGGTCTGTTATGAAGAAGCATTGGGACACGTGCTTAGCCAATACCCATGGCTCATTTTGCGAAGTGACGTTCACGCTTGATGAAGTGCTGCCGGCTTCGGGTATAACCATGGTGGTGAAGTATTTGTTTTCTTTCATGACGGTTGATCTCCTAGCCCATATGACACGAAACATCGGCACCTTCTCTCCAGAGTAGTCAAGCTCCCATATCTCCTCAATCCTTCCGTAGTATCGTAATTTTTCATTACCGATTGAGGATACCATCGTTACTCCTGAGTTTTGATAAGCAGAACTTTTATCCTTTTCTTCCGTGTAGAATGTGAACCCATTTATATCATATGCGTGAAACGTCGCAAGGTTGGGTGAGGTACCATGTGATAAAGCATATAAGATTCTGCCTTCTGGACAATCTATTGGTGGATTAGCGATAAGGTGTTCTTTGAACCAACGCAAGAAAGTGGAGTTGTGCTCTCTGATTACTTCCCCATCTGTCCTTTCCCTACCCTGGTCAGTGTACTTCTTCCTAATGATGTTTTCGTGCTCTTTGCACCAGGGATCGACCATTTCAAGGTGTTGTAGAGCTACCAAGTATGCCCTGTTAAAGTCGACGCGTCGTTTTTCAAAGTCTACATGCAATTCCCTCCGGCCATTCTTGTGGCCTATTCCGTCGAGCCTGCCAAGGTGTCTATTTCTGGGCAGGCCAACAGGGTCATCGACTTCGCTCAGGAGATTCGTGCAGAAAGAGATGCACTCTTCGGTAAGATAGCCCTGAACGATGCTTCCTTCCGGACGGGCCCTGTTACGAACGAATACTTTGATGACTCCATTCATCCTTTCGAACGACATCATGTTGTGCAGGAACGCCGGTCCGAGGTGGATGATATCTTCCACGATATGGACCAACAGATGCACACAAATGTCAAAGAATGCGGGTGGAAAGTAAACCTCAAGTTCGCATAATATCACAATGATCTCTTCCTGCAACCTTGAGAGTTGCTTCCGTGTAATCGACTTTCGAGAGATCACGTCGAAAAAGTTACAGAAATCGAAAAGGGTTTCACGTGCGTGCTTGTCCATTATCCCTCCAATCGCAACCGGAAATATCTGCGTCATCATCACATGACAGTCATGAGACTTCATCCCGCTGAACCTTTGTTTCTGCTGGTCTAGATATCTGCTTATCAGCCCACAGTAACCGAAAGGGGTTTTGACTCCTAGAAGGCACTTGATTAATTGTGGAAGCTCGTTCTCACTCAGAGTGAACAGGATGGGGGGCAGTGATAGTCATTTTTCTTAACCTTTTTTCCCTTGTGTCGGTTTGTCTCCTCATCTGATGACTCAATTCCCCCATGAAGCTCTTCCCTGATACCTAGATGTATCAGGTCATTTCTTGCTTTCGGCCCATCTTTGGTTTTTTCCGGCATGTTGAGCAGAGTGGCAAACAAACTCTCGAACACATTCTTCGTGATATGCATTAGATCAAGGCAATGAGGCGTATCGAGAACAGACCAGTACTTCAAGTCCCAAAACACGGACCTCGTCTTCCATACATCCAGGAGCGGTTTTGGTGCCTTTGCTTCTTTCCTGGCTTAGGGAACTGATCCCAATCATTCAACAACTCATATATTTCTTCACCGCACCTCTTACGTGGAGGTCCCCGGAGCTCATCTTCACCATTGAAAAGGTCTCCACGCCTTCTCCACTGGTCATCCTTGTGTAACCACCTTCGATGCCCCGTGTAGACAGTTTTTGAAGACCCGGGATCTTTCTTAAGTTGCATAAACGTTGGATCATCCATGCACCTCATACATCCCCAATGTCCGTGGAAAACCTGGCCTGCGACATATCCGTGGCCAAGATAGTCGTGCACCGTACAAAGCAAGGCGGCTCTCATAGGGAAATATTCTTCTGCGACAGCGTCCCATGTGTTCACCCCTTCCCATAACGTGTCTAGCTCATCTTTCAGTAGCTTTGGATACAGATTGATGTCGTTGCCAGGTCGTTTTGGCCCTTGAATTAGCATGCACATGTGTATGTACTTACTCTTCATGCATAACCAGGGGGCGAGGTTGTATATCCATACGAACACGGACCAAGTGCTATGTGTGCTGCTCTGGTTGCTGTATGGATTCACTCCATCGGTGCTCACACCCAACTTGAGGTTCCTCGGATCTTCCGCGAAACTTGAATCTACGCCGACTAATGCTCTCCACTGGCTTGCGTCCGAAGGGTGTGTCCGAACTGCCTTTTCACACCGTTTTGGATCTTTCAATACTATATTTTTCTGTCCGCGTGCCACCGCATGAGCTTCGCTTCCTTGTAGTCCACGAAATACCGCTGCAAACGTTCTGAGCTGCATTGCACACCGGACATGTGATCATGTTTGCGTCCTCTTTCCGATAAATTTAGCAATCATTGATGCACACGTCGTATTTTTCATGCGGTAAGTCAAAGGGGCACACGACTTTCTTGGAGTCATCACAACTTGTAGGACACGAGTTGCCCTCCGGAATCTTACTTTGCTAGTATTGTAGGCTAGTGTCGACGCTTATGTCAGTCCCTTTGTGTTTTGCCTTCATTTTGAGAACATCGAGCGCTACTTTCAAGCGAGAATCTTCCGATCCGCAACCTGGATACAACAGAGTATTCGAGTTTACCTCCAGTTGTGCCAGCTTAGCTTGCTCTATACTAGAAGATCTGCAGTTAGTCGTTTCTTTAGAAGCAGCTCTTTGAGATGAGGGTCCCGCACGGCTGAAGCTAGCAGTGTTTGCATGTCATCGTCTTCGGTTATGTTTTGTTCAGCATCTTCTAGATCTCCAACATCATGTGCGGGAGGATCATCAGGCCGCTCTTCGTCTTCTTGCCCGTGATCGTTATTATTGTCATGTTGATCATGATCCACCGCACCATCATGGACTTCATCATCCTCATCTTCATCAAGCCACTGAGTGTGGCCATCCATGAAACCATATATGAGCAGATGCTCCAGCAACTCTCCCGAAAAGGGGTTCAGGAAGCCCACTTTTTTGCATTTGCGACACGGACATCTTATCTCCCTCCGATTATTTTGTATCATGTCGTCTGTACCGTATCTAAAATATTTGTTCACGACACGTTCACTCATATGGTCGGGCGCCATATCGATCGCCTGCACGTGATAGAACCACAAGACAAGTAAAACAATCATTTTTCATTAAAAATTTCGGCATGACCTTCCTACAAATAGGACTAAGAGAGTGCCAAAATTTGCCGAAACGGAAATGAATCAACATTCCGGCAAAACATTGACATCATTTCCTGCACAATAAGAATAGCACATATATGCATCATCACAAATCCGGCA
This sequence comes from Bromus sterilis, assembly GCA_950022295.1. Taxonomy (NCBI): domain Eukaryota; kingdom Viridiplantae; phylum Streptophyta; class Magnoliopsida; order Poales; family Poaceae; genus Bromus; species Bromus sterilis. The sequence continues at coordinate 338,784,148 of OX465596.1, read as the reverse complement.
AAATTTCATCATCTCATATATGCATGCATATCATCAAGAATATATAGCACATATATATGCATCATCACATATCCGACACAATACAAAAATAGCACATATATGTTGATCCCTCACCTTAAGAGAGACAATGTGGGAGATAAGAGAGATGTAGATAGATCTAGCTAGACCTATAGAGATGATATATTTGGATCTCACCAAAAGGAGCTAAATTTGGTTCTTTTGTGGCCATTTCTTTTGGTAGAAAAGACATTAGAAGGGTAATGGAGCTAGATCTATCACATAAACTAGTTTTAATTGGTTAAAAAGAGTGGAGGAGATGGGGGAAGGGGAGGAACTTTGAGATAGTGAGAAGAGCAATAATGGAGGTGCAATAATGGAGGGAATTGATGGCAGCCCGAGCACCAATAATTGCACAGAATACCTCTGGCGTACAATATACGTGTCCGCAATGGGTAACAAAGCTAGCGCTGGCGTACAGACCAACCGCCCGCCAACACCAACATCTGCAATTTAATATATTTCGTGGCCAAACTTCCTCTGGCGTACGAGCTAAACTGTACGCCAGCGGAACCAGAAATAGCGCTAGCGGGCACAACTTCTGTACGCCAGTGGAAGTTGGATCTGATGCCTACCCCGGGGCAAGTCGTGCCTCTGGCGTGCACAAAACATTGTACGCCAGCGGTAACATCTATTGCCCTGGCGCCCACATCACTCTGTACGCCAGTGAAAGTAGCGTCGGCGTACCACTTTTGACGTCCGCCAGCAATGAGCTGGCGGCTATAGCTTATTTCCTACTAGTGGAAGCAAACAGCGAGACAACAAAGTATAAACGTCACATTGCAATGCACAATCAAGATATAAAACATAGCATGGCATGGTACTGATGTGGGGTATGTTCAAGTTTCAACATGTTAATTGAAGTATATTTGGAAAATAAGTCCAAATTCAAACTCCAAATGATTATTCAAAAATTCCCAAATTGCATTAGCTACTGTTTTTTCATTATAAACTATTTTTTTCATGCTTAAAAGTTGCATATTTGGATTCCTTGCATTTTTCAGATAATTTTTCATATATTATTTGTTTGATTTGGAGTTATGATTATTTTTCTATGATTTATTGAAGTTTTGTCTAATTTCTGGAATTTCTGTTAATTAGAGAAATTGGATTATTGCGCAAGCATAACGCAAGGGTGATGTCACGGGGGGCTGACATGTGGGGTCACCTTATCAGCGGGACTAGGCTAAATCTCTATTTATGTTCAATTAACAAGGGATTAGGGGGTGTCAGGGACCACCTGTCATTGACCTAGGGTCAAATGACCAGTGGTTAGGGCCCTAACCACATGGCCACGTCGGCGGGCTGCCGGCGGTGAGCCGCCGGTTGCACTGGACGCGGCGGCACCCACCTAGAGGCCACGGGAGCGGGTGGGGAAGCTTCCAGGAGGTAGCCCCCACTCTTCTGCACCCAACGGTGCATCGCAGAAGACTCCGGGTTCGCCGGAGGTGAGGCCGGCGAGCTCTTCCGCGGCGGCCGGAGCACGGGTGTGGGCGGCGCAGCGCTGCGATGCACGGGGAGGAGCGCGGAGAGAGGGACACGAAGCGCACGCTCACCAGGAGCTTGAAGGAGGCGCCGGCGAGGTCGGGGAGGTCCGGTAGGCGACGTATTTGACGATGGCGTGCTGGCGGCCTTGGCGGAGACGGAGGTCGTGGGCTTCATCGTCGAAGCTCCTCGACTCCAATTGAAGGAGCACGACGACGAAGAGGTGCACGGCGAGCATGATGGACAACACAGCGCGGCGAGGGGTGGTGTAATAGCCCAGGATCTCAATAGGAATGATAGACTACTCATATTAACAAGGTGCACCTTCTTTATTGGGAGCCCATCGGGAAAGAACTAACAGGTTAAGCGTTCTTGTCTTGGAGTAGTCTTGGGATGGGTGACCGACCGGGAAGTTGATCCCGGGTGCGCACGAGTGAGGCAAAGTGTGCAGAAAAGACTAGTGTTGGTTTGTGGGGGCAGCCTGGATCCCAGGCGCACCGACCATGGAATTGGTGGTTAACAAGTTGGGAGTGGTCGGGGCGTTACAGCTGGTATCAGAGCCGACCCTGGCGGTTACACGGTGTGTGTGTCGGTTGGTGAGGCTTACATGGGGTACATGTTGGATGCCTGCAACTAGCGCGCACAAACGTGTGCCAAAGGGGAACGTTCCTGCTGGGCCGACGGGGACGTCGGTTCCTTTGAGGGGTGGTATATGTAACAGCACAGGATCTCAATAGGAATGATAGACTACTCATATTAATAAGGTGCACCTTCTTTTTCGGGAGCCCATCGGGAAAGAACTACCAGGTTAAGCATGCTTGGCTTGGAGTAGTCTTGGGATGGGTGACCGACCGGGAAGTTGATCCCAGGTGCGCACGAGTGAGGACAAAGTGTGTAGAAAAGACTAGTGTTTGTTTCTGGGGATAGTCTGGATCCCAGGCGCACCGACCATGGAATTGGTGGTTAACCAGTTGGGAGTGGTCGGGGCATTACAGGTGGCCGGAGAGCGCGCAGGTGCACGTCGGCAGCGACGGATTCCCTCGGTGGCGCACGAGATCAGACGGGAGAGAGGAGGAAAGGAAAACGAGGGAGAGGGGAAGGGCTTGGGGTGCACAGGGGGTCTGCATTGCGCGATGAGAGAGGCCGGAACAGGTTGCTGCGTGGCCGGCATCGAGCGCATGCTCGCCACGCAGTGGCGTGCTCGAGTGGCCATGAAGGAAGACGGGGATGCCCCTGGCGGGCTGGGCCGGCTTCTACTTCCAGTTGGGCCAGGTGGGCCAGAGGTAAGGGGGCTCTGTTCTTCTTCTTTTTCTTCTTATTGTTTCTGTTTTTATTTGTTTTTCTCTGAAAAAAATACCCATAGCATTTTTATAAAATCCCCAAACATTTTATTTGGGCTTATGTGACCTACACCTAGTCACTCCCACTGTTTGAGAATTTTTGAAATTCAAAACATTTGAATTTTAATTCAAATATGAATATGATTTAATTTCCAAGCTCTTGTTTGAATTTTTTTGAAAATTCCTTGAGCATGAGGTTGGACCCACAACACATGAAATGTGATTATGCCCATTTATTGAGATTTTCAAAATCATCAGAAGATTTTTGGAAAAATATTTTTCTCTGACCATTTATTGAAATTCTTTTTTAGGATTTTCCATATCCCCAATTATTAAACAAGGGAATTCAGACATGATGCCTTATTTCTAGAAATAAAAAGCACATACCAAACTAGGGTTGTGATAGGCCCCCAAACGTTTGGTTAAATTAAAAACCTGTTAATTAATCCCTAAGTCGCTTACACCTAGGCCCCACTGTGAGTTGTTAATTAAAATGAATTACTCCAGAGAATGACATGTAGGCCCCACCGGATATTAGATTTAATTAAAACATTTTTATTATTACTGTGTATGACATGTGGGACCCACTGGTCAGTAGGTCCCACTTGTCAGGTTTGACTAGGTCAATGTCACTGTTTTGGATAATGTTGCTTTTATTATTAAAAGAAAATCAGAAAATGTTATAAAATGATTTAAATTTCAAAATTCAATATCTTTTAAACCGTAACTCCGATGAAAATATTTTATACATCAAAATTGATCAGAAAAATATAAGAAATACGGTTATGCTACCCATACCCCCACCACACCCCTCTAACATACCGCACACGGGACATTCCCCCTCTGATTGCACTGTCCGGTAATCACCCGGGGCCGGTAAAACTTTCCTGATGAAAATGATTTGTATACGAAAGTTATTCAGGATGGATCGGCGAGCACGGATACACTATCCATATGTCTATCAGATGTCTCTAACACTGCAGACATGGAACCTTCCCCTCCGGATCATCTGTTCGGTAATCAACCGATACTGGTGAGTCAACCTCGGATAAATTCCTGCTCCATAAAAATCACTGAACATTGCGTTAGAGCCCCGTTGCTTTGTATCTTCTATGTCATGCATTTATATTGCTATTATTGTTGTGTATTTACTGTTCCCCCCCCCCTTTATTCTCCGGTAGACCCTGTTGCTGCCGCCAATGACACCACCGAGTACGACTACTTCGTCGATGATCGTACCCCTACCGTCGAGCTTCCAGGCAAGCAGAGCCATTCTCTTCCCCAGATATCGCCTATCTTTCCGTACATTTCTTGCACTAGGCATTGTTACTACTGCTGCTACGTTACAATCCTATTCAATTGCATAGCCTGTCTTTGTCACCCCTTGATGTACCTTCCTTTGTCCTATGCTAACTTATAAATAAATATTATTTTCAGAAGTGAGCCCTACGCATTGTTAGTTAACTAGGATTAGATAGCAGGTCGTGATCACTCCGGGCGTGAACACGGATACAATATATTATAACTGCACAGGTACGGTACAATGTAGACACCGCCTAAGGCCCCTACCTCGGCTCTGCCGAGTCACATCAAGTGGAGCTACCGAGGAGTAATCCTCGTACTCCACTCGTTGCTGACTCTGTATAGCCGCTCTAGGTACCTGAGCAACGGTTGTCCTTAAAGTAAGAAGTCGGGCGACCCAAGGGTGCCAGCGAGCGGTATTGCGACAGGAATGATAGGGAGGGTACGACCGACGTTATTGGCGTGCTTGGCCCCTGCTCGTATCTCGCGAGAGTTACCAAACCACGAAAAGTCGAGCTCTACCAAGAGCACACGCGAGACAAGGTAAGGAGACGGTTCACCCTGTTGGTAACCGCGCGCTTTGACAGGACGACAGGGCAGGCCCCGACGTTACTGGTGGACCTTGTTGTTGTTCGTTATCCATTGTGTTGTTAGTCTCACAGCGATAACGGTTGTCTGCGAGATAATAATAAAATGCTAAATGGTTCGGTGGATGACTTGAGAGGCCTGTTGTTCTGTACGCACTACCTTCATGTGGGATAAGGAGTGATGGGCTCCCCTGGGTCGTAGTTCATTCGAAAGCTCTTCAGCCGTCAGCAGTACCGCGGCCTGATTGCCGAGAAGTGGTGTGTCTTCTTCGTCCGGACGGTGTATTTGGATTTTCTTTTGCTTCACCGGCCAGAATCGCACCGTGCAGGAGCGTGGAAGGGTGAGGGACCTAGACCCCTCAGCGCATAGGATATAGTTCGGTGGATGACCTCTCTGTTGATCCTAGGATGGGTTGCGCCGTGTCGGATAGCTTTGGTGGAGCATTCCCTAACAAGGTGCCCGCCACCCTAGAGATCCGAGCGTGCAGGCTGAATAGTAGTGCACGCCTGCAGGGAGTTTAATCTATGCGAATAGTCGTGTCCATGGTAACATGATGCTTTATGCTGAAGATGGATCTTACCACTACAAACTACTACTGTTAAATTGTATGGTTCCGGGTCTTCTTCCTCGCAGGGAAGTTCAGGAAGAGAACTCGAAGGCATTTATAATTGTTAATCATTACAACTTACTATTATAGAATGCTGCAGCAACTTATGTTGCATTGTTACTTTATGATTTATATGAACTGTTGGTTGTTCTCTTCTTGTGCTGCAAGACTCGTCGAAAGAGGCTAGTCTTCGATAGGCCTAGCTTCTCATCCTTATTCTGACTTTCTACCTTGCAGTCCACTATATACAGCCTCCCCTTTCCATTTGATACAAATGCATAAATTCTTAGTAGCGGACGTAAGACTCACGGGTATGCTAGATACTCACCCTTGCTTTATTTTCCACCTTTTGTTTTGCCTGATCGGCCGCTGCAGTCGACGTTGGAGCCTTGGAGTCCAGGAGCAGGAGAACCCCAATGCCGACCACCGCAACATGAAGGTCCCCGATACCTTCTACGACGTCGAGACCCCCGTTGACCAGGACCAGGAGTAGTTTGGAGGTTCCCAGGCAGGAGGCCTCGCCTTTTCGATCGTTGTTGTTTTTGTGCTAGCCTTCTTAAGGCAGATCATGTGTACCTTGTGTCTGTACTCAGATACTATTGCTTTCGCTAACTTTGTGCTCTCGAGCTGTTGTATTCGAGCCCTCGTGGCCTTGGCTTGTATTAAACAGCTTTTATTATTTCTATTATTAGAGTTGTGTTGTGATATCTCATCGTGAGTCCCTGATCTCGATCGTGTACCTTGCGTGTATGATTACTGTACACGATCCGATTTTGAGGGCGTCACACCTAGACTCATGTTTCTGTCACTCAAGTGTGTCATCGGGGGGCATGAACCCACAATCGAGCATAACGTTCCCTCTTGGACTCACTACCTACTACTTGGCCAAAGCACTAAACAGCAACGGAGAACATGCAAGAATTACTAAGGAATAAAAATATAAAATATAAGAACCAAATATATTACTTAATCACAAACTGAACATAGTCTCATAATCCATCAGATCCCAGCAAACTGAGCATAGCAATAGAAGAAAATTACATATATGCCTCGATCATGTAGGGCAGCTCACGAGGTCTAAACCATGAAGAACAAAGAGGGGAGGAGAACATCACATAGCTACCGATCACGGACCCATGGTCCAAGGGAAACTACTCACGGATCGTCCAAGAAGCGTCCATGGTGGAGGGGAAGCTCCCGGAGGTCAATCCTCCCTCCGGCAGGGTACCGGGAAGAGTTCTACTGGCGCTCCCAATCTTGGAAGCGCGGCGACGGCGGAACAGAGACGAGATCGCAAAAACGGTTCTGTCTTCGGAGGTTTGGGAAATATATAGGCGAAGGGGGGCAGTCACGGGGGCCACCAGGGGTCCAGGCACCCCCCTGGAGCGGAAAAGCCCTAGGCCACGCCAGGTGGCCGCTTGGGGCCCTGGTGGGTCCCCTCCGACTCTCCTTCGAGACTTCGGAAGGTTCCGTTGCGCTGATTTTTTATCTTATTTTCCCGAATTTTTGGAGCACTTTTAATATGGGGGAAACCTGAAATAGAAAATCAGCAGAAAATAGGAACTGGCATTGTGGTGCACTGAGTTAATAAGTTAGTCCAAATATGATCAAAAGTGTATGAAAGTGTATCTAGATCATAGCAATATCACACAAAAAATTCATGGAGCAAGCAGAAATTATAGATACGTTTGAGACGTATCAACATCCCCAAGCTTAATTCCTACTCGTCCTCGAGTAGGTAAATGATAACAAGAATAATTTATGTGGTGACATGCTAACAACCATATAAGAACTTTAAAGTAAAGCAATCAAGGTATGTAATTCAATTAAAGTCATAATAGACAAGAGTATATATTAGCATTGAAATAAGCAACATAGGAACATTAGGGTGCAAGATCTCTCGCTGTGCGTGACTCGAATGTCTCCAAATGGTGTTTGCGTGCAAGAAGGGGGAGATGGGAATACGAGAAAAATGTATAGTTGTTGAGAACTCAATCTACTAAAGTTTCACACTTGGTCTTCTTTGGAATCTTATCTTGACTCGTCCCCAGACTAGTATCCAGGTACAAGTCAATTTGATCCACTCCCTTTCGATATTTTGAGCACTCATGCAATGTATGAGCGCAAGCATGAGAGTTGACACTGAGGATGGCAAAGAGAGAAGTATGGTGGAGGAGGAAGGCAAAAAGGGTGAGAAAGGATCACATCAATTAGGACAATCATAGGAGAGAAGGCGAAATGATAGATATGATGTGAGGAGTAGGGATTGCCATGCAATGGATGCACATATGAGCTAGGAAGAGCTCTCCAATGGAACTAGTGGGGGTGCATCCAACTTGCTCGCTCATGAAGACCTAGAGCTCGTTTGAGGAGGCTCATCCTTGGATTCTGCAAGCCAAGTTCTATAGTGTGAAGGTCCCCACTTAGCTATATGCATGAATGATCATCTCTATAGAGTACAAGGATAAGAGGGAGTACGAGTGTGGATCTTTCAAAAGGAATAGTAGTGTTTCCCCTTTCTCTCTTTTTTGTATTTTTTTGGTGGCCTCTTGGCTCTTTCTATTTAAATCTCATTTGTCCTCTTTGGTATCTTTTATATTTTGTCCACTTTGGGATCTTTTCCTCACTTAAGGGCAACACTCTATTTTACAAGAAGGTATAGAAGATCTTCATACTTTACAAGGTACTCAACATAAAGAAGATGTAGCTATCATGATGTATGCAAATGTATGCCTCTGCCAGTGTAGCAGGAACATGTATGACATGAAGATCAAGTCATGAAGAGGTGGATGTTGCATGGCAATATATCTCGGAAAGGCTATGGAAATTCGTTGATAGGTAGGTATGGTGATTATTTTGAGGAAAGATATAAGGATGTTTATGATGACAGAGCATATCATGCCAAGGATTTCAATGCACCGACGAGGTGGATATCAACTCTTGGAGTGAGAAGAGGGCAATGCACGGTACCGAAGAGGCTAGCAAATATGAGGAGGTGGAAGTGTCAACTTTCAGTACTTACATTAGTCCGAAGAACTCATGCACTTATTATCGGTAACTCTGAATCTAATAAGGAGGTTCACAAAGATACAAGTACCCCGAGGTGGAGTGTATGGGGGTTTGGTTATCCTTGCGCATCCTCGACTCATGGTACGTGAGTGTACTCTAATATCCGATCCCTCCAAAGAGTAGTGATCCATCTAGTAGCTAGAGTTCTCAACTAGTTTTTGTAGTTTTTGAAAATAAACACGGATTGCCCAAAATATGACACGTATCACTAATAGGCTAGAGCTCTTGACACCAAAATTTCAAACATTACTCACATCAATACCTCAAAACTATTGCAAGTTATTACTACAATTGAATAGCAACCTCAATTACCTACTTTCAAGACAAGACACAACTCAGTGCAACAACCAACTCTCTTAACAAGATAAACATGAAAACTAAAGAGAGTTCTAGCAACAAATTAAACAAAATCCAAGGCTCTTTCTAAAGAAAAACACTAAAACTAAAACTAAACATGGCAGTAGCTACGAAAGATAAAGAACACACAACAGAGAAAGATAAGCATGCAAAATCCTATGATGTGTTCTAGATTGGAGTGGAGCACGTTTCTCTCCCACACAAAGTTGGGGTCTAACTTTTTAAGAACAGCAAACAAAGCTCAAGAAAACTAAAAAGGAAACCTAAGAGCGAGACGCTCCAAGGATAGCACATAACGCATGAAGTGATAAAAATATAGTGAGACGACGGACGAACTGATGATTGTTGATGGAGAGAAGGGGATGCACGGGGGAATCCCCAAGCTTAGACGCTTGAGTCTCCTTGAATATTTATCGGGGATGCATGGGGGCATCCCCAAGCTTGAGCGTTGACACTCCCGGATCTTCTTTCATCATCTTCCCTCGCACACTTGAAAAATCCCTTCGTACATAACTCATCATAAGCTGATTAGAGAGGTTAGTACCCTTAATAAAATATTTTTCCCCACTTGAAATAAAAGGTTACTGTTTCTCAAGATTGCCAAAAAGTTTTTGCAAAGAAAAAGCAAGCTTAAGGTTTGCAAAAGTAAGGAAAGGCAAAACGTGGAAGAATCTCTGAAAAACAGAACAACAGGTAGTAAAGAAAATTTTGTGGAGTATTTATGCAACTCAAATAAAAAAACTTAGAACATACGAAAGTTTCACAATTGTATAGAGCATGCTGTATAAAAAATTCAGCTCAAAAAGATGAACTTGTGATTTGTTTTGATTTTTTCCATCAAGCAGACAGAATCTGTTTTCTGGACAGCATGTCACAACTTTTGCTTCCCTTATCATAAGGGGCTAAACTTGGCACAAAGCTTAAAAAATAAAGATACAATGATGTTGTTATAGCAGTAACAATCATCAAGACCACTAAAAATATAAGTAAAAACATCTTGGGTTGCCTCCCAGCAAGTGCTTTTTTTACGCCTTTAAGCTAGGCATAAAGCAAAAGAAGAATCAAGTTTTATCAAGAGAGAGAGAGAATAGCTAGCCCGTGTAACGGACTCAAAAGGTAACTTGATTTTCTGTCTAGGGAAGTGATTCATCCCCTTTTTGAGAGGGAATTGAAATTTTATATTCCCCTCTTTCATGTCAATAACAGCACCAACGGTGCGGAGAAAAGGGCGTCCCAAAATAATTGGACATAAAGGTTCACACTCTATATCCATAATAATAAAATCAACGGGAACATAATTGTCATTGACAATGATAAGAACATCGTCGATCTTCCCCAAAGGTTTCTTTACGGAAGAGTCAATGAGACGAACATCAAAAGAACAAGGATCAAAAGGTTTCAATTCAAACATGTCATACATTCTTTTGGGCATAACGGAGGTACTAGCTCCAACATCACATAAAGCATAGCAAGAAAAGTTATTCAATTTAATTTTTATCATAGGGTCCCAACCATCATCTAGCTTCCTAGTTATGGAGGCTTCTACTCTAAGCTTCTCCTCCTTAGCTTTGATGAGAGCATTAGTGATATGCTCCGTGAAGGCAAGATTTAGTGTGGGGGTCTCTAGACATTTTGTGTAGAAAGCTAATAACTTCTGAGAGGGTGCAACTATCAAAGTCAATATCACTACTATCAAAGGTGGTAGTAGTGTCATCTAGGCTCACTTGTTTAAAACCCTCTATGTCATAGGAGTTTCTTCTTCTACTGTTGAGTTATTAGCATCACCATTAATAGGTCCAATGGGACTAGGAGTGTGTTGGGTGCTAATAGTTTGGGTATCCTCAACAATTTGGATAGTAGCAACTGTGTGGTGTGTAGGAAGGCTCTTAATTCTATCCTCTTCCTCTTTTTCTCTAGCCCATCTTTCTTTAAGTTTAGCCATCATCCTATTATTTTCATTAATTTGTAATTGGATAGCATTAATAGGATTGGCCTTCCTCTCCTCAAGGGGAGAGGTTCTAATTTGAAGCATCTCAACATCAAGGGCTAAGCTATCTACCTTCAAAGAGAGATTATCTAACTTAGCTAATGTCTCTTATACATTCTTGTTGAAGGATTTTTGGGTAGTGATAAAGTCTCTAAGCATGCTTTCTAGTTCAGAAGCGGGGTTCTTGTTGCTAGGATAAGTGTTGTTGTTCCCATAGTTAGATGGAAACGGTCTAGGATTGCTAGCACAATTACCGCTATAAGCATTATTGTTGAAGTTGTTTCTAGCAATAAAGTTCACATCTACTTGTTCCTGAGCAACCAAAGAATTTAAAAGAACATCATGAGGATCAATAGAGGGTTGCTTGGTAAGTAGAGACATGATCGAGTCAACTTTTTCATTTAGGGAGGAAATCTCCTCGACACAGTTTACCTTCCTACCTGTTGGAGCGTGTTCGGTGTGCCATTGGGAATAGTTGGTCATCATCTCATCTAGAAGTTTGTTGCAGCACCAAGTGTTGTTGACATAAAGGTTCCTCCCGCGGCCGAATCTAACAGGTTCCGCGAGTAAAGTTCAAGCCTGCATAAAATTTTGGATAACCATCCAAGTAGTCAAACCATGTGTAGGGCATTTCTTAACAAGAGATTTCATTCGTTCCCAAGCTTGGGAAACATGTTCATTAGCCAATTGCTTAAAATTCATAATGTTACTCCTCAATTGGATAATTTTAGCAGGCGGGTAGTACTTCCCAATAAAATCATCTTTGCACTTATCCCAAGAATCTATGCTATTCCTAGGCAAAGATTGAAACCAAATTTTGGCTTCTCCCCTTAAAGAGAAAGGAAAAAGCTTGAGCTTAACAACATCACCTTCTACTTCTTTATACTTTTGCATATCACATAACTCAACAAAGTTATTTAAGTGTAAAGCAACATCATCTCCAGCACTAGAGAATTGATCTCTCATAACAACGTTTAGCAAAGAAGGTTTAATTTCATAAGAGGTAGCTGAAGTGGTAGGTGTGGCAATAAGAGTGCAGATAAAGTCATTGTTGTTGTGACTAGTGAAGTCACACAACTTGGTGTTTTCAGTGGAACCCATAGCAGCAGCAAGTGTGGTAGATAATTTTTTTGTGATTTTTGATATAGGACACAAAGATAAAAACTGAAAGGTAAACTAACAAGACTAAAAAGAAAAGGTAAAAGATAGTGTGCAACTCCCCTATCTTAGCACTAGGAGTCCCTGGCAATGGCGCCAGAAATTTGCTTGATGCTCTATCCTCGTTGGTTACCCCAAGTGGAAGGTTAGATGTAGCGTAGCGACAAATTTACCCTATGTAGAGGATAGGTTTTGTCTCCCGTAGGACTCCGACAATGATAAGTAGGTGTCAACGGCGCAACTGACGTGGACCTGCACACAACACGAATAACTTTGCTTCCCAACGAGTACAGAGAGGTTGTCAATCTCTCCGGCCTTGTTGTTCACAAAGGATCAACGCAACAGATAATAATGATAATGATAGCAGCTAGAAAGTAAAAGCAGGAAAATAAAAGAGTGTGTAAACAGATATGACAATATGGGACGGGGTCCCGTGATGTTCACTAGTGATGTCTCTCTCCAAAAAGACGATAAAACTGCTATGCGAGGTAAACAAATCACAGCTGGGCAATTGACAGGATTAAAAACGCACCACAATGCTAACTATGCTACAAAGTAAGGATGATGCTCAAAATCATGGGCGGTATGCCAAAATAATAGACCGAAATCCAACTGAATCTACTACTAATCATCCACCTTGAGATATCTACCCAGAACATCTCGCTGGTATTAAGTTGCGAGCCCCACCCAAAGTGTAAACCCAAAGAAACAGACAACTGCATTAAAACGCACTTTTAGTAAAGTAAACAATCCTTGCAACCGCGGTTACAAGCACCGTTGTTTTCCCCCTTGTGGCAACAACACATCCCCTAGACTCATGTTTCTGTCACTCAAGCGTTTCATCTGGGGGCATGAACCCACAATCGAGCATAACGTTCCCTCTTGGAGTCACTACCTACTACTTGGCCAAAGCACTAAATAGCAACGGAGAACATGCAAGAATTACTTAGGGATAAAAAATATAAAAGATAAGAACCAAATATATTACTCAATCACAAACTGAACATAGTCTCATAATCCATCAGATCCCAACAAACTCAGCATAGCAACAACAGAAAATTACATATGTGCCTCGATCATGTAGATCAGCTCACGAGGTCTAAACTATGAAGAACTAAGAGGGGAGGAGAACATCACATAGCTACTGATCACGAATCCATGGTCCAAGGGAAACTACTCACGGATCATTCGGGAAGCATCCATGGTGGAGGGGAAGCTCCCGGAGGTGAATCCTCCCTCCGGCAGGGTGCCGGGAAGAGGTTTGCTGGCGCTCCCGATATTGGAAGCGCGGCGGCGGTGGAACAGAGGAGAGATCGCGAAAAAAGGTTCTGTCTTCGGAGATTTCACGTCACGGGAAATATATAGGCGAAGGGGGCAACCAGGGGGACCACCAGGGGTCCAGATGGCCGCCTAGGGCCCTGGTGGGTTCCCTCCGTCTCTCCTTCGGGACTCCGGAAGGTTCCGTTGCGCTGATTTTTTATCTGATTTTTCCTGAATTTTTGGAGCACTTTTAATATGGGGGAAACCTGAAATAGAAAATCAACAGAAAACAGGAACTGGCACTATGTTGCACTGAGTTAATAAGTTAGTCTATATATGATCAAAAGTGTATGAAAGTGTATCTAGATCATAGCAATATCACACAAAACATGCATGGAGCAAGAAGAAATTATAGATATGTTTGGGACGTATCACCCCCTCCTGGTCGCGCCACCTGACCGCCTGGGAGGTGGGACCCACCCCCGGGACCCCCCTTTGGCCTATATCATCCTCGTAACCTAAAAACCCCAAAAAGAAGAGGAGTTTCGGAATTCCTCCGCCGCTCCGTGGCGAAAACCTATAGAGAGGAAAGGACCTTTCAGGGGAAGATTCCGCCGGGGAGAACTCCTCCCGGAAGGGGAGAACGTCCTCATCGTCATCACCATCTTCACGGGCATCACTGAGATCATCATCAACATAATCCTCACCATCAGCCCCATCTCCATCTTCATCCCATCTCATCTCATCATTGCAATCCAAGTTGTAACCCGTACTATCCATCCCCTCTACTCTACCGGTGTTGATTACTCTTTGTGGTGAATGCTATTGATTTTTGTTGGTGGATTATTGTTATGAACAGATTTTTTATCATATATTTATTACCACTGATCATGATCTCTTTTATGTCTTGTGAGTAGTCCGTTTAGTTCTTGAGGACATGGGAGAAGTCTAGTATTAGTAGTCATATGATGTTGAAGTAATATGTGTTGTTTGATATTTAAGTTGTGGTGTTATTCTTCTAGTGGTGTTGTGTGAACGTCAACTACACGAGACTTCGCCTTTTTAAGGACCTAGGGGAATGCATTGTGTATAAAGTATACTTATGGTGGTTTGCCGGAGTGACAGAAACCTGAACCCCAGTTTGCACACTTTTGCACTAGGGATTGATGGATCCTAAAGTTTATTGGTATTGTTAGGCTTTTTACTTAATTTCTCACTTGTATTTCTGGATGCTTGCAAGATATTTAATCATAAGAGTGTGCTTATCTTAGTCTAGAAAGTGCACTAGCATAGGTCTACCCACACAGAAAGTTATCAATACAAAACATAGTACTAATACAGAATATGGCGAAGGTACATGACTATCTCTCCCGTATGTCCTCAAGAACGCTTTAGCCTTTATAAGTTTAGATCCTTTGGCTTATCCTTTGCACAAAAGGACTAGGCCACCTGCTGCACTTTATCGCAATTCACTTTATTTTCTTTTATCTCTTTGTTGCTTATACCAGAAAATCCATAAAAAGCTACCTTTTAGTACTTGCAGCTATTCCTATCTCAAGATCATTTGTCAATACCTTCTGCTCCTCGTTGGGTTCGACACTCTTACTTATCGAAAAGGCTACGATAGATCCCCTACACTTGTGGGTCATCAAGACCATTTTCTGGCGCCGTTGCCGGGGAGCGTAGCGCTATTGGTAAGTGAAATTGGTAAGGAAACCTATATATTATAAGTGTTTATTTTATTAAGATGTTGCTACTATTAGTCCTTATGGACAACTCTGCTTTTGGTACTTTGCTTGCGGAGAACCTCCCCGCCATTACTATGGTGGATAAGGCTCCCCCACCTACTGAAATTGTGCCCTTTAAAATACCAACTGGTATAATTGATTGTGTTATTGCTAATCGATATACAGGAGATAGACATCCAGGTGAACACTTGCTATATCTTTCACCTTGTTGGTAACCGCGTGCTTTGACGGGACGATAGGGCATGCCCCGATGCACTAGTGGCCCTGACTGTTGTTCGTTCTCCGTTGTGTTAACTAGTCGGGCAACGATAACGGTTGATCCGCGAGATAATAATAAAACAACTAATGGTTCAGGTGGATGACTTAAGAGGCCGCAAAGGCCTGTACGCACTACCTTCATGTGGGATTACGGTGTGGGCCCTCCGCGTTGTGGTCTCGTTCGAAATCTCTAAAAGACGTCCAGTTCAGCAGTGTGGCAGGGACGGATCGTTCTGCGGTGTTGGAATTCACCCTCCTCACACCAACCCGGAGAGCGAGGGGTGATAGGCCCATGACCCCCTTGCCCTTAGGGTTTAGACCGACGGGGACCTCTCTGATGAGCCGTAGGATGGGCCTCAGCATGTCGGATAGTCTCGGTGGGGCATTCCTTAACAAGGTGCATGCCACCCTGGAGATCCGAGCGTGCATGCTGAACAGTAGTGCACCCCTGCAGACAAGATAATCTATTCGAATAGCCGTGTCCACGGTAACAAGACGCTTTATGCTGAAGTCAGAACCTACTACTACAAACTATTACTATTAAACTGTTGGTTCCGGTTTCTCTACCTCGCAGGGGAGTCGAGGAAGGGATCTCAGAGGCATTGATAATTGTTAATAATTACAACTTACTATTATACAGTGCTGCAGCAACTTCTTCTGCATTGTTACTTTATGATTTATGTATAACTATTGGTTGTTCTCTTCTTGTGCTGCAAGAATCGTCGGAAGATGCTAATCTTCGACAGGCCTAGCATATTCCCTCTTACCCTGGTACTTCTATCATATATTCCACTATACAGCCTCTTCATCCATTTTGATACAAGTGCATAAATGCTTAGTAGCATGGGTTTAAGTCTCGCTGAGTATGCTAGATACTCACCCTTGCTTTATTTCTCCCCTTTGTTTTATCCCGGGATTGCTGCAACCGGACGCTGACGCCCACGAGCAGGAGTACCCCGGAGGCGCTTACTACGACGTCGAGTTCCCCGTTGACCAGGAGTAGTTCGGAGGTTCCCAAGCAACCTTGTACCCTTGTGTCTGTACTAAGATATTATTGCTTCCGCTAACTTTGTGCTCTCGAGCTGTTGTATTCGAGACCTCGTGGCCCCTGGCTTGTATTATACAGCTTCTATAATTTTATTTGTAGAATTGTGTTGTGATATCTTACCAAGAGTCCCTGATCTCGATCGTGTACCTTGCGTGTATGATTACTTTACATGATCGTAAATCGGAAACGTCACACCTGCCCATTAAAAAGTTCTACCAGAGACACTGTTTCATATTTTGGAAAGGTTTCATATCTGTTCTTTTCCAAATTTGGAAATCTTCTAGAAAGTTTGGATTCGTTTTTTTCCACTTTTTGTTTGTTTATTTTTTCCATTTTGTCTTATTAAAAGATGTTCCATTGAAAACATGCTCAAAATTAGAAATATGATGATTGGATTTTAGGAATATGCTTAGAAATTTTTATTTCAATAATGTTCATATTGTTTTAAAAAAACACAAAGTTTGCAAAATGATTGTGCTTAAAAATATTTGAAATATCCATAGATGTTCTCAAAATTTACTAATGTTCATGTCTTCAAAAGTGGTCCCAAAACATTTAAAAATGTTCATGTTTAAAAATATATTTCCACTTGAAAAAATATTCCAATTTTTTTCTAAGTGTTCATGCTTAAAAATATTTGCAACTTGGAAAAACCATGTTTTAAAAAATTCCGAATTTAAGTTTTGTCGCATTTTTGGAAAATCTTCTCAAAAGTTCAAAATACATTTCCTATTATAATAATTCATAGTTTCGTAAATAATTCTTGATTTTTTAATGGTTTTTCCTGGTTTATTTTAAAATATTGAAAATATGTACATGTTAAAAGAAATGGTTACTACGAAATAAAAATAGAAATTCAAAAAACAAATTCACAAAGCAAACACATGCCTACATTACGGTACTACATGGGCCGGCCAACTAGAGTCATTTCTATGCCTCCAACGGATAGTTTTTTCGAGACACCCAACGGATAGTTGTTTCAAGGCGGTTCCCCACGAAAATCCCCAAATCCACCACTCCACCACCACCGCCGCCGCACCATCTCCTCCTCGTCCTCCTCCTGCCCGCCGCCTCCTCGGCATCACCACGAGCGCCCTCTCCACCTCCGCCCGCCCCGGCCGAGCTAACAGGTAAGCTCCACGCCTCGCACCTCCCTCCCCAAACCCCCCAAACCCTAACCTTAACTGCCTCGCAGTCACGTCGCACATGCCGGCCTTCCCCCGCCTGCCGACGGTGGCGCACCTCGCCGGGGACGGGCGCCCCTTCTGCACGCGCGTCCGCCTCCGCGGTAGCGCCTCCCGCCTCTGTGACCCGTCCCACTACTTGCACACCCTGCGGCTCCGCTCCAACGTCTCCCGCCCCGACGCCCTCGATCTCTGCTTTGGGAACGGAAGCCCTACCTACCTTTCCTCTTGTGCTTGCCTGCGATTCTTGTCTTGATTTCTTTGGTGATGGTGTCCGTAGGAATGCCACAATTGGTCCGTGCAAGTGCGCCTCGTGGCAGTGGCACAAGGTGCCCAAGAGCGGCCTCTGGGCACAGACCCTCTCGCCTTACGAACACTGGATCCTTGGAGATCCTTTGTGGTATCCACGGAGGAAGGTGGGAGTTCCCTTTTCTTCTTGCATTATTATGGTTTTGCTTGCTATACACCTTGATGGCATCTGTTGGCGATTTATTGATTTGGGAATTGATGCATTTGTGTTTGTTTCTGCAGAGTTGTTGCTCCACAGGGTGGTGTTCCTGGTGTTGGGGATGGTTCTAATGACTCGGGCCCACACGCTTAGTCAGTCACTAGTGTTCTACTATGGTGGGGCCATGACCATCGGCAATTCAGCATTTTCCTTGTGGTACTGATAATATTCTTTCAGGTGAGCTCTTCTTGTATACCCATTCTCTGTAGAGTACCGGTTGATCTTTTTGATAACCAAGGGCCACTTAATCTGATAACTAGCATGTTGAGTAAAGTTCTCTTATTCTCTACTTCACAATACCAGTTGGGCGTTGTGATAATTAGAGTAGCATGTACGGCACTATTGGGCAGAATCCTGCAAAATACATATGCTTTTCTTCATCTCAGTGGACACTACCTCCCTCCCCTTTCTTTGATGATATATAAGTTCATGATTATATTCACTAGTTATTTTTTCTCGCATGCTCTACTTGGTGAGGACAAAATGCAAAATACATATGCTTTTCTTCATCTCAGTGGACACTACCTCCCTCCCTTTTCTTTGATGATATATATAAGTTCATGATTATATTCACTAGTTATTTTTTCTCGCATGCTCTACTTGGTGAGGACAGAATGCTTAATTTTATACTGTGAATAGCCTATTAGGAACGGTTCGGAAGCATGTTCTCGTAGCATATTACCATTTTTCATAATGTGTCTGATTTTTCTTAAGTTTTAATTTCTTTATGTGTTTTCCCTGCTTAAGGCTTTCATTTGTTTTCCTTGAATATATTTACTTGTTTTGTGTTGTTTATACTTTATAGTGCCTAATTTCCCAGAAGTCATACTTGGTTTGTAAAGCATTTTTGTCTGATGCTTTGTTAGGAAGTCGCTTTTCGAGTGGTTTCCCAGAACATATTTACTTGCTTTGTGTTTTTATAATGTCTACCCCATTCTCTCTAGAATACCAGTTGATCTTTTTGATAACCAAGGGCCACTTAATCTGATAACTAGCATGTTGAGTAAAGTTCTCTTATTCTCTAATAAACATTGCCAGTTGGGCGTTGTGATAATTAGAGTAGCATGTACGGCACTATTGGGCAGAATCCTGCACAATACATATGCTTTTCTTCGTCTCAGTGGACACTATCTCCCTCCCTTTTCTTTGATGATATATAAGTTCATGATTATATCCAGTAGTTATTTTTTCTCACATGCTCTATTTGGTGAGGACAGAATGCTTAATTTTAATTTCTTTATGTGTTTTCCCTGCTTAAGGCTTTCATTTGTCTTCCTTGAATATATTTACTTGTTTTGTTCTGTTTTTATACTTTATAGTGCCTAATTTCCCAAAAGTCATACTTGGTTTTTAAAGCATTTTTGTGTGATGCTTTGTTAGGAAGTCACTTTTCGAGTGGTTTCCCTGAACATATTTACTTGCTTTGTGTTGTTTATAATGCCTAATTTCTCTGAAGTCATAATTGGTTTGTAAAGCATTTTTGTCTGATGCTTTGTTAGGCAGTCACTTTTAGAGTTGTTATTTCTATTTCGTACTACCTGACTATTTTTGATGTATCTTCTTTCAGAGAGTGAAGTTTTTACCTACCGGTAGAAAGAGTTCACTTGCTATTTTTGCGTACTCTTTAGTTGTGAGTATCCATTTGGCCATTGACAAAGTTGTGTTCTCTGGTTTCATTTTCACACTCTTGGACATCATGATGATTTCTCAAAACAACAGGTTGGCATGACAACATATTTCTACACTATTTGTCGGGACTGCTACGTTCAATTCTTGTGGAAATGGGAATCACCGAAGACATTCATAATCCTGTATGTAAGTTCTCCATCCAGGAATGTCATGTTACGGTTCATTGTACTCGTTTAATTTCCACCTACATTTACATTGCCACTTATTTAAGGCAGAACAATATTAATTTCCCAATGGCTTGGCATTCTTGTTTTGTCTTGATAGATTACTATTAGGTATTAACTGGATCACTGAATTATAATTTATGATTCTTCTAAATATGTTACAAATTCTTATCTTTTTTAGTTCATGTTGTCTAATTGCCTAGTTCTATTGCACGAGAAAGAGTTAGACCTTTCTCTTTTAGTTGTACCATATAGGCATTATTAATGTTTCAAAGCCTAAGTACCAAACAAAGCTAAGTTTTTACCGATTCTAATGCTTGATTGGTCTGAGCCGTTTCCAAATCGTGAGGGATTCTACTGATTTTCTGGATGACCAAATCTACTTTGTTTGATCAGAACCAAGAGGGAGCCTAGTTATAGTTTAGTTCAGAAATATGTTGGTGCTGCTTTGCATCAAAGAAAGGTATTTTGGGTGCACCACCATGTGCTGAATAAAAGAACTAGCTGTGCTCATGTGTTGTCTTAATTATGTCATTTCTTACCCATTGGGCAAATCATTTTAATGAACAAGTTATTAGCAAGTTCAGTCTAGAGTTTCTATTGGTCAGTCTTAAGTTGTAATAATGGGCAGGTGTTGATATTTCTGTCAGTGTTGTATAAGGAGCCTGTAACAGGCATAGCGTATGCACTATGTAAGGAAGTTGGGTTCAAACTTTGTCATTTCGTGAAGGAAGTAGTATTTTTTTATGCTTTCAAATGTATATTCATAGTTATAAAAGCTAGGCTTTTCATAACTACAAATATAAAAGACTCACAGTGGCAGATCCAGAACCTATTTTTCTACCCTTCGATTACGATGTAGTGACTATAATTAAGGTAACGATGTTAAGCGTCGCTTCGTCGCTACTGGATCGAGCGCGGCCCGCACTCTCTCTCTCCTCTCGCTCGCCTTCCCTCCGCCCCCCCCAACCTCTCAAGACGAGGAGCCCACTCCCGCCGCCCCCGCCCATCGATTCTCCGCCTCCTAGCCTCGACCAGGGGACAAAAAGACGGAGGTCCTCTTCTAATTAAGCACAACTCTTTTCCATCTAATTTCTTGTTTAATTACCCAAATGATGTGAACAATGCTTCAAATGTTTCTGTACTACCACTTGGGTTCAGAGCCTGCAAGTATGTGCACTGGCTCTAACAAAGTTTCTTCATGGTGGTTTTGCAGGGTCTGGCATAGGCTCAAGACCTGAGAGATTCTTTGGTTCAAGCCATGTCCGACACCAATGTCAAGGTTAGCTCTCCTCTTTACTCTTCTTCTACAGATTTGAACACGTGATTGGGTTTTCTACATGAAGACCATGTGCTAAGTGAAAGCTGTGAAAGTTCTGGATTGATTCCCCGAGTGAACACTAATGTTGTTATTTCCTTCACTTGCTAAATTTCCATGTTCGGATGCTTGTGCTGGGAACTCTGAACACACACTTTCACATAAAAGTGTGCATTTAATTCTATACATTTCTTGACATGGGATCTGTGTGCTAACTTATATTATGTCATAATTGTTATGTACTTTGGCACATCCATCTTGGTTGATCAAGCTGTCTTTTTCTTTCTTTCAGATTGTTCTTAGGAAAGGTTCTAAATCTTGTAATGAAGCACATGCAGATTCAATGGCCTTGCATTTTTTTTGTCAGGATTTGGTGGGTGTGAATTTTCAAATAGGGCAATGGTATGGACATCAAGCTTTTCCCCTGTTGTAACAATAATTTTCTTCAATAGCAGTGGCCCTGAATGATATCACATGCCATCTGATTTTCGTATGTATTTCAGGTATTTGTCAGACCAGTTCTGCACAGCCAAGCTGCTTCAGTATCTTAAACTACTAGCATATGTTATCTCTAGATTAAGGATTAGCATCATAATCTACATGTATATGAATCTTTCCATAACTGCCATTACAAAGATGATGTGCAAACTTATAAATGTTTCTTCTCTTAACATCATTATCTATTGGCTCTTACAATTTTTCAGATCTATCCTTGTATAAAAAATATTTCACTGACTCTTAGCAATACAGACTGTCTTATTGGCACATTAAATACTCTCAAAAATTTTGTATATTGATTTTTTTACCGTTGCATTGCTATCAGGACAATTCGAGGCATATAAGAATGATTTGATGTATTGACAATGCGATTTTTGTTTAATTTCCTTTCTTTTTATCCCTATCAAGATTAGTGAAGATGTAGAATAAATATGGTATTTCCATCAGGACAGAAGATAAGATTGCTAAATTTGTCGTCGCAGATATTCTGTTCTGTGTGAATCTGATTTGATGTATCAACACGTAACCATCTTTTGATTATTATGTTTGTCCCTATCAGGATTCAAGATTAGTGAAGATCTATAATAAATATGGTATTATCATCAGGACAGGAGGTACGATTGCTAATTTTGCCATAAGAGGTATACCGTTCTATGTTACTTGATGCTTAATTTCAACCTAATTTAGGAGACACCAAGAGAAATTAGATTATAGTTCTTCCATGACTATGCCTTCGTTTGAGGAAAAGTTATTTAAGTCCATAATATTGTTCTTGCAGGATTGTTGTCGCCCGCAAATTAAGATTTTTTTAATTGTCAAAGATTACTAATGAAGTGACTTCATAGATATTCCATACTTTTGGTAGGTTACTTACATGCAACACGAGTTAAGTGAACCGCTGACAAAAAGTGTTCCGGTTTTATACATATGTGGAAGTTGGAAGCCTGTAACATCCCCATTCTTGCTTGTGAATTTTCTGTCAGGTTCTCCCACCCAGCACCACTACGCCTCAAGTAGATACTCCTTATTCTCTGGGATTCCAGATTTGTTTCAGGTAGCTTTGTGAACGCTCGCAGCTACCCGAGAGCTGAGACCACATTAGGGTGAACAATTATGCTTGCAGAATATTAGTAATGGAAAACGATAATGTAAGTGTTTCTTAGTTTCTTGTGCTCGTAGCTTATTCTTTGTGATTCCAAATTTCGTGCATTCTTTCTTGACCTGGAACCTTTTTTTCTTTACATTGAGATGTTATTTTCCATGCTAGAAGGTTGTATAACGATGTGTCAGCATCATTATCTGAATATGGATCTATATATTTGCTTGTGTGCTTATACATTCATATGCCGAGTTATTTTGATAAGTTGCTGCCAGCGATTATTGGAATACATGGAAAATCCTCACATATAAATTATTCTATATTAATACTCCCTCCGATCCATAAAAAGTGTCGCCCACTTTATACAAAGTTTGTACTAACTTAGTACAAAATGTATGACACTTTTTATGGATCGAAGGGAGTATATAATAGTATGATCCATGAGAAATTACTAGCAGTATTATTCATATACAATTGTCGTTGTCCAGTTCATACCTTGCATCTAACTCATCTCCTATTCTTAGGGATTTTTCTTTTATATATTTTTCATTGATTGGTACAAATGGTGAAAAAGGGTGATATTCCTGTTATCCCATATACTCCCCTCTTAACTGTAATGGATACAATTGACAAAAAGTGTTCCGGATTTATACATATGTGAAAGTTGGAAGCCTATAACATCCCCATTCTTGCTTGTGAATTTTCTGTCAGGTTCTCCCACCCAGCACCACTACGCCTCAAGTAGATACTCCTTATTCTCTGGGATTCCAGATTTGTTTCAGGTAGCTTTGTGAACGCTCGCAGCTACCCGAGAGCTGAGACCACATTAGGGTGAACAATTATGCTTGCAGAATATTAGTAATGGAAAACGATAATGTAACTGTTTCTTTGTTTCTTGTGCTCGTAGCTTATTCTTTGTGATTCCAAATTTCGTGCATTCTTTCTTGACCTGGAACCTTTTGTTCTTTACATTGAGATGTTATTTTCCATGCTAGAAGGTTGTATAACGATGTGTCAGCATCATTATCTGAATATGGATCTATATATTTGCTTGTGTGCTTATACATTCATATGCCGAGTTAGTTTGATAAGTTGCTGCCAGCGATTATTGGAATACATGGAAAATCCTCACATATAAATTATTCTATATTAATACTCCCTCCGATCCATAAAAAGTGTCGCCCACTTTATACAAAGTTTGTACTAACTTAGTACAAAATGTACGACACTTTTCATGGATCGGAGGGAGTATATAATAGTATGATCCATGAGAAATTACTAGCTGTATTATTCATATACCATTGTCGTTGTCCAGTTCATACCTTGCATCTAACTCATCTCCTATTCTTAGGGATTTTTCTTTTATATATTTTTCATTGATTGGTACAAATGGTGAAAAAGGGTGATGTTCCTGTTATCCCATATACTCCCCTCTTAACTGTAATGGATACAATTGACAAAAAGTGTTCCGGATTTATACATATGTGAAAGTTGGAAGCCTATAACATCCCCATTCTTGCTTGTGAATTTTCTGTCAGGTTCTCCCACCCAGCACCACTACGCCTCAAGTAGATACTCATTCTCTGGGATTCCAGATTTGTTTCAGGTAGCTTTGTGAACGCTCGCAGCTACCCGAGAGCTGAGACCACATTAGGGTGAACAATTATGCTTGCAGAATATTAGTAATGGAAAACGATAATGTAACTGTTTCTTTGTTTCTTGTGCTCGTAGCTTATTCTTTGTGATTCCAAATTTCGTGCATTCTTTCTTGACCTGGAATATTTTGTTCTTTACATTGAGATGTTATTTTCCATGCTAGAAGGTTGTATAACGATGTGTCAGCATCATTATCTGACTATGGATCTATATATTTGCTTGTGTGCTTATACATTCATATGCCGAGTTAGTTTGATAAGTTGCTGCCAGCGATTATTGGAATACATGGAAAATCCTCACATATAAATTATTCTATATTAATACTCCCTCCGATCCATAAAAAGTGTCGTCCACTTAGTACAAAGTTTGTACTAACTTAGTACAAAATGTACGACACTTTTTATGGATCGGAGGGAGTATATAATAGTTTGATCCATGAGAAATTACTAGCAATATTATTCATATACCATTGTCGTTGTCCAGTTCATACCTTGCATCTAACTCATCTCCTATTCTTAGGGATTTTTGTTTTATATATTTTTCATTGATTGGTACAAATGGTGAAAAAGGGTGCTGTTCCTGTTATCCCATATACTCCCCTCTTAACTGTAATGGATACAATTGACAAAAAGTGTTCCGGTTTTATACATATGTGAAAGTTGGAAGCCTGTAACATCCCCATTCTTGCTTGTGAATTTTCTGTCAGGTTCTCCCACCCAGCACCACTACGCCTCAAGTAGATACTCCTTATTCTCTGGGATTCCAGATTTCTTTCAGGTAGCTTTGTGAACGCTCGCAGCTACCCGAGAGCTGAGACCACATTAGGGTGAACAATTATGCTTGCAGAATATTAGTAATGGAAAACGATAATGTATGTGTTTCTTAGTTTCTTGTGCTCGTAGCTTATTCTTTGTGATTCCAAATTTCATGCATTCTTTCTTGACCTGGAATATTTTGTTCTTTACATTGAGATGTTATTTTCCATGCTAGAAGGTTGTATAACGATGTGTCAGCATCATTATCTGAATATGGATCTACATATTTGCTTGTGCGCTTATACATTCATATGCCGAGTTAGTTTGATAAGTTGCTGCCAGCGATTATTGGAATACATGGAAAATCCTCACATATAAATTATTCTATATTAATATATAATAGTATGATCCATGAGAAATTACTAGCAGTATTATTCATATACCATTGTCGTTGTCCAGTTCATACCTTGCATCTAACTCATCTCCTATTCTTAGGGATTTTTCTTTTATATATTTTTAACTGATTGGTACAAATGGTGAAAAAGGGTGATGTTCCTGTTATCCCATATACTCCCCTCTTAACTGTAATGGATACAATTGATAAAAGAGTATTGGCAACTACTGGCTGGTCAATTTTTACCAGGAAAGATGTATTGGTTTTTTTGTAAATATAGTACTTTCTGTGTTATGAGAGTGTCCAGCAAGAGTTACTTTTGTTTTCTAATGTCAACTATAAAACGTATGAAGAGTCTAATGATGGTCATTTCCAGAATTGTGTAAGGTTATTTCATTCTCATTGCTGATGATGCCTTCCCTGTTTTCAGATTCTATGTCCTATTGTACCTAACATTTTCATACCCCTTTTCTGCGCTTAAATTCACATGGGAGATAAGACTAAGTTTATTTATTTTTGTTTCTTCTGATGTAGTGAAGACTAACTTTATTACGACATCTCTAACCCATCTCTTATAATTTAAAGGAGTATATTGCCTCTTATCCTTTCAAGCAGACTGTGCATGGACGATGCCAGAGAGCATGGACGAAGACCCACCGCCATGCCGGGCCTCCGCCCCTGCACCCCTCTAGATTGGTGACCCGGTGTCCCAACTCTCAAATACCGCGTAGGGGCTCGCTGGCGGCGGAGCCGGGTGTTGCGCGGAGGGTCTTTCCGGTGGTGCCATCATGCTGTGCCAGGTACTAGACGAAGGAGTGGGCACAAGATCATGCATTTGTCAACATTTAGCGGTGTTGTTTCTTTTCTCTTTTGTCAAGTAGTTTTTAGCAGTGTTAGCACAAGATCATACATTTGTCAACATTTTATACTTTGACCATGGTATTGTTTCTTTTCTCTTTTGCCAAGTAGTTTTTAGCGGTGTTACCACAAGATCATGGTGCAGATTTATCCTTCTTCCCTTGTTTGATCTACTCAAGTTCCGTTTATTTGTGTTAGTGATGATATCGAGGAGTTTTTTTTTCAGTTAGCATGTAGGGGTCTAAGAGGATGCCAGGAAATAATTGCTGAGTTGTTATCTGTAAACCTCATTCCTCCTTTTTGTATTAGTATGTTTTCTATCAAAATGTTAGGATTTTTCATTCTTTTACCTCAAGCAGGTAAACCGTGCTCTTTTGTAAGAGTGATCATATCTACGTGAAACTTTTCTTTCCAGCTCTCAGAAGCCATAGTAGTATGTTAAACATCTTTACGAAGCCATATTTTAATTAGCACCGGTGTCTTGCTAACATCAAATAGCCATACTGTTTCTCCACAAGCTAGATGAAAACATATGATTGTTTAGCTTACTACAAAAGTTTGTACACATTGACATTTGATTGATAATTAGATATGAGTTATTTGCAATTATTAGTAATATATTCTAATTTTATGCATTAGCAGAGTTATTTTTAATTATTAATAACGTATTTTTATTCATACATTAGCTGAGATGTGTCTTGCACATGCAAGCTTCTTAGTGCAATCAAAATATATTTGTATTAGTCATTCTCACATGCATTTGCACGTGCACGCTTACTAGTTAGATATATATGCGCAACTATGCATTTGTGTTGTACATTTTTTGGCGCATTGGATCATTTTATCATACATCTAATTCCTCAGAATGGTATAATATCATATCGAGTCGGGTAGTCATTCCATTTCTTGACTAAAGTGCATATGTAGTTTTTGTTTTGTTTTATTCTTCTTCTCGCTCTAGGTAGTCATTGTATTTTCTTGTCTCATAATATAAGCCCACTTTGTAAACAAACATAGCTCGCAAAATGATCTTACATTATTTGATGGAGGGAGTACTTGCTTACCATTGTGGTGTGGAATTTAGTCATAGATGAACATCATACTGGTCATATTGTTCCATTAGTTGATGACTTTTTTCCTGGAATGTTGCTCCTTTTCTAATAGATGATAAATTTTGTCAAGTGATAGTTTCTCTGGATATTTATACAGATCATACTTTAGCTCATTGTATTCAGTTCTGTATTAAAAATGTTGCACTAGCTAGCTAGTAAGATATTAAATGTCATCATTTCGTTATCCTTAAAGTGAATTAGCTATAATTAACAAAAAAGATCTTATATTAGATATTATTCATTGTCGGTATATTTTTCTTTTGCTGAGAATCAATCAATTGTAAGGCATTATCACAAAGTTATGCCATGATCATCGTCCTGATCATTCGTAGTTTTCCTGGTGGCGTCCAGCGCACGCGAGGTTGAAGGCTCTGCTACCCCATGGAGGCTTGTCCCTCGAATTGGTTATGTGATGTTCGGCATCAGCTACATCTACAAGTTAAGTTCTCTATGCTTTGAGACATAGCCTTCAAGGTATGGTCGTTGTTTGTTGGCCATCTAGCCTAATTTGATGCTTGTGCTTTGGTTCTGATGTCATGTTGTACTCTTAGACATAGCCTTTAAGGTATGGCTATTGTTTGTTGGCCATCTAGCCTAAGTTGATGCTTGTGCTTTAATGCTAGTGTAACATCCTAATTTTCTAAATTCGGATGTTAATGGATCATCATATGCATCTCATGCTGCTTTCGCATTTTTTTCTGGAGTTTTAAAATATTTTTAAACATTTTTCAACACATGGCAGTTCGCTGGAGAGGATATAAAAGGACTTATCCCCATTTTTAATTCGTTGAAAAATAGTTTAAAATATTTTTGGGAGACTTTTTAATTTTACTTTGGAGTTATAAATATTTTCTAAAAATATTTTGGGAATTTATTTAAGCTCCGGAAAAGTTTTTAAATCAATTTTCGGAGTTTTCGGTATTTTTAAAATGCCAGAAAAGTATTTTAAAATATTTAAAAATAAGTTGCAAAGTTTTTATTTTATTTTAATATTTTGGTCAAGCCAAACATTCAATTTTATTATTTTAAAAATATTGGCGAAGACCGAATTTTAAAATAAATTTCCGTGATTTTTCTAATATTGTTTTGGGCCTAATGGGCCTGGTCTGTTTTTTTTTCGCAGACCGATTTTGTATTTATCTCGGATTAAAAAAAAGAGGATTAGGGCTGGCTATAAATAGCCCGATTAGGGCTAATTATTTTCGCTTAGCGTTTTAGGGTTAGCTCTAAATTAATCCGCGGGACCCGCCGCCGCCGACATCATCGCCGGAGTTTCGCCGGAGCATCGCTAGAGTTTCTCCGGAGTTGCATTTTTTCGCGTTTTCTTTCGAGGTGAGCCGCCGTGTAGCGCCGTCTCGTGCCCTAGCCGTGCCCTAGCCGTGCCCTAGCCGCCGCCGCACGTGCGCCCATGTGCGCTGCGCTGGCCCGCGCCGCGCCCTGGCCACCCCGGCGCCCCACCGCTGCGCGCCGACCCCGCCGCGCCCGGCCGCTGGCGCTCTCCTGGCCGGAGCCGAGGCCCCGAGCTCCATGGCCGAGCCATGGCTTGTGTCCTGTGCGGGCTGCGTGGAGAAGAAGCAGTAGAAAAAAATCAAAACGCGTTTCGAAAAAAAAACAAAAAAATTTCCAGATCTGGATCCAAACCGCCCGGGGACCCGATCGCGTTTTTCAGAAAAAATTTATTTACGAACGGGTCCTTTTTACAGTAGAGCACCCCGGTACCCCCCGGTGTCACCCCGATACCGTTTTTGCGACTACTTTTTAACCGTAGCTCGGAATCGATTGATTCCAGTTGCGTTGCGACCGTGTATAAATTTTCTAGCCAGTAGACCAAGTGTTACAGAAGTTTGAAATTTTTAAATTTAGATTCCAAGCTGATCCAAATTTGAACTTCCGGCAGCCATAACTTTTTACCGGTGCGCCCATTTGCGCCGTTTCTTTTTGCATTGGTTTTTATTTGACAAGTACTTTAAGTTTAGCTACTGTTAGGCAAGTTTTGTTAATGTTCTATGAATGTTTATTATTGTTTGAGCATAATTGTATTGAATACATGATTGATTGGTGCTATGTTTGCTCGTATAGATTGTCCGGAGTGTGCCGCCTCGTTTTGTGAGGATTGTGACCGTCAGGACCAGCAAGAAGGCAAGTGATGCTTTGACCATACTCATACCTATATTTTCTATATGCATTATGTTAAAAAATATCACCCTATTGCATGATAGGTTGTTTATTTTACTGTTGCTGCAAAAACAAGTTAGGATAGCCACATGTCTTGACTTGTCTACCGTAGATCAACCTAGCTGTGTTGTTGCTTTATTGCTATGCTTTGTAGACGTGGTTTGGGTTGTGTAAATTCATGGAGTGCATGTGAGCTATTTAATAACTTGTGTAGCAACTGTTTAATAAATAGAAATCACCTCTGGACGGGCAGGGAGTGCTTCCTGGGGGCTCGTTCCTTATCTAAGGTCGAGACCAGGTTGTACCCCTAATGGTTGGTTTGGTGGTTGACAGTACGTCATGGCGAGTACCCTCTAACGCAGTGGGCGCCGTCCAGGCTCAAAAAGGTCAGACATACTTGGTGACTAGAAGCTTACATGTACAGCCGCTGGCCATATGGGCTCTGGCTTAGTTGAGTATGATGTAGGAAGCCTCTCCCGTGCAAAGCTAGCAGATGTAGATGTGATAGGTGGTACCGGCTTGCCGTTGGGTGTAGGTGACCTCTTCTGAAAGACTTCGTCTCAATCTGCGGGTTGAGTCCAGCGGGGAAAGTGTACTAACCTCTGCAGAGTAAAAACTAATCATGATTAGCCGTGTCCCTAGTTATGGACATCCTTGAGCTACTAGACATTACTGTACTGGAGGATCTTGACATATGAAACACCTTAATATTTGAGTGGGCAAGAGTAAATAAAGGGTGTGGTGTTGGAACTGGTGTGCCCAGTTTGTTCTTAAGTAGTAAGTTCAACTTAAATTTTTGACTAGTTTAGTTCAGGAGAAAATTGGCTTTCTGCAAAACTAAACCATAAGCCTTTCCTTTGACTTACCTTGCATGTAGTTGTAGGTCCTTTATATAAACTTTTTCGTCTCACTTGCCGTACAAATCAGATGTACTGACCCGTTGTCGGGCTGTAACCTTCGGTGTTGCAGGTTTTTCAGACGATCAGTAAGGTGCATTAGGGGTTGCGAGTCTACACTCGGCATTTTCGCATGTGGCTGTTGATGGGACTCCACGTTATTTGCTTTTGCTTCCGCTATATTTATATTGAATAAGCTAGCCTTGAGCTATGCAACTTGTTATTTATTTACTCTGGATCATACGTTGTAATAATGATGCACTTGTACTTTGATATACATCTATAATACTGTGTGTGCCAGCGAGTTCGATCCAGGGACTGGCACTTGAGCACAGAGACTTCAATTCTGTGTGAATTGGGTCGTTACAGCTAGTGTCATGTTGTGCTTCCAAGCATCAAGCTTGGATCGATTTTTTAGTGATAGACTAGGATTAGAGCTAATTTTTGGCTTTCTATCATGCTATTATATTGTTGGGTAGTAGTCTTTGATTAATGCTAAAATATTAGGTTTTAGGCTTCTTATGCATGTCAATGGTTAATTATTAAAACTTGGTTATGCCTTGATTAAGTTGGAACCAACTATATATTGATTGTGGATAGATCATAGTAGTCATATTACCAAAAGTGTTTTCATAACTTAATATTTTTTCTCCAAGGTTTTTTATACACCGAAATCCTAGATACGTATTTACATGAGCCACTATGTGTTTTATTTATTAAATATGTCAAATAGTACTTTTGTCTATGACAATTCTCTTAATATTTTTTATCCAAGGTTTCTTATACATCGAAATCCTAGATATGTATTTACATGAGCCACTATGTGTTTTATTTATTAAATATGTCAAATAGTACTTTTGTCTATGACAATTCTTCCTAAAACACAATGATTCAGCCTTAGTCTTCATATTAATCTTATGTGTGTTGTTTTCTCATTTCAGTTTGTACGTAGTTCAGTGAAATATCTAAAACATCTTATATTTTTGAACGAAGGGAGTAGTATTTTTTGATGCTTTGAAGTATATAATGGTAGCTATAAAAGCTAGGCTTTTCACTTTAGATGTATAGGCACAACTATGCATTTTTTCTCTACATTGTTTGGCGCATTGGATAATTTTATCATATGTCTAATTGCTCAGAATGGTATAATACATATCGAGTCGGGTAAGTCATTTCATTTCTTGACTATAGTGCATTTGTAGTTTTTGTTTTATTTTTTTCTTCTCCCTTTTTGTTCGTGGTGCTATTTTTTTAGATGTATTTCCTCCGTCTCATAATGTAAAACCACATTGCAAGCAAACATAGCTCGCAAAATGATCGTGACGGAGGGAGTACTTGCTTACTATTGTGGTGTGGAATTTAGTCATAGATATAAAATTGCTCCTGAGACGTTGCTCATTTTCTGCTGGATGATAAATTTTATCAAGTGATAGTTTGTTTGGATATCTATACAGATTATATTTTAGCTCATTGTATTCAGTTTTGTATTAAAAATGTTGCACTAACTAGCTAATAAGATATTAAACATCAACTTTTTGTTATCTTGAAGTGAATTAGCTATAATCATCCAAAGTAATCTTATATTGGATACTATTCAATTTTGACATATTTTACTTTTGCTAAGAATGGATTAATTGCAAGGCATCATCTTAAAATTCTGCCATGATCATTGTTTTCGTCCTTTGTAGTTTTCCTAGTGGCGTCCAACGCTCGCGTGGTTGGAGGCTCTGCTACCCCATGGAGCCTTGTCCTTGACATTGGTTATGTGTTGTTCGGCATCGGCTACAACCCCAAGTTAAGTTCTCTGTTGTTTGAGACATAGCCTTCAAGGTATGGCTGATGTTTGTTGACCATTTAGCCTAAATTGATGCTTGTGCGTGGTGCCGATGTCATGTTGTGCTGCCGACCATCAAGCTCGGATCGATTATTTAGTAATAGACTAGGATTAGAGCTAGTTGTTGGCTTTTTATCATGCTACTATGGTGCTAGGTTGTAGTTTTTGGTTAATGCTAAAATACTAGGTTTTAGGTTTGTTATGCATGCACATAGTTAATTATTAAAACTTTGTTATGCCTTGATTAAGTTGGAACCAACTCTATCTTGGTTGTGCTTAGATCATAGTAGTATTATTACCTAGAGTGATGCATAACTTAATATTTTTTATTTCCAACGTTTCTTATACTTCGAAATCCTAGACACGTATTTACTTGAACCACCGTGTGTTTTGCTTATTGAATATGTGAAATACTACTTTTATTTATCAAAAGTGTAGCCGAAAAACAACGATTTAGGCTTAGACTTTATATTAGTCTTATGTGTTTTGTTCGCTCATTTCAGTTTGTACGTAGTTCATTGAAAATATTCAAATGAATGGAGTAGTATTTTTTGATGCTTTGAAGTGTATAATGGTAGTCATAAGAACTAGTCTTTTCACTTTAGATGTATAGACGCAACTATGTATTTGTGTTGTACATTGTTTGGAGCATTAGATTATTTTATCATACATTTAATTCCTCAGAATGGTATAATATCATAACGAGTCGGGTAACTTATTGAATTTCTTGACTATAGTGCATACGTAGTTTTTGTTTTGTTTTATTCTTCTTCTCCATTTTTGTTTGTGGTGCTGGTTTTTTGGAGATTTACTTTCTTCGTCTCATAATATAAGACCACTTTACAAACAAACATAGCTCGCAAAATGATCTTATATTATGAGACAGAGGAAGTACTTGCTTACCATTATGGTGTGGAATTTAGTCAAAGAGGAACATCATAATTGTTATATTATACCATTAGTTAATAAAAATTATTCTTGGGATGTTGCTCCTTTTCTGTTGGATGATAAATTTAATCAAGTGATAGCTTGTCTATATATTTACACAGATCATACTTTGGCTCATTGTATTCAGTATTTTATTAAAAATGTTGCACTAGCTGGCTAGTAAGATATTAAACATCAACATTTCGTTATCTTGCAGTAAATTAGCTATAATCATCCAAAGTGATCTTATATTGGATATTATTAAATTTTGCTATATTTTGATTTTGCTGAGAATGAATCAATTGCAAGGCATCATTACAATTGTTTACCATTGTGGTGTGGAATTTAGTCATAGATAAACACCATACTAGTTATATTGTACCATTAGTTGATAAAATTGCTCTGGGATGTTGCTCCTTTTCAGCTGGATGATAAATTTTACCAAATGGTTGTTTGTTTAGATATTTAGTCATAGATAAACACCATACTGGTTATATTGTAGCATTAGTTGATAAAATTGCTCTTGGGATGTTGCTCCTTTTCAGCTAGATGATAAATTTTACCAAGTGATTGTTTGTTTAGATATTTATACAGATCATACTTTAGATGATTGTATTCAGTTTTGTATTAAAATGTTGCACTAGCTAGCTAGTAAGATATTAACCATCAATATTTCAACATTTCGTTATCTTGTAATGAATTAGCTATAATCATTCAAAGTAATCTTATATTGGATACTATTCAATTTTTGTATATATTTTGATTTTGCTGAGAATGAATCAATTGCAAGGCATCATGATGAATTTATGCCATGATCATCGTCTTGGTCCTTTGTAGTTGTCCTGGTGGCATCCAGCGCTCGCGTGGTTGGAGGCTCTGTGTAACAGCCCAAAACTGACAAAATCCAAAAAAAATTTGCATTTTTATTTTTCCCATTGGGGATGAAAATTTGCACAATGATTCATTGCCAAAATCCATGTGACATAAAAATGCTCAAGCATTTTTATGATCATGTAAAAGGATTTCCCCTTTTTCTTTTCTTTGCTTTCATTTCTTTCTTTGTTTCCTTACCATTTTCTCCAAGCCATCCTGTTGATCCCCTCATTGAAATCTTCTGCAAATAATCGTGTTCTGCCATGATTTATCCCTTGCCCAACTTCCAAGATTTTTGCCTTCTCAAAAAATGGGGTTGTAATTTAAATGGATTTATATTAATTTAATTGCCATTTTATTACTTAAATAATATTTGTCCCAAATCATTTTTCTAAAAATCCTATAGTTGGTGAGGATTCATAATCATATTTGTATATGATTTTTGGAATTCCCTTGCATTTTCCTTTTAGACTTTCTCTCTGCTGTTTTTTTTCAAAAGGATTAAAAATGCAGTGCTTTTGTTCTAGTGGCCTCGAGCCCTTTCTTCTCTGATCCAGCCCATCTCCCCTCTCTCTCTAGCCAGCCCAACCGAGACCCGAACCCCCTTTCTTTTCTCCTCACGTGGAGGACCCCTCCTCTCTCTCATGGCCATGGCGTGAGGAAGGAGGTGGAGCCCTTCTGCAGCCTCTCTCCCCTCCCCTTTATCTAGCCCCTCTCCTCTCACCCCCGCAACCCTAGCCCTCTCCTCTTCCTCCTGGCCGCCGCCATCCCTTTCTCCCTCTCCCATCTTCCTCTCCATGTGCAGCCCACCATGATCGAAGAGGAGTAGAGTTCCAAGCTCGAGCCGCTGCTGCTCGAGGTCGTCGAACCAGACGAGGAAGGCGTCCTCGTCATTGAAGCCACGTTCCCGATCCCCGTCGACGCCGAGCGCGCCATCATCTTCTTCCTTGCGTCCACGACCCCGTCTTCGTCCTCTACGCCAGGAAGCCGCCGGCATCCTCTCCTTCGTCGTCGTCGACAACGACCTCTCCGTGAGCGCGAGCTCGTCCCCGACCTCTCCGTTGTGAGCCTCCTCCATCCCTGCTTTCTCTTGCGCGTAGACGACGTCGCGTAGCCGTCCGCCGCTTGTCCGACAGGATCGACGTCGTGACCTCGCCGGCTCCTTCCTGTCCGTCCGGGAGCACGAACAGGACGCGTGTGCGCGTGAGTTTCCCTTGACGCAGAGCCCGCGTGTGGCATGCCAGCCACGACCCGAGCCTCCTCTCTCCTTGCTGCTAGCCTAGTCCGTGGAGCCCTCTGTTGCTGCCCGTGGTTGTCAACGTCGGGGCCGTCATCTCGCCGGTCTCCTACCGTGCATCGTGCGTGGGCTGGAAGTGTGTGTGCACGTCCAGCAGCTAGCCGGGGAAGCCAGCAACGCCCTGTGCACTCTGCTCGCCGCGCCTTCCCCTGTTCACGCAGGTTCGCTGAATTTTCTTCAGTTTCGTCACGCGAAGTGCCGATTTCTTCAGCAGATTCAGTTAGATGCGCCTATTGGATCTTTTAGTTCCAGTCTTGTTTTCTTTCAGCAACTGAGCAGCAGCACAGTGGCAACGCCCTCGAGGTTCAAACCTTGAGGTCCATGGATCGAGTCCCAGCCTGCGCAATGCGCCTCCTTTTTGCAGCGTAGATTCTTCAGTTTCAATTTCGCAACGTAGTTAGTTTATCTTCTGTCTAAGCTGTACTTTGATAAATCTCTTGGTATAGTC
Organism: Bromus sterilis; assembly: GCA_950022295.1. NCBI lineage: Eukaryota > Viridiplantae > Streptophyta > Magnoliopsida > Poales > Poaceae > Bromus > Bromus sterilis. The sequence continues at coordinate 338,748,199 of OX465596.1, read as the reverse complement.
CAGTGGCTTGGGCGCCTGGGTTGTATCCTGGAGGTCGTGGGATCGAGTCCCCGTCCACGCGTGGCGTGGGCACCGTGGTTTCAACCGGAGGTGTTGGGTTCAAGTCCCAGGACCCTCCTTTTTAATTTCTCTTTTTTTGTTTAGCTTCAAATCTGCTCCATCTTTGCATTGTTTACCATTTGTGCAACTTGGATCCAAAATATATGATGTTATATATTATTTTGGGCCAAAATTTCATGATGAAGACAATGGTGTTGTTCATTTTATCGTATGGGCATGCATTATTTGAAGAATGTGTATTTTTGCACATGATACCTCTCGCAATGATGCACCGGGTGCTTTTCTCCCAATCTTTTCCGTTGTGTTGCGTTCCATACTTGTAAATGGGCCACCTTGGCATGTTGTTGCCATATATGCTTGAGTGGGTCCCACGAGACATGTGTGCCGACAATTCCCTTTCAATTTCATGAGATACATGCATAGTCCAATTGTTGTTATCTTGTGATCCTCGTATGTTGTTGATCACCCCATGCCAAACAACTTGTCGCACCCCTCACTTTGATGTTGTACACTTGTTCCATAGGTGATACAACATCACTTCCCCTCCTTCGTTGGCACTCATCTCTTGTTTCGAGCATCGTAGATCTTGCGATGACCGTAGTTTTCGGTAGCGTTGTCCCTCTCTTTATTTTATTGTTTGCAGTAGAATGCATTAGGTGCATCATACACCATGCCATGTCATTGCATCTATGATTATGTTAAGGAATCCCATCTTGAGGTTATCCTCGTGTGTGGGTAATTCTTGTTGATATTATTTTCTAGTCTTTTACACATGCCATGATCATGCATCATAATAATTATAACATAAGGATTCTTCGGATCCGTAACTCACCAACGTAACGCATATGAAGGTTTTCGGTAGCATAGCACCATTTCTTCCCGATGCTTCTTTTAAACTTGCTCGTTCTTATATTCATGCCATGATATTAAAATGACACGCATCATACTTGACCATGCTTGTTTGTTTATTGCTTGCTCGTGATTGCTCCGTAGTGATAGTGTATCTCCGTTGATTGCATTTCCAGTGTTTGCTTCTTGTGTGATCCCGCGGATACTCTCGGAGCCGATGCGAGTTTGCGATCAACTACATCTTCGAAACCCGACTTATCAACAGGCAAGGACTATACATTACTTATGATCCATTCTATTTCAACCAGCGGTTTGCATGCTAGTATAGGTTAGGTTCGATGTTTGATCCTACCACATGTTTACAGCCTCTTTCAAACCGATACAGCCATGTCCCCTCCTAGCAAACCTTGTACTGCTATGTTACTATTGCTCGTTGCTCATCCCCTGCTTAGTATGCATGCTTAGGATGCTACGATGTTACCCTGTTACTCCTTGGTTTTGGGATATCGCATTATTATATTATTGTTGATGATATGGTTATTATAAATGTTGATTATACTCACCGAAGGATGGAAGGTCTAGGCTATCCCGCCCCGACGCTTTGTTCCATTCGAGTCACCTAGGACCCGAGTCCCGGGTATTGGTTTTAAGACTGAGCGTGCCTAACCGCGTGTGGGATTTTAAGGGGTCCCCTTTTCTTACCTACCTAGCATCAAACATTTCTAGAGCTGGCCCAAGCTGGTTTTATCATTTGAAAACCGTGTGTGTGACTGGTGAGCTCCCAGCAGATTTTCAAACAACTCGGGCCAGCGGAGACATGGTTTCTTTGTTGGTCCACACCTGGAAGCTAGGGGGCTGCCCACAGCTGTTTGGGTAGCTAACCCGATCTCGTCCAGCCGGAAGAGTCTGATCCGATAGCGCGGTCTGCCTTTGGATTGGGTGTCGACTCCCCGGGGGCCACCCGGATTTGTTTGTTGTTAGTTAGAGGGACCTGTCGTTTCGGATCTCTTGGGACTAAATCATAAAATGGTTTCCTATCATGGGTAGCAACTGAGAGAGATGGGCGTGCGTGCGGAGCCTTGTAATGGGCAGTTGGTACACCCCTGCAGGGTTAAATCTTTTCGAGAAGCCGTGTCCACGGTTATGGACGACTTGAGACCTACTCCTTGTTCATAGACAACAACAACTGAGATAATCTTAATATAACTTGATCAACGTGTGTGTGCCTTGACTGCTTCTTCTTCGTCGGGATGCGAAGAGGAGGACAAGGATAGGATAGGTGTTATGTTTGTGTAGTAGTTGATAGCAAGACTTGTTGGAGGCAATTCCTCATCGAATGCTTGGCTTCTTATCTTACTCTCTACATCGTTAGCCACTTCATAAATGCTAGTGCGGCAGCAACCTCACCACTTACCCCTTCCTTACCGTAAACTACTAGTTTTCCTAGAATGACGAGTGATGAAGTCCTTGCTGGGTCAGATGACCACTACAGTTGGATGTTGAGTACCTCTGTACTCATGATACTACCCCCAAACTCTTTTCAGGGTTCTTGATCGACAACAGGTATGGTGATCGACGTTTCACGTGGAGACTCGACGACGACTAGTTAGGCGGATCCCGGTGGAGGGCTGGACCCGTGTGGTTATGGGATCGATGCTTTTCTCTTTGCCACTAGGAATTTGCTTGTAGTCTATACCCAGACATGTATCTTCCGCTGTTGTATTATATTTAAGGTAGTTGTATGCCGATTGTATGAGATGTTGTATCCTTGTATCTGTAATGTTGTGATATCATGTTGGAAATCCGGGGCATATGGCTTTGTCATATGTCGCGGTGGGACCGATATGTGCTTCGTCCCCGGATCTGGGTGGAAACACCTGGATCTGGAACAGTACCGCATATCGGGCCTTACAACTTGGTATCAGAGCCTTACTGACTGTAGGATCCCTTTACTGGCCGAAGTTGAGTCTAGACAAAAACTATTTTGTAGTTGCTAAGTTAGTTATCGGAGAGTAGGATTCTTTTTACTCCGTATCCCCTCCCTCTGGTAAGGAAGTGCAACGTAATGTTTTCTCCTTCAACTTATCCTAATCAAAACCAAATCTAGGTTCTCGTTTAGGAGATTTCAGTCAGACCAATACTTTATCAGCAGCGGGTTGGTCGGCGTACTTCGAACTGGCTGAGCATGGCTCGTGGGCTTGTCACTCTACATCGACAAATGTGCGGCCCACGTGAAACAGCGAATCGGGTTGCCTGGTTATTATCCAACTAATGGATTCTGAACCTTCCGCTTCGACTGTCCCCCTTTGTCCGCTTGAGTCGGCACTGTGTGTGGATCCTCCTTTGTCCCGTCTCGTTGTCTAGGTTTTCGCACCTTCCTGAGTGATGTTATTGTAGAAATGGTGGTATGGTATTATTTCGATTCGGATTCTCATGTGCGCGCTTCCAGTAGCACCTAGGTAATCTTATTTTGGAAACCTTGAGTTTCTTTTCTCGAGAGGATTCAGTTTTGTTGCGATATCCTTTCGTTTAATTCGAGCTTGGTCTCGGTTAGTTTCCCGCACCTTCGGAAGTTTTATTCTTCGATATCCGCATCTCCAGTCAGGTTGGATCCTGAAACCTTGAGTTTTATTAAAAATGTTAAACTAGTAAGATATTAAACATCGACATTTCGTTAAATTAGTTATAATTATTGAAAGTGATCTTATATTCGATATTATTTAATTTTGGTATATATTTTGCTTTTGTCGAGATTGAATCAATTGTAAGGCATCATCACAAATTTATGCCATGATTATCGTCTTGGTCCTTTGTAGTTCTCCTGATGGCGTCCAACACTCGCGTGGTTTGAGAATCTGCTACCCCATAGAGCCTTGTCCTGGCATTGGTTATGTGATGTTCGGCATCGGCTACAAGCCCAAGTTAAGTTCTCTGTGCTCTGAGACATAGCCTTCAAGGTATAGCTGTTTTTTATTGACCATCTGGCCTAAGTTGATGCTTGTGCATTAGTGCCGATGTCAAGTTGTGCTCCCGACCATCAAGATAGGATGGGTTTGTAGTTATACACTAGGATTAGAGCTACATATTGACTTTTTATCATGCTACTATTGTGCTGGATTGCAGTTTTCGGCTAATGCTCAAATACTATGTTTTAGGCTTCTTATGCATGCCCATGGTTAATTATTAAAATTGTTCATGGGATGTTGCTCCTTTTCTTCTAGATGATAAATTTTATCAAGTGATAGTTTGTCTGGATATTTATACATATCATACTTTAGCTTATTGTATTTAGTTTTGTATTATAAATGTTGCACTAGCTGGCTAGTAAGATATTAATTATTAACATTTCGTTATCTTGCAATTAATTAGCTATAAAGATCCAAAAAGATCTTATATTGGATACTATTCAATTTTGGCATATTTTGCTTTTGCTGACAATTAATTAATTACAAGGCATCATCACAAAATTCTGCCATGATCATCGTCTTGGTCCTTTGTAGTTTTCCTATGGCTCCAGCGCTCGCGTGGTTGGAGGCTCTGTGTGACACCCCCAAAATCAATCCGTGTACAGTAATCATACACGCAGGGTACACGGCTGAGATTAGGGTGCCACGGTGAGAATATCACAGCACAACACTAAACACAAGAGGATAAACCAATATTTTACAATACCAGGGATCACGAGGATCCAAATACATAAGTTATACAATCATAATATCTGAGTATAGACATAGTTAGTCAAGTTTTGCCTTAAGAAGGCTAGCACAAATAGCATCAGAGATACAGATCGAACAGGCGAGGCCTCCTGCCTGGGATCCACCGAACTACTCCTGGTCAACGGGGAACTCGACGTCATAGTAGTCGCCTCCGGGGTACTCCTGCTCCTGGGCTCCAACGTCGGCTGCAGCGGCCGATCAGGCAAAGCGAAAAGGGGAAATAAAGCAAAGGTGAGTATCTAGCATACCCGCGAGTCTTACGTCCGCTACTAAGCAATTATGCATGTATCAAATGGAAAGGGGAGGCTATATATAGTGGACTGCAAGATAGAAATCGGAATAAGGGTAAGAAGCTAGGCCTAACGAAGACTAGCATCTTTCGACGAGTCTTGCAGCATGAGAAGAGAATAGCCAACAGTTCAATAACATGAATGTAATAACAATGCAGCAGAAGTTGCTGCAACATTGTATAATAGTAAGTTGTATTATATACCAATTACATATGCCTCTGAGAATCCCTCCTCGACTTCCCTGGGAGGAAGAAAACCCGGAACCAATCAGTTTAGTAGTAGTAGTTTGTAGTAGTAGAGTCTGGCTTCAGCATAAAGCGTCCCGTTACCGTGGACACGGCTATCCAAATAGATTATCATCCCTGCAGGGGCTGCACTACTGTTACCCTACACGTTCGGATCTCCAGGGTGGCGTACACCTTGTTAGGGAATGCCCCACCGAGGCTATCCGATACGCCGAAGTCCATCCTTCGAGCTCAACAGAGAGGCCATCCGCCGGTCTAAATCCTAAGTACAAAGGAATTTTGGACCCCTGTCCTTTGTACTCCTGCACGTTACGCGACTGGCCGGTGAAGCAGACCCACTTACCACTACCGGAGTAAGCGGTCCAAGCCCGGAAATCAGCCCGAGGTAAAGCTGACGTCTGAAGAGCCCTCGAACGAGGCCACAACGCAGAGTGCCCACACCGTAATCCCACGTGGAGGTAGTGCGAAAAGGGCACGACGACCCACTCAAGTCATCCACCTGACCCATTAAGCATTTTAATTATTATCTGCCGGTACAACCGTTAGCGTTGTCCTTATTTAGGTGAGCCGCGGACAACGACAGCAGCCAGGTCCACCCCCATTACCAGAGCCGGTGGCCGCCTGCCCTGTCGTCCCACCAACTCTTGCGGCTACCAACAAGGTGAACCGTCTCCTTACCTTGTCTCGCGTTTGCTCTTGGAAGAGCTCGACTTTTGTACAGCAGGATATCTGTCGGCCACGAACAGTTCCAGGCCCGCCGCACACCGGTGGAATACACCTGACGTGTCGTTCCGCTAGGATACCCTGCGCGGGCACCGATGGGTCACCCGACTCCTTACCTTTAAGGACACCCGTGGATCAGTACCCTAGCCGGCTATACAAAGTCAGCCTCGAGTGGAGTACAAGGATAACTCCTCAATAGCTCACACTTGAGGTGGCTCGGCAGAACCGGGGTAGGCTCCTGTATCGGTGTCTGCTCTGAACCGTACCTGTAGCAGTTTATAATGTATCGTTTCCACGATCACTCCCAGAGTGATCACGGCCCGCTATCTAATCCTATTTACTAACAAGGCGCAAGGCTAACTGCTGAGTATAAGACATATATATAGGGCAGCATAGGATAGTGGAAAAGTAATCAAGGGGCGATAATGATAAGCTATGCAGTTGAATAGGATTGTAACGTAGCAGCAGCAGCATATGCCTAGTGCAAGAAATGTACGGAAAGATAGGCGATATCTGGGGAAGAGAATGGCTCTGCTTGCCTGGAAGCTCGACGGTAGGGGTAGGGTCGTCGACGTAGTAGTCATACTCAGCGGTGGTGTAGTCGGCGGCAGCAACAGGGTCTACCGGAGAATAAAGGGGGGAGAAACAGTAAATATAAAGCAAACATATGCAAACATATGAATGACATGGCAAATGCATCGATGTCGGTATTCTAACGCAGTACGATGTATCAGGCTCGGAACGGGAATTCATCCGGGGATGAACTGCCAGCTTCGGGTGATTACCGTACAGGGTGTCCAGAGCGGGAAATATCATGTCGGAGGTGTCGTGGACATCCGACACACGTGTGGGTTGTGTATCCGGGTTAGTTGATCTATTCCGAACAACTTTCGTGTTCGGAATAAATTCATCCGAAGAGTTTTACGGTATCGAGCAATTATCGGACAGACGGCCCGAAGGGGGATGTCGATGTTCGTTGTGTTAGAGGGGGTGATTGACATACGGATAGCGTATTTGTATTCGTTATATTTTTCTGATCAATTTTCATGTATAAAGTTTTTGAATCTGGGTTACGGTTTAAAAGATATTAAATTTATAAGTTTAATTCAATTTAAAATATTTACTAAATTATTTTCTATTTCTTTTATTATTTACTTAATATTAAATAATTATCATTTTAATACTGACCAGTGGGTCCCACTGGTCAGTGGCATATTTTAATAAAACAACTTAATTAATCTAATCATTTTGTTAGCTAATTAACAGGTGGGGGACCCACATGTCAACCACCTAGTTAACTAACAAGTTTAATTAGATTAACTTAAACTAGTCTAACAGGGGGGTACATGTCATTGGGAGGGGGGTTTACTTATTCTATTTTTTTATCAGGGGGAATTATCCCCTCCTAATCTAATTAGGGAGGGGGGCCCTCATGCCAGTGGGGATTAGCCCCGTGGCTTAACCCAGTCGTGGCCAGGGGCACACCGGCGACGAGGCCACGGTGGCGAGGCGCTCTGGCGAAGGGAGCCGCGATGGGGTGGCCACGCGCGGGCGAGCGCGCACCTGGGCGCGGTCAGGCCACCAGAGGGGCAACGCAGTACTCACGGGGCGAGTTCAGGGGCGCGGCGGCCATGGGCATCTGGGCGCGCGGCCGGGGAGGCGCTCGGCGGGGCCAGGGGGTGCACTGGGCACGGTTGGTGCAGGGCAGGGGGCCTGGGGGCGCGTCCATAGGGGCGCACTGGGCGCGCGGTTCGGCTGGGCGCGTATGACGACCACGACGACCACGGTCAGCGGCGACGGGCGGCGTGGGAAGGAACTACAGACCGGGGTGGCGCAACTGGGAGAGGGAGGGATGCATGAGCTCACAGGGAACGCGTAGGGGGCGGCAGTGAGCTCGGGGGATGCCGGAGCTCCGCGAATTCGGCCGCAGCGAATGGCAGCCGTGGTGGAGAAAGGAGACGCGGGTGGCGGCCACGGCGCGAATCCCGTCGATTAGAAGCACAGGGCGACGAAGACGAGGGGGATGCGGCTCTTCTAGATGCTCGCCGGGCTCGGGGACGAAGCGGGCTGCGGCGGTGTGCAACCGGCGGCGACGACTGCTTCGGGCGACCTCGGGTTTGAGTGGGGAACGGCGCGAGGGAGGTGGGTGAGATCCGTGAGGGAGGGGGCTAGGGTTCGGGGCTACGCCAGGGCGAGGGGAGGCACTTGTAGGCCGTCGGGAGTCGCCGGATTCGTGCCACGGCACGTCCATGCCGCCGTGGCCTGCCGGATCCCCTCCACGGGGGTGGGGTGAACAGGGCAACGGGGAGGGGTGAGGTGGGCTGGCGGTTGGGCCCAATTCGGGATGGGTGGGGGTAGTGGGCTGGGTGCTGGCCCAGTGGGAGGGGTGGGTTAGATTAGGTTGTTTCTTTTTATTTTCTTTTTTGCCTTTTCTGTTTAAATTCTTTTTGCATTTCTTTTATAGTCTTAGGCATTTTTGTAAAATATGGGATGTGTCCCATAATTTAGTATTTACCAAAGGTTGGTGCCACAAAAGATTTGGGCAAGTGCAAAAGTCATTTAATATTTGCATTAAATATTAAATGATTAATTTGGGGTTTTATCTACTGTTTTGGATTTGTTTAGAATTATTTAGAGATTAATAAAATCTCCAACTTGGTGTGACATGCCCCACTAATTATTAGTGATTTAATAATAGTGGAAGAAGAATTTTTGGACAATATTTATTTTGCACATTGTTTTTAATATTCCACCAAAGTCCTTTGATTTGATTTCAATTCAAAGGAAATTTGAATTGAGCTTGGTATTGCTTTGATTCCACATGACCAAGGTACATGATCACATTGCATTCAACAATATCGAAGGTAATATGAATTTGAGCTGAACCAAATTGATCAAACAAAATTTTTGAACAGTAGAGATGAACAGTAATGGTGATTACTGTTCACTGACAGTGAGGGTGTTACAAATCTCCCCCTCTACAAGAATTCTCGTCCCGAGAATTTAGGTGGTAGAGGGGAAAAGATCAGGGTATTCATCGCGAAGATGATCTTCGCGTTCCCAGGTGGCTTCATCTTCAGAATGATTTGACCACTGAACTTTGAGAAACTTGGTCGTGTTGTTGCGGGTCTTGCGTTCAGACTGATCAAGAATGCGGCTTGGATGTTCTTGGTAAGTCAAGTCTTGTTGCGTCGGATAGGATCCTTGAAGCAGCGTCGGAGTTGCGACACGTGGAAGACATCGTGGACTTGGGAGAGGTTCGGCGGTAATTCCAATCGGTATGCCACTGGTCCACTCCTGGAAAGAAAACGGAATGGGCCAATGTAGCGAGGAGCTAACTTGCCTTTGATTCCGAAACGATGAGTGCCTCTCATAGGAGTGACACGGAGATAAGCATATTCGCCAGGCTGATAGACCATTTCTTTATGCTTGCGTTCATAATTGCTCTTCTGACGAGACTGAGCGGCTTTCAGATGTTCACGGATAACGCGAACCTGATCTTCAGCGTGTTGGATAATGTCCGGACCAACGAGTGCACGTTCCCCAGTTTCTGACCAATTCAGAGGGGTTCGACACTTACGTCCGTAGAGAACTTCAAAGGGGGCCATCTTCAGACTAGCTTGATAGCTATTGTTATACGAGAATTCAGCAAACGGAAGAGATTCCTCCCATTTCTTGCCGAAGGAGATGACACAAGCTTGAAGCATATCTTCAAGCACTTGATTGACTCGTTCAACTTGGCCTTGCGACTGTGGATGATAAGCGGTGCTGAAGCTTAGGTGAGTGCCCATAGCTTCTTGGAAACTATCCCAAAAATATTGAGGTGAAAAGGCTGCCTCGGTCGGAACTGATCTCCAATGGAATACCGTGGAGCGACACGATTCTGGAAACATAGAAGTCTGCTAACTGACTAGCAGAGATCGTCTCCTTGACTGGCAGAAAGTGGGAAACCTTGGAGAAGCGGTCGATGACGACAAATATCGCATCATGACCCTTCTGTGATCGCGGAAAACCGGTGACAAAGTCCATTTCAATCTTGTCCCATTTCCATTCAGGAATAGAAAGTGGTTGCAGAGTTCCAGCGGGTCTTTGATGTTCTTCTTTGACGCGATGGCAAACGTCACACTCATCAACATAACGAGCAATGTCTTGCTTCATGTTAGACCACCAGTACCGTTGACGAATGTCTTGGTACATCTTGGTGCTACCAGGGTGAATTGACAGGGGAGTATCATGAGCTTCCTTCATGACGCGCGGGGCGTAGTTCAGGTTGGGCCTGTTTATGGGGACCACTAGCCGACCCTTGAAATACAACGTACCATCCTCGGCAATAGTGAAGGATGAGGGCTTTCCACTCTCGGCATACCGCTTAATCTTCTGAATGCGAGAGTCATATCCATGTGCAAACTTCATGCGGTTGTATAAGTTTGGTTCGATAACCAGGGAATTCACATGGCCCTGAGGAACAATCTCGATGTTCAGTTTGTGGAGCTCTTCATAAAGAAGTGGTTGTTGTAGTTGAACTTCAAGTTCACTACAATAGGCTTTGCGGCTTAAGGCATCGGCCATCACATTAGCTTTGCCAGGGGTATAATGAATATCCATGTTGAAATCGGCTATTGTCTCGAGCCATCTTTGTTGGCGGAGATTCAGGTCTGGCTGAGTAAATAGGTACTTCAGGCTTTGGTGGTCGGTGTAGATCTCGCAACGATTACCGACGAGGTAATGTCGCCACAGCTTCAACGCATAAATTACTTCTGCCAATTCTAGATCATGTGTAGGATACTTATCTTCGTGAGCACGCAACTGATGAGAGCCATAAGCAATCACTTTGCGCTCTTGCATTAGGACACAACCTAATCCTTGACGAGATGCATCGCAATATATCACGAAGTCCTTCCGGGTATCAGGGGGAGCAAGCACCGGAGGAGAAGTGAGCTTGTCCTTGAGAGCTTGGAAACTTTCCTGACATTTGTCTGTCTACTCAAACTTGACACCTTTGTGAAGCAGATTGGTCAGAGGCTTGGCAATCTTGGAGAAGTTCTCGACGAAACGGCGGCAATAGCTGGCGAGTCGGAGGAAACTTCTGACTTGCTTGACAGTCTTGGGGGGAGTCCAATCCAGGATAGCCTGAATACGTTCTGGGTTTACGTCAATGCCATCCTTGGAAATCACATGACCAAGGTAGGTTACTTCAGGAAGCCAGAACTCACACTTAGAATACTTAGCGTAGAGTTGGTGTTCTCGAAGCTTTTCCAGTATAAGACGAAGATGTTCAGCATGCTCTTCTTCATTCTTGGAGTATATCAAGATATCATCCAGATAAACCACGACAAACTTGTCGAGGTATTCCATGAATATATAGTTCATCAATCGGGAAAAGGTGGTTGGGGCATTCGTCAAGCCAAAGGACATGACGGTGTACTCATATGAACCATAGCGAGTTATGAAGGCGGTCTTCGTAATGTCCTCTTCACGGACCCGGATCTGATGATAACCCAACCTCAAGTCGAGTTTCGAGAACACCGTGGATCCAGCAAGTTGATCATAAAGTTCATTGATCCAAGGAAGTGGGTACTTGTTCTGGATGGTGGCTTGGTTGATAGGTCGGTAATCTTGGACCAAACGGTTTGTACCATCACTTTTCTTGACAAAGAGCGAAGGCGCTCCCCAAGCTGAGGAACTTGGGCGAATGAAGCCTTTACGAAGTGCTTCGTCGATCTCCTTCTTAAGTTAAAGGAGTTCATGTGGCGGCATCTTGTAAGGACGCTTAGCAATAGGGGTAGTGTCGGGCTTCAAGTCGATGACGAATTCAACTTCTCTGGCTGGGGGTATTCCCGGCAGCTCTTCTGGGAAGACGTCGAGGAAGTCACAAACGACTGGAACTTTCTCAATGCCTTCGAGAGGTGATACGTTCAAAGCATTCATCGTATAGATCTGCGCTTCGGCGTTTTGGGTTATTCGGGCGGTGTGGTTAACAATCTCGCCGGAGGGGTGGAAAAGTTGGACAGTCTTGGTGCCACAATAGAGTGCGGCATCGTGAACTTTCAACCAATCCATTCCAAGAATGAGGTCAACTGTGGAAGACTTCATAAGGATGGGGGAAGCAAGGAAAATAATCCCTTCGATTTCAACGGTGGTATTGGGCACAAACTCGGATGTGTGGCAATGGCCTATCAGGGTTCGGACAACCATCGGCGGGGTCATCCTTTCCATCGTGAAGTTATGCGACGATACAAATGCTTCTGACATGAATAAATGTGATGCTCCTGTATCAAATAATACAGTAGCAGGTACAGAATTTACGAGAAGGGTACCCATCACTGTAGCGGGTTGTTCCTGAGCTTCCACAACATCGATGTTGTAAGCATGTCCACGAGCATGGGCAGCAGACCCAGTATTATAGTTGGGGGGTCCTGTTGTTGCCACGGCCGTTTCCGCGGCCAGCAGGGTGAACTACCAGTTGATTCTGAGTCTGGGGCAGTCTCTGGCAATGTGACCGGGGCGACGACACTTGAAGCACAGTCCATCCTCAGGATGGAGGTGAGCAGCATTGGGTGGTGGGGGCAGAGCTCTTGGCCTCGGTGGTGGCGGAGGCATATGGGGTGCAGCATACGAAGGCCTGGGAGCAGGGACAGGTGTCTGGGTCACACTGTGAGGGAGAAAAATGCGACGCTTCTACGTTGCGCCCGAAGATGAGTCAACGTCACGATAGCGCTTCGGCGAGTCCTTATGCTCCATCTGGGCAGTCTCGACGGTGATAGCCTTGTCCACCATGGTAGTGAAGTTGGAAAAATCATGAACGGAAAGAGCGAGCCTGAGGGTTGCATTGAGTCCACGGCAAAACTTCTACTGTCTGCGAGCATCAGTGGTGATCTCTTCTTCCGCATAGCGAGAGAGGTTGAGGAACTCGCCCTGATAGGCTTCAACAGTCATGTTGCCCTGAGTGAGGTTGCGGAATTCTTCCCCCTTGCGATCCATAATCCCCTGAGGAATTTAGCGGGCACGAAAGGCAGTCTGGAATTCATCCCAGGTGATGACTTCACCGACTGGAAGTGAACGCTTGTGGGTGCTCCACCACTGAGCAGCGGCGCCTTTCAGATGATAGGACGCAAAGTTCACATAGTCGGCTGGATCGACATTGGCAGACTCCAGCTCATGAGTAATGTCGCGAAGCCAGTCATCAGCATCCAATGGCTGGACAGAGTTGCGGAACATAGTGGGGTTGAGGCTGGTGAAGTCGTGCAGAGTCACAGTGGCATGCTGATGGTGGTGCCCATTCTGATTCGGCTGCGGGAACTGAGCCATGACATTCTGCATGAACTGACGGTTCATCTCGAACTGCTGCATCATCGCGGCCCTGTAATCCAGCGGAGGAGGTGGGTCGTTGGCACCACGACCACGTCCACGACCACGACCACCACGACCAGCCATCCTGCTAGAATTTAACAGGGGTATTTCAGCGAAGAAAATTAAACGAGATACCGGAAACAAGCAAGAGGTAATGCGACAACGAAGAGGGGGCGCGGATATATAGGAGTAGTCATATAAGACTTACACATCCACACAGGGAATCAATCGAAAATCGGGCAGCGCAACGTCGTAGAAATTAAGGAAAAAGGACACACTAGGCGGCGCGCAGACCGCGGTAAGGATTACATGACGCGACATAGATTCCACTATGTCAATCACGCCGCAAGAAAACTGTTGGCCACAGGAGTTAATGCCAGAGAACGCGCGGCCTGCCCAGAATGAGAATGGGATCCGCGGTCCGGGACCTGGGGTAGAACTCCTGCGACACGACTCAATCAATGGGGAAGCACCAAAACGCCGGGTGGAATCAAGAGAACGTGATCCTAATGTCAGAGTTAGTAAAACTTACCAGCAAGGATAAGAGAGTAGAGTCCCAGAGCATAGGTAAGGAGAAAAGAATCCTAATACCATAGATATCACACGTAGTGACATCGATGTGGGCCCGTAAGCCAAATATTAAGTTAGCGAAATAGTTTTTCAAAGACTAGACTCAACTTCGACCAAGTAGTGGTGGGGTGGCTTCCTACAGGCATTCGGCTCTGATACAAACTTGTGACTCCCCCAAAATCAATCCGTGTACAGTAATCATACACGCAGGGTACACGGCTGAGATTAGGGTGCCACGGTGAGAATATCACAGCACAACACTAAACACAAGAGGATAAACCAATATGTTACAATACCAGGGATCACGAGGATCCAAATACATAAGTTATATAATCATAATATCTGAGTACAGACATAGTTAGTCAAGTTTTGCCTTAAGAAGGCTAGCACAAATAGCACAAGAGATACAGATTGAACAGGCGAGGCCTCCTGCCTGGGATCCACCGAACTACTCCTGTTCAACGGGGAACTCGACGTCGTAATAGTCGCCTCCGGGGTACTCCTGCTCCTGGGCTCCAACATCGGCTGCAGCGGCCGATCAGGCAAAGCGAAAAGGGGAAATAAAGCAAAGGTGAGTATCTAGCATACCCGCGAGTCTTACGTCCACTACTAAGCAATTATGCATGTATCAAATGGAAAGGGGAGGCTATATATAGTGGACTGCAAGATAGAAATCGGAATAAGGGTAAGAAGCTAGGCCTAACGAAGACTAGCATCTTTCGACGAGTCTTGCAGCATGAGAAGAGAATAGCCAACAGTTCAATAACATGAATGTAATAACAATGCAGCAGAAGTTGCTGCAACATTGTATAATAGTAAGTTGTATTATATAACAATTACATATGCCTCTGAGAATCCCTCCTCGACTTCCCTGGGAGGAAGAAAAACCGGAACCAATCAGTTTAGTAGTAGTAGTTTGTAGTAGTAGAGTCTGGCTTCAGCATAAAGCGTCCTGTTACCGTGGACACGGCTATCCAAATAGATTATCATTCCTGCAGGGGCTGCACTACTGTTACCCTACACGTTCGGACCTCCAGGGTGGCGTACACCTTGTTAGGGAATGCCCCACCGAGGCTATCCGATACGCCGAAGTCCATCCTTCGAGCTCAACAGAGAGGCCATCCGCCGGTCTAAATCCTAAGTACAAAGGAATTTTGGACCCCTGTCCTTTGTACTCCTGCATGTTACGCGACTGGCCAGTGAAGCAGACCCACTTCCCACTACCGGAGTAAGCGGTCCAAGCCCGGCAATCAGCCCGAGGTAAAGCTGACGTCTGAAGAGCCCTCGAACGAGGCCACAACGTAGAGGGCCCACACCGTAATCCCACGTGGAGGTATTGCGTAAAGGGCACGACGACCCACTCAAGTCATCCACCTGACCCATTAATCATTTTAATTATTATCTGCCGGAACAACCGTTATCGTTGTCCTTATTTAGGTGAGCCGCGGACAACGACAGCAGCCAGGTCCACCCCCATTACCAGAGCCAGTGGCCGCCTGCCCTGTCGTCCCACCAACTCTTGCGGCTACCAACAAGGTGAACCGTCTCCTTACCTTGTCTCGCATTTTCTCTTGGAAGAGCTCGACTTTCGTACAACAGGATATCTGTCGGCCACGAACAGTTCCAGGCCCGCCGCACACCGGTGGAATACACCTGACCTGTCGTTCCGCTAGGATACCCTGCGCGGGCACCGATGGGTCACCTGACTCCTTACCTTTAAGGACACCCGTGGATCAGTACCCTAGGCCGGCTATACAAAGTCAGCCTCGAGTGGAGTACAAGGATTACTCCTCGATAGCTCACACTTGAGGTGGCTCGGCAGAACCGGGGTAGGGGCCTGTATCGGTGTCTGCTCTGAACCGTACCTGTAGCAGTTTATAATGTATCGTTTCCACGATCACTCCCAGAGAGATCACGGCCCGCTATCTAATCCTAATGACTAACAAGGCGCAGGGCTAACTGCTGATTATAAGACATTTATATAGGGCAGCATAGGATAGTGGAAAAGTAATCAAGGGGCGACAATGATAAGCTATGCAAATGAATATGATTGTAACGTAGCAGCGGCATATTCCTAGTGCAAGAAATGTACGGAAAGATAGGCGATATCTGGGGAAGAGAATGGCTCTGCTTGCCTGGAAGCTCGACGGTAGGGGTAGGGTCGTCGACGTAGTAGTCGTACTCAGCGGCGGTGTAGTCGGCGGCAACAACAGGGTCTACCGGAGAATAAAGGGGGGAGAAACAGTAAATATAAAGCAAACATATGAACGACATGGCAAATGCATCGATGTCGGTATTCTAACGCAGTACGATATATCAGGCTCGGAGCGGGAATTCATCCGGGGATGAACTGCCAGCTCCGGGTGATTAGCGGACAGGGTGTTCGAAGGGGGAAATATCATGTCGGAGGTGTCGTGGACATCCGACACACGTGTGGGTGGTGTATCCGGGTTAGTTGATCTATTCCGAACAACTTTCGTGTTCGGAATAAATTCATCCGAAGAGTTTTACGGTATCGAGCAATTATCGGACAAACGGCCCGAAGGGGGGGATGTCGATGTTCGTTGTATTATAGGGGGGTGATTGACATACGGATAGCGTATTTGTATTCGTTATATTTTTCTAATCAATTTTCATGTATAAAGTTTTTGAATCTGAGTTACGGTTTAAAAGATATTAAATTTATAAGTTTAATTCAATTTAAAATATTTACTAAATT
Organism: Bromus sterilis; assembly: GCA_950022295.1. Taxonomy (NCBI): domain Eukaryota; kingdom Viridiplantae; phylum Streptophyta; class Magnoliopsida; order Poales; family Poaceae; genus Bromus; species Bromus sterilis. Next base: position 338,731,677 of record OX465596.1, on the reverse strand, counting down.
ATTTTCTATTTCTTTTATTATTTACTTAATATTAAATAATTATAATTTTAATACTGACCAGTGGGTCCCACTGGTCAGTGGCATATTTTACTAAAACAACTTAATTAATCTAATCATTTTATTAGCTAATTAATAGGTGGGGGACCCACATGTCAACCACCTAGTTGACTAACAAGTTTAATTAGATTAACTTAAACTAGTCTAACAGGGGGCACATGTCATTGGGAGGGGAGTTTACTTATTCTATTTTTTTATCAAGGGGAATTAGCCCCTCCTAATCTAATTAGGAAGGGGGAGCCCTCACGCCAGTGGGGATTAGCCCCGGGGCTTAACCCAGCCGTGGCCAGGGGCACACCGGCGACGAGGCGCCCCGGCGAACGGAGCTGCAGTGGGGTGGCCACGCGCGGGCGAGCGCGCTCCTGGGCGCGGTCAAGCCACCAGGGGGGCAACGCAGTACTCGTGGGGCGAGTTCAGGGGCGCGGCAGCCATGGGCATTTGGGCGCGCGGCCGGGGAGGCGCTTGGCGGGGCCAGGGGGTGCGTTGGGCACGGTTGGTGCAGGGCAGGGGGCCTGGGGGCGCGTCCATAGGGGCGCACTGGGCGCGCGGTTCGGCCGGGCGCGTATGACGACCACGGCGACCACAGTCAGCCGCGACGGGCGGCGTGGGAAGGAACTACGGACCGGGGTGGCGCAACTGGGAGAGGGAGGGATGCATGAGCTCACAGGGAACGCGTAGGGGGGCGGCAGTGAGCTCGGGGGATGCCGGAGGTCGGAGAATTCGGCCGCGGCGAATGGCGGCCGTGGTGGAGAAAGGAGACGCGGGCGGCGGCCACGGCGCGAATCCCGTCGATTAGAAGCACAGGGCGATGAAGACGAGGGGGCTGCGGCTCTTGGACATGCTCGCTGGGCTCGGGGACGAAGCGGGCCGCGGCGGCGTGCAACCGGCGGCGACGGCTGCTTCGGGCGACCTTGGGTTTGAGTGGGGAACGGCGCGAGGGAGGTGGGTGAGATCCGTGAGGGAGGGGGCTAGGGTTCGGGGCTACGCCAGAGTGATCACGGCCCGCTATCTAATCCTATTTACTAACAAGGCGCAAGGCTAACTGCTGAGTATAAGACATATATATAGGGCAGCATAGGATAGTGGAAAAGTAATCAAGGGGCGATAATGATAAGCTATGCAGTTGAATAGGATTGTAACGTAGCAGCAGCAGCATATGCCTAGTGCAAGAAATGTACGGAAAGATAGGCGATATCTGGGGAAGAGAATGGCTCTGCTTGCCTGGAAGCTCGACGGTAGGGGTAGGGTCGTCGACGTAGTAGTCATACTCAGCGGTGGTGTAGTCGGCGGCAGCAACAGGGTCTACCGGAGAATAAAGGGGGGAGAAACAGTAAATATAAAGCAAACATATGCAAACATATGAATGACATGGCAAATGCATCGATGTCGGTATTCTAACGCAGTACGATGTATCAGGCTCGGAACGGGAATTCATCCGGGGATGAACTGCCAGCTTCGGGTGATTACCGTACAGGGTGTCCAGAGCGGGAAATATCATGTCGGAGGTGTCGTGGACATCCGACACACGTGTGGGTTGTGTATCCGGGTTAGTTGATCTATTCCGAACAACTTTCGTGTTCGGAATAAATTCATCCGAAGAGTTTTACGGTATCGAGCAATTATCGGACAGACGGCCCGAAGGGGGATGTCGATGTTCGTTGTGTTAGAGGGGGTGATTGACATACGGATAGCGTATTTGTATTCGTTATATTTTTCTGATCAATTTTCATGTATAAAGTTTTTGAATCTGGGTTACGGTTTAAAAGATATTAAATTTATAAGTTTAATTCAATTTAAAATATTTACTAAATTATTTTCTATTTCTTTTATTATTTACTTAATATTAAATAATTATCATTTTAATACTGACCAGTGGGTCCCACTGGTCAGTGGCATATTTTAATAAAACAACTTAATTAATCTAATCATTTTGTTAGCTAATTAACAGGTGGGGGACCCACATGTCAACCACCTAGTTAACTAACAAGTTTAATTAGATTAACTTAAACTAGTCTAACAGGGGGGTACATGTCATTGGGAGGGGGGTTTACTTATTCTATTTTTTTATCAGGGGGAATTATCCCCTCCTAATCTAATTAGGGAGGGGGGCCCTCATGCCAGTGGGGATTAGCCCCGTGGCTTAACCCAGTCGTGGCCAGGGGCACACCGGCGACGAGGCCACGGTGGCGAGGCGCTCTGGCGAAGGGAGCCGCGATGGGGTGGCCACGCGCGGGCGAGCGCGCACCTGGGCGCGGTCAGGCCACCAGAGGGGCAACGCAGTACTCGCGGGGCGAGTTCAGGGGCGCGGCGGCCATGGGCATCTGGGCGCGCGGCCGGGGAGGCGCTCGGCGGGGCCAGGGGGTGCACTGGGCACGGTTGGTGCAGGGCAGGGGGCCTGGGGGCGCGTCCATAGGGGCGCACTGGGCGCGCGGTTCGGCTGGGCGCGTATGACGACCACGACGACCACGGTCAGCGGCGACGGGCGGCGTGGGAAGGAACTACAGACCGGGGTGGCGCAACTGGGAGAGGGAGGGATGCATGAGCTCACAGGGAACGCGTAGGGGGCGGCAGTGAGCTCGGGGGATGCCGGAGCTCCGCGAATTCGGCCGCAGCGAATGGCAGCCGTGGTGGAGAAAGGAGACGCGGGTGGCGGCCACGGCGCGAATCCCGTCGATTAGAAGCACAGGGCGACGAAGACGAGGGGGATGCGGCTCTTCTAGATGCTCGCCGGGCTCGGGGACGAAGCGGGCTGCGGCGGTGTGCAACCGGCGGCGACGACTGCTTCGGGCGACCTCGGGTTTGAGTGGGGAACGGCGCGAGGGAGGTGGGTGAGATCCGTGAGGGAGGGGGCTAGGGTTCGGGGCTACGCCAGGGCGAGGGGAGGCACTTGTAGGCCGTCGGGAGTCGCCGGATTCGTGCCACGGCACGTCCATGCCGCCGTGGCCTGCCGGATCCCCTCCACGGGGGTGGGGTGAACAGGGCAACGGGGAGGGGTGAGGTGGGCTGGCGGTTGGGCCCAATTCGGGATGGGTGGGGGTAGTGGGCTGGGTGCTGGCCCAGTGGGAGGGGTGGGTTAGATTAGGTTGTTTCTTTTTATTTTCTTTTTTGCCTTTTCTGTTTAAATTCTTTTTGCATTTCTTTTATAGTCTTAGGCATTTTTGTAAAATATGGGATGTGTCCCATAATTTAGTATTTACCAAAGGTTGGTGCCACAAAAGATTTGGGCAAGTGCAAAAGTCATTTAATATTTGCATTAAATATTAAATGATTAATTTGGGGTTTTATCTACTGTTTTGGATTTGTTTATAATTATTTAGAGATTAATAAAATCTCCAACTTGGTGTGACATGGCCCACTAATTATTAGTGATTTAATAACAGTGGAAGAAGAATTTTTGGACAATATTTATTTTGCACATTGTTTCTAATATTCCACCAAAGTCATTTGATTTTGATTTCAATTCAAAGGCAATTTGAATTGAGCAGTGTATTGCTTTGATTCCACATGACCAAGGTACATGATCACATTGCATTCAACAATATCGAAGGCAATATGAATTTGAGCCGAACCAAATTGATCAAACAAAATTTTTGAACAGTAGAGATGAACAGTAATGGTGATTACTGTTCACTGACAGTGAGGGTGTTACACTCTGCTACCCCATGGAGTCTTGTCCCTGACATTGGATATCTGATGTTCGGCATCGGCTACGACCCCAAGTTAAGTTCTCTGTGCTCTAAGACATAGACTTTAAGGTATGACCGATGTTTATTGGCCATCTAGCCTAAGTTGATGCTTGTGCTTTGGTGCTAATGTCATGTTGCGCTCCTGACCATCAAGCTTGGATCGGTTTTGTAGTGATAGACTAGGATTAGAGCTACTTGTTGGCTTTCTATCATGCTACTATTGTGCTGGGTTGTAGTCTTTGGTTAATGCTAAAATATTATGTTTTAGCCTTCTTATGAACGTCAATAGTTAATTATTAAAACTTGGTTTTGCCATGATTAAGTTAGAACCAATTCTATGTTGGTTGTCGTTAGATCATAGTATTCATATTAGCTAGAGTGCTTGCATCATGAAAAAATTATGCCATGATCATCGTCTTGGTCCTTTGTAGTTTTCCTTGTGGCGTCCAACACTCGTGTGGTTGGAGGCTCTTTTACCTCATGAAGCCTTGTCCGTGGCGTTGGTTATGTGATGTTCGGCATCGGCTACAACCCCATGTTAAGTTCCTTATGCTCTGAGACATAGGCTTCAATGTATGGCTGCTGTTTGTTGGCCATCTAGCCTAAGTTGATGCTTGTGCTTTGGTGCTAATGTCATGTTGTGCTCCTGACCATCAAACTTGGATCGTTTTTGTAGTGATACTCTAGGATTAGAGCAACTTGTTGGCTTCTATCATGCTACTATTGTGTTGGGTTTTAGTCTTCGGTTAATGCTAAAATATTTGGTTTTAGGCTTCTTATGCATGTTAATCATTAATTATTAAAACTTGGTTATGCCTTAATTAAGTTGGAACCAACTCTATATTGGTTGTTGTTAGATCATAGTACTCATGTTACCTAGAGTGCTTGCATAACTTTATATTTTTACTCCCAAGGTTCCTTATACTTGGAAATCCTAGACACGTATTTAGTTGTACCACTATGTGTTTTGTTTATTTAATATGTCAAATACTATATTTATCTATGATTTTTTTTTCTGAAACACAATGATTTAGGCTTAGTCTTTATATTAATCTTATGTGTTTTGTTCGCTCATTTCAGTTTGTACGTAGTTCATTGAAATATCTCAAACAACTTATGTTATCATATCGTGTAGGGGAAGTCATTGCATTTCTTGACTATAGTGCATATGTAGTTTTTGTTTTGTTTCGTTCTTCCTCCCCTTTTTGTTCGTGGTGCTGATTTTTTTGAGATTTACTTCCTTCGTATCACAATATAAGACCACTTTTCAAGCAAACATATCTCGCAAAATGTTCTTATATTATGAGACGGATGTAGTATTTGCTTACCATTGTGGTATGGAATTTAGTCATAGATGAGCACCATACTAGTTATATTGTACCATTAGTTGATAAAATTGTTTTTTTGGATATTTACACAGATCATACTTTGGCTCATTGTATTTAGTTTTCTATTAAAAATGTTGCACTAGATGGCTAGTAAGATATTAAACATCAACATTTCGTTATCTTGCAGTAAATTAGCTATTATCATCCAAAGTGATCTTATATTGGATATTATTCAATTTTGGTATAGTTTGATTTTGCTGAGAATGAATCAATTGCAAGGCATCATGATGAATTTATGCCATGATCATTGTCTTGGTCCTTTGTAGTTGTCCTGGTGGCATCCAGCGCTCGCGTGGTTGGAGGCTCTGCTACCCCATATAGACTTGTCCCTGGCATTGGTTATATGATGTTCGACATCGGCTACAACCCCAAGTTAAGTTCTCTGTGCTCTGAGACATATCGTTCAAGGTATAGTTGTTGTTTGTTGATCATCTAGTCTAACTTGATGCTTGTGCATTGGTGTCGATGTCATGTTGTGCTCTCGACAATCAAGCTAGGATCGGTTTCTTAGTGATAGACTAGGATTAGAGATATTATTGGCTTCGTATCATGCTACTATTGTGTTGGATTGTAGTCTTCGGTTAATGCTAAAATACTATGTTTTAAGCTTTTTGTGCATGCCCATGGTTAATTATTAAAATTGTTTGTGGGATGTTGCTTCTTTTCTGTTGGATGAGAAATTTATAAAGTGATAGTTTGTCTGAATATCTATACAGATCATACTTTAGCTTATTGTATTTCATTTTGTATTAAAAATGTTGCACTACCTTGCGAGTAAGATACTAAACATTAACATTTCGTTATCTTGCTATGAATTACCTATAATCATCCAAAGAGATCTTATATTGGATACTATTCAATTTTGGCATATTTTGTTGTTGTTTTGAATGAATTAATTGCAAAGCATCATCAGAAAATTATGCCATGATCATCGTCTTGGTCCTTTGTTGTTCTCCTATGGCTATAGCTCTTGCGTGGTTGGAGGCTCTGCTACCCCGTGGAGTCTTGTCCCTGACATTGGATATGTGATGTTCGGCATCGGCTACAACCCCAAGTTAAGTTCTCTGTGCTATAAGATATAGACTTTAAGGTATGGCCGATGTTTGTTGGCCATCTAGCCTAAGTTGATGCTTGTGCTTTGATGCTAATGTCTTGTTGTGCTCCTGACCATCAAGCTTGGATCGGTTTTGTAGTGATAGACTAGGATTAGAGCTAATTGTTGGCTTTCTATCATGCTACTATTGTGCTGGGTTGTAGTCTTCGGTTCATGTTAAAATATTAGGTTTTAGGCTTCTTATGCATGTCAATGGTTAATTATTAAAACTTGGTTTGCCTTAATTAAGTTGGAACCAACTCTATATTGCTTTTGGTTAGATCATATTAGTATAATGGTTGTTATAAAAGCTAGTTTTTTCACTTTAGATGTATAGGCGCAACTATGCATTTGTGCTCTACATTTTTTGGCGCATTAGATCATTTTATCATACGTCTAATTCCTTAGAATGGTATAATATTATATCAAGTAGGGTAGTCATTGCATTTCTTAACTAAAATGCAGATGTAGTTTTTGTTTTGTTTTGTTTTTCTTCTGCCTTTTTGTTCATGGTGCTGGTTTTTTTGAGATGTACTTCCTCCGTCTCATAATATAACATAAAACCACTTGCAAGCAAACATAGCTTGCAAAATGATCTTATATTATGAGACGGTGGGAGTACTTGCTTACCATTGTGGTGTGGAATTTAGTCATAGATAATCACCATACTGGTTATATTGTACCATTAGTTGATAAAATTGCTCCTGGGATGTTGCTCCTTTTCAGCTGGATGATAAATTTTACCAAGTGATTGTTTGTTTAGATATTTAGTCATAGATAAACACCATACTGGTTATATTGTACCATTAGTTGATAAAATTTCTCCTGGGATGTTGCTCCTTTTCAGCTGGATGATAAATTTTACCAAGTGATTGTTTGTTTAGATATTTATACAGATCATACTTTAGCTTATTGTATTCAGTTTTGTATTAAAATGTTGCACTAGCTAGCTAGTAAGATACTAAACATCAATATTTCAACATTTCATTATCTTTTAATGAATTAGCTATAATTATTCAAAGTAATCTTATATTGGATACTATTCAATTTTTGTATATATTTTGCTTTTGCTGAGAATGGATTAATTGCAAGGCATCATCACAAAATTATGCCATGATCGTTGTCTTGGTCCTTTGTAGTTTTCCTGGTGGCGTCCAGCGCTCGCGTGGTTGGAGGCTCTACTAACCAATGGAGCCTTGTCCTTGGCATTGGTTATGTGTTGTTTGGCATCGGCTACACCCCAAGTTAAGTTCTCTTTGCTTTAGGACATAGCCTTCAATAAATGGCTGATGATTGTTGAGTATTTAACCTAAGTTGATGCTTGTGCGTCGGTGCCGATGTCATGTTGTGCTGCCGAGCATCAAGCTCGAATCGGTTTTGTAGTGATAGACTAGAATTAGAGCTACTTGTTAGCTTTTTTATCATGCTACTATTGTGCTGGGGTGTAGTCTTCGGTTAACGCTAAAATACTATATTTTAGGCTTGTTATGCATGCCCATTAGTTAATTATTAAAACTTGGTTATGGTACTTAATATTTTTTATTCCCAAGGTCTTATATCTTGTAATCCTAGACACCTATTTACTTGAATCACTGTGTGATTTGCTTATTGAATATGTCAAATACTATTATTATTTATGAAAATTATAGCCGAAATAAAATGATTTAGACTTAGCCTTTATATTAATTTTATGTGTTTTGTTCGCTCATTTCAGTTTAGACGTAGTTCGTTGAAAGTATCCAAAACATCTTATATTTGTGAACGAAGGGAGTAGTATTTTTTGATGCTTTGAAGTGTATAATGGTAGTTATAAAAGCTAGTCTTTTCACTTTATTTGTATAGGCGCAACTATGCATTTGTCACATTGTTGTCCGCATTAGATGATTTTATCATAAGTCTAATTCCTCAGAATGGTATAATATCATATCGAGTCGAGTAAGTCATTGCATTTCTTAACTATAGTGCATATGTAGTTTTTTATTTGTATTTCTTTTTCCTTTTTGTTCGTGGTGCTGGTTTTTTGAGATTTACTTCCTCCGTCGCACAATATAAGACCACTTTACTAGCAAACATAGCTCACAAAATGATCTTATATTATGAGGCAAAGGGAATACTTGCTTATCATTGTGGTTTGGAATTTAGTCATAGATGAACACCATACTGGTTATATTGTACGATTAGTTGATAAAATTGTTCCTGGGAGGTTGCTCCTTTTATGCCGGATGATAAATTATATCAAGTGATAGTTTGTCTGGATATTTATACAAATCATGCTTTTGCTTATTGTATTCAGTTTTGTATTAAAAATGTTGCACTAGTAAGATATTAAACATCAACATTTCGTTATCTTGCAGTAAATTAGCTATAATCATTCAAAGTGATCTTATATTGGATATTATTTAATTTTTGCATATATTTTGCTTTTGCTGAGAATGAATCAATTGTAAGGCATCATCACAAATTTATGCCATGATCATCGTCTTGGTCCTTTGTAGTTTTCTGGTGGCGTCCAGCGCTCGCGTGGTTGGAGGATCTGCTACCCCATAGAACCTTGTCCCTGGCATTGATTATGTGATGTTCGGCATCGGTTACAACCCCAAGTTAAGTTCTCTGTGCTCTGAGACATAGCCTTCAAGGTATAGCTGTTGTTTGTTGACCATCTAGCCTAAGTTGATGCTTGTGCATTGGTGCCGATGTCATGTTATGCTCTCGACCATCAAGCTAGGATCGGTTTTGTAGTGATACACTAGGATTAGAGCTACTTATTGGTTTTCTATCATGCTACTATTGTGCTGGGTTGTAGTTCTCGGTTAATGCTAAAATACTATGTCTTCTTATGCATGCCCATGGTTAATTATTAAAATTATTCCTGTGATGTTGCTCATTTTCTGCTGGATGATAAATTTTATCAAGTGATAGTTTGTCTGGACATTTATAGAGATCATACTTTAGCTCATTGTATTCAATTTTGTATTAAAAATGTGGCACTAGCTGGCTAGTAAGATATTAATTATTAACATTTCATTATCTTGTAATGAATTAGCTATAATCATCCAAAGCGATCTTATATTGGATACTATTCAATTTTGGAAAATTTTGCTTTTGTTGAGAATGAATTAATTGCAAGGCATCATCATAAAATTGCAATGATCAACGTCTTGGTCCTATGTAGTTTTCCTATGGCTCCAGCGCTCGCGTGGTTGGAGGCTCTGCTACCCGTTGGAGTCTTGTCCCTCACATTGGATATCTAATGTTTGGCATCGGCTACAACCCCAAGTTAAGTTCTCTGTGCTCTAAGACATAGCCTTTAAGGTATGGCTGTTGTTTGTTGGTCATCTAGCCTAAGTTGATGGTTATGCTTTGGTGCTAATGTCATGTTGTGCTCCTGACCATCAAGGTTGGATCGGTTTTGTAGTGATTGACGTCTAGGATTAGAGCTACTTGTTGGTTTTCAATCATGTTACTATTGTGTTGGATTTTAGTCTTGGGTTAATGCTAAAATATTAGGTTTTAGGCTTCTTATGAATGTCAATGGTTAATTATTAAAACTTGGTTATGCCTTGATTAAGTTGGAACCAACTCTATATTGGTTATGTTTAGATCATAGTAGTCATATTACCTAGAGTGCTTGCATAACTTTATATTTTTTACTGCCAAGGTTCCTTATACTTGGAAATTCTAGACACGTATTTACTTGATCCACGATGTGTTTTGTTTATTTAATATGTCAGGTACTACTTTTATCTATGAAAATCTTGCTAAAACACAATGATTTAGGCTTAGTATTTATGATCTTATGTGTTTTCTTCGCTCATTTCAGTTTGTACGTAGTTCATTGAAATATCCAAAACATCTGATATTTACTTGATCACAAAATTCTACCATGATCATCGTCTTGGTCCTTTGTTGTTTTCCTATAGCTCCAGCGCTCGCGGTGGTTGGAGGCTCTGCTACCCCATGGATTCTTGTCCCTGACATTGGATATGTGTTGTTCGACATCGGCTACAACCCCAAGTTAAGTTCTCTGTGCTTTAAGACATAGACTTTAATGTATGGCTGATGTTTGTTGGCCATCTAGCCTAAGTTGATTCTTGTGCTTTGGTGCTAATGTCATGTTGCGCTCCTGACCATCAAGCTTGGATTGGTTTTGTAGTGATAGACTAGGATTAGAACTAATTGTTGGCTTTCTATCATGCTACTATTGTGCTGGGTTGTAATCTTTGGTTAATGCTAAAATATTAGGTTTTAGGATTCTTATGAATTCAATGGTTAATTATTAAAACTTGGTTTTGCCTTAATTAAGTTGGAACCAATTCTATATTGGTTGTGGTTAGATTATAGTAGTAATATTACCTAGAGTGGTTGCATAACTTAATATTTTACTCCCAAGGTTACTTATTCCTTGAAATCCTAGACACGTATTTATTTGAACCACCGTGTGTTTTGTTTATTGAATATGTCAAATACTACTTTTATTTATGATTTATGAAAATTCTAGCTAAAATACAATGATTTAGTCTTAACGTTTATATTAATCTTATGTGTTTTGTTCGCTCATTTCAGTTTGTACGTAGTTCATTGAAAATATCCAAAACATCTTATATTTGTGAACGAAGAAAGTAATCTTTTTTATGCTTTGAAGTGTATAATGTTAGTTATAAAAGCTAGTCTCTTCACTTTTGATGTATAGGGGTAACTATGATTTGTGCTCTACATTGTTTGGCGCATTGGATCATTTTATAATACGTCTAATTCCTCACAATGGTATAATATCATATCGAGTCAGGTAGTCATTGCATTTCTTGACTATAGTGCAGATGTAGTTTTTGTTTTGTTTTGTTCTTCTTTTCCCTTTTTGTTCATGGTGTTGGGTTTTTTAGATGTACTTCCTCCGTCACATAATATAATATAAAACCACTTGCAAGCAAACATAGCTCGCAAAATGATCTTATATTATGAGACGGAGGGAGTACTTGTTTAACATTGTGGTGTGGAATTTAGTCATAGATAAACACCATACTGGTTATATTGTACAGATCATACTGCTGGGATGTTGCTCCTTTCTGCTGAATGATAAATTTTACCAAGTGATTGTTTGTTTAGATATTTATACAGATCATACTTTAGCTCATTGTATTCAACTCTGTATTAAAAATGTTGCACTAACTAGCTAGTACGATATTAAACATCAACATTTCAAATTTTGTTATCTTGTAGTGAATTAGCTATAATCATCCAAAGTAATCTTATATTGGATACTATTCAATTTATATATTATTTTTTTGCTTTTGCTGGGAATGGATTAATTGCAAGGCATGATCACAAAATTCTGCCATAATCGTCGTCTTGGTTCTTTGTAGTTTTCGTGGTGGCGTCCACCGCTCGCGTGGTTGGAGGCTCTGCTACCCCATGGAGCCTTTTCCTTGGCACTGGTTATGTGTTGTTCGGCATCGACTACAACCCCAAGTTAAGTTCTCTGTGCTTTAAGACATAGACTTCAAGATATGGCTGATGTTTGTTGACAATTTAACCTAAGGTGATGCTTGTGCGTTGGTGCCGATGTCATGTTGTGCTGACGAGCATCAAGCTCGAATCGGTTTTGTAGTGATAAACTAGGATTAGAGCTACTTGTTGGCTTTTTTTATCATGCTACTATTGTGTTGCACTAGCTGGCTAGTAAGATATCACTTAGCTATAATCATCCAAAGTGATCTTATATTGGATATTATTCAATTTTGGTATATTTTGCTTTTGCTGAGAATGAATCAATTGCAAGGCATCATCAGAAATTTATGCCATGATCATCGTCTTGGTCCTTTATTGTTTTCCTATGGCTCTAGAGCTTGCGTGGTTGGAGGCTCTGCTACCCCGTGGAGTCTTGTCCCTGACATTGGATATGTGATGTTCGGTATCGGCTACAACCCCAAGTTAAGTTCTCTGTGCTATAAGATATAGAATTTAAGGTATGGCTGATGTTTGTTGGCCATCTAGCCTAAGTTGATGCTTGTGCTTTGATGCTAATGTCTTGTTGTGATCCTGACCATCAAGCTTGGATCGGTTTTGTAGTGATAGACTAGGATTAGAGCTAATTGTTGGCTTTCTATCGTGCTACTATTGTGTTGGGTCGTAGTCTTCGGTTCATTTTAAAATATTAGGTTTTAGGCTTCTTATGCATGTCAATGGTTAATTATTAAAACTTGGTTTGCCTTAATTAAGCCCCCAAAATCAACCCGTGTACAGTAATCATACACGCAGGGTACACGGCTGAGATTGGGGTGCCACGGTGAGAATATCACAGCACAACACTAAACACAAAAGGATAAACAAATATGTTACAATACCAGGGATCACGAGGATCCGAATACATAAGTCATACAAGCCATAATATCTTAGTACAAACATAGTTAGTCAAGTTTTTCCTTAAGAAGGCTAGCACAAATCACATCACAGATACAGATCGAAAGGCGAGGCCTCCTGCCTGGGATCCACCGAACTACTCCTGGTCAACGGGGAACTCGGCGTCGTAGTAGTCGCCTCCGGGGTACTCCTGCTCCTGGGCTCCAACATCGGCTGCAGCGGCCGGTCAGGCAAAGCGAAAAAGGTAAATAAAGCAAAGGTGAGTATCTAGCATACCCGCGAGTCTTATGTCCGCTACTAAGCATTATGCATTGTATCAACGGAAAGAAGAGGTTGTATATAGTGGACTGCAAGGTAGAAATCAGAATAAGGGTAAGAAGCTAGGCCTATCGAAGACTAGCATCTTCCGACGATGTCTTGCAGCATGAGGTAAGAATCAGCCAACAGTTTATATAAAGCAAAAAGTAACAATGCAGCAGAAGTTGTTGCAGCATTGTATAATAATAAGTTGTAATAATTAACAATGCCTCTGAGTTCCCTCCTCGACTCCCCTGCGAGGAAGCAAACCCGGAACCATACAGTTTAATAGTAATAGTTTGTAGTGGTAAGATCCAGCTTCAACATAAAGCGTCCTATTACCGTGGACACGTCTATCCGAATAGATTAATCGTCCCTGCAGGGGTGCACTTGTGTTACACTACACGCACGGATCTCCAGGGTGGCGGGAACCTTGTTAGGGAACGCTCCACCGAGGCTATCCGACACTTTGTATCCCATCTTTCAAACTCAACAGAGAGGCCATCCGCCGGTCTAAATCCTAAATACGCCGGGCCTTGGACCCCAACCCGAACGTACTCCTGCACGGTGCGTGGCTGGCCGGTGAAGTTGAAGAAAATCCAAATACGACACCACGCACGAGCAAATAAGACAACACCACTTCCCAGCAATCAGCCCGCAGTACTTCTGACATCTGAAGAGTCCTCGGACGACACTACGAAGCAGAGGAGCCCATAACTCGTAATTCCCACGGGTAGGTAGTGCGTACATGGAATATAGCCAACTCAAGACATCCACTGAACCATTAGTTATTTTAATTAACCTGCGTGACAACCGTTATCGTTGCCTCGACTTAACTGACCCGCGGACAACGACAACAGCCAGGACCACCAGTACATCGGTGCCTGCCCTGTCGTCCCACCAAGTCACTGTGGTTACCAACAAGGTGAACCGTCTCCTTACCTTGTCTCGGTTTGCTCCTGGAGGAGCTCGACTTTCGTAGTTTGGTAACTCTCGCGGCCAACGATCAGGGGCCAAGCACACCGGTACACTGGTCGTACCCTCCCTGTCGTCCCGTCGCAATACCTCTCGCGGGCACCGTTGGGTCGCCCGACTTCTTACCTGAAGGACAACCGTTGCTCAGGTACCTAGAGCGGCTATATAGAGTCAACAACGAGTGGAGTACGAGGATTACTCCTTGATAGCTCCACTTGATGTGGCTCGACAGAGCCGAGTTAGGGGCCTGAGGCGGTGTCTACATTGTACCGTACCTGTGCAATTATAATCATCGTATCCGCGTTCACTCCCCGGAGTGATCACGGCCCTCTATCTAATCCTAGCTAACAATGCGTAGGTCTCACTGCTGAATATAATATATATATATACATATATATATATATATATATTTATGTAGGCAGCATAGGGTAAAGGAAGGTACATCAAGGGGCGACAATAACAGGCTATGCAACGTAGCAGCAGCAGTAACAATGCCTAGTGCAAGAAATGTACGGAAAGATAGGCGATATCTGGGGAAGAGAACGGCTCTGCTTGCCTGGAAGCTCGACGGCAGGGGTAGGGTCGTCGATGAAGTAGTCGTACTCAGCAGCAGTGTAGTCGGCGGCAGCAGCGGGGTCTACCGGAGATTAAGGGGGGGAGAAACAGTAAATACAAATCAAGCATATACTAACAAATGCATGACATGACAGAGGCAATGCTAACGGTGTCCTAACGCAGTGCAATGCACGTTCCTCGGAGCGGGAATTCATCCGGGGATGAACTGCCAGCTCCGGGTGATTATCGGACAAGGTGTCCGGAGGGGGAAGGTACCATGCCCGAGGTTTCGTGGACATCCGACAAACATGTGAAGGGTGTATCCGTGTTAGTTGATCCATTCTGAACAACTTTCGTGTTCGAAATAAATTCATCCGGGTACTTTAGCAGTACCAGACAATTTATCGGACAGTCGGTCCGGAGGGGGACGGTTCGATGTTCGTTGTGTTAGAGGGGTGTGGTAGACATACGGATAGCGTATTCGTATTTGTTATATTTTTCTGATCAATTTTCATGTATAAAGTTTTTGAATCTGAGTTACGGTTTAAAAGATATTAATTTCTAAAGTTTAACATATTTTTAAAAGAATTTCTGGAATTTATTTTATTATTAAACCAACATTATCCAAAACAGGAACTTTGACTGGTCAAACCTAACATGAGGGTCCCACATGTCAGCCTCAAAGTAAATAATATTCCCATTTTTTAATTCTTACAAGTGGGGCCCAACAGTCATACTCATAGGTTAAATAAAATCATTAAATATCTAATATCACATGGGGTCCACATGTCACTGACCTATTAGTCTAAATAGAGTTTAATTAACAGGGATTAATCTGCAAGGGCCCACATGTCACTCACTGCTTTATTTAATTAATTCTTATATATTAAACTTCCAGGTGGGCCCCAAGTGTCAATGACACGGAACTAAATTAAACAAATTTTAAATATTAAAAGTGGGATGGGGCCCAGGTGTCATAGGTCCAGGGGGATTTTATTTTATCTAACAGTTTTGATTAAGGGGGGTTAATTATCCAGTGGCTAACCATCTAACCAACGGGTCCCACCGGACAGTGACCGGGGATCACGTCGTCGACGAGATGGCCGCGGCCGGTGAGACAGAGCTCGCCGGAGTCGAGCTAGCGCTCGATTCTGGGCACCATTTGCGATGGGCACAAGTCCTACGGGTTCCTGGCGGCGAGGTGCGGCGAGTGGTGGCGGTGGATTGGTCGGAGACCCGTCGGAGCAACGACGTCGTCGTGACTTGGCGGCGGTCAGAACGGGGCACGACGAAGACTACGATTTGAACGCGCCCGCGATGATTGAATGGACTAGGGGGCTACTGATGGCTTCTCGCCCCTTCGTTGGTTTCCCCAAGTGTAAGGTTGAGATGTAGTGCAGCAGCAGTTTTCCCTCGGTAAAGATACCAAGGTTTGTCTCCAGCAGGACTCCAGAGATGATAAGTAGGTGTCAGCGGCGCAACTGACGCGGACCTGCACACAGACACAGATAACTTTGTTCCCAACGAAGTTCAGAGAGGTTGTCAATCTCTCCGGTCTTGTTGTTTACAAAGGATAAAATGCAAGGGATAATGATAGCAAATAAAAGTGGTAAAGTAAATGTAGCGTGGAAACAGTGATAAGGATATGGACCGGGATACATGATGTTCGCTAGTGATGTCTCTCTCCCAAAAGACGATAAAATTGCTATGCGAGGTAAACAAATTACAGAAAGGCAATTGACAGGATTATGAACGCACCGCAATGCTAACTATGCTACAAAAGAAAGGAAGAGGTTCAAAAGCACGGGCAGTACGCCAAAGTAAGTAGACCGAAATCCAACTGCATCTACTACTAATCATCCACCTTGAGATATCTATCCAGAACATCTTGTTGGTATTAAGTTGTGAGCCCCACCCAAAGTGTAAACCCAAAGCAACAGACAACTGCATTAAAAATAACTTTGCGTAAAGTAAACAATCCTTGCAACCGCGGTTACAAGCACCATTGTTTTCCCCCTTGTGGCAACAGCACATCCCCTAGACTCATGTTTCTGTCACTCAAGCGTGTCATCAGGGAGGCATGAACCCACAATCTAGCACAACGCTCCGTCTTGGAGTCACTACCTACTACTTGGCCAAAGCAATAAACAGCAACGGAGAACATGAAAGAATTACTTAGGAACAAAAATATAAAAGATAGAAACCAAATATTTTACTCTATCACAATCTGAACATAATCTCATAATCCATCAGATCCGATCAAACTCAACATAGCAATAACAAAAATATTACAAAGGTGCCTCGATCATGTAGGGCAGCTCACGAGGTCTAAACAATGAAGATCAAAGAGGGGAGGAGAACATCACATAGCTACTGATCACGGATCCATGGTCCAAGAAAGAGTACTCATGAGACATCCGGGGAGCATCCATGGTGGAGAGGAGACTCTCGGAGGTCAATCCTCCCTCCGGCAGGGTGCCGGGAAGGGGTCTTCTGGTGCTCCCGATCTTGGAAGCGCGGTGGCGGCGGAACAGAGGCGAGTTCGCGGAATAGGGTTTCCTTTGGAGTTTTCCCGTGACGGGGGATAAATAGGAGAAAGGGGGCAGCCAGAGGTGGGCCAGGGGCCCCAGGCGCCCCCTGGCGCGGCCAGGGGTGGGGCCGCGCCGGGTGGCCACCTGGCCCCCCTCTGGCCCCTCCTGGGCTCTTCTGGAAGCTTCCTGTACGCTGATTTTTTCTGTATTTTTCCCGGAATTTTTCTGGCATTTTTTATATGGGGGAAAACTGAAATAGAAAAACAGCACAAAACAGGAACTGGCACTGGGGTGCACTGAGTTAATAGGTTAGTCCAAATATGATCAAAAGTGTATGAAAGTGTATCTAGATCATAGCAATATCACACAAAACATGCATGGAGCAAGCAGAAATTATAGATACGTTTTGGACGTATCAACATCCCCAAGCTTAATTCCTGCTCGTCCTCGAGTAGGTAAATGATAACAACATAATTTCTGTGGTGACATGCTAGCAACCATATAAGAACTTTGAAAAGTAAAGCAATCAAAGTTAGAGATTCAAATCAAGTCATAACATGCAAGAGTCTATATTAGCATTGAAACAAGTAACAAAAGAACAAAAGGTGCAAGATCTCTCGCTGTCCGTGATTCAAATGTCTCCAAATGGTGTTTGCGTGCAAGAAAGGGGATAGGGAATACGAGAAAAAAGTATTTTTGTTGAGAACTCAATCTACCAAAGTTTCACACTTGGTCTTCTTTGGAATCTTATCTTGACTCGTCCCCAGACCACTAGCCAGGTACAAGTCAATTTGATCCACTCCTTTTCGATATTTTGAGCACGCATGCAATGGATGAGCGTAAGCACGAAAATTGACACTTAGGATGGCAAAGAGAGAAGTACGGAGGAGGAAGACAAAAAGGATGAGAAAGGCTCACATCAGTGAGGACAATCATAGGCAAGAGATGCCAAATGATAGATATGATGTGAGGAGTAGGGATTGCCATGCAACGGATGCACATACGAACTAAGAAGCTCTCCAATAGATATATGCATAATGATCATCTCTATGGAGTACAAGGATATAGAGGGAGTACTAGTGTGGAACTATCAAAAGGATAGTAGTGTTGCCCCTTTCTCTCTTTTTATTTCTTTTTCTCTTTTTTCTAGTTTTTTGTATTTTTTTGTGGCCTCAATGGCTCTTTCTATTTAACTCTCATTTGTCCTCTTTGGGATCTTTTAATGTGTCCACTTTGGGATCTTTTCCTCACTTAAGGGCAACACTCTATTTTACAAGAAGGTAAAGGAGATCTTTCACACTTTACAAGGTACTCAAAACATAAAGAAGATGTAACTATCATGATGTATGCAATGTATGCCGCTGCCAGTGTAGCAGGAACATGTATGAACTGAAGATCAAGTCATGAAGAGGTGGAAGTTGCATGGCAATATAACTCGGAAAGGCTATGGAAATGCCTTGATAGGTAGGTATGGTGGCTGTTTTGAGGAAAGATAAAGGGAGGCTTATGATGACAGAGCGTATCATGCTAAGGGTTTGGATGTACCGGCGAATGTGGGCACCAACTCTCGGAGTGAGAAGAAGGCAATGCACGGCACAGGAGACGCTAGCAAAATATGGGAAGGTGGAAGTGTCAACTCTCAATACTTACATTAGTCCGAAGAACTCATGCACTTATTATCGGTAACTCTCAATCTAATGAGGAGGTTCAGAAAGAGACAAGTACCCCGAGGAGGAGTGTATGGGGGTTTGGTTATCCTTGCGCATCCTCGACTCATGGTACGTGAGTGTTCTCTGATATTCGACTCCTCGGAAGAGTAGTGATCCATCTAGTAGCTAGAGTTCTCAACTAGTTTTGTAGGTTTTGAAAATAAACACGGATTGCCCAAAATACGACACCTATCACTAATAGGCAAGAGCTCTTGACACCAAAAGTCCAAACATTACTCATAACAATACCTCAAAACCATTGCAAGCTACTACTAGAATTAAATAGCAACCTCAATTACCTACTTTCAATACAAAACCCAACTCAGTGCAACAACCAACTCTCTTTAACAAGATAAACATGAAAACTAAAAATAGTTCCAGCAACAAAATAAACAAAAGCCAAGGCTCTTGCTAAAGACAAACTAAGACTAAAACTAAACAAGGCAGTAGCTATGAAAATATAAAGAACACACAACAGCAAAAAGATAGGCATGAAGAATCCTATGATGTGTTCTAAATTTTGAAAGTGGAGCGTGTTTCTCTCCCACACAAAGTAAGAAAGGATCTAACTTGTTATGAACATCAAGCAAAGCTAAAGAAACTAAAAACAAAACCTAAGAGCGAGTCGCTCCAAGCATAGCACATAACACATGAAGTGATAAAAATATAGTGAGACGAAGGACGAACCGATGATTATTGATGGAGAAGGGGATGCATGGGGGCATCCCCAAGCTTAGATGCTTGATTATCCTTGAATATTTGTTTGGGATGCATGGGGGCATCCCCAAGCTTGAGCGCTTGACACTCCTGGATCTTCTTTCATCATCTTCCATCGCACACTTGAAAACTCCCTTCATACATAACTCATCATAAGCTGATTAGAGAGGTTAGTACCCTTAATAAATAATTTTTCTCCACTGGATATAAAGATATTATTGAAGAGCTACTGTTTCTCAAGAGTTCCAAAAAGTTTTTGCAAAGAAAAAGCAAGCTTAAGGTTTGCAAAAGTTAGGAGAGACAAAACGTGGCAGAATCTGTGAAAAACAGAACAGCAGATAGTAAAGATTTTTTTAGTGGCACTTCTACAACTCAAATCAAAAAACTCAGAACATACGGAAGTTTCGTAATTGTATAGAGCATACTGTGTAAATAATTCAGCTAAAAGAGATGAACTGGTATTTTTCTGGAATTTTTCTGGTCACGAGGACAGAATCTGTTTTCTGGACAGCATGTCACAACTTTTACTTCCCTTGCCGTAAGAGGCTATAACTTGGCACAAAGCTGAAAAATAAAGATACAATGATGTTGCTACAGTAGTAACAATCATCAAGACACAACAAAAGCAAAAAAGAAACACCTAAATTCGTTGCGGGCTGCCTCCCGAAAGCGCTTCTTTAAAGCCATTAGCTAGGCATAATGCAAAAGATCAAATTGTATCAATCGAACCATCATCAAGATCATCAAAAAGCTCTTCAATTGTACAACTAGTCTTAAGAGGTCTTTCAAATAAAGGCCTAATGAAGATACTTCTAGGGAGAAAACCAAAAGGCGGAAAATCAATGGAAGATTCATTTACAAAATTATCAAAGAGAGGTATTTCTTCCAAAGTTTTCACGGTTTCAACTTCTTTGGCAACAGGTGGCTTATTTTTAGGTCGGGGAACCTTAGGCACATAATTGAACTTAGGTTCCCTTCTTGTCGAAGTCTCAACCCTTTTTGGTTTGATTGAGGAGAAAGTAGTTCCTAAAGTATTAATGATTTCCTCTATCTTATCTATACTAGAAAGATCCGTATCACGGGATTTGATGATCTCCAAAGTTTTAATAATTTTAAGCATGGAGCTATCAAGCCTATTCAAATTCCCTTGAATCTTTCGATCCAACTCAATAATCCTAGTTATACTTGGTATTTCTAACTCTATATTTTCAAGTTTCTTCATAATGTGAGATAGAGTTACATCTTCTTGTACGCTAGCAATAGGGAGATTTCCAACAAGATTTTCAATAACATTAAGAGACTCCCAAGTCGGGGCTTCTAGAAAATTCCCATTGATAGCAGTATCTAATATGAACCTATTCCAAGGACTAATTCCAACATAAAAATTTCTAAGCAGGATAGTAGTGGATTGCTTCTTGGTGGCTTTTCTATGATAATCATTAATTCTATACCAAGCATCTTTTAAACTTTCTCCACCTTTTTGTTAAAAGGTGAGAACCTCTATCTCAACAAAAGCAGAAGGACCAGACATAATGACAGCTAGCAAGATAAATAATTTTTTGTAGTTTTTGATAAAAGACACAAAGATAAAAACTGAAAGATAAACTAACAAGACTAAAAAACAAAGGTAAGGGTAGTGTGCAACTCCCCTATCTTAGCACTTGGAGTCCCCGTCAACGGCGCTAGAAAACTTGCTTGATGGCTTCTCGCCCTTCGTTGGTTTCCCCAAGTGTAAGGATGAGATGTAGTGCAGCAGCAGTTTTCCCTCGGTAAAGATACCAAGGTTTGTCTCCAGCAGGACTCCAGAGATGATAAGTAGGTGTCAGCGGCGCAACTGACGCGGACCTGCACACAGACACAGATAACTTTGTTCCCAACGAAGTTCAGAGAGGTTGTCAATCTCTCCGGTCTTGTTGTTTACAAAAGATAAAATGCAAGGGATAATGATAGCAAATAAAAGCGGTAAAGTAAATGTAGCGTGGAAACAGTGATAAGGATATGAACCGGGATACGTGATGTTCGTTGTGATGTCTCTCTCCCAAAAGACGATAAAATTTCTATGCGAGGTAAACAAATTACAGAAAGGCAATTGACAGGATTATGAACGCACCGCAATGCTAACTATGCTACAAAAGAAAGGAAGAGGTTCAAAAGCACGGGCAGTACGCCAAAGTAAGTAGACCGAAATCCAACTGCATCTACTACTAATCATCCACCTTGAGATATCTATCCAGAACATCTCGCTGGTATTAAGTTGCGAGCCCCACCCAAAGTGTAAACCCAAAGCAACAGACAACTGCATTAAAAAGAACTTTGCGTAAAGTAAACAATCCTTGCAACCGCGGTTACAAGCACCATTGTTTTCCCCCTTGTGGCAACATCACATCCCCTAGACTCATGTTTCTGTCACTCAAGCGTGTCATCAGGGAGGCATGAACCCACAATCTAGCACAACGCTCCCTCTTGGAGTCACTACCTACTACTTGGCCAAAGCAATAAACAGCAACGGAGAACATGAAAGAATTACTTAGGAACAAAAATATAAAAGATAGAAACCAAATATATTACTCTATCACAATCTGAACATAATCACATAATCCATCAGATCCGATCAAACTCAACATAGCAATAGCAAAAATATTACAAAGGTGCCTCGATCATGTAGGGCAGCTCACGAGGTCTAAACAATGAAGATCAAAGAGGGGAGGAGAACATCACATAGCTACTGATCACGGACCCATGGTCCAAGAAAGACTACTCATGAGACATCCGAGGAGCATCCATGGTGGAGAGGAGACTCCCGGAGGTCAATCCTCCCTCCGGCAGGGTGCCGGGAAGGGGTCTTCTGGTGCTCCCGATCTTGGAAGCGCGGCGGCGGCGGAACAGAGGCGAGTTCGTGGAATAGGGTTCTCCTCTGGAGTTTTCTCGTGACGGGGGATAAATAGGCGAAAGGGGGCTGCCAGAGGTGGGCCAGGGGCCCTAGGCGCCCCCTGGCGCGGCCAGGGGTGGGGCCGCGTCGGGTGGCCGCCTGGCCCCCCCTTGGCCCCCCTCTGGCCCCTCCCAGGCTCTTCTGGAAGCTTCCTGTACGCTGATTTTTTTCTATATTTTTCCCGGAATTTTTCTGGCATTTTTAATATGGGGGATAACTGAAATAGAAAAATAGCAGAAAACAGGAACTGGCACTGGGGTGCACTGAGATAATAGGTTAGTCCAAATATGATCAAAAGTTTATGAAAGGGTATCTAGATCATAGCAATATCACACAAAACATGCATGGAGCAAGCAGAAATTATAGATACGTTTTGGACGTATCAGTTACTACGCGTTGTGGGGAGCACCAAGGGGCCGAGCCCATGACCATTTGGTCATCTGAACCTCGCCGGTGGTGAGCGTGGCGGCCGTCAAAACACGGCCAAAGAGGGTTACTGGCTGGGGGAGAGAGAGACAGCGGGAGGAATTGGCGTTGGCGCCCATGCTTACAGGGAGCCTGTAGGTGTACTTAAGCTGCTCGGGGAAGGCGTGGTGCAGGCGAATCGCGACGGCGGAGCGACGGTGATGCAGAAGAGGAACGGTGGCTGTGTGCTGTGTGTGTAAGGCCTCGTCTCGATTCCTCCAGTGTGTTGAAGAAGATGGCAACGACGCGCACGGTGGACACGGCGGCTAGGGCTGTGGGGCGCAATGGCTGCGCCGGTCCATGGCCATGGCGACGGTCGGTGCTGGCGACACTTTCCCTCGACGGGTGCGGCGAGGAGGAGGGGGAAGTGGGGAGGGGAGTGTACAGGGTGGTGGTTGGCGCAGCCTTATCGCCAAGGGGTGGGCACAGGGGAGGAGGGGGCCAGCCGCGGCCTGGCCACGGTGAGCGTGCCACGGCGACGAGGAGCAGGTGGGGAGGAGACGAGGGCAGGTGAGGGGAAGAAGACAAGGAGGAAGGGTGGGCTGGGGTGGTTGGGCCTCGCCCAGGGCGAGGCTTAGGGGTTTTTCTATTTTTTGTTATTTGCTTTTCTTTTCTGTTAGTCCTGTTTGTAATTAGTTTAATGTCTTTTATATCTTTCTACAACATAAAATTTGTTCCAAAATTATGGTTGCATCATAGTTAAGTGCCACAAAAAGTTTGGGCATTAATAAAAATCATTTAGTATCTTGTTTTATTTAAAAGACATTAAATGACACTGTTTGACCACTGTTATTATTTGTTTATCATTTTTAATCATGGTAATAAAATCCCATTTCACTTTTAATATAGCTTACTGTTATTTACGAATTTTATAAAATTGGTTTGACAATTTTTAGTTCATTTAAAATTTGCACTTGTTTATTTTATTCCATGGCAATTTAATAATTCCCAAAGCAATTGTTTTTATTTCATAATACTTTCTAAACACTTTAATAGAATACCCATTGCTATTTAACATGGCCCAAGATTGCTAGGCAATACTATTAATAGTTTTTACAGTGTTGGTTTATCTATGATTTCCATTCCCAATTTAATTCACTTGGCAATACAACAATCCGGCATCCTTGGTTTCATAATCATCTCTGACTTGTGATTCTTGTTGATGACTGGGGTGGATTTGGTTTAACCATGATCAAGTTGATTGACTGGCATCCACAATTCTTGGAGCATAGTTTTATAATTTACCCAATTTGCAAATTTTATCCGGGTTGGAAATTGACAGAGCTATGATCAAAGGTGATCATGGCTTGATCATCAACAGTAATGATCACTAACAGTGGAATCACTGTAGTGATTACTGTTACTGATTCTGAGGGTGTTACAAATCTCCACCACTACAACAATTCTCGTCCCGAGAATTTAAAAAGGTAGTGGTAGGGGTAGGGTTCCGGTTTCATATTCCAGCAATTCTTCGGATGCTTGTTATTCTTCTCGATGAATTTAATCCTTCTCGTTGACGTCTTCATTTTCTGCTTCGGTGCATCCCGTCGAGTTGTCATCCTTTCATCGGAGTCTTCATCGTATTGACGGATAGCGTAGGAGGAATTACTTAAAGGGGTCGGATCGATAGAAGATTAACCAAACGGGGTTGTACAAGGGTATGGGGTACCAAGCACCTCCCGAGTTTAAGCTCAGGGAAGCACATCGAGAGAAATTAAAAAAGGCATATGAAGTTTCAAGCGGATATGTAAGCATTCAAAGATGATAACGGAGGATGAAAAGGGGTCCAGAGCATCAGGCATAAGCACTGAGTCTGATATCGAACTGAATATCACAAGGTAGAGGGCTCGTGAGTTGCATACGAGGTCAAGCAAGAAGAATATCCTCGAGAACTGTGGGTTATGGGCCCACATTGAATAAGAAGGGTGGCGACAAACAATGCGATCAAGTTGCAAGGTAAGTCAGAGAACATCTTGTTAGCTATGTCGGTAACAACATCAGTGCCAAGGGCGAGGGACGCAGAGAACCATTTTCCTACTCGTTAAGACGAGGCGGACCAATTGGAAAAGTTCTCGTCCATCGGTGGTCACCGAAAAGTCATCAACAATCGTAACTGGTTGTACAGACAATGTAGCACACCAAAGTGTTTACATAAGCAGGGAATTGTCACTACTCAGATAAGTACAATACAAGAAGTAAGATTAAACAGACCAATGGAAGGGAAAATGTGATGATACACAAGTATCAAGTGTATATCTTTCCCAAGGGAAAGCAGAGCAAGATATGCATGACCAAGTTTGTATTGACAAGGAGTCAGCGGAGGTTGTCGATGATAACACAATTCATCGAGGGGCAAGGATGGTATTTCTCGTCATGAATTCAATAGACCCATGGGAGAAGTCAAAATGTTGACGATGACCTCGACACATTATGCCGAGAGGTTTCAAGAGGATGAATCGAATAGCGGCGACCTCAAGCAAAACGAATGGTGGATCAAAAGGTATTCGGTGTCTGCGGTTGAAAACAACCCAGAACCCATGGAGTGGTTACGACAGGGAAAGGTATTGTTCCATCAAAATTCATTAGAGCTAGTGCAAGGCATGATGTCCTCGAGGTACCAGAAGGTAATACTCGAAGGTAGGATGGAGGATCATAGGTGCAGCATAATTTATACCAAGGGGGTAATTATCTTTACGAGAAGCTTTCCTGATATGTCCTACATCGTATCTATGGGCATGAACACAAGGTTCAGGGTCGACTCCCACTTCATCAATGCATAACCTTTCATCTACTTCTCGATTTCGGGGAGGTGGTAGGATTGCAAGTTCATCTGACGGGAGGCCAGTAGAGTATAACCCGCATAAAATTTGGGTTCATACCAATTAGGGAAGCATAAGGTTAACCCATCGGGGTATTTGGAACTCATACAATAGACATCAGAGGCGAGGGATACCAGTTCGAAAGCAGATGGCTGACGACACCGAGTAGATGATATCATTCGTCAGAGGCAGTTGAAATCAGGGAAAATTCACGAATGACTTAGGGCACAAGGGAATGGTAGGTAGTAATCCACCAAAAGGTCAGGTGGGGTACAGAGAGTCGGGTGTGAGTATCGGTACTCAACCATAAGAAGAAACAATACAAAGGCATTTGACGATAAAGCATCTGACTAGCTCAACGCTTAAGTACAAAGGAATTATGATTTCCATATCGGTGTATCAGATTTAGATACATCGATTAAACATGGGTAATTTGAATAGAAGTATGATGGTCAATCAATCAAGGTTTGATTTACCGAGTTCCAGCTCATGTCCGGAATGACGTCTGAGCCGAAAGAATGGATTCATAGGGGTTACCCGATGATCGCGTGCATCCGCACACATGATGATTGAACATATCAGAACGACAATGACAAGGGGTGTCAATGAAGAATACTTAGACATATGTAATTATCCATCATGCCAGCAGGTAAGAAGAATCTCCAAAGCAGTCGGCTGCAAAGGATTCACAAGACAACAAAGAGTATTTCGGGGTACTTTGCAACAACAAGAGCATCTGGGATTGAACAGATGAACGGAAGGTATAGGTGATTATCCATACGGGTATATCGATGGCAGGGAATCGCCAAGGCAATTAACACATAGGTTCTCGGGATTTCATCGAAGGGTATCGTCGGAATCTTCTGGCGAAGTAAGCGATCATCTGGAATCCAGTGCTCTCCGGAAGGAAGGAGGTACGAGAACCTAATGTCAGAGTTAGAAAAATCTTTAACGCGAAAGAGAAGAGAGATCAGAGTCCCAGAGTAAAGGTACGGAGAAAAATATCCTAATACCACCTAGTTTTTACGACGTGGGCCGATAAGCCACACATCGGTGTTAGTAAAGTAGTTTTGAAAAGACTAGACTCGACTTCGACCAAGGAGTTGGTGGGGTGGCTTCCTACAGGCAGCCGGCTCAGATACCAACTTGTGACGCCCCCAAAATCAACCCGTGTACAGTAATCATACACGCAGGGTACACGGCTGAGATTAGGGTGCCACGGTGAGAATATCATAGCACAACACTAAACACAAAAGGATAAACAAATATGTTACAATACCAGGGATCACGAGGATCCGAATACATAAGTCATACAAGCCATAATATCTGAGTACAGACATAGTTAGTCAAGTTTTGCCTTAAGAAGGCTAGCACAAATCACATCAGAGATACAGATCGAAAAGGCGAGGCCTCCTGCCTGGGATCCACCGAAATACTCCTGGTCAACGGGTAACTCGACGTCGTAGTAGTCGCCTCCGGGGTACTCCTGCTCCTGGGCTCCAACGTCGGCTACAGCGGCCGATCAGGCAAAGCAAAAAAGGGAAATAAAGCAAAGGTGAGTATCTAGCATACCTACGAGTCTTACTTCCGCTACTAAGTATTATGCATTGTATCAACGGAAAGAAGAGGCTGTATATAGTGGACTGCAAGGTAGAAATCAGAATAAGGGTAAGAAGCTAGGCCTATCGAAGACTAGCATCTTCCGACGATGTCTTGCAGCATGAGGTAAGAATCAGCCAACAGTTTATATAAAGCATAAAGTAACAATGCAGCAGAAGTTGCTGCAGCATTGTATAATAATAAGTTGTAATAATTAACAATGCCTCCGAGTTCCCTCCTCGACTCCCCTGCGAGGAAGCAAACCCGGAACCATACAGTTTAATAGTAATAGTTTGTAGTGGTAAGATCCAGCTTCAGCATAAAGCGTCCTGTTACCGTGGACATGGCTATCCGAATAGATTAATCGTCCCTGCAGGGGTGCACTTGTGTTACACTACACGCACGGATCTCTAGGGTGGAGGGAACCTTGTTAGGGAACGCTCCACCGAGGCTATCCGACACTTCGCAGCCCATCTTTCAAACTCAACAGAGAGGCCATCCGCCGGTCTAAATCCTAAGTACGTCGGGCCTTGGACCCCAACCCGAACGGACTCCTGCACGGTGCGTGGCTGGCCGGTGAAGTTGAAGCAAATCCAAATAAGACACCACCGCGCGAGCAAATAAGACAACACCACTTCCCGGCAATCAAACGGCATTACTGCTGACGTGTGAAGAGTCCTCGGACGACACTACGAAGCAGAGGAGCCCATAACTCGTAATTCCCACGGGTAGGTAGTGCGTACATGGCATATAGACAACTCAAGACATCCACTGAACCATTAGTTATTTTAATTAACCTGCGTGACAACCGTTATCGTTGCCTCAACTTAACTGACCCGCAGACAACGAAAGCAGCCAGGACCACCAGTACATCGGTGCCTGCCCTGTCGTCCCACCAAGTCACTGCGGTTACCAACAAGGTGAACCGTCTCCTTACCTTGTCTCGCATGTGCTCCTGGAGGAGCTCGACTTTCGTAGTTTGGTAACTCTCGCGGCCAACGATCAGGGGCCAAGCACACCGGTACACTGGTCGTACCCTCCCTGTCGTCCCGTCGCAATACCTCTCGCGGGCACCGTTGGGTCGCCCGACTTCTTACCTGAAGGACAACCGTTGCTCAGGTACCTAGAGCGGCTATATAGAGTCAACAACGAGTGGAGTACGAGGATTACTCCTTGATAGCTCCACTTGATGTGGCTCGACAGAGCCGAGTTAGGGGCCTGAGGCGGTGTCTGCATTGTACCGTACCTGTGCAATTATAATCATCGTATCCGCGTTCACTCCCCGGAGTGATCATGGCCCTCTATCTAATCCTAGCTAACAATGCGCAGGGCTCACTGCTGAATATAATATATATATTTATGTAGGCAACATAGGGTAAAGGAAGGTACATCAAGGGGCGACAATAACAGGCTATGGAATTGAATAGGATTGTAATGTAGCAGCAGCAGTAACAATGCCTAGTGCAAGAAATGTACGGAAAGATAGGCGATATCTGGGGAAGAGAATGGCTCTGCTTGCTAGGAAGCTCGACGGTAGGGGTAGGGTCGTCGACGAAGTAGTCGTACTCAGCAGCGGTGTAGTCGGCGGCAGCAGCGGGGTCTACCGGAGATTAAGGGGGGAGAAACAGTAAATACAAAGCAAGCATATACAAACAGATGCATGACATGAAAGAGGCAATGCTAACGGTGTCCTAACGCAGTGCAATGCACGTTGCTCGGAGCGGGAATTCATCCGGGGATGAACTGCCAGCTTCGGGTGATTACCGGACAAGGTGTCCGGAGGGGGAAGGTACCATGCCGGAGGTGTCGTGGACATCCGACAAACATGTGAACGGTGTATCCGTGTTAGTTGATCCATTCTGAACAACTTTCGTGTTCGAAATAAATTCATCCGGGTACTTTAGCAGTACCGGACAATTTATCGGACAGTCAGTCCGGAGGGGGACGGTTCGATGTTCGTTGTGTTAGAGGGGTGTGGTAGACATACGGATAGCGTATTCGTATTCGTTATATTTTTCTGATCAATTTTCATGTATAAAGTTTTTGAATCTGAGTTACGGTTTAAAAGATATTAATTTCTAAAATTTAACGTATTTTTAAAAGAATTTCTGGAATTTATTTTATTATTAAACAAACATTATCCAGAACAGGAACTTTGACTGGTCAAACCTGACATGAGGGTCCCACATGTCAGCCTCAAAGTAAATAATATTCCATTTTTTTAAATTCTTACAAGTGGGGCCCAACAGTCATACTCATAGGTTTAATAAAATCATTAAATATCTAATAGCACATGGGGTCCACATGTCACTGACCTATTAGTCTAAATAGAGTTTAATTAACAGGGATTAATCTGCAAGGGCCCACATGTCACTCACTGCTTTATTTAATTAATTCTTAAATATTAAACTGCCAGGTGGGCCCCAAGTGTCAATGACACGGAACTAAATTAAACAAATTTTAATTATTAAAAGTGGGATGGGGCCCAGGTGTCATAGGTCCAGGGGGATTTTATTTTATCTAACAGTTTTGATTAAGGGGGGTTAATTATCCATTGGCTAACCATCTAACCAACGGGTCCCACCGAACAGTGACCGGGGATCACGCCGTCGACGAGATGGCCGCGGCCGGTGAGACAGAGCTTGCCGGAGTCGAGCTAGCGCTCGATTCCGGGCACCATTTGCGATGGGATCAAGTCCTACGGGTTACTGGCGGCGAGGCGCGGCGAGTGGTGGCGGTGGATTGGTCGGAGACCCATCAGAGCAACGACGTCGTCGTGACTTGTTGGCGGTCAGAACGGGGCACGACGAAGACGACGATTTGAACGCGCCCGCGACGATTGAATGGACTAGGGGGTTACTACGCGTTGCGGGGAGCACCAAGGGGCCGAGCCCATGACCATTTGGTCATCTGAACCTCGCCGGTGGTGAGCGTGGCGGCCGTCAGAACACGGCCAAAGGGGGTTACTGGCTGGGGGAGAGAGACAGCGGGAGGAATTGGCGTTGGCGCCCATGCTTACAGGGAGCCTGTAGGTGTGCTTAAGCTGCTCGGGGAAGGCGTGGTGCAGGCGAATCGCGACGGCGGAGCGACGGTGATGCAGAAAAGGAACGGTGGCCGTGTGCTGTGTGTGGAAGGCCTCGGCTCGATTCCTCCAGTGTGTTGACGAAGATGGCAACGACGCGCACGGTGGACACGTCGGCTGGGGTTGTGGGGCGCAATGGCCGCGCCGGTCCATGGCCATGGCGACGACGGTGCTGGCAGGACTTTCCCCCGACGGGTGCGGCGAGGAGGAGGGGGAAAGTGGGGAGGGGAGTGTCCAGGGGGGTGGTTGGCGCAGCCTTATCGCCAAGGGGTGGGCACAGGGGAGGAGGGGGCCAGCCGCGGCCTGGCCACGGTGAGCGTGCCACGGCGACGAGGAGCTGGTGGGGAGGAGACGGGGGCAGGTGAGGGGAAGAAGACAAGGAGGAAGGGGGTGGGCTGGGGTGGTTGGGCCTCGCCCAGGGCGAGGCTTAGGGGATTTTCTATTTTTTGTTATTTGCTTTTCTTTTCTGTTAGTCCTGTTTGTAATTAGTTTAATGTCTTTTATATTTTTCTACAACATAAAATTTGTTCCAAAATTATGGTTGCATCATAGTTAAGTGCCACAAAAAGTTTGGGCATTAATAAAAATCATTTAGTATCTTGTTTTATTTAAAAGACATTAAATGTCACTGTTTGACCACTGTTATTATTTGTTTATCATTTTTAATCATGGTAATAAAATCCCATTTCACTTTTAATATAGCTTACTGTTATTTAAGCATTTTATAAAATTGGTTTGACAATTTTTAGTTCATTTAAAATTTGCACTTGTTTATTTTATTCCATGGCAATTTAATAATTCCCAAAGCTATTGTTTTTATTTCATAATACTTTCTAAACACTTTAATAGAATACCCATGGCAATACTATTCATAGTTTTTACAGTGTTGGTTTATCTATGATTTCCATTTAATTCACTTGGCAATACAACAATCCGACATCCTTGGTTTCATAATCATCTCTGACTTGTGATTCTTGTTGATGACTGGGGTGGATTTGGTTTAACCATGATCAAGTTGATTGACTGGCATCCACAATTCTTGGAGCATAGTTTTATAATTTACCCAATTTGAAAATTTTATCTGGGTTGGAAATTGACAGAGCTATGATCAAAGGTGATCATGGCTTAATCATCAACAGTAATGATCACTAACAGTGAAATCACTGTAGTGATTACTGTTACTGTTTCTGAGGGTGTTACAAGTTGGAACCAACTCTATATTGGTTTTGTGTAACACCCCGGGTGTGTGTCACGCTACAGTAGTCCAACAGTAATCACCTAGTTAATGGTCATGTCATCATGATTAGGCCCGGGTTAAACAACCTTGATCGATTTGAGCTCAAATTCAAACCGAATAAAAAATTGTAGAAACAAGTGGAAATTAAACTTGACCCAAAAATTGTGCAAACAATTTTATAAAATGTCTAAAAGTCAGTAGACCAAGATACCATGGTGGTGGATATTTATTACAGCATTCAAATATTTTAAACTATTTAAACGGTAGCTAAA
Source organism: Bromus sterilis (assembly GCA_950022295.1). Taxonomy (NCBI): domain Eukaryota; kingdom Viridiplantae; phylum Streptophyta; class Magnoliopsida; order Poales; family Poaceae; genus Bromus; species Bromus sterilis. The sequence goes on along the minus strand of OX465596.1, from coordinate 338,699,909 downwards.
ACAATCCCAATTAATTCCTTTTGGATAAAATAAATATGCAAATGATTTTATTTTGACCCCAAACTTTATGTGTCAACTTAGGATGTTACAAAATATTTAATTGGATCAGTGGCACAATTTATAAAAGTTATTTGGTACTTATAGTAAATAAAACAGTGAGTAAAAGAAAAGAAAAATGAATTGCAGGGAGATTAAAAGTCGCGAAACTCATGTGCCCGGTCCAGCCCACATCTTCCCCCCGCCCACCCAGCCCGCCAGCACGATCCCCTTCCCCTGTTCCTTTCCCCCGTGCGTGTCGAGCATCCCTGGCCGCCATGGTTGTTCTCGTCGTCGTGTCGTCATCTTCGTGGTTCCTCGGCAAGGTTAAAGGTCCCCAGCGCCCCCTGGAACCCTAGCCGCCCCCCTGCTCCTCCTTACTCGCGCCGCCGCTCTCCCTCCCTCTCTGTTGCCCCTCCCCGAGCTCGCCGTTCGAGCTCGTGACCGCGCCGCCGTCTTCCCCATGGCCAACGACGACGACATGCTGAGCGGCCATGTCCGGTGGCTTCCCCGTCCTCCTCCTCGTCTGCCTGCGTGGCCCATCGAAGTCGAGGCGTTCTCCTTCGCCGGAATCAAGCTTTTCCCCGCCGCCACAGCCGTCGTCGACCTCGCCGATTCGCCGCGCCCTGACCACCCTGACCTCGTGCGTGCCCTGCACCAGCCTCCCCTCGGTGAGCCGCCCCCGTTCCACCCCTTTCCCGCACGAAATCGCCGTCGTAGGCTTCCATCACCATTGTTCCCGTCCACGCCGGGGCTTCCTGTCCGTTGATGCCGAGCACCGCCGTGACCTCGGGCGCGGGCTGGGCTCTCACTCCTCTCCCCTAGCTACGCCCAGGATCCCCTATGTACGCATCCTCGCCACCTCCATTGACGCCATGCCTGTGTGCTGCTCGCCGCTGCAGCTACTAACCACGGCCATGGCCATGGCCATGGGCGTGGTGTGTTGTACGTGTGTGCGTTGTGTGTATCTGGGTGCAGGTGGGCTTGGTGGTGTGGTGTGTGTGCGTGTTTGTAGCGTGGGTGTGGGGGCTCTTGTTGCCTCCGGCGGCTGGCGCTACAGTGGCCGGCCGCGCCGTCCTCTGGCCAGTGTCCATGGCCACGCTCCCCTCTCCACTCGCCCCTGCAAATGCTACTGCAGTTATCTGCTAGCTGTTGTTGCTGCTACTGAATGATGCTATTGCTGCATGTAGTACTCCTACTGTACCACTTTTGGCAGCTTCAAATTAACAACAATACGATTCCAAAATTGACTGAAAATAATATGAACAGATAATAGACATAACCAACTTTATTTTGTTCCATTGGGTCAACTCTTTTTGATGCATAGATTAAATCCTATAAAAATCACAAAACTCAGATTTCTGCTAACAGAAAAATTGTTGTGTCACCAGTGCTATATTAGAACAAATTTTGGACATGATACAATACCCTACTATGGCAGATAATGGCATAACCTTGTAGCACACTTGTTGTATATCAAAATACCTTTAGGATTCATACTCAATAGAGCTATAGATTTGATGCAATCGTCAATCAAAGTTTGCTAAGTTTAACAATTTCTAAAGATATCATTAAGTGGCATTTTTCCGTAAAATATTTGATCGAGTAGATGAACTCTAATAAATTTGGTTTTCGTACCAGATTATAGATCACAGAAAAGTGCTCAGAATTGATATAGGACACAAATTTTTCGGTTTGGCAGAACCATAAACCGTAGCCTCCCGGAAATGCTAAATAATGTTTAGAATAGAATTCCCAGACTTAGTAAAATTTAGGGAATCCAAATGAGACAATAACGAGTTGACCCCACTTGATATTAAATAAATAAAAGGTTTATTTAAATGCCAGAGGATGACGTGTAGGCCCCATGCTATTTTAGACTAAATAAAATGAATTGTTTAACACTGTCTATGACAGGTGGTCACTGTTTTGGATAATGTTTAATTAAATAATAAAAGAAATTCATAAAATTGATCTAAATAATTAAAACTTTGGAATTTAATATCTTTTAAATCGTAAGTCGGATCAAAATAAGTTATACATCAAAATTGATCAGAAAAATATAACGAATACGGATAAGCTATCCGTATACTAACCACACCCCTCTAACACACCGAACATCGAATTGTCCCCCTTCGGACGGTCTGTCCGATGATTTGTTCGGTATTGTCGAAATATCCGGATGAATTTTTTTCTGAACACGAAAGTTGTTCAGAATAGCTCAACTAACACGGATACACCCTCCATACGTTTGTCGGATGTCCACGACACCTCCGGCATGATACCTCCCCCCTCTGGACACCCTGTCCGGTAACTACCCGGAGCTAGCATATCATCACCGGATGAATTCCCGCTCTGAGCCTGATACATCGTACTGCGTTAGAACACCGACATCGATACATTTGCCATGTCATTCATATGTTTGCATTGCTTGCTTTGTATTTACTGTTTCTTCCCCCCCCCCCCCTTATCTCCGGTAGACCCCGCTGCTACCGCCGACTACACTGCTGCCGGGTACGACTACTTCGTCGACGACCCTGCCCCTACCGTCGACCTTCCAGGCAAGCAGAGCCATTCTCTTCCCCAGATATCGTCTACCATTCCGTACTTTCTTGCACTAGGCATTGTTACTGCTGCTGCTACGTTACAATCCTATTCAATTGCATAGCCCGATTTTGTCGCCCCTTGATGTACCTCCTTTATCCTATGTTGCCTATTATATTTATGCATTATTCAGCAGTGAGCCTTGCGCTTTGTTAGTCTACTAGGATTAGATAGCGGGCCGTGAACACTCTGGGGAGTGAACGCGGATACGATAATTATAAACTGCACATGTACGGTACATGCAGACACCGTCTAAGGCCCCCTAGCTCGGCTCTGTCGAGCCACATCAAGTGGAGTTACCGAGGAGTAATCCTCGTACTTCACTCGTTGCTGACTCTGTATAGCCGCCCTAGGGACCTGAGCAACGGTTGTCCTAAAGGTAAGAAGTCGAGCGACCCAACGGTGCCCGTGAGAGGTATATTGTCGGGAACGACAGGGAGGGTACGACCGACGTTACTGGCGTGCTTGGCCCCTGCTCGTATCTCGCGAGAGTTACCAAACTACGAAAAGTCGAGCTCTAGCAAGAGAAAACGCGAGACAAGGTAAGGAGACGGTTCACCTTATTGGTAACCGCAGTGACTTGGTGGGACGCCAGGGCAGGCACTGATGTACTGGTGGACCTGACTACGTTGACCGCGGGCCGATTAAGTCGAGGCAACGATAACGGTTGTCACCCAGGTTAATTAAAATGCTAAATGGTTCGGCGGATGTCTTGAGTAGCCTTTTTGGCTTGTACGCACTACCTACACGTGGGACGAGGAGTGTGGGCTCCCCTGCATCGTAGTCTCGTTCGAGGGTCTTCAGACGTCAGCAGTATCGCGGGCTGATTGCCGGGAAGTGGTGTTGTCTTCTCTTGCTCGAGCGGTGTATTTGTATTTGCTTTGATTTTGCTTCACCGGCCAGTCACGCACCGTGCAGGAGTACGTTCGGGTTAGGGTCCAAAGCCCGGCGTAAATAGGATATAGTCCGGCGGATGACCTCTCTGTTGATTGCCGAAGGATGGGCTACTTTGTGTCGGATAGCTTTGGTGGAGCGTTCCCTAACAAGGTTCCCGCCACCCTGGAGATCCGAGCGTCGTAGAGTCACGCCAGTGCACCCCTGCAGGGAAGATTAATCTATTCGAATAGTCGTGTCCACGGTAACAGGACGCTTTATGCTGAAGCTGGATCCTACCACTAGAAACTACTACTATTAGACTGTATGGTTCCGGGTCTTCTTCCTCGCAGGGAGTTGAGGAAGGGAACTCGGAGGCATTATTATTATTAATCATTACAACTTACTATTATACAATGCTGCAGCAACTCCTGCTGCATTGTTATTACATTTCTGCTATTGAACTGTTGGTTGTTTCTCTTCTCATGCTGCAAGATATCATCGGAAGATGCTAGTCTTCGATAGGCCTAGCTTCTTACCCTTATTCTGTTTTCTACCTTGTAGTCCACTATATACAACCTCCCCTTTCCATTTGATACAAATGCATAAATGCTTAGTAGCGGACGTAAGACTCGCGGGTATGCTAGATACTCACCTTTGCTTTATTTCCCCTTTATGTTTTACCTGATCGGCCGCTGCAGTCGACGTTGGAGCCTTGGAGTCCAGGAGCAGAGGATCCCCGATGTCGACCACCGCAACATGAAGATCCCCGGTGCCTTCTACGACGTCGAGTTTTCCTCGTTGACCAGAACTAGTTTGGAGGTTCCCAGGCAGGAGGCCTCGCCTTTTCGATCTGTTGTTATTTTTGCTAGCCTTCTTAAGGCAACCTTGTATTCTTGTGTCTGTACTCAGATACTATTGCTTCCGCTAACTTTGTGCTCTTGAGCTGTTGTATTCGAGCCCTCGTGGCCTCTGGCTTATATTATACAGCTTGTGTTATTTTATTTGTAGAGTTGTGTTGTGATATCTCACCGTGAGTCCCTAATCTCGATCGTGTACCTTGTGTGTATGATTACTGTACACGGCTTGATTTTGGGGGCGTCACAAGTTGGTATCAGAGCCGACTGCCTGTAGGACACCCCCTTCCAACTCCTTGGTCGAAGTCGAGTCTAGTCTTTGCAAAACTACTTTACTAACAGTGTCTTGTGGCTTATCGGCCCACGTCGCAAAAACTGGGTGGTATTAGGATCTTTTTCTCCGTACCCTTACTCTGGGACTCTGATCTCTCTTCTTTTTCGGATTAAATATTTTGCTAACTCTGATATTAGGTTCTCGTGACTACTTCCTCCCTGAGAGACCCTCATTACAGATGATCGCTTGCTTCACGAGAAGATACCGAAGACTACTCTCCGATAAAACTCTCGAGACCATATGTGCCGATCACCTTTACAATTCACTGCCACCGATAAGTGTGTATGTATAACCACATACACGTTCTCTTCATCCATTCAACCCCAGTTGCTCTTGTGTTCACAAGATGCATCAAAATAATTTCCGTTGTTTCGAGAATCCTTTGACCCTACTGCCTTGCAACTTCTTTTCACCTTGCGGATAATTCCTCACATTTAACGAGGATTCGTTCATCCTAAGTGGTTCAGGTGATTCCCAAAATACTTTGAAATACTATTCGGTCTCACGACAATCCTCGGCAGCCTACTACATTGGAGATTCTTCTTACCTGCTTGCACTATGATTAATCCCGTTTATCTCGTAGTCTTTGATGACCTCCATTGGCATTGCCATTCTGACCTGTTGAATCATCATGTGCGCGAGTGCACAAAATCATCAGTTGATCCCTATGAATCCATTATTCTGGCTCAGACGTCGTTCCGGACATGAGCTGGTTCTCGGTAAATCAAACCTTAATTGATTAACCGTCAAGCTTCTATTCAACTTATTCATGTTTGATCGATGTATCTGAATCTGATACACCGATATGGAAGTCATAATTCCTTTGTACTTAAGCATTGAATTATTCTGCTGCTTCTGTCATCTGATGCCTTTGCATTCTTTCTCCTTATGGTTGAGTACCGATACTCACACCAGACTCTCTGTATGCCGCCTGACCTTTTTGCTGGATTATGACCTGTCGTTCCCATTTTGTCCTAAATTCTTGAGGAGCATCCCCTGATACGAAATGCCTTTGGCGAACGGTATCATCTGCTCCGTGTCATCAGCCTTCTGCTTTCAAACTGGTCCCCTTACTCTGGTTGATTGTTGTATAGATTCGTAAAATGTCCCTATGGGTTGTATCTATGCTTCATCCATCTGTGTGAACCCATGAACTTCTGCGGGACACACTCTACTGGTGTTACGCCAGATAAATTTCCTACTCTACAACTTCATCGAAAGCGAGAGGTGAATGGAAGGTTATGTGTTGAAGAAGTGGGAGTCGACCTTCAACTTGTGTTCATGCCCATGGATACGATGTAGAACTTATCATGAAAGCTTCTCGTAAAGATAATTCTTCCCTTGGTATGAATTGTAAGGCCCGATATGTGGTACTGTTCCAGATCTAGATGTTTCCATCTAGATCCGGGGACGAAGCACATATCGGTCCCACCGTGACATATGACAAAGTCATATGCCCCGGATTTCCAACATGATATCACAACATTACAGATACAAGGATACAACATCTCATACAATCGGCATACAACTGCCTCAAATACAATACAACAGCGGAAGATACATGTCTGAGTACAGACTACAAACAAATGCCTACTGGCAAAGAGAAAAGCATTGATCCCATAACCACACGGGTCCAGGCCCTTCGTCGGGATCCGCCTAACTAGTCGTTGTCGAGTCTCCACGTGAAACTTCAATCACCATACATGTTGTCGATCGAGAACCCTGAAAAGAGTTTGGGGGTAGTATCATGAGTACAGAAGTACTCAGCATCCAACTGTAGTGGTCATCTGACCCAGCAAGGACTTCATCACTCGTCATTCTAGGACAACTAGTAGTTTACGGTAAGGAAGGGGTAAGTGGTGAGGTTGCTTCCGCACTAGCATTTATGAAGTGGCTAACGATCTAGAGAGTAAGATAAGGAGCCAAGCATTCGATGAGGAATCGCCTCCAACAAGTCTTGCTATCAACTACTTACGCAAACATAACACCTATCCTATCCTTGTCCTCCTCTTCGCATCCCGACGAAGAAGAAGCAGTCAATGCACACACACACGTTGATCAAGTTATATTAAGATTATCTCAGTTGTTGTTGTCTATGAACAAGGAGTAGGTCTCAAGTCGTCCATAACCGTGGAAACGGCTTCTCGAAAAGATTTAACCCTGCAGGGGTGTACCAACTGCCCATTACAAGGCTCCGCACGCACGTCCATCTCTCTCAGTTGCTACCCATGATAGGCAACCATTTTATGATTTAGTCCAAAGAGATCCGGAACGACAGGTCCCTCTAACTAACAACGCACAAATCCGGGTGGCCCGCGGTGAGTCGACATCCAACTCAAAAGCCGGCCGCGCTCTCGAATCGGCCTCTATCGTCTGGACGAGGTCGGGATAACCTACCCTCGCCCGGGCAGGCTCCCTAGATTCCAGATTTGGACCAACAGGATATACCATGCCACTGGCCCAGTTTGTTTTAAATCCACTGGCTGCAGACCAGTTACGCACACGGTTTCTCAAATGGTAAAATCAGCTTGGGCCACCACTAGAAATGTTTGAAGCTAGGTAGGTAAGAAAAGGGGACCCCATAAAATCCCACACGCGGTTAGGCACGCTCAGTCTTAAAACCAATACCCGGAACTCGGTGCCTAGTGACTCGAATGGAACAAAGCGTCGGGGCGGGATAGCCTAGACCTTCCATCCTTCGTCGAATATAGTCAACATTATAATAATCATATCATCAACAACAGTAATAATAATGTGATATCCCAAACCAAGGAGTAACAGGGTAACATCATAGCATCCTAAGCATGCATACTAAGCAGGGGCTGAGCAACGAGCAATAGTAACATAGCAGTACAAGGTTTGCTGGGAGGGGACATGGCTGTATCGATTTGAAAAAGGTTGTAAACATGTGGTAGGATAAAACATCGAGCCTAACCTAGACTAGCATGCAAACCGCTGGTTGAAATAGAATGGATCATAAGTAATGTATAGTCCTTGCCTATTGATAAGTCGGGTTCCGAAGGTGTAGTTGATCGCAAGCTCGCATCGTCTCCGAGAGGTACCCGCGGAAGCACACAAGAGGGTAAACACTGGAAAGCAATCAACGAGCAACCATCTATTACTACGAGGCTGTCGGGACCCGGGGTTAGCGTATGCAAGTACAGTTAAGACATAATCATATGGAGAGCCGAGAACCGCACCCACTTGTCTAAGCAGACAAGGCCAAGCACTGAACATTCTCGGAAAGCATCGTACGTGAGGGGCATCCCATCCAGGCCGGATGATCAACTGTGATGGGTCCTCATCGTCCGCACACAAGTCTAATGATATGGGTGGTGAACTCCCATATTCAAAGACAAGTCGCCTCAACCATACTATTGACTATCTCAAAACTCTTACATAGACTTACTCCAGCCCGATCACTTAGTCGGGGTCTAGGGCGGGCTCGACCATACCACAAAGTGTGCACGAGACGGAGTCTCGAGCAATCGCATCGCGATGCCCCAAGCTGCGCACATCTAAGGGCCACTTGGTGTATGAAAGACCGCCAGCCAGAACACAACTAAGGTCTCGAAAACCCATACAAAGACATGCATGTTATAAACATACACGCAGCACACATGCCTTGTATGAACAGTAGGTACCATTGCAATTCTCTACAAAGTGTACATTTTATTTATAACTCTTATAGAGTACACACAGAGATCACATACATGTGATCCAACATTACAACATAAAGCGGAAGCAAATTATGTCTGAGTACAGACAAGTTTAACAAATTGGCTTAAGAAGCCTTATTCAAACATAAAGCCCTCCACGAGGGAACCAATCTGCTCACTGGGACTAGACTAGCTTAACTTCAGTCGTCCAGCTCGATGAAGAAGCCACCTTCGGGGTCAGTGGCGTCATCTAAAACATAGATTAAGCAGACGTGAGTACAAAGGCGTACTCAGCAAGACTTACATAGGAGCTATACTACTCATGCACATGTATCAAGGTAAAGGGAGGTGGGGTTTACTTGCAGAAATGCCAGCTTTGACTTGGCTAATCCTGAACTACGAGTACCAGACTTTGAGGTAAGAAGCGTACACGAGTCCACTACTTTCTCCAACCAATACACCACTATGGTTCCTTCCTCGACTTCCCCACGAGAAAGCACGCCATAGCACTCACACTTATCTTGGTGTGTTTTAGAAGTATCCGGTTCAAGTTATCTAATAATGAAGCTAAGCTTTCCAAGTAGTCCATAACCGCGGACGCGGCTATTCGAATAGTTTTGTTAACCTTGCAAGGGTGTACCGCTACACACACATGACCATCATTTACCGCCTTTGATCTCGACACCATTCAAGGGGTGCCAGCGAGGATGCTCACCACAACTGTTACCTCATAGCCTATCTAGTCCAAGAAATCCGCCTACTTGGGTTGGTTACCACAATCGTGAACCCGGCCGGTTTACCGAAGTGGACCCAAGCGATGTGTGCGTGGTGCATAAGCCGGTCTCGGGTGAGCCGTTCTCTCACTTAGCATCCAGGCCACAAGCCTACCAGAACTCCGAACTACTGCGACATCTGGACATCGAAAGGGATGAGTTAATAGGTTGAGAGGGGTCAGTGAGCCCAATGTGTGGTTGTACTCTTCATCTTGGATCACCACACAAGAACTCGGACTTAGGGCGGTGTTCAACGAGACAACCCACCGTGTACTCCTACACAGCCTCTCATCGTTCACCTTGTATTAGGGTCGATTCACCAACACTTTTCTACCATCATCAACATGATCATTCCCATCCCGACTCACATCACAATAACAACATGGTATCATACTAAGCATGCAATAAGCGGTAACATTTGCAGGGGCCACATGATATCAAACAACTCCTACAGTTGCTAGGATTGTGGTTTGCTTACTACTGTGACAAAATGATAGGTCATGCAAAGGAATGGGTTCATCTATGCGGTAGAAACGAAGCATGGTGATCATCCTAAACAATGCATAAGCGAGACATGAGAGGGAAGTGGGATTTTATCGACATGATCAATGGGGTTTTGCTTGCCTTGCTGACGAGGTTCGGGTTCTGGATCTTCAGCGAAGGGGGTGACCTCTTGCTCCGGTTCCACCTCTACTCGGCAAACAAAGCACGAAGTAGCAATCAATATGAATGCAATGCTCAAGCACATGATGGAATGTTAAAGCTTGAAGTATAATTTTGATGTGTGAGGCAATTCCATTTAAGTGGAATATATTGCATTTAAAATGCAAATTCAAACTCCACATTTGAATTCAACATTAACCAAGTTATATGTGATATAGTTTGATCATTTTAAATTATCTTCAAATGTGTATGATATGCCTCTGATGTGTAAGTGAAATGTAGCATGTTGCCATGGTTCAAGTTGCCAAAATATTTGAATTGAATTTGATTTAATTTCATTTAAATCAAATAGCAAATGCTACTGATCACATTTTAAATTCAACTCAAACAGAGTTGGAAGTTGCATATTTGGAAAGATAATTTTCTCCTGATCATTTTTCATATATTATTTGTCCAATTTGGAGTTAATATGAATTTTCTATGAATTTCCAAAGTTTGGGGTATTTTCTGGATTTTCTGGAATTCTTTTAATCATTTTGATTTTCTGGAAATTCATAAATTCGATTTATTGCGCAAGTGCTGACGTCAGGGGGGGCTGACAAGGGGGTCCCACCTGTCATTGACTGGGTTAACTTAACCCGTGGGTTAAATTAATCCAGTGGCTTAATTAAGCCACTGGGCCCACTGGTCAGTGACCCAGGGGTCACTAATTAGGTGATTAACCTGGGGGTTAAGGGCTGACTCGCCGGCGGCTTGACGCCGGCGACTGGACCACGGCGGCGCTGCACGGGGAGGACGATTCCGGCCAAGGGAGGGGAAACGGAGGGCACCAACTTGCTCCTGGAGGTCTCCCGCGTCTTCTGGAGGCATCGGGGGTTCGAGGGGTGCTCGGAATCGACGACGGCGACGACTCCGGCGGCAACAGAACCACGGCGAAGTCGTAGACGACGCTACCGTGCACGGATCGGGCTGAATTCACTCGCGTTCGAAAGCTATCATGCTCAGGAGCCAAACGCACGCGCTGGCTGAGTCGAAGGGGCACAGGGGCGACCTCGAGCTCATCCATGGCGGCGAAGTGCCTCGGCATCCATGGCGGATCCGGCTAGAGTGAGTAAAGGAGGGGGAAAGGTGAGGGTTTTCGTTCGCAAGCTCACCCTGAAACTGTCTGGAGTGGTGGCTTGCTCGGGGAGGCGCTGGAGTTGCCGGAATTCGAACTCGATCCACGGCGGCCGGCGATGAAGACGATGAAGCTAGCGAGCTCGGGGAGGCGTCCGGCTCCGATTCCTTCTGCAGTTCGATGAAGACGACGACGGCGAAGCGATTGGACACCTTGGCTTGACTCCTTGACGTCGATGGCCACGAGTTCTTGCGACGGCGAGCGGCGGCGCTCTCGGGTGGAGGAAGAAATCGGCGAAGGAGGAGGAAGGAGTCGCGCTGGAGGGGAGGAATGGATCAGGACGGGAGAGAGGCGTCTCCAGGCGCGAGAAGGGGCCACGGGGAGGCCTGGAAGCTCTCGGCGGCGACGTGGCGTCCACGGCTGGCCCGGTGGCATTCCACCGAGCAGCTTGGGGGCGCGGGGTGGGGAAGAAGACTCCCCTGCCCCTGGTGGGCCGGCTGGGCTGGGTGGGCCGTCTTCGCCTAGGCGCCAGGTAAGTCTTTTTCCTATTCTGTTTAATCTTTCCTTTCTGTTTTTCTATAATTTGTTCTGTTTAGCTAAAATAAATAGCTAAACATTTTATTAAATGCTGAAAACTTTTATGTGGCCTCATAATAATATAAACTAGCCACTCATAAGCTTTCAACATTTTTAAAATTCAAATGATTTGAATTTTAAATCAAATAGGGGGATTTCTTTAATTCCAAGGTACTGTTTGAATATTTGAAAAATCTATGAGCATGGGATGGGTCCCACATCACTTGATATGTGATCACACTCATTTATAAGACTTTTCAAAACTCTAACATGAATTTTTGGAAAAGATTTTTATCTGGCCTTTTGAATTAATTCATCTGGGGGGTGTTCCTTCTCCCATTTTGATTTTGAATTTGATTTCCAAGATTTCTTTTTGAAATTTTGACATGATGCAAAGGCACTAGCTAACCCTAGCACATACCTAACAGAGGGATCTGACAGAGGCAAACACGGGCAAGCATCAACAAGAAGCAACACGAGACATCGCACCTACCGTCGAGAGCGGTTACTAACAATTTAAGTGGAGTACTCGTCACACACGACGATACCGCACGTTTACGGTGGTTCAAGTTGTGTAGCTACAGGTGATCAAACAACGGTTATTAACATGGCAACTCAAGCAAGCATGGCATATCACACAAACATAGCAAGAGGTGAAGCACAAAGTAAACTATCTATGCTAGTCAATTTAAGTGAGGCACAACCTAAACATGGCATAACACTAAGTGTCGCACGATGATTAAAACATTTGGTACTGTTCTCTCCTAAACCATATTTTAGGTTGGTTAGCAACAGCAAACAATAGCATAAACACAAAGTACACGAAAAACTAATCAAGTTACATATAAAGAACACCCCAGACGGAGTTACGGTTAAAAGGATACAAGCAAAACAAGTTACGGGCACAAACTGCCAACATCACGAAGCACACTTTAGAGCAATGCATAAAGAGGATAATGAATGCAAACATGCTCACAAATGATATGAAATTAAACTAGACATGACAAGGAAGGCATGGCAAAAAGAATCATGCAAAAAGGCATCATGGATCAAAAGATATTAAGCAAACAACATGGCATCGCAAAGTAACAGACTTAGAGAAAAACTGAGGTGGCTGTCGAAAACAGCAGCATAGCAACTTTGGAGCTAAATAACTATATGACCAGCAAGCATATCATGGAAATGCAATACATGTAATGAAAGTAGACATCATGCTTAACAATATGCAATTTGAATCACTCAAATCCGATAAACGGTCGCGACACACTCGTCGACCGAAGTTGCAACAAAATAACAGTTTCAGCAACAGCAGCACATTAACAGCAGGATAGCTACTTTGGAGCAAGATTTAATACAGCTAAAGCACACAAACATGGCAAGTTAAAGCATGGAAATGAAGTACACATGATGCTTAACACAATGGAAAAAGAATCAATGCAATAGGCCTCATGGATGAGTCACAATCATCATGCAAAGTTGCAACAAAATATAAACAACAGCACTTAACAGGAATTTGTAGCAGTTTAACGGCCTGATGCCCACTTCAACACACAATTACACAATCAAGAAGAGCTCAAATGCAAAAAACTTTCTACATACGAATGCTAGAGCAAGCAAAACTGAGCAACTTTCATTTTGGGGGCACCGTCATACGAGCTACGATTTAACGGGAATTCGCATCGCAAAAACAGATCAGCACACAGTTTTACCAGGGACTTAGCCAAAAAAAATAACAATAGAAGAAAAAAAAGGGAAAGGGCGGCCTGGGCCTCACCCAGTTGGGCTCGGCCCATCTGGACGGCTGGAGGCTGGAGGCTTGGACGGCTCAGGCTGGGGCGGCTGGGCCTGCAGATCTGGGCCGCGGGCCCACGTGGGCGTCCAGCATGGAGAGGGGGCGCTGGAGCTCGGGCTCCTCCCGAGCGGCTGGCGGTGGCGGCCGATGCCGGCTCCGGCGAGGACGGCTAGGCGGGGAGGAGGCCGCCGTGGGGTGAGCAGTGGCCGGAGGGCGCCGGCCCCGGCCGGATCTGACCGAAGGCGTGGGGGGCGGCGACCCGTGCGTCTCCAGGGGGCGGCGCGAGGAGCTTCAAGCTCGGCCATGGCGGCGGCTTGGGCGGCCTGCAGGGAGAGGGAGAGGCGGGGTGAGCGGGAGGAGAAGGGGAAGGAAGAGGAGAGGGAAGGGGGAGGAGAGGCGCCGGCGGGAAGGAGAGGTGGTCGGCCGGAGACGACGGCGGCTCCACGGGCATGGAGAGAGAGAGGAGAGAGGAGAGGGGTTGACGTGGCGCAACCGGGCACGTCCGATCGCGCGATCCAACGGCCCGAAAAATTTGGGATCTGGGAGGCAAACTGGGCAAAGTGGAGGGGGTGGCTGCAAATTTTTGGCTAGGGAAACCCTAGAAATGGGTGGGAGTGTGGTGGTCTTTATATAGCCCCGGTGGCTGGCAGTTTGCAAAAACATCCCCGGTTTTTCTCTCGCGCGCGCGGTGCTCACGTTTCTGACCGCCGGGGGTCCGCGGTACCTCCGATTCGGGTAAAACTTCGAACTGCGCGATCAGTGCGTCGAGCCGGCGGAGTTCACCTCGTGCTGGAACCGTTCCGAGAACACTTTCCGGCGCGCTATAAAAATAACCCGTTTAATTATTAAACGGGGTTTTTCGTTCCGTTGGTTGCGGCTGGTCTCGTGCGGTCTTCGCGAAGGTGATCGGGTGAAACCCGGTGTCGCAAAGGTCGAGTGTCAGGGTGGCAAGGGTCGGTCTCCGTCCGGTACAAGATAAGAGGGGGAAAAATAATCGTCGATCGATAAATCGGGGATGCAAACACCGCAAACAAATCAGACAATCAAACAATTCACACCGAAAACAATTTTTTAATTTTTGTGAAAACTGGGTTGTTACATGAATTTTGCCGCACCTATGATCCTCCATTCTACCTTCGAGTATTACCTCCTAGAACCTCTAGGATATCATACCTTGGCACTACATCGAATGAACTTTGATGGAACAATACTTTTCTATGTCGTAACCACTCTATGGGTTCTGGGTTGTTGTCAACCGAGAACATCGAATACCTTTTGCTTCACCATTCCTTTCGCTTGATGTCGCCGTTGTTCGATTGTATCTTCTTGAAACCTTTTGACATGATGTGTCGTGGTCATCATCAACAATTTGCCTTCTTCCAAGTGTCAATTTAATTCATTGTGGGAAATACCATTCTTGACCCTCGATGATTGGTGTCATCGTTGACAACCCCCTTTGAGTCCTTTCCAATACAAACTTGGTCATGTATATCTTGCTCTGCTTTCTCTTGGGAAAGATATACACCTGATACTTGTGTATCATCACATTTCCTTTCCTTTGGTCTGTTTAACCTTTCTTTGAATATAAATTATCCGAGCAGTGATAATTCCCTGCTGATGTAAACACTTCGGTGTACTACTTTGTCCGTACAACCTGTTACTACTGTTGATAACATTTCGGTAACCACCGATGGACGAGAACTTTGCCTATTGGTCTGCCTCGTCTTAACGAGCAGGAAAATGGTTCTCTTCGTCCCTCGCCCTTGGTACCGACGTTGTTGCCGACATAGCTAACAACATGTTCTCTGGCTTACCTTGCAACTTGATCACATTGTTTGTTACCACCCTTCTTGTTCAATGTGGGCCCATAACCCACAGTTTCACAGGATCAAAACCTGACTCTCTTGTTCCTTTATGTTCTCGAGGTTATTCTCTTTCTTGACCTCGTATGCAATTCACGAGTCCTCTACCTTGTGATATCTAGTTCGATATCAGACTCGGTGCTTATGCCAGATGCTCTGAACCCCTTTTCATTCTCCGATATCATCGTCGAATGCTTGCATATCCACTTGAAAACTTCTCATGCCTTCTTTTGTTTCTCTCGATGTATCCCACTGAGTTTAACTTGTGAGATACTTTGTACCCCATTCCCTTGGACCCTCTCGGTTGATTAACCGGGTACCAATCCGACCCCCTTAAATTTTTCGCCTGGTCTGTTCGTAAGTACGATAAAGACCCTGAAGGAAGGATGACAACTCGTAGAGATACACAGATGCAAACAAATGAAGACATCAACGAGAAGGATTAACTTCTTCGTGAAGGACAACAAGCACCAGAAGAATCGTTAGAATACGAAACCGGAACCTTGCCCCCTTATCCTACCTTTAATTCTCGGGACGAGAATTCTTTGTAGTGGTGGAGATTTGTAACACCCCGGGTGTCACGCTACAGTAGTCCAACAGTAATCATCTAGTTAATGGTCATGTCATCATGATTAGGCCCGGGTTAAACAACCTTGATCGAGTTGAGCTCAAATTCAAACCGAATAAAAAATTGTAGAAACAAGTGGAAATTAAACTTGACCCAAAAATTGTGCAAACAATTTTATAAAATGTCTAAAAGTCAGTAGACCAAGATACCATGGTGGTGGATATTTATTACAGCATTCAAATATTTTAAACTATTTAAACGGTAGCTAAAACAATCCCAATTAATTCCTTTTGGATAAAATAAATATGCAAATGATTTTATTTTGACCCCAAACTTTATGTGTCAACTTAGGATGTTACAAAATATTTAATTGGATCAGTGGCACAATTTATAAAAGTTATTTGGTACTTATAGTAAATAAAACAGTGAGTAAAAGAAAAGAAAAATGAATTGCAGGGAGATTAAAAGTCGCGAAACTCATGTGCCCGGTCCAGCCCACATCTTCCCCCCGCCCACCCAGCCCGCCAGCACGATCCCCGGTTCAGTCGAGCCACATCAAGTGGAGTTACCGAGGAGTAATCCTCGTACTTCAATCGTTGCTGACTCTGTATAGCCACCCTAGGGACCTGAGCAACGGTTGTCCTAAAGGTAAGAAGTCGAGCGACCCAACGGTGCCCGCGAGAGGTATATTGTCGGGAACGACAGGGAGGGTACGACCGACGTTACTGGCGTGCTTGGCCCCTGCTCGTATCTCGCGAGAGTTACCAAACTACGAAAAGTCGAGCTCTAGCAAGAGAAAACGCGAGACAAGGTAAGGAGACGGTTCACCTTATTGGTAACCGCAGTGACTTGGTGGGACGACAGGGCAGGCACTGATGTACTGGTGGACCTGAGTGCTGACGTTGACCGCGGGCCGATTAAGTCGAGGCAACGATAACGGTTGTCACCCAGGTAATTAAAATGCTAAATGATTCGGCGGATGTCTTGAGTAGCCTTTTTGGCTTGTACGCACTACCTACACGTGGGACGAGGAGTGTGGGCTCCCCTGCATCGTAGTCTCGTTCGAGGGTCTTCAGACGTCAGCAGTATCGCGGGCTGATTGCCAGGAAGTGGTGTTGTCTTCTCTTGCTCGAGCGGTGTATTTGTATTTGCTTTGATTTTGCTTCACCGGCCAGTCACGCACCGTGCAGGAGTACGTTCGGGTTAGGGTCCAAAGCCCGGCGTACATAGGATATAGTCCGGCGGATGACCTCTCTGTTGATTGCCGAAGGATGGGCTACTTTGTGTCGGATAGCTTTGGTGGAGCGTTCCCTAACAAGGTTCCCGCCACCCTGGAGATCCGAGCGTCGTAGATTCACGCCAGTGCACCCCTGCAGGGAAGATTAATCTATTCGAATAGTCGTGTCCACGGTAACAGGACGCTTTATGCTGAAGCTGGATCCTACCACTACAAACTACTACTATTAAACTGTATGGTTCCGGGTCTTCTTCCTCGCAGGGAGTTGAGGAAGGGAACTCGGAGGCATTATTATTATTAATCATTACAACTTACTATTATACAATGCTGCAGCAACTCCTGCTGCATTGTTATTACATTTCTGCTATTGAACTGTTGGTTGTTTCTCTTCTCATGCTGCAAGATATCATCGGAAGATGCTAGTCTTCGATAGGCCTAGCTTCTTACCCTTATTCTGGTTTCTACCTTGTAGTCCACTATATACAACCTCCCCTTTCCATTTGATACAAATGCATAAATGCTTAGTAGCGGACGTAAGACTCGCGGGTATGCTAGATACTCACCTTTGCTTTATTTCCCCTTTATGTTTTACCTGATCGGCCGCTGCAGTCGACGTTGGAGCCTTGGAGTCCAGGAGCAGAGGATCCCCGATGTCGACCACCGCAACATGAAGATCCCCGGTGCCTTCTACGACGTCGAGTTTTCCTCGTTGACCAGAACTAGTTTGGAGGTTCCCAGGCAGGAGGCCTCGCCTTTTCGATCTGTTGTTATTTTTGCTAGCCTTCTTAAGGCAACCTTGTATTCTTGTGTCTGTACTCAGATACTATTGCTTCCGCTAACTTTGTGCTCTTGAGCTGTTGTATTCGAGCCCTCGTGGCCTCTGGCTTATATTATACAGCTTGTGTTATTTTATTTGTAGAGTTGTGTTGTGATATCTCACCGTGAGTCCCTAATCTCGATCGTGTACCTTGTGTGTATGATTACTGTACACGGCTTGATTTTGGGGGCATCACATTTTGGTTAGATCATATTAGTAATATTACCAAGAGTGGTTGCATAACATAATATTTTACTCCCAAGGTTCCTTATACCTCGAAATCCTAGACACGTATTTACTTGAACCGCCGTGTGTTTTTCTTATTGAATATGTCAAATACTACTTTAATTATGAAAATTCTAGCTAAAATACAATGATTTAGTCTTAGCCTTTATATTACTCTTATGTGTTTGTTCGCTCATTTCAGTTTGTACGTAGTTCATTAAAAATATCCAAAACATCTTATATTTGTGAACGAAGGAAGTAGTAGTCTTTGATGCTTTGAAGTGTATAATGGTAGTTATAAAAGCTAGTCTTTTCACTTTAGATGTATATGCGCAACTATGCATTTGTGCTCTACATTGTTTGGCGCATTGGATCATTTTATCATAGGTCTAATTCCGCAGAATGGTATAATATCATATCGAGTCGGGTAGTCATTGCATTTCTCGACTATAGTGCATATGTAGTTTTTGTTTTGTTTTGTTCTTCTTCTCCCTTTTTGTTCATGGTGCTGGGTTTTTTAGAAGTACTTCCTCCGTCTTATAATATAAAAGCACTTGCAAGCAAACATAGCTTGCAAAATGATCTTATATTATGAGACGGAGGGTGTACTTGTTGTTGGCTTTTTATCATGCTACTATGGTGCTAGGTTATAGTCTTTGGTTATTGCTAAAATACTAGGTTTTAGGCTTGTTATGCATGCACATGGTTAATTATTAAATTTTTGTTATGCCTTGATTAAGTTGGAACCAACTCTATATTGGTTGTGGTTAGATCATAGTAGTATTATTACCTAGAGTGATTGCATAACTGAATATTTTTTATTCCCAAGGTTTTTTATACTTCGAAATCCTAGACACGTATTTGCTTGAATCACTATGTGTTTTGCTTATTGAATATGTGAAATCACTATGTCTGGCCGAAATACAACGATTTAGGCTTAGACTTTATATTAGTCTTATGTGTTTTGTTCGTCATTTCAGTTTGTACGTAGTTCATTGAAAATATTCAAAACATCTTATATTTGTGAACGAATGGAGTAGTATTTTTTGATGCTTTGAAGTGTATAATGGTAGTTATAAAAGCTAGTCTTTTCACTTTAGATGTATAGGCGCAACTATGCATTTGAGTTGTACATTGTTTGGCGCATTAGATTATTTTATCATACATTTAATTCCTTAGAATGGTATATTATCATAACGAGTCGGGTAATTTATTGCATTTCCTGACTATAGTGCATATGTAGTTTTTATTTTGTTTTATTCTTCTTCTCCATTTTCGTTTCTGGTGCTCATATTTTTTAGATTTATTTACTTTCTTCGTCTCATAATATGAGACCACTTTGCATACAAACATAGCTCTCAAAATGATCTTATATTATGAGACGGAGGAAGTACTTGCTTACCATTATGGTGTGGAATTTAGTCATAGATGAACATCATACTGGTTATATTGTATCATTAGTTAATAAAATTACTCCTAGGATGTTGCTCCTTTTCTGTTGGATGATAAATTTAATCAAGTGATAGCTTGTCTATATATTTATATACATCATATTTTGGCTCATTGTATTCAGTATTGTATTAAAAATGTTGCACTAGCTGGCTAGCAAGATATCACTTAGCTATAATCATCCAAAGTGATCTTATATTGGATATTATTCAATTTTGGTATATTTTGCTTTTACTGAGAATAAATCAATCGCAAGGCATCATCAGAAATTTATGCCATGATCATCGTCTTGGTCCTTTGTAGTTTTCCTGGTGGCGTCCAGCGCTCGCGTGGTTGGAGGATCTTCTACCCCATAGAACCTTGTCCCTGGCATTACTTATGTGATGTTCGGCATCGGTTACAACCCCAAGTTAAGTTCTCTGTGCTCTGAGACATAGCCTTCAAGGCATAGCTATTGTTTGTTGACCATCTAGCCTAAGTTGATGCTTGTGCGTTGGTGCCGATGTCATGTTGTGCTCTCGACCATCAAGATAGGATTGGTTATATTGTACCATTAGTTGATAAAATTTCTCCTGGGATGTTGCTCCTTTTCAGCTGGATGATAATTTTTACCAAGTGATTGTTTGTTTAGATATTTATACAGATCATACTTTAGCTGATTGTATTCAGTTTTGTATTAAAATGTTGCACTAGCTAGCTAGTAAGATATTAAACATCAATATTTCAACATTTCGTTATCTTGTAATGAATTAGCTATAATTATTCAAAGTAATCTTATATTGGATACTATTTAATTTTTGTATATATTTTGCTTTTGCTGAGAATGGATTAATTGCAAGGCATCATCACAAAATTCTGCCATGATCGTCGTCTTGGTCCTTTGTAGTTTTCCTGGTGGCGTCCAACGCTCGCGTGGTTGGAGGCTCTACTAACCAATGGAGCCTTGTCCTTGGCATTGGTTATGTGTTGTTCGGCATCGGCTACAACACCAAGTTAAGTTCTCTTTGCTTTAAGACATAGCCTTCAAGAAATGGTTGATGTTTGTTGAGTATTTAACCTAAGTTGATGCTTGTGCGTTGGTGCCGATGTCATGTTGTGCTGCCGAGCATCAAGCTCGAATCGGTTTTGTAGTGATAGACTAGAATTAGAGCTACTTGTTAGCTTTTTTATCATGCTACTATTGTGTTGGGGTGTAGTCTTCGGTTAACGCTAAAATACTAGATTTTAGGCTTGTTATGCATGCCCATGGTTCTTTTTTTTACGGAAATTAATTATTAAAACTTGGTTATGGTACTTAATATTTTTTATTCCCAAGGTTTCTTATATCTTGGAATCCTAGACACGTATTTACTTGAATCACTGTGTGATTTGCTTATTGAATATGTCAAATACTATTATTATTTATGAAAATTCTAGCCGAAATACAATGATTTAGACTTATCCTTTATATTAATTTTATGTGTTTTGTTCGCTCATTTCAGTTTGTACGTAGTTCATTGAAAGTATCCAAAACATCTTATATTTGTGAACGAAGTGAGTAGTATTTTTTTGATGCTTTGAAGTGTATAATGGTAGTTATAAAAGCTAGTCTTTTCACTTTATATGTATAGGCGCAACTATGCATTTGTCACATTGCATTTTTCACTTTATATGTATAAAACTAGATAATTTTATCATACATCTAATTCCTCAGAATGGTATAATATCATATCGAGTCGAGTAAGTCATTGCATTTCTTAACTATAGTGCATATGTAGTTTTTGTTTTGTATGTCTTTTTCCTTTTTGTTCGTGGTGCTGGTTTTTTGAGATTTACTTCCTCAGTCTCATAATATAAGACCACTTTACTAGCAAACATAGCTCGCAAAATGATCTTATATTATGAGGCAAAGGGAATACTTGCTTAGCATTGTGGTTTGGAATTTAGTCATAGATAAACACCATACTGGTTATATTGTACGATTAGTTGATAAAATTGTTCCTGGGAGGTTGCTCCTTTTCTGCTGGATGATAAATTATATCAAGTGATAGTTTGTCTGGATATTTATACAAATCATCCTTTGGCTTATTGTATTCAGTTTTGTATTAAAAATGTTGCACTAGTAAGATATTAAACATCAACATTTCGTTATCTTGCAGTAAATTCAAAGTGATCTTATATTGGATATTATTAAATTTTGGTATATATTTTGCTTTTGCTGAGAATGAATCAATTGTAAGGCATCATCACAAATTTATGCCATGATCATCGTCTTGGTCCTTTGTAGTTTTCCTGATGGCGTCCAACACTCGCGTGGTTTGAGAATTTGCTACCCCATAGAGCCTTGTCTTGGCATTGGTTATGTGATGTTCGGCATCGGCTACAAGCCCAAGTTAAGTTCTCTGTGCTCTGAGACATAGCCTTCAAGGTATAGCTGTTTTTTATTGACCATCTGGCATAAGTTGATGCTTGTGCATTGGTGCCGATGTCATGTTGTGCTCCCGACCATCAAGATAGGATCGGTTTTGCAGTGATAAACTAGGATTAGAGCTACTTATTAACTTTCTATCATGCTACTATTGTGTTGGGTTGCAGTTTTCAGCTAATGCTAAAATACTATGTTTTAGGCTTCTTATGCATGCCCATGGTTAATTATTAAAATTGTTCATAGGATGTTGCTCCTTTTCTGCTGGATGATAAATTTTATCAAGTGATAGTTTGTCTGGGTATTTATACAGATCATACTTTAGCTTATTGTATTTAGTTTTTTATTATAAATGCTGCACTAGCTGGCTAGTAAGATATTAATTATTAACATTTCGTTATCTTGCAATGAATTAGCTATAAAGATCCAAAAAGATCTTATATTGGATACTATTCAATTTTGGCATATTTTTCTTTTGCTGAGAATTAATTAATTGCAAGGCATCATCACAAAATTCTGCCATGATCATCGTCTTGGTCCTTTGTAGTTTTCCTATGCCTGCAGCGCTCGCGTGGTTGGAGGCTCTGCTACCCCATGGAGTCTTGTCCCTGACATTGGATATCTAATGTTCGGCATCGGCTACGACCCCAAGTTAAGTTCTCTGTGCTCTAAGACATAGCCTTTAAGGTATGACTGATGTTTATTGGCCATCTAGCCTAAGTTGATGCTTGTGCTTTGGTGCTAATGTCATGTTGCGCTCCTGACCATCATGCTTGGATCGTTTTTGTAGTGATAGACTAGGATTAGAGCTACTTGTTGGCTTTCTATCATGCTACTATTGTGCTGGGTTGTAGTCTTCGGTTAATGCTAAAATATTATGTTTTAGCCTTCTTATGAATGTCAAGGGTTAATTATTAAAACTTGGTTATGCCATGATTTAAGTTGGAACCAATTCTATGTTGGTTGTCGTTAGATCATAGTATTCATATTAACTACAGTGCTTGCATCATGAAAAATTTATGCCATGATCATCGTCTTGGTCCTTTGTAGTTTTCCTGGTGGCGTCCAACACTCGTGTGGTCGGAGGCTCTTGTACCTCATGGAGCCTTGTCCGTGGCGTTGGTTGTGTGATGTTCAGCATCGGCTACAACCCCAAGTTAAGTCTTTGTGCTTTGAGACATAGCCTTCAACGTATGGCTTCTGTTTGTTGGCCATCTAGCCTAAGTTGATGCTTCTGCTTTGGTGCTAATGTCATGTTGTGCTCCTGACCATCAAACTTGGATCGGTTTTGTAATGATACACTAGGATTAGAGCTACTTGTTGGCTTCTATCAAGCTACTATTGTGTTGGGTTTTAGTCTTCGGTTAATGCTAAAATATTTGGTTTTAGGCTTCTTATGCATGTTAATCATTAATTATTAAAATTTGGTTATGCCTTAATTAAGTTGGAACCAACTCTATATTGGTTGTGGTTAGATCATAGTACTCATGTTACCTAGAGTGCTTGCATAACTTAATATTTTTTACTGCCAAGTTTCCTTATACTTGGAAATCCTAGACACGTATTTACTTGTACCACTATGTGTTTTGTTTATTTAATATGTCAAATACTATATTTATCTATGATTTTTTTCCAAAACACAATGATTTAGGCTTAGTCTTTATATTAATCCTATGTGTTTTGTTCGCTCATTTCATTTTGTACGTAGTTCATTGAAATATCCAAAACATCTTATGTTATCATATCGTGTCGGGGAAGTCATTGCATTTCTTGACTATAATGCATATGTAGTTTTTGTTTTGTTATATTATTCCTCCCCTTTTTGTTCGTGGTGCTGATTTTTTTTTAGATTTACTTCCTTCGTCTCATAATATAAGACCACTTTGCAAGCAAACATATCTCGCAAAATGTTCTTATATTATGAGACAGATGTAGTATTTGCTTACCATTGTGGTATGGAATTTAGTCATAGATGAACACCATACTAGTTATATTGTACCATTAGTTGATAAAATTGTTTTTCTGGATATTTACACAGATCATACTTTGGCTCATTGTATTTAGTTCTTTATTAAAAATGTTGCAGTAGCTGGCTAGTAAGATATTAAACATCAACATTTCGTTATCTTGAAGTAAATTAGCTATTATCATCCAAAGTGATCTTATATTGGATATTATTCAATTTTGGTATATTTTGATTTTGCTGAGAATGAATCAATTGCAAGGCATCATGATGAATTTATGCCATGATCATCGTCTTGGTCCTTTGTAGTTGTCCTGGTGGCATCCAGCGCTCGCGTGGTTGGAGGCTCTGCTACCCCATAGAGACTTGTCCCTGGCATTGGTTATATGATGTTCGACATCGGCTACAACCCCAAGTTAAGTTCTCTGTTCTCTGAGACATATCCTTCAAGGAATAGCTGTTGTTTGTTGACCATCTAGCCTAAGTTGATGCTTGTGCATTGGTGCCAATGTCATGTTGTGCTCTCAAGCATCAAGCTAGGATCGGTTTCTTAGTGATAGACTAGGATTAGAGATATTATTGGCTTTGTATCATGCTACTATTGTGTTGGATTGTAGTCTTCGGTTAATGCTAAAATACTAGGTTTTAGGCTTTTTATGCATGCCCATAGTTAATTATTAAAATTGTTTGTGGGATGTTGCTTCTTTTCTGTTGGATGAGAACTTTATAAAGTGATAGTTTGTTTGGATATTTATACAGATCATACTTTATCTTATTGTATTCCGTTTTGTATTAAATATGTTGCACTAGCTTGCGAGTAAGATATTAAACATTAACATTTCGTTATCTTGCTATGAATTAGCTATAATAATCCAAAGAGATTTTATATTGGATACTATTCAATTTTGACATATTTTGTTGTTGTTTTGAATGAATTAATTGCAAAGCATCATCAAAAAATTCTGCCATGACCATCGTCTTGGTCCTTTGTTGTTTTCCTATGGCTCTAGCGCTTGCGTGGTTGGAGGCTCTGCTACCCAGTGGAGTCTTGTCCCTGACATTGGATATGTGATGTTCGGCATCGGCTACAACCCATGTTAAGTTCTCTGTGCTATAAGATATAGACTTTAAGGTATGGCTGTTGTTTGTTGGCCATCTAGCCTAAGTTGATGCTTGTGCTTTGATGCTAATGTCTTGTTGTGCTCCTGACCATCAAGCTTGGATCGGTTTTGTAATGATAGACTAGGATTAGAGCTAATTGTTGGCTTTCTATCATGCTACTATTGTGTTGGGTTGTAGTCTTCGGTTCATGTTAAAATATTAGGTTTTAGGCTTCTTATGCATGTGAATGGTTAATTATTGAAACTTGGTTTGCCTTAATTAAGTTGGAATCAACTCTATATTGGTTTTGGTTAGATCATATTAGTAA
The DNA here is from genome assembly GCA_950022295.1 of Bromus sterilis. Classification (NCBI taxonomy): domain Eukaryota; kingdom Viridiplantae; phylum Streptophyta; class Magnoliopsida; order Poales; family Poaceae; genus Bromus; species Bromus sterilis. The sequence continues at coordinate 338,674,671 of OX465596.1, read as the reverse complement.
TATTACCAAGAGTGGTTGCATAACTTAATATTTTACTCCCAAGGTTCCTTATACCTCGAAATCCTAGACACGTATTTACTTGAACCACCGTGTGTTTTGCTTATTGAATATGTCAAATACTAATTTTATTTATGAAAATTCTAGCTAAAATACAATGATTTAGTCTTAGCCTTACTCTTATGTGTTTTGTTCGCTCATTTCAGTTTGTACGTAGTTCATTAAAAATATCCAAAACATCTTATATTTGTGAACGAAGGAAGTAGTATTCTTTGATGCTTTGAAGTGTATAATGGTAGTTATAAAAGCTAGTCTTTTCACTTTAGATCTATAGGTGCAACTATGCATTTGTGCTCTACATTTTTTGGCGCATTGGATCATTTTATCATACGTCTAATTCCGCAGAAAACTATGTTCCTTGTAATTTGCTACTCTGTTGGCTGGGGCTTATTCCTACGTACATGTAGTAACTGTTCCTTATGTTTTAATATAGCATAGTGTAACACTCTCACTGTCAGTGAACAGTAATCGCAATTACTGTTGATCATTATGGTTCAAAAAAATTCTTTGATCAACCTGGGTCAGTTCAAATATTCAAATTTGCCCTTGTGATGTTATTGAAAGCAATATGGCCATGGGCCTTGATCATCTTGAGTCACAACAAGTCTAACCCCTTTGGATTGAAATCAAATCAAAACTCAAAGTGCCTTGTGGTGAATATTAAAAATAGGTGTCAATTAAACTTTGCTCAAAAATGGTAAAATTAATTTTGTAAAACGTATAATGATCATTTGATCATGTCCCTATAGTTCGGGAAATTTATTGAACTACCAATTAAATCAAACAATTCACACAGTAGCTTAAATAGTCCATTTTAATCAATTGTTAATTAAATAAAATACTAAATGATTTTATAAAATCACCAAAACTTTTATGACACTGTTATACAGTGCAATGCTAATTTAGAAACACCAAAACATATTTTATTAAAATGTAATACCGTTAAAACAATTAAGTACAAAAAGGAAAACAAATATATATATAAAAAAGAATTGGAAAAAATACTAAAATTGCTCAGGGCGAAATTATGCTGGGCCCAGCCCACCTTGCCTCGGGCGCATGGATAAGCTGGCCCAAGCCATCCCCCTCCCGGTCAACTCCATCTCCCCCGATCCCCTCCTCCCCACTCGATCTGGATCGCCCCCCCCCCCCTCTCCCTCCTGGAGGACGCCGGCCCCGGCCAACTCCGGCCAGCACCGGCCGCCTCGACCGCCGTCCAGCACCCCCACGGGTTCCCTCGGGACGCCGCCCCACCCCCCCACCGCACGGAGTCCCCGCCGCCGCTCCTCCTCGTGCTCCCCCCGGCAACCCTTGCCGCCGGGCTCAAGCTCGCCCCGCGCCGGCCGCGCGCGCCTGGAGCTCCGCCGCCGTGCTTCTCCTTCCCCGAGCCACCACGACGCCCAGTCGCGACCCCTGCTCCCCCTGTGAGCAAACTCGCTCCCTCCCTGGCCTCCTCCACCTCCTTCCTGCCATAGCCGCCAGTGGGCTCGCGCTGTGCTGCCGCCGGCTACTGGTAGTCGGCGCCCCAACCTGGCTGCCTCCGCCTCCCCCTGGCTGCGGCCATGGCCTGCTGGCCGGCCTCACCGCGCCCTGTGCCTCGCCTGGCCGCGCGCGATCATGGCCTGTCCCTGCCGCTGCGGGCTGTTGTCTGCTGCCACGGCTGCTGCTAACTGCTGTTGTGGCTGATGCCTCCTGCTACTGAACATGAAGACGATGCAAAGTTCTGAAAACTGCTGCTGGACACCACTTTGAACAGCAACAAAAATCATGCAAATGGAATTTAACATGAATAAAAGTTATGTAGACATGTAGTACACATAACGAGCTTCGATTTTCGCCATTGGACCAAGTCCATTCGATGCACGGAATAATTCCTACAAAATTCGCAAAATGCGGATTTATGTTAATCGGCAAAACTGAGTTTGCCCGATGGCTACTTTAGCGAAGTAGATAGACTTTCCACATGTGTCTGTCATGCTATCGAAGGGCATGGCATGATTGTAAAGGTGTTATAGCGCAAAACACGTGTTGGAGGCTTCTCCGTCCGAGCTACAGATCAACGGCAATAATCGGACGAACTTTGCATCTTTTAACAATTCCGAGAATTAACGTCGGGTAGTACTTTTCCGGCAAGGTTTTATTTAAGCAAATGAACTTTATCGCAAATTCCATCCGTACCGGATTCGAGATCACTGACCACTGATGAAGCTGATGATGGGCACATTTTCATCGGAGGAGTGGGACCCCAAACCGTGGGCCCCGAAGGCGGCCAATGGATAATGTTCACCGGAGATTCTCAGACTTAGCAAATTTAGGAAATCCAAAAGGGGCAATGACAAGTTGGCCCCACTTGCTGTTAAATAAATAAAATGCTTTATTTAAATGCCAGGGTATGACAAATGGGTCCCCTTTGTCAGGGTTGACCAGTCAACATTAATATTCTAGATAATGTTTATTTGGTTAATACAAGAAATTCTAAAATTGTATAAAATGATTTAAACTTTAGAAAATCATAACAAAATAATCGTAACTCCGATGAAAATATTTTAAATACCAAAGTTGCTCGGAAAAATATACCGAATACGAATATGCCATCCATATACCAACCACCCTCTCTAACGCACCGAACATCGACATTCCCCCCTCCGGATCGTATGTCCGATAAATTGTCCGGTACTGCTAAAGTACCCGGATGAATTTATTTCGAACACGAAAGTTGTTTGGACTAGATCAACTAACCCGGATACCCCACCCACACATGTGTCGGATGTCCACGACACCTCCGGCATGATATCTCCCCCCCTCCGGACACCTTGTCCGATAATCACCCGGAGCCGGTATTTCATCCCCGGATGAATTCCCCCTCCGAGTATCGTGCATCGTACTGCGTTAGAACTCTGTTTATAATTCATCTGTTATGTCTTGTATTTGTATTGCTATTATTGCTGTGTATTTATTGTTTCTCCCCCCCCCCCTCTTTTATTGTTCGGTAGTCTCGACGTCCGCTGTTGATGCCCCTGTGATCGACTACTTCGTCGACGACCCGACCCCTACCGTCGAGCTTACAGGCAAGCAGAGCCATTCTCTTCCCCAGATATCGCCTACCTTTCCGTACTTTCTTGCACTATGCATTGTTACTGCTGCTGCTACGGTTACAGTCCTATTCAATTGCATAGCCTGATTTTGTCGCCCCTTGATGTACCTTTCCTTTATCCTATGCTGCCTATTATTACTTATGCATATATTCAGCAGTGAACCCTGCGCATTGTTAGCTAGGACTAGATAGCGGGCCGTGATCACTCAGGGGTGAACACGGATACAATATATACAACTGCACAGGTACAGTACAATGCAGACACCGCCAAAAGCCCCTATCTGGGTTATGCCTAGTCACCTCAATTGTGGGCTATCAAGGAGTAATCCTTGTACTCCACTCGAGGCTGACTTTGTCTTGCCGCCATAGGGTCCTGGACAGCGGTTGTCCTTAAAGGTAAGATAGTCGGGCGACCCAACGGTGCCCGCGAGCGGTATATCGTCGGGAACGACAGGGAGGGTACGACCGACGTTACTGGCGTGCTTGGCCCCTGCTCGTATCTCGCGAGAGTTACCAAACTACGAAAAGTCGAGCTCTACCAAGAGCACACGCGAGACAAGGTAAGGAGACGGTTCACCTTGTTGGTAACCGCAGTGACTTGGTGGGACGACAGGGCAGGCACCGATGTACTGGTGGTCCTGACTGCTGTCGTTGACCGCGGGTCGGTTAAGTCGAGGCAACGATAACGGTTGTCACGCAGGTTAATTAAAATGCTAAATGGTTCGGCGGATGTCTTGAGTAGCCTTTTGGCTTGTACGCACTACCTACACGTGGGATAATGAGTGTGGGCTCCCCTGCATCGTAGTCTCGTTCGAGGGTCTTCAGACGTCAGCAGTACCGCGGGCTGATTGCCGGGAAGTGGTGTTGTCTTCTCTTGCTCGAGCGGTGTATTTGTATTTGCTTTGATTTTGCTTCACCGGCCAGTCACGCACCGTGCAGGAGTACGTTCGGGTTAGGGTCCAAAGCCCGGCGTACATAGGATATAGTCCGGCGGATGACCTCTTTATTGATTGCCGAAGGATGGGCTACTTTGTGTCGGATAGCTTTGGTGGAGCGTTCCCTAACAAGGTTCCCGCCACCCTGGAGATCCGAGCGTCGTAGAGTCACGCCAGTGCACCCCTGCAGGGAAGATTAATCTATTCGAATAGCCGTGTCCACGGTAACAGGACGCTTTATGCTGAAGCTGGATCTTACCACTAGAAACTACTACTATTAAACCGTATGGTTCCGGGTCTTCTTCCTCGCAGGGAGTCGAGGAAGGGAACTCGGAGGCATTATTATTATTGTTAATCATTACAACTTATATTATACAATGTTGCAGCAACTTCTGCTTCGTTGTTACTTTATTGCTTTATATAAACTGTTGGCTGATTCTTACCTCATGCTGCAAGACATCGTCGGAAGATGCTAGTCTTCGATAGGCCTAGCTTCTTATCCTTGCTCTGAATTTCTGTCTTTCAGTCCACTATATACAGCCTCTTCTTTCCGTTGGTACAATGCATAATGCTTAGTAGCGGACGTAAGACTCGCGGGTATACTAGATACTCACCTGCTTTATTTCCTTTACTGTTTTGCCTGATCGGCCGCTGCAGTCGACGTTGGAGCCTTGGAGCCCAGGAGCAGGAGTACCCCGGAGGCGGATACTATTACGTCGAGACCCCCGCTGACCAGGACCAGGAGTAGTTTCGGAGGCTCCCAGGCAGGAGGCCTTGCCTTTTCGATCTGTATCTCTGATGTTATTTGTGCTAGCCTTCTTAAGGCAAAACTTGACTAACTATGTCTGTACTCAGATATTATGGCTTGTATAACTTAGGTATTCGGGTCCGCGTGATCCCCCTTTATTGTAACATATTGGCTTATCCTTTTGTGTTTAGTGTTGTGCTGTGATATTCTCACCGTGGCACCCTAATCTCAGCCGTGTACCCTGCGTGTATGATTACTGTACACGGATTGATTTTGGGGGGCGTCACACATAGCAAGCGTCTCTTATATTTTTTCAGCATAAATAAAACAAGGTGTAAACAGAATGGTTAATCAGTATAGCAAGTAAAATGTATGCCCGAGCTTTACCTCTGTATCCAACATGATCAAGTTCAGTCTTTTCCTACCGAAGCCAATTCTTTCAATATGAAATTTGTGGTATACTGAGACATAAACTCCATTTCTTGTGTGGATGCACATCCTTCAGAATTAGAACGCGGTGGGCATCAACTCTCTTGTGCATCATACTTAACACAAGCAAGAAACTTAAGCATGAGAGAAGAGAAGAAAGTAAAACTCAGTCAAGTCAAATTAATTTGGAAAAGCTTGTGCATCAGATTAATACTACAAACTATATAAAGCATCATGCTGAAACCACAACGAATGCTTACAACATATCCAAACTATTTTCTAGCTTCTAAAGTCTCAACTCTCAACCAGTCCAAGTTGTCCAGGTGCTAAAAAAGTTATACTCCATACTACATTGTAGTCTCCGTTTATCTATTACTATTCGGTGCTTTCAGAATAAATATGTGGTGTACACTGTAATTAATAGGTGCATGCTCAAAATCCTTAAGAGTTAAGACAATGTTCAGTGTCTTCAGAAAAATTCTCAATTTTTTTATTTGTTACAGAAAACCACAAGAACATGTACTGATTGCTAAGCCATGAAACTACCAATGTGCATAGAGTATGAATCGTTGGCACAACTACAGCACAATAAAGTTATGCTTTACCTGTCATAAGAAATTGCGAGGCTTAGCAGGGAGCAACGACCCAAGTTGAGGCAGCCTGCAATTGTTAATCCTGGGCGTCGACGCTGCCATGTCCGGCGGCGAACGCCTCGTCGTGTGGGAGGTTAGGCGCAAACCCATCGACTCCTATGCTGCCACAGTTGCTGCCGTCGCCGAATTCAATGCAGGTGAAGTAAGAGAAGGGTGAGACCGTGAGAATGAGGATGTATGTGCATCAAAGAATAATTTATACCTTAATATGAAAAGCTGAAGGAGCTGACGAACGGTTGCCATGTTTTCACCGAAAGATCGGGAACGCAACCCCGCCCGGCCACCCCCGCGTGGGCTCGGCGCTCCTGTGGCCACCAACCCGCTCCGACGCACGGTTTCTTGCTGGTTGCCGTCCTCGCAGCACTGGCGCGCCACCATTCCCGCTCGCCGTCGGCCTCCCCCACGGTGGGGAGAAGAGCGTGGTCCAGTGATAGCGACAGTGAGGTGAGGGCACTGTGGGAGGAGTGGGTAGGTCCTAAGAGGGGGCGAGTTTCCGGATGATGCGGGGGCATGGAAGCGCGGTGGCGAGGGCGGCGGGAATGGCGGCCAGGAGGGCTGGCGGCGACTGTGGTGTTGCGGGAGGTAGTTTGGGAGATGTGCGGGGATGAGGTGGGAGTTTTTTTAAGAGGTAGGAGAACGTGGTTGTGATCGATGGCATTGGTGGGTAATTATCTACTACTACGAGGTTGAACCATCACTACGACGGACTACTGCCCTTTAATAGTATAGATTTATTAAAACTTGGCTTTGCCTTAATTAAGTTCGACCAACTTTATATAGGTTGTGGTTAGATCATAGTAGTAATACTAGAAGTATACCCCGCGCGTTGTTGCGGGAATTGCTATGAAAACCATATGCATAAATAAAAAGTATAAAGTATGATACATTAAGTTGTCTAAGCAACATAAACATGTGTGTATCAAAAATTATTAAAATATGGTTGATATGAAGATTGCACATAGAGATTAATAAATATATTAGTTGATATGAGATGGACAATTGATTGGTTAAGAAATGGATGATGTGGATAGCTTGCATGTGAAGAAAGACAATTTAAATGACCTAATAGGGTGACATGGATAATTGATTGGCTAAGAGAATAGATGATGTGGATAGCTTGCATGTTGAGATAAACAACTTAAATGATCTATAGTGGGGTTTTGTTTTATAAGAAGTATAGATTACTAGAGTGGTTGCATAACTTAATATTTTACTCCCAAGTTTCCTTATACCTTGAAATCTTAGACACGTATTTACTTGAACTACCGTGTGATTTGCTTATTGAATATGTTAAATACTGCTTTTATTTATGAAAATTCTAGCTAAAATACAATGATTTAGTCTTAGCCTTTATATTAATCTTATGTGTTTTGTTCTCTCATTTCAGTTTGTACGTAGTTCATTGAAAATATCCAAAACATCTTATATTTGTGAACAAAGGGAGTAGTATTTTTTGATGCTTTGAAGTATATAATGGTAGTTATAAAAGCTAGTCTTTTCACTTTATATGTATAGGCGCAACTATTCATTTGTGTTGTACATTGTTGGGCGCATTGGATCATTTTATCATACGTCTAATTCCTCAGAATGGTATGATATCATATCGAGTCGAGTAAGTCATTGCATTTCTTGACTATAGTGCATATGTAGTTTTTATTTTGTTATGTATTTCTTCTCCCTTTTTGTTCGTGGTGCTAGTTTTTTGAGATTTAATTCCTCCGTCTCATAATATAAGACCACTTTGCAAGCAAACATAGCTCGCAAAATGATCTTATATTATCAGACGAAGGGAGTACTTGCTTACCATTGTGGTGTGGAATTTAGTCATAGATGAACACCATACTCGTTGTGCCAGCCCACGCGTTTTGCCCTTACTTTTTGACCCTGCTCAGTTTTGCCCTTACTTATGTCGCAGGGCTTGCTCGAATGCCACTCCGTCACGGTGTCGTGTGGTCAGCGCCGTTTGACCGAGACGGCGCACCGTTTCGGACAGCACATGCCCCTCGTCGTTCCTTACAGGTGGGTCCCGCAAAAAACCTATCGTCATTCCAACCTCTCGCCCGAGCGCTCTCTCCCTCGAACCCTAGCGCGGCGGCGATGGCGATTCCGTAACCTAGCGCGGCGGCGACGACGATTCGAAGAGCGGCTATGGAGGAGACACGGAGCAGCGGTGCATCAGCGGGAAGAAATCTACAGATCCCGGACGGGTAATACTTCTCCCTTTTCCCTGTGCAAATCGAGTTCTTTTAGCTAGTTCTTTAGGTTGATTTCGGGCATCCTTGCATCTCGTAGGATGGATCCAGAGCGCGCTTTTTTTCTGACCATTAGAATGGAAACCACACTTTTAGCAAGATCTGGCACTACGAGTAAAGGCACAGGGTTTGATTTCCCTGTTGTGGTAGATTCTACTGTGACATTCAATGGTTTTAGAGCTGCAATATATGCTAAATATCCTTGGGGTATGTACGATGCCGTAGAGTTCAGATTCTGGGACCAAGACAAAATTGTTTGGGTTCCTCTGCAGTGTGATGATGAGTTAGCTATGATGTTTGCTGCAAATGCTCAGTCCAGATCTGCAAATGTTGAAACAACAGTCATACAGAGATCCAGACCTGGTAGTAATACACCATCTTCCTCCAAAAAAAGTACAGGAGCTGGTAGTAATAGTTCAAGGGGCAAAAGAGCTTCTGCAAGTAGCAGATGCAATCCAGCAGCAACTTCTACTGCAAATAACCCTAACCAACCTGCTCCAACACAAATTTTCAAAGATCCTATAATAGAAGAGTCTGAGCCTGATGATGTCTTAGGTTCAGATGAAGAGGATGATAGAATGTTTCCAGATCTTATGCCCAAAAGGAATGTTGAGCAACAGGATGAGGATTTCATCCCTGCAGAGTTTTCAGATACAGAGGATGAAGAGGAAGAGGAGAACAGAGAGATGGGATCTTTTGAGAATGATGATGAGGACAGACCTGAGATGATGTATGACAGAGAGAACCCAAGCATAGCTGAAGGGGTGGTCTTTCCTTCTGCTCTAGACTGCAGAAATGTTGTAGCTACATTCTCAATTCAACATGAAGTGGAATTCAAAATTCTGAAGAGTGATCCAACAAGGTTCAGTGTGTACTGTGCTTTCCCAAGATGTAGGTGGAGGTTGCATGCCTCTCTAATGAGAAACAGTACTTTGTTTCAGGTACTAACTATTTAGTGACTAACTAATTGGTTATTTGCATTGTTTACTTTCACTAACTAATTGGTTATTTGCATTGTTTACTTTGACTAACTATTTTGCTATTTGCAGATCAAAGTCACTAACTATTTTGTTATTTGCATTGTAGATCAAAGTAAATCCTTATGAGCACCATTGTCCAAGTGTGAACAGAGCTCAAAGATTGAGGGCAGCCAAGAGGAGATGGATAGCTGATGTTGTGCAGAACTGGGTAAGGGAAAACTCTAACATTGGCCCTACTGAATTGCAGACAAACTTACAAAAAAAGTATGGTCTTGATTTGCCTTATATGAGAGTTTTTTATGGAAAACAAATGGCAATAGACAACATCTATGGAAAGTATGAGGATAGTTTCCAGCTTTTATACTCATTCAAAGCAGAAGTGGAGAAAGCTTCTCCAGGAAGTGTTGTAGAAATAGATACACACACTGTATCTTTCCAGCTGAAAGGAAAAACATATGAGAAGGAGTGTTTTAGGAGGGTATTTGTTAGTTTCAAAGCATGCTGGCAGGGTTTCTTAGCTGGATGTAGGCCCTACCTTGCTGTGGATGCCACATGTCTTAATGGAAGGTTCAGAGGACAGTTGGTTGCTGCATGTGCAATTGATGCACATAATTGGATTTTCCCAGTAGCTTATGGAGTGCTAGAGGTAGAGTCCAGTGAGAGTTGGGCATGGTTTTTTAAAAATCTCAAACAATTCATAGGACACCCTGATGGACTAGTTATTCACACTGATGCTTGCAAAGGCCTAGAGTCAGCTGTAGAGGAAATATTTCCTGGTGTAGAGCACAGAGAGTGTATGAGACATTTGGTTGCAAATTTTGGGAAGAAATTTAGAGGGAAATTCTTTGATGAGCATTTGTGGCCATGCTCACTGACATATAGCATTAAAAAGCACAATTACCACTTTAGGCAGTTGTGCACAAAACCAAAGGTGAAGGAGTATTTTGAAGAGCACCACAGCAAACTATGGGCTAGAGCTGAGTTTAATGACATATGCAAGGTTGATTATGTGAACAACAACCTTGTAGAGTCATTTAATTCAAAAATCAAAAAATTCAAGGGCCTGCATATTGTGGACTTGCTGGACAAGATCAGACAATATCTAATGGAAAAATTTGGACTTAGGAGCAGCATAGATCTTCAGAAATTCTGTGGACACATAATAATTCCTAGAGTAATGAAGATCTTGATGGCAAGGTCCAAAAGGTTGGATATGACTGTAGTTAGGAGAAGCCCAACTGAAGGAGAGGTCACTGCTGTAGACAGGGAGAAAAGGGAGTGGAGATACCCTGTAGATGTTGAAAAAAGGGTTTGCAGCTGCAGGAAGTGGCAGATAACAAGCCAGCCTTGCATACATGCTCTATTTTTTATTACATCTTTGAGAGGAGATGCTAGTGAAATAGATCAGTATGTTGATAGGTACTTTTCAGTTGAAATGTTCAAAAAAACATATGCTGAAAACCTACCTGCACTAGAGGGGAAACAATAGTGGGATCATGTTGATCCAGGTTTCAGATTGCATCCACCAATTTAGTACAAAGCTGCACCAGGCAGGCCAAGAAAAACTAGAATCAGAGCAGCTAGTGAAGGGAAAGGGCTTGGTGCTAGAAAGAGAAAATGTAAAAGATGCGGAGGAATGGGGCATATAATGAAGATTTGCAAAAGGGCCATTGACCCTGCATTTGGAGAAGATGAAGCATACTGGGGGGCTGATAATGCTGAAGAACCCACACAGGATGTGCAACAAAATGCAGAAGAGGTTGTTTATGAAGATGAGCCAGAACAGCATGTCACAGAAGAAGCTCCAGAACAACATGTCACAGAAGAAGAAGCTCCAGAACAGCATGTCACAGAAGAAGAAGCTCCAGAACAGCATGTTAGGGAAGAAGAAGCTCCAGAACAGCATGTTTCTAGTGCTGTTAACAGGTTTGTTATGTTCAATTACTATTGTTAATGTAATTATTTATTTATTAATGTGCCCTTTTACTCTTTTACTATTGTTCAACAGCACACCTAGGAAGAACTGGAAAAGGGCTGCTATGAGAGGGACTTCTCCACATAAGAAGGTGAAGATGAGCACTTCATCAGCTCCAGAAGCAACACATGGGTCATGCAAGAGCACTAGAAAGGTCCATCAAGGAGTGCAGGCTCCAATAGTGACCCAAATCACAAAGGGAAAAAAGGTCACTAGGAGCACATCTAAGGAGATGCCAAATCCAGCAGGAAACACCAGGAGCAAGAGGGCCAAGTGAAACTTAGTTGAAACTGTTGCATTATGTCTATGTTGTAAACTGCTGTTGCATTATGTGTATGTTCTAAACTGCTGTTGGATTATGCCTATATTGTAAACTATGAAGGGCACTGTTGTTATTTACAATGAATGAAAGTGTGATCATTGTTGATAATCTGCTGCCTATTAATGAATTTGTCTTGTAGTTCTTTACTATCTTGTTGTGATCATTGTTGATAATCTGAAGATGCACATTGATAATCTGAAGATGCACACTGCTAGATCAATGACAATGTTGTAGTTCTAACAATGTTCATCATTGCATTATTCATCGACAATGTTCATCGACAACATTGGTTCTTCGATACATTGATAACAACCCAACCATACATAACCTACACATACATCAGTTCATTTTTCATCCATAACTAAGCTACCACTAATGTGGTTGTTGTGCACACACAGCCACTGAGATAGCAAGCACACAGACAACAACAACTGGGAACAATAATGTCCATATGAGAATCATTTCGTTTCTTCCCTTCAACTCCTTCATCAATGCACGGTTTTTCTTTGCCAATTCAAGTGATGTCTTCTCTAACTTATAGCTTCTGATCCAGCTGCGTTCAATTGCTGCATGCATCTCTTCAAAAGCAAGAGCAACTCTTGTTGGAGGTGGGGGGTCAACCCAAACCACCCATTCACATTCATCAGGCAACTACACAAAAGACCAAAATTGTTAGTTTAGGCATACAAAAATCTTCAAAACAAAATCAATGCAATCCAGATCATACATCCAAAGGGCAACCCAAAAAACGACGTCCAGTGCTAGATCCACCCCACGCAACGCGACGAGCTGGGGCTAGGCCATGCACGGGGCAGCGGTGCTTCGAGCACTCCTCAATGCCGCAGTAGGTGGCGTCCGGGATGTAAAACTCTGAGCTGTACTGCACAATCCCTACCCCATCCGCCTGGATTTGATGAAAATATCAGAAATTTGTCTCCAAATCGAGTAAATCGAGCAAACCCTATAAATTTGTCCCCAAAACAATACGACTGCCGGCGAGCTAATCCAACCGAGACCTTACCTCCACGGCGGCGGTCGGCGATGAGCTCTCCGACGTCGTTGACGACTCCATGCTCCTGCTCTCCTTCGTAGCTCGCCGCCGCATCTCTGTTCTGTGCCGCCTGTCTAACGCGAGGAAGACGACGACCCAGTGCATCGAGCGAGGAATAAAACGACCCAGTGCATCGAGCGAGGGGCAAAATTGTCCGAAACGGTGCGCCGTCTCGGTCAAACGGCGCTGACCACACGGCACCATGAAGGAATGGCATTCGAGCAAGCCCTGCGACATAAGTAAGGGCAAAACTGAGTAGGGTCAAAAAGTAAGGGCAAAACCCACGGGTGGGTTGCAACTAGTGGCAAGAATGGAATTGGCCCTATATTATATCATTAGTTGATAAAATTATTCCTGGAATGTTGCTCCTTTTCTGTTGGATGATAAATTTTATCAAGTGATACTTTGTCTGGATATTTATACAGATCATACTTTGGCTCATTGTATTCAGTTTTGTATTAAAAATGTTGCACTAGTAAGATATTAAACATCAACATTTTGTTATCTTGCAGTAAATTAGCTATAATCATCCAAAGTGATCTTATATTGGATATTATTCAATTTTGGTATATTGATGTAGACGTTAGCAATCAAAGTTGGATGGCTAAAGTGGCTCCAAGCTTCTGGCGTTCTCTGTGATAAGAGAGTGCCACAAAAGCTAAAAGTCAAGTTCTATAGAACGGCAATTCGACCTACGATGTTGTATGGTGCTGAATGTTGGCCAACTAAAAGGCGACATGTCCAACAACTAGGTGTGGCAGAGATGCGCATGTTGAGATGGGCATGTGGCCACACAAGGATGGATCGGATCCACAATGATGTTATACGGGAGAGAGTTGGGGTGGCACCAATTGAAGAGAAGCTTGTCCAACATCGTCTGAGATGGTTTGGGCATATCCAACGTCGGCCTTCTGAAGCGCCTGTGCATATCGGGCGGTTAAGGCGGGTTGATAATGTCAAGAGAGGTCGGGGGAGCCTAACTTGACTTGGGAGGAGTCCATGAAGAGAGATATGAAGGACTGGTTTATCAACAAAGATCTAGCCCTGGACAGGGGTGCGTGGAAGTTAACTATCCACGTGCCAGAACCGTGATTTGGTTACGATATCTTTTGGGTTTCAGCTCTAGCCCTTTAAGGTATGAATGATGTTTGTTGGCCATCTAGCCTAAGTTGACGCTTGTGCTTTGGTGCTAATGTCATGTTGTACTCGTAACCATTAAGCTTGGACCGGTTTTGTAGTGATAGACTAGGATTAGAACTGCTTGTTGGCTTTCTATCGTGCTACTATTGTGTTGGGTTCTAGTCTTCGGTTAATGCTAAAATATTAGGTTTATGGTTCTTATGCATGTCAATGGTTAATTATGAAAACTTGGTTTTGCCTTAATTAAGTTGGAACCAACTCTATATTGGTTGATGTTAGAACATAGTAGTCATATTACCTAGAGTGCTTGCATAACTCAATAATTTTTGCTCCCAAGGTTCCTTATACCTCAAAATCCTAGACACGTATTTACTTGAACCACAGTGTGTTTTTCTTATTGAATATGTCAAATATAGTGATTTAGGATTAGCCTTAATGTGTTTTGTTCGCTCATTTCAGTTTTTACGTAGTTCATTGAAAATATCCAAAACATGTTATATTTGTGAACGAACGGAGTAGTATTTTTTATGCTTTGAAGTGTATAATGGTAGTTATAAAAACTACTCTTTTCACTTTAGATGTATAGGCGCAACTATGCATTTGTGCTCTACATTGTTTGGCGCATTAGATCATTTTATCATACGTCTAATTCCTCATAATGGTATACTATCATATCGAGTCGGGTAGTCATTGCATTTCTTGACTATAGTGCATATGTAGTTTTTATTTTGTTTTGATCTTCTCCCTTTCTATTCGTGGTGCTGGGTTTTTTTTAGATGTACTTCCTTTGTCTCATAATATAAACCACTTTGCAAGCAAATATTGCTCACAAAATGATCTTATATTATGAGATGGAGGGAGTACTTGCTTACCATTGTGGTCTGGAGTTTAGTCATAGATAAACACCATGCTCGTTATATTGTACCATTAGTTGATAAAATTGCTCCTGAGATGTTGCTCCTTTTCTGTTGGATGATAAATTTTATCAAGTGATAGTTTGTCTCGATATTTATAAGATCGTACTTTAGCTCATTGAATTCAGTTTTGTATTAAAAATGTTGCACTAGCTAGCTAGTAAGATATTAAACCTCAACATTTCGTTATCTTGCAGTGAATTAGCTATAATCATCCGAAGTAATCTTATATTGGATACTATTGAATTTTGGTATATTTTTCTTTTAATGAGCTTATATTGGATATTATTCGATTTTGGTATATTTTTCTTGTGCTGAGAATGAATTAATTGCAAGACATCACCACAACGTTCTGCCATGATCATAGTCTTGGTCCTTTGTAGTTTTCCTGGTGGCGTCCAGCGCTCGCGTGGTTGGAGGCTCTGCTATCCCATGGAGCCTTGTCCTTGGCATTGGTTATGTGTTGTTCGACATCGGCTACAACCTGAGGTTAAGTTCTCTGTGCTTTAAGACATAGCCTTCAAGGTATGGCTGATGTTCATTGACCATTTAGCCTAAGTTGATGCTTGTGCTTTGGTTCCGATGTTATGTTGTGTTGCCGACCATCAAGCTCAGATCGATTTTTTTGTGATAGACTAGGATTAGAGCTACTTGTTGGCTTCTTTTATCATGCTACTATTGTGCTAGGTTGTAGTCTTCCGTTAGTGCTAAAATACTAGGTTTTATGCTTGTTATGCATTGCATGGTTAATTATTAAGACTTGGTTATGCCTTGATTAAGTTGGAACCAACCCTATATTGGTTGTGGTTAGATCATAGTAGTAATATTACCTAGAGTGATTGCATAACTTAATTTTTTTCCCAAGGTTCCTTATACCTCGAAATCCTAGACATATATTTACTTGAACCACTGTGTGTTTTGCTTATTGATTATGTCAAATACTACTTTTATTTATGAAAATTCTAGCCAAAATACAATGATTTAGGCTTAGCTTTTATATTAATCTTATGTGTTTTGTTCGCTCATTTCAGTTTGTACGTAGTTCATTGAAAATATCCAAAACATCTTATATTTGTGAACGAAGGGACTAGTATTTTTTGATGTTTTGAAGTGTATAATGGTAGTTATAAAACCTAGTCTTTTCACTTTAGATGTATAGGTGCAACTATGCATTTGTGTTGTACATTGTTTGGCGCATTGGATCATTTTATCACACGTCTAATTCCTCAGAATGGTATAATATCATATCGAGTCGGGTAAGTCATTGCATTTCGTGACTATCGTGCACATGAAGTTTTTGTTTTGTTTTGTTCTTCTTCTCCCGTTTTGTTTGTGGTGCTGTATTTTTAGATGTACTTCCTTCGTCTCATAATATAAGACCACTTTGCAAGAAAACATAGCTCACAAAATGATCTTATATTATGAGATGGAGGGAGTTCTTGATTACCATTGTGGTGTAGAATTTAGTCATAGATGAACACCATAGTGGTTATATTGTACCATTAGTTAATAAAAAAATCCGGGGATGTTGCTCCTTTTCTGCTGGATGATAAATTCTATCAAGTGATAGCTTGTGTGCATATTTAAACATATCATACTTTAGCTTATTGTATTCAGTTTTGTATTAAAAATGTTGCACTAGCTGACTAGTAATATATTAAACATCAACATTTCGTTATCTTGCAGTGAATTACCTATAATCATCCGAAGTGACTTATATTGGATATTATTCAATTTTGGTATATTTTGCTTTTGCTGAGAATGAATCAATTGCAAGGCATCATCACAAATTTATGCCATGATCATCGTCTTGGTCCTTTGTAGTTTTCCTGGTGGCGTCCAGCGCTCGCGTGGTTGGAGGATCTGCTACCACATTGAGCCTTGTCCCTGGCATTGGTTATGTGATGTTCGGCATCGTTTACAACCCCAAGTTAAGTTCTTTGTTGACCATCTAGCCTAAGTTTTTCTTATGGCGTCCAGCGCTAGCGTGGTTGGAGCCTCTACTACCCCATAAATCCTTGTCCCTCGCATTTGTTACGTGATGTTCGGCATCGTCTACAACCCTAAGTTAAGTTCTTTGTTGACCATCTAGCCTAAGTTGATGCTTGTGCATTGGTGCTGATGTCGTGTTGTGCTCCCGACCATCAAGCTAGGATCGGTTTTGTAGTGATAGACTAGGATTAGAGCTACTTATTGGCTTTCTATCATGCTACTATTGTGCTAGGTTGTAGTCTTCGGTTAATGCTAAAATACTAGGTTTTAGGCTTCTTATATGGTTAATTATTAAAATAGTTCTTGGGATGATGCTTCTTTTCTGCTGGATAATAAATTTTATCGAGTGATAGTTTGTCTGGATATTTATACAGATCATACTTTAGCTCATTGTATTCAATTTTTTATTAAAAATGTTGCACTAGCTGGCTAGTAAGATATTAATTATTAACATTTCGTTATCTTGCAATGAATTAGCTATAATCATCCAAAGAGATCTTATATTGGATACTATTCAATTTTGGCATAATTTGCTTTTGCTGAGAATGAATTAATTGCAAGGCATCATCACAAAATTCTGGCATTCTCAACGTCTTGGTCGTTTGTAGTTTTCCTATGGCTCCAGCGCTCGCGTGGTTGGAGGCTCTGCTATCCCATGGAGTCTTGTCTTTGACATTGGATATCTAATGTTCGGCATCAGCTAAAACCCCAAGTTAAGTTCTCTATGATCTAAGACATAGCCTTTACGGTATGGCTGTTGTTTGTTGGCCATCTAGCCTAAGTTGATGCTTGTGCTTTGGTGCTAATGTCATGTTGTGCTCCTGGCCATCAAGCTTGGATCGGTTTTATAGTGATAGACTAGGATTAGAGCTACCTTTTGGTTTTCTATCATGTTACTATTGTACTGGGTTGTAGTCTTCGGTTAATGCTAAAATATTAGGTTTTATGCTTCTTATGAATGTCAATGGTTAAATATTAAAACTTGGTTATGCCATGATTAAGTTGGAACCAACTCTATATTGGTTGTGGTTAGATGATGGTATTCATATTACCTACAGTGCTTGCATAACTTAATATTTTTATCAAGGCATCATGAAAAATATATGCCATGATCATCGTCTTTGTCCTTTGTAGTTTTCCTGGTGGTGTCCAGCGCTCGTGTGATTGGAGGCTCTTCTACCCCATGGAGCCTTGTCCCTGGCAATTTTTATGTGATGGTATAACCTTCAAGGTATGGCTGCTGTTTGTTGGCCATTTACCCTAAGTTGATGCTTGTGCTTTGGTGCTAATGTTATGTTGTGCTCCCGACCATCAAACTTGTATCGACTTTTTAGTGATACACTAGGATTAGAGCTACTTGTTGGCTTTCTATCATGCTACTATTGTGTTGGTTTGTAGTCTTCGGTTAATGCTAAAATATTATGTTTTAGACTTCTTATGACTGTCAATCATTAATTATTAAAACTTGGTTATGCCTTGATTAAATTGGAACCAACTATATATTTGTTGTGGTTAGATCAAAGTAGTCATGTCACCTAGAGTGCTTGCATAACTTAATATTTTATACTCCCAAGTTTCTTTATACTAGGAAATCCTAGACACATATTTAGTTGAACCACTATGTGTTTTGTTTATTTAATATGTCAAATACTACATTTATCTATGAAAATTTTGCTAAAACATAATGAAATAGGTTTAGTCTTTATATTAATCTTATGTGTTTTATTCGTTCATTTCAGTTTGTACGTAGTTCACTGAAATATCTAAAACATCTTATATATTTGAATGAAGGGGTTAGTATTTTTTGATGCTTTGAAGTGTATAATGGTAGTTATAAAAACAAGGCTTTTCATTTTAGATGTATAGGCGCAACTATGCGCTTGTGCTCTACATTTTTTGGCGCATTGGATCATTTTATCATACGTCTAATTCTCAGAATGGTATAATATCATATCGAGTCAGGTAACTCATTACATTTCTTGACTATAGTGCATATATAGTTTTTGTTTTGTTTTCTTCTTCTCCCTTTTTGTTCATGGTGTTGTTTTTTCGAGATGTACTTTCTCCGTCTCATAATATAAGACCAATTTGCAAGCAAACATAGCTCGCAAAATAATCTTATATTATGAGACGAAGGGAGCACTTGCTTACCATTGTGGTTTGGAATTTAGTCATAGATGAACACCATACTGGTTATATTATACCATTAGTTAATAAAATTGCTCCTAGGATGTTGCTCCTATTCTGGCAGATGTTAAATTTTATCAAGTGATAGTTTGTCTGGATATTTATACATATCATACTTTAGCTCATAACAATGTTAATAATTAACCATGGGCATGCATAA
This sequence comes from Bromus sterilis, assembly GCA_950022295.1. NCBI lineage: Eukaryota > Viridiplantae > Streptophyta > Magnoliopsida > Poales > Poaceae > Bromus > Bromus sterilis. The sequence continues at coordinate 338,655,782 of OX465596.1, read as the reverse complement.
GATATTAAACATCAATATTTCGTTATCTTGCAGTGAGTTAACTATAATCATCCAAAGTGATCTTATATTGGATATTATTCAATTTTGGTATATTTTGCTTTTTGCTGAGAATGAATCAATTGCAAGGCATCATCACAAATTTATGCCATGATCATCGTCTTGATCCTTTGTAATTTTTCTGGTGGCGTCCAGCGCTCGCGTGGTTGGAGGCTATGCTACACCATAGAGGCTTGTCCCTGTCATTGGTTATGTGATGTTCGGCATCAGCTACATCCCCAAGTTAAGTTTTCTGTGCTCTGAGACCTAGCCTTCAAGGTATAACTGTTGTTTGTTGACCATCTAGCCTAAGTTGATGCTTCTGCATTGGTGTCGATGTCATGTTGTGCTCCCGACCATCAAGCTAGGACTGGTTTTGTAGTGATAGACTAGGATTAGAGCTACTTATTGGCTTTCTATCATGCTACTATTGTGCTGGGTTGTAGTCTTCGGTTAATGCTAAAATACTAGATTTTAAGCTTCTTATGCATGCCCATGGTTAATTATTAAAACAAATCCTGGGATGTTGCTCTTTTTCTGTTGTATGATAAATTTTATCAAATGATATTTTGTCTTCATATTTATACGGATCATACTTTAGATCATTGTAGCCTACTCCAATTTGTTTGGGACTGATAGGCTTTGTTGTTGTTGTATACTTTAGATCATTGTATTCTGGTCTGTATTAAAAATGTTGCACTAGCTGGCTAGTAAGATATTAAACGTCAAGATTTCGTTATCTTGTAGTGAATTAGCTATAATCATCCAAAAGTATCTTATATTTTATACTATTCACTTTTGGTATATTTTGCTTTTGCTGAGAATGAATCAATTGCAAGGCATCATCACAAATTTATGCCATGATCTTGGTGGCATCCCGTGGTCGCGTAGTTGGAGGCTCTGCTACCCATGGAGCCTTGTCTCTGGCATTGGTTATGTGATGTTCGTCATCGGCTACAACCCCAAGTTAAGTTCTCTATGCTCTGATACATAGCCTTCAAGGTATGGCTGTTGTTTGTCGGCCATCTGGCCGAAGATGATGTTTGTGATTTGGTTCTGATGTCATGTGCTCTGAGACATATTTAGTTGAACCACTATGTGTTTTCTTTATTTAATATGTCAAATACTACATCTATCTATGAATATTCTTGCTAAAAAATTATGATTTAGGCTTAGTCTTTATATTAATCTTATGTGTTTGTTCACTAATTTCAGTTTGTACGTAGTTCGTTGAAATATCCAAAACATCTTATATTTGTGAACGAAGAGAGTAGTATTTTTTGATGCTTTGAAGTGTATAATGGTAGCTATAAAAACTAGGCTTTTCACTTTAGATGTATAGGCGCAACTATGTATTTGTGTTCTACATTGTTTGGCGCATTGGATCATTTTATTATATGTCTAATTCCTCAGAACGGTATAATATCATATCGAGTCGGGTAAGTCATTGCATTTTTTGACTATAGTGCATATACAGTTTCTGTTTTATTTTGTTCTTCTTCTCCCTTTTTGTTCGTGGTTCTCGTTTTTTTGAGATGTACTTCCTCCGTCTCATAATACACTTTGCAAGCAAACATAGCTCGCAAAATGATCTTGTATTATGAGACGGAGGGAGTACTTGCTTACCATTGTGGTGTGGAATTTAGTCGTAGATGAACACCATACTGGTTATATTGTACCATTAGTTGATAAAATTTTCCTGGGATGTTGCTCCTTTTCGACTAGATGATAAATTTTATCAAGTGATAGTTTTTCTGGATATATTTATACATATCATACTTTCGATCATTGTATTCAATTTTGTATTAAAAATGTTGCACTAGCTGGCTAGTAAGATATTAACAATCCACATTTCATTATCTTGCTGTGAATTAGCTATAATCATCCAAAGAGATCTTATATTGGAACTATTGAATGTTGGTATATTTTGCTTTTGCTGAGAATGAATCAATTTAGCCTACCCCAACTTGTTTGGGACTGACAGGCTCTGTTGTTGTTGTTGTTGTTGAGAATGAATCAATTGCAAAGCATCACAAATTTATGCAATGATCATCATCCCGGTCCTTTGTAGTTTTCATGGTGGCATCCAGCGCTCGCGTGGTTGGAGGCTCTGCTAGCCCATTGAGCCTTGTCCCTGGCATTGGTTATGTGATGTTCGGCATCGGCTACAACCCCAAAAGTTAAGTTCTCTGTGCTCTAAGACATAGCCTTCAAGGTATGATTGCTGTTTTTGACCATCTAGCCTAAGTTGATGCTTGTGATTTGGTGCTAATGTCATGTTGTCCTCTTGACCATCAAGCTTGAATCGGTTTTGTAGTGATAGACTAGGATTAGAGCTACTTTTGGCTTCTATCATGCTAGTATTGTGCTGGGTTGTAGTCTTTGATTAATAGTAAAATATTAGGTTTTAGACTTCTTATGCATGTCAATGGTTAATTATTAAAACTTGGTTATGCCTTGATTCAGTTGGAACCAACTCTATATTGGTTGTGGTTAGATCATAGTAGTCATATTACCTAGAGTGCTTGCATAACTTAAATTTTTTTACTCCCAAGGTTCCTTATACTTGGAAATCCTAGACACGCATTTACTTGAACCACTATGTGTTTTGTTTATTGAATATATCAAATACTAATTTTATCTATGAAAATTCTTGCGAAAACACAATGATTTAGGCTTAGTCTTTATATTAATTTTATGTGTTTTGTTCCAAAAGTTAAGTTCTCTATGCTCTAAGACATAGCCTTCAAGGTATGATTGCTGTTTTTGACCATCTAGCCTAAGTTGATGCTTGTGATTTGGTGCTAATGTCATGTTGTGCTCTTGACCATCAAGCTTGAATCGGTTTTGTAGTGATAGACTAGGATTAGAGCTACTTTTGGCTTCTATCATGCTAGTATTGTGCTGGGTTGTAGTCTTTGATTAATAGTAAAATATTATGTTTTAGACTTCTTATGCATGTAAATGGTTAATTATTAAAACTTGGTTATGCCTTGATTAAGTTGGAACCAACTCTATATTGGTTGTGGTTAGATCATAGTAGTCATATTACCTAGAGTGCTTGCATAACTTAATATTTTTTACTCCCAAGGTTCCTTATACTTGGAAATCCTAGACACGTATTTACTTGAACCACTATGTGTTTTTTTATTGAATATGTCAAATACTAATTTTATCTATGAAAATTCTTGCGAAAACACAATGATTTAGGCTTAGTCTTTATATTAATTTTATGTGTTTTGTTCACTCATTTCAGTTTGTTCGCTCATTTACGTCTAATTACTCAGAATGGTATAATATCATATCGAGTCGGGTAAGTTATTGCATTTCTTAACTATAGTGCATATGTAATTTTTGTTTTGTTTTGTTCTTTTTCTCCCTTTTTGTTCGTGGTGCTGGTTTTTTGAGATTTACTTCCTCCGTGTCATAATATAAGACCACTTTGCAAGCAAACATAGCTCGCGAAATGATCTTATATTATGAGGCGAAGGGAGTAGTTGTTTAACATTGTGGTGTCGAATTTAGTCATAGACCAGTAAGAGTGCACGTGCAACCCACATATGCTAATAAAAACAAATTTCCTATCCTAGCTAGTCAAACAATTATTCAGATAAAATTAACAAGAAAATCCAACAAAATATTATTCCCTCCATTCCAAATTAGTTGACTTTCATTTTTTCACATGTGTATCTCAAATGAAAGTCATCTAATTTGGAACGGAAGAAGTAGTAAATATAAGAATTGAAATAAAGACATCTAAGAGTGTAATAATAGAAAAAACACAAATAAGTAACTGCCATCAAAATGTACTAATTAGTTTTTGGTAAACAACATATTCTCAAGATTGTGAACCCTATCCAAATTGCACAATGTTTAATTATACTTCTAAAGAGCGTTACACAATTGTAGTAATATCAGTAACTAAATGACTATCACCATCATGTTTCTATTATGAAAACCAATATTGGCTACAGTCAACAATAATATTCAAAATAAATTTATCTGGAGAAAAACGAACAATGCAAACATAAAAGTGGCATCATAAGCTTCTTTGTGCATCTCAAGAAGTTTGAGGTAATACATTGGTCTGTTGCAGCTTACACGCACTATACATCTGTTACCATGTCCTAATATGTATTCATCCTTTGTCCATGCCTAATTATTTCCAGATAGTGATTTCTAGCACTCTGTTGTGCAATGTAATGCAGGATATAGCTATTCACAACCTTGCTTACACTTTCACAGTGGCAACTCCTTCAATCATGAATTAATGCTTCTTGTGAATACTGCAAATTAGAGATTCCCTTACAATAAAAACTACTTATTGTGCTACCATTGATAGTGATGCAAACGGAAATGATCAGGAGGATTCCCTAGGATCAGGGACAGTCAAGGCCTATTCGAATTTGCTCTGCTCCTGCAACTCTGTTGCGGGAGCTGGTGGAGTTACGCCAAACGGATCAACTCCGTGAAGGAGCCAATGCGGAGCGGAGCAGGTGCCAGTGTATTTTCTCAGAGCTGCTAATCTGATGCTCCGCGGACTCCACTCCACTCCTAATTAGTACGCCGAACAATCGAACTTGGCATGTTTCTTCAGATTACAAACTCCATAGGATTCAGTTCAGAACAATGAGTTCCACCAAACAATGATACCCAGGTTGAGCAACATGTTACAATTGTGTACAGTCCTACCAGGAACAGGAAAAACACAACCGTCTTGTAAAATTGATTACTAACAGAAAAATATTGGCGGTTCAGTTCAGAAATATGAATTGTTTTTGTTCTCTATACGTGTTGTAGAGTGTGGGTCTAGTGAACGTTCAGTAATAAATTAACATTCTGAAATAGATCATCTAATACAAAAATAATCATAATTAACTATTTAGTTGTCCCACTTGCATATCCATTGGAATATCAATGCAAAAGATTAATGGCAATCAATAGCGTACCTCCTGCTTCTTCAAAACTTATGTAGACTAAAACTGGGGAGGACTGAATACTTGAGTACCTCCTGCTATGTACCTCCTGCTATGGTCACCCAACCAACCATAGCATTCTTGAGATGACCATCGACACTGGTGGCTCGCTGCTGAGGTTCACCCATCTCCCCTCCCCTAACCTCGTCAGCAAAGCAATCCTTAGCTCACACGAGCTATGGCACACGCCTCCCAGTGCTACCACATTCAGTTTGGGTGATCTTTCATGCACATCTCCTGGTCATGTTTTAAGGTTATGGCAAAAGCATCTCATGATCATAGCTCCTGTGATGTTGTGACAAAGATTGCCTATTTGTGTACATGAATAATCTAGTGCAGTTGACTAAAATACATTGCGTAAACCCATGGAACATCAGTAAGGCCAAAATAGCAAATCATATTAAAAACCATCTTCGTGTTTTGGTGAGGACAATAATCTCACGTTTTTATTCAGATGAGATGACACTCAAATATAGAAAAAAAGAATAATCACACGAGCCTCCGTACTTCAGATACTGATGGTTCTAACACTGAAAATATATTCCAAATCAGCACAATATATTAAAACAATTGACAGTTTGGTAAAGGCAAGTGGTACAATATAAATTGCCCAGATTCAACGCAGAGAAATAGAAAAAATATTGAGGATTCTACCTGAACAATTAACTTGATAAAAAATAAGGACAATCATGAAGCAGAAGTTGGGAATAGGTGTGGAGAGAATCAGGCTGAAGTCTATTTCCGAATCTGCACCTGGGATCGATCGAGTCACATCAAGGAGTTGCCTCGCATCCTTGTCCAATAGGCTCCACTGAAGCTGCTCGTCTACAATGGCGAGGGACATGCGATGAATGGTGATCTAGAGGCAGCATGTGAACTAGCGCGCGGAGAACGGCTCCCCGGAGGCGGTCCTTGGGCGGAGAGCATGTCTACGATCGCGGTGCTTGGCTTCATATATTATGGACCAGGAATAATCCAAATAGACCTTCTGCAGTTCATCCTTTTCATCTCCGAATCCATACACCTTCTAGTTTTCCAGACTAGGATCCTCAAAAGAAAGAGCTAACACACTAAGGCAAATCGCGATCTCGGTGCTTGGCTTCATATATTATGGACCAGGGATAATCCAAATAGACCTTCGGCAGTTCATCCCGTTCATCTCCGAATCCATACACCTTCTAGTTTTCCAGACCGGGATCCTGAAAAGAAAGACCTAACACACTGAGGCAAAGCGACTAAAGGCACATAAATAAGTATGAGTCAGCTACTTAGAATTCAGAACAACTCGACTGGGACATTTCAACAAACCTACAAGGCTACAAATCGTGTTATTTAAATTAAAACCGTAAAAACCATCCCAATTAAAAAAACTTCACACAAGGCTATAAGTTTAAGAAATACAATGTCCATACATGCCGAATCCATACTTATTTATGTGCCTTTAGTCGATTTGCCTCAGTGTGTTAGGTCTTTCTTTTCAGGATCCCGGTCTGGAAAACTAGAAGGTGTATGGATTCGGAGATGAACAGGATGAACTGCAGAAGGTCTATTTGGATTATCCCTGGTCCATAATATATAAAGCCAAGCACCGCGATCGCGATTTGCCTCAGTCTGTTAGCTCTTTCTTTTCAGGATCTCGGTCTCGAAAACTAGAAGGTGTATGGATTCGGAGATGAACATGTATGGACATTGTATTTCTTAAACTTTTCAGAGAGGTGTATGAGTCGACTACTTAGAATTCAGAACAACTCGACTGGGACATTTCAACAAACCTACAAGGCTACAAACGTGTTATTTAAATTAAAATCGTAAAAACCGTCTCAATTAAGAAAACTTCACACAAGGCTATAAGTTTAAGAAATACAATGTCCATACATGCCACTCAATTGTTTGGGCGTCACACTGACCCATGGCATCCCAAATTTTCAGAGAACGATTGAGAAGTTTGCAAAATATTTTTCAATATTAATCAACACAGTCAAAGAATTAATTGGTTCTACTATTTGAAATCTACATATAGGGTTTAAAAGGAGGGCTTGCCTAGTTGTCGGACACAACAGCTGTAGAATCCTAAATTTATTTCAGCAAATAAAGCTAGCACCACTTGCCCTCAAACCGACCAAAAGCAGCAAAATAACTAACTTGTGATGTATGCACGATTTCATCAGATCAACCAGTTCATCTGTTAACCAAAGTTGTTAACTCAAATTCCTAGAATTTTACACGATTGAATGCTGATGTATGGACTAACCATGACTGTACCGGCAGTGGTGCTCCTTCAACCTCGTCGTTTGTTCGTCGAGTCTGACAGGTTGGGGATGAAATGGTCGCACATGAAGTGAGCGGAAACGGGGCCCGCATGTTCGTTGAGGACAGTGCAGAGGGGCGGGGCAGAGTGGAGGCGACACTGGTTCTACACTGGAAGAGGTGAGCATTGCACTTAACTTTGCCAGTTCCCGTTGCAATCAAATCTTTTAACACCCATAGATCAGTCCATTAATACCTAGGCTTTCTCAAGGGGTTAAGACTTTTAGGGGACAAATAATCTATTATTTGGGGAGAAAATCACAGATGAATGTGTTGCCATGAAGCATTTTCCCCCTTATTGTCTTCAAGCTCCTGCACCACAATACAAATATCAATGTACTGTTGTAGTAATCTAGACCAAAACAATCAAGGAAGCTATCTTAATCGTGATATATTAATCCTAATTCTCATCACACACACAACCAACATCATACTCTGTCTATAAGATACAAACATCATGCAGCACACGCCAAGCACACACAGTCGGCCGACAGGATCACATACGGAAGCCACGTACGGCACACCCGGCTAGACAGAGTTGAACCATTGCCTGTGTGTGTGATGCGAGAGGAGGGAGGAGAAAGCTGGATGGGGGGAGAGAGCAGAAAATGGTTGCTCACGTCGATTTGTGTTGCTGCCGCCGGCTTCAAACCGTTGCCGCCTCTTGCCTCACGCCGTCGTGGTCCTGGAACCGCGCTGCTTATATATGTGCCCCAGGTCGCGCCGCCACCATGTCTCCTATCTCTCTCCGATCCAACGCTCGATTGGAGAGAGGACGGAAGGTAGTCTAAGGGATCGATCAGATCTAGATTGAGCGGGGGCGGAGAGCAGAAGATGGTTGCTCACGTCGATTTGTGCTGCTGCTGCTGCCGGCTTCAATCCGTTGCCGCCTCTTGCCGTCACGCCGCCGTGGTCCTCGAACCGCGCTGCTTATATATGTGCCCCAGGTCGCGCCGCCACCATGTCTCCTATCTCTCTCCGATCCAACGCTCGATTGGAGAGAGGACGGGAGGTAGTCTAAGGGATCGATCAGATCTAGATTGAGCGAGGTGCAAACGGCGGCGGTGAGCAGAGGTCGGCAGCGCGCGGCAGTGGGACAGGGGTGGCGGCATGTCACGTCGATTTGTGCTGTTGCCGCCGACTTCAATCCGTTGCCGCCTCTTGCTGTCACGCCGCCGTGGTCCTGGAACCGCGCTTCTTATATATGTGCCCCAGGTCGCGCCGCCTCCATGTATCCTATCTCTCTCCAATCCAATGCTCGATTGGAGAGAGGACGGGAGGTAGTCTAAGGGATCGATCAGATCTAGATTGAGCGAGGTGCAAACGGCGGCGGTGAGCAGAGGTCGGCAGCGCGCGGCAGTGGGACAGGGGTGGCGGCATGTCACTTCGATTTGTGTTGCTGCCGCTGGCTTCAATCTATTGCCGCCTCTTGCCGTCATGCCGCTGTGGTCCTGGAACCGCGCTGCTTATATATGTGCCCCAGGTCACGCCGCCACCATGTCTCTTATCTCTCTCCGATCCAACGCTTGATTGGAGAGAGGACGGGAGGTAGTCTAAGGGATCGATCAGATCTAGATTGAGCGAGGTGCAAACGGTGGTGGTGAGCAGGGGTCGGCAGCGCGCGGCAGCGGGACAGGGGTCGCGGCATGTCACGTCGATTTGTGATGCTGCCGTCGGCTTCAATCCGTTGCCGCCTCTTGCCGTCACGCCGTCGTGGTCCTGGAACCGCGCTACTTATATATGTTCCTCAGGTCGCGCCGCCGCCATGTCTCTCTCTCCGATCCAACGCTCGATTGGAGAGAGGAAGGGAGGTAGTCTAAGGGATCGATCAGATCTAGATTGAGCGAGGTGCAAATGGTGGCGGTGAGCAGGGGTCGGCAGCGCGCGGCAGCGGGACAGGGGTGGCGACATGTCAGATCTGGAGATCGGAGATTTGGAGGTGGAGTCGTGGGGGAGCATTCCTAGGCGGCGATGGACTGAGCGAGGTAGAGGCATCATGGAGCACGATGGGACGGTTGAATGGGATCGTGGGCTTGTTTTTTTTAGTTGGTGGGCTTGTTTTTTGTTGAAGGGGGTTAATTAGCGATGTGGTGGGCGGCAAGGTGCTAACCATTTTAGTGATGGATGAGATTAGATGTGTCAGCCCCTTGTCGTGCTTTTATAGGGATAGTACATAACCATACTGGTTATATTGTACCATTAGTAGATAAAATTGCTCCTGGGATGTTGCTCCTTTTATGTTGGATGATAAATTTTATCAAGTGATAGTTTGTTTGGATATTTATACAAATCATACTTTAGCTCAATGTATTCAGTTTTGTATTAAGAATGTTGCACCAGCTTGCTAGTAAGATATAAAACACCAACAATTTTTTATCTTGCAGTGAATTAGCTATAATCATCCAAAGTAATCGTATACTGGATACTATTCAATTTTTGGTATATTTTGCTTTTGCTGAGAATGAATTAATTGCAAGGCATCATCAGCCATGATCATCGTCTTGGTCCTTTGTAGTTTTCCTGGTGGAGTCCAGCGCTCGCGTGGTTGGAGGCTCTACTACCCCATGAACTTATCATGAGAGCTTCTTGTAAAGGTAATTATCCCCTTGGTATAAATTCTACTGCACCTATGATCCTCCATTCTACCTTAGAGTATTACCTCCTGGTACCTCGAGGATATCATACCTTTGCACTACATCTAATGAATTTTGAAAGAACAATACCTTTCCTGTCGTAACCATTCCATGGGATCTGGGTTGTTGTCAACCGAGAACATCTAATACCTTTTGCTTCACCATTCCTTTCGCTTGATGTCGTCGCTATTCGATGGCATTATCTTGAAACCTCTCGACATAATGTGTGGTGGTCATCATCAACATTTTGACTTCTCCCATGTGTCTATTGAATTCATGACATGAAATACCATCCTTGCCCCTCGATGATTTGTGTTATCATCGACAACCTCCGTTGACTCCCTGCTAATACAAACTTGGTCATGTATATCTTGCTCTACATTCCCTTGGGAAAGGATATACACCTAATGCTTGCGTGTCATTACATTTTCCCTTCCATTGGTCTGTTTGATCAGACAATCACATTTTCATTTTCATTGGTCTATTTAACCTTTCTTGCGATCATTATAACCTAAGCAGTGTTAATTCCCCATCTTATGTAAACACCTCGGTGTACTACTCTGTTAGTACAACCTGTTACTATTATTGATAACCTTTCGGTAACCACCGATGGACGAGAACTTTGCCAATTGGCCGCCTCGTCTTAACGAGCAAGAAAATGGTTCTCTTCGTCCCTCGCCCTTGGTACCGACATTGTTGCCAACATAGCTGACAAGTTGTTCTCTGACAAACTTTGCATTGTGGTCGCATACTATGTCACCACTACCCCTCCTACTAATAATCCGCACTATGCAACAGTTCCACAGGACCGAAACCTGACTCTTATGTACCTTCATGTTTTCGAGGTTGTTCCTCGTACTTGACCTCGTATAGAATTCACGAGTCATATACCTTGTGATCTTCAGTCCAATATCAGACTCAGTGCTTATGCCTGATGCTCTGGACCCCTTTCCATCATCCGTCATCGACACTGAATGCTTGCTTGTCCACTTGAAAACTTCTCATGCCTTCTTTTGTTTCTCTTGACGTATTCCCCTGATATTAGACTCGGGAGATACGTTGTACCCCATTCCCTTGGTCAGCCTTGGTTGATTAAACTGGTACCAATCCGACCCCCTTAAATTTTCCTCCTACCTATTCATAGGTACGATGAAGCCCCCGCAGGAAGGATAACAACTCGTCGAGATGTACCGATGCAGAGAAATGAAGACATCAACGAGAAGGGCAACAAGAACCATAAGATTCGTTAGATTACGAAACCACAACCTTACCCCTTATATACACTACCTTTTAATTCTCGGGACGAGAATTCTTGTAGTGGGAGAGATTTGTAACACCCTCAGTGTTATGTAACAGTAATCCCTTTTGTAAAGGACAATCACCATTCCTAATCTTGCCTTGATCATCTTTGCATCTGATCATTTCAAAATGCCCTAGGGTTGATATTAAAACCAATGTGGAAAATAAAGTTGATCCAAAAATTATGCAACCAATTTAACTCTTAAAAGACCCTAGCCAGAGAGCCTCCAGGGCGCTCCTTAGGGGGCACTCTTCGCTGGCCGTTCGATGGGAATCGCTCCGCACCCCGCACCCGCCGGGAGCAGTCCCATCCTCTCGTCCCAAACCCCTAAGGATGTGTTTGGTTCGAGGGATTGTATAGGGTGGTTTTGGGTATCCCAACCAGGTGGTTAGGGTTAGCCCTTTTTTTGTTTGGTTGGAAGGATTGAATTGTCCCCTATTTTGTTTGGTTGGAAGGGCTAACCCCAACCCAGCCGCACACCCTCCTCCTTCTCCTCCTCCTCCGGCCAGACTCCCCAGCAGTCACCCGCCCTCCTCCAGCCCGCTCTCCAGCCGCTCGGCCCGGCCTCCTCCTCCTCCGGCCCCTCCCTCATCCCCGTGCTCGCTGGAGTCCGGCCACGCTCGCCTCGCCCAGCGCCGCTCGAGCCAGGCCACGCTTGCCCCGCCTAGCACCGGCCGTGCTCCAGCAGCGCGCGCCCCGCCCCGCCCGTGCTCGCCGCGCTCACCCCGCCCCGGCCGCGCTCGCCCCGCCCAGCGTCGTCCGTGCTCACCCAAGCCCGGCTGCACTCGCCCCGCCCAGTGTCGCCCGTGCTCGCCCGAGCACGGCCGCACTCGCCCCTCCCAGCGCCGTCCGTGCTCCCGCTCTTCTCGTCGCGCGAGGAGGGATGCCGCGACCCGCCCGTTTTCTGCGGCTGGTGGTATCCCGTATTTTGAGGAATATTCCAAGCATATGGTTGCCTCTATCCCTCTTTGCCTCAGATCCAAACAGGTGGTAACTAGTTTAAAAGAGGGCTATCCCTGTTTCCGAGTGGATATCCCTCGAACCAAACACATCCTAAATCTAGCGCCCTCCTCTCTCTAGCTTCCTCTTTTCCCCGTCTTCTCCGCTTCCCCTCCTCGTCTCACCCAGCCGCCTCCTCCCATCTCACCCCGGCTACCACGCGGCCGCTCGTCTCCTCCTCTAGCACGCCACCCCTCTCTCCTGAAGCAGTCCAGGGTGAGATGGGGGAACGGCGAGCGAGGCCAACGGTGGGACGAGCAGGGCGACCTGCGTCTTCCACCTCGAGCGCCTCCTCTTCCACTTCTGCATCCTCCTTGCCTTGGTCGCACGGGAGCGGCGGCAAGCTTCTCTTGCGGTGTATCCCAGTCGCCCCAGCTCCCAGCAAGGATAGAGGAGGAAATAGCAGGGCAACAGCGCTACTTTGCCACTCCCTCCACTCCGGCTGCTGCGCCGCCTCGACCTCCTCCACAACCTCATCGGCTCCTCGTCCTGCGATTTGTGTAGGTCAGCCCCCTCCTCATTTTCCCCCCTCTTCCTAGGCCTTTTATTTCCTCACTAACAATGCATAGACGCCCTCCACAGCGCCGCCGGCTCACGCGCTAACAAGAGCGCACCTCCGGCGCCTCCTCATCCTGAGAGATTTGTATAGGTCAGCCCCATTCTCCCTTTTTCCCATTTCCCTTCATTCACCCAGATCTTTGATAATCTGATTTGGATTTCTCGATTAATGTTTTTTCTAAATAAAATGTGTGCAGATCTAATGAAGAAGAGAAAATGAAGTATCTTGAGGAAGAACAAGGTCAGCTCTGTCTATCTCTCTGTAATCTGCCTTTTTATTATTATGTAGCAACAGAGCTGCTAGGTTATGTATAGGGCCCCTTTTTCTTTGATTTGTCTCCAAGGTTTAATTTCTAATGAAGCAATCCATCAAGTGAAGTTTTAATTATCTTGATGTAGTCACAAAAGACTTTTATAGGCTACACACTAATGTGTCATTGCTCCAGATTCTATATTACATTTAACTAGCAGAGGCAAGCATATGTTTGGCACATACATATTTCCTTTATGTCCATGCTCTGTTCATCTGCTGAACCTTCTGTATTTGCTGACATGTAACACTGCCCTAAATTTAATCTTTTTTGCAACCACTTATGTTGGTCCCTTTATTTGCTTGCTGCATTTACGCGCCTCGTGTAGGATTTTGGCACCCATGATCTTCCTTGCATAGGTGACCTGCTCCCGGTCCTTCCCCATCCCCTCTGATCTCTCTCTCTCTCTCTCTCTCTCTCTCTCTCTCTCTCTCTCTATCTCTTTGGGTCTTTCCATGTGCGTTCATTTCTGAGTCTTGTGGTAAGCTAAATCATTTGCTTTGAAAATTTTCTCAACCGATTGACCGTGTTGTGATGTCGATTGTGGTTTTCCTCCTAGAGAAGATAGGAAGGGAGGGAGTTTTTCTCAAACGTTTGAATACGGAGAAGATAGTTACATTCATTTTTTGTGCGTTCAGTGATGGCTACTGGATATAGCAAAACTTGATAATTCTATCTATGATATTTACAGGTGCCTTTGTTACATTATGAATGTGGCAACTCCGACAAGGGATTGGGGCGCGCCTTTATTTCTTGGTGGTCTTAATTATGGTTGGTTTGGGGCACACCTTTATTGTTTGGTGGGCTGCTTCCTGCTAGGTGTGGTTGAATAATTTTCAGAGGTATGGTTCTCATCTGACGTGCAACCTTTAGTTAGAGTTTCTATTGACACATTACATTTACTTTAGTTATGATGTGGGTAATATTGTGTTCATGACAATGGTGGCCCATGTTCTTGCTTTCTTTAGCCGGTTCTATGCTTTTGCTTTGATAGGTTCCTGAAATACGAGTGGATAAAGTTGCATGTTGCAAATAAAGAGCTTATTTCGGCAAGTAAGCCTATTATGATTTTAGTGTCACAAGTGTGCCCAGATATCTTTTGTTCATGGATTCTGAAGATCATTTGTTCCGAGCATAATCTTCAGATAAACTCATGGATTCCAGTCCAGCAGTTATTCATAATTTTGATGCTTCTTTTTTGGGGGTTTGGGGATTGGGAAGTGGTGAGCCTAGCTCTCATCTGCTCTTTCGCGAAGAGGAGGTCGCACCTTGGCCTGGATGTAAGAACTTCTGTATGGAAGAATACTTTTTTTTTTAGTTTTATGTAGAGGCTACCATGGTGAATGTTGTTGTTCAGAGTGAATAGATGATTTATTCTTATATTAGATCAAATCTTCGTAAGGATATTCTTATATTAGATCAAATCACCTGGAGCTTGCACCTAATTCATCATCTATTTAATAAGGAAATATTTTTTTGTGAATGCAGAGATAATTATAGTAATGTAAAAACAGGTTGTCCTCCTTTAGTATTTTCAAAACATGCTCTCTTCTTTGCATAGGCTAAAGTTTGGTTGTGAAAGATAGGATCAACAGCGGCGGCAGTCTACTACCTTAGTTTTCGATAGAGGCCCCTCTTCCTGTTCGAGGTGATTCGAGGCCCCTCATCTTGTTCCCTTGTTTTTTCTGCGAGATGAATTTAATGTTAGATCACAGCGAGTTTACATGGTTACATTTTGGTTGTTTACGTGTTCAGATTGTTGCGTCATCTTGGCTCCATTCCTGTACTAGATTGCAGTTATAGGAAGGCAATTGATTCCTATCTTTAGTACCTACTATCTGGTATGAACTTTAACTGATCGAAATGGTAAAAAGCTCTCTATTTTAGGTTATGATAAATAAGCGTGTGGTCCTTGTGGCTGTTCATATAGCTTGCTTTTGGTAATCCTGCCTTTTGGTCAATTACATTTTTTTGTTTGCTGTGGAGCTATTCGTAAGTACTAGCATTACATTGGAGTGAGTGTTATTTTTGTGTATGCAAATTTTACTTTGGTTATTTAGTACCAGCTGTGATAGTCTTTTCAACAGATTTCTAAATCAACATCTTTTTTATGCACCATAGGAATAGGATTCTCCCAGACTTGTTTTGCAAGCGACGTCTATCCTTTTTCAGTAAACCGAAAATGTCAGCCTTTGGGCATCGTTTGTTTAAGAATTATGATCCTCATGCGAAAGTTAGCAGATGAGGTTTTTTCGATTGTCGAACCTCTCATCGAGGTCAGCTATTCCTGATCTGTGTAACTGAGAGCAGAAGATATTCTGAGAACCTTACGAAACCTCAATTTTTGTATTGAGAGTTTGATCAACGATCTCATCTAATGAAACAAGAGTTTCTCTGTTCCTGCTGTGGGTGCTAAGTGACAGTAACTTTGTCTATGAAACATTACTTTTTGCAAATAATATAGTGAAAAAATCAAACCATGCAATATAGAAAACACAGTAAAAATGTCTTTTCCTACTGTTATGAAATTTTGAATTGAGTTTTAAGCCAAGGGATTTCCTAATCAACTAATCACTATAAGTACGAAGAAGATCTGATTCAGTCTGTAAGTTACATGAGGTACATAATTTCAATCAGCCTACATATTCGTATTCTTATGACAGCGGATATGCTTTTTCTCTTGGTGATGATTTGGATTAATAGACATTTTTCACAATCATGTGTCTTGTGCTTCTCGTTTGAATCATATATGAAAATGTTATTTTTCTTCCTCTGTTTGATCTGAATCAAGCCACACAATTGGAGTTGCTTAGGCTTTAATATTTTTGCTTTACATAGAAAATCCCGGTCTTTGCCATTGCAGCTGCTCTGTTTTCACTGCAAATACGATGAGGCTTATTTGAAGCAAGCATATGTATTGTCTACCTTTTGTTTTATTTAGATAGAATTTCTTTAGTTGATCTTATACAACTCTAAAAATACTATTTGCAGTGTAATCGTTATTCCCTTTTCATATTCTGTATATGCTTTCTACTTACCATGCAAAACTTTTTATAATTTCACATGTAATTGGTTCTCCCTTCTAAGAATTTGTATAGTTCTCGATTCTCCTCGTTTATGAGATCTGTTGGTTTGTACCGTTGGATTTGTTCATGGCACACCTGTATGGACTAGGGATTATTACCTTAGATCTGTTATCAAATTGACTAGATTTGTCATCCCCGTTACACGCTGATGCTTTGCTCCACAATCCTAGGCACAGTTTACTCGCGATGTATAGGA
Organism: Bromus sterilis; assembly: GCA_950022295.1. Classification (NCBI taxonomy): domain Eukaryota; kingdom Viridiplantae; phylum Streptophyta; class Magnoliopsida; order Poales; family Poaceae; genus Bromus; species Bromus sterilis. Next base: position 338,639,380 of record OX465596.1, on the reverse strand, counting down.
ATATAGTTTTTGTAAATGTTGCTACATGCGAGTATGGGATGCTACTTTTAGATCTGCTTTGCAAGTGCTATTTGTTTACGTTATATTCCTCACGTTCCGTGGGGAATAATTTTGTAGTTCCGGATTCGAGGAATCTTTTCGTCCCCCAGAGTGACCATTGTTCCATTGTGGAAATTAAAATAGATGTATATTGTTGTACACTTCTATTAATATCTGTCTGTTGGTTTAGATAAAGATTCGTGCAGTCTCAGTGCCAGTTGCCAATTAACTAAAGCATAATACCTGTCTTCGATCATATTATGGTTCTGAATTACGGTCTTGTAACTTGCAGACATACATGTTCAAGTATGACACTGTCCATGGACAATGGAAGCACCATGATGTTAAGGTGAAGGACTCCAAGACCCTTCTCTTCAGCGAGAAGGAGGTTACCGTGTTTGGTTGCAGGTTTGTTGCCCTTCATTTTGGTGGCCATAGCGTTGATTTCCATGTAAAGCTATACAGGCTGATCATACAGTAATCTGATGTAGAAACCCTGAGGAGATCCCATGGGCTGAGGCTGGTACTGAGTACGTTGTTGAGTCCATCGGTGTTTTCACAGACAAGGACAAAGCTGCAGCACACATTAAGGTACATTGTTTCACAGTTTCTGTTTCATGGTACCTGAACCTTTCCTGTGTATATTTGTGCTAATAGTTTTCTGTGTTATTGCAGGGTGGTGCCAAGAAGGTCATTATTTCTGCTCCCAGCAAGGGCGCCCCCATGTGTCAATGAGAAGGAATACAAGTCTGACATCGACATTGTCTCCAACGCTAGCTGCACTAACTGCCTTGCTCCTCTTGCTAAGGTGCTTATCATCTCTATTTCGTGCTGCTCAAATAAGCCACCAATATTGGGAATGATAGGCTGATAATTTGTTTATTTCAGGTTATCAATGATAGGTTTGAAATCGTTGAGGGTTTGATTACAGTGCTACCGTGCTGGAAAAGTAATGTGTTATGCTTTTGGATAAAATGAATCATGCGTGTAACACTGCCGTCTTGGTAAATCATGTTTTTTGTTTTTTATCCATATATATAATTTGTTGTCTTATATGGTTCATGGATTGCATTTGATATAATGCTTGGCTATATAGCACTTGAATTTTTTGGATTTTCTATACCGCCGCAGTTGATAATTTAGCTTGATCATTTGTTGGTTTGGTTGACAATTCCACATTTGAATGGCTATAACTACAAGAATGATTGGGGTTCTAAAAAATGCAAGTTGTTTCTACGATTACATGGTTTCAACTCTGCGCTATTTGACGCAACGGGTCATCTAGTTTTATTAAATACCTAATAACCAGTAGGTCATAATGAAATATAAATGAGATTTTATTAAAGTGTTCTAATAATATAAAGAAATTAAACAATAGCTAAAACATTCCCGTTTTAATCAAACTAGTGTCTAATGCATACCTTGGTGTGCCCCTATCAGGAGAGGGAGACGGGGAGGAGGAGGGCGGCGCGCGGGGAGGAGGAAGCTGCCCGCCGTCAAGGGGGAGGAGGGCCGCCGTCGAGGGGAAGGAGGAGGGCGACGCGCGGGTAGGAGGAAGCCACCGCTGCCGCTTGCGCCGCGGCCTCCGTCGCCGCCCTGCTCACGGAGGGACGGAGAAGGAAAGAGAGGGGATTTTTTGCCGAGAAGAGAGGATGGTTTTTTTTTTTCAAAAGTCAGAGGCGGCCGGTTAATGTAACACCCTCAGTTTCTGTAACAGTAATCATCATCACTGTTGATCATCACTGTTGGATTATCACTGTTTAATCTCCCTTGTACCTGATAAAACTTTGTGATGCTCATGATCAAACCTTGCTGTGGTTGATCAACACCCCATGCACCATGTACTTGAGCCCTTGGGATCAAATCCCAAAGCCAAATGCACCTTGCTCATCTAAGAAATCAAACCCTAGTTGAAAACACTTTTGGATGAAAATAAAACAAAAGTGCTCAAATAAAGTTGTTCTAAAAATCATGGAACTATTTTTGTAAATTGCCTAAAATCATTACAATCATGTTGGACCAACTTTGGTAATTTCTGAACTTACAGAAAATTCCAAACAATTCAAACAGTACGTTAAAACCCCTACTTTGGGCATTTAATAATTAAAAGAAATACCTAATGATTTTATTTTACTACAAGAACTTTTGTGGCATCTTAGTAATATGTAAACCTAATTTACAAACCCTAATAACCTTTTTCAAAAATGCCTAGGTTAGCAAAACAAATACAAAGTACAGAAAATAAAAAGAAAAATTAAAACAGGTAACAAAGCAACTAAAACCCGCCCTGGGCACATGGCCCACCTAGCCCACCCCAGCCCACCTACCCCCATCACCTACCTCTCACCTGCCCCCTCCCCCACCCCGTACACGCACGGCATGGCCATGGCCACTGTGGCCATGCGCCACCCCACCTGCTCCCCCTCCTCACCTGCCCCCCATGGAGATAAGGCCGAGCCCCCCCGGCGCTCCTCCCCTGCCCATTTTCCCCCTTCCCCCGAGTCTCCCTCCCCTGTCCCCGTAAGCTCCCGTGCTCTGTCGTGGGCGCCGCCGGCGAGTACCCGCGGCCAACGGCGACGCCTGCCCCCACTACGTTGTCCACGACCTTCCCCGCGCTCGACTACTTCCTCCAGCGCTTGCAATCGATGCCGGGATCGTCTGAAGCTCGCGAATCGGAAGCTTTCTTCCACCTCAAGCCGCTCCGCCATTGGTGAGGTGGAGCTCCACCCCGACCTTCCCCGGCCCCTTCCATCACTCCTCTGCCCTCGCGGTGAGCACCCGGAGCTCCATGGCCTTTTCCCTCTCCTCCCCATGCCCCGTAGTGCCGCCGCCGTAAACACAAGCTCCGGCTGCCGCGGCCGTGGACGTAGCCGAAACCATGGTCCCTCGCAGCCCGCGATTCTGGCTCCGGTGGATGCGCCTCGGCTCGCCCGTTCGATTCCAGCCTCCCGCTCGCCGAGTGGTCGCCGGAGTGCCCCGATGGCCTCGCCGGCGTGCTCTGCCTCGCCGCCGTGCCCGGCTGGGCTAACCTCCAGTGGGCTTGCCCACTGCCCAGTGGGGCCGGCCAGATTTTGGTTAGGGATAAACCCCCCCTGATTTGCAACTAATCCCGTGTTAATCAAAATTAAACAGAGATAACCCCCATGTGTGTATGACATGTGGACCCATGCAGTTGTTTAAATAAAAATAACTGTTAATTAACACATGTGTCACTTACAGCTGGGTCCCACTAGATTATTAGATTAATTAAATTAGTTTATAAGTAATCAGTGTATGACATGTGGGTCCAGAGGCATTTTCTAATTAAATTGAATATTTTGTAAATAACAGAGGCTGACATGTGGGTCCCACATGTCAGCACTGTTCTGGATAATGTTGTGGATAATGTTTTGGATAATGTTTAATAAATAATAAAAGAAAATCCAGAAAATCATTTAAATTGATTTAAACTTTGAAATTCAATAACTTTTAAACCGTAACTCGGATTCAAAAACTTTATACATGAAAATTGATCAGAAAAATATAACGAATACGGATACGCCATCCGTATGTCTACCACACCCCTCTAACACAACGAACATCGAACATTCCCCCTCCGGACCGTTTGTCCGATAAATTGTCCGGTACTGTTAGAGTGCCCGGATGAATTTATTCCGAACACGAATGTTGTCCGGAATGGATCAACTAGCCCGGATACACCCCCCTTATGTTGTTCCGGTAACCACGACACCTCCGGCTTGATCCTTTCCCCCTCCGGACACCCTGTCCGGTAATCACCCGGAGCCGGTAGTTCATCCTCAGATGAATTTCCGTTCCGAGCAACGTGCATTGCACTGCGTTAGAACACCGTTAACATTTCATCTATCATGTCATGCATATGTCTGTATATTATTGCTGTGTATTTACTGTTTCCTCCCCCCCTTAATCTTCGGTAGACCCCGCTGCTGCCGTCGACTACACCGCTGCTGAGTACGACTACGTCGTCGACGACCCTACTACTACCGTCGAGCTTGCAGGCAAGCAGAGCCATTCTCTTCCCCAGATATCGCCTATCTTTCCGTACATTTCTTGCACTAGGCATTGTTACCGCTGCTGCTACGTTTACAATCCTATTCAATTGCATAGCCTGATTTTTGTCGCCCCTTGATGTGCCTTCCTTTATCCTATGCTGCCTATTATTATTATTATTATGTATTATCCAGCAGTGAGCCCTGCGCATTGTTAGCTAGGATTAGATAGAGGGCCGTGATCACTCAGGGGAGTGAACGCGGATACAAATATTATAACTGCACAGGTACGGTACAATGCAGACACCGCCTCAGGCCCTACCTGGGTTATGCCTAGTCACCTCAAGTGTGAGCTATCAAGGAGTAATCTTTGTACTCCACTCGAGGCTGACTTTGTCTTACCGCCATAGGGTTTTGAGTAACGGTTGTCCTAAAGGTAAGAAGTTGGGCGACCCAATGGTGCCCGCGAGAGGTATTACGACGGGACGACAGGGAGGGCACGACCAGTGTACCGGTGTGCTTGGCCCCTGATCGTTGGCCGCGAGAGTTACCAAACCACGAAAGTCGAGCTCCCCCAGGAGCACACGCGAGACAAGGTAAGGAGACGGTTCACCTTGTCGGTAACCGCAGTGACTTGGTGGGACGATAGGGCAGGCACCGATGTACTGGTGGTCCTGGCTGCTGTCGTTGTCCGCGGGTCGGTTAAGCCGAGGCAACGATAACGGTTGTCTCGCAGGTTAATTAAAATGCTAAATGGTTCAGTGAATGTCTTGAGTTGGCTACATGCCATGTACGCACTACCTACCCGTGGGATTATGAGTGTGGGCTCCTCCGCTTCATAGTGTCGTCCGAGGACTCTTCAGACGTCAGCAGTATCGCGGGCTGATTGCCGGGAAGTGCGCTGTCTTCTTTGCTCGAGCTGTGTTGTTTTCGTTACGGCTTCCCGGCCACCCACGCACCGTGCAGGAGTACGTCAGGGTTGGGGTCCAAGGCCCTGAGTACTTAGGATTTAGACCGGCGGATGGCCTCTCTGTTGAGTTTGAAAGATGGGCTGTGAAGTGTCGGATAGCCTCGGTGGAGCGTTCCCTAACAAGGTTCCCGCCACCCTGGAGATCCGTGCGTGTAGTGTAACACAAGTGCACCCCTGCAGGGAAGATTGATCTATTCGAATAGCCGTGTCCACGGTAACAGGACGCTTTATGATGAAGCTGGATCTTACCACTAGAAACTATTATTAAACTGTATGGTTCCGAGTTTTCTTCCTCGCGGGGATGTCGAGGAGGTGAACTCGGAGGCATAGTTAATTATTACAACTTATTATTATACAATGCTGCAGCAACTTCTGCTGCGTTGTTACTTTATGCTTTATATAAACTGTTGGCTGGTTCTTACCTCATGCTGCAAGACATCGTCGGAAGATGCTAGTCTTCGTTAGGCCTAGCTTCTTACCCTTGTTCTGAATTTCTATCTTTCATCCCACTATATATAGCCTCTTCATTCCGTTGATACAATGCATAATGCTTAGTAGCGGATGTAAGACTCGCGGGTATACTAGATACTCACCTGCTTTATTTCCTTTACTGTTTTGCCTGATCGGCCGCTGCAGCCGACGTTGGAGCCCAGGAGCAGGAGTACCCCGGAGGCGCCTACTACGACGTCGAGTTCCCCGTCGACCAGGAGTAGTTCGGTGGATCCCAGGCAGGAGGCCTCGCCTTTTCGTTCTGTATCTCTGATGTGGTTTGTGCTAGCCTTCTTAAGGCAAAACTTGACTAACTATGTCTGTACTCAGATATTATGGCTTGTTTGACTTATGTATACGGGTCCGCGTGACCCCCCTCTATTGTAATATATCTGTTTATCCTTTTGTGTTTAGTGTTGTGCTGTGATATTATCACCGTGGCATCCTAATCTCAGCCGTGTACCCTGTGTGTATGATTACTGTACACGGGTTGATTTTGGGGGCGTCACAAGTTGGTATCAGAGCCGACTGCCTGCAGGAAGCCACCCCACCACTACCTGGTCGAAGTTGAGTCTAGACTTTGAAAAACTATTTTGCTAACTTAATATTTGGCTTACGGGCCCACATCGATGTCACTACGTGTGATATCTATGGTATTAGGATCCTTTTCTCCTTACCTATGCTCTGGGAATCTGCTCTCTTATCCTTGCTGGTAAGTTTTACAAATCTGACATTAGGATCACGTTCTCTTGATTCCATCCGGCGTTTTTTATGGTGCATCCCCCATTGATCGAGTCGTGTTGCAGGAGTCGTACGCCAGTTCCCAGACCGCGGATCCCATTCTCATTCTGGGTAGGCCGCGCGTTCTCTGGCATCAACTGCTGTGGCCAACAGTTTTCTTGCGGCGTGATTGACATAGTGGAATCTATGTCGCGTCGTGTAATCCTAACCGCGGTCTGCGCGCCGCCTAGAGAGTCTTTTTCCTTAATTTTTACGACGTTACGCTGCCCGATTTTTGATTGACTCTGTGTGCAAATGTGTATGTCTTATGTGACTACTCCTGCATATATCTACGCCTTCTTTTCGTTGTCGTTTACTTCAGGCTTGATTTCGGTATCTTGTTAAATTTTCATCGCTGAAATACCCCTGTTAAATTCTAGCAGGATGGCTGGTCGTGGTCGTGGTCGTGGTCGTGCTGCCAACGACCCACCTCCGCCGCCGGATTATATGGCCGCGATGATGCAGCAGTTCGAGATGAACCGTCAGTTCATGCAGAATATCATGGCTCAGTTCCCTCAGCCGAATCAGAATGGGCACCACCATCAGCATGCCACTGTGACTCTGCACGACTTCACCCGCCTCAACCCCACTATGTTCCGCAACACCGTTCAGCCGCTGGATGCTGATGACTGGCTTCGCGACATCACTCACGAGCTGGAGTCTGCTAATGTCGATCCAGCCGACTATGTGAACTTTGCGTCTTACCACCTGAAGGGCGCCGCTGCTCAGTGGTGGAACACCCACAAGCGTTCACTGCCGGTCGGGGAAGTCATCACTTGGGATGAATTTCAGTCTGCTTTTCGCGGTCGCTACATTCCTCAGGGGATCATGGACCGTAAGGCGGAAGAATTCCGCAACCTCACTCAGGGCGACATGACTGTTGAAGCCTATCAGCGCGAGTTCCTTAACCTCTCTCGCTATGCTGAAGAAGAGATCGCCACTGATGCTCGCAGGCAGCAGAAGTTCCGTCGTGGCCTCAACCCAGAACTCAGGCTCGCTCTTGCCGTTCATGATTTCGCCAACTTCGCCACCATGGTGAACAAGGCTATCACCGTCGAGAATGCCCAGATGGAGCACAAGAACTCTCTGAAGCGTTACCGTGACGTTGGCTCATCTTCGGGCGCAACGCAGAAGCGTCGTATCTGGCTCCCTACCAGTGTGACCCACGCAGCTGTGCCTGCTCCAAGGCCGTCTTATGCTGCACCCCGTCTGCCTCCGCCACCGCAGATGCCAAGAGCTCTGCCTGCACCACCCACTGCACCACCCCTTCGTCCTCAGGATGGATTATGCTTCACGTGCCGCCAACCTGGGCATTTTTCCAGAGAGTGCCCCCAGAAACAGAAGCAACTGGTAGTTCACCCCGCTGGCCGCGGAAATGGTCGTGGCAACAACAGGACCCCCAACTATAATACTGGGTCTGCTGCTCATGCTCGTGGACATGCTTACAACATCAATGTTGAAGAAGCTCAGCAACAACCCGCTACCGTGATGGGTACCCTTCTCATTAATTCCGCACCTGCTACTGTTTTATTTGATACAGGAGCATCGCATTCATTCATGTCGGAAGCATTTGCATTATCGCGTAACATTACGTTTGAGAAGATGAACCCACCGATGATGGTCCGCACCCCTGGAGGCCGTTGCCAAACTTCCATGATGGTACACGATGTCACCATTGACGTTGAAGGGATTATATTCCTTGTGTCCCCCATCATCCTGAAAACCTCCACCATAGACCTCATCCTGGGAATGGATTGGTTGAAAGTTCACGATGCCGCACTATATTGTGGCACCAGCTCTGTCCGTCTTTTACACCCCTCCGGCGGGATTGTTAACCACACCACCCGAGTTTCCCGTGATGCCGAAACACAGATATTTATGGTGAATGCTTTGAATGCCGCCCCCCTCGAAGGCATCGAGACCGTTCCGGTCGTTCGCGATTTTCCCGACGTCTTCCCAGAAGAACTGCCGGGAATACCCCCGATCAGAGAAGTTGAATTCGTCATCGACTTGAAGCCAGGCACTGTCCCTATTGCCAAGCGTCCTTACAAGATGCCGCCACATGAACTCCTTGAACTTAAGGAGGAAATCGACAAGGCACTTCAGAAAGGATTCATTCGCCCCAGTTCCTCAGCTTGGGGAGCACCTTCGCTCTTTGTCAAGAAGAGCGATGGGACAAACCGATTGGTCCAAGATTATCGGCCCATTAACCAAGCCACCATCCAGAACAAATACCCACTCCCCCGGATCAACGATCTGTATGATCAACTTGCCGGATCCAAGGTGTTTTCTAAACTCGACTTGAGGTTGGGTTATCACCAAATTCGGGTCCGTGATGAGGACATTCCGAAGACTGCCTTCATTACTCGCTATGGTTCATACGAGTACACTGTCATGTCCTTTGGCTTAACCAATGCTCCAGCCACCTTCTCCAGATTGATGAATTATATCTTCATGGAGTACCTCGACCAGTTCGTCGTGGTTTATCTGGATGATATATTGATATATTCCAAGAATGAAGAAGAACATGCTGAACATCTTCGTCGTATACTGGAGAAGCTTCGAGAACACCAACTCTACGCTAAGTATTCTAAGTGTGAGTTCTGGCTTCCCGAAGTAACCTACCTTGGACATGTGATTTCCAAGGATGGCATTGCCGTCACCCCAGAACGTATCCAGGCTATTCTTGACTGGACTCCTCCCAAGACCGTCAAGCAAGTCCGCAGTTTCCTCGGACTCGCTAGCTATTGCCGCCGTTTCGTCGAGAATTTTTCCAAGATTGCCAGGCCTCTGACTAATCTGCTTCACAAAGGCGTCAAGTTTGAGTGGACAGATAAATGTCAAGAAAGTTTCCAAGCACTCAAGGACAAGCTAACTTCTCCCCCGGTGCTCGCTCCCCCTGATACTCAGAAGGACTTCGTGATATATTGCGACGCGTCTCGTCAAGGATTAGGTTGTGTCCTATTGCAAGAGCGCAAGGTGATTGCTTATGGCTCTCGTCAGTTGCGTGCTCACGAAGACAAATATCCAACACATGATCTCGAATTGGCAGCAGTAATTTATGCATTGAAGCTGTGGCGACATTACCTCGTTGGTAATCGTTGCGAGATCTACACCGACCACCAAAGCCTGAAATACTTGTTTACTCAGCCCGACCTGAATCTCCGCCAACAAAGATGGCTCGAGACAATAGCCGATTTTAACATGGATATTCATTACACCCCTGGCAAAGCTAATGTGATGGCCGATGCCCTGAGCCGTAAAGCTTACTGTAGTGAACTTGAGGTGCAGCTAGAACAACCACCTCTGTATGAAGATTTTCAAAAGTTGAACCTCGAGATTGTTCCTCAAGGTTGTGCAAATAACCTGGTCATTGAACCGGATCTCGTCAAAAACGTCAAGTGTATACAGTTCTATGATGATTTCGTACACAAGATTAAGCGCGATATCGCCAATGGGAGACCCTCACCTTTCACCATTGATAGTAATGGTGCGGCGTTCTACCAGAACCGTTTAGTGGTTACTCACAGCAAGGGCAGGCATGAGAACCTGGATATGACCCCGAAGGTCATGAAAGCGGCTCACAATACCCTGTTGTCCATTCATCCTGGAAGCACCAAGATGTACCAAGACATTCGTCAGCAATTCTGGTGGCCTAACATGAAGCAAGACATTGCCCGATATGTTTCTGAATGTGACGTTTGTCGTCGCGTCAAGGGGGAACATCAAAAACCCTCTGGAACTCTACAACCACCTGAAATCCCTGTATGGAAGTGGGACAAAGTTCAGATGGACTTCGTCACCGGTTTTCCCCGTTCACAGAAAGGTAACGATGCTATCTTTGTCGTCATCGACCGGTTCTCCAAGGTTGCTCACTTTATACCAGTCAAGGAGAAGATCACGGCGGCTCAGTTAGCGGAATTATATATCGCCCAAATCGTGTCGCTCCACGGTATTCCGTTGGAGATCAGTTCAGATCGTGGCAGCCTTTTCACCTCCAGATATTGGCGGAGTTTCCAAGAAGCTCTGGGGACTACTCTGCATCTCAGCACCGCTTATCACCCCCAGTCACAGGGCCAAGTCGAACGCGTCAATCAAGTACTTGAAGATATGCTTCGAGCTTGTGTCATCTCCTTCGGCAAGAAATGGGAGGAATCTCTTCCATTTGCTGAATTCTCGTACAACAATAGCTACCACGCTAGTCTGAAGATGGCGCCCTATGAAGTTCTCTATGGACGTAAGTGTCGGACCCCTCTGAGTTGGTCAGAAACTGGGGAACGTGCACTCATTGGCCCGGATATTATTCAGCAAGCTGAAGACCAAGTTCACGTCATCCGTGAACATTTGAAGGCCGCTCAGTCCCGCCAGAAGAGCAACTATGACCGCAAACACCGTGAAATGGAGTATCAACCTGGTGAATACACTTACCTTCGTGTCACTCCCATGAGGGGCACTCATCGCTTCGGTATCAAGGGCAAGTTGGCTCCTCGCTACATTGGCCCGTTCCGTATCCTTTCCAGGAGTGGACCCGTGGCATACCGGTTGGAATTGCCGCCGAACCTCTCCCAAGTCCACGATGTCTTCCATGTGTCGCAACTCCGTCGCTGCTTCAAGGATCCTATCCGCGAAGTGGAGCATGATATGATCGAGCTGCAACAAGACTTAACTTATCGAGAACATCCGAGCCGCATTCTCGATCAGTCTGAACGCCGAACCCGCAGCAAGACCGTCAAGTTCCTCAAGGTTCAGTGGTCGAATCATTCTGAAGATGAAGCCACTTGGGAACGCGAAGATCGCCTTCGCGATGAATACCCCGATCTTTTCCTCGCTACCACTTAAATTCTCGGGACAAGAATTCTTGTAGTGGGGGAGATTTGTAACACCCTTAGTTTCTGTAACAGTAATCATCATCACTGTTGATCATCACTGTTGGATTATCACTGTTTAATCTCCCTTGTACCTGATAAAACTTTGTGATGCTCATGATCAAACCTTGCTGTGGTTGATCAACACCCCATGCACCATGTACTTGAGCCCTTGGGATCAAATCCCAAAGCCAAATGCACCTTGCTCATCTAAGAAATCAAACCCTAGTTGAAAACTCCTTTGGATGAAAATAAAACAAAAGTGCTCAAATAAAGTTGTTCCAAAAATCATGGAACTATTTTTGTAAATTGCCTAAAATCATTACAATCATGTTGGACCAACTTTGGTAATTTCTGAACTTACAGAAAATTCCAAACAATTCAAACAGTAGGTTAAAACCCCTACTTTGGGCATTTAATAATTAAAAGAAATACCTAATGATTTTATTTTACTACAAGAACTTTTGTGGCATCTTAGTAATATGTAAACCTAATTTACAAACCCTAATAACCTTTTTCAAAAATGCCTAGGTTAGCAAAACAAATACAAAGTACAGAAAATAAAAAGAAAAATTAAAACAGGTAACAAAGCAACTAAAACCCGCCCTGGGCACATGGCCCACCTAGCCCACCCCAGCCCACCTACCCCCATCACCTACCTCTCACCTGCCCCCTCCCCCACCCCGTACACGCACGGCATGGCCATGGCCACTGTGGCCATGCGCCACCCCACCTGCTCCCCCTCCTCACCTGCCCCCCATGGAGATAAGGCCGAGCCCCCCCTGGCGCTCCTCCCCTGCCCATTTTCCCCCTTCCCCCGAGTCTCCCTCCCCTGTCCCCGTAAGCTCCCGTGCTCTGTCGTGGGCGCCGCCGGCGAGTACCCGCGGCCAACGGCGACGCCTGCCCCCACTACGTTGTCCACGACCTTCCCCGCGCTCGACTACTTCCTCCAGCGCTTGCAATCGATGCCGGGATCGTCTGAAGCTCGCGAATCGGAAGCTTTCTTCCACCTCGAGCCGCTCCGCCATTGGTGAGGTGGAGCTCCACCCCGACCTTCCCCGGCCCCTTCCATCACTCCTCTGCCCTCGCGGTGAGCACCTGGAGCTCCATGGCCTTTTCCCTCTCCTCCCCATGCCCCGTAGTGCCGCCGCCGTGAACACAAGCTCCGGCTGCCGTGGCCGTGGACGTAGCCGAAACCATGGTCCCTCGCAGCCCGCGGTTCTCGCTCCGGTGGATGCGCCTCGGCTCGCCCGTTCGATTCCAGCCTCCCGCTCGCCGAGTGGTCGCCGGAGTGCCCCGATGGCCTCGCCGGCGTGCTCTGCCTCGCCGCCGTGCCCGGCTGGGCTAACCTCCAGTGGGCTTGCCCACTGCCCAGTGGGGCCGGCTAGATTTTGGTTAGGGATAAACCCCCCCCTGATTTGCAACTAATCCCGTGTTAATCAAAATTAAACAGAGATAACCCCCATGTGTGTATGACATGTGGACCCATGCAGTTGTTTAAATAAAAATAACTGTTAATTAATACATGTGTCACTTACAGCTGGGTCCCACTAGATTATTAGATTAATTAAATTAGTTTATAAGTAATCAGTGTATGACATGTGGGTCCAGAGGCATTTTCTAATTAAATTGAATATTTTGTAAATAACAGAGGCTGACATGTGGGTCCCACATGTCAGCACTGTTCTGGATAATGTTGTGGATAATGTTTTGGATAATGTTTAATAAATAATAAAAGAAAATCCAGAAAATCATTTAAATTGATTTAAACTTTGAAATTCAATAACTTTTAAACCGTAACTCGGATTCAAAAACTTTATACATGAAAATTGATCAGAAAAATATAACGAATACGGATACGCCATCCGTATGTCTACCACACCCCTCTAACACAACGAACATCGAACATTCCCCCTCCGGACCGTTTGTCCGATAAATTGTCCGGTACTGTTAGAGTGCCCGGATGAATTTATTCCGAACACGAATGTTGTCCGGAATGGATCAACTAGCCCGGATACACCCCCCTTATGTTGTTCCGGTAACCACGACACCTCCGGCTTGATCCTTTCCCCCTCCGGACACCCTGTCCGGTAATCACCCGGAGCCGGTAGTTCATCCTCAGATGAATTTCCGTTCCGAGCAACGTGCATTGCACTGCGTTAGAACACCGTTAACATTTCATCTATCATGTCATGCATATGTCTGTATATTATTGCTGTGTATTTACTGTTTCCTCCCCCCCCCCTTAATCTTCGATAGACCCCGCTGCTGCCGTCGACTACACCGCTGCTGAGTACGACTACGTCGTCGACGACCCTACTACTACCGTCGAGCTTGCAGGCAAGCAGAGCCATTCTCTTCCCCAGATATCGCCTATCTTTCCGTACATTTCTTGCACTAGGCATTGTTACCGCTGCTGCTACGTTTACAATCCTATTCAATTGCATAGCCTGATTTTTGTCGCCCCTTGATGTGCCTTCCTTTATCCTATGCTGCCTATTATTATTATTATGTATTATCCAGCAGTGAGCCCTGCGCATTGTTAGCTAGGATTAGATAGAGGGCCGTGATCACTCAGGGGAGTGAACGCGGATACAAATATTATAACTGCACAAGTACGGTACAATGCAGACACCGCCTCAGGCCCTACCTGGGTTATGCCTAGTCACCTCAAGTGTGAGCTATCAAGGAGTAATCTTTGTACTCCACTCGAGGCTGACTTTGTCTTACCGCCATAGGGTTTTGAGTAACGGTTGTCCTAAAGGTAAGAAGTTGGGCGACCCAATGGTGCCCGCGAGAGGTATTACGACGGGACGACAGGGAGGGCACGACCAGTGTACCGGTGTGCTTGGCCCCTGATCGTTGGCCGCGAGAGTTACCAAACCACGAAAGTCGAGCTCCCCCAGGAGCACACGCGAGACAAGGTAAGGAGATGGTTCACCTTGTCGGTAACCGCAGTGACTTGGTGGGACGATAGGGCAGGCACCGATGTACTGGTGGTCCTGGCTGCTGTCGTTGTCCGCGGGTCGGTTAAGCCGAGGCAACGATAACGGTTGTCTCGCAGGTTAATTAAAATGCTAAATGGTTCAGTGAATGTCTTGAGTTGGCTACATGCCATGTACGCACTACCTACCCGTGGGATTATGAGTGTGGGCTCCTCCGCTTCATAGTGTCGTCCGAGGACTCTTCAGACGTCAGCAGTACCGCGGGCTGATTGCCGGGAAGTGCGCTGTCTTCTTTGCTCGAGCTGTGTTGTTTTCGTTACGGCTTCTCGGCCACCCACGCACCGTGCAGGAGTACGTCAGGGTTGGGGTCCAAGGCCCTGAGTACTTAGGATTTAGACCGGCGGATGGCCTCTCTGTTGAGTTTGAAAGATGGGCTGTGAAGTGTCGGATAGCCTCGGTGGAGCGTTCCCTAACAAGGTTCCCGCCATCCTGGAGATCCGTGCGTGTAGTGTAACACAAGTGCACCCCTGCAGGGAAGATTGATCTATTCGAATAGCCGTGTCCACGGTAACAGGACGCTTTATGATGAACCTGGATCTTACCACTAGAAACTATTATTAAACTGTATGGTTCCGAGTTTTCTTCCTCGCGGGGATGTCGAGGAGGTGAACTCGGAGGCATAGTTAATTATTACAACTTATTATTATACAATGCTGCAGCAACTTCTGCTGCGTTGTTACTTTATGCTTTATATAAACTGTTGGCTGGTTCTTACCTCATGCTGCAAGACATCGTCGGAAGATGCTAGTCTTCGTTAGGCCTAGCTTCTTACCCTTGTTCTGAATTTCTGTCTTTCAGTCCACTATATATAGCCTCTTCATTCCGTTGATACAATGCATAATGCTTAGTAGCGGACGTAAGACTCGCGGGTATACTAGATACTCACCTGCTTTATTTCCTTTACTGTTTTGCCTGATCGGCCGCTGCAGCCGACGTTGGAGCCCAGGAGCAGGAGTACCCCGGAGGCGCCTACTACGACGTCGAGTTCCCCGTCGACCAGGAGTAGTTCGGTGGATCCCAGGCAGGAGGCCTCGCCTTTTCGTTCTGTATCTCTGATGTGGTTTGTGCTAGCCTTCTTAAGGCAAAACTTGACTAACTATGTCTGTACTCAGATATTATGGCTTGTTTGACTTATGTATACGGGTCCGCGTGACCCCCCTCTATTGTAATATATCTGTTTATCCTTTTGTGTTTAGTGTTGTGCTGTGATATTATCACCGTGGCACCCTAATCTCAGCCGTGTACCCTGTGTGTATGATTACTGTACACGGGTTGATTTTGGGGGCGTCACAGTTAACTACAAAATCGCCACGATTTTTGAATTTTGCCTTCTTCGGGCGTAGGATGTCCATACTACGGGGACCTAAGCGGAAAAGAAACAAACACAGTTACCGTGAAACAAGGACCTGGGTGGACCAAAATAGGATTTTAACAAAACCAAGGGGCCTTTTCGCAAAATGAAACGGGCCAATAATAGGATTCTGGGCGACGTGGATAGCCTTAGCGTTGAGAGCTCATGCGAAGTTTCTCTCGGAGGATACCATTTAATTAAAATTCAAATGAATTTTTTCTGCCCCAAACTTTTTGTAGCATTCCTGTGGGGTGTAACATAATTATTAGGGCAGTGACCACATTTTGCTTAAATCATTTGCTAGCTAGAATAGACCAAAACTGGAAACAAAATTGAGAAACCAAGAAAAAGAAAATACACAAAAACTCGCCCTGCACAACAGGCCCACTCCCTCCTCTTCTTCCTCCCAATACTGTTCCCTTGCTCCCCCTGGCGTCATGGCAACCGAAGTCGTCGTCGCCGAACCCGCTCGACCCCTCTGCAGCTACAGTGCTCACGAACGTGGATAAGAAGGATCCCGTGCCCCCCTGTAGCCCTAGATTGGCATAACCCCTCCCTAGCCTCGTTCCCCACTTCACCCGATGTAGTTGCCGCGCGGCCACCGGCCACCCTAGCCCCAGCCGCTGTGTCCAGAAGAGTCGTCGACGTCCTCTCCTTCTTCCCAACCTCGCGTTCGAGCCGGAGGCCGCCACATCGATCGAATCGAGCTCGCCCCCGACCACGGTCATCACCGTCCGCTGATTTTGTCGTCGATTTGCAGCACCCCAACCACCCCGGCCCCGTACGAGCTCGCCACCGACCTCCCCTAGGTGAGCCGTGCCCATTTCCCCTCTTCCGCGTCTGGATTCACCGCGGTAGCCGCCGTTCCGTGAGCTCAGCCGCCATGGTCGGAGCCTGGCTCCCCTACCCTGCGCGATGCGTTGCTGCTATTGCTTGATGCAGCTGCGGCGCATGCGCCACCCGCCGCTCGCGCGCACGCCCTGTCGTGGTCCCCCGCGCCCCACTGACCTCGTCGCGGCCCGCCCTACCGTCGCTCGCCGCCGCTGCATAGCTCGAGTTGCGGCGCACGGTCGCGCTCTGGCCGCCCAAGGCCGCCTCCTGTGGTGCCTCGTGTGTGCCCCTGCCCGGCCGCACTACCGCCGCAGCCTTTCCTCCCTTTGCCTCGCTGGAGCGGCCTCGACGCCGTGCTCGGCTCGCCGGCAGGCACGGCTGTGTCAACCGTGGACTAACCCCCCCCCCCCACTGACCAGTGGGCCAACCCAGTAGATTAGCCAGCTAATTAAAACAAGTGGAAGTTTAGCCCCCAGTAAGACTTACATGTGGGGCCTGCCCCCCCTTAATAACTTTTTGTTTAAATTAATTGGAAATGTCCCCTGGGGCTATTACATGTGGGCTCAGGCACTTAAGTTAGCCCCCTGTTTAGTTTAATCAGTTAATTAAAAGATTTTAGAATGACAGTTAGGCCCCTCTCTAGTTAAAACAATTAAATTGATTTTATTAAAATCCAGTGTATGACATGTGGGCCCTCTCTGTTTTATTAAATTAAATAAAATTATTTAAATGCCACTGTCTATGAAGTCCACCCTGCCAGTACTGTTTTGGATAATGGCTCTACTTTAATAATAAAAGAAATCCAGAAATTCTTTTAAATGATTTAAAACTTTAGAAATTAATATCATTTAATCCGTAGCTCAGATGGAAAAACTTTGTACACGAAAATTGATCAGAAAAATACAATGAATAAGAATACACTATATGTATGCTCACCACACCCCTCTAACATACCAAACATGGAACCATTCCCCTCCGGATCATCTGCCGATAAACACCCAGAGCTGGCAGTTCATCCCCGGATGAATTCCCGCTCCGAGCATAACACTTTGTACTGCGATAGAACAACGATAACATTGCATCTGCCATGCCATGCATCTATTTGCATATGATTTCTTTGTATTTACTGTTTCTCCCCCTTATTCTCCGATAGACCCCACGACTGCCGCCGACTACACCGCTTCTGAGCATGACTACGTCGTCAACGACCGTACCCCTACCGTCGAGCTTCTAGGCAAGCAGTGCCCCATCACCTTTCCCATATATCGCATATCTGTCTATATTTATCTATTGCACTAGGCATTGTTGTTGCTACGTTGCTTACCTATTCAATTGCATAGCCTGTCATTGTCGCCCCTTGATGTACCTGCTTCTATCCTATGCTGCCTATTATATATATATATATATTTGGGACTCCTAGGTGCTTGGGCACCTTGATTAGTATAAGGTACGTTAGCTTTGGTTCCTAATTTTACATTAATTTCAGATATAAATACATACCTTACTTAAAAAGGTACATTAATTCTAGGTATCAATACATACCTTACTTAAAATGGTATTAATGCATACTTACTTTATCAACGAAATCAAGGTATGATCCAACGGTATGTAGGCGAGGTTTCTGGGCACCTAGGTGTCCCAAATGGGCGTCCTATATATATAGATCCCTTAGCTGCTTCAACGGCTTTGATATGTGTTGCCATGGAGTCACCCACATACGAAATCTTTTGTCTCTATATATATTCAGCAGTTAGCCCTGCGCATTGTTAGTCAACTAGGATTAGATAGCGGGCCGTGATCACTCTGTGGAGTAAACGCGGATACAAAATATAAATTATTGCCACAGGTACGGTACGGAGCAGACCCCGCCAAAGGCCCCAATCACGGCTCTATCGAGCCACCTCAAGTGTGAGCCAACGAGGTGTAATCCTCGTACTCCACTCATTGCCGACTCTGTAGTGCCGCCCTAGGGTTTTGAACCACGGTGATCCGTAAAGGTAAGAATTCGGATGAACCAACGGTGCCCGCGAATGGTATTGCGACGGGACGGCAGGGAGGGAATACCGACGTACTGGTGGGCTTGGACCCTGATCGTTGTCCGTGAGAGTTACCAAACCACGAAAGTCGAGCTCTTCCAAGAGCACACACGAGATAAGGTAAGGATACGATTTACCTTGTTGGTAACCGCGTGCTTTGACGGGACGACAGGGCAGGCCCCGATGTACTGGTGGTCTTGGCTGTTGTTCGTTGTCCGTTGTGTGAATTAGTCAGGCAATGATAACGGTTGTCTGCGAGATAATACTAAAATGCTTAAATGAGTCAGGTGGATGACTTGAGTGGGTCGACGTGACCTATACGCGCTAACTCCACGTGGGATTATGGTGTGGGCCCTCCGCGGCGTACATTCTATCGAAAGCTCTTCAGACGTCAGCAGTGACGTGACCTGATTGTCGGGAAGTGGTGTGTCTTTTTGCTGCAGCGGTGATATTTGATTTTTCTTCACGGGCCAGACTCGCACCGTGCATGAGTACAAAGGGCAAGGGTGCAAAGTCCCTGCGTACATAGGATTTAGTTCGACGGATGACCTCTCTGTTGATCCTAGGTAGGACTACGTCGTGTCGGATAGCCTCGGTGGGGCATTCCCTAACAAGGTGTACGCCACCCTGGAGATCCGAGCGTATAGTGTAACAGTAGTGCAGCCCCTGCAGGGAAGAAAATCTATTCGAATAGTTGTGTCCACGGTAACAGGACGCTTTATGCTGAAGCCAGATTCTGCTACTACAAACTATTACTACTAAACTGTTTGGTTCCGGGTTTGCTTCATCGCAGGAAAGTCGAGGAAGGGATCTCGGAGGCATTGATAATTGATAATTATTACAACTTACTATTATACAATGTTGCAACAACTTCTGTTGCATTGTTACTTTATGCTTTATGTATAACTATTGGTTGTTCTCTTCTTGTGCTTCAAGAATCGTCGGAAGATGCTAGTCTTCCATAGGCTTAGCATATTCCCTCTTACCCTGGTACTTCTATCATACAGTCCACTATACAGCCTCTTCATCCATTTTGATACAAGTGCATAAATGCTTAGTAGTCTGGGTTTAAGTCTCGCTGAGTATGCTAGATACTCACCCTTGCTTTATTTCCTCCTTTTATTTTATATACCCGGGTTGATTGATGCAGTCACACGCTGGCACCCAGGAGCAGGAGTCCCCTGGAGGCGCCTACTACGACGTCGAGTTCCCCGTTGACCAAGAGTAGTTCGAAGGTTCCCAGACAGGAGGCCTTGCCTTTTCGATCTGATGTTATTTGTGCTAGCCTTCTTAAGGCAACCATGTTATTCGTGTCTGTACTAAAATACTATTGCTTCCGCTAACTTTGTGCTCTCGAGCTGTTGTATTCGAGCCTTCGTGGCCCCTGGCTTGTATTATACATCTGGTATTGTTTTATTTGTAGAGTTGTGTTGTGATATCTTATCGTGAGTCCCTGATCTCGATCGTGTACCTTGCGTGTATGATTACTGTACATGATCATAAATCGGGGACGTCACAAGTTAGTATTAGAGCCGACTGACTGTAGGTAACCCCCTTCCAACTCCTTGGTCGAAGTCGAGTCTAGACAAACAAAAAATATTTTACTAACTTGTTGTGTGGCTTACGGGCCCACATCGATACCACCCAGTTGTGATATCTATGGTATTAGGATCTTTTTCTCCGTACCTTTACTCTGGGACTCTTATCTCTCTTCCTTTCGGGTGAAAGATTTTGCTAACTCTAACTCTAGGTTCTCGGGACTACTTCCTCCCGGAGAGCCTTTCATTCTAGATGATCGCCTGATTTACCAGAGGACCCCGACGATTACTCTCCGATGAATTCCCAAGACCATATGTCTTCATCGCCTTTGCAATCCCCTGCCACCGATAAGTTCGTATGGATAATTGCATACACCTTCCCGGTCTGGAAATCATAATTCCTTTGTACGTAAGCATCGAATATTCCGATGCTTCTGTCATCCAATGCCTTTGCATTATTTCTTCTCCCAGTTGAGTACCGATACTCATATCAGATTCCTTGCGGTCCAACGGATCCTTCGGTGGATTATTATTCGACTGGTCTTGCATAATCTAAAACCCTTGAGTTCTTCCCTTCGGTGAGCCATATCCTCTACTTTCACCTCGATACTCTACTTTTGAAGTTGTATCCCTTACTTATGTTGTTTGTTGTCTAGATTCGAAAAATGTCCTAGGGTTAATATTAAATGTCCTAGGGTAACCACCGATGGACGAGAACTTTGCCAATTGGCCGCCTCGTCTTAACGAGCAAGAAAATGGTTCTCTTCGTCCCTCGCCCTTGGTACCGACATTGTTGCCAACATAGCTGACAAGTTGTTCTCTGACAAACTTTGCATTGTGGTCGCATACTATGTCACCACCCTTCCTACTAATAATCCGCACTATGCCATAGTTCCACAGGACCGAAACCTGACTCTTATGTACCTTCATGTTTCCGAGGTTGTTCCTCGTACTTGACCCCGTGTACAATTCATGAGTCATATACCTTGTGATCTACAGTCCAATATTATACTTAGTGCTTATGCTTGATGCTCTGGACCCCTTTCCATCATCCGTCATCGACACTGAATGCTTGCTTGTCCACTTGAAAATTCCTCATACCTTCTTTTTTCTCTCTCGACGTATTCCCCTGAGATTAGACTCGGGAGATACGTTGTACCCCATTCCCTTGGTTAGTCTTGGTTGATTAAACTGGTATCAATCCGACCCCCTTAAATTTTCCTCCTAGCCTACTCGTAGGTACGATGAAGCCCCCACAGGAAGGATAACAACTCGTCGAGATGCACCGATGCAGAGAAATGAAGACATCAACGAGAAGGGCAACAAGAACCAGAAGATTCGTTAGATTACGAAACCACAACTTTACCCCTTACACTACCTTTTAATTCTCTGGACGAGAATTCTTGTAGTGGGGGAGATTTGTAACACCCTCCGTGTCATGTAACAGTAATCCCTTTTGTAAACGACAATCATTGTTCCTAATCTTGCCTTGATCTTCTTTGCATATAATATTTTCGAAATGCCCTAGGGTTAATATTAAAAACAATGCGGAAAATAAAGTTGATCCAAAAATTATGCAGCCAATTTTATGAAATACCTAATAACCAGTAGGTCATAATAAAATAGAGATCTGATTTTATTAAAGTGTTCTTATAATATAAACAAATCAAAAAGTAGCTAAAACATCCTCTTCTTAATCAAATACCATTTAAATTGCCCAAACTTTTTGTAGCATTCCTGTGGGGCGTAACATAATTATTAGGGCAGTGACCACATTTTGCTTAAATCATTTGCTAGCTAGAATAAACAAAAACTAAAAATAAAATGGATAAACGAAGAAAAAGAAAATAGACAAAAACTCTCCCTGGGAAACTGTAACAACCCAGGATTTTCACCGAAATTCAAAAAAATTGTTTGCTGCTTTATTTTGTTGCTTGTTAGAATTGGTTGTAGCATTTGCTCGCCAATTTATTAATTGGTGATTATATTTCCCCCTCGTTCTCGTATCGGATGCGTGAATAAACCTTCCCACCATGGCACGCGACCTTTGCGACACCGGGTTTCACCCGAGCACCGTCGCAACTCCGGCACAAGATCAGCCATCGCCATCGGAATGAAAAAACCCCATTTAATAATTAAATGGTTTATTTTATTGGGCGCTGGAAATATATTCTCGGAACGGTATCGAAGTGAGGTAGGACTGATAGGCTCGCCGCGCTAAGCGCGTGGTTTGAGATTTCGCCCGAATCGGAGGTCGTATGGACTCCCGGCGGTCAGAAACGTGGAGTACCGAACGCGAGAGACAAAACCCGACGGCGATTGTGTAAACCTGCCATCCAGGCCAGCCTATAAATAGACCCCACTCTCCCCTAGCCTTTCTAGGGTTTCCCCTAACACAAAATTGCAGCCACCCCCTCCAAAATATCCCCAAAACATCCCAAAACCCCTCCAAATCCTAGAAACCCTAATCCCAATCAACTCTGGCCGTCGGATCCGCAGATCGACGGACCAGAGCGTGCCACGTCGCCCTCCTTGAGCCAGCACAGACACCCCAGGGAAACCGGGTCCCGCAGGGCCCTGAACTGGGCCTGGGCGGCCCATCGCGCCCCTACTCGTGGAGATGTCGCCGATTGCCGCCACCGGTCGGCCGCCGCGCCACCACCGGTCGGCCGCCGCGCCACCACTGTTGGGCGCCGCCGCCACCCAGCCCGGTGAGCCGCCCCACGGCCGCCTCGACCCTCCTCTCCCTTCACGCCCGCCTCACCTCCTCCTTACCTTTGCGCAGGACCACTGCGCCGACGGGATCCTCCGTGCCATTGCGCCATGGGCGGAGCTCGCTGCCGCGCCGCCGTGGTCAGCCGCCAGCCACCCTGCACGCGGATTTCGACCGCCGCGCCCGTCCATCCGCGCCATCGCGCCGCCCCTCATGCCTACACCTCTCACCGGCGTCCGCCGCCACTCCCCGGAGGCGCGACCGCCACCGCAATCGGACTCGGTCCCGATCCGATCTGGATCGGGCGAGCCGGCCAGCCTCCGCTGCCGTGGGCCAAGCCCAGCCCGAGCGGCCCACCTCGCTAGCACTCCGGCCCGCAGCGCCACCTCGCGCCCATAGGCAATGCCTAGTATCAGTCGCCCACCTATGCGACTGGGCTCGGTTCGCTAGGTGCGCCTCAACCCTTTTATTATTATTATTATTATTGCTGCTGCATCGTGTTGGGCCGACCCAGTTGACACAGATCTGTTAAGTTGTGCCCGTAGGCGACGTCTAGTATCCAACGCTCAGTTTTGCCTATTAAATTTCTGCTAAGTCTTTTTGTCTACTCCCGCTGATGCCTGTTTGCAACATAATTTGCGTAAGATCCGTAGCTCAGATGAACTCGACCCCAAAATGAAATTTATTGCTGATGATGTGCTCTAACCTTTTGCTTTAGTGAGTTACTTCATTTGAGGACATCTAGATGATGCAATTGCTTGATTAACAATGCAACTTTCTGTTAACTGTTGTTCATTGTTATTTTCTTGCAAGTTTGGTTGATGATTGTGTCACATCCATGAGGCCTATGCCATTGATTCTTTCTTGTATGTAGTAATCATCATGTGTACTTCAATTAGATGCATCCATTTGCCATGTTTGCCTGATGTAGCTATTTTATTTATTGATCCAAAGTGGTGACCCTGATAACATCTGCTGTTGTTTGTATAAAGTTGCTACTTTCATGCCTTATAGTTAATGATTCATGCTTCATATGCATTAGCTCCAATGTAATTAATTGGTCCTTGTAATGTATATTTTGATTCCATGCAATGCTATTCCATGATATCTCTACTGTTCATATAGTTGTTGAGCTCCCAAAGTGCATACCTGCTGTTTCCTGTCAACTATCCTGAAATTCTACAAAGTCTGGAATGTAATATAGATGTCTTGCATGCTTAATACTTATTCATCCATGGTCCTTTGACCACAAGTGCTATGTATGAACTCATAGGCATCATGTAGGCTTGCTGTAGATGTATTGCATGTTCATTTTGGAGCTTGTTTAATATTGCTTTTGCTACTATTTATGTAGCGTGTTTATAACAGTTTGCCAGGCCTCTGTTTTTCACTAAGTCCTAAACCAATAGTATTATTTAGAATTTTGCATGGGTTACAATTATTTGTTCCTGGTTCTCATATACATGAAACCTTGATGCCATGTCATGCTTGTCATGTCTACTGCTAATCCACATCATTTGTTGCATGTTTGCATTCAGTAGTTTGTTGGTTTATTGCTCTAAAGTGTGCTACCTGATGTTAACAACATTTTCTCATGTTGTGTAGCTAAACAACTTGAACCATTGTAAATGTGCAGTATTGTCGTGTGTGACCGATACTTCACTTAACATGTTAGTAACCGCTCTCGACGATAGATGCGACACCGTAGTGCATTGTCTCGTGTTGCCTTCTTGTTAATGCTTGCTCGTGATTGCTCCGTAGTGATAGTGGTATTCCGTTGATTGCTTTCCGGTGTTCACTTCTTGTGTGCTCCCGCGGGTACTCTCGAAGACGTTGCGAGTTTACGATCGACTTCACCTTCGGCGTCATCTTCTCATCAGGTAAGGGGGAGCATATATCATGCTTATAACTTTTAGCTCACTTGTGCCTAGGTATAGGATAGAACGATTGCTTGATCCTACCACTTCATATTCATGCCTCTCAAATAAACCCAAACAGCCATGTCCTCCACATCCCAGCAAACCTTGTTCGGCTATGTTACTATTGGTAGTTGCTCAGCCACTGCTTAGTATGCATGCTAGGATGCTATCAACTGTTACCTCTTGTTACTCCTTGGTTTGGGCTATCATATTATTATATTGTTGTCGATGATATGATTATTATAATGTTGACTATATTCGACGAAGGATGGAAGGTCTAGGCTATCTCGCCTCGATGCTTTGTTCCATTCGAGTCACCTAGGACCCAAGTTCCGCGTATTGTGTCTCTTGACGAGTGTGCCTAACCGCGTGTGGGATATTATGGGGTCCCCTCTTCTTACCTACCTAGCTCCAAACATTTCTAGTGGTGACCCAAGCTGATTTACCATTTGAAAACCGTGTGTGTGACTGGTGAGCTCCCAGCAGATTTCAAACAACTTGGGCCAGCGGAGACATGGTTTCTCTTGTTGGTCCATACTTGGGTTAAATATTTTCGGGAAGCCGTGTCCACGGTTATGGACGACTTGAGACCTACTCACTACTAGAAAAACAACTATATCTAATATGAGCACTAATGGCGCACTGTAGATGTGGTGCACCACTACTATATAGCAATGGCACACCACCTATAGGTGCTCCACTAATAGGAAAGTTACTAATGGCGCACTAGAAGTAAGATGCGCCACTGCTATTTTTTTCTTAGGTCCACCCCGCTTCCCAGATTTATCAATGACGCACCAGAAGTCAGATGCGCCACTACCATATTTTGTAGCAATGGCGCACTTTAGTCCAATGCGCTATTGATACTTTGTTATTTTTGTAGCCCAGCTCCACCGGCCCACCATCTCTCTCCTTTCTTCCCACCGAACCCTATCTGCTTCTCCACCACACACATGTGTCTCTCGCCTTCTCCCCGACCCCGATCTACGCCGCTCCCTCCTCTTCCTGCGCGGCGGTTCTTGCGCCCCTACCCTCCTCCGGTGTGCTCCGACCATCCCCTCTCTGCTCTTTCTTCCTATCCAGCTCGATATGGGTTTCCTTCCCCAAATCGACTGTGCCCAACCCTAATCCTTAGCTAAGGTTTCGGTGTTGGTCGCCACACATGTCTCCGCTGCTGCTGGCTCGTCTCCGGGCTGGCTCCGGTGTGTCTTCTGGTGGTGCTGGCGTCTCTAGCTCCACTCCGCCTCTCATCCTCATCCTCTAGGGGCAGGGCGCCCGCCTCCAGGGTTTCAGCGGTGATGGCCACGACGGTGCAGCCGGAGGTGGTGGTGGGCGTCGGCAGGGTCGGCCAGGCGCTCCTCTCCATGGGCCCCTCCTCCGGCGACCTCCTGCTCCGCCGCGGCGAGGCGCTCCCGCCCTCCGCCCCCGCGGGTCCCATCCTCGTCTGCACCCACAACGACGACCTCGACGGCGTGCTCGACGCCATCTCCAAGTCCCGCTGGCAAGGTGCGCGCGTTTTCTTGCTCCTCATTAGCCACTCTAAGCTAGGACTTGCAACTCTATGAGCTGAGCTGACAATGGAGCCGCATACCTCGTCTTCTTCCAGAACGGGATGCTGGACCCGTGGCTCAAGAGCAAGGGCCTCGCCGGCGCCAACCAGGTCCGCGCCTACTTTGCCGTCTCCAAGCTCGGCCGAGCCCCCGGTCGACGGCATCACCGACGCAAACCCAGAGGGCCTCGCCGCCGCCTTCGGCACCTGGGCCCCTGTCGCCGCCGCTCCAGAACGGCGGCCTCACCTGCAAGGTGATTTCGGCGTTACTCATTCATCAGTGTAGAATGTACTCAGAAAACTTTCTGGCTTATAGTATTATTCATAGAGTCTTGGGCGATATCTAAAAATATTTAACAATGCTAGTCTGTGGAGATCCTCAGGTGCTTGAGAAGGCCGCATTTGAGAAGCAAATGCTGGAGAAGCTCATCTGGATTTCAGCCTTCATGCTTGTTGGAGCTCGGCATCCGGGGGCTACTGTTGGTGCTGTCGAGAAGGAATACCGGTCCGAGGTAAATTCATCCATGTTTCTCATGAATGAATGTCTTTGATCTGTCTTGAGTTTCGAGCTACTTTGTTCCATCAGTTCAAATGCCGAAAAAACAGCAACAAACTATGTTGTTTGTTGACTTACTTATGTTCAATGATGTTATTTTCCCTTCACGATACGTTACAGTAATATTGCATCTCGTACAACAGAACAATATTGATTTGCTGTTTGGAGCTGTCTCTGTTAGCTGCATGAAAAAAATACATCGGATCATGCCTTCAGTTCACTTCAGCAGTTTCCTTGCTATTATTTGTCCGATAACAAACAACGGTCACTCTTCCAACGCTAGATCTTATTTGTGTATTTCTTTTGGAGGTATCCAGCCTCATAGCTGAATTAACATCTGCCGCGGCTGCAGAGCGGGGCCTTTCTTTCGACGATGGCATGGAAGAGAGGCTTTGTGCCTACTCCAGAGTTGTGGCGCACTTCCCGAGCACTGTGAAGGAGGCAAGTCCTACCACCACCCAATCTATTCAATGGAGCATGCACTTTTAGTAGCTATTTTATTTTCTTTCAGAATTAGTAACATGTAAGCATTTTGACGTAACATGTTGCTGCATGGAGACAGACTATTTGTGATTTCTATCCTTCAGGTGCTGTAAACTGAAGATCATGCAAACATAATGGCAGTGAGTCATGTATATTTGTGACACGTGTCTTGGCATATTCAACTATAGCATTTGTTAATGCCTCTGCTATCTCTGTTTAGAGAAAAATAGAGATGACAGTACATCTAGTGTTTGTGACAGTTCAAATGATCAAGGAGTGCTGCATGCTGCATAACAGAGTGATCGACAGGGAGGAGCAGGGTGCACAAGTTAGCAGATGCGGATGGCGTGAGGTTGAGGGACATGTCAAAGTTTGTTCTTTCGTTCTGAAATAAGAAATTGATTCTCTTGATATGTTACTGATATCACCGAGTCAAAACGAGTATTAGCAATGTGCTAATCAAAACATTAATTGCAGTACACTATCTCAACAGTACACTCCTTAATTGTTTTATCAAGTTACATAAAAAATTAATAGCAACGAAAATAAGTATGCCTTAATTGCTTCTAATTGTCAATATTTAATCTTTATAAGAGTATACACATTTGAAAAGAACATTACTTTTTTGTGTTGCGATTGAAAAACCATGAAACTGGAACACTATTTCAAAGTGACTAGCAAAGTGCTAGACTACAAGAATTTTGTCGATCGATATACACATCTATGAGAACTGCTTGTATCTCTCTGTATTGTTAAGAAGATGAACTTTGTCGATCGATATACACAGATTTCTTTGTTCTCACATTCATCTTTTCATTCACAGCTTGAATCTCATCCTGAGATATATGCAGGATATGTCTTTGCAAATATTAGCTGATGATATGGACAGTTTGTAGTGATAAAGTGAAGAAAAAGAAGAAAAGATTACTAGAAGATTAGTTTTAGGATTTTCTTTTATTTCTTTGCAATTTTCCTTTTATTGGATATTTGTAAAGATATTGTAATATTCTTGCTATAAGAAAAATTATTATTGTATGTCAGTTTTTGTTTTTAAATTATTTTCCTTATAGGTTGTTTTTTGTAAATTTGTATTTTTTTGTTTTCCAAATATACTACTAGTGGCGCATATCAGCTTTTATTGATGGCGCACATAGCTTTATAGCTAGTGGAGGGTTAGTAATGGCGCACTATTAGTTGCGCCATTACTGTCTTGGATAGTAATGGCGAACCAAATGTGCGCCATTACTAAAATTTACTAATGGCGTGCTAGTAGCCATAATAGGCGCACCTAATGTGCGTCATTAGTAGCCATAATAGGTGCGTCATTAATAAGTCATTAGTAGCCATAATAGGTGCGTCATTAATAGTCTGTTTTTCAGTAGTGACTCCTTGTTCATAGACAACAACAACTGAGATAATCTTAATAACTTGATCAATGTGTGTGTGCCTTGACTGCTTCTTCTTCGTCAAGATGCGAAGGGGAGGACAAGGATAGGATAGGTGTTATGTTTGCGTAAGTAGCTGATAGCAAGACTTATTGGAGGCGATTACTCATCGAATGCTTTGTTCTCATCTTACTCCAAATAGATCGTTAGCCACTTATATAATGCTTGTGCGGCTGCAACCTCACCACTACCCCCATCTTACCGTGAGAAGTTAGTTACAAGACTTGTTGATATTGCTCACCCTTTTCTTCTCTCTTTGACGCACGTTATGCAACATTCTTGGACTACAGAGGAGCTCGACGCCCCTTCTTCTGGACACCTTCGCGGAGACTTGACGACGACTAGTTAGGCGGATCCCGGCGGAGAGCCTGGACCCGTGTGTTTACGGGAATGGTGTGTTTTATCTTTGCCACTAGGCATTTGATTGTAGTCTGTACTCAGACATGTATCTTCCGCTGATGTAATGTAATTAAGGCAGTTGTATGCCGATTGTATGAGATGTTGTATCCTTGTAGTTGTAATGTTGTGATATCATGTTGGAAATCCGGGGCATATGACATTTTCATATGTCGCGGTGGGACCGATATGTGCTTCGTCCCCGGATCTGGATGGTAACATCTAGATCTGGAACAGTACCGCATATCGGACCTTACAACTTGGTATCAGAGCCTTACTGACCGTAGGATCTCTTTTCCGGCCGAAGTCGAGTCTAGACAAAAAACTATTTTGTAGTTACTAAGTTCGTTATCGGAGAGTAGAATTATTTTACTCCTTACCCTTGCTCTGGTCAGGACAAGTGCCGGAAGTGTTTTATTATCGCCTTATCTCCCTTCAAACTCTAGGATCTCGAGTAAGTGGAGTTTCGGAACCGTTACAATTCCTTGATTGCAGCGTATTGTCTCGATTCCGATCTCAGGTTAATGAATTAATGTAGTACCTTTAGTTCCTCCGACTCTGGTGCACATCTTGGTCGTCCGGTTACTTCATTCATCTTGCCTAGTATCCTCACGATTGAGTGAGAATGCTTCCCTTGATCGCCGCTTTTAATTATTGTTCTTCCTCTTGATCACTCCATGGTTTCGTTCTCCGACGTTGTTGTCTCTCTCCGGAAATTTTCTCGATGAAGATCGTCGTTCGACATGGAGCAAAGCCCCTTGTTGGTGGTGTTGAGAACGTCTTCTATCTTTTCTCTTCCCTTTCTCCCCTAGATCGTCAAGGATCTCGGGACGAGATCCCTTGTTGGTGGTGTTGCAACAACAAGGGGTTTTCACCCAAATTAAAAAAAATGTTTGTTGCTTTATTTTGTTGATTGTTAGAATTGTTTGCAGCATTTGCTCGCCGATTTATTAATTGGTGATTATATTTCCCTCTCCTTCTCGTATCGGATGCGTGACTAAACCTTTCCACCATGGCACACGACCTTTGCGACACCGGGTTTCACCCGAGCACCGTCGCAACTCCAGAACAGGACCAGCCATCGCCATAGGAACGAAAAACCCCATTTAATAATTAAATGGATTATTTTATTGGGAGCCAGAATTTTTTTCTTGAAACGGTATCTAAGTGAGGTAGGACTGACGGGCTCGCCGCGCTGAGCGCGTGGTTCGAGATTTCACCCAAATCGGAGGTCGTATGGACTCCCAGCGGTCAGAAACGTGGAGTATCGGACGCGAGAGAGAAAAACCGAGGGCGATTGCGTAAACCTGCCATCCAAGCCAGCCTATAAATAGACTCCACTCTCCCCTAGCCTGTAACACCCTCAGTTGCTGTAACAGTAATCATCATCACTGTTGACCATCACTGTTTGTTAATCACTGTTGTCCCCTGTCCCTAATCAAACTTTGCTTCTGCTCTTTTCAAACCATGCTGGTTGGTAATCAAAACCCTAATCCCAATGCATCTCCCTCATCATGAAACTATACCCTAGTTGAAACTACTTTGAATGTAAATTAAAAACAAATGTGCTCAAATAAAGTTGTTCCAAAAATCATGAAACTATTTTTGTAAATTGCCTAAAATCATTATAATCATGTTGGACCAACTTTGGTAATTTTTGGAGTTACAGAAAATTCCAAACAATTCAAACAGTAGGTTAAAACCCTTACTTTAGGCATTTAATATTTAAAATAAATATCTAATGAATTTCTTTTGCTGCAAAAACTTTTGTGGCACTGCTATATAATGTTATACTAATATTGGGACACCTAACACATTTTACAAAATTGCCTAAGCTTGGAAAATAATTACCAAAAGGGTAGAACAGAATGGAAATAAGAAAATAGGAAAAACCCCTAAGCCTCGCCCTAGGCGAGGCCCACCCCGGCCCACCCCCGGTTGTCTTCTTCCCCTCCCCCCACCCACTCTCACCTGCCCAGTACGGCGGCAGAGCGCGGCCACGCCGCTGCCAGGCCGGCCCCGCCCTCACCTGCCCCTCCCGTCGACGCTGGGGATAAGGCTGAACCCCCCTACCCCGTGGACACCCCCAGGTTCATTCCCCCTCCCTCCTCGCCTCACACTCGCCGGGGAAAAACTCACCCGTAGCACTCGTCGCCGCCTCCGTGTACTCCCGTGGCCGGAGACCTCCTCGGGCCCGGTCGCCTTGTCCAAGCCGTTCAACGACGTCGACTACTTCACCCTGCGCGCGGAATCGGACCGAGGCGCATCACGGGGGGCGCCATCGTCGTCTTCTTCAACCTCGGGGCCGCGAGATCCCTGAGAAACTCCGGCAGCTCCAAGCCTTCCCCGAGCCGATTGCCACCCCCTACGTGATCCCGGTGAGCGCCAAAGCCGTCGCCAACCAGCCACGGCCGCCCGAATGCTCTCTTGACGGAACCCCCCTTTCCCTTTGCTCCGGCCGTCGCCATTGTTGACGTTGCCGTGCTCCCAAGCCGTTCTAGCGCACGCCCTTGGCCCCATCATGCTCCTGGTAGCCCGTGTGGTCGATTTGGCGCGCTAGTTCGAACGACTTCGTCGCGGTTTGAGATACGCCATTAGAGCCGAACGCCACCTCCGCCATTATTGAGATAGAGCTCACGCCGGTCGTCCTTGCCACCCGCCACCACCGCAGATCACCGCGCGGCCTCCCCCTCGTTCGATTCCGCCCAACGCCGCCTCATTTGGCCGCCTGTGCTGGCCGGCATCCTCGCCGCCGTGGCACGGCCGTCGCCGGCGTGCCCAGGCCGTGGCTTGTGCCACTGACTTCTGGGTCCCACTCGGGGGATTAACTCCTAATCCCCTGTTAATATTAAAACAGAGAATAACCCCCCCTTAGTGGCTGACAGGTGGGGTCCTAGCCCTTATTAAACCAAATAAAATGCTGTTAGGAATTGGCCCAATGACATGTGGGTCCAACCACTAAATAACCCTCCAATTAGATTTAATCAGGAAATTAAGTCATTGTGTCACTTACTACTGGGTCCCACTAGATTATTAGATTAGTTAAATTGAATTATTAATAATCTGTGAATGACATGTGGGACCCCACTGTTAATTAGATTTAATTAAACTGTTTTACTAACATGTGAGGCTGACCAGTGGGCCCCCTTTTTCAGTTTATTATTTAAAAGATTTAATAAGAAATTCCAGTGGCTGACAGGTGGGTCCAGAGGCATTTTTGGTTTAATTAAATGTTTTATAAATAACAGAGGCTGACATGTGGGTCCCACATGTCAGCACTGTTCTGGATAATGTTGTGGATAATGTTTTGGATAATGTTTAATAAATAATAAAAGAAATCCAGGAAATCATTTAAATTGATTTAAACTTTGAAATTCAATAACTTTTAAACCGTAACTCAGATTAAAAAACTTTATACATGAAAGTTGATCAGAAAAATATAACGAATACGGATTAGCTATCCGTATGTCTACCACACCCCTCTAACACAACGAACATCGAACATTCCCCCTCCGGACCGACTGTCCGATAAATTGTCCGGTACTGTTAGAGTGCCCGGATGAATTTATTCCGAACACGAATGTTTCTCGGAATAGATCAACTAGCACGGATACACCCCCCTTATGTTGTTCCGGTAACCACGACACCTCCGGCTTGATCCTTCCCCCTCCGGACACCCTGTCGGGTAATCATCCGGAACCGGTAGCTCATCCTCAGATGAATTTCCGTTCCGAACAATGTACATTGCACTGCGTTAGAATACCGTTAACTTTTCGTCTGTCATGTCATGCATCTGTTTGTATATGCTTGCTGTGTATTTACTGTTTTTCTTACCCCCCTTAATCTCCGGTAGACCCCGCTGCTGCTGTCGACTACACCGCTGCTGAGTACGACTACGTCGTCGACGACCCTACTACTACCGTCGAGCTTCCAGGCAAGCAGAGCCATTCTCTTCCCCAGATATCGCCTATCTTTCTGTACATTTCTTGCACTAGGCATTGTTACTGCTGCTGCTATGTTGCCATCCTATTCAATTGCATAACCTGTCATTGTCACCCCTTGATGTGCCTTCCTCTATCCTATGCTGCCTATTATTATTATGCATTATTCAGCAGTGAGCCCTGCGCATTGTTAGCTAGGATTAGATAGAGGGCCGTGATCACTCAGGGGGGTGAACGCGGATACAAATATTATAACTGCACAGGTACGGTACAATGCAGACACCGTCTAAGGCCCCTATCTGGGTTATGCCTAGTCACCTCAAGTGTGAGTTATCAAGGAGTATCCTTGTACTCCACTCGAGGCTGACTTTGTCTTACCGCCATAGGGTCCTGAACGGCGATTGTCCTTCAGGTAAGAAGTCGGGAGACCCAACGGTGTCCGCGAGAGGTATTGCGACAGGACGACAGGGAGGGTACGACCAGTGTACCGGTGTGCTTGGCCCCTGATCGTTGGCCGCGAGAGTTACCAAACTACGAAAGTCGAGCTCCTCCCGGAGCACACGCGAGACAAGGTAAGGAGACGGTTCACCTTGTTGGTAACCGCCGTGACTTGGTGGGACGACAGGGCAGGCACCGATGTACTGGTGGTCCTGGCTGCTGTCGTTGTCCGCGGGTCAGTTAAGTCGAGGCAACGATAACGGTTGTCACGCAGGTTAATTAAAATGCTAAATGGTTCAGTGAATGTCTTGAGTTGGCTATATGCCATGTACGCACTACCTACCCGTGGGAATTACGAGTTATGGGCTCCTCTGCTTCGTAGTGTCGTCCGAGGACTCTTCAGACGTCAGCAGTACTGCGGGCTGATTGCCGGGAAGTGGTGTTGTCTTATTCGCTCGCGTGGTGATGTCTTATTTGGATTTGCTTCAACTTCACCGGCCAGCCACGCACCGTGCAGGAGTACGTTCGGGTTGGGGTCCAAGGCCCGGCGTACTTAGGAATTAGACCGGCGGATGACCTCTCTGTTGAGTTTGAAAGATGGGCTATGAAGTGTCGGATAGCCTCGGTGGAGCGTTCCCTAACAAGGTTCCCGCCACCCTGGAGATCCGTGCGTTAGCGTAACACAAGTGCACCCCTGCAGGGAAGATTAATCTATTCGAATAGCCGTGTCCACGGTAACAGGACGCTTTATGCTGAAGCTGGATCTTACCACTAGAAACTATTATTAAACTGTGTGGTTCCGGGTTCTCTTCCTCGCGGGGATGTCGAGGAGGTGAACTCGGAGGCATTGTTAATTATTACAACTTATTATTATTCAATGTTGCAGCAACTTCTGCTTCATTGTTACTTTATTGCTTTATATACACTGTTGGCTGATTCTTAACTCATGCTGCAAGACATCGTCGGAAGATGCTAGTCTTCGTTAGGCCTAGCTTCTTACCCTTGCTTTGGATTTCTGTCTTTCAGCCCACTATATACAACCTCTTCTTTCCGTTGATACAATGCATAATGCTTAGTAGCGGACGTAGGACTCGTGGGTATACTAGATACTCACCTGCTTTATTTCCTTTACTGTTTTGCCTGATCGGCCGCTGCAGCCGACGTTGGAGCCCAGGAGCAGGAGTACCCCGGAGGCGCCTACTACGACGTCTAGTCCCCCGTTGACCAGGAGTAGTTCGGTGGATCCCAGGCAGGAGGCCTCGCCTTTTTGATCTGTATCTCTGATGTGATTTGTGCTAGCCTTCTTAAGGCAAAAATTGACTAACTATGTCTGTACTCAGATATTATGGCTTGTATGACTTATGTATTCGGGTCCGCGTGACCCCCTCTATTGTAACATATTTGTTTATCCTTTTGTGTTTAGTGTTGTGCTGTGATATTATCACCGTGGCACCCTAATCTCAGTCGTGTACCCTGTGTGTATGATTACTGTACACGGTCTGATTTTGGGGGCGTCACATAGCCCTTGTAGGGTTTTCCCTAATACAAAATTGCAGCCACCCCTCCAAAATATCCCCAAATCAGCCCCAAACCCCTCAAAATCCCCGAAACCCTAATCCCAAGCAACTCTGGCCGTCGGATCAGCAGCTCGACGGACCAGAGCGTGCCACGTCGCCCTCCTGGAGCCAGCACAACCACCCAAGGGCAACCGGGCCCCGCAGGGTCCCGATCTGGGCCTGGCCGGCCTGCCGCACCCGTCGCCGAGCGCCGCCACCGGCCGGCCGTCGCGCCACCGCCACCCATCTCGGTGAGCCGCCCCACGGCCGCCTCCACCCTCCTCTCCCCTCACGCTCGCGTCACCTCCTCCTTCCTTTGCGCAGGACCGTCACGCCGCCCTGGTCGGCCGCCGACCACCCTGCGCGCGGATCCGGCAAGGGTTGGCCAGATCTCGGCTGCCGCACCCGTCCCCCCACGCCATCGCGCTGCCCCGCCTGCCTGCACCTCTCACCAGCGTTCGCTACCACTCGCCGGAGGCGCAAGCGCCGCCGCCATCGGGCTCGGTCCCGATCCGATCTGGATCGGGCGAGCAGGCCAGCCTCCGCCGCCATGGGCCAAGCCCAGCCCGAGCGGCCCACCTCGCCAGCACTCCGGCCCGCAGCGCCACCTCGCGCCCATAGGCGACTCCTAGTATCAACCTCCCACCTCTGTGACCCGGGCTCGGCCCGCTAGGTGTGCATCAACCTTTTTTTATTTTTTTTGCTGTTGCATCGTGTTGGGCCGGCCCAGTTGACACAGATCTGTTAAGTTGTGCCCGTAGGCGACGTTTAGTGTCCAGCGCTCAGTTTTTCCTGTTAAATTTCTGCTAAGTCTTTTTGTCTACTGCTGCTGATGCCTGTTTGCAATGTAATTTGCGTAAGATCCGTAGCTCAGATGAACTCGACCCCAAAATGAATTTTTTGCTGATGATGTGCTCTAACTTTTTTGCTTTAGTGAGTTACTTCATTAGAGGTCATCTAGATGATGCAATTGCTTGATTAACACTGCAACTTTCTGTTAACTTCTATTCTTTGTTATTTTCTTTCAAGTTTGGTTGATGATTGTGTCACATCCATGAGGCCTATGCCATTGATTCTTTCTTGTATGTATTTAGTATCATTTGTACTTCAATTAGATGCATCCATTTGTCATGTTTGCCTGTTGTCGCTATTTTATTTATTGCTCCAAAGTGGTGACCCTGATAACATGTGCTGCTGTTTGTATAAAGTTGCTACTTTCATGCCTTATAGATAATGATCCATGCTTCATATGCATTAGCTCCAATGTAATTAATTGGTCCTTGTCATGTATATTTTGATTCCATGCATTGCTATTCCATGATATCTCTACTGTTCATATAGTTGTTGAGATCCCAAAGTGCATACCTGCTTTTTTCTATCAACTATCCTGAAATTCTACTAAGTCTGGAATGTAATATAGTTGTCTTGCATGCTTAATACATATTCATCCATGGGTCCTTTGAACACAAGTGCTATGTATGAACTCATGAGCATCATGTAGGCTTACTGTAGATGTATTGCATGTTCATTTTGGAGCTTGTTTAATAGTGCTTTTGCTACTGTTTATGTAGCGTGTTTATAAAAATTTGTCATGCCTCTGTTTTTCACTAACTCCTAAACCAGTAGTATTATTTAGCATTTTGCATGGGTTACAATTATTTGTTCCTGGTGATCATATACATGAAACCTTGATGCCATGTCATGCTTGTCATGTCTACTGCTGATCCACATCATTTTGGTGCATGTTTGCATTCAATAGCTTGTTGGTTTATTGCTCTAAAGTGTGCTACCTGATGTTAACAACATTTTCTCATGTCGTGTAGCTAAACAACTTGAACCATTGTAAATGTGCATTATCGCCGTGTGTGACCGACACTTCACTTAACATGTTAGTAAGCGCTCTCGACGATAGATGCGACACCGCAGTGCATTTTCTCGTGTTGCCTTGTTGTTGATGCTTGCTCGTGATTGCTCCATAGTGATAGTGGTATTCCGTTGATTGCTTTCCAGTGTTCACTTGTGTGCTCCCACGGGTACTCTCGGAGACGTTGCGAGCTTACGATCGACTTCACCTTCGGCGTCGTCTTCTCATCAGGTAAGGGGGAGCATATATCATGCTTATAACTTTCAGCTCACTTGTGCCTAGGTATAGAATAGAACGATTTCTTGATCCTACCACTTCATATTCATGCCTCTCAAATAAACCCAAACATCCATGTCCTCTACATCCCAGCAAACCTTGTTCGGCTATGTTACTATTGGTCGTTGCTCAGCCACTGCTTAGTATGCATGCTAGGATGCTATCAACTGTTACATCCTGTTACTCCTTGGTTTGGGCTATCACATTATTATATTGTTGTGGATGATATGATTATTATAATGTTGACTATATTCGACGAAGGTTGGAAGGTCTTGGCTATCCCGCCTCCATGGTTTGTTCCATTCGAGTCACCTAGGACCCAAGTTCCGGGTATTGTGTCTCTTGACGAGCATGCCTAACCGCGTGTGGGATACTATGGGGTCCCCTCTTCTTACCTACCTAGCTCCAAAGATTTCTAGTGGTGGCCCAAGCTGATTTACCATTTGAAAACCGTGTGTGCGACAGGTGAGCTCCCAGCAGATTTCAAACAACTTGTGCAACGGAGACATGGTTTCTCTTGTTGGTCCACACCTGGAAGCTAGGGGGTTGCCCCTATGGTTTGGGTTAGTTACCCCGACGTTGTCCAGATGGAAGAGTCCAGTCCGAGAGCGCAGCCGGCTTTTGGATTGGGTGTCGACTCCCCGGGGGCCACCCATATTTGTGCGTTGTTAGTTAGAAGGACACGTCGTTACGGATCTCTTGGAACTAAATCATAAAATGGTTGCCTGTGATGGGTAGCAACTGAGAGAGATGGAAGTTCGTCCGGAGCCTTGTAATGGGAAGTTGGTAACCCCTGCAGGGTTAAATCTTTTCGAGAAGTCGTGTCCACGGTTATGGATGACTTGAGACCTACTCCTTGTTCATAGACAACAACAACTGAGATAATCTTAATAACTTGATCAATGTGTGTGTGCCGTGACTACTTCTTCTTTGTTGGGATGCGAAGGGGAGGACAAGGATAGGATAGGTGTTAAGTTTTCGTAAGTAGCTGATAGCAAGACTTGTTGGAGGAGATTCCCCATCGAATGCTTGGTTCTCATCTTACTACAAATAGATCGTTAGCCACTTATATAATGCTAGTTCGGCTGCAACCTCACCACTACCCCCATCTTACCATGAGAAGTTAGTTACAAGACTTGTTGATATAGCTCACACCTTTCTTCTCTCTTTTACGCACTTTATGCGACGATCTTGTACTACAGAGGAGCTCGACGCCCCTTCTTCTGGATGCCTTCGCGGAGACTCGACGACGACTAGTTAGGCGGATCCCGGCGGAGAGCCTGGACCCGTGTGGTTACGGGAATGGTGTGTTTTACCTTTGGCACTAGGAATTTGATTGTAGTATGTACTCAAACATGTATCTTCCGCTGATGTAATGTAATTAAGGCAGTTGTATGCCGATTGTATGAGATGTTGTATCCTTGTAGCTATAATGTTGTGATATCATGTTGGAAATCCGGGGCATATGTCATTGTCATATGGCGCAGTGGAACCGATATGTGCTATTGGAAATATGCCCTAGAGGCAATAATAAAATGTTATTATATATATTTCCACGTTCGTAATTAATGTTTATATTTATGTGCTATAATTGCAATGACCCTGACTATGAGATTCAGAAGAAAACTCATTTGCATGTGTGGAAATGTAAACACCAAGAGTTCCTGGTTTAGCCTCTAATACCATCTCATGTGCTAACTGATGATTACGTTTTCTTAATCATGGACATTGTTCTTGTAACAAGGATGTCAGTAGCAATGAGAACATATTGTTAGCAGAACAATGATGTTGAACCGACCCCAGTATTGAATGATATACTTAGAGATCACATCGTAACTACGTTATAAGTCATATCATGAAATGTTATCATATACACAATTCCTTAGACCATGAGAGTATCGAGTTGCTTCACACAGGAAGACATGCTTTGGTTCTTAGATGAATCCTCCCGTAAATGGGAAGTAGTAAAATAAGTTCTGGGTATGTCAAATGGTGTGGCTAGTGACTGTGATAGTTCAAGAATGGGATTTGCTCCTTCACGATGAAGAGATATTGACTTTGAGCCCACTCGGTATGACAGTATCCATTCTAGTCTGTCCAGACGCATTGTGATTTAATCACGGGGATACCGGAATACAATAACGAGAAATAGAGACAAAGGAGCAAAGAGGGTAACGAGTGGCTTGTGTTCAAGAAGTTGTTACACATGAGTGCCAAACATCTCTCCTCTAACTTTTTCATATATCACGAAGCAAAGGGAATGGTACATGACTAAACATAATGGTTCACTCGAAGTTTCTTCGTGTATGTGCGGGAGTCAACATGGGTGTCCATGCCTCCGCTGTTGATTATTGGCTATTGACAAAAGGCTGTTGACCTATGTCCGGAAGATGTTCTGAGTCATCTCCGCATTATACCGAACCTATTGGGTCACACACTTAACGAGCAGTATCTGTTAGAATGCTGGAATGGTAGAAGGTTTAGTGGAAGAAAAGCAGAATAGTTCATACGGGTACCGGAAGTAGTTCCGGGGATTTATGAAATAGTTCATAAGGGCACCAGAAGTAGTTTTGGGTATTTAAGGATATGTCCGGATCACTCTGGAGTAGTCCTAGGTGCTTCCGGAACATATGAGAATGGTACTGGGGAAGTCCTGGATCAACCGGAATAGTTTCCGGATAATCGTTGGGCGTCCCGACAACCTTCACGGTCATCGGGTGGCTTAAAATGTAACTCGGATGGTCTTGGAAACTATCCGGATGGCTCCGGAACGTCCGAGAACGGTCTCGGAAGGTCCTGGAAGTGCTCCAGAAGTGTCCGGAATGTCCCGAAACGGTCCCGTATGTCCCGGAAGGTCCTGGAAGCTTCTAGAAGGTCATGGAAGGTTCCGGAAGGTTCCGGGCAGTACCACCCACTCCCCTGCGCCCCTGGCCTTGGGTGGAAAGCCACCTAGGCTTCCCTGGCCGGCCAGGAGGTGGGGGCGCACCAAGGAAAGGGGAATCCTCCTCTAGGTGGAATTACCAAATCCCATTATGGCAGGTTTCCCGTGGGAAGGTGTGGGAAGGTTTGGAAGGCTTGGGAGTCCAAGTTGGACTCCCAATCCTCCTTGGGCTGCGCCCTAGGCCTCCTGGCCACCTATATAAGGTGAGCCAGGGTGAGGGGGAGAGACACACAACTTGTCCCCAAGGCCTATGCGCCACCCTCCCTCCTCTAAACCCCGTTGCTCCACAATTAGACCCCGGTTTAGACGCTGTTCTAGATCGGAATCCGTTGGGGTTTTCTCCCTCTAGTTTTCTCGGTGGCGTTCATCTCTGGATGGCGGAGCGCTGCTGGATTGCTGCTACGGGATGTGTGGATACTAATGGAGGGGTCGTACCTTCGACCCTTCTTCGAGGAGCTTGTTCGTGGGACTTGTCCGTGGGACTAGATTGCGGGACGGTTCAAGGGATCGATATCCTCGCGGTTGGGAGGTCATTGAAATTCCTAGCTGCGGGGATCTGCACCGACGGTCTTCACCAACTCTACTTCCGCTACATCGGTTGGTGAGCCATGACCTAAAACCTTGTATGCACTCTTCTTGGATGATCTTGGGTTCTTGAGAGATAGGCCGAATTTTTTTTTCTACTACGTTTCCCGACAGTGGTATCAGAGCGATCCTTGATTAGATGCATGTTTCGGTCTAGATCATATGTGTGATATGAGGCATTGATTTTCTTGTTGCTTCCCTGTCATGTGATTTTTTCTATGCTTGATGGCAAGTTGAGGTTTTGCTACAAGGATTGAGTTTTCCATCGATCCCTCTATGCTGCTTTCAGTATGCTGGTTGCCTTGATCATGGTCTACATCAAACTCCTTGGATCTAATCTTAATCTTGCAATAGAAGATTTAACATGGAGGGGCTTGTGGATTTTATGAACTCAAATCCACACGGGGGTCACGCGTTGAACGGAGTTTGGCTTGTGGCATTAGTTGCTGCACGCACCCCGAACGTTAAACTAGCAACAATGAAGTATCGTGTTTGGTTTGTATAGGGAACAACGTTTTCATGTAACCTGCTAACCAACCACGATAAAATTTGCAACAACCCGAGTAGATAGCGATCTAACTTGTTTTTGCAGAGTATGCATGTGATGTGGTATAGCCTTCAAGATTTGCAATGTGTTTGTATGAGATGCTATATGATGTAATATTTATTCGCGACCTGCGTGTCGTGGTACGGCATGATGACTGGAGTCATGTGATTGTCACTTAATTATGGCCTGCGTGCCAGAACTGTTTATTAGCTCGAGGCAAAGCAATAGATAGATGCAAGGTGATGATCTACGATGTGGAGGTGGACCCCAACGCACATGCCGGAAGCCGTGGTGATGTTCCCGGCGCCAAGGACAAAGTTGGTGGACACGGTGACTTCAACCACGACGACATGAAGACAATGTAGACTTCACGAAGCAAAGGGCTATACTACATCACATAATTTTATGAACTGCCTGTGATGTTTATCCCTTTGATGCACCCTTGTTTGATGCGCGGTAGTCGTATTTTATTAGGGTGATCTCTCGCAAAACAATATCAAGTTGATAGTGTTCTTCCAACTGTAGCACCGTCTATACTATGTTTCACACCGGAGTAGGTCATGTCACATGGGTGCACACGGTGTGACGCATAAAAGGCGGGTGTGTTAAGAACACACTGCAATTACACTTGGTTGTCTTGACGGTTTGGATAAAAGTTTGCTACCGGAACACGCCCATCGAAAGATGAACAAGAATCACCTTTGTGCTTCATCCCCAGATTTGGATGGAAAATTCTAGATCTGGAATAGTACCGCATATCGGGCCTTACAGCAACATGCCCACCCCCTCGTCTTCTTCCTCCCAACACTGTTACTCTGCTCCCCCTGGCGTCATGGCAACCGAAGTCATTGCCGCCGATCCCGCTCGACCCCTCTGTCGCTACAGTGCTCGCGAACGTGGATAAGAAGGACCCTATGCCCGCCTGTAGTCCTAGATCGGCATAACCCTTCCCCAGCCTCGTTCCCCACTTCACCCGACACAGTTGTCAAC
The DNA here is from genome assembly GCA_950022295.1 of Bromus sterilis. Taxonomy (NCBI): domain Eukaryota; kingdom Viridiplantae; phylum Streptophyta; class Magnoliopsida; order Poales; family Poaceae; genus Bromus; species Bromus sterilis. The sequence goes on along the minus strand of OX465596.1, from coordinate 338,597,270 downwards.
GCCGTGTCGCACCTGCGCGGCCACCAGCCACCCTAGCCCTAGCCGTCGTGTCCAAAAGAGTCATCGAAGTCCTATCCTTCTTCCGCAACCTCGCGTTCGAGCCGGAGGCCTCCACGTCGATCGGATTGAGCTCGCCCCCAACCATGGTCATCACCGTTCGCCGCTTCTATCGTCGATTCGCATCACCCCGACCACCCCGGCCCCGTACGAGCTCGCCACCGGCCTCCCCTCGGCGAGCCACGCACATTTCCCCTCTTCCCCGTTTGGATTCGCCGCGGTAGCCGCCGTTCCCGTGAGCTCGGCCGCCATGGAAGGAGCCTGGCTCCCCTACCCTACGCGTTGCGTGCTGCTACTGCTTGCTGCAGCTGCGTCGCATGCACCACCCGCAGTTCGCGCGCACGCCCCGTCGTGGCCCCACGCGCCCCACCCTACCGTCGCTCTCCGCAGAAGCATAGCTCGAGCTGCGGCGCACGACCGCGCTCTAGCCGCCCAAGGCTGCCCCCTGCGGTGTCTCGTGCGTGCCCCTGCCCAGCCGCACCACCGTCGCGGCCTCCCCCCCTTGCCTCGCCGGAGCGGATCGACGCCGTGCTTGGCTCGCCGGCGGGCACGGCTGTGTCAACCGTGGACTAACCCCCCCCCCCCCCCCCCGCACCCACACACATTGACCAGTGGGCCAGCCCAATAGATTAGCGAGCTAATTAAAACAAGTGGAAGTTTAGCCCCGGTAAGACTTACATGTGGGCCCTGCCTCCCCTTAATAACCTGTTGTTTAAATTAATTAGAAATGCCCCCTGGGTCTATTACATGTGGGCCCAGGCACTTAAGTTAGCCCCCTGTTTAGTTTAATCAGTTAATTAAAATCTGTTAGAATGACAGTTGGGCCCTTCTCTAGTTAAAACAATTAAATTGATTTTATTAAAATTCAGTGTATGACATGTGGTGTAACGCTCCGACCACTCCCAACCGGTTAACCACCGATTCCGTGGTCTGTGCGCCTGGGGTCTATGATGTCCTCACAAACCAACACTAGTCTTTTCTGCACATTTTGTCCTCACTCGTGCGCACCCGGAATCAACTTCCCGGTCGGTCACCCATTCCAAGACTACTCCAGGCCAAGCACGCTTAAGCTGGTAGTTCTTTCCCGATGGGCTCCCAAAAAAGAAGGTGCACCTTGTTGATATGAGTAGTCTATCATTCCTATTGAGATCCTGGGCTATTACATACACCATCCCTCAAATGAACCGACGTCCCCGTCGGCCCATCAGGAACATTTCCCTTTGGCACACGTTTGTGCGCGCCAGTTGCAGGCATCAAACATGTACCCCATGTAAGCCTCACCGATCGACACACACACCGTGTAACCGCCAGGGTCGGCTCTGATACCAACTGTAACACCCCGACCACTCCCAATCGGTTACCACAGATTCCATGGTCAGTGCGCCTGGGATCTAGACTGTCCTCACAAACCAACACTAGTCTTTTCTGCACACTTTGTCCTCACTCGTGCGCACCCGGAATCAACTTCCCGGTCGGTCACCCATCCCAAGACTACTCCAAGCCAAGCACGCTTAACCTGGTAGTTCTTTCCCGATGGGCTCCCGAAAAAGAAGGTGCACCTTGTTGATATGAGTAGTCTATCATTCCTATTGAGATCCTGGGTTGTTACATGTGGGACCTCTCTGTTTTATTAAATTAAATAAAATGATTTAAATGCCACTGTCTATGACATGTGGGTCCACCCTGTCAGTAATGTTGGATAATGTTTTGGATAATGTTGCTATTTTAATAATAAAAGAAATCCAGAAATTCTATTAAATGATTTAAAATTAACATCTTTTAATTTGTAGCTGAGATGGAAAAACTTTATACATGAAAATTGATAAGAAAAATACAATGAATAAGAATACGCTATCTGTATGCCCACCACACCCCTCTAACATACCGAACATGGAACATTTCCCCTCTGTATCATCTGCCGATAACCACCCGGAGCTGGCAGTTCATCTCCGGATGAATTCCCTCTCCGAGCATAACACTTTGTACTGCGATAGAACACCGATAACATGGCATATGTCATGCCATGCATCTATTTGCATATGATTGCTTTGTATTTACTGTTTCTCCCCCCTTATTCTTCGGTAGACCCCACGGCTGCTGCCGACTACACCGCTGCTGAGTACGACTACGTCCTCAATGACCGTACCCCTACTGTCGAGCTTCCAGGCAAGCAGTGCCTAGATCTACACCATGGTGGACTCAAGCGTCGCCGCGCGTTCTAAGATCGCATACCTACCTGTCGGGGATGGAGCACGTTGAGTAAGCCCCGCACCCCAACGAAGCATCACTGGGGCAGACGTAGCGTGAGGAGGCGACGTGCTCGGCGGCGGATCCAGCTGTGCTGGCGGCGACAGGGGTCGTGAGACACTGAGGCCTTGTTTGGATGGCCATTTTCCTCTAAATACCCCTGTAAGAATAATACACCTCTCGCTCGGCTGGTTTATTTCCGGTTGGAAATTGTTCTACGCTTTGTAAATTACAATTGTATAAAAAAACACCGATTCCAAGCGCGTCCTGAGACATGACCTGAAATCTTGTAGATTGTAATGAATCAAAGTGAAAAACTCTATTGATCTTGCGAAGGAAAGTTACAATTTATACAAGGCAACCGACATATGTAGAGATGGCATGCCCGTTGGTGACGGATGCGTCCGCTGCGAGATGGGGCGCCTGTACGAGGAGGCAACCGACGCAGCGGTTTGGGCAAGGGGAGATTTTACCCCATTATTTACATATAATTAATCTCAACACTCCCCCAAATCTACGCTTGACCATGTAGAATCATCTCAAGATTATCCGGGTAGTGCCAACATCTCAAATGAATTCTTCCTCAACAGTTCTTCATTAAAATATTTAAAAGAACCTGAAACATAAATCACAAAGAGAAAACAGAACATTGTGATGTTATGAGCAAAGGTGTCTCAAGATGAGACTCCCCCTGATACTTGCGAGTCCCGAAGTCGTCGCATACCAATTCCATGACCATATTTCTGGAATGTAGAATTTTTTGATATAGACTTAGTAAACCTGTGGGAAAAATATGAGAAGTATAGTATTTGATATGTTGCCAAAACTCCTTCAAACCTAGTAGAAAAATAAGGAGAAAATACCGCAACATATAATGGTTGTTCTCTCTTTTAACTCAACATGAGGAAAATCCATAGAATTAAAAGAATGATAAATATGTCGTATATACTTTCCTAAAAAATCCCTGATGGGGAAAACAGAAAGTATGGCATCTTGTGTTGATATTACCTCATTAAAAACCTCGATGAGAACCTGTGAAGTAAACTCAAAAAGGGAAAAGTATAATATGATGCATTGAACATGAGTAACTCAGGAAGATACTCCCCCTGATTCTTGCATATCAAAGACGTCAAATACCAATTTCAAGAACATTTTCTTGAAGTTGAAATTGGTAGTCTTTGTGAACAAACATATAAGTTTGTTGCATGATTTGACTTGCAAGATGAGCAATAGTGATATTGCTTGTTAGATATCCTGTTTGCATCCTGGTAACACAAGCAACATTATGTTTGAGATAATGGTTGGTGTATGTAGCCACTAAGGTCTGTTTCAAAGACTTTCATGAAATGGCTTCCACACCTTTTAGGAACACTAAGCTTGTCTATAATCTGCATAGTGGGGATCTGATCAATGTATCCAATGATATTGGTATTCATATTTCCTTGAAACTGGAAAATCAGGACAAGATGTTTGATGCCTTGGAAATATCGGAAGATATTCTTTAGTCCCAACCAATCGTGTTTGGTGGATCCAATGGCATTATGGAACGTTGAGTCCCAATATCTCATTTCCATCATCTCTTGGTTTAAATAGATCTTTCTCTATGTCTAGAGAATGAAAAACCATGAGAGTTATGGATGGATAAGATTATGTCCACAATGAATTTCTCCAATACATTCTGAATATAGACAACATAGTATACCATAATGAATGAATGAAGGTGCTCAAGTTGTAGCAACGAGCGGTATTTTGGTTTTACCCAATACCTTCATATTTAAATCCATCATTTAGATGATTACATGTGTATTCATTGCAGGAGTTGTCACTATGTATGACACATAAACATGGATAATCATCATAGTATGAGTAATCCTTGTGTATAAGGAACTCACTACGTCAGTTGTACGATATGTACCGACAACAATAAGTCGTATGGTGACTTACTGATTTTTAGACAATGTATGTTGACTTTTGTATTTCGATTCAGAATTGAGATTCCATCGGAAATCAATCATATATGTCTGAATCTAGTGAACCACATGGATATGTGATCACTACATCTATCAACTGCATAGATAAATGATTTTAAACTGTCAATGATATAAGTTATCAGAAAGAGATTCCACCTCTGGAGAATAATTGGGTATCTGCGTAAACCCTTGTGCTACAATACTTGCTCTATATTTCACCACCTTGGTGTTCTTATTTTATGTCCAGAAGAAAACATGTGTAGGTATTTCTTATGTTAATACATTCCCTTATTGAGCAAGGTTATTTCTACTTAGAATTGCATCCTTTGCTTGAGTTCAGTCCGTGTTTTGTTCACACTTTGCCATGGCCATGGTATTTGGACATTAATCATTTGAAAGGTTTTTGCAATCTAGTTGAGAAATGTATGTCGACAATTGTTGACTTCAGGTTAAATGTTTCTCCAAAATATATATGTTTATATATAGTTGATGAAAATATCGTTACCCATGGTGACTGCTCACGATTTCCCAATGTGGTTGAGTCGGGTAATCCGATGTCCCGGTCATTGTGTGCACTATGACCTGAGTTGGTGGAGGTTTCCCATCCACTGGGTGTATACTACCCATTAGGTGTCTATCAACGTGAAGTTGACTTGCATTTACTGATTCAATGGCCTTAATATCCTTGCTTGCGAGAAGCTGAATCCTGATGTACTGTTGCCATGCTTCCCCCCTGTTGCTTTGAACGGGGAGTGGAGTGATTTTTGTTGGTACCTTCACTCTTTCAGGCATATTTTTGCAGGATTGTAGGATTGCGTGACACCTTTATATTCAGTAAATGAATTTGGCAGGTTATTTGCAATGTATTGCAAATCTTCTCAACACATGGTTCAGATCTTTGAGTACGTGGATTTGAGGTAGAAATGTGTTGAACATTCCAATAATTTCCTGGCATTATGCATGGTACTTGAATTCTCCCCCTAATGCCTAGAAATATTCCTCGGTGTAGCAACATACTGGCCTAGAATAACTCCCATGAGAGGGGCTTGAGGTATTGATGGAAATACAGTTATTCCTCACATAGATCCCACATATATGTTGAGGGGCTAATGATGTATGCCGTGGTGGTGACATCGGTGTATAACCGAATTACCACAGATGGGAAATGCTTGAGAGATTTCCAGGTGTCAAAGATAAAGGGGAATAGTGTTATGCAGTTTGTCATGAGCATGTAAAACTGCATGACTCCAACTTAAAGTTGGTAATTTACAATTTTAAGGTAAAGATCATGTAATGAGCTTAATTATTTGGAAAGGATTTTACCAAACCCTATTGAGTCTAGACACATCGGGCAAAGTGCTAAAATTCAATTCTAGGGCCATATTAAAGGCGCACAAGAAGAATTTTGTGATATTGTCTATTCGATTTGCTTGAAATCGATGTTCAGAATAATGAGCCGATGGTTTAGTGTTGCTAAATGCACACATGAAACATCATGTAGATGTGTATTTTAAAACCATGGAATACGTGAATGGTCTAGTCAATGGTTGGGAAGAGCATTTTACCTCGACTTGATGAATTCAAGGAGTTTGAGTGGTTCAATGTAGACTTGAAGGAGTGCGAGCCTTAAAGTTAGCTTCCGTGCATCACATGTAATGCACATAAATCCAAACATGTTAGAATGTAGCATCATTATAGTCATGATCAATAAACATTGCTGATAGTTTCTGTTTCAACCCAATGTCGAAATGACCAAGGCGAGTATGCCAAGTTTGTCATGTAGAAGACATTGTGGAAGCTATCATGTATGCAACAAATGCTACGGGTTTTGTAGTATGTATAGTGCAATCCGGAATATAAGAAGATAATGTGCTTGCCATATCCGTATAGGGTGTAGAGAAGATTTTCTATTTGTTGTCATCATAAGTTTCGCTATGGAAACTATTTTGACGGATGTCTCTATAGTAGTAGGGTACGAGTTATATCGAGATACAGTAGAGCATCTTTGATAATACTCGAGTACCCATAGGGATAGTAAATATGACTCGAGTTGAGTCAACAATTACACCATCGCGTCCAGCGATTATTGAAATATTTCCTGCCTCTTAGTAAGAGTGGAAACATTATATTTCCCTGAATATAGAATTTGTGGTGCATAAGTCCACAAGGCACATATCTCATCTGATTGACCCCCGTAAAAATCTATATATAGATTTGAAGATTTCCAGTATGAAAATTTATATCATATATATAGAATACATACAAATGTATTTGTACCAAAGTGCTAATACAATATATAATGACAATAATCATGTTCTTATTAAAACATCATAAATTGACATAAATAAATAGATCACAAAGGAGACTAAGGGACTAAATGTATAGTCTCCAAACATGTCGGTTGAAGCATATTCAACCATCAAGCTCTCCATGCTCATAGGGTCCCGTGGCAGCTTGATGGTGTCAGGTTGACGGTTTGAAGTGAGTTTTAAACCATTACCCTTGAGGTCCTTTGCGTCCCGGAGTCGTGGCTTGGATTGCACGTGTTATCTCATGAGATGCAAGACTGATCTTGATGTCCATGACCCGCTTAAATAAGTTGTGTCCACTGAGGGCAAGAGTCTCAAAATACTTAGCCATCGATTACTTATAGGGGCAAACTAGATATAATTAATTTACGAGTAGTAAATTAAAAACTATCATGGTTTTTAATAATAATGAAATTTTTTGACTCAAGTGTATAACTTGAAAATGCTCAACCTCAATTGTGGGAACATAACACGTAATAGGATACATAATCCGACAATGTCAGTAGATGCACATGGTTCTATTACCTTGTGTATGTCACAATTTAAATATAAGAAAAAACACGTTGGAGGTAATCGTTTGTCGAGATTGACAAAACGTAGGCCTCTTCGTAAGAGTGATAGTCTGCACATGGGCGCTAGATCAAACTCATTACCTACTGTTTTCCTAATATAACGAGGGAGATGTAATGGTCAAAAAATTGCAAGTCTGTTGTGCGGGAGAAATTAATCTCGGCCATAATAACATGTTCATGAAGAATGACAATGTGGTAAACACATAGAACATATCATGTCCGGTGTAAAACTGATAATTTATTTATATTACAGATTGCATAATATAAATAAATCTTAATGATGCAAAATTAATAGATTTCAAGAAGGTGGCTTGAAATCATTAGTGTGAATCTCAAATTGGTAAGGATGACACCTTGAAGATAATCTCTGAAATGGAGAAGATCTCGCGGCAATAGGAAGTATAATCTGATGAAATCAATAGATACTCACTCCTAATGCCTTATGTCATGACTTAGTAAAATGTGTGGGAGAACACTTTGTAAATCAACCATAATGTCGAGGCGACAAAATATAGGCTTTATCAGTAGTCATTGATAATCTGCGTAGGCAGTAGATCCATATGACTACCTTGTGTTCCCAAACATCAATTTGAAGAAATCACCTTGAATTTTGCATCTATATTTGCAAGAAATTGAAAATCGCGGTTGAAAATAGACGTATTAATCTCGACATGTGTTTAACATGGAATTAGATACATCATAATAATATTCCGGAATACATCATACTCGACGGAAAAACGGTACTGTAGAAGTACTAAATTTATTATTGCAAAAGATTGAAAATCTCAATTGCAAATAAATGTAATTAATTTCAACATGTGGAAAACGTGGAAATATATTACATCATCTTAGGATCCGGAATACATCAGTATTCAATAGAAAAACAGTACCAAAATATATGTGTTGATTTTAGCAGATCTAAACAGAAATAATTACTGCTAGAAATGCTGTTAGAAGATTAATTGCTAATCTGCTAAAACAAAGGTGCAAATAAGAAAATGAGGCAAAAAATGATTGCCTAAATTCCCAGCGCACGCACATGGACACGTACGAGGCTTGGTCAATCCAATAGATAAGGAGAGAGACAGGAAAATGAATCCCCAATTACTCGATTCCCATCCTTGCGAGACTGAATAGGCGGAAACTTCCATGGTCGGCCGTGCGCATCCTCGCCTGGGAAAACCAGGACGGTGGTCGGCGGAGCGCGTGACACTATGCCCATGACTGTGCCGTGGACGGGTAGCCGATACAGACCGCCGTGTATGCCGAGTGCCGGGAGGTCGAGGCCGGGTCGTGTCCCGTATGGACAGGCGACCACGCTTCCTCGCAGCAACGCATGGTGTTGCCTGCTGCTCCAAGCAGGCGACGGGCGGGCAGAAGTGCGCGGCGCAGAGGGTTGTCGGCGCGGAGGCCGGGTATTGGCGCGGCGTGGAGGCTGGGCTGCCGACACGAAGGCCGGGCGGAGGCGCGGCGCGGAAGCCGGGCTTCTGGGCGCGTAGGCCGTGCGGGGCGCGCGGCGCGGAGGCCGACGGGGAACTGATACGTCCCAAACGTATCTATAATTTCTGCTTGCTTCATGCATGTTTTGTGTGACTTTGCCATAATTTTCTTGAACTTACATACACTTTTGAGCATATTTGGACTAATCTATTAACCCAGTGCACCAAGCTGCCAGTTCTTGTTTTCTGCTGTTTTTGTATTTCAGGTTTTCCGGCCATTAAAAGTGCTCCAAAAAATCCGGAAAAATCATATAAAAAATCAGCATCACGGAAGCTTCTGGAAACACCAAAGGAGCGAAGGAGGGCCACCACCAGCCATCCAGGAGGGCAGGTGGCGCGTCCCCACCCTGGGCCGCGCCAGGGACCTCTTGACTGCCTCGTGGCCCCTCTCGGTGCCCCCCTTCGCCTATATTTACCCCCCGTGACGGAAACCCTTGGGAGGAACTCCTTTTTCGTGATCTCGCCTCTGTACCGCCGCCACCGCCGTTTCTAGATCAGGGCTGCCTGGAGAAGCTGCTCCGGCACCCTGCCGGGAGAAGCTACCCCCTCCGGGAGACCATCCATAGCCATGGACGCCTCCCGTATGTACCGTGAGTAGTTTCCCTTGGACCATGGGTCCGTGACCAGTAGCTATGTGATCTATCTCTCCCCTCTTTGTGCCTCCACTTTCGAGACCTTGTGAGCCGCCTCACATGATCGAGGCACCTTTATAATTTTCTGCCGTTGTTATGCTGAGTTTGTTGGGATCTAATGGATTACGAGACTATGTTCAGATTGTGATGAGTAATATATTTGGTTCTTCTCTTTTATATTTTGTTCTTGAGTAAATTCTTGCATGTTCTCCGTTGCCGTATTTTACTTTGTCCAAGTGATTTGTTGCAACTCCAAGAGGGAGCGTTATGCTTGATTGTGGGTTCAGCCCCTTGATGTCTATATTGAGTGACAGAAACATGAGACTAGGGGATGTGTTGTTGCCACCAAGGATAAAACAACGGCGCTTGTATCCGCGGATGCAAGGATTGTTTACTTTACGCAAAGTTCTTTTAATGCAGTTGTCTGTTGCTTTGGATTTACACTTTGGGTGGAATTCGCAACTTAATACCAGCGAGATGTTCTGGATAGATATCTCAAGGTGGATGATTCGTAGTAGATGCAGATGGATTTCGGTCTTCTTACCTTGGCGTACTGCCCATTGCTTTTGAGCCCTTCCTTTCTTTGCAACATAGTTAGCATTGCGGTGCCTTCATAATCCTGTCAATTGCCCAACTGTGATTTGTTTACCTCGCTAGCACTTTTATCGTCTTTTGGGAGAGAGACATCACTAGTGAAAATCACGGGACCCCGGTCCATCTTCATATCACTGTTTACATCATTAGTTTACTTTCCAGTTGCTATCACTATCATTATCATTTGCGTTAATCCTTTGTAAATAGCAAGTCCGGAGGAATTGACAACTCCTCTGTACTCGTTGGGAGCAAAGTTATTTGTATCTGTGTGCAGGTACAGGTGAAGTTAGCAACTGATGTCTACGCACGCTTGTATTCTTGTAGACTATGTTGGGCCTCCAAGCGCAGAGGTTTGTTAGACAGCAACAATTTCCCTGAAGTGGATGACCTAAAGTTTATCGAACTCAGGGAAGTAGAGGTTGAAGATGGTCTCTCTCAAGAAACCCTGCAATTAAGATACAAGAAGTCTCTTGTGTCCCCAACACACCTAATACAACTAGGAGTTGTATAAGTGCACTAGTTCGGCGAAGAGATTGTAAAATATCGGTGATAGGTGTGATAAAACGAAGTAATATAAATCTGTAATAAAAAGTGCAGCAAAGAAACAAGTAACAAAAGTGAGTGCAAACGGTGTAACAATGATGGAAACAAGGCATAGGCTTCATACTTTCACTAGTGGCAACTCCCAACAACATTAACATAGTCTAATCACATGATATTTCCCATAAAACATGCAATGGAGACGTACTCGGAGGTCATTCCTTTGTGGTTAAGAGAGGACGAGAATTGTGTAGGGCTACAAAAGCACACCTCAGAGTTCGTAGTTCTCAATCTATGGATTTCCCAATGTCACTGCGGCCATCCAAAGAGAGTACCACAATCACCACAACATATCTAAAGGATAGTCAAAGACAAGCACCAAGAGACTCTCAATCTTCATTCCACACACAAAAGAGGAAATCACTCATGATAATATTCTTTTAACCCATGTCCAATAGACCGCTGTCACCTTGGTCTCGGAGATTATACTAGATAAGACCAATTGAGTACATCAATCCAATACATAGAGGAAAGGGAAATATCATAGGATCACCCTAGATTAACATAGCCTATGATCACAACAAAGATCACATCATGGGAGAGAGAGAAACCACATAGATCAAGATATAAGCCTTAGCCCCGAGGGGAACTACCCACACATGGACATGGTGAGAGGGAGAGTTGTTGATGAAGAGGTGCAGCCCCGGAGGAGATGAAGGAGACGGCGACGGCGGCGGCCACGGCCACGGCCACGGCCCTTGGGGGCAGCGGCCCTTGGCCCCTTCTTCTTCCTTGGAAATTGTGCTTCTGTGGAGATTGATCTCCCCCTCAAGACGGCTGCCAAGGGGGAGGAAATTTCGTGGTTCCCTTTGACCTAGGTTTCCTCTCTTTATATAGACTCTCGGATTTCCGTCATCCAGATTACGTCTTCAGTATTTCGGGGTTTCTGTAAGCATCCGAACTCCTAATGGGCCGAATTTTATGTCTAGATCCATCGGAAAAAAATTCCCTACAACTTTGTAGTTTTAAGTTTTTCCGTTTGAGGCCGTCTTCTAGCGTTTCCGAGGCGATCTTTAAAACCTGTCTGGTGGGGACAGATTTTGGGAAAGTTAGATTCCAACTCTTACAAGGCTTCCTTTTGTGATCTTTCCTTTATCCAAGTAATTCCTACACATAAAGTAGAAAAACAAGAACTTGTGCACTCTTGCAACCATTAAAAGGTTAGTTTCAAAATATGTTATAAAGATATATGAAAGTATATAAAAAACATAGCAATATCACACAAAACATGCATGGAGCAAAAAGAAATTATAGATACGTTTGGGACGTATCAACATCCCCAAGCTTAATTCTTACTCGTCCTCGAGTAGTTAAATGATAACAAGCATAATTTCTGTGGTGACATGCTACCAACCATATAAGAACTCTTAAGTCAAGCAATCAAGGCATGTAATTCAATTCAAGTCATAACAGGCAAGAGTCTATATTAGCATTGAAACAAGCAACATAAAAACATAAAGGTGCAAGAGCTGTCGCTGTCCGTGACTCGAATGTCTGCAAATGGTGTTTGCGTGCAAAAAGGGAAAGGGATATACGAGAAAAAATATTTTTGTGTTGAGAACTTAATCTACTAAAGTTTCACACTTGGTCTTATTTCGAATCTTATCTTGACTCATCCCCAGACTACTAGCCAGGTACAAGTCAAAATGATCCACTCCTTTTCGACATTTTGAGCACTCATGCAATGGATGATCGTAAACAAGAAAGTTGACACTTAGGATGGCAAAGAGAGAATATGGTGGAAGGGGAAGACAAAAAGGGTGTGAAAGGCTCACATCAATGAGAACAATCATAGGCGAGAGAAAGCCAAATGATAGATATGATGTGAAGAGTAGGGATTGCCATGCAACGGATGCATATATGTGCTATGGAAAGCTATCCAATGGAACTAGTGGGGGTGCATCCAACTTGCTTTCTCAAGAAGACCTAGAGCTCATTTGAGGAGGCTCATCATTGGAATATACAAGCCAAGTTCTATAGTGTGAAGGTCCCCACATAGCTATATGCATGAATGATAATCTTTATGAAGTACAAGATATAAGATGGAGTACGAGTGTGGATCTCTCAAAAGGAATAGTAGTGTGCCCCCTTCTCTCTTTTTATTTCTTTTTCTCTTTTTTCTATTTTTTTGTATTTTTTTGGTGGCCTCAATGGCTCTTTCTATTTAACTCTCATTTGTCCTCTTTGGGATCTTTTGATTTGTCCACTTTGGGATATTTTCCTCACTTTAGGGGCAACACTCTATATATTACAATAAGTATAGAAGATCTTTCACACTTTACAAGGTACTCAAATCATAAAGAAAATGTAACTATCATGAAGTATACAAATGTATATCGCTGCCAGTGTAGCAGGAACATGTATGACATGAAGATCAAGTCATGAAGAGGTGGATGTTGCATGGCAATATATCTCGGAAAGGCTATGGAAATGCCTTGATAGGTAGGTATGGTGGCTGTTTTGAGGAATGATATAAGGAGGTTAATGATGACAGAGCGTATAATGCCAAGGGTTTGGATGTACCGGCGAAGGTGGACGCCAACTCTCGGAATGAGAAGAAGGCAATGCACGACACGGGAGAGGCTAGCAAATATGAGGAGGTGGAAGTGTCAACTTTCAATACTTACATTAGTCCGAAGAACTCATGCACTTATTATCGGTAAATCTCAATCTAATAAGGAGGTTCACAAAGAGACAAGTACCCCGAGGAGGAGTGTATGGGGATTTGGTTATCCTTGCGCATCCTCGACTCATGGTACGTGAGTGTACTCCAATATTTGATCCCTCCAAAGAGTAGTGATCCATCTAGTAGATAGAGTTCTCAACTAATTTTGTAGGTTTTTGAAAATAAAAACGGATTGCCCAAAATACGACACCTATCACTAATAGTCTAGAGCTCTTGACACCAAAAGTTCAAACATTACTCACATCAATACCTCAAAACTATTGCAAGTTACTCCTAAAATTAAATAGCAACCCCAATTACCTACTTTGAAGACAAGACACAACTCAGTGCAACAACCAACTCTCTTAACAAGATAAACATGAAAACTAAAGAGAGTTCCAGCAACAAACTAAACAAAAGCCAAGGCTCTTGCTAAAGACAAACTAAAGCTAAAACTAAACATGGCAGTAGCTACGAAAAGGTAAAGAACACACAACAGAGAAATATAGGCATGAAAAATTCTATGATGTGTTCTAGATTTTGAAAGTGGAGCGTGTTTCTCTCCCACACAAAGTAAGACGGGACCTAACTTGTTATGAACAGAAAGCAAAGCTAAATAAAACTAAAAATAAAACCTAAGAGCGAGACGCTCCAAGCATAGCACATAACGCATGAAGTGATACAAATATAGTGAGACGAAGGACGAACTGATGATTGTTGATGGAGAAGGGGATGCACGGGGGCATCCCCAATCTTAGACGCTTGAGTCTCCTTGAATATTTGTTGGGGATGCATGGGGGCATCCCCAAGCTTGAGCGCTTGACACTCCCGAATCTTCTTTCATCATCTTCCATCGCACACTTGAAAACTCCCTTCATACATAACTCATCATTATCTGATTAGAGAGGTTAGTACCCTTAATATATAATTTTTACACACTGGATATAAAGATATTCTAGAAGAGCTACTATTTCTCAAGATTGCCAAAAAGTTTTTGCAAAGAAAAAGAAAGCTTAAGGTATGCAAAAGTTAGGAGAGACAAAACGTGGCAGAATATGTGAAAAACAGAATAGCAGGTAGTAAAGAATTTTTTAGGGGTACTTCTACAACTCGAATCAAAAAACTCAGAAGAGACGCTCGAAAGTCAATTGTATGGAGCACGCTGTCAAAACAATTCAGATCCAAAATATGATCTGGTGATTTTAGTCTAATTTTTCCGTCCAAGGAAAGAATCTGTTTTCTGGACAGCATGTCACAACTTTTGAACTTTCTTGCAATCGGAGGCTAGACTTGGCACAAAGATTGAAAATAAAGATACAATGATGTTGCTACAGTAGTAACAATCATCAAGACCACTAAAAACTGAAAGTAAAAACTCAAACTAAAGATAACAAGGGTTGTCTCCCTAGAGCTCTTTCTTTATAGCCATAAGGATAGACTTAAGATTTTAATGAAGCTCTCATAGGAATAAGGAATAAGAGTTGAAGAACAAAAAAGAGCATCAAGAAGCAAATAACAAACACATTTAAGTCTAACATGCTTCCTATGCAAAGGTATCTTGTAGAGGAAAAACTCATTGAAGCATAAAGATATTATCATAGGAAGGCAAAATAAGTGCAACTTCAAAACCTTCAACATAAAGAGAGGAACTTGATATTATTGAAATATCTATAAGCATATGTTCCCCTCTCATAATAATTTTCAGTGGGATCATGAATAAACTCAACAATATAAGTATCACATGAAAAATTCTTATCATGATCCACAAGCATAGAAAATTTGTTATTCTCCACATAAGCAAAATCCTTCTCATTAGTAATAGTGGGAGCAAACTCAAGAAAATAGCTATCACATGAATCATTCTTATCATGACACACTTCCAAACATTCATTCTTATAGAATAAGTGTATCACAATAATCATCATAGATGGGAGGCAAAGTATCATCAAAACTTGGGGGGCTAAAAAGATCATCTTCATAAAACGTAGCATCCCCAAGCTTATGGCTTTGCATATCATTAACATCAAATGTATTCAAAGAAGACATACTAATAACATTGCTATTATCATGAGTGTTTTGCAAATAATAAAGCTCCATAGGCTTTTTGATTTTCTCTTCAAAAACTTCATGTCCCAACTCAAGGTAGAGCTCATAAAGCTCTCTCATAATATTTTTGTTGTTTTCCATAAAGCCTAACTAGTTAAAATAAAAACAAGAAACAAAAAGAATTAATTGCAAGATCTAAAGATATACCTTCAAGCACTCACCTCCCCGGCAACGGCGCCAGAAATAGCTTAATGTCTACGCACGCTTCTATTCTTGTAGACTATGTTGGGCCTCCAAATGTAGAGGTTTGTAGGACAAAAACAATTTCCCTCAAGTGGATGACCTAAGGTTTATCGAACTCAGGGAAGTAGAGGTTGAAGATGGTCTCTCTCAAGCAACCCTGCAATTAAGATATAAGAAGTCTCTTGTGTCCCCAACACACCTAATACAACTAGGAGTTGTATAAGTGCACTAGTTCGGTGAAGAGATGGTAAAATATGGGTGATAGGTGTGATAAAACGAAGTAATATAAATTTGTAATAAAAAGTGCAACAAAGAAACAAGTAACAAAAGTGAGTGCAAACGGTGTAACAATGATGGAAACAAGGCCTAGGCTTCATACTTTCACTAGTGGCAACTCCCAACAACATTAACATAGTCTAATCACATGATATTTCCCATAAAACATGCAATGGAGACGTACTCGAAGGTCATTCCTTTGTGGTCAAGAGAGGACGAGAATTGTGTAGGGCTACAAAAGCACACCTCAGAGTTCGTAGTTCAATCTATGGATTTCCCAATGTCACCGCGGCCATCCAAAGAGAGTACCACAATCACCACAACATATCTAAAGGATAGTCAAAGACAAGCACCAAGAGACTCTCAATCTTCAATCCACACACAAAAGAGGAAATCACTCATGATAATATTCTGTTAACCCATGGCCAATAGACCGCTGTCACCTTGGTCTCGGAGATTATACTAGATAAGATCAATTGAGTACATCAATCCAATAAATAGAGGAAGGGGAAATATCATGGGATCACTCTAGATTAACATAGCCTATGATCACAACAAAGATCACATCATGGGAGAGAGAGAAACCACATAGATCAAGATATAAGCCTTAGCCCCGAGGGGAACTACTCACACATGGACATGGTGAGAGGGAGAGTTGTTGATGGAGAGGTTCAGCCCTGGAGGAGATGAAGGAGACGGCGACGGCGGCGGCCACAGCGGCGGCGGCGCCCACGGCCCTTGGGGACACTGGCCCTTGGCCCCTTCTTCTTCCTTGGAGATGGTGCTACTGTGGATATTGATCTCCCCCTCAAGACGGCTTCCAAGGGGGAGGAAATTTCGTGCTGCCCTTTGACCTAGGTTTCCTCTCTTTATATAGACTCTCGGATTCCCGTCATGCAGATTACGTGTTCTGTATTTCGGGGTTTATGAAAGCATCCAAACCCCGACTGGGCCGAATTTTATGTCTAAATCCACCGGGAAAAAAAATCCCTACAACTTTGTAGTTTTAAGTTTTTCCGTTTGAGGCCGTATTCTAGCGTTTCTGAGGCGATCTTTAAAACCTGTCTGGTGGGGACATATTTCGGGAAAGTTAGAGTCCAACTCTTACAAGGCTTCCTTTTGTGATCTTTCCTTTATCCAAGTAATTCCTACACATAAAGTAGAAAACAAGAACTTGTGCACTCTTGCAACCATTAATAGGTTAGTTCCAAAATATGTTATAGACATATATGAAAGTATATAAAAAACATAGCAATATCACACAAAACATGCATGGAGCAAGAAGAAATTATAGATACGTTTGGGACGTATCAGCAACCCTAGGTTGTGAACGACGCCATTGTTCACTTTATCACCTACTTGTATCTCTGTGAGTCCTCCTGGACGATACTCAACCTTAGCATCTTCGCTAAGGGAAATTTGCTGCTACGCTACATCTCACCTTCCACTTGGGGTAACCAACGAGGAGTGAGAGATCCTCACTGTATCAAGCCAATTTATGGCGCCGTTGCCGGGGAGTCGAGTCTACAAGATAGGGGAGTTGCACACTATCTTTTATCTTTGCTTTTTAGTCTTTTTAGTTTACCTTTCAGTTTTTACTTTTGTGTCCCTTATCAAAAATACCAAAAATACCTACTGCTACTATGGGTTCCAATGAAAACACCAAGTTGTGTGACTTCACTAGTCACAACAACAGTGACTTTATCTGCACTCCTATTGCTACACCTGCTACTTCAGCACCTTCTTATGAGATTAAACCTGCTTTGCTAAACCTTGTTATGAAAGATCAATTCTCCGGTGCTAGAGATGATGCTTCTTTGCATTTAAATAATTTTATTGAGCTTTGTGATATGTAAAAGTACAAAGAAGTAGATGGTGAAATTGTTAAGCTTAAGCTTTTTCCTTTCTCTTTGAGGGATGAAGCTAAAATCTGGTTTCAATCCTTGCCTAAGAATAGCATAGATTCTTGGGATAAGTGCAAGGATGATTTTATCGGGAAGTACTATCCCCCTGCTAAAATTATTCAATTGAGGAGTAACATTATGAATTTCAGGCAATTGGATAATGAACACGTTGCCTAGGCATGGGAACGTATGAAGACGCTTGTCAAGAACTGCCCCACACATGGACTGACTACCTGGATGGTTATCCAGACTTTTTATGCAGGCTTGAACTTTACCTCGCGGAACCTGTTAGATTCGGCCGCGGGAGGAACTTTTATGTCAACCACACTTGATGATGCCACAAAGCTACTTGACGAGATGATGCTGAAATACTCTCAGTGGCACACCGAAAGATCTCCAACTGGTAAGAAGGTAAATTATGTCGAGGAGATCTCCTCTCTAAATGAAAAGGTTGACATTATCATGTCTCTACTTACCAAGCAAGTTCCTATTGATCCTCAGGATGTTCCTTTAAATTCTTTGGTTGCTCAAGAAAAAATAGATGTGAACTTTTAGAAACGACTTTAATAATAATGCTTATAGGAGTAACTTTGGTAGCAACAATCCTAGGCGTTTCCCATCCAACAACTATGGGAACGGTAATAGCAACTCCTACAGCCAGAATTATAGGGAAAGAGACCTACCTAGTTATGAGAAACTTACAGAAATAGAAAAGCCACAAAAATCTATATGCACACACAGTTTGAACAAAACAAGGCCTTTTCCAGACAGTTAGATGAGCACTCCTCTATCCTGCAAAACATTAGCAAACAACTTGAGAGCCTGAATAGTGATATTTCCAGCCTCCAAACTAGACTCACTGCCATTGAGACCTATGTTTCAAACATGTCTCACACCCAATCTACCTTGATAAACCAGATGGCAGCCAAACCAGAAGTCATTCCCAAGGAAGAGGAAAGAATTAAGAACCTTCCTACCTACCACACAGTAGCCACTATCCAAGTAGTTGAGGATGTCCAAACTGTTAGCACCCATCACACCCCTAGTCCGACTGGACCTACAATGGTGATGCTACCACCTCAACCATAGATGAAGAAACCTCTATGAACGTAAAGGCTTTCAAACAAGTGAGCTTAAATGATATCACTACTTCCTTGATAGATAGATAGTAGTGATCTAGACTTTGAAAACTGCACTTTACCTGAAGTTATTAGTTTCCTACACAAGATGTCTAGAGACCCCACACTAACATACTGAATCTTGCCTTCACAGAGCATATCACCAATGCTCTAATCAAAGTTAGAGATGAGAAGCTTAGACTAGAAGCCTCCATACCTAGGAAGCTAGAAGATGGTTTGGATCCTATGATAAAAATCAAATTAAATAACTTCTCTTGTTATGCTCTTTGTGATGTTGGAGCAAGTACCTCAGTTATGCCCAAAAGAATGTATGATATGCTTGAATTGAAACCTTTTGATTCTTGTTCTTTTGGTGTTCGTCTTGTTGATTCTTCGTAAATAAACCTTTGGGGAAGATCGACGATGTTCTTTTCATTGTCAATGACAATTATGTTCCCGTTGATTTCACTATTATGAACATTGAATGTGAACCTTCTTGTCCACTTATTTTGGGATGTCCTTTTCTTCGCACAGTTGGTGATGTTATTGACATGAAAGAGGGGAATATAAAATTCCAATTCCCTCTCAAGAAAGGGATGGAACACTTCCCTAGGAAAAATATTAAGTTACCTTTTGAGTCCGTCACACGGGCTAGTTATTCTCTTGAAAAGACTTGATCTTCTGCTTTAAGCCTAGCTAATGACTCTAAAGAAGCGCTTTCGGGAGGCAGCCCGCAACGAATTTAGGTTTTTATTTTTGCTTTTCTTATGTTCTTAGTGGTCTTGATGATTGTTACTACTGTAGAAACATCATTGTATCTTTAATTTTTAAGCTTTGTGCCTTTTATAGCCCCATACGGCAAGGGAGGTAAAAGTTGTGACATGCTGTCCAGAAAACAGATTCTGTCCTCGAGACTAGAAAAATCATGAAAAAATCCCAGTTCATCTTTTTGAGCTGAAATTTTTACACAGCGTGCTCTATACAATTGCGAAACTTCTGTATGTTCTGAGTTTTTTTATTTGAGTTGCAGAATTACCCCTAAAAAATTCGTTTCTATCTGCTGTTTTGTTTTTCACAGATTCTGCCACGTTTTGTCTCTCTCTACTTTTGCAAACCTTAAGCTTGCTTTTTCTTTGCAAAAACCTTTTGAAAATCTTGGGAAACAGTAGATCTTTAAGTTTATCTTTATTTCCAGTAGAGAAAAAATTATTTTATTAGGGTACTAACCTCTCTAATCAGTCTACAATGAGTTATGTATCAAGGGAGTTTTCAAGTGTGCGATGGAAGATGATGAAAGAAGATCTTGGAGTGTCAAACGCTCAAGCTTGGGATGCCCATGTGCAACCCCAATAAAAATATATTCAAGGATACTCAAGCGTCTAAGCTTGGGGATGCCCCGTGCATCCCCTTCTTCATCAACAATTATCAGTTCGTCTCTCGTTGCACTATATTTTTATCACTTCATGCGTTATGTGCTATTCTTGGAGCGTCTCGCTCTAAGGTTTTGTTGTTAGTTTTCTTTTGCTTTGTTTGATGTAGTAACAAGATAGATCCCAGCTTACTTTATTTTGTGTGGGAGAGTTACACGCTCCGCTTGAACTAGAACTCCTCATAGGATTTTCTTGCTTATTCTTTTAGCTGTGAGTTGTTCTTTTTCTTTTCTTAGCTGCTGCTCTGTTTAGTTGTAGTGCTTTAGTTTTTCTAGAGCTTTTCTTTTGTTTTAGGTTGATCTTTATATAGGTTCATGTTTTATCTTGTTAGAGAGTTTGCTTGTTGCACTGAGTTTTGTGTCTTGACTAGAAGTAGGTAGTTGAAGTTGCTTTTCTCTTTGTAGTAGTAACTTGCAATAGTTTTGAGGTATTGACTAGAGTAATGTTTGAACTTTTGGTGTCAAGAGCTCGAGCCTATCAGTGATTGATGTCGTATTTTGGGCAATCCGTGTGTTTTTCGAAAACCAAACACCCCTGTTGAGAACTCTAGCTACTAGATGGATCACTAACCTCTGGAGTGTTCGAATATTAGAGTACACTCACGTAACATGAGTCGAGGATGCGCAAGGATAACCAAACCCCCATACACTCCTCCTCGGGGTACTTGTATCTTTATGAACCTCCTTATTAGATTGAGAGTTACTGATAATAAGTGCATGATTTCTTCGTACTAATGTGAGTATTCGAAAGTTGACACTTCCACCCAACTATACTTTTTCTAGCCTCTTCGGTGCCGTGCATTGCCCTTTCTCACCTCGAGAGTTGGCGCATACTTCGCCGGTGCATCCAAACCCTTGGCACGATACACTCTGTCATCATAAGCCTCCTTATATCTTTCCTCAAAACAGCCACCATACCTACCTACAAGGCATTTCCAAAGCCTTTCCGAGATACATTGCCATGCAACATCCATCTTCTCATGACTTGATCCTCATGTCATACCTTTGCATCATGATAGTTATATCTTCTTTATATTCTTGTAAAATATAGAGTGTTGCCCCTAAAGTGAGGAAAAGATCCCAAAGAGGACAAAATCAAAAGATCCCACAGAGGACAAATGAGAGTTAAATAGAAAGAGCCATTGAGGCCACCAAAAAATATAAAAAATAGAAAAAAGAGAAAAAGAAATAAAAAGAAATAAAAAGAGAGAAGGGGGCACACTACTATTCCTTTTGAGAGATCCACACTAGTAATTCATCCTCTATCCCTTGTACTCCATAGAGACCATCATCATGCATATAGCTATGTGGGGACCTTCACACTATAAAACTTGGCTTGTATATTCCAATGATGAGCCTCCTCAAACGAGCTCTAGGTCTTCTTGAGCAAGCAAGTTAGATGCACCCCCACTAGTTCCCTTGGAGAGCTTTTAGCTCACATGTGCATCCGTTTGCATGGCAATCCCTACTCCTCACATCATATCTATCATATGGCCTTCTCTCGTCTATGATTGTCCTCATTGATGTGAGCCTTTCACACCTTTTTGTCTTCCTCCTCCATCTTCTTTCTGTTTCGCCTTTTAGGTGTCAACTTTCTTGCTCACGCTCATCCATTGCATGAGTGCTCAAAATATCGAAAGGGAGTGGATCTGTTTGACTTGTACCTGGCTAGTGGTCTGGGGACGAGTCAAGATAAGAATCCAAAGGAGACTAAGTGTGAAACTTTAGTAGATAGTTGTTCTCAACAATTATTTTTTATCTCGTATTTCCCTATCCCCTGCTTGCACACAAACACCATCTGGAGACATTCGAGTCACGGACAGCGAGAGCTCTTGCACCTTTTGTTCTTTTGTTGCTTGTGTCAATGCTAATATAGACTCTTGCTTGTTAAGACTTGAATTGAATTGCATGCTTTGATTGCTTTAGTTGAAAGTCCTTTTATGGTTGTGTGGCATGTCACCACAGAAATTATGCTTGTTATCATTTACCTACTCGAGGACGAGCAGGAATTAAGCTTGGGGATGTTGATACGTCCCAAACGTATCTATAATTTCTCCTTGCTCCATGCATGTTTTGTGTGACTTTGCCATGATTTGCTTGAACTTTCATACACTTTTGAGCATATTTGGACTGATCTATTAACCCAGTGCACCCAGCTATCAATTGCTGTTTTCTGCTGTTTTTGTATTTCAGGTTTTCCGGCCATTAAAAGTGCTCCAAAAAATCCGGAAAAATCATATAAAAAATCAGCGTCACGGAAGCTTCTGGAAACACCAAAGGAGCGAAGGAGGGCCACCAACAGGCAACCAGGAGGGCAGGTGGCGCGGCCCCACCCTGGGCCGCGCCAGGGACCCTCCTGACTGCCTCGTGGCCCCTCTCGGTGCCCCCCTTCGCCTATATTTACCCCCCGTGACGGAAACCCTTGGGAGGAACTCCTTTTTCGCGATCTCGCCTTTGTACCGTCGCCACCGTCGTTTCTAGTTCGGGGCTGCCTGGAGAAGCTGCTCCGGCACCCTGCCGGGAGAAGCTACTCCCTCCGGGAGACCATCCATAGCCATGGACGCCTCCCGTATGTACCGTGAGTAGTTTCCCTTGGACCATGGGTCCGTGACCAGTAGCTATGTGATCTATCTCTCCCCTCTTTGTGCCTCCACTTTCAAGACCTCGTGAGCCGCCTCACATGATCGATGCACCTTTGTAATTTTCTGCCGTTGCTATGCTGAGTTTGTTGGGATCTGATGGATTATGAGACTATGTTCAGATTGTGATGAGTAATATATTTGGTTCTTCTCTTTTATATTTTGTTCTTGAGTAAATTCTTGCATGTTCTCCGTTGCCCTATTTTACTTTGGCTAAGTGATTTGTTGCAACTCCAAGAGGAAGCGTTATGCTTGATTGTGGGTTCAGCCCCTTGATATCTAGCTTGAGTGATAGAAACATGAGACTAGGGGATGTGCTGTTGCCACCAGGGATAAAACAACGGTGCTTGTATCCGCGGATGCAAGGATTGTTTACTTTACGCAAAGTTCTTTTAATGCAGTTGTCTGTTGCTTTGGATTTACACTTTGGGTGGGATTCGCAACTTAATACCAGCAAGATGTTCTGGATAGATATCTCAAGGTGGATGATTCGTAGTAGATGCAGATGAATTCCGGTCTACTTACCTTGGCGTACTGCCCATTGCTTTTGAGATCTTCCTTTATTTGCAGCATAGTTAACATTGCGATGCCTTCATAATCCTGTCAATTGCCCAATTGTGATTTGTTTACCTCGCTAGCACTTTTATCGTCTTTTGGGAGAGAGACATCACTAGTGAAAATCACGGGACCCCGGTCCATCTTCATATCACTGTTTACATCCTTAGTTTACTTTCCAGTTGTTATCACTATCATTATCTTTTGCGTTAAACCTTTGTAAACAGCAAGGCCGGAGGAATTGACAGCTCCTCTGTACTCGCTGGGAGCAAAATTATTTGTATCTGTGTGCAGGTCCAGGTGAAGTTTGCAACCCTAGGTTGTGAACGGCGCCATTGTTCACTTTACCACATACTTATATCTCTGTGAGTCCTCCTGGACGATACTCAACCTTAGCATCTTCGTTAAGGGAAATTTGCTGCTACGCTACATCTCACCTTCCACTTGGGGTAACCAACGAGGAGTGAGAGATCATCACCGTATCAGGTACGCACGGCGGCGCTCAGGCCGCGGCCACGTACAGTGGTGCTCTGGCCACGTCCAGCATCTCCAACGATGCTCGGGCCGCGTCTGCGAGGAGCACAACGACGAAGGGAAAGGAAGCGGCTCCGGCGGCCATCCTCGCTGATGAGGTGCAGAAAGAAGGAGGTTAGGGAAGACATCTCACCGGCGGTGCTCGCCGGCTTCTCCCTCTCTTGCTCTTTGCGGTAGAAACTATGTGCTGATAACGTGTAATGAATCGAAGTGAAAAACTCTATTGATCTTGTGAAGGAAAGTTACAACTTATACAAGGCAACCGACATCCGTAGAGATGGCATGCCCGTTGATGAGCCCGTTGATGAGGGATGCGTCCGCTGCGAGATGGGGCGCCTGTATGAGGAGGCAACCGACGCAGCGGTTTGGGCAAGGGGAGATTTTACACCATTAGTTACATATAATTAATCTCAACATAGATATTGGCGGCGGCGGGAAAGCTTTTGTTATTGACCGTGTTGTCCGCGCAAGTACACGAGCCATTGTGCGAGTTGGCTACAAATAGCCTCACCTCAGGTGGCCTTTCCATGGTAGGTTAGCCATGAAGCGCATGTGCCTCTCCCCAGCCACGATATATCAAGGAAAGCGCCCGATACATGCAGGCACGTACGCCGCGCGTCCAGATCGGGAGCCGCCAACGTACGGCAATGGCAGGCCTCGCCGCGGCTTTCGCCGTGGCCATCCTCGCAGCGGTGGCCCCCGCCCCCGCCACCGCCGTCGAGTCCCCGCCGTTGTCGTCGTCGTACTACGCGGCCGTGGAGAACCGGCTGCTGGCGGGAGGCGGCATGGAGCTCGTCTGCCGCGCGTTGGGCGGCCTCGCCTTTACCGAGTGGAGCGTCGTGCCCCGCGGCCGCGTGCCCCGCCACGGCCGGCGCGTCGTGGAGCTCCTGGTGGACTCCGAAAGGATGATCGGGTGGGTCAGCTGCAGCTGGTCCTACCAGGGCAACTACGTCGGCGGCATGGCGCTCTTCGACTCGCGGTGGCCGGAGGCCCAGCGGTGCCAGGACGTCGCCGCCGGCGGCATGTGCCGCGTCGTGTTCGAGGACGACATGGTGCGCCTCGAGACGCCCGGCGGGGGGTTGCGGGTCCTCGGCGACCTGCCGGTGAAGCGCTGCCGGCGGCACTGGCTTCTGTTCAGCACGGAGTGCACGTACCCGGACCATCCCCACCCCTACGCCGGCCGCCTCCTCAGCAACGCCTTCGAATACTTTGGCGTCTGACTGATTAACTAATTGATTAGGGCATGTCGACTGAATGTACACGTATTGGGCGCATCCTAGCTGAAAGAAACCTAACTTTTCTCCAGCATGTATGGAACCTACTACGTAGCAATAGCATTCCTCTCTCGAATATGAACATTTCTATACCACGATGCCCACACCACACGATGGGCCGCTCGATCCGCCTTCGCCCTTCCGCGGCCCCCTCTCTTGATTCTTCCGGCCTGAGATGCTCGAAGGTTCAAACCTAAAATTGAATGTTTGGAGATGATTTTGAGTTTAGAGTTTCCTGAATTATTGTAAATCTTCAGGTTAGCCATATTGAAAGTAAGGGCCAGTTCTGTTGAGCTATATGGATGGCTATAAATTATCCCTAACCTAAATTTTTATTTTAAGAGCCTATTAATTAACCCTTAATTGCTAACTTGTATAATAAAAAGTTATGTTGAGCTTCTAAAATAGAATGTAAAAAGAGCTGAAATGACTAGTTAAGGAGTATTCGTTGCAACGAACACCCACATCTATTTCACGGTTGACAAGTGGCATATTGTACGCGTGTCACTTCTCATGATCTGAAGATTCATTTTTCATTTTTTAGAGGTACTGGGTGTGCCACTCGCGAAAACAAACACGTGCTTCCACAAAAAGTATGATCGTACATCTCGAAAAAAACCCCGTTATTTTCTTCTTTTTTAGAGCCACGGGGTGTGCCTCTTACGAAGACGAGTGAAGTATCTTGTGATGATGATAGATGTATAGAAACCTCAAGCATGGAAACCGCGAGGCCGGATCCATCAAGCCACACGAAAAATGGCGAGGAGCGTAGGAGCCCCCGAGCCTGGATACGGCTAGACCGGAGTCGTCGAGCTGCATGAGGCTTGGCGAGGAGCGTATGGTCCCCCAAACTCGGATAAAGCAAGGCTGCAATACCTGTATGGTTAAGAAAACAAGGCGAGTTTGCAATAGCATTATGTCAAAACTGAATATCAAGTGGATTTCTGTATATGCATAGTCAATGTAAGACTTTTTTGTTAAGTTTAACTTATGCAGTTCCCAATGCGAATAATGAGCAATAACGTCGGCACTTTCTTTGAGTTGTGTTGAGATCTCCGCTAGCCGTTGGATTATCCATAAGAGGTTTAACGTAGATTTTGTCTATGATCCTATTACTGTTCGCAGAGGCAAGATGTAGCAAATATTATTTGGCTTTCCCTTAAGGATGTGTGTATGTGATAAAAACTGAATACTACTGCCAACCCAGCCCAGTCCATCGGTACGCTAGTCGGTCATGATAAGATGGGAGGAAGCAAAAAAAAGGGAAAATTTTGTTGAGTCTCAAACACGCAACTTGAAGAATGAGCAATCCTTCCACGCTGACCACCTGGGCTAGCTCCCTTTAACCTTTAGTAAATTTCATACACTAATGCATTGGTAAACAAACGTATTGGGCCTCGGCCTGGGCTATAGCTGCTGGGCCACTCCACCAGTGCGCACAGTCGCATAAACAATGAGCATATAAATATTAGAATTTTGTGCTAAATAGTCCCACATGGCTCCCTTAAACCAGGAGACATAATTATTGGGCCTGGGGCGAACCATAATAAATAGTCCCACATAACGAACCATAATAAATAAATTATTTAGTAAAAATATATACTTATGTAAATCTTATTTTTAGCATGTTATAATGTTACAAATATAATTTTCTTTTATAGAAATAGTTTAACCATATGACAATGTTAATAAATATTAATTGGTATATTTTATGCTTTTTTTAATATCATAAAAAGATGGTAGGATTTATTTTGTAACAAACTTTGAATTACAAATATTTTTTTCTATAATATATAATTTATACTATTTTATTTTAAATATCTGCAAATAGACAGGGCTGGTCCAATTAAATATTAGGCCCGACGCAAAGCATAATAAATACATTATTTACTAAATTTATATACTTATTAAATCTTATTTTCAGCATGCTATAGTGTTACAAGTATAATTTTCTTCTTTGGCATAGTTTAACTACATGACAATGTTAATAAATATTAATTGGTGTATTTTATGTTCGTATTTATATCATAGAAAGATGGTAAGATGTATTTTGTAACAAACTTTGAATTAGAACTATTTTTTATAATACATAATTTATACTATTTCATGGTAAATATCTACAAGGAGTATGATACTATGTAACGACCCAATTCATACAGAATTGAAGTCTCTGTGCTCAAGTGCCAGTCCCTGAATCGAACTCGCTGGCACACACAGTATTATAGATGTATATCAAAGTATAAGTGCATCATTATTACAACGTATGATCCAGAGTAAATAAATAACAAGTTGCATAGCTCAAGGCTAGCTTATTCAATATAAATATAGCGGAAGCAAAAGCAAACAACCTGGAGTCCATCAACAGCCACATGCGAACATGCTGAGTGTAGACTCGCAACCCCTAAACGCACCTTACTGATCGTCTGAAAAACCTGCAACACCGAAGGTTACAGCCCGACAATGGGTCAATACATTTGATTTGTACGGCAAGTGAAACGGAAAAGTTTATATAAAGGACCTACAACTACATGCAAGGTAAGTCAAAAGAAAGACTTATGGTTTAGTTTTGCAGAAAGCCAATTTTCTCCTGAACTAAACTAGTCAAAGTTTTAAGTTAAATTCTACCTGAAACACACAGCAACCCATGCTACCCTTGTCCCAACCAAATTATTATTAGGTGTTCATCTGTCAAGATCATTCATCAACAGTACTGACTAGTTGCTCAAAGTTCGTCCGTAACCGTGGACACGGCTAATCATGATCAGTTTATACGCTCTGCAGAGGTTGTACACGTTCCCCACTGGACTCAATCCGAAGATTGAGACAAAGACTTTCTGAAGAGGTTGCCTCCACCCTTTGGTAGCCGGTACACATAACCACACATCTACATCAGCTAGCTACCAGGGCCAGGTTCCCCACAACGTACTCGTGGTAAGCCAGAGCCCATATAGCCAGTGGCTGTACACGGAAGCTACTAGTAACATTTCCTGTCTGATCTTTTTGAGCCTGGACGGCGCCCACTGCGTCAGAGGGTACTCGCCATGACGCACCCGGTCCACCACCAAAACAACCATTGGGTGCATTTAACCCCGGCACTGTCCTTAGACAAGGCAAAACTACCGGGATGCAACCCGCCCGTCCAGAAGTGATTTCTATTTATTATAAAGTTGCTACACAGTTTATTAAAATAGCTCACAAGCACTCCATGAATTCTCACAACCCAACCACGTCTACAAAGCAAAGCAATAAAGTTACAACACGGCTAGGTTGATCTACGGTAGACAAGTCAAGACATGTGGCTATCCTAACTGGTTTTGCAGCAACAGTAAAGTAAACTACCTATCATGCAATAGGGTGATATTTCTTAACATAATGCATATAGAAATATAGGTATGAGTATGGTCAAAGCATCACTTGACTTATACATTCGATGAAGATCTTCGCTCTCACGTTCCAGTATACTCTACTCGTCACACTCCGAGCAATCTATCGTCAACGAAAGAACTCATTAAGCAATCACACCACAAGGACAAAACATAAGATCAAAAAAACAATCACAAAGGTTTTAGTAACAAAACAAAAGCTTTGAAGTGCAAAGGTGTCGATGTGTTCGAAGTGATAGGTGGAACGGGAACTCGAGAGAGTTAGCGGATAAAGAGTTGTCGATACAAAAGTATGATCAAGGCATTATGAAATCAAGGTAAATATCATAGCAATATGAATGGTATGTGGATATTGCCGATAAGATGTCTCATATGATCCAATATGCAAAAAGAATCACGTGAAACGGAATACTACAACGCAGGTCATAGCGAGTGCAAAAATGAATTGAATTTGAATTTAAACAGATCAATAAACTTATGAATTTCATGTACACATGATATAAACAGAAGGTACATGGAACGAGTGATCCAACGCAAAAAGAAACGGCGCAAACGGGCGCACCGGTAAAAAGTTACGGCTGCCGGAAGTTCAAATTTGGATCAGCTTGGGATCCAAATTTAAAAACTTCAAACTTCTGTAACACTTGGTCTGCTGGCTAGAAAATTTCTACACGGTCGCAACGCAACTGGAATCGCCCAATTCCGAGTTACGGTTAAAAAGTAGTCGCGAAAACGGTATCGGGGTGACACCGGGGGGTACCGGGGTGCTCTACTGTAAAAAGGACCCGTACGTAATTTTTTTTTTGAAAAACGCGGTCTGGTCCTGGGGCGGTTTGGATCCAGATCTGGATATTATTTTTTCGAAAACGCGTTTGACTTTTTTTTCCTATCTCTTTCTTCTTCATGCGCACTGCACACAAAGGCCATGGCTTGGTCGAGCTCGGGGCTGCGGCTCCGACCGGCGAGCGCGGCAGGGGGCGGCGGGGCGGGGCGCTCGGAGGCGGGGCGGCGCAGGGGCGCACGGGGCGGGCGGCGGCCGTGGGCGCGCGAGGCCAGGACGCGGCGGCCATGGCGCGCGGCCGGCGGCCAGCTTCACGCGGCGGCGGGCGCGACCTAGGGGCGGCGGGGCGGGGTCGGGCGCAGGCGGCGGTGCGGCTAGGACGGCGAGGTCGGCGGCTACACGGCGAAAAATACCTCGAAAAACGGCGGAAAACGCAACTCCGACGAACTTTCGCGGTGGTCCGGCAAACTTCCGGCGAGTTTTCCGGCGATGACGTCGTCCATGATTTTGTCGGCGAGTCCCGCGGATTAGTTTAGGCTAACCTAAAAATGCTAAGCGAAAAATAATCTAGCCCTAATCGGGGCTATTTATAGCCAGCCCCTAATCCCTATTTTTTTAAATCCAAGATAAATACAAAATCGGTCTGCGAAAAAAAATAGAACAGGCCCATTAGGCCCAAAACAATATTAGAAAAATCACGGAAATTTATTTTTAAATTCTGCCTTTGCCAATATTTTTAAAATAATAAAACTGAATTTTTGGCTTTACCAAAATATGAAAATAAAATAAAAACTTTGCAACTTATTTTTAAATACTTTTCTGGCATTTTAAAAATACCGAAAACTCCGAAAATTGATTTAAAAACTTTTCCGGAGCATAAATAAATTCCCAAAATAATTTTAGAAGATATTTATAACTCCAAAGAAAAATTAAAAAGTCTCCCAAAAATATTTTAAACTATTTTTTAACAAATTAAAATGTGGATAAGTCCTTTTATATCCTCTCAAATGAATTTCCTTGAGTTGAAAAATGTTTTGAATATTCAAAAGAATTCCAATAAAGATTTAAAACCTTTTCCAAACTTTTAATAAGTTGAAGGAGTCATATTACCTTCTCTCATTTTATTTTGTTGGTTTTGTTTTTAAATAATAAATTTCAAAACACCAACGGTGAATATTAGGGAAAGTCATTTTATTCCCTCTCTCTTTAATATTCATTTCAACACCAAAAGTTTTAAATTCCAGAGAAAATCAAACACACCAAGCAAACAATCATTATCTATTTAATTTTATTAACATTCAAAAATTCGGAGAAATTTTGGGATGTTACACACTACCACCCTTAAAAGGAATATCGTCCTCGAGATTCGAGAAGGCTAGAGAGAAAGGTTAGGGTTCGGGTCTTCGTGACAGTCCATCGATCCTCCGATGAGCTAGGGTGCTACCACCCTTAAAAGGAATGCGACGTGGTCTTCGAAAATCTTGATCCATCGATAACGTCCTTCATAGAGATTTCACCAACTCCTTTGAGGTCTTGAATCCTTAGCAAAAGAGTGGTCTTCCAAGTACTGAGACTTCATGGCTGACAAGTCAGACGCCACGACTAAACAACTATCGATTTTCTCATGGTGGTCATCAAGAATATTATTGCGGGATACCTGCAGCAAATGGTCTTGGTCCATACTCACCATATAACACAAACGGTAATCTCCTACAGGGGTCACACATCGTACCATTCTATGGTTTAGGCTTAACATCGTCGTCTCTCTGCTATAGGTAAGTCACTATAGATTTACTATCCCGGATAGCAAGAGCAAACGATAAGAGTAGTCATCATGGGGGCCTATCCATTACACACCCACATCATTACCTTGTACATGGTTTAGTGAATCTCGCAATCTAACACTCGGTCATCCTCACAAGCATTGCAGAAATTCCTCTTGTTCATGAACTGGGTTCAGACAATCCATGGTTCTGCAAGCCAAACAAAACATCTATCATTTCCTCACAACTCTCAGGTTTACGCAGACTGCTATAAAACGTGTACTGGTGGACTACAACTTTCTTCGGGGTTCTTCCTTCAGCAAGATTGTGCTTGCTTGTCGTAAGATCTTGGCACAAGAGGTTAACTTTGAACTCAGCATTAACTTGCATCCATCTTTATCCTCGTCTTGGCATTAGCAGCCATTGTAGTAGCTTCTTCAGTGTAGGGGTTTGAGGTGAGAGGGAACAGAATGTAGATAGCGAGGTAGAGAGAGAGATAGGGAGAGATACCCATACAAGCATCACACTAGTTTTGAAAATACCAGTTTTGATGTGTAGCTGTCGGTAAAACAAGAAATGACAGCTCGCAGAAACGTTCTAACGGCAGAAACTTGAATCTTCCAGGTCTTCAAGTCTTCAAGTCTTCAATGATGGTAGCTTCAGTTTCGCGTTGTTGAAGTAATCTTTGTATCGTTGAGTCACCTGTCCACTTATTCCTCTTGTGGTTGTGTCTTCCTCAGTCTTGAAGCATACTAAATAGATGAGGGTCTAAGTTAACTTAACTTATTCTACTCGCATAGAAGAAACACAAGGGCCACACACAACATCAATCAAAACAAGACATAACAGGGTCAAGGCCACAAGCAAAACTTAACAAAACAATCATGACATAAAACATCTAGTTAATCACTAGCAAAACATGCATCGATACACATCTCCAACTAACTTTAAAAGATACCACCATACACTAGTGCACACCACGAATATTCTATTCTCCAATTGCAAAACATAAGCTTCTTCGAGTCAGCATCCTTGCTTCCCCGTTCACAACTTCTCCTTCCCCTTCAATTCTGGACACGTATTGCTGTAGTGTCCCATGTTCTTGCACCGATAGCACTCAATTTGGATAAGGTCCTTTATCTTCTTCATCATGAGTGATTCCTTTAATTCTGGACACATGTTGGCGTAATGTCCCATATTCCTGCACCGAAAACACTGAATTTGGCTAATGTCCTTCTTTTTCTTTTTCACGGGTGCTTCCTTCAATTCTTGGATAGCTTTCTTCATTTCTTCATTTTGATGTTGAACCACTTGTTGTGTCACGATGAAAAATTGACACTGAGCGGGGTAATGATCAGTTCCTTCACACGTAAAACATGTGACTTGTGCATTGGGGCATTCTTCACCCGAGTGAATTTCTTCACAATAGGGACATCCATCTTGGTGTCCTTCATGGGAGTGTCCTACTTCCCCGCAAATTGTACAGGCACAGATCCTCTTAAGGGTTACCGTCCTTTGCATCGGTGTGACGAGGCGAGATCCCAAAAAAATCTTAGTGAACTCCTTCCAAGTAATTTTCCTTCGTGATTCGTCAATCGCTTGGTGCATTCTCCACCAAGTAGTAGCCTCTTCTACAAAATACTTGACAGCATAGGGGACCATGTCCTCACTTCCAACCTTGTTTATCTTCATGTGCTCCTCCATTCTACGAATCCACTGCTCCACCTTCAGTCTCGACATCGCCCCAGAAAAGGCGAGTCCTACTCCATACTCCAACTATTAAACCCATATGGCAAGGGTTAGGGCAAAACTATAACACCGACAAGAAAACAAACTAAGGTAACACCAAGCATATGCACTCAAACAAGAAAGCGGCTAAAACACCTACGTTCAACAGTAACACATAACAACAAACAATACAGTCACAAAAGTCAAAACACCCAAACATCACCTAGAGTAAGGTCATATGTGCAAGACATACGATCTCATCATGCTACGCGAAATTCTTTCATCTAGCTTCACCTAAAAGATGGTGGTCTGATTCTAAGCTTCATCCTTCCCAGCTAAGCTGATCTTAAAGATCCTCTCGTAGTGTAAACACTAATCCTTATTAAATCCATAGGATACTCCTCCAAAATTTTGGCAGTCGTAACTTCAATTGATCCACGAGGTTGATGATGTTCTTCTCAAATGTCTTGTCTTCCGAGGTATGAACAACTCAAGGGGTATTTACAGTAAAACAAGATGAGAAGTTTTAGAAGATGAATAATAGATGAGAAATACTAGTGGAGAGAGTAAGTAATCAAAGAGTGATAAAATATTTTTGTTCCTATGGCTTTTTCTATCCATTTTCTAGGGTCAGGACCTACAGTCAACACACTGCTCTGATACCAGCTGTAACGACCCAATTCACACAGAATTGAAGTCTCTGTGCTCAAGTGCCAGTCCCTGGATCGAACTCGCTGGCACACACACAGTATTATAGATGTATATCAAAGTACAAGTGCATCATTATTACAACGTATGATCCAGAGTAAATAAATAACAAGTTGCATAGCTCAAGGCTAGCTTATTCAATATAAATATAGCGGAAGCAAAAGCAAACAACGTGGAGTCCATCAACAACCACATGCGAACATGCTGAGTGTAGACTCGCAACCCCTAAACGCACCTTACTGATCGTCTGAAAAACCTGCAACACCGAAGGTTACAGCCCGACAACGGGTCAGTACATCTGATTTGTACGGCAAGTGACACGGAAAAGTTTATATAAAGGACCTACAACTACATGCAAGGTAAGTCAAAGGAAAGGCTTATGGTTTAGTTTTGCAGAAAGCCAATTTTCTCCTGAACTAAACTAGTCAAAGTTATAAGTTAAATTCTACCTGAAACACACAGCAACCCATGCTACCCTTGTCCCAACCAAATTACTATTAGGTGTTCATCTGTCAAGATCATTCATCAACAGTACTGACTAGTTGCTCAAAGTTCGTCCGTAACCGTGGACACGGCTAATCATGATCAGTTTATACGCTCTGCAGAGGTTGTACACGTTCCCCACTAGACTCAATCCGAAGATTGAGACAAAGACTTTCTGAAGAGGTTGCCTCCACCCTTTGATAGCCGGTACACCTAACCACACATCTACATCAGCTAGCTACCAGGGCCAGGTTCCCCACAACGTACTCGTGGTAAGCCAAAGCCCATATAGCTAGTGGTTGTACACGGAAGCTACTAGTAATATTGCCTGTCTGATCTTTTTGAGCCTGGACGGCGCCCACTGTGTCAGAGGGTACTCGCCATGACGCACCCGGTCCACCACGAAAACAACCATTGGGTGCATTTAACCCCGACACTGTCCTTAGACAAGGCACAACTACCGGGATGCAAACCGCCCGTCCAAGAGTGATTTCTATTTATTATAAAGTTGCTACACAGTTTATTAAAATAGCTCACAAACACTCCATGAATTCTCACAACCCAACCACGTCTACAAAGCAAAGCAATAAAGTAACAACACGGCTAGGTTGATCTACGGTAGACAAGTCAAGACATGTGGCTATCCTAACTGGTTTTGCAGCAACAGTACAGTAAACTACCTATCATGCAATAGGGTGATATTTCTTAACATAATGCATATAGAAAATATAGGTATGAGTATGGTCAAAGCATCACTTGCCTTATACATTCGATGAAGATCTTCGCTCTCACGTTCCAGTCAACTCTACTCGTCACACTCCGAGCAATCTATCGTCAACGAAAGAACTCAATAAGCAATCACACCACAAGGACAAAACATAAGATCAACAAAACAATCACAAAGGTTTTAGTAACAAAACAAAAGCTTTGAAGTGCAAAGGTGTCGATGTGTTCGAAGTGATAGGTGGAACGGGAACTCGAGAGAGTTAACGGATAAAGAGTTGTCGATACAAGAGTATGATCAAGGCATTATGAAATCAAGGTAAAGATCATAGCAGTATGAATGGTATGTGGATATTTCCGATAAGATGTCTCATATGATCCAATATGCAAAAAGAATCACGTGAAACGGAATACTACAACGCAGGTCATAGCGAGTGCAAAAATGAATTGAATTTGAATTTAAACAGATCAATAAACTTATGGATTTCAAGTACACATGATATAAACAGAAGGTACATGGAACGAGTGATCCAACGCAAAAAAGAGACGGCGCAAACGGGCGCACCGGTAAAAAGTTACGGCTGCCGGAAGTTCAAATTTGGATCAGCTTGGGATCCAAATTTAAAAACTTCAAACTTCTGTAGCACTTGGTCTACTGGCTAGAAAATTTCTAAACGGTCGCAAAGCAACTGGAATCTCCCAATTCCAAGTTACGCTTAAAAAGTAGTCGCGAAAACGGTATAGGGGTGACACCGGAGGGTACCGGGGTGCTCTACTGTAAAAAGGACCCGTACGTAAATATTTTTTTTTTGAAAAACGCGATCGGGTCCTCGGGCGGTTTGGATCCAGATCTGGATATTTTTTTTCGAAAACGCGTTTGACTTTTTTTTCCTATCTCTTTCTTCTCCATGCGCACTGGACACAGAGGCCATGGCTTGGCCGAGCTCGGGGCTGCGGCTCCGACCGGCGAGCGCCGGCGAGGGCGGCAGGGGGCGGCGGGGCGGGGCGGCGCAGGGGCGCACGGGGCGGGCGGCGGCCGTGGGCGCGCGAGGCCAGTACGCGGCGGCCATGGCGTGCGGGCGGCGGCGGCCATGGCGTGCGGGCGGCGGCGGCCATGCACGGCGCACGGCGGCGGCGGGCGCGGCCTAGGGGTGATGGGGCAGGGTCGGGCGCAGGCGGCGGTGCGGCTAGGACGGCGAGGTCGGCGGCTACACGGCGAAAAATACCTCGAAAAACGGCGGAAAACGCAACTCCGGCGAACTTTCGCGGTGGTCCGGCGAACTTCCGACGAGTTTTCCGGCGATGATGTCGTCGATGATGTCGGCGGCGGGTCCCGCGGATTAGTTTATGCTAACCTAAAAACGCTAAGCGAAAAATAATCTAGCCCTAATCGGGGCTATTTATAGCCAGCCCCTAATCCCTATTTTTTTAAATCAGAGATAAATACAAAATCAGTCTGCGAAAAAAAAACAGAACATGCCCATTAGGCCCAAAACAATATTAGAAAAATTACGGAAATTTATTTTTAAATTCCGCCTTCGCCAATATTTTCAAAAATAATAAAACTGAATTTTTGGCTTTACCAAAATATTAAAATAAAATAAAAACTTTGCAACTTATTTTGAAATATTTTTAAATACTTTTCTGGCATTTTAAAAATACCGAAAACTCCGAAAATTGATTTAAAAACTTTTCCGGAGCATAAATAAATTCCCAAAATAATTTTAGAAGATATTTATAACTCCAAAGAAAAATTAAAAAGTCTCCCAAAAATATTTTAAACTATTTTTCAACAAATTAAAATGGGGATAAGTCCTTTTATATCCTCTTAAATGAATTTCCTTGAGTTGAAAAATGTTTTGAATATTCAAAAGAATTGCAATAAAGATTTAAAACCTTTTCCAAACTTTTAATAAGTTGAAGAAGTCATATTACCTTCTCTCATTTTATTTTGTTGGTTTTGTTTTTAAATAGTAAATTCCAAAACACCAACGGTGAATATTAGGGAAAGTCATTTTATTCCCTCTCTCTTTAATATTCATTTCAACACCAAAAGTTTTAAATTCCAGAGAAAATCAAACACACCAAGCAAACAATCATTATCTATTTAATTTTATTAACATTCCAAAATTCGGATTTTTTTTGGGATGTTACATAATACAAATATCACAATCGTAGTTTCTAGTATGTGATTAAGTAAGCATATGTATAGAAAGTTTTTGAATATAAACTAGGCTAATGATATTATTATTTAATTGTTTTTGGTTAAATTTGTTTGGCATGCAAATTTTGTACTTTGTATTGAAAAAAAATGATTAGAATAATCATCAATAAATATAAAATTGTGTGTATTATAATCAGTTTTCATATGTAAATTTTATTATTTGATATCACTTATGAAAATGTGTTTGTTATGATCATTGTGCATAGAAGTCATCACCAGTTTATGAAATAAAAATGTATCACACATAATTAAACATGTAAATAGTTATGAAATGTATGGATTGAGATGTAAAAATGCTATCGCGACATTTTATCTTGTGAAATAATTTTGTTTATATATATTGACATTAATTTTAGACATACTATAATTAAAAAAATGATGATCAAAGTTGTGCATTCTTTGACAAAAAAGATATGCATGCTTCAATTTTGAAAGAGTCTATTCATGAATCATGAGTCTATCTTTCAGAGTCCATGGCTACGCATATGTTTGTTGAAAATTTCATCCGAGAAATTTGCTCCATCTAACCTCAGAGAACACATGTGAGCAGGCATGTCCCGGGCGTGAGACCACGGGTGGCTCCACGCAACGGGTCTCCTCCACCGGGCTTCAAGATGAAGGCTAATGTGGCTACTTTGTCTCGATCGACGCGGTTGGCACGGCGGCCGCCATATTCAGGGACGCGTCGGGAGTCTATCTAGGATCCTCAGCTTTGGTTATCCATGGTATAACAAACTTGGCAGTCTTGGATGTTATCGCATGTAGAGAAGCACAAAGCTTGGCAGAAGATCTTATGGCCCGGTCATGTGTTATTGTATGTGAGAACAGGGAGGTAATTAGAGACATTTTGAAAGACAAGGGTGCTAGTCACATAGCTATCGTCAGGGAAATCCGTACGAGAACATCGAATTTTGATTCTTGTTTATTTACTGAAGAGTTTAGAGAGTTTTATTTAGATGCAAAAACTATCGCTACTCATGCTAGTTCCCTTCCTTCGGGGCGCCACCTGTGGTTGTTAAAACCCCATAGTCCTTGTATATGTTTATCTTTGTTTGTTGAGCAGTAAAGTGTTTTAAACCCTTAAAAAACAATTTATATACGTTTAGTATCGTTGTCTGGTGTGAGCTAATAAAATAGGATTATTCACATCCCTCCATGGTTGAAGCGTGGTTGTTTTGCTGAGCATTCAGGCCATCAGCTGGTTTTATGTCGCTGACATGTGGTCCTGCCATTCTGTTTTTTATTGCATCTCTGTAGGTAATTGTCAGGTCGGTTTCAGTGGGCCTTTTCTTTCGTAGGAGGTGCACGGGGTGTCTCTTCGGCATATAGATGTGTTCGTCTCTTCCAGGGGCTTCGCCTCACCATTGTCTCCCTTTCCAGTCGCTTCTCTTTTTTTAGAGAAAAACTACGACCGTGCCTGAGGAGGGCCCGAACCGAGTCCGACTTTGAATTAACAAATCCATCAACCGGCCAGGCTTATAAGGAAACGGATTACAACACAAGAAATAAAGTAGCGAAAGATACATGGTGCCGATCAACTGATACGTTCAAAACGTATCTATAATTTCTGCTTGCTCCATGCATGTTTTGTGTGATATTGCTATGATACTGATACACTTTTGATCATATTTGTACTAACCTATTAACTCAGTGCACCCCAGTGCCAGTTCCTGTTTTCTGCTATTTTTCTATTTCAGTTTCCCCCCATATTAAAAGTGCTCCAAAAAATCGGGAAAAATCAGATGAAAATCAGCGTTCCGGAAGCTTCCGGATTCACCGAAGAAGGGCCAGAGGGGCCCCACCTGGTGCCTAGGCGGCCAGTGAGCGCGGCCCAGGGCTTGGCCGCGCCGGGAGGCCGCCTAGGCGACTGGTGGCCCCCCTGGTGCCCCCCTTTGGCTCCTATTTATTCTCCCGTCGCGAAAACCCTAATTCCAGACCCTTTTCTCCAGAAGCAATTCAGATCTTCGCCGCCATCGCCGACAAGCTTCGGGGGACCAGAATTCCTGTGCCGGCACCCTGCCGGGACGGGGAAGTGCCCCCGGATTCATCTCCATCGACGTTGCTTCCTCCTTCCATGATGCGGGAGTAGTTCCCCCTCGGGGCTGAGGTTTCTACCATTAGCTATGTGGTCAATTCTCTCTTCCATGATGTGATCTTGATTGTGATCATAGGCTATGTTAATCTAGGATGATCCCATGATGCTTCCCTTTCTTCTATGCATTGGATTGATGTACTCACTTGATCTTATCTAGTATAATCCCCGAGACCATGGTGACAACGGTCCATTGGACATGGGTTAGAAGAATATTTTCATGACTGATTTCCTCTTTTGTGTGTGGATTGAAGATTGAGAGTCTCTTGGTGCTTGTCTTTGACTATCCTTTAGATATGTTGTGGTGATTGTGGTACTCTCTTTGGATGGCCGCGGTGACATTGGGAAATCCATAGATGAGAACTACGAACTCTGAGGTGTGCTTTTGTAGCCCTACACAATTCTTGTCCTCTCTTGACCACAAAGGAATGACCTCCGAGTACATCTCCATTGCATGTTTTATGAGGAATATCATGTGATTAGACTATGTTAATGTTGTTGGGAGTTGCCACTAGTGAAAGTATGAAGCCTAGGCCT
Source organism: Bromus sterilis (assembly GCA_950022295.1). NCBI lineage: Eukaryota > Viridiplantae > Streptophyta > Magnoliopsida > Poales > Poaceae > Bromus > Bromus sterilis. The sequence continues at coordinate 338,557,685 of OX465596.1, read as the reverse complement.
TTTTTCCACCATTGCAATACCGTTTGTGCTCACGTTTACCACTTGTTTCCTTGCTGCACTTTTTATTACAGATTTATATTACCTTTCCTTGCTACACCTATCACCCATATTTTACCATCTCTTCGCCGAACTAGTGCACCTATACAACTCCTAGTTGTATTAGGTGTGTTGGGGACACAAGAGAGTTATTGTATCTTAATTGTAGGGTTGCTTGAGAGAGACCATCTTCAACCTCTACTTCCCCGAGTTCGATAAACCTTAGGTCATCCACTTGAGGGAAATTTTTGCTGTCCTACAAACCTCTGCGCTTGGAGGCCTAACATAGTCTACAAGAATAGAAACGTGCGTAGACATCAAGCTATTTCTGGCGCCGTTGCCGGGGAAGTAAGTGTTTGAAGGTATATCTTTAGATCTTGCAATTAAATCTTTTCGTTTCTTGTTTTTATTTTCACTAGTTAGGCTTTATGGAAAACAACAAAAATATTATGAGAGAGCTTTATGAGCTCTACCTTGAATTAGGACATGAAGTGTTTGAGGAGGAGATCAAAAGGCCTATGGAGCTTTATTATTTGAACAACAATCATGATAGTAGTAATGTTATTAGCATGTCTTCTTTGAATACTTTTGATACTAATGATATGCAAAGTTATAAGCTTGGGGATGCTACGTTTTATGAAGATGATCTTTTTAGCCCCCCCAGTTTTGATGAGAAAATTTATTTTGATGATACTTTGCCTCCTATCTATGATGATTATTATGATGACACTGATGCTATAAATAATAAATATTTGCAAGTGCATCATGATAAGAATGATTTGTATGATAGCTATTTTGTTGAGTTTTCTCCCACTATTACTAATGAGAAGGATTTTGCTTATGTGGGGAGTAATAAATTTTCTATGCTTGTGGATCATGATAAGAATTTTTTTATGTGATAGTTATATTGTTGAGTTTATTCATGATCCCACTGAAAGTTATTATGAGAGGGGAACATATGCTTATAGATATTTCAATAATATCAAGTTCCCTCTCTTTATGTTGAAGGTTTTGAAGCTGCACTTGTTTTGCCTTCCTATGCTTATTGCTTTGTGCTTCAATAAATTATTCTATTGCAATATGCCTATGCATAGGAAGTGGGTTAGGCTTAAATGTATTTCATCTTTGCTTCTTGATGCTTTCTTTTGCTTCAAAATTCTTATTCTTTTGAAGAGCATCTTCTATAATTTTCATGCCTAGCTTAAAGGCATAAAAGAAAGCGCTTTCGGGAGGCAGGCCGCAACGAATTTAGGTTTTACTTTTTGTTTTTATTCTGTTTTTAGTGGTCTTGATGATTGTTACTACTGTAGAAACATCATTGTAACTTTACTTTTAAAGCTTTGTGCCAATTATAGCCTCATATGACAAGGGAAGTGAAAGTTGTGACATGCTGTCCAGAAAACAGATTTTGTCCTCGTGACGGGAAAAATCACAGAAAAAACCCAGTTCATATTTTTGAGCTGAAAGTTTTACACAGCATGATCTATACAATTATGGAACTTTCGTATGTTCTGAGTTTTTTTATTTGAGTTGCATAAGTATCCCTAAAAAATTCTTTACTACCTGCTGGTCCGTTTTTCACAGATTCTGTCCTGTTTTTCCTTTTCTTCATTTTGCAGACCTTAAGCTTGTGTTTTCTTTGCAAAAACTTTTTGGAAATCTTTAGAAACAGTAGCTCTTCAAGAATATACTTATTTCCAGTAGAGGAAAAATTATTTTATTATGGGTACTAACCTCGCTAATCAGATTATGATGAGTTATGTATGAAGGGAGTTTTCAAGTGTGCGAGGGAAGATGATGAAAGAAGATTCAGAAGTGTCAAGCGCTCAAGCTTGGGGATGCCCCCGTGCACCCCCAAGAAATATTCAAGAAGACTCAAGCGTCTAAGCTTGGGGATGCCCCCGTGCATCACCTTCTCCATCAACAATTATCAGTTCGTCTTTCGTTTCACTATATTTTTATCACTTCATGCGTTATGTGCTATGCTTGGAGCGTCTTGCTCTTTATTTCCTTTTTAGTTTTCTTTAGCTTTGCTTGCTGTTCACAACAAGTTAGATCCCGTCTTACTTTGTGTGGGAGAGAAACACGCTCCACTTTCAAAATATAGAACACATCATAGGATTTTTCATGCCTATTTCTTTGCTGTGATTGTTCTTTATCTTTTTCATAGCTACTGTCATGTTTAGCTCTTAGTTTTTATGCTTATCTTTTTAAGATCTTTTGTTTAGTTTGTTGCTGGAACTCTCTTGAGTTTTCATGTTTATCTTGTTTAGAGAGTTTTCCTGTTGCACTGAGTTGTGTGTCTTGACTTGAAGTAGGTAATTGAGGTTGCTATCCTTTTGTAGTAGTAACTTGCAATAGTTTTGAGGTATTGTCTTGAGTAATGTTTGGACTCTTGGTGTCAAGAGCTTTAGCCTATTAGTGATAGATGTCATATTTTGGGAAATCCGTGTTTATTTTCAAAACTTACAAAATTAGTTGAGAACTCTAGCTACTAGATGGATCACTACTCTTTGGAGGGATCGAATATTAGAGTACACTCACGTACCATGAGTCGATGATGTGCAAGGATAACCAAACTCCCATACACTCCTCCTCGGGGTACTTTTCTCTTTGTGAACCTCCTTATTAGATTGAGAGTTACCGATAATAAGTGCATGAGTTCTTCGGACTAATGTGAGTATTCGAAAGTTGACACTTCCACCTTCCCATATTTTTCTAGCCTCTCCTGTGTCGTGCATTGCCTCCTTCTCACTCCGAGAGTTGGCGTCCACCTTCGCCGGTAGATCCAAAACCCTTGGCATGAGACGCTCTGTCATCATAAACCCCCTTATATCCTTCCTTAAAACAGCCACCATACCTACCTATCAAGGCATTTCCATAGCCTTTCTGAGATATATTGCCATGCAATATCCATCTTCTCATGACTTGATCTTCATGTCATACATGCTACTTTCTTGATCGATGAGCCGCATGCTAGTTGGGCCTTGCCCTAATCATTGCTACATGATGCGCTAGTATCATTGCATATCCTGCTACACTGGCAGAGGCATACATTTGCATACATCATGATAGATACATCTTCTTTATGATTTGAGTACCTTGTAAAGTGTGAAAGATCTTCTATACTTCTTGTAATATATAGAGTGTTGCCCCTAAAGTGAGGAAAAGATCCCAAAGAGGAAAAATTAAAAGATCCCAAAGAGGACAAATGAGAGAAATAGAAAGAGCCATTGAGGCCACCAAAAAAATAGAAAAAAATAGAAAAAAGAGAAAAAGAAATAAAAAGAGAGAAGGGGGCACACTACTATTCTTTTTGAGAGATCCACACTCGTACTCCCTCTTATACCTTGTACTCCATAGAGATTACCATTCATGCATATAGCTATGTGGGGACCTTCACACTATAGAAATTGGCTTGTATATTCCAATGATGAGCCTCCTCAAATGAGCTCTAGGTCTTCTTGAGAAACCAAGTTGGATGCACCCCCACTAGTTCCATTGGAGATCTTACCTTAGCTCATATGTGCATCCGTCGCATGGCAATCCCTACTCCTCACATCATATCTATCATTTGGCTTTCTCTCGCCTATGATTGTCCTCATTGATGTGAGCCTTTCTCACCTTTTTGTCTTCCTCCTCCACCATATTCTCTCTTTGCCATCCTAAGTGTCAACTTTCTTGCTTACGCTCATCCATTGCATGAGTGCTCAAAATATCGAAAAGGAGTGGATCATTTTGACTTGTACCTTGCTAGTGGTCTGGAGATGAGTCAAGATAAGATTCCAAAGAAGACCAAGTGTGAAAATTTAGTAGATTGAGTTCTCAACACAAAAATACCTTTTTCTCTCGTAATCCCTATCCCCTTTCTTGCACGCAAACACCATTTGGAGACATTCGAGTCACAGACAGCGAGAGATCTTGCACCTTTATGTTCTTATGTTGGTTGTTTCAATGCTAATATAGACTCTTGTCGGTTATGACTTGAATTGGATTACATGCCTTGATTGCTTTACTTAAAAGTTCTTATATGGTTGGTAGCATGTCACCACAGAAATTATGCTTGTTATCATTTACCTACTCGAGGACGAGCAGGAATTAAGCTTGGGGGTGTTGATACGTCCAAAACGTTTCTATAATTTCTACTTGCTCCATGCATGTTTTGTGTGATATTGCTATGATATTGATACACTTTCATACACTTTTGATCATATTTGGACTAACCTATTAACTCAGTGCACCCCAGTGGCAGTTCCTGTTTTCTACTGTTTTTCTATTTCAGTTTTCCCCCATATTAAAAGTGCTCCAAAAAATCGGGAAAAATCAGATAAAAAATCAGCGTTCCGGAAGCTTCTGGATTCACCGAAGAAGGGCAAGAGGGCCCCCACCTGGTGCCTAGGCGGACAGTGGGCGCGACCCAGGGCTTGGACGCGCCGGGAGGCCGCCTAGGCAACTGGTGCCCCCCCTGGTGCCCCCCTTTGGCTCCTATTTATTCTCCCGTCATGAAAACCCTGATTCACGACCCTTTTCTCCAGAAGCAATTCCGATCTCCGCCTCCATCACCGACAAGCTTCGGGGGACCATAATTCCTGTGCCGGCACCCTGCCAGAACGGGGAAGTGCCCCCGGATTCATCTCCATCGACGTTGCTTCCTCCTTCCATGATGCGGGAGTAGTTCCTCCTCGGGGCTGAGGTTTCTACCAGTAGCTATGTGGTCAATTATCTCTCCCATGATGTGATCTTGATTGTGATCATAGGCTATGTTAATCTAGGATGATCCCATGCTGCTTCCCCTTCTTCTATGTATTGGATTGATGTATTCACTTGATCTTATCTAGTATAATCCCCGAGACCATGGTGACAGCGGTCTATTGGACATGGGTTAGAAGAATATTTTCATGAGTGATTTCCTCTTTTGTGTGTGGATTGAAGATTGAGAGTCTCTTGGTGCTTGTCTTTGACTATCCTTTAGATATGTTGTGGTGATTGTGGTACTCTCTTTGGATGGACGCGGTGACATTGGGAAATCCATAGACCAGAACTACGAACTCTGAGGTGTGCTTTTGTAGCCCTACACAATTCTCATCCTCTCTTGACCACAAAGGAATGACCTCCGAGTACGTCTCCGTTGCATGTTTTATGAGGAATATCATGTGATTAGACTATGTTAATGTTGTTGGGAGTTGCCACTAGTGAAAGTATGAAGCCTAGGCCTTGTTTCTACCATTGCAATACCGTTTGTGCTCACGTTTACCACTTGTTTCCTTGTTGCACTTTTTATTACAGATTTATATTACCTTGCTTGGCTACACCTATCACCCATATTTTACCATCTCTTCGCCGAACTAGTGCACATATACAACTCCTAGTTGTATTAGGTGTGTTGGGGACACAAGAGAGTTATTGTATCTTAATTGCAGGGTTGCTTGAGAGAGACCATCTTCAACCTCTACTTCCCTGAGTTCAATAAACCTTAGGTCATCCACTTGAGGGAAATTGTTGCTGTCCTACAAACCTCTGCGCTTGGAGGCCCAACATAGTCTACAAGAATAGAAGCGTGCGTAGACATCATCAACTAGGTACTAAACGGCACAACAACGAAAGAGGAGAAAATTGAGGAAGCAGTCGCCAACATCGGATGTAGCGTCCCAGTACATTCCGATGATGCCTTCAAAGAGTCCACAACCCTTTCGCCCTGGCTGGAAGGACGCCGAACTGTCGACATGCATAGTACTCACCTAGAGCTCGGAAGTGCAACAACACCCAAGGTGACTAGGGAGACGAGCCAGGAACACTGCTAGAATCTGCATCGCCTTCCACCACCGCTCCAACATTCGCCGCCAAACCGCACCAGTAGCCAGAAAGAATAGGAGCCCACAAATCAAAGACTGGCGTAGAAGAACGGATCACATGATGGTAAGAGCTGAGTACGCCAACATTCTCCCAAATCCTGCAGAAGTGGCGGTCTCGCACCTGCGTCCCCCAGACAACGCCTCCAAGAAGGTGAGCGACGATGGAGCGTTGCCGTCGACCACAAGGGGAACCAGGCTTTCACCCAATCAAGGTGTGACGGACGGAGAAGAGCAGGACCTCAACAAAGCCTCCAAGGAGGAAAGCGGCACCGACGGCCACTACTAGGAAAATGGCTTATGGTGGCGTCCTTTCTAGGGCTTTATTGGCTCATTATGGATGAACCACTAAAAACAAGCCACTAATAAGGGCTTAGGGGTGGCGCACCCTAAGGCTCTTAGGCGTCGCGCATTTTGAAATGTGCCACCCCTAAGCTCTTAGGGGTGGCGCATTCCTGGTGCGCCACTAAGTTCAAACATAATGCGCCACTAACTATATTACAAAAAGACAAAAAAAGAATTACAGAAAACAAAAAAGCACTACAGAATTACACACATTACATATTTTTTAATCATATTACAGAAATTGAAAACACAATATTACAATGAGCCCAACAAATATTGATACAAAAGAATTGCATTACAATTCTTATTACAAAGATTTACAAGATTACATCCATCATCGTCTAAGGTTTAGAGGTCAAAAAGATTCACAAGATTACATCCATCACAATATTACAATGAGCCCAACAATTATTGAAAACAGAAAGCTACATTCTTCATCATCTGTTGTTTGATCTTCAACCTGCACAAAACAAAGATTTAGAGGCCACATTCATATGAATTCATAGCAAAGGACAGAAACACAATATATATAGCGTATATTCTTATCAACAACATGGTGCCCAACAATATATACTAGACAAAGCAATTCAATGGCTAGGAGCATGCACATATGCATAAAAATGCATATGCAGTGACCTTTATACGCAAAGAGCACTAAGAGTATTTGACACTACCATCTACTACACAAAGAGTACATCCAAATTACATGTAGGGCACACATTCATCAAACGACTGCCATATAACATAAATTGGTCACTTGTTCTGACTCGGCTCAGGTAATGGGCGGCATCCTTCTTTTGTCATGAAAGGCCTTGTGTCACGCAAGGCCTTTAGGTGGGTTTCTATCTCCCCATTGGATGGTGCAATGTTGGAATGGAAGATCGACCCCTTCATTTGTACTTCATGATGGATGATAGTCGTCATCTCCCCTTGGATGTGAAAGAACTCCTGCCAAAGATTTGCATCGGCGATTTCCTCCTTCCTTTCGGCCCGCGCTTTGAGATGACTTGGCAGCGTAAGGTTTCCATGTTGCTGTACAATCGCCCGCATGTGATGGAGGGAATAGTACGCATCCCTCACACTGCCAGTCGACTGCTTGGCGCACGAGAACTGCGTTACGTGGTTAAACACGCTCACGCCAGGATGATGCTTGTTGAACTTGTGCTTCACGATCTTGCCTCCCGCTTCTTTGTATCCGGCGAGAGCATCATTCAAAACTCTGATGATATACTTGTAATCTTTCTTCTTCGCACTCCCCGAGTCTAAGTACACGGTATGCGAGTGTTTCGGTGAAAAGCAGATGAGCACGCAGTCTTGATCCTCACCGCATAATTAAAACAATCCAAAAGGAATGTTGGAAGAGGACAATGGAAAGCTAAGAAAGCATATATGCTACGACGACGAGCGAATGACTTACTTGGGAGAATAAGTCGTGAGAAATAAATCCTTTCTCGCGTTCTCTATCATGAAGTCTCTGATGTACCCCGCCGCGAGAGTCGCGTCCCCGTCATCCATCAAGATGCTTTCACGCATGTAGAAGGGGTCCAATATCGCGATGCTCGGGGTCTGATCTCTCCTAATACTCATAGAAAGGCTGAGCGAGAACAGACAGATAAGGCTATGGTCCAGCCGCTTGAGATGATTCAAATTGAAGATCTCTGAAAACCGCAGGATTATCATATCCGCAGGGATATTGTTGATGAAGCCCATGTTGAGTGGCACCTTGGCCATGAAAACCAGGTACGAGGGATTTTGTTCTCGAAGAAGCATCTTCTCTAATGCCATAACACCGTGATGCACACTCTGCATATCCGAAGTTGCAAGCTCGAGCATGTCATTAGGTAGCATCGCCCTACCCGCCACATGGATTTCAAATGAGAGATCCTTGCGTCTTGGTGACCCGTCCTGAGCCTGGATCGACATCGAAGGTTGGCTGCTCGAAGTGCTCTTCTTTCTTTTCCGTCCCTTCTTCTTTTCTGATTTCGAGCAGTCACCGGCCTTTATCTACTCAGTGGTCGCCTTATGGAGTGTGGACGGGCTGAGAATATATCTCCTTGTGGCATCTGCTTGAGGCTCGGTGAAGGCGCAAGCTGCTGGAGACATCTCCTGAGAAGCAGTGAAGAGACACGTGGAGCAAGAGGGTTTCACCGTAGGATCAGCTGGATCGCGACCGTCCGCGTCATGCTCGTAAAAGGCTTCTTCAACAGGAGGCATGAAAAAGTCATCACCTTCAAACGAAGTGTTGATGAACTGGTTGGCGAGGATATCATCATCAAGATCATCGTCTTGTTGTGTGCCAATGGGATCATGTGGCGCCGGCACAACGACTACTGGTGTTGTCTGTGATGCCCCCAAAATCAATCCGTGTACAGTAATCATACACACATGGTACACGACTGAGATTAGGGTGCCACGGTGATAATATCACATCACAACACTAAACACAAAAGGATAAACCAATATGTTACAATAAAGGGGGTCACGCGGACCCGAATACATAAGTTATACAAGCCATAATATCTGAGTACAGACATAGTTAGTCAAGTTTTTCCTTAAGAAGGCTAGCACAAATAACATCAGAGATACAGATCGAAAAGGCAAGGCCTCCTACCTGGGAGCCTCCGAAACTACTCCTGGTCCTGGTCAGCGGGGGTCTCGACGTAGTAGTATCCGCCTCCGGGGTACTCCTGCTCCTGGGCTCCAATGTCGACTGCAGCGGCCGATCAGGCAAAACAGTAAAGGAAATAAAGCAGGTGAGTATCTAGTATACCCGCGAGTCTTACGTCCGCTACTAAGCAATATGCATTGTATCAACGGAAAGAAGAGGCTCTATATAGTGGACTGAAAGACAGAAATCCAGAGCAAGGGTAAGAAGCTAGGCCTATCGAAGACTAGCATCTTCCGACGATGTCTTGCAGCATGAGGTAAGAATCAGCCAACAGTTCATATAAAGCATAAAGTAACAACGAAGCAGAAGTTGCTGCAACATTGTATAATATAAGTTGTAATGATTGACAATAATAATAATGCCTCCGAGTTCCCGTCCTCGACTCCCTGCGAGGAAGAAGACCCGGAACCATACAGTTTAATAGTAATAGTTTCTAGTGGTAAGATCCAGCTTCAGCATAAAGCGTCCTGTTACCCTGGACACGGCTATTCGAATATATTAATCTTCCCTGCAGGGGTGCACTGGCGTGACTCTACGACGCTCGGATCTCCAGGGTGGAGGGAACCTTGTTAGGGAACGCTCCACCAAAGCTATCCGACACAAAGTAGCCCATCCTTCGGCAATCAACAGAGAGGTCATCCGCCGGACTATATCCTATGTACGCCGAGCTTTGGACCCTAACCCGAACGTACTCCTGCACGGTCCGTGACTGGCCGGTGAAGCAAAATCAAAGCAAATACAAATACACCGCTCGAGCAAGAGAAGACAACACCACTTCCCGGCAATCAGCCCGCGGTACTGCTGACGTCTGAAGACCCTCGAACGAGACTACGATGCAGGGGAGCCCACACTCCTTATCCCACGTGTAGGTAGTGCGTACAAGCCAAAAGGCTACTCAAGACATCCGCCGAACCATTTAGCATTTTAATTAACCTGCGTGACAACCGTTATCGTTGCCTCGACTTAACCGACCCGCGGTCAACGACATCAGTCAGGACCACCAGTACATCGGTGCCTGCCCTGTCGTCCCACCAAGTCACCGCGGTTACCAACAAGGTGAACCGTCTCCTTACCCTGTCTCGCGTTTGCTCTTGGTAGAGCTCGACTTTCGTGGTTTGGTAACTCTCGCGAGATACGAGCAGGGGCCAAGGACGCCAGTAACGTCGGTCGTACCCTCCCTGTCGTTCCCGACAATATACCTCTCGCGAGCACCGTTGGATCGCCCGACTTCTTACCTTTAAGGACAACCGCTGTCCAGGACCCTATGGCGGCAAGACAAAGTCAGCCTCGAGTGGAGTACAAGGATTACTCCTAGATAGCTCACACTTGAGGTGACTAGGCATAACCCAGATAGGGGCCTTTGGCGGTGTCTGCTTTGTACCGTACCTGTGCAGTTGTATATATTGTATCCGTGTTCACTCCCCTGAGTGATCACGTCCCGCTATCTAGTCCTAGCTAACAATGCGCAGGGCTCACTGCTGAATATATGCATATTTATAACAGGCAGCATAGGATAAAGGAAGGTACATCAAGGGGCGACAAAAGCAGGCTATGCAATTGAATAGGATTGTAACGTAGCAGCAGCAGTAACAATGCCTAGTGCAAGAAAGTACGGAAAGGTAGGCGATATCTGGGGAAGAGAATGGCTCTGCTTGCCTGGAAGCTCGACGGTAGGGGCAGGGTCGTCGACGAAGTAGTCGTACCCGGCAGCGGTGTAGTCGGCAGTAGCAGCGGGGTCTACCGAAGATTAAGGGGGGGGGGAGGAAACAGTAAATACACAGCAATGATATACAAACATATGCATGACATGACAGATGAAATGTTAACGGTGTTCTAACGCAGTGCAATATACGTAGCTCGGAGCGGGAATTCATCCGGGGATGAACTGCCAGCTCCGAGGTGATTACCGGACAGGGTGTCCGGAGGGGGGAAGGATCAAGCCGGAGGTGTCGTGGACATCCTACAAACATAAGGGGGGTGTACCCGTGTTAGTTGAACCATTCCGGACAACTTTTGTGTTCGAGATAAATTCATCCGGGTACTTTTTATCGGTACCGGAAATTATCGACAGACAGCCCGGAGGGGGGAATGTCGATGATCGGTGTGTTAGGGGGGTGTGGTGAGGGTATGGATAGGGTATTCTTGTTCGTTGTATTTTTCTGATCAACTTTCATGTATAAAGTTTTTCGATCCGAGTTACGGTTTAAAATATATTGAATTTCTAATATTTAAATGATTTTTCGAATTTCTGGAATTTCTTTTATTATTAAAATCAACATTATCCACAACAGTGCAGTTTGACTGGTCAAACCTGACCAGTGGGACCCACTGGTCAGCCTCACAGTGACATAATAAATCATTTTATTTGGTTAAATAATAATGGGCCCACATGTCATACTCAGCTAAACTATTAATCCATTTAATTAACCAAACTGACAGTGGGACCCATGTGTAAGTGGCACAGTACTAATTAAACAGTTTTAATTTATTTAAAAGGCCTAGGGCCACCTGTAAGTGACTTGCTAGTTAACTAAAAGTTTTCTTATTGTTTTAATTTGCAGGTTAATTAAGGGGCATGGCCCACCTGTCACACGGTATAGGAGGGGGAGTTACTGGATAAACTGGGGATTAGCCAGGGGGTCAATCCAGGCGGGCACCGTGCGCACCGCAAGGCAAGGCTCGACGGCCATGGCCGTGGCCACTGGCCAGCGACGGTGCGGCGGCGGCTGGAGGCGGCCACGGGGGCGCGGGTGGGCCGCCGCCAGCGCGGCGAGGCGCGGGCATGCCCGTGCGCGGCCAGGCCAAGCAGCGGCGGGGCGAGCACGAAGCTCCAGCCCACTGACAATGGCGGCTCGGCGGGGGAACAGGCGCAACGTCGTCGATTTCGGCCGGAAAAGAGGGGGAATGGGTATGGAGCTCACCCAGGAGCGCGATGGGGGGGTCGGGGGTGCTCGGGGAGGGCTCAGAGTGGCCTGGGCGTCGAAGCCAACCGGCGGCTGGAGCTTGAAGACGAGCTCGATCCCGCGGCTGTGGTGGCTCCCGAGGCAATTCAACGGGCGCAGGTGAGGTGGACGACGTCGGTGGTTCTCCTGGCGTCGTCTTGGAGCTTGAGGTGGAGGTCGGCCGCGTCGACGGCGAGGCCACGGGGATGGCCGCACGTTTCTGCAGGGGGGGGGGACGAACGTGGGGGAGCAAAGGGGAAAAAGGGGGGCGCTAGGGTTGAGGGAGGGGTCGGGGCAGGGGCTTTAATCCGCCCGGGGAAACCACGGATGAGCTCCACGGAGGGGGGGGGGGCGCCGGTGGCAGTGGGGATGCCTGCCACGCCCTCCCCTGTACGGAGGTGGAAGAAGGGGGGGGGCTGGCTGGGCCAGTCGGGCCGTTTTCGGTGGGGGTTGGGTTAGTCGGGCTGCGGGGGTGGGCCTCTTTGCTTTTCGCAATTTCCAGTATTTACAATTTGTGCTGCTGTACTGTTTGATTTAATCAAACAAGCAAATGAGTTTTGTAAAATAAGTTGCTTGTTGCATAATTAGAATAACCCCATATTGAGATGCCACAAAAAGTTTGGTGCCAAAATAAAATCAACTGTATTTTTGTTTTATTAAAAAGGTATTAAATCCCACTGGTTTGGATACTGTTTGAATTGTTGGATTTATTTTATTGCTTAATAAATCCCCAAAACCATATGGATGTGATCCACTGATTTTTAAGCAATTTACAAAATTGCTTTCACAATTTTTGAACAAAGTTTTATTTCCACTTATTTTTAATATTCCTCAAAAGGCATTTTTGTGTTTGTTTGAATTCTATTTCAAATGGCTTGGAGTTTAGTTGGCCAATGATGATCAAGGTCCATGCTTCATATTTGCTTGCAACAATATCAAAGGAGAATTTGAATTTGAACTGAACCAGTTGATCAAACAAAAGTTTTGAACAGTAGAGATGAACAGTAACAGTGATTACTGTTCACTGACAGTGAGGGTGTTACAAGTCTCCCCCACTACAAGAATTCTCGTCCCGAGAATTTAGGTGGTAGAGGGGAAAAGATCGGGGTATTCATCGCGGAGACGATCTTCGCGTTCCCAAGTGGCTTCATCTTCAGAATGATTCGACCACTGAAGTTTGAGAAACTTCGTTGTCTTGTTGCGGGTTTTGCGTTCAGACTGATCGAGAATGCGGCTCGGATGTTCTTGATAAGTCAAGTCCTGCTGCAATTCAATCATATCATGTTCCACTTCACGAATAGGGTCCTTGAAAAAGCGTCGGAGTTGCGACACGTGGAATACATCATGGACTTGAGAGAGGTTCGGCGGCAATTCCAATCGGTATGCCACTGGTCCACTTCGAGCAAGAATACGGAACGGACAAATGTAGCGAGGAGCTAATTTGCCTTTGATTCCGAAACGATGAGTGCCTCTCATCGGAGTGACGCGGAGGTACGCGTATTCGCCAGGTTGATAAACCATTTCCTTGTGCTTGCGATCATAGTTGCTCTTCTGGCGGGACTGGGCAGCTTTCAAGTGTTCCCGAATAACGCGAACCTGATCTTCGGCATGTTGAATAATGTCCGGACCAATGAGAGCTCTTTCTCCAGTTTCTGACCAATTCAGAGGGGTTCGACACTTACGTCCATAGAGAACTTCAAAGGGGGCCATCTTCAGACTAGCTTGATAGCTATTGTTGTACGAGAATTCAGCAAATGGAAGAGATTCCTCCCATTTCTTACCGAATGAAATGACACAAGCTCGAAGCATGTCTTCAAGCACTTGGTTGACTCGTTCGACTTGGCCTTGCGACTGGGGGTGATAAGCGGTGCTGAAATTTAGGTGAGTGCCCATAGCTTCTTGGAAACTATCCCAGAACTTCGAGGTGAAAATGTTGCCACGGTCTGAACTGATCTCCAACGGAATACCGTGGAGCGACACGATTCTGGAAACATACAAGTCTGCTAATTGACTAGCAGAGATCGTCTCCTTGACAGGCAGAAAATGAGCAACCTTGGAGAATCGGTCGATGACGACAAAGATGGCATCATGACCTTTCTGTGATCGGGGAAATCCGGTGACGAAGTCCATTTCAATCTTGTCCCATTTCCATTCAGGAATAGAGAGTGGTTGCAGAGTTCCAGCAGGTCTTTGATGTTCGGCTTTCACGCGACGGCAAACGTCACACTCATCAACATAACGAGCAATGTCTTGTTTCATGTTGGACCACCAGTACCGCTGACGAATGTCTTGGTACATTTTGGTACTACCAGGGTGAATCGACAAGGGTGTATCATGAGCTTCTTTCATGACATCAGAGGCGTAATTCAGGTTGGCCTTGGCTACCGGAACCACTAAACGACCCTTGAAGTACACCGCATTATCATCATTTGCATCAATAGTGAAGAATGAGGGCTCTCCGCTGGCGACACGACGCTTAATCTTCCAAATGTCAGAGTCATAATGTTGTACCGTCTTGATGCGGATGGCGAGGTCTGGTTGGACCACCAGGGAGTTCACATATCCCTGCGGAACAATTTCGATGTTCAGCTTGCGGAGTTCTGCATACAGACGTGGCTGTTGCACCTGAACTTCAAGTTCACTACAATAGGCTTTGCGTCTTAAGGCATCGGCCACCACATTAGCTTTGCCAGGGGTGTAAGAAATTCCCATGTTGTAGTCGGCTATTGTCTCGAGCCATCTCTGTTGGCGGAGATTCAGGTCGGGTTGTGTAAACAGGTACTTCAGGCTTTGGTGGTCGGTGAAGATCTCGCAACGATTACCGACGAGGTAATGTCGCCACAGCTTCAATGCATAAATTACCGCTGCCAATTCGAGATCATGAGTTGGATAGTTTTCTTCGTGAGCACGCAACTGACGAGAGCCATAAGCAATCACTTTGCGTTCTTGCATTAGGACACAGCCTAATCCTTGACGAGACGCGTCGCAATAAATCACGAAGTCCTTCTGAGTATCAGGCGGAGCAAGCACTGGGGGTGAAGTGAGCTTGTCCTTCAGGGCTTGAAAACTTTCTTGACATTTATCAGTCCACTCAAACTTGACGCCTTTGTGAAGCAGGTTAGTCAGAGGCCTGGCAATCTTGGAGAAATTCTCAACAAAACAGCGGCAATAGCTGGCGAGGCCGAGGAAACTTCTGACTTGCTTGACAGTCCTGGGCGGAGTCCAGTCAAGAATAGCCTGGATACGTTCGGGGTTGACGGCAACGCCATCCTTGGAAATCACATGACCAAGGTAGGTTACTTCGGGAAGCCAGAACTCACACTTAGAATACTTAGCATAGAGTTTGTGTTCTCGAAGCTTTTCCAGTATAAGACGAAGATGTTCAGCATGTTCAGCATCGGTCTTGGAGTAAATCAATATATCATCCAGATAAACCACGACGAACTTGTCGAGGTATTCCATGAATATAAAGTTCATCAATCTGGAGAAGGTGGCTGGTGCATTGGTCAAGCCAAATGACATGACAATGTACTCGTATGAACCATAGAGAGTAATGAATGCGGTCTTCGGGATGTCCTCATCACGGACCCGGATCTGATGGTAACCCAACCTTAAGTCAAGTTTTGAAAACACCGTGGATCCAGCAAGTTGATCATAAAGATCATTGATCCGAGGGAGGGGGTACTTGTTCTGTATCGTGGCTTGGTTGATAGGTCGGTAATCTTGGACCAAACGGTTCGTGCCATCACTCTTCTTGACAAAGAGCGAAGGTGCTCCCCAAGCAGAGGAACTAGGACGGATGAAGCCTTTCTCGAGGGCCGTGTCGATCTCCTTCTTCAATTCAAGGAGGTGGTGAGGTGGCATCTTATATGGGCGCTTGGCAATAGGGACGGTGCTAGGCTTCAAGTCGATGACGAATTCAACTTCTCTAATCGGGGGTATCCCCGGCAGTTCTTCTGGGAATACGTCGGTAAAATCACAAACGATTGGGACTTTCTCAATCCCTTCGAGAGGTGCGACATTCAAGGCATATAGAGCATATATACGAGCTTCGGCATTCATCGAAACAATGGCGGTATGACTCAAAATCGCGCCAGAAGGATGAAAAAGTTGGATGACCTTGGTGCCACAATAAAGTGCGGCATTGTGGGTTTTTAGCCAATCCATGCCAAGGATAAGGTCGATGGTGGAGGTTTTCAGAATGTGTGGAGAAACCAGGAACTCAAATCTTTCGATCTCGACAGTGAGGTTTGGTGCAACCATGTCGACACGACACTGGGTACCGGGAGTCCGGACTATTAAGGGGGTATGCATCTTTTCGTGGTAAATGTCATGCTTAGAAGCAAATGCTCCAGACACAAATGAATGCGATGCTCCTGTATCAAATAAAACAGTAGCAGGTATTGAGTTAACGAGGAGTGTACCCATCACAGTAGCGGGCTGTTCCTGAGATGCTTCAACATCAATGTTGTAAGCATGACCACGAGCATGAGGATTTGACCCAGTATTATAGTTGAGGGTCCCATTGTTGTTGCCACGGCCATTTCCACGGCTAGCAGGGTGAACTACCAGTTGACTCTGTCGCTGGGGGCAGTCTCTGGAAAAGTGACCTGGCTGATGGCACTTGAAGCACAGGCCATCCTGAGGACGGAGGGGTGCAGTCTCAGTCTTCGGCTGTCTCGGCGGGGGCGGAGGCAGACGAGGTGCAACATACGACGGCCTTGGAACAGGGGCATTTGGACGATACACACTGTGTGGAAGCCAAACGCGTTGCTTCTGCGCTGTGCCCGAAGATGAGCCAGCATCACGGGGGCGCTTCGCCGAACCACCGAACTTAAGCTGGTGGTCTCAAGGGTGATAGTCTGATTCACCATGGTGGCGAAGTCGGGGAAGACGTGCAAAGCCAGTGCAAGCTGGAGATCTGGGTTGAGCCCATCACGGAACTTCTCTTGCCTACTTGCATCATTGGGGAGGTCACTTGCAGCATAGCGGGAGAGGCGGAGGAATTCCCTCTGATATGCCTCGACAGTTTTTTTTGCCCTGAACGAGGTTGCGGAACTCGGCCTTCATACGGTTCATAATCGCCTGGGGGACATAACGAGCACGGAAGGTAGCCTTGAAGTCATTCCAGGTGACGACAGTCCCTTCAACTAGCGAGCCCTTGTAAGTGTCCCACCACTGAGCAGCGGGGCCACGCAAGAAATAGGACGCAAAGTTGACATAATCAGCGGCGCTCACATTAGCGAACTCCAGCTGTCGAGTGATGTCACGAAGCCAATCATCAGAATCCAGCGGCTGTTCAGGCTGGTGGAAGAGAGGGGGATTGAGACGCATGAAATCCCGCAGAGTAACCACATGCGGCTGATGCTGGTGCTGGTTCTGGTTCTGGTTCTGATTCTGGAGCTGGTCTATGACTCCTTGCATGAACACCTGGTTCATCTGGAACTGCTGCATCATTGCGGCCATGTAGTCCGGCGGCGGAGGTGGATCGTTGGCACCACGACCACGACCACGACCACCACGACCAGCCATCCTGCTAGAATTTAACAGGGGTATTTCAGCGATGAGAATTTTAACGCGATGCCGGAAACGAGTATTAGGTAAAGCGACAACAAAGAGGAGGCGCGGATATATAGGAGTAGTCATATAAGACATACACATCCACACATAGAATCAATCGAAAATCGGGCAGCGTAACGTCGTAGAAATTAAGGAAAAAGGACACACTAGGCGGCGCGCAGACCACGGTAAGGATTACACGACGCGACATAGATTCCACTATGTCAATCACGCCGCAAGAAAACTGTTGGCCACAGGAGTTGATGCCAGAGAACGCGCGGCCTGCCCAGAATGAGAATGGGATCCGCGGTACGGGATCTGGGGTACGACTCCTGCGACACGACTCAATCAATGGGGGAAGCACCAAAAACGCCGGGTGGAATCAAGAGAACATGATCCTAATGTCAGATTTTGTAAAACTTACCAGCAAGGATAAGAGAGCAGATTCCCAGAGCATAGGTAAGGAGAAAAGGATCCTAATACCATAGATATCACACGTAGTGACATTGATGTGGGCCCATAAGCCAAACATTAAGTTAGCGAGTAGTTTTGCAAATACTAGACTCGACTTCGACCAAGGAGTGGTTAGGGGCTTCCTACAGGCAGTCGGCTCTGATACCAACTTGTGACGCCCCCAAAATCAATCCGTGTACAGTAATCATACACACAGGGTACACGACTGAGATTAGGGTGCCACGGTGATAATATCACAGCACAACACTAAACACAAAAGGATAAACCAATATTTTACAATAAAGGGGGTCACGCGGACCCAAATACATAAGTTATACAAGCCATAATATCTGAGTACAGACATAGTTGGTCAAGTTTTTCCTTAAGAAGGCTAGCACAAATAACATCAGAGATACAGATCGAAAAGGCAAGGCATCCTGCCTGGGAGCCACCGAAACTACTCCTGGTCCTGGTCAGCGGGGGTCTCGACGTAGTAGTATCCGCCTCCAGGGTACTCCTGCTCCTGGGCTCCAACGTCGACTGCAGCGGCCGATCAGGCAAAACAGTAAAGGAAATAAAGCAGATGAGTATCTAGTATACCCCCGAGTCTTACGTCCGCTACTAAGCAATATGCATTGTATCAACGGAAAGAAGAGGCTCTATATAGTGGACTGAAAGACAGAAATCCAGAGCAAGGGTAAGAAGCTAGGCCTATCGAAGACTAGCATCTTCTGACGATGTCTTGCAGCATGAGGTAAGAATCAGCCAACAGTTCATATAAAGCATAAAGTAACAACGAAGCAGAAGTTGCTGCAACATTGTATAATATAAGTTGTAATGATTGAAAATAATAATAATGCCTCCGAGTTCCCTTCCTCGACTCCCTGCGAGGAAGAAGACCCGGAACCATACAGTTAATAGTAATAGTTTCTAGTGGTAAGATCCAGCTTCAGCATAAAGCGTCCTGTTACCGTGGACACGGCTATTCGAATAGATTAATCTTCCCTGCAGAGGTGCATTGGCGTGACTCTACGACGCTCGGATCTCCAGGATGGCGGGAACCTTGTTAGGGAACGCTCCACCAAAGCTATCCGACACAAAGTAGCCCATCCTTCGGCAATCAACAGAGAGGTCATCCGCCGGACTATATCCTATGTACGCCGGGCTTTGGACCCTAACCCGAACGTACTCCTGCACGGTGCGTGACTGGCCGGTGAAGCAAAATCAAAGCAAATACAAATACACCGCTCGAGCAAGAGAAGACAACACCACTTCCCGGCAATCAGCCCGCGGTACTGCTGACGTCTGAAGACCCTCGAACGAGACTACGATGCAGGGGAGCCCACACTCCTTATCCCACGTGTAGGTAGTGCGTACAAGCCAAAAGGCTACTCAAGACATCCGCCGAACCATTTAGCATTTTAATTAACCTGCGTGACAACCGTTATCGTTTCCTCGACTTAACCGACCCGCGGTCAACGACAGCAGTCAGGACCACCAGTACATCGGTGCCTGCCCTGTCGTCCCACCAAGTCACCGCGGTTACCAACAAGGGGAACCGTTTCCTTACCCTGTCTCGCGTTTGCTCTTGGTAGAGCTCGACTTTCGTGGTTTGGTAACTCTCGCGAGATACGAGCAGGGGCCAAGCACGCCAGTAACGTCGGTCGTACCCTCCCTGTCATTCCCGACAATATACCTCTCGCGGGCACCGTTGGATCGCCCGACTTCTTACCTTTAAGGACAACCGCTGTCCAGGACCCTATGGCGGCAAGACAAAGTCAGCCTCGAGTGGAGTACAAGGATTACTCCTAGATAGCTCACACTTGAGGTGACTAGGCATAACCCAGATAGGGGCCTTTGGCGGTGTCTGCTTTGTACCGTACCTGTGCAGTTGTATATATTGTATCCGTGTTCACTCCCCTGAGTGATCACGTCCCGCTATCTAGTCCTAGCTAATAATGCGCAGGGCTCACTGCTGAATATATGCATATTTATAACAGGCAGCATAGGATAAAGGAAGGTACATCAAGGGGCGACAAAAGCAGGCTATGCAATTGAATAGGATTGTAACGTAGCAGCAGCAGTAACAATTCCTAGTGCAAGAAAGTACGGAAAGGTAGGCGATATCTGGGGAAGAGAATGGCTCTGCTTGCCTGGAAGCTCGACGGTAGGGGCAGGGTCGTCGACGAAGTAGTCGTACCCGGCAGCGGTGTAGTCGGCGGTAGCAGCGGGGTCTACCGAAGATTAAGGGGGGGAGGAAACAGTAAATACACAACAATGATATACAAACATATGCATGACATGACAGATGAAATGTTAACGGTGTTCTAACGCAGTGCAATATACGTAGCTCGGAGCGGGAATTCATCCGGGGATGAACTGCCAGCTCCGGGGTGATTACCGTACAGGGTGTCCGGAGGGGGAAGGATCAAGCCGGAGGTGTCGTGGACATCCTACAAACATAAGGGGGGGTGTACCCGTGTTAGTTGAACCATTCCGGACAACTTTCGTGTTCGAGATAAATTCATCCGGGTACTTTTTATCGGTACCGGAAATTATCGACAGACAGCCCGGAGGGGGGAATGTCGATGATCGGTGTGTTAGGGGTGTGTGGTGAGGGTATGGATAGCGTATTCTTATTCGTTGTATTTTTCTGATCAACTTTCATGTATAAAGTTTTTCGATCCGAGTTACGGTTTAAAAGATATTGAATTTCTAATATTTAAATGATTTTTGGAATTTTTGGAATTTCTTTTATTATTAAAATCAACATTATCCAGAACAGTGCAGTTTGACTGGTCAAACCTGACCAGTGGGACCCACTGGTCAGCCTCACAGTGACATAATAAATCATTTTATTTGGTTAAATAATAATGGGCCCACATGTCATACTCAGCTAAACTATTAATCCATTTAATTAACCAAACGGACAGTGGGACCCATGTGTAAGTGGCACAGTACTAATTAAACAGTTTTAATTTATTTAAAAGGCCTAGGGCCACCTGTAAGTGACTTGCTAGTTAACTAAAAGTTTTCTTATTGTTTTAATTTGCAGGTTAATTAAGGGGCATGGCCCACCTGTCACACGGTATAGGAGGGGGGGTTACTGGATAAACTGGGGATTAGCCAGGGGGTCAATCCAGGCGGGCACCGTGCGCACGGCAAGGCAAGGCTCGACGGCCATGGCCGTGGCCACTGGCCAGCGACGGTGCGGCGGCGGTTGGAGGCGGCCATGGGGGCGCGGGTGGGCCGCCACCAGCGCGGTGAGGCGCGGGCATGCCCGTGCGTGGCCAGGCCAAGCAGCGGCGGGGCGAGCACGAAGCTCCAGCCCACTGACAATGGCGGCTCGGCGGGGGAACAGGCGCAACGTCTTCGATTTCGGCCGGAAAAGAGGGGGAATGGGTATGGAGCTCACCCAAGAGCGCGATGGGGGGGTCGGGGGTGCTCGGGGAGGGCTCGGAGTGGCCTGGGCGTCGAAGCCAACCGGCGGCTGGAGCTTGAAGACGAGCTCGATCCCGCGGCTGTGGTGGCTCCCGGGGCAATTCAACGGGCGCAGGTGAGGTGGACGACGTCGATGGTGCTCCTGGCGTCGTCTTGGAGCTTGAGGTGGAGGTCGGCCGCGTCGACGGCGAGGCCACGGGGATGGCCGCGCGTTTCTGCAGGGGGGGGCGAACGTGGGGGAGCAAAGGGGAAAAAGGGGGGCGCTAGGGTTGAGGGAGGGGTCGGGGCAGGGGCTTTAATCCGCCCGGGGAAACCACGGATGAGCTCCACGGAGGGGGGGGGGCGCCGGTGGCAGTGGAGATGCCTGCCACGGCCTCCCCTGTACGGAGGTGGAAGAAGGGGGGGGGTTGGCTGGGCCAGTCGGGCCGTTTTCGGTGGGGGTTGGGTTAGTTGGGCTGCGGGGGTGGGCCTCTTTGCTTTTCGCAATTTCTAGTATTTACAATTTGTGCTGCTGTACTGTTTGATTTAATCAAACAAGCAAATGAGTTTTGTAAAATAAGTTGCTTGTTGCATAATTAGAATAACCCCATATTGAGTCACCAATATGGCGGGATTCGGTGCGGGATCCACCAATATGGCAGGAGTCAGGACTACCGCCACGGTGCACGAGTTGCTGTCGACCATGCTGGGGACCGGTAGGGGCCCTTGTCCACCACGCGCTTGCCAGTTTGCTAGTGACTGCATCATATCAAGAAGGATGACCTTCATCATTGATACGACCCAAACGTATCTATAATTTCTGATTGCTCCATGCATGTTTTGTTTGATATTGCTATGATCTAGATACACTTTCATACACTTTTGATCATATTTGGACTAACTTATTAACTCAGTGCACCACAGTGCCAGTTCCTGTTTTCTGCTGTTTTTCTATTCCAGGTTTCCCCCATATTAAAAGTGCTCCAAAAATTCAGGAAAATCGGATAAAAAATCAGCGCAACGGAACCTTCCAGATCCCCGAAGGAGGGTGAGAGGGGCCCCACCTGGTGCCTAATAACCCTCAACTGTAGGGGATCGAGATAGTCTTCGCGGGCAAGATAACCCAATTTATTGATTCGACACTTGGGGACACAAAGAATACGTACAGGATTTGACAATTGAGTTGTCAATTCAATCGCACCTGAAAT
The DNA here is from genome assembly GCA_950022295.1 of Bromus sterilis. Lineage (NCBI taxonomy): Eukaryota > Viridiplantae > Streptophyta > Magnoliopsida > Poales > Poaceae > Bromus > Bromus sterilis. The sequence goes on along the minus strand of OX465596.1, from coordinate 338,535,205 downwards.
AAACACTTGCTTGCACAAAGGTATTAGTAGCAACTGTGATATGGTAGTGGTGGTAATGATAATAGTGGTGATAGTGATAGTGGAACAGCAAAGGTAAACAACTAGTAACCAGCAGAAGGAAAACACTGTAGGCTAGGGAGATGGATGGTTGGGCGCTGCTTGGATGAGAACGAACATGTAACAAATTCTAACTTGGGCAAGGCTCACAGAAAACAAAGGATCATCTAGGCAAATATCAAACATCAAGCATGTATCCCAAGGTAGTTGTACGTGCTTGCAATAAGAACTTTGCACAACATCTTTTGTCCTACCCTCCCGCTACAAACGGGGCCAAAAGGAACTTAGGGAGATTAAGGTACTCCTGTCAAAGAGCACCGGAACAAAGCATTAAAAATTCATGGATACACGAAATCCTCAAATTATAGTCCATCCCCTTTGGTGTCCCAAGCTGTCACCATTGGGATCGCCGGTTCCGGACTATAATAAGTGCATACAACTCATAGATAGGATCAAGAACACCACAAACTCAAGAAAAAAAGGGTGATCAGATCTGAAATCATGGCACTCGGGCCCAAAGTGACAAGCATTAAGAGCAACAAGTTGTAACAGAGATGATAAACACCAAGTAGATGATATGCAACATGCCCCCAACAATATGATTGAACTATTACATGATCTAACTCATCCAATCCCTACCATCCCCTTTGCCTACAGTAGGGAATTACTCACACATGAGAGGAGAAGTCATGGAGGGGTGATGGAGAGGCGATGATGATGACGATGGTGATGATTTCCCCCTCACCGGAGGCCAATTCAGCCTCCAGATTAGCTCTCCGAGGAAGAACAGAGGGTTGCGGCGGCTCCGCGACGTAGATTGGAAAAGCGACTTCTGTTTCGGGGTTCCTGCGTCGGGAGAATAAATAGGGGCCAAGGTAGGTCACCAGGGGGTGTGGGACCCAGCCAGGAGGGCAGGTGGCGCGGCCAGGGGCTGGGCCGCGCCAGGCACCCTCCTGGCTGCCCTGTGGCCCCCTTTGGCCTGGTGGAAGCTTCCGGAACACAGATTTTTTATATATATTTTTGGAATTTTTCCAGCGTACCTAAATGTCCAGAAACCTACACAAAAGAAAACAACACTGGTAGCTCTGCTGAAAACAGCGTCAGTCCGGGTTAGTTTCGTTCAAATCATGCAAGAATGAAGGCAAAACAATAGCAAAAGTGTTTGGAAAAGTAGATACGTTTAGGACGTATCAACTCCCCCAAGCTTAGCCATTGCTTGTCCTCAAGCAATTCAGTTCAACGAACTGGACGCGACAAAGAAAACTTTGACAAACTCTTTTTCTTCATTAGATGTATATAAGCATGTACTACGAAAGAGTTTAGCAAGTTTTGACACCATGCTACAAGGACAATGCACGAAGCAATCCTTCTTTCATGTAATCAGTCACAAACAAACAAAAAGTAAACAATATGCTGCTGAAAATCAATCTAAGATCACAATGCACATAGCATGAACATATCAGAGTGGTATCTCGCTACCCTCCATGAGTGAAGCAAAACATAAATGCAGAAACTCCTCCGGAGTTTTAAAGGAGACTAGAACTTAAAGTAAGAAACACCACAAGCATGCAGAAGACAATGTGGTACTTTGGGAAAATGCATGTTACACTAAGAATCAAAAATATGCTCTCATAGTTGGTGCTTTGGAGAAAGGAAGGTGGAGACTCTCGAACCGTGGCTTTTGATGGCAAGGTTGAAAACCCGTGAAAGGAAGCAAAGACTAAACATGTGCCAGAGCTCTTGGTTTTGAAAACAAAGATAAAACTCTTTTGAGAGGTACAACTTTCCAGTCAACGGTGAACGGTAAAGGTCTCTCAATATCTCCCATGCCAACCATATTAATGCCTTTTGCTTACACATGTTCCCTTATCCATAAATCCTTTGATGGTCTACGGAACCTTTTATTTTGCCTGAAGGATGGAAGGAGGATATCGTTCCATCTATCATAAGCAGCATTTGGTCCATTTCACTCCATCATCAAGTATGGGGGAGGTGTAACTCTCATATTTTTTTATTGACTAGTTAAAACTTCCGTCAAAATATTTTTGGCATGAAAGATACTGATTTTCCCTCACCGCACCATGAGATTGTACGGTTACAAAGGGGAAGCTTTTGAATAAATTTCGAGATGGCACAAGAAAGTCTAAGTTAGGAGTAGCCGGTAAATACCACATATAGGTAGGTATGGTGGGCTCAAATGGAACAACTGGGTTTAGAAAGGTGATTGTGGAAGCACAAGCAGAATTCCGCTTGGTGCTAGAGGAAGGCTAGCAAAAGACGGGGAAGAGACCAACTAGAGAGCATAACAGTCATAATCATGCAGAGCGACAAAGCAACATTGAATCGGGCATGAAAGTGATATAACTCACCCTGAAGTAAAAAGATAATCAAGGCAGAACAGACTTTTTAGTCTTAACATGCGTGAACATGTGCCAAGTCAATCCAATAATCCCCCGGAGGGAAATACCACTTCAATATTCCACACCATGAACAATGCAATGCATGTCAATCATCTCAAGCAACACATTATAAACTCTAGCTATTTGAGACTAACCACAAAGAAAGCATGAACCACTGGGAAAGCATTGTAAACATAACACTATGTCTTTACAAGCTGGTCTCTAATCATAAGTACAGGCATATGTACAAAAGTAGAAACAAAAAGAGTTCATATCGGCTTTCCTTATTGTATCCCTTCTGTCGATCTTCGTCATTACTGCCTTGTCACTTGCACGATCGAACGTAGGAAATTATAATCATCACGGACTCGAGCTGAACTCTGAAAACAAAGCAAACTAAAGAGCAAAGGAAACATATTGTTGGGTTTTTTAAAGTTTAACGAAAGCAAAAGAAAGGAGAATTGAAAACTAGAAGAACAAAGAAGAACAGGCAAAAACTTGCAAAAAGATAAAAGCGAACCAACGGTAGATACAAAGGAAAGGGGAGGAGAGCACGTACTCCCCCAAGCTTAGGCTTTTGGCCTAAGTTGGGCTCTTCTACTGCGGTCCCGCGGAGCTTCCTGCTCCGGGGTAATGGTAATCCCACGGGTTGTATGAGCCCTCCGGTGCGTACACTGAAGTCCTCGGATCCTCCCACGTGGAAGAGGAAGGTCCCGACCCCCATCCAGAGGAAGACCCTTCACCCCAGGGGGTGACGGTCTCCTCCTGAACTGGTGGATATACCACGTGCTCCTCCTCGTCTGGCTCGACCCCCTCCGTGGGGTCGTGAAACTGGTATCTCCCCATGATCTCATCAAACTCGGCCACTGAAAAAAGAAATCCGTTCCTGCGAGAAAAATCAAACACAAGTGGTGCAGGTAGACGGACAGCGCATTCCACACCGTCTTTAAACCGCAAAACATAATCAAGTGCATAGCGGTCAGAGGCCTTAGTAACAAAGAAATGCCTCTTCATGGCAGCCAAGTCAAGGCTAACAAAAGGAAAGACTGTATCATCTGGGCGCGGTTCTCCTTGGAGAAACTGCAAAAGAAGTGTGACATAGACGCCACCAAAGAGGTCCCCATTGTTACTATTAGTAGCAAGGCGTTTCGCGATAAGCGAACCCACATGATACTCGTGCTTCTCTGAGAGGGCATTCGCCATGATAGCAGTATCAGGCGTAGAAGTGCTGCTCGTGTTGTCTCGAGCCAACACTCCTCTAGCAATATAATAGGCGAAATACCTGAGGTGAGGGAACATAATGTTGGAAATCTTCTGAAGGTTGGATGCCCTCACTTCAGTGTTACAGAACGAGTCGAGGAGGGTGTTGAGTGCAACAGTTTGGACATTTTTCCTCTTCTTCTTTTCGACCAAGCCTGGCAAACCTAAAGCTTCACAAAATATACTCATAGGCATGGTCAGCAACCTTTCATAAAGTCTAAACACCACAGTATCATTGTCAGGATAAAACCTAAAACTGTTAACAAAAATAGCGGTGAGTGTCTTGTACTGTGGTACACGGCTCGTAACGAGCCGTGTTAAACCTGCATGGGCACACAGAGCATAGAACTCTTCTCGTATGCCGTCATCCTCCATGAAGTCTTCGCATGGAAATGCCATAGCTCTTGCGGGTGACGCATCCAACATCTCCATGGGTACGATATCTTCATTATAGCTCACCCTCGTGGCCGAAGGTGAAGCTGCGGAACGCGTAACACGGCTAGAGCGCTCAGGCTTCTTCTTCCCAAGCCACTTTCCTAGCCTCTCCATTTCTGAAATTTTTAACAATTCACAAAAACGAGGATTTAAGCAAAACTAGTTTGGGAAAAACATTCTATTTACTTTACCAAGGCTCAAACTAGCAACAAAACTTGAAAAATAAATTTCTACACAAGCATTTAAGCTCAACTAGACAGCACCAAGAACCACTAAATACTCACTAATGAAGCCACCAACTAGAAAACAAATTGGAGGGGTGAGGGAGTCACATACCAGAGAATATTTGTCCCAAATTTCAGCTCAAATGAGTGGTTGTAGAGGGAGATCAAAGTTCCGTGCTCAAGAACAGCAAGAACACGAAACTAGAGCAAGAACACGAGTTTTCGGGGTGAAAGAGAGAGAGAGTGGAAGAAGAGATGCCAGCAGGGGGTGCCTGTGGGCCCTAGGAGGGTGGGTGGCGCGGCCAGGAGCTGGGCCGCACCACCTGGCCTCCTGGGCCAGGGGTGGACCCCCCCTGGTCAGCCACAGGTACCCCCTGATGGATTTTTACCTGGAAATTTTTATTTTGAAATTTCTGGAATTTTCTGGGCAACTTCACTGTAGAGAATTTTTCAAAGTTCAAAAAGCTGCAAAAAACTTTCGTGAACTTGAGACAAAAGTTAGAACAAGTGAAGTTTTAAACAAAAACTTGGGTATAGCAAGGAGAATAAAAGCTAAAGGAAATGAAAACATAACAAGCTCAACTTTTTTACTTATATAAAACTTGCTAGTTAGCAAGGTTGATCAAGTCTTACCAACATACCGGTGATATATAGCACAGAAACTCTCGCCTCTTATGAAGTGATCATTGCACTCTCACTTTAATGGACATGGTCCCCACCATAATTGTTTTGTATTTGTGGTATACATGTAGTGGACAATCCCATACTCCAATCTTCACGATCTCGATATTCTCAATGGAGTTAAGGCCATGCCTTTTGTCGATTTTCTTTGGAAAATACACCGTGTGTTCTTTGTCATTTACGTTGAAGGTAACCTTCCCTTTATTGCAATCAATAACGGCACCTGCGGTGTTAAGAAAAGGTCTACCAAGGATAATGGACATGCTCCCATCCTCGGGCATTTCAAGCACAACAAAATCAGTAAGTATTAAGCAATTGGCAACTTCAACAGGAACATCCTCACAAATACCGATCGGGACGGCCGTGGACTTGTCGGCCATCTGAAGAGAGATATCTGTAGGAATTAGTTTCTCTAAACAAAGCCTTTTGTAGATAGAGAAGGGCATAACACTCACTCCTGCACCAAGATCACATAAGCCAGTTCTAACATAATTATTCTGTATGGAGCAAGGAATGGTGGGTATACCTGGATCACCGAGCTTCTCAGGAATCTTGCCACTGAAAGAGTAGTTAGAAAGCATAGTAGATATTGCCTCATTAGGGACTTTTCTTTTATTAGTAACAATCTCTTTCATATATTTTGAGTAAGGAGGTAATTTAATAGCATCAGTCAAAGGAATTTGAAGAAAAAGAGGTTTCATCCACTCACAAAACTTGTTATAGTGCTCTTCTTCTTTGGATTTGACGGACTTGCTTGGGAAAGGCATGGGTTTCTGTACCCATGGTTCTCGTTCCTTCCCATGTCTCCTTGCAAGGAAGTCTTCTCTAGTATACTTCTTGCGCTTATCGGGTGCTTCTTCTTCACGAACCTCGGGTGGATCATTCTTTTCAGTATCTTTTTCAGGTTCAGCACCGTCTTCAGTCTCAGCATCGGATGTAGATATGCTGTTTGGATCCACAGCTTGTTCTTCTTCTTCTATAGGATCATTAGAATTGTCAGCTTCCTTGTGTTGCTTTTTCTTCTTCTTCTTCTTTGGGGAGCTAACAATTTCTTCTTCCTGCACTTGAGAATCTTGCTCGATCCTCTTTGGATGCCCCTCTGGATAGAGAGGGTCCTGGGTGTGTGTTCCACCCCGGGTCTTTATACCGTAAGCTTGTAAATTTTCCTTTTTGGCATTATTAGGAAGCAAATCTTTTTGCACATTAGAAATTTGTTCAAGCTGAGTTTGAACCATATGAAAATGCTTCACAAGACATTTAACATCATTAACTGTTCTACCTAGAACATCAAGCAAACTTTTGATAGCAAGAGTATTATCATGCAACTGACCTTGTATCTTCTTATTGAAGTGATTCTGCTTTATAATAAAATTATCAAGCTCATCTAAACATTGGTCAGGAGGTTTACCTTTAGGGATGTCACTTGCATTGAAATCTAAAAGAGAGTGTACTTCTACCATAGGAGGGTGAGTGGTAGGCTCACACAACTTCTCAATTGGAGGTAGATTCTTCACGTCGTTAGCTTTAATACCTTTCTCTCTTATGGACTTCTTTGCTTCTTGCATATCTTCCGGGCTTAGGACTAGCATGCCCCTCTTCTTTGGTGGTGGAGGTGGTTCAGGCACGGACCAATCATCATGGTTTTTGGCAATTTTGCCCATCAATTCTTCCGCATCGTCCGGTGTTCTTTGCCTGAAAGAACAACCAACACAACTATCTAGGTAGGATTTAGACCCATCGGTTAGACCAGCATAAAATATATCAAGTAATTCATTTTTAGGGATTTCATGTCCCGGTCTAGCTTTTAGCAAACTGCAAAATCTCCCCTAAGCTTTAGGGAGATGCTCATCCTGCAACTGTTTAAAGTTATAAATTCTTTGTAAAGCAGCATGTTGCATATGGGCAGGAAAATACTTATCAATGAAAGATATAGCCATATCTTGAGGACTCTGAATGGAACCACATGGTAGTTCATCGTACCATGCTCTAGCATCTCCTTTCAAGGAAAAAGGAAGAAGCTTGGTCACATAAAAGTTCCGGATCCTTTCATATGTGGTAAACAAGCCGCCTAACTCAGTGAGTTTGGTCAGGTGCCCGATAGCATCATCATTTTCTCTGCCATAAAAGGGATCAACTTCAACTGTGGATATAAGTGAAAGGTCAACAGAGAAATCAAAATCAGGATCAGCTATGCGTATAGGAGATGTAGCAAAAGTAGGATTAGGAGTAAACTTGTTCTTCAGGGAGTGTTTTGCTAGCAACTTCTTTATAGTAGCAGGGTCGGAATCAGCACATTCATTAAGTTCCCTGCAAAAATCATCATCAATTGTAATATAATCATCCTCAAGGAGTTTCTCCTTAAGGTCAGCAAAGTTATGAATTTTCCCAATAGGAGTTTGGATAACAGGAATTTCAACACCCGAGAGTCGGGCAGCAGCAGCAATCTGTTCTTCTATAAAAGAACCAAGTGAACCTGTAGTCTCAAAAGTAGTAGAAGCATCATCAAAAGTATCTAACATATTGCCAGACTCAGAAGAAGTAGCATGTAATTGAGGTGAATCAAACTGACTCATAACCGAAGGTGAATCAAGTTTAGCACTAGTGCTAAGAGCAATACCTCGTCTCATACGGGATGGTAGGATCGGAACTCTAGGGTCTCCCTTCTTACCCATAGTGGATAACATGCAGCAGGTAGGATACTTCGAGTAGACCTGTAAATAAAGCTATGGTCCCCGGCAACGGCGCCAGAAAACAGTACTTGATAACCCTCAACTGTTGGGGATCGAGATAGTCTTCGCGGGCAAGATAACCCAATTTATTGATTCGACACTTGGGGACACAAAGAATACGTACAGGCTTTGACAATTGAGTTTTCAATTCAACCGCACCTGAAATAAAAACTTTCTTGCACAAAGGTATTAGTAGCAACTGTGATATGGTAGTGGTGGTAATGATAATAGTGGTGATAGTGATAGTGGAACAGCAAAGGTAAACAACTAGTAACCAGCAGAAGGAAAACAATGTAGGCTAGGGAGATGGATGGTTGGGCGCTGCTTGGATGAGAACGAACATGTAACAAATTCTAACTTGGGCAAGGCTCAGAGAAAACAAAGGATCATCTAGGAAAATATCAAACATCAGGCATGTATCCCAAGGTAGTTGTACGTGCTTGCAATAAGAACTTTGCACAACATCTTTTGTCCTACCCTCCCGCTACAAACGGGGCCAAAAGGAACTTAGGGAGATTAAGGTACTCCTGTCAAAGAGCACCGGAACAAAGCATTAACAATTCATGGATACACGAAATCCTCAAATTGTAGTCCATCCCCTTTGGTGTCCCAAGCTGTCACCATTGGGATCGCCGGTTCCGGACTATAATAAGTGCATACAACTCATAGATAGGATCAAGAACACCACAAACTCAAGAAACAAAAGGGTGATCAGATCTGAAATCATGGCACTCGGGCCCAAAGTGACAAGCATTAAGAGAAACAAGTTGTAACAGAGATGATAAACACCAAGTAGATGATAGGCAACATGCACCCAACAATATGATTGAACTATTACATGATCTAACTCATCCAATCCCTACCATCCCCTTTGCCTACAGAAGGGAATTACTCACACATGAGAGGAGAAGTCATGGAGGGGTGATGGAGAGGCGATGATGATGACGATGGCGATGATTTCCCCCTCACCGGAGGACAATTCAGCCTCCAGATTAGCTCTCCGAGGAAGAACAGAGGGTTGCGGAGGCTCCGCGACGTAGATTGGAAAAGCGACTTCTGTTTCGGGGTTTCTGCGTCGGGAGAATAAATAGGGGCCAAGGTAGGTCACCAGGGGGTGTGGGACCCAGCCAGGAGGGCAGGTGGCGCGGCCAGGGGCTGGGCCGCGCCAGGCACCCTCCTGGCTGCCCTGTGGCCCCCCTTTGGCCTGGTGGAAGCTTCCGGAACACTGATTTTTTATATATATTTTTGGAATTTTTCTAGCGTACCTAAATGTCTAGAAACCTGCACAAAAGAAAACAACGCTGGTAGCTCTGCTGAAAACAGCTTCAGTCCGGGTTAGTTTGTTCAAATCATGCAAGAATGAAGGCAAAACAATAGCAAAAGTGTTTGGAAAAGTAGATTCTCAAAAGAGAGCCACCAAGAAGCAACCCACTACTATCCTGCTTAGAAATTTTTATGTTGGGATTACTCCTTGGAATAGGTTCATATTAGATACTGCCATCAGTGGGAATTTCCTAGAGGCCCCAATTTGGGAGTCTCTTAATGTAATTGAAAATCTTGTTGGAAACCTCCTTGTTGCTAGCATACAAGAAGATATAACTCTAGCTCACATTATGAAGAAACTTGAAAAGATAGAGTTAGAAATACCAAGTATAACTAGGATAAATGAGTTGGATCGCAAGATTCAAGGGAATTTGAATAGACTTGATAGCTCCATGCATAAAATTATTAAAACTTTTGGGACCATCAAATTCCATGATATGAATCCTTATAGGATTGAGAAGATTGAGGAAATCATTAATACTCTAGGAACTAATTTCTCCTCAATCAAACCAAAAAAGGTAACAACTCCGGCCAGAAAGGAACCTAAGTTCAACTATGTCCCTAAGGTTCCCCTACCCAAAACTAATCCACCCATGGCCAAGGAAGTTGAAACTGTGAAAACTTTGGAAGAAATACCTCTCTTTGATAAATTTATAAATGAATCTCCCATTGATTCTCCGCCTTTTGGTTTTATCCTTAGATTTATCTTCATTAGGTCTTTATTTGAAAGACCTCTTAAGACTAGTTGTACAATTGAAGAGCTTTTTGATGATCTTGATGATGGTTCGATTGATACAACTTGATATTTTGCCTTATGCCTAGCTTAAAGGCGTAAAAGAAAGCGCTTATTGGGAGGCAACCCAAGATGTTTTTACTTCTGTTTTTAGTGGCCTTGATGATTTTTACTACTGTAGCAACATCATTGTATCTTAATTTTTCAAGCTTTGTGCCAAGTATAGCCTCATATGACAAGAGAAGTAAAAGTTGTGACATGTTGTCCAAAAAACAGATTCTGTCCTCGTGACGGGAAAAATCAGAATAAATCACCAGTTCATCTTTTTTAGCTGAATTTTTTACACAGTGTGATCTATACAATCACGGAACTTTCATATGTTCTGAGTTTTTTTATTCGAGTTGCAGAAGTACCCCTAAAATATTCTTTACTACCTGTTGTTCTGTTTTTCACAGATTCTTCCACGTTTTGTCTCTCCTAATTTTTGCAAACCTTAAGCTTGCTTTTTATTTGCAAAAACCTTTTGGAAATCTTGATAAACAGTAAATCTTCAAGAATATCTTTATATCCAGTGGGGAAAAATTATTTATTAAGGGTACTAACCTCTCTAATCATCTTATGATGAGTTGTTCATGAAGGGAGTTTTCAAGTGTGCGATGGAAGATGATGAAAGAAGATTCGGGAGTGTCAAGCGCTCAAGCTTGGGGATGCCCCCATGCATCCCCAAAAAATATTCAAGGAGACTCAAGCGTCTAAGCTTGGTGATACCCCCGAGCATCCCCTTCTCCATCAGCAATCATCAGTTCGTCCTTCGTCTCACTATATTTTTATCACTTCATGCGTTATGTGCTATGCTTGGAGCGTCTCGCTCTTAGGTTTAATTTTAGTTTTCTTTAGCTTTTCTTGATGTTCATAAAAAGTTAGATCCCGTCTTACTTTGTGTGGGAGAGAAACACGCTCCACTTTCAAAATCTAGAACACATCATAGGATTCTTCATGCTATCTTTTTGCTGTTGTGAGTTCTTTATCTTTTTCTTAGCTACTGCCCTGTCTAGTTTTTTTGTCTTAGTTTGTCTTAGCAAGAGCATTGGATTTTGTTTAGTTTGTCGCTGGAACTCTCTTTAGTTTTCATGTTTATCTTGTTAAGAGAGTTGGTTGTTGCACTGAGTTATGTCTTGTTTTTGAGAAGTAGGTAATTGAGGTTGCTATTTAATTTCAGTAGTAACTTGCAATAATTTTGAGGTATTGATGTCAGTAATGTTTGAACTTTTGGTGTCAAGAGCTCTAGCCTATTAGTGATAGGTGTCGTATTTTTGGCAATTCGTGTTTATTTTCAAAAACCTACAAAACTAGTTGAGAACTCTAGCTACTATATGGATCACTACTCTTCTGAGGGGTCGAATATTAGAGTACACTCACGTATCATGAGTCGAGGGTGTGCAAGGATAACCAAACCCCCATACACTCCTCCTCGGGGTACTTGTCTCTTTGTGAACCTCCTCATTACATTGAGATTTACCGATAATAAGTGCATGAGTTCTTCGGACTAATGTAAGTATTGAAAGTTGACACTTCCACCTCCTCATATTTGCTAGCCTTTCATGTGCCGTGCATTGCCTTCTTCTCACTCCGAGAGTTGGCGTCCACCTTCGCCGGTACATCCAAACCCTTGGCATGATACACTCTTTCATCATAAACCTCCTTATATCTTTCCTCAAAACAGCCACCATACCTACCTATCAAGGCATTTCCATAGCCTTTCCGAGATATATTGCCATGCAACTTCCACCTCTTCATGACTTGATCTTCATGGCATACATGTTCCTGCTACACTGGCAGTGGCATACATTGCATACATCATGATAGCTACATCTTCTTTATGATTTGAGTACCTTGTAAAGTGTGAAAGGTCTTCTATACCCTCTTGTAAATTAGCGTGTTGCCCTTAAGTGAGGAAAAGATCCCAAAGTGGACAAAATAAATGATCCCAAAGAGGACAAATGACAGTTAAATAGAAAGAGCCATTGAGGCCACCAAAAATAGAAAAAGAGAGAAAAAGAAATAAAAAGAGAGAAAGGGGCAACACTAATATCCTTTTGAAAGATCCACAATAGTACTCCCTTTTATCCTTGTACTCCATAGAGATGATCATGCATATAGTTATGTGGGGACCTTTACACTATAGAATTTGGCTTGCATATTCCAAGGATGAGCCTCCTCAAAAGAGCTCTAGGTCTTCATGAGAGAGCAAGTTACATGCACCCCCACTAGTTCCATTGGAGAGCTTTTCAGCACATATGTGCATCCGTTGCATGGCAATCCCTACTCCTCACATCATATCTATCATTTGGCCTTCTCACCTATGATTGTCCTCATTGATGTGAGCCTTTCTCATCCTTTTTGTCTTCCTCCTCCACCATATTCTCTCTTTTCCATCCTAAGTGTCAACTCTCGTGCTTACGCTCATCCATTGCATGAGTGCTCAAAATATCGAAAAGGAGTGGATCAAATTGACTTGTACCTGGCTAGTGGTCTGGGGACGAGTCAAGATAAGATTCCAAAGAAGACCAAGTGTGAAACTTTAGTAGATTGAGTTATCAACACAAAAATACTTTTTTCTCGTATTCCCTATCCACCTTCTTGCACGCAAACACCATCTGGAGATATTCGAGTCACGGACAGCAAGAGATCTTGCACCTAATGTTCTTTCGTTGCTTGTTTCAATGCTAATATAGACTCTTTCATGTTATGACTTGAATTGAATTACATACCTTGATTTCTTTACTTTTCAAAGTTCTTATATGGTTGCTAGCATGTCACCACAGAAATTATGCCTGTTATCATGTACCTACCCGAGGACGAGCAGGAATTAAGCTTGGGGATGTTCATACGTCTCAAACGTATCGATAATTTCTGCTCGCTTGATACGTCCCAAACGTTATAATTTCTGCTTGCTCCATGCATGTTTTGTGTGACTTTGCCATGATTTGCTTGAACTTTCATACACTTTTGAGCATATTTGGACTAATCTATGAACCCAGTGCACACATCTGCCAGTTGTTGTTTTCTGCTGTTTTTGTATTTCAGGTTTTCCGACCATTAAGAGTGCTCCAAAAAATCCGGAAAAATCAGATAAAAAATCAGCGACTCGGAAGCTTCCGGAGACACCAAAGGAGGGAAGGGGGGCCACCACAGGGACTCCAGAAGGGTCCCTGGCGCGGCCCCACCCTAGGTCGCGCCAGGGAGCCTCCTGGCTGCCCTGTGGCCCCTCTCGGTGCCCTCCTTCGCCTATATTTAGCCCTCGGGGTGGAAACCCCTAATATCGATCTCTTTTCCGCGATCTCGCCTCTGTACCGCCGCCGCCGCCGTTCCTAGATCGGGGCTGCCTAGAGAAGCTGCCCCGGCACCCTGCCGGGAGGAGGAACCCCCTCCGGGAGACCATCCATAGCCATGGACGCCCCCCGTATGTGTCGTGAGTAGTTTCCCTTGGACCATGGGTCCGTGACCAGTAGCTATGTGATGTACTTCTCTCCCCTCTTTGTGCTTCCACTTTTGAGACCTCGTGAGCTGCCTCACATGATCGAGGCACTATTGTAATATCTGCTATTGCTATGCTGAGTTTTCTGGGATCTGATGGATTATGAGACTATGTTCAGATTGTGATGAGTAATATATTTGGCTCTTCTCTTTTATATTTTGTTCTTGAGTAAATTCTTGCATGTTCTCCGTTGCCGTATTTTACTTTGGCCAAGTGATTTGTTGCAACTCCAAGAGGGAGCGTTATGCTTGATTGTGGGTTCAGCCCCTTGATGTCTAGCTTGAGTGACAGAAACATGAGACTAGGGGATGTGTTGTTGCCACCAGGGATAAAACAACGGTGCTTGTATCCGCGGGTGCAAGGATTGTTTACTTTACGCAAAGTTATTTTAATGCAGTTGTCTGTTGCTTTGAGTTTACACTTTGGGTGGGATTCACAACTTAATACCAGCGAGATGTTCTGGATAGATATCTCAAGGTGGATGATTCGTAGTAGATGCAGTTGGATTTCGGTCTACTTACCTTGGCGTACTTCCCATTGCTTTTGAGCCCTTCCTTTCTTTGCAGCGTAGTTAGCATTGTGGTACCTTCATAATTCTGTCAATTGCCTAGCTGTGATTTGTTTACCTCGCTAGCACTTTTATCGTCTTTTGGGAGAGAGACATCACTAGTGAAAATCACGGGACCCCGGTCCATCTTCACATTATTGTTTACACCCTTAGTTTACTTTCAGTCTTTACTTTCAGTTTCCACTATTATTATCTCTTGCGTTGATCCTTTGTAAACAGCAAGGCCGGAGGAATTGACAACTCCTCTGTACTCGTTGGGAGCAAAGTTATTTGTATCTGTGTGCAGGTCCTGTCAACTCCCTAACCAGAAGCCAATTTCTGGCGCTGTTGGCACCTTCTTGTATTTCTGCGAGTCCTACTGGAGACAAAACTTGGTATCTTCACCGAGGGAAATTTGCTGCTATGCTACATCTCACCTTCCACTTGGGGTAACCAACGAGGAGTGAGAGAACTATCCTCACCGTATCAAGCCAATTTCTGGCGCCGTTGCCGGGGACTCCAGTCTACAAGATAGGGGAGTTGCACACTATCTTTTATCTTTGCTTTTTAGTCTTGTTAGTTTACCTTTCAGTTTTTATCTTCGTGTCCTTTTATCAAAAATCCAAAAAAATAATAGTATGTCTAGTTCCTTACTTGCCAATCAATGTCTAACTTCTTTGAAACCAGATCTTATTGGCATGGAGGATTCACCGAGGATCAACAAAAGTGGTACAAGGAACATCGCTTGTCTCAAAAGGGGATACACTTATGGAAACAAATACACCAGTTGTATGACTATGCTAGAAACTTGTGCTCAATATATAATATATCTTTCTGCAGGGATGAATCTTGTTGCTTTATGAGGCACAAACACCTTGCTTTCCAATGTGAGTACAATGATGATGAAACCTTAGCTTCTTATGCTAAGAGAAATTATGATTTTTATGATGCAGAGCAAATAGAAGAATTTGTTGCTTATAAGGGTGCCTATGAAATAACTTCTCTTGTTAAAAATATTGATGATGCCCCTTACAAATCTGAGAGTCTTGCTATACTTAACTATTGTTTGGAAAATTACGATGCAAATTATTATATTACAGATCATCTTGAGAGGATCTCTCCCCCAAAGGAAGAGACTAATGATTTGCAGGACTCTATGGAAGAAGAAATTGCTGAAACTGAAAGCTCCTTGGATGAAAAAGAGGAGGAGAGTGACGAACAAAAGGAAAAAGAACGGAGAAACCCATGTCTAACTTCTAATGAGAGTAAATCTTTGAATCTTACCTTATATGAGTGTTATGATCCTATGGATTCTTTTGAAATATCCCTTTTTGATGAAGTTGATGCCTTCTATGCTTATGGTCGTGATGCCACTATGGATGATTCTTACGGAGATGAACTTGTTATAGTTCCTCATGTTAAGCATGAATTTTTTGCTATTGCACCCATACTTGAGTGTTCTATTATCCTTTTGAAATCTCCAACTCCTGAGAATTTTTCTCTTATCAAAACTCAATGTGATGGGTTGCATTTATCTTATGATCCTAAAGACCGTGTTGAAAACTATACACATGTGCTTGTAGGTCATGAACAATATGATTTATGTGATAGTTATATTATTGATGTTGTTCATGATGCTACTGAAAATTACTTTGAGAGAGGAAAGTTTGGTTGTAGAAACTTCCATGTTACAAAAACACCTCTCTTCATGTTGAAAGTTTTGAAGTTGTTCTTTTTCCACCTTACTATGCATGTCACTTTGTGTTTCTTTGATTTATTTTCTTACAATATGCCTACGCATAGGAAGTGGGTTAGGCTTAAATGTGTTTCATATTTTCTTCTTGATGCTCTCTTTTGCTTCAAAATTCTTATTCTTGTGACAGCATCTTCTATAATCTTTTTGCCTAGCTAATGGCTTTAAAGATGCGCTTTCGGGAGGCAACCCGCAACGAATTTAGGTTTTTCTTTTTGCTTTTCTTCTGTTTTTAGTGGTCTTGATGATTGTTACTACTGTAGCAACATCATTGTATCTTTATTTTTCAAGCTTTGTGCCTTTTATAGCCTCATACGACAAGGGAAGTGAAAGTTGTGACATGTTGTCCAGAAAACAGATTCTGTCCTCGTGACTAGAAAAATCATGGAAAAATCCAGTTCATCTTTTTGAGATGAAAATTTTACACAGCGTGATCTATACAATTACGAAACTTGCGTATGTTCTGAGTTTTTTTATTTGAGTTGCAGAAGTACCCTAAAAAAATCGTTTTTACCTGCTGGTCTGTTTTTCACAGATTTTGTCCTGTTTTGCCTTTTCTTCGTTTTGCAAACCTTAAGCTTGCTTTTTCTTTGCAAAAACCTTTTGGAAATCTTGAGAAACAGTATCTCTTCAAGTTTATCTTTATTTCCAGTAGAGAAAAAATTATTTTAGTTGGGTACTAACCTCGCTAATCAGATTATGATGAGTTATGTATGAAGGAAGTTTTCAAGTGTGCAATGGAAGATGATGAAAGAAGATCTTGGAGTGTCAAACGCTCAAGCTTGGGGATGCCCATGTGCACCCCCAATAAATATTCAAGGAGACTCAAGCGTCTAAGCTTGGGGATGCCCCCCGTGCATCCCCTTCTTCATCAACAATTATCAGTTCGTCTATCGTTGCAATATATTTTTATCACTTCATGCGTTATGTGCTATGCTTGGAGTGTCTCGCTCTTTACTTTTCTAGGTTTGGTTTTGCTTTGTTTGCTATAGTAACAAGTTAGACCCCAGCTTACTCTTTTGTGTGGGAGAGATACACGCTCCGCTTGAACTAGAACTCCTCATAGGATTTGCATGCTTATTCTTTTTAGCTGTGAGTTGTTCTTTTTCTTTTCTTAGCTGCTGCTCTGTTTAGTTGTAGTGCTTTAGTTTTTCTAGAGCTTTTATTTTATTTTAGGTTGAACTTTCTATAGGTTGCATGTTTTATCTTGTTATAGAGTTTGCCTGTTGCACTGAGTTTTGTGTCTTGACTAGAAGTAGGTAGTTGAAGTTGCTTTTCTCTTTTTAGTAGTAACTTGCAATAGTTTTGAGGTATTGACTAGAGTAATGTTTGAACTTTTGGTGTCAAGAGCTCGAGCCTATTAGTGATAGATGTCGTATTTTGGGCAATCCGTGTGTTTTTCGAAAACTAAAAACCCCTGTTGAGAACTCTAGCTACTAGATGGATCACTAACCTCTGGAGGGTTCGAATATTAGAGTACACTCACGTACCATAAGTCGAGGATGCGCAAGGATAACCAAACCCCCATACACTCCTCCTCGGGGTACTTGTCTCTTTTTGAACCTCCTGATTATATTGAGAGTTACCGATAACAAGTGCATGAGTTCTTCGGACTAATGTGAGTTTTCGAAAGTTGACACTTCCACCCACCTATACTTTTTCTAGCCTCTTCGGCATGGCGCATACTTCGCCGGTGCATCCAAACCCTTGGCACAATACGCTCTGTCATCATAAGCCTCCTTATATCTTTCCTCAAAACAGCCACCATACCTACCTACAAGGCATTTCCATAGCCTTTCCGAGATACATTGCCATGCAACATCCACCTTCTCATGACTTGATCCTCATGTCATACATGCTACTTGCTTGATCGGTGAGCCGCATGCTAGTTGGGCCTTGCCCTAATCATTGCTACATGACGCACTAGTATCATTTCTTATCCTGCTATCCTGGCAGAAGCATACATTTGCATCATGATAGTTATATCTTCTTTATGTGAGTACCTCTGTAAAGTGTGAAAGAACTCCTTTATTCTTGTAAAATATAGAGTGTTCCCCCTAGAGTGAGAAAAAGATCCCAAAGAGGACAAAATCAAAAGATCCCAAAGAGGACAAATGAGAGTTAAATAGAAAGAGCCATTGAGGCCACCAAAAAAAGTACAAAAAATAGAAAAAAAGAGAAAAAAAATTAAAAGAGAGAAGGGGGCACACTACTATTCCTTTTGAGAGATCCACACTATTACTTCATCCTCTATCCCTTGTACTCCATAGAGATCATCATCATGCATATAGCTATGTGGGGACCTTCACACTATAGAACTTGGCTTGTATATTCCAATGATGAGCCTTCTCAAACGAGCTCTAGGTCTTCTTGAGTAAGCAAGTTAGATGCACCCCCACTAGTTCCCTTGGAGAGATTTTAGCTCACATGTGCATCCGTTGCATGGCAATCCCTACTCCTCACACTATCATATGGCCTTCTCTTGCCTATGATTGTCCTCATTGATGTGAGCCTTTCACACCTTTTTGTCTTCCTCCACCACCTTCTTTCTGTTTAACCTTTTAGGTGTCAACTTTCTTGCTCACGCTCATCCATTGCATGAGTGCTCAAAATATCGAAAGGGAGTGGACCAGTTTGACTTATACCTGACTAGTGGTTTGGGGACGAGTCAAGATAAGAATCCAAAGAAGACCAAGTGTGAAACTTTAGTAGATAGTTGTTCTCAACAACCTTTTTTCTCTCTTTTTCCCAGTCCCCTTCTTGCACGCAAACACCATCTGGAGATATTCGAGTCACGGACAGCGAGAGCTCTTGCACCTTTTGTTCTTTTGTTGCTTGTGTCAATGCTAATATAGACTTTTGCTTATTAAGACTTGAATTGAATTGCATGCTTTGATTGCTTTACTTAAAAGTTCTTTTATGGTTGTGTGGCATGTCACCACAGAAATTATGCTTGTTATCATTTACCTACTCGAGGACGAGCAGGAATTAAGCTTGGGGATGTTGATACGTCCCAAACGTATCTATAATTTCTGCTTGCTCCATGCATGTTTTGTGTGACTTTGTCATGATTTGCTTGAACTTTCATACACTTTTGAGCATATTTGGACTAATCTATTAACCCAGTGCACCCAGCTGCCAGTTGTTGTTTTCTGCTATTTTTGTATTTTAGGTTTTCCGGCCATTAAAAGTGCTCCAAAAAATCCGGAAAAATCAGATAAAAAATCAGCGACCCGGAAGCTTCCGGAAACACCAAAGGAGGGAAGGGGGGCCACCACAGGGACTCCAGAAGGGTCCCTTGCGCGACCCCACCCTAGGCCGCGCCAGGGAGCCTCCTGGCTGCCCTGTGGCCCCTCTCGGTGCCCCCTTCGCCTATATTTAGCCCTCGGGGTGGAAACCCCTAATATCGATCTCTTTTCCGTGATCTCGCCTCTGTACCGCCTCCGCCGCCGTTTCTAGATCGGGGCTGCTTGGAGAAGCTGCCCCGGCACCCTGCCGGGAGGAGGAACCCCCTCCGGGAGACCATCCATAGCCATGGACGCCCTCCGTATGTACCGTGAGTAGTTTCCCTTGGACCATGGGTCCGTGACCAGTAGATATGTGATGTACTTCTCTCCCCTCTTTGTGCTTCCACTTTCGAGACCTCGTGAGCTGCCTCACATGATCGAGGCACTATTGTAATTTATGTTGTTGCTATGCTGAGTTTTCTGAGATCTGATGGATTATGAGACTATGTTCAGATTGTGATGAGTAATATATTTGGTTCTTCTCTTTTATATTTTGTTCTTGAGTAAATTCTTGCATGTTCTCCGTTGCCGTATTTTACTTTGGCCAAGTGATTTGTTGAAACTCCAAGAGGGAGCGTTATACTTGATTGTGGGTTCAACCCCTTGATGTCTAGCTTGAGTGACAGAAAAATGAGACTAGGGCATGTGTTGTTGCCACCAGGGATAAAACAACGGTGCTTGTATCCGCGGGTGCAAGGATTGTTTACTTTACGCAAAGTTATTTTAATGCAGTTGTCTGTTGCTTTGAGTTTACACTTTGGGTGGGATTCGCAACTTAATACCAGCGAGATGTTCTGGATAGATATCTCAAGGTGGATGATTCGTAGTAGATGCAGTTGGATTTCGGTCTACTTACGTTGGCGTACTTCCCATTGCTTTTGAGCCCTTCCTTTCTTTCCAGCATAGTTAGCATTGCGGTGCCTTCATAATTCTGTCAATTGCCCAGCTGTGATTTGTTTACCTCACTAGCACTTTTATCGTCTTTTGTGAGAGAGACATCACTAGTGAAAATCACGGGACCCCGGTCCATCTTCACATTATTGTTTACACCCTTAGTTTACTATCAGTTTCCACTATTATTATCTCTTGCGTTGATCCTTTGTAAACAGCAAGGCCAGAGGAATTGACAACTGCTCTGTACTCATTGGGAGCAAAGTTATTTGTATCTGTGTTTAGGTCCTATCAACTCCCTAACCAGAAGCCAATTTCTGGCGCTGTTGGCACCTTCTTGTATTTCTGCAAGTCCTACTGGAGACAAACCTTGGTATCTTCACCGACGGAAATTTGCTGCTACGCTACATCTCACCTTCCACTTGGGGTAACCAACGAGGAGTGAGAGAACTATCCTCACCGTATCATCGCTCCATGCACGTTTTGTGTGATATTGTTATGATCTAGATACACTTTCATATACTTTAGATCATATTTGGACTAACCTACTAACTCAGTGCACCCCAGTGCCAGTTCCTGTTTTCTGCAGTTTTTCTATTCCAGGTTTCCCCCATATTAAAAGTGTTCCAAAAATTCAGGAAAAAGCGGATAAAAAATCAGCGTAACGGAGTCTTCTAGAAGCACCCAAGTGGGGCCAGAGGACCACCACCAGGGGCCCAGGCGGCCACCTGGCGCGGCAGGGGCCTGGCCGCGCCAGGGGGGCGCCTGGACCCCTGGTGGGCCCCCTGGCTGCCCCTTCGCCTATTTAATCCTCGTGACGGGTAAACTCCGAGGAGAGAACCCTATTTTGCAATCTCGCCTCTGTTCCGCCACCGCCACGCTTCCAAGATCGGGAGCACCGTCAGGACCCTTCCCGGCACCCTGCCGGAGGGAGGATCGACCTCCGGGAGCTTCTCCTCCACCATGGACGCTACCGGATGTGCCGTGAGTAGTGTACCTTGGACCATGGGTCCGTGATCAGTAGCTATGTGATGTTCTCCTCCCCTCTTTGTTCTTCATGGTTTAGACCTCGTGAGCTGCCCTACATGATCGAGGCACATATGTAATTCTTTTGTTGTTGCTATGTTGAGTTTGATGGGATCCAATGGATTATGAGATTATGTTCAGATCGTGATAGAGTAATATATTTGGTTTTGATCTCTTATATTATTGTTCCTAAGTAATTCTTGCATGTTCTCCGTTGCTGTTTATTGCTTTGTCCAAGTGGTGGATAGTAACTCCAAGAGGGAACGTTATGCTCGATTGTGGGTACGTGCCCCCTGATGACACGCTTGAGTGATGGAAACATGAGTCTAGGGGATGTGTTGTGGCCACAAGGGGGAAAAAACGGTGCTTGTAACCGCGCTTGCAAGGATTGTTTACTTTACACAAAGTTCTTTTAATGCGGTTGTCTGTTGCTTTGGGTTTACACTTTGGGTGGGACTCGCAACTTAATACCAGCGAGATGTTCTGGATAGATATCTCAAGGTGGATGATTAGTAGTAGATGTAGATGGATTTCGGTCTACTTATTTTGGCGTACTGCCCATGCTTATGAGCCTCTTCCTTTCTTTTGTAACATAGTTAGCATTGTGGTGCGTTTATAATCATGTCAATTGCCCGTCTGTAATTTGTTTACCTCGCATAGCAGTTTTATCATCTTTTGGGAGAGATACATCACTAGTGAACATCACGGGACCCCGGTCCATATTCTCATCATTGTTTACAAGCTATTTAATTTTCTCGCATTTACTTTCAGATGCTACCATTATCATTATCATTATCCCTTGTGTGTTTGACCCTTTGTAAACAACAAGACCGGAGAGATTGACAACCTCTCTAAACTTCGTTGGGAGCAAAGTTAATTGTATCGTGTGCAGGTCCAGGTGAAGTAAGCAACCCTGAGTTGTGAACGGCACCATTGTTCACTTCACCACCTACTTATCATCGCCGGAGTCCTATTGGTCGATCTCAACCTCGGTACCTTCACCGAGGGAAATTTTCCGCTACACTGCATCTCACCTTCCACTTGGGGTAACCAACAAAGTACGAGAATCCATTACCACTTCTATGCCATCATTTACACGCTTATTTAGTTTCTTGCTTTTACTTTGTAGTTGCTATCATTATCATTATCATCTGTTGCGTTGATCCTTTGTAAACAACAAGGCCAGAGAGATTGACAACCTCTCTGTACTCGTTGGGAGAAAAGTTACTTGTGTTGTGTGTAGGTCCACGTCAGTTGCGCCGCTGACACCTACTTATCATCTCCGGAGTCCTACTGGATTGATTACCTTGGTATTTTCACTGAGGGAAATTTGTCATTATCCTACATTACACCTTCCACTTGGGGTAACCAACGAGGAGAGGTGTTGTACCCATCAACTCTCTCGTCATCAAGCAAATTTCTGGCGTCGTTGCCGGGGACTCCGAGTGCTAAGATAGGGGAGTTGCCCACTACCTCTTACCTTTGCTTTTTAGTCTTGTTAGTTTACCTTTCAGTTTTTATCTTTGTGTCTAATATCAAAAATCACAAAAAATTATTTATCTTTATTTTAGTAGTCCTCGTTTAGATGAACATGTTAGGACTTGGTGCTTTGCGGGAATCGGAAGTTCTCGATTTCCGTCAAAGGGATGGAGAAAATATGAAGAAGGCATGGGACAGAATTTCTGAAGCACATAAAAGAATTATGCCTTGGATACCTATAAAAATTATGCTTAGAAATTTTTACCATGGTCTTTTTAAGTGGTGTAAACACTCTCTTGATATTATAGATGAAGGAGACTTTTTAGAGTGTGAGAAAGCTAGAGCTCTTGATATTTTGCATAGTCTATCTAGTTATTTTGTTTATGATCGTAATATTGATACTGTTATAGATAGACTTTCCACTATTGAAAAGAGGATGGATGCTCTAGAGTTGAGGAAGGTAGAAGAACTTAAGTCCAACAAGAAAGAAATGTTGGAGATAGATGATGATTGGGAGTCCTTTGTTAGGATTAGCATCTCTAACCAAGACTTCCTTGCTTTTTGTGATATTGGATCCATGGTTTCTACTATGCCAAAAATAGTTTATGATTCTTTGAAACTAGATATGGATAAATTGTTATCTTATCATGAACATGCTAATGGAGATATTTCAGAGGTTAAAGGAAAGGTAAAAGAAGTCCAAGTTGCATTCCTCCATAGGGTTGCACCAATGGATTTCTTATTCATGGAGCCAAACCAAAGCAACATCGTTCTAGGGAGGGACTTCCACCGAGCTATGAAAGGCTTCATTGATATTGGTAACGGGCACATACGCTTACGCGGTAAGGCGAAAGGTATGTACCTCTTTCCTAGGAAGAAGAAGAATGAGCTTGTTGAAAATCAATTTGAAGGTTTTTATGACTCCGATGATCTCGGAGACCTTTGATTCTTCTTTTGCCTTATGCCTAGCTTAAAGGCGTAAAAGAAAGCGGTTGTTGGGAGGCAACCCAAGATGTTTTTACTTCTGTTTTTAGTGGTCTTGATGATTGTTACTACTGTAGCAACATCATCGTATCTTTATTTTCAAGCTTTGTGCCAAGTTATAGCCTTTTATGATAAGGGAAGCAAAAGTTGTGACATGATGTCCAGAAAACATATTCTGTCTACTTGACGGAAAAAATCGGAACAAATCACCAGTTCATCTTTTTAGCTGAATTTTTTATACAACATGCTCTATGCAATTTTGAAACTTCCGTATGTTCTGAGTTTTTTTATTTGAGTTGCAGAAGTGCCCCAAAAAAATTCTCTATTACCTGTTGTTCTGTTTTTCACAGATTCTACCACGTTTTGCCTCTCCCTACTTTTGCAAACCTTAAGCTTGCTTTTTCTTTTCAAAAAACCTTTTGGCAATGTTGAGAAACAGTAGAGCTTCAAGAATATCTATATATCCAGTGGGGAAAAATATTTTATTAAGGGTATTAACCTCTCTAATCAGCTTATAATGAGTTATGTATGAAGGGGATTTTCAAGTGTGCGATGGGAGATGATAAAAGAAAATTCAGGAGTGTCAAGCGCTCAAGCTTGGGGATGCCCCCATGCATCCCCAATAAATATTCAAGGAGACTCAAGCGTTTAAGCTTGAGGATGCCCCCGTTGTTGCGGCAAAAAATTGCACCACCGAACACCACGATAACCGTCGTCTTTCGCGACGACGAGCGGATGCTTTTCGAGCAAAGCAACAAAGGATTCCTCGCTTTCGTAGAGGAGGGACGGCCATTTTCCAACACAAAATGACAAAGATCACCAAACCCTAGAGGAACTAAAGCTTGGCAGAGGAGAGAAACGAACGGAGAAACAGTACGTAAAGAATAGGTGTGTTTTGATTGTGTAGATCGATTGGTATTTTTTAATCGACCATGGCCTTGGTATAAGGTGGTCTGGGAGCAACTAATTAGGGAGTACTCGTTCGCAGCCCGCTCCAACGAACAGCGCCACGTGTCGTGCTCACAGCGATCCCTCAGGATTTCATTTTTTCTATTTTTGTGTACGCGTTTTTTATGTTTAAAATTGGTTTTTTCGGTGGGTTTTTTGACTTTTCCGGTTTTCGCACGTTTTTTCTATACGTTTTGGTGAAAAAAAATCAAAAAAAATCGAAAAAAAGAGGCACGACCATACCTGCGCGGGAGGCACGAGTCGTGCCTCGTGCCTCCGAAAAAGGCACTCGTGCCTCCTTTTTTGAAGCACTCGTGCCTCAAAAAACAGGAAAAACAAAAAAAACGTGAAAAGGCACTTTTGTGGCACTCGTGTCTCCTTTTTAGAGGCACTCGTGCCTCTTTTTTGTTGCACTCGTGCCTCTAAAAACAGGAAAAACAGAAAAACGTGAAAAGGCACTCGTGCCTTTTTTGAGGCACTCGTGCCTCTAAAAACAGGAAAAACAGAAAAACGTGAAAAGGCACTCGTGCCTTTTTTTTTAGGCGCTCGTGCCTCCTTTTTGAGGCGCTCATAACTCTTTTTTAAGACACTCGTGCTTTCTTTTTTGAGGCACTCGTGCCTCTAAGAAACAGAAAAAACGAAAAAACACCAGATCGCGCGCGCGCGGAAGAAACGCGGTACTCGTTGCGACGAGTACTCTTAAACTAGTGATTTCGAGGTGATCTTGCCGTGTACGAATAGAATTCCGGGGCTAAAACCGAGTCTTTCTATGGTTCGGTTCTTTAACAGGCCCAAATTCAATACATGGCACGTACAAGTATTTTAGGCCTATAAGGCAACGAATAAAATATTCGGCCAGGTTACTAATCATGTCAGCGTTAATGAACATCTCATGGACTTCACGCAATATGGTTTTGACTCTACATGTATGTTTCCTCACGTAATAGCTCTTGTAAGACTGAAATCTGACATTGGATAGGACTTGCCCTAGGCATCAGCACATTAGTTCGATATATCCCAAAATCTGCCGATGACTTATCTTAACTTGCCGCTTGTATATGCATCAACAACTCCATATATTCATCTCGAGTAAATTACTCTGTACGTTTAAGCTGGCGCCATAGTGTTTGTATTTGAACTTCATCTAACCTACATTTCATACTAAACAACAAGTTCAAATATATATGTCAATCCATAATCTAACCATGATCATTCAAATTAATTTGGCTTATAAAATACCAGGCAGCCAAATTATGCATTCAACACATGCCCCCTGTTTTTGATATAATATATTGATCAAAAACATTGTAACACTACCTTATGGCGATGATGATCGCTTCACCGGCCATACAATTGCTTAGGACGATGTCGAAAGAACACACCGGCCATGTTTTCTTAGGGCGATATTTCAAATAATATATCGGTCAAATTATTCTTAGGGCGATAGTTGAAATAATATATCGGCCATAACATCATTAACTCTCCTGCCACATGCTAGGATAATACTTCTTCAAATATTTTCCATTGAGAGATTTTGAGGCAACTTCACTCCCTGCAAAGATTGTACAAAATATGAATTCCCAGGAACAATCTCTACAACTTTATATGGACCCTCCCAACTCGGCGACAATTTACCGAATTTTCTATCTCTAGTTCCAATAGGCAAAATCGTTTTCCATACTAAATCTCCTATCTGAAACGATTTTTCCTTCACATTTTTGTTATAAGCCTTAGCTACTCTTATTTTTTCTTTTTCAATTTCTCTTAAAGCTCTTAATCTTTCTTCCGGAACATCATCTATTCGGTCCATCATCAAATTATTATAGGCTAAAGCCGACAAATGATTTTGTCTGGCCACTCTAAGAGCCTGTAAGTTAATCTCCACAGGTAACACCGCCTCCTGGCCATATACTAGCTCACACGGTGTGACTTGAGTCACGCCGTGCTTAGATATCCGATGAGCCCTTAATGCTTCCGAAAGCACTTCATGCCATCTTTTCGGATGCTCCTCAATTTTCTTTTTTACAAGCTTAATTAAAGTTTTATTGCTAGATTCGGCCTGTCCATTAGTTTGAGCATAATAAGGCGACGAATTCAGCAACTTAATTCCAAAAGATTCAGCAAACTCACGAAATTGATGAGACATAAAAGAAGCACCTTGATCAGTAGTTAAAGTTTGAGGAATACCGAATCTATGAATAATATACTCTAAAACAAAACTAATAACTTCCTTATGAGTCATATTTTTTAAAGGGACTGCTTTGGTCCATTTAGTAAAATAGTCTGTGGCTACTAGGACGAAGCGATGTCTTTTAGAAGACGAAGGATGTATTTCACCAATAAAATCTAATCCCCATCCTCTAAATGGCCATGGCTTAATTATGGGATTCAACATAGCCGCGGGCGCTAATTGTATATTGACAAATTTATGACATGCCTCACAGCCTCTATAATAGCGAAAGCAATCTTCTAACAAAGTCGGACAATAAAAACCTGCTCTTTTTAATAACCATCTCATTTTATGAGCCGACTGATGTGTCCCACATATACCTTCGTGTACTTCACCCATAGCTAATCTAGACTGGTCAGAATCCAAGCATTTTAAAAGCAACCCATCTATAGTTCGGCGATATAATTCATCATCCAACAGAGTATATTTTAAAGCTTGCCACCGAATTTTCCTATCTCTGGTTTGACTTGGATCCTTTAAATGATTAACTAGAGGAATTCTCCAATCTATAGGTTCTAAATTATTAATTAATTCGGTCACTTGTGAGTCTTGCACCGAATTTACATTGCATTGTATTGCTAGTTGTTCAACGGTCACAGAACCAAGTGCATCCTGTGGCCAAGTCTCCAACATGATAGATTTATTCACTACATCAGCATGCATTGGTTTTTCCAATATAAATTTGTTTCCTCTACTAATGTGATACCCAGATGCTTGCTGTGCTAAATAATTAGCTCTAGAATTTTGCTCCCTAGATATATGATGAATAGTGAATGTATCCAGGGACTTAATTATATCCAAACATCGGTCCAAGTAACTATTTAGCAGACCATCAAAACATTGGTATTCGCCTTTAATTTGTTGCACTACCAAAAGCGAATCACCAAAAGCATCTATATCCTTTACGCCCATATCAACAAAATTTTGTAAACCAAACAATAAAGCTTCATACTTTGCTTGGTTATTAGTACAATTATACTTTAAACGGACCGATGTTTCGTACATAACATTATTAGGTGAAATTAAAACATTGTCGACGCCTTGTCCCTCTCTACAAACCGGTCCATCAAAATAAAGCTCCCATGGGCATACACTAACATAACTAATATCATCTTCATCCTGAATCTATGATCAACAATAAAATCGGCGATAACTTGACCTCTCATAGTACGCAACGATTCATATGCTAAATCATATTCTATTAGTGAATAAGCCCATTTACCAATCCTACCACTAAGAATCGGTTTTTGCAACATGTGTTTAATCACGTCGGCTTGACAAACTACTACACATGTACTGGATAGTAAATTAGGTTGAAATTTGGTACATGCATAATATAAAGATAAGCATAACTTCTCAATAAACACATACCGAGTCTCGGCGTCGATTAAGCGACGACTTAGATATGCAATAATGTACTCTTTGCCGCCATCCTCTTGCACCAATACCGCGCCGATCACTTTGTCTTATGCAGCAATGTATAACCTGAACGGTCTACCAGACTTGGGTGCATGTAATACCGGAGGACTCAACAAATATTTCTTTATGTTATAAAAAACCTCCTTTTGTTCTGCCCCCTAAGTGAATTCGGCTTCATTCTTTAGCCGAAGCAATGATACAAACGATTCAATTTTTCCTGCAAGGCTAGATATGAATCGTCTCAAGTAATTAATATTCCCCAACAATTTTTACACATCCCTTTTGCAAGTTGGCTCCTCGAGGCTTTTAATTCTTCTACCTTCTTAGGATCAATCTCTATGCCATGTTGATGAATTATAAATCTTAAGAACTTTGCAGCCGACACACCAAAAGCACATTTAAGGGGATTCATTTTTAAGCCATACTTACGCATCCTTTCAAAACCCAATCGTAAATCGGCTAAGTGATGATCAAATCCATCTGATTTCACAACTATGTCATCAATATATATTTCTAATATGACGCCTAGCAAATCATGAAATATTAAATTCATAGCTCGTTGATATGTAGCACCAGCATTTTTCAAACCAAATGTCATGACTACCCACTCAAATAAACCGACAAAGCCAGGGCAATGAAAAGCAGTTTTAGACATATCTTTTTCGGCCATAAATATTTGATTGTAACCTGCATTACCATCTAAAAAACTGATAACTCTATGACCCGAGGCATCATTAATAAGCATGTCGGCAATAGGCATAGGATATTCATCTTTCGGAGTAGCCTTATTCAAATCTCTAAAATCAACACATATTCTAATTACACCGGTGTTTTTCTTTTAAACAGGAACAATATTAGAAATCCACTTGGCATATCTACATGGCCGAATAAATCTAGCTTTCAACAACCGATCAATTTCCTTTTTGATGCGGTCATACATATTAGGATAGAAATTTCTGCGAGGTTGTTTATGGGCCTAAAACCAGATTTAATAGGTAATCTATGCTCAACTAGATCTCTACTTAAACCAGGAATTTCGGTATAATTCCAAGCAAAGCAATCAACAAATTCTTTAAGTAACGCACATACCTTGCTTTTCTGATCGGCCTTCAAGTTAGCATCGATAAATGTAGGCCTCGCAATGCTTCCATCACCAATATCTATGTCTTCAAGCGGATCAGCCGATGAGAATCCATGTCCAAGCTTTTCCATGCCCTCAAATTCTTCTATTGTTTCATGCATATCGCTCTTTCCGAAACGATATTCCTCGGTGCGTCTTTGCAGCCATTTAATACTCTCGTCTTTGTTCATCATTTAAATAGATAGATTATTAAGCCGAGCTATATCAGCCGGCTATACATTTATAGGTACAAAACCATCTCTACCTACACTAATGTATTCATAATCCGATAGGTCCCTACCGGTCAAGCATTGCATGTCACCGAGTTGCCAATCAACCGGCGCTTCTGTAATAGCTATGCAAGCTGAATCATCTGCCCTAATTACCTCCACATCATCATTTACCCATTGAATTAAGCATTGATGCAGAGTAGAAGGAATGTAGCAATTCGAGTGAATCCAGTCGTGTCCCAACAGAACATTGTACCGACCCTTAACATCAACCACAAAAAATGCAGTCCGCAATGTCTTGCTTCCGTCTGTGAGCTCCATAGAAATTAATCCCTTAGCTTCAGACATGTCTCCAGAGAACCCACTAAGTGTCATGTTGGTCTTCATTAACTCACTCTCTTTTCGGCCCAATTTAGAAAAAACCGAAAATGGCATAATATTAACCCCAGCGCCGCCGTCAACAAGCATGCGACCAATAGGCTTACCATCAATGTGACCCCTGATAAATAATGGTTTTAAGTGCTGCTTGGGCTTATCCGGCTTCTCAAATGTTGCAATTTTCGGACCAAGAACAAGCTCTGCAACTTCAGCCTCGGGCCCACAAAATTCAGTGGCTAATGCGAAAACCATATTAACATCCATATTACTAAGCATATCCTCGCTATTATCTAGGTTTTCATCATCAAACATGTCATCCCCGAGGTCATCAACCGAATCATCAGCAGCACCATCGACTGTATAATCTGCGGCTGCATCAACTGAGTCATCCACAGTATCATCAATCGTGTAGTCTGTCGCTGCATTCCCCTCATTCGAAATGCGTTTTTCCCTCCAAGTCATTTGAGTTACCATTGGTTTCTCCCGATTGAACAATTCATCATGTTTTCTCTCAGCTATTTCTTCCCTAATCTCCAGTGCTCGCAGCCGTTGGACTCACCGTTTTTTAGTATGTGTTAATCTCGTCGGACACCAGCGAGGTCCCGGCTTTGTCCCTGGAGCGACCGACTGAAATCTGCTGCCCCCCCCCCCCCCGAGTCTCTCGGCCTGTATTGACGTACTGTCGTTCCCGACACAAATATTCTATTATTGGCCGAAATAATTTTCTGCCGATCAAGTACACCTTCTGCTGCAACCTTTTGGCTTCCACTGCTACTTGAATTCCCATACTGATTAAACGAGCCAAAAACAACTGGAAATCTACTAGTGAATGTACGTGAGCTTTCTCTCTTGGCTGGATCGGTTGTGCTAACTGACCCAACTTTTTGATTAGTACTAGAAGAGGCAACAACTGTATTAACCAAGCCTTTGCCCTGTGTACTAGCATCCTTTTCCTGCACCATTGTACGCTTCACTGCATCCATGTTTTCTGTTCCTGTCATATTTTTAGCACGTTCAGCTGATTGGCCTTCGTCAATATTCAGAGCATGAGAAGTATCTAAATCATTCGACGTTCTTGCTGGTTCAGGTTCAGCACGCTTAACCGGCACCCACACGCGCTTTTTTCCACCCTTATAATTTTCCCATCTGCATTGTGTACTGGTGATCGACTCCCTTGAATCACAATAGCGTCGTGTGATCTAGCTTCTTCATTAAATCGAGGACTTTTCTCATGTATCGCTGGCACGAACATAGGCCTCGGCGGAATCCATCCCGGCTGAAAATAACCTGCTGGCCCTGTAGGGTATGGCGCCCAAGGATGAAAACCCCATGGAGAAAAATGCGGATACATAGGAGGTGCACATCCCCAAGAAGCCGGCTCCATTGGAAAACAGGGTTGTTGATCATATGAGTTTCGTCTCCAATGCTCATGGCCCCCCGGTCCGGATGGAGACCTAGGACGCTTGACGCCTCCAAGCCGATTAAACACATTGCTGGCCTTGCATGCAGTATATTTCTCCAACAACATGTTAACTGTTGACTTTGGTCTCGGAGCTTGTCTCCTTTTCCCATTAACTTTCCACACTCCTACTTCTGGATTTTTCGGTTTGATCATCCTTGGAGGAGCACTATCATCAACAACATTTTTTTCTTTTGCGGACTCGGTCTGATCCGACCGAATAAGCATTTTCTTACTCTCAAACTCGACCATGTTGATGGGAAACGGGTCGCTATCAAGCTTCATCTTAGATCCTTCAGTAAACGTCAATCGTCCTTCATTAATGGCCAATTGCACCAGTCGACGGAACACATTACAATCATTAGTAGCATGAGAAAAATAATTGTCCCATTTACAATAAGCTCTTCTACCCAACTCTTCTGGAGGTGGTATTACATGCCCTTCTCGTACCCTAATTAATTTCCCTTGGAGTAACATATCAAAAATTCTATCACACTTGCTAACATCAAAAGTGTATTTAATTTCTTCTCTTCTAGCAGGTGTGGGTTTCAAAGCAGGACATGCAAAAGGTTTAGACATTGTCACTTGAACCAATTCGGCTACACATATATTACCATCATCGTCACTAGCCGAATCGCTATCATAATCTAAAACATTAACCGTGTGATTATCCTTATCTTTGTTCCTTTTATCTTTAAACCGGCTATATTGTTTAATTTCCTTACCACGATTTTCTTGCGCCAAAGCTTTCTGCAAAACTTGATTAACATCTAAAAATTCTTGCCCTTCTAATTTATCCTTAATATGAGTGAGCAGACCCAAAAAGGCAAGATCGGCTAAATCTTTTTCGGCTATGGTCAAGCTAAAACATCGGTTTTTGACATCTCTAAACCTCCTAATATAATCATGAACATGCTCATTATATTTCTGCCTAACCATAGTCAAATCTAAAAGTCGAAGTTCAGTTTCACCGCTATAAAAATACTCATGAAATTTTTGCTCCAATTGTGCCCATGTTGAAATAGAATTAGGAGCAAGCGATGTAAACCAAGTAAATGCAGTACCGGATAAATATAAAGGAAATAATTTAACTCTATAAACATCCGATGTGACGATCTCGCTACATTGTGCTAAAAATTTCCCCACATGCTCAAAAGTTGATCTAATCTTCCCCCGTAAATTTAACAAAATCTGGAATTCTAAAACCACGAGGGTATGGTGTTGTCGAGTCGAAATAATCAGGATATGATTTCTGATATGCACGTGATCTACCCTTAGGTTCTAAACCAAATTCTCTAAGTATACTAGCAAGTTGATCTTTAAAACTATCATTGGGATGTGGATAATTTGTTTGTGGCGCTGATGGAACGCTAGTACGCGGCGGATATTCCGGCAAAGAAATTTGAGCATGTGAAGTTGGCAACGGAGGTCCACTAAAATATGAATCCGATACCGGCCCGTACGGAACCCCGGTACCAACAGGAAGCAATGGTGGCGTATTATATGCTACTGTTTGATAAAAAGGTTGTTGTAAATTAGAATTTAAAATACCGCTTCGGTTATTGTAGTTATAATTTGGTGGAGCCAAAGTTGTAACAATAGGAGGAGCAGCACCCGAAACAAAATTATTAGCCGAACCGCTAGCATCATTCCGGCCACCTAGATTATTATTTAAGGGAACGCTAATATGTTGTGCAGCACTAACCGAGGCACCTGGTGTGTATGTGTGACCAGAAAGACTAAGCAATCTGCTACTTTCATTAGGGATCAGCTTCTTACCAGATTATTCATCATTAATTTGTAGCACTACTGAACGCACATGACGAGGTATACTACCCTCAAGCTGCTCCTTAAACTCTTCAAACTTATTAACTACAGCTTGGGTAATTGTATGCACCGTATTTGTCATATTAGAACCATAATAGCTACGGACACATCAATTAGATGAGCAATTTCATCGGTTGGATTTTTTACCTCAGCGCCGAGTAGATCGGAAGTACTCGGCATAGCTACCTTCTTGACGATGATGTTCTGTCACAACCCTAGTTTTGGTATGTGCTTTTATTACTAGAAATAATTGCATCATGTTTAATTTCCTTGGTTTAATAATTGGGGATTTGGAAAAGCCTCAAAAAGAATTTAAATAAAAGGCCAGATAAAAAGTTTTTCCAAAATTCCTCCAAACAATTTTGAAAAGTCCTATAAATGAGTATGATCATTTTAAAAATGATTTGGAGTCAAACCCATGCTCATGGATTTTTCAAATATTCAAACAGAGGCTTGGAAATTAAATTTAAGTGCTATTTGAATTGAAATTCAAATGTTTTGAATTTCAAAAATCTTCAAAACTTGGGAGTGACTAGTACCATGTCACCTATGTCCAAGATAAATATTTGAGGATTTTATAAAATGAATTGATATTTAATTCAATTCAAAACAATTAAAACATAAAGCAATAAAAAGAAAAAGAAAAAGAACAAAAGGCCAAAGGCCACTTACCAAGCCCACCTGGCCCAGCAGAGGAGGCCCAGCCCAAAAGGGAAGGGTCGTCTTCCTCCCAGGCCAGGCAGGCAGGCAGCTCGCCGCCGGCCACGGCATGGGCGCCAGGCAGCTACCTGCCTGCCCCTGCCCCCTTTATCGGCGCCGAGGAGAAGCCCCAGTCCTCCTCTTCCATCTCCCCCCTGGAGCCTTCTTCTCCTTCGTGTCCCCACGAAGATCCGCCGCGGCTGGAGTCCACCGCCGTCGCGCCACCACGGCCACTGTCCTCCACCCGCCGCGCGAGGTTGTCCAAGCACGCCACGCCATCGTCTTCATCGCCCCGGCCTTTCGATTGGAGCCGAGGAGCTCCCGAGCCGACGCCCTCTTCGAACTCCACCGCCGCGGCCTCGCTACTCCGTCGAGCAATTATCGACGACCCGCTGCGTCTCCGGCGTTCCCAACCCCTCCTCTGCAATCTAGGTGAGACGGCGACGCTCCCCACCTAGCTCCCGCTCCTCCCCGCGCCTTCCCCGCCGAGCTCGTCGGGAGCCCGAGCTCCAGCCGCCGCGGCCATGTCCGTGGGCGTTCTCTCGGCGTCCCACTGGCCTCCCCTTGGCGTCCACGTGAAGCGCGCGTTCGAGAGGAGCCAAATGGCACCTTCCCCGTGGCCTCTAGCGCTCGGAACCGCCGGCTTCAACGGGCTCCGCCGCTCTGTTGGTCGCCGCCGGCAGAATTCCGGCGAGGCCCACACGTCAGAGAGATTAGGGGCCTAATCCCCCTAATCACCCACTGCCAGGTGGGGCCCGTCCCCTAATAACATTGTTTAATTTAATTAAACAGAGGGTTTAATTCTGTGCCACTCACAGGGATGACCCACTCGTCAGCCCCCCCTGCGTCATGATGACGTCAGCCTTGCGCATTAAATCTTTTCTTATTCCAGAAATTCCAGAAATTGATTAAATCTTTAAAATTCAATAACTTTTAAACCATAACTCCAAATCAAAAGTGTAATATATGAAAAATCATCAGAAAAATGCAAGGATTCCAAATATCATATTTTCATGGATGAAAAACACATCTATGATGATGTACCAGTAGCATTTAGCTATTTGGGTTATTTGGAATAATTCAAAATAAATGTTTAAATCATTTCAAATTAAATCTTTGCAATGCCAACCTTATCACATGAACATCAGAGGCATATCATACACATGACAACATGGTTTACCATATCCAAACATTAGCAAATGTAACTTTGGCTAATTTGAACAACATTTGGAGTTTGAATTTGAATTTCTTATTCAAATCAACTTCAATTAACTTGTTGCAAATTGAACCTAGATCACATCAGTACCATGCCATGATTCATTTCTTGAATGTGCATTGCAATGTGATGTTTACATTGTTGTTGTCTCGGTGTTTGCTTCTTCTCGATAGATCCATCGCCGGACGTAGTTCCTGTTTTCTCCGAAGAGTGGCACCCCGAGTCTCGACAATAAGGCAAGCAAACCCCCTTTGATCATATCTATAAAAACCCAGTTTCCCTCTTGTTCTCTTATGCATGATTAGGTGATTCACATGTTACCGTTCTATCGCTAGTTGAACCCATCCTTTGCATGACCTATCATTGTTGCCACAGTATTAAGCAAACCTCAACCTAGCAGATACAAGGTTGTTTGTGTTCATCATGTGGCCCTTCATCCATGATATGCTATGCCATGCTAGATTTGTTTGCAATGAATATGATCCATCTGGTGATGTATCGGGATGGTAGTGAACACATGCAACAAGGTGGTAACGTGTTGATGAAGTCACCCTAAAATAAGTGAACAATGAGAGGCTGTGTAGGAGTACACAGTGGGTTGTCTCATTTACACTGCCCTAGGCCCCGAGTTCTTGTGTTGTCATCCAAGACACAGATTACTACCACATGTTCGGCTCATTGACCCCTCTCGACCTATTAACTCACCCCGACTATGGTCCAGGATTCGCATGGGTTAATTTTCTTCTATTTGATTTCATAACGTAGCACGACTTTAGGCAAGCGCAGCACCATCCGTCGAGGTGGGCTTGTAGGACCATCCATACATCGTCTGGGTCCTGAACGGAAACCCCGGCCGGATTCCCGATTGGGGTACATACTCAGATAGGTGATCCCCTGGACTAGAGTTGGAGCCGTGAGGTAAGTGTCGTGGTACTATCCTCGCCGACACCGCTTGAAGGTGACGAGTTCTAGGCGGTAAGTGGTAGCTACGTATGTGAAGAAGTACACCCTTGCAGGGTTAATGAACTATTCGAATAGCCGTGTCCGCGGTTATGGACTACTTGGAGATCTTTACTTGATTGCGCGTGACTCTGTCACGTGGCACACTTTGTTGTATGATTGAGCCCGCCCGAGATCCCGACTAGGTGATCGGGCTGGAGTCTGTTTATGCAAGTGTTATGATTCAATCGATAATATGGTTGAGGCGACTTGTCTATGAGTATGGGATTTCACCACCCATAATCATCTAGACTTGTGAGCGGACGATGAGGACCCATCGCAGTTGATCATCCGGGCCTGGATGGGATGCCCCTCACGTTCGAGCGTTCCGAGAGTGTCTTGTACTTGGCCTTGTCTGCTTAGAAAAGTGGGTATGGCTCTCGGCTCTTCATATGATTGAGTTGTGGCTGGAATTACATACGCAAACCCCGGGTCCCGACACGTTCCTTGTTTTCTGGAATCCAGCCAACATCTTCTTCAACCCCTCGGCCTTCTGTTCTTCAAGCACGCGCTCGATCTCCAGCCGGTCTTCTTCCGAGAGATCTTCAAGCATGGCCGGGATGATGTTGTGTGAGCTAACGTCGCTACCGTTTTGGGGGTCAGTGTTCATCTTGTGTATTGCTTTATTATTCTTCCCCAGCGAAGTCGCCAATTGTGTTGTGGCAGAAAATTGCACCGCCGAACACCACGATAACCGTCGTCTTTCGCGACGACGAGCGGATGCTTTTCGAGCAAAGCAACAAAGGATTCCTCGCTTTCGTAGAGGAGGAACGGCCGCTTTCCAACGCAAAACGGCAAAGATCACCAAACCCTAAAGAAACTAGAGCTTGACAGAGGAGAGGAACGAACGGAGAAACAGTACGTAAATAATATACTAGGAAATATGCCCGTGCGTTGCAACGGGGAAAATAAATTCTTCCACTCCGTTATTGATCTATTCATGTTGTGACTTCTCTACACCACATTGTTCTCCTATTCAACATGAATGTAGTCGTTGCGGATTTATGATGATAGTAGATATCACTCATGTCTCATCTCTCCCCCTTAGGCCCTGTCTTGTATAAGAGTTTTTATTGGGATTAGAGGGGGTATCTCCCATAATCCCCCCCTTCCGCAAAAAAAACTCTACTATGAAACAAAGCCTTACCGGCCCAGTCCTTCTCGACACATATTCATAATTACTTTGTAAAGATATTGGGATCACCAGTTCACTATCATCTTACCTGCAAATGTTGCATGTGTCGGTGCATTTGTCTTTGTTGCGGTATTTGCCGTATAAGGGCATAGGTGTATCATAACTATTTTTTTATCTCCACTAACAGTGTTCTTGCCTTCTGTGAAGGTTTACAAAGGGAGCAAATCAACTACTAAGCCTTGTCATGATATAGTATGAAATTTAGCCTAATGAAATAGACAATGTTTGTGCAAAAAATATCATCATTACAATATTTTTTTCTTGGTTACGACAGCTCACTCTGAAGATGCCCAAGGGCCTGTTGATGCCCCTTGCTGTCTCCACCCAATGGTTCCCTTCCTCTTGCGCGCCTGTGTGCGAACGCCCCGCCGTTCGCTTTTTTCCCCTGCAGGTTCCCTAGCGTCAATCGACATGTGCCTTATTTCTGAGCCACTCGGGCGCGCTGAAGGAGGCGAGCATGATGCACATGTAGACCAGCTGATGTCGTGGAAGGTGGCACCCACACATTGCAGCTCTCTACGACGTAAACATTGAACATCTCGGCGACGACGCCCAGATTTTTTGGCACGGCGGACTTGAGTCATGGGGGAACCACATGTGACGCCATGGGCTCGCCGTTGGCATTGTCGTGCACATCGCCCATTGTCTAGCACTGGGGTCGATCCACGTCGCGCTTTGACCCAGCTGTCAGTGTGCATGTGCTTGATGTGACCGTAGAGAGGTGCAGTCGCCCGGTTTCGGTCGACGATGACCGACCGAGTGTCTCTCCGGGGTGATTGTGACAGGTCTAGGACCAAGGCGGGAGGCTCTCTCGGCGCCGCTGCCGGTAGAAGGAGTGGAGGAGTTGGGGCGGTGCAGGTCAACGGCGATAGGCAGCGTGATTTTAGGATCACAGCAGGAACACCATGTCTCTTGTTTTTTTGTGCGGTGCGAGAAACAGAGCGAGCGGTAAAAGTCAAGTGAAAAAGCTAGTGTGGGATAGACATGATAAGAAAAAGAAATTGCCAAGGAGATGGACGAAAAAGGCGCACGAAGCGAACGACGGACGGCGGAATGTTGCAATCTTTTTAAGTAGGAGAGAAAAGATTTGATAACGTACTTAATTACCATAAAACCTCAAAAACAATTACCATAATTTTTTGAAAATAAAAGCACATGTTTATTGTAATCATTAAAAGTACAAATAGTTATTCTTAGGAGAGAATAGTATGAATAAATGAAACATATTATCTAAAGTTTTGATATTCTACTGCTAAAGAATTTCCTTGTAAAATTTAAATTCTTATGTGCAAAAGAATAGAAAATCGGAAACGTCCTGAACCACATACAAAAAATCTTCATCATACAGCGACTCAATCTATCTTAATATTTCAAGCACTTTTTTAAGCGACATTTGTAGCAAAACTCGATATTTTTCTTCCTTAAGCTTTGTGTAAAGTTTATTTGAAGTCCTCTCCCCATCCTATGTAATCCATGTACACATGTCTGTGACAATGATTTTGGCCTGGGTCCCATGTTATCACATTAATCCCGTTTGTAATTTGTAATTATAACTCACCTAGAAGAGAGTGCATCGATCGTTAAGTCAATCACATTTGTAATTTGTACGCACTAAGGACGCTGCATATGCAGCGAGCACATTTATGTCAATAACATTCTGTTGGACCGGTTCTCTTCCGTCCTTAGCTCGGTGTTAAAATCGTTTTCAAATCATCTTCCTATCATGTGCTTATTGATTTTCGAGCCTGCTTATTGAGTTGATGATAATAAACGAATATAAATTGATTAAGATTATCGTAAAGGGGCGAGGTTGTACTTTAGTTGGCATCAGCCAAATATTTTTTAGCACTGTGTTACCCGGACATGTTGAAGCCTGGATGGATATTTGCGATTTCAAATCCTCACCGCAACGATTATTTTCTGTAATTTCGTAAGCCAAGTAAAAAAATTTGAGGGGTCTAAGCCAGTAAGAAAATCCTTGACGAGGGGCCAAGGATAACCAAGGCCCAACAAATCATTACAATTTTATAAGCCCAGTAAAGCCTTTCCCAAAAGAAAAAAGCTAATATTGGAGTGCGGGTTGATTTCCTAAAATTACAAGGGTGTTTTTGAAAAACAAATGTGCTGAAACGTTTTTCTGCTACAATGCCACTTATGGATGTACTGCGGGTTGATTCACTAAAATCTTGAGGGGTTTTCTTCAAAATGTGTTGACGTAAGGAGAAACTTACTTCCCTTTACTATTAGGTAGACATGTGTTTTGATTGTGTAGATCGATTTGTATTTTTTAGTCGGCCATGGCCTTGTATTTAAGGCATGGTGGTCTTGCCGTGTTCGAATAGAATTCTGGGGCTGAAACCGAGTCTTTCTATGGTTCGGTTCTTTAACAGGCCCAAATTCAATACATGGCACGTACAAGTATTTTAGGCCTATAAGGCAACGAATAGAATATTTGGCCAGGTTACTAATCATGCCAGCGTTAATGAACATCTCATGGACTTCACGCATTATCGTTTTGACTCTACCTGTATGTTTCCTCACGTAATAGCTCTTGTAAGACTGAAATCTGACATTGGTTAGGACTTGCCCTAGGCATCAGCACATTAGTTCGATATATCCCAAAATCTGCCGATGACTTGTCTTAACTTGCCGCTTGTATATGCATCAACAGCTCCAGATATTCATCTCGAGTAAATTACTCTGTATGGGTTTAAGCTGGCGCCATAGTGTTTGTATTCGAACTTCATCTAACCTGCATTTCATACTAAACAACAAGTTCAAATATATATGTCTTCTAACCACGATCATTCAAATTAATTTGGCCTATAAATTATGCATTCAACACCCATGCATCACCTTCTTCATCAACAATCATCAGTTCGTCATTCGTCTCACTATATTTTTATCACTTCATGTGTTATGTGCTATGTTTAGAGCGTCTCGCTCTTAGGTTTACTTTTTAATTTTCTTTAGCTTTGCTTGCTGTTCATAACAAGTTAGACCCCAGCTTACTTTGTGTGGGAGACAAACACGCTCCACTCCAATCTAGAACACATCATAGGATTTTTCATGCTTATCTTTCTGCTGTTGTGTGTTCTTTATCTTTTCGTAGCTACTGGCATGTTTAGTTTTAGTCTTAGTTTGTCTTTAGCAAGAGTCTTGGCTTTTGTTTAGTTAGTTGCTGGAACTCTCTTTAGTTTTCATGTTTATCTTGTTAAGAGAGTTGGTTGTTGCACTGAGTTATGTCTTTTCTTAAAAGTAGGTAATTGAGGTTGTTATTTAATTTTAGTAGTAACTTGCAATAGTTTTGAGGTTTTGACGTGAGTAATGTTTGAACTTTTGGTGTCAAGAGCTCTAGCCTATTAGTGATAGGCATCGTATTTTGGGCAATCCGTGTGTATTTTGAAAACCTACAAAACTAGTTGAGAACTCTAGCTACCAGATGGATCGCTGATCTTTTAAGGGATCGGATATTAGAGTTCACTCACGTACCATGAGTCAAGGATGCGAAGGATAACCAAACCCCCATACACTCCTCCTCGGGGTACTTGTCTCTTTGTGAACCTCCTCATTAAATTGAGAGTTGCCGATAATAAGTGCATCAGTTCTTCGGACTAATGTAAGTATTGAAAGTTGACACTTCCACCTCCTCATATTTGCTATCCTCTTCCGTACCGTGCATTTCCCTCTTCTCACTCCGAGAGTTGGCGTCCACCTTCGCCGGTACATCCAAACCCTTGGCATGATACGCTCTATCATCATAAACATCCTTATATCTTTCCTTAAAACAGTCACCATACCTACCTATCAAGACATTTCCATAGCCTTTCCGAGATATATTGTCATGCAACATCCACCTCTTCATGACTTCATATTCATGTCATACATG
Organism: Bromus sterilis; assembly: GCA_950022295.1. Taxonomy (NCBI): domain Eukaryota; kingdom Viridiplantae; phylum Streptophyta; class Magnoliopsida; order Poales; family Poaceae; genus Bromus; species Bromus sterilis. Next base: position 338,494,250 of record OX465596.1, on the reverse strand, counting down.
TTCCTGCTACACTGGCAGAGGCATACATTGCATACATCATGATAGCTACATCTTCTTTATGTTTGAGTACCTTGTAAAGTGTGAAATATCTTCTATACCCTCTTGTAAATCAGAGTGTTGCCCTTAAGTGAGGAAAAGATCCCAAAGTGGACAAAATTAAAATATCCCAAAGAGGACAAATGAGACTTAAATAGAAATAGCCATTGAGACCACAAAAAATACAAAAAAATACAAAAAGGAGAAAAAGAAAATAAAAAGAGAGAAAGGGCAACACTACTATCCTTTTGAAAGATCCACACTAGTACTCTCTATTACCCTTGCACTCCATAGAGATGGTCATACATGCATATAGCTATGTGGGGACCTTCACACTATAGAACTTGGCTTGCATATTCCAAGGATGAGCCTCCTCAAAAGAGCTCTAGGTCTTCATGAGCGACCAAGTTAGATGCATCCCCACTAGTTCCATTGGAGAGCTTTCTTAGCTCATATGTGCATCCGTTGCATGGCAATCCCTACTCCTCACATCATATCTATCATTTGGCCCTCTCTCGCCTATGATTGTCCTCATTGATCTGAGCCTTTCTCACCCTTTTTGTCTTCCTCCTCCACCATATTTCTCTCTTTGCCATCCTAAGTGTCAACTTTTGTGCTTACGCTCATCCATTGCATGAGTGCTCAAAATATCGAAAAGGAGTGGATCAAATTGACTTGTACCTGGCTAGTGCTCTGGGGACGAGACAAGATAAGATTCCAAAGAAGACCAAGTGTGAAAATTTAGTAGATTGAGTTATCAACAAAAAAAAATTCTCGTATTCCCTATCTCCTTTCTTGCACGCAAACACCATTTGGAGACATTCGAGTCACGGACAGCGAGAGCTCTTGCATCTAATGTTCTTTTGTTACTTGTTTCAATGCTAATATAGACTCTTGCATGTTATGACTTGAATTGAATCACATACCTTGATTGCTTTACTTTTCAAAGTTCTTATATTGTTGTTAGCATGTCACCACAGAAATTATGCTTGTTATCATTTACCTACTCGAGGACGAGCAGGAATTAAGCTTGGGGATGTTGATACGTCCCAAACGTATCTATAATTTATGCTTGCTCCATGCATGTTTTGTGTGATATTGCTATGATCTAGATACACTTTCATACACTTTAGATCTTATTTGGACTAACTTATTAACTCAGTGCAGCACAGTGCCAGTTCATGTTTTTTGTTGTTTTTCTATTCCAGGTTTCCCCCATATTAAAAGTGCTCCAAAAATTCAGGCAAATCGGATAAAAAATCAGCGCAATAGAACCTTCCAGAGCCCCGAAGGAGGGCCAGAGGGGCCCCACCTGGTGCCCAGGCGGCCAGGTGGCGCGGCCTAGGGTGGGGCCGCGCCGGGTGGCCGCCTGGACACCTGGTGGCCCCCCTGGCTGTCCCCTTTCGCCTATTTATTTCCCGTGACGCGAAACCCCTGAAGACAGAACCCTTTTTCTCGATCTCGCCTCTGTTCCGCTGCAGCCGCACTTCCAAGATTGGGAGCACCAGCAGATTTCTTCTCGGCACCATGGACGCTTCCCGGATGTGCCGTGAGTAGTTTCCCATGGACCATGGGTCCGTGATCAGTAGCTATGTGATGTTCTCCTCCCCTCTTTGTTCTTCATGGTTTAGACCACGTGAGCTTCCCTACATGATCGGGGCACATATGTAATCTTTCTGTTGTTGCTATGCTGAGTTTGTTGGAATCTGATGGATTATGAGATTATGTTCAGATTGTGATAGAGTAATATATTTGGTTCTTATCTTTTATATTTTTGTTCCTAAGTAATTCTTGCATGTTCTCCGTTGCTGTTTATTGCTTTGGCCAAATAGTAGGTAGTAACTTCAAGAGGGAACATTATGCTCGATTGTGGGTTCATGCCCCCCGATGACACGCTTGAGTGACAGAAACATGAGTCTAGGGGATGTATTGTTGCCACAAGGGGGAAAACAACGGTGCTTGTAACTGCGGTTGCAAGGATTGTTTACTTTACGCAAAGTGATTTTTAATGCAGTTGTCTGTTGATTTGGGTTTACATTTTGGGTGTGGCTCGCAACTTAATAGCAGCGAGATGTTCTTGATAGATATCTCAAGGTGGATGATTAGTAGTAGATGTAGTTGGATTTCGGTCTACTTATTTTGGTGTACTGCCCATGCTTTTGAGCATCTTCCTTTCTTTGTAGCATAGTTAGCATTGCGGTGCGTTTTTAATCCTGTCAATTTCCCAGCTGAAATTTGTTTACCTCGCATAGCAGTTTTATCGTCTTTTGGGAGAGAGACATCACTAGTGAACATCACGGGACCCTGGCCCATATTCTCATCATTGTTTACACGCTTATTTAGTTTCTTTCTTTTACTTTCTAGCTGCTATCATTATCATTATCATCTGTTGTGTTGATCCTTTGTAAACAACAAGGCCGAAGAGATTGACAACCTCTATGTACTCGTTGGGAGCAAAGTTACTTGTGTTGTGTGCAGGTCCACGTTAGTTGCCTCGCTGACACCTACTTATCATCTCATGAGTCCTACTGGATTGATTACCTTGGTATCTTCACTGAGGGAAATTTGTCGTTATCCTACATCACACCTTCCACTTGAGGTAATCAACGCGGAGAGGTATTGCACCCGTCAACTCTCTCGTCATCAATCGTCTCTGCCACTTCGTCCTGGACAAGCTACGGAAGCATGTTCACTTTCTCCTCCAGTCCACGAACATAAGCGGCGTCTTCTTCGGTCCTTCTCGCCTTGCGCCCCTCGAGCCCGACTGCTCCGCCGGTTTCCCATAATATTCGGACCAATTTAGGTCCGAACCAAAGCCGACCACACGGACGGCTGACGATGACTTCACCGCCACGTTGTCAACCTTCTTGACCTTGTTCAATGCCCTATTAAAAAGCAGTGTCCCACGGGCCGGCTGGCTTAACCGACGACTCCTGCGATGAGGCGATTCTCATTTCCGCTTGTTGCAGAAAGAATGTGAAACATTAAGAAATTGTGAACTTCATTAACTAGAATTCAATAGACAAGGTCGCGTGGTAAACTACTTACCATGGAAGTCGTAAACTCCTGAACCTTAGGATCGACAACTATGTTCGAGGTTTCTTTGTCCTTATAGCTCCAGGCCCTCACAAAGTATTCGGTCTGCGGATCACTTTTGTTTTGCTCGAAGGGGTTAGGTATGCCCGCAGCTATATACTCGGCATCCTCCTTGTCCATCTAGGCTTGGAACTTCTGTAACCACCGGCTCTGAGACAGTGGTTACCTATGACCTGCGACCGCATCGCCTTGCCCTTTCCACTTGCGGCCTTGTCTGCCTCGGACTCACACCTAGCCTTGAAAAGGTTGTAAGTAGGTTCGTCAATCAACGGCTCTTTCTCCTTGAGATCCTGCCAGGTTTTATTCTTCTCAATAATTGCCTCCTTCACCCGGGTTTTCCAACTGGACAAGGCTTTTCTCATCTTCCTGAGGGCCCATTTGATTACTTTGTTCCCTTTGATTTTGGTGTTATTGTACGGCTCCGGGAACTTGTATCGTCCGTGCAGCTTTTTGATAAGGAGCTAACAATAATGACTATTGTCACGACTCCTGAGGTTAATCGTGGTGATCGGCACGGTGTTGCGGAGGATCGTCGCGACTTGACGGTCGTACCCTTCCGAAAAACGTTTGGGCTCTGTAGGAATCCCAACGGGAGTCACGGCAGTAAATTCTTGCCTGATGGTGCCGACCTTGGCCGGTTTCCGATTCCGCTTCCTCGACTGGCTACCATCTGCGTTTGACCCACCGGTCGCATCATCCTCGCCGGTGTTTTATGGCTTCTCGCCCCTCGTTGGTTACCCAAAGTGGAAGGTTGAGATGTAGACAACAGCAAATTTCCCTCGGTGAAGATACCAAGGTTTGTCTCCAGTAGGACTCCAACAACGACAGGAAGGTGACAACTGCGCCAGCAATTAGGCGGTTGACGTGGACCTGCACACACACAACAGATAACTTTGCTCCCAACGAGTTCAGAGAGGTTGTCAATCCCTCCGGCCTTGTTGTTTACAAAGGATCAAACGCACGGGATAATAATGATAGTGATAGCAACGGAAAAGTAAATAAAGCAAAAAAAAATAGTGGGTGTAAACAGTGTTGGAAATATGGAACGGGGTACCATGATGTTCACTAGTGATGTCTCTCTCCCAAAAGAGATAAAATAGCCATGCGAGGTAAACAAATTACAGCTGGGCAATTGACAGGATTATGTGCCCAAACCAATGCTAACTATGCTATAAAGAAAGGAAGAGGCTCAAAAGCATGGGCGGTACGCCAAGACAAGTAGACCGAAATCCATCTGCATCTACCTACTAATCATCCACCTTGAGATATCTATCCAGAACATCTCGCTGGTATTAAGTTGTGAATCCCACCCAAAGTGTAAACTCAAAGCAACAGACAACTACATTAAAGAACTTTGCGTAAAGTAAACAATCTTTGCACCCACAAGTACAAGCACCGTTTTTTTATCCCTTGTGGCAACAACACATCCCCTAGACTCATGTTTATGTCACTCAAGCTAGTCATCAGGGGGCATGAACCCACAATCATGCATAACGCTCCCTCTTGGAGTCACTACCTACTACTTGGCCAAAGCAATAAACAGCAATGGAGAACATGCAAGAATTACTCAAGAACATAAATATAAAAGAGGAGAATCAAATATATTACTCAAACAAAATCTGAACATAGTCTCATAATCCATCAGATCCCCACAAACTCAGCATAGCAACAGCAGAAAGATTACATATGTGCCTCGATCATGTAGGGCAGCTCACGGGGTCTAAACCATGAAGAACAAAGAGGGGAGGATAACATCACATAGCTATTGATCATAGACCCATGGTCCAAGGTAGACTACTCACGGTTCATCCGGGAAGCATCCATGGTGGTGGAGAAGCTCCCAGAGGTGGTTCCTCCCTCCGGAAGGGTGCCGGGAAGAGGGTTACTGATGCTCCCGATCTTGGAAGCGCAGCGGCGGCGGAACAGAGGAGATATCGCGAAAAAGGGTTTTGTCCCCGAGGGTTTCTCGTCACGGGGAATAAATAGGCGAAGGGGGGCAGCCAGAGGTAGACCAGGGGCCCCAGGCGCCCCCTGGCGTGGCCTAGGGATGGCCGCGCCAGGTGGCCGCCTGGGCCACCCCTGGCCCCCCTCTGGCCCCACTTGGGCTCTTCTGGAAGGTTCCCGTACGCTGATTTTTCCTATTTTTCCCGGAATTTTTCTGGCACTTTAAATAATGGGAAAACCTAAAATACAAAAACAGCAGAAAACAGGAACTAGCACTGGGGTGCACTGAGTTAATAGGTTAGTCCAAATATGATCCAAAGTGTATGGAAGTGCATCAATATCATAGCAATATCACACAAAAGAAGCATGGAGCGAGCAGAAATTATAGATACGTTTTGGACGTATCAACATCCCCAAGCTTAATTCCTGCTCGTCCTCGAGTAGGTAAATGATAACAAGTATAATTTCTGTGGTGACATGCTACCAACCATATAAGAACTTTTAAGTAAAGCAATCAAGGCATATAATCCAATTCAAGTCATAACAGGCAAGAGTCTATATTAGCATTGAAACAAGCAACATAAGAACATAAAGGTGCAAGAGCTCTCGCTGTCCATGACTCGAATGTCTCCAAATGGTGTTTGCGTGCAAGAAAAGGGATAGGATATACGAGAAAGTACATTATTTTTGTGTTGACAACTCAATCTACTAAAGTTTCACACTTGATCTTCTTTGGAATCTTATCTTGACTCGTCCCCAAACCACTAGCCAGGTACAAGTCAAAATGATCCACTCATTTTCGATATTTCAAGCACTCATGCAATGGATGAGCGTAAGCAAGAAATTTGACACTTAGGATGGCAAAGAGAAAAATATGATGGAGGAGGAAGACAAAAAAGGTGTGAAAGGCTCACATCAATGAGGACAATCATAGGCGAGGGAAAGCCAAATGATAGATATGATGTGAGGAGTAGGGATTGACATGCAACGGATGCACATATGGGCTAAGGTAAGCTCTCCAATGGAACTAGTGGGGGTGCATCTAACTTGCTTGCTCAAGAAGACCTAGAGCTCATTTGAGGAGGCTCATTATTGGAATATACAAGCCAAGTTCTATAGTGTGAAGGTCCCCACATAGCTATATGCATGAATGATAATCTCTATGGAGTACAAGATATAAGAGGGAGTACGAGTGTGGATATCTCAAAAGGAATAGTAGTGTGCCCCCTTCTCTCTTTTTATTTCGTTTTCTCTTTTTTTACTTTTTTTATTTTTTGGTGGCCTCAATGGCTCTTTCTATTTCTCTCATTTGTCCTCTTTGGGATCTTTTGATTTTGTCCTCTTTGGGATCTTTTCCTCACTTTAGGGGCAACACTCTATATATTACAAGAAGTATAGAAGATCTTTCACAGTTTACAAAAGTACTCAACATAAAGAAAATGAAACTATCATGAAGTATGAAAATGTATGCCTCTGCCAGTGTAGCAGGATATGCAATGAGACTAGCGCGTCATGTAGCAATGATTAGGGCAAGGCCCAACTAGCATGTGGCTCATCGATCAAGCAAAAGCATGTACGACATGAAGATCAAGTCATGAGAAGGTGGATGTTGCATGGCAATGTATCTCGGAAAGGCTATGGAAATGCCTTGATAGGTAGGTATGGTGGATGTTTTGAGGAAGGATATAATGAGGCTTATGATGACAGAGCGTATCGTGCCAAGGATTTGGATGTACCGGCGAAGGTGGACGCCAACTCTCGGAGTGAGAAGGAGGCAATGCACGGCACAGGAGAGGCTAGCAAAATATGGGAAGGTGGAAGTGTCAACTTTCGAATACTCACATTAGTCCGAAGAACTCATGCACTTATTCTCGGTAACTCTCAATCTAATAAGGAGGTTCACAAAGAGACAAGTACCCCGAGGAGGAGTGTATGGGGGTTTGGTTATCCTTGCACATCCTCGACTCATGGTACGTGAGTGTACTCTAATATTCGATCCCTCCAAAGAGTAGTGATCCATCTAGTAGCTAAAGTCCTCAACTAATTTTGTAGGTTTTTCGAAAATAAACACATATTGCCCAAAATACGACATCTATCACTAATAGGCTAAATCTCTTGACACCAAAAATTCAAACATTACTCATGGCAATACCTCAAAACTATTGCAAGTTACTACTACAATTGAATAGCAACCTCAATTACCTACTTCAAGTCAAGACACAAAACTCAGTGCAATAGGCAAACTCTCTAAACAAGATAAACATGAAAACTCAAGAGAGTTCTAGCAACAAACTAAACAAAAGCTCTTTAAAAAGGTAAGCATGAAAACTAAGAGCTAAACATGACAGCAGCTATGAAAAAGATAAAGAATACACACAGCAAAGATAAGCATGAAAAATCATATGATGTGTTCTAGGGTTAACTGGAGCGTGTTTCTCTCCCACACAAAGAAAGCTGGGTTCTAACTTGTTATGAACAGCAAGCAAAGCTAATGAAAACTAAAAAGGAAATAAAGAGCAAGACGCTCCAAGCATAGCACATAACGCATGAAGTGATAAAAATATAGTGGAACGAAAAGACGAACTGATAATTGTTGATGGAGAAGGGGATGCATGGGGGCATCTTTAAGGCCCGATATGCGGTACTGTTCCAGATCTAGATGTTTCCATCCAGATCCGGGGACGAAGCACATATCGGTCCCACTGCGACATATGACATAACCATATGCCCCGGATTTCCAACATGATATCACAACATTACAGATACAAGGATACAACATCTCATACAATCGGCATACAACTTCCTTAAATACAATACATCAGCGGAAGGTATATGTCTGAGTACAGACTACACTCAAATGCCTACTGGCAAAGATAAAATCATCAATCCCCATAACCACACGGGTCCAAGACCTCCGCCGGGATCCGCCTAACTAGTCGTCGTCGAGTCTCCACGTGAAACGTCGATCACCATACCTGTTGTCGATCAAGAACCCTGAAAAGAATTTGGGGTAGTATCATGAGTACAGAAGTACTCAGCATCCAACTGTAGTGGTCAACTGACCCAGCAAGGACTTCGTCACTCGTCATTCTAGGACAACTAGTAGTTTACGGTAAGGATGGGGTAAGTGGTGAGGTTGCTGCCGCACTAGCATTTATGAAGTGGCTAACGATCTAGAGAGTAAGATAAGATGCCAAGCATTCGATGAGGAATCTCCGCCAACAAGTCTTTCTATCAGCTACTTACGCAAACATAACACCTATCCTATCCTTGTCCTCCTCTTCGCATCCCGACGAAGAAGAAGCAGTCAAGGCACACACACGGTTATCAAGTTATATTAAGATTATCTCAGTTGTTGTTGTCTATGAACAAGTAGTGGGTCTCAAGTCGTCCATAACCGTGGACACGGCTTCTCGAAAAGATTTAACCCTGCAGGGGTGTACCAACTGCCCATTACAAGGCTCCGCACGCACGCCCATCTCTCTCAGTTGCTACCATGATAGGCAACCATTTTATGATTTAGTCCCAAGAGATCCGGAACGACAGGTCCCTCTAGCTAACAACGAACAAATCCGGGTGGCCCCCGGTGAGTCGACATCCAACTCAAAAGCCGGCCACGCTCTCGAATCGGCCTCTACCGTCTGGATGAGGTCGGGTTAGTTTCCCAAACAGATGTGGACAACCCCCTAGCTCCCTGGGGTGGACCAACAAGAGGAACCATGTCTCCGCTGGCCCGGGTTGTTTCGAAAACTGTTGGGGTACCAACCAAGCACACACACGTTTGCAAAAAGTAAATCAGCTCGGGCCACCACTAGAAATGTTTGAAGCTAGGTAGGTAAGAAAAGGGGACCCCATAAAATCCCACACGCGGTTAGGCACGCTCAGTCTTAAAACCAATACCCGGAACTCAGATCCTAGGTGATTCGAATGGAACAAAGCGTCGGGGCGGGATAGCCTAGACCTTCCATCCTTCGTCGAATATATTCAACATTTATAATAATCATATCATCAACAACAATATAATAATGTGATAGCCCAAACCAAAAGTAACAGGGTAACATCGTAGCATCCTAAGCATGCATACTAAGTAGGGGCTGAGCAACGAGCAATAGTAACATAGCAGTACATGGTTTTCTGGGAGGGGACGTGGCTGTATCGGTTTGAAAGAGGTTGTAAACATGTGGTAGGATCAAACATCGAACCTATCCTAGACTAGCATGCAAACCGCTGGTTGAAATAGAATGGATCATAAGTAATGTATAGTCCTTGCATGTGGGTAAGTCGGGTTCCGAAGGTGTAGTTGATCGCAAGCTCGCATCGTCTCCGAAGGTACCCGCGGAAGCACACAAGACGGTAAACACTGGAAAGCAATCAACGAGCAAGCATCTATTACTACGAAGCAAACACGAGCAAGCATCAACAAGAAGGCAACACGAGACATCGCACCTACCGTCGAGAGCGGTTACTAACAGGTTAAGTGGAGTACTCGTCACACACGACGATACCGCACATTTGGAAAAGTTCAAGTTGTTTAGCTACAGGTGATCAACAAAGGTTGTTAACATGGCATCTCACTCAAGCATGTCATAGCACACAAACATGTCACGAGGTGAAGCATAAGATAAACTATCTATGCTAGTCAATTTAAGTGAGGCACAACCTAAACATGGCATATCACTAAGTGTCCCACGACCATTAAAAGATTTGGTACTGTTCTTCCCTAAACCATATTTTAGGTTGGTTAACAACATAAAACAATAGCATAAACACAAAGTACACGAAAAACTAATCAAGTTACATATAAAGAACACTCCAAACGGAGTTACGGTTAAAGAGATACAAGCAAAACAAGTTTGGAACACAATCTGCCAACATCACGAAGCACACTTTAGAGCAATGCATAAACATGATAATGAATGCAAACATGCTCACAAATGATATGCAATTAAAGTAGACATGACAAGGAAGGCATGTCAAAAGGAATAATGCCAATAGGCATCATGAACAACTAGTTATAGCTCATGCAAAATGCAATAAAACATTACTGGTCTAGGACTTAGTGAAAATCAAGAAAACAGGGCATAAACGGTTATTTTTATGTTGTATAAACAGGAGCAAAGCTATATGCAAAAGTGCATCAACATGACATAGAAATATATGGGCATAAACTAGACATGATGGTGATCAGGTACAAAAAAGAATCAAGGTCATAGGCATCATAGATCAAAAGATATTAAGCATGCAACATGGCATCGGAACGTTACAGACTTAGAGAAAAACAGAGGTGGCTGTCAAAAACAGCGGGATAGCAACTTTGGAGCTCAATAACTATATGACCAGCAAGCATATCATAACAATGCAATACATATAATGGGAGTATACATGATGCTTAACAATATGCAATTGGAATCACTCAATTCCGATAAACGGTTGCGACGCAACCGTCACCCGAAGTTGCAACAAATTAACAGTTTTCAGCACAGCAACACATTAACAGCAAGGTCACCACTTTGGAGCAAGATTTAATATAGCTAAAGCACCCAAACATGACAAGTTAAAGCATGGGAATGAAGTACACATGATGCTTAACACATAGGAAAAAGAATCAATGCAATAGGCCTCATGGATTTGACACAAGCATCACCCAAAGTTTGAAAAAAATAACAGGAGCAGTAGTTAACAGCAGATTAGCAACTTAACGATATGGTGCCCTGTTCAACACACAATTACATATTCAAGATGACCTCAAAATAAATAACTTCCTAAAGATGAACTCTAGAGCACACAAAGCACAACCAAACAAAAAAAGAATCACTTCATTCGGAGCTACGAGTCAACGGGAAATCGATTTGCAAAACGGGATCAGCAGCACAATTTTTACAGGACTTGGTGAAAATATGACAGGGAAAAAATAAAGAAAAAAATAAAAAAAGGGACTCGGGCCTCTTCTCACCATGGGCCTCAGGGGCCCATCTGGCCTGGACTGGGCCACTGGGTGGCTGGCTCGGGCCGTGGGAGCTAGTGGGCCGCCGGGGCGTGGCCGGCCCACGTGGAGGTGACGGCTGGCTGGTTCCCTCGCCCGATCCAGACCGGGGTCGAGGTAGGCCACGCCGGCGTGCGGCAGCGCCCCTCTGGCCGGCCGGCGGCGGAGCGAGCAGGTCGGGGAAGGCGGCGGCTCCTGGCTGCCGGATTTGAGCGCGACCAGTTGGATCCGGTCGGCGGTGAGGCGAACGGACGCGGGGCGGTGGAGCTCCGGCCTCGGGACGCCATGTCCATGGCGCGGCGGCCCATGGAGACCTCGACGGCGGCCGGTGTCCTGTGGGGAAGGAAGAAGAGGGGAGTGAGGGGAGGAGACGGAGGGAAGAAGGAGAGGGCGTGGGAGAACAGAGAGGAGAGGGAGCCTGGCTGCCGGCGGCGGCCGGTGGCCGGGGCGGCGGCGGTTTCCCACGGGCAGGAGGCGGCGGCTAGGAGGAGGGAGAGAGGAGGGAGGTCAGTGGAGGTTTCCTGGCCGTCAGAACGAAAGATCTGACGGTCCAGATCGCTCAGGAGAAAATTCCAGATCTGATGGGCTAGGGTTGCGAAAATGGGGGTGTTTTGGGGCAATTGTGAGGGGGGTGGCTGCAATTTTGTGTCTAGGGAAACCCTAAGTGGGGGTGGGGGAGTGGTGGTCTTTATATAGCCCAGGTGGCTGGCAGTTTGCAAAAACATCCCCGGTTTTTCTCTCGTGCGTGCGATGTTTACGTTTCTGACCGCCGGGGGTCCGCAGGACCTCCGATTCGGGTAAAACTTCGAACTGCGCGATCAGCGCGTCGAGTCGGCGGCGTTCACCTCGCGCTGGAACCGTTCCAGAACACTTTCCGGGGCACTATAAAATCAAAAAACTCAGAACATACGAAAGTTCCGTGATTTTATAGAGCATGTTGTGTAAAAATTTCAGCTCAAAAAGATGAACTGGTATTTTTCTATGATGTTTCCCGTCACGAGGACAGAATCTGTTTTCTGGACAGCATGTCACAACTTTCACTTCCCTTGTCATAAGAGGCTATAATTGGCACAAAGCTTGAAAAGTAAAGATACAATGATGTTGCTACAGTAGTAACAATCATCAAGACCACTAAAAACATAAGGAAAACAAAAAGGAAAACCTAAATTCGTTGCGGTCTGCCTCCCGAAAGAGCTTCTTTAAATCCATTAGCTAGGCATGATGCAAAACGATCAAGTTGTATCAATTGAACCATCATCAAGATCATCGAAAATCTCTTCAATAGTACAACCACTCTTAAGAGGTTTTTCAAATAAAGTCCTAATAAAGATACTTCTAGGGATAAAGGCAAAAGGCGGAAGATCAATTGGAGTTTCATTTATTCTATTAAAGAGAGGTATCTCTTCCAAAGTCTTCACAGTTTCAACCCCTTTGGCAATAGATGGGTTATTTTCGAAACGGGGAGCCTTTGGAACGTAAACGAACCTAGGTTCCTTCTTTGCCGGAGTTTCTACCTTTTTGGTTTTGATTGAGGAGAGAGTAGTTCCTAGAGTGTCAATGATTCCCTCAATCTTATCTATCCTAGAAGGATCCAAGTCATGGGATTTGATGGTCTCCAAGGTTTTGGAAATTTTATGCATGGATCTATCGAGTCTATTCAAATTCCCTTGAATCTTACGATCCAACTCACTTATCTTATTAATGCTTGGCATCTCTAGATGATGAGGACATCTCTCCTTCGCCTCTATCACTGGCACTATCTAATCAAGTTTTTTCATAATGTGAGCTAGGGTAATGTCCTCTTGAATGCTAGCAACAAGGTGGTTTCCAACAAGATTTTCCATAATACTAAGAGCTTCCCAAACTGGGACTTCTAGGAAATTCCCATTGATAGCAGCATCTAGAATAAACCTATTCCAAGAAGTAATTCCAACATAAAAGTTTCTAATCAGGATAGTAGTGGATTGCTTCTTGGTGGCCCTTTTTTGAGAATCATTAATTCTATACCAGGCATCTTTCAGACTTTCGCCACCTCTTTGTTTAAAGGTGAGCACTTCTGCTTCACCAAAGGCAAAAGGACCAGACATAATGACAACTATTAGCAAGGTAACTATTTTTTTGATTTTTGATAAGGGACACTAAAGAAAAAACTAGAAGGTAAACTAACAAGAGTAAAAAGCAAAGATAAAAGATAGTGTGCAACTCCCCTATCTTGAAGAGTGGAGTCCCCGGCAACGGCGCCAGAAATTAGCTTTGATGGCTTCTCGCCCCTCGTTGGTTACCCAAAGTGGAAGGTTGAGTAGACAGCAGCAAATTTCCCTCGGTGAAGATACCAAGGTTTGTCTCCAGTAGGACTCCAACAACGACAGGAAGGTGACAACGGCACCAGCAATTAGGCGGTTGACGTGGACCTGTACACACACAACAGATAAATTTGCTCCCAACGAGTTCAGAGAGGTTGTCAATCCCTCCGGCCTTGTTGTTTACAAAGGATAAAACGCACGGGATAATAATGATAGTGATAGCAACGGAAAAGTAAATAAAGCAGAAAATAAATAGTGGGTGTAAACAGTATTGGAAATATGGACCGGGCTCCCATGATGTTCACTAGTGATGTATCTCTCTCAATAGACGATAAAATAGCGATGCGAGGTAAACAAATTACAGATGGGCAATTGAAAGGATTATGTGCGCAAACCAATGCTAACTATGCTATAAAGAAAGGAAGAGGCTCAAAAGCATGGGCGGTACGCCAAGACAAGTAGACCGAAATCCATCTGCATCTACCTGTTGGGAATGTGCCCTAGAGGCAAATAAAATATGTTTTATCGAGCATATTCCATTAGTTCATAATACGTTTGATACTATGCTATAACTGTATTAAGCAGAAACATTAATACAGGTGTGGTATACAAACAACCAGGTCCCTAGTCAAGCCTAGTATACTAGTCCATTGGGCGATTGATGATCAAGGTTTCCTGATCATGAGACAATGGCGTCTGTTTACAATGGAGTTGTATCATTGGATAATGATATGATGGACATACACCCACCAGAAGTGTTGCGATGTGATCAAGTCACATAGTTCGACATTGCGATAACTATAACGTAGTGACCAGATCCTTAGACCGTAATGATCATACATAATTAATGTCTATTAGGATACCTTGATTTCCTACCCACCGCCTGACTGAAATATGCTGGACATAAAGGAGTACTTCAGGTATTCCGAATAGATATGTTAATGAGTATGCAAATAGATCAAAGCGGGATTTGTCCATCCGTGTGACGGATAGGTACTCTGGGCCCACTCGGTGATGTTACATCATAAAGTTTGCAAACGTGTGACTAGGTCACGGAGTTGTAATATCACGGGAATGAGTAAACTTGTTTGTTGAGAACGAGGACGAACTAGGTATAGTGGATACCATTGATCAAACCTCGGTCAAGCAAAGTACCCCAGGACAAAGGGAACAGTCACACGGTTAACGGATCCAACAGCGATTGAAGTTCATTCGATGGAAGCGCAGGGGCTATCAACGATTGTAACCAGGTCCAATTGATTAGTCATTGATCAATGAGAATTGTCTCGATCATGTCTGCTGTTTCCCGGACCGTAGGGTGTTACACTTAAGGGTACTCGACGCAGTAAGGATTGATTCGGGATCACCGGAGAAATTGGAGAGAACACCGGAATTGTTCCGATGAAGGCCGGAAGTTGTTCCGGGTATTTTGAAAGGTTCAAAATATATTTAGTAATGTTTAATTAATGTTTTATTATTTAATTATCTGAATTCAATATTAAAATATAATTAAAAATGATTAAAAGGCATATGGGCCTCATAGGGCCCATTAGGGGGAGAGGGAGTCCTCCCCCATGGGCCATGGCGCCATGAGGGGGCCCACCCCCCTTAATAGGTGTGCCACCCCCTCCCTTGGGATTAGTCCCACCCCGGAAGTGGAGGGGGGGTGGCACCCCTCCTTGGCCTATATAAGGAGGGGTAGAGGTGCCCTTTTATTCATCATATTTTTCAGATAAGTTCTCATCTCTCTCTCCCTCTTTTCTCCTTCCTCGAGTGGACTCCCCTTGTTTGGAGTCTACACTTGGTTGGGGATTTCTCCACTATACGCACGCCGTCGTGCTGCTGGAATCGGGATCCGAAGCCATCTTCTTTCCGCTGCTCTACTGGTTCGGAGCCCGGAGGGACGTCGGGTATACTGTATGTGTATAATCCCACGAGGCACTACACTTGTGGTGCTACTTCATCGTCGTGGTCGTATCGCGAGGTATTCATCAGCAATGTTCCGACGGGGACGTAATCCCGTCATCGGTCTACAAGGATCGGGTGACTACAGGAGTCATCGTGGATCTGCGCGGCATTGGGGATTGCCGGTACGACTACACCAACCACGTTCATGCGGGAACGTTTCCCGCTTAACGGACTACATACTGGTATGTGATCTATTTCTGTCCGTTACTTGCATCAGCATAGCATAGGTCTTGGGTATGGGTCTCGTAGGTTATGAAAAAATTGTGTTTTCTGCCCCGAACCCCAATAGTGGTATCATGAGCAAGGCTATGCGTAGATGTATTGTACGGATAGAACACATCTAGTATGTGGGCATCAATTCTCCAATTGTTACCCTCTCACGTTTACTCATTTAGCGTTGCGGCAATGTTTGATGAAGCGGCCCCCGACCGACCTTACGCATTTACGCGAGACTAGTTCCACGCTTGACATATGGCTTGTACCATATAAAGTGGCTGGGGGTGTCTGTCTCTCTGCATTAGCGATGCGAAGATGTTTGCAACGGAGGGCCCCAACAGGGGTGTAATAGAGACAATTGTGGATTGGTGTTGTGGCTTGTTTTCGTAGGATAGAAACGGTTCTTTTCTCGAAACCCCTAGCAGCCACGTAAAACTTGCAAAAGATAAAGTAGAAAGGCGTTTTCAACTTTAATTTGCATGTCGTGGGGAATCATAGCATGTATGATTTATACTGTTGCATCTTGTTTTGCTAATATGTTAGATATACGATGGTAGCATAATAGGATGATCCCTCACTAATCCAACAAAGTATCCTTCCTTAGTGAAGCACCATCTGGAAAGTTCTTCATTATGGAGGCATCACGTGTCACACGGGTGTCAAACATTTTTACGTTCACAAGAGATGGGTGGAGCAAGCCTAGCATGTCCAGAAACATGGCCTTGCATACGCGGCATATACTCACTAAGGTTATTGTGGCGAGCCTGGCATGTGTAGACATGGCCTCGGGACACAAGAGACCGAAAGGTCGAGCATGAGTCACATGGATGATGTGATTGGCATGATGGCCTACCTTGAACAACATACTGATGGTCGTGTCACACGGGGGAGGTATGTTCTTCAAGGATCGTGTAATCACTTAGAACAAACTATGAGGGATGTTTGTCTGAGTGGGAGTTCCAGAATTGTTTTTGAAACATGAACTCCATATTATGAACTTAATCTTCATGTCTTAGCAAATATCATTGTAGATAACGTCATACCAATGTTTAGAACTATGGTTGTTTTAGTATGATAGAACTTAAGGTAAATGGGTCTTACTTCATTGATGTGTACCAACACCATTAGAGACATACTCATTAGTAATGACTTGCTAAACATAATACGAAGAACTGCTAGGAGATACACCTGACAACTCCGTAATCAAGGAAGATGATGATGAGTATCGCACTCACCGTCACTTATGAATGACTGTCCAATATACCATAATTCATTCTATGGAATCTGAATTGTGAATGCATGTTAACCAACACGTATGGCGTGCTAGGTGAACTTGAAAGAACTTGGTCACAAATCAGAGTAATGGAATATGAGTATATGGACGGGGTTTCTTTCAACTATGGTGGAAGGAACAACCTGCTGAGAAAGTCACTTGGAAAATGTATAAGATACATGGAACACCTTGTGTATAACTTGGACTACTGAATGACTAGTTACTTTGCGATAACTGGGGAGTTGCATCCGCTTCCTCCCAGTTACAAAGACCATGTCTGGACTATGTCATGAAGGAGAATCGTTCACCTGTCATGAGGTCATGGTTAAAGTCAAGAACTTTAAGAGTAGAACCAATGCAGGAATGATCATTGACGGAGAAGGTATATTTGATATACGAGTTATAAATGTCTTTCCCACGAAACACTAATTGCGGTTGATTAAGTATTCGATTCTTGAACTTACTGCTTGAGAGTGACTTGGAAGGGATGAGGTGACAATGTGTGCTGACGGCAATCAAGATAGTTGATGGTCGACAACACTCTCCCTCTACATCTATCAATTGATTAATGTATGAATAAATTTTATGATCGTTTGAATGAGGACTTTATTAGTGTGTCTTGCATCTCGCGAAGACAATTATTCATATTAGTGAGAAACAAGTCAGTTGTTCTCCTTTTATGAATGATATCTCTTATGGTCACATTACGATTATGAATGAGTTATTCTTATATTGATGATCGTTGTTTGATCATTTATAAGAAATATTGTAATGCCAAGAAATATCCAGGCTTAATAATGACACTACAGTTTAAGTCACGAATGGTATGATGATGTCTTAAGATACTTGATCTCTTGACACATACAAACCATGCCTTTTAGGTGAGATGACTAAAACCTCGCATTCTGGTAAACGGAATGTGTACTGATTGTTGAGTATCATACATTGTGATGTATCGTATGTCAGCATGTGGTGAATTTCATTATTTCGTGAACTTCGTATGTGGACTTAGATGAATATTTGTATTCACTAATGAAACATGAGTCTGAAATAATTTGATATGATTAAAAGGGATTTCAGAGTAAAGATGGATATTAAATTAACAAGAAAGACAAGTCTCTACGATTTTATCAAAGTGACAAATGTTTTGAGTTAGTCTTGGGCATAAAGACTTCTGTGAAAGTTGTTCCACAAATTTCAATGTCTTGAGACACTTCAATATGATTGACATGCCTGAACATTGTGATCATATTCTATCGAAAAGTGTATGGTCTAAGTTATCTCTTACCAAGTTACGTTATTATTGTTTAAAGTTATTAATTTAATATGCAAACACTCACTTCAGCATAGGGAACCATCTGAGTTCGTGGAAACCAACACTATATATGTCATGGTGTGTTGTGGTTTCTAGGAAGCTTGATTTATGTAAGATAAATTATCTTTGTAGTGTATCCTTAGACAACTATGGATGCATCTTCCACAACTAGAACCAAAAGGAGCAAAACTTGTATTTCTATGTTTGGTGTTTGTCAAGAATTGTTCTTGATAAATGTGGTAATGGAAGAAAAGTGAAAGTTCAACCAAGGTAATTGACTTTGCCTCCAAATGTCAGAGTAGTGCAACGGAATATGTTCTGGAAGCAAAGCTCTACAATAAGAGGAGAAACTAATGATAATGATCATGATCTTCTGATGGGAGATTTTACTGAGAAAGGTAGGATTCAAGAATATATATTTGCCCCTGGTGCAAAATGATATTCATGATTCACTTATCATGTTAATGGAACAAGACATTCCTACGAACTAGAAAGAAGCGATGGTGGACCTAAGTACGAGATATGACTACGAGTCATGAAATCCTATGTTGAGTTACATTTAAGATTGTTTGAATCTTATCAAGTAAGGAGGTTACTTGATATTCACAATAACTTCAGAGTTATGAGGAATAAATGTGAACATCAAAGGGACTTCAAGATTGGTTTGTCACAAAGATTGTTTCTGACAAATTCAATGGGTTGACTACAATGTGTAGCAATGCTTGAGTCAAAGGGATATTCACTACGATTGATCCAGGATTGTTATCAATACCGTGACTTCCTCAAATCCTATATTTGAAGAAGTGTTGTAATTGGTACAACAAGAAGGTTTTGGAAAAACATATGGATACTAGTGTCTCGTAAACTGAATTCTCATTTTGATGCATGATCAAAGGATTTTGGACTTAACCAAAATATCGAGGAAACATGCATTTGCATGAAACTGAGTGGGAGCTGAATAGTTTCCTGAAACTTAAATATGAAGACGACATATTTTGAGTGGGAGCTATGGGAGTATTATCCTAGACTTATATGTAAATGACATATTTTAGTAGGAGCCATGTGGTTAGTATCCTGAACTTAATATGTGTCTGACATATCTAAGTGGGAGCCATGTGGATGTTATCCTTGTCTTATATGTGGCCGACATATTTGAGTGGGAGCAATATGAGTGTTATCCTATAACTTAATATGTGCATGACATATTTGAGTGGGAGCATGATAACATTCTCATATATGGATAACATATTATGAATGGTGCAGTTGGTGTTAATGATTATTTGAATCTTTCATAAATGAAGATGAATAAGTATTAAGCATTGAAGATCTATTAAGATAGATATGTGTTTAATAACATTGAGTCGTAATACTTTCCTGGATAAGCTTCTGAAGGAGATCAGAATGGGACAAGTCAAGAAGTGGTCCTTACTTGTATATCCAAGAGAAGTGTTGAGTTAATCTCAGTACAAGAACAATGGTTAATGGTTAATGAAAGAAATGGATGTGTTGGATCCTCTATGCCTTTGTCATAGGTTCTTTCATATAAAACCAGAGTTATGTACTCGACGTAATGTGACCCAAGTTCTTATTAGTAAGAACATGTTGTGATATGATTTATGAGTAAATCATTGAACAAAGAGTTAAGTTTATCCTTCAGTGTCTGAAGAGAACTGAGGATACATCTCAAATTTGTAAAGGATAGTGGACTTGACCATAAATGTTATGCTGGTTCAAGTTTTGACACTAACCTAGAAAATTGAGATATCATACTAATGAATGCCTAAGTTGAAAGAAACATGGTTAGGCATCAAAGTTGCATACAATGCACTAAGGATTGAATCTACATTGATGTGTGTAACACCCTCACTGTCAGTGAACAATAATCAGGGTTACTGTTCATCTGTACTGTTCAAAAAATTTGTCTGATCAATATGGTTCAGTTCAAATTCAAATTACCCTTTGATATTGTTGCAAGCAATGTGAACCATGGACCTTGATCATCATTGGCCAACTGAAGTCCAAGCCATCTGAATTGAAATTCAAACAAACCCTAAAATGCCTTTTGATGAATATTAAAAATAGGGTGACAATAAATAATTTCCAAAAATCTTGGAACCACTTTTATAAAATCCCAAATAATCACTGGACCAAATCCATATGGGTTTGGGTAATTATTGTGTTATGGAAAATTCTAAACAAATATAAACAGAGGCCAAAAACCCCAAACAAATCATTTAATATTTAAAGTAAATATTAAATGAATTTTATAATTGCCCAAATCTTTTGTGGCACTGACCTTAGGTATAACATAACTTATGGGGCACCAACCACATTTTACAAAAATGCCTAAGACATTAAAATAATTACAAAAGGGAATAAACAAAAAGAAAAAGATAAAAAAAATTGGAAACCTAAACCTACGCCTGGGGGCGAAGCCCACCAGGCCACCTCCTCCTTTTTCCCCCTGGGCCGCAAGCCCAAGGCCCCCCCACCCCGGTCTTCTCCCTCCTGTTCATCCCCTCCCCCGTGTCACTCATCCCGTGGCCAGGGCGCCATGGCCATCGACGTGGAGAGCATCGGAGACGTTCTGCCGGCTACAAGACGGCGCCCCCTGCGCCAAACCCTAAACCTAGCGCCCCGGTACCCCCTGGATCTCGACCCCCCTTCCCCCTCTTGCTCTCTACGCTCGCCCCGCGTCGAGGGGCACTGCCGCCGCCGCGCCATTTCCGTCCACGCGGCCACGGTGCCTCCCCGCCCCAGCCGTCGTGTCTTGGAGGCTCCCCGTCGACGGCTGCGTCTTCTCCGTGCAGCGGCTTCAGCCTGAGCTGCACCGAACGCCGGAATCGCGCCTTCTTTAACCTCCAGCTCGCGCAACCCCGGCCTCAAATTCGCGCACTCCGACGTCCCCTGCTTCGCGCCGTGCACGCCCATCGCTCCCTGGTGAGCACCACGTCGCCCCCGCCCCTTCTTCCCTCAGTAGGGCTCCTCCTTCATCTTCACCGTGGAGCCAGGGCTCCGGCCGCCACGGGTGTTCGTCGCCGCCGGTGGGTTTGGCCGCCCGCGCTTGATTCCTTGGTACCACTCGATGCGAGTGTGCCCGGGGCTTCGATTCCCCCCGCCCTCCCATGTAGTTGGCCGCCGGGCTGCTCGCGGGGGCCTCGCTGGTGTTCCACTGGCCTCGCCGTGGCAATGGCGTGGCGCTGTGGAGGCTCTCCTCTGTCTCCATGACAGTGGGCCAGGGCACCCCCCCCCCTTAATTGCCCGTTAAAAGATAATCAGAGGTTAAAGATAATAATAATAATAGTAATAACCCCCCATGTGTGACTTACAGGTGGGGCCAACCCCCTTAAGTTAGGTGATTAAGTTAACTAGCTATTTAGTTTAACCATGTGTCTATGACAGGTGGCCCCCACCCACCTGTTAATTAAAATTAAATAGATTGAGCTATTAATAAATTGACGCTGACATGTGGGTCCCACATGTCAGCACTGTTTTGGATAATGTTATTAATATAATAAAAGAAATTATTAAAAAGGATTATAAATGTTTTAAAATTGATTAAACTTATAAATTTAATATCTTTTAATCCGTATATCGGATCGAAAAACTTTATACATGAAAGTTGATCAGAAAAATATAACGAGTACGGATACGCCATCCGTATGTCTACCCCACCCCCATAACACACCGATCATCGACATTCCCCCCTCCGGGCTGTCTGTCGATAATTTCCGGTACCGATAAAAATTGCCCGGATCAAAATACTTTGTACACGAAAGTTGTCCGGAATGGTTCAACTAACACGGATACACCCTCCATACGTTTGTCGGATGTCCACGACACCTCCGGCATGAACCCTTCCCCCTCCGGACACCCTGTCCGGTAATCACCCGGAGCTGGCAGTTCATCCCCGGATGAATTCCCGCTCCGAGCAGCGTGCATTGCACTGCGTTAGAACACCGTTAACTTTGCATACGTCATGCCATGTATTTTTTTGTATATATTTCTTTGTATTTATTGTTTCTCCCACCCCCCTCTTATTCTCCGGTAGACCCCGCTGCGACCACCGACTACACCGCTGCCGGGTACGACTACTTCGTCGACGACCCGACCCCTACCGTCGAGCTTCCAGGCAAGCAGAGCCATTCTCTTCCCCAGATATCGCCTACCTTTTCCGTATTTTCTTGCACTAGGCATGGTTACTGCTGCTGCTACGATTACAATCCTATTCAACTGCATAGCATGTTTTTATCGCCCCTTGATGTACCTTTCCTTTATCCTATGCGGCCTGTTATAATTATGCATATATTCAGCAGTGAGCCCTGCGCATTGTTAGCTAGGACTAGATAGCGGGACGTGATCACTCAGGGGGGTGAACACGGATACAATATATACAACTGCACAGGTACGGTACAAAGCAGACACCGCCAAAGGCCCCTATATGGGTTATGCCTACTCACCTCAAGTGTGAGCTATCAAGGAGTAATCCTTGTACTCCACTCGAGGCTGACTTTGTCTTGCCGCCATAGGGTCCTGGGCAGCGGTTGTCCTTAAAGGTAAGAAAGTCGGGCGACCCAACGGTGCCCGCGAGCGGTATATCGTCGGGAACGACAGGGAGGGTATGACCGACGTTACTGGCGTGCTTGGCCCCTGCTCGTATCTCGTGAGAGTTACCAAACCACGAAAGTCGAGCTCTACCAAGAGCACACGCGAGACAAGGTAAGGAGACGGTTCACCTTGTTGGTAACCGCAGTGACTTGGTGGGACGACAGGGCAGGCACCGATGTACTGGTGGTCCTGACTGCTGTCGTTGACCGCGGGTCGGTTAAGTCGAGGCAACGATAACGGTTGTCACGCAGGTTAATTAAAATGCTAAATGGTTCGGCGGATGTCTTGAGTAGCCTTTTGGCTTGTACGCACTACCTACACGTGGGATAAGGAGTGTGGGCTCCTCTGCATCGTAGTCTCGTTCGAGGGTCTTCAGACGTCAGCAGTACCGCGGGATGATTGCCGGGAAGTGGTGTTGTCTTCTCTTTGCTGCAGCAGGTGTGTTTGTATTTGCTTTGATTTTGCTTCACCGGCCAGTCACGCACCGTGCAGGAGTACGTTCGGGTTAGGGTCCAAAGCCCGGCGTACATAGGATATAGTCCGGCGGATGACCTCTCTGTTGATTGCCGAAGGATGGGCTACTTTGTGTCGGATAGCTTTGGTGGAGCGTTCCCTAACAAGGTTCCCGCCACCCTGGAGATCCGAGCGTCGTAGAGTCACGCCAGTGCACCCCTGCAGGGAAGATTAATCTATCGATAGCCGTGTCCACGGTAACAGGACGCTTTATGCTGAAGCTGGATCTTATCACTAGAAACTATTACTATTAAACTGTATGGTTCCGGGTCTTCTTCCTCGCAGGGAGTCGAGGAGGGGAACTCGGAGGCATTGTTATTATTAATCATTACAACTTATATTATACAATGTTGCAGCAACTTCTGCTTCATTGTTACCTTATTGCTTTATATAAACTGTTGGCTGATTCTTACCTCATGCTGCAAGACATCGTTGGAAGATGCTAGTCTTCGTTAGGCCTAGCTTCTTACTCTTATTCTGATTTCTATCTTGCAGTCCACTATATATACAGCCTCTCCTTTCCGTTGATACAAATGCATAATGCTTAGTAGCGGACGTAAGACTCGCGGGTATACTAGATACTTACCTGCTTTATTTCCTTTACTGTTTTGCCTGATCGGCCGCTGCATTCGACGTTGGAGCCCAGGAGCAGGAGTACCCCGGAGGCGGATACTACTACGTCGAGACCCCCGCTGACCAGGACCAGGAGTAGTTTCGGAGGCTCCCAGGCAGGAGGCCTTGCCTTTTCGATCTGTATCTCTGATGTTATTTGTGCTAGCCTTCTTAAGGCAAAACTTGACTAACTATGTCTGTACTCAGATATTATGGCTTGTATAACTTATGTATTCGGGTCCGCGTGACCCCTTTTATTGTAACATATTGGTTTATCCTTTTGTGTTTAGTGTTGTGCTGTGATATTCTCACCGTGGCACCCTAAGCTCTGCCGTGTACCCTGCGTGTATGATTACTGTACACGGATTGATTTTGGGGGCGTCACAATGTGGCTGCTTTAGAAGTAGCAGGAGTTATATTATGGCTTAAGAAGTTCGACTTCTGATTGAGTGAGTTTCAAGTGTGCATGACTATGGGAAAGTCCGCGTGACCCACCGGATCTCATTTCTATGACACAGCAAACGAAGTCTCACTTCACCGCCAAATATATATACCTCATCATTATAGTGGATAATGAAGGAATGTCAAATTAGGTGCCATTATGATTTGCAAAAGGACATACGGTTCTGAATGGTACCCAGACCGTTGATACAACCTCTTCCACGGGCAAGCATGATCAATAAGGAGTTATGATCCAGAGAAAATGCAACTAGATTATTTGTACTCTAATGCAAGTGGGAGACTGTTGGGAATGTGCCCTAGAGGCAAGTAAAATATGTTTTATCGAGCATATTCCATTAGTTCATAATACGTTTGATACTATGATATAATTGTATTAAGCGGAAACATTAATACAGGTGTGGTATACAAACAACCAGGTCCCTAGTCAACCCTAGTATACTAGTCAATTGGGCGATTGATGATCAAGGTTTCATGGTCATGAGACAATGGCGTCTCTTGACAATGGAGTCGTATCATTGGATAATGATATGATGGACATACACCCACCAGAAGTGTTGCGATGTGATCAAGTCACATAGTTCGACATTGCGATAACTATAACGTAGTGACCAGATCCTTAGACCGTAATGATCATACGTAATTACTGTCTATTAGGATGCCTTGATTTGCTACCCACCGCCTGACTGAAATATGCTGGCCATAACGGAGTACTTCAGGTATTCCGAATAGATATGTTAATGAGTATGCAAATAGATCAAAGCGGGATTTGTCCATCCATGTGTCGGATAGGTACTATGGGACCACTCGGTGATGTTACATCATAAAGTTTGCAAATGTGTGACTAGGTCACGGAGTTGTAATATCACGGGAACGAGTAAACTTGTTTGTTGAGAACGAGGAAGAACTAGGTATAGTGGATACCGATGATCAAACCTCGGACAAGCAAAGTACCCCAGGACAAAGGGAACAGGCACACGGTTAATGGATCCAACATCGATTGAAGTTCATTCGATGGAAGCGCAGGGGCTATCAAGGATTGTAACCAGGTCCAATTGATTAGTCATTGATCAATGAGAATTTTCTCGATCATGTCTGTTGTTTTCCGGACCGTAGGGTGTTACACTTAAGGGTACTCGACGCAGTAAGGATTGATTCGGGATCACCGGAGAAATTGGAGAGAACACCGGAATTGTTCCGATGAAGGCCGGAAGTTGTTCCGGGTATTTTGAAAGGTTCAAAATATATTTAATAATGTTTAAGTAATGTTTTATTATTTAATTATCTGAATTAAATATTAAAATATAATTAAATATAATTAAAAATGAATTAAAAGGCATATGGGCCTCATAGGGCCCATTAGGGGGAGAGGGAGTCCTCCCCCATGGGCCATGGCGCCATGAGGGGGCCCACCCCCCTTAATAGGTGCGCCACCCCCTCCCTTGGGGTTAGTCCCACCCCGGAAGTGGAGGGGGGGTGGCACCCGTCCTTGGCCTATATAAGGAGGGGTAGAGGTGCCCTTTTATTCATCATATTTTTGAGATAAGTTCTCATCTCTCTCTCCCTCTTTTCTCCTTCCTCGAGTGGACTCCCCTTGTTTGGAGTCTACACTTGGTTGGGGATTTCTCCACTATACGCACGCCGTCGTGCTGCTGGAATCGGGATCCGAATCCATCTTCTTTCCGCTGCTCTACTGGTTTGGAGCCCGGAGGGACGTCGGGTATACTGTATGTGTATAATCCCGCGAGGCACTACACTTGTGGTGCTACTTCATCGTCGTGGTCGTATCGCGAGGTCTTCATCAGCAACGTTCCGACGGGGACGTAATCCCGTCATCGGTCTACAAGGATCGGGTGACTACAGGAGTCATCGTGGATCTGCGCGGCATCGGGGATTGGCGGTACGACTACACCAACCACGTTCATGCGGGAACGCTTCCCGCTTAACGGACTACATACGGGTATGTGATCTATTTCTGTCCGTTACTTGCATCAGCATAGCATAGGTCTTGGGGATGGGTCTCGTAGGTTATGAAAAATTTGTGTTTTCTGCCCCGAACCCCAATACTACCTACTAATCATCCACCTTGAGATATCTATCCAGAACATCTCGCTGGTATTAAGTGGTGAATCCCACCCAAAGTGTAAACTCAAAGCAACAGACAAATGCATTAAAGAACTTTGCGTAAAGTAAACAATCCTTGCACCCGCAAGTACAAGCACCGTTGTTTTCTCCCTTGTGGCAACAACACATCCCCTATACTCATGTGTATGTCACTCAAGCTAGTCATCAGGGGGCATGAACCCACAATCATGCATAACGCTCCCTCTTGGAGTCACTACCTACTACTTGGCCAAAGCAATAAACAGCAACGGAGAACATGCAAGAATTACTCAAGAACATAAATATAAAAGAGGAGAATCGAATATATTACTCAAACACAATCTGAACATAGTCTCATAATCCATCAGATCCCAACAAACTCATCATAGCAAAAGCAGAAAGATTACATATGTGCCTCGATCATGTAGGGCAGCTCACGAGGTCTAAACCATGAAGAAAAAAGAGGGGAGGATAACATCACATAGCTACTTATCATAGACCCATGGTCCAAGGTGGACTACTCACGGTTCATCCGGGAAGCATCCATGGTGGTGGAGAAGCTCCTGGAGGTGGTTCCACCCTCCGGCAGGGTGCCGGGAAGAGGGCTCCTGGTGCTCCCGATCTTGGAAGCGCGGCGGCGGAACAGAGGAGAGATCGCGAAAAAGGGTTTTGTCCCCGAGGGTTTCTCGTCAACGGGAATAAATAGTCGAAGGGGGGCAGCCAGAGGTGGACCAGGGGCCCTAGGCGCCCCCTGGCCCCACTTGGGCTCTTCTAGAAGGTTCCCGTACGCTGATTTTTCCTATATTTTTCTCGGAATTTTTCTGGCACTTTAAATAATAGGAAAACCTAAAATACAAAAACGGCAGAAAACAGAAACTGGCACTGGGGTGCACTGAGTCAATAGGTTAGTCCAAATATGATCAAAAGTGTATGGAAGTGCATCAATATCATAGCAATATCACACAAAAGAAGCATGGAGCAAGCAGAAATTATAGATACGTTTTGGACGTATCAGTGTTCCTCACCGCGTCTGTACCGGCCTCCTCCATGTATTACTCCGATGAGTCAGACTCCTACTCTATCTCCTCCTCATACTCCTCGCCTGGAGGTACTTCCTCTTTTGCGGGCTCCTGGGAGTATTCGCAATATTGCTTCCTTTTTTCCCGGATCAGAAGAAGGGACGGCGCCAGCTCCGGTCGACATGTTTGCACTAGTTCAATACTCCCTCCATTCCTTGATGTAAGGTGTATAGTTTTTTAAAATAACTTTCATAATATAAGGTGTGAGGGAATTTGTTTCCAATACTACCCCTCCACCATATGTTTTTTTTCTTTTAATTAGTTTCCAAACGTGAGCTGAAGAAAAGGAAAGGAATGATCATGGGCAGATTTATTACCTCATATTCATATGACTTGGAGCACTGCATGCACTGGCTATGAATGGAAACCATGAGAAATTGGCAAGTTTTTTTATTTGAAGGAGATTAATTAGGCTCAATAACTGATCTGGAATGAGGGATTTTCTCACCTTCCTTTTTTTCCTCTCTACTCCCATGAATCCTTCTAGGGGCTTTTTAGTCCAACCACAGCCAAATATGCTCTTCAAACCCCTGCGTTAATATTTGTGCGAGAAAACTATACACCTTACTTCAAGGAACTGAGGGAGTATTAAGAAATGCAACTACTTAATTAATTAGCACAATAAATAAATGCAACTACTCTCATGTTAAGAAAAATAGAAAAGGTCATGCACGAATTCACGGAAAAATTGGGCATGACCTTTGCTATTTTTCTTAACATGAGAGTGCCCCATTCTCAACTGAAACAGAAGTTAATCAACATTTCGGGAGAAAGGGGATAATGAGAGTCTCTGCACAAAAAAATGCCTAGTATGTACGCACAACTAGAAAGCAATGAACTTAATAAGCAATGTCAGCAAGCAACCAGCAAGCAATGAATTTGATAATCAAGCAATGAACTTTATAAGCATTAATGGCAACAAGCAACCAGCAAGTTAAGCAATGAACTTGATAGGCAATGGCAGCAAGCAACAAAAATATTTAATAAGCATGAACTTGACATGGTCATGGTCAGTAGCACATACACATCACACACACACACACATCACACACACACAAGACACACACACACATCACACATGAACCAGACATTGCTATTTTTCAACTACTACCTATATTGCTACCACTACAAACCTAATACAGAGTACTACTAGAACTAAAGGTGTTTTAATCTACATCCAGAGCTCTATCATGCCATGTCATTAGTTGCCAAGAAAGGTCCCCTTAGCATGTCCAGATCTTTGATTTGCTATATAGATAAAAGTAGCGGCAGCTACATGCAGCAGCAACAACAACAAGTAGCAGCAGCTAGCAACAGCAGCTACATGCAATATTCAAACAGTATTCAAACAATATTCAGAAAGTAGATAAAATATGTACTAAAACAGTGGATTTCTTTGCTTTGCTATATAGATATTCAATTTTTGTGCACTTAAACATCAATTTTGTGCACTTAAACATAGCCTACAATCTGTTTTTCTTTTTAATATAATTAATGTTCAGTTTCTTTAGTTAAAATGAAGTAAATATTTAGACTTTAGACCAACTGTGGCATATATATTCACTTTAAGCACTAATTGTTCAGTTTCTACAATGAATATCAGCGTATATATTCTGAATTTGCACTGCATTTCTAAACTGTTAGCAGTGACAAACTAGATGTAATTGCTAGTTCATTTAGTATCTATCTATATTTTGTAAATTCATTTAGTATTCTCTATACTAGTAATTACTGTTTTCTTCTTCTAAATTTGTTGTGTAAATCTACTGCAAATGCATTGTAAATCTGTTGCAATGGACTGTAAAAAATCACTTGATAATTCTGATCACTGTTAATAGTAATTCATTTGGTATTTTTGTATACAATTTACACTGTAACTTGTGTAAGTCTGTTGCATTTACTAATTTTCTTAACATTGACTCTGTAATTACAAAAAAAATGGCCCTAGGAATCAAATTACAGAATTCTTCCGTGTTGAATCTTTGCATATGCTCATGAACATTTCTGCATCCTGCTTAACAGTGGATACCTAAACCTAGCTGTGCTTGGGATTGCTTGAAACAGGGGAGGATGGAGAGGCGGCTGCTCACCGCGGGGAGGAGGCATCGACGACAGGGGATCGGGAAGGCGCGTGCTTGAAAGAGAAGAAGAAGAAGGCGGCGGTCGGAGGCGAGGCAGAGGCGCGACCGCGACTGCAGGCATCAAGGCAGAGGCGCGGCGGTGACTGCGGGCATCGGGGGGCTCCGGGATGGCGGCTTCGGTGGCGTCGAGGGGGCGGGTGGCAGCTCCGGTGGGCTCCTCTGCGGTGGTGTCGATGGAGGCTCCGACATCGAGGGGAAGGGGCAAGGGTTCCGGTGAGGCGACAGCTAGGGGGGATGGTTGCCGTGCGAGCAGGGGAGCGGGTAGTTGGATAGGTCAAGGCTTAGGGGTGGCGCATTCTGTAGAAATGCGCCACCAAGTGGACCCTTATGCGTGGCGCATCTTACACTCTTAATAAGTTGGTCCCAATTCTTTTAACATGCAAAGTGTCCACCTCTACATCCTCACTAAGCCACTACCTCTATAACCTTGACATGCACACATGACAACTCATCAAAGGTCCACCACAATATGCATGAGATAAAGGTTTTCATTAATAGTTAATCTCATGCACAAATCCATTTCACCACACATGCAACCACATCAAGGCTCAATCAACATGCATGGGATTTTTTTCATTGTATCATGTCACTTATATTAAATAAATATTTTTAACTACACAATAATCAAATGCAATATTATTAACTCAACTATTAATGATTCATACAATTAAAATATATTGAAGTTGATTCCCGCAACAACGTGCGGGGTATCCTCTAGTTTCTACAGAATGCGCCACGCATAAGGATCCTCTTGGTGGCACATTCTTACGGAATGCGCCACCCCTAAGAACCCTTAGTGGCACATTTCGGCTGAATGCGCCACCCCTAAGCACAATTTCATTTTTTTAATTAGAGTTTAACCATTTCATTTTATTTGCGGGCTGGCCATTTCATATTTTGCGGGCTGACCATTTGATACGTCCAAAACGTATCTATAATTTCTGCTTGCTCCATGCATGTTTTGTGTGATATTGCTATGATCTAGATACACTCTCATACACTTTTGATCATATTTGGACTAACCTATTAACTCAGTGCACCACAGTGCGAGTTCCTGTTTTCTGCTGTTTTTCTATTTCAGTTTTCCCCCATATAAAAAGTGCTCCAAAAATTCGGGAAAAATCAGATAAAATATCAGCGCAGAAGAACCTTCCAGATGAACCTAGGTGGGGCCAGAGGGCCACCACCAGGGGCCCAGGCGCCCTGGTGGCGCACCCCAGGGGCTGGCCGTACCAGAGGGGCGCCTGGACCCCTGGTGGCCCCCCTGGCTGCCCCCCTTCGCCTATATATTCTCCGTGACGAGAAACCCTCGGAAGAAGAACCCTTTTTCGCGATCTCGCCTCTGTTCCGCCGCCGCCGCGCTTCCGAGATCCGGAGCACCAGCAGACCTCTTCCCGGCACCCTGCCGGAGGGAGGCCCGACCTCCGGGAGTCTCCTCTCCACCATGGATGCTTCCCGGATGTGCCGTGAGTAGTTTCCTTTGGACCATGGGTCCGTGATCAGTACCTATGTGATGTTCTCCTCCCCTCTTTGTTCTTCATGGTTTAGACCTCGTGAGTTGCCCTACATGATCGAGGCACTTTTGTAATCTTTCTGTTGTTGCTATGCTGAGTTTGATGGGATCTGATGGATTATGAGATTATGTTCAGATTGTGATTGAGTAATATATTTTGTTCTTATCTCTTATATTTTTGTTCTTAAGTAATTCTTGCATGTTCTCCGTTGCTGTTTATTGCTTTGGACAAGTAGTAGGTAGTAACCTCAAGAGGGAACGTTATGCTCGATTGTGGGTTCATGCCCCGTTATGACACGCTTGAGTGAAAGAAACATGAGTCTAGGGGATGTGCTTTTTCCACAAGGGGGAAAACAACGGTGCTTGTAACCGCGTTTGCAAGGATTGTTTACATTACGCAAAGTGCTTTTTAATGCAGTTGTCTGTTGCTTTGGGTTTACACTTTGGGTGGGGCTCGCAACTTAATACCAGCGAGATGTTCTGGATAGATATCTCAAGGTGGGTGATTAGTAGTAGATGCAGTTGGATTTCGGTCTACTTATTTTGGCGTTTTGCCCATGCTTTTGAGCCTCTTCCTTTCTTTTGTAGCATAGTTAGCATTGCGGTGCGTTCATAATCCTGTGAATTGCCCTTCTGTAATTTGTTCACCTCGTATAGCAGTTTTATCGTCTTTTGGGAGAGAGACATCACTAGTGAACATCACGTATCCCGGTCCATATCTTCATCACTGTTTCCACGCTCATTTACTTTTCTGCTTTTACTTTCAGTTGCTATCATTATCCCTTGTGTTTGATCCTTTGTAAACAACAAGACCGGAGAGATTGACAACCTCTCTGAACTTCGTTGGGAACAAAGTTATTTGTGTCTGTGTGCAGGTCTGCGTCAGTTGCGCCGCTGACACCTACTTATCATCTCTGGAGTCCTACTAGAGAAAAACCTTGGTATCTTTACTGAGGGAAATTTGCTGTTGTGCTACATCACGCCTTCCACTTGGGGTTTACCAACGAAGGGCGAGAAATCACTATCATCACCTCGCACATCAAGCAAGATTTCTGGCGCCGTTGCCGGGGACTCCGAGTGCTAAGATAGGGGAGTTGCACACTACCCTTTACCTTTGTTTTTTTAGTCTTGTTAGTTTACCTTTCAGTTTTTATCTTTGTGTCCTTTATCAAAAATCACAAAAAAAATCTGCCACACTTGCTGCTGCTATGGGTTCCACTGAAAACACCAAGTTGTGTGACTTCACTAGTCACAACAACCAAGACTTTATCTGCACCCCCATTGTCACACCTGCCACTTCAGCTACCTCTTATGAAATTAAACCTGCCTTGCTAAACCTTGTTATGAGAGATCAATTCTCTGGTGCTGGAGATGATGCTTCTTTACACTTGAACAATTTTTTTGAATTATGTGATATGCAAAAGTATAAAGAAGTAGAAGGTGATATTGTTAAGCTCAAGCTCTTTCCTTTCTCTTTAAGGGGAGAAGCTAAAATCTGGTTTCAATCTTTGCCTAGGAATAACATAGATTCTTGGGATAAGTGCAAAGATGCTTTTATAGGGAAGTACTACCCACCTGCTAAAATTATCCAATTAAGGAGTAACATTATGAATTTTAAGCAATTGGATAATGAACACGTTGCCCAAGCTTGGGAACGAATGAAATCTCTTGTTAAGAAATGCCCTACACATGGTTTGACTACCTGGATGGTTATCCAGACTTTTTATGCAGGCTTGAACTTTACCTCGCGGAACCTGTTAGATTCGGCCGCGGGAGGAACCTTTATGTCAACTACACTTGGTGCTGCCACGAAGCTGCTCGATGAGATGATGACCAATTATTCCCAATGGCACACCGAACGCGCTCCAACAGGTAGGAAGGTAAACTCTGTCGAGGAAATTACCTCCCTCAATGAAAAAGTTGACTTAATTATGTCTCTACTTACCAAGCAACCCTCTATTGATCCTCGTGATGTCCCTTTAAATTCTTTGGTTTCCCAAGAACAAGTAGATGTGAGCTTTATTGCTAGAAACAACTTCAACAACAATGCTTATAGGGGTAATTTTGCTAGCAATCCTAGACCGTTTCCATCCAACTATGGGAACAACAACACCTACCCTAGCAACAACTCCTATAATCCTGCTTATACGAAAAGAGACCTACCTAGCTATGAGAAATTGGTAGAAATAGAGAAAGCCACTAAGAACTATATGCACACCCAGTTTGAAAAAAACAAAGCCTTCTCTCAGCAAATAGGTGAGCATACTGCCATTCTGCAAAACATTAGTGAACAGCTTGATAGCCTGAACAGTGAGATTTCTAATCTCCAGGCTAGACTTACCTCCACCGAAACCCATGTTTCGAATATGTCCCACACCCAATCTACTTTGATAAATCAAATGGCAGCCAAACCGGAAGTTATCCCTATGGAAGAGGATAGAATTAAGAGCCTTCCTACACACCACACAGTTGCCACTATCCAAATTGTTCAGGACACCCAAACTATTAGCACCCAATGCGCTCCTAGTCCCGTTGGACCTATTAATGGTGATGCTAATACCTCAACCGAAGATGAAGAAACTCCTATGAACATAGAGGGTTTCAAACAAGTAAGCCTAGACGACACTACTACCACCTTTGATAGTAGTGATATTGATTTTGATAGTTGCACCCTCTCAGAAGTTATTAGCTTGCTACACAAAATGTCTAGATACCCCCACACTAGCACACTTAATCTTGCCTTCACGGAGCATATCACAAATGCTCTCATCAAAGCTAGGGAGGAGAAGCTTAGAGTAGAATCCTCCATACCTAGGAAGCTAGATGATGGTTGGGACCCTATGATCAAAATTAAATTAAATAACTTCTCTTGCTATGCTTTATGTGATGTTGGAGCTAGTACCTCCGTTATGCCCAAAAGAATATATGATATGTTTGAATTGAAGCCCTTTGAGCCTTGTTCTTTTGGTGTTCGTCTTGTTGATTCTTCCGTAAAGAAACCTTTGGGGAAGATCGACGATGTTCTTATCATTGTCAATGACAACTATGTTCCCGTTGATTTTATTGTTATGGATATAGAGTGTGAACCTTTGTGTCCAATTATTTTGGGACGTCCTTTTCTTCGCACCGTTGGTGCGGTTATTGACATGAAAGAGGGAAATATAAAATTCCAATTCCCTCTCAAGAAAGGGATGGAACACTTCCCTAGAAAGAAAAACAAGTTACCTTTTGAGTCCGTTACTCGGGCTAGTTATTCTCTTTCTCTTGATAAAACTTGATTCTTCTTTTGCATCATGCCTAGCTTAAAGGCATAAAAGAAAGCGCTTTTGGGAGGCAGCCCACAACGAATTAGGTTTCTTTTTGCTTTTGTTGTGTCTTGATGTTTGTTACTACTGTAGCAACATCATTGTATCTTTATTTTTCAGCTTTGTGCCAAGTTATAGCCTCTTATGATAAGGGAAGCAAAAGTTGTGACATGCTGTCCAGAAAATAGATTCTGTCCCTTGACATAAAAATTCCAATAAATCACCAGATCATCTTTTTGATCTGAATTTTTTTGACGTCATGCTCTATACAATTGTGAAACTTTTGTATGTTCTGAGTTTTTTTATTTGAGTTGCAGAAGTGCCCCGAAAAAATTCTCTACTACCTGATGTTCTGTTTTTCACAGATTCTGCCACGTTTTGCCTCTCTTCACTTTTGCAAACCTTAAGCTTGCTTTTTCTTTGCAAAAACTTTTTGGCACTCTTGAGAAACAGTATCTCTTCAAGAATATCTTTATATCCAGTGGGGAAAATTATTTTATTAAGGGTACTAACCTCTCTAATCAGCTTATGATGAGTTATGTATGAAGGGAGTTTTCAAGTGTGCGATGGGAGATGATGAAAGAAGATCCAGGAGTGTCAAGCGCTCAAGCTTGGGGATGCCCCCATGCATCCCCAATAAATATTCAAGGAGACTCAAGCGTCTAAGCTTGGAGATGCCCCCGTGCATCCCCTTCTCCATCAACAATCATCAGTTCGTCCTTCGTCTCACTATATTTTTATCACTTCATGCGTTATGTGCTATGCTTGGAGCGTCTCGCTCTTAGGTTTTATTTTTAGTTTTCTTTAGTTTTTCTTGCTGGTCATAACAAGTTAGACCCCATGTTGCTTTGTGTGGGAGAGAAACACGCTCCACTCTAATCTAGAACACATCATAGGATTTTTCCTGCTTATCTTTTTGCTGTTGTGTGTTCTTTATCTTTTCGTAACTGCTGCCATGTTTAGTTTTAGTATTAGTTTGTCTTTAGCAAGAGCCTTGGCTTTTGTTTAGTTTGTTGCTGGAACTCTCTTTAGTTTTCATGTTTATCTTGTTAAGATAATTGGTTGTTGCACTGAGTTGTGTTTTGTCTTGAAAGTAGGTAATTGAGGTTGCTATTTAATTCTAGTAGTAACTTGCAATAGTTTTGAGGTATTGATGTGAGTAATGTCTGAACTTTTGGTGTCAAGAGCTTTAGCCTATTAGTGATAGATGTCATATTTTGGGCAATCCGTGTGTATTTTCAAAACCTACAAAAACTAGTTGAGAACTCTAAACTACTAGATGGATCACTAATCTTCGGAGGGATCGAATATTAGAGTACACTCACGTACCATGAGTCGAGGATGCGAAAGGATAACCAAACCCCCATACACTCCTCCTCGGGGTACTTGTCTCTTTGTGAACCTCCTTATTAGATTGAGAGTTACCGATAATAAGTGCATGAATTCTTCGAACTAATGTAAGTATTGAAAGTTGACACTTCCAACTTCCCATATTTTGCTAGCCTCTCCCGTGTCGTGCATTGCCTTCTTATCACTCCGAGAGTTGGTGTCCACCTTCGCCGGTACATCTAAACCCTTGGCATGATACGCTCTGTCATCATAAGCCTCTTTATATCTTTCCTCAAAACAGTCACCATACCTACCTATCAAGGCATTTCCATAGCCTTTCCGAGATATATTGCCATGCAACATCCACCTCTTCATGACTTGATCTTCATGTCATACATGTTCCTGCTACACTGGCAGCGACATACATTGCATACATCATGATAGCTACATCTTCTTTATGATTTCGAGTACCTTGTAAAGTGTGAAAGATCTCCTTTACCTTCTTGTAAAATAGAGTGTTGCCCTTAAGTGAGGAAAAGATCCCAAAGTGGACACAATAAAAGATCCCAAAGAGGACAAATGAGAGTTAAATAGAAAGAGCCATTGAGGCCACAAAAAATAAATAAAAAATAGAAAAAAGAGAAAAATAAATAAAAAGAGAGAAAGGGGCAACACTACTATCCTTTTGAGAGATCCACACTAGTACTCCCTTTATATCCTTGTACTCCATAGAGATGATCATTATGCATATAGCTATGTGGGGACCTTCACACTATAGAACTTGGCTTGCATATTCCAAGGATAAGCCTCCTCAAACGAGCTCTAGGTCTTCATGAGCGAGCAAGTTAGATGCACCCCCACTAGTTCCATTGGAGAGCTTCTTAGCTCATATGTGCAGATGTTGCATGGCAATCCCTACTCCTCACATCATATCTATCATTTGGCATCTCTTGCCTATGATTGTCCTCATTGATGTGAGCCTTTCTCATTCTTTTTTGTCTTCCTCTTCCTCCTCCGTACTTCTCTCTTTGCCATCCTAAGTGTCAACTCTCGTGCTTACGCTCATCCATTGCATGAGTGCTCAAAATATTGAAAAAGGAGTGGATCAAATTGACTTGTACCTGGCTAGTGGTCTGGGGACGAGTCAAGATAAGATTCCAGAAAAAGACCAAGTGTGAAACTTTAGTAGATTGAGTTCTCAACAAATAAATATTTTTCTCGTATTCTCTATCCCCCTTCTTGCACGCAAACACCATTTGGAGACATTCGAGTCACGGACAGCGAGAGCTCTTGCACCTAATGTTCTTTTGTTACTTGTTTCAATGCTAATATAGACTCTTGCATTTAATGAGTTGAATTGAATATCTAACCTTGATTGCTTTACTTTTCAAAGTTCTTATATGGTTGCTAGCATGTCACCACAGAAATTATGCTGTTATCATTTACCTACTCGAGGACGAGCAAGAATTAAGCTTGGGGATGTTGATACGTCCAAAACGTATCTATAATTTATGCTTGCTCCATGCATGTTTTGTGTGATATTGCTATGATCTAGATACACTTTCATACACTTTTGATCATATTTGGACTAACCTATTAACTCAGTGCACCACAGTGCCAGTTCCTGTTTTCTGCTGTTTTTCTATTTCAGTTTTCCCCCATATAAAAAGTGCTCCAAATATTCGGGAAAAATCAGATAAAAATCAGCGCAGAAGAACCTTCCAAATGAACCTAGGTGGGGCCAGAGGGCCACCACCAGGGGCCCAGGCGCCCTGGTGGCGCGCCCCAGGGGCTGGCCGCGCCGGGGGGCGCATGGACCCCTGGTGGCCCCCCTGGCTGCCCCCCTTCGCCTATATATTCTCCGTGACGAGAAACCCTCGGAAGAAGAACCCTTTTTCGCGATGTCGCCTCTGTTCCTCCGCCGCCGCGCTTCCGAGATCGGGAGCACCAACAGACCTCTTCCCGGCACCCTGCCGTAGGGAGGGCCGACCTCCGGGAGTCTCCTCTCCACCATGGATGCTTCCCGGATGTGCCGTGAGTAGTTTCCTTTGGACCATGGGTCCGTGATCAGTAGCTATGTGATGTTCTCCTCCCCTCTTTGTTCTTCATGGTTTAGACCTCGTGAGCTGCCTTACATGATCGAGGCACTTTTGTAATCTTTCTGTTGTTGCTATGCTGAGTTTGATGGGATCTGATGGATTATGAGATTATGTTCAGATTGTGATTGAGTAATATATTTGGTTCTTATCTCTTATATTTTTGTTCTTAAGTAATTCTTGCATGTTCTCCTTTGTTGTTTATTGCTTTGGCCAAGTAGTAGGTAGTAACCCCAAGAGGGAACGTTATGCTCGATTGTGGGTTCATGCCCCCTGATGACACGCTTGAGTGAAAGAAACATGAGTCTAGGGGATGTGTTGTTGCCACAAGGGGGAAAACAACGGTGCTTGTAACCGCGGTTGCAAGGATTGTTTACTTTACGCAAAGTGCTTTTTAATGCAGTTGTCTGTTGCTTTGGGTTTACACTTTGGGTGGGGCTCGCAACTTAATACCAGCGAGATGTTCTGGATAGATATCTCAAGGTGGATGATTAGTAGTAGATGCAGTTGGATTTCGGTCTACTTATTTTGGCGTTTTGCCCATGCTTTTGAGCCTCTTCCTTTATTTTGTAGCATAGTTAGCATTGCGGTGCGTTCATAATCCTGTCAATTGCCCTTCTGTATTTTTTTCACCTCGCATAGCAGTTTTATCGTCTTTTGGGAGAGAGACATCACTAGTGAACATCACGTATCCCGGTCCATATCTTCATCACTGTTTCCACGCTCATTTACTTTTCTTCTTTTACTTTCAGTTGCTATCATTATCCCTTGTGTTTGATCCTTTGTAAACAACAAGACCGGAGAGATTGACAACTTCTCTGAACTTCGTTGGGAACAAAGTTAGTTGTGTCTGTGTGCAGGTCCGCGTCAGTTGCGCCGCTGACATCTACTTATCATCTCCGGAGTCCTACTGGAGACAAACCTTGGTATCGTTACTGAGGGAAATTTTCTGTTGTGCTACATCACGCCTTCCACTTGGGGTTTAGCAACGAAGGTCGAGAAATCACTATCATCACCTCGCACATCACCATTTCATCTTTTTGCGGGCTAACCATTCCATTCCTTCGAACTATTCCTACTAAATACAAGGACAAAACCGATCCATGCATTCTAGTGGAATGGAATCATGACAC
This sequence comes from Bromus sterilis, assembly GCA_950022295.1. Lineage (NCBI taxonomy): Eukaryota > Viridiplantae > Streptophyta > Magnoliopsida > Poales > Poaceae > Bromus > Bromus sterilis. The sequence continues at coordinate 338,455,225 of OX465596.1, read as the reverse complement.
TCAATGCATTACGCGAACCAAATACCCCCTAAGATAGATAAAGAGCAAAGAATTATTTTGAAGGAGTTAGGCATGGTGCTTCAATTGTGTATCGTCGATGTTCATACACTTCAAACTATGATCCAAACATAAGAATTTGATCATAAATTACAGAATATTCTCTCAAATTTGGAGCGAGCTAGCGTTTCCTCACGATCTTCTTCTTGCCCTTCTTTCTCGTGGTCGAATAACTTAGGACCGGGACGCCTTCACTTTTCCTCTTGAACAGGAGACCTTTCTTCGGTAGGGTTGTGGTGTATGTATCCTGAGCGGCGTAGTCATCTTCCATCTTCGGGTCGCCGTACTTGTCAAAGTCTTGCTCGTTGGCGATTCCATCCATTTCGATGATGTTCCTTTTGCCTCTCCTCACTACAATGCGGCTTGGCTTTGATGGGTCGGTAATGAAGAAGCATTGGTCCACTTGTCTAGCTAGTACCCATGGCTCATTTTTCGTGGTGACGTTTGCGCCCGCAGACTTGGATTTGGCTTCGGGTATAACCATGGTGGTGAAATACCGGTCTTCTTTTACGACACGCTTGGCTCATCTCACACGGAACATCGGCACCTTCTCTCCACAGTAGTCGAGCTCCCATATGTCCTCGATCCTTCCGTAGAATCTTTCCTTGACGTCATCGATGTAGAATATCCCCGTTACCCCTGAGTTCTGGTAATCGCAGTTATTGTCCTTTTCCTCCGTGTAGAATGTGTAGTCGTTGATATCATACGCTTGATAGGTCATCAGTTTGCGTGCGGACCCCTGTCATCTTTTCATCCTCGGAAGCGTTACTTCGCGGGGGATTAGCATGAACCTCGTCCCTGAACCGAGTCATGAAACTGGAGTTGTGCTCTTTGATTAGCCGTGGATCTCGGCCTGTTATCTGCAGGCCTTGGTCACTCTACTTCTTCCTGATTACATCCTTGTGCTTTATTATCCAAGGATCGACCAGCTGGATGTGTTGTAGCGCGACTAGGCTTGCTCTTTCAAAGTCGATGCCTCGACCCTCAAAGTTGACATGCATTGCGCGGCTTCCCTTGTGGTGACTACACCCCTCGATCCTGCCAAAGTGCTTGTTGACGGGCAGACCAACGGGTTCTCGGTGTTTAGATAATTATTGCAAAAAGGGTTGCACTCTTCGGTTAGAAAGCCCTTCGCGATGCTTCCATCTGGACGGGACCTGTTACGAACGTATTTTTTGATGTGTCCATTCATCCTTTCGAATGGCATCATGCTGCGCAGAAACGCAGGCCAGAGTTGGACGATATCCTCCACGACATGGATCAGCGGATGCACCATAATGTCAAAGAACGCGGGCGGGAAATAGATCTCAAGCTCGCATAGTATGAGCACGATCTCCTCCTGGAGCCTTTTGAGTTGCGTAGCGCAAATCGACTTCCGAGAGATGACGTCAAAAAAGTTGCAAAGTCCAAACAACGTTTTACGGACATGCTCGTCCATTATCCCTCGGATCGCAACCGGGAGAATCTGTGTTTGATCCTTTGTAAACAACAAGACCGGAGAGATTGACAACCTCTCTGAACTTCGTTGGGAGCAAAATTATTTGTGTCGTGTGCAGGTCCAGGAGAAGCAAGTAATTCTTTTCAGACGACGCATCACTTGACGAACCACCTACTTATCATTGCCGGAGTCCTACGGGATACAAATCCTATCCTCTACATAGGGGGAATTTGCTGCTATCCTACATCTCACCTTCCACTTGGGCTAACCAACGAAGGGCGAGAAACCATTATCATCATCTCGACCATCAGCTTTCATTGGGAAATATTCTTTTGCGGTGACGTCCCACGTATCGACTCCGTCTTTCCATAACGTTTCTAGCTCCTCTTTCAACAGTTGGAGATACACATTGAGGTCTGTACATGGTTGTTTCGGCCCTTGAACTAGCATACACATTGTTATGTACTTTTTCTTCATGCATTTCCAGGGAGGAAGGTTGTATATGCATACAAACACGGGGCAGGTATTGTGTGTGTTGCTCTGGCCGCCAAACGGATTGACTCTATCGGCTCTCACACCAATCCTGAGGTTCCGTGGTTCTTTCCCGAAATCTGGGTATTCGAGGTCCAATGCAGTCCATTGGCTACCATCTGAAGGGTGCCTCAGCATGTCCTCCTTTTCCGGATCCGGGTTCGGGTCATCCTTTTTTAGCTTCTTTCTATCTGTGTGCCAGGTCATGAGCTTTGCTTCCTCGGGATCTACGAAATATCTCTGCAGACGAGGAGTGATCGGATACCACTTTTCTAGGAACTTTCTTCCCTCTCTTTTATCGACTAAGACCGCACACCGAACATGTGGTTTTCTCTGCATCCTCACCCCGATAGATCATGCAATCATTTAAGCAGACGTGGTATTTAACGTACGGAAGATCGAAAGGGCACATGACTTTCTTGGCCTCAGCGATACTAGTTGGGCACGTGTTGCCCTTCGGAAGACGAGTGTGCCAAAATGCCATGTTATCATCGAATCTTTCGTTGGTCCATTTGTGTGTTGCCTTCATCTCCATAGCCCCAAGTGTTACATTCAAACGGGTATCCCCGTCGTTGCATCCTTCATACAACTTCGTAACCGCATCTTTCTCGAGTTGCGCCAGCTTGTCTTTCTCTCTAGCTGCACCTCTAGCATTGAACGCCTCCTTGAAAAGCAGCGCTTGAACATGAGGGTCCCGCGCCCAGCTTGAATCCGCATTTCCGGCATCTTGATCTTCATGTCCGACATCTTGATCTTCATGTCCGGCATCTTGATCTACATGATCTTCTTCGGCATCTTCTTCATGATCATGTACGGGATGCTCTTCGTCTTCTCGCCTGCCGTTGTTGTCTGGTTGCCCTTCCTCATTTCCTGGCGCCCCACCATTGACGTCCTCCTCCTCACCAACTTCATCACTTATTCACCGTGTGTAGCCATCCATCAAACCATTACGCTTCAGGTGTCTTTCCAATATTCTGGAATCAGGCTCGGTCACGCACTGCAGTTTGCATCTCCGACACGAACATCTTATATCCGTCCTATTGTTCCGTAGCATGTCGTTTGTCGCACATTGCATCCACCTTGACACGGTGATATCGCTCAGGATCTCGCGGACCATGATCGCATGCATGCACAGAAAGAGCAACACAATTATATATCACGGTCGTCGCCGGAAAAATTCGGCATGACCTTCCCTAATAATGCATGGGAGCATGCGGAGAGTGCGCCAGAAATTTGCCGAAACGGAAATGAATCGACATTTTGGCAAAACATTGGCAACTCATTTTCACGTCATCAATACAACACAAGATTCACATATACATCAAACCACCACAAGCTTCACACATACACTTCACATATACATCAAACCACCACAAGCTTCACATATACACTTCACATATACATCAAACCCCAAGCTTCACATATACGACATCATTCCACAAGCTTTACATACACATATAAATCAAACCACAAGCTTCATATAAAAGGAGGACAAGAAAACAAGTAGATCTAGCTAATAAAGGCAAGTATGGGTGATAAATGGAAGAAAAGAGTTGGGGAGGAGGTCCACTTACATTAACATGAAACAAAGTAGATTTAAAGCCAAGTGAGGATGGATAAATGGAAGAAATAAGGTGGGGGGGAGGAGAAAACCGAGTGGATCTAGGGTGAGAAGAGTAGATCTAGTTTGAGAAGTGTGTGGAGTGAATGAGAGGTGGTAGGTGGGGTGGAGTAGATAAGGGCAGATCCAGGTATTTAGTGGCGCATTTTGCAACTCAGGGGTGACGCATTTCAAAATGCGCCACCCATAAGGTCTTATGGGTGGCGCATTTTCAAAATGCGCCACCCATAAGGTCTTAGGGGTGGCGTATTTTCAATATGCGCCACCCATAAGGTCTTAGGGGTGCGCCACCTATAAGGTTCTTAGGGGTGGCGCATTTCTCAAGATGTGCCACGTATAAGCTGATCCAGGCTGGCCCACTCTTAGGGGTGGCGCACTGGATAATAATGCGCCACCCCTAAGGTCCTAGGGGTGGCTCATTTTGTACCAGTGCGCCACCCCTTACAGATGGTAGCGCATGGCATAGAATATGCGCCACTAATAGTGATTCCATGTATAGCCTTTTCTCTAGTAGTGGGCGTCGCCAATGTCGTGACCATCATCGGCAGTCTAGGGTTTCCCCCGGTCCCTCTCCACACCACGTGCCGAGGAGGGGCGACGATCTAAGACGGAATGGTGAGCAGGGCCAAGACGCCTAGCACCACACACCCCACGGATCCCGCAACCTCGCCGCCCACACGGCCGAAGTCACAAGACATCACATTTCAACGTCGCTTGCTGCAGAGCCGACGCTGACCACCTAGCCCGAGACCGTCGTCCTGGCGTCCATCCACCGCGCGCATCCATACAGCAACCAGCCAGCCACCCTGCCACACCAACAGAGCCACAACCACTGAACCACCCCCGATGAAGAGAGAGGCGGATGCAACGCCCCCAAATCGCAGATCTGGCCGCTCCCAGGTCACAGATCTGACCGGAGTCAGAAGGGACGGCCGACCACGCCCAAGGCCGGCAACACGGGTGGGAGGAGCAGGCCAGAGCCGGCGAAGAGCCACCGCCCTAGCCGGACTGCAGGCCGCCAGATCGGCAGATCCGCCCTGCGTCAGATCCGCCGGGAGAAGTGGCGCCATGGCCAGAAGCTTGGGGAAGAGGAGAAGGCCCTCCATGGTGTGCTGATGTTCTTCGCGGGGGCTCTGATCGCCGAGAAGATTGCTTTCTGCTCATTTAGTTGGATCAACAGCTTTTATGTTTCCGTTGGATTTTGTATGTGTGTTGAGTTGGGATGTGGATGAATTTGAGATTGGGGATTTATTTGGTGGTATGATTTGTGTTTACGAATGTGTTTGAAGTAATTGGTTCATGTTGGGTAATGCTTTTGAGTGTGGAATATGGGTATGCCTGCAGTACGCGTTGAAAGAACTCTAGATACAGGCTGGTGTAACTACCCTTGCAGCTATCTTGATTTTAGGGTCCAGTTAGATACAAGTTTAAGCAGATTTCATTTCTTAATGTTGGTATAAACCAACCACATCAAGCTTTTGTTGTATGAAACTATCGGCATAAACACCTCCTTTTGCTGTATCCTTAAAATTACGTTCATATAAATATGCAATACATGACGGCATCAAAAAATATTCCTGGAGTTTACAGTGTCTAAATTTATCATTCTTGCTTACTCAATGGGAATTGCTTCACTAACATAATCATTAGAGTAATTATGGGACACCACCTGCATTTTTGCAAACAAGATCGTTCAGAACTTCAGATCACAAGTGGAAAACCATGAGAATTTCGTCAGATCACATTAGAGTTTAGACAATGTTTGTCAATGTGCACTGATCCATGCACGACGGACACCATAGTACTCTGAATTTGATCAAGCAAGGCAGCGTATGGATGATATGGTAGGTGCAACTTCAAAAAAAGGAGCTGAAGTGGGCAGTGACTGCTGGATTCTTGCGACTTATGACAGCCTACTACATATAGACAAAAACTAGAAAAATTAGGAACCATATACAAATAAATCATACTCTGAAGGTGTGCAATGAACGTGGGATGATCCTATTCAATTTATTACTACTAGATGACCCGGTTGCACCAATGGCGCAGAATGCGAAAGTGAGCCAAGTATTAAAACCATACATATGTGATTGATTTAGAACCAACTATCTAGTGATAACAAGGAGAGGAATCCTTGAAGTATCGGCTCTACATCATACAAACAAAAAGACTGTAGTGATTACGAAAGAATGTAAGCAACAACGTCTATGACCAGATTCAGGCGGCCACAGCCAGGGCAAAATTTTGGGGAAGTGGGGAACTTGCAGTTACATCGGTTGAAAAGAAAACCAGCACAAAATCTGGAAGGATATGCGGCGAAGACAGATGATCAGGAGCTGAGCATCAACAGTCAAACAAGTACTATGCCTTGAAAACATCCTCCAAGATCCTAAAAAACACATGTTCATATATTAGTTGTCCGACACATGTTTGTTTGTTTAAGATACTCTATTCTAATCAAAACATAATAAACGAAAGTACTCACTCATGGTCGTACTTGGTGAAGATTTACAATAGAACAATTTTAAAAAGTGCTACATGCATGGTCTTACATATTGGTTTCTAAATATCAACAATTGAGATGGTTTGCGTCATGATCAACTCCCAGATCCAATCCCTTTAGAAATTTACAAATACAAAACGAAATGTGGGTATAACCACCCACATTCTGGAAGGTTTTATCTTTAGGACCAAATTACAGAGGAAATAAATAGTGTCATCTAATAGTATTAAAATACGAATCTCAAATCACAACTCCTACAGCTTTGTAACAATAACAAAACAACAAAACTCTAGTTCATCCATGAAATACATCTGCAACTATAACTATAAAAAATTCGAAATTTCCAATAATTCTTCCGGTCCTTTGCTTAGAGCAGCACCATTATCTTGTGCTACAAACTATAGACATTACCAGATCATGTCTAAAACAATGCAATTAGAAGCATATGTATGCAAGTTACCTAGTATAAACATCTCTAACCTGCAATATATCGATGGAAAATATATAGAAGAATGGTACATAAACATGCCCTTGTATTGCAAGATAGAAACTCTTTGCATCCCGTGTCAGCAATGAAGTGGGATCAATCTCAAAATTAAACAAACAAATTAAACCAGCAGGGAAAAATTGGCAACTTACAGCTGCGTGTTGATATCTTGGTGATGGTGAGACACCAGGGGCAATTGCACACTCCCAGCGCCCATCCCTATGCTTTGCAAGCCCATACGCACTTGACAGGGGCTGATGATTTTACCCCAAAAAAGAAATGCAACCTGTTAGCTATGAAGCTGGAGCAATTTTACAAGACATTAGAAACAGAAATGGCTGCCTTTAAAAACAAACTATCAAATACTGTAATCCCAAAAGAACCCTGATAAGGTTGTTTCAGATCCAGTTTACATGCCCCTGAAGGACCTGAACCCAAATAATTTAAAGGGCGTGATTTTATAAGTGAACCGACTAAAATGTGCACGCTCGAAGATCATGGCACACATTCATCCTATGCTACAAAGAACCACATGTATGTAAAAGAACGCACCACTGCTGACTCTGGACACAAGAAACGCAGATGGGCCCTTGGTGTAACTTATGGGTTATGGCAGCTTTGAACCTAAAAACTACGACCAGCGAAATACATACCATATATTTATTATGTGAAAAGTTCCAAAAATTGTCAAAAAACAAAATATACTCTATCAGTAATTCATAAATTGTGCTCCATACTCCTGAAAATCTTACTGTCACGAGTAGCATGTCACTTACCACACTATTAGTGTCCCTCCCACCACAGCAAAAGAAGACCATCAGAGCGCACACTTGCGTTGCATACCTGAGCAACAACATTATACAAGACTACACTCAGCATACGGATATGAAAACAAAGCCCCGCCTCTGCTTTCAGATTTATCTTGCAGCAACAAAAGTGTGAGGTTTCATTGCAGCAAATCACTAACTGTGATTCTGTGAAGTACAGTAGGTAGCCAAAGGTTCTATTCAGATTTGTGATGTTTCTCATACAAGAAGACTTAACAAACCTGAAAAAAGTAAACACTTTTGGCTGGACTGCTTCGGAAAACATAACAATAGTAATGAGTTATATACAATCAAGATTTTCCATATTTACCAGAGCAAAATAATGCACTACACGGCTAAACTAAATGTAATGGACTACTGAGATCTTAGGTTATAATTAATGAAGGGAAGGTAGGATGCACCAAAAGTTAGTTCATTAATGTACAACAGTAACAGCATCTTGCTAATAACTATTGCAAAAGTGCACGACAATTTCAGCATAGAAGTTTCTATCTCAGTAATTTAACTACAGTCAAAAGGAAGAGTCTGTCACTTACATGCACGGCGGTGGTCCTTCGCCTTCTGGTTCAAGTTTCCTCCATTCATATGACTTTGCTGCAGCATCAAGGGCCCAAACATCTGCCAGAGGACGCTTTCCTGAAATAAGTGTGTTTTATTAGAAATGATTGAAAACAATTAGGACGGAACAATCTGCAAGTAGCTATGATTCTATGCCAGATGAGCACATAAGAAAGTAGATATAACACACTGTAATCTTTGTAAAACAACAAATCTTATTTTCTGCTACCCAACTTCTATGTCACTTGCCTAAAATATTCATATCCAAACCACCGTAGATGTTGAATGATCACAACCTAGGAATCACATATACAAACTTTCTCTGAACAGAGCATTACAACACACAACACAGACAATGCACGAGCTAAATCAAAAACGAAAATAAATGTGTCACTTGCCTAAGGAAAATTCGTAGCAATTAAGCATAGCAATTAATAATGAGGGATACTAATGAGGAAACTCTAAAAATGGATATATCACCTCACATAATCCATACAGATTGTTTTCTTAAAAAAATGTACTTATTTGTTAAAGGCCTTCAGAATACAGTCCATTTCATGTTGAGCTACTTCCCTTCCCATCTACACTGATGATAGCAGAATAAATTAGCAAAAAATCAAAACTAAAACAACTTTTGCGTACAAGGACAAAAAAGGATTGATAGAACAAATATTTTAACTGATAAATTCAAGCCCTTACATAATGCGCAGACCTAATGAAACCAACAATGAGGATAAGCCGAGCAGGCAACCGCTAATTTTGCTACTGTGCAAAAGCCTAACAAAGTAGTATCCATGCAGATTGATTAAAAGTAGTGACATATATAGTTGCTTTCAGGTTAGCATATTTGCAGACTTGCAGGAAGAAAACAGAGCAAGCCATTTACCTTTGCCGCATGGCCAAGTCGAAGGTCACGTTTGGAGACTTAAGGGCCACTTCGACAAAGTGAATGTTGCATTGTCACCGTTGAAGATAAACAATAACCAGTAAGAACATTGAAAAAGCATATATTATTGGAGGTCACAAGCAAAAGAAAGAAATGAGGGAGAGAATTACCCAGCCAGCTTCCTTGTAAGGTGCAGGAAGGGCTTCTCAAAGTTGTAGTTGCTCTTGGCAGAAATTTCATAGTACTGCAGATTATCCTTTGTCTGGAATGTGACCTGCTTGGCTTTAAATTTCATGTTCTTCGGATCACCTTGGTACTGTAGAGTACAATGGAAATGTTCTCACGCACTCTGCTGAAGTTAATATAAAGACATTAGAACTCCGAAGCACATTCACACGTACATTTGGTGTAGTAAAGATGAATGATTAAGAAGCAAACCTGCACAGGTTCCGTGATTCGGGTACAATAAAAAATAATCACCCATCCATCAAGAGCACTGCAGAAAATGAGAAAAGAAAAACAACAAGAAGATATCCAGTTATCCACCTAGACATTTGTTATCAACCTATAGGCACTATTTTTACCAAAAGTCTTATAGATTCTAGGACAAATCCTTATAGATTGGGTGGGTTACAAACTCACACGTGAAGTGAAACACACAACAATGGGCACAATTTTCACATCATGTATGCAGTAACGCGTGAGAGGTTCTTGACAAATAGAGCATAAAAAATTCAAATTAATTTCAGCTTACATTTTGCAACAATAACCGACGATACAGAAAATCCACAGTTTGTTCATATGAAAAAACCTCATATAAATATTAAATTGTCGTTAGTTCTGAAACTCAAGCTGGCTGTGAGGTTCCAGCAAAAGTTCCAACCTGAAGCACAAATTGTTTAGATATCTAAAGCTGATGCTAAACACCCACCAGAAGTGAAACTGGAAGCTGGTAGCATTGGCGAATTTAAACTCTCTATATCAATTACCAATTACGAAACTAACAGCAACACCAAATTCTCTAAGTCAATATGAGAACCGGTGAAGTCGCAACTAACTGAACGCTTGAGCTGCTCAGATTTAATGCTTAACAAAATGAGACTAACAAGCATACCAATGGAATCTTCATCAGGGCCTATCGTCGTGCCCTGATTCTGGTGCTGCACCTTGACGTCCCGCCTTTTCGCACCGCATTTTTCATGGAGCTAGCAGTTCGATACTCAGATTCGTAGTACAGAATCTACAAAAAATGTGATATTTCTCAATAGAGTGTGATCCCATATTCCTGCCTCAAGTTCCCTCTTTGAACCAAGCACCACAATGCTTCATCAACAACTACACCCTCTCTCCGCCGAGGGAAAATAAATTGTTGCTGTGCCTATAAACTATTTCATGAAGTGCTATTTACTTTGAATGAGGAGGACAACCGAGAAGGAGGAAATCTCAAAAGGGGAGAGTGACGGGGTGGAGTGGCTTTGGCGAAGAAACGGAAGAGAAGGTGGAGGAAATAGGAGAGACTGGGAGCAGGTGGAGGAGGGGAAACGATGGGATGGAAAGGCCCATGGCGTCCTTCCCTCACCGCACGTCGCCTGCCCACTTCCAGCACAGAGCACCGGTGGCAGCCGCCGCCACATCGTTGCAACCCCAACCCCAAAAAACTAACCCTAACCCTAGAGCGAGATGGAAAAGAGAGAGAAGGAGAGGAGGGGGGCAAAGAGGCATACCAAAGGGAGGGCGTGAGGAGCAGGCCTCCACGGCCAGAGCACCGCCGGCTGCCATGGGAGAGGAGGAGCGCCGCCGTTGTCGCCCCATTATCCATCACAGCGCGTGGGGATGGAGGAGGGAGAGAGGGAGTGATGAAGGGGGAGCACAGGGCGAGAGGGAAGAGGTGGAGACGGGCGTCAGGAGGGAGAGGAGGCGGCGCGTGAAGACGGGGAAGAGGTGAGGAGGAAGCGAGGGGAAAGGGAGAGGAGGCGGCGGCGGCTGGAGGTAGAGAAGACGAGGGGAAAGGGAGGGAAGAGGGAGGAGAGTAGCGGCTGGGGCGCGCGTGCTTAGGGGAACTCCAACCCGCCGACGCATTTGTCCGTTTTCTCTCCGATTTTGTTCATTTGGGTCAACGCGAACAGAAAACTCGGCCCAACGCGCCGGCATAGACGGACGTCTGTCCATTTTCGCGTCCGTTCTAACCCATTTCCGGCCAAAAATGGGGCTGGTTTGCGTTGGCGCGGACACGCGCAGACGGGCGCGAGCGTCCGCCCTTGTCCTCCCCTGGCCTACTCGTCGGTCCACAGAGCGTCACATTTCCCTCCATTCTCTCTAAAGCTTCCCGCGCCCTTTCATGGAGAGCGAGCCAAATCTCAGCGGCGCCGCCGCCGGCTCCGCCCCGCCTGCGCCAAGCATCATCGCAGCGACCGCACCAGTCGGCCCGAAGCGCCCGAAGAAACCGAAGAAGGAGTTGACGGAGGTGGAGGCGGCGCGGGACCAGGCCTTGCAATCGGCCAAAAGAGTCGTCCGCCGCAAAGCCGCGGCCGCCGCCAAAGCCGAGGCTGCCGCGAAAGCCATCGCCGCGCAAGCCAAGGCGGAAGCCATGGCACGCGAGAACGAGGCCATCGCGCAAAAAGCGGCGGCGCGAGCTCTATACATGGCGGGATACGTGCGTGACCCCGCAATTGTGGCCGCGGCCGCTGCTGCCATGGTCGCGGGCTCGCCTGCTGCTGTCAAGAGCGGCACTGGATCATCCCAGCGCCCGCGTACATCCGCGACCACGCCGGTGGCGTCGGGCTTGTCGACCACGCCGCATGACACGTCGCCGGAGGTGATGATGCGGCCGCCGGCGTCGATGGCCCCTCCAATGTGTGCCATCGATGTCGATCTCAATGTTGAGCCCGTTGGGGACGAGGGCAGTGGCTCCATGGCGGGTAGAAAGCGCCCGAGGGAGTTCTCCATGGACTGTTTGCCACCTCCCCGCAAACTGTTCGACGAAATGCCAGTCCTCGAACAGCTCGCGGAAGCGCCCGGGGGAGAGGCAATCACCGCATACGCCTCTTTGCTCATGGACCATATCATCTTTGAGGGGCGCGGCGTTGTGACGCCCTCGATTTACGATCATGTACAGTAATCATACACGCAGGGTACATGATCGAGATCAAGGTGCCACGGTGAGAATATCACAGCACAACACTAAACACAAAAGGATAAACCAAATATATTACAATGAAGTGGGGTCACACGGACCCGAAAACATAAGTCATACAAACATAATATCTGAGTACAGACATAGTTAGTCAAGTTTTGCCTTAAGAAGGCTAGCACAAATAACATCAGAGAATACATATCGAAAAGGCGAGGCCTCCTGCCTGGGATGCACCGAATTACTCCTAGTCAACGGGAACTCGTCGTCGTAGTAGGCTCCTCCTGGAATCTTCTGCTCCTGGGCTCCAACGTCGTCTGCAGCGGCCGATCAGGCAAAGCGAAAAGGGGAAATAAAGCAAGGGTGAGTATCTAGCATACCCGCGAGTCTTACGTCCGCTACTAAGCATTTATGCATGTATGAAATGGAAAAGGGAGGCTGTATATAGTGGACTGCAAGGTAGAAATCAGAATAAGGGTAAGAAGCTAGGCCTATCGAAGACTAGCATCTTCCGACGAGTCTTGCAGCATGAGGTAAGAATCAGCCAACAGTTCAATAGAATGAATGTAATAACAATGCAGCAGAAGTTGTTGCAGCATTGTATAATAGTAAGTTATAATAATTATTAATAATACTGCCTCCGAGTTCCCTTCCTCGACATCACCGCGAGGAAGAAAACCCGGAACCAACAGTTTAATAGTAGTAGTTTGTAGTGATAGGATCTGGATTCAGCATAAAGCGTCCTCTTACCGTGGACACGGCTATTCGAATAGATTAAACTCCCTGCAGGGGTGCACTACTGTTACCCTACACGCTCGGATCTCCAGGGTGGCGTACACTTTGTTAGGGAACACCCCACCGAGGCTATCCGACACGCCGAGGCCCATCCTACGACTCATAAGAGAGGTCCCCGCCGGTCTACAGTCCTAAGCGCAAGAGCTTCATGGGCACCTCTCGCACTCCGGGTCGTTGTGCGCCAAGTGGATCCAGTGCCGCAACACGATCCGACCCAACCACAATGCTGAAACTGGACGTCTTTCAGAGCTTTCAAACGAGACCACAACGCGGAGGGCCCACACCGAAACCCCACGTGGAGGTAGTGCGTACAAGCCAAAAGGCTACTCAAGTCATCCGCCGAACCCGTTAAGCATTTTATTAATTTTCTGTCGAGACAACCGTTATCGTTGCCCCTTTCTGAAAGAGTCGCGGACAACGACAGCAGTCAGGACCACCAGTAACGTCGGTGCCTGCCCTGTCGTCCCACCAACTCGTGCGGTTACCAACAAGGTGAACCGTCTCCTTACCTTGTCTCGTGTGTGCTCTTGGTAGAGCTCGACTTTCGTACAACAGGAAATCCTTCGGCCACGAACAGTACCAGGCCCGCCGCACACCGGTGGAATACACCTGACCTGTCGTTCCGCTAAGATAACCTGCGCGGGCACCGTTGGGTCACCCGACTCCTTACCTGTAAGGACAACCGCGGTTCAGTACCCTAGGACGGCTATGCAGAGTCAGCAACGAGTGGAGTACAAGGATTACTCCTCGATAGCTCACACTCGATGTGGCTCGGCAGAGCCGGGGTAGGGGCCTGAAGCGGTGTCTGCTCTGAACCGTACCTGTAGCAGTTGTAATGTATCGTATCCGCATTCACTCCCAGAGTGAACACGACCCGCTATCTAATCCTATTGACTAACAATGCGCAGGGTTCACTGCTGAATATAATATAATTATAAGGCAGCATAGGATAAAGGAAGGTACATCAAGGGTGACAATGACAGGCTATGCAATTGAATAGGATTATAACGTAGCAACAGCAGCAATGCCTAGTGCAAGAAAGTACGAAAAGATAGGCGATATATGGGGAAGGAAATGGCTCTGCTTGCCTATAAGCTCGACGGTAGAGGTACGGTCGTCGACGAAGTAGTCGATCACAGGGGCATCAGCAGCGGACGTCGAGACTACCGGACAATAAAAAGGGGGGGGAGAAACAATAAATACACAGCAATAATAGCAATACAAATACAAGACATGACATTTGAAATGTTAACGGTGCTCTAACGTTGTACGATACACATTGCTCGGAACGGAAATTCATCCGGGGATGAACTGCCAGTTCCGGGTGATTACCGGACAGGGTGTCCGGAGGGGGAAGGTATCATGCCGGAGGTGTCATGGATCTCCGATAAACATGTGAAGCGTGTATCCGTGTTAGTTGATCCATTCTAAACAACTTTCATGTTCAGAATAAATTCATCCGGAGAGTTTTACGGTAACGGGCAATTATCGGACAGACGGCCCGGAGGGGGGGATGTCGATGTTCGTTGTGTTAGAGGGGGTGGTCGTTATCCGGGTAGCGTATTAGTATTCGTTATATTTTTCTGATCAACTTTCATGTATAAAGTTTTTGAATCCGAGTTACGGTTTAAAAGATATTAATTTCTAAAGTTTAAATCATTTTAAATCAATTTCTGGAATTTATTTTATTATTAAACCAACATTATCCAGAACTAGTTGACTGGTCAAACCTGACCAGTGGGTCCTACATGTCATACACAGTAACAGTAATAAATCATTTTATTTAGTTTAAAAGGCCAGTGGGCCCACATGTCATTGACTCACTTATTCTAACATTTCATTTAACTGATTAAAACAGGGCATGGCCCCACATGTAAGTGTAATAGGGGGTTTTCTCTTTATAATTTTTAACTTGAGGGGGGGTTTATTTCTAATCCCTCTTTTTTTTGCAGGGGCGGGGTCCACTGGCAGTGGGCTAGCCAGCCCCCATGTTGGGCTCGCCCGCATGGGGCACAGAGGAAGTCGGCGGCCAAAGGCAGCGGCGGCCGGTCCGGCGAGGCCCGCTGAGGGGGAGGCCGATAGTGGCAGTGCGCAGGGGCGCACGCGCGGGAAGGAGGGACAAGGCGCGTCCAGAGGGCGCGCGGGGCGCACGGGCTGGAGTGCCCGAGCCCGATGGCCATGGCCACAGCCGGCGGCGGCCGGAGTACAGCAGTGCGGGGCGCGGCTTCTACAGGGCTAAACGAGCGCATCGAGAAGGATTCAGCGCGGAATCTTACAACGGTCCCAATGGAGGTGACGAGGATGCCGAAGATGGACCGGAGGCGACGAATTCCACGGCGGGGCGCGGCGGCTGGAGGTTGAAGACGCGCGTGATTTGCGGTCTGCGGCTCGTCCCGGCCTCGATTGGCAGCAAGGCTTGGTGTAGACGTCGACGCAGAAGCGGTTGGACACCTTGGCTGGCCTCCTCGTCGCCGTTGGCCGCGAGAACCACGACGGGGCGACCACAGTTGCGGGCGGCGAGCTCGCCCAGAGAAAGCGACGCGAGGGAGGGAGAGATGGGGAGGGCGCTAGGGTTGCAGCGAGAGGTGGGGGTGTCGGGGTCTTATCCCTCGCCGGAGGTGGCCTGGATGGCCTCCACGGCGTCCGTGGCCGCGCCCTGGCCAGGGGATGGGCGCCACGCCTCCCCTGTACGGAGGTAGGAGATGAGTGGGGGGGCATGGTGGGCCGGGCCCAGTGGGGGAGGGGAGGGAATGGGCCTCGCCAGTGGGCGTAGTTTAGGTTTTCTGTTTACTTTTATTTCCTTTTTATTTTCTGCAATTTCTCTTTGTATTTATTTTATACACCTAGACAATTTTGTAAAATGTTTTATGTGTCCCATAATTACTGTTACACCATAGGTCAATATTAAAAGTCATTTGATATTTGGTTTAAATATTAAAAGATTTAAATAGGGTTTTTGGTCACTGTTTGATTTGTTTAGAATTTTCCATAGCACAATAAATACCCAAACCCATATGGATTTGGTCCACTGAATATTTGTGATTTTATAAAAGTAGTTTCACAATTTTTGGAGAAAGTTTATATTCCACTTTGTTTTTATTATTGTACCAAAGGCATTTCCAAGAATTGAATTGATTTCAATCCAAAGGCAATTGAATTGAGCTTGGACTTGTGTTGATTCGACCATGACCAAGGTACATGATCACTTGCATTCAACAATATCAAAGGCAATATGAATTTGTGCTGAACCAAAATGATCAAACAAAAAAAATTGAACAGTAGTGAGGAACAGTAATGGTGATTACTGTTCACTGACAGTGAGGGTGTTACAAATCTCCCCCACTACAAGAATTCTCGCCCCGAGAATTTAAGAGGTAGAGGGGAAAAGATCGGGGTATTCATCGCGAAGGCGATCTTCGCGTTCCCAGGTGGCTTCATCTTCAGAATGATTCGACCACTGAACCTTGAGGAATTTGACGGTCTTGTTGCGGGTTCGACGCTCAGACTGATCAAGAATGCGGCTTGGATGTTCTTGATAAGTCAAGTCCTGTTGCAGCTCAATCATATCATGTTCCACTTCACGGATAGGGTCCTTGAAGCAGCGTCGGAGTTGCGACACGTGAAAGACATCGTGGACTTGGGAGAGGTTCGGCGGCAATTCCAATTGGTATGCCACGGGTCCACTCCTGGTGAAAGGATCGATACGGTCAACTAGAGGGGGGGTGAATAGGTGACTAACAAATTTAAGCTTTATTACCAAATTTTAGGGTTAGGCGGATTAAAACAATTCTCTAGATGTGAACTAGATGAAATAACCCTAGGTGGCAAGCAAGCTTAAATCAAGTATGCTAGGCAACAAATACGATAGCAAGCCAACAAGCATACAAGGTTAGAACAAGTAAAGGGCGGAAAGGATAAACCACAAGTGAAGAGGAGACGCGGTGATTTGTTTGACCGAAGTTCACACTCTTTTGAGGGAGTGCTAATCTCCGTTGGAGCGGTGCTCAAGATTGAGAACGCTACAACAACGTAGCTCACCGTATTCTCCCCTTTCGAGTCACCCCCAACGGATGAGCCTCGAATCCACTCGGGGTTGGTCTTGAAGGCGACCACCACACCTTTACAGACTTCCCGGAGCACACCACAAGCAAGGAAGCTTCCGGGACGGACACCTAGCCGCCTAGGAGCCAAAGCTCCAAGAGTAACAAGTCAACGGTGAAGAAATCTTGTGGGGAACACAAATCGGTTTGGTGGAAGTGTAGATCGGGCCTTGCTCTCCCAAATCCCAAAGTATCAACAAATTTGGTTGGAGGAGATGGGAGTATTGAGCAAAATGGAGTTCATGGAGTGGAGGCTCAAGCAAGGGAAAAGGATTAGGGCTGGAGGAAGAAGAAGGGGGGGTTTATATAGTGGAGAGAGCTGTGAGGGGGCATCTAGCCGTTGGAGGCCCGTGCGCACGGGCTAAGTGAGCCCCGTGCGCACGGGCTACTCAGAGAGGCTCGGGGTACCCCGTGCGCACGGGGGTCAGAGACCCCGTGCGCACGGGCTACTCAGTGAGCCTCTGGGTACCCCGTGCGCACGGGGGTCAGAGACCCCGTGCACACGGGGTGACCAGAGACAAACTGGTCCACCTCACAATGAGCCCATGCAATCGCACACTTTTCGGCACTTCTTCCAGATGGGTTTGGGATGAAATATTTGGACATGGAAAATGTGTTCCCACACATACTCAATCTCGTTGACCCCTCTTTATAGTGCGGTGATCCTACGACTCAAATCAAACCGAAAGGATCCTTCGAGTCATCAGGTGAACACCACGCCTTTTATCTTTTTGAATCGGGGCCAATCATCCTCCAAAATTAATAACCCACCACGGGACCTATGACCTGAGATAAAATTTTAACACCCGTCATTAGTCCCACTAACCACATTGTCATTACACCAAAACACCATTTAGGAGTAAATGCACTTTCACCTGGAAAGGATACGGAATGGGCCAATGTAGCGACGAGCTAACTTGCCTTTGATCCCGAAGCGATGAGTGCCCCTCATCGGAGTGACACGGAGGTACGCGTATTCGCCAAGTTGATAGAACATTTCCTTATGCTTGCGGTCATAGTTGCTCTTCTGGCGGGACTGTGCAGCTTTCAAGTGTTCACGAATAACGCGAACCTGATCTTCAGCATGCTGAATAATTTCCGGACCAATGAGAGTTCGTTCCCCAGTTTCTGACCAATTCAGAGGGGTTCGACACTTACGTCCATAGAGAACTTCAAAGGGTGCCATCTTCAGACTAGCTTGGTAGCTATTGTTGTACGAGAATTTAGCAAATGGAAGGGATTCCTCCCATTTCTTACCGAATGAGATGACACAAGCTCGAAGCATGTCTTCAAGCACTTGATTGACGCGTTCAACTTGGCCTTGCGACTGAGGGTGATAAGCGGTGCTGAAGTTTAGGTGAGTGCCCATAGCTTCTTGGAAACTATCCCAGAATCTTGAGGTGAAAATGTTGCCACGGTCAGAACTGATCTCCAACGGAATACCATGGAGGGACACAATTCTGGAAACATACAAGTCTGCTAACTTACTAGCAGAGATCGTCTCCTTGACTGGCAGAAAGTGGGCAACCTTGCAGAATCGGTCGATGACGACAAAGATGGCATCATGACCCTTCTGTGATCGCGGAAAACCGGTGACGAAGTCCATTTCAATCTTGTCCCATTTCCATTCAGGAATAGAGAGTGGTTGCAGAGTTCCGGCGGGTCTTTGATGTTCTGCCTTGACGCGACGGCAAACATCACACTCATCAACATATCGAGTGATGTCTTGCTTCATGTTAGACCACCAGTACCGCTAACGAATGTCTTGGTACATCTTGGTACTACCAGGGTGAATCGACAAAGGGGTATCATGAGCTTCTTTCATGACATCAAGGGCGTAGTTCAGGTTGGCCTTGGCTACCGGAACCACTAAACGACCCTTGAAGTACACTGCATTATCATCATTTGCATCAATAGTGAAGAATGAGGGCTCTCCTCTGGCGACACGACGCTTTATCTTCCAAATGTCAGAGTCATAATGTTGTATCGTCTTGATGCGGTCAACGAGGTCTGGTTTGACAACCAGGGAATTCACATATCCCTGTGGAACAATCTCGATGTTCAGCTTGCGAAGCTCTTCATACAGAGGTGGTTGTTGTATTTGAACTTCAAGTTCACTACAGTAGGCTTTGCGACTCAGGGCATCAGCCATCACATTAGATTTGGCAGGGGTATAATGAATATCCATGTTGAAATCGTCTATTGTCTCGAGCCATCTTTGTTGGCGGAGATTCAGGTCGGGCTGAGTAAACAAGTACTTCAGGCTTTGGTGATCGGTGTAGATCTCGCAACGATTACCGACGAGGTAGTGTCGCCACAGCTTTAATGCATAGATTACTGCTGCCAATTCGAGATCATGTGTTGGATACTTATCTTCCTGAGAACGCAACTGACGAGAGCCATAATCAATCACTTTGCGCTCTTGCATTAGGACACAGCCTAATCCTTGACGAGACGCGTCGCAGTATATCACGAAGTCCTTCTTGGTATCAGGGGGAGAAAGCACTGGGGGAGAAGTGAGCTTGTCCTTGAGAGCTTGAAAACCTTCCTGACATTTGTCTGTCCACTCGAACTTAACGCCTTTGTGAAGCAGATTAGTCAAAGGCTTGGCAATCTTTGAGAAGTTCTCGACGAAACAGCGACAATAGCTAGCGAGGCCGAGGAAACTTCTGACTTTCTTTACAGTCCTGGGAGGAGTCCAGTCAAGAATAGCCTGAATACGTTCTGGGTTGACGGCAACGCCATCCTTGGAAATCACATGACCAAGGTAAGTCACTTTGGGAAGCCAGAATTCACACTTAGAATACTTAGCATAGAGTTTGTGTTCTCGAAGCTTTTCTAGTATAAGACGAAGGTGTTCAGCATGTTCTTCTTCATTCTTGGAGTATACCAAGATATCATCCAGATAAACCACGACGAACTTGTCGAGGTATTCCATGAATATGTAGTTCATCAACCGAGAGAAAGTGGCTGGGGCATTGGTCAGGCCAAAGGACATGACGGTGTACTCGTATGAACCATAGCGAGTAATGAAAGCGGTCTTCGGAATGTCCTCTTCACGGACCCGGATCTGATGATAACCCAACCTCAAGTCGAGTTTCGAGAACACCGTAGATCCAGCAAGTTTATCATATAGATCGTTGATCCGAGGGAGCGGATACTTGTTCTGTATTGTTGCCTGGTTGATAGGTCGATAATCTTGGACCAAACGGTTCGTGCCATCGCTCTTCTTGACAAAGAGTGAAGGTGCTCCCCAAGCAGAGGAACTTGGACGGATGAAGCCGTTGTGGAGGGCCATGTCGATCTCCTTCTTCAGTTCAAGGAGGTGGTGAGGCGGCATCTTATAAGGGCGCTTAGCAATAGGGACGGTGCCAGGCTTCAAGTCGAAGACGAATTCGACATCTCTGATCGGGGGTATTCCCGGCAGTTCTTCTGGGAAGACGTCGAGAAAATCGCGAACAACTGGAATGTTTTCGATCCCTTCGAGAGGTGCAGCGTTCAGGGCATTCAGAGCATATATCTGGTTCTCGACATGTTGAACTGTTCGGGCTGAGTACAGAATTGTCTTGCCAGAAGGGTGAGTTAGCTGAACTAATTGAGTACCACAGCGGATGTGAGCATCATGCGCTTTCAACCAATCCATACCAAGAATAACGTCAATGGTAGAAACCTTGAGGGCCATGAGTGAAGCAGCAAATACCAATCCTCCAATTTCAATACGATTGTTGTGGGCTATCATCGAGGTATCCCAACTGGAACCAGGAGAATAAACCACCAGCGGAGGGTACAGGTTTTCGAACGGCAAGTCTTGCTTACGGGCAAACGCAACAGATATGAAGGAATGTGAGGCTCCTGAATCAAACAGAACAGAAGCTGGTACTGAATTAACAAGGAGGGTTCCCATCACAATAGTCGGATCCAACCTATCCTTCTCAACATCAACATGATTAGCATAGCCACGTTCAACAAGAGGCGGCTTGGTATTACCTTTTCTGGTACGACGGTTTCGACAGTTCCTCCTACGGTCAACAGGAGGGCATGGTGCACGGTGACCTGGCTGTCCACACTGGCGGCATAAGCCATCATTAGGGGGAGGAGCCATAATATTGGGCTTTCCATTCGGAATCGTTAGCTGTCTCGGCGGTGGAGGCAGGCGAGGTGCAACATAAGACGGTCTTGGTGTCGGAGCGGGCCGGTGAAAAACACTGTGCGGGAGCCAGACTCTAAGTTTCTGAGCAGGCCGAATCGAAGATGGGCTAGCATCTCGAGCACGCTTGAGCGACTCATGGTGCTTAGTCAGAGCAGTTTCGACTTGGAAAGCCTTGCTGACAAGGGTCGCAAAGTCCGCACAATCATGAAGGACAAGTGCGAGTTCTATTTCAGGATGCAGTCCTTCACGGAATCTTTCCTGTTTGCGAGCGTCGGTGGCGACGTCTCTCTCAGCATAGCGAGACAACTCAAGGAATTTCCTATGATATTCATCAACAGTTGTCTGGCCCTGACGGAGTTGGCGGAAATCCTCCTTCTTCTGGTCCATCAGACCTTGAGGAAGGTGCCATGCATGGAAGGCTAACTGGAATTCTTGCCAAGTGGTTACAGTTCCATCTGGCAGCGCAAGTCGGTGGCTTTCCCACCACTGAGCAGCTGGACCCCTCAGATGATACGTCGCAAAGGTGAGTGATACGTCCCAAACGTATCTATAATTTCTGCTTGCTCCATGCATGTTTTGTGTGACTTTTCCATGTTTTGGTTGAACTTTATTACACTTTTAAACCAATTTGGACTAACCTACTAACTCAGTGCACCCAGTTATCAGCTTCTGGTTTTCTGCTGTTTTTGTTTTTCAGGTTTCCGGCTGATTAAAGTGCCCAAAAAATTCCGCAAAAATTATATTAAAAATAAGCGGGCAGGAATCTTCCGGAATAACCAAGGGAGAGATCCGGGACCACCACCAGGGAGCCAGAAGGGTCCCTGGCGCGGCCCCAACCCTAGGGCGTGCCAGGCACCCTCCTGGCTGCCCTGGGTGGCCCCTCGACGCCCCCCTTCGCCTATATAACCCCCTCGGGGTAGAAACCCCTAAACAAGAACTCTTTTTCGCGGAAACCTCTCTGTTCCGCCGCCGCCGCCGTTTTCAGATCGGGGCTGCCTGGAGAAGCTACCCCGGCATCCTGCCGGAAGGAGATCACCCCTCCGGGAGACCATCCATAGCCATGGACGCCTCCCGTATGTACCGTGAGTAGTCCCGCTTGGACCATGGGTCCGTGATCAGTAGCTATGTGATGTCCTCTCCCTCTTTTGTGCTTCCACTTTCGAGACCTCGTGAGCTTCCTCACATGATCGAGGCACCTATGTAATTTTCTGCTGTTGCTATGCTGAGTTTGTTGGGATCTGATGGATTATGAGACTATGTTCAGATTGTGATGAGTAATATATTTGGTTTGCCCTTTTATATTTTGTTCTTGAGTAAATTCTTGCATGTTCTCCATTGCAGTATTTGCTTTGGCCAAGTTATTTGCTTGCAACTCCAAGAGAGAGCGTTATGCTCGATTGTGGGTTCAGCCCCCTGATGTCTAGCTTGAGTGACAGAAACATGAGACTAGGGGATGTGTTGTTGCCACCAGGGATAAAACAACGGTGATTGTGCCTATTGGTGCAAGAATTGTTTACTTTACGCAAAGTTCTTTTAATGCAGTTGTCTGTTGCTTTGAGTTTACACTTTGGGTGGGATTCGCAACTTAATACCAGCGAGATGTTCTGGATAGATATCTCAAGGTGGATGATTCGTAGTAGATGCAGATGGATTTCGGTCTACTTACCTTGGCGTACTTCCCATTGCTTTTGAGCCCTTCCTTTCTTTGCAACATAGTTAGCATTGTGGTGCCTTCATAATCCTGTCAATTGCCCAACTGTGATTTGTTTACCTCGCTAGCATTTTTATCGTCTTTTGGGAGAGAGACATCACTAGTGAAAATCACGGGACTCCGGTCCATCTTCATACCATTGTTCACACCCACTATTTACCTTTCTGTTTTACTTTTACTACTACCTTTTTATCTCTTGCGTTTGATCCTTTGTAAACGACAAGGCCGGAGGAATTGACAACTCCTCTGAACTCGTTGGGAGCAAAGTTATTTGTTTTGTGCAGGTCCACGACAACTCCACGCATCAGAATAATTTCTGGCGCCGTTGCCACCTATCGTACTTATCGTTGAGTCCTACTGGAGACAAACCTTGGTATCTTTACTGAGGGAAATTACCGCTACGCTGCATCTCAACCTTCCACTTGGGGTAACCAACGAGGGGCGAGAAGCCATCAAGCTAATTTCTGGCGCCGTTGCCGGGGACTCAAAGGAAGTACAAATACGCGAGTCCTGATAACCGCCAATTTCTGGCGCCGTTGTCGGACTCCTGTATCAAAAATAGGGGAGTTACACGCTATCTTTTACCTTTGCTTTTTAGTCTTGTTAGTTTACCTTTCAGTTTTTACTTTTGTGTCCCTAATCAAAAATACCAAAAATACCTGTTACCTTTCTTGTGTGGTGAAGTATGTTAAGAGCTGGTACTATGGGGGAATCCGAGGTCTTGGATTTCCACCAAAAGAACGGGGAGAATATGAAGAAGGCATGGGACAGAATTTCTGAAGCACATGAGGCAAATATGCCTTGGTTACCTACAAGAATTGTGCTTAGAAATTTTTACTTTGGCCTCTTTAAGTGGTGTAAGCAGTCTCTTGATCTTATAGCCGAAGGAGACTTTTTAGAGTGTGATGAAGCTAGAGAACTTGAAATTATACATGGTTTATCTGGCTATTTTGTTTATGATGGTTTTGATACTGTTATAGATAGAATTGCTACTATTGAAAAGAGACTTGATGCTCTAGTCCTAAAAAAGGTAGAGAGCCTAAATCCTCCTAGAGAGGAGATTTTGGAAATAGAAAATGACTGGGAGCCTTTTATTAGGGGTGTTATCTCTAATCAAAACTTCCTTGCTTTTTGTGACATTGGATCTACAGTTTCTATAATGCCAAGCTTTATCTATGAATCTTTGTACCTTGCAAGCATGGACAAATTTCCGTCTTTCCATGAACATTCTAATGGTGATATTTCTGAGATACAGGGAAGACTGAAAAATGTTCAAGTCATGTTTCTTAAAAGGAGTGTGGAGATTGACTTTGCCATCATGAAAGCCAATAAAGGAAATATAGTGCTTGGAAGGGACTTCCTCCGAGCCATGAAAGGCTTCATTGATATAGATAAAGGACAAGTACGTTTGCGTGGTAAGGCAAAAGGTACGTATCTCTTCCCTCGGAAGAACAAGGATGAGCTTATTGAAAACCCCTTTGAAATCCTTGGTGAACCTTCCGATGATTTTGGAGAACTTTGATCTTCTGCTTTAAGCCTATCTAATGGCTCTAAAGAAGCGCTTTCGGGAGGCAGCCCGCAACGAATTTAGGTTTTTCTTTTCGCTTTTGTTCTGTTCTTAGTGGTCTTGATGATTGTTACTACTGTAGCAACATCATTGTATCTTTATTTTTCAAGCTTTGTGCCAAGTTTAGCCTCAGAGTGCTTGAAAGTTCAAAAGTTGGAGCTTGCTGTCCAAAAACAGATTCTGTCTTCTTGACGGGAAAATTCGCGATAAATCACCAGATCATCTTTTTGATCTGAAATTTTTTGACAGCATGCTCCATACAATTGTCTTGCTAGCCCCTGTTCAAAGTTTTTTTATTTGAGTTGCAGAAGTACCTCGAAAAATTTCCCCTTTCTCTGCTTTTCTGTTTTTCTCAACTTCTACCCCAGTTTTTCTTTTCGCAGTTTTGCAATCCTTAAGCTTGCTTTATCTTTGCAATCTCTTTTGGGAAGGCAAGAGAAACAATAGCTCTTCCTGGAAATCTTTATTTGCAGTAGAGGAAAAATATTTTATTAGGGTACTAACCTCTCTAATCAGCCTACAATGAGTTATGTATGAAGGGAGTTTTCAAGTGCGCGATGGAAGGTGATGAAAGAAGATCCAGGAGTGTCAAGCGCTCAAGCTTGGGGATGCCCAAGTGCACCCCCAATAAATATTCAAGGAGACTCAAGCGTCTAAGCTTGGGGATGCCCCCGGTGCATCCCCTTCTTCATCAACAATCATCGGTCTGTCTTTCGTTGCACTATATTTTTATCACTTCATGCGTTATGTGCTTTGCTTGGAGCGTCTCGCTCTTTACTTTTCTAGGTTTGTTTTGCTTTCTGTGCTGTAGTAACAAGTTAGACCCCAACTTACTCTTTTGTGTGGGAGAGAAACACGCTCCACTTGAACTAGAACTCATAGGATTTCCATGCTTATTTCTTTTAGCTGTGAGTTGTTCTTTTTCTTTTCTTAGCTGCTGGTCTGTTTAGCTGTAGTGCTTTAGTTTTTCTAGAGCTTTTCTTTTCAGGTTGAACTTTCTATAGGTTGCATGTTTTATGTTGTTAGAGAGTTTGCCTGTTGCACTGAGTTCTGTGTCTTGACTAGAAAGTAGGTAGTTAAAGTTGCTTTTCTCTTTGAAGTAGTAACTTGCAATAGTTTTGAGGTATTGACTAGAGTAATGTTTGAACTTTTGGTGTCAAGAGCTCTTGCCTATTAGTGATAGATGTCGTATTTTGGGCAATCCGTGTGTTTTTCGAAAACCAAAAAACCCATGTTGAGAACTCTAGCTACTAGATGGATCACTAACCTCTGGAGGGTTCGAATATTAGAGTACACTCACGTACCATGAGTCGAGGATGCGCAAGGATAACCAAACCCCCATACACTCCTCCTCGGGGTACCTGTCTCTTTGTGAACCTCCTATTAGATTGAGAGTTACCGATAATAAGTGCATGAGTTCTTCGGACTAATGTGAGTATTCGAAAGTTGACACTTCCACCTACCCATACTTTTTCTAGCCTCTTCGGTACCGTGCATTGCCCTTTTCTCACCTCGAGAGTTGGCGCATACTTCGCCGGTGCATCCAAACCCTTGGCATGATACGCTCTGTCATCATAAGCCTCATTATATCTTTCCTCAAAACAGCCACCATACCTACCTACAAGGCATTTCCATAGCCTTTCCGAGATACATTGCCATGCAACATCCACCCTCTCATGACTTGATCTTCATGTCATACATGCTACTTGCTTGATCGATGAGCCGCATGCTAGTTGGGCCTTGCCCTAATCATTGCTACATGACGCGCTAGTATCATTGCATATCCTGCTATCCTGGCAGAGGCATACATTTGCATCATGATTAGTTACATTTTCTTTTTGTGAGTACCTTTGTAAAGTGTGAAAGATCTCCTATATTCTTGTAAAATATAGAGTATTGCCCCTAAAGTGAGGAAAAGATCCCAA
The DNA here is from genome assembly GCA_950022295.1 of Bromus sterilis. NCBI lineage: Eukaryota > Viridiplantae > Streptophyta > Magnoliopsida > Poales > Poaceae > Bromus > Bromus sterilis. The sequence continues at coordinate 338,428,939 of OX465596.1, read as the reverse complement.
AGAGGACAAAATCAAAAGATCCCAAAGAGGACAAATGAGAGTTAAATAGAAAGAGCCAGTGAGGCCACCAAAAAATAAAAAAAAAGAGAAAAAGAGAAAAAGAAAAATAAAAAGAGAGAAGGGGGCATACTGCTATTCCTTTTGAGAGATCCACACTAGTACTTCATCTTCTATCCCTTGTACTCCATAGAGATTATCATCATTCATATAGCTATGTGGGGAACTTTTACACTATAGAACTTGGCTTGTATATTCCAATGATGAGCCTCCTCAAACGAGCTCTAGGTCTTCTTGAGCAAGCAAGTTAGATGCACCCCCACTAGTTCCATTGGAGAGCTTTTAGCTCACATGTGCATCCGTTGTATGGCAATCCCTACTCCTCACATCATATCTATCATATGGCCTTCTCTCGCCTATGATTGTCCTCATTGATGTGAGCCTTTCACACACCTTTTTGTCTTCCTCCTCCACCCTTTTTCTGTTTCGCCTTTTAGGTGTCAACTTTCTTGCTCACGCTCATCCATTGCATGAGTGCTCAAAATATCGAAAGGGAGTGGATCAGTTTGACTTGTACCTGGCTAGTGGTCTGGGGACGAGTCCAGATAAGAATCCAAAGGAGACTAAGTGTGAAACTTTAGTAGATAGTTGTTCTCAACAACCTTTTTCTCTTTCTTCCCAGTCCCTTGCTTGCACGCAAACACCATCTGGAGACATTCGAGTCACGGACAGCAAGAGCTCTTGCACCTTTTGTTCTTTTGTTGCTTGTGTTGATGCCAATATAGAATCTTGCCTGTTAAGACTTGATTTGAATTGCATGCTTTGATTGCTTTACTTAACAGTCCTTATTTGGTTGTGTGGCATGTCACCACAGAAATTATGCTTGTTATCATTTACCTACTCGAGGACGAGCAGGAATTAAGCTTGGGGATGTTGATACGTCCCAAACGTATCTATAATTTCTGCTTGCTCCATGCATGTTTTGTGTGACTTTGACATGTTTTGGTTGAACTTTATTACACTTTTAAACCAATTTGGACTAACTTACTAACTCAGTGCACCCAGTTGCCAGCTTCTGGTTTTCTGCTGTTTTTGTTTTTCAGGTTTTCCGGCTGATTAAAGTGCCCAAAAAATTCCGCAAAAATTATATTAAAAATCAGCGGGCAGGAAGCTTCCGGAATAACCAAGGGAGAGAGCCGGGACCACCACCAGGGAGTCAGAAGGGTCCCTGGCGCGGCCCCAACCCTAGGGCGCGCCAGGCACCCTCCTGGCTGCCCTGGGTGGCCCCTCGACGCCCCCTTCGCCTATATAACCCCCTCGGGGTAGAAACCCCTAAAAGAGAACTCTTTTTCGCGGAAACCTCTCTGTTCCGCCGCCGCCGCCGTTTTCAGATCGGGGCTGCCTGGAGAAGCTGCCCCGGCACCCTGCCGGAAGGAGATCACCCCTCCGGGAGACCATCCATAGCCATGGACGCCTCCCGTATGTACCGTGAGTAGTCCCCCTTGGACCATGGGTCCGTGATCAGTAGCTATGTGATGTCCTCTCCCTCTTTTGTGCTTCCACTTTCGAGACCTCGTGAGCTGCCTCACATGATCGAGGCACCTATGTAATTTTCTGCTGTTGCTATGCTAAGTTTGTTGGGATCTGATGGATTATGAGACTATGTTCAGATTGTGATGAGTAATATATTTGGTTTGCCCTTTTATATTTTGTTCTTGAGTAAATTCTTGCATGTTCTCCGTTGCAGTATTTGCTTTGGCCAAGTTATTTGCTTGCAACTCCAAGAGAGAGCGTTATGCTCGATTGTGGGTTCAGCCCCCTGATGTCTAGCTTGAGTGACAGAAACATGAGACTAGGGGATGTGTTGTTGCCACCAGGGATAAAACAACGGTGATTGTGCCTATTGGTGCAAGAATTGTTTACTTTACGCAAAGTTCTTTTAATGCAGTTGTCTGTTGCTTTGAGTTTACACTTTGGGTGGGATTCGCAACTTAATACCAGCGAGATGTTCTGGATAGATATCTCAAGGTGAATGATTCGTAGTAGATGCAGATGGATTTCGGTCTACTTACCTTGGCGTACTGCCCATTGCTTTTGAGCCCTTCCTTTCTTTGCAGCATAGTTAGCATTGCGGTACCTTCATAATCCTGTCAATTGCCCAACTGTGATTTGTTTACCTCGCTAGCATTTTTATCTTCTTTTGGGAGAGAGACATCACTAGTGAAAATCACGGGACTCCGGTCCATCTTCATACCATTGTTCACACCCACTATTTACCTTTCTGTTTTACTTTTACTACTACCTTTTTATCTCTTGCGTTTGATCCTTTGTAAACGACAAGGCCGGAGGAATTGACAACTCCTCTGAACTCGTTGGGAGCAAAGTTATTTGTTTTGTGCAGGTCCATGACAACTCCACGCATCAGAATAATTTATGGCGCCGTTGCCACCTATCGTACTTATCGTTGAGTCCTACTGGAGACAAACCTTGGTATCTTTACTGAGGGAAATTACCGCTACGCTGCATCTCAACCTTCCACTTGGGGTAACCAACGAGGGGCGAGAAGCCATCAGGTATTCATCGGGAAGGCGATCTTCGCGTTCCTAGGTGGCTTCATCTTCAGAATGATTCGACCACTGAACCTTGAGGAATTTGACGGTCTTGTTGCGGGTTCGACGCTCAGACTGATCAAGAATGCGGCTTGGATGTTCTTGATAAGTCAAGTCCTGTTGCAGCTCAATCATATCATGTTACACTTCACGGATAGGGTCCTTGAAGCAGCGTCGGAGTTGCGACACGTGAAAGACATCGTGGACTTGGGAGAGGTTCGGCGGCAATTCCAATCGGTATGCCACGGGTCCACTCCTGGAAAGGATACGGAATGGGCCAATGTAGCGAGGAGCTAACTTGCCTTTGATCCCGAAGCGGTGAGTGCCCCTCATCGGAGTGACACGGAGGTACGCGTATTCGCCAAGGTTATAGAACATTTCCTTATGCTTGAGGTCATAGTTGCTCTTCTGGCGGGACTGAGCAGCTTTCAAGTGTTCACGAATAACGCGAACCTGATCTTCAGCATGCTGAATAATTTCCGGACCAATGAGAGTTCGTTCCCCAGTTTCTGACCAATTCAGAGGGGTTCGACACTTACGTCCATAGAGAACTTCAAAGGGTGCCATCTTCAGACTAGCTTGGTAGCTATTGTTGTACGAGAATTCAGCAAATGGAAGGGATTCCTCCCATTTCTTACCGAATGAGATGACACAAGCTCGAAGCATGTCTTCAAGCACTTGATTGACGCGTTCAACTTGGCCTTGCGACTGAGGGTGATAAGCGGTGCTGAAGTTTAGGTGAGTGCCCATAGCTTCTTGGAAACTATCCCAGAATCTTGAGGTGAAAATGTTGCCACGGTCAGAACTGATCTCCAACGGAATACCATGAAGGGACACAATTCTGGAAACATACAAGTCTGCTAACTTACTAGCAGAGATCGTCTCCTTGACCGGCAGAAAGTGGGCAACCTTGGAGAATCGGTCGATGACGACAAAGACGGCATCATGACCCTTCTGTGATCGCGGAAAACCGGTGACGAAGTCCATTTCAATCTTGTCCCATTTCCATTCAGGAATAGAGAGTGGTTGCAGAGTTCCGGCGGGTCTTTGATGTTCTGCCTTGACGCGACGGCAAACGTCACACTCATCAACATATCAAGCGATGTCTTGCTTCATGTTAGACCACCAGTACCGCTGACGAATGTCTTGGTACATCTTGGTACTACCAGGGTGAATCGACAAAGGGGTATCATGAGCTTCTTTCATGACATCAAGGGCGTAGTTCAGGTTGGCCTTGGCTACCGGAACCACTAAACGACCCTTGAAGTACACTGCATTATCATCATTTGCATCAATAGTGAAGAATGAGGGCTCTCCTCTGGCGACACGACGCTTTATCTTCCAAATGTCAGAGTCATAATGTTGTATCGTCTTGATGCGGTCAACGAGGTCTGGTTTGACAACCAGGGAATTCACATATCCCTGCGGAACAATCTCGATGTTCAGCTTGCGAAGCTCTTCATACAGAGGTGGTTGTTGTATTTGAACTTCAAGTTCACTACAGTAGGCTTTGCGACTCAGGGCATCAGCCATCACATTAGCTTTTCCAGGGGTATAATGAATATCCATGTTGAAATCGGCTACTGTCTCGAGCCATCTTTGTTGGCGGAGATTCAGGTCGGGCTGAGTAAACAAGTACTTCAGGCTTTGGTGATCGGTGTAGATCTCGCAACGATTACCGACGAGGTAGTGTCGCCACAGCTTTAATGCATAGATTACTGCTGCCAATTCGAGATCATGTGTTGGATACTTATCTTCGTGAGAACGCAACTGACGAGAGCCATAAGCAATCACTTTGCGCTCTTGCATTAGGACACAGCCTAATCCTTGACGAGACGCGTCGCAGTATATCACGAAGTCCTTCTTGGTATCAGGGGGAGCAAGCACTGGGGGAGAAGTGAGCTTGTCCTTGAGAGCTTGAAAACTTTCCTGACATTTGTCTGTCCACTCGAACTTAACGCCTTTGTGAAGCAGATTAGTCAGAGGCTTGGCAATCTTGGAGAAGTTCTCGACGAAACGGCGACAATAGCTAGCGAGGCCGAGGAAACTTCTGACTTGATTTACAGTCCTGGGAGGAGTCTAGTCAAGAATAGCATGAATACGTTCTGGGTTGACGGCAACGCCATCCTTGGAAATCACATGACCAAGGTAAGTCACTTTGGGAAGCCAGAATTCACACTTAGAATACTTAGCATAGAGTTTGTATTCTCGAAGCTTTTCTAGTATAAGACGAAGGTGTTCAGCATGTTCTTCTTCATTCTTGGAGTATACCAAGATATCATCCAGATAAACAACGACGAACTTGTCGAGGTATTCCATGAATATGTAGTTCATCAACCGAGAGAAAGTGGTTGGGGCATTGGTCAGGCCTAAGGACATGACGGTGTACTCGTATGAACCATAGCGAGTAATGAAAGCGGTCTTCGGAATGTCCTCTTCATGGACCCGGATCTGATGATAACCCAACCTCAAGTCGAGTTTCGAGAACACCGTAGATCCAGCAAGTTGATCATATAGATCGTTGATCCGAGGGAGCGGATACTTGTTCTGTATTGTTGCCTGGTTGATAGGTCGATAATCTTGGACCAAACGGTTCGTGCCATCGCTCTTCTTGACAAAGAGTGAAGGTGCTCCCCAAGCAGAGGAACTTGGACGGATGAAGCCTTTGTGGAGGGCCATGTCGATCTCCTTCTTCAGTTCAAGGAGGTGGTGAGGCGGGATCTTATAAGGGCGCTTAGCAATAGGGACGGTGCTAGGCTTCAAGTCGATGACGAATTCGACATCTCTGATCGGGGGTATTCCCGGCAGTTCTTCTGGGAAGACGTCGAGAAAATCGCGAACGACTGGAATGTTTTCGATCCCTTCGAGAGGTGCAGCGTTCAGGGCATTCAGAGCATATATCTGGTTCTCGGCATGTTGAACTGTTCGGGCCGAGTACAGAATTGTCTTGCCAGAAGGGTGAGTTAGCTGAACTGTTTTAGTACCACAACGGATGTGAGCATCATGCGCTTTCAACCAATCCATACCAAGAATAACGTCAATGGTAGAAACCTTGAGGGCCATGAGTGAAGCAGCAAATACCAATCCTCCAATTTCAATACGATTGTTGTGGGCTATCATCGAGGTATCCCAACTGGAACCAGGAGAATAAACCACCAGCGAAGGGTACAGGTTTTCGAACGGCAAGTCTTGCTTACGGGCAAACGCAGCAGATATGAAGGAATGTGAGGCTCCTGAATCAAACAGAACAGAAGCTGGTACTGAATTAACAAGGAGGGTTCCCATCACAATAGTCGGATCCAACCTAGCCTTCTCAACATCAACATGATTGGCATAGCCACGTTCAACAAGAGGCGGCTTGGTATTACCTTTTCTGGTACGACGGTTTCGACAGTTCCTCCTACGGTCAACAAGAGGGCATGGTGCACGGTGACCTGGCTGTCCACACTGGCGGCATAAGCCATCATTAGGGGGAGGAGCCATAATATTGGGCTTTCCAGTCGGAATCGTTAGCTGTCTCGGCGGTGGAGGCAGGCGAGGTGCAACATAAGACGGTCTTGGTGTCGGAGCGGGCCGGTGAAAAACACACTGTGCGGGAGCCAGACTCTAAGTTTCTGAGCAGGCCGAATCGAAGATGGGCTAGCATCTCGAGCACGCTTGAGCGACTCATGGTGCTTAGTCAGAGCAGTTTCGACTTGGAAAGCCTTGCTGACAAGGGTCGCAAAGTCCGCACAATCATGAAGGACAAGTGCGAGTTCTATTTCAGGATGCAGTCCTTCACGGAATCTCTCCTGTTTGCGAGCGTCGGTGGCGACGTCTCTCTCAGCATAGCGAGACAACTCAAGGAATTTCCTATGATATTCATCAACAGTTGTCTGGCCCTGACGGAGTTGGCGGAAATCCTCCTTCTTCTGGTCCATCAGACCTTGAGGAAGGTGCCATGCACGGAAGGCTAACTGGAATTCTTGCCAAGTGGTTACAGTTCCATCTGGCAGCGCAAGCCGGTGGCTTTCCCACCACTGAGCAGCGGGACCCCTCAGATGATACGTCGCAAAGGTGAGGTAAGGGCAACATCAGCTGACTCCATCTGAAAAAGCAATATCACGGAGCCAATCATCGGCATCCATAGGATTTGCGGAGCTGCAGAAGGTGGACGGATTGAGGCGCACGAACTCCTGCAGTGTTATTGGGGAATTTTGAGTTGAAAGCTGGGTCATTACTCCGGCCATAAACTGACGGTTCAGATCAAACTGTTGCATTACTGCGGCCATATAAGGTGGAGGTGGGGGATCGTCAGCCATCCTGCCTGAACATCAGGGGTTAGTTCAGACAAAGCATTTGCAAGGATAAGAAGTCATACATGATGTAGTATGAGCAGTGAATGAGAAGTGCAGTAGATACACAATAGTAGTCATATAGACATACAGATCTTTGCACACAGTCGGTCCAAATCGGACAGCGTAACGTCGTAGAAATTAAGGAAAAAGGACTCAGTAGGCGGCGCGCAGACCGCGGTAAGGATTACACGACGCGACATAGATTCCACTATGTCAATCACGCCGCAAGAAAACTATTGGCCACAGGAGTTAATGCCAGAGGACGCGCGGCCTGCCCAGAATGAGAATGGGATCCGCGGTCCGGGACCTGGGGTAGAACTCCTGCGACACGACTCAATCAATGAGGTAGCACCAGAACGCCTGGTGGAATCAAGAGAACGTGATCCTAATGTCAGAGTTTGTAAAACTTACCAGCAAGGATAAGAGAGCAGATTCCCGGAGCATAGGTACGAAGAAAAGGATCCTAATACCATAGATATCACACGTAGTGACATCGATGTGGGCCCGTAAGCCAAATATTAAGTTAGCAAAATAGTTTTTCAAAGTCTAGACTCAACTTCGACCAGGTAGTGGTTGGGTGGCTTCCTACGGGTAGTCGGCTCTGATACCAACTTGTGACGCCCTCGATTTACGATCATGTACAGTAATCATACACGCAGGGTACATGATCGAGATCAAGGTGCCACGGTGAGAATATCACAGCACAACACTAAACACAAAATGATAAACCAAATATATTACAATGAAGTGGGGTCACACGGACCCGAAAACAAAAGTCATACAAACATAATATCTGAGTACAGACATAGTTAGTCAAGTTTTGCCTTAAGAAGGCTAGCACAAATAACATCAGAGAATACAGATCGAAAAGGCGAGGCCTCCTGCCTGGGATGCACCGAATTACTCCTAGTCAACGGGAACTCGTCGTCGTAGTAGGCTCCTCCTGGAATCTCCTGCTCCTGGGCTCCAACGTCGTCTGCAGCGGCCGATCAGGCAAAGCGAAAAGGGGAAATAAACAAGGGTGAGTATATAGCATACCCGCGAGTCTTACGTCCGCTACTAAACATTTATGCATGTATCAAATGGAAAAGGGAGGCTGTATATAGTGGACTGCAAGGTAGAAATCAGAATAAGGGTAAGAAGCTAGGCCTATCAAAGACTAGCATCTTCCGACGAGTCTTGCAACATGAGGTAAGAATCAGCCAACAGTTCAATAGCATGAATGTAATAACAATGCAGCAGAAGTTGCTGCAGCATTGTATAATAGTAAGTTATAATAATTATTAATAATACTGCCTCCGAGTTCCCTTCCTCGACATCACCGCGAGGAAGAAAACCCGGAACCAACAGTTTAATAGTAGTAGTTTGTAGTGATAGGATCTGGCTTCCGCATAAAGTGTCCTGTTACCGTGGACATGGCTATTCGAATAGATTAAACTCCCTGCAGGGGTGCACTACTGTTACCCTACACGCTCGGATCTCCAGGGTGGCGTACACTTTGTTAGGGAACACCCCACCGAGGCTATCCGACACGCCGAGGCCCATCCTACGACTCATCAGAGAGGTCCCCGCCGGTCTACAGTCCTAAGCGCAAGAGCTTCATGGGCACCTCTCGCACTCCGGGTCGTTGTGCGCCAAGTGGATCCAGTGCCGCAGCACGATCCGACCCAACCACAATGCTGAAACTGGACGTCTTTCAGAGCTTTCGAACGAGACCACAACGCGGGGGGCCCACACCGAAACCCCACGTGGAGGTAGTGCGTACAAGCCAAAAGGCTACTCAAGTCATCCGCCGAACCCGTTAAGCATTTTATTAATTTTCTGTCGAGACAACCGTTATCGTTGCCCCTTTCTGAAAGAGTCGCGGACAACGACAGCAGTCAGGCCACCAGTAACGTCAGTGCCTGCCCTGTCGTCCCACCAACTCGTGCGGTTACCAACAAGGTGAACCGTCTCCTTACCTTGTCTCACGTGTGCTCTTGGTAGAGCTCGACTTTCGTACAACAGGAAATCCTTCGGCCACGAACAGTACCAGGCCCGCCGCACACCGGTGGAATACACCTGACCTGTCGTTCCGCTAAGATAACCTGCGCGGGCACCGTTGGGTCACCCGACTCCTTACCTGTAAGGACAACCGTGGTTCAGTACCCTAGGACGGCAAAGCAGAGTCAGCAACGAGTGGAGTACAAGGATTACTCCTCGATAGCTCACACTCGATGTGGCTCGGCAGAGCCGGGGTAGGGGCCTGAAGCGGTGTCTGCTCTGAACCGTACCTGTAACAGTTGTAATGTATCGTATCCGCATTCACTCCCAAAGTGAACACGACCCGCTATCTAATCCTATTGACTAACAATGCGCAGGGTTCACTGCTGAATATAATATAATTATAAGGCAGCATAGGATAAAGGAAGGTACATCAAGGGTGACAATGACAGGCTATGCAATTGAATAAGATTGTAACGTAGCAGCAGCAGCAATGCCTAGTGCAAGAAAGTACGGAAATATAGGCGATATATGGGGAAGGAAATGGCTCTGCTTGCTTGTAAGCTCGACGGTAGAGGTACGGTCGTCGACGAAGTAGTCGATCACAGGGGCATCAGCATCGGACGTCGAGACTACCGGACAATAAAAAGGGGGGGGGAGAAACAATAAATACACAGCAATAATAGCAATACAAATACAAGACATGACATTTGAAATGTTAACGGTGCTCTAACGTTGTACGATACACATTGCTCGGAACGGAAATTCATCCGGGGATGAACTGCCAGTTCTGGGTGATTACCGGACAGGGTGTCCGGAGGGGGAAGGTATCATGACGGAGGTGTCATGGATCTCCGACAAACATGTGAAGCGTGTATCCGTGCTAGTTGATCCATTCTAAACAACTTTCGTGTTCAGAATAAATTCATCCGGAGAGTTTTACGGTAACGGGCAATTATCGGACAGACGGCCCGGAGGGGGGGGGATGTCGATGTTCGTTGTGTTAGAGGGGGGTGGTCGTTATCCGGGTAGCGTATTCGTAATCGTTATATTTTTCTGATCAACTTTCATGTATAAAGTTTTTGAATCTGAGTTACGGTTTAAAAGATATTAATTTCTAAAGTTTAAATCATTTTAAATCAATTTATGGAATTTATTTTATTATTAAACCAACATTATCCAGAACTAGTTGACTGGTCAAACCTGACCAGTGGGTCCTACATGTCATACACAGTAACAGTAATAAATCATTTTATTTAGTTTAAAAGGCCAGTGGGCCGACATGTCATTGACTCATTTATTCTAACATTTCATTTAACTGATTAAAACAGGGCATCGCCCCACATGTAAGTGTAATAGGGGGTTTTCTCTTTATAATTTTTAACTTGAGGGGGGGGGGTTTATTTCTAATCCCTCTTTTTTTATGCAGGGGCGGGGTCCACTGGCAGTGGGCTAGCCAGCCCCCATGTTGGGCTCGCCCGCATGGGGCACAGAGGAAGTCGGCGGCCAGAGGCAGCGGCGGCCGGTCCGGCGAGGCCCGCTGAGGGGGCGGCCGACAGTGGCAGTGCGCAGGGGCGCACGCGCGGGAAGGAGGGACAAGGCGCGTCCAGAGGGCGCGCGGGGCGCACGGGCTGGAGTGCCCGAGCCCGATGGCCATGGTCACAGCCGGCGGCGGCCGGAGTACAGCAGTGCGGGGCACGGCTTCTACAGGTCTAAACAAGTGCACCGAGAAGGATTCGGCGCGGAATCTTACAACGGTCCCAATGGAGGTGACGAGGATGCCGGAGATGGACCGGAGGCAACGAATTCTACGGCGGGGCGCGGCGGCTGGAGGTTGAAGACGCGCGTGATTTGCGGTCTGCGGCTCGTACCGGCCTCGATTGGCAGCAAGGCTTGGTGTAGACGTCGACGCAGAAGCGGTTGGACACCTTGGCTGGCCTCCTCGTCGCCGTTGTACGCGAGAACCACGACGGGGCGACCACAGTTGCGGGCGGCGAGCTCGCCCAGAGAAAGCGGCGCGAGGGAGGGAGAGATGGGGAGGGCGCTAGGGTTGCAGCGAGAGGTGGGGGGGGGGTCGGGGTCTTATCCCTCGCCGGAGGTGGCCTGGATGGCCTCCACGGCGTCTGTGGCCGCGCCCTGGCCAGGGGATGGGCGCCACGCCTCCCCTGTACGGAGGTAGGAGATGAGTGGGGGGGGGTGGCGTGGTGGGCCGGGCCCAGTGGGGGAGGGGAGGGAATGGGCCTCGCCAGTGGGCGTAGTTTAGGTTTTCTGTTTATTTTTATTTCCTTTTTCTTTTCTGCAATTTCTCTTTGTATTTATTATATACACCTAGGCAATTTTGTAAAATGTTTTATGTGTCCCATAATTACTGTTACACCATAGGTTAGTGCCACCACAAGTTTGGGAAATATTAAAAGTCATTTGATATTTGGTTTAAATATTAAAAGATTTAAATAGGGTTTTTGGCCATTGTTTGATTTGTTTAGAATTTTCCATAGCACAATAAATACCCAAACCCATATGGATTTGGTCCACTGAATATTTGTGATTTTATAAAAGTAGTTTCACAATTTTTGGAGAAAGTTTATATTCCACTTTGTTTTTATTATTGTACCAAAGGAATTTCCAAGAATTGAATTGATTTCAATCCAAAGGCAATTGAATTGAGCTTGGACTTGTGGTTATTCCACCATGACCAAGGTACATGATCACTTGCATTCAACAATATCAAAGGCAATATGAATTTGTGCTGAACCAAAATGATCAAACAAATTTTTTTTTGAACAGTAGTGAGGAACAGTAATGGTGATTACTGTTCACTGACAGTGAGGGTGTTACAGGCGTCGATCTGGACGAGACGCAAAGCCAGGACGGCCGCGCCTTCCAGCAAGATGACATGGCGGACGCGGACGCGGACGCGGACTGCTTTGTGGACGACGACGGTGTCATGCATGGCCCCGACGCTGAAGAAGAATGGCGCAGCGATGATGGTCTTGACATTGGTGAGGCGCCATTGTCATTCATGGACGAGCTCACCCAATAAGCAAGAACGCAAAAAAGAGGGGCCAAAGCATCTGCACCAAGGCATTCACGATCAAAGAAGATGATCTCATTTGTCATGCTTGGAGGGATGTTGGCCAAGACCCCAAGACCGGCGCGGAGCAAAAAGGTACAGTCTTTTGGCACCGCATCTATGCATACTTCCATGAGCGCAAGATGTTTCCTCCGTATGAAATGGAAAACAACCAGACGGAGGAATCGCTCAAGAAAAGATGGGGGTTGATTCAACTAGAGTGAAACAAGTTTTGCGCCACCCTCGAGACCATCGAAAACTGCCCCGTGAGTGTCCTCGGCGTCGGCGACATGGTATGAACACCTACTGCCTTTATTACATGTACAACACATTAAATTTCTGCATTGCAGCGCCCTGGGCGCGCCCAGCGCATTAAATTGTTGCAGCCCAGCGCGCGGCCAGCGCGCGCGCTGGGCGCGTCACATTAATTGTCTATGCTCACTGTGTGTAGGCTTTCCAAGCTTTGCAATTGTTCAAAGTTCAACATGGAAACAAGTCATTCACCCTCACCCATTGTTGGAACATCATTAGCAAGTTGCCAAAGTTTAGGGAGCAATATGCTGCCCAAAAGAAGAATGGAGGTCCGTCCGCCGTGGTTGATCATGTTGACCCCGAGAAGAGGACAAGAGGGCAAAAAAACTCTAAAATCGAAGACAAACATGAGGCGGCAACACTTGATTTGCAAGAAACCTTGAAAGGTTTAGCCACGAGCAAGGTGGCGAGAGAAGAGAAGAAGTGCCTAGAGAAAGAAGAGCAAATGAAGGCATATCTCGAGATTCAAAAGAAGAAGCTTGAGATCAAAGAGAAGCTTGCCGTGATGACGAAGCAAATGGAGATTATGAAGGTGGAATTGATCACCGTATCTCCAAGAAAGCGGGCATGGTTCGAGAAGATGCAAAATGAAATGCTTGCTTCAGATGATTGATTGGGGACGCCAAAGGGATTGGCGTGGTTTTTTGTTTGGTTCTAACGCTGGCATGTGCATCCAGCTTTGAATTCATGGCGCGAACTGTGTATTTTTTTGTTGTGCGCCCTGGCATTGCGCGCCCCGGCATGGCGCGCTGGCATTGTCGCTGGCATGAGTAGAAAATGCCGCTTTTGTTGGCGCAGACAAAATGCGTCTCCGTGTTGGCCGACGCGTCAAAAAAGTCGCGGACAAGTGTCCAAGGGACGACGCAAACGGACTAAATCCGGACAAATCGCGCGTCCGTTTGCGTCGGCGTGTTGGAGTTGCCCTATGCGCCAACGCATTTTGTCCGCGCGCGTCCGGATTTGCATCAAACCGGTCAAATTCGCGCCCAACGCTCAACCGCAAACGCATTTATTGGCGCGGTCACGTCCGCTCGGTGTCCGCGCAGACGCAAACCCCACGAAAAAGTGCGCCGAGTTTGCGCTGGCGCGGGCACCGAGCGGACGCGTTGAACGTCTGCGCGCGTCCGCGCTCGACGTTTCCCGTCCGCGCTAGGGCCACTTGCCAGCCTCTGTGGCGTCTTTTTATAAACGACGACGCGGCGGTCGTCTCTATCCCAGACCCGCGCCCACAAACTGCCTCCCAAGCCGCGACCAGAGCGTCACCAGAGCGCCGCCATGTCTAGGTGGTTTCGCCCCGGCAAACATGACAACGAGGCTTCCGGCTCCGGCTGCGGGCGCCGGCGCGGCCGCGGACCAACTCCTCCCCCACCCCCTCCCCCTCCACCGCCGCCGCGCGCAAAGATCTATCTTCCGACGCACCAGTGCCGGAACTACTGGCAGCATAGGTGCCCGCTGCCATGGACAAACGCCGGGCTGCCGGGCGACTGGCGCCTCAGCCGCGACCGCGTCCCCGTGCCGCCCAACCTGGCCGCAACGCTGCGCGACCGGTACGTGGCGCGGCCACAGCCGGCTGGGTTGCAGCTTGGGGGCGGGCGCGTCGTGCCCCCGCCGGCCGTCGTCGCGCCCGAAGAGGAGGCCGAGGAGGCGACATTTCGGGCCGCCGTCGCGGAGGAGGAGGCGGCGCTCCAGCAAGCCCTCGCGCTCCCGGAGGTCGAGGAGAAGGCAATGTGGCCGGGCCTGGATTTCGTTATCTAGGAAAGCTTGAACCCGGCCCCGCCTCCTCGACGCGTCGCCGAAGGGATCCGCATTGGCGACGGGCCCCCACCACCAGCGCAGGCGCCGCCGCCACCACCAGCGCCGGCATCCTCTATGATGCCGCCGCCGCCACCGCCACCTGTGAGGATGGCGCCGCCATCGCCATCCTCTCTCATGCCGCCGCCACCACCTCTGCCGCCACCTTCGGCGGACCAGAAGCCGCCCGCACCTGCGCCATGGGATTGGTGGGCGCCGGAATTTCGGTCGCCCTACCCACCGCCGCCGCCGCCACCCTACGGTCCCGGGGTGGACTCGCCGTCGCGCCACCACCTGCCGGAGGAGGAGCCGTGGCGCGAGGGCTACCAGTGGGAGGGCACGTTCTACGTGTACGCCACAATGCCGGCCGGCACGGTGCCCATGGACGCCACCGACGAGGAGGCGCGCATCCTGGAGGATGGCTACACGCGTCATCTCGTGGCCGAGCGCGCCGAGGCCGACCGCATCATGAACGCGGAGTACGCCGCCTCACGCAGTTCCGTCGTCGTCGACCCGCCGCCACGGCTCCGCGACAGAGAGGCCCGGCGGGAGTAGAAGGCGCGGCGGCAGGCTGAGCGCGCGGCCATGGAGGAGCGCTGGCGGCGCGAATACCCCTGGACGCCGGTGCCGCCGACAGTCGTGGAGCTGCCGAGCGACGAGGAAGACGGCGATGACGGCGCGTAGGGCGGCGACGACGGCGCGCAGGGCGGCGAGGGCGGCGGCAATGGCGCGTTTTTTTAAGTTTTTTAAATTAATGTTTTATTAGTTGTAATGAACGGTTAAGTTAGTTAATTTCAGTGTTTAATTAGTTAAATTTCAGTTTAAATTTTGCGTTTGCGTCCGCGCGTTGGGCGACCGCGCAAAACGACGGACAAAAACGGACGCGCTGAGCGGACGCGCCCGCGCAAACCGGAGAAATCCGACGTCCGTTTGCGTCGGCGCGTTGGAGTTTCCCTTATCACTTCTCTCGCTCACTACAGTGCACGGAAGGTCGCTATCGATGGCACTATTCATAGCAGCCAATCAAAGGAATTGAGGCGACGTGGCCACAACCTCTCCCCCTAGGATCCCATGCTGTTTCAAGGGAGACAAACTGAAACTTAGTACAAGCTAATAGCATTTTTTTCATGAACTCATATCATCAGTTATCACTCCATCAAGTTCATTGCTTGCAAGGTTCCTGCAACAAGAAAATGACATGGACCACCGATCAAATTAGCACTGTCACTGAGAATCATATAATGTCAATGTACAGAATTGTACTTGCTGAGAATCATATAATGTCAATGTACAGAATTGTACTTGCAAGCTATACAAGGCCGTGAGTATTCCAAGCTCGGGTGGAATGAACCCAGTCAGCTTATTGCCATTCAGGTCCCTCAAATGACATGGCGATCAGAACATATCAAATAGAAAACACAATCAATTAACTATGAAGAATAAACGTAATGAGAGCACAAAACTTCATGCTTAAAAGTAATTAAACGCCGACAAATTGCCAAGCTCTGGTAATATCGACCCAGATAGCCTATTGCCTTGCTCTGTCACACTATCAATTTACTTTCACGATAAAGAACAGAGAATAGACAACTATTTTACACGACTAGTGCAAGATGATACTTGATTTGCATGTTGCATGACGGTGCATTGAATTGTGGGCTGAAAGGGATTTAAGGATTGATCCAAAAATAAATAAAAGAGTTACCTTGATAGGAGAAGGCGAGGATGAAAACGATTATGGGGCAGATGTGAAAGCGGAAAAGAGAGAAATGTCGGATTTGTTGGCTGAATGAAATTTAAGGAATGACCCAAAAAAAAAAGAGTTGCACTGGTCGGAGGAATGAGAAGGAGAGGATGAGATCGATTATGGGGCAGATGTCGAAGTGGAAAAGAAACAAACATCGACTGTATTATGTTGCCTTTTTTTCTTCTAAATGTCCAGGACAAGCAATTTGTACTGAAAACCTTTTATGGAACATTGTACCGAGAAACTTAACTTTTTTGACTAATAAAAAATTAGATGCGCATTGGTTGGTTGAAGCGGGTTAATGTGTATATTGTAAGCATCACTCCTTTATTGATCAATACAACTACTAAGAAGAAATAAATTCGTTGAATGTTCTTACTTGCGTTGGAGAGTGTTATTGTGGTGCTACATTGTTTCTATTAATTCTAA
Organism: Bromus sterilis; assembly: GCA_950022295.1. Lineage (NCBI taxonomy): Eukaryota > Viridiplantae > Streptophyta > Magnoliopsida > Poales > Poaceae > Bromus > Bromus sterilis. Next base: position 338,412,661 of record OX465596.1, on the reverse strand, counting down.
GAGAGGCAAAGGTAATTCAATTTTATTTGATCTTATATATGGTGAGTTTTCCATATAATACCAAAACATGTATAAGCACTTTACGAGATGTCTATTGATATTGTATGTTGCCGCATGGCAGTAGTGCTTCCCTTTAACATCTCTTCAAGATTTGTCATGTTTTAGAGTTCAACCGATTTGATGGTGACGGGCATTCAGACGTCAACATAGAGAAGCGGGATTAGCGGGGAATGCAATAGTTGCGCCCATCGCCTCGGATTTGACCACATCCAAACATATTTTTTTCTCCCGTTGCAACACATGGGCATGTTTGCTAGTGATTGAAAAAGGTAATAGAGAGAGACTTGATTACGCGGATCTTATGAGTGTAAATGAGATACTTGAAATCTATGTTTTTCTCTACCTTTAACCTAGTGGTTATAATTATGTTGATCCACAAAAATTGTAAAAACATTCTCTTTTAATGATAAATTTCATTTTCCTTGCACCTAGTAAACTTAAAAATGTTTAACTTGAGAACTAAGACTTTTTTATGATACTATCCATGACTAGACAACAAGTATAAGTGCAATCATGCAAGACTGCAGGATTTGTGAGAAAGGATATGTTGCATCTTCACAAGCTAGTAAATTCTTTTACTTGTTGATTAAGCTCAATTACATTCTTTTTATTTCCATGTTGCTCGAGGACGAGCAATACGTAAGCTTGGGGGAGTTGATGGCTAGTATTTCATCACTTTTTATATGGATTTTGTTAAAGTTTTCACATTTTTTGGACTTTCTCCTATTATTCTGATGCTAATCTTTGAGAGAGAAGAAAACATGTTCGAACTATGCATGCGCAGAAAATCACATATTTAAGAGGAAAACTATCAAGATCCTACGCACTGAAGATGACTCGGATATCTTTTCTACTGGGAAAGAATAGAGAAAAGGCAACAAGGGACTGAGACGATGCCTGATACGGACGAGGGCACCCGTACGAGCGTTCATATCAGTCGCCAATGGATGATACATATCAATCAAACCAACTTTTGTGAAGGGACAGATGTGATCAGATAAACATTACCGCCTACACAACACACAAAACAGAGGGAAAAGAGATCCAAAAAGATGAGCCCTAGAGATGAATTCCTTCTCTTCACCAAATCTCCATATTCATTAATCACATCATTACCATAGGGAGAGGAATTTCAAGTTATAAGACTAGGGTTTATGACTCTATTTGTACTCATCTTGAGATTGAGATTGGTTTGATCATTCATCTCATTATGGAAATTTACAATATTATTGCGATGATTTCTTTTGGTTTTATCTTGTAGATGATTGGATATCCCCTATCATATGTGAGTAATTCACCTACGACTGGGAGACATAGCTGATTGGTTAAGATTCTTGTGTGCCTATTCTATATATCATCTTTTGAGATTATAGTTATGTGATTGTTCAGTGAGTTGTCTATATGTTGTGAACGTAATGTGTGTTTTCCAATTTAAGGGCCCAGACAACATCGTAAGAAGACCTACATACAAGTTACATAGATTCTTTAGTGAACTAGTGACCTCCAGATGATAGATCTTGATATCTAAGAGGATCAAAGACAATATGAGATAACAGTGGCCCCCGAATCTTAATGCATTGTTTTGGTCTTATGACCCAAAATATGGAAATGACCATGCTATGGAAACGTTGAAGCAGAACTATATAGGAGAATGGAATCCCGAGTGCATGAGTTGTACAACTTATAGAGATCTGCCTACAGAACAACCAATCTATGAACTAGAATCACAATACAAGGTACTCCCTCCATTCCTTGATATAAGATGCCTAAGTTTTTTGCACGAAAATTAGCATGTACGTATGATGCTACAATTGAACTGATCTGCCCCTAGAAAAAATCGGGAGAAAACAGTTCGAATCCGCCAATAATAGGAAAGAGACCTCCATTCTATTTCTTTCCATAGGTATATTTGTCTAGACGGGTGGTATAATACCAATATGCCTTGTATTTTGGATTTTTTTCTCAAAACTTTAGGCACCTTATATCAAGAAATGGAGGGAGTAATTGATATTATAGTCGCACTGGCACACTTGATGTACACCATGATCCAAAGTTTTTCCGAGCTTAACTTCCTATTGCAGAACCTACTATTTTTTAGTTATTTAATTTTTTGTTATTAATTTTAAGTCAATTAAACTCTCACCATAGCAATCATTTATATCTATGTAACTGGTATATTTGCTTTGAGGAACAATAGTATTTTTTGCAGGTTATAAAAATGTACTTCACACAAGACCGGTGATATCTTGTACGTGACAGAAATGCTACCCATAAATACTCTCCTCTGCTCTTCATTGGGATGCTAACTATTGGGGTATTTACATGAAATGCTACACTAACCAGTTTGGCTTGCAGGTCATCAAGGACGCGCATAGCGAACGAAGTTCTAGGTTGGGAAAACCATTAATTATAATATGTGTTGATGCACCTCGGATAAACTGAATGGGGGACTTGTGTTATGAGGCAAAATCATATCCATTTTAAAGGGTCGAAGAGGGCGTCAATTACTTTTATGAAGCTATTTACTTCTCTCGATGAATATTCTGTCTCTCCACTTCTTAGCTAGGTCTCTGCTAGAGAAATGGAATCCCAAAACCAACATGCTCTTATTTCCTTGTGGTGAACGCACCAATACCCTCCTCGACATGCATGAGATGTCGGGTTTGCCCCTTGACGGTGAACCCTACAGAGCATTCTTTCCACCACTTCATGAGCTAGAAGGTGCATTGCGTATCCAAGTTTCTATCTTGGCTCCTAGATATTTGGACCAAGCTTTTCGTAGGGAAGAACGTTGGTTTCAAAGATTGGTGTGGTTACTTTCATAATCATGAGTCTATTTTCTTTGTCACCAAAAATCTCGAAAAAGCGTATATATACTGGCACTTTTATTGCTATCTTTTTATGTCACTTTACCTTTGTTGAAGGTGGGCCATATGTTTGCATTGGTATTGGTGATGCCATCATGGATCACCCTAGGACGCTGAATTTATTTGGGTCCACCAGCCCTTTGTTCACTATAATACTCCCTTCTGCTAATTAGTACACACATAATTGGATCTTCTTTCGCACATAAGAACTGTCTAGTACTCCCTCCGGTCCTTTTTTCTCTGCGTCTAAGAAAAACTAGTTTTTCTCGCAATGCTCTGCGCCCAAGCCTTTGCATGTTCTTTTTTCCAATTTTACCCCTCGCATGCATGTAGTACCAGACTGCACGCGTCGTCCTATTAATTCTCGTTTGTTCCCAATGTTGCATATCGCTTCTCCTCCTCGTCATCTCCTTTTTTAGCCATGCCCATCCCTGTTGGCATGTTCGTCTCCACATCTCACTCTCCTTTCTTCACTCACCATTCATCTCCATGAAAGGCATAAAGCCATGGCTATGGGAGGACAGTCAGCCCGTAGAGGATAGCCAACCCATGGACGAGGATGAAAGTCTGCTCGCGGAGGACAGCTTACTCGCCGGCGACGATTGTGCGCTTGCGGATGGCGTACACATACTGCATGTCCTGGGCATGCATGGCCATCGTACTGATCATCCACCTCATCCCAGTTTATGGCAATATTGAGGTCTAGGCCAGCCATTGCATGCCCGTGGAGAGGAGAGAATATCAAAGAGAGTGAGCAGAGAGAGTTTGGGATAGTTCTATTCATGGGGTGAGATTTGTAGACATGTCTTTTCAGTTTCAAAGGCCATGGCAGTAAGTAAATTTTGAGCAGCTAAAACATGGCGGGCTGTTCAGTTTAGGAGGGAGTTGAAAATTTTGGGGCAAAGATTCAGTTGCTTAAGTGGAAATTTTGGCGCAAAGAATTTATTTTGGCTCCAATTCAATCAGCTTTGAGCACAGCTGCCATCCTTTTTGATCATTGGTTATCGCTTGGTGTTCTTTTTATCCATTGGGCAATGACATGGGCGCATGCATGCATAACTGAAGAGAGAGAGAGAGGGCATGGAGAGAGGAGTAGGTGCGCGCAAGAATTGAGGACCACAGTTGCATGCAAGGAATAACTACACGGCGTTTCTTTCGTAGCAAATGAGGGGCAAAATCGTCCAGTTTTGAGCCAGCCCTCCTCTCCTTGGTATCCGGGCTGAGTGTTATACGCAGAGAAAAAAGGACCGAAGGGAGTACACTTCATTATTGAATGGATGGGTGTATACCTCAAGAAACCCTTTGGAAACAGGGTGAAAACACCACATTTTCCGAGCTCTAGGAATTTAATAGTAAAGCCTCATATAGTGAATACTATGTTCTCAACATCAAGGTATTTTACTCCTCCGAAAGCCTATATGTTGATGACTCGTGATGGTGCGTTCCAACCTAAAACGATTTTTTTTATCTCTATCTGTCGAGGCATGCTTCCTTGGAGGAGTGGATCTTTTGGACAATGATACATGTACATCCGAATCATATCACCCGGACCAAGTGGCTCAACAATTTTGCTTTGACCAAATTGTACCTTTTGCTCCTCTAGAAAGCTTATATATGACAAATGATATTGGAATTTATCATGCGTTTTGGGTGCATTAACTCACATTCGACCCGGAGTTTCAATATTTTTCTAGTGATACTTGGACCACCGATTCTCATGTGCCATCTGCTAACTGGTGGACAGAATGCGTGAAGCCTTTTTCTCGTATTTCAAACTCTCTTTGTGATGGAAACATGGTTGGAGAGATAGCCTGGGATGGGAGAAAGAAAAGCAAGTATGCAGTACATAACCATATCGCAGCTGGTCCACGCTCTATCAAGGACTGTAAGGTTGTAAATAACTTTGGAGTATGGGCACTAGTTCTGGCCTCTGCCTTCTCAATGACCGCAATATATTTCCCTTGTTGTTTATCATACACCCTTTTTACCATCTTAAAGTCCTTGGTAGAGAGTGGACGAGCCGTTATATGGTTCTATAGTGCATACGCTTTTCTTCCTCTTATCGTAGGCAATCTTCCGAACTATGTTACCATCAAATAAGATAGTTTGAAATACAAGAAAAAAGCTTCACAAATTTGGTCCACCATTAAGGCCACACCACAGAAGAATCAATGCGCCGAGTATATAACTCAAAACTATTGAAAGTTTTGGTCCAATATGAGTAAATTCACCAAAAACACATGAGTAATTCTAATCTCATTCATCGTATATATACAAGCTTTCTAGCGGAGTAAAAAGTTCGATTTGGCCAAAGAGAATTTGTCGAGCCACTCGGTTAGGGTGATATGGTTCGGCTATACATGCATCATTGTCCAAAGATCCACACATCCAAACAAGCGTATCTCGGCGGATAGAGATGAAAAAAGTTCATTTTAAGTTGGAACGCACCATCACCGAGTCATCAAAATATAAGGGATCCAAAAGATATTATGACGATTCTTGAGAAAGTTATACACTTTCTGAGGACTAAATGACTTTGGTGTTCTCAACATAGTATTCATAAATCATAATATCAGGATTTTATTACTATCAAATTCCTAGAGCTAGGAAAATATGGTGTTTTTACCCTATTTTCAAAGGGTTTCTTAATGTATACACCCATGCTGTAACATCCCAGTTTTCACAAAAATTAAAAAAATTGTTTTCGGTGTGAATTGTTTGATTGTCTGATTTGTTTGCGGTGTTTGCATCCCCGATTTATCGATCGGCGATTATTTTTCCCCCTCTTATCTCATACCGGACGGAGACCGACCCTTGCCACCCTGACACTCGACTTTTGCGACATCGGGTTTCACCCGATCACCGTCGCGAAAACCGCACGAGACCAGCCGCAGCCAACGGAACGAAAACCCCGTTTAATAAGTAAACGGGATATTTTTATAGCGCGCCGGAAAGTGTTCTCGGAACGGTTCCAGCGCGAGGTGAACGCCGCCGGCTCGACGCGCTGATCGCGCAGTTCGAAGTTTTACCCGAATCGGAGGTCCTGCGGACCCCCGGCGGTCAGAAACGTGAGCACCATGCGCGCGAGAGAAAAACCGGAGATGTTTTTGCAAACTGCCAGCCACCTGGGCTATATAAAGACCACCACACTCCCACCCCTCTCTAGGGTTTCCCCTAAGCCAAAATTGCAGCCACCCCCTTGAAAATTCGCAGATCTGCCCAATCTGACTCAAATTTTTCGAAACCCTAGTCCTAACCCTCGATCTGGACCGTCAGATCCAGATCGGAGGGCTCCCAGCCGACCACGTGGCCCCCACAGCCACCCGAGCCGCCCGAGGTCCTCTCTCCTTCCGCGGAATCCGCCCGCAGGCCGCCGCTGCCTTCACGGCCGCGTCGCCATCGGCAGCAGGCCGGAGCCGCGCCTCCTCCCCTCCCTCTTCCTCTCCACCTCCCCCTCTCTTTCCTCTTCTCCCCTAACCCTCCTCCTCCCTGTAGGTCGCCGCCGCCAGCCACCACGGAGACCGGCCAGGCCGATCTCACCGCCGCCCCCTGCCCCCGTCTCCCGCCGGCCTCCGCGCCCCTCTAGACTCCGCCTCCCCGCCGCCTGGTCGCCCTCCTCGCCCCAGCACCTCCCTCGGACCCCTGCCCCACCGCCTCTAGCAGCCGCCGCTGGCCGGCCGGCGAGCCGCCGCCGCGGTCGGGCTGGTGCGGGCGCACGAGGCAGCCGGCTGCCTCCTCCCCAGCCTGGGCCGGCCCCTCCTCAAGGCCCACCGGAGCAAGGCGCCTCCAGGCCAAGCCCGAGGCCCAGATCCAGCCGGCCTGCCAGGCCACCCCCAAACCCACTGTTGGGCCGAGCCCACAGAAGGTCCAGCCTGAGATCCTTTTCCCCTGTGAATTTCTGCTAAGTGCTGTAATTTCTGTTCCAACTGCCTGTTTTGCTACGCGATTTCCCGTTAATCCGTAGCCCGTATGACTTGGCGCCCAAAATAAAAATTGTTGTGCTTGATGTGGTGAAACTTTTACCTTTTGTGAGTTTTTGCATTTGAGGTCATTAGAGTGGTGCAAATCTGTGTTGAAGTGGGCATCAGGCCGTTAATTGCTTTTAATTTCTGTTAATGTGATGCTGTGCTGAAAACTGTTATTTTGTTGCAACTTCGGTCGACGAGTGTGTCGCGACCGTTTATCGGAATTGAGTGATTCCAATTGCATATTGTTAAGCATCATGTCTACTTTCATCCCATGTATTGCATTGTCATGATATGCTTGCTGGTCATATAGTTATTGAGCTCCAAAGTTGCTATGCTGCTGTTTTTGACAGCCACCTCTGTCTTTCTCTAAGTCTGTTACTTTGCGATGCCATGTTGTTTGCTTAATATCTTTTAATCTATGATGCCTTTTTGCATGATTCTTTTTGCCATGCCTTCCTCGTCATGTTTAGTTTAATTAAATATCATTTGTGATCATTTTTGCATTGACTGGCCTGTTTATGCATTGCTCTAAAGTGTGCTTCGTGATGTTGGCAGTTTGTGCCTGTAACTTGTTTTGCTTATATCTTTTGATCCGTAACTCCGTTTGGAGTGTTCTTTATATGTAACTTGATTAGTTTTTCGTGTACTTTGTGTTTATGCTATTGTTTTCTGTTGTTAACCAACCTAAAATATGGTTTAGGACAGAACAGTACCAAATTTTTTAATCATCGTGCGGCACTTAGTGAATGCCATGTTTAGGTTGTGCCTCACTTAAATTGACTAGCATAGATAGTTTCCTTTATGCTTCACCTCTTGCCATGTTTGTGTGCTATGCCATGCTTGCTTGAGTTGCCATGTTAACAACCGTTGGTTGATCACCTGTAGCTAAACAACTTGAACCTTTCTAAATGTGCGGTATCGTCGTGTGTGATGAGTACTCCACTTAAATTGTTAGTAACCGCTCTCAACGGTAGGTGCGATGTCTCGTGTTGCCTTCTTGTTGATGCTTGCTTGTGTTTGCTTCGTAGTAATAGATGCTTGCTCGTTGATTGCTTTCCAGTGTTTACCGCCTTGTGTGCTCTTGGGGTCACCTTCAGCGACGTTGCGAGCGTGCGATCGACTACACCTTCGGAACCCGACTTATCAACAGGCAAGGACTATACATTACTTATGATCCATTCTATTTCAACCAGCGGTTTGCATGCTAGTCTAGGTTAGGTTCGATGTTTGATCCTACCACATGTTTACAACCTCTTTCAAACCGATACAGCCATGTCCCTTCCCAGCAAACCTTGTACTGCTATGTTACTATTGCTTGTTGCTCAGCCCCTGCTTAGTATGCATGCTTAGGATGCTACGATGTTACCCTGTTACTCCTTGGTTTGGGATATCACATTATGATTATTGTTGTTGATGATATGATTATTATAATGTTGACTATATTCGACGAAGGATGGAAGGTCTAGGCTATCCCGCCCCGACGCTTTGTTCCATTCGAGTCACCTAGGATCCGAGTTCCGGGCATTGGTTTTAAGACTGAGCGGGCCTAACCGCGTGTGGGATTTTATGGGGTCCCCTTTTCTTACCTATCTAGCTTCAAACATTTCTAGAGGTGGGCCAAGCTGATTTACCATTTGAAAACCATGCATATATGCCTGTCGGGTAGCTCCTGGCAGACATCTTTTAAAACAACCCGGACCAGTGAGGACTTTGTTTCCCTATTGGTCCACCTTTGACCGGCGAGGGCCCGAGGCCTCACGTGAGGCGTCTCGGTAACCCAAACCCTGTTGAGACGGAAGAGTCCGATCCGAGAGCGTGGCCAGCTTTTGGATTGGGCGTCGACTCCCCGGGGGCCACCCGGATTTGTTCGTTGTTAGTTAGAGGGACCTGTCGTTTCGGATCTCTTGGAACTAAATCATAAAATGGTTGCCTGTGATGGGTAGCAACTGAGAGAGATGGGCGTGCGTGCGGAGCCTTGTAATGGGCAGTTGGTACACCCCTGCAGGGTTAAAAAATTTCGAGAAGCCGTGTCCACGGTTATGGACGACTTGAGACCTACTCCTTGTTCATAGACAACAACAACTGAGATAATCTTAATATACCTTGATCAACGTGTGTGTGCCTTGACTGCTTCTTCTTCGTCGGGATGCGAAGAGGATGACAAGGATAGGATAGGTGTTATGTTTGCGTAATAGGTGGATAGCAGACTTGTTGGAGGCGATTCCTCATCGAATGCTTGGCTTCTTATCTTACTCTCTAGATCGTTAGCCACTTCATAAATGCTAGTGTGGCAGCAACCTCACCACTTACCCCATCCTTACCGTAAACTACTAGTTGTCCTAGAATGGCGAGTGATGAAGTCCTTGCTGGGTCAGTTGACCACTACAGTTGGATGCTGAGTACTTCTGTACTCATGATACTACCCCCAAACTCTTTTCAGGGTTCTTGATCGACAACAGGTATGGTTATCGACGTTTCATGTGGAGACTCGACGACGACTAGTTAGGCGGATCCCGGCGGAGGGCCTGGACCCGCGTGGTTATTGGGATCGATGTTTTTCTCTTTGCCACTAGGCATTTGCTTGTAGTCTGTACTCAGACATGTATCTTCCGCTGTTGTATTGTATTTCAGGCAGTTGCATGCCGATTGTATGAGATGTTGTATCCTTGTATCTGTAATGTTGTGATATCATGTTGGAAATCCGGGGCATATGGCTATGTCATATGTTGCGGTGGGACCGATATGTGCTTCGTCCCCGGATCTGGATGGAAACATCTAGATCTGGAACAGTACCGCATATCGGGCCTTACACATGCATCCACCCAATAATGAAGTGGACTGGTCAAATCCTATGCATGAAATAAGGTCCAATTGGGTATGTACTAATTAGCCGAACGGGGTACTAGGGTGAACAAAGAGATGGTGGACCCAAAGAAATTAGGCGTCCGAGGGAGATCCATGATCCCAAGGCGAACATGTGGCCCACAACCAACAACGACAAAACGACATTGCCAGATAGTGATAAAAGTTGCAGTGTGAAAGCAATCAGACTTATCCTCGAGAGTTTGATAACAAAGCAATCAGACTCAGTTATGAAAGAAGTTGAACCAGTCCCTGAAACCAACCTTGTTGCCTATGGAAAGCTTACTCCAAATATCCAAGAAGTCGAGATAAAAACTTGAGATGGAAAAGCAATAAAACTTCTATCTTATTAAGCGGTGGAACAAATACTTTGTAGGGTTCACCGTCAAAGGGGAAACCTGCCATCTGATGCATGTTGAGGAGGGTAGTGGTACCTTCACCACAAGGAAACAAAAATGTGTTCGTATTGGGATTCCATTTCTCTAGTAGAGATCTCATAAGTGGAGACAAAATAGTCGCCTAAAGAGCAATAAATAGCTCCATATACTTAATTGATGCCCTCTTTACTTCCATTCAAATGGGTATGACATTTTCTCATACCAAGTCCACCATTCAATATATCCGAGGGGCATTAGAAAATATTCTACTCATGATGATCCTAACCTAGGCTTTCATTCGCCATGCGGGTCACCAAGGTTAAAGCTTCATCAAGTCTGGATGAAGGCACGATCGGATGATAACACTGGCCTGAAAAAGAGGGTCCTGACTTCCATCCACGTTCTCCATATTTAGGGCTATCGTGCGTTATATCTAAGGGCTTGATCATTGGATTGGTTAGTTCATTGGTGACTAGTTTAAAATATGTATTTTGGTTGGTTGCAAAAGAGATATTTTGTGTAACTTCTTAGATGAAGATGGTACCGTGGCCTCCTTCATCTATATATAAACAAAATATATACATTTAAAAAAAAAGAGAATATATTAATATCGTGAAGATACCAATTACACCCAGGCTCTGCACCAACATGATGTTTAAATACATCAAGGATGCACACAGCCAAAAACAAAATAAAGAAAAGTAAAAAAAACAAAGACCCTGTCGCGGTGTTCAGTCACTCGCAACAAAAGCACTCAAACCACCACCGAATACAACACCCGTACTACAAACAAGTCGTTCCAAAAGCAACGCCTTCAAGAAGGAAACAATGCACAAGCGTTGTCGTTGCCCGACCGAAGATCTTGGGTTTTCACTCTGGAGCAAGTTCGAGTTTCCAAAACAATACCTTCAACAAGATCATTGTCAGGTACAACCAATGAAGGCCAGACCTTGGGTTTTCATCCTGGAAATCAAGACTCGGTACTCGAGGAGCACCACCAAGAATGCAGTACATCTGTGCTGCCACCCCCTCTTGCCAAGGCTGCTGCTTCAAGTCTCCAAACACCCGACGCACAGGAAGAGCCTATGCCGCGAAGTCTTCATTGCAACGAAATACTTCTCCGCCATTACAAACCTCTGATTCGCCATGACTTTCTCCACTACTGTTAGTGACATGAAAATCTAAAAGTAGACATTTTCATAGCACCGTCAAGACAGCGAAGCTTCACGCCACACCCTCGTAAGGCCTCACTGGCAGAAAATAAGGGACGTGCGTGACCGGTTCGATTCCGATCTAGAAATCCAGTGGCACCATACGCCAAACTGCGGAAAACTCCGAAAGGAAGACCGGAACCCATCAATGTCACAATCAAAGAAGCCTTCATGAAGCAGATTCTTGACTTTGTGCTTGAAGAAACGCAAGATCAATCCACCTTTATTCAGATCAAGCCGGTAGCCCCCACCACCAGCTTGCCGCAGAGGAGAAGTGATACAGCACTGTTAAAACTGATGAGCCGCAGCACGCTGCAGTGCAACCGCTGCTCGTTCTATGATTTAATATCGGCCATTCTACCTACAAAAGTTAATATATGCATGTGAAACCATGATCCAAAGTAAGCAAAACGGTTTGGTATTTCTTCCGAATAATTCAAAATCCAAATAATATAATCACTATCGCCTAATACATGCTTCTACGGTTGCGCGATGGACCAAGCTCATAAGGAGCTTCCCGGAATGGCAATCGCGAAATAATAACGATTAGTTGATAAAGTCTAAAGCAATTGTACAGTGAACCATGATATGACAATAATATTACAAATATTTACCTCCATAGTCGAGTTGATCTTTAGCATAATCTTACACATGTAAGTGTCCTATTTTGGTTAGAGTTTCATACCGAATAGGATTAGTGGTACATCCATGAATCAAGTCCGTATCGGTTTGGAGATTAGTTTGTTCGATGTGAGCGTGCCCTTTGAACAGGAGCTTCAACGTATTTTACTTTTCTTTAACGTTGCTTTTAAATGATATTCACCATCTATCTGATTTGCAGTGCTCGGCTTCCTCCTTTTTGAATGTATATCACCACATGGATCTTCCATAGCTTGTTGGCTCCTACCAGTGGATATAACGATTTCATCGAAGTAGCAATTTCTTTAGAGCATCTTCAGCTGTTCGCCCCTCCAAGGCGATTTTCGGCGCTATTTTAGCGCCGCTTGGGGCGCTTGGGCGGCGAAAACGGCTTGGGGGGCCCGACTACCCAGCCGCGGCCCCAAGCTACCCCAAGTTCGGCCAAATTTCATCAAATATAGTCGAACTCCAGTGAAATTTAAAAATATTCGGTCTAAATTTATTACATAGGTAGGAAATAAAAAAGCTGCTAGGTCGCCGCCTCCTGCGGCACCGTCGGCGCCGCTCGCCGCCGCCGACGACGCTCGCCGCCCTCCCTTCACGGGTACTCGAGGCGCGACTCGTTGCCGTCCTGGATGTGGTAGAGGACACTGAGGAGCGTGCGCTCTTCGGGGCTCCACCACAGCATCCGGCCGAGGTGGTTCATCGGGCCCGACACCGGTTCCAGCCCTTCGGTGGAGGCGAGCGCCTGGTTGTGGCGCTCCTCGAAGTGCGCCATCCAGCGGACGAAGTTGCCCGCCGCGTTCGCTGGGTCAGCGAGCTCGGCCTCCGTCATTGCAGCGCGGATGGCGAGGACTTCCCGGTCGAACTGAGCGCCTTGAGGCAGCGGCGCCACCGGCACGCCGGCGGCACTGAGTACCTAGCCGCGCGGTATCCTCATATTCGGCGGGCAAGGATAGTTCCCCTGGGACAGGAGGACCGCCTCAGCGCGGGTGAGTGAGCAGCGGATGCCGTTCATGTTGCGGTGATCGTGGTCCATTGCGAGCGGATTGCGGCGAGAGGAAGACGAGACAGGCGGCGGCGAGAGGAAGACGAGAGGGGAGGAAAGGAGGAGTAGAGTGCGCGGTGTCCTTCTACGGCGAGCCCGCTTTATATAGCAGCGGGAGCGCATGCGGCGGGGGACACGCGGCGGACGCGCGTCGCCGATTGGACTACTCCGCGGCGTTTGATTCCCACTGCAGCGGCGATTTGACTAGACTCCGACGCCGCATTGATTCCCCTGCGGCGGCGTCAGGAGCGAGGAAGACGATGACGGCGCGGTCGACGGACCGTTGGGTATCTCGACACGCTGCATTGATGCTCTCTGCGACGATTGGACTCGTCACCGGCGCCGCATTGATTCGCTGCGGTGGCGGCAGGTGCGGGAAAGCCGAGGCGAGAGGATGACGACGACGCGTGTTCACACGTCGACAGGTGAGGCGCGGCGCGAGGCGCGCGCGCTTTCCTTCCGTTCGCGCGCTTTCCTTTCATCCGGCGACCCCAAGCGACCCCAGCGCGCTGGGTTCGGATTGGGTTCGCCGGACTCAAAATCGGCCCAATCCGGCGCTATTTGGGCTCTTGGGGGCGCGGCTAGCTAGGCGATTTTCCTTCACCCGGCGCTATTTTCGCCATCTTGGGGCCTCTTGGGGGCGCGGCTGGAGATGCTCTTAACAGCATCGGATGATTCTACCAGTGGCTTGTCTTTTTTCCTTGGGACTTGGGAGCCTGCTGGCTGTAGATGCCGAGAGCTAGTTCATATATATGACTGCATCGAGTCTGTACCGGACTGTTTTTTCTAATCGTGGTTTATTTCAAAAGTGCGACACCAGCACGCCAACTATATAGAATTTACATTTCTCATGTGAAGATATGATCCCACTATGAGTGCTTTCCTAGCGGCGATAAGAATTTCACAAGAAAAACTTATACTTTACTATACGTATAATACTCCAACATGCAGATTTGTGCTCATGGATGTACGATGGACCAAGTTTACAAAAAAATACTTACCGAAGCGCCAACCATAAGATTAAACTCTCTTAAGTTCAAACGGGATGAAATCAATTGAGATGCACGCATGCCATGTTTTGCAACTAATTCATCTGAATTCCTGTATAAGAAAATCTCTTACTATTAAAGGACTAGGTGCAGTCGTTGTGATGGTTCGACCATCCTCTCTCGTACGCATCTCACCCTACGATCAATGTTTGCACGTTTCCATCCCGCCTCCTTTCGCATCCTTCTCCCGTGGGTTAAAAGCAGAACAAACAACTGGACACTAGGAATAACCGCGATTCACGCACGCCCCACCCCCCTCTCCACACGCCCTCTCGCTCCCAATCTCATCTCCCTCTCTCTCCCTGGATCTCACGAGAGAAAAAGCCGCCCCCACCCACCACCACTCTTCTGCCATGATGACCTATCGTTCTCCATCACCGTCTGATGCTCGTCTCAGGCGACAATGCCCGAGTGGATGAGTGGCCGCATACTCCGTCCTCTCCGTGCCGGTGTTGTGGGTGGGATGGCAGCAAGACGGCGGAGCGCAGCTGCTGAAGAACCGCTGTGAGGCGCAGGTGAGCAAGATGCGCGCCGACGTCGCTGCGTTGCTCCGCGACGGCTGCAAGGACACCGCCTGCATCAGGGTACGTTTCTTCTCAACGCCCTCATCTGTTAACCCTACCACACATGTTTCTGCTTTGCTCTGTACCCGCGCACCCTCGTTCGTTCATCTGTTCCAACGGAGATTTGGGGTCCCCAGCGTTTCTTCGTTCTAGGTATGCGTTCAGGCTTCCAGTTGGTCTTATCTGCTGAATCCCGTGACTGGTGGCGAATCCAGACATCACTAGCGAATCCATGGTAGGAAGGCTTGGGCAGGTAGAACCAGGGAGCATATTTCAGACGTAGTAACATTTTCATTGATGTAGGAGCTCACAAACGAGTAGGCTAAGCCATTCATCTTCCTCATCTTTATCGAAGGGCTCGAGTGGATCAAGTTGTAGTAGAAGATTGAGGGAAGCAAGTTACTAAATAGTACTAGCAGGGTAATCTTATTCGGTTCCAATATTTGCAGATGAACAGCTCCTCTAAATATGTTGTGGTCTCCTGATCGTCTTACTAGGGAGTGAAATAAGGTCAAATCTTGCATGTTCTGAGTTCTGTACTCCGAGGTACTTAGGTCAAAGAGTTTATCTTGGCATTTTTTTATTTTTTTCTTCAACACATGCAAATCATCGTGAATGTTTTGTAATATATTAATTCATTGTAAACAGCTGAACAATACATCCAACTATATTTGAATGCCAATATACATACACGTATATCATTGTTGTGTATATCTTTACTATTAGCAGTGTTAATTTGATGATGTAGAATACTTTTCTGCAGTTCAAATTATGGGTCAAAGATATAATGACACTGTCTTTTGCAGTTTCAAATGAGATTGTTGTGTACTGCTGGGGTTATCCTTTAGTCAAGTAGTGTAAGTTGATAATACTTCTGTGTTGTATATTATAATAAGCTTCTCATATGTATGATTTCCCAAAATTAAAAAAAAACTGTTGCTTACCATCTTGCTGGTGCTTCCAATCAAATGCAATTTAAAATATTTTGATTGCTATGTGGTCTGCCTTATAGGATGATATAGGGCAGGTTAAGCACAAGGGAAAAATTAATACTCCCTCCGTCCCATAATTCTTCTTATGGTTTTAGTTCAAATTTGATCATACATGTGTTGTCATTTAGTACCAACATGTGTGAATAGTACAATTAATTGGAAGAAGTTCCATCGATAAGTGTTTTTATTTATGTTTCTTCTGGTCACAAAATTGTTATCTTTGTCAAGGTTGAAGAATAAGGAGGGACAAACTTGCCATAACACTATATACGTGTGTCTTTCATTATTCGGAAATAAGAAATTCAATGCGCCACCATCTCTTGAGGTAGGTAGTAATCATTGTATTTTCAAATTAGATATACAATACACATCATCTCTCTGGGTATGTGAGGACCTTCCCATAGGTTTGCAAAAGTTGTAAAAGATGTGTAATGATAAGGTGAGATGACACATCTTAGCGACGATACTGCAAAGTCACATTTTTTTCTAAGAATGGGTGGTTAAGGAGACATAAGGATTGTTGAGGAGGAAAGAAATGGGAGAGAATCGATATTTCTTGCTATAGGAATGGATATTACGTGTGTCATGTTTGACATAAATCTTTAAAATTATAAGCACTTACTATCTCTGTCCATTAATATAAGACGTTATAGCTAGCTAAATTAACTTGTCGAAATGTCTTATATTAAAAAACGGAGGGCAACGGCTGATCGCTAAGATGATAGTACATCTTAGCGACAACACTACAAAGTCACATTTTTTTCTAAGAATGTGTGGTTAAGGAGACAAGAGGATTGTTGAGGAGGAAAGAAATGGGAGAGAATCGATATTTATTTCTATAGGAATGGATATTACGTGCGTCATGTTTGACATAAATCTTCGCCATTATAAGCACTTAAATTTTTCTGTTATTTCGTGGCAACGCACGGGAACTCAGCTAGTATATGAGAAATGGAGTCGTGTCTTAACTCAGTGGAAAATAGATGTACTGCAGCCAAATGGAGAGCGATCGATCTGTTATTCCAGATTGCAATAAGCTTGTATACTCTACAAGAAAAAAGGATCGGAAGTCAGATCAGAGTACATAAATCATGTACTAGGATGGATGCTTATAGAAGCAGTCATGCACTCACCTGCATGTGAAATAAAACGCGATCTACACTTCCGCAGGATTTGCTGGCTTTTAGGCCTGGAAAAAGAAAAAGGAAATCGAAAAAGATCAGATAGATAATATGAATGCAAGATCAATTGCCCATGATAAGATGATAGCTATACATACTCGAAAGACAATGGAATCTTCTTAAGAGCGGGGCTGGATTTACGATCGTGAAACCGCCTTAGTAAAAGAAAAGGACGATGAGCTAGGAGAATATAAGAAGAGAAGGAAAGCAGAGGCTAGGGTAGAAAATTTGTTGGCCAGCACGTTGCTAGAAGATCAGAAATAATGGTTAGCTATAGCTTATCCTACGGAAGTTTCAACTAATTTTCAAAGTGACGGCTAGATGATAATCCCGTCGTATCTGCTAAGATAATTATCTAGCAAAAATGCTAGACGTACCGGGGATTTACGGGCCTTTTACAAAGCCTTCCATAATCCTAATCATAACCCCCTGAATTTCAGCTGGATGGGGCCGTTCCTTACCCATAATCCAATCACAGTTTGCCATGTCCTAATCAGTCTGTAAAAAGCCCCGTAATATCATATGTGTAGCATTGCTCATTATCTAGACATTGTATACCCCGCAAAAATAAAATCTAGACATTGTATGCAAAAAAAAAATATCTAGTTTAGCGTTATAAAAAAAATCTAGTTTCAAGCTCCAGATCTGAACTGTACATTAAAAAAAAGCTCCAGATCTGAACCATAATAATAATATTCACATCCAGACCACAATTTCATCTCGGATTATAAAGCAGACCAACGATTAAATAAAATCTAAATAAAATGAAATTTTGCCTTATAGAAAAATAAATATTCTTGGGACATTGCACCATCACTGACGGTGATGGCCTAATATTGACCAAAATTTACAAAGTCACGAGTGACATTAAATATTCAATCGTTGGATTAAAAATTAAATGTCGGCATCGTCTAGATACCTCTATAAAATACAGTGAAATTATATTAAAATAAATGAAAAAATATGCACAAATATTTTGTCATATTTTACAATAAAAATAGGAATTTGATTTGACATCGAATACAATCCTTTATAGTTGGGCTTTCAAGCCAGAAAAAATAAATCGAATGGAACTTAAAAATATCTCAGCTGATTGAAGAATAGCAAAAATGATTAACATATAAATTCCATCAAATTCATAACACAAAATTAAGCACAAGTAGAAACCTGTTAACCAAAAGAAGGAAAAGGGTCAGTCAAATGAAATTCTAACATTTGTGGCAAGTCTGATTTTGCATCATCAATGATAAATCATCATTAACATTTGTGGTAAGTTGACTTGCACCAAATTTGGTTTCAATTGATTTTCTTAATTAGAGGAGCAGTCATCCCTATGCAACCACAAAATAAGAGCTCACCAGATACTTGAGCTTTGTTTGAAACAAAACCGAAACGGTCTCGATACCTCGTAAGACGCAAGACCAAAACGAGAATAAATAATAATAAATATAAAAACCAAAAATGAAGTTTTTTAAGGAAGAATGAATTAATGGCTTTGATATTAACTATTAAAAAGAAAGGAAATTAAAAATTAATGAAATATCTACACATAAATTGTGGCCCATCATAATATACAAGATTAAGCATACAATAAACAAAAATTCACAAAAAAATATGTTTGAATTTGTGGAATTAGTATAGCCCTTAAAAACAAATAAATTGCAATAAAATAAAAATAAAATAATGAAAATTCTATAGGAAAGTAAATTAAGCGCATTGGTATTACCCTTTATGAAAAGAAAAAGAAAAAAAAATGGTAAATAACTTGGACACAACTTTGCACTGTAATTATAAAAAAATTATATGAAAAGAATAAGCATATAGTATATTTTGACACTCTAGTATAAGTTACACACATATTGTAGAGTACTTGCGTCTATACTGAAGCATCACTGAACAAAGACATATATTGAAATAATATAGAAACAACGTCCCTTTACAACCAGAAAAAAAAGCCCTTTATATACTTAGGTTTCGTCTGAAACATAACAAAACCGATACCTCTTAAGGCACAAGAAAAACATGAATATGAACGAACAAAAATAAAGAGAAATAAAGAAATTTTCTAAAGAACAACTAATTAGTGGCATTGATATTACCCTTTATGAAAAAATAAATTTAAAAGACAAGTAATACAAACAATTTACACATAAATTCTGATTTTTCATAATATGCAAGATTAAGCATATAATAGTTTACTATTTATAAAATGAAAGTTTTCTAAGTAGAAAGAAATTAGTGGCATTAGTGTTACAATAATAAATAAATAAAATAAAATAAAAGATAGAACAATAAAATGAAAAAAAAATTAAGTTTCAAAGGAGAGAAGAATTAGTGACATTGGTATACTCTTTAACACTAAATAAATGTTTTGTTGGTAAAATTTGCACAAAAATTATGCTTTTTTATAATATGCAAGAATGCACATTAATTGTGGATTTGTTTCGCATTTTTTTTTGAAAAAGGACTTGATTAGTAGCATTTCTATTACCCTTAAAATAGAAATTAAATTAAATATAAATAAACAAAACCAAAATAATTAACATTTCCAATGAATAATGAATCAGTGGCATTGGTATTATACTTTTAAGATTTTTTTTAAGAAATTATGAAAAAATTGCACATATTTTACACCTTGTCATCATATGCAAGAGCAAGCATATAATAGTGAAATTTTGCATGTTTTTGTAAGAAGGGATAAAATAGAGCTATTTGTATAACCTTTAAAGAAGAGAGAAAATAAATTTAAATAAAAATAAAAATAATGAAGTTTTAGAAGGAATAATGCATGAATGGCTTTGATACTACGCATTAGGAATTAGGAACATTAAAAACATTAATGACAAACTTTCCACAAAATGAACACAAAAATATATTTAAAAAATATGTAAGAATAAGAATAATAATAGTAAAATTTCACAAAAAGAAGTTTCCTAATAACGAATCAATTAGTGACATTGGCATTAACCTTAAAGAAGAAATGGGATGAATAAAAAGTTACAAAAATCATAAAAATAATCGGTTTTATAATAAAGAATGAATTAGTGGCACAAATATTGCCCATTATGAAGAAATAAAAATATGACAAATTAAAATAACAAAGTTTTTTTAAGGAAGAATAAAGTAGTGGCATTGGTATTACCTTGTTAGAAGTAAGAAAATAATAAAAAATGAAACAAAACTAAACTAAAATAATGAAGTTTTCTAAGAAAAATTGAATTAGTGGCATTGGTATCATGAGAAAGAAAATAAATAAACTTAAAAGGAATTGCACACATTCAACCTTCCAAAAATACCCATATATAGTTCATTGAAAATGCACCTTTTAAATATTCAAACAATAAGCATTTAGTTCTGCATTTTTTATTGAATTAGTGGCATTGGTATCATTGAAGAAAAATTGAATTAGTGGCATTGGTATCATTGAAGAAAAATTGAATTAGTGCCATTGGTTTCATTGAAGAAAAATTGAATTAGTGGCATTGGTATCATTGAAAATGCACCTTTTAAATATTCAAACAATAAGCATTTAGTTCTGCATTTTTCATGATCTAGCGTACCGGTATATACTTCTGTGTATATATTTTCACTCATTCGACATGCCAAAAATACCTATATATAGAAAGAAAAACAGGCTAAAAATACAATAGAAAAAACACATACAAACAAAAAGAGACAAGATCTCCATCACCAGATTGAATATCACAGACATGTATGCCGACTCCGTGGTCTGTTGGATGGACTTTTCATCCAACAATGCGGATCACGCGAAATGCAAAGCCAATTGAAGCACCCTTTGCAACGGTCCCCATGTTGCAAAGCCATTTTGTTGCAAAGCGGCAGAGCTTTTTCTCGCGGGTGATCGAAAAAAGGAAGACGTCGATTTTCGGTGTAAGAAAGAAAAGGTTCAGAATCTTTGAAAAAGAGGTTCTATTGCAATGGTTCGAGCGGAACAAAACCTTGTAGTAATGATGGCTTTGTTGCAGATGGTGATTTAGCATAAAAAACCCGGGCTTTGCAACAGAGTATGTTGCAATGATGCAAGCGTAACAAAGGCTCTGTCGCAAAGCTGGAGCATTCAAAGGGACACTCTAGCGACGTACATCACACAACTCTAGTGACATCCATCGGAATGCGACAAAAAATCGTTGATCCGATTGGCGAACGCTTAGCATAAAAAAAGTTTAAAATAAAAATACGTACAAATAAAAAAGCAGGTAATATTTAACGGGCTACGAAACCATTAGAAAAGTAAGTTGCTATAAATGAGGGCACATAAAAAATACAGACAGAGTAAAAAATTGACTTACCATTAACCGTATGAAAATATAAGATTTTTTTAGTTCAATTTAAACTAAAAAAAGTTTTATATTTTTATACGAGGGAGTACAAGTCAAAAATCAGGCTAAGAAGCCATGAAGCAACACAATAAAATATAAACAGCACAGATCTCGATAAAAGAATCAATGATCAAAATATCAATTTATTTAATTTTAAAATCCAGTAACTCACATAGTACTATAGTTAAAGGGCAACGCTCTGCGCTGGCGCTCCGGTTCGGCCGGTCAAACGCGCACCGTCTGATCTCCGCGATTTAACGGTCCAGATTTGCGCGTACCTCTTCATGTTTACTACAACATTTGCGGTACCTTTGCAACATTTGCGGTACTTTCACAACTTTTTTGGTACACGGATGCAACATTTTTATTTTTGGTGTTTTTTGCAGCAAAAAAAATTGTGATAACAAATTTTAAATCGCTGTTGGTAGCATTTTTTTACTATTGGTTGCAACTTTTTTGGTACATGGATGCAACAAAAAATTAGTGTGTGCATTTTTTTCTTTCAATTTTTTTCACTGTTGCAATAAAAAATCTGATAAAAAAATTACGTACCATATTTACCATCAATTTGTGGCAGCAAATTTAATCTACGCTTGTAGCTTTTTTTATAATGGTTGCAACAAAATTCGGGAGCCGTCATCACCGATCACACTTTATCTTTTTTGTTGTAGAAAAAATCATTAATAACATTTTCATATCATGCTACCAAATAAATGCGCTTAGCACTAAAATACTATTAAATACATTCATTTAGCAAAAAATAACATAGATCAATATAATAATATCAGTATAATAGTAGTACAGATAGTAACATTTTATACTACGGTTGTAACATTTATCATGTGTCAGATGCAGCAAAAGCGGGAAAGTGGACACAAGTGGGCCTTGGACCGACCGGCCGGCCACCATCATTAGCCATAGTTAAAGAAAAAAAATGAATATAGTATTAACCGAGACTTCGTTAAGTCTTAATCGACTTAGATTTACTAATCCTAAAAGTAAAACACTGCAATTTTTCGAACGGATATAAACCGCACATTGCGTTGGCGTTTGCTCTTGCAAACCAGACAGACTTTTTTTTGACAGTATTAATAAGAGCTTTATTCAACAAAAGTACTCCTGACATCATCAACCAAGAGGCTTGTGAGCAGGAAGGAGGGTCTAGAGTCAGACCATGTATCGGTAATCATCAATGAGCAAGCATGCTTTGCACAAAGATGGGCCGGCACATTGGCTGCTCTGTTTACATGTTGAATCACAAAAGAATTAAAAGATAAGGCTAGCTCTCCAATCTCTCCCAGTAGCGGTGCCACAACAGACAAACTATTATGGCGAGTGTTCCAGAGATTAACAATCTCCAGGCAATCTTTCTCCATTATCACATGTGGGAACCCGCGCAGCTTCGCAAATATGACACCATCTCGAAGCGCCAACATCTCCCCGATGAATGGATCCGTGACCCCGTTATGGGGTTTACTCTAGGCGCCCAGCAAGCGTGCATCGGAACGAGCAACGCCTCCAGCACCACACTTACCTTGATCCACACTGATCGCCGCATCCGTGTTGATCTTGACCACACCAGCATCAGGCGGACGCCAACCATGCCCGGGGAGGACCATGGAGTGGGCGCGTTGGACCTCCAGAATGGCCAGTTCCTCCCTGATACGCCGGACAGTGACCACCGGCTCCAGCTTTTCACCATCATGTGTTAATCTGTTCCTAGAATGCCAAATTGCCCACATAACAGTAATAATCTGAGTTCGCTGGGTGTTCATGAATTGATCATCACACAAGATATCTCTTGTCCACGTGCTAGGATGGAGCCTTGGACGCTGCTCACCTAGCCAGACCAGAGCTTCATCCCAAAATTGTTTTGCATGCGAGCAGAATAAAAGCGCATGAGTTAGATCCTCATCCATAGCATAGCAAACCTTGCATCTACCTAACTCCATATGACGTCGCCTAAGAGTACACTCATCTGGCAAGATACCTTTGATAGCTCTCCACCAAAAGACCCGTACTGCAGTACATTTAGTTTTCATAATGATTTTCACATCTGTTCTTCTGTCTGTGAGGTACTCCCTCCGTTTCTTTTTACTCCGCATATAAGGTTTGGTCAAAGTCAATCTCCATAAAATTTGACCAAGTTAATATTCAAAAGTATCAACATTTACAATATCAAAGTTATATAATATGAAAATTAATTTCATGATAAATCTAATGGTAATTATTTCATATTGTGGATGTTGATAGATTTTTCTATATAGTTGGTCAAACTTTATAAAGATTGACTTTGACCAAATCTTATATGCGAAGTAAAAAGAAACGTAGGGAGTACTAGTTGCGATTCACTAGAGCACGGTTCGCGGATTTGACAGAGTAGACACCACTTATTTCATGAGCCCAGGCAAGCATATCCTCACCACCCCCATTTCGGAGTGGGATATTTAGAATACATTTTGCGTCAGGCAAAATAAAAACATCTCTCACTAACTCTCGCCGCCAGGTCCAATTATCAATACTTCCTCCGTTTTGGTGCATAGGGCCTATCTTCAAAAACTATTTGTTCCACTTTAGTCTAAGATTAAGGCCTGTAACATTAAATGCAGTTTAATTAGCACGCAACACATGTCTATTTCTTTGTGTTCACACCCGTATGCAATTAATTTTCTGCATGCAACTAGTACTCCATCACATAATTTGCATGTGGAAACTAGTACTGATGAAAGCTGATTGGAAAAAAGGTTAGCCAATAGATTTTCATCTTGGTCCCGGTGCGATTTATAAGAGGCCTAATACACCGGAACGGATGGAGTATCAATTAGCTCGCTGACCTGCGCAAGAGTAGTCCCTCCGGCTTAACTGTCGGAGACAGAGAAGCGAGGCCGGGGATCCACTTATCATCCCATATATTAATGGAACTCCCGTTGCCAACTCGCTTAATGAGCCCCATCTGTAGTGCTTCCCGTCCAGCCACAATAGTTCGCCACACAGCAGATGAACTTGTACACCGAATCTTACTCTTGATCAGAGTACATGTACGAATACATATCGAACTATTATTCGTAGACGTTTCAACTCCATGCAAATACGATCCCGAGCAGAACTCCGTACGTGGCGTCGATCGCTAACTATATATTTCGACTCCAAACAACGCCTTGCCTCCCCAACACATCATAGCAGCAACACAAGAACACAACAACGTTAACCTAGTGCATTGCGACTTGCAACTCGATATCACGTCGATCTTGGCCTGCAATCGACGATGGTTGGCGGCGCGGCAGCCGGGAGCGTCGCGGCGTCAGCGAGGCAGGACTATCCCGGGCGGCTGACCCTGTTCGTGTTCATGGCGTGCACGGTAGCGGCCACCGGCGGGTTGATCTTCGGCTACGTCATCGGCATCTCGGGCGGGGTGACGTCCATGGACCCCTTCCTCAGCAGGTTCTTCCCGTCGGTGTACAACAAGCAGGCCGAAGCCGTGGATAACAACCAGTACTGCAAGTTCGACAGCCAGATCCTCACCATGTTCACTTCCTCGCTCTACCTCGCCGCGCTCGTCGCCTCCCTCTTCGCCGCCTCCGTCACCCGCGTCGCCGGACGCAAGTGGTCCATGTTCGTCGGCGGGATCACCTTCCTCGTCGGCTGCGCGCTCAACGGTGCCGCCGAGAACATGGCCATGCTCATCCTCGGCCGCGTCTTCTTGGGCGTCGGCGTCGGCTTCGCCAACCAGAGCGTGCCGGTGTACCTGTCCGAGATGGCCCCGGCGAGGATGCGCGGCATGCTCAACAACGGCTTCCAGCTCATGATCACCCTCGGCATCCTCGCCGCCAACCTCATCAACTACGGCACCAACAAGATCGCCGGCGGATGGGGCTGGAGGCTCAGCCTCGCGCTCGCGGCGGTGCCGGCAGCCATCATCACCATCGGATCACTGTTCCTCCCGGACACGCCCAACTCCCTCCTCGAACGGGGCAAGGCCGACGACGCCAGGAGGATGCTCCGCCGCGTGCGCGGCACCGACGACGTGGACGACGAGTACAACGACCTGGCGGCCGCCAGCGAGGCGTCCAGTGCCGTCAAGCGCCCGTGGCGGGACATCCTGCGCCGGAGGTACAGGCCGCAGCTCGTGATGGCGGTGGCGATCCCGCTGTTGCAGCAGCTCACGGGCATCAACGTCATTATGTTCTA
This sequence comes from Bromus sterilis, assembly GCA_950022295.1. Taxonomy (NCBI): domain Eukaryota; kingdom Viridiplantae; phylum Streptophyta; class Magnoliopsida; order Poales; family Poaceae; genus Bromus; species Bromus sterilis. Next base: position 338,387,316 of record OX465596.1, on the reverse strand, counting down.
CGCGCCGGTGCTGTTCAAGACGCTCGGCTTCGGCGGCAGCGCATCGCTGATGTCGGCGGTCATCACCGGCGTGGTGAACCTGGCGGCGACGCTGGTGTCGGTGTTCACGGTGGACAGGGTGGGGAGGCGCGTGCTGCTCCTGCAGGGAGGGGCACAGATGTTTGTGAGCCAGGTGGTGGTGGGGGCGCTCATCGGCGCCAAGCTCGGGTGGAGTGGCGTGGCAGAGATCCCGGCGGGGTACGCGGCGGCGGTGGTGGTGGTGATGTGCGTCTACGTGGCGGGGTTCGCGTGGTCGTGGGGTCCGCTGGGGTGGCTGGTGCCGAGCGAGGTGATGCCGCTGGAGGTGCGGCCGGCGGGGCAGAGCATCACCGTCGCCGTCAACATGCTCATGACCTTCGTCGTCGCGCAGGCCTTCCTCCCCATGCTCTGCCGCCTAAAGTTCATCCTCTTCTTCTTCTTCGCCGCTTGGGTCGCCGCCATGACGGTCTTCGTCGCGCTCTTCGTGCCGGAGACAAAGGGGGTGCCCATCGAGGACATGGCCAACGTCTGGAAGGCGCACTGGTACTGGAGCCGCTTCGTCACCGACGACGGCCATGCTCCCCGGCGAGCCGACGTCGAGATGGGCAACACCGTTCTTAACAACTAGACTAGCTTGAATTTGTTTAGAGTTATGATGAATTGTCTTTATATTGATCATCATGCAGTATCTTTTATATATTGCGGGCACATGCATTTGAATTTCTTCTCTTTATTTGTTATGATATAAGTAGAATCTAGATGTACAATACTTAGGACACATCTAAATATTCTCTAGCAAATTTGTATATAATAATCCTTGTGTTTGCATAATGTAATACTGAGTAATATATAGTACTTCCTCCGTTCTAAATTACTTGACATGATTTTAATTTAAACTTGATTTAAATTTAAACTAAAATTTAATTTGAAACGGAAGAAGAATACGCTAAAAATACATTAATTTATTGGGCGAGCACATGCAGCAAAATAACGTCTTGTTGAGTGTCACGCCGAAACTGATCTTATTTCTCCAAAAATGATAAGCAAGCCGTGCAGAAATCAATAACGTCTTGTTTCTATCATCGTGGACAAAACTCGAAACTGATCTTGTTTCTCCAAAAATACGTTATTTGAAACAAATTTTTACCGTGACAGGTATAAAAGTTAAAATAAAATAGAAAAAATATAAAATAAAGTTTGCTTCATAAAGGTCCACGTGGTAAAATATGTATAGGAGCAAACAAAGTTGAAAAAATGTAAAATTATAATGAGACTATATGAAACACTATTTAAAAACGACTTGTCGCTCTAGAACATGGCAATAGCAAACACAAAAGATGACAAATGTTAAAGAGAAATGTGGGCAATTCTGGTACGCATTTGCCACTAAAAAAACAAAACTACTGCGAGTTCTCATGTGCACGTACTAAAATTGTCACCCCGTATCAACTGCGATTATCATAAAAATGGTTTGCGCTTGCCATGCCCTGAAGTAAGAAAATCCATTTAAACATTATAAATGCTATTTGACCAAGAAAAATAAAATGGTAAATTTACCATAACATTGCATAATGGGGATTTTTTTTGTCATGGTCCAGACTCTAAAATTTACTATGGTCCAAAATTCAATTTACCATATCATCTAAAATTTACTATGGTTCATAATGGTAAATTTACCATATCATCTAAAAAAATGCCAAGCTGCATTTTTTTGTCATGGTCCAAACTCTAAAATTTACTATGGTCCAAAATTAAATTTCGCCATGGTCCAAAACCTAAATATGTCATGGTTAAAGCAAGTAAACTTGTCGTGGTTTAAATTAAAATTTGCAAATCTGCAGAAATCACATTAGGCCTCCAAGTAGATGGAGGGAAGTGGATAATACCACTGTACTACTCACTTAGGATTTATTGGGAAGACGTTCACGTTCATTTATTTTAGCGCGAATGAGATTTTTTCTTTGTCATGGCGTTCGCCTTTACTTCGTGGTCCATGCGAAAAATCAAGTGGTTCAAAAGAATCATGTTGGGAAGTTAGATTTTGAACGTTCACTCCCTATGATTAGGTTTTTCTAAAGAATGCTCTTATAAAATATAACTTTATTCAATATGTGGCCTTCAGCCGTTTGCAAAAAAATAATATTAAAAACATACTTTACAACAACTAAACATGCTTTATTTCTTCATGAAAAGTAAACATGCTTACTGCGTACACGAATCACCTTCAGCATGAAAAGCAAGGTTGGGCCCAGTTGCAAGTGAGTGGTGAACTTGTAACTATGGAGGAAAAAAAAGTTGATGGTGGAAGTTCTAACTTTACATGAAAAAAAGGTCAAGCCTAGTTGTAGTTCGCCGGTGCACTTGCAACTAGGGTGGAAAAATGAGGCCATGGTATTGCAACTGGGGCGGGAAAAATGGATCCAGTTGCAATTTAGTGTTAAACTTGCAACTGGGATGAAAAAATGGGCCTTGTTGCAAGTCGATGGTGGACATGCAACTGAGGCGGAAAAAAATGGGCCTAGTTGCAATTCGGTGGACTTATAACTTGGGCGGAAAAAATGTTTTCAATTGCAAGTTGATGGCGAACTTGCAACTGGGGCGATAAAATAAGTCGGTCTCAGTTGCAAGTCAATAGTGAACTTACAACTCGGACAAGAAAAAAATCAGACCAGTTGCGAGTCCATGGTATGCTTGCAACTGGATGGGAAAAAAGTCAAATCCAGTTGCGAGTTAATGGTGAATTTGCACCTAAGGGGAAATAAAAATTCGATGACGCAAGTTGCAACTAGAGCGACTAAAAATTATTCACAAATTTTATATTTAATTTAAAAATAAACTGTAAATTTGAAAAATAATGAGATTGACGCATATTTACAAATTCGAAAGTTATGAATTAATTTTAAAACTTTTTTTGTTGAAAAAAAAAATGAAAAATTGTGCTCATAGAATATTTTTAAAATGTTCACAAATTTAAATATATAAAAATGAAAATAATAATTAAAAATAGGGATGAAAAAACACTCACTACTCAGCGTTCCCTGCAATCTCTTCTTGCATGGACAAAAAATCAACAGCAAAAACAATTAGACAACAACTCTCTCTAGATGCAGCAACGTTCGCCTATCGCTACAAATTTTGCATCGTATGACGCATAAACAAGACATACCTATTTGTAATTTATACTTGCTTTAGCTAATCTGAGAAATAAATAAAAAACCATCCAAATAAACAAACAAACACCCCAAAGGCCGCATCTCCCCAACCATGGGGGTCATTGGGGGCTGGAACATTGTCAGGAGCTGGTGCAGGACTTCGTTCCAGCCAATCGCCGGGAATTGGGGAAGCACCCATGGGAGGTTATCTGGGACGAGCTCCCCAGGTAGAGGATGTGGGTTTCCATTGAGCGGCATGGGGTCCTCGTCTTGCGGCATTTGGTTCTGCCAATACGCTCCCATGATGTAGCAGGCAGCCGTCCAGTTAACTCTGTTTCCTCCCCATTCAGCATAATCACCAAAAACTACATCCCTTGGAACCAGCTCGTTGGAGGGGAAAGACGCATGTATAATCGAGCGCACCAAATAGGGATCATAAGAGTTCCAAGAATGAAATTTACCAAAAGTATTAATGGCCTCTGACAGGTTCTTGGTGTTGCGGTAGTCAAGAGGTACTCCAACCAGCATGAGCCAGCCCGTACAGAAATCATCCGCACCACGGAAGCCAGCACCTTGGTCGTGGTTGTAGAAACACACGAATCTATCATCGCCAAGATAAAAAGGGGGATGCTGTGTGAGAGTGTACCTAACAGCCGCATCCCGAACTTGAAAAAGCCCCACTCCCAGAAACCATGGCTGCACCGAGCGCACCATAATGCCGCGAGCCTGAAGGAAATCCGCTATCTCCTCACGGGCTGGCCCCAAAGCTTCAAGTGGTGGTGGAGGCATGATCTCGGCCACCATGAAGTCCTCGTGACGCCTCTCAGGCCTCGCCCCGGCAGTGACAAAGGTGCGCGGCAGACGATTGGGCCCGCCGTCAACGATAAGATGGCCAGCGGGGAGGTACCGATGGGGGTCAAGCTCATAGACCGCCATGGATGCCGAGCTTGGAGTGCAGCGAGAGCAGGGAGGAGCGGCGAGATCGATTGGAGGCGGCGAAGCGCAAGCGGCAGGTGGGGTTTTCTCCTCGGAGACGCTTGGGCAGGGAAGAGAGGTGGCGCTAGTCCCAATATGAGGGGAAGAGTCTGGTGTGTACTCAATGGGATGTTGCGTGTGACTAGGCCTCCACACGCGTCCCTCTCTACGTGCAATCGCATGCAGTCCCGTCTACGGTGGCCCACGCGGTTGCATGCCATGCAGAGGCGTTTTGACGGGCAAGACGATGACAGGTGGCCCTGAATGTTGCAGATAGAGCAGGTCATGAGCCGGGCCACCATGTCATCCACCATCGCTTCAAACACATCCATAGAAGACTCGCCCTGCGTGGTGGAGGAGGGAGCCTGCACCGAATCTTTTTGTTTCTCCTGTAGGGCAACTCCAGATATGGATACGTGCTGATTGCCCACACTAGGCGAGGCACAATTGTTTAAAGATGGCAGTAGAGTCCGTTGCACCATATCAGGTAAAGAATCCTTATCACATGCGGAAGATCCGGGATCTACCACGGAAAGCGGAACTGTTCCAAATTGAATCACCGGCGTTGCGACCGTCCGGTGAACAACCAAAGGCGGCGACGGCGGAGGACATTCATCCGGGAGAAGATCATAACCAGCTTGAATCAAATCCTTACGAGCCTCGGGATGCACACACATATTATAGCTTTTGCAGGCGTCATAGTCAATTATAGTAGCAAAACGTAGGGTTTTGGACTTAGATGGCCCAATTTTCATCGCCGACTTCTTTGGATCCGCACGAAGTGTGTTTATCCCCGCCTGAGCACGTTTCTTGGATGGACTTACCAATGTCCATTCCTCATTGCATTGCTTCTGCCATAGCTTGAACTCATAGATCCATTGAGGCCCTCCATAATTCCAAAGATAAAAATAACAAATAAACTTTGGAGAGACAAACTTCCTGCGCTTGGTGAGCATAAAACCAACATGTTTGTTAGCAACCGTGAAAGTGAAAACACGATCACGTAGAGAAGAAACCTTGAGTGCATCACATCGGCCACCCGTGATGCACTCAAGAGCAACCGCCGCGGAGTCTTCATCCAGCTTAAAAGACGTGCGACCAAACGCCACCACCATGGTGAAATGGCCCGAGTGCATGGTGGGATGCACCGTAGAGAAAAAACTGCGTCGAACCTCCTCAGAGAACTCCTTTCTAGGAGCCAGATCCAAACCCATCTGGAGGGCTGCATAGACCGCCATGCGATGACTATCAATGCAAAGAGGAGGAGACGCCGGAGACGATGATCGGAGCCAAAAGTTGATGAAGAGGCCCGATCAACGAGGATCTTGGATGGGGTGGCTAGGGTTTAGGGGTGGCGACGCGGGGGTGGAGGAGCGCCATGAGTCGGGCCCTGTTAGTTTAGATAAATAGAAGTAGATAGTAACTCCAAGAGGGAGCGTTTATGCACGATTGTGGGTTCATGCCGCCCGATGTCTAGCTTGAGTGACAGAAACATGAGACTAGGGATGTGTTATTTCCACCAGGGAGAAAACAACGGTGCTTGTAACCGCGGTTGCAAGGATTGTTTACCTTACGCATACATTGTTAATGCAATTGTATGTTGCTTTGAGTTTACACTTTGGGTGGGGCTCGCAACTTAATACCAGCGAGATGGTCTGGATAGATATCTCAAGGTGGATGATTAGTGAGTAGATGCAAATGGATTTCGGTCTACTTGTCTTGGCGTACTGCCCATACTTTTGAGCCTCTAACTTTCTAGTAGCATAATTAGCATTGCGGTGCGTTTATATTTCTTTCAATTGCCCAGCTATAATTTGTTCACCCAGCTAGCTATTTTTTCGTCTTTTGGGAGAGAGACATCACTAGTGAACATCGTGGGACCCCGGTCCATATTTCCACCACTGTTTACACCTCCACTTTATTTACTGTTTTTACTATCAGTTGCAATTATCACCCTTATTATCTTCTTGCGTTTGATCCTTTGTAAATGACAAGGCCGGAGGGATTGACAACCCCTCTGTACTCGTTGGGATCAAAGTTATTTGTTACAGTGTGTAGGTCCACGTCAACCTTATCTCCTTTAGGAAACTTAATTTCTGGCGCCGTTGACACCTACTTGCAGCATTTGGAGTCCGTCGGAGACAAACCTTGGTATCTTCATTGAGGGAAATTTGCTACTATCTACATCTCAACCTTCCAGTTGGGGTAACCAACGAAGGGCGAGAAGCCGTTATCATTTCTTGTACCATCAGTAGGTTGTTATCAAATCTTTGCTCCTTATGCCTAATCATGATCTAGCGGGTCTGGGGTTTCAGAATTGTAGATAGTTGATTGCTATTACCGCTTGGTATTTGTGGTGGAAATTGGCCAAAATATTAATAAATGGGAGGATGCATGTGTTGGGGTGCGCAGCGGAAAACACAAAATTTTCCTAACTAGCGTTTCCCATAACCCAAAATCTAGCTAGCCGTGTTACCGTAACGGAAAGGAGTGCGGAATAACATACCTCGGGGTGTAGTCCGTTGCGCGGGAAACGTTCCCGCAAACGTGGCTGGTGTAGTCGAACAAGTTTCACAGCCCCATGGCTGTGTTAGCACCCGGATGGGTGTAGTGCCACACGTGTAGCACCTCGTAGTACTCGCACACGTACGAGACTCGATGACGACCTCCGATCTCCCATCCAGCGAAGGTGGCGGAAGCAGACCTCTGGAACCAGAGTTTCGGTAGCGCAACGACCTCCATGTAGCAGAGATGCCTCAATCCCACTATAGGCCCCAAACAAGGGGGCCCCACCGTGGAAGAGACGAGGAAGGGGAGAAGACCGGAGAAAACCGATCTCAATTCGGAGCAATATTTATTTTCTCACGAATTTCTGTGTCTTTAAAAAGTCCACCCTACATGCCTTTATATAGGGGGAGGGGAGGGAGTCAACCCCTCTCCCTTAGCAATGTGGGACTAAAGTCCCTATGCTAAGGGGAGGTGACCGGCAAAGGGGGATGTGGGGCGCACCCCTCATTGGCCCTAGGGCCCATGGCGCCTCCCCTTCCTTTCCTTTTTTTTCTTTTTATTTTCCCTTTATTCCCCTAATGGGCCTCTTTCATAAATAAGGCCCATAACACTTTTTAATATTAAATAAAATGTTTTTAATTATTAATTCAATTAATTAATAACTAAAACATATTATTCCTTCTCCCGGTGCTCCGGAACACCTTCAGGCTCACTCCGAAACTCCTTCGGGTCAACACAAAACTTTTCCGCTGCTGCTTCCTTTATTCTCCAGTAACTCCAAAAAGGTCTCCGATTTCATCGAGCCCTTAAGTGTGTTACCCTACGGTCCGAGAACACTCCAGTCATGACCGAGATGAGGCTACGGTCTATGATCATCAGCGGGACCTGGATGCCCATAATGACCCCTGTGCATTCCGGATATCAATTTCGATTGGACCTTACGTCGTATAGCATTCCCTTTGTCAGCGATACTGTATTGTTTCCGAGATTCGATCAATGACATCCTATGTGTGTTTCAACCTCGTTCTGAACAAATCCTTATTCACTCATTCCCGTGATATTCATCCGTGTGACCTAGTCACACGCTGCAGCTTTATGGATGGAATCTCACCGAGTGGGCCCTGAGTATCTATCCATCACATGGATTGACAAACCCCGCTCTTGTAACAATACTACTCAACATATCTCCATGTAATACCCAAGATACAACCATTATGACCCGCATATTTCATCCAGGTGGTGGGATGTAAGTCAAAGAATCCGGGAAGATAGCAATTATGCACGTACTCACGGTCAAAGGTACGGTCTACTACGTTCTGTAATGACAACACTGAACCTTCATAAGTTTGATCATGCTGTAATGCTTACTTTGGGTAATGTTCATCACGTCACTCATCCATTGAGGTGACCTCACAGTCAAGAGACTTAATTGTCCATGATCGCGAAACCACGACCATCATGTTGACCATGAACTAGTTATTAAAATAGAGGCTAACTAGGAACACTGGGGGTTTCTATACCACACCTGTATCATTGTTTCACTGATACAGTTCTAGCACGGTATGAAACTGGTTATGAACTTGCTTAGATATATTGGAATAATCATATATTATTTGCCTCTAGAGCATATATATCCAATAGTCTCCCATGCACTAGGGTGCTAATAATCTAGCCGCATTTTCCTGATCATAATCAGCTTATCGCATCAGTGTTCATTGATCATGCTTGCTCATGGAAGAGGGTTCGTCAACGAACTGCACCAATTCAGATTCGTATGTTTCCTTTCCAACTGGTATATGTCAACTAGTTTGACATGCCACTCATTATCATATAATGGTTGGATATAAGTTTCGCGGGAGAGTGAGACTATTATTTCACATTATCCTCCAATGATCTTTTGGTTCAGTCTTCGGAAGACTTATCCATAGTCATATATACAGGGAAATACACTCAGCCGGAAGTCCAAACTTCTTACGCTAAACTTTTATCCATACTACTACTTTCTTAAGTAGCATTATGTTTGTAGTGTCGTGAATCTTGCTCACATTTATTTCATATCTTTGGTGATGCCTCTAATTCCATATAGACCCATAATATGGCTTGCAATTGTAATATTGCATTACACTCAAGTCTATTATCCTTTCTACATTTTAGAGCATAGTCCTCAGTATTCCTCATATACTGTATGCATGGACCTTATTCAGATTCTGTGTCTTATTCCTAAAGCACATCGGAATCTGTTCTTCTTTGAAAAACTTTTGAGTCATTCTTTTGTTGGATTCACAGCACATGTTTTATGGTAGAATCATATGTCAAAGCACATATAAGATCACATGTCCAGGTACATGGTGCATCTCTATTCTTCCATCAAGACATTGCTTGTGATATTTGGATTTTCATCCGTTATATAATTTCTAGCCACAAGAACCTGCTTCTTTTCTAGAAGATTATTCCAACCTTCACTTTAGTTCGTTAGACGTATCTTAATCTAATCTTATAGATTTCAACGTGTAACGTGTTAGTACTTCACATAAAAGAAGATTCTTGTAATATTGCGTTTTATTTTCCTTATGCCCTATATATATCATAATGCATATATGTATATAAGACGATTCTCTATATACACAATCAATGCATGTCCATATATATACATATGAGATCATTCTTCTCACATATCAAAGAATATATGTTTGAGACGATGATCATGTGTCGGAACCCGGGGTTAGCGTATGCAAGACTCGCTACAACACAATCATATGGAGAGCCGAGAACTGTACCCACTTGTCTGAGCAGACAAGGCCAAGCACAGAACGTCCTCGGAAAGCATCGAACGTGAGGGGTATCCCATCTAGGACGGATGATCAACTGAGATGGGTACTCATCGTCCGCACACAAGTCTAGATGATATGGGTGATGAACTCCCATACTCATAGACAAGTCGCCTCAACCATACTATCGATTGTATTATAACCCTTACATAGACTTACTCCAGCCCGATCACTTAGTCGGGGTCTAGGGCGGGCTCGATCATACATCAAAGTGTGCACGTGACGGAGTCACGAGCAATCGCATCGCGATGCCCCAAGCTGCGCACATCTAAGGGCCACTTGGTGTATAAAAGACCGCCAGCCAGATCACAACTAAGGTCTCGAAAACCCATACTAAGACATGCATGTTATAATCAACACGCAGCACACATGTCCAGTATGAACAACAGGTATCATTGCAATTCTCTACAAAGTATACAACTTTATTGATAACTCTTACAGAGTGCACACAGAGATCACAAGTCTGTGATCCAACATTACATCAAACATGCGGAAGCAAAGTAGGTCTGAGTACAGACAAGTTTAACAAATGGCTTAGAGAAGCCTTAGCTATAAACAAGCCCTTCCACGAGGGAACAGTCGTCTGACTAGGACTACACTAGCTTGATCGAACGTCGAGCTCCAGGAAGAATCCACCTTCGGGGTCGATGGGTTCATCTAAAACATAGAATAAGCAAACATGAGTACAAAGTCGTACTCAACACGACTTACGTAGGAACTATACTATTCATGCACATGTATCAAGGTAAAGGGAGGTGGGGTTCAATTGCAGAAGTGCCAGCTTTGACTTGGCTAGTCCTGAACTACGAGTACCAGACTTGAGGTAAGAAGCGTACACGAGTCCACTACATCTCCAACCAATTACACCACTATGTTGCCTTCCTCGACTTCCCCACGAGAAAGCACGCCATAGCACTCACGCTTATCTTGGCAAGTTTTATAAGTATCCAGTTCAAGTTGTCTAATAATCGAGCACAACTCTCCAAGTAGTCCCTTACCGCGGACGTGGCTATTCGAATAGTTTATTAACCCTGCAGGGGTGTACTGCTACACACATGAAACAATCAGTTACCGCCGGGATCTCGTCACCCTTCAAGCGGGTGTCGGCGAGGATAATTTCCATAACTTTTACCTCACATCCAACTCAAGTGCAATGGAGACGCCTATCTGGGCTGGAGTCCACATCGTGAACCCGGCCGGTTTACCGATGTGGTCCCAGAAGATGTGTGCAGGGTCCCAAGCCGGTCTGAATAGCCGTTCTTCCACTTCGCAGACCGTGCCACAGACCTACCAGAACTCCGAACTAATGCGACTCATTGAATTGAGAAGGGGTGAGTTAGTAGGTTGAGCGGGGGTCCATGTGCCCAACATGTGGTAGTACTCTTCGTCTTGGATCACCACACAAGAACTCGGGCTTAAGGCGGTGTTCAACGAGACAACCCACTGTGTACTCCTACACAGCCTCTCATCGTTCACCTTGTATTAGGGTAGATTCACCAACACATTTCCACCATCATCAACATGATCACTACCATTCCGACTCACAAAAGAGTAACCTCATTGTAACTCTAAGCATGCAATAAGATTTAACAGTTGCAGGGGACACATGATATCAATCAACTCCTACATTTTCTAGGATTGTGGTTTGCTTACTACCGTGACAAATGATAGGTCATGCAAAGGAATGGGTTCATCTATGCGGTAGAAACGTAGCATGGTAATCATCCTATACAATGCATAAGCGAGACATGTGAGGGAAGTGGGATTTTATCGACATGATCAATGGGGGTTTGCTTGCCTTGCTGACGAGGTTCAGTCACGGGGTCTTCAACGAAGGGGGTGATCTCGGGTTCCGGCTCCACTTCTATCCGAGCAAACAATACAAACAAAGTGATCAACATAAGGTACAATGCACAAGCACATGATCAATTGTATAAGGTGATGTTCATGGTACTGATGTGTTGAGCATTCCATTTAAAAGGAGTATATTGCATTTGAAATGCAAATTCAAACTCCATTTGATTTATCGATGAATTTCAAATGCATTTGAACCCATGAATGTTCATTTGAAAAGGTTGAGCATGAATTGATGTGGTATAGTTGAGGTAATGTCTCTGATGTGGGGGTGAAACCATTTAAAAGAAGTGTGTTGCAAAATCATTTGCAAATTCACTCCAAATTTGAATTCAAAAGAATGCCATATGCATGTTTGCTACTGTTCACCCATTTTAAAATGGTCAAACATAGAAACAAATTGCATATTCACAATCCTTGTATTTTTCTGATAATTTTAGACATATTATTTGTCCAATTTGGAGTTATTATGAATTTTCTATGAATTTTTGAAGTTTAAAGTCTTTTCTACCTTTTTCTGAATTAAATAAATTGATTTAACCAATTATGGCGTCATGATGACGCATGGATGACGTGTGGGGGGGTCTGCTGACAGGTGGGTCCGGCTTGTCAGTGTCTCAGGGGGTTAAACCCCTCTGTTTAAAATAACCCACGGGTTAATTAGTGGGCTAGGGCCCATTGTCAGTCTCAGGTGGGGTGGGGGGGGTGTTAGTGGTTGGTTCGGGGTTAATTAACCCGGGCCACGCCGGTGGTTAGCCGCCGGTGGCACCCAGCGCGGCGGCGCACACACGGGACGTTGCTCCCGTCGTCCATTTGCCGCGCTAAGGCCACGGGAGGACAACTCGTTCTCCCGCACACCAGCCCGTGCATGCGGGCAACCACGGGGAGGTCCAGTACGTCGCCGGCGACGAGTTCCGCGGCGGCCGAAGCTCGGGAGAGATGGAAACGACGACCAGGGGCACGGAAAGGGGCTTAAGAGGAGGGAAACTGACGGGGAGCTCACCCCTAGCGCGATGGAGGGGTCGGGGAGGCCGAAGGAAGCAGAGTGGCGACGAATTCGACGATGGCGTGCCGGCGACCGGAGTTGGGGAAGATGAAGAAGGTGAGCTCGTGGGGGCGTCTGGCTTCGATTACTTGTGCTCGGAGACGCAGACGAGCACAAAGAGCATCCTAGACATCTTGTGGAGGCTCGACGAGGCCGGTGGCCACGCGGTTGCGGCGGCGCGTTCTGGCGCAAGCTTCGGGCGTCTCCGATTCCGGCGAGAGAGAGGGAGGGGCTTGCTCTGGAGAGGGGGAAGTGGACGAGACGGAAGCGGGAGTCTCCGTGGCACGTGTAGAAGGCCAGGGAAGGGCCAGGCAGGCAAGCATGAGGTCGCCGGCGTCAGCATGCCCTCCAGCGAGCTGCTTGCCTCGCTGGGGGAAGACGATAAGGGGAGCTGCGGGCTTGGGCTGCTGGGACGGTAAGTTGGGCCGAGAGGCCCAGGTAGGTGGGCTCTTTTCCTCTTTTCTATTTCTTCTCTGTTTTCTTCTGTTATTTGTTTTGGAACTGCTAAATAATATAGCAAACCATTTTCTGAAATGCTAGAACTTTTTATATGGCCTCAAAATAAATATAGCTAGCCACTTATAAAGTTTGGGCACTTTTAAAATTCAAATTATTTGAACTTAAATTCAAATAGGGGTTTAAATTTAAATCCATGCTCCTGTTTGAATATTTGAAAAATCTATGAGCATGGGTTTGAATCCAAATCACTTTATATGTGATCACACTCATTTATGGGACTTTTCAAAAATGCAAAAGGAATTTTTGGAGCAACTTTTTATCTGGCCATTTGAATTAAATTCATCTGGGGGTTTTTTCTCTCCCATTTCAATTTCTTTTGAAATTTTTAACATGATGCAAAGTGACTTGCTAATCCTAGCACATACCTAACTTGGGGTTGTGACATCATGCTCCCACTCAAATATATCTTTCATATACTCATATATTTGTGGTTTAGCTTTCATCAAGTTAACGTCTTTATTATTATGTCTTACATAATAATCATGCTCCAGAAGCTCCCACTCAGAAAATGCCCTCCGCATCCCAAGTTTCTTGGAAGTCTCCGAAGCTCCCACTCAGTTTCATAAAACTGCAGGCCCGCTCAATATTTTGGTCATTACAAAGTCACTGGATCAAATCAAGGTTGAGGGTTCCTGTCTTGAGGTACTATAGTCCATTCATTTAACGAAACAAACTTTCGTCATGCCTATTGCAATTTACTTTCAAATCCCAATTTGAATGAGATGCAATTCCAGGCTATGGCCTTATTATAGTGTAAATGAAATATTTTATTGATCAAAGCATTCCTACGTTCCGTAGTCAATCATTATTGAACTTTGGTCATAACAGTTTTATGAGCCAAATAATGTCTTATCCCTGTTACATTACTCTCAATAACCTTCCAGTTTATCGGGAATATGAAATAACCGATTTATTTCACAGGACGTGAGCCATCGTTTATGTAACTCAATATTGATTCATTTCTCCTCGTGTTCTAGGCTACCATCATTCCTTTGTATTTCAAGAAGTTTTATTCCTTTTGTTTTATTAAGAAGACTCATGATTATTGTTCTGTACAGAACGTATTCATGACAAGCTTCTAAATTTAACAATGGCTTCAACTCATATACCAAGATCAATCATCTATGGCATATCCTTCCTTATACAGTGTTGTTACAGCGGAACACGCTTCCGTTGCAATACTCTGATATTCTGAAGGCAAGGTCTAGTACCTCGGTCAAAGTTTCCATTATCTCCCATTGGATCCGTGTAGAGAAACTACTTCTCACACTACCAATTAAGCAATACAAGTTTGGCTATTTGGGGAGAATATGTACTTTCAATCTCTTGCTATTTTGGTACAAAGAAATTCTTTCTCTAGAAACTTTCTAACACCATCATTTATGGAGCTATCTTGTCTCATTAGATTTGGGATGGTTTCCTAATTCATGAAGTGGGTGTTTTAATCTTAATGAATTAAACAACCTTGTTCGTTAATAATTTTAGTGCAAGGGGAAAGAACGTTTTAGACCATACTACAGTTTAGTATGACTACGAATGGTTTAAGTAGTCTAGCACTTTCAACTTCCATCGTAATTTGTGGTACAACTTCCACAAGTTTCCCGTTATGTCAACTTTAATACTTATCACTCAGATCATAGCTTAGTGATTTGTATCCTTATATTCTTACTTCACACTGTGATTCCTGAATCTCAGTTTTATGATCTCAATTGAATACAAGCTTTCAATTAATCATATGAAGTATTTAATGATAACTCATGTTCCCATTTAGTACATCATTTATGTATAATGATTGGCACAAGTTCTACTTGCTAGAACCTTGTCTTGGTCATATTTATTGCAGAGGTTCATAGATCGTGTATCTAATCCATCTCACGTAATCAAGTTATGACTATCATTAGGTAATGAATACACAAGTTAATAGATCATACATTTAATGAATTCATCAGTTATGAAATCACTTTATGCAATCAAATCTTTGACTTGTTGTAATCAAGACAACTTTATCATTAAACATTGAATATCACTTGACAATAATAGTAGTATTATAAATGATTTCTATCATATTATAAATCAAGACGCAATCAAATTATAATCACACTTTATTCATTTAACCAGAACAACTGACTTGTCTCATTACAAGAATAACTTTGTCTCACGAGATGCAAGACACTCAACTAAGTTTTCATACTATAATGATTACATAAGATTTATCTAATACTCCAAGTATCTCCTATGATAGATGTCTCTATGGAATCCATGTTGGCCATCAACTGACTTGGTTGCCATCAATCCTCGATTTCACCTCTTCCCGTCCATGCAACGACAGGTCCTGTTTTCATAAAATAGAATACGTATCAGATACTCATTAACTGCGAGTGCTGTATAAAGGGAACAAACATTTATAAAATATATCAAGTATATACCTTCTCCATCCATGACTTCTGCATTCTTGATAGTAGCAATGTCAGCGGCCAAGAGATCAGTCATGAAGTTCTGGAGACTCATATTAGCTCCACTCCCGACATAGCTATGAACATAATTACCATAACTCGGGGGAAGCGAGTGCAATAACGTGTTTATCGCAAACTCTTTTGTGGTGGTTTCGTTCATTGTCCAATATTCATAATCCTCCACCAGAGTCAGGTACATCTCATGCATCATGTCTAAGTGATCACCAAGGCTTGTGCGTTCTTCCATCTTTGTAGATAGAAACTTGCTTTCTAACTCAAATCTGGCAACTCTGAACTCACGTATGAACATTGTCTTTAGCATGTACATCATGTCATATGAGTCAGTTTCCTGAAACTGATTACTCAAATCCTCTGACATGCTGAAAGTCATGACATTCCTGACTACGGAGCACTTCTATCAACGAGCATAATGATCAAGTATCTCCTGATCGCCAACATCGTTGTCCGGATGTTCTTCCACATGCATTTCTATTGTGAACAAGATCTTTGCTCTTTTGAGAGAAGTCCTAAGGCATGAGTACCACTCAACAAACTTTGACCCATCTACTCTAAGTCTTTCACCACGTAAGAAAGAAACCAATTCACGTTGCTCTATTTCATTCATTTTCTTCAAACATAATTTGCAAGAAACACAATTTAGACTAGTTTAGAACAATGAGTTCATATAATCACATTATGAATGAGCTCGCACTAAAACAATCATCCCTAAGAAGTTTTAGTGATTACATGATCCAGATTACTACCCACCCTCGAATATCACACAGCCGACGGGTCAGTTTCAAAGGTAGACAACAACTTGTGCGATCACATTAGGCATGTGACTCATGCTCGATCTTTCGATCTCTAGTATTCCGAGGCCATATCTGCATATGCTAGGCTCGCAAAATTGACCTCAGTGTTATATGCTGCTCAGCAAGGCCATATCTGCATATGCCAGGCTTGCCGAACCCAACCTCATGCGAACGCCATTTAATATGTGTGACACCCGATATGTATGAAATGTCGGCCATATGGGTGAACCTTCCAGGTGGTGCACACTTTGGTAGAATACTTGTGTTTGGCTTTGTTAAGGGATCATCTTATCACATGCTAACGTCGTGTATTCTATACTAGCAAGTTTTAAGATGTTTGAACTATGGCAACACTAAGTCTACAATGTCTCCATTTGAGTTTGTTTTATCATGATGACGTTTACTACTTACTAGTAACACATAACAAAGATATCACTACATCACAATAAAACAAATGATAGCCCCCACTTAGCAATACAAAGTTTAGACGATCTAGTTGTATATTGAAAGTTTTACGTGGCTGCTAGGTCTTTCATAGGTAAACAAGGGTTTTAACCTACGAGTCAACCACAACGTCAACCATACGATTGTCTCTATTACACCCCACACGGGGCCCTCTGTTGCAAATGCCACATCCGCTAAAGTAGAGAGACAGACACCCCCAGAGACACTTTATACAGTACTAGCCGCATGTCAAGCGTGGAACCAGTCTCGCGTAAGAGTACGCGTAAGGTCGGTCGGGGCCTGCTTCATCAAACAATGCCGCCAATGTGACCAATTACACATGGGAGGGTAACAATCATACAATCAACGCCCACATCCCCGATGTGTTCTATCCGTACAGTAATAATAAGCATAGACCTAGCTCTGATACCACTGTTGGGGTGCGCAGTGGAAAACACAAAATTTTCCTAACTAGCGTTTCCCATAACCCAAGATCTAGCTAGTCGTATTACCGTAACGGAAAGGAGTGCGGAATAACATACCTCAGGGTGTAGTCCGTTGCGCGGGAAACGTTCCCGCAAACGTGGCTGGTGTAGTCGAACAAGTTTCACAGCCCCCTGGTCGTGTTTGCACCCGAATGAGTGTAGTGCCACACATGTAGCACCTCATAGTACTCACACACGTACGAGACTCGATGAAGACCTCCGATCTCCGATCGAGCAAAGGTGGCGGAAGCAGACCTCCGGAACCAGAGTTTTGGCAGCACGACAGCCTCCGTGTAGCAGAGATGCCTCAATCCCACAATAGGTCCCAAACAAGGGGGCCCACCGTGGAAGAGACGAGTAAGGGGAGAAGACCGGAGGAAACCGATCTCAATTCGGAGAAATATTTATTTTCTCACGAATTTCTGTGTCTTTAAAAAGTCCACCCTACATGCCTTTATATAGGGGGAGGGGAGGGAGTCAACCCTTCTCCCTTAGAAATGTGGGACTAAAGTCCCTTTGCTTAGGGGAGGTGGCCGGCCAAGGGGGAGGGGGGGCGCACCCCTCATGGGCCCTAGGACCCATGGCGCCTTGATGGTACGAATTAACGCCCCCTCGTTGGTTACCCAAAGTGGAAGGTTGAGATGTAGATAGCAGCAATTTCCCTTAGCGAAGATGCTAAGGTTGAGTATCGAACCAGTAGGACTCCAACAAATACAAGAAGGTGGTGAAGTGAACAATGGCGTCTTTCACAACCTAAGGTTGCTTACTTCACCTGGACCTGCACACACAACAAATAACTTTGCTTCCCAACGAGTACAGAGGAGTTGTCAATTCCTCCAGCCTTGTTGTTTGCAAAGGATAAAACACACAGGATAATAATGATAGTGATAGCAACGGAAAAGTAAATAAAGCAGTAAATTGATAGCGGGTGTAAATAGTGTTGGAAATATGGACCGGGGTCCTATGATGTTCACTAGTGATGTCTCTCTCCCAAAAGACGATAAAATAGCCATGCGAGGTAAACAAATTACAGCTGGGCAATTGACAGGATTATGTGCGCAAACCAATGCTAACTATGCTATAAAGAAAGGAAGAGGCTCAAAAGCACGGGCGGTACGCCAAGACAAGTAGACCGAAATCCATCTGCATCTACCTACTAATCATCCACCTTGAGATATCTATCCAGAACATCTCGCTGGTATTAAGTTGCGAATCCCACCCAAAGTGTAAACTCAAAGCAACAGACAACTGCATTAAAGATCTTTGCGTAAAGTAAACAATCCTTGCACCCGCAAGTACAAGCACCGTTGTTTTCCCCCTTGTGGCAACATCACATCCCCTAGACTCATGTTTCTGTCACTCAAGCTAGTCATCAGGTGGCATGAACCCACCATCAAGCATAACGCTCCCTCTTGGAGTCACTACCTACTACTTGGCCAAAGCAATAAACAACAACGAAGAACATGCAAGAATTACTCTAGAACATAAATATAAAAGAGGAGAATCAAATATATTACTCAAACACAATCTGAATATAG
The DNA here is from genome assembly GCA_950022295.1 of Bromus sterilis. NCBI lineage: Eukaryota > Viridiplantae > Streptophyta > Magnoliopsida > Poales > Poaceae > Bromus > Bromus sterilis. Next base: position 338,368,685 of record OX465596.1, on the reverse strand, counting down.
TCTCATAATCCATCGGATCCCAGCAAACTCAGCATAGCAACAGCAGAAAGATTACATATGTGCCTCGATCATGTAGGGCAGCTCACGAGGTCTAATCCATGAAGAACAAAGAGGGGAGGAGAATATCACATAGCTACTGATCATAGACCCATGGTACAAGGTGGAGTACTCACGGTTCATCCGGGAAGCATCCATGGTGGTGGAGAAGCTCCCGGAGGTGATTCCTCCCTTCGGCAGGGTGCCGTGAAGAGGTCTTCTGGTGCTCCCGATCTTGGAAGCGCGGCGGCGGCGGAATAGAGGAGAGATCTCGAAAAAGGGTTCCCTTCACGGGGGTTTCACGTCACGAGGGATATATAGGCGAAGGGGGTAGCCAGGGGGCCACCAGGGGTCCAGGAGGCCCCCTGGCGCGGCCCCACCCTAGGGCGCGCCGGGAGGGCGCCTGGGGCCTTGGTGGGTCCCCTCTGGCCCCCTCAGTGATTCCCGAAGCTTCTTCTGCGCTGATTTTTTATTTTATTTTCCCGAATTTTTGGAGCACTTTTAATATGGGGGAAACCTGAAATAGAAAAACAGCAGAAAACAGGAACTGGCACTGGGGTGCACTGAGTTAATAGGTTAGTCCAAATATGATCAAAAGTGTATGGAAGTTCATCAATATCATAGCAATATCACACAAAAGAGGCATGGAGCAAGCAGAAACTATATATACATTTTGGACGTATCAACATCCCCAAGCTTAATTCCTGCTCGTCCTCGAGTAGGTAAATGATAAAAGCATAATTTGTGTGGTGACATGCTACCAACCATATAAGAACTTTTAAGTAAAGTAATCAAGGCATGTAATTTAATTCAACTCATAACAAGCAAGAGTCTATATTTAGCATTGAAACAAGCAACATAAGAACATAAAGGTGCAAGAGCTCTCGCTGTCCGTGACTCGAATGTCTCCAAATGGTGTTTGCGTGCAAGAAAGGGGATAGGGATATACGAGAAAAACTATTTTTGTGTTGAGAACTCAATCTACTAAAGTTTCACACTTGGTCTTCTTTGGAATCTTATCTTGACTCATCCCCAGACCACTAGCCAGGTACAAGTCAAAATGATCCACTCCTTTTCGACATTTTGAGCACTCATGCAATGGATGAGCGTAAGCAAGAAAGTTGACACTTAGGATGGCAAAGAGAGAATATGGTGGAGGAGGAAGACAAAAAGGGTGTGAAAGGCTCACATCAATAAGGACAATCATAGGCAAGAGAAAGCCAAATGATAGATATGCTGTGAGGAGTAGGGATTGCCATGCAACGGATGCACATATAAGCTCAGGTAAGCTCTCCAATGGAACTAGTGGGGGTGCATCCAACTTGCTTGCTCAAGAAGACCTAGAGCTCATTTAAGGAGGCTCATCATTGGAATATACAAGCCAAGTTCTATAGTGTGAAGGTCCCCACATAGCTATATGCATAAATGATAATCTCTATGGAGTACAAGATATAAGAGGGAGTACGAGTGTGGATCTCTCAAAAGGAATAGTAGTGTGCCTACTTCTCTCTTTTTATTTCTTTTTCTCATTTTTCTATTTTTTGTATTTTTTTGGTGGCCTAAATGGCTCTTTCTATTTCTCTCATTTGTCCTCTTTGGGATCTTTTAATTTGTCCTCTTTGGGATCTTTTAATTTGTCCACTTTGGGATATTTTCCTCACTTTCTGGGCAACACTCTATATATTACAAAAAGTATAGAAGATCTTTCACACTTTACAAGGTACTCAAATCATAAATAAGATGTAACTATCATGAAGTTTGCAAATGTATGCCTCTGCCAGGGTAGAAGGGTATGCAATGATACTAGCGCGTCATGTAGCAATGATTAGGGCAAGGCCCAACTAGCATGCGACTCATCGATCAAACAAGTAGCATGTATGACATGAAGATCAAGTCATGAGAAGGTGGATGTTGCATGGCAATGTATCTCGGAAAGGCTATGGAAATGCCTTGATAGGTAGGTATGGTGGATGTTTTGAGGAAGGATATAAGGAGGTTTATGATGACAAAGCGTATCGTGCCAAGGATTTGGATGTACCGGCGAAGGTGGACACCAACTCTCGGAGTGAGAAGAAAGCAATACACGGCACAAGAGAGGCTAAAAAAATATGGGAAGGTGGAAGTGTCAACTTTCAAATACTCACATTAGTCCGAAGAACTCATGCACTTATTATCGGTAACTCTCAATCTAATAAGGAGGTTTCACAAAGAGACAAGTACCCCGAGGAGGAGTGTCTGTGGGTTTGGTTATCCTTGCGCATCCTCGACTCATGGTACGTGAGTGTACTCTAATATTCGACCCCTCAGAAGAGTAGTGATCCATCTAGTAGCTAAAGTTCTCAACTAATTTTGTAAGTTTTGAAAATAAACATGGATTGCCCAAAATACTATATCTATCACTAATAGGCTAAAGCTCTTGACACCAAAAGTCCAAACATTACTCAAAACAATACCTCAAAACTATTGCAAGTGACTACTACAAAAGAATAGCAACCTCAATTACCTACTTCAAGTCAAGACACAAAACTCAGTGGAACAGGAAAACTCTCTAAACAAGATAAGCATGAAAACTCAAGAGAGTTCCAGAAACAAACTAAACAAAAGCTCTTAAAAATATAAGCAATGAAAACTAAGAGCTAAACATGATAGTAGCTATGAAAAAGATAAAGAACACTCACAGCAAAGATATAGGCATGAAAAATCCTATGATGTGTTCTAGATTTTGAAAGTGGAGCGTGTTTCTCTCCCACACAAAGAAAGCTGGGTTGTAACTTTTTATGAACAGCAAGCAAAGCTAAAGAAAACTAAAAATAAAACCTAAGAGCGAGACACTCCAAGCATAGCACATAACGCATGAAGTGATAAAAATATATTGAGACGAGACGAACTGATAATTGTTGATGAAGAAGGGGATGCACAGGGGCATCCCCAAGCTTAGATGCTTGAGTCTCCTTGAATATTTCTTGGGGATGCATGGGGGCATCCTCAAGCTTGATCGCTTGACACTCCTGAATCTTATTTCATCATCTTCCCTCGCACACTTGAAAACTCCTTCCATACACAACTCATCACAATCAGATTAGCGAGGTTAGTACCCATAATAAAATATTTTTTTCTCTAATGGAAATAAGGATATTATTGAAGAGATACTGTTTCTCAAGATTGCCAAAAAGTTTTTGCAAAGAAAAAGCAACCTTAAGGTTTGCAAAACGAAGAAAAGGCAAAACAGGACATAATCTGTGAAAAACAGACCAGCAGGTAGAAAAGAATTTTTTAGGGATACTTCTGCAACTCAAATAAAAAAACTCAGAACATACGAAAGTTCCGTAATTGTATAGAGCACGCCGTGTAAAAATTTCAGGTAAAAAAGATGAACTGTGATTTTCCATGATTTTTCTAGTCACGAGGACAGAATCTGTTTTCTGGACAACATGTCACAACTTTCACTTCCCTTGTCATATGAGGCTATAAATGGCACAAAGCTTGAAAATTAAAGATACAATGATGTTGCTACATTAGTAAAAATCATCAAGACCACTAAAAATAGAAGAAAAACAAAAATGAAATCCTAAATTCGTTGCGGGCTGCCTCCCGAAAGCGCTTCTTTAAAGCCATTAGCTAAGATTAATGCAAATAGATCAAGTCTTTTCAAGAAAATAACTAGCCCGTGTGACGGACTCAAAAGGTAACTTAATCTTTTTCCTAGGGAAGTGTTACATCCCCTTTTTGAGAGGGAATTGGAATTTTATAATCCCTTCTTTCATATCAATAATAGCACCCACGGTGCGAAGAAAAGGACGTGCCAAAATAATTGGACAAGAAGGTTCACATTCAATGTCCATAATAGTAAAACCAATGGGAACATAATTTTCATTGACAATGATAAGATCATCATCGATCTTCCCCAAAGGTTTCTTTATGGAAGAGTTGACAAGACGAACACCAAAAGAACAAGAATCAAAAGGTTTTAATTCATCATACATTCTTTTGGGCATAACGGAGGTATTAGCTCCAACATCACATAAAGCATAGCAAGAAAAGTTATTCAACTTAATTTTAATCATAGGATCCCAACCATCTTCTAGCTTTCTAGGTATGGAGGCTTCTACCCTAAGCTTCTCCTCCCTAGATTTAATGAGAGCATTAGTGATATGCTCCGTGAAGGCAATATTAAGTGTGCTAGTGTGGGGGTCTCTAGACATCTTGTGAAGGAAACAAATAACTTCCGAAAGGGTGCAATTATCAAAATCAAGGTCAATACTATCAAGTAAAGTGGTAGTGGTGTCCTTTAGGATCACTTGTTGGGTAGCTTCTATAGTCATAGGAATTTCTTCTTCTACGGTTGAGGTCATAGCATCACCATTAATAGGTCCTATGGGACTAGGGGTGCATTGGGTGCTAAGAGTTTGGATATCCTCAACAACTTGTTTAGTAGCGATGGTATGGTGTGTAGGAAGGCTCTTAATTCTATCTTCTTCCTCCTTTTCTCTATCCCATCTCTCTTTAAGTTTAGCCATCATCCTAATGTTTTCATTAATTTGCACTTGGATAGCATTCATAGGAGTGACCTTCCTCTCCTCAAGAGGAGAAGTTTTAATTTAAGTAATTCTACTTCATGGGCTAAATTGTCTACCTTCGACGAGAGGTTATCTAATTTGTCTAGTTTTTCCTCTACACTCTTGTTGAAGGCTTTTTGGGTAGTGATGAAGTCTTTAAGCATACTCTCTAATTCAGAAGTGGAGTTCTTGGTGCTAGGATAAGTGTTGTTGTTCCCATAGTTGTTGGAGGGGAACGGTCTAGGATTGCTACCAAAATTACTCCTATAAGCATTTTTATTGAAGTTGTTTCTAGAGATAAAGTTCACATCTACTTGGTCTTGAGCAATCAAAGAATTTAAAGGAACATCATGAGGATCAATAGGAGATTGCTTGGTAAGTAGAGACATAATCAAGTCAACTTTTTCATTTAGGGTGGAGATCTCCTCGACAGAGTTTACCTTCCTACCTGTTGGAGATCTTTCGGTGTGCCATTGGGAATAGTTTTTCATCATCTCATCGAGTAGTTTTGTGGCAGCACCAAGTGTAGTTGACATAAAGGTTCCTCCCGCGGCCGAATCTATCAAGTTCCGCGAGGTAAAGTTCAAGCCTGCATAAAAAGTTTGGATAACCATCCAAGTAGTCAAACCATGCGTAGGGCAATTCTTAACAAGAGATTTCATGTGTTCCCAAGCTTGGGCAACGTGTTCATTATCTAATTGCCTAAAATTCATAATATAGCTCCTGAATTGGATAATCTTAGCATGGGGGTAGTACTTCCCAATAAAAGCATCCTTGCACTTCTCCCAAGAGTCTATGCTATTCTTAGGCAAGGATTGAAACCAAATTTTAGCTTCGTCCCTCAAAGAGAAAGGAAAAAGCTTAACCTTAACAATATAACCATCTACTTCTTTGTACTTTTGCATATCACAAAGCTCAATATTTTTTTAAGTGCAAAGCAGCATCATCTCCAGCACCGGAGAATTGATCTTTCATAACAAGGTTCAGCAAAGCAGGTTTAATCTCATAAGAAGGCGCTGAAGTAGCAGGTGTAGCAATAGGAGTGCAGATAAAGTCACTGTTGTTGTGACTAGTGAAGTCACACAACTTGGTGTTCTCGGAGGATCCCATAGTAGCAGCAAGCAAGATAACTATTTTTTTGTTTTTTGATAAAGAGAACTAAAGCAAAAACTGAAAGGTAAACTAACAAGACTAAAAAGCAAAGATAAAAGATAGTGTGAAACTCCCCTATCTGGAAGAGTGGAGTCCCCGGCAACGGCGCCCGAAATTGCTTTTGATGGTATGAATTAACGCCCCCTCGTTGGTTACCCAAAGTGTAAGGTTGAGATGTAGATAGCAGCAATTTCCCTTAGCGAAGATGCTAAGGTTGAGTATCGAACCAGAAGGACTCCAACAGATACAAGAAGGTGGTGAAGTGAACAATGGCGCCGTTCACAACCTAAGGTTTCTTACTTCACCTGGACCTGCACACACAGCAAATAACTTTGCTTCCCAAAGAGTACAGAGGAGTTGTCAATTCCTCCGGCCTTGTTGTTTACAAAGGATAAAACACACGAGATAATAATGATAGTGATAGCAACAGAAAATAAATAAAGTAGTAAATTGATAGCGGGTGTAAATAGTGTTGGAAATATGGACCGGGATCCTATGATGTTCACTAGTGATGTCTCTCTCCCAAAAGACGATAAAATATCCATGCGAGGTAAAGAAATTACAACTGGGAAATTGGCAAGATTATGTGCGCAAACCAATGCTAACTATGCTATAAAGAAAGGAAGAGGCTCAAAAGCACGGGCAGTACGCCAAGACAAGTAGACCGAAATCCATCTGCATCTACCTACTAATCATCCACCTTGAGATATCTATCCAAAACATCTCGCTGGTATTAAGTTGCGAATCCCACCCAAAGTGTAAACTCAAAGCAACAGACAACTGCATTAAAGCACTTTGCGTAAAGTAAACAATCCTTGCACCCGCAAGTACAAGCACCGTTGTTTTCCCCCTTGTGGCAACAACACATCCCCTAGACTCATGTTTCTGTCACTCAAGCTAGTCATCAGGGGGCATGAACCCACAATCAAGCATAACGCTCCCTCTTGGAGTCACTATCTACTACTTGGCCAAAGAAATAAACAGCGACGGAGAACATGCAAGAATTACTCTAGAACATAAATATAAAAGAGGAGAATCAAATATATTACTCAAACACAATCTGAACATAGTCTCATAATCCGTCGGATCCCAACAAACTCAGCATAGCAACAACAGAAAGATTACATATGTTCCTCGATCATGTAGGGCAGCTCACGAGGTCTAATCCATGAAGAACAAAGAGGGGAGGAGAACATCACATAGCTACTGATCATAGACCCATGGTCCAAGGTGGACTACTCACGGTTCATCCGGGAAGCATCCATGGTGGTGGAGAAGCTCCCGGAGGTGATTCCTCCCTCCGGCAGCGTGTCGGGAAGAGGTCTTCTGGTGCTCCCGATTTTGGAAGCGCGGCGGCGGCGGAACAGAGTAGAGATCGCGAAAAAGGGTTCCCGTCACGGGGGTTTCACGTCACGAGGGATATATATGCGAAGGGGGGCATCCAGGGGGGCCACCAGGGGTCCAGGCGGCCCCACCCTAGGGCGTGCCGGGAGGGCGCCTGGGGCCCTGATGGGTCCCCTCTGCCCCCCCTCGGTGATTCCCAAAGCTTCTTTTGCGCTGATTTTTTATTGTATTTTCCCGAATTTTTGGAGCACTTTTAATATGGGGAAAACCTGAAATAGAAAAACGGCAGAAAACAGGAACTGGCACTGGTGTGCACTGAGTTAATAGGTTAGTCCAAATATGATCAAAAGTTTATGGAAGTTCATCAATATCATAGTAATATCACACAAAAGAGGCATGGAGCAAGCAGAAATTATAGATACATTTTGGACGTATCACGCCTCCCCCTTCCTTTCCTTTTTTTCTTTTTCTTTTTCCCTTTATTCCCCTAATGGACATCTTTCATAAATAAGGCCCATAACACTTTTTAATATTAAATAAAATGTTTTTAATTATTAATTCAATCAATTAATAACTAAAACATATTATTCCTCTCCCGGTGCTCCGGAACACCTTCCGGCTCACTCCGAAACTCCTTCGGGTCAACACGGAACTTTTTTGGTGCTCCTTCCTTTATTATCCGGTCACTCTAATAGTTCCGAAAAGGTCTCTGATTTCATCGAGCCCTTAAGTGTGTTACCCTACGGTCCGAGAACACTCCAGTAATGACCGAGATGAGGCTACGATCAATGATCATCAGCGGGACCTGGATGCTTATAATGACCCCTGTGCATTCCGGATATCAATACCGATTGGACCTTACGTCGTATAGCATTCCCTTTGTCAGCGATACTGGATTGTTTCCGAGATTCGATCAATTACATCCTATGTCTGGTTCAACCTCGTTCTGAACAAGTCCTTATTCACTCGTTCCCGTGATATTCATCCCCGTGACCTAGTCACACGCTGCAGCTTTATGGATGGAATCTCACCGAGTGGGCCCTGAGTATCTATCCATCACATGGATTGACAAATCCCGCTCTTGTAACAATACTCCTCAACATATCTCTACGGAATACCCAAGATACAACCGTTATGACTCGCATATTTCAGTCAGGTGGTGGGATGTAAGACAAAGCATCCGGGAAGATAGCAATTATGCACGTACTTACAGTCATAGGAACGGTCTACTACGTTCTGTAATTACAACACTGAACCTTCATAAGTTTGATCATGATGTAATGCTTACTTTGGGTAATGTTCATCACGTCACTCATCCAGTGAGGTGACCTCACAGTCAAGAGACTTAATTGTGCATGATCGCGAAACCACGACAATCATGTTGACCATGAACTAGTTATTGAAATAGAGGCTAACTAGGAACACTGGGGGTTTCTATACCACACATGTATCATTATTCACTGATACAGTTCTAGCACGGTATGAAACTGGTTATCAACTTGCTTAGATATATTGGAATAATCATATATTATTTGCCTCTAGAGCATATATCCAACAACATGGATTCTCAATTGTGTTAACAGAAAAGTAATCACCCCTAAAGGGGGAATCTTTTATCTAAGGTTTCTTTTATCTTATTGATCCAATTTAAAATAATTGGAATGAAGAGCTTGTAAAAGAAATATGCTAACTACTTGATGCGGAAAGGATTTTGGCTATCTCACCCTTTATGATATGTAGATCTTATTACTTGGAGCCGAAGAAAGAATGAAAAATTTACTGTCCGTTCATCTTATCTTGAGGAATAATTCAGCATGGCAAGAAAATCTTGCATACTAATGATATGGGACAAGTTGTGATTAATCCAATTTGGTGTAGAATTTAGAAGTTTTTTTTCCTGCAAAGATTAGAATATTTATTTGGCGTACATTGCATGGCACTTTACCTTGCCGGGTGACGCTTGCTAATAGACATGTGAAAATTTCACCCAACTATCCGTCATGTTCAATTGGGATGGAAGATACAAATCATTTGATTTTTCAATTTGATGTAACTAAGGAGGTCTGGAGAAATTTAGGGATGGAGGATTTTAGAAAGGCATGTGAAATTGACAATGTCGGGGAGGTTGTTCTTAATTTTTTACTCCTTATCCTTGATCATGATCCAGCGGTTTTGGCTATTTAGAATAGTAGAGAGTTGATTGCTATTGCCGCTTGGTATTTGAGGTGGAAAAGGCGTACACCGGTTCATGAAGGGAAGCTGCAAGATACTCATTAGATAGCTATGGGTGGGTCGTTGTGTTCTTACGGCTAAATATGTTAACTAGATGGTGTGATAGCGTTGTTATTAGTTTTGACAACTTGGAGGTTATTGACACAATGAAGAATGAAGAACTTGCGATATCGACCATTTTTTAATATAGTTACTTTATTGCGTGCGATTTTTCTATAAATTGTTTTGAATACTATAATAGAGAAGCAAATAAAATCGCTCATGAGCTAGCAAGATTAGCTAGATTTTCTCATGCATGTGATTGCTTTTTTTTTTCGCGAATACGCAAAGCTTGTGAATCTTTCATTGATAGATAGAAGAGAACAAACCAACAAAGAAAGGAAGGGGAGGGGGATACAACACATCACACAATGCAAAGCTGATGACCCTCAACTGTAGGGGATCGTGTGTAGCGTTTTTGCGGGTAAGTTAACCCAATTTATTGATTTGACACAAGGGGAACCAAAGAGTATTTCTAAGCTTTGACATTTGAGTTGTCAATTCAACCGGAACTGAAATATACTTCCTTGCAACAAAATATTAATAGCAACTATGGTATGATAGTGATAGCGATAACGACGAAAGTAAAACAGCGAAAGTAAATTACTAGTGAACATCACGGAACCCCGGTCCATATTCTCATCACTCTTTACACGCTCAATTTATTTCCTGCTTTTACTTTCGAGTTGCAATTACCATCACTACTATCTGTTATGTTGATCCTTTGTAAACAACAAGGCCGGAGAGATTGACAACCTCTCTGAACTTCGTTGGGAGCAAAGTTACTTGTGTGTGTGCAGGTCCAGGCGAAGCAAGTCCTATGGGAGACAAACCCTATCCTCTACATAGGGGAAATTTGCTGCTATCCTACATCTCACCTTCCACTCGGGGTAACCAACGAATGGCGAGAAGCCATTATCATCTCTCACACATCAAGAAAATTTTCTGGCGCCGTTGCCGGGGACTCCAATCTACAAGATAGGGGAGTTGCACACTATCTTTTACCTTTGCTTTTTAGTCTTGTTAGTTTACCTTTCAGTTTTTATCGTAGTGTCCTTTATCAAAAATTATAAAAATATATTTACCTTTCTAGTAATTGTCATTATGTCTGGTCCTTTTGCCTTTGTTGAGACAGAAGTGCTCACCTTTAAACAAAAAGGTGGGGAAAGTTTAAAAGATGCTTGGTATAGAATTAATGATTCTCAGAAAAGAGCCACCAAGAAGCAATCCACTACTATCCTTCTTAAGAAATTTTTATGTTGGGATTAATCCTTGGAATAGGTTCGTTCTAGATACTTCTATCAATGGGAATTTCTTAGAAGCCCCAATTTGGGAGTCTCTTAATGTTATTGAAAATCTTGTTGGAAATCTCCCAGTTGCTAGCATACAAGAGGATATCACTCTATCTCACATTATGAAAAAACTTGAAAAGATAGAGTTAGAAATACCAAGTATAAGTAGGATAAATGAGTTGGATGGCAAGATTCAAGGTAATTTGAATAGACTTGATAGCTCCATGCATAAAATTATCAAAACTTTCGAGACCATCAAATCCCATGGTATGGACCCTTCTAGGATAGATAAGATTGAGGAAATCATTGACACTTTAGGAACTACTTTCTCCTCAATCAAACCAAAAGGGTAGAAACTCCGGAAATAAGGGAACCTAATTTCAATTATGTCCCTAAGGTTCCCAGACCTAAAACTAATCCACCCATTGACAAGGGAGTTGAAACCGTGAAATCTTTGGAAGAAATACCCCTCTTAGATAAATTTATAAATGAAACTCCCATTGATTTTCCGCCTTTTGGTTTTATCCCTAGAAGTATCTTCATAAGGACTTTATTTGAAAGACCTCTTAAAACTAGTTGTACAATTAAAGAGCTTTTTGATAATCTTGATGATGGTTTGATTGATACAACGTGATTCTTCTCTTTTTGCTTTATGCCTAGCTTAAAGGCGTAAAAGAAAGAGCTTGTTGGGAGGCAACCCAAGATGTTTTTACTTATGTTTTTAGTGGTGTTGATGATTGTTACTACTGTAGCAACATCATTGTATCTTTATTTTCAAGCTTTGTGCCAAGTTTAGCCTCCGATTGCAAGAAAGTTCAAAAAGTTGTGACATGCTGTCCACAAAACAGATTCTGTCCTTGGACGAAAAATTAGCCTAAAATCACCAGATCATCTTTTTGATCTGAATGTTTTTGACAGCGTGCTCCATAAAATTGAATTTTGAGCGTTTGTTCTGAGATTGTTTATTTGAGTTGCAGAAGTACCCCAAAAAAATTATTTATTGCCTGTCGTTCTGTTTTTCACAGATTCTACCACGTTTTGCCTTTCCTTACTTTTGCAAACCTTAAGCTTGCTTTTCTTTGCAAAAACTTTTTGGCAATCTTGAGAAACAGTAGCTCTTCAAGAATATCTTTATTACCAGTAGAGAAAAACTATTTTATTAAGGGTACTAACCTCTCTAATCAGCTTATGATGAGTTATGTATGAAGGGAGTTTTCAAGTGTGCGAGAGAAGATGATGAAAGAAGATCCGGGAGTGTCAAATTCTCAAGCTTGGGGATGCCCCCATGCATCCCAAATAAATATTCAAGGAGACTCAAGTATCTAAGCTTGGGGGTGCCCCTGTGCATCCCCTTCTCCATCAACAATCATCAGTTTGTCCTTCATCTCACTATATTTTTATCACTTCATGCGTTATGTGCTATGCTTGGAGGGTCTCTCTCTTAGGTTTCCTTTTTATTTTTATTTAGCTTTGCCTGCTGTTCATAACAAGTTAGAACCCAGCTTACTTTGTGTGGGAGAGAAACACGCTCCACTTTAATCTAGAACACATCATGGGATTTTCATGCTTATCTTTCTTCTGTTGTGTGTTCTTTATCTTTTTGTAGCTATTGTCATGTTTAGCTCTTAGTTTTCAGGTTTATCTTTTTCAAGAGCCTTAGATTTTGTTTAGTTTTTTGCTGGAGCTCTCTTTAGTTTTCATGTTTATCTTGTTAAGAGAGTTGGTTGTTGCACTGAGTTGTGTCTTGTCTTGAAGTAGGTAATTGAGGTTGCTATTTAATTGTGGCAGCAACTTGCAATAGTTTTGAGGTATTGTTGTGAGTAATGTTTGAACTTTTAGTGTCAAGAGCTCTAGCCTATTAGTGATAGGTGTTGTATTTTGGGCAATCCGTGTTTATTTTCAAAAACTACAAAAACCAGTTGAGAACTCTAGCTACTAGATGGATCACTAATCTTTGGAGGGATCGGATATTAGAGTAGACTCACGTACCATGAGTCGAGGATGCGCAAGGATAACCAAACCCCCATACACTCCTCCTCGGGGTACTTGTCTCTTTTTGAACCTCCTTATTAGATTGAGAGTTACCGATAATAAGTTCATGAGTTCTTCACACTAATGTAAGTATTGAAAGTTAACACTTCCACCTCCTCATATTTGCTAGCCTCTTTGGTACCGCGCATTGCCCTCTTCTCACTCCGGGAGTTGGTGTCCACCTCGCCAGTGCATCCAAACCCTTGGCATGATACACTCTGTCATCATAAACATCCTTATACCTTTCCTCAAAACAGCCACCATACCTACCTATCAAGGCATTTCCATAGCCTTTCTGAGATATATTGCCATGCAACTTCCACCTTCTCATGACTTGATATTCATGTCATACATGTTCCTGCTACACTGTCAGAGGCATACATTTGCATACATCATGATAGCTACATCTTCTGTATGTTGAGTACTTTGTAAAGTGTGAAGATCTTCTATACTTCTTGTAAAATAGAGTGTTGCCCTTAAGTGAGGAAAAGATCCCAAAGAGGACAAATGTAAAAGATCCCAAAGAGGACAAATGAGATTTAAATAGAAAGAGCCATTGAGGCCACCAAAAAAACAAAAAAAGAGAAAAAAGAAATAAGAAGAGAGAAAGGGGCAACACTACTATTCCTTTTGAAAGATCCACACTGGTACTCCCTCTATATATTTTACTCCATAGAGATGAGCCTCCTCAAACGAGCTCTAGGTCTTGTTGAGCGAGCAAGTAGGATGCACCCCCACTAGTTCCACTGGACAACTTTTCTTAGCTCATATGTGCATCTGTTGCATGGCAATCCGTACTCCTCACATCATATCTATCATTTGGCTTTCTCGCCTATGATTGTCCTCTTTGATGTGAGCCTTTCTCACCCTTTTTGTCTTTCTCCTCCACCATATCTCTCTCTTTGCCATCCTAAGTGTCAACTCTCGTGCTTACGCTCATCCATTGCATGAGTGCTCAAAATATCGAAAGGGAGTGGATTAAATTGACTTGTACCTGTCTAGTGGTCTGGGGACGAGTCAAGATAAGATTCCAAAGATGACTAAGTGTGAAACTTTAGTAGATTGAGCTCTCAACAAATATATTTTTTCTCTCGTATTCCCATCTCCCCCTTCTTGCACGAAAACACCATCTGGAGACATTCAAGTCACGGACAGAAAGAGCTCTTGCACCTTTATGTTCTTATGTTGCTTGTTTCAATGCTAATATAGACTCTTGCCTGTTATGACTTGAATTGAATTACATACCTTGATTGCTTTACTTTCAAAGTTCGTATATGGTTGTTAGCATGTCACCAAAAAAATTATGCTTGTTATCATTTACCTACTCGAGGATGAGCAGGAATTAAGCTTGAGGATGTTGATACGTCCCAAACGTATCTATAATTTCTGCTTGCTCCATGCATGTTTTGTGTGATATTGATATGATCTAGATACACTTTCATACACTTTTGATCATATTTGACCTAACTTATTAACTCAGTGCACCCCAGTTCCAGTTCCTGTTTTCTACTGTTATTCTATTTCAGGTTTTCCCCCATATTAAAAGTGCTCCAAAAATTCAGGAAAAATCCAATAAAAATCAGCGTACAGGAAGCTTTCGGAAACACCAAGGTGGGGATAGAGGGCGACCACCAGGGCCCCAGGCGCCCTCCCGGAGTGTCCTAGGGTGGGGCCGCGCCAGGGGGCCGCCTGAACCCCTGGTGGTCCCCCTGGCTTCCCCCTTCGCCTATATATTCTATGTGGCGGGATTCTTCCGAAGACATAACCTTTTTTCATGATCTCGCATCTGTTCCGCCACCGCCGCGCTTCCAAGATCGGGAGCGCCAGCAGACAACTTCCCGACACCCTTCCGGAGGGAGGATAGACCTCTGGGAGCGTCCATGGTGGAGGAGAAGCTCCCGAAGGTCAATCCTCCCTCCAGCAGGGTGCCGAGAAGAGGTCTGCTGGCGCTCCCGATCTTGGAAGCGCGACGGCGGAGGAACAGAGGCAAGATCGCGAAAAAGGGTTCTCTCTTCGGAGGTTTCCTGTGACGGAGAATAAATATGCGAAGGGGGCAGCTAGGGGGGCCACCAGGGGTCCAGGCGCCCCCTGACGCGACCCCACCCTAGGGTGCGCTGGGAGGGCGCCTGGGGCCCTGGTGGGTCCCCTCTGGCCCCTCCTCGGTGATTCCCGAAGATTCCGAAGCGCTGATTTTTTATTGTATTTTCCCAGAATTTTTGGAGCATTTTTAATACTGGGGAAACCTGAAATAGAAAAAAAAATCAGAAAACAGGAACGGGCACTGGGGTGCACTGAGTTAATAGGTTACTCCAAATATGATCAAAAGTGTATGAAAGTGTATATAAAACATAGCAATATAACACAAAACATGCATAGAGAAAGCATAAATTATAGATACGTTTGGGACGTATCAGCCCCCTGGCTGCCCTCCTTCGCCTATATTTACCTCTCGTCCCGAAACCCCTGAAGACAGAACCCTTTTTCGCAATGTCCCCTATGTTCCGCCGGTGCCGCGCTTCCATGATCGGGGCTGCCAGGAGACCCTGTCCCGACACCCTGGTGGAGGGAGGATTGACCTCCGGGAGCTTCACCACCACCATGGACGCTCGGATGAGCCGTGAGTAGTCCACCTTGGACCATGGGTCCATGATCAATAGCTATGTGATGTCCTCTCCCCCTATTTGTTCTTCAATGTTTAGACATTGTGAGCTACCCTACATGATCAAGGAACATATGTAATTTTCCTTCTGTTGCTATGTTGAGTTTGTTGGGAACTGAAGGACTATGAGACTATGTTCAGATTGTGATGAGTAATATATTTGGTTCTTCTCCTTTTATATTTATGTTCTTGAGTAATTCTTGCATGTTCTCCGTTGCTTTTTATTACTTTGGCCAAGTGATTGATCGTAACTCCAAGAGGGAGCGTTATGCATGATTGTGGGTTCATGCCCCCAATGACTATCTTGAGTGACAGAAACATGATTCTAGGGGATGTGTTGTTGCCACAAGGGGGAAAACAACAGTGCTTGTACTTGCAGGTGCAAGGATTGTTTACTTTACGCAAAGTTCATTTAATGCAGTTGTCTATTGCTTTGGGTTTACACTTTGGGTGGGTCTCACAACTTAATACCAGCGAGATGTTCTGGATAGATATCTCAAGGTGGATGATTAGTGATTAGATGCAGATGGATTTAGGTCTACTTGTCTTGGCGTACTACCCATGCTTTTGAGCCTCTTCCTTTCTTTTGTAGCATAGTTAGCATTACAGTGCGTTTTTAATCCTGTCAATTGCCTAGCTGTAATTTTTCACCTCGCATAGCTGTTTATCGTCTTTTGGGAGAGAGACATCACTAGTGAACTTCATGGGACCCGGTCCATATTTCCACCACTGTTTACACACCCAATTTACTTCTTGTTTTACTTTCTTTGCATTTATCACTACTATCTACCCTTGCGTTTGACCCTTTGTAAACAACAAGCCAGAGAGATTGACAACCTCTCTGTTCTCATTGGAAGCAAAGTTATCTGTTGCTGTGTGCAGGTCCACGTCAACTCTCGCTCTATAAAGTTTGTAGCGCCGTTGTCACCTGATTGTCATTATCGGAGTCCTACAGGAGACGTAAACCTCAGTATCTTCACTGAGGGAAACTTGCTGCCATGCTACATCTCAACCTTCCACTTGGGGTAACCAACGAAGGGCGAGAGCTATTATCTCCTCGCTAGCATCACTCCCCTTTCTCCATGACTTCTTCTCCTCCTCCCTTCCTCCATGTCTTCTCCTCCTCCCTTCCTCCATGACTCCTCCTCCTCCTCCTCCCTTCCCTCCATGGCCCTCCATCCTCTCCTTTCCTCTCCTCTCCTTCATCATCCATTTTGACCATCAATCTAATTCGGAGAATAAAAACGAGCAAAAAAATTGGAGGCCATCTTGATACGTCCAAAATGCATCACTATTTTATATAGTAATTCACCCCTATTCATTGATATATTTCATGTTATGATGCTATTCTTATGTTGTTTTGGCTTTTTTTACACAGTTTGCAACTTTCCGATGCCGAAGCAGCAGACGCAGTATTCAGCGGTAAAAAGTGGATGCAGAGTTGCTGAATCAGAAACCTCCAAATTACCTGAAAATCGATGGAGCCCGTTTTCCAGAAGAATGACGGGGACACGCAAAACGGGGACTAGAGGGGGCCACCAGGAGCCCAGGCGCCCCCCTGGCGCGGCCCCACCCCTGGCCGCGCCGGGTGGCCGCCTGGACCCCTGGGGCCACCCTAGGCTCCTCCTCTAGCCTATTTATTTATCTTCGTCAGAAAACCCTAAAAGAGGAGGAGTTTTGCGAGTTCTGCCGCCTCTCAATGGCGGAAACCTACAGAGAAGAAAATACATCTCCGGCGGGGAGATTCCACCGGGGAGAACACCTCCCGGAAGGGGAGTTCATCGCCATCATCATCACCATCGTCACATGCATCATCGAGATCATCATCAACATCATCCCTAACATCAACACCATCTCCACCACCATCCTATCTCATCTCACAATTGCAACTTGTGTTGTAATCCGTACTATCTATCCTCTCTACTCTACCGGTGTTGATTACTATTTTGTGGTGAATTCTATTGAGTTTTGTTGGAGAAATATCATTGTGTCCAGATTGTTTATCATCTATTTATCCCCACTGATCATGACATCTTTTATGTCTTGTGAGTAGTTACTTTAGTTCTTGAGGACCTGGGAGAAGTCTAGTTGCTAGTAGTCATACGATATTGAAGTAATATGTGTTGTTTGATATTTAAGTTCTGTTGTTATTTTCCTAGTGGTGTTGTGTGAGTCGAACACTCAACACTTCGCCTTATTAAGGACCTAGGGCAATGCATTGTGTATAAGGAATGCTTAAGGTGGGTTGCCGGAGTGACAGAAACCTGAACCCCAGTTTGCACGCTTGTTCACAAGGGAACAATGGATCATCGATCGTATTGCTATGGTTAGGCTTTTTCCTTAATTACTATCTTGTATCTGCGGATGCTTGCAAGATGTTTAATAATAGGAGTGCACTTATCTTAGTATAGAAGGTGTACTAGCATAGATCCACCCACTCAACACTTATCAACACAACACATAGTATCGATACAGAGTATGACGAAAGCACGTGACTATCTCTCCCGTGTGTCCTCAAGAACACTTTAGCCTTTATAAGTTCAGTGCTAGGCTTATCCTTTGTTCAAAAGGATTAAGCCACTTGTTACTCCTCAGTACCTTTTACTTTGCTTGTTTTTACCTTCTTGTTGCTTATACCGAAAACCCCTAAAAAGTTATCTTTTAGTGCCTGCAGTTATTTCTTTACCAAAGTCACTTACCAATACCTTCTGCTCCTCGTTGGGTCCGACACTCTTCTTTATCGAAAACGCTACAATCGATCCCCTACAGTTCAGGGTCATCACATCTACGGGGTGGGACAAATAATTCGGAAAACAAAAACAAGCAAAAAATTGTGATCCAGATCCAGATTCAAAATTCAAAAAAAAATTAGTGATGGCGCATCTACAAAATGTGCCAATAATAAGAATCTCGTAGTGGCGCATAATAAGGGCTTAATAGTGGCGCATTTCAGAATGCGCGACGCCTAAGAGTCTTAGGGGTGGCGCATTGGGAATGCACCACTATTAAGCCCTTATTAGTGTATTGTCATTAGTGGCGCACCCATAATGCGCCACTAAATGAAAAAAAATAACGCCACTAAAAGAATGTTTCCTATTAGTGCTTCACCAACCCTCGCTACAGGTACCCAAGTAGTTGCGAAACAGAGTTCGGATCTGGGAAGAGGAGGCCCAAATCCGTCACCACCAATAACACCACAACCAACTTGGAAGAGGCGTTGTCGGACTGGTAGGAGCATCCAGCCCAGGTCGTGGAAGAAACCGAAGCTCGGGAGGAGTGGCTCAGAGGAGGTGGATCACGGGGAGGAGACGCGCCACACCGGGAAGCCACCGGTGACAACGGAGAGGGAGCGAGGAGTACACGGCCAGCGGAGCCATTGCCATGTCAGGGGAAGCACACGCGGGAAGAGCCTCCCAGGTGCCATCGCTGCGGATCTTCTATGCTCGCGCATCTCCACGTAAGGCCACGGCCTACGGGGACGGGGTGCGCGCCGCGCCCGGGAGAGACCCCGCCGCCGCTGCCACGACGTGGGATTCGCCCGAAGGAGGCCTTCGGCGGCGGAGAGAGGAGGGACCAAAGATGTAGGGGTCAGCGGCGGCGCGGGATAGGGACGTTGCCCGTGTCGCCTAGGGTTAGGCGACGCAGGGGATGCGAGGTGGGGGATGTTGTAACTGGATCATGTGATTGCTTTGAGAAGGTGATGACCCTCAACTGTAGGGCGAGATAGTCTTCGCGGGTAATATGACCCAATTTATTGATTCAACACAAGGGGCGGCAAAGAATATTTATAAGCTTTAACAGTTGAGTTGTCAATTCAACCGCACCTGAAATACACTGCTTGCAATGGAATATTAATAGCAACGGTGATATGGAAGTGATGGTGGCAACGGAAATAGTGGTGGTGAAACAGCGAAAGTAAAACAGCAAAAGTAAACTACTAGTAACCAGCAGGATTAAAACAGTGTAAGCTAGGGAGATGGATGGTTGGGCGCAGCTTGGATGAGAGTGAACATGTAATAGATTCTAACACGGGGCAAGGCACACGGAAAAGCAAGGATCATCTAGGCAATATCAAACATTAGGCATGCATCCCAAGGTAGTTGTACGTGCTTGCGATAAGAACTTGCACAACATCTTTTGTCCTACCATCCCTCTATGAACGGGGCCAAAAGGAACTTATGGAGATTAAGGTGCTCCTATCAAAGAGCACCGGAACAAAGCATTAACACTCAATGGATACATGAAATCCTCAAATTATAGCCCATCCCTTTGGTGTCCCAAGTTGTCACCTTTGGGATCGCCGGTTCCGGACCATAATAGGTGCATAAAACTCATAGATAGGATCAAGAATACAAATAAACTCACGAAAACACAAGTAGTTCAGATCTGAAAACATGGCACTCGGGCCCAAAGTGACAAGCATTAAGAGCAACAAGTTGTAGAAAAGATGATAAACACCAAAGTAGATGATAGGCAACATGCCCCCAACAATCTAACGAAGTATTACATGATCTAACTCATCCAATCCCTACATTCCCTTTGCCTATAGCAGGTAATTACTCACACATGAAAGGAGAAGTCATGGAGGGATGATGGAGTGGCGATGGTGATGACGATGGCGATGATCTCCCCTCACCAGAGGCCAAAACAGCCTCCAGATTAGCCCTCCCGGAGAAGAACAGAGGATGGCGGTGGCTCCGTGACGAGAATTGGAAAAGAGACCTCTGTTCTGGGGTTTCCTCGCGACAGGTAAAAATAGGGGCCAAAGTAAGGCACCAGAGGGAGGAGGACCCACCCAGGAAGCCTCCCGGCGCGACTAGGGGGGTGGCCGTGCCAGAAGGGCGCCTGGGGCCCCCTGTCTACCCTCTGGCCCACCTTCTGGTCCTGGGTCCCTCTAGGTGCGTGAATTTTTCATGATTTTTCCTGGAATTTTCCGAGACACCTAAAAATCCATATTCCTGCACACAAGAAAACCATACAGGCAGCTGTGCTGAAAACTGCGTCAGTACGGATTAGTTTCGTTCAAATCATGCAAGAATAAGGCCAAAATAATAGCAAAAATGTTTGGAAAAGTAGATACGTTTGAGACGTATCAACTCCCCCAAGCTTAGCATATTGCTTGTCCTCAAGCAATTCAGTTCAACGAACTGGACGCGACAAAGAAAACTTTGACAAACTCTTTTGCTTCATTAGATGTATATAAGCATGCACTACGAAAAGATTATAGAAAATATTGAAACAATGCTACAAGGACAATGCATGAAGCAATCCTTATTTCATGTGATCAATCACAAACAACCAAAAGTAAATAATATGTTGCTGAAAATCAAGACAAGATCACAATGCACATAGATAGAACATACTAGAGTGGTATCTCGCTAGCCTGCATGAGTGAAGCAAAACATAAATGCAGAAACTCCTCCGGAGTTTTAAAGGAGACTAGAAGTAAGAATTTTAGAACAATTAATATCACAATCATGCAGAAGACAATGTGGTACTTTGGGACAATGCACATTACACTCAGAATGACAATTATGCTCTCAATAGTTGGTGCTCTGAACAAATAAGGGGAGACTCTCGAACCATGGCTTTTGATGGCAAGGTTAAAAACCCGTGGCTGGAAGCAAAGACTAAACATGTATCAGAGTTCGTGGTTTTGAAAACAGAGATAAAATTCTTTTGGGAAGTGCAACTTTTAAGTCAACGGTAGACGGTAAAGGTTTCTCAATATCTCCCATACCAACCATATTAATGGTGGTTCCCATGCTTTTTTGTTTACACTCTTGTTCCCTTATCCATCTATCCTTTGACGGTCTATGGTGCCTTTTATTTTTCCTCAAGTATGGAAGGAAATTTCTCGTTCCATCTATTTTGACCCATTTCATTCCATCATCAAGTATGGGGGAAGTGTAATTTTTTATGAATTGTGAAACAAGTGAGAACTGGGCATTCTCTAGACCGGCCTCTGCCTCATAAATTTGACTAGTTAAAACTTTGTCAAGGAGTAAAACATTTTTGGCAGGGAAGATACTGATTTTCCCTCACCGCACCATGATCTTGTACGGTTACAAAAAGGAAACTTTTGACTAAATTTTGAGATGGTAAAAGGAAGTCTTCATTAGGGATGGCAGGTAAATACCATATATAGGAGGTATGGTGGACGCAAGTGGAATAACTGGTTTGAAAGGATTTTGGATGCATAAGAAGAATTCCGCTCAGTGCGAGCGAAGGCTAGCAAAAGACTGGGAAGCGACCAACTAGAGAGCAATAACGGTCATAATCATGCAGAGCAACAAAACAACATTGAATCGGGCATGAAAGTGATATAACTATTCTGAAACAAAAAGATCATCAAGGCATGATAGACTTTTTATCCATAAACATCTGTGAACAAGTGCCAAGTCGATCCAAGAATTCTCCGAAGGGAAAGACCACTTCAGTATGCCAAACCATGAACAATGCAGTGCATGTAAATCATTTCAACAACACATTAGGACCTCTAGCTATTTGAGACTAGCCACAAATAAAGCATGAACCACTGGGAAAGCATTGTAAACATAGCACTATGTTGCTACAAGCTGGTCTCTAGATCATAAGTACATGCATATGTACAAAAGTAGAAACAAAAAGAGTTCATACCGGTTTTCCTTGTTGCATCCCTTCCGTCGATCTTTGTCATTACTGCCTTGTCACTTGCACGATCGAACGTGGGAAATATAATCAAATGTCATCACGGACTCGAGCTGAACTCTGAAAACAAAGCAAACTAAAGAGAGAAAGGAAATCTTTTTGGGGTTTTCAAAGGTTTAACGAAAGCAAAAAGAAAGGAGAAATCTTTTTGTTGTTTTTGAAAATTAAGAGAAAACAAAGAAGAACAACAAAAACTCCGAAAAGATCAAAGCGGACAAAATAAAAACGGATAATACAATGGAAAAAAGGGAGAAGGGCACGTACTCCCCCAAGCTTAGGCTTTTGGCCTAAGGTTTGATGGAACTGAAGTAGTCCTCCTCGTTGGATACCCCAAGTGGAAGGTTGAGATGTAGCGTAGCAGTAATTTCCCTCGGTGAAGATACCAAGGTTTGTCTCTAGTAGGACTCCAACGTCGACAAGTAGGTGAAAACAGCGCTAGAAATTACTAGCACGAGAGTTGACGTGGAACCGCACACAGATACAAATAACTTTGCTCCCAACGAGTACAGAGGGGTTGTCAATCCCTCCGGCCTTTTCGTTTACAAAGGGTCAAACGCAAGAGATAAAATATAGTGATAACTGCAACTAGAAAGTAAAACATGAAGTAAATTGAGGGTGTAAGCAGTGGTGGAAATTGATACGTCCCAAATGTATCGATAATTTCTGCTTGCTCCATGCATGTTTTGTGTGATATTGCTATGATCTAGACACACTTTCATATACTTTTGATCATATTTGGACTAACTTATTAACTCAGTGCACCATAGTGCCAGTTCCTGTTTTTTGTTGTTTTTCTATTCCAAGTTTCCCCCATATTAAAAGTGCTCCAAAAATTCCGGAAAAATTGATTAAAATATCAGCGCAATGGAAGCTTCCGGAACCCCGAAGGAGGGCCGGGGGGCCACCACCAGGGACCCAGGCGGCCACCTGGCGCGGCCTAGGGTCTGGCCGCGCCAGGGGGCGCCTGGACTCCTGGTGGCCCCCTGGCTGCCCCCCTTCGCCTATTTATTCCTCGTGATGCAAAACCCCTGAAGACAGAACCCTTTTTCGCGATCTCGCCTCTGTTCCGCCGCCGCCGCGCTTCCAAGATCGGGAGCGCCATCAGACTTATTCCCGGCACCCTACCAGAGGGAGGATCCACCTCCGGGAGCTTCCCCTTCACCATCGACGCTTCCCGGATGTGCCGTGAGTAGTTTACTTTGGACCATGGGTCCGTGATCAGTAGCTATGTGATGTTCTCCTCCCCTCTTTGTTCTTCATGGTTTAGACCTCGTGAGCTGCCCTACATGATCGAGGCACATATGTAATCTTTCTGCTCTTGCTATGCTGAGTTTGATGGGATCTGATGGATTATGAGATTATGTTCATATTGTGATAGAGTGATATATTTGGTTCTTATCTTTTATATTTTTGTTCCTAAATAATTCCTGCATGTTCTCCGTTGCTGTTTATTGCTTTGGCCAAGTAGTAGGTAGTAACTCCAAGAGGGAACATTATGCTCGATTGTGGGTTCATGCCCCCTGATGACACGCTTGAGTGAAAGAAACATGAGTATAGGGGATGTGCTGTTGCCACAAGGGGGAAAACAACGGTGCTTGTAACCGCGGTTGCTAGGATTGTTTACTTTATGCAAAGTGCTTTTTAATGTAGTTGTCTGTTGATTTGGGTTTACACTTTGGGTGGGGCTCGCAACTTAATACACGCGAGATGTTCTGGATAGATATCTCAAGGTGGATGATTAGTAGTAGATGCAGTTGGATTTTCGTCTACTTATTTTGGCGTAATGCCCATGCTTTTGAGCCTCTTCCTTTCTTTGTAGCATAGTTAGCATTGCGGTGCGTTTATAATCCTGTCAATTGCCCATCTTTAATTTGTTTACCTCACATAGCAGTTTTATCGTCTTTTGGGAGAGAGACATCACTAGTGAACATCAGGGGACCCCGGTCCATATTCTCATCACTGTTTACACGCTTATTTACTTTTCCGCTTTTACTTTCAGTTGCTATCATTATCATTATCCCTTGTGTTTTGATCCTTTGTAAACAACAAGACTGGAGAGATTGACAACCTCTCTGAACTTCTTTGGGAGCAAAGTTATTTGTGTCTGTGTGCAGATCCAGGTCAAGGAAGCAACCTACGGTGCCATTGTTTCCTTGCCACCTACTTATCATTATCTGAGTCCTACTGGTCGATACTCTCAACCTCGGTATCTTCACCAAGGGAAACTTGCCGCTATGCTGAATCTCACCCTCCACTTGGGGTAACAAACGAAGGGTGAGAAGCAATTATCATCCCTCGCGTATCAAGAAAATTTCTGGCGCCGTTGCCGGGGACTCCAAGTGCTAAGATAGGGGAGTTTCCCACTACCTTTACCCTTGGTTTTTAGTCTTTTTAGTTTAACTTTCAGTTTTTGTCTTTGTGTCTTATATCAAAAATTACAAAAAAATCTGCCACACTTGCTGCAACTATGGGTTCCACTAAAAACACCAAGTTGTGCGACTTCACTAGTCACAACAACAAAGACTTTATCCGCACTCCTATTGCCACACCTGCACTTCAGCTACCTCTTATGAAATTAAACCTACTTTGCTAAACCTTGTTATGAGAGATCAATTCTCTGGTGCTGGAGATGATGCTGCTTTACACTTAAATAATTTTGTTGAGTTATGTGATATGCAAAAGTATAAAGAAGTAGAAGGTGATGTTGTTAAGCTCAAGATTTTTCCTTTCTCTTTGAGGAAAGGAGGTAAAATCCGGTTTCAATCTTTGCCTAGGAATAACATAGATTCTTGGGATAAGTGCAAATACGCTTTTATTGAGAAGTATTACCCACCTGCTAAAATTATCCAATTGAGGGGTAACATTATGAATTTTAAGCAATTGGATAATGAACACGTTGTCCAAGCTTGGGAACGTATGAAATCTCTTGTTAAGAAATGCCCTACACATGGTTTGACTATCTGGATGGTTATCCAGACTTTTTATGCAGACTTGAACATTACCTCGCGGAACCTGTTAGATTCGGCCGCGGGAGGAACCTTTATGTGTAACATCCCAAAATTATCTAAATTTTGGAATTTTAATAAATAATATAATATTGATTGACTTGTTTGAATTTTAGGGTAAATGCAAACTTTTTGAGTTCTTGTTCAAAACTTTACAAACTGTCTATTAATTTTTTTTGGATAATCATTTATCCAATAATGAAAATTTTGGTTGTGAACTTTATTCAAAATTCAAAGAATGATTTTCTTTCATTTGTCTTTTTGAAACTTGGTAGGAACCACAATTAAATATTTTAGAGTGAGAAAAAAATGACTTTCTCAATTTTATTGTGGTCCCATACTCATTTTCAAATTTTTATTTAAAAGTGGAGTTTATTTGATATTGACGTTTAAGAGATATTTAAATATTTCAAATTATTCAATTTATTAAATGAGAGGAGATAATATGACTTCTCCCAAATTAGTGTTGGAAATATTTAACAATGCTCACTTGAATACTTGTATATTTATTAATCATTTTTTTGTATTTATAAACCCTTAAAACTAATTTAGGGAATTTATTAATGCTTTAAAGGATTTTTTGTTGAAAAAAAACAATTTAAAAATATATTCAAAGAGGGAAATATATTTTTCCTAAACTCTCTATATTTTATTCGGTCTATACAATTTTTTATGAGTTGCTAGATAATAGAAAAAAGGAAATTCTAGGTCAATTGGACTGATCCCATCTCTCTTTATTTATCATTATCTCTTTTCTTTTCCATTTCTCTTGGGCCAAATTTTACGCTAAGGCCCATAGCCCGAGCTAGCTGTCTTATTCCTCTCGTTCGTTCATGTGTACGTGAACACAGAAGCAAATTTCCATGGCACATGCACAGCTCCCTCTTCTTCTCCTACTCAATCCCTTGACCGATTCAATCTGGAACCTATACGAAAATTGTGGACAAGTTCATGAGGAATCCATTTAGGGAAATAAAAATTTTAATGCTTGTAATTGCCTATTATTTCTCCATGAATGCCATTAAATCCATTTCCAAAACCTCACTCACTCTCCTTCTATGGACCTCCCATGATCCTATAAATACCGCCCCTAGGAGCACCATTGACACACTCGCCCTCACGCAGAGAACCCCCCTCGAAAAACCTCTCGTTTGTGTGCAATTGCTAGCCGGAGTTCCTCCTTTCCGCCGCCGTTCGCCGTAGATCCTGACGGCCACAAGGTGGCACCGACCCTAATTTTCTTCCTATCTCCATATTTCGTTATTGTCTTCCTATGTGACACGAATTCGGATCCCTTTGCGCAGTCGGAGCATGCGTTCTATGTTACCGTTCTCTCTACTCGTTCTGTTCAACTCCGGCGACACATCTACCCCAAACAAGGGCGAGACTGAGTCTCTAACCTTGTCATGCGAGTTCACCAAGCTTTCCTCTACACCGTTCGGCTACTCGTTGATGTCGGGGACCTTATTTCCCAAACTCCGGCGAACTCTCCGGTGAACTCTCTCCCCTGTTCATTACATGTTTCTTTTCTGTTAAAAAAATCGAATGGGTACGGACCAATTAGAACTCTCCATGTGGCAGTTTCATGTTAAATCCCGTAATTCATTTTCAGAAAAATGCTCAAAAAATCATATCTTTTAGTCCGTAAGTCGGAATTTGACAAATTTTATATCTCCGGATTTCTTGAAAAATGTAGTTTATTTTGGTCCAGTAATATTCCACTTTTGATAATTCGAAATTTAACTTAATTTTATTTTTGTAATTTAAGTATATTTGATATACATCTTATTCTATAATTTATTTGAAATTATTTTCTTCATCAAATTTGATCCTTAAAATCAAATATTTCTGTTTGGACATTTGTCACATTCTTTCCATCATATTAATACTCTATTTTGACCTCAAACCTTTGTCTTAGCCTTAATTTAGTTATATCTCTTTCTTTTATAAATTTGGCTATAAAAAATCAATCTTCTCAACAAGATCATCACAGTTCCTATCGAATCTTTTTGAATCCAATCCAAGAATGGATTTCCTATTCAAATATTCTTATGGAAAAACCAACTGGGTTTGACATACACACAATTCATTTGAACTTATACTCAATGCTTCAATCCTAACTTGTATCAATTTGATCCAATCCCCGGAATATGATTTGCATCAAATTTCCATCCAAGACAACATGACCATATCTCAACCTAGCCCCGCCATAGTAATTAGTTTATTAATAGTAACAACTAAATATTTATGTTGTAATTGCATCTTTGTTTGGATCTTCGCTTTGGATTGTGTTGTGTGTTGAAGTGTTTCTATTTTATCGTTAGATATATTGTAACGAGAAGGTGAAACGACTACGAGTAGAATATTTTATCGTCAAGATCTAGGCAAGTTACTTTTTTGATCATGCTCCAGTATTACCTATATTTTTTTCTATGCATTGTAGTCCAACTTAAATAATATGCATTGATAGGATTATGTATTATATTATGCTATTACACCCAGTAGTTCCTTTGAGGTAGGTCCGAAACTTATATCATTGTCGCCACCGTGTAGAATTATATTGCTTTGCTAAGTAGACGTGGATTGGGAAGTGATTCATTATGAGGTATGAGTGACTAAGTAGTAAACAAGACCAAGTTAAACTTAATGAACCACTGATACGTCCCAAACGTATCTATAATTTCTGCTTGCTCCATGCATGTTTTGTGTGATATTGCTATGCTTTTGATATACTTTCATATATTTTTATAACATATTTTGGAACTAACCTATTAATGGTTGCAAAAGTGCACAAGTTCTTGTTTTTTTACTTTATGTGTAGGAATTACTTGGATAAAGGAAAAATCACAAAAAGAAGTTTTGTAGGAGTTGGACTCTAACTCTCTCGAAATCTGTCCCCACCAGACAGGTTTTAAAGATCGCCTCGGAAATGCTAGAAGACGGCCTCAAACGGAAAAACTTAAAACTACAAAGTTGTAGTGAATTTTTTTTCCGGTGGATCTAGACATAAAATTCGGCGCAATCGGAGTTCGGATGCGTCCTCTGGACCAGAAATACCGAAGACGTAATCTGGATGACGGGAATCCGAGAGTAAAGGAAACCTAGGTCAAAGGGCACCACGAGATTTCCTCCCCCTTGGCAGGCATCTTGAGGGGGAGATCAATCTCCAGAGCAGCACCATCTCCAAGGAAGAAGAAGGGGGCCAAGGGCAGGTGCCCCCAAGGGCCGTGGCCACCGCCGTGGCCGTGGCCGTGTGCGCCGCCTCCGCCGTGGCCGCCGCCGTTGCTGTCTCCTTCATCTCCTTCGGGCTGCACCTCTCCATCAACAACTCTCTCTCTCTCACCATGTCCATGTGTGAGTAGTTCCCCCTTGGGGCTAAGGCTTGTATCTTGATATATGTGGTTTCTCTCTCTCTCATGATGTGATCTTTGTTGTGATCATTGGCTATGTTAATCTAGGGTGATCCCATGATATTTCCCCTTCTTCTATGTATTGGATTTGATGTACTCACTTGATCCTATCTAGTATAATCCCCGAGACCATGGTGACAGCGGTCTATTGGACATGGGTTAGAAGAATATTTTCACGAGTGATTTCCTCTTTTGTGTGTGGATTGAAGATTGAGAGTCTCTTGGTGCTTGTCTTTGGCTGTCCTTTAGATATATTGTGGTCATTGTGGTACTCTCTTTGGATGGACGCGGTGACATTGGGAAATCCATAGATGGGAACTACGAACTTTGAGGTGTGCTTTTGTATCCCTACACAATTCTCTTCCTCTCTTGACCACAAAGGAATGACCTCCGAGTACGTCTCCATTGCATGTTTTATGGGAATTATCATGTGATTAGACTATGTTAATGTTGTTGGGAGTTGCCACTAGTGAAAGTATGAAGCCTAGGCCTTGTTTCCACCATTGCAATACCGTTTGTGCTCACGTTTACTACTTGTTTGCTTTCTGCACTTTTTATTACAGATTTATATTACCTTGCTTTGCTACACCTATCACCCATATTTTACCATCTCTTCGCCGAACTAGTGCACTTATAAAACTCCTATTGTATTAGCTGTGTTGGGGACACAAGAGACTTCTTGTATCTTAATTGCAGGGTTTCTTGAGAGAGACCATCTTCAACCTCTACTTCCCTGAGTTCGATAAACCTTAGGTCATCCACTTGAGGGAAATTGCTGCTGTCCTACAAACCTCTGCGCTTGGAGGCCCAACATAGTCTACAAGAATAGAAGCGTGCGTAGACATCAAGCTATTTATGGCGCCGTTGCCGGGGAGGTAAGCGTTGAAGGTATATATTTAGATCTTGCAATTAAATCTTTTTGTTTCTTATTTTTATTTTTACTAGTTAGGCTTAAGAAAAACAACAAAAATATTATGAGAGAGCTTTATGAGCTCTACCTTGAGTTGGGACATGAAGTGTTTGAAGAGAAAATCAAAAAGCCTATGGAGATTTATTATTTGCACAACACTCATGATAGTAGCAATGTTATTAGTATGTCTTCATTGAACACTTTTCATACTAATGATATGCAAAGCCATAAGCTTGGGGATGCTACGTTTTATGAAGATGATCTTTTTAGCCCCCCAAGTTTTGATGTGGAAATTTATTTTGATGATACTTTGCCTCCCATCTATGATGATTATTGTGATGACACTTATGCTATTAAGAATAAATTTGTACAAGTGCATCATGATAAGAATGATTCATGTGATAGCTATTTTGTTGAGTTTGCTCCCATTATTACTAATGAGAAGGATTTTGCTTATGTGGGGAGTAACAAATTTTCTATGCTTGTGGATCATGATAAGAATTTTTTATGTGATACTTATATTGTTGAGTTTATTCATGATCCCACTAGAAATTATTATGAGAGGGGAACATATGCTTATAGATATTTCAATAATATCAAGTTCCTTCTCTTTATGTTGAAGGCTTTGAAGTTGCACTTATTTTGCCTTCCTATGCTAATATCTTTATGCTTCAATGAGTTTTTCCTCTACAAGATCCCTTTGCATAGGAAGCATGTTAGACTTAAATGTGTTTGTTATTTGCTTCTTGATGCTCTCTTTTGTTCTTCAATTCTTATTCCTGCGAGAGCATCATTAAAATCTTAAGCCTAGCTAATGGCTTTAAAGAAGCGCTTTCGGGAGGCAGCCTCAACGAATTTAGGTTTTCCTTTTTGTTTTTCTTCTGTTTTAGTGGTCTTAATGATTGTTACTACTGTATCAACATCATTGTATCTTTACTTTTCAAGCTTTGTGCCAATTATAGCCTCATATGACAAGGGAAGTGAAAGTTGTGACATGCTGTCCAGAAAACAGATTCTGTCCTCGTGACGGGAAAAATCACAGAAAAATCCCATTTCATCTTTTTGAGCTGAATTTTTAACACAGCGTGATCTATACAATTACGGAACTTTCGTATGTTTTGAGTTTTTTGATTTGAGCTGCAGAAGTATACCTAAAAAATTCTTTACTACCTGCTGGTCTGTTTTTCACAGATTCTGTCCTGTTTTTCCCTTTCTTCATTTTGCAAACCTTAAGCTTGCTTTTTCTTTGAAAAAACTTTTTGGCAATCTTGAGAAACAGTATCTCTTAAATATTATCCTTATTTTCAGTAGAGAAAAAATATATTTATTGTGGGTACTAACCTCGCTAATCAGATTATGATGAGTTATGTATGAAGGGAGTTTTCAAGTGTGCGAGGGAAGATGATGAAAGAAGATTAAGAAGTGTCAAGCGCTCAAGCTTGGGGATGCCACCATGCATCCCCAAGAAATATTAAAGGATACTCAAGCATCTAAGCTTGGGGATGCCCCCGTGCATCCCCTTCTCCATCAACAATTATCAGTTCGTCTCTCGTTTCACTATATTTTTATGACTTCATGCGTTATGTGCTATGCTTGGAGCGTCTCACTCTTAGGTTTTATTTTATGTTTTCTTTAGCTTTGGTTGCTGTTCATAACAAGTTAGATCCCGTCTTACTTTGTGTGGGAAAGAAACACGCTCCACTTTCAAAATTTAGAACACATCATAGGATTCTTCATGCCTATCCTTTCGATGTTGTGTGTTCTTTATCTTTTCGTAGCTACTACCATGTTTAGTTTTAGTCTTAGTTTGTCTTTAGCAAGAGCCTTGGATTTTGTTTAGTTTGTTTCTGGAACTCTCTTTAGTTTTCATGTTTATCTTGTTAAGAGAGTAGGTAATTGAGGTAATTGAGGTTGCTATTTAATTTTAGTAGTAACTTGCAATAGTTTTGAGGTATCGAT
Organism: Bromus sterilis; assembly: GCA_950022295.1. Lineage (NCBI taxonomy): Eukaryota > Viridiplantae > Streptophyta > Magnoliopsida > Poales > Poaceae > Bromus > Bromus sterilis. The sequence continues at coordinate 338,337,370 of OX465596.1, read as the reverse complement.
GTGAGTAATGTTTGAACTTTTGGTGTCAAGAGCTCTAGCCTATTAGTGATAGTGTCGTATTTTGGGCAATCCGTGTTTATTTTCAAAAACCTACAAAACTAGTTGAGAACTCTAGCTACTAGATGGATCACTACTCTTCTGAGGGGCTGGATATTAGAGTACACTCACGTACCATGAGTCGAGGATGCGCAATGATAACCAAACCCCCATACACTCCTCCTCGGGGTACTTTTCTCTTTGTGAAACCTCCTTATTAGATTGAGAGTTACCGATAATAAGTGCATGAGTTCTTCGGACTAATGTGAGTATTCGAAAGTTGACACTTCCACCTTCCCATATTTTTCTAGCCTCTTCTGTGCCGTGCATTGCTTTCTTCTCACTCCTAGAGTAGGCGTCCACCTTCTCCGGTACATCCGAACCCTTGGCATGATACGCTCTGTCATCATAAACCTCCTTATATCCTTCCTCAAAACAGCCACCATACCTACCTATCAAGGCATTTCCATAGCCTTTCCGAGATACATTTCCATGCAACATCCACCTTCTCATGACTTGATCTTCATGTCATACATGCAACTTGCTTGATAGATGATCCACATGCTAGTTGGGCCTTTCCCTAATCATTGCTACATGACACGCTAGTATCATTGCATATCCTGCTACAATGGCAGAGGCATACATTTGCATACATCATGATAGTTACATCTTCTTTATGATTTGAGTACTTTTTTTAAAGTGTGATCTTCTATACTTTTTTGTAATATATAGAGTGTTGCCCCTAAAGTGAGGAAAAGATCCCAAAGTGGACAAAATTAAAAGATCCCAAAGAGGAAAAATGAGAGAAATAGAAAGAGCCATTGAGGCCACCAAAAAAATAAAAAAATAGAAAAAAGAGAAAAAGAAAAAATAAAAAGAGAGAAGGGGGCACACTACTATTCCTTTTGAGAGATCCACACTAGTACTTCATCCTCTATCCCTTGTACTCCATAGAGATCATCATCATGCATATAGCTATGTGGGGACCTTCACACTATAGAACTTGGCTTGTATATTCCAATGATGAGCCTCCTCAAACGATCTCTAGGTCTTCTTAAGCAAGAAAGTTAGATGCACCCCCACTAGTTCCCTTGGAGAGCTTTTAGCTCATATGTGCATCGTTGCATGGAAATCCCTACTCCTCACATCATATCTATCATATGGCCTTTTCTCGCCTATGATTGTCCTCATTGATGTGAGCCTTTCACACATTTTTTGTCTTCCTCATCCTCCTTCTTTCTGTTTCGCCTTTTAGGTGTCAAATTTCTTGCTCACGCTCATCCATTGCATGAGTGCTCAAAATATCGAAAGGGAGTGGATCAGTTTGACTTGTACCTGGCTAGTGGTCTGGGGACGAGTCAAGATAAGAATCCAAAGGAGACCAAGTGTGAAACTTTAGTAGATAGTTGTTCTCAACAACCTTTTTTTCTCTCTTTTTCCCAGTCCCCTACTTGCACGCAAACACCATCTGGAGACATTCGAGTCACGGACAGCGAGAGCTCTTGCACCTTTTGTTCTTTTGTTGTTTGTGTCAATGCTAATATAGACTCTTGCTTGTTAAGACTTGAATTGAATTGCATGCTTTGATTGCTTTACTTAAAATTTCTTATATGGTTGTGTGGCATGTCACCACAGAAATTTTGCTTGTTATCATTTATCTACTCGAGGACGAGCAGAAATTAAGCTTGGGGATGTTGATACGTCCCAAACGTATCTATAATTTCTGCTTGCTCCATGCATGTTTTGTGTGATATTGCTATGCTTTTGATATACTTTCATATATTTTTATAACATATTTTGGAACTAACCTATTAATGGTTGCAAAAGTTCACAAGTTCTTGTTTTTGTACTTTATGTGTAGGAATTACTTGGATAAAGGAAAAATCATAAAAAGAAGTTTTGTAGGAGTTGGACTATAACTCTCTCGAAATCTATCCCCACCAGACAGGTTTTAAAGATCGCCTCGGAAACGCTAGAAGACGACCTCAAACGGAAAAACTTAAAACTACAAAGTTGTAGTGAATTTTTTTCCGTTGGATCTAGACATAAAACTCGGCGCAATCGGAGTTCGGATGCGTCCTCTGGCCCCGAAATACCGAAGACGTAATCTGGATGACGGGAATCCGAGAGTAGAGGAAACCTAGGTCAAAGGGCACCACGAAATTTCCTCCCCCTTGGCAGCCATCTTGAGGGGGAGATCAATATCCACAGCAGCATCATCTCCATGGAAGAAGAACGGGGCCAAGGGCCGCTGCCCCCAAGGGCCGTGGCCACCGCCGTGGCCGTGGCCGTGGGCGCCGCCGCTGCCGTGGCCGCCGCCGTTGCCGTCTCCTTCATCTCCTTCGGGCTGCACCTCTCCATCAAAAACTCTCTTTCTCTCACCATGTCCCTGTGTGAGTAGTTCCCCCTTGGGGCTAAGGCTTGTATCTTGATCTATGTGGTTTCTCTCTCTCCCATGATGTGATCTTTGTTGTGATCATTGGCTATGTTAATCTAGGGTGATCCCATGATGTTTCCCCTTCTTCTATGTATTGGATTTGATGTACTCACTTGATCCTATCTAGTATAATCCCCGAGACCATGGTGACAGCGGTCTATTGGACATGGGTTAGAAGAATATTTTCACGAGTGATTTCCTCTTTTGTGTGTGGATTGAAGATTGAGAGTCTCTTGGTGCTTGTCTTTGGCTGTCCTTTAGATATATTGTGGTCATTGTGGTACTCTCTTTGGATGGACGCGGTGACATTGGGAAATCCATAGATGGGAACTGCGAACTTTGAGGTGTGCTTTTGTAGCCCTACACAATTCTCTTCCTCTCTTGACCACAAAGGAATGACCTCCGAGTACGTCTCCATTGCATGTTTTATGGGAATTATCATGTGATTAGACTATGTTAATGTTGTTGGGAGTTGCCACTAGTGAAAGTATGAAGCCTAGGCCTTGTTTCCACCATTGCAATACCATTTGCGCTGACGTTACTACTTGTTTGCTTGCTGCACTTTTTATTACAGATTTATATTACCTTGCTTTGCTATACCTATCACCCATATTTTACCATCTCTTCGCCGAACTAGTGCACCTATACAACTCCTAGTTGTATTAGGTGTGTTGGGGACACAAGAGATTTCTTGTATCTTAATTGCAGGGTTGCTTGAGAGAGACCATCTTCAACCTCTACTTCCCTGAGTTCGATAAACCTTAGGTCATCCACTTGAGGGAAATTGCTGCTGTCCTACAAACCTCTGCGCTTGGAGGCCCAACATAGTCTACAAGAATAGAAGCGTGCGTAGACATCAAACACCTGGGTGGAATGGTTTGGGGCACCCTGGAGAGACCAGTGGATTTTCCTGAGTGACCTGGAGATGGCCAGTAATCACTGCGGAATGCCACCCAGGCTTAAAGGGATCAATCATATTTTTCATAACTAGACGCTTACGTGTGCAGCCACAAGCTATTATGGGCTCTGGCTTGGTTGATTAGTTGTAGTGACTCTTACTAGGTGGTTCTACGAACGTAGTTATGAGTAGGTGGTTCTAAAAGACCATGTCTCGACCTTCCGGTTCCCATACGAAATGCAGCGTGATGAACTAAAAAGGAGGTGGTCCAGTCTTGTGGGGAAAAGTGCACAAACCTCTGCAGAGTGTACAAACTGATCACGATTAGCCGTGTCCACGGTCACGAACAACTTTGAGCATATAGAAGTGAAAATCTTGATGGATCTCATCATATTTATTTAGTCAGTCGGGTTTAATCAATTTGGGAATAGATTGACTTGGAGAAACCAACTCAATCATATTATGAGCTTTGTAGTACTCATATGATACTCTTTGAGTAGGAAAAAATTAGCTTTATGCAAAGTAAAACTCTTAGAGCTTTTCCACCAGCCAAATTGCATGTATAAGTTAGGTTTGTTATATATATATAGGGTGGGTCTATTCTAACAACACCCCTTAAGACCTTATTCTAACAACACTAAAAGCTTATTCTGCCAACACCTTAACCCGGCTAATCGCTGTTCCGCCTCGTAACTACAAACTAACCCATGAGAAAACACCCCATCTTATCCTTTGCCTCCCGCACAGATCCACCCCCATCCCACGTACTCCTCTCACTCTCCCTCCGAGTCGGCCCCCTCACTCCCAGATCCTGCGCCGCCTGGGCGCGTCCTTCCCCGAGCCATCGCGGCGTCAAGGCTCTCCTTCCCTCGCGCACCACGAAGTCGGCTGCCTCCCATGCGCCGCCGCGCCGCCGGGGCGCCATCTTCCCCGAGCAGCCGCGCCTCCTGGGCGCCCCTTCTCCGAGAAGCCACGCCATGGGGGCGCCTTCTTCTCTGCCGCACCGCCTTCTACCTCCGGCATCGCGCCCCCTACCGCCACCAGATCAAGAGTTCCCGGCGCCGGCGGGCTCTCGCCTCCAATCTCCATCTTCCCAGATGAGACCACGCGCCCCCACCTGGTGTCATCCTGATCTAGCGCGACCCAGATCGAGCGGGCACGCAAGGCGGCTCCTCCACGCGGCAGATGCGCCACGCAGGACTATGGCAGCGTCGAGGTGGAGTGCCAAGGCACCGGCGCGACGCCCCCGACCACATTGCACCCTCGTTGCTGGGTGCTGGGTGCAGTGCACAATCGTTGGACTGTAGCCTGCCTCCCATGTGAGCTATTGCTTAGGTCCGTCCCCATCCCTCCCCTCGCACCACTTCTCCCAGTGGATTTGGTTTTCCTCAAGTTTCTATTGCAAGTTCTGACATGATTTCATTTTGATGCAGTTTCGTGGTGAAACCTTGGATCCGGACTACACACCACCCCTGGTTGGCTGCTCTCCTGCATGGGATGTATACTAGGATGCAGTTCCTTTACTAGTTTATTTTGTATCGTAGGTTTTTTTCTGAGCGTATTAAGGAGAATCAGATGCAATGTGGTTAATTGTTCGAGAATCAAAGTTTAATGTGGTTCCTTATTTCTGTTTCTTGCGGTTTTGTTAAGTGCTGATTGCAGGAGCAAAAGCAAAACAACAATCAAAAAAAGTGCGTTGAGCACATGTAAGAAAGTGATGCAGTTCACTGTAAAAAAATAGTATTATGCTGTGTAAAATGAACATGGATGCATATATGTTTTGTATCGCGATGGGTGTAATCCTCACGAAGATAAATGCAGTGCGCTTGAGTGCTTCATTGGTGCATGTCGTGTATTTGGTTGTGAAATGCAGTTCGTTTGGCGCCGGATCAAAAGAATATAAAATAAAATAAACCGTGTGCAGTTCTCTTCGTTGAAAATTGCAGTCGGTGGTTGTCGCATGCAGTTCACTTCTCGATATTGTTGTCCACGAAAAAATACGTGCATTTCGGTTTGCCGATAATGCAGTACGGTTGCCCGTTGGATGTAATCGCATGCAGTTCACTACCCCCGATTTCGGGTCCGTGAAAAACACGTTCATTTCAGTTTCACAATAATGCAGTGCTCTATGTCGACAAAATGTGGTGCGGTTGCCCGGTGAATGCAGTTCACTTGGTCGATTTCGGGTCCGCGAAGAACAGAGTTCCGCATTTTTAGTAGAATCAACACAACTTTTAAACCGTAAGGAGTTAGAAAGAGTGTATTACATGAAAATGGAGCGCCTCAACGATATCTATCCAACGGTTGTATCAATTGCATCGATCGGACGAACGAATCAAACGAATTTACGTGAAAAACGTCCGCTGTCCACAAGAGGGCAACACATGGTTTTCGAAATTCCTTCAAAACCGTGAAGAATCTCGAAAAGTGTTCAACATGTCGGAGATGATCCTACTCCAAACTAATCCAACGGTGTATCATACGCACCGTTTCGACAAACGGTTAAAAAGTTTGACTCTCTACGAGATCCAAAAACCAAAAACAGAGTTGCTGCATTTTTGATCTGAAATTCCTCTCAAACCGTGAGGAATTAGAGAAAGTGCTATACATATGTATGGAGCGCCTGATCAATACCTTTCCAACGGTGTATCATACGCGTCATTCCGACGAACGTTTTAAGAGAAATCGCGAAAATACACCCGCTGCAAAAGTATGTCGTCGCACCGTTTTCGAAACTCTCTTAATCCACGAGGAATCAGAAGAAGTGTTGAACATACGAAAGATGATCCATTTCAATACGAATCCAACGGTGTATCATACGCTCAATTCCGACAAACAATTAAAAAGTTGAAGCGAAAACGGTGCATGCGGTTCTGTTTTTTACCCGAACTGCAGTGCTCTGAATTCAGCAGTGCGGTTTTCTTTGCGATACGATGCAGTTCTAAAGTGTTGGCAGAATAGTTATTCCGCTAATATTAGCAGAATAGACCGGCTGTATATATATATATATGTATGTATATTCTTTTGGGAGTAATTTGCCGTACATTCAAAGTACTGACCCATTTTGGGCTGTAACCTTCGGTGTTGTAGGATTGTATACGACGAGTAAGTGATGCGATGTAGGGTTACGATGTCTACACTTAACTTTTCCGTTGGTGTTGATGGTACTCCACTTATGTATTGTTTGTTTCCGCGGTGTATTCTAGCCCAAAGGCAATAAGGTAATAAATACCATGTATTTATGTTACTTTTTGACATGTGATTCATGGGGTATTTCATCGAGTACTGTGTGTGCTAGCATACTGATCCAGGGATAGCACAGAAGCACAGTAGACTTGGTTCCTTTCGGGACCGGGTTGTTACATTACGTCAACTACACTTGGTGCTGCCACAAAGCTTCTCGATGAGATGATGACCAATTATTCCCAATGGCACACCGAACGCGCTCCAACATGTAGGAAGGTAAACTCTGTCGAGGAGATTACAGCCCTAAATGAAAAAGTTGATTTAATTATGTCTCTACTTACCAAGAAAACCTCTATTGATCCTCATGATGTTCCTTTAAATTCTTTGGTTGCTCAGGAACAAGTAGATATGAACTTTATTGCTAGAAACAACTTTAACAACAATGCTTATAAGGGCAATTTTGCTAGTAATCCTAGAACGTTTCCATCCAACTATGGGAACAACAACACCTACCCTAGCAAAAAGAACCCCATTTCTGAACTAGAAAACATGCTTAGAGACTTTATCACTACCCAAAAAGCCTTCAACAATAATGTAGAAGAGAAATTAGCTAAGTTAGATAATCTCTGTTTGAAGGTAGATAGCCTAGCCCTTGATGTTGAGATGCTAAAAATTAAAACCTCTCCCCTTGAGAAGAGGAAGGCCACCCCTATTAATGCTATCCAATTACAAATTAATGAAAATATTAGGATGATGGCTAAATTTAAAGAAAGATGGGCTAGAGAAAAATAGGAAGAGGATAGAATTAAGAGCCTTCCTACACACCACACAGTTGCCACTATCCAAATTGTTGAGGATACCGAAACTATTAGCACCCAATGCACTCCTGGTCCCGTTGGACCTATTAATGGTGATGCTAGTACCTCAACCGTAGAAGAAGAAACTCCTATGAACATAGAGGGTTTCAAACAAGTGAGCCTAGATGACACTACTACCACCTTTGATAGTAGTGATATTGATTTTGATAGTTGCACCCTCTTGGAAGTTATTAGCTTGTGATACACGAGAGATGATAATTGATTCTCGCCCTTCGTTGGTTACCCCAAGTGGAAGGTGAGATGTAGGATAGCAGCAAATTTCCCCTATGTAGAGGATAGGGTTTGTCTCCTGTAGCACTCCGGCGATGATAAGTAGGTGTCAACGGCGCACCTGACGCGGACCTGCACACAACACAATTAACTTTGCTCCCAACGAAGTTCAGAGAGGTTGACAATCTCTCCGGTCTTGTTGTTTACAAAGGATAAAAAACACAGGATAATAATAATGATAGCAACTGAAAGTAAATACTGAAAAGGAAATAAGCTTGTAAACAGTGATGAGAATATGGACCGGGGTCCCGTGATGTTCACTAGTGATGTCTCTCTCCCAAAAGACGATAAATCTGCTATGCGAGGTAAACAAATTACAGATGGGCAATTGACAGGATTATAAACCACCGCAATGCTAACTATGCTACAAAAGAAAGGAAGAGGCTCATAAGCATGGGTAGTACGCCAAAATAAGTAGACCGAAATCCATCCGCATCTACTACTAATCATCCACCTTGAGATATCTATCCAGAACATCTCGCTGGTATTAAGTTGTGAGCCCCACCCAAAGTGTAAACCCAACTATGAGATAGCTATCATGATGTATGCAATGTATGCTGCTGCCAGTGTAGTAGGAATATGTAAGACATTGTCAGAACCCCAACTTGGGTAAGTGCTAGGGTTTGAGTGCCCCTTTGCATCATGTGAAAATTTCAACAGAAATTCAAAAATGGGGAAAAGAAAAGCCCTAGAGAATTTAATTCAAAAGGCCAGATAAAAATTGCTTCCAAAATTTCCTATGGTATTTTTGAAAAGTCTTATAAATATGCATGATCACATATAAAGTGAAGTGGGTTCCACTGCATGCACCAAGATTTCTCAAAAATTCCAAACAGGGCTTGGAAATTAAATAATACCCCTATTTGATTTGGAATTCAAATTATTTGAATTCCAAAAATCCCAAACTTTGTGTGTGGCTAGCTATATGCATTGAAAGGCCACATACAAATTTGGAGGATTTATAAAAATGTCTAGCTATTTTATTTAGCAAGACAAAACAAATGGAAGAAAAGAAAACAGAAAGAATAAAGAAAAAGGGCTCACCTGGCTTCTAGCCCAACTCATCCCCCACGGCCCAGGCCCACCTTCCCCGCATTGTCGTCTTCCCCAAGCACCTCGGTGGCAAGCCGAGGGCACGCGGCGACGCCACAGCGACGATGAGGCGCTTCCAGGCCTCCCCCTGGCCTCTAAGCGCGCCACGAGGATGCCCCAGATCCTCCGCACTTTTTACCCCTCTCGCTGCTCGCTCTCCCCCTCTCCCTCTCGCGAATCCCGCGCCGCCCGAGAGCCGCCGGAGCACACCGTTGTGCTTGGACGTGGCCACCGGCCTCCTTCCGCCCCACCAAGTTGTCCAGCAGCACCGGAACCGTCGTCTTCGTCTTCCAATGCATCCAATCGACCCGAGAGCCCCAGGAGACGACGCCATCTCCACCGGTTCCCCGCCGGCTACCGTGGGCTTCGAGCTCAAATTGCGTCGCCATCCAAGCTTCTCCGCCTCCCCTGACTTCTCGGTTACGCTCACGGTGAGCTCGCGCTGCGTTTCCCCCATCCCGCGCCTTGTCCCGTGCCCGCGTTTGCCATCGCCGCCTGTACCGAGCTTCGACCGCCGCGCCATTAGAAAACGCCGTCGCCCTGGAGCCCATGAAGACCCCCTGCTTGCTCTATGCGACACGGGTGAGCACGGGGCACGTGCACGTGCTAGTCCCGTGGCCTCCCGTGCTCCAAATTGAGCTCCGGCGAGCCCTCCTTCATGGAGATGGTCTCTGCCGGCGAGCCCAGCCATTAGGGCTAATTAAACCTAGCTAATCCCCCCAGAGAGACAGACAGGTGGGCCCCAGGCCCCCTAATAACCCCCTATGTTTAATTAAACAGTGGGAATTAACCCACTGTGGCTGACAAGACTGGCCCACATGTCAGCCCCCCTACGTCATGCTGACACCAGCATGATGCAGTAATTGATTAAATGAATTAAAAATATTCCAGAAAATCCAGAAATTGATTAAAACTTCAATAAATCATAAAAAAATCATACTAATTCCAAATTGAACAAATAATATATGGAAAATTATCAGAAAAATGCAAGGATTATGTATATTGACTTTGTTTTCATGTTTGACCATTTTACAATGGGGGCAACAGTAGAAAATGTGCATATGGCTTAATTTGATTTTGAATTTGGAGTTTGAATTTGCAATTCTTTTGCAATAAACTTCAATTAAATGGAATCGTCAACACATCAATACCATGTACATCATGTTTTTACAACTTATCATGTGCTTGTGCATTCTATTTCAATGTTGTCCCCCCCTTTGTTGATGATTGTTCCGGTAACACACTTTCCGAGATGGTGATCACTCCCGAAGAAGAAGAATTCCGTTAAACCCATGTATCGTCAACAAGGCAAGCAAACCCCATTGGCCATGTCTATAAAAACCCAGTTCCCTCTCTTTCTCGCTTATGCATGTTTAAGAATTCACCATGATACGTTCTACCGCTAGTTGAACCCATTCCTTTGCATGACCTATCATTTCTGCCATAGTATTAAGCTAACCTGAACCTAGCAGATCTAGGAATTACTTGTGATCATCATGTGGCCATTCATCCATGTTATGCTTATGCTATGCTTAGAGTTGTGGAAGCATTGGTCCATCTTGGGTGATGAATTGATGTTGCTGGCAGTCATGTTCATGTTACTTGTGATGAAAATGGTGTGGTGAACTTGACTAAACAAGGTGAACGATGAGAGGCTGTGTAGGAGTACACAGTGGGTTGTCTCGTTGAACACTGCCCTAGGCCCCATGTTCTTGTGTTGTGATCCAAGACAAAGAGTACTACCACATGTTGGGAAAACAGACCCCCGCTCAACCTACTAACTCACCCCAGTTCAAGTCCAGGAGTCACTAGTTCGGGCTTTCCATTTTGCATATGCATAGAAAAAGAATGAATGAAAGTTTGCATCATTTAGATATGTGGGTGGACCTGTGAGACAGTAAAACCATCTGCTAAGGTGGCGTCTCGGTCACCTGCATCGTCTGAGTCCGTATCGTTGACCCGGCCGGACTCTTGAGAGGTGAGCAACTCAGATGGTTGATTCCTGGATTAGAGTTGGCTGTGAGGTAAAAGTTGCGGAAATTATCCTCGCCGACACCCGCTTGTATGGTGTCGAGGCCAAGGCGGTAACTGATAGTTTCATGTGTTTAGCAGTACACCCCTGTAGGGTTAATAAACTATTTGAATAGCTGCGTCCGCGGTAAGGGACTACTTGGAAAGCTGTGCTTGATTATTAGACAACTTGAATGGATACTCTAAAACTCGCAAGATAAGTGTGAGTGTTATGGTGTGCTTCCTCGTGGGGAAGTCGAGGAAGTATCCATAGTGGTGTATTGGTTGGAGACTTGGTAGTGGACTCGTGTACGCTTCTTACCTCAAGTCTGGTACTCGTAGTACAGGACTAGCCAAGTCAAAGATGGCACTTCTGCATGTAGAAACCCACCTCCCTTTACCTTGAAACTTGAGCATGAGTAGTATAGTTTTGATGTAAGTCTTGATGAGTACGACTATGCACTCACGTTTGATTATTCTATGTTTTAGATCAGAAACCAGACCCCGATGTTGTCACCTTCCTGAAGCTCGACGTCGACTAAGCTAGTATAGTTCCAGGCAGCAGTCTGGTCCCTCGTGGAAGGGCATGTATGTTGAACAAGGCTTCTCTAAGCCATTTGTTAATCTTTTCCGTACTCAGACCTAATTTGCTTCCGTTGTTTGATGTAATGATGGATCATAGTCATATGATCTTGGTGTACTTTATGTGTAAGTCAATAAAGATATACTTTGTAGAGTTCATGAAATGTGTACCTGCTGTTTACACTGGACATGTATGCTGCGTGTATGTTTATAACATGCATGTCTTAGTGTGGGGTTCGATAGCTTAGTTGTGTTCTTTCCGGCGGTCTTTTAGACACCAAGTGGCCCTTAGATGTGCGCAGCTTGGGGCATCGCGATGCGATTTCTCGTGACTCTATCACGTGGCACACTTTGATGTATGATTGAGCCCGCCCGAGACCCCGACTAAGTGATCGGGCTGGAGTCTGTTTATGTAAGTGTTATGATTCAATCGATAATATGGTTGAGGCGACTTGTCTATGAGTATGGGATTTCACCACCCATAATCATTTAGACTTGTGAGCGGACGATGAGGACCCATATCAGTTGATCATCCGGCCTGGATGGGATTCCCCTCACGTTCTTAGACAAGTGGGTACGGCTCTCGGCTCTCCATATGATTGAGTTGTGACTGGAATTACATACGCATATTACGGGTCCCGACAGACTTGGTACCAGAGCAGGACTGTCTGTAGGGTTATCAAACCCTTGGTCGAAGTCGAGTCTAGCATTCTATAGTTATATAGTTACTTGGGTATAAAGGGAACAACGTAAGGCTTCTTTTTATCCTTACCCTCATCGATCTGAGTTCTGAGTCACCCTCACCTTTTCTATGGGAAGATAGGACTAGGCTCATCTATGTCTTACTAGAACATCTCGTTGATTGCTTCTTTATAGCCGTAGGATTGTTGTGGTTGTCCAGAGTCTTCGTGTTGTTGAGTTCCTTGAAGAAGTTCTATCCAATCTCTCCAAGGTTGTTTCATTTTCCATCCCGGTGTAGCCGTTATGCTGCCCGATTTATTCTGTGTTTCTAGGAATCTTTGCCTTTGCATTACAATCTTTTCCTCCTATTCATGTCCTCTTATCTTTGATTCCATCGTAAAACCTGTTCTGATTGTTGATTTTTATCACACAGGATGTCAGGTGGAACTCGTAGTGCTGTTCGTCGGAATCGAGACCGTGTTCGGAATCGAAATGGTGATGAACCTCCACCACCGCCTTCTGTGGCGGAAATCATGATGGAAGCTGAGTGGAATCGACGTGATCAAACACGCCTTCTGGAGCTCATCGAGCAGAATACCGCTCGTCAGCGCAATGTGGTTGTCAGCATTCAGGATTTCATCCTCCTCAAGCCACCAGTATTCCGATGTTCTTCTGAGCCCCTTGAAGCTGATGATTGGCTCCGTTCCATTGAGCGTAAGATTGATACAACACATGTTGCTCCCGATGATCGAGTTATATTCGTGGCATACTTTCTGGAAGATGCTGCCGCTGAATGGTGGGAGAACTACGTTGCGATGCAGCCTGAAGGTAACATAGTGACTTGGAAGGAGTTCCGTGATGCTTTTCGAGGGTACCACCTTCTAGATGAGTTAATGGAGCGCAAGAAGGAAGAGTTCTGCAATCTGACTCAAGGAGAGATGTCAATTCATGAGTAGGTGACGGAGTTCAACCGTCTTGCTCGTTTTTCCCAAGATGAGATCACCACCGATGCCAGAAAGCAGGCAAGGTTCCGTAAAGGACTTAGCCCCACCTTCGTCATGATCTCAACCTCATCGAATTTGCCACCTTTGAGGATTTAGTCAACAGATCCTTCAGAGCTGAGCATGGCAATGAAGTGTTCGAAGAGTCTCGCAAGCATGTCCGTGAGCTTGCTCTTTCTTCAAGTTCAGCCCCTCAGAAACGTCGAATATTGATTCCAACTAGTGCCATACCTCAAAACCTTCTTCAGAGGCCACCATCCAATATATGCCATCCACCTCAACACATTGTTCCTCCCAGGAATGATGGTGTGCAATCAAGTAATCCTGCTCCCAGCAATTCAGGCAGGGTGTGTTTCAAGTGTGGTCTGCCAGGCCATTACCTCCGTCAGTGCCCTCAGGTTTTGATGGCACCACGTCATTCTCGACGTAAGCCTTCAAGGAAATCCACCTCCAAACCCTTGCAAGCAAAGCCTTCATCCACTAGTAGTGGTTGTGTGAACCAAATCTCCGTTGAGGAAACCACTGCTACTTCTGACGTCATCCTTGGTACACTCCCAGTCAATCATGTTCCCGCCTCCGTTCCTTTCGATCCAGGAGCTTCTCATTCATTCATGTCGGAGAATTATGCACTTCAGCATGAATTCCCTTTTGAAGAAATGTTTTCTCCAATGATAATTCGAACTCCTGGTTCAAAGTGGCAAACTAATAGAGTAAGCCATGGCAATCAAATTGCAATTGAGGGTTTAGTATTCCTTGCTTCTCTTATAGCCCTCAAGTCTTCAGACATTGATGTCATCCTAGGAATGGATTGGTTATCAAGACAGAATGCTTTCCTTGATTGTGAAGCCAAGTCAGTTAAACTTACCCATCCTTCAGGCCAGAAAATTGACTACACATCACCCAGCTCTAGAATCCAGATGCATACTTTGAATGTGCTTCCCCTTCCTGACCTTGAAGATATTCCGGTGGTTCGTGACTTCCCGGATGTCTTTCCCGAAGAGCTGCCAGGAATGCCACCTGAGAGATGTGTAGAATTCATAGTGGATCTTATACCAGGCACGACCCCAATTTCCAGACGCCCATATAGAATGGCCCACATGAATTAGCTGAGCTAAAAAACCAACTTGATGCTTCGTTGGCAAAAGGCTTCATCCGCCCTATCTCATTGCCATGGGGTTTCCCCGTTCTGTTCGTAACGAAGAAAGATGGAACAGAAAGGATGTGCGTAGACTATCGCCCGCTAAATCTAGCGACGATAAAGAACAAGTACCCACTGCCCAGGATCAATTATCTTTATGATCAACTTGCTGGATCCTCTCTTCTCCAAGATGGATTTGAGATTAGGCTATCATCAAATCAAAATCCGAAACGAGGACATTCCCAAGACGATTTTCACTACTCGATATGGTCTTTACGAGTACACCGTCATGTCCTTCGGTTTAACCAATGCCCCCGCCACATTCTCGCGCTTGATGAATTCGATCTTCATGGAGTACTTAGATAAATTTTTTGTGGTTTATCTTGATGACATTCTCATCTACTCGAAGAACGAAGAAGAGCATGCAGAACATCTTAGGTTGGTATTGATGAAACTTCGAGAGCATCGCCTTTACGCCAAGTTCTCTAAGTGCGAATTTTGGCTACCAGAAGTGACCTACTTAGGCCACGTGATTTCTGCCAAAGGCATTGCTGTCAATCCCGAGAGAGTTCAGGCCGTCCTTGATTGGACTCCACCTGAATCGGTTAAGCAAGTTAGGAGTTTTCGTGGCTTACCAAGCTATTGCCGCCGGTTCGTTGAGAACTTCTCCAAAGTTGCAAAGCCTCTAACTGAACTCCTCAAGAAAGATAAGAAATTCCAATGGACCCCCAAGTGCGAGGAAAGCTTTCAAGAGCTAAAGAGAAGATTAACTTCTGCACCCGTACTTGCACCTCCAGACACCAAAAGGGATTTCGAGATGTATTGTGACGCTTCACGGCAAGGGTTAGGATGCATACTTATGCAAGATAAACATGTGGTAGCTTATGCTTCACGCCAGTTGCAGCACATGAAGAGAACTATCCTACCCATGATCTTGAACTCGCTGCCGTAGTTCATGCCCTGAAGACTTGGCGACATTACCTCCTTGGTAATCGTTGTGAGATCTATTCCGACCACCAAAGCCTCAAGTACATATTCACCCAGCCAGATCTTAATCTCAGGCAAAGACGCTGGATAGAGTTGATAAAAGATTATGACTTAGGAATCTCATTCACCCCAGGCAAAGCCAATGTCATGGCTGATGCACTAAGTTGTAAGTCGTATTGTAACAACCTCATGTTACAACAGTGTCAACCACTTCTTCATGAGGAATTTCGAAAGCTCAATCTCGAGATTGTTCCTCATGGCTTTCTTTCTACCTTGGTGGCGAAACCAACCCTTGAGAATAGAATCATAGACGCCCAGAAACGTGATAGTGGTATTCGAGAGATCAAGAAGAACATTGCTAGCGGAGTTGCTAAATGTTTCTCCATAGATGATCAAGGTGTCGTTTTCTTTGGCACTCGATTAGTTGTACCACGAAAACACAATCTTAGGAGGCTGATTCTTAAGGAAGCTCATAACACTCCCCTTTCGATTCATCCTGGTAGCACAAAGATGTACCAAGACCTACGGCAGAGATTTTGGTGGACTAGGATGAAGCGACAAATTTCTCAGTTCATTGCTGAATGTGATGTTTGTCGTCGCATTAAGGCAGAACACCAAAGAACTGCTGGTACTCTTCAACCATTGCCTATTCCCGAGTGGAAATGGGACAAAGTCAGTATGGATTTCATCACTGGCTTTCCAAAAAACCCAGAAAGGAAATGATGCCATCTTTTTTGTCATTGATAGGCTTTCCAAAGTTGCTCACTTCGTTCCAGTTTGCGAGTCTATAACTGCTAGCCAATTTAGCGGACTTGTATGTCTCTAGAATTTTTTCTCTTCATGGTGTTCCTTTGGAAATCAATTCTGATCGTGGTAGCCTTTTCACCTCTAGATTCAAGGAAAGCTTTCAGAATGCTATGGGAACTCATCTCTCCTTTAGTACGGCTTTCCATCCCCAGTCTAGCAATCAAGTTGAAAGGGTTAACCAAATCCTGGAAGACATGCTCAGAGCTTGTGTTATATCTTTCGGAAATAATTGGGAGAAGTCTCTTCCATTCGCCGAATTTGCTTATAACAACAATTTTCAATCTAGTATGAACATGGCTCCTTTTGAATTCCTCTATGGACGAAATATCGAACACCCCTTAACTAGTCAGAAACCGGTGAAAGACAATTCTTTGGGCCGTATATGATCAAGGAAGCAGAAGAGCAAGTTCGCATTGTTCGTGATCAATTGTAAGCAGCCCAGTCTCGTCAGAAAAGCTACTATGATCGTCATCATAGGCAAGAAAGCTACAATCTGGATGAGAAGGCGTACCTTCAGGTTACTCCTCTGAAGGGAACCCAACGCTTCGGTATCAAAGGCAAGTTGGCCCCACGTTACATCGGACCTTTCCGCATTCTTGCTAAGCATGGAGAAGTTTCCTACCAACATGAACTACCCCGCACCTTTCCCGAGTACATGATGTATTCCATGTGTCACAACTCAGGCGTTGCTTGAAGGACCCCATCCGCGAAGTCGACCATGAAACGCTTGATCTCTAAGATGACCTTTCTTATCGAGAGTACCCTATTCGTATTCTTGATTCCGCAGAGCGTGTCACTCGTCGTCAGAAGATCAGGTTTCTGAAAGTGCAATGGTCACATCACTTCGAGAAAGAAGCAACATGGGACAGAGAAGACTGCCTCCGTGCCGAGTACCCCACCTTCATCCCGACGAGTTCTGAATCTTAGGACGAGATTCTTTTGAGTGGGGGCGAGTTGTCAGAACCCAAACTTGGGTAAGTGCTAGGGTTTGAGTGCCCCTTTGCATCATGTGAAAATTTCAAAAGAAATTCAAAAAATGGGGAAAAGAAAATCCCTAGAGAATTTAATTCAAAAGACCAGATAAAAATTGCTTCCAAAAATTCCTCTGGTATTTTTGAAAAGTCTTATAAATATGCATGATCACATATAAAGTGAAGTGGGTTCCACTCCATGCACCAAGATTTCTCAAAAATTCCAAACAGGGCTTGGAAATTCAATAATACCCCTATTTGATTTGGAATTCAAATTATTTGAATTTCAAAAATCCCCAAACATTGTGTGTGGCTAGCTATATGCATTGAAAGGCCACATAAAAATTTGGAGGATTTATAAAAATGTCTAGCTATTTTATTTAGAAAGACAAAACAAATGGCAGAAAAGAAAACAGAAAGAATAAAGAAAAAGGGCTCACCTGGCTTCCAGCCCAACTCACCCCCACGGCCCAGGCCCACCTTCCCCGCATTGTCGTCTTCCCCAAGCACCTCGGTGGCAAGCCGAGGGCACGCGGCGACGCCACATCGACGACGAGGCGTTCCAGGCCTCCCCCTGGCCTCTAAGCGCGCCACGAGGACACCCCAGATCCCCCGCACTCTTTCCCCCTCTCACTGCTCGCTCTCCCGCTCTCCCTCTCGCGAATCCCGCACCGCCCGAGAGCCACCGGAGCACGCCGTCGTGCTTGGACGTGGCCACCGGCCTCCTTCCGCCCCACCAAGTTGTCCAGCAGCACCGGAACCATCGTCTTCGTCTTCCAGTGCATCCAATCAACCCGAGAGCCCGAGGAGACGACGCCATCTCCAGCGGTTCCCCGCCGGCCACCGCGGGCTTCGAGCTCAAATTGCGTCGCCGTCCAAGCTTCTCCGCCTCCCTGACTTCTCTGCTACCCTCACGGTGAGCTCGCGCTGCGTTTCCCCCATCCCGTGCCTTGTCCCGTGCCCGCGTTTGACATCGCCGCCTATACCGAGCTCCGACCGCCGCGCCATTAGAAAACGCCGTCGCCCTGAAGCCCCTGAAGACCCTCTGCTTGCTCCATGCGACGCAGGTGAGCACGGGGCACGTGCTAGTCCCGTGGCCTCCCGTGCTCCAAATTGAGCTCCGGCGAGCCCTCCGCCGTGGAGATGGTCGCCGCCGGCGAGCCCAGCCATTAGGGCTAATTAAACCTAGCTAATCCCCTAGAGAGACAGAGGTGGGCCCTAGGCCCCCTAATAGCCCCCTCTGTTTAATTAAACAGAGGGAATTAACCCACTGTGGCTGACAAGCCTGGCCCACATGTCAGCCCCCCTACGTCATGCTGACACCAGCATGACGCAGTAATTGATTAAATGAATTAAAAATATTCCAGAAAATATAGAAATTGATTAAAACTTCAATAAATCATAGAAAATTCATACTAACTCCAAATTGAACAAATAATATATGGAAAATTATCAGAAAAATGCAAGGATTATGAATATGGACTTGGTTTTCATGTTTGACCATTTTAAAATGGGGCAACAGTAGCAAATGTGCATATGGCTTAATTTGAATTTGAATTTGGAGTTTGAATTTGCAATTCTTTTGCAATACACTTCAATTAAACGGAATTGTCAACACATCAATACCATGTACATCATGTTTTCACAACTTATCATGTGCTTGTGCATTCTATTTCAATGTTGTCCCCCCCTTTGTTGCTGATTGTTCCGTTAACAGACTTTCCGAGACGGTGATCACCCCCGAAGAAGAAGAAGTCCGTTAAACCCGTGTATCGTCATGAAGGCAAGTAAACCCCATTGATCAGGTCTATAAAAACCCAGTTCCCTCTCTTTCTCGGTTATGGATGTTTAGGAATTCACCACGATACGTTCTACCGCAAGTTGAACCCATTCCTTTGCATGACCTATCATTTCTGCCACAGTATTAAGCTAACCTCAACCTAGCAGATCTAGGAATTACTTGTGATCATCATGTGGCCATTCATCCATGTTATGCTTATGCTATGCTTAGGGTTGTGGAAACATTGATCCATCTTGGGTGATGAATTGATGTTGGTGGCAGTCATGTTCATGTTACTTGTGATGAAAAGGGTGTGGTGAACTTGACTAAACAAGGTGAACGATGAGAGGCTGTGTAGGAGTACACAGTGGGTTGTCTCGTTGAACACTGCCCTAGGCCCCCGAGTTCTTGTGTTGTGATCCAAGACAAAGAGTACTACCACATGTTGGGCAAACAGACCCCCGCTCAACCTACTAACTCACCCCAGTTCAAGTCCAGGAGTCACTAGTTAGGGCTTTCCATTTGGCATATGCATAGAAAAAGAATGAATGAAAGTTTGCATCATTTAGATATGTGGGTGGACCTGTGAGATAGTAAAACCATCTGCTAAGGTGGCGTCTCGGTCGCCTGCATCGTCTGAGTCCGTATCGTTGACCCGGCCGAACTCTTGAGCGGTGAGCAACTCAGATGGTTGATTCCTAGATTAGAGTTGGCTGTGAGGTAAAAGTTATGGAAATTATCCTCGCCGACACCCGCTTGAATGGTGTCGAGGCCAAGGCAGTAACTGATAGTTTCATGTGTGTAGCAGTACACCCCTGCAGGGTAAATAAACTATTCGAATAGCCGCGTCCGTGGTAAGGGACTACTTGGAAAGCTGTGCTTGATTATTAGACAACTTGAATGGATACTCTAAAACTCGCAAGATAAGTGTGAGTGTTATGGTGTGCCTCCTCGTGGGGAAGTCGAGGAAGTATTCATAGTGGTGTATTGGTTGGAGACTTGGTAGTGGACTCGTGTGCGCTTCTTACCTCAAGTCTGGTACTCGTAGTATAGGACTAGCCAAGTCAAAGCTGGCACTTCTGCATGTTGAAACCCCACCTCCCTTTACCTTGAAACTTGAGCATGAGTAGTATACTTTTGATGTAAGTCTTGCTGAGTACGACTTTGTACTCACGTTTTCTTATTCTATGTTTTAGATGAGAAACCAGACCCCGATGTAGTCACCTTTCTTAAGCTCGACGTCGACTAAGCTAGTATAGTTCCAGACAGCAGTCTGGTCCCTCGTGGAAGGGCATGTATGTTGAACAAGGCTTCTCTAAGCCATTTGTTAATCTTGTCTGTACTCAGACCTAATTTTCTTTCGTTGTTTGATGTAATGATGGATCATAGTCATATGATCTTGGTGTACTCTATGTGTAAGTCAATAAAGATATACTTTGTAGAGTTCATGCAATGTGTACCTGCTGTTTACACTAGACATGTATGCTGCGTGTATGTTTATAACATGCATGTCTTAGTGTGGGGTTTGATAGCTTAGTTGTGTTCTTGCCGGTGGTCTTTTATACACCAAGTGTCCCTTAGATGTGCGCAGCTTGGGGCATCGCGATGCGATTGCTCGTGACTCTGTCACATGGCACACTTTGTTGTATGATTGAGCCCGCCCGAGACCCCGACTAAGTGATCGGGCTGGAGTCTGTTTATGTAAGTGTTATGATTCAATCGATAATATGGTTGAGGCGACTTGTCTATGAGTATGGGATTTCACCACCCATAATCATTTAGACTTGTGAGAGGGCGATGAGGACCCATCTCGGTTGATCATCCGGCCTGGATGGGATGCCCCTCACGTTCCATGCTTTCCGAGAGTGTTCTGTGCTTGGCCTTGTCTGCTTAGACAAGTTGGTAAGACTCTCGGCTCTCCATATGATTGAGTTCTGACTGGAATTACATACACATATTCCGGGTCCCGACAGACATGAATATCAAGTCATGAAGAGGTGGTTGTTGCATGGCAATATATCTCGGAAAGGCTATGGAAATGCCTTGATAGGTAGGTACGGTGGCTGTTTTGAGGAAAGATATAAGGACGTTTATGATGACAGAGTGTATCATGCCAAGGGTTTGGATGTACCGGCGAAGGTGGACGCCAACTCTCGGAGTGATAAGAAGGCAATGCACGACACGGGAGAGGCTAGCAAATATTAGGAGGTGGAAGTGTCAACTTTCAATACTTACATTAGTCTGAAGAACTCTTGCACTTATTATCGGTAAGTCTCAATCTAATGAGGAGGTTCACAAAGAGACAAGTACCCCGAGGAGGAGTGTATGGGGGTTTGGTTATCCTTGCGCATCCTCGACTCATGGTACGTGAGTGTACTCTAATATCCAATACCTCCAAAGATTAGCGATCCATCTAGTAGCTAGAGTTCTCAACTAGTTTTGTAGGTTTTGAAAATAAACATGGATTGCCCAAAATAAGACACTATCACTAATAGGCTAGAGCTCTTGACACCAAAACTTCAAACATTACTCACATCAATGCCTCAAAACTATTGCAAGTTACTACTAAAATTAAATAGCAACCTCAATTACCTACTTTCAAGACAAGACACAACTCAGTGCAACAACCAACTCTCTTAACAAGATAAACATGAAAACTAAAGAGAGTTCCAGCAACAAACTAAACAAAAGCCAAGGATCTTTCTAAAGACAAACTAAGACTAAAACTAAACATGGCAGTAGACACGAAAAGATAAAGAACACACAATAGTAAAAAGATAGGCATGAAAAATCCTATGATGTGTTCTAGATTTTTAAAGTGGAGCGTGTTTCTCTCCCACACAAAGTAAGACGGGGTCTAACTTGTTACGAACAGCAAGAAAGTCTAAAGGAAACTAAAAATAAAACCTAAGAGCGAGACGCTCCAAGCATAGCACATAACGCATGAAGTGATAAAAATATAGTGAGACGAAGGACGAACTGATGATCGTTGATGGAGAAGGGGATGCACGGGGGCATCCCCAAGGTTAGACGCTTGAGTCTCCTTGAATATTTGTTGGGGATGCATGGGGGCATCCCCAAGCTTGAGCGCTTGACACTCCTGGATCTTCTTTCATCATCTTCCATCGCACACTTGAAAACCGCCTTCATACATAACTCATCATAAGCTGATTAAAGAGGTTAGTACCCTTAATAAAATATTTTTCCCCACTGGATATAAAGATATTTTGAAGAGCTAATGTTTCTCAAGATTTCTGAAAGGTTTTTGAAAATAAAAAGCAAGCTTAAGGTTTGCAAAAGTAAGGAGAGATAAAACGTGGAAGAATCTGTGAAAAACAGAACAACATGTAGTAAAGAATTTTTTTGGGGTACTTCTGCAACTCAAATCAAAAAACTCAGAACATACGAAAGTTCCGTGATTGTATAGAGCACGCTGTGTAAACAATTCAGCTAAAAAAGATGAACTGGTGATTTGATCCGATTTTTCCCGTCACGAAGACATAATCTTTTTTCTGGACAACATGTCACAACTTTCGCTTCCCTTGTCATATGAGGCTATAACTTGGCACAAAGCTTGAAAATAAAGATACAATGATGTTGCTACAGTAGTAACAATCATCAAGACCACTAAAAAACAGAAGTAAAAACATCTTGGGTTGCCTCCCAACAAGCACTTTCTCTTACGCCTTTAAGCTAGGCATAAGGCAAAAGAAGAATCAAAGGTCTCCAAGATCGTCTGAATCGTAAAAACCTTCAAATTGATTTTCAATAAGCTCATTCTACCTCTTCCTAGGAAAGAGGTAATTACCTTTCGCCTTACCGCATAAGCGTATGAACCCGTTACCAATATCAATGAAGCCTTTCATGGCTCGGAGGAAGTTCCTTCCAAGCACAATGTTGCTTTGGTTTGGCTCCATGACGAAGAAATTGATTGGTGCAATCCTATGAAGGAATGTAACTTGGACTTCTTTTACCTTTACTTTAACCTCTGAAATATCTCCATTAGCATGTTCATGCTAAGATGACAATTTATCCATATCTAGTTTCATAGAATCATAAACTAATTTTGGCATAGTAGAAACCATGGATCCAATATCACAAAAAGCAAGAAAGTCTTGGTTAGAGATGCTAATCCTAACAAAGGGCTCCCAATCATCATCTATCTCCAACATTTATTTCCTGTTGGACTTAAGTTCTTCTACCTTCCTCAATTCTAGAGCATCCATCATCTTTTCAATAGTGGCAAGTCTATCTATTACGGTATCAATACTACGGTCATAAAAAAAATAACTAGATAGAGCATGCAAAATATCAAGAGCTCTAGCTTCATCACACTCTAATCCTTCAGCTATAATATCAAGAGAGTGTTTAAACCACTTAAAAAGACCATGGTAAAAATTCCTAAGGACAATTTTTATAGGTATCCAAGGCATTATTCTTTTGTGTGCTTCAGAAATTCTGTCCCATGCCTTCTTCATATTTTCTCCATCCCTTTGACGGAAATCGAGAACCTCCGATTCCCGCAAAGCACCAAGTCCTAACATGTTCATCTAAACAAGGAGGACTATTACAACAAGATAAATAATTTTTTTGTGATTTTCGATATAAGACACAATGATAAAATTTGAAAGGTAAACTAACAAGACTAAAAAGTAAAGGTAAAAGGTAGTGGGAAACTCCCCTATCTTATCACTCGGAGTACCCGGCAACGGCGCCAAAAATTTGCTTGATACGCGAGAGATGATAATTGATTCTCGCCCTTCGTTGGTTACCCCAAGTGGAAGGTGAGATGTAGGATAGCAAAAAATTTCCCCTATGTAGAGGATAGGGTTTGTCTCTCGTATCACGCCGGCGAGGATAAGTAGGTGTCAACGGCGCACCTGACGCGAACCTGCACACAACACAATTAACTTTGCTCCCAACGAAGTTCAGAGAGGTTGTCAATCTCTTCGGTCTTGTTGTTTACAAAGGATAATAAACACATGATAATGATAAAGATAGCAACTGAAAGTAAATACGGAAAAGGAAATAAGCTTGTAAACAGTGATGAGAATATGGGCCGGGGTCCCGTGATGTTCACTAGTGATGTCTCTCTCCCAAAATACAATAAAACTGCTATGCGAGGTAAACAAATTACAGATGGGAAATTTACACGATTATAAACGCACCGCAATGCTAACTATGCTACAAAAGAAAGGAAGAGGCTCATAAGCATGGGCAATACGCCAAAATAAGTAGACCAAAATCCATCCGCATCTACTACTAATCATCCACCTTGAGATATCTATCCAGAACATCTGGCTGGTATTAAGTTGTGATCCCCACCCAAAGTGTAAACCCAAAGCAATAGACAACTACATTAAAAAGAACTTTGCATAAAGTAAACAATCCTTGCAACCGCGATTACAAGCACCGTTGTTTTCCCCCTTGTGGCTACAACACATCCCCTAGACTCATGTTTCTGTCACTCAAGCGTGTCATCAGGGGGCATGTACCCACAATCGAGCATAACGTTCCCTCTTGGAGTCACTACCTACTACTTGGCCAAAGCAATAAACAACAACGGAGAACATGCAAGAATTACTTAGGAACAAAAATATAAGAGATAAAAACCAAATATATTACTCTATCACAATCTGAACATAATCTCATAATCCATCAGATCCCATCAAACTCAGCATAGCAACAACAGAAGAATTACATATGTGCCTCGATCATGTAGGGCAGCTCACGAAGTCTAAACCATGAAGAACAAAGAGGGGAGGAGAACATCACATAGCTACTGATCACGGACCCATGGTCCAAGGTAGACTACTCACGACACATCCGGGAAGCGTCCATGGTGGAGGAGAAGCTCCCGGAGGTCGATCCTCCCTCCGGTAGGGTGCCGGGAAGGGTCCTGGCGGTGCTCCCGATCTTGGAAGCGAGGCGGCGGTGGAATAGAGTCGAGTTTGCGAAATAGGGTTATGTCTTCGGAGTTTTCCCGTGACAAAGATTAAATAGGCGAAGGGGGCAGCCAGGGGGCCACCAGGGGTCCAGGCGCCCCCTGGCGTGGCCAGGCCCCTGGCCACGCCAGGTGGCCTCTGGCCCCACTTTGGTGTTTCTGGAAGAACTCCGCCGCGCTGATTTTTATCTGATTTTCCCGAATTTTTGGAGCACTTTTTATATCGGGGAAAACTGAAATAGAAAAACAACAGAAACCAGAAATTGGCACTGTGGTGTACTGAGTTAGTAGGTCAGTCCAAATATGATCAAAAGTGTATGAAAGTGTATCTAGATCATAGTAATATCGCACAAAACATGCATGGAACGAGCAGGAATTATCGATACGTTTGGGACGTATCTGTTTGCTACACAAAATGTCTAGAGACCCCCACACTAGCACACTTAACCGTGCCTTCACGGAGCATATCACAAATGCTCTCATCAAAGCTAGGGAGGAGAAGCTTAGGATAGAAGCCTCCATACCTAGGAATCTAGATGATGGTTGGGACCCTATGATTAAAACTAAATTAAATAACTTCTCTTGCTATTCTTTATGCGATGTTAGAGCGAGTACCTCCGTCATGCCCAAAAGAATGTATCATATGTTTGAATTGAAACCTTTTGATTCTTGTTCTTTTGGCATTCGTCTTGTTGATTCTTCTTTAAATAAACCTTTGGGGAAGATCGACGATGTTCTTATCATTGTCAATGACAACTATGTTCCCGTTGATTTTATTATTATGGATATAGAGTGTGAACCTTTATGTCCAATTATTTTGGGACGTCCTTTTCTTCGCACCGTTGGTGCCGTTATTGTCATGAAAGAGGGGAATATAAAATTTCAATTCCCTCTCAAAAAGTGGATGGAAAACTTTCCTAGAAAGAAAATCAAGTTACCATTTGAGTCCGTTACACGGGCTAGCTATTCTCTTTCTCTTGATAAAACTTGATTCTTCTTTTGCCTTATGCCTAGCTTAAAGGCGTAAAAGAAAGCGCTTGTTGTAAGGCAACCCAAGATGTTTTTACTTTTGTTCTTAGTGGTCTTGATGATTTTTACTACTGTAGCAACATCATTGTATCTTTATTTTCAAGCTTTGTGCCAAGTTATAGACTCTTATGATAAGGGAAGCAAAAGTTGTGACATGATGTCCAGAAAACAGATTCTGTCTTCTTGACGGAAAAAATTGGAACAAATCACCACTTCATCTTTTTGAGCTGAATTATTTACACAGCATGATCTATACAATTGTGAAACTTTAGTATGTTCTGAATTTTTTGATTTGAGTTTCAGAAGTACCCCGAAAAAAATTCTCTACTACCTGCTGTTCTATTTTTCACAGATTCTGCCACGTTTTGCCTTTCCTTACTTTTGCAAACCTTAAGCTTGCTTTTTCTTTGCAAAAACATTTTGGAAATCTTGAGAAACAGTATCTCTTCAAGAATATCTTTATATCCAGTGGGAAAAATATATTTTATTAAGGGTACTAACCTCTCTAATCATCTTATGATGAGTTATCTATGAAGGGAGTTTTCAAGTGTGCGATGGAAGATGATGAAAGAAGATCCGGGAGTGTCAAGCGCTCAAGCTTGGGGATGCCCCCATGCATCCCCAATAAATATTCAAGCATACTCAAGTGTCTAAGCTTGGGGATGCCCCCGTGCATCCCCTTCTCTATCAACATTCATCAATTCGTCCTTCGTCTCACTATATTTTTATCACTTCATGCGTTATGTGCTATGTTTGGAGCGTCCCGCTCTTAGGTTTTATTTTATTGTTTCTTTAGCTTTGTTTTCTGTTCATAACAAGTTAGACCCCAGCTTACTTTGTGTGGGAGAGAAACACGCTCCACTCCAATTTAGAACACATCATAGGTTTTTTGATGCTTATCTTTCTAATGTTGTGTGTCCTTTTTCTTTTCGTAGCTACTGCCATGTTTAGTTTTAGTCTTAGTTTGTCTTTATCAAGAGCCTTGGCTTTTGTTTAGTTTGTTGCTGGAACTCTCTTTAGTTTTCATGTTTATCTTGTTAAGAGAGTTGGTTTTTGCACTGAGTTGTGTCCTGTCTTGAAAGTAGGTAATTGAGGTTGCTATTTAATTTTAGTAGTAACATGCAATAGTTTTGAGGTATTGATGTGAGTAATGTTTGAACTTTTGGTGTCAAGAGCTCTATCCTATTAGTGATAGGTGTCGTATTTTTGGCAATCCGTGTTTATTTTCTAAACCTACAAAACTAGTTGAGAACTCTAGCTACTAGATGGATCACTAATCTTTGGAGGGATCGGATATTAGAGTACACTCACGTATCATGAGTCGAGGATGCGCAAGGATAACCAAACCCCCATAAACTTATCCTCAGGGTACTTGTCTCTTTGTGAACCTCCTTATTAGATTGAGAGTTACCGATAATAAGTGCATGAGTTCTTCGGACTAATGTAAGTATTGAAAGTTGACACTTCCACCTCCTCATATTTGCTAGCCTCTCCCGTGCCGTGCATTGCCTTCTTCTCACTCCGAGAGTTGGCGTCCACCTTCACCGGTGCATCCAAACCCTTGGCATGATACACTCTGTCATCATAAACCTCCTTATATCTTTCCTCAAAACAACCACCATACCTAGCTATCAAGGCATTTCCATAGCCTTTTCGAGATATATTGCCATCCAACATTCACCTTTTCAAAACAGCCACTTGTACCTGGAAGGTAAAATATCCTACTGACTTCCTGGTACTTGGTTCAGTGCAAGATAGTTTTTGCCCTATTATCTTTGGTAGGCCCTTCCTCAGCACTTGTGGAGCTATAATTGATTGCAAGAAAGGTAAAGTTTCTATCGAATTCAACGGTGAGCCGTATGAATTTAATTTTTCTAAGTTTTCTAAGCAGCCTCATGGTACTGAATAAATTGCTTCTATTGCTATCTGTAAGGCCCGATATGCGGTGTTGTTCCAGATCTAGATGTTTCCATCCAGATCCGGGGACGAAGCACATATCGGTCCCACCGCGACATATGACATAGCCATATGCCCTGGATTTCCATCATGATATCACAACATTACAGATACAAGGATACAACATCTCATACAATCGGTATACAACTGCCTCAAATACAATACAATAGCGGAAGATACCGGTCTGGGTACAGACTACAAGAAAATGCCTAGTGGCAAAGAGAAAAAACATCGATCCTCATAACCACACGGGTCCAGGCCCTCCGCCGGGATTCGCCTAACTAGTCGTCGTCGAGTCTCCACGTGAAACGTCGGTCACCATAGTCGTTGTCGATCAAGAACCCTGAAAAGAGTTTGGGGGTAGTATCATGAGTACAGAGGTACTCAGTATCCAACTGTAGTGGTAATCTAACCCAGCAAGGATTTCATCACTCTTCATTCTAGGACAACTAGTAGTTTACGGTAAGGATGGGGTAAGTGGTGAGGTTGCTGCCGCACTAGCATTTATAAAGTGGCTTACGATCTAGAGAGTAAGAGAAGAAGCCAAGCATTCGATGAGGAATCGCCTCCAACAAGTCTGCTATCAACTAATTACGCAAACATAACACCTATCCTATCCTTGTCCTCCTCTTTGCATCTCGATGAAGAAGAAGAAGTCAAGGCACACACGCGTTGATCAAGTTATATTAAGATTATCTCAGTTGTTGTTGTCTATGAAAAAGGAGTAGGTCTCAAGTCGTCCATAACCGTGGACACGGCTTCTCCAAAAGATTTAACCCTGCAGGGGTGTACCAACTGCCCATTACAAGGCTCCGCACGCACACCCATCTCTCCCAGTTGCTACCCATTATAGGAAATTATTTTATGATTTAGTTCCGAGAGATCCGAAAGGACAGGTCCCTCTAACTAACAACGAACAAATCCGGGTGGCCCCCGGTGAGTCGACACCCAACTCAAAAGCCGGCCGCGCTCTCAAATCGATCTCTACCGTCTGTCGCAGGTTTGGATAGCCGGTTAATCACACATGGGAAACCGGGTCCTCAGCTGAACAAGGTGGGCCAGCAAGGGAACTATGTCCTGATACGTCCAAAATGCATCAATATTTTATATAGTAATTTTTTCTTATTCACTGATATATTTCATGATATGATGCTATTCTTATGTTGTTTTGGCTTATTTTACACAGTTTTCAACTTTCCGGTGCCGAAGCAGCAGATGCAGGATTCAGCGGTAAAAAGTGGACGCTGAGTTGATGAAGAAGAACACCTCCAAATTACCTAAAAATTGACGGAGGCTGTTTTCCAGAAGGATCACGAAGACACACAAAAGAGCGACCAGAGGGGGGCCACAGGGTGCCCAGGCGGCCACCTGGCGCGGCCCCACCCCTGGCCGCGCCGGGAGGGCGCCTGGACCCCCGGGGCCACTCCCGGCTCCCACCTCTGGCCTATATACTCCTCGTCGTCCAAAAACCCTAAAACGGAGAGAGTTTCCGGAGTTCCGCCGCCGGTCCGTGGCGGAAACCTACAGAGAAGAAAAGCCATCTCTGGCGGGAAGATTCCGCCGGGTAGATCACCTCCCGGAAGGGGAGATCGTCGCCATCGTCATCACCATCGTCACGGGCATCATCGAGATCATCATCAACATCATCCCCATCATCAGCACCACCTCCACCTCCATCCAATCTTGTCTCACAATTGCAACTCGCGTTGTAATCCGTACTATCTATCCTCTCTACTCTATCGGTGTTGATTACTACTTTGTGGTGAATGCTATTGAGTTTTGTTGGAGAAATATTATTGTGTTCAGATTGTTTATCATCTATTTATCCCCACTGATCATGATCTCTTTTATGTCTTGTGAGTAGTTACTTTAGTTCTTGAGGACATGGGAGAAGTCTAGTTGTTAGTAGTCATATGATGTTGAAGTAATATGTGTTGGTTGATGTTTAAGTTGTGTTGTTATTTTCCTAGTGGTGTTGTGTGAGTCGAACACTCAACACTTCGCCTTATCAAGGACCTAGGGGAATACATTGTGTACAAAGAATGCTTACGGTGGGTTGCCGGAGTGACAGAAACCTAAACCCCAGTTCGCACGCTTTTGCACAAGGGAACAATGGGTCACCGATCGTATTGCTATGGTTAGGCTTTTGCCTTAAATACTATGTTGTATTTTTGGATGCTTGCAAGGTGTTTAATCATAAGAATGCACTGATCTTAGTCTAGAGGGTGCACTAGCATAAATCCACCCACTCAACACTTATCAACACAGCACATAGTACCGATACGGAATATGGCGAAAGCACATGACTACCTCTCCCGTGTGTCCTCAAGAACACTTTGGCTTTTATAAGTTCATTTCCTAGGCCTCTCCTTTGCTCAGAAAGGATTGGGCCACTCGTTACTCTCCAGTGCCTTTTTCTTTGCTCGTTTTTACTTTCCTGTCGCTTATACCAAGAAAACCCCTAAAAAGTTATCTTTCAGTGCCTGCAGTTATCTCCTTACCAAAGTCACTTGCTATTACCTTCTGCTCCTCGTTGGGTTCGACACTCTTACTTTTCGAAAACGCTGCAATCGATCCCTTACGTTGTGGGTCATCAAGTAATGTTTTCTGGCGCCGTTGCCGGGGAGCGTAGCGCTACTAGTAAGTGAAGCTGGTAAGGAAGTATTTATATTTCTGTTTTTTTTAATTTTGCTGTTGCTACTTTTGTCCTTATGAACACCCCTACTCTTGGATCGTTGTTCTTGGGGAGCCGCCCCACCACTAAGGTAGTCACTCCTGCCCCTACTGAAATTGTGCCTTATAAGATACCATCTGGTATTATCGATTATGTCTTAGCTAATCGCTATGCAGGAGACAGACATCCAGGTGAACACTTGCTATATTTATCACAACTATGTTCATTATTCAAGCTTGCAGGTGTGTCACTGGAGTTCGTTATGAAGAAATTATTCTCTATATCGCTTACAGACAAAGCTTCAGATTGGTATAAGCTCCTCGATAACTCACATTCTCTTAATTGGGAAGAGCTTATGTCCCTCTTTTATACAAAGTTTTACCCTCTTCATGAAGTTCATCTTTTATAACTTTAGGTCTCGTGACGGAGAGAGCATCGCTCAAGGTTGGGGGAGACTTAAATCCCTAATGTTCAAATGTCCTATCCATAAGCTTCCCGAAGATATTATACTTACAAATTTTTATGCCAGGCTTTCTCGTTAGGACAAGGAAATGCTGGATGCCTCCTCTAGCGGGGTATTTCAGACAAAGAGCGTTGAAGAAAGATGGGATCTCATCGAAAGAATCCAGAAGAATACTGAAGATTGGGAAATTGATAAAGGTATTGAACCTTTTATAAATTATGAGCATGATTACATTGAGAGCTATGTGAAAACTGATTATTTTAATACCTTTTGCTCTAAGATTGGTCTGGATTCCCATCTAATGATTGATTTTTGTAAGAACTTTGCCTCTCATGTTGATTCTTCTAAGATGAAGAAGGATCAGTACCATAAGCCTTTTAAAGAAGTGCCTATTGATATTCACGTTGCTGATCCTATTTTGCCTGCAGTTATATATGAACAACCCCCTTTTCCTTCAAGAATAAGGGAGCACTCTTTTGTGACAGGCATCATAAATAAAAGTGAGAGAAGAACAGGCGAACCTGAAGACCAGATCAGAGTCGATCCTCAAGTTGCTATGGTTAAAGATTTAGTTACTAATGATGTTTCAGATTCTATTATAAATTTTTGTGCTGTTTCAACTAACATTGTCACAACCAAGAATAAAAGCCCAATTTCAGGTACACCAGTTATAGCTGTTAAAATAGGAGATCATAATTATTACGGGCTATGCGATCTGGGATCAAGTGCTAGCGCAATTCCTTATTCGCTTTATCAAGAGATCATGAGTGAGATTTCACCCTGTGAACTCGAAGAGATTGATGTTACTATTCATCTTGCAAACAAAGCTACTATCTCTCCTATCGGGATTGTGAGAGATGTTGAAGTCCTATGTGGAAAGGTAAATTATCCTACCGACTTTCTTGTACTTGGTTCAGTACAAGATAGTTTTTGTCCTATTATTTTTGGTAGACCTTTTCTCAAAACTTGTGGAGCTATTATAGATTGCAAGAAAGGTAAAGTTTCTGTTGAATTCAATGGTGAGCCATATGAACTTAACTTTTCTAAGATCTCTAAGCAGCCTCGTGGTACTGAATTACCTAGTGATGATAAAATTATTGAAAGTATTTCTTCTATAGCTATTCCCCCTAATGATCCTTTGAAGCAATAAATGGAGGACCACGAGAATGATACTCATATGCAGGAAAGAAACGAAATTGATGAAATCTTCTTGAGACAACCTGCTATCCTGAAGCACAACCTTCCGGTTGAACCTTTAGGAATTCTATCCAAACCAAAAGAAGACCCGGTGTTTGATCTCAAACCTCTTCCCGATACGCTCAAGTATGCTTATTTAGATGAGAAGAAAGTATATCCTTTTATTATCAACTCTAGCCTTTCAGGATATGAAGAAGAGAGATTATTGGAGACACTTCGTAAACACCGTGGTGCAATTGGCTATACCCTTGATGACCTTAAGGGAATTAGTCCATCTATCTGCCAACATACTATCAACTGATACGTCTCAAACGTATCTACTTTTCCAAACACTTTTGCTATTGTTTTGCCCTCAATCTTTGTCAGATACCTCTGTTAGGTATGTGCTAGGGTTAGCTAGTGCCTTTGCATCATGTCAAAATTTCAAAAAGAAATCTTGGAAATCAAATTCAAAATCAAAATGGGAGAAGGAACACCCCCCAGATGAATTAATTAAAAAGGCCAGATAAAAATCTTTTCCAAAAATTCATGTTAGAGTTTTGAAAAGTCTTATAAATGAGTGTGATCACATATCAAGTGATGTGGGACCCATCCCATGCTCATAGATTTTTCAAATATTCAAACAGTACATTGGAATTAAAGAAATCCCCCTATTTGATTTAAAATTCAAATCATTTGAATTTTAAAAATGTTGAAAGCTTATGAGTGGCTAGTTTATAATATTATGAGGCCACATAAAAGTTTTCAGCATTTAATAAAATGTTTAGCTATTTATTTTAGCTAAACAGAACAAATTACAGAAAAACAGAAAGGAAAGATTAAACAGAATAGGAAAAGACTTACCTGGGGCCTAGGCGAAGACGGCCCACCCAGCCTAGCCGGCCCACCAGGGGCAGGGGAGTCTTCTTCCCCACCCCGCGCCTCCAAGCTGCTCGGTGGAATGCCACCGAGCCAGCCGTGGACGCCACGTCGCCGCCGAGAGCTTCCAGGCCTCCCCGTGGCCCCTTCTCGCGCCTGGAGACGCCTCTCTCCCGTCCTGATCCATTCCTCCCCTCCAGCGCGACTCCTTCCTCCTCCTTCGCCGATTTCTTCCTCCACCCGAGAGCGCCGCCGCTCGCTGTCGCAAGAACTCGTGACCATCGACGTCAAGGAGTCAAGCCAAGGTGTCCAATCGCTTCGCCGTCGTCGTCTTCATCGAACTGCAGAAGGAATCGAAGCCGGACGCCTCCCCGAGCTCGCTAGCTTCATCGTCTTCATCGCCGACCGCCGTGGATCGAGTTCGAATTCCGGCAACTCCAGCGCCTCCCCGAGCAAGCCACCACTCCAGACAGTTTCAGGGTGAGCTTGCAAACGAAAACCCTCACCTTTCCCCCTCCTTTACTCGCTCTAGCCGGATCCGCCATGGATGCCGAGGCAATTCGCCGCCATGGATGAGCTCGAGGTCGCCCCTGTGCCCCTTCGACTCAGCCAGCGCGTGCGTTTGGCTCCTGAGCATGATAGCTTTCGAACGCGAGTGAATTCAGCCCGATCCGTGCACGGTAGCGTCGTCTACGACTTCGCCCTGGTTCTGTTGCCGCCGGAGTCGTCGCCGTCGTCGATTCCGAGCACCCCGCGAACCCCCGATGCCTCCAGAAGACGCGGGAGACCTCCAGGAGCAAGTTGGTGCCCTCCGTTTCCCCTCCCGTGGCCGGAATCGTCCTCCCCGTGCAGCGCCGCCGTGGTCCAGTCGCCGGCGTCAAGCCGCCGGCGAGTCAGCCCTTAACCCCCCGGTTAATCACCTAATTAGTGACCCCTGGGTCACTGACCAGTGGGCCCAGTGGCTTAATTAAGCCACTGGATTAATTTAACCCACGGGTTAAGTTAACCCAGTCAATGACAGGTGCGACCCCCTTGTCAGCCCCCCCTGACGTCAGCACTTGCGCAATAAATCGAATTTATGAATTTCCAAAAAATCCAGAAAATACCCCAAACTTTGGAAATTCATAGAAAATTCATATTAACTCCAAATTGGACAAATAATATATGAAAAATGATCAGGAGAAAATTATCTTTCCAAATATGCAACTTCCAACTCTGTTTGAGTTGAATTTAAAATGTGATCAGTAGCATTTGCTATTTGATTTAAATGAAATTAAATCAAATTCAATTCAAATATTTTGGCAACTTGAACCATGGCAACATGCTACATTTCACTTACACATCAGAGGCATATCATACACATTTGAAGATAATTTAAAATGATCAAACTATATCACATATAACTTGGTTAATGTTGAATTCAAATGTGGAGTTTGAATTTGCATTTTAAATGCAATATATTCCACTTGAATGGAATTGCCTCACACATGAAAATTATACTTCAAGCTTTAACATTCCATCATGTGCTTGAGCATTGCATTCATATTGATTGCTACTTCGTGCTTTGTTTGCCGAGTAGAGGTGGAACCGGAGCAAGAGGTCACCCCCTTCGTTGAAGATCCAGAACCCGAACCTCGTCAGCAAGGCAAGCAAAACCCCATTGATCATGTCGATAAAATCCCACTTCCCTCTCATGTCTCGCTTATGCATTGTTTAGGATGATCACCATGCTTCGTTTCTACCGCATAGATGAACCCATTCCTTTGCATGACCTATCATTTTGTCACAGTAGTAAGCAAACCACAATCCTAGCAACTGTAGGAGTTGTTTGATATCATGTGGCCCCTGCAAATGTTACCGCTTATTGCATGCTTAGTATGATACCATGTTGTTACTGTGATGTGAGTCGGGATGGGAATGATCATGTTGATGATGGTAGAAAAGTGTTGGTGAATCGACCCTAATACAAGGTGAACGATGAGAGGCTGTGTAGGAGTACACGGTGGGTTCTCTCGTTGAACACCGCCCTAAGTCCGAGTTCTTGTGTGGTGATCCAAGATGAAGAGTACAACCACACATTGGGCTCACTGACCCCTCTCAACCTATTAACTCATCCCTTTCGATGTCCAGATGTCGCAGTAGTTCGGAGTTCTGGTAGGCCTGTGGCCTGGATGCTAAGTGAGAGAACGGCTCACCCGAGACCGGCTTATGCACCACGCACACATCGCTTGGGTCCACTTCGGTAAACCGGCCGGGTTCACGATTGTGGTAACCAACCCAAGTAGGCGGCTTTCTTGGACTAGATAGGCTATGAGGTAACAGTTGTGGTGAGCATCCTCGCTGGCACCCCTTGAATGGTGTCGAGATCAAAGGCGGTAAATGATGGTCATGTGTGTGTAGCGGTACACCCTTGCAAGGTTAACAAAACTATTCGAATAGCCGCGTCCGCGGTTATGGACTAATTGGAAAGCTTAGCTTGATTATTAGATAACTTGAACCGGATACTTCTAAAACACACCAAGATAAGTGTGAGTGCTATGGCGTGCTTTCTCGTGGGGAAGTCGAGGAAGGCACCATAGTGGTGTATTGGTTGGAGAAAGTAGTGGACTCGTGTACGCTTCTTACCTCAAAGTCTGGTACCCGTAGTTCAGGATTAGCCAAGTCAAAGCTGGCATTTCTGCAAGTAAACCCCACCTCCCTTTACCTTGATACATGTGCATGAGTAGTATAGCTCCTATGTAAGTCTTGCTGAGTACGCCTTTGTACTCACGTTTGCTTAATATATGTTTTAGATGACGCCACTGACCCCGAAGGTGGCTTCTTCATCGAGCTGGACGACTGAAGTTAGGCTAGTCTAGTCCCAGTCAGCAGACTGGTTCCCTCGTGGAGGGCTTTATGTTTGAATAAGGCTTCTTAAGCCAATTTGTTAAACTTGTCTGTACTCAGACATAATTTGCTTCCGCTTTATGTTGTAATGTTGGATCACATGTATGTGATCTCTGTGTGTACTCTATAAGAGTTATAAATAAAATGTACACTTTGTAGAGAATTGCAATGGTACCTACTGTTCATACAAGGCATGTGTGCTGCGTGTATGTTTATAACATGCATTTCTTTGTATGGGTTTTCGAGACCTTAGTTGTGTTCTGGCTGGCGGTCTTTCATACACCAAGTGGCCCTTAGATGTGCGCAGCTTGGGGCATCGCGATGCGATTGCTCGAGACTCCGTCTCGTGCACACTTTGTGGTATGGTCGAGCCCGCCCTAGACCCCGACTAAGTGATCGGGCTGGAGTAAGTCTATGTAAGAGTTTTGAGATAGTCAATAGTATGGTTGAGGCGACTTGTCTTTGAATATGGGAGTTCACCACCCATATCATTAGACTTGTGTGCGGACGATGAGGACCCATCACAGTTGATCATCCGGCCTGGATGGGATGCCCCTCACGTACGATGCTTTCCGAGAATGTTCAGTGCTTGGCCTTGTCTGCTTAGACAAGTGGGTGCGGTTCTCGGCTCTCCATATGATTATGTCTTAACTGTACTTGCATACGCTAACCCCGGGTCCCGACAATCTTGCATGATTTGGACGAAACTAACCCGGACTAACGCTGTTTTCAGCAGAGCTGCCTGTATGGTTTATTTGTGCGCAGGAAAATGGATTTTTAGACGTCCCAGAAAATTCCCAGAAAATTACCTGAAAATCCACGCACCCGAAGGAGCCAGATGCCAGAAGTGGGACCAGAGGGGAGCTCTGGGGGCCCCAAGCGCCCCCCTGGCGCGGCCAGGGGTGGGCCCGCGCCCTCTAGACGCCTGGGCTGCTCCCCCCTCCTCTGGTGCCCTACCGAGGCTCCTATTTATCCCCGTGACGAGAAAACCCCAGAGCAGAAGTCGTTTTCCCAGTTTCCGTCGCGGAGCCGCCGCCACCCTCTGTTCTTCTTCGGGAGGGCTAATCTGGAGGCTGATTTGGCCTCCAGAGAGGGGATATCGTCGCCATCGTCATCACCATCGCCACTCCATCCATCCTCCATGACTTCTTTTCATATGTGTGAGTAATTCCCTGCTGTAGGCAAAGGGGATGGTAGGGATTGGATGAGTTTAATCATGTAATAGTTCGTCAGATTGTTGGGGGCATGTTGCCTATCATCTACTTTGGTGTTTATCATCTTTGCTACAATTCGTTGTTCTTAATGCTTGTCACTTTGGGCCCGAGTGCCATGTTTTCAGATCTGAACCTTATGTGTTCTCATGAATATATTTGTGTTCTAGATCCTATCTATGAGTTGTATGCACCTATTATGGCCCGGAACCGGCGATCCCAAAGGTGAAAGCTTGGGACACCAAAGGGGACGGTCCATAATTTGAGGATTCCATGTATCCATTGAGTTTATTGCTTTGTTCCGGTGCTCTTTGACAGGAGCACCTTAATCTCCATAAGTTCCTTTTGGCCCCGTTCGTAGCGGGATGGTAGGACAAAAGATGTTGTGCAAGTTCTTATTGCAAGCACGCACAACTGCCTACGGGATACATGCCTATTGTTTGATATTTTCCTAGATGATCATTGCTTTTCTGTGTGCCTTGCCCCGTGTTAGAATCTATTATATGTTTACTCTCATCCATGCAGCGCCCAACCATCCATCTCCCTAGCCTACAGTATTTTCATTCCTGCTGGTCGTTAGTTATTACTTTTGTTGTTACTTTTGCTGTTGCTACCATCACTATCATATTATCGTTACTACTTATCTATCGTTGCAAGCAAGTATATTTCAGGTGCGGTTGAATTGACAACTCAACTGTCAAAGCTTATAAATACTCTTTGGCTCCCCGTGTGTCGAATCAATAAATTGGGTTAACTTACCCGTGAAGACTATCTCAATCCCTTACGCCTGTGGGGCATCAAGCTGCGTTTTCTGGCGCCGTTGCCGGGGAGCATAGCAATATTTACAAGTCTACTTGAAGTATCCTGCCTGCTGCATATCATCCTCTATGGGTAAGAAAGGAGACCCCAAGGTTCCGATCTTACCATCCCGTACAAGAAAAGGTACTGTTCTGAACACTAGTGCTACACTTGATTCACCTTATGTTATGAGTAACTTTACTTCACCACCACTACATGATGCTTCTATTGAGTCTGTTACTATATCCGATACTTTTGATGATGCTTCCACTACTCTTGATGATGCTATAGTTATATAGTTACTCTGGGTATGTAAGGGAACAACGTAAGGCTTCTTTTTTCTCCTTACCCCCTTCGTTCTGAGTTCTGAGTCACCCTCATCTTGTTCTACGGGAAGATAGGACTAGGCTCTCCTCTGTCTGTTTAGCACATCTCGTTGGTTGCTTCCCTATAGCCGTAGGAAAGTGGTGTCAGGTTTTCCTAGCATTGTTATAATGCTGATTTCTTACATCGTATTATGTAAGTGTTGTTTTCATGATTGAAAGAAATTGTCATTTCTTACAATTACAGCCATTATGCTGTCCGAGTCATTCCAGGTTTATCTCATAATCTGATGCATTTGCAAACTCCTTTCTGTTTCAGATGGCAGATCTTCCCCCTCGGCAGATTGTTCGTTTGACCAGGTGCCTCGGTGTGCGTGGCCATCCCGCCACGTTGATCGAGATGATGTCCTATGTGGGATATCGATGGTACCCTGAGTATACCATCGAGGAGCAGTTCCACGACTTCAACCAGACGCAGTTCCATTGCATTGTCCGGATCTACCCACACCACGTTGGAGTCACCCAGCCTATCCACTTTGGACATGGCATCGGCGTTACCGAGAACATGGCTGTGCAGGATGCTGCATATTCATGTATTACACTGCTGAGAGAGGAGCACACCATGCTGAGAGAGACTTCTTTCCGCTATATCCCTGCTGCACTTCCAGGAGAAGAGGGATATTACACCGGACTCTACTCAGATCACTCTGCAGAGGATCCAGCACTCCAGGTGACTGCTAGGTTTGCTAGTGACAGAGATCGTGATGCACGCGCTCTCCGTTTTGCTCCACGCTACTCGTGTTCGTCTGTATCGAGCACTGACGCTCTTGGCACCCTTTGTGAGCGTGGGATCAGTGGAGTACGATGCGATCTATCCAGTGAGGACCCAGATGCCTTCTCGAGTTGCTTGGCCCGAGATTGGAGGAATTTTTCCACCCCGTGGTCCTTTGCTTCCACCCTACACTGGACCTAGGCCCCATCCTTGCCCAAATGGATATCAGGGTCCACAAGCCTCCGTGTTTTCCGATGGTCACCTCCAGCTACCGGGATACGCGGGTAACTTTTATGAGGACTACTATGGAGATGGAGATGAGTGAGACCGCCTGTGGTCTTACTTAGTGAGGATGTAGTAGTATCCTAGTATATTGTAAGCAAGGTGTCTAAGTTCCAGAGGCTTAGATAAATAATGTATAGGAAGTCAGAGTGCCTCTGAAGGATGTATCATCTTCATCACGTTTGTATTAGCTTAGTGCTTGTACTAAAACGATGTATGGTTTGTATGACAGCTTGTGAATATATGGCTTGTATGCTTTTATCACCATGTTGTCAAGATGATTACTTCCTTTACTCTGTAATCCTTCCAGTACTTCAATACCTTGATTAGACTCTTGAAATCAACTCTGTTTGACTTTGGATTTTTCACCTTCAGGATGTCTCAAGGTACACGTGGCCAGATTGGTCGTAACCAAGGTCGTGGGAACGACCAGGAGGAAGGCAACCTTCCACCCCCACCCACGATGGCCCAAGTTCTGATGGAGGTCGAGAGGAACCGCCGTGACTCTCACCACCTGCTGGAAGTCATTGCACGCAACACCACTCAACAGCGCAATGAGCTGGTGTCTCTGAACGACTTCATCCGGCTTCATCCCCCGGTTTTCAGTTACTCCACCGAGCCCCTTGACGCCGATGACTGGCTCCGCAGCATCGAGAGGAAGCTCCAAGCAGGCCATGTTGCAGATGGCGACAAGGTCAATTATGCCACCTATCACCTTGAAGGTGCAGCAAGCTCTTGGTGGGAGAATTTTCTGAATATGCGTCCCGTTGGACCACCAGCATCTTGGGAGGAATTCTGTGCGTCCTTCCGCGAGCACCACATCCCCAAGGGTCTTATGGACCGCAAGCGTGAGGAGTTTTGTAACCTCACTCAAGGCAGAAGAACCGTGGACGAGTTTAGTCGTGAGTTCAACCGACTTGCTCGTTATGCAACTGAAGAAGTCTCCACCGACTCCAAGAAACAAGAGAGGTTCCGTCGTGGCCTCAACTCCGGACTCCGTCGCGAGCTCAACCTTCATGACTTTGCCACATTCCAGGTCCTTGTCAACAAGGCCATCAAGGCAGAGGACATGAACACCCCCAACGACTTTCGCAAACACCCCAGAGATGAAGGTTCATCCAGCTCTGGTTCCCAGAAACGCAAGATCTGGATCCCAAACAGCATGTTCCGCCAGAACAACCCATCGAGGCCATCCTATGTGGCGCCTCGTCCACCCACCCAGTTCCACCCAGCTCCACCAAACCACCCAGCTCCACGCACTGTTTTCGGAGCTTGTTACAAGTGTGGTCAGGCAGGCCACTACTCTCGCGAGTGCCCCCAGAACCAGGTCCAGAACCAAAATGCTCCACCACGTGCCGGAGGCAGAAACAACAACAACAATGGTTGTGGCAAGCCACCCCAGAAGGTCTACACCGCCAAACCCGCTCCTCCCGCCACTCGTGGACGTCTGAACCAGGTTGCCGCTGAAGAGACTGACGACACCACTGACGTCATTCTTGGTACGCTCCCAGTCAATTTTGTTCCTACTTCCGTTCTTTTCAACCCAGGAGCATCTCATTCATTCATGTCGGAAAGTTATGCACTTCGCCATGAGTTACCCTTTGTTGAATTTTCCACCCCGATGGTTATTCAAACTCCAGGGTCAAGATGGCAAACTAATAGAGTGAGCCATGGTAATCAAATTGCAATTGAGGGTTTAGTATTCCTTGCTTCACTCATAGCCCTCAAGTCTTCAGACATTGATGTCATCCTTGGCATGGATTGGCTGTCAAGACAAAATGCCTATCTGGATTGCAAAGGCAAATCCATGAAACTCACCCACCCTTCGGGCAAAACCATCAACTATACCTCACCCAGAACAAGAACCCAAGTGCATTCTTTGAATGTACTCCCCCTTCCCGAACTTGAAGATATTCCGGTGGTTCGTGACTTCCCGGATGTCTTTCCTGAAGAGCTGCCGGGCATGCCACCCGACAGATGTGTAGAATTTATAGTGGATCTTGTTCCAGGAACCGCACCAATTTCCAAACGCCCTTATAAAATGGCCCCACATGAGTTAGCTGAGCTAAAAACCCAACTTGATGCTTCGTTGGCAAAAGGCTTCATCCGCCCTAGCTCATCGCCATGGGGTTGCCCCGTTCTGTTCGTAAAGAAGAAAGATGGAACAGAAAGGATGTGCGTAGATTATCGCCCGCTAAATTTAGCGACGATAAAGAACAAATACCCACTGCCCAGGATCAATGATCTTTATGATCAACTTGCAGGATCCTCCGTCTTCTCCAAGATGGATTTGAGATTAGGTTATCATCAGATCAGAATACGAAACGAGGACATTCCCAAAACGGCTTTTACTACTCGTTATGGTCTTTACGAGTACACCGTCATGTCCTTTGGTTTAACCAATGCCCCCGCCACATTCTCACGCTTGATGAATTCGATCTTCATGGAGTACCTAGATAAATTTGTTGTGGTTTATCTCGATGACATTCTAATCTACTCGAAGAACGAAGGAGATCATGCCGAACACTTAAGGCTGGTATTGATGAAGCTTAGAGAGCATCGCCTGTACGCTAAATTCTCCAAGTGTGAATTCTGGCTACCAGAAGTG
Organism: Bromus sterilis; assembly: GCA_950022295.1. Taxonomy (NCBI): domain Eukaryota; kingdom Viridiplantae; phylum Streptophyta; class Magnoliopsida; order Poales; family Poaceae; genus Bromus; species Bromus sterilis. Next base: position 338,295,615 of record OX465596.1, on the reverse strand, counting down.
ACCTACTTAGGCCACGTGATTTCTGCAAAAGGCATTGCTGTGAATCCCGAGAGAGTTCAGGCCGTCCTTGACTAGACTCCACCTGAATCGGTTAAGCAAGTTAGGAGTTTTCTTGGCCTAGCTAGCTATTGTCGTCGCTTCGTCGAGAACTTTTCTAAAGTTGAAAAGCCTCTAACTGAACTCCTCAAGAAAGATAAGAAATTCCAATGGACTCCCAAGTGCGAGGAAAGCTTTCAAGAGCTAAAAAGAAGATTGACTTCCGCACCCGTACTTGCACCTCCAGACACCAAAACGGATTTCGAGATCTATTGTGATGCATCACGGCAAGGGTTAGGATGCATACTTCTGAAAGATCGACATGTGGTAGCTTATGCTTCACGCCAGTTGCGGCCACATGAAGAGAACTATCCTACCCATGACCTTGAACTCGCTGCCGTAGTTCATGCCCTAACAACTTGGCGACATTACCTCCTTGGTAATCGTTGTGAGATTTATTCCGACCACCAAAGCCTCAAATATATTTTCACCCAGCCAGATCTTAACCTCAGGCAAAGACGCTGGATTGAGTTGATAAAAGATTACGACGTAACAATTTCTTACACCCCAGGCAAAGCCAATGTCATGGCTGATGCACTAAGTCGTAAGTCGTACTGTAACAACCTCATGTTGCAGCAGTATCAACCACTTCTTCATGAGGACTTTCGCAAGCTCAATCTTGAAATTGTTCCTCATGGCTATCTTTCTACCTTGGTGGCGAAACCAACTCTTGAGGATCAAATCATAGTTGCCCAAAGGCGTGCACGAGGTGTTCGCCGGATCAAGGAGAACATTGCTAGCGGAGTTGCTAAATGTTTCTCCACAGATAGCAAAGGAACGGTATTATTTGAAAATCGTTTAGTAGTACCTAAGAATAGGGAACTAAGGCAACTCATCCTCAAGGAAGCCCATGACACACCCCTCTCAATTCTTCCCGGTAGCACGAAAATGTACCGAGATCTACGCCAGAGATTTTGGTGGACTAGGATGAAGAGAGACATTGCTCAATTTGTTGCCGAATGTGATGTTTGTCGTCGCATTAAGGCAGAACATCAAAGACCTGCTGGTACACTTCAACCCTTTTCCATTCCTGAGTGGAAATGGGACAAAGTCGGTATGGACTTCATCACCGGCTTTCCAAGAACCCAGAATGGAAACAATGCCATATTCGTTGTCATAGATAGGCTTTCCAAAGTTGGTCACTTCCTTCCGGTTCGCGAGTCTATAACTGCTAGCTAGTTAGCAGACTTGTACATCTCCAGAATTGTATCCCTTCATGGTGTTCCTTTGGAAATCAATTCTGATCGCGGTAGCCTTTTCACCTCTAGATTTTGGGGAAGCTTCCAACGTGCTTTGGGAACTCATCTCTCCTTTAGTACGGCTTTCCATCCTCAGTCTAGCGGTCAAGTCGAAAGGGTTAACCAGATTCTTGAAGACATGCTCAGAGCTTGTGTTATCTCATTCGGAAAGAATTGGGAGAATTCTCTTCCATTTGCCGAATTTGCTTATAACAATAGTTTTCAATCTAGTCTGAACATGGCTCCTTTTGAACTCCTTTATGGACGACGATGTCGAACACCACTAAACTGGTCTGAAACCGGTGAAAGACAATTCTTTGGACCGGATATGATCAAGGAAGCAGAAGAACAAGTTCGCATTGTTCGTGATCAATTGAAAGCAGCCCAGTCTCGTCAGAAAAGCTACTATGATCGTCATCATAGGCAAGAGAGCTACAATCTGGATGAGAAGGCTTACCTTTGGGTTACTCCTCTGAAGGGAACCCAACGTTTCAGTATCAAAGGCAAGTTGGCCCCACGTTACATCGGACCTTTCCGCATTATTGCTAAACGTGGAGAAGTTGCCTACCAACTTGAACTACCCCCGCACCTTTCCCGAGTACACGATGTATTCCATGTGTCCCAACTCAGGCATTGCTTCAAGGACCCCATCCGCGAAGTCGACCATGAAACGCTTGATCTCTAAGATGACCTTTCTTATCGAGAATACCCCGTTCGTATTCTTGATTCCGCAGAGCGTGTCACTCGTCGTCAGAAGATTAGGTTTCTGAAAGTGCAATGGTCACACCACTCTGAAAGAGAAGCCACGTGGGAAAGAGAAGACCGTCTCCTTACCGAGTACCCCTCCTTTCTCCCGCAGACTTCTGAATCTCGGGACGAGATTCTTTTGAGTGGGGGCGAGTTGTCAGATCCCTCTGTTAGGTATGTGCTAGGGTTAGCTAGTGCCTTTGCATCATGTCAAAATTTCAAAAAGAAATCTTGGAAATCAAAGTCAAAATCAAAATGGGAGAAGGAACACCCCCCAGATGAATTAATTCAAAAGGCCAGATAAAAATCTTTTCCAAAAATTCATGTTAGAGTTTTGAAAAGTCTTATAAATGAGTGTGATCACATATCAAGTGATGTGGGACCCATCCCATGCTCATAGATTTTTCAAATATTCAAACAGTACATTGGAATTAAAGAAATCCCCCTATTTGATTTAAAATTCAAATCATTTGAATTTTAAAAATGTTGAAAGCTTATGAGTGGCTAGTTTATATTATTATGAGGCCACATAAAAGTTTTCAGCATTTAATAAAATGTTTAGCTATTTATTTTAGCTAAACAGAACAAATTACAGAAAAACAGAAAGGAAAGATTAAACAGAATAGGAAAAAGACTTACCTGGCGCCTAGGCGAAGACGGCCCACCCAGCCCAGCCGGCCCACCAGGGGCAGGGGAGTCTTCTTCCCCACCCCGCGCCTCCAAGCTGCTCGGTGGAATGCCACCGAGCCAGCCGTGGACGCCACGTCGCCGCCGAGAGCTTCCAGGCCTCCCCGTGGCCCCTTCTCGCGCCTGGAGACGCCTCTCTCCCGTCTTGATCCATTCCTCCCCTCCAGCGCGACTCCTTCCTCCTCCTTCGCCGATTTCTTCCTCCACCCGAGAGCGCCGCCGCTCGCCGTCGCAAGAACTCGTGGCCATCGACGTCAAGGAGTCAAGCCAAGGTGTCCAATCGCTTCGCCGTCGTCGTCTTCATCGAACTGCAGAAGGAATCGGAGCCGGACGCCTCCCCGAGCTCGCTAGCTTCATCGTCTTCATCGCCGGCCGCCGTGGATCGAGTTCGAATTCTGGCAACTCCAGCGCCTCCCCGAGCAAGCCACCACTCCAGACAGTTTCAGGGTGAGCTTGCGAACGAAAACCCTCACCTTTCCCCCTCCTTTACTCGCTCTAGCCGGATCCGCCATGGATGCCGAGGCACTTCGCCGCCATGGATGAGCTCGAGGTCGCCCCTGTGCCCCTTCGACTCAGCCAGCGCGTGCGTTTGGCTCATGAGCATGATAGCTTTCGAACGCGAGTGAATTCAGCCCAATCCGTGCACGGTAGCGTCGTCTACGACTTCGCCGTGGTTCTGTTGCCGCCGGAGTCGTCGCCGTCGTCGATTCCGAGCACCCCGCGAACCCCCGATGCCTCCAGAATACGCGGGAGACCTCTAGGAGCAAGTTGGTGCCCTCCGTTTCCCCTCCCGTGGCCGGAATCGTCCTCCCCGTGCAGCGCCGCCATGGTCCAGTCGCCGGCGTCAAGCCGCCGGCGAGTCAGCCCTTAACCCCCCGGTTAATCACCTAATTAGTGACCCCTGGGTCACTGACCAGTGGGCCCAGTGGCTTAATTAAGCCACTGGATTAATTTAACCCACGGGTTAAGTTAACCCAGTCAATGACAGGTGCGACCCCCTTGTCAGCCCCCCCTGACGTCAGCACTTGCGCAATAAATCGAATTTATGAATTTCCAAAAAATCCAGAAAATACCCCAAACTTTGGAAATTCATAGAAAATTCATATTAACTCCAAATTGGACAAATAATATATGAAAAATGATCAGGAGAAAATTATCTTTCCAAATATGCAACTTCCAACTCTGTTTGAGTTGAATTTAAAATGTGATCAGTAGCATTTGCTATTTGATTTAAATGAAATTAAATCAAATTCAATTCAAATATTTTGGCAACTTGAACCATGGCAACATGCTACATTTCACTTACACATCAGAGGCATATCATACACATTTGAAGATAATTTAAAATGATCAAACTATATCACATATAACTTGGTTAATGTTGAATTCAAATGTGGAGTTTGAATTTGCATTTTAAATGCAATATATTCCACTTGAATGGAATTGCCTCACACATGAAAATTATACTTCAAGCTTTAACATTCCATCATGTGCTTGAGCATTGCATTCATATTGATTGCTACTTCGTGCTTTGTTTGCCGAGTAGAGGTGGAACCGGAGCAAGAGGTCACCCCCTTCGTTGAAGATCCAGAACCCGAACCTCGTCAGCAAGGCAAGCAAAACCCCATTGATCATGTCGATAAAATCCCACTTCCCTCTCATGTCTCGCTTATGCATTGTTTAGGATGATCACCATGCTTCGTTTCTACCGCATAGATGAACCCATTCCTTTGCATGACCTATCATTTTGTCACAGTAGTAAGCAAACCACAATCCTAGCAACTGTAGGAGTTGTTTGATATCATGTGGCCCCTGCAAATGTTACCGCTTATTGCATGCTTAGTATGATACCATGTTGTTACTGTGATGTGAGTCGGGATGGGAATGATCATGTTGATGATGGTAGAAAAGTGTTGGTGAATCGACCCTAATACAAGGTGAACGATGAGAGGCTGTGTAGGAGTACACGGTGGGTTCTCTCGTTGAACACCGCCCTAAGTCCGAGTTCTTGTGTGGTGATCCAAGATGAAGAGTACAACCACACATTGGGCTCACTGACCCCTCTCAACCTATTAACTCATCCCTTTCGATGTCCAGATGTCGCAGTAGTTCGGAGTTCTGGTAGGCCTGTGGCCTGGATGCTAAGTGAGAGAACGGCTCACCCGAGACCGGCTTATGCACCACGCACACATCGCTTGGGTCCACTTCGGTAAACCGGCCGGGTTCACGATTGTGGTAACCAACCCAAGTAGGCGGCTTTCTTGGACTAGATAGGCTATGAGGTAACAGTTGTGGTGAGCATCCTCGCTGGCACCCCTTGAATGGTGTCGAGATCAAAGGCGGTAAATGATGGTCATGTGTGTGTAGCGGTACACCCTTGCAAGGTTAACAAAACTATTCGAATAGCCGCGTCCGCGGTTATGGACTAATTGGAAAGCTTAGCTTGATTATTAGATAACTTGAACCGGATACTTCTAAAACACACCAAGATAAGTGTGAGTGCTATGGCGTGCTTTCTCGTGGGGAAGTCGAGGAAGGCACCATAGTGGTGTATTGGTTGGAGAAAGTAGTGGACTCGTGTACGCTTCTTACCTCAAAGTCTGGTACCCGTAGTTCAGGATTAGCCAAGTCAAAGCTGGCATTTCTGCAAGTAAACCCCACCTCCCTTTACCTTGATACATGTGCATGAGTAGTATAGCTCCTATGTAAGTCTTGCTGAGTACGCCTTTGTACTCACGTTTGCTTAATATATGTTTTAGATGACGCCACTGACCCCGAAGGTGGCTTCTTCATCGAGCTGGACGACTGAAGTTAGGCTAGTCTAGTCCCAGTCAGCAGACTGGTTCCCTCGTGGAGGGCTTTATGTTTGAATAAGGCTTCTTAAGCCAATTTGTTAAACTTGTCTGTACTCAGACATAATTTGCTTCCGCTTTATGTTGTAATGTTGGATCACATGTATGTGATCTCTGTGTGTACTCTATAAGAGTTATAAATAAAATGTACACTTTGTAGAGAATTGCAATGGTACCTACTGTTCATACAAGGCATGTGTGCTGCGTGTATGTTTATAACATGCATTTCTTTGTATGGGTTTTCGAGACCTTAGTTGTGTTCTGGCTGGCGGTCTTTCATACACCAAGTGGCCCTTAGATGTGCGCAGCTTGGGGCATCGCGATGCGATTGCTCGAGACTCCGTCTCGTGCACACTTTGTGGTATGGTCGAGCCCGCCCTAGACCCCGACTAAGTGATCGGGCTGGAGTAAGTCTATGTAAGAGTTTTGAGATAGTCAATAGTATGGTTGAGGCGACTTGTCTTTGAATATGGGAGTTCACCACCCATATCATTAGACTTGTGTGCGGACGATGAGGACCCATCACAGTTGATCATCCGGCCTGGATGGGATGCCCCTCACGTACGATGCTTTCCGAGAATGTTCAGTGCTTGGCCTTGTCTGCTTAGACAAGTGGGTGCGGTTCTCGGCTCTCCATATGATTATGTCTTAACTGTACTTGCATACGCTAACCCCGGGTCCCGACAATCTTGCATGATTTGGACGAAACTAACCCGGACTAACGCTGTTTTCAGCAGAGCTGCCTGTATGGTTTATTTGTGCGCAGGAAAATGGATTTTTAGACATCCCAGGAAATTCCCAGAAAATTACCTGAAAATCCACGCACCCGAAGGAGCCAGATGCCAGAAGTGGGACCAGAGGGGAGCTCTGGGGGCCCCAGGCGCCCCCCTGGCGCGGCCAGGGGTGGGCCCGCGCCCTCTAGACGCCTGGGCTGCTCCCCCCTCCTCTGGTGCCCTACCGAGGCTCCTATTTATCCCCGTGACGAGAAAACCCCAGAGCAGAAGTCGTTTTCCCAGTTTCCGTCGCGGAGCCGCCGCCACCCTCTGTTCTTCTTCGGGAGGGCTAATCTGGAGGCTGATTTGGCCTCCAGAGAGGGGATATCGTCGCCATCGTCATCACCATCGCCACTCCATCCATCCTCCATGACTTCTTTTCATATGTGTGAGTAATTCCCTGCTGTAGGCAAAGGGGATGGTAGGGATTGGATGAGTTTAATCATGTAATAGTTCGTCAGATTGTTGGGGGCATGTTGCCTATCATATACTTTGGTGTTTATCATCTTTGCTACAATTCGTTGTTCTTAATGCTTGTCACTTTCGGCCCGAGTGCCATGTTTTAAGATCTGAACCTTATGTGTTCTCATGAATATATTTGTGTTCTAGATCCTATCTATGAGTTGTATGCACCTATTATGGCCCGGAACCGGCGATCCCAAAGGTGAAAGCTTGGGACACCAAAGGGGACGGTCCATAATTTGAGGATTCCATGTATCCATTGAGTTTATTGCTTTGTTCCGGTGCTCTTTGACAGGAGCACCTTAATCTCCATAAGTTCCTTTTGGCCCCGTTCGTAGCGGGATGGTAGGACAAAAGATGTTGTGCAAGTTCTTATTGCAAGCACGCACAACTGCCTACGGGATACATGCCTATTGTTTGATATTTTCCTAGATGATCATTGCTTTTCTGTGTGCCTTGCCCCGTGTTAGAATCTATTATATGTTTACTCTCATCCATGCAGCGCCCAACCATCCATCTCCCTAGCCTACAGTATTTTCATTCCTGCTGGTCGTTAGTTATTACTTTTGTTGTTACTTTTGCTGTTGCTACCATCACTATCATATTATCGTTACTACTTATCTATCGTTGCAAGCAAGTATATTTCAGGTGCGGTTGAATTGACAACTCAACTGTCAAAGCTTATAAATACTCTTTGGCTCCCCGTGTGTCGAATCAATAAATTGGGTTAACTTACCCGTGAAGACTATCTCAATCCCTTACGCCTGTGGGGCATCAAGCTGCGTTTTCTGGCGCCGTTGCCGGGGAGCATAGCAATATTTACAAGTCTACTTGAAGTATCCTGCCTGCTGCATATCATCCGCTATGGGTAAGAAAGGAGACCCCAAGGTTCCGATCTTACCATCCCGTACAAGAAAAGGTACTGTTCTGAACACTAGTGCTACACTTGATTCACCTTATGTTATGAGTAACTTTACTTCACCACCACTACATGATGCTTCTATTGAGTCTGTTACTATATCCAATACCATGTAAGGTCACATAAAAGTTTTGAGGATTTTATAAAATGTTTTGGTATTTTTACCAGAGCAAAACAAAAGGCAGAAAAACAAAAACAGAAAAAAAATAGAAAAGGCAAAAAGGCCAGCCCAGCCTACCTGGCCCACCTGGCCCAGCAGAGGCGGCCCAGCCCAAAGGGGCAGGGTCGTCTTCTCCACCAGGCCAGGCAGCTGCCTGGCTGCTCCCCTACCTCCTTCTAGCGCCGTGGAGCCCTGGGCTTCTTCCCCCTTCCATTTCCCCCTCGCCTGGACCTCCTCCTCTCTCTCCCGTGCGAAACCCGTGAGAGCCCGCCGTCGTGCTCAGACGTGGCCACCGTGCCCCTCCCGGCGAGCCACCGTGTCCGGGAAGCTCCCCGTCGTCGACTTCATCGATCTGCGCAACGAATCGAGTTCCAGAGGCCCCGAAGACGACGCCCGCATCAAGACTTTGCGCCCGCCAACCGTGACACTCCGGCAAGAAATCCTCCGCCGCCTCGCCTCCTTCGGCCTCCTCGAGCTCGCCACTGCCATCAGGGTGAGCAGACGGTCTTTTCCCCTCTCTCCCCGCTTTTTTCCGAGCACCGTAACGCAAGGACGCCTTCACCAGTCGCCGACCGCCGCTGCACCTCGTCGCCGGCGACGTTCCGGCAACCTCTCGCCCCTCCCGTATGCACGGCTCGATGCGGACGAGCACAGGGGTTATTCTGACGCCCTCCCCGTGCCAAAGCGACGCCAAATGCCCACTCCGGCGAGCCCTCCGCCGTGCTGTGCCCACCGGCGTCAAGCCGCCGGCTGGATTAGCCATTAGGGCTAAGTACCAGCTTAACCACCCCCCACAGTGACCGACAAGTGGGGCCAGCCACAAATTAACCCCTCGGGTTAATTTTAAACAGGGGGTTAACCCCCACTGTGGCTGACAGGTGGGCCCCCCTAGTCAGTTTGACTGGTCAACCCCCCTGCTGACGCAATAAATCAAAAAGAATTAAAATAACCAGAGAAAATTCCAGAAAATGCAATAAACTTTGGAAATTCATAATTAATTCATCCTAACTCCAAATATAGCAAATAATATGTCTAAAATTATCATAAAAATACAAGGATTATGAATATGCAATTTGTTTTCATGTTTGACCATTTTAAAATGGGTGAACAGTAGCAAACATGCATATGGATCCTTTTCAAATTCAAATTTGGGGTGATTTTGCCATTGACTTTGCAACACACTTATTTTGAATGGATTCATCCACACATCAGAGACATTACTTCATCTATACAACATTACTTCATGGTCAACATTTTCAAATGAACTTTCATGCATTCAAATACATTGAAATTCATCGATAAATCAAATGGAGTTTGAATTTGAATTTCAAATGCAATATACTCCTTTTAAATGGAATTCTCAACACATCAGTACCTTGAACATCACCATTACCATCTTATCCATGTGATTGTGCATTGTACATTATGTTGATCCTATGATTGTCATGTTGCTGATAGAAGTGGAGCCGGAACCCGAGATCACCCCTTCGTTGAAGACCCCGTGACTGAACCTCGTCAGCAAGGCAAGCAAACCCCCATTGATCATATCTATAAAATCCCACTTCCCTCTCATGTCTCTCTTATGCATTGTTTAGGATGATCACCATGATAACGTTTCTATCGCATAGTTGAACCCATATCCTTTGCATGACCTATCATCTTGTCACAGTAGTAAGCAAACCACAATCCTAGCAGATGTAGGAGTTGGTTGATATCATGTGGCCCCTGCAACTGTTACTGCTTATTGCATGCTTAGTGATACAACGAGATTGCTTTTGATGTGAGTCGGGATGATGGTAAACATGGTGTTGATGAAAGTGAAATGTGTTGGTGAATCTACCCTAATACAAGGTGAACGATGAGAGGCTGTGTAGGAGTACACAGTGGGTTGTCTCGTTGAACACCGCCTTAAGTCCGAGTTCTTGTGTGGTGATCCAAGAAGAAGAGTACAACCACACATTGGGCTCACTGACCCCTCTCGACCTAGTACCTCACCCCGTTCGAACCCCAGGAGTCGCATTAGTTCGGAGTTCTGGTAGGGCTGTGGCACGGTCTGCGAAGTGGATGAACGGCTTTTCAAGACCGGCTTGGGACCCTGAACACATCGTTTGAGGCTGTACTGGAACCTCGGCCGGACTTCCATACGGATCCCCCTCAGATAGGCGACTCTCTGGACTAGAACGGAGCTGTGGGCGAAGTGTCGTGGCAACATCCTCGCCGGTACCCGCTTGAAGGGTCCCACTCCAAGGCGGTAACTGATGAGTGTGTGTGTGTAGAGGTACACCCCTGCAGGGTTAACAAAACTATTCGAATAGCCGCGTCCGCGGTTAAGGACTGCTTGGAGAGCTGTGCTCGATTATTAGACAACTTGAACTGGATACTTCTAAAATACACCAAGATAAGCGTGAGTGCTATGGTGTGCTTCTCGTGGGGAAGTCGAGGAAGTAACCATAGTGGTGTAATTGGTTGAAGAGATGTAGTGGACTCGTGTACGCTTCTTACCTCAAGTCTGGTACTCGTAGTTCAGGATTAGCCAAGTCAAAGCTGGCACTTCTGCAAGTGAAACCCCACCTCCCTTTACCTTGATACATGTGCATGAGTAGTATAGCTCCTATGTAAGTCTTGCTGAGTACGATTTTGTACTCACGTTTGCTTAATCTATGTTTTAGATGAACCCACCGACCCCGATGGTGACTTTTACCCGAAGCTCGAAGAATGAAGACTCAGACCAAGACCAAGCTAGTGTAGTCCTAGTCAGATGACTGGTTCTCTTGTGGAGGGCTTGTTTTTAGATAAGGATTCTCTAAGCCATTTGATAAACTTGTCTGTACTCAGACCTACTTTGCTTCCGCTTGTCTATTGTAATGTTGGATCACATGCTTGTGATCTCTGTGTGCACTCTGTAAGAGTTATTAATAAAGATGTATACTTTGTAGAGAATTGCAATGATACCTGCTGTTCATACAAGGCATGTGTGCTGCGTGTATGTTTATAACATGCATGTCTTAGTATGGGTTTTCGAGACCTTAGTTGTGATCTGGCTGGCGGTCTTTTATACACCAAGTGGCCCTTAGATGTGCGCAGCTTGGGGCATTGCGATGCGATTGCTCGAGACTCCGTCTCGTGCACACTTTGATGTATGATCGAGCCCGCCCTAGACCCCGACTAAGTGATCGGGCTGGAGTAAGTCTATGTAAGGGTTATAATACAATCGATAGTATGGTTGAGGCAACTTGTCTATGAGTATGGGAGTTCATCACCCATATCATTTAGACTTGTGTGCGGACGATGAGGACCCATTTCAGTTGATCATCCGACCTGGATGGGATGCCCCTCACGTTCGATGCTTTCCGAGAACGTTCTGTGCTTGGCCTTGTCTGCTTAGACAAGTGGGTACGGTTCTCGGCTCTCCATTTTATTGTGTTGTAGCGAGGCTTGCATACGCTAACCCCGGGTCCCGACACAGAGAGTGTGTCGACTCTGACCCTGGTGCTGTTAAAGAGTTTCTCAAAAGGCACGCCATGAAGAACAAAGTTATTCCTGATCCTCAATTTGCCACATCTCCTATATGCATCCCTGATCCTGATTATGATTTCTCTGTTGATCTTTCACTTATATCCACAGTCGAGGCTGACCCCTTTTATGGCAGAGAAAATGATGATGCTATAGCACACTTGCCCAAACTTGCTGAGTTGAGCGACCTATTCACTACTGATGAGAAGATACGAAACTTCTATGTGGCCAAGCTTTTTCCTTTTTCTTTGAAGGGAGACGCTAAATCATGGTACGATGCATTACCCTATGGTTCCGTTAAAAGTCCTCAGGACTTAGTCAAATTTTTTGTTGATAAGTATTTCCCAGCTCATCTGCAACATGCTGCTTTGCAAAGAATCTATAACTTTAAACAATTGCAGGATGAGCAACTCCCTAAAGCTTGGGGGAGGTTTTGTGATTTACTTAAGGTTATGCTGGGATATGGAGTCCCCAAGAATGAACTGCTTGATATATTTTATGCTGGTTTAACCGATGAATCCAGAACCTATCTGGGTAGTTGTGCTAGTTGTGTTTTCAGGGAAAGAACCCCGGACGATGCAGAAGAATTAATGTGCAAAAATTGCCAAGAACTATGATGACTGGTCCGTTCCTGAACCACTTCTACCACCGAAAAAGAGGGGCATGCTTGTTCTGAACCCCGAAGATATGCAAGAAGCAAAGAAGTCTATAAAGGAGAAAGGTATTAAAGCCGAAGACGTGAAGAATTTACCGCCTATTGAGAAGTTGTGTGAGCCTACTACTCACCCTCCCTTGGTAGAGGTACACTCTCTATTAGACTTTACTGAAAGTGACATCCCTAAAGGTAAGCCTCCCGACCAATGTTTTGTTGGAAATATGCCCTAGAGGCAATAATAAAATTGTTATTATCATATTTCCGTGTTCATGATATATGTTTATTTTCCATGCTATAATTGTATTAACCGGAAACATAATGCATGTGTGGTTGCATAAACAACACCGCGTCCCTAGTAAGCCTCTACTATACTATCTCAGTAATTAATGATGGTTATGGTTTCCTAACCATGAAACTGAGTTGTTTATTAATTAATGGGATCATGTCATTAGAAGAATGACGTGATGGACATACCCAACTAAGCATAACAATATTGATCGTTTCATTAAGTTTATATTGTCATGACTTTTATTGTCAAGTATCATGTTTCTTAGATCATGAGATTATGTTATTCCCGGGTACCGGAAGAATACTTTGGGGACATCAACCATCACATCGTGACAGGGTGATCATAAAAATTTCTTACGGGTATCTCCGAAAGTACTTGTTGAATTACATGAATCAAGACTGGGATTTGTCCCTCCGTGTGACGGTGAGATATACTTTGGGCCCACTCGGTAATGCACATTCGGTAACGCTTGCAAGCACGTGACTAATGAGTTAGTCACAGAGAATGTTGTATTACAGAACGAGTAAAGAGTACTTACCGGTAACGAGATTGAACTAGGTATAGCGATACCGACGATCGAATCACGGGTAAGTAAAATATCGTGTGACAAAGGAAATTGTGTACGGATTATAGTAGTCCACGACATAGTGGTTCAATCGATAAAGATCTTCGTTGAATGTGTGAGAGTCATTACGAATATACTAGTCCCTCTAATGGTTATTGATCAGAGAGATGTCTCGATCATGTCTGCACGTTCTCGAACCCGTAGGGTCACACACTTAACGCTCGGTAACGCTAGAATAGCTCTGGGATAATTTTATTAATGGTGTTCGAATATTGTTCGGAGTCTCGGATGAGATCCTAGACATCACGAGGAGCTCCGGAAGAGTCCGGAGGTAAAGATTTATATAAGGCAAGTTGATTTCAGGGTTCCAGAAAAGTTCGGGATTTTTTCGGCAGTGTCGGAATGTTCTAGAAGGTTCCGAAGGGTCCCACTATGGGCCCCACCTGTTTTGGACGACCAAGGGTGGTCCAATAGTCCATGTGACCAGCCCTCCTTGGTTTATTATGCCAATAAATGGGAAGCCCTTCAATGGGAGGGTTACCACTCTTAAAATAAAGGTGTTACCATCTTTTTAATGAGAGAAGGGGGTTTCACTTGGGAATTGAAGTGGCTACAACCTCCTTGCCTATATAAGAGAGGGGAGAGGCTCACCAAGGATACCCAAGTCCTTCCACACATCCTCCTCCCTCACGTGCATCGCTTGGCGAAGCCCTGCCTGCGGGAAACTCTTCACCATATCCACCACCACGCCGTTGTGCTGCTGGAATCGATCCCATCTATTTCTCCTTCTTGCTTGCTGGATCAAGAAGAAGGAGACGTCATCGAGCTGTACGTGTGCAAGCCTCCGGAGGTACTGCTCGTTTGCAGTGCTGATCGGATCGAACTTCACCAACAACTTCACCAAGCTGCGTTGAAATAAACGTTCAACGCGCGTGTTCTTCGAGGGTATGATGACCTACTCTCCCCGTTACTAGCATCTTCTAGATTGGATCTTGGACGTTGCTTCCGCATGTGAGAGAAATTTTTTATTTTCTATCGCGCAATCTCCTACAGTGGTATCAGAGCTAGTTCTATGCGTAGATGCTTTGTACGGTTAGAACACAATGAGTTGTGGGCGTTGATCTTCTTGTTGCTACCCTTCCATGTGTATTTTGGTTTTGCGGTATGGTTTGATGCAGCGACCCGGACCAACTTTACAATCTTTGGATTGAGACCGGTTCCGCACTTGACGTGCAACTTGTATTGCACATGCGACCTGCGGGTGTCAGTCTCTCTTACCATAGTTTTAACCATATTTACAAAGGAGGGCTCTTATGAGATTAAGAAGCAATTTGTTATATCAACGTTGTTTTTTTTTTCGAGGGTAAGAAAGGTTCTTATGCAAAACCCTAGAAGCCACTTAAAATTGAAAAATAATAAGGGAGAGGCGTCTAACTTGTTTTTGCAGGGGTGCTTGTGATGTGGTATAGCCCAAACTGTTCATATGATATATTTGTAATGTATGAGATGATCATGTTTTGTAATGTTTCACGACTTGCATGTCGATGAGTACGGCAACTGGCAGGAGCCATATGGTTGTCTTAATTATTTATTGTATGGCATGCATGTCAACTTCAAACGCCATGTAATTGCATTACTTTATCACTATGAGTTAGCAATAGTTGTAGATGCAACGTGGTGTAGACAACCAAGATGCCATAAGGTGGAGACCAAGATGGTGACATAATGGAGATCTTGTCGGTGCGTTCAAGATGGAGATCAAGGCGCAATAAAAGGGCTATACCATGTCAACATATTTTATGCATGTGATGTTTATCCTTTTATGCATCTTATTTTGCGTGTGCACAACAGTAGCATTATAAGATGATCCCTCACACTAAATATCAAGATAAATGTGTTCTCCCTAAGTATGCACCGTCGCAAAAGTTTGTCGTTTTGAACCATCTCGTGATGATCGGATGTGGTAAACTCTACGTTCACATACGACGGGTGTAAGCCAGTTTTACACATGCAAAAATACTTTGGTTAACTTGACGAGCCTAGCATGTACAGACATGGCCTCGGAACGCAACGAACCGAAAGGTTAAACACGAGTCATATGAATGATATGATCAACATTTTGATGTTCACCATTGAAACTACATCTTCTCTCGTGAAGATTGGACTTGGTGTAGTGGATTTGGATCGTGTACCACTAGACAACTATGAGGGATGTTGATTTAAGTGGGAGTTCGTTAGTAATTTGATTAAACTGAACTCATTATCATGAACATAGTCTAAAATTTTATTTTGCTAAAATGTTGTAGATCATGGCCCGCATAGCTCAGTTCAACTTCAGCGCATTCCTTGAGAAAGAAAAACTAAAATCATCTGGTTCAAACTTCACTGACTGGCACCGCAACCTGAGGATTATCCTCACTGGGTGTAAGAAGCAATATGTGCTCGATGCTGCGCTAGGTGACCCACCTGCAAGCAATGCTCCAGAAGCAGAACATAACGTCTTTGAGACACGCAAAGATGACCACATTATAGTTTCTTGTGCCATCCTTACATCTTTGGATACTGATCTCCAGAAACGTTTTGAACATCACGACGCCTATGAGATGGTTGAAGAGCTGAAAACCATGTTTCAGACTCAGACCCGCGCTGAGAGATATGAGATCTCTGATAAGTTCTATAAATGTAAGATGGAGGAGCACAACTCTGTCAGTGAACATGTTGTAACAATGGGAGGCTATATACAGCGCCAAATTCAGCTGGGATGTATGATCCCAGATGAGTTAATCACTGACAGGGTGCTGCAGTCACTCCCTCCGAGCTACAAAGGCTTTGTGCTGAACTATAACATGCAAGGAATGAATAAGACTCTCAATGAGCTTTTCGCGATGCTGAAATCTGCGGAAGTGGACATCAAGAAAGAACATCAAGTGTTGATGGTCAATAAGACCACAAGTTTCAAGAAGGCTAAAGCCAAAAAGGGACACTTCAAGAAGAGTGGCAAGTCAGCTGCCGCTCGGGGCGGCAAGCCTGTTGTCGCTCCTGTGAAGCCCAAGGCTGGTCCTAAGCCGGACACTGTGTGTTTCTACTGCAAGGGAGAAGGTCATTGGAAGCGCAACTGCCCCAAGTACTTGGCGGATAAGAAGGCTGGCAATGTCAAAGGTATATTTGATATACATATTATTGATGTGTACCTTACTAGTTCTCGTAGTAGTGCCTGGGTATTTGATACTAGTTCGGTTGATCATATTTGCAATTCGAAACAGGAGCTTCAGAATAAACGGAGACTGGCGAGGGATGAGGTGACGATGCACGTCGAGAATGGATCGAAGGTCGATGTCATCGCCGTCGGGATGTTACCTCTTCTTCTACCTTCGGGATTAGTTTTGTACCTTAATAATTGTTATTTGGTGCTTGCGTTAAGCATGAACATTATATCTGGATCTTGTTTATTGTGAGACGATTACTCGTTTAAATCACAGAATAAAGGTTGTTCTATTTTTATGAGTAATATCTTTTATGGTCATGCACCCGACGTAAATGGTTTATTCTTGTTGGATCTCGATAGTAGTACTTCACACATCCATAACATTGATGCTAAAAGATGCAAAATGAATAATGATAATTCCACATACTTGTGGCACTGCCGTTTAGGTCATATTTGTGTAAAACGCATGAAGAAACTCCATTCTGATGGACTTTTCCAGTCACTTGACTTTGAATCATTTGACACATGTGAACCATGCCTCATGGGTAAGATGACTAAGACCCCGTTTTCTGGCACGATGGAACGGGCGAGTGACTTGTAGGAAAGCATACATACTGATGTGTGTGGACCAATGAGCATTTCGACACGTGGTGGATATCGTTACTTCCTAACTTTCACTGATGATTTAAGTAGATATGGGTATATTTACTTAATGAAACACAAGTCTGAAACATTTGAAAAGTTCAAAGAATTTCAGAGTGAAGTAGAAAATCATCGTAACAAGAAGATCAAATTTCTACGATCTGATCGCGGAGGGAAATATCTGAGTTACCAGTTTGGCATTCACTTGAAAAACTGTGGAATTGTTTCCCAACTCACGCCACCTGGAACACCACAATGTAATGGTGTGTCTGAGCGTCGTAATCGTACTTTATTAGATATGGTGCGCTCTATGATGTCTCTATCCGATCTACCAATGTCATTTTGGGGCTATGCATTAGAGACATCTGCATTCACTTTAAATAGGGCACCATCTAAATCCGTTGATACGACATCATATGAGTTGTGGTTTGGCAAGAAGCCTAAATTATCGTTTCTTAAAATTTGGGGGTGTGAGGCTTATGTCAAACGGTTACAACCTGATAAGCTCGAACCCAAAGCGGAAAAATGCGTCTTCATAGGATACCCTAAGGAAACTATAGGGTATACCTTCTATCACAGATCCGAAGGCAAAGTCTTTGTTGCTAAGAACGGATCCTTTCTTGAGAAGGAGTTTCTTTCGAAACGAGTGAGTGGGAGGAAAATAGAACTAGACAAGGTTATTGAACCTTCTCCCGAATTGGAGAGTAGCGCAGCGCAAGAAGATTTGGATCTTTTGGTGCCGCCTTCACCAGCTAGAGAGGAAGAAGCTGATGATAATGATCATGAAGCTTCGGTCGAAGTTCTCGTTCGTAGGTCGACTAGGTTACGTACTACTCCTGAGTGGTACGGTAATCCTGTCATGAATGTTTTATTGTTAGACAATGATGAACCTACGAACTAAGAGGAAGTGATGATGAGCCCAGACTCTGGAAAATGGCAAGACGCCATGAACTCTGAAATGGAATCCATGAAAGAAAACCAAGTGCGGACTTTGGTTGACCTTCCTGATAGCCGCAAGGCTGTTGAATGTAAATGGATTTTCAAGAAGAAAACAGACGCTGACGGTAATGTTACTGTACATAAAGCTCGACTTGTCGCAAAAGGTTTTCGACAAATTCAAGGAGTTGACTACGATGAGACCTTCTCACCCGTAGCGATGCTTAAGTCTGTTAGGGTTCTGCTAGCAATTGCTGCTTATTTCGATTATGAAATTTGGCAGATGGATGTCAAAACTGAATTCCTCAATGGAAACATTGAAGAAGAGTTGTACATGGTACAACCCCAAGGTTTTGTCAATCCTAAGGATGCTCGTAAAGTGTGCAAGCTTCAGCGTTCCATCTATGGACTAAAGCAAGCATCCCGGAGTTGGAATCTTCGATTTGATGAGGTTATCAAAGGTTTTGGATTTGTCCAAAATTATAAAGAAGCTTGTGTTTACAAGAAAGTGAGTGGGAGCTCGGTTGCATTTCTGATTTTATATGTAGATGACATCTTACTAATTGGGAATGACGTGGAGCTGCTTAACAGTGTGAAAGATTATTTGAATAATAGTTTTTCAATAAAAGATCTTGGTGAAGCTGCATACATATTAGGCATTAAGATCTATAGAGATAGATCGAGACGCTTAATAGCACTTAGTCAAAGTACATACCTTGAGAAGATAATGAAGAAATTCAATATGCAGGATGCAAAGAAAGGTTCTTTGCCCATGTTACAAGGTAAGACATTGAGTAAGACTCAATGTCCAACTACGGCAACAGAAAGGGAAAGGATGAATAAAATCCCCTATGCCTCGGCCATATGTTCTGTTATGTATGCCATGTTGTGTACTAGACCAGATGTGTCCCATGCTCTTAGTTTGACGAGCAGGTACCAGAGTGATCCTGGAGAGGCTCACTGGACAGTAGTTAAAAATATCCTTAAGTACCTAAAGAGGACTAAGGACATGTTTCTTGTCTATGGTGGTGATGAAGAGCTCTTCGTAAAAGGTTACGTTGATGCTAGCTTCAATACTGATCCAGATGACTCAAAATCTCAAACAGGGTATGTCTTTATTTTGAACGGAGCTGCGGTTAGCTGGAGGAGTTGCAAGCAGAGCTTCATTGAAAGATCTACATTAGAGGCGGAGTATATGGCCGCTTCTGAAGCAGCGACAGAAGGGATATGACTGAAGGAATTTGTCACGGAACTCGGCGTTGTTCCGAGTGCACTCGATCCCATGGAGATCTTTTGTGACAACACTGGTGCCATTGATCTAGCCAAGGAACCAAGATGTCACAAGAGCTCCAAGCATATCAAACGCCGGTTTCATCAAATTCGTGAGCATGTCATTGAAGGAGATATTTCCATTAGCAAAGTACATACGGATCAGAATATCGCGGATCCATTGACTAAAGTTCTTCCACAAACAAAACATGATCAACACCAGAATGCCATGGGTGTTAGATTTCTGCCAATGTAAACTAGATTATTGACTCTAGTGCAAGTGGGAGACTGTTGGAAATATGCCCTAGAGGCAATAATAAAATTGTTATTATCATATTTCCGTGTTCATGATATATGTTTATTTTCCATGCTATAATTGTATTAACCGGAAACATAATGCATGTGTGGTTGCATAAACAACACCGCGTCCTTAGTAAGCCTCTACTATACTATCTCGTTAATTAATGATGGTTATGGTTTCCTAACCATGAAACTGAGTTGTTTATTAATTAATGGGATCATGTCATTAGAAGAATGACGTGATGGACAGACCCAACTAAGAATAACAATATTGATCGTTTCATTAAGTTTATATTGTCATGCCTTTTATTGTCAAGTATCATGTTTCTTAGACCATGCGATTATGTTATTCCCGGGTACCGGAAGAATACTTTGGGGACATCAACCATCACATCGTGACAGGGTGATCATAAAAATGTCTTACGGGTATCTCCGAAAGTACTTGTTGAATTACATGAATCAAGACTGGGATTTGTCCCTCCGTGTGACGGTGAGATATACTCTGGGCCCACTCGGTAATGCACATTCGGTAACGCTTGCAAGCACATGACTAATGACTTAGTCACAGAGAATGTTGTATTACAGAACGAGTAAAGAGTACTTACCGGTAACGAGATTGAACTAGGTATAGCGATACCGACGATCGAATCACGGGTAAGTAAAATATCGTGTGACAAAGGAAATTGTGTATGGATTATAGTAGTCCACGACATAGTGGTTCAATCGATAAAGATCTTCGTTGAATGTGTGGGAGTCATTACAGATATCCTGGTCCCTCTAATGGTTATTGATCAGATAGATGTCTCGATCATGTCTGCACGTTCTTGAACCCGTAGGGTCACACACTTAACGCTCGGTAACGCTAGAATAGCTCTGGAATAATTTTATTAATGGTGTTCGAATATTTTTTGGAGTCTCGGATGAGATCCTAGACATCACGAGGAGCTCCGGAAGAGTCCGGAGGTAAAGATTTATATAAGGCAAGTTGATTTCAGGGTTCCGGAAAAGTTCGGGATTTTTTCGGCAGTGTCGGAATGTTCTAGAAGGTTCCGGAGGGTCCCACTATGGGCCCCACCTGTTTTGGACGACCAAGGGTGGTCTAATAGTCCATGTGACCAGCCCTCCTTGGTTTATTATGCCAATAAATGGGAAGCCCTTCAATGGGAGGGTTACCACTCTTAAAAGAAAGGTGTTACCATCTTTTTAATGAGAGAAGGGGGTTTCACTTGGGAATTGAAGTGGCTACAACCTCCTTGCCTATATAAGAGAGGGGAGAGGCTCACCAAGGATACCCAAGTCCTTCCACACCTCCTCCTCCCTCACGTGCATCGCTTGGCGAAGCCCTGCCCGCGGGAAACTCTTCACCATATCCACCACCACGCCGTTGTGCTGCTGGAATCGATCCCATCTATTTCTCCTTCTTGCTTGCTGGATCAAGAAGAAGGAGACGTCATCGAGCTGTACGTGTGCAAGCCTCCGGAGGTACTGCTCGTTTGCAGTGCTGATCGGATCGAACTTCACCAACAACTTCACCAAGCTGCGTTGAAATAAATGTTCAACGCGCGTGTTCTTCGAGGGTATGATGACCTACCTCCCCGTTACTAGCATCTTCTAGATTGGATCTTGGACGTTGCTTCCGCATGTGAGAGAAATTTTTTGTTTTCTATCGCGCAATCTCCTACATGTTTAGATGAGCTTGATAATTTTATTGTTAAGCAAGACCATTTTAGTAGGAAGTTACAAAGTCAGTTGCATGATAATTCTCTTGCTATCAAAAGTTTATGTGATGTTTTAGAAAGAACAGTTAATGATGTTAAATGTCCTGTGAAGCATTTTCATATGGTTCAAACTCAGCTTGAACAAATTTCTAATGTGCAAAAATATTTGCTTGCTAATAATGCCAAACAGGACATACAAGCTTATGGAATCAAAACTAGGGGTGGAACACACCCAGGACCCACTCTATCCTGAGGGGCATCCAAAGAGGATCGAGCAAGATTCTCAAGTACAAGAAGAAGACGAGACTGTTAGCTCTCCGAAGAAAAAGAAGAAGAAGAAACACAAGGAGGCTGACAATCCTGATGATCCTATTACAAGTGAAAAGCCAGCTGTTGATCCTAACAGCATATCTACCTCCGATGCTGAAACAGAAGACGGTGCCGAGTCTGAAGAAAAAGACGTGGAGAAGGATGATTCTCCCCAGGTAAGAGAAGAAGAAGCACCCGATAAACGCAAAAGGTACTCAAAAGAAGACTTCATCGCAAGGAGACATGGGAAGGAAAGAGAACCATGGATATAGAAACCCATGCCCTTTCCAGGTAAATCCCTCAAATCTAAATAAGAAGAGCATTATAATAAATTTTGTGAATGGATGAAACCTCTTTTTTCTTCAAATTCCTTTGACCGATGCTATTAAGTTACCTCCTTATTCGAAATATATGAAAGATATTGTTACTAATAAAAGAAAAGTTCCTAATGAGGTAATATCTACTATGCTTGCTAACTACTCTTTCAGTGGCAAGATTCCTAAGAAGCTCGGCGATCCAGGTATACCCACCATTCCTTGCTCCATAAAAAATAATTAGGTCAGAACTGCTTTATGTGATCTTGGTCCAGGAGTGAGTGTTATGACCTTCTCTCTTTACAAAAGGCTTTGTTTAGAGAAACTAATCCCTACAGATATCTCTCTTCAGATGGCTAACAAGTCAACAGCTGTCCCAATAGGTATTTGTGAGGATGTACCCGTTGAAGTTGCTAACTATTTGATCCTTACAGATTTTGTTGTGCTTGACATGCCCGAGGATGGGAGCATTTCCATTATCCTTGGTAGACCTTTTCTTAACACCGCAGGTGCTATCATTGATTGCAATAAAGGAAAGGTCACCTTCAACGTTGATGATAAAGAACACACGGTGTATTTTCCAAAGAAGATCGACAAGAGGCATGGCCTTAACTCTATAGAGAATATCGAGACCGTGAAGATTGGAGAATGGGACTGTCCACTACATGTGCACCACAAATACAAAACCATTATGGTGGGGACAATGTCCATTAAAGTGAAGGTGCAATGATCACTTCATAAGAGGGGAGACTTTTTGTTCTATATATCGCCGGTTTGTTGGTAAGACTTGATCAACCTTGCTAGTGAGCTTGTTTTATATAGGTAAAAAGTTAAGCTTGTTATGTTTTCATTTGCTTTAGCTTTCATTCTCTTTGCTGTACCAAGTTTTTCTGTTTTTGAAGCTTCACAATACTAATCACTGCTTTAAGTTTTCAGAAAGTTTTGCAGCTTTTTGAACTCCGAGAAATTTTCAACAGTGAAGTTTTCAGAAAAATTCCGGAAAAATTAAAATAAAAATTTCCATGTCGGGAGTGACCCAGAGGCACCTGGGGCTGACCAGGGGGGGCCACCAGTGGCCCAGGCGGCCAGCTGGCGCGGCCTGCCCCTTGGCCGCGCCCACAGGTCCCACTTCCAGGTATGTCTGCTTCCTCCTCCTTCTTCTCTCTCCAAAAACACGAGTTCTGCATTTGGTTCTTGCTTTCTTGCTGTTCTTGGAGGCGATTTTCGATCTCTCTCTACAGCCCACCATTCGAGCTGAAATTTTGAGCAAATACTCCTTGGTATGTAACTCCTCCACTCCTCCAAATATATTTTTGGTTGGTGGCTTCATTTGTGAGTATTTAGTAGTTCTTGGTGTTGTTTATATGAGCTTGCATGCATGTGTAGAATTTTATTTTCCAAGTTTTGATGCAAGTTTATGCCTTAGGTAAGTGAGTTGAGTAGTTTGCCTTAACTCACTTTGTTTAAATCCTTGTTTTTTTAATTTTTCAAAAATTTCAGAAATGAGTTTGCTAGGAAGAGCAAAGGGGTGGCTTGGAAAGAAAAGGCCCGAGCGCTCCGATCGAGTTACGAGAGCTTCAGCTTCACCCTCGACTGCTAGGGTGAGCTACAACGAAGATCATGTGCCCTTAGAGTTGTTGGAGGACACAAATCAAGCACGTGCAATGACTTTCCCGTGCGATGAATTCCTTGAAGCTGCAAGAATTAGGGAGGAGTTTTATAATCTTTGTGCTAATGCAGGTTTGACGCGGCTCGCAACGTGCCGTGTTACCCAGTATCAAAAACTCACCTCCTGTTTCATTAACAGTTTTAGATATAACCTTGATGCTGGTTCTGTTGAGTTTAAATTTACAATGATCTTTTGACCATGCCTTTGGAAAAGTTTTGTGAAATAATAGGTGTGCCGAACATGGGACAGACTGCGAAGATGAGCTCTCAGCCCTCCGAGCTGAGAACCGTCTTCAACTCGCTCTGTAGCATGGATATGAGGGATATTCATCGGTCAAAGATCTCCAGCATCTTATTCCCACACCTCAGGTATTTTGCGTATTTTATTGCTAGAGGGGTGTTAGCTCGTGACAACACGAGCAACATATCTGCGCCGGATATTGCTATCCTGGCAACCGCCCTTTCAGGGAGGTTTGATTATAATGTGGGTTCCTTAATTGCTCGACGCCTTGCTATGAACGGTAACAAGGGAGACTTATTTGGTGGCGTTTACGCCACACTTATCCTAGAGTCTCTTAATGGCACCCCACACCCCCATGATAAGCCTTTTACTTATTTAAGTTTTGATCTTGCTGCTATGAAAAGGCATAAGTTTGTTACCATGACTTCCGAGTTTGGTAACCTTGATTATATCTTACGTTTCGGAGCTACCACGGAACGCAAGATCCGTCTACCTGCACCTCTTTTGTTTGATTTTTCTCGCAGGAACGGATGGTCCTTTGATGTTATCCAGTTCGACGAGTTCGTGGTCCAGCATCAGTTTCATAACCCCATGGAGGGGGTTGTACCCGGCGAGGAGGAGCATGGTGAGTTCCCACCTTTCTAGGGAGAGACCGTCACCCAGTTTGGTGAAGGGTCTTCCTCTGCTTGGAGCGCGGATCCTTCTTCGTGGGAGGATTCGAGGACTTCGGTGTATGCACCGGAAGCCTCATACGACCCTTGGACTCACCAGTACTACCCTGGAGCAGGAGGCTCCTGGGGACATTAGCTACTACCAACTTAGGCCAAAAGCCTAAGCTTGGGGGAGTACGTGCCCTTCTCACTTTTCCATTGTATTATCCATTTTATTCGCTTTGATCTTTTCGAAGCTTTTTCCCGTTTTTCTTTCTTTCTTTCTTTCTTTGCAAAAACAACAAAAAGATTTTCTCTTTTCTTTTGTTTTCTTTTAACCTTTGAAAAACCCAAAAAGATTTCCTTTCTCTCTTTAGTTTGTTTTGTTTTCAGAGATCAGCTCGAGTTCGTGATGGTATTTGATTATATTTCCTACGTTCGATCGTGCAAGTGACGAGGCAGTAACGACGAAGATCGACGGAAGGGAAGCAACAAGGAAAACCGGTATGAACTCTTCTTGTTTCTACTTTTGTACATATACCTGTACTTATGATCTAGAGACCAGCTTGTAGCGACATAGTGCTATGTTTACAATGCTTTCCCAGTGTTCATGCTTTCCTTGTGGCTAGTCTTAAATAGCTAGAGTGCATAATGTGTTGTTGAAATGATTTACATGCATTGCATTGTTCATGGTTTGGCATACTGGAGTGGTATTTCCCTTCGGAGAATTTTTGGATTGACTTGGCACATGTTCACACATGCTTATGACTAAAAAGTCTACTTTTGCCTTGATGATCTTTTTGTTTCAGAATAGTTATATCACTTTCATGCCCGATTCAATGTTGCTTTGTCGCTCTGCATGATTATGACAGTTATTGCTCTCTAGTTGGTCGCTTCCCAGTCTTTTGCTAGCCTTCACTCGCACTAAGCGGAATTCTGCTTGTGCTTCCAAACTCCTTTTCAAACCCAGTTGTTCCATTTGAGTCTACCATACCTACCTATATGTGGTATTTACCGGCCACTCCTAACTTAGACTTTCTTGTGCCATCTCGAAATTTATTCGAAAGTTTCCCTTTTGTAACTGTACAAGCTCATGGTGCGGTGAGGAGAAATCAGTATCTTTCATGCCAAAAATATTTTGACGGAAGTTTTAACTAGTCAAAACAGAAAAACAAAAAAAAGAGAGTTACACCTCCCCCATACTTGATGATGGAGTGAAATGGACCAAATGCTGCTTATGATAGGTGGAACGATACCCTCCTTCCATCCTTGAGGAAAAATAAAAGGTTCCATAGACCATCGAAGATTTATGGATAAGAGAATATGTGTAAGCAAAAAGCATTATATATGGTTGGCATGGGAGATATTGAGAGACCTTTACCGTTCACCGTTCACTGGAAAGTTGCACTTCTCAAAAATATTTTATCTCTGTTTTCAAAACCAAGAGCTCTGGCACATGTTTAGTCTTTGCTTCCTTTCACGGGTTTTCAACCTTGCCATCAAAAGCCACGGTTCGAGAGTCTCCCCTTCTTTCTTCAAAGCACCAACTATGAGAGCATAATTGTCATTCTTAGTGTAACATGCATTGTCCCAAAGTATTACATTGTCTTCTGCATGCTTGTGTTATTTCTAGTCTGAAATACTGAGTTCTAGTCACCTTTAAAACTCCGGAGGAGTTTCTGCATTTATGTTTTGCTTCACTCATGGAGGCTAGCGAAATGCCACTCAAGTATGTTCAAGCTATGTGCATTGTGATCCTATTTTGATTTTCAGTAGCTTATTATTTACTTTTAGTTGTTTGTGACTGATCACATGAAAGAGAATTGCTTCGTGCATTGTCCTTGTAGCATTGTTTCAATACTTGCTAAACTCTTTTCGTAGTACATGCTTATATACATCTGTTGAAGCAAAATAGTTTTTCAAAGTTTTCTTTTGCGCGTCCAGTTCGTTGAACTGAATTGCTTGAGGACAAGCAATATGCTAAGCTTGGGGGAGTTGATACGTCTCAAATGTATCTCCTTTTGCAAACACTTTTGCTATTGTTTTTCCCTCATTCTTGCATGATTTGGACGAAACTAACCCGGACTAACGCTGTTTTCAGCAGAGCTGCCTGTATGGTTTATTTGTGCATAGGAAAATGGATTTTTAGACGTCCCAGAAAATTCCCAGAAAATTACCTGAAAATCCACGCACCCGAAGGAGCCAGATGCCAGAAGTGGGACCAGAGGGGAGCTCTAGGGGCCCCAGGCGCCCCCCTGGCGCGGCCAGGGGTGGGGCCGCGCCCTTTGGCCGCCTGGGCTGCTCCCCCCTCCTCTGGTGCCCTACCGAGGCTCCTATTTATCCCCGTGACGAGAAAATCCCAGAACAGAAGTCGTTTTCCCAGTTTCCGTCGCGGAGCCGCCGCCACCCTCTGTTCTTCTTCGGGAGGGCTAATCTGGAGGCTGATTTGGCCTCCGGAGAGGGGAGATCGTCGCCATCGTCATCACCATCGCCACTCCATCCATCCTCCATGACTTCTCTTCATATGTGTGAGTAGTTCCCTGCTGTATGCAAAGGGGATGGTAGGGATTGGATGAGTTTAATCATGTAATAGTTCGTCAGATTGTTGGGGGCATGTTGCCTATCATCTACTTTGGTGTTTATCATCTTTGCTACAATTCGTTGTTCTTAATGCTTGTCACTTTGGGCCCGAGTGCCATGTTTTAGATCTGAACCTTATGTGTTTTCATGAATATATTTGTGTTCTAGATCCTATCTATGAGTTGTATGCACCTATTATGGCCCGGAACCGGCGATCCCAAAGGTGACAGCTTGGGACACCAAAGGGGACGGTCCATAATTTGAGGATTCCATGTATCCATTGAGTTTATTGCTTTGTTCCAGTGCTCTTTGACAGGAGCACCTTAATCTCCATAAGTTCCTTTTGGCCCCGTTCGTAGCGGGATGGTAGGACAAAAGATGTTGTGCAAGTTCTTATTGCAATCACTCACAACTACCTATGGGATACATGCCTATTGTTTGATATTTTCCTAGATGATCATTGCTTTTCTGTGTGCCTTGCCCCGTGTTAGAATCTATTATATGTTTACTCTCATCCATGCAGCGCCCAACCATCCATCTCCCTAGCCTACAGTATTTTCATTCATGCTGGTCGTTAGTTATTACTTTTGTTGTTGCTACCATCACTATCATTTTATCGTTACTACTTATCTATCGTTGCAAGCAAGTATATTTCAGGTGCGGTTGAATTGACAACTCAACTGTCAAAGCTTATAAATACTCTTTGGCTCCCCATGTGTCGAATCAATAAATTGGGTTAACTTACCCGCGAAGACTATCTCGATCCCTTACGCCTGTGGGCCATCATCAACCTCGAGCCCGATGCTAAACCTGTTGTTGACCATCAACGACGGTTAAACCCAAAGATGATGGATGTTGTGAGGACCGAAATCCTCAAGCTTCTAGCCGCAGGTATTATCTACCCTATAGCCGATAGTAAGTGGGTAAGTCCAGTTCATTGTGTTCCTAAGAAAGGAGGGACAACTGTAGTCCCTAATGATAAGAATGAACTAATACCTCAGAAAATTATTATTGGATATAGAATGTGTATTGATTACAGGAAGTTGAACAAGGCAACCAGGAAGGACCACTACCCGCTGCCCTTTATTGATCAGATGCTTGAGAGGCTGTCGAAAAACACCCACTTTTGCTATCTTGACTGGTATTCAGGCTTCTCTCAAATTCATATTAACACTGCCGATCAAGAGAAGACCACTTTCACTTGTCCTTATGGTACTTATGCTCATAGGCGTATGCCTTTTGGTTTATGCAATGCCCCTGCTACTTTTCAGAGATGTATGTCTGCAATATTTCATGGTTTCTGTGAGGAGATTGTGGAAGTCTTCATGGACGATTTCTCCGTCTATGGAACTTCCTTTGACCACTGTCTCCACAATCTTAATAAAGTTTTGCATAGATGCGAGGATACAAACTTAGTTATAAACTGGGAAAAGTGCCACTTCATGGTTAACGAAGGGATCGTGCTTGGCCACAAGATTTCCGAGAGGGGAATTGAAGTGGACAAGGCGAAAATTGAAGCTATCGAAAGGATGCCCTATCCAAGGGACATTAAAGGTATTCGTAGTTTTCTCGGTCATGCCGGTTTCTATAGAAGATTTATTAAAGACTTTTCTAAGACGTCGAGACCCCTCACTAATCTTCTCCAGAAGGATGTTCCTTTTGTATTTGATGAAGATTGTAAGGAGGCTTTCGAAGTTCTTAAGAAAGCTTTAATAACCGCTCCTATAGTACAACCGCCTGACTGAAATTTACCCTTTGAAATTATGTGTGATGCTAGTGATTTTGCTGTTGGAGCTGTTTTAGGACAAAGCGTTGATAAAAAATTGAATGTTATTTATTATGCTAGTAAGACCCTTGATAGTGCTCAAAAGAATTATGCTACTACTGAGAAGGAATTCTTAGCAGTAGTGTTTGCTTGTGATAAGTTTAGGCAGTATATTGTTGATTCTAAAGTTATTGTTCATACTGACCATGCTGCCATTAAGTATCTTATGACGAAGAAGGATGCCAAACCAAGACTCATCAGATGGGTACTCCTTCTTCAAGAGTTTGATTTGCAGATTTTTGATAGAAAAGGAGCAGACAACCCGGTAGCGTACAATCTTTCAAGGATGGAAGATATACCGCATGATCCCATCCCAGTCAACGACTGTTTTCCAGACGAACAACTTGCCGTTGTTAAAGTTCAATCTCTTTCCTATCCTTGGTTTGCAGATTATGCTAATTTTATCGTTGCAAAGTATTTGCCCCCAGGTTTAACATTTCAGCAAAGGAAGAAGTTCTTCCATGATTTGAGACATTACTTTTGGGATGACTCACATCTTTTCAAAGAAGGTCCAGACAGGATCCTGAGAAGATGCATACCGGAACACGAGCCGAAGGACATTCTCTGTCAGAACCCTCTGTTAGGTATGTGCTAGGGTTAGCTAGTGCCTTTGCATCATGTCAAAATTTCAAAGGAAATCAAATTCAAAATCCAAATGGGAGAAGGAACACCCCCCAGATGAATTAATTCAAAAGGCCAGATAAAAATCTTTTCCAAAAATTCATGTTAGAGTTTTGAAAAGTCTTATAAATGAGTGTGATCACATATCAAGTGATGTGGGACCCACCCCATGCTCATAGATTTTTCAAATATTCAAACAGTACCTTGGAATTAAAGAAATACCCCTTTTTGATTTAAAATTCAAATCATTTGAATTTTAAAAATGTTGAAAGTTTATGAGTGGCTAGTTTATATTATTATGAGGCCACATAAAAGTTTTCAGCATTTAATAAAATGATTTGGTATTTTTTTACCAAAGTCAAAACAAATATACAGAAAAACAGAAAGGAAAGATTAAACAGAAAAAGGAAAAGGCTTGCCTGTCGCCCAGGCGAAGTCGGCCCACCCCAGCCCAGCCGGCCCAAAGGGGCACGGGGGTCTTCTTCCCCGTCCCGCGCCTCCAAGCTGCTCGGTGGAATGCCACCGAGCTAGCTGGGGACGACACCTCGACGCCGAGGAGCTTCCGACCCTCCCCGTGGCCTCTTCTCGCACCTGGACGCGCCTGGAGATGCCGTGAGCTCATTCCACCCCTCCCCAGTGCCTATCCTCCTCTCTCTCGCTGAGCCCCGCGAAGAACAGGACGCCGCCGTCGCCATAGCTTGAAGCCCGCGTGGCGAATGACGTCCCAGAGCTGCGCCGTGCTGTCCATCCTCCTCGTCGTCGTCGATTACGTCTCCCAGTGCAGCGAATCGATCTCGGAGCCCTCCTAGCCGCCGGAATCGAGCTCGAGCCGTCGCCGGACCCGAAGTACGCCTTTGTCGATTTCGTCGCCGTCAAGCCCTCCCAGCTCAATCCGCCACCTCCGTCGAGTTCCTGGTGAGCTCCCGGCCGGAACCCCTCTCTTCTTCCCCTGGATTACTCCCTCTAGCCTGATCCGCCATGGAAGCCGAGCGCGGTTGCCGCCGAGGTTGACCATGCGCTCGCTCCCGTGCGCTTCCGTCCTCGCCAGTGCGTCCGTAGTACTCCTGGAGTCCCCCGCAACCCAACGCGACTATGTCTGCTTCTCCCCGTGGCCGTTTTGCAAGTTCTACTCCAAGCCGTGGCTCCGGCCGCCGCCAAGGTCGAAGCAGTCGACGAACCTGACCTCCCCGGCGACGTGCAGATGGTGCTTTCGAAGCGGCTCATCACAGGCTTTCGAACGGTGGTCTCAGCGCAGAGAATGGAGGCCAGGAAAAGAAGAACGTGCAGCGCCGCCGCGGTCCAGTCGCCGGCGTCAAGCCGCCGGCGAGTCAGCTCTAAACCCCCCCTGTTTTCACCTAATTAGTGACCCCTGGGTCACTGACCAGTGGGCCCAGTGGCTTAATTAAGCCACTGGATTAAGTTAACCCACGGGTTAAGTTAACCAGCCACTGACAGGGTGGCCCCACATGTCAGCCCCCCCTGACGCCAGTTTGACGTCAGCCTGACGCAGTAAATCATTTAAATGAATTTCCAGAGATTATTT
Source organism: Bromus sterilis (assembly GCA_950022295.1). Taxonomy (NCBI): domain Eukaryota; kingdom Viridiplantae; phylum Streptophyta; class Magnoliopsida; order Poales; family Poaceae; genus Bromus; species Bromus sterilis. The sequence continues at coordinate 338,264,838 of OX465596.1, read as the reverse complement.
GAATTAAAAGAATTCCAGAAATTCCAGAAAATACGCCAAACTTTGGAAATTCATAGAAAATTCATATTAACTCCATATTGGACAAGTAATATATGAAAAATGATCAGGAGAAAATTATCTTTCCAAATATGCAACTTTCAACTCTGTTTGAGTTGAATTTAAAATGGGACCAGTAGCATATGTCATTTGGTTTATTTGAATTTAATTCAAATTCAAATCAATTGATTTTGCCACTTGAACCTTGGATTTAAGCTATACTTCAACCACACTTCAGAGGCATATCATACACATTTGAAAATGATTCAAAATGATCAAACTATGTCACATACAACTTGGCTAAGTTGAATTCAAATGTGGATTTTGAATTTCCATTTTAAATGCAATATACTCCACTTAAATGGAATTGTCCCACACACATCAAAACTTATACTTCAAGTTTCAACATTCATTCATGTGCTTGAGCATTGCATTCATATTGATTGCTACTTCGTGCTTTGTTTGTCGAGTAGAGGTGGAACCGGAGCAAGAGGTCACCCCCTTCGCTGAAGATCCAGAACCCGAACCTCGTCAGCAAGGCAAGCAAACCCCCATTGATCATATCGATAAAATCCCACTTCCCTCTCATGTCTCGCTTATGCATTGTATAGGATGATCACGATGTTACGATTCTACCGCATAGATGAACCCATTCCTTTCCATGACCTATCTTTCTGTCACAGTAGTAAGCAAACCACAATCCTAGCAACTGTAGGAGTTGTTTGATATCATGTAACCCCTGCAATGTTACTGCTTATTGCAAGCTTAGTATGATACCATGTTGTTACTGTGATGTGAGTCGGGATGGGAATGATCATGTTGATGATGGTAGAAAAGTGTTGGTGAATCGACCCTAATACAAGGTGAACGTTGAGAGGCTGTGTAGGAGTACACGGTGGGTTGTCTCGTTGAACACCGCCCTAGTACGAGTTCTTGTGTGGTGATCCAAGATGAAGAGTACAACCACACATTGGGCTCACTGACCCCTCTCAACTTATTAACTCATCCCTTTCGATGTCCAGATGTCGCAATAGTTCGGAGTTCTGGTAGGTCTTTGGCCTGGCTGCTAAGTGAGAGAACGGCTCATCCGAGACCGGCTTATGCACCACGCACACATCACTTGGGTCCACTTCGGTAAACCGGCCGGGTTCACGATTGTGGTAACCAACCCAAGTAGGCGGCTTTCTCGGACTAGATCGGCTATGAGGTAACAGTTGTGGTGAGCATCCTCGCTGGCACCCCTTGAATGGTGTCGATATCAAAGGCGGTAAATGATGATCATGTGTGTGTAGCGGTACACCCTTGCAAGGTTAACAAAACTATTCGAATAGCCGCGTCCGCGGTTATGGACTGCTTGGAAAGCTTAGCTTGATTATTAGATAACTTGAACTGGATACTTCTAAAACTCGCAAGATAAGCGTGAGTGCTATGGTGTGCTTCTCGTGGGGAAGTCGAGGAAGTAACCATAGTGGTGTAATTGGTTGAAGAGATGTAGTGGACTCGTGTACGCTTCTTACCTCAAGTCTGGTACTCGTAGTTCAGGACTAGCCAAGTCAAAGCTGGCACTTCTGCAAGTGAAACCCCACCTCCCTTTACCTTGATACATGTGCATGAGTAGTATAGTTCCTACGTAAGTCTTGCTGAGTACGACTTTGTATGCTTAATCTATGTTTTAGATGAACCCACCGACCCCGATGGTGGCTTCTACCTGAAGCTCGAAGGATGAAGACTCAGACCAAGACCAAGCTAGTGTAGTCCCAGTCAGACGACTGGTTCCCTCGTGGAGGGCTTGTTTTCAGATAAGGCTTCTCTAAGCCATTTGTTAAACTTGTCTGTACTCAGACCTACTTTGCTTCCGCCTGTTTGATGTAATGTTGGATCATATGCTTGTGATCTCTGTGTGCACTCTGTAAGAGTTATTAATAAAGATATATACTTTTTAGAGAATTGTAATGATACCTGCTGTTCATACAAGGCATGTGTGTTGCGTGTATGTTTATAACATGCATGTGTTTGTATGGGTTTTCGAGACCTTAGTTGTGATCTGGCTGGCGGTCTTTTATACACCAAGTGGCCCTTAGATGTGCGCAGCTTGGGGCATCGCGATGCGATTGCTCGAGACTCCGTCTCGTGCACACTTTGATGTATGATTGAGCCCGCCCTAGACCCCGACTAAGTGATCGGGCTGGAGTAAGTCTATGTAAGGGTTATAATACAATCGATAGTATGGTTGAGGCGACTTGTCTATGAGTATGGGAATTCACCACCCATATCAGTTAGACTTGTGTGCGGACGATGAGGACCCATCTCAGTGGATCATCCGGCCTGGATGGGATGCCCCTCATGTTCGATGCTTTCCGAGAACGTTCTGTGCTTGGTCTTGTCTGCTTAGACAAGTGGGTACGGTTCTCGGCTCTCCATATGATTGTGTTGTAGCGAGGCTTATATACGCTAACCCCGGGTCCCGACAGACTTGGTATCAGAGCAGGACTGACTGTAGGATTATCAGCCGTGGCCGAAGTCGAGTCTAGCACTCTATCGTTATATAGTTACTCTGGGTATATAAAGGGAACAACGTAAGGCTTCTTTTTCTCCTTACCCTCATCGTTCTGAGTTCTGAGTCACCCTCGTCTTATTCTACGGGAAGATAGGACTAGGCTCTCCTCTGTCTGATTAGAACATCTCGTTGTTTGCTCCCTTATAGCCGTAGGAAAGTTGTGTCAGGTTTTCCTAGCATTGTTGTAATGCTGATTTCTTACATCGTATTATGTAAGTTCTGTATCTACATTGAAAGAAAATTGTTTTCTTGCAATTACAGCCGTTATGCTGTCCGAATCATTCCAGGTTTCTTCAAAATCTGATGCATTTGCAAAATTCTTCCCTCCTTTTCGGTTGTCCTTTTTGAAGAACTTCTAGGTGGCATTCCCGACAGTTCCATAGTGTTTGATGTAGGTTTTCTTCTAGAAACCTATAGTGATTCAATTGAAGTTCTTCCTCCCACTTTAGATGTCTTCTAGCAAGAAGAACCACACTAACCATCGTGTCGGGGTACTTTACTACTCTGACATATCTGTTGTAGCCCTTAGTAAGCCATGGTCATCCTTAGGAAAACCATCCAGTAACCCAACTCTTTAAACATAGCCACCCGACAGATGTTTAAAGAGTTGGGTTACTGGATGGGATGCCCCTCACGTTCGATGCTTTCCGAGAACGTTCTGTGCTTGGCCTTGTCTGCTTAGACAAGTGGGTACGGTTCTCGGCTCTCCATATGATTGTGTTGTAGCGAGGCTTATATACGCTAACCCCGGGTCCCGACATTCTCAAGCAATGTCACGATAGTCCCTATGGAGGACATCACGTCGGTGAGAGAACCGCACATAAGGTTCTCCAATCAGGTTTTTATTGGCCCACTCTCTTTAAAGATGCTAGAAATTATGTTTTAGCCTGTGATAAATGTCAGAGAGTTGGTAATATTAGTAGAAGGAATGAGATGCCTATGAATTACTCACTAGTGATTGAGCCTTTTGATTGCTGGGGTTTTGATTTTATGGGTCCTTTTCCTTCTTCGCACAAGTACACTCACATTTTAGTTGTTGTTGATTATATAACCAAGTGGGTTGAGGAAATCCCCACTGAGAGTGCTGATCACAAAACATCTATGAAAATGCTCAAAGATGTAATTTTCCCTAGGTTTGGTGTACCGAGGTACCTCATGACTGATGGACACACTTCACACATGGAGATTTTAGAAAAGATCTAGCCAAGTACGATGTCAATCATAGAATTGCGTCACCGTACCATCCTCAAACTAGTGGGCAAGTTGAGCTCACCAATAGAGAGATCAAGTTGATCTTGCAAAAGACAGTTAACAGAAATAGAAAGGACTGGTCAAGTAAGTTAGGAGATGCTTTGTGGGCGTATAGAACTGCTTACAAAAACCCCATGGGCATGTCCCCCTACAAAATGGCCTATGGCAAGGCTTGCCATTTTCCATTAGAGTTAGAGCACAAAGCTTTCTGGGATGTTAGAGAGATTAATGCTGACCCAAAGTTAGCTGGTGAAAAGCGTCTCATGAACTTGACTTCTCTAGACGAGTGGAGAAGTGAAGCTTACGAGAGCGCTAAAATGTTCAAGGAAAAGGTAAAGAAGTGGCATGACAGGAGGATTCTGAAACGTGAATTTAATGTTAGTGATAAAGTTTTATTTTTTAGATCCCGTTTCAGTTTTTCTCCAGGTAAACTACTTTCTAGGTGGGAAGGGCCTTTTCATATCGAAGAAGTCTACCGGTCTGGTGCAATCAAGATTAACAATTTTGGAGGCACCAAACCTCAAGTTGTGAATGGGCAAAGACTCAAGCATTACATAGCGGGAGATCCCGTCAATGTTGATGTAAATATAATACGCACAACAACTCATGAAGAACATGTTGCAGCCCTGGTTCAGACACCGACAGAAGCAGAATAAGAAAAGGTAAGTATTACGGTAAGGAAACATCGCGAACCGCCATAAAAGTTCCATATTATGAGTTTTTTCAAAATAAGGAAAATTCGAAGCCTAAGCGGAGCCGGGGAGGAGCTCCAGGGGGGCCAGGCGCCCCCCCTGGCGCGCCCTACCTCCTGGCCGCGCCGGGAGGCCGCCTGGGCACCCAGGAGTCCGTCTCCGACCCCACTTTGGCTCGTTACCTTCCTTTTGTTGCAGAAATTTTTGCTATATATTTGCCCGGATCGTTCCGGCAACGTATCTCGCGATTTCGTGTGTTTTCTCTTCAATCTGTTTCTGCCAGGGTAAAAAGTTATTGTTAGAGATGTCTTCTTGTGGCTCAAGCGGAGAGGACTTCATGGGACGGCGTCTACGTGAAGTTCAGAAAGATCTCAACCAAGGGAAATACATAGATTGGGCCACGGAAGAAGAAATCGCTGCAAGGCGAGCGGAGATGGAGCGTTCCGTGAGAAAAGAAGTCAAGATTATCACCGCCCAGCAACCAGGGGGTCCATCAACACAAGGAGGAAGATCAAGCAACCCCATCATGGTGGGGAATGTCCAACCTTATTATGATCTTTCTCTTAACCTTTCAGGAATGGCCCCTGCACTTGAAGATCAACGCACGATTTCCACCATCTCCGAAGCTTACCGCATCAGCAATCAACTATGTGAAGATTTCCGTGTACTAAAGGTGCAAGTGGAGATTTTGGAGAAGGAAAACCAAACCCTTCGCCGTGTCATCAAAGATTTGAAGAATCAACAACAACAAGAATGAGGAGTAAATCTCCTCGGGTAATGGCATCCCCTCAGCTTGTTCCAAGCTTGGGGGAGTGCCGGGTATCTTTATCTTTATCTTAGTCTTTTAGAGTCAAGTAGAGTCGTATCATGTCTAGGGAGTTTATTATATGAAATAGGTGTTTGCATTGAGGTCTATCACTCCGTCTGTGGAGAGATTGTATCCGTGAGTGTGGAGTCGTCTATATTGGAATATTAATGAGAAGTCTATTGGTTCCTTCGCTGCACTCGGTATTCTCTTCACGCAATTGGCCTCATATGACGATTCTTATGGGGAGTATTGACCTTATATCAGGTATGGCTTTGAAAACTGTATTTAATTTTGGCAAACATAGCTTCGGTCTTGACAACATGCATGTTTTCTCAAGTAGCGACATAGCCAAAACCTTTATGTTATTATGCTTGAAGTGTTATGTTGACAAGGAAGACAACTTGATGTGTTATGCTTACCTTAATGTTTATGCCTTATATGTTTTGCATCTAAATTAGCATCAATTGTCTGTTCTCTCAAAGCCTTTGCTAGCCAAACTCTTTGCCAAGTAGATTTCTGCTTGTGCATCCATACCCTGAAACCATTACCTTCCATGTGAGTCCACCATACCTTCCTATTCGTGGTATTCCCCTACCACTCCTATAAGTATAGAATTTATGTGTTATCCTTAAATTTCAAAATCTTCTGTTTTGTGCCTCTTGTTTAGCTCATGAAGAAGTAGTAGGTAATTCATGATCTTCTTAAGTTGGACAAGTTTTACCCCGGGATTGCATGTCTAATCTGAAAACCCATAATACGAGGAGGAACTGGCATAAGTGCGCCCAGCTCGAAAGATAATATAAAAAACAAACCCTCCTTCACGCTTGGTCTATGAGAAATCAGAAACTTTGGCAGTGATAAACAAAGGAGATTAAGTGGATGTGATCGTCCCCACTTGGGAGCCGTTCCTCGAAACTTGTCCATCTTGAGAACTAATTGAGCTATCTATTAGCATTCGTTGACAAACTATGCACCGCCCCAAAAATATATTTTTATTCTGTTTGATTTAAGGATAGCACATGAGTTTTCCCTGCTTTCCCTTAACAAGGCCTTTCATCCACCTTCATGTTGAGTCAGTTGTCCCACTTCCTTCTTTTCCGTAAGAGAACAGGCATTTGATGTTGATGAGGATTCATCCATATAAAGCTGCATTAAGTTTTTCCATGCCATATCCTTGTTGACATTATCTTTTGATAAGTATGTTGTTTGCGAAAGCTTTCGCCTAGTGAGCATCTTTCTTTGTGTTAGCATTTGTACTTCATGACTATTAACATGTCCTTTGAAAAGATTCAAATTGTTTTTAGTTTTCCTTTGACCAAGGTTATGTTTACCATGATTTGATGAGTTTTCTCAGCCCTACTTTTGATTATAATTGTTATTACTTTCTCATAAGGGCCTTATGAGTTGAGGTTTCTGTTGAGGATGCTTGAGTTTGATGAAGGAACCTTGATGCTTCTTGTCCGTATTTTATTTATCGACACTTCACTCTCTAAACTTGTGGACAGGTTTACCGAGCTCAGTATTCGCTTGGGGACAAGCGAGGTCTAAGCTTGGGGGAGTTGATACGTCCAAAATGCATCACTATTTTATATAGTAATTCTTTCTTATTCACTGATATATTTCATGATATGATGCTATTCTTATGTTGTTTTGGCTTATTTTACACAGTTTGCAACTTTCCGGTGCTGAAGCAGCAGACGCAGGATTCAGCGGTAAAAAGTGGACGCTGAGTTTCTGAAGAAGAACACCTCCAAATTACCTGAAAAATCGACGGAGGCTGTTTTCCAGAAGGATCACGAAGACACGCAAAAGAGCAACCAGAGGGGGGAAACAGGGTGCCTAGGCGGCCACCTGGCGCGGCCCCACCCCTGGCCGCGTCGGGAGGGCGCCTGGACCCCAGGGGCCACTCCCGGCTCCCCCCTCTGGCCTATATACTCCTCGTCGTCCAAAAACCCTAAAACGGAGAGAGTTTCCGGAGTTCCGCCGCCGCTCCGTGGCGGAAACCTACAGAGATGAAAAGACATCTCTGGCGGGCAGATTCCGCCGGGGAGATCACCTCCCGGAAGGGGAGATCGTCGCCATCGTCATCACCATCGTCACGGGCATCATCGAGATCATCATCAACATCATCCCCATCATCAACACCACCTCCACCTCCATCCAATCTTGTCTCACAATTGCAACTCGCGTTGTAATCCGTACTATCTATCCTCTCTACTCTATCGGTGTTGATTACTACTTTGTGGTGAATGCTATTGAGTTTTTTAGGAGAAATATTATTGTGTTCAAATTTTTCATCATCTATTTATCCCCACTGATCATGATCTCTTTTATGTCTTGTGAGTAGTTACTTTAGTTCTTGAGGACATGGGAGAAGTCTAGTCGTTAGTAGTCATATGTTGTTGAAGTAATATGTTTTGGTTGATGTTTAAGTTGTGTTGTTATTTTCCTAGTGGTGTTGTGTGAGTCGACCACTCAACACTTCGCCTTATCAAGGACCTAGGGGAATACATTGTGTACAAAGAATGCTTACGGTGGGTTGCCGGAGTGACAGAAACCTAAACCCCTGTTCGCACGCTTTTGCCCAAGGGAACAATGGGTCACCGATCGTATTGCTATGGTTAATCTTTTGCCTTAAATACTATCTTGTATTTGCGGATGCTTGCAAGGTGTTTAATCATAAGAGTGCACTTATCTTAGTCTAGAGGGTGCACTAGCATAGATCCACCCACTCAACACTTATCAACACAGCACATAGTACCGATACGGAATATGGCGAAAGCACATGACTACCTCTCCCGTGTGTCCTCAAGAACACTTTAGCTTTTATAAGTTCAGTTTCTAGGCCTCTCCTTTTCTCAGAAAGGATTGGGCCACTCGTTACTCTCCAGTACCTTTTTCTTTGCTCGTTTTTACTTTCCTGTCGCTTATAATAATATGATAGCCCAAACCAAGGAGTAACAGGGTAACATCGTAGCATCCTAAGCATGCATACTAAGCAGGGGCTGGGCAACGAGCAATAGTAACATAGCAGTACATGGTTTGCTGGGAGGGGACATGGCTGTATCGGTTTGAAATAGGTTGTAAACATGTGGTAGGATCAAACATCGAACCTATCCTAGACTAGCATGCAAACAACTGGTTGAAATAGAAAGGATCATAAGTAATGCATAGTCCTTGCCTGTTGATAAGTCGGGTTCCGAAGGTGTAATTGATCGCAAGCTCGCAACGCTTCCGAGAGGTACCCGCGGAAGCACACAAGAGGGTAAACACTGGAAGCAATCAACGATCAAGCACTCTATTACTACAAGGAAAACACGAGCAAGCATCAACAAGACGACAACATGAGACATCGCACCTACAGTCGATAGCGGTTACTAACAGGTTAAGTGGAGTTCTCGTCACACACGACGATACCGCACATTTAGAAAGGTTCAAGTTGTTTAGCTACAGGTGATCAACAAAGGTTGTTAACATGGCATCTCACTCAAGCATGGCATATCACACAAACATGGCAAGAGGTGAAGCTTAAGGTAAACTATCTATGCTAGTCAATTTAAGTGAGGCACAACCTAAACATGGCATAACACTAAGTACCCCACGACAATTAAAAGATTTGGTACTGTTCTGCCCTAAACCATATTTTAGGTTGGTTAACAGCAGCAAACAATAGCATAAACACAAAGTACACGAAAAACTAATCAAGTCACATATAAAGAACACTCCAAACGGAGTTACGGTTAAAAAGATACAAGCAAAACAACTTTGGAACACAATCTGCCAACATCGGGTAGCACACTTTAGAGCAATTCATAAACAAGGTAATGAATTCAAACATGCTCACAAATGATATGCAACTAAAGTAGACATGGAAGGGAAGGCATGGCAAAAAGAATCATGCAAATATGCATCATGAACAACTAATTATAGCTCATGCAAAATGCAATAAAACATTACTGGTCTAGGACTTAGTGAAAATAATGAAAACAGGGCAGAAACTGTTATTTTTATGCTGTATAAACAGGGGTAAAACTATATGAAAAAGTGCAGCAAAATGACATAGCAATATATGGGCATGAACTAGACATGATGGTGATCAGGTACAAACAAGAATCAAGGTCATAGGCATCAAAGATTAAAAGATATTAAGCATGCAACACGACATCAGAACGTTACAGACTTAGAGAAAAACAGAGGTGGCTGTCAAAAACAGTGGCATAGCAACTTTGGAGCAGAATAACTAGATGACCAGCAAGCATATCATGACAATGCAATACATATAATGGAAGTAGACATGATGCTTAACAGTATGCAAAAAGAATAAATGCAATAGGCCTCATGGATGTGTCACAATCATCAAGCAAACTTGCAATAAAATAACAACAGCAACACTTAACAGAAATTAGTAGCAGTTAACAGCCTGATGCCCACTTCAACAGTGATTAACAACATCAAGATGGCCTCAAATCAAAATGCTCACAAAAGATGAATTGAAGTACACACAATTCTAAACAAATTTCCTTTTGGGCGCAACATCATACGGGCTATCGATTAATCGCAAACTGCGTCGCAAAATAGCATCAACAGTAAAATACTCTCAGACTTGGAAAAATATAACAGACAGGGAAAAAACTAAAACAACAACAAAAAAGAAAAATGCCTCACCAAACGGGCTCGGCCCATCTAGCCGAGGAGGCAGCGGCTGGGCCGCGATGGCGTTGTGAGCCGTTGGGGCGTGCTGGGCCGGCCCACTCGGGTGACAGGGGGACACGAGAGCTCCTCCCGATCCGATCGCAGCGGGTGGCGAGTCCCAGCGGCGAGGATGGTCGTGGTAGGGACGGATCCGGGCGCAGGCGGACGAATCTGGGAAGGGGAGGCCGATCCCGGCGACACAGGCGACGGGGCGCCGACGGCGAGCTCTGACTCGGCTCGGGCCATGGCTTGGTGGCGGCGGCGTAGCGGAGTTCCTGCCAGGAGAGGGAGGACAGAGGTGAGAAGAGGAAGGAAGAGAGGAGGCGCCGGGAGGAGAGGAGGAGGTCGGCGGCGGGCGCGCGGCGCAGCGGCCAGGGCGGAGCTCTCGCCGGTGACGTCAAAGACGTCCAGGAGCTCAGGTGTGGGAGGCTGGCGGCCCAGATCCAGCCCACGGCGGGCTAGCGGCGGCGGATCGGGCACTGCGGGGCCCGGATGGCTGGAGCAGGCGGTTGGGGCGACGTGGCCTCTCCAGGCCCCTCAGATCTTAGATCTGACGGTCCAGTATGCCCTGGAGGCTAGGGTTTCGAGGTGGAGGGGCTTTTGGGCGAAAATTGGAGCAAAACTGGGGGTGTGGCTGCAATTTTTGGCTAGGGAAACCCTGGAAAGGGGTGGGAGTGTGGTGGTCTTTATATATCCCAGGTGGCTGGCAGTTTGCAAAAACATCCCCGGTTTTTCTCTCGCGCGCGCGGTGTTTACGTTTCTGACCGACGGGGGTCCGCAGGACCTCCGATTCGGGTAAAACTTTGAACTGCGCGATCAGCGCGTCGAGCCGGCGGCGTTCACCTCGCACTGGAACCGTTCCGAGAACACTTTCCGGTGCGCTATAAAAATAAACCGTTTAATTATTAAACGAGGTTTTTCGTTCTCTTGGCTGCGGCTGGTCTCGTGCGGTTTTCGCGACGGTGATCGGGTGAAACCCGGTGTCGCAAAGGTCAAGTGTCAGGGTGGCAAGGGTCGGTCTCCGTCCGGTACGAGATAGGAGGGGGAAAAATAACCGCCGATCGATGAATCGGGGATGTAAACACCGCAAACAAATCAAACAATCAAACAATTCACGCCAAAAACATTTTTTTTATTTTTTGTAAAATATGGGCTGTTACACTATCCCTTCTGACGACACTTTGCAGCAATTTATGGAAGACCACGAAAATGACATGCGCATGCAGGACAGGAATGATCCAGAAAACATATTTTTAAGACAAAATCCTATCCTGAAGCACAACCTTCCGGTTGAACCTTTAGGAATCCTCTCACAACCAAAAGAAGACCCGGTGTTTGATCTAAAACCACTTCCAGATAAGCTCAAGTACGCTTATTTAGATGAAAAGAAAGTATATCCTATTATTATCAATTCTAACCTTTCAGGGTATGAAGAAGAGCGATTATTGGAGACGCTCCCCAGACACCGAGGTGCTATTGGCTATACTCTTGATTATCTCAAGGGTATTAGTCCATCCATTTGCCAACATACTATCAATCTCGAGCCCGATGCTAAACCGGTTGTTGAGCATCAACAACGGTTGAACCCAAAGATGAAGGACGTGGTTAGGACGGAGGTTATCAAAGTTCTAGCCGCAGGTATCATCTATCCCATAGGTGATAGTAAGTGGGTAAGTCCAGTTCATTGTGTTCCTAAGAAAGGAGGTATGACTGTTGTTCCTAATGATAAAAATGAACTAATACCTCAGCGGAATATTATTGGAAATATAATGTGTATTGATTACATGAAGTTGAACAAGGCCACCCCGAAGGACCACTATCCTCTGCCCTTTATTGATCAGATGCTAGAGCGGCTGTCTAAAAACACCCACTTTTGCTATCTTGATGGGTATTCTGGCTTCTCTCAGATTCATGTTAACACCGCGGATAAGGAGAAAACCACTGTCACGTGTCCTTACGGTACTTATGCTTATAGGCGTATGCCTTTTGGTTTGTGTAATGCACCTGTTACTTTTCAGAGGTGTATGTCTGCTATATTTTATGGTTTCTGTGAGGACATTGTGGAGGTCTTCATGGACGACTTTTCCATCTATGGAACCTCCTTTGACCACTGTCTCCATAATCTTAATAAAGTTTTGCAATGATGTGAAGAAACAAATTTGGTGATTAATTGGGAGAAGTGCCATTTCATGGTTAACGAAGGTATAGTTCTTGGTCACAAGATTTCTGAAAGGGGAATTAAAGTGGACAAGGAAAAGATTGAAGCTATTGAAAGGATGCCCTATCCAAGGGACATTAAAGATATTCGTAGTTTTCTCGGTCATGCTGGTTTCTATAGAAGATTTATCAAAGACTTTTCTAAGACCTCGAGACCCCTCACTAATCTTCTCCAGAAGGATGTTCCTTTTGTATTTGATGAAGAATGTAAGGAAGCTTTCGAAGTTCTTAAGAAAGATTTGATAACCGCTCCTATAGTACAACCACCTGACTGGAATTTGCCCTTTGAAATTATGTGTGATGCTAGTGATTTTGCTGTTGGAGCTGTTTAGGACAAAGAGTTGATAAGAAGTTGAATGTTATACCATATGCTAGCAAAACCCTTGATAGTGCTGAAAATAATTATGCTACTACCGAGAAGGAATTCTTGGCAGTGGTGTTTGCTTGTGATAAGTTTAGGCAATATATTGTTGATTCTAAGGTTATTATTCATACTGATCATGCTGCCATTTAGTATCTTATGCAGAAAAAGGATGCCAAACGAAGGCTCATAAGGTGGGTACCACTACAGGAAACAGGAGTTTTGCCGTCAGCCAAAGCTGACGGCAAACATATGAAAAGCTGACGGCAAAGGCTTTGCCGTCAGCTCCACGACGGCAAACCTGTTGTCAGCTCATCAGTCGGCAGTGAGCTGCTTTGCCGTCAGCTCAAGATCGACCGACGGCAAAGCCTTTGCCGTCAGCCTTTTTGTACTGGCTGACGGCAAAGCCGCTCGTACGGGCCAGCTCTGACTTAACCCCCGTGGGCTGAGTTAACGGCGTGCATTGCCGTCAGCTAGCCGCCTGGCTGACGGCAAAGCCCTTGCCTGGGCCCATGTCAGCAGTTTGCCGTCAGCCGGTTGAAGGACGACGGCAAAGCCATGACCAAATGGTCACTGCCACAGCCTAGATTGAACAGGCTGCCGCCACGTGTCCACTTTGTCGTCAGCTTGCTAACGGCAACGCCTTTGCCGTCAGCAAGCTGACGGCAAAGCTCTCTGTATCTATCTTTTTAAATTGTTTTTCTTTAATTCCCTGCATATAAACAATAATATATATATATATATGTACAGAATACCATCCACAAGTCATATATACAATCATAATGCTATCCACATGTCACGTATACAAAATAAGCCATCCACAAGTCATATATACAAAAAGAAGCCATCCACAAGTCATATAAACAAAAAGAAGCCATCTCCATGTTTAAAAAAGCAAGTCATCTCCATGTTTAAAACAGCAAGCCATCTCCAAGTTTAAAACAACAAGTCATCATATATACAAAAGGAAAGTTCCCAACATGATATACATCTACAAGTCATCTCCATCCTAACATACTATATCTACAACAAAGAAGCATCCATCCATGCATAAAGGCAAATCTGCAAAATGAAAACATAATCATATGTTACATACGGAAAAGAAGAAATCCAAAATGATGAAAAGATGAAAATAAAAATGAAAAAGAACAACAAGGAGAAGAAGAGTAAGGAGAAGAAGAGGAAGAATAAGAATAATATGAAAGGAATAAGAGAATATGGAGAAAAAGAAAGAAGAGAAAAAGTAAGAATAAGAAGAACTTTTCTTCTTTTACTTTCTTTTTCACCTCTTTCTTCTTCACTTCTTTCTTTTCCTCCTATCCTTCTTCTTATTCTACAATACTTGTTCTTCTTAGACCTCAAGAGCTAAATATATCTCATTTTAGATCTAACTAAGTCATTAATTCATTTTTGAGCTTTATATGCGAAGTATAAGTCATTTTTAGGTTTATAAGCCACTTAAGCTAGTAAATTCATTATTGAGTTTTTATAAGACAAGTATAAGTCATTGTTGAACTTAATAAGCTTATAAAATCTAATTTGAGCTTTAAAAGCTTATAAAGCCAAGTTTGAGCTTTATAAGCTTATAAATTCACTATTGAGCTGTTAGAAGCCAAGTATAACTCAATTTTCATCGAACTACGCTATTAACATCATTTTTCAGCTTTATGAGCTTATGAAGTCATTGAGGAGCTATTATAAGCCAAATATAATTCATTTTTTATGTTTACAAGCTTATAAAGCCAAGTATAAGTTTTATAAGCTTATATAGTCATTTTTTAGCTTTTATAAGCCAAGTATAATTCATTTTTTAGGTTTACAAGCTTATAAAGCCAAGTATAAGTTTTATATGCTTATATAGTCATTTTTTAGCTTTTATAAGCCAAGTATAATTCATTTTTTAGGTTTACAAGCTTATAAAGCCAAGTATAAGTTTTATAAGCTTATATAGTCATTTTTTAGCTTTTATAAGCCAAGAATAAGTAAATATTTATGTAACTAAGCTATTACTACCATTATTGAGCTTTATGAGCATATAAAGTCATTGATGAGCTTTATGTAACTTACCGGAGGCCACCTCAAGGCTGAGAAGCGCCGCCACGTGGGTTGCTCGGGGATTCACTAGGAGATTCTTGTGGGTTGTGAGATGCAGCTCCGGAATTATGCTGCAACAAAGGATGAGTTGCAATGTGGTAAGCATGATGACACTTGATGGTATATGACCGGGATATATTGATCATTGAAAGAAACTTACCGTTCCGGGAGGAGAAACGATAGGCGTCGGCATCGGTGGAGGGGTAAGACCTTGCTTCTCCCACATACTCTGCGAGTTAGGTTTTGAGGACTCGAGCATATTAGCAAGTGAACCAAACATATGCATATGCATTCTTGGCGGATATATGCAAAAGTAGTAACTTACCGAGAAGAGGTCGTAGATGGCCTTCGTCTGGGCATTATTGCGTGCCCTCCCCTCCTCGAGTATCCTCTGGGTCCTCTCCTCCGCCAGCCGGTCCCTCTCCGCAAGCTGCTCCGACAACATCTCTTGTGTCGCCTGTCTCTCCCTCTGAATGGCGTCCTGAGAACACTCAACAATATAGCAATTATTGTCATCATCGCTACGTAATCTAAAGAACGTAAAGAAAAATTGAGACAAAGTTATACCTGGATATGTAACGCCCCGGCCACACCCACCGGTTCCCGGCGTACGCCTGGCGGGATCTAGACTGTCCCCACAGACCAACACTAGTCTTTCCTGCGCACTTTGTCCTCACTCGTGCGCACCCGGGAACAACTTCCCGGTCGGTCACCCATCCTCAAATCGCTCCAAGCCAAGCACGCTTAACTTTGGAGTTCTTTGGATCTGGGCTCCCGGAAAAGAAGGTGCACCTTGTTGATATGAGTAGCCTATCATTCCTATTAAGCCAGGATGTCACATACACCCCCACTCAAAGGAACCGATGTCCTCATCGGCCCACAGGAACGTTCCCTCTTGGCACACGTCTGTGCGTCCAGTGCCGACACATGTCCCACATGTTCGCGCACTGACCCACACACGCCCGTATAACCGCAAGGGTCGGCTCTGATACCATTTGTAACGCCCCGGCCACACCCACCGGTTCCCGGCGTACGCCTGGCGGGATCTAGACTGTCCCCACAGACCAACACTAGTCTTTCCTGCGCACTTTGTCCTCACTCGTGCGCACCCGGGAACAACTTCCCGGTCGGTCACCCATCCTCAAATTGCTCCAAGCCAAGCACGCTTAACTTTGGAGTTCTTTGGATCCGGGCTCCCGGAAAAGAAGGTGCACCTTGTTGATATGAGTAGTCTATCATTCCTATTAAGCCAGGATGTCACAGGATAGCAATGTCCACTGGCCGCGGGTGAGGTCGTACAGCAGGAGCGGAGCTCGTTTGCCTCGCCTTGATCTGAGGTAGAGTCTCCGGGCAATGTACGAAGCCATTGCACATGGAGGTGCTGCCATGATGCTTACCGCCACCAGAAATCATCAAGGCCTCCGGATCAATCTCCTCCTCGCTCGGGTCAAACTAAGGACCGCTTAGCTCTTTCGCCACCTCAGAATAGGCCATCATCTTGTGGTAGGCTGCAGCGCTGGTGTACGCCTCAACACCGTCGCCCTCGGAATATGCCGTCACCGTTTTTTACTTTCCCTTATGGGCCATGGCAAATGAGCGAAATCCCTTAGGCACAGGCTGATTATGGTGCTTCGCCTACAATGAAAAGCAAAGAAAAGGCATGAAACAAATCAATTGATTAATGATGAAAGGACATGAAACTTAATACAAAAAGGCACATACCCATTTTTTTGCGTACTCGTTGACGTTGAGATTGCCTTGGTGGTGTGCCACACCTACCATTTGTGCACGCCTAGCCTTGGCGCTTTTGTGGGTGGACACCCAGGCATCACTGAGCCATTTGTCCACTATCGCCTCAAAGCAATCCATCTTATTTGCACACCATCTCGGGGGCGCCTATAAATTAATAATCTTATAAAGTCATTGAATATCTTTTTTAAGCCAAGTACAAGTCAAGTTTTATGTAACTAAGCTATTATTATCATTTTTTAGTTTTACAAGCTTATAGAGCCAAGTTTGACCTTTATAAACTTATAAAGCCAAGTTTGACACTTACCAGCTTATAAAGCCAAGTTTGAGCTTCATAAGCTTATAAAGAAAAGTTTGACACTTATAAGCTTATAAAGCCAAGTTTGAGCTTCATAAGCTTATAAAGAAAAGTTTGACACTTATAAGCTTATAAAGCCAAGTTTGAGCTTCATAAGCTTATAAAGAAAAGTTTGACACTTATAAGCTTATAAAGCCAAGTTTGAGCTTCATAAGCTTATAAAGAAAAGTTGGAGCTAACTAGGCCTTACTTATAAGTGTAGGAATTTACCTCCAAGTATTCATCCTTCTTAAGGAAAACTTTTCTACACTTCTTCTTGGCCTTCTTCACGCCCTTCTTGGCGTACCAATCTCGAACACACTGAACACGCATCTCGTGCCTAGTGTTCGTGAGTAGCCTCACTATCTCCTTCTCGAGATTCTTCTGGGCCGCCGGCTCCATCCCCTCCTCAACCCTATAGTAGCACTGAAAAATGCATCGAACATATGAAAAGATGAGTGAAATGATTCCAACACTAATAAATGATTGCAATGCTTAGAATACTTACCCAAAAAGTAGCCACCACCATGTCGGCTTTGGTACGGCATTCAACGTTGTTGATGCGTTCATCTGGCGGGGCCGGGGCGGCTTTGTAGTGTGGCCAAGTGAGGCCGGGCTCAGGAACCCTACCCTCAATAGGCAACTGGACTAGCCCGGGGAACTGCTCCTTAAGCACGACGCCAAGGAGGCAGTTCGGATTCCGAGCACCTTCTGGGTAAGTCCACGCCCTGCAAAATAAGAACACAAAGACATTAGTTCTTGTTGGACCATATGTACATGTATGATATATATATACAAGGAACACAAAAAATTCATCAACTTACTTCTCCCCATCTGGCGCAATCAATACCCTCTGCGCAGGGTCCGGACGTGGTGGGAGCCGTGTCATACCACGCTGGTACACCGGCTTCTTGGAAGAGGAGCTCCCCTCACCCCCATCATCCCCCTCACCCCCCTCAGCCCTGTCTTCATCGCTATCATCATCCTCATCAGCATCATCATCATCCATGCAAGCACGCTCCTCCCAAGGATCATCCCAACGAGGCTCCGTCGACTTCCTTGGTGCCTCCGGTGTCTCTGACTGCACCGGCGGTGTCCGCTGCTCCGGTGCCTCCGACTGCACCGGCGGTGGCCGCTGCTCCGGTGCCTCCGACTGCACCGGTGGTGGCTCCTGCACCGGTGAGACTTTCCTGTTAGTGGGTGACTCGGCTAGGGCGCCACCTGCTCCTCGACCACCTCCTCGACCACCGGGTTTAGCTCTCTTTGGGCCTTTTCCCCGACCTCTCCCACGAGGCTGCTCAGCACGCGCCGACGGCGAGCTGGCTGCGACAATACCCGCCAGCAACTCTCTCCGTAGAGGTAAAGGTGGTCGAGACTCCACCGGTGGGTCTCTACGGCTCGCCATGTGTCAACACCTGTTACGGAGTAAAGATGAATTAGTAAAGTAAGGAAATAAATAATACAAATTCATATATACAAAAAACAAACATATGCATATAAAGATGAATTAGTACATTAAGGAAATAAATAATACAAATTCATATATACAAAAAACAAAAGGAAGTTGGGATGCATACAACTAATAGTTGGGATCATCTGTATCTTCTCCAGGGTCAATAAAAACATCATCGTCACTATCACGCGTCATAGCGCCCGAATAAGGTCATCATCGCATCCTAGCACTCTCTGGACAAGTTGAATTGTGCCTTAAGAGCCATTGTTTGTGCGATGGCATCTAGTTGACAAAGCTTGGTGTGCGCATGCAGTGGGAGTTTTGAAGACTCTAGCTTGGCATAAAAGGCCTTGGCAGTTTCCTCCGGTTCTTCGTCCTCAAGACGAGCATCGTTGTAGTCATTGACCATGTCTTCGATCCCTGTACCACAATCCTCAATGCGCTGACGCACTACCTCATGTCTGTCACGTTGGGCCGACTCGCCATGAAATGACCACAACGTATAATCAGGCATGAAACCACGTATTTGCAGGTGTTTACCCATTACATCCTTTGTCTGTTGTGAATAGTTCTTACATCTAGTGCAGGGGCACCATGTTCTTGGTTGGCCAGCACTAAATGCAACCTCTAGGAACTCCTCGGTCTTGGCCAACCATTCCTCAGTCATATTTTTTTGACTAGGGTGACCGGTGTACATCCACGCACGATCATTCATTCTGGCTAGCTAGCTAGTACAAATTAACACCAGAAGGCATATAATTAATTACGGTGATACAGCATATGCACACTAGCTAATAGGTAAAGATAGGTCCTAATCCCACCCGAGTATGTGCAGATTGGATTCATTTCCCCATGCTCTCCTCCCGATCCGACGCAAAATTTCGACAGCACCTCCCCGCTGTTCTCATGATACACGTCTCAGCATAAACCGAGAGGATGTGTACCCGGAGAACAACAAGGTGGCGCTGACGAAATCCTGCGTCCGATCCGGAGGAAAGAATATATGGGGAAATGAATCCAATCTACACATACTCGGGCTGTCCATGGATAACGTTGGACAATTCGAAAGAATCCAATTATAAATATGCAAATGAATGCATATTTATAAATGGAATCTTTCGAACGGGAGACGCATATGGGTTACGTGACTTGCATGAGTTGAGAAGGAAAGAACTAGCTATAGACCTATCTTTTGGGTAGGGTGAAACTAAGGTAGGGTGAAACTAAGAGGAGAGAGACGTTTGGCGTCCCCAGTAGGAAACAATGCTAGTCACGGGAACCTATGCAATTAAATAAGGCAACCTTAGCAACAACAAGCTAAGCACCAATATATCTAGAAATCCTAACATTTGTTACTTCCATCTATTTCCTTTCCATTTATTTATTTATTTATTTTATTTCCTTTCCATTCATTCCTTTTTTTAACTTCTATTTCTTTCTAACATACATACTGCTTCTCTTATAATTCTTATTCTTCTTTTCCTACTCTTTTTTCCTTTTGTTTTCTTAGATAAATAAGAGCTCTTGCCCACTAACAGTACTAACTATATATCCTAATTTAGTAATAACTAATTCCTAAATCTAACAAATCCTAGCCCTAATCTACTAACAGATCTAGCTAGCTAATTTTTTTAATAAATAATTATAAGCTAACTAATATTTAACATAAATATCTACTAAGAATAAATAGAAAAAAAATTGAATCCTAATTAGTATACTAACTAATTTCTAAATCTAACAAAACCTAGCCCTAATCTACTAACAGATGTAGCTAGCTAAAAATTTAACTAACTACTGATAAGCTAACTAAAATTTAACATAGATATCTACTAACATAAAATAGAAACAAAACTGAATACAAAATAAATAAAAATGGATAAAATGGAGGGGGTGCTCACCAGGGGGGTCGACGGCTGGGGGAGAGGAGAGCGGCGGCGCTGCCAAGAGCTAGAGGGGGAGGGCGAGCCGAGCAGGAAGCCGGTGGAAGGGTGAGCGGCGGCGGCCAGGGGAGGTGACGGCGGCGACTGGATCCGGGTCGGGGGAGGTGGCGGCGGCGACTTCTGGTCCCAGTCGGGGGAGGTGGCGGCGAGGGCTGGATCCGGGCCGGGGGCGACGAGCTCGACGGGGAACAGTGGCCCTAGGAGCAGCGGCGGCGAGGTCCCTGGGCGGCGACGGCGGCAGCACGGGAGAAAGAGAGGGGCGCGAGAGAAATGAGAGAGAGTAGGGCTAGCACGCGCACTTAACGGCGCTGGTGCTTTGCCGTCAGCTGGCTGACGGCAAAGCGCCAGCCCGTTATCCCTTGGCACGTGGTGGGCCCGGGTCCATGTAGGCCGTCAGTCGCCGCGTTGCCGTCAGCCTGGTGAGACTTTACCGTGAGCCAATTAACGGCTTTGAAACAGCTGACGGCAGAGCTTTTTTTTGCCAACAGCTAATTCTTTGCCGTTAGCTTTTATTCTAGCTGACGTCATACACTACTGGAATTCAGACGTTTGCCGTCTGCCACGGCAGTCGGCAAACATAGGAAAGGCGGACGGCAAAGCTCTTTTCCGTCTGTCGGGGGACGGCAAAGCACTCGTCAGCCATTTCTTCGGCAAAGAGGTGATTTTCCGTCTGTTTTTTATCGACGGACGGCAAAGACTTTTGCCGTCTGGTTTTTACTCAAGTAGACGGCAAAATATGAATTACAGATGTTTGTACATAGGTGGTCCCAATGAATATTAAGCAGACGGCAAACGATTTTTCAATTATAAAAAAAATGTTTCTTGTTTCTGTTCTATCCCCGACCTCCCGTTCCATTCTTGTTATGGTTCTAGAACCAGCACCCATTGCTGTCACGAAGACCTGTTCATCGGTGGGCGGCGGGGTAGGCGAGGCGCGGCCGGTGAGCGTGTCCGGCGAGTGCGGCCGTCAGGAGGCGGAGGCGGCGAGTGCGGCCGGTGGGAGGCGGGGTTGGCGAGGCGTGGCCGACGGGAGGCGAGGCGCGGTCATCGTGAGGCAGGGCCGGCGGGGCGCGAATGGAGGTGGCGTTAGTCGTGGCCGGCGAGGCACGGCCTGTGTGAGGTGGAGGCGACGAGCGCGGCCGTCGGTAGGCTGGGCCGGCGAGGCGCGGCCGGCCGGTGCAGCTGGACGGGCCGCGGTGCAGCCGATGCAGCTGGACAGGGCAGACGGTTGGGGCGGCCGGGGAGGCGTCGGTGGAGGCGGTCGGCCTGTGGGGGGAGGCGCCGGTGGAGGCGGGCGGTAAGGTGGAGCAGGCAGCGGTGGAGGCGGTCGGTGAGGCGACCGAGGGAGCCGCTGGGTACCGCTTCGCCGCGCCTGGGTTGGTCGCCTGATGTCGCCTGGGAGAGAGAGGAGAGAGGGGAGCGGTGGCTAGTCGGGAGAGAGGGGAGCGCTCACCGGGGAGAGAGAGGAAAGACGAGGCTGCGGTGGGGCGCATGTCGCCGGGGAGAGAGAGGAAGGAGTGAGTGGGGTGTGGTTGCGGTAGGTGGAGTCGTGGAGAGGATAAGGAGAGAACGCAGCGTGGGGGGTGGTTGGGATTTTTTTAGGGGTGCGTGGGGTCGGTCCGGTTTTTTAATTGAGGTGAGAGTGGTGGGGATTGCTTGCCACGTCACTGATCCGTGGGAGAGCCTCACCAGCCAATAGAAATGCAGTAATTTTTGTGTTTGTTTGCTCTATGTATTTAAATAAAATAGCTAGGTTAATATTTCCAAAAATTATTAAAACCTTTTACATGCCTTTATGGAATCGTAAGGCAACATCATGCCAAATTTCATGTCATTTATACATTGTTTGCATTTTCAAAAAAAATAAAAATAAACACAATCAAGCCAAAGTATTCTTTGCCATGTATCAAAATAAAAGTAGACGGCAAAGTATTCTTTGCCATGCGTCAAAATAAAAGTAGACGGCAAAGTATTCTTTGCCATGTGTCAAAATAAAAGTAGACGGCAAAGTATTCTTTGCCATGTGTCAAAATAAAAGTAGACGGCAAAATACTCTTTGCCATGGGTCAAAATAAAAGTAGACGGCAAAGTATTCTTTGCCGTCTGCTTTTCTTTAGTGTCCACAGCTGATGGCAAAACAAGTCTTTGCCGTCCGCCCCTAAAATATGCAGACGGCAAAGCACTTGCCACATGGCAAACGTCTGAATTCCAGTAGTGATAGCAATCTTTGCCGTCAACCCCGATAGAAAGCTGACGGCTAAGTAGGAAGCTGACGACAAAACTCTTGTTTCCTGTAGTGTACTCCTTCTTCAAGAATTTGATTTGCAGATTGTCGATAGAAAAAGAGAAGACAATCCGGTGGCGGACAACCTTTCAAGAATGGAAGACATTCCGCACGATCCTATTCCAGTCAAAGACAGTTTTCCAGATGAACAACTTGATGTTGTAAAAGTAAAATCTCATTCCGACCCTTGGTTTGCAGATTATGCTAATTTTGTCGTTGCAAAGTTTTTGCCTCCAGGTTTTACATTTCAGTAGAGGAAAAAATTCTTCACGAATTTGAGGCATTACTTTTGGGATGATCCAGATTTTTATAAAGAAGGAGCAGACGGGATCGTAAGAAAGTGTATACCGAATCACGAGCAGAAAGACATTCCTCGACAGTGTCACGATAGTCCCTGTGGAGGACATCATGCCGGTGAGAGGACCGAACATAAGGTTCTCCAATCAGGTTTTTATTGGCCTACTCTCTTTAAGGATGCTAGAAATTTTGTTTTATCTTGTGATAAGTGTCAGAGAGTTGGTAACATTAGCAGGAGAAATGAGATGCCTATGAATTACTCACTAGTGATCGAACCTTTCGATTGCTGGGGTTTTGATTTTATGGGTCCTTTTCCTCCTTCACACAAGTACACACACATCTTAGTTGCTATTGATTATGTAACCAAGTTGGTTGAATCAATCCCCACTGAGAGTGCTGATCACAAGACATCTTTGAAAATGCTCAAGGATGTAATTTTTCCCAGGTTTGGTGTACCTAGGTATCTCATGACAGATGGAGGGTCACACTTCATGCATGGAGCTTTTAGGAAATCTCTAGCCAAGTACGATGTCAATCATAGAATTGCATCACCGTACCACCCTCAAACTAGTGGGCAAGTTGAGCTCACCAGTAGAGAGATCAAGGTGATCTTACAAAAAACAGTGAACAGTTCTAGAAAGGATTGGTCAAAGAAGTTAGGAGATGCTTTGTGGGCGTATAGAACTGCTTACAAGAACCCCATGGGCATGTCTCCGTATAAGATGGTATATGGCAAAGCTTGCCATTTGCCATTTGAGTTAGTGCACAAAGCTTTCTGGGCTGTCAGAGAGCTGAATGCTGACCCAAAGTTAGCTGGTGAAAAGCATCTCATGAACTTGACTTCTCTAGATGAGAGGAGAAGTGAAGCTTACGAGAGTGCTAAAATGTTCAAGGAAAAGGTAAAGAATTGGCACGATAAAAGGATTCTCAAACGTGAATTTAATGTTGGTGATAAAGTTTTGTTGTTTAGATCTCGTTTCAGGTTTTGTCCAGGTAAACTACTTTCCAGATGGGAAGGGCCTTTTCATATCGAAGAAGTATATTGTTCCGGTGCAATCAAGATTAACAATTTTGAAGGCACCAAACCTCAAGTTGTGAATGGACAAAGACTCAAACATTACATGGCAGGTGATCCTATCAATGTGGATGTGAATATGATATACACAATATCTCATGAAGAACATGTTGCAGCTCAGTTTCAGACACCGGCAGGAGCATAATAAGAAAAGGTATGTATTACGGTAAGGAAACATCGCGAACATCAATAAAAGTTCTTTTTTCGAAGTTTTTGTAAAATTAGGAAAATTCCAAGCCCAAGTGGAGCCGGAGAGGATCTCCAGGGGGCCTAGGAGGCCTCCCGGCGCCCCCCTGCTGGCCGCTCCAGGCACCCTCTTGGGTGCCCCGGACTCCGACTCCGACTCCACCTTGGCTTGAAACCTTCCTTCTGTTGCGGAAATTTTTGCAATATATTTCTCCGGATCGTCTCGGCACCGTATCTCTCGATTTCGCGAGTTTTCTTTCTCGGTCTGTTTCTGCCAGAAAAACTTTCAGCAGACCTAGGTGCCATGGCTTCCCCAAGTTCTCCCAAGGACAAGTTCGTCATCAATTTCATCAACCCTTACCTCGCATAGGTGAGGAAGCACCCCCAGATCCTTCGTGTGGAGGATGGTGTCCTCAACAAGGAAGATCTGAAGGGACCATTCAAGGAAGGGAGCACCGAGGAGCGGCTGAAAGAGATGGAACATGAGGTCTTCAAGTTCAAGAAGATGGTGGAGCGTGGTGTTGAAGCTAACTTCGACATCATGAACGAGATAGAGGCTTCCCACAAGAAGGAGATGAAGGAGATGTGGTCAAGTTTGGCCGCACTGGAAGAAAAAGTTTATGTGCTTCAAGCACAGATCTATGATCTACAGAACCAGAACTGTGAGTATGAACTTAAGGTCTTACGCATAGATTTGCGTGCTGAGTGCAGGATCCCGGAGACGGGAATGTCCTTCGAGACTGGAGAACCTCTGCCTTGGAAGCGCTTCGCCAAGGAGTACGTGATCAACAAGAACAAGAATGAGGAGTAAATATCCTCGGGTAATGGCACCCCCTCAGCTTGTTCCAAGCTTCGGGGAGTGCCCGGTATCTTTATCTTTATCTTTGTCTTTAGGAGTCAAGTAGAGTCGTATCATGTTTAGGGAAGTTACTTTATGAAATAGGTATTGCATTGAGGTCTATCACTCCTTTTGTGGAGAGTTTTGTATCCGTGAGTGTGGAGTCGTTTATGATGGAATACTAATGCGAAGTCTATTGGTTTCTTCGCTGCACTCAGTATTCTCTTCACGCAATCGACATTATGAGATGATTCTTATGGGGAGTATTGACCTTATATAAGGTATGGCTTCGAAAATTTTATTTAAATCTTGGCAAGTATAGCTTTGGTCATAACAACAAGCATGGTTTTTTCATAGTAGCGACATAGCCAAAACCTTTGTGTTATTATGCTTGAACTGTTGTGTTGACAAGGAAGACAACTTGATGTGACATGGTAGTTTAATT
Organism: Bromus sterilis; assembly: GCA_950022295.1. Classification (NCBI taxonomy): domain Eukaryota; kingdom Viridiplantae; phylum Streptophyta; class Magnoliopsida; order Poales; family Poaceae; genus Bromus; species Bromus sterilis. The sequence goes on along the minus strand of OX465596.1, from coordinate 338,239,526 downwards.
GTTTATGCTTTATATTGCTTGAATCCAAGTCATCATCAATTGTCTAGTCTCTCAAATCCTTGCTAGCCAAAACTCTGTACCAAGCGGAATTCTGCTTGTACTTCCATACCCTGAACCAACATCTTCCACTTGAGTCCACCATACCTTCCTATTCGTGGTATTCAACTACCACTCCTAAAGTATAGAATTTATGTGCTATCTTTAGATGTTCAAAATCTTCTTTTTTGTGCCTCTGATTCAGCTCATGAGGAAGTGGTGGGTAACCCATGATCTTCTTAATTTGGACAAGTTTTATCTTGGGATTGCATGTCTAATCTGCAAACCCCTAATACGAGAAGGGAATGGCATGAGTGCCCATCTCATAAAATATAAATACTAACACACAAGTTCCTTCGCCCATTTATGAGTGATAAACAAAGGAATTCAAGGGGATGTGATCGTCCCCACATGGGATCCGTTCCTTGAAACTTGTCTAAATCCTGAAGTGAGTGAGTTATCTATCAGCAGTCGTTGACGGATCATGCACCTCACAAAGTCTGTTTTATTCTGCTTGATCTAGAGATGGCACGTGAGTTTTCACTGCTTACCCTTTTGCACGGGGTTTATCCTTTATTTTGTGCTGAGTCAGTCCTTCCTAATTCCTTCCTTTCCGAGAGAAAACAGATACTTGATGTTGATAAAGATTCTTGCATATAAAGCTGCATTGAGAGTTAGCATGTTACATCTTTGTTGACATTATCTTTCGGTAAGTAAGTTGTTTGCAAGGCTTATGCGAAGCAAACATCTTCCTTTGTGTTAACATGTGCACGTCTTGACTAATAACATATTCTTTCACAAGGTTCAACTGGTTCCATTATAAGTGAAAGAGCCAAAGTAAAAGTTATTAATTGTTCCTTGACCAAGGCTATGTTTGCTATGATTTGATGAGTTTTCTTGGTCCTACTTTGTTATAATTGTTACTACTTTCTCATAAGGACCTTATGAGTTGAGGTTGCTGTTGAGGATGCTTCAGTTTGGTGAGAAATCTTCATGCTTCTTGTCCGTATTCTTTTATTGAAACTTCACTCTCTAAACTTGTGAATAGGTTTGCCAAGCTCAGTAATCGCTTGGGGACAAGCGAGCTCTAAGCTTGGGGGAGTTGATACGTCCAAAATGCATCACTATTTTATATTGTAATTTAACCCTATTCATTGATATATTCCACTTTAAATTATTGTTCTTATGTTGTTTTTGCTTGTTTTACACAGTTTGCAACTTTCCGGTGCCGAAGCAGCAGAAGCAGAATTCAGCGGTGAAAAGTGGACATCAGGTTGCTCAATCAGATCAACTCCAAATTCGATGAAAATTGACGGAGATCGTTTTTATGAAGATTCACGAAAGATCACCGAAGAGGGACCAGAGGGGACCCACCAGGCAACTAGAAGGGTGCCTGGCGCTGATCGCTTCTCGCCCCTCGTTGGTTATCCCAAGTGGAAGGTTTGAGATGCAGTGCAGCAGCAAGTTTCCCTCGGTGAAGATACCAAGGTGATCGAACCAGTAGGACTCAGGAGATACAAGTAGGTGACAACGGCGCCAGAAATTAGGCGGTTGACGTGGACCTGCACACATCAACAAATAACTTTGCTCCAAACGAGTACAGAGGAGTTTTCAATTCCTCCGGCCTTGCTGTTTACAAAGGATCAACGCAAGAGATAATAATAGTGGAAACTGAAAGTAAAGACTCAAAGTAAACTAAGGATGTAAACAGTGATGTGAAGATTGACCGGGGTCCCGTGATGTTCACTAGTGATGTCTCTCTCCCAAAAGACGATAAAAGTGCTAGCGAGGTAAACAAATCACAGTTGGGCAATTGACAGGATTATGAAGGCACCGCAATGCTAACTATGCTGCAAAGAAAGGAAGGGCTCAAAAGCAATGGGCAGTATGCCAAGGTAAGTAGACCGAAATCCATCTGCATCTACAACGAATCATCCACCTTGAGATATCTATCCAGAACATCTCGCTCGTATTAAGTTGCGAATCCCACCCAAAGTGTATACTCAAAGCAACAGACAACGACATTAAAATAACTTTGCGTAAAGTAAACAATCCTTGCACCCGCAGGTACAAGCACTGTTGTTTTATCCCTGGTGGCAACAACACATCCCCTAGTCTCATGTTTCTGTCAGTCAAGCTAGACATCAAGGGGCTGAACCCACAATCGAGCATAACTCTCTCTCTTGGAGTTGCAAATAAAATACTTGGCCAAAGAAAATACCGCGATGGAGAACATGAAAGAATTTACTCAAGAACAAAATATAAAAGAGAAGAACCAAATATATTAGTCATCACAATCTGAACATAGTCTCATAATCCATCAGATCCCAACAAACTCAGCATAGCAACAGCAGAAATTACATAGATGCCTCGATCATGTGAGGCAGCTCACGAGGACTCAAAAGTGGAAGCACAAAAGAGGGAGAGATAGATCACATAGCTACTGGTCACAGACCCATGGTCCAAGGGGAACTACTCACGGTACATACGGGAGGCGTCCATGGCTATGGATGGTCTCCCGGAGATGGTAGCTTCTCCCGGCAGGGTGCCAGAGTAGCTTCTCCAGGCAGCCCCGATCTTGAAACGGCGGCGGCGGAACAGAGGCGAGATCGCGAAAAAGGAGTTCGTCCTAGGGGTTTCCCTCACGGGGGGTAAATATAGGCGAAGGGGGGCGTCGAGGGGACCCACCAGGCAGCCAGGAGGCCTCCTGGCGCGGCCAAGGGTGGGACCGCGCCAGGGCCGTCCTGGCTCCGTGGTGGTGGCCCCCCTTCGCTGCTTTGGTGTTTCCGAAAGCTTCCGCGACGCTGATTTTTTATCTGATTTTCCTGGATATTTTGAAGCACTTTTAATGGTCGGAAAACCTGAAATACAAAAACAGCAGAAAACAGCAACTGGCAGCTGGTTGCACTGGGTTAATAGATTAGTCCAAATATGTTCAAAAGTGTATAAAAAGTTCAAGCAAAACATGGCAAAGTCACACAAAACATGCATGGAGCAAGCAGAAATTATAGATACGTTTGGGACGTATCACCCTTCTCCGAGTAACTAACTACTCGGATCCTGTTTGCTTTCCGAGTAACTGACTACTCGGAGGTGGTCTCTTCGTCCTAGTAACGTGTTACTCGGGGACACTGTGAATTGAGCTTCTGAGTTTGATAAAGCTACGTATTCTTTGAAGATCTTTTTTATTTTATTGGGTGTGTTTGAGAGCCGAAGGGCTTGAGGGTACACCTTGGTTTCCACTGCCTAAGGGTATACCTTTGGTGTGACCACGACAGTAGCCCCCAAGTGCTTTCGGGTGCTCGCGATTGAGGTAGCTCACATTTGTCAGATTTCATGAGGTATGTGAAGGTTAAATTCAATAAGAGGCCAGGAAGGACTTTATTGACATTTGAACTTTTCCCCCGAGTGTGGGTTGGGAAGGTTAAAGGAAAATTTTGGCGACACTCAAGCGTCTCTCGGAAGAGGTGGACTGAGGCCTCGGAAGGTGTGTCTTGGAGTGAAAGGCCTTAAACTCCATACAACCCAGATTCGTAAAGTTCGATATCCTAAAGCATCGTAATGAGCCTGAGGTCATACCACATGGGATATCGATTCTTTACCCCCTTGCGCCGGGTCAAACTAGTGGTCTGGCATTCTTCGTCAGAGACGGACCATTAGCGAATCAACTACTTGGACTTTTACTTAAGTAGTTGGTGAGTACAAGATTTTTCGTTTGCAGTGAGCTTCAAGAACATAATTCTTTCATGATTAGCTTACTTAGCCTCAGGTGGTTCCCCTTGTCGCTGTTCCGAGTTACCGGAGCCTTGCTTGCGTTTCTTAACGTTCCGAGTGACAACTTACTCGGTCGTTTTGGAGGTTCAATAATTTCTTCTGAGTGATGACTTACTCGGAGAGCTTTGCCAATCGATGTTGTATTTGGTCTTGAAATGTTGACAGAAGTCCTTCCGAGTAGGCTGTTGCTCGATGCGGTGTTATGTGCCTTCCAAGCAGTCGGTACGGTCTCGGGCTTCGAATCGAAATCTGATTCGGTTTTAAATTAAGAGGATCTTGTCTTGTCAGAGAATCTTCTCGTCAAGGTAAGGGGACACGCTGTCAGGCTTGTCTCCTCGATTCTAGCAGCGGTCTTTTAGGATAATCATTAACCGCAATCTGAACATAGTCTCATAATCCATCAGATCCCAACAAAATATATAGAGTGGGACAGATTATGGGGAAGTGGAGCGAATTATGGAGAAGAACAAAATATATTACTCATCACAATCTGAACATAGTCTCATAATCCATCAGATACCAACAAACTCAGCATAGCAACAACATAAATTACATAGATGCCTCGATCATGTGAGGCAGCTCACGAGGACTCGAAAGTGGAAGCACAAAAGGGGGAGAGATAGATCACATAGCTACTGGTCACGGACCCATGGTCCATGGGAAACTACTCACGGTACATACGGGAGGCGTCCATGGCTATGGAGGGTCTCCCGGAGGGGGTAGCTTCTCCCGGCAGGGTGCCGGAGCAGCTTCTCCAGGCAGCCCTGATCTAGAAACGGCGGCGGCGGTGGAACAGAGGCGAGATCGCGAAAGAGGACTCCGTATTAGGGGTTTCCACCCCGAGGGGTAAATATAGGTGAAGGGGGGCGTCGAGGGGACCCACGAGGCAGTCAGGAGGGTTCCTGGCGCCGCCCAGGGTGGGGCCGCGCCACCTGCCCTCCTGGATGCCTGGTGGTGGCCCCCCTTCCCTCTCTTGGTGATTCCATAAGCTTCTGTTGCGCTGATTTTTTATATATTTTTCCCGAAATTTTTGGAGCACTTTTAATGGCCGGAAAACCTGAAATACAAAAACAGCAGAAAACAAAAACTGGCAACTGGGTGCACTGAGTTAATAGGTTAGTCCAAATAGGTTCAAAAGTGTATGAAAGTTCAAGAAAAACATGGCAAAGTCACACAAAACATGCATGGAGCAAGCAGAAATTATAGATACGTTTGGGACGTATCAACATCCCCAAGCTTAATTCCTGCTCGTCCTCGAGTAGGTAAATGATAACAAGCATAATTTCTGTGGTGACATGCCACACAACCATAAAAGGACTTTTAAGTAAAGCAATCAAAGCATGCAATTCAATTCAAGTCTTAACAAGCAAGAGTCTATATTAGTGTAACAACCCAGTTTTCATAAAAAATAAAAAATTTTGTTTTCGGTGTGAATTGATTGATTGTCTGATTTGTCTGGGGTGTTTGCATCCCCGATTTATCGATCGGCGATTATTTTCCCCCCTCTTATCTCGTATCGGACGAAGACCGACCCTTGCCACCCTGACACTCGACCTTTGCGACACCGGGTTTTCTCCCGATCACCGTCGCGAAAACCGCACGAGACCAGCCGCAGCCAACGGAACGAAAAACCCCGTTTAGTAATTAAATGGGATATTTTTATAGCGCGCCGGAAAGTGTTCTCGGAATGGTTCCAACGCGAGGTGAATGCCGCCGGCTCGACGCGCTGATCGCGCAGTTCGAAGTTTTACCCGAATCGGAGGTCCTGCGGACCCCCGGCGGTCAGAAACGTGAGCACCGCGCGCGAGAGAGAAAATCCGGGGTTGTTTGTGCAAACTGCCAGCCACCTGGGCTATATAAAGACCACCACTCCCCCACCCTTTTCTAGGGTTTCCCTGAGCCAAAATTCGCAGCCACCCCCCTGAAAAATTGCCAGATCTGGCCTCCTAGTCTGATCCATCGGATCTGGATCAGGCGAACCGGAATGCGCCAAGACGCCCTGTGGATCTTCCCGAAGCCCACGCCCGAGCTCCTCTCCCGTGGAGGCCCCCCGAGTCCGAGCCACCCTGCCGCCTCGTCGTCGGCAGCCACGGCCGCACTTCGGCGACCTCGCCAGTCGCGCCCTACCTCTCTCCCTTCTCCTTCCCTCTCACCCCTCCCCTTCTCTTCATCCAGGACGCGCCGCCATGGCCTTTGGAGCTCGAAGCTCCCCACTAGCCGCCCGGAATCCTCGCCACCGGAACCCCCAGCCGCCGGCCGGACCAGGATCCGGCTGGATCCTCACCCGCGCCCCTGGAACCGCCTCCTGCCACCTTCCTCGCCCCTCGCCGGAGGCTGCCGCCGGCGAGCTGGTCCAGCCGTCGGTGCGCTGAACATGATCGGGAGCGATCCCTGATCTGGACGAGCCGATCCAGGCCACCAGCCCCTGGTGGGCCTTCAGTGCCCGACCAGCCCAGCAGCCGGCCGGCCTGGCTCCCACAGCCGAGCCGAGCCGCCAGCCACTTGGGCCACGACCCACCTAAGGTGAACAGCCCACTACGCCCTCTTTTATTTTTCCTCCACGTTTTTTTCCCTTTTCCAGATTTCTGTTAAGTCTGGGAATAAAACTGTTACTGATGTTGTTTTGCGTTGATGTTTACGAGTAAACCGTAGCTCGGATCATGTTGCGCCCAAAAGATGAATTGCTCAGTTTTGCGTGCTCTAGCGTTCGTATGTAGAAAGTTTTTCCGTCGAGGCCATCTAGATAATTTAATTCTGCGTCGAAGTGGGTACCAGATTGTTAATGTGCTGCTGTGCTGAAAACTGTTATTTTATTGCAACTTCGGGCGACGGTTGCGTCGCAACCGTACGTCGGAATGGAGTGATTCCTATTTCATCCTGTTAAGCATTGTTTCTACTTCATTTCCATGCCTTCACATGCCATATTTTCTTGCTGCATGTTGATTGTATCTTGCTCCAAAGTAGCTACCCTGCTATTAGTGTGCTGTTGTTTATATTTTGTTGCAACTTCGGTCGACGAGTGTGTCGCGACCGTTTATCGGAATTGAGTGATTCTTGTTGCATATTGTTAAGCATCATATATAATTCATGCCCATGTATTGCTATGTCATGTTTCTGCCCTTTTGCATATAGATTTACCCCTGTTTATACAACATGTGTGCATAGCTTGTCTTGCTTATATCTTTTTAGCCGTAACTCCGTTTGGAGTGTGCTTTATATGTAACTTGATTAGTTTTTCGTGTACTTTGTGTTTATGCTATTGTTTGCTGTTGTTAACCAACCTAAAATATGGTTTAGGATAGAACAGTACCAAATCCTTTAATCATCGTGAGGCACTTAGTGTTATGCCATGTTTTGGGTGTTGCCTCGCTTAACTTGACTAGTATAGGTAGTTTACTTTGTGCTTAACCTTTTTCCATGATTGTGTGACATGCCATGCTTGAGTGAGATGCCATGTTAACAACCTTTTTTGATCACTTGTAGCTAAACAAATTGAACCTTTCTAAAATGTGCGGTATCGTCGTGTGTGACGAGTACTCCACTTAACCTGTTAGTAACCTCTCTCGATGGTAGGTGCGATGTCTCGTGTTGCCTTCTTGTTGATGCTTGCTGGTGTTTGCCCCATAGTAATAGATGCTTGCTCTTTGATTGCTTTCCAGTGTTTACAGTCTTGGTGCTTCCGCGGGTACCCCTCGGAGACGATGCGAGCTTGCGATCAACTACACCTTCGGAACCCGACTTATCAACAGGCAAGGACTATACATTACTTATGATCCATTCTATTTCAACCAGCGGTTTGCATGCTAGTCTAGGATAGGCTCGATGTTTGATCCTACCACATGGTTACAACCTCTTTCAAACCGATACAGCCATGTCCCCTCCCAACAAACCTGGTACTGCTATGTTACTATTGCTCGTTGCTCAGCCCCTGCTTAGTATGCATGCTTAGGATGCTACGATGTTACCCTGTTACTCCTTGGTTTGGGGTATCATATTATTATTATTGTTGTTGATGATATGATTATTATAATGTTGACTATATTCGACGAAGGATGGAAGGTCTAGGCTGTTCCGCCTCGACGCTTTGTTCCATTCGAGTCACCTAGGATCCGAGTTCCGGGTATTGGTTTTAAGACTGAGCGTGCCTAACCGCGTGTGGGATTTTATGGGGTCCCCTTTTCTTACCTATCTAGCTTCAAACATTTCTAGTGGTGGCCCAAGCTGATTTACCATTTGAAAACCGTGTGTGTGTCTGTCGGGTAGCTCCTGGCAGATATTCTTTAAAACAACTCGGGCCAGCAGAGACATGGTTTCTTTGTTGGTCCACACCTGGAAGATAAGGGGCTGCCCACATCTGTTTGGGTAGCTAACCCGACCTCGTCCAGACGGTAGAGGCCGATTCAAGAGCGCGGCCGGCTTTTGAGTTGGGTGTCGACTCACCGAGGGCCACCCGGATTTGTTCGTTGTTAGTTAGAGGGACTTGTCGTTTCGGATCTCTTGGAACTAAATCATAAAATGGTTTCCTGTGATGGGTAGCAACTGAGAGAGATGGGCGTGCGTGCGGAGCCTTGTAATGGGCAGTTGGTACACCCCTGCAGTGTTAAATCTTTTCGAGAAGTCGTGTCCACGGTTATGGACGACTTGAGACCTACTCCTTATTCATAGACAACAACAACTTAGATAATCTTAATATAACTTGATCAATGTGTGTGTGTGTGCCTTGACTGCTTCTTCTTCTTCGGGATGCGAAGAGGAGGACAAGGATAGGATAGGTGTTATGCTTGCGTAAGTAGTTGATAGCAAGACTTCTTGGAGGCGATTCCTCATCGAATGCTTGGTTTCTTACCTTACTCTCTAGATCATTAGCCACTTCATAAATGCTAGTGCGGCAGCAACCTCACCACTTACCCCATCCTTACCGTAAACTACTAGTTGTCCTAGAATGACGAGTGATGAAGTCCTTGCTGGGTCAGATGACCACTACAGTTGGATGCTGAGTACCTCTGTACTCATGATACTACCCCCAAACTCTTTTCAGGGTTCTTGATCGACAACAGGTATGTTGCTCGACGTTTCACGTGGAGACTCGACGACGACTAGTTAGGCGGATCCCGACGGAGGGCCTGGACCCGTGTGGTTATGGGGATCGATGCTTTTCTCTTTGCCAGTAGGCATTTGCTTGTAGTCTATACTCAGACATGTATCTTCCGCTGTTATATTGTATTAAGGCAGTTGTATGCCGATTGTATGAGATGTTGTATCCTTGTATCTGTAATGTTGTGATATCATGTTGGAAATTCGGGGCATATGGCTATGTCATATGTCGCGGTGGGACCGATATGTGCTTCGTCCCCGGATCTGGATGGAAACATCTAGATCTGGAACAGTACCACATATCGGGCATTACAATTAGCATTGACACAAGCAACAAAAGAACAAAAGGTGCAAGAGCTCTTGCTGTCCGTGACTCGAATGTCTCCAAATGGTGTTTGCGTGCAAGCAAGGGATAGGGAAATACGAGAGAGAGAAAATAAGGTTGTTGAGAACAACTATCTACTAAAGTTTCACACGTGTCCAGAATACGAAAGTTGTCCAGAATGGATCAACGAACACGGATACAATATCCACGTGTCTGTCAGATGTCTCTAACACTGCAGACATGGAACCTTCCCCTCCGGATCATCTGTCCGGTAATCAACCGGTATTGGCGAATCATCACCGGATAAATTCCCGCTCCGACTAAAATACTTAACACTGCGTTAGAACACCGTTGCTTTGTATCTTCTATGTCATATTTTTGTATTGCTATTATTTCCGTGTATTTATTGTTTCTTCCCACTTTATTATTTTCTGGTAGTCTCGACGTCCGCTGCTGATGCCCCTGTGATCGACTACGTCGACGACGACCATACCTCTACTGTCGAGCTTCCAGGCAAGCAGAGCCATTTTCCTTCCCCAGATATCGCCTATCTTTCCGTACATTTCTTGCACTAGGCATGGTTACTGCTGCTGCTACGTTACAATCCTATTCAATTGCATAGCATGTTTTTGTCGCCCCTTGATGTACGTTACAATCCTATTATAAATATATATATAATATTCAGCAGTAAACCCTGCGAATTGTTAGTTAGGTTTAGAATAGCGGGCCGTGATCACTCTGGTGAGTGAACGCGGATTACAAATATTATAACTGCAACAGGTACGGATCAATGCAGACACCCTAGGAAACCTACAATGGCGAGACTCTGCCGAGTCGCTTCGAGTTTGACTTAAGAGTGGACGGACTCGTATTTCACTCTCGTCGGCTCAGTAGCGTAGCATCACTGGGATGATACGAGGGTATCCCTCTTTAGTTCATGCCGCTGGTGTCTCGGCACCACCGGGGTGATACGAGAATATTCCTCTTTAGTTCATTCCGCTGATGGCTTTGTCGAACCTCTTCAAGTGTACCATCGAGGGTGATTCCTCCTGGTTTCACTTGATGGTAGGCACTTGAATCAACTGGTGTCCTTACAGGTAAGGAGTCGGGTGACCCAACGGTTCCCGCGCAGGGTATCTTAGCGAAACGACAGGTCAGGTGTATTCCACCGGTGTGCGGCGGGCCTGGTACTGTTCGTGGCCGAAGGATTTCCTGTTGTACGAAAGTCGAGCTCTTCGGAGCAAACGCGAGACAAGGTAAGGAGACGGTTCACCTTGTTGGTAGCCGCACGAGTTGGTGGGAAGACAGGGCAGGCACCGACGTTACTGGTGGTCCTGACTGCTGTCGTTGTCCGCGACTCACCGAGAAAGGCGCAACGATAACGGTTGTCCCGGCAGATAATAATAAAATGACATAACGGTTCAGGTGGATGACTTGAGCGGGACGACGTGCCCTATACGCACTACCTCCACGTGGGATTACGGTGTGGTCCCTCCGCGTTGAGGTCTCGTTTGAAAGCTTTGAAAGACGTCCAGTTCAGCATTGTGGTTGGGTCGGATCGTGCTGCGGCACTGGATCCACTAGGCGCACAACGACCCGGAGAGCGAGGGGTGATAGGCCCATGACCCCCTTGCCTTAGGGCTGTAGACCGGCGGGGACCTCTCTGATGAGCCGTAGGATGGGCCTCGGCGTGTCGGATAGCCTCGGTGGGGGTGTACGCCACCCTGGAGATCCGAGCGTGTAGGGTAACAGTAGTGCAGCCCCTGCAGGGATGATAATCTATTCGGATAGCCGTGTCCACGGTAACAGGACGCTTTATGCTGAAGCCAGAGCCTACTACTACAAACTACTACTATTAAACTATTGGTTCCGGTTTCTCTTCCTCGCAGGGAAGTCGAGGAGGGGATCTCGGAGGCATATATAATTGTTATATTTACAACTTATTATTATACAATGCTGCAGCAACTTCTGCTGCATTGTTACTTTTATTACTGTTATATTAAACTGTTGGCTGATTCTTACCTCATGCTGCAAGACTCGTCGGAAGATGCTAGTCTTCGATAGGCTTAGCTTCTTATCCTTACTCTGACTTCTATCTCGCAGTCCACTATATATAGCCACCCCTTTCCATTTGATACAATGCATAAATGCTTAGTAGCGGACGTAAGACTCGCGGGTATGCTAGATACTCACCTGCTTTATTTTCCCCCTTTTTGTTTTGCCTGATTGGCCGCTGCAGTCGACGTTGGAGCCTTGGAGCCCAGGAGCAGGAGATCCCCGATGTCGACCACCGCAACGTGAAGATCCCCGATGCCTTCTACGACGTCGAGTTTCCCTTTGACCAGGAGTAGTTTGGAGGTTCCCAGGCAGGAGGCCTCGCCTTTTCGATCGTTGTTGATATTTGTGCTAGCCTTCTTAAGGCAACCTTGTATCCTTGTGTCTGTACTCAGATACTTTTGCTTCCGCTAACTTTGTGCTCTCGAGCTGTTGTATTCGATCCCTCGTGGCCCCTGGCTTGTATTAAACAGCTTGTATTATTTTATTTGTAGAGTTGTGTTGTGATATCTCACCGTGAGTCCCTGATCTCGATCGTGTACCTTGCGTGTATGATTACTGTACACGGCTTGATTTTGGGGGCATCACACGCGTCATGTAGCAATGATTAGGGAAAGGCCCAACTAGCATGTGGCTCATCGATCAAGCAAGTGGCATGTATGACATGAAGATCAAGTCATGAGAAGGTGGATGTTGCATGGCAATGTATCTCGGAAAGGCTATGGAAATGCCTTGTAGGTAGGTATGGTGTATGTTTTGAGGAAAGATATAAGGAGGCTTATGATGACAGAGCGAATCGTGCCAAGGGTTTGGATGCACCGGCGAAGTATGCGCCAACTCTCGAGGTGAGAAACGGCAATGCACGGTACCGAAGAGGCTAGAAAAAGTATAGGTGGGTGGAAGTGTCAACTTTCGAATACTCACATTAGTCCGAAGAACTCATGCACTTATTATCGGTAACTCTCAATCTAATCAGGAGGTTCACAAAGAGACAGGTACCCCGAGTAGGAGTGTATGGGGGTTTGGTTATCCTTGCGCATCCTTGACTCATGGTACGTTAGAGTACTCTAATATTCGAACCCTCCAGAGGTTAGTGATCCATCTAGTAGCTAGAGTTCTCAACAGGGGTTTTTGGTTTTTGAAAAACACACGAATTTCCCAAAATACGACATCTATCACTAATAGGCAAGAGCTCTTGACACCATATGTTGAAACATTACTCTAGTCAATACCTCAAAACTATTGCAAGTTACTACTACAAAGAGAACAACAACTTTAACTACCTACTTTCAGTAAAGACACGGAACTCAATGCAACAGGCAAACTCTCTTACAAGATAAAACATGCAACCTATAGAAAGTTCAACCTAAGACAAAAAGAAAATCTCTAAAAAAACTAAAGCACTACAACTTAACAGAACAGCAGCTAAGAAAAGAAAAAGAATAGCTCACAGCTAAAAGAATAAGCATGCAAATCCTATGACGAGTTCTAGTTCAAGCGGAGCGTGAATCTCTCCCACACAAAAGAGTAAGTTGGGGTCTAACTTGTTACTACAGAAAACAAAGCAAAAGAAAACTAAAAACAAAACCTAAGAGCGAGACGCTCCAAGAAAAGCACATAACGCATGAAGTGATAAAAATATAGTGCAACGAGAGACGAACTGATAATTGTTGATGAAGAAGGGGATGCATGGTGGCATCCCAAAGCTTAGACGCTTGAGTCTCCTTGAATATTTATTGGGGGTGCACATGGGCATCCCCAAGCTTGAGTGTTTGACCCTCCTGAATCTTCTTTCATCATCCTCCATCGCGCACTTGAAAACTCCCTTCATACATAACTCATTGTAGGCTGATTAGAGAGGTTAGTACCCTAATAAAATAATTTTCCTCTACTGCAAATAAAGATTTCCAGGAAGAGCTACTGTTTCCCAAGATTGCCAAAAGGTTTTTGCAAAGAAAAAGCAAGCTTAAGGTTTGCAAAAGTGAAGAGAGACAAAACGTGGCAGAATCTGTGAAAAACAGAACAGCAGATAGAAATGATTTTTTTAGGGGTACTTATGCAACTCAAATCAAAAAACTCAGAACATACGGAAGTTTAGTAATTGTATAGAACACTCTGTGTAAAAAATTCAGCCAAAAATATGAACTGGGATTTTTCTCTGTTTTTTCTAGTCACGAGGACAGAATCTGTTTTCTAGACAGCATGTCACAAATTTTACTTCCCTTGCCGTATGAGGCTAAACTTGGCACAAAGCTTGAAAAGTAAAGATACAATGACGTTGCTACAGTAGTAACAATCATCAAGACCACTAAGAACAGACCAAAAGCAAAAAGAAAAACCTAAATTCGTTGCGGGCTGGCTCCCGAAAGCGCTTCTTTAGAGCCATTAGCTAGGCTTAAAGAAGAAGATCAAGTCTTTTCAAGAGAATAACTAGCCCGTGTGACGCACTCAAAAGGTAACTTAATCTTTTTCCTAGGGAAATTTTCCATCCCTTTATTGAGAGGGAATTGGAATTTGATAGTTCCCTCTTTCATGTCAATTATAGCACCAACTGTGCGAAGAAAAGGACGTCCCAAAATAATTGGACAAGAGGGCTCACACTCAATGTCCATAATAGTGAAATCAATGGGAACATAATTGTCATTGACAATGATAAGAACATCGTCGATCTTCCCCAAAGGTTTCTTTACGGAAGAATCAACAAGACGAACACCAAAAGAACAAGGATCAATTGGTTTCAATTCAAGCATATCATACATTCTTTTGGGCATAACAGAGGTACTTGCTCCAACATCACAAAGAGCATAACAAGAGAAGTTATTCAATTTAATTTTTTTCATAGGATCCAAACCATCTTCTAGCTTGCTAGGTATGGAGGCTTCTAGTCTAAGCTTCTCCTCACTAACTTTGATTAGAGCATTGGTGATATGTTGTGTGAAGGCAAGATTGAGTGTGCTAGTGTGGGGGTCTCTAGACATCTTGTGTGAGAAACCAATAACTTCTGGTAGAGTGCAGTTGTCAAAGTCTAAGTCACTACTATCTATCAAGGAGGTAGTGATATCATTTAGGTTCACTTTTTTGAAAGCCTCTATGTTCATAGAGGTTTCTTCATCTATGGTTGAGGTGGTAGGATCACCATTGATAGGTCCAGTGGGACTAGGGGTGTGATGGGTGCTAATAGTTTGGACATCCTCAACTACTTGGATAGTGGCTACTGTGTGGTAGGTAGCAAGGCTCTTAACTCTCTCTTCTTCCTTAGGTAGAACTTCGGGTTTAGCTGCCATTTGGTTTATCAAGGTAGATTGGTTATGAGACATGTTTGAAACATAAGTCTCGATGGTAGTGAGTCTAGTTTGGAGACTGGAAATGTCACCGTTCAGGCTCTCAAGCTGTTTGATAATGTTTTGCAGGATAGAGGAGTGCTCATCTAATTGTCTAGAAAAGGCCTTATTTTGTTCAAACTGAGTGTGCATATAGCTTTTGGTGGCCTTTTCTATTTCTACAAGTTTCTCATAGCTGGGCAGGTCTTTTTCCCTATAGTTCTGGCTGTAGGAGTTGCTGGTGGTAGGATAAATGTTGTTCCCATAGTTGTTGGATGGGAAAGGCCTAGGATTGTTACTACCAAAGTTACTCCTATAAGCATTATTGTTGAAGTTGTTTCTAGAGACAAAATTATCATCTACTTGCTCCTGAGCAACCAAAGAATTTAAAGGAACATCTTGAGGATCAATAGAGGGTTGCTTGGTAAGTAGAGACATGATAAGGTCAACATTTTCATTCAAAGAGGAGATCTCCTCGACAGAGTTTACCTTCTTACCGGTGGGAGATCTCTCGGTGTGCCATTGCGAGTAGTTCAACATCATCTCATCAAGTAGATTTGTGGCAGCACCAAACGTGGTTGACATAAAAGTTCCTCCCACGGCCGAATCTAACAGGTTCCGCGAGGTGAAGTTCAAGCCTGCATAAAAAGTCTGGATAACCATCCATGTAGTCAGTCCATGTGTGGGGCAGTTCTTGACAAGCGTCTTCATACGTTCCCAAGCCTGGGCAACATGTTCATTATCCAATTTCCTGAAATTCATAATGTTACTCCGCAATTGAATAATTTTAGCAGGGGGATAGTACTTCCCTATAAAAGCATCTTTGCATTTACTCCAAGAATCGATACTGTTCTTGGGAAAAGATTGTAGCCACTCATTGGCTCTTCCTCTCAAAGAGAAAGGTAAAAGCTTCAACTTGACGATGTCTCCATCCACTTCCTTGTACTTATGCATGTCACAGAGCTTGATAAAGTTGTTTAGGTGCAAGGCAGCATCTTCTCCTGCTCCTGAGAATTGTTCTTTCATAACAAGGTTAAGCAAAGAAGGTTTAATCTCATAAGAAGGTGCTAAAGTGGCAGGTGGAGCAATAGGAGTGCAGATAAAGTCACTGTTGTTGTGACTAGTGAAGTCACACGAATTAGTGTTTTCATTTTAACCCATAGTAGCAGCAGGTATTTTTGGTATTTTTGATTAAGGACACAAAAGTAAAAACTGAAAGGTAAACTAACAAGACTAAAAAGCAAAGGTAAAAGATAGTGTGCAACTCCCCTATCTTGTACACTTGAGTCCCCGGCAACGGCGCCAGAAATTTGCTTGATGGCTTCTCGCCCCTCGTTGGTTACCCCAAGTGGAAGGTTTAAGATGAAGTGCAGCAGCAAGTTTCTCTCGGTGAAGATACCAAGCTTATTGAACCAGTAGGACTCAGGAGATACAAGTAGGTGACAACGGCGCCAGAAATTAGGCGGTTGACGTGGACCTGCACACAGCAACAAATAACTTTGCTCCCAACGAGTATAGAGGAGTTGTCAATTCCTCCGACCTTGCTGTTTACAAAGGATCAACGCAAGAGATAATAATAGTGGCAACTGAAAGTAAAGACTGAAAGTAAACTAAGGATGTAAACAGTGATGTGAAGATGGACCGGGGTCCCGTGATTTTCACTAGTGATGTCTCTCTCCCAAAAGATGATAAAAGTGCTAGCGAGGTAAACAAATCACAGTTGGGCAATTGACAGGATTATGAAGGCACCGCAATGCTAACTATGCTGCAAAGAAAGGAAGGGCTCAAAAGCAATGGGCAGTAAGCCAAGGTAAGTAGACCGAAATCCATCTGCATCTACTACGAATCATCCACCTTGAGATATCTATCCAGAACATCTCGCTGGTATTAAGTTGCGAATCCCATCCAAAGTGTAAACTCAAAGCAACAGACAACTTCATTAAAAGAACTTTGCGTAAAGTAAACAATCCTTGCACCCGCAGGTATAAGCACCATTGTTTTATCCCTGGTGGCAACAGCACATCCCCTAGTCTCATGTTTCTGTCACTCAAGCTAGACATCAAGGGGCTGAACCCACAATCGAGCATAACGCTCTCTCTTGGAGTTGCAAATAAAATACTTGGCCAAAGCAAATACCGCAACAGAGAACATGCAAGAATTTACTCAAGAACAAAATATAAAAGAGAAGAACCAAATATATTACTCATCACAATCTGAACATAGTCTCATAATCCATCAGATCCAGACAAACTCAGCATATCAATAGCAGAAATTACATATATGCCTCGATCATGTGAGGCAGCTCACGAGGACTCGAAAGTGGAAGCACAAAAGGAGGAGAGATAGATCACATAGCTACTGGTCATGGACCCATGGTCTAAGGGAAACTACTCACGGTACATACGGGAGGCGTCCATGGCTATGGAGGGTCTCCCGGAGGGGGTAGCTTCTCCCGGCAGGGTGCCGAAGCAGCTTCTCCAGGCATCCCCGATCGAGAAACGGCGGCGGCGCCGGAACAGAGGCAAGATCCCGAAAGAGGACTCCGTATTAGGGGTTTCCACCCCGAGGGGTAAATATAGGAGAAGGGGGCGTCGAGGGGACCCACGAGGCAGTCAGGAGGGTCCCTGGCGCGACCCAGGGTGGGGCCGCGCCACCTGCCCTCCTGGCTGCCTGGTGGTGTCCCCCCTTCCCTCTCTTGGTGATTCCGGAAGCTTCTGTTGCGCTGATTTTTTATATATTTTTCCCGGAATTTTTGGAGCACTTTTAATGGCCGGAAAACCTGAAATACAAAAACTGCAGAAAACAGAAACTGGCAACTGGGTGCACTGAGTTAATAGGTTAGTCCAAATAGGTTCAAAAGTGTATGAAAGTTAAAGCAAAATATGGCAAAGTCACACAAAACATGCATGGAGCAAGCAGAAATTATAGATATGTTTGGGACGTATCAGGCGCGACCCCCTAGGGCGCGCCAGGCACCCTCCTAGATGCCTGGTGGCCTACCTCCGTGCCCCCTTTGTCCTATATTACCCCCTGGGGTAGAAACCCTAAAAGAGGAGGAGTTTCGTCGTTTCTCCGCCGCCTCGTGGCGGAAACCTACAGAGAAGGAAAAGCCATCGTCACGGGCATCATAGAGATCATCATCAACATCATCCCCAACATCAGCACCATCTCCACCTCCATCCAAAGTCACCTCACAAGTTTATCTTGTGTTGTAATCCGTACTATCTATCCTCTCTACTCTACCGGTGTTGATTACTGCCGTGTGATGAATGCTATTGAGTTTTGTTGGAGAATTATCATTGTGTCCAGTTTTTTTACCATATATTTATCCCCACTGATCATGATCTCTTTTATGTCTTGTGAGTAGTTAATTTGGTTCTTGAGGGCATGGGAGAAGTCTAGTTGTTAGTAGTCATATGATGTTGAAGTATTGCGTGTTGTTTGATATTTAAATTATGTTGTTATTTTCTTAGTGGTGTTGTGTGAGTCGAACACTCAACACTTCGCCTTATTAAGGACCTAGGGGAATGCATTGTGCATAAAGGATGCTTATGGTGGGTTGCCGGAGTGACAGAAACCTGAACCCGAGTTTGCATACTTTTGTACAAGGGAGTTATGGATCTCGATCGTAATGCTGTGGTTAGGCTTATGCCTTAATTACTACCTTGTATTTGCGGATGCTTGCAAGGTGTGTAATAATAAGAGTACACTTATCTTAATCTAGAAGGTGTAATAGCATTGATCCACCCACTCAATACTTATCAACATAACACGCAGTGCTGATACAGAATATGGCGAAAGCACATGACTATCTCTCCCATGTGCCCTCGAGAACGCTTTAGCTCTTATAAGTTCAGTTCCTAGGCTTATCCTTGTGAAAGGATTGGGCCAGTTGCTACTCCTCAGTTACCTTGTTTACTTTGCTTGTCTTTTACCTTTCTGTTGCTTAAACCAAAAACCCCTAAATATTTACCTTTCAGTGTGTGCATCGTTTTCCTTATCCAGAGTAACTTGTCAATACCTTCTGCTCCTCGTTGGGATCGACATCCTTATTTATCGAAAATCTACAATTGATCCCCTAGACTTGTGGGTTATCAAGAATCGTTTATTGGCGCGGTTGACAGGGGAGGCATCCCACTAAATCTATTAACTTCATCGCCATCAACGAGCTTTTCTGGCGCCGTTGCCGGGGAGTGTAGCGCTATTGGTAACTGAAGCCGGTAAGGAAACCTTTACTTTGTGTTGTTGCTTTATTATTTTTGCTGTTGCTACCGTCAGTCCTTATGGACCCCTCTACTGTTGGTTCGTTGCTGATGAGGAGCCGCCCCACGACTGTGGTGGTTACTCCTAGTCCTACTGAAATTGTACCCTATAAAATACCAACTGGTATTATTGATTGTGTCTTGGCTAATTGTTATAAAGGAGAAGGACATCCGGGAGAACACCTGCTACATTTGTCACGATTATGTTCTTTATTTAAGCTTGCAGGTGTAACGGTGGATTTCATCATGAATAAATTATTCTCCATACCACTTAAAGATAAAGCTTCAGATTGGTATAAGCTACTCGATAACTCTGATTTGCTTGAATGGCAAGAGCTTATGTCTCTCTTTTATGCAAAGTTTTATCCTCTTCATTAAATTTACCAAGATAGGAACTACATCTAAAAATTTTGGTCTCGCGACGGAGAGAGCATCGCTCAAGCTTGGGGGAGACTGAAGTCCCTGATGCTCAAATGTCCCAACCATGAGCTCCCCAAGGAAATTATACTTACAAATTTTTATGCCAGGATTTCTCGTCAGGACAAGGAGATGTTGGATGCCTCCTCTAGCGGGGTATTCCAGACCAGAAGTATAGAAGAAAAATGGGATCTTATTGAAAGGATTCAGAGGAATACTGAAGACTGGGAAATTGATAAAGGTATTGAACCCGATATAAACTATGAGCATGACTACATTGAGAGTTATGTGAAGACTGACTACTTTAATACCTTTTGCTCTAAAATTCGTCTTGATTCCCAGCTAATGATTGAATTTTGCAAGGACTTTGCTTCTCATGTTGATTCTTCTAAGAAGAAGGAGAGTCAGCATCATAAAACTTTCAAGGAGTCACTTACTGAGATTAATGTTATTGATCCTGTTTTACCTGCAGTTATGTATGAACAACCTCCTTATCCCTCAAGGATAAAGGAGCACTCTTTTGTTACAGGTATTCTAAACAAAAATGGAAGGACCACTGATGAACCTGAAGACCTGATCAAGGTCAAGCCTCAAGTTGCAATGGTTAAGGATCTGGTAACCAGTGATATTGAAGAATCTATTATTAGTTTTTGTGTTGTTTCCACTAACATTGTCACAGCCAAGAACAAAGCCCCAATTTCAGGTACACCTGTTGTATCTATCAAAATAGGAGATCATAACTACTATGGGCTATGTGATTTGGGATCCAGTATCAGCGCTATTCCTTTCACACTTTATCAAGAGATCATGCACGATATTCAGCCGTGTGGGATCTAAGACATAGATGTCACGATTCATCTTGCGAATAAGAAAACATTCTCTCCAATCGGGATTGTGAGAGACGTTGAAGTACTCTGCGGGAACGTAAAATATCCTACTGACTTTCTGGTACTTGGTTCAGTGCAAGATAGTTTTTGCCCTATTATCTTTGGTAGGCCCTTCCTCATCACTTGCGGAGCTATAATTGATTGCAGAAAGGTAAAGTTTCTGTTGAATTCATGGAGACACTTTGCAGCAATTTATGGAAGACCACGAAAATGACATGCGTATGCAGGAGAGGAATGAGCTAGAAAACATATTTTTAAGACAAAATCCTATCTTGAAGCACAACCTCCCGGTTGAACCTTTAGGAATCCTCCCACAACCAAAATAAGACCAGGTGTTTGTGTCGTGGGAAAGTCACGACAGATGTCCGTAGAGTCGGACTTATCATGGGACCTTTGCTGCGAGGTGAATTCGAGGAGAGAGTTGACATAGACACGGGACTCGGCGGTTTACCCAGGTTCGGCCCCGTCGATGCGGTAAAGACCTACTCCTACTTCTTGAATATTGTGGGATCGACTCCTCAATAGGAAGAGCCGATCTTATCGATTACAGTGATGATGTTTCGCAACCTTAGTCTCGTGGAGATCTAGGTTATAGCGTGAGTTGTCTAGTTCTGGCTTGAAGTAAGTTCTGGCTCTGGCTCCCGTGGACCTCGGCTTATAAAGGTGCCGGGTCCCGGGATTCCGAGAGTCCGACTCCTACACGATGTGGAGTTATATTCTACTTTACAAGTTTTCTACGTGCTATACAAGGTAAGTCGAATTCCTTCTAGGGCTTCAATCTTCACGCTTGGCACGTCAGACTCCTGGCCGGGTCTTCTTTGTGGGCCTTCATATATAAGTCGGCCCAGAGGTTTCTAATGCCGGGTCTATGGGCCTGATCCATCCCCCCGACATTAGCCCCTAGGATTGTTATGATGCTTTAGTCTTCATAGCAATCTTCTTTATTTTCTTCATTGCCACCGACTCTTCATGGATCAAGAGCCGACTTTATGCTTGGCGTTGATTGGGAGTCGGAGTCGTCTCTCTTCAATCTTGCTTCGATTCCTTTATCTCCATGAATACGACTCTCCTGGTTAAGTTGACTATCATTTGATGCTTACTAGGAGTCGACGCCAAATCTTTTTAGCTTCACATCTCCTTTTACTTGAAGATTTTTCTTCGACCTTTGGTCAAAGATCCGATTTGGATTTTATGATCACACTGCCCGAAATGCCGGTTGGAGGCATTGATGTTTGTAATGGGAATCGAGGAGTCTTTCCATAAATGCTATTGTGACGCCCCCAAAATCAGACCGTGTACAGTAATCATACACGCAAGGTACACGGTCGAGATTAAGGACTCATGGTGAGATATCACAACACAACTCTACAAATAAAATAATACAAGCTGTTTAATACAAGCCAGGGGCCACGAGGGCTCGAATACAACAGCTCGAAAGCACAAAGCTAGCGGAAGAAAAAGTACCTAAGTACAGACACAAGAAAACAAGGTTGCCTTAAGAAGGCTAGCACAAATAACAACAGATCGAAAAGGCGAGGCCTCCTGCCTAGGAACCTCCAAACTACTCCTGGTCAACGAGGGACTCGACGTCGTAGAAGGCATCGGGGATCTTCATGTTGCGGTGGTCGGCCTTAGGGTTCTCCTGCTCATGGACTCCAAGGCTCCAACGTCGACTGCAGCGGCCGATCAGGAAAAACAAAAAGGGGGAAATAAAGCAAAGGTGAGTATCTAGCATACCCGCGAGTCTTACGTCCGCTACTAAGCATTTATGCATTTGTATCAAATGGAAAGGGGAGGCTGTATATAGTGTACTGCAAGGTAGAAATCAGAATAATGGTAAGAAGCTAGGCCTATCGAAGACTAGCATCTTCTGACGTGTCTTGCAGCATGAGAAGAGAAACAGCCAACAATTTATATAAAGCATAAATTAACAATGAAGCAGAAGTTGCTGCATCATTGTATAATATAAGTTGTAATGATTAATAATAATAATGCCTCCGAGTTCCCCTCCTCGACTTCCCTGCGAGGAAGAAAACGCGGAACCATACAGTTTAATAGTAGTAGTTCGTAGTGGTAAGATCCAGCTTCAGCATAAAGCGTCCTGTTACCGTGGACATGGCTATTGGAATAGATTAAACTCCCTGCAGGGGTGAACTACTGTTTAGCCTGCACGCTCGGATCTCCAGGGTGGCGTGAACCTTGTTAGGGAACGCCCCACCGAGGCTATCCGACACATCGCAGTTCATCCTATGCTTAGTAGAGAGGCCATCCGCCGGACTATATCCTATGCGCCAAGGGGTCTAGGTCCCTCACCCTTGCACGCTCCTGCACGGTACGAGACTGGCCGGTGAAGCAAAAGCAAATCCAAACACACCTGCTGCAGCAAAGAAGACAAGACCGCTTCCCGGCAATCAGCCCGTGGTACTGCCGACGTCTGAAGAGCTTCCGGACGAACTACGACGCGGAGGGCCCACACCGTAATCCCACGTGTAGGTAGTGCGTACAGACCAACGGGTCTCTCAAGTCATCCACCGAACCATTTAGCATTTTAATTAACCTGCGTGACAACCGTTATCGTTGCCTCAACTTAACTGACCCGCGGACAACGACTGCAGTCAGGACCACCAGTACATCGGTGCCTGCCCTGTCGTCCCACCAAGTCTCTGCGGTTACCAACAAGGTGAACCGACTCCTTACCTTATCTCGCGTGTGCTCTGGGTAGAGCTCAACTTTCATGGTTCGGTAACTCTCCCAAGATACGAGCAGGGGCCAAGAACGCTAGTAACGTCGGTCGTACCCTCCCTGTCGTTCCCGACACAATACCGCTCGCGGGCACCGTTGGGTCGCCCGACTTCTTACCTTAAGGACAACCGGGGCTCAGGAACCTAGCGCGGCTATACAGAGTCAGCAACGAGTGGAGTACGAGGATTACTCCTCGATAGCTCCACTTGGTGTGGCTCGACAGAGCCGAGGTAGGGGCCTTAGGCGGTGTCTGCATTGTATCGTACCTGTTACAGTTAATATATCGTATCTGTGTTCACTCCTAGAGTGATCACGACCCGCTATTTAATCCTAGCTAACAATGCGCAGGGCTCACTGATGAATAAGATATATAGATATAGATATATATATATAGCAGGCATCATAGGATAAGGAAGGTACATCAAGGGGCGACAAAATCAGGCTATGCAATTAAATAGGATTGTAACGTAGCAGCAGCAGTAACAATGCCTAGTGCAAGAAATGTACGGAAAAGATAGGCGATATCTGGGGAAGAGAATGGCTCTGCTTGCCTGGTAGCTCGACGGTAGGGGTACGGTCGTCGACGAAGTAGTCGTACCCAGCAGCGGTGTAGTCGGCGGTAGCAGCGGGGTCTACCGGAGAATAAAGGGGGGGGGAGAAACAATAAATACACAACAATAATAGCAATACAATTACAATACATGTCAAATGCACGGTTAACGGTGGTCTAACGCAGTGCAAGGTGTATTGCTCGGAACGGGAATTCATCCGGGGATGAAATACCGGCTCCGGGTGATTATCGACAAACGGTCCGGAGGGGGGAATGCCGATGTTCGTTGTGTTAGAGGGGTGTGGATGGTATACAGATAGTGTATCCGTGGTCGTTGATGCATTCTGAACAACTTTTATGTTCAGAGCATTTTCATCCGGAGAGTTTTACCTGTACCGGGTAATTACCGGACAGACGATCCGGAGGGGGAAAGTCTCGGGTTCGGTATGTTAGGGGGGTGCGGTGGGTATGCGTGTAGCGTATTTTTATTTGTGGCATTTTTCTGAGCAATTTTCATGTATAAAGTTTTTCAATCTCAGCTACGGTTTAAAAGATATTAATTTCTGAAGTTTCATCATTTAAAAGAATTTCTGGAATTTGTTTAATTATTTAAATAGCCTTATCCAGAATAGTGTTAGTTGACCAGTCAACAGACAAGTGGGACCCTGCTGTCATAGACTAGTCTCAAATAAATTTATTTTCTAATTAAATTAGTGAGGGGGCCACATGTCATTGCCTCGGTTAATTTGATTTAATCATAAACCTTTTCTTAACTTAATAGGCTGGGGGCCCACATGTCATTCTCTAACCAATTAACTGTTTAATTAACTCATTTTAATTAAGATGGGGCCCCACGGGAGCGTGAGCTCCCGTCCATGGCGGCCGGTGGCCACGGCTTCGAACGGGAAAGGACCTACGGCGGCAGGCTTGAAGAGAAAATTAAGGGAATCAGTCGAGAAGCTCACATGGAGGGAAGGGGAGGGCTCGAAGAGGGCGGAGAGGGCGTGGCGAGGTGGCAATCGACGATGACGACCACGGCGACCGTCGAAGGGGATTGGCTCGATCCGCGGCCTGCAGGGCCCCCAAGCTTGATTCCTTCGCGCCAGGTGACGAGGACTTCGTTGGCGCAGCGGCTGGAAAAACCGGCCAGGCCTGCCGGCGCCGTTGTCCGCGGCTGCGCACGGTGGCGCGGCGACGGCCGTGGGGAAGCTCGCGCGGGGAGGGGCTAGGGAGCGAGGGAGAGGAGGGGAACGGGGGCATCCTAGGGTTTGCAGCGGGAGGTGTGGCGGCCTCCTTATCCATCGTGGCGACCGCGGGATGGCCGACAGCGAGCCAGGCAGTGACCATGGTGCTCGGATGTGCTCCACGCACGCATGAACAGAGGAGGAAGAACAGTGGCATCGGGGTGGGCTGACCCAGGTGGTTGGGTCGGGTGGGCTTTGCACTAGGCGATAGTTAGGAATTTTTCCTTTTTATATATTTTATTTTCTGTTTATATTTTATTGCTCTTCAATTGGATTTTATAAAAATGTGGATCTTGCACCATAATTAGTGTTGCACTTTATAATAGCGCCACAAAAAGTTTTGTGCCCAAATAAATTCATTTGAATCATTGCTATATTTAAAATGATTAAATATTATTGTTTTGCTACTGTTAGGATTTGTTTGCAATATTTAAATATTCAAATAAATACCCAATGTTGGTTGAACATAGTCTACTGATTTTAAGGGCTTTTCCAAAATTGGTTGCATGAATTTTGGGCAAAGTTTTATTTTGCACTTTGTTTTTATAATCAATTCAAAGGGGTTTTGAAATTTGATTTGATTCATGATGATCAAGGAATACTTTAGCACGGTAATTGTCATTAGCATAATGATTACTGTAGCATGACACCCGGGGTGGTACAGCTATCTACCACGGGTAGTTATCCCGTATCATTTATGATATTAATTGATCCTCCCCATGAATCTACTATAAATATTCCATTGATAGTTTGATCCTTCAATCGCATCCATTTTCTTCTTCTTCCTTTTCCTGTTTTCCGCATGGCACCTAAGCTAGAAGCCTCTTCTCCTTTGGCATCCAATGATCCCGATCCCCGTGCAAGTACTCGAGGTCGCGGCCGTGGTCGTGGCAGTGGACGAGGTCGTGTCCGTGGTAGAGGTAGAGGAAGAAGTATTCGTGCTGCCTCTCCTTACGAATCTCCCCCTTCTTATCCTCAGAGGAGTGAGTTCTTGGTTCATATCCGGACGATTCGACGCTGGATCAAACTTCCTGAGTCTTTTACTCAACTTGTGATTGACTCAACGCCTTCGGGTCTTTAGCTCTGATCTGATGGATGTCTTCATGGGACTGTCTGGGTGACGGATAGATTTTCTACCCATGGCACCATGTTTTTTGAGAAGGGTTGGAAAAATTTTCTTCGATCTAGGAATATCTCAAGAGGAGACACCATTGTCTTCAGATTTGATGGTGAAGAAACCTTGTGGGCTAGGATCTTTGACTCGGATGGAGACCGAGCTTGCTGTTGTACGGAGAGCTCCAGCGATGAAGAACTCCTTAGTGAAGAAGAAGCTTCAATGGAAGATGAAGCCAACTCTGAAGAAGATGTCTGAAGCTGTAGATTTTTTTTCTTAGCAAAATTTTGCCGAGTTTGGCTTTTGCTTGTAAGGTTTTCTCCTTTGATGTAAGACCCAGTTAGTTTGATGAAGGAAAATTATGAATTTTCATTGAGTCCATGAGTCCATGAGTCGGTTTTATTCCTGACTTTGAATATTATTCAAGATGTATGAGAGCCGATTCTTTATGATAGTGTATGTATCTGTAGCCCCCTGAGTCGATTCAGAATAGTTGAGTATCGTTAATCGACTCATAGGATAGATCGACTTGTAGCCCCCATGATATGGTATCGTCACGTTTACGTGCCATACCGGGTCATCAAAGAAGTTTTTCTTCTCAAGAGTTGGTATAATTATCATGGCGTTTGAGCCTGATTCATCACAGAAGAAGTTTTTCGAAGTCGACTTTATGTATGGCAAGAGCCGTTGCGACCGAAGTCGACTTTATGTATGGCGAGAGCCGTTGCGACCAAAGTCGACTTTATGTATGGTGATAGCCGTTGCGACCGAAGTCGACTTTATGTATGGGGAGAGCCATTTCGACCGAAGTCGACTTTATGTATGGCGAGAGCCGTTGCCACCGAAGTCGACTTTAAGAATGCAGAAGATGCAATGTAAAAGGTATAGTCCCCATGAGTCGTCATGTGTGTCTTGACACGCTGCTGCATCACATAGAGAAGTTTTTTCGACTTGTAGTCCCCATGAGCTGGTGTGAACATCTTTTGTGTCATACCGAGTCATAGAGAATTTTTGAGCTATAGTCCCCATGAGTCAGTATGAGCATTTTTTGTGTCATACCGAGTCACACAGGTTAATTCTCAAGGTGCATCTTTTGGATGACATATAAAATGAAAAATTATGTGATGATGCTAATGTATGCAAAAAGAAAGTATGAAGGCTCATATAGAAGTCGACTCTGGATTCAACATGCGTCATCTTCTCGTGTTTGGGATAGATTATTGGGTTATCCAGGAGTCGGAACTTCTCTGTAAGCCGGCTACATATGACTAGTGCTCCCTGTACTTTAAGACTAAACTTGGTAGGCGTTGCTATCAGCCCCCAAGGTTTTTAGGCTAAGTCGGGTACACGTAGATCGTATGAGCTTGAGCTATACAGGCCAAGGTTAAGGCGTGGTTTAGCCAGTTAATGTATATGCCGGGGTTTCTTCGGATAAGAATCGATGAGTGACATCGAACTCCCCTACTTCCCATGAATAAGCTTAT
The DNA here is from genome assembly GCA_950022295.1 of Bromus sterilis. NCBI lineage: Eukaryota > Viridiplantae > Streptophyta > Magnoliopsida > Poales > Poaceae > Bromus > Bromus sterilis. The sequence continues at coordinate 338,212,222 of OX465596.1, read as the reverse complement.
ACACATGTGATTTTTACATATATATATGCCGAGTTTTCGGATAAAGAGTCAATGATTGTCATCGAGCTCCCCGATTCCCCTGAATAAGCAATATACATGCTCAGTACCAATAGAGGGGTTGATCAAGCCCCCAGGTCTCTGAGATATAATAATGCAAAATATGTATGATGCGAAAATAAATAACATGAAACAAAAAGGTAAAGAGGAGTCGATATAGCGGAAGTCGGTGCGACAAAAGTCGACTTAGTTATATGTGGCGAGGGCTAGTGCGACAAAAGTTGACTTATGTATATTTTGATGGCGAAAGCCGGCGCGACAAATGTTGGCTTATATATATGTTAATATGGAAAAAGCCAGTGCGACGTGTGTCGACTTAATTAAATGTACAGTAATGTTCCTGTTCTACTCAAGTGTAATATGGACGGAGTTGTGCAATGTTCCACGGCCTGGGAGTCTCCTCCATGCATGTGCGCGTGTCTGCCTTCTCGCATATATCCACTAGGTAGTAGGATCCATTGTACAGGTTCTTGTTGACCACGGACAGTCCTTCCCAAGGAGAGGATAACTTGTGCATTCCATCTCTTTTCTGTCTGAGTCGGAGCACTGAATCACCTTCCTAGAAAGTCCGAATTTTGATGCGGCGGCTATGGTAGCGTCACAGATCTTGTTGGTAAATGGACGACTGAGCTGCAGCCAAATCTCGTTTTTCATCGAGAATATCCAAGGCATCTTGTCTTGCTTTCTCGTTTTCGGCTTCTATATAAGCAGTGACTCGTGGTGAGTCGTGACATATGTCTCTTGGGAGGACGGCTTCCGCTCAATAGACTAGGAAGAAGGGCGTATAGCCTGTCGACCTGTTGAGAGTCGTCCTGATGCTCCATAATACTGAGGGTAACTCCTCCTCCCAACAACCCGCCGTCCTTTTCAACGGGGCAACGAGTCGGGGTAAGATGCCTCGGAGCAACTCTTGGTTGGCCCTCTCGTCTTGTCCGTTGGACTGTGGGTGAGCCACTGATGCAAGGTCGAGTCGGATGTGCTCGTTCTGGCAGAATCGTTGCATAACCCCTTCTGATAGGTTAGAACCATTATCAGTGATGATGCTGTGGGGGTAGCCGAATCTGTATATGATCTTTTTCAAGAATTTCAGCGTTGTCGCAGCGTCACATTTGCTGACCGGCTCGGCCTCGACCCATTTAGTAAACTTATCCACTGCCACTAATATGTGGGTATTTTTTTTGGCTGACCTTTTGAAAGGTCCCACCATATCAAGTCCCCATACTGCAAAGGGCCAAGTGATAGGTATCATCCTGAGTTCTTGAGCTGGCACGTGAGCTTGTTTTGCATAGCTCTAACATCCATCACATTACTTGACTATGTCCTCTGCATCCGCATGAGCTGTGAGCCAGTAGAAGCCATGTTGAAAAGCTTTAGCTACAAGCGAACGAGAGCCAGCATGGTGTCCGCAATCTCCAGAGTGTATTTCGTTGAGGATGGCTCTACCTTCTTCTGCTGAGACACATCTCTGAAAACATATGCGAAACTCCGCCGATGTAACTCACCATTGATGAGCACAAAAGATTGGCTTCTCCTGACGATTTGTCTGGCCAACATCTCATCTTGAGGAAGGATTCGTCGAGTCTTGTAATCCAAGCAAGGTACGACCCATGAGGGTGTAGCATGAACTGCAGCAACCAAAGGCGGCTCTGGATCTGGTTCTGCTATGTCTTGCTCTATTGGTTGTTGTACATACGGTTTTGTTAGAACATCCAGGAATATGTTTGGAGGGACCGGCTTTCGCTGAGAGCCGAGTTGGGACAGAGCATCTGCTGCTTCGTTTTCCCTACGGCCCACGTGATCCACCTGCTATCCAACGAAAAATCCGGCTTGTCTTTGCACTTCTCGTCGATAAGCTACCATTATGGGATTCTTGGAGTCCCATTTTCCTAACACTTGTTGAGAAATGAGATCAGAGTCGCCATAGCATTGGATCCAACTTATGCTCATTTCACGAGCCAGTCGAAGCCCATGAAGTAAGGTTTCGTACTCTTCTGCATTGTAGGTGCAGGTGAACTGTAGTTGCAGAACATAGAAGAATTTTTCCCCTTAGAGCTGTCGCTTCCATCGAAGTGCATCATCCAATATTTGGTGACTGGCTTCTCCGGAAATGTTTGGATTTCTGTCCAGTCATTGATGAAGTCGGCTAGCGCCTAGGATTTGATGGCCGTTCGAGGCTTATATTTGATGTGATAAGCCCCCAACTCTATGGCCCACTTTGCAATCCTTCCCGTGGCTTCCTGGTTTTGGATGATACCTGCAAGTGGTGCTGAGCTGGCTACAGTTATGGGGTGCTCCTGAAAGTAATGTTTAAGTTTCCGACTCGCCATGAATACACCAAGAACCAATTTCTGCCAGTGAGGATAACGTTGCTTTGATAAATTCAAAACCTCACTGACGTAGTAAACTGGCCTTTGCAGGGGGTGCTCTTTCCCGGCTTCCATACGCTCAACAACAGCCACAACGCTGACTGCTCGATTGTTGGCTGCGATATAAAGTAACAAAGGTTCCTTTGGCTTAGGAGCCGCCAAGATTGGAGCCTGGGATAGTTGCTTCTTCAATGACTCTAGGGCCTGATCGGCTTCGTCATCCCAGACAAATGTTTTTGATTTCCTCAGAAGTCCATACAGGGGGATTGCCTTTTCACCGAGCCAGCTTATAAACCGACTCAGAGCGGCTACACATCTTGTGAGTCGTTGGACTCCCTTTACTGAGGCCGGCTTCTGAAAAGTCATGATAGCGTTGATTTTCTCTTGGTTTGCCTCGATAACTCTCTCAGATAGTATGTATCCAAGGATCTTACCTGCAGGTACCCCAAAAGGTGCATTTTGCCGGGTTTAGCTTCATCTGGTACTTGCGCAGAATTTTGAAGGTTTCCCGTAAGTCACCGATGAGTGAGTCGGCTAATTGGGATTTGATCACTATATCATCCACATAAGCATGCACGTTGCGCCCAATATGCTCTTTGAGGCAACTCTGCATTGTACGCTGATATGTGGCTCCGGCATTCTTAAGGCCAAAAGGCATAGAAGTGTAACAGTAGATCCCGAAGGGAGTGATGAAAGCCGTTTTTTCTTGATCCTCAAGGGCCATATTGATCTGGTGATAACCAGAGTAGGCGTCAAGGAAACATAGGAGCTCACATCACACAGTCGAGTCTATGATCTGGTCAATACGAGGCAGCGCGAAGGTATCCTTCGGGCAGGCATTGTTTAAGTCTGTGTAGTCGATGCACATGCGCGAGGTCCCGTTCTTTTTCAAAACGAGGACCGGGTTTGTGAGCCATTCTGGATAGAGGACTTCCATGATGAACCCGGCGGCAAGGATCCGAGCTATCTCTTCCCCAATAGCGTTTCTCCTTTCGTCATTGAAACGACGAAGGAATTGCTTGACCGGCTTCAGTTTTGGATCTATGTTTAGGTGGTGCTCAGCGAGTTCCCTCGGGACACCTGGCATATCAGAGGGTTTCCATGCAAAGATGTCCCGATTATCACGGAGGAAATCGATGAGCACGCTTTCCTATTTGTCCGATAACTCTGTCCCAATGATGAACTGTTGAGAAGAGTCACCAGGGAAAACGTCAACCTTCTTTGTATCCTGAGCCGGTTGGAACTTGGGGTTGTTGTCGGGAGTCGGTTTCTTCAGGATTGTGGAGTCTGCCGGGTCTACCTTTTCTTGGTATACTGACAAGTCCTCTTTATCTTTAAGTAGACATAACATGGTCGAGCCATGAATTTGGCGTAAGTCGGTCTGCCTAAAATGGCGTGATATGGGCTCTCGAGTTTTACCACTTCAAAGGGTATGAGCTCGGAGCGGAAATTTTCGGCGTTTCCAAAAGCCGTCTCCAGGTGGATCTTGCCTATCGGACGTGCTGACTTTCCCGGGACTATTCCGTAGAAAACGGTGTTGGAGGGTTGTAGCTGTTTTTGGGTCAGGCCCATCCTTGGGAAAGTTTCGTAGTAAAGGATGTTGATGCTGCTTCCTCCGTCCATGAGCACTTTGTCAAGTGTATATCCTCCAATTTGTGGAGAGACTACTAGAGCCAGGGCCCCTGGGTTATCCACCACCGGGGGGTGATCATCCCTTGTCCAAGTGATTGGCTGTTCTGACCAATTAAGCCACCTAGGCCAAGCCGGCTCTGCGGTCACAGCCATAGAGGCTCTCCGTTGCAGCTTCCTATCCCTCTTGCAACTGCTGGTGGTGAAAACGTGGTATGCTGCATGGTCATGGAGTTGTTTCGGGTTTTCTTGGAATCCAGCAAGCCCTAATTTTGCTGGGCCCCTCCTCCGGGTCCTTGGTGTTGAGGCATTGCACTGGCTCCTTGGTAGCCAGGATTTTGGTTGTTACCGTTCTGGCCGGCTCCCCCACCTGACCCGGGAGGTCCCTGGTTCCCACGTCGTGCAAATTCTTTCATGAAATTGCAATCTTCCGAGGTGTGGTTGGCTGGGCGGCAGGGTTTACTATGGGTCGGGCAAGGACTCTTCATAGCTGCTTCAAAGCTGTTTGGGCGAAAATTTCCTTCCGGCTTGCGGTAGTTGTTTCCCCCTGCTTCTGTCTTTGGGAGCCGACATTCGTGTTGGATACCAAGTCAGAAGTAGTATGATCAAGTCGTCGCTTGGTTTGCTGACTCTGATTCTGGGATGTTTTGCCGCCATTTTTGTTCTGGCCGGCTTTATCCTGTTGAGGTTCAGTATCCTTGGTTTTGTCAGACTCGGCATATTTGATAACCGCGTTCATGAGTTCTCCTATATCCTTGACCGTCCGTTTGAGTCGGCCAAGCTTGAGTACTAGGGGCTCGGACTTGCAGTTCCTTTCCAAGACAATGACGGCTGTCTGGGCAGTGATAGTGTCCGAGGAGTGGATTATTTCTGCTACCCGTCGTGCCCAAATCAGGGTCGAGTCTCCTTCCTTCTGGACATAATGCTCCAGGTCAACAATTGTGGTGGCTCGCCGACATGTGCCTTGGAAGTTCTTGATGAACTTTTCCTTGAGATCCGCCCAGGAGGTGACAGAATTCTCTAGGAGGTTTTTGAACCATGTGCGAGCCGACCCTTCCAACATCATTGCGAGGTAACGGGCACAAACTCCTTCGCTGGCTTATAACATGTCCATGGCTAGGTCATAACTTTCGATCCAAGCTGTCGGGTCCATGTCAGCTGTATAGTTCGCGATCTTACGTGTGCCCTCTAAATCTAATGGCAAACGTGTATTTTGTAGAGCCGGCACCAGGCATTGGTTGCCCACGTATCTGCTGATGAACTCGTTGTCTTGATCTTGGGGTGGAGGTTGGGCCACCGGCTCTACGCGGCATTCGGGATTGAAGTCGGTTGGTATGTCTTGGATCCTTATTGCCCCTCGAGTTTCCGAGGGTGGTGGAGCTCTACATTGACGATGGCTGCTTGAGCCGGCTGGAGCCGGTGAATCCTCTTGCTGGCTCACACTTTGATAGGGGGTCTCGTGTAAATATTGTAATCCCTGTGAGTACTGGGCTTGCTGTGTGATTACGGTTTTGAGCAGATCGATTGCCCCTCGAGTGGCTTGGTCCACCGTAGTGTCTCCGTGCGTAGGCACGCTGGCGAGGAACCGTGTCGCTGCCACCACGTTTGCCATGGGGTTATTGAAATGATCCGGAGGTTTATGGAACCGTTCCTGCCGTGGTGAGGGGGCATGTTGCCTTGGTGGTGTGTACCCTGGGGGAGTCGACTGATGCGTATCCTGGAATAGTCTCCGTGCCTGGAGATCAGCAGGGATCCGGCTCACGGGTCCTGCGGGGCGTGCGTTGGAGAGACTTAGTTTCTGAGCTTCTATCAACTCCGACTCGTGTCGTAAGCGCCTGGTTTCTTGGGCGAGTTGGGTTTCTCTTTCCACCATTTGTGCGTTCTGGGAGTTAATTTCCCTCCGTATGCTCATTACCTGGGCCTTGAGTCCGTTGACCCTGGTTCTCCAGTCCTCCTGATTTTCCGTGGTCATTGGTGCGGCTAAGGCTTCGTCCGAGGTGCTATTGGCTATACTCTTGATGATCTCAAGGGTATTAGTCCATCCATTTTCCAACATACTATCAATCTCGGACCCGATGCTAAACCAGTTGTTGATCATCAACGACGGTTAAACCCAAAGATGAAGGACGTGGTTAGGACAGAGGTTCTCAAACTTCTATCCGTAGGTATCGTCTATCCCATAGCTGATAGTAAGTGGGTAAGTCCAGTTCATTGTGTTTCTAAGAAAGGAGGTATGACTGTTGTTCCTAATGATAAAAATGAACTAATACCTCAGCGGACTATTATTGGATATAGAATGTGTATTGATTACAGGATGTTGAACAAGGCCACCTGGAAGGACCACTATCCTCTGCCCTTTATTGATCAGATGCTTGAGCGGCTGTCTAAAAACACCCACTTTTGCTATCTTGATGGGTATTTTGGCTTCTCGCAGATTCATGTTAACACCGCGGATCAAGAGAAGACCACTTTCACGTGTCCTTATGGTACTTATGCTTATAGGCATATGCCTTTTGGTTTGTGTAACGCACCTGCTACTTTTTAGAGGTGTATGTCTGCTATATTTCATGGTTTCTGTGAGGAGATTGTGGAGGTCTTCATTGACGAATTTTCCGTCTATGCAACCTCCTTTGACCATTGTCTCCATAATCTTAATAAAGTTTTGCAGAGATGCAAAGAAACAAATTTGGTGCTTAATTGGGAGAAGTGCCATTTCATGGTTAACGAAGGTATAGTTCTTGGTCACAAGATTTCCGAAAGGGGAATTGAAGTGGACAAGGCAAAGATTGAAGCTTTTGAAAGGATGCCCTATCCAAGGGACATCAAAGGTATTCGTAGTTTTCTTGGTCATGCTGGTTTCTATAGAAGATTTATCAAAGACTTTTCTAAGACATCAAGACCCCTCATTAATCTTCTCCAGAAGATTGTAAGGAAGCTTTCGAAGTTCTTAAGAAAGCCTTGATAACCGCTCCTATAGTACAACCACCTGACTGGAATTTTCCCTTTGAAATTATGTGTGATGCTAGTGATTTTGCTGTTGGAGATGTTTTAGGACAAAGGGTTGATAAGAAGTTTAATGTTATACACTATGCTAGCAAAACCCTTGATAGTGTTCAAAAGAATTATGCTACTACCGAGAAGGAATTCTTGGCAGTGGTGTTTGCTTGTGATAAGTTTAGGCAGTATATTGTTGATTCTAAGGTTATTATTCATACCGACCATGCTGCCATTAAGTATCTTATGTAGAAAAAGGATGTCAAACCAAGGCTCAGAAGGTGGGTAGTCCTTCTTGAAGAATTTGATTTGCAGATTGTCGATACAAAAGGAGAAGACAATCCGTGGGCGGACAACCTTTCAAGAATGGAAGACGTTCCGCACGATCCTATTCCAGTCAACGACAGTTTAACAGATGAACAACTTGCTGTTGTAAAAGTACAATCTCATTTTGACCCTTGGTTTGCAGATTATGCTAATTTTATCGTTGCAAAGTTTTTGCCTCCAGGTTTTACAATTCAGCAGAGGAAGAAATTCTTCACGGATTTGAGGCATTACTTTTGGGATAATCCACATCTTTATAAAGAAGGTGCAGACGAGATCGTTAGAAGGTGTATACCAGAGCACGAGCAGAAAGACATTCTTCAACAGTGTCACGATAGTCCCTATGGAGGACATCATGCCGGTGAGAGGACCGCACATAAGGTTCTCCAATCAGGTTTTTATTGGCCTACTCTCTTTAAGGATGCTACAAATTATGTTTTATCTTGTTATAAGTGTTAGAGAGTTGGTAACATTAGCAGCAGAAATGAGATGCCTATGAATTACTCAGTAGTGATCGAACCTTTCGATTGCTGGGGTTTTGATTTTATGGGTTCTTTTCCTCCTTCACACAAGTACACACACATCTTAGTTTCTGTTGACTATGTAACCAAGTGGGTTGAAGCAATCCCCACTGAGAGTGCTGATCACAAGACATCTTTGAAAATGCTCAAGGATCTAATTTTCCCCAGGTTTGGTGTACCTAGGTATCTCATGACAGATGGAGGGTCACACTTCACGCATGGAGCTTTTAGGAAAGCTCTAGCCAAGTACGATGTCAATCATAGAATTGCATCACCGTACCGCCCTCAAACTAGTGGGAAAGTTGAGCTCACCAATAGAGATATCAAGCTGATCTTACAAAAAACAGTGAACAGTTCTAGAAAGGACTGGTCAAAGAAGTTAGGAGATGCTTTGTGGACGTATAGAACTGCTTACAAGAACCCCATAGGCATGTCTCCGTATAAGATGGTCTATGGCAAAGCTTGCCATTTTCCATTAGAGTTAGAGCACAAAGCTTTCTGGGCTATCAGAGAGCTGAATGCTGACCCAAAGTTAGCTGGTGAAAAGCGTCTCATGAACTTGACTTCACTAGATGAGTGGAAAAGTGAAGCTTACGAGAGTGCTAAAATGTTCAAGGAAAAGGTAAAGAAGTGGCTCAATAAAAGGATTCTGAAAAGTGAGTTTAATGTTGGTGATAAAGTTTTGTTGTTTAGATCTCGTTTCAGGTTTTCTCTAGGTAAACTACTTTCCAGATGGGAAGGGCATTTTCATATCGAAGAAGTATATCGTTCCGGTGCAATCAAGATTAACAATTTTGAAGGCACTAATACGTCCCAAACGTATCTATAATTTCTGCTTGCTCCATGCATGTGTTTTTGTGACTTTGCCATGTTTTTCTTGAACTTTCATACACTTTTGAACCTATTTGGACTAACCTATTAACTCAGTGCACCCAGTTGCCAGTTTCAGCTTTCTGCTGTTTTTGTATTTCAGGTTTTCTGGCCATTAAAAGTGCTCCAAAAATTCCGGGAAAAATATATAAAAAATCAGCGCAACAGAAGCTTCCGGAATCACCAAGAGAGGGAAGGGGGGCCACCACCAGGCAGACAGGAGGGCAGGTGGCGCGGCCCCACCCTGGGCCGCGCCAGGGACCCTCCTGACTGCCTCGTGGGTCCCCTCGACGCCCCCTTCGCCTATATTTACCCCTCGGGGTGGAAACCCCTAATACGGACTCCTCTTTCGCGATCTCGCCTCTGTTCCGCCGCCGCTTCCGTTTCTAGATCGGGGCTACCTGGAGAAGCTGCTCCGGCACCCTGCCGGGAGAAGCTACCCCCTCCGGGAGACCCTCCATAGCCATGGACGCCTCCCGTATGTACCGTGAGTAGTTTCCCTTAGACCATGGGTCCATGACCAGTAGCTATGTGATCTATCTCTCCTCCTTTTGTGCTTCGACTTTCGAGTCCTCGTGAGCTGCCTCACATGATCGAGGCATCTATGTAATTTCTCCTGTTGCTATGCTGAGTTTGTTGGGATCTGATGGATTATGAGACTATGTTCATATTGTGATGAGTAATATATTTGGTTCTTCTCTTTTATATTTTGTTCTTGAGTAAATTCTTGCATGTTCTCTGTTGCGGTATTTGCTTTGGCCAAGTATTTTATTTGCAACTCCAAGAGAGATCGTTATGCTCGATTGTGGGTTCAGCCCCTTGATGTCTAGCTTGAGTGACAGAAACATGAGACTAGGGGATGTGATGTTGCCACCATGGATAAAACAACGGTGCTTGTACCTGCGGGTTCAAGGATTATTTACTTTACGCAAAGTTCTTTTAATGCAGTTGTCTGTTGCTTTGAGTTTACACTTTGGGTGGGATTCACAACTTAATACCAGCGAGATGTTCTCGATAGATATCTCAAGGTGGATGATTCGTAGTAGATGCAGATGGATTTCGGTCTACTTACCTTGGCGTACTGCCCGTTGCTTTTGAGCCCTTCCTTTCTTTGCAGCATAGTTAGCATTGCGGTGCCTTCATAATCCTGTCAATTTCCCAAATGTGATTTGTTTACCTCGCTAGCACTTTTATCATCTTTTGGGAGAGAGACATCACTAGTGAAAATCACGGGATCCCGGTCCATCTTCACATCACTGTTTACATCCTTAGTTTACTTTCAGTCTTTACTTTCAGTTGCCACTATTATTATCTCTTGCGTTGATCCTTTGTAAACAGCAAGGCCGGAGGAATTGACAACTCCTCTGTACTCGTTGGGAGCAAATTTATTTGTTGTTGTGTGCAGTTCCACGTCAACCGCCTAATTTCTGGCGCCGTTGTCACCTACTTGTATCTCCTGAGTCCTACTGGTTCGATAACCTTGGTATGTTCACCGAGGGAAACTTGCTGCTGCACTGCATCTCAAACCTTCCACTTGGGGGTAACATGTTGTGAATGAAGCCATCAGGCACCAAACCTCACGTTGTGAATGGACAAAGACTCAAACATTACATGGCAGGTGATCCTATCAATGTGGACGTGAATATGATATACACAACATCTCATGAAGAACATGTTGCCGCTCAGTTTCAGACACCGGCAGGAGCTTAATAAGAAAAGGTATGTATTACGGTAAGGAAACATCGCGAACATCAATAAAAGTTCCTTTTTTTTAGTTTTTGAAAAATTAGGAAAATTCCAAGCCCAAGTGGAGCCAGAGAGGAGCCCCAGGGGGCCCAGGAGGCCTCCCGGCGCCCCTCCCTCCTGGCCGCGGCAGGCACTCTCCTGGGAGCCCCGGACTCCGACTATGACTCCACCTTGGCTTGAAACCTTCCTTCTGTTGTGGAAATTTTTGCTATATATTTGCCCGGATCGTCCTGGCACCGTATCTCTCGAGTTTGCGTGTTTTCATTCTCGGTCCGTTTCTGCTAGAAAATCTTTCAGCAGACCTAGGTGCCATGGCTTCCCCAAGTTCCCCCAAGGACAAGTTCATCGTCAATTTCATCAACGCTTACCTCGTAGAGGTGAGGAAGCACCCCCAGATTCTTCGTGTGGAGGATGGTGTCCTCCACAAGGAAGATCTCAAGGGACCATTCAAGGAAGGGAGCACCGAGGAGCGGCTGAAAGAGATGGAACATGAGGTCTTCAAGTTCAAGAAGATGGTGGAGCGTGGTGTTGAAGCTAACTTCGACATCATGAAGGAGATAGAGGCTTCCCACAAGAAGGAGATGAAGGAGATGTGGTCAAGTTTGGCCGCACTGGAAGAAAAAGTTTATGAGTTTCAAGCACAGATCTATGATCTGCAGAACCAGAACTGTGAGTATGAACTTAAGTTCTTACGCATAGGTTTGGGTGCTGAGTGTAGGATCCCGGAGACGAGAATGTCCTTCTAGACTAGAGAACCTCTTCCTTGGAAGCGCTTCGCCAAGGAGTATGTGATCAAGAAGAACAAGAATGAGGAGTCAATCTCCTCGGGTAATGGCACCCCCTCAGCTTGTTCCAAGCTTGGGGGAGTGCCCGATATTTTATCTTTATCCTTGTCTTTAGGAGTCAAGTAGAGTCGTATCATGTTTAGGGAAGTTACTTTATGAAATAGGTGTTGCATTGAGGTCTATCACTCCTTTTTTGGAGAGTTTTGTATCCGTGAGTGTGGAGTCGTTTATGAAGGAATACTAATGAGAAGTCTATTGGTTTCTTCACTGCACTCGGTATTCTCTTCACGCAATCAACATTATGAGCTGATTCTTTTGGGGAGTATTGACCTTATATCAGGTATGGCTTCGAAAATTTTATTTAAATCTTGGCAAGTATAGCTTTGGTCATAACAACAAGCATGTTTTTCTCAAAGTAGCGACATAGCCAAAACCGTTGTGTTATTATGCTTGAAGTGTTGTGTTGACAAGGAACACAACTTGATGTGCCATGCTAGTTTTAATGTTTATGCTTTATATTGCTTGCATCCAAGTCATCATCAATTGTCTAGTATCTCAAAGCCTTGCTAGCCAAAACTCTGTACCAAGCGAAATTCTTCTTGTACTTCCATACCCTGAACCAACATCTTCCACTTGAGTCCACCATACCTTCCTATTCGTGGTATCCCACTACCACTCCTAAAGTATAGAATTTATGTGCTATCTTTAGATGTTAAAAATCTTCTGTTTTGTGACTCTGATTCAGCTCATGAGGAAGTGGTGGGTAACCCATGATCTTCTTAATTTGGACAAGTTTTATCTTGGGATTGCATGTCTAATCTGCAAACCCCTAATACGAGAAGGGACTGGCATGAGTGCCCAGCTCGTAAAAGATAAATACTAACACACAAGTTCCTTCGCCCATTTATGAGTGATAAACAAAGGAATTCAAGGGGATGTGATCATCCCCACATGGGAGCCATTCCTCGAAACTTGTCTAAATCATGAAGTGAGTGAGTTATCTATCAGCAGTCGTTGACGGATCATGCACCTCCCAAAGTCTGTTTTTATTCTGTTTGATCTAGAGATGGCACATGAGTTTTCCCTGCTTACCCTTTTACACGGGGTTTATCCTTTATTTTGTGATGAGTCAGTCCTTCCTACTTCCTTCCTTTCTGAGAGAGAATAGACACTTGATGTTGATAAAGATTCTTGCATATAAAGCTGCATTGAGAGTTAGCATGTTACATCTTTGTTGACATTGTCTTTCGATAAGTAAGTTGTTTGCAAGGCTTATGCCAAGCAAACATCTTCCTTTGTGTTAACATGTGCACTTCTTGACTAATAACATGTTCTTTCAAAAGCTTCAACTGGTTCCATTATAAGTGAAAGAGCAAAAGTAAAAGTTATTAGTAGTTCCTTGACCAATGCTATGTTTTCTATGATTTCATCAGTTTTGTTGGTCCTACTTTGTTATAATTGTTAATAATTTCTCATAAGGACCTTATGAGTTGAGGTTGATGTTGAGGATGCTTTAGTTTGGTGAGAAATCTTGATGCTTCTTGTCTGTATTCTTTTCTCGACACTTCACTCTCTAAACTTGTGAACAGGTTTGCCGAGCTCAGTAACCGCTTGGGGACAAGCGAGGTCTAAGCTTAGGGGAGTTGATACGTCCAAAATGCATCACTATTTTATATTGTAATTTAACCCTATTCATTAATATATTCCACTTTAAAGTATTGTTCTTATGTTGTTTTTGCTTGTTTTACACAGTTTGCAACTTTTCCGGTGCCGAAGCAGTAGAAGCAGAATTCAGCGGTGAAAAGTGGACATCAGGTTGCTGAATCAGATCAACTCCAAATTCGATGAAAATTGACGGAGAGCGTTTTTATGAAGATTCACGGGAGATCACCGAAGAGGGACAAGAGGGGACCCACCAGGCAACAAAGAAGGGTGCCTGGCGCGCCCCCCCTAGGGTGCGCCAGGCACCCTCCTGGATGCCTGGTGGTCCACCTCGGTGCCCCCCTTTGGCCTATATTACCCCCCTAGGGTAGAACCCCTGAAAGAGGAGGAGTTTCGCCGCCGCCTCGTGACGGAAACCTACAGAAAAAGCCATCTCCGGCGGGCAGATTCCGCCGGGGAGATCGTCGCCATCGTCATCATCATCGTCACGGGCATCATCGAGATCATCATCAACATCATCCCAAACATCAGCACCATCTCCACCTCCATCCAATCTCACCTCACAAGTTTATCTTGTGTTGTAATCCGTACTATCTATCCTCTCTCCTCTACCGGTGTTGATTACTACTGTGTGATTAATGCTATTGAGTTTTGTTGGAGAATTATCATTGTGTCCAGATTGTTTACGATCTATTTATCCCCACTGGTCATGATCTCTTTTATGTCTTGTGAGTAGTTACTGTAGTTCTTGAGGGCATGGGAGAAGTCTAGTTGTTAGTAGTCATATGATGTTGAAGTATTGTGTGTTGTTTGATATTTAAATTGTGTTGCTATTTTCTTAGTTGTGTTGTGTGAGTCGAACACTCAACACTTCGCCTTATTAAGGACCTAGGGGAATGCATTGTGCATAAAGGATGCTTATGGTGGGTTGCCGGAGTGACAGAAACCTGAACCCCAGTTTGCATACTTTTGTATAAAGGAGTTATAGATCCTCGATCGTAATGTTGTGGTTAGGCTTATGCCTTAATTACTACCTTGTATTTGCGGATGCTTGCAAGGTGTGTAATAATAAGAGTACACTTATCTTAGTCTAGAAGGTGTACTAGAATTGATCCAGCCACTCAACACTTATCAACATAACACACAGTGTTGATACGGAATATGGCGAAAGCACATGACTATCTCTCCCATGTGCCCTCGAGAACGCTTTAGCTCTTATAAGTTCAGTTTCTAGGCTTATACTTGTGAAAGGATTGGGCCACTTTCTAATCCTCAGTTACCCTATTTACTTTTCTTGTCTTTTACCTTTCTGTTTCTTAAACCAAAAACCCCTAAATATTTATCTTTTAGTGTGTGCAGCCTTTTCCTTATCCAGGGTCACTTGTCAATACCTTCTGCTCCTCGTTGGGATCGAAATCCTTATTTATCGAAAAGCTACAATTGATCCCCTAGACTTGTGGGTTATCAAGAATCGTTTATTGGCGCGGTTGACAGGGGAGGCATCCCACTAAACCTATTAACTTTACCGCCATCATATGTCCCAACAGTATCGATAATTTCTGCTTGCTCCATGCATGTTTTGTGTGATATTTCTATGATCTAGATACACTTTCATAAACTTTTGATCATATTTGTACTAACTAATTAACTCAGTGCACCACAGTGCCAGTTCCTGTTTTTTGCTGTTTTTCTATTCCAGGTTTCCAACATATTAAAAGTGCTCCAAAAATTCGGGAAAAATCGGATAAAAAAACCAGAACCCCAGAAGGAGGGTCGAGGGGGCACCACCAGGCACCCAGGAGGCCACCTAGCGCGGCCTAGGGTCTGGCCGCGCCAGGGGGCGCCTGGACTCCTGGTGGTCCCCCTGGCTGCCCCCCTTCGCCTATTTTTTCCCCGTGACACGAAACCCCCGAAGACAGAAACCTTTTTCACGATCTCGCCTCTGTTCCACCGCTGCCGCGCTTCCAAGATCGGGAGCGCCAACAGACTTCTTCCCGGCACCCTGCCGGAGGGAGGATCGACCTCCGGGAGCTTCCCCTTCACCATGGACGCTTCCCGGATGTGTCGTGAGTAGTTTCCTTTGGACCATGGGTCCGTGATCAGTAGCTATGTGATGTTCTCATCCCCTCTTTGTTCTTCATGGTTTAGACCTCGTGAGCTGCCCTACATGATCGAGGCACATATGTAATCTTTCTTCTGTTGCTATGCTGAGTTTGATGGGATCTGTTGGACTATGAGATTATGTTCAGATTGTGATAGAGTAATATATTTGGTTCTTATCTTTTATATTTTTGTTCCTAAGTAATTCCTGAATGTTCTCCGTTGCTTTTTATTGCTTTGGCCAAGTAGTAGGTAGTAACTCCAAGAGGGGACTTTATGCTCGATTTTGGGTTCATGCCCCCTGATGACACGCTTGAGTGACAGAAACATGAGTCTAGGGGATGTGATGTTTCCACAAGGGGGAAAACAATGGTGCTTGTAACCGTGGTTGCAAGGATTGTTTACTTTACGCAAAGTGCTTTTTAAAGGAGGTGTCTGTTGCTTTGGGTTTACACTTTGGCCGGGGCTCGCAACTTAATACCAGCGAATTGTTTGGGATAGATATCTCAAGGTGGATGATTAGTAGTAGATGCAGTTGGATTTCTGTTAGAACCCCAAAGTAGGTTTGTGTTTAACCTAGCTTGCATTTTTGCATCTTGAAAAAAATTGCAAAAGAAAAGGAAATGGGGAAAAGAAAAGCCCTAAATGAATTAAATAAAAAGGCCAGAAATAAATATTTTTCCAAAATTCTTTTGGATGTATTGAAAAATCCTAAAAATGAGTCTGATCATTTTACAAGTGATTTGGGATTAATCCCATGCTCATAGATTTTTCAATAATTCAAATAGTGGCTTGGAAATTAAATCTTTTGTCTATTTGAATTGAAATTCAAATAAATTGAATTTAAAAAATTCCCAAACTTGGGGTTGACTTCTATATAGTCACCTAGGTTTTATAAAAATATTTGGGGATTTTTATAAATGCCCTAGCTATTTTTTTTAAAATTGGCAAAACAAATAACAGAAACAATAAAAAGAAGACTAGAGGAAAAAGACTTACCCCTCGCACAGGGCGTCGGCCCACCTGGCCTAGCCCACAAGGGAGGGCAGGGGCGTCTTCTACCTCCTGCCAGGAGGACGCCACCGACGGCAGAGGCGTGCACACCTCGGCGCCACGTCCTGCTTGCCCCCCCCCCCCCCCGTGCTTATCCCTCGCGCTCTCTCGCTGTTTCCGCGCCACCCCCGAGAGCTCACCGGAGCGGCCACCGTGCGCCCGCGTGGCCACCGGCTCCCTTCCGTCGAACCAAGATGTCCAGGAGCTTCAGCGCCCTCGCCTTCGTCTAGCTGTAGTGCCAATCGAGCTCAAGCCGCGCTGGAGAAGACGCCATCTTCAAGGATTCGCCGCCGGCCGCCGCCAACTCCGACGAGGAATTCGTCGCCCACAGGACCTCCCCAGCCCCGCCGTCCCCTTCATCGTGTTCCCGGTGAGCTACTGGAGCGAACCCCCCTCCCCGTTCTTCTTCTCGAGCCATGCATCGCCGTCCGCCATGGTCAGTGACCCCGGCCGCCGCCCCTCGTCGTCGTAGCCATGGCCAGGGGCCTCCTCGAGGTCCCTCGCTTGCTCCAGGAGACGCGCGACGTCGCGGGCTTCCTCCCAGTGCCCTCCCCTCCTTCTCCCGTGGCCGGAATGGCCACTCCGGCAACCCTCCGCCGTGCCCAGTGGCACCGGCGGCTAACCGCCGGCGGGCCAGGTTATTTAGCACCTAAACCGACCCCAAACCCTCCCCTCTCTCGCTGACAGATGGGCCCCAGGCCACTAATTAAACAGGGTTTAGTTTTAAACAGAACCAATTAACCACTGAGGCTGACAGGTGGGGCCGCCCTGTCAGTTTACTGGTCAACCCTGGCGTCAGCATGACCTAGTGATGACGCAGTAAAAGATTAAATCAATTTAATTTAATTCAGTAAATTCCAGAAAATGGCTGAAACTTTGAAAAATCATAGAAAATTCATTTTAACTCCAAATTCAACATATAATATATGAAAAATTATCAGGAAAAAATCCTCTATCCAAATTTCCAACTTTCAGCTATGTTGGAGTTGATCTTAAAAATGGATCAGTAGCTTTTGCTATTTCATTTAATTGGAATTATTTCAAATTCAATTCAATTTCTATTCCAACTTCAAACTTTGAAATGCACCACACTTCACTTGTACATCAGAAGCATTTCACACATATAATCATTTGGTTTCAAATGAACAAATATTAGCAAATGCAAGTTGACCAAATTTAAATAACATTTGGAGTTTGAATTTGAATTTACTTTTCAAATGAACTTCAATTAAAATGTGGCAAATTAAACCTAAGTCACATCAGCACATTGCCATACATTGTTTTGCATATTGAATGTGCATTGTATTATCTTGATTGTGCTTTACTTCCAGTGCTTCGGTGATTGCATCTTCTCGGTAGAGTTGATCTTGGAGACGAGTTCAACCTCACGTCAGAAGAGTGATACCTCGTGATCGTCAGCAAGGCAAGCAGCCCCCTCTTTGATCATGTCTATAAAATCCCAGTTCCCTCTCATTCTCGCAAATGCATGTTTAGGATGTCACCATGATACGTTCTACCGCTAGTTGAACCCATTCCTTTGCATGACCTATCATTTTGTCACAGTAGTAAGCAAACCACAATCCTAGCAGATGTAGGAGTTGGTTGATATCATGTGGCCCCTGCAACTATTACAGCTTATTGCATGCTTAGAGTTGTTACCTGAGGCTATTTTGATGTGAGTCGGGATGGTAGTGTTCATGTGAATGATGGTGGTAACGTGTTGGTGAATCTACCCTAAACAAAGGTGAACGATGAGAGGTTGTGTAGGAGTACACAGTGGGTTGTCTCGTTGAACACTGCCTTAGGCCCGAGTTCTTGTGTTGTTATCCAAGACAAAGAGTACGACCACACATTGGGCTCACTGACCCCTCTCGGCCTAGTACCTCACCCCGGACCAGTCCAGGAGTCGCAAGTAGTTCGCCCTTTAACGATCTCAAGCAGGTGGAACCAAGGTAAGTGGTTGGCGTCGGTTGTGGGCACGTTGAATCAAGTGATCATGATCGAGTTGAGCTTGATGGCGGTCACACAACGTTTGAGTCCACATCGGAACAATCGGCCGGATTCCGATTGTGGTCCCAACTCAAATAGCCGACTCCCTAGGACTAGAGATGGTGCCGTGAGTGAAGTGTCGTGGCAGCATCCTCGCCGGTACTCACTTGAAGGGTCCATCCCCAGGCGGTAACTGATGAGGCGTGTGTGTAGCAGTACACCCCTGCAGGGTTAATGAACTATTCGAATAGCCGTGTCCGCGGTTATGGACTACTTGGAGACATTTACTTGATCATAGATAACTTGAACCGGATACTTCTAAAACACACCAAGATAAGTGTGAGTACTATGGCGTGCTTCCTCGTGGGGAAGTCGAGGAAGGTACCATAGTGGAGTATTGTTTGGAGACTGTTACATGGACTCGTGTACGTTCTTACCTCTCTCTGGTACTCGTAGTTCAGGATTAGCCAAGTCAAAGCTGGCACTTCTGCAAGTGAAACCCCACCTCCCTTTGCCTTGATACATGTGCATGAGTAGTATAGTTCCTATGTAAGTCTTGCTGAGTACGACTTTGTACTCACGTTTGCTTATTCTATGTTTTAGAGACGAGACCACTGACCCTGATGGTGGCCTCTACCTCGAGCTCGACGTGGACCAATGTCGTATAGTTCCAGGCAGCAGCCTGTGCCCTTTGGAGGGTCGTTGTACTTTTCTTTCAGGCTTCTTAAGCCATTTGTTAAACTTGTCTTTACTAAGACATAATTTGCTTCCGTTGATGTTTGATGTAATGTTGGATCACATTCATGTGATCTCTGCTTGTAATACAACTACTATGTCTGCTCTGTTTAGCAGAAGTTATAAAGACTATGAGTTTGTAGAGTTCATGTTGTGATTACCTGTTGTTTACACTCGACATGTATGCTGCGTGTATGATTATAACATGCATGTATTAGTGTGGGGTTCGATAGCTTAGTTGTGTTCTTGCCGGCGGTCTTTCATACATCAAGTGGCCCTTAGATGTGCGCAGCTTGGGGCATCGCGATCCGATTGCTCGTGACTCTGTCACGTGGCACACTTTGTTGTATGATCGAGCCTGCCCGAGATCCCGACTAAGTGATCGGGCTGGAGTAAGTCTATGTTAGGGTTATGATTCAATCGATAACATGGTTGAGGCGACTTGTCTGTGAATATGGGATTCACCACCCATATCATTAGACTTGTGTGCGGACGATGAGGACCCATCTCAGTTGATCATCCGGCCTGAATGGGATGCCCCTCACGTTTGATGCTTACCGAGAGTGATCTGTGCTTGGCCTTGTCTTCTTAGACAAGTAGGTACGGCTCTCGGCTCTCCATGTGATTGCATTATGACCGGAATTACATACGCTAACCCCGGGTCCCGACAGACTTGGTATCAGAGCAGGACTGCCTGTAGGATTTGTCAAACCTTTGGCCGATGTCGAGTCTAGCATTCTATAGTTATATAGTTACTATGGGTATATGGGAACAACGTAAGACTTCTTTTTTATCCTTATCCTCATCGATCTGAGTTCTGAGTCATCCTCATCTTGTTCTACGGGAAGATAGGTCTAGGCTCATCTATGTCTTTACTAGGACTTCTCGTTGATTGCTTCTTTGTAGTTGTAGGAGTGTTGTGGTCCTTTCTGAGCCATCATTCCATCGTGTTTCTGTGGAAGTGATGTCCGTTATCCTGTAGGTTGTCTCAATTTCCATCCCGGTGCAGCCGTTATGCTGTCCGTTTGTGGCTTTGATGCTATTGCATTATAGTCTTCTATCTTAGCATAGAATTTTGTCCTAAATCCTATTCTGATTGTTGATTCTTATCACACAGAATGTCAGGAGCAAATCAAGGTGTTGATCCCAGTTCCAGTTATATAGACGATGAAGAACCTCCACCACCAATCTCAACGGCAGAAATCATGTTGGAGGCTGAACAGAATCGTCGTGATCAGACACGTCTTCTCGAGCGCATTGAGCAGAACACTTCTCGTCAGCATCTTAGTGTTGTTACCATCCAGGATTTCATTCTCCTCAACCCGCCAGTATTCCGATGTCCTTCCGAGCCCCTTGATGCCGATGATTGGCTTCGTTCCCTCGAGCGTAAGCTTGAGACAGCCCATGTTGCTCCAGGTGATCGTGTGCTATTCGCGGCATACTTTCTGGAAGGTGCTGCTCTTCAATGGTGGGAAAACTTCGTGCCAATGCAACCAGTTCGTCACGTGGTGACTTGGCAAGAGTTCTGTGATGAATTCCGAGGATATCATATTCCGGATCAGCTGATGGAGCGCAAGAGAGAAGATTTTTGCAATCTGACCCAAGGAAAGATGACTGTTCATGAGTATAGGACCGAGTTCACTCGTCTAGCACGTTATGCCCAAGAAGAAGTATCCACCGACGCCAAGAAACAAGAAAGGTTCCGCAAGGGACTTAGCCCCGTCCTTCGTCATGACCTGAATCTTCACGAGTTCGTCAACTTCAGGGACTTGGTCGACAAATCCTTCAAGGCCGAGTATGGAAATGAGTTGTATGAAGAGTCTCGCAAGCGTGATCGTGAGTCTGCCCAATCTTCTGGACCAGTTTCTCAAAAACGCCGTGTTTGGATTCCCTTCAGTGACGTCAGTCGTGCTGTAAGTGCTTCTAGACCATCAACCACTATATATCGTCCACCTCAACCCAATCTTCCTCCTTGGAATTTTGTTGGACATTCAAGTGCTCAAGTTCCTTTCATTCCACGTGGTGTTTGTTTCCAATGTGGACAATCAGGCCACAATGTTCGAGAGTGTCCGCAAAATCATGTAACCATCACACCTAAACCAAAGCAAGCATTTCGTCGTGGCAAGCCACTACCCAAGACTTCCAATGTCAAGCCTCCTGTTTATGAACATGGTTATGTAAATCACGTATCCATTCTAGATTCCCACAAATCAACCGATGTTGTACTCGGAACCCTTCCTGTCAATTCCACCCCAGCTTCGGTTCTGTTTGACCCAGGAGCATCTCACTCATTCATATCCCAGGACTTTGCACTGTCACATGACATCTCTTTTTCGATGTTATCCACCCCCTTAGTTGTGCAAGCCCCTGGATCCAGATGGCACACCACCATGGTGAGTCATGAGAATGAAATTGCAATTGAGGGTTTAGTATTCCTTGCCTCACTTATAGCCCTCAAGTCTTCAGACATTGATGTGATCTTAGGAATGGATTGGTTATCAAGACAGAGTGCTGTCCTTGATTGTAAAGCCAAGTCAGTGAAATTAACCCATCCATCAGGCCAGACAATCAAGTACACCTCACCAAGCTCTAAAACCCAGGTGCATTCTTTGAATGTGCTTCCTCTTCCAGACCTTGAAGATATTCCGGTGGTTCGTGACTTCCCGGATGTCTTTCCGGAAGAGCTGCCAGGAATACCACCTGACAGATCTGTAGAGTTTGTGGTAGATCTTATCCCAGGAACCGCCCCAATATCCAGACGCCCATATAGAATGGCCCCACGTGAGTTAGCTGAGCTAAAAATCCAACTTGAAGCTTCATTGGAAAAAGGCTTCATCCGCCCTAGCTCATCGCCATGGGGTTGCCCCGTTCTGTTCGTAACGAAGAAAGATGGAACAGAAAGGATGTGCGTAGACTATCGCCCGCTAAATCTAGCGACGATAAAGAGCAAGTACCCACTGCCCAGGATCAATGATCTTTATGATCAACTTGCAGGATCCTCTGTCTTCTCCAAGATGGATTTGAGATTAGGCTATCATCAAATCAAAATCAGAAACGAGGACATTCCCAAAACAGCTTTTACTACTCGTTATGGTCTTTACGAGTACACCGTCATGTCCTTCGGTTTAACCAATGCCCCCGCCACATTCTCGCGCTTGATGAATTCGATCTTCATGGAGTACTTAGATAAATTTGTTGTAGTTTATCTTGATGACATTCTCATCTACTCGAAGAACGAAGAAGATCACGCAGAACATCTAAGGCTGGTATTGATGAAACTTAGAGAGCATCGCCTGTATGCTAAATTCGCCAAGTGTGAATTCTGGCTACCAGAAGTGACCTACTTAGGCCACGTGATTTCTGCAAAAGGCATTGCTGTCAATCCCGAGAGAGTTCAGGCCGTCCTTGACTGGACTCCACCTGAATCGGTTAAGCAAGTTAGGAGTTTTCTTGGCTTAGCAAGCTATTGTCGCCGCTTCGTCGAGAATTTTTCTAAAGTTGCAAAGCCTCTGACTGAACTCCTCAAGAAAGAGAAGAAATTCGAATGGACTCCCAAGTGCGAGGAAAGATTTCAAGAGCTAAAAAGAAGATTGACTTCTGCACCCGTACTTGCGCCTCCAGACACCAAAAAGGATTTCGAGATCTATTGTGATGCCTCACGGCAAGGGTTAGGATGCATACTTATGCAAGATCGACATGTGGTAGCTTATGCTTCACGCCAGTTGCGGCCACATGAAGAGAACTATCCTACCCATGATCTTGAACTCGCTGCCGTAGTTCATGCCCTAACAACTTGGCGACATTACCTCCTTGGTAATCGTTGTGAGATCTATTCCGACCACCAAAGCCTCAAATACATTTTCACCCAGCCAGATCTTAATCTCAGGCAAAGACGCTGGATTGAGTTGATAAAAGATTATGACTTAGGAATTTCTTACACCCCAGGCAAAGCCAATGTCATGGCTGATGCACTAAGTCGTAAGTCGTATTGTAACAACCTCATGTTACAACAGTATCAACCACTTCTTCATGAGGAATTTCGGAAGCTCAACCTCGAGATTGTTCCTCGTGGATCTCTTTTTAACTTGGTGGCGAAACCAACCCTTGAGGATCAAATCATAGTTGCCCAAAGGCGTGCACGAGGTGTTCGCCGGATCAAGGAGAACATTGCTAGCGGAGTTGCTAAATGTTTCTCCACAGATAGTAAAGGAACGGTATTCTTTGAAAATCGTTTGGTAGTACCTAAGAATAGGGAACTAAGGCAACTCATCCTCAAAGAAGCCCATGATACACCCCTCTCCATTCATCCCGGTAGCACAAAAATGTACCGAGATCTACGCCAGAGATTTTGGTGGACTAGGATGAAGAGAGAAATTGCTCAGTTCATTGCTGAATGTGATGTTTGTCGTCGCATTAAGGCAGAACATCAAAGGCCTGCTGGTACTCTTAGACCTTTGCCTATCCCCGAGTGGAAGTGGGATAAAGTTAGCATGGACTTCATTACCGGCTTTCCAAAAACCCAGAAAGGAAATGATGCCATCTTCGTTGTCATTGATCGACTTTCAAAAGTTGCTCACTTCCTTCCAGTTCGAGAGTCTATAACTGCTAGCCAGTTAGCGGACTTGTATGTCTCCCGAATCGTGTCACTTCACGATGTTCCTTTGGAAATCAATTCAGACCGTGGTAGTCTTTTCACTTCTCGATTTTGGGAAAGTTTCCAGAATGCTATGGGAACCCACCTCTCCTTTAGCACCGCATATCACCCGCAGTCCAGTGGTCAAGTAGAAAGGGTCAATCAAATTCTCGAAGACATGCTCAGAGCTTGTGTTATCTCTTTCGGAAAGAAATGGGAGAATTCTCTTCCTTTTGCCGAATTTGCGTATAACAATAGTTATCAATCTAGTTTGGGCATGGCTCCTTTTGAATCTCTCTATGGACGGAAATGTCGAACACCCCTAAACTGGTCAGAAACCGGTGAAAGACAATTCTTTGGACCGGATTTGATTCAGGATGCAGAAGAGCAAGTTCGCATTGTTCGTGAGAAATTGAAAACAGCCCAGTCTCGTAAGAAAAGCTATTATGATCGTCATCATAGGGAAGAAAGCTATAATCTGGATGAGAAGGCTTACCTTCGGGTTACTCCTCTGAAGGGTACCCATCGCTTCGGTATCAAAGGCAAGTTGGCCCCACGTTATATCGGTCCTTTTCGCATTCTCGCCAAACGTGGAGAAGTTGCCTACCAATTGGAACTACCCCCTCACCTCTCCCAGGTTCATGATGTCTTCCACGTCTCTCAACTCAGGCGTTGCTTCAAGGACCCCATCCGCGAAGTAGACCATGAAACGCTTGATCTCCAAGATAACCTTTCATATCGAGAGTAACCTGTTCGTATTCTTGATGAAGCCGAGCGTAGCACCAGACGTCGGAAGATCAGATTCCTCAAAGTGCAGTGGTCACATCATTCATAAAAAGAAGCCACCTGGGAACGAGAGGATCGTCTACGAGCTGAGTACCCCACCTTCCTCCCGACGACTTCTGAATCTCGGGACGAGATTCTTTGAGTGGGGGCGAGTTGTCAGAACCCCAAAGTAGGTTTGTGTTTAACCTAGCTTGCATTTTTGCATCTTGAAAAAAATTGCAAAAGAAAAGGAAATGGGGAAAAGAAAAGCCCTAAATGAATTAAATAAAAAGGCCAGAAATAAATCTTTTTCAAAAATTCTTTTGGATGTATTGAAAAATCCTAAAAATGATTCTGATCATTTTAAAAGTGATTTGGGATTTATCCCATGCTCATAGATTTTTCAATAATTCAAATAGTGGCTTGGAAATTAAATCTTTTGTCTATTTGAATTGAAATTCAAATAAATTGAATTTTCAAAAATTCCCAAAACTTGGGGTTGACTTCTATATAGTCACCTAGGTTTTATAAAAATATTTGGGGATTTTTATAAATGCCCTAGCTATTTTTTTTAAATGGGCAAAACAAATAACAGAAACAATAAAAAGAAGACTAGAGGAAAAAGACTTACCCCTCGCACAGGGCGTCGGCCCACCTGGCCTAGCCCACAAGGGAGGGCAGGGGCGTCTTCTACCTCCTGCCAGGAGGACGCCACCGACGGCAGAGGCGTGCACACCTCGGCGCCACGTCCTGCTTGCCCCCCCCCCCCCCGTGCTTATCCCTCGCGCTCTCTCGCTGTTTCCGCGCCACCCCCGAGAGCTCACCGGAGCGGCCACCGTGCGCCCGCGTGGCCACCGGCTCCCTTCCGTCGAACCAAGATGTCCAGGAGCTTCAGCGCCCTCGCCTTCGTCTAGCTGTAGTGCCAATCGAGCTCAAGCCGCGCTGGAGAAGACGCCATCTTCAAGGATTCGCCGCCGGCCGCCGCCAACTCCGACGAGGAATCGAATTGAAAGAGAGATTGAGAGGGATCAAGAATCCTAATTCTCCGTCGCCCACGGGACCTCCCCAGCCCCGCCGTCCCCTTCATCGTGTTCCCGGTGAGCTGCTGGAGCGAACCCCCCTCCCCGTTCTTCTTCTCGAGCCGTGCATCGCCGTCCGCCATGGTCAGTGACCCCGGCCGCCGCCCCTCGTCGTCGTAGCCATGGCCAGGGGCCTCCTCGAGGTCCCCCGCTTGCTCCAGGAGACGCGCGACGTCGCGGGCTTCCTCCTAGTGCCATCCCCTCCTTCTCCCGTGGCCGGAATGGCCACTCCGGCAACCCTCCACCGTGCCCAGTGGCACCGGCGGCTAACCGCCGGCGGGCCGGGTTATTTAGCACCTAAACCGACCCCAAACCCTCCCCTCTCTCGCTGACAGATGGGCCCCAGGCCACTAATTAAACAGGGTTTAGTTTTAAACAGAACCAATTAACCACTGAGGCTGACAGGTGGGGCCGCCCTGTCAATTGACTGGTCAACCCTGGCGTCAGCATGACCTAGTGATGACGCAGTAAAAGATTAAATCAATTTAATTTAATTCAGTAAATTCCAGAAAATGGCTGAAACTTTGAAAAATCATAGAAAATTCATTTTAACTCCAAATTCAACATATAATATATGAAAAATTATGAGGAGAAAATCCTCTATCCAAATTTCCAACTTTCAGCTATGTTGGAGTTGATCTTAAAAAGGGATCAGTAGCTTTTGCTATTTGATTTAATTGGAATTATTTCAAATTCAATTCAATTTCTATTCCAACTTCAAACTTTGAAATGCACCACACTTCACTTGTACACAGAAGCATTTCACACATATAATCATTTGGTTTCAAATGAAAAAATATTAGCAAATGCAAGTTGACCAAATTTAAATAACATTTGGAGTTTGAATTTGAATTTACTTTTCAAATGAACTTCAATTAAAATGTGGCAAATTAAACCTAAGTCACATCAGCACATTGCCATGCATTGTTTTGCATATTGAATGTGCATTGTATTATCTTGATTGTGCTTTACTTCCAGTGCTTCGGTGATTGCATCTTCTCGGTAGAGTTGATCTTGGAGACGAGTTCAACCTCACGTCAGAAGAGTGATACCTCGTGATCGTCAGCAAGGCAAGCAGCCCCCTCTTTGATCATGTCTATAAAATCCCAGTTCCCTCTCATTCTCGCAAATGCATGTTTAGGATGTCACCATGATACGTTCTACCGCTAGTTGAACCCATTCCTTTGCATGACCTATCATTTTGTCACAGTAGTAAGCAAACCACAATCCTAGCAGATGTAGGAGTTGGTTGATATCATGTGGCCCCTGCAACTATTACAGCTTATTGCATGCTTAGAGTTGTTACCTGAGGCTATTTTGATGTGAGTCGGGATGGTAGTGTTCATGTGAATGATGGTGGTAACGTGTTGGTGAATCTACCCTAAACAAAGGTGAACGATGAGAGGTTGTGTAGGAGTACACTGTGGGTTGTCTCGTTGAACACTGCCTTAGGCCCGAGTTCTTGTGTTGTTATCCAAGACAAAGAGTACGACCACACATTGGGCTCACTGACCCCTCTCGGCCTAGTACCTCACCCCGGACCAGTCCAGGAGTCGCAAGTAGTTCGCCCTTTAACGATCTCAAGCAGGTGGAACCAAGGTAAGTGGTTGGCGTAGGTTGTGGGCACGTTGAATCAAGTGATCATGATCGAGTTGAGCTTGATGGCGGTCACACAACGTTTGAGTCCACATCGGAACAATCGGCCGGATTCCGATTGTGGTCCCAACTCAAATAGCCGACTCCCTAGGACTAGAGATGGTGCCGTGAGTGAAGTGTCGTGGCAGCATCCTCGCCGGTACTCACTTGAAGGGTCCATCCCCAGGCGGTAACTGATGAGGCGTGTGTGTAGCAGTACACCCCTGCAGGGTTAATGAACTATTCGAATAGCCGTGTCCGCGGTTATGGACTACTTGGAGACATTTACTTGATCATAGATAACTTGAACCGGATACTTCTAAAACACACCAAGATAAGTGTGAGTACTATGGCGTGCTTCCTCGTGGGGAAGTCGAGGAAGGTACCATAGTGGAGTATTGTTTGGAGACTGTTACATGGACTCGTGTACGTTCTTACCTCTCTCTGGTACTCGTAGTTCAGGATTAGCCAAGTCAAAGCTGGCACTTCTGCAAGTGAAACCCCACCTCCCTTTGCCTTGATACATGTGCATGAGTAGTATAGTTCCTATGTAAGTCTTGCTGAGTACGACTTTGTACTCACGTTTGCTTATTCTATGTTTTAGAGACGAGACCACTGACCCTGATGGTGGCCTCTACCTCGAGCTCGACGTGGACCAATGTCGTATAGTTCCAGGCAGCAGCCTGTGCCCTTTGGAGGGTCGTTGTACTTTTCTTTCAGGCTTCTTAAGCCATTTGTTAAACTTGTCTTTACTAAGACATAATTTGCTTCCGTTGATGTTTGATGTAATGTTGGATCACATTCATGTGATCTCTGCTTGTAATACAACTACTATGTCTGCTCTGTTTAGCAGAAGTTATAAAGACTATGAGTTTGTAGAGTTCATGTTGTGATTACCTGTTGTTTACACTCGACATGTATGCTGCGTGTATGATTATAACATGCATGTCTTAGTGTGGGGTTCGATTGCTTAGTTGTGTTCTTGCCGGCGGTCTTTCATACACCAAGTGGCCCTTAGATGTGCGCAGCTTGGGGCATCGCGATCCGATTGCTCGTGACTTTGTCACGTGGCACACTTTGTTGTATGATCGAGCCTGCCCGAGATCCCGACTAAGTGATCGGGCTGGAGTAAGTCTATGTAAGGGTTATGATTCAATCGATAACATGGTTGAGGCGACTTGTCTGTGAATATGGGATTCACCACCCATATCATTAGACTTGTGTGCGGACGATGAGGACCCATCTCAGTTGATCATCCGGCCTGAATGGGATGCCCCTCACGTTTGATGCTTACCGAGAGTGATCTGTGCTTGGCCTTGTCTTCTTAGACAAGTGGGTACGGCTCTCGGCTCTCCATGTGATTGCATTATGACCGGAATTACATACGCTAACCCCGGGTCCCAACAATTTCGGTCTACTTATTTTGGCGTACAACCCATGCTTTTGAGCCTCTTCCTTTCTTTTGTAGCATATTTAGCATTGCGGTGCGTTTATAATCCTGTCAATTGCCCGTCTGTAATTTGTTTACCTCACATAGCAGTTTTATCGTATTTTGGGAGAGAGACATCACTAGTGAACATCACGGGACCCCGGTCAATATTCTCATCACTGTTTACACGCTTATTTACTTTTCCTCTTTTACTTTCAGTTGTTATCATTATTATTATCCCTTATATTTTGATCCTTTGTAAGCAACAAGACCGGAGAGATTGACAACCTCTCTGAACTTCGTTGGGAGCAAAGTTATTTGTGTCTGTGTGCAGGTCCAGGTCAAGGAAGCAACCTATGGTGCCATTGTTTCCTTGCCACATACTTATCATTATTGGAGTCCTACTGGTCGATACTCTCAACCTTGTTATCTTCACCAAGGGAAACTTGCCGCCACGCTGCATCTCACCTTCCACTTGGGGTAACCAACAAAGGGCGAGAAGCAATTATCATCTCTCGCGTATCAGAAATATGGATCGGGATCCCATGATGTTCACAAGTGATGTCTCTCTCCCAAAAGACGATAAATATCCATGCGAGGTGAACAAATTACAGTTGGGAAATTGACAGGATTACGGGCGCAAATGAATGCTAACTATGCTACAAAAGAAAGTAAGAGGCTCAAAAGCATGGGAAGTATGCAAAAACAAGTAGACCGAAATCCATCTGCATCTACTCACTAATCATCCACCTTGAGATATTTATCCCAAGCTTCTGGATAGATATCTCAAGGTGGATGATTAGTAGTAGATGCAGTTGGATTTCAGTCTACTTATTTTGGCGTACTTCCCATGCTTTTGAACCTCGTCCTTTCTTTTGTAGCATATTTAGCATTGCGGTGCGTTCATAATCCTGTCAATTGCCTTTCTGTAATTTGTTTACCTCGCATAGAAATTTTATCGTCTTTTGGGAGAGAGACATCACTAGCGAACATCACGTATCCCGGTCCATATCCTCATCACTGTTTACACGCTCATTTACTTTTCTTCATTTACTTTCAGTTACTATCATTATCCCTTGTGTTTGATCCTTTGTGAACAACAAGACCGGAGAGATTGACAACCTCTCTGAACTTCGTTGGGAACAAAGTTATCGTGTCTGTGTGCAGGTCCGCGTCAGTTGCGCCGCTGACACCTACTTATCATCTCCGGAGTCCTACTGGAGACAAACCTTGGTATCTTCACCGAGAAAAATTTGCTGTTGTGCTACATCACGCCTTCCACTTGGGGCTCACCAACGAATGGCGAGAAATCACTATCATTACCTCGCACATCAAGCCAAATTTCTGGCGCCGTTGCCGGGGACTCCGAGTGCTAAGATAGGGGAGTTGCACACTACCCTTTACCTTTGTTTTTTAGTCTTGTTAGTTTACCTTTCAGTTTTTATCTTTGTGTCTTTTATCAAAAATTACAAAAAAATCTGCCACACTTGTTGCTACTATGGGTTCCACTTAAAACACCAAGTTGTGTGACTTCACTAGTCACAACAACCAAGACTTTATCTGCACTCCCATTGCCACACCTGCCACTTCAGCTACCTCTTATGAAATTAAACCTGCTTTGCTAAACCTTGTTATGAGAGATCAATTCTCTGGTGCTGGAGATGATGCTTCTTTACACTTGAATAATTTTGTTGAATTATGTGATATGCAAAAGTATAAAGAAGTAGAAGGTGATGTTGTTAAGCTCAAGCTCTTTCCTTTCTCTTTAAGGGGAGACGCTAAAATCTGGTTTCAATCTTTGCCTAGGAATAGCATTGATTCTTGGGATAAGTGCAAAGATGCTTTCATAGGGAAGTATTACCCTCCTGCTAAAATTATCCAATTGAGGAGTAACATTATGAATTTTAAGCAATTGGATAATGAACACGTTTCCCAAGCTTGGGAACGAATGAAATCTCTTGTTAAGAAATGCCCTACACATGGTTTGACTACCTGGATGGTTATCCAGACTTTTTATGAAGGCTTGAACTTTACCTCGCGGAACCTGTTAGATTCGGCTGCGGGAGGAACCTTTATGTCAACTACACTTGGTGCTGCCACGAAGCTTCTCGATGAAATGATAACCAATTATTCCCAATGGCACACCGAACGCGCTCCAACAGGTAGGAAGGTAAACTCTGTCGAGGAAATTACCTCCCTCAATGAAAAAGTTGACTTAATTATGTCTCTACTTACCAAGCAACCCTCTATTGATCCTCATGATGTCCCTTTAAATTCTTTGGTTGCTCAAGAACAAGTAGATATGAACTTTATTGCTAGAAACAACTTCAACAACAATGCTTATAGGGGAAATTTTTCTAGCAATCCTAGACCGTTTCCATCCAACTATGGGAAGAACAACACTTACCCTAGCAACAAGAACCCTTCTTCTGAATTGGAAAGCATGCTTAGAGACTTTATCACTACCCAAAAGGCCTTCAACAAAAATGTAGAAGAGAAATTAGCTAAAATAGATAATCTCTCTTTGAAGGTAGAAAGCTTAGCCCTTGATATTGAGATGCTTAAAATTAGAACCTCCCCCCTTGAGGAGAATAAGGCCACTCCTATTAATGCTATCCAATTACAAATTAATGAGAATATTAGGATGATGGCTAAACTTAAAGAAAGATGGGCTAGAGAAAAAGAGGAAGAGGATAGAATTAAGAGCCTTCCTACACACCACACAGTTGCCACTATCCAAATTGTTGAGGACACTCAAACTATTAGCACCCAATGCACTCCTAGTCCCATTGGACCTATTAATGGTGATGCTAATACCTCAACCGTAGATGAGGAAACTCCTATGAACATAGAGGGTTTCAAACAAGTGAGCCTAGATGACACTACTACCACCTTTGATACTAGTGATATTGATTTTGATAGTTGTACCCTCTTAGAAGTTATTAGCTTGTTACACAAAATGTCTAGAGACCCCCACACTAGCACACTTAATCTTTCCTTCATGGAGCATATCACAAATGCCCTCATCAAAGCTAGGGAGGAGAATCTTAGAGTAGAAGCCTCCATACCTAGGAAGCTAGATGATGGTTGGGATCCTATGATCAAAATTAAATTAAATAACTTCTCTTTCTTTGCTTTATGTGATGTTGGAGCTAGTACCTCCGTTATGCCCAAAAGAATATTTGATATGTTTGAATTGAAACCCTTTGAGCCTTGTTCTTTTGGTGTTCGTCTTGTTGATTATTCCGTAAAAAAACCTTTGGGGAAGATCAACGATGTTCTTATCATTGTCAATGACAACTATGTTCCCGTTGATTTTATTGTTATGGATATAGAGTGTGAACCTTTGTGTCCAATTATTTTGGGACGTCCTTTTCTTCGTACCGTTGGTGCGGTTATTGACATGAAAGAGGGGAATATAAAATTCCAATTCCCATTCAAAAGGGGATGGAACACTTCCCTAGAAAGAAAATCAAGTTACCTTTTGAGTCCGTTACTCGGGCTAGTTATTCTCTTTCTCTTGATAAAACTTGATTCTTCTTTTTGCATCATGCCTAGCTCAAAGGCATAAAAGAAAGCGCTTTCGGGAGGCAGCCCGCAACGAATTTAGGTTTTCCTTTTTGCTTTTTTTGTGTCTTGATGTTTGTTACTACTGTAGCAACATCATTGTATCTTTATTTTTCAGCTTTGTGCCAAGTTATAGCCTCTTACGGCAAGGGAAGTAAAAGTTTTGACAAGCTGTCCAGAAAACAGATTCTGTCCTCGTGACCAGAAAAATTCCAGAAAAATCCCAGTTCATCTTTTTGAGCTGAAAGTTTTACACAGTATGCTCTATATAATTAAGAAACTTCCGTATGTTCTGAGTTTTTTGATTTGAGTTGCAGAAGTGCCCCTAAAAAATTATTTACTATCTGCTGTTCTGTTTTTCACAGATTCTGCCACGTTTTGTCTCTCCTAACTTTTGCAAAACTTAAACTTGCTTTTTCTTTGCAAAAACTTTTCGGAACTCTCGATAAACAGTATATCTTCAAGAATATCTTTATATCCAGTGGAAAAAAATATATTTTATTAAGGGTACTAACCTCTCTAATCAGCTTATGATGAGTTATGTATGAAGGGAGTTTTCAAGTGTGCGATGGAAGATGATGAAAGAAGATCCAGGAGTGTCAAGCGCTCAAGCTTGGGGATTCCCCCATGCATCCCCAATAAATATTCAAGGAGACTCAAGCGTCTAAGCTTGGGGATGCCCCCATGCATCCCCTTCTCCATCAACAATCATCAGTTCGTCCTTCGTCTCACTATATTTTTATCACTTCATGCGTTATGTGCTATGCTTGGAGCTCCTCGCTCTTAGGTTTTATTTTTCTTTAGCTTTTCTTGCTGTTCATATCAAGTTAGTTCCCGTATTACTTTGTGTGGGAGAGAAACACGCTCCACTTTAAAAATTTAGAACACATCATAGGATTTTTCCTGCCTATCTTTTTGTTGTTGTGTGTTCTTTATCTTTTCATAGCTACTGCCATGTTTAGTTTTAGTCTTAGTTTGTCTTTAGCAAGAGCCTTGGCTTTTGCTTAGTTTGTTTCTGGAACTCTTTTTAGTTTTCATGTTTATCTTGTTAAAGAGAGTTGGTTGTTGCACTGAGTTGTGTCTTGTCTTGGAAGTAGGTAATTGAGGTTGCTATTTAATTCTAGTAATAGCTTGCAATGGTTTTGAGGTATTGATGTGAGTAATGTTTGAACTTTTGGTGTCAAGAGCTCTAGCCTATTAGTGATAGGTGTCATATTTTGGGAAATCCGTGTTTATT
Source organism: Bromus sterilis (assembly GCA_950022295.1). Taxonomy (NCBI): domain Eukaryota; kingdom Viridiplantae; phylum Streptophyta; class Magnoliopsida; order Poales; family Poaceae; genus Bromus; species Bromus sterilis. Next base: position 338,179,046 of record OX465596.1, on the reverse strand, counting down.
TTCAAAAAACCTACAAAACTAGTTGAGAACTCTAGCTACTAGATGGATCACTACTCTTCTGAGGGGTCGAATATCAGAGAACACTCACGTACCATGAGTCGAGGATGCGCAAGGATAACCAAACCCCCATACACTCCTCCTCGGGGTACTTATTTCTTTGTGAACCTCCTTATTAGATTGAGAGTTACCGATAATAAGTGCATGAGTTCTTCAGAATAATGTAAGTATTGAAAGTTGACACTTCCACCTTCCCATATTTTGCTAGCCTACCCCGTGCCGTGCATTTCCTTCTTCTCACTCCGAGAGTTGGTGTCCACCTTCGCCGGTACATCCAAACCCTTGGCATGATACGCTCTGTCATCATAAGCCTCCCTTTATCTTTCCTCAAAACAGCCACCATACCTACCTATCAAGGCATTTCCATAGCCTTTCTGAGTTATATTGCCATGCAACATCCACCTCTTCATGACTTGATCTTCATGTCATACATGTTCCTGCTACACTGGCAGCGCCATACATTGCATACATCATGATAGTTACATCTTCTTTATGATTTTGAGTACCTTGTAAAGTGTGAAAGATCTCCTTTACCTTCTTATAAAATAGAGTGTTGCCCTTAAGTGAGGAAAAGATCCCAAAGTGGACACATTAAAAGATCCCAAAGAGGACAAATGAGAGTTAAATAGAAAGAGCCCTTGAGGCCACACAAAAAATACAAAAAAATAGAAAAAAGAGAAAAAGAAATAAAAAGAGAGAAAGGGGAAACACTACTATCCTTTTGAGAGATGCACACTAGTACTCCCCTTTATATCCTTGTACTCCATAGAGATGATCTTCATGCATATAGCTATGTGGGGACCTTCACACTATAGAACTTGGCTTCAATATTCCAAGGATGAGCCTCCTCAAACGAGCTCTAGGTCTTCATGAGCGAGAAAGTTAGATGCACCCCCACTAGTTCCATTGGAGATCTTCCTAGCTCGTATGTGCATCCGTTGCATGGGAATCCCTACTCCTCACATCATATCTATCATTTGGCATCTCTTTCCTATGATTGACCTCATTGATGTGAGCCTTTCTCATCCTTTTTGTCTTCCTCCTCCACCATATTTCTCTCTTTGCCATCCTAAGTGTCAACTCTCGTGCTTACGCTCATCCATTTCATGAGTGCTCAAAATATCGAAAAGGAGTGGATCAAATTGACTTGTACCTGGCTAGTGGTCTGGGGACGAGTCAAGATAAGATTCCAAAGAAGACCAAGTGTGAAACTTTAGTAGATTGAGTTCTCAACAAAAAAATATTTTTTTCTCGTATTCCCTATCCCCTTCTTGCATGCAAACACCATTTGGAGACATTCGAGTCACGGACAGCAAGAGCTCTTGCACCTAATGTTCTTTTGTTACTTGTTTCAATGCTAATATAGACGCTTGCATGTTATGACTTGAATTGAATCTCTAACCTTGATTGCTTTACTTTTCAAAGTTCTTTTATGGTTGCTAGCATGTCACGAGCAGGAATTAAGCTTGGGGATGTTGATACGTCCAAAACGTATCTATAATTTCTGCTTGCTCCATGCATGTTTAGTGTGATATTGCTATGATTTAGATACACTTTCATACACTTTTGATCATATTTGGACTAACCTATTAACTCAGTGCACCCCAGTGCCAGTTCCTTTTTTTCTGCTGTTTTTCTATTTCAGTTTTCCCCCACATAAAAAGTGCCAAAAAAATTCCGGGAAAAATCAGCGTATAGGAAGCTTCGAGAAGAGCCCGGGAGGGGCCAGAGGGGAGCCAGGGGGGGCCCAGGCGGCCACCCGGTGCGGCCCCACCCCTGGCCGCGCCAGGGGGGCGCCTAGGGCCCCTGGTCCACCTTTGGCTGCCCAAGTTCTACTATTTATTCTCCGTCACGGGGAAACTCCGAAGACAGAACCCTATTTCGCAAACTCGCCTCTGTTCCGCCGCCGCCGCGCTTCCGAGATCGGGAGCACCAAAAGACCTCTTCCCGACATCCTGCCGGAGGGAGGATTGACCTCCGGGAGTATCCTCTCCACCATGGATGCTCCCCGGATGTCTTGTGAGTATTTTTCCTTGGACCATGGGTCCGTGATCAGTAGCTATGTGATCCTTGGACCAAGTTACAAAGTCATCAGACAAAGTGAAATTCCACTATGTATTACAATTATTTCAAATGGGTTGTTACATGATGTCTCTCTCCAAGGACTGATCACGGACCCATTTGAAATAATTGTAATCCATAGTGGAATTTCACTTTGTCTGATGACTTTGTAACTTGGCATGATGCTAGTTGATGCAATTCCATGTGATGATTCCAAATGGAATTGAGTTTTGAGCTCATTTATTTTGCTTTTGATTTCAAACAAAATGGTCAAAGAAGGATGTTGGGTGAATTGTTCCATTTGTTTGTGATCTCCCCTACACCTCAAACTTGGCCTAGCCATTCCTTTTGCTTGAGCAAGGGTTTTAAAATCCTTGAATCATTTTTGCCATCACCAAAAATAGGGGCTCTAGTTCAAAGTGGTTTTGAATTTCAAAAAGAGCTCACATTTTTGTTGTTGCCAAAATTGGTCAACCCATTTTTGAAAAGTCCAGAAAAATGCAAGGGTTAAGATTATGGAGCTCATGGATTTTTCTCCTTGTGTTTTCTCCTCAAGAATTCCCAATGCACCTTTTCTATTTATTTTGAAATAGGAAATGGGTACTGTTTTCAACTTGGGAATTTTCTCTGCATCTAAAATTGCCCAAACCAATTTTTGATGTTCAAGCATGTTGCAAGGAGTATTAAAAAAATATTGTGATATATTTTTTCTTCTTTTCTTTCTGCCCTTTTCTTTTTTTCCTTTCCTGCTATTTTTTTTTAGATAAGAAAAAGGGCTTGCCCTTCTCTTCTCTCACAGCACAGGCTTAGCCCACCTGGGCCTGGCCGTTTCGGCCCAGCAAGGGGAGCCCCACGCTTTTCTTTTTTTTCTGCGACCCGGGCCCGCTTGCCAGCCCCTTCTTTTCATCTCCTTCCTCCACCTTTTCCCCGGCGAGAGGAGAGCAGAGACGACGAGCGGAGCGTTGAGCCCCCTCGCCAGCCTCACCTCCTCGTCCCCTTTTAAGCTGGGCTTCCTCCTCGCCTCAGGAACCCTAGCCAGCCTTCCCCCCTCCACATTTTTCTTCTGCCGCCGCCATGCGAGAACTCCTCCCCTGTTCCCCCTGACCGGAGCAAGGAGCTGCGCCGTCCGCACCGTCGTCTTCCTCTTCCGCGGTCGTCTTCGTCACCGGCGTCGAGGAGGTCGACTGCCTGCACCCCAAGCAAGCATGCGACGTCGATGTTGCTCGCGAGCTCGTCCCCAACCTCCCCTAGGTGAGATCGGGTGTCCTCGATCGATGTCCTCGTATCTGTTTCGCTTCGCCGGCTAGTTAGGAGTTGCGTTGCGCAAGCTCTAGAGCCAGAGCACGAGCGGAGCGCGCCCGTGGCCGTGCAGGTTGCGCAGTGGTCGCGCCTCCTTTCTTTTCTCCCTGTCGTTTCCATTCGGTAACGCCGCCGTGAATTCTTGTCTGCAAGGAGCCCCCTTTTGTGTCCGGCGCGGCAAGGTCTTCGCAAAAATGGGTTCTGCGATGTCCCAGGATCGCGTAGCACCTCCCCAACGAGTCGCCGGAGCAGCGTGGCCAACGGGGTGGTCGCCGGAGTCCCCCTGCCGCGTCGGCGTCTGAACTTCGTCAGAATCAAGAGTAGTGCTTGTCCTGCACGGGTACCTGGGTGTCCCCACTTCACACCCCACCTCGTCGCTGAGTCGACGGGAGCCCGCCGTCGAGGCCAGGGTCGCTGGAATCCCGCCGCCGCGGCTCTGTCCGAAGGGTGTTCAGTTTCGTCAAGCGTGTTCATGTTTCTTCAGTTATCTCGTGCTTCCTATTCGATCTTGCCCGCGTCCTTTGTTCCGACGTGAATCGTTCGTAGCCCGGCTGGTGCACGCCCTGGGTGAAGGTCGTGAGGTCTAGGGATCGAGTCCAGGCATCGAGAGAAAAGGCTCTCCTTTTTCTTTTATCCGCGCGCTGCTAGGTGGGGTCACGACGTCAGTGGCTCGCCCTAGCCTTATCTTAGCTGGGTTTGTCCCAGTGAACTCCTGAGGTGGGCTGATCCAGCCGAGGCAGCCCAGAGGGGCTCTCCCCCTATTTCTTTTTTTTAGTTATTTTCTTTTTCTTTTGTTTCTTTTCTTTTGAATTTGAGTTCAAATTCACTCCTTTTTGAGCCCCTGTTCAAAATGCTTCATGCATTATATCAATTTGGGGTAGCTCAATTCAGTGAGCATCATGGTGAGGTCCATTTTGCGTGATTGAGCCTTAAAGTTTTGAGGTGTAGGCAATTTTTTTCAAGGCCCTTCGGTTCTTCCGAATTTGCACACTGTGTTTGCTCTTTTCGATTTTAGTCATGTCGTTTATCAAATTGGGGTAGACAAGTCTACTGATCAACATGGTCACCTCAGCTTTTATGTTTGAGCTACGTAAAATTGGAAATGTGGAGGGAAGTTGCACCCACATGTGACCTTGTCTTGCATGATTTTCTCCCCTTGACATCCGTTGAACTTGTTTGGGTCCCACAAGTTGGCACGCCCATGCGTCCTTTCCATGCTTCATCTTGCCACGTGGTCCACCATCTTGCACCCCATGTGGCCTTCCTTTGATACTCCCGTTGTGTCTTTTTCGCTGACATATTTTTCTCCGTCTCCGGAATCGATAATTATTTCTCTCGATGCTTATCGTTAATTGTTGTTATTGTTTCATGCCATGCCATGTTGCCACGTTACTTACACCAAAATTAAGGCTAAGGCCAAGGCCATAAAAATGTAAATAATTGCATATGAAGTTGTTGACGTGTCGTCACCACCTTCATTTAAATTGACTAGATAGGGTCACATCATGCCTATTAAACATGATCATCCCATCCATGAATGTGCATTAGTTCTCGTTGCTTACTTGAGTTCCTTTTCCTTGCTGGTACTTTACGTTAGCACCTGAGACCGCCGAGGAGACTTACGTGGAGCTTTTCGACACCGAGCCCGAGGAGCCTGCTACGTCTGCTTCGACGACCGATTACCCAGGCAAGGGGAAGATTAATACCATTACTTGATACCTTTCTGCCTACCTGCCTAGATGTAGTCTAGAACGTTTGTTTGATCCTATCCACCTTGCTTATGCCACATTCAAAACAAAAAAGCCATGATCCCCACGTCCCAGCAAGCCTTTGTATTGCTAAGTTACCGCTGCTCAGCCATTGCCTAGTATGAGTAGGAAAACTTGCTGCTTACCCTATGCTATGGTTGGGATATCATGCTATTAAAGAAGTTGGTTGATATTTATTATTATATTGATGTTAATTTATACTTGACAAAAGATGGGAGACCAGGCTGTTCCCGCCAGGTGTTTTGTTCCATTTGAGTCACCTAGGTCCCGAGTTCCGGGTATTGTGTTTCTTGACGAGCGTGCCTAATCGTGTGTTGGATTCTATGGGGTCCCCTTGTCTTTCCTACCTAGCTCCAAACAATTCTAGTGGTGGCCCAAGCTGTATTTACCATTTGCAAAATGTGTGTGTGTCTGGTTAGCGCTCCAGCAGATTTAAAATAACTCGGGCCAGCGAGGACAGAGTTCCCTTGTTGGTCCACTCCTGGAAGCTCGAGGGCTGCCCACAGTGATGGGTTAGTTACCCCGACCTCGTCGAGACGGTAGAGGCCGATTTGAGAGCGTGGCCGGCTTTCGAGTTGGATGTCGACTCACCGTGGGGCACCCGAAATTGTGTGTTGTTAGTTAGAGGGACTCTGACGTTCCGGAGTTTCAGGCGCCTTCTCCCGCCAAGCGGAAACCGGACGTACATGCGAAGCCTATGATGGGCAATTGGTACACCCCTGTAGGGTTAAATCTTTTCGAAAAGCCGTGTCCGCGGTTATGGACGACTTGAGACCTACTCCTTGTTCATAGAATAACATCAAGTTGAATCATAATTAAAACTTGCCTACCGTGTGAGTGCCTTGGTTGCTTTTCTTCGTCCAGGGGGACCGAGAGAAGATCCAGGTGGTGTTATGTTTGACGTAAGTAGGTGGATAGTAGACTTATGACGCGATGTCACGTGTATTCTTGGATCTTACCTCTACTCTAATAGTACGATAGCCACAATATATGCTAGTGCGGCTGCAACCTTTACCTTTATCTTGTCTTATCGTAGGGAGTTAGTTATCATGTAATGATATAATCTCACCCCTGTTTTCCTTTTGTGCTTTACTGTTTAGCCTGATCGGCCGCTGCAGTGGAGTACTACCTTGACCCGAGCACTGGACGATACTTCGTGGAGGTGCCCCCGGAGGATGACGATGAGGACGACCTCGTTCAGTAGATCCTACAGTTGGGCTTCGACGATCCGTGGGTGGAATCTTTATGTGCAGCCCTCTCTAGGGAAATTTGGATCTTGACCGTACTCGGTCGTGTTTGTCTTCCGCTTGTGGCACGACTTTCTGTTGGGTCCACGGACCTCTGAGATGTTGTAATAAATTCCAGTGGCGATGTATGCCCTGGACTCTATATATTTATGTCTTAGTTTAAGTTCTTTGTTCATATACCTGTTGTTGAGAATCCGGCAGCGACACGAGTGCGAGTTTCGTGAGTCGGTGGCTCTTTATGCGCTACTAACATGAGGGGGACGCGAAAGCGACTAACTCGAGCTAGCACTGCATCGGGGGCCTTCCAACTTGGTATCAGAGAAGGACTGACTGTAGGACCCCTTACTGGCCGAAGTTGAGTCTAGAAACTATTTTTTAGTTACTAAGGAAAAATCGGAGAGTAGGAACTCTTTCTTTTTCTTCTTACCCCACCCTCCCACCCCTTTTTCCGTGAGGAAGTGAAACGTTGTTTTCTCTCTGCAACTTATCCCTTTCAAAACAAATCTAGGTTCTCGTTTACATGAGGCTCCGATTCCTCTATAATTTTTTGCTAGCGACGAGAAGGGTTGGCGTACGTTGAGAACACTGAGCCGCCACTTGGGGTTGACAGCTCCACCTCGCTTACGGCGTCCCTCAGGTGAAACTCCTATACAGGGATGGTTGGCATCCTCCGGATGTGGTTCCTCCCCCTATAGGAGACCGCTTCGGCGGGCCGCTCAGGGCAGATGTCTCAACGTTCAGGTCTTCAACCACTCGTATATATTGTTGTGTGCTCGCTAGCAGATTATTATCTTGTATTCGGATGATCTCGGTTTGGGAATTCCAGTAGCACCTAGCTTTCGACTTTCCGGGTTAACCTTGGTGGAATTTCAGCCTTCAGCTTCTCATACCTCGTGAGAAAGTTTTGTTGTCAATATTGCTTTATCTTCTGGTTACGTCAATGTTTCAATCATGTTCTCATAAGTGTTCCTGTATACAGGATGCCAAGAGCGAACATGCCGCCGCCAGAGAACCCTATCCTTGGGGAGGCTGTAGCCGCAGTGGCTCAGGGCACAGCTGCGATCTTACAGATGCTGCAGAACCAGACTGCCCAGAGGAATGATCGACCACAGTACACCACTCTGCAGCAGTTCCTTGCTATTAACCCCCCAGGTTCTCCGAGGCTCAAGACCCGCTCGAGGAGGATGACTGGATCGCAGAGATCAAGAAGCACTTCAATGCAAACACCGTCAGACCAGTGGACTACGTCACCTTCGCCTCCTTCCTGCTTCAGGGTGCGGCAGCCAGCTGGTACGATACCTACAAGGCCAAGAAGGGCGATGCTATCATCACGTGGGCAGATTTCGTCGCAGACTTCAGAGCAGCGCATATTCCGAGTGGCCTGATGGACAGGAAGCGAGAGGAGTTCTTGGCTCTAAGACAGGGTGACAGGTCAGTTCAGGAGTACAACCTGGCTTTCGTCAGGCTCGCCAGGTACACTCCAGAGGAGGTCAGCACAGAGTCTAAGAAGATTGCCAGGTTCCGTGGGGGTCTCAGCACAAAGATCAAGTACGCGCTCACCCAGTGCAGCCCCACGCTGTTCTCACAGTTCGTGGATCACGCTATCCACCAGGAGTCAGCCAAAGCAGAGTGGGATGCAGACAGGAAGCGCCAGAGAGAGCACATTTCCGCAGTGATGGTCCACAAGAAGGCCAAGTCCTGGGTTCCAGAGGCGCCACCACAGAGTCAGCACTTCCAGCAGAGGGGGGCAGTTGTCCGCACTTTTGCCCGCCCTCCCGTCCCAGTTCAGCAGGGGCCTCGCTCTACACCACCACACGCGAGGCCACCCAGGCCGCAACCCCAGCCAAAGCCGGGCGTGATCTGCTTCAAGTGCAAACTGCCGGGGCACTATTCCACTAAGTGCACTGACCCGTGCTTTGCTCGGCTCCCACCGCCCCCACCTCGCTCTACTCCGAGCACTGCGATGGTGAGGGCACAGCCACGTGCAATCCATGTGAACAATGTGATGATGAGAGATGCTCAGCAGTCGTCAGAGATTGTGCTTGGTAGGTTACTTGTTAATTCTGTTCCCGTGACCGTGTTGTTCGATTCCGGAGCTTCCCATTCTTCGTCTCTCAGAAATTCGCTGATGAGCAGGTCCTATCTTTGGAGGATTTTCCCAGTTCCTTGCGCATTGTTTCTCCCGGTTCCAGGATGGCTTCGTCTCTCCGTGCTACTTTTGTGAGGATTGATATCCAGGGCTGCATGTTTTCAGCTTCTTTAATCTTGCTTCCGCGTTCCGACATTGATGTCATCTTGGGCATGGGATTGGCTTGTGCAACACAAGGCCAATATTGATTGTCCGACCAGATTCGTGAAGTTGACACATGATTCAGGTGCAGAAGTCTTGTACACTTGTGGCTCCATGATAGGACCAGCACAGTTGTACGCCTTGAACGCAGGAGTTGCACCTTTGCTCGAAGAAGTCAAAGTTGTCTGTGAGTTCCCAGACGTCTTTCCGGAGGAGTTGCCAGGAATTTCCCCAGTCCGAGCTATTGAGTTCGTCATTGAGCTAGAGCATGGTACCCAGCCGATTTCTCGGCATCCGTACAAGATGTGTTTGAAAGAGTTGGTTGAGCTCAAGAAGCAGTTGACAGAATTGGAGGCAGACGGTTTTATCCGCGTGAGCACTTCCCCTTGGGGTGCACCAGCTTTGTTTGTCCAGAAGAAGGATGGGACTAGCCGCTTGGTCCAAGACTATCGCGGTATCAACAAGAAGACCATCAAGAACAAGTACTCTTTACCCCGCATCAATGATCTGTTCAAGCAGTTAAATGGGGCTAAGGTGTTTTCCAAGCTTGACTTGAGGATGGGGTATCACCAAATCCGTGTTCGTGAAGAGGACATTCCCAAGACCGCGTTCAGCACACGTTATAGGCTGTATGAGTTCACAGTCATGACTTTTGGGTTCTCAAATGCCCCTCCGACATTCATGAGAGCTATGAACTATTTGTTCCATGAATGGCTTGATGTGTTTGTGATCCTCTACCTCGACGACATTCTTGTCTATTCCAAGTCAGATACTGAACATGAGGAACATTTGCGCTTGGTGCTGCAGAAGTTAAGAGAGCACCGGTATTACGCCAAGTTCTCCAAGTGTGAGTTTTGGCTAGACAAGGTCAATTTTCCGGGCCATGTTATCTCCGCTGAGGGAATTGCGGTTGATCCAGAGCGAGTCCGCACTATTCAAGAGTGGGCTCCGCCGAAGAATGTGAAGCAGCTAAGGAGTTTTCTCGGCCTCGCCAGTTATTGCAGGAGGTTTGTGCAGAATTTCTCCAAAATAGCGAAGCCAATGACTGAGTTGTTGTGCAAAGGCAAACGGTACACTTCGTCACCAGCTTGCCAGTCAGCCTTCGAGGAGTTGAAAGAGAAGTTGACCACAGCTCCAATTCTAACGCCGCCAGATGAGTCACATCCTTTTCAGGTGTTTTGTGATGCCTCATTGCAAGGTCTAGGCGGATTTTTGATGCAAGGCAGGAATATTGTGGCTTAAACCTCACGGCAGTTGAAGACGAGTGAGAGGAATTATCCCACGCACGACTTGGAGCTTGCAGCAGTTGTGCACGCTTTGATCACTTGGCAACACCTCCTCTTAGGCAGGAAGGTGGATGTGTTCACCGACCACAAGAGTCTGAAGTACTTGTTCACTCAGCCAAATCTGAACTTGAGGCAAAGAAGATGGCTTGAAACCATTACTGAGTACACAGATGATATTCAGTGCACGCCTGGGAAGGCGAATGTCATAGCTGATGCGCTGAGCCGCAGGGGCGATTGCAATAATATCCAGGTGCAGAAGATCCACCCTGATTTCTGTGAGTCCTTTCGAAGGCTCAATCTCGAGCTAGTTCCAGCAGGCTACCTTGCCAACCTTGTGGTAGAGCCTACTATCCATGAGAAGATTCGTGAAGCTCAGTCTGGCAGCTCAATGATACAAAAGATCAAGCATGGTATTGCCGCCTCAGTTCCAATGTACGGTTGCTTTTCAGTGCATAATGACGGCACCGTGTTGTTCGAAGAGCGAGTTGTTGTTCCCAAGGAGGGAGATCTCAGAGAGGTCATCATGAAGGAAGCCCATGATTCCAAGCTATCGATTCACCCTGGAAGTACAAAGATGTATCAAGATCTGCAAAGCTTTTGGTGGACTCGTATGAAGCGGGACGTTGCCCGTTACATGTCTCAGTGTGATGTGTGCAGGAGAGTGAAGGCACAGCACCAGAAGACAGCAGAGTTGCTTCAGCCACTTGAGATTCCGGAGTGGAAATGGGATCATATAGAGATGGATTTCATCACAGGCTTCCCCTTGTCGCAGAAGAAGAACAATGCCATCTTTGTTGTAATTGACAATCTTTCCAAAGTTGCCCACTTCTTCCCAGTGAAGGACTCCATTTCAGCAGCTCAGTTGGCGGATTTGTACACCACAAGAGTTGTATCTTTGCATGGCATTCCCAAGAAGATCAGTTCCGATAGAGGCAGCCTTTTCACCTCTAAGTTCTGGCAGGCCTTTCAAAAGGTGATTGGTACGACAGTGTTGTTCAGTTCCGCTTATCACCCTCAGACAAGTGGGCAAGTCGAGCGCGTGAGCCAAATCCTCGAGGACATGCTTCGGGCATGTGTCATCTCGTTTGGCATGAAGTGGGAAGAGTGCTTGCCGTATGCTGAGTTCTCTTAAAACAACAGCTATCAGGCAAGTCTGCAAGCAGCGCCGTTTGAAGTCTTGTATGGCCTCAATTGCAGGACACCTTTGAACTGGTCCGAGACAGGTGAGAGGCAGCTGTTCGGTCCAGATGTGATCCAAGAGGCAGAGGACAGAGTGAAGATTGTCCGAGAGCACCTAAAGGCAGCATAGTCTAGGCAGAAGGCCTATTATGAAAAAAGGCATCGTGGTGTAGCGTTTCAGGTTGGTGATTGGGCGTACCTGAGAGTGTCTCCATTGAGGGGAACTCACCGCTTTGGTATCAAGGGAAAGCTCGCTCCAAGATTTGTCGGACCTTTCCGTATCCTTGAGACTAGAGGACCTCTTGCCTTTCGGCTCGAGCTTCCAGAGAGTCTGTCAATGGTGCATGACGTGTTCCATGTGTCCCAGCTAAAGTAGTGCTTCAAGCAGCCAGAGCAGGTTGTTGACTTGGGCGAGATACAACTGAGTGCGGACCTTTCCTACTCAGAGCGTCTAGTCCGTGTTCTTGAGACGTCCGAGCGCAAGACGCGCAACAAGACCGTCAAGTTCATGAAAGTTCAGTGGGCACATCATTCGGAGAAGGAAGCAACGTGGGAGCGTGAAGATCATCTACGTTCCGAGTATCCTCAGTTGTTTCAGGCTTAGATCTCGGGACGAGATCCTGTGTTGGTGGGGGAGTGCTGTAACAGCCCATTTGCAATAATTGTAAGCCATAGTGGAATTTCACTTTGTCTGATGACTTTGTAACTTGGCATGATGCTAGTTGATGCAATTCCATGTGATGATTCCAAATGGCATTGAGTTTTGAGCTCATTTATTTTGCTTTTGATTTCAAACAAAATGGTCAAAGAAGGACGTTGGGTGAATTGTTCCATTTGTTTGTGATCTCCCCTAAACCTCAAACTTGGCCTAGCCATTCCTTTTGCTTGAGCAAGGGTTTTAAAATCCTCGAATCATTTTTTCCATCACCAAAAATAGGGGCTCTAGTTCAAAGTGGTTTTGAATTTCAAAAAGAGCTCACATTTTTTTTGTTGCCAAAATTGGTCAACCCATTTTTGAAAAGTCTAGAAAAATGCAAGGGTTAAGATTATGGAGCTCATGGATTTTTCTCCTTGTGTTTTCTCCTCAAGAATTCCCAATGCACCTTTTCTATTTATTTTGAAATAGAAAATGGGTACTGTTTTCAACTTGGGAATTTTCTCTGCATCTAAAATTGCCCAAACCAATTTTGGATGTTCAAGCATGTTGCAAGGAGTATTAAAAAAATATTGTGATATATTTTTTCTCCTTTTCTTTCTGCCCTTTTCTTTTTTTTTCTTTCGTGCTGTTTTTTTTAGATAAGCAGAACGGCTTGCCCTTCTCTTCTCTCAAGCACAGGCTTAGCCCACCTGGGCCTGGCCGTTTCGGCCCAACAAGGGGAGCCCCGCGCTTTTCTTTTTTTTCTGCGACCCAGGCCCGCTTGCCTACCCCTGCTTTTCATCTCCTTCCTCCACCTTTTCCCTGGCGAGAGGAGAGCAGAGACGACGAGCGGAGCATGGAGCCCCCTCGCCAGCCTTACCTCCTCGTCCCCTTTTAAGCTGGGCTTCCTTCTCGCCTCAGGAACCCTAGCCAGCCTTCCCCCCTCCACATTTTTCCTCCGCCGCCACCATGGGAGAACTCCTCCCCTGTTCCCCCTGACCGGAGCAAGGAGCTGCGCCGTCCGCACCGTCGTCTTCCTCATTCGCAGTCGTCTTCGTCACCGGCGTCGAGGAGGTCGACTGCCTGCACCCCAAGCAAGCCTGTGACGTCGACGTTGCTCGCGAGCTCGTCCCCAACCTCCCCTAGGTGAGATCGGGTGTCCTCGATCGATGTCCTCGTATCTGTTTCGCTTCGCCGGCTAGTTAGGAGTTGCCTTGCGCATGCGCTAGAGCCAGAGCACGAGCGGAGCGCGCCCGTGGCCGAGCAGGTTGCGCAGTGGTCGCGCCTCCTTTCTTTTCTCCCTGTCGTTTCCAGTCGGTAACGCCGCCGTGAATTCTTGACTGCAAGGAACCCGTAGCACCTCCCCATCGAGTCGCTGGAGCAGCGTGGCCACCGAGGTGGTCGCCGGAGTCCCCCTGCCGCGTCAGCGTCTGAACTTCGTCAGAATTAGAGGAGTGGCCGTTGTGGCCTTTCCCGGCGAGCCAGAGCCGTTTCCTTTGAGACCCCAGAGTAGTGCTTGGCCTGCACGGGTACCTGGGTGTCCCCTCTTCGCACCCACCTCATCGCTGAGTCGATGGGAGCCCGCCGTCGAGGCCAGGGTCGCCGGAATCCCGCTGCCGTGGCTTTGTCCGAAGGGTGTTCAGTTTCGTCCGGCGTGTTCACGTTTCTTCAGTTATCTCGTGCTGCCTATTCTATCTTGCCCGCGTCCTTTGTTCCGACGTGAATCATTCGTAGCCCGGCTGGTGCGCGCCCTGGGTGAAGGCCGTGAGGTCTAGGGATCGAGTCCAGGCATCGAGAGCAAAGGCTCTCCTTTTTCTTTTATCCGCGCGCTGCCAGGTGGGGTCACGACGTCAGTGGCTCGCCCTAGCCTTATCTTAGATGGGTTTGGCCCAGTGAACTCCTGAGGTGGGCTGGTCCAGCCGAGGCAGCCCAGAGGGGCTCTCCCCCTATTTCTTTTTTTTAGTTATTTTCTTTTTCTTTTGTTTCTTTTCTTTTGAATTTGAGTTCAAATTCACTCCTGTTTGAGCCCCTGTTCAAAATGCTTCATGCATTATATCAATTTGGGGTAGCTCAAATCAGTGAGCATCATGGTGAGGTCCATTTTGCGTGATTGAGCCTTAAAGTTTTGAGGTGTAGGCAATTTGCTTCAAGGCCCTTCGGTTCTTCCGAATTTGCACACCGCGTTTGCTCTTTTCGATTTGAGTCATGTCGTTTATCAAATTGGGGTAGACAAGTCTACTTATCAACATGGTCACCTCAGCTTTTATGTTTGAGCTACGTAAAATTGGAAATGTGGAGGGAAGTTGCACCCACATGTGACCTTGTCTTGCATGATTTTCTCCCCTTGACATCCGTTGATCTTGTTTGGGTCCCACAAGTTGGCACGCCCATGCGTCCTTTCCATGCTTCATCTTGCCACGTGGTCCACCATCTTGCACCCCATGTGGCCTTCCTTTGATACTCCCGTTGTGTCTTTTTCGCCGACATATTTTTCTCCGTCTCCGGAATCGATAATTATTTCTCTCGATGCTTATCGTTAATTGTTGTTATTGTTTCATGCCATGCCATGTTGCCACGTTACTTACACCAAAATTAAGGCTAAGGCCAAAGCCATAAAAATGTAAATAATTGCATAAGAAGTTGTTGACGTGTCGTCACCACCTTCATTTAAATTGACTAGATAGGGTCACATCATGCCTATTAAACTTGATCATCCCATCCATGAATGTGCATTAGTTCTTGTTGCTTACTTGTGAGCCTTTTCCTTGCCGGTACTTTACGTTAGCACCTGAGACCGCCGAGGAGACTTACGTGGAGCTTTCCGACACCGAGCCCGAGGAGCCTGCTACGTCTGCTTCGACGACCGATTACCCAGGCAAGGGGAAGATTCATACCATTACTTGATACCTTTCTTCCTACCTGCCTAGCTATATTCTAGAATGTTTGTTTGATCCTATCCACCTTGCTTATGCCACATTCAAAACCAAACAGCCATGATCCCCACGTCCCAGCAAACTTTTGTATTGCTAAGTTCCCGCTGCTCAGCCATTACCTAGTATGAGTAGGAAAACTTGCTGCTTACCCTATGCTATGGTTGGGATATCATGTTATTAAAGAAGTTGGTTGATATTTATTATTATATTGATGTTAATTTATACTTGACGAAAGATGGGAGACCAGGCTATTCCCGCCAGGTGTTTTGTTCCATTTGAGTCACCTAGGTCCCGAGTTCCGGGTATTGTGTTTCTTGACGAGCGTGCCTAATCGTGTGTGGGATTCTATGGGGTCCCCTTGTCTTTCCTACCTAGCTCCAAAAAATTCTAGTGGTGGCCCAAGCTGTATTTACCATTTTCAAAATGTGTGTGTGTCTGGTTAGCGCTCCAGCAGATTTAAAATAACTCGGGCCAGCGAGGACAGAGTTCCCTTGTTGGTCCACTCCTGGAAGCTCGAGGGCTGCCCACAGTGATGGGTTAGTTACCCCAACCTCGTCCAGATAGTAGAGGCCGATTTGAGAGCGCGACCGGCTTTCGAGTTGGATGTCGACTCACCGGGGGCCACCCGGAATTGTGCGTTGTTAGTTAGAGGGACTCTGACGTTCCGGAGTTTCAGGCGCCTTCTCCCGCCAAGCGGAAACCGGACGTACATGCGAAGCCTATGATGGGCAGTTGGTACACCCCTGCAGGGTTAAATCTTTTTGAAAACCCGTGTCCGCGGTTATGGACGACTTGAGACCTACTCCTTGTTCATAGAATAACATCAAGTTGAATCATAATTAAAACTTGCTTACCGTGTGAGTGCCTTGGTTGCTTATCTTCGTCCAGGGGGACCGAGAGAAGATCCAGGTGGTGTTATGTTTGACGTAAGTAGGTGGATAGCAGACTTATGACGCGATTTCACGTGTATTCTTGGATCTTACCTATACTCTAATAGTACGATAGCCACAATATATGCTAGTGTGGCTGCAACCTTTACCTTTATCTTGTCTTATCGTAGGGAGTTAGTTATCATGTAATGATATAATCTCACCCCTGTTTTCCTTTTGTGCTTTACTGTTTTGCCTGATCGGCCGCTGCAGTGGAGTACTACCTTGACCCGAGCACTGGACGATACTTCGTGGAGGTGCCCCCAGAGGATGACGATGAGGACGACCTCGTTCATTAGATCCTACAGTTCGGCTTCGACGATCCGTGGGTGGACTCTTTATGTGCAGCCCTCTCTAGGGCAATTTGGATCTTGACCGTACTCGGTCGTGTTTGTCTTCCGCTTGTTGCATGACTTTCTGTTGGGTCCACGGACCTCTGAGATGTTGTAATAAATTCCAGTGGCGATGTATGCCCTGGACTCTATATATTTATGTCTTAGTTTAAGTACTTTGTTCATATACCTGTTGTTGAGAATCCGGCAGCGACACGAGTGCGAGTGTCGTGAGTCTGTGGCTCTTTATGCGCTACTAACTTGAGGGGGACGCGAAAGCGACTAACTCGAGCTAGCACCGCATCGGGGGCCTTACACATCACTAGCGAACATCACGTATCCAGGTCCATATCCTCATCACTTTTTACACTCTCATATACTTTTCTGCATTTACTTTCAATTACTATCATTATCCCTTGTGTTTGATCCTTTGTGAACAACAAGACCAGAGATATTGACAACCTCTCTGAACTTCGTTGGGAACAAAGTTATCGTGTCTGTGTGCAGGTCCGCGTCAGTTGCGCCGCTGACACCTTCTTATCATCTTCGGAGTCCTACTGGAGACAAACCTTGGTATATTCACCGAGGGAAATTTTCTGCTGTGCTACATCACGCCTTCCACTTGGGGCTCACCAACGAAGCGCGAGAAATCACTATCATTACCTCGCACATCACCCGCGGAAGCACACAAGACGATAAACACTGGAAAGCAATCAACGAGCAAGCATCTATTACCACTAGGCAACACAAGATCAAGAAGACATCACATGACACGGCAACGCGATACGGATCTATCGTCGAGAACGGTTACTAACAGTTTAAGTGGGGTATCAGTCACACACGACGATACCGCACATTTGGCAAGGTTCAAGTTGTTTAGCTACAGGTGATCAACAAAGGTTGTTAACATGGCATCTCACTCAAGCATGGCATAGCACACAAACATTTTAAGACGTGAAGCATAAGATAAACTATCTATGCTAGTCAATTTAAGCAAGGCATAACCTAAACATGGCATATCACTAAGTGTCCCACGACCATTAAAAGATTTGGTACTGTTCTGCCCTAAACCATATTTTAGGTTGGTTAACAACAGCAAACAATAGCATAAACACAAATTACAGGAAAAACTAATCAAGTTACATATAAAGAACACCCCAAACGGAGTTACGGTTAAAAAGATACAAGCAAAACAAGTTACGGGCACAATCTGCCAACATCACGAAGCACACTTTAGAGCAATGCATAAACAGGATAATCCATGCAAACATGCTCAAAAATGATATGGAACTAAAGTAGACATGGCAGGTAAGGCATGGCAAAAATAATCATGCAAAAAGACATCATAGATCAAAAGATATTAAGCAAACAATATGGCATCGTGACGTTACAGACTTAGAGAAAAACAGAGGTGGCTGTCAAAAACAGCAGCATAGCAACTTTGGAGCTCAATAACTATATGACCAGCAAGCATATCATGACAATGCAATAAATTTAATGGAAGTAGACATGATGCTTAACAATATGCAATTGGATTCACTCAATTCTGATAAACGGTTGCGACGTAACCGTCACCCGAAGTTGCAACAAGTTAACACTTTTCAGCACAGCAGCACATTAACATCAGGGTCACCACTTTGGAGCAAGATTTAATATAGCTAAAACATCAAAAAATGACAAGTTAAAGCATGGAAAATAAGTACACATGATGCTTAACACATAGGAAAAAGAATCAATGGAATAGGCCTCATGGATTTGTCACAATCGTCACCCAAAGTTGCAACAAAATAATTACAGCAGCACACTAACAGGAAAAATTAGCAGTTAACGGCATGATGCCCACTTCAACACAAATTAACAACATCAAGATGGCCTCAAATGAATATGCTCACAAAATATGGATTGAAGTACACACAATTCTAAGAAATTTTCATTTTGGGCGCATCACGATCCGGGCTACAGATTACTCGCAAATTACGGCGCAAAAACGTAACAGCAGCAAAAAAATAAGGACTTAGAAAAAATAACAGGGGTTAGCCAGGAAAAATAAATAAACAACAAAAAAAAATGGCCTCGCCCCTGACGGGCTCGGCCCAACTCGCGTGGAGGTTGGACTGGGCCACAGCTGGCTGGGAAGGCCGGCCCACTTGGCCTGGCGGGGAGGCAACCGGCCGCTGGATCGGCTCCCGATCCGATCGGGGCGGAACCACGGAGGCGCCAGCTGACCTCCGGCGACCGGAGCGAGGCGGAGGGGCGGAGCAGGCGCAGGGGGATGCGGA
Organism: Bromus sterilis; assembly: GCA_950022295.1. Lineage (NCBI taxonomy): Eukaryota > Viridiplantae > Streptophyta > Magnoliopsida > Poales > Poaceae > Bromus > Bromus sterilis. Next base: position 338,160,748 of record OX465596.1, on the reverse strand, counting down.
TCCGGTGGCTGGCGGGGTCAGAGGCGGCGCGGGGTTGTCGGGGCGCCAGATCCAGCCGCGGTGGTGGCCTGGCGCGCCGGCCATGGCGAGGAGGTGACCACCCGGTCCCTGGCTACGGACGGTTTCCTGCAGGGGGAGACGAGGGGCGGTGAGAGGAGACGGGGAGAGGAAGAGAAGGGAGAGGGAGGAGGAGATGAGGCGGCGCGGCGTCGGCTCGCCGGCCAACCTGCCGGAGCGCGGGCGTCGGCGGCTTGCTGCCCTCGGGCGGCTGCGTCCACGGGAGGAGAGAGAAGGCTGGGAGGCTGGGGAGCTCCCTGGGCCGTCGGATCACGAGATCTGACGGTCCAGGATGGATCTGGCTAGGGTTTGCTACAAAAATGGGCAAAATGCGAAAATTTGGTCTACTGTGAGGGGGGTGGCTGCAATTTTGTGGCTAGGGAAACCCTAGAAAGGGGTGGGAGAGTGGTGGTCTTTATATAGCCCAGGTGGCTGGCAGTTTGCAAATACATCCCCGGTTTTTCTCTCGCGTGCACGGTGCTCACGTTTCTGACCGCGGGGGTCCGCAGGACCTCCGATTCGGGTAAAACTTCGAACTGCGCGATCAGCGCGTCGAGCCGGCGGCGTTCACCTCGCACTGGAACCGTTACGAGAACACTTTCCGGCGCGCTATAAAAATAGTCAGTTTAATTATTAAACGGGGTTTTTCGTTCCGTTGGCTGCGGCTGGTCTCGTGCGGTTTTCGCGACGGTGATCGGGTGAAACCCGGTGTCGCAAAGGTCGAGTGTCAGGGTGGCAAGGGTCGGTCTCCGTCCGATACGAGATAAGAGGGGGAAAATAATCGCCGATCGATAAATCGGGGATGCAAACACCGCAAACAAATCAGACAATCAAACAATTCACACCAAAAACAAAATTTTTAATTTTTGTGAAATCTGGGCTGTTACACATAGCTTTATTTAAAGGTCTACTTGAAGTATCCTGCCTGCTGCACGTTATCCACTATGGGTAAGAAAGGAGACCCCAAGGTTCCGATCCTACCATCCCGTACAAGACGAGGTACTACTCTTAGCACTAGTGCTAAACCTTATTCACCTTCAGTTATGAGTAAGTTTGATTCACCTCAGTTACATGCTACTTCTGCTGAGTCTGGCAATAAGTCAGACACTTTTGATGATGATTCTACTACGTTTGAAACTACTGGTTCACTTGGTTCTTTTATTGAAGAACAGATTGCTGCTGCTGCCCGATTCTTGGGAGTGAAATTCCTGTTACCGAAAACCCTATTGGAAAAATTCATGATTTTACTGGCCTTATGGAGAAACTCCTTGAGGATGATTATGTTATACTTGATGATGATTTTTGCAGGAAGCTTAATGAATGTGCTAATTCCGACCCTGCCACTATAAAGAAGTTGCTAGCAAAGCACTCCTTGAAGAACAATTTTACTCCTGATCCTACTTTTGCTACGTCTCCTATATGCATCACTGATCCTGATTATGATTTCTCTGTTGACCTTTCAATTATATCAACAGTTGAAGCGGATCCCTTTTATGGCAGAGAAAATTATGATGCTATCGAGCACCTGACCAAACTCACTGAGTTGGGTAGCTTGTTTACTACTGATGAAAGGATCCGGAACTTTTATGTGACCAAGCTTCTTCCTTTTTCCTTGAAAGGAGATGCTAGAGCATGGTACGATGCACTACCATGTGGTTCCATTCAAAGTCCTCAAGACATGGCTATATCTTTCGTTGATAAGTATTTTCCTACTCATATGCAACATGCTGCTTTACAAAGAATTTATAACTTTAAACAGTTGCAGGATGAACATCTCCCTAAAGCTTTGGGGAGATTTTGTAGTTTGCTGAAGGCTAGACCGGGACATGAGATCCCTAAGAATGAATTATTTGATATATTTTATGCTGGTCTAACCAAAAAATCCAAATCCTATCTAGATAGTTGTGTTGGTTGTGTTTTTAGGAAAAGAACACCGGACGATGCAGAAGAATTGATGGGCAAGATTGACAAAAACCAAGAAGATTGGTCCGTCCCTGAACCACCTCCACCACCAAAGAAGAGGGGCATGCTTGTCCTAAGCCCCGAAGATATGCAAGAAGCAAAGAAGTCTATAAAAGAGAAAGGTATTAAAGCTAAAGACGTGAAGAATCTACCTCCAATTAAGAAGTTGTGTGAGCCTACCACTCACCCACCTATGGTAGAGGTACACTCTCTTTTAGATTTCAATGCAAGTGACATTCCTAAAGGTAAGCCTCCTGACCAATGTTTAGATGAGCTTGATAAATTTATTATGAAGCAAAGTCACTTCAGTGAAAAGATACAAGGTCAGTTGCATGATAATACTCTTGCTATCAAAAGTTTGCTTGATGTTCTAGGAAGAACAATTAATGATGTTAAATGTCTTGTTAAGCATTTTCATATAGTTCAAACTCAGCTTGAACACATTTCTAATGTGCAAAAATATTTTCTTGCTAACAATGCCAAACAGGACAATTTACATGCTTATGGTATAAAGACCCGGGGTGGAACACACACCCAGGACCCTCTCTATCCAGAAGGACATCCGAAGAGGATCGAGCAAGATTCTCAAGTGCAGGAAGAAGAAATTGTTAGCTCTCCGAAGAAGAAGAAGAAGAAAAAGAAACACAAGGTAGCTGACAATTCCAATGATCCTATAGAAGAAGAAGAACATGTTGTTGATCCAAACAGCATATCTACCTCCGATGCTGAGACTAAAGACGATGCTGAACCTGAAAAAGATGCTGACAAGAATGATCCACCTGAGGTTCGAGAAGAAGAAGCACCTGATAAGCGCAAGAAGTAAACTAGAGACGACTTCCTTGAAAGAAGACATGGGAAGGAACGAGAACCATGGGTACAGAAATCCATGCCCTTTCCAGGCAAGTCAGTCAAAACCAAAGAAGAAGAGCACTACAACAAGTTTTGTGAGTGGATGAAACCTCTTTTTCTTCAAATTCCTTTGACTGATGCTATTAAGTTACCTCCTTACTCTAAATATATGAAAGATATTGTTACTAATAAAAGAAAAGTTCTTAATGAGGCAATATCTACTATGCTTGCTAACTACTCTTTCAGTGGTAAGATTCCTGAGAAGCTCGGTGATCCAGGTATACCCACCATTCCTTGCTCCATAAAGAATAATTATGTTAGAACTTCCTTGTGTGATCTTGGTGCAGGAGTGAGTGTTATGCCCTTTTATTTCTACAAAAGGCTTTGTTTAGAGAAACTAATTCCTACAAATATCTCTCTTCAGATGGCCGACAAGTCCACGGCCGTCCCGATCGGTATTTGTGAGGATGTTCCTGTTGAAGTTGCCAATTTCTTAATACTTACTGATTTTGTTGTGCTTGACATGCCCGAGGATGGGAGCATGTCCATTTTTCTTGGTAGACCTTTTCTTAACACCGCAGGTGCCATTATTGATTGCAATAAAGGGAAGGTTACCTTCAACGTGAATGACAAAGAACACACGGTGTATTTTCCAAAAAATATCAACAAAAGGCATGGCCTTAACTCCATTGAGAATATCGAGACCGTGAATATTGGAGAATGGGATTGTCCACTACATGTATACCAAAAATACAAAACAATTATGGTAGGGACAATGTCCATCAAAGTGAGAGTGCAATGATCACTTCATAAGAGGCGAGACTTTCTGCTCTATATATCGCCGGTTTGTTGGTAAGACTTGATCAACCTTGCTAACTAGCATGTTTTATATAGGTAAAAAGCTGAGCTTGTTATGTTTTCATTTCCTTTAGATTTTATTCTCCTTGCTGTACCCAAAGTTTTGTTTAAAGCTTCACTTGTTCTAACTTTTGTCTCAAGTTCACGAAAGTTTTTGCAGCTTTTTGAACTTTGAAAAATTCTCTACAGTGAAGTTTCCCAGAAAATCCCTAAAAAATCAAAATAAAAATTTCCAGGTAAAAATCCATCAGGGAGTACCTGTGGCTGACCAGGGGGGTCCAACCCTGGCCCAGGAGGCCAGGTGGCGCGGCCCAGCCCCTGGCCGCGCCACACACCCTCCTGGGGCCCACAAGCACCCCCTGCTGGCATCTCTTCTTTCACTCTCTCTCTTTCACCCCCAAAACTCGTGTTCTTGCTGTTCTTGAGCATGTAACTTCGTCTCCCTCTACAGCCACTCCTTTGAGCTGAAATTTGGAACAAATACTCCTTGGTATGTGACTCCCTCACCACTCCAATTAGTTTTCTAGTTGGTGGATTCATTAGTGAGTATTTAGTCGTTCTTGGTGCTATTTAGTTCAGCTTAAATGTTTGTGTAGAAATTTATTTTCCAAGTTTTGTTGCTAGTTTGAGCCTTGGTAAAGTAAGAAGAATGTTTTGCCCAAACTAGTTTTTCTTAAACCTTCATTTTTGTGATTTTTCAAAAATTTCAGAAATGGGTAGGCTAGGAAGATGGCTTGGGAAGAAGAAACCCGAGCGCTCTAGCCGTGTTACGCGGTCCACAGCTTCACCTTCGGCCACGAGGGTGAGATATAACGAAGAAATTGTACCCTCAGAGTTGTTGGACGCATCACCCGCAAAGGACATGGCATTCCAATGTAGGGATTTCATTGCGGATGCCGTCATACAGAAGGAGTTCGACGACCTGTGTGCCATAGCAGGTTTGACATGGCTTGTGACGAGCCTTGTGCCACAGTATGAAACGCTCATTGCTATATTTATTAAAAGTTTCAGATTCTATCCTGAAAGTGATGCTATTGCGTTTCAGATTTATGAAAGGTTACTAACCATGCCTATGAGTACCTTTTGTGAAGCTTTAGGTTTTCCCGACAGAGGAGAGAAGATGAGGAAAAATTCTCAAACTGCTGCACTCAAGACCCTTCTCGACTCGTTGTGCAACACTGAAGTGAGGAGCACTAACCGTCAGAAGATCTCCAATATTTTATTTCCTCACCTCAGGTATTTCGCGATTTATATTGCTAGAGGGGTGTTGGCTCGAGACAACACGAGAAGCACTTCTTCACCTGATACTGCTATCATGGCGAACGCCGTCTCAGGGAATCACAAGTATCATGTGGGCACACTGATTTCTAGACGCTTGATACGTCCAAAACGTAACTATAATTTCTGCTTGCTCCATGTCTCTTTTGGGTGATATTACTATGATATTGATGAACTTACATACACTTTTGATCATATTTGGACTAACCTATTAACTCAGCGCACCCGAGTGCCAGTTCCTGTTTTCTGCTGTTTTTATATTTCAGGTTCCCCCCCATATTAAAAGTGCTCCAAAAATTCGGGAAAATCCAATAAAAAATCAGCGCAGAAGAAGCTTAGGGAATCACCGAGGGAGGGGGGCAGGGGGACCCACCAGGGCCCCATGCGCCCTCCCGACGCGCCCTAGGGTGGGGCCGCGCCAGGGGGCCGCATGGACCCCTAGTGGCCCCCCTGGCTGCCCCCTTCGCATATTAGTTCCTCGTGACATGAAACCCCCGTGAAGGGAACCCTTTTTCGTGATCTCTCCTGTGTTCCGCCGCCGCCGCGCTTCCAAGATCGGGAGAACCAGAAGACCTCTTCCCGGCACCCTGCCGGAGGGAGGAACTACCTCCGGGAGCTTCTCCACCACCATGGATGCTTTCTCGGATGAACCGTGAGTAGTCCACCTTGGACCATGGGTCTATGATCAGTAGCTATGTGATGTTCTCCTCCCCTCTTTGTTCTTCATGGATTAGACCTCGTGAGCTCCCCTACATGATCGAGGCACATATGTAATATTTCTGATGTTGCTATGCTAAGTTTGCTGGGATCCGATGGATTATGAGATTATGTTCAGATTGTGTTTGAGTAATATATTTGATTCCCCTCTTTTATATTTATGTTCTAGAGTAATTCTTTCATGTTTATTTCTTTGGTCAAGTAGTAGGTAGTGACTCCAAGAGGGAGCGTTATGCATGATTGTGGGTTCATGCCCCATGATGACTAGATTGAGTGACAGAAACATGAGTCTAGGGGATGTGTTATTGCCACAAGGGGGAAAACAACGGTGCTTTTACTTGCGGGTGCAAGGATTGTTTACTTTTCGCAAAGTTATTTAATGAAGTTGTCCGTTGCTTTGAGTTTACACTTTGGGTGGGATTCGCAACTTAATACCAGTGAGATGTTCTAGATAGATATCTCAAGGTGGATTATTAGTAGTTAGATGCAGATGGATTTCGGTCTACTTGTCTTGGCGTACCGCCCATGCTTTTGAGCCTCTTCCTTTCTTTATAGCATAGTTAGCATTGGTTTGCGCACATAAACCTGTCAATTGCCCAACTGTAATTTGTTTACCTCGCATGATTGTTTTATCGTCTTTTGGGAGAGAGACATCACTAGTGAACATCATAGGACCCTGGTCCTTATTTCCAATATTGTTTACACCCGCTATCAATTTACTGCTTTATTTGCTTTTCTTGTGCTATCACTATCATTATTATCCCGTGTATTTTATCCTTTGTAAACAACAAGGACGGAGGAATTGAAAACTCCTCTGTACTCGTTGGGAAGCAAAGTTATTTGCTGTGTGTGCAGGTCCAGGTGAGGTTAGCAACCTTGGTTGTAAACGGAGCCATTGATCACTTCACCACCTTCTTGTATCTGTTGGAGTCCTATTGGTTCGACACTCAACCTTAGCATCTTCGCTAAGGGAAATTTCCGCTATCTACATCTCAACCTTCCACTTTGGGTAACCAATGAGGGGGCGTTAAATCATACCATCAACACCTTGCTGCTAATAGCGACAAGGGGGGTCACTTTGGTGGCGTTTATGCCACACTTCTTTTGCAGTTTCTCCAAGGAGAACCGCGCCCAGATGATACAGTTTTCCTTTTGTTAGTCTTCATTTAGTTGCCATGAAAAGGCATGTCTTTGTTACTAGAGTGTGACACCCTCAGTTCCTGTAACAGTAATCATCATCACTGTTGACCATCACTGTTTGGTAATCACTGTTACCCCCTGTCCCTAATCAAACTTTGCTTCTACTCTTTTCAAACCATGCTGGTTGGTAATCAAAACCCAAAGCAAAATGCATCTTGCTCATCAAGAAACCAAACCCACTGCTCCATATGGTCAGTTCCACCCACTGAACCGCCCGGATTCGCCTTGCTGCGCAAGTCGCCATTGGAGCCCGAGCGGCTGCTCCGCTATTTTTGAAGCAGAGCTCGACCTGGACCGCCCCATCGCTCTCCCCCACCGTAGAACGAAGCGACACGTTTCCCTGAACCCATAGCAACAAGCAGCGCCTCGTTTGGTGCTCGGAATCGAGCGCTAGCTCGAGTTCGCCGGAGTCTGCTCGCCGGCGAGCCGCCGGCGGGTCGTCTGTGCCACTGACGTGTGGACCCAACTGTCAGATGGGTCATTAGCGACTTGGTTAGGACTTAATCAACCACTGACATGCGGGCCACCCCCGGGAAATGTTAGTATGACAGGTGGGCCTAGCCCCCTTAACCCACTGTTAGTTTAAGCTAATGGTTAAATTAAAACCTGAGACACTTACACCTGGGCCCCCCTTGTTAGGTTTTTATTTATTAAAAGATTTTATTAAAATTGAGTCACTGACATGTGGGTCCAGAGGCATTTTCTAATTTAATTAAGTGTTTTATGAATAACAGAGGCTGACATGTGGGTCCCACATGACAGCACTGCTCTGGACAATGTTGTGGATAATGTTTTGGATAATGTTGAATAAATAATTAAAGAAAATCAGAAAATCATTTAAATGATTTAAAACTTTGAAAATTCAATAACTTTTAAACCGTAACTCGGATTCAAAAACTTTATACATGAAAATTGATCAGAAAAATATAACGAATACGAATACGCTATCCGTATGTCTATCACACCCCTCTAACACAACGAACATCGAACCATCCCCCTCCGGACCGACTGTCCGCTAAATTGTCCGGTACTGTTAGAGTGCCCGGATGAATTTATTCCGAACACGAAAGTTGTCCGGAATGGTTCAACTAACCCGGATACACCCCCCTTATGTTTGTCCGGTAACCAAGACACCTCTGGCTTGATCCTTCCCCCTCCGGACACCCTGTCCGGTAATCACCCGGAGCCGGTAGTTCATACCCAGATGAATTCCCGCTCCGAGCAACGTGCATTGCACTACGTTAGAATACTGTTAACATTTCTTATATCATGTCATGCGTCTGTTTGTATATGCTTGCTGTGTATTTACTGTTTCTTCCCCCCCTTGATCTCCGGTAGACCCCGCTGCTGCCGTCGACTACACCGCTGCTGAGTACGACTACGTCGTCGACGACCCTACTACTACCGTCGAGCTTGCAGGCAAGTAGAGCCATTCTGTTCCCCAGATATCGCCTATCTTTCCGTACTTTTCTTGCACTAGGCATGGTTACTGCTGCTGCTACGATTACAATCCTATTCAACTGCATAGCCTGAATTTTGTCACCCCTTGATGTGCCATCCTTTATCCTATGCTGCCTATTATTATTATGCATTATTCAGCAGTGAGCCCTGCGCATTGTTAGCTAGGATTAGATAGAGGGCCGTGGTCACTCAGGGGAGTGAACGCGGATACAAATATTATAACTGCACAGGTACGGTACAAGGCAGACACCGTCTAAGGCCCCTACCGGGGTTATGCCTAGTCACCTCAAGTGTGAGCTATCCAGGAGTAATCCTGGTACTCCACTCGAGGCTGACTTTGTCTTACCGCCATAGGGTCCTGAACGGCGAGGTCCTTCAGGTAAGAAGTCGGGCGACCCAACGGTGCCCACGAGAGGTACTGCGACGGGACGACAGGGAGGGTACGACCAGTGTACCGGTGTGCTTGGCCCCTGATCGTTGGCCGCGAGAGTTACCAAACCACGAAAGTCGAGCTCCTCCAGGAGCACACGCGAGACAAGGTAAGGAGACGGTTCACCTTGTTGGTAACCACAGTGACTTGGTGGGACGACGGGGCAGGCACCGATGTACTGGTGGTCCTGGCTGCTGTCGTTGTCTGCGGGTCGGTCAAGTCGAGGCAACGATAATGGTTGTCACGCAGGTTAATAAAATGCTAAATGGTTCAGTGAATGTCTTGAGTAGGCTATATGCCATGTACGCACTACCTACCCGTGGGAATTACGAGTTTAGGGGCTCCTCTGCTTCGTAGTGTCATCCGAGGACTCTTCAGACGTCAGCAATACCGCGGCCTGCGCCGGGAAGTGGTGTTGTCTTATTTGCTCGAGCAGTGGTGTCTTTTTTTGGATTTGCTTCAACTTCACCGGCCAGCCACGCACCATGCAGGAGTACGTTCGGGTTGGGGTCCAAGGCCCGTCGTACTTAGGATTTAGACCGGCGGATGACCTCTCTGTTGAGTTTGAAAGATGGGCTATGAAGTGTCGGATAGCCTCGGTGGAGCGTTCCCTAACAAGGTTCCCGCCACCCTGGAGATCCGTGCATGTAGAGTAACACAAGTGCACCCTTGCAGGGAAGATTAATCTATTCGAATAGCCGTGTCCACGGTAACAGGACGCTTTATGCTGAAGCTGGATCTCACCACTAGAAACTATTATTAAACTGTATGGTTCCGGGTTCTCTTCCTCGCGGGGATGTCGAGGAGGTGAACTCGGAGGCATTGCTAATTATTACAACTTATTATTATACAATGCTGCAGCAACTTCTGCTGCATTGTTACTTTATGCTTTGTATAAACTGTTGGTTGATTCTTACCTCATGCTGCAAGACATCGTCGGAAGATGCTAGTCTTCGTTAGGCCTAGCTTCTTACCCTTGCTCTGGATTTCTGTCTTTCATTCCACTATATACAGCCTCTTCTTTCCGTTGATATAATGCATAATGCTTAGTAGCGGACGTAAGACTCGCGGGTATACTAGATACTCACCTGCTTTATTTCTTTTACTGTTTTGCCTGATCGGCCACTGCAGCTGACGTTGGAGCCCAGGAGCAGGAGTACCCCGGAGGCGCCTACTACGACGTCGAGTTCCCCGTCGACCAGGAGTAGTTCGGTGGATCCCAGGCAGGAGGCCTCGCCTTTTCGTTCCGTATCTCTGATGTGATTTGTGCTAGCCTTCCTAAGGCAAAACTTGACTAACTAGGTCTGTACTCAGATATTATGGCTTGTATGACTTATATATTCGGGTCCGCGCGACCCCCCTCTATTGTAACATATTTGTTTATCCTTTTGTGTTTAGTGTTGTGCTGTGATATTATCACCGTGGCACCCTAATCTTAGTCGTGTACCCTGTGTGTATGATTACTGTACACGGTCTGATTTTGGGGGCGTCACAAGTTGGTATCAGAGCCGGCTGCCTGTAGGAAGCCACCCCACCACTACTTGGTCGAAGTTGAGTCTAGACTTTGAAAAACTATTTTTCTAACTTAACATTTGGCTTACGGGCCCACATCGATGTCACTACGTGTGATATCTATGGTATTAGGATCCTTTTCTCCTTACCTATGCTCTGGGAATCTGCTCTCTTATCCTTGCTGGTAAGTTTTACAAAATCTGACATTAGGATCACGTTCTCTTGATTCCACCCGGCGTTTTTTGTGCTTCCCCCCATTGATTGAGTCGTGTCGCAGGCGTCGTACGCCAGATCCCAGACCGCGGATCCCATTCTCATTCTGGGCAGGCCGCGCGTTCTCTGGCATCAACTCCTGTGGCCAACAGTTTTCTTGCGGCGTGATTGACATAGTGGAATCTATGTCGCGTCGTGTAATCCTTACCGCGGTCTGCGCGCCGCCTAGAGAGCCCTTTTTCCTTAATTTCTACGACGTTACGCTGCCCGATTTTCGATTGATTTTGTGTGCGAATGTGTATGTCTTATATGACTACACCCATACTTATCTGCGCCTCCCTTTCGTTATCGTTTTACTTCAGGCTTGATTCCGGTATCTCGTTAAATTTCCATCGCTGAAATACCCCTGTTAAATTCTAGCAGGATGGCTGGTCGTGGTGGTCGAGGTCGTGGTCGTGCTGCCAACGACCCACCTCCGCCGCCGGATTACATGGCCGCGATGATGCAGCAGTTCGAGATGAATCATCAGTACATGCAGAATGTCATGGCTCAGTTCCCCCAGCCGAATCAGAATGGGCACCACCATCAGCATGCCACCGTGACTCTGCACGACTTCACCCGCCTCAACCCCACTATGTTCCGCAACACTGTTCAGCCGTTGGATGCTGATGACTGGCTTCGCGACATCACTCACGAGCTGGAGTCTGTTAATGTTGATCCAGCCGACTATGTGAACTTTGCGTCTTATCATCTGAAAGGCGCCGCTGCTCAGTGGTGGAGCACCCACAAGCGTTCCCTGCCAGTTGAAGAATTCATCACTTGGGATGAATTCCAGTCTGCTTTCCGCGCCCGCTACATTCCTCAGGGGATCATGGATCGTAAGGCGGAAGAATTTCGTAACCTCACTCAGGGCGATATGACTGTTGAAGCCTATCAGCGCGAGTTCCTCAACCTCTCTCGCTATGCGGAAGGAGAGATCACCACCGATGCTCGCAGGCAGCAGAAGTTCCGTCGTGGCCTCAACCCAGAACTCAGGCTCGCTCTTGCCGTTCATGATTTCGCCAACTTCGCCACCATGGTGAAAAAGGCTATCACCGTCGAGATTGCCCAGATGGAGCACAAGCACTCTCTGAAGCGTTATCGCGACGTTGGCTCATCTTCGGGCGCAACGCAGAAGCGTCGTATCTGGCTCCCTACCAGTGTGACTCATTCAGCTGTCCCTGCTCCAAGGCCGTCTTATGCTGCACCCCGTCTGCCTCCACCACCGCAGATGCCAAGAGCTCTGCCTGCACCACCCAATGCTACACCCCTTCGTCCTCAGGATGGACTATGCTTCACGTGCCGCCAACCTGGGCATTTTTCCAGAGAGTTCCCCCAGAAACAGAAGCAACTGGTAGTCCACCCCGCTGGCCGTGGAAATTGTCGTGGCAACAACAGGACCCCCAACTATAATAATGGGTCTGCCGCTTATGCTCGTGGACATGCTAACCACGTCAATGTTGAAGAAGCTCAGCAACAACCCGCTACCATGATGGGTACCCTTCTCTTTAATTCCGTACCTGCTACTGTTTTATTTGATACAGGAGCATCACATTCATTTATGTCGGAAGCATTTGCATTGTCGCATAACTTCGCATTGGAAAAGATGAACCCACCGATGGTTGTTCGCACCCCGATAGGCCAATGCTGAACCACCAAGATCGTGCCCGAAACCATTGTTGAAATTGAAGGAATTGAATTCCATGCTTCCCCCATAATCCTGATGTCTTCCACCATAGACCTAATTCTTGGAATGGACTGGTTGAAATTCCACGATGCCGCACTTTATTGTGGCACCAAGTCTGTCCAACTTTTTCACCCCTCCGGCGGGATTGTTAACCACACCACCCGAGTTACCCGTAATGCTGAAACACAGATATTTATGATGAATGCTTTGAATGTCTCCCCCCTCGAAGGCATCGAGAACGTCCCGGTCGTTCGCGATTTTCCCGACGTTTTCCCAGAAGAACTGCCGGGAATACCCCCGATCAGAGAAGTTGAATTTGTCATCGACTTGAAGCCCGGCACTGTTCCTATTGCCAAGCGTCCTTACAAGATGCCGCCACATGAACTCCTTGAACTTAAGGAGGAAATCGACAAGGCACTTCAGAAAGGATTCATTCGCCCCAGTTCCTCAGCTTGGGGAGCACCTTCGCTTTTTGTCAAGAAGAGCGATGGGACAAACCGATTGGTCCAAGATTATCGGCCCATTAACCAAGCCACCATCCAGAACAAATACCCACTTCCCCGGATCAACGATCTGTATGATCAACTTGCCGGATCCAAGGTGTTTTCTAAACTCGACTTGAGGTTGGGTTACCACCAAATCCGAGTCCGTGATGAGGACATTCCGAAGACTGCCTTCATTACTCGCTATGGTTCATACGAGTACACCGTCATGTCCTTTGGCTTAACCAATGCTCCAGCCACCTTCTCCAGATTGATGAATTATATTTTCATGGAGTACCTCGACCAGTTTGTCGTGGTTTATCTGGATGATATCTTGATATATTCCAAGAATGAAGAAGAACATGCTGAACATCTTCGTCTTATACTGGAGAAGCTTCGAGAACACAAACTCTACGCTAAGTTTTCTAAGTGTGAGTTCTGGCTTCCCGAAGTAACCTACCTTGGACATGTGATTTCCAAGGATGGCATTGCCGTCACCCCAGAACGTATCCAGGCTATTCTTGACTGGACTCCTCCCAAGACCGTCAAGCAAGTCCGCAGTTTCCTCGGACTCGCTAGCTATTGCCGCCGTTTCGTCGAGAATTTCTCCAAGATTGCCAGGCCTCTGACTAATCTGCTTCACAAAGGCGTCAAGTTTGAGTGGACAGATAAATGTCAAGAAAGTTTTCAAGCCCTCAAGGACAAGCTAACTTCTCCCCCGGTGCTCGCTCCCCCTGATACTCAGAAGGACTTCGTGATATATTGCGACGCGTCTCGTCAAGGATTAGGTTGTGTCCTATTGCAAGAGCGCAAGGTGATTGCCTATGGCTCTTGTCAGTTGCGTGCTCACGAAGACAAATACCCAACACATGATCTCGAATAGGCAGCAGTAATTTATGCATTGAAGCTGTGGCGACATTACCTCGTCGGTAATCGTTGCGAGGTCTACACCGACCACCAAAGTCTGAAGTACCTGTTTACTCAGCCAGACCTGAATCTTCGTCAACAACGATGGCTCGAGACCATAGCCGACTTCAACATGGATATTTCGTATACCCCGGGCAAGGCTAATGTGATGGCCGATGCCTTGAGCCGCAAAGCTTACTGTTCTGAACTTGAGGTTCAGGTGCAGCAACCACATCTGTATGAAGAGTTTCGCAAGATGAATCTCGAGATTGTTCCTCAAGGTTACGTCAATAACCTGGTTCTCGAGTCAAAACTCGACGCCCTCATCAAGAGTAGACAATCTCTGGCCCCTGACATTGTGAAGATCAAGCAGGACATCACCGAAGGAAAGCCCTCCTCTTTTACCATTTATGCTAATGATGGTGACACTGTGTACTTCAAGGGCCGCTTAGTAGTTCCTGTGAGCCCGGTCCCCATTAACTGTGGTCCGGATATCATGGAAGAAGCCCATAATTACCCCTTGTCAATCCACCCTGGCAGTACTAAGATGTATAAAGACCTTCGTCAACGGTACTGGTGGCCTTACATGAAACAAGACATCGCCCGCTATGTTTCTCAATGTGACGTTTGCAGTCGCGTCAAAGCCGGACATCAAAAACCTGCTGGTTGGTTGCGACCACTCCCTCCTCCTGATTGGAAGTGGGACAAAGTCGAGATGGACTTCGTCACCGGTTTTCCTAAGTCACAGAAAGGTAACGATGCCATCTTTGTCGTCATCGACCGATTCTCCAAGATTGCACACTTCCTGCCGGTCAAGGAGACGATCACTGCTAGTCAGTTGGCACACTTGTATATCTGCCGAATTGTGTCACTCCACGGTATTCCGTTGGAGATCAGTTCAGACCGTGGCAGCATTTTCACCTCACGATACTGGAATAGTTTCATGGAAGCTTTCGGGACTCGTCTGAATCTCAGCATCGCTTATCACCCCCAGTCACAAGGCCAAGTTGAACGAGTTAATCAAGTGTTGGAAGACATGCTTCGCGCTTGTGTCCTTTCTTTCGGCATGAAATGGGAGGATGCCCTCCCGTACGCGGAATTCTCGTACAACAATAGCTATCAGGCTAGCTTGAAGATGGCCCCTTTCGAAGTTCTATACGGACGTAAATGTCGAACCCCCCTGAATTGGTCAGGAACTGGGGAACGACCCTACTTCGGACCGGATCTTGTCCAAGAAGCTGAAGAACAAGTTCGCATTGTGCAAGAAAATCTCAAGGCCGCACAGTCTCGTCAGAAGAGCAACTATGACCGCAAGCACCGTGAAATGGAGTATCAGCCTGGTGAATACGCATACCTCCGTGTCACTCCCATGAGGGGCACTCATCGCTTCGGTATCAAGGGCAAGTTGGCCCCTCGCTACATCGGCCCGTTCCGAATCCTTTCCAGGAGTGGACCCGTGGCATACCGTTTGGAATTGCCGCCGAACCTCTCCCAAGTCCATGATGTCTTCCATGTGTCGCAACTCCGTCGCTGCTTCAAGGATCCTATCCGCGAAGTGGAACATGATATGATCTAGCTGCAACAAGACTTGACTTATCGAGAACATCCGAGCCGCATTCTCGATCAGTCTGAGCGTCGAACCCGCAACAAGACCGTCAAGTTCCTCAAAGTCCAGTGGTCGAATAATTCTGAAGATGAAGCCACGTGGGAACGCCAAGATCGCCTTCGCGATGAATACCCCGATCTTTTCCTCGCTACCACTTAAATTCTCGGGACGAGAATTCTTGTAGTGGGGGAGATTTGTGACACCCTCAGTTCCTATAACAGTAATCATCATCACTGTTGACCATCACTGTTTGGTAATCACTGTTACCCCCTATCCCTAATCAAACTTTGCTTCTACTCTTTTCAAACCATGCTGGTTGGTAATCAAAACCCAAAGCAAAATGCATCTTGCTCATCAAGAAACCAAACCCTAGTTGAAACTACGTTAAATGGAAATTAAAACAAAAGTGCTGGAATAAAGTTGTTCCAAAAATCATGAAACTATTTTTGTAAATTGCCTAAAATCATAATAATCATGTTGGACCAACTTTGGTAATTTTTGGAGTTGCAGAAAATTCCAAACAATTAAAACAGTAGGTTAAAACCGCTACTTTGGGCATTTAATATTTAAAAGAAATATCTATTGATTTTGTTTTGCTGCAAAAACTTTTGTGGCACCTTAATAATATGTAACCCTAATTTACAAACACTATTAACCTTTTACAAAAATGCTAGGGTTGATAAATTAATTACAGAAAAGCATTTGAGCAAACAGGAAACAAAACAATTGGAAAACCGCAAACTGACGCCCAGGGCGAAGCCCACCTCAGCCCAGCCCAACCCCACCTTGTCTTCTTCCTCCTCCAACCACTCCCAACTGCTCCCGTACGGCCGCCCGCCGTGGGCACGTCGCTGCCAGCCCGGACCCGCCTCCACCTGCTCCCTCCCGGCGCCGACGCGATAAGGACGACGCCCCCTCCCTCCTGGACACCCCCGCACCTCCCTTCCCCTCCTCCCCTTCTCTCACGCGTCGGGGAAAAATCCCGCCGAGCCGCCATGGCCGCGTGGTGAGCAACCGTGGCCAGTGACCTTCCCGTGCGATCACAACGTGTCTGGCGTGCATGCGGTGGTCGACTTCGTCTGCGTGCGCTTGGAATTGCGGCGGGATCGACTACAATGAGCGCGACGTCTTCTTCTTCTTCTTCGGCTCCGGCGAGATCCCGGAGCGATTCCGGCCACCCCGATTCGTCCCCGAGCTCACTTCCACCGTCTGCGTGATCAGGGTGAACAATATCACCGTCCCCAACTCCCCGTTGACGCCCGCTAGGTCCCCGTGCAGAAACCCCCTTTTAGCTGCTCCGGCCACCGCCGTTTGTCGTCGTAGTCGTGCACACCAGCCGCCCCAGGCCACGCTTTTGGCATCGTTATACTCCCTGTGCTCCATATGGTCAGTTCCACCCACTGAACCGCCCGGATTCGCCTCGCTACGCAAGTCGCCATTGGAGCCCGAGCGGCTGCTCCGCCATTTTTGAAGCAGAGCTCGACCTGGACCGCCCCATCGCTCTCCCCCACCGTAGATCGAAGCGGCACGTCTCCCTGAACCCATAGCAACAAGCAGCGCCTCGTTTGGTGCTCGGAATTGAGCGCTAGCTCGAGTTCGCCGGAGTCTGCTCGCCGGCGAGCCGCCGGCGGGTCGTCTGTGCCACTGACGTGTGGACCCAACTGTCAGATGGGTCATTAGCGACTTGGTTAGGACTTAATCAACCACTGACATGCGGGCCACCCCCGGGAAATCTTTGTTAAGTAAATAAAATGGATTAAATGGATATGTTAGTATGACAGGTGGGCCTAGCCCCCTTAACCCACTGTTAGTTTAAGCTAATGGTTAAATTAAAACCTGAGACACTTACACCTGGGCCCCCTGGTTAGGTTTTTATTTATTAAAAGATTTTATTAAAATTGAGTCACTGACATGTGGGTCCAGAGGCATTTTCTAATTTAATTAAGTGTTTTATAAATAACAGAGGCTGACATGTGGGTCCCACATGTCAGCACTGCTCTGGATAATGTTGTGGATAATGTTTTGGATAATGTTGAATAAGTAATTAAAGAAATTCAGAAAATCATTTAAATGATTTAAAACTTTGAAAATTCAATAAATTTTAAACCGTAACTCGGATTCAAAAAATTTATACATGAAAATTGATCAGAAAAATATAACAAATACGAATACGCTATCTGTATGTCTATCACACCCCTCTAACACAACGAACATCGAACCATCCCCCTCCGGACCGACTGTCCGATAAATTGTCCGGTACTGTTAGATTGCCCGGATGAATTTATTCCGAACACGAAAGTTGTCCGGAATGGTTCAACTAACCCGGATACACCCCCCTTATGTTTGTCCGGTAACCACGACACCTCCGGCTTGATCCTTCCCCCTCCGGACACCCTGTCCGGTAATCACCCGGAACCGGTAGTTCATACCCAGATGAATTCCCGCTCCGAGCAACGTGCATTGCACTACGTTAGAATACTGTTAACATTTCTTATATCATGTCATGCGTCTGTTTGTATATGCTTGCTGTGTATTTACTGTTTCTTCCCCCCCTTGATCTCCGGTAGACCCCGCTGCTGCCGTCGACTACACCGCTTCTGAGTACGACTACGTCGTCGACGACCCTACTACTACCGTCGAGCTTGCAGGCAAGCAGAGCCATTCTCTTCCCCAGATATCGCCTATCTTTCCGTACTTTTCTTGCACTAGGCATGGTTACTGTTGCTGCTACGATTACAATCCTATTCAACTGCATAGCCTGAATTTTGTCGCCCCTTGATGTGCCATCCTTTATCCTATGCTGCCTATTATTATTATGCATTATTCAGCAGTGAGCCCTGCGCATTGTTAGCTAGGATTAGATAGAGGGTCGTTGTCACTCAGGGGAGTGAACGCGGATACAAATATTATAACTGCGCAGGTACGGTACAATGCAGACACCGTCTAAGGCCCCTACCGGGGTTATGCCTAGTCACCTCAAGTGTGAGCTATCCAGGAGTAATCCTGGTACTCCACTCGAGGCTGACTTTGTCTTACCGCCATAGGGTCCTAAACGGCGAGGTCCTTCAGGTAAGAAGTCGGGCGACCCAACGGTGCCCGCGAGAGGTACTGCGACGGGATGACAGGGAGGGTACGACCAGTGTACCGGTGTGCTTGGCCCCTGATCGTTGGCCGCGAGAGTTACCAAACCACAAAAGTCGAGCTCCTCCAGGAGCACACGCGAGACAAGGTAAGGAGACGGTTCACCTTGTTGGTAACCGCAGTGACTTGGTGGGACGACGGGGCAGGCACCGATGTACTGGTGGTCCTGGCTGCTGTCGTTGTCCGCGGGTCGGTTAAGTCGAGGCAACAATAACGGTTGTCACGCAGTTTAATAAAATTCTAAATGGTTCAGTGAATGTCTTGAGTTGGCTATATGCCATGTACGCACTACCTACTCGTGGGAATTACGAGTTTAGGGGCTCCTCTGCTTCGTAGTGTCGTCCGAGGACTCTTCAGACGTCAGCAGTACCGCGGCCTGCGCCGGGAAGTGGTGTTGTCTTATTTTCTCGAGCAGTGGTGTCTTTTTTTGGATTTGCTTCAACTTCACCGGCCGGCCACGCACCGTGCAGGAGTACGTTCGAGTTGGGGTCCAAGGCCCGTCGTACATAGGATTTAGACCGGCGGATGACCTCTCTGTTGAGTTTGAAAGATGGGCTATGAAGTGTCGGATAGCCTCGGTGGAGCGTTCCCTAACAAGGTTCCCGCCACCCTGGAGATCCGTGCGTGTAGCGTCACACAAGTGCACCCCTGCAGGGAAGATTAATCTATTCGAATAGCCGTGTCCACGGTAACAGGACGCTTTATGCTGAAGCTGGATCTTACCACTAGAAACTATTATTAAACTGTATGGTTCCGGGTTCTCTTCCTCGCGGGGATGTCGAGGAGGTGAACTCGGAGGCATTGCTAATTATTACAACTTATTATTATACAATGTTGCAGCAACTTCTGCTGCATTGTTACTTTATGCTTTGTATAAACTGTTGGCTGATTCTTACCTCATGCTGCAAGACATCGTCGGAAGATGCTAGTCTTCATTAGGCCTAGCTTCTTACCCTTGCTCTGGATTTCTGTCTTTTAGTCCACTATATACAGCCTCTTCTTTCCGTTGATACAATGCATAATGCTTAGTAGCGGACGTAAGACTCGCGGGTATACTAGATACTCACCTGCTTTATTTCTTTTACTGTTTTGCCTGATCGGCCGCTACAGCCGACGTTGGAGCCCAGGAGCAGGAGTACCCCGGAGGCGCCTACTACGACGTCGAGTTCCCCGTCGACCAGGAGTAGTTCGGTGGATCCCAGGCAGGAGGCCTCGCCTTTTCGTTCCGTATCTCTGATGTGATTTGTGCTAGCCTTCCTAAGGCAAAACTTGACTAACTAGGTCTGTACTCAGATATTATGGCTTGCATGACTTATATATTCGGGTCCGCGCGACCCCCCTCTATTGTAACATATTTGTTTATCCTTTTGTGTTTAGTGTTGTGCTGTGATATTATCACCGTGGCACCCTAATCTCAGTCGTGTACCCTGTGTATGATTACTGTACACGGTCTGATTTTGGGGGCGTCACATAGAGCCTCTGACCGATATGCACTTGATTATATTTTGCGGTTTGAGGGCGATGTGGAACGCATCATCCGTCTACCTGCACCACTTGTGTTTGATTTTTCTCGTAGGAACGGATACCGCTTTTCAGATACCCAGTTTGATGAGATCATGGGGAGATACCAGTTTCACAACCCCACGGAGGGGGTTGCACAAGATGAGGAGGAGCGTGTGGTGTATCCACCCGCCCAGGAGGAGACCGTCGCACCATGGGACGGAGGATCTTCCTTTGGTTGGGATGAGGGACCTTCCTCATGGGAGGATCCGAGGACTTCATTGTACGCACCGGAGGGCTCATACAACCCTTGGACTTACCATTACCCCAGAGCAGGAGGCTCCTCGGTACCGCAGTAGACGAGCCCAACTTAGGCCAAAAACCTAAGCTTGGGGGAGTACGTACTCTCCTCCCCTTCCATTGTATCTTCCATTTTGTTCGCTTTGATCTTTTTGAAGTCTTTGCCTGTTTTTCCTTGTTCCTTTATTTTGCAAAAACAACAAAAAGATTTCTCCTTTCTTTTTCCCTTATTTAGCCGTTGAAAACCCCCAAAAAGATTTTCTTTCTCTCTTTAGTTTTCTTTGTTTTCAGAGTTCAGCTCAAGTCCGTGATGGCATTTGATTATATGTTTCCTACGTTCGATTGTGCAAGTGACAAGGAAGTAATGACAAAGATCGGCGAAAGGGATGCAACAAGGAAAGCCGGTATGAACTCTTTTTGTATATACTTTTGTACATATGCATGTACTTATGCTTAGAGACCAGCTTGTAGCGACATAGTGCTATGTTTACAATGCTTTCCCAGTAGTTCATGCTTTCTTTGTGGTTAGTCTCAAATAGCTAGAGTTCATAATGTGTTGCTTGAAATGATTGACATGCATTGCATTGTTCATGGTTTGGCATATTGAAGTGGTATTTCCCTTCGGAGAATTCTTAGATTGACTTGGCACATGTTCACGCATGTTAAGGCTAAAAAGTCTGTTCAGCCTTGATGACCTTTTTATTTCAGAATAGTTATATAACTTTCATGCCCGATTCAATGTTACTTTGTCGCTCTGCATGATTATGACAATTATTTCTCTCTAGTTGGTCACTTCCCGGTGTTTTGCTAGCCTTCACTCGCACCAAGCGGAATTCTTCTTGTGCATCCAAACTCCTTTTCAAACCAGTTGTTCCATTTGAGTACACCATACCTACCCATATGCGGTATTTACCGATCACTCCTAACTTAGACTTTCTTGTGCCATCTCGAAATTCATTCAAGACTCATAGTGCGGTGAGGGAAAATCAGTATCTTTCATGCCAAAAATATTTTGGGGGAAGTTTTAACTAGTCAATTAAAAAACTATGAGAGTTACACCTCCCCCATATTTGATGATGAAATGAAATGGACCAAATGCTGCTTATGATAGGTGGAAAGATACCCTCCTTCCATCCTTGAGGCAAAATAAAAGGTTCTGTAGACCATCAAAGATTCATGGATAAGGGAACATGTGTAAGCAAAGGAATTAATATGGTTGGCATGGGAGATATTGAGAGACCTTTGTCGTTCACCGTTGACTGGAAAGTTGCACTTCTCAAAAGAGTTGTATCCCTGTTTTCAAAACCAACAGCTCTGGCACATGTATAGTCTTTGCTTCCTTTCCTGGGTTTTCAACCTTCCCATAAAAAATCCACGGTTCGAGAGTCTTCACCTTATTTCTCCAAAGCACCAACTATTGAGAGCATAATTGTCATTCTTAGTGTAACATGCATTGTCCCAAAGTACTACATTGTCTTCTGCATGCTTGTTATATTGCTAGTCTGAAATTCTTAGTTCTAGTCTCCTTTAAAACTCCGGAGGAGTTTCTGCATTTATGTTTTGCTTCACTCATGGAGGCTAGCGAGATACCACTCTAGTATGTTCATGCCATGTGCATTGTGATCTTGAATTGATTTTCAGCAGCATATTATTTACTTTTGTTTGTTTGTGACTGATCACATGAAAGAAGGATTGCTTCGTGCATTGTCTTTGTAGCATGGTGTCAAAACTTGCTAAACTCTTACGTAGTACATGCTTATATACATCTAATGAAGCAAAAGAGTTTGTCAAAGTTTTATTTGTCGCATCCAGTTCGTTGAACTGAATTTCTTGAGGACAGGCAATAGCTAAGCTTGGGGGAGTTGATACGTCTCAAACGTATCTACTTTTCCAAACACTTTTGCTATTGTTTTGGCTTCATTCTTGCATAATTTGGAAGAAACTAACCCGGACTGACGCTGTTTTCAGCAGAGCTACCAGTGTTGTTTTATATTGTGCAGGTGTCTGGATATTTAGGTATGCTGGAAAAATCCACATAAATTATATAAAAAATCAGCGTTCATGAAGCTTCGACGATGCCAAAGGGGGGCCACAGGGCAGCCAGGGAGCACCCAGAAAGGTGCATGGCGCGGCCCAGCCCCTGGCCGCGCCACACACCCTCCTGGGTGGGTCCCACACCCCCTGGTGACCTACCTTGGCATCTATTTATTCTCGTGATGAGGAAACTCCGAAACAGAAGTCGCTTTTCCAATCTACGTCGCGGAGCCGCCGCCACCCTCTGTTCTTCTCCGGGAGAGCTAATCTGGACGCTGCATTGGCCTCCGGTGAGGGGAAATCATCTCCATCGTCATCATCATCGCCTCTCCATCACCCCTCCATGACTTCTTCTCTCATGTGTGAGTAATTCCCTGCTGTAGGCAAAGGGGATGGTAGGGATTAGATGAGTTAGATCATGTAATAGTTCGTCAGATTGTTGGGGGCATGTTGCCTATCATCTACTTGTTGTTTATCATCTCTGTTACAACTTGTTGCTCTTAATGCTTGCCACTTTGGGCCCGAGTGCCATGATTTCAGATCTGATCACCCTTTTTTTCTTGAGTTTGAGGTGTACTTGATCCTATATATGAGTTGTATGCACCTAGTATAGTCCGGAACCGACGATCCCAATGGGGACAGCTTGGGACACCAAAGGGGATGTACTATAATTTGAGGATTCCGTGTATCCATGAAGTGTTAATGCTGTGTTCCGGTGCTCTTTGACAGGAGTACCTTAATCTCCCTAAGTTCCTTTTGGCCACGTTCGTAGCGGGAGGGTAGGACAAAAGATGTTGTGCAAAGTTCTTATTGCAAACACGTACAACTACCTTGGGATACATGCCTGATGTTTGATATTTGCCTAGATGTCCTTTCTTTTCTGTGAGCCTTGCCCGTGTTAGAATCTATTACATGTTTGTTCTCATCCAAGCAGCGCCCAATCATCCATCTCCCTAGCCTACAGTGTTTCTTTCCGCTGGTTACTAGTTGTTTAATTTCGCTATTTTACTTTTGCTGTTTCGCCACCACTATCACCACTATTATCACCCACACTACCACTACCATATTACCGTTGCTACTTATACTTTTGTGCAAGCAAGTGTTTATTTCAGGCGCGGCTGAATTGACAACTCAATTGTCAAAGCTTGTACGTAATCTTTGTGTCCCCATGTTTTGAATCAATAAATTGGGTTATCTTGCCCGCGAAGACTATCTCGATCCCCTATAGTTGAGGGTTATCAGGCGGCGGAGGAACAGAGGCGAGATTGCGAAAAAGGGTTCTGTCCTCGAGTGTTTCGGGACGAGAGGTAAATATAGGCGAAGGGGGCAGCCAGGAGGGCATCGAGAGTCCAGGAGGCCTCCCGGCACGGCCCCACCCTAGGCCACGCCCCTTGGCCGCCTGGGCACCAGGTGGGGCCCCTCCCCCCCCCCCCCCCCTTCGGGAATTTGGAAGCTTCCGGTACGCTGATTTTTCTTCCCCAATTTTTCTGGAAATTTAAGTAATGGGAAAACCTGAAATAAAAAGACAGCAGAAAACAAAAACTGGCACTGGGGTGCACTGAGTTAATAGGTTAGTCCAAATATGATTAAAAGTGTATGAAAGTGTATCAAAAGAATAGTAATATCAAAAAAAACATGCATGGAGCAAGCAGAAATTATAGATACGTTTGGGACGTATCAAGGTTGCATTAGCTACTGCGGTCCCCAGGAGCCTCCAGCTCCGGGGTAGTATGGGTGAGTCCAAGGTTCGTACGAGGCTTCAGGTGCGTACACCGAAGTCCTGGGATCCTCCCATGAAGAAGGCTCCACGCTCCAAGCAGAAGAAGACCCTTCACCCCACTGGGTAACGGTCTCCCCATGGGAAGATGGAAACTCCGCATGCTCCTCCTCATCGGGCACAACCCCTTCCATGGCGTTATGAAACTGCTGCTGGACCACAAACTCATCGAACTGAATAACGTTGAAGGACCATCCGTTTCTGCAAGTATAATCAAACAAAAGAGGTGCAGGTAGACGAATCTCCCGAATAGTGGTCAGTCCAAACCTTAGAATATAATTAAGGTTACCAAACTCGGAAGTCCTGGTAACAAACTCATGCCTCTTCATGGAAGCAAGGTCGAAGCTTATAAAAGTAAAAGTCTCATCATCAGGATGTGTGGTGCGCTCGAGATACTCAAGAATAAGTGTGGCGTAAACACCACCAAAGAGATGTCCCTTGTTGCCATTAGCAGCAAGGCGGCGAGCAATCAAGGCACCCACATTATACTTACTCTCCCCTGAGAGGGCGTTCGCCAGGATAACAACATCCGGTGCAGAACTGTTGCTCGTGTTGTCACGAGCTAACACCCCTCTAGCAATAAAATACGCGAAATACCTGAGATGGGGAAACAAGATGCTGGAAATCTTTGAACGTTGGATATCCTTTGTGTCCTGACTGCAAAGATATTTGAAGAGGGTTCTCAGCTCGGTGGGCTGAGTGTTCATCTTTGTCGTCTTTCCAACGTTCGGCACACCTATTATTTCACAAAATCTTGACAAAGGCATGGTTAAAAGATCATTATAAATTCTAAACTCAACAATACCAGCATCATGATTATATCTGAAACTATTAATAAAACAGGAGGTGAGTTTGCGATACTGGGCAACACGGTATGTTGCAAGCCGTGTCAAACCTGCATTAGCACAAAGGTTGTAAAACACCTCCTTGATTCCTACAGCTTCAAGGAAAATTTCGCACGGATATGCCATCGCACGTGGTGGACTTGTATCTTCTAACAACTCTAGGGGCACATGATCTTCATTATAGCTCACCCTAGCAGCTGAGGATGAAGTTGCAGCTCTAGTAACTCGGTCGGTACGCTCGGGCTTCTTCTTCCCAAGACACCCCTTTGCTTTTCCTAACAAGATCATTTCTGAAATTTTTGACAAATCACAAAAACAAGGATTTAAGGAAAATGAGTTGAGGCAAACTACTCTACTCACTTACCTAAGGCATAAACTTGCATCAAAACTTGGAAAATAAATTTCTACACATGCATGCAAGCTCATATGAACAGCACCAAGAACTACTAAATACTCACAAATGAATCCACCTATCAAAAATATAATTGAACGGGTGGAGGACTCACATACCAGGGAGTATTTGTTCAAATTTCAGCTCAAACAATGGTTGTAGAGAGAGATCGAAGTTTCGGGTGGAGAGCAGCAAGAACGCAAGTTCCAGCTGAAGAACTCGTGTTTTTGGTGCAAGGGAGAGAGAGAGAGGAAGAAGACTTACCAGCAAAGGGGACCTGGGGGGCCAGGCGCCCTGTGGGCGCGGCCAGGGGGCAGGCCATGCCAGCTGGACACCTGGACCAGGGGTGGCCCCCCTGGTCAGTCCCAGGTGCCTCTGGGTCACTTTTTCTGTGTAAAAATTGATTTTTATTTTTGCGGAATTTTTCCGACAACTTCACTGTTGAAAAAAAATTTGAGGTCCAAAAAGCTGGAAAACTTTCTGAAAACTTGAAACAGTAGTTAGAAATGTGAAGCTTCAAAATCATAAACTTTGGTACAGCAAGGAGAACCAAAGCCAAAGGAGATGAAAACATAACAAGCTCCACTTTTTACTTATATAAAACATGCTAGCTTGCAAGGTTGATCAAGTCTTACCAACAAACTGGCAATATATAGAGCAGAAAGTCTCACCGCTTATAAAGTGATCAATGTACCTTTACTTTAATGGACATCGTCCCCACCATAATGGTTTTGTATTTTTGGTGCACATGTAGAGGACAATCCCACTCTCCGATCTTCACGGTCTCGATATTCTCTATAGAGTTAAGGCCATACCTTTTGTCGATCTTCTTCGGAAAATACACCGTGTGTTCTTTATCATCCACGTTAAAGGTAACCTTTCCTTTATTTCAATCAATGATAGCACCAGCGGTGTTAAGAAAAGGTATACCAAGGATAATGGGCATGCTCCCATCCTCGGGCTTGTCAAGCACAACAAAATCAGTGAGGATTAAGCAATTAGCAACTTCAACAGGAACATCCTCACAAATACCAATCGGGACGGTTATTGACTTGTCAGCAATCTGAATAGAGATATCTGTAGGGATTAGTTTATCTAAACAAAGCCTCTTGTAAAGAAAAAAAGGCATAACACTCACTCCTGCACCAAGATCACATAAAGCAGTTTTGACATAATTATTCTTTATGGAGCAAGGAATGGTGGGTATACCTGGATCACCAAGCTTCTCAGGAATCTTGCCACTGAAAGAGTAGTTAGCAAGCATAGTAGATATTGCCTCATTAGGGCCTTTTCTTTTATTAGTAACAATATCTTTCATGTATCTCGAATAAGGAGGTAACTTAACAGAATTAGTCAAAGGAATTTGAAGAAAAAGAGGTTTCATCCACTCACAAAATTTATTATAGTGCTCTTCTTATTTTCTTTTGAGAGACTTACCTGGAAAGGGCATGGGTTTCTGTACCGATGCTTCTCTTTCCTTCCCATGTCTTCTAGCGATGAAGTCTTCTCTAGTGTATTTATTGCGTTTATCAGGTGCTTCTTCTTCTCGCACCTCGGGAGGATCATTCTTCTCCTTGTCTTTTTCAGGCTCAGCACCATCTTCAGTCTCAACATCGGAGGTAGATATACTTTTTGGATCAACAACAGGCTCTTCTTCAACTATGGGATCATTTGAATTGTCACTTTCCTTTTGTTTCTTCTTCTTCTTCTTCTTCGGGGAGCTAACAATTTCTTCTTCCTGCACTTGAGAATCTTGCTCGATCCTCTTCGGATGCCCCTCTGGATAGAGAGGGTCCTGGGTGTGTGTCCCTCCTCTGGTTTTAATCCCGAAGACCTGTATATCCTGTTTGGCATTGTTAGCAAGAAAATCATTTTACACATCAGAAATTGGTTCAAGATGATTTTGAACCATATGAAAATGCTTAACAAGGCATTTAACATCATTAATAGTTCTACCTATAACATCAAGCAAACTTTTGATAGCAAGGGTATTATCATGCAACTGACTTTGAATCCTCATATTAAAGTTATTTTACTTCATAATACAATTATCAAGCTCATCTAAACATTGATCAGGAGGCTTACCTCGAGGGATGTCACTTGCATTGAAATCTAAAAGAGAGGTTACCTCTACCATTGGAGGGTGAGTAGTGGGCTCACACAACTTCTCAATAGGAGGTAGATTCTTCACGTCTTTAGCTTTAATACCTTTTTACTTTATAGACTTCTTTGCTTCTTGCATATCTTCGGGGCTTAGGACTAGCATGCCCCTCTTCTTTGGTGGTGGAGGTTGTTCAGGGATGGACCAATCTTCAGGGTTCTTGGCAATCTTTCCCATTAGTTCTTCAACATCGTCCGATGTTCTTTCCATGAAAACACAACCAGAACAACTATCCAAATAGGATCTCGATTCATCGGTTAGTGTCACAACCCCAAGTTAGGTATGTGCTAGGATCAGAGGTACCTTGCATTCATACAAAAATTTCAAATTGCAATTCAAAAATGGGGAAAAGAAAGCCCTGAGAAATTTTTCAAATGGCCAGATAAAAATCTTTTTCCAAAAATCATTTGAACATTTGGAAAATTCCTATAAATGGTGCTGATCATTTTAAAAATGGTTTGGGAGCAATCCCATGCTCATGGAATTTTCTAATTTTCAAACAGTGCCTTGGAAAATTAAATAAACCCCTATTTGATTTGAAATTCAAATTATTTGAATTTCAAAATTTCCCAAAACTTGTGAGTGGCTAGTGTTATACCATGTAGGTCACATAAAAGTTTTGAGGATTTTATAAAATGTTTTGGTATTTTTACCAGAGCAAAACAAAAGGCATAAAAACAAAAACAGAAAGAAAAATAGAAAAGGCAAAAAGGCCAGCCCAGCCTACCTGGCCCACCTGGCCCAGCAGAGGCGGCCCAGCCCAAAGGGGCAGGGTCGTCTTCTCCACCAGGCCAGGCAGGCAGGCAGCTGCCTGGCTGCTCCCCTGCCGCCTTCTAGCGCCGTGGAGCCCTGGGCTTCTTCCCCCTTCCATTTCCCCCTCGCCTGGACCTCCTCCTCTCTCTCCCGTGCGAACCCCGTGAGAGCCCGAGCGCCCCCGAGCCCGCCGTCGTGCTCCGACATGGCCACCGTGCCCCTCCCGGCGAGCCACCGTGTCCGGGAAGCTCCCCGTCGTCGATTTCCTCGATCTGCGCAACGAATCGAGCTCCAGAGGCCCCGAAGACGACGCCCGCATCAAGACTTTGCGCCGGCCAACCGTGACACTCCGGCGAGAAATCCTCCGACGCCTCGCCTCCTCCGGCCTCCTCGAGCTCGCCACTGCCATCAGGGTGAGCATGCGGTCTTTTCCCCTCTCTCCCCGCTTTTTTCCGAGCACCGTAGTGCAAGGACGCCTTCACCAGTCGCCGACCGCCGCTGCACCTCGTCGCCGGCGACGTTCAGGCAACCTCTCGCCCCTCCCGTATGCACGGCTCGATGCAGACGAGCACGGGGGTCATTCTGATGCCCTCCCCGTGCCAAAGCGACGCCAAATGCCCACTCTGGCGAGCCCTCCGCCATGCTGTGCCCACCGGCGTCAAGCCGCCGGCTGGATTAGCCATTAGGGCTAAGTACCAGCTTAACCACCCCCCACAGTGACCGACAAGTGGGGCCAGCCACAAATTAACCCCTCGGGTTAATTTTAAACAGGGGGTTAACCCCCACTGTGGCTGACAGGTGGGGCCCCCTAGTCAGTTTTACTGGTCAGCCCCCCTGCTGACGCAATAAATCAAAAAGAATTAAAATAACCAGAGAAAATTCCAGAAAATGCAATAAACTTTGGAAATTCATAATTAATTCATCCTAACTCCAAATATAGCAAATAATATGTCTAAAATTATCAGAAAAATACTAGGATTCTGAATATGCAATTTGTTTTCATGTTTGACCATTTTAAAATGGGTCAACAGTAGCAAACATGCATATGGATCCTTTTCAAATTCAAATTTGGAGTGATTTTGCAAATGATTTTGCAACACCCTTAATTCCAATGGTTTCTTCCACACATCAGAGACATTACTTCAACTATACCACATCACTTCATGATCAATATTTTCAAATGAACTTTCATGCATTCAAATGCATTTGGAATTCATCGATAAATCAAATGGAGTTTGAATTTGCATTTCAAATGCAATATACTCCTTTTAAATGGAATGCTCAACACATCAGTACCTTGCACATCACCATTACAATCTTATTCATGTGATTATGCATTGTACATTATGTTGATCCTATGATTGTCATGTTGCTGATAGAAGTGGAGCCGGAACTCGAGATCACCTCCTTCGTTGAAGACCTCGTGACTGAACCTCATCAGCAAGGCAAGCAAACCCCATTGATCATGTCTATAAAATCCCACTTCCCTCTCATGTCTCGCTTATGCATTGTTTAGGATGATCACCATGATAACGTTTCTATCGCATAGTTGAACCCATATCCTTTGCATGACCTATCATCTTGTCACAGTAGTAAGCAAACCACAATCCTAGCAGATGTAGGAGTTGGTTGATATCATGTGGCCCCTGCAACTGTTACTGCTTATTGCATGCTTAGTGATACGACGAGATTGCTTTTGATGTGAGTCGGGATGATGGTAAACATGGTGTTGATGAAAGTGAAATGTGTTGGTGAATCTACCCTAATACAAGGTGAACGATGAGAGGCTGTGTAGGAGTACACAGTGGGTTGTCTCGTTGAACACCGCCTTAAGTCTGAGTTCTTGTGTGGTGATCCAAGAAGAAGAGTACAACCACACATTGGGCTCACTGACCCCTCTCGACCTAGTACCTCACCCCGTTCGAACCCCAGGAGTCGCATTAGTTCGGAGTTCTGGTAGGGCTGTGGCACGGTCTGCGAAGTGGATGAACGGCTTTTCAAGACCGGCTTGGGACCCTGCACACATCGTTTGAGGCTGTACTGGAACCTCGGCCGGACTTCCATACGGATCCCCCTCAGATAGGCGACTCTCTGGACTAGAACGGAGCTGTGGGCGAAGTGTTGTGGTGGCATCCTCGCTGTCACCTCTTGAACGGTGACATGCAAAAGGCGGTAACTGATGACACGTGTGTGTAGCGGTACACCCCTGCAGGGTTAACAAAACTATTCAAATAGCCGCGTCCGCGGTTAAGGACTGCTTGGAAAGCTTAGCTTGATTATTAGACAACTTGAACTGGATACTTCTAAAATACACCAAGATAAGCGTGAATGCTATGGTTTGCTTCTCGTGGGGAAGTCGAGGAAGTAACCATAGTGGTGTAATTGGTTGAAGAGATGTAGTGGACTCGTGTACGCTTCTTACCTCAAGTCTGGTACTCGTAGTTCAGGATTAGCCAAGTCAAAGCTGGCACTTCTGCAAGTGAAACCCCACCTCCCTTTACCTTGATACATGTGCATGAGTAGTATAGCTCCTATGTAAGTCTTGCTGAGTACGATTTTGTACTCACGTTTGCTTAATCTATGTTTTAGATGAACCCACCGATCCCGATGGTGACTTTTAGCCGAAGCTCGAAGAATGAAGACTCAGACCAAGACCAAGCTAGTGTAGTCCCAGTCAGACGACTGGTTCCCTTGTGGAGGGCTTGTTTTTAGATAAGGATTCTCTAAGCCATTTGTTAAACTTGTCTGTACTCAGACCTACTTTGCTTACGCTTGTCTATTGTAATGTTGGATCACATGCTTGTGATCTCTGTGTGCACTCTGTAAGAGTTATTAATAAAGTATATACTTTGTAGAAAATTGCAATGATACCTGCTATTCATACAAGGCATGTGTGCTGCGTGTATGTTTATAACATGCATGTCTTAGTATGGGTTTTCGAGACCTTAGTTGTGATCTGGCTGGCGGTCTTTTATACACCAAGTGGCCCTTAGATGTGCGCAGCTTGGGGCATCGCGATGCGATTGCTCGAGACTCCGTCTCGTGCACACTTTGATGTATGATCGAGCCCGCCCTAGACCCCGACTAAGTGATCGGGCTGGAGTAAGTCTATGTAAGGGTTATAATACAATCGATAGTATGGTTGAGGCGACTTGTCTATGAGTATGGGAGTTCACCACCCATATCATTTAGACTTGTGTGCGGACGATGAGGACCCATTTTAGCTGATCATCCGGCCTGGATGGGATGCCCCTCACGTTCGATGCTTTCCGAGAACGTTCTGTGCTTGGCCTTGTCTGCTTAGACAAGTGGGTACGGTTCTCGGCTCTCCATATGATTGTGTTGTAGCGAAGCTTGCATATGCTAACCTCGGGTCCCGACAGACTTGGTATCAGAGCAGGACTGACTGTAGGATTATCAGCCTTGGCCGAAGTCGAGTCTAGCCTTCTATAGTTATATAGTTACTCTGGTATATAAGGGAACAACGTAAGGCTTCTTTTTCTCCTTACCCTCATCGTTCTGAGTTCTGAGTCACCCTCATCTTATTCTACGGGAAGATAGGACTAGGCTCACCTCTGTCTGATTAGAACATCTCGTTGTTTGCTTCCTTATAGCCGTAGGAAAGTTGTGTCCGGTTTCCTAGCATTGTTGTAATGCTGATTTCTTACATCGTATTATGTAAGTGTTGTATCTACATTGAAAGAAAATTGTTTTCTTGCAATTACAGCCGTTATGCTGTCCGAATCATTCCAGGTTTCTTCAAAATCTGATGCATTTGCAAAATCCTTCTCCCCCTTTCGGTTGTCCTTTTAGAAGATTTCTAGGTGGCATTCCCGACAGTTCTATAGTGTTTGATGTAGGTTTTGCTCTAGGACCCTATAGTGTTTCATTTGCAGCTCTTACCCCACTTTGGATGTCTTCTAGCAAGAAGAACCACACTTAACTATCGTGTTGGGGTACTTTGCTACTCTGACATATCTGTTGTAGCCCCTAGTAAGCCATGGTCCTCCTCTAGGAAAACCATCCAGTAACCCAACTCTTTAAACCTAGCCACCCGACAGATGTGTAGAGTTTATAGTGGATCTTGCCCGAGGAACCACACCAATTTCCAGACGCCCATACAAAATGGCCCCACGTGAGTTAACTGAGCTTAAAACCCAACTGGAAGCTTTGTTGGAAAAAGGCTTCATCCGCCCTAGCTCATCGCCTTGGGGTTGCCCCGTTCTGTTCGTAACGAAGAAAGATGGAACAAAAAGGATGTGCGTAGACTATCGCCCGCTAAATTTAGCGACGATAAAGAACAAGTACCCACTGCCCAGGATCAATGATCTTTACGATCAACTTGCAGGATCCTCTGTCTTCTCCAAGATGGATTTGAGATTAGGTTATCATCAAATCAAAATCCGAAACGAGGACATCCCAAAAAGGCTTTCACTACTCGTTATGGTCTTTACGAGTACACCTTCATGTCCTTTGGTTTAACCAATGCCCCCGCCACTTTTTCACGCATGATGAACTCGATCTTCATGGAGTATTTGGACCAGTTCATCGTGGTTTACCTCGATGACATCCTTATATACTCGAAGAACGAAGAAGAACATGCCGAACACCTAAGGCTGGTATTGATGAAACTTAGAGAGCATCACCTGTATGCTAAATTCTCCAAGTGTGAATTTTGGCTACCAGAAGTGACCTACTTAGGCCACGTGATTTCTGCAAAAGGCATTGCTGTGAATCCCGAGAGAGTTCAGGCCGTCCTTGACTAGACTCCACCTGAATCGGTTAAGCAAGTTAGGAGTTTTCTTGGCCTAGCCAGCTATTGTCGTCGCTTCGTCGAGAACTTTTCTAAAGTTGCAAAGCCTCTAACTGAACTCCTCAAGAAAGATAAGAAATTCCTATGGACTCCCAAGTGCGAGGAAAGCTTTCAAGAGCTGAAAAGAAGATTGACTTCTGCACCCATACTTGCACCTCCAGACACCAAAAAGGATTTCGAAATCTATTGTGACGCATCACGGCAAGGGTTAGGATGCATACTTTTGCAAGATCGACATGTGGTAGCTTATGCTTCACGCCAGTTGCGGCCACATGAAGAGAACTATCCTACCCATGACCTTGAACTCGCTGCCGTAGTTCATGCCCTAACAACTTGGCGACATTACCTCCTTGGTAATCGTTGTGAGATTTATTCCGACCACCAAAGCCTCAAATACATATTCACCCAGCCAGATCTTAATCTCAGGCAAAGACGCTGGATTGAGTTGATAAAAGATTATGACTTAGGAATTTCTTACACCCGAGGCAAAGCCAATGTCATGGCTGATGCACTAAGTCGTAAGTCATACTGTAACAACCTCATGTTACAGCAGTATCAACCACTTCTTCATGAGGAATTTCGAAAGCTTAATCTCGAGATTGTTCCTCGTGGATCTCTTTTCAACATGGTGGAGAAACCAACCCTTGAGGATCAAATCATAGTTGCCCAAAGACGTGCACGAGGTGTACGCCGGATCAAGGAGAACATTGCTAGCGGAGTTGCTAAATGTTTCTCCACAAATAGTAAAGGAACGGTATTCTTTGGAAATCGTTTGGTAGTACCTAAGAATAGGGAACTAAGGCAACTCATCCTCAAAGAAGCCCATGACACAGCCCTCTCGATTCATCCCGGTAGCACAAAAATGTACCGAGATCTACGCCAGAGATTTTGGTGGACTAGGATGAAGAGAGACATTGCTCAATTTGTTGCTGAATGTGATGTTTGTCGTCGAATTAAGGCAGAACATCAAAGACCTGCTGGTACACTTCAACCTTTGCCTATTCCAGAGTGGAAATGGGACAAAGTCGGTATGGACTTCATCACCGGCTTTCCAAAATCCCAGAAAGGAAATGATGCCATCTTCGTGGTCATTGATAGACTTTCCAAAGTTGCTCACTTCCTTCCAGTTCGCGAGTCTATAACTGCTAGCCAGTTGGCAGACTTGTACGTCTCTAGAATTGTATCCCTTCATGGTGTTCCTTTGGAAATCAATTCTGATCGCGGTAGCCTTTTCACCTCTAGATTTTGGGGAAGCTTCCAGCGTGCTATGGGAACTCATCTCTCCTTTAGTACAGCTTTTCATCCTCAGTCTAGTGGTCAAGTCGAAAGGGTTAACCAAATTATGGAAGACATGCTCAGAGCTTTTGTTATCTCATTCGGAAAGAATTGGGAGAAGTCTCTTCCATTCGCCGAATTTGCTTATAACAACAGTTTTCAATCTAGTCTGAACATGGCTCCTTTTGAACTCCTTTATGGACGACGATGTCGAACACCTTTAAACTGGTCAGAAACCGGTGAAAGACAATTCTTTGGACCAGACATGATCAAGGAAGCAGAAGAGAAAGTTCGCATTGTTCGTGATCGTTTGAAAGCCGCACAGTCTCGTCAGAAAAGCTACTATGATCGTCATCATAGAAAGGAAAGCTACAATCTGGATGAGAAGGCTTACCTCCGGGTTACTCCTCTGAAGGGTACCCAACGATTCAGTATCAAAGGCAAGTTGGCCCCATGTTACATCGGACCTTTCCGCATTCTCGCTAAACGTGGAGAAGTTTCCTACCAACTTGAACTACCTCCGCACCTTTCCCGAGTACATGATGTATTCCATGTGTCACAACTTAGGCGTTGCTTCAAGGACCCCATCCGCGAAGTCGACCATGAAACGCTTGATCTACAAGATGACCTTTCTTATCAAGAATACCCTGTTCGTATTCTTGATTCCGCAGAGCGTGTCACTCGCCGAAAGAAGATCAAGTTTCTGAAAGTTCAGTGGTCACACCACTCTGAGAGAGAAGCTACGTGGGAAAGAGAAGACCGTCTCAGTGCTGAGTATCCCTCCTTCCTCCCGCAGACTTCTGAATCTCGAGACGAGATTATTTTGAGTGGGGGCGAGTTGTCACAACCCCAAGTTAGGTATGTGCTAGGATCTGAGGTACCTTGCATTCATGCAAAAATTTCAAATTGCAATTCAAAAATGGGGAAAAGAAAGCCCTGAGAAATTTTTCAAATGGCCAGATAAAAATCTTTTTCCAAAAACCATTTGAACATTTGGAAAATTCCTATAAATGGTGTTGATCATTTTAAAAATGGTTTGGGAGCAATCCCATGCTCATGGAATTTTCTAATTTTCAAACAGTGCCTTGGAAAATTAAATAAACCCCTATTTGATTTGAAATTCAAATTATTTGAATTTCAAAATTTCCCAAAACTTGTGAGTGGCTAGTGTTATACCATGTAAGGTCACATAAAAGTTTTGAGGATTTTATAAAATGTTTTGGTATTTTTACCAGAGCAAAACAAAAGGCAGAAAAACAAAAACAGAAAGAAAAATAGAAAAGGCAAAAAGTCCAGCCTAGCCTACCTGGCCCACCTGGCCCAGCAGAGGCAGCCCAGCCCAAAGGGGCAGGGTCGTCTTCTCCACCAGGCCAGGAAGGCAGGAAGCTCGCCGGCGAGCCGGCATGGCTGCCAGGCAGCTGCCTGGCTGCTCCCCTGCCGCCTTCTAGCGCCGTGGAGCCCTGGGCTTCTTCCCCCTTCCATTTCCCCCTCGCCTGGACCTCCTCCTCTCTCTCCCGTGCGAAACCCGTGAGAGCCCGAGCGCCCCCGAGCCCGCCGTCGTGCTCCGACGTGGCCACCGTGCCCCTCCCGGCGAGCCACCGTGTCCGGGAAGCTCCCCGTCGTCGACTTCGTCGATCTGCGCAACGAATCGAGCTCCAGAGGCCCCGAAGACGACGCCCGCATCAAGATTTTGCTCCGGCCAACCGTGACACTCCGGCGAGAAATCCTCCGCCGCCTTGCCTCCTCCGGCCTCCTCGAGCTCGCCACTGCCATCAGGGTGAGCAGGCGGTCTTTTCCCCTCTCTCCCCGCTTTTTTCCGAGCACCGTAGCGCAAGGAAGCCTTCACCAGTCGCCGACCGCCGCTGCACCTCGTCGCCGGCGACGTTCCGGCAACCTCTCGCCCCTCCCGTATGCACGGCTCGATGCGGACGAGCACGGGGGTCATTCTGATGCCCTCCCCGTGACAAAGCGACGCCAAATGCCCACTCCGGCAAGCCCTCCGCCGTGCTATGCCCACCGGCGTCAAGCCGCCGGCTGGATTAGCCATTAGGGCTAAGTACCAGCTTAAACACCCCCCACAGTGACCGACAAGTGGGGCCAGCCACAAATTAACCCCTCGGGTTAATTTTAAACAGGGGGTTAACCCCCACTGTGGCTGACAGGTGGGGCCCCCTAGTCAGTTTGACTGGTCAGCCCCCCTGCTGACGCAATAAATCAAAAAGAATTAAAATAACCAGAGAAAATTCCAGAAAATGCAATAAACTTTGGAAATTCATAATTAATTCATCCTAACTCCAAATATAGCAAATAATATGTCTAAAATTATCAGAAAAATACTAGGATTCTGAATATGCAATTTGTTTTCATGTTTGACCATTTTAAAATGGGTCAACAGTAGCAAACATGCATATGGATCCTTTTCAAATTCAAATTTGGAGTGATTTTGCAAATGATTTTGCAACACCCTTAATTCCAATGGTTTCTTCCACACATCAGAGACATTACTTCAACTATACCACATCACTTCATGATCAATATTTTCAAATGAACTTTCATGCATTCAAATGCATTTGGAATTCATCGATAAATCAAATGGAGTTTGAATTTGCATTTCAAATGCAATATACTCCTTTTAAATGGAATGCTCAACACATCAGTACCTTGCACATCACCATTACAATCTTATTCATGTGATTATGCATTGTACATTATGTTGATCCTATGATTGTCATGTTGCTGATAGAAGTGGAGCCGGAACTCGAGATCACCCCCTTCGTTGAAGACCTCGTGACTGAACCTCGTCAGCAAGGCAAGCAAACCCCATTGATCATGTCTGTAAAATCCCACTTCCCTCTCATGTCTCGCTTATGCATTGTTTAGGATGATCACCATGATAACGTTTCTATCGCATAGTTGAACCCATATCCTTTGCATGACCTATCATCTTGTCACAGTAGTAAGCAAACCACAATCCTTGCAGATATAGGAGTTGGTTGATATCATGTGGCCCCTGCAACTTTTACTGCTTATTGCATGCTTAGTGATACAACGAGATTGCTTTTGATGTGAGTCGGGATGATGGTAAACATGGTGTTGATGAAAGTGAAATGTGTTGGTGAATCTACCCTAATACAAGGTGAACGATGAGAGGTTGTGTAGGAGTGCACAGTGGGTTGTCTCGTTGAACACCGCCTTAAGTCTGAGTTCTTGTGTGGTGATCCAAGAAGAAGAGTACAACCACACATTGGGCTCACTGACCCCTCTCGACCTAGTACCTCACCCCGTTCGAACCCCAGGAGTCGCATTAGTTCGGAGTTCTGGTAGGTCTATGGCACGGTCTGCGAAGTGGATGAACGGCTTTTCAAGACCGGCTTGGGACCCTGCACACATCGTTTGAGGCTGTACTGGAACCTCGGCCGGACTTCCATACGGATCCCCCTCAGATAGGCGACTCTCTGGACTGGAACGGAGCTGTGGGCGAAGTGTTGTGGTGGCATCCTCGCTGTCACCTCTTTAGCGGTGACATGCAAAAGGCTGTAACTGATGACACGTGTGTGTAGCGGTACACCCCTGCAGGGTTAACAAAACTATTCGAATAGCCGCGTCCGCGGTTAAGGACTGCTTGGAAAGCTTAGCTTGATTATTAGACAACTTGAACTGGATACTTCTAAAATACACCAAGATAAGCGTGAGTGCTATGGTGTGCTTCTCGTGGGGAAGTCGAGGAAGTTACCATAGTGGTGTAATTGGTTGAAGAGATGTAGTGGACTCGTGTACGCTTCTTACCTCATGTCTGGTACTCGTAGTTCAGGATTAGCCAAGTCAAAGCTGGCACTTCTGCAAGTGAAACCCCACCTCCCTTTACCTTGATACATGTGCATGAGTAGTATAGCTCCTATGTAAGTCTTGCTGAGTACGATTTTGTACTCACGTTTGCTTAATCTATGTTTTAGATGAACCCACCGACCCCGATGGTGACTTTTACCCGAAGCTCGAAGAATGAAGACTCAGACCAAGACCAAGCTAGTGTAGTCCCAGTCAGACGACTAGTTCCCTTGTGGAGGGCTTGTTTTTAGATAAGGATTCTCTAAGCCATTTGTTAAACTTGTCTGTACTCAGACCTACTTTTCTTCCGCTTGTCTATTGTAATGTTGGATCACATGCTTGTGATCTCTGTGTGCACTCGGTAAGAGTTATTAATAAAGATGTATACTTTGTATAGAATTGCAATGATACCTGCTGTTCATACAAGGCATGTGTGCTGCGTGTATGTTTATAACATGCATGTCTTAGTATGGGTTTTCGAGACCTTAGTTGTGATCTGGCTGGTGGTCTTTTATACACCAAGTGGCCCTTAGATGTGTGCAGCTTGGGGCATCGCGATGCGATTGCTCGAGACTCCGTATCGTGCAGACTTTGATGTATGATCGAGCCCGCCCTAGACCCCGACTAAGTGATCGGGCTGGAGTAAGTCTATGTAAGGGTTATAATACAATCGATAGTATGGTTGAGGCAACTTGTCTATGAGTATGGGAGTTCATCACCCATATCATTTAGACTTGTGTGCGGACGATGAGGACCCATTTAAGTTGATCATCCGGCCTGGATGGGATGCCCCTCACGTTCGATGCTTTCCGAGAACGTTCTGTGCTTGGCCTTGTCTGCTTAGACAAGTGGGTACGGTTCTCGGCACTCCCTATGATTGTGTTGTAGCGAGGCTTGCATACGCTAACCTCGGGTCCCGACAGTTAGACCAGCATAAAATATACCAAGTAATTCATTCTTAGGGACCACATGTCCCGGTCTAGCCTTGATCAAACTGCAATAACTCCCCCAAGCTTTAGGGAGGTGCTCATCCTGCAACTGTTTAAAGTTATAAATTCTTTGTAAAGCAGCATCTTGCATATGAGCAGGAAAGTACTTATTGACAAAAGATTGAGCTAAGTCTTGAGGACTCTTAATGGAACCACATGGTAGTGCATCATACCATGCTTTAGCACCCTCCTTCAAAGAGAAAAGAAGAAGCTTCGTTACATAAAAGTTTCGTATCTTTTCATCGGTAGTAAACAAGCCACCCAACTCAGTGAGTTTGGTCAGGTGTGCAATAGCATCATCATTTTCTCTGCCATAAAAGGGGTCAGCTTCAACTGTATATATAAGTGAAAGATCAACAGAGAAATCATAATTAGGATCATTGATGTATATAGGAGATGTAGAAAATTCAGGATATGAGTAATCTTGTTCTTCATGGAGTGTTTCCCAAGCATATTCTTAACAGCACGAGGGTCAGAGTGAGCACACTCTATAAGTTCCCTGCATAAATCATCATCAAGAATAATATAATCAACCTCAAGGAGTCTCTCCTTGAGTTCACTCAAGTCTGTGTAACCAAAGGTTTTTCAAGTGGGGTAATGTGTAGCAGGAGTTTCAGTCTCGGACTGTTCTGCAACCTTAGCAATTTGAGATTCAAGATAGCGACCAAGAAAAACAATTTCATCAAGAGTAGTGGAAGCATCATAAAAATTATCAGACATAGTAACAGACTCAGTAGAAGCAACATGTGGTGGTGGTGAAGCAAACTTACTTATAACTGAAGGTGAATCAAGTGTAGCACTAGTGCTCCGAACAATGCCTTTTCTTGTAGTATATGGTAAGATCGGAACCTTGGGGTCTCCTTTCTTACCCATAGTGGATAAAGTGCAGTAGGCAGATACTTCAAGTAAACTTGTAAATAAAGCTATGCTCCCCGGCAACAGCGCCAGAAAATAGTACTTGATGACCCTCAACTGTAGGAGATCGAGATAGTCTTCGCGGGTAAGATAACCCAATTTATTGATTCGACACAAGGGGAGCCAAAGAATATTTATAAGCTTTAACAGTTGAGTTTTCAATTCAACCGCACCTGAAATATAATGGTTGCAACGGAATATTAATAGCAACGGTGATATTGAAGTGATGGTGGCAACGGAAATAGTGGTGGTGAAACAGCGAAAGTAAAACAACAAAAGTAAACTACTAGTAACCAGCAGGATTAAAACACTGTAGGCTAGGGAGATGGATGGTTGGGCGCTGCTTGGATGAGAGTGAACATGTAATAGATTCTAACACGGGGCAAGGCACACAGAAAAGCAAGGATCATCTAGGAAATATCAAACATTAGGCATGCATCCCAAGGTAGTTGTACGTTCTTGCAATAAGAACTTGCACAACATCTTTTGTCCTACCATCCCGCTACGAATGGGGCCAAAAGGAACTTATGGAGATTAAGGTGCTCCTGTCAAAGAGCACCGGAACAAAGCATTTACACTCAATGGATACATGGAATCCTGAAATTATAGCACATACCCTTTGGTGTCCCAAGCTGTCACCTTTGGGCTCGTCGGTTCCAGACCATAATAGGTGCATACAACTCATAGATAGGATCAAGAACACAAATAAAATCATGAAAACACAAGTAGTTCAGATGTGAAAACATGGCACTCGGGCCCAAAGTGACAAGCATTAAGAGCAACAGTTGTAGCAAAGATGATAAACACCAAAGTAGATGGTAAGCAACATGCCCCCAACAATCTGACGAACTATTACATGATCTAACTCATCCAATCCCTACCATCCCCTTTGCCTACAGCAGGGAATTACTCTCACATGAAAGGATAAGTCATGGAGGGATGATGGAGTGACGACGGTGATGACGAGGGCGATGATCTCCCCTCACCGGAGGACAAAACACCCTCCAGTTAGCCCTCCCGGAGAAGAACAGAGGGTGGCGGAGGATCCGTGACGAGAATTGGAAAAGAGACCTCTGTTCTGGGGTTTCCTCGCGACAGGGAAAAATAGGGGCCAAGGTAGGGCACTAGAGTGGGGAGGACCCACCCAAGGAGCCTCGCGGCGCGGCCAGGGGGTGGCCGCGCCTGCGGCTCCCCTAGTTGCCCTCTGACCCACCTTCTGGTCCTGGGTCCCTCTGGGTGCGTGGATTTTTCGTGATTTTTCATGGAATTTTATGAGACACCTAAAAATCCATATTCCTGCACACAAGAAAACCATACAGGCAGCTCTGCTGAAAACAACGTCTGTCCGGGTTAGTTTCGTTCAAATCATGCAAGAATGAGGCCAAAACAATAGCAAAAGTGTTTGGAAAAGTAGATACGTTTGAGACGTATCAGAAGGCTATGCTCAAAATTTTACTTCTTTTTATTGAAGATGTAAATGTTGTATCTAATTAATAAAGTTCAGTTCTTTTTAAAAAAGAAGAACGATAGCACCAACGTCTTGCCCGGGCACGTTTTTTGTGGGAAAAATGCCGTTCTGTGATTGATGGCACGAGAGAGTATCTTTTTCTCGCCCCTCGTTGGTTGCCCCAAGTGGAAGGTTGAGATGTAGCCTAGCAGCAAATTTCCCTTGGTGAAGATGCCAAGGTTATCGTACCAGGAGGACTCTGAATTCTGCAAGTAGGTGT
Organism: Bromus sterilis; assembly: GCA_950022295.1. Taxonomy (NCBI): domain Eukaryota; kingdom Viridiplantae; phylum Streptophyta; class Magnoliopsida; order Poales; family Poaceae; genus Bromus; species Bromus sterilis. Next base: position 338,119,045 of record OX465596.1, on the reverse strand, counting down.
CAACGGCGCCAGATATTAAGTTGCCTACAGGATATGACGTTGACGTCAACCTGCACACAGAAACAAATAACTTTTCTCCCAACGAGTAGCGAGAGGTTGTCAATCTCTCCGGCCTTGTCGTTTACAAAGGATCAAACACACAGAGGAAATAGTGATGGTGATTGCAACTGAAAGGAAATAAAACAGTAAAGATTTCAGGTGTAAACAATGGTGGAAATATGGACCGGGGTCCCATGATGTTCACTAGTGGTCACTACTAGGATAATGGCCTTCAACAGCGGGGGGTAAAGGTCCATCAGCAGCGCGGGGTGACCGCGCTGTAGATAATGCGCTGCAGCTAACTTTTAGCAGCAGCGCATGTGACGCGCTGTAGCTAACTCCTTAGGTTACCTATCAATGTCGTTTAACATCGCGGGTTTTCTAAAAATGATGGACTAGTGACAGAATAGTAAAAAATCTCATCATGTTCGAACCTTTTACATATCCCGAAAACAACTCGACAACAAATGGCACATTCGCCGGCATCATAAAAGTTTGCAAAGCCAGCTAAATCTTTAAGAACTTCGATGTACTCAGCTTGTTCATCCATTGTTAGGCCAAAGCCACCATTATAAAAAGCATTATCAAACATCTTGCGTATATCCTTCGGAGCATAGACATAAACTGGAAATTATAAATAAGTTGTCAACTTGGGAAGCAAGGAAATCAGGAAGAAAACAAGTCAAATTTGTTTAAGAAACTCATGTTGACATAGAACCATCTTCTTGTCGTCCACTAGCATCCAAATATCGTTATTTCGAAATTTAATACCATCTCGACAACGAGGTCCAAGATCAAATGTTATTTGCATACCCTCCTCTAATGCATATGCCTTCCATAATGCATACCAATTTGGACAAGCAAAATAAGTGCACCAAGGTTTATTAGTGACCTCGATCTTTAAATTTATACCATGTTCGTCGTCTTTAGTTTGAATTCTTTTGTTTCATTCTTTTACCAATCATTGAATTTAATAAAGTCACATACGTGACGGCTTGCATAACATGGGATGCGCTGGTTGATTATAAAAAAGTTACACGTCAAAACAAAATTTTAAGTGAAGCATACTTAAATAAGAATATGTCGGAGAAGTTGTATATATTGTTAATTTTTTGAAGTCGCGCCTAAGCGTGAGGGAGAAGTATCTTTCTTCATCCCCATCCAACTTTCGATGCTTGTCGCACCGACCTGAGTTGTCGTCACAATAGTCGCACGGGGGGATTCTATCGGCGTCATTAGCCATTTTCTGTGTTCATAATTCAAAAGATTAGGCCATATACACAAGCAACACAGGGATGGAGCAAGCGAGCCAAGTAAGATGCACAAGTTCCTTACTTGTGCATATCACAAGGCTCACTCGACCAACCCTGCAGTGACATGGTGTCACAACGGTTTTAATTATTCTTAAAAAGGAACACACATATCGGTTTTTGCCTCATACTTAGGTTCAACACACACAAGAAACTACGGGGATGGCGTTAGCGAGACAAGTAGGATGCACAAGATTCGTATTTGTGTATATCACAAGGCTCACTAAACTCATCCATGCTGTCACATTGTGTGACAACGGTTTTAATCATCGGCATTTAAAAAAAAGCAAAAATGATGAAGTCGAATAAAATTTAACAAAAATATTCTATTATATAATATCACTAATATATCCCGAATAATCCAATCAATGCCACAATAATATCACCAATACATTTCGACTACAACATCTCGGAAATTCACTACTACATCTCGGAAAATCAAACTCGACGACGACCCGGAGCCAAGCCGCGGCCTGTAAACACCCAAAGATAAGGAACCGCCACAGGAACATAGCTCAGGTGAGAGCCGTGAAGAACCTTCCAGGTATTGGCCGTGGAGAACCCGGCGTCCAACGCAACCAAGTAGCGACGGACGTGTTGGTCCTCCTCCCTGACCTGGCGACGTACCACCTCCTCGAGGGCCGGCTCCGTCTGCACCCTTTGTGGCCCATGCGACCGCCACCAAAGAAGCTCCGGGTTGACGACAGGACCCGGAATCCTCACCAAGCGACGCGCCCGAAGACCACCTGTAACAGCCCAGATTTCACAAAAATTAAAATTTTGGTTTCGGTGTGAATTGTTTGATTGTCTGATTTGTTTGCGGTGTTTGCGTCCCCGATTTATCGATCGGCGATTATTTTCCCCCCTCTTATCTCGTACCGGACGGAGACCGACCCTTTTCACCCTAACACTCGACCTTTGCGACACCGGGTTTCACCCGATCACCGTCGCAAAACCCGCACAAGACCAGTCGTAGCCAACGGAACGAAAACCCCGTTTAATAATTAAGCGGGATATTTTTATAGAGCGCCGGAAAGTGTTCTCGGAACGGTTCCAACGCGAGGTGAACACCGCCGGCTCGACGCGCTGTTCGCGCAGTTCAAAGTTTTACCCGAATCGGAGGTCCTGCGGACCACCGGCGGTCAGAAATGTAAACACCGCGCGCGAGAGAGAAAAACCGGGGATGTTTTTGCAAACTGCCAGCCACCTGGGCTATATAAAGACCACCACTCTCCCACCCCTTTCTAGGGTTTCCCTAAGCCAAAATAGGCAGCCACCAGCCCCAGATCTGGAATTTTGCTCCAAAATTACCGAATTTTCGCCCAAACCCTAGCCCCATCTGATCTGGACCGTCAGATCCGGAGATCCGACGGCCCAGATGCGCCCCTAGACCTCCACCCTCTCTCTCCTCTCTCTCCAACACCTGAGCTCGCCGCCGCCGCGTGGAGGCCGCCGCCGACGGCACCGTGCTGCCCTGGGTCGCCTCCTCTCGCGCTGCCTAGCTCTCCTCCCCGTGCGCTCTCACCTCCCTCCTTCTCTGCCACACAGGGCCGCCGCCAGTCGCCGGAGCCAACGTCGAAGCTCGGCGCCACAACCATGGCCATGCCGTCCCGGCAGCTCAACGTCGGCGCCACCCTTCCTCTGGATCCAGCCGCCCCGAGCACCACTCGTACCGCCTCGGCTCCCTCCTCGCCGAAGCCCCCTCGCCGGAGCGCGCCGGAGCGCGTCGGCCCGCCGGCCGTTGTCTACGCCGTCGCCGGCGTTCGTCCCCGCCGCCGCCGATCCAATCGGGACGGGGCGCAGCCACCAATCGCCGTGGCTGGGCCGGCCTGCCAGCGCAGCGGCCCACCTCGCCAGCCTGGCCCCCCATGGCCTCTCCAGCACCAGCCAGTTGGGCTTCGGCCCACTTGGGTGAGTGGCCCGACCTTCTTTTTTTTCCTTGGTGTTTTTCCTTTTTCAATTTTCTGCTAAGTCCTTAAAAACTGTCTGCTGATTCATTTTTGCGTTGTAGTTTGCGAGTAAACGGTAGCCCGGATGACGTTGCGCCAAAAAGGGAAATTGTTTAGTTTTGTGGGTACTTCAGTTCATATTTTGTGAGCATTTTGATTTGAGGCCATCTTGATGTTGTTAATTACTGTTGAAGTGGGCACCAGACTGTTAACTGCTGCTAATTTCTGGAAATTGTTGTTGTTGTTATTTTATTGCAAGTTTGATTGATGATTGGGACACATCAATGAGGCCTATGCTATTAATTCTTGGTGCATATTGTTAAGCATCATGTCTTTCAATTCTATGCATTCACATGTCATATTTGCCTGCAGCATGATGTTTGTTTCATCACCCAAAGTAGCTACCCTGCTGTTAGTGTGCTGATATTTATATAAAGTTGCTACTTTGCTGCCCTATATCTTTTTAACTGTGCATCCTATTGAGCATTGCAATATGTCATTTTGATCTATGCCATGTCTACTTCCATTATATGTATCGCATTGTCATGTTTACATTCCTGGTCATAGTTATGTTTAGCTCCAAAGTTTCTATCCTTCTATTGTTGACAGCCACCTCTGTTTTCACTAAGTCTGTAACTTTTTGATGCCATGTTGCTTGCTTAATATATTTTGATCTGTGATGCCTATGACCTTGATTCTTGTTTGTACCTGATCACCATCATGTCTACTTCATGCCCATCTATTTCTATGTCATGTTGCTGCACATTTGCATATAGTTTTGCTCCTGTTTATAAAGCATAAAAATAACAGTTTCTGCCATGATTTTCTGATTTTCACTAAGTCCAAGACCAGTAATGTTTTATTGCATTTTTCATGGGCTATAATTAATTGTTCATGATGCTTATTTGCATGATTATTTTTGCCATGCCTTCCCTGCCATGTCTACTTTAGTTGCATATAATTTGTGAGCATGTTTGCATTCATTATCCTGTTTATGCATTTCTCTAAAGTGTGCTTCCTGATGTTGGCAGATTGTGTTCCAAACTTGTTTTGATTATATTTTTTTAACCGTAACTCCGTTTGGAGTGTTCTTTATATGTAACTTGATTAGTTTTTGTGTACTTTGTTTTATGCTATTGTTTGATGTTGTTAACCAACCTAAAATATGGTTTAGGGCAGAACAGTACCAAATCTTTTAATTGTCGTGGGGTACTTATGTAGCGACCAGATCCGAAGGGACCAAGTCTCTGTGCTTAACGTGCTAGTCCCTGGATCAGTTTGCTAGCACACACAGTACTCGATGAAATAACAGAAGTAAAACATGTCTTTATTACATCGAATGAAGTAAATATTACAATAATAACATGGCTTAAGGCCATCTAATCAAATACTTGCGGAAGCTATAATAGTAGTAGTAGCGAGTCCATCCGACTCCACGGCAAAAGTTGAGTATAAGACAGCGACCTATTCGCACCTTACTCCTCGTCAGAACAATCTGCAACATGAATAAGTTACAGCCCCAAAAGGGGTCAGTACTTTGATCGTACGGCAAGCCATATCACAGAAAGAAGTAAAAGCCCTGTAATACATGCAATTTGGCTGGTGTAGCTTCTACATTTATTTTTGCAAAAAGCTAATTTTCCCTATAGAATAATAACAACTAAGTTCTACAATAGCATACGATTGAGATGGGAAACCCCACTCAATCTATCCCAAAGTGATTAACCCAATAAATTAATTAAAGATGATGAGACAAATCAATATTTCCACAACTAGTTGCTCAAATTGTCCATAACCGGGGACACGGCTAATCAATTAGTTTTACACTCTGCAGAGGTTTGTGCACTTTTCCCCACAAGACTCGATCGCCTCCTTTGTAGTTCGTCACACTGCACGATGTATGACAACTGGAAGATCGAGACATGGTCTTTCAGAAGAGTTTCCCTTACTCCGGTAGCACCCATCCCACCTATTCACATCTACTTTCGTAGCGCTACCTAGTAAGAGTCCCTACAACTGATCAACCAAGCCAGAGCCCATAGTAGCTTGTGGCTGCACACGTAAGCTTCTAGGTATGTCAATACAATCAGTCCCTTTGAGCCTGGGTGGCTTTCCGCAGTCATCACTGGCCACCTCCAGGATGCTCGCAACCATCCCACCCAGGTAGTTCATTAACTTTATCTTGGTCCTAATTACTACATTATCACTCATACCTCATAATGATTCACTTCCCAATCCACGTCTACTTAGCATAGCAATATTCTAACATACGATGGTGACAATGATGTAAGGATCAGACCTACCTCAATGAACTACTGGGTGTAATAGCATAGCATAACCTATCATGCAATCTAAAGAAGAAGAACTAATGCATTGAAAACATAGGTAATAGGGAGTATGGTCAAAGATATGACTTGCCTTGCTGTTGATTGCAGAACTCTAAAGATTGGTGGTACTCTGCTTCGCACTCCGGACAATCTATCGTGAGCAAATAAAGATACACACAATCAATACACAACCAAAAGCAAAACAATGTTCAAGAACTCCAAAATAAAATCCGAATAAAAGATTTTGCAAAACAGATCAAGATTGATTTTAAAAGTGGGTTGCAAAGTGTCTAAAATATAGGGTTTAGCTAGGGTTTTAGTTCGCAAAAAGAATTAATCAAATCCGAGTTGTAAAACAAAAGTTACGATCAACTAAAGTTGAAAATAGAATCTGATCAGATCTGAATATTTTTGAAAATACCAAAACAAACTTTATGGTTGAACTGAAAAGAGGGCTTCGAAAGAAAACCGTGGGCTTTGGAATCACGCAAAACGGATCTACGAGTAAAAAGATATTACTAGAACAGTTTTGCGTAGGATCTAGGAAAAAAAATTGATCGAACGGAAAAAAAATAATTTTCTCAAAACTTGAATCTACAGTACACAATATTTAGAGGGTTTCAAAACAACGATTTGGCCGCTTGTTTCATCTAAAACGGAGCAACGGATAAAAAGTTACGGCGTTTTTACTAACCGCGACGTGTAGAATAGACGCGACGAAGACGACAACTCCGGCGATCTTCGGCGTCAACGAGGACGTCTAGTATGTAGGGCTTGATTAGAAGATCACAATGGTGGTGGTGATGATCTCCAACGTCGTCCGTACGGGCGTGGCAACGCGGTGAACCGAGCGCGCTCCGATGAACTCCCGCGGTACGCGTACAATTTGGGGATCAATCTTGCGCAAGAAAAGAAGAGGGAAAAAAGATGTCAATTAGATGTACAATGAAGAGAGGAGTCGGTCTGCAGAATTTGGGGTCAAGGGAAGGCTCACCGGCGACGGGATCTACCGGCAAAGTCGAAATTTTTCGTCGAGATCTATCTCGAAATTGGCTCGATTTGGGACGGTTTGGGGCGAAATTTTGTGGGGAATCGGTGGAGGGGGTCATGGGGTATTTAAGGGACAAGATTTCGTGGGCAGGGGGCAATCGGAGTGGAGTCCCAAGCGGAGACGGTCGCCGGCGTTGCGCGTTACAGAGTCCGTTGTTGACCCTGCTTGTGTTCGTGTTGGAGAAGAAACCAGCACAGGCACGCACGTGCCGGCTGGCTCGGCCGCTGGCCTGGCCCGGCTGGCTAGCTCGGCCGGCCGGCCGGCCCGTTCAGTTTTTTTTTTTCACGATTTTTTTTTTAAAAAAAATATAGAGGTATTTTTAATATAATAAAAATAGCCCCGAAAAAATAACATCTTATTTTTTTAAAAATAATAAAAATACGTAAAACGTAAGTACGTTTATATAAATATATACGTACTTTTTTTTAGCTTCAAAGAGTTTTATAAAATAAAATACAAGTCAGAAAAATACGAAATAAATTTCTAAAATCTTAGAAAAACATAAATAATATTTTCAATAAGTTATTTATATAAAATAAAATACTAAAGAAAAACTTTATTCAATAAATTCAAATAAGCTTCTCAAATAAGATCCAAAATGCACACAAAAAAATGATATGCATATGCTCTCTAGTAACTCATCCAAAAAATAAATTTGGGATGTTACAACTTAGTGTTATGCCATGTTTAGGTTGTGCCTCACCTAAATTGACTAGCATAGATAGTTTCCTTTATGCTTCACCTCTTGTCATGTTTGTGTGCTATGCCATGTTTGAGTGAGATGCCATGTTGATGGTACGATTTCTCGCCCCCTCGTTGGTTACCCAAAGTGGAAGGTTGAGATGTAGACAGCAGCAAGTTTCCCTTAGCGAAGATTCTAAGGTTGAATGTCGAACCAATAGGAGTCCAAGATCGACAAGTAGATGGTTCGGAAAGTGATGGGCCTTTGATAATCAATTTCTTCTCCTGGACCTGCACACACAACAGATAGATTTGCTCTCAACGAGTAAAGAGGAGTTGTCAATTCCTCCGGCCTTGTTGTTTACAAAGGATAAAATGCACGGGCTAATAATTATAGTGATAGCAACGGAAAAGTAAATAAAGCAGTAAATTGATAGTGGGTGTAAACAGTGTTGGAAATATGGACCAGGGTCCTATGATGTTCACTAATGATGCTCTCTCCCAAAAGACGACAAAATAGCCATGCAAGGTAAACAAATTAAAGCTGGGCAATTGACAGGATTATGTGCGCAAACCAATGCTAATTATGCTATACAGAAAGGAAGAAGCTCAAAAGCAAGGGCGGTACGCCAAGAAAAGTAGACCGAAATCCATCTGCATCTACCTACTAATCATCCACATTGAGATATCTATCCAAAACATCTCGCTGGTATTAAGTTGTGAATCCCACCCAAAGTGTAAACTCAAAGCAACGGACAACTGCATTAAAGAACTGTGCGTAAAGTAAACAATCCTTGCACCCGCAAGTACAGGCACCGTTGTTTTCCCCCTTGTGGCAACAGCACATCCCCTAGACTCATGGTTCTGTCACTCAAGCTAGTCATCAGGGGGCATGAACCCACAATCATGCATAACGCTCCCTCTTGGAGTCACTACCTACTACTTGGTGAAAGCAATAAACAGCAACGGAGAACATGCAAGAATGACTCTAGAACATAAATATAAAAGAGGAGAATCAAATAACTCAAACACAATCTGAACATAATCTCATAATCCATTGGATCCCAGCAAACTCAGCATAGCAACAGCAGACATATTACATTTGTGCCTCGATCATGTAGGGTAGCTCACGAGGTCTAATCCATGAAGAACAAAGAGGGGAGGAGAACATCACATAGCTACTGATCATAGACCCATGGTCCAAGGTGGACTACTCACGGTTCATCCGAAAAGCATCCATGGTGGTGGAGAAGCTCCCGGAGGTGGTTCCTCCCTCCGGCAGGGTGCCGGGAAGAGGTCTTCCGGTGCTCCCGATCTAGGAAGCGCAGTGGCGGCGGAACAGAGGAGAGATCTCGAAAAAGGGTTCCCGTCATAGGGGTTTCACGTCACGAGGAATAAATAGGCGAAAGGGGCAGCCAGGGGGCCACCAAGGGTCCAGGCGGCCCCCTGGCGCGGCCCCACCCTAGGGCGTGCCGGGAGGGCGCCTGGGGCCCTGGTGGGTCCCCTCTGCCCCCCCCCTCGGTGTTTCCAGATGCTTCTTCTGCGCTGATTTTTTTGGATTTTCCCGAATTTTTGGGGCACTTTTAATATGTGGGAAACCTGAAATAGAAAAACAGCAGAAAACAGGAACTGTCACTAGGGTGCAGTGAGTTAATAGGTTAGTCGAAATATGATCAAAATTGTATGGAAGTTCATCAATATCATAGCAATATCACACAAAAGAGGCATGGAGCAAGCATAAATTATAGATACGTTTTGGACGTATCAACATCCCCAAGCTTAATTCCTGCTCGTCCTCGAGTAGGTAAATGATAAAAGCATAATTTCTGTGGTGACATGCTAACAACCATATAAGAAATTTTAAGTAAAGCAATCAAGGCATGTAATTCAATTCAAGTCATAACAGGCAAGAGTCTATATTTAGCATTGAAACAAGCAACATAAGAACATAAAGGTGCAAGAGCTCTCGCTGTCCGTGACTCGAATGTCTCCAAATGGTGTTTGCGTGCAAGAAAGGGTATAGGGTGTTGGGTCTCTCAGTAGAAAACAATAATTTTTCTAACTAGCGTCGCCCTTAACCAAAGATCTATCTAGCTGTATTGCTGTAACGGAAAGACTTGCGGAAACATACCTCGGGGTGTAGTCGGTTGCGTGGGAAACGTTCCCGCAAACGTGGTTGATGAAGCCGTAAACCTTTCACAGCCCCCTGGCTGTGTTAGCACCCTGATGGGGTGATAGTGCCGCACGTGCAGAACCTCGTAGTACTCGCACACGTACGGACTCGATGACGACCTCCGTTCTCCGATCCAGCTAAGGTGGCGGAAGTAGACCTCCCGGAATCGGAGTTTCGGCAGCACGACGGCGTCCGCGTAGCAGAGAAACCTCAATCCCAGCACAGGTTCCAGACAAGGGGACCCCGTCTTGAGAGAGACGAGAGTGGGGAGAAGACCGGTGAAAACCGATCTCAATTCGGAGTAATATTGAATTCTCTGCAAATTTTTCTGTCTTAAAGAAGTGCACCCCTGCCCATCTTTATATAGGCAGACGGAAGGAGTCAACCCCCCCCCCCTTCCCTTGGCAATGTGGGACTAATCCCTTTCCAAGGGGGGAGGGTGCGGCTAGGAGGAGGGGGGAAGTGGGGCGCCACCCACATGGGCCCCAAGGCCCATGGCGCCCCCCCCCCTTCTTTTTCTTTTCCTTTTCCCTTTTTTTCCTCCTTCCCCTAATGGGCTTCTTTCACAAATAAGGCCCATTGCACTTTTTAATCTGAAATAAATTATTATTAATTATTAATTCACTTAATTAAAAAAATAATACATATTATTTCATCTCCCGATGATCCGCAACTCCTTCCAGCTCACTCTGAACGTCCTTCGGACCAACACGGAACTTTTCCGGTACGTCTTTCTCTCTTCTTCGGTAACTCCGATAGTTCCGAAAAGGTCTCCGATATTCATCGAGCCCTTAAGTATGTTACCCTACGGTCCGAGAACACTCCAGTCATGACCGAGATAAAGGCTACGACCAATGATCAATAGCGGGACCTGGATGCCCATAATGACCCATGTGCATTCCGGAAGTAACTGATTGAACCGTACACGTTGTATACCTATCCCTTTGTCATGTGATACTAGATTAGTCCAAGATTCGATCAGCTTCATCCAATGCATTAGTTCTATCTTGTTACCGACAAATCTTATTCACTCGTTCCGTGATATTCATCCTTGTGACCTAGTCACACGATGCGCAGCTTTATGGATGCAATCTCACCGAGGTGGCCATGAAGTATCTTTCCATTATATGGATTGACAAATCCCGCTCTTGAATCAACACTCCTCAACATATCCTCAGAAGATAGCAATTATGTGTGATTTCACGGTCAAAGGAACAGGCTACTACGTTCTGTAATTACAACACTGAACTTTTACGATTTGATCATGTTGCAATGCTTGCATTGGTTAATGTTCATCACATCATTCATTCAATGAGGTGACCTTACTGTCAATTGACTTGATTTTCCATGATCGTGAAACCACAATCATCAGTTGACGATAAACCAGTCATCATGAGAGGCTGACTAGGAACTCTGGTTGTTTCTATACCACACCTGTATCATTGTTTCACTGATACAGTTCCAGCACAGTATGAAACTGGTCATGAACTTATTTAGATATATTGGAATAATCATGTATTATTTGCCTCTAGAGCATATATCCAACAGTCTCCCAGTTGCACTACATAGCAAATAATCTAGCTGCATATTTTCTCGATCATAATCATCTTATCATATAAGTGTTTATTGATCATGCTTGCTCATGGAAGAGGTTTCGTCAACGATCTGTACCCGTTCAGATTCGTATGTTCCTTTTGCAACAGGTATTGGTCAACTTGCTTGATATACCTTTCATTATCTAATAATGCTTGAATTATAAGTTTGGCGGGAGAGTGAGACTTCTTATTTTACAGTATTCTCTAATGACAAAATGGTTTTAGTCCCTAGAACTCCCATAGTCATGTATACTGAAAAATACACTCAGCCAGAAGTCTAAACTTCTTACGCTAAACTTTATTCAACCTTCTACTTCCTTAAGTAGATATTTATATTTTGTAGAGTTTTGGTTCGTGAAATTAGAGCTCACATTTCCTTTCTATTCCTTTTGGTGATATCTCTAATTCATATCGACCATAATAGGGCTTCCAATCGTAATCCAGTATTTCATTCAAGTATATTATCTTTTCTATCATTTAGAGTATTGTCCTCAGTTTCTCTTCAGATACTGAATGCTTGGACTTTGCTCAGGTTCTGTGTTTTGCCAACCAAGCACATCGGAACCTGTTCTTCTTCTAAGAACCTTTGAGTCATTCTGTTATTGGATTCACAACTTCCGTTTTATGGTAGAATCATATGTCAAAGGTCATATAGGATCACATGTCTTGAGACGAAGTGCATCCCTATTCTTCCATTAAAACATTATTTTGTGATATTAAGGTTTTACATCCTTTATATAATTCCTAGCCACAAGAACCTTTTCTTGTTTAGGATATCATTCCAATCCTTTTGATGTTCATTACACGTGTCCTAATCTATCCTTATAGATTTTAGTGTGTGACACATCTGTATTTCGTTCATATAAGATTCTCGTAATCCTTTCCTCTTATTAGCCTTAATCTCCATGTATATCAACGTATATATATATGAGATTGTCTTCACATATATCATCGTATATATATGAAATTGACATTCTGCTCCGACTCAAATATATCTGACATATATCTGTAAGTAAGCTTTTATGAAGTTTCTATTCTAATTATGTCAGACATAATAATATTGCTCCCAAAGCTCCCACTCAGAAAATGCTCTCTGCATTCCAAGTTTTCAGGAAGTCTCCAAAGCTCCCACTCAGTTTCATGAAATTGCAGTCCATCTCAATATTTTGATTACTTCAAAATCACTTGATCAAATCAAGGTTGAGAGTTTCTGCCTTGAGGTACTATGGTCCATCTTATCGAAACATTCTTTCGTTATGCCAATTGCTACTTCTCTTCAAATTCCACAACTTGAATGTGATGCAATTTCAAGCTATGGTCCCTTCATAGTGTTCGTGAATGAAATACCCATATTGATTTAGCATTACTACGCTTCCGTAGTCAATCATTATTGAATTTAGCCATAACATCTTTTATGTGCCAAATCATGCCTTTATGTGTTGCATCATTCTTAATAACTTCCTGGTTATTCGGAATGTGAAATAACTACTTTATTTCATAGGATGTGAGCCATCCCATATGCAACTCAATATGATTTCATTTCTCCTCGTTTCCTAGGTAACCATCAATCCTTCGTAATTTATGAGCAGTGTCCCTTTTGTTTCACATAAGAAGACTCATGACTATGGTTCTGTACAGAATGTATTCATGACAATTTTCTTATTTTTAAACTAAGGCTTTAACTAATATACCATGATCATCATCAATAGCATATTTCCTCTTCTCATGGAGTCATTTCAGCGGAACGTTTTCCGTTGCGTTACTCTGTTATCTGGAGGCAGGGTCAATCACCCTGGTGAAAGAATTCACTTTTCTCCCATTGGTTTATTCCTTGAGAACCATCTTCTCATTCACCAATTCAAGCAATACAAGTTTTGCTATTTGGTAAGGTGTGTTTTAAAATTTCTCACAACTCTAATACAAAGAAAGTTATATCATATGAAACTTCTAGAAACTTTCTAACACCATCATCATATGGAGTCATCAGCTTCATTAAATTCAGAATGGCTTCCTTATTTCATGAAGTGGGTGTTTTAACTTAATAAATTATAACAACTTTGTTCATTCAAAATAGCATTAGCGTGAGGGGAATGTATTTAGACCATACTACATTTTAGTATGACTACGAATGGTTCAGGTGCTTGAGCACTTTAAACTTCCATCATAATTTGTGGCATTATTTCCACAAGTCTCCCATTTATGTCAACTATAATACTCATCACTTTGATCACATCATGGTGATTTGTATTCTTATATCCAACTTCACTGTGATTCCGTAATCTCAGATTTATGATCTTAATTGAATGCCTTGTTCAATTAATCATGCCAAGCATCTTTAATGATTATGCATGCGCTTGGTTAATACATCATTTATGTACAATGTTTGGCGCAAGTTCTACTTTGCTAGAACTCCGTCATTAGTCATCTTGGTTGATAATAAATTCATGAGTTAATAGATCGAGTATCTAATGACTTCATCATTTATGAATTCATCTCATGCATTTAGTATAGTTATGACTTTTGACCTTATTGTTATTCATAATAAATTAATCATTAAACATTGAATATCACTTGACAATTATGGTGTTTTATAAATGCTTCTATCATATTATAAACTCAATTGCAATCATAGTATAAGCACACTTTATTCATCAAACTGGAACAACTGACTTGTCTCAAAACATGAATAACTTTGTCTCACGAGATGCAAGACATACCACTAAGTGATCATATTCGATTGATTACAAAAGATTTATCTAATACTCTAAGTATATTTCTATGATAGATGTCTTGGTGAAACCTTGGTGGCCATCAACTGTCTTGGTTGCCATCAATCCTGGATCGCACCTCTTCCCGTCCATGCAACGGTAGGCCTTGTTTTCATAAAACAGAACAAGTATCAAATACTTATTAAACTGCAAATGTTGTATAAGGGAACAAACATTTATAACAAGTATATCAAATATAAACCTTCTACATCAACAATTTCTCCTTCAATGGGTTCAACCTCTAAATCTCGGAGGTTGACCATGAACTCAAAGAACTGAAGGCTTTCACCTCTTCCGAGATAGTCATGGACAAAGTCTGTGTAACTCGGTGGAAGCGAGTGTAGCACCGTGTTTATAGCATACTCCTCTGTGGTCCAATAGTCAAAGTCCTCCACGAGTTTCAGATGTATCCCATGCATCTTGGCTACGTGAGTTTTCAGACAAGTGTTCTCTTCCATCTTTGTAGTAAGAAACTCATTTTCTAACTCAAATCTGGCCACTCTGAACTGATGTATAAACAATGACTTCATCATGTCGATTGTGTCAAACGTGTCCATATCCGCATGTTTTTCACGTAAATCTTGCGGAAAGCTAGTTTCTATGACACTTTTAACCATGGCGTAAGTCCTTCGACGATTATGGTAATCAGGCATTACTTTTTCATCCATGATGTCTACTGGAGGGTCTCCCATACGCTCTTGTATCACGAACAAGAGCGTATGGGATCTCTTGAGCACAGTCCTAAGGTATAAGTTCCAATCAACGAAATTCGACCCATCATCTTTAAGTCTTTCACCACGTAAGAAAGTAACCAATCCATGATACTGATTCATGTCCATTTTAATTTTCTACAAAATATTTGCAAGGAAAACAATTAAGACTAGTTCACAACAATGAGTTCATAATAATCATATTATAGATAAGCTCACACTAAAACAATCATCCCTAAGAAGTTTTAGTGATTACATGATCCAGATTCACTATCCGTCCTTGAATATCACAACGGCCGACGGATTAGTTTCAAAGGTAGACAACTAGTTTGTGCGATCACATCCTATATGTGACTCATGCTCGATCTTTCGATCTCTATAATTCCGAGGCCATATCTGCATATGCTAGGCTCGCCAAATTGACCTTAGTGTTATATGATGCTTAGCAAGGCCATATCGACATATGTTAGGCTTGCCAGGCCCAACCTCATGCGAACTCTAATGTATGTATGACACCCGATCGTCACGGCCTGCCTATCATAAAGAGAACCTTCCAGGTGGTGCACACTTCGGTAGAATACTTATGTTTGTCATTCTATAAGGGATCATCTTATTTAATGCTACCGTCGTGTATCCTATACTAGCAAGTTTTAAGATGTATGATCATGGTGGCACTAAGTCTACAGTGTCTCCATTTAAGTTTGTTTCATCATGATGAACGTTTACTAGTTTCTAGTAACACATAGCAAAGCTATCACTACATCAAGATCAAGCAAACAACAATAGCCCCCTCTGCAATATAAAGTTAGACGCATCTATTTTGTATATTGCATGTTTTACGTGACTGCTAGGTTTTTTCATAGATCAACCGTTTCTACGAACATTGAACCACAACGTTGATTATAGATTGTCTCTATTACACCCCCATACGGGGCCCTCCGTTGCAAATGCCATATCCCCTAAAGTAAGAGAGACAGGCACCCCCCAGAGCCACTTTATACGGTACAAGTTGTATGTCAAGCGTGGAACCAGTCTCGCGTAAGCGTACGCGTAAGGTCGGTCGGCGGTCGCTTCATCAAACAATGACACAGATATAACAAGTACATGTGAGAGGGTAACAATCGTAGAATCAACGCCCACATCACCGATGTGTTCTAACTGTACAGAAATATGAAGCATAGATCTAGCTCATGATACCGTTGTTGGGTCTCGCAGCAGAAAACAATAGTTTTTCTATCTAGCGTCGCCCTTAACCCAAGATCTATCTAGCTGTAAAGCCGTAACGGAAAGACTTGCGGAAACATACCTCGGGGTGTAATCCGTTGCGCGGGAAACGTTCCCACAAACGTGGTTGATGAAGCCGCAAACCTTTCACTGCCCTCTGGCTGTGTTAGCACCCTGATGGGGTGTTAGTGCCGCACGTGCATGTAACAGCCCAGTTTTTGCAAAAATTAAAAATTTTGTTTTCAGTGTGAATTGTTTGATTGTCTGATTTGTTTGCGGTGTTTGCATCCCCGATTTATCGATCGGCGATTATTTTTCCCCCTCTTATCTCGTATTGGACGGAGACCGACCCTTGCCACCTCGACACTCGACCTTTGCGACACCGGGTTTCACCCGATCACCGTCGCGAAAATCGCACGAGACCAGCCGCAGCCAACGGAACGAAAAGCCCCGTTTAATAATTAAACGGGTTATTTTTATAGCGCACCGGAAAGTGTTTTCAGAACGGTTCCAGCGCGAGGTGAATGCCTCCGGCTCGACGCGCTGATCGCGCAGTTCGAAGTTTTACCCGAATCGGAGGTACTGCGGACCCCCGGCGGTCAGAAACGTGAGCAACGGACGCGCGAGAGCAAAACCGGAGATGTTTTTGCAAACTGCCAGCCACCGGGGGTATATAAAGACCACCACACTCCCACCCCTTTTCTAGGGTTTCCCTAGTCCAATTTTGCAGCCAGCCCCCTCACATTAGCCCCAATTTTCGCATTCTGCCCATTTTTGTAGCAAACCCTATCCAGAGCATCCTGGACCGTCAAATCTCGCGATCCGACGGCCCAGGGAGCTCCCAGCCACCCAGCCATCTCGTCCTCTCTCTCTCCTCCAGCGCTCGAAGGCCTCCGCGCCCGAGCACCTGCCCGAGCAGGCCACCTCGCTGCCGGCAGCAGCCACCCCAGGTCTCGCCTCGCGCCCCCCTTCTTTCCTCCTCCCTTCCCTCTCCTTCTCCTCCCCTCTAATTCCCTCTCTTCTCTCTCTGCGTGCAACACAGCCCGCCATGGCTGCAGGTCCGAGCCGGCCGCCCCATGCTCCTGGCCTCCCCGCCCGAGAAGCCACCGGATCCGCTGCTCCCGCGCCGGATCCGCCGCCGCACGACCGTCCCCGGCCTCCCTGCGACCCCGGCGCCACCTTGCTCCTCGCCGGCAGCCAAGCACCGCCGCCCCTGCTGTCTTGGTCGTCCTGGACGAGGAAGAGCGTGCTCGTCCGTTCGGTCGCCTGCCAGGTGGGCCGGCCTCCCAACACCAGCCGCGGCCTGACTCCCTCCTCGGCCCAGCCGGCGCCCAGGCCTAGGCCGGCCACCACTCCAGCCAGTGGGCTGAGGCCCATGGGGTGAGGCCCCCCCCTTTATTTTTTTTCTTTCTTCTGTTATTTATTTATTTTTGCTGCTGTGCACTGTTGGGCCCAATAGCTAGATTCGGCCCGTTTAGTTTTTTTACCTGCTAGGTTTTTTTTATTTAATTGGCAGATTGTATTGTTTTTTTTGCGGTGCCCGTAACTTTTTAACCGTAGCTCCGATCGCGACGCGTAAAATATGAAATTTGCTTAGTTTTGTGTGTAGTTAAATAATTTGTGCTCCTTTGCCATGTTTGGCCTTGTTTACATGCTGTTTGACTGCTAATTACACTGCCTGCCACTGTAAATTGTAATTGCTATATCTTTTTAACCGTTGCTCTGTTTAAAATGTTCTTTATATGTAAGTTGACTAGAATTGCATGTAGATTTTGTTTATGCTGTTCTTTCTTGCTAATAAAAATAATAAAATATTGTTTAGGGCAAAAAGGTACCAAATGCAATAATTATCGTGGGATCCGCAATAGTTTGCATGTCTAGGATTTCACCCCACTTAAATTGACTAGCTTAGGTAGTTTATTTATGCTTCACCTCTTGTAATGTTTGTGTGCTATGCCATGCTTGTGTGAGTTGCCATGTTAACAACCTTTTTCTCACCTTGTGTAGCTAAACAACTTGAACCACTGTAAATGTGCGGTATCGTCGTGTGTGATGAGTACTCCACTTAAATTGTTAGTGACCGCTCTCGATGGTAGGTGAGATGTCTCGTGTTGCTTCTTGTTGATGCTTGCTCGTGTTTTCTTCGTAGTAATAGATGCTCGCTCGTTGATTGCTTTCCAGTGTTTAACGTCTTGTGTGCCTCGCGGGTACCTCTCGGAGACGATGCGAGCTTGCGATCAACTACACCTTCGGAACCCGACTTATCAACAGGCAAGGACTATACATTACTTATGATCCATTCTATTTCAACCAGCGGTTTTCATGCTAGTATAGGTTAGGTTCGATGTTTGATCCTACCACATGTTTACAGCCTCTTTCAAACCGATACAGCCATGTCCTTTCCCAGCAAACCTTGTACTGCTATGTTACTATTGCTCGTTGCTCAGCCCCTGCTTAGTATGCATGCTTAGGATGCTACGATGTTACCCTGTTACTCTTTGGTTTGGGATATCACATTATTATATTGTTGTTGATGATATGATTATTATAATGTTGACTATATTCGACGAAGGATGGAAGGTCTAGGCTATCCCGCCCCGACGCTTTGTTCCATTCGAGTCACCTAGGATCCGAGTTCCGGGTATTGGTTTTAAGACTGAGCGTGCCTAACCGCGTGTGGGATTTTATGGGGTCCCCTTTTCTTACCTATCTAGCTTCAAACATTTCTAGTGGTGGCCCGAGCTGATTTACCATTTGAAACCCCGTGTGTGTGCTTGGTGGATCCCCTCGCAATTTTTAAACAACCCGGACCAGCGGAGACATGGTTTCCCTGTTGGTCCACCTTTGACCGGCGAGGGCCCGAGGCCTCACGTGAGGCGTCTCGGTAACCCAAACCCTGTTGAGACGGAAGAGTCCGATCCGAGAGCGTGGCCAGCTTTTGGATTGGGTGTCGACTCCCCGGGGGCCACCCGGATTTGTTCGTTGTTAGTTAGAGGGACCTGTCGTTTCGGATCTCTTGGAACTAAATCATAAAATGGTTGCCTGTGATGGGTAGCAACTGAGAGAGATGGACGTGCGTGTGGAGCCTCGTAATGGGCAGTTGGTACACCCCTGCAGGGTTAAATCTTTTCGAGAAGCCGTGTCCACGGTTATGGACGACTTGAGACCTACTCCTTGTTCATAGACAACAACAACTGAGATAATCTTAATATAGTTTGTTCAACGTGTGTGTGCCTTGATTGCTTCTTCTTTGTCGGGATGCGAAGAGGAGGACAAGGATAGGATAGGTGTTATGTTTGCGTATGTAGGTGGATAGCAGACTTGTTGGAGGCGATTCCTCATCGAATGCATGGCTCCTTATCTTACTCTCTAGATCGTTAGCCACTTCATAAATGCTAGTGCGGCAGCAACCTCACCACTTACCCCATCCTTACCGTAAACTACTAGTTGTCCTAGAATGATGAGTGATGAAGTCCTTGTTGGGTCAGATGACCACTACAGTTGGATGTTGACTACTTCTGTACTCATGATACTACCCCCAAACTCTTTTCAGGGTTCTGATCGAAGACAGGTACAGTGATCGACGTTTCACGTGGAGACTCGACGACGACTAGTTAGGAGGATCCCGGCGGAGGGCCTGGACCCGTGTGGTTATGGGATCGATGTTTTTCTCTTTGCCACTAGGAATTTGTTTGTAGTCTGTACCCAGACATGTATATTCCGCTGTTGTATTGTATTAAGGCAGTTGTATGCCGATTGTATGAGATATTGTATCCTTGTATCTGTAATGTTGTGATATCATGTTGGAAATCCGGGGCATATGACTTCGTCATATGTCGCGGTGGGACCGATATGTGCTTCGTCCCCGGATCTGGGTGGAAACACCTAGATCTGGAACAGTACCGCATATCGGGCCTTACAGTGCAGCACCTCGTAGTACTCGCACACATACGGACTCGATGACGACCTCCGTTCTCCGATCCAGCGAAGGTGGCGGAAGTAGACCTCCCGGAATCGGAGTTTCGGCAGCACGAGGGCGTACGCGTAGCAGAGAAGCCTCAATCCCAGCACAGGTTCCAGACAAGGGGAGCCCGGCTTGAGAGAGACGAGAGAGGGGAGAAGACCGGTGAAAACTGATCTCAATTCGGAGTAATATTGAATTCTCTGCGAATTTTTCTGTCTTAAAGAAGTGCACCCCTGCCCATCTTTATATAGGCAAACGGAAGGAGTCAACCCCCCTTCCCTTGGTAATGTGGGACTAATCCCTTTCCAAGAGGGGAGGGTGCGGCTAGGAGGAGGGGGGGAAGTGGGGCGCCACCCACATGGGCCCCAAGGCCCATGGCGCCCCCCCCCCCCCTTTTTTTCTTTTCCTTTTCCCTTTTATTTTCCTCCTTACCCTAATGGGTTTCTTTCACAAATAAGGCCCATTGCACTTTTTAATCTGAAATAAATTATTATTAATTATTAATTCACTTAATTAATAAATAATACATATTATTTCATCTCCCGATGATCCGAAACTCCTTCCAGCTCACTCTGAACGTCCTTCGGACCAACACGGAACTTTTCCGGTACATCTTTCTCTCTTCTCCAGTAACTCCGATAGTTCCGAAAAGGTCTCCGATATTCATCGAGCCCTTAAGTGTGTTACCCTACGGTCCGAGAACACTCCAGTCATGACCGAGACAAAGGCTACGACCAATGATCAATAGCGGGACCTGGATGCCCATAATGACCCCTGTGCATTCCGGAAGTAACCAATTGAACTGTTCACGTTGTATATCATTCCCTTTGTCATGCGATACTAGATTAGGCCAAGATTCGATCAACTGCATCCAATGCATTAGTTCTATCTTGTTACCGACAAATATTATTCACTCGTTCCGTGATATTCATCCTTGTGACCTAGTCACACGCTGCGCAGCTTTATGGATGAAATCTCACTGAGTTGGCCATGAAGTATCTTTCCATTATATGGATTGACAAATCCCGCTCTTGAATCAACACTCCTCAACATATCCCATCGGATAGCCCAAGATACACCTTTATGGTCATCATCTTTCAGTGTGACGGTTAATGCACTCAAAGCATCCTCAGAAGATAGCAATTATGCGTGATCTCACGGTCAAAGGAACGTGCTACTATGTTCTGTAATTACAACACTGAACTTTTACGATTTGATCATGTTGCAATGCTTGCATTGGATAATGTTCATCACGTCATTCATTCAATGAGGTGACCTTACCGTCAATTGACTTGATTGTCCATGATCGTGAAACCACAATCATCAGTTGACGATAAACCAGTCATCATGAGAGGATGACTAGGAACTCTGGTTGTTTCTATACCACACCTGTATCATTGTTTCACTGATACAGTTCCAGCACAGTATGAAACTGGTCATGAACTTATTTAGATATATTGGAATAATCATATATTATTTGCCTCTAGAGCATATATCCAACATAGGGATATACGAGAAAAAGTATTTTTGTGTTGAGAACTCAATCTACTAAAGTTTCACACTTGGTCTTCTTTGGAATCTTATCTTGACTCATCCCCAGACCACTAGCCAGGTACAAGTCAAAATGATCCACTCCTTTTCGAAATTTTGAGCACTCATGCAATGGATGAGCGTAAGCAAGAAAGTTGACACCTAGGATGGCAAAGAGAGAATATGGTGGAGGAGGAAGACAAAAAGGTGTGAAAGGCTCACATCAATGAGGACAATCATAGGCGAGAGAAAGCCAAATGATAGATAGGATGTGAGGAGTAGGGATTGCCATGCAACGGATGCACATATCAGCTAAGGTAATCTATCCAATGGAAATAGTGGGTGTGCATCCAACTTGCCTGCTCAAGAAGACCTAGAGCTCATTTGAGGAGGCTCATCATTGGAATATACAAGCCAAGTTCTATAGTGTGAAGGTCCCCACATAGCTATATGCATAAATGATAATCTCTATGGCGTACAAGATATAAGAGGGAGTACGAGTGTGGATCTCTCAAAAGGAATAGTAGTGTGCGCCCTTCTCTCTTTTTATTTCTTTTTCTCTTTATTCTGTTTTTTTTTGTATTTTTTGGTGGCCTCAATGGCTCTTTCTATTTCTCTCATTTGTCCTCTTTGGGATCTTTTAATTTGTCCTCTTTGGGATCTTTTAAGTTGTCCACCTTGGGATCTTTTCCTCACTTTAGGGGCAACACTCTATATATTACAAAAAGTATAGATGATCTTTCACACTTTACAAAAGTACTCAAATCATAAAGAAGATGTAACTATCATGATGTATGCAAATGTATGCCTCTGCCAATGTAGCAGGATATGCAATGATACTAGCGCGCCATGTAGCAATGATTAGGGCAAGGCCCAACTAGCATGCGGCTCATAGATCAAGCAAGTAGCATGTATGACATGAAGATCAAGTCATGAGAAGATGGATGTTGCATGGAAATATATCCCGGAAAGGCTATGGAAATTCCTTGATAGGTAGGTATGGTGGCTGTTTTGAGGAAGGATATAAGGAGGTTTATGATGACAGAGCGTATCATGCCTAGGGTTTGGATGTACCGGCGAAGGTGGACGCCAACTCTCGGAGTGAGAAGAAAGCAATGCACGGCACAGGAGAGGCTAGAAAAATATGGGAAGGTGGAAGTGTCAACTTTCGAATACTCACATTAGTCCGAAGAACTCATGCACTTATTATAGGTAACTCTCAATCTAATAAGTAGGTTCAAAAAGAGACAAGTACCCCGAGGAGGAGTGTATGGGGGTTTGGTTATCCTTGCGCATCCTCGACTCATGGTACGTGAGTGTACTCTAATATTCGACCCCTTAGAAGAGTAGTGATCCATCTAGTAGCTAAAGTTCTCAACTAATTTGTAAGTTTTGAAAATAAACACGGATTGCCCAAAATACGACATCTATCACTAATAGTCTAAATCTCTTGACATCAAAAGTACAAACATTACTCAAAACAATACCTCAAAACTATTGCAAGTTACTACTACAAAATAATAGCAACCTCAATTACCTACTTCAAGTTAAGACACAAAACTCGGTGCAACAGGCAAACTCTCCAAAAAAGATAAAAATGAAAACTCAAGAGAGTTCTAGCAACAAACTAAACAAAATATCTTTGAAAAGATAAGCATGAAAACTAAGAGCTAAACATGGCAGTACTATGAAAAAGATAAAGAACACACACAACAAAGATAAGAATGAAAAATCCTATGTTGTGTTCTAGATTTTGGAAGTGGACCGTGTTTATCTCCCACACAAATAAATCTGGGTTCTAACTTGTTATGAACAGCAAGAAAAGCTAAAGAAAACTAAAAATAAAACCTAAGAGCGAGACGCTCCAAGCATAGCACATAATGCATGAAGTGATAAAAATATAGTGAAGCGAGAGACGAACTGATAATTCTTGATGGAGAAGGGGATGCACGGGGGCATCCCCAAGCTTAGACGCTTGAGTCTCCTCGAATATTTATTGGGGATGCATGGGGGCATCCCCAAGCTTGAGAGCTTGACACTCCTGAATCTTCTTTCATCATCTTCCCTCGCACACTTGAAAACTCCCTTCATACATAACTCATCATAATCTGATTAGCGAGGTTAGTACCCATAATAAAATATATTTTTCTCTACTGGAAACAAAGATATTCATGAAGAGATACTGTTTCTCAAGATTTCCAAAAAGTTTTTTCAAAGAAAAAGCAAGCTTAAGGTTCACAAAATGAAGGAAAGGCAAAACAGGAAAGAATCTATGAAAAACAGACCAGCAGGTAGTAAAGAATTTTTTAGGGATACTTATGCAACTCAAATAAAAAAACTCATAACATAGGAAAGTTTCGTAATTGTATAGATCACGCTGTGTAAAAATTTCAGCTCAACAAGATGAACTGGGATTTTTTTGTGATTTTTCTAGTCACGAGGACAGAATCTGTTTTCTGGACAGCATGTCACAACTTTCACTTCCCTTGTCATATGAGGCTATAAATGGCAGAAAGCTTGAAAAGTAAAGATACAATGATGTTTCTACAGTAGTAACAATCATCAAGACCGCTAAAAATAGAAGAAAACAAAAAGGAAATCCTAAATCCGTTGCGCGCTGCCTCCCGAAAGCGCTTATTTAAAGCCATTAGCTAGGCTTAATGCAAATAGATCAAGTCTTTTCAAGAAACTAACTAGCCCGTGTAACGGACTCAAAAGGAAACTTAATCTTTTTCCTAGGGAAGTGTTCCATCCCTTTCTTGAGAGGGAATTGGAATTTTATAATCCCTTCTTTCATATCAATAATAGCACCCAGGGTGCGAAGAAAAGGACGTACAAAATAATTGGACAAGAAGTTTCACATTCAATGTCCATGATGGTAAAATCAACGGGAACATAATTGTCATTGACAATTATAAGAACATCATTGATATTCCCCAAAGGTTTCTTTACGGAAGAATCGACAAGACGAACATTGGGTTTGGATATCTTTAGGCTCACTTGTTTGGTAGCTTCTATAGTCATAGGGATTTCTTCTTCTATGGTTGAGGTCATAGCATCACCATTAATAGGTCCTATGGGACTAGGGGTGCATTGGGTGCTAAGAGTTTGGATATCCTCAACCACTCGGATAGTAGCAACAGTATGGTGTGTAGGAAGGCTCTTAATTATATCTTCTTTCTCTTTTATTATTGAAACCACTTCAGGTTTAGCCGCCATTTGGTTTATCAAAGTAGCCTGTGTGTGAGACATATTGGAAACTTGCGTTTCCGTGGTGGTGAGCCTAGTCTGGAGGTTAGAGATTTTAGTGTTCAGTCTCTCTAGTTGTCTACCAATGTCTTTTAAGATAGAAGTATGCTCATCTAATTATCTAGAGAAGGTCCTATTTTGTTCATACTGGGTGTGCATGTAGTTCTTAGTGGCCTTCTCTATTTCCAAAAGTTTCTCATAACTAGGCATGTCTCTATCTCTAGGGGTAGAGTTTCTGGTGTTAGGCTAAGTGTTGTTGTTCCCATAGTTGTTGGAGGGGAACGGTCTAGGGTTGCTACCAAAATTACTCCTATAAGCATTGTTATTGAAGTTGTTTCTAGAGATAAAGTTCACATCTACTTGATCTTGAGCAATCAAATAATTTAAAGGAACATCATGAGGATCAATAGGAGATTTCTTGGTAAGTAGAGACATAATCAAGTCAACGTTTTCATTTAGGGAGGAGATCTCCTCGACAGAGTTTACCATCCTACCTGTTGGAGCTCTTTCGGTGTGCCATTGGGAATAGTTGGTCATCATCTCATCGAGAAGTTTTGTGGCAGCACCAAGTGTTGTTGACATAAAGGTTCCTCCCGCGGCCGAATCTAGAAGGTTCCGCGAGGTAAAGTTCAAGCCTGCATAAAAAATTTGGATAACCATCCAAGTAGTCAAACCATGCGTAGGGAAATTCTTAACAAGAGATTTCATGTGTTCCCAAGCTTGGGCAACGTGTTCATTATCCAATTGCTTAAAATTCATAATAAAGCTCCGCAATTGGATAATCTTAGCAGGGGGTAGTACTTCCCAATAAAAGCATCCTTGCACTTATCCCAAGAATCTTTGCTATTCCTAGGCAAGGATTGAAACTAGATTTTAGCTTCATCTCTCAAGGAGAAAGGAAAAATCTTAAGCTTAACAATATCACCATCTACTTCTTTGTACTTTTGCATATCACAGAGCTCAATAAAATTATTTAAGTGCAAAGCAGCAGCATCTCTAGTACCGGAGAATTGATCTTTCATAACAAGGGTCAGCAAAGCAGGTTTAATCTCATAAGAAGGTGCTGAAGTAGCAGGTGTAGCAATAGGAGTGCAGATAACGTCACTGTTGTTGTGACTAGTGAAGTCACACAACTTGGTGTTCTCGGAGGAACCCATAGTAGCAGCAAGCAAGATAACTATTTTTTTTTTGATAAAGAAAACTAAAGAAAAAAACTGAAAGGTAAACTAACAAGACTAAAAATCAAAGATAAAAGATAGTGTGCAACTCCCCTATCTTGAAGAGTGGGTTCCCCGGAAACAGCGCCAGAAATTGCTTTTGATGGTACGATTTCTCGCCCCCTCGTTGGTTACCCAAAGTGGAAGGTTGAGATGTAAACAACAGCAAATTTCCCTTAGCGAAGATGCTAAGGTTAAATGTCGAACCAATTGGACTCCAAGATCGACAAGTAGGTGGTTCGGCAAGTGATGCACCGTTGATAATCGCTTGCTTCTCCTAGACCTGCACACACAACAGATAGCTTTGCTCCCAACGAGTACAGAGGAGTTGTCAATTCCTCTGGCCTTGTTGTTTACAAAGGATAAAACGCACGGGATAATAATGATAGTGATAGCAACGGAAAATTAAATAAAGAAGTAAATTGATAGTGGGTGTAAACAGTGTTGGAAATATGGACCAGGGTCCTATTATGTTCACTAGTGATGTCTCTCTCCCAAAAGACAATAAAATAGCCATGCGAGGTAAACAAATTATAGCTGGGCAATTGACAGGATTATGTGCGAAAACCAATGCTAACTATGCTATAAAGAAAGGAAGAGGCTCAAAAGCATGGGTGGTACGCCAAGACAAGTAGACCGAAATTCATCTGCATCTACCTACTAATCATCCACCTTGAGATATCTATCCAGAACATCTCGCTGGTATTAAGTTGCGAATCCCACCCAAAGTGTAAACTCAAAGCGACGGACAACTGCATTAAAGAACTTTGTGTAAAGTAAACAATCCTTGCACCCGCAAGTACAAGCACCATTGTTTTCCCCCTTGTGGCAACAACACATCCCCTATACTCATGTTTCTGTCACTCAAGCTAGTCATTAGGGGGCATGAACCCACAATCATGCATAACGCTCCCTCTTGGAGACACTACTTACTACTTGGCCAAAGCAATAAACAGCAACGGAGAACATGCAAGAATTACTCTAGAACATAAATATAAAAGAGGAGAATCAAATATATTACTCAAACACAATCTAAACATAATCTCATAATCCATCGGATCCCAGCAAACTCAGCATAGCAACAGCAGAAATATTACATATGTGCCTCGATCATGTAGGGCAGCTCACGAGGTCTAATCCATGAAGAACAAAGAGGGGAGGAGAACATCACATAGGTACTGATCATAGACCCATGGTCCAAGGTGGACTACTCACGGTTCATCCGGAAAGCATCCATGGTGGTGGAGAAGCTCCCGAAGGTGGTTCCTCCCTCCGGCAAGGTGCTTGGAAGAGGTCTTCTAGTGCTCCCGATCTTGGAAGTGCGACGGCGGCGGAACAGAGGAGAGATCGCGAAAAAGGGTTCCCGTCAAGGGGTTTCACGTCACGAGGAATAAGTAGGCGAAGGGGGGCAGCCAGGGGGGCCACCAGGGGTCCAGGAGGACCCCTGGCGCGGCCCCACCCTAGGGCGCGCCGGGAGGACGCCTGAGGCCCTGGTGGGTCCCCTTTGGCCCCCTGTTGGTGATTCCCGAAGCTTCTTCTGCGCTGATTTTTTATTGGATTTTTCCCGTATTTTTGGAGCACTTTTAATATGGGGTAAACCTGAAATAGAAAAATAGCAGAAAACAGGAACTGGCACTGGGATGCACTGAGTTAATAGGTTAGTCCAAATATGATCAAAAGTGTATGGAAGTTCATCAATATCATAGCAATATCACACAAAAGAGGCATGGAGCAAGCAGAAATTATAGATACGTTTTGGATGTATCACATGTTAACAACCTTGCTCACCTTGAGTAGGTAAACAACTTGAACCATTCTAAATGTGCGGTATCGTCGTGTGTGATGAATACTCCACTTAACCTGTTAGTAACCGCTCTCGACGGTAGGTGCGATGTCTCGTGTTTCCTTCTTGTTGATGCTTTTCTCGTGTTTTCTTCGTGGTAATAGATGCTTGCTCGTAGATTGGCTTTTCCAGTGTTTCCTTCTTGTGTGCTTCCGCAGGTACTCTCGGAGACGTTGCGAGCTTGCGATCGACTTCACCTTCGGATCGTCTTCTCATCAGGTAAGGGGAGCATATATCATGCTTATAACTTTCGGCTCACTCGCACCTAGGTGTAGGATAGAAGGATTGCTTGATCCTACCACTTCATATTTATGCCTCTCAAATAAACCCAAACAGCCATGTCCTCCTCATCCCAGCAAAACCTTGTTCGGCTATGTTACTATTTCTCGTTGCTCAGCCACTGCTTAGTATGCCTGCTAGGATGTTATCAACTGTAATCCTGTTACTCCTTGGATTGGGCTATCACCTTATTATATTGTTGTTGATGATATGATTATTATAAATGTTGACTATATTCAATGAAGGATGGAAGGTCTAGGCTATCCCGCCCCGACGCTTTGTTCCATTCGAGTCACCTAGGACCCGTGTTCCGGGTATTGTGTCTCTTGACGAGCGTGCCTAACCGCGTGTGGGATTTTATGGGGTCCCCTTTTCTTACCTACCTAGCTTCAAACATTTCTAGTGGTGGCCCAAGCTGATTTACCATTTGCAAACCGTGCATATATGTCTGTCAGGTCGCTCCTAGCAAACATCCTTTAAAACAATCCGGACCAGTGAGGACATGGTTCCTTGCTGGACCATCATGACCGGCTGAGGACCCGGTCTAATGTGAGATTAACCGGAAATCCAAACCTGGAGTCATACGGTAGAGACCAGATCGAGAGCGCGGCCGGCTCCTGAGCTGGATGTCGACTCACTGGGGGCCACCCTGATTTGTTCGTTGTTAGCTAGAGGGACCTGTCGTTTCGGATCTCTCGGGACTTAATCATAAAATGGCTGCATGTGATGGGTAGAAACTGAGAGAGATGGGCGTGTGTGCGGAGCCTTGTAATGGGAAGTTGGTACACCCCTGCAGGGTTAAATCTTTTCGAGAAGCCGTGTCCACGGTTATGGACGACTTGAGACCTACTCCTTGTTCATAGACAACAACAACTGAGATAATCTTAATAACTTGTTCAACGTGTGTGTTCCTTGACTACTTCTTGTTCGTCGGGGTGCGAAGAGGAGGACAAGGATAGGATAGGTGTTATGCTTGCGTAAGTAGTTGGTAGCAAGACTTGTTGGAGGCTATTCCTCGTTGAATGCTTAGTTCTTATCTTACTCTAAAATATACCATTAGCCACTCATATTTTGCTAGTGCGTCTACAACCTCACCACTACCCCCATCTTACCCGTGAGAAGTTAGTTACAAGACTTTGATATTCTCACCCCTTTTCTTTTCTTTTTCCTTTTATGTTTTGCCTGATCGGCCGCTGCAGTTGGTTACTACCTCGACTATTCTTCTGGACGCCTTCGTGGAGACTCAACGACGACTAGTTAGGTGGATCCCAGCGGAGAGCCTGGATCCATGTGGTTACAGGAATGGTGTGTTTTACCTTTGCCGCTAGGCATTTGATTGTAGTCTGTACTTAGACATGTATCTTCCGCTGATGTATTGTATTAAGGCAGTTATATGCCGATTGTACGAGATGTTGTATCCTTGTAGCTGTAATGTTGTGATATTAGGTTGGAAATCCAGGGCATATGACATTTTCATATGTCGCGGTGGGACCGATATGTGCTTCGTCCCCGGATCTGGATGGAAACATCTAGATTTGGAACAGTACCGCATATCGGGCCTTACACCACCTCCCAGTGCCAGCCCGAGGGAGCTCAGTCCCGGACATTGCGCATCCCATCAAACAGGTGCTCTCCATCGAGGCGACGAGGATACGGGCCAGGCATCGTCGCCGAGAACTTTTTAAATATACAAAATTTTATTAAAATGTACGAGTGAAATTTTTATTAAAGTACTTTTAAATAATGTCTCATACTTAGATTGGACACATAAGTGAATCAGGGGGGAGCGTAGCAGCCACCCAAGTAGGATGCACAAGTTTCGTACTTGTACATATCACAAGGTTGGTTTCACGCTCTCCCCCCGATGTCACATAATGTCACAATATAATTAAATCATCAGCATTCTACAAAAAATAGCAAAAGTAATGATTAAAAGTAATTTGATGCTGAAACACCGTATAATTCCCGTTTCGACAAATCCTAAGAACTCGATATGTCCTAATTTTCTAGCACAAGTCATCTCGAAATGCACGGAAATTTTTGGCATGACATTTGCTAGAAATTGGACATATCGAGCGTCAGAAATTTTCCGGAACGGAAATTAATCGACATTCCGGCAAAATATTGGTCACTCATAACCCTAAAAAATTTGATATGACATTTCCTAATATAAGTTTGCTCAACAAAATCCTAACTGTCTCAATATGCTAACAAAAATCCTAATTACCTCAATATGTTAACCAAAAATCGTAATTGCCTCAATATGCTAACAAAAACCCTAATTGCCTAACCAAAATCCTAATTGTTAAAAGTAGGAAAATGATTCTAGCATATGTCACTAGATTCCTTCTGCTCAAAGTCGTCAGACATGCACCGAATTGACTCAATATGGTAACAAAAACCCTAATTGCCTCAATATGCAACAAAAAACCTATTTTTGCAATTATAATTAAGGAAGGGGGAGGGGGCAACTCACCGCCCAAGGGGTGGCCTACGGTGACGGTGAGACGGCGACGAGGGCGCGGACGTGGGCGGGTGAGGGCGGGCGAGGGCGACGACGACGACAAGGAGGGCTCGGGCGCGGGAGGGCGATGGCGAGGAGAGGGCGCGGGCGGGCGACGAAGATGGCGAGGAGAGGGTGCGGGCTGGTGCGAGAGTGAAGTGGGAGTTAGATCCAGATGCGGTTCTATAACACATTATCTGTAGCGCGGGATATGACAGGCGCGTTGTAGATGGGCAGACCATCTACAGTGCCGGTGCCCTGGCCCGCGCTTCTGATATGTGGGCCCAAAATAACGGACCGGTTGCTATCCACATTAGCAGCGCTTGGCAAGAATCATGCGCTGCAGATGTCCAGGACATCTGCAGCGCGGCTTTGCTACCGCGCGCTTTTACATTCTCCAGCCAAGGGTGATGTCTACGCACGCTTCTATTCTTGTAGACTATGTTGGGCCTCCAAGCGCAGAGGTTTGTAGGACAGCAGCAATTTTCCTCAAGTGGATGACCTAAGGTTTATCGAACTCAGGGAAGTAGAGGTTGAAGATGGTCTCTCTCAACAAACCCTGCAATTAAGATACAAGAAGTCTCGTGTGTCCCCAACACACCTAATACAATGGCAAATTGTATAGGTGCACTAGTTCGGCGAAGAGATGGTAAAATATGGGTGGTAGGGGTGGAAAAGCAAGGTAATATAAATCTGAATAAATAAAAACAGCAAGGTAGCAAGCAACAAAAGTGAGCACAAACGGTATTGCAATGGTGGAAACAAGGCCTAGGCTTCATACTTGCACTAGTGGCAACTCCCAACAACATTAACATAGTCTAATCACATGATATTTCCCATAAAACATGCAATGGAGACGTACTCGGAGGTCATTCCTTTGTGGTCAAGAGAGGACGAGAATTGTGTAGGGCTACAAAATCACACCTCAGAGTTCGTAGTTCTCATCTATGGATTTCCCAATGTCACCGCGGCCATCCAAAGAGAGTACCACAATCACCACAACATATCTAAAGGATAGTTAAAGTCAAGCATCAAGAGACTCTCAATCTTCAATCCACACACAAAAGAGGAAATCACTCATGAAAATATTCTTCTAACCCATGTCCAATGGACCGCTGTCACCATGGTCTCGGGGATTATACTAGATAAGATCAAGTGAGTACACCAATCCAATACATAGAAGAGGGGGAAACATCATGGGATCATCCTAGATTTACATAGCCTATGATCACAATGAAGATCACATCATGGGAGAGAGAGAAGACCACATAGCTACTGGTAGAAACCTCTGCCCCGAGGAGGAACTACTCCTGCATCATGGAGGGAGGAAGCAACGTCGATGGAGATGAATCCGGGGGCACTTACCCGTCCCGGCAGGGTGCCGGCACAGGAATTCTGGTCCCCCGAAACTTGGTGGCGATGGCGGCGGAGATCGGAATTGCTTCTGGAGAAAAGGATTCTTTCCTCGAGGGTTTCGGGACGAGAGAGATATATAGGCGAAGGGGGGAAGCCAGAGGTGGACTAGGGGATAAACCAATATGTTACAATACCAGGGATCACGAGGATATGAATACATAAGTCATACAAGCTATAATATCTGAGTACAAACATAGTTATTCAAGTTTTGTCTTAAGAAGGCTAGCACAAATGACATCAGAGATACAGATCGAAAAGGCGAGGCCTCCTTCCTGGGATCCACCGAACTACTGCTGGTCAACGGGGAACTCGACGTCGTGGTAGTCGCCTCCGGGGATCTTCTGCTCCTGGACTCCAACGTCGACTGCAGCGGCCGATCAGGCAAAACAAAAAGGGGGAAATAAAGCAAGGGTGAGTATCTAGCATACCCGCGAGTCTTACGTCCGCTACTAAGCATTTATGCATTTGTATCAAGTGGAAAGGGGAGGCTGTATATAGTGGACTGAAAGGTAGAAATCAGAATAAGGATGAGAAGCTAGGCATATCGAAGACTAGCATCTTCCGACGAGTTGTGACGCCCCCAAAATCAATCCGTGTACAGTAATCATACACGCAAGGTACACGATCGAGATTAGGGACTCACGGTGAGATATCACAACACAACTCTACAAATAAAATAATACAAGATGTTTAATACAAGCCAGGGGCCACGAGGGCTCGAATACAACAGCTCAAGAGCACAAAGTTAGCGGAAGCAAAAGTATCTGGGTACAGACACAAGGGTACAAGGTTGCCTTAAGAAGGCTAGCACATAAACAACAGCGATCGAAAATGCGAGGCCTCCTGCCTGGGAACCTCCAAACTACTCCTGGTCAAAGGGGAACTCGACGTCGCAGAAGGCATCGGGGATCTTCATGTTGTGGTGGTCGGCATCGGGGATCTCCTGCTCCTGGACTCCAAGTCTCCAACGTCGACTGCAGCGGCCGATCAGGCAAAACAAAAAAGGGGGGAAATAAAGCAGGTGAGTATCTAGTATACCCGCGAGTCTTACGTCCGCTACTAAGCAGTATGCATTGTATCAACGGAAAGAAGAGGCTGTATATAGTGGACTGCAAGATAGAAATCAGAATAAGGGTAAGAAGCTAGGCCTATCGAAGACTAGCATCTTCCGACGATGTCTTGCAGCATGAGGTAAGAATCAGCCAACAGTTCATATAAAGCATAAAGTAACAACGAAGCAGAAGTTGCTGCAACATTGTATAATATAAGTTGTAATGATTAACAATAATAATAATGCCTCCGAGTTCACCTCCTCGACATCCTCGCGAGGAAGAAAACCCGGAATCATACAGTTTAATAATAATAGTTTCTAGTGGTAAGATCCAGCTTCAGCATAAAGCGTCCTGTTACCGTGGACACGGCTATTCGAATAGATTAATCTTCCCTGCAGGGGTGCACTGGCGTGACTCTACGACGCTCGGATCTCCAGGGTGGCGGGAACCTTGTTAGGGAACGCTCCACCAAAGCTATCCGACACAAAGTAGCCCATCCTTCGGCAATCAACAAAGAGGTCATCCGCCGGACTATATCCTATGTATGCCGGGCTTTGGACCCTAACCCGAACGTACTCCTGCACGGTGCATGACTGGCCGATGAAGCAAAATCAAAGCAAATACAAATACACCGCTCGAGCAAGAGAAGACAACACCACTTCCCGGCAATCAGCCCGCGGTACTGCTGACGTCTGAAGACCCTCGAACGAGACTACGATGCAGGGGAGCCCACACTCATTATCCCACGTGTAGGTAGTGCGTACAAGCCAAAAGGCTACTCAAGACATCCGCCGAACCATTTAGCATTTTAATTAACCTGTGTGACAACCGTTATCGTTGCCTCGACTTAACCGACCCGCGGTCAACGACAGCAGTCAGGACCACCAGTACATCGGTGCCTGCCCTGTCGTCCCACCAAGTCACTGCGGTTACCAACAAGGTGAACCGTCTCCTTACCTTGTCTCGCGTTTGCTCTTGGTAGAGCTCGACTTTCGTGGTTTGGTAACTCTCGCGAGATACGAGCAGGGGCCAAGCACGCCAGTAACGTCGGTCGTACCCTCCCTGTCGTTCCCGACGATATACCTCTCGCGGGCACCGTTGGGTCGCCCGACTTTCTTACCTTTAAGGACAACCGCTGTCCAGGACCCTATGGCAGCAAGACAAAGTCAGCCTCGAGTGGAGTACAAGGATTACTCCTTGATAGCCCACAATTGAGGTGACTAGGCATAACCCAGATAGGGGCCTTTGGCGGTGTCTGCTTTGTTCCGTACCTGTGCAGTTGTATATATTGTATCCGTGTTCACCCCCCTGAGTTATCACGACCCGCTATCTAGTCCTAGCTAACAATGCGCAGGGTTCACTGCTGAATAATGCATAAATATAATAGGCAGCATAGGATAAGAAAGGTACATCAAGGGGCGACAAAAGCAGGCTATGCAATTGAATAGGATTGTAATCGTAGCAGCAGGAGTAACAATGCCTAGTGCAAGAAAGTACGGAAAGGTAGGCGATATCTAGGGAAGAGAATGGCTCTGCTTGCCTGGAAGCTCAACGGTAGGGGCAGGGTCGTCGACGAAGTAGTCGTACCCGGCAGCGGTGTAGTCGGCGGTAGCAGCGGGGTCTACCGAAGATTAAGGGGGGGAGGAAACAGTAAATACACAGCAATAATATACAAACATATGCATGCCATGATAGATGGAATGTTAACGGTGTTCTAACGCAGTACGATGTATCAGGCTCAGAGCGGGAATTCATCCGGGGATGAACTACCGGCTCCGGGTGATTACCGGACAGGGTGTCCGGAGGGGGAAGGGTTCATGCCGGAGGTGTCGTGGTTACCGGACAAACATAAGGGGGGCGTATCCGTGTTAGTTGAACCATTCCGGACAACTTTCGTGTTCGAAATAAATTCATCCGGGTACTTTTTATCGGTACCGGGAATTATCGACAAACAGTCCGGAGGGGGACGGTTCGATGTTCGTTGTGTTAGAGGGGTGTGGTAGACATACGGATAGCATATCCGTATCCGTTATATTTTTCTGATCAATTTTGATGTATAAGGTTTTTGAATCTGACTTACGGATTAAAAGATATTGATTTTCTAAGTTTTAATCATTTTAAAACAATTTCTGGAATTTATTTTTCTTAATAATTCTAACATTATCCAAAAGTCCCTTTGACTGGTCAAACTGACCAGTGGGACCTACTTGTCATAGGGAGGGGCATTTATTTCATTTTATTTAATTAACAGAACAGAGGGCCCACATGTCATACTCTCATTGCTATAATCCAATTTAATTAATCTAATAATCTAGTGGGACCCAGCTGTCATTCACAAATGTGCTAATTAAACCATTAAATTAAATTAAGGGCATGGGGCCCATGTGTCATAGACTGTGGGGGGAATTATTTCAACAGTTTTATTAACTTAGTTAAATGGCCTAGGCCCACTGGTCATAGACATGAGAGGGGGGGTCTCTCTGGTTAATATAAGTCTTGGTTATTTAGGGGGGATTAGACCAGGGGCTACCCAGCCGCGACGGCCGGCGACGAGGTCCGCCGGAGAGGCGGTGAGCAGGGGAGCAGCGAGGTTGCGGCTGTTCACTAGGAGGGCTTCTAGGGTGTCCATGAGTGGCAGGGGCGTGGCCAGGGCGAGCTGGGTGCAGGGCCGAAGCGTGATGAGCGCGCGCGCCCAGCCATGGCGGACCGACAGCGAGCAAGTAAGGGTACGTCGGCTTCGAGGATGCTACGGGCCGGGGGGTGGCGCAACTTGGAGGGGGAAGTGGAGGCGCGGGCTCACCAGGGGGCTATGGTGGCTCAGTGGCGTTGGGGGAGGCCGGGGCGAGGCAGATCGATGGCAACGGCACCGACGGCCTCGTGGAAGGAGGGGTTAGGGGCAACATTGAGGGGGATCCGCGGTCCATCTCCTCGCGCACGGAGGCGTAGTTCTGCGCCGCGGTCCTCTCCAGCGCCATCCTTGACGAGGAAGAAGGCGATGGCCACGCCGGTGACGAAGAGGACAGTGAGGTCGCCGTCCTCGTCCATGGGCGCAACTCGATTTGAGAGAGGGAGCAAGAGGACAGTGGAAATCGAGGGTTAGGGTTTCGGCGGCCAAGGGGGGCGCGGAGGGGTCGTCTTTATCCTCGCAGGCAGCCGCGGGATGGCCTCCACGGCGCCATGGCCACGGCATGGCCGGTGGATGCCTGCCACGGCTCCCCACCGTGAACAGGAGGTAGGGGATGGGGGGTGGGGTTGGGCTGGGCCGATGGGGGAGGAATATGGACCGGGGTGGGCCTCGCCCACAGTGTAGGATAGGTTTCTTCTTAAATGTTTTTCTTTTCTGTTTTGCTTTTCTTTCCATATTTTAATTAGCCAACATATGATTTTATACAAAGTTGTAACTGGATCATATATTAGTGCTACATAGTATAGCAGTGCTACAAAAAGTTTGGGGATCAATTAAATTCATTTGCAATTTTGTTCTATTTAAAAGGGGTCAAACGCTACTGTTTTGTTATGGTTTTGATTTGTTTACAATATTTAAACCTTGTAATCAATTCCCACTATTATTTTAATGTGGCCTAAAGATTATTAGGCATTTAATAAAATTGTTTTAACAATTTTTAGTTTAACTTTATGTTCCACTTTTAATTTAATTTCTTAGGGACAATTTAATAACCCACCACTTGTAGTTTCATAAATATGATTGACTTGGGATTATTCTAAAGTCTAGGTATGACTTGGTCTATTTATTTGCAAGGTGACTTATAATCTCCCAAATTCTTGGAGCAAGATTTATAACCCACCCAATTTGAAAATTTTATCAGGGTTGGAATTGACAGAGCTATGATCAAAGGTGACCATGGCTTGATTAACAACAGTGATGATCATTACCAAGGGGATCACTGTAGTGATTACTGTTACTGGCCCTGGGGTGTTACAAATCTCCCCCACTACAAGAATTCTCGTCCCGAGAATCAAAAGGTAGTGGAAGGGGTAAAGATTTGGTTTCGTATTCTAACGATTCTTCTAGTGCTTGTTGTCCTTCACGAAGAAGTTAATCCTTCTCGTTGATGCCTTCATTTTGTCTGCATCAGTGCATCTCGACGAGTTGTCATCCTTCCATTGGGGCTTCATCGTACCTACGGATAGGCTAGGAGGGGACACTTGGGGGGGTCGAATCAACACAAGGTCAATCAACTGGGGTTGTCCAAGGGAATGGGGCATAGGGTATCTCTCGAGTTGAAAAACAGGGAAACACATCGAGAGAAGCAAAAGAAGGTATGAGAAATTTCAAGCGGATAGGCATGCATTCGATGCCGACGACAGATGATGAAAAGGGGTCCAGGGCATCAGGCATGAGTATTGAGTCTGACAGCTGACTGAATATCACAAGGTAGAGGACTCGTGAGTAGCATACAGTGTCAATCAAGAGGAATAACCTCGAGAACAGAAAGGTACAAGAGAGTCAGGTTTCGATCATGTGGAACTGTGGGTTATGGGCCCACGTTGAATAAGAAGGGAGGTGACAAACAATGCGATCAAGTTGCAAGGTAAGTCAGAGAACATCTTGTTAGCTATGTCGGCAACAACGTCGGTACCAAGGGCGAGGGACAAAGAGAACCATTTTCCTGCTCGTTAAGACGAGGCGGACCAATAGGCAAAGTTCTGGTCCATCGGTGGTTACCGAATGTTATCAACAGTAGTAACAGGTTGTACGGGCAAAGTAGTACACCGAAGTGTTTACATCAGCAGGGAAATATCACTGCTCGGATAATTTATACTAAAAGAAAGGTTAAACAGACCAATGAAAGGAAATTGTGTGGATACACAAGCATCAGGTGTATATCTTTCCCAAGGGAAAGCATAGCAAGATATATACATGACCAAGTTTGTATTGGCAGGGAGTCACAGGATGTAGTCAATGATAACACAAATCCTCAAGGGGAAGGATGGTATTTCTCACCATGACTTCAATAGACACATGGAAGAATCAAAATCGCTGATGATGACCACGACACTTTATGTCGAGATCCTTCAAGAGAATGTAATCGAATAGCGACATCACCAAACAAAAGGGGTGGTGGAGCAAAAGGTAAGCGGTGTTCTCAGTCGACGACAACCAGAACCCATGGAGTGGCAAAAATCAATGGGAAGCATTTCTTCTGCAAAATTTCTTAAGAGGTGGTGCAATGGTATGAAATCCTCGAGATACCAGTGGTAATACTCGAAGGTAGAATGGTGGATCATAGGTATAGAAGACTTTATACCAAG
The DNA here is from genome assembly GCA_950022295.1 of Bromus sterilis. NCBI lineage: Eukaryota > Viridiplantae > Streptophyta > Magnoliopsida > Poales > Poaceae > Bromus > Bromus sterilis. Next base: position 338,080,891 of record OX465596.1, on the reverse strand, counting down.
GGTATAATTAACTTTACCAGAAGCTTTCATGATAAGTTCTACATAGTATCCATGGGCATGAACACAAAGGTTCAGGGTCGACTCCCACTTCTTCAATGCATAGCCTTTCATTCACTTCTCGTTGTCGATGAGTATGTAGCATTCAAAATTTTATCTGGCATAACACCAGTAGAGTATGACCCATAGAGGTTCATGGGTTCACACAGATGGATGAAGCATAGATACAACCCATAGGGACAATTTACGAACCTATACGACAAATAGTAGGAACAAGTTATACAAGTTTGCAAGCAGAAGGTTGATGACACGGACCAAATGATACCGTTCGCCAAAGGTATTTCGTATCAGGGAAAGCTCGTCAATGATTTAGGACACAAGGGGAAGGCAGGTAGTAATCCACCAAAAAGGTCAGGTGGCGTACAGAGAGTCTGGTGCGAGTATCGGTACTCAACCATAAGAAGAAAGAATGCCAAAGCATTAGAGATAAAAGCATTGGAATAATTCGATGCTTAAGTACAGAGGAATTATGACTTCCATATCGGTGTATCAGATTCAGATACATCGATCAAACATGAATAAGCTGAATAGAAGCTTGGCGGTTAATCAATTAAGGTTTGATTTACCGAGAACCAGCTCATGTCCGGAATGACGTCTGAGCCAGGAGAATGGATTCATAGGGATCAACTGATGATTGCGTGCATCCGCGCACTCGATGATTCAACAGATCGGAATGGCAATGCCAAGGGAGGTCATCAAAGACTACAAGACAAACAAGATTAATCATAGTGTAAACAGGTAAGAAGAATCTCCAAAGCAGTAGGCTGCCGAGGACTGTCGTGAGATTGAATAGTATCTCAAAGTATTTTGGGAATCACATCAACCACTTAGGATGAACGGATCCTCGTTAAATATGAGGAATTTTCCGCAGGGTGAAAAGAAGCTGCAAGGCAGTAGGCTCAAAGAATTTCCGAAACAACGGAAAGTGTTACGATTCTACTTGTGAACACAAGAGCAACTGGGATTGAATGGATGAACGGAAGGTGTATGTGGTTATACATACGGACTTATCGGTGGCAGTGAATTGTAAAGGTGATCGGCACATATGGTCTCGGGAATTTTATCAGAGAGTAATCTTCGGAATCTTCTCGTGAAGCAAGCGATCATCTGGAATGAGGGGTCTCCAGGAGGAAGTAGTCACGAGAACCTAATGTCAGAGTTAGCAAAATCTTTAACCCGAAAGGAAGAGAGAGCAAAGTCCCAGAGTAAAGGTACGGAGTAAAAGATCCTAATACCACCCAAGTTACGACGTGGGCCGATAAGCCACACGACACGGTTAGTAAAGTAGGTTTGCAAAGACTAGACTCGACTTCGACCAGGGAGTTGGAAGGGGGTGTCCTACAGGCAGTCGGCTCTGATACCAACTTGTGACGCCCCCAAAATCAATCCGTGTACAGTAATCATACATGCAAGGTACACGATCGAGATTAGGGACTCACGGTGAGATATCACAACACAACTCTATAAATAAAATAATACAAGCTGTTTAATACAAGCCAGGGGCCACGAGGGCTCGAATACAACAGCTCAAGAGCACAAAGTTAGCGGAAGCAAAAGTATCTGGGTACAGACACAAGGGTACATGGTTGCCTTAAGAAGGCTAGCACATAAACAACAGCGATCGAAAAGGTGAGGCCTCCTGCCTGGGAACCTCCAAACTACTCCTGGTCAAAGGGGAACTCGACGTCGCAGAAGGCATCGGGGATCTTCATGTTGTGGTGGTCGGCATCGGGGATCTCCTGCTCCTGGACTCCAAGTCTCCAACGTCGACTGCAGCGGCCGATCAGGCAAAACAAAAAAGGGAGGAAATAAAGCAGGTGAGTATCTAGTATACCCGCGAGTCTTACGTCCGCTACTAAGCAGTATGCATTGTATCAACGGAAAGAAGAGGCTGTATATAGTGGACTGCAAGATAGAAATCAGAATAAGGGTAAGAAGCTAGGCCTATCGAAGACTAGCATCTTCCGACGATGTCTTGCAGCATGAGGTAAGAATCAGCCAACAGTTCATATAAAGCATAAAGTAACAACGAAGCAGAAGTTGCTGCAACATTGTATAATATAAGTTGTAATGATTAACAATAATAATAATGCCTCCGAGTTCACCTCCTCGACATCCTCGCGAGGAAGAAAACCCGGAACCATACAGTTTAATAATAATAGTTTCTAGTGGTAAGATCCAGCTTCAGCATAAAGCGTCCTGTTACCGTGGACACGGCTATTCGAATAGATTAATCTTCCCTGCAGGGGTGCACTGGCGTGACTCTACGACGCTCGGATCTCCAGGGTGGCGGGAACCTTGTTAGGGAACGCTCCACCAAAGCTATCCGACGCAAAGTAGCCCATCCTTCGGCAATCAACAAAGAGGTCATCCGCCGGACTATATCCTATGTACCCCGGGCTTTGGACCCTAACCCGAACGTCCTCCTGCACGGTGCGTGACTGGCCGGTGAAGCAAAATCAAAGCAAATACAAATACACCGCTCGAGCAAGAGAAGACAACACCACTTCCCGGCAATCAGCCTGCGGTACTGCTGACGTCTGAAGACCCTCGAACGAGACTACGATGCAGGGGAGCCCACACTCATTATCCCACGTGTAGGTAGTGCGTACAAGCCAAAAGGCTACTCAAGACATCCGCCGAACCATTTAGCATTTTAATTAACCTGTGTGACAACCGTTATCGTTGCCTCGACTTAACCGACCCGCGGTCAACGACAGCAGTCAGGACCACCAGTACATCGGTGCCTGCCCTGTCGTCCCACCAAGTCACTGCGGTTACCAACAAGGTGAACCGTCTCCTTACCTTGTCTCACGTTTGCTCTTGGTAGAGCTCGACTTTCGTGGTTTGGTAACTCTCGCTAGATACGAGCAGGGGCCAAGCACGCCAGTAACGTCGGTCGTACCCTCCCTGTCGTTCCCGACGATATACCTCTCGCGGGCACCGTTGGGTCGCCCGACTTTCTTACCTTTAAGGACAACCGCTGTCCAGGACCCTATGGCGGCAAGACAAAGTCAGCCTCGAGTGGAGTACAAGGATTACTCCTTGATAGCCCACAATTGAGATGACTAGGCATAACCCAGATAGGGGCCTTTGGCGGTGTCTGCTTTGTTCCGTACCTGTGCAGTTGTATATATTGTATCCGTGTTCACCCCCCTGAGTTTTCACGACCCGCTATCTAGTCCTAGCTAACAATGCGCAGGGTTCACTGCTGAATAATGCATAAATATAATAGGCAGCATAGGATAAGAAAGGTACATCAAGGGGCGACAAAAGCAGGCGATGCAATTGAATAGGATTGTAATCGTAGCAGCAGCAGTAGCAATGCCTAGTGCAAGAAAGTACGGAAAGGTAGGCGATATCTGGGGAAGAGAATGGCTCTGCTTGCCTGGAAGCTCGACGGTAGGGGCAGGGTCGTCGATGAAGTAGTCGTACCCGGCAGCGGTGTAGTCGGCGGTAGCAGCGGGGTCTACCGAAGATTAAGGGGGGGAGGAAACAGTAAATACACAACAATAATATACAAACATATGCATGCCATGATAGATGGAATGTTAACGGTGTTCTAACGCAGTACGATGTATCAGGCTCAGAGCGGGAATTCATCCGGGGATGAACTACCGGCTCCGGGTGATTACCGGAAAGGGTGTCCGAAGGGGGAAGGGTTCATGCCGGAGGTGTCGTGGTTACCGGACAAACATAAGGGGGGTGTATCCGTGTTAGTTGAACCATTCCGGATAACTTTCGTGTTCGAAATAAATTCATCCGGGTACTTTTTATCGGTACCGGGAATTATCGACAAACAGTCCGGAGGGGGACGGTTCGATGTTCGTTGTGTTAGAGGGGTGTGGTAGACATACGGATAGCATATCCGTATCCGTTATATTTTTCTGATCAATTTTGATGTATAAAGTTTTTGAATCTGACTTACGGATTAAAAGATATTGATTTTCTAAGTTTTAAAAATTTTAAAACAATTTCTGTAATTTATTTTTATTAATAATTCTAACATTATCCAGAAGTCCCTTTGACTGGTCAAACTGACCAGTGGGACTTACTTGTCATAGGGAGGGGCATTTATTTCATTTTATTTAATTAACAGAACAGAGGGCCCACATGTCATACTCTCATTGCTATAATCCAATTTAATTAATCTAATAATCTAGTGGGACCCAGCTGTCATTCACAAATGTGCTATTTAAACCATTAAATTAAATTAAGGGCATGGGGCCCATGTGTCATAGACTGTGGGGGGAATTATTTCAATAGTTTTATTAACTTAGTTAAATGGCCTAGGCCCACTGGTCATAGACATGAGAGGGGGGGTCTCTCTGGTTAATACAAGTCTTGGTTATTTAGGGGGGATTAGACCAGGGGCTACCCAGCCGCGACGGCCGGCGACGAGGTCCGCCGGAGAGGCGGTGAGCAGGGGAGCAGCGAGGCTGCGGCTGTTCACTAGGAGGGCTTCTAGGGTGTCCATGAGTGGCAGGGGCGTGGCCAGGGCGAGCTGGGTGCATGGCCGAAGCGTGGTGAGCGCGCGCGCCCAGCCATGGCGGACCGACAGCGAGCAAGTAAGGGTACGTCGGCTTCGAGGATGCTACGGGCCGGGGGGTGGCGCAACTTGGAGGGGGAAGTGGAGGCGCGGGCTCACCAGGGGGCTATGGTGGCTCGGTGGCGTTGGGGGAGGCCGGGGCGAGGCAGATCAATGGAAACGGCACCGACGGCCTCGTGGAAGGAGGGGTTAGGGGCGACATTGAGGGGGATCCGCGGTCCATCTCCTCGCGCACGGAGGCGTAGTTCTGCGCCGCGGTCCTCTCCAGCGCCATCCTTGACGAGGAAGAAGGCGATGGCCACGCCGGTGACGAAGAGGACAGTGAGGTCGCCGTCCTCGTCCATGGGCGCAGCTCGATTTGAGAGAGGGAGCAAGAGGACAGGGGAAATCGAGGGTTAGGGTTTCGGCGGCCAAGGGGGGCGCGGAGGGGTCGTCTTTATCCTCGCAGGCGGCCGCGGGATGGCCTCCACGGCGCCATGGCCACGGCATGGCCGGTGGATGCCTGCCACGGCTCCCCACCGTGAACAGGAGGTAGGGGATGGGGGTGGGGTTGGGCTGGGCCGATGGGGGAGGAAGATGGACCGGGGTGGGCCTCGCCCACAGTGTAGGATAGGTTTCTTCTTAAATGTTTTTCTTTTCTGTTTTGCCTTTCTTTCCATATTTTAATTAGCCAACATATGATTTTATACAAAGTTGTAACTGGATCATATATTAGTGCTACATAGTATAGCAGTGCTACAAAAAGTTTGGGGATCAATTAAATTCATTTGCAATTTTGTTTTATTTAAAAGGGGTCAAACGCTACTGTTTTGTTATGGTTTTGATTTGTTTACAATATTTAAACCTTGTAATCAATTCCCACTATTATTTTAATGTGGCCTAAAGATTATTAGGCATTTAATAAAATTGTTTTAACAATTTTTAGTTTAACTTTATGTTCCACTTTTATTTTAATTTCTTAGGGACAATTTAATAACCCACCACTAGTAGTTTCATAAATATGATTGACTTGGGATTATTCTAAAGTCTAGGTATGACTTGGTCTATTTATTTGCAAGGTGACTTATAATCTCCCAAATTCTTGGAGCAAGATTTATAACCCACCCAATTTGAAAATTTTATCAGGGTTGGAATTGACAGAGCTATGATCAAAGGTGACCATGGCTTGATTAACAACAGTGATGATCATTACCAAGGGGATCACTGTAGTGATTACTGTTACTGGCCCTGGGGTGTTACACGAGTCTTGAAGCATGAGGTAAGATTCAACCAACAGTTTAATACAACAGAAATGAAAGTAAAAATGCAGCAGAAGTTGCTGCAGCATTGTATAATAATAAGTTCTAATTATTAATAATATCAACGCCTCCGAGATCCCCTCCTCGACTTCCCTGCGAGGAAAAGAAACCGGAACCAACAGTTTAATAGTAGTAGTTTGTAGTGGTAGGATTTGGCTTCAGCATAAAGCGTCCTGTTACCGTGGACACGGCTATCCGAATAGATTATCATCCCTGCAGGGGTTGCACTAGTGTTACCATACACGCTCGGATCTCCAGGGTGGCGTACACCTTGTTAGGGAACACCCCACCGAGGCTCTCTGACACGCCGAGGCCCATCCTACGGCTCATCAGAGAGGTCCCCGCCGGTCTACAGCCCTAAGTGCAAGGGGGTCATGGGCCTATCACCCCTCGCTCTCCGGGTCGTTGTGAGGCGGGAGATCCGTACACCACAGGTGACGATCAGTCCCGGGCACAATGCTGAACTGGTCGTATTTCAGAGCTTTCGAACGAGACCACAACGCGGAGGGCCCACACCGTAATCCCACGTATAGGTAGTGCGAACAAGCCAAAAGGCTACTCAAGTCATCCGCCAAACCCATTAAGCCTTTTATTAATTTTTCTGTCGAGACAACCGTTATCATTGCCCCTTTCTGGATGAGTCGCGGACAACGACAGCAGTCAGGACCACTAGTAACATCGGTGCCTGCCCTGTCGTCCCACCAACTCGTGCGGTTACCAACAAGGTGAACCGTCTCCTTACCTTGTCTCGCGTTTGCTCCGAAGAGCTCGACTTCCGTACAACAGGATATCTGTCGGCCACGAACAGTACCAGGCCCGCCGCACACCGGTGGAATACACCTGAACTGTCGTTCCGCTAAGATACCCTGCGCAGGCACCGTGGGGTCACCCGACTCCTTACCTGTAAGGACAACCGTGGTTCAGTACCCTAGGACGGCTATACAGAGTCAGCAACGAGTGGAGTACAAGGATTACTCCTCGATAGCTTACACTTGATGTGGCTCGGCAGAGCCGGGGGTAGGGGCCTGAAGCGGTGTCTGCTCTAAACCGTACCTATAGTAGTTGTAATGTATCGTATCTGCATTCACTCCTAGAGTGAACACATCCCGCTATCTAACCCTATTGACTAACAAGGCGCAGGGCTAACTGCTGAATATAATGTATATAAAAGGCAGCATAGGATAAAGGAAGGTACATCAAGGGGTGACAATGATAGGCTATGCAATTGAATAGGATTGTAACGTAGCAGCAACAACAATGCCTAGTGCAAGAAAAGTACGGAAAGATAGGCGATATCTGGGGAAGAGAATGGCTCTGCTTGCCTGGAAGCTCGACGGTAGAGGTACGGTCGTCGACGAAGTAGTCGATCACAGGGGCATCGGCAGCGGAAGTCGAGACTACCGGACAATAAGAGAGGGGGAGAAACAATAAATACACGGCAATAATAGAAATACAAATACAAGTCATGGCAAACGCTAAGCTAGAGGTGAACTAACGCGGTGCTACACGTTGCAGACGAAATGGGAATTTTAACCGGCAATTTAACCGGCTCCGGGTGATTACCGGACAGTGCAATCGGAGGGGGAATGTCTCATGTTTGGTATGTTAGAGGGGTGTGGTGGGTATGCGGATAGCGTATTCGTATTCGTTGTATTTTTCTGAGCAACTTTGATGTATAAAATATTTTCATTGGAGTTACGGTTTAAAAGATATTGAATTTTTAATTATTTAAATGTCTTTTGGAATTATTTTTTATTAAATGCAACATTATATAGAATAGTAGTTTGACTGGTCAAACAGACAGATGGGACCCCTATGTCATTGACTAGACAATTATTCAAGGGACTAAATTTAATTAAACTAAATAAATGTCCAGTGGGCCCCATTGTCATTGAGACACATTATAAACAATCTGATTTTATTAACATAATAGGCTGAGCCCACGTGTCATTTTCTATTAGGCCAATTACTTTTCTTAACTAGTCTAACTAAACACATGGGACCACTTAGCATAGACTAAATTAGTAGTACTAACTAACTTAGGCAACAATTCCTAATTACTACTAACAGGGCCGGCCTCATCTCCCGTGGCTGTGCCATGGCGTTGCCATGGCCAGGACGCAGCAGCAGGTCGCAGCAAACAACAGCGCAGCAACAAGGTGGCGGCAGGGGCGCGGCCCGAGTGGACGCGGGCGAGGGTGCCGCGGGCAAGGGCGCGTCCTGGGCGGCCAGAGGCGCGGTGCGGGGGTGCAACAGTGGCATGGAGCAGCAGCAGTACGCACACATGTACGCATATACTGAAGCTCTCGGGAACTCGATCCACGGCATAAAAAGGCACGGATCGAAGGGGGAAAATAGGGGAATCAGGGGAGAAGCTCACTACGAGTTCAATGGCACACTCGGGGAGGGTCGGGGTGGACTGGAGCGGAAGCACTCGACGGCGGACGGCGGCGGCCGTGGCAGAGAGGTCCGGTGGTGGCGGCGTTGTGGCGCGGCTTCAGACGAATGGATGCGCGGGGACGACCTAGTCGACGACAAGGGAGCTCCTGGACGTCATCCCGCACGCCGGAGATTCCGGTGGCCGCGACAACGACGACGGGGCAGGCGGTGACCGCGTCGAGCCCGAGCTCGGTTTGGAGCCCAGAGAGGAGAGAAACAAAGGGGGATCGGGAGGAATTGGTCGAGATGGGATCTAGGGTTTCAGTGGACGTCTTTATAGTCTGAGAGGATCGACGTGGAGGTCATCCATGGCCATGGCCGCCATGGATGCACGCCACGCATCTCCTCTGTCTCCCGTAGTGTGAGGTAGGGGAAAGTAGAAGAGGGAGAGGGATTGGGCTTGGCCCTGGGTGGGCTTCGCCCTGGGTGTAGGATAGGTATTTCCTTTTTATTAGTTCATTTTCTTTTTCTTTTCTGTTCTTTACTGTTTGTACTTTATTTAATTACTTAGACATTTTTGTAGAACATAAAAGTTGCTCCATTATTAGTGTTACATAATAAAGTGATGCTACAAAAAGTTTGGGCCATAGTAAAATAAGTTATCATCTTATTTAATTAATTAATGATTAAATTTGGATATTTAAGCTACTGTTTTTATTTGTTTAAATATTTATTTGCTCTAATAAATACCCATCACCACCTTGGCATGATCCAGTGATTATTGTTCATTTTACAAAATTGGTTGCTCAAATATTTGACAAAGTTTTTTTTGCCACATTATTTTTAATATCAACAAAAATGAATTTTGAACTTGAGTTGATCCAAGGTGATCAAAGTCTGATTAGCAACAGCAATCATTGATTAGCAACAGAGATTACTGTTCCCTGACAGTGAGGGTGTTACAAATCTCTCAAAAGGAATAGTAGTGTTCCTCTTTCTCTCTTTTTATTTCTTTTTCTCTTTTTTCTATTTTTTTGTATTTTTTTGGTGGTCTCAATGGCTCTTTCTATTTAACTCTCATTTGTCATCTTTGGGATCTTTTGATTTTGTACTCTTTGGGATCTTTTCCTCACTTTAGGGGAAACACTCTATATATTACAAGAAGTATAGAAGATCTTTCACACTTTACAAAAGTACTCAACATACAGAAAATGAAACTATCATGAAGTATGCAAATGTATGCCTCTGCCAGTGTAGCAGGATATGAAATGATACTAGCGCGTCATGTAACAATGATTAAGGCAAGACCCAACTAGCATGCAGCTCATCGATCAAGCAAAAGCATGTATGACATGAAGATCAAGTCATGAGAAGGTGGATGTTGCATGGCAATGTATCTCGGAAAGGCAATGGAAATGCCTTGATAGGTAGGTATGGTGGCTGTTTTGAGGAAGGATATAATGAGGCTTATGATGACAGATCATGTCGTGCCAAGGATTTGGATGCACCGGCGAAGTATCCGCCAACTCTCGAGATGAGAAAGGGCAATGCACGGTACCGAAGAGGCTAGAAAATATGGCTAGGTGGAAGTATCAACTTTCGAATACTCACATTAGTCCGAAGAACTCATGCACTTATTATCGGTAACTCTCAATCTAATTAGGAGGTTCACAAAGAGACAAGTACCCTGAGGAGGAGTGTATGGCGGTTTGGTTATCCTTGCGCATCCTCGACTCATGGTACGTGAGTGTACTCTAATATTCGATCCCTCTAAAGATTAGTGATCCATCTAGTAGCTTAAGTTCTCAACTAATTTTGTAGGTTTTTCGAAAATAAACACGGATTTCCCAAAATACGACATTTATCACTAATAGGATAAAGCTCTTGACACCAAAAGTTCAAACATTACTCATAGCAATACCTCAAAACTATTACAAGTTACTACTACAATTGAATAGCAACCTTAATTACCTACTTCAAGTCAAGACATTCGACTCAGTGCAACAGGCAAACTCTCTAAACAAGATAAACATGAAAACTCAAGAGAGTTCCAGCAACAAACTAAACAAAAGCTCTTAAAAAGATAAGCATGAAAACTAAGAGCTAAACATGACAGCAGCTACGAAAAAGATAAAGAACACACACAACAAAGATAAGGATGAAAATCCTATGTTGTGTTCTAGGGTGAAGTGGAGCGTGTTTCTCTCCCACACAAAGAAAGTTGGGTTCTAACTTGTTATAAACAGCAGGAAAAGCTAAACAAAACTAAAAAGGAAATAAAGACCAAGATGCTCCAAGCGCATGAAGTGATAAAAATATAGTGGAACGAAAGACGAACTGATAATTGTTATGGAGAAGGGGATGCATGGGGGCATCACCAAGCTTAGATTATTGAGTCTTCTTGAATATTTCTTGGGGGTGCACGGGGGAATCCCCAAGCTTGAGAGTTTGACCCTCCTGAATCTTCTTTCATCATCTTCCCTCGCACACTTGAAAACTCCCTTCATACATAACTCATCATAATCAGATTAGCGAGGTTAGTACCCACAATAAAATAATTTTTCTCTACTGGAAATAAGAATATTCTTGAAGAGCTACTGTTTCTCAAGATCGCCAAAAAGTTCTTGCAAAGAAAAAGCAAGCTTAAGGTTTGCAAAACGAAGAAAAGGCAAAACAGGACAGAATCTGTGAAAAACAGACCAGCAAGTAGTAAATAAAAATTTTGGGGCAATTTTGCAACTCAAATCAAAAAACTCAGAACAGACGCTCGAAAGCCAATTATATAGAGCACGCTGTCAAAAAAATCAGAGAAAAAAGATGATCTGGTGGTTTTATTCGAATTTTTCTGTCGAAGGACAGAATCTGTTTTCTGGACAGCATGTCACAACTTTTGAACTTTCTTGCAATCAGAGGCTAAACTTGGCACAAAGCTGAAAAATAAAGATACAATGATGTTGCTACAGTAGTAACAAACATCAAGACCACTAAAAACTAAAAGAACAAACTGAAAGGAAAGATAACAAGGGTTGACTCCCTAGAGCTCTTTCTTTATAGCCATAAAGATAGGCTTAAGACTTTAATGATGCTCTCGCAGGAATAAGAGTTTAAGAACAAAAGAGAGCATCAAGAAGCAAATATGAAACACATTTAAGCCTAACATGCTTCCTATGCATAGGAATATTGCAATAGAATAATTCATTGAAGCACAAAGCAATAAGCATAGGAAGGCAAAACAAGTGCAGCTTCAAAACCTTCAACATAAAGAGAGGGAACTTGGTATTATTGAAATATCTATAAGCATGTGTTCCCTTCTCATAATAATTTCAAGTGGGATCATGAATAAACTCAACCATATAAGTATCACATAAATCATTGTTACCATGATCCACATGCAAAAAGGTACTCTTACTCTCCACATAAGCATAATCTTTCTCATTGGTAATAGTGGGAGTAGGACTATCATAAACAACTTGAACACTATAGATTAATTGTGTATTAGGAAGATGGTGTTCAACAAGGGAGTAATCCCCTCCATGATTATTACAAGTTTCATAAGGATAATTTCTCCTTATGTCATAGGTACCTTTACAATCACTATAGATAGGAGTTATAACATCATCATAGTAGAGAAGAGCATTATCATTGCTAGCAACTATATTTGTAAACATGTTGTCTTTATTCTTACTAGCAAAAGAATTATCAATGACCACATCACTAATATGTAAAGTACTTGCAATCCTATCATCCCGAAGCTTAGAGCTTTCTATATCATCATTTTCAGAGTTGGCACCAAAAAGATTTTCAAGATCATAAGTGGCATTATCATCATTTTCCCAATCACAAAAAGTAACATGCATATCATAATGAAAATCATCTTCAATAGTTCCTACGGACTTAACATCAGGATAATAATGAATGCAATCAAGCTCACCGTCCTCCAAAAATTTCTGTCCGTTAGGATAAAAATTGATGTGAGGGATATGCTCAGGCCAGGTTGATACCCATTCTTCTTCCTTCTTGCTCCTCTTCCTCCTCCTCTTCTTTTTCTTCTTCTTCACCTTAGGAGGGAGTGGTTGGAGATGAAGTTTCTCCATATATCATGGTTTATCATTAGAAACAATAGGGGAAACTTGGGAGAAACTCTCCTTTTTATTAGTTGAAATATAAGAGACATTTTTATACTTTGGTAAAGTTCCCTCCTTTCTAATCTTAACTATGTAATCATTTTCATGGAAATTAACAAAACAATAGAGATGGCAATTTTTCAAAGTGTTGTTTATTCCTAAGGCATTAACATCTAGCCAATAAGTCTTTTCTGATAACTCTTCACACATCAAAAATAACGTAAGTTCATCATAAAGATCAGGGGTGATCATGTTATCACACAACTGGTTAACAGATATGTTTTGAAAGTTCATGCATTGAAAATTAAAGTGACCCTCTATACCACAAAGTTCACAAGTAAAAGGATAAAGGTCACACAATTCTCTAGCAATTTCATTTAAATCTTTGACCCAAGTGATTGTTCTTTCATGCCTATGTTGCTTACAATACTTCTCTTCTTCAATCATAGGCCTTTCACAAGGTCTATCCACTCCACAAAAATTAACATGCTTATATAAAACTTCATTTTCAGAAATTGGATCATGCATGTTGCAATCATCATGAACAATTTTATTTTCTTTATAAATCTCTTTAAAAGGTTCATGATGCTTGATCCAATCCTCCTTAGGCATATTAAGATGTGAAGCAAAAGATTTGAGGAAATCAACAAGGAGTTGAGAATCAAGCCCAAACTTAGCACTAAACTTATTAAAACTTGCAGTTTCAACAAAGGACTTAATGAAATCATACTCATAAATTATACCTGACTCTTTACCTTTGTCGATCTCCCAATCTTCAGTGTTGCGTTGAATTATTTCAAGGAGTTCCCATTTAGCATCAATCTTTTCGTTTGTGAAAGAACCCATAGAGGAAGCATCGAGCAAGTCTTTATCCTGTCGAGAGAGCCTTGCATAAAAATTAGTAATAATGATATCTTTGGGGAGCCCATCGTTAGGACATTTTAGCATTAAAGTTTTCAGTCTCCCCCAAGCTTGAGCTATGCTCTCTCCGTCATGAGGATAGAAATTATAAACATAATTCCTATTCTCATGGACTTCATGAAGAGGATAAAACTTGGAGTAAAAGAGAGATTGGATCTCTTCCCAATCCAGCAGGTGAGAATCATCTAGTAGCCTATACCATTCCAATGCTTTTCCTTTCAGTGACAAGGCAAATAATTTCCTCATGACTGCATCTCTTGTCAAACCTGAAATCTTAAATAACTCACAAAGTGCTATAAGTTTCAAGAAATGAATACTTGGATTGACTGTTCCATCATAACAATCATTCCTAATTATTTCAATTATCCCAAGTGGTATTTGGAACGGGATAAAATCAGTCGGTGGAGGAGACTTCTCTACCACGGGTGTGGTAAAGCGGCCTTCCCCAAGCAACGAACTAAGAGTGTTGTTTTCCATAAGCCTAACTTGTTGGATATGTTCCCTAGAGACACATTAATAAAGATATTTGTCACATATCCGTTTTGTTCATAATACTATTTATACTGTGCTATAACTGTATTACTTGGAAATACTAATACAGTTGTAGTATAAAACATGGTCCGTAGTTTAACTCGGGTAAACTATCTCATTGGGCAATTGATTGATCAAGCTTTCCTGATCATGGCGACACTTAAGTCCATTGACAATGAGGTCATATCATTAAGGGGAATGATGTGATGGACATACACCCACCTAAAGTATTGCAATGTGATCGAGTCACACAGTTCAGTGTTGCTATGACTTTGTAACATATGGCTTAGTCCTTAGACCGTAATGATCATACATAATTGTCATCTATGAGGAGACTTTGATTTGTATCCCACCGCCTGACTGAAATATGCTGGCTATAACGGTGCACTTTGGGTATTCCGAAATAGATGGTTGATGAGTATGTTAATAGATCAGAGCAGGATTTGTCAGTCCTTGTGACAGGACAGGTACTCTGGGCCCACTCGGTGATATTGCATCAACACCTTGCAAGGACGTGACCAGGTCACAAGAGATGCAATGATCATGGACGAGAGAAGTTGTTTGTTGTGAAAGAGATGTGAACACGGTATGTAGGATACCGACGATCAAACCTCGTACAAACAAAGTAGCGCAGCACAAAGGGATTACGTCGTATCGTTAACGGTTTCCAAAAGCGATCGAAGTTCATTCGATGGAAGCGCAGGGGCTGTCAAGGATTGTACCCAGGTCCAACTGACTAGTCATTGGTCAATGAGAAGAGTCTCGACCATGTCTGCTGTTTCCCGGACCGTTAGGGTGTTACACTTAAGGGCAATCGATGCATAGGACAGTTACGGGATCAATCGGTGAAATAGGAGGAATCACCGGAATAGTTCCGGAGGAGGACGGAATGGTTTCCGGACATTTTGAATAGTTCAAAATAAAGTTTAATTGTTTTAATAATGTTTTATTATTTAATTATCTGAATTAAATATTTAAAACATATTAAATAAATTAAAAAAATGGGAAAAAGGCTAAATGGGCCCATGGGGCCCATTAAGGGAGGAGGGGGTCTCCCCCCTTGGGCTTGGCGCCAAGGGTGGGGCCCACCACCCCCCTTGGCCGGCGCACTCCCCCCCCCCTTGGGAGTTTAGTCCCACATGGGGGAGGGGAGGAGGATGGCACCCCCCCTTGGCCTATATAAGGAGGGGTAGACCCCCTTTTTCCAAGACACCAATATCTCCTTCTTCCTCCTTCTCCTTCCCGGAAGTGGACTCCCCTTGTTTGGAGTCTGCACCTGGATTGGAGTTCTCCACCATAAGGAAGGCCGTCGTTCTGCTGGAGTCGGGATCCGTAGCCGTCTTTCTTCCGCTGATCGGCTGGTTCGGGGCCCTGGAGGAACATCGACTGTACCGTACGTGTATACTCTCTTCGAGGCACTACACCTGTGGTGCTACTTCGTCGCTGGAGGTTTACCGGGAGTCATCCTCGCCGGTGGTGGTCTTCTACACGACAGGGAGGTCATAGTTCCGAGTCTATGCCAGCCACGTTCGCAAGAACGTTTCCCTCTTTCGGTCTCCAAAGGTATGAACACCGATTCACTCGGTTACTTTACATCGCCATAGCATAGATCTTGGGTTCGGGTACCGTAGGTATGAAAAATTTGTGTTTTATGCCCCGTATCCCAACAGTGGTATCATGAGCTAGCTATGCGTAGATGTATTGTACAGTTAGAACACATCTAGGATGTGGGCATCGAATCTTCATTCGTTACCCTCCCACGTGTACTCATTTAGCGTTGCGGCAATGTTTGATGAAGCGGCCCCCGACCGACCTTACGCGTTTACGCGAGACTGGTTCCACGCTTGACATATGGCTTGTACCATATAAAGTGGCTGGGGGTGTCTGTCTCTCTGCATTAGTGATGCGAAGATGTTTGCAACGGAGGGCCCCGACAGGGGTGTAATAGAGACGGATGGGAGACGGTGTTGTGGCATGTTTTTCGCAGGATAGAAACGGTTCTCTCTCTCGAAACCCCTAGAAGCCACGTAAAACTTGCACAAGCTAAAGTAGAAAGGCTTTTAACTTTGCTTTGCATGAAGGGGATCATAGGTTGTATGATTACAGTTTTACTTTCTGTTTTATGCTAGTATGCTAGATATATCGACGGTAGCACGAAACAGGACCATCTCTCACAATACCAACATTGTTTTCTCCCTTGGTGGGCACCGCCTGGAAGGTTCTCCAATATGGCTTGATGCTCCATACATACCGAAGTTGTCCTACATATTCAACGGAGTTCGCATGAGGTTGGGTTCGGCAAGCCTGGCATATGCAGATATGGCCTTGCTGAACAGGTAACATCAAGGTTCGATTGGCAGGCTTGACGTATGTAGATGCGGGCCTGGAACACAGGAGACCGAAAGGTCGAGCACGAGTCACATGCCTGATGTGATTGGCTTAGAGGCCTACCTGGTTCGCCTACTGACGGCCGTGACGATCGGGGGAGGTATGGGGGCTGGGATTGTGTAATCACTTAGTTAAATTGAGAGGTGTTTATCTAAGTGGGATCTTTCTAGAATTTTGAGATTAAATTGAAACTCCACATTATGAACAAAAGTCTAAATATGTATCCTTGTGAATCAACCTTGTAGATGGCAGCACCTCACCCCTCGTTCAACTTAGGATCATTCCTAGAGAAAGATAAGCTAAAAACAGATGGGACAAACTTCACCAACTGGTTCCGCACCCTGAGGATTCTCCTCATTCCCCTCAAGATGGCATACGTACTAGAGGGCGCGTTAGGTGACGCACCAACAGATGATGACAGTCAGGACCAGAAGAATGTCTATCTCTCCAGGACTGATGATTACAACCTTGTCCAGAGTGGCATGCTCTACTCCATGGAGGCTGATCTGCAGAAATGCTTTGAGAGGATGGGTGCATATGAGATTATCACCGACCTCAAGGCAGTCTTCGCACCTCAAGCCAGGGCTGAACGGTACGAGGCTTCTGAAGCCTTCTTCTCAGCAAAGATGGACGAGCACAGCAGCGTGAGTGAGCATGTAGTCAAAATGTCTGGCTACGTTCAGCGCTTGAATGCTCTGGAATGCCAGATTCCAGATGAACTTGCTGTTGATAGGGTGTTGCAGTCGCTTCCCCCTAGCTACAAAGGCTTTGTGCTGAACTACAACATGCAGGGGATGAACAAAACCCCTTCTGAGTTGTTCGCCATGCTGAAGAGCGCCGAGGTTGAGATCAAGAAGGAGCACGCCGTCTTCATGGTCAACAAGACCACTGACTTCAAGAAGTCAAGCAGGCGGGAGAAGGCCAAGAGAGGTGGCCCCAAGAGGGATGGCAAGTCAGTTGCCGCTCCTCCCAAGGCACCCAAGCCTAAACCCGGAGTGGAGTGCTTCTACTGCAAGGGTGAAGGTCACTGGAAACGCAACTGCCCCAAGTACCTAAAGGACAAGAAGGCTGGCAAGGTCGCCAAAAGAGACGAAGGTATATTTGATATACATATTGTTGATCTTCTCTTGACAAGCGACGGGAACACATCCTGGATACTTGATACAGGATCTGTCACTCATATTTCTAATTCCATTCAAGGACTAAGGAATAGGAGACGCTTGCTCAAGGATGAAGTGACGATGCGCGTGGGGAATGGCTGTCAAATTGAATTCTTGGCGATCGGCACGAAGCATCTTAGTCTCCCTTCGGGATTGGTTTTAGTTCTGAATAATTGCTACTATGTACCCGCGTTGAGTGTGAACATCGTTAGTGGCTCTTGCTTGAAGCGAGACCGCTATTCTTTTAAGTCTGATACAATTGGTTGTTCGATTTATAAGGATGAAATGTTTTATGTTCACGCACCGGAGTTGCATGGTTTATTCGTACTTGATCTCGATGGTGACGTGTGTCACATTAACAATATTGAGGCCAAAAGATATAAGAATGATGAAGATCACATGAAGATGTGGCATTGCCGACTTGGTCATATTGGTATAAAGCGCATGGAGAAGCTCCATAAGGATGGACTTCTTGAGTCATTGGATTTTGGATCCCTTGATACATGTGAACCATGCCTCGTGGGCAAACTGACAAGGACTCCATTCAATGGGATAATGGAGCGTGCGGATGACTTATTGGGGATCATACACACGGATGTATGTGGACCCATGAACGTCCCCACTCGCAATGGTCTTCGTTACTTCGTGACCTTTACTGATGACTTGAGTAGATATGGGTATATTTACTTGATGAAGCACAAGTCTGAAACCTTTGAAAAGTTCAAGGAAATTTAGAATGAGGTCAAAAATCAACTCGGAAAGAAAATCAAGCACCTTCGATCGGATCGAGGTGGCGAGTATTTGAGTCACGATTTTGGCAATCAACTGAAGTCTTGTGGCATAGTACCACAGCTTACGCCGGCAGGCACACCTCAGAGAAACGGTGTGGCTGAGCGACGTAATCGAACCCTATTGGATAGCGTACGATCGATGATGTCTCATACTGATTTGCCTGTGTCATTCTGGGGGTATGCATTAGAAATTGCCGCTCATATTCTTAATAGGGCACCATCCAAATCCGTAAAGACAACACCATTTGAAGAATGGCATGGCACGAAACCTAAGTTGTCTCACCTGAAGATTTGGGGTTGTGAGGCTTATGTTAGGAAACTACAGCCTGACAAACTTGAATCCAAGGCGGATAAGTGCATCTTTGTGGGCTATCCCAAGGAAACTTGTGGATACACCTTCTACAACAAGTCTGACAGCAAAACGTTTGTTGCTAAGACGGGACACTTTCTTGAGAAGGAGTTTCTCGCGAAAGAGTTGAGTGGGAGGAAAATAGACCTCGATGAAGTGACTGACCAATCACTCCAATTGGAAGAGACGGCTACGGAAATTGTTCTGGAACCATCTTCCACAGTGGGAGCTGAAGAGAATGGCCAGAACGACATTCATAACGATCATGACATTGATGATGATCATGATGAGAATGAAGAGGAACCTTTTATGCCCCGTAGGTCATCAAGAGTCCGTCAACCTACTGAGTTTTACGGACAGCTTGTGAATGCAATCTCGGCTGATGAGTCAGATGAACCTACAAGTTACAAAGAAGCAATGGAGGGACCCGAGTCCGAGAAATGGCTTGAAGCCATGAAATCCGAAATAGACTCCATGTACACCAACAAAGTATGGACTTTGGTGGATAATCCCGAGGACCGCAAGGCCGTCGAGAATAAATGGATTTTCAAGAAAAAGACTGACGCAGACGGAAACGTATCTGTCTACAAAGCTCGACTTGTCGCGAAGGGGTTCCGACAAATTCAAGGAGTTGACTACGAGGAGACGTTCTCTCCTGTAGCGATGATAAAGTCTATTCGGATCCTACTAGCAATAGCTGCATATCATGATTACGAGATATGGCAGATGGATGTGAAAACTGCATTCCTAAATGGCAACATTGAGGAAGAGTTGTATATGATGCAACCAGAGGGGTTTGTCGATCCAAGGAACGTTGGTAAGGTGTGCAAGCTTCAACGGTCCATCTATGGGTTGAAGCAAGCATCTCGGAGCTGGAATCTTCGATTTGATGAGGTCATTAAAGCTTTTGGATTTGTCCAAAACGTCGAAGAGTTCTGCGTCTATAAGAAACTGAGTGGGAGCTCTGTAGCATTCCTTGTGTTATATGTAGATGACATATTACTAATAGGGAACGATAAGAAATTCTTAGAGGAAGTGAAGGAATATGTGAATGGAAAATTTTCCATGAAGGACCTAGGTGAAGCTGCGTACATATTGGGGATTAAGATCTATAGAGATAGACCTAATCGACGGTTGGCCTTGAGTCAGAGCACTTATATTGACAAGGTATTGAAAAGGTTCAGTATGGGTAACTCCAAGAGAGGCCTCTTGCCAGTTATAAAAGGTGTCAAATTAAGCGTGACTCAATGCCCAACCACAGCAAAAGAGAAGGAGGAGATGTCCTCAAAGCCCTATGCCTCAGCCATAGGTTCTCTCATGTATGCTATGTTATGTACCAGACCGGATTTAGCGCTGGCCATTAGTATGACTAATCGCTACCAGAGTAACCCGGGAATGGCTCACTGGAAAGAAGTAAAGAACATCCTTAAGTACTTGAGAAGAACCAAGGATCTCTTTCTCGTTTATGGAGGAGTTGATGAGGAGCTCACCGTAAAGGGTTACGTTGACGCAAGCCTCGGCTCAGATCTACATGACTCGAAATCCCAGACGGGATATGTTTTCATGTTGAACGGTGGCGCAATTAGCTAGAGGAGCGGCAAACAGTCAGTCCTCGCCCAATATACAATGGAGTCGGAGTATATTGCCGCTTGCGAACCGTCAAACGAGGCGCTGTGGCTGAAGAAGTTCGTGATCGAGCTTGGCGTCTTTCCCAGCTGCACTGACCCCGTGGGAATCTTCTGCGACAACACGGGTGCCATTGCTAACACGAAGGAGCCAAGAACTCACTCTACAGCCAAGCACATCCTCCGAAAGTTCCATGTGACGCGAGACTACGTCAGGGATGGACACACTAGGATTCACAAGATACATACGGATCTGAACGCAGCAGACCCGATGACTAAACCTCTTCCACAGGGCAAGTTTGAAGAACACCGAGAGACCATTGGTGTTAGATACATACCTGATGTAAACTAGTGTAACTTGTACTCTAGTGCAAGTGGGAGACTGTTGGATATGTACCCTAGAGACAAATTAATAAAGATATTTGTCACATATCCGTTTTGTTCATAATACGTTTTATACTGTGCTATAAGTGTATTACTTGGAAATACTAATACAGGTGTAGTATAAAACATGGTCCGTAGTTTAACTCGGGTAAACTATCTCATTGGGCAATTGATTGATCAAGCTTTCCTGATCATGGCGACACTTAAGTCCATTGACAATGAGGTCATATCATTAAGGGGAATGATGTGATGGACGTACACCCACCTAAAGTATTGCAATGTGATCGAGTCACATAGTTCAGCGTTGCTATGAATTTGTAACATATGGCTTAGTCCTTAGACCGTAATGATCATACGTAATTTTCATCTATGAGGAGACTTTGATTTGTATCCCACCACCTGACTGAAATATGCTGGCTATAACGGTGCACTTTGGGTATTCCGAATTAGATGGTTGAAGAGTATGTTAAAAGATCAGAGCGGGATTTGTCAGTCCTTGTGACAGGACAGGTACTCTGGGCCCACTCGGTGATATTGCATCAACACCTTGCAAGGACGTGACTAGGTAACAAGAGATGCAATGATCATGGACGAGATAAGTTGTTTGTTGTGAACGAGATGTGAACACGGTATGTAGGATAACGACGATCAAACCTCGGACAAACAAAGTACCGCAGCACAAAGGGATTACGTCGTATCGTTAACGGTTTCCAAAAGCGATCGAAGTTCATTCGACGGAAGCGCAGGGGCTGTCAAGGATTGTAACCAGGTCCAACTGACTAGTCATTGGTCAATGAGAAGAGTCTCGACCATGTCTGCTGTTTCCCGGACCGTTAGGGTGTTACACTTAAGGGCAATCGATGCATAGGACAGTTACGGGATCAATCTCTGAAATAGAAGGAATCACCGGAATAGTTCCGGAGGAGGACGGAATGGTTTCCGGACATTTTGAATAGTTCAAAATAAAGTTTAATTGTTTTAATAATGTTTTATTATTTAATTATCTGAATTAAATATTTAAAACGTATTAAATAAATTAAAAAATGGGAAAAAGGCAAAATGGGCCCATGGGGCCCATTAAGGGAGGAGGGGGTCTCCCCCCTTGGGCTTGGCGCCAAGGGTGGGGCCCACCACCACCCTTGGCCGGCGCACTCCCCACCTTGGGAGTTTAGTCCCACATGGGGGAGGGGAGGAGGATGGCACCCCCCCTTGGCCTATATAAGGAGGGGTAGACCCCCCCTTTTTTCCAAGACACCAATATCTCCTTCTTCCTCCTTCTCTTTCCCTGAAGTGGACTCCCCTTGTTTGGAGTCTGCACCTGGATTGGAGTTCTCCACCATAAGGCAGGTCGTCGTTCTGCTAGAGTCGGGATCCGTAGCCGTCTTTCTTCCGCTACTCGCCTGATTCGGGGCTCGGGAGGAACATCGATTGTACTGTACGTGTATAATCTCTTCGAGGCACTACACCTGTGGTGCTACTTCGTCGCTGGAGGTTTACCGGGAGTCATCCTCGCCGGTGGTGGTCTTCTACACGACAGGGATGTCGTAGTTCTGAGTCTACGCCAGCCACGTTCGCAAGAACGTTTCCCTCTTTCGGTCTTCAAAGGTATGAACACCGATTCCCTCCGTTACTTTACATCGCCATAGCATAGATCTTGGGCTTGGGTACCGTAGGTATGAAAAATTTGTGTTTTCTACCCCGTATCCCAACATAACTAGTGAAACTAAAAACAAGAAACGAAAAGATTTAATTGCAAGATCTAAAGATATACCTTCAAACACTTACTTCCCCGGCAACGTGTGACGCCCCCAAAATCAGACGTGTACAGTAATCATACACGCAAGGTACACGATCAAGATCAGGGACTCACGGTAAGATATCACAACAAAACTCTACAAATAAAATAATACAAGCTGTTTAATACAAGCAGGGGCCACGAGGGCTCTTATATAACAACTCGAGAGCACAAAGTTAGAGGAAGCAAAAGTATCTGAGTACAGACACCAGAATACAAGGTTGCCTTAAGAAGGCTAGCACAAATAACAACAGATCGCAAAGGCGAGGCCTCCTGCCTGGGAACCTCCAAACTACTCCTGGTCAACGGGGAACTCGATGTCGTAGAAGGCATCAGGGATCTTCATGTTGCGGTGGTCGACATCGGGGGATCTCCGGCTCCTGGACTCCAAGGATCCAACGTCGACTGCAGCGGCCGATCAGGCAAAACAAAAAGGGAAAAAAAGCAAGGGTGAGTATCTAGCATACCCGCGACTCTTACGTCCGCTACTAAGCATTTATGCATTTGTATCAAATGGAAAGGGGAGGCTGTATATAGTGGACTGCAAGGTAGAAATCGGAACAAGGATAAGAAGCTAGGCCTATCTAAGACTAGCATCTTCCGATGAGTCTTGCAGCATGAGAAGTGAATAGCCAACAGTTTATATAAAGCAATAAGTAACAATGCAGCAGAAGTTGTTGCAGCATTGTATAATAGTAAGTTGTAATAATTAATAATAATATATGCCTCCGAGTTCCCCTCCTCGACTACCCTGCGAGGAAGAAAACCCGGAACCAACAGTTTAATAGTAGTAGTTTGTAGTGGTAAGATCCAGCTTCAACATAAAGCGTCCTGTTACCGTGGACACGGCTATTCGAATAGATTAAACTCCCTGCAGGGGTGCACTACTGTTCAGCCTGCATGCTCGGATCTCCAGGGTGGCGGGAACCTTGTTAGGGAACGCTCCACCAAAGCTATCTGACACGCCGCAGCCCATCCTAGGCTCAACAGAGAGGCCATCCGTCGGACTATATCCTATGCGCCAAGGGGTCTAGGTCCCTCACCCTTGCACGCTCCTGCACGGTGCGAGGCTGACCGGTGAAGCAAAAGAAAATCCAAATACACCGCTCGAGCAAAGAAGACACACCGCTTCCCGGCCACGAACAGTACCAGGCCCGCCGCACACCGGTGGAATACACCTGACCTGTCGTTCCACTAAGATACCCTGCGCGGGCACCGTTGGTTCACCCGACTCCTTACCTGTAAGGACACCAGTTTATTCGATTGCCTACCATCAAGTGAAACCAGGAGGAATCACCCTCGATGGTACACTTGAAGAGGTTCGACCGAGACATCAGCGGAATGAACTAAAGAGGAATATTCTCGTATCACCCCGGTGGTGCCGAGACACCAGCGGAATGAACTAAAGAGGAATACCCTCGTATCATCCCAGTGATGCTACGCTACTGAGCCGACTAGAGTGAAATACGAGTTCGTCCACTCGTAAGTCAAACTCGAAGCGACTCGGCAGAGTCTCGCCGTTGTAGGTTCCCTAGGGCGTCTGCATTGATCCGTACCTATTGCAGTTATAATATTTTGCAATCCGCGTTCACTCACCAGAGTGATCACGGTCCGCTATTCTAAACCTAGCTAACAATGCGCAGGGTTTACTGCTGAATAGAATATAAATTTATAGGCAGCATAGGATAAAGAAAGGTACATCAATGGGCGACAATGACAATCTATGCAATTGAATAGGTAAGCAACGTAGCAGCAGCAGTAACAATGCCTACTGCAAAAATGTACGGAAAGATAGGAGATATCTGGGGAAGAGAATGGATCTACTTGCCTGGAAGCTCGACGGTAGGGGTACGGTCGTCGACGAAGTAGTCGTACTGGAAGCAACGAGGTCTATCGGAGAATAAGGGGGGAGAAACAGTAAATATAAAGCAGACATAGCAATCAAATGCATGACATGACAGATGAAATGTTATCGGTGCTCTAACGTAGTACGAAGCAATATGCTCGGAGTGGGAATTCATCAGGGGATGAACAGCCAGCCCCGTGTGATTACCGGACAGGTTGTCCGAAGGGGGAAGGGATCATGTCGAAGGTGTCGTGGACATCCGACAAACGTATGGGTGGGGTATCCGAGTTAGTTGAACTATTCTGAACAACTTTCGTGTTCAGAATAAATTCATCCGGATACTGTAACAGTACCGGACAAATCATCAGACAGACGGTCCGGAGGGGGACGGTTGTATGTTCGGTATGTTAGAGGAGGGTGGTAGACAAACAAATAGTGTATTCGTATTCTACACATTTTTCAGATCAATTTTTATATATAAATTATTTTCATCGGAGTTACGGTTTAAAAGATATTGAATTTAAAAGTTTTAATCAGTTTAAATAAATTTCTGATTTTTTTCTTTATTTATTAAATAGCAACATTATCCAGAACCTTATCCATAACAGTGCTAACATGTGGGCTCCACATGTCAGCCTCACATTTTAACAATTCATTTTATTAAATCTAATTATCTCGTGGGGTCCCACTGGTCAGCCTCTGGTTATTTAATAAATTATTTAGTTTCATTTAAACAGTAGGTGGACCCACATGTCATAGGGCTTATAATTTAAACAGATAATTTCTCCCTCCTTTCCAAAATAACTGACTCAACTTTGTACTAGCTCTAGTACAAAATTGTACTAAGGCTACGACAGTTATTTTGGAACGGAGGGAGTATTAAGCAATTTTATTAACTAAAAGGTGGGCCCCACATGTCATGGACTGCTTGTTTTATAATTTACTGTTATTTAATCTAATTACCAGTGGGGGCCCAGTTGTAAGTGACAAGTGTTAAATATCTATTATCTAATATGTTTAATGGCCTGGGGCCCCACTTGTCATAGTTATAGGGGGGTTATTTCTTTTATCAATTTTATCAGGGGGTACTAAGCAGGGCTGGGCCCATTTGTCAGAGGCAAAATGGGGGCGGTTAACAGGGGCTTAGCGCTAAACAAACCGGGGGCTCCACATGTCAGGGGGGTTAGGCCCACCGGTTAGCTCGCGCGTGACCACGCCAGGCACGCCGGAGGCGAGCCGTGGACGATGGCGCGCGAGGGGGCTGCTGTGGGAGGGGGGCAAGGGTGCGCGAGGGCGATGCAAGGGAGCCAGGCGCACACACGGGCGGGCGGAGCCGCGACAACCCACACAGGAGCTCGAGCTCCGGCAGCAATGGCAGTCGTGGCCACAAGGTCGACGGAAAAGGATCTACGGCGACCAATTTCGCGCGGGGAACAGGGGAATCGAGGCGGAGCTCACCAAGAGCACGATGGGGATGGCAGCGGGCGCGGAGGAGTGCAGCCGGCGACGAATTTGCGGTTGTGGCGCGGCGGCCGGCGGAAGATGAACGGGTCGATGTGCGGTGATGAGGGGGTGAGCCCATGACTCCTACATATAAGCCTACCTGGTGTCCATGAAGACAGAAGGCCCATGAAGATATAGCCTCGGCCCGCTAGGTGGCACCGACGTAGGAGTCCGCGACTCACAAGGAAGGTGCGAAGACTTTCCGTACGGAGCAAGCTAGGGTGAGGAAAGATCACATGTACACGTAGATGAACTCCCCGAGACCTAGCCCGGTATATAAGGGCTAGGAGGGGCGACGCCAAAGACATCTAGTATCACTTGTAACCCTAGCCTTGAGCGCTCCAGCCTTAGCCTCCACTGTAATCACATCTCCCCCATCAATAATATCGAGCAGGAGCGAGCCTTCCTGTTTGCTGACGAGCTATCGTCCAACTTGTGCATCTCATGACTAACCCAGGGTCCCTGACCATCGGATTTGCCGGGGTTGATCCACGTCAATTGGCGCCGTCTGTGGGAACTACACAGGTTGGGATCACGATCTCGGCGGTCCCGTCCTCAGCAAGCTACAACTCAAGGGCAAGAACCAAATCTGGCCCACTCGAAGGATTCAAGATCACGGTGGACATCTCTGCCACCCCATCAAGACCACTCGAGCTACAGTTGTGCCAGGACCGACACCACGGTAACGGCCAAGTGAAGCGCCAGCGCCGAAGGAGTCGACGACCCAGAAGAACGGCGAGGGGCCTCTACGAAGGAATTCCACTCGACGAACTGCGACGCGCAGTGGAGGACTCTTAAATCTTTCGACAACCCACCACCGCCCAGGCACCCGCCGCACATCAAGACGAGGACTGCGAGATCGAACCCAGCGATCAGTAGAACCACCGCCAAGGAAGAAGGAACCGACGAACCAAAAGGCGCACATGGGAGATCTACGGCGAGGCCTCAATGAACGAGCCACATCACGCAGCCGCACAACCGACGACCACTCGACGACACGTCGTCGCGCGAGCACCTGCCGCCAACACAAGACAGCGACTCCGAGACACCTGTAGGCGAGTACTACTCCCAGATCGAAGGCCGGATGAATTCGCCAACCTCATCAAGAACCAAGACATGAGTCGAGGAATCGAATACGACCCTCGCTTCCACGAACACCCGGAGGATCACGAGCAGATCTTCAGAATCTCAAGAAGGAAGAGGCACGCCGGATCTAGCAAACTCACGGCTAGAAAGCAGCTAGCAGGACCCTGCACGATCCACAACTTCGAGGATGACTGGGGACGCATCAGGTCAGGCCACACTTTGAGAGACTGCCGCCTGTTCAACGAGCTAGACGACGACCTCAAAAAGGAGAAGCAGAAAGAAGACAGACGCAACCGGCGACCCGAGCAATCGCCGACCTCAAGCCCGGAAGGACGTCACAGCCCGATGCAAGCACAGGTGCTCATGATCCAAGAAGGAAGGGTACCGCAAGCACAATGCGACGCCCAAACCCTGCAGGCCAGAGCAGCTGAGAGCATAAACATAGTCGAAGTCTACCAGCTACATGACACGGAGACCAGCATCACGTTCTCACAGGATGACCATCCACCCGCAGTCCCAAGACCGGGGCATGCGCCCCTAGTACTCGATGCACAAATCGGGGGGTACGACATGGATAGGGTCTTCATGGACGGATGCAGCAGCATGAACATCATCTTCGCCAACACCCTGCAAAAGATGCTGATCCCACGATCAGTATGGAGAAAATCAAGCACCAAGTTACACGGGGTAGTCCCAGGAGAAGCAGCCACATCCCTCGGAGTCATCGAACTCGAAGTTGTCTTCGGCAACCGACGCAACTTCGCAAAGCACGTCCTCGAATTCGAGGTACTCGACTGGCAATCGCAGTATCACGCCATATTGAGACGGCCGGCATTCGCGCAGTTCATGGAGGTCCCACACTACGCCTACCTCAAGCTCAAGATGCCAGGATCATCAGGAGTCCTCACGATCAACGGAAGCTTCATCAAATCGGATCAATGTGATCACGACTTCCACAGAATCTCCGACACATTCGGAGCCGAACAAGAAATCAGAGAAATAGCCATGGTGACGGACAAGATTACCTTCCCACTGGTGAACCTAAGCGAATCCAGGGAGTACGGACGCGACTTTAGCATCGACAGCGACATAGTCACTCACCAAGTGCACCCGACGGACCCGGACAAAACAGTCCGCGTGTACGCCCACCTACCAGAGGAGCAGGCGACGGCTCTCGTCGCTTTCCTTCGAGACGAGTGGGAAATATTCGCCTGGTGCCCAGCCGACATGCCTGGAATACAACGCGAATTCGCGGAACACACCCTACGCATCAAGCAAAACACGAAACCGGTGAAGCAAGCGCTGAGACGATTCTCGGAGCCCAAGTGCAGAGCAATCGGAGAAGAAGTCAACCGGTTACTCGACGCTCAGTTCATCCGAGAAACGAAGAAAGCCACCTGGATAGCCAACCCAGTGCTGGTGCCCAAGAAAGACACGACCGTGTTGTGCATGTGTGTCGACTACGGGCCAGTAGACAAGCATTGCACGAAGGATCACTTCCCCCTTCCTAGAATCGATCAGATAATCGACTCAACAGCAGGGTGCGATCTACTTTCCTTCCACGATGCTTACTCAGGATACAACCAGATCAGGATGAAGGAAGAAGATGAAGAGCGCACATCGTTCATCACCCCCTATGGCGTATTCTGCTACAAGACCATGCCCTTCGGGCTCAAAAACGCAGGCGCCACTTACCAACGAATGATGCAGGCCTTCCTGAAGGAGCAAATCGGAAGAAACGTGCAAGTCTACGTGGATGACATCGTCATCAAGACCTACAAAGCAGCCACACTACTCGACGACCTGCGCGAAACCTTCGCGGCGTTCAACAAATACAGAATCAAACTCAACCCAAAGAAGTGTGTATTCGGCGTACCTGCGGGAAAGCTGCTTGGCTACATGGTCTCTGCCCGAGGAATCGAGGCAAATCCTGAGAAAGTCCAAGCCATCACCCGCATGCAAGAACCAACCGACGTCAAAGGAGTACAGCAGCTCACTGGAAAACTCGCAGCCCTAAGCCGCTTCATCAGCAGGCTGGGAGAACGCACGCTTCCTTTCTATCAGCTGCTCAGGAAAGGAGAGAAATTCGAGTGGACGGAGGAAGCCCGCCAAGCATTCGCGGACCTGAAAAAGACACTCTCGACCCCACCAATCCTAGCGGTACCCAAGGAACGAGAGAAGCTATACCCCTACGTGGCAACACGTAGCAGTGTAGTAAGCACAGCGCTCGTCGTCGAACGCGCAGAAGAAGGCAAGGTCCAGAGCATCGAGAGTCCAATCTACTACCTCAGCATGCTCCTGACCAAATCCCAGCAACGGTACCCGCACTATCAGAAGCTACTACTGGCCATCGTCATGACCTCAAGAAAGGTGTCCCACTACTTCGACGAGCACCCCATCATAATCGTGAGCAGCGCACCACTCGCTGACATACTCAACAACCCTGGAGCAACCGGGCGAGTCGCCGAGTGGAACATTGAGCTCATCCCACGGGACCTGCAGTTCAAGCACCCAACAGCCATCAAAGCCCAAGTACTCCCAGATTTCCTGGTCGAGTGGACGGAGGTTCAGACGCCAGGCCCTCCAGACCTATCAAGCTCATGGTCAATGTTCTTCGATGGGTCCAAGAGACCACAAGGAGCTGGGGCAGGAGTCGTGCTCATCTCCCCTAAAGGAACAAAGCTGAAATATGTCCTCCAGATCAACTTCAGTCACGCCTCCAACAACGAAGCAGAATACGAGGCACTCCTCCATGGCATGCGCATGGCCAAAACATGCGGAGCCACTCGCCTCATAATTTATGGGGACTCCAATCTCGTCGTCCAGCAAATGATGAGAAACTGCAATGCAATAGCCGACAACATGGTGGCCTACCAAAAGCTCTATAACGAACTCGAAGGAAGTTTCGACGGTTGCGAGCTCAACCACATCACCAGGGACAACAACATAGAAGCTGACGAGCTCGCAAACATCGGTTCGACCCGGGGGCCTGTACCACCCGGTGTTTTTCTCGAAAGCATCAGCCGGAGATCCATCAAGGTACAGGCAGCAACGCTGAAGCAGTCGTGGAAGGCGAAGACGCAACAGAAATGGCGCAGGTGGCAGCAGCAACCCCATCAGAAGGCACAAGCACCAACACATCCGACAACACAGCTCCGTTAGAACTCGAAGGACCCGTCTGGACAAAATCGTTCCTCCGATTCCTAATCGAAGGCACGTTACCACAAGACGTGGCCGAAGCAAGACGCATCAGCCGACGATCCAAGGCGTTCACGGTGATCAACAGACAGCTATACAAGCGCAGCATTACCCAGATACTCCAAAGGTGCATCGACGAAGACGAAGGCAAAGCTATACTACTCGAAATCCACGAAGGCACCTGCGAGAACCAAGCGAGCAGTCGAGTACTCGTGTCCAAAGCATTCCGAGTTGGGTTCTACTGGCCCACAGCCATGAAAAACGCAGAAGAAATCGTGCGACGTTGTGTCGCTTGCCAGAAATTCGCCAACAGGCCACACGCTCCCGCATCAGAGCTTAACACCATACCACTATCCTGGCCGTCCGCCACCTGGGGACTCGACATGGTGGGCCCACTCAGCAAATCATCAAAGGGCGGAAGGACACACCTGCTCGTCACAGTCGACAAGTTCACTAAATGGATCGAAGCAGTGCCCATCACCAGCTCCACAACCCTCACGGCTGTCAACTTCATCAAATCGATCATCTTCAGATTCGGAGTGCCACACAACATCATCATGGACAACGGCACGAACTTCACAGCCGCAGAGTTCCAGAACTTCTGCGAAGAACTGGGCATTAAAATCAATTATGCACCAGTCGCGCACCCGCAATCCAATGGCCAGGTGGAAAAAGAAAACGGCCTTGTATGCGGGGGAATCAAGAAACGGCTCCTCGCACCACTCGAGCAAGCCGCCGGGAACTGGGTAGAAGAACTCCCCGCGGTCTTATGGAGCCTACTTACTACACCAAACACCGCGACCCAGTATACACCCTTCTTCATGGTGTACGGGGCAGAGGCAGTCCTACCACATGACCTCAAGTTCGGAGCACTTCGGGTCACCGGATACGAAGAAGAAGAAGCAGATGAAGCACTACAAGATGACAAAGATACGGCTGACGAAGCAAGAGACGCAGCCCTGGAAAAATCAGAGGGGTACCAGGACAAACTACGTACCTACCAAAGCAGTCGATTGCGCACTAGAACCTTTAACAAAGGTGACCTAGTCCTACGACTAATACAAGAAAAGGTCCATAAACTTGCCCCCAATGGGAAGGACCATTCATAGTCTCAGAAGTCATCAGAGGTGGCGCCTACAGGCTGAGGAACCAGAAAACAGACGAGGACGTGGCCAACCCATGGAACGTAGCAAACTTGCGACTGTTCTATCCATGGCCCCTATCGGTCAGACATGACTGGCAACTCATGTAACCGCTTGACCGCAATAAAATAAATGTTGCCCAAACACTGCCATCTCAAAGTACTCGGGGGCTTAAGAGCAAAATCCCCCCGAGCAACGCTATCGCCTACGCGATCTCAATCAAAGCACTCGGGGGCTTAAGAGCAAAATCCCCCCGAGCAACACTATCGCCTACGCGATCTCAATCAAAGCACTTGGGGGCTTAAGAGCAAAATCCCCCCGAGCAACACTATCACCTACGCGATCTCAATCCAAGCACTCGGGGGCTTAAGAGCAAAATCCCCCCGAGCAACACTATCGCCTACGCGATCTCAATCAAAGCACTCGGGGGCTTGAGAGAAAAATCCCCCCGAGCAACACTATCGCCTACGCGATCTCAATCAAAGCACTCGGGGGCTTAAAAGAAAAATCCCCCCGAGCAACACTATCGCCTACGCAATCTCAATCAAAGCACTCGGGGGCTTAAAAGCAAAATCCCCCCGAGCAACACTATCGCCTACGCGATCTTAATCAAAGCACTCGGGGGGCTTAAGAGCAAAGTCCCCCCGAGCAACGCTATCGCCTACGCGATCTTAACCAAAGAACTTGGGGACTCGAGTACAAGGACTCCCCTCGAAGGACGATATCGTCACCCACGCGACCTCTACATCCACGCACCCGGGAGCTCGAGGACTATCGCTTCCCGAGAAAACACTCAAGCAAAAAAAAAACCGGCCAGCCCCACCTGCTGAAAACAAGGCTCGAAAGACATGGCCGCAATCAGATGGAGCACCAAGTACTCTGAAGCAACTTTGGAAGAAGCACAAGACACAGGCTCATTTAGTCTTCACCCGATCGCCAACGATCACCCAAAGACTCGGGGGCTACTCCCATCGGGAGCGCTGCCGCGCACCCGATAAAAGACAGAAACTAACGACAAAGGAAAACTATTTTTTAGCCTACGCTCGACCCTTCGACTCAAGCGTAGCCTCGGGGGCTACTCCCATCGGGAGCGCTGTCGTGCACCCGATAGAACCCGCAGTGCAAAGTATTGGGACGGACTCGAAGATAGCACTCGGCCGCAAAGGACTCGAACAAAACTCTCAGACAGCTCCTGATCGTCAAGGACTCGAACACAGTATTCGGTTGCGACATATATATTCCATTGCAAAGGATCAAGCACAGTTTACATCATAAGGATCATCATCAGAACACAAAGGATTCAACTACATTTGGATAGAAGACAGCTCCTGTTACAAGAGGAATCCCCCAAGGAATTGTGACTTCTACATGTGTGCCCATGAGGGATAATCGACTCTAGTACAAGAGCATCATCACAAACAAAGGAGGAGTCGACGCAGCAGGTTCATGATGTCAATGACATAACAAAAGGTGAAGCTCAACTTATTTGCGGATCCATTGAAAAATGATGCTCCACCAGCTTCTTCTCCTGCTCCTCTAGCTTCTTCTCCAGCTCCGCCCAAGCTGCCGGCGAAGATGACGCTGCTGCCTCCAGTTCTACAAGGTCATCTGCCGCGCTCGTTTCAGAGCCAGAGGGGGAAGCAGTTGAAGACGGCTCACCACCAGCACCATAAGAGTCCCTGGAGGAAGAAGCAGTCGAAGACGCAGGCGAAGGATTACTCGACTTTGTGGAGCTGTCACTGCTCAACTCCTGCCCATGTGGATCCATGCTATTGCCGCTCAGGTCGAATGCACGGATGGTGACAGTGCTTTCACCGTCAAAACGACTGCTGAGCATATCGCCATCTCGCAGATTCAACCGCCGAGCAAACAAACGCCAACCAGAGCCAAGAAAAATCAAGCGAGAGCTATCAACCTCCAAGTCAACATAAGAAGGAGATCGACAGCTCCCTTGAAGATGCAGAAGCAAGCCATCCAAGCCACGTTCAGAGACAATGACAGAAAAAGCAGAGGGAAGAAGAACGCGATTGGCACTCTGGCCACGAACACGTAAAATAAAATCATAGCGCCAGAATCCCTCCTCCAAGGGAGAGGAGGAAGGCACTGGCGCCGTACCATGGCG
This sequence comes from Bromus sterilis, assembly GCA_950022295.1. Classification (NCBI taxonomy): domain Eukaryota; kingdom Viridiplantae; phylum Streptophyta; class Magnoliopsida; order Poales; family Poaceae; genus Bromus; species Bromus sterilis. Next base: position 338,047,643 of record OX465596.1, on the reverse strand, counting down.
ACCACCACGGCATGAGCGTGGTGTGCGGCCACCACGGCCACGACGAACACGGCCACGGTCAACACCTCGCCTGGGAACCATGAGCGAAAGAAGAGATGAAGGAAGAGGCAAAGCAGCGAGTTGGATAGAGGCGGAACGCTGTGGAAAAGAAAGGCTTATTTATAGAACAACAATCCTCAAAGCACAGAGAAGCCAAGACGACAACAACAATTAATTCAAAGACCAAATGTCCCAGACGTCTCGGACTCCAAGACGAAGATGCTTTCCCACGGGACGCATTGTGCGCGAGACGCGTCAATTCACGCGCGTTTCCAACGCGCATATGGGAAACTCAACCGGCGCCTGCCGCACGCCACAACGGCCGTTATTATGACCGGTCATGAAGACGTGACGGTTCACTGACAGAGCATCCCTGACAGCCATCAAACAGAGGCATCGCTATCCCTGGCAAGCGGCAAAGAAAACCAAACAGGCATCAAGGCCCAAAGATTCCATCTTCCAGATCTTTTCCACAAAGGAGAAAAACAACTTACTCCCATCGGGAGCGTACATCATAAGAGTCCCAGGTGCTCCCTCACTGTAAGGCCCGATATGCGGTATTGTTCCAGATCTAGATGTTTCCATCCAGATCCGGGGACGAAGCACATATCGGTCCCACCACGACATATGACGAAGTCATATGCCCCGGATTTCCAACATGATATCACAACATTACAGATACAAGGATACAACATCTCATACAATCGGCATACAACTGCCTCAAATACAATACAACAGCGGAAGGTACATGTCTGAGTACAGACTACAATCAAATGCCTACTGGCAAAGAGAAAAACATCGATACCCATAACCACACGGGTCCAGGCCCTCCGCCGGGATCCGCCTAACTAGTCGTCGTCGAGTCTCCATGTGAAACGTCGATCACCATACCTGTTGTCGATCAAGAACCCTGAAAAGAGTTTTGGGGTAGTATCATGAGTACAGAGGTACTCAGCATCCAACTGTAGTGGTCATCTAACCCAGCAAGGACTTCATCACTCGTCATTCTAGGACAACTAGTAGTTTACGGTAAGGAAGGGGTAAGTGGTGAGGTTGCTGCCGCACTAGCATTTATGAAGTGGCTAACGATCTAGAGAGTAAGGTAAGAATCCAAGCAGTCGATGAGGAATCGCCTCCAACAAGTCTTGCTATCAACTACTACGCAAACATAACACCTATCCTATCCTTGTCCTCCTCTTCGCATCCCGACGAAGAAGAAGCAGTCAAGGCACACACACACGTTGATCAAGTTATATTAAGATTATCTCAGTTGTTGTTGTCTATGAACAAGGAGTAGGTCTCAAGTCGTCCATAACCGTGGACACGGCTTCTCGAAAAGATTTAACCCTGCAGGGGTGTACCAACTGCCCATTACGAGGCTCCGCACGCACGTCCATCACTCTCAGTTGCTACCCATCACAGGCAACCATTTTATGATTTAGTTCCAGGAGATCTGAAAAGACAGGTCCCTCTAACTAACAACGAACAAATCCGGGTGGCCCCCGGTGAGTCGACATCCATCTCAGGAGCCGGCCGCTCTCTCGATCTGGTCTCTACCGTCTGTCGCAGGTTTGGATAGCCGGTTGATCACACATGGGACACCGGGTCCTCAGCTGGACAAGGTGGGATAACAAGGGAACTATGTCCTCACTGGTCCGGGTTGGTTGGAAAACTACTGGCGTACGACCAGCACACACACGGTTTCAAATGGTAAATCAGCTTGGGCCACCACTAGAAATGCTTGAAGCTAGGTAGGTAAGAAAAGGGGACCCCATAAAATCCCACACGCGGTTAGGCACGCTCAGTCTTAAAACCAATACCCGAAACTCGGGTCCTAGGTGACTCGAATGGAACAAAGCGTCGGGGCGGGATAGCCTAGACCTTCCATCCTTCGTCGAATATAGTCAACATTATAATAATCATATCATCAATAACAATATAATAATGTGATATCGCAAACCAAGGAGTAACAGGGTAACAGCGTAGCATCCTAATCATGGATACTAAGCAGGGGCTGAGCAACGAGCAATAGTAACATAGCAGTACATGGTTTGCTGGGAGGGGACATGGCTGTATCGGTTTGAAAGAGGCTGTAAACATGTGGTAGGATCAAACATCGAACCTAACCTAGACTAGCAAGCAAACCGCTGGTTGAAATAGAATGGATCATAAGTAATGCATAGCCCTTGCCTGTTGATAAGTCGGGTTCCGAAGGTGTAGTCGATCGCAAGCTCGCATCGTCTCCGAGAGGTACCCGCGGAAGCACACAAGAAGGAAACACTGGAAAGCAATCAACGGTGCACCACTATTACTATGGATCAAACACGAGAAAGCATCAACAAGAAGCAACACGAGACATCGCACCTACCGTCGAGAGCGGTTACTAACAGGTTAAGTGGAGTATCGGTCACACACGACGAATACTGCACGTTTACGGTGGTTCAAGTTGCTTAGCTACAGGTGACCAAACAACGGTTATTAACATGGCAACTCAAGCAAGCATGGAAAGCACACAAACATGTCAAGAGGTGAAGCACAAAGTAAACTATCTATGCTAGACAATTTAAGTGGGGCACAATCCTAAACATGCAAACTATTGCGGACCCCACGACAAAAATGGAATTTAGTACTGTTCTGTCCTAAACCATATTTTAGGTTGGTTAACAGCAGCAAAAAACAGCATAAACTCAAAGTGCACGAAAAACTAGTCAAGTTACATATAAAGAACACTCCAAACGGAGTTACGGTTAAAAAGATATAAGCAAAACAAGTTACGGACACAAACTGCCAACATCAGGTAGCACACTTTAGAGCAGAATATCTATATGACCAGCAAGCATATCATGGAAATTAAATACATGGGATGAAACTAGACATGATGCTTAACAATATGCAATTGGAATCACTCAATTCCGATAAACGTTCGCGACACACTCGTCGACCGAAGTTGCAACAAAATAACAGTTTCAGCAACAGCAGCACATTAACATCAGGATCACCACTTTGGAGCAAGATTTAATACAGCTAAAGCACCCAAATATGACATGTTAAAGCATGGAATTTAAGTACACATGATTCTTAACACAATGGAAAAAGAATCAAAGCAATAGGCCTCATGGATTTGTTACAATCATCATGCAAGGTTGCAACAAAATAATAACAGCAGCACATAACAGGAAAAAGTAGCAGTTTAACGGCCTGATGCTCTGTTTAGCACACAATTACACAATCAAGGTGAGCTCAAATGAAAATTCTCACAAAAGATGAATTAAAGTACACGCAATTCTAAACAATTCGTCTTTTGGGCGCGAAGTCATCCGGGCTACGGATCGCTTGCTATCGTCAACGCGGAATCGAATCAGCAGCAAAAATAACCTCAGACTTAGAAAAATTACAGCAGGTTTTAATAACAGGAAAAAAAGGTTTTTGGGCCTCACCCAGTTGGGTCGAGGCCCATCGCGGCCTGGCGCTGGCTGGGGGTTTGCTGGGCTGTCAGGCCGGCCCAGCTCGGCCGCTGGAGGGAGCCGGCCCAGGCTGGCCAGGCGGTTGGAGGAGCCGCTCGGGACCTCGTCCCCGTGCGTCCAGGCGGCGGCGCTCCTGGTTCCACCGGCCGGCGAGGTGGCACAGGAGGCGGGGCCTCGAGCTGGCGCTGGGAGGAGGGATGCGCGGAGGAGGCGGAACGGCTCGGCGGCGCGGGGGCTTGAGGGCGCGGGGCGAGCTCCCGGGGCGGCGGGCAAGGAAGACGACGGCGTCGAGCTCGGGGGCCCTGGCCATGGCGCGGGAGGCGGCTGCGAACTCCATGCTCGGGCGGCTGTGCAGGAAAGAGAGGGAGGAGTTAGAGGGGAAGGAGAGAGGAGGCGCATGGAGGGAAGAGAGGAGAGGGGTGCCGGCGGTGGAGGCGCCCTGGCCGGGGCGGAGGCCGGACGAGGCGGCGGCCGGCTGCTGCTAGAGGAGAGAGATGGAGTGGTGGGGGCTAGATCCGATCTGGGCCGTCGGATCTCCGGATCTGACGGTCCATAACTCATTGGGCAAAAATGCGAAATTGGGGGCATTGTTAGGGGGTGGCTGCAAAATTGTGGCTAGGTAAACCCTAAAAATGGGTGGGAGTGTGGTGGTCTTTATATAGCATGGGTGGCCGGCAGTTTGCAAAAACATCCTCGGTTTTTATCTCGCGCGTGCGGTGCTCACGTTTCTGACCGCCGGGGGTCCGCAGTACCTCCGATTCGGGTAAAACTTCGAACTGCGCGATCAGTGCATCGAGCCGGAGGCGTTCACCTCGCGTTGGAACCGTTCTGAAAACACTTTCCGGCGCGCTATAAAAATATCCCGTTTAATTATTAAACGGAGTTTTCTTCCGTTGGCTGCGGCTGGTCTCGCGCGGTTTTCGCGACGGTGATCGGGCGAAACCCGATGTCGCAAAGGTCGAGTGTCGAGGTGGCAAGTGTCGGTCTCTGTCCGGTAGGAGATAAGAGGGGGAAAAATAATCGCCGATCGATAAATCGGGGATGCAAACACCACAAACAAATCAGACAATCGAACAATTCACGTCGAAAACAAAATTTTAAATTTTTGCAAGAACTGGGCTGTTACACTCACCTAAAGGTCAGCCATGTGCTCGAGTGACCACTCGCACTTATGAGAGTCTCGGGTGCTCCCTCAACCCGACGCAAGGCAAACATGCATTCTCCAAGACCATACGGCGCTAAGAGTCTCAGGTGCTCCCTCACCTCAAGAGCCGAAACGGCATTCGAGTGATTACTCGCGAAAAACCTCCCGACTGAGCACTCGAAACAAAGCTCCTCGGGTGCATGAGTGACCAGCTCGCTTGATGTTTTTTTCCAAGCGGGTGCAATGCTATAAGGCTCCGCGCCTCAAAAACACACATTCCTGGAACACGATACACTGTGCCCAGATGCCACGCAAGATTAGCGTGTAGGTAAGACCCCGCTGCGAAGTACGGCCGGGATGGGACTTGCCGAAGAGCGATTTCACTCCCAACCTTTCCCATGCGCTGCGCATGATATAAAAGCCGGGCGGACGCGCCTTAGGCTATGCACATTACTGGCGGCAAATGAACACCGTAAGACCTGAAGCGGCCGGACTTTTGCTCGACACCAGTGTTCCAAGCTCACGTCGAGGGACGTGGGTTTGATTGGGCTACTGTGGTATTTTCCCTAGTGCAATTCACCAAGGCTCGATCCGTCGACTCCTTGGGCCCTTTCAGCTTAGCATCCCTTGAAACAGGTTTTGTCATGGCCACCAGACTGCCAGCGACCCGCGGATTTACCGTGCATACCAATGAACGACAAATGAATGTACTCGAGTCCCTGCGCGACTCTTCGAGTCCCCCAGGCACTCGGGGCTACTGACGAGGCGGTGACCCCACGACTCCTACATATAAGCCTACCTGGTGTCCATGAAGATAGAAGGCCCATGAAGATACATCCTCGGCCCGCTAGGTGGCACCGACGTAGGAGTCCGCGACTCACAAGGAAGGTGCGAAGACTTGCCGTACGGAGCAAGCTAGGGTTAGGAAAGATCACATGTACACGTAGATGAACTCCCCGAGACCTAGCCCGGTATATAAGGGCTAGGAGGGGCGACGCCAAAGACATCTAGTATCACCTGTAACCCTAGCCTTGAGCGCTCTAGCCTTGGCCTCCACTATAATCACATCTCCCCTATCAATAATATCGAGCAGGAGCGAGCCTTCCTGTTTGCCGACGAGTTATCGTCCAACCTGTGCATCTCATGACTAACCCAGGGTCCCTGACCATGGGATTTATCGGGGTTGATCCCCGTCAGGCGGCCTCTAGGGCGCCCCATCGCCGATTGCGAGCGGGCGACGACGAAGTCGAGCGCGGCCAAGCTCCTAGACAAGCCGGGGCGGGCTGTGGCCGTTGGCCACGTAGACTGCGGCGGCGCGGCCACTGCTCCGACGGGCGGCGTGCACGCAGGGGAACAGAGCGCGAAGGGGGAAGGGTAGGGGAAAAAGGCGATGACTAGGGTTTCAAGGGCGAGAGGGGGCGCGGGGGGGGGGGGGGGACTTATCCCTAACGGCGACGGCGCGATGGTCGCCACGGCATGGCCGGTGCCATGGATGGCATGAACAGGGAGGGAGAAGGGTTGGTGGGAGTGGGCCGGCCCAGTGGGAGGGGGAGATGGGATGGGCTGGGCCCGCTGGGTGGGCCTCGCCTGTGCGGTAGATAGGTTTTTCCCATTTGTTTTCTTTTCTTTTATTTATTATTTTTTGTTTCTATTTTATTTGTTCAACAAATGGTTTTTGTTATATCTGAGACTTGCTCCATAATTTCATTTGCAATTTAATATACTTCTTTAAAAAGTTTGGGATTCATATAAAATCATTTGCATTTTTGTTATATTTAAAATGGATTAAATGCCACTGATTTGACACTGTTTTGATTTGATTAAATACGTAAAACATTTTAATAAACTCCTATTTCATTTTTAAAAAGACCTACTGCTTATTAGGCATTTTATAAAAGTGGTTGCAATATTTTTGGATTATGTTTTATTTCCACTTTATTTTTAATTCCATGAAAAGGGGTTTTTAATATTTTTTGATTTGAATATGATCAAGACAAGATTAATCATTGTGATTTATCATTAACAACAGGTGATCACTGTAGCTTGACACCGAGGGCGTTACACAACAGCACCAGAAATAGCTTGATGTCTACGCACGCTTCTATCCTTGTAGACAATGTTGGGCCTCCAAGCGCAGAGGATAGTAGGACAGCAGCAATTTCCCTCAAGTGGATGACCTAAGGTTTATCGAACTCAGGGAAGTAGAGGTTCAAGATGGTCTCTCTCAAGCAACCCTGCAATTAAGATACAAGAAATCTCTTGTGTCCCCAACACACCTAATACAATGGCAAATTGTATAGGTGCACTAGTTCGGCGAAGAGATGGTAAAATATGGGTGATAGGGGTGGCAAAGCAAGGTAATATAAATCTGAATAAATAAAAACAAAAAGGTAGCAAGCAACAAAAGTGAGCACAAACGGTATTGCAATGGTGAAAACAAGGCCTAGGCTTCATACTTTCACTAGTGGCAACTCCCAACAACATTAACATAGTCTAATCACATGAGATTTCCCATAAAACATGCAATGGATACGTACTCGGAGGTCATTCCTTTGTGGTCAAGAGAGGCCGAGAATTGTGTATGGCTACAAAAGCACAAATCAGAGTTCGTAGTTCTCATCTATGGATTTCCCAATGTCACCGCGGCCATCCAAAGAGAGTACCACAATCACCACAACATATCTAAAGGATAGTCAAAAACAAGCACCAAGATACTCTCAATCTTCAATCCACACACAAAAGAGGAAATCACTCATGAAAATATTCTTCTAACCCATGTCCAATAGACCGCTGTCACCATGGTCTCGGGGATTATACTAGATAAGATCAAGTGAGTACACCAATCCAATACATAGAAGAAAGGGAAACATCATGGGATCATCCTAGATTAACATAGCCTATGATCACAATGAAGATCACATCATGGGAGAGAGAGAAGACCACATAGCTACTGGTAGAAACCTCAGCCCCGAGGAGGAACTACTCCCGCATCATGGAGGGAGGAAGCAATGTCGATGGAGATGAATCCGAGGGCACTTCCCCGTCCCGGCAGGGTGCCGGCACAGGAATTCTGGTCCCCCGAAACTTGGTGGCGATGGCGGCGGAGACCGGAATTGCTTCTGGAGAAAAGGGTTCTGTCCTCGAGGGTTTCGGGACGAGAGAGAGATATAGGCGAAGGGGGGCAGCCAGAAGTGGACCAGGGGCCCCAGGCGCCCCCCTGGCGCGGCCTAGAGGGTGGCCGCGCCAGGTGGCCGCCTGGGTCACCCCTGGCTCCCCTCTGGCCCCACATTGGCTCTTCCCGAAGCTTCGTGTACGCTAATTTTTCCTATATTTTTCCCGGAATTTTTCTGGCACTTTAAGTAATGGGAAAACCGAAAATACAAAAACAGCAGAAAACAGAACTGTCACTGGGGTGCACTGAGTTAATAGGTTAGTCCAAATATGATCAAAAGTGTATGGAAGTGCATCAATATCATAGTAATATCACACAAAAGATGCACGGAGCAAGCAGAAATTATAGATACGTTTTGTACGTATCAAAGGGCATCACAGGTTTCCCCACATACTTGCAGCGCGCGTTGCAAACCCATGCGCTGCTAATTGCTAGGCAACTAGAGCGCGCAAAACTAGTCTGCGTTGTTAATATTTACCTACGGCGCTGGCCGTTGGGCCCGTGCTGCTAATCGTCATTCTTGTATGGCCAAAATCATAGTAGTGGATGTCTCTCTCCCAAAAAACGATAAAACGGCTGAGATGGGTGAACAAATTACAACTGGGAAATTGACAGAATTATAAACGCACCGCAATGCTAATTATGCCACAAGAAAGTTAGAGGCACAAAAGTATGGGCAGTATGCCAAAAAAGTAGATCGTTTATTCATCAGCATCTACTTACTAATCATCCACCTTGAGATATCTAAACAGAACATCTCACTGGTATTAACTTGCGAACCCCCCCCCCCAAAGTGTATACCCAAACAACAGACAACTGTTTTAAGAAACTTTGCGTAAGGTAAACAATCCTTGCAACCGCAGTTACAAGCACTGTTGTTTTCTCCCTGGTGGCAACAACACATCCCCTAGTCTCATGTTTCTGTCACTCAAGCTAGAAATGGGGGGCATGAACCCACAATCAAGCATAAACGCTCCCGCTTGGAGTTATTATTTACTACTTGGCCAAATCAATAAAAAGCAACGGAGAACATGCAAGAATTACTCAAAAACAAAATATAAAAAGAGAACCAAATATATAACTCATCACAATCTGAATATAATCTCATAATTCATCGGATTCCAGAAAACACAGCATACCAACAGCAGAAAGAATCTTACATTCTTAAGAAGTTGCTCCCCACTACTATCAATTCTCTCAACATGCACACACTCCACCTCATCACGCATGCCACATCACCTTCCACTAGCATATTTCACTCAATCACTCAACATCCAAGCATGCCACCTCATCATCCAACATGCATGAGAAAGACCCACCTCAATATGCCACTATGCATAATAAAAACCCACATGCAACATGCATGCATGAGAATTTTTATTTTATGATGATATTTACATTAAATCCATATATTATTTCAAAAGTTATTGTTTCAAATATACATGGTTCATTTAACCAAACATTTTTACTGAAATATTTTGCAAAAAAGTTCCGCAACAACGTGCGGGGCATCATCTAGTTACATAAGTGTCTTGATCATGTAGGGCAGCTCACATGGTCTAAAAATTAAACCACAAGAATGGAGAGAAGACATCACATAGCTACTGGTCATGGACCCATGGTCCAAGGGGACTACTCACAGCAAAGTATCTTTTCGGTATATTTTTCTTGCAGAAAATCCCTCTACTTTTCATTTAATCACAAATTATTCCTCCCTCTGATTTTCATTTAATCACAAATTATTCCTCTGGCAAAGTCTAAAAAATCAAACATTCTAGCGGGGATTCAAACCCTAGACCTCTTGATCGGTTGGGCGTACCGCGACCACTGGGCTACCTTGATACTTTGTTACACATATCACAAATGATGTTCATATAGTTAGAAAGAGGTTGCAAAGCCCACCTTCTCGTAGTTTTTTTCTGTCATTTATCTGTTGCTGATTATTTTTAATATAAGGCGTAAAAGATATATAAATTATATTCATTTGTGTTTTGATTATATCTGCTGGTATTATTAATTATTCCATTATATTCATGTTTTATAAATATATTGCTTATGCAAAATTATGTCTTATAAATTACATATGTTCATATTTTGATTATTAAATATGTCTTATATAACTAAATAAAGCTCCCGCGGTGTTCTAAATTATGTCTTATAAATATTAATTATTAAAATTTTCATGTAATACAAAATTAAATACAATTAAATATAATTAAAAATATTTACGCTTATGCAAAATTATGTCTTATAAATTACATATGTTAGTGCTTTGAATTATGTTTTAATTATTAAATATGTCTTATATAATTAAATATTGCCCCCGCTATGTTTTAATTTATGTTTTATAAATATTCATAGAATTATAAATTAAATATAATTAGATATGTTCATGTTTTAAATCAAGCATATTTTTACATCCCGGGTCTGCTTTTTTATGTCTATAAACTAAAATATATTTTTACATTTAGTAATTAGTTATACTTTGTATATTTACATTTAGCTTTATCGTCATTACTCGTAACAAGAAGTTAGTAATTTAATTATATGAATGATTATATTAATATGTAATTTAATATCTTTTATTTTTTGATAATTTATTATGTACACAATTTTCAATATGTGATTAATGTTTATATATGATTTACTCTTTCTTTAAAAAATAACCAGTAGAAGAATCGTAAGCAAAAGAAAACCAACAGCGCATGGGCTTTACAGCCCGCTTCACAGATTGATGATACAAAGACAAATACGGCCTTCATTACATCAATCGTGTTATAGCCCAGTTGTTGCGTTACGCCGCGAAGCACGCCTGGAGGTCGCGGGTTCGGAACCTTGCGGGAGCGCTCTTTTTTAGACTTTGCCGGGGATTTATTCGTGATTAAATAAAAAGTATAGAAGTTTTGCAACGAGCTTTCTGTATCTTGGTATGTATTTGCAAAAAAATTGCCAGGAGCTTTATTCGTGATTAAATAAAAAGTAGAGGGGTTTTCTGTAAAAAAAGGTACTGAAAATATACCATCTGAAGCCTGACAATGGGTCTGAGCTGTCAGATACGTAGAAATACAGTATTTTGCAACGAGTTGGCTGTATCTTGATACATATTTGCATTTTTTTTAAATGGCACCATGTTGTGAATACAGTCAAAATTGTGGTACCAATTTATAATTAACTCTACTTTACCACCATAATCTACGAGCGAGGGCGTGCATGCTTGAAACTCCCCTTTCAAGCGGGTCAATTTGTAGCATAAATTTCGTAGGAAGACCAAAGGTACAATCAAATATGTTGGCTAGATCAGGGACTCGTTGAGGAGGCACGCGAACTTCTCAAAATCTATCTTGAGACCAGTGTATTGAGCGAAAATCTTGAAGCACTGCCTTGAGATTAGCAAGCTGATGATTACGTGCCGGCAGAATCAAGATGATATTATCAGTGCACTGCACTGTTGGACATGGCTTCGTCAAACAATTGGATACGTACCATCTGAAAGGCACAATCGGACCGGGGAAACTCGTTTTCCCGGAAAATCGTCAATGGCGGCTACTACAGGTACAAGGCACGTTCTGATTGTCAAAAAAAAAAGGCACATTCCGCACGCAAGATCGGTAACCACAGCGACCGGCCGCCGGAGTGTTACTCGCAACTCATGCATCTGGCTGCTCCGACAACTTCCTACATACTCTACTTGCTAGATTGACTGGATTTTTCTTAACTAAGGATTGGTCAAAGGAGCCTATGGATGAAACTGTATTTTTTTCCCTAAAAAAAATGAAATTGTACTCCCTCCGATCCTAAAAAAGTGTCTTAGAAAAACAACTAAGGTAGTTATAATTCATAGTGTAACTTGCGACACTTTTTTAGGATCAGAGGTAGTATTTTTTTTCTTCTGATGAACAATTGTTGTAACTGTTTTCTTATTAATAATGTGGTCTATTTAATACAAAAATATCACCGTCGCGGGCTGCCCTTCTCTTCACCCAACGCCCCCTCGTCGCCACCGGAGGTTGCGGCTAGGCAAAGCCCGCGCGAGAAAGGCGTAGGCGGGGCCTGCTCTTCTCGTGGTGGCGGATCTTAGCGGCGGGCCAGATGGCTAGATCATGTCGTTATCAATCGGATCTGGCCTCTTTGGTTTGGCTGTTACGGGTCTCCATGGTGGAGTCTCTTCGCGTGGATGCAGCGGCCTCGGATGGTGATGGCGGTGGTGACTCGGACTCAGTTGATCGGACGGTGGTGATGGCAGACAGTGCTACAACAATCTTCTACGGCTCCGCGACAACGATGGTCACAGAAAGGCCTTTGGAGAGAGTGACCCTGCAAATCCGATGGCCGACTTTAGCGGTGAGATGCAAACTATGGTTGAACGTTTAACGCAAAGTGATGGTTGTGCGCTAGCGTCAGTCGCAGCTACTGGCATCGTGGAAAAGAGGCAAGGACAACACACAAGTGACCACGATGATGGTGCTACTTGCACTCGGTCTCGAACTCCAGGTGAAAGCCTATGCCTTTGGCTATGCCTGACAATGGTGATACTTTTTGCATCGTTTCCTTATTGATGACATTTCTCGGGTATGCACAAAATGTTTCTTTAGGTTAAAAACCTAGATTCTGTTCTTGTTGTATGGATCCGATGACGGCGATCGCGTCAGTGTCGCTTCATTCCTGAAGGTGTTGTCGTTGAAAACTTCGTCGTTTGTGTGCAGTCATGAGATGGTTGGTGCGAATAGGATTATCGCTACAGTTTGCCGATCGTGAATATGATATATTTTACCTTGTCTATATATAGATTTGATCTTTTATGATTTTGCTACTTGACGATATTTTGTGTGTGTTGATGTTGGTTGTGTGTATCCTACAGAGATTGGATCTGTGCTCATAATTTTTGTATTCTTTTAATATTTTACTTTAAACCAATAAAATTTACATTTTTCGTTTAAAAATAAATCATAGATTTGCCTAGATATGAATGTATCTAGACTTACTTTTACATCTAGATACATTCATATCTAAACATTTGTGATACTTATTTTAGAACGGAAGGAATAACACTTATCGAAAATAAAATAATATCAGCAGTTCACCACGTGCGAGTCTAATTTGTGACTAGTATGAGACATACAAATTTCTTGGTCTAAAACGGGAAAGTTGTTTTCAAAGATAGCGTGAAAAACGAGCTTACTACAGAAAGAAGATAATATCAATATGTAGAAAATATACGGAAGATGGTTGTAATTAGTCAGAATTAATCAAGAAAACCGGAGAATCCGTCAGCTGAGACGACCGACCATTGGTGGATATAACATTAAAAACGTTTATATTCTACAGATTGATTTGTATGCCCAGTCAGCCGCCGTTTGCTTAGCAGATGAGCTTGTTCGGTCGCGCATGGTGCAACGCCTGGTGGTACAGAGCGGGTTAGTGGATCGAGTTTGAATCTGTTTTGTCATTTAATACGTACGAGTTTATATTTATCTACGGGTCAGTTTGTATGGTTTATTGTCTCACAAAGTTAACTAAATTAACGCAAATTCTTCGGTACCCTCCTCCCCCCTAAGGCAATGTACGGCCGCGATCTAATCTTACCGTTTCACTGCTAGGGGCAAGATCGTCATTAGCAGAAATTGGGCGAGGCGCGCGCCGTTTGCTTATACGGGGCGGTACGCGGCAGTTTCCACGTGTGCACGCCACGTGGGGCGAGATAAGGGTACTCGCCGTCCCGAAGGCGCCATTAATCGCTCCGAGCGGCCGTCCACCCCCGTCCACCCACCGCGCCATTAATTGCCCTCCCTCTACCAATGCGTCGCCATTAATCGCCCCCGTGCCACATCGCGAGATCTCTCTCGCCCTCACACATATCGCCCCTCCCCTCCCTTCCTCCGCCCCCACGCATAGCGCCGATGACTCGCCCCGCCTTGACGATCGAGCAGGCGAAGGAGCTCGCCTACTTCCGCATCCCCGCCCCGCCTGACGTCCGGATGCAGTCCAGCTGGAACCTGAGAGTCGGTGGGGTTCCGGTGGCGCCGGTGCCGGATGTCGGCACGTACGCATTCCAGCACGCCGTGGCGGGGTACCGGGCAGGGCTGACGGCGACGGAGCGCGCGCAGCCGCAGTTCGTGCCCAACGAATCCTCGTCGGTGGAGCGGCTGGCCGCGAGGCGCGAGGAGCTCCTTGCCGCGTTCGAAGGCCCAGTCGCGCCGGTGGCGCGGAACCGAGATCTCTGCCACGAGATCTGGGACGGGTTCACGTACGAAGACGTGGTCGTCCCTTTTCGCGTCGGTGCAGGCGGTGACGACGGTGGACGGGGCGGCGGTTGGGGCGGATTCGGCGGCGGTCGAGGAGGTGGCCGCGGTGGCGGCGGCGCTTAGGGTGGTGGCTAGGGCGGTGGACGCGGCGGAGGAAGCTGGGGCGGTGGTCGCGGCTGGGGCGGTGGACGCGGAGGCGGCGGCGGCTGGGGTGATGGGCGCGGCGGAGGCCATTTCGGTGGCCGTGGCGGCGGTGGTGGCGCCGTTTTCGGCCGCGGCGGTGGTGGTGGCGCCGTTCTCGGTGGCGGCGCATGGGGTGCCGGACCAGGCCACAACGCGTGGGGTACCGGACCAAGCCACGACGCGCCACGAACCCGCTCTCGCGTCAAGCTGGAGGAACTGGAGGCAGAGCCGGCGCTGTTCGCCGAGTACCGGCGCCTGGCGGCGGAGGCCGGCGACCCCGACGGCATGCCTGGATACTTGAAGGCCATCCGCGAGTCGCACATGGCACCGGTGCCGCCCCCTCTAGTTGCGGAGTACCGGCAGATTGTGGCAGTAGCCGGTCGTCCAAAAGATTCGGAGGATTTTCTAGGCTACCATGCTGCCATGGTCGACTCCCTGTAGCAGAACGTCGTTGATCTCACTGGCGATGACGACGATGATGATGACAGCGACCTCGGCTTCGACGACAATCTGGGTGACATCAACGACGAGTAGATTAGTACTTGTTCTCGTAGTAGTTTGTGTATGAACAATGAATTTCGTTCGACGATTATGTAAAATATCTTAAATGCCGAATGAAATTTCCTTATGTTTGAATGAAAAATATGAAATGTTTTATCAAATAGTGTGTCGGTATATGAATGTTTATAAATATTAATAATCTTCATAATATTTATAAATGTTGTCGTATATAGTTGAGGGTGATGGGTTTTTGAATTAGACTAGATCCTGACCTTCGATTTTAAACCACAAGTTTTCATCAATAATATGAAGTTTGACGATAAGTTTGTGTAAAAAAATTGACGACATGGCACAATAAATATGAATGGTGCTTTACTCGTTTTTAAAAAGAAGGTATAACTTCGTTAAGACACCAAATGTTTGTAGGTGGTACACATGGCCATTGAAAAGCTTTCGTAGAAACGCTCAAAGAATTTGAATAAACGTTGCACATATTTTACACGCAAGATCATGAATCGACTGGGGTACATCATGTTTTTGGATCTTAATTAGGTTCGTCCCGTCATAGGAGGCTATACAGAAATTTTGGAATGATTTTATAATAGATGAAAATGTTAGGACCTTCGAAAAGGTTCGTTCCGGGCAAAACGGGGATCTTTTTTTTCTGACACGTTATTTTTTTGACCATCTCAGAATGAACCCAAATCTATGTGGGAAGTAGACATGAATTTCACAATGGTTTGGCATGTTTGGTAGGTGTCCCCTCACATAAATTAGGCACAAGGTGGAAAGCGCTACCACACGGGGTCAACGTCTAGGGTGGTAGACCGTCAGAGGCCATTTGCACATGTTTTTTTTACGCGCACGAACTCAACCCAACATTTTGTGGCAGCTTGGTATTGATATTAAAGAGCTCCATGCCAAGTTTGAACGAATTTCAGTAAATTTTGCAACGTTTGTCACGTTCGACCGTATTTCGGCCTATTTTCACCAAAAAAAACCAGAAAACAGAAAATAACTCGGAACTGAAAGAAATTTTTCATGTGTGCTTGTTTTGGTGTAGGTATGCACTGAAAAAAGTTGTGGTCTGTTCCGAGGTTCTGACGAAGTGGTTGCTTCACAAAACGAACATTGCGGTATAAAGATTCTGGGTGCAGTAGGGGTGTGCATAGATCCGAGGGTACGGTGTTTCATCTCGTGCTCAACAAGGCTCCACACTGGTTTGGCATGTTTATTATGTATTCCCTAACACAAATAAGGCACAAGGTGGGAAGCGGTACCACACGGGGTCGACGTCTAGAGGGGTAGACCGTCGGAGGCCATTTGCACATGTTTTTTTATGACGCGCACAAACTCAACCCAAGTTTTTGTGGCAGCTTGGTATTGATATTATAGGGCTCCATGCCAAGTTTGAACGAATTTCAGTAAAGTTTGCAACGTTTGTCACGTTCGGACGTATTTCAGCCTATTTTCACCAAAAAGATCCAGAAAATACAAAATAACTCGGAACTGAAAGAAATTTTGCATGCGTACTTGTTTTGGTGTAGGTATGCACCGAAAAAAGTTGTGGTCTATTTCGGGGCTCTGACGAAGTGGTTGCTTCACAAAACGAAGATTGCGGTATAAAGGTTCTGGGTGCAGTAGGGGTGTGCCTAGATCTGATGGTACGGTGTTGCATCTCATGCTCAACAAGGCTCCACACTGGTTTGGCATGTTTGTTACGTCTTCCCTAACACAAATAAGGCACAAGGTGGGAAGCGCTACCACACGGGGTCGACGTCTAGGGGGGTAGACCGTCGGAGGACATTTGCACATGTTTTTTTATGACTCGCACGAACTCAACCCAACCTTTTGTGGCAGCTTGGTATTGATATTAAAGGGATCCATGCCAAGTTTGAAAGAATTTCAGTAATTTGCAACCTTTGTCACATTCGGCCGTATTTCGGCCTATTTTCACCAAAAAAATTCTCAAAATAGGAAATAAATCGGAACTGAAAGA
The DNA here is from genome assembly GCA_950022295.1 of Bromus sterilis. Classification (NCBI taxonomy): domain Eukaryota; kingdom Viridiplantae; phylum Streptophyta; class Magnoliopsida; order Poales; family Poaceae; genus Bromus; species Bromus sterilis. Next base: position 338,030,899 of record OX465596.1, on the reverse strand, counting down.
AATTTTGCATGCGTGCTTGTTTTGGTGTAGGTATGCACTGAAAAAAGTTGTGGCCTGTTTCGAGGCTCTGACGAAGTGGTTGCTTCAAAAAACGAACATTGCGGTATAAAGGTTCTGGGTGCAGTAGGGGTGTGCCTAGATCCGATGGTACGGTGTTGCATCTCGTGCTCAATAAGGCTTCTCACTAGTTTGGCATGTTTGTTACGTCTTCCCTAACACAAATAAGGCACAAGGTGGGAAGCGCAACCACACGGGGTCGACGTCTAGGAGGGGTAGACCGTCGGAGGCCATTTGCACATGTTTTTTTATGACGCGCACGAACTCAACCCAAATTTTTGTGGCAGCTTGGTATTGATATTAAAGGCTCCATGCCAAGTTTGAACGAATTTTAGTAAAATTTGCAACTTTTGTCACGTGCGGTCGTATTTCGGTCTATTTTCACCCAAAAAAAATCCTCAAAATAGAAAATAACTCGGAACTGAAAATAACTACGGGTTGATGAAGCAGTTGCTATCCCCATGGTGTGAACATGTAGGGGTCATTTTGACCCCAAAAATCCAAAAAAATAATTACTAAATATTTAAGATGCGTTCAAGCCTGAAGTATATGAAAGGGAGATATCTATATTTCACCATTCATATACTTGAGACATGAAGAATATTAATATATTTAATGTGAATAATATGAATGTTGTGCTGAGCTTTATAAACACGTCGGCATCGCGCTATTTTGGCGAGGTGGGACTAAAGAGCAAGAATAACGCCCTGGACGGCGCCCTGGACAGACGGCGCAACATAGTGGACCTCCAGGGGCGAACTGGTCGCATGCATGATACGTCCCAAACGTATCTATAATTTCTACTTGCTCCTTTTCATGTTTTGTGTGATATTGTTATGATCCAAATACACTTTCATACACTTTTGATCATATTTGGACTAAATTATTAACTCAGTGCACCCCAGTGCTAGTTCATGTTTTCTGCTATTTTTCTATTTCAGGTTTCCCCCATATTAAAAGTGCTCCAAATATTCAGGAAAAATCAGATAAAAATCAGCGTTCCGGAAGCTTCCGGATTCACCGAAGAAGGGCCAGAGGGGCCCCACCTGGTGCCCAGGCAGCCAGGTGGCGCGGCCAAGGGCTTGGCCGCGCCGGGTGGCCGCCTGGACTTCTGGTGGACCCCCCGGTGCCCCCCTTTGGCTCCTATTTATTCTCCCGTCGCGAAAACCCTAATTACAGACCCCTTTTCTCCAGAAGCAATTCTGATCTCCGCCGCCATCGCAACCAAGTTTCGGGGGACCAGAATTTTTATGTCGGCACCCTGCCGGGACGGGGAAGTGCCCCCGGATTCATCTCCATCGACGTTTCTTTCTCCCTCCATGAAGCGGGAGTAGTCCCTCCTCGGGGCTGAGGTTTCTACCAGTTTCTATGTGGACAATTCTCTCTCCCATGATGTGATCTTGATTGTGATCATCGGCTATGTTAATCTAGGGTGAACCCATGATGTTTCCCCTTCTTCTATGTATTGGATTTGATGTACTCACTTGATCCTATCTAGTATAATCCCCGAGACCATGGTGACAACGGTGTATTGGACATGGATTAGAAGAATATTTTCATGAGTGATTTCCTCTTTTTGTGTGTTGATTGAAGATTGAGAGTCTCTTGGTGCTTGTCTTTGACTATCCATGAGATATGTTGTGGTGATTGTGGTACTCTCTTTGGATAGCCGCGGTGATATTGAGAAATCCATAGATTGAGAACTACGAACTCTGAGGTGTGCTTTTGTAGCCCTACACAATTCTCATCCTCTCTTGACCACAAAGGAATGACCTCCGAGTACGTCTCAATTTCATGTTTTATGGGAAGTATCATGTGATTAGACTATGTTAATGTTGTTGGGAGTTGCCACTAGTGAAAGTATGAAGCCTAGGTTTTGTTTCCACCATTGTTACACCGTTTGTGTTCACTTTTATCACATGTTTGCTTGCTGCACTTTTTATTACAGATTTATATTACCTTGCTTTGCCACACCTATCACTCTTATTTTACCATCTCTTCGCCAAACTAGTGCACCTATACAACTCCTAGTTGTATTAGGTGTGTTGGGGACACAAGAGACTTCTTGTATCTTAATTGCAGGGTTGCTTGAGAGAGACCATCTTCAACCTCTACTTCCCTGAGTTCGATAAACCCTAAATCATCCACTTGAGGGAAATTGCTGATGTCCTACAAACCTCTGCGCTTGGAGGCCCAACATAGTCTACAAGAATAGAAGTGTGTGTAGACATTAATGCACCGCGCCTTTGTTGAGGCAAATAGGGCGTTCGGGTCCGCCCTACGCGGAGACGACCTAGGGTTGCGCGATGAACGTCCGCCCGTAGTCGCAACAACCGCCGCCGTCGCCCACCGCCAAGAAGTTGGTCGCGCCGACGCCCAGCCGACTAGTCACCCCTGGAGCCCCCGCCCCCCACCGCCGCCACCAGGTGAGAACTCGCTCCCACCGACGCCGACAGCAGACCAGTCGCCCCCCCGCCGACAGCCGACAGCCGACTAGTCTGCCCCCCGCCGACAGTCGACAGCCGAGAACACGCCCCCTGAAGGCGCCAGATCGCTAGGTACACGTGTCGTAAATACTTGCATATTAAACGTAAAAGGATTGATTGCCGTACTTATTAATTGCAATATAAATTTGTTATTACATACAGTATAGACAATTTTAATAAAATCAAAGGTTATATTACTTGCTCGGTTGAGAAGTGGGTATATCTAGTTGAACAACTTGAAGAAAATCGACGTTTTCGATTCTATGATACGGCGCAAGGAACGTTTCAAATTCCGTCCATCAAGATGCGGACATATTTGCTACAACATATTATTAAAGGTTACAATCGTAATACTAAATAATTCTTGGTGCAACAAGTAAATGGAAAAGAAGCTTATATTTCTCTGGGGAATGAAGATGTTTTTTTTATATTTGGACTGAGAAATGAAGGATTGGATGTTACCGCAATTATAAACCTTGAGGCAGCACAAAAAACTAAGAGACTTCCCATATCATATGTCAACAAAAAAAATGGAAAGATAGTCATTGACGATTTGATTAACAAGATTGTTATGGGAAAGGCCGCGGATGATGAGTTCATCCGCATGACGGTCCTAGTTCTACTAGGAACGGTGCTCGCGCCGGTTTCAAAGGATTATATTCCAAAATACTATTATGCATTAGTTCGAGATGTGAATAAAATCGGGAAAATGAATTGGAATAATTTCATCTCTAGCCTTCTTAGTCAATCTTCGAAGAACACAACACTTAGTTATGACTATATAAATAAATTTAGTTAGAACATGCAGAATATGTTTGCAAGGAAGACCTCTGCGATCCATACTTCTACAATTGCACTGTATTGTATCATCAGAGTTATCTGGCCTGTGTTGCACTCTAAAAGTATGTTCTCTATTACTCTTCCATGACACTATGTATGTCTCATCAGTGCCTATCCCTGTCATTCTTTCAACAACCTCCATCTCATGAACCTTCTTCAGATTTTTTTCCACAATATAAAAGTTAGCTGGAGTGAATACTCGTCCAGGAAAGACCTCAATATCCTTAAAATCTGTGACTGGCACCGGTCTAGTCTGTGAGGACTTGGAGTCATCCTTCGCCTCGTTACCACGGAGTCGAACTATGCAGTTCTCAGAATGTACAACCATATCAAGGTGACGGTGAAGGCAAGCGTTCAGACACTCGCTCCTTTCGTTGCTCTCCATACCAAGAAAGAACCCACCGTTTACATACGATGCAGCCCATAGCCTCTTCTTGCTGTACATTCTCCACAGCCATGTTTGTGTCTTATCGGTCTGCCATTTGCTCAGCCCAACTTTTTGTGGCAGCTTGGTATTGATATTAAAGGGCTCCATGCCAAGTTTGAACGAATTTCAGCAACGTTTGCAACGTTTGTCACATTCGGACGTATTTCGGCCTATTTTCACCAAAAAAAAACCTCAAAATAGAAAATAACTCGGAACTAAAAGAAATTTTGCATGTATGCTTGTTTTGGTGTAGGTATGCACTGAAAAAAGTTGTGGTATGTTTCGAGGCTCTGACGAAGTGGTTGCTTCACAAAACGAACATTGCGGTATAAAGGTTCTGGGTGCAGTAGGGGTGTCCCTAGATCCGATGGTACGGTGTTGCATCTCGTGCTCAACAAGGCTCCACACTGGTTTGGCATGTTTGTTACGTCTTCCCTAACACAAATAAGGCACAAGGTGGGAAGCGCTACCACACGGGGTCGACGTCTAGGGGGGGGTAGACCGTCGGAGGCCATTTGCACATGTTTTTTTATGACGCGCACAAACTCAACCCAAGTTTTTGTGGCAGCTTGGTATTGATATTATAGGGCTCCATGCCAAGTTTGAACGAATTTCAGTAAAGTTTGCAACGTTTGTCACGTTCGGACGTATTTCAGCCTATTTTCAGCAAAAAAAGCTCAAAATCGAAAATAACTCGGAACTGAAAATTACTACGGGTTGATGAAGCAGTTCTAGCCCCATGGTGTGAACATGTAGGGGTCAATTTGACCCAAAAAAATAATTACTAAATATTTAAGATGCGTTCAAGCCTGAAGTATATGAAAGGAAGATATATATATTTCACCATTCATATACTTGAGACATGAAGAATATTAATATATTTAATGTGAATAATATGAATGTTGTGCTGAGCCTTATAAACACGTCGACGTCGCGCTATTTTGGCGAGGTGGGACTAAAGCGCAAGATTAACGCCCGTGACGTCGCCCTGGACAGACGGCGCAACGTAGTGGGCCTCCAGGGGCGATCTGGTCGCATGTATGATACGTCCCAAACGTATCTATAATTCCTGCTTGCTCCATGCATGTTTTGTGTGATATTGCTAGGATCCAGATACACTTTCATACACTTTTGATCATATTTGGACTAACTTATAAACTCAGTGCACCCCAGTGCCAGTTCATGTTTTCTCCTGTTTTTCTATTTCAGGTTTCCCCCATATTAAAAGTCCTCCTAAAATTTGGGAAAAAATAGATAAAAAATCAGCGTTCCGGAATCTTCCGGATTCACCGAAGAAGGGCCAGAGGGGCCCCACCTGGTGCCCAGGCGGCCAGGTGGCGCGGCGTAAGGCTTGCCCGCGCCGGGTGGCCGCCTGGACTCCTGGTGGACCCCCCCGGTGCCCCCCTTTGGCTCCTATTTATTCTCCCGTCGCAAAAACCCTGATTACAGACCCCTTTTCTCTTGAAGCAATTCCGGTCTCCGCCGTCATCGCCAACAAGCTTCGGGGGACCAGAATTCCTATGCCGGCACCCTACCGGGACGGGGAAGTGCCCCCGGATTCATCTCCATCGACGTTGCTTCCTCCCTCCATGAAGCGGGAGTAGTCCCTCCTCGGGGCTGAGGTTTCTGCCATTTGCTATGTGGACAATTCTCTCTCCCATGATGTGATCTTGATTGTGATCATAGGCTATGTTAATCTAGGGTGATCCCATGATGTTTCCCCTTCTTCTATGTATTGGATTTGATTTACTCACTTGATCCTATCTAGTATAATCCCCGAGACCATGGTGACAGCGGTCTATTGTACAAGGATTAGAAGAATATTTTCATGAGTGATTTCCTCTTTTGTGTGTTGATTGAAGATTGAGAGTCTCTTGGTGCTTGTCTTTGACTATCCATGAGATGTGTTGTGGGGATTGTGGTACTCTCTTTGGATGGCCGCAGTGACATTGGGAAATCCATAGATTGAGAACTACGAACTCTGAGGTGTGCTTTTGTAGCCCTACATAATTCTTGTCCTCTCTTGACCACAAAGGAATGACCTCCGAGTACGTCTCCATTTCATGTTTTATGGGAAATATCATGTGATTAGACTATGTTAATGTTGTTGGGAGTTGCCACTAGTGAAAGTATGAAGCATAGGCCTTGTTTCCACCATTGTTACACCGTTTGTGCTCACTTTTATCACATGTTTGCTTGCTTCACTTTTTATTACATATTTATATTACCTTTCTTTTCCACACCTATCACTCGTATTTTACCATCTCTTCGCCAAACTAGTGGACCTATACAACTCCTAGTTGTATTAGGTGTGTTGGGGACACAAGAGACTTCTTTTATCTTAATTGCAGGGTTGCTTGAGAGAGACCATCTTCAGCCTCTACTTCCCTCAGTTCGATAAACCTTAGGTCATCCACTTGAGGGAAATTGCTGCTGTCCTACAAACCTCTGCGCTTGGAGGCCCAACATAGTCTAAAGGAATAGAAGCGTCTGTAGACATCTAGTTATTTTATGCGCCGTTGCCGGGGAGGTAAGGCTTGAAGGTATATCTTTAGATTTTGCAATTAAATCTTTTGTTTCTTGTTTTTATTTTCCCTAGTTAGGCTTATGGAACACAACAAAAATATTATGAGAGAGCTTTATGAGCTCTACCTTGAGTTAGGACATGAAGTGTTTGAAGAGAAAATAAAAAATCCTATGGAGCTTTAGTATTTGCACAACACTCATGATAGTAGCAATGTTATTAGTATGTCTTCTTTGAATACCTTTGATCCTAATGATATGCAAAGCTATAAGCTTGGGGATGCTACGTTTTATGAAGATGATCTTTTTAGCCCCCCCCCCCCAAGTTTTGACGAGGAAATTTATTTTGATGATACTTTGCCTCCTATCTATGATGATTATTGTGATGACACTTATGCTATAAAGAATAAATGTTTGCAAGTGTATCATGATAATAATGATTCATGTGATAGCTATTTTCTTGAGTTTGCTCCCGCTATTACTAATGAGAAGGATTTTTCTTATGTGGAGAGTAATACTTTTTCTATGCTTGTGGATCATGATAAGAATTTTTTATGTGATACTTATATTGTTGAGTTTGTTCATGATCCCACTGAAAATTATTATGAGAGGGTAACATATTCATATAGATATTCCAATAATATCAAGTTCTCTCTCTTTATGTTGAAGGTTTTGAAGTTGCACTTGTTTTGCCTTCCTATGCTTATTGCTTTGTGCTTCAATATATTATTCTATTGCAATATTCCTATGCAGAGGAATCATGTTAGACTTAAATGTGTTTGATATTTTCTTCTTTATGTTGTCTTTTGTGCTTCAACTCTTATTCCTACGAGAGCATCATTAAAAATTTAAGCCTATCTTTATGGCTATAAAGAAAGAGCTCTAGGGAGACAACCCTTGTTATCTTTACTTTCAGTTTTTAGTGGTCTTGATGATTGTTACTAATGTATCAACATCATTGTATCTTTATTTTCAAGCTTTGTGCCAAGTCTAGCCTCCGATTGCAAGAAAGTTCAAATGTTGTGACATACTGTCCAGAAAACAGATTCTTTCCTTGGACGGAAAACTTAGCCTAAAATCACCACTTTATCTTTTTTATCTAAATTTTTTTGACAGCGTGCTCCATACAATTGACTTTCGAGCGTCCGTTCTGAGTTTTTTTATTTGAGTTGCAGAAGTACCCCAAAAAAAATATTTACTACCTGTTGTTCTGTTTTTCACAGATTTTGCCACGTTTTGCCTTTCCTCACTTTTGAAAACCTTAAGCTTGCTTTTTCTTTGCAAAAACTTTTTGGAAATCTTGAGAAACAATAGCTATTCAAGAATATCTTTATTTCCAGTGGGGAAAATTATTTTATTATGGGTACTAACCTCTCTAATCATCTTATAATGAGTTATGTATGAAGGGAGTTTTCAAGTGTGCGAGGGATGATGATGAAAGAAGATCCGGGAGTGTCAAACGCTCAAGCTTGGGAATGCCCCCATGCATCCCCAATAAATATTCAAGGAGACTCAAGCATCTAAGCTTGGGGATGCCCCCGTGCATCCCCTTCTCAATCAACAATCATCAGTTCGTCCTTCGTCTCACTATATTTTTATCACTTCATGCGTTATGTGCTATGCTTGGAGTGTCTCGCTCTTAGGTTTTATTTTTAGTTTTCTTTAGCTTTGATTGCTGTTCATAAAAATGTTAGACCCTATCTTACTTTGTGTGGGAGAGAAACACGCTCCACTCCAATCTAGAACACATCATAGGATTTTTCATGCTTGTCTTTTTGTTGTTCTGTGTTCTTTATCTTTTCGTAGCTACTACCATGTTTAGTATTAGTGTTAGTTTGTCTTTAGCAAGAGCCTTGGCTTTTGTTTAGTTTGTTGCTGGAACTCTCTTTAGTTTTCATGTTTATCTTGTTAACATAGTTTGTTGTTGCACTACGTTGTGTCTTGTCTTGAAAGTAGGTAATTGAGGTTGCTATTTAATTTTTGTAGTAACTTGCAATAGTTTTGAGGTATTTTTGTGAGTAACGTTTGAACTTTTGGTGTCAAGAGCTCTAGCCTATTAGTGATAGGTGTTGTATTTTGGGAAATACGTGTTTATTTTCAAAACCTACAAAACTAGTTGAGCACTCTAGCTACTGTATGGATCACTAATCTTTTGAGGGATCGGATATTATAGTGCACTCACGTACCATGAGTCGAGGATGCGCAAGGATAACCAAACCCCCATACACTCCTCCTCGGGGTACTTGTATCTTTGTGAACCTCTGATGGTACGATTTCTCGCCCCCTCGTTGGTTACCCAAAGTGGAAGGTTGAGATGTAGATAGCAGCAATTTCCCTTGGTGAAGATACCAAGGTTCGTTTTCAGCAGGACTTCAGCAACGATAAGTAGGTGGTTCGGCAAGTGATGCGCCGTTTGAAAAGAATCACTTGCTTCTCCTGGACCTGCACACACAACAGATAACTTTGCTCCCAACGAGTTCAGATAAGTTGTCAATCCCTCCGGCCTTGTTGTTTACAAAGGGTCAAACGCACGGGATAATAGTGATAGTGATAGCAACGGAAAAGTAAATAAAGCAGTAAATAAATAGTGGGTATAAACAGTATTGGAAATATGGACCGGGGTCCTATGATGTTCACTAGTGATGTCTCTCTCCCCAAAGACGATAAAATAGCCATGCGAGGTAAACAAATTACAGCTGGGAAATTGACAGGATTATGTGCGCAAACCAATGCTAACTATGCTATAAAGAAAGGAAGAGGCTCAAAAGCATGGGAGGTACGCCAAGACAAGTGGACCGAAATCCATATGCATCTACCTACTAATCATCCACCTTAACATATCTATCCAGAACATCTCGCTGGTATTAAGTTGCGAATCCCACCCAAAGTGTAAACTCAAAGCAACAGACAACTGCATTAAAGAACTTTGCGTAAAGTAAACAATCCTTGCACCCACAAGTACAAGCACCATTGTTTCCCCTTGTGGCAACAACACATTCCCTAGACTCATGTTTCTGTCACTCAAGCTATTCATGAGGGGGCATGAACCCACAATCATGCATAATGCTCCCTCTTGGAGTCACTACCTACTACTTGGCCAAATCAATAAACAACAACGGAGAACATGCAAGAATTACTCGAGAACATAAATATAAAAGAGGATAATCAAATATATTACTCAAACACAATCTGAACATAGTCGCATAATCCATCGGATCCCAGCAAACTCAACATAGCAACAACAGAAATATTACATATGTGCCTCGATCATGTAGGGCAGCTCACGAAGTCTAATCCATGAAGAACAAAGAGGGGAGGAGAACATCACATAGCTACTAATCATAGACCCATGGTCCAAGGTGGACTACTCACGGTTCATCCGAGGACCATCCATGGTGGTGGAGAAGCTCCCGGAGGTGGTTCCTCCCTCCGGCAAGGTGCCTGGAAGAGGTCTCCTGGTGCTCCCAATCTTGGAAGCGCGGCGGCGGAGGAACAGAGGAGAGATCGCGAAAAAGGGTACCTGTTTCGGGGGTTTCGTGTCACGGAGAATATATGGGCGAAGGGGGGCAGCCAGGGGGGCCACCAGGGGTCCAGGCGGCCCCCTGGCGCGGTCCCACCCTAGGGCGCGTCAGGAGGACGCCTGGGGACCTGGTGGGTCCCCTCTGGCCCCTCCTTGGTGATTCCCGAAGCTTCCGAAGTGCTGATTTTTTTATTGGATTTTTCCCGAATTTTTGGAGCACTTTTAATATGGGGGAAACCTGAAATAGAAAAACAGCAGAAAACATGAACTGACACTGGGGTGCACTGAGTTAATAGGTTAGTCCAAATATGATCAAAAGTGTATGGAAGTTCATCAATAACATAGCAATATCACACAAAAGAGGCATGGAGCAAGCAGAAATTATAGATACGTTTTGGACGTATCAACATCCCCAAGCTTAATTCCTGCTCGTCCTCGAGTAGGTAAATGATAAAAGCATAATTTCTTTGGTGACATGCTAACAACCATATAAGAACTTTTAAGTAAAGCAATCAAGGCATGTAATTCAATTCAAGTCATAACAGGCAAGAGTCTATATTTTGCATTGAAACAAGCAACATAAGAACATAAAGGTGCAAGAGCTCTTGCTGTCCGTGACTCAAATGTCTCCAAATGGTGTTTGCGTGCAAGAAAGGGGATAGGGATATACGAGAAAAAGTATTTTTGTGTTGAGAACTCAATCTACTAAAGTTTCACACTTGGTCTTTGTCGTCGATATGTAACGGCAGATGCCATGGGGATGGCTAAGAGGGGGACAGACCGAGGTTGGTGTCGCTGGTGCCGGAGGCGAGATTGGGAACACTGCGGTGTACCCAGGTTCAGGGCTCTCCATAGAGATAAAACCCCTACTCCTGCATGTCTACACTATATGTGGAATACTGTACATGGTTGCTCCTTGAGCTATATCTGCTAGCTACTTTGCTCCTGGCCGAGCTGGCTGGCTACTGGTAGCTAAGCTACTTCTACTCTACTACTCTTGCTCCTCTTCTCCGCCTAGCCGTGAGTGAGGGAGAGAGGTGTGTGTGAAGGGGGGAAATGAGAGGGAACCTCTCATCCCCTCACCGTGGGAATGCCTTGCCCCTTATATAGGGTGGAAAGGATGCTCCATGGGGATGAGGACAAGGGGAATAAGACAAAAGAAAGTACATGCATGTGTGGCGTTCTTATCCACTCGCTAGATATTTTGGGGTGCACACGTAGACGATCTTATCCACTCGCTGGAGATGCTTCTGTTGACTTCAGGGAAGCCGAACTGCGGGCAATCGGCACCTGGCAGACGAGCAGTCGGCCGGGATGCGCGGGCAGTCGGCAGTCCTAGCAGACAGATCGGCGGGGGAGCAGTCGGCACCCGCCGAGCTGAGCTGAGGGCGCAATCGGCACCCGATGCTTTCGAATATTATTCCTTCTGCCTGACCCTACCGGGGGGTCGTTCCCCCGACAGTAGCCTCCGAGCTTCCGGGTTACTCCGAGAGTCATCCGGAGGGTCTTCTTTCTTGTCGGCGTAGATGCTTTGCACTTGGTGCAACTTCTTTCCGGTGGGGGTGCGCCAGCGCACCCACTGGGTGTAGCCTCCAAGATTCGAGCCGATTGCGTGCAGTCGGCTCGGATCTTCTCTTGCTTCTGTTTTTTTTTCTATTTTTTTTCTTGGCGCCACTATATAAGGAGCAGAAGAGTAGCAGAGTAGAGTAGTAGAGTAGCAGTAGCAAGTCAGCTCGGCCAGGAGCAAAGTAGCTAGCAGATACAGCTCAAGGAGCAACCATGTCCAGTATTCCACCATATAGTGCAGACATCCAGGAGTAGGGGTTTTTATCTCTACGGAGAGTCCTGAACCTGGGTACATCGCAGTGTTCCCAATCTCGCCTCCGGTACCAGCGACACTAACCTCGGATCTTCTCTTGCTTCTGTTTTTTTCTATTTTTTTCCTTCGGAATCTTATCTTGACTCATCCCCAGACCACTAGCCAGGTACAAGTCAAAATGATCCACTCCTTTTCGACATTTTGAGCACTCATGCAATGGATGAGTGTAAGCAAGAAAGTTGACATTTAAGATGGAAAAGAGAGAATATGGTGGAGGAGGAAGTCAAAAAGGTGAGAAGGGCTCACATCAATGAGGACAATCATAGGCGAGAGAAAGCCAAATGATAGATATGATGTGAGGAGTAGGGATTTCCATGCAACGGATGAACATATGAGCTAAGGTAAGCTCTCCAATGGAACTAGTGGGGGTGCATCTGATGGCGGAGAAGTTAATAGGTTTAGTTGGGTTGCCTTCCCCGTTAACCGCGCCAATAAATGATTCTTGATAACCCACAAGTCTAGGGGATCAATTGTAGCTTTTCGATAAATAAGGATGTTGATCCCACGAGGAGCAGAAGGTGTTGATAAGTGACACTGGATAAGGAAAGGCTGCACACACTCAAAGGTAAATATTTAGGGGTTTTTGGTTTAAGCAACAGGAAAGTAAAAAACAAGCAAAGTAAACAGGGTAACTGAGGAGTAGCAAGTGGCCCAATCCTTTCACAACGATAAGCCTAGGAACAAAACTTATAAAAGCTAAAGCGTTCTCGAGAACACACGGGAGAGATAGTCAAGTTACTTTCACCATACTCCGCCAAGTAATATGTATTGCGTTGATAAGTGTTGGTGGGTGGATCAATGCTAGTACACTTTCTAGACTAAGATAAGTGTACTCTTATGATTACACAGCTTGCAAGCATCCGCAAATACAAGGTAGTAATTAAGGCATAAGCCTAACCACAGCATTACGATCAAGGATCCATAACTCCCTTGTGCAAAAGTGTGTGAACTGGGGTTCAGGTTTCTGTCACTCCGGCAACCCACCATAAGCATCCTTTGTGCACAATGTATTCCTCTAGGCCCATTAAAGGTGAAGTGTTAAGTGTTCGACTCACATAACACCACTAGAGAAATAACAACACAACTTAAGTATCAAACAACACATAAAACTTCAACATCATATGACTACTAATAACTAGACTTCTCCCATGTTCTCAAGAACCAAAGTAACTACTCACAAGACATAAAAGAGATCATGATCAGAGGTGATAGATGGGTGGCAAACAATCTGGACACAATGATATTTCTCCAACAAAACTCAATAGCATTGACCACAAAGTAGTAATCAACACCAACAGAGTAGAGATGATAGATAGTACGGATTACAACACAAGTTGCAATTGTGAGATGAGATGAGAGGGATATGGAGATGGTGTTGATGTTGGGGTGATGTTGATTATGATCTCGATGATGCCCGTGACGATGATGATGATGACGGCGACGATCTCCCCTTCCGGGAGGTGATCTCCCCGGCGGAATCTTCCTGCCAGAGATGGCTTTTCTCCTCTGTAGGTTTTCGCCCCGTGGCGGCGGCGAAACACGGAAACTCTTCTCTATTTAGGGTTTTCACCCCAGGGGGGTCTTATAGGCGAGAGGGGGCACCGAGGGGGCCACCAGGCATCCAGGGGGATCCTGGTAATGTGCGAGGTGATGATAGTGATTTCTCGCCTTTCGTTGGTGAACACCAAGTGGAAGGCGTGATGTAGCACAGCAACAAATTTCCCTCAGTAATGATACCAAGGTTTGTCTCCAATAGGACTCCGGAGATGATAAGTAGGTGTCAGCGGCGCAACTGACGCGGACCTGCACACAGACACAAATAACTTTGTTCCCAACGAAGTTCAGAGAGGTTGTCAATCTCTCCAGTCTTGTTTTTAACAAAGGATCAAACACAAGGGATAATGATAGCAACTGAAAGTAAAAGCAGAAAAGTAAATGAGCGTGGAAACAGTGATGAAGATATGGATCGGGATACGTGATGTTCACTAGTGATGTCTCTCTCCCAAAAGACGATAAAACTGCTATGCGAGGTGAACAAATTAAAGAAGGGAAATTGACAGGATTATGAACGCACCGCAATGCTAACTATGCTACAAAAGAAAGGAAGAGGCTCAAAAGCATGGGCAGAACGCCAAAATAAGTAGACCGAAATCCAACTGCATCTACTACTAATCATCCACCTTGAGATATCTATCCAGAACATCTCGCTGGCATTAAGTTGCGAGCCCCACCCAAAGTGTCAACCCAAAGCAACAGACAACTACATTAAAAAGCACTTTGCGTAAAGTAAACAATCCTTGCAACCGCGGTTACAAGCACCGTTGTTTTCCCCCTTGTGGCAACAACACATCCCCTAGACTCATGTTTCTGTCACTCAAGCGTGTCATCAGGGGGCATGAACCCACAATCGAGCATAACGTTCCCTCTTGGGGTTACTACCTACTACTTGGCCAAAGCAATAAACAGCAACGGAGTACATGCAAGAATTACTTAAGAACAAAAATATAAGAGATAAGAACCAAATGTATTACTCAATCACAATCTGAACATAATCTCATAATCCATCAGATCCCATCAAACTCAGCATAGCAACAGCAGAAAGATTACAAAAGTGCCTCGATCATGTAGGGAAGCTCACGAGGTCTAAACCATGAAGAACAAAGAGGGGAGGAGAACATCACATAGCTACTGATCACGGACCCATGGTGCAAAGGAAACTACGCACGGCACATCCGGGAAGCATCCATGGTGGAGAGGAGACTCCCGGAGGTCGGCCCTCCCTCCGGCAGGGTGCCGGGAAGAGGTCTGCTGGTGCTACCGATCTCGGAAGCGCGGCGGCGGCGGAACAGAGGCGAGATCGCGAAAAAGGGTTCTTCTTTCAAGGGTTTCTCGTCACGGAGAATATATATAGGCGAAGGGGGGAAGCCAGGGGGGCCACCAGCGGTCCAGGCGCCCCCCTGGCGCGGTCAGCCCCTGGGGCGCGCCACCAGGGCGCCTGGGCCCCTGGTGGTGGCCCTCTAGCCCCACCTAGGTTCATCTGGAAGGTTCTTCTGCGCTGATTTTTTATCTGATTTTTCCCAAATTTTTGGATCACTTTTTATATGGGGGAAAATTGAAATAGAAAAACAGCAGTAAACGGGAACTGGCACTGTGGTGCACTGAGTTAATAGGTTAGTCCAAATATGATCAAAAGTGTATGAAAGTGTATCTAGATCATAGCAATATCACACAAAACATGCATGGAGCAAGCAGAAATTATAGATACGTTTTGGACGTATCAACATCCCCAAGCTTAATTCCTGCTCGTCCTCGAGTAGGTAAATGATAACAACATAATTTCTGTGGTGACATGCTAGCAACCATATAAGAACTTTGAAAAGTAAAGCAATCAAGGTTAGAGATTCAATTCAAGTCATAACATGCAAGAGTCTATATTAGCATTGAAACAAGTAACAAAAGAACATTAGGTGCAAGAGCTCTCTCTTTCCGTGACTCGAATGTCTCCAAATGGTGTTTGCGTGCAAGAAGGGGGATAGGGAATACGAGAAAAATATTTATTTGTTGAGAACTCAATCTACTAAAGTTTCACACTTGGTATTTTTCTGGAATCTTATCTTGACTCGTCCCCAGACCACTAGCCAGGTACAAGTCAATTTGATCCACTCCTTTTTCAATATTTTGAGCACTCATGCAATGGATGAGCGTAAGCACGAGAGTTGACACTTAGGATGGCAAAGAGAGAAGTACGAAGGAGGAGGAGGAAGACAAAAAAGAATGAGAAAGGCTCACATCAATGAGGACAATCATAGTCAAGAGATGCCAAATGATAGATATGATGTGAGGAGTAGGGATTGCCATGCAACGGATGCACATATGAGCTAAGAAGCTCTCCAATGGAACTAGTGGGGGTGCATCTAACTTGCTCGCTCATGAAGACCTAGAGCTTGTTTGAGGAGGCTCATCCTTGGAATATGCAAGCCAAGTTCTATAGTGTGAAGGTCCCCACATAGCTATATGCATAATGATCATCTCTATGGAGTACAAGGATATAAAGGGAGTACTAGTGTGGATCTCTCAAAAGGATAGTAGTGTTGCCCCTTTCTCTCTTTTTATTCCTTTTTCTCTTTTTTCTATTTTTTTGTATTTTTTGTGGCCTCAATGGCTCTTTCTATTTAACTCTCATTTGTCCTCTTTGGGATCTTTTATTGTGTCCACTTTGGGATCTTTTCCTCACTTAAGGGCAACACTCTATTTTACAAGAAGGTAAAGGAGATCTTTCACACTTTACAAGGTACTCGAAATCATAAAGAAGATGTAGCTATCATGATGTATGCAATGTATGTTGCTGCCAGTGTAGTAGGAACATGTATGACATGAAGATGAAGTCATGAATAGGTGGATGTTGCATGGTAATATATCTCGGAAAGGCTATGGAAATGCCTTGATAGGTAGGTATGGTGGCTGTTTTGAGGAAAGATATAAAGAGGCTTATGATGACGGCGCGTATCATGCCAAGGGTTTGGATGTACGGGCGAAAGTGGACACCAACTCTCGGAGTGAGAAGAAGGCAATGCACGACACGGGAGAGCTAGCAAAATATGGGAAGGTGGAAGTGTCAACTTTCAATACTTACATTAGTCCGAAGAACTCATGCACTTATTATCGGTAACTCTCAATCTAATAAGGTGGTTCACAAAGAGAAAAGTACCCCGAGGAGGAGTGTATGGGGGTTTGGTTATCCTTGCGCATCCTCGACTCATGGTACGTGAGTGTACTCTAATATTCGATCCCTCCAAATATTAGTGATCCATCTAGTAGTTTAGAGTTCTCAACTAGTTTTTCTAGGTTTTGAAAATACACACGGATTTCCCAAAATACGACACCTATCACTAATAGGCTAGAGCTCTTGACACCAAAAGTTCAGACATTACTCACATCAATACCTCAAAACTATTGCAAGTTACTACTAGAATTAAATAGCAACCTCAATTACCTACTTTCAAGACAAGACACAACTCAGTGAAACAACCAACTCTCTTAACAAGATAATCATGAAAACTAAAGAGAGTTCCAGCAACAAACTAAACAAAAGCCAAGGCTCTTGCTAAAGACAAAGTAAGACTAAAACTAAACATGGCAGCAGCTACGAAAAGATAAAGAACACACAACAGCAAAAAGATAAGCAGGAAAAATCCTATGATGTGTTCTAGATTAGAGTGGAGCGTGTTTCTCTCCCACACAAAGCAAGATGGGGTCTAACTTTTTATGACCAGCAAGAAAAACTAAAGAAAAACTAAAAATAAAACCTAAGAGCGAGACGCTCCAAGCATAGCACATAACGCATGAAGTGATAAAAATATAGTGAGACGAAGGAGGAACTGATGATTATTGATGGAGAAGGGGATGCACGGGGGCATACCCAAGCTTAGACGCTTGAGTATCCTTGAATATTTATTGGGGATGCATGGGGGCATCCCCAATCTTGAGCGCTTGACACTCCTGGATCTTCTTTCATCATCTTCCATCGCACACTTGAAAACTCCCTTCATACATAACTCATCATAAGCTGATTAGAGAGGTTAGTACCCTTAATAAAATATTTTTCCCCACTGGATATAAAGATATTATTGAAGATCTACTGTTTCTCAAGAGTGCCAAAAAGTTTTTGCAAAGAAAAAGCAAGCTTAAGGTTTGCAAAAGTGAAGAGAGGCAAAACGTGGCAGAATCTGTAAAAAACAGAACAGAAGGTAGTAGAGAATTTTTTCGAGGCACTTATGCAACTCAAATCAAAAAACTCAGAACATACGAAAGTTTCACAATTGTATAGAGCATGCTGTCAAAAAAATCAGATCAAAAATATGATCTGGTGATTTTATTCGATTTTTTCTGTCAAGGGACATTATCTGTTTTCTGGACAACATGTCACAACTTTTGCTTCCCTTATCATAAGAGGCTATAATTTGGCACAAAGCTGAAAAATAAAGATACAATGATGTTGCTACAGTAGTAACAAACATCAAGACACAACAAAAGCAAAAAAAAAACCTAATTCGTTGTGGGCTGCCTCCCAAAAGCGCTTTCTTTTATGCCTTTAAGCTAGGCATGATGCAAAAGAAGAATCAAGTTTTATCAAGAGAAAGAGAATAACTAGCCCGAGTAACGGACTCAAAAGGTAACTTGATTTTCTTTCTAGGGAAGTGTTCCATCCCTTTCTTTAGAGGGAATTGGAATTTTATATTCCCCTCTTTCATGTCAATAACCGCACCAACGGTGCGAAGAAAAGGACGTCCCAAAATAACTGGACACAAAGGTTCACACTCTATATCCATAACAATAAAATCAACGGGAAAATAGTTTTCATTGACAATGATAAGAACATTGTCGATCTTCCCCAAAGGTTTCTTTATGGAAGAATCAACAAGACGAACACCAAAAGAACAAGGCTCAAAGGGCTTCAATTCCAACATATCATATATTCTCTTGGGCATAATGGAGGTACTAGCTCCAACATCACATAAAGCATAGCAAGAGAAGTTATTTAATTTAATTTTGATCATAGGGTCCGAACCATCATCTAGCTTCCTAGGTATGGAGGCTTCTACTCTAAGCTTCTCCTCCCTAGGTTTGATGAGAGCATTTGTGATATGCTCCGTGAAGGCAAGATTAAGTGTGCTAGTGTGGGGGTCTCTAGACATTTTGTGTAGAAAGCTAATAACTTCTGAGAGGGTGCAACTATCAAAATCAATATCATTACTATCAAAGGTGGTAGTAGTGTCGTCTAGGCTTACTTGTTTGAAACCCTCTATGTTCTTAGGAGTTTCTTCATCTTCGGTTGAGGTATTAGCATCACCATTAATATGTCCAACGGGACTAGGAGTGCATTGGGTGCTAATAGTTTGAGTGTCCTCAACAATTTTGATAGTGGCAACTGTGTGGTGTGTAGGAAGGCTCTTAATTCTATCCTCTTCCTCTTTTTCTCTAGCCCACCTTTCTTTAAGTTTAGCCATCATCCTAATATTTTCATTAATTTGCAATTGGATAGCATTAATAGGAGTGGCCTTATTCTCCTCAAGGGGAGAGGTTCTAATTTTAAGCATCTCAATATCAAGGGCTAAGCTTTCTACCTTCAAAGAGATATTATCTAATTTAGCTAATTTCTCCTCTACATTTTTATTGAAGGCTTTTTGGGTGGTGATAAAGTCTCTAAGCATGCTTTCTAATTCAGAAGAGGGGTTCTTGTTGCTAGGGTAGGTGTTGTTGTTCCCATAGTTGGATGGAAACGGTCTAGGATTGTTAGCAAAATTACCCCTATAAGCATTGTTGTTGAAGTTGTTTCTAGCAATAAAGGTAAAGGGTAGTGTGCAACTCCCCTATCGTAGCACTCGGAGTCCCCGGCAATGGCGCCAGAAATCTTGCTTGATGTGCGAGGTGATGATAGTGATTTCTCGCCCTTCGTTGGTGAACCCCAAGTGGAAGGCGTGATGTAGCACAGCAACAAATTTCCCTCAGTAAAGATACCAAGGTTTGTCTCCAGTAGGACTCCGGAGATGATAAGTAGGTGTCAGCGGCGCAACTGACGCGGACCTGCACACAGACACAAATAACTTTGTTCCCAACGAAGTTCAGAGAGGTTGTCAATCTCTCCGGTCTTGTTGTTTACAAAGGATCAAACACAAGGGATAATGATAGCAACTGAAAGTAAAAGAAGAAAAGTAAATGAGCGTGGAAACAGTGATGGAGATATGGACCGGGATACTTGATGTTCACTAGTGATGTCTCTCTCCCAAAAGACGATAAAACTGCTATGCGAGGTGAACAAATTACAGAAGGGCAATTGACAGGATTATGAACGCACTGCAATGCTAACTATGCTACAAAAGAAAGGAAGAGGCTCAAAAGCATGGGCAGAACGCCAAAATAAGTAGACCGAAATCCAACTGCATCTACTACTAATCATCCACCTTGAGATATCTATCCAGAACATCTCGCTGGTATTAAGTTGCGAGCCCCACCCAAAGTGTAAACCCAAAGCAACAGACAACTGCATTAAAAAGCACTTTGCGTAAAGTAAACAATCCTTGCAACCGCGGTTACAAGCACCGTTGTTTTCCCCCTTGTGGCAACAGCACATCCCCTAGACTCATGTTTCTGTCACTCAAGCGTGTCATCAGGGGGCATGAACCCACAATCGAGCATAACGTTCCCTCTTGGGGTTACTACCTACTACTTGGCCAAAGCAATAAACAGCAACGGAGAACATGCAAGAATTACTTAAGAACAAAAATATAAGAGATAAGAACCAAATATATTACCCAATCAAAATCTGAACATAATCTCATAATCCATCAGATCCCATCAAACTCAGCATAGCAACAGCAGAAAGATTACAAAAGTGCCTCGATCCTGTAGGGCAGCTCACAAGGTCTAAACCATGAAGAACAAAGAGGGGAGGAGAACATCACATAGCTACTGATCACGGACCCATGGTCCAAAGGAAACTACTCACGGCACATCCGGGAAGCATCCATGGTGGAGAGGAGACTCCCGGAGTTCGGCCCTCCCTCCGGCAGGGTGCCGGGAAGAGGTCTGTTGGTGCTCCCGATCTCGGAAGCGCGGCAGCGGCGGAACAGAGGCGAGATCGCAAAAAAGGGTTCTTCTTTAGAGGGTTTCTCGTCACGGAGAATGTATAGGCGAAGGGGGGCAGCCAGGGGGGCCACCAGGGGTCCAGGCGCCCCCTGGCGCGGCCAGCCCCTGGGGCGCGCCACCAGGGCGCCTGGGCCCCTGGTGGTGGCCCTCTGGCCCCACCTAGGTTCATCTGGAAGGTTCTTCTGCGCTGATTTTTTATCTGATTTTTCCCGAATTTTTGGAGCACTTTTTATATGGGGGAAAACTGAAATAGAAAAACAGCAGAAAACAGGAACTGACACTGTGGTGCACTGAGTTAATAGGTTAGTCCAAATATGAGCAAAAGTGTATGAAAGTGTATCTAGATCATAGCAATATCACACAAAACATGCATGGAGCAAGCAGAAATTATAGATACGTTTTGGACGTATCACCTGGCGCGGCCAGAAGGGGGGCGCGCCAGGCACCCTTCTGGCTGCCTGGTGGGTCACCTCACCTCCATTCTTCGTAAAAACGATCCCCGTAAATTTTCATCGCATTTGGACTTGATCTGATTCAGCAACTTGGTGTCCACTTTTCACCGCTGAATTCTGGTTCTACTGCTTCAGCACCGGAAAGTTGTAAACTGTGCAAAACAAGCCAAAACAACATAAGAACAATACTTTAAAGTGGAATATATCAATGAATAGGATGAAATTACGATATAAAATAGTGATGCTTTTTGGACGTATCAACTCCCCCAAGCTTAGACCTCGCTTGTCCCCAGCGATTAATGAGCTCGGTAAACGTGTCCACAAGTTTAGAGAGTGAAGCGTTGATAAAAGAATACAGACAAGAAGCATCAAGATTTCTCACCAAACTGAAGCATCCTCAACAGCAACCTCAACTCATAAGGTCCTTATGGTAAAGTAGTAACAATTATAACAAAGTAGGACCTGGAAAACTCATCAAATCATGGAAAACATAGCCTTGGTCAAGGAACAACTAATGACTTTTACTTTTTCTCTTTCACTTATAATGGAACGAGTTGAAGCTTTGGAAAGAACATGTTATTAGTCAAGAAGTGCACATGTTAACACAAAGGAAGATGTTTACTAAGCAAGCTTTTGCAAACAACTCACTTATCAAAAGATAATGTCAACAAAGATGTAACATGCTAACTTTCAATGCAGCTTTGTACGCAAGAATCTTTATTATCATCAAGTGTATGTTCTCTCTCAAGAAGGAAGGAAGTAGGAAGGACTGACTCAGCACAAAATAAAGGATAAACCCCGTGCAAAAGGGTAAGCAGAGAAAACTCATGTGCCATCTCTAGATCAAACAGAATAAAACAGACTTTTGGGAGGTGCATGATCCGTCAACGACTGCTGATAGATAACTCACTCACTTCATGATTTGGACAAGTTTCGAGGAACGGCTCCCATGTGGGACGATCACATCCCCTTAAATTCCTTTGTTTATCACTCATAAATGGGCGAAGGAACTTATGTGTTAGTATTTATCTTTTACGAGCTGGGCACTCATGCCAGTCCCTTCTCGTATTAGGGGTTTGCAGATTAGGAATGCAATCCCAAGATAAAACTTGTCCAAATTAAGAAGATCATGGGTTACCCACCACCTCCTCATGAGCTGAATCAGTGGCACAAAACAGAAGATTTTGAACATCTAGAGATAGCACATAAATTATATACTTTAGGAGTGGTAGTGGAATACCACGAATAGGAAGGTATGGTGGACTCAAGTGGAAGATGTTGGTTTCAGGGTATGGAAGTACAAGCAGAATTCCGCTTAGTATAGAGTTTTGGCTAGCAAGGCTTTGAGAGACCAGGCAATTGATGACAACTTAGATGCAAGCAATACAGAGCATAAACATTAAAACTAGCATGAAACATCAAGTTGTCTTCCTTGTCAACATAACACTTCAACCATAATAACACAAAGGTTTTGGCTATGTCGCTACTTTGAGAAAAACATGCTTGTTGTTATGAACAAGCTATACTTGCCAAGATTTAAATAAAGTTTTCGAAGCCATACCTGATATAAGGTCAATACTCCCCATAAGAATCAGCTCATAATGTCGATTGCGTGAAGAGAATACCGAGTGCAGCGAAGAAACCAATAGACTTCTCATTAATATTCCTTCATAGACGACCTCACACTCACGGATACAAAGCTCTCCACAAAAGGAGTGATAGACCTCAAAGCAACACCTATTTCATAAAGTAACTTCCCTAGACATGAGACGACTCTACTTGACTCCTAAAGAAAAAGATAAAGATAAAGATACCCGGCACTCCCCCAATCTTGGAACAAGCTAAGGGGATGCCATTACCCGAGGAGATTTACTCCTCATTCTTGTTCTTCTTAGTAACGTACTCCTTGGCGAAGCGCTTCCATGGCAGTTGTTCTCCAGTCTCGAAGGACATTCCCGTCTCCAAGATCCTGCACTCACCACCTAAACCCATGCGTAGAAACTTTAGTTCATACTCACAGTTCTGGTTCTGCAGATCATAGATCTGTGCTTGGAGTTCATAAACTTTTTCTTCTAATGGGGCCAAACTTGACCACATCTCCTTCATCTCTTTCTTGTGGGAAGCCTCGATCTCATTCATGATGTAGAAGTTAGTTTCAACACCACGCTCCACCATATTCTTGAACTTGAAGACCTCATGTTCCATCTCCTTCAGTCGCTCCTCGGTGCTCCCTTCCTTGACTGGTCCCTTCAGATCTTCCTTGTGGAGAACACCGTCCTCCACACGAAGGACCTAGGGGTGCTTCCTCACCTCAGCGAGGTAAGGGTTGATGACGTTGACGAAGAAC
This sequence comes from Bromus sterilis, assembly GCA_950022295.1. NCBI lineage: Eukaryota > Viridiplantae > Streptophyta > Magnoliopsida > Poales > Poaceae > Bromus > Bromus sterilis. The sequence goes on along the minus strand of OX465596.1, from coordinate 338,007,722 downwards.
TTGTCCTTGGGGAACTTGGGGAAGCCATGGCACTAGATCTGCTGAAAGTTTTCCTGGAAGAAACAGACCGAGAAAGAAAACACGCGAAATCGAGAGATACGGTGCCGGGACTATCCGGGCAAATATATAGCAAAAATTTCCGCAACAGAAGGAAGGTTTCAAGCCTAGGTGGAGTCGGAGTCCAGGGCACCCAGGAGGGTGCCTAGCGCGGCCAGGAGGGGGGCGCGCCAGGAGGCCTCCTGGAGTTCCTCTCTGACTCCACTCGGGCTTGGAATTTTTCTAATTTTGCAAAAACTTTGAAAAGTAAACTTTTATTGACGTTCGCGATGTTTCCTTACCGTAATACATACCTTTTCTTATTCTGCTCCTGCCGGGGTCTGAAACTGCGCTACAACATGCTCTTCATGAGTTCTTATATATATCATGTTTACATCCACATTGATTGTGTCACCTGCCATATAATGTTTGAGTCTTTGTCCATTCACAACTTGAGGTTTGGTGCCTTCGAAATTGTTGATCTTGATTGCACCAGACCGATATACTTCTTCGATAAGAAAATGCCCTTCCCATTTGGAAAGTAGTTTACCTGGAGAAAACCTGAAACGAGATCTAAACAACAAAACTTTATCACCAACATTAAATTCACGTTTCAGAATTCTTTTATCGTGCCACTTCTTTACATTTTCCTTGAACATTTTAGCGCTCTCGTAAGCTTCACTCTCCACTCATCTAGAGAAGTCAAGTTCATGAGACGCTTTTCACCGGCTAACTTTGGGTCAGCATTTAGCTCTCTGACAGCCCAGAAAGCCTTGTGCTCTAACTCTAATGGTAAATGGAAAGCCTTGCCATAGACCATTTTATACGGAGACATGCCCATGGGGTTTTTGTAAGCAGTTCTATACGCCCACAAAGCATCTCCTAACTTCTTTGACCAGTCCTTTCTAGAACTGTTTGCTGTCTTCTGTAAGATCAACTTGATCTCCCTATTGGTGAGCTCAACTTGCCCACTAGTTTGAGGGTGGTACGGTGATGCAATCCTATGATTGACATCGTACTTGGCTAGACCTTTCCTAAAAGCTCCATGCGTGAAGTGTGACCCTCCATCTGTCATGAGGTACCTTGGTACTCCAAACCTAGGAAAAATTACATCCTTGAGCATTTTCAAAGATGTCTTGTGATCATCACTCTCGGCGGGGATTGCTTCAACCCACTTGGTTACATAATCAACAGCAACTAAGATGTGTGTGTACTTGTGTGAAGGAGGAAAAGGACCCATAAAATTAAAACCCCAGCAATCAAAAGGTTCGATCACTAGTGAGTAATTTTTAGGCATCTCCTTTCTCCTTCTAATGTTACCAACTCTCTGACACTTATCACAAGATAGAACGTACCTTCGGGTGTCCCTAAAAAGAGTAGGCCAATAAAAACCTGATTGTAAAACTTTATGTGCGGTCCTTTCACCGGCATGTTGTCCTCCATAGGGACTATCGTGACATTGTCGAACAACGTCCTGCTGCTCGTGCTCCGGTATACATCTTCTCACGGTCCCATCCGGACCCTCTTTGAAAAGATGTGGATCATCCCAAAAGTAGTGCCTCAAATCCGTGAAGAATTTCTTCCTCTGCTGAAATGTAAAACCTGGAGGCAAAAACTTTGCAACGATAAAATTAGCATAATCTGCATACCAAGGGTCGGAATGAGATTGTATTTTTACAACAGCAAGCTGTTCATCTGGGAAACTGTCGTTGACTGGAATAGGATCGTGCGGGATATCTTCCATCCTTGAAAGATTATCCGCCACCGGATTGTCTTCTCCTTTTCTATCGACAATCTGCAAATCAAATTCTTGAAGAAGGAGTACCCATCTAATGAGTCTTGGTTTGGCGTCCTTTTCTGCATAAGATACTTAATGGCAGCATGGTCAGTATGAATGATAACTTTAGAATCAACAATATACGGTCTAAACTTATCACAAGCAAACACCACTGCCAAGAATTCCTTCTCGGTGGTAGCATAATTCTTTTGAGCACTATCAAGTGTCTTGCTGGCATAGTGGATGACATTCAGCTTCTTGTCAACCCTTTGTCCTAAAAAAGCTCCAACAACAAAATCACTAGCATCACACATAATTTCAAAGGGCAAATTCCAGTCAGGTGGTTGTACTATAGGAGCGGTTATCAAGGCTTTCTTAAGAACTTCAAAAGCTTCCTTACAATCTTCATCAAATACAAAAGGAGAATCCTTCTGGAGAAGATTGGTAAGGGGTCTCGAGGTCTTAGAAAAGTCCTTGATAAATCTTCTATAGAAACTAGCATGACCTAGAAAACTACGAATACCTTTGATGTCCCTTGGAGAGGGCATCCTTTAAATAGCTTCAATCTTTGCCTTGTCCCCTTCAATTCCCCTTTCGGAAATCTTGTGTCCAAGAACTATCCCTTCGTTAACCATGAAATGGCACTTCTCCCAATTTAGCACCAAATTTGTTTCTTCACATCTCTGCAAAAATTTATTAAGATTGTGGAGACAGTGGTCAAAGGAGTTTCCATAGATGGAAAAGTCGTCCATGAAAACTTCTACAATCTCCTCACAAAAACCATGAAATATTGCAGACATACACCTCTGGAAAGTAGCAGGTGCATTACACAAACCAAAAGGCATACGCCTATAAGCATAAGTACCGTAAGGACACGTAAAGGTGGTCTTCTCTTGATCTGCGGTGTTAACATGAATCTGGGAGAAGCCAGAATACCCATCAAGATAGCAGAAGTGGGTGTTTTTAGACAGCTGCTCGAGCATCTGATTAATAAAGGGCAGAGGATAGTGGTCCTTCCTGGTGGCCTTGTTCAACTTCCTGAAATCAATACACATTCTATATCCAATAATAGTCCTCTGAGGTATTAGTTCATTTTTATCATTAGGAACAACAGTTATACCTCCTTTCTTAGGAACACAATGAACAATACTTACCCACTTACTATCAGCTATAGGATAGATGATACTTGCGGCTAGAAGTTTGAGAACCTCCGTCCTAACCACGTCCTTCATCTTTGGGTTCAACCTTCGTTGATGATCAACAAGTAGTTTAGCATCGGGCTCGAGATTGATAGTATGTTGGCAAATGGATGGACTATACCCTTGAGATCATCAAGAGTATAGCCAATAGCACCTTGGTGTCTGCGGAGTGTCTCCAATAATCGCTCTTCTTCATACCCTGAAAGGTTAGAATTGATAATAACAGGATATACTTTCTTTTCATCTAAATAAGCTTACTTGAGCGTATCGGGTAGTGGTTTTAGATCAAACAGTGGGTCTTCTTTTGGTTGTGAGAGGATTCCTAAAGGTTCAACCGGGAGGTTGTGCTTCACGATAGGAGTTTGTCTTAAAAATATGTCTTCTAGTTCATCGCTCTCCTGCATATGTATGTCATTCTCGTGGTCTTCCATAAATTGCTGCAAAGTATCATTAGGAGGAATAGCAATAGAAGCAATTTCTTCAATAATTTTTTCATTACTTGACAAGTCAAAACCACGAGGCTGCTTAGAAAACTTAGAAACATTAAATTCATACGGTTCACCGTTAAATTCAACAGAAACTTTACCTTTCTTGCAATCTATTATAGCTCCACAGGTGCTGAGGAAGGGCCTACCAAAGATAATAGGGCAAAAACTATCTTGCACTGAACCAAGTACAAGAAATTCAGTAGGATATTTTACCTTCCCGCAGAGTACGTCTACATCTCTCACAATCCCAACTAGAGAGATTTTTTGTCTATTTGCAAGATGAATCGTGACATCAATGTCCTCGATCCCACATGGCTGAATCTCGTGCATGATCTCTTGATAAAGTGTGAAGGGAATAGCGCTGACGCTATATCCCAAATCACATAGCCCATAGTAATTATGATCTCCTATTTTGACAGATACAATTGGTGTACCTGAAATTGGGCATTTGTTCTTGCTTGTGACAATGTTAGTGGAAACAACACAAAAACTAATAGTGGATTCTTCAATATTACTGGTTACCAGATGCTTGACCATTGCAACTTGAGGCTTGACCTTGATCATGTCCTCAGGTTCATCAGTGGTCCTTCCGTTTTTTTAGAATACCTGTAACAAAAGAGTGCTCTTTTATCCATGAGGGATAAGGAGGTTGTTCATACACAACTGCAGGTAAAACAGGATCAGTAACATTAATCTCAATAGGTGACTCCTTGAAAGGTTTATGATGTTGACTCTCCTTCTTCTTAGAAGAATCAATATGAGAAGCAAAGTCCTTGCAAAAGTCAACCATTAGCTGGGAATCAAGACCAATTTTAGAGCAAAAGGTATTAAAGTAATCATTCTTCACATAACTCTCAATGTAGTCATGCTCATAGTTTATAGCGGGTTCAATACCTTTATCAATTTCCCAGTCTTCAGTGTTCTTCTGGATCCTTTCTATAAGATCTCATTTTTCTTCCATACTTCTGGTCTGGAATACCCCGCTAGAGGAGGGATCCAACATCTCCATGTCCTGACGAGAAAGCCTGGCATAAAAATTTGTAAGTATAATTTCCTTGGGGAGCTCATGGTTTGGGCATTTGAGAATCAGGGACTATAGTCTTCCCCAAGCTTGAGCGATGCTCTCTCCGTCGCAAGACCAAAATTTGTAGATGTAGTTCCTGTCTTGATGAATTTCACGAAGAGGATAAAACTTTGCATAAAAGAGAGACAAAAGCTCTGGCCATTCAAGCAGATCAGAGTTATCGAGTAACTTATACCAATCTGAAGCTTTATCTTTGAGTGTAACATCACAAAATTCTCCGAATGTTGGAATGTTAATGAAATCAAATAGATAATGATTGTTTGCTTGATGTGTTTGATTTTCTCTGGGATTTAAAACTTTCTGAAGTTTATTGAATATTAAAATGAGAGGGAATAAAAGGACTTTCCCTAATATTCATAATTGATGTTTTTGAAATTTATTATTTAAAAAAAAACCAAAAAAACAAATGAGAGAAGGTAATATGACTCCTTCAACATATTTAAAGGTTGGAAAATGTTTTGAATCATTATTGGAATTCTTTTGATTATTCAAAATATTTTTTCAACTAAAGGAAAATTCAATTGAGAGGATATAAAATGACTTATCCCCCTTTTAAATAAAGTTGTAAAATATTTAGAATATCACTTTAAAGTTTTTAAAATTTATTTTGAGTATTATAAATAACTCTAAAATTAATTTAGAGATTTTATAATGCTAAGAGAGTTTTTATTTCATTGAATTGATTTATTAAATATTTTAAAAGAGTTGAAATAGTTTTCCAATGGAATATTTTTATGTTAACAAATTATTTATTGGTGAAACAATTTTTAAAATTTATATTTTATTATTTAGAAATGGTTTGTCAATGCTTTTGATCAAATAAAAATGTTTTAATAATTTATTGAACTTTATGTGATTTATGAAAAGTATTTTATATTTAAATAAAATATTTGGAAAAGTTTTTTATTTTATTTACCTTTTTGGAAAATATTTTCATTTTATAATTTTCTTTGTATTATTTGAAGAATTTAGAATTTTATGTCATATTTTTCGGAGTTACGGTTATTTTTGTTTAATTGTTTGAAGTTCTGTGAAATTAGAAAAAAAGGAATTTTGTAGCAGGCCGGCCCAATAGCTTATTTTTGCCCCAAGCGCAATAGAGTCCGTTTGGAACCCGACTTCGTTTTTTTTTCTGCCTATAAATAGAAATTCTTTTTTTTAGAGAAAAAGTTATTGCTCTTTTCTTTTCTTTTTCGACAAAAAAAATCAAAACCCTAGGGCGGGACCCGCGGGGTCGCCGCCCCCCCCCCCCCCCGCCCCGTCACGGCGACCCGCCGCCACCCTGGGCCCGCGCCCTCCCACCGTTTCGCCGCCCAAGCCGTCCACTGTCGCCGCCCGCGCCGCCAGCCGGGGCGCCGCCGCGCGGCTACACCCGAGCCGGGGCCGCCACGGTTGCCTCGCCGCCGGCCACCACCGCCGCCCTCGTGCCCCCCTGGACGCGCCGGCCACCACGCCCTCGGCCTGTGCCGCCTCCTCCACGCCGGACCTCGCCGGAGATCGAAATCAACTCTGGTCAGATCTGACCGGCGACCCGATTGCTTTTCCAGACAAAATTTTATTCGCGAACAGACCCCTGTTGACAGAAAACCCCCTCGTTCTCGCGCCCGCGATATCTTCTACACCGTAAGTCGGATCGCGGTGAATCTTTTTGACATACGTTCATATTGTTCTGTACTTTATCATGGTATAAAGTTTTGCACACTTTGCACACTTTTGAATTTGAGTTTATTTCAAATTCAAATTCAAATTCCGGTGGCCGTATCTTGTATACCGTTGATCCAACTCGGGTGATTCTTTTTGCGTTGGATCACTCGTGTCATGTACTTTCTGTCTATATCAAGTGTACACAAAAATTCACAAGTTTATTGATCTGTTTAAATTCAAATTTAAGTCAACTTTGCACTTGCTATGACCTGCGTTGTAGTATTCCGTTTCACGTGATTCTTTTTGCGTATTGGATCACATGAGACATCTTATCGGCAATATCCACCTACCATTCATATTTCTATGATCTCTACCTTGATTTCATAATGCCTTGATCATACTCTTGTATCGACAACTCTTTATCCGTTGACTCTCTCGAGTTCACGTTCCACCGATCACTTTCGAGCACATCCACACCTCTGCACTTCAAAGCTTTTGTTTTGTTACTAAAACCTTTGTGACTGTTTTTTTGATCTTATGTTTTGTCCTGATGGTGTGATTGCTCATTGAGTTCTTTCGTTGATGATAGATTTCTCGGAGTGTGACGAGTAGAGTTGACTGGAACGTGAGAGCGAAGATCTTCATCGAATGTATAAGGCAAGTGATGCTTTGACCATACTCATACCTATATTTTTCTATATGCATTATGTTAAGAAATATCACCCTATTGCATGATAGGTAGTTTACTTTCCTGTTGCTACAAAACCAGTTAGGATAGCCATATGATTTGACTTGTCTACCGTAGATCAACCTAGCACGTGTTGTTACTTTATGGCTATGATTTATAGACGTGGATTGGGATGTGAGAATTCATGGAGTGCAGGTGAGCTATTTAATAACTTGTGTAGCAACTGTTTAATAAATAGAAATCACCTCTGGACGGGCAGGGAGTGCTTCCTGGAGGCTCGTGCCTTATCTAAGGACGAGACCAGGTTGTACCCCTAATTGGTTTGTTTGGTGGTTGAAAGTGCGTCATGGCGAGTAACCTCTGACGTAGTGGGCGCCGTCCAGGCTCAAAAAGATCAGACATACTTGGTGACTAGGAGCTTACATGTACAGCCGCTGGCCATATGGGCTCTGGCTTAGTTGAGTAGGATGTAGGAAGCCTCTCCCGCGCAAAGCTAGCAGATGTAGATGTGATAGGTGGTACCGGCTTGCCGTTGGGTGTAGGTGACCTCTTCTGAAAGACTTCATCGCAATCTTCGGGTTGAGTCCAGCGGGGAAAGTGTACTAACCTCTACAGAGTAAAAACTAATCATGATTAGCCGTGTCCCCGGTTATGGACATCCTTGAGCTACTAGACATTACTGTTACTGGAGGATCTTGACATATGAATCATCATAATAAATTGAGTGGGCAAGATTAAATAAGGGTGTGGTGTTGAACTGGTGTGCCCAGTTCGTTCTTAAGTAGTAAGTTCAACTTAAAATTTTGACTAGTTTAGTTCAGGAGAAAATTGGCTTTCTGCAAAACAAAACCATAAGCCTTTCCTTTGACTTACCTTGCATGTAGTTGTAGGTCCTTTATATAAACTTTTCCGTGTCACTTGCCGTACAAATCAGATGTACTGACCCGTTGTCGGGCTGTAACCTTCGGTGTTGCAGGTTTTTCAGACGATCAGTAAGGTGCGTTTAGGGGTTGCGAGTCTACACTCAGCATGATCGCATGTGGCTGTTGATGGGACTCCACGTTACTTGCTTTTGCTTCCGCTATATTTATATTGAATAAGCTAGCCTTGAGCTATGCAACTTGTTATTTATTTACTCTGGATCATACGTTGTAACAATGATGCACTTGTACTTTGATATACATCTATAATACTGTGTGTGCCAGCGAGTTCGATCCAGGGACTGGCACTTGAGCACAGAGACTTCAATTCTGTGTGAATTGGGTCGTTACATTGAGTGATATGGAGGATAGTTTCTTCATGACGAACTCCATCGTTACACCTACAAGCTTAAATAAAGAACATAATTGTGATAAATATAGCAGGTGTTCTCCCGGATGTCCTTCTCCTGTATAACGATTAGACAAGACATGCTCAATAATACCAGGTGGTATTTTATAGGGCACAATTTCAGTAGGGGTAGAAGTGACCACCACAGTCCTGGGGCGGCTCCTCGCCAGCAACGAACCAACAGTAGCAGAGTCCATAAGGACTGAAAGTAATAACAGAAAATAAAGATTTCCTTACCGGCTTCACTTACCAATAGCGCTACACTCCCCGTCAACGGCGCCAGAAAAGCTCGTTGATGGAGGAGAAGTTAATAGGTTTAGTTGGGTTGCCTTGCCCGTTAACCGCGTCAATAAACGATTCTTGATAACCCACAAGTCTAGGGGATCAATTGTAGCTTTTCGATAAATAAGGATGTCGATCCCACGAGGAGCAGAAGGTGTTGATAAGTGACACTGGATAAGGAAAGGTTGCACACACTTAAAGGTAAATATTTAGGGGGTTTTGGTTTAAGCAACAGGAAAGTAAAATACAAGCAAAGTAAACAGGGTAACTGAGGAGTAGGAAGTGGCCCAATCCTTTCACAACGATAAGCCTAGGAACTAAACTTATAAAAGCTAAAGCGTTCTCGAGAACACACGGGAGAGATAGTCAAGTTACTTTCACCATACTCCGCCAAGTAATATGTATTGCGTTGATAAGTGTTGGTGGGTGGATCAATGCTAGTACACTTTCTAGACTAAGATAAGTGTACTCTTATGATTACACACCTTGCAAGCATCCGCAAATACAAGGTAGTAATCTATAATACCTAAATAGTTCATCCCCACTAACCTTTCTATCTTGACATGCAAGCTATCCATATCATCAAATAGGTCCACCATGCAAAAACTAATTTCCACCAACTCTTCATGCACATGCTCCCATTAATTCTCCATGCATCACAAATAAATATTTATAAAAATTATGCACTTAGCTCCACGATTTATAAACGATTTCTTTATAGAAAGTCAAATTATAAGTTACCTCGCATGCTATTTTTCTATTCGACAAATTTTCTATGAATGCACATATGTAGTTGCTATCATTGTTTTAGGTTTAGTCAAGGGTGGAGATGTTTCCACTATCTCTACTCAACTTCTTTTCGCCTCTTATCATCTCACCGATATATTTTCAAGGTAATTAATTAACAAAGCAAAAAATCATACATATTTTTGGATTTTCATCACAAAAAATTAGATTTGTACTCTAAACAATATCTTTAAAAAAATTATAATCAAATTATAATATGTTTCATAATTTTTCTCCTGTTTTAAAACATTACAGTATTTGTTAATAGTTCCCACAGCAACGCGCGGAGTATCATCTAGTTAAGGCATAAGCCTAACCACAGCATTACGATCAAGGATCCATAACTCCCTTGTGCAAAAGTGTGCGAACTGGGGTTCAGGTTTCTGTCACTCCGGCAACCCACCATAAGAATCCTTTGTGCACAATGTATTCCTCTAGGCCCATGAAAGGTGAAGTGTTAAGTGTTCGACTCACATAACACCACTAGAGAAATAACAACACAACTTAAGTATCAAACAACACATAAAACTTCAACATCATATGACTACTAATAACTAGACTTCTCCCATGTTCTCAAGAACTAAAGTAACTACTCACAAGACATAAAAGAGATCATGATCAGAGGTGATAGATGGGTGGAAAACAATCTGGACACAATGATATTTCTCCAACAAAACTGAATAGCATTGACCACAAAGTAGTAATCAACACCAACAGAGTAGAGAGGATAGATAGTACGGATTACAACACAAGTTGCAATTATGAGATGAGATGGGATGGAGATGGAGATGGTGCTGATGTTGGGGATGATGTTGATGATGATCTCGATGATGCCCGTGATGATGATGATGATGACGGCGACGATCTCCCCTTCCGGGAGGTGATCTCCCGGGCGGAATCTGCCCGCCGGAGATGGATTTTCTCCTCTGTAGGTTTCCGCCCCGTGGCGGCGGCGAAACACGGAAACTCTTCTCTATTTAGGGTTTTCACCCCAGGGGGTCTTATAGGCGAGAGGGGGCACCTAGGGGGCCACCAGGCATCCAGGAGGGTGTCTGGCGCGGCCAGGAGGGGGGCCGCGCCAGGCACCCTTCTGGCTGCCTGGTGGGTCCCCTCACCTCCATCCTCGGTGATCCCCAGTCAATCTTCGTAAAAATGATCCCCGTAAATTTTCATCGCATTTGGACTTGATCTGATTAAGCAACTTGGTGTCCACTTTTCACCGCTGAATTCTGGTTCTGCTGCTTCGGCACCGGAAAGTTGTAAACTGTGCAAAACAAGCCAAAACAACAGAAGAACAATACTTTAAAGTGGAATATATCAATGAATAGGATGAAATTACGATATAAAATAGTGATGCTTTTTGGACGTATCAGCATCCAACTTGCTTGCTCAAGAATACCTAGAGCTCATTTGAGGAGGCTCATCATTGGAATATACAAGCCAAGTTCTATAGTGTGAAGGCCCCCACATAGCTATATGCATGAATGATAATCTCTATGGAGTACAAGATATAAGATGGAGTATGAGTGTGTATCTCTGTAAAGGAATAGTAGTGTGCCCCCTTCTCTCTTTTTATTTCTTTTTCTCTTTTTTCTATTTTTTTGGTGGCCTCAATGGCTCTTTCTATTTCTCTCTCATTTGTCCTCTTTGGGATCTTTTGATTTTGTCCTCTTTGGGATCTTTTCCTCACTTTAGGGGCAACACTCTATATATTACAAGAAGTATAGAAGATCTTTCACACATTACAAAATTACTCAAATCATAAAGAAGATGTAACTATCATGAAGTATGCAAATGTATGCCTCTGCCAGTGTAGAAGGATATGCAATGATACTAGCGCGTCATGTAGCAATGATTAGGGCAAGGCCCAACTAGCATGCGGATCATCGATCAAGCAAGTAGCATGTATGACATGAGGATCAAGTCATGAGAAGGTGGATGTTCCATGGCAGTGTATCTCGGAAAGGCTATGGAAATGCCTAGATAGGTAGGTATGGTGGCTGTTTTGAGCAAGGATATAAGGGGGTTTGTGATGACAGAGCGTATCATGCCAAGGGTTTGGACGTACCGGCGAAGGTGGACGCCAACTCTCGGAGTGAGAAGAAAGCAATTCCCGGCACATGAGAGGCTAGAAAAATAGGGGAAGGTGGAAGTGTCAACTTTTGAATACTCACATTAGTCCGAAGAACTCATGCACTTATTTGTTGGGAATGTGACCTAGAGGCAAATAAAATATGTTTATTGGCGTATTCCATTAGTTCATAATAAGTTTTATACTGTGCTATAAATGTATTAAGCGGAAACATTAATACACGTGTGGTATACAAACAACCAGGTCCCTAGTTAACTCTAGTAAACTAGTCCATTGGGCAATTGATGATCAAGGTTTCCTGATCATGAGATGTGAATAGTCTATTGACAATGGGGTCATGTCATTGGGAGAATGACATGATGGAAACACACCCACCAGAAGTGTTGCAATGTGATCCAGTCACATAGTTCAACATTGCGATAACTATAAACGTAGTGACCCGATCCTTAAGACCGTGATGATCATACATAATTGCTATCTACCAGGATGCTTTGAGTGCATTAACCGTTACACTGAAACATGGTAACCATAAAGGTGTATCTTGGGTATTCCGAAGTAGATATGTTGCTGAGTATGCAAATAGATCAAAATGGGATTTGTCCATCCGAGTGACGGATAGGTACTCTCGGCCCACTCGGTGATATTACATCATAAAGATTGCGCAATCATGTGACCAGGTCACGGGGTTGTAATATCATGGGAACGAGTAAACATGTTTGTCGGTAACGAGAATGAACTAGGTATATTGGATACCGATGATCAAACCTCGGACAAACAAAGTACCGTATGACAAAGGGATCAGGACTCAACGTTAACGGTTCAAACGATGAAGTTAATTCGATGGAAGCGCAGGGGCTCATCAAGGATTGTAACCAGATCCCACATGATGGTCATTGTTCAGAGAGTGTCTGATCATGTCTGCTGTTTCCCGAACCATAGGGTGTCACGCTTAAGGGTATTTGACGCAATAAGGATTGATTTGGGGTCATCGGTGATATAAGAGAGAACACCGGAATTGTTCCGGGAGGTGCCGGAAGTTGTTCTGGATATTTTGAAAGGTTCAAAATAATGTTTAATAATGTTTAAATATGTTTTATTATTTAATTAACATAATTAAATATTAAAATATGATTAAATATAATTAAAAATGAATTAAAAGGCATATGGTCCTAAAGAGGCTCATTAGGGGAAGGAGGGAGCTCCCCCTTGGGCCAAGGCGCCAAGGGAGGGAGCCCACCTCCCCTAGCCGCACCAACCCCCCCCCCCCCCTCCCTAGGGTTTAGTCCCACATGGGAAGGGGAGGGAGGGTGGCACCCCTCCTTGGCCTATATAAGGAGGGGTGGGGGTGCCTTTTTCTACACACAATTTGATTTGAGACAAGTTTCTCAGATCTCTCTTCTCTCTCTTTCTCCCTCTTCGAGTGGACTCCCCTTGTTTGGAGTCTACACTTGGTTGGGGTTTCTCCACCATACGCACGCCATCGTGCTGCTGGAATCGGGATCCGAATCCATCTTCTTTCCGCTGCTCTTCTGGTTCGGAGCCCGGAGGGAACGTCGGGTACACCGTATGCGTGTAATCCCGCGAGGCGCTACACTTGTGGTTCTCCTTCATCGTTGAGGTCGTGTCGCGACGTCTTCACCGACAACGTTCCGAAGGGGACGTAATCCCGTCATTGGTCTTCAAGGACCGGGTGGCCTCAATAGTCATCGTGAATCTGCGCGGCATCGGGGATTGCCGGTACGACTACATCAACCACGTTCATGCGGGAACGTTTCCCGCTTAACGGACTACATACTGGTATGTTACCAATTCCCTCCATTACTTGCATCGCCATAGCATAGGTCTTGGGTTCGGGACGCGTAGGTGATACGTCCAAAACGTATCTATAATTTATGCTTGCTCCATGCATGTTTTGTGTGATATTGCTATGATCTAGATACACTTTCATACACTTTTGATCATATTTGGACTAACCTATTGACTCAGTGCACCCCAGTGCCAGTTCCTGTTTTCTGATGATTTTCTATTTCAGTTTTCCCCCATATAAAAAGTGCCAGAAAAATTCCGGGAAAAATACAGGAAAAATCAGCGTACAGGAAGCTTCGAGAAGATCCCGGGAGGGGCCAGAGGGGAGCCAGGGGGGCCAGGCGGCCACCCGGCGCGGCCCCACCCCTGGCCACGCCAGGGGGGCGCGTGGGGCCCCTGGTCCACCTCTGGCTGCCCCCCTTCTCCTATTTCTTCTCCGTCACGGGGAAACTCCGAAGACAGAACACTATTTCGCAAACTCTCCTCTGTTCCGCCGCTGCCACGCTTCCGAGATCGGGAGCACCAGAAGACCTCTTCCCGGCACCCTGACGGAGGGAGGATTGACCTCCGGGAGTCTCCTCTCCACCATGGATGCTCCCCGGATGTCTCGTGAGTAGTTTTCCTTGGACCATGGGTTCGTGATCAGTAGCTATGTGATGTTCTCCTCCCCTCTTTGATCTTCATTGTTTAGACCTCGTGAGCTGCCCTACATGATCGAGGCACCTTTGTAATATTTATGCTATTGCTATGTTGAGTTTGATGGGATCTGATGGATTATGAGATTATGTTCAGATTGTGATAGAGTAATATATTTGGTTTTTATCTCTTATATTTTTGTTCCTAAGTAATTCTTGCATGTTCTCCGTTGTTGTTTATTGCTTTGGCCAAGTAGTAGGTAGTGACTTCAAGAGGGAACGTTGTGCTAGATTGTGGGTTCATGCCCCCCCAATGACATGCTTGAGTGACAGAAACATGAGTCTAGGGGATGTGCTATTGCCACAAGGGGGAAAACAACGGTTCTTGTAACCGCGGTTACAAGGATTGTTTACTTTACGCAAAGTTCTTTTTATTGCAGTTGTCTGTTGCTTTGGGTTTAAACTTTGGGTGGGGCTCGCAACTTAATACCAGCGAGATGTTCTGGATAGATATCTCAAGGTGGATGATTAGTAGTAGATGCAGTTGGATTACGGTCTACTTATTTTGGCTTACTGCCCGTGCTTTTGAGCCTCTTCCTTTCATTTGTAGCATAGTTAGCATTGCGGTGCGTTCATAATCCTGTCAATTGCCCTTCTGTAATTTGTTTACCTCGCATAGCAGTTTTATCTTCTTTTGGGAGAGACATCACTAGTGAACATCACATATCCTGTTCCATATCCTTATTATTATTTCCACGCTATATTTACCTTACTGCTTCTACTTGCTATCATTATCCCTTGTGTTTTACTCTTTGTGAACAACAAGACCAGAGAGATTGACAACCTCTCTGAACTTCGTTGGGAACAAAGTTATCTGTGTATTGTGCAGTTCCACGTCAGTTGCGCCGTTGACACCTACTTATCATCTCCGGAGTCCTACTGGAGACAAACCTTGGTATCTTCACCGAGGGAAACTTGCTGTTGCGCTACATCTCCACCTTCCACTTGGGGTAACCAACGAAGGGCGAGAAGCCATCAAGCGAATTTCTGGCGCCGTTGCCGGGGACTCCGAGTGCTAAGATAGGGGAGTTGCACACTACCCTTTACCTTTGTTTTTTAGTCTTGTTAGTTTATCTTTTAGTTTTTATCTTTGTGTCTTTTATCAAAATTTATAAAAAAAATCTGCCACACTTACTGCTACTATGGGTTCTACTGAAAACACCAAGTTGTGTGACTTCACTAGTCACAACAACCAAGACTTTATCTGCACTCCCATTGCCACACCTGCCACTTCATCTACCTCTTATGAAATTAAACCTTCTTTGCTAAACATTGTTATGAGAGATCAATTCTCTGGTGCAGGAGATGATGCTGCTTTATATTTGAATAATTTTGTTGAATTATGTGATATGCAAAAGTATAAAGAAGTAGAAGGTGATGTTGTTAAGCTCAAGCTCTTTCCTTTCTCTTTAAGGGGAGATGCTAAAATCTTGTTTCAATCTTTGCCTAGGAATAGCATAGATTCTTGGGATAAGTGCAAAGATGCTTTTTATAGGGAAGTACTATCCTCCTGCTAAGATTATCCAATTGAGGAGTAATATTATGAATTTGAAGCAATTGGATAATGAACACGTTGCCCAAGCTCGGGAATGAATGAAATCTCTTGTTAAGAAATGCCCTACACATGGTTTGACTACCTGGATGGTTATCCAGACTTTTTATGCAGGCTTGAACTTTACCTCGCGGAACCTGTTAGATTCGGCCGCGGGAGGAACCTTTATGTCAACTACACTTGGTGCTGCCATGAAGCTTCTCGATGAAATGATGACCAATTATTCCCAATGGCACACCGAACGCGCTCCAAAAGGTAAACTCTGTCGAGGAATTTACCTCCCTCAATGAAAAAGTTGATTTAATTATGTCTCTACTTACCAAGCAACCCTCTATTGATCCTCATGATGTCCCTTTAAATTCTTTGGTTGCTCAAGAACAAGTAGATGTGAACTTTATTGCTAGAAACAACTTCAACAACAATGCCTATAGGGAAATTTTGCAAGCAATCCTAGACCGTTTCCATCCAACTATGGGAACAACAATACCTACCCTAGCAACAAGAACCCCTCTTCTGAATTGGAAAGCATGCTTAGAGACTTTATCACTACCCAAAAAGCCTTCAACAAAAATGTAGAGGAGAAATTAGCTAAAATAGATAATCTCTCTTTGAAGGTAGAAAGCTTAGCCCTTGATATTGAGATGCTTAAAATTAGAACCTATCCCCTTGAGGAGAATAAGGCCACTCCTATTAATGCTATCCAATTAGAAATTAATGAAAATATTAGAATGATGGCTAAACTTAAGGAAAGATGGGCTAGAGAAAAAGAGGAAGAGGATAGAATTAAGAGCCTTCCTACACACCACACAGTTGCCACTATCCAAATTGTTGAGGACACTCAAACTATTAGCACCCAATGCACTCCTAGTCCCGTTGGACCTATTAATGGTGATGCTAATACCTCAACCGTAGATGAAGAAACTCCAATGAACATAGAGGGTTTCAAACAAGTAAGCCTAGATGACACTACTACCACCTTTGATAGTAGTGATATTGATTTTGATAGTTGCACCCTCTCAGAAGTTATCAGTTTGCTACACAAAATGTCTAGAGACCCCCACACTAGCACACTTAATCTTACCTTCGCAGAGCATATCACAAATGCTCCCATCAAAGCTAGGGAGGAGAAGCTTAGAGTAGAAGCCTCCATACCTAGGAAGCTAGATGATGGTTGGGATCCTATGATCAAAATTAAATTAAATAAATTCTCTTGCTATGCTTTATGTGATGTTGGAGCTAGTACCTCCGTTATGCCCAAAAGAATATTTGATATGTTTGAATTGAAGCCTTTTGAGCCTTGTTCTTTTGGTGTTCGTCTTGTTGATTTTTCCATCAAGAAAACTTTGGGGAAGATCGACGATGTTCTTATCATTGTCAATGACAACTATGTTCCCGTTGATTTTATTGTTATGGATATAGAGTGTGAACCTTTGTGTTCAATTATTTTGGGACGTCCTTTTCTTCGCACAGTTGGTGCGGTTATTGACATGAAAGAGGGGAATATAAAATTCCAATTCCCATTCAAAAAGGTGATGGAACACTTCCCTATAAATAAAATCAAGTTACCTTTTGAGTCCGTTACACGGGCTAGTTATTCTCTTTCTCTTGATAAAACTTGATTCTTCTTTTTGCATCATGCCTAGCTAATGGCTTTAAAGAAGCGCTTTCGGGAGGCAGCCCGCAACGAATTTAGGTTTTTCTTTTTGCTTTTGTTGTGTCTTGATGATTGTTACTACTGTAGCAACATCATTGTATCTTTTCTTTTTCAACTTTGTGCCAAGTTATAGCCTCTTACGGCAAGGGAAGTAAAAGTTGTGACATGCTGTCCAGAAAACAGATTCTGTCCTCGTGACCAGCAAATATTCAGAAAAATCCCAGTTCATCTTTTTGAGCTGAAATTTTTACACAGTATGCTCTATACAATTATGAAACTTCCGTATGTTCTGAGTTTTTTTATTTGAGTTGCAGAAGTGCCCCTAAACAATTCTTTACTATCTGCTGTTCTTTTTTTCACAGATTCTGCCACGTTTTGTTTCTCCTAACTTTTGCAAACCTTAAGCTTGCTTTTTCTTTGCAAAAACTTTTTGGAACTATTGAGAAACAGTATCTCTTCAAGAATATCTTTATATCCAGTGGGGAAAAATTATTTTATTAAGGGTACTAACCTCTCTAATCAGCTTATGATGAGTTATGTATGAAGGGAGTTTTCAAGTGTGCGTTGGAAGATGATGAAAGAAGATCCAGGAGTGTCAAGCGCTCAAGCTTGGGGATGCCCCCATGCATCCCCAATAAATATTCAAGCAGACTCAAGCGTCTAAGCTTGGGGATGCCCCCGTGCATCCCCTTCTCCATCGACAATCATCATTTCGTCCTTCTTCTCACTATATTTTTATCACTTCATGCGTTATGTGCTATGCTTGGAGCGTCTCGCTCTTAGGTTTTGTTTTTAGTTTTCTTTAGCTTTGCTTTCTGTTCATAACAAGTTAGATCCCTTCTTACTTTGTGTAGGAGATAAACACACTCTACTTTCAAAATTTAGAACACATCATAGGATTTTTCCTGCTTATATTTTTGCTGTTGTGTGTTCTTTATCTTTCCATAGCTACTGCCATGTTTAGTTTTAGTCTTAGTTTGTCTTTAGCAAGAGCCTTGGCTTTTGTTTAGTTTGTTGCTGGAACTCTTTTTAGTTTTCATGTTTATCTTGTTAAAGAGAGTTGGTTGTTGCATTGAGTTGTGTCTTGTCTTGAAAGTAGGTAATTGAGGTTGCTATTTAATTCTAGTAGTAGTTTGCAATGGTTTTGAGGTATTGGTGTGAGTAATGTTTGAACTTTTGGTGTCAAGAGCTCTTGCCTATTAGTGATAGGTGTCGTATTTTGGGCAATCCATGTTTATTTTCAAAACCTACAAAAACTAGTTGAGAACTCTAGCTACTAGATGGATCACTACTCTTTGGAGGGATCGAATATCAGAGAACACTCACGTACCATGAGTCGAGGATGCGCAAGGATAACCAAACCCCCATACACTCCTCCTCGGGGTACTTGTCTCTTTGTGAACCTCCTTATTAGATTGAGAGTTACCGATAATAAGTGCATGAGTTCTTTGGACTAATGTAAGTATTGAAAGTTGACACTTCCACCTTCCCATATTTTTCTAGCCTCTCCCGTGCCGTGCATTGCCTTCTTCTCACTCCGAGAGTTGGTGTCCACCTTCGCCGGTACTTCCAAACCCTTGGCATGATACGCTCTGTCATCATAAGCCTCCTTATATCTTTCCTCAAAACATCCACCATACCTACCTATCAAGGCATTTCCATAGCCTTTCCGAGATATATTGCCATGCAACTTCCACCTCTTCATGACTTGATCTTCATGTCATACATGTTCCTGCTACACTGGCAGCGACATACACTGCATACATCATGTTAGTTACATCTTCTTTATGATTTTGAGTACCTTGTAAAGTGTGAAAGATCTCCTTTACCTTCTTGTAAAATAGAGTGTTGCCCTTAAGTGAGGAAAAGATCCCAAAGTGGACACATTAAAAGATACCAAAGAGGACAAATGAGAGCTAAATAGAAAGAGCCATTGAGGCCACAAAAAAATACAAAAAAAATAGAAAAAAGAGAAAAAGAAATAAAAAGAGAGAAAAGGGCAACACTACTATCCTTTTGAGAGATCCACACTAGTACTCCCTTTATATCCTTGTACTCCATAGAGATGATCATTATGCATATAGAGAGCTTCTTAGCTCGTATGTGCACCCGTTGCATGGCAATCCCTACTCCTCACATCATATCTATCATTTGGCATCTCTTGCCTATGATTATCCTCATTGATGTGAGCCTTTCTTATCCTTTTTGTCTTCCCCCTCCGTATTTCTCTCTTTAACATCCTAAGTGTCAACTCTCGTGCTTACGCTCATCCATTGCATGAGTGCTCAAAATATCGAAAAGGAGTGAATCAAATTGACTTGTACCTGGCTAGTGGTCTGGGGACGAGTCAAGATAAGATTCCAAAGAAGATCAAGTGTGAAACTTTAGTAGATTGAGTTCTCAACACAAAAAAATACTTTTTTCTCGTATTCCCTATCCCCTTCTTGCACGCAAACACCATTTGGAGACATTCGAGTCACGGACAGCGAGAGCTCTTGCACCTAATGTTCTTTCGTTACTTGTTTCAATGCTAATATAGACTCTTGCATGTTATGACTTGAATTGAATCTCTAACCTTGATTTATTTACTTTTAAAAGTTCTTTTATGGTTGCTAGAATGTCACTACAGAAATTATGTTGTTATCATTTACCTACTCGAGGACGAGCAGGAATTAAGCTTGGGGATGTTGATACGTCCAAAACGTATCTATAATTTCTGCTTGCTTCATGCATGTTTTGTGTGATATTTCTATGATCTAGATACACGTTCATACACTTTTGATCATATTTGGACTAACCTATTAACTCAGTGCACCCCAGTGTCAGTTCCTGTTTTCTGCTATTTTTCTATTTCAGTTTTCCCCCATATAAAAAGTGCCAGAAAAATTCCGGGAAAAATACAGGAAAAATCAGCGTACAGGAAGCTTCGAGAAGAGCCCGGGAGGGGCCAGAGGGGAGACAGGGGGCCTAGGCGGCCACCCGGTGCGGCCCCACCCCCGGCCGCGCCAAGGGGGGCGCCTGGGGCCCCTGGTCCACCTCTGGCTGCCCCCTTCTCCTATTTATTCTCCGTCACGGGGAAACTCCGAAGACAGAACCCTATTTTGCAAACTCTCCTCTGTTCCGCCGCCGCCGCGCTTCCGAGATCGGGAGCACCAGAAGACCTCTTCCCGGCACCCTGCCGGAGGGAGGATTGACCTCCGGGAGTCTCCTCTCCACCATGGATGCTCCCCGAATGTCTCGTGAGTAGTTTTCCTAGGACCATGGGTTCGTGATCAGTAGCTATGTGATGTTCTCCTCCCCTCTTTGATCTTCATTGTTTAGACCTCGTGAGCCGCCCTACATGATCGGGGCACCTTTGTAATATTTCTGCTATTGCTATGTTGAGTTTGATGGGATCTGATGGATTATGAGATTATGTTCAGATTGTGATAGAGTAATATATTTGGTTTTTATCTCTTATATTTTTGTTCCTAAGTAATTCTTGCATGTTCTCCATTGTTGTTTATTGCTTTGGCCAAGTAGTAGGTAGTGACTTCAAGAGGGAACGTTGTGCTAGATTGTGGGTTCATGCCCCCCGATGACATGCTTGAGTGACAGAAACATGAGTCTAGGGGATGTGTTGTTGCCACAAGGGGGAAAACAACGGTGCTTGTAACCGCGGTTACAAGGATTGTTTACTTTACGCAAAGTTCTTTTTATTGCAGTTGTCTGTTGCTTTGGGTTTACACTTTGGGTGGGGCTCGCAACTTAATACCAGCGAGATGTTCTGGATAGATATCTCAAGGTGAATGATTAGTAGTAGATGCAGTTGGATTACGATCTTATTATTTTGGCGTACTGCCCGTGATTTTGAGCCTCTTCCTTTCTTTTGTAGCATAGTTAGCATTGCGGTGCGTTCATAATCCTTTCAATTGCCCTTCTGTAATTTGTTTACCTCGCATAGAAGTTTTATCGTCTTTTGGGAGAGAGACATCACTTGTGAACATCACGTATCCCGGTCCATATCCTTATTATTATTTCCACGCTATATTTACCTTACTGTTTTTACTTGCTATCATTATCCCTTGTGTTTCACCCTTTGTGAACAACAAGACCGTAGAGATTGACAACCTCTCTGAACTTCGTTGGGAACAAAGTTATCTGTGTCTGTGTGCAGGTCCACATCAGTTGCGCCGCTGACACCTACTTATCATCTCCGGAGTCCTACTGGAGACAAACCTTGGTATCTTCACCGAGGGAAACTTGCTCCTGCGCTACATCTCCACCTTCCACTTGGGGTAACCAACGAAGGGCGAGAAGCCATCAGTAGGTCATGAAAAATTATTGTTTTCTGCCCCGTTCCCCAACAGTGGTATCATGAGCAAGGCTATGCGTAGATGTATTGTACGGATAGAACACATCTAGTATGTGGGCATCAATTCTCCAATTGTTACCCTCTCACGTGTACTCGTTTAGCATTGCGGCAATGTCCTGATGAAGCGGCCCCGACCGACCTTACGCGTTTACGCGAGACTGATTCCACGCTTGACATATGGCTTGTACCATATAAGTGGTTGGGGGTTTCTGTCTCTCTAACATTAGCGATGCAAAGACGTTTGCAACGGAGGGCCCCGACAGGGGTGTAATAGAGACAATTGCGGGATTGGTGTTGTGGTTGTATGTTCGTAGGCATAGAAACGGTTCTATCTCGAAAGCCCTATCAGCCACGTAAAACTTGCAAAAGATAAAGTAGAGGCGTCTAAACTTTAATTTGCAGGGGGGCATCATAGTTAGTATGATTTATACTATAGCATCATGTTTTGCTTGTATTAGATATACGACGGTAGCATTATAGGATGATCCCTCACTAACCCAACAATGTGTCCTTCCTTAGTGAAGCACCATATGGAAAGATCTCCATTATGGAGGCATCGCGTGTCACACGGGTGTCAAACATATTAGCATTCAAATGAGATGGGTGGAGCAATCCTAGCATGTCCAGAAACATGGCCTTGCATACACGGCATATAATCACTAAGGTTATTGTGGCGAGCCTGGCATATGCAGATATGGCCTCGGGACACAGTGATCGAAAGATCGAGCATGAGTCACATGGATGATGTGATTGGCATGATGGCCTACCTTGAGAATATACTGATGGTCGTGTCACATGGGGGAGGTATAGTTCTCAAGGATTGTGTAATCACTTAGAATAAACTATGAGGGATGTTTGTCTGAGTGGGAATCTAGAATTGTTTAAAACATGAACTCCTATTATGAACTTAATCTTCATGTCTTAGCAAATACCATTGTAGATAATGTCATAACCAATGTTTATAACCATGGCTCTTTAGTGTGATGTAGAACTTAAGGAAAGTGGGTCTTACTTCATTGATGTGTACCAACACCGTTAGAGACATAGTCATTACTAATGACTTGTTAAAACATAATACGAGAACTGCTAGGAGATACACCGGATAACTCCGTAATTGAGGAAGATGATGATGAGTATCGTATTCATCGTCTCTTATTCAATGACTGTCCGATACACCATACTTCATTCTATGGAATCTGAATTGTGAATGCATGATTAAGACACCAACACGTATGACGTGCTAGGTGATCTTAAAAGCACTAAGTCACAAATCAGAGTAATGGAATATGAGTATATCGACGGGGTTTATTTCAACCATGGTGGAAGGAACAACCTGCTGAGAAAGTCACTTGGAAAATGTATAAGATACCTGAACACCTGGTGTACAACTTGGACTACAGAATGACTGGTTACTTTGCGATAACTGGGGAGTTGCATCCGCTTCCTCACAGCTACAAAGACCGCGTCTAGACTATGTCATGAAGGAGAATCGTTCACCTGTCATGATGTCATGGTTAAAGTTGTGAACTTTAAATGTAGAACCAATGCAGGAATAGTCATTGACGGAGAAAGTATATTTGATACACGAGTTATAAATGTCTTTCCCCACAAAACACTGATTGTGGTTGATTAAGTATTCGATGCTTGAACTCAGTGCTTAAAGAGTGTCTTTGAAGGGATGAGGTGACAATGTGTGCTGATGGTAATCGAGATAGTTGATGGTCGACAACACTCTCCCTCTACATCTATCATTTGATTAGTATATGAATAAATTTATGATCGTTTGAGTGTGAACCTTATTAGTGTGTCTTGCATCTCGCGAAGACAATTATTCATATTAGTGAGAAACAAGTCAGTTGTTCTCCTTTTATGAATGATATCTTCTATGGTCACATTACGGTTATGAATGAGTTATTCTTATATTGATGGTAGTAGTTTGATCATTTATAAGAAATATTCTAATGCCAAGAATTATCCAAACTTAGTAATGACACTACCGTTTAAGTCATGATTGGTTTGATGAAGTCTTGAGATACTTGATCTCTTGACACATGCAAACCATGCCTATTTAGGTGAGATGAATGAAACCTCGCATTCTGGTAAAACAGAGTTTGCGATGACTGTTGCATATCATACATAGTGATGTATCATATTTCAGCATGTAGTGAATTTCATTTTTTTTGTAAACTTCAGATGTGGACTTAGATGAATCTGTGTATTCACTAATGAAACATGAGTCTGGGATAGTTTGATGTGATCAAAGGGATTTCAGAATGAAGACGGGTACTAATTTAACGAGAAAAACAAGTCTCTACGATTTGATCAAAGAGACAAATGTTTTGAGTTAGCCTTCGGCATACGGACTTGTGTGAAAGTTGTTCCACAAATTACAATGCTTGGAACACTTCAATATTGTTGATGTGCCTGAACATTATAATCATACTCTATTGGATAGTGTATGGTATAAGTTATCTCTTGCCGAGTTACGTTATTATTGTTTAGAGTTATTAATTTAATAAGCAAACACTCACTTCAGTATAGGGAACCATCTGAGTTCGTGGAAACCAACACTATATAAGTTATGGTGTGTCATGGTTTCTAGGAAAATAATTTATGTGGTAAATTATCTTTGTAGTGTATCCTTAGTCAACTACGGATGCATCTTCCGCAACTAGGACCAAAGAGCAAAACTTGTGTTGCTAAGTTTGGTGTTTGTCAAGAAGTGTTCTTGATGAATGTGTTAATCGAAGAAAGTGAAAGTTCAAACAAGGTAATTGACCTTGCCTCCAGATGTCAGAGTAGCGCAACGGAATGTGTTCCGAAACCAAAGCTCTACAATTAGAGGAGAAAATGATGATAATGATCTTGGTGTTTCGGGTGAAACTTTTACTGAACAAAGTAGGATTCAAGAATACATATTTGCCCTTGTGCAAAGTAATATTCATGATTCACTTGTCAAGTTAATGGAACAAGACATACCTACGAACTACGAAGAAGCGATGGTGGACCTAAGTACGAGAAATGACTATGAGTCATGGAATCCTATATTGAGTTACATTTAAGATTACATGAATCTTATCGAGTAAAGAGGTTTCTTGATATTCTCAATAACTTCAAGGTTATAAGGAATAAATGTGAACATCAAAGGAAGACATCAAGATCGATTTGTCATGAAGGATGTTTCTGACAAATTCAAAAGGTTGACTACAATAGTAGCGATGCTTGAGTCAATAGGATTATCACTACGATTGATCCAAATTGTTATCAATACCATGATTTCCTCAAATCATGCATTTGAAGAAGGGTTGTAATTCGTACAACGAGAAGGTTTTGGAAAACATATGGATGCTAGTGTCTCGTAACCGGAATTCTCGATTTGATGGATAATCAAAGGATTTTGGACTTAGACAAAATATCGAGGAAACATGCATTTGCATGAAACTGAGTGGGAGCTGAATAGTATCCTAAACCTAATATGTGGACGACATATTTTGAGTGAGAGCTATGGGAGTATTATCCTGAACTTAATATGTGGGTGACATATTTGAGTGGGAGCTATGTGGATATTATCCTAGTCTTATATGTGGCTGACATATTTGAGTGGGAGCGTGACAACATTCTCATATATAACATATGGTGAATGATGTAGTTGGTATTAATGATTATTGAAAATCTTTCATGAATGAAGTTAAGCATTGAAAATCTATTAAGATAGATTAATGCGTTTAATATCATTGAGTCGGAATACTTTCCTGGATAAGATTCTGAAGAAGTTCAGAATGGGACAAGTCAAGAAGGTAGTTCTTACTTGTATATCCAAGAGAAGTATCGAGTTAATCTCAGTACAAGAACAATGGTTAAATGATGGTTAAATGAAAGAAATGGATGTGCTACATCCTCTATGCCTCTGTCATAGGTTATTTCATATAAAAACCAAAGTTTTGTACTTGACGTAATGTGACCCAAGTTCTTAGTAAGAAGAACATGTTGTGATATGATTTATGAGTAAATCATTGAACAAAGAGTTAAGTTTATCCTTCAGTATCTGGGGAGAACTGAGGATACATCTCTAATTTGTAAAGGATAGTGGACTTGACCATAAATGTTATGCTGGTTCAAGTTCTGACACTAACCTGCAAAATTGAGATATCATACTAATAAATGCCTAAGTTGAAAGAAACATGGTTAGACATCAAAGTTGCATACACTGCACTAAGGATTAAATCTACAATTATATGGCTACTTTAGAAGTGGAAAGAGTTATATTCTGGCTTACGAAGTTCGACTTCTGACTGAGTGAGTTTCAGTGTGCATGACTATGGGAAAGTCCGCGTGACCCACCGGATGGCATTGCTGAAACACAAACAAACGAAGTCTCACTCTACCACCGAATATATATATATATATACCTCATCATTATAATGGATAATGAAGTAATGTCAAACTAGGTGACATTAATGATTTGCAAAAGACATACGGATATTAATGGTACCCAGACCGTTGATACAACCTTTTCCACAAGCAAGCATGATCTATAACCATATACATGATATGGAGTTATGATCCACAGAAAAATGCAACTAGATTATTTGTACTCTAGTGCAAGTGGGAGACTGTTGGGAATGTGCCCTAGAGGCAAATAAAATATGTTTATTGGCGTATTCCATTAGTTCATAATAATTTTTATACTGTGCTATAAATGTATTAAGAAGAAACATTAATACACGTGTGGTATACAAACAACCAGGTCCCTAGTTAACTCTAGTAAACTAGTGCATTGGGCAATTGATGATCAAGGTTTCCTGATCATGAGATGTGAATAGTCTATTGACAATGGGTTCATGTCATTGGGAGAATGACATGATGGACACACACCCACCAGAAGTGTTGCAATGTGATCCAATCACATAGTTCAACATTGCGATAACTATAAACGTAGTGACCCGATCCTTAAGACCGTGATGATCATACATAATTGCTATCTACCAGGATGCTTTGAGTGCATTAACCGTTACACTGAAACATGGTAACCATAAAGGTGTATCTTGGGTATTCCGAAGTAGATATGTTGATGAGTACGCAAATAGATCAAAATGGGATTTGTCCATCCGAGTGACGGATAGGTACTCTGGGCCCACTCGGTGATATTACATCATAAAGATTGCGCAATCATGTGACTAGGTCACGGGGTTGTAATATCACGGGAACGAGTAAACATGTTTGTCGGTAACGAGAATGAACTAGGTATATTGGATACCGATGATCAAACCTCGGACAAACAAAGTACCGTATGACAAAGGGATCAGGACTCAACATTAACGGTTCAAACGATGAAGTTAATTCGATGGAAGCGCAGGGGCTCATCAAGGATTGTAACCAGATCCCACATGATGGTCATTGGTCAGAGAGTGTCTGATCATGTCTGCTGTTTCCCGAACCGTAGGGTGTCACGCTTAAGGGTATTCGACGCAATAAGGATTGATTCGGGATCATCGGTGAAATAAGAGAGAACACCGGAATTGTTCCGGGAGGTGCCGGAAGTTGTTCTGGATATTTTGAAAGGTTCAAAATAATGTTTAAATATGTTTTATTATTTAATTAACAGAATTAAATATTAAAATATGATTAAATATAATTAAAAATGAATTAAAAGGCATATGGGCCTAAAGAGGCCCATTAGGGGAAGGAGGGAGCTCCCCCTTGGGCCAAGGCGCCAAGGGAGGGAGCCCACCTCCCCTAGCCGCACCAAACCCCCCTCCCTAGGGTTTAGTCCCACATGGGAAGGGGAGGGAGGGTGGCACCCCTCCTTGGCCTATCTAAGGAGGGGTGGGGGTGCCTTTTTTCTACACACAACTTGATTTGAGACAAGTTTCTCAGATCTCTCTTCTCTCTCTTTCTCCCTCCTCGAGTGGACTCCCCTTGTTTGGAGTCTACAATTGGTTGGGGTTTCTCCACCATACGCACGCCGTCGTGCTGCTGGAATCGGGATCCGAATCCATCTTCTTTCCGCTGCTCTTCTGGTTCGGGGCCCATAGGGAACGTCGGGTACACCGTATGCGTGTAATCCCGTGAGGCGCTACACTTGTGGTGCTCCTTCATCTGTGATATCCCGTGTCGCGACGTCTTCACCGACAACGTTCCGACGGGGACGTAATCCCGTCATCGGTCTTCAAGGATTGGGTGGCCTCAGGAGTCATCATGGATCTGCGCGGCATCGGGGATTGACGGTACGACTACATCAACCACGTTCACGCGGGAACGTTTCCCGCTTAACGGACTACATACTGTTATGTGACCAATTCCCTCCGTTACTTGCATCGCCATAGCATAGGTCTTGGGTTCGGGACGCGTAGATCAAGAAAAATTATTGTTTTCTGCCCCGTTCCCCAACATTATTATCGGTAATTCTCAATCTAATAAGGAGGTTCACAAAGAGACAAGTACCCCGAGGAGGAGTGTATGGGGGTTTGGTTATCCTAGCGCATCCTCGACTCATGGTACGTGAGTGTACTCTAATATTCGATCCCTCCAAAGAGTAGTGATCCATCTAGTAGCTAAAGTTCTCAACTGATTTTGTAAGTTTTGAAAATAAACACGGATTGCCCAAAATACGACATCTATCACTAATAGGCTAAAGCTCTTGACACGAAAAGTCCAAACATTACTCAAAGCAATACCTCAAAACTATTGCAACTTACTACTACAAAAGAATAGCAACCTCAATTACCTACTTCAAGTCAAGACACAAAACTCAGTGCAACAGACAAACTCTCTAAACAAGATTAACATGAAAACTCAAGAGAGTTCTAGCAACAAACTAAAAAAAAGCTCTTAAAAATATAAGCATGAATACTAAGAGCTAGACATGGCAGTATCTATGAAAAGATAAAGAACACACACAGCAAAGATAAGCATGAAGAATCCTATGTTGTGTTCTAGATTTTGAAAGTGGAGCGTGTTTCTCTCCCACACAAAGAAAGTTGGTTCTAACTTGTTATGAACAGAAAACAAAGCCAAAGAAAACTAAAAATAAAACCTAAGAGCGAGACGCTCCAAGCATAGCACATAACGCATGAAGTGATAAAAATATAGTGAAACGAAAGACGAACTGATAATTATTGATGGATAAGGGGATGCACGGGGGCATCCCCAAGCTTAGACGCTTGAGTCTCCTTGAATATTTCTTGGGGATGCATGGGGGCATCCCCAAGCTTGAGCGCTTGACACTCCTGAATCTTCTTTCATCATCTTCCCTTGCACACTTGAAAACTGCCTTCATACATAACTCATCATAATCTGATTAGCGAGGTTAGTACCCATAATAAAATAATTTTTCCTCTACTGGAAATAAGGATAATCTTGAAGAGCTACTATTTCTCAAGATTGCCAAAAAGTTTTTGCAAAGTAAAAGCAAGCTTAAGGTTTGCAAAAACGAAGAAGAGGCAAAACAGGACAGAATCTGTGAAAAACAGACCAGCAGGTAGTAAAGAATTTTTTAGGGATACTTCTGAACTCAAATCAAAAACCTCAGAACATACGAAAGTTCCGTAATTGTATATACCACGCTGTGTAAAAATTTCATCTCAAAAAGATGAACTGGGATTTTCCTGTGATTTTTCTAATCACAAGGACCGAATCTGTTTTCTGTACAGCATGTCACAACTTTCACTTCCCTTGTCATATGAGGCTATAATTGGCACAAAGCTTGAAAAGTAAAGATACAATGATGTTTCTACAGTAGTAACAATCATTAAGACCACTAAAAACGGAATGAAAACAAAAAGGAAAACCTAAATTCGTTGCGGGCTGCCTCCCGAAAGCGCTTCTTTAAAGCCATTAGCTAGGCTTAATGCAATAGATCAAGTCTTTTCAAGAAAATAACCAGCCCGTGTGACAGACTCAAAAGGCAACTTAATATTTTTCCTAGGGAAGTGTTCCATCCCTTTCTTGAGAGGGAATTGTAATTTGATAATCCCTTCTTCCATATCAATAACAGCACCCACGGTGCGAAGAAAAGGACGTCCCAAAATAATTGGACAAGAAGGTTCACATTCAATGTCCATAATAGTAAAATCAACGGGAACATAATTATCATTGACAATGATAAGAACATAATCGATCTTCCCCAAAGGTTTCTTTACAGAAGAGTCAACAAGACGAACACCAAAAGAACAAGGATCAAAAGGATTCAATTCAAAAATATCATCCATTCTTTTGGGCATAACGGAGGTACTAGCTCCAACATCACATAAACCATAGCAAGAAAAGTTATTCAACTTAATTGTAATCATAGGATCCCAACCATCTTCTATCTTTCTAGGTATGGAGGCTTCTACCCTAAGCTTCTCCTCCCTAGCTTTAATGAGAGCATTAGTGATATGCTCCGTGAAGGGAAGATTAAGTGTGCTAGTGTGGGGGTCTCTAGACATCTTGTGAAGGAAACGAATAACATCAGAAAGGGTGTAATTATCAAAATCAAGGTCACTACTATCAATTAAAGTGGTAGTGGTGTCCTTTAGGCTCACTTGTTTGGTATCTTCTATAGTCATAGGAGTTTCTTCTTCTACGGTTTAGGTCATAGCATCACCATTAATAGGTCCTATGGGACTAGGGGTGCATTGGGTGCTAAGAGTTTGGATATCCTCAACCACTTGGATAGTAGCAATGGTATGGTGTGTAGGAAGGCTCTTAATTCTATATTCTTCCTCCTTTTCTCTAGCCCATCTCTCTTTAAGTTTAGCCATCATCCTAATGTTTTCACTTGAATAGCGTTCATAGGAGTGACCTTCCTCTCCTCAAGAGGAGGATTTCTAATTTTAAGCAATTCTACTTCATGGGCTAAATTGTCTACCATCGACGAGAGATTATCTAATTTGTCTAGTTTTTCCTCTACACTCTTGTTGAAGCCTTTTTGGGTAGTGATGAAGTCTTTAAGCATACTCTCTAATTCAGAAGTGGAGTTCTTGGTGCTAGGATAAGTGTTGTTGTTCCCATAGTTGTTGGAGGGGAACGGTCTAGGATTGCTACCAAAATTACTACTATAAGCATTGTTATTAAAGTTGTTTCTAGAGATAAAGTTCACATCTACTTGATCTTGAGCAATCAGAGAATTTAAAGGAACATCATGAGGATCAATAGGAGATTTCTTGGTAAGTAGAGACATAATCAAGTCAATTTTTTAATTTACGGAGGAGACCTCCTCAACAGAGTTTACCTTCCTACCTGTTGGAGCTCTTTCGGTGTGCCATTGGGAATAGTTGGTCATCATCTCATCGAGTAGTTTTGTGGCAGCGCCAAGCGTTGTTGACATAAAGGTTCCTCCCGCGGGCGAATCTAGCAAGTTCCGCGAGGTAAAGTTCAAGCCTGCATAAAAATTTTGGATAACCATCCAAGTAGTCAAACCATGCGTAGGACAATTCTTAACAAGAGATTTCATGCGTTCCCAAGCTTGGGCAACGTGTTCATTATCCAATTGCTTAAAATTCATAATATTACTCCTCAATTGGATAATCTTAGAAGGGGCTAGTACTTCCCAATAAAAGCATCCTTGCACTTATCCCCAGAATCTATGCTATTCCTAGGCAAGGATTGAAACCAGATTTTAGCTCCTCCTCTCAAGGAGAAAGGAAAAATCTTAAGCTTAACAATATCACCATCTACTTCTTTGTACTTTTGCATATCACAGAGCTCAATAAAATTATTTAAGTGCAAAGCAGTGTCATCTCCAGCACCGGAGAATTGATCTTTCATAACAAGGTTCAGAAAAGCAGGTTTAATCTCATAAGAAGGTGCTGAAGTGGCAGGTGTAGCAATAGGAGTGCAGATAAAGTCACTGTTGTTATGACTAGTGAAGTCACACAACTTGGTGTTCTCGGAGGAACCCATAGCAGCAGCAAGTAAGATAACTATTTTTTGATTTTTGATAAAGGACACTAAGGAAAAAACTTAAAAGTAAACTAACAAGACTAAAAAGCAAAGATAAAAGATAGTGTGCAACTCCCCTATCTTGAAGAGTGGAGTCCCCGGCAACGGCGCCAGAAATTGCTTTTGATGGAACGATTTCTCGCCCCCTTGTTGGTTACCCAAAGTGAAAGGTTGAGATGTAGATAGCAGCAATTTCCCTCGGTGAAGATACCAAGGTTCGTTTACAGCAGGACTCCAGCAACGATAAGTAGGTGGTTCGGCAAGTGATGCGCCGTTTGAAAAGAATCACTTGCTTCTCCTGGACCTGCACACACAACAGATAACTTTCTCCCAACGAGTTCAGAGAGGTTATCAATCCCTCCGGCCTTGTTGTTTACAAAGGGTCAAACGCACGGAATAATAGTGATAGTGATAGCAACGGAAAAGTAAATAAAGCAATAAATAAATAGTGGGTGTAAACATTATTGGGAATATGGACCGGGGTCCTATGATGTTCACTAGTGATGTCTCTCTCCCAAAAGGCGATAAAATAGCCATGTGAGGTAAACAAATTACAGTTGGGCAATTGACAGGATTATGTGCGCAAACCAATGCTAACTATGCTATAAAGAAATGAAGAGGCTCAAAAGCATGGGCGGTACGCCAAGACAAGTAGATCGAAATCCATCTGCATCTACCTAATAATCATCCACCTTGACATATCTATCCAGAACATCTCGCTGGTATTAAGTTGCGAATCCCACCCAAAGTGTAAACTCAAAGCAATAGACAACTGAATTAAAGAACTTTGCGTAAAGTAAACAATCCTTGCACCCCGCAAGTACAAGCACCGTTGTTTTCCCCCTTGTGGCAACAGCACATCCCCTAGACTCATGTTTATGTCACTCAAGATAGTCATCAGGGGGCATGAACCCACAATCATGCATAACACTCCCTCTTTGAGTCACTACCTACTACTTTGCCAAAGCAATAAACAGCAACGGAGAACATGCAAGAATTACTCAAGAACATAAATATAAAAGAGAAGAATCAAATATATTACTCAAACACAATCTGAACATAGTCTCATAATCCATCGGATCCCAGCCATTATAAACCTCTCTATATCTTTCCTCAAAACAGCCACCATACCTACCTATCAAGGCATTTCCATAGCCTTTCCGAGATATATTGCCATGCAACAAACACCTCTTCATGACTTGATCTTCATGTCATACATGTTCCTGCTACACTGGCAGAGGCATACATTGCATACATCATGATAGCTACATCTTCTTTATGTTGAGTACCTTGTAAAGTGTGAAATATCTTCTAGACTTCTTGTAAAATAGAGTGTGGCCCTTAAGTGAGGAAAAGATCCCAAATAAGACAAATTTAAAAGATCCCAAAGAGGACAAATGAGAGTTAAATAGAAAGAGCCATTGAGGCCACCAAAAAAATAGAAAAAATAGAAAAAAGATAAAAAGAAATAAAAAGAGAGAAAGGGGCAACACTACTATCCTTTTGAAAGATCCACACTAGTACTCCCTCTTATCCTGGTACTCCATAGAGATGATCATTCATGCATATAGCTATGTGGGGACCTTCACACTTTAGAACTTGGCTTGCATATTCCAAGGATGAGCCTCATCAAAAGAGCTCTAGGTCTTCATGAGAGAGCAAGTTAGATGCACCCCCACTAGTTCCATTGGAGAGTTTTCTTAGCTCATATGTCCATTCGTTGCATGGCAATCCCTACTACTCACATCATATCTATCATTTGGCCTTCTCGCCTATGATTGTCCTCATTGATGTGGGCCTTTCTCATCCTTTTTGTCTTCCTCCACCATGTTTCTCTCTATGCCATCCTAAGTGTCAACTCTCGTGCTTACGCTCATCCATTGCATGAGTGCTCAAAATATTGAAAGGGAGTGGATCAAATTGACTTGTACCTGGTTAGTGGTCTGGGGACAAGTCAAGATAAGATTCCAAAGAAGACAAAGTGTGAAACTTTAGTAGATTGAGTTCTCAACAAATATATTTTTCTCTCGTATTCCCATATCCCCCTGCTTGCACGCAAACACCATTTGGAGACATTCGAGTCACTTACAGCGAGAGCTCTTGCACCTAATGTTCTTTTGTTGCTTGTTTCAATGCTAATATAGACTCTTGCCTGTTATGATTTGAATTGAATCACATACCTTGATTGCTTTACTTTCAAAGTTCTTATATGGTTGCTAGCATGTCACCACAGAAATTATGCTTGTTATCATTTACCTACTCGAGGACGAGCAGGAATTAATCTTGGGGATGCTGATACGTCCCAAACGTATCTATAATTTCTGCTTGCTCCATGCATGTTTTGTGTGATATTGCTATGATCTAGATACACTTTCATACACTTTTGGTCATATTTGGACTAACGTATTAACTCAGTGCACCCCAGTGTCAGTTCCTGTTTTCTGTTGCTTTTCTATTTCAGGTTTCCCCCATATTAAAAGTGCTCCAAAAATTCGGGAAAATCAGATAAAAAATCAGTGTTCCGGAAGCTTCCGGATTCACCGAAGAAGGGCCAGAGGGGCCCCACCTACTGCCCAGGCGGCCAGGTGGCGCGGCCTAGGGCTTGGCCGCACCGGGTGGATGCCTGGACTCCTGGTGCCCCCCCCCCCCAGGTGCCCCCTTTGGCTCCTATTTATTCTTCCGTCGCGAAAACCCTGATTGCAGACCCCTTTTCTCCAGAAGAAGTTCTGATCTCCGCCGCCATCGCCAACAAGCTTCGGGGGACCAGAATTCCTGTGCCGGCACCCTGCCAGGACGGGAAAGTGCCCCCGGATTCATCTCCATCGACGTTGCTTCCTCCCTCCATGAAGCGAGAGTAGTCCCTCCTGGGGGCTGAGGTTTCTACTAGTAGCTATGTGGTCAATTCTCTCTCCCATGATGTGATCTTTATTGTGATCATAGGCTATGTTAATCTAGGGTGATCCCATGATGTCTCCCCTTCTTCTATGTATTGGATATTGGATTTGATGTACTCACTTGATCCTATCTAGTATAATCCCCGAGACCATGGTGACAGCGGTCTATTGGACATGGATTAGAAGAATATTTTCATGAGTGATTTCCTCTGTTGTGTGTTGATTGAAGAAATAGAGTCTCTTGGTGCTTGTCTTTGACTATCCATGAGATATGTTGTGGTGATTATGGTACTCTATTTGGATGGCCGCGGTGACATTGGGAAATCCATAGATTGAGAACTATGAACTCTGAGGTGTGCTTTTGTAGCCCTACATAATTTTCATCCTCTCTTGACCACAAAGGAATGACCTCCGAGTACGTCTCCATTTCATGTTTTATGGGAAATATCATGTGATTAGACTATGTTAATGTTGTTGGGAGTTTCCACTAGTGAAAGTATGAAGCCTAGGCCTTGTTTCCACCATTGTTACACCGTTTTTGCTCACTTTTATCACATGTTTGCTTGCTGCACTTTTTATTAAAGATTTATATTACCTTGCTTTGCCCTGCCTATCACTCGTATTTTACCATCTCTTCGCCGAACTAGTGCACCTATGCAACTCCTAGTTGTATTAGGTGTGTTGGGGACACAAGAGACTTCTTGTATCTTAATTGAAGGGTTGCTTGAGAGAGACCATCTTCAACCTCTACTTCCATGAGTTCGATAAGCCCTAAATCATCCACTTGAGGGAAATTGTTGTTGTCCTACAATCCTCTGCGCTTGGAGGACCAACATAGTCTACAGGAATAGAAGCGTGTGTAGACATCAATGCGTCGTGCCTTTGTTGAGGCAAATAGGGCGTTCTGGTCCTCCCTACGCGGAGACGACCTAGGGTTGCGCGATGGGCGTCCGCCCGTAGTCGCAGCAACCGCCGCCGACACCCGCCGCCAAGAAGTTGGTCGCGTCGACGCCCAGCCGATTAGTCACCCCTGGAGCCCCCGCCCGCCGCCGCCGCCGCCAGGTGAGAACTCGCTCCCGCCGACGCCGACAGCCGACCAGTCGGCCCCGCGCCGACAGCCGACTAGTCCACCCCCCCGCTGACAGCCGACAGTCGAGAACACGCCCCCTGAAGGCGCCTGATCGCCAGGTACACGTGCCGTAAATACTTGCATATTAAACGTAATAGGATTGATTGTCGTACTTGTTAATTGCAATATAAATTCGTTATTACATACAGTATAGACAATTTGAATAAAATCAAAGGTCATATTAGTTGCTCGGTTGAGAAGTGGGTATATCTAGTTGAACAACTTGAAGAAAATCCACGTTTTCGATTCTATGATACGGCATTGCAAGGAATATTTCAAATTCCGTCCATCAAGATGCGGGAATATTTGCTGCAACATATTATTAAAGGTTACAATCTTAATACTAAAAATTTCTTGGTGCAACAAGTAAATGGAAAAGAAGCTTATATTTCTCTGGGTAATGAAGATGTTTTTTGTATATTTGGACTGAGAAATGAAGGATTGGATGTTACCGCAATTCTAAACCTTGAGGCAGCACAACAAACTAAGAGACTTCCCATATCATATGTCAACAAAAAAATGGAAAGATAGTCATTGACGATTTGATTAACAAGATTGTTACGGGGAAGGCCGCGGATGATGAGTTCGTCCGCATGACGTTCCTAGTTCTACTAGGAACGGTGCTCGCGCCGGTTTCAAAGGATTATATTCCAAAATACTATTATGCATTAGTTCGAGATGTGAATAAAATCGGTAAAATGAATTGGAATAATTTCATCTCTAGCCTTCTTAGTCAATCTTCGAAGAACACAATATTTAGGTATGACTGTATAAATAAATTTAGTTAGAACATGCAAAATATGTTTGCAAGGAAGACCTCTGCGATCCATACTTCTACAATTGCACTGTATTGTATCATCAGAGTTATCTCGCCTGTGTTGCACTCTAAAAGTATGTTCTCTATTACTCTTCCATGACACTATGTATGTATCATCAGTGCCTATCCCTGTCATTCTTTCAACAACCTCCAGCTCATGAACCTTCTTCAGATTGTTTTGCACAATATAAAAGTTAGCTGGAGTGAATACTCGTCCAGCAAAGACCTCAATATCCTTAAATCTGTGACTGGCACCGGTCTAGTCTGTGAGGACTTGGAGTCATCCTTCGCCTCGTTACCACGGAGTCGAACTATGCAGTTCTCATAATGTACAACCATATCAATAATTGTCATACCAAACTTCAGGTGACGGTGAAGGCAAGCGTTCAGACTCTCGCTCCTTTGGTTGCTCTCCATACCAAGAAAGAACCCACCGTTTACATACGATGCAGCCCATAGCCTCTTCTTTCTGTACATTCTCCGCAGCCATGTCTGTGTTTTATCCGTCTGCCATTTGCTCAACCCAACTTTTTGTGGAAGCTTGGTATTGATATTAAAGGGCTACATGCCAAGTTTGAACGAATTTCAGTAAGGTTTGCAACGTTTGTCACATTCGGCCGTATTTCGGCCTATTTTCACCAAAAAAATCCTCAAAATAGGAAATAACTCGGAACTGAAAGAAATTTTGCATGCGTGCTTGTTTTGGTGTAGTTATGCACTGAAAAAAGTTGTGGTATGTTTCGAGGCTCTGACGAAGTGGTTGCTTCACAAAACGAACATTGCGGTATGAAGGTTCTGGGTGCAGTAGGGGTGTGCCTAGATCCGATGGTACGGTGTTGCATCTTGTGCTCAACAAGGCTCCACACTGGTTTGGCATGTTTGTTACATCTTCCCTAACACAAATAAGGCACAAGGTGGGAAGCGCTACCACACGGGGTCGACGTCTAGGGGGTTAGACCGTCGGAGGCCATTTGCACATGTTTTTTTATGACGCGCACGAACTCAACCCAACTTTTTTTGGCAGCTTGGTATTGGTATTAAAGGCTCCATGCCAAGTTTGAACGAATTTTAGTAAAGTTTGCAACTTTTGTCACGTTTGGCCGTATTTCGTCCTATTTTCACCAAAAAAGTTCCTCAAAATAGAAAATAACTCGGAACTGGAAATAAATATGGGTTGATGAAGCAGTTGCTAGCCCCATGGTGTGAACATGTAGGGGTCATTTTGAACCAAAAAATCCAAAAAAAATAATTACTAAATATTTAAGATCCATTCAAGCCTGAAGTATATGAAAGGGAGATATATATATTTCACCATTCATATACTTGAGACATGAAGAATATTAATATATTTAATGTAAATAATATGAATGGTGTGTTGAGCCTTATAAACACGTCGGTGTCGCGCTATTTTGTCGAGGTAGGACTAAAGCGCGAGATTAACGCCCTTGACGGCACCCTGGACATACGGCGCAACGTAGTGGGCCTCCAGGGGCGATCTGGTCGCATGCATGATACGTCTCAAACGTATCTATAATTTCTGCTTGCTCCATGCATGTTTTGTGTGATATTGCTATGATCCAGATACACTTTTGATCATATTTGGACTAACTTATTAACTCAGTGCACCCCAGTGCCAGTTCCTGTTTTCTGCTATTTTTCTATTTCAGGTTTCCCCCATATTAAAAGTGCTCCAAAAATTCGGGAAAATCAGATAAAAAATCAACGTTCCGGAAGCTTCTGGATTCACCGAAGAAGGGCCAAAGGGGCCCCACCTGGTGCCCAGGCGGCCAGGTGGCGCGGCCTAGGGCTTGGCCGCGCCGGGTGGCCGCCTGGACTCCTGGTGGACCCCCCCCCCCCCCCCCCCCCCCGGTGCCCCCCTTTGGCTCCTATTTATTCTCCCGTTGCGAAAACCCTAATTACACACCCCTTTTCTCCAGAAGCAATTCCGATCTCCGCCGCCATCGCCAACAAGCTTCGGGGGACCAGAATTCCTATGTCGGCACCCTGCCGGGACGGGGAAGTGCCCCCGGATTCATCTCCATCGACGTTTCTTCCTCCCTCCATGAAGCGGGAGTAGTCCCTCCTCGGGGCCGAGGTTTCTACCAGTTGTTATGTGGACAATTCTCTCTCCTATGATGTGATCTTGATTGTGATCATAGGCTATGTTAATCAAGGGTGATCCCATGATGTTTCCCCTTCTTCTATGTATTGGATTTGATGTACTCACTTGATCCTATCTATTATAATCCCCGAGACCATGGTGACAGCGGTCTATTGGACATGGATTAGAAGAATATTTTCATGAGTGATTTCCTCTTTTGTGTGTTGATTGAAGATTGAAAGTCTCTTGGTGCTTGTCTTTGACTATCCATGAGATATGTTGTGGTGATTGTGGTACTCTCTTCGGATGGCCGCGGTGACATTGGGAAATCCATAGATTGAGAACTACGAACTCTGAGGTGTGCTTTTGTAGCCCTACATAATTCTCGTCCTCTCTTGACCACAAAGGAATGACCTTCGAGTACGTCTCCATTTCATGTTTTATGGGAAATATCATGTGATTAGACTATGTTAATGTTGTTGGGAGTTGCCACTAGTGAAAGTATGAAGCCTAGGCCTTTGTTTCCACCATTGTTACACCGTTTGTGCTCACTTTTATCACATGTTTGCTTGCTGCACTTTTTGTTACAGATTTATATTACCTTGCTTTGCCACACCTATCACTCGTATTTTACCATCTCTTCGCCAAACTAGTGGACCTATAACCCTCCTAGTTGTATTAGGTGTGTTGGGGACACACGAGACTTCTTGTATCTTAATTGCAGGGTTGCTTGAGAGAGACCATCTTCAACCTCTACTTCCCTGAGTTCGATAAACCTTAGGTCATCCACTTGAGGTAAATTGTTGTTGTCCTACAAACCTCTGCGCTTGGAGGCCCAACATAGTATATAGGAATAGAAGCGCCTGTAGACATCAAGCTATTTCTGGCGCCGTTGCCGGGGAGGTAAGGTTTGAAGGCATATCTTTAGATTTTGCAATTAAATATTTTCTTTCTTGTTTTTATTTTCACTAGTTAGGCTTATGGAAAACAACAAAATTATTATTAGAGAGCTTTATCAGCTCTACCTTGAGTTAGGACATGAAGTGTTTGAAGAGAAAATCAAAAAGCCTATGGAGCTTTACTATTTGCACAACACTCATGATAGTAGCAATGTTATTAGTATGTCTTCTTTGAATACCTTTGATCCTAATGATATGCAAAGCTATAAGCTTGGG
Organism: Bromus sterilis; assembly: GCA_950022295.1. Lineage (NCBI taxonomy): Eukaryota > Viridiplantae > Streptophyta > Magnoliopsida > Poales > Poaceae > Bromus > Bromus sterilis. Next base: position 337,968,216 of record OX465596.1, on the reverse strand, counting down.
GATGCTACGTTTTATGAAGATGATCTTTTTAGCCCCCCAAGTTTTAATGAGGAAATTGATTTTGATGATACTTTGCCTCCTATCTATGATGATTATTGTGATGACACTTATGCTATAAAGAATAAATGTTTGCAAGTGTATCATGATAATAATGATTCATGTGATAGCTATTTTCTTGAGTTTGCTCCCGCTATTACTAATAAGAAGGATTTTTCTTATGTGGAGAGTAATAATTTTTCTATGCTTGTGGATCATGATAAGAATTTTTTTATGTGATACTTATATTGTTGAGTTTGTTCATGATCCCACTTAAAATTATTATGAGAGGGGAACATATGCTTATAGATATTCCAATAATATCAAGTTCCCTCTCTTTATGTTGAAGGTTTTGAAGTTGCACTTGTTTTGCCTTCCTATACTTATTGCTTTGTGCTTCAATAAATTATTCTATTGTTATATTCCAATGCATAGGAATCATGTTAGACTTAAATGTGTTTGATATTTGCTTCTTTATGCTCTCTTTTGTGCTTCAACTCTTATTCCTACGAGAGCATCATTAAAAATTTAAGCCTATCTTTATGGCTATAAAGAAAGAGCTCTAGGGAGACAACCCTTGTTATCTTTACTTTGAGTTTTTACTTTCAGTTTTTAGTGGTCTTGCTGATTGTTACTAATGTATCAACATCATTGTATCTTTATTTTCAAGCTTTGTGCCAAGTCTAGCCTCCGATTGGAAGAAAGTTCAAAAGTTGTGACATGTTGTCCAGAAAACAGATTCTTTCCTTGGACGGAAAACTTAGCCTAAAATCACTAGATCATCTTTTTTATCTGAATTTTTTTTGACAGCATGCTCCATACAATTGACTTTCGAGCGTCTCTTCTGAGTTTTTTTATTTGAGTTGCAGAAGTATCCCACAAAAATTATTTACTACCTGTTGTTCTGTTTTTCACAGATTCTGCCACGTTTTGCCTTTCCTCACTTTTGCAAACCTTAAGCTTTCTTTTTATTTGCAAAAACTTTTTGGCAATCTTGAGAAACAGTAGTTATTCAAGAATATCTTTATTTCCAGTGGGAAAAAATTATTTTACTAAGGGTACTAACCTCTCTAATCAGCTTATAATGAGTTATATATGAAGGGAGTTTACAAGTGTGCGAGGGAAGATGATGAAAGAAGATCCGGGAGTGTCAAACACTCAAGCTTGGGAATGCCCCCATGCATCCCCAATAAATATTCAAGGAGACTCAAGTGTCTAAGCTTGGGGATGCCCCTGTGCATCCCCTTCTCCATCAGCAATCATTAGTTCGTCCTTCGTCTCACTATATTTTTTATCACTTCATGCGTTATGTGCTATGCTTGGAGCGTCTCGCTCTTAGGTTTTATTTTTAGTTTCCATTAGCTTTGCTTGCTTTTCATAACAAGTTAGACCCCATCTTACTTTGTGTGGGAGAGAAACACGCTCCACTCCAATCTAGAACACATCATAGGATTTCTCATGCTTATCTTTTTGTTGTTATGTGTTCTTTATCTTTTCGTAGCTACTGCCATGTTTAGTTTTAGTGTTAGTTTGTCTTTAGCAAGAGCCTTGGCTTTTGTTTAGTTTTTTGCTGGAACTCTCTTTAGTTTTCGTGTTTATCTTGTTAAGAGAGTTTGTTGTTGCACTGACTTGTGTCTTGTCTTGAAAGTAGGTAATTGAGGTTGCTATTTGTTTTTTGTAGTAACTTGCAATAGTTTTGAGGTATTGTTGTGAGTAATGTTTGAACTTTTGGTGTCCAGAGCTCTAGCCTATTAGTGATAGGTGTCGTATTTTGGGCAATCCGTGTTTATTTTCAAAACCTACAAAACTAGTTGAGAACTCTAGCTACTAGATGGATTACTAATCTTTTGAGGGATCGGATTTTATAGTACACTCACGTACCATGAGTCGAGGATGCGCAAGGATAACAAAACCCCCATACACTCCTCCTCGGGGTACTTGTCTCTTTGTGAACCTCCTTATTAGATTGAGAGGTACCGATACTAATGTAAGTATTGAAAGTTGACACTTTCACCTCCTCATATTTGCTAGCCTCTTCCGTACCGTGCATTGCCTTCTTCTCACTCCGAGAGTTGGCGTCCACCTTCGCCGGTACATCCAAACCCTTGGCATGATACACTCTGTCATCATAAATCTCCCTATATGTTTCCTCAAAACAGCCACCATACCTACCTATCAAGGCATTTCCATAGCCTTTCCGAGATATATTTCCATGCAACATCCACATCTTCATGAATTGATCTTCATGTCATACATGTTCCTGCTACACTGGCAGAGGCATACATTGCATACATCATGATAGCTACATCTTCTTTATGTTGAGTACCTTGTAAAGTGTGAAATATCTTCTAGACTTCTTGTAAAATAGAGTGTTGCCCTTAAGTGAGGAAAAGATCCCAAAGAGGACAAATTTAAAAGATCCCAAAGAGGACAAATGAGAGTTAAATAGAAAGAGCCAGTGAGGCCACCAAAAAAATAGAAAGAAAATAGAAAAAAGAGAAAAAGAAATAAAAAGAGAGAAAGGGGCAAAACTACTATCCTTTTGAAAGATCCACACTAGTACTCCCTCTTATCCTTGTACTCCAAAGAGATGATCATTCATGCATATAGCCTTGTGGGGATCTTCACACTTTAGAACTTGGCTTGCATATTCCAAGGATGAGCCTCCTCAAAAGAGCTCTAGGTCTTCATGAGCGAGCAAGTTGGATGCACCCCCACTAGTTCCATTGGAGAGCTTTCTTAGCTCATATGTGCATCCGTTGCATGTCAATCCCTACTCCTCACATCATATATATCATTTGGCCTTCTCACCTATGATTATCCTCATTGATGTGAGCCTTTCTCATCCTTTTTGTCTTCCTCCCCCACCATGTTTCTCTCTATGCCATCCTAAGTGTAAACTCTCGTGCTTACGCTCATCCATTGCATGAGTGCTCAAAATATTGAAAGGGAGTGGATCAAATTGACTTGTACCTGGCTAGTGGTCTTGGGACGACTCAAGATAAGATTCCAAAGAAAACCAAGTGTGAAACTTTAGTAGATTGAGTTCTCAACAAATATATTTTTCTCTCGTATTCCCGTATCCCCCTTCTTGCACGCAAGCACCATTTGGAGACATTCGAGTCACGAACAGCGAGAGCTCTTGCACCTAATGTTCTTTCGTTGTGTGTTTCAATGCTAATATAGACTCTTTCCTGTTATGACTTGAATTGAATCACATATCTTGATTGCTTTACTTTCAAAGTTCTTATATGGGTTCTAGCATGTCACCACAGAAATTATGCTTGTTATCATTTACCTACTCGAGGACGAGCAGGAATTAAGCTTGGGGATGTTGATACGTCCCAAACGAATCTATAATTTTTGCTTGCTCCATGCATGTTTTGTGTGATATTGCTATGATCTAGATAAACTTTCATACACTTTTGGTCATATTTGGACTAACTTATTAACTCCGTGCACCCCAGTGCCAGTTCCTATTTTCTGTTGTTTTTCTATTTCAGGTTTCCCCCATATTAAAAGTGCTCCGAAAATTCGGGAAAATCAGATAGAAAATCAGTGTTCCGGAAGCTTCCGGATTCACCGAAGAAGGGCCAGAGGGGCCCCACCTAGTGCCCAGGCGGCCAGGTGGCGCGGCCTAGGGCTTGACCGCGCCGGGTGGCCGCCTAGACTCTTGGTGCCCCCCTTTGGCTCCTATTTATTCTCCCGTCGCGAAAACCCTGATTGCAGACCCCTTTTCTCCAAAATCAATTCTGGTCTCCGCCGCAATCGCCAACAAGCTTCGGGGGACCAGAATTCCTATACCGGCACCCTGCCAGGACGGGAAAGTGCCCCCGGATTCATCTCCATCGACGTTTCTTCCTCCCTCCATGAAGCGAGAGTAGTCCCTCCTCGGGGCTGAGGTTTCTACCAGTAGCTATGTGGTCAATTCTCTCTCCCATGATGTGATCTTGATTGTGATCATAGGATATGTTAATCTAGGGTGATCCCATGATGTCTCCCCTTCTTATATGTATTGGATTTGATGTACTCACTTGATCCTATCTAGTATAATCCCCGAGACTATGGTGACAGCGGTCTATTGGACATGGATTAGAAGAATATTTTTATGAGTGATTTCCTCTGTTGTGTTTTGATTGAAGATTGAGAGTATCTTGGTGCTTTTCTTTGACTATCCATGAGATATGTTGTGGTGATTGTGGTACTCTCTTTGGATGGCTGCGGTGACATTAGGAGATCCATAGATTGAGAACTACGAACTCTGAGGTGTGCTTTTGTAGCCCTACATAATTCTCGTCCTCTCTTGACCACAAAGGAATGACCTCCGAGTACGTCTCCATTTCATGTTTTATGGGAAATATCATGTGATTAGACTATGTTAATGTTGTTGGGAGTTGCCACTAGTGAAAGTATGAAGCCTAGGCCTTGTTTCCACCATTGTTACACCGTTTGTGCTCACTTTTATCACATGTTTGCTTGCTGCACTTTTTATTACAGGTTTATATTACCTTGCTTTGCCACACCTATCACTCATATTTTACCATCTCTTCACCGAACTAGTGCACCTTTAAACCTCCTAGTTGTATTAGGTGTGTTGGGGACACAAGAGACTTCTTGTATCTTAATTGCAGGGTTGCTTAAGAGAGACCATCTTCAACCTCTACTTCCCTGAGTTCGATAAACCCTAAATCATCCACTTGAGGGAAATTGTTGTTGTCCTATAAACCTCTGCGCTTGGAGACCCAACATAGTCTACAGGAATAGAAGCGTGTGTAGACATCAATGCACCGCCCCTTTGTTGAGGCAAATAGGGCCTTCTGGTCCGCCCTGCGCGGAGGCGACCTAGGGTTGCGCGATGGAAGTCCGCCCGTAGTCGCAGCAACCGCCGCCAATGCCCGCCGCCAAGAAGTTGGTCGCGCCGACGCCCAGCCGACTAGTCACCCCTGGAGCCCCCGCCCCCCGCCGCCGCCGCCAGGTGAGAACTCGCTCCCGCCGACGCCGGCAGCCGACCAGTCGGCCCCCCGCCGACAGCCGACATCCGACTAGTCCGCCCCTCGCCGACAGTCGACAGCCGAGAACACGCCCCCTGAAGGCGCCAGATCGCCAGGTACACGTGACGTAGATACTTGCATATTAAACGTAATAGGATTGATTTCCGTACTTATTAATTGCAATATAAATTCGTTATTACATACAGTATAGACAATTTGAATAAAATCAAAGGTCATATTAGTTGCTCGGTTGAGAAGTGGGTATATCTAGTTGAACAACTTGAAGAAAATCCACGTTTTCGATTCTATGATAAGGAATGTTTCAAATTCCGTCCGTCAAGATGCGGACATATTTGCTGCAACATATTATTAAAGGTTACAATCGTAATACTAAAAAAATCTTGGTGCAACAAGTAAATGGAAAAGAAGCTTATATTTCTCTGGGTAATGAAGATGTTTTTTGTATATTTGGACTGAGAAATGAAGGATTGGATGTTACTCCAATTATAAACCTTGAGGCAGAACAACAAACTAAGAGACTTCCCATATCATATGTCAACAAAAAATGGAAAGATAGTCATTGACGATTTGATTAACAAGATTGTTACGGGAAAGGCCGCGGATGATGAGTTCGTCCGTATGACGGTCCTAGTTCTACTAGGAACGGTGCTCGCGCCGGTTTCAAAGGATTATATTCCAAAATACTATTATGCATTAGTTCGAGATGTGAATAAAATCGGGAAAATGAATTGGAATAATTTCATCTCTAGCCTTCTTAGTCAATCTTCTAAGAACACAACACTTAGGTATGACTATATAATTAAATTTAGCTAGAACATGCAGAATATGTTTGCAAGGAAGACCTCTGCGATCCATACTTCTACAACTGCACTGTATTGTATCATCAGAGTTATCTGGCATGTGTTGCACTCTAAAAGTATGTTCTCTATTACTCTTCGGTTCAAAAAGCACATGATTATGGATAACTTCATCAGTAGGCATGGATAACTTCAAAAAGCACATGATTATGGATACTTCTACAATTTCTCCTGACATGGCTAAGATCTCCAGTTTCTGAAAATCCTTAATCTGATTATGAGACCGAAGAAATAGAACTTCGTCCGGTCTAGCCAGAACATGGTTATGATCATCAACGAAACTGCTAACAAACCAGGTGTTACGATCTCTATCAACTTTAATTGTTAAGTGGGCTTCGCAGTTGCACTGACTCTCTTGTCTGAGCGTACGGGTACGTCCTTCCATGCTACATGACTCCCTCCGTCGTTTGCCAGCCTTCGAACAAAGATACCTTCTCAACCTGATAGTACCATTAACACTTTTTCCCTTTTTCAGCATGTCCCTTCTAACGTTAAACCCACGTTCTCTCGCGTACTGGTTGTAGAACACATACGCTTCCTCTTCTGATCTGAAATTCTTTGCCTTCACCTCCCGCAACATATCCAAACTTTCTTTCTCACGATGATCATAATCAACGTCCAGCTCATACTGAACATCATTATCATGCTGAACATGCCCGCTACTACCATCGCAATCATCATCCTGCATAATTACATACTTAAAAATGTAAGTCACTAAAATATAAGTAAACTTGTAGTAGGTAACTCTCAACTATAAACTTACTTCGCCATCGCTCTGATCGGAAGATGCATCCAAATCAAACATGTCACTCTCATTATATATATAACTGTGCGAACTTGCATCGTCGATATTTATCTATGCATATTTATTGCAAAAATATGTGAGCAACAATGCAGTTGTATATATTATTTCATTAACTTTTTTTTTCAAAAAACCTGATTGCTATTCTCCTCTTCATCAATATCCATGTACTCATATTCATCATCCATATTTAATTGTATAAATTCAACAAATACATGTAAGTACCTATGAACTAGTTTCAAAAAAATTGAAATAATAATTCATCATGCCACTTACGTTTCCACTATAAGATTCATCTTGGCTCAGATAATTGTTGTCGCTTTCTTCATTAGCATTCCATGACCATGATCCATTCTCCTCACCACTTTCAACATCAATACTTTCAGTTTCATGCTTCATCTATTGATACAACAAAATTATCAGCGAGATTTTTATATTATAATCGGCGAACCTTAATGGAAACAGGGCGTACCTGGCGCGGCCGACGGGAATAATCGCCTCTGGCAAAACTGGACGAAGCTTCGGCTGGCGGCGGTTCGGCAACTGCACCGCGTCGGCAAAGCGGTGGCGTCACGGCGGCATCAGGGCGACTCGGCTAGGCTGCATGCGGCGGCGTGACCGTCAGGGCGACTCGGGCTGCCAGCGGCGGCGTCACGCCGGTGTGAGGGCGACTCGCTTAGGGTTGGGCGTCCTCATACGAACAGTCATGGGCGTCACGTCCGCCCATTTCTTTTCCTAAAACAATTCGTCATCGCCACGTAGGCCGCCACGCAGGACGTTGTTGTGCCGCGCGCATACGGAACGCTGGACGCTATACGGGGTGGGCCATGTAGGACAGACTGAAAAGACGTCAATGCCTAATCCATTGTGGGGGGCGTACCAAAGAATGACTCATTAATTAATCATATTGATGTGATGATCAAGAATAAAGAGGATGATTCATTCTCGTGGAGATTTACAGGTTTTTATGGTGCGTCTAGGGTAGAAGATAGACACCACTGCTGGCGTTTCCTACGTACCCTGCATGCTATCCCGCATTCTGCATGGATATGCATGGGAGACTTTAATGAAACTATGTTCCAGTGTGAGCACTTCAGTCGAGCTCTCAGGCCGGAAAATCAAATGAGAATATTTAGAGAAGCCATTGATGATGTTTCATGACAAGATCTTGGTTGGTCTGGCACGGCCTATACATGGGATAATCGACAGCCAGGGCAGACTAATGTAAAGGCTAGGCTTGATAGGGCCTTTGCCAATGAGGAGTTTAGACAACAGTACAATCATATTCACGTGAAGCACTTGGTGTCAGTAGAGTCTGATCATTGTTTTGTTGTAGCAGATCTAAGGGATTCTGGAAGGCACAACTTCATGGTGAAGAAGCAATTTCGCTATGAAAACGTATGGCAAACTCATTCGGATTATGAGGATATTATCACTAGCTTTTGGCGGAATATCCAGCTAGAATCAGGAATGAATGGTATGGCCTCGGCTCTCACCAAACTACAGGAGAAACTGGAACCTTGGGGTGCTAAGGAATTTGGGGGGCTTTCTCGACGGGTACGGCAACTGCAACAGCGACTGTCTCGTCTGCGTAGTCAGTCCACAGGCCGGGGTCCGTCTGATGAGGAACGGGCCTTAGTGAAGCAGCTGCGGGAGGCCCTCCACAATGAAGAGATTTGGTACCGGCAGCGCTCGAGTGTTCCGTGGCTTAGGGAAGGGGATCGAAACACTGCATATTTTCAAGCCCAGGCGAGCCAGCGGAAGAGAGTGAACCGAATAGTTGGGTTACAACGTGCAGATGGCACTATGTGTGCCAATAAAGATGAGGACAAACTGGAGATTGCTCAATTTTACAATGCTTTGTACACCTCTCAAGGGTATACGGATGCTAGTAATTTGTTACAGCATGTACCTATCAAAGTCACTGAAGCTATGAACACTAGACTTGTTGACAGGCCGTTCTCTGCGGTAGAAGTGAAGACGGCTTTGTTCCAAATGGCGCCATCCAAAGCGCCAGGTGTGGATGGGTTTACGTCAGGTTTTTACCAGAGACACTGGAACTTATTGGGTGATCAAGTGAGTGCAGCGGTCTTGGATTTTTTGAATGGGGGTGAGCTTTCTCTTGGGCTGAATGACACTGCTATAACTTTGATTCCGAAGGTGAGGCATCCGCAAACCATCTCACAATTCAGACCGATCGCCTTATGCCCTGTTCTTTATAAGATTGGTGCAAAAGTCCTTACAAATCGCATGCGGGAACATATGGATGAACTAATCAGTGAGGAACAGAGTGTGTTTGTCCCCGACCGGCTCATCACAGATAATGTTTTAGTGGCCTATGAATGTATTCATTCAATGAGGAGACGGAAGAAGGGGAAGAATTTCTCTCGTGCAGTCAAACTCGACATGATGAAAGCATATGATCGAGTGGAGTGGCACTATCTCGAATCTATCCTTTTCAGGCTAGGTTTCAGTACAACTTTTGTGCGGCTGGTTATGAAATGTGTATCTTCAGTAAGATTTTCAGTCAGGGTTAATGGTGAGCTTCTCCCATTTTTTACTCCTTCCAGAGGGCTCCGGCAGGGTGATCCCATATCACCATACATTTTCCTGATTTGTGCTGAAGGCTTTTCCTCTCTTTTGAATTTTTACAATGGTGGATTCATTGACAGAGGGATTAGAGTCAGATATGGGGCGCCATGGATATCCCACTTATTGTTTGTGGATGACAGTTTGATTTTCATTAATGCTCATGGCCAAAGTGCGTTGAGATTGAATGAAATTCTAAGAATCTATGGCGAGGCATCAGGACAGTGTGTCAACCGGGATAAGAGCTCAATTTATTTCAGTTCTAATACGCCTGCACAGGTGAGGCAACATCTGAAGAGCACTCTGAATAGTCAGGTGGAGGCGTTCAGTGAAAAATACCTGGGTCTTCCTACTGCCATTGGACGTTTGACAAGCAATACTTTCGACCATATTGGTGATAGATCTCGAGGGAAGATGCAAGGCTGGTCTGAGAAGCTGATGGCATGTGCAGTAAGGGAGACATTATTGAAATCAGTGATCCAGACCATTCCCACGTACTCTATGAGTACGTTCTTGCTTTCGAAGAAGGTGTGCAAGTCACTCCCCTCACCGATGGCGAAGTTTTTCTGGAGCAGTTCCATTGATCGCAGGGCTATGCACTGGGTCTCTTGGAAGGAACTTGCATCTCCAAAATGCAAGGGCGGCATGGGTTTTAGAGACCCACGTCTCTTCAACCTCTCAATGATGGGTAAACATGGCTGGAGATTAATTACTACTCTTGATTCGCTATGTGCCAGAGTTTTGAAAGGGAGATATTTCCCTGATTCGGATTTCATGAAAGCTTCAACCCCAAGGTCGGCCTCGGCTACTTGGAGGGTGATCATTGCTGGACGAAATGCTCTCGCCACTGGACTGCTATGGAGAGTGGGCGATGGCACTGCCATCTCAGCGTGGCACGACAAGTGGATTCCTGGTACCATTTCAATGCAACTGTTGCTTAAAGCTCCACATACAATTGTTGACAAGGTCTCGGACCTAATTGATACGGCTACTTGGACTTGGCGATCTGTTATGATTCGTCAAACCTTCATTGCACCTGATGCTGAGGCCATACTGAATATTCCATTACGGCAAGGCGGAGGTGTGGATTTTTTGTCTTGGGCTTTTGATACTTCCGGCAACTACACTGTGAAAACGGCGTACCGATCTCTAGTGAATCAAAAAGAGCGTCAAGCTCTAGAAGAAGGGACGTCTACCGGCACCTCAGAGGACGATCAACAGATGTGGAATGCTCTCTGGAAGTTAAATGTGATCCCAAAGGTCAGAGTTTTTTGGTGGCGAGTTCTCCGGGGAATTCTACCTGCCGAGAACACTCTAAAATCGCGGCATATTACCGTGATCGGTCAATGCAAGGTGTGCTTGGTCATGGATGAAGACCTTATGCATGCGCTCATTCATTGCTCGCATGCTAAGAGGTTCTGGGAGGATGCATGTGCATGGTTTGGGATCCGTCTCCCTCGGCTGCATCGTGAGTCGTGGGCGCGTGATATCCTTAGACATCCGATGTTTACTCAAGCTGAACGTGAGAAGATCATCACCATCATGTGGGTTGTTTGGCATTCGAGGAATTGGGTCAAGCATGGCGAACAGGGGCGTGACCCAGTTGCTACTATGCGAGCTAAAAAGGAGGTGGGCGTGTGATATCCTTAGACATCCGATGTTTACTCAAGCTGAACGTGAGAAGATCATCACCATCATGTGGGTTGTTTGGCATTCGATGAATTGGGTCAAGCATGGCGAACAGGGGCGTGACCCAGTTGCTACTATGCGAGCTACAAAGGAGGCACTTTCCATCTTACATCTTCCTCGGAAGGATACTAGGATACTTCCAGGATACAGTTGGAGACCTCCAGACCATGGTGTTATCAAGGTGAATACGGATGCGGGCCTTAATTTCATGGAGGGCCGAGGTGGAGCGGGAGGAGTTGCTCGCTCATCTTCTGCGCTGGTGGCTGCCTGGTGTAAGCCTTATAGTGGTATCTCTGATCCACTTATAGCTCAGGCTTTTTCATTGCGAGACGGAGTCCGGTTTGTTGTTCTTCGTGGATTCTCGCATGTGATGATGGACGTGGATTGCCTGGAGCTTGTGACTCTTTGGAACACTCGCTGCAATAGTCGTTCAATTGTGGCACCTATCTTAGATGAAATAGGAGAGCTTGTAATTTCCTTTAGTTTCTTTGATATTCAACATGTAAACATATCAGCCAATGTTCCGGCTCATTTGTGCGCTAAGCGAGCTTGTGCACTAAATGTAACGGAATGTTGGTTGGAAGACACTCCTGGCTTCCTGGTAACCAGCCTCATGGTTGACTTTCCTAGGACTGCTTTTATCTGAATAAAGCTCTCTAAGTTACCCTAAAAAAAAGTTAACGTAAATTGGAAGTTTTGTGGAAGTTTGGACCATTATTATGTCCGTATTCGATACCTAGGGTTCCACTCAAAATTTCTATGTCAAAAAAACTCAAACCAGGTTGGTTTGCAGAGAGAAATCGCTGCCACCTCGAGAACCGTTGTGTGATCCGGTCTGGACAAGGTGTCTGCTACTCGATTTGTCGCCTTGACCTTGTACTGAATGTTGCACTGCAGTGCAATAAGCTTCGTGAATGCCTGCTACTGAATGGGAAAATCATTGTGAACCACGAATTTGGAATGTTGTAAGTAGGGCTGGCAATTGCAATAGTTTTGAAATTTCTTATAGTTTAGAAAAATGCTTCTGGTGTCGTCGATGAAGATGCTCATTGCATCAGTGTTGTTACGCTTGCATAGTTGTCGAACGACCTTGCAAAGTTACGGGTCTTTATTTGTAGAAACATTAGTACAACCTTATAGTATTGTGGTCTCAACTCACAAAATGTCGGCCCGAAGTTTGCAATGGCTTATGGCTTCGCTTGTAGCAGCATTGGCTCGACCTTGCAGCATTGCGCCTTTCAGCTGTTAGCATTATTGGCCCTGCTTTGCAATGTTGTGATCTCATCTTCAAACACGACGACCCTACATTGCAACGTTGCATGTAAAAAGGCTCACAACATCATCAACCTGATCTTGCATCATGACAACCCCTTCTTGCAACATGTTGAGCCGACCTTTTAGTGTCGCGCATTTCATCTTGGAACATTATCTACTCAGGCTTGTGGCAGGGGTACCCATGCGGCCATGCCTTGCATCATCGCACGTACCAACTTGCAACATTACTGACCCATCCTTTAGAGCAATGTTGCCCTATCTTGTAGCGCCGTGCATCTCAGCTTGTAACTCTTGCAGTGGTACGCGTACCAACGAGTGTCGTGGTGCTAGCCTTGCACCTTCGCAATTTTGGCTTGCATTAGCGATATGTATTGCTACAGTGTCGATCGCCATTTGCAGCAATATCGATGACCATTATCCATGCTACCTTGCAACAACGATGGCCGCTCCCCTGGACCAGGAACGGCGGTGAGCGAGGCGGACAACCATCTCCTCCTCCTGGAATCACGTAACGCCAGATCAAGGAATGTCGGACTGAGATCCACTGCCTGGCGTGAAGGTTGGAGAGAGCCGAAGAGGAGCTTGGGAGGCCGATGGAACAAAGAGGACCAGAGTGAAGTGACTAAGATTTCGTCCTAAAAGTGGATGGCATCATATTTTTGTGGGCTCAGTGGGTCATTGTGGGCTGGAGCCGAGCGTGGCGGATGCACCCAAACGCATGTAGGACTCCACGCATGTAGGCGTTGCTACATTCGTCCCACATATATGGGGAATATCGATCAACCAAGGCATTTGAACCGGCTTTGCCGCCTTCAATTGAATGACAAAAAAAAACCGACCAAACAACGTCCAAGCAAACTGTCCGGTCATTTGGAACGGGGTTAGGATTTATTTATTTTTTGAGAAATAAATGCAGATGTTTACATACACGAGTATACACTTACACCTATAAACGCATACACGCACACTCTACCCCTATGAGCATCTTCATAATACTGAGCCGGTACGTCTCCTCCCACTGAAAGTACATCATCGAAAAGTTCAAAATATATTCAGTAAAATACGAGCATCAATGTCAAATCTGAGATTTGAACTCTGGTGGGCTAAAAATACAACTATCCACCTAACCAACTCAACCACAAGTTGATTCGCTTTTTGAATGTCTAGTTATAGATGTCCTTAGTTAATCAGAACTGAAAGATCGTGCATACATGAGCTGACGCCTCATTCCCCTACAATAACTAAATCAAACAAGCATCTGATGTTTTTTAACTTCTCACAAATAGCTCATACCGATGGTGCCATTCGCATCTTTCAGTACTCCCAAATTGGACGTGATGTTGCGTTTTATAAAAACAGAGGAGGATGTGATGTGATGTGACTATGGTTTAGCTAGGTAGCTTAGAGACAGTGGTTATGGCACAAAGAAAGTTTGGATCAACTAAACAGAGTTAGCGCGCGCGGTCCAAATGCCGTCGATGTTGACAAGGGATGCTTATGGAGAACGACGATCCGGTTTCGTGCATCAACTTCATTTGGACTTTGGACTTTGGACCGAGCCTGGCTCTAGCAGGAATTAACATCACAAGTTTTTCTGATAGTTATCTGCATAGCAACATCAGATGAGACGTGCCCTCTAGGCCCTCCACGATATAAGCAACTCATCGGATCGCCGGCTGCGTCTCTTCTCCACATCCATCCATCCCGTGTTCGTTCGAATAAAAACGGCACTTTTAGCGGTGTGATTAACGAGCGAAAGGTCATGAGCCGAATGGGCAGCGACGGCGGCGGCAAGCTGGCGAGCTGGCTGTGGCGCGCGCCGCGGCGAGCTCTGTGCCGCGCGCGCGACCTCTACGTGCGGGGGCTCACCAGCTGCGCCGGCCAGTTCCCGTCCGACGCCGCCTTCGGCCACCCCTCCTTCGCCAACGCGCCTGGGTCGTGCAGCAGGAACGCCAGCTATTACAGCTTCTCCGGCACCCCCTCCTCCTCCTCGCGCTCCTTCGGCGGCGGCGACAGCGACCTGCCGGAGCTCATGCGCGCCGCGTCCGAGAGGCGGACTGCCCCGGAGCGCCCGGCGATCGTGATCGTGCCCAGGAGCCGGAGCGTGGCCATGGCCAAGATTGACGAGGACGGGCCGTGCGACTTCGATCTCGCCGGCGCCAGGAGCCGGAGCTGCGCCGTCTCCGCCAGCCGGCCCAGTGCCGCAGTGCGCACAGGGGGAGGGCCGCGCCTATGACTATGGCTTGATCCATTGTTGCACCGGGAAGCTTCAACCTCGAGTTAGCCTTCCTCCTCTGTTTCCCTTTCCCCCCTCGAGTCAGTCGCGCTGTAAATGTTAAGCATTGTAGGTCTCTTGTTGTGTTAAATCCACTCCCACCATTTTGTGTATCTTGAAACATTTTTTTTGTGTCGCTTCAAATATATCTATGGAACCGTACTCACAGAACGTTATATTTTTAAACGTAATTATAAAATTATTCGCAAATCAGCCTGTTGTTGAATTGATTGGAGGAATAGTGGTATCCCAGCCCATAGATTTTAAATTCTAGATTTAACATTGATGCTCACATTTTCCTGGATTTATTCTAGGCGATATGCTTTCAGTGGGAAGAGACGTTCTGTCGAAGACGAGGTGGTGACTTCGTTAATTTTAAGATGATGTGCCGGTCTTAGTATTGCGAAGATACTCATAAGGATAAGGTGTGTGTCTGTGTTCATAGGATGGCATCCCAGATTTTCTCTTTCACGAGCACTTCTCTCTCTCTAATTATATGCACTAGAGGATGGCATCCCAGATTTTCTCCAATTTTGAAATTTTAAAATATTTTATAGCTCGAACCGTTAACCTGATTCAAAATCTGTTTTTACATTAAAAAACATCGTAGCAAGACCTTTGAAACTAGAATCCATTTTGATACGTTTCGATGATTTTTTTTAACTACTAGGTGGTAGGTTAAGTAAGTTTACCATGCATGTAGTGTGTCTATTATCGAGTGCGAATTTCTGGAGACCGAGCTACACGTAGCCCTTTATTTTCAAAATATCGAAAAATATATTTAAAAGTTATGAAAAAATTCGAAAAAAAATCTATGAAAACTTATATGTATTCCGTATGAACATGTCAAATTTGGCTTGAAAATATTGTAATATGAAGTCTGCACAAAAAAAACAAAATTTCAGCCCAAAACCAACAACAAAAAGGCCCATTTAAAATCAAATATTTGTCTTTTTTTCATACGCCACATGTGAAAATATAATGGTATGAAAATTTGCATATATGTCATATACATGTGTATATATATTCATAAAAAAATTCAACACTTTTTGAATAATATAAAATACATTTTATGACTTTTTCAAACTAAAGGGCTACGTGTAGCTCGGTCTACGTTAGCATTATCCGGTCTATTATCATACTATTTACATATAAAAGTTCTTGGAGATGTCAAAAGGTTGTCACGGCATTCGTGTGTAAGTTATCATATCTATGGTGCGTGAGTTGTCACCTTTGTTCTGCGTATAATACCATGATATTCACATAAAAGTTACTGGGATATGTTTTTCAACAACTGTCAAAAGTTATCGTGATGTTTGTACATGAGTTGTCAGGTCTGTTGTGTGCATATTATTATGATATTCACACATAAGTTATCGAGGTATGCTTTTCAATAACTTTTATACCAGGATTAAAAATCATCATTGTGTTTGTACGTGAGCTATCCGCTCTATTGTATGTATATTACACACACTTCTTCTTCGGTACACCCCCCTAAATAAATGAAGAGCTGAGAGTAACCGATACCGCTTCATAACGAAGGGCATGATGGTCTTATTTTGAAAAGATATCGCCCATCAGTGCTTGTACGTATAGGTGTATAGGTACACGGTGTTATGAGTTAACAGTACAACCTGATTCAAAATCTGTTTTTACATTAAAAAAACATCGTAGCAAGACCTTTGAAACTAGAATCCATTTTGGTACGTTTCGATGATTTTTTTAACTACTAGGTGGTAGGCTAAGTAAGTTTACCATGCATGTAGTGTGTATATTATCATACTATTTACATATAAAAGTTCTTGGAGATGTCAAAAGGTTGTCACGGCATTCGTGTGTAAGTTATCATATCTATGGTGCGTGAGTTATCACCTTTGTTCTGCGTATAATACCATGATATTCACATAAAAGTTACTGGGATATGTTTTTCAACAACTGTCAAAATTTATCGTGATGTTTGTACATGAGTTGTCGGGTCTGTTGTGTGCATATTATTATGATATTCACACATAAGTTATCGATGTATGCTTTTCAATAACTTTTATACCAGGATTAAAAATCATCATTGTGTTTGTACCTGAGTTATCCGTTCTATTGTGTGTATATTACCAACACTTCATCTTCGGTACACCCCTTAAATAAATGAAGAGCTGAGATTAACCGATACGGCTTCATAACGAAGGGCATGACGGTCTTATTTTAAAAAGATATCGCCCATCAGCGCGTGTATGTATAGGTGTATAGATACACGGTGTTATGAGTTAACAGTACAATAAAAAACAAATTTGTGCAAATAACAGGATTTGAACCAGAAAACCTTTCAGTAGTGGCACACAGCTCAAACCATTTAGCCATGTAGCATTTGTTGTTCAAGAATTATAAACGATCTATATTTTGTTTGAGATGTAAACGGACAGCATGCCCATTTACACTGTCAGATTATTTCTTTAAATCGTAAGTGTATAAAAAATAAATTTTAACAAATAATATACATATAAGTATATTTTTAATTTTAAAATCCATCTAAAGAAATTATTAAATGCAAAAACATATAATAAAATTGAGTCCAATTGATGCAAACAAGTTCATGTGTTCAAAAAAACTTCATCAATTCTGTAAAAAAATCAAATTTGAAAAACTTTAATAGATTTGAAAAAAAGTTCATCGATTTGGACAAAAGGTTAAAAAACTGAAAAGTTCTACAATTTAAAAAATAATCATTGAATTTGAAAAATATTGTGCATTGTAAAAAAAAGATGAAACAGAGGAAACAGAAGAAAAAAAAGAGAAAAACGCTGGACAAAAAAATCACAAGAAAAAGGAGAAAATAAACCCATTTGTATGGTGTATAAAAATGGCGAAGACAACACTATGACCCCAAACGTTGGCCACTCAGTTGGTTAGAGCGCCCTGTAATGAGGTTGAGGTCGTGAGTTCCAGCCTCTGTTCCCGCTGATTGGGAGGGGGGGGTGTTGTACCGAGGCGCTGCTCATCTACGCAACTATTCACACAGAAGTTACCAAAGAGTTCAACAACTTTTATACATGATCAAAAGTTATCCCGTGTTTGTATGTCAGTTATTAGTTCTATTGTGCATATATTGTCATGTTATTCTCTCAAAAGTTATCGAGGGTATTTTTTTCAGCAACTTTTATATCAGGATAACTTTTATCATGCTATTATATTATCATGTCATTCACAAGAAGTTAGCGAGAGTGTGTTTTTCAACAAAGGTGTATACGTATACAAGTCCTTTGAAAATGTATTCTACTACATGATGTATGAAAAGTCGAAATTTCCCTTCACACTTTGATAAGGGGGAGGGGGGTTGTACCGAAGCGCTGCTCACCATTCACACAAAAGCTACCAGAGAGTTCAACAACTTTTATACATGATCAAAAGTTATCCCGTGTTTGTATGTCAGTTATTAGTTCTATTGTGCATATATTGTCATGATATTCTCTCAAAAGTTATCGAGGGTACTTTTTCAGCAACTTTTATAAGGGGGGGGGGGGGGGGGGTTGTACCGAGGCGCTGCTCATCTACGCAACTATTCACACAGAAGTTACCAAAGAGTTCAACAACTTTTATACATGATCAAAATTTATCCCGTGTTTGTATGTCAGTTATTAATTCTATTGTGCATATATTGTCATGCTATTCTCTCAAAAGTTATTGAGGGTTTTTTTTTAGCAACTTTTATATCAGGATAACTTTTATCATGCTATTATATTATCATGCCATTCACAAGAAGTTAGCGAGAGTGTGTTTTTCAACAAAGGTGTATACGTATACAAGTCCTTTGAAAATGTATTCTACTACATGATGTATGAAAAGTCGAAATTGCCCTTCACACTTTGATAAGGGGGAGGGGGGTTGTCCCGAAGCGCTGCTCACCATTCACACAAAAGTTACCAGAGGGTTCAACAACTTTTATACATGATCAAAAGTTATTCTGTGTTTGTATGTCAGTTATTAGTTCTATTGTGCATATATTGTCATGCTATTCTCTCAAAAGTTATCGAGGGTAGTTTTTCAGCAACTTCTATATCAGGATAACTTTTATCATGCTATTATATTATCATGCCATTCACACAGAAGTTAGCAAGAGTGTGTTTTTCAAAAACTTTTATAACGGGTCCAAAATATTGTGGTGTTTGTATATGAGTTATCAGGTCTGGTGTGCATATATTACCATGTAATTCACATAGAAGCTACCGAGGATATATTTTTAAACAACTTTTATTTTTCGGTTATTAGATATGTGGTATGTTCAGATGCTCGTGCCTCGTGGAGACACCAAACTTGAATATCAATGCTTATTGGAGTGTTCATGCAAACACCAACATGTCATACGATTAAAAATTCAAGAAAAAATGTTTTTACTGATATAAAATTAATAGAAGGTTCAAATGTCATGTTTTATTTGCTAGTCAAAAACTATTGATGACTTTGTTGGCTAGTGCGCGTGATATGCATTTAATGAGTTGTAGGTTCAATTCCCATTCTAAAGACATTATTTTTCTTGCCCAAAAGACAGTGAAAGACAGAAAATCCGAGAGGAGAGAAAGGTCGAGTCATAGTTATCAAAGGTGAAAAAATTTCACCAAAATGAAATACTTCCTCGATTCCATAAAGCTTGTCATGGTTTTTGTTCAAATTTGAACTAAAATCATGACAAGCTTTAAGGGACGAAGGGAGTATAAAAAGTTTTTTTACACAATCGTGAGACAGATATATTTGTGGTTGGGCTAGTATAGAAGATTTTGAGTTCGAGTCTAGACTACTCCCTCCGTCTGAAATTACTTTTGTATCAAGCACTATTGAGCGACAAGTAATTTCGGACGGACAGAATACATTAGTACTCCCTCCGTCTCGGTTTATTAGGCCCAAAAGCAGCACAAGTATGTCCTTTTTTATAAGGCCTTGCATTGAGAAGTTGCATGCATGCATCATTTTTATTGGTTGCATGAAGAGTTATTGTTGTTAGCCCCATTGCTAGAAAATAAATACATTGTATGCATACCTTTTATTGGTTGCATGTGAGAGCTAGCATATAAGAGGGCCCATTAGGAATGAGATGAACTGATTAATGTGAGAAAATTACTATGTGTCTTGGTCTAAAAAATGGTCTTTGGGCCTAATAAACCGGGATGAAGGGAGTATGTTCTTTATTGAAACTCAGCGAGAAAGGAAGCAATAGAAATGCATAATGAACAGTTAATCTTTATTGATGAGGGTACTACTATTTATACAATTCCAAAAGGCACGAATGAACAGGCATCTTTCCGGGAGGGACACGAGCGAACCGACGCGTCTCTTGCCTAAAGGCAACCGCCGGTGGTTACACACAAGCAGGGATTAACCCCATAATTAACACATGTTAATTAATTATAACACTCCCCCTAATAAATGCTTGTCCATGTAGTATCATCGTCATGATTAAGCCTCCTCCAAAAACCCTGTGAGAAAAATATGAAGAGTATAGTGTTTGATATGTTGCCAAAACTCCTTCAAACCCAGTGGGAAAAATAAGGAGAAAATGCCGCAACATATAATGGTTATTGTCAGTTTAACTCAATATGAGGAAAACCCATATAATTAAAAGGACAATAAATATGTCTTATATACGATCTTAAAAACCCCGATATGATCTTGTGTTGATATTATCTCATTAAAAACCTTGATGAGAACCTGTGAAGTAAACTCATAAATGGAAAAAGAGTATAATATGATGCATTGAGCATGAGTAATTCAGGAAGATACTCCCCCTGATTCTTGCATATCTCAAAGTCGTTGGATACCAATTCCAGAAACATTTTCTGGGTGTCGAAGTTGGTAGAGGGTTTGTGAACAAACGTATGAGTTTGTTGTATGATTTGACTTGCAAGATGAGCAATATAGTGATATTGCTTGTTACGTAACATGTTTACATCCGGGCAACACAAGCGACGTTATCTTTGAGATAATGGTTGGTGGATGTAGCCACTAAAGTCTGTTTCAAAGACATTTATGGAATGGCTATCACACCTAGTATGAATACTAAGCTTGTCTATGATCTGACATAGTGGGGATCTCATCAATATATCCAATGATATTGGTATTCATATTTTCTTGAAACTGGAAATCAGGACAAGATGTTTGATGCCTTGGAGATATCGAAAGATACTCTTTAGTCCCAACCAATTGTTTATGGTGGATCCAATGGCATTATGGAACGTTGAGTCCCAATATCTATTTTTCATCATCTCTTGGTCTAAATAGATCTTTCTCTACGTCTATAGAATGAAATACCATGAGAGTTATGGATGATAAGATTTGTCCACAATAAGTTTCTCCAATATATTTTGGATATAGACAACATAGTATACCATAATGTATGAATGAAGGTGCTCAAGTTGTACTAACGAGCGGTATTTTGGTTTTACCCAAATCCTTCATATTAAACTCCATCATTTAGATGATTACATGTGTAGTCATTGCAGGAGTAGTCACTATGTATGACACATAAACATGGATAATCATCATTGTAGGAGTAATCCTTGTGTATAAGTAACTCACTACGTCGGTTGCACTATATGTACCGAAAAAAATAAGTCGTACGGTAACTTATTGATTTTTACACAATGTATGTTGCATTTTGTATTTCGATTCAGAATTGAGATTCCATCGGAAATCAATCATATATGTCTGAATCTAGTGAACCATATGGATATGTGATCACTACATCTATCAACTGGATAGATAGATGATTTTATACTACCAATGACATAAGTTATCGGAAAGAGATTCCACCTCTGGAGAATAGTTGGGTATCTGCGTGAACCCTTGTGCTATAATACTTACTCTATGTTTCACCACCTCGGTGTTCTCATTCTGTTTCTAGAAGAAAAATAGTTGTAAGTATTGCTTATGTGAATACCCTTCCTTATTGAGCAAGATTATTTCTACTTAGAATTACATCCTTTGCTTGAGTTCAGTCTGAGTGTTGTTCACACTTTGCCATGGCCATGGTCTTTGGACATGAATCATTTGAAAGGTTTTTGCAATCTAGTTGAGAAATGTATGTCAACAATTCTAGACTTCCGGTTAAATGTTCCTCCAGAATATATATGTTTATATATAGTTGATGGAAATATCGTTACCCATTATGACTGCTCGGGATTTCCCAATGCGGTTGAGTCGGGTAATCCGATGTCCCGGTATTTGTGTGCACTATGACCTGGGTTGGTGGAGGTTTCCCATCCACTGGGTGTATACTACCCCTTAGGTGTCTATCAACGTGAAGTTGACTTGCATTTACTAATTCAATGGCCTTAATATCCTTGCTTGCAAGAAGTTGAATCATGATGTACCGTTGCCATGTTTCTCCCCCTGTTGCTTTGAACGGGGAGTGGAGTGATTTTTGTTGGTACCTTCACTTTTTCAGGCATATTTTTGCAGGATTGTAGGATTGTGTGACACCTTTATATTCAGTAAATGAATCTGGAAAGTTATTTGCAATGTGTTGCAAATCTTATGAACGCATGGTTCAGTTCTTTGAATACATGGATTTGAGGCAGAAATGTGTTGAACATTCCACTAATTTCTTGGCATTATGCATGGTACTTCAATTCTCCCCCTAATGCCTGGAAATATTCCTCGATGTAGCAGCATACTGTCCTAGAATAACTCCCCATGAGAGGGACTTGAGGTATTGATGGAAATACATGTGTTCCTCACATAGATCCCACATATATGTTGAGGGGCCAATGATGTATGCCGTGGTGGTGATATCGGTGTATAACCGAATTACCGCAGATGGGAAATGCTTGAGAGATTTCCACGTATCAAAGATAAAGGGGAATAATATTATGCAGTTTGTCATGAGCGTGTAAAACTGCATGACTGCAACGTAAAGTTGGTAAGTTGCAATTTTAAAGTAAAGATCATACAATGAGCTTAATTATTTGGACAAAGGATTCTACCAAACCATATTTAGTCTAGACACATAGAAGAAAGTGCTAAAATTCAATTCTAGGGCCATATTAAAGGCACGCAAGAATAATTTTGTGACATTGTCTATTCGATTTGTTTGAAATCGATGTTCAGGATAATGAGCCAATGGTTTAGAGTGGCTAAATGCACACATGATACATCATGTAGATGTGTCTTTTAGAACCATGGAATACCTGAATGGTCTAGTCAATGGTTGGAAAGAGCCACTTACCTCGACATGATGAATTCAAGGAGTTTGAGTGGTTTAGTGTAGACTTTAAGGTGTACACGCCTTAAAATTAGCTTCCTTGCATTGAATGTGATGCACATAAAATACAAATATGTTAGAATGTACCATCATTTTAGTCATGATCAATAAAAATTGTTGATAGTTTCTGTTTCAACCCAATGTCGAAATGACCAAGGCGAGTATGCCAAGGTTGTCATGTAGAAGACATTTTGGAAGCTATCGTGTATGCAACAAATGCTACAGGTTTTGCAGTAAGTATAGTACAATCCAAACGATAAGAACATAATGGATTTGCCATATCCGTATAGTATGAAGAGAAGATTTTCTCTTTGTTGTCATCATAATTTTTGCTATAGAAACTATTTTTACGGATATCTCTATAGTATTAGGGTACGAGTTATATCGAGACACAATAAAGCATCTTTTATAACACTCGAGAGTACCCATAGGGATAGTAAATATGACTCGAGTTGAGTCGATAGTTACATCATCGCGTCCAGCGATTATTGAAATATTTCCAGACCTCTTAGTAAGAGTGGAAACATTGTATTTCCCTGAATATAGATTTTGTGGTGCATCTGTCCACAAGGCACATATCATATTTCATCTGATTGACCCCCGTAGAAAACTATATATAGACCTTAAGATTTCAATTATGAAAATCTCTATCATATATATAGAATACATACAAATGTATTTGTACCAAAGTGCTGAGACAATATATTGTGATATACAATATATGATGACAACAATAATCGTGTCCTTATTGGAACATCATAAATGGACATAAATAAATAGATCACTAAGGCGACTAAATGTATAGTCTCTAAACATGTCGGTTGATGCATATTCAACTATCATGCTCTCCATGCTCATAGGGTCCCGTGACAGCTTGATGGTGTCAAGTTGAGGGTTTGAAGTGAGTTTCAAACCATTACCCTTGAGGTCCTTTGTGTCCCGGTGGCGTGGCTCGGATTGCACGCGCTATCCCATGGGATGCTAGACCGATCTTGATGTCCTTCACCCACTTAAGTAAGTTGTGGCCATTGAGGGCAAGAGCCTCAAATTGTTAGCCATCGATTACTTACAGGGACAAACCAGCGATAATTAATTTACCAATAGTAAGTTTAAAACCATCATGGTTTGTAATAAAGAATGCAAAAATTTGACTCAAGTGTATAACTTGAAAATGTTCAACCTCAATTGTAGGAACATAACACGTTGAAGATCATATAGATCTCACAGTAATAGGCTGCATAATCTAGCAATGTCAGTAGATGCGCATGGTTCTATTACCTTGTGTATGTCACAATTTAAATATAAGAAAAAACAAGTTGGAGGTAATCGTTTGTCAAGATAGACAAAACGTAGGCCTCTCCGTAAGAGTGATAGTCTGCACATGGGCAGTTGATCGAACTCATTACCTAGCGTTTTCCTAATATAATGAGGGAGATATAATTGTCAAAAATTTGCAAGTCTGTTGTGCAGGAGAAATAAATCTCGACCGTTAAGACATGTTTATGAAAAATGGAAATGTGGTAAACACATAGAACATATCATCTCCGGTGAAAACCCGATAATTTATTTATATTATAGATTGCGTAATATTAATACATCTTAATGTTGCAAAATTAATACATTTCAAGAAGGTGGCTTGAAATTATTAGTGTGAATCTCAAATTGCTAAGGATGACACCTTGAAGATAATCTCCAAAATGGAGTAGATCTCGCAGCACTAGGAAGTATAATCTGATGAAATCAGTAGATACTATCTCCTAATGCCTTATGTCATGACTTAGTAAAATGTATGGGAGAGCACTTTATAAAGCAATCATATTGTCAAGACGACAAAATGAAGACGTTATCAGTAGTCAACGATAATCTGCGTATGCAGTAAATCCATATGACTACCTAGTGATCCCAAGCATCAATTTGATGAAATCACCTTGAATTTTGCATATGTATTTGCAAGAAATTGAGAATCTCAATTGCAAATAGACGTATTATTCTCAGCATGTGTTTAACATGCAAATAGATACATCATAGAAATATTCCAGAATACATCGTACTCAACGGAAAAATAGTAATTTGGAAGTACTTAATGTATCTTTGCAAGAGATTGAAAAATCTCAATTACAAATAATAGATATAAATATTATCAACATACGTGAGCATGAAAACTATTTATATCATTATTTTACTCTGAAGCACAATGCTCAACAGATAAATGCTAGTAAATAGCATTGTTAACATAAGAATCTTGCAAAATACCAAAGTGTGAAAGGTACTACTGCAAAAGTTGTATGGACCATTGCTGTTGGCGTATTATGCTAATTTCTGCAACAACAGGAACCTTAACGCAAAATGGCTAAGGATAAGATTTCTCCATCCTCTCTCTCCCGTGGATTCCATCACGAACAGAGAGGCCATGCCGGGCCGTTTTCCCCGCCAGGAGCGGCGGCGCCGGCACTCGGATGAGGCCGGGTGGCCACGGGCATGGCTGGGCGGCCGGAGCACGGGGCGCGGCGCGGCCGGACGTCCACGGCGCGGGGCACAGCGTGGGTGCGGCGCATGGCTGGGCGCTGGGCGTGGCACGGAGGCCGCGGGAACAGCGCGGAGGCTGGGAGGCGGTGCAGAGGCCGGTGAGCGGCGCGGAGGCCAGACGGCAGGATTGGCGCGGGGCACGGTGATACGTCCCAAACGTATCTATAATTTCTGCTTGCTCCATGCATGTTTTGTGTGACTTTGTCATGTTTTGCTTGAACTTTCATACACTTTTGAACCTATTTGGACTAACCTATTAACTCAGTGCACCCAGTTGCCAGTTTCTATTTTCTGTTGTTTTTGTATTTCAGGTTTTTCGGCCATTAAAAGTGCTCCAAAAATTCTGGGAAAAATATATAAAAAATCAGCACAACAGAAGCTTCCGGAATCACCAAGAGAGGGAAGGGGGGCCACCACCAGGCAGCCAGGAGGGCAGGTGGTGCGGCCCCACCCTGGGCCGCGCCAGGGACCATCCTGACTGCCTCGTGGGTCCCCTCGATGCCCCCCTTCGCCTATATTTACCCCTCGGGGTGGAAAGCCCTAATATCGATCTCTTTCTTGCGAACTCCCCTCTGTACCGCCGCCGCCGTTTCAAGATCGGGGCTGCCTGGAGAAGCTGCCCCGGCACCCTGCCGGAAGGAGGAACCCCCTCCGGGAGACCATCCATAGCCATGGACGCCTCCCGGATGTGCCGTGAGGACCATGGGTCCGTGACCAGTAGATATGTGATGAATCTCTTCCCCTTTTGTGCTTCCACTTTCGAGTCCTCGTGAGCTGCCTCACATGATTGAGGCATCTATGTAATTTCTGTTGTTGCTATGCTGAGTTTGTTGGGATCTGATGGATTATTAGACTATGTTCAGATTGCGATGAGTAATATATTCGGTTCTTCTCTTTTATATTTTGTTCTTGAGTAAATTCTTGCATGTTCTCCGTTGCGGTATTTGCTTTGGCCAAGTATTTTATTTGCAACTCCAAGAGAGAGCGTTATGCTCGATTGTGGGTTCAGCCCCTTGATGTCTAGCTTGAGTGACAGAAACATGAGACTAGGGGATGTGTTGTTGCCACCAGGGATAAAACAACGGTGCTTGTACCTGCGGGTGCAAGGATTGTTTACTTTACGCAAAGTTCTTTTAATGCAGTTGTCTGTTGCTTTGAGTTTACACTTTGGGTGGGATTCGCAACTTAATACCAGCGAGATGTTCTGGATAGATATCTCAAGGTGGATGATTCGTAGTAGATGCAGATGGATTTTGGTCTACTTACCTTGGCGTGCTGCCCATTGCTTTTGAGCCCTTCCTTTCTTTGCAGCATAGTCAGCATTGCGGTGCCTTCATAATCCTGTCAATTGCCCAACTGTGATTTGTTTACCTCGCTAGCACTTTTATCGTCTTTTGGGAGAGAGACATCACTAGTGAAAATCACGGGACCCCGGTCCATCTTCACATTATTGTTCACACCCTCAATTTACTTTCAGCTTTTACTTTCCTTTGCACATTTTATCTCTTGCGTTGATCCTTTGTAAACGACAAGGCCGGAGGAATTGACAACTCCTCTGTACTCGTTGGGAGCAAAGTTATTTGTTGCTGTGTGCAGGTCCACGACAACACCCTATTCAGGAAGCAATTTCTGGCGACGTTGCCACCTACTTGTATCTCCTGAGTCCTACTGGTTCGATAACCTTGGTATCTTCACCGAGGGAAACTTGTTGCTGCACTGCATCTCAAACCTTCCACTTGGGGTAACCAACGAGGGGCGAGAAGCCATCAAGCAAATTTCTGGCGCCATTGCCGGGGACTCAAGTCTACAAGATAGGGGAGTTGCACACTATCTTTTACCTTTGCTTTTTAGTCTTGTTAGTTTACCTTTCAGTTTTTACTTTTGTGTCCCTAATCAAAAATACCAAAAACACATGTTACCTTGTCAGTAGTTACCACTATGGCTGGTCCTTTTGCCTTCGGTGAGGCAGAAGTGCTTACCTTTACTCAAAGAGGTGGCGAAAGTTTGAAAGATGCTTGGTATAGAATTAATGATTCTCAAAAAAGAGCCACCAAGAAGCAATCCACTACTATCCTGCTTAGAAATTTTTATGTTGGGATTACTTCTTGGAATAGGTTTCTTTTAGACACTGCTATCAATGGGAACTTCATAGAGGCCCCAGTTTGGGAAGCCCTTAATGTTATTGAAAATCTTGTTGGAATTCTCCCCATTGTTAGTATTAAGGAGGACATTACTTTAGCTCACATTATGAGAAAACTTGAAAAAATAGAGCTAGAGATGCCAAGTATCGATAGGGTGAATGAGTTGGATCGTAAGATTCAAGGGAATTTGAATAGGCTAGATAATTCCATGCAGAAAATTGTCAAAACTTTGGAGACTATCAAATCCCTTGATGAAAAGTCTTCTAGGATAGAAAAGATTGAGGAAGTTATTGAAACTTTAGGAACTACCTTTTCCTCAATCAAAACCAAAAAGGATGAAACTCCAGCAAAGAAGGAACCTAAGTCCGTTTACGTACCCAAGGTTCCCCGAGCTAAAGCTAGCACACCAGTGCCAAGAGAGTTGAAACGGTGAAAACTTTGGAGGAGACACCTATCTTTAACTTTAATGAAACTCCAATTGATTTCCCTCCTTTTGATTTTATTCCAAGAAGCATTTTCATTCGTCCTTTATTTGAGAAACCCATTAAGACTAGTTGTACTATTGAAGAGCTTTTTGATGATCATGATGATGGTTCAATAGATGCAACTTGATCTTCTGCTTTAAGCCTAGCTAATGGCTCTAAAGAAGCGCTTTCGGGAGGCAGCCCGCAACGAATTTAGGTTTTTCTTTTTGCTTTTGTTCTGTTCTTAGTGGTCTTGATGATTGTTACTAATGTAGCAACATCATTGTATCTTTACTTTTCAAGCTTTGTGCCAAGTTTAGCCTCAGATTGCAAGAAAGGTCAAAAGTTGGTGCTTGCTGTCCAGAAACAGATTTTGTCTGCTTGACGGAAAAATTCTCAATAAATCACCAGATCATCTTTTTTATCTGAATTTTTTTGAAAGCATGCTCCATACAATTACCTTTCAGGCGTCTGTCCAAAGTTTTTTGATTTGAGTTGCAGAAGTACCTCGAAAAAATTCTCCTTTCTCTGTTGTTCTGTTTTTCTCAGCTTCTGCCCCGGTTTTTCTTTTCGCAGTTTTGCAATCCTTAAGCTTTCTTTTTTTTTGCAAACTTTTTTGGGCAGGCAAGAGAAACATTAGCTCTTCCTGGAAATATTTATTTGCAGTAGAGGAAAATTATTTTATTAGGGTACTAACCTCTCTAATCAGCCTACAATGAGTTATGTATGAAGGGAGTTTTTAAGTGAGCGATGGAGGATGATGAAAGAAGATTCAGGAGTGTCAAACGCTCAAGCTTGGGGATGCCCATGTGCACCCCCAATAAATATTCAAGGAGACTCAAGCGTCTAAGCTTGGGGATGCCCCTGATGCATCCCCTTCTTCATCAACAATCATCAGTTTGTCCCTCGTTGCACTATATTTTTATCACTTCATGCGTTATGTGCTTTGCTTGGAGCGTCTCGCTCTTTAATTTTCTAGGTTTTTTTTGCTTTCTTTGCTGTAGTAACAAGTTAGACCCCAACTTACTCTTTTGTGTGGGAGAGATTCACGCTCCGCTTGAACTAGAACTCCTCATAGGATTTGCATGCTTATTCTTTTAGCTGTGAGCCGTTCTTTTTCTTTTCTTAGCTGCTGTTCTGTTTAGTTGTAGTGCTTTAGTTTTTCTAGAGCTTTTCTTTTGTCTTAGGTTGAACTTTCTATAGGTTGCATGTTTTATCTTGTTAGAGAGTTTGCCTGTTGCACTGAGTTCTGTGTCTTGACTGAAAGTAGGTAGTTAAAGTTGCTATTCTCTTTGTAGTAGTAACTTGCAATAGTTTTGAGGTTTTGACTAGAGTAATGTTTGAAATTATGGTGTCAAGAGCTCTTGCCTATTAGTGATAGATGTCGTATTTTGGGCAATCCGTGTGTGTTTCGGAAACCAAAAAACCCCTGTTGAGAACTCTAGCTACTAGATGGATCACTAACCTCTTGAGGGTTCGAATATTAGAGTACACTCACGTACCATGAGTCGAGGATGCGCAAGGATAACCAAACCCCCATACACTCCTCCTCGGGGTACCTATATCTTTGTGAACCTCCTGATTAGATTGAGAGTTACCGATAATAAGTGCATGAGTTCTTCGGACTAATGTGAGTATTCGAAAGTTGACACTTCCACCCACCTATACTTTTCCTAGCCTCTTCGGTATCGTGCATTGCCCTTTCTCACCTCGAGAGTTGGCGCATACTTCGCCGGTGCATCCAAACCCTTGGCATGATACGCTCTGTCATCATAAGCCTCCTTATATCTTTCCTCAAAACAGCCACCATACCTACCTAGAAGACATTTCCATAGCCTTTCTGAGATACATTGCCATGCAACATTCATCTTCTCATGACTTGATCTTCATGTCATATATGCTACTTTCTTGATCGATGAGCCGCATGCTAGTTGGGCCTTGCCCTAATCATTGCTACATGACACGCTAGTATCATTGCATATCCTGCTACCCTGGCAAAGGCATACATTTGCATCATGATAATTACATTTTCTTTATGTGAGTACCTTTGTAAAGTGTGAAAGATCTCTTATATTCTTGTAAAATATAGAGTATTGCCCCTAAAGTGAGGAAAAGATCCCAAAGAGGACAAAATCAAAAGATCTCAAAGAGGACAAATGAGAGTTCAATAGAAAGAGCCATTGAGGCCACCAAAAAATAAATAAAAAAGAAAAAGAGAAAAGAAAAAAAAGAAAAAAGAGAGAAGGGGGCATACTACTATTCCTTTTGAGAGATCCACACTAGTACTTCATCTTCTATCCCTTGTACTCCATAGAGATCATCATCATGCATATAGCTATGTGGGGACCCTTCACACTATAGAACTTGGCTTGTATATTCCAATGATGAGCCTCCTCAAACGAGCTCTAGGTCTTCTTGAGCAAGCAAGTTAGATGCACCCCCACTAGTTCCCTTGAGCAAGCAAGGATTGTTTACTTTACGCAAAGTTCTTTTAATGCAGTTGTCTGTTGCTTTGAGTTTACACTTTGGGTGGGATTCGAAACTTAATACCAGCGAGATGTTCTGGATAGATATTTCTTGCGTTGATCCTTTGTAAACGACAAGGCCGGAGGAATTGACAACTCCTCTGTATTCGTTGGGAGCAAAGTTATTTGTTGTTGTGTGCAGGTCCACGACAACACCCTAGTCAGGAAGCAATTTCTGGCGACGTTGCCACCTACTTGTATCTCCTGAGTCCTACTGGTTCGATAACCTTGGTATCTTCACCGAGGGAAACTTGTTGTTGCACTGCATCTCAAACCTTCCACTTGGGGTAACCAACGAGGGGCGAGAAGCCATCACACGGCGCGGAGGCCGTCTGCTGCAGCCGTGACCAGTGGCGGGGGCAGCAATGGAGAGAGGGCGCCGCAACGCTGCTTTCCGGCCAGGGCCGTTGCTCCTAGCGCTGACGTCTCATTCCGATGCTGGCTAAAAATGCATCAAGGAGTGGCGTAGCCTGTACGCTCGGTCCATCCTGAATGTTCATCATCGCTTGTTCTGTGTAAGAAAGGAATTGAAATTTACCTTCCTTACTTTGCATCGCATGATGCTTTGCTTGGAGGACTCTGAATGTTGTTCTTCCACGTTCTTCTCTGCGATGCAGGAAATTGCACTTCTTCTTGTCATTTTCTGTGATCTGGGCATGGCATGCTTGGAGGAACTGTCGGGCGAAGGTCTTGGCCGTGTTGCTGGGCGATGGCTGCGCTGTTGTTCGCGTTGCTGGCCAGAGAGGTGGGCAACGTCGTGCTCTGCCAATGGCCACGGCCGCCGCACTGGGCCGTTCTCCGACGGTGCCATCCATCGCTTCGTCTGTAAGAGCGTGCTGATAACGTATTGAAACTCAGCGAGAAAGGAAGCAATAGCAATGCATAATGAACAGTTAACCTTTATTGACGAGGGTACTACTATTTATACAATGCCAAAATGCACGAATGAACACGCATCTTTCCGCGAGGGCCACACGAGCGAACGCCCGTGGTTTACACAAGCAGGGATTAACCCCATAATTAACACATGTTAATTAATTCTAACATTTTTCTTGCACGTGAGTAGCGAATCGCTGCCATCAAAAGGGACAAAAGGGAATTTAATGATCGCTGGGTCGTACGAATCTGATGCAGAAAATATGAATGCGTCTAACGAGTGACCTTTTGCTTGTTAGACATTCAAAATGGTCAGTCGTACATTAGATAACTCCAAACTTTAAAATAAAACAAGATTTCAACAATGCAAACTCACACCATGCATGAAGCCCTTTTACCTGCCCGTTTAAATACAATGAAGCTGCGATATCTTGGTCATGAACCTGATGTACTCTAGAAAGACCAGAAATGAACCCTGAAATTTACCACGGCACCATCAAACTGCAGAAGTTTTATTACAGTAGCAACTAGACCGTCAAAGTAGAGACTTCAAAATTTTCTGGTCAATATGCTCATTACCGAATTACAAATGATCATGTGTGATACTAGTTACTCAACAAGGCCTCCCAAAACGTCTGACTAAACTAAAGCGTCGATCCCAATGGTGTGGCAACGCTCCATCTATTGATCTTGACCAACAACAGAATTCATTCAAGCAGCCTTGGGCTTGGGCTGAAGTCTTTTCAGTTGTGAGTACAGGAAAACTCCCGCAAGAGCGATAGCGGTTCCTACAGACAAGACATTTTGAATATGTAAAGAGGATGTGATATGATCGATAGAACACACAAGAAAAATAGACGCTTACCGATAGAGTTGATTGGAGACACGGGGGTCTTGAAGAACAGAACGGACGTAACAATGACCACCACACGCTTGACACAGTTACCTACCGAATGGGTAACTGGTGACACCCTTGCGAGGATCATGTATGACACCTTCAATAAATCAAGAGACAAGTAAGAAAAATTCAAACAAAGTACAGAAATTCTAATGCTTCTTAACACATGTGCTGGGGGGGATGGGCTTGCGTCAGTTTCAGACTATTCGAAATCAAAAACAAATTTATTGATCAAAGTAATGAACACATCCAAAGATTCTAACATGAACCATCACACGACAGAAAGCTGAATAGATGGCTGACCTGTTGGTATGCATGGAAACAGAATGCGGCAATCAAAGACCTTGTGTACACTTGTTGTAAGTTCAGACCCTGCACAAGAAAGAACATAGTAAGAATTCAAGCAAGACAGTGTACTTATAAGGTTGACCAGACAAATAAAGAGTGAATACTCACAGCAGACTGCAGAAAGGTAGGAGTGACCTTGACACCTTCTGTCAATAAGGTTACTGGGGCTAAGAGGAAGAATGACATGACTGTAATAATCGAGAAGAGATTAATGTTGTCCAGAGATGCCTGTTAGAGTTGGGGGAAATATAAACGTTAGTCATAGATTTTTATACAGTCATGGGTAAAGACTGAGAGGGCCTATGCATGTTCAAATATGAGAGTACCATATCAATTACTAATCCCCTCGTTCACTAAAAGGGAAAGAAAAGAATTACACAAATCCCCCCAACACAACTTTGACAAATTATCTCTACTGTAATACTTCAACAGTACCGGCTAAAATAACATTACGAGGATACTTTTCCGATACTATGCACGTAGAATTTTCATGTGTCCCATGTAAAAGTTCATAAAGATGACCACAGCCGAAGATTAAAAAGTTTGGCCGTAAATAAGCCAAGAGAACTTTAAATTGAGGGATAATAAATAATTTGAGAGAACTGAACAGTGACAATTCAGTTACAATTATCCAAGAGAACTACACATTGCTAACTTAGTTACCTCTTTCTTGAGCATAAGCTTCTTGCTGAGGACATTCCTTGACTGGAAGGTCACATTTGAAGCCATTGCACTCAAAAATCCAGCCCTGTTGTCATTTAAATTGCAAATTAATCATCAATAATGCACAATAATTAATGAGCAACAGAAGAGTATAAGGAGGAAAATGTCAATGCAGATGAATACACACACGTGCGCACAAATACACATGTCAGTCATTAGGCAACTATAGATGAAACTCAAAAAGACAAGCCACAACCATAATGTGCGCATCAAGCTTCCTAACAATACAGTTCTTTCATTCAAATGAAGGTGCTAATATTGCTTACCAGTTAAAAGAAGCTTCGGAAATAGATGCCAATGCCACACCACCAACGATAGGAAGAAGAGACAAAACAACCCAAGGAGTAGGAAGCTGCATGGCCATTCATGTGTCAGACCAAGACCAAGAAAATAACTATCTTGGATTATGCACATTTGCAATGTTTGATGGAGCACCAACAGAGGACAAAGAAACAGGCATTACCTCGCCAAGGAACATTGCAGAAAGTAGAACTGAGAAGAAAGGCTCCATGGCCTTGATGGTATGTGTAAATGACACTGCAACCTTCCCAAGGCTCATATTTGTGAAAAGATTGCCCATGGTATGGACAATAGCCAGAGGGAGGATAGCAAGAAGCTGGGAAATAAGAGCCCATTAGAATACATCTTCCAATGGTGCAATATATGTGTACTGAAAGTTTGTCACAGAAAACTAGATAAATTACCTGTGCACCAGAAATCTTTGGTCTTTTAAGGATACCTGTGGCCCACATAAACAAGGAAATTGTAGTTCCAACAGCAAACTGAACTGTTGTGATGTTTATGGGATAAGGAAAAACCTTGAGGACCTGTCAAATATAGGAACAGCAGAGAAAGTTGAATTATCCACAGGTAAATGATGCAATCGCCTAGAAATTTGTTAGGAAAATAAATCAGAAAGCGGCAAGATCTGCATCAATAATCATCAGCTCACTCTGCAGCTTAATAATTAACAAAACGTTTGTCACAGAATTCTGTATTTGCACACTCAACAGAAAACAGAAGGGCATGGTACCCATTCAAATCTGTAATCACAGGGCACAGGTATAGGACAGAAATGAACATATATGTATGTAGGATTAAAGCCATAGTGCACATCGCATTGGAACAGTGCATTATGAAAGACCCTGAGTGACAGAAAATGGTTATTCTCACATGCAGCAGACAGGAAGAACCATGCCTTGATCAGAATTATTGCTAACGATAATCCTAGGCTCTGCCATGTGATGTTACGAATTTTGTACACTTAAGCTAAAAGCTCAGCAAAGTGCTCAAGTTCAACGTCTTCAATGGTCTAAACTAAGTTTTTGGAACAAAAACAAATAATATTGACAAAGATTTTAGTGACTATGAGGCAAAATGGTACATTATTTCAACAACCCAACAAAAATTCCCAAACTAGAGTTTTCTGAACCTACGGGTGATTCTTCAAAAGCTCCACTGAAGATCACTACGCCATATGGATGAACTATATAGGTCAGCTTTCTCTTCACACAAGCAGACAGGAAGCGCTCTGGTTTGATAGGAATTATGTACTTGTACTAATCCTGGGTTGTGAACTATGCAGGTCAGCTTTCTGTGCACATAAGCAGACAAGAAGCACCCTGATTTGATAGGAATTAATTACTTCTACTAATCCTGGGTTATGAACTATGTATATAGGTCAGCTTTCTCTTCGCACAAGCAGACAGGAAGCACCCTGATTTGATACGAAATATTTACTTCTTCTCAGCCTGGGTTCTGGACTTCTGGTACGCGGTCATACAAATATATATGCACTTACGCTAAACGTTTGATCAGAAAAGCGATTCAAGTTCATTATGGTCTTAGGTCTGACCAAGGTTTATGTAAACCAACGATATTCACTGAAATGAGGGGAAATGGCATTTCGACTGAGTTCAGTTCAGTTAGCTTTCACTGAATCTAAGGACGATTCATCAGAAGATCCAGCGAAGATTACTCCCTCGTACGTATAAGGAACCGTCACCGCAAAAACTAGCATAAACAAAGAGCTTGTAGAAGGATTTCCATGCAATGTCAATCGGGATGATCCGGAATGGAGAGATGCGGGTTAATTGGAGAGATCTGTCCCTAGGACGCGCCAAAACAAGCGAATCAACACCTCCATTCGCACCCGGTCACCGATTTCCAGGCCACTTGATCAGATCGAACTAGAAAGCGCACTCGCTAAACTAGGAAGTGTTGTCGCAACATAATGGTACTGTACGTCTTGGTGCAAAAGGAGTGGCAGCTCACCTGCTTGTTGTAGATGTTGAAGTAGATGTTAAAGAGGTACCAGAGGCCGAAGAAAACGCCGAGCTGCAGCGTCTTGGCGAGCGCCGTTCCGCCTTCCTCCCCGGCCTCCTCGCCCGCGGCCGCCTTCCCGGATGCCGCAGCGGCCACGAGGCAGTCGCTCCTCTTCTCCTGCTCCGGCGACGCTGGCACGAGCCCGATGCGTCCCAGCCCGGCCGCCGCCACGATGCCCGCGCGGGGCGCCGCTGCGGAGAGTCGGAGGGCGGTGCGGGCGGCCGGTAGGCGGCTAGGGTTCTTCAGGATGGGC
This sequence comes from Bromus sterilis, assembly GCA_950022295.1. Classification (NCBI taxonomy): domain Eukaryota; kingdom Viridiplantae; phylum Streptophyta; class Magnoliopsida; order Poales; family Poaceae; genus Bromus; species Bromus sterilis. The sequence goes on along the minus strand of OX465596.1, from coordinate 337,932,357 downwards.
CGCGCGGCGCATGGCCGGAGGAGCCCGATGGCCGCCGCGCTCTGCATTGCGGCGCGGGTGGGATATTCCGGAAGCGGGGCGGGCAAACCGGAGGGGTTGCTCTGGGGCCTTGGCCGCGCCGGGGGGCGGAGGCGTCGAGGCTGCGGCGGCGGAGGGCACGAGGACGGACGGGAGGTGGTGCGGTCTGGTGAGATTGAGAGACAGTGGGTTGGTGGGTGAAGGGTTTTAAGGAGCGGGGAGGACGGGCCGAGCTGGCACCGCCGGGGGCAGCGTCTGCATGAATGACGGGTGGGTCCGGACGATTGATCTGCGATTGGCCGGCCACGGAATGGACCCGGCGCATGGTGCACCGCAGCGGGCGGCCGTGGGACAGCGCTAGCGAGCCGCCGTGCGATGCGGTGGAGGGAGTTGTTGGGTGGATCCTGCCCAGCGACGCCTTCGAGGGCTGCGTGGGTCCCGGGGCTGGAAAACCTGGCGTGGTGGGTCCAACGTAGGCGGGGCGGGATCTGCGAGACCGCCGCGCCAGCTCACCGTGCGTCTTCTTCTGAGTTCTGGAGGCGCGGACGGCCAGTTGCTCCACACCTCCACTTTGGCCTCACGTTTTTATAGGTCACGCCAAGGCTGTTCAAATTGTCGCCTCGATTTTAATCTTTAAATTCTCTTTAATTTAATTCTAGAGTTCTCTCATTTAACTGAAATGCTTAATTTGGTTCATGGTTTTGACTGGGACAACAAATTCTTAAGCAAACTCTCACTTTTTTAACGTAAGAAAAACTCTCATTTAATTGAGATGTCTAATTTTGCATTTGATTTATGATTTTGATTGATTCAATGATTTTGTGAATCTTTAAATTATTTTTTGTATCACTAGCGTTTTTAGGATTAGAGGCCTCTCATTCAATTAATGACTTCTACTTTGATTGAATAGTCGTTTTTGACTAGCTCTTGGCCATAGGTTTCTTTCGATTGATGAGTTCCCTTGATAATGTCATGATTGTTTGGGTTTTGTAAATCTTGTAAGAATTAATTTTTATTTTATTCTGGATAATTCAGCTTCATCCTCGATACTTACAACTGATAGGCAACCAAAAAGTGTTGAGTTGCAATTTATTCGTTTTGATTGCATCGCCTCCAACGACTTCTCTCGAAGGATCATATTTTTGTGCCCATCTATCTTTTCCACATGTTTCCATTCTTTGTCGTTCAGCAACCATCATATTGTGATACTTTGTCATCAATCGACGAGGGGCTTTGTTTAGAAGAGGGGAGATGGGGCTGGTCTAAAGCAACATATGTTGATTGTGGTCTACATCCTAAAGATACTCTCCTCCAGTGCGAGCCTAGTGTACTCGATGATGGCGTCCCGCACCGTTCAACACCAACGCGCATTACTTGTCGGGACCCGGGGTTAGCGTATGTAATTCCAGTCACGATACAATCACATGGAGAGCCGAAAACCATACCCACTTGTCTAAGCAGACAAGGCCAAGCACAGAACGTTCTCGGTAAGCATCGAACGTGAGGGGCATCCCATTCAGGCCGGATGATCATCTGAGATGGGTCCTCATTGTAACACCCTCACTATCAGATGAACAGTAATCACCATTACTGTTCCCCAGCACTGTTCAAAACTTTTGTCTGGTCAATGTGGTTCATCTCAAACTTGATATTTTCCTTTGATGTTCTTGGATGCAATGTGATCATGGATCTGGATCATCAGGAATCAAAACAAGTCCAAGCCATTTGAATTGAAATTCAAACAAACCCTAAATGCTTGTTGATGAATATTAAAAACATTGTGACAATAAAATATTTTCCAAAAATCTTGGAACCACTTTTATAAAATCCCAAATAATCATGGGACCATGCCCATGTGATCATTGGTATTTATTGGGCTACTGAAAATTCCAAACAAATAATAACAGTAGCAATTCCAGGCCAATTACTCATTTTGTAATAAAATAAAATATCAAACGAGTTTGAAAAACTCTCAAACTTTTTGGAGCACTTAGGTATGTTGTAACCATATTTATAGGACCAGTACCACATTTTACAAAAATGCTAAAAATAGCCAAACAAAATAAAACAGAACAGAAAAGAAAAGAAATACAAAAGTATTAAAAAAATGCAATCTATCGCCTGGGGCGAAGCCCACTCCAGCCAGCCCCCTCCCCAGCCCACCCAGGGCCCAACCCCCCTCTTCTTCCCCACTGTTCCTCCGACCGCGTCGTCATGGCGACCGTGGCCGCCGTGGCCACCACAGCCGGCTCGCGCGCGCGTCGCTACAGGAGCCCCGCGAGGGTAAGAGCGACCCCTCCTCCCCTCTGGAACCCTAGATCGACGCCCTCTCGTCCCCTCCCTCCCTCGCCTCTCTCCCTCTCCCCGTGACCACCCGAGCCCGCCATGGACGCCCCTCCATGGCCGCTGTGACCACCAAGCCCCCGGCGTGGAAGAGCTTGTCCAGGAGGTTCCCCACATACGTCTTCTTCACCAGCGGCGAGGAATCGGACCAGGGCGCCGCGTAAGCCGTGAATCAACCAGTTCCTCCCGCCAGGCCGCCGTCGTCCTTCCCGACGAATTCGTCGCCGCCGGCGCTGCTCCGAGCTTGCTGCCGTCCCCTACTGAACCCCGTGAGCCTCCCCTTCGATTCCCCCTCTCTTCCCGCGCGAGCCTCCACCGTAGGTCCTCCCCGCCGTGGTTCCGGCCGCCGGTGTGCGGGCAGAGCCGCGTCCTCGTCGCGAGACCGCGCCCTGGCGGCTCCCCTCCACGCACGCTCATGCGTAAACCGCAGACCAGTCGCGCCTTGGCTCCCTCCTGCCCCCTGGCCGCCCTGGCCGAATGTCGTCGGCGGCAAGCCGTGCCAAACCTGGCCGGCGTGGCCTCTGGCCAGGGGCTAAACCCCCCATTAGTGTTAACGACCCCCCCCTCACTTACTGTGGGCCCAAGGCCATTATGTTATATAATTAGAAACTGTTAGCTAAAATGGCTCACTGACATGTGGGTCCAAACCATTAAGATAACCCCCTGGATTAATTAGATTAGCTAATTATGTCTATGTGTCTATGACACCTAGGTCCCACTGTCAGGTTGTTAATTAAAATGAACTAATATTAAAACCTGAGTATGACATGTGGGCCCTGGCTCTATTTTAATTAATAAAATAAATAAATAAAACATGTGAGGCTGACCAGTGGGTCCCACTGGTCAGGTTTGACCAGTCAACACTGTTCTGGATAATGTTACTAAAAATAATAAAAGAAATTATTAAAAAGGATTTTTAATGTTTTAAAATTGATTAAACTTATAAAATCAATATCTTTTAATCCGTATATCGGATCGAAAAACTTTATACATGAAAATTGATCAGAAAAATATAACGAATACGGATACGCTATCCGTATACCAACCCCACCCCCCTAACACACCGATCATCGACATTTCCCCCTCCGGGCTGTCTGTCGATAATTCCCGGTACCGATAAAAAGTACCCGGATGAATTTATTCCGAACACGAAAGTTGTCCGGAATGGTTCAACTAACACGAATACACTCCCCTTATCTTTGTCGGATGTCCACGACACCTCCGGCATGAACCCTACCCCCTCCGGACACCCTGTCCGGTAATCACCCGGAGTCGTAGCTCATCCCCGGATGAATTCCGGCTCCAAGCAACGTGCATTGCACTGCGTTAGAACACCGTTAACATTTCATCTGTCATGTCATGCATATGTTTGTATATTATTGTTGTGTATTTACTGTGCCCTTCCCCCCCCCCCTTAATCTTCGGTAGACCCTGCTGCTACCGCCGACTACACTGCTGTCGGGTACGACTACTTCGTCGACGACCCCACTACTACCGTCGAGCTTCCAGGCAAGCAGAGCCATTCTCTTCCCCAGATACCGCCTATCTTTCCGTACATTTCTTGCACTAGGCATTGTTACTGCTGCTGCTACGTTACAATCCTATTCAATTGCATAGCCTGTTTTTGTCGCCCCTTGATGTACCTCTTTTATCCTATGCTGCCTATTATTATTATGCATTATTCAGCAGTGAGCCCTGCGCATTGTTAGCTAGGGTTAGATAGAGGGCCGTGATCACTCAGGGGGTGAACACGGATACAATATATACAACTGCACAGGTACGGAACAAAGCAGACACCACCAAAGGCCCCTATCTGGGTTATGCCTAGTCACCTCAAGTGTGAGCTATCAAGGAGTAATCCTTGTACTCCACCCGAGGCTGACTTTGTCTTGCCGCCATAGGGTCCTGAACATCGGTTGTCCTTAAGGTAAGAAGTCGGGCGACCCAACGGTGCCCGCGAGAGGTATATTGTCGGGAACGACAAGGAGGGTACGACCGACGTTACTGGCGTGCTTGGCCCCTGCTCGTATCTCGCGAGTTACCCAAACCACGAAAGTCGAGCTCTACCAAGAGCACACGCGAGACAAGGTAAGGAGACGGTTCACCTTGTTGGTAACCGCAGTGACTTGGTGGGACGACAGGGCAGGCACCGATGTACTGGTGGTCCTGACTGCTGTCGTTGACCGCGGGTCGGTTAAGTCGAGGCAACGATAACAGTTGTCACGCAGGTTAATTAAAATGCTAAATGGTTCAGCGGATGACTTGAGAGGCTCGTTGGTCTGTACGCACTACCTACACGTGGGATTACGGTGTGGGCCCTCCGCGTCGTAGTTCGTCCGAAAGCTCTTCAGACGTCAGCAGTACTGCGGCCTGATCGCCGGGAAGTGGTCTTGTCTTTTTGCTGCAGCAGGTGTGTTTGGTTTTGCTTTTGCTTCACCGGCCAGACTCGCACCGTGCAGGAGCGTGCAAGGGTCAGGGACCTAGACCCCTTGGCGCACAGGATATAGTCCGGCGGATGGCCTCTCTGTTGAGCCTAGGATGGGCTGCGATGTGTCGGATAGCCTCGGTGGGGCGTTCCCTGACAAGGTTCACGCCACCCTGGAGATCCGAGCGTGCAGGCTGAACAGTAGTGCACCCCTGCAGGGAGTTTAATCTATTCGAATAGCCGTGTCCACGGTAACAGGACGCTTTATGCTGAAGCTGGATCTTACCACTAGAAACTATTACTATTAAACGGTATGGTTCCGGGTCTTCTTCCTCGCAGGGAGTTGAGGAAGGGAACTCGGAGGCATTATTATTATTGTTAATCATTACAACTTATATTATACAATGTTGCAGCAACTTCTGCTTCATTGTTACTTTATTGCTTTATATAAACTGTTGGTTGTTTCTCTCCTCATGCTGCAAGACATCGTCAGAAGATGCTAGTCTTCGATAGGCCTAGCTTCTTACCCTTACTCTGATTTCTATCTTGCAGCCCACTATATACAGCCTCCCCTTTCCTTTGATACAAATGCATAATGCTTAGTAGCGGACGTAAGACTCGCGGGTATACTAGATACTCGCCTGCTTTATTTCCTTTACTGTTTTGCCTGATCGGCCGCTGCAGTCGACGTTGGAGCCCAGGAGCAGGAGTACCCCGGAGGCGGATACTACTACGTCGAGACCCCCGCTGACCAGGACCAGGAGTAGTTTCGGAGGCTCCCAGGCAGGAGGCCTTGCCTTTTCGATCTGTATCTCTGATGTTATTTGTGCTAGCCTTCTTAAGGCAAAACTTGACTAACTATGTCTGTACTCAGATATTATGGCTTGTATAACTTATGTATTCGGGTCCGCGTGATCCCCTTTATTGTAACATATTGGTTTATTCTTTTGTGTTTAGTGTTGTGCTGTGATATTCTCACCGTGGCACCCTAATCTCAGCCGTGTATCCTGCGTGTATGATTACTGTACACGGATTGATTTTGGGGGCGTCACACTCATCGTCCGCTCACAAGTCTAAATGCTTATGGGTGGTGAATCCCATACTCATAGATAAGTCGCCTCAACCATTTTATCGATTGGATCCTAACTCTTACATAGACTTACTCCAGCCCGATCACTTAGTCGGGGTCTAGGGCGGGCTCGATCATACAACAAAGTGTGCACGTGACAGAGTCACGAGCAATCGCATCGCGATGCCCCAAGCTGCGCACATCTAAGGGCCACTTGGTGTAAAAAAGACCGCCAGCCAGATCACAACTAAGGTCTCGAAAACCCATACTAAGACATGCATGTTATAAACATACACGCAGCACACATGCCTAGTATGAACAGCAGGTATCATCACATAACTCTACAAAGTATTCTTTATTGATATACACATAGAGTATACAAAGATCACATGTCTGTGATCACATTACATCATACAACGGAAGCAAATTAGGTCTGAGTACAGACAAGTTTAACAAATGGCTTAGAGAAGCCTTGTACAACAAACATGCCCTTCCACGAGGGACCAGACTGCTGTCTGGGACTATGCTAACTTAGCCAACGTCGAGCTTCACGAAGGTGACTCCATCGGGGTCCGGTTCTTATCTAAAACATAGAATAAGCAAACGTGAGTACAAAGTCGTACTCAGCAAGACTTACATCAGATCTATACTACTCATGCTCAAGTATCAAGGTAAAGGGAGGTGGGGTTTCATCATGCAGAAGTGCCAGCTTTGACTTGGCTAATCCTGAACTACGAGTACCAGACTTGAGATAAGAAGCGTACACGAGTCCACTACATCTCCAACCAATACACCACTATGGTGCCTTCCTCGACTTCCCCACGAGAAAGCACACCATAGCACTCACGCTTATCTTGGTGTATTTTAGAAGTATCCAGTTCAAGTTGTCTAATAATCAGGTACAGGTTCCAAGTAGTCCTTAACCGCGGACGCGGCTATTCGAATAGTTTTGTTAACCTTGCAAGGGTGTAAACTACACACACATGACCATCGGTTACCGCCAGGTCTCGCCACCGTTCAAGAGGTGACAGCGAGGATGTTCACCACGACACTTCGCTCACAACCGGTCTATTCCAGGAGTCGACTATCTGAGTTTGCCTCCGCTCGAGAGCCCGGCCGGATCAACGAAACGGACTCAAACAATGTAAGTGACCGAGACGCCACCTCTGGCAGATGGTTTTCCTGCCTCACAGGTGCACCCACATATCTATATGATGCAACCATTCCTTCATTCTTTTTCTATGCAGATGCCAAATGGAAAGCCCGAACTAATGTGACTCCTGGACGTCGACACGGATCAAGGTACTAGGCCGAGAGGGGTCAGTGAGCCCAATGTGTGGTTGTACTCTTTGTCTTGGATTACCAAACAAGAACTCGATGCCTAAGGCAGTGTTCAACGAGACAACCCACTGTGTACTCCTACACAGCCTCTCATCGTTCACCTTGTATTAGGGTGGATTCACCGACACAGTTTCACTTTCATCAACACCATGTTCATCATCATCCCGACTCACATCAAAAGCAACCTCATGTAACACTAAGCATGCAATAAGCTGTAACAGTTGCAGGGGCTTCATGATATCAATCAACTCCTATGTCAGCTAGGATTGTGGTTTGCTTACTACTGTGACAAGATGATAGGTCATGCATCGGATATGGGTTCAACTATGCGGTAGAATCGATACAAAGTGATCTCCTAAACATGCATAAGCGAGACTGAGAGGGAATTGGGATTTTATAGACATGATCAATGGGGTTTGCTTGCCTTGCTGACGAGGTTCGATATCGGGGTCTTCAACGAAGGGGGTGGCCTCCGGTTCCGGTTGCACGTCTATCGAGCAAACAATCAAACAAGGTATAAATTTATTTGCAGTGCTCAAACACATGATCAATATTGAAATGGTGATGTTCTTGGTCACAATATGGGTACAATTCCATTTAAAAGAAGTCAAATGCAAAGTAATTTGCAAATGTGCTTCAAAATTGAATTTGAATTAAAGCCATATGGATGTTTTGCACTGTTCACCCATTTTAAAATGGTCAAACATGAAAACAGAGCCCATATTCATAATCCTTGGATTTTTCTGATAATTTTAGACATATTATTTGTTATATTTGGAGTTAAAATGAATTACTTATGAATTTCCAAAGTTTAAACAATTTTCTGGAATTTTCTGGATTAAATTAATTCATTTCTATTTTCTGGAAATTCTTTACTGCGTCATGCTGAGCTCAGGGTAACGTCACAGGGGGGGGTGACCAGTGGGTCCACCCTGTCAGCCTCAGTGGGTGTTAACCCGGTGTGATTAGCTTAACAGAGGGGTTAAGGGGGGGGGCTGACCCACATGTCATGGACTCAAGGGGGGGGATTAAGAGGTGTTTAAGGGGGCTAATGGCGCCGTCGCCGGAGTGTGGCCGGAGCTTCGCCGGAGTTGGGATTCGGGCACGGGGGGTGGCGTGGGTGGCCTGGGCGCATAGCCCGCAACCTCGCGCACTCGTTCAAGCCATCTGGGCAACGAGGAGGGGCCTCGGGCCACGGCTAGGTCGAAGACGACGGCGGCCGGAGCACTGGAGCGGGCGTTTCTACGCTACGGGCCACGACGAGAGGCGCGGAGGAGCTGGGGCGAACGGGGAGCTCACCCTGGTGCTAGTGGAGCCGTCGGGGAGGCCGGAGGGTGGCTGGACGGAGGAGAATCGCTCGCCGGCGTCCACTGTGCCCGGCGGTGGCTCGATGAAGAGGACGTCGTCGCCGTTGGCTCCTGATCCGAATTGAAGGCGCCGCTCGATGAAGTCGATGCCGGGGAGCCTCGTGGACAACTTGCGGCATCGAAAGGGGCACGATGGCCACGAGCTCTACGGCGGCGTGCTCCGCTAGGGCTACGGGTCGGCTCGGTTCTCGCCGGGGAGGAAGAAGGAAGGCCAGGGAGAAGGGGGAAAATGACCTGGGGCATTCCAGGGTGCCACGGGGAGGAGAAGGAGGTCAGGGGGAAGCAGGAGGTGGCGTCGGCGCCCTGGGCATGGCCGCCACGCACCTCTGTGCTTGCCTGCCCAGGGAAGAAGACGACCATGCCCTTGTGGGCTGGGCTGGTCCCCTGGGCCAGGTGGTTCTTTTCCTTTTTTTTGTTTTTCCTTTCTGTAATTATGTTTTGCCCTGAATAAAATAGCAAGGCATTTTATAAAAATGCCCAAATACTTTTATAAATATTAGGTGACCAGTAGCTAGCCACATACAGAATTTGAGCATTTTTGAAATTCAAAACATTTGAATTTCAATTCAAATAGGGGTAAACTTTAATTTCCAGAGCACCTTTTGAATATTAGAAAATTCCATGAGTATGGGAAAATACCCAATCCACTTTTAAAATGATCAGCATCATTTATAGGAATTTTCCAAACATTCAAATGATTTTTGGAAAAAGATTTTTATCTGGCCATTTGATTTAATTTCTCAGGGCTTTTCTTTTCCCCATTTTTGAATTTTCTTTTAAAATTTTCACATGATGCAAAGGGCACTCAAACCCTAGCACTTACCCTAGTTGGGGTTCTGACAACTCGCCCCCACTCAAAAGAATCTCGTCCCGAGATTCAGAAGTCGTCGGGAGGAAGGTGGGGTACTCGGCACGGAGGTGGTCTTCTCTTTCCCATGTTGCTTCTTTCTCGGAGTGATGTGACCATTGCACTTTGAGGAACTTGATCGTCTGACGACGCGTGACACGCTCTGCGGAATCAAGAATACGAACAGGGTACTCTCGATAAGAAAGGTCATCTTGGAGATCAAGCGTTTCATGGTCGACTTCGCGGATGGGGTCCTTGAAGCAACGCCTGAGTTGTGACACATGGAATACATCATGTACTCGGGAAAGGTGAGGGGGTAGTTCAAGTTGGTAGGCAACTTCTCCACGTTTAGCGAGAATACGGAAAGGTCCGATGTAACGTGGGGCCAACTTGCCTTTTATACCGAATCTTTGGGTTCCCTTCAGAGGAGTAACCCGAAGGTAAGCCTTCTCATCCAGATTGTAGCTCTCCTTTCTATGATGACGATCATAGTAGCTTTTCTGACGAGACTGAGCGGCTTTCAAACGATCACGAACAATGCGAACTTGCTCTTCTGCTTCCTTGATCAAATCCGGTCCAAAGAGTTGTCTTTCACCGGTTTCTGACCAGTTAAGGGGTGTTCGCCATCGTCGTCCGTAGAGGAGTTCAAAAGGAGCCATGTTCAGACTAGATTGAAAACTGTTGTTGTAAGCAAATTCGGCGAAAGGAAGAGATTTCTCCCAATTCTTTCCGAATGAGATAACACAAGCTCTGAGCATGTCTTCCAAAATTTGATTAACCCTTTCAACTTGACCGCTAGACTGAGGATGGAAAGCTGTACTAAAGGATAGATGAGTTCCCATAGCATTTTGAAAGCTTCCCCAGAATCTAGAGGTGAAAAGGCTACCACGATCAGAATTGATCACCAAAGGAACACCGTGAAGAGACACAATTCTAGAGATGTACAAGTCCGCTAACTAGCTAGCAGTTATAGACTCGCGAACTGGAAGGAAGTGAGCAACTTTGGAAAGTCTATCAATGACCACGAAGATGGCATCATTTCCTTTCTGGGTTTTTGGAAAGCCGGTGATGAAGTCCATACCGACTTTGTCCCATTTCCACTCGGGAATAGGCAAAGATTGAAGTGGACCAGCAGGTCTTTGGTGTTCTGCCTTAATGCGACGACAAACATCACATTCAACAACAAATCGAGCAATGTCTCTCTTCATCCGGGTCCACCAAAATCTCTGGCGTAGATCTCGGTACATTTTTGTGCTACCGGGATGAATTGAGAGGGGTGTGTCATGGGCTTCTTTGAGGATGAGTTGCCTTAGATCCCTATTCTTAGGTACTACCAAACGATTTTCAAAGAATATCGTTCCTTTACTATCTGTGGAGAAACATTTAGCAACTCCGCTGGCAATGTTCTCCTTGATCCGGCGTACACCTCGTGCACGTCTTTGGGCAACTATGATCTGATCCTCAAGGGTTGGTTTCGCCACCAAGTTGAAAAGAGATCCATGAGGAACAATCTCGAGATTGAGCTTTCGAAATTCCTCATGAAGAAGTGGTTGATACTGTTGTAACATGAGGTTGTTACAATACGACTTACGACTTAGTGCATCAGCCATGACATTGGCCTTGCCTGGGGTGTAAGAAATTCCTAAGTCATAATCTTTTATCAACTCTATCCAGTGTCTTTGCCTGAGATTAGGATCTGGCTGGGTGAAAATGTATTTGAGGCTTTGGTGGTCGGAATATATCTCACAACGATTACCAAGGAGGTAATGTCGCCAAGTCTTCAGGGCATGAACTACGGCAGCGAGTTCAAGATCATGGGTAGGATAGTTCTCTTCATGTGGCCGCAATTGGCGTGAAGCATAAGCTACCACATGTCGATCTTGCATAAGTATGCATCCTAACCCTTGCCGTGAAGCATCACAATAGATCTCGAAATCACTTTTGGTGTCTGGAGGTGCAAGTACGGGTGCAGAAGTCAATCTTCTTTTTAGCTCTTGAAAGCTTTCCTCACACTTGGGGTTCCATTGGAATTTCTTATCTTTCTTGAGGAGTTCAGTAAGAGGCTTTGCAACTTTAGAAAAGTTCTCGACAAAGCGGCGGCAATAGCTTGCTAAACCAAGAAAACTCCTAACTTGCTTAACCGATTCAGGTGGAGTCCAGTCAAGGACGGCCTGAACTCTCTCGGGATTGACTGCAACACCTTTCGCAGAAATCACGTGGCCTAAGTAGGTCACTTCTGGTAGCCAAAATTCACACTTGGAGAACTTGGCATAAAGGCGGTGCTCTCTAAGTTTCATCAATACAAGCCTAAGGTGTTTTGCGTGCTCTTCTTCGTTCTTCGAGTAGATGAGAATGTCATCAAGATAAACTACAACAAATTTACCTAGGTACTCCATGAAGATCGAATTCATTAAGCGCGAGAATGTGGCGGGGGCATTGGTTAAACCGAAGGACATGACGGTATACTCGTAAAGACCATAACGAGTAGTGAAATCCGTTTTGGGAATGTCCTCATTTCGGATTTTGATTTGATGATAGCCTAATCTCAAATCCATCTTGGAGAAGACAGAGGATCCTGCAAGTTGATCATAAAGATCATTGATCCTGGGCAGTGGGTACTTGTTCTTTATTGTCGCTAGATTTAGCGGGCGATAGTCTACACACATCCTTTCTGTTCCATCTTTCTTCGTTACGAACAGAACGGGGCAACCCCATGGCGATGAGCTAGGGCGGATGAAGCCTTTTGCCAACGAAGCATCAAGTTGGGTTTTTAGCTCAGCTAACTCATGTGGGGCCATTCTATATGGGCGTCTCGAAATTGGGGCTGTGCCTGGTATAAGATCCACTATGAATTCTACACACCTGTCGGGTGGCATTCCCGACAGCTCTTCAGGAAAAACATCCGGGAAGTCACGAACCACCGGAACATCTTCAAGGTCTGGAAGGGGAAGCACATTCAAAGTATGCATCTGGATTCTAGAGCTGGGTGATGTGTAGTCAATGGTCTGGCCTGAAGGGTGGGTGAGTTTGACTGATTTGGTTTTACAATCAAGGAAAGCATTCTGCCTTGATAACCAATCCATTCCTAGGATGACATCAATGTCCGAAGACTTGAGGGCTATAAGTGAAGCAAGGAATACTAGACCCTCAATTGCAATTTGATCGCCATGGCTTACTCTATTAGTTTGCTACTTTGAACCAGGAGTTTGAATGATCATTGGAGAAAACATTTCTTCAAAAGGAAATCCATGCCGAAGTGCATAACTCTCCGACATGAATGAATGAGAAGCTCCTGGATCGAAAAGAACGGAGGCGGGGACATGATTGACTGGGAGTGTACCAAGAATGACGTCAGAAGCATCAGTGGTTTCCTCCACTGAGATTTGGTTCACACAACCACTACTAGTGGATGAAGGCTTTGCTGGAAAAGCTTTGGTGGTTGGTTTCTTTGGAGGTTTGGGTCGAGAATGACGTGGTGCCATCAAGACCTGAGGGTATTGACGATAGTAATGTCCTGGAAGACCACACTTAAAGCATACCCTGTCTGAAATGTTGGGAGTGGGATTACTTGGTTGCACACCATCATTCCGGGGTGGAATAATGTGTTGGGGTGGATGGCATATATTTGGTGATGGCCTCTGGAGAAGGTTTTGAGGTATGGCTCTGGTTGGAATCCAAATTCTGCGTTTCTGAGGGGCTGAACTTGAAGAAGGATCAAGCTCAAGAGCATGCTTACAGGACTCCTCGAAAATTTCATTGCCATGCTCAGCTCTGAAGGATCTGTTGACTAAATCCTCAAAGGTGGCAAATTCGATGAGGTTGAGATCATGACGAAGGATGGGGCTAAGTCCCTTACGGAACCTTGCCTGCTTTCTGGCATCGGTGGTGATCTCATCTTGGGCATACCGGGCAAGACGGTTGAACTCTCTCACATACTCATGCATGGACATCTCTCCTTGAGTGAGATTGCAGAACTCTTCCTTATTGCGCTCCATCAACTCATCCAGAAGGTGGTACCCTCGAAAGGCAACACAGAACTCCTGCCAAGTCACTACGTGACCATCTGGCTGCATAGCAACATAGTTCTCCCACCATTCAGCGGCAACACCTTCCAGAAAGTATGCCGCGAATATAACTCGATCATCGGGAGCAATATATGCAGTATCAAGCTTACGCTCGATGGAACGGAGCCAATCATCAGCTTCAAGGGGCTTAGAAGAACATCGGAATACCGGTGGCTTGAGGAGGATGAAGTCCTGAATGCTCACAACCACATTGTGATGACGTGAGGTATTCTGCTCGATGAGCTCCAGAAGGCGTGTTTGATCGCGTTGATTCTTCTCAGCTTCCATCATGATTTCCGCCGCAGAAGGCGGTGGTAGGGGTTCATCATCATTTCGATTCCGAACACGGTCTCGATTCCGACGAACAGCACTACGAGTTCCACCTGACATCCTGTGTGATAAAAATCAACAATCAGAACAGGTTGAATGATGGATTCAAGGATAACAAGACATGATGAAGGCGGAAAGATTATAATGCGAAGGCAATGATTCATAGAAACTTGGAACAAATCCGGCAGCATAACGGCTACACCGGGATGGAAAATGAAACAACCTCGAGGAGATTGGACAAAACTTCCTCAAGGAACTAAAAACACGATGAGTCTGGATGACCAAAACAATCCTACGGATGGCCTCTCTGTTGAGCGTGCAAGGGTGAGGGACCTAGACCCCTTGGCGCATAGGATATAGTCCGGCGGATGGCCTCTCTGTTGAGCCTAGGATGGGCTGCGATGTGTCGGATAGCCTCGGTGGGGCGTTCCCTGACAAGGTTCACGCCACCCTGGAGATCCGAGCGTGCAGGCTGAACAGTAGTGCACCCCTGCAGGGAGTTTAATCTATTCGAATAGCCGTGTCCACGGTAAAACTATTACTATTAAACGGTATGGTTCCGGGTCTTCTTCCTCGCAGGGAGTCGAGGAAGGGAACTCGGAGGCATTATTATTATTGTTAATCATTACAACTTATATTATACAATGTTGCAGCAACTTCTGCTTCATTGTTACTTTATTGCTTTATATAAACTGTTGGTTGTTTCTCTCCTCATGCTGCAAGACATCGTCAGAAGATGCTAGTCTTCGATAGGCCTAGCTTCTTACCCTTACTCTGATTTCTATCTTGCAGCCCACTATATACAGCCTCCCCTTTCCTTTGATACAAATGCATAATGCTTAGTAGCGGACGTAAGACTCGCGGGTATACTAGATACTCGCCTGCTTTATTTCCTTTACTGTTTTGCCTGATCGGCCGCTGCAGTCGACGTTGGAGCCCAGGAGCAGGAGTACCCCGGAGGCGGATACTACTACGTCGAGACCCCCGCTGACCAGGACCAGGAGTAGTTTCGGAGGCTCCCAGGCAGGAGGCCTTGCCTTTTCGATCTGTATCTCTGATGTTATTTGTGCTAGCCTTCTTAAGGCAAAACTTGACTAACTATGTCTGTACTCAGATATTATGGCTTGTATAACTTATGTATTCGGGTCCGCGTGACCCCCTTTATTGTAACATATTGGTTTATCCTTTTGTGTTTAGTGTTGTGCTGTGATATTCTCACCGTGGCACCCTAATCTCAGCCGTGTACCCTGCGTGTATGATTACTGTACACGGATTGATTTTGGGGGCGTCACACTCATCGTCCGCTCACAAGTCTAAATGCTTATGGGTGGTGAATCCCATACTCATAGATAAGTCGCCTCAACCATTTTATCGATTGGATCCTAACTCTTACATAGACTTACTCCAGCCCGATCACTTAGTCGGGGTCTAGGGCGGGCTCGATCATACAACAAAGTGTGCACGTGACAGAGTCACGAGCAATCGCATCGCGATGCCCCAAGCTGCGCACATCTAAGGGCCACTTGGTGTAAAAAAGACCGCCAGCCAGATCACAACTAAGGTCTCGAAAACCCATACTAAGACATGCATGTTATAAACATACACGCAGCACACATGCCTAGTATGAACAGCAGGTATCATCACATAACTCTACAAAGTATTCTTTATTGATATACACATAGAGTATACAAAGATCACATGTCTGTGATCACATTACATCATACAACGGAAGCAAATTAGGTCTGAGTACAGACAAGTTTAACAAATGGCTTAGAGAAGCCTTGTACAACAAACATGCCCTTCCACGAGGGACCAGACTGCTGTCTGGGACTATGCTAACTTAGCCAACGTCGAGCTTCACGAAGGTGACTCCATCGGGGTCCGGTTCTTATCTAAAACATAGAATAAGCAAACGTGAGTACAAAGTCGTACTCAGCAAGACTTACATCAGATCTATACTACTCATGCTCAAGTATCAAGGTAAAGGGAGGTGGGGTTTCATCATGCAGAAGTGCCAGCTTTGACTTGGCTAATCCTGAACTACGAGTACCAGACTTGAGATAAGAAGCGTACACGAGTCCACTACATCTCCAACCAATACACCACTATGGTGCCTTCCTCGACTTCCCCACGAGAAAGCACACCATAGCACTCACGCTTATCTTGGTGTATTTTAGAAGTATCCAGTTCAAGTTGTCTAATAATCAGGTACAGGTTCCAAGTAGTCCTTAACCGCGGACGCGGCTATTCGAATAGTTTTGTTAACCTTGCAAGGGTGTAAACTACACACACATGACCATCGGTTACCGCCAGGTCTCGCCACCGTTCAAGAGGTGACAGCGAGGATGTTCACCACGACACTTCGCTCACAACCGGTCTATTCTAGGAGTCGACTATCTGAGTTTGCCTCCGCTCGAGAGCCCGGCCGGATCAACGAAACGGACTCAAACAATGTAAGTGACCGAGACGCCACCTCTGGCAGATGGTTTTCCTGCCTCACAGGTGCACCCACATATCTATATGATGCAACCATTCCTTCATTCTTTTTCTATGCAGATGCCAAATGGAAAGCCCGAACTAATGTGACTCCTGGACGTCGACACGGATCAAGGTACTAGGCCGAGAGGGGTCAGTGAGCCCAATGTGTGGTTGTACTCTTTGTCTTGGATTACCATACAAGAACTCGATGCCTAAGGCAGTGTTCAACGAGACAACCCACTGTGTACTCCTACACAGCCTCTCATCGTTCACCTTGTATTAGGGTGGATTCACCGACACAGTTTCACTTTCATCAACACCATGTTCATCATCATCCCGACTCACATCAAAAGCAACCTCATGTAACACTAAGCATGCAATAAGCTGTAACAGTTGCAGGGGCTTCATGATATCAATCAACTCCTATGTCAGCTAGGATTGTGGTTTGCTTACTACTGTGACAAGATGATAGGTCATGCATCGGATATGGGTTCAACTATGCGGTAGAATCGATACAAAGTGATCTCCTAAACATGCATAAGCGAGACTGAGAGGGAATTGGGATTTTATAGACATGATCAATGGGGTTTGCTTGCCTTGCTGACGAGGTTCGATATCGGGGTCTTCAACGAAGGGGGTGGCCTCCGGTTCCGGTTGCACGTCTATCGAGCAAACAATCAAACAAGGTATAAATTTATTTGCAATGCTCAAACACATGATCAATATTGAAATGGTGATGTTCTTGGTCACAATATGGGTACAATTCCATTTAAAAGAAGTCAAATGCAAAGTAATTTGCAAATGTGCTTCAAAATTGAATTTGAATTAAAGCCATATGGATGTTTTGCACTGTTCACCCATTTTAAAATGGTCAAACATGAAAACAGAGCCCATATTCATAATCCTTGGATTTTTCTGATAATTTTAGACATATTATTTGTTATATTTGGAGTTAAAATGAATTACTTATGAATTTCCAAAGTTTAAACAATTTTCTGGAATTTTCTGGATTAAATCAATTCATTTCTATTTTCTGGAAATTCTTTACTGCGTCATGCTGAGCTCAGGGTGACGTCACAGGGGGGGCTGACCAGTGGGTCCACCCTGTCAGCCTCAGTGGGTGTTAACCCGGTGTGATTAGCTTAACAGAGGGGTTAAGGGGGGGGGCTGGCCCACATGTCATGGACTCAAGGGGGGGGGATTAAGAGGTGTTTAAGGGGGCTAATGGCGCCGTCGCCGGAGTGTGGCCGGAGCTTCGCCGGAGTTGGGATTCGGGCACGGGGGGTGGCGTGGGTGGCCTGGGCGCGTAGCCCGCAACCTCGCGCACTCGTTCAAGCCATCTGGGCAACGAGGAGGGGCCTCGGGCCACGGCTAGGTCGAAGACGACGGCGGCCGGAGCACTGGAGCGGGCGTTTCTACGCTACGGGCCACGGCGAGAGGCGCGGAGGAGCTGGGGCGAACGGGGAGCTCACCCTGGTGCTAGTGGAGCCGTCGGGGAGGCCGGAGGGTGGCTGGACGGAGGAGAATCGCTCGCCGGCGGCCACTGTGCCCGGCGGTGGCTCGATGAAGAGGACGTCGTCGCCGTTGGCTCCTGATCCGAATTGAAGGCGCCGCTCGATGAAGTCAATGCCGGGGAGCCTCGTGGACAACTTGCGGCATCGAAAGGGGCACGGTGGCCACGAGCTCTACGGCGGCGTGCTCCGCTAGGGCTACGGGTCGGCTCGGTTCTCGCCGGGGAGGAAGAAGGAAGGCCAGGGAGAAGGGGGAAAATGACCTGGGGCATTCCAGGGTGCCACGGGGAGGAGAAGGAGGTCAGGGGGAAGCAGGAGGTGGCGTCGGCGCCCTGGGCATGGCCGCCACGCACCTCTGTGCTTGCCTGCCCAGGGAAGAAGACGACCATGCCCTTGTGGGCTGGGCTGGTCCCCTGGGCCAGGTGGTTCTTTTCCTTTTTTTTGTTTTTCCTTTCTGTAATTATGTTTTGCCCTGAATAAAATAGCAAGGCATTTTATAAAAATGCCCAAATACTTTTATAAATATTAGGTGACCAGTAGCTAGCCACATACAGAATTTGAGCATTTTTTAAATTCAAAACATTTGAATTTCAATTCAAATAGGGGTAAACTTTAATTTCCAGAGCACCTTTTGAGTATTAGAAAATTCCATGAGTATGGGAAAATACCCAATCCACTTTTAAAATGATCAGCATCATTTATAGGAATTTTCCAAACATTCAAATGATTTTTGGAAAAAGATTTTTATCTGGCCATTTGATTTAATTTCTCAGGGCTTTTCTTTTCCCCATTTTTGAATTTTCTTTTAAAATTTCCACATGATGCAAAGGGCACTCAAACCCTAGCACTTACCCTAGTTGGGGTTCTGACATTACTTCAATACGAGGGACTTTAGTTTGTGGAAAGCGCACACCAACTTGACCAAAAAAGGCTTTACACTCCGCTTTATAGATAAAGCACATGCCCAAACAGAGTCATACAACGACCCCACAAGTCAAGGAACCAAATCGCAATCACTTGCTGGGGCCAAAGCACAATTAAGGCCCAAAAGTTCAGCAAACAGATAGACTAACCAGGCTTCAGAGGGGGCGGCGGGAGCGGTGGAGAGAGGTGTGCCGCCAGGGCACGAAAGTAGGAGCAGATGGCATCAATGTCGTCCCGCGTCTGCCGCTTGCTAAGCGGCCGCCAAAGCTGAAGAAAATCACACAGTTTAAAAATCGCATCAATAGCCCGCCTCGAAATGACATGCTTAATCACAAGCTTATTACGAATCGTCCAGAGCGTGCAGGCAGCGCCGGCCCTGAGCAGTCCGGGGCCCCGGTGCGAGACAAAAAAATGGGGCCCTATACACACAAATTTATATAGCTCATTCTGATATTTTGATATCAACTTATAAATTGAACACAAATCTTTCTATGTTGTCAATAGAAAAATTAAACTACAGAAAGTACGCATTATCTTAATGGGTATAAACTATCAATGTGTAATTGAAAAGGCAACTACATTTGTTCAAAAATAACATAACGAGGGAGGTTCATAAATTACTAGAGCTATTTCTTGATTATTACAAGCATAATTTTTATTTGGCCTAAATTTTTTGTCGAGGGCACCTTTTTGGGTTGATAAAAATTTCATTGTTTCTCTTTCTCTTTTGCCTCTTCTCAAGACCAGATTTATTCTTTCTAGATGATATCTCATAAAACAACAAACAAAGACTACTGAAATTATTACATGAGATTGAATGTTGGAATAAAATCACCTGGATCTGCTTGCCCTTGCATGCTGCAGTTTGCTCCCGAACGAATCCATCTATCTTCTAGCAGCAGTACCGTACATCAGCAACACTGTTTCAGTCTCCCCTCCATACCGCTTGCCTTCGCCGTCGCCTCGTACCACACCGTCCAGCAACAGTACCGGCCAAGTCCACTCCTCCCTTTCTTCTAAGTAGACAAGCAGGAGCGAAACAAATAAGTCCGGGCAGGGGCAAATTGAATGAAGAAGAAGAACAAGATCCAAGGAGATTTATGGAAGGGGAATAGGAGTATTAGCGGCGTGACTATGGAGGAAGGATAAGTGGAGAACAAGAAGTCGGGGAGGCCAGGGGAGAACGAGGAGTAGAGACGCTCCATCAAATCTCGGTACCTTGGGAGTTAGCGAAAAAACTGTTGAGATTGCGTAATTACGTTCGTCAAGCAACTGGACGTCTTTCCTGTACGTTACATGCGTGAGTCAAGCCAGTGATTATGTTCTTGCCTTCATATATGTACGGAGTACCTAGGTGGGGCCCCTGGCAAGCGAGGGCCCTGTGCGACCGCACCGGACGCACTTGCTTAGGGCCGGCCCTGCGTCCAGGTAAGCGCACCCACCACCACCCATGTGGTGGGGCGCCTCGACAGCGGAGTTGCCTGGCACTCCTGAAACAAGTCCGGGAAGTTATCAAGGCACTGCGTGCCCAGGATAACCTCCCGGAGGCATCCCCACAAAAACTGAGCAGCGGGGCAGGTGAAAAAGATATAGTTAGAGTCCTCATCCACCAAACACAGAGGGCACAGTCCATCGCCAGGTCTGTTCCGTTTCTGCACCTCCTCCCAAAAGAGGACCCGGCCACGGACCAACTGCCACAAGAAGATTTTAATCTGAAGCGGAATTCTAATGCTCCAGAGCGTGGACAATTACGCCGGACCCGGGGAAAACGCAATCATAGTATAAAGAGAGTTCGTAGAGAATCGCCCATTTGATTCCAAGTGCCACGACATACGGTCGGGGATCAGATGGGGAGTGTGCGGAGCCATGCACAAGAGGAGCTCGCCCCACTAAGCCACCTCTATGGGACCAAACGTCCGCCAAAAAACCATCCTATCCAGGTGTTCCAAGGCCACTTCCATCGAGATGTGAGGGGTCGCACAAATGACAAACAGGGCCTGAAAGCGCACCGCGAACGGACGAGGGCCACACCACCTATCCAGCCAAAAGAGAGTCGACGATCTGGTCCCCACCTATCGAAGACCCAAGTCTAAGCACCGGGAGTAATTGGATAATTGATTGCCAAATTTGAGATCCACCCGTACGGGAACAAAAAGACAAAGGTTGGCCCCGCAAATATTTGGCATGGATGATAGTAAGCCAGAGACCTCCCTCCCCGGTCGAGATCCGCCACAACCATTTCGTCAACAGAGCAATGTTCATCCGTTTGGTGGAGATGAGGCCCAGACCCCCTGGTCTTTAGGCTTGCACATCTCGGACAGCGCACACCAACTTCAGTCGATGGGGTCATGTCATCTTGATTCTTGAGTTTCGGTGTTGATGGGATGTTTAGCCGACAGGTTCTAGGCGACGTGCTTCCATTTTGATTTGATAGATTCTTAGGGTAATGATTATCGTGTTAGTGCAAAAGTGCTTCCGGATTATTATTTTTGCATTGAAGAGCATGGTGCGACGTCTCTATTTATTAGGAGTGGCATCTCACAAATTTATATGTTATCGTTGTTGCTCTAAATTTATTAGTTGGGTTCCTTAGAACCATCTCTCCACTTAAAAATAATAGAGGAATCATTAGTTGTACATAAACAAGTGGCAAGTACAAGAGAAATTAAAAAAAAAGTTGCAAGTACAACAGAGAGTCTAGGTAGAAAAAGGTGTGGCCAAACGTGCATATGCTTCTAATCCTATATATTACTATGCTCCTATCTTTTTAAGTCTCGCATTCATTTAAGGCTAACAATTTTTGATTGGGTGTTCGATTTAACTTTTTTTAGGAGTGGGTGTTCGTTTTTAACTGAAATGCCTCCTTGGGTATGAATGTGGGTACATAATGTTGAGTGTAAAAGTGGGTCTACGTTGCACGTCGTGCATAGGATTGGTGATCTTTTTGTTAGGGTGCGCAGCGGAAAACACAAATTTTTCCTAACTAGTGTTTCCCATAACTCAAGATCTAGCTAGATGTATTAACGTAACGGAAAAGAGTGCGGAATAACATACCTCGGGGTGTAGTCCGTTGCGCGGGAAACGTTCCCGCAAACGTGGCTGGTGTAGTCGAACAAGTTTCACAGCCCCCTGGCTGTGTTAAGCACCCGGATGGGTGTAGTGCCACACGTGTAGCACCTCGTAGTACTCGCACACGTACGAGACTCGATGACGACCTCCGTTCTCCGATCCAGCGAAGGTGGCGGAAGCAGACCTCCGGACGGAGCTTCGGCAGCACGACGGCCTCCGATTCTAGCAGAGATGCCTCAATTCCACTTCAAGCTCACACTAGGGAGCCCACCGTGGAAGAGACGAGGAAGGGGAGAAGACCGGAGAAAACCGATCTCAATTCGGAGTAAATATGAATTTATCACGAATTATTGTATATTTAATATGTGCGCCATAGCCCACTTTATATAGGGGGGGAGGGAGTCAACCCCCCTCCCTTAGCAATGTGGGAATATCCCACATGCCAAGGGGGGAGGGCGCCGTCCATGGGGGGAGGGGGCGCCACCCTCATGGGCCCTAGGCCACATGGCGCCTCCCCCCTCCTTTCCTTTTTTTTCTTTTTTCTTTTTCCCTTTTATTTTCCCCTAATGGGCCTTTTTCTCCACTAAGGCCCATTGCACATATTAATTAGAAATAAAATGTTTTTAATTATTAATTCAATTAATTAATAACTAAACCATATTATTCCATCTCTCGGTGCTCCGGAACATCTTCCGGCTCACTCCGAAACTTCTTCAGTTCAACACGGAACTTCTCCGATGTTGTTTCCTTTATTCTCTGGTTACTCTGATAGTTCCAAAAAAGGTCTCCGATTTCATCGAGACCTTAAGTGTGTTACCCTACGGTTCGAGAACACTCCACTCATGACCGAGATGAGGCTACGGTCAATGATCATCAGCGGGACCTGGATGCCCATAATGACCCCTGTGCATTCCGGATACCAACACCGATTAGACCTTGCGTCGTACAGCATTCCCTTTGTCAGCGATACTGGATTGTTCCGAGATTCGATCAATGACATCTTATGTCTGGTTCAACCTTGTTCTGAACAAATCCTTATTCACTCGTTCCCGTGATATTCATCCCCGTGACCTAGTCACACGCTGCAGCTTTATGGATGGAATCTCACCGAGTGGGCCCCGAGTATCTATCCATTACATGGATTGACAAATCCCGCTCTTGTAACAATACTCCTCAACATATCTCCACGGAATACCCAAGATACAACCGTTATGACCCGCATATTTCAGTCAGGTGGTGGGATGTAAGTCAAAGCATCCGAGTAGATAGCAATTATGCACGTACTCACGGTCAAAGGAATGGTCTACTACGTTCTGTAATTACAACACTGAACCTTCATAAGATTGATCATGTTGTAATGCTTGCTTTGGGTAATGTTCATCATGTCACTCATCCAGTGAGGTGACCTCATAGTCAAGAGATTTAATTGTTCATGATCGCGAAAAAACCACGACCATCATGTTGACCATGAACTAGTTATTGATATAGAGGCTAATTAGGAACTCTAGGGTTTTCTATACCACACATGTATCATTGTTTCACTGATATAGTTCTAGCACGGTATGAAACTGGTTATGAACTTGCTTAGATGTATTGGAAAAATCATATATTTTTTGCCTCTAGAGCATATATCCAACAGTCTCCCACTTGCACTAGAGTGCTAATAATCTAGCCGCATTTTCCCGATCATAACCATTGTGACGCCCCCAAAATCAGACCATGTACAGTAATCATACACGCAAGGTACACGATCGAGATTAGGGACTCACGGTGAGATATCACAACACAACTCTACAAAATAAAATAATACAAGCTATTTAATACAAGCCAGGGGCCACGAGGGCTCGAATACAACAGCTCGAGAGCACAAAGTTAGCGGAAGCAAAAGTATCTGAGTACAGACACAAGAATACAAGGTTGCCTTAAGAAGGCTAGCACAAATCACAACAGATCGAAAAAGGCGAGGCCTCCTGCCTGGTAACCTCCAAACTGCTCCTGGTCAACGGGGAACTCGACGTCGTAGAAGGCATCGGGGATCTTCACGTAGCGCTGGTCAGCATCGGGGATCTCCTGCTCCTGGACTCCAAGGCTCCAATCGTCGACTGCAGCGGCCGATCAGGCAAAACAAAAAGGGGGAAATAAAGCAAAGGTGAGTATCTAGCATACCCGCGAGTCTTACGTCCGCTACTAAGCATTTATGCATTTGTATCAATGGAAAGGGGAGGCTGTATATAGTGGACTGCAAGATAGAAATCAGAATAAGGGTAAGAAACTAGGCCTATCGAAGACTAGAATCTTCTGACGAGTCTTCCAGCACAAGATGAGCACAGCCAACAGTTTATATAAAGCATAAAGTAACAATGAAGCAGAAGTTGCTGCAACATTGTATAATAGTAAGTTGTAATGATTAATAATAATAATGCCTCCGAGTTCCCCTCCTCGACTTCCCTGCGAGGAAGAAGACCCGGAACCATACAGTTTAATAGTAGTAGTTTGTAGTGGTAAGGTCCAGGTTCAGCATAAAGCGTCCTGTTACCGTGGACACGGCTATTCGAATAGATTAAACTCCCTGCAGGGGTGCACTACTGTTCTTCCTGCACGCTCGGATCTCTAGGGTGGCGTACACCTTGCTAGGGAATGCCCCACCGAGGCTATCCGACACATCGCAGTTCATCCTAGGCTCAGCAGAGAGGCCATCCGCCGGACTATATCCTATGCGCCAAGGGGTCTAGGTCCCTCACCCTTGCACGCTCCTGCACGGTGCGAGTCTGGCGGGTGAAGAAAAAGCAAATCCAAACACACCTGCTGCAACAAATAAGACAACACGACTTCCCGGCGATCAGGCCGCAGTACTGCTGACGTCTGAAGAGCTTTCGGACGAACTACGACGCGGAGGGCCCACACCGTAATCCCACGTGTAGGTAGTGCGTACAGACCAACGGGTCTCTCAAGTGATCCGCCGAACCATTTAGCATTTTAATTAACCTGCGTGACAACCGTTATCGTTGCCTCGACTTAACTGAACCGCGGACAACGACAACAGTCAGGACCACCAGTACATCGGTGCCTGCCCTGTCGTCCCACCAAGTCTCTGCGGTTACCAACAAGGTGAACTGACTCCTTACCTTATCTCGCGTGTGCTCTTGGTAGAGCTCGACTTTCGTGGTTTGGTAACTCTCGCGAGATACGAGCAGGGGCCAAGCACGCCAGTAATGTCGGTCGTACCCTCCCTGACGCTCCCGACAATATACCGCTCGCGGGCACCGTTGGGTCGCCCGACTTCTTACCTTTAAGGACAACCGTTGCTCAGGTACCTAGAGCGGCTATACAGAGCCAACAACGAGTGGAGGTACGAGGATTACTCCTCGATAGCTCACACTTGATGGTGGCTCGGCAGAGCCGAGCTAGGGGACCTCAGGCGGTGTCTGCATTGTACCGTACCTGTTACAGTTAATATATAGTATCCGTGCTCACTCCCAGAGCGAGCACGGCCCGCTATCTAATCCTAGCTAACAATGCGCAGGGCTCACTGCTGAATAATGCATAATTATAATGGGCAGCATAGGATAAAGGAAGGTACATCAAGGGGCGACAAAATCAGGCTAGGCAATTGAATAGGATTGTAATCGGAGGAGCAGCAGTAACAATGCCTAGTGCAAGAAAGTACGGAAAAGATAGGCGATATCTGGGGAAGAGAATGGCTCTGCTTGCCTGGTAGCTCGACGGTAGGGGTACGGTCGTCGACGAAGTAGTCGTACCCAGCAACGGTGTAGTCGGCGGTAGCAGCGGGGTCTAACGGAGAATAAAGGGGGGAGAAACAATAAATACACGACAATAATAGCAATACAAATACAATAAATGGAAAACGCAATGTTAACGGTGTTCTAACGCAGTGCAATGCACATTTCTCGGAGCGGGAATTCATCCGGGGATGAAAAACCGGCTCCGGGTGATTATCGACAGACGGCCCGGAGGGGGGAATGTCGATGTTCGTTGTGTTAGAGGGGCGTGGTTGGTAAAAGAATATCGTATTCGTATTCATTATATTTTTCTGATCAATTTTGATGCATAAAATATTTTCATCGGAGTTACGGTTTAAAAGATATTGAATTTCAAAGTTTAAATCAATTTTAAAAGATTTTCTAAATTTCTTTTATTATTTAATTAGCAACATTATTCACAATAGTACTGACATGGTGGACCCACATGTCATAGACAGTGGTATTTAAATCAATTTATTTAATTTAATAAAATAGATAGGGCCCACATGTCATACACCTATTATCCATTAAATCAATTAATTTAGCTTATCAACCAGGGGGCCACCTGTCAGCCTAACAGGGACTAAAAACAATTATTTTTAATTTAGCAAAAGGCCAAGGGCCCACTTGTCATTTGCCCACATGTGCTAATTAAGTTATTTAATTTAACAGGGATTAACCTAAGGGATGGGGTCCACATGTAAGTGACTTAAAGGGTTATCTTAGCTTAATTTAAACAGGAAGTTTAATTAAGGGCCATGGCCCACTGTAAGTCACCCAGGGGGTGTTTAGGCTTAAACAGAGGTTAGCCCCATGGCCAGCCGTTTGTGCCCGTCGGCGAACAGGAGGCACGGCGGCGCTGTACTGGGGTGGCGCTACCGGCGGCGGCGAGACCAGCCAAGGGCACCCGCAGGTTGACCTCGCTCGAGCGCACCCAGGAGAGGCCACGGGAGGCCAGGGGGTGGCCGGAGACAGGGGCAACGGTGAGCACGGGTGGCGGCCGTGCCACGACGCTAATGGCAAACGGCGATTCACGACGAATTCCAACGCTTAACCTCACCAAAACGATCCTACGGCTCACTGGGAATGCACTGGAGTCACTAGCCCGGGCCAGAGGGGCTTGGGAGCGCGCGTATGGCCGACATGGAGGCGGACGGAGCATGTAACAGGGGGGAACGCGCTCGGGTCTTAGGGGGCAAGCAAGAGGAGTTAGGGAAGGAGTCGAAGCTCACCAGGGGTCCAACGGCAGTGACGGCGAGCTCGGAGGAGGCGTGTAGGCGGTGAATTTGGCCTGCGACCACGGCGGCCCAAGGTTGAAGACGATGAAGCTTCTGTCGTCTTGAGGGCGTCCGGGCCCGATTCCTTCCGCGGGTTGATGAAGACGATGGTGGCGCATGGGTTGGACACACCAGTTTTCTCTGGGGGCGAGGTTGGTCGCGCGCGCTCGCGAAGCCATGGCCATGGCGGCTCGGTGTGCAGAACTGGGAGGAGGGGGAGCAGTGGTGCAAGGGGTGGGAGGGGAATGGAGGGCCCCCTAAGGTTAGGGTTCTTGGCCAGGGGGTGCGTGGCACTTGTGCTCGCCGGTGAGCCGTGGGATGGCCGCCACGACACAGCCGGGGCCATGGATGGCCGCCACGGCTTCCCTCCCGTGAACAGGAGGTTAGGGATGGGGGGCGCCGGTTGGGCTGGGCCCAATGGAGGTTATTGCCCAGGCGACACTTAGCATTTTTTTTTCATTTTCAGCATTTCTTTTTTGTTTTCTTTTAGTTGTTTGTTTTGTTTAGCCACTATTTGAGTTATGTAAAATATGATAATTGCTTCAATATTTATATTGTAATTTACTATGCTGCTACAAAAAGTTTGGGCACCAATTAAATTCATTTGCAATTTTGTTTTATTTAAAAGGTGTGAAATGCTACTGTTTTGCTATTGTTTTGAGTTGTTTACATTATTTAAACCTTGTAATAAATTCCCAGTGTTATTTTAATATGATCTATTGATTATTATGTATTTAATAAAATTGGCTGAAAAATATTTGGTGAACTTTATTTTCCCCTATTTTTTTGGAAATTCCATTTGGGTTTGAATTCAATCTAGGCATGATCAAGGTTGATCATTATTAGCATAATCCTGATGACCTGGAATTAGATAATGTGATCACTGTAGCGTGACACCCGGGGTGTTACAAATCTCCCCCACTACAAAAAATTCTCGTCTCGAGAATTAAAGGTAGTGCAAGGGGTAATGATTTTGTTTCGTATTCTAACGATTCTTCTGGTACTGTTGCCCTTCTCGAAGAAGTTTATCCTTCTCGTTGACGTCTTCATCTCTCTGCATCAGTGCATCTCGAGGGGTTGTCATCCTTCCTTCAGGGTCTTCATCGTACCTACGGATAGCTAGGAGGGGACACTTAGAGGGTCGAATCGACACAAGGTTAATCAACCGGGGCATTCCGAGGGAATGAGGTACAGAGTATCCCTCGAGTTTAAACTCAAGGGAACACATCGAGGGAAACAAAAGAAGATATAAGAAGGTTCAAGCGGATAGGAAAGCATTCGATGCCAATGACGGAAGATGAAAAGGGGTCCAGAGCATCAGGCATAAGCACTGAGTCTGATATTGAACTGAATATCACAAGGTAGAGGACTCGTGAATTGCATACGAGGTCAAGCAAGAGGAATAACCTCGAGAACAGAAAGGTACAGGAGAGTCAGGTTTCGATCCTGTGGAACTGTGGGTTATGGGCCCACATTGAATAAGAATAGTGGTGACAAACAATGCTATCAGGTTGCAAAGTAAGTCAGAGAATAGCTTGTTAGCTATGTCGGCAATCAACATCAGTGCCAAGGGCGAGGGAAGCAGAGAACCATTTTCCTGCTCGTTAAGACGAGGCGGACCAATTGGCAAAGTTCTTGTCCATCGGTGGTCACCGAAAAGTCATCAACAATAGTAACATGTTGTACGGACAAAGTAGTACACCGAGGTGTTTACATAAGCAGGGAATTATCACTGCTTAGATAATTTATATTAAAATAAAGTTCAAACAGACCAATGGAAAGGAAAATGTGATGATACACAAGTATCGGGTGTATATCTTTCCCAAGGGAAAGCAGAACAAGAAATAAATGATCAAGTTTGTATTGGCCGGGAGTCAAAGGATGTTGTCGATGATAAGACAAATCATCGAGGGGCAAGGATGGTTTTTCTCACCATGAATTCAATTAACACCTGGAAGAAGGCAAAATGTTGATGATGACCACGACACTTTATGTCGAAAGGTTTAAAGAAAATACAATCGAACAACGACGACATCAAGCAAAAGGAATGGTTAAGCGAAAGTATTCGGTGTTCCCGGTTGACGACAACCCAGAACCATGAAATGGCTACGGCAGGGAAAGGTATTGTTTCATCAAAATTCATAAGATGTAGTGCAAAGGTATGATATCCTCGAGATACTAGGGGTAATACTCGAAGGTAGAATGGTGGATCATAGGTGCGGCAGAATTCATACCAAGGGGAGAATTATCTTTACGAGAAGCTTTCATGATAAGTTCTACATCGTATCCATGGGCATGAACACAAGTTCAAGGTCGACTCCCACTTCTTTAATGCATAGCCTCTCATTCACTTCTCGCTGTCGATGAATTTGTAGCGTTCAAAAGTTTATCTGGCATAACACCAGTAGAGTAAGAACCGTAGAAGTTCATGGGTTCAGACAGATGGATGAAGCATAGATACAACCCATAGGGACATTTTACGGATCTATACGACAAACAATAGGAACAAGAGATACAAGTTTGAAAGCAAAAGGCCGATGACACAGACCAGATGATACCGTTCGCCAAAGGCATTTCGTATCAGGGTAAGCTCGTCAATGATTTATGACACAAAGGGACGGCAGGTAGTAATCCACCAAAAAGGTCAGGCGGCGTATAGAGAGTCTGGGGCGAATATCGGTACTCAACCATAATAAGAAAGAATGCCAAAGCATTGGAGATAAAAGCATCGAAATAATTCGATGGAATTATGACTTCCATATCGGTGTATCAGATTCAGCTACATCGATCAAATATTAATAAGTTGAATATAAGCTTGACGGTTAATCAATCAAGGTTCGATTTACCGAGAACCAGCTCAGGTCCGGAGTGACGTCTGAGCCAGAAGAATGGATTCATAGGGATCAACTGATGATTATGTGCACTGGCACACACGATGATTCAACAGATCAGAATGGCAATGCCAAGGGAGGTCATCAAAGACTACATGACAAACGTGATTAATCATAGTGCAAGCAGGTAAGAAGAATCTCCAAAGCAGTAGGCTGCCGAGGATTGACGCGAGATCGAATAGTATTTCAAAGTATTTTGGGAATCACAAGAACCACTTAGGATGAACGGATCCTCGTTAAATGTGAGGAATTATCCGCATGGTGAAAAGAAGATGCAATGCAGTAGGCTCAAAGGATTCCCGAAACAACAGAAAGTATTTCGATGCATCTTGTGAACACAAGAGCAA
Source organism: Bromus sterilis (assembly GCA_950022295.1). Taxonomy (NCBI): domain Eukaryota; kingdom Viridiplantae; phylum Streptophyta; class Magnoliopsida; order Poales; family Poaceae; genus Bromus; species Bromus sterilis. Next base: position 337,902,295 of record OX465596.1, on the reverse strand, counting down.
CTGGGATTGAATGGATGAACGGAACGTGTATGTGGTTATACATACAAACTTATCAGTGGCAGTGAATTGTAAGGGTGATCGGCACATATGGTCTCAGGAATTTTATCGGAGAGTAATCTTTGGAATATTCTCGTGAAGCAAGCGATCATCTGTAACGTGGGGCTCTCCGGGAGAAATTAGTCACGAGAACCTAATGTCAGAGTTAGAAAAATCTTTAACCCGAAAGAGAAGAGAGATAAGAGTCCCAGAGTAAAGGTGCGGAGAAAAAGATCCTATTACCACCCAGTTTGCGACGTGGGCCGATAAGCCACACAACACTGTTAGTATGGTAGTTTTGCAAAGACTAGACTCGACTTCGACCAAGGAGTTGAAAGGGGGTGTCCTACAGGCAGTCGGCTCTGATACCAACTTGTGACGCCCCCAAAATCAGACCGTGTACAGTAATCATAAACGCAAGGTACACGATCGAGATTAGGGACTCACAGTGAGATATCACAACACAACTCTACAAAATAAAATAATACAAGCTATTTAATACAAGCCAGGGGCCACGAGGGCTCGAATACAACAGCTCGAGAGCACAAAGTTAGCGGAATCAAAAGTATCTAAGTACAATCACAAGAATACAAGGTTGCCTTAAGAAGGCTAGCAAAAATCACAACAGATCGAAAAAGGCGAGGCCTCCTGCCTGGGAACCTCCAAACTGCTCCTGGTCAACGGAGAACTCGACGTCGTAGAAGGCATCGGGGATCTTCACGTAGCGGTGGTCAGCATCGGGGATCTCCTGCTCCTGGACTCCAAGGCTCCAATCGTCGACTACAGCGGCCGATCAGGAAAAACAATAAACGGGAAATAAAGCAAAGATGAGTATCTAGCATACCCGTGAGTCTTACGTCCGCTACTAAGCATTTATGCATTTGTATCAATGGAAAGGGGAGGCTGTATATAGTGGACTGCAAGATAGAAATCAGAATAAGGGTAAGAAACTAGGCCTATCGAAGACTAGCATCTTCTGACGAGTCTTGCAGCACAAGATGAGAACAACCAACAGTTTATATAAAGCATAAAGTAACAATGAAGCAGAAGTTGCTGCAACATTGTATAATAGTAAGTTGTAATGATTAATAATAATAATGCCTCCGAGTTCCACTCCTCGACTTCCCTACGAGGAAGAAGACCCGAACCATACAGTTTAATAGTAGTAGCTTGTAGTGGTAAGGTCCAGCTTCAGCATAAAGCGTCCTGTTACCATGGACACGGCTATTCGAATAGATTAAACTCCCTGCAGGGGTGCACTACTGTTCAGCCTGCACGCTCGGATCTTCAGGGTGGCGTACACCTTGTTAGGGAATGCCCCACCGAGGCTATCCGACACATCGCAGTTCATCCTAGGCTCAACAGAGAGGCCATCCGCCGGACTATATCCTATGCGCCAAGGGGTCTAGGTCCCTCACCCTTGCACGCTCATGCACGGTGCGAGTCTGGCCGGTGAAGCAAAAGCAAATCGAAACACACCTGCTGCAACAAATAAGACAACACGACTTCCCGGCGATCAGGCCGCAGTACTGCTGACGTCTGAAGAGCTTTCGGACGAACTACGACGCGGAGGGCCCACACCGTAATCCCACGTGTAGGTAGTGCGTACAGACCAACGGGTCTCTCAAGTGATCCGCCGAACCATTTAGCATTTTAATTAACCTGCGTGACAACCGTTATCGTTGCCTCGACTTAACTGAACCGCGGACAACGACAACAGTCAGGACCACCAGTACATCGGTGCCTGCCCTGTCGTCCCACCAAGTCTCTGCGGTTACCAACAAGGTGAACTGACTCCTTACCTTATCTCGCGTGTGCTCTTGGTAGAGCTCGACTTTCGTGGTTTGGTAACTCTCGCGAGATACGAGCAGGGGCCAAGCACGCCAGTAATGTCGGTCGTACCCTCCCTGACGCTCCCGACAATATACCGCTCGCGGGCACCGTTGGGTCGCCCGACTTCTTACCTTTAAGGACAACCGTTGCTCAGGTACCTAGAGCGGCTATACAGAGCCAACAACGAGTGGAGGTACGAGGATTACTCCTCGATAGCTCACACTTGATGGTGGCTCGGCAGAGCCGAGCTAGGGGACCTCAGGCGGTGTCTGCATTGTACCGTACCTGTTACAGTTAATATATAGTATCCGTGCTCACTCCTAGAGCGAGCACGGCCCGCTATCTAATTCTAGCTAACAATGCGCAGGGCTCACTGCTGAATAATGCATAATTATAATGGGCAGCATAGGATAAAGGAAGGTACATCAAGGGGCGACAAAATCAGGCTAGGCAATTGAATAGGATTGTAATCGGAGGAGCAGCAGTAACAATGCCTAGTGCAAGAAAGTACGGAAAAGATAGGCGATATCTGGGGAAGAGAATGGCTCTGCTTGCCTGGTAGCTCGACGGTAGGGGTACGGTTGTCGACGAAGTAGTCGTACCCAGCAGCGGTGTAGTCGGCGGTAGCAGCGGGGTCTAACGGAGAATAAAGGGGGGAAACAATAAATACACGACAATTATAGCAATACAAATACAATAAATGGAAAACGCAATGTTAACGGTGTTCTAACGCAGTGCAATGCATGTTGCTCGGAGCGGGAATTCATCCGGGGATGAAAAACCGGCTCCGGGTGATTATCGACAGACGGCCCGGAGGGGGGAATGTCGATGTTCGTTGTGTTAGAGGGGCGTGGTTGGTAAAAGAATATCGTATTCGTATTCATTATATTTTTCTGACCAATTTTGATGTATAAAATATTTTCATCGGAGTTACGGTTTAAAAGATATTGAATTTCAAAGTTTAAATCAATTTAAAAAGATTTTCTGAATTTCTTTTATTATTTAATTAGCAACATTATCCACAACCTTATCCACAACAGTACTGACAGGGTGGACCCACATGTCATAGACAGTGGTATTTAAATCAATTTATTTAATTTAATAAAACAGATAGGGCCCACATGTCATACACCTAGTATCCATTAAATCAATTAATTTAGCTTATCAACCAGGGGGCCACCTGTCAGCCTAACAGGGACTAAAACTATTATTTTTAATTTAGCAAAAGGACTAGGGACCACTTGTCATTTCCCCACATGTGCTAATTAACTTATTTAAATTAACAGGGATTAACCTAAGGGATGGGGTCCACCTGTAAGTGACTTAAAGGGTTATCTTAGCTTAATTTAAACAGGCAGTTTAATTAAGGGCCATGGCCCACTGTAAGTCACCCAGGGGGTGTTTAGGCTTAAATAGAGGTTAGCCCCATGGCCAGCCGTTTGTGCCCGCCGGCGAACAGGAGGCACGGCGGCGCTGTACCGGGGTGGCGCTACCGGCAGCGGCGAGACCAGCCAAGGGCACCAGCAGGTTGACCTCGCTCGAGCGCACCCAGGAGAGGCCACGGGAGGCCAGGGGGTGGCCGGAGACAGGGGCAACGGTGAGCGCGGGCGGCGACCGTGCCACGACGCTAATGGAAAACGGCGATTCGCAACAAATTCCAACGCTCAAGCTCACCAAATCGATCCTACGGCTCACTGGGAACACGCTAGAGTCACTAGCCTGGGCCAGAGGGGCTTGGGAGCGCGCGTATGGATGACATGGCGGCGACCGGAGCATGTAACAGGGGGGAACACGCTCGGGTCTTAGGGGGCAAGCAAGAGGAGTTGGGGAAGGAGGCGAAGCTCACCAGGGGTCCAACGGCGGTGACGGCGAGCTCGGAGGAGGCGTGTAGGCGGTGAATTTGGCATGCGACCACGGCGGCCCGAGGTTGAAGACGATGAAGCTGCTGTCGTCCGGGCCCGATTCCTTCCGCGGGTTGATGAAGACGATGGTGGCGCATGGCTTGGACACACCAGTTTGGTCTGGGGGCGAGGTTGGCCGCGCGCGCTCGCGAAGCCATGGCCATGGCGGCTCGGGTGCAGATTTGGGAGGAGGGGGAGCAGTGGTGCAAGGGGTGGGAGGGGAATGGAGGGGCCCCTAGGGTTAGGGTTCGGGGCCAGGGGGTGCGGGTCACTTGTGCTCGCCGGTGAGCCGTGGGATGGCCGCCACGGCACGGCCGGGGCCATGGATGGCCGCCACGGCTTCCCTCCCGTGAACAGGAGGTTAGGGATGAGGGGGCGCCGGTTGGGCTGGGCCCAATGGGGGTTATTGCCCAGGCGACACTTAGAATTTTTTTGTCATTTTTAGCATTTCTTTTTCGTTTTCTTTTAGTTGTTTGTTTTGTTTAGCCACTATTTGATTTATGTAAAATATGATAATTGCTTCAATATTTATATTATAATTTAATATGCTGCTACAAAAAGTTTGGGCACCAATTAAATTCATTTGCAATTTTGTTTTATTTAAAAGGTGTCAAATGCTACTGTTTTGCTATTGTTTTGAGTTGTTTACATTATTTAAAACTTGTAATAAATTCCCAGTGTTATTTTAATATGATCTATTGATTATTATGCATTTAATAAAATTGGTTGCAAAATATTTGGGTGAACTTTATTTTCCCCTAATTTTTTGGAAATTCCATTTGGGTTTGAATTCAATCTAGGCATGATCAAGGTTGATCATTATTAGCATAATCCTGATGACCTGGCATTAGATAATGTGATCATTGTAGCGTGATACCCGGGGTGTTACAACCATCTTATCACATAAGTGGTCATTGATCATGCTTACTCATGGAAGAGGGTTCGTCAACGACGTGCAGCAATTCAGATTCGTATGTTTCCTTTGCAACTAGCATAGGTAAACTAGTTTGACATGCCACTCATTATCATATAATGGTTGGATATAAGTTTCGCGGGAGAGTGAGACTATTATTTCACAGTATCCTTCAGTGATCCTTTGGTTCAGTCTTCAGAAGACTTATCCAGCGTCACATATATTGGGAAATACACTCAGCCAGAAGTCCAAACTTCTTACGCCTAACTTTTATCCATACGTCTACTTTCTTTAGTAGTATTATGTTTGTAGTGCCGTGAATCTTGCTCACTTTTCTTTCATGTCTTTGGTGATGTCTCTAATTCCATATAGGCCCATAATATGGCTTGCAATATTAATCTTGCATTACATTCAAGTCTATTATCTTTTTATACTTTAGAGCATAGTCCTCAGTATTCCTCATATACTGAATTCATGGACTTTATTCCGATTCTGTGTTTTACTCCTAAAGCACATCGGAATCTGTTCTTCTTCCAAGAACTTTTGAGTCATTCTGTTGTTGGATTCACAATGCATGTTATACGGTAGAATCATATGTCAAAGTACATATGAGATCACATGTCCTAGTACATGGTGCATCTCTATTATTCCATCAAGACATTGCTTGTGATATTTGGATTTCATCCGTTATATAATTTCTAGCTACAAGTACCTGTTTCTTGTCTAGAAGATTATTCCAACTTTTCTTTGTTTCATCATACGTATCTATCACTATAGATTTCAACGTGTGATGTGTTTAGTACTTCATATAAAGGAAGATTCTTGTAATCTTGCGTTTTATCTACCTTATGTTATATATATATATATCATAATGCATATACGTGCATATGAGACGATTCTCCATATACATATATCATTCGCATGTCCATATATACATACATGTGATCATTTTCCACATATGTCATAACATGCATGTCTGAGATAATGATCATGCTCCCACTCAAATATATCCATCATATACTCGTATATTTGTGGTTCAATTTTCATCAAGTCATTGTATTGTTACTATGTCTTACATAATGACAATGCTCCCAAAGCTCGCACTCAGAAAATTCCCTCTGCATTCTAAGTTTCTGGAAGTCTTCAAAGCTCCCACTCAGTTTCATGAAACTGCAGGCCCACTCAATATTTTGGTCATTCACAAAAAATCACTTGATCAAATGAAGGTTGAGGGTTCCTGTCTTGAGGTACTACAGTCCATCCTTCCAACGAAATAAACCTTCGTCATGCCCATTGCAATTCTCTTTCAAATCCCAATTTGACTGAGACGCAATTTCAGGCTATGGTCCATGGTAGTGTAAATGAAATATTTTATTGATTAAAGCGTTCCTACGTTTCCGCAGTCAATCACCATTGAACTTTGGTCATAACCGTTTTATGAACCAAAATTATGCCTTATACCCGTTACATTATTCTCAATAACTTTCCAGTTTGTCGAGGATACGAAATAACCGATTTATTTCACAGACCGCGAGCCATCCTATATGTAACTCAATATTATTTCATTTCTCCGCGTGTTCTAGGCTACCATCATTCCTTTGCGTTTCAAGCAATGTTATTCCTTTTGTTTTATTAAGAAGACTCGTGCTTATTGTTCTGTACAGAACGTATTCATGAGGACCTTCTAAATTCAACTAAGGCTTCAACTCATATACCAATACCAATCGTCTTAGGCATATCCTTCCTTATATAGCGTCATTACAACGGAACACGCTTCCGTTGCAATACTCTGATATTCTGAAGGCAAGGTCCAATACCTTGGTCAAAGTTTCCATTATCTCCCATTGGATCTGTGTCGAGAGACTTCTTCTCGCACTACCAATCAAGCAACACAAATTTTATTATTCAGGGAGAATATGTAATTTCAATTGCTTGTAGCTTTATCACAAATAAATTCTTTCTTTAAGAAACTTTATAACACCATCAATTATGGAGCTATCTTGTCTCATTAGATTCAGGATGGTTTCCTATTCATGAAGTGGGTGTTTTAACTTAATGAATTAAACAACCTTGTTCGTTAATAATTTTAGTGCAAGGGGAAAGAACGTTTAGACCATACTACAGTTTAGTATGACTACGAATGGTATAAGTAGTCTAGCACTTTAAACTTCCATCGTAATTTACGGTACAACTTCCACAAGTCTCCCATTATGTCATCTTTAATACTTATCACTCGGATAGCGTAGTGATTTGTATCCTTATATTCTACTTCACACTGTGATTCCTGAATCTCAGTTTTATGATCTCAAGTGAATACAACTTTCAATTAATCATATGAAGTATTTAATGATAACTCATGTGCCCATTTAGTACATCATTTATGTATAATGATTGGCACAAGTTCTGCTTGCTAGAACCTTGTCATGGTCATATTTATTGCAAAGGTTCATAGATCGTGTATCTAATCCACCTCATGCAATCAAGTTATGACTTTTATTTGATAATGAACTCACAAGTTAATAGATCATACATTTAATGAATTCATCAGTTATGAAATCACCTTATGCAATCAAATCTTTGACTTGTTATAATCAAGACAACTTTCATTAAACATTGAATATTACTTGACAATAATAGCAGTATTAAAAATGCTTTCTACCAGGACATAAATCAAGACGTAATCAAAGTATAAGCACACTTTATTAATTTAACCAGAACAACTGACTTGTCTCATTACATGAATAACTTTGTCTCGCGAGATGCAAAACACTCAACTAAGTGTTCATACTATATGATTACATAAGATTTATCTAATACTTTTAAGTATCTCCTATGATAGATGTCTCAGCGGAATCCATGCTGGCCATCAACTGACTTGATATCCATCAACCCTTGATTTCACCTCTTCCCGTCCATGCAACGGCAGGTCCTGTTTTCATAAAACAGAATAAGTATCAGATACTCATTAACTGCAAGTGTTGTATAAGGGAACAAACATTTATAAAGTATATCAAGTATATACCTTCTCCATCCATGACTTTTGCATCCTCGATAGGAGCAATGTCTGCAACCAAGAGATTAGTCATGAAGTTCTGGAGACTCATATTAGCTCCACTTCCGACATAGCTATGAACATAATCACCATAACTCGAAGGAAGCGAGTGCAATAACGTGTTTATTGCAAACTCTTCTGTGGTGGTTTCGTTCATTGTCCAATATTCATAGTCCTCCACCAGGGTCAGGTACATCTCATGCATCCTGCCTAAGTGATCATCAAGGCTTGTGTGTTCTTCCATCATTGTAGATAGAAACTTGCTTTCTAATTCAAATCTGGAAACTCTGAACTCACGTATGAACATTGTCTTTAGCATGTCCATCATGTCATATGAGCCAGTGTCCTGAAACTGAATACCCAAATCCCCTGACATGCTGAAAATCATGACATTCCTGACTACGGAGCACTTCTGTCGGCGAGCATAATGATCAAGTATCTCCTGATCGCCAACATCGTCGTACGGATGTTCTTCCACATGCATTTCTATTGTGAACAAGATGTTTGCTCTTTTGAGCGAAGTCCTAAGGCATGAGTACCGGTCAGCAAAGTTTGACCCATCTACTCTAAGTCTTTCACCCTCCATGAAGAAAGATAATTCACGTTGCTCTAGTGCATTCATTTTCTACAAACATAATTGCAAGAAACACAATTAAGACTAGTTCACAACAATGAGTTCATATAATCATATTATAAATGAGCTTGCACTAAAACAATCATCCCTAAGAAGTTTTAGTGATTACATGATCCAGATTCACTGTCCGCCCTCGAATATCCCACAGCCGACGGGTCAGTTTCAAAGGTAGACAATAACTTGTGCGATCACATTATCTGTATATTGTGACTCATGCTCGATCTTTTGATCTCTAGTATTCCGAGGCCATATCTGCATATGCTAGGCTCGCCAAATTAACCTCCATGTTATATGCTGCTCAGCAAGGCCATATCTGCATATGCTAGGCTTGCCGAACCCAACCTAATGCGAACGTCGTTTAATATGTGTGACACCCGATATGTACGGAATGTCGGCCATATGGGAGATCCTTCCAGGTGGTGCACACTTTGGTAGAATACTTGTTTTTGTCTTTGTTGAGGGATCATCTTATCACATGCTACCATCATGTATCCTATACTAGCAGGTTTTAAGATGTCTAAGCTATGGCAACACTAAGTCTACAGTGTCTCCATTTGAGTTTGTTTTATCATGATGACGTTTACTACTTACTAGTAACACATAGCAAAGCTATCACTACATCACAATCAAACAAACGATAGCCCCCACTTAGCAATACAAAGTTTAGACGATCTAGTTGTATATTGCAAGTTTTACGTGGCTGCTAGGGCTTTCATAGTTAAACAAGTTTTAACCTACGAGTCAACCACAACGTCAACCATACGATTGTCTCTATTACACCCCTCACGGGGCCCTCCGTTGCAAATGCCACATCTGCTAAAGTAGAGAGACAGACACCCCCAAGAGCCACTTTATACGGTACAAGCCGCATGTCAAGCGTGAAACCAGTCTCGCGTAAGAGTACGTGCAAGGTCGGTTGGGGGCCGCTTCATAAAACGATGCCGGAGATGTGAACAAGTACACGTGGGAGGGTAACAATCATACAATCAACGCCCACATCCCCGATGTGTTCTATCCGTATAGTAATACTAAGCATAGACCTAGCTCTGATACCACTGTTGGGGTGCGCAGCGGAAAACACAAATTTTTCCTAACTAGCGTTTCCCATAACCCAAGATCTACCTAGCCGTATTACCGTAACGGAAAGGAGTGCGGAATAACATACCTCGGGGTGTAGTCCGTTGCGCGGGAAACGTTCCCGCAAACGTGGCTGGTGTAGTCGAACAAGTTTCACAACCCCCTGGCTGTGTTAAGCACCCGGATGGGTGTAGTGCCACACGTGTAGCACCTCGTAGTACTCGCGCACGTACGAGACTTGATGACGACCTCTGTTCTCCGATCCAGCGAAGGTGGCGGAAGCAGACCTCCGGACGGAGCTTCGGCAGCATGACGGCCTCCGATTCTAGAAGAGATGCCTCAATTCCACTAGAAGCTCACACTAGGGAGCCCACCGTGGAAGAGACGAGGAAGGGGAGAAGACCGGAGAAAACCGATCTCAATTCGGAGTAAATTTGAATTTATCACGAATTATTGTATATTTAATATGTGCACCATAGCCCACTTTATATAGGGGGAGGGGAGGGAGTTAACCCCCCTCCCTTAGTAATGTGGGACTATCCCACATGCCAAGGGGGGGAGGGCGCCGGCCATGGCGGGAGGGGGCGCCACCCTCATGGGCCCTAGGGCCCATGGCGCCTCCCCCTCCTTTCCTTTTTTTTCTTTTTTCTTTTTCCCTTTTATTTTCCCCTAATGGGCATTTTTCTCCACTAAGGCCCATTGCACATATTAATTAGAAATAAAATGTTTTTAATTATTAATTCAATTAATCAATAACTAAAACATATTATTCCATCTCTCGGTGCTCCTGAACATCTTCCGGCTCACTCCGAAACTTCTTCAGTTCAACACGGAACTTCTCCGATGTTTTTTCCTTTATTCTCTGGTTACTCCGATAGTTCCAAAAAAGGTCTCCGATTTCATCGAGCCCTTAAGTGTGTTACCCTACGGTCCGAGAACACTCCACTCATGACCGAGATGAGGCTACGGTCAATGATCATCAGCGGGACCTGGATGCCCATAATGACCCCTGTGCATTCCGGATACCAACACCGATTGGACCTTGCGTCGTATAGCATTCCCTTTGTCAGCGATACTGGATTGTTCCGAGATTCGATCAATGACATCCTATGTCTGGTTCAACCTTGTTCTGAACAAATCCTTATTCACTCGTTCCCGTAATATTCATCCCCGTGACCTAGTCACACGTTGCAGCTTTATGAATGGAATCTCACCGAGTGGGCCCCGAGTATCTATCCATTACATGGATTGACAAATCCCGCTCTTGTAACAATACTCCTCAACATATCTCCATGGAATACCCAATATACAACCGTTATGACCCGCATATTTTAGTCAGGTGGTAGGATGTAAGTCAAAGCATCCGAGTAGATAGCAATTATGCACGTACTCATGGTCAAAGGAACGGTCTACTACGTTTTGTAATTACAACACTGGACCTTCATAAGATTCATCATGCTGTAATGCTTGCTTTGGGTAATGTTCATCACGTCACTCATCCAGTGAGGTGACCTCATAGTCAAGAGACTTAATTGTCCATGATCGCGAAACCACGACCATCATGTTGATCATGAACTAGTTATTGATATAGAGGCTAACTAGGAACTCTGGGGTTTTCTATACCACACATGTATCATTGTTTCACTGATATAGTTCTAGCACGGTATGAAACTGGTTATGAACTTGCTTAGATATATTGGAATAATCATATATTATTTGCCTCTAGAGCATATATCCAACACTTTTCATATGGGCGCGACGATCGAGTAGCCTACTTCCATCACAATGAAGTTTGGTTAAATTTTGGTTCGTTAAATTATTGTTTTTTGTAACATGACAATTTTAATTTGTAGTGCATGCCATTATTTTGAATCATGGTAAATTTATTTTATGTTGCATGCAATCTTTTTTATTTTAGGCACGACAATTTAATTTCTGTTACATGATAATTTCATTTCTTGGATCATGACAATTTAAGTTTTCAGACCATGTCAAATAAAATTCTTTATCATGTCAAATTTAGGTTTAGATCATGGTAAATCAAGGTTAAACAATATGATAAATTTATTATTGGACCATGGCAAATGTAGTTTTTATAGAGTTTCTAATTTTAATTTATACCATGACAAATTTAGTTGCTTCAACCATGTCCAATTTAGTTTTTGGACCATGGTAAAATTTAGTTTTGGACCATAGCAATATTTAGGGTTTCGACCATGACAAACAAGTCTAGCATGGAATTTTTTAGAGATCATGGCATATTTCACAATAAAAAAATTCCTCCTCGCGCAATGTCTTGACCCTTTCCATTTTATCTTTTTTGATCAAATAGCATTTATAATTTCTAAATAGTGTTCCATATAGTTCACAGTAATTTTATTAAAAAAATTAACTTTTCTTGCACCTATAGTGTTACATTCATCTTCCTCTTTTATAGGGCAAAATAAATTTATAGCTTTTTGTTTAAACTTTTATACTTATCACGTTAAAACTGTGTCTTTTTTGGCCCAAGTGAAGGACCCGTTGAGTGTCACCTTAAAACTGGATACTGGATCGTAGCGAACATAAGAATTTGCTCGATCCCTCTCTTTAGAGCAACCTTCCCGTTCGCTTCACTTAGGCATGATCCAAAATCTCGTAGCTCGTGGATATAATAAGCCCTTGATAACTCAGTTGTTAAGTTTGTAGTTCGCTTCTTAAGGAGTTAACTAGTAAGCTTGCACGTGTAACTGTAGAAAAGAAATCATGTGATTTAAATTATATAAAGTAAATGTATTATATTCAAAGTAAAATGCCCGTTGCTACGAGAGACATATGCAATCTTATCCCAATAAGCACCTTCGAAAGACCGCGTCGACAAATCTTAAAATTACAATGTTAATGATACACGTATAACATCTTATTTCATTGTAAAACCTATAACTTGCACAAGTCTTCGGCGGGGCATATGATCTACTGCACACTGGACAGAACCGGTTGCACACACAACAAGATGTATAAATTGCTAAGCTCATGATGGTCACTCGTCCCTCATGCTGAGAGAAAGTTATCATGCAATCAAGGTCCCAAAAGTATATCATTTCATTCACAATCACGTGTACGTTTGTAATTATCTATATAGTACATCTTTAACAAATAAGCCAAGCCAGAAACTGCAAAACTGTGCTTTAAGACAAGATGATACAAACATCACATGAGCCACACAAACGAAATCAATCTCTTCAAGTTGCAGGTTCTGAAACATAAGATGTGAGGTGACAGGTGGGCTGGCCTTTGTCAAGGTGATGACTTGCTCCTCGTTAATGGGCATGGAGACCATCGTTGATTTTTATCACTTATGCTATGCTTCTAGCCAATTTCTCAAACCTCGAGACATGCCAGGTCTGATGTCTTCTTCAGTTATGGATATTCATTGACAACCGAGAAATGGGGTGCCTACGTTCAGGAGGAAGATGAATGTCTCTTGGATCTTGTTTGTAATGTTCTTTATGTGTGAGGGTCTTCCATGTATCTGTCTATTTTTATACCCATTTAGCCTGAAACGATCCTCGCTATCTATGGTCTTGCTTGCTAGATTCTGTTCCTGTGCACTATTGAATGTTGAGAACTTTAGCCAGACTTCTATAAGGATGCCTTCTGCTCAAAAGGGCATATACAAGGCAACATGACAATGGGTATGTTATTCAGTTATAAATAAATTGAAGTATTGAGCATTTAAACCGTAGATAAATGTAATCAAAGGATGGACGCATGGATATTTACATGAGAAGAGAATTGGCTAATCTAATCAAGTTTAAATAATGAAGTGGCAACAATAAACTTAACAGAAGGAAAACCTAATGGTAATGTTGGTGATAAATACAACTGAATTATGTCTAACCCTATTGCAGAAGGGATATTCATTTTTAATTTCTTGGCCAAGTAAAACACATAAACTGTGACACACATGAATCAGGATCAGGGGAGACCTATTTTCCAGCATGGTGTCGACAAAATTAATCCATTAAACCAAACAATAAATGATTAAAGATCATATGAGCACATAAAGTATTTTTGTGAGGGTTTCACCAGCTAGATTGGTCAAACTCAATTCATGTGATTACAGTAAATACTAAATAGTGAAGTTGCAAGATTCAGTCCATGTGATTCATCATACCTAAGTCACGGATGGTTGCGCAGGAAGAGGCCGGCGACGGCCGACGGTCGGCTTGCAAACGATTTCAGTTGATGATAGTGGTTGAGGGCCTCCTCAGACGAAGACAATTGAGGATGGACACATAGTGCAAGGTTGGTGCCGGCAGTCACACCCGGTTGGTCCACTCCTCAAGAGATGACCGCGGTGGAAGGTATGATTCCTGAAAAGCCACTCTCTATCAAACTTTGTACATGCCATTTAACTTCTCTAGCCTCCTGGAAGTCTACCCACCAATAAGTTTCACAAATTGCAAGTACATGTCTTCTAATTATTATTTTTACAGGATCCAATACCATGTATTTGTAAATAAAACAACTTGCAATGCTTCAGTCAAACGATATGGTACTCTGTAACCTTCTTTGAATGATACTTGTAACGACAAGATTGCAATCAAAGCAGAACAAAACAAGACACAGAGAAAGATTTGGTGGGGAGGGGAAGCGATCCATACCATGAGCAAGGCGGAGATCCATCGGCTCATCGATGCGGAGGTCTTGCGGCGCATCAAGGCAGAGGTCCAATGGCTCATCGAGGCGGAGGGGAAGATGTCAGTACTTTCATGTGTAAACAGTGAGATGTTAGTATTTTCATGTGAAAGCATTTAAATTGACAGTAAAGTTACTGTCCCAAGGACTTGAGCAGTGTTACATTTTCCTCTTGCTTTTCCCATTTTGAGAGATATTGGAATACTTGGCAGCTCACAAAAAAAAGGTCGATTAAGCTTCCGAAAGTTAGCGGCTGCAAAATAAATAAATAACATAAAACACGTTAAGTTCCATAATTGTTTTTCTCAACATAATAATCCATGGCAAACATAACCTGGCCAAGTAATAGATATCCTTCATTTAGCTCTGCTCAAAGGGTGACACCAATCCTTGCCTCTTGATGCTCTCTCCTCCCTCAACCTTGTGGCTCCTCTAAGAGCAACCACCAATTAGAAATGTCAAACTCTTTTCATCGGACATCGAGGCACATAAATTTCCACCACTCGTGTCATGTTTAAACAGTGGGAAAGTTATTAAATTGGTCCATCAATAATATACTTCAACTTCCTAATACCTCACTTGCTCCTAAGTCCAGTAAGAACACGCAAATTTCTAGTTCAAAAATATCTAACTAACTATCAGACAACTAAAATTGGATTTCTAAGGCACAAAAAACTTTTATGTAATATTATGAAAGCAAGATATGATCTCTGAAAAATAACCCACTAACTATGCAGGCTCAAACCAAAAATTGTTTGTATCATGGTAAATAAAATGCATTAAATCCATAGAGCACTTGCGAAGGAAAAATATTATTTTCTTTGTGCGGTTTGGACATACAAACTAAAACATGAGGTATGCACAAATTCCAACCCTTATATAGTAAGTAGTATTTCAGTACAAATAGTAATTACTCAATACCTGGAGATTCATCTTTGAAGCAACATGAAGCTTGTGCGTGCCCAGGAAAACAGAAGACAATAGAGGGTTAAAGCCAACTCTGGTACACTTAAATCACTTAATAAAACGCGGCAAACCACTTGATAAATGGTACTCCCTCCGTTTCAAAATAACTGTCTCAACTTTGTACTAGCTCTAGTACAAAATTGTACTAAGGCCATGACAGTTATTTTGGAACGGAGGTAGTAGTAAATAGCAGTGCAAGTACGCCAAAACTGGGATAGCATATAAACAAAAATTTAGACAGCCGATAGTATTGTGTGGTATCATATTTTTCAGAGAAAACTAATTAACCATAAGGTACAAAAAATTTAAGTATCATATTAAATCATTGATGTTATTGATACGTCTCAAGCGTATCTACTTTTCCAAACGCTTTTGCTATTGTTTTGCCCTCATTCTTGCACGATTTGAACTAAACTAACCCGAACTGACGCTGTTTTCAGCAGAGCTATTTGTATGGTTTTATTGTGCGCAGGAAAATGGATTTTTGGACACCTCAGAAAATTCCCAGAAAAATTACAAAAAATCCACGCACCCGAAGGAGCCAGGAGCCAGAAGTGGGGCCAGAGGGCAGTCAGGGGCCCCCAGGCGCCCTGCTGGCGCGGCCAGGGGTGGGGCCGCGCCAGCTGGCCGCCTGGGTGTCCCCCCCTCCCCTGGTGCCCTACCTCGACTCCTTTTTATTCCCGTGACGAGGAAACTCCAAAACAGAGGTCGTTTTTCCAGAACCCGTCGCGGAGCCGCCGCCACCCTCTGTTCTTCTTCGGGAGGGCTAATCTGGAGGTTGATTTGGCCTCCGGAGAGGGGAGATCGTCGCCATCGTCATCACCATCACCAATCCATCATCTCTCCATGACTTCTCTTCACATGTGTGAGTAATTCCCTGATGTAGGCAAAGGGGATGGTAGGGATTGGATGAGATAGATCATGTAATAGTTCGTCAGATTGTTGGGGGCATATTGCCTATCATCTACTTTGGTGTTTATCATCTTTGCTACAACTTGTTGCTCTTAATGCTTGTCACTTTGCGCCCAATTGCCATGTTTTCAGATCTGAATCATTTATGTTTTCATGAGTTTATTTATGTTCGAGATCCTATCTATGAGTTGTATGCACCTATTATGGTCCGGAACCGGCGATCCCAAAGGTGACAGCTTGGGACACCAAAGGAGATGGTCCATAATTTGAGGATTCCATGTATCCATTGAGTTTATTGCTTTATTCCGGTGCTCTTTAACAGGAGCACCTTAATCTCCCTAAGTTCCCTTTGGCCCCGTTCGTAGCGGGATGATAGGACAAAAGATGTTGTGCAAGTTCTTATTGCAAGCACACACAACTACCTACGGGATACATGCCTAATGTTTGATATTTGCCTAGATGGTCATTTCTTTTCTATGTGCCTTGCCCCGTGTTAGAACCTATTACATGTTCATTCTTATTCATGCAGCGCCCGACCATCCATCTCCCTAGCCTACAGTGTTTATAATCCTGCTGGTCACTAGCTGTTACTTTTCGTTGTTTTACTTTTGCTGTTGCCACCATCACTATCACTATCATACCACAGTTGCTATTAATACTTTGTTGCAAGCAAGTATATTTCAGGTACGGTTGAATTAAAAAACTCAACTGTCAAAGCTTATAAATACTCTTTGGCTCCCCTTGTGTCGAATCAATAAGTTGGGTTAACTTACCCGCGAGAAGACTACAATCGATCCCCTACAGTTGAGGGTCATCAAGTACTGTTTTCTGGCGCCGTTGCCGGGGAGCATAGCAATATTTACAAGTATACTTGAAGTATCCTGCCTGCTACACTTCATCCGCTATGGGTAAGAAAGGAGACCCCAAGGTCCCAATCCTACCATCCACTACAAGAAAAGGTACAGTTCTGAGTACTAGTGCTACGCTTGATTCACCTTCCGTTATAAGTAAGTTTGCTTCACCACTACCACCACATGCTACTTCTACTGAGTCTGTTACTATGTCTGATACTTTTGATGATGCTTCCACTACTCTTGATGATGATAATTTTCTTGGTCACTATATTGAAACTCAGTCTGCTAGGGTTGCAGCAGAATCCGAGACCAAGACTCCTGTTACCTATATTCTTACTTGCAAAACCTTTGGTTACCCAGATTTACATGAACTCAAGGAGAGGATCCTTGATGATGATTATATTACTCTTGATGATGATTTTTGCAGGGAACTCAAAGAGTGTGTCGACTCTGACCCTGATGTTGTTAAGGAGCTGATCGAAAAGCACTCCATGAAGAACAAGAATATTCCTGATCCTAAATTTGCCACATCTCCTATATGCATCACTGATCCTGATTATGATTTCTCTGTTGATCTTTCACTTATATCTACAGTCGAGGTTGACCCTTTTTATGGCAAAGAAAATGATGATGCTATAGCACACCTGACCAAACTCGCTGAGTTAGGTGACCTATTTACTACTGATGAAAAGATACGAAACTTTTATGTGGCAAAGCTTTTTCCTTTTTCTTTGAAGGAAGACACTAAATCATGGTACGATGCACTACCCTATGGTTCCATTGAGAGTCCTCAGGACTTAGTTCAATTCTTTGTTGATAAATATTTTCCTACTCATATGCAACATGCTGCTTTGCAAAGAATCTATAACTTTAAACAATTGCAGGATGAGCACCTCCCTAAAGCTTGGGGGAGGTATTGTGATTTAATCAAGGCTAGACCGGGACATGAAGTCCCAAAGAATGAATTACTTGATATATTTTATGCTGGTCTAACGGATCAATCCAGGTCCTATCTGGATAGTTGTGCTGGTTGTGTTTTCAGGGAAAGAACACCGGCCGATGCTGAAGAATTAATGGGCAAGATCGCCAAGAATCATGAAGATTGGTCCGTCCCTGAACCACCTCCACCTCCAAATAAGAGGGGCATGCTTGTTCTGAGCCCCGAAGATATGCAAGAAGCAAAGAAGTCTATAAAGGAGAAAGGTATTAAAGCCGAAGATGTGAAGAATCTACCGCCTATCGAGAAGATGTGTGAGCCTACTACTCACCCTCCCTTGGTAGAGGTACACTCTTTATTAGACTTTACTGAAAGTGACATCCCTAAAGGTAAGCCTCCTGACCAATGCTTAGATGAGCTTGATAATTTTATTATTAAGCAAGACCATTTTAATAGGAGGATACAAAGTCAGTTGCGTGATAATTCTCTTGCTATCAAAAGTTTGCTTGGTGTTCTAGAAAGAACAGTCAATGATGTTAAATGTCTTGTTAAGCATTTTCATATGGTTCAAACTCAGCTTGAACAAATTTCTAATGTGCAAAAATATTTGCTTGCTAAGAATGCCAAACAGGACATACAAGCTTATGGCATCAAAACAAGGGGTGGAACACACACCCAGGACCCACTCTATCCTGAGGGGCATCCAAAGAGGATCGAGCAAGATTCTCAAGTACCAGTAGAAGACGATATTGTTAGCTCTCCAAAGAAGAAAAAGAAGAAGAAGAAACACAAGGAGGTCGACAACTCCAATGATCCTATTTCAAGTCAAGAGCCTGCTGTTGATCCTAACAACATATTTACCTCCGATGCTGAAACTGAAGACGGTGCTGAGCCCGAACAAAATGATAAGGAGAAGAATGATCCTCCCGAGGTGCGAGAAGAAGAAGCACCCAATACACGCAAGAAGTATACTAGAGAAGACTTCATAGCAAGAAGACACGGAAAGTAAAGAGAACCGTGGGTACAAAAACCCATGACCTTTCCAGGTATGTCTCTCAAATCTAAAGAAGAAGAGCATTATAATAAATTTTGTGAATGGATGAAACCTCTGTTTCTTCAGATTTATTTGACTGATGCTATTAAGTTACCTCCTTACTCCAAATACATGAAATATATTGTTACTAATAAAAGAAAAGTTCCTAATGAGTCAATATCTACGATGCTTGCTAACTACTCTTTCAGTGGCCAGATTCCTGAGAAGCTTGGTGATCCAGGTATACCCACCATTCCTTGTTGCATAAAAATAATTATGTCAAAACTGCCTTATGTGATCTCGGAGAAGGAGTTAGTGTTATGTCTTTTTCTCTTTATAAAAGGCTATGTTTAGATAAGCTAATCCCTACAGATATCTCTCTTCAGATGGCTGATAAGTCAACAGCCGTCCCGATAGGTATTTCTGAGGATGTTCCCGTTGAAGTTGCTAATTGTTTGATTCTTACAGATTTTTTTGTGCTTGACATGCCCGAGGATGGGAGCATGTCCATTATTCTTGGTAGACCTTTTCTTAACACCGCAGGTGCCATTATTGATTGCAATAAAGGAAAGGTCACCTTCAACGTAGATGATAAAGAACACACGGTATATTTTCCAAAGAAGATCGACAAAAGGCATGGACTTAACTCAATAGAGAATATCGAGACCGTGAAGATTTGAGAATGGGATTGTCCTCTATACGTGTGTTGGATATATGCTCTAGAGGCAAATAATATATGATTATTCCAATGTATCTAAGCGAGTTCATAACCAGATTCATACCGTGCTAGAACTGTATCAGTGAAACAATGATATAGGTGTAGTATAGAAAACCCCAGAGTTCCTAGTTAGCCTCTATATCAATAACTAGTTCATGGTCAACATGATGGTCGTGGTTTCGCGATCATGGACAATTAAGTCTCTTGACTATGAGGTCACTCACTGGATGAGTGACGTGATGAACATTACCCAAAGCAAGCATTACAACATGATCAATCTTATGAAGGTTCAGTGTTGTAATTACAGAACGTAGTAGACCGTTCCTTTGACCGTGAGTACGTGCATAATTGCTATCTACTCGGATGCTTTGACTTACATCCCACCACCTGACTGAAATATGCGGGTCATAACGGTTGTATCTTGGGTATTCCGTGGAGATATGTTAAGGAGTATTGTTACAAGAGGGGGATTTGTCAATCCATGTAATGGATAGATACTCGGGGCCCACTCGGTGAGATTCCATCCATAAAGTTGCAGCGTGTGACTAGGTCACGGGGATGAATATCACGGGAATGAGTGAATAAGGATTTTTCAGAAGAAGGTTGAACCAGACATAGGATGTCATTGATCGAATCTCGGAACAATCCAGTATCGTTGACAAAGGGAATGCTATACGACGTAAGGTCCAATCGGTGTTGATATCCGGAATGCACAGGGGTCATTATGGGCATCTAGGTCCCGCTGATGATCATTGACCGTAGCCTCATCTCGGTCATGACTGGAGTATTCTCGGACCGTAGGGTAACACACTTAAGGGCTCGATGAAATCAGAGACCTTTTTCGGAACTATCGGAGTAACCATAGAATAAAGGAAACAACATCGGAGAAGTTCCGTGTTGAACCGAAGAAGTTTCGGAGTGAGCCGGGAGGTGTTCCGGAGCACCGGGAGGTGTTCCGGAGCACCGGGAGATGGAATAATATGTTTTAGTTATTAATTAATTGAATTAATAATTATTTTTATTTCTAATTAATATGTGCAATGGGCCTTAGTGGAGAAAAAGGCCCATTAGGAGAAAATAAAAGGGCAAAATAAAAAAGAAAAAAAAGGAAAGGAGGGGGGAGGCGCCATGGGCCCTAGGGCCCATGAGGGTGGCGCATCCTCCCCCCATGGTAGGCGCCCTCCCCCCCTTGGCATGTGGGATAGTCCCACATTACTAAGGGAGGGGGGTTGACTCCCTTCCCTCCCCCTATATAAAGTGGGCTATGGTGCACATATTAAATACACAATAATTCATGATAAATTAATATTTACTCCGAATTGAGATCGGTTTTCTATGGTCTTCTCCCCTTCCTCGTCTCTTCCACGGTGGGCTCCCTAGTGTGAACTTGTAGTGGAATTGAGGCATCTCTGCTAGAATAGAGGTCGTCGTGCTGCCGAAGCTCCGTCCGGAGGTCTGCTTCCGCCACCTTCGCTGGATCGGAGAACGGAGGTCGTCATCAAGTCTCGTACGTGTGCGAGTACTACGAGGTGCTACACGTGTGGCACTACACCCATCCGGGTGCTTAACACAGCCAGGGGGCTGTGAAACTTGTTCGACTACACCAACCACGTTTGCAGGAACGTTTCCCACGCAACGGACTACACCCTGAAGTATGTTATTCCACACTCCTTTCCGTTACGGTAATACGGCTAGCTAGATCTTGGGTTATGGGAAACGCTATTTAGGAAAAATTTGTGTTTTCCGCTGCGCACCCCAAGAGTGGTATCATGAGCTAGGTCTATGCTTAGTACTACTGTATGGATAGAACACATCGGGGATGTGGGCGTTGATTGTATGATTGTTACCCTCCCACGTGTACTTGTTCACATCTGCGACATCGTTTGATGAAGCGGCCCCCGACCGACCTTACGCGTACTCTTACGCGAGACTGGTTCCACGCTTGACATGTGGCTTGTACCGTATAAAGTGGCTCTGGGGGTGTCTGTCTCTCTACTTTAGCGGATGTGGCATTTGCAACGGAGGGCCCCGTGCGGGGTGTAATAGAGAAAATCGTATGGTTGACGTTGTGGTTGACTCGTAGGTTAAAACCTGTTTAACTATGAAAGCCCTAGCAGCCACGTAAAACTTGCAATATACAACTAGATCATCTAAACTTTGTATTGCTAAGTGGGGGCTATCGTTTGTTTGATTGTGATGTAGTGATAGCTTTGCTATGTGTTACTAGTAAATAGTAAACGTCATCGTGACAAAACAAACTCAAATGGAGACACTGTAGAGTTAGTGTTGCCATTGCTTAGACATCTTAAAACCTTCTAGTATAGGATACACGACGGTAGCATGTGATAAGATGATCCCTCAACAAAGCCAAACACAAGTATTCTACCAAAGTGTGCACCACGTGGAAGGATCTCCCATATGGCCGACATTCCGTACATATCGGGTGACACACATATTAAACGGCGTTCGCATGAGGTTGGGTTCGGCAAGCCTAGCACATGCAGATATGGCCTTGCTGAGCAGCATATAACATGGAGGTTAATTTGGCGAGCCTAGCATATGCAGATATGGCCTCGGAATACTAGAGATCGAAAGATCGAGCATGAGTCACAATATACAGATAATGTGATCGCACAAGTTGTTGTCTACCTTTGAAACTGACCCGTCGGTCGTGTGATATTCGAGGGCGGGCAGTGAATCTAGATCATGTAATCACTAAAACTTCTTAGGGATGATTGTTTTAGTGCGAGCTCATTTATGGTATGACTATATGAACTCATTGTTGTGAACTAGTCTTAATTGTGTTCCTTGCGATTATGTTTGTAGAAAATGGATAATACCCAGTACCTTGAAATGGTTTCTTTCTTACGTGGTGAAAGACTTGAAGAAAATGGGTCAAACTTCATTAGTTGGTACTTACGCCTTAGAGCCGTGCTCAAGAGAGCCAACCTTTCATTCTTAACTAAAGAGCATGTGGGAAACCCTCCAGCAAATAACATGGATGCACAAGTGGTGGTTGATTATCAGTATCGTCGAAGGACATACGCCATATCTAAAGGAGTCATAGAAAGCAGCATTCCGCAACCTTTGCGTGAGCAATATGCTGAGTTGGATACATATGACATGATAGATGAGCTGAAGTCATTAAACATGCATCGGTTTAGAGTTGCCATATTTGAGTTAGAAAATGAGTTTCTCTCTACAAAGATGGAAGAAGGCTCTTGCCTGAAGGCACACTTGGCCAAGATGCATGAGATACATCTGAGCCTCGTAGATGACTTTGACTATTGGACCACAGATGAGTCTGCGATATACACGGTGTTACACTCGCTTCCACCGAGCCATACAGACCATGTCCAGGGCTATGTCGGCAGAGGTGAAAGCCTCGAGTTCTCTGACTTCATGGATAGACTTCAGTATCTGGAGGTTGAACCCATTGAAGAAGAAGTTGTCGATGGAGAAGGTATATACTTGATATACTTTATAAATGTTTGTTCCCTTATACAACACTTGCAGTTAATGAGTATCTGATACTTACTCTGTTTTATGAAAACAGGACCTGCCATTGCATGGACGGGAAGAGGTGAAATCAAGGATCGATGGATATCAAGTCAGTTGATGGCCAGCATGGATTCCGCCGAGACATCTATCATAGGAGATACTTAGAGTATTAGATAAATCTTATGTAATCATATAGTATGAACACTTAGTTGAGTGTCTTGCATCTCGCGAGACAAATTTATTCATGTAATGAGACAAGTCAGTTGTTCTGGTTAAATGAATAAAGTGTGCTTATACTTTGATTACGTCTTGATTTATGTCATGATATAAAGCATTTATAATACTGCTATTATTGTCAAGTAATATTCAATGTTTAATGATAAAGTTGTCTTGATTATAACAATTCAATGATTTGATTACATAAGGTGATTTCATAACTGATGAATTCATTAAATGTATGATCTATTAACTTTTGAGTTCATTATCAAATAAAAGTCATAACTTGATTGCATGAGGTGGATTAGATACACGATCTATGAACCTTTGCAATAAATATGACCATGACAAGGTTCTAGAAAGCAGAACTTGTGCCAATCATTATACATAAATGATGTACTAAATGGGCACATGAGTTATCATTAAATACTTCATATGATTAATTGAAAGTTGTATTCACTTGAGATCATAAAATTGAGATTTAGGAATCACAGTGTGAAGTAGAATATAAGGATACAAATCACTACGCTATCCGAGTGATAAGTATTAAAGATGACATAATGGGAGACTTGTGGAAGTTGTACCGCAAATTACGATGGAATTTTAAAGTGATAGACTACTTAAACCATTCATAGTCATACTAAACTGTAGTATGGTCTAAACGTTCTTTCCCCTTGCACTAAAATTATTACGAACAAGGTTGTTTAATTCATTAAGTTAAAACACCCACTTCATGAATAGGAAACCATCCTGAATCTAATGAGAAAAGATAGCTCCATAATTGATGGTGTTATAAGGTTTCTTAAAGAAGGAATTTCTTTGTGATAAAGCTACAAGTAATTGAAATTACATATTCTCCCCGAATAGCAAAATTTGTGTTGCTTGATTGGTAGTGCGAGAAGAAGTCTCTCGACACAGATCCAATGGGAGATAATGGAAACTTTGACCAAGGTATTGGACCTTGCCTTCAGAATATCAGAGTATTGCAACGGAAGCGTGTTCCGCTGTAATAACGCTATACAAGGAAGGATATGCCAAAGATGATTGGTCTTGGTATATGAGTTGAAGCCTTAGTTGAATTTAGAAGGTTGTCATGAATACGTTCTGTACAGAACAATAATCATAAGTATTCTTAATAAAACAAAAGGAATAACATTGCTTGAAACGCAAAGGAATGATGGTAACCTAGAACACGAGGAGAAATGAAATAATATTGAGTTACATATAGGACGACTCACGTTCTGTGAAATAAATCGGTTATTTCATATTCTTGACAAACTGGAAAGTTATTGAGAATAATGTAACGGGTATAAGGAATAATTTTGGTTCATAAAATGGTTATGACCAAAGTTCAATGGTGATTGACTGCGGAAACGTAGGAACGCTTTAATCAATAAAATATGTCATTTACACTAGAATGGACCATAGCCTGAAATTGTGACTTAGTCAAATTGGGATTTGAAAGAGAATTGGGCAAGACAGGAACCCTCAACCTTGATTTTATCAAGTGATTTTTTTGTGAATGACCAAAATATTGAGTGGGCCTGCAGTTTCATGAAACTGAGTGGGAGCTCTGAAGACTTCCAGAAACTTAGAATGCAGAGGGCATTTTCTGAGTGGGAGCTTTGGGAGCATTGTCATTATGTAAGACATAGTAACAATACAATGACTTGATGAAAGCTGAACCACAAATATATGAGTATATGATGGATATATTTGAGTGGGAGCATCATCATTATCTCAGACATGCATGTTATGACATATGTGGAGAATGATCACGTGTATGTATATATGGACATGCGAATGATATATGTATATGGAGAATCGTCTCATATGCACGTATATGCATTATGATATATATATATATATAACATAAGGTAGATATAACGCAAGATTACAAGAATCTTCCTTTATATGAAGTACTAAACACATCACACGTTGAAATCTATAGTGATAGATACGTATGATGAAACAAAGAAAAGTTGGAATAATCTTCTAGACAAGAAACAGGTTCTTGTAGCTAGAAATTATATAACGGATGAAATCCAAATATCACAAGCAATGTCTTGATGGAAGAATAGAGATGCACCATGTAGTAGGACATGTGATCTCATATGTACTTTGACATATGACGCTACCATATAACATGCATTGTGAATCCAATAACAGAATGACTCAAAAGTTCTTGGAAGAAGAACATATTCCGATGTGCTTTAGGAGTAAAACACAGAATCTGAATAAAGTCCATGAATTCAGTATATGAGGAATACTGAGGACTATGCTCTAAAGTATAGAAAGATAATAGACTTGAATGTAATGCAAGATTACAATTGCAAGCCATATTATGGGCCTATATGGAATTAGAGACATCACCAAAGACATGAAAGAAATGTGAGCAAGATTCACGGCACTACAAACATAATACTACTTAAGAAAGTAGACGTATGGATAAAAGTTTGGCGTAGGAAGTTTGGATTTCTGGTTGAGTGTATTTCCCAATATATGTGACGCTGGATAAGTCTTCTGAAGACTGAACCAAAGGATCACTGAAGGACACTGTGAAATAATAGTCTCACTCTCCCGCGAAACTTATATCCAACCATTATATGATAATGAGTGGCATGTCAAACTAGTTGACCTATGCCAGTTGCAAAGTAAACATACGAATCAGAATTGGTGCATTTCATTGACGAACCCTCTTCCATGAGAAAGCATGATCAATGAACACTTATGTGATAAGATGGTTATGATCGGGAAAATACGGCTAGATTATTAGCACTCTAGCGCAAGTGAGAGACTGTTTGATATATGCTCTAGAGGCAAATAATATATGATTATTCCAATATATCTAAGAAAGTTCATAACCAGTTTCATACCGTGCTAGAATTGTATCAGTGAAACAATGATACAGGTGTGGTATAGAAAACCCTAGAGTTCCTAGTTAGCCTCTATATCAATAACTAGTTCATGGTCAACATGATGGTCGTGGTTTCGCGATCATGGACAATTAAGTCTCTTGACTATGAGGTCACCTCACTGGATGAGTGACGTGATGAACATTACCCAAAGCAAGCATTACAGCATGATCAATCTTATGAAGGTTCAGTGTTGTAATTACAGAACGTAGTAGACCGTTCCTTTGACCGTGAGTACGTGCATAATTGATATCTACTCGGATGCTTTGACTTACATCCCACCACCTGATAATATGCGGGTCATAATGGTTGTATCTTGGGTATTCCGTGGAGATTTTTTAAGGAGTATTGTTATAAGAGCGGGATTTGTCAATCCACGTAATGAATAGATACTCGGGACCCACTCGGTGAGATTCCATCCATAAAGCTGCAGCGTGTGACTAGGTCACGGGGATGAATATCACGGGAATGAGTGAATAAGGATTTGTTTAGAACGAGGTTGAACCAGACATAGGATGTCATTGATCGAATCTCAGAACAATCCATTATCGTGGACAAAGGGAATGCTATATGACGTAAGGTCCAATCGGTGTTGATATCCGGAATGCTCAGGGGTCATTATGGGCATCCAGGTCCCGCTCATGATCATTGACCGTAGCCTTATCTCGGTCATGACTGGAGTGTTCTCGGATCGTATCGTAACACACTTATGGGCTCGATGAAATCGGAGACCTTTTTCGGAACTATCGGAGTAACCAGAGAATAAAGGAAACAACATCGGAGAAGTTGTGTGTTGAACCGAAGAAGTTTCGGAGTGAGCCGGAAGGTGTTTTGGAGCATCGGGAGATGGAATAATATGCCTTAGTTATTAACTAATTGAATTAATAATTAAAAACATTTTATTTCTAATTAATATGTGCAATGGGCCTTAGTGGAGAAAAAGGCCCATTAGGGGAAAATAAAAGGGAAAAATAAAAAAGAAAAAAAGGAAAGGAGGGGGGAGGCGCTATAGGCCCTAGGGCCCATGAGGGTGGCGCCCCCTCCCCCCCTTGGCATGTGGGATAGTCCCACATTTCTAAGGGAGGGGGGTTGACTCCCTCCCCTCCCCCTATATAAAGTGGGCTATGGTGCACATATTAAATACACAATAATTTGTGTAAATTCATATTTACTCCGAATGGAGATCGGTTTTCTCCGGTCTTCTCCCCTTCCTTGTCTCTTCCACGGTTGGCTCCCTAGTGTGAGATTGTAGTGGAATTGAGGCATCTCTGCTAGAATCGGAGGCCGTCGTGCTGCCGAAGCTCCGTCCGGAGGTCTGCTTCCGCCACCTTCGCTGGACGAGTCTCGTACGTGTGCGAGTACTACGAGGTGCTACACGTGTGGCACTACACCCATCCGGGTGCTTGACACAGCCAGGGGGTTGTGAATCTTATTCGACTACCCCAGCCACGTGTTGGATATGTGCCCTAGAGGCAAATTAATAAAGATATTTTTCACATATATGTTTGTTCATAATACGTTATATATTGTGCTAGAACTGTATTAAGCGGAAACATTAATACACGTGTGATATATAACAACATGGTCCCTAGTTAAACTCAGGCATACTAGCTCATTGGGCAATTAATGATCAAGGTTTCCTGATCATGAGAACATAATAGTCTATTGACAATAAGGTCATATCATTAGGAGAATGATGTGATGGACACACACCCACCTTAAGCATTGCAGTGTGATCAAGTCACATAAGTTCAGCATTGCGATGACTTAATAACATAGTGACTGAATCGTTAGAACGTGATGATCATACATAATTGCTATCTATTAGGATGCTTTGAGTGCATTAACCGTTACACTGAAACATGGTAAATGAAAAGGTGTATCTTGGGTATTCCGAAGTAGATATGTTGAGGAGTATGAAATAGATCAGAGCGGGATTTGTCAATCCGAGTGACGGATAGGTACTCTGGGCCCACTCGGTGGTGTTGCATCAATAGCTTGCAAGCAAGTGACTAGGTCACAAGAGATGTAATATTCACAGACGAGTAAACATGTTATGTCGGAGACGAGGAAGAACTAGGTATTGGATACCGACGATCATACCTCGGACAAACATAGTACCGAAGCACAAAGGGATCAAGTCATATTGTTAACGGTTCAACAACGATGAAGTTTATTCGATGGAAGCTTAGGGGCACATCAAGGATTGTAACCAGATCCCATATGATGGTCATTGGTCAGAGAGTGTCTCGATCATGTCTACCGTTTCCCGGACCGTAGGGTGTCACACTTAAGGGCAATCGATGCATTAAGGATTGATTTGGGATCATCGGCGAAAAGAGAGAAAACACCAGAAATGTACCGGGAGGTGCCAGAAGCTGTTCCGGATATTTTGAAAGGTTCAAAATAATATATATTAATGTTTAAATATGTTTTATTATTTAATCGACAGAATTAAATATTAAAAATGATTTAAATATTTAATTAAAAAGTGAAGGTATTTGGGCCTTAAAAGGCCCATGAGGGGAAGTGTGAGCCTCCCCCCTTAGGCTTGGCGCCAAGGGAGGGGCCCATCCCCCCTCCTAGCCGCACCACTCCCCCCCATGGGGGTTTAGTCCCACATGGGGGAAGGGGAGGGGGTGGAGCCCCTCCTTGGCCTATATAAGGAGGGGTGGAGGTGCCTTTTTCAACACAACATTGAGTTTCTCTCTCTCTCTCTCTCTCTCTTTCTCCGACCTAGAGCGGACTCCCATGGTTTGGAGTTTGCACCTTTTTTGGGGTTGCACCATCATCCGGACGCCGTCGCGCTGCCGGAATCGGGATCCGGATCAATCTTCTTTCCGCTGCTCTTCTGGTTCGGAGCCCGGAGGGACGTCGGTTGCACCGTACATGTGTTATCCCGCGAGGCACTACACGTGTGGTGCTACTTCATCGTCGGAGGTTCTTCAACACGACAGGGAGGTCGTAGGTTCAGAGTCTACGCCAACCACGTACGAGGAACGTTTCCCTCTTTCGGTCTTCAAAGGTATGAACACCGATTCCTTCCGTTACATACATCAGCATATCATAGATCTTTGGTTCGGGACTCGTAGGTAGGAAAATTTATTTTTTCTGCGCCGATCCCCAACAGTGGTATCATGAGCAAGGCTATGCGTAGATGTATTGTACGGGTAGAACACATCTAGGATATGGGCATCAATTCTCCAATTGTTACCCTCCCACGTGTACTCGTTTAGCGTTGCGGTAATGTCCTGATGAAGCAGCCCCGACCGACCTTACGCGTTTACGCAAGACTGGTTCCACGCTTGACATATGTCTTGTACCATATAAGTGGCTGGGGGTGTCTGTCTCTCTAACATAAGCGACACGAAGACGTTTGCAACGGAGGGCCCCGACAGGGGTGTAATAGAGACGATTGCAGGATTGGTGTTGTGGCTTGTTTTCGCAGGATAGCAAGCGGTTCTCTCTCGAAACCCCTTAGCAGCCACATAAAACTTGCAAAAGATAAAGTAGAAGGCGTTTTAACTTTAATTTGCATGTAAGGGGGGATCATAGCTTGTATGATTTACAGTTTTACTTCATGTCTTGCTAATATGCTAGATATGCGACGGTAGCATGATAGGATAATCTCTCTCAATACCATGATTGTATTCTCCCTTAGTGGGCACCTCCTGGAAGGATCTCTTTATGATAGGCAAGCCATGACGATCGGGTGTCATACATACATTAGCGATCGCATGAGGTTGGATTTGTCAAGCCTAGCATATGCAGATATGGACTTGCTGAATAGCCATACACTAAGGTTCGACTGGCAGGCTTGACATATGTAGATATGAGCTTGGGATACGGATGACCGAAAGGTTAAGCATGAGTCATATAACGGATATGATTGGCATGATGGCCTACCTAGGGAGATGTGTCGTCGGCCGTGTGATATTCGAGGATGATCGTTCAAACTAGGATTATGTTAATCACTTAGTAAATTTGGAGAGATGTTTAACTAAGTGGGAGTTTTAGAATTAATTAAAATTGAACTCCAATTATGAACAAAGTATAAATATGTGTTTTGCAAATAACCATTGTAGATGGCTGCACCTCGCCCCTCATTCAACTTAGGGTCATTCCTAGACAAAGACAAACTAAAAACCGACGGGTCAAACTTCACCAACTGGTTCCGCACTCTGAGGATTCTCCTCGTTCCCCTCAAGACGACATACGTACTAGAGGCCGCGTTAGGTGACGAACCACCAGCAAACGCTAGTTAGGATGAGAAGAATGTCTACCTCTCCAAGACGGATGATTACAACCTTGTACAGAGTGGAATGCTTTACTCCATGGAGGCTGAGCTGCAAAAACGCTTTGAGAGGATGGGTGCATATGAGATAATCACCGACCTCAAGGCCGTCTTTGCACCCCAAGCCAGGGCTGAACGTTGTGAGGCTTCTGAAGCTTTCTTCTCAGCAAAGATGGATGAGCATAGCAGTGTTAGTGAGCACGTGATCAAGATGTCTGGCTACGTTCAACACTTGAATGCTCTGGAATGTCAGATTCCAGATGAACTTGCTGTTGATAGGGTGCTGCAGTTGCTGCCCCCTAGCTACAAAGGCTTTGTGTTGAACTACAACATGCAGGGGATGACTAAGACCCCTTCTGAGTTGTTCGCCATGCTGAAAACTGCTGAGGTTGAGATCAAGAAGGAGCATGCTGTATTCACTACTAGGATTTTGGCCATACAAGAATGGACGTTAGCAGCGCAGGATTCAAGCCTCGCGCTGCAAAAGAATTTTAGCAGCGCGGGGTCCTGAGACTGCGCTTCAGACATACATAGATTAGCAGCGCGCGTGCAGAAACCCGCGCTGCTACATACTTGTCCCAACTGCGGCCCCGTGCAGAGACTCTTTAGAAGCATGGGTCTAATGAGCCGCGCTGTAGATGTTTAGGTCATTTACAGCACGGTGTACGAAGTCCGCGCTGCTAATGTCGCCCGGTTTTGTGGTCCCACCTACCAGCAGCGCAGATTATAGTCCCCGCACTGTAGATTGCTAGGTTAGCTGAGGCGCGATTTCTTTCCCCGCGCTGCTGATTGTGCGCTGAGAGCATTAAATGCTCTGTTTCCCTCTCTTCTTTCTCCCTTTCCTCCTCACACTCTTCTTCCTCCCCTTCCTCCTCACACCACTCTTCTTTGCTCTCCACCATCTCCATTAAATATGGCTCCCCTCACTCTTTCCTTTGCTCATCTTTCTCACTCCTACATATGTGATGTAGCTAGCTCTCTTTTACTCTCTTGCATTGCATTCTCTCCTACCAACTTAGATCACACACTCTCTTTTACTCTCTTGATCATCACTCCTACTCCCACACACTCTCTTTTCCTCTCTTGATCATCTTTTCTCACAACTAGCAAGGAGACCGTCTTTCATATTTAGGTGAGTAAAAAGTTGTGCTTTTTGAAAATGATGACTTTTTGTGTATGTATATATCACACTTTGAGTGGTTAATTGTGTTATGTTTGACATGATGATCGAGTTGGTTATGTATTTGTCGAATCATCGAATGATGCATATATGTGCGTGCATGACATGATGAAAGTTGTCTATGTTTATCCGAAATGTCAATTTATTTCCATTTCGGCGAATTTCTGGCAAACTCTCTCTATATGTGTCCTATTTTTAGGGAAGATCATGCCGAATTTTTGTAAAAGAGTTTAATGCATATGCACGATTATAAATGTTTTGCTTGTGTATGTACACCGTGCAGGCAACATGAAGAATAATTTAGTGAACGTGACAAGATTTTTGGAAGCCGCGGTGGCCGACATGCATGAAAATAATCGCAAGGAGATTAGATGTCCGTGTCGAAAATGCAAAGAACAAGTCTGGATGGACCCCTTTAAAGGTGGCCATTTGAAGTCCCACCTGGTCATGCATGGTTTCATGAATGGCTACACTCGATGGATAAGTGAAGATGATAATGAGGATGCCGGACATGAAGATGCCGGACATGGCAGAGAAGATGCCGGACATGGAGGAGAAGATGCCAGACATGGCGGAGAAGATGCCGTAAATGAAGAACAAGATGGTTGACATGGAGAAGACGCTGGCACGCAACAATCTGATTCGTTTCTACTAAGTTCAGTCATGCAAGACCCTCATGTTCGAGATCTGCTTCGCAAGAATACGACAAGCGAAAGAGCTGCTTCTAGAGAGGAGGCCAAGCTGGCACAACTGGAGTTAGACTCGAAGACTCCACTGTATGAAGGTTGCCGACCAGAGGACACCCGCTTGAGTTTCACGCTCGGTCTTCTAAAGACGAAGGCAAAAAACAAATGGAGTGACACAAGCCTCGATGAGCATTTGAATTTTCTACAAGGAACTTATCCCGAGGGGAACGTGTGTCCTACTAGTATCGAGGAAGCCAAGAAAATCGTGTGCCCTCTTGATTTGCCACACATTAGATACCATGCATGCATCAACGATTGCATCATTTATCGAAACGAGAACGCAGAAAAAACCAGTTGTCCGAAGTGCAATGCTTCTCGATACAAGAAGGATGGAAAGACGAAAACTCCTCAGAAAGTTGTGTTGTACTTTCCGTTGACTCCCCGTCTGCAACGGTATTTCGTTGATCGTAAGGAAGCAGAGTTAATGCGCTAGCACAAGGATAGGAAGAAGCCGGATGATGGAGATGATCCAAAGCTGAGACACCCCGCAGATGCTAGCCAGTGGAGAGCACTAAAAGGTGAAGATGCAGATTTCGGTGCTGATCCACGGAACATCGTGCTTGGTGTGAGTACCGATGGCATGAATCCGTATGGCAACCAGAACACCAATCATAGCTCATGGCCCGTGTTTCTATGGATGTACAACATTCCTCCCTGGAAGTGCATGAAGACAAAGTACATACACATGAGTATGTGATTCAAGGGCCGAAACAACCGGGAAACAACATAAATCTATATCTTGAGCTACTGAAAGAGGAGTTGGAGATGTTATGGAAGACTGGGGTCAAGACATGGGACGCTTTCAAAGGAGAATATTTCATGATGAAAGCCGCGTTGCTCACGACGGTGCATGACTATCTTGGTTACGGATATGTCTTAGGCCAGGTGTGCCACGGACATTGCGGATGCACAAGGTGCATGGATGATACAGCGTCTGTGCAGCTACCGATACTTGGGTCCTCGAAAACCGTGTACATGGGGCATCGAAGATGGCTAGAACCAGATGACCCGTGGAGAAAGCATGGATATATGTTCAATGGAGAGGTTGAGAAGAGAGGACCTCCACGTAAGAGGAGCGGCACCGAAATCAAAATGTTGTTGGATGATTGGGAAGAGTGCCCCTCACCGGGAAAGAAAAAAAGGCACCGGAGCCGCTCCTGAGGGTATGGAAAACGAAGTCTGTTTTTTGGGATTTGCCGTACTGGAAGATCCTCGACACTCCTTATAGCCTTGATCAAATGCATATCACGAAGAATGTTCTCGAGAGCTTGCTTGGCACACTTCTGAACATGCCGGAGAAGACTAAGGACGGGCCAAAGGCAAGAACTGACTTGAAAATCTTGGGTATAAGGGAAGATCTTCATGGAGCACCCCCGGAGGAGACGAAGACGGAGATGGAGACGGAGACGGAGATGGACATGGGAAAAAAAGCCAAGAAGAAGAAATAACATTATTGCCCCCCCCCTCTTGCTTCACCTTAAGTCAGAAGGAGATCGATCGATTTTTCGAGTGCCTTGTTGGAATCAAAGTTAGTTCCGGTTTCTGTGGAAAGATAAGCAGATATCTAGACATTAAGAAGAAAAGGTTTAGCGGGATGAAGTCTCATGACTATCACGTGATGATGACCCAAATACTCCCGGTTGCACTTAGAGGGATAATGGATAAGCATGTCCGTGATACACTTATTGGTCTATGCAATTTTTTTGACACCATCTCTCGAAAGTCGATCAGTGTGAAGCAGCTCCAAAGGTTACAAGAAGAGATCGTTGTCATATTATGTGAGCTTGAGATGTATTTCCCACCTGCATTCTTTGACGTCATGGTGCATCTGTGTGTCCATATTGTCGATGACATCATCGACCTCGGCCCGACATTCCTGCACAACATGATGTCATTCGAAAGGATGAATGGGTTCCTAAAAGGCTAACATGTCCCATCCAGATGCAAACATCGTACAGGGCTATCTCACCCAAGAGTGCATTTCTTTCTGTGAGAGTTATCTAGGTGTCGAAAACCCTGTTGTTGGTTTGCCCTTCAAGAAGCACCTTGGCAGACTCGAAGGAGTAGGTCACATCACTGGCTCAAGGGAATTGCATGTGGACTATTCGGGCCGACGCACAGATTTTGACAGAGCAAACTTAGTAGTGTTACAACATCTACAACTGATAGATCCTTTCTTGGCACTTCACAAAGACATCATTGAAAAGTACCACCTTGACCTGGGGATAACTAAGACAAACACCGAAGTTACTAGAGAGCACAACTCTTCTTTCTTGCATTGGTTCAAAGAGCACGTTCTGGCTAATCCTCCACAACAGGGTTGTACGGATGAAGAAAATCTGATATACGCCTTAGCACATGGCCCCGCGGTCAACCTCGCCACTTATCAGGCATACGACATCAACGGTTACACATTCTACACTGAGGAGAAAGATAAAAAAAGTGATTATCAGAACTCAGGGGTGACGATGGAATCCATGAACGGCGATGGCGTACTTGAAAGATTCTACGGAAGGCTAGAAGAGATCTGGGAGCTTGAGTACTCTGGAAAGTACAACGTGACAATGTTCCGTGTCCGATGGGCTAGAAGCGTCAAAAGAGAGAACCGTTATTTCACCACCATGTGTATACCTGACGCCAAGAGCGGTACCGTGAATGTCACCGCAAAAAATGAGCCATGGGTACATGCTAAGCACGTGACCCAATGCTTCTTCATAACCGACCCAAACAACCCCAGTCGTGTTGTCGTGAGTAGAGGCAAAAGGAACATCATCGGAATTGATGGAGTTGCCAATGAGGAGGACTATAACCAGTACGGTGAGCCGATGAATGAAGATGACGATGACGATGAAGCATACGTCAAAAGAAGAAGCAAAACTACATTACCTAAGAAAGATCGTAATCCTTGGAAAAGGAAAAGTCACGATGATGGGCTAAATTATTCGGCACCGAACAAGAAAGGAAAGAAGATCACTGCGAAGAAACGTCGTCGACGCAGATCATCGGAATAAACTATCACCCAAGAAGTTTTTTGTATAAGCGCTTATTATTATATGATGTAATATTAATTGTACCGCGTTGTATAATAAGCACTTAATTATATGTACCGCTTTATATATGTTGTACCGCGTTGTATAATAAGCACTTAATCCTAAAAACACTAAACTCCTAATCCAACCCCTAACCCTAATAACACTAAAACTTAACCATAACCTTAATTACAACAAAAAAGCATAAATAAATAAAAAAGCATCTACAGCGCGGGTTACTCTAGCCCGCGCTTCAGATGGTACATCTACAGCGCGGTATAGCTATCCCCGCGCTTCAGATGGTATAACATCTACATCGCGGGTTAACTAAATGCGCGCTTCAGATGACAATCATCTACAACGCGGTGTTGCGTACCCGCGCTGTAAATGATGTTGAACCGTTACAAGCAGGGGTCACCCTGCCCGTGGACGCACTACTCACTCACACCACACTCTCACTCACACCACCGTCGCCGTCGCCGTCAACGTCGCCTCCTCGATGCCGCTCCTCCTCGCCATCGCCCTCGACGCCGCTCCTGCTCGCCATCGTCCCCTCGATGTCGCTCGTCCTCACCCCTCTCCCTCGACGCCGGCCGCGCGCCAGCAACCCTAGGGCGCGTCGCCGCCTCCAACCCTAGGGGCTAGTGTAGGGGAACGCGGCAGAAAACAAAAATTTCCGCACTACGAACACGCCCAGGACCACTATGGAGACTGCATACAAGGTTTTGATCTGATCGTTACCGACTCGTAGCGCAGCGGAAGTAGAGTCGATGTAGATCGTCGGTGCAGATCCCCGCAGCTAGGATTTACAACCTCCCAACCGCGAGGATGTTCTCCCTCGTCTGCTCCTCGAACAGCGCTCCGGGAGGCGGTCGTACAGTCCCTCGGACGGTGTCACGGACAGCCCTTCGGGAGGCCCCTCGAAACTCGATCGGTAACTCGGACAGCCCTTCGGGAGGACCCTTGAAACTCGAACGATAATTTGGACAGCCCTTCGGGAGGACCCTCGAACAGCCCCTCGGGCAAAAGATCGAAACTACGACCTCTCTACGGGGTTGCACACATACGGTGTCAGCTATCCGACAGGGCTTCGCCGTCCAGAACTAGTTCCTGCCGGAACCTAGACAGCCTTTCGGCTCTACGAAACTATTTCGCTGGGAGGGAGAGAGAAAGCCAGATCATGCATGGCATTTGTATAGAACTCAAGGGAGAGCTTGGATCAAGGATATGGGGCTGCCCTCACACCTCTATTTATAGGAAACCCAAGGGGGCTTTCTTGGCTCCCAAGTCCTTCTAGAAGGCTTTCCAAAAATATCTCAAGTAGTACTTTTTACTATTCATGACACCACTTTTTCGCGTCCGAAAAATCCGAAAATATTTCTGTGGGTCTTAGAATAATTCCAACACCCACTAAAATGATTTTGGGCGCGTTCCGAAACAATTCCGGATTAGTGATTTTCATCTGCGAAAAGCAACCTAAGCATTTCCGGCAGCTCCGGAACATTTCCGGCAGCTCCGAAATATTTCCGAAAAAAAATATTTTAATCTTTTCTCCAGAAAAATTCCAGAAGTTACCAGAACAATTCTGGCACTCTCCAAAATTACCAGGTGCTCTCCGAAACCTTTTCGGCTTAGTGGTTTACCCCGAAACAACTTTTCGGTTTTCTCTCTCGGAACTTTTCCGCCGTCTCCGAAACCTTTCCGGTGACTTTATCTCAGACTCCCTGTCTAGTATTCAACAGATAGATGACCCTTAAGCGTGTGACCCTATAGGTTCGGTGAAGTATAGACATGACCCGGAACACTTTCCGATCAATGATCAACATCGGAGCCGTGGACACCCATATTGACCCCTATACCCACACGAATAAATATTCGAGTGAACCTCCAGTTGCCGTGTGCTATTCCTGTTGCTTCGTGATATATTACAAATACCCGAGGTGAGACTTATCGGCATCCCCGTGGATCAACACTTGTCCACTATGCCAGTTACCTCGTTACTAGTATTGTTCTCTTTTCTCGTTCCCGCGTTCCGGCATCCCTGTGATCAAATCACACTGTGTCTGGCCAGACGATGGTGGATACCGTAACACCGAGAGGGCCCGAAGAATATCTCTCCATCGACGGAGGAGCAAATCCCAATCTTGAGCTACCTAGTTCCTTGTCATACTTTTCCGTGAACCCGTAAGCCGCCGTAATAGCCACCCTTTTACAGATGACGTTTAACAAACCCCAAAGTTCACGAAGCAAGTACGAAGGAACTCGATACTCTCATGGTCTAAGGAATTATGCAAACGCTCAACTTTCTCTGTGTTATAATCCATTAACTGGTGACGAATGTATCTCATAGCATAACATCAATCTGGGTCGATTCAACACAAATGTTCTTCTAACATTGTGCCCTCAAAATTGCCGGCATAGTCATGCCCATGATCAGGAAAACAGAACCATCATGCAACACTTGAGCTAGTCTTAGAGGCGAGACTACGAATATATATTTTTTATCCGTTTATTATTCCACACGTGCATATGAGTCTTCCTCCGAGCCTCGTGGTTATTGCAGACTCGAGAACCATAGCAGTTATAGCATGGAATATAAACATAATTAGGAACATGGGGATAAATAATAACATTTATTATTGCCTCTAGGGCATATCTCCTACAGACTCCCACTTGCACTAGAGTCAATAATCTAGTCAATGCTAATGCACTTTACACCTACGGCATACTGGTGTAAAATATGCTTCACATGTGGTATAGCCTGATGTCCAACGGATCTGACAACTTCAACTCCGTGTGTATCTTTGCATATCCTCGCGTTTTCACGCTTTCACAAAATTCATATTTTGTGTGGACTTGGCTTTGTATATATGCGAATCACTGGTCGAACCTTGATTCCTCAGACTGAGCTATGGAGCAACTATCTTCAATAGTGTTCCATTGACCAAAGCCATATTGGAACCATACTAAGTTCATGAATGAACTATATGATTCAACATTTTCTTTGTTGCTTCTAAAGCAGCAACATACATAGCCATTTGTTATAGAATTTCGCCACAGTAACCTGTTATGAACAATTCCAACTTACTGTGCCACCATATTGTGTATTACACACACAAAAACTTTAACTCAAATCGAAAATCGCATGGAGCATTGATGAAAACCGTATCGATGTAATTACTTACAACAAGTTCTTCATAATCTCTTCTTGCGAGAAAACATGTCATCAGTGCTACTTTAGTACTCAATGACATTTTTCACTGTTGTCCCACGATCAGTTCTTTGATCACTTTGGTATCTATACTCGCAACAACTTTGGAGTATTGGACATATCTGGTTGTTTTACATACCATGGAATACATGATTAATCCCAACACGAAGGTGTGTGGAATCTCCATTATGTAATTTGCTCATCAGTGTTTTGGGACACTGAGTCTTGCAAAAACTCTTTCCATGTGACTTTGGCAAGAATCACTCCTTGTCGTTTTTAACGCTAAACTGTTTTAGCACCTTGTCAATATGTATTTTGGCTTAGCCCTATTAGGCAATTCTATCTCTTAGATAATTATGCCTAATATCAAGGCTACTTAGCCCAAGCACTTCATCGAAAGACTATTTTCAATGAAGTCCTAATTCGTGTCAAGAAGTTTATATTATTTCTGATCAACAATGTGTCAGGCACACAAGGTTTTTAGAAATATTATTATGCTCCCACTTACTTTCTTGTAGCCACAAGCATCTTCGTTATCCATTGATGAAATCAAACTCTTTTGACTATTTCATCAAAATCGAAGATTCCAACTCCATTATGCTCTCTTTTGTCCATCGCAGGAACTCTGAAGTTTGCATACTCACTAGCATCCTCTGGACTGACAAAATACCTTGGACTGTATCATATGCAAGTCCGAGGTAGTATTTCCATCTCATGGAAATCCTTTTGGCATCCATGTTTCATATCTCATGAATGAAATACGTATTAATTGCTAGTTTAACCCGAACCGACTTTAAGCATCGCTACGGAGAGACAATCTCGCCGTAGTTAGCAACAAGTCGAGCTTTATGGATAAAACATTTTTATCCGTATCAGTTTACAGTTCCATTAATATTCGTTAGACTCAAAGTCTTCCGAATGGTCCATCAAGATACAATCTTGATTTATTTATATGGAAACTATCTCGGATTGTATTGGCATTTAGCCAATTCCGGAGTCAGGGCCCATCATCGCTTCCTTGATTATCGTAGGTATGTTGTTGTCTAACAACAATATCTCGTTTGCGCACCTGAGAGGTTTGCACGAGTTTTGCCTACGTGGCTCAGTTGCAAGTTTGACCGAAGTCCATACATCTCATGTAGAGGCTTCCGTATCAGTTGCAGTAGGAAACTCTGGAATCACTTCCAAGGTTCCTTTCCTTTGATCTGATGACGAAGATACTGTTATCTCGTCGAGTTGCACTGTCCTCCCACTCACCTTTTTGCAAGAACCATTCTCTTTAAAAGCATACCGTTCTTTGTGGCAAAACCTTTTGCCTCGGTATAGTGGTGGAGGAATTCCCAATAATTTGGGATAACCTACAAAGTAGCACTTGTCTGATTTGGAATAGGTTTTTAAACAGTTTACACAAGCCCCATATTCCAAATGTTAAGAAAAGATAAAACATGGTTGGGCGTACCATACCATGGCGTCATTTCAACAGACCTGATGGCGCTCCTTTCAGTGTAAAAGCCGCAGTCTCTAAAGCATTACATTAAAATGGATAATGGCAAATTGATTTATGTCATCTTTGATCTTACCATGTCATAAATGGTTTGATTACATCTTCAAGGACATTCCACTTGCAGTGGTGTTCCGGGAGGTGCAAGTTATGAAAACTCTTTTCACAACTCATCAGACATTGGCTAAACTTGTAACTCAAAAATTCCTTTCTGCAATCAAATTGTAGAAACATAATTTTCTTGTCACAATAACTTTCACTTCATTTTTGAAAACCTTTCGAATGATTTCAAAAGATCCAGACTTACGTCTCATCAAGTAAATATCCATATATCTACTTGAGTCTTTTCTGAAGATAGATAAATCCACTACTAACAACATTTATCGGACTACACACATCAAATGTATGATCACCAATAAGTTTGTTGTTCGTTCCTCATGGCCTGTGAACGGTATTTCAGTCACTTAAATTTTCGGACGAAAGTTGCAAGTGTGAGATGATTCATAATCAAATGACTTCAAAATCCATCATTATGGAATTTCTCCATGCGGGTTTCTCCAATGTGACCAAATGCAGTGCCACACATATGTGGTATTCTTTTAGTCTTTCGACATTTAGCGTCATTGTTATGGATGTATCATATTACCATCAATATTCGTAACATACATCCCATCCCCGATGGAAGCATGGCCCTTTATGTTATTCATAATACTGAACAACAATTGTTCTTTTATGAACAACCTTCTTGCAACATACTTTATGCAATGGGCTAGAGTGTATAAAACTCTAAAACGAATTATGAAAATAAATACAGATGGTGATACACCGATGGAAGGTATAGTAACTTTTACTATGTTCCCAGCGCGTATCTAAAACTCATTACTGGCAAGTCTTTTAGGCCGTAGTGGTTCTTGCATCGAGTTGCAACAGAATGCAATCGAGCGGGTATTCCTGTGATCAACTTTTAATCATAATACCCAAGAATTATGGACTAACTGTTTAATCACAATTCCCAAGAACTATTTATTTTTGACCAGCCTTCCATACATCAATAACTTTCATGACTTTTATACATGAGCTGGACATTCCAGTCTTCTTTCTTTTTGCCCTTATACTTTTAACAGTTTAACTTTCAATATATTTCTCCTACTCTCAGAAGAAGCACCCAACTTTAAGAGTGGCGTTAGCCCCGGACTTCCTAGGCGTGTGAGTCATACTAACACCCTTTGGACATTTCCTTTCTCTTTAAGTTGTTTGTTTTATTCACCTTCATCATATGACAGGCGTTCTTCTGGATCCCTCTCTTATCAGTCAAATGCCCAGTAAACACTGTACTAATACTTTGCAAACAGATATTGCTTTGGATATCTCATATCTTTTAGCCTTTGTCTGTATCTGAAAACAATTTTCAGTTCCATGAATATTACATAACTATCCCAAACTTGTGAAGTTCGGGTCTTATGGAAGCAAACGTATTGCACTTGACCACAATGGAATTCTAGCTTTTGGATCGAAGGACGAGAGTCACATCATCCATAGCATTAGCGGGAGGACACCGAAAGCATGCGATAGGACAAAATCCTTCTCGGCACTCTTGAGGACAATCCTCGCATTACGTTACCAACCGTAAAGTTTTAACCAGATATTTAACAGCTTATTCAATTTTAATAGGGAAGGTGGAAACGCGAGCCATTATTCTACAACTATTAGCAAATTATACTTAGACAGTGTTCATAATTAATTGCACTCAGAATTAAACAAGTTAATTCTAAAATGCGCTCCCACTCAAATCAATATCTCTCAAAATTGATTATGAGTGATTCAAGATCCAAATATCAATACAACGCCATAGAATCATCATCTCATGACGAGGATTTTGATTTGGTAGGCCAACTTGCCGATCACATCTCTATGTCACTCTTGTTCATCTTTCGATGCATGTGTTCCGAGCTCAGGACGATCCTGCCATGAACGTCAAGACAACCAAGTGATCTTGCTGCGAGGTCTGACCTCACCCGCCTTACATTTCTCCAATCGTTCGTACCCATGCATCCATGGCGCACCCCGAAAGGATAGATGCTGTGACGGTGCTACATTTGGGAGAACACTAACTACTTGATATTTTAAGTGAGAGATCACCCTAATAAAAAGCGACTACCGCGCAATCAAGAAGGGTGCAACTTAAGGGATAAACATCTCAGGTAATTTATAATTGCATGATATGGTATAGCCCCTTCTGACGGAGAAGTCAAGTATTTCTTCGTCTTTGGCATTTGCGTCGGAGTTCACCGTCGCGAAGTTTGCCACCACCTTGTCGATGCACCAAATAATATTGCTATCTTTATAGCTAATAAAATAAGTGCATTACATAAGGTTGACTCGCAGGTCATTAAAGTGACAATCATATGGCTCCAGCCATCATGCCGAATCATGACACGCAGGTCATGTTAATAAATTTACATTATATAGTCATCTCATACATAATAAAATTAATATGAGCTTTGCTATACCACATCACATGCACATCCTGCAAAACCAAGTTAGACGCCTCTAATCGGTTTATGCAAAATTTTATTTTACGTGGCTTCTAAGGTTTTGACTTAAACCGCAGCTACCAACGTTTATCATCAAGCATGATTATTCAAGTCGCTAGATTAACTTTGCGGGGTGTATGAAACACGAGATAATAAAATCTCGAGCCCCATACTGAACTTCGTCATACGCGTGATCCCCGTGCAGATCATATCTGCATTGCCCTTTAGTCTGCAGAATTTCTTCTTTCTCTAACTATGGTGGAATTCAACGAACTGTTAGCACTTCTTTGATCAATCAGGATCGCAGATTGCCAGAACTTTGAAACTCCACCATACTGTTATCGACATCAGAAATATGCAAATTCTAGGGAAGCAACAAGAACATCGAGTAACGGATTTCATCTGCCACCCGCATAAATAATTTTCAGCAATAGATCTGATCTACTCCAAAATTATATTATGCAATACCCATACATCTCTATGTATTCTAGATCGCAACATGCATCTACGCATAGCACGGCTCTGATGCCACTGTAGGGGAACGCGGCAGAAAACAAAAATTTCCGCACTACGAACACGCCCAGGACCACTATGGAGACTGCATACAAGGTTTTGATCTGATCGTTACCGACTCGTAGCGCAGCGGAAGTAGAGTCGATGTAGATCGTCGGTGCAGATCCCCGCAGCTAGGATTTACAACCTCCCAACCGCGAGGATGTTCTCCCTCGTCTGCTCCTCGAACAGCGCTC
Source organism: Bromus sterilis (assembly GCA_950022295.1). Lineage (NCBI taxonomy): Eukaryota > Viridiplantae > Streptophyta > Magnoliopsida > Poales > Poaceae > Bromus > Bromus sterilis. The sequence continues at coordinate 337,858,873 of OX465596.1, read as the reverse complement.
CGGGAGGCGGTCGTACAGTCCCTCGGACGGTGTCACGGACAGCCCTTCGGGAGGCCCCTCGAAACTCGATCGGTAACTCGGACAGCCCTTCGGGAGGACCCTTGAAACTCGAACGATAATTTGGACAGCCCTTCGGGAGGACCCTCGAACAGCCCCTCGGGCAAAAGATCGAAACTACGACCTCTCTACGGGGTTGCACACATACGGTGTCAGCTATCCGACAGGGCTTCGCCGTCCAGAACTAGTTCCTGCCGGAACCTAGACAGCCTTTCGGCTCTACGAAACTATTTCGCTGGGAGGGAGAGAGAAAGCCAGATCATGCATGGCATTTGTATAGAACTCAAGGGAGAGCTTGGATCAAGGATATGGGGCTGCCCTCACACCTCTATTTATAGGAAACCCAAGGGGGCTTTCTTGGCTCCCAAGTCCTTCTAGAAGGCTTTCCAAAAATATCTCAAGTAGTACTTTTTACTATTCATGACACCACTTTTTCGCGTCCGAAAAATCCGAAAATATTTCTGTGGGTCTTAGAATAATTCCAACACCCACTAAAATGATTTTGGGCGCGTTCCGAAACAATTCCGGATTAGTGATTTTCATCTGCGAAAAGCAACCTAAGCATTTCCGGCAGCTCCGGAACATTTCCGGCAGCTCCGAAATATTTCCGAAAAAAAATATTTTAATCTTTTCTCCAGAAAAATTCCAGAAGTTACCAGAACAATTCTGGCACTCTCCAAAATTACCAGGTGCTCTCCGAAACCTTTTCGGCTTAGTGGTTTACCCCGAAACAACTTTTCGGTTTTCTCTCTCGGAACTTTTCCGCCGTCTCCGAAACCTTTCCGGTGACTTTATCTCAGACTCCCTGTCTAGTATTCAACAGATAGATGACCCTTAAGCGTGTGACCCTATAGGTTCGGTGAAGTATAGACATGACCCGGAACACTTTCCGATCAATGATCAACATCGGAGCCGTGGACACCCATATTGACCCCTATACCCACACGAATAAATATTCGAGTGAACCTCCAGTTGCCGTGTGCTATTCCTGTTGCTTCGTGATATGTTACAAATACCCGAGGTGAGACTTATCGGCATCCCCGTGGATCAACACTTGTCCACTATGCCAGTTACCTCGTTACTAGTATTGTTCTCTTTTCTCGTTCCCGCGTTCCGGCATCCCTGTGATCAAATCACACTGTGTCTGGCCAGACGATGGTGGATACCGTAACACCGAGAGGGCCCGAAGAATATCTCTCCATCGACGGAGGAGCAAATCCCAATCTTGAGCTACCTAGTTCCTTGTCATACTTTTCCGTGAACCCGTAAGCCGCCGTAATAGCCACCCTTTTACAGATGACGTTTAACAAACCCCAAAGTTCACGAAGCAAGTACGAAGGAACTCGATACTCTCATGGTCTAAGGAATTATGCAAACGCTCAACTTTCTCTGTGTTATAATCCATTAACTGGTGACGAATGTATCTCATAGCATAACATCAATCTGGGTCGATTCAACACAAATGTTCTTCTAACATTGTGCCCTCAAAATTGCCGGCATAGTCATGCCCATGATCAGGAAAACAGAACCATCATGCAACACTTGAGCTAGTCTTAGAGGCGAGACTACGAATATATATTTTTTATCCGTTTATTATTCCACACGTGCATATGAGTCTTCCTCCGAGCCTCGTGGTTATTGCAGACTCGAGAACCATAGCAGTTATAGCATGGAATATAAACATAATTAGGAACATGGGGATAAATAATAACATTTATTATTGCCTCTAGGGCATATCTCCTACAGCTAGGGCATCCCCTGCCCGCCACCTTGCCGCCGTACCTCCTCGCCCTCTGCCTCCTCCGTGCCTGGTGAGCCCCCCTACCATCGCCGCCTCCAACCCTAGGGGCTAGGGCTAGTTGCAATGTGAAAATGGTGGATCTGTACTTAGCATTTTAATTAAGAAAATTAGGGCAAAGATCAAAGTTCAAACATATATAGCATCTGTCCATAGAAAACATAATATGTCCAATTTTTAGCAAAGGTGGCCTATGTTTTGCAAAATTGAATCCATTGTGCTGTGGCCATTGTGCCTTTACAAAAATTATGTTTGCAGGTATCCGAGTGGCCTATGTTTTGCCGAAATGTTGATTCATTTCCGTTTCGGCAAATTTCAGGCGCTCGATATGTCCAATTTTTAGCAAAGGTCATGCCGAAATTTTTCGTGGATTTCGGCATGACTTGTGCTACAAAAGTAGGACATATCGAGTGCCCGGGATTTTCCGCAACGGGAATTAAACTACCTTCCGGCAAAACATAGGCCATTTTGTAAATGTTATTATTCCTTTCATTTTGTTCTACAATTAAACCGCCAAATTAAATCCTACAGGAAACATGGCTAATAACGACGAAGCCGACCCTATTGAGCAACCCCAACAACCCCAACAACCCAAAGAGCCTCAAGAATTCTTCGACTATATAACTAGTCAGGGCTTTGGGTCGCAGCCCCAACAACCCCTTCGCATCACGGAGCGTGCTGCTGACAGCGACAGCACAGAGGCGGGCAACACCGAGACCACCGACACGGATGGTGGCAACCAGGCCACGGATGGTGGAAACCAGACCACGGATGGTGCTAGCCAAGGGGCTAGGACCAAGAGGAAGCAGAAACCCCGGCCTCCAAACAAGATCCACGTCGGAAGACTTGATGTCCACGCGGTGCACCCTGGCACCTTCGACATTGTAAGTCCGCCGGAGGTGTCGGGATGCTACGGCAACGACGTAGCGTGCATCCTTCGTGAGACCGTCAATATCAACCAGAGAAACATTAGAGAAGTACCCGGAGGAGCTTTGGAGAACCACCTCCTAGAGAAGATTCATGCGAGATTCAAGTTCCCCGACCGGAATGAAGAAGTCCTTCCGTGGCTAGATGATAATATGCAGGGGATAAATGCAAAAGCCCTCAAAAAGTGTAGCAAAGCCTTGAACAACTCGAAACATATGGTGAAAGTAGAGATTGCTAAAGAAGGTTCATCGTAAGAGACGATCAAGAGTCACTTTCCGTCTATAAAATTCAAGGCTCATTTGGAAGACCCTCAAACCCATGCGAGGTCGGAATATTTCAAGGGTCTTCAGAAGAAGAACGTCGGGATCCCACGCCTCGGAAGCCGTGGTTACATGGGGAAGAGGCGAGTGTGGGATAAGGAGGACGCGGCACGTCCGGATGGTCCGCGGGAGCCAGACCCCTGGGAGGAGTTCGAGGATCCGCTGGCACGTGACTACATTAGGGCCCGATACACAAGACACCCGATAACCGGGGAATGGACCACGGACACCCCGACGAGGAATGTCATAAGAGAACTGGTAATTTTTTAATTTACCACCTTAATTAGCTTCTAATGATCAAGTCAGTAACGGTTCACGTCGATCTTTTTGTAGAAGGAGCAACTACGGCTTGCATCAGAAAGCGAGTCGTCGTCTCAGACGTCGAAGTATGCGTGGGCCACCCCTTTCAACCGGGCGTTGAACAAAGTGAAGGGAAAGCCCTTGCACGAGCCGCCGGAGTATGGACGTGTAGCCGGCGCCGGAGTCGGGGCCTCCTGGAACTACTACTACAAGGAGAATAAGGAGACACGTAAGCAGAGAAGAAGGCTCAACATAGTGACCCTTGACGATGTGCACAGGGCGGTCGAGGCAGCCACGCGGAAGGCAAGAGAAGAGGTCCTGGCTGAGGCGGAACAAAACAAGGCTGCGCTGGTCGCTGCAGCCAAAGCTGCGGCCAGAGAAGAGGCCAGGGAAGAGCTTAAATCTACCTTTTCTGCCTTGGTGCCGTCTATGCATAAGTGGACGAAAGAAAATCCCAAGGCGGATCATTTTCCCCTTCCTAGCTTCATCGGGAGCAACTCGGTGAACACCGGCATCACACCCGCACATGCAACCGGGCACGAACTAGTCGCACCCGCCACTGTCGCTCATAGAAGCCCCTCTTGCGGCTTTGCCATGCCCCACGGGGCTTCGACATTAGATGAGCTCGAAGCTATCAAGGTAACTATGCGTCTCGCGCTCATCAACATATTCAATCTTCCATTTCTTTGACATTTCGAATCTCCGACGCCGCACATGTCTTCACAGGGCGACGAGACTCCATGCACCCTCCTATTGAACATCGGCGGCCAGGTAGTGGATGTTGCGAAGGCAGTGCTCATGAATCCATTGGACCGGGAGTTGCACCACGTTCGCATGCCCGACAACGTCTTCAAAGTTACCTTGTCTCGTTTGGTATCAAACGAGTACTCTAAGTTGCCTCTTCCCGTTCCTAGTGGGGGAGAAGAACAACCGACAGATCTTGGAAGATCCAAGGGTTGGATGATAATGTGGCCGAAGGTGCTTATCCACGTGGAGCCTGCCGGTGCGACGCCGACCCAAGGTAACACCACTTTTACTCCACCTGTGCAGTTCCCATCCTTTGGCTTGGGTGATCATAGCAGCGGACGTGAAGAAGGTCCAACAGTCCCGGTGGCTCATCATGCCGCCCCCGTGGATCCATCACCTGATAACATGGAGGATGTGAACCCTGACCAATACCTCAACCTCAACCATACCTATGATGACGCTCAACCTGATGATGATTTTGAGCTCAACCTTGAGGATATGGATCATGAAATGCCCGACCAAACCCAAACGGAACATGCTAGCCTTCAGTGCAAGAAGTCTCTGTTCGGAAAATGCTCCCTAGAGGACACGCCTCCTGATGCCTACACCCAGGACAAAGCAGCCCAGCAGCCACCAAACATACTAAGCCCGAACACAATGCTAACGGGCATCCGTGCGGGTTTTGCTGAAACACAACCTGGGCCTGGGACAAAGAAGAAGCCGAAGCATAGGAAGAGAGGGAAGAAAGGCGCTAAGGCTGCTTCCATGAGCCAGCCGCCACCGGTGATCCGGGTTCACGACAGTGTACCGGTTCGTGATGCGCCGGTGCTCCATATAGCGGGTAGGCCAATGCTACCGGCGAATGCGCTCAAGGGCTTAACACTGGAGCTTAGGAGACTGCATGACCATGTTTGTCTACGGAGCACAGTCTTCTCCGAGCCCCTGCTGGCACAGCAGGATACCCGCTTTACGCGGCTAAGGTGCCCCCAGACTTATACTTCAACCATATTTGCCCCGCTGACATGATCTTTCTTCGGTTTGATTACATCTTCGAGATGTTACACATGAGACGACTCGATTTTACCTTCGTCCGCCTTTATGCGCTACATCTGAACTACCTGGTGAAGAAGGAGGAACTCTCGCAAATCGCGGTAGCGGACCCATACTACATGTCTGAGAGCTTCTTGAATATGGGGGACGAGGAACGCAAGGGAGCTGAGAACTACATCACAAATTTCATGCTGGCCAATAAGGACAAGGAGATTATTCTTCTGCCGTATCATCCCACGTAAGTGATTCGTAAGGCACTTTATTAACGCATCCAACTGTTACTTCGCACGTACGCATATGGAGGTTAATTTGCTGTTAACTTATTTTTACGCAGTGAGCATTGCATCCTTATCGTATTATTCCCGCAAGTATCCCACACACTCTATATGGACTCAACCAAGAACAAGGAGAAGAAAGACTATACCCACATCAAAAAAGTTCTCGATAGAGCTCTCTTCACCTTCGGAAACAAGGGTGGCTACATCAGAGTCCACAAAAAGAGACAAGGCGTTGCATGTTTCGGCCATAATACTAACTTCTGCTGCCTCCAGCAACCGACAACAAGTGAGAAGGATGAATTCTACGTCATCCATCATATGAATGAGTTCAGAAGGGATCAACAACTTCTTAGAATGAAAACTGGATACGATACACATCTCATCGGCTGGGCCAATAGCCTAGCAAGCACGAAAGATGACGCTCTCAGATTTGAATTCTACCGCATCCAAAATTCGCTCGCGACGATCATCATGAAAGATGTCGTCGAGAAGGACGACATGTTCTACGCGGGGCCACAGTCCCGTGATTCCTTCGACACTCGCCGATATTGGCAGCGTCAAGACCCAAAGCCTTTCACCAAGCTGGGTTGCGTCCTTCCGGATATTCGAAAGTGATGATTGACGATGACGAGATTGTCTGTTTTGTGTAGAGCGAAACTTTGAATTTCTCTACGATGAACTTTGTGATGTAATCGGTTATTTTAAACTTGTGTAGCGCTCTAGTTTGGGTACGGTGAACTCTGTTATGTTTTACTATGTGGTCGCTTGTATTTGATAACATTTTAACTCTTTTCTTCATGTTGCTTTGTTATATTATATCATTGATATATTTTCAGTTTTTTTTTCTGACATATAGATCGATGAAGAAGAAGTACATTGGGAGGCGTCCGGGAGTATACGATGAGTAGCCACAGTGTCACACCCAAGTCAACCGCTTCCGAGGTAGCAGCTACAAAGGGTTCCAAAGCAAAAGCGAGGCCGAAGCTAGCTACTTGAGGTTCACGGTACTAGATGTAGAGAGGAATAAAAACGGGCTCAAAAACTACCTCCTACTTGCTTCCTTTCTTATCGCGATCGCTCTTTTATTGTATAGAAAAATATTTTAGTTTCTATCCATGGTGAAACATGCATGTATGAATTGTATTGGAGACTTGTATATTTCATGATGATGTGTTGGTCACTATGGTGATAATTGTAATATGTTGAATCACAAGCAATGTGTGTGATGCTACTTCTGTGATGTTACTTTATATGCTAGAAATATATAAAAAACTGCATAAATACAAAGAAAATAAGCAGGACATAATAAAAAAAATATGAAAATATCAGCAGCGCGGGTCCTGCGACCAGTAGCAACGCGGCCACCATGAGATGAAAATCAGCTCTTACAGCGCGGGCTCAACAGCCGCGCTTCAAATGGAAAACACACCCATAGCGCGGGCCAAGTAAGATGCGCTGCTAAATACAAATTATCTAAAGCGCGGGGACCCCGCGCTGCTGATGGAAGTTAGCTGCGGCACGTTATTAGCAGCGCGGGTCCCCCGCGCTGCTGATGGGCCTTTACCCCGCGCTGCTAGAGGCCATTATCCTAGTAGTGATTCATGGTCAACAAGACCGTTGAATTCAAGAAGTCTGGCAAGAAGGAGAAGGGAAAGAAGGGAAGCCCGAAGAAGGGTGACAAGCCAGTTGTCACTCCTCGTAAGGCACCCAAACCTGGACCCAAGCCCGGCGTTGAGTGCTTCTACTGCAAGGGTGATGGTCACTGGAAACGCAACTGCCCCAAGTACCTAGAGGATAAGAAAGCTGGCAAGATTGTCAGAAGATACAAAGGTATATTTGATATACACGTTATTGATCTTTTCTTAACAAGCGCTGGGAACAAATCCTGGATATTTGATACAGGATCTGTTGCTCATATTTCTAACTCCTCTCAGGGGCTACGGAATAGGTGACGCTTGATGAAAGATGAAGTGACGATGCGCGTGGGAAACGGCTGCCGGATTTAAGTGGTGGCGGTCGGCACGAAGCATCTTAGTCTCCCTTCGGGATTAGTTTTGATTTTGAATAAGTGCTATTATGTACCCGCATTGAGTGTGAACATCGTTAGTGGTTTTTGCTTGAAGCGAGACCACTATTCTTTTAAGTCAGATACAATTGGTTGTGCGATTTATAAGGATGATGTGTTTTATGTTCACGCACCGGAGAAAAATGGCTTATTCATTCTTAATCTCGATTGTGATATACTTCATATTGATAACGTAGAGGCCAAAAGATTAAAACCTAGTGGCGAAGAACACATGACGATGTGGCATTGTCGACTTGGTCATATTGGTGAAAAGCGCATGAAGAAGCTTCATGATGATGGACTTCTGGAGTCATTGGATTTTGGATCCCTTGACACATGTGAACCATGCCTTATCGGCAAAATGACAAGGACTCCATTCAATGGAACAATGGAGCGTGTGGAAGACTTGTTAGGGATCATACATTCAGATGTATGTGGGCCTATGAACGTCCCCACACGCAATGGTCTTCGTTACTTCGTGACCTTCATAGATGACTTAAGCAAATATGGGTATATCTACTTAATGAAACACAAGTCTAAAACCTTTGAAAGATTCAAGGAATTTCAGAGTGAGGTCGAGAATCAACTCGGGAAGAAAATCAAGCACCTTCGATCCGATCGAGGAGGCGAGTATTTAAGTCACGAGTTTGGCGATCATCTTAAGACTTGTGGCATCGTACCACAACTTACGCCGGTAGGAACACCTCAGCGTAACGGTGTTTCTGAGCGACGTAATCGAACTCTATTGGATAGCGTACGATCGATGATGTCTCATACCGACTTACCTGTGTCATTCTTGGGGTATGCATTAGAAACTGCCGCTTACATTCTTAATAGGGCACCGTCCAAATCCGTAAAGACAACACCATTTGAGGAATGGCATGGAAAGAAACCAAAGTTGTCTCACTTGAAGATTTTGGGTTGTGAGGCTTATGTTAGGAAACTTCAGCCTGACAAACTCGAATCAAAAGCGGATAAGTGCATCTTTGTGGGATATTCAAGGGAAACCGTTGGATACACCTTCTACAACCAGTGTGAGGCAAAACTTTTGTCGCCAAGACTGGATGCTTTCTTGAGAAAGAGTTTCTTTCAAAATAATTGAGTGGGAGGAAAATAGACCTCAATGAGATGATTGACCAATCACTCCAAGTGGAAAAAATGGCAATGGAAGTTGTTCCAGAACCATCTTCCATAGTGGGAGATGAAGAGAACGGTCATCATGATATTCATAACGATCGTGACATACATGATGATCATGATCAAGATGAAGAGGATCCTATTGTACACCGCAGGTCATCAAGAGCCTGAGTAAAAACTCAGTTTTATGGGCAACTTGTCAATGCAGTCATGTTAAATGAACCTGACGAACCTGCGAACTACAAAGAAGCAATGGAGGGACCCGAGTCCGAGAAATGGCTGGAATCCATGAAATCTGAGATAGACTCCATGTATGCCAACAAAGTATGGAATTTGGTGGATATTCCCGAGGACCGAAAGGCCGTCGAGAATAAGTGGATATTCAAGAAAAAGACTGACGCAGACGGAACCGTATCTGTCTATAAAGCTCGACTTGTCGCAAAAGGTTTCCGACAAATTCAAGGAGTTGACTACGAAGAGACTTTCTCTCCCGTCGCGATGCTAAAGTCTCGGATATTGCTAGCAATTGCTGCCTATTACGATTATGAAATATGGCATATGGATGTAAAAACCGCGTTCCTAAATGGCAACATTGAGGAAGAGTTGTATATGGTACAACCGGAAGGTTTTATTGATCCTAAGGACGCTGGTAAGGTATGCAAACTTCAACGGTCCATTTATGGGTTGAAGCAAGCATCTCGGAGCTGGAATCTTTGTTTTGATGAGGTGATCAAAGCTTTTGGATTTGTCCAAAATGAAGAAGAATTCTGTGTTTATAAGAAAGCGAGTGGGAGCTCTGTGGCATTCCTAGTACTATATGTGGATGACATATTATTGATAGGGAATGATGTGAAATTTCTAGAGGGGGTAAAGGAATATTTGAATGGACAATTTTCCATGAAGGACCTAGGTGAAGCTGCATACATATTAGGGATTAAAATCTATAGAGATAGATCAAGACACCTATTAGCACTGAGTCCGAGAACTTACCTTGAGAAGATATTGAAGAGGTTCAATATGGATAACGCCAAGAGAGGCCTCTTGCCCGTTATGAAAGGAAGTAAATTGAGTGTGACTCAATGCCCAGCAACAGCAAAAGAAAGGGTGGAAATGTCCTCAAAGCCCTATGCCTCAGCCATAGGTTCTATCATGTATGCTATGCTGTGTACTCGACTAGATGTGGCCCTGGCGGTTAGTCTGACTAATCGTTTCCAAAGTAATACTGGAATGGATCATTGGATTGCAGTGAAGAACGTCCTTAAGTACTTACGAAGAACTAAGGATCTGGTTCTTGTCTATGGAGGATGTGAAGAAGAGCTCGCTATAACAGGTTACGTCGATGCCAGTCTTGGTACTGATCCCGATGACTCAAAATCCCAGACGGGATACGTGTTTATGTTGAATGGTGGTGCGATTAGCTGGAGGAGCGGCAAGCAGTCAGTCGTCGCCCAATCTACGATGGAGTCGGAGTATATTGCCGCTTGCAAAGCGTCAAATGAAGCGAATTGGCTGAAGAAGTTCGTCATCGAGCTTGGCGTATTCCCTAGTTGCACTGACCCTGTTAGCTTTATTGCGACAATACGGGTGCCATTGCTAACGCAAGGGAGCCGAGGACTCACTCTACAGCCAAGCATATTCTCCAGCGTTTCCATGTGACGCGGGACTACGTCAAGGATGGTCATACTAGGATTTGAAAAATACATACGGATCTGAATCCGTCAGACCCAATGAATAAACCTCTTCCACAAGCCAAGTTTGAACAACACCGAGAGACTATTGGTGTTAGATACATACCTGATGTAAACTAGTGTAATTTTTACTCTAGTGCAAGTGGGAGACTGTTGGATATGTGCCCTAGAGGCAAATTAATAAAGATATTTGTCACATATCTGTTTGTTCATAATACGTTATATATTGTGCTAGAACTGTATTAAGCGGAAACATTAATACACGTGTGATATATAACAACCTGGTCCCTAATTAAACTCAGGCATACTAGCTCATTGGGAAATTGATGATCAAGGTTTCCTGATCATGAGAACATAATAGTCTATTGACAATAAGGTCATATCATTAGGAGAATGATGTGATGGACACACACCAACCTTAAGCATTGTAGTGTGATCAAGTCACATAAGTTCAGCATTGCGATGACTTAATAACATAGTGACTGAATCCTTAGACCGTGATGATCATACATAATTGCTATCTATTAGGATGCTTTGAGTGCATTAACCGTTACACTGAAACATGGTAACTGAAAAGGTGTATCTTGGGTATTCCGAAGTAGATATGTTGAGGAGTATGAAATAGATCAGAGCGGGATTTGTCAATCCGAGTGACGGATAGGTACTCTGGGCCCACTCGGTGGTGTTGCATCAATAGCTTGCAAGCAAGTGACTAGGTCACAAGAGATGTAATATTCACGGATGAGTAAACATGTTAGGTCGGAGACGAGGAAGAACTAGGTATTGGATACCGACGATCATACCTCGGACAAACATAGTACCGAAGCACAAAGGGGTCAAGTCATATTGTTAACGGTTCAACAACGATGAAGTTTATTCGATGGAAGCGTAGGGGCACATCAAGGATTGTAACCAGATCCCATATGATGGTCATTGGTCAGAGAGTGTCTCGATCATGTCTATTGTTTCCCGGACCGTAGGGTGTCACAGTTAAGGGCAATCGATGCATTAAGGATTGATCCGGGATCATCGGTGAAAAGAGAGAAAACACCGGAAATGTACCGGGAGGTGCCGGAAGCTGTTCCGGATATTTTGAAAGGTTCAAAATAATATATATCAATGTTTAAATATGTTTTATTATTTAATTGACAGAATTAAATATAAAAATGATTTAAATAATTAATTAAAAAGGTGAAAAGGTATTTGGGCCTTAAAAGGCCCATGAGGGGAAGGGGGAGCCTCCCCCCTTGGGCTTGGCGCCAAGGGAGGGGCCCATCCCCCTCCTAGCCGCACCACTCCCCCCCTTGGGGGTTTAGTCCCACATGGGGGAAGGGGAGGGGGTGGAGCCCCTCCTTGGCCTATATAAGGAGGGGTGGGGGTGCCTTTTTCAACACAACATTGAGTTTCTCTCTCTCTCTTTCTCCGACCTAGAGAGGACTCCCCTGGTTTGGAGTTTGCACCTGGTTGGGGGTTTCACCATCATCCGAACGCCGTCGCGCTGCCGGAATCGGGATCCGGATCAATCTTCTTTCCGCTGCTCTTCTAGTTAGGAGCCCGGAGGGACGTCGGTTGCACCGTACGTGTGTAATCCCGCGAGGCACTACACCTGTGGTGCTACTTCATCGTCGGAGGTTCTTCAACACGACAGGGAGGTCGTAGGTTCAGAGTCTACGCCAACCACGTTCGAGGAACGTTTCCCTCTTTAGGTCTTCAAAGGTATGAACACTGATTCCTTCCGTTACATACATCAGCATAGCATAGATCTTGGGTTCAGGACTCATAGGTAGGAAATTTTTTGTTTTCTGCGCCGATCCCCAACACCACATTTGCGGGAACGTTTCCCGCGCAACGGACTACACCCCGAGGTATGTTATTCCGCACTCCTAATAAGGCTAGCTAGATCTTGGGTTATGGGAAACGCTAGGTAGGAAAAATTTGTGTTTTCCGCTGCGCACCCCAACAACGTGCACCACAAATACAAAATCATCATGGTGGGGACAATGTCCACTAAAGTAAAGGTGCAATGATCACTTCATAAGAGGTGAGACTTTCTGTTCTATATATCGCCGGTTCGTTGGTAAGACTTGATCAACCTTGCTGGCTAGCATGTTTTATATAGGTAAAAAGTGAAGCTTGTTATGTTTTCATTTGCTTTAGCTTTTATTCTCTTTGTTGTACCAAGTTTTTATGTTTTTGAAGCTTCACAATTCTAATCACTGCTTCAAGTTTTCAGAAAGTTTCGCAGCTTTTTGAACTCCGGAAAATTTTCAGCAGTGAAGTTTTCAGAAAAATTCTACAGTAGAAAAATTTAAATAAAAATTTCCATGCCGGGAGTGACCCAAAGGCACCTGGGGCTGACCAGGGGGGCCACCAGTGGCCCAGGCGGCCAGCTGGCGCGGCTAGTCCTCTGGTCGCGCCCACAGGCCCCATCTCCAGGTGAGTCTTCTTCCTCCTCCTTCCTCTCTCTCCAAAAACACGAGTTCTGCTCCAGTTCTTGCGTTCTTGCTGTTCTTGGAGGCGATTTTTGATCTCTCTCTACAACCCACCATTTGAGCTGATATTTTGAGCAAATACTCCCTGGTATGTAACTCCTCCACCCCTCCAAATAGATTTTTGATTGGTGGCTCCATTTGTGAGTATTTAGTAGTTCTTGGCGCTATTTAGATGAGCTTGCATGCATCTGTAAAAATTTATTTTCCAAGTTTTGATGCAAGTTTATGCCTTAGGTAAGTGAGTAGAGTAGTTTGCCTCAACTCACTTTTTTTAAATCCTTGTTTTTTTGAATTGTTAAAAAATTTAGAAATGAGTTTGCTAGGAAAAGCAAAGGGGTGGCTTGGGAAGAAGAAGCCCGAGCGCTCCGATCGAGTTACTAGAGCTGCAGCTTCACCCTCGGCTGCTAGGGTGAGCTACAATGAAGATCATGTGCCCCTGGAGTTGTTGGAAGACACAAGTCCAGCATGTGCAATGATGTATCCGTGCAATGATTTTCTTACAGCTGCGGGAGTGAAGGAGGAATTTTATGGCCTTTGAGCCAATGCAGGTTGATACTGCTAGCATTATGCCGTGTGGTACAATATAAGAAGCTTTCCTCCTACTTTGTTAACAGTTTTCGTTATAACTATGATGCTGGAACCGTCGAGTTTAAACTTTATAATAATCTTATAACCATGTCTTTGGCAAAATTTTGTGATATAATAGGTGTGCCGAACGCTGGTCAGATGGCAAAGATGACCACTCAGCCTTCCGAGTTGAGGACTCTCTTCAACTCCCTTTGTAGCCAAGAGGAGACCAACATTCGGCGTACAAAGATTTCCAGCATTCTGTTTCCCCACCTCAGGTATTTTGCGTACTTTATTGCTAGAGCGGTGTTGGCTCGTGACAACACGGGCAATGGTTCTGCACCAGATATCGCTATCTATGCGAACGCCCTCTCTGATAAGAATGATTATAATGTGGGTGCCTTAATTGCTCGGCGCCTTGTTATGAATAGTAACAAGGGTGATTTATATGGTGGTGTTTACTTCACACTTATCCTTGAGTCTCTTAATCGCACCCCGCATCCTGATGATGTTCCCTTTTCATACACAAGTCTCTATCTTGCTGCTATGAAGAGGCATAAGTTTGTTACCATGACTTCCCATTTTGGTAACCTTGTTTATATTTTGAGGTTTGAGAGGACCATTACTCGTGAGATCCGTCTACCTGCACCACTTTTTGTTTGATAACACTCGCAGGAACGGATGGTCCTTCAATGATATTCAGTTTGATGAGCTCATGGCTCAGTACCAGTTGCATAACCCCATGGAGGGGGTTGTGCCCGACGAGGAGGAGCATGGTGAATTCCCACCTTTCCAGGGGGAAACCTTCACCGAGCATGGTGAGGGGTCTTCTTCTTCTTGGGACGAGGGACCTTCCTCATGGGAGGACCCGAGGACTTCCGTGTACACACCGGAGGTCTCATACGACCCTTGGACTTACCATTACCCCGGAGCAGGAGGCTCCTGGGGGAAGTAGCTGCTACCAACTTAGGCCAAAAGCCTAAGTTTGGGGAGTACGTGCCCTTCTCCCTTCTTCCATTGTATTATCCGTTTTTATTTTATTTGCTTTGATCTTTTCGAAGTTTTTTCCCGTTCTTCTTTGTTCTTTTAATTTGCAAAAACAACAAAAAAAATTCTCTTTTCTTTTGTTTTCGTTTAACCTTTGAAAAACCCAAAAATATTTCCTTTCTCTCTTTAGTTTGCTTTATTTTCAGAGTTCAGCTCGAGTCCGTGATGGCATTTGATTATATATTTCCCACGTTCGGTCGTGCAAGTGACAATGCAGTAATAACGAAGATCGACAGAAGGGAAGCAACAAGGAAAACCGGTATGAACTCTTCTTGTTTCTACTTTTGTACATATGCTTGTACTTATGATCTAGAGACCAGCTTGTAGCGATATAGTGCTATGTTTACAATGCTTTCCCAGTGTTCATGCTTTCCTTGTGGCTGATCTCAAATAGCTAGGGTGCATAATATGTTGTTGGAATGATTTACATGCATTGCATTGTTCATGGTTTGGCATATTGAAGTGGTATTTCCCTTCGGATAATTCTTGGATTGACTTGGCACATGTTCACACATGTTTATGACTAAAATGTCTATCATGCCTTGATGACCTTTTTATTTCAGAATAGTCATATCACTTTCATGCCCGATTCAATGTTGCTTTGTCTCTCTGCATGATTATGACAATTATTGCTCTCTAGTTGGTCGCTTCCTAGTCTTTTGCTAGCCTTCGCTCGCACTAAGCGGAATTCTGCTTGTGTATCCAAACTCCTCTTCCAAACCAGTTTTTCCACTTGAGTCCACCATATCTACATATATGTGGTATTTACCGGCCACTCCTAACTTAGACTTTCTTGCGCCATCTCGAAACTTATTCAAAAGCTTCCCTTTTGTAACCGTACAAGCTCATGGTGCGGTGAGGGAAAATCAGTATCTACCATGCCAAAAATATTTTGACGGAAGTTTTAACTAGTCAAATTTATATATATAAAAAAGAGAGAGTTACAGCTCCCCCGTACTTGATGATGGGATGAAATGGACCAAATGTTGCTAATGATAGGTGGAACTATAACCTCCTTCCACTCTTGAGGCAAAATAAAAGGTTCCATAGACCATCAAAGGATTTATGGATAAGGGAACAAGTGTAAGCAAAAATCATTAATATGGTTGGCATGGGAGATATTGAGAGACCTTTACCTTTCACTGTTGACCGGAAAGTTGCACTTCTCAAAAGAATTTTGTCTCCGTTTTCAAAACCAAGAGCTCTGGCACATGTTTAGTCTTTGCTTCCAATCACGGGTTTTCAATCATGCCATAAAAAATCCACGGTTCGAGAGTCTCCCCTTCTTTCTTCAAAGCACCAACTATTGAGAGCATAATTGTCATCATTAGTGTAACATGCATTGTCCCAAAGTATTACATTGTCTTCTGCATGCTTGTGATGTTGCTAGTCTGAAATTCTTAGTTCTAGTCTCCTTTAAAACTCCAGAGGAGTTTCTGCATTTATGTTTTGCTTCACTCATGGAGGCTAACGAGATACCACTCTAGTATGTTCAGGTTATGTGCATTGTAATCTTGTCTTGATTTTTTACAGCATATTATTTACTTTAGGTTGTTTGTGATTGGTCACTTGAAAGAAGGATTTCTTCGTGCGTTGTCCTCATAGCATTGTTTCGATACTTGCTAAACTCTTTTCGTAGTACCGACTCATATACATCTTATGAAGCAAAAGAGTTTGTCAAAGTTTTTTTTGTCGCGTCCAGTTCGTTGAACTGAATTGCTTGAGGACAAGCAATAGGCTAAGCTTGGGGGAGTTGATACGTCTCAAACGTATCTACTTTTCCAAATGCTTTTGCTATTATTTTGCCCTTATTCTTGCATGATTTGAAGTAAACTAACTCGGACTGACGCTGTTTTCAGCAGAGCTGTTAGTATGGTTTTATTGTGCGCAGGAAAATGGATTTTTGGACATCTCAGAAAATTCCCAGAAAAATTACAAAAAATCCACACACCCGAAGGAGCCCGGAGCCAGAAGTGGGGCCAGAGGGCAGCCAGGGGGCCCCAGGCGCCCTGCTGGCGCGGCCAGGGGTGGGGCCGCGTGATACGTCCAAAACGTATCTTTAATTTCTGCTTGCTCCATGCCTCTTTTGTGTGATATTGCTATGATATTGATGAACTTCCATACACTTTTGATCATATTTGGACAAACCTATTAACTCAGTTCACCCCAGTGCCAGTTCCTGTTTTCTGTTGTTTTTCTATTTCAGGTTTCCCCCATATAAAAAGTGCTCCAAAAATTCGGGAAAATCCAATAAAAAATCAGCGTACATGAAGCTTCCGAAATCACCGGGGGGGGGGGGGGGGGGGGGCAGAGGGGACCCACCAGGGCCCCAGGCGCCCTCCCGGCGAGCCCTAGGGTGGGGCCGCGCCAGGGGGGCGCCTGGACCCCTGGTGGCTCCCCTGGCTTCCCCCCTTCGCCTATTTATTCCCCGTGACGCAAAAACCCCAAGACGGGAACCCTTTTTCGCGATCTCTCCTATGTCCCGCCGCCGCCGCGCTTCCAAGATCAGGAGCACCAGAAGACCTCTTCCCGCCACCCTGCCGGAGGGAGGAACCAGCTCCGGGAGCTTCTCCACCACCATGGAGGCTTCCCGGATGAACCGTGAGTAGTCCACCTTGGACCATGGGTCTATGATCAGTAGATATGTGATGTTCTCCTCCCCTCTTTGTTCTTCATGGATTAGACCTCGTGAGCTGCCCTACATGATCGAGGCACATATGTAATATTTCTGCTGTTGCTATGCTGAGTTTGCTGGGATCCGATGGATTATGAGATTATGTTCAGATTGTGTTTGAGTAATATATTTGATTCTCCTATTTTATATTTATGTTCTTGAGTAATTCTTGCATGTTCTCCGTTGCTGTGTATTGCTTTGGCCAAGTAGTAGGTAGTAACTCCAAGAGGGAGCGTTATGCATGATTGTGGGTTCATGCCCCCGATGACTAGCTTGAGTGACAGAAACATGAGTCTAGGGGATGTGTTGTTGCCACAAGGGGGAAAACAACGGTGCTTGTACTTGCGGGTGCAAGGATTGTTTACTTTAGGCAAAGTTCTTTAATGCAGTTGTCTGTTGCTTTGAGTTTACACTTTGGGTGGGATTCACAACTTAATACTAGCGAGATGTTCTGGATAGATATCTCAAGGTGGATGATTAGTAGGTAGATGCACATGGATTTCGGTCTACTTATCTTGGCGTACCGCCCATGCTTTTGAGCCTCTTCCTTTCTTTATAGCATAATTAGCATTGGTTTGCGCACATAATCCTGTTAATTGCCCAGCTGTAATTTGTTTACCTCGCATGGCTATTTTATCGTCTTTTGGGAGAGAGACATCACTAGTGAACATCATAGGACCCCGGTCCATATTTCCAATACTGTTTACACTATCAATTTACTTTCAATATTTACTTTTCCGTTGCTATCACTATCATTATTCTCCCGTGCGTTTTATCCTTTGTAAACAACAAGGCCGAAGGAATTGACAACTCCTTTCTACTCGTTGGGAAGCAAAGTTATTTGATGTGTGTGTGCAGATCCAGGTGAAGTTAGCAACCTCGGTTGTAAACGGCGCCATTGTCCACTTCACCACCTTCTTGTATCTGTTGGAGTCCTACTGGTCGACACTCAACCTTAGCATCTTCGCTAAGGGAAACTTGCTGCTGTCTACATCTCAACCTTCCAATTTGGGTAACCAACGAGGGGCGAGAAGTAAATTCTCGCGACATCACCGCGCCAGCTGGCCGCATGGGCGACCCCCTCCCATGGTGCACTACCTCGACTCCTATTTATTCCCGTGATGGGGAAACTCCAAAACAGAGGTCGTCTTTTCAGAACCCATCGCGGAGCCGCCGCCACCCTCTGTTCTTCTTCGGGAGGGCTAATGTGGAGGCTGATTTGGCCTCAGGAGAGGGGAGATCATCGCCATCATCATTACCATCACCAATCGATCATCCCTCCATGACTTCTCTTCACATGTGTGAGTAATTCCCTGCTGTAGGCAAAGGGGATGGTATGGATTGGATGAGATAGATCATGTAATAGTTTGTCAGATTGTTGGGGGCATGTTGCCTATCATCTACTTTGGTGTTTATCATCTTTGCTACAACTTGTTTCTCTTAATGCTTGTCACTTTGGGCCCGAGTGCCATGTTTTCAGATCTGAACCACTTATGTTTTCACGAGTTTATTTATGTTCGAGATCCTATCTATGAGTTGTATGCACCTATTATGGTCCGGAACCGGCGATCCCAAAGGTGACAGCTTGGGACACCAAAGGGGATGGTCCATAATTTGAGGATTCCATGTATCCATTGAGTTTATTGCTTTGTTCCGGTGCTCTTTAACAGGAGCACCTTAATCTCCATAAGTTCCATTTGGCCCCGTTCGTAGCGGGATGGTAGGACAAAAGATATTGTGCAAGTTCTTATTGCAAGCACGCACAACTACCTACGGGATACATGCCTAATGTTTGATATTTGCCTAGATGATCATTGCTTTTCTATGTGCCTTGCCTCGTGTTAGAACCTATTACATGTTCATTCTTATTCATGCAGCGCCCGACCATCCATCTCCCTAGCCTACAGTGTTTAGAATCCTGATGGTTACTAGCTGTTACTTTTCACTGTTTTACTTTTGCTGTTGCCACCATCACTATCACTATCATACCACAGTTGCTATTAATACTTTGTTGCAAGCAAGTATATTTCAGGTGCGGTTGAATTAACAACTCAACTGTAAAAGCTTATAAATACTCTTTGGCTCCCCTTGTGTCGAATCAATAAATTGGGTTAACTTACCCACGAGAACACTACAATCGATCCCCCATATTTGAGGGTCATCAGTTATTCATCCCCAAAAATCTGGGTGTGTACTTTTGAAGAATATTGCCTAAGCAATGGTTATAAGTGGTAGTCAAATCTAATGGTCTCATACAAAATGAGAGGCAAATATTACAAAGAGATCACATATGAAAAATATTACTGTACAACAAATCATCATATAAGAATAAGATTAGCTAAAAGGAATGGAATATAATATTCTGACATGCTAACATTGGAATGATTAAACATGAAAAATCAGCCTTGGGGTCTCATCGATCTCAGGGAGGCAAACCTTATACCTCGAGGTCAACATCCATGCGTTCTCCTCGATCTGACGAGGGCATCCCTTTACCTCGAGGTCAACGGCCATGGCTTCAAGATCTCACAGAGGATATTGGGGATGCTCCAGCCCTCAGCCTCGATAGTCGTTGGGCATGGCGGGATGCCCCGAAGATGGGCGCCTCAGTGGCCACCCGATGCGCGTGGCGTCGACCTGATGCGTAGGCGCACCGGCGGTGACCGAGCGCGGAGGGGCGCAGTGGGAGAGGCGAGAGGGATGACCTGAAGGTAGGGCAGATCAGTGGCCACCCGAGGCGCGTGGCGACGGCAGCGGCGGTCTGCCACGGAGGCGCCCTACGGTGGCCGAGCACGGAGGGGCGCGCATGGGGAGCGGCGCGAGGAGGGTCGTCACAGGGAGAGGGATTAGAGGGAGGCGTGCGGTGGTTAGAGACGATAGGATTTGGATGAATCGTTTTCTTTTGCGGGATGGTGGTGTTGTGCCATACAACATGAAAGTAATCTGGTTCATTAGATGAACAACATTGGACATACGAGATTAATTGGTCCAGCTCCTCTGGTTCTTTTTATAGAGTAACGAGCGCGCCGGCAAGAGCGTCGTGGGAGCGGCACGAGGAGGGCCGTCACAGGGAGAGGGATTAGAGGGAGGCGGCCGGTGGTTAGAGATGATAGGATTTGGATGAATCGTTTTCTTTTGCGGGATGGTGGTGTTGTGCCATACAACAAAAAAGTAATCTGGTTCATTAGATAAACATCATTGAACGTACGAGATTAATTGGTCCAGCCCTTCTGGTGCTTTTTATAGAGTAATATAATATAATAATAATGCTAGACATACAGGGTAACTACGGGAGAATTACAGAGTGATTAAGGGTGATTGGTTGGATTTAGTTAAGGAGGGCAGGCCCACCCGGCGAATTCAGGGGGGCGAATTATGAGATGCCACGTTTCCTTTCTGTAATGGTCCGTTAAAGGTTGTGGGTATGTTTAGCATTATTGCTTTTTATATTAGTAGTAGATGAGTCTGACAAATAGTTCAGAAGCATTAAACTAGCTCACCTCCTTCTATAATCACAGTATTCTCTTGTAATAATGATACTCACACTTTTATTGCGTAAACTGTAACACACTATACTTTGTTAACAAACGTTCGCGAGCGCTCACGAGTTTTTAATGAACACAACCAAATATGATTGTTTTACTCGCTAACCAGTATAAATATAAAAAACCGAGCCTTAATGAACCGAACAACTCGCTAATCCGCCCCTAGCTTCAACATACACACACGACTAATCGCTCCCGATCAACGTCCTTAAAAAATGATAAGCAAATCCTGAAAAAAATCAATACCGTCTTTTCCCTACATCCATCAACGGTGGCATGGGCAAAGCTCGTTGATGCAGGTGACGCGAGCCTCCGTGAATAAATTGATGTATTTTCAGTGCAGATATTATTGCATTATGTGCATACAAGAATTATACTATTACAACTATTTGTATTTCTAAATTTTATAGAACAAATAAAGAGAAGAAATTCAAATGCGTGTGCCCGCAATATATACAAGATACTGCATGATGATCAATATAAAGACAACTCATCATAACTCTAAACAAATTCAAGCTAGTCTAGTTGTTAAGAACGGTGTTGCCCATCTCGACGTCGGCTCGCCGGGGAGCATGGCCGTCGTCGGTGACGAAGCGGCTCCAGTACCAGTGCGCCTTCCAGACGTTGGCCATGTCCTCGATGGGCACCCCCTTTGTCTCCGGCACGAAGAGCGCGACGAAGACAGTCATGGCGGCGACCCAAGCGGCGAAGAAGAAGAAGAGGACGAACTTGAGGCGGCAGAGCATGGGGAGGAAGGCCTGCGCGACGACGAAGGTCATGAGCATGTTGACGGCGACGGTGATGCTCTGCCCCGCCGGCCGCACCTCCAGCGGCATCACCTCGCTCGGCACCAGCCACCCCAGCGGACCCCACGACCACGCGAACCCCGCCACGTAGACGCACATCACCACCACCACCGCCGCCGCGTACCCCGCCGGGATCTCTGCCACGCCGCTCCACCCGAGCTTGGCGCCGATAAGCGCCCCCACCACCACCTGGCTCACAAACATCTGTGCCCCTCCCTGCAGGAGCAGCACGCGCCTCCCCACCCTGTCCACCGTGAACACCGACACCAGCGTCGCCGCCAGGTTCACCACGCCGGTGATGACCGCCGACATCAGCGATGCGCTGCCGCCGAAGCCGAGCGTCTTGAACAGCACCGGCGCGTAGAACATAATGACGTTGATGCCCGTGAGCTGCTGCAACAGCGGGATCGCCACCGCCATCACGAGCTGCGGTCTGTACCTCCGGCGCAGGATGTCCCGCCACGGGCGCTTGACGGCACTGGATGCCTCGCTGGCGGCCGCCAGGTCGTTGTACTCGTCGTCCACGTCGTCGGTGCCGCGCACGCGGCGGAGCATCCTCCTGGCGTCGTCGGCCTTGCCCCGTTCGAGGAGGGAGTTGGGCGTGTCCGGGAGGAACAGTGATCCGATGGTGATGATGGCTGCCGGCACCGCCGCGAGCGCGAGGCTGAGCCTCCAGCCCCATCCGCCGGCGATCTTGTTGGTGCCGTAGTTGATGAGGTTGGCGACGAGGATGCCGAGGGTGATCATGAGCTGGAAGCCGTTGTTGAGCATGCCGCGCATCCTCGCCGGGGCCATCTCGGACAGGTACACCGGCACGCTCTGGTTGGCGAAGCCGACGCCGACGCCCAAGAAGACGCGGCCGAGGATGAGCATGGCCATGTTCTCAGCGGCACCGTTGAGCGCGCAGCCGACGAGGAAGGTGATCCCGCCGACGAACATGGACCACTTGCGTCCGGCGACGCGGGTGACGGAGGCGGCGAAGAGGGAGGCGACGAGCGCGGCGAGGTAGAGCGAGGAAGTGAACATGGTGAGGATCTGGCTGTCGAACTTGCAGTACTGGTTGTTATCCACGGCTTCGGCCTGCTTGCTGTACACCGACGGGAAGAACCTGCTGAGGAAGGGGTCCATGGACGTCACCCCGCCCGAGATGCCGATGTCGTAGCCGAAGATCAACCCGCCGGTGGCCGCTACCGTGCACGCCATGAACACGAACAGGGTCAGCCGCCCGGGATAGTCCTGCCTCGCCGACGCCGCGGCGCTCCCGGCTGCCGCGCCGCCCAACCATCGTCGATTGCAGGCCAAGATCGACGTGATATCGAGTTGCAAGTCGCAATGCACTAGGTTAACGTTGTTGTGTTCTTGTGTTGCTGCTATGATGTGTTGGGGAGGCAAGGCGTTGTTTGAAGCTATCCACATCACTCACTATTGTATCCAATTATTTGTCCATGTCATCAACAAAACTCAACTAATGTGCATTTGGGATATCTATCTCAACATGCAAGCTATCCACATCACCCACTATTGTATCCAATCATTTCACGATGACATCCACTAACAAATTCAACTAACATGCATTTGGGGATATCTATCTCAACATGCAAGCTATCCACATCACCCACTATTGTATCCAATCATTTCACGATGACATCCACTAACAAATTCAACTAACATGCATTGGTATCTATCTCAACATGCAAGCTATCCACAACACTCATTATTGTATTCAATAATTTATCAATGTCATCCAATTTCATTTACATGAATTTTATACCCTTCCAATTTACATTGTAGAGTTTTTATAAAAATTTCCGCGGCAACGCGCGGGGTATTCTTCTAGTATAGTTAGCGATCGACGCCACGTACGGAATTCTGCTCGGGTTCGTATTTGCATGGAGCTGAAACGTCTACGACTAATAGTTCGATATGTATTCGTACATGTACTCTGATCAAGAGTAAGATTCGGTGTACAAGTTCATCTGGTTTGCAAGACCAAACGCCAACGCAATGCGTGGTTTCTGTCCGTTCAAAAAATTGCAGTGTTTTTTTTTCTCTTTAACTATTGTATAAGTTGTCTCGTTTTTAAATTTAACTACTAAGTTAGAGTAATATTTTTACCATTGATTTCTTTTGTTAAAATTCATGGTGTTTTTCTTGTGTTATTTCATGGATTCTTAGCTTGATTTTTTACTTGTCCATGTGAGTGTGTCGTCGATATGTGACGTCAGATGCCATGGGATGGCTAAAGTGAGGGGAAGACACGAGGGAGAGAATGTCGATGGTGCCGGAATCGGGTTGGGCACAAACACGGTGGAGGACACCACGATGTACCCAGGTTCGGGACTCTCCGGAGAGATAACACCCCTACTCCTGCTTATCTCTTATATACCAATACTCTGGCTACAAGAACTGCTTCTCTATCTTCTCAGAGGAAGGTGAGCGCCGCCGCCGTGGGCAAAGCTCTCTCCTGCCTCCCTGAGGAGCAACTACTAGCAGTGAATGCACTGAGGGGAATGTGAGTAATGGTGTTCTAGAGCGGGTCGTCCCCCACGCAGGAGGGGTACCCTGGCTCTTATAGTGTGAGTCCAGGGTACTTCCGTAACTTCACTGCCGAATGGGCCCAGCTGTCATCCTCTAATCGGCCTGGGCCCACCGACTGCTCCTCTCCGGGTGATCCGGAGCCTACGAGCGGCGGCCCATGCTGTAGACTCGTAAGGCCTAGGGATGAACAGTGGAGCTAGGAGGTGCGGTCTTGTCGCCCTGTCCGCGGAATCGGCGGAGAGGTCGACACCGTATCTCCACCAGATCTTCGACATGACTTGGCCTTCCTTCCACCCAGATATCTCGGGATATGATATTTATGACCTCGTAATCATACCCCCGACTGGTGTCGGGGTCGACTCCCTCCAAGGGTAATAAGTTGTTCCGATTGCGCCTGGGCCGACTGTTAGTTCTTGGTAAGGTCGAGTGCTCTGGGCAATCGGCCTTCCAAGTGCCTATCTCGGCCCAGCTGCGGACCAACCGGACGATCATCTTGGTGAAGGAAGGGTGGACCGATTGCGCCTGGGCCGACTGCTGGCATTCGGTACGGCTGATTGCCTTGGAGCAATCGGCCGTACATCTTCCCAGCTCGGCCCAGCTGCGGCCCAATCGGTCCATCCTTGTCTTGAAAGGTTGCTTCCGCTTGGGTTAGCCTACCCGGGTACCAATCCCCCGACAGTAGCCCCTAAAGCTGTAAAGGTCCCACGGTCATTTGACCGCGGGGCCTTTGCAGTTTTTCATCTCTCTCTTGATATCCGCCGACTGCTATGGCCTTATCGAGAGCATCGTTCCGAGTTCGTCGATCGACTCGGAGATCACACTCGGCTGGCCAAATTTTCGTCCGATTGGATTTGGTTCGCTCCCAATTCGTGTCTTCACTTTTTCGAGAAAGACATCTTTTGCCGATTCCCTTGCTCGGGACCTCCAACAACTCACCTCTCATCACATGGTAGATTCTTGACTTTTCTTTTATGTCTTTCCTTTGTTCAGGAGACTTTTCTTCCGGTGGGTGCGCGCAAGCGCACCCACTGGGTGTAGTCCCCGAGATTCGGGCCGATTGGTTGCAATCGGTTCGGATCTTTCATACTTTTTGCTTTGTCTTTTGCCTTCCTCCAATCGGGAGACTTTTCCTCCGGTGGGTGCGCGCAAGCGCACCCACTGGGTGTAGTCCCCGAGATTCGGGCCGGTTGCATGCAATCGGTTTGGATCTTCTCTTGACTGTCGTATCTCTAAACTCCCTCTTGCTATTCCTCGCAGACTGTTATGGAAGAAAGGCGCGGGGTCTTCGAAAAGCTTCTTGATGCTTACACTGCCAGCCTCCGAACTCTCGCCCAGGCCCAGCTGCAGGTCAACAATCAATCGGCCGAGACCACTAAACTGAGAGGTAACCTCTATACCATTTCTGTCTCCTCTCCGATTAACAATTACTCTTGCGCTCATATCGTTTATGCTCTCCTCTAGCTTCTACTCCCATGGTAGATGACCTTCAGGGCCGAATTGCTGAATTGACTGCAGAACTCAACCAACATGGCCCAGCACTCGCCAAAGCCAAAGAAGAAGCGATCCGGCTGCTGGGGGTAGAAACTGATCTAAATCGGACTATCCAAAGCCTTCGCTCTGAGATGGCTGCCCTCGAAAGAAAACATCTGGCCGACATAGCTGCCGTGACGGCTACTGGCGATGGTCTCCTTGCCGAGCGAGATGCCGCCGTCGCCGCCCAAGAAGCCTTGCAAGCTGAGAGGGATGAAGCGGTGGCTGCACGCGATTCCATTCGGCGAGATCGTGATGAACACGCCGCCAAATTTGAAGAACTGGAGAAACGCAACTACGAAGAGACCACCCGACTGCGCCGCCGAGCCAAAGGCTTCTGCGACACAATGACCGAGATGGACTTCCTCCTTAGCGGTGAGTGTTTCCTGCATCCGAGTGCATTTTCCGATTGCTTTCCTCCTTTATCCTGTTGCTCATACTTTCTTTCATGACACAGAAGCTTGGCCCGAGTCTGAAGGAGCTGCCTATGCGGCCGTTGCCAAATCCCGAGAAGAAACTGTTGCCGCCGAAGGGACCTGCCAACTTGAAGATAACGTCTGGACTCGGCATGAATATCTAATCGGCACCGAAGCCCGCATTCCTGTTATCAAGGGAGTTGCCTTGTCATTCAAGCTCGGCATCCTGAAAATTGCTGAATCACTGTGGTCACCGACTGAGCTTAAGGTTGGCCTTCAAAAAATGAAACATGCTGCTGGTTCCTCCGCCGGGATCGACAAGGCTGAAGCACAAGATGAAGAAGATTCTGACAAAGGGGAAGCTCCGAATGCTACCACCGAACAGACTCGGATTCTCCTGAAGGCCATCCCTCGTCGGATCGACGTCTTGCTGAACTCTGCCGGTCGGACTGGCGCGGAAACCGCCCTCCAAACTGTGCTGAGCTGGTACCCTCAGGTGAAGCTCTCACAACTCTACAGCCTCCGAGAAAATGCCTCTGATCTGCTTGAGAAGTCCTATACCGAAGTAAATCGGCTAGCCAGCTCTATGGTGAACTGGTTCTCTCCCTACGAGTACACTCCGTATCTCGACGAGGGAGGGAATCCGCTCGCTGCACCTTCAATCTCTGGCCTGGCCGAGGAGCTTTCTGATAGCGGCTCATCTCAAACATCTCCGAGATCCAAGAAGACTGGTGCCACATTTTCTGAAGCACAATCGGATCCGACTGCTCCATCTTCTAGCTCCGTGCCTCCGACTTCCTGAGCCCTGCCGCCAACTATGTTACTTGTTGTAGCTTGCCGATACTGGATCGGTTTTATCTTATTTTGTCTTCCGACTATCTGCTTGTAAGACATAATTTTAATTCTGTCGACACCCACTGGGTGTGACCTCGATGTAATGAACATATTCGGCCTTGGGCCTGCTACTTTTGATGCAATCCGATTGCTTGATCCTTGCTTTTACTTGTGCGATCAACTTTGCGTGTTTGTCGGTTTTCTTTATCGGCTGCACTTGGGGATGTCTACCGTGTCAACCTTGCTGCCGTCATGCGGTCCGCAATCGGATCAACGGTAGCTTACCAGCCAAGGTTCGATAAGTTTTTCATTTCTTACACGACAAGATTTAACGCAAAGGATTCTGCGACAGTGGGCGCCGATTGCTCGCTATCGGGCTCGACGCCTTGGGTCGCGGCGCAATCGGCGACTTTGTTTTATCGAATATGCCCTTAGTGGCGCGTTTCGAATTGTTTCCCGGGAATTTGTACTGCCGGCTGCCTCAAATACGACCCTTCTCAATGCCACAAACCATTTAGTGGTTTGCGCTTGAGCTGAGTGCCAAGTTGAGTGCCAGCCCGCAGTCCCCGTGCCTCGATGGCCTATTCGCTTGACCTCGTGGTCGGTCAGTCCCCGGGTGTGCTATACACGCCTCGGGTATGACTGAGCGTCGCCGATTGAGGCTAGCTCTTCGAATGAAATTATGCCAAGGTAATCGAATGCTCATTTTCAGAGGCATGATAAATTTTACTGATTGTTTGCCGAATGGCTTACATAAGTTTCTGCCGCTCAGCTATAGAACGGACATAACAACTCGGCGTTCCACGGCTGCTCCGTCTCTGCTCCTGATGTGTCCTTGTGCTGAGTGCCCTTGGTGCAGTCGATCAGATAATAGGAGTTGTTCTTGAGCGCTCGGCTGATGACGAATGGCCCTTCCCAAGGTGAGGATAGCTTGTGCTGTCTGTCTGACTTCTGAATTCGGCGTAGCACCATGTCTCCCTCTCGGAAGGCGAGAGGGCGAATCTTCTTGCTGTGGTAGTGCCGCAACTTCTGCTGGTAGACTGCCGACCTGGACAAGGCCAACAGACAAGCTTCTTCTTTGAGGTCGATGTCGTCTTCTCGTGCCAATCTGGCCTCTTCTTCGGTGTATAGGGCATTCCGAGGTGAATCGAACTCGATGTCGGATGGGATGACTGCTTCTGAACCATACACCAGGAAGAAGGGAGTGAATCCAGTCGACCTGTTTGGTGTGGTCCTCAGACTGAACAGTACTGCGGGGAGCTCCTCAATCCATGCTCCGGGTGCTCTCTCAAGTGGTTCTACCAATCTGGGCCTGATACCCTATAGGATTAGTCCATTTGCTCTTTCGACTTGACCATTTGATTGCGGGTGCGCCACAGACGCCAGATCAAGCCGAATGCCCTGCTGAGATGCATATCGAGCCAGTGCACCCTTCGCAAAATTTGTGCCGTTGTCGGTGATGATGCTGTTAGGCACACCATATCTGCACACAATGTCGGCCACAAATCGAACCGCAGTCGGCCCATCCAACTTCTTGATCGGTCTGGCTTCAATCCACTTGGTAAACTTGTCCACTGCGACTAGAAGATGTGTCATGCCACTGCGAGCTCTCTTGAATGGTCCAACCATGTCCAAACCCCATACTGCAAACGGCCATGCTATTGGGATTGTCTTCAGTGCCGATGCTGGCTGATGACTTTTTGCCTTGAACCGCTGACAGCCCTTGCAGTACTTCACTAAATTCTCAGCCGCTGCAAGCGCAGTCGGCCAGTAGAAACCATGCCGGAAAGCTTTGCTGGCGATTGCCTTTGCTGATGCATGATGACCGCATTCACCTTGATGAATGTCTCTGAGCAGCTCCAAGCCTCTGTCCTCTTCTACACATCTCTGAAGGATACCAGTTGCACTCTTGCGCACTAGCTCATTGTTGATTATTGTGTACGCCCAAGATCGTCGGCTGATTTGCCGTGACTCTGCTTCATCCTCTGGGAGGACTCCATCTTCTAGGAAATCTCTGATCGGCTGTGCCCATGATGGCGCGCTGACGACTGCCATTACCGCTGCATGCTGGGGTGGGACTTCTTCTTGGATCACAGTTCCTTGGCCATTCGCCTCCTGGATCTCGGCCTCTTGGACTTCTATCATTTCTGCTTCTGTCCTTGAGCTGCCGATTGCGACGCCTGTCACACATTCGGCAGCCCCTGGTGTCGACTTCTCATTCAGAGCTGGAGCTTCATCATTGCAATCGGCAACTTCTGATATCATTGGTTCTTCGGAGGTTGTGCCTTCTGGCGCGGCCTCTGCTTGCTTCCCTAAAGCTTTGCTCTTCTCACATCCTTTGGCAGCCCCTGGCTCGCACTCGGCAGCCCCTGGTGCCGCTGCCGAGATACCTTGGGCGCTGGACTGCTTCTTCACGGTTGCAAGTTTTGCCGGTTGAGCTTCTTTTGCCTTCTTCAGTGCTTCAAGGTCGGTCTCCGAGATAAAAATGGACTCAGACTCTGGGGATGGTATGATGGATGGCTTCTTGATATGCTCCAAAGACACACCTGGTGGGATAGCTTGCCTTGTTGATCCGAGCTTGGACAACGCATCTGCTGCCTCGTTGTATGCTCTTGGCACATGGTGGAACTCGCAACCTTCAAAGTACCCGCTGATTTGCTGTACCAAGAAGCGATAGCTTGCCATGTTTGCGTCCTTTGCATCCCAGGTGCCTGAGCATTGCTGTATAACCAGGTCAGAGTCACCAAAGCACTCAATATTCTGAATACCGATTTCCTTGGCAAGCTTGATACCATGCACAAGGGCTTCGTACTCGGCGACATTGTTTGATGCTGCAAAGTGAATCTGGAGCACATATTGCAGTTGATCTCCTCTTGGTGAAGTTAGTACCACACCAGCCCCTAGGCCACTCTTCATCTTGGAGCCGTCAAAGTGCATTCGCCAAAAATCCGACACTGGTAGCTGCGGCATGTACTGAGTTTCAGCCCAGTCCACTAGGAAATCGGCTAATGCTTGTGACTTAATTGCCGTTCTTGGCTCATACTGGATGCCATGGCTAGCGACTTCGATTGCCCATTTTTCCACTCTTCCGGTTGCATCTCTGCTTCCCATGATGTCGGCCAGCGGAGCCGAGCTGACGACTGTGATCAAGTGAGCTTGAAAGTATGGCTTCAATCTCTTGGCTGCCATGTACACTCCATAGCACATCTTCTGATAGTGAGGGTAGTTCTGCTTGGATGACGAGAGCACTTCGCTGATGTAATACACTGGACGCTGAATTTGCTGTGCCTTGTCCTTCTCAGGCCGCTCCACCACCATAACTGCACTGATCACCCGATTGGTTGCCGCAATGTATAACATCATTGGCTCCTTCTCAATCGGGGCAGCCAGAATCGGTGCTGTGGAGAGCATGCGCTTGAGCTCTCGGAATGCTTCATTTTCTTGGGGGGGTCCAGGTGAACTTCTCTGTCTTCTTCATCAATTGGTACAACGGGATTGCTTTTTCACCCAGCCGACTGAGGAATCGGCTGAGTGATGCGAGGCAACCGGTGAACTTTTGTACTTGTTTCAGGGTCTTGGGTTGTTCCATGCGCTCTATTGCCGCTATCTTCTCGGGATTGCATTCGATTCCTCTCTCGGAAACGAGAAATCCCAAGAGCTTGCCAGCTTGGACTCCAAACACGCACTTCTCCGGGTTGAGCTTGATCTGATAAGTTCTCAAGTTTGCAAATGTTTCCCTGAGGTCATCCAACAGCGTGACTCCTTTTGCCGATTTCACCACTAAGTCGTCCACGTAAACGTGGAGATTTCTGCCGAGCTGAGAGTGTGTGCATCTCTGAATCGTGCGTTGATAAGTGGCGCCTCCATTCTTCAAATCAAATGGCATAGTGATATAGCAATAAGCCCCGAAAGGAGTGATGAATGCAGTTTTTATCTGATCTTCCACATCAAGTTTGATCTGGTGGTAGCCAGCAGTGGCGTCCAGGAAGGACAACATCTCACAGCCGACCGTAGAATCAATCACTTGATCAATACGGGGCAGAGCAAACGGATCTTTCGGGCACGCCTTATTCAGGCAAGTGTAATCTATACACATACGCCATGTCTTGTTCTTCTTCATGACGAGGACTGGATTTGCCAGCCACTCGGGGTAAAACACCTCCATGATGAAACCTGCTGCTTGCAGCTTCGCAATCTCTTCGCCGATTGCCCTTCTCTTATCTTCAGAAAAACGTCTCAGGGGTTGCTTGACTGGCTTCGAGCCTGGCCGAATGTGTAGCTTGTGCTCGGCGAGTTCTCTCGGAACACCAGGCATGTCTTGTGGAGACCATGCAAAGATGTCCCGATTCTCACGGAGGAACTCGACGAGCTCTCTTTCCTATTTATCGCTAAGTCCAGCTCCGACTACAACAAACTTGGTTGAGTCGGAGGGATCTAGAGCGATCTTCTTGCTGTCCTTGGCCGACTAAAAAGCCGATTCCTCATCTACTCTCTTTGCTGGGCCGACTGGCAGTGGATTCTTGCTCTGCGCTTGCGCCATTGCAATCACCTTGCTGAGCTGACGCTTCTCCGTCTCGACCACTTGGGAATCAGCCAAACTGCTGCCAGCGGATGTGCACTTGAGGGACTTCCTGAAGTCCCCGGTGACAGTGATGACGCCGTTTGGCCCTGGGATCTTCATCTTGAGGTACGTCTGCTGTGCGTTGATCATGAACTTGGCAATCGCCGGCAATCCCAACAGAGCATGGTAAGGACTACTGAGGTCAGCGACCTCAAACCAAATCGGCTCCCTCCTGAAATTTTCTTCTGTGCCAAATATAACATCCAGCCGAATGCGACCCATGGGGATGCAAGACAATCCAGGGACAATCCCATGGAAAGTTGTCCGACTGCGCTCCAGGTCCCTCTCTGTGAGCCCTAACTTGACCATTGTATCTCTATACAGAATATTGATTGTGCTTCCTCCATCAACGAGCACTCTAGAGAACTTGCATGAAAACCTTGGCCCTGCGAACAGAGCGTCCACCACCAGCGGATAGTTGCCCGGATTCGGCAAAATGGTGGGATGATCTGTTCTGTCCCAGGATATAGGACACTCGGACCAATGCATAAACTGGGGAACCGGTGGCATAGTGGCATTAACCTCCTGAGCTCGACTCTCCGACTACCCTTGTTTGTGGACTCGCTGGTGAAAATCATGTAGGCGGCATCTTGCTGTGGGAACTGGTTCTGCTGCTGAGGCGTTCCTCTGTTCTGGGGTGGTGGTGGGGGTGGAGGTGGTAAAGCTTCTCCCTTCGCAATCCTTCTCACAAAATCGCACTGCCGAGTGGTGTGCGCAGACGTCCTGCCCGGCGTGCTATGCAATTTGCACGGTGCGTCCAACATATCCTCGAACGTGTACTTTGGCTTCATCTGCCCCGGGGGTCTCACATTTGGTCTCATCTTCCGACTGCCTCCTGCACCGCTGGATCTTCTTCATTCTGGACAGCGGCCACCTGCCGACTGCCATACTGGGTATCGGGTTGTTCGTCCTTGCGCTTGCCATTGTTCTGCTGGTTGTGGTTGTTGTTGTTGTTGTTGCGGTTGTTCTCTCTCTTTTCCTTCCGACTGAGGCCTTGGTTCCCTGTGTCCGACTGCGGAGCCCCTGGTGACTGGATTACACCTCCAACTCCGAGCTGGATAGGGCGCATCGCAGAATCGGACATAGCGAACACATTTGCCACCTTGATGAGCTCGGCGAGTGACGTGAAGTCTTTGCGCAGCAGCTTGTGCTTCAACATTGAATCGGCCAGGCATCCATCTGTGAAGTACTGAATGGCCTGGATCTCATGGACTCCTTCGCATGAATTCTTTAGCTTGATCCACCGAGATAAGTAATCTCGGAGGGGCTCATCCTTGCCTTGCACACACAGAGCTAGCTGCCGCGGGAGGTTGGGCCTCTCATACGTGCTTGTGAAGTTGTGGATAAATGCACTCGTGAAATCTTCCCAGCAGTTCACACTGTCCTTGGGCAAACTATTCAACCACGTCCGAGCTGAACCCTGCAGCATCAAAGGTGCATAGCGGACTGCTACACGCCGATTGCCTCCTGCAATGCGGACTGCCGTCAGGTAATCGGACAACCAGTCTTCAGGCTTCACCGACCCATTGTACTTGGGAGTGTCTCTTGGCAGCGTGAAGCCTTTGGGAAACTTTTTCAGTCCTGATACGATGACCAAAACACGATGGGCCAGCTTCTCCTTCTTCATCTTCCTGAGCCTCCTTCTCCAGGAGCTCAATGCGATGCCTTGCATCATTCTGGCCGATTTGTCGAGGGCCAAGTCGAGCGCTAATTGCTGGTCTTGGCGCCGATTGCTGCGGCATGTCATTGCGCCTGCTGTTGACGGCTGGCTCTTCCATTCTTCTGCTTGCTGCTGGGGGTGGCCGATTGCTTCTGACCTTGCTCTCGTGCCGAGATGGGGCGGGTTGATGTCTGTTCTGGCGCGATGCATTCAGTCGCTGGCTAGCTTCCGCATTCGGCCTCATAGTCCATCTCGACAGCCCAGGTTCTGCATTCTGATGATCCATTGCAACGAGCTTCTTCTCCTTTGCAGCTGCTATCAGCTCACGCATTCGGCGCGACTGCTCGCGCCGCTCATCTCCCTCCATGTCTTCTAGCTCGAGTGCTATCTGCTCGGCTGCTCTCAGGTTCTTGTCCGGCGTGCTGTACAGCGGTCTCTGGACGAATGCTGATTGCGCCGGTTGCTCCGGTTGCACCGGCCTCCTCGGACGCTCCGGTTGCTCGGCTCCCGACAGCTGCTGGTTGACTGCCCTGCCCCGGCTTCTCAGATCTTCCAGGACTGCGGGCTCAATCGGCCGGTGCGGTCCTGCATGCGCTGCATTGTATTCCCTTGTGATGGCTCCCAGCCTGCGCTCTTCTGCCAGCACTTGCTCAGCTCTACGGGCCAGAGCGAGCCGTGCCGTTTCCAGCTCCGTGTGCACTTGCTCCGGATCACCATTCCTATTCACGGGTGTGTATAACACATCCCGCAACGCACTGGTGCCGATTCGCTCTGCAGCATCAGCTGCCTCCTTTGCCTTTCTTGCTGCACTTGCAGGGTCGCGGTTGGTTGATGAGGATGCTCCCGCCATCATGACGGCGGCGTGCACTCGACCCTCCTCTCTGCCGGGTGCTGCACTGCAGCCCCTGGTCGAGAGCGGGTCCGTTGTGCACGAGAAGACGCGAATCTCTCTGGGATATGCCTCGGGGTAGCTGCCGATGAAGAGGCGATGACTGCCGACCTGCAGTGACACACCAGGCGGCAGGGGTGCTCCAGCCCTGTACCGCGCCGAGTAGTCCACCACATAATCGATTGCCCCACGCCTTAGAATCAGGCCAGAGGCATGGCTTCCGCCCGATGCAAAGGAAAATCCCGTCCGGATCTTTACTCCACTCGACGCCTCGGTCTGCCCCACGGTGGGCGCCAACTGTCGTCGATATGTGACGTCAGATGCCATGGGATGGCTAAAGTGAGGGGAAGACACGAGGGAGAGAATGTCGATGGTGCCGGAATCGGGTTGGGCACAAACACGGTGGAGGACACCACGATGTACCCAGGTTCGGGGCTCTCCAGAGAGATAACACCGCTACTCCTGCTTATCTCTTATATACCAATACTCTGGCTACAAGAACTGCTTCTCTATCTTCTCAGGGGAAGGTGAGCGCCGCCGCCGTGGGCAAGGCTCTCTCCTGCCTCCCTGAGGAGCAACTACTAGCAGTGAATGCACTGAGGGGAATGTGAGTAATGGTGTTCTAGAGCGGGTCGTCCCCCACGCAGGAGGGGTACCCTGGCTCTTATAGTGTGAGTCCAGGGTACTTCCGTAACTTCACTGCCGAATGGGCCCAGCTGTCATCCTCTAATCGGCCTGGGCCCACCGACTGCTCCTCTCCGGGTGATCCGGAGCCTACGAGCGGCGGCCCATGCTGTAGACCCGGAAGGCCTAGGGATGAACAGTGGAGCTAGGAGGTGCGGTCTTGTCGCCCTGTCCGCGGAATCGGCGGAGAGGTCGACACCGTATCTCCACCAGATCTTCGACATGACTTGGCCTTCCTGCCACCCAGATATCTCGGGATATGGTATTTATGACCTCGTAATCATACCCCCGACTGGTGTCGGGGTCGACTCCCACCAAGGGTAATAAGTTGTTCCGATTGCGCCTGGGCCGACTGTTAGTTCTTGGTAAGGTCGAGTGCTCTGGGCAATCGGCCTTCCAAGTGCCTATCTCGGCCCAGCTGCGGACCAACCGGACGATCATCTTGGTGAAGGAAGGGTGGACCGATTGCGCCTGGGCCGACTGCTGGCATTCGGTACGGCTGATTGCCTTGGAGCAATCGGCCGTACATCTTCCCAGCTCGGCCCAGCTGCGGCCCAATCGGTCCATCCTTGTCTTGAAAGGTTGCTTCCGC
Source organism: Bromus sterilis (assembly GCA_950022295.1). Classification (NCBI taxonomy): domain Eukaryota; kingdom Viridiplantae; phylum Streptophyta; class Magnoliopsida; order Poales; family Poaceae; genus Bromus; species Bromus sterilis. The sequence goes on along the minus strand of OX465596.1, from coordinate 337,823,611 downwards.
TTGGGTTAGCCTACCCGGGTACCAATCCCCCGACAGAGTGGTATGTCAATTTTTCCTCAGATTGAATTCTTGATTTGCCCCTACTCTAGATAAGTCACTTTTTCTATTGGTCTTGAAGCCCGTTACACATTGTCTACTTTTTTTGTTTGTATGTGTTTATGGTTTCTAAAAATAATGTATTTTTGGTTTTACTTTTATCTTTATTCAGTTTTCCCTTTTTTATATGGGTATTTTTCTTATGTTGAATGAGTAAAAATGAATACATGAAAGTATTATACACTATGTATGCAACTTACAAAAAAATGAAAAAAAATGTATTGTTAGTATATACTTATTTCCTGCATAATATTGTCAGTAAAAAAATGTAATTTCAGTCCAAATTTCAGTGCAAGTTTTTTTATATTTAAAAAATAATTCTTCTTAAAAAGTAATACCAATGCAATTAATTCATTTTCCTTATGAAAATTCATTATTTCCATGTAGAAGTACAAGGTAGTACCAATGTCACTAATTCATTCTTCCTTAATTTTTCTCTCATTTCAATTCTTCCTTGATGTGTTTGATTTTCTCTGGGATTTAAAACTTTTTGGAGTTTATTGAATATTAAAAAGAGAGGGAATAAAAGGACTTTCCCTAATATTCATAACTGGTGTTTTTGGAACTTGTTATTTAAAACCAAACCAGCAAAACAAAATGAGAGAAGGTAATATGACTCCTTCAACATATTAAAACGTTGGAAAATGTTTTAAATCATTATTGGAATTCTTCTGAATATTCAAAATATTTTTCAACTAAAGGAAATTCATTTGAGAGGATAAAAAATGACTTATCCCCTTTTCAATAAAGTTGGAAAATATTTAGATTATTATTTTAAATTTTTTAAAATTTATTATGAGTATTATAAATAACTCTAAATTTATTTTAGGGATTTTATAATGCTAAGAGAGTTTTTATTTCATTGCAATGATTTATTAAATATTTTCAAAGAGTTGAAAAAGTATTCCAATGGGATATTTTTATTTTACCAAATTATTTATTGGTGTGACAATTTTAAAATTTAGATTTTATTATTTAGAAATGGTTTGTCATTGTTTTTGACCAAATAAAAGTATTTTTAATAATTTATTGGATTTTATTTGATTTATGAAAAGTATTTTATTTTTAAATAAAGTATTTAGAAAATGTTTTTATTTTTATTTTCCTCTTTGGAAAATGTATTTATTAAATAAATTTCCTTCTATTATTTGATGAATTTAGAATTTTATTTCAAATTTTTCTGATGAGTATTTATTTTTCTACAATTGTTTGAAGTTTCGGTTTTAAAAGAAAAAGGAAAATTCCGTAGCCCGGCCGAGTAGTTGTCTCCGCCCACAAGCGCATTAGAGTCCGTTTCGGAATCAGTTCGTTTTTTTTCCTCCTCTGCTAATAAATAGAAGTCCAGATTTTATTTTTTTCCTTTTCTTTTTTTTCTCTTTTCCTATTAAAAAAACAAAAGAAAACCTAGCTGCGGGACCCGCGGGCCTCGCCGCCGCTGCCGCCGGGCCCCGCTCGCCGAAGCAGCCGCCGGCCACCGCGCCTCCAGCGCCGCCCGCCACCCCCGTGCGCTCGGCCGCCCACGCCACCCCGTCGCCTCGTCCCCGCGGTCGCCGCCGCCAATAGACCGTGTCCCAGCCCGCCGCGCCGCCTTCGCCGCCCGGCTGCCTCGCCGGAGTCGACGTCGTCGGCGTCGCGCCTGCCGGCTCCTCCGCGCCTCGACGGCCGCCACCGTTGCGTGCCCTGGCCGGCCACGGCGTTCTCCCGTGCCCCCCTGGTGCCGTGCCGCCTCGCCCCTCGCCGGAGCAGCCGGAGTTCGCCGGAAACCGCCTCGTCGGAGTCAACTCTGGCCAGATCTGGTCCCAGGGACCCGATCGTTTTTTCTGAAGAAAATATAATTGCGGATCAGTCCTTTTTGCAGAAAAGACCCCGTTCTCGCGCCCGCAATATCTCCGCAACCGTAAGTCGGATCGAGGTGAAACTTTTTCCTACACACTCGTGTTGTTCTGTACTTTAGCATGGAATCAATTTTTGCACACTTTGCACAATTTTGAATTTGAACTTATTTCAAATTCAAATTCAAATTCCGGAGGTCATATCTTTTAAACCGTTGATCCAAATCAAGTGATTCTTTTTGCGTTGGATCACTCGTGTCATGTACTTTCTGTCTATATCATGTATACACAAAAGTTCACAAGTTTCTTGATCTATTTAAAGTCAAATTCAATTCAAATTTGAACTTGCTATGACCTGTGTTGTAGTATTCCGTTTCACGTGATTCTTTTGGCATATCGGATCATTTGAGACATGTTGTCAGTAAGATTCACACACTTGTCCTGTGGGCATGATTTTCACCTTGATTTCATAATTCATTGATCATAATCTTGTATCGACAATTCCGTATCCGTTGACTCTCTCTCGAGTTCACCTTCCACCGATCACCTTCGAGCACATAGACACCTTTGCCCTTCAAAGCCCTTTTGTTTTGTTTCAAAAACCTTTGTGATTGTTTTGTTGATCTTTTGTTTTGTCCTTGTGATGTGATTGCTTATTCGAGTTCACTCGTTTGTGATAAATTTGCTCGGAGTGTGACGAGTAGAGTTGACTGGAACGTGAGAGCGAAGATCTTCATCGAGTGTATAAGGCAAGTCATATCTTTGATCATACTCCCTATTACCTATGTTTTCAATGCATTAGTTCTTCTTCTTCTTAGATTGCATGATAGGTTATGCTATGCTTTTTACACCCAGTAGTTCATGGAGGTAGGTCTGATCCTCACATCATTGTCACCATCGTATACCATGACATTGCTATGCTAAGTAGACGTGGATTTGGAAGTGAATCATTATGAGGTATGAGTGATGATGTAGTAATCAAGACCAAGATAAAGTTAATGAACTACCTGGGTGGGATGGTTGCGAGTATCTTGGAGATGGCAATTGATGACTGCGGAAAGCCACCCAGGCTCAAAGGGACTAATTGTGTTGTCATACCTAGAAGCTTACGTGTGCAGCCACAAGCTATTATGGGCTCTGACTTAGTTGAGTAGGTGTTGTGACCCCTTTTCGGGATAACTAGCAGATGTAGATTTTTTATAGGTGTACCGGTTATCCACGGTTAAGGGGAAACACTTCTGAAATACCATGTCTCGATCTTCCGGTTGTCATACACCATGCAGTGTGACGAACTACAAAGGAGGCGATCGAGTCTTGTGGGGAAAAGTGCACAAACCTCTGCAGAGTGTAAAACTAATCGATTAGCCGTGTCTCCGGTGATGGACAATTTGAGCAACTAGATGTGGTAATATTGATTTGTCTCATCATCTTTAATTAACTGATTGGTTTAATCACTTTGGGTTTGGTTGAGTGGGGGTTCCCATCTCAATCGTATGTATTGTAGGACGTAGTTACTATTATTCTATAAGGAAAATTTAGCTTTTTGCAAAAATAAATGTAGAAGCTCCACCAACCAAATTGCATGTATTGTAGGAAATTTTACTTCTTTCTGGGATATGATTTGCCGTACATTCAAATGTACTGACCCGTTGTCGGGCTGTAACCTTCTGTGTTGCAGGATTTTATACGATGAGTAAGTGATGCGTTGTAGGGTTACGATGTCTATACTCAACTATGCCGGTGGAGTTGATGGACGCTACGAAGCTTTTATTGTTTTCCGCTGTATTTTATTTGTCAGCTAGCCTTGAGCTATGCAGGTATGCTATATTGTAATATTGGATCTTCGATGTAATATTTATGACATGTGGTTTATTCTTGATATTACATCATGTACTGTGTGTGCTAGCTATTGATCCAGGGACTAGCACAGAATGCACAGAGACTTGGATTCTTAGTGAATCGGGTCGTTACAGATGGTATCAGAGCCCATGTTGACTGTAGGTCGTGACCCTAGAAAATGGATAGGAAAAGCCATAGGAACAAAACTATTTTATCACTCTTTGATTACTTACTCTCTTCACTAGTATCTCTCATCTATTATTCATCTTCTAAAACCCCTCATCTTGTTTTACTGTAAATACCCCTCTGAGTTTCTTACCCCTGAAGACAAGACATTTGAGAGGTGCATCATCAACCTCGTGGATCAATTGAAGTTATGACCACAAGGACGAGAAGAATACCCTATGAGGATAAATAAGTTTTGACACTACGAGAGGAATCTTTAATATCATCTTAGCTGAGAAGGATGAAGTTTAGATCCAGACCACCACTTTTAGGTGAAGTTAGATGAACGAACTTCGTGTAGTATGATGAGATCGTATGTCTTGCACATACGACCTTACTCTAGGTGTTGTTTGTGTGTTTTGACTTTTGTGACTGTACTGTTTGTTGTTATGTGTTGCTATTGAATGTAGGTGTTTTTGCCTCTTTCTTGTTTGAGTGCATATGCTTGGTGTCATCTTAGTTTGTTTTCTTGTCGGTGTTATAGTTTTCCCCTAACCCTTGTCGTATGGGTTTAATAGATGGAGTATGAAGTAGGACTCGCCTTTTCTGGGGCGATGTCGAGACTGAAGGTGGAGCAATGGATTCGTAGTAAGGAGGAGCACATGGGGATAAACAAGGTTGGAAGTGAGGACATGGTACCCTATGATGTTAAGTACTTGTAGAAGAGATTGCTACTTGGTGGACAATGCATCATGCGATTAAAGAACCAAGAAAGAAGATTACTTGGAAGGAGTTTACAAATATTTTCTTGAGATCTCGCCTCGTCACCCCAATGCAAAGGACTGTAAACCTTAAAAGGCCCCGTGCCTGCAAAATTTGCGGGGAAGTGGGACACTCCTATGAAGGACATGGATGTCCCTATTGTGAGGAAATTCACTTGGGTGAAGAATGTCCCACTACTCAAGTCACATGTTTTATGTGTGAAGGAACTGATCATTACCCCGCTCAGTGTCAATTTTTCATCGTGACACAACAAGTGGTTCAACATCAAAAGGAAGGAATGAAGAAAGTTATCCGAGAATTGAAGGAAGCACCCGTGAAGAAGAAAAAGAAGGACATTAGCCAAATTCAGTGTTTACGGTGCAGGAATATGGGACATTACGCCAACATGTGCCCAGAATTGAAGGGAAAGAAGAGGTTGTGAACGCGGAAGCAAGGATGCTGACTCGAAGAAGCTTATGTTTGGCAATTGGAGGACATACGTTCGTAGGTGTGCACTAAGTGTACGGTGGTACCTTTTTATGTTAGTTGGAGATGTGGATCGATGCGTGTTTTTGCTATGGATGAACTAGATGTTTTATGTCATGTTTTGTTTTGTGAGGTTTTGCTTGTGTCCTTTGACCTTGATATGTCTTTGATTGGTGTTGTGTGTTGTGCCTTGCATTTTTTTTTCATGTGAGTAGAATAAGTTTACGTTTCATTAGACCCCCATCTATTTAGTATGCTTCAAGACTGAAGAAGACAAAACCAAAAGAAGAATAAATTGGAAAGTGACTCAACGATACGAAGATTACTTCAACAACGCGAAACTGAAGCTACCGTCATTGAAGACCTGAAGACTTGAAGACCTGGAAGATTCAAGTTTCTACCGTTAGATCGTTTTTGTGAGCTGTCATTTCTTGTTTTACCGACAACTACACATCAAAACTTATGTTTCAAAACTAGTGTGATGTTTGTATGGGTATCTCTCCCTATCTCTCTCTCTACCTCGCTATCTACATTCTATTCCCCCTCATCCTCATCCCTAAATTGAAGAAGCTACTACAATGGCTGCTAATGCCAAGACGAGGATAAAGACGGATGCAATTTAATGATGAGTTCAAAGTTAACCCCTTGTGCCAAGATCTTACGACAAGCAAGCACAATCTTGCTAAAGGAAGAACCCTTGAAAAGTTGTAGTCCACCAATACACGTTTATAGCAGTTTGCGAAAACCTGAGAGTTGTGAGGAAACGATAGATGTTTTGGTTGGCTTGCAGAACCATGGATTTATCTGGACCCAGTTCAAGATAAGGAGGACTTCTGCAATTCTTGTGAGGATGACCGAGTGATAGATTGCGAGATTCGCTAAACCATATACAAGGAAATGATTTGGGTGCGGAATGGATTGATCACCTTGCCGACTACCCTTATTATTCGCTCTTGCTATGCGGGATAGTAAATCATGAGTGACTTACCTATGTTTGAGAGACGACGATGTTAAAAAGCTTAAACCATAGAATGGTACGATGTTTGACCCCAGTAGAAGTTTACCGTTTATGTTATACGGTGAGTATGGACCAAGACCGTTTGCTGCAGATATCCCGTAAAAGCATTCTTGATGACCACCAAGAGAGAATCGATAGTTGCTTAGTATTGGCGCCTGACTTGTCAGCCATGAAGGTTCAGTATACGGAAGGCTCCTCTGTTGCTAAGGATTCAAGACCTGACAGGAGGAGGTGAATCTCTTCGAAGCAGGTCATCGATGGAGCAAGACTTTGAAGACCGCGTCGCATTCCTTTTAAGGGTGGTAGCACCCTAGCTCATCGGAGGATCAATGGACTATCATGAAGACCCGAACCCTAACCTTTCTTTCTAGCCTTCTCGAATCTCGAGGACGAGATTCCTTTTAAGGGTGGTAGTGTGTAACATCCCAAAATTCTCCGAATTTTGAAATGTTAATAAAATTAAATACATAATGATTGTTTGCTTGATGTGTTTGATTTTCTCTGGGATTTAAAACTTTTTGGAGTTTATTGAATAATAAAAAGAGAGGGAATAAAAGGACTTTCCTTAATATTCATAACTGGTGTTTTTGGAATTTGTTATTTAAAACCAAACCAGCAAAACAAAATGAGAGAAGCTAATATGACTCCTTCAACATATTAAAAGGTTAGAAAATGTTTTAAATCATTATTGGAATTCTTCTGAATATTCAAAATATTTTTCAACTAAAGAAAATTCATTTGAGAGGATATAAAATGACTTATCCCCTTTTCAATAAAGTTGGAAAATATTTAGAATATTACTTTAAAGTTTTTAAAATTTATTATGAGTATTATAAATAACTCTAAATTTATTTTAGGGATTTTATAATGCTAAGAGAGTTTTTATTTCATTGAAATGATTTATTAAATATTTTAAAAGAGTTGAAAAAGTATTCCAATGGGATATTTTTATTTTACCAAAGTAATTATTGGTGTGACAATTTTAAAATTTATATTTTATTATTTAGAAATGGTTTGTCAATGTTTTTGACCAAATAAAAATATTTTTAATAATTTATTGGATTTTATTTGATTTATGAAAAGTATTTTATATTTAAATAAAGTATTTAGAAAATGTTTTTATTTTTATTTTCCTTTTTGGAAAATGTATTCGTTAAATAAATTTCCTTGTATTATTTGATGAATTTAGAAATTTATTCCACATTTTCTGATGAGTATTTATTTTTCTACAATTGTTTGAAGTTTCAGTTTTTAAAGAAAAAGGAAAATTCCGTAGCCCGGCCCAGTAGTTGTCTCCGTCCACGAGCGCATTAGAGTCCGTTTCGGACCCAGTTTGTTTTTTTCTCCTTTGCTTATAAATAGAAGTCCAGATTTTATTTTCCTTTTCTTTTTTTTCTCTTTTCCTATTAAAAAAAACAAAAGAAAACCTAGCTGCGGGACCCGCGGGCCTCGCCGCCGCCGGGCCCCGTTCGCCGGAGCAGCCGCCGGCCACCGCGCCTCCAGCGCCGCCGGCCACCCCCGTGCGCTCGGCCGCCCACGCCACCCCGTCGCCTCGTCCCCGCGGTCGCCGCCGCCAATGGACCGCGCCCCAGCCCACCGCGCCGCCTTCGCCGCCCGGCCGCCTCGTCGGAGTCGACGCCGTCGGCCTCGCGCCGGCCGGCTCCGCCGCGCCTCGACGGCCGCCACCGCAGCGCGCCCTTGTGCCGCGCGCCCTGGCCGGCCACGACATTCTCCCGTGCCCCCTGGTGCCGTGCCGCCTCGCCCCTCGCCGGAGCAGCCAGAGTTCGCCGGAAACCGCCTCGCCGGAGTCAACTCCGGCCAGATCTGGTCCCAGGGACCCGCTCGCTTTTTTTGAAGAAAATATAATTGCGGATCAGTCCTTTTTGCAGAAAAGACCCCGTTCTCGCGCACGCAATATCTCCGCAACCGTAAGTCGGATCGAGGTGAAACTTTTTCCTACGCACTCGTGTTGTTCTGTACTTTAGCATGGAATCAATTTTTGCACACTTTTCACACTTTTGAATTTGAACTTATTTTTCAAATTCAAATTCAAATTCCGGAGGTCATATCTTTTAAACCGTTGATCCAAATCGAGTGATTATTTTTGCGTTGGATCACTCGTGTCATGTACTTTCTGTCTATATCATGTATACACAAAAGTTCACAAGTTTCTTGATCTATTTAAAGTCAAATTCAATTCAAATTTGAACTTGCTATGACCTGTGTTGTAGTATTCCGTTTCATGTGATTCTTTTGGCATATCGGATCATTTGAGACATGTTGTCGGTAAGATTCACACACTTGTCCCGTGGGCATGATTTTCACCTTGATTTCATAATTCCTTGATCATAATCTTGTATCGACAATTCCTTATCCGTTAACTCTCTCTCGAGTTCACCTTCCACCGATCACCTTCGAGCACATCGACACCTTTGCCCTTCAAAGCCCTTTTGTTTTGTTTCAAAAACCTTTGTGATTGTTTTGTTGATCTTTTGTTTTGTCCTTGTGATGTGATTGCTTATTCGAGTTCACTCGTTTGCGATAGATTTGCTCGGAGTGTGACGAGTAGAGTTGACTGGAATGTGAGAGCGAAGATCTTCATCGAGTGTATAAGGCAAGTCATATCTTTGATCATACTCCCTATTACCTATGTTTTCAATGCATTAGTTCTTCTTCTTCTTAGATTGCATGATAGGTTATGCTATGCTTTTTACACCCAGTAGTTCATGGAGGTAGGTCTGATCCTTACATCATTGTCACCATCGTATACCATGCCATTGCTATGCTAAGTAGACGTTGATTGGGAAGTGAATCATTATGAGGTATGAGTGATGATGTCGTAATCAGGACCAAGATAAAGTTAATGAACTACCTGGGTGGGATGGTTGCGAGTATCTTGGAGATGGCCAATGATGACTGCGGAAAGCCACCCAGGCTAAAAGGGACTAATTGTGTTGTCATTCCTAGAAGCTTACGTGTGCAGCCACAAGCTATTATGGGCTCTGGCTTAGTTGAGTAGGTTGTGTGACCCCTTTTCGAGATAACTAGCAGATGTAGATTTTTATAGGTGTACCGGTTATCCAGCGGTTAAGGGGAAACACTTCTGAAAGACCATGTCTCGATCTTCCGGTTGTCATACACCATGCAGTGTGACGAACTACAAAGGAGGCGATCGAGTCTTGTGGGGAAAAGTGCACAAACCTTTGCAGAGTGTAAAACTAATCGATTAGCCGTGTCCCCGGCTATGGAAAATTTGAGCAACTAGATGTGGTAATATTGATTTGTCTCATCATCTTTAATTAACTGATTGGTTTAATCACTTTGGGTTTGGTTGAGTGGGGGTTCCCATCTCAATCGTATGTATTGTAGGACGTAGTTACTATTATTCTATAAGGAAAATTTAGCTTTTTGCAAAAATAAATGTAGAAGCTCCACCAGCCAAATTGCATGTATTGTAGGAAATTTTACTTCTTTCTCGGATATGATTTGCCGTACATTCAAATGTACTGACCCGTTGTCGGGCTATAACCTTCGGTGTTGCAGGATTTTATACGATGAGTAAGTGATGCGTTGTAGGGTTACGATGTCTATACTCAACTATGCCGGTGGAGTTGATGGACGCCACGAAGCTTTTATTGTTTTCCGCTGTATTTTATTTGTCAGCTAGCCTTGAGCTATTCAAGTATGCTATATTGTAATACTGGATCTTCGATGTAATATTTATGACATGTGGTTTATTCTTGATATTACATCATGTACTGTGTGTGCTAGCTATTGATCCAGGGACTACCACATAATGCACAGAGACTTGGATTCTTAGTGAATCGGGTCGTTACATTATATTTTGTTCCTGCATATGAAAAAGTGTGAATTGTGCACAATTTTGTAATTTTTCATTTCTTACTTCATAAAGGATAATACAAATGATGCCAATTCTTTCTTTATTAAAATTATTATTATTATTATTATGATTAATTATATTCACTTTTTTATTTTTTTAATAATTCTTCCAAAACAACTTTTTTTATGAAAATTTTATCATTACCTATGTATTCTTGAATATTATAAAAAGCATGATTTATGTGTAAATTACGTGCAAATTGGTCTCATTTTTTTTGCAGTTTCAAATTTCCTTTTTTCTTAAGGAGTACACGAGTGTAACTAATTCATTTTTCTTAAAAAAATTCATTAATTTGATTGTTTTTTCTATATTATTTCTTATTTAAGAGTAATACCAATGTCACTACTTATTTCTTTCTTATAAAATTCATTATTTTGATTTTGATTTTATTTTAGTTTTTATTTCATTTTCTTTAGTTTTAATGTAATACCAATGCCACCAACTCATTTTTGTTCAGAAAACACAATTACAAACAAATACACTATTATATGCTTATTCTTTCATGTTCTATAAAGTGCAATTTTTGTGTAAATTATCTATACTTTTTGTCATTATTTTATAAAAATAGTTTTTTTCTTTTTAAAGGATAATATAAATGCCACTAATGCGTTGTTCCTTACAAAACTTCAAAAAGATGTTTATCTTTATTTTTGTTTATTCATTTACACTTGTGTTTTGTGCCTTACCAGGTTTTTCAAGTGAAGATCAAGCTTTTATTAATCAATAGAAATGTTTATAGGAACGTCCATAGGATAATGGAAGACCCTATCCAAATATGGAGGCCTCGATCTAAAGAAATAAAAAAAATCACTAGATTAAGACCTTCGAAATTTGAATCCCAACCTTAAAAAATGAACTTGCCCAGCGAGCTCTTATCCCTATAATAATGCTCCCATATTGCCCACATCTTCCATTAACAATCTCTTGGACAACATTTATGAATCACATGCAATGATGAAACCTTTTAAGATCAAATCTTGTGCAAGAGACGACCTCTTGGCAAGTGTCAGCGTCATGGATAATGGGTCTCCTGAGGAGCCAGGTCTAGTTTTATTGGGTTGACTATGGGCCCTGCGGTTAGCTAAGTCAATGGATCGATAAAAGAGGCTCTGGATCCAAAGATGGAAGGTCTACAACCGACTTGGAGGACAAGAAGATATAATTGTAGTAGGTTTCTGTCTCCTTGGCTATACCGATATGGAATTCATGTAACCCTCGTACCCCCTGATCATGTATATAAGTCGTGGGTACGAGGCACCTAGGGAGATATCTCAACATCTTACAATCGTAGCTTAGATTATAGATCTAGGCGACAATATCTTGGTGAATGTACTCGGTATTACACCCCATTATAATAAATAAGAAGCATGACTAGCTTTTTATCTCCATTAAGGGATCCCGAACCTCGATAAAATCGTGTGCCTTGTGTCTCATTTTACCATCATCATCATCATAAATTTCCTAGCTAGGAAACTGTCGTCGATATGTAACGGCAGATGCCATGGGGATGGATAATGAGAGGGACAAACCGAGGTTAGTGTCGCTGGTACCGGAAGCGAGAATGGGAACACACGGTGAGACACCACGATGTACCCAGGTTCGGGGCTCTCCATAGAGATAACACCCCTAGTCCTGCCGAGCTAGCTATGTGCAATAACTTTGGCTACAATGAATGCTCCTCGAGCTGTTTGAGAGGAAGAAGAAGAGGGCCTCTGGTCGCTACTCTCTCCTTGCTCTCTCTATGGTGGGTGAGAATGTAATAACTTCTCTCTCGTCCCCCACGCAGGAGGGGTACCCGGGGCTCTTATAGGCCGAGCCGAGGGTACACAAGTAAATACACAGGAGGGAGGGCCCAGCTGTCTGTCTCAGATCAGCTAGGGACCTCACATCGTGCTCTTCCGGATGACCCGGTGTAGACTTGCGGCTCGCCATGCCGCTATCCCGTAGACCTCGGTAGTGAACAGTGAAGCTAGATACTTAGGCCTGTCGGCCTGTCCGCGTGATCGGCACTGGAGGAGACCGCACACCTCTGACAGTCCCGATCTTCAGGGATTGCGCATTAAATGCTCTTGCACCCGGTGTCCGACCTGGAACTCTGACCGGATGTTGCTCTTCTTACTTCGGCTGGATGCTCCTGGGTGAGGCCGATTGCGCCCTCTCTAGGGCAATCGGCCCTCACTTGGAACAGATCGGCCCACTTCTTGCTCGCTCTTGTTTAGCTCGGCCTTGATTAGATCGGTGACCATCAGGTCGGTGATCTTTGCCTTGACGAATTGTTTCCCCTGGGTGACCCTACCCGGGGGTCATACCCCCGACAGTAGCCCCTGAAGATGCGGAGGCCCCGCCAAACTCAGAGCCGGCGAGGCCTGCACATGTTCCTCTTGAAAAAATGTGAACTCTTTGTTTCTGTCCGATTGCTTCAATAGGCTGGTTGCTTGCTATCTGCCGATTGCTCCTGATCTTCCGATTGCTCTCAATAGTCCGATTGCTCTTGATCTTCTCGACCGACTGCTCTTGATAGTCCGATTGCTCTTGATCTTCTCGACCGATCCGCCCAACGGTTGGTTTGACTGGAATATTGACCGAACTTGCCGTTTCGAATTCGCCGAAGAATACGGGACGTCGTGCCATGATTTCACATGCCATAACCACCGCCTCGACCCACGCGCGCACGTCCCGTCCCATTCGCCGGATCTTCTGTGCTCCGAACTGACACTGCTTTGTGGATACACGCGGCCATACCGCCCGCCGGATCGGCACACCTGATCCCACTACCTCCTCACCGCTCCTTTAAATACTCCATGGGGTGAGAGATGCGCCACACACCCCTCACTCCATCGTCTTCCTCGAGCTCTCCTCCACTGCATTCGCCGCCGTGCCTGCGCGCCCCTCACTGCTGCTGCCACTTCCCCCGACGTCGAGAGCCGCCGCACCGAGGGCCGTGCTGCCGCACTCCGCCGCCATCGCCACCGCTCCTCTGCCACCATAGGTGGGATCAGATCCAGACTGCTGCCGCCGTCGCCGCCGCCTTCTCCACCGCCGCCCTCTTTGTCTTTGTCTCGCTTCTCCTCGCCCACCACGGAGTCCGACGCCTCCATGGGGGACGACGCCGCCGCCGGCCCCAGAGGGGGGGCTTGGAAAGGCTCCAACGCCACTGAGATGCAGATTGCGCTCCTCCGCCGGTCTCGCAAAATTCCGGCGGACCTTGACTGCCGCGTTCCCGGTGATGAAATTTTTCCCGCGCCTCAGCCCGGCGAGCGCGTCATCTTCCTCGCGCATTTCCAGCGCGAATTCGGGCTCCCGGTGAGCCAGTTCTTCCACGACTTTCTTGCCTTCTACCGCCTGCAACCGCACCACCTCGGAGCAAACGCCATTATGCTGCTCTCCACCTTTGTGGCACTGTGCGAAGGTTACCTCGGAGTCCGGCCCACCATTGGGCTCTGGTGCCGGCTCTTTCACTTCCGCAGCTTCCAAGTGGGCACTGGTGTGTTCGTTACCAACCCCAAGACCAAGAAGAAAGAAGAGGTGAAGGTGATGGCCGAATGCGGTGGTGCCACGATCTACCTCCGCCGGGTCGGACTCTATCCTCATCCCCCACTGCCTCAGTCCATCAAGAACTGGCAGATGGGGTTCTTTTATGTCTCCTCACCAAAAAACCAAGACCTGCTGAATCTGCCCGAATTCTCTCTGCCGCCTCCGACTGCAAAGTATCACTGGACTGAGAAACCAAGGGAAGGGGACACCGACCTGGATCGTCAGGTGGCCTATATCCAGAAGCTGATGGATAAAGGGCTACAACCCGCCGATCTGGTGGCGACCTGGCTCTGCCGCCGAGTGCTCCCGCTGCAACGCCGCTGCCATCGGATATGTGACATGCATCTGCGCCTTGATCCCACTCGGATTTCCACCTTCCGAATAAACGAAGTTTATTTCCTCCGCCGAATAACAGTATTACCAATCTCAAGGTCGTTGGGCCTTTCGCGTTCGAAGTGACGGCGTACAACCGATCTCGGCCCTGCCCTGAGGTACGCTCTAACCGTTATTTTTATCTGATCTTCTATTCCCTCCATACTAATTCTGATCGGACCCTTCTCCTCAGGAGTTCCTTGGCTCTAGGATCATGCAGGACGGACAGTCCGCCTCGGGCTACCACCCCGACCGAGCTGAAGAAGATGCCCAAGACGTAGAACTTGAAGAGGGGACCGATTCCGAGACCGAAGCTCAGACTGCTTCGTTCGGGCTCGGCCTAAAAAATCCGGGTGAGTCTGATTCCTTCGTCAAACGCTTCATGGCTGAATGGAGCAGCGATTCTGATCCCCTTGGTGACTTTGGCGCAGAATCTGAATCGGTCGAGCGAACGCTGCCCAAGGGGAAACGCCTCCGACTTGATGATGCCACCGACCCCTCCAAGGTTGCCAAGGAGAAAGGGAAGACTGGCGCACGCCGAGCCGCCCCCGAGATTAGTGGCCCTGTGCTTTCTCCCACTCCCCTGAGCATTGCTCGCCCTGACTTTTCTATGGCCAAATTTGCTGCTCAGTTGGCCCGAGCTACCGGGTATGCTTATCTTCACCTTTTTTGTTCCTCTTGACTCTGCCTGTATTTCTTTTCTCACTTGTGCTCCTTTACTGCAGGGCTGCCCGATCTGTTGGCCCTGCGGGACCTGGGGGTGCTCCGATTGCTCCCCCTGCTCCCTCTGCTGCCCTTCCTTGTGCGACCCTCGCTGCCTCGGCTACTTCCAACGTGCCTGTGCCTACTCGTAAGAGAGGTGCTGCCGATACCCACAAGGCCGAGCGGGCCAAGAAAAAAGCTGCTGCTGCCACAACACAAGTGCGGCCGATTGCCCCACTGCCGACCTCTGCTGCTCCTCCGACTGCTGGCGCACAGTCGGCCACTCCTGCCACAACCACCACTACTGCTCCAATTCTGCTGGAACCTTCTGGTATTGCACACGCTGATGTACCGCTGCCAGATCGGCCTGCCGCTGATACTCCTCGGCCTGAGGCTTCTCCAGCCCAGGCCACTGTTGTCGACCCAACTCTTGCCGCTGGCTCAGAAAGTGTTGCTGCTACCTCCACCGAACCAACAACTTCTCCATCCGCCGGACCCAGTGCTTCTGCAGCACCGTCCTCTGGTGCCCTTGTGCGCCAACCGCCGCCCGGTTGCCAGCTCGTGTTGGCCGACCGGTTCCGCGAGGCATACCTTGGTGCCTCCGACGTCTCTCCCGTCCGACCTGCTGCCGATTCGGCCACTCCTCCGCCTCCTGGATCCGAGGACCAACTTCAATCCCACCTCTTGAGCCGGTTGGGTGGTCTTGCCACTGATATCCGACGCTTCACTGATGGGGCGCTGAGCCAAATCCTTGCCTCCGAGCACACTGCTACTGTAAGCTTTCTTTTCAGTGGGGGTGCGCCTAGCGCACCCACTGGGTGTAGTCCCCGAGATTCGGGCCGATTGCTTGCAATCTGTCCGTATCTTCACCTCTTTTTATTACTTCATGCGTTTCCTTAGATCTGATCTGTCCATTTTTCAGGCTATTTGCGATAGACGTCAAGCTGCATTTGAAGAGCTTCTGGCCGCTTATTCAGCGGGTCAGAAGTCTATTGCTGCCTTGAAGAACAATGCTGACACCTAAGCTGCCAAAATTCAAGAGCTAACATGTATACTTTTGCTCATCCTTTCTTGTTTCTTCCGACTGTGATTACCCCCTTACTTGAATGCAAACTTGTAGCTGCTGCCACCCACTCCTCCGAGCTGGAAGCTTCTCAGAAGAGAATAGCCGAAGTGGAGAACCAGCTCGGTGAGAAGAATGGCCAGCTCGGCCGCGCCGAACGGAAAATCAACGCCTAGCTACCGTCGAGACTGAGCTGCAAGACAAACTTCAACAAGTTGCCAAAGATCTTGCCGCCGCCCGAACTGCCCATGAACATGAATTACAGAGGCTCTCGGACGCTCGAATTGAGGTTGAGGGTCAACTTAGGAAGGAAAGGGATGCTGCTGTCAAGCGCGCTGAGGACATGGACGCCCAACATATCACAGAGATCCAGCGTGCCCAAACTGGTGTTGATCTTGCTCTCTCCTGCCTCCACCGAGTGGATCTTGCCCTTGCAGGTACTATTCATTCTGTTCATTCTTGCCTTTCGATCTAACCTTGTTATTATCCGAGCTGAACTTTTTTCTACGATTGCTCTTGCCACATGCTTGGCCCAACTCCACTACTGCCGCCGATGAAGTTGTTGCCGCAGCCCGCCGAGTGCGGGGTGTGGTGGTTGCTGCTGATGCCGGCTGGGATGCCGAGGACTTCGTGGGTGCTCTGGATGCCAGGATTACCCATGTGAAAGGTGCTCTGTGCACTTACAAGACTGGTATCCAGAAGCTAAACGACAAGTTGTTCAAGGGCAAGCAGAAAGCCATTGCATTTGACCAACATGAGGATGTTGCTCGGAGTCTCAGGGCTGTCACCCGCCAGATTGATAACATGCTTGATTCTTCTTTCCGGTCTGGGGTACAGGCCGCCCTCTCTATTGCAAAGAGCTGGTACCCTGGTATTGACCTGAAGCTGATGATTGCTCTACGGGAGGGCTCGGAAGAATCCATTGGCGAGCTCTGGACTCAAATCTTCCAAATTGCCCAGGAGCTCGCAAATGGCATGGATCTCCTGGAGGTTACTCCTTACGTTGATTCTGCTGGTCGGCCGACTGGAGTTGCCTCCTTCAGCGATCTTCTGTATACCACAAGTGAAGACAAGGCGCCCCAGTCCCGACCTGCTCATCAGACCGGCAGCGAGAACTCCCACTCTTCGGATTATGCGGATGATGATGCCGAGGACGAAGGTGAAGGTTCCTCCTACGGGCACTCGGTGAGTGCCGCCCGAGACCCCTCGCGTGACCCGGCCAAGACCACCGCTTCTTTTGCTCCAGGAGGTGCCACCAGCATGGCCCCGACTGCTTCACCTCCAACTGCTCCTTCCGCGCCGGATGCTCCGGACGCTCCAGATGCACCAGCCGCTTAAGCTCGGCCTACCGATCCAGTTTCCTGCTTTTTCTTGACAAACAATTAATTTTCAAGTGTGCCCGTCGAGGGCCACTTTCATGTAATGAACATCATTCGTCCAATCGGCCCTATCTGCTTGTGAACTTGCTTTTGCTTAAATGATTATGGCATTCTGCCTTTTCTTTTTTCAACCGATTGCCTTTTTCTTTGCCATTTGTTCTTTCTTGGTCGATACTCTCACCAACCTTACAGCCGACATGCGGTCTGTGGTCGGATCGGAGAATAGACCTCGAAATAAATTCTTGACAAGTACTTCTAGGTTCCCAGTTTTTCTCGCAGAGGTAAGGTTTTGCATACGGGCCGATTGCAACCTGCCGATTGCTTGGCCAGCCAGCCTGGTCGCAATCGGCGGGTCTGCTAATGGCTCACTCCGAACTAGATATACTTTGAGTGTGAACTTTTCGATTGATAGTCTTGTTCGGCCGCCCCCCCCCCCCCCCCTGACATTACAGCCGACCTGCGGTATGCATTCGGTTCGGACCAGCTTTCACAAAACCCTTCGCTCGTTTCGCTCTTTCTCCGAGTATACCCTTTTCGGGGCAACCGGCCAGTCCCCGGGTCTGCTTTTGCTGACCCCATGATTAAACATGTTAAACAAGTAATTTCATAACTCCTTCCGAATGCAATCTCATGGACGCACGGCTATTTCTCATTGATAATAACTCCACAAAGGGAGGGGATACAAACAATACCATTCAACTGTAAAACGGACATAACAGCTCGGCGTTCCAAGGACGCTCCATTTCTTGCCCCGAAGTATCCACATATCGGGTCAGCTTCCTGAGATCAATGAGATAATATGCATTATTTTTGAGCCCTCGACTGACGACGAATGGACCTTCCCAAGGAGAGGATAACTTGTGCTGGCCATCCGATTGCTGGATCCGGCGCAACACCAAGTCACCCTCACGAAAAGCTAGGGGACGGATCTTCTTTTTGTGGTAGTGACGCAGCTTTTGCTGGTATATTGCCGACCTGGACAAGGCCAGGAGACATGCTTCTTCTCTAAGATCAACACCATCCTCATGAGCTTCCTTGGCTTCTGCCTCCGTATACATGGCGTGACGCGGTGAATCGAACTCAATGTCACAAGGGAGCATTGCCTCGGCCCCATATACTAGGAAGAAGGGAGTGAATCCAGTTGAACGGTTTGGTGTGGTGCGCAAACTCCAAAGCACTGCTAGGAGCTCGTTAATCCATGCTCCGGGTGCTCTTTCCAGTGGCTCCACCAATCTTGGCTTGATTCCGGACAGAATGAGACCATTCGCCCGCTCTGCTTGACCATTTGACTGGGGGTGAGCTACGGATGCGACGTCCAGCCGAATGCCCTGTTGGGAAGCAAACCGAGCTAGCGCCCCTTTTGCGAAGTTCGTTCCATTGTTAGTGATGATGCTGTGTGGCACTCCATATCTGACCATGATGTCTGCTATGAACCTGACCGCAGTCGGCCCATCTAGTGTCTTGATCGGCTTTGCCTATATCCACTTGGTAAATTTATCCACTGCTACCAGTAAGTGTGTCATGCCACCTCTTGCTGTTTTGAACGGTCCTACCATGTCCAGACCCCAAACTGCAAACGGCCATGTAATCGGAATGGTTTTGAGTGCTGAGGCTGGTAAATGGATTTTTGCTTTGAATCTTTGACACCAATTGCAATGCTTGACCTGATCTTCTGCCGCTGCTTTCGCGGTCGGCCAATAAAAACCATGGCGAAATGCCTTGGCAACTATTTTTATTGCTGATGCGTGATGACCACACTCGCCTTGGTGGGTGTCTCGGAGCAATTCTAGCCCCTTGTCCTCTTCCACACACCGCTGAAGGACTCATGTTGCGCTTCGGTGCACCAGCTCGTTGTTGACGATCGTGTATGCTCCGGATCGGCGCTGGATTTGCCGAGCTTCCACTTCATCCTCTGGAAGTATGCCATCTACCAGAAAATCTCTGAATGGTTCTGCCCATGACGGCGCTGCCACAATCACCATTACCGTAACTTCTTCTGGCTCTGGTTGTGCGACTTATGCTACTGGCAGCTCGGAGGAGGAGGAGCAGATCGCATCTGGCATTGTCCCCTCAATCCCCGAGCTGACGACAGCAGCCCCTGGTGCGCAATCGGCAGCCCCTGGTGCGGCCGAATGCTCTTTTGCCTTTTGCTTCTGTGCTTCCAGTTCTGCCATCTTCAGGTCGACCGGGATAAAGATTGATCTGATTCTGGGGAAGGCTTGATGGATGGCTTGTGGATGTTCTCTAGTTATATACCTGGAGGAATTTCCTTTCTGGTAGACCCTAGCTTGGACAGTGCATCTGCCGCTTCATTTTCAACTCGGGGGATGTGATGGAATTCTCACCCCTCAAAGAATCCAGACAACTGTTGCACAAGGAATCTGTATCTTGCCATATTTTCATCTTTTGCGTCCCAAGTGCTAGTGCATTGCTGCACCACCAGATCAGAATCACCATAACATAGAATTCGCCGAATGCCAATCTCCTTGGCCAATCGGACTCCATGCACCAAAGCTTCATATTCGGCCACGTTGTTTGATGCCGCGAAGTGGATCTGCAGCACATACTCGATCTTGTCACCTTTTGGAGAAGTAAGAACAACACCAGCCCCTACTCCGGTCATCATCTTGGAGCCATCGAAGTGCATCTGCCAGAACTGAGAATCTGGACAGGGGGGTATATACTGAGTTTCTGCCCAATCCACCGGAAAATCCGCCAGGACCTGAGACTTGACTGCAGTTCGAGGCTCATACTTGATCCCATCTGTTGCAATCTCAATGGCCCATTTTGCTACCCGACCGGATGCGTCTCTGATGCCAATGATTTCCGCCAATGGAGCCGAACTGACCACCGCGACCGGATGCGCCTGGAAATAGGGCTTCAACTTTCTTGCTACCATGTACACACCATAGCACATCTTCTGATATTGGGGGTAGTTTTGCTTGGAGGTGGAGAGCACTTCCCTGACATAATACACCGGCCTCTGGACCGGTTGCGCCTTGTCCTTTTCAGGACGCTCGACCACCATAACAATACTGACCACCCGAGTGGTTGCTGCAATATACAATATCATTGGCTCTTTTTCTTTTGGAGCTGCCAGCACTGGAGCGGTAGACATCATGCGCTTGAGCTTCTTGAATGCATCGTCCCTGTTGCGGTGTCCAGCTGAACTTTTCTGTTTTCTTCATTAGCTGATACAGCGGAATTGCCTTCTCCCCCAGCCAACTGAGAAATCGGCTGAGCGATGCCCAGCATCCAGTAAACTTCTGCACATCTTTGAGATTTCTGGGCTTTCCCATCCTTTCTATTGCTGCAATCTTCTCAGGGTTGCACTCTATCCCTCTCTCAGAAACCAGAAAACCAAGCAACTAGCCGGATGGCACAACGAACACACATTTCTCTGGGTTGAGCTTGATCTGGTACGCTCGTAAGTTTGTGAATGTCTCCTTGAGGTCATCCAACAAGGTTGATCCCAACACCGATTTGACCACGAGGTCGTCTACATATACATGGATGTTCCGACCTAACTGAGGACGAACACATCGCTGCATAGTACACTGATAAGTCGCGCCGCCGTTTTTCTGGCCGAATGGCATGGTGATGTAGCAATAAGCCCCGAAAGGGGTAATAAAACCTGTTTTAATTTGATCGATTACATCAAGCTTAATCTGGTGATAGCCCGCTGTGGCATCCAGAAAGCACAGAAGCTGACAACCAGCCGTAGAATCAATCACTTGATCGATACGGGGCAACGCAAAAGGATCCTTGGGGCAGTCCTTATTCAGGCAAGTTTAATCTATACACATGCGCCAAGTTCCATTTTTCTTCGGAACCAGAACTGGATTTGCTAACCAGTCTGGGTAGAACACTTCCTTGATAAATCATGCTGCGAGCAACTTGGCTATCTCATCGCCGATTGCTCCTCTCTTCTCTTCTAAAAAACGCCGAAGTGGCTGCTTGATCGGCTTGGATTCAGGACGGATATGAAGCTTGTGATCGACAAGTTCCCTCGGTACACCAGGCATGTCATGTGGGGACCATGCGAAGATGTCGCGATTCTCACGGAGGAACTCGACGATCTCGCCTTCCTATTTGCTGCTGAGCCCGACCCCAACAATGACGCACTTGCTCGGGTCGGAGGGGTCTAGGGCAATCCTCTTTCATCTGGTCTCTTGTCCTTCGTGCTCGGCATGGGGTCCTTCATCTGAGCTTGGACTGCTGCTACCACCTTGTCGAGCTGGCACCGCTCTGCGTCAATGACTAGAGCATCAGCTAGCTTGGAACCTGTAGACGAACACTCCAGTGACTACCTGTAGTCACCACACACAGTGATTGGACCATTGGGTCCTGGGAGCTTCATCTTCAGGTAAGGCTGCATGATGTTGAACATGAACTTGGTGATCGCAGGCGACCCGAGCAGAACATGGTACGGGCTCCTCAGATCGGCCACCTCAAACCAGATCGGCTCTCGGCGGAAATTTTCTTCCGACCCGAATACTACCTCAAGCCGAATGCGGCCTAATGGGGTACATGATAGGCCAGACACTATCCCATGGAATGTGGTCCTGCTGGGCTCTAACTCGCTTTCGCTGATGCCGAGATTGACCATTGTGTCTCTGTACAAAATGTTGATGGCACTGCCTCCATCAATAAGAGTCCTGGTGAACTTGCATGAATACAATGGTGCCGCCAGGATTGCATCCACCACGAGCATATAACTGCCTGGGTTGGGCATTACGCTCGGGTGGTCTTCTGGGCCCCATGTTATGGCATTATCCGACCAGTTCATCCTCTAAGAAATTGTTGGCATGGTGGCATTGACTGCCTGCTCACGGGCTCTCCGACTTCCCTTGTCCTCCAACTCGCTGGTGAAGATCATATATGCTGCATCCTGACGTGGAAACTGCTGCCGAGCATTTGCTGGTGGTGGGCCTGGGGGTGGGGGCGGTGGTGGGGGTGGATTTTCTGCTCCTCCCTTTTCCAATCTCTCAACCCAAATGCATTGTCGGGTGGTGTGCGATGCGGGCTTGCCTACTCCACTATGCATCTTGCAGGGTTGGTTCATCATGTCCTCAAATGTGTATGGGGGCCTGGTGTCGGGACCCGGGGTTAGCGTATGCAAGTACAGTTAAGACATAGTCATATGGAGAGACGAGAACCGCACCCACTTGTCTAAGCAGACAAGGCCAAGCACTGAACATTCTCGGAAAGCATCGTACATGAGGGTCATCCCATCCAGGCCGGATGATCAACTGAGATGGGTCCTCATCGTCCGCACACAAGTCAAATGATATGGGTGGTGAACTCCCATATTCAAAGACAAGTCGCCTCAACCATACTACCGACTATCTCAAAACTCTTACATAGACTTACTCCAGCCCAATCACTTAGTCGGGGTCTAGGGCGGGCTCAATCATACCACAAAGTGTGCACGAGACGGAGTCTCGAGCAATCGCATCGCGATGCCCCAAGCTGCGCACATCTAAGGGCCACTTGGTGTATGAAAGACCGCCAGCCAGAACACAACTAAGGTCTCGAAAACCCATACGAAGACATGCATGTTATAAACATACACGCAGCACACATGCCTTGTATGAACAGCAGGTACCATTGCAATTCTCTACAAAGTGTACATTTTATTTAAAACTCTTATAGAGTACACACAGAGATCACATACATGTGATCCAACATTACAACATAGGCGGAAGCAAATTATGTCTGAGTACAGACAAGTTTAACAAATGGCTTAAGAAGCCTTATTTAAACACAAAGCCCTCCACGAGGGAACCAGTCTGCTGACTGGGACTAGACTAGCTTAACTTCAGTCGTCCATCTCGATGAAGAAGCCACCTTCGGGGTCAGTGGCGTCATCTAAAACATAGATTAAGCAAACGTGAGTACAAAGGCGTACTCAGCAAGACTTACATAGGAGCTATACTACTCATGCAAATGTGTCAAAGTAAAGGGAGGTGGGGTTCACTTGCAGAAGTGCCAGCTTTGACTTGGCTAATCCTGAACTACGAGTACCAGAATTTGAGGTAAGAAGCGTACACGAGTCCACTACTTTCACCAACCAATACACCACTATGTTGCCTTCCTCGACTTCCCCACGAGAAAGCACGCCATAGCACTCACACTTATCTTGGTGTGTTTTAGAAGTATCCGGTTCAAGTTATCTAATAATCAAGCTAAGCTTTCCAAGCAGTCCATAACCGCGGACGCAGCTATTCGAATAGTTTTGTTAACCTTGCAAGGGTGTACCGCTACACACACATGACCATCATTTACCGCCTTTGATCTCAACACCATTCAAGGGGTGCCAGCGAGGATGCTCACCACAACTGTTACCTCATAGCCAATCTAGTCCGAGAAAGCCGCCTACTTGGGTTGGTTACCACTATCGTGAACCCGGCCGGTTTACCGAAGTGGACCCAAGCGATGTGTGCGTGGTGCATAAGACGGTCTCGGGTGAGCCGTTCTCTCACTTAGCATCCAGGCCACAAGCCTACCAGAACTCCGAACTACTGCGACATCTGGACATCGAAAGGGATGAGTTAGTAAGTTGAGAGGGATCAGTGAGCCCAATGTGTGGTTGTACTCTTCATCTTGGATCACCACACAAGAACTCGTACTAGGGCGGTGTTCAACGAGACAACCCACTGTGTACTCCTACACAGCCTCTCATCGTTCACCTTGTATTAGGTTCGATTCACCAACACTTTTCTACCATCATCAACATGATCATTCCCATCCCGACTCACATCACAGTAACAACATGGTATCATACTAAGCATGCAATAAGCAGTAACATTGCAGGGGCCACATGATATCAAACAACTCCTACATTTGCTAGGATTGTGGTTTGCTTACTACTGTGACAAAAGATAGGTCATGCAAAGGAATGGGTTCATCTATGCGGTAGAAACGAAGCATGGTGATCATCCTAAACGATGCACAAGCGAGACATGAGAGGGAAGTGGGATTTTATCGACATGATCAATGGGGGTTTGCTTGCCTTGCTGACGAGGTTCGGGTTCTGGATCTTCAGCGAAGGGGGTAGCCTCCTGCTCCGGTTCCACCTCTACTCGACAAAAAAAGCACGAAGTAGCAATCAATATGAATGCAATGCTCAAACACATGAATGAATGTTGAAACTTGAAGTATAAGTTTTGATGTGTGTGAGACAATTCCATTTAAGTGGAATATATTGCATTTAAAATGCAAATTCAAATTCCACATTTGAATTCAAATTAACCAAGTTGTATGTGACATAGTTTGATCATTTTGAATTATCTTCAAATGTATAAGATATGCCTCTGATGTGTGATTGAATTGTAGCATGTTGCCATGGTTCAAGTTGCAAAATTATTTGATTTGAATTTGATTTAATTCCATTTAAATCAAATAGCAAATGCTACTGATCACATTTTAAATTCAACTCAAACAGAGTTGAAAGTTGCATATTTGGAAAGATAATTTTCTCCTGATCATTTTTCATATATTATTTGTCCAATTTGGAGTTAATATGAATTTTCTATGAATTTCCAAAGTTTGGGGTATTTTCTGGAATTTCTGGAATTCTTTTAATTCAAATAATCTCTGGAAATTCATTTAAATGATTTACTGCGTCAGGCTGACGTCAAGCTGGTGTCAGGGGGGGGGGTTGACATGTGGGGCCACCCTGTCAGTGGCTGGTTAACTTAACCCGTGGGTTAACTTAATCCAGTGGCTTAATTAAGCCACTGGGCCCACTGGTCAGTGACCCAGGGGTCACTAATTAGGTGATTAACCGGGGGGGGGGGGGGTTAGCCTGACACGCCGGCGGCTTGACGCCAGTGACTGGACCACGGCGGCGCAGCACGGGAACACGATTCCGGCCACGGGAGGGGAAATGGAGGGAACCGTCTTGCTCCTGGAGGTCGTCCGCATCTTCTGGAGGCAACAGGGGGTCACGGGGTGGTCGGGAGCGACGACGGCGACGACCCCGGCGGCAACAGAACCACGGCGAGGTCGGAAGCGACGTTGTAGTGCAAGACTTGAGGCGATTCGGGGCGCGTTCGAACGCTGGCAACGCTGGGAGTCAAACGCACGCACTGGGGGTTCACGACGAGCACTGGAGCGAGGAGGACGACGACCATGGCGGCGAGGTGCTCGGGTTCCCATGGCGGATCCGGCTAGAGGAAGAAATCGAGGGGGAGAAGTGAGGGGTTTTTCTTGCGAGCTCACCCTGAATCTGTATGGAGTGGTGGCTTGCTCGGGGAGGCGCTGGAGTTGCCGGAATTCGAACTCGATCCACGGCGGCCGGCGATGAAGACGATGACGCTAGCGAGCTCGGGGAGGCGTCCGGCTCCGATTCCTTCTGCAGTTCGATGAAGACGACGACGGCGAAGCGCTTGGACACCTTGGCTTGACTCCTCGACGTCGATGGCCGCGAGTTCTTGCGACGGCGAGCGGCGGCGCTCTCGGTTGGAGGAAGAAATCGGCGAAGGAGGAGGAAGGAGTCGCGCTGGAGGGAAAGAAATGGACGTGGCGGCTGCGAGACGTCTCCAGGACGCGAGAAGAGGCACGGGGCGGCCTGGAAGCTTGTCGACGACGATGTGGTGTGCCCAGCTAGCTCGGTGGCATTCCACCGAGCAGCTTGGAGGCGCGGGACGGGGAAGAAGACCCCCGTGCCCCTTTGGGCCGGCTGGGCTGGGGTGGGCCAGCTTCGCCTGGGCGCCAGGTAACGTTTTCTAATTTCTTCTGTTTAATCTTTCCTTTCTTTTTCTGTAATTTGTTTTGGCTCTGATAAAAATACCAAACCATTTTATTAAATGCTGAAAACTTTTATGTGGCCTCTTAATAATATAGACTAGCCACTCATAAACTTTCAACATTTTTAAAATTCAAATGATTTGAATTTTAAATCAAAAATGGGTATTTCTTTAATTCCAAGGTACTGTTTGAATATTTGAAAAATCTATGAGCATGGGGTGGGTCCCACATCACTTGATATGTGATCACACTCACTTATAAGACTTTTCAAAACTCTAACATGAATTTTTGGAAAAGATTTTTATCTGGCCTTTTGAATTAATTCATCTGGGGGGTGTTCCTTCTCCCATTTGGATTTTGAAAATGATTTCCAAGATTTCTTTTTGAAATTTTGACATGATGCAAAGGCAGTAGCTAACCCTAGCACATACCTAACAGAGGCTTCTGACACCTGGGCTGACCTGGCGGCCTTTCTGCAGGCTTCGGCTTCCGACTGCCTCCCGCATCCCCTTGTTCCTCTTGGTGTTGCACTGTTGCTACTTGCCGATTGCCATACTGGGCGTCCGGCTGCTCATCCTTCCTTTTGTTGAAACCAGTGTTGTTGTTGTTGTTGTTGAAATTGGGGGTGTTGTTGTTGTTTCCAAAGTTGTTGTTCCTCTGGATCTCGCACCTCTCACGCCGATTGGGACCGCTCGGCCCATTTGCTTCTGCTGATTGCTGCTGCTGTCCGGATGATTGACCTTGGATGAAACCACTGGGACTTAACGTGATTGGGCGCATTGCAGAGTCAGATGCGTCGAATGAATTGGCTATCCTCTCAGATCGGCCAAAGAAGTGATCTCCTTGCGCAGGAGCTTGTGCTTCAACAAAGACCCGTCCAAGCAGCCGTCAGTGAAGTACTGGATGGCTTGGATTTCGTGAACTCCCTCGCAAGTGTTCCTGAGCTTGATCCACCGCTGAAGGTAATCGCGAAGGGGCTCGTCCTGTCCTTGTACACAGAGTGCCAGGTGCCGGGGCAGACCTGGGCGCTCGTAAGTACCCGTGAAGTTGCGAACAAACGCATCCTCAAAATCCTTCCAACAATTGATATTGTTGCTGGGAAATTTGCTTAACCAGGACCGAGCTGAACCTTGGAGCATGAGCGGGGCATAGCGCACAACTACGCGCCGACCACCTCATGCGATACCAACGGCTGTCATATAATCGACCAACCAATCTTCTGGCTTGACTGATCCATTGTACTTGGGGGTGTCCCTGGGCAATGTGAATCCTTTGGGGAACTGCTCTTGCCGAATGCGCGGGCCAAAACATGCTGGACCCACCGGCACATCATCTTTCGGTTGCTTATCCTGCTGCAACTGCTCGATTCAGTGTCTTGCGTCGTTGTCCGTGATTGCTCGGGGACCTAGCCGCTGGCTTATTACCGGCTGGACTGATGCCGCCGGTTGCTCGTTGCGCTCGGGGACTGATTTTGATGCCACTGGTCCTTGCTGCTCGGTGGCCGCCTTTTGCTGCTGGTTCGCTGTCGTTATGAGGTCGCGCATTCGGCGCGTCCTCTCCCGCAACTCTTCTCCCTCCAGATGCTCTATCTCGGTGGCGATCTGTTCGGCAGCTCTCATGTTCTTCACAGGAGAACTATATGAGATCTGCGGAACGGCTATGAGTGTTGTTACTGGCTGTTGGGCTCCTCCCAGCTCTTTGCCGACCTCTCGGCCTGCTGCTCGAAGCTCCTCGATCACAGGGGGCGGGATAACACGCTGCCGAATGCCATGCGCTGCGTTGTACTCCCGAACTGATGCCTCCATCCGGCGCTTTTCAGCGTCGATCCTATCTGATTGCTCCTTCAGAGCCTGACGCACCTTTTCCAGCTCGGCATGAGCCGTGGCTGGATCGGCATGAAGATACACAGGAGTTCTAAGCATGTCCGGTGGGTTGCTTGGGCCTGTTGGCACCGTGGTTGCTGCCCTTGCGGCTCGAGTCGCTGAAGTGGAACTGTGGCGACTGGACGCTCCAGCCATCATAACCTCCACACGAATGTGCGCAGTTGTGCCCTCTGTTCCCACAGCATCCGGCCCTCCTAGCAACGGATCCGTAAGGTCAGAAAACACCCGTACCTCCCTGGGAAATACGTCAGGAAGTGCTGCGACAAAGACGCGATGTCCGCCGAAAGGAATGATGACGCCGCGCGGTAGAGGCATTCCAGCCCCAAACCGCGAGGCATTGTCGATGACGAAGTCCCACGCTCCGCTCCTCATCACCAGGCCGGAGGCGAAGCGCACGCGCGATGTAGATGATGGTCCCGTCCGGATCAGAACTCCAGTCGACGCCTCGGCCTGCCCCACGGTGGGCGCCAACTGTCGTCGATATGTAACGGCAGATGCCATGGGGATGGCTAATGAGGGGGACAAACCGAGGTTAGTGTCGCTGGTACCGGAAGCGAGAATTGGAACACACGGTGAGACACCATGATGTACCCAGGTTCGGGGCTCTCCGTAGAGATAACACACCTAGTCCCGCCGAGCTAGCTATGTGCAATAACTCTGGCTACAATGAATGCTCCTCGAGCTTTTTGAGAGGAAGAAGAAGAAGAGGACCTCTGGTCGCTACTCTCTCCTTGCTCTCTCTATGGTGGGTGAGAATGTAATAACTGCTCTCTCGTCCCCCACGCAGGAGGGGTACCCGGGGCTCTTATAGGCCGAGCCAAGGGTACAAAGGTAAATACACAGGAGGGAGGGCCCAGTTGTCTGTCTCAGATAAGCTAGGGACCTCACATCATGCTCTTCCGGATGACCCGGTGTAGACTTGCGGCTCACCATGCCGCTATCCCGTAGACCTCGGTAGTGAAAAGTCAAGCTAGATACTTAGGCCTGTCGGCCTGTCCGTGTGATCGGCGCTGGAGGAGACCGCACGCTGATACGTCCCAAACATATCTATAATTTCTGCTTGCTCCATGCATGTTTTGTGTGACTTTGCCATGTTTTGCTTGAACTTTCATACACTTTTGAACCAATTTGGACTAACCTATTAACTCAGTGCACCCAGTTGCAAGTTTCTTTTTTCTGCTGTTTTTGTATTTCAGGTTTTCCGGCCATTAAAGTGCTCCAAAAATTCCGGGAAAAATATATAAAAAATCAGCGCAACAGAAGCTTCCGGAATCACCAAAAGAGGGAAGGGTGGCCACCACCAGGCGGCCAGGAGGGCAGGTGGCGCGGCCCCACCCTAGGCCGCGCCAGGGACCCTCCTGACTGCCTCGTGGGTCCCCTTGATGCCCCCTTCGCCTATATTTACCCCTCGGGGTGGAAACCCCTAATATCGATCTCTTTCTCGCGAACTCCCCTCTGTACCGCCCCCGTCGCCATTTCAAGATCGGGGCTGCCCTGGAGAAGCTGCCCCGGCACCCTGCCGGGAGGAGGAACCCCCTCCGGGAGACCATCCATAGCCATGGACGCCTCCCGTATGTACCGTGAGTAGTCCCCTTTGGACCATGGGTCCGTGACCAGTAGCTATGTGATCTATCGCTCCCCCTTTTGTGCTTCCACTTTCGAGTCCTCGTGAGCTGCCTCACATGATCGAGGCATCTATGTAATTTCTGCTGTTGCTATGCTGAGTTTGTTGGGATCTGATAGATTATAAGACTATGTTCAGATTGTGATGAGTAATATATTTTGTTCTTCTCTTTTATATTTTGTTCTTGAGTAATTTCTTGCATGTTCTCCGTTGCAGTATTTGCTTTGGCCAAGTATTTTATTTGCAACTCCAAGAGAGAACGTTATGCTCGATTGTGGGTTCAACCCCTTGATGTCTAGCTTGAGTGACAGAAACATGAGACTAGGGGATGTGCTTTTGCCACCAGGGATAAAACAACGGTGCTTGTACCTGCGGGTGCAAGGATTGTTTACTTTACGCAAAGTTCTTTTAATGCAGTTGTCTGTTGCTTTGGGTTTACACTTTGGGTGGGATTCGCAACTTAATACCAGCGAGATTTTCTGGATAGATATCTCAAGGTGGATGATTCGTAGTAGATGCAGATGGATTTCGGTCTACTTACCTTGGCGTACTGCCCATTTCTTTTGAGCCCTTCCTTTCTTTGCAGCATAATTAACATTGCGGTGCCTTCATAATCCTGTCAATTGCCCAACTGTGATTTGTTTACCTCACTAGCACTTTTATCGTCTTTTGGGAGAGAGACATCACTAGTGAAAATCAGGGGACCCCGGTCCATCTTCACATTATTGTTTACACCCTCAATTTACTTTTAGTCTTTACTTTCAGTTGCCACTATTATTATCTCTTGCGTTGATCCTTTGTAAACAGCAAGGCCGGAGGAATTGACAACTCCTCTATACTCGTTGGGAGCAAAGTTATTTGTTGCTGTGTGCAGGTCCACGACAACAGCTAATTTCTGGCGCCGTTGTCACCTACTTGTATCTCTTGAGTCATACTGGTTCGATAACCTTGGTATCTTCACCGAGGGAAATTTGCTGCTACACTACATCTCACCTTCCACTTGGGGTAACCAACGAGGAGTGAGAGAACTATCCTCACCGTATCAAGCTAATTTCTGGCGCCGTTGCCGGGGACTCAAGTCTACAAGATAGGGGAGTTGCACACTATCTTTTATCTTTGCTTTTTAGTCTTGTTAGTTTACCTTTCAGTTTTTACTTTTGTGTCCCTAATCAAAAATACCAAAAATACCTGCTGCTACTATGGGTTCCAATGAAAACACTAAGTTGTGTGACTTCACTAGTCACAAAAACAGTGACTTTATCTGCACTCCTATTGCTCCACCTGCCACTTCAGCACATTCTTATGAGATTAACCCTGCTCTGCTTAACCTTGTCATGAAACATCAATTCTCAGGAGCAGGAGAAGATGATGCCTTGCACCTAAACAACTTTATCGAGCTCTGCGACATGCAGAAGTACAAGGAAGTGGATGGAGACATCGTCAAGCTGAAGCTTTTTCCTTTCTCTTTGAGAGGAAGAGCAAAGGAGTGGCTACAATCTTTGCCCAAGAACAATATCGATTCTTGGAGTAAATGCAAAGATGCTTTTATAGGGAAGTACTATCCCCCTGCTAAAATTATCCAATTACGGAGTAACATTATGAATTTCAGGCAATTGGATAATGAACATGTTGCCTAGGCTTGGGAACGTATGAAGACGCTTGTCAAGAATTGCCCCACACATGGACTGACTACCTGGATGGTTATCCAGACTTTTTATGCAGGCTTGAACTTCCCCTCGCGGAACCTGTTAGATTAGGCCGCGGGAGGAACTTTTATGCCAACCACGCTTGGTGCTGCCACAAAGCTACTTGATGAGATGATGCTTAACTACTCGCAATGGCACACTGAGAGATCTCCAACCGGTAAGAAGGTAAACTCTGTCGAGGAGATCTCCTCTTTAAATGAAAAGGTTGACCTTATCATGTCTCTACTTACCAAGCAACCTTCTATTGATCCTCAAGATGTTCCTTTAAATTCTTTGGTTGTTCAGGAAAAAGTAGATGTCAATTTTGTCTCTAGAAACAACTTCAACAATAATGCTTATAGGAGTAACTTTGGTAGCAACAATCCTAGGCCTTTCCCATCCAACAACTATGGGAACAACACTTATCCTACCACCAGCAACTCCTACAGCCAGAACTATAGGGAAAAAGACCTGCCCAGCTATGAGAAACTTGTAGAAATAGAAAAGGCCACCAAAAGCTATATGTACACTCAGTTTGAACAAAACAAGGCCTTTTCTAGACAATTAGATGAGCACTCCTCTATCCTGCAAAACATTAGCAAACAGATTGAGAGCCTGAACGGTGACATTTCCAGTCTCCAAACTAGACTCACTAACCTCTGGAGGGTTCAAATATTAGAGTACACTCACGTACCATGAGTCGAGGATGCACAAGGATAGCCAAACCCCCATACACTGCTCCTCGGGGTACCTGTTGATACGTCCCAAACGTATCTATAATTTCTGCTTGCTCCATGCATGTTTTGTGTGATATTGCTATGCTTTTGATACACTTTTATATCTTTTTATAACATATTTTGGAACTAACCTATTAATGGTTGCAAGAGTGCACAAGTTCTTGTTTTTGTACTTTATGTGTAGGAATTACTTGGATAAAGGAAAAATCACAAAAAGGAGCCTTGTAGGAGTTGAACTCTAACTTTCCCGAAATCTGTCCCCACCAGACAAGTTTTAAAGATCGCCTCGGAAACGCTAGAAGACGGTCTCAAATGGAAAAACTTAAAACTACAAAGTTGTAGGGAATTTGTTTCTAGTGGATCTAGATATAAAATTCGGCCCAATCGAAGTTCGAATGCTTGCAGAAACCCCGAAATACAGAAGACGTAATCTAGATGACGGGAATCCGAGAGTCTATATAAGAGAGGAAACCTAGGTCAAAAGGCACCACGAAATTTCCTCCCCTTGGCAGACGTCTTGAGGGGAGATCAATCTCCACAGCAGCACCATCTCCAAGGAAGAAGAAGGGGCCAAGGGCCGCTGCCCCCAAGGGCCGTGGCCGTGGCCGTGGGCGCCGCCGCCGCCGTGGCCGCCGTCGTCGCCGTCTCTTTCATCTCCTCCGGTCTGCACCTATTCATCAAAAACTCTCCCTCTCACTATGTCCATGTGTGAGTAGTTTCCCTCGGGGCTAAGGCTCATATCTTGATCTATGTGGTTTCTCTCTCTCCCATGATGTGATCTTTGTTGTGATCATAGGCTATGTTAATCTAGGGTGATCCCATGATATTTCCCCTACCTCTATGTATTGGATTGATGTACTCACTTGATTCTATCTAGTATAATCCCTGAGACCATGGTGACAGCGGTCTATTGGACATGGGTTAGAAGAATATTTTCATTAGTGATTTCCTCTTTTGTGTGTGGATTGAATATTGAGAGTCTTTTGGTGCTTGTCTTTGACTATCCTTTAGATATGTTGTGGTGATTGTGGTACTCTCTTTGGATGGCGGCGGTGACATTGGGAAATCCATAGATGAGAACTACGAACTCTGAGGTGTGCTTTTGTAGCCCTACACAATTCTCGTCTTCTCTTGACCACAAAGGAATGACCTCCGAGTACGTCTCCATTGCATGTTTTATGGGAAGTATCATGTGATTAGACTATGTTAATGTTGTTGGGAGTTGCCACTAGTGAAAGTATGAAGCCTAGGCCTTGTTTCCACCATTGCAATACCGTTTGTGCTCACGTTTACCACTTGTTTCTTTGCTGCACTTTTTATTACAGATTTATATTACTTCGTTTTATCACACCTATCACCCATATTTTACCATCTCTTCGCCGAACTAGTGCACCTATACAATTCCTAGTTGTATTAGGTGTGTTGGGGACACTAGAGACTTCTTGTATCTTAATTGCAGGGTTGCTTGAGAGAGACCATCTTCAACCTCTACTTCCCTGAGTTCGATAAACCTTAGGTCATCCACTTGAGGGAAATTGCTGCTGTCCTACAAACATCTGCGCTTGGAGGCCCAACATAGTCTACAAGAATAGAAGCGTGCGTAGACATCACCTGTCTCTTTGTGAACCTCCTGATTAGATTGAGAGTTACCGATAATAAGTGCATGAGTTCTTCGGACTAATGTGAGTATTCGAAAGTTGACACTTCCACCCACCTATACTTTTTCTAGCCTCTTCGGTACCGTGCATTGCCCTTTCTCACCTCGAGAGTTGGCGCATACTTCGCCGGTGCATGCAAACCGTTGGCACGATACGCTCTGTCATCATAAGCCTCCTTATATCTTTCCTCAAAACAGCCACCATACCTACCTACAAGGCATTTCCATAGCCTTTCCGAGATACATTGCCATGCAACATCCACCTTCTCATGACTTGATCTTCATGTCATACATGCCACTTGCTTGATCGATGAGCCGCATGCTAGTTGGGCCTTGACCCAATCATTGCTACATGACGCGCTAGTATCATTGCATATCCTGCTACCCTGGCAGAGCCATACATTTGCATCATGATAGTTACATTTTATTTATGTGAGTACCTTTTTAAAGTGTGAAAGATCTCCTATATTCCTGTAAAATATAGAGTATTGCCCCTAAAGTGAGGAAAAGATCCCAAAGAGGACAAAATCAAAAGATCCCAACGAGGACAAATGAGAGTTAAATAGAAAGAGCCATTGAGGCCACCAAAAAATGAAAAAAGAGAGAGAAGGGGGCATACTACTATTCCTTTTGAGAGATCCACACTAGTACTTCCTCTTTTATCCCTTGTACTCCATAGAGATCATCATCATGCATATAGCTATGTGGGGACCCTTCACATTATAGAACTTGGCTTGTATATTCCAATGATGAGCCTCCTCAAACGAGCTCTAGGTCTTCTTGAGCAAGCAAGTTAGATGCACCCCCACTAGTTCCCTTGGAGAGCTTTTAGCTCACATGTGCATCCGTTGTATGGCAATCCCTACTCCTCACATCATATCTATCATATGGCCTTCTCTCGCCTATGATTGTCTTCATTTATGTGAGCCTTTCACACCCTTTTTGTCTTCCTCCTCCACCTTCTTTCTGTTTCGCCTTTTAGGTGTCAACTTTCTTGCTCACGCTCATCCATTGCATGAGTGCTCAAAATATCGAAAGGGAGTGGATCAGTTTTACTTGTACCTGGCTAGTGGTCTGGGGACAAGTCAAGATAAGAATCCAAAGGAGACCAAGTGTGAAACTTTAGTAGATAGTTGTTCTCAACAATTACTTTTTTATCTCGTATTTCCCTATCCTTTGCTTGCACGCAAACACCATTTGGAGACATTCGAGTCACGGACAGCAAGAGCTCTTGCACCTTTTGTTCTTTTGTTGCTTGTGTCAATGCTAATATAGACTCTTGCTTGTTAAGACTTGAATTGAATTGCATGCTTTGATTGCTTTAATTAAAAGTCCTTTTTGGTTGTGTGGCATGTCACCACAGAAATTATGCTTGTTATCATTTACCTACTCGAGGACGAGCAGGAATTAAGCTTGGGGATGTTGATACGTCCCAAACGTATCTATAATTTCTGCTTGCTCCATCCATGTTTTGTGTGACTTTGCCATGTTTTGCTTGAACTTTCATACACTTTTGAACCAATTTGGACTAACCTATTAACTCAGTGCACCCAATTGCCAATTTCTGTTTTCTGCTGTTTTTGTATTTCAGGTTTTCCGGCCATTAAAAGTGCTCCAAAAATTCCGGGAAAAATATATAAAAAATCAGCGCAACAGAAGCTTCCGGAATCACCAAAAGAGGGAAGGGGGCCACCACCAGGCAGCCAGGAGGGCAGGTGGCGCGGCCCCACCCTGGGTCGCGCCAGGGACCCTCCTGACTGCCTCATGGGTCCCCTCGATGCCCCCCTTTGTTGGATATGTGCCCTAGAGACAAATTAATAAAGATATTTGTCACATATCCGTTTTGTTCATAATACGTTTTATACTGTGCTATAATTGTATTACTTGGAAATACTAATACAGGTGTAGTATAAAACATGGTCCGTAGTTTGACTCGGGTAAACTATCTCATTGGGCAATTGATTGATCAAGCTTTCCTGATCATGGCGACACTTAAGTCCATTGACAATGAGGTCATATCATTAAGGGGGATGATGTGATGGACGTACACCCACCTAAAGTATTGCAATGTGATCGAGTCACATAGTTCAGCGTTGCTATGACTTTGTAACTTATGGCTTAGTCCTTAGACCGTAATGATCATACGTAATTGTCATCTATGAGGAGACTTTGATTTGTATCCCACCGCCTGACTGAAATATGCTGGCTATAACGGTGCACTTTGGGTATTCCGAAATAGATGGTTGATGAGTATGTTAATAGATCAGAGCGGGATTTGTCAGTCCTTGTGACAGGACAGGTACTCTGGGCCCACTCGGTGATATTGCATCAATAGCTTGCAAGCAAGTGACTAGGTCACAAGAGATGCAACGATCATGGACGAGTAAACTTGTTTGTTGTGAACGAGATGTGAACACGGTATGTAGGATACCGAAGATCAAACCTCGGACAAACAAAGTACCGCAGCACAAAGGGATTACGTCGTATCGTTAACGGTTTCCAAAAGCGATCGAAGTTCATTCGATGGAAGCGCAGGGGCTGTCAAGGATTGTAACCAGGTCCAACTGACTAGTCATTGGTCAATGAGAAGAGTCTCGACCATGTCTTCTGTTTCCCGGACCGTTAGGGTGTTACACTTAAGGGCAATCGATGCATAGGACAGTTACGGGATCAATCGGTGAAATGGGAGAAATCACCGGAATAGTTCCGGAGGAGGACGGAATGGTTTCCGGACATTTTGAATAGTTCAAAATAAAGTTTAACTGTTTTAATAATGTTTTATTATTTAATTATATGAATTAAATATTTAAAACATATTAAATAAATTAAAAAGGGAAAAAGGCTATATGGGCCCATGGGGCCCATTAGGGGAGAAGGGGGTTTCCCCCCTTGGGCTTGGCGCCAAGGGTGGGGCCCACCTCCCCCCTTGGCCGGCGCACTCCCCCCCCCCCCTTGGGAGTTTAGTCCCACATGAGGGAGGGGAGGAGGATAGCACCCCCCCCTTGGCCTATATAAGGAGGGGTAGCCCTCCTTTTTCCAACACACCAATATCTCCTTCTTCCTCCTTCTCCTTCCCGGAAGTGGACTCCCCTTGTTTGGAGTCTGCACCAGGATTGGAGTTCTCCACCATAAGGAAGGCCGTCGTTCTGGTGGAGTCGGGATCCGTAGCCGTCTCTCTTCCGCTGCTCGCCTGGTTCGGGGCCCGGGAGGAACATCGATTGTATCATACGTGTATAATCTCTTCGAGGCACTACACCTGTGGTGCTACTTCATCGCTGGAGGTTTACCGGGAGTCATCCTCGCCGGTGGTGGTCTTCTACACGACAGGGAGGTCGTAGTTCCGAGTCTACGCCAACCACGTTCGCAAGAACGTTTCCCTCTTTCGGTCTTCAAAGGTATGAACACCGATTCCCTCCGTTACTTTACATCGCCATAGCATAGATCTTGGGTTCGGGTACCGTAGGTATGAAAAATTTGTGTTTTCTGCCCCGTATCCCAACAGTGGTATCAGAGCTAGCTATGCGTAGATGTATTGTACGGGTAGAACACATCCAGGATTTGGGCATCGAATCTTCATTCGTTACCCTCCCACGTGTACTCATTTAGCGTTGCGGCAATGTTTGATGAAGCGGCCCCCGACCGACCTTACGCGTTTACGCGAGACTGGTTCCACGCTTGACATATGGCTTGTACTATATAAAGTGGCTGGGGGGTGTCTGTCTCTCTGCATTAGCGATGCGAAGATGTTTGCAACGGAGGGCCCCGACAGGGGTGTAATAGAGACGATTGGGGATCAGTGTTGTGGCATGTTTTCGCAGGATAGAAATCGGTTCTCTCTCTCGAAACCCCTAGCAGCCACGTAAAACTTGCATAAGCTAAAGTAGAAAGGCGAGTTAACTTTTCTTTGCATGAAGGGGGATCATAGCTTGTATGATTAAAGTTTTACATCCTGTTTTGCTAATATACTTATATAACGACGGTAACATTATAGGATGATCTCTCACTAAAACCAACACAGTGTCCTTACCCTAGTGAGCACCACCTGGAAAGTTCTACATTATGGAGGCATCACGTGTCACACGGGTGTCAAACATTTTTTTCGTTCACAAGAGGTGGGTGTAGCAAGCCTAGCATATGTATATGATATGGCCTTGCATGACACAGCAACAAATCACATAGGGTGTGATGGCGAGCCTGGCATATGTATATGATATGGCCTCGGGACACAAGAGACCGAAAGGTCGAGCATGATTCACATAGATGATGTGATTGGCATGATGGCCTACCTTGAACACATACTGATGGCCGTGACGATCGGGGGAGGTATGGTGTTCTAGGATCGTGTAATCACTTAGCAAAATTGAGAGATGTTTTCCTAAGTGGGAGTTTTAGAATTAATTGTAATTGAACTCCACATTATGAACAAATGTCTAAATATGTATCTTTGTGAATCAACCTTGTAGATGACAGCACCACGCCCCTCGTTCAACTTAGGATCATTCTAGAGAAAGATAAACTGAAAACTAATGGGTCAAACTTCACCTCCTGGTTCCACACCCTGAGGATTCTCCTCGTTCCCCTCAAAATGTCCTATGTACTTGAGACTGCATTAGGAGATGCACCAGCAACTACCGCTACTCCGGCTGAGAAGAAAGTCTATCTCATTAAGTCGGATGATTCCTCCCTTGTCAAGAAGGGTATGCTCCATGCCATGGAGCTGAACTGCAGAAACGGTTCGAGAGCTTCATTGCTTATGAGATAATCACTGACCTCAAGACCGTCTTTGCACCTCAAGCCAAGGTTGAGAGAAATGAAGTTTGTGAAGCTTTCTTCTCTGCAAAGATGGAAGAGCACACCAGCATGACTGAGCACATAGTCAAAATGTCTGACTACGTTCAACGCCTAAATGATCTAGAATTTAAGATTCCAGATGAAGTGGCGATTGATAGGGTGTTGCGGTCGCTACCCCCTAGCTATAAGAGTTTTGTGTTGAAGTACAACATGCAAGGAATGGTTCAGACCCTTTCTGAATTGTTCACAATACTCAAAATTGCTGAGATGGAAATCAAGAAGGAGAACAGCTGCACCAAGTACCTAGAAGATAAGAAGGCCGGCAAGGTTGCCGGAAGAGACATGGATATATGTGATATACATGTTATTGATGTTTTCCTGACAAGAGCTCGGAGCAACGTCTGGATATTTGATACCGGATCAGTTGCTCACATCTGTAACTCCCAGGAGGGGATGCATAATAAACGACTCTTGCGGAAGGATGAAGTGACGATGGGCGTTGGGAACGGTGCCAAGGTTGAAGTAATGTCAATTGGCACGCTTCGTCTTAGTCTCCCTTCGGGATTGATTCTTGTCTTGAATAATTTCTATTATGTACCCACATTGAGTATGAACATTGTGAGTGGCTCTTGCTTGATGCGAGACCAGTATTCTTTTAAATCCAAAACAACTGGTTGTTCGATTTATAAGAATAATGTCTTCTATGTTCATGCACCAGTGCGTAATGGTTTATTCTTAATGGATCTCGAATATCATGACTCCCACATCAATAACGTAGAGGCCAAAAGATTAAAGCCTAGTAACGAAGAACACATGACGATGTGGCATTTTCGACTTGGTCATATTGGTATAAAGCGCATGGAGGAACTCCATAAAGATGGACTTCTGGAGTCATTGGATTTTGGATCCCTTAACACATGTGAACCATGCCTAATGGGAAAAATGACAAGGACTCCATTCAATGGGACAATGGAGCGTGCGGTGGACTTATTAGGGATCATACATACTGATGTATGCGGACCAATGAATGTCACCGCACGCAATGGTTTTCGTTACTTCGTGACCTTCACGGATGACTTAACTAGATACGGGTATATCTATTTAATGAAACACAAGTCTGAAACCTTTGAAAAGTTCAAGGAATTTCAGAGTGAGGTCGAGAATCAACTCGGGAAGAAAATCAAGCACCTTCGATCTGATCGAGGAGGCGAGTATTTAAGTCACGAGTTTGGCACTCATCTGAAGACTTGTGGTATTGTACCACAACTTACGCCAGCTGGAACACCTCAGCGAAACGGTGTGTCCGAGCGACGTAATCGAACACTATTGGATAGTGTACGGTCAATGATGTCTCATACCGACTTACCTACATCATTCTGGGGGTATGCATTAGAAACTGCCGCTTACGTTCTTAATAGGGTACCATCCAAATCCGTAGAGACAACGCCAATTGAGAAATGGTGTGGCAAGAAGCCAAAGTTGTCTCACCTGAAGATTTGGGGTTGTGAGGCTTATGTTAGGAAACTTCAGCCTGACAAACTCGAATCTAAGGCGGAGAAATGCATCTTTGTAGGATATCGAAAGGAAACTGTTGGATACACCTTCTACAACCAATCTGAGGGCAAAACGTTTGTCGCTAAGACTGGACACTTTCTTGAGAAGGAGTTTCTCTCGAAAGAAATGAGTGGGAGGAAAATAGACCTCGATGAAGTGACTGACCAATCACTCCAAATGGAAGAACCGGCAACAGAAATTGTTCTGGAACCTTCTTCCACAGTGGGAGCTGAAGAGAATGGCCAGGAAGACATTCATAACGATCATGACATACATGATGATCATGATGAGAATGAAGAGGAACCTATTTTGCCCCATAGGTCATCAAGAATCCGTCAACCTACCGAGTTTTACGGACAGCTTGTGAATGCAATCTCGGCTGATGAGTCGGATGAACCTACGAGTTACAAAGAAGCAATGGAGGGACCCGAGTCCGAGAAATGGCTAGAAGCCATGAAATTCGAAATAGACTCCATGTACACCAACAAAGTTTGGACTTTGGTGGATATTCCCGAGGACCGCAAGGCTGTCGAGAATAAATGGATTTTCAAGAAAAAGACTGACGTAGACGGAAACGTATCTGTCTACAAAGCTCGACTTGTCGCGAAGGGGTTCCGACAAATTCAAGGAGTTGACTACGAGGAGACGTTCTCTCCTGTAGCGATGATAAAGTCTATTCGGATCCTACTAGCAATAGCTGCCTATCATGATTACGAGATATGGCAGATGGATGTGAAAACAGCGTTCCTTAATGGAAACATTGAGGAAGGGTTGTATATGATGCAACCAGAGGGGTTAATCGATCCAAGGGATGCTGGTAAGGTGTGCAAGCTTCAACGGTCCATCTATGGGTTGAAGCAAGCATCTCAGAGCTGGAATCTTCGATTTGATGAGGTCATTAAAGCTTTTGGATTTGTCCAAAACGTCGAAGAGTTCTGCGTCTATAAGAAACTGAGTGGGAGCTCTGTAGCATTCCTTGTGTTATATGTAGATGACATATTACTGATAGGGAACGATAAGAAATTCTTAGAAGAAGTAAAGGAATATCTGAATGGACAATTTTCCATGAAGGACCTAGGTGAAGCTGCGTACATATTAGGGATTAAGATCTATAGAGATAGACCTAATCGACGGTTGGCCTTGAGTCAGAACACTTCTATTGACAAGATATTGAAAAGGTTCAGTATGGGTAACTCCAAGAGAGGCCTCTTTCCAGTTATAAAAGGTGTCAAATTAAGCGCGACTCAATGCCCAACCACAGCAAAAGAGAAATGGAGATGTCCTCAAAGCCCTATGCCTCAGCCATAGGTTCTCTCATGTATGCTATGTTATGTACCAGACCGGATTTAGCGCTGGCCATTAGTATGACTAATCACTACCAGAGTAATCCGGGAATGGCTCACTGGACAGCAGTAAAGAACATCCTTAAGTACTTGAGAAGAACCAAGGATCTCTTTCTCGTTTATGTAGGAGTTGATGAGGAGCTCACCGTAAAGGGTTACGTTGACGCAAGCCTCGGCTCAAATCTAGATGACTCGAAATCCCAGACGGGATATGTTTTCATGTTGAACGGTGGCGCAATTAGCTGGAGGAGCGGCAAACAGTCAGTCGTCGCCCAATCTACAATGGAGTCGGAGTATATTGCCGCTTGTGAAGCGTCAAACGAGGCGCTGTGGCTGAAGAAGTATGTGATCGAGCTTGGCGTCTTTCCCAGCTGCACTGACCCCGTGGGAATCTTCTGCGACAACACGACAGGGAGGTTGATACGTCCCAAATGTATCTATAATTTCTGCTTGCTCCATGCATGTTTTGTGTGACTTTGCCATGTTTTGCTTGAACTTTCATACACTTTTGAACCAATTTGGACTAACCTATTGTAAGGCCCGATATGCGGTACTGTTTAAGATTCGGACTTTTCCGCCCGAACCCGAGGACGAAGCACATATCGGTCCCACCGCGACATATGACAAGGCCATATGCCCCGGATTTCCAACATGATATCACAACATTACAGATACAAGGATACAACATCTCATACAATCGGCATACAACTGCCTTAAATATAATACAATAGCGGAAGATACATGTCTGAGTACAGACTACAATCAAATGCCTACTGGCAAAGAGAAAAGCATCGATCCCATAACCACACGGGTCCAGGCCCTCCGCCGGGATCCGCCTAACTAGTCGTCGTCGAGTCTCCACGTGAAACGTCGATCACCATACCTGTTGTCGATCAAGAACCCTGAAAAGAGTTTGGGGGTAGTATCATGAGTACAGAGGTACTCAGCATCCAACTGTAGTGGTCATCTGACCCAGCAAGGACTTCATCACTCGTCATTCTAGGACAACTAGTAGTTTACGGTAAGTAAGGGGTAAGTGGTGAGGTTGCTGCCGCACTAGCATTTATGAAGTGGCTAACGATCTAGAGAGTAAGATAAGAAGCCAAGCATTCGATGAGGAATCGCCTCCAACAAGTCTTGCTATCAACTACTGTCGCAAACATAACACCTATCATATCCTTGTCCTCCTCTTCGCATCCCGACGAAGAAGAAGCAATCAAGGCACACGCACACGTTGATCAAGTTATATTAAGATTATCTCAGTTGTTGTTGTCTATGAACAGGACGTAGGTCTCAAGTCGTCCATAACCGTGGACACGGCTTCTCGAAAAGATTTAACCCTGCAGGGGTGTACCAACTTCCCATTACGAGGCTCCGCACGCACGTCCATCACTCTCAGTTGCTACCCATTATAGGCAACCATTTTATGATTTAGTTCCAAGAGATCCGAAACGACAGGTCCCTCTAACTAACAACGAACAAATCCGGGTGGCCCCCGGTGAGTCGACATCCATCTTAGGAGCCGGCCTCTCTCTCGATCTGGTCTCTACCGTCTGTCTCGGGTTTGGATAGCCGGTTCATCACACATTGGGATAACCGGGTCCTCAGCCGGACAAGGTGGGCCAGCAAGGGAACTATGTCCTCACTGGTCCGGGTTGGTTTGAAAACAACTGGCAGCTGACCAGCACACCCACGGTTTCAAATGGTAAATCAGCTTGGGCCACCACTAGAAATGTTTGAAGCTAGATAGGTAAGACGAGGGGACCCCATAAAATCCCACACGCGGTTGGGCACGCTCAGTCTTAAAACCAATACCCGGAACTCGGATCCTAGGTGACTCGAATGAAACAAGGCGTCGAGGCGGGATAGCCTAGACCTTCCATCCTTCGTCGAATATAGTCAACATTATAATAATAATCAGATCATCAACAACAATATAGTAATGATAAATGTGATATCCCAACCCAAGGGGTAACAGGGTAACATCGTAGCATCCTAAGCATGCATACTAAGCAGGGGCTGAGCAACGAGCAATAGTAACATAGCAGTACAAGGTTTGCTGGGAAGGGACATGGCTGTATCGGTTTGAAAGAGGCTGTAAACATGTGGTAGGATCAAACATCGAACCTAACCTATACTAGCATGCAAACTGCTGGTTGAAATAGAATGGATCATAAGTAAGGCAAGTCCTTTCCTGTTGATAAGTCGGGTTCTGAAGGTGTAGTCGATCGCACGCTCGCATCGTCTCCGAGAGGTACCCGCGGGAGCACACAAGAATTAAACACTGGAAAGCAATCAACGGTGCACCACTATTACTACGGAGCAAACACGAGCAAGCAGCAACAAGAAGTAACACGAGACATCGCACCTACCGTCGAGAGCGGTTACTAACGAGTTAAGTGGAGTACTCGTCACACACGACGATACCGCACATTTACGGTGGTTCAAGTTGTTTAGCTACAGGTGACCAAACAACGGTTATTAACATGGCAACTCAAGCAAGCATGGCATAGCACACAAACATGTCAAGAGGTGAAGCATAAATAAACTATCTGATCTAGTCAATTTAAGTGGGGGTAAAACCTATACATGCAAACTATTGTGGACCCCACGATAAAAATGGAATTTGGTACTGTTTTGCCCCTAAACATATTTTATTATTTTTATTAGCAAGCAAGAACAGCAAAAACACAACCTACATGCAATTCTAGTCAAGTTACATATAAAGAACATTT
Organism: Bromus sterilis; assembly: GCA_950022295.1. Taxonomy (NCBI): domain Eukaryota; kingdom Viridiplantae; phylum Streptophyta; class Magnoliopsida; order Poales; family Poaceae; genus Bromus; species Bromus sterilis. The sequence continues at coordinate 337,779,699 of OX465596.1, read as the reverse complement.
TAAACAGAGCAACAGATAAAAAGTTATAGTAGTTACTGTTTACAGTGGCAGGCAGTCTCATTAACAGTCAAACAGCAGGTAAACAAAGTCAAACATGGCATCAAGCAACAAATTATTAAACTAGACACAATTCTAAGCAAGTTTCATATTTTACGCGTCGCAATCGGAGCTACGGTTAAAAAGTTACGGGCACTGCAAAAATCCTAATACAAACTGCCTAAATAAATAAAAGAAAGCCTAGCAGAGACAAAAAAAACCTAAACGGGCCGAAACTACTCCTATTGAGCCCAACAGAGAAAATAAATAAAAAAAAAGAAAAAAAAGTGCTGCTCACCCTGCTGGGCCTCGGCCCAAGGTGGCAGGCGGCTGGGCTGAGGGCTGGCTGGGCCTGGCGCGGCCCAGCTGTCCGGTGGCTGGTGCGGGAGGAGGCGCCCTGGGTCGGCTCGCTCCCGAGCGCACCCGAGCGGCGGCGGCTGCCTCCCGCCGGCGAGCGGCAGCGCGGGCCGGCTACTGGCGAGGCGAGGAGGAGCAGGGCGAGGTGAGGCCGGGAGGAGGCGGCTGGGCGCGGAGGAGGTCGAGGTGGGTCGCCGGCGTCGGTCTTCGCTGCGGCAGCCGGCTCGGTCTTGGTGGCGCCTCGCCATGGCGGTGCTTGGCGCGGGCTCCGGCCACGGCTGCAAGGGGAGAGGACATGGGAGGAGGTGAGGAGAAGAGGGAGGCCGCGGGGGAGGAGGAGAGCTGGCCGCGGCGGAGGAGGCTTGCCGGCGGCGGCCGGAGGCGGCGGCCTCCATGGCTGCACGGGGAGGAGCTCGGGTGAGGCGGCTGCCCGGATGGGCCTTGCGGGCCCGGCGGCGGCCCTGCGGGGCCCGGGCTCTTGGGGCTGGAGGTTGGTGGAGCTGGGGGCGTGATCTGAGCCCTCAGATCTGGATCTGATGGTCCAGATCGGGGGCTGAGATTAGGGTTTCGGTGGAGGGGGTTTTGGGGGTAAAAACTGGTATTTTGGAGGGGGGTGGCTGCGAAAATTGCTTAGGGAAACCCTAATTTCCAAGGGGGGAGGTGAGGGGTCATTATATAGGGCAGGCTAGGTGGCAGGATGACGAAAATACCGCCGAAGACCTTCGGTACCCCTCTCGCGCGTCCGGCGATCGCGGTCGTGACCGCCGGAGGTGCATACGGACTCCGATTCCGACGAAATCTCGAACCACGCGCTCAGCGCGTCGAGCCCGTCGATCGTACCTCACTTCGGTGACATTCCGACAACATTTTCCGGCGCGCTATAGAAATAACCCGTTTAATTATTAAACGGGGTTTTTCGTTCCGTTGGTTGCGGCTGGTCTCGTGCGGTTTTCGCGACGGTGATCGGGCGAAACCCGGTGTCGCAAAGGTCGAGTGTCAGGGTGGCAAGGGTCGGTCTCCGTCCGATACGAGAAATAAGGGGGAAAAATCTCCGATCGATAAATCGGGGATGCAAACACCGCAAACAAATCAGACAATCAAACAATTCACACCGAAAACAAAATTTTTAATTTTTTGTGAAATCTGGGCTGTTACACCTATTAACTCAGTGCACCCAGTTGCCAGTTTCTGTTTTCTGCTGTTTTTGTATTTCAGGTTTTCCGGCCATTAAAAGTGCTCCAAAAATTCCGGGAAAAATATATAAAAAATCAGCGCAACAGAAGCTTCCGGAATCACCAAAAGAGGGAAGGGGGGCCACCACCAGGCAGCCAGGAGGGCAGGTGGCACGGCCCCACCCTGGGCCGCGCCAGGGACCCTCCTGACTGCCTCATGGGTCCCCTCGATGCCCCCCTTTGTTGGATATGTGCCCTAGAGACAAATTAATAAAGATATTTGTCACATATCTGTTTTGTTCATAATACGTTTTATACTGTGCTATAACTGTATTACTTGGAAATACTAATACAGGTGTAGTATAAAACATGGTCTGTAGTTTAACTCGGGTAAACTATCTCATTGGGCAATTGATTGATCAAGCTTTCCTGATCATGGCGACACTTAAGTCCATTGACAATGAGGTCATATCGTTAAGGGGGATGATGTGATGGACGTACACCCACCTAAAGTATTGCAATGTGATCGAGTCACATAGTTCAGCGTTGCTATGACTTTGTAACTTATGGCTTAGTCCTTAGACCGTAATGATCATACGTAATTGTCATCTATGAGGAGACTCTGATTTGTATCCCACCGCCTGACTGAAATATGCTGGCTATAACGGTGCACTTTGGGTATTCCAAAATAGATGGTTGATGAGTATGTTAATAGATCAGAGCGGGATTTGTCAGTCCTTGTGACAGGACAGGTACTCTGGGCCCACTCGGTGATATTGCATCAATAGCTTGCAAGCAAGTGACTAGGTCACAAGAGATGCAATGATCATGGACGAGTAAACTTGTTTGTTGTGAACGAGATGTGAACACGGTATGTAGGATACCGACGATCAAACCTCGGACAAACAAAGTACCGCAGCACAAAGGGATTACGTCGTATCGTTAACGGTTTCCAAAAGCGATCGAAGTTCATTCGATGGAAGCGCAGGGGCTGTCAAGGATTGTAACCAGGTCCAACTGACTAGTCATTGGTCAATGAGAAGAGTCTCGACCATGTCTGCTGTTTCCCAGACCGTTAGGGTGTTACACTTAAGGGCAATCGATGCATAGGACAGTTACGGGATCAATCGGTGAAATAGGAGAAATCACTGGAATAGTTCCGGAGGAGGACGGAATGGTTTCCGGACATTTTGAATAGTTCAAAATAAAGTTTAATTGTTTTAATAGTGTTTTATTATTTAATTGTCTGAATTAAATATTTAAAACATATTAAATAAACTAAAAAAGGGAAAAAGGCTATATGGGCCCATGGGGCCCATTAGGGGAGGAGGGGGTTTCCCCCCTTGGGCTTGGCGCCAAGGGTGGGTCCCACCTCCCCCCTTGGCCGGCGCACTCCCCCCCCCTTGGGAGTTTAGTCCCACATGAGGGAGGGGAGGAGGATAGCACCCCCCCTTGGCCTATATAAGGAGGGGTAGCCCTCCTTTTTCCAACACACCAATATCTCCTTCTTCCTCCTTCTCCTTCCGGGAAGTGGACTCCCCTTGTTTGGAGTCTGCACCAGGATTGGAGTTCTCCACCATAAGGAAGGTCGTCGTTCTGCCGGAGTCGGGATCCGTAGCCGTCTTTCTTCCGCTGCTCGCCTGGTTCAGGGCCCGGGAGGAACATCGATTGTACCGTACGTGTATAATCTCTTCGAGGCATTACACCTGTGGTGCTACTTCGTCGCTGGAGGTTTACCGGGAGTCATCCTCGCCGGTGGTGGTCTTCTACACGACAGGTAGGTCGTAGTTCCGAGTCTACGCCAACCACGTTCGCAAGAACGTTTCCCTCTTTCGGTCTTCAAAGGTATGAACACCGATTCCCTCCGTTACTTTACATCGCCATAGCATAGATCATGGGTTCGGGTACCGTAGGTATGAAAAAATTGTGTTTTCTGCCCCGTATCCCAACACCCTTCGCCTATATTTACCCCTCGGGATGGAAACCCCTAATATCGATCTCTTTCTCGCGAACTCCCCTCTGTACCGCCGCCGCCGCCGTTTCAAGATCGGGGCTGCCTGGAGAAGCTGCCCCGGCACCCTGCCGGGAGGAGGAACCCCCTCCGGGAAAGCATCCATAGCCATGGACGCCTCCCGTATGTACCGTGAGTAGTCCCCCTTGGACCATGGGTCCGTGACCAGTAGCTATGTGATCTATCTCTCCCCCTTTAGTGCTTCCACTTTCGAGTCCTCGTGAGCTGCCTCACATGATCGAGGCATCTATGTAATTTCTACTGTTGCTATGCTGAGTTTGTTGGGATCTGATGGATTATGAGACTATGTTCAGATTGTGATGAGTAATATATTTGGTTCTTCTCTTTTATATTTTGTTCTTGAGTAAATTCTTGCATGTTCTCTGTTGCGGTATTTGCTTTGGCCAAGTATTTTATTTGCAACTCCAAGAGAGAGCGTTATGCTTGATTGTTGGTTCAGCCCCTTGATGTCTAGCTTGAGTGACAGAAACATGAGACTAGGGGATGTGTTGTTGCCACCAGGGATAAAACAACGGTGCTTGTACCTGCGGGTGCAAGGATTGTTTACTTTACGCAAAGTTCTTTTAATGCAGTTTTCTGTTGCTTTAAGTTTACACTTTGGGTGGAATTCGCAACTTAATACCAGCGATATGTTCTGGATAGATATCTCAAGGAGGATGATTCGTAGTAGATGCAGATGGATTTCGGTCTACTTACCTTGGCGTACTGCCCATTTCTTTTGAGCCCTTCCTTTCTTTGCAGCATAGTTAGCATTGCGGTGCCTTCATAATCCTGTCAATTTCCCAACTGTGATTTGTTTACCTCGCTAGCACTTTTATCGTCTTTTGGGAGAGAGACATCACTAGTGAAAATCACGGGACCTCGGTCCATCTTCACATTATTGTTTACACCCTCAATTTACTTTTAGTCTTTACTTTCAGTTGCCACTATTATTATCTCTTGCGTTGATCCTTTGTAAACAACAAGGCCGGAGGAATTGACAACTCCTCTATACTCGTTGGGAGCAAAGTTATTTGTTGTTGTGTGCAGGTCCACGACAACATCTAATTTCTGGCGCCGTTTTCACCAACTTGTATCTCTTGAGTCCTACTGGTTCGATAACCTCGGTATCTTCACCGAGCGAAATTTGCTGCTACGCTACATCTCACCTTCCACTTGGGGTAACCAACGAGGAGTGAGAGAACTATCCTCACCGTATCACACGCCTCTGACAGTCCCGATCTTCAGGGATTGTGCATTAAATTCTCTTGTACCCGGTGTCCGACCTGGAACTCTGATCGTATATTGCTCTTCTTACTTCGGACGGATGCTCCTGGGTGAGGCCGATTGCGCCCTCTCTTGGGAAATCGGCCCTCACTTGGAACAGATCGGCCCACTTCTTGCTCGCTCTTGTTTAGCTCGGCCTTGATTAGATCGGTGACCATCAGGTCGGTGATCTTTGCCTTAACGAATTGTTTCCCCTGGGTGACCCTACCCAGGGGTCATACGAGGCACCTAGGGAGATATCTCAACATCTTACAATCGTAGCTTAGATTATAGATCTAGGAGACAATATCTTGGTCAATGTACTCGGCATTACACCCCATTATAATAAATAAGAAGCATGACTAGCTTTTTTATCTCCATTAAGGGATCCCGAACCTCGATAAAATCGTGTGCCTTGTGTCTCATTTTACCATCATCATCAATTTCCTAGCTAGGAAACCCTATTTAGGGATTCGCTAAAATCATCGCCGACATCAAACTAAAGCTTAAAGAGATGTCAGGTTAATGACTCCATTGACGACCAGAGCAGAGGATCCAAGGTACATTCCCTATTGATATCGACACACGACAGTCGCTGCTACATGATTTCCATTCCTTCAAGTTTCTTCATCCACATAGATTTTAGCTTTCTCCGAATCTGATACCCTATAGCCTCTAGTCTGCTAAATTATCCTGGCTCTGACATAAGTGATCGGCCTAACATGATCCTTCATCTGCACCTTAATTCCTTGAAGTTCAACAGTGAAGCTTTTCACAAAATGGTGAGAAAACAATGGGCTTTGGAATATCTCTTCGTGGATAACCTTCATTCTCACGATCCAAATTGCCCATCACGTCACCACAATTGTGATCAAATCTGCATGAGGAAGCTTCTCAATCATGGTAAATATCCATTGTTTAGCGTTCGTCTCTCTAGTAGCATTAAGATGCTCTATAAGGTCATCATTGATCAAATCCCAAACACGCCTAACCATGGAGCATTCCAATAGCAAATGTCACCAAGAATATTCAGCACCACACAATTGACAATAATCAGTATTTGACATCTTCCTTTTGTGTCTAGCATCTTCAGTTGGTATAGAATTCTTAGCAAGTCCCCATAAGAAGTTTTGGATTTTCCCTGGGACATCCACTTTTCACAGTGAGGTCCATGCTTTAGCTTCTATTACTTGGTCAAAGGATCCCGCTCGCCCTTCTAACCAATCTTCTCCCCTTCTCGTTGTTCCTACTAGTATGTTGTTTGTCGATCTCACCGAGAAGATGTCATTTTTCTCAAATTTCCACACCAGAAAATCTGCCATACTCTTAGTGCACAATGGAATATCTTGTATTGACGAAGAGTCGACCGATAAGAAGGTCTGCAGAACAATTCCTCTCCTCCAAGTTGCATTTGTTGAGTTAGTCAAGTCATTGAACAGAACATGGGGTGTAGCCAAAAGGCAAGAAAGTGCCTCATAGATTCTTCTCTTGGAATCAAGTTGTTGGTTCAAGTATTGGTAGATGAACCATATTCGGTTTGTTGGATCATACCTTGAAGAAAACATCCCTCCCTTAAAAAATTGAACTCCAAATGTACGAGGGGTGATTTCCCAATTCTGCATCTAAAATGAAGCCACTTGGATAATAAATAGGCTTCAACATGTTAGCACATAGAGATTCAGGAGAATGAAATAAGAGCCAAGACTGCTTAGTTAGTAGTGAGAGAGTGAGAATTTAAAAAAATACTGGAAACCCGATACACCATGACTTGCATCATATCTTTCCACGAAACCCATATTGGTTTTCACTTACCTCTTTTACTTCCTGCTACCTCTCAAGTCTCAACTAGGTAGTTGTTGGGTCCCCAAGTGCAAGGGTTTATAGGATAGCAACAAGTTTTCTTTAAAGTAGGTGAACTATAAGGTTTATCGGACCAACATGAGCCTGGTGATAAAGAGAACAATCACGGGTATCTAAACACAAATATGACATTACCTTGACCCCAATAGTACTAGTGAGGTTGTCAATCTCATTAGATTTGCTAGTTATCTAGGTAATTATAGGCAAGTATGGTAGATAAATAAATAGGTATACTGGAAGTAAATGCAATGTTTTGTATCTATACTTCTTATAAAACAAAACCCCACTATAAATCATTTAAGTTGTCTATCTTAACATGCAAGCTATCCACATCATCTATTCTCTTAGCCAATCAATTATCCATGTCACCCACTTAGGTCATTTAAATTGTCTATCTTCACATGCAAGCTATCCACATCATCCATTTCTTAGCCAATCAATTGTCCATTTCATCTCAACTAATATATTTATTAATCTCTATATGTAATATCCATATCAACCATATTTTAATAATTTTATTGTCCATCCTAATAATTTTTAATACACACATGTTGCATCTTCACTTAGACAACTTAATGTATCATAATTTTATACTTTTTATTTATGCACATAATTTTCATAGCAATTCCCGCAGCAACGCGCGGGGTGTACTTCTAGTTTATATGATGGAGATGGACTGAGATCCATGGTTTCACTAGTGTCTCCCTTTCATTAATATAGCAAGCTGTGTTGAATAAATTATAATGGTGTATCGATCCAATATGCAATATTTATGATAGTTCGTGCATGATATAACAAACATATGAGCATAATTTTCAAACATCTATAGGCTATTATCCAACTGCATATATAGCTAACACTCCACTCAAGGCCACTATCAAGCATGCATCTTTAAATATTACGTAAGAAAAAACAGAGTATTGCATTGGGTATGATGACATAAAGTAGATGGTATATTGTCTTCACTCTGATTTCAAAGGACAACTACTCAACCATCTTTTTATCTCTAGTGATAACAACACAAAAGCTTTTTCGGTTTTCTATCACTATGGTAGATTGCTTGCAACATTGAACCCAACCATAATACACAACTCCCTCTTGGCCACCCCTCAAACTGGCCAAAGAAGGAATGATAGACCAGAGAGCATATATGAATAAGAATTATGCATATAAAAAACCAAATAGATCTCAAATTGAATCATGAACAAATATGGTCATAAAGTGACAATCAAATCACATCACCACAAACACACCAGAATTACATCAGATAACTCACAATCATGTAAGGCAGTTCATGTGATCATTGTATTAAAGATTGAAAGAGAGAGAGAGAGAGAGAGAGGGAGAGAGAGAGAGAGAGAAGCCATCTAGCTATTGTCATGGACCCTAGGTCCAAAAGAAACTACTCGCGAGTGGGCATGGCGACCTCCAAGATGATGAAGATGGACACAGGGAAGTCCGTCCCCTTCGGCAGAGCTCCAGAACAGCCCCTCAGATTGGACCGTGAAGATACATAAAGGTGCGGCATGGAAAGCCTAAGCAAAATTTTGTATTGTACAATAATGGGTCGAGAAATAAGCATAGGGGTGAGAGGTATTGCAACGGAGGACCAGCCCCTCGGTCTTGCTTCCAAGGGGCGCGTAGTGGCTATGGTCCCCCTGGCTTTGTCGGTACCCTTTGAAAACTTCCCGGTGTGAAATATTTTTCAAAAAAGATCATGATTTATCGAGCCCCTAAAATGGGATTTTCTGAAAAGTTCAAAAACATGAAAAAAAAAACAGAAACTCGGGCCCTCGATTAATAGATTAGTCCAGGTAATTGAAAAAAATAGTTGCTAAAAGCATACTAATTTGGTATAAAGATTATTTAATCACTGCATGATAAAAAAATATAGATATGTTTGAGATGTATCACTTCACCACCAAAAATGTCTGGTCAGTTTATTCAGGTCTTCACAAAGCCCTTATGGAAATTTAAGACATGGCATAGATTATATTTTTACAGCATGGGGCACTGATTTAACCCAAACCTCCTTTCCCGATAAGGAGATTGATTTGTTAATCCATCCAGAAACTTTCCTCCATAGTCTATCTTTTAAGTACTTAAAAGCATCATTTTTTATGTCCCATTGTTAGATGGCATACCAAGGTACTTAGCAAGTAGAGATTCATTAGGAACATTTATGAGGGAGCTTAATCTCATATTCTATGTTTGCTGGGCATCTTGTACTGAAGAAAACTAAAGATTCACCCAATTTAGTTTTTTTAATGTTTTAGAACAAGCCTAAGTATTTCTTCAGCTTCTGTTTTGTTGCTGCAACGGGTCGCCCTTCTATTATATTTTAATATATTTCTTTGTTCATCAATGCTTAAGTACAGATGCATACCGTACAATATGTGTGTAAATTATATTAGAGTGCAAAAGTTACACTATTATATGCTTATTCCTTTCATATTTAATAAGTTGTAATTTGAGTGCAAAGTTGTGTGTAAATTTTCTTTATGGTTTTTCCTTTTTCTTTTCAAGGGTAATACCAATGTCATTAATTTATTTTCCTTAGAAATTTTGATTTTTTTTCAAATTTTGTATTGCATCTTATTTATTTTTAAGGGTAATACCAATACCACCAATTCATTCCTTCTTATAAAGCTTCTCTTTGTGAAAATTTCACTATCATATACTCCATTTTCATTCCATTTTTCATCATCTTTCTTTTCAACGGTGATACCAATGCTACCAATTCAAAAATAATAATCTTACAATCTTTATTTTTGGGTTTTTATATTCTTGATTATTTATTTTCGTTTTGGTCAGGGTAGCATACATAATTGGGCTATGCATTGAAGATGGTACCTATTACGTAAATCAGATTCAACCAAAAAAAGACCCGCTCCCTCTCGTCGCCTCCTCCAGGTCGACGAGGGGAGCCAAACCCTAGCCCCTGCCGCCGCCACCTCCCCCTCTGCCCTTCCCCTCGTCGCCCCAAGTGGAAGCCGCCGAAAAGCCGTGCGTGCTGCCGGCGAAGGGGGCGGCGGGGCCTGAGCCTCGGCGTCTCGTTTTCGGCTCGGAGGGAGGTCGTCCCTTGCGCCGAGAGGAGGAGTTCGTCGCCGGCGCGCGACGAGTGCTGGGCGACGCGGCAACCCCCGTCGGAGCTGCGTGCGGCTGCAGGGAGAGGGGTGGCTGCAGCCGGCGGTTGCCCCTTCTGCGCGGATGGGTGGCGGCGGTGGCTCCCGGGCCCAATTTGGGCCTAGGTCAGGCGGGGCGGTGGAGGCTGTGCTGCTGCAGGAGGAGGTCCCCATGGCGGCTCTGGCCGGGGACGGCGTCGCGCGGTGCTGCGGGCGCTCACAGTGGTGATGGGTGGCGGTGTGGCTGCGGTGCACACGTGCTGGCCGTGCGGCGGACGGATCTGGCCGGGCGTGGCCGGATCGTGCTTGGTAGGGTGCGCGTCGAGCGGGCGCGACGGCGGTGGCGGTGTGAGCCTGCATGGTCGAGTTTCTGTGGGCACGAGCGGAGGTGTGCGGCGATGCGGAAGAAAGTCCTGCACGCCCTGGCTGGTGGCGATGGCGCCTGTGGGTGTCATTTTTCTCCTTGGAGACGTCACCTGACGTGTGTCGGCATCTTCCTCGTGCTCGGTTGTGGTTTGTCTCCAGGCGAAAGCCTAGGTCCGGTGTTGGATCGGCGTGATGGCGACGTCTTTGTCGTCGTTCCTCTGTTGGGAGTATCATATTTGGAGACAGTTCCTAGAAGCTCTCGGTGGCGCTCCTCCGGTGCTCGCCGTTGTTCTGGGCGAAGCTCCTAGCGCTATGTACGACTTCTTCGATGAGTCCATAACGAAGCTCTTCTTGGGATCGACTTTGTCCCGCCATCTATCCCTGCTTCCTGGGTGGATGGTGCGTTGTCAAGGAAGTTTCTGTTGGAGCTGCTTATGTCGTCGGAGGAATCGCCGTTGTTCGAGATGCAGTGGTGATGCTTTGCTCAGGTCAGGTGCTTCTGGCGTGGGCGGGGGCTCCTGTGGGCCCTGTGGTGTGCTTGGGTGGTTTTGGCGGTGTTCGTCTTCGGCCAGGTGGGGCGCGGCCTTAGGGCCGGCGTGGTAGTTGGAGCGGTGGCTCCGGTCTTTCGCCTCCGCCTGTTGCCTTGAGGTGTGGTGTCGGTTGGTCGTCGGCCCGTGTGGAGCGCAGCCTCGGGGCTGGCGTGTGGTGTTGTGTTGTACGATTTTTGGCCAGTTTTCCTTATAAATGGGCCAACTCTCTTCTTCTATATCAATATAAGGCAAAGCTTTTGCCTCGTTTCAAAAATAAAAAAAATCGTTTTGGTCTCGTGTCTTATCAGATATCGGGTCAGTTTTTTTTTTGAGGGGGATATCGGGTCAGTGTCTTATCAGATATCGGGTCAGTTTTTTTTTGAGGGGGATATCGGGTCAGTTTCTGTTATGTTTCAAATCAAGATCAAGTATCCGGTGGGCTTTTGTTTTATGGTTGCATAGGGCCGATCGCTCCTCTAATTAAGAAAATCGACTAGGAAAAATTTGGAACCCTAGAAACAAGACTAGGAAATTTTGTGTACGATGAGTTTACTGTTTACTCGCACTCACTCGACTGTCATGGTGCGATCAGTTTGATGATTTGATGTAGAATTTAGAAAAGCGCTTATCTGACCAGCTGAACCTTGTAAAGAAGTCCACATGGTCCAGACTTTTGACATGGCCGAAAGCTAAAATATGAACTTGCTGGACCATGCACAAGAACACAATCCTACATGCCAAAACATCCAGATTCCAGATGCAGTTCTCAGAATGAACTTAAAATCATTTACTCATATATAGTTAACAGGAAAGGAAAATGGAGCCTTGAGTGGTGGTGGTCACTCTTTTATTCTCTTCACGGACAATCTCCGAGTCGACGCAGAGCTTGGTGAACTTGCTGCATGCGAACCAACCATGATGCGTTGGAGGTCACCCGATAAGTCTGCTAGCCAACCTGCAGTGCAGGAACATGGTCAATTTCCAAAGCCAAGCATGAATGCCGTGTGTGCAAATTCTTGATGGAGTGGCAAAAGTCGTAATAAGAAGCATCAAGACAAGAAATTTTCATTTGCGCGAACGGGAAAACCTGGATTATATACATGGTGGTGACGGTTGCCTCTCTATATGACTGTCCCGCTAGGAATCAAGGCGTCCTTAATCACGGTGACAATACCACTTTTGATGAAGTATCCCTCACTCTCCCTTGAAGCTTCTTGGACATCATCAATATTGATTATCTGCAAAAGCAACATGCCATTCAGGATTTGTCATCGCTCACACATTTTTTTTTGCATTATAGGTTTTTCAGTGTAAAGTAAGATTCTTTTTTAACAAGCATACGAATTGCCTCAAAAAAGGAATTAGCCGCCTATATAGTATTTCCATTTTGGCAGAATAACATATTTGTATTTGGTAACGTTAAAGAGGTTTGTAACCAGTGCTGCAGGACACACAATTGAAAGCATGCTATGATTAACAAGAAAATGGTAACGACCAACAAAATTCTACTTATGTTCAGATAGAGCCCACTCTTATTTTCACCCCAAAGTAATGAGTAGTTAAACAGAGCATACATAAAAATACGGGCTGATTGACAGGAGGTAGAGATGCATATGAAGTACCTTCACATTTTCTCCGATTCGAGCATTTTTGTCGATGATTGCTTTTCTAATGTGTGCATTCTTTCCAATACCGATGGGAATGCCGCCAGTTTCAGAAAGGACTTTCTTGTCATTTTCCGTCTACAAAAAAAATCATTATGTTCTCACAATGCTTTCATGGCGCTATTGGTACAGTTCTGTTTGATTATGTTTCACCTCATAATAGTCTGCACCCATTAGCAGGGAATCCTCTATTATTGCGCCTTCCGATATGCATGAACGTAGTCCAACAACAGAATGGTTGATTGTACAATGCTAGCCAAAAGGAGAGAACAAATGCAATATAATGAATTTAGAAAGCCCATGTACTGAAGCATGAGAAACTAGATTTGAGGCTTGAGCTGAGGACAAGATATCCAATGGATAACCTATAAGGTCGTAAACATGTTGTGATCTAGAGTATCTAAACATGATAGAAGGGAACGCAACGACAGAACGCTAAGTCAAGGGAAAAGGAAGCTTACATTAATCACACAACCTTCACCAATAACACTGTCTGTCACATCAGCATCAAGAACCTTCGAAGGAGGCAAATATCGAGATTGTGTATAGATTGGAGAAGAACGGTCATAGAAGCTGCACAGAAGATGTTTTTACCAAAAGTGGTAAATACGTAGTGTATCTAGCAAAATTATTCTTTAAAAACCATTCTACTGTATAATTCCTACCTAAAATCTGGTACTGGCTTCTTGGTTATTCCCAAATTTGCATTGTAAAATGCCTCAATAGTCCCAATATCTTCCCAGTAACCATCATATAGGTAAGCTTGCACCTGTCATACACAATAACAGTATGAGCAAGGAAAATATATGAACACAGGAAACCAAGTGAAATAGCTACAAAGTACATAAGTAAGTTCTCTCAAAAGACGATATAGCTTATAATTCTTAGTGGACCGGACATTTTAAGTTCATGGACCTACAGTATTGTTTTGATTCCATTTCTTATTACAAAATTCAGAGAGTTTCCCCTTGTTTGCAACATAAGAATTATAGCAGCGAGCTGGAACTGGAAGTAATAAAAATAACAGGCACTACACACTTCACGAGCATAACGTACCCTCATTCCAATTTCTGTAGCACCAGGAATAACCTCACTCCCAAAGTCATTTGCTAAAGGAAAATTTTCACGGAGAAGCCGAAGCATCGCATCTTTGCTAAAAACATATATTCCCATGCTAGCAATAAAAGGAAATTCCTTAGCCCTCTGAGAATCAAGGCCCAGTATGGTGGTGTCAACCTGCAAGGTTACAATATGTTAACTGAAAAGACTAACCACAGAAGCATATATGCTTTGAACTGTTTTATTAAGGTGTGTATATTATAGATGGGGGGATGCTCCTCAGGTGCATACCATCATTGACTTCAACTTCTCTCCTTTTGGTTTTTCTGCAAACTCAACAATTCTCCCTTCATCGTCAATTTTCATTAGGCCAAATGCAGTTGCACGTTCCTCATCCATTGGCAAGGCAGCCACAGTAATGTCAGCATCTGTTTCTCTGTGTGCTTGAATGAATTTTTGGTAGTCCATACGGTACAGGTGATCTCCAGCCAGAATAAGGAACTCCATAACATTGTGCTCCTCAAACAACCATAAGTACTGTCGCACGGCATCTGCCGTACCCTGATTTTTGAAAAGGCAAGAGAATCATAACTCGATAGTTTGAGAATATCAGCATAAAAGGAAAATAGCATGTCACTGTCAGGGACTCAGGGGATAACATAAGGGTATTTGTGTTGTGAACTTTATTTTTCGATTCAAAAGAAACTGTGGGACACTCCAAGTTCATGAACGCTCCTAACAGATTTGTCTGAATGTTTCTAAAATATAAATTCAACTTATTAAATGTCAATTGTCCCTGTGGCAGAAGTACAACAGGGTGCAAACCGCGAATAACACATGAATTTCTTTCTTTAACTGATATGTTCATATCATTTTTTTGTCTCCCCTACTTGTCTTCTACTCTATGCACATTAACTACAGACCAAAATTTTATTATTTGTGCATTTTTAGAACTGCATTTCCTTTTTATTTGAAGTTTAAACTTTGCGACCTGCTTGATACAGAATTTTAGCCCTTAGATCAACACGAGCTAAGAGCTCGAGATCGAAGATGAATTGACCAACGTACCTGAAACCAGTTGGGATTCTCCGGGCTCTGCTGCGCGGCAAGAACTTCGACAAACCCGTCATTCTTGTAGCCAGCAATGTTGTTCCCATAGGCCCTCGAGAGATGGCGGTTGAGCGACGCGGAGTTGAACTGCGTGAGAACATAGATCTTGGACACATTGCTGTTGAGACAGTTGCTGACCGGGATATCTATGAGCCTGTAGTTGGCACCCAGCGGCACGGCAGGCTTGGCCCTCTTCTTCGTCAGCGGGTACAGCCTTGTCCCGGCGCCACCTCCGAGGATGATCCCAAGAACACTCTGCAGCGACAAAGGGATCGCATCAATTATGATGTAATGCAAAATAAAAATTATGTCAAAACATTCCAAACAATACACGGACGAGTGATGATCAACTGCTCTTCCAGGGTTATGTCACAGGTTTTAATAAATTAAACTGCAAATTTTAGGAGGTACAATCTTCAGATCTTGCGGCAGTTATTTTAAACGCTTTTAATCCAAGGCATGGGCTCCCCATTTCATGGATCATAATCTACACTCTACCCCCAACGCGGCAGCCGACAGGCGCGAGAAAACACGCCCCATCTGCTCATCCAAATGCGCCAAGTAGTAAAATAACGGGGCGGCATCGAAATCTCAACTCAAAGGTCCAACCCTTTTCCCGCGTAGTAGTACTGATCACGAAAGTGACGATGGGTAAAAGTTTATTTTTTGCGTGATAATAAAGTGTGGAGGAAGGCGATTGTGATCGGCGAGATCGCGGGTTACCGTGCTGGCGTCGGGATCGAGGCACGTCTGGGAGTTGCGCGAGTCGGACACGGCCCGCGGCGAGAAGAGAGGCCGCGGCCTCCCTGCGACCGCGCGCAGCCGCCGGCCGCCGGCCGAGCCGCGGCGTCCCTCCAGGCCGCCGCGGGAAGGGAATGCGGTGGGTGCCGGCGCCGGGATCGGGGCCCCGTACGTGGCGGCCGTCGCGCCCATCGCCGTCGCCATCGGGGACGCAGGAGGCAGAGACTGACGGTGACGAGGCGGTGGCAGCGACGGGCGAGGGAGGCGGGCGAGAGAGTGAGGAAGTGGGAGTGGCGGGCGGCAGGCACCACGTACTGTGCAGTGTTGGACGGACGCTTCGTGGTTTGAGCGGCTGTGAGAGTTTCCAGCTTCCTTTTTCCGATTTCCTTTCCGTTTGGGTCTGCATTTATGGTTGTGCGCTCCATGTGACGTGACGGACGCGATGAGCAACGTGCGCTTGTACTCGCGGCCTCCAACCGACGGCTCTGCTAGCGCACAGGTGGCGAGATCCCACGTTTTCTCCGGTGAGCATTTCAGGCAAACTCTGTTTGGTGATTTTTTTTTTAAAGATGCTATTCCCTGGATACATAATAAGTGTCGTTCATTTTATATTAAGCTAATACAAATTTTATATTAAATAAATGACATTTATTATGGATCGGAGAAAGTATAATATAAAACTGAACAAACAAGTTTTGGATTTAGCGACGTTATCACATGTGGCTAATTGTTGGCCGGGAACATCTGCTTCTGTTGAAAAAATATTCGCTTTTAAAGAGATATCAACATGTTAAAATATTTGCTTCCTGGTGGGTTGGAGATATGAAGGTTCTCCTAACCATCCAACCGCATATTGGCTCACAATTCTATTTGGTGTTGGCATCTACAGGAACTCATTCATACGTTAATCAATTGATTTTGGGTTGTAACGACACACCGCGGTAAGAATCAAGTATCTATGCTCACATACAGTATAAATGAATATGAAAGTAACAAGTGTATCATTTATTACAACGTATGATCCATAATTTACAAAGTGTACCAATTTGCATAGTACATAACTAGCTTATTCAACAAAAATAACAGAAAGTATCATAAATAACGATGAGTCTCATCAATGCTCACTAGCGACATGCCGAGTGAAGACTCACAACACTATTGTACCTTATTGATCGTTTGAAAATCCTATAACGTGATAAGTTACATCCACTAGGATCAGTACATTGAATGTATTGGCAAGTAATACTCCCTCCGTTCCGGTGCTTTAGGCTCCTTATGAATTGCAATAGGATCAAGGCGAATACCCATTGGCTACATAATTTATTCCTTTCTACCAATGAGTATTAAATTCATATTAAACATAGACCAGTTTCCACGAATACTACTAGATGCATGCAAAAACAAGTGGAGAGAAAAGGAAAGGCCATATCGCGTTGTGTGCTAATTAAACATCATTTAAAGCTAATATGCCTTAATCCAAAGATAAAGTGAAACAAATAGATTTTAAAGAGAAGCCCTATACACCGGAACGGAGGGAGTACATAAAACATAGAAGACCTAAAGTTGCTTGCAAGGCAACACACACATAACTCTTGAGATTTGTTTTTCATCAAACTAATATCACCTACTTCTACCCACTACTCAAGTGTTACTCATCTAGAGTTGACTGTTGGGGTTCCGCGACAGAAAACAATAATTTTTCTAACTAGTGTTGTCCATTGCCCAAGATCTATCTATCTGTATTACCGTAATAGAGAGACTTGCGGATAATATACCTCAGGGTGTAGTCCGTTGCGCGGGAAACATCCCCGCAAACGTGGTCGATGTAGTCGAACAAAGTTCACATCCCCCTGGCTGTGTTAGCACCCTGTCGGATGGAAGTGCCACCCGTGTAGCACCTCGTAGTACTCGCACCCGTATGAAACTCGATGACAACCTCCGATCTCCGAACCAGCGAAGGTGGCGGAAGTAGACCTCTGAAACCAGAGTTTCGGCAGCACGACAACGTTCGTGTAGTAGAGAAGCCTCAATCCCACTACATGCTCCAAAAAAGGGGAGCCCACCGTGGAAGAGGCGAGGAAGGGGAGAAGACCGGAAAAACTGATCTCGATTCGGGATTATATTTATTTCTCCACGAATTAATTGGTATTAAATAAGTCCACCCACCACATCTATATATAGAGGGAGGGGAGGGAGTCAACCCCCTCCCTTAGCAATGTGGGACTAAAGTCCCTTGCCAAGGGGGGAGGGGAGCGCACCCCACATGGGCCCTAGGGCCCATGGCGCCTCCTCTCTCCCCTTTTCCTTTTTCTTTTCTTTTCCCCTTTATTTCCCTTAATGGGCTTCTTTCACAAATAAGGCCCATTGCACCTTTTAATTATAAATAAAATGTTTTTAAATATTAATTCATTTAATAAATAAATAAAACATATTATTTCTTCTCCCGGTGATCCGGAACACCTCCTGGCTCACTATGAACATCCTTCGGACTAACACGGAACATTTCTGGTATGTCTTCCTAATACGTCCAAAGCGTATCTATAATTTCTGCTTGCTCCATGCATGTTTTGTGTGATATTGCTATGATCTAGATACACTTTCATACACTTTTGATCATATTTGGACTAACTTATTAACTCAGTGCATCACCGTGTTAGTTCCTGTTTGCTGCTGTTTTTCTATTTCAGGTTTCCCCCATATTAAAAGTGCTCCAAAAATTCAGAAAAAAATAAGATAAAAAATCAGTGTGAAAGAACCTTCCGAAATCACCTGGGTGGGGGCCAAAGGGCCACCACCAGGGACCCAGGCGGCCACTGTCGTGGTCAGACCTAAGGTATACCCTTAAGTATCACATATCATGGGATACCCTTAACGAGACAACTCGGATGCTGCAACTCGGATGGTCTTACTCGGATGATGCAACTCGGATGGTCCAACTCGGATGCTGCAACTCGGATGCTCCAACTCGGATGCTCCAAATCGGATGGTCTTACTCGGATGTTGCAACTCGGATGGTCCAACTCGGATGGATTTACTCTGCACGTGGAAACTCTGCATGTATTAACTCTGCATTAAAAGGGGAGTTACTCAAGACATCCCACTACTCCAAGCATTACTTCATGTAATAAGTAGCACTAGAAAAAACCGCATTTATTAGGCACTAATCTCTCATTCATTCTCCATTTATGTAATTTAAGTGGCATGGGGGTGGCGCACTCTATATAAGCCATTCCCACCACTACGCACAGCTGGACTCTCTTCTTCTTCCTCTCTCATTCTTCCTCTTCCATGGAAAGTACCTCATGTACATATTGTTCATACAAATATAAGGAAAAGCTCCTCCGGGGGCGCGAGACGTAGGGATTTTATCTCCTCTGCGAGAGTCCTGAACTCAATAAAATCACCTGCGTCACCCGTTTGCATTTCGATAGATCATGCTCCATTCTAACCCCTATTCTTATTGTCGGAATCCAAACCACGACAATTGGCTCCCATCGTGGGGCTTGGCGTCTATCGAGCCATGATGCGAACGGTTTGTATTTACTCTTACACCTATTTTCTGTTGCTCTTGATGCAAGTCGTTTTTGCCAAGAATAGGAAATTATCGGATGATCTTTTTCAAGCCCGAAGATGAACAAGATGTTGTGTGTCCGGCAAGCGACGATCTACGACTTGCAGCTCTGCGCGTTGGCTGCGTCTCACCTTCGCCACCGCGCTGGCCTCCACCGCCGCGTTGGCCGCGGCCGCCTCCGCTCCTCTCCAACTCGGACGACTCCTTCCCTTGCATCGGCTGCGAGGACACTGGGGTCGTCTTAGCCGGTGAAGCGTCTCTTCTCATTATTTTCCCTCAAGCCTCTCTGCTGAAAGTGCGCTGAGAAAGTTAAAATCTCGCGTAATTTAATTGCGGTTAAATCACAGCAGTTAGTGTAGAACGAGAGGATGATTAATTACATGCAAAACCGTAGCATGCGGCCCATTAAAACCTTAATTGCATGTTAATGCAATACCATTTGCTGTTACTACTACCATATTACTAAAATTCAATTAATGTGTTGCCTTCGTACCCAAGTTTTGTGCACTGAGTAACTTGCAGGTGTGCTAAAATGCCCACTCCGACGGGAGGAGAACACGACTCGGACGGCTACATGCATGGACAAGCTCAGGACACTTCCCCGAATTGGCTGCGACTCGGACGCCGGTTACTCTCCGGCTGTGTCCTCCAGCGACTCGGTCTCCACCAACAACTCGGCTGGCTACGTCCCCTGCAGCAACTCGGCAGCTTCTTCCCCGACCTCGCTCACGTACGCCTGCAATGTGAGGCGTCCCGGTTGATGACCATCTCGACGGCCTTCTCCGACTTGTGCTAGCTCGGCGGACCTCTCTGATCTTCTCCAACTCGGTGGCCTCTCCCGAGTTGCACCGACTCAGCATCTACTCGGACGACGCACGCATCCATGACTCGACCTACGTCACGCCTCGGCCACGACACAAACGAGCTACACGCTCCAACTACAACACGATGGCTTGGATGAGCTACGTGCACCTTCATCTACTTGTCCGAGCGCATGGTCGTTCGGCTAGAGATATGTTCATCGGTTTTTCCGATAAGCTAAGTAAATTTGCATACTTCATTCTCATACATTTTATGTATGGACAACAATTGGCCCTAGTTATGCGGATGAATTTCGCACTCGAACAACTAACGTGCAGGCTCATTCGGATAAATTTGGCATTTTCCTGTTCTGCAATGGCTCGGTCTCCATCAACTCTTCTACAATGACTCATCTTTCATCGACTCTTCTGCGACAAGTCGACCTCAAGCATAATCAACAAACTTTCTAGAGGACTTCTATTTGTCGCATCATGGCTTCATCGACTTTGACTACCTCCCCAATGCGGAAACAACTAAGTTCCGCATACAACCAAACTTCGTATTACACGTTTTAGCGAGTTTGTCTCTCTCGAGATTCTCTCGGGAACCACTTCTCGCTTTTACCCGAGTCTACCTCGACGAAACACAAATCACATCCCCCGTATTTCGACTGGTCCGCCGTTAAAAGTTGTAACGCACTCGGGGGCTACGCCGCACCCAGGGGCTACAACTTAGTTAGAATCGCATTTACCTTTATGGTTGGTTCTTTGCTCCCCTAAGTGGATGCGCCGCCAGTCGGCAGGTTCTTTACTTGGTTTTCTCTTATTCTTCGTGAAACGCCTACACATGCTCGGTACCATAAACACCTACTCTTCGTCTCCAACCCGGTCGCAACCTGTTTGTCTGGTTGGCAAGAGCAAAAGCTAACGGTCTACCGAATCGCTAAGTGGCTAAAACCAAGTGAAATATATTGCTATCTGTAAAGTATAAGTTTTATATGTTACTATGTGCAAAGTTTGAATTATACACTTTATTATCTGCAAAGATTAATTTCTACACTTTATTATCTGCAAAGTTTAAAGTTCTGCGTTTTATACTATAATACTTTCATTTTCTATCTGTTTGCATTTTCTTCAGGTCAATGAAGGAAATATTTTTGGTTTTATTCTGTGCCCACGCACAATGAGATTCCAAATTCCTTCAAGCAGCAACACTCAAAGAAAATGTTCCGTGTCTATGCACGACGAAGTAATTCCGGATAGCTTCAGACTCCAACTAACTACAAGTAGTTAGTCGGAGCCTTGGGGGCTGCTGATACGTCCCAAACGTATCTATAATTTCTGCTTGCTCCATGCATGTTTTGTGTGACTTTGCCATGTTTTGCTTGAACTTTCATACACTTTTGAACCTATTTGGACTAACCTATTAACTCAGTGCACCCATTTGCCAGTTTCTGCTTACTGCTGTTTTTGTATTTCAGGTTTTCCGCCCATTAAAAGTGCTCCAAAAATTCCGGGAAAAATATAAAAAAAATCAGCGTAACAGAAGCTTCCGGAATCAGCAAGAGAGGGAAGGGGGCCACCACTAGGCATCCAGGAGGGCAGGTGGCGCGGCCCCACCCTGGGACATGCCAGGGACCCTCCTGACTTCCTCGTGGGTCCCCTCGATGCCCCCCTTCGCCTATATTTACCCCTCGGGGTGGAAACCCCTAATATCGATCTCTTTCTCGCGAACTCCCCTCTGTACCGCCGCCACTGCCGTTTCAAGATCGGGGCTGCCTAGAGAATCTGCCCCGGCACCCTGCCGGAAGGAGGAACCCCCTCCGGGAGACCATCCATAGCCATGGACGCCTCCCGGATGTGCCGTGAGTAGTCCCCCTTGGACCATGGGTCCGTGACCAGTAGCTATGTGATCTATCTCTCCCCCTTTTGTGCTTCCACTTTCGAGTCCTCGTGAGCTTCCTCACATGATCGAGGCATCTATGTAATTTCTGCTGTTGCTATGCTGAGTTTGTTGGGATCTGATGGATTATAAGACTATGTTCAGATTGTGATGAGTAATATATTTGGTTCTTCTCTTTTATATTTTGTTCTTGAGTAATTTCTTGCATGTTCTCCGTTGCGGTATTTGCTTTGGCCAAGTATTTTATTTGCAACTCCAAGAGAGAGCGTTATGCTCGATTGTGGGTTCAGCCCCTTGATGTCTAGCTTGAGTGACAGAAACATGAGACTAGGGGATGTGCTGTTGCCACCAGGGATAAAACAACGGTGCTTGTACCTGCGGGTGCAAGGATTGTTTACTTTACGCAAAGTTCTTTTAATGCAGTTGTCTGTTGCTTTGAGTTTACACTTTGGGTGGGATTCGCAACTTAATACCAGCGAGATTTTCTGGATAGATATCTCAAGGTGGATGATTCGTAGTAGATGCAGATGGATTTCGTTCTACTTACCTTGGCGTACTGCCCATTGCTTTTGAGCCCTTCCTTTCTTTGCAGCATAATTAGCATTGCGGTGCCTTCATAATCCTGTCAATTGCCCAACTGTGATTTGTTTACCTCGCTAGAACTTTTATCGTCTTTTGGGAGAGAGACATCACGAGTGAAAACCACGGGACCCCGGTCCATCTTCACTTTATTGTTCACACCCTCAATTTATTTTCAGCTTTTACTTTCCTTTGCACCTTTTATCTCTTGCGTTGATCCTTTGTAAACGACAAGGCCAGAGGAATTGACAACTCCTCTGTACTCGTTGGGAGCAAAGTTATTTGTTGTTGTGTGCAGGTCCACGACAACACCCTAGTCAGGAAGTAATTTCTGGTGACGTTGCCACCTACTTGTATCTCCTGAGTCCTACTGGTTCGATAACCTTGGTATCTTCACTGAGGGAAACTTGCTGCTGCACTGCATCTCAAACCTTCCACTTGGGGTAACCAACGAGGGGCGAGAAGCCATCATGCAAATTTCTGGCGCCGTTGCCGGGGACTCCAGTCTACAAGATAGGGGAGTTGCACACTATCTTTTATCTTTGCTTTTTAGTCTTGTTAGTTTACCCTTTAGTTTTTATCTTTGTGTCTTATATAAAAAAAATAGTATGTCTAGTTCCTTACTTGGCAATCAATGTCCGACTTCTTTGAAACTAGATCTTATTGGCATGGAGGATTCATCGAGGATCAACAAAAGTGGTACAAGGAACACCGCTTGTCTCAAAAGGGGATACACTTATGGAAAAAAATACACCAGTTGTAAGAGTATGCTAGAAACTTGTGCTCAATATATAATATATCTTTCTGCAGGGATGAATCTTGTTGCTTTATGAGGCATAAACACCTTGCTTTCCAATGTGAGTACAATGTTGATGAAACCTTAGCTTCTTATGCTAAGAGAAACTATGATTTTTATGATCCATAGGAAATAGAAGAATTTGTTGCTTATAAGGGTGCCTATGAAATTACTTCTCTTCATAAAAATATTGAGGATGCCCCTTACAAATCTGAGAGTCTTGCTATACTTAACTATTGTTTGGAAAATTACGATGCAAATTATTATATTACTGATCATCTTGAGAGAATCTCTCCCCCAAAGGAAGAGACTAATGTTTTGCAGGACTCTATGGAAGAAGAAATTGTTGAACCTGAAAGCTACTTGGATGAAACAGAGGAGGAGAGTGACGAACAAAAGGAGGAAGAATGGAACCATCCATGTCTACCTTCTAATGAGAGTAACTCTTTGAATCTTACCTTATATGAGTGTTATGATCCTATGGATTCTTCTGAAATATCCCTTTTTGATGAAGTTGATGTCTTCTATGCTTATGGCCGTGATGCCACTATGGATGATGCTTACAGAAATGAACTTTCTATAGTTCCTCATGTTAAGCATAATTTTTTTGCTATTGCACCCACACTTGACTGTCCTATTATCCTTTTGAATCTCCAACTCATATTCCGGAGAATTATGCTCTTATTAAGGCTCAATGTGATGGGTTGCATTGATCTTATGTTCCTAAAGACCGTGTTGAAAACTATACACATGTACTTGTAGGTCATGAACAACAAGATTTGTCTGATAGTTATATTCTTGATGTTGTTCATGATACTACTGAAAATTATTTGAGAGAGGAAATATTGGTTGTAAAAACTATGTTGCAAAAACACCTCTCTTCATGTTGAAAGTTTTGAAATTGTTCCTGTTCCACCTTTCTATGCATGTCACTTTGTGCTTCTTTGACTTATTTTCTTACAAGATGCCTATTCATAGGAAGTGGGTTAGGCTCAAATGTGTTTCATGTTTGCTTCTTGATGCTCTCTTTTGCTTCAAAATTCTTACTATTGTGAGAGCATCTTCTATAATCTTCAAGCCTAGCTAATGGCTTTAAAGAAGCGCTTTTGGGAGGCAGCCCGCAACGAATTTAGGTTTTTCTTTTTGCTTTTGTTTTGTTCTTAGTGGTCTTGATGATTGTTACTACTGTAGCAACATCATTGTATCTTTACTTTTCAAGCTTTGTGCCAAGTTTAGCCTCAGATTGCAAGAAAGGTCAAAAGTTGGTGCTTGCTGTCCAGAAACAGATTCTGTCTGCTTGACGGAAAAATTCTCAATAAATCACCAGATCATCTTTTTGATCTGAATTGTTTTGACAACATGCTCCATACAATTACCTTTCAGGCGTCTGTTCAAAGTTTTTTGATTTGAGTTGCAGAAGTACCTCGAAAAAATTCTCCTTTCTCTGTTGTTCTGTTTTTCTCAGCTTCTGCCCCGGTTTTTCTTTTCGCAGTTTTGCAATCCTTAAGCTTTCTTTTTCTTTGCAAACTTTTTTGGGCAGGCAAGAGAAACAACAGCTCTTCCTAGAAATCTTTATTTGCAGTAGAGGAAAATTATTTTATTAGGGTACTAACCTCTCTAATCAGCCAACAATGAGTTATGTATGAAGGGAGTTTTCAAGTGCGCGATGGAGGATGATGAAAGAAGATTCAGGAGTGTCAAACGCTCAAGCTTGGGGATGCCCATGTGCACCCCCAATAAATATTCAAGAAGACTCAAGCGTCTAAGATTGGGGATGCCCCCCATGCATCCCCTTCTTCATCAACAATCATCAGTTTGTCCCTCGTTGCACTATATTTTTATCACTTCATGCGTTATGTGCTTTGCTTGGAGCGTCTCGCTCTTTACTTTTCTAGGTTTGTTTTGCTTTCTTTTCTGTAGTAACAAGTTAGACCCCAACTTACTCTTTTGTGTGGGAGAGATTCACGCTCTGCTTGAACTAGAACTCCTCATAGGATTTGCATTCTTATTCTTTTAGCTGTGAGCTGTCCTTTTTCTTTTCTTAGCTGTTGTTCTGTTTAGTTGTAGTGCTTTAGTTTTTCTAGAGCTTTTCTTTTGTTTTAGGTTGAACTTTCTATAGGTTGCATGTTTTATCTTGTTAGAGAGTTTGCCTATTGCACTGAGTTCTGTGTCTTGACTGAAAGTAGGTAGTTAAAGTTGCTATTCTCTTTGTAGTAGTAACTTGCAATAGTTTTGAGGTATTGACTAGAGTAATGTTTGAACTTATGGTGTCAAGAGCTCTTGCCTATTAGTGATAGATGTCGTATTTTGGGCAATCCGTGTGTTTTTCGAAAACCAAAAAACCCCTGTTGAGAACTCTAGCTACTAGATGGATCACTAACCTCTGGAGGGTTCGAATATTAGAGTACACTCACGTACCATGAGTCGAGGATGCGCAAGGATAACCAAACCCCCATACACTCCTCCTCGGGGTACCTGTCTCTTTGTGAACCTCCTGATTAGATTGAGAGTTACCGATAATAAGTGCATGAGTTCTTCGGACTAATGTGAGTATTCGAAAGTTGACACTTCCACCCACCTATACTTTTTCTAGCCTCTTAGGTACCGTGCATTTCCCTTTCTCACCTCGAGAGTTGGCGCATACTTCGCCGGTGCATCCAAACCCTTGGCATGATACGCTCTGTCATCATAAGCCTCCTTATATATTTCCTCAAAACAGCCAGCATACCTACCTGCAAGGCATTTCCATAGCCTTTCCGAGATACATTGCCATGCAACATCCACCTTCTCATGACTTGATCTTCATGTCATACATGCTACTTGCTTGATCGATGAGCCGCATGCTAGTTGGGCCTTTCCCTAATCATTTCTACATGACGCGCTAGTATCATTGCATATCCTGCTACCCTGGCAGAGGCATACATTTGCATCATGATAGTTACATTTTCTTTATGTGAGTACCTTTGTAAAGTGTGAAAGATCTTCAATATTCTTGTAAAATATAGAGTATTGCCCCTAAAGTGAGGAAAAGATCCCAAAGAGGACAAAATCAAAAGATCCCAAAGAGGACAAATGAGAGTTAAATAGAAAGAGCCATTGAGGCCACCAAAAAATAAAAAAAAGAGAGAAAAAGAAAAAAATAAAAAGAGAGAAGGGGGGCATACTACTATTCCTTTTGAGAGATCCACACTAGTACTTCATCTTCTATCCCTTGTACTCCATAGAGATCATCATCATGCATATAGCTATGTGGGGACCCTTCACACTATAGAACTTGGCTTGTATATTCCAATGATGAGCCTCCTCAAACGAGCTCTAGGTCTTCTTGAGCAAGCAAGTTAGATGCACGCCCACTAGTTCCCTTGGAGAGATTTTAGCTCACATGTGCATCCGTTGTATGGCAATCCCTACTCCTCACATCATATCTATCATATGGCCTTCTCTCTCCTACGATTGTCCTCATTGATGTGAGCCTTTCACACCTTTTTGTGTTCCTCCTCCACCTTCTTTCTGTTTCGCCTTTTAGGTGTTAACTTTCTTGCTCACGCTCATCCATTGCATGAGTGCTCAAAATGTCGAAAGGGAGTGGATCAGTTTGACTTGTACCTGGCTAGTGGTCTGGGGACGAGTCCAGATAAGAATCCAAAGGAGACCAAGTGTGAAACTTTAGTAGATAGTTGTTCTCAACAACCTTTTTTCTCTTTCTTCCCAGTCCCTTGCTTGCACGCAAACACCATTTGGAGACATTCGAGTCACGGACAGCAAGAGCTCTTGCACCTTTTGTTCTTTTGTTGATTGTGTCAATGCTAATATAGACTCTTGCTTGTTAAGACTTGAATTGAATTGCATGCTTTGATTGCTTTACTTAAAAGTCCTTATTTGGTTGTGTGGCATGTCACCACAGAAATTATGCTTGTTATCATTTACCTACTCGAGGACGAGCAGGAATTAAGCTTGGGGATGTTGATACGTCCCAAACGTATCTATAATTTCTGCTTGCTCCATGCATGTTTTGTGTGACTTTGCCATGTTTTGCTTGAACTTTCATACACTTTTGAACCTATTTGGGCTAACCTATTAACTCAGTGCACCTAGTTGCCAGTTTCTGTTTTCTACTGTTTTTGTATTTCAGGTTTTCTGGCCATTAAAAGTGCTCCAAAAATTCCAGGAAAAATATAAAAAAAATCAACGCAACAGAAGCTTCCGGAATCACCAAGAGAGGGAAGGGGGGCCACCACCAGGAAGCCAGGAGGGCAGGTGGCGCGGCCCCACCCTGGGCCGCGCCAGGGGCCCTCCTGACTGCCTCGTGGGTCCCATCGATGCCCCCCTTCGCCTATATTTACCCCTCGGGGTGGTAACCCTAATATCGATCTCTTTCTCGCGAACTCCCCTCTGTACCGCCGCCGCCGCCGTTTCAAGATCGGGGCTGCCTGGAGAAGCTGCCCCGGCACCCTTCCGGAAGGAGGAACCCCCTCCGGGAGACCATCCATAGCCATGGACGCCTCCCGGATGTGCCGTGATTAGTCCCCCTTGGACCATGGGTCCGTGACCAGTAGCTATGTGATGAATCTCTTTCCCTTTTGTGCTTCCACTTTCGAGTCCTCGTGAGCTGCCTCACATGATCGAGGCATCTATGTAATTTCTGCTGTTGCTAAGCTGAGTTTGTTGGGATCTGATGGATTATGAGACTATGTTCAGATTGTGATGAGTAATATATTTGGTTCTTCTCTTTTATATTTTGTTCTTGAGTAAATTCTTGCATGTTCTCCGTTGCGGTATTTTCTTTGGCCAAGTTTTTTATCTGCAACTCCAAGAGAGAGCATTATGCTCGATTGTGGGTTCAGCCCCTTGATGTCTAGCTTGAGTGACATAAACATGAGACTAGGGGATGTGCTGTTGCCACCAGGGATAAAACAACGGTGCTTGTACCTGCGGGTGCAAGGATTGTTTACTTTACGCAAAGTTCTATTAATGCAGTTATCTGTTGCTTTGAGTTTACACTTTGGGTGGGATTCGCAACTTAATACCAGCGAGATGTTCTGGATAGATATCTCAAGGTGGATGATTCGTAGTAGATGCAGATGGATTTCGGTCTACTTACCTTGGCGTACTGCCCATTGCTTTTGAGCCCTTCCTTTCTTTTCAACATAGTTAGCATTGCGGTGCCTTCATAATCCTGTCAATTGCCCAACTGTGATTTGTTTACCTCGCTAGAACTTTTATCGTCTTTTGGGAGAGAGACATCACTAGTGAAAATCACGGGACCTCGGTCCATCTTCACATTATTGTTCACACCCTCAATTTACTTTCATCTTTTACTTTCCTTTGCACCTTTTATCTCTTGCGTTGATCCTTTGTAAACGACAAGGCCGGAGGAATTGACAACTCCTCTGTACTCGTTGGGAGCAAAGTTATTTGTTGTTGTGTGCTGGTCCACGACAACACCCTAGTCAGGAAGTAATGTCTGGCGACATTACCACCTACTTGTATCTCCTGAGTCCTACTGGTTCGATAACCTTGGTATATTCACCGAGGGAAACTTGCTGCTGCACTGCATCTCAAACCTTCCACTTGGGGTAACCAACGAGGGGCGAGAAGGCATCAGCTGCACCCAGTGGGTGCACTGATCGTTCTCCCACTGGAAGAAAAAATTTCCCGAGTAGATCTTCACTCGGAAGAACAACATGCCGAGTAAGTTATCACTCGGAATAGCTTACCCCGAAAAGATCTTCACTAAAAAGAATAACATGCCAAGTAAGTCGTCACTCGGATACACCTAGTGGGTGGTCAATAAAAACTGAGTAAGTTACCACTCGGAAACTAAAAAAACCCGCGTAAGTTGTCACTCGATAACCTAAATCATAACCGAGTAAGTCATCACTCGGATTATTTTTGAAAGAGGATATTTCTCATGAATGAAACAGTTTCGAACGCGATAATACTCGAGACTAAGTGACATGCATGAATGCAGCCATATTTCAGAATACGCAGCAAAAGGAAAATCTTATATTCATTAGTTGTTCGAGAAAAGTTCTGAATGGTTAATCCACTAATAGTCCATCTCTAACGAAGATTGCCAGATTATTAGTATGATAAGGTGCGAGGGGTAAAGAATCGATATCCCATGTGGTATGACCTAAAGCTCATTGTGATGCCTTAGGATATCAAACTTTACAAATCTGGTTTATATGGCGTTTAAGGCCTTTTACTCCAAGACACGCCTTCTGAGGCCTCAGTCCACCTCTTCTGAGAGACGCTTGAGTGTCGCCAGATTTTTCCTTTACCTTGCCCGATCCACATACAAGGGAAAAGTGTAAACTTCAGTAAAGTCCTTCCGGGCCTCTTATTGAGTTTAATCTTCATATACCTTATGAATATGTCATCAATAGGAAGAGCACTCTTCTTTGATGAAATCAGTTATTCCAATTAATAAAAAGTCTCCAATCAAAAGACTCCGAGTAACTTCAAGAAGTTACTTGGATCCTTGGGGGCTACACCCAGTGGGTGCACTAAGAAGTGCTCACACTGGAAGGATTTATACAAAAAGTCTTCAATCAAAAGACTCCAAGTAACTTCATGAAGTTACTCGGAGCCTTGGGGGCTACTGTCGTGGTCATACCTAAGGTATACCCTTAAGTATCACATCTCATGGGATAACCTTAACAAGACAATAAGAGTAAGACAACATGACATATAACCAATTCGGATACCCCAACTCGGATGCTGCAACTCGGATGGTCCAACTCGGATGCTGCAACTCGGATGGTCTTACTCGGATGCTCCAACTCGGATGCTGCAACTCGGATGGTCCAACTCGGATGCTCCAACTCGGATGGTCCAACTCGGATGCTCCAACTCGGATGGTCTTACTCAGATGCTGCAACTCAGATGGTCCAACTCGGATGGATGTACTCTCCACGTGGCAACTCTGCATGTATCAACTCTGCACATGGCAACTGTGCATGTATTAACTCTAGATTAAAAGGGGGGGGGGGGTTACTCAAGACATCCCACTACTCCAAGCATTACTTCATGTAATAAGTAGCACTAGAAACATCCGCATTTATTAGGCCCTAATCTCTCACTAATTCCCCATTTATGTAATTTAAGTGGCATGGGGGTGGCACACTCTGTATAAGCCATCCCCACCACTACACACAACTGGACTCTCTTCTTCTTCCTCTCTCATTCTTCCTCTTCCATGGAAAGGAACTCATGTACATCTTGTTCATACAAAGATAAGGAAAAGCTCCTCTGGGGGCGCGAGACGTAGGGATTATATTTCCTCCGCGAGAGTCCCAAACTAGATAAAATCGTCTGCGTCACCCATTTGCATTTAGATAGATCATGCTCAATTCTAACCCCTATTCTTATTGTCGAAATCCAAACCACGACAGCCACCTGGCGCGGCCTAGGGTCTTGCTGCGCCGGGGGGCGCCTGGACCCCTGGTGGCCCCCTGGCTGCCCCCCTTCGCCTATTTATTCCTCGTGACGCGAAACCTCCAGAGACAGAACCCATTTTCGCGATCTCACCTCTGTTCCGCCGCCGCCACGCTTCCAAGATCGGGAGCGCCAGCAGCCCTCTTCCCGGCACCCTACCGGAGGTAGGATTGACCTCTGGGAGCTTTCCCTCCACCATGGACGCTTCCCGGATGTGCCGTGAGTAGTTTCCCTTGGACCATGGGTCCGTGATTAGTAGGTGTGATGTTCTCCTCCCGTCTTTGTTCTTCATGGTTTAGACCTCGTGAGCATCCCTACATGATCGTGGCACATATGTAATTTTCAACTGTTGCTATGCTGAGTTTGCTGGGATCTGATAGATTATGAGACTATGTTCAAATTGTGATTGAGTAATATATTTGGTTCTTATATTTTATATTTTTGTTCCTAAGTAATTCTTGCATGTTCTCCGTTGCTGTTTATTTCTTTGGCCAACTAGTAGGTAGTGACTCCAAGAGGGAACGTTTTGCTCGATTGTGGGTTCATGCCCCCGAAGACACGCTTGAGTGACAGAAACATGAGTCTAGGGGATGTGCTGTTGCCACAAGGGGGAAAACAACGGTGCTTGTAACCATGGTTGCAAGGATTGTTTACTTTACGCAAAGTGCATTTTAATGCAGTTGTCTGTTGCTTTGGGTTTACACTTTGGGTGGGGCTCGCAAATTAATACCAGCAAAATGTTCTAGATAGATATCTCAAGGTGGATGATTAGTAGTAGATGTAGTTGAATTTCGGTCTACTTATTTTGGCGTACCGCCCATGCTTTTTAGCCTCGTCCTTTCTTTGTAGCATAGTTAGCATTGCGGTGCGTTTTTAATCCTGTCAATTGCCCAGCTGTGTTTTTTTACCTCACATAGCAGTTTTATCGTATTTTGGGAGAGAGACATCACTAGTGAACATCACGGGACCCCAGTCCATATTCTCATCACTGTGTACACGCTTATTTATTTTCCTGCTTTTACTTTCTAGCTGCTATCACCATTATCATTATCCCTTGCGTTTGATTCCTTTGTAAACAACAAGACCGGAGAGATTGACAACCTCTCTGAACTTCGTTGGGAGAAAAGTAATTTGTTTCTGTGTGCAGGTCCAGGAGAAGCAAGTGATTCTTTTCAGACGGCGCATCACTTGCCGAACCAGCTACTTATCATTACCGGAGTCCTACGGGAGACAAACCCTATCCTTTACATAGGGGAAATTTGTTGCTATCCTACATCTCACCTTCCACTTAGGGTAACCAACGAAGGGCGAGAAACCATTATCATCATCTCGCACATCACTTCCCTTATTCTCTGGTAACTTCGATAGTTCCGAGAAGGTCTCCGATAACATCGATCCCTTAAGGGTGTTATCCTACGGTCCGAGAATACTCCAGTCATGACCGAGATGAGGTTGGGGTCAATGATCATCAGCGAGACCTGGATGCCCATAATGACCCCTATGCATTCCGGATATTAAATCAATTGAACCGTCACGTCGTATTTCATTCCCTTTTCCATCGATACTAGATTAGTCCGAGATTTGATAAATGACATCGTATGTCTGGTTCAACCTCGTTACCGACAAATCTTATTTCACTCGTTCCATGATATTCATCCCCGTGACCTAGTCACACTGCGCAGCTTTATGGATGCAATCTCACCGAGTGGGCCCTAAGTATCTTTCCATTACATTGATTGACAAATCTCGCTCTTGAATCAAAACTCCTCAACGTATTGATGGCACTGAAGTAGTGCTCCTCGTTGGTTACCCCAAGTGGAAGGTTGGATGTAGCCTAGTAGCAAATTTCCCTTGGCAAAGATACCAAGGTTGAGTGTCTCCAGTAGGACTCCAAGGTCGACAAGTATGTGGTGAAGAGAGCAACGTGCCGTTTGAGAAATATTTCTCCCTTAACCTAGACCTCCACACACAACAAATAACTTTGCTCCCAATGAGTACAGAGAGGTTGTCAATCTCTCCGACCTTGCCGTTTACAAAGGATCAATGCAATAGATAATAGGTAGTGATAAATGCAACTGGAAAGTAAAGCAGGAAGTAAATTGAGGGTGTAACAGTGGTGGAAATATGGACCGGGATCCCATGATGTTCACTAGTGATGTTTCTCTCCCAAAAGACGATAAAACTGCTATGCGAGGTAAACAAATCACAGCTGGGCAATTGATAGGATTACGGGCGCAAACCAATGCTAACTATGCTACAAAGAAAGGAAGTGGATCAAAAGCATGGGCGGTACGCCAAAATAAGTAGACCAAAATCCATCTGCATCTACTACTAATCATCCACCTTGAGATATCTATCTAGAACATCTCGCTGGTATTTAGTTGCGAGCCCCACCCAAAGTGTAAACCCAAAGCAACAGACAACTGCATTAAAAGAACTTTGCGTAAAGTAAACAATCCTTGCAACCGAGGTTACAAGCACCGTTGTTTTCCCCCTTGTGGCAACAACACATCCCCTAGACTCATGTTTCTGTCACTCAAGCGTGTCATCGGGGGGCATGAACCCACAATCGAGCATAACGTTCCCTCTTGGAGTCACTACCTACTACTTGGCCAAAGCAACGGAGAACATTCAAGAATTACTCAAGAACAAAAATATAAAAGAGAAGAACCAAATATATTACTCAATCAAAATCTGAAAATAGTCTCATAATCCATCAGAACCTAGCAATCTCAGCATAGAAACAACAGAAAGAATTACATATGTGTCTTGATCATGTAGGGCAGCTCACAAGGTCTAATCCATGAAGAGCAAAGAGGGGAGGAGAACATCACATAGCTACTGATCATGGAACCATGGTCCAAGGTGGACTACTCACGGACATGGTGGTGGAGAAGCTCCCGGAGGTCGATCCTCCCTCCGGCAGGGTGCCAGGAAGAGGTCTTCTGGTGCTCCCGATCTTCGAAGCGCAGCTGCAGCGAAACAGAGGCGAGATCGCGAAAAAGGGTTTTGTGTTCGGGGGTTTCGGTTCGAGAGAGAAATATAGGCGAAGGGGGCCACCAGGGGTACAGGCGGCCCCCTGGCGCGGCCCCACCCTAGGGTGCGCCTGGGGCCCTGGTGGGTCCCCTCCGGCCCCCTTCGGGACTCTGGAAGGTTCCCGTACGCTGATTTTTTATTGGATTTTTTTGAAATTTTTGGAGCATTTTTAATACGGGGGAAACATGAAATATAAAAACAGCAGAAAACAGAAACTGACACTGAGGTGCACTGAGTTAATAGGTTAGTCCAAATATGATCAAAAGTGTATCTAAAGCATAGCAATATCACACAAAACATGCATGGAGCAAGCATAAATTATTGATACGTTTGGGATGTATCAACATCCGCAAGCTTAATTCCTGCTCGTCCTCAAGTAGGTAAATGATAACAAGCATAATTTCAGTGGTGACATGCTACCAACAATAAAATAACTTTTAAGTAAATCAATCAAGGCATGTTATTCAATTCAAGTCATAACAAGCAAGAGTCTATATTATCATTGAAACAACCAACATAAGAACATAAAGGTGCAAGAGCTCTCGCTGTCCGTGACTCGAATGTCTCTAGATGGTTATTGCGTGCAAGAAGTGGGAGATGGGAATACGAGAGAGAAAAATATTTATTTGTTGAGAACTCAATCTACTAAAGTTTCACACTTAGTCTTCTTTGGAATCTTATCTTGACTCGTCCCCAGACCACTAGCCAGGTACAAGTTAATTTGATCCACTACTTTTCGATATTTTGAGCACTCATGGAATGGATGAGCGTAAGAATGAGAGTTTACACTTAGGATGGCACAGAGAGAGATATGGTGGAGAAGGAAGACAAAAAGGTGTGAAAGGCCCACATCAATGAGGATAATCATAGGCGAGAGGGCCAAATGATAGATATGATGTGAGGAGTAGGTATTGCCATGCAACGAATGCACATACGAGCTAAGAAAAGCTCTCCAATGGAACTAGTGGGGGTGCATCCAACTTGCTCGCTCAAGAAGACCTAGAGCTCACTTGAGGAGGCTCATCATTGGAATATACAAGCCAAGTTCTATAGTGTGAAGGTCCCCACATAGATATATGCATATATGATCATCTCTATGGAGTACAAGGTATAAGAGGGTGTACGCGTGTGGATCTTTCAAAAGGAATAGTAGTGTTGCCCCCTTCTCTCTTTTTATTTTCTATTTCTCTTTTTTCTATTTTTTCTATTTTTTGGTGGCCTCCATGGCTCTTTCTATTTAACTCTCATTTGTCCTCTTTGGGATCTTTTGAATTGTCCTCTTTGGGATCTTTTCTTCACTTAAGGGCAACACTCTATTTTACAAGAAGTATAGAAGATATTTCACACTTTACAAGGTACTCAAGATAAAGAAGATGTAGCTATCATGATGTATGAAAATGTATGTCTCTGCCAATGTAGCAGGAACATGTATGACATGAAGCTCAAGTCATGAGAAGGTGGATGTTGCATGGCAATATATCTCAGAAAGGCTATGGAAATGCCTTGATAGGTAGGTATGGTGGCTGTTTTGAGGAAAGATATAAGGAGGTTTATGATGACAGAGCGTATCATGCCAAGGGTTTGGATACACCGACGAGGTGGACGCTAAATCTCGGAGTGAGAAGAGGGCAATGCACGGTACCGAAGAGGCTAGCAAATATGAGGAGGTGAAAGTGTCAACTTTCAATACTTACATTAGTCCGAAGAACTCATGCACTTATTATCGGTAACTCTCAATCTAATCAGGAGGTTCACAAAGAAACAAGTACCCCGAGGAGGAGTGTATGGGGGTTTGGTTATCCTTGCGCATCCTCGACTCATGATACGTGAGTGTACTCTAATATCCGATCCCTACAAATATTAGGTATCCATCTAGTAGCTAGAGTTCTCAACTAGTTTTTGTGGTTTTTGAAAATAAACACGGATTGCCCAAAATACGACACCTATCACTAATAGGCTAGATCTCTTGACACCAAAAGTTCAGACATTACTCACAACAATACCTCAAAACTATTGCAAGTTACTACTACAATTCAATAGCAACCTCAATTACCTACTTAAAGTGAAGAAACAACTCAGTGCAAAAACCAACTCTCTTAACAAGATAAACATGAAAACTAAAGAGAGTTACAACAACAAACTAAAAAAAAGCTCTTGAAAAAGATAAACATGAAAACTAAGAGCTAAACATGACAGCAGCTATTAAAAGACAAAGAACACAACAAAAGAAAGATAAGCATGAAAATCCTATGATGTGCTCTAATTTGAAGTGGAGCGTGTTTCTCTCCCACACAAAGAAAGCTAGGTTCTAACTTGTTATGAACAGAAAACAAAGCAAAAGAAAACTAAAAAGTAAACTAAAGAGTGAGACGCTCCAAGCATAGCACACAACGCATGAAGTGATAAAAATATAGTGAGACGAAGGACAAACTGATAATTGTTGATGAAGAAGGGGATGCACGGGGGCATCCCCAAGCTTAGACGCTTGAGTCTCCTTGGATATTTATTGGGGATGCATGGGGGCATCCCCAAGCTTGAGCGTTTGACACTACCGGAACTTCTTTCATCATCTTCCCTCGCACACTTGAAAACTACCTTCATACATAACTCATCATATTCTGATTAGAGAGGTTAGTACCCACAATAAAACAATTTGCCTCTACTTGAAATAAAGTTTTTCTTGAAGGGATACTGTTTCTCAAGACCGCCAACAAGTTTTTGCAAAGAAAAAGCTAGCACAAGACTTGCAAAAGTGAGGAAAGGCAAAACGTGGCAGAATCTTTGAAAAAATAGACCAGGAGGTCGTAAATAATTTTTTTGGGATACTTCTGCAAATCAAATCAAAAAACTCAAAAAAGACGCCCGGAATCTAATTGTATAGAGCATGCTGTCAAAAGATGATCTGGTGATTTATCATGAATTGTTGTGTATTCCCCTAGGTCCTTAAAAAGGCGAAGTGTTGTGTAGTCGACGTTCACACACCACGACTAGAAGAATAACACCACAACTTAAATATCAAACAACACATACTAATTCAACATCATATGACTACTAACAACTAGACTTCTACCATGTCCTCAATTCTTCACAAAGTTACGCCCTGTGAATTTCAGGTCATTTGGAGATGTGATGATATGGCCATTTGATGTGCACTTTTCCCCGCCGATTCCTGCGTCTGCTGTTTCGGCACCGGAAAGTTGTAAACTGTGTAAAACAAGCCAAAACACTATAAGAAAATGATCATAACATGAAATATATCAATGAATAGAGGTAAATTATGATGTAAAATACTGATGCATTTTGGACGTATCAATACGCTCCATCATCATAAACCTCCTTATATCTTCCTCAAAACAGCCACCATACCTACCTATCAAGGCATTTCCATAGCCTTTTGCCATGCAACATCCACCATCTCATGACTTGATCTTTATGTCATACATGATTTTGCTTGATCGTGGAGCCGCATGCTAGTTGGGCTTTGCCCTTACTATTGCTACATAACGCGCTAGTATCATTGCATATCCTGCTACACTGGCAGAGGCATACATTTGCATACATCATGATAGTTTTCATCTTTCTTTATGTTGAGTACTTCTTGTAAAGTGTGAAGATCCTCTATATTCTTGTAAAATATAGAGTGTTGCCCTTAAGTGAGGAAAGATCCCAAAGAGGACAAATTAAAAGATCCCAAAGAGGACAAATGAGAGATAAATAGAAAGAGCCAAAGAGGCCACAAAAAAAGAAAAAAAGAAAAAAAGAAAAAAAAGAGAGAGAAGGGGGCAACACTATTATTCCTTTTGAAAGATCCACACTCGTACTCCATAGTTATTTGTACTCCATAGAGATTATCATTCGTGCATAACTATGTGGGGACACTTACACTATAGAACTTGGCTTGCATATTCCAAGAATGAGCCTCCTCAAATGAGCTCTAGGTCTTCATGAGCAAGAAAGTTGGATGCAGCCCAATAGTTCCATTGGAGAGCTTACCTTAGCTCATATGTGCATCCATTGCATGGCAATCCCTACTTCACACATCATATCTATCATTTGGCTTTCTCTCGCCTATGATTGTCCTCATTGATGTGAGCCTTTCACACATTTTTGTCTTCCTTCCCCATCATTTTTCTCTTTGCCATAATAAGTGCCAACGTATCTTGCTCGCGCTCATCCATTGCATGAGTGCTCAA
This sequence comes from Bromus sterilis, assembly GCA_950022295.1. Taxonomy (NCBI): domain Eukaryota; kingdom Viridiplantae; phylum Streptophyta; class Magnoliopsida; order Poales; family Poaceae; genus Bromus; species Bromus sterilis. The sequence continues at coordinate 337,742,084 of OX465596.1, read as the reverse complement.
TGTCGAAAGGGAGAGGATCAGTTTGACTTGTACGTACTAGTGGTCTGGGGATTAGTCAAAATAAGATCCCGAAGGAGACCAAGTGTGAAACTTTAGTAGATTGAGTTCTCAATTAAAATATATAGTATTTTTATTCTCTAAACCCATCTCCCACTTCTTGCACGCAAACACCATTTTGAGACATTCAAGTCACGGACAACAAGAGTTCTTGCACCTCTATGTTCATACTTTGCTAGTTTCAATACTAGATATATACTATTGCTTGTTATTATCTTAACTTGAAATGCATATCTTACTTGCTTTACTTTGAAGTTCTTATATGTGTGTTAGCATGTCACCACATAAATTATCTGTGTTATCATTTACCTACTCAAGGACGAGCATGAATTAAGCTTGGGGATGTTGATACGTCCCAGACGTTTCCCGGATGTCCAAATATGTGTAAAAAGATATCATTTACCTACTAGAGGACGAGCAGGAAAACGCTTGGGTGCATTGAGTTAGTAGGTTAGTCCACCACCATCGACGCTTCCCGAATGTGTCGTGTGTACTCCTCCTTGGACTATGGGTCCATGGACAATATCTATGTGATGTCTTCTCTCCAATCTTGTGCTTAATTCTAAGCCCTTGTGAGCTGCCCTACATGATCAAGGCGTCTATGTAATTTTCCTACTGTTGCTATGCTGTGTTTGCTGGGATCCGATGGATTATGATATTATGTTCAAATCGTGATGAGTTATATATTTGGTTTACATTTTACATTTTGTTCTTGAGTAATTCTTGCATGTTCTCCGTTGCTTTTTATTGCTTTGGCCAAGTAGTAGATAGTAACTCCAAGAGGGAGCATTTATGCATGATTGTGGGTTCATGCCCCCCGATGTCTAACTTGAGTGACAGAAACCTGAGACTTGGGGATGTGTTGTTGCCACCAGGGATAAAACAATAGTGCTTGTAACCGCGGTTGCAAAGATTGTTTACCTTACGCAAAGTTTGCTAATGCAGTTGTCTGTTGCTTTGAGTTTACACTTTGGGTGGGTCTCGCAACTTAATACCAGCGAGATGTTCTGGATAGATATCTCATTGTGGATGATTAGTGAGTAGATGCAGATGGATTTCGGTCTACTTGTCTTGGCGTACTGCCCATAATTTTGAGCCTCTGGCTTTCTAGTAGCATAATTAGCATTGCGGTGCGTTTATAATTCTGTCAATTGCCAGCTGTAATTTGTTCACCCATCTTAGCTATTTATCGTCTTTTGGGAGAGAGACATCACTAATGAACATCAGGGGACCCCGGTCCATATTTCCACCACTATTTACACATCCACTTTACTTTCATCTTTTACTTTCAGTTGCGCAATTTCCTGTCCTCTTGGATTCGATAAATCTTACAGCCATCGCGTAAGGGAAATTTTGCTGCTAAGCTACTTCTCAACCTTCCACTTGGGGTAGCCAACGAGGAGCACTACTTCAGTGCCATCAAATACCTTCGAGCGTAACAAAGTGTGATCATTGGTGGAAAGACCGAAAGGCAATCATAATGTCATAGGGTCCAAGTGGATATTCAATAACAAGTAAGATGATCATGGGCTAGTGATACGAAACAAGGCAAGATTGGTGGCACAAGGTTTATCCCAAGTTGAGGGCATCGATTACGGTGAAACTTTTGCCCCCGTATCTGATCCTGATCTATCCACATTGCACTTGCTTTTGCATCTCATCATAATTCCAACTTACAAAAAAATGTTTAAAGTGCATTTCTTAATGGACCCCTTAATGAATTGGTGTATGTCAAAAAACCTCAGAGGTTTGAGAATCCCAAGTTCCCCAACCATGTCTATGAATTCTACGGCCTGAAACAAGCACCACGAGCTTGGTATGAGCACCTCATAGAGATACTAGTCGACCGTGGGTTTGAAAATTGGGCTAATCGACCCCGCTAATTTTACTAAGAGAGTTGGAGGGGAATTGTAGATATGCCAATTATATCTTGATGATATTAACTTTAGTTCCATTAACAAAGCATGATGAATTTTCTAGGCTAATGACGATAAGTTCGATATGTCTATTGGGAGAGTTAGAGTACTTCCTTGTTTTGAAGAGAAGCAACTAGCAAGAGGAATCTTCATCAACAACTCCAAATATACCCAAGACATGATCAAGAGGTTCAAGTTGGATGAGGTCAAAGGGGCAAAAATAGCAATGCCTACTATATGCCATGTTGACCTAGACCCGAACGGTAATGATATAGATCAAAGGGAGTATCTCTTTATGATAGGTTATTTGATTTACCTTTGTGCATCTAGGCTGGATATAATGTTGAGTGTAGGCATGTGTGCAAGATTTTAATCCACACCTAAAGAAATCCACTATGTGACGGTCAAAAGAATATTTCGATATTTGGCTCATACCTCAAAAGACCCTGGCATTTCCCCTGTATGTCGTAGACCGTGGCGTTTAATATTGGAATCCTTGGAGGACTCCTCTTGGTGGCCTAAACCGACTTTAGGGAGGCGCCTTCCCCATGTTGTGACCCGGGGATTCCACCTATATGTATGAGGACAAGGGAAGCCGAAAAATCTACACTAGAAAAGCCGCAAGGCTTCCCCGGCTAAATCGTGCACCCCTCTACTTCTCTTCGGTCTAGATCGTTTTAGATCGGACACCGCTAGACCCTTCTTCCTCTAGTTTTCTCGATGGAGTTTTTCTCTAGATGACGAAGCTCTACTAGACTAGTACTTCGGCAGGTGTGGATACTGACAGAGAGATCATACCTTTGATCCTTCTTCAAGGGACTTGTTCGCGGGTCTTGTTCGAAGGACGTGATTGTGGGAACGAAATCCTCACAGTTGGGAGGTTGTAAATTTCTATCTGCGAGACTCGGCATCAATGGTCTTCACCAACTCTCCTCTTTGTTGCACTCTATGGTGAGACGGATCTAAAGCTTGTATGCATCTTCATGGATGATCTTGGGTTCTTGGTTCTTGTGTTAGAGAGAGCTAACTTGAGGGAGAGAGATCGGTGTGTGTGTGTGTGTGTGTGCGCGCGCGTGATAACCCTCAACTGTAGGGGATCGAGATAGTCTTCGCAGGTAAGATAACCCAATTTATTGATTCGACACTTGGGGACACAAAGAATACGTACAGGCTTTGACAATTGAGTTGTAAGTTCAACCGCACCTGAAATAAACACTTGCTTGCACAAAAGTATTAGTGCAACGGTAATATGGTAGTGGTAGTGTGGGTGATAATAGTGGTGATAGTGGTGGTGAAATAGTAAAAGTAAAACAGCGAAAGTAAACAAATAATAACCAGCGGAAAGAAACACTGTAGGCTAGGGATATGGATGGTTGGGCGCTGCTTGGATGAGAACAAACATGTAATAGATTCTAACATGGGCAAGGCTCACAGAAAATAAAGGATCATCTAGGAAAATATCAAACATCAGGCATGTATCCCAAGGTAGTTGTACGTGCTTGCAATAAGAACTTTGCACAACATCTTTTGTCCTACCCTCCCGCTACGAACGGGGCCAAAAGGAACTTAGGGACATTAAGCTACTCCTGTCAAAGAGCACCGGAACAAAGCATTAACACTTCATGGATACACGGAATCCTCAAATTATAGTCCATCCCCTTTGGTGTCCCAAGCTGTCACCATTGGGATCACCGGTTCCGGACCATTGGGATCGCCGGTTCCGGACAATGCACGAAGCAACTCATACAACTCATAGATGGAGAGGCGATGATGATGACGATGGCGATGATTTCCCCTCACCGGAGGCCAAAGCAGCCTCCAGATTAGCTCTCCCGGAGAAGAACAGAGGGTGGCGGCGGCTCCGCGACGTAGATTGGAAAAGCGACTTCTTCTTTGGAGTTTCCCCGTCACGGGAATAAATAGGGCCAAGGTAGAGCACCAAGGGGTCTGGGACCCCCCAGGAGGGCAGGTGGCGCGGCCAGGGGCAGGGCCGCGCCCCACACCCTTCTGGGTGCCCCCTGGCTGCCCTGTGGCCCCCCTTTTGCATCGTCGAAGCTTCGAGAACGCTGATTTTTTATATAATTTTGAGGATTTTTCCAGCGTACCTAAATATCCAGAAACCTGCATAAAAGAAAACAGCAGTGGTAGCTCTGCTGAAAACAGCGTCAGTCCGGGTTAGTTTTGTCCAAATCATGCAAGAGAATGAAGCCAAAACAATAGAAAAAGTGTTTGGAAAAGTATATACGTTTGAGACATATCAACTCCCTCAAGCTTAGCTATTTCTTGTCCTCAAGCAATTCAGTTCAACGAACTGGACGCGACAAAGAAAACTTTGACAAAGTCTTTTTATTCATTAGATGTATATAAGCATGTACTACGAAAGAGTTTAGCAGGTTTTGACACCATGCAATAAAGACAATGCACGAAGCAATCCTTCTTTCATGTAATCAGTCACAAACAAACACAATTAAATAATATGCTGCTGAAAATCAATTCAAGATCACAATGCACATAGCATGAACATACTAGAGTGGTATCTCGCTAGCCTCCATGAGTGAAGCAAAACATAAATGCAGAAACTCCTCCGGAGTTTTAAAGGAGACTAGAACTAAGAATTTCAGACTAGCAATATAAAAATCATGCAGAAGACAATTTAGTACTTTCGGACAATGCATGTTACACTAAGAATGACAATTATGCTCTCAATAGTTGGTGCTTTGAAGAAATAAGGTGAGACTCTCGAACCGTGGATTTTGATGGCATGCTTGAAAACCTGTGAAAGGAAGCAAAGACTAAACATGTGCTAGAGCTCTTGGTTTTGAAAACAGAGATAAAACTCTTTTGAGAAGTGCAACTTTCCAGTCAACGGTGAACGGTAAAGGTCTCTCAATATCTCCCATGCCAACCATATTAATGCATTTTCCTTACACATGTTCCCTTATCCATAAATCCCTTGATGGTCTACGGAACCTTTTATTTAGCCTCAAGTATGGAAGGAGGGTATCGTTCCACCTATCATTAACAACATTTGGTCCATCTCATTCCATCATCAAGTATGGGGGAGGTGTAACTCTCATATATTTTTTATTGACTAGTTAAAACTTTCGTCAAAATATTTTTGGCATGAAAGATAATAATTTTCCCTCACCGCACCATGAGCTTGTACGGTTACAACAGGGAAGCTTTTGAATAAATTTTGAGATGGCACAAGAAAGTCTAAGTTAGGAGTGGCCGGTAAATACCACATATAGGTAGGTATGGTGGACTCGTTGATGAATTCCGCTTAGTGCGAGTGAAGGCTAGCAAAATACTGGGAAGCGGCCAACTAGAGAGCAATAATTGTCATAATCATGCAGAGCGACAAAGTAACATTGAATCGGGCATGAAAGTGATATAACTATTCTGAAATAAAAAGGTCATCAAGGCATAACAGACTTTTGAGTCTTAACATGCGTGAACATGTGATACGTCCAAAACGTATCTATAATTTCTGCTTGCTCCATGCCTCTTTTGTGTGATATTGCTATGATATTGATGAACTTCCATACACTTTTGATCATATTTGGACTAACCTATTAACTCAGTGCACCCCAGTTCCAGTTACTGTTTTCTGTTGTTTTTCTATTTCAGGTTTCCCCCATATTAAAAATGCTCCAAAAATTCGGGAAAATACAATAAAAAATCAGCGCAACAGAAGCTTCGGGAATCACCGAGGGGGGGGGGGCAGAGGGGACCCACCAGGTCCCCAGGCTCCCTCCTGGCGCGCCCTAGGGTGGGGCCGCGCCAGGGGGCCGCCTGGACCCCTGGTGGCCCCCCGGGCTGCCCCCCTTCGCCCATATATTCCTCTTGACGTGAAACCCCCGTGCCGGGAACCCTTTTTCGTGATCTCTCCTCTGTTCCTCCGCCGCCGCGCTTCCAAGATTGGGAGCACCAGAAGACCTCTTCCCGGCACCCTGCCGGAGGGAGGAACCACCTCCGAGAGCTTCTCCACCACCATGGATGCTTCTCGGATGAACCGTGAGTAGTCCACATTGGACCATGGGTATATGATCAGTAGCTATGTGATGTTCTCCTCCCCTCTTTGTTCTTCATGGATTAGACCTCGTGAGCTGCCCTACATGATCGAGGCACATATGTAATATTTCTGCTGTTGCTATGCTGAGTTTGCTGGGATTCGATGGATTATGAGATTTTGTTCAGATTATGTTTGAGCAATATATTTGATTCTCCTCTTTTATATTTATGTTCTAAAGTAATTCTTGCATGTTCTCCATCGCTGTTTATTGCTTTGGCCAAGTAGTAGGTAGTGACTCCAAGAGGGAGCGTTATGCATGATTGTGGGTTCATGCCCTCTGATGACTAGCTTGAGTGACAGAAACATGAGTCTAGGGGATGTGCTGTTGCCACAAGGGAGAAAACAATGGTGCTTGTACTTGCGGGTGCAAGGATTGTTTACTTTACGCAAAGTTCTTTAATGCAGTTGTCCGTTGCTTTGAGTTTACACTTTGGGTGGGATTCGCAACTTAATACCAGCGAGATGTTCTGGATAGATATCTCAAGGTGGATGATTAGTAGGTAGATGCAGATGGATTTCGGTCTACTTGATTTGGCGTACCGCCCAAGCTTTTGAGCCTCTTCCTTTCTTTGTAGCATAGTTAGCATTGATTTGCGCTCATAATCCTGTCAATTGCCAAGCTGTTATTTGTTTACCTCGCATGGCTATTTTATCGTCTTTTGGGAGAGAGACATCACTAGTGAACAAGATAGGACCCCTTTCCATATTTCCAATACTGTTTAGACCCGCTATCAATTTATTGCTTTATTTACTTTTCCGTTGCTATCACTATCATTATTATCCCGTGCGTTTTATCCTTTGTAAACAACAAGGCCGGAGGAATTGACAACTCCTCTGTACTCGTTGGGCGCAAAGCTATCTGTTGTGTGTGCAGGTCCAGGTAAAGTTAGCAACCTCGGTTGTGAACGGCGGCATTGTTCACTTTACCACCTACTTGTCGTCATTGGGGTCCTACTGGTTCGATACTCTACCTTAGCATCTTTGCTAAGTGAAATTTGCTGCTACGCTACATCTCAACCTTCCACTTTGGGTAAACGAACGAGGGGCGAGAAGTAAACTCTCGTAACAACAAAGAAATTTCTGGCGCCGTTGCCAGGGACTCCACTCTTCAAGATAGGGGAGTTGCACACTATCTTTTATCTTTGCTTTTTAGTCTTGTTAGTTTACCTTTTAGCTTTTGCTTTAGTGTCCTTTATCAAAAATCCAAAAAATAATAATAGTTTGTCTAGTTCCTTACTTTCCAATCAATGTCTGACTTCTTTGAAACCAGATCTTACTGGCATGGAGGATTCACCGAGGATCAGCAAAAGTGGTACAAGGAACACCGCTTGTCTCAAAAGGGGATACACTTATGGAAACAAATACCAGTTGTATGAGTATGCTAGAAACTTGTGCTCAATATATAATATATCTTTCTGCAGGGATGAATCTTGTTGCTTTATGAGGCACAAACACCTTGCTTTTCAATGTGAGTACAATGATGATGAAACCTTAGCTTCTTATGCTAAGAGAAATTATGATTTTGATGATGCAGAGCAAATAGAAGAATTTGTTGCTTATAAGGGTGTGATACGTCTCAAACGTATCTACTTTTGCAAACACTTTTGCTATTTTTTTCCCTCATTCTTGCATGATTTGGACGAAACTAACCCGTACTAACGCTGTTTTCAGCAGAGCTGCCTGTATGGTTTTTGTTGTGCGCAAGAAAATGGATTTTTCGACGTCTCAGAAAATTCCCAGAAAAATATCAGAAAATCCACGCACCCGAAGGAGCCAGATGCCAGAAGTGGGACCAGAGGGGAGCCCAGGGGGCCCCAGGCGCCCCCCTGGCGCGGCCAGGTGTGGGGCCGCGCCCTCTGGCCGCCTGGGGGACTCCTCCCTCCTCTAGTGCCCTACCGAGACTCCTATTTATTCCTGTGACGGGAAAACCCCGAAACAGAAGTCGATTTCCCAATTCTCGTCGCGGATCCGCCGTCACCCTCTATTCTTCTCCGGGAGGGCTAATCTGGAGGTTGTTTTGGCCTCCGGTGAGGGGAGATCATCGTCATCATCATGACCACTCCATCCTCCCTCCATGACTTCTCCATCCATGTGTGAGTAATTCCCTGCTGTAGGCAAATGGGATGGTAGGGATTGGATGAGTTAGATCATGTAATAGTTTATCAGATTGTTGGGGGCATGTTGCCTATCATCTAGATTGTTGTTTATCATCTTTGCTTTAACTTGTTGCTCTTAATGCTTTTCACTTTGGGCCCGAGTGCCATGATGTCAGATCTGAACCCTATGTGTTTTCATGAATATATTTGTGTTCTTGATCCTATCTATGAGTTGTATGCACCTGTTATAGTCCGGAACCGGCGATCCCAAAGGTGACAGCTTCGGACACCAAAGGGGAGGGAAAAATTATATTGAAAATTTCCATGCCGGGAGTGACCCAGAGGTACCTGGGGCTGACCAGGGGAGGCCACCAGTGGCCCAGGCGGCCAGCTGGCGCGGCCTGGCCCCTGGCCGCGCCCACAGGGCGCCTGGGGCCCACAGGCCCCACCTCCAGGTATGTCTTCTTCCTCCTCCCTTCTCTCTCTCCAAAAACATGAGTTCTGCACTTTGTTCTTGTGTTCTTGCTGCTCTCCGTCCAGAATTTTGATCTCTCTCTACAGCCCACCGTTCGAGCTGAGATTTTGAGCAAATACTCCCTGGTATGTAACTCCTTCACCCCTCCAATTAGATTTTTGATTGGTGGCCTCATTTCTGAGTATTTAGTAGCTCTTGGTGCTGTTCATATGAGCTTGCATGCATGTGTAGAATTTTATTTTCCAAGTTTTGATGCAAGTTTATGCCTTAGGTAAGTGAGTAGAGTGGTTTGCCTCAACTCACTTTATTTAAATCCTTGTTTTTGTGAATTGTATTTTTTTCTTCAGAAATGAGTTTCTTTGGAAAAGCAAAGGGGTGGCTTGGGAGGAAGAAGCCCGAGCGCTCCGATCGAGTCACTAGAGCTGCAGCTTCACCCTCAGCAGTTAGGTTTTGTGATATAATAGGTGTGCCGAACGTTGGTCAGACGGCTAAGATGACCATGCAGCCTTCCGGGCTGAGGACCCTCTTCAACTCCCTTTGCTTCCAGGAGGAGACCGACATTCGGCGCACAAAGATTTCCAACATCTTGTTTCCACACCTCAGATGGTCCTTCAACGAAATTCAGTTCGATGAGTTCGTGGCTAATTACCAGCCACATAACCCCATGGAGGGGGTTGTGCCCGATGAGGAGGAGCATGGTGAGTTCACACCTTTCCAGGGAGAGACCTTCACCGAGCATGGCGAGGGGTCTTCTTCCGCTTGGAGCGCAGGACCTTCCTCATGGGAGGACCCGGGGACTTTGGTGTACGCACCGGAGGGCTCATACGACTCCTGGACTTACCATTACCCCGGAGCAGGAGGCTCCTGGGGGCAGTAGCTGCTACCAACTTAGGCCAAAAGCCTAAGCTTGGGGGCGTACGTTCCCTTCTCACCTTTCCATTGTATTATCTGTTTTCATTTGATTCTCTTTGATCTTTTCGAAGTTTTTGCCCGTTCTTCTTTGTTCTTTTATTTTGCAAAAACAACAAAAAGATTTCTCTTTTCTTTTTCTTTCGCTAAATCTTTGAAAAAACCCAAAAATATTTTCTTTTCTCTCTTTAGTTTGCTTTGTTGCAGAGTTCAGCTCGAGTCCGTGATGGCATTTTCACTTGATTATATTTTTCTACGTTCAATCGTGCAAGCGACAAGGCAGTGATGACGAAGATCGACGAAAGGGATGCAACAAGGAAAACCGGTATGAACTCTTTTCGTTTCTACTTTTGTACATATGCCTGTACTTATGATTTAGAGACCAGCTTGTAGCGAAATAGTGCTATGTTTACAATGCTTTCCCAGTTGTTCATGCTTTCGTTGTGGCTAATCCCAAATAGCTAGAGTACATAATGTGTTGTTTAAATGATTTACATGCATTGCATTGTTCATGGTTTGGCATACTGAAGTGGTATTTCCCTTTGGAGAATTCTTGGATTGACTTGGCACATGCTTACACATGTTTATGACTGAAAAGTCTACTTTGCCTTGATGATCTTTGAGTTTCAGAATAGTCATATAATTTTCATGCCCAATTCAATGTTACTTTGTCGCTCTGCATGATTATGACTATTATTGCTCTCTAGTTGGTCGCTTCCCAGTCTTTTGCTAGCCTTCGCTCGCACTAAGCGGATTTCTGCTTGTGCATCCAAAATCCTTGAAACCAGTTTTTCCATATGAGTCCACCATACCTTCCTATGTGGTATTTACCGGCCATCTTAACGAAGACTTTCTTGTACCATCTCTAAATTATTCAAAAGCACTCCTGTGTTGTGCCTCTGTTTTAGCTCATGAGGAAGTAGTAGGTAATTCATGACCGTCTTATGTTAGACATGTTTTATTCCGGGATTGCATGTCTAATTTGCAAACCCCTAATACGAGGAGGGACTGGCATGAATGCGCCCAGCTCACAAAAGATAATCACAACCAAGAAACCCTCCTTCACGCTTTGTCTATGAGAAATCAGAAAACTTTGGCAGTGATAAACAAAGGAGATTAAGGGGATGTGATCGTCTCCATCTTGGGAGCCGTTCCTTGAAACATGTCTAGCGTAAGAGGTGATTGAGTTGTCTACTAGCATTCATTGACGAAGCATGCACCTCCCAAAACACTTTTTATCTCCGTTTTCAAAACCAAGAGCTCTGGTACAAGTTTAGTCTTTGCTTCCATTCACGGGGTTTCAACCTTTCCATCAAACTCCACGGTTCCAGAGTCTCCACCTTATTTCTTCAAAGCACCAACTAGAGAACATAATTGTCATTCTGAGTGTAATGTGCATTGTCCCAAAGTACTACATTGTCTTTTTCATGATTGTGATATTTCTTATTCTGAAGTTATTAGTTCTAGTCTCCTTTAAAACTCTGGAGGAGTTTCTGCATTTATGTTTTGCTCCACTCATGGAGGCTAGCGAAATACCACTCTAGTATGTTCAAGCTTTGTGCATTGTAATCTTGTATTGATTTTCAGTAGCATATTATTTACTTTTAGTTGTTTATGATTGGTCACTTGAAAGAAGGATTGCTTCATGCATTGTCCTCATAGCATTGTTTTGATACTTGCTAAATTCTTTTCGTAGTACATGCTTATATACATCTATTGAAGCAAAAAGAGTTTGTCAAAGTTTTTTTGTCGCGTTCGGTTCGTTGTACTGAATTTCTTGAGGACAAGCAATATTCTAAGCTTGGGGGAGTTGATACATCTCAAACGTATCTACTTTTCCATGCACTTTTGCTATTGTTTTGCCCTCATTCTTGCATGATTTGGACGAAACTAACCCGGACTAACGCTGTTTTCAATAGAGCTGCCTGTATGGTTTTATTGTGTGTAGGAAAATGGATTTTTGGACGTCTCAGAAAATTAAGAGAAAAATATCAAAAAATCCACGCACCCGAAGGAACCAGATGCCAGAAGTGGGACCAGAGGGGAGCCCAGGGGGCCCCAGGCGCCCCCTGGCGCGGCCAGGGGTGGGGCCGCGCCCTCTGGCCGCCTTGGGGACTCCCCCCCTCCTCTGTTGCCCTACCGAGACACCTATTTATTCCCGTGACGGGAAAACCCCGAAACAGAAGTCGCTTTCCCAATTCTCGTCGCGGAGCTGCCGCCACCCTCCGTTCTTCTCCGGGAGGGCTAATCTGGAGGCTGTTTTGGCCCCCGGTGAGGGGAGATCATCGCCATCGTCATCATCATCACCACTCCATCCTCCCTCCATGACTTCTCCATCCATGTGTGAGTAATTCTCTGTTATAGGCAAAGGGGATGGTAGGGATTGGATGAGTTAGATCATGTAATAGTTTATCATATTGTTGGGGGCATGTTGCCTATCATCTAGATTGTTGTTTATCATCTTTGCTTCAACTTGTTGCTCTTAATGCTTGTCACTTTGGGCCCGAGTGCCATGAGTTCAAATCTGAACCCTATGTGTTTTCATGAATATATTTGTGTTCTTGATCCTATCTATGAGTTGTATGCACCTGCTATAGTCCGGAACCGACAATCCCAAAGGTGACAGCTTGGGACACCAAAGGGGATGGACTATAATTTGAGGATTCCGTGTATCCATTGATTGTTAATGCTTTGTTTCGGTGCTCTTTGACAGGAGCACCTTAATCTCCATAAGTTCCTTTTGGCCCCGTTTGTAGCGGGATGGTAGGACAAAAGATGTTGTGCAAGTTCTTATTGCAAGCACGTACAACTACCTGTGGGATAGATGCCTGATGTTTGATTTATGCCTACATGATCATTGCTTTTCTGTGTGCCTTGCCCCAAGTTAAATACATGTTGTGACTTATCCATGCAGCGCCCAACCATCCATCTCCCTAGCCTACAGTGTTTTAATTCTGCTGGTTACTAGTTTACTTTCGCTGTTTCACCACCGCTATTACCGTTGCTATCATCACTTCCATATCGCAGTTGCCACTAATATCTTGTTGCAAGTAAGTGTATCTCAGGTGCGGTGGAATTGACACCTCCACTGTTAAAGCTTGTGGATATTCTTTGGCTCCCCTTGAGTCGAATCAATAAATTGGGTTATTCTTACCCGCGAAAACTATCTTGATCCCCTGCAGTTGTGGGTTATCAGGGTGCCTATGAAATTACTTCTCTTATTAAAAATATTGATGATGCCCCTTACAAATATGAGAGTCTTTCTATACTTAACTATTGTTTGGAAAATTATGATGCAAATTATTATATTACTGATCATCTTGAGAGAATCTCTCCCCCAAAGGAAGAGACTAATGATTTGCAGGACTCTTTGGAAGAAGAAATTGCTAAACCTGAAAGCTCCTTGGATGAAAAAGAGGAGGAGAGTGACGAACAAAAAGTGGAAGAATGGAGCCATCCATGTCTACCTTCTAATGAGAGTAACTCTTTGACTCTTACCTTATATGAATGTTATGATCCTATGGATTCTTTTGAAATATCCCTTTTTGATGAAGTTGATGCCTTCTATACTTTTGGCCAAGATGCCACTATAGATGATGCTTACGAATATGAACTTGCTATAGTTCCTTACGTTAAGCATGAAATTGTTGCTATTGCACCCACACTTGATTGTCCTATTATCCTTTTGAAATCTCCAACTCATATTCCGGAGAACTATGCTCTTATTAAGGATCAATGTGATGGGATGCATTTATCTTATGTTCCTAAAGACCGGGTTGAAAACTATACACGTGTGCTTGTAGGTCATGCACAACATGATTTATGTGATATTTATATTCTTGATGTTGTTCATGATACTACTAAAAATTACTTTGAGAAGGGAAAGTTTGGTTGTAGAAACTTCCATGTTGCAAAAACACCTCTCTTCATGTTGCAAGTTTTGAAATTGTTCCTGTTCCACCTTTCTATGTATGTCACTTTGTGTTTCTTTGACTTATTTTCTTACAAGATGCCAATGCATAGGAAGTGGGTTAGGCTTAAATGTATTTCATATTTGCTTCTTGATGCTCTCTTTTGCTTCAAATTCTTATTCTTATGAGAGCATCTTCTATAATCTTTATGCCTAGCTTAAAGGCGTAAAAGAAAGCGCTTTCGGGAGGCAGCCCGCAACGAATTTAGGTCTTCCTTTTTTTCTTCTGTTTTTAGTGGTCTTGATGATTTTTAATGCTGTAGAAATATCATTGTATCTTTACTTTTCAAGCTTTGTGCCATTTATAGCCTCATACGACAAGGGAAGTGAAAGTTGTGACATGCTGTCCAGAAAACAGATTCTGTCCTCGTGACTAGAAAAATCACAAAAAAAATCCTAGTTCTTATTTTTGAGCTGAAATTTTTACACAGCGTGTTCTATACAATTACGGAACTTTCGTATGTTCAAAGTTTTTTTATTTGAGTTGCAGAACTATCCCTAAAAAATTCTTTACTACCTGCTGGTCTGTTTTTCACAGATTCTGTCCTATTTTGCCTTTCCTTCGTTTTGCAAACCTTAAGCTTGCTTTTTCTTTGCAAAAACTTTTTGGCAATCTTGAGAAACAGTAGCTCTTCAAGATTATCTTTATTTCCAGTAGAGAAAAATAATAATTTTTTATGGGTACTAACCTCGCTAATCAGATTATGATGAGTTACGTATGAAGGGAGTTTTCAAGTGTGCGAGGGAAGACGATGAAAGAAGATTCAGGAGTGTCAAGCGCTCAAGCTTGGGGATGCCCCCATGCACCCCCAAGAAATATTCAAGGAGACTCAAGCGTCTAAGCTTGGGGATGCCCCTGTGCATCCCCTTCTCCATCAACAATTATCAGTTCGTCTCTCGTTTCACTATATTTTTATCACTTCATGCGTTATGTGCTATGCTTGGAGCGTCTCGCTCTTAGGTTTTATTTTTAGGTTTCTTTAGCTTTGCTTGCTGTTCATAACAAGTTAGAACCCAACTTTCTTTGTGTGGGAGAGAAACACGCTCCACTTTCAAAATCTAGAACACAACATAGGATTCTTCATGTTTATCTTTGCTGTGTGTGTTCTCTATCTTTTTCATAGCTACTGTCATGTTTAGCTCTTAGTTTTCATGCTTATCTTTTTAAAGATCTTTTTTTTAGTTTGTTGCAGGAACTCTCTTGAGTTTTCATGTTTATCTTTATTAGAGAGTTTGCCTGTTCCACTGAGTTTTGTGTCTTGACTTGAAATAGGTAATTGAGGTTGCTATTCCTTTGTAGTAGTAACTTGCAATAGTTTTGAGGTATTTTTTTGAGTAATGTTTGGAGTTTTGGTGTCAAGAGCTTTAGCCTATTAGTGATAGATGTTGTATTTTGGGCAATCCGTGTTTATTTTTCAAAACTTACAAATTAGTTGAGAACTTTCTCTACTAGATGGATCACTACTCTTCTGAGGGGTCGAATATTAGAGTACACTCACGTACCATGAGTCGAGGATGCGCAAGGATAAACAAACCCCCATACACTCCTCCTCTGGGTACTTGTCTCTTTGTGAAATCTCCTTATTAGATTGAGAGTTACCGATAATAAGTGCATGAGTTCTTCAGACTAATGTGAGTATTCGAAAGTTGACACTTCCACCTTCCCATATTTTTCCAGCATCTCCTGTGCCGTGCATTGCTTTCTTCTCACTCCGAGAGT
Organism: Bromus sterilis; assembly: GCA_950022295.1. Lineage (NCBI taxonomy): Eukaryota > Viridiplantae > Streptophyta > Magnoliopsida > Poales > Poaceae > Bromus > Bromus sterilis. The sequence continues at coordinate 337,726,866 of OX465596.1, read as the reverse complement.
TGGCGTCCACCTTCGCCGGTACATCCAAACCCTTGGCATGATACGCTCTGTCATCATAAACCTCCTTATAGCTTTCCTCAAAACAGCCACCATACCTACCTACCAAGGCATTTCCATAGCCTTTCCAAGATATATTGCCATGCAACATCCATCCTCTCATGACTTGATCTTCATGTCATACATGCTACTTGCTTGATTGATGAGCCGCATGCTAGTTGGGCCTTGCCGTAATAATTGCTACATGACGCGCTAGTATCATTGCATATCTTGCTACACTGGCAGAGGCATACATTTGCATACATCATGATAGTTACATCTTCTTTATGATTTGAGTACTTTTGTACAGTGTGAAAGATCTTCTATACTTTTTGTAATATATAGAGTGTTGCCCCTAAAGTGAGGAAAAGATCCCAAAGAGGAAAAAAATCAAAAGATCCCAAAGAGGACAAAATTAAAAGATCTCAAAGAGGACAAATGAGAGAAATAGAAAGAGCCAGTGAGGCCACCAAAAAATACAAAAAATAGAAAAAAATAGAAAAAGAAATAAAAAGAGAAAACGGGGCACACTACTATTCCTTTTGAGAGATCCACACTCGTACTCCCTTTTATATCTTGTACTCCATAGAGATTATCATTTATGCATATAGCTATGTGGGGACCTTCACACTATAGAACTTGGCTTGTATATTCCAATGATGAGCCTCCTCAAATGAGCTCTAGGTCTTCTTGAGCAAGCAAGTTGGATGCACCCCCACTAGTTCCATTGGAGAGCTTACCTTAGCTCATATGTACATCCGTTGCATGGCAATCCTTACTCCTCACATCATATCTATCATTTGGCTTTCTCTCGCCTATGATTGTCCTCATTGATGTGAGCCTTTCACACCATTTTTGTCTTCCTCCTCCACCATATTCTCTCTTTGCCATCATAAGTGTCAACTTTCTTGCTTACACTCATCCATTGCATGAGTTCTCAAAATGTCGAAAAGGAGTGGATCATTTTGACTTGTACCTGGCTAGTGGTTGATACGGTGAGGACCTCTCACTCCTCGTTGGTTACCCCAAGTGGAAGGTGAGATGTAGCGTAGCAGCAAATTTCCCTCGGTAAAGATACCAAGGTTATCGAACCAGTAGGACTCCAAGAGATACAAGAAGGTGTCACGGCGCTTGACGTGGACCTGCACACAGCAACAAATAACTTTTCTCCCAACGAGTACAGAGGAGTTGTCAATTCCTCCGGCCTTGCTGTTTACAAAGGATCAACGCAAGAGATAATAATAGTGGGAACTGAAAGTAAACTAAGCACACAAACAGTAATGTGAAGATGGACCGGAGTCCCATGATTTTCACTAGTGATGTCTCTCTCCCAAAAGACGATAAAAGTGCTAGCGAGGTAAACAAATCACAGCTAGGCAATTGACAGAATTATGAAGGCACCACAATGCTAACTATGCTGCAAACAAAGGAAGGGCTCAAAAGCAATGGGCAGTACGCCAAGGTAAGTAGACCAAAATCCAACTGCATCTACTACGAATCATCCACCTTGAGATATCTATCTAGAACATCTCGCTGGTATTAAGTTGCGAATCCCACCCAAAGTGTAAACTCAAAGCAACAGACAACTGCATTAAAAGAACTTTGCGTAAAGTAAACAATCCTTGCACCCGCGGATACAAGCACCGTTGTTTTATCCCTGGTGGCAACAACACATCCCCTAGTCTCATGTTTCTGTAACTCAAGCTAGAGATCAAGGGGTTGAACCCACAATCAAGCATAACGCTCCCTCTTGGAGTTGCAATAAATCACTTGGCCAAAGTAAAATACGGCAACAGAGAACATGCAAGAATTTACTCAAGAACAAAATATAAAAGAGAAGAACCAAATATATTACTCATCACAATCTGAACATAGTCTCATAATCCATCAGATCCCAGCAAACTCAGCATAGCAACAGCAGAAATTACAGAAGTGCCTCGATCATGTGAGGCAGCTCACGAGGTCTCGAAAGTGGAAGCACAAAGAGGGGAGAGAAGTACATCACATCGCTACTGGTCACGGACCTATGGTCCAAGGGGGACTACTCACGGTACATCCGGAAGGCGTCCAAGGCTATGGATGGTCTCCCGGAGGGGGTTCCTCCTCCCGGCAGGGTGCCGCGGCAGCTTCTACAGGCAGCCCCGATCTAGAAACGGCGGCGGCGGCGGTACAGAGGCGAGTTCGCGGAAAAGAGATCGATATTAGGGGTTTCCACCCCGAGGGCTAAATATAGGCGGATGGGGGTGTCGAGGGGACCCACCAGGCAGCCAGGAGGCCTCCTGGCGCGGCCTAGGGTGGGGCCGCGCCAGGGATCCTCCTGGTCTCCTGGTGGTGGCCCCCCTCCGCTGCCTTGGTGATTCCGGAAGCTTCCGGGTCGCTGATTTTTTATCTGATTTTTCCGGATTTTTGGAGCACTTTTAATGGCCTGAAAACTTGAAATACAAAAACAACAGAAAACAGCAACTGGCATCTGGGTGCACTTGGTTAATAGATTAATCCAAATATGCTCAAAAGTGTATGAAAGTTCAAGCAAATCATGGCAAAGTCACACAAAACATGCATGGAGCAAGCAAAAATTATAGATACGTTTGGGACATATCAACATCCCCAAGATTAATTCCTGCTTGTCCTCGAGTAGGTAAATGATAACAAGCATAATTTCTGTGGTGACATGCCACACAACCATATAAGGACTTTTAAGTAAAGAAATCAAAGCATGCAATTCAATTCAAGTCTTAACAAGCAAGAGTCTATATTAGCATTGACACAAGCAAGAAAAGAACAAAAGGTGCAAGAGCTCTCGCTGTCCGTGACTCGAATGTCTCCAGATGGTGTTTTCGTGCAAGCAGAGGGATAGGGAATAAGAGATGAAAAATAGTTGTTGAGAACTACTATCTAGTAAAGTTTTACACTTAGTCTCTTTTGGATTCTTATCTTGACTTGTCCCCAGACCACTAGTCAGGTACAAGTCAAACTGATCCACTCCCTTTCGATATTTTGAGCACTCATGCAATGGATGAGCATGAGCAAGAAAGTTGACACCTAAAAGGAAAAACAGAAAGAAGGTGGAGGAGGAAGACAAAATGGTGTGAAAGGCTCACATCAATGAGGACAATCATATGCGAGAGAAGGACATATGATAGATATGATGTGAGGAGTAGGGATTGCCATGCAACGGATGGACATGTGAGCTAAAAGCTCTCCAAGGGAACTAGTGGGGGTGCATCTAACTTGCTTGCTCAAGAAGACCAAGAGCTCGTTTGAGGAGGCTCATCATTGGAATATACAAGCCAAGTTCTATAGTGTGAAGGTCCCCACATAGCTATATGCATGATTATGATCTCTATGGAGTACAAGGGATAGAGGATGAAGTACTAGTGTGGATCTCTCAAAAGGAATACTAGTGTGCCCCCTTCTCTCTTTTTATTTTTCTTTTTCTCTCTTTTTCTATTTTTTTGTATTTTTTGGTGGCCTCAATGGCTCTTTCTATATAACTCTCATTTGTCCTCTTTGGGATCTTTTGATTTTGTCCTCTTTGGGATCTTTTACTCACTTTAGGGGCAACACTCTATATTTTGCAAGAATATAGGAGATCTTTCACTCTTTACAAAGGTACTCACATAAAGAAGATATAACTATCATGATGCAAATTTATGCCTCTGCCAGGATAGCAGGATATGCAATGATACTAGCGCGTCATGTAGCAATGATTAGGGCAAGGCCCAACTAGCATGCGACTCATCGATCAAGCAAGTAGCATGTATGACATGAAGATCATGTTATGAGAAGGTGGATGTTGCATGGCAATGTATCTCGGAAAGGCTATGGAAATGCCTTGTAGGTAGGTATGGTGGATGTTTTGAGGAAAGATATAAGGAGGCTTATGATGACAGAGCGTATCGTGCCAAGGGTTCGGATGCACCGGCGAAGTATGCGCCAACTCTCAAGGTGAGAAAGGGCAATGCACGGTACCGAAGAGGCTAGAAAAAGTATAGGTGGGTGGAAGTGGCAACTTTCGAATACTCACATTAGTCTGAAGAACTCATGAACTTATTATCGGTAACTCTCAATCTAATCAGGAGGTTCAAAAAGAGACAAGTACCCCGAGGAGGAGTGTATGGGGATTGGTTATCCTTGCGCATCCTCGACTCATGGTACGTGAGTGTACTCTAATATTCGAACCCTCCAGAGGTTAGTGATCCATCTAGTATCTAGAGTTCTCAACAGAGGTTTTTGGTTTTCGAAAAACACACGGATTTCCCAAAATATGACATCTATCACTAATAGGCTCGAGCTCTTGACACCAAAAGTTCAAACATTACTCTAGTCAATACCTCAAAACTATTGCAAGTTACTACTACAAAGAGAAAAGCAACTTCAACTACCTACTTCTAGTCAAGACACAAAACTCAGTGCAACAGGCAAACTCTCTAACAAGATAAAACATGAAACCTATAGAAAGTTCAACCTAAAAAAAAAAGCTCTAGAAAAACTAAAGCACTACAACTAAACAAAGCAGCAGCTAAGAAAAGAAAAAGAACAACTCACAGCTAAAAGAATAAGCATGCAAATCCTATGAGGAGTTCTAGTTCAAGCGGAGCGTGTATCTCTCCCAGACAAAAGAGTAAGCTGGGGTCTAACTTGTTATGAACAGCAAACAAAGCTAAAGAAAACTAAAAAACAAAACCTAAGAGCGAGACGCTCCAAGAATAGCACATAACGCATGAAGTGATAAAAATATAGTGCAACGAGAGACGAACTGATAATTGTTGATGAAGAAGGGGATGCACGGGGGAATCCCCAAGATTAGACGCTTGAGTCTCCTTGAATATTTCTTGGGGGTGCACATGGGCATCCCAAAGCTTGAGCATTTGACACTCCAAGATCTTCTTTCATCATCTTCCATCGCGCACTTGAAAAATCCCTCCATACATAACTCATTGTAGACTGATTAGAGAGGTTAGTGCCCTACTAAAATAATTTTTCCTCTACTGGAAATAAACATAACCTTGTAGAGCTACTGTTTCTCAAGATTTCCAAAAAGTTTTTGCAAATAAAAAGCAAGCTTAAGGTTTGCGAAACGAAGAAAAGGCAAAACAGGACAGAATCTGTGAAAAACAGACCAGGAGGTAGAAACGAATTTTTTAGGGGTACTTCTGCAACTCAAATAAAAAAACTCAGAACATATGAAAGTTTCATAATTTTATATAGCATGCTGTGTAAAAAATTCAGCTCAAAAATATGAACTGGGATTTTCCCATGATTTTTCTAGTCACGAGGACAGAATCTGTTTTCTGGACAGCATGTCACAACTTTCACTTCCCTTGTCGTATGAGGCTATAAAAGGAACAAAGCTTGAAAAGTAAAGATATCATGATGTTGCTACAGTAGTAACAATCATCAATACCACTAAAAACAGAAGAAAAGCAAAAATAAAAACCTAAATTCGTTGCGGGCTGCCTCCCGAAAGCGCTTCTTTAAAGCCATTAGCTAGGCTTAATGCAATAAGATCAAGTTGTATCTATTGAACCATCATCACGATCATCAAAAAGCTCTTCAATAGTACAACTAGTCTTAATAGGTTTCTCAAATAAAGGACGAATGAAAATTCTTCTTGGAATAAAATCAAAAGGAGGGAAATCAATTGGAGTTTCATTAAAGTTAAAGATAGGTTTCTCCTCCAAAGTTTTCACCGTTTCAACTCTCTTGGCAATGGGTGTGTTTGCTTTAGCTCGAGGAACCTTGGGGACATAAACGAACTTAGGTTCCTTCTTTGCCGGAGTTTCATCCTTTTTGGTTTTGATTGAGTAAAAGTTAGTTCCTAGAGTTTCAATAACTTCCTCAATCTTTTCTATCCTAGAAGACTTCTCATCAAGGGATTTAATAGTCTCCAAAGTTTTGACAATTTTCTGCATGGAGTTATCTAGCCTATTCAAATTCCCTTGAATCTTACGATCCAACTCATTCACCCTAATACTTGGCATATCTAGCTCTATTTTTTCAAGTTTTCTCATAATGTGAGCTAAAGTAATGTCCTCCTTAATACTAACAACTGGGAGACTTCCAACAAGATTTTCAATAACATGAAGGGCTTCCCAAACTGGAGCCTCTATGAAGTTCCCATTGATAGCAGTGTCTAGAAGAAACCTATTACAAGAAGTGATCCCAACTTAAAAATTTCTAAGCAAGATAGTAGTGGATTGCTTCTTGGTGGATCTTTTTTGAGAATCATTAATTCTATACCAAGCATCTTTCAAACTTTCACCACCTCTTTGAGTAAAGGTAAGTACTTCTGCCTCACCAAAGGCAAAAGGACCAGCCATAGTGGTAACTACTGAAAAGGTAACAGGTATTTTTGGTATTTTTGATAAGGGACACAAAAGTAAAAACTGAAAGGTAAACTAACAAGACTAAAAAGCAACGATAAAAGATAGTGTGCAAATCCCCTATCTTGTAGACTGGAGTCCCCGGCAACGGCGCCAGAAATTGGCTTGATATGGTGAGGATCTCTCATTCCTCGTTGTTTATCCCAAGTGGAAGGTGAGATGTAGCGTAGCAGCAAATTTCCCTCGGTAAAGATACCAAGGTTATCGAACCAGTAGGACTCCAAGAGATAAAAGAAGGTGTCACGACGCTTGACGTGGACCTGCACACAGCAACAAATAACTTTGCTCCCAACGAGTGCAGAGGAGTTATCAATTCCTCCGACCTTGCTGTTTACAAAGGATCAACGCAAGAGATAATAATAGTGGCAACTGAAAGTAAACTAAGGACGCAAACAGTAATGTGAAGATGGACCGGATTCCCGTGATTTTCACTAGTGATGTCTCTCTCCCAAAAGACGATAAAAGTGCTAGCGAGGTAAAGAAATCACAGCTGGGCAATTGACAGAATTATGAAGGAACCGCAATTCTAACTATGCTGCAAAGAAAGGAAGGGCTCAAAATCAATGGGAAGTACGCCAAGGTAAGTAGACCGAAATCCAACTGCATCTACTACGAATCATCCAACTTGAGATATCTATCTAGAACATCTCGCTGGTATTAAGTTGCGAATCCCACCCAAAGTGTAAACTCAAAGCAACAGACAACTACATTAAAAGAACTTTGCATAAAGTAAACAATCCTTGCACCCGCGGATACAAGCACCGTTGTTTTATCCCTGGTGGCAACAACACATCCCCTAGTCTCATGTTTCTGTCACTCAAGCTAGACATCAAGGGGCTGAACCCACAATCAAGCATAACGCTCCCTCTTGGAGTTGCAACAAATCATTTGGCCAAAGTAAAATACGGCAACGGAGAACATGCAAGAATTTACTCAAGAACAAAATATAAAAGAGAAGAACCAAATATATTACTCACCACAATCTGAACATAGTCTCATAATCAATCAGATCCCAGCAAACTCAGCATAGCAACAACAGAAATTACAGAAGTTCCTCGATCATGTGAGGCAGTTCACGAGGTCTCGAAAGTGGAAGCACAAAGAGGGGAGAGAAGTACATCACATAGCTACTGGTCACGGACCCATGATCCAAGGGGGACTACTCACGGTACATCCGGAAGGCGTCCATGGCTATGGATGGTCTCCCGGAGGGGGTTCCTCCTCCCGACAGGGTGCCGGGGCAGCTTCTCCAGGCAGCCCCGATCTAGAAACGGCGGCGGCGGTGGTACAGAGAGGAGTTCGGAGAAAAGAGATCGATATTAGGGGCTTCCACCCGAGGGCTAAATATAGGCGGATGGGGGTGTCGAGGGGACCCACCAGGCAGCCAGGAGGCCTCCTGGCGCGGCCTAGGGTGGGGCCGCGCCAGGGACCCTCCTGGTCTCCTGGTGGTGGCCCCCCTCCGCTGCCTTGGTGATTCCGGAAGCTTCCGGATCGCTGATTTTTTATCAGATTTTTCCGGATTTTTTGGAGCACTTTTAATGGCCGGAAAACCTGAAATACAAAAACAGCAGAAAACAACAACTGGCAGCTGGGTGCACTGGGTTAATAGATTAGTCCAAATATGCTCAAAACTGTATGAAAGTTCAAGCAAATCATGGCAAAGTCACACAAAACATGCATGGAGCAAGCAGAAATTATAGATACGTTTGGGACGTATCAGTGGTCTGGGGATGAGTCAAGATAAGATTCCAAAGAAGACCAAGTGTGAAACTTTAGTAGATTGAGTTCACAACACAAAAATACTTTCTCTCGTATATCCCTATCCCCTTTCATGCACGCAAACACCATCTGGAGACATTCGAGTCACGGACAGCGAGAACTCTTGCACCTTTGTGTTCTTATGTTGCTTATTTCAATGCTAAATATAGACTCTTGCCTGTTATGACTTGAATTGAATTACATGCCTAGATTGCTTTACTTAAAAGTTCTTATATGGTTGTTAGCATGTCATCACATAAATTATGCTTTTATCAATTACCTAATCGTGGACGAGCAGGAATTAAGCTTGGGGATGTTGATACGTCCAAATCGTATCTATAATTTCTGCTTGCTACATGCCTCTTTTGTGTGATATTGCTATGATATTGATGAACTTCCATCCACTTTTGATCATATATGGACTAACCTATTAACTCAGCGCACCCCAGTGCCAGTTCCTGTTTTCTGCTGTTTTTCTATTTCAGGTTTCCCCCATATTAAAAATGCTCCAAAAATTTGGGAAAATACAATAAAAAAATCAGCGCAGCAGAAGCTTCGGGAATCACCGAGGGGGGGGGGCAGAGGGGACCCACCAGGGCCCCAGGCGCCCTCCCGACGTGCGCCAGGGGGCCGCCTGGTGGCCCCCCTGGCTGCCCCCCTTCGCCCATATATTTCTCGTGACGTGAAACCCCCTTGACGGGAACCCTTTTTTGCGATCTCTCCTCTGTTCCGCCGCCGCCGCGCTTCCAATATCGGGAGCACTAGAAGACCTCTTTCCGGCACCCTGCCGGAGGGAGGAACCACCTCCGGGAGCTTCTCCACCACCATGGATGCTTCCCGGATGAACCGTGAGTAGTCTATGATCAGTAGCTATGTGATGTTATCCTCCCCTCTTTGTTCTTCATGGATTAGACCTCGTGAGTTGCCCTACATGATCGAGTCACATATGTAATATTTCTGCTATTGCTATGCTGAGTTTGCTGAGATCCGATGGATTATGAGATTATGTTGAGATTGTGTTTGAGTAATATATTTGATTCTCCTCTTTTATATTTATGTTCTAAAGTAATTCTTGCATGTTCTCTGTTGTTGTTTATTGCTTTGGCCAAGTAGTAGGTAGTGACTCCAAGAGGGAGCGTTATGCATGATTGTGGGTTCATGCCCCCTGATGACTAGCTTGAGTGACAGAAACATGAGTCTAGGGGATGTGTTGTTGTCACAAGGGAGAAAACAACGGTGCTTGTACTTGCGGGTGCAAGGATTGTTTACTTTACGCAAAGTTCTTTAATGCAGTTGTTTGTTGCTTTGAGTTTACACTTTGGGTGGGATTCTCTACTTAATACCAGCGAGATGTTCTGGATAGATATCTCAAGGTGGATGATTAGTAGGTAGATCCAGATGGATTTCGGTCTATTTGATTTGGTGTACCGCCGAAGCTTTTGAGCCTCTTCCTTTCTTTGTAGCATAGTTAGCATTGGTTTGCGCACATAATCCTGTCAATTGCCCTGCTGTTATTTGTTTACCTTGCATGGCTACTGACGGGGATCAACCCCGGCAAATCCCATGGTCAGGGACCCTGGGTTAGTCATAGATATGGCACAGGTTGGACGATACTCGTCGGCTAACAGGAGAAGCACTTCCTGCTCGATATTATTACTTGAGGGGGCGATTACAATGGAGGCCAAGGCGAGTTCTCGCAAGGCTAGGATGAGTAGATGCGTATTGAGATTCCTCTGGACGTCTCCCCTCCTAGCCTTTATATACTAGGCTAAGTCTCGGGGAGTCCGTGCTAGGTTACATAGGTAGTTTCCTAATTCTAGTCCTTCCTTGTACGCCAAGTTGCACCTTCCATGTTAGTCGCGAACTCCTACGTCGGTGCTTGGTTGGGCCAATCGCGGGCCTGTCGTAGGTTCCCAGCGGGCCTTCTATCTTCACACGCACCAGGTAGTCTCACATGTAGGAGTCGTGGGGTCACCCCCTCGTCAGTAGCCCCCGAGTTCCTGGGGGACTCGAAGAGTCGGGTAGGGACTCGAATTCATCTGCGCCTTTATTGTTTGTAAGCGTGGCATCGCCACGGGTGATAACCCTCAACTGTAGGGGATCGAGATAGTCTTCGCGGGCAAGATAACCCAATTTATTGATTCGACACTTGGGGACAAAAAGAATATGTACGGGCTTTGAAAATTGAGTTGTCAATTCAACTAAACCTGAAATAAACACTTGCTTGCACAAAGGTATTAGTAGCAACTGTGATATGGTGGTAGTAGTGGTGGTGAAACAACAAAAGTAAAACAGCAAAAGTAAACACTAGTAACCAGCAAGAAAGAAAACACTGTAGGTTAGGGAGATGGATGGTTGGGCGCTGCTTGGATGAGAACAAACATGTAATAGATTCTAACTCGGGCAAGGCTCACAGAAAAGAAAGGATCATCTAGGCAAATATCAAACATCAGGCGTGTATCCCAGGGTAGTTGTACGTGCTTGCAATAAGAACTTTGCACAACATCTTTTGTCCTACCCTCCCGCTACAAACGGGGCCAAAAGGAACTTAGGGAGATTAAGGTACTCCTGTCAAAGAGCACCGGAACAAAGCATTAACACTTCATGGATACACGAAATCCTCAAATTATAGTCCATCCTCTTTGGTGTCCCAAGCTATCACCATTGGGATCGCCGGTTCAGGACTATAATAGGTGCATACAACTCATAGATAGGATCAAGAACACCACAAACTCAAGAAACAAAAGGGTGATCAGATCTGAAATCATGGCACTCGGGCCCAAAGTGGCAAGCATTAAGAGCAACAAGTTGTAACAGAGATGATAAACACCAAGTAGATGATAGGCAACATGCCCCCAACAATCTGATTGAACTAATACATGATCTAACTCATCCAATCCCTACCATCCCCTTTGCCTACAACAGGGAATTACTAACACATGAGAGAGGAAGTCAAGGAGGGGTGATGGAGAGGCGATGATGATGATGATGGCGATGATTTCCCCTGACCGGAGGCCAAAGCAACCTCCAGATTAGCTCTCCCGGAGAAGAACAGAGGGTTGCGGCGGCTCCGCGACGTAGATTGGAAAAGCGACTTCTGTTCTAGGGTTTCTGTGTCGGGAGAAAAAATAAATAGGGCCAAAGTAGGGCACTAGGGGGTGTGGGACCCAGCCACGAGGGCAGGTGGCGCGGCCAGGGGCTGGGCCGCGCCAGGCACCCTCCTGGATGCCCCCTGGCTGCCCTGTGGCCCCCCTTTGGACTTCCGGAAGCTTTCGAAACGCTGATTTTTTATATATTGTTTTGGGATTTTTCCAGCGTACCTAAAAATCCAGAAACCTGCACAAAATAAAACAACACTGGTAGCTCTGCTGAAAACAACGTCAGTCCGGGTTATTTTCGTTCAAATCATGCAAGAATGAAGCCACAACAAAAGCAAAAGTGTTTGGAAAAGTAGATACGTTTGAGACGTATCAACTCCCCCAAGCTTAGGTATTGCTTGTCCTCAAGCAATTCAGTTCAACGAACTGGACGCGACAAATAAAACTTTGACAAACTCTTTTGCTTCATTAGATGTATATAAGCATGCACTACGAAAGAGTTTAGCAAGTTTTGACACCATTCTACAAGGACAATGCACGAAGCAATCCTTCTTTCATGTAATCAGTCACAAAAAAACAAAAAGTAAATAATATGCTGCTGAGAATCAATTTAAGATCACGATGCACATAGCATGAACATATCAGAGTGGTATCTCACTAGCCTCCATGAGTGAAGCAAAACATAAATGCAGAAACTCCTCCGGAGTTTTAAAGGAGACTAGAACTCGGAATTCAAAGTATGAAACATCACAAGCATGCAGAAGACAATGTGATACTTTGGGACAATGCATGTTACACTAAGAATAACAATTATGCTCTCATAGTTGGTTCTTTGGAGAAAGGAAGGTGGAGACTCTCGAACCGTGGCTTTTGATGGCAAGGTTGAAAACCCGTGAAAGGAAGAAAAGACTAAACATGTGCCAGAGCTCTTGGTTTTGAAAATAGAGATAAAAACTCTTTTGAGAAGTGCAACTTTCCAGTCAACGGTGAACGGTAAAGGTCTCTCAATATCTCCCATGCCAACCATATTAATGCCTTTTGCTTACACATGTTCTCTTATCCATAAATCCTTTGATGGTCTATGGAACCTTTTATTTTGCCTCAAGGATGGAAGGAGGATATCGTTCCATCTATCATAAGCAGCATTTGGTCCATTTCACTCCATCATCAAGTATGGGGGAGGTGTAACTCTCATATATTTTTTATTGACTAGTTAAAACTTCCGTCAAAATATTTTTGGCATGAAAGATACTGATTTTCCCTCACTGCACCATGACCTTATACGGTTACAAAGGGGAAGGTTTTGAATAAATTTCGAGATGGCACAAGAAAGTCTAAGTTAGGAGTGGCCGGTAAATACCACATATAGGTAGGCATGGTGGACTCAAATGGAACAACTGGGTTTAGAAAGGTGATTGTGGAAGCACAAGCAGAATTCCGCTTGGTGCTGGAGGAAGGCTAGCAAAAGACGGGGAAGCGACCAACCAGAGAGCATAATGGTCATAATCATGCAGAGCGACAAAGCAACATTGAATCGGGCATGAAAGTGATATAAATCACCCTGAAGTAAAAAGATCATCAAGTCAGAACAGACTTTTTAGTCTCAACATGCGTGAACATGTGCCAAGTCAATCCAAGAATATCCCGGAGGGAAATACCACTTCAATATGCCACACCATGAACAATGAAATGCATGTCAATCATTTCAAGCAACACATTATAAACTCTAGCTATTTGAGACTAACCACAAAGAAAGCATGAACCACCGGGAAAGCATTGTAAACATAGCACTATGTCGCTACAAGCTGGTCTCTAATCATAAGTACAGGCATATGTACAAAAGTAGAAACAAAAAGAGTTCATACCGGCTTTCCTTGTTCAATCCCTTCCGTCGATCTTCTTCATTACTGCCTTATCACTTGCATGATCGAACGTAGGAAGTTATAATCATCATGGACTCGAGCTGAACTCTGAAACAAAGCAAACTAAAGAGCAAAGGAAACATATTTTTGGTTTTTTTAAAGGTTTACCGAAAGCAAAAGAAAGGAGAAATCTTTTTGGGTTTTTGCAAACTAAAAGAACAAAGAAGAACAGGCAAAAACTTGCAAAAAGATAAAAGCGAACCAACAGTAGATACAATGGAAAGGGGAGGAGAGCACGTACTCCCCCAAGCTTAGGCTTTTGGCCTAAGTTGGGCTCGTCTACTGCGGTCCTGAGGAGCCTCCCACGTGGAAGAGGAAGGTCCCGCCCCCCATCCAGAGGAAGACTTTTCACCCCAGGGGGTGACGGTCTCCTCCTGAACGGGCGGATACACGACGCGCTCCTCCTCGTCTGGCTCGACCCCCTCCGTGGGGTCGTGAAACTGGTATCTCCCCGTGATCTCATCAAACCCGGCCACTGAAAAACAAAATCCGTTCCTGCGAGAAAAATCAAACACAAGTGGTGCAGGTAGATGGACAGTGCGTGCCACACCGTCTTTAAACCGCAAAATATAATCAAGTGTATAGCGGTCAGAGGTCTTAGTAGCAAAGAAATGCCTCTTCATGGCAGCGAAGTCAAGGTTAACAAAAGGAAAGACTGTATCATCTAGGCGCGGTTCTCCTTGGAGGAACTGCAAAATAAGTGTGGCATAGACGCCACCAAAGAGGCCCCCCTTGTTACTATTAGTAGCAAGGCGTTTCGCAATAAGAGAACCCAAATGATACTCATGCTTCCTTGAGAGGGCATTCGCCATGATAGCAGTATCAGGCGTAGAATTGCTGCTCGTGTTGTCTCGAGCCAACACTCCTCTAGCAATATAATAGGCGAAATACCTGAGGTGAGGGAACATAATGTTGGAAATCTTCTGACGGTTGGATGACCTCGCTTCAGTGTTACAGAACGATTCGAGGAGGGTGTTGAGTGCAACAGTTTGGAAAATTTTCCTCTTCTTCTTCTCGACCAAGCCGGGTAAACCTAAAGCATCACAACATGTACTCATAGGCATGGTCAGCAATCTTTCATAAAGTCGAAACACCACCGTATCATTGTCAGAATAAAACCTGAAATTGTTAACAAAAATAGCGGTGAGTGTCTCGTACTGTGGTACACGGCTCGTAAAGTCAAACCTGCATTGGAACACAGAGCATATAACTCTTCTTGTATGCCGGCATCCTCCATGAAATATTCGCATGGAAATGCCATGGCTCTCGCGGGTGAAGCGTCCAACATCTCTATGGGTACGATATCTTCATTGTAGCTCACCCTCGTGGTCGAAGGTGAAGCTGCGGAATGCGTAACACGGCTAGAGCGCTCGGGTTTCTTCTTCCCAAGCCACTTTCCTAGCCTCTCCATTTCTGAAATTTTTAACAATTCACAAAAACGAAGATTTAAGCAAAACTAGTTTGCGCAAAACATTCTACTTACTTTACCAAGGCTCAAACTAGCAACAAAACTTGAAAAATAAATTTCTACACAAACATTTAAGCTCAACTAAACAGCACCAAGAACCACTAAATACTCACTAATGAAGCCACCAACTAGAAAACTAATTGGAGGGGTGAGGGAGTCACATACCAGAGAGTATTTGTTCCAAATTTCAGCTCAAACGAGTGGCTATAGAGGGAGATCGAATTTCCGTGCTCAAGAACAGCAAGAACACGAAACCAGAGCAAGAACATGAGTTTTTGGGTTGAAAGAGAGAGAGTGGAAGAAGAGATGCCAGCAGGGGGTGCCTGTGGGCCCCAGGAGGGTGGGTGGCGCGGCCAGGAGCTGGGCCACTCCACTTGGCCTCCTGGGCCAGGGGTGGACCCCCCTGGTCAGCCACAAGTGCCTCCTGATGGCTTTTTACCTGGAAATTTTGATTTTGATTTTTCTGGAATTTTCTGGGCAACTTCACTGTAGAGAATTTTTCAAATTTCAAAAATCTGCAAAAACTTTTGTGAACTTGAGACAAAAGTTAGAACAAGTGAAGCTTTAAACACAAAAACTTGGGTACAGCAAGGAGAATAAAAGCTAAAGGAAATGAAAACATAACAAGCTCAACTTTTTACCTATATAAAACATGCTAGTTAGCAAGGTTGATCAAGTCTTACCAACAAACCTGTGGTATATAACACAGAGAGTCTCGCCTCTTATGAAGTGATCATTGCACTCTCACTTTAGTGGACATTGTCCCCACCATAATTGTCTTGTATTTATGGTATACATGTAGTGGACAATCCCATTCTCCAATCTTCACGGTCTCGATATTCTCAATGGAGTTAAGGCCATGCCTTTTGTCGATCTTCTTCGGAAAATACACCGTGTGTTCTTTGTCATTCACGTTGAAGGTAACCTTCCCTTTATTGCAATTAATAACAGCACCTGCGGTGTTAAGGAAAGGTCTACCAAGGATAATGGACATGCTCCCATCCTCGGGCATGTCAAGCACAACAAAATCAGTAAGTATTAAGCAATTGCCAACTTCAACAGGACCATCCTCACAAATACCGATCGGGACGGCCGTGGACTTGTCGGCCATCTGGAGAGAGATATCTGTAGGAATTAGTTTCTCTAAACAAAGTCTGTGTAGAGAGAAAAGGGCATAACACTCACTCCTGCACCAAGATCACATAAAGCAGTTCTAACATAATTATTTTTTATGGAGCAAGGAATGGTGAGTATACCTGGGTCACCGAGCTTCTCCGGAATCTTGCCACTGAAAGAGTAGTTAGCAAGCATAGTAGATATTGCCTCATTAGGGACTTTTCTTTTATTAGTAACAATATCTTTCATATATTTAGAGTAAGGAAGTAACTTAATAGCATCAGTCAAATGGATTTGAAGAAAAAGAGGTTTCATCCACTCACAAAACTTGTTGTAGTGCTCTTCTTCTTTGGTTTTGACGGACTTGCTTTGGAAAGTCATGGGTTTCTGTACCAATGGTTCTCGTTCCTTCCCATGTCTCCTTGCAAGAAAGTCTTCTCTAGTATACCTCTTGCGCTTATCGGGTGCTTCTTCTTCACGAACCTCAGGTGGATCATTCTTTTCAGCATCTTTTTCAGGTTCAGCACCGTCTTCAGTCTCAACATCGGAGGTAGATATGCTGTTTGGATAAACAACTTGTTCATCTTCTTCTATAGGATCATTGGAATTGTCAGCTTCCTTGTGTTTCTTCCTCTTCTTCTTCTTCTTTGGAGAGCTAACAATTATTCTTCCTGCACTTCAGAATCTTGCTCGATCCTCTTCGGATGCCCTTTTGGGTAGAGAGGGTCCTGGGTGTGTGTTCCACCCCGGGTCTTTATACCATAAGCCTGTAAATTGTCCTGTTTGGCATTATTAGAAAGCAAATCTTTTTGCACATTAGAAATTTGTTCAAGCTGAGTTTGAACCATATTAAAATGCTTCACAAGACATTTAACATCATTAACTGTTCTTCCTAGAACATCAAGCAAACTTTTGATAGCAAGAGTATTATCATGCAACTGACCTTGTATCTTCTCATTGAAGTGACTCTGCTTCATAATAAAATTATCAAGATCATCTAAACATTGGTCAGGAGGTTTACCTTTAGGGATGTCACCTGCATTGAAATCTAAAAGAGAGTGTACCTCTACCATGGGTGGGTGAGTGGTAGGCTCACACAGCTTTTCAATTGGGGGTAGATTCTTCACGTCTTTAGCTTTAATTCCTTTCTCTTTTATAGAATTCGTTGCTTCTTGCATATCTTCGGGGCTTAGGACAAGCATGCCCCTCTTCTTTGGTGGTGGAGGTGGTTCAGGCACGGACCAATCTTCATGGTTTTTGGCAATCTTGCCCATCAATTCTTCCGCATCGTCCGGTTTTCTTTGCCTAAAAACACAACCAACACAACAATCTAGATAGGATTTAGACCCATCGGTTAGACCAGCATAAAATATATCAAGTAATTCATTCTTAGGGATCTCATGTCCCGGTCTAGCCTTTAGCAAACTGCAAAATCTCCCCCAAGCTTTAGGGAGATGCTCATCCTACAATTGTTTAAAGTTATAAATTCTTTGCAAAGCAGCATGTTGCGTATGAGCAGGAAAATACTTATCAACGAAAGATATAGCCATATCTTGAGTACTTTGAATGGAACCACATGGTAGTGCATCATACCATGCTCTAGCAACTCCTTTCAAGGAAAAAGGAAGAAGCTTGGTCACATAAAAGTTCCGGATCCTTTCATCAGTAGTAAACAAGCCACCCAACTCAGTGAGTTTGGTCAGGTGCTCGATAGCATCATCATCTTCTCTGCCATAAAAGGGATCAGCTTCAACGGTGGATATAAGTGAAAGATCAACAGAGAAATCATAATCAGGATTAGTGATGCATATAGAAGACGTAGCAAAAGTAGGATCAGGAGTAAACTTGTTCTTCAGGGAATGCTTTGCTAGCAACTTCTTTATAGTAGCAGGGTCGGAATCAGCACATTCATTAAGCTCCCTGCAAAAATCATCATCAAGCGTAATATAATCATCCTCAAGGAGTTTCTCCTTAAAGCCAGCAAAGTTATGAGTTTTTTCCAATAGGTGTTTGGGTAACATGAATTTCAAAACCCGAGAATCGGGCAACAGCAATCTGTTCTTCAATAAAAGAACCAAGTGAACCTGTAGTCTCAAAGGTAGTAGAAGCATCATCTAATGTATCTGGCATATTGCCAGACTCAGCAGAAGTAGCATGTAATTGAGGTGAATCAAACTGACTCATAACTGAAGGTGAATCAAGTTTAGCACTAGTGCTAAGAGCAGTACCTCTTCTCGTACGGGATGGTAAGATCGAAACCTTGGGGTCTCCTTTCTTACCCATAGTGGATAGCGTGCAGCAGGTAGGATACTTCAAGTAGACCTGTAAATAAAGCTATGGTCCCCGACAACGGCGCCAGAAAACAGTACTTGATAACCCTCAACTGTAGGGGATCGAGATAGTCTTCGCGGGCAAGATAACCCAATTTATTGATTCGACACTTGGGGACACAAAGAATACGTACATTCTTTGACAATTGAGTTGTCAATTCAACTGCACCTGAAATAAAACTTGCTTGCACAAAGGTATTAGTAGCAACTGTGATATGGTGGTAGTAGTGGTGGTGAAACAGCAAAAGTAAAACAACAAAAGTAAACACTAGTAAGCAGCAAGAAAGAAAACACTGTAGGCTAGGGAGATGGATGGTTGGGTGATGCTTGGATGAGAACAAACATGTAATAGATTCTAACCCGGGCAAGGCTCACAGAAAAGAAAGGATCATCTAGGAAAATATCAAACATCAGGCATGTATCCCAGGGTAGTTGTACGTGCTTGCAATAAGAACTTTGCACAACATCTTTTGTCCTACCCTCCCGCTACAAACGGGGCCAAAAGGAACTTAGGGAGATTAAGGTACTCCTGTCAAAGTGCGCTGGAACAAAGCATTAACACTTCATGGATACACGGAATCCTCAAATTATAGCCCATTCTCTTTGGTGTCCCAAGCTGTCACCATTGGGATCGTCGGTTCCGGACTATAATAGGTGCATACAACTCATAGATAGGATCAAGAACACCACAAACTCAAGAAACAAAAGGGTGATCAGATCTGAAATCATGGCACTCGGGCCCAAAGTGGCAAGCATTAAGAGCAACAAGTTGCAACAGAGATGATAAACACCAAGCAAATGATAGGCAACATGCCCCCACCAATCTGATTGAACTAATACATGATCTAACTCATCCAATCCCTACCATCCCCTTTGCCTACAGCAGGGAGTTACTCACACATGAGAGAGGAAGTCATGGAGGGGTGATGGAGAGGCGATGATGATGACGATGGTGATGATTTCCCCTCACCGGAGGCCAAAGAAGCCTCCAGATTAGCTCTCCCGGAGAAGAACAGAGGGTTGCGGCGGCTCCGGGACGTAGATTGGAAAAGCGACTTCTATTCTGGGGTTTCTGCATCGGGAGAATAAATAGGGCCAAAGTAGGGCACCAGGGGGTGTGGGACCCAGCCAGGAGGGAAGGTGGCGCGGCCAGGGGCTGGGCCGCGCCAGGCACCCTCCTGGCTGCCCCCTGATTGCCCTGTGGCCCCCCTTTGGACTTCCGGAAGCTTCTGGAACGCTGATTTTATATATATATTTTTGGGATTTTTCCAGCGTACCTAAATATCCAGAAACCTGCAAAAAAGAAAACAACACTGGTAGCTCTGCTGAAAACAGCGTCAGTCCGGGTTAGTTTCGTTCAAATCATGAAAGAATGAAGCCAAAACAATAGCAAAAGTGTTTGGAAAAGTAGATACGTTTGAGACGTATGAACGGGTCGCTGGCAGTTTTTAGCCATGACAGTATCTGTTTCGAGGGATTGCTAAGCTGAAAGGGCCCAAGGAGTCGACTAGTCGAGCCTTGGTGAATTGTGCTAGTGACAAATACCACAGTAGCCCAATCAAGCCCACGTCCCTCGACATGAACTTGGAACACTGGTGTCAAGCAAAGTCATGCCGCTGTAGGTCTTATAGGATCAATTGCTGCCAGTCTAAGCACATAGCCTGACCGCGTCCGCTCGGCTCTTTCTATCATGCGAGCGCATGGAAAAAGGTCGGGAGTGAAATCGCTGAGCTTGCGTGGCATCTAGGTACAGTGTGTCGTAGCCCAGGCATAATTGTTTTCGTAGAGGCGCGGAGCCTGATTAGCGATGCACCCACTTGGAATAAACGATCAAGTGAGCTGTTTAGTCGTCACTCGCGGAGTTCGTAGTGGACTCATGTGAGGAAAGAAAGCACCCACTCGGAAAGTCATCGAGTGTGCGAGTAAGTCATGTTTTTTGGATTGTTTAGGCCTTTTTTGCGAGTAATCACTCGAATGCTTTACTGCTTCCGGGGTGAGGGAGCACCCGAACTCTAAGAGTATGTTTTTTCTGCTGGTGCGAGTGATCACTCAAGCACATTTTGCCTTCTGGGTGAGGGAGCACCCGAACTCGAATAAAGGTACTCCCAATGGGAGTAAAAGATTTTTGAAATAACATGAAAAAACTTGTAAAGAGCTGGATGCTGACCGAAGATGCGTTCTTGAGACGCGTTGTTGAGGTTTGACGTTTGTTGGTTCGCCTGACAGGTTGGGACGCCATGTCAAGTGAAAATGAAGTGACTTGACATCTGTTGCCCGAAAATTTCGCCCTGCGTGATGATGGCCCTCGTTTTTCGCGCGCGGTGGGCGGTATGGTTAGTGCGCCGGTTGAGTTTTCCATGCTTCTCGGTTATCGTGGGGTCGTGCCATGTCTGGTGGATTCCAAGATGAGCGGTGATGATTTGCTTGCTCCGGCTGTTGGTTAAATACCGGAGGGTCTGGTGTGTTTAGGTTTTTACCCAACCATTGCCTTCTCCTGCCTCTCTTTCGTTATTCTTTGCCTCCCTCCTGTCTTTTCGTGTGGCTTGCTGGTTGAGATCCATGTCCAAGCGCCCCCGTAGTGCAGCACAGGAGTCGGCAAGGATGACCGGAAGATGGGAGCGCTCCGCTTTTGGAGCATCAGATCTGGATGAGCAGGTGGCCGACGGCGTGGTGGCGCATGATGCCGCCCGGATTCCTGGGGATGAGGAGGTTCCTGCGCCCCGTCCAGATGAGCGGGTATGCTTTCAGAGTTTCCTCCCTCGTGGTTTTGCGATTCCCATCCATCCTTTCCTCCGGGGATTGCTTTACGCGTATCAGTTGCAACTGCATGATTTGACTCCCAATGGGATTCTGCACATTGCCTGTTTCATTACGCTCTGTGAGGGTTTTTTTGGGATCTATGCCCATTGGGGTCTCTGGAAGCGTCTCTTTAATGTGAAGAGGACAAATTCTGAATATGCCATTGGGGGCGTGGGTATATCCATTAAGGAAAAATCTGCTTATTTTGATCTGGAGAAGTTGGACTCCGTTTTTTCATGGCGGAGGAGTTGGTTTTATCTGAAGGACTAGTGCGTTGAGGGTCAGTGGTTTGGTCTGCCTCCTTTCGATCCTGCTGCGTGGACGGTTAAGCGTTCTTCATGGGCGCATCCTTTGTCTGCTCGCGAGTCGTCTCTCGTGGAACCGTTTGTGCAGAAGATTACTGCTTTGAAGGATGAATTGACTAGCGGCCAGCTTATCTCCGTGTTTGTCAAGAGACGTGTGCAGCCGCTTCAGCATTGGGTGCGTCCCATGTGGCAATATACTGGGCCTGATGACTCGACCAGGTGTTCACCCGAGGAGTTTTCTGATGACGACCTTTTCTCCCGGGTTCAGCAAGTCACAAAGTGCACGAGCATTGGGGAGCAGAGTCTTGATCGTCCTTACTCTGCTGACTTGCCTCTTCCTCAGGTACTTGTCTTTAAATTTTATTTGAACTGCTGACTCATTCCTATTGATTGGTGATGCTGTTTTGATATGTAGGGTCACACTCCTTTGTTGAACAATCCGCCGCAGCCTGAGGATGCGGATATATTCGATGAACCTGGTGAGGCTGACGCTGATCCTATACCTGCGGGTGATGGGGGTGCTTCTGGCGCTTCGGGTGTTGTTGCTGTCGAGTCCACGGGTGCTCCACCGTCAGTTGTGGATGACTCTGGGTATTCAAGCCCTCTTCGTGTCAAACGCACTCGCCCTGCGAGTGGTCGTGATGCGGCGGGTGAAGGCGAAGAGTTGCCCGCGGTCGTACAACCTGTTGTGCCGTGTCCTCCTCCTGCTGCCTCGAAGAAACGCAGGTTCGGGATATTGCTGCGTACAGGCGCTGCGCCTGTTGGGTTAGTTTACATTTCTACTTTGTCGTTTCTGGTTTTAATTGCTTTGGCAGGTGTTTTGAAGGTAAGCCATTTTGTAGGACTGCTCCTGCTCCGGCTGCTTCCTCTGCGAGTGCTGGTGGTGCTGCTGCTCCTTCGACTGATTCTGGTGCGGCGTCTGATCGACTGGCTGGTTCCGCTACTCTCGTGGCTTCGGGTGCGGGGACGGCTCCTGCGACTATAGGTGTGGAGGGGACTTCAGCGACTGCTCCGTCTAGGGGGTCTGCTTCGGCTGCTGCTGCTCCTGAGGGTGACTTACCTCCGGATGTCAAACCAGTGATCCCTGAGGAGCACTTTCTGGAGAGGAGGGATCTCTCTGCTAAGGATAAAGCGAAGTTCTTTGATCGCATGGCGGAGCAGGTATGCGATTTCTTTGTCCTTTTGTGCTTTGCTATAGTAGCCCCCGAGGCTGCAAGCGGTCACTTGTGGGTGGTTGTAGTCTATGATTTTGGTCTTCCTTTTGTCGGTCTGATACATATTGGGAGCACGACAGTGCTCCCAATGGGAGTAGCCCCCGAGGCTGCAAGCAATCATTTGTGATTGGTTGTAGTCTTTGGTTTTCTTCTTTCCTATGCTTTTTGACTTGGTGTATCTTCTTGGGTGCAGCCTTTATTCCGGATGTGCGAACATGTGCTGACTGAGACTGATCGGTGGCGACGTGCTCATGACTCGGTCCAGGGGAGCTTGACTGCTATGACACGTGAGATCCTGGTTCTTGGTCTATGTTTCTTTTGCTGATTGGTTTTGTCCGATTTGTGTTTGTTCCGTAGGTCGTAAGAAGGGTGCTGACAGGCGGGTGGAAGCTGCGAAGATGGAACTTGATGAGCTTCGGGCTGCTCTGGAGTCCAAGGAAAAGGAACTACAGGCGCAACAAGGTGAGCTTGAGCGGTTGCGGCGGTTGGAGGAGCATTTTCTCAAGGTCGAGAGGGTTGAGTGCGAGCGCCTGCATGACTTGGCGAGCTCGCTAACTGGTTAGTGGACTCTTCCTGTCATCCGTTTCTTGCGGTGTGTTTGCCTCTCCGATTGCTAGGATTTTAATTTGTGGCCTTCTTCTAGGTTCTACGGGTGTTGGAGCGGTGGATTTTGCTGCTTCCGGTTCGGGTGTTCTCCGTGGCTCTGTAGATTCTGTCTCGGGCGCTGCTGTAGCTGTTGGGGATGTCTGTGATTGGGCTACCACTCTGTAAAAGCCCAGTTTTTGCAAAAATCAAAAATTTTGTTTTCGGTGTGAATTGTTTGATTGTCTGAGTTGTTTGCAGTGTTTGCTTCACCGAAATAATAATCGGTGAATATTTCTCCCCCTTATTCTCGTATCGGATGCGTGACCCACCCCTTTTCCACCTCGGCACACGACCTTGCGACACCGGGGTTTCACCCGATCACCGTCGCTACCGGCACAGGACCAGCCATCGCCACCAGAATGAAAACCCCGTTTATTTAATAAATGGATTATTTTATGGGGCGCCGAAAAATGTTGTCAGAATGTCACCGCAGTGAGGTACGATCGACGGGCTCGACGCGCTGAGCGCGTGGTTTGAGATTTCGTCGGAATCGGAGTTCGTACGGAGTCTCGGCGGTCACGAACGCGATCACCGGACACGCGAGAGGAGTACCGAGGGCGTTTGCGTCAATTGGCCAGCCAACCTGCCTATATAATGACCCCCACATCCCAAACCAGCCAATTAGGGTTCCCCTCTGGAAATTTGCAGCCACCCCCCTCACAAACTTCCAAATCTGCGAAAAAAACCCCCTCCAAACCGAAACCCTAGCCCCCATCAGATCTAGACCGTCAGATCTGGCCTCCTCCCACCAACTGCAGAGCAGCCACGCCCCGGGCCACGCGGGCCCGCCTCTAGCCGCCGCCGGGCCCGATCCGGGCCGACCTCGTCAAGCTCCTCCCGCGGCAGCCGCCCGCAGCGCCTTTGGCCGGCGAGCCGCCCGTCGCCGGTGCCTCCCCACCTCTCCTCTGTCCTCCGCGCTGCTCCTCTCTCCTCTAACTTCCCTCTCTCCTCTCCGTTCGCAGGGTCGCCGCGCCGCCCGCCATTGAAGGCCCGATCCGGAGCTCGCCCGAAGCCGCGCCGCCGCGCCATGAACTCGGCCCCGAGCTCGGGGAGGTGCGCCACCTCGGTGCCTTCCCCCGCGACGCCAGGGACCCCCATCGCCCCGGCCTCCGGTGCCCTCCGTAGCCCGCCGGCCTCGCCACCTCGGGCAGCCCTGCTCCGCCGCCGGCGTTCGGCGCCGCGGCCATGCCACGTCGGGAGGACGAGCCTCCTCGCTCCAGCCGCTCCAACCGCCTGGACCGGCCAGGTGGGCCGGCCAGCCAGGCCTCCCGTGGCCCATCTCGCCCCCCCTCGGCCCAGGACGCCCAAGCCAGCCACGGCCAGTGGGCCGAGCCCAGTGGGTGAGGCTCCACTTTTTTTTCTGTTCTGTTGAAGCCTGCGAATTTTGCTTAGTGCTGATAAACTATGTGCTGATCTGTTTTTGTACTGTAATTTCCCGTTGATCCGTAGCTCGTATGACGTTGCCCCCAAAACGAAAGTTGCTCAGAATTGCATGTACTTTGATTCATCTTTTGTGAGCATTTGCATTTGAGCTCATCTTGATTGTGTAATTGTGTGCTGAACAGGGCATCAGGCCGTTAAACTGCTACATTTTGCTATTATGTGCTGCTGTTATTATTTTATTGCTACTTTGCATGATGATTGTAACAAATCCATGAGGCCTATTGCATTGATTCCTTTTGCGTTGCGTTAAGCAATGTTTCTACTTCAGTTTCATGCATTCACATGCCATATTTGCTTGCTGCATCATGTTTATATCTTGCTCCAAAGTAGCTATCCTGATGTTATTGTGCTGCTATTGCTGAAACGGTTATTTTGTTGCAACTTCGGTCGACGAGTGTGTCGCGACCGTTTATCGGAATTGAGTGATTCCAATTGCATTTGTTAAGCATCATGTCTACTTTCATCCTATGTATTGCTATGTCATGTTGCTGCCCTTTTGCATATAGATTTACCCCTGTTTATACAGCTTGTGCCCGTAACTTGTTTTTCTTGTATCTTTTTAACCGTAACTCCGTTTGGAGTGTTCTTTATATGTAACTTGACTAGAATTGCATGTAGGTTGTGTTTTTTCTGTTATTGCTTGCTAATAAAAATAATAAAATATTGTTTAGGGAAAAACAGTACCAAATGTAATATTTATCGTGGGGTCCGCAATAGTTTGCATGTCTAGGATTTCATCCCACTTAAAGTGACTAGATCATATAGTTTATTTATGCTTCACCTCTTCCAATGTTTGTGTGCTATGCCATGCTTGAGTGTTATGCCATGTTAACAACCTTTGTTGATCACCTGTAGCTAAACAACTTGAACCACCTTACACGTGCGGTATTCGTCGTGTGTGACGAGTACTCCACTTAAGTCGTTAGTAACCGTTCTCGATGATAGATCCGTATCGTGTTGCCGTGCCTTGTGTTGTCTCTTTGATCTTGTATTGTTCCGTAGTAATAGTGGTGCACCGTTGATTGCTTTCCAGTGTTTACTTCTTGTGTGCTTCCGCGGGTACCTCTCGGAGACGATGCGAGCTTGCGATCAACTACACCTTCAGAACCCGACTTATCAACAGGCAAGGACTATACATTACTTATGATCCATTCTATTTCAACCAGCGGTTTGCATGCTAGTCTAGGTTAGGTTCGATGTTTGATCCTACCACATGTTTGCATCCTCTTTCAAACCGATACAGCCATGTCCCTTCCCAGCAAACCTTGTACTGCTATGTTACTATTGCTCGTTGCTCAGCCCCTGCCTAGTATGCATGCTTAGGATGCTACGTTGTTACCCTGTTACTCTTTGGGTTGGGATATCACCTGATTATTATATTATTGTTGATGATATGATTATTATAATGTTGACTATATTCGACGAAGGATGGAAGGTCTAGGCTATCCCGCCCCGACGCTTTGTTCCATTCGAGTCACCTAGGATCCGAGTTTTGGGTATTGGTTTTAAGACTGAGCGTGCCTAACCACGTGTGGGATTTTATGGGGTCCCCTTTTCTTACCTATCTAGCTTCAAACATTTCTAGTGGTGGCCCAAGCTGATTTACCATTTGAAAACCATGCATATATGCCTGTCGGGTAGCTCCTGGCAGACATCTTTTAAAACAACCCGGACCAGTGAGGACATAGTTCCCTTGCTGGTCCACTTTGTCCGGCTGAGGACCCGGTTTCCCAATGTGTGATTAACCGGCTATCCAAACCCGAGACAGACGGTAGAGACCAGATCGAGAGAGCGGCCGGCTCCTGAGATGGATGTCGACTCACCGGGGGCCACCCGGATTTGTTCGTTGTTAGTTAGAGGGACCTGTCGTTTCGGATCTTTTGGAACTAAATCATAAAATGGTTGCCTGTGATGGGTAGCAACTGAGAGTGATGGACGTGCGTGCGGAGCCTCGTAATGGGAAGTTGGTATACCCCTGCAGGGTTAAATCTTTTCGAGAAGCCGTGTCCACGGTTATGGACGACTTGAGACCTACGTCCTGTTCATAGACAACAACAACTGAGTTAATCTTAATATAACTTGATCAACGTGTGTGTGTGCCTTGACTGCTTCTTCTTCGTCGGGATGCGAAGAGGAGGACAAGGATAGGATAGGTGTTATGTTTGCGTAAGTAGTTGATATCAAGACTTGTTGGAGGCTATTCCTCATCGAATGCTTGGCTTCTTACCTTACTCTCTAGATCGTTAGCCACTTCATAAATGCTAGTGCGGAAGCAACCTCACCACTTACCCCTTCCTTACCGTAAACTACTAGTTGTCCTAGAATGACGAGTGATGAAGTCCTTGCTGGGTCAGATGACCACTACAGTTGGATGCTGAGTACCTCTGTACTCATGATACTACCCCCAAACTCTATTCAGGGTTCTGATCGACAACAGGTATGGTGATCGAAGTTTCACGTGGAGACTCGACGACGACTAGTTAGGCGGATCCCGGCGGAGGGCCTGGACCCGTGTGGTTATGGGATCGATGTTTTTCTCTTTGCCACTAGGAATTTGCTTGTAGTCTGTACTCAGACATGTATCTTCCGCCGTTGTATTGTATTTAAGGCAGTTGTATGCCGATTGTATGAGATGTTGTATCCTTGTATCTGTAATGTTGTGATATCATGTTGGAAATCCGGGGCATATGGCTTTGTCATATGTCGCGGTGGGACCGGTATGTGCTTCGTCCCCGGATCTGGATGGAAACATCTAGATCTGGAACAGTACCGCATATCGGGCCTTAAAACTTGGTATCAGAGCCTTACCGACCATAGGATCCCCTCTCTGGCCGAAGTCGAGTCTAGACCAAAATTATTTTGTAGTTATTAAGTTAGTTATCGGAGAGTAGGATTCTTTTTACTCCTTTTCCTTGCTCTGCTCAGGACAAGTGTCGTAAGTGTTTTATTCTCGCCTTATCCCCTTCAAAACTTTAGGATCTCGAGTGTGTGGAGTATCGGAATAGTTACAATGCCTTGCTTGCAGCGTACTGTCTCGATTCCGAGCTCAGGTTGGGAAATCATGTAGTACCTTTAGTTCTTCCAACTCTGGTTTACATCTGGGTCATCCATTGCCATCCATCGTTTTGCCCGGTGTTTTCACGACTTGCGTCGAAAAGCGCTATCCTTTGATCTGGTTTTAGCTGTCGTTCTTCCTCTTGACACTGACGGTTTCGTTTTTCCGACGGTGTCGTCTCTCTGCAGAAATTTATCTCGACAGAAGTTCGACGTCGACATGGAGCAGAGTCCCTTGTTGGTGGTGTTGAAGATCGTCGACTCTCTTTTCTCTCCCCCCTCTCCCCCGGATCATCCTGGATCTCGGGATGAGATCCCTTGTTGGTGGTGTTGTTTGTAACAGCCCAGTTTTTGCAAAAATCAAAAATTTTGTTTTCGGTGTGAATTGTTTGATTGTCTGAGTTGTTTGCAGTGTTTGCTTCACCGAAATAATAATCGGTGAATATTTCTCCCCCTTATTCTCGTATCGGATGCGTGACCCACCCCTTTTCCACCTCGGCACACGACCTTGCGACACCGGGGTTTCACCCGATCACCGTCGCTACCGGCACAGGACCAGCCATCGCCACCGGAACGAAAACCCCGTTTATTTAATAAA
This sequence comes from Bromus sterilis, assembly GCA_950022295.1. Classification (NCBI taxonomy): domain Eukaryota; kingdom Viridiplantae; phylum Streptophyta; class Magnoliopsida; order Poales; family Poaceae; genus Bromus; species Bromus sterilis. Next base: position 337,698,694 of record OX465596.1, on the reverse strand, counting down.
CGGATTATTTTATGGGGCGCCGAAAAATGTTGTCAGAATGTCACCGAAGTGAGGTATGATCGACGGGCTCGACGCGCTGAGCGCGTGGTTCGAGATTTCGTCGGAATCAGAGTTCGTACGGAGTCTCGGCGGTCATGAACGCGATCACCGGACACGCGAGAGGGGTACCGAGGGCGTTTGCATCAATTGGCCAGCCAACCTGCATATATAATGACCCCCACATCCCAAACCAGCCAATTAGGGTTCCCCTCTGGAAATTTGCAGCCACCCCGCTCACAAACTTCCAAATCTGCGAAAAAAAACCCCTCCAAACCGAAACCCTAGCCCCCATCAGATCTAGACCGTCAGATCTGGGATCTGACGGCCCAAATCTGGCCTCCTCCCACCAACCGCAGAGCAGCCACGCCCCGGGCCACGCGGGCCCGCCTCCAGCCGCCGCCGGGCCCGATCCGGGCCGACCTCGTCAAGCTCCTCCCGCGGCAGTCGCCCGCAGCGCCTCCGGCCGGCGAGCCGCTCGTCGCCGGCGCCTCCCCACCTCTCCTCTGTCCTCCGCGCTGGTCCTCTCTCCTCTAACTTCCCTCTCTCCTCTCCATTCGCATGGTCGCTGCGCCGCCCGCCATTGAAGGCCCGAGCCGGAGCTCGCTCGAAGCCGCGCTGCCACGCCATGAACTCGGCCCCGAGCTCGGGGAGCTACGCCACCCCGGTGCCTTCCCCCGCGCCGCCAGGGACCCCCATCGCCCCGGCGTCCGGTGCCCTCCGTAGCCCGCCGGCCTTGCCACCTCGGGCAGCCCTACGCCGCCGCCGGCGCCGGCGGCGTGCCACGTCGGGAGGACGAGCCTCCTCGCTCCAGCCGCTCCAACCGCCTGGACCGGCCAGGTGGGCCGGCCAGCCAGGCCTCCCGTGGCCCAGCTCGCCCCCCCTCGGCCCAGGACGCCCAGGCCAGCCACAGCCAGTGGGCCGAGCCCAGTGGGTGAGGCTCCACTTTTTTTTCTGTTCTGTTGAAGCCTGCGAATTTTGCTAAGTGCTGATAAACTGTGTGCTGATCTGTTTTTGTACTGTAATTTCCCGTTGATCTGTAGCTCGTATGACGTTGCCCCCAAAACGAAAGTTGCTCAGAATTGCGTGTAATTTAATTCATCTTTTGTGAGCATTTGCATTTGAGCTCATCTTGATTGTGTAATTTTGTTCTGAACAGGGCATCAGGCTGTTAAACTGCTACTTTTTGCTATTATGTGCTGCTGTTATTATTTTATTGCTACTTTGCATGATGATTGTAACAAATCCATGAGGCCTATTGCATTGATTCCTTTTGCGTTGCGTTAAGCAATGTTTCTACTTCAGTTTCATGCATTCACATGCCATATTTTCTTGCTGCATCATGTTTATATCTTGCTCCAAAGTAGCTATCCTGATGTTATTGTGCTGCTATTGCTGAAACTGTTATTTTGTTGCAACTTCGGTCGACGAGTGTGTCGCGACCGTTTATCGGAATTGAGTGATTCCAATTGCATTTGTTAAGCATCATGTCTACTTTCATCCTATGTATTTCTATGTCATGTTGCTGCACTTTTGCATATAGATTTACCCCTGTTTATACAGCTTGTGCCCGTAACTTGTTTTGCTTGTATCTTTTTAACCGTAACTCCGTTTGGTGTGTTCTTTATATGTAACTTGACTTGAATTGCATGTAGGTTGTGTTTTTGCTGTTCTTGCTTGCTAATAAAAATAATAAAATATTGTTTAGGGAAAAACAGTACCAAATGCAATATTAATCGTGGGGTCCGCAATAGTTTGCATGTCTAGGATTTCATCCCACTTAAAGTGACTAGATCAGATAGTTTATTTATGCTTCACCTCTTCCAATGTTTGTGTGCGATGCCATGCTTGAGTGTTATGCCATGTTAACAACCTTTGTTGATCACCTGTAGCTAAACAACTTGAACCACCTTACACGTGCGGTATTCGTCGTGTGTGACGAGTACTCCACTTAAATCGTTAGTAACCGTTCTCGACGATAGATCCGTATCGTGTCGCCGTGCCTTGTGTTGTCTCTTTGATCTTGTATTGCTCTGTAGTAATAGTGGTGCACCGTTGATTGCTTTCCAGTGTTTACTTCTTGTGTGCTTCCGCGGGTACCTCTCGGAGACGATGCGAGCTTGCGATCAACTACACCTTCGGAACCCGACTTATCAACAGGCAAGGACTATACATTACTTATGATCCATTCTATTTCAACTAGCGGTTTGCATGCTAGTCTAGGTTAGGTTCGATGTTTGATCCTACCACATGTTTACAGCCTCTTTCAAACCGATACAGCCATGTCCCTTCCCAGCAAACCTTGTACTGCTATGTTACTATTGCTCGTTGCTCAGCCCCTGCCTAGTATGCATGCTTAGGATGCTACGTTGTTACCCTGTTACTCTTTGGGTTGGGATATCACCTGATTATTATATTATTGTTGATGATATGATTATTATAATGTTGACTATATTCGACGAAGGGTGGAAGGTCTAGGCTATCCCGCCCCGACGCTTTGTTCCATTCGAGTCACCTAGGATCCGAGTTCCGGGTATTGGTTTTAAGACTGAGCGTGCCTAACCGCGTGTGGGATTTTATGGGGTCCCCTTTTCTTACCTATCTAGCTTCAAACATTTCTAGTGGTGGCCCAAGATGATTTACCATTTGAAAACCATGCATATATGCCTGTCGGGTAGCTCCTGGCAGACACCTTTTAAAACAACCCGGACTAGTGAGGACATAGTTCCCTTGCTGGCCCACTTTGTCCGGCTGAGGACCCGGTTTCCCAATGTGTGATTAACCGGCTATCCAAACCCGAGACAGACGGTAGAGACCAGATCGAGAGAGCGGCCGACTCCTGAGATGGATGTCGATTCACCGGGGGCCACCCGGATTTGTTCGTTGTTAGTTAGAGGGACCTGTTGTTTCGGATCTCTTGGAACTAAATCATAAAATGGTTGCCTGTGATGGGTAGCAACTGAGAGTGATGGACGTGCGTGCCGAGCCTCGTAATGGGAAGTTGGTACACCCCTGCAGGGTTAAATCTTTTCGAGAAGCCGTGTCCACGGTTATGGACGACCTGAGACCTACGTCTTGTTCATAGACGACAACAACTGAGTTAATCTTAATATAACTTGATCAACGTGTGTGTGTGCCTTGACTGCTTCTTCTTCGTCGGGATGCGAAAAGGAGGACAAGGATAGGATAGGTGTTATGTTTGCGTAAGTAGTTGATAGCAAGACTTGTTGGAGGCTATTCCTCATCGAATGCTTGGCTTCTTACATTACTCTCTAGATCGTTAGCCACTTCATAAATTGCTAGTGCGGAAGAAACCTCACCACTTACCCCTTCCTTACCGTAAACTACTAGTTGTCCTAGAATGACGAGTGATGAAGTCCTTGCTGGGTCAGATGACCACTACAGTTGGATGCTGAGTACCTCTGTACTCATGATACTACCCCCAAACTCTTTTCAGGGTTCTGATCGACAACAGGTATGGTGATCGAAGTTTCACGTGGAGACTCGACGACGACTAGTTAGGCGGATCCCGGCGGAGGGCCTGGACCCGTGTGGTTATGGGATCGATGTTTTTCTCTTTGCCACTAGGCATTTGCTTGTAGTCTGTACTCAGACATGTATCTTCTGCTGTTGTATTGTATTTAAGGCAGTTGTATGCCGATTGTATGAGATGTTGTATCCTTGTATCTGTAATGTTGTGATATCATGTTGGAAATCCGGGGCATATGGCTTTGTCATATGTCGCGGTGGGACCGATATGTGCTTCGTCCCCGGATCTGGATGGAAACATCTAGATCTAGAACAGTACCGCATATCGGGCCTTGCACACTCTCCTGAAGCTTCTCCATGAGCACATGTTCCCAGATGCGGAGAAGCGTCCTGAGGGTCTTGATTCTCTTGTTGCTGCCTTCGGTCCGGGAGGAGATCAGCTGGAGGGCTTGGTTCGTGAGAACATGGTGAGTGGGCTTGCCACGTCTATTGTTGTTCTTCTGGGCCATGGTGTGACGCCCCAAAAATCAGACCGTGTACAGTAAACATACACGCAAGGTACACGATCGAGATTAGGGACTCACGATGAGATATCACAACACAACTCTACAAATAAAATAATAAAAGCTGTTTAATACAAGCCAGGGGCCACGAGGGCTCGAGTACAACAGCTCGAAAGCACAAAGTTAGCGGAAGAAAAAGTATCTGAGTACATACACAAGAATACAAGGTTGCCTTAAGAAGGCTAGCACAAATAACAACAGATCGAAAAGGCGAGGCCTCCTGCCTGGGAACGTCCGAAACTACTCCTGGTCCTGGTCAAAGGGGGGCTCGTCGTAGTAGTAGGCGCCTCCGGGGTACTCCTGCTCCTGGGCTCCAACGTCGACTGCAGCGGCCGATCAGGCAAAACATAAAAGGGGGAAATAAAGCAAGGGTGAGTATCTAGCATACCCGCGACTCTTACGTCCGCTAATAAGCATTATGCATTGTATAAAATGGAAAGGGGAGGCTATATATAGTGCACTGCAAGGTAGAAATCAGAATAAGGGTAAGAAGCTAGGCCTATCGAAGACTAGCATCTTCCGACGTGTCTTGCAACATGAGAAGAGAAAAAACCAGCAGTTCAATAAGCACATGGACATGGTCCGTTGAATATTGGGCATTTCACAAAAGTGGTTGCAATATTTTTGGAATAAGTTTTATTTCCACTTGTATCTAGAATTTTTATTTGGTTTGAATTTGAACAAGCTTTGATCAAGGTGATCATCACAAGTTTAAGCAAGGTGACCTCGCATTAGCACAAGGGGATTAAGGTAGCTTGACACCCAGGGTGTTACACATGGTCTCCCTATTGAGGATTCCATGGTGGATACTTTGCCTGCTTACACGGACGAGTAGAGTGCTCGCGCAGCTGCAACTGGTCGTAGAGGCAAACAGTTCTGCAGCCGAGGAGTAGTGTGATCTTGTTTGTGTTTTCAAAACTTTCAGTTGTAATGTGCCTCCTGCGGGAAGACGGATCTAATCCATGGACCTGCTTTTCTTTCTTGTGCTGCTTGTTGCCTTGTTTCTTTTGACTTGTTTCTCTTTGCGGTAGGCCATCCCGGGCGTTTCTCGGGCTTGGGATTTGCTGAAGGAGGATGCTCGCGAAGGTTCTTACGAGTCCGTTTGTTTGAGGCTGAAAGAGGCCGAACGTGAGATCGTTCGACTGAAAGGTGCTCTTGCGGTCCATCGCTCGAAACGCGAGCGTGCTGAGGCTGTCTTGGATGGCTTGGCGGTTTGGATGGTGAAGCTGTCTGACCTTCTGAAGGGTGAGTTTGCTTTTTTCTTCGACCACTCGACTGCGCTGGTTCTTTCCTTTGTGCTCTGTGACTGACCTTTGTTCTTCGTTGCGAAGTTCTTGCTGGGCGTTCTCGCGAGGAAGAGGAGGCAGTACAGTTTGAGTTGCTGCGGTTGGAGGACCCGATTGTGCAGGCGAGCAATCCTTTCTGGATGAATAGGGCGCGTGCTCGGGTGTTCGCCGTTTTGAGAATGCGGGTTGAGAGGGTACAGCAGGCTCTTGAGTACTGATGCGGAGTTTTTGGCAGGATTTTTGCTGAGTTTTATCCTTTTGATCCTGTCCCTTCATCTCTTGAGAAGCTTTGTCGGATGTTCTCCCAGCCTGCGGATCTTCGGCGCATAGTTAATCACCAGATTTATACAGGTGCTCGCTGTGCTTTTGCCTTTGTTCATAGTCATTGGCCAGGGGTTGATATTATGTTGGCAGCTCGAGGTCCTCCTGGTGGTCGAGCTCAGCCGATGGACGACCATTACGCCGTGGCGGATGAGACTGCAAATGAAGTTGTGAAGTGGGTGGTCGAGCATAATGACCGTCGGTTGGGTGCTCTTTGTAAAGTAAAGTCCGAGACTGGGATTAGCCTTTGCTTGGCGTTTGTTCCTTTGCTGAGCAATGTTTTGTTGATGTCCTATTTTTCTTTACTTTGTTCGTCTGCTGTAAATCAAACGTGCGTGGTATAGGTTTGTCTTGTCGGCTGCTGAGTTTTTGGGCGAGGGATCCCTTCCGCCGATTTTTAGAGTCGCGTATGCGAAGAACGCCTCGGGGGATGGCTGCTTCGGCGAGCCCCCGACTGCAAATTTTTTAGAGTCGCGTTTGCGAAGAACGCCTCGGGTGGTGGCTGCGTCGGCGAGCCCCCGAGTGCCAATTTTTCTAGAGCCGCGTTTGCGAGGAACACCTCGGGGGGTGGCTGCTTCGGCGAGCCCCCAAGTGCCAATTTTTTAGAGTCGCGTTTGCGAGGAACGCCTCGGGGGTAGCTGCTTCGGTGTGCCCCCGAGTGCCAATTTTTTAGAGTCGCGTTTGCGAAGAACGCCTCGGGGGGTGGCTTCTTCGGCGATCCCCCGAGTGCCAATTTTTTAGAGTCGCGTTTGCAAAGAACGCCTCGGGGGGTGGCTGCTTCGGCGAGCCCCCGAGTGCCAATTTTTTAGAGTCGCGTTTGCGAAGAACGCCTCGGGGGGTGGCTGCTTCAGCGAGCCCCCGAGTGCCAATGTTTTAGAGTCGCATTTGCGAAGAACGACTCGGGGGGTGGTTGCTTCGGCGAGCCCCCGAGTACCAATGTTTTAGATTCGCGTTTGCGAAGAACGCGTCGGGGGTTGGCTGCTTCGGCGAGCCCCCGAGTGCCAATTTTTTAGAGTCGCGTTTGCGAGGAACGCCTCACGGGGTAGCTGCTTCGGCGAGCCCCCGAGTGCCAATTTTTTAGAGTCGTGTTTGCGAAGAAAGCCTCGGGGGGTGGCTGCTTCGGCGAGCCCCCAAGTGCCAATTTTTTAGAGTCGCGTTTGCGAAGAACGCCTCAGGGGGTGGCTGCTTCGGCGAGCCCTCGAGTGCCAATTTTTTAGAGTCGCATTTGCGAAGAACGTCTCAGGGGGTGGCTGCTTCGGCAAGCCCCCAAGTGCCAATTTTTTAGAGTCGCATTTGCGAAGAACGCCTCGGGGGGTGGCTGCTTCGGCAAGCCCCCGAGTGCCAATTTTTTAGAGTCGCGTTTGCGAGGAACGCCTCAGGGGGTGGCTGCTTCGGCGAGCCCCCGAGTGTCGATGAAAAGAACTTTTGGAAAAATATTTTCAATATTTCTCCTTTGTTTCTTACACGAGGGGGGGGCTGTTGCTTGAAGACAACCCCTTTATTTGGATCGATGGCTTAGTAGCCCTAAGGACGGTAAATTGCTGCGGCTCCATTTTGCTTCTATGGTAGGGCCTCTTCCTCTGATGCTGTGGCTCCGCTGGCTTGGTGTGCTCCGAAGGTTTCTGATATTTTGTGGAATTCTTTGTCGCAGCAGTCGGATCTGACGAAGCTGCCTCTGACTGTGATCACTCCTCATGGGCCTGGCATTTTCATCTTGAGGTAGGCATAGTGTGGCACTGCCATGAAACGCGCGAAGGCTGGTCGTCCTAGGATGGCGTGGTATTGTGATTTCCAGTTGACCACTTCGAAATCCAATGCCTCTTTGCGGAAGTTGCTCGTGCTGCCAAAAACCACCTCGAGACTTATTTTTTCGAGGGGGTATACTTCTTTCCCTGGCACGATTCCATGAAACGTTGTGCCTGAAGTTTTCAGTGCTGAGTTGCGGATGAGCATTTCTTCCAGGGTTCTGGTGAATATGATGTTGATTCCGCTGCCGCCGTCCATGAAGACACGTGACATGTCATAGTTTCCGATTCTTGCTTCGAGTACTAGTGCGGCGTGTCCTGGGCGCGGGATGGCTGGCGGGCGGTCTTCTCGTGAGAAGGTGATTTCAGTCTCGGACCCGTGCAGGTATTCTGGGACAGCAGGGTGCAAGGAGACTGCAATGAAAACTTGTCTGGTGACCTTCTTCTGCTCCCTGTTTGATGGTCTTCCTTCTTGTATAATGTAGATCCGGCCGTGCGCTTCTGGGTATTTTTCTTCCTCGGGTGTCGTGCTTCGTTCTTCGATTACTGCTACTTGCCTTGTTGGTATTGCGGGTGCTGGCGGTGCGTTGTGGGCGATGGTTCCGACTGCTATGCTTGCGAGAGGCTGTGCTGCTGTTGTTGTAGATCGCCTTTTTTCTTCTGAGAGCTGGATGAATCGCATGCAGTTCCTGAGGGTGTGCCCTGATCTGAGATCTCCACGCTCGTTTCTGAACCCGTTTATTGTGCATAGTCCGTCGAGCTGCTCTTTAGCCGAACGATATGCTCGGGTGTCGTCTCGTGGCTGCCTTGTTCTCCAGTCCCGTTTTTGAATTTGGGGTGCTTCTTCTTGGTTGTCCCTGTGTTGTATTCTCCTGTCATCGCGATGTATGCCTTCTCTGTCATCTGGGAAGCCGACCGCGACCATGTCGGGTCCTCTGTCGTCGTTGAAGTTGCGCCTCGGGCGTTTTCTTCTTCTGTCGAATCCTCTGTCGCTGGTGTGGTAGTCGTAGTCGCGTTCTGAGCGCGCTGTCTAGATCTCCGATTCGTTCCATACGGAGTCTTCTCCATCTGCCCAGTTGTTGGCTTGCCCGAGCAGACGTGCGAGTGTTCGGACTTTCATCTGCCCGAGCTGCTCCTTGAAGTCGATGCGTTGCAAGCCCCTCCTTAATGCGTCGATTGCGCTTTCGTCTGAAATGTCCACGACTGAGTTTTTAACTATGGTACATCGTTGGATGTATGCTCGCAGGGATTCTCTTGATCCTTGTCTGCAGGCCCTCAGCTCTTCGAGTGATGCCGGTCGTTTGTAAGTGGACTTGAAGTTCTCGATGAAGGCACTGCGAAACTGCTTCCAGGAGTCGATTGATCCTCATGGTAGGTTCTTCAACCAGTGTCGTGCTGAGCTCTCGAGCATGAGTTGTATGTACTGCATTGCTGTAATATTGGTTCCGTGTTGGAATTTTACGGCCGTTAGGTTGTCGTCGATCCATGCTTCTGGTTCTTCCAGCCTGTCATACTTGTGCGTTGTGGAGTTTAGCTTGAAACCTTTCGGCATCCTTGTTTTCCGTATGGACCGTGTGAAGCACAGTGCTCCGCATGGTTCTACGTTGTCGTCGGAAGCTTGCTCGTCCGAGTACTCTTCATGGGCTGCTCGCCTTCGTCTTCCACGGTTTACTTTGCTTTCTGTTATGTCGTCGCGCGTGTCTCGCCAATTGCTGTTGCGTCTGTTGCTGTTGTCGTCGCTGTCGTGGTTTTATTTTTTGTTTGGGTGCTTGCGCCAGTCGTTGCTGCTGTCGTTGTCGGGTGAGCTGGGGTCCCTGTCTGGGGTCTGCTCGCGTGGAGCTCGTCTTGCGCCTGCTCTTTTGGGGGTTGAGATGGCGTCTTTCATTATTTTGAGTGCCATCGTCGTGTTGTGATCTAAGCTGCCTTTCTTGCCTTTCTGAGCACGAGATAGGTACTCTTGGGCAGTGAAAAGGGCTTCGGCTGGCGTGAGTTGCTCTTCCTCGTCATCGTCCTCTTCTAGTTTGAAGTCGTCATCTAGCTTGCGGGCCACCTTCTTCTTGTCCGTGCGTCTCAGATTGCTGAATCTGGATCTTGCTCGGATGGGGGAATCGTAGTCGGAGGAGTCGCTTCTAGGAGGTGCCCTGCGGTTATTTCTTGAGTCGATGGTAGCTTTTCCTTGCTTCTCTAATTCTAGGCATTGCTGTCTTGCTCTCTTGGTGGCGTCACTTGCCAGCTTGTTGTATGCTCCGAGCTCGTCTCGTGATGCATTCTCCGGTAGTAGTTTGCCGCGTTTCACTGCGTCCCTTATTCTGGCGATTGCTTCCTTGGACAGGTAGATTTTTTCTACGTGATGGTCCTATTTCGCCATGCCTGGGGTCTGATGCTTGCTGCTTTCTGGCTCGTCGCTCCTGCGATTGCTATGCTCCGCGCTTTGGTATATTTTCTTTGGTATGGTTCCTGGTTCTCCAAGCGTGACGGTGACCTTGCCAGTGTTGTCAGGATCACTGTCTTTTCTATTCGAGTGGTTGTCCCGGCGACTGCTCGGGTTGTCATCTTAGTTTTTTCCATCTGTGGTTGCCTCCTGGATGTCTGCCATGAATACTTGGGACAACGTCTTGAATGTCGTCTTGCTTGCGCGCGCGATGCGCTTCTTCCAGGGACCACTCGAGTAATCGGGCTGGGGGTCGTGGCTGACTTGCGGAGTCGTCATGCGGGCGGGAGCTGCTTCGATTGTTGATGTAGGATCTGCTGTCGCGGGTGCTCGAGCGCGATCCGTGAGATGGATTGCTCCCCAGTGGTTGATGTAGATTTGATATTCTCCGATAATTAGGTTGACTCCAGTGCGCAGGTCGGCGAAAGCCGGTCGAAAGGCCGGGAGGTGAGCCATGAAACCGACGGATCCGAATAGATCGGAGTTTGCCCGGATCGTAGAGTCGATGAGTGCTGATGAAGTCACTACCTTGACGAGTGCCGATGATGAGGCCGCCGAGATCGCGATTCCAACCTGCGAAGTCCCCACGGACGGCGCCAATTGACGGGGATCAACCCCGACAAATCCCATGGTCAGTGTAACACCCCGGGTGTCATGCTACAGTGATCACCTTGTTAATTTCCAAGTCATCTTGATTATTCTAATAATAATCACCCTTGATCAAGTCGAGTTCAAATTCAAACTCATTTGGAAATTTAAATCAATGTGGGAAAATAAAGTTGTTCCAAAAATTATGAAACCAATTTTTGTTAAATGCACAATAACCCTTGAAGCAAGATACCATGGTGTTGGATATTTTATAAAGCATATAAATATCTAAATAAATAAAAACAGTAGCAAAACAGTGACATATATTACCTTTTGAAATAAAATAAAATACAAATGAATTTATAAATTCCCCAAACTTTTTGTAGCACTAATATGGAGCATAACACTAATTATGGAACCTATTACATATTTTAGAAAAATACAAAAGTATATAAATAAAATAAAACAGTAAATAAAGAAAACATAAATAAAAAGAAAATAGGAAATCCAGCCTAGGCCAAGCCCACCACCCCCGCCCCACTCCCCTCCCCCCCCCACTGGTCCGAGCCCACCCGAGCTCTCTCCCTCCTCTTCCAAGTTCATGGCGCGTCGTGGACGCCATCTACGCCAGCCATGGCACTGGCCGTCGCCGTGGCGGCCATCCACGGCCGGCGGCGGAGATAAGTTCCCCGAGACCCCCCTCGCAGCCCTAACCCTAGCGCCTCGTGCCCATTCCCCTCCCATTCCCCTCGCGCCGCCGCTCTCCACTCCCGCGGTTAGCCCGAGCCCGCCGTCGCCACCACCTTGCCGTGGGCGTGGACAACAGCCACCTCAGGCCGTCGTGTGGTGTCCTGGAGCCCCCTCCTCGTCGTCGTCGTCTAGCGGCAGGAGGAATGGGGCGCCCCGTCGACTGCTGCGCCGTGCCTCGACTCCGTTCTGCGTTTGGATCCGCCGCCGCTCGCCGCCCAATTCGCGCCACCCCGTGCCTCCCCCGAGCTCGCCTTGCACCTCTGCAGGACCACGGTGAGCGTCACCTCCATTCCCCTCTGCTTCCCTTCGGAGTCGTCACCGCGTCGCGCCACCCTACCCCGCCCGAGTCCGTCCCGTGGCCGCGGTCTCCACGATCGTGCACCGTCCCACTGGTCGCGCCCCTGTCCCCTGGTCGCGCTCTCCACGTCCGGGCCACGCTTGTGGCACACCCAGACTGCGCCGGGCCACGCCCGTGCCAGCTCGTGCCCGCTCGCCCTCCTGGCCATGGCATGGATCCCCCCCCCCCCGCGTGCGTGCCCATGGCCATATCCGGCAACGGCGGGCAAACCCCAGCCGCTGCGTGCGTGTGCCCTCGCCCTCGCACCCGCCAAGCCTCCCCCACCTCCCTCGCTGGCACGGCCTAGCACCTCCTTGCCGTGGTCGCCAGCGGGGAGACGACGGGTGCCGTGGGTTAACCCCCCTCTAATTGCTCCAGTTAGTTTAACTAACTAACCCCCCTAAACACTCATTGACATGTGGGCCCACCCCTAATTAACTAAAAGTGCAATTAGTTTAACAAAGAACTATGCCTCTGTTAGTATGACACATGGGCCCCACTGGGTTATTAGTTTATTAAATTGCAATTATAAAAATGTGCTTATGACATGTGGGACCCACTTTAATTAGATTTATTTAAATGTTTATTAACTGTGTCCCTGACCAGTGGGACCCACTGGTCAGGTTTGACCAGTCAACTGTTGTGGATAATGTTTATTTAAATGAATAAAAGAAATTAGAAAATGAATTAAAATTGATTTAAATGTGAAATTGAATATCTTTTAAACCGCAAGTCAGATTAAAAAACTTTATACATGAAAATTGATCAGAAAAATACAACGGATACGAATACGCTATGTGTTCGTCTACCACACCCTCCTAACACAACGAACATCGAACCGTCCCCCTCCGGACCGTCTGTCCAATGATTTGTCCGATACTGTTAAAGTATCCGGATGAATTTATTCTGAACACGAAAGTTATTCAGAATGGATCAACTAACATGGATACACCCTTGACATATTTGTTGGATGTCCATGACACCTCTGGCATGATCCCTTCCCCCTCCGGACACCCTGTCCGGTAATCAGCCGGAGCTGGCAGTTCATCCCCAGATGGATTCCCGCTCCGTGCAACGTGCATTCCACTGCGTTAGAACACCGTTAACTTTGCATTTGTCATGTCATGCATATGTTTGTTTATGCTTGCTTTGTATTTACTGTTTATTCCCCCTCTTTTATTCTCCGGTAGACCCCGCTGCTACCGCCGACTACACTGCTGCCGGGTACGACTACTTCGTCGACGACCCTGCCACTACCCGCGAGCTTCCAGGAAAGCAGAGCCATTCTCTTCCCCAGATATCGCCTATCTTTTCCGTACATTTCTTGCACTAGGCATGGTTACTACTGCTGCTACGATTACAATCCTTTTCAATTGCATAGCCTGTTTTTGTTGCCCCTTGATGTACCTTCCTTTATCCTATGCTGCCTATTATAATTATGCATTATTCAGCAGTGAGCCCTGCGCATTGTTAGCTAGGATTAGATAGCGTGCCGTGACCACTCAGGGGAGTGAACACGGATACGATATATTAACTGTTACAGGTATGGTACAATGCAGACACCGCCTAAGCACCCCTAGCTCGGCTCCGCCGAGCCACCATTAAGTGTGAGCTATCGAGGAGTAATCCTCGTACCTCCACTCGTTGCTGACTCTGTATAGCCGCTCTAGGTACCTAAGCAACGGTTGTCCTTAAGGTAAGAAGTCGGGTGACCCAACGGTGCCCGCGAGCGGTATTGCGTCGGGAACGACAGGGAGGGTACGACCGACGTTACTGACATGCTTGGCCCCTGCGCGTATCTCGCGAGAGTTACCAAACCACGAAAGTCGAGCTCTACCAAGAGCACACGCGAGATAAGGTAAGGAGACGGTTCAACTTGTTGGGAACCGCAGACACTTGGTGGGACGACAGGGCAGGCACCGATGTACTGGTGGTCCTGACTGCTGTCGTTGACCGCGGGTCAGTTACGTCGAGGCAACGATAACAGTTGTCACGCAGGTTAATTAAAATGCTAAATGGTTCGGCGGATGACTTGAGAGACCCGTTGGTATGTACGCACTACCTTCACGTGGGATAAGGAGTTATGGGCTCCCCTGCGTCGTAGTTTGTCCGAAAGCTCTTCAGACGTCAGAAGTACCACGGGCTGATAGCTGGGAAGCGGTCTTGTCTTCTTTGCTGCAGCAGGTGTGTTTGGATTTGCTTTTGCTTCACCGGCCAGTCTCGTACCATGCAGGAGCGTGCAAGGGTGAGGGACCTAGACCCCTTGGCGCATAGGATATAGTCCGACGGATGGCCTCTCTGCTGAGCCTAGGATGAACTGCGATGTGTCGGATAGCCTCGGTGGGGCGTTCCCTAACAAGGTTCACGCCACCCTGGAGATCCGAGCCTGCAGGCTGAACAGTAGTGCACCCCTGCAGGGAGTTTAATCTATTCGAATGGCCGTGTCCACGGTAACAGGACGCTTTATGCTGAAGCTGGATCTTACCACTACAAACTATTACTATTAAACTGTATGGTTCTGGGTTTTCTTCCTCGCAGGGAAGTCGAGGAGGGGAACTCGGAGGCATTATTATTATTAATCATTAAAACTTACTATTATACAATGCTGCAACAACTACTGCTTCATTGTTACTTTATGCTTTATATGAACTGTTGGCTGTTCTCTTCTTGTGCTGCAAGACACGTCAAAAGATGCTAGTCTTCGATAGGCCTAGCTTCTTACCCTTATTCTGATTTCTACCTTGCGGTCCACTATATACATCCTCTCCTTTCCATTTGGTACAAATGCATAAATGCTTAGTAGCGGACGTAAGACTCGCGGGTATGCTAGATACTCACCTTTGCTTTATTCCCCCCTTTTGTTTTGCCTGATCGGCTGGTGCAATCGACGTTGGAGACTTGGAGTCCAGGAGCAGGAGATCCCCGATGCCGACCACCTACACATGAAGATCCCAGATGCCTTCTACGACGTCGAGACCCCCGTTGACCAAGAGTAGTTTGGAAGTTCCCAGGCAGGAGGCCTCGCCTTTTCGATCTGTTGTTATTTGTGCTAGCCTTCTTAAGGCATCCTTGTATTCTTGTGTCTGTACTCAGATTCTACTGCTTCCGCTAACTTTGTGCACTCGAGCTGTTGTATTCGAGCCCTCGTGGCCCCTGGCTTGTATTAAACAGCTTGTATTTTTTATTTGTAGAGTTGTGTTGTGATATCTCACCGTGAGTCCCTAATCTCGATCGTGTACCTTGCGTGTATGATTACTGTACATGGTCCGATTTTGGGGGCGTCACAAGTTGGTATCAGAGCCGACTGCCTGTAGGAAACCCCCTAACCACTCCTTGGTCGAAGTTGAGTCTAGTATTTGCAAAAACTATTTTGCTAACTTACTGTTTGGCTTACGGGCCCACATCGATGTCACTACATGTGATATCTATGGTATTAGGATCCTTTTCTTCTTACCTATGACTCTGGGATTCTACCTTCTTATCCTTGCTGGTAAGATTTTACTAACTCTGACTTTAGGTTCTCATACCCCTTTCCTCCCGGAGAGCCCTGCATTCCAGATGATCGCTTGCTTTCACCTGGAGATCCCGAAGATTACTCTCCGATAAATTCTCGACTACCTATGTGTCCATTGCCTTTATAATTCTCTACCATCGGTAAATCCCCGTGGATAACTACCCATCCTTGCTATCGGTACCTTCATTCCCCGATGCTCCTGTGTTTGCAGGATGCCCCAGAATACTCCCCGATGTCTCGATAATCCTCTGCAGCCTACCGCTTAGGAGGTTCTTCTTACCTGCTTGCATTATGGTTGCTTCCATATGCCTGTGTATTTTTCATCGACATCCCTTGTCCTTGAAATACTGATCTTATGGAAGTCATCGTGTGCGCGAGTGCACGCAGTCATCAGTTAACCTTATGAACTCATTCTTCTAGCTCAGACGTCATTCTGGACATGAGCTGGATCACGGTAAATCAAACCTTCGTTGATTGTCCGTATAAGTCCGTTCAACTTGTATACCCATGGTCAGAACGTTTGCTTCTAATCTCCCCTATTGGAAATCATGATTCCTTTGAATCCAAGCATCGAATTATTCCGATGCTTCTACCATCTGATGCCTTTGAATTATTTCTTCTTGGTTGAGTACCGATACTCCGACCAGATTCTTGTACACCACCCGATTTTCGGTGGATTATTGTCCGACTAATCTTACCTGGCTTCTTCCCTGTGTCAATTGGATTCATCGTGTGGAATACCATCCTTGCCCCTCGATGATTTGTGTTATCATCGACAACCTCCCTTGACTCCCTGCTAATGCACTTGGTCGTGTATATCGTGCTCTTCCTTCCCTTGGGAAGGATATACATCTGGTACTTGTGTATTATCACATTTTCCCTTTCATTGGTCTATTTAATCTTTCTTGAAAGGTATCTTATCTGAGCAATGATGATTCCCTGCTTTTGTAAACACCTCGGTGTACCACTCTATCAGTATAACCTGTTGCTATTGTTGAAAACCTGTCGGTAACCACCTTTGGACGAGAACCTTGCCAATTGGTCCGCCTCGTCTTAACGAGCAGAAAAATGGTTCTCTTCGTCCCTCGCTCTTGTTACCGACATTGTTGCCGACATAGCTGACAAACTGTTCTCTGACTTACCTTGCAACTTGATCGCACTGTTTGTCACCACCCACCTTATTCAATGTGGGCCCATAACCCACAGTTCCATAGGATCGAAACCTGACTCTCTTGTACCTTTATGTTCTAGAGATTATTCTTCGTGCTTGACCTAGTATGCAATTCACGAGTTACCTACCTTGAGATATTCAGTCCGATATCAGACTCAGTGCTTATGCCTGATAATCTGGACCCCCTTTTCATCGTCTGGCATTGGCATCAGATGCATGCCTATCCGCTTGAAACTTCTCATACCTTCTTTTTCTTCTCTCGATGTGTTTCCCTATGTTTCAACTTGATAGATACCCTATGCCCCCTTCCCTTGGATCACCCCGGTTGATTAACTTGGTACCGGTTCGTCCCCCTTAAGTTTTATCTCCTAGCCTATTCGTAAGTACGATGAAGCCCCGAGAGAAGGATGAAAACTCGTCGATATGCACAGATGCAGAGAAATGAAGACAGCAACGAGAAGGATTAACACCTTCGATAAGGACAACAAGCACCCGGAGATTCGTTAGAATACGAAACCAAAGCTTTACCCCTTCCACTACCTTTTAATTCTCTAGAGGAGAATTCTTTGTAGTGGGGGAGAATTGTAACACCCTGGGTTTCACGCTACAGTGATCACCTTGTTAATTTCCAAGTCATCATGATTATTCTAATAATAATCACCCTTGATCAAGTCGAGTTCAAATTCAAACTCATTTTGAAATTTAAATAAATGTGGGAAAATAAAGTTGTTCCAAAAATTATGAAACCAATTTTTGTTAAATGCACAATAACCCTTGAAGCAAGATACCATGGTGTTGGATATTTTATAAAGCATATAAATATCTAAATAAATAAAAACAGTAGAAAAACAATGACATATATTACCTTTTGAAATAAAACAAAATACAAATGAATTTATAAATGCCCCAAACGTTTTGTAGCACTAATATGGAGCATAACACTAATTATGGAATCTATTACATATTTTTTCAAAAATACAAAAGTATATAAAATAAATAAAACAGTAAAGAAAGAAAAAATAAATAAAAAGAAAATAGGAAATCCAGCCTAGGACAAGCCCACCACCCCCCGCCCCACTCCCCTCCCCCCCCCCCACTGGTCCGAGCCCACCCGGGCTCTCTCCCTCCTCTTTCCTGTTCATGGCGCGTCGTGGACGCCATCCAAGCCAACCATGGCACCGGCCCTCGCCGTGGCGGCCATCCACGGCCGGCGGCGGAGATAAGTGCCCCGAGACCCGCCCCCCCCCGCTTCCCTAACCCTAGCGCCTCGTGCCCATCCCCCTCCCATTCCCCTCGCGCCGCCGCTCTCCACTCCCGCGGTTAGCCCGAGCCCGCTGTCGCCACCACCTCACCGTGGCCGTGGCCAACAGCCACCTCCGGCCGTCGTGTGGTGTCCTGGAGCCCCCTCGTCGTCGTCCTCTTCTAGCGGCAAGAGGAATCGGGCCCGCGGTGACTGCTACGCCGCGCCTCGACTCCGTTCTGCGTTTGGAACCGCCGCCGCTCGCCGCCGAATTCGCGCCACCCCGTGCCTCCCCCGAGCTCGCCTTGCACCTGTACAGGACCACGGTGAGCGCCACCTCCATTCCCCTCTGCTTCCCTTCGGAGTCGTCACCCCGTCGCGCCACCCCACCCCGCTCGAGTCCGGCCCGTGGCCGCGGTCACCACGACCGTGCACCGTCCCGCTGGTCGCGCCGCTGTTCCTTGGTCACGCACTCCACGTCTGGGCCACGCTTGTGGCACACCCATACCGCGTCGGGCCATGCCCGTGCCAGCTCGTGCCCGCTCGCCCTCCTGGCCATGGCCTGGATCCCCCCCCCCCCCCCCGCGTGCGTGCCCATGGCCACATCCGGCAACGATGGGCCAAACCCCGGCCGTTGCGTGCGTGTGCCCTCGCCCTCGCACCCGCCAAGCCTCCCCCACCTCCCTCGCCGGCACGGCCTAGCACCTCCTTGCCGTTGTCGCCGGCGGGCAAACGACGGGTGCCGTGGGTCAACCCCTGTGAGAAACCTCTGTTAGGTAATGTGCTAGGATCAAAGTCACTTGCATCATGTTAAAAATTTCAAAGAAATCATTTGAAATCAAAATCAAAAGCAAAATGGGAGAAGGAAACCCCCCAGATGAATTAATTCAAAAGGCCAGATAAAAATCTTTTCCAAAAATTCATGTTAGATTTTTGAAAAGTCTTATAAATGAGTGTGATCACATATCAAGTGATGTGGGACCCACCCCATCCTCATGGATTTTTCAAATATTCAAACACTGCCTTGGAATTAATCAAAAACCCCTATTTGAGTTAAGATTCAAATTATTTGAATTTTAAAAATGTTCAAAATTTATAAGTGGCTAGCATATTATTTGGTAAGGCCATATAAAAATTATGAGCATTTAAGAAATTGGTTTGCTGTTTTTTTAGCTAGCCAAAACAAATAACAGAAAAGAAAAACAGAAAAATAAAAGAGAAGACTTACCTCTCGCCAGGGGCGAAGCCCACTCACCTCATCCAGCCCAGCCCACCTGGAGGGGGTACATGCGTCTTCTTCCCCTCCAGGCAGGCAAGCAGGTCGCCGGCGAGCGGCGAGGGCGCGCCAGGCAGCTCCCTGCTTCC
Source organism: Bromus sterilis (assembly GCA_950022295.1). Lineage (NCBI taxonomy): Eukaryota > Viridiplantae > Streptophyta > Magnoliopsida > Poales > Poaceae > Bromus > Bromus sterilis. Next base: position 337,679,858 of record OX465596.1, on the reverse strand, counting down.
CTGGCCCTTATCTCCTCGTCTGGAGACGTCCTCGAGGCGCCCAGCTTCGTTCCCCTACGTCCAGAGCCACCTCCCCCTCGTCCCTCGCCGTATTCATCGTCGACAGAAGGAGCCGCCGGGACGCGCCGCCGCACTCGCGTGGCCACCGGCCTCATCGACCCGCCACAAGATGTCCAGGACACGCGCCGTGCTCGTCTTCGTCGCCATGCAGAAGTAATCGGGCTCGAAGCCACTGTAGCCGCCGCAATTGTCGTCGCCTTCTCGTCGGAGCCGTCGCGCGCCATCGTCGATTCCATCGCCACCGGCGCCCCTCTGCCCTCCCCGACCTCGTCGTCGCACTCAGGGTGAGTAGCAACCCTTTTCCCCTCATCTAGCTAGGCCCCTCTCACCCTCTAGCTCGATCCGCCATGGGAGCCGGGCAAGGTTGCCGCCGCGGTTGACCATACGCTCGCTCCCGTGCGCCCTCGTCTTCACCAACGTGTCCGTAGTACTCCCGGAGCCCCCAGAAGTCGAGCAAGCTACTCCACACGTTGAACCGTTGTCACAACCCCAAGTTAGGTATGTGCTAGGGTTTTATTGTGCCTTTGCATCATGCAAATATTCAAAAGAAAATTCAAAAATGGGGAAAAGAAAAGCCCTGAGAAATTAAATCAAATGGCAGATAAAAATCTTTTTCCAAAAATCATTTGAGTATTTGGAAAATTCCTATAAATGATACTGATCATTTTAAAAGTGGTTTGGGAGCAATCCCATGCTGATGGGATTTTCAAATTTTCAAACAATGCCTTGGAAAATTAAATAAACCCCTATTTGATTTAAAATTCAAATGTTTTGAATTTTAAAGAGTGCCAAATTTTATAAATGGCTAGCTCTAGCTTTTATGAGGCCATATAAAAAATTATGGCATTTATAAAAATACCTAGCTATTTTAATTGGCTAGGTCAACCTATTTACAGAAGAAATAAAAAGAAAAAGGAAAAACAGAGAAGGGTAGGCTTACCTTGCGCCCAGGGGCGAAGGCTCAACTCCCCTAGCCGGCCCAGCCCACCCCAGGCGCCTTGTCTTCTTCCTCCCCGCCGAGCCAAACTGCTCGGTGGAGGGCAGAGCAAGGCCACGGTGACACCGCGACGCCTCAGCCCTTCCAGGCCAATCCAGCCCTCCAAACGGCGCCACGGAGACGACCACTTCACTCTCTCTCACTTCCCCCTCTTTCCCCTCGCTCTCGCGCCCTCTGCTGTTCTTCCCCACCGACGACAGAGCGCCACCGCAGGACGCCGACGCTGGAGATCGTGGCCACCGTGATCTAGATCCTCTTCCAAGATGTCCGTCGTGCTCGCCATCAACGACTTCGTCATCCAGAAGAAGGACGCGCCCCAATTTGGACCAGAGCCGACGCTAGCTTCACCGAGGTGATCCGGCCATCGTGGCTTCTTCGGCCGTCAAATTCATCGTCGTCAAGCCCTCCCCGCCTCCATCGACTACGCCGCTACACTCAGTGCGTCTGGGTGAGTGTTTCCCCTAACCTAGCCCGTCCCCTCTTGCCCTCTGTCGCCGATTTCCATGGCAGCCGAGCAAGGTCGCCGCCATGGATGACCTTGAGCTCGACCCCGTGCGTCCCAGCCCAAACCTGTAGGCCCACGGTGCTTCTGGTGACCTCCTGAACATGTAGCACCAGCGCAGTCTCAATGTTGTCGCACGATTCACCGAGTTCGTCGTCGCTGCTCTTCTGCCTCCGCTAGACGTCGACGCCGACGAGGCTGAGGACACTCCCATCCTGCCCCGAGCCAATGGCTTGATGCGGGCGATCAAGGGGTGCCTCCCCGTACTTTCCCCGTGCCATACCGTGGCCGGGAGACCACCCCGGCGTGTCGCCGCCGTGCACAGTGGCCGCAGCCGGTTAACCGCCGGTGGGCGGTTTAGTTTAGAGTTAACCCCCCTCCTAATCCCTCTCCCTCTCACTGACAGTGGGGCCTAGAACCCCCCTAATCCCTGGTTAGTTTAAAACTAACCGGGTTAGTTAACCAGTGAGGCTGACCAGTGGGACCCCCCTGTCAGGCCAGCCCATGACGTCAGCCTGGTGTCACTCGGACGCAGTAAAGCTTTTAAATCTTTTTATATAATTCCAGCAATTACAAAAAATGGCCAAAACTTCAATAAATCATAGAAAATTCATTTTAACTCCAAATTGGACAAATAATATGTCTAAAATTATCAGAAAAATACAAGGATTATGAATATGCAATTTGTTTTCATGTTTGACCATTTTTAAATGGGTGAACAGTAGCAAATATGCATATGGATCCTTTTCAAATTCAAATTTGGAGTGATTTTGCAAATGATTTTGCAACACCCTTAATTCCAATAGATTCATCCAAACATCAGAAGCTTTATCTCAAGTATACCACATCACTTCATGATCAAACTTTCAAGTGAACTTTCATGCATTCAAATGCATTTGAAATTCATCGATAAATCAAATGGAGTTTGAATTTGCATTTCAAATGCAATATACTCCTTTTAAATGGAATGCTCAACACATCAGTACCATGAACATCACCATTACAATCTTATTCATGTGATTGTGCATTGTACATTATGTATATCCTATGATTGTCATGTTGCTGATAGAAGTGGAGCCGGAACCCGAGATCACCCCCTTCGTTGAAGACCCCGTGACTGAACCTCGTCAGCAAGGCAAGCAAACCCCCTTTGATCATGTCGATAAAATCCCACTTCCCTCTCATGTCTCGCTTATGCATTGTTTAGGATGATCACCATGATAACGTTTCTACCACATAGTCGAACCCATATCCTTTGCATGACCTATCATCTTGTCACAGTAGTAAGCAAACCACAATCCTAGCAGATGTAGGAGTTGGTTGATATCATGTGGCCCCTGCAACTGTTACTGCTTATTGCATTCTTAGTGATACAATGAGGTTGCTTTTGATGTGAGTCGGGATGATGATAAACATGGTGTTGATGAAAGTGAAATGTGTTGGTGAATCTATCCTAATACAAGGTGAACGATGAGAGGCTGTGTAGGAGTACACAGTGGGTTGTCTCGTTGAACACCGCCTTAAGTCCGAGTTCTTGTGTGGTGATCCAAGAAGTGTAGGAGATATGCCCTAGAGGCAATAATAAATGTTATTATTTATCCCCATGTTCCTAATTATGTTTATATTCCATGCTATAACTGCTATGGTTCTCGAGTCTGCAATAACCACGAGGCTCGGAGGAAGACTCATATGCACGTGTGGAATAATAAACGGATAAAAAATATATATTCGTAGTCTCGCCTCTAAGACTAGCTCAAGTGTTGCATGATGGTTCTGTTTTCCTGATCATGGGCATGACTATGCCGGCAATTTTGAGGGCACAATGTTAGAAGAACATTTGTGTTGAATCGACCCAGATTGATGTTATGCTATGAGATACATTCGTCACCAGTTAATGGATTATAACACAGAGAAAGTTGAGCGTTTGCATAATTCCTTAGACCATGAGAGTATCGAGTTCCTTCGTACTTGCTTCGTGAACTTTGGGGTTTGTTAAACGTCATCTGTAAAAGGGTGGCTATTACGGCGGCTTACGGGTTCACGGAAAAGTATGACAAGGAACTAGGTAGCTCAAGATTGGGATTTGCTCCTCCGTCGATGGAGAGATATTCTTCGGGCCCTCTCGGTGTTACGGTATCCACCATCGTCTGGCCAGACACAGTGTGATTTGATCACAGGGATGCCGGAACGCGGGAACGAGAAAAGAGAACAATACTAGTAACGAGGTAACTGGCATAGTGGACAAGTGTTGATCCACGGGGATGCCGATAAGTCTCACCTCGGGTATTTGTAACATATCACGAAGCAACAGGAATAGCACACGGCAACTGGAGGTTCACTCGAATATTTATTCGTGTGGGTATAGGGGTCAATATGGGTGTCCACGGCTCCGATGTTGATCATTGATCGGAAAGTGTTCCGGGTCATGTCTATACTTCACCGAACCTATAGGGTCACACGCTTAAGGGTCATCTATCTGCTGAATACTAGACAGGGAGTCTGAGAGAAAGTCACCGGAAAGGTTTCGGAGAAAACGGAAAAGTTCCGGAAAGAGAACACCGGAATAATTTCGGTAAAACCGAAAAGTTGTTTCGGAATATATCATTAAGTCAAAATGGTTTCGGCACACGCCTGGAAATTCTTGGAGGGTGCCAGAATTGTTCTGGGAACTTCTGGGATTTTTCCAGAGAGAAAAAACCGGAAATGTTCCGGAGCTGCCGGAACCGCTTTGGTTGCTTTTCGCAGATGAAAATCACTAATCCGGAATTGTTTCGGAACGCGTCCAAAATCCTTTTAGTGGGTACTGGAATTTTTCTAAGACCTACAGAAAAGTTTCGGATTTTACGGTCGCAGATAAATGTCTTCATGAATAGTGGATACACTATTCATGATGATGCAGGCGATGATGCAGCTTGCATGATGATGCAGGCGATGATGCAGCTTGCATGATGATGCAGGCGATGATGCAGCTTGCATGATGATGCAGGCGATGATGCAGCTTGCATGATGATGCAGGCAATGATGCAGTTTGGAGGGCATTTTGGGTTTTTCCCCATAGCCTCTCACCCTATAAATAGGGGTGGAGAGGGGTCTCTCAAATCTGATCCAAGTTCTCACTTGAACTCTCAACAAGTGCCATTGCATGATCTGGCTTTCTTCTCTCCCTCCCACGAAATAGTTTCGTAGAGCCGAAAGGCTGTCTGGGTTCCGGTAGGAACTAGTTCTGGACGGCGAAGCCCTGCCGGATAGATGACACCGTATGTGTGCAACCCCGTAGAGAGGTCGTAGTTTCGATCTTTTGCCCGAGGGGCTGTTCGAGGGTCCTCCCGAAGGGCTGTCCAAATTATCGTTCGAGTTTCAAGGGTCCTCCCGAAGGGCTGTCCGAGTTACCGATCGAGTTTCGAGGGGCCTCCCGAAGGGCTGTCCGTGACATCGTCCGAGGGACTGTCCGACCGCCTCTCGGAGCGCTGTCCGAGGAGCAGACGAGGGAGGACATCCTCGCGGTTGGGAGGTTGTAAATCCTAGCTGCGGGGGTCTGCACCAACGATCTACATCGACTCTACTTCCGCTGCGCTACGAGTCGGTAACGATCAGATCAAAACCTTGTATGCAGTCTCCATAGTGGTCCTGGGCTGTTCGTAGTGCGGAAATTTTTTGTTTTCTGCCGCGTTCCCCTACAGTGGCATCAAGAGCCGTGCTATGCGTAGATGCATGTTGCGATCTAGAATACATAGAGATGTATGGGTATTGCATAATATAATTTTGGAGTAGATCAGATCTATTGCTGAAAATTATTTATGCGGGTGGCAGATGAAATCTGTTACTCGATGTTCTTGTTGCTTCCCTAGAATTTGCATATTTCTGATGTCGATAACAGTATGGTGGAGTTTCAAAGTTCTGGCAATCTGCGATCCTGATTGATCAAAGAAGTGCTAACAGTTCGTTGAATTCCACCGTAGTTAGAGAAAGAAGAAATTTTGCAGACTAAAGGGCAATGCAGATATGATCTGCACGGGGATCACGCGTATGACGAAGTTCAGTATGGGTCTCGAGATTTTATTATCTCGTGTTTCATACACCCCGCAAAGTTAATCTAGCGACTTGAATAATCATGCTTGATGATAAACGTTGGTAGCTGCGGTTTAAGTCAAAACCTTAGAAGCCACGTAAAATAAAATTTTGCATAAACCGATTAGAGGCATCTAACTTGGTTTTGCAGGATGTGCATGTGATGTGGTATAGCAAAGCTCATATTAATTTGATTATGTATGAGATGACTATATAATGTAAATTTATTAACATGACCTGCGTGTCATGATTTGGCATGATGGCTGGAGCCATATGATTGTCACTTTAATGACCTGCGAGTCAACCTTATGTAATGCACTTATTTTATTAGCTATAGAGATAGCAATATTATTTGGTGCATCGACAAGGTGGTGGCAAACTTCGCGAAGGTGAACTCCGACGCAAATGCCAAAGACGAAGAAATACTTGACTTCTCCGTCAGAAGGGGCTATACCATATCATGCAATTATGAATTACCTGAGATGTTTATCCCTTAAGTTGCACCCTTCTTGATTGCGCGGTAGTCGCTTTTTATTAGGGTGATCTCTCACTTAAAATATCAAGTAGTTAGTGTTCTCCCAAATGTAGCACCGTCACAGCATCTATCCTTTCGGGGTGCGCCATGGATGCATGGGTACGAACGACTGGAGAAATGTAAGGCGGGTGAGGTCAGACCTCGCAGCAAGATCACTTGGTTGTCTTGACGTTCATGGCAGGATCGTCCTGAGCTCGGAACACACGCATCGAAAGATGAACAAGAGTCACATAGAGATGTGATCGGCAAGTTGGCCTACCAAATCAAAATCCTCGTCATGAGATGATGATTCTATGGCGTTGTATTGATATTTGGATCTTGAATCACTCATAATCAATTTTGAGAGATATTTATTTGAGTGGGAGCGCATTTTAGAATTAACTTGTTTAATTCTGAGTGCAATTAATTATGAACACTGTCTAAGTATAATTTGCTAATAGTTGTAGAATAATGGCTCGCGTTTCCACCTTCCCTATTAAAATTGAATAAGCTGTTAAATATCTGGTCAAAACTTTACGGTTGGTAACGTAATGCGAGGATTGTCCTCAAGAGTGCCGAGAAGGATTTTGTCCTATCGCATGCTTTCGGTGTCCTCCCGCTAATGCTATGGATGATGTGACTCTCGTCCTTCGATCCAAAAGCTAGAATTCCATTGTGGTCAAGTGCAATACGTTTGCTTCCATAAGACCCGAACTTCACAAGTTTGGGATAGTTATGTAGTATTCATGGAACTGAAAATTGTTTTCAGATACAGACAAAGGCTAAAAGATATGAGATATCCAAAGCAATATTTGTTTGCAAAGTATTAGTACAGTGTTTACTGGGCATTTGACTGATAAGAGAGGGATCCAGAAGAACGCCTGTCATATGATGAAGGTGAATAAAACAAACAACTTAAAGAGAAAGGAAATATCCAAAGGGTGTTAGTATGACTCACACGCCTAGGAAGTCCGGGGCTAACGCCACTCTTAAAGTTGGGTGCTTCTTCTGAGAGTAGGAGAAATATATTGAAAGTTAAACTGTTAAAAGTATAAGGGCAAAAAGAAAGAAGACTGGAATGTCCAGCTCATGTATAAAAGTCATGAAAGTTATTGATGTATGGAAGGCTGGTAAAAAATAAATAGTTCTTGGGAATTGTGATTAAACAGTTAGTCCATAATTCTTGGGTATTATGATTAAAAGTTGATCACAGGAATACCCGCTCGATTGCATTCTGTTGCAACTCGATGCAAGAACCACTACGGCCTAAAAGACTTGCCAGTAATGAGTTTTAGATACGCGCTGGGAACATAGTAAAAGTTACTATACCTTCCATCGGTGTATCACCATCTGTATTTATTTTCATAATTCGTTTTAGAGTTTTATACACTCTAGCCCATTGCATAAAGTATGTTGCAAGAAGGTTGTTCATAAAAGAACAATTGTTGTTCAGTATTATGAATAACATAAAGGGCCATGCTTCCATCGGGGATGGGATGTATGTTACGAATATTGATGGTAATATGATACATCCATAACAATGACGCTAAATGTCGAAAGACTAAAAGAATACCACATATGTGTGGCACTGCATTTGGTCACATTGGAGAAACCCGCATGGAGAAATTCCATAATGATGGATTTTGAAGTCATTTGATTATGAATCATCTCATACTTGCAACTTTCGTCCGAAAAGTTAAGTGACTGAAATACCGTTCACAGGCCATGAGGAACGAACAACAAACTTATTGGTGATCATACATTTGATGTGTGTAGTCCGATAAATGTTGTTAGTAGTGGATTTATCTATCTTCAGAAAAGACTCAAGTAGATATATGGATATTTACTTGATGAGACGTAAGTCTGGATCTTTTGAAATCATTCGAAAGGTTTTCAAAAATGAAGTGAAAGTTATTGTGACAAGAAAATTATGTTTCTACAATTTGATTGCAGAAAGGAATTTTTGAGTTACAAGTTTAGCCAATGTCTGATGAGTTGTGAAAAGAGTTTTCATAACTTGCACCTCCCGGAACACCACTGCAAGTGGAATGTCCTTGAAGATGTAATCAAACCATTTATGACATGGTAAGATCAAAGATGACATAAATCAATTTGCCATTATCCCTTTTAATGTAATGCTTTAGAGACTACGGCTTTTACACTTAAAGGAGCGCCATCAGGTCTGTTGAAATGACGCCATGGTATGGTACGCCCAACCATGTTTTATCTTTTCTTAACATTTGGAATATGGGGATTGTGTAAACTGTTTACAAACCTATTCCAAATCAGACAAGTGCTACTTTGTAGGTTATCCCAAATTATTGGGAATTCCTCCACCACTATACCGAGGCAAAAGGTTTTGCCACAAAGAACGGTATGCTTTTAAAGAGAATGGTTCTTGAAAAAAGGTGAGTGGGAGGACAGTGCAACTCGACGAGATAACAGTATCTTCGTCATCAGATCAAAGGAAAGGAACCTTGGAAGTGATTCCAGAGTTTCCTACTGCAACTGATACGGAAGCCTCTACATGAGATGTATGGACTTCGGTCAAACTTGCAACTGAGCCACGTAGGCAAAACTCGTGCAAACCTCTCAGGTGCGCAAACGAGATATTGTTGTTAGACAACAGCATACCTACGATAATCAAGGAAGCGATGATGGGCCCTGACTCCGGAATTGGCTAAATGCCAATACAAATCCGAGATAGTTTCCATATACGTAATTCAAGATTGTATCTTGATGGACCATTCGGAAGACTTAGAGTCTAACGAATATTAATGGAACTATAAACTGATACGGATAAAAATGTTTTATCCATAAAGCTCGACTTGTTGCTTATAACAATTTCAAGGAATTAACTACGGCGAGATTGTCTCTCCGTAGCGATGCTTAAAGTCGGTTCGGGTTAAACTAGCAATTAATACGTATTTCATTCATGAGATATGAAACATGGATGCCAAAAGGATTTCCATGAGATGGAAATACTGCCTTGGAGATACAGTCCAAGGTATTTTGTCAGTCCAGAGGATGCTAGTAAGTATGCAAACTTCAGAGTTCCTGCGATGGACAAAAGAGAGCATAATGGAGTTGGAATCTTCGTTTTTGATGAAATAATCAAAAGAGTTTGATTTCATCGATGGATAACGAAGATGCTTGTGGCTACAAGAAAGTAAGTGGGAGCATAATAATATTTCTAAAAACCTTGTGTGCCTAACACATTGTTAATTGGAAATAATATAAATTTCTTGACACAAATTAAGACTTCATTGAAAATAGTTTTTCAACGAAGTGCTTGGGCTAAGTTGTCTTGATATTAGGCATAATTATCTACGAGATATAATTGCCTAATAGGGCTAAGCCAAAATACATATTGACAAGGTGCTAAAACAGTTTAGCGTTAAAAACGACAAGGAGTGATTCTTGCCAAAGTCACATGGAAAGAGTTTTTGCAAGACTCAGTGTCCCAAAACACTGATGAGCAAATTACATAATGGAGATTCCACACACCTTCGTGTTGGGATTAATCATGTATTCCATGGTATGTAAAACAACCAGATATGTCCAATACTCCAAAGTTGTTGCGAGTATAGATACCAAAGTGATCAAAGAACTGATCGTGGGACAACAGTGAAAAATGTCATTGAGTACTAAAGTAGCACTGATGACATGTTTTCTCGCAAGAAGAGATTATGAAGAACTTGTTGTAAGTAATTACATCGATACGGTTTTCATCAATGCTCCATGCGATTTTCGATTTGAGTTAAAGTTTTTGTGTGTGTAATACACAATATGGTGGCACAGTAAGTTGGAATTGTTCATAACAGGTTACTGTGGCGAAATTCTATAACAAATGGCTATGTATGTTGCTGCTTTAGAAGCAACAAAGAAAATGTTGAATCATATAGTTCATTCATGAACTTAGTATGGTTCCAATATGGCTTTGGTCAATGGAACACTATTGAAGATAGTTGCTCCATAGCTCAGTCTGAGGAATCAAGGTTCGACCAGTGATTCGCATATATACAAAGCCAAGTCCACACAAAATATGAATTTTGTGAAAGCGTGAAAACGCGAGGATATGCAAAGATACACACGGAGTTGAAGTTGTCAGATCCGTTGGACATCAGGCTATACCACATGTGAAGCATATTTTACACCAGTATGCCGTAGGTGTAAAGTGCATTAGCATTGACTAGATTATTGACTCTAGTGCAAGTGGGAGTCTGTAGGAGATATGCCCTAGAGGCAATAATAAATGTTATTATTTATCCCCATGTTCCTAATTATGTTTATATTCCATGCTATAACTGCTATGGTTCTCGAGTCTGCAATAACCACGAGGCTCGGAGGAAGACTCATATGCACGTGTGGAATAATAAACGGATAAAAAATATATATTCGTAGTCTCGCCTCTAAGACTAGCTCAAGTGTTGCATGATGGTTCTGTTTTCCTGATCATGGGCATGACTATGCCGGCAATTTTGAGGGCACAATGTTAGAAGAACATTTGTGTTGAATCGACCCAGATTGATGTTATGCTATGAGATACATTCGTCACCAGTTAATGGATTATAACACAGAGAAAGTTGAGCGTTTGCATAATTCCTTAGACCATGAGAGTATCGAGTTCCTTCGTACTTGCTTCGTGAACTTTGGGGTTTGTTAAACGTCATCTGTAAAAGGGTGGCTATTACGGCGGCTTACGGGTTCACGGAAAAGTATGACAAGGAACTAGGTAGCTCAAGATTGGGATTTGCTCCTCCGTCGATGGAGAGATATTCTTCGGGCCCTCTCGGTGTTACGGTATCCACCATCGTCTGGCCAGACACAGTGTGATTTGATCACAGGGATGCCGGAACGCGGGAACGAGAAAAGAGAACAATACTAGTAACGAGGTAACTGGCATAGTGGACAAGTGTTGATCCACGGGGATGCCGATAAGTCTCACCTCGGGTATTTGTAACATATCACGAAGCAACAGGAATAGCACACGGCAACTGGAGGTTCACTCGAATATTTATTCGTGTGGGTATAGGGGTCAATATGGGTGTCCACGGCTCCGATGTTGATCATTGATCGGAAAGTGTTCCGGGTCATGTCTATACTTCACCGAACCTATAGGGTCACACGCTTAAGGGTCATCTATCTGCTGAATACTAGACAGGGAGTCTGAGAGAAAGTCACCGGAAAGGTTTCGGAGAAAACGGAAAAGTTCCGGAAAGAGAACACCGGAATAATTTCGGTAAAACCGAAAAGTTGTTTCGGAATATATCATTAAGTCAAAATGGTTTCGGCACACGCCTGGAAATTCTTGGAGGGTGCCAGAATTGTTCTGGGAACTTCTGGGATTTTTCCAGAGAGAAAAAACCGGAAATGTTCCGGAGCTGCCGGAACCGCTTTGGTTGCTTTTCGCAGATGAAAATCACTAATCCGGAATTGTTTCGGAACGCGTCCAAAATCCTTTTAGTGGGTACTGGAATTTTTCTAAGACCTACAGAAAAGTTTCGGATTTTACGGTCGCAGATAAATGTCTTCATGAATAGTGGATACACTATTCATGATGATGCAGGCGATGATGCAGCTTGCATGATGATGCAGGCGATGATGCAGCTTGCATGATGATGCAGGCGATGATGCAGCTTGCATGATGATGCAGGCGATGATGCAGCTTGCATGATGATGCAGGCAATGATGCAGTTTGGAGGGCATTTTGGGTTTTTCCCCATAGCCTCTCACCCTATAAATAGGGGTGGAGAGGGGTCTCTCAAATCTGATCCAAGTTCTCACTTGAACTCTCAACAAGTGCCATTGCATGATCTGGCTTTCTTCTCTCCCTCCCACGAAATAGTTTCGTAGAGCCGAAAGGCTGTCTGGGTTCCGGTAGGAACTAGTTCTGGACGGCGAAGCCCTGCCGGATAGATGACACCGTATGTGTGCAACCCCGTAGAGAGGTCGTAGTTTCGATCTTTTGCCCGAGGGGCTGTTCGAGGGTCCTCCCGAAGGGCTGTCCAAATTATCGTTCGAGTTTCAAGGGTCCTCCCGAAGGGCTGTCCGAGTTACCGATCGAGTTTCGAGGGGCCTCCCGAAGGGCTGTCCGTGACATCGTCCGAGGGACTGTCCGACCGCCTCTCGGAGCGCTGTCCGAGGAGCAGACGAGGGAGGACATCCTCGCGGTTGGGAGGTTGTAAATCCTAGCTGCGGGGGTCTGCACCAACGATCTACATCGACTCTACTTCCGCTGCGCTACGAGTCGGTAACGATCAGATCAAAACCTTGTATGCAGTCTCCATAGTGGTCCTGGGCTGTTCGTAGTGCGGAAATTTTTTGTTTTCTGCCGCGTTCCCCTACAGTGGCATCAAGAGCCGTGCTATGCGTAGATGCATGTTGCGATCTAGAATACATAGAGATGTATGGGTATTGCATAATATAATTTTGGAGTAGATCAGATCTATTGCTGAAAATTATTTATGCGGGTGGCAGATGAAATCTGTTACTCGATGTTCTTGTTGCTTCCCTAGAATTTGCATATTTCTGATGTCGATAACAGTATGGTGGAGTTTCAAAGTTCTGGCAATCTGCGATCCTGATTGATCAAAGAAGTGCTAACAGTTCGTTGAATTCCACCGTAGTTAGAGAAAGAAGAAATTTTGCAGACTAAAGGGCAATGCAGATATGATCTGCACGGGGATCACGCGTATGACGAAGTTCAGTATGGGTCTCGAGATTTTATTATCTCGTGTTTCATACACCCCGCAAAGTTAATCTAGCGACTTGAATAATCATGCTTGATGATAAACGTTGGTAGCTGCGGTTTAAGTCAAAACCTTAGAAGCCACGTAAAATAAAATTTTGCATAAACCGATTAGAGGCATCTAACTTGGTTTTGCAGGATGTGCATGTGATGTGGTATAGCAAAGCTCATATTAATTTGATTATGTATGAGATGACTATATAATGTAAATTTATTAACATGACCTGCGTGTCATGATTTGGCATGATGGCTGGAGCCATATGATTGTCACTTTAATGACCTGCGAGTCAACCTTATGTAATGCACTTATTTTATTAGCTATAGAGATAGCAATATTATTTGGTGCATCGACAAGGTGGTGGCAAACTTCGCGAAGGTGAACTCCGACGCAAATGCCAAAGACGAAGAAATACTTGACTTCTCCGTCAGAAGGGGCTATACCATATCATGCAATTATGAATTACCTGAGATGTTTATCCCTTAAGTTGCACCCTTCTTGATTGCGCGGTAGTCGCTTTTTATTAGGGTGATCTCTCACTTAAAATATCAAGTAGTTAGTGTTCTCCCAAATGTAGCACCGTCACAGCATCTATCCTTTCGGGGTGCGCCATGGATGCATGGGTACGAACGACTGGAGAAATGTAAGGCGGGTGAGGTCAGACCTCGCAGCAAGATCACTTGGTTGTCTTGACGTTCATGGCAGGATCGTCCTGAGCTCGGAACACACGCATCGAAAGATGAACAAGAGTCACATAGAGATGTGATCGGCAAGTTGGCCTACCAAATCAAAATCCTCGTCATGAGATGATGATTCTATGGCGTTGTATTGATATTTGGATCTTGAATCACTCATAATCAATTTTGAGAGATATTTATTTGAGTGGGAGCGCATTTTAGAATTAACTTGTTTAATTCTGAGTGCAATTAATTATGAACACTGTCTAAGTATAATTTGCTAATAGTTGTAGAATAATGGCTCGCGTTTCCACCTTCCCTATTAAAATTGAATAAGCTGTTAAATATCTGGTCAAAACTTTACGGTTGGTAACGTAATGCGAGGATTGTCCTCAAGAGTGCCGAGAAGGATTTTGTCCTATCGCATGCTTTCGGTGTCCTCCCGCTAATGCTATGGATGATGTGACTCTCGTCCTTCGATCCAAAAGCTAGAATTCCATTGTGGTCAAGTGCAATACGTTTGCTTCCATAAGACCCGAACTTCACAAGTTTGGGATAGTTATGTAGTATTCATGGAACTGAAAATTGTTTTCAGATACAGACAAAGGCTAAAAGATATGAGATATCCAAAGCAATATTTGTTTGCAAAGTATTAGTACAGTGTTTACTGGGCATTTGACTGATAAGAGAGGGATCCAGAAGAACGCCTGTCATATGATGAAGGTGAATAAAACAAACAACTTAAAGAGAAAGGAAATATCCAAAGGGTGTTAGTATGACTCACACGCCTAGGAAGTCCGGGGCTAACGCCACTCTTAAAGTTGGGTGCTTCTTCTGAGAGTAGGAGAAATATATTGAAAGTTAAACTGTTAAAAGTATAAGGGCAAAAAGAAAGAAGACTGGAATGTCCAGCTCATGTATAAAAGTCATGAAAGTTATTGATGTATGGAAGGCTGGTAAAAAATAAATAGTTCTTGGGAATTGTGATTAAACAGTTAGTCCATAATTCTTGGGTATTATGATTAAAAGTTGATCACAGGAATACCCGCTCGATTGCATTCTGTTGCAACTCGATGCAAGAACCACTACGGCCTAAAAGACTTGCCAGTAATGAGTTTTAGATACGCGCTGGGAACATAGTAAAAGTTACTATACCTTCCATCGGTGTATCACCATCTGTATTTATTTTCATAATTCGTTTTAGAGTTTTATACACTCTAGCCCATTGCATAAAGTATGTTGCAAGAAGGTTGTTCATAAAAGAACAATTGTTGTTCAGTATTATGAATAACATAAAGGGCCATGCTTCCATCGGGGATGGGATGTATGTTACGAATATTGATGGTAATATGATACATCCATAACAATGACGCTAAATGTCGAAAGACTAAAAGAATACCACATATGTGTGGCACTGCATTTGGTCACATTGGAGAAACCCGCATGGAGAAATTCCATAATGATGGATTTTGAAGTCATTTGATTATGAATCATCTCATACTTGCAACTTTCGTCCGAAAAGTTAAGTGACTGAAATACCGTTCACAGGCCATGAGGAACGAACAACAAACTTATTGGTGATCATACATTTGATGTGTGTAGTCCGATAAATGTTGTTAGTAGTGGATTTATCTATCTTCAGAAAAGACTCAAGTAGATATATGGATATTTACTTGATGAGACGTAAGTCTGGATCTTTTGAAATCATTCGAAAGGTTTTCAAAAATGAAGTGAAAGTTATTGTGACAAGAAAATTATGTTTCTACAATTTGATTGCAGAAAGGAATTTTTGAGTTACAAGTTTAGCCAATGTCTGATGAGTTGTGAAAAGAGTTTTCATAACTTGCACCTCCCGGAACACCACTGCAAGTGGAATGTCCTTGAAGATGTAATCAAACCATTTATGACATGGTAAGATCAAAGATGACATAAATCAATTTGCCATTATCCCTTTTAATGTAATGCTTTAGAGACTACGGCTTTTACACTTAAAGGAGCGCCATCAGGTCTGTTGAAATGACGCCATGGTATGGTACGCCCAACCATGTTTTATCTTTTCTTAACATTTGGAATATGGGGATTGTGTAAACTGTTTACAAACCTATTCCAAATCAGACAAGTGCTACTTTGTAGGTTATCCCAAATTATTGGGAATTCCTCCACCACTATACCGAGGCAAAAGGTTTTGCCACAAAGAACGGTATGCTTTTAAAGAGAATGGTTCTTGAAAAAAGGTGAGTGGGAGGACAGTGCAACTCGACGAGATAACAGTATCTTCGTCATCAGATCAAAGGAAAGGAACCTTGGAAGTGATTCCAGAGTTTCCTACTGCAACTGATACGGAAGCCTCTACATGAGATGTATGGACTTCGGTCAAACTTGCAACTGAGCCACGTAGGCAAAACTCGTGCAAACCTCTCAGGTGCGCAAACGAGATATTGTTGTTAGACAACAGCATACCTACGATAATCAAGGAAGCGATGATGGGCCCTGACTCCGGAATTGGCTAAATGCCAATACAAATCCGAGATAGTTTCCATATACGTAATTCAAGATTGTATCTTGATGGACCATTCGGAAGACTTAGAGTCTAACGAATATTAATGGAACTATAAACTGATACGGATAAAAATGTTTTATCCATAAAGCTCGACTTGTTGCTTATAACAATTTCAAGGAATTAACTACGGCGAGATTGTCTCTCCGTAGCGATGCTTAAAGTCGGTTCGGGTTAAACTAGCAATTAATACGTATTTCATTCATGAGATATGAAACATGGATGCCAAAAGGATTTCCATGAGATGGAAATACTGCCTTGGAGATACAGTCCAAGGTATTTTGTCAGTCCAGAGGATGCTAGTAAGTATGCAAACTTCAGAGTTCCTGCGATGGACAAAAGAGAGCATAATGGAGTTGGAATCTTCGTTTTTGATGAAATAATCAAAAGAGTTTGATTTCATCGATGGATAACGAAGATGCTTGTGGCTACAAGAAAGTAAGTGGGAGCATAATAATATTTCTAAAAACCTTGTGTGCCTAACACATTGTTAATTGGAAATAATATAAATTTCTTGACACAAATTAAGACTTCATTGAAAATAGTTTTTCAACGAAGTGCTTGGGCTAAGTTGTCTTGATATTAGGCATAATTATCTACGAGATATAATTGCCTAATAGGGCTAAGCCAAAATACATATTGACAAGGTGCTAAAACAGTTTAGCGTTAAAAACGACAAGGAGTGATTCTTGCCAAAGTCACATGGAAAGAGTTTTTGCAAGACTCAGTGTCCCAAAACACTGATGAGCAAATTACATAATGGAGATTCCACACACCTTCGTGTTGGGATTAATCATGTATTCCATGGTATGTAAAACAACCAGATATGTCCAATACTCCAAAGTTGTTGCGAGTATAGATACCAAAGTGATCAAAGAACTGATCGTGGGACAACAGTGAAAAATGTCATTGAGTACTAAAGTAGCACTGATGACATGTTTTCTCGCAAGAAGAGATTATGAAGAACTTGTTGTAAGTAATTACATCGATACGGTTTTCATCAATGCTCCATGCGATTTTCGATTTGAGTTAAAGTTTTTGTGTGTGTAATACACAATATGGTGGCACAGTAAGTTGGAATTGTTCATAACAGGTTACTGTGGCGAAATTCTATAACAAATGGCTATGTATGTTGCTGCTTTAGAAGCAACAAAGAAAATGTTGAATCATATAGTTCATTCATGAACTTAGTATGGTTCCAATATGGCTTTGGTCAATGGAACACTATTGAAGATAGTTGCTCCATAGCTCAGTCTGAGGAATCAAGGTTCGACCAGTGATTCGCATATATACAAAGCCAAGTCCACACAAAATATGAATTTTGTGAAAGCGTGAAAACGCGAGGATATGCAAAGATACACACGGAGTTGAAGTTGTCAGATCCGTTGGACATCAGGCTATACCACATGTGAAGCATATTTTACACCAGTATGCCGTAGGTGTAAAGTGCATTAGCATTGACTAGATTATTGACTCTAGTGCAAGTGGGAGTCTGTAGGAGATATGCCCTAGAGGCAATAATAAATGTTATTATTTATCCCCATGTTCCTAATTATGTTTATATTCCATGCTATAACTGCTATGGTTCTCGAGTCTGCAATAACCACGAGGCTCGGAGGAAGACTCATATGCACGTGTGGAATAATAAACGGATAAAAAATATATATTCGTAGTCTCGCCTCTAAGACTAGCTCAAGTGTTGCATGATGGTTCTGTTTTCCTGATCATGGGCATGACTATGCCGGCAATTTTGAGGGCACAATGTTAGAAGAACATTTGTGTTGAATCGACCCAGATTGATGTTATGCTATGAGATACATTCGTCACCAGTTAATGGATTATAACACAGAGAAAGTTGAGCGTTTGCATAATTCCTTAGACCATGAGAGTATCGAGTTCCTTCGTACTTGCTTCGTGAACTTTGGGGTTTGTTAAACGTCATCTGTAAAAGGGTGGCTATTACGGCGGCTTACGGGTTCACGGAAAAGTATGACAAGGAACTAGGTAGCTCAAGATTGGGATTTGCTCCTCCGTCGATGGAGAGATATTCTTCGGGCCCTCTCGGTGTTACGGTATCCACCATCGTCTGGCCAGACACAGTGTGATTTGATCACAGGGATGCCGGAACGCGGGAACGAGAAAAGAGAACAATACTAGTAACGAGGTAACTGGCATAGTGGACAAGTGTTGATCCACGGGGATGCCGATAAGTCTCACCTCGGGTATTTGTAACATATCACGAAGCAACAGGAATAGCACACGGCAACTGGAGGTTCACTCGAATATTTATTCGTGTGGGTATAGGGGTCAATATGGGTGTCCACGGCTCCGATGTTGATCATTGATCGGAAAGTGTTCCGGGTCATGTCTATACTTCACCGAACCTATAGGGTCACACGCTTAAGGGTCATCTATCTGCTGAATACTAGACAGGGAGTCTGAGAGAAAGTCACCGGAAAGGTTTCGGAGAAAACGGAAAAGTTCCGGAAAGAGAACACCGGAATAATTTCGGTAAAACCGAAAAGTTGTTTCGGAATATATCATTAAGTCAAAATGGTTTCGGCACACGCCTGGAAATTCTTGGAGGGTGCCAGAATTGTTCTGGGAACTTCTGGGATTTTTCCAGAGAGAAAAAACCGGAAATGTTCCGGAGCTGCCGGAACCGCTTTGGTTGCTTTTCGCAGATGAAAATCACTAATCCGGAATTGTTTCGGAACGCGTCCAAAATCCTTTTAGTGGGTACTGGAATTTTTCTAAGACCTACAGAAAAGTTTCGGATTTTACGGTCGCAGATAAATGTCTTCATGAATAGTGGATACACTATTCATGATGATGCAGGCGATGATGCAGCTTGCATGATGATGCAGGCGATGATGCAGCTTGCATGATGATGCAGGCGATGATGCAGCTTGCATGATGATGCAGGCAATGATGCAGTTTGGAGGGCATTTTGGGTTTTTCCCCATAGCCTCTCACCCTATAAATAGGGGTGGAGAGGGGTCTCTCAAATCTGATCCAAGTTCTCACTTGAACTCTCAACAAGTGCCATTGCATGATCTGGCTTTCTTCTCTCCCTCCCACGAAATAGTTTCGTAGAGCCGAAAGGCTGTCTGGGTTCCGGTAGGAACTAGTTCTGGACGGCGAAGCCCTGCCGGATAGATGACACCGTATGTGTGCAACCCCGTAGAGAGGTCGTAGTTTCGATCTTTTGCCCGAGGGGCTGTTCGAGGGTCCTCCCGAAGGGCTGTCCAAATTATCGTTCGAGTTTCAAGGGTCCTCCCGAAGGGCTGTCCGAGTTACCGATCGAGTTTCGAGGGGCCTCCCGAAGGGCTGTCCGTGACATCGTCCGAGGGACTGTCCGACCGCCTCTCGGAGCGCTGTCCGAGGAGCAGACGAGGGAGGACATCCTCGCGGTTGGGAGGTTGTAAATCCTAGCTGCGGGGGTCTGCACCAACGATCTACATCGACTCTACTTCCGCTGCGCTACGAGTCGGTAACGATCAGATCAAAACCTTGTATGCAGTCTCCATAGTGGTCCTGGGCTGTTCGTAGTGCGGAAATTTTTTGTTTTCTGCCGCGTTCCCCTACAAGAAGAAGAGTACAACCACACATTGGGCTCACTGACCCCTCTCATCCTAGTACCTTACCCCGTTCGAACCCCAAGAGTCGAAGTAGTTTGGAGTTCTGGTAGGGTTGTGGCACGGTCTGCGAAGTGGATGAACGGCTTTTCAAGACCGGCTTGGGACCCTGCACACATCGTTTGAGGCTGTACTGGAACCTCGGCCGGACTTCCATACGGATCCCCCTCAGATAGGCGACTCTCTGGACTAGAACGGAGCTCTGGGCGAAGTGTTGTGGTGGCATCCTCGTTGTCACCTCTTGAACGGTGACATGCAAAAGGCGGTAAATGATGACACGTGGGTGTAGCGGTACACCCCTGCAGGGTTAACAAAACTATTCGAATAGCCGCGTCCGCGGTTAAGGACTTCTTGGAAAGCATAGCTTGATTATTAGAGAACTTGAACTGGATACATCTAAAACACACCAAGATAAGTGTGAGTGCTATGGCGTGCTTTCTCGTGGGGAAGTCGAGGAAGGCGCCATAGTGGTGTAATTGGTTGAAGAGATGTAGTGGACTCGTGTACGCTTCTTACCTCAAGTCCGGTACTCGTAGTTCAGGACTAGCCAAGTCAAAGCTGGCACTTCTGCAAGTGAAACCCCACCTCCCTTTACCTTGATACATGTGCATGAGTAGTATAGCTCCTATGTAAGTCTTGCTGAGTACGACTTTGTACTCACGTTTGCTTATTCTATGTTTTAGATGAACCCACCGACCCCGATGGTCGCTTCTACCTGAAGCTCAAAGAATGAAGACTCAGAGCAAGACCAAGCTAGTGTAGTCCCAGTCAGACAACTGGTTCCCTCGTGGAGGGCTTATTTTTAGATAAGGCTTCTCTACGCCATTTGTTAAACTTGTCTGTACTCAGACCTACTTTTCTTCCGCATGTTTGTTGTAATGTTGGATCACATGCTTGTGATCTCTGTGTGCACTCTGTAAGAGTTTTAATAAAGATGTATACATTGTAGATAATTGCAATGATACTAGCTGTTCATACTAGACATGTGTGCTGCGTGTATGTTTATAACATGCATGTCTTAGTATGGGTTTTCGAGACGTTAGTTGTGATCTGGCTGGCGGTCTTTTATACACCAAGTGGCCCTTAGATGTGCGCAGCTTGGGGCATCGCGATGCGATTGCTCGAGACTCCGTCTCGTGCACACTTTGATGTATGATCGAGCACGCCCTAGACCCCGACTAAGTGATCGGGCTGGAGTAAGTCTATGTAAGGATTATAAGAACATCGATAGTATGGTTGAGGCGACTTGTCTATGAGTACGGGAGTTCACCACCCATATCATTTAGACTTGTGTGCGGACGATGAGGACGCATTTCAGTTGATCATCCGGCCTGGATGGGATGCCCCTCACGTTCGATGCTTTCCGAGAATGTTCTGTGCTTGGCCTTGTCTGCTTAGACAAGTGGGTACGGTTCTCGGCTCTCCATATGATTGTGTTGTAGCGAGGCTTGCATACGCTAACCCCGGGTCCTGACAGACTTGGTATCAGAGCAGGACTGACTGTAGGATTATCAGCCTTGGCCGAAGTCAAGTCTAGCATTCTATAGATATATAGTTACTCTGGGTATATAAGGGAATAACGTAAGGCTTCTTTTTTCTCCTTACCCTCATCGATCTGAGTTCTGAGTCACCCTTATCTTTTCTACGGGATGATAGGACTAGGCTCATCTATGTCTGAATAGAACATCTCGTTGATTGCCTCCTTATAGCCGTAGGATTGTTGTGGTTGTCCAGAGTCTCCATATTTTTAGTTCCTTGAGGAAGTTCTGTCCAATCTCCTCGAGGTTGTCTTGTTTTCCATCCCGGTGTAGCCGTTATGCTGCCGGAATTATCCCGTGTTTCTTTGAATCATTGCCTTTGGATTATAGTCTTCTCCTTCTGAAACCATATCCTTTTATCCTTGACTCCATCGTACAACCTGTTCTGATTGTTGATTTTTATCACACAGGATGTCAGGTGGAACTCGTAGTGCTGTTCTTCGGAATAGAGACCGTGATCGGAATCGAAATGATGATGAACCTCCACCACCGCCTTCTGCGGCGGAAATCATGATGGAAGCTGAGCGGAATAGACATGATCAAATTCATGTTAGATTTTTGAAAAGTCTTATAAATGAGTGTGATCACATATCAAGTGATGTGGGACCCACCCCATGCTCATGGATTTTTCAAATATTAAAACAGTGCCTTGGAATTAATCCAAAACCCCTATTTGAGTTAAGATTCAAATTATTCAAAATTTAAAAATGGTCAAAATTTATAAGTGGCTAGTATATTATTTGGTAAGGCCATATAAAAATTATGAGCATTTAAGAAATTGGTTTGCTATTTTTTTTAGCTAGCCAAAACAAATAACAGAAAAATAAAAGAGAAGACTTACCTCTCGCCAGGGGCGAAGCCCACTCACCTCAGCCGGCCCAGCCCACCTGGAGGGGGTACATGCGTCTTCTTCCCCTCCAGGCAGGCAAGCAGGTCGCCGGCGAGTGGCGAGGGCGCGCCGGGCAGCTCCCTGCTTCCCTGGCCCTTATCTCCTCGTCTGGAGACGTCCTGGAGGCGCCCAGCTTCGTTCCCCTTCGTCCAGAGCCACCTCCCCCTCCTCCCTCGCCGTATTCGTCGTCGACAGAAGGAGCCGCTGGGACGCACCGCCGCACGCGCGTGGCCACCGGCCTCATCGAGCTACCACAAGATGTCCAGGACGCGCGCCGTGCTCATCTTCGTCGCCGTGCAGAAGTAATCGGGCTCGGAGCCACTGTAGCCGCCGCAATCGTCTTCGCCTTCTCGTCGGAGCCGTCGCGCGCCATCGTCGATTCCATCACCACCGGTGCCCCTCTGCCCTCCCCGACCTCGTCGTCGCACTCAGGGTGAGAAGCATCCCTTTTCCCCTCATCTACCTAGCCCCCTCTCGCCCTCTAGCTCGACCCGCCATGGGAGCCGGGCAAGGTTGCCGCCGCGGTTGACCATACGCTCGCTCCCGTGCGCCTTCGTCTTCACCAACGTGTCCGTAGTACTCCCGGAGCCCCCAGAAGTCGAGCAAGCTACTCCATGCGTTGAACCGTGCACCCTAGCGCCACTCGCGTCGTCGCCGTGCCTCGGACAGCCGCCGTTCAAGTCGCCGCCGTCACGTCGGGCCTCCCCGTGGTCACCCGACTCGCCTAGGTGAAGCGCAAGTTTGAGGGCTACCTTCTGGTGGTCTCGGCGTGCGATTTGGTGGCCGGGAGCACCCTCCCCGTGTGCGCCGCCGTGGCCAGGCCACCGGCGTCAAGCCGCCGGTGGGTTAGGGCCTAACCCCCGTGCTTAATCCCCCCTGGTGTCACTGACAGTGGGCCCAGGGCCCTTAACCCCCCGGTTAGTTTAAACTAACCGGGTTAATTAACCCACTGTGGCTGACCATTGGACCCCACGGGTCAGAACCCCCCCCCCCCACGTCACAATGACGTCACAATGACGCAGTAAAATCTTTTCCATAATAAAAAGAATTACAGAAAATCCAGAAAAAGGCTGAAACTTTGGAAATTCATAGAAAATTCATATTAACTCCAAATTGGACAAATAATATATGAAAAATGATCAGGAGAAAATAAGCTATCAAAATATCCAACTTTGAACCATGTTTGAGTTGAATTTAAAATGTGATCAGTAGCATTTGCTATTTGTTTTAAATGGAATTAAATCAAATTAATTTCAATTGCTTTTGCAACTTGAACCATGGCAACATTCTACATTTCAATTACACATCAGAGGCACATCATACACATTTCAAAATGGGTTAACTTGATCAAACAATGTCATTTGTAACTTGGCTAAGTTTGATTTCAAATTGGAGTATGAATTTGCAATTCAATTTGCAATATACTCCGTTTAATTGGAATTGCTTCACACATCAAAGAATATACATCAAGTTTCAACCTTCAACCATGTGATTGTGCATTGTATTTACTTTGCTACCTTGTTTGTTGTTTGTCGAGTAGAGGTAGAACCGGAGCAGGAAGCTGCCCCCTTCGTTGAAGACCCCGAACCCGAACCTCGTCAGCAAGGCAAGCAAACCCCCATTGATCATGTCGATAAAATCCCACTTTCCTCTCATGTCTCGCTTATGCATTGTTTAGGATGATTACCATGATGCGTTTCTACCGCATAGATGAACCCATTCCTTTTCATGACCTATCTTTTTGTCACAGTAGTAAGCAAACCACAATCCTAGCAAATGTAGGAGTTGATTGATATCATGTGGCCCCTGCAATTGTTACTGCTTATTGCATGCTTAGAGTGATACCACGATGATACTGTTATGTGAGTCGGGATGGTAGTGATCATGATGATGACGGTGGAAAGGTGTTGGTGAATCTACCCTAATACAAGGTGAACGATGAGAGGCTGTGTAGGAGTACACGGTGGGTTGTCTCGTTGAACACCGCCCTAAGTCCGAGTTCTTGTGTGGTGATCCAAGATGAAGAGTACAACCACATATTGGGCTCACTGACCCCTCTCAGCTTACTAACTCATCCCTTTCGATGTCCAGATGTCGCAATAGTTCGGAGTTCTGGTAGGTTTGTGGCCTGGCTGCTAAGTGAGAGAACGGCTCACCCGAGACCGGCTTATGCACCACGCACACATTACTTGGGTCCACTTCGGTAAACCGGCCGGGTTCACGATAGTGGTAGCCAACCCAGGTAGGCGGCTTTCTTGGACTAGATAGGCTATGAGGTAACAGTTGTGGTGAGCATCCTCGCTGGCACCCCTTGAATGGTTTCGAGATCAAAGGCGGTAAATGATGATCATGTGTGTGTAGCGGTACACCCCTGTACGGTTAACAAAACTATTCGAATAGCCGCGTCCGCGGTTATGGACTGCTTGGAAAGCTTAGCTTGATTATTAGACAACTTGAACTGGATACTTCTAAAACACACCAAGATAAGTGTGAGTGCTATGGCGTTCTTTCTCGTGGGGAAGTCGAGAAAGGCACCATAGTGGTGTAATTGGTTGGAGAAAGTAGTGGACTCGTGTACGCTTCTTACCTCAAAGTCTGGTACTCGTAGTTCAGGACTAGCCAAGTCAAAGCTGGCACTTCTGCAAGTGAAACCCAACCTCCCTTTACCTTGATACATGTGCATGAGTAGTATAGCTCCTATGTAAGTCTTGCTGAGTACGACTTTGTACTCACGTTTGCTTAATCTATGTTTTAGATGAACCCACTGACCCCGAAGGTGGCTTCTTCATCGAGCTCGATGACTGAAGATCAAGCTAGTCTAGTCCCAGTCAGACGACTGGTTCCCTCGTGGAGGGCTTGTGTTTAAATAAGGCTTCTTAAGCCATTTGTTAAACTTGTCTGTACTCAGACATACTTTGCTTCCGCTTGTTGTTGTAATGTTGGATCACATGTTTGTGATTTCTCTGTGCACTCTATAAGAGTTATCAATAAAATGTATACTTTGTAGAGAATTGCAATGATACCTACTGTTCATACAAGGCATGTGTGCTGCGTGTATTTTTATAACATGCATGTCTTTGTATGGGTTTTCGAGACCTTAGTTGTGATCTGGCTGGCGGTCTTTCATACACCAAGTGGCCCTTAGATGTGCGCAGCTTGGGGCATCGCGATGCGATTGTTCGAGACTCTGTCTCGTGCACACTTTGTGGTATGATCGAGCCCGCCCTAGACCCCGACTAAGTGATCGGGCTGGAGTAAGTCTATGTAAGAGTTATGAGATAGTCGATAGTATGGTTGAGGCGACTTGTCTTTGAATATGGGAATTCATCACCCATATCATCAGACTTGTGTGCGGACAATGAGGACCCATCTCAGTTGATCATCCGGCCTGGATGGGATGCCCCTCACGTACGATGCTTTCCGAGAACGTTCAGTGCTTGGCCTTGTCTGCTTAAACAAGTGGGTACAGTTCTCGGCTCTCCATATGACTATGTCTTAGCTGGACTTGCATACGCTAACCACGGGTCCCGACAGACTTGGTATCAGAGCAGGACTGACTGTAGGACTAGTAGCCTTGGCCGAAGTCGAGTCTAGCTTGCTATAGTTATATAGTTACTCTGGGTATATAAGGGAACAACGTAAGGCTTCTTTTTTCTCCTTACCCCTTCGTTCTGAGTTCGGAGTCACCCTCATCTTATTCTACGGGAAGATAGGACTAGGCTCTCCTCTGTCTGATTAGAAGATCTCGTTGTTTTCTTTCTTATAGCCGTAGGAAAGTTGTGTCCGGTTTTCCTAGCATTGTTGTAATGCTGACTTCTTACATCGCATTATGTAAGTGTTGTTTCCATGTTGTAAGAAATTGTCTTTTTCTTGCAATTACAGCCGTTATGTTGTCCGAGTCTTTCTAGGTTTATCTCATAATCTGATTCATTTGCAAACTCCTTCTTTCTGTTTCAGATGGCAGATCTTCCCCCTCGGCAGATTGTTCGTTTGACCAGGTGCGTCGGTGTGCGTGGCCATCCCGCCATGTTTATCGAGATGATGTCCTATGTGGGATATCGATGGTATCCTGAGTACACCGTCGAGGAGCAGTTCCACGACTTCAACCAGACCCAGTTCCACTGCATTGTCAGGATCTACCCGCACCACAATGGAGTCACTCAGCCTATCCACTTTGGACATGGCATTGGCATGACTGAGAACATGGCTGTGCAGGATGCTGCATACTCATGTATTACCCTGCTGAGAGAGGTGCACACTATGCTGAGAGAGACCTCGTTCCGCTATATCCCTGCTGCACTTCCAGGAGAAGAGGGATATTACACCGGACTCTACTCAGATCACTCTGCAGAAGATCCAGTACTTCAGATGACTGCTAGATTTGCTAGTGATCGAGATCGTGATGCACGCGCTCTCCGTTTTGAGCTTCACGCCACCCGTGTTCGTCTGTATCGAGCACTGACACTCTTGGCACCCTTCGTGAGTGTTGGATCAGTCGAGTATGATGCTATCTACCCTATGAGGACTCAGATGCCTTCTCGGGTTGCTTGGACCGAGATTGCAGGCATTTTTCCACCCCGTGGTCCTCTACTTCCACCCTACGCTGGCCCTAGGCCACATCCTTGCCCAAATGGATATCAGGGTCCACAGGCCTCCGTGTTTTCCGATGGTCACCTTCAGCTACCGGGATACACGGGTAACTTTTACGAGGACTACTATGGAGATGGAGATGAGTGAGACCTCCTGTGGTCTTACTTAGTGAGGATGTAGTAGTATCTTAGTATATTGTACGCAAGGTGTTCTAAGTTCCAGAGGCTTAGATAAATAATGTATAGGAAGTCAGAGTGCCTCTGAAGGATGTATCATCTTCATCACGTTTGTATTAGCTTGGTGCTCGTACTAAAACGATGTATGGTTTGTATGACAGCTTGTGAATATATGGCTTGTATGCTTTTATCACCATGTTGTCAAGATTATTACTTCCTTTGCTCTGTAATCCTTCCAGTACTTCAATACCTTGATTAGTTTCTTCAATCAACTCTGTTTGACTTTGGTTTTCACCTTCAGGATGTCTCAAGGAACCCGTGGCCAGCTTGGTCGTAACCAGGGTCGTGGGAATGAACAGGAGGAAGGGAACCTTCCACCCCCACCCACGATGGCTCAGGTTCTGATGGAGGTTGAGAGGAACCGCCGAGACTCTCACCATCTGCTGGAGGTCATTGCTCGCAACACCACTCAGCAGCGCAATGAGTTGGTGTCCCTGAACGACTTCATCCGGCGTCATCCCCTGGTTTTCAGTTACTCCACCGAGCCCCTTGACGCTGATGACTGGCTTCGCAGCATCGAGAGGAAGCTCCAGGCAGGCCAGGTTGCAGATGGCGACAGGGTCAGCTATGCCACCTATCACCTTGAGGGTGCAGCTAGCTCTTGGTGGGAGAACTTCTTGAACATGCGTCCCGTTGGACCATCCGCATCTTGGGATGAATTCTGCACTTCCTTCCGCGAGCACCACATTCCAAAGGGTCTTATGGACCGCAAGCGTGAGGAGTTCTGCAACCTCACCCAAGGTAGAAGGACCGTTGACGAGTTTAGTCGTGAGTTCAACCGACTAGCTCGTTATGCTACTGAAGAAGTCTCCACTGACGCAAAGAAGCAAGAGAGGTTCCGTCGTGAACTCAATTCTGGACTCCGTCGTGAGCTCAACCTACATGACTTTGTCACCTTCCAAGTCCTTGTTAACAAGGCCATCAAGGAAGAGGACATGAACACCCCCAATGACTTTCGCAAACACCCTAGGGACGATGGTTCATCCAGTTCCGGCTCTCAGAAGCGCAAGATCTAGATCCCCAACAGTATGTTCTGCCAGAACAACCCACCGAGGCCATCCTACATAGCGCCTCGTCCACCAACTCATTTCCACCCAGCTCCACCAAACAACCCAGCTCCACGCACTGTCTTTGGAGCCTGTTACAAGTGTGGTCAGGCAGGCCACTACTCTCGTGAGTGTCCCCAGAACCAGCTCCAGAATCAGAATTCTCCACCCCGTGCCGGAGGCAACAACAATGGTCGTGGAAAGCCACCCCAGAAGTACTACACCACCAAACCCGCTCCTCCCGCCACTCGTGGACGTGTGAACCAGATTGCCGCCGAAGAGACTGACGACACCACTGACGTCATTCTTGGTACGCTCCCAGTCAATTATGTTCCTACTTCCGTTATTTTCGACCCAGGAGCATCTCATTCATTCATGTCGGAAAGTTATGCACTTCGTCATGAGTTATCTTTTGTTGAACTGTCCACCCCAATGATTATTCAAACTCCAGGGTCAAGATGGCAAACTAATAGAGTAAGCCACGGTAATCAAATTGCAATTGAGGGTTTAGTATTCCTTGCTTCAATCATAGCCCTCAAGTATTCAGACATTGATGTCATCCTTGGCATGGATTGGCTATCAAGACAGAATGCCTACCTTGATTGCAAAGGCAAATCCGTGAAACTCACCCACCCTTCAGGCAAGACCGTCAACTACACCTCACCCAAAACAAGAACCCAAGTGCATTCCTTGAATGTACTTCCCCTTCCCGAACTTGAAGATGTTCCGGTGGTTCGTGACTTCCCGGATGTCTTTCCTGAAGAGCTGCCGGGCATGCCACCCGACAGATGTGTAGAGTTTATAGTGGATCTAGTGCCAGGAACCGCACCAATCTCTAGACGCCCATACAAAATGGCCCCACGTGAGTTAGCTGAGCTTAAAACCCAACTGGAAGCTTTGTTGGAAAAAGGCTTCATCCGCCCTAGCTCATCGCCATGGGGTTGCCCCGTTCTTTTCGTAACGAAGAAAGATGGAAAAGAAAGGATGTGCGTAGACTATCGCCCGCTAAATTTAGCGACGATAAATAACAAGTACCCACTGCCCAGGATCAATGATATTTATGATCAACTTGCAGGATCCTCTGTCTTCTCCAAGATGGATTTGAGATTAGGTTATCATCAAATCAAAATCCGAAACGAGGACATTCCCAAAACGGCTTTACTACTCGTTATGGTCTTTACGAGTACACCGTCATGTCCTTTGGTTTAACCAATGCCCCCGCCACTTTCTCACACATGATGAATTCGATCTTCATGGAGTACTTAGATAAATTTGTTGTGGTTTATCTTGATGACATTATCATCTACTCGAAGAACGAAAAAGAACATGCCGAACACCTAAGGTTGATATTGATGAAACTTAGAGAGCATCGCCTGTATGCTAAATTCTCCAAGTGTGAATTTTGGCTACCAGAAGTGTCAGAACCCTCTGTTAGGTAATGTGCTAGGGTTAACTAGTACTCTTGCATCATGTTAAAATTTCAAAAGAAATCCTTGAAATCAAAAATCAAAATCAAAATGGGAGAAGGAACACCCCCAGATGAATTAATTCAAAAGGCCAGATAAAAATCTTCTCCAAAAATTCATGTTAGAATTTTGAAAAGTCTTATAAATGAGTGTGATCACATATCAAGTGATGTGGGACCCATCCCATGCTCATAGATTTTTCAAATATTCAAACAGTGCCTTGGAATTAATCAAATAACCCTATTTGAGTTAAGATTCAAATTATTTGAATTTTAAAAATGTTGAAACTTTATAAGTGGCTAGTCTATATTATTATGGGGCCACATAAAAAATTTCAGCATTTAATAAAATGTTTAGCTATTTTATTTAGCTAAGCAGAAAAAAGATCAGAAGAGAAAACAGAAGGAAAAAGAAAAACAGAAAATAGCCCACTTACCTGGGCCACCTCGGCCCAACTTACCGCACCGCAGCCCAAGCCCGCAGCCTCTCCTTGTCGTCTTCCCCGGCGCGGCAAGCTGCTCGCTGGAGCACATGCCGACGCCGGCGAGCACCTGCTAGCCTTCCTGGCGCCTCCCGAGTCGTCTAGTCGCGTCTGGAGACTCCCCTCAGCCGCCCTGATCCATTCCCCCCCTCCTCATCGTCTTCCCCTTCCTCCTGCGCCCGATTTCGTCGCCGCCCGTAAGCATCCGCGGAGCACGCCGCCGTCTTCACGCGGCCACCGTCGACGAGAGGCCGCTACGCCAAGTCCAACCGCTCCGCCATCGTCCACTACCTCAACCTGCAAAAGGAATCGGAGCCAGACGCCCCCAAGAACTCGCTAGCTTCATCTCCTTTGTCTCCAGCCGCCGTGGATCGACCTCGAATTCCGGCAGCACCAGAGCCTCCCCGAGCAAGCCGTCTCTTCAGTTAGACTCAGGGTGAGCTCAGGATCAAAACCCCTGTTTTATCCCCCTCAATTTCTTCCTCTAGCCGGATCCGCCATGGAAGCCGAGCACGGTTGCCGCCGCGGTTGACCATACGGTCGCTCCCGTGCACCTTCGTCCTCACCAGTGCGTCCGTAGTGCTCCTGGAGTCCCCAGCAACCCAACGCAACCATGCACGTTTCTCCCCGTGGCTGTTTTGCAAGTTCTACTCCAGGCCGTGGCTCCGGCCGCCGCCAAAGTTGAAGCCATCGACGAACGTGACCTCGCCGACGACGTATAGGTGGTGCTTTCGACGCGGCTCATCACGGGCTTTCAAACGGTGGCCCTGGCGCAGAGAATGGAGGCAAGGAGAGGGAGAACGCAGAGCGCCGCCGCGGTCTGGTCGCCGGTGTTTAGCCGCCGGCGGGTTAGCCCAACCCCCCCCCCCTTTAATCACCCACCTAATCAACCCATCGGGGTCGGTGGGTTCATCTAAAACATAGATTAAGCAAACGTGAGTACAAAATCGTACTCAGCAAGACTTACATAGGAGCTATACTACTCATGCACATGTATCAAGGTAAAGGGAGGTGGGGTTTCACTTGCAGAAGTGCCAGCTTTGACTTGGCTAGTCCTGAACTACGAGTACCAGACTTGAGGTAAGAAGCGTACACGAGTCCACTGCATCTCTTCAACCAATTACACCACTATGGTTACTTCCTCGACTTCCCCACGAGAAGCACACCATAGCACTCACGCTTATCTTGCGAGTTTTAGAAGTATCCAGTTCAAGTTCTCTAATAATCGAGCACAGCTCTCCAAGTAGCCCCTTACCGCGGACGCGGCTATTCGAATAGTTTTGTTAACCCTGCAGGGATGTACTGCTACACACATGAAACTATCAGTTACTGCCTTTGTACTCGACACCGTTCAAGAGGTGCTGGCGAGGATAATTCCCACAACTTTTACCTCACAGCCAACTCAAATTCAATGGAGACACCTATCTGGGCTGGAATCCACATCGTGAACCCGGCCGGTTTACCGATGTTGTCCCAGAAGATGTGTGCAGGATCCCAAGCCGGTCTGAATAGCCGTTCTTCCACTTCGCAGACCGTGCCACAGACCTACCAGAACTCCGAACTAATGCGACTCATTGAACTGAGAAGGGGTGAGTTAGTAGGTTGAGCGGCGGTCCATGTGCCCAACATGTGGTAGTACTCTTCGTCTTGGATGACCACACAAGAACTCGGGCTTAGGGCGGTGTTCAACGAGACAACCCACTGTGTACTCCTACACAGCCTCTCATCGTTCACCTTGTATTAGGGGAGATTCACCACCACATTTCACTATCATCAACACCATGTTTATCATCATCCCGACTCACATCATAAGTAACCTCATTGTACCACTAAGCTAGCATGCAATAAGCAATAACAGTTGCAGGGGCCACATGATATCAACCAACTCCTACATCTGCTAGGATTGTGGTTTGCTTACTACTGTGACAAGATGATAGGTCATGCAAAGGATATGGGTTCAACTATGCGATAGAAACGTTATCATGGTGATCATCCTAAACAATGCATAAGCGAGACATGAGAGGGAAGTGGGATTTTATCGACATGATCAATGGGGGTTTGCTTGCCTTGCTGACGAGGTTCGGGTTCGAGGTCTTCAACGAAGGGGGCAGCCTCCTGCTCCGGTCCCACCTCTACTCGACAAACAACAAGCAAAGTAGCAACGTAAATACAATGCACAATCACATGATGGAAGGTTGGACCTTGATGTAAATGCTTTGATGTGTGAAGCAATTCCATTTAAATGGAGTATATTGCAAATTGAATTGCAAATTCAAACTCCAATTTGAATTCAAACTTAGTCAAGTTACATGTGACATTGTTTGATCAATTTGAATCATCTTCAAATGTGTATGATATGCCTCTGATGTGTGGTTGAAATGTAACAAGTTTCCATGGTCCAAGTTGCAAAATCATTTGAATTAAATTTGAATAAATTCCAAATAAATCAAATGACATATGCTACTGGTACCAATTTAAATTCAACTCAAACATAGTTGAAAGTTGGATATTTGGATAGGTTATTTTCTCCTGATCATTTTTCATATATTATTTGTCCAATTTGGAGTTAAAATGAATTTTCTATGAATTTCCAAAGTTTGAGCTATTTTCTGGAATTTTCTGAATTTCTTTAATTCATTTTAATTTCTGGAAAAGGTTTACTGCGTCAGCATGACCTCATGCTGGCGTCAGGGGGGGCTAACATGTGGGCCAGGGTTGTTAGTGGCTGGTTAATTTAATCCGGCTGGGTTAACTTAACTAGTGGCTTAATTAAGCCACTGGGCCCACTAGTCAGTGGCCCAGGGTGGGGTTAGTAGGGGGATTAGGGGATAACCCACCGGCGGCTAAACGCCGGCGGCCAACCCACGGCGGCGCTGCACGGGAGGAGGCTGTCGTGGTCCGTTTGAAGTGCTGGAGGCACCAAACGCAAGCTCGTGGAGCCGCGCGTCTTGGGGAGGGTCTACGTGACCAAGGAGGCCACCGGAGCGACGCCGTCGACGACCTTCCGCGGCGGCCGTGGCACGGGCTCGGGGTGGATCTCGCTGCAGAGCACCATTTGAGCCACCGCTAGGCGCGTTCGAAGCAACAGTTCACGGCGGAGGTGATGGACAAGACGGCGAGGATGATTGCCTAGCAGCTGCTCGCCGACGACGACCGTGGCAGCTCGGTACTCCGGCGACCATGGAAATCGGTGACAGAGGAAGAAATCGAGGGGGAGAGGTTAGGGGTTTTGACCGTGAGCTCACCAGGAACTCAACGGAGGTGGTGGCGAGGGCTGGGGTGGCTCGACGGTGATGTAATCGACGATGTTGCGCGGCGGCCGTAGATGAAGACGACGACGCGATTCGGCAGCTCCAGGGGGCTTCCGCTCCCCATATTCCGCTCAAAGACGAAGACAACTGCGGTGAAGACGATGGACAGGATCCGGGGGCTTCTCGGCGTCGATGGCTACGCGGGGGCTTGACGGTGCTCCGGCGAGCTTCACGGACGTCGGCGGAACGGGCGAGAGAGGAGGGGGAGGTGGTTCTGGAGGGAGGGGAGTGGACGTGGGCGTCTCTAGGACGTGTCTAGAGGGCTCGGGAGGCTGGGGGGCGCCAGGTAAGCAGGTGGCGTGGCGGTCGTGGCATGCCGGGCACGCAGCTGCCTGGCTGCCTGAGGAAGACGAGAGCCCGGGTGGCGGCTGGGCCTAGCTGGGCCAAGGTAGGTGGGCCTCGCCTGAGGCGCAAGGTAACTCCCTTTCCCTCTGTTTTTCTCTTTTCTTTTTATTTCATTCTGTTCTATTTGTTCTGCCTAGATAAAAAAAAATACCTAGGCATTTTATTAAATGCCCCAAATTTTTATGTGGCCTCATAAAATAGAGAGCTAGCCACTCATAAATTTTGAGCACTTTTAAAATTCAAAACATTTGAATTTTAAATCAAATAGGGGTTTATTTAATTTTCCAAGGCAACATTTTGAAAATTAGAAAATTACATGAGCATGGGATTGCTCCCAAACCATTTTTAAAATGATCAGCATCATTTATAGGAATTTTCAAAATGTTCAAATGATTTTTGGAAAAAGATTTTTATCTGGCCTTTTGATTTAATTTCTCAGGGCTTTTCTTTTCCCCATTTTTGAATTTTCTTTTGAATTTTTCACATGATGCAAAGGAACTTGCTAATCCTAGCACATACCTAACTTGGGGTTGTGACAACTCGCCCCCACTCAAAAGAATCTCGTCCCGAGATTCAGAAGTCTGCGGGAGGAAGGAGGGGTACTCGGCACTGAGACGGTCTTCTCTTTCCCACGTGGCTTCTTTCTCTGAGTGATGAGACCACTGAACTTTCAGAAACTTGATCTTCTTTCGGCGAGTGACACGCTCTGCTGAATCAAGAATACGAACAGGGTATTCTCAATAAGAAAGGTCATCTTGTAGATCAAGCGTTTCATGGTCGACTTCGCGGATGGGGTCCTTGAAGCAACGCCTGAGTTGTGATACATGGAATACATCATGTACTCGGGAAAGGTGCGGGGGTAGTTCAAGTTGGTAGGCAACTTCTCCACGTTTAGCAAGAATGCGAAAAGGTCCGATGTAACGTGGGTCCAATTTGCCTTTGATACCGAATCTTTGGGTTCCCTTCAGAGGAGTAACCCGGAGGTAAGCCTTCTCATCCAGATTGTAGCTTTCTTTCCTATGATGACGATCATAGTAGCTTTTCTGACGAGACTGGGCTGCTTTCAATTGATCACGAACAATGCGAATTTTCTCTTCTGCTTCCTTGATCATGTCCGGTCCAAAGAATTGTCTTTCACAGGTTTCTGACCAGTTTAGGGGTGTTCGACATCGTCGTCCATAAAGGAGTTCAAAAGGAGCCATGTTCAGACTAGATTGAAAACTATTGTTATAAGAAAATTCGGCAAATGGAAGAGACTTCTCCCAATTCTTTCCAAATGACATAACACAAGCTCTGAGCATGTCTTCGAGAATTTGGTTAACCCTTTCGACTTGACCGCTAGACTGAGGATGGAAAGCCGTACTAAAGGAGAGATGAGTTCCCATAGCATTCTGAAAGCTTCCCAAAAATCTAGAGGTAAAAAGGCTACCACGATCAGAATTGATTTCCAAAGGAACACCGTGAAGGGACACAATTCTAGAGACGTACAAGTCCGCTAACTGGCTAGCAGTTAGAGACTCGCGAATCGGAAGGAAGTGAGCAACTTTGGAAAGCCTATCTATGACAACGAAGATGGCATCGTTTCCTTTCTGGGTTTTTGGAAAGCCTGTGATGAAGTCCATACCGACTTTGTCCCATTTCCACTCTGGAATAGGAAAAGGCTGAAGAGTGCCAGCAGGTCTTGTATGTTCGGCCGTAATGCGACGACAAACATCACATTCGGCAATGAACTTAGCAATTTCTCTCTTCATCCTAGTCCACCAAAATCTCTGGCGTAGGTCTCGGTACATCTTTGTGCTACCAGGATGAATTGAGAGGGGAGTTTCATGAGCTTCTTTGAGGATTAGCCTCTTAAGATTGTGTTTTCGTGGTACAACCAATCGAGTGCCAAAGAAAACAACACCTTGATCATTTATGGAGAAACATTTAGCAACTCCGCTAGCAATGTTCTTCTTGATCTTTAGAATACCACTATCACGTTTCTGGGCGGCTATGATTTTATCCTCAAGGGTTGGTTTCGCCACCAAGGTAGAAAGATAGCCATGAGGAACAATCTCGAGATTGAGTTTTCGAAATCCCTCATGAAGAAGTGGTTGATACTGTTGTAACATGAGGTTGTTACAATACGACTTACGACTTAGTGCATCGGCCATGACATTGGCTTTGCCTGGGGTGTAAGAAATTACTACGTCGTAATCTTTTATCAACTCAATCTAGCGTCTTTGCCTGAGATTAAGATCTGGCTGGGTGAAAATGTATTTGAGGCTTTGGTGGTCGGAATAGATCTCGCAACGATTACCAAGGAGGTAATGTCGCCAAGTTGTTAGGGCATGAACTACGACAGCGAGTTCAAGATCGTGGGTAGGATAGTTCTCTTCATGTGGCCGCAACTGGCGTGAAGAATAAGCTACCACATGACGATCTTGCAGAAGTATGCATCCTAACCCTTGCCGTGAGGCGTCACAAAAGATCTCGAAATCCTTTTTGGTGTCTGGAGGTGCAAGTACGGGTGCAGAAGTCAATCTTCTTTTTAGCTCTTGAAAGCTTTATTCGCACTTGGGAGTCCATAGGAATTTCTTATCTTTCTTGAGGAGTTCAGTTAGAGGCTTTGCAACTTTAGAAAAGTTATCGACGAAGCGACGGCAATAGCTAGCTAGGCCAAGAAAACTCCTAACTTGCTTAACCGATTCAGGTGGAGTCTAGTCAAGGACGGCCTGAACTCTCTCGGGATTCATAGCAATGCCTTTTGCAGAAATCACGTGGCCTAAGTAGGTCACTTCTGGTAGCCAAAATTCACACTTGGAGAATTTAGCATACAGACGATGCTCTCTAAGTTTCATCAATACCAGCCTTAGGTGTTCGGCATGTTCTTCTTCGTTCTTCGAGTATATGAGGATGTCATCGAGGTAAACCACGACGAACTGGTCCAAATACTCCATGAAGATCGAGTTCATCATGCGTGAAAAAGTGGCGGGGGCATTGGTTAGACCGAAGGACATGACGGTGAACTCGTAAAGACCATAACGAGTAGTGAAAGCCGTCTTGGGAATGTCCTCGCTTCGGATCTTTATTTGATGATATCCTAATCTCAAATCCATCTTGGAGAAGACAGAGGATCCTCCAAGTTGATCATAAAGATCATTGATCCTGGGCAGTGGGTACTTGTTCTTTATCCTCGCTAGATTTAGCGGGCGATAGTCTACGCACATCCTTTCTGTTCCATCTTTCTTCGTTACGAACAGAACGGGGCAACCCCATGGCGATGAGCTAGGGCGGATGAAGCCTTTTTCCAACAAAGCTTCCAGTTGGGTTTTAAGCTCAGCTAACTCACGTGGGGCCATTTTGTATGGGCGTCTGGAAATTGGTGCGGTTCCTGGGGCAAGATCTACAATGAACTCTACACATCTGTCGGGTGGCATGCCCGGCAGCTCTTCAGGAAAGACATCCGGGAAGTCACGAACCACCAGAACATCTTCAAGGTCGGGAAGGGGAAGCACATTCAAAGAATGCACCTAGGTTCTTGTTCTTGGTGAGGAGTAAACTATTGTCTGGCCTGAAGGATGTGTAAGTCTAACTTACTTGGCTTTACAATCAAGAAAAGCATGTTGTCTTGATAACCAATCCATACCAAGGATGACATCAATGTCAGAAGACTTGAGGGCTATGAGTGAAGCAAGGAATACTAAACCCTCAATTGCAATTTGATTGCCATGGCTTACTCTATTAGTTTGCCATTTTGAACCAGGAGTTTGAATGATCATAGGGGTGAACATTTCTTCAAAGGATACATCATGCCGAAGTGCATAACTCTCCGACATGAATGAGTGAGATGCTCCTGGATCGAAAAGGACAGAAGTGGGAACAAAATTGACTGGGAGCGTACCAAGAATGACGTCAGAAGTACTATCAGTTTCCTCAACAGAGATTTGGT
Source organism: Bromus sterilis (assembly GCA_950022295.1). Classification (NCBI taxonomy): domain Eukaryota; kingdom Viridiplantae; phylum Streptophyta; class Magnoliopsida; order Poales; family Poaceae; genus Bromus; species Bromus sterilis. The sequence goes on along the minus strand of OX465596.1, from coordinate 337,642,263 downwards.
TCACACATCCAAGATTTTCTGAGGTGGATGGATTAGCGGTGGAAACCTTCAGGGGTGGCTTGGCATGAATAGTGGGGTTTCCTTTGGCATGGGGTGGAGCATTCTGACTGATGGGGCACTCACAAGAATAGTGACCAGGCTGGCCACATCTAAAGCAGGCTCCAAAGATAGTGCGGGGAGCTGGGTTGTTTGGTGGAGCTGGTGGACGAGGCGGCACAAGGGATGGCCTCGGTGGGTTGTTTTGGGGAAACAAACTGTTAGGAATCCAGATCATACGCTTCTGAGGGCGTGAACTGGAAGAAGGGACAAGTTCAAGAGCATGCTTGCGAGACTTCTTGAAAACTTCATTGCCATGCTCAGCTCTGAAGGATCTATTGACTAAATCCTCAAAGGTGGCAAATTCGATGAGGTTGAGATCATGACGAAGGATGGGGCTAAGTCCCTTGCGGAACCTTGCCTGCTTTCTGGCATCGGTGGTGATCTCATCTTGGGCATAACAAGCAAGACGGTTGAATTCCCTCACATACTCATGAATGGACATCTCTCCTTGATTCAGATTGCAGAACTCTTCCTTCTTGCGCTCCATCAACTCTTCCAGAATGTGGTACCCTCGAAAGGCAACACATAACTCTTGCCAAGTCACTACGTGACCATCTGGCTGCATTGCAACATAGTTCTCCCACCACTGAAGAGCAGCACCTTCCAAGAAGTATACCGCGAAAACAACTCGGTCATTGGGAGAAACATGTGTTGTATCAAGCTTACGCTCGATGGAACGGAGCCAATCATCAGCTTCAAGGGGCTCAGAAGAACATCGGAATACCGGTGGCTTGAGGAGGATGAAGTCCTGAATGCTGACCACCACATTACGATGGTGGGCGGTATTCTGCTTGATGAGCTCCAGAAGGCGTGTTTGATCACGTCTATTCCGCTCAGCTTCCATCATGATTTCCGCCGCAGAAGGCGGGGTTGGAAGTTCATCATCATTTCGATTCCGATCACGGTCTCGATTCCGAAGAACAGCACTACGAGTTCCACTTGACATCCTGTGTGATAAAAATCAACAATCAGAACAGGTTGTACGATGGAGTCAAGGATAAAAGGATATGATTTCAGAAGGAGAAGACTATAATGCAAAGGCAATGATTCAAAGAAACATGGGATAATTCCGGCAGCATAACGGCTACACCAGAATGGAAAATGAAACAACCTCGAGGAGATTGGACAGAACTTCCTCAAGGAACTCAAAATACGGAGACTCTGGACAACCACAACCATCCTACGGCTATAAGGAGGCAATCAACGAGATGTTCTAGTAAGACATAGATGAGCCTAGTCCTATCATCCCGTAGAATAAGATGAGGGTGACTCAGAACTTAGATCGATGAGGGTAAGGAGAAAAAGAAGCCTTACGTTGTTCCCTTATATACCCAGAGTAACTATATAACTATAGAAGGCTAGACTCGACTTCGGCCAAGGCGGATAATCCTACAGTCAGTCCTGCTCTGATACCAAGTCTGTCGAGACCCGGGGTTATCGTATGCAAGCCTCGCTACAACACAATCATATGGAGAGCCGAGAACCGTACCCACTTGTCTAAGCAGACAAGGCCAAGCACAGAACGTTCTCGGAAAGCATCGAACGTGAGGGGCATCCCATCCAGGCCGGATGATCAGCTGAAATGGGTCCTCATTGTCCGCACACAAGTCTAAATGATATGGGTGGTGAACTCCCATACTCATAGACAAGTCGCCTCAACCATACTATCGATTGTATTATAACCCTTACATAGACTTACTCCAGCCCGATCACTTAGTCGGGGTCTAGGGCGGGCTCGATCATACATCAAAGTGTGCACGAGACGGAGTCTCGAGCAATCGCATCGCGATGCCCCAAGCTGCGCACATCTAAGGGCCACTTGGTGTATAAAAGACCACCAGCCAGATCACAACTAAGGTCTCGAAAACCCATACTAAGACATGCATGTTATAAACATACACGCAGCACACATGCCTTGTATGAATAGCAGGTATCATTGCAATTTTCTACAAAGTATATACTTTATTAATAACTCTTACAGAGTGCACACAGAGATCACAAGCATGTGATCCAACATTACAACAGACAAGCGGAAGCAAGTAGGTCCGAGTACAGACAAGTTTAAAAAATGGCTTAGAGAAGCCTTATCTAAAAACAAGCCCTCCACGAGGGAACCAGTCGTCTGACTGGGACTACACTAGCTTGGTCTTGGTCTGAGTCTTCAATCTTCGAGCTTCAGGTAGAAGTCACCATCGGGGTCGGTGGGTTCATCTAAAACATAGATTAAGCAAACGTGAGTACAAAATAGTACTCAGCAAGACTTACATAGGAGCTATACTACTCATGCACATATATCAAGGTAAAGGGAGGTGGGGTTTCACTTGCCGAAGTGCCAGCTTTGACTTGGCTAGTCCTGAACTACGAGTACCATACTTGAGGTAAGAAGCGTACACGAGTCCACTACATCTCTTCAACCAATTACACCACTATGGTTACTTCCTCGACTTCCCCACGAGAAGCACACCATAGCACTCACGCTTATCTTGCGATTTTTAGAAGTATCCAGTTCAAGTTGTCTAATAATCGAGCACAGCTCTCCAAGTAGTCCCTTACCGCGGACGCGGCTATTCGAATAGTTTTGTTAACCCTGCAGGGGTGTATTGCTACACACATGAAACTATTAGTTACCGCCTTTGTACTCGACACCGTTCAAGAGGGGCCGGCGAGGATAATTCCCACAACTTTTACCTCACAGCCAACTCAAATTCAGTGGAGACGCCTATCTGGGCTGGAATCCACATCATGAACCCGGCCGGTTTACCGATGTGGTCCCAGAAGATGTGTGCAGGGTCCCAAGCCGGTCTGAATAGCCGTTCTTCCACTTCGCAGACCGTGCCACAGGCCTACCAGAACTACGAACTAATGCGACTCATTGAACTGAGAAGGGGTGAGTTAGTAGGTTGAGCGGGGGTCCATGTGCCCAACATGTGGTAGTACTCTTCATTTTGGATCACCACACAAGAACTCGGGCTTAGGGCGGTGTTCAACGAGACAACCCACTGTGTACTCCTACACAGCCTCTCATCGTTCACCTTGTATTAGGGGAGATTCACCAACACATTTCACTTTCATCAACACCATGTTTATCATCATCCCGACTCACATCATAAGCAACCTCATTGTACCACTAAGCATGCAATAAGCAATAACAGTTGCAGGGGCCACATGATATCAACCAACTCCTACATCTGCTAGGATTGTGGTTTGCTTACTACCGTGACAAGATGATAGGTCATGCAAAGGATATGGGTTCAACTATGCGATAGAAACGTTATCATGGTGATCATCCTAAACAATGCATAAGCGAGACATGAGAGGGAAGTGGGATTTTATCGACATGATCAATGGGGGTTTGCTTGCCTTGCTGACGAGGTTCGGGTTCGAGGTCTTCAACGAAGGGGGCAACCTCCTGCTCCGGTTCCACCTCTACTCGACAAACAACAAGCAAAGTAGCAACGTAAATACAATGCACAATCACATGATGGAAGGTTGGAACTTGATGTAAATGCTTTGATGTGTGAAGCAATTCCATTTAAATGGAGTATATTGCAAATTGAATTGCAAATCTAAACTCCAATTTGAATTCAAACTTAGTCAAGTTACATGTGACATTGTTTGATCAATTTGAATCATCTTCAAATGTGTATGATATGCCTCTGATGTGTGGTTGAAATGTAACAAGTTTCCATGGTCCAAGTTGCAAAATCATTTGAATTAAATTTGAATATATTCCAAATAAATCAAATGACATATGCTACTGGTCCCAATTTAAATTCAACTCAAACATAGTTGAAAGTTGGATATTTGGATAGGTTAATTTCTCTTGATCATTTTTCATATATTATTTGTCCAATTTGGAGTTAAAATGAATTTTCTATGAATTTCCAAAGTTTGAGCTATTTTCTGGAATTTTCTGAATTTCTTTAATTCATTTTAATTTCTGGAAAAGGTTTACTGCGTCAGCATGACCTCATGCTAGCGTCAGGGGGGGCTGACATGTGGGCCAGGGTTGTCAGTGGCTGGTTAATTTAATCCGGCTGGGTTAACTTAACCAGTGGCTTAATTAAGCCACTGGGTCCACTAGTCAGTGGCCCAGGGTGGGGTTAGTAGGGGGATTAGTGGCTAACCCACCGGCGGCTAAACGCTGGCGGCCAACCCACGGCGGCGCTGCACGGGAGGAGACTGCTGTGGTCCGTTTGAAGTGCTGGAGGCACCAAGCGCAAGCTCGTGGAGCCGCGCGTCTCGGGGAGGGTCCAGGTGACCAAGGAGGCCACCGGAGCGACGCCGTCGACGACCTTCCGCGGCGGCCGTGGAACGGGCTCGGGGTGGATCTCGCTGCAGAGCACCATTTGAGCCACCGCTGGGCGCGTTCGAAGCAGCAGTTCACGGCGGAGGTGATGGACAAGACGGCGAGGATGATTGCCTAGCAGCTGCTCGCCGACGACGACCGTGGCAGCTCGGTACTCCGGCGACCATGGAAATCGGTGACAGAGGAAGAAATCGAGGGGGAGAGGTTAGGGGTTTTGACCGTGAGCTCACCAGGAACTCAACGGAGGTGGTGGCGAGGGCTAGGGTGGCTCGACGGCGATGTAATCGACGATGTTGCGCGGCGGCCGTAGATGAAGACGACGACGCGATTCGGCAGCTCCAGGGGGCTTCAGCTCCCCATATTCCGCTCAAAGACGAAGACAACTGCGGTGAAGACGATGGACAGGATCCGGGGGCTTCTCGGCGTCGATGGCTACGCGGGGGCTTGACGGTGCTCCGGCGAGCATCACGGACGTCGGCGGAACGGGCGAGAGAGGAGGGGGAGGTGGTTCTGGAGGGAGGGGAGTGGACGTGGGCGTCTCCAGGACGTGTCTAGAGGGCTCGGGAGGCTGGGGGGGCGCCAGGCAAGCAGGTGGCGTGGCGGCCGTGGCATGCCGGGCACGCAGCTGCCTGGCTGCCTGAGGAAGAAGACAGCCCGGGTGGCGGCTGGGCCTAGCTGGGCCAAGGTAGGTGGGCCTCGCCTGAGGCGCAAGGTAACTCCCTTTCCCTCTGTTTTTCTCTTTTCTTTTTATTTCATTATGTTCTATTTCTTCTGCCTAGATAAAAAAATACCTAGGCATTTTATTAAATGCCCCAAATTTTTATGTGGCCTCATAAAATAGAGAGCTAGCCAGTCATAAATTTTGAGCACTTTTAAAATTCAAAACATTTGAATTTTAAATCAAATAGGGGTTTATTTAATTTTCCAAGGCAACATTTTGAAAATTAGAAAATTCCATGAGCATGGGATTGCTCCCAAACCATTTTTAAAATGATCAGCATCATTTATAGGAATTTTCAAAATGTTCAAATGATTTTTGGAAAAAGATTTTCATCTGGCCTTTTGATTTAATTTCTGAGGGCTTTTCTTTTCCCCATTTTTGAATTTTCTTTTGAATTTTTCACATGATGCAAAGGAACTTGCTAATCCTAGCACATACCTAACTTGGGGTTGTGACATCGTGATCAATTGAAAGCAGCCCAGTCTCGTCAGAAAAGCTACTATGATCGTCATCATAGGCAAGAGAGCTACAATCTGGATGAGAAGGCTTACCTTTGGGTTACTCCTCTGAAGGGAACCCAACGTTTCGGTATCAAAGGCAAGTTGGCCCCATGTTACATCGGACCCTTCCGCATTCTTGCTAAACGTGGAGAAGTTGCCTACCAACTTGAACTACCCCCGCACCTTTCCCGAGTACATGATGTATTCCATGTGTCCCAACTCAGGCGTTGCTTCAAGGACCCCATCCGCGAAGTCGACCATGAAACGCTTGATCTCCAAGATGAACTTTCTTATCGAGAATACCCCGTTCGTATTCTTGATTCCGCAGAGCGTGTCACTCGTCGTCAGAAGATTAGGTTTCTGAAAGTGCAATGGTCACACCACTCTGAGAGAGAAGCTACGTGGGAAAGAGAAGACCGTCTCCGTGCCGAGTACCCCACCTTCCTCCCGCAGACTTCTGAATCTCAGGATGAGATTCTGTTGAGTGGGGGCGAGTTGTCAGAACCCTCTGTTAGGTAATGTGCTAGGATCAAAGTCACTTGCATCATGTTAAAAATTTCAAAGAAATCATTTGAAATCAAAATCAAAAGCAAAATGGGAGAAGGAACCCCCCCCCCAGATTAATTAATTCAAACGGCCAGATAAAAATCTTTTCCAAAAATTCATGTTAGATTTTTGAAAAGTCTTAGAAATAAGTGTGATCACATATAAGGTGATGTGGGACCCACCCCATGCTCATGGATTTTTCAAATATTCAAACAGTGCCTAGGAATTAATGAAAAACCCCTATTTGAGTTAAGATTCAAATTATTCAAATTTAAAAAATGTTCAAAATTTATAAGTGGCTAGTATATTATTTGGTAAGGCCATATAAAAATTATGAGCATTTAAGAAATTGGTTTGCTATTTTTTTTAGCTAGCCAAAACAAATAACAGAAAAGAAAAACAGAAAAATAAAAGAGAAGACTTACCTCTCGCCAGGGGCGAAGCCCACTCACCTCAATCGGCCCAGCCCACCTGGAGGGGGTACATGCGTCTTCTTCCCCTCTAGGCAGGCAAGCAGGTCGCCGACGAGCGGCGAGGGCGCGCCAGGCAGCTCCCTGCTTCCCTGGCCCTTATCTCCTCGTCTGGAGACGTCCTGGAGGCGCCTAGCTTCGTTCCCCTTCGTCCAGAGCCACCTCCCCCTCCTCCCTCGCCGTATTCGTCGTCGACAGAAGGAGCCGCCGGGACGCGCCGCCGCACTCGCGTGGCCACCGGCCTCATCGAGCTGCCACAAGATGTCCAGGACGCGCGCCGTGCTCGTCTTCGTCGCCGTGCAGAAGTAATCGGGCTCGGGGCCACTATAGTCGCCGCAATCATCGTCGCCTTCTCGTCGGAGCCGTCGCGCGCCATCGTCGATTCCATCGCCACCGGCGCCCCTCTGCCCTCCCCGACCTCGTCGTCGCACTCAGGGTGAGCAGCAGCCCTTTTCCCCTCATCTAGCTAGCCCCCTCTCGCCCTCTAGCTCGACCCTCCATGGGAGCCGGGCAAGGTTGCCGCCGTGGTTGACCATATGCTCGCTCCCGTGCGTCTTCGTCTTCACCAACGAGTCTGTAGTACTCCCGGAGCCCCCATAAGTCGAGCAAGCTACTCCATGCGTTGAACCTTGCACCCTAGCGCCACTCGCGTCGTCGCCGTGCCTCGGACCGCCGCCGTTCAAGTCGCCGCCGTCAAGTCGGGCCTCCCCGTGGTCACCCGACTAGCCTAGGTGAAGCGCAAGTTTGAGGGCTACCTTCTGGTGGTCTCGGCGTGCGATTTGGTGGCCGGGAGCACCCTCCCCGTGTGCGCCGCTGTGGCCAGGCCACCGGCGTCAACTGCTGGTGGGTTAGGGCCTAACCCCCGTGCTTAATCCCCCCCTAGTGTCACTGACAGTGGGCCCAGGGCCCTTAACCCCTCGGTTAGTTTAAACTAACCGGGTTAATTTACCCACTGTGGCTGACCACTGGACCCCACGGGTCAGAACCCCCCCACGTCACAATGACATCACAATGACGCAGTAAAAGCTTTTCCAGAATAAAAAGAATTACAGAAAATCCAGAAAAAGGCTGAAACTTTGGAAATTCATAGAAAATTCATATTAACTCCAAATTGGACAAATAATATATGAAAAATGATCAGGAGAAAATAAGCTATCGAAATATCCAACTTTCAACCATGTTTGAGTTGAATTTAAAATTTGATCAGTAGCATTTGCTATTTGATTTAAATGGAATTAAATCAAATTAATTTCAATTGCTTTTGCAACTTGAACCATGGCAACATGCTACATTTCAATTACACATCAGAGGAACATCATACACATTTCAAAATGGGTTAACTTGATCAAACAATGTCATTTGTAACTTGGCTAAGTTTGATTTCAAATTGGAGTTTGAATTTGCAATTCAATTTGCAATATACTCCATTTAAATGGAATTGCTTCACACATCAAAGCATATACATCAAGTTTCAACCTTCAACCATGTGATTGTGCATTGTATTTAATTTGCTACCTTGTTTGTTGTTTGTCGAGTAGAGGTGGAACCGGAGCAGGAGGCTGCCCCCTTCGTTGAAGACCCCGAACCCGAACCTCGTCAGCAAGGCAAGAAAACCCCCATTGATCATGTCGATAAAATCCCACTTCCCTCTCATGTCTTGCTTATGCGTTGTTTAGGATGATTACCATGATGCGTTTCTACCGCATAGATGAACCCATTCCTTTGCATGACCTATCTTTTTGTCACAGTAGTAAGCAAACCACAATCCTAGCAAATGTAGGAGTTGATTGATATCATGTGGCCCCTGCAATTGTTACTGCTTATTGCATGCTTAGAGTGATACCACGATGATATTGTTATGTGAGTCGGGATGGTAGTGATCATGATGATGACGGTGGGAAGGTGTTGGTGAATCTACCCTAATACAAGGTGAACGATGAGAGGTTGTGTAGGAGTACACGGTGGGTTGTCTCGTTGAACACCGCCCTAAGTCCGAGTTCTTGTGTGGTGATCCAAGATGAAGAGTACAACCACACATTGGGCTCACTGACCGCTCTCAGCTTACTAACTCATCCCTTTCGATGTCCAGATGTCGCAATAGTTCGGAGTTCTGGTAGGTTTGTGGCCTGGCTGCTAAGTGAGAGAACGGCTCACCCGAGACCGGCTTATGCACCACGCACACATCACTTGGGTCCACTTCGGTAAACCGGCCGGGTTCCCGATAGTGGTAGCCAACCCACGTAGGCGGCTTTCTTGGACTAGATAGGCTATGAGGTAACAGTTGTGGTGAGCATCCTAGCTGGCACCCCTTGAATGGTGTCGATATCAAAGGCGGTAAATGATGATCATGTGTGTGTAGCGGTACACCCCTGCAGGGTTAAAAAAACTATTCGAATAGCCGCGTCCGCGGTTATGGACTGCTTGGTAAGCTTAGCTTGATTATTAGACAACTTGAACTGGATACTTCTAAAACACACCAAGATAAGTGTGAGTGCTATGGCGTGCTTTCTCGTGGGGAAGTCGAGGAAGGCACCATAGTGGTGTAATTTGTTGGAGAAAGTAGTGGACTCGTGTACGCTTCTTACCTCAAAGTCTGGTACTCGTAGTTCAGGACTAGCCAAGTCAAAGTTGGCACTTCTGCAAGTGAAACCCCACCTCCCTTTACCTTGATACATGTGCATGAGTAGTATAGCTCCTATGTAAGTCTTGCTGAGTACGACTTTGTACTCACGTTTGCTTAATCTATGTTTTAGATGAACCCACTGACCCCGAAGGTGGCTTCTTCATCGAGCTCGACGACTGAAGATCAAGCTAGTCTAGTCCCAGTCAGACGACTGGTTCCCTCGTGGAGGGCATGTGTTTAAATAAGGCTTCTTAAGCCATTTGTTAAACTTGTCTGTACTCAGACATACTTTGCTTCCGCTTGTTGTTGTAATGTTGGATCACATGTTTGTGATCTCTGTGTGCACTCTATAAGAGTTATCAATAAAATGTATACTTTGTAGAGAATTGCAATGATACCTACTGTTCATACAAGGCATGTGTGCTGCGTGTATGTTTATAACATGCATGTCTTTGTATGGGTTTTCAAGACCTTAGTTGTGATCTGGCTGGCGGTCTTTCATACACCAAGTGGCCCTTAGATGTGCGCAGCTTGGGGCATCGCGATGCGATTGTTCGAGACTCTGTCTCGTGCACACTTTGTGGTATGATCGAGCCCGCCCTAGACCCCGACTAAGTGAACGGGCTGGAGTAAGTCTATGTAAGAGTTATGAGATAGTCGATAGTATGGTTGAGGCGACTTGTCTTTGAATATGGGAATTTATCACCCATATCATCAGACTTGTGTGCGGACGATGAGGACCCATCTTAGTTGATCATCCGGCCTGGATGGGATGCCCCTCACGTACGATGCTTTCCGAGAACGTTCTGTGCTTGGCCTTGTCTGCTTAGACAAGTGGGTACGGTTCTCGGCTCTCCATATGACTATGTCTTAGCTGGACTTGCATACGCTAACCCCGGGTCCCGACAACCCCCCTCTAATTGCTCCAGTTAATTTAACTAACTAACCCCCCTAAACACTCATTGACATGTGGGCCCACCCCTAATTACCTAAAAGTGCAATTAGTTTAACAGAGAACTATGCCTCTATTAGTATGACACATGGGCCCCACTGGGTTATTAGTTAATTAAATTGCAATTATAAAAATGTGCTTATGACATGTGGGACCCTTCACATGTTTGTCGGATGTCCATGAAACTTCCGGCATGATCCCTTTCCCCTCCGTACACCCTGTCCGGTAATCACCCGGAGCTGGCAGTTCATCCCCAGATGGATTCCTGCTCCGTGCAACGTGCATTGCACTGCGTTAGAACACCGTTAACTTTTCATTTGTCATGTCATGCATCTGTTTGTTTGTGATTGCTTTGTATTTACTGTTTATTCCCCCCCTTTTATTCTCCGGTAGACCCCGCTGCTACCGCCGACTACACTGCTGCCGGGTACGACTACTTCGTCGACGACCCTGCCCCTACCCGCGAGCTTCTAGGCAAGCAGAGCCATTCTCTTCCCCAGATATCGCCTATCTTTTCCGTACATTTCTTGCACTAGGCATGGTTACTACTGCTGCTACGATTACAATCCTATTCAGTTGCATAGCCTGTTTTTGTTGCCCCTTGATGTACCTTCCTTTATCCTATGATGCCTATTATAATTATGCATTATTCAGCAGTGAGCCCTGCGCATTGTTAGCTAGGATTAGATAGCGGGCCATGACCACTCAGGGGAGTGAACATGGATACGATATATTAACTGTTACAGGTACGGTACAATGCAGACACCGCCTAAGGCCCCCTAGCTCGGCTCTGCCGAGCCACCATCAAGTGTGAGCTATCGAGGAGTAATCCTCGTACCTCCACTCGTTGCTGACTCTGTATAGCCGCTCTAGTCACCTAAGAAACGGTTGTCCTTAAGGTAAGAAGTCGGGCGACCCAACGGTGCCCGCGAGCGTTATTGCGTCGGGAACGATAGGGAGGGTACGACCGACGTTACTGGCGTGCTTGGCCCCTTCTCGTATCTCGCGAGAGTTACCAAACCACGAAAGTTGAGCTCTACCAAGAGCACACGCGAGATAAGGTAAGGAGACGGTTCACCTTGTTGGTAACCGCAGAGACTTGGTGGGACGACAGGGCAGGCACTAATGTACTGGTGGTCCTGACTGATGTCGTTGACCGCGGGTCAGTGAAGTCGAGGCAACGATAACGGTTGTCATGCAGGTTAATTAAAATGCTAAATGGTTTGGTGGATGACTTGAGAGACCCGTTGGTCTGTATGCACTACCTTCACGTGGGATAAGGAGTTATGGGCTCCCCTGCGTCGTAGTTTGTCCGAAAGCTCTTCAGACGTCAGCAGTATGACGGGCTGATAGCCGGGAAGCGGTCTTGTCTTCTTTGCTTCAGCAGGTGTGTTTGGATTTGCTTTTGCTTCACCAGCCAGTCTCGTACCGTGAAGGAGCGTGCAAGGGTGAGGGACCTAGACCCCTTGGCGCATAGGATATAGTCCGGCGTATGGCCTCTCTGCCGAGCCTAGGATGAACTACGATGTGTCGGGTAGCCTCGGTGGGGCGTTCCCTAACAAGGTTCACGCCACCCTGGATATCCGAGCGTGCAGGCTGAACAGTAGTGCACCCCTGTAGGGAGTTTAATCTATTCGAATAGCCGTGTCCACGGTAACAGGCCGCTTTATGCTGAAGCTGGATCTTACCACTACAAACTATTACTATTAAACTGTATGGTGTCGGGTTTTCTTCCTCGCAGGGAAGTCGAGGAGGGGAACTCGGAGGCATTATTATTATTAATCATTAAAACTTACTATTATACAATGATGCAACAACTTGTGCTTCATTGTTACTTTATGCTTTATATGAACTGTTGGTTGTTCTCTTCTTGTGCCGCAAGACACGTCAGAAGATGCTAGTCTTCGATAGGCCTAGATTCTTACCCTTATTCTGATTTCTACCTTGCGGTCCACTATATACAGCCTCCCCTTTCCATTTGATACAAATGCATAAATTCTTAGTAGCGGACGTAAGACTCGCGGGTATGCTAGATACTCACCTTTTCTGTATTCCCCCCTGTTTTTTTGCCTGATCGGCCGCTGCAGTCGACGTTGGAGCATTGGAGTCCAGGAGCAGGAGATCCCCGATGCCGACCACCTACACATGAAGATCCCCGATGCCTTCTACGACGTCGAGACCCCCGTTGACCAGGAGTAGTTTGGAGGTTCCCAGGTAGGAGGCCTCGCCTTTTCGATCTGTTGTTATTTGTGCTAGCCTTCTTAAGGCATCCTTGTATTCTTGTGTCTGTACTCAGATACTACTGCTTCTGCTAACTTTGTGCTCTCGAGCTGTTGTATTCAAGCCCTCGTGGCCCCTGGCTTGTATTAAACAGCTTGTATTTTTTTATTTGTAGAGTTTTGTTGTGATATATCACCGTGAGTCCCTAATCTCGATCGTGTACCTTGCGTTTATGATTACTGTACACGGTCCAATTTTGGGGGCGTCACAGTCAGGGACCCTGGGTTATTCATAGAGATGGCACAGGTTGGACGATACTCGTCGGCTAACAGGAGAAGCACTTCCTGCTCGATATTATTACCTGAGGGGGCGATAACAATGGAGGCCAAGGCGAGTACTCGCAAGGCTAGGTTGAGTAGATGCGTATTGAGATTCCTCTAGACGTCTCCCCTTCTAGCCTTTATATACTGTCATGCCCGATATGCGGTACTGTTTCAGATCTAGATGTTTCCATCCAGATCGGGGGATGAAGCACATATCGGTCCCACCGCGACATATGACAATGCCATATGCCCCGGATTTCCATGATGATATCACAACATTACAGATACAAGGATTCAACATCTCATACAATCTGCATACAACTGCCTTAATACAATACAACAGCGGAAGATACATGTCTGAGTACAGACTAGAATAAAATGCCTAGTGGCAAAGAGAAAAACATCGATCCCCATAACCACACGGGTCCAGGCCCTCCGTCGGGATCCACCTAACTAGTCGTCGTCGAGTCTCCACGTGAAACGTCGATCACCATAACTGTTGTCGATCAAGAACCCTGAAAAGAGTTTTGGGGTAGTATCATGAGTACAGAAGTACTCAGCATCCAACTATAGTGGTCAACTGACCCAGCAAGGACTTCATCACTCATCATTCTAGGACAACTAGTAGTTGACGGTAAGGATGGGGTAAGTGGTGAGGTTGCTGCCGCACTAGCATTTATAAAGTGGCTAACATCTAGAGAGTAAGGTAAGAAGCCAAGCATTCGATGAGGAATCGCCTCAACAAGTCTGCTATCCACCTACTTACGCAAACATAACACCTATCATATCCTTGTCCTCCTCTTCGCATCCCGACGACGAAGAAGCAGTCAAGGCACACACACGTTGATCAAGTTATATTAAGATTATCTCAGTTGTTGTTGTCTATGAACAAGGAGTAGGTCTCAAGTCGTCCATAACCGTGGGCACGGCTTCTCGAAAAGATTTAACCCTGCAGGGGTGTACTAACTGCCCATTACAAGGCTCCGCACGCACGCCCATCACTCTCAGTTGCTACCTATGATAGGCAACCATTTTATGATTTAGTTCCAAGAGATCCGAAACGACAGGTCCCTCTAACTAACAACGAACAAATCCGGGTGGCCTACGGGGAGTCGACACCCAATCCAAAAGTTGGCCACGCTCTCGGATCGGACTCTTCCGTCTCAACAGGGTTTGGGTTACCGAGACGCCTCATGTGAGGCCTCGGGCCCTCGCCGGTCAAAGATGGACCAATAGGGAAACAAAGTCCTCACTGGTCCGGGTTGGTTTAAAGGATGTCTGCCAGGAGCTACCTGACATGCATATATGCATGGTTTTCAAATGGTAAATCAGCTTGGGCCACCTCTAGAAATGTTTGAAGCTAGGTAGGTAAGAAAAGGGGACCCCATAAAATCCCACACGCGGTTAGGCACGCTCAGTCTTAAAACCAATACCCGGATCTCGGATCCTAAGTGACTCGAATGGAACAAAGCGTCGGGGCGGGATAGCCTAGACCTTCCATCCTTCGTCGAATATAGTCAACATTATAATAATCATATCATCAACAACAATATAATAATGTGATAGCCCAAAACCAAGGAGTAACAGGGTAACATCGTAGCATCCTAAGCATGCATACTAAGAAGGGGCTGAGCAACGAGCAATAGTAACATAGCAGTACATGGTTTGCTGGGAGGGGACATGGCTGTATCGGTTTAAAAGAGGTTGTAAACATGTGGTAGGATCAAACATCGAACCTATCCTAGACTAGCATGCAAACCGCTGGTTGAAATAGAATGGATCATAAGTAATGTATAGTACTTGCCTATTGATAAGTCGGGTTCCGAAGGTGTAGTTGATCGCAAGCTTGCATCGTCTCCGAGAGGTACCCGCGGAAGCACACAAGACGCTAAACACTGGAAAGCAATCAACGAGCAAGCATCTATTACTACGAAGCAAACACGATCAAAGAGATAACACAAGGCACGGCAACGCGATACGGACCTAACGTCGAGAGCGGTTACTAGCAGGTTAAGTGAGGTATTCGTCACACACGATGATACCGCACGTTTAAAGTGTTTCAAGTTTTTTAGCTACAAGTGATCAACCAACGGTTGTTAACATGGCAAGGCACCCAAGCATGGCATGTCACACAATCATGGCAAAAGGTTAAGCACACAGTAAACTACCTATACTAGTCAAATTAAGCGAGGCAACACCCTAAACAATATTTTATTATTTTTATTAGCATGCAAGAGCAGCATAAACACAATCTACATGCAATTCTAGTCAAGTTACATATAAAGAATTTTTTTATCGGAGCAATAGTTGAAAATTTATTAAAGAAATAGTTTACAGTGGCAAGCAGTTGTAATTAGCAAGTAAACAACATGTAAAAAAGTCAAACAAGGCAAACGAGCACATTTTATAAAACTAGACAAAATTCTAAGAAACTTTCATGTTTAAAGCGTCGCAATCGGAGCTACGGTTTAAAAGATACGGGCATCACAAACTTAAAACACAATCTGCAATTTAAATAAGCCTAGGACAATAAAAAAACATTACGGGCCGAAATTGGCTCTATTAGGCCTAACAGGGGCGGTGCAGAATACTAAATAGCGCACATGGGCGAGAAATGGTACACGGGCCGGCCCAACAGTCAACAAACAAATAAAAAATAAAAAGAAAAAGGATTCCTCACCTTGTGGGCTCGGCCCAGGAAGCGAGGTGGGCGCTGAATAGCTCTGGAACGCTCGGGCGACGAGGGGATGCGGCCAGGGGGTGCTGGGCCGCGCTTGGCTGGCAGGCCGGCTGGGCCGTGGGGGAGGCCGGCCCATGCGGGCACGAGCGTTGGAGGCGGGCGGCCGGTTCGTCCTCCCTCTTGGTCACGCAGGGTCGACGGCTGCTGGCCGGCGGCGGCCTCGCCGGTGGCGCTCCGGACAGGGAGGCGCTGCAAGGTCAGGGGGAACGGGCGCGGCGGCGCGGAGGTCGCCGGCTCGTCGGATCTGACAGGCCGTGGTGCCCGTCGGCGGAGCGGATCGAGCTCGGTGCTCCATGGCCATCCATGGCGGCTCGAGCTTGGGGGCGTTCACGGTGGAGGCTTGGCGCTCCGAAAACCGGAGAGAGGGAGGTGAGGAGAGGGAGGAAGGAGAAGAGGAGGAGAAGGGAGGCGGGGCCCTGGCCTGGAGGAGGTGTAGTTGCGGCGGCATCTCGCCCGGCTCGACGGAATTGCGAGGGCGCGACGCTCGGGCGCAGAGGAGCACGAGAGGAGGCGCTCGGGTGGAGTAGAGAGGAGGGCTAGGGAGCTGACGTGGCGCGATCTGAGCCCTCCAGGGCCAGATCCGACGGCTGGAAATTTTTTGGGGCTAGGGTTTCGGATTTGGAGGACTAGTGGGAAAATTTGGAGGCAGGTCTGAGAGGGTGGCTGCAATTTTTAGGCTAGGGAAACCCTAGAAAGGGGTGGGAGAGTGGTGGCCTTTATATAGCCCAGGTGGCTGGCAGTTTGCAAAAACATCCCCAGTTTTTGTCTCGCGCGCGCGTTGTTTACGTTTGACCGCCGGGGGTCCACAGGACCTCCGATTCGGGTAAAACTTCGAACTGCGCGATCAGCGCGTCGAGCCGGTGGCGTTCACCTCGCGCTGGAACCGTTACGAAAACACTTTTCGGCGCGCTATAAAAATATCCCGTTACTTATTAAACAGGGATTTCGTTCCGTTGGCTGCAGCTGGTCTCGTGCTGTTTTCGCGACGGTGATCGGGTGAAACCCGGTGTCGCAAAGGTCGAGTGTCAGGGTGGCAAGGGTCGGTCTCCGTCCGGTACGAGATAAGAGGGGGGGAAATAATCGTCGATCGATAAATCAGGGATGCAAACACTGCAAACAAATCAGACAATCAAACAATTCACACCGAAAACAAAAATTGTATTCCTTTGTGAAATCTGGGTTGTTACAATACAACACCACCAACAAGGGATCTCGTCCCGAGATCCTGGACGATCCGGGGGAGAGGAGGGGAGAGAAAGGACAGTCGAGGTACTTCAACACCACCAACAAGGGACTCTGCTCCATGTCGAACAACGAACTCCGTCGAGAGATTTTTCCGCAGAGAGATGGCAACATTGAAGATCAAAACCATCAGGTGTCAAGAGGAAGAACGGCAGTTAAAACCTGGTCAAAGGGATAGTGCTTTTCGACGCAAGTCGTGAAAACACCGAGCAAAAGGAGGGAGGGAAAAAGGACGACCCAGATGATATTTGAAACAGGAGAAGCTAATGGTACTACAGGAATTCCCACCTGAGCTCGGAATCGGGACAATACGCTGCAAGCAATGCATTGTAACTGTTCCGAAACTCCACACACTCGAGATCCTAAAGTTTAAAGGGGATAAGACGAGAATTAAAACACTTTCGACACTTGTCCTGACCAGAGCAAAAATAAGCAGTAAAAAGATTCCTATTCTCCGATAACTAACTTAGTAACTACAAAATATTTTTTGTCTAGACTCGACTTCGGCCAGAAAAGGGATCCTACGGTCGGTAAGGCTTTGATACCAAGTTGTAAGGCCCGATATGCGGTACTGTTTCAGATCTAGATGTTTCGATCCAGATTCGGGGACAAAGCACATATCGGTCCCATCGCGACATATGACAATGCCATATGCCCCGGATTTCCAACATGATATCACAACATTACAGATACAAGGATACAACATCTCATAAAATCGGCATACAACTGCCTTAATACAATACAACAGCGGAAGATACATGTCTGATGTCAGAACCCTCTGTTAGGTAATGTTCTAGGGTTAGTAAGTCTCTTGCATCATGTTAAAATTTCAAAAGAAATCTTTGAAATCAAAATCAAAAGCAAAATGGGAGAAGGAACCCCCCCAGATGAATTAATTCAAAAGGCCAAATAAAAATCTTCTCCAAAAATTCATGTTAGATTTTTGAAAAGTCTTATAAATGAGTGATCACATATCAAGTGATGTGGGACCCACCCCATGCTCATAGATTTTTCAAATATTCAAACAGTGCCTTGGAATTAATTAAAAACCCCTATTTGAGTTAAGATTCAAATTATTTGAATTATAAAAATGTTGAAACTTTATAAGTGGCTGGTCTATTTTATTATGAGGCCATAATTTTTTTTTCAGCATTTAATAAAATGCCTACATATTTATTTAGCACAGCAAAACAAAAAGGCAGAAAAGAAAAACAGAAAAGCTTACCTGGCGCCCAGGCGAGAGCAACCCACCCAGCCCAGCCGGCCCACCAGGGGCAGCAGGGTCTTCTTCCCCGCCCCGCGCCTCCAAGCTGCTCGGTGGAACGCCACCAAGCCAGCCGTGGACGCCACGTCGCCGCCGAGCGCCTTCCAGGCCTCCCCGTGCCCCCTTCTCGCAACTGGAGACGTTTCTCCTCCGTCCAGATCCATTCCCCCCCTCCAGAGCTTCCTCCTCCTCCTCCCGTGCTCGTTTTCGTCGCCGCCCGAGAACTCGCCGGAGCACCGAAGCGCCCCCGCGTGGCCATCGACGCCGAGGAGCCCGTCCAAGCTGTCCAGCGTGATCTCCGTCCTCGACTTCTTCTTCACGCAGAAGCTGGAGCCCTAATTCCTCCCCGAGCCGATGCCATCGTCTTCAACCTTTCACTGGACCCGCGAGCTCGCCGCCGTTGAAGCCTCCCCGAGCTTGCTGCCGCTTCCGTTCGATTCGAGGTGAGCTACAGAGCGTTTCCCCCAAACTTCCAGTGCCCCGCAACCCCTCTAGCCATTGTCGCCATGGTTGCCGAAGCACGTTGCCGCCATGGACGACGATGAGGTCGCCCCTGTGCCCCATCATCTCGTCCAGCGCGCGCGTTTGACTCCCAGCGGCTCTAGCTTTCGAACGCGACCGTCCCAGCCTCAAGACGTGGCCTCTAGCCCCACTCCCGACCTCGCCGGTTCTCTGCCGCCGCCTTTTCTCGTCGCCGACGTCATTCCGGTGAGCCCCCGTGCTGCTCGTCTGTCCCAGATGAAGCGCGCGTGCCTGGGCTCCCGTTTGGTGGTCGCGGCATGCCAAATGGTGGCCGAGAGCACCCTCCCCGTGCAGCGCCGCCGCGTCTGTGACGCTGGCATTTAGCCGCCGGCAGGCCCGCCGACGTGGCCATGATTAGGGCTTAACCCCACCCGGGTTAAGTGACCCTAGGTCACTGACACTGGGCCCCAGTGGCTTAATTAAGCCACTGGTTAATCTAAACAGCCGGGTTAATTAACCCAGAGGCTGACAACCCTGGCCCACACGTCAGAACCCCCCCCCCACGTCAGCCTTGCGCAAGAATGACGCAGTAAACCTTTTTTTCAGATTAATTGAATTAAAGAAATTCCAAAAAATCCAGAAAATAGCACAAACTTTGAAAATTCATAGAAAATTCATATCAACTCCAAATTGGACAAATAATATATGAAAAATGATCAGGAGAAAATAATCTATCCAAATATGCAACTTTAAACTTTGTTTGAGTTGCATTTAAAATGGGACCAGTAGCATATGTCATTTGATTTTTTTGGAATTTATTCAAATTTAATTCAAATGATTTTGCAACTTGGACCATGGAAACTTGCTACATTTCAACAACACATCAGAGGCATATCATACACCTTTACAAATGATTCAAATTGATCAAACAATGTCACATGTACTTGGCTGAGTTTGAATTTGAATTGGAGTTTGAATTTGCAATTCAATTTGCAATATACTCCATTTAAATGGAATTGCTTCACACATCAAAGCATATACATCAAGTTTCAACCTTCCATCATGTGATTGTGCATTGTATTTACTTTGCTACCTTGTTTGTTGTTTGTCGAGTAGAGGTGGAACCGGAGCAGGAGGCTGCCCCCTTCGTTGAAGACCCCGAACCCGAACCTCGTCAGCAAGGCAAGCAAACCCCCATTGATCATGTCGATAAAATCCCACTTCCCTCTCATGTCTCGCTTATGCATTGTTTAGGATGATTACCATGATGCGTTTCTACCGCATAGATGAACCCATTCCTTTGCATGACCTATCATTTTGTCACAATAGTAAGCAAACCACAATCCTAGCAAATGTAGGAGTTGATTGATATCATGTGGCCCCTGCAATTGTTACTGCTTATTGCATGCTTAGAGTGATACCATGATGATACTTTTATGTGAGTCGGGATGGTAGTGATCATGATGATGATGGTAGAAAAGTGTTGGTGAATCTACCCTAATACAAGGTGAACGATGAGAGGTTGTGTAGGAGTACACGGTGGGTTGTCTCGTTGAACACCGCCCTAAGTCCGAGTTCTTATGTGGTGATCCAAGATGAAGAGTACAACCACACATTGGGCTCACTGAACCCTCTCAGCTTACTAACTCATCCCTTTCGATGTCCAGATGTCGCAATAGTTCGGAGTTCTGGTAGGCTTGTGGCCTGGATGCTAAGTGAGAGAACGGCTCAACCGAGACCGGCTTATGCACCACGCACACATCACTTGGGTCCACTTCGGTAAACCGGCCGGGTTCACGATAGTGGTAGCCAACCCAAGTAGGCGGCTTTCTCGGACTAGATCGGCTATGAGGTAACAGTTGTGGTGAGCATCCTCGCTGGCACCCCTTGAATGGTGTCGAGATCAAAGGCGGTAAATGATGATCATGTGTGTAGCGGTACACCCCTGCAGGGTTAACAAAACTATTCGAATAGCCGCGTCCGCGGTTATGGACTGCTTGGAAAGCTTAGCTTGATTATTAGACAACTTGAACTGGATACTTCTAAAATACACCAAGATAAGTGTGAGTGCTATGGCGTGCTTTCTCGTGGGGAAGTCGAGGAAGGCACCATAGTGGTGTAATTGGTTGGAGAAAGTAGTGGACTCGTGTACGCTTCTTATCTCAAAGTCTGGTACTCATAGTTCAGGACTAGCCAAGTCAAAGCTAGCACTTCTGCAAGTGAAACCCCACCTCCCTTTACCTTGATACATGTGCATGAGTAGTATAGCTCCTATGTAAGTCTTGCTGAGTACGACTTTGTACTCACGTTTGCTTAATCTATGTTTTAGATGAACCCACTGACCCCGAAGGTGGCTTCTTCATCGAGCTCGACGATTGAAGATCAAGCTAGTCTAGTCCCAGTCAGACGACTGCTTCCCTCGTGGAGGGCATGTGTTTAAATAAGGCTTCTTAAGCCATTTGTTAAACTTGTCTGTACTCAGACATACTTTGTTTCCGCATGTTGTTGTAATGTTGGATCACATGTTTGTGATCTCTGTGTGCACTCTATAAGAGTTATCAATAAAAATGTATACTTTGTAGAGAATTGCAATGATACCTACTGTTCATACAAGGCATGTGTGTTGCGTGTATGTTTATAACATGCATGTCTTTGTATGGGTTTTCGAGGCCTTAGTTGTGATCTGGCTGGCGGTCTTTCATACACCAAGTGGCCCTTAGATGTGCGCAGCTTGGGGCATCGCGATGCGATTGTTCGAGACTCTGTCTCGTGCAGACTTTGTGGTATGATCGAGCCCTCCCTAGACCCCGACTAAGTGATCGGGCTGGAGTAAGTCTATGTAAGAGTTATGATATCGTCGATAGTATGGTTGAGGCGACTTGTCTTTGAATATGGGAGTTCACCACCCATATCATTAGACTTGTGTGCGGACGATGAGGACCCATCTCAGTTGATCATGCGGCCTGGATGGGATGCCCCTCACGTACGATGCTCTCCGAGAACGTTCTGTGCTTGGCCTTGTCTGCTTAGACAAGTGGGTACGGTTCTCGGCTCTCCATATGACTATGTCTTAATTGGACTTGCATACGCTAACCCCGGGTCCCGAGATCTGAGTACAGTCTAGAATCAAATGCCTAGTGGCAAAGAGAAAAACATTGATCCCCATAACCACATGGTTCCAGGCCCTCCGCCGGGATCCGCCTAACTAGTCTTCGTCGAGTCTCCACATGAAACGTCGATCACCATACCTTTGTCGATCAAGAACCCTGAAAAGAGTTTGGGGGTAGTATCATGAGTAAAAAAGTACTCAACATCCAACTGTAGTGGTCAACTGACCCAGCAAGGACTTCATCACTCGTCATTCTAGGACAACTAGTAGTTTACGGTAAGGATGGGGTAAGTGGCTAACGATCTAGAGAGTAAGGTAAGAAGCCAAGCATTCGATGAGGAATCGCCTCCAACAAGTCTGCTATCCACCTATTTACGCAAACATAACACCTATCATATCCTTGTCTTCCTCTTTGCAACCCGACGAAGAAGAAGAAGTCAAGGCACACACACATGTTGCTCAAGTTATATTAAGATTATCTCAGTTGTTGTTGTCTATGAACAAGGAGTAGGTCTCAAGTCATCCATAACCGTGGGCACGGCTTCTTGAAAAGACTTAACCCTGCAGGGGTGTACCAACTGCCCATTACAAGGCTCCGCACGCACGCCCATCACTCTTAGTTGCTACCCATGATAGGAAACCATTTTATGATTTAGTTCCAAGAGATCCGAAACGACAGGTCCCTCTAACTAACAACGAACAAATCCGGGTGGCCCCCGAGGAGTCGACACCCAATCCAAAAGCTGGCCACGCTCTCGGATCGGACTCTTCCGTCTCAACAGGGTTTGGGTTACCGAGACGCCTCACGTGAGGCCTCGGGCCCTCGCCGGTCAAAGATGGACCAATACGGAAACAAAGTCCTCACTGGTCCGTGTTGGTTTAAAGGATGTCTGCCAGGAGCTACCCGACAGGCATATATGCATGGTTTTCAAATGGTAAATCAGCTTGGGCCACCTCTAGAAATGTTTCAAGCTAGGTAGGTAAGAAAAGGGGACCCCATAAAATCCCACACGCGGTTAGGCACGCTCAGCCTTAAAACCAATACGCGGAACTCGGATCCTAAGTGACTCGAATGGAACAAACCGTCGGGGCGGGATAGCCTAGACCTTCCATCCTTCGTCGAATATAGTCAACATTATAATAATCATATCATCAACAACAATATAATAATTTGATAGCCCAAAACCAAGGAGTAACAGGGTAACATCGTAGCATCCTAAGCATGCATACTATGCAAAGGCTGAGCAACGAGCAATATTAACATAGCAGTACATGGTTTGCTGGGAGGGGACATGGTTGTATTGGTTTAAAAGAGGTTGTAAACATGTGGTAGGATCAAACATCGAACCTATCCTAGACTAGCATGCAAACCGCTGGTTGAAATAGAATGGATCATAAGTAATGTATAGTCCTTTCCTGTTGATAAGTCGGGTTCCGAAGGTGTAGTTGATCGCAAGCTTGCATCGTCTCCGAGAGGTACCCACGGAAGCACACAAGACAGTAAACACTGGAAAGCAATCAACGAGCAAGCATCTATTACTACGAAGCAAACACGATCAAAGAGACAACACAAGGCACGGCAACGCGATACGGACCTAACGTCGAGAGAGGTTACTAGCAGGTTAAGTGAGGTATTTGTCACACACGATGATACCGCACGTTTAAAGTGTTTCAAGTTGTTTAGCTACAAGTGATCAACCAATGGTTGTTAACATGGAAAGGCACCCAAGCATGGCATGTCACACAGTCATGGCAAAAGGTTAAGCACAAAGTAAACTACCTATACTAGTAAAATTAAGCGAGGCAACGCCCTAAATAATATTTTATTATTTTTATTAGCATGCAAGAGCAGCATAAACACAATCTACATGCAATTCTAGTCAAGTTACATATAAAGAACATTTTTATCGGAGCAACGGTTGAAAAGTTATTAAAGAAACAGTTTACAGTGGCAAGCAGTTGTAATTAGTAGGTAAACAACATGTAAACAAAGTCAAACAAGGCAAAAGAGCATATGTTATTAAACTAGACAAAATTCTAAACAACTTTCATGTTTAAAGCGTCGCAATCGGAGCTACGGTTTAAAATATACGGGCATCGCAAAATTAAAACACAATCTGCAATTTAAATAAGCCCATGACAACAAAAAAACATTACGGGCCGAAACTGGGTCTATTAGGCCTAACAGGGGCGGCGCAGAATACTAAATAGCGCACATGGGCGAGAAATGGTACACGGGCCGGCCCAACAGTCAACAAAGAAATAAAAAATAAAAAGAAAAAGGATTCCTCACCTTGTGGGCTCGGCCCAGGAAGCGAGGTGGGCGCTGAATAGCTCTGGAACGCTCGGGCGAGGAGGGGATGCGGCCAGGGGGCGCTGGGCCGCGCTTGGCTGGCAGGCCGGCTGGGCCGTGGGGGAGGTCGGCCCACGCGGGCACGAGCGTTGGAGGCGGGCGGCCGGTTCGTCCTCCCGCTGGGTCATGCAGGGGCGATGGCTGCTGGCCGGCGGAGGCCTCGCCGGTGGCGCTCCGGCCAGGGAGGCGCTGCAAGGTCGGGGGGAACGGGCACGGCGGCGCGGAGGTCGCTGGCTCGTCGGATCTGATAGGTCGTGGTGCCCGTCGGCGGAGTGGATCGAGCTCGGTGCTCCATGGCCATCAATGGCGGCTCGAGCTTGGGGGCGTTCACGGTGGAGGCTTGGCGCTGCGAAAACCAGAGAGAGGGAGGTGAGGAGAGGGAGGAAGGAGAAGAGGAGGAGAAGGGAGGCGGGGTCCTAGCCTGGCGGGGGTGTAGCTCGGGTGGAGGAGAGAGGAGGGCTAGGGAGCTGACGTGGCGCGATCTGAGCCCTCCAGGGCCAGATCCGACGGCTGGAAAAAATTTGGGGCTAGGGTTTCGGATTTGGAGGACTAGTGGGAAAATTTGGAGGCAGGTCTAAGGGGGTGGCTGCAGATTTTAGGCTAGGGAAACCCTAGAAACGGGTGGGAGAGTGGTGGCCTTTATATAGCCCAGGTGGCTGGCAGTTTGCAAAAACATCCCCGGTTTTTCTCTCGCGCGCGTGGTGTTTACAATTCTGACCGCCGGGGGTCCACAGGACCTCCGATTCGGGTAAAACTTCGAACTGCGCGATCAGCGCGTCGAGCCGGTGGCGTTCTGTGACGCCCCCAATATCAACCCGTGTACAGTAATCATACACACAGGGTACACGGCTGAGATTACGGTGCCACGGTGAGAATATCACAGCACAACACTAAACACAAAAGGATAAACAAATATGTTACAATACCAGGGATCACGAGGATCCGAATACATAAGTCATACAAGCCATAATATCTGAGTACATACATAGTTAGTCAAGTTTTGCCTTAAGAAGGCTAGCACAAATCACATCAGAGATACAGATCGAAAAGGCGAGGCCTCCTGCCTGGGATCCACCGAACTACTCCTGGTCAACGGGGAACTCGACGTCGTAGTAGTCACCTCCGGGGTACTCCTTCTCCTAGGCTTCAACGTCGGCTGCAGCGGCCGATCAGGCAAAACGAAAAAGGGGAAATAAAGCAAAGGTGAGTATCCAGCATACCCGCGAGTCTTACGTCCGCTACTAAGCATTATGCATTGTATCAACGGAAATAAGAGGTTGTATATAGTGGACTGAAAGACAGAAATCCAGAGCAAGGGTAAGAAGCTAGGCCTAACGAAGACTAGCATCTTCCTACGAAGTCTTGCAGCATGAGGTAAGAATCACCCAACATTTTATATAAAGCATAAAGTAACAATGCAGCAGAAGTTGCTGCAGCATTGTATAATAATAAGTTGTAATAATTAACAATGCCTCCGAGTTCACCTCCTCGACATCCCCGCGAGGAAGAAAACCCGGAACCATACAGTTTAATAATAATAGTTTGTAGTGGTAAGATCCAGCTTCAGCATAAAGCGTCCTGTTACAGTGGACACGGCTATTCGAATAGATTAATCTTCCCTTCAGGGGTGCACTTGTGTTACGCTACACGCACGGATCTCCAGGGTGGCGGGAACCTTATTAGGGAACGCTCCACCGAGGCTATCCGACACTTCATAGCCCATCTTTCAAACTCAACAGAGAGGCCATCCGCCGGTCTAAATCCTAAGTACGCCGGGCCTTGGACCCCAACCCGAATGTACTCCTGCACGGTGCGTGACTGGCCGGTGAAGTTAAACCAAATCCAAATAAGACACCACCACGCGGGCAAATAAGACAACACCACTTCCCGGCAATCAGCCCGCAGTACTGCTGACGTCTGAAGAGTCCTCGGAAGACACTACGAAGCAGAGGAGCCCATAACTCGTAATTCCCACGGGTAGGTAGTGCATACATGGCATATAGCCAACTCAAGACATCCACTGAACCATTTAGCATTTTAATTAACCTGCGTGACAACCGTTATCGTTGCCTCGACTTAACTGACCCGCGGACAACAACAGCAGCCAGGACCACCAGTACATCGGTGCCTGCCCTGTCGTCCCACCAAGTCACTGTGGTTACCAACAAGGTGAACCGTCTCCTTACCTTGTATCACGTGTGCTCCTGGAGGAGCTCGACTTTCGTGGTTTGGTAACTCTCGCGGCCAACGATCAGGGGCCAAGCACACCAGTACACTGGTCGTGCCCTCCCTGTCATCCCATCGCAATGCCACTCGCGGGCACCGTTGGGTCGCCCGACTTCTTCCCTGAAGGACAACCGTTGCTCAGGTACCTAGAGCGGCTATACAGAGTCAGCAACGAGTGGAGTACAAGGATTACTCCTTGATAGCTCACACTTTATGGTGGCTCGGCAGAGCCGAGGTAGGGGCCTGAGGCGGTGTCTACATTGTACCGTGCCTGTACAGTTATAATATTTGTATCCACGTTCACTCCCCTGAGTGATCACGAGCCGCTATCTAACCAAAGCTAACAATGCGTAGGGCTCACTGCTGAATAATGCATAATAATAATAGGCATCATAGGATAAAAGAGGTACATCAAGGGGCGACAAAAACAAGCTATGCAATTGAATAGGATTGTAACGTAGCAGCAGCAGTAACAATGCCTAGTGCAAGAAATGTACGGAAAGATAGGCGATATCTGGGGAAGAGAATGGCTCTGCTTGCCTGGAAGCTCGACGGTAGGGATAGGCTCGTCGACGAAGTAGTCGTACCCAGCAGCGGTGTAGTCGACGGCAGCAGGGGGGTCTACCGGAGATTAAGGGGGGGAAGAAACAGTAAATACACAACAAGCATATACAAACAGATGCATGAAATGACAGATGAAATGCTAACGGTGTTCTAACGCAGTGCAATGCACGTTGCTCGGAACGGAAATTCATCTGAGGATGAACTACCGGCTCCGGGTGATTACCGGACAGGGTGTCCGGAGGGGGGGAAGGATCAAGCCGGAGGTGTCGTGCACATCCGACACATGTGTGGGTGGTGTATCCGGGTTAGTTGATCTATTCCGAACAACTTTCGTGTTCGAAATAAATTCATCCGGGTACTTTAGCAGTACCGGACAATTTATCGGACAGACGGTCCGAAGGGGGACGGTTCGATGTTCGTTGTTTTAGAGGGGTGTGATAGACATACGGATAGCGTATTCATATTCATTATATTTTTCTGATCAATTTTCATGTGTAAAGTTTTTGAATCTGAGTTACGGTTTAAAAGTTATTGACTTTCAAAGTTTTAAATCATTTAAATGATTTTCTGAATTTCTTTTATTATTATAACAACATTATCCAGAACATTATCCAAAACAGTGCCTGACATGTGGGACCCACGTGTCAGCCTCTGTTTATTTATAAAACATTTAAATAAATCAGAAAAGCCTCTAGGCCCACATGTCAGCCTCTGTTTATTTATAAATTATTTTTAAAATTAAACTGACAAGGGGGGCCCAGTGGTCAGTGACTCCAGTTCTAATTTAAATATGTTTATTTAAGTTATATGGCCAGGGGCCCACTGGACAGTGACTGGGAGGGGGTTATCTCTCTGTTTAATTTTTCTGTTAAGCTAACTAAGTAATTAGCCGGGGGGTCCACTGTCAGTGGCTTAGGGGTTTGGGTTAAGCCCTAATTAACTAGCTGACACCGGGGCCCCACCTGGCAGCCTCACCGGAGGGCTCACCGGAGGCCCGCCGGCGGCGAGGTCGAGCTATCTCGCGAGGTCGAGCTATCCCGCCGTTTGAGACGCCGCTTGATGTAGTCGACGAAGAACTCGAAGCCGCGTCGATCTGGAGTGGTCCCGTGGGCTGGGACGCACGGAGGTGAGTGCAACTTCAACAATGGCGGCGAAGGGCGTCGGGCTCCAATGGTGAATGCACATAAGAGACGAAATCGAGCTAACGGTGGCGCCAAAATGTACGTACGGAATCCTAGCAACGCAATGGAGCAACTGGCGCGGTCTGTGGTGCATGAGAGCTCGAGTTAGGTCGTCAATGGCGGCGGCCAGAGCTCGGCCATTTGGGGATTTTGGCCACGGGCAACGGGGAAGGCCACGGATGGTTGGGGGTGATGCGGATGCTCACCAGGAGCTAGTAGCCGTGAGAGTGGGCTCGGGGGCGAGGCGGAGTAGCCGGAATCGGGGCTGCACGACGGCGGACCCGAGGTTGAAGACGACCGCGATTCGTCGGGTGTGGGGGCTCCGGGCGCCTCTTCTTCTGCAGGGTGGCGAGGGCGACGACGGGGAGCGGCTAGGAGATGGTGGCGGAGGGGGCAGTGGCCGTTGGCCGCGTGTGGCCACGACGGTGAACGACGGCGGCTCGGAAGGATTTTCCCTGAGGCGTGCGAGGCGAGGAGCTCAACCTTATCGCCTCCGCGGCGAAAGGGAACAGGTGGACGGGCGGGGCCGGCCTGGCAGCGGCGCGGCGAGCTCGGCGCCGTACGGGAGCAGGTGAGGGAGCAGTTGGGGAAGAAGACAAGGGGTGAGTGGGCTTGGGCCAAGTGGGCCGTTGCCCCGGGCGAGTTTTAAGCCTTTTGAATTTTCTTTCATTTTGCATTCTGTTGTCCTTTATTTCCATTAAATAAATGCCTCCCTATTTTTGTAAAATGTTTTTAATGTTTGTAAATTAGTGTTACATCCCACCTCAGTGTTATAAAAGGTGTGGGCACAAAACAAAATCATCCAATAATTTAGTTAACTATTAATTGATTAAAATGGTTCAATTTATCTACTATTATAATTGCTTACATTTTTCTATAGCTTCAAAAATTACCAAAGTTGGTCCAACATGATTATAATGATTTTAGGCAATTTACAAAAATGGTTTCATGATTTTTGAGCAAGGTTTAATTTCCACCAAGTTTTTATTATCCACCAAAAGGGGTTTTAGGGTTTTGACTTTGGGGTTTTTATACCAAGGGCTCAAGTACATGGTGCATGGGGTGTTGATCACCCACATCAAGGTTTTGATCATTAGCATCACAAAGTTTGAACAGGGTCAGGGAATCAACAGTGATAACTCAACAGTGATGATCAATAGTAAGGATGGTTACTGTTACAAGCAACTGAGGGTGTTACAAATCTCCCCCACTACAAGAATTCTCGTCCCGAGAATTTAAGTGGTAGCGAGGAAAAGATCGGGGTATTCATCGCGAAGGAGATCTTCGCGTTCCCAGGTGGCTTCATCTTCAGAATGATTTGACCACTAAACCTTGAGGAACTTGACGGTCTTGTTGTGGGTTCGTCGCTCAGACTGGTCGAGAATGCGGCTCGGATGTTCTCGATAAGTCAAGTCTTGCTGCAGCTCAATCATATCATGCTCCACTTCGCGGATAGGGTCCTTGAAGCAGCGACGGAGTTGCTACACGTGGAAGACATCGTGGACTTGGGAGAGGTTCGGCGGAAATTCCAACCGGTATGCCACGGGTCCACTCCTGGAAAGGATACAGAACGGGTCAATGTAGCGAGGAGCCAACTTGCCCTTGATACCGAAGCGATGACTGCCCCTCATGGGAGTGACACGAAGGTAAGCGTATTCACCAGGTTGATACTCCATTTCCCGGTGTTTGCGGTCATAGTTGCTCTTCTGACGAGACTGAGCGGCCTTGAGATTTTCTTGCACAATGCGAACCTGATCTTTAGCTTGTTGTACAAGATCCGGTCCGAAGTAGGGTCGTTCCCCAGTTCCTGACCAATTCAGGGGGGTTCGACATTTACGTCCGCATAGAACTTCGAAGGGGGCCATCTTCAAGCTAGCCTGATAGCTATTGTTGTACAAGAATTCCGCGTACGGGAGAGATTCCTCCCATTTCATGCCGAATGAAAGGACACAAGCGCGAAGCATGTCTTCCAGCACTTGATTGACTCGTTCAACTTGGCCTTGCGATTGGGGGTGATAAGCGGTGCTGAGAGACAGACGAGTCCCGAGGGCTTCCATGAAACTATTCCAGTATCGTGAGGTGAAAAGGCTGCCATGGTCTGAACTGATCTCCAGCGGAATACCGTGGAGTGACACTGATCTCCAGCGGAACTCGACGTCGTAGTAGTCGCCTCCGGGGTACTCCTGCTCCTGGGCTCCAACGTCGGCTGCAGCGGCCGATCAGGCAAAACGAAAAAGGGGAAATAAAGCAAAGGTGAGTATCTAGCATACCCGAAAGTGTCGCCTCTTATGAAGTGATAATTGCACTCTCACTTTGATGGACATTGTCCCTACCATAATTGTTTTGTATTTGTAGTATACATGTAGTGGGAAATCCCATTCTCCAATCTTCACGGTCTCGATATTCTCAATGGATTTAAGGCCATGCCTTTTGTCGATCTTTTTTGGAAAATACACCGTGTGTTCTTTGTCATTCACGTTGAAGGTAACCTTCCCTTTATTGCAATCAATAATGGCACCTGCGGTGTTAAGAAAAGGTCTACCAAGAATAATGGACATGCTCCCATCCTCGGGCATGTCAAGCACAACAAAATCAGTAAGTATTAAGCAATTGCCAACTTTAACAGGAACATCCTCACAAATACCGATCGGGACGGCCGTGGACTTGTCGGCCATCTGAAGAGAGATATATGTAGGAATTAGTTTCTCTGAACAAAGCCTTTTGTAGAAAGAAAAGGGCATAACACTCACTCCTGCACCAAGATCACATAAGGCAGTTCTAACATAATTATTTTTTATGGAGCAAGGAATGGTGGGTATACCTGGATCACCGAGCTTCTCAGGAATCTTGCCACCGAAAGAGTAGTTAGCAAGCATAGTAGATATTGCCTCATTAGGAACTTTTCTTTTATTAGTAACAATATCTTTCATATATTTAGAGTAAGGAGGTAACTTAATAGCATCAGTCAAAGGAATCTGAAGAAAAAAAAGGTTTCATCCACTCACAAAACTTGTTGTAGTGCTCTTCTTCTTTGGTTTTAACGGACTTTCCTGGAAAGGGCATGTATTTCTGTACCCATGGTTCTCGTTCCTTCCCGTGTCTCCTTCTAAGGAAGTCTTCTCTAGTGCACTTCTTGCGCTTATCAGGTGCTTCTTCTTCTCGAACCTCAGGTGGATCATTCTTTTCAGCATCTTTTTTGGGTTCAGCACTGTCTTCAGTCTCAGCGTCGGAGGAAGATATGTTGTTTGCGTCAACAACATGTTCTTCTTCTTCTATAGGATCATTGGAATTGTCAGTTACCTTGTGTTTCTTTTTCTTCTTCTACTTCTTCGGAGAGCTAACAATTTCTTCTTCTTTCACTTGAGAATCTTGCGCGATCCTCTTCGGATGTCCTTCTGGATAGAGAGGGTCCTGGGTGTGTGTTCCACCCCGGGTCTTTATACCATAAGCATGTAAATTTTCCTGTTTGGCATTGTTAGCAAGCAAATCTTTTTGCACATTAGAAATTTTTTCAAGCTGAGTTTGAACCATATGAAAATGCTTCACAAGACATTTAACATCATTAACTGTTCTTCCTAGAACATCAAGCAAACTTTTGATAGCAAAAGTATTATCATGCAACCGACCTTGTATCTTTTCATTGAAGTGACTTTGCTTCATAATAAAATTATCAAGCTCACCTAAACATTGGTCAGGAGGCTTACCATTAGGGATGTCACTTGCATTGAAATCTAAAAGAGAGTGTACCTCTACCATAGGTGGGTGAGTGGTAGGATCACACATCTTCTCAATTGGAGGTAGATTCTTCACGTCTTTAGCTTTAATACATTTCTCTTTTATAGACTTCTTTGCTCCTTGCATATCTTAGGGGCTTAGGCAAAGCATGCCCCTCTTCTTTGGTGGTGGAGGTGGTTCAAGGACGGACCAATCTTCGTGGTTTTTGGCAATCTTGCCCATCAATTCTTCTGCATCGTCCGGTGTTCTTTGCTTGGAAACACAACCAGCACAACTATCTAGATAAGATTTAGATTTATCATTTAGACCAGCATAAAATACATCAAGTAATTCATTCTTAGGGATCTCATTTCCCGGTCTAGCCTTCAGCAAACTGCAAAATCTCCCCAAGCTTTAGGGACATGCTCATCCTGCAACTGTTTAAAGTTATAAATTCTTTGTAAAGCAGCATGTTGCATATGAGCAGGAAAATACTTATCAATGAAAGATATAGCCATATCTTGAGGGCTTCGAATGGAACCACATGGTAGTGCATCGTACCATGCTCTAGCATCTCCTTTCAAGGAAAAAGGAAGAAGCTTGGTCACATAAAAGTTCCGGATCCTTTCATCAGTAGTAAACGATCTACCCAACTCAGTGAGTTTGGTCAGGTGCTCGATAGCATCATCATTTTCTCTGCCATAAAAGGGATCAGCTTCAACTGTGGATATAAGTGAAAGGTCAACAGAGAAATCATAATCAGGATCAGTGATGCATATCGGAGACGTAGCAAAAGTAGGATCAGGAGTAAACTTGTTCTTCAAGGAGTGATTTGCTAGCAACTTCTTTATAGCAGCAGGGTCAGAATCAGCACATTCATTAAGCTCCCTGCATAAATCATCATCAATTATAATATAATCATCCTCAAGGAGTTTCTCCTTGAGGCCAACAAAATCATGAGTTTTTCCAATAGGGTTTCGGTAACAGGAATTTCAACTCCCGAGAATCGGGCAGCAGCAGCAATCTGTTCTTCAATAAAAGAACCAAGTGAACTAGTAGTCTCAAAGGTAATAGAAGCATCATCAAAAGGGTCTGGCATATTTCCAGACTCAGCAGAAGTAGCATGTAACTGAGGTGAATCAAACTTATTCATAACTGAAGGTGAATCAAGTTTAGCACTAGTGCTAAGAGTAGTACCTCGTCTCGTACGGGATGGTAAGATCGGAACCTTGGGGTCTCCTTTCGTACCCATGGTGGATAACGTGCAGCAGGAAGGATACTTCAAGTAGACCTGTAAATAAAGCTATGGTCCCCGACAACGGCGCCAGAAAACAGTACTTGATAACCCTCAACTGTAGGGGATCGAGATAGTCTTCGCGGGCAAGATAACCCAATTTATTGATTCGACACTTGGGGACACAAAGAATACATATAGGCTACCGCACCTGAAATAAACACTTGCTTGCACAAAAGTATTAGTGCAACGGTAATATGGTAGTGGTAGTGTGGGTGATAATAGTGGTGATAGTGGTGGTGAAACAGTAAAAGTAAAACAGCGAAAGTAAACAACTAATAACCAGTGGAAAGAAACACTGTAGGCTAGGGAGATGGATGGTTGGGCGCTGCTTGGATGAGAACAAACATGTAATAGATTCTAACATGGGAAAGGCTCACAGAAAAGAAAGGATCATCTAGGAAAATATCAAACATCAGGCATGTATCCCAAGGTAGTTGTACGTGCTTGCAATAAGAACTTTGCACAACTACTTTTGTCCTACCCTCCCGCTACGAACGGGGCCAAAAGGAACTTAGGGAGATTAAGGTACTCCTGTCAAAGAGCACCGGAAAAAAGCATTAACACTTCATGGATACACGGAATCCTCAAATTATAGTCCATCCCCTTTCGTGTCCCAAGCTGTCACCATTGGGATCGCCGGTTCCGGACTATAATAGGTGCATACAACTCATAGATAGGATCAAGAACACCTCAAACTCAAGAAACAAAAGGGTGATCATATCTGAAATCATGGCACTCGGGCCCAAAGTGACAAGCATTAAGAGAAACAAGTAGTAACCGAGATGATAAACACCAAGTAGATGATAGGAAACATGCCCCCAACAATCTGATGAACTATTACATGATCTAACTCATCCAATCCCTACCATCCCCTTTGCCTACAGCAGGGAATTACTCACACATGAGAGAAGAAGTCATGGAGGGGTGATGGAGAGGCGATGATGACGACGATGACGATGATTTCCCCTCACAGGAGGCCAAAGCAGCCTCCAGATTAGCTCTCCCGGAGAAGAACAGAGGGTGGCGGCGGCTCCGCGACGTAGATTGGAAAAGCGACTTCTGTTTCGGAGTTTCCCCGTCACGGGAATAAATAAGGCCAGGGTAGGGCACCAGGGGGTGTGGGACCCACCCAGGAGGGCAGGTGGCGCGGCCAGGGGCTGGGCCGCGCCCCACACCCTTCTGGGTGCCCCCTGGCTTCCCTATGGCCCCCCTTTGGCATTGTCGAAGCTTCGGGAACGCTGATTTTTTATATAATATTTGCGGATTTTTCCAGCGTACCTAAATATCCAGAAACCTGCACAAAAGAAAACAGCACTGGTAGCTCCGCTGAAAACAACGTCAGTCCGGGTTAGTTTTGTCCAAATCATGCAAGAATGAAGCAAAAACAATAGCAAAAGTGTTTGGAAAAGTAGATACGTTTGAGACGTATCAGCGCGCGTGAAGAGAGGCCCGAAGAAAGAGAGGTGCGTCGAGAGGTTGAGGGGAAGTCTAGGTAGAGAGAGAGAGAGAGATCGATGATGTTTGAGCATGTGTATAACCTAACAAGATCAAAGAGACCAATTAGTGTTTGTCTCTGTCAATGTGTGTGTTAGAAAGACTTAAGTAAAGAGAGATTACCGATGTGTGCAAGATAGAAGAAAGAGGCATCTAAGCCATCAGATGAATGTATGTGTGTTAGAGAGATAGAGAGTGTGTGTAAGAGATATCAGTCCATTACTAGGGATCTTTCCTTGTATGCAAAAGAGACAGAAAGGAAATGCTTCCTGGTGACCGATCGGTCCACGCTTCGGTCAGCCACATACAACGCTTGATTCACTGCAATCAATGGTGACATTTTTGTTGCAACCGATGGCGACGGGAGCTGTAACAGTTGTTTAGGGGAGCTGCGACCATGTATGGCAAGCTGTTGACCACACTAGTGGCATTGAGGAAAGGTACAATTATGACACAAAATGATACTACATTTAATCCATATTACTTATCGCTTAAACTAGTGTATCTAAATGTATTTCAATGCTAAATACATCCATTTGAGAGCTTGATCGGCGATGATGGTGTCGCGTTTTTTGCTGCAACGGGCAGCGGGGAAAGCTACCATCGACCCTTAAATTTGCTACAATCATAGACGATGAAGTGTGGCCGGCGTTGACGAGCTGCGAATTTGCTGCAATCAGCGGGAAGAAAGCTACCACCTACGATCAAATTTATTGTCATCAAGCGACAGCGAGCGTGACCGACGATGATTTTTGTTGCAACGACGTCAAGAATTGAGGGGGAAAGATATAGATGCACGAGATAAAATTTTGCTGCAAAGAACGTCCCAAATTTGTAGAAATACTACTGAATTGTGTTGCAATGGATCGACCGAAATTTCAGTGACCGGTGCTTAGCATCAGCCAATAAAGTTCGTGTTTTATATGAGAAAAGGAGACTTTAAGCGAACAAATTGTAGCAGAGAAATATTTGAATTAAAGATGGTATCATTTGTTACTCATACTAGACAGGTGCTCCATTCATTGAATAACTTAACTCATGCCTAGAGTAGCCAGTAGGCAACTTGGCCCTCAACGATCTTGTAAAGTTTGGACTTATGCTTAACCACATGAAGAACGTGTCCCCTCCTCTGGACCTCTACGCCTGTGAAAACAGCGACGACATCCTCTACCTCATATGACTGGCCAGAAACGTGAGAGGCGCGAGGGGTGACCACCTGAAGGAACCTGGCGATGCAGAACTTGGAGGAGCCCAGGTGCAGCGCATAAGTCCCCAACGAGTTCCCCTCCATGGGTGGCGTTATATCCTCCCATATGGCCTGCAGTGCAGGTGGCGTGAGCGCAGAAGAAGCGTTGAGGTCGGACGCGCACAAGGTGTTTTCAGCATCATCTGAGGAGCTGATGCCGAACCAGAGCTTGTGCTCAGGGACATACTCAGCCAGGCCTGTGAAGGGCAGCACCCAGTCCCCAAACTTGGTCCAGTTGCGTTTCTTGGTGTCAAAGCAGTAGGTGCCGAGGCGTCCAGTGGATATGCAGACGCCGGAGCCGCCACCGACCACCGCGTATGATTCGATTCGGCCGGAGGGCCCGTTGCATGTTTCATGCACGACGGGAGGCGGCGGAAGAGAGCGCCAGGACCAGTCGTCGAACTCACCGCAACGGGAACGGGATCGGGATCGGCCGAAGGTGAGAGCATCGAAGTTGCGTTTCTTGTGAAGATTTGGGATCCGGTCGAGGACATAGAGGTTGTCGCCGACGGTCAAGGATATGGGCATGTACTTGGGCTCAGTCAGTTTGGGCAGGGCGCGGATGTTGTGCGAGTCGACGTCGTAGAGAAGGGCGCGCCCCGTCTGGTCCGTGGCCACAATCTTGGTAGTGCTCTCTTGCTCTTCATGCTTAGTTTTGAGGAGGAAGAAGTCCATCTGACCTTTGATATGATCCTTCCAAGGAGCATCGAAGCTCAAGGTGGGGTCAGGCAGGCAACCCTCTTCCATACCATCTTCTCCTGCTCTTAAGCTTGATGATGGATGAAAGAAGCGCGACATGTCGATACGGCGCAAGAAGTAGGTGCTGCGGACATCATTCGTCACCAGTTGCACAAACCGGCGGAAACCCATCGAAATCCTCGTCTGATTAACCAACCCCTAGGCGCTAGGTCTGAAATTAACGGAGGCTTGGCTGCAATCAGATCTGGAAAAGAGAAAGACAAAAATAAGTTCAGCCGTTCAGGTATACTGTATGAGATTTCTAAATGCGTAAATGAAGTCCTCATTCAACCATAAACATAAACAGTGAATAAATGGTGCTAGAGAAGCGGATTAGCGGAAGAGCAAGGTTGGAGACTTTACTGTGGAAGCAGGCGTGCGTTGGGCTGCGTGGTGTTGGCTGGGACGGCGGCCGCTTACTCGCTCCTGAGTTTTTTGGGTTCCCAACAGAAAGAAATAAACATATCCCTCCTGAGATTTCCTGAAAAAGCTAATTACCCCGGCCCCTGGAGTTTAAACCCGAGTAAGTAACCTCCTGACCTTTTTCAAACATTAGTAAGCGTATACAAGCAACACATGTATAATCGTATGATGAACTTTCTATGACATTAGTTAATAAGTAATTTTTTTAAATAAAAAAAATTCTAATGATTTACTAATACAAAATGATAAATATAGAGATCTAGTAGTGCACTAATAAAACTGTTTGTGAGTTCTACTCCAAATCCATTTAAATAGTTTTTGTGATCATGAATGCTGATATGATCAAAAGATAATTCAAAAAGGTAATGTTGATTTCAGATTTGTTTTTTTTACATCATGTGTAACAGCCCAGGATCTCAATAGGAATGATGGACTACTCATATCAACAAGGTGCACTTTTTTTTCCGGAAGATCAGCTCTAAGGAACTCCCAAGTTAAGCGTGCTTGGCTTGGAGTAGTCTTGGGATGAGTGATCGACCGGTAAGTTGATCCCGGTTGCGCACGAGTGAGGACAAAGTGTGCAAAAAAGACTAGTGTTACTTTGTGAGGACAATCTAGATCTCAGGCGCACCGACCATGGAATCGGTGGTTAATCGGTTGGGATTGGTCGGGGCGTTACAGCTGGTATCAGAGCCGACCCTGGCGGTTACACGGTGTGCGTGTTGGTCGGTGAAGCTTACATGGGGTACATGCTGGATGCCTGCAACTGGCGCGCACAAACGTGTGCCAAAGGGGAACGTTCCTGCTGGGCCGACGGGAACGTCGGTTCCTTTGAGGGGTGGTGTATGTAACAGCCCAGGATCTCAATAGAAATGATAGACTACTCATATCAACAAGGTGCACCTTCTTTTCCGGAAGCCCAGCTTGTAACAGCCCAGATTTCACAAAAAATAAAAATTTTGTTTTCGGTGTGAATTGTTTGATTGTCTGATTTGTTTGCGGTGTTTGCATCCTCGATTTATCGATCGGCAATTATTTTCCCCCCTCTTATCTCGTACCGGACGGGGAACCTGCCGCAGCCAACGGAACGAAAACCCCGTTTAATAAGTAAATGGGTTATTTTTATAGCGCGTCGGAAAGTGTTCTCGGAATGGTTCCAGTGCGAGGTGAACGCCGCCGGCTCGACACACTGATCACGCAGTTCAAAGTTTTACCCGAATCGGAGGTCCTGCGGACCCCGGCGGTCAGAAACGTAAACACCGCGCGCGAGAGAGAAAAACCGGGGATGTTTTTGCAAAATGCCAGCCACCTGGGCTATATAAAGACCACCACACTCCCACCTCTTTCTAGGGTTTCCCTAGCCACAAAATTTGCAGCCACCCCCCTGAAAATTCCAGATCTGACCCAGATTAGGCCTCCAAACCGAAACCCTAGCCTCCATCTGATCCAGACCGTCAGATCTGGGATCTGACGGCCCAGATCTGGCCTCCTCCCCACCAACCGCAGCACCGGGCCGCGCCGGGCCCGCCTCCGCGCCGCCGGGCCCGTTCGGGCCGAGCCTCCGCCGCTAGCGCGCTCGTCCTCCCGCGCCCGAGACCTCACCGCCGGCGACCACCGCGCTCGCGCCCCGGCGAGGCCCCGGCCGCCTCCACCTCTCCTCCTCCCCGTAGCGCCTTCCCCTCTCCGCCCCTGACCCTCCCTCTTCCCCGCAGGTCCCCCCGTCGCCGCCGACGCATAGGGCAGTAGCGCCGCCGCCCGAGCTTCCATGGCCGGCCCGAGCTAGGAGAGCTCGGCCGCCACCACACCACGCCTCGATCCGGCAAGGCATACTGCCACGCCCTTCCCCGTTCCTGGCCTTGCCTGCAGCCGCCCCTCCTCACCGGAATCCGGCGCTGGCGCCACCGCCGCTTGGCCACACGGGAATGGCCCCGAGTCGGCCGATCCAGCCGCTGCCAGGTGGGCCGCGCAGCTCCCCCGGCCCAGCACGCCAGCCAGAGCTGGCCTGGCCTCCCTCCGCGGCCTC
This sequence comes from Bromus sterilis, assembly GCA_950022295.1. Taxonomy (NCBI): domain Eukaryota; kingdom Viridiplantae; phylum Streptophyta; class Magnoliopsida; order Poales; family Poaceae; genus Bromus; species Bromus sterilis. The sequence continues at coordinate 337,603,424 of OX465596.1, read as the reverse complement.
TTCGGCCGGCCCAGTTGGGTGAGGCATTTTTTTCGTTTTCTTGTTTTTTTTCCTGGCTGTTAATTTTTCTAAGTCCCTGTAATTTTTGTACTTCTGATGCTGTCTTGCGATTAGAATTGCGAGTAAACCATAGCTTGGATGACGTTGCGCCCAAAAGGAAAATTTCTTAGAATTGTGTGTACTTCAGTTCATCTTTTGTGAGCATTTTGATTTTAGGTCATATTGATGGTGCAAATCTGTGTTGAAGTGGGCATCAGGTCGTTAACTGCTACTAATTCCTGTTAAGTGCTGCTGTTATTATTTTATTACAACTTTGGTTGATCATGGTGACACATCCATGAAGCCTATTGCATTGATTCTTTTTGCATACTGTTAAGCATCATGTCTACTTACATTTCATGTATTGCATTGTCATGATATGCTTGTTGGTCGTCTAGTTATTGAGCTCCAAATTTCTATGCTGCTGTTTTTGACAGCCACCTCTGTTTTTCTCCAAGTCTGTAACGTTCCGATGCCATATTGCATGCTTAATATCTTTTGATCTGTGATGCATATGACCATGATTCTTGTTTGTACCTGATCACCATCATGTCTAGTTCATGCCCATGTATTGCTATGTCATGTTGCTGCACTTTTGCATATAGTTTTGCTACTGTTTATACAGCATAAAAATAATAGTTTCTGCCATGTTTTCCTGATTTTCGCTAAGTCCTAGACTAGTAATGTTTTATTGCATTTTGCATGGGCTATAACTAGTTGTTCATGATGCCTATTTGCATGATTCCTTTTGCCATGCCTTCCCTGCCATGTCTACTTTAGTTGCATATCATTTGTGAGCATGTTTGCATTCATTATCCTGTTTATGCATTGCTCTAAAGTGTGCTTCCCGATGTTGGCAGATTGTGTTCCAAACTTGTTTTGCTTGTATCTTTTTAACCGTAACTCCGTTTGGAGTGTTCTTTATATGTAACTTGATTAGTTTTTCATGTACTTTGTGTTTATTCTATTGTTTTATGCTGTTAACAAATATAAAATATGGTTTAGGACAGAACAGTACCAAATCCTTTAATTGTTGTGCGGCACTTAGTGTATGCCATGTTTAGGTTGTGCCTCACTTAAATTGACTAGCATATATAGTTTATCTTATGCTTCACCTCTTGACATGTTTGTGTGCTATGCCATGCTTGAGTGAGATGCCATGTTAACAACCTTGCTCACCTTGAGTAGCTAAACAACTTGAACCTTTCCAAATGTGTGGTATCGTCGCGTGTGACGAGTACTCCACTTAACCTGTTAGTAACCGCTCTCGACGGTAGGTGCGATGTCTCGTGTTGCCTTCTTGTTGATGCCTGCTCGTGATTGCTTCGTAGTAATAGATGCTTACTTGTTGACTGCTTTCCAGTGTTTACCGTCTTGAGTGCTCTCGGGGTTATCTCTCGGAGACGATGCGAGCTTGCGATCAACTACGCCTTCGGAACCCGACTTATCAACAGGAAAGGACTATGCATTACTTATGATCCATTCTATTTCAACCAGCGGTTTGCATGCTAGTCTAGGTTAAGTTCGATGTTTGATCCTACCACATGTTTACAGCCTCTTTCAAACCGATACAGCCATGTCCCCTCCCAGCAAACCTTGTACTTCTATGTTACTATTGCTCGTTGCTCAGCCCCTGCTCAGTATGCATGCTTAGGATGCTACGATGTTACCCTGTTACTCCTTGGTTTGGTCTATCACATTATTATATTATTGTTGGTGATATGATTATTATAATGTTGACTATATTCGACGAAGGATGGAAGGTCTAGGTTATCCCGCCCCGACGCTTTGTTCCATTCGAGTCACCTAGGACCCGAGTTCCGGGTATTGTGTCTCTTGACGAGCGTGCCTAACCGCGTGTGGGATTTTATGGGGTCCCCTTTTCTTACCTACCTAGCTTCAAACATTTCCAGTGATGGCGCAAGCTGATTTACCATTTGAAACCGTGTGTGTGCTGGTCGGCCGCCAGTAGTTTTGCAACCAACCCGGACCAGTGAGGACATAGTTCCCTTGCTGGCCCACCTTGTTCAGCTGAGGACCCGGTTTCCCAAGTGTGATTAACCGGCTATCCAAACCTGCGACAGACGGTAGAGACCGATTCGAGAGCGCGACCGACTTTTGAGTTGGGTGTCGACTCACCGGGGGCCACCCGGATTTGTTCGTTGTTAGTTAGAGGGACCTGTCGTTTCGGATCTCTCGAAACTAAATCATAAAATGGTTGCCTATAATGGGTAGCAAATGAGAGAGATGGGCGTGCGTGCAGAGCCTTGTAATGGGTAGTTGGTACACCCCTGCAGGGTTAATTATTTTCGAGAAGCCATGTCCACGGTTATGGACGACTTGAGACCTACTCCTTGTTCATAGACAACAACAATTGAGATAATCTTAATATAACTTGATCAATGTGTGTGTGCCTTGACTGCTTCTTCTTCGTCGGGATGCGAAGAGGAGGACAAGGATAGGATAGGTGTTATGATTGCGTAAGTAGTTGATAGCAAGACTTGTTGGAGGCGATTCCTCATCGAATGCTTGGCTTCTTATCTTACTCTCTAGAGCGTTAGCCACTTCAGAAATTCTAGTGCGGCAGCAACCTCACCACTTACCCCATCCTTACTGTAAACTACTAGTTGTCCTAGAATGACGAGTGATGAAGTCCTTGTTGGGTCAGTTGACCACTACAGTTGGATGCTGAGTACTTCTGTACTCATGATACTACCACCAAACTCTTTTCAGGGTTCTTGATCGACAACAGGTACGGTGATCGACGTTTCGCGTGGAGCTCTCCTAGCTCGGGCGGCGGCTCCAAACCAAGACTCATTAGATGGGTACTCCTTCTTCAAGAATTTGATTTGCAGATTGTCGATAGAAAAGGAGAAGACAACCCGGTGGCGGATAATCTTTCAAGGATGGAAGATATCCCGCACGATCCTATTCCAGTCAACGACAGTTTCCCAGATGAACAGCTTGCTGTTGTAAAAGTACAATCTCATTCCGACCCTTGGTTTGCAGATTATGCTAATTTTATCATTGCAAAGTTTTTGCCTCCAGGTTTTACATTTCAGCAGAGGAAGAAATGCTTCACGGATTTGAGGCACTACTTTTGGGATGATCCACATCTTTACAAAGAAGGTGCGGACGGGATCGTAAGAAGGTTTATACCGGAGCACGAGCAGCAGGACATTCTTCGACAATGTCACGATAGTCCCTATGGAGGACATCATGCCGGTGAAAGGACCGCACATAAAGTTTTACAATCAGGTTTTTATTGGCCTACTCTTTTTAAGGACGCCCGAAGGTACGTTCTATCTTGTGATAAGTGTCAGAGAGTTGGTAACATTAGCACGAGAAATGAGATACCTATGAATTACTCACTAGTGATCGAACCTTTCGATTGCTGGGGTTTTGATTTTATGGGTCCTTTTCCTCCTTCACACAAGTACACACACATCTTAGTTGCTGTTGATTATGTAACCAAGTGGGTTGAAGCAATCCCCACTGAGAGTGCTGATCACAAGACACCTTTGAAAATGCTCAAGGATGTAATTTTTCCTAGCTTTGGAGTACCAAGGTACCTCATGACAGATGGAGGGTCACACTTCACGCATGGAGCTTTTAGGAAAGCTCTAGCCAAGTACGATGTCAATCATAGGATTGCATCACCGTACCACCCTCAAACTAGTGGGCAAGTTGAGCTCACCAATAGGGAGATCAAGTTGATCTTACAGAAGATAGTAAACAGTTCTAGAAAGGACTGGTCAAAGAAGTTAGGAGATGCTTTGTGGGCGAATAGAACTGCTTACAAAAACCCCATGGGCATGTCTCCGTATAAAATGGTCTATGGCAAGGCTTGCCATTTACCATTAGAGTTAGAGCACAAGGCTTTCTGGGCTGTCAGAGAGCTAAATGCTAACCCAAAGTTAGCTGGTGAAAAGCGTCTCATGAACTTGACTTCTCTAGATGAGTGGAGGAGTGAAGCTTACGAGAGCGCTAAAATGTTCAAGGAAAAGGTAAAGAAGTGGCACGATAAAAGAATTCTGAAACGTGAATTTAATGTTGGTGATAAAGTTTTGTTGTTTAGATTCGTTTCAGGTTTTCTCCAGGTAAACTACTTTCCAGATGGGAAGGACCTTTTCATATCGAAGAAGTATATCGGTCTGGTGCAATCAAGATCAATAATTTTGAAGGCACCAAACCTCAAGTTGTGAATGGACAAAGACTCAAACATTATATGGCATGTGATCCAATCAATGTGGATGCAAACATGATATATACAAAGACTCACGAAGAACATGTTGCAGCCAGTTTCAGACTCCGGCAGGAGCAGAATAAGAAAAGGTATGAATTATGGTAAGAAAACACCGCGAACATCAATAAAAGTTTACTTTTCAAAGTTTTTTCAAAATTAGGAAAATTCCAAGCCCGAGTGGAGCCGGAGAGGAGCTCCAGGGGGCCCAAGAGGCCTCCTGGCGCGGCCCCCCTCCTGGCCGCGCCAGGCACCCTCCTGGGTACCCAGGACTCCGACTCCGACTCCACCTAGGCTTGAAAACTTCCTTCTGTTGCAGAAATTTTTGCTATATATTTTCCCGGATAGTCCCGGCACCGTATCTCGCGATTTCGTGTGTTTTCTTTCTCGGTCTGTTTCTGCCAGGAAAACTTTCAGCAGATCTAGGTGCCATGGCTTCCCCAAGTTCCCACAAGAAAAAGAATGAGGAGTAAAACTCCTTGGGTAATGGCATCCCATTAGCTTGTTCCAAGCTTGGGGGAGTGGCGAGTATCTTTATCTTTATCTTTATCTTTGTCTTTAGGAGTCAAGTAGAGTCGTATCATGTCTAGGGAAGTTACTTTATGAAATAGGTGTTGCTTTGAGGTCTATCACTCCTTTTGTGGAGAGCTTCGTATCTGTGAGTGTGGGGTCATCTATGAAGGAATATTAATGAGAAGTCTGTTGGTTTCTTCGCTGCACTCGGTATTCTCTTCACGCAATCGACATTATGAGCTGATTCTTATGGGGAGTATTGACCTTATATCAGGTATGGCTTCGAAAACTATTTAAATCTTGGCAAGTATAGCTTTGGTCATAACAACAAGCATGTTTTTCTCAAAGTAGCGACATAGCCAAAACCTTTGTGTTATTGCTTGAAGTGTTATGTTGACAAGGAAGACAACTTGATGTTTCATGCTAGTTTTAATGTTTATGCTTTGTATTGCTTGCATCTAAGTTGTCATCAATTGTCTGGTCTCTCAAAGCCTTGCTAGCAAAAACTCTGTACTAAGCGGAATTCTGCTTGTACTTCCATACCCTGAAACCAACATCTTCCACTTGAGTCCACCATACCTTCCTATTTGTGGTATTCCACTACCACTCCTAAAGTATATAATTTATGTGCTATCTCTAGATGTTCAAAATCTTCTGTTTTGTGCCACTGATTCAGCTCATGAGGAAGTGGTGGGTAACCCATGATCTTCTTAATTTGGAAAATTTTTATCTTGGGATTGCATGCCTAATTTGCAAACCCCTAATACGAGAAGGAACTGGCATGAGTGCCCAGCTCGTAAAAGATAAATACTAACGCACAAGTTCCTTCGCCCATTTATGAGTGATAAACAAAGGAATTTAAGGGGATGTGATCGTCCCCACATGGAACCGTTCCTCGAAACTTGTCCAAATCATGAAGTGAGTGAGTTATCTATCAGCAGTCGTTGACGGATCATGCACCTCCCAAAGGCCTGTTTTTATTTTGTTTGATCTAGAGATGGCACATGAGTTTTCCCTACTTACCCTTTTGCACAGGGTTTATCCTTTATTTTGTGCTGAGTCAGTCCTTCCTACTTCCTTCCTTTTTGAGAGAGAACAGACACTTGATGTTAATAAAGATTCTTGCATACAAAGCTGCATTGAAAGTTAGCATGTTACATCTTTGTTGACATTATCTTTTGATAAGTGAGTTGTTTGCAAAAGCTTATGCTTAGGAAACATCTTCCTTTGTGTTAACATGTGCACTTCTTGACTGATAACATGTTCTTTCCAAAGCTTCAACTGGTTCCATTATAAGTGAAAGAGCAAAAGTAAAAGTTTTTAGTTGTTCCTTGACCAATGCTATGTTTTCCATGATTTGATGAGTTTTCCAGGTCCTACTTTGTTATAATTGTTACTACTTTCTCATAAGGACCTTATGAGTTGAGGTTGCTGTTGAGGATGCTTCAGTTTGGTGAGAAATCTTGATGCTTCTTGTCCGTATTCTTTTATCGACGCTTCACTGTCTAAACTTGTGGACAGGTTTACCGAGCTCAGCAATCGCTTGGGGACAAGCGAGGTCTAAGCTTGGGGGAGTTGATACGTCCAAAATGCATCACTATTTTATATTCTAATTTCATCCTATTCATTGATATATTCCACTTTAAAGTATTGTTCTTATATTGTTTTGGCTTGTTTTACACAGCTTATAACTTTCCGGTGCCGAAGCAGCAGAACCAGAATTCAGCGGTGATAAGTGGACACCAAGTAGCTGAATCAGATCAAGTCTAAATGCTATGAAAATTTACGGGGAGTGTTTTTATGAAGATTGACTGGGGATCAAAGAGGATGCAGGTGAGGGGACCCACTAGGCAGCCAGAAGGGTGCCTGGCTCGGCCCCCCTCCTAGCCGCGCCAGGCACCCTCCTAGATGCCTGGTGGCCCCCCTCGGTGCCCCCTCTCGCCTATAAGACCCCCCTGGGGTAGAAACCCTAGGAAGAGAAGAGTTTCCGTGTTTCGCCGCCGCCACGGGGCGGAAACCTACAGAGGAGAAAAGCCATATCCGGCGGTCAGATTCCGCCAGGGAGATCACCTCCCGGAAGGGGAGATCGTCGCCATCATCATCATCATCGTCACGGGCATCATCGAGATCATCATCAACATCATCCCCAACATCAGCACCATCTCCATCTCCATCCCATCTCATCTCAAAATTGCAACTTGTGTTGTAATCCGTACTATCTATCCTCTCTACTCTATTGGTGTTGATTACTACTTTGTGGTGAATGCTATTGAGTTTTGTTGGAGAAATATCATTGTGTCCAGATTGTTTTCCACCCATCTATCACCTCTGATCACGATCTCTTTTATGTCTTGTGAGTAGTTACTTTAGTTCTTGAGAACACGGGAGAAATCTGGTTGTTAGTAGTCATATGATGTTGAAGTGTTATGTGTTGTTTGATACTTAAGTTGTGTTGTTATTTCTCTAGTGGTGTTATGTGAGTCGAACACTTAACACTTCACCTTTCATGGGCCTAGAGGAATACATTGTGCACAAAGGATGCTTATGGTGGGTTTCCGGAGTGACAGAAACCTGAACCCCAGTTCGCACACTTTTCCACAAGGGAGTTATGGATCCTTGATCGTAATGATGTGGTTAGTCTTATGCCTTAATTACTACCTTGTATTTTCGGATGCTTGCAAGGTGTGTAATCATAAGAGTACACTTATCTTAGTCTAGAAGGTGTACTGGCATTGATCCACCCACCGACACTTATCAACACAATACATATTACTTGGCGGAGTATGGTGAAAGTAAATTGGCTATCTCTCCCATGTGTTCTCGAGAACGCTTTAGCTTTTATAAGTTTAGTTCCTAGGCTTATCCTTGTGAAAGGATTGGGCCACTTGCTACTTCTCAGTTGCCCTGTTTACTTTGCTTTTTTTTACTTTTCTATTGCTTAAACCAAAAACCCCTAAATATTTACCTTTGAGTGTGTGCAGCCTTTCCTTATCCAGTGTCACTTATCAACACCTTCTGCTCCTCGTGGAATCGACATCCTTATTTATCGAAAAACTACAATTGATCCCCTAGACTTGTGGGTTATCAAGAATTGTTTATTCGCGCAGTTAGCAGGGAAGGCAACCCAACTAAACCTATTAACTTCACCGCCATCACACATCATATCCAATACATAAAATATGGGGAAATATCAAGGGATACAATAAAATTAACATAGAAAATGATGTCGGGACCCGGGGTTAGCGTATGCAAGTCCAGTTAAGACATAGTCATATTGAGAGCCGAGAACCGCACCCACTTGTCTAAGCAGACAAGGCCAAGCACTGAACATTCTCGGAAAGCATCGTACGTGAGGGGCATCCCATCCAGGCCGGATGATAACCTGTGATGGGTCCTCATCGTCCGCACACAAGTCTAAAGATATGGGTGGTGAACTCCCATATTCAAAGACAAGTCGCCTCAACCATACTATCGACTATCTCAAAACTCTTACATAGACTTACTCCAGCCCGATCACTTAGTCGGGGTCTAGGGCGGGCTCAATCATACCACAAAGTGTGCACGAGACGGAGTCTCGATCAATCGCATCGCGATGCCCCAAGCTGCGCACATCTAAGGGCCACTTGGTGTATGAAAGACCGCCATCCAGAACACAACTAAGTTCTCGAAAACCCATACAAAGACATGCATGTTATAAACATACACGCAGCACACATGCCTTGTATGAACAGTAGGTACCATTGCAATTCTCTACAAAGTGTACATTTTATTTATAACTCTTATAGAGTACACACAGAGATCACATACATGTGATCCAACATTACAACACAGAGCGGAAGCAAATTATGTCTGAGTACAGACAAGTTTAACAAATGGCTTAAGAAGCCTTATTTAAACACAAAGCCCTCCACGAGGGAACCAGTCTGCTGACTGGGACTAGACTAGCTTAACTTCAGTCGTCCAGCTCGATGAAGAAGCCACCTTCGGGGTCAGTGGCGTCATCTAAAACATAGATTAAGCAAACGTGAGTACAAAGGCGTACTCAGCAAGACTTACATAGGAGCTATACTACTCATGCACATGTATCAAGGTAAAGGGAGGTGGGGTTTCACTTGCAGAAGTGCCAGCTTTGACTTGGCTAATCCTGAACTACGAGTACCAGACTTTGAGGTAAGAAGCGTACACGAGTCCACTACTTTCTCCAACCAATACACCACTATGGTGCCTTCCTCGACTTCCCCACAAGAAAGCACGCCATAGCACTCACACTTATCTTGGTGTGTTTTAGAAGTATCCGGTTCAAGTTATCTAATAATCAAGCTAAGCTTTCCAAGTAGTCCATAACCGCGGACGCGGCTATTCGAATAGTTTTGTTAACCTTGCAAGGGTGTACCTCTACACACACATTACCATCAGTTACCGCCTTTGATATCGACACCATTCAAGGGGTGCCAGCGAGGATGCTCACGACAACTGTTACCTCATAGCCAATCTAGTCCGAGAATGCCGCCTACTTGGGTTGGTTACCACAATCGTGAACCCGGCCGGTTTACCGAAGTGGACCCAAGCGATGTGTGCGTGGTGCATAAGCCGGTCTCGGGTGAGCCGTTCTCTCACTTAGCATCCAGGCCACAAGCCTACCAGAACTCCGAACTATTGCGACATCTGGACATCGAAAGGGATGAGTTAGTAAGTTGAGAGGGGTCAGTGAGCCCAATGTGTGGTTGTACTCTTCATCTTGGATCACCACACAAGAACTCGTACTAGGGCGGTGTTCAACGAGACAACCCACTGTGTACTCCTACACAGCCTCTCATCGTTCACCTTGTATTAGGGTCGACTCACCAACACTTTTCTACCATCATCAACATGATCATTCCCATCCCGACTCTCATCACAGTAACAACATGGTATCATACTAAGCATGCAATAAGCAGTAACATTGCAGGGGTTACATGATATCAAACAACTCCTACAGTTGCTAGGATTGTGGTTTGCTTACTACTGTGACAAAAGATAGGTCATGCAAAGGAATGGGTTCATCTATACGGTAGAAACGAAGCATGGTGATCATCCTAAACAATGCATAAGCGATACATGAGAGGGAAGTGGGATTTTATCGACATGATCAATGGGGGTTTGCTTGCCTTGCTGACGAGGTTCGGGTTCTGGATCCTCAGCGAAGGGGGTAGCCTCCTGCTCCGGCTCCACCTCTACTCGACAAACAAAGCACGAAGTAGCAATCAATTTGAATGCAATGCTCAAGCACATGAATGAATGTTGAAACTTGAAGTATAAGTCTTGATGTGTGAGGCAATTCCATTTAAGTGGAATATATTGCATTTGAAATGCAAATTCAAACTCCACATTTGAATTCAAATTAGCCAAGGTGCAATTGACATAGTTTGATCATTTTGAAACATGTTCACTTGTATAAGATGTTCTTCTGATGTATGGTTGAATTACATCATAATTCCATGGTCCAAGTTGCAAGATCAAGTGATTTGAATTTGAATTAAATTCAAATAAACCAAATGACATATGCTACTGGTCCCATTTTTAATTCAACTCAAACAGAGTTGAAAGTTGCATATTTGGAAAGATAATTTTCTCCTGATCATTTTTCATATATTATTTGTCCAATTTGGAGTTAATATGAATTTTCTATGAATTTCCAAAGTTTGGGTATTTTCTGGATTTTCTGGAATTCTTTTAAATTAAATAATCTCTGGAAATTCATTATTGCGTCATCACTGCATCAGCATGACATCAGGGGCTTGACTCTGGTCAAACTGACCTGTGGGGTCATTCTGTCAGCCTCTCTGGGATAAATCCCTGTTAATTTAAATTAACAGAGAGATTAGAGGGGTTCTGGGCCCACCTGTAAGTGACTCTAGGGGTGGTTAATTAGTGCTAAACGCCCGTCCACGTCATCTCGCCGGCGGCTCAACGCCGGCGACCATCCAGCACTGCGGAGCTCCTCGGGACGGCGGTGCGGGGCATGATTCGCAGCGCCGGAGGCACTGGAGTGCAGCCCGTGCACTCGCGCTTCGCGTGGAAGCCATGGTGTGGCCAGGGGGTGACGGAGACGACGGCGGGGACCTCCCCGGCGGCAACCGGAGCACGACGGCAACGCGGATGGCGCTACCGTGCAAAGCAGGGGGCAAGAAGTAGGGTGTTGTGCTCCTGGTGGCTCCGGGAACTCCATGGACACCATCACGAAGACGACGGTTCACAGGAGCGACCTCACTGTCGGCCATGGCGGTGACGGAGCTCGGCTCCCATGGTGGCGTAGGATACAGAGCGAGAGGGGGCTAGCTAGGTGAGGGGAAACGCTCACCGAGATGCGGGGAGTGCGGTGGTGCAGAGGTTGGAGGCGGGGAGGGCTCAACGGCGACCGAATTCGGCGAGGATCTTCACGGTGGCCGGCGGCGACTTGGTGACGATGGCGGCGTCTCCGGGGCTCCTTGGCTCGATTCACCGCACGGGAAGACGAAGACGACGTCTGCGGTTCCTCTGGAAAGCTCGAGGCGTCGCGGGGAGCACGGTGGCCACGCAGGTGCAGCGGCCGCTCCGGCGCAAGCTTCGGGTGGTCGTCGTCAGCATCGAGAACGAGCGAGAGAGAGGGAGGAAGAACTGCGCTCGTGGGGGAGAAGGTGCAGGGGACGTCCAGAAGCCTCCAGGCGCGAAGAGGTCGCGGAGGGAAGCTGCAGCGTGGCTGCTGTTCGTCGGCGGCGTCGGTGGAGTGCTGCATGCATTCCACCGGGCAGCTTCGGGGCGTGGGACGGGGAAGAAGACCCCCGTGCCCCTTTGGGCCGGCTGGGCTGGGGTGGGCCGACTTCGCCTGGGCGACAGGTAAGCCTTTTCCTTTTTCTGTTTAATCTTTCCTTTCTGTTTTTCTTTTTTGTAGTCTGTTTTGACTTTGGTAAAAATACCAAATCATTTTATTAAATGCTGAAAACTTTTACATGGCCTCATAATAATATAGACTAGCCACTCATAAACTTTCAACATTTTTAAAATTCAAAAGATTTGAATTTTAAATCAAATAGGGGTATTTCTTTAATTCCAAGGCACTGTTTGAATATTTGAAAAATCTATGAGCATGGGGTGGGTCCCACATCACTTGATATGTGATCACACTCATTTATAAGACTTTTCAAAACTCTAACATGAATTTTTGGAAAAGATTTTTATCTGGCCTTTTGAATTAATTCATCTGGGGGTGTTCCTTCTCCCATTTGCTTTTGATTTTTGATTTCAAAGATTTCTTTTGAAATTTTGACATGATGCAAGGTCACTTTGATCCTAGCACATTACCTAACACAGGGTTCTGACAAATGATCACAACAAAGATCACATCATGGGAGAGAGAGAGATAACCACATAGCTACCAGTAGAAGACCTCGGCCCAGCCCCAAGGAGGAATTACTCCCGCATCATCATTGGCAGGAAGAAACATCAATGGAGATGGATCCGAGGATGACTCCCCCTCCTGGAAGGTGTCGGAACAGGAACTTCTGGCCCTCCGAAACTTGCTGGCGATGGCGGAGGAGATCGGAATTGCTTCTGGGAAATCGTTTGGATATTCATGCTTTTCGCGATCAGGAGGTAAATATAGGCCAAGAGGGGTCCCAAGAGGTGGGCCCATCCACCCAGACAGACAGGGGGCGCGGCCAGTGCCAGGACACACCACCAAGTTTGCTGGACCAGTGGTGTACCCCCTCCAGGAGTCCTTCTGGTAAGTTACAATTTCTGGAATATTTTTGGATTTCTCTAATCACTTTAATTTGTGACCTATTTCTGCAATGCACAGACAAAATAGACACAAGCTGCCACTAGGCGCTGGGTCAATATGTTAGTTTCCAAATATGTTGTAAAATGTTACGAAAATGCATCAAAACATATAACTAAGTCACACAAATAAGCATGGAACAAGAAAAAATTATAGACACGTTTGAGACGTATCAGGTACTGATTGGAGTCTTCCGTCACCACCCTAGAAAGCTGAGTTGGCAGCTTCATCTTCTCAAGATTGGTTGTTACTTGACAAATTACAGGAAATAACTCTTGGAAGGAGACTATCAAAGTAACACTTACGCATGAAAAAAGAGAGCAACAAGCTGCTCAATATAAAGTTAGGGCATATCCAACACCGACCTTTAAGCCCCCCACATCCATTCGGATTGGGCTGTCTGGACCATTTTTTCCATCCAACGCGTTGATGTATCGTCAGTGGGCTAGTCCGCATGTTTGTTTCCCCAAAAATATGACCCAAACCAAGGGGCTTTGCAGAAGTTTGAACTGTTGACCCGTTCTCGCCCGACACCCTCGGCCCATCCCAAAACCCTTTGCGCCAGAAACCCTCTTCGCGCGTGAAACTGGTTGCCTCACATTTATGTTGGTCAGGTCGCTCCAAAGAGGATGCAACTCGAAGACATTGATGATGGTCAGAGCGACATGACCGGTCACTGAAAGATCGCTTCGTTCTTCGCACATGTTCAATGTCGAAGACGAATTCAATGAACCAAATTCAGTTGCATTGAAGTCACCCGCTTGCATTTACGGATGATCCTTGCGTTTTTAAGACAATGCCTCAAATAGATTACTCATGTCTTAGCTACCCCATGTATCTCGGTCCCTCTCTCTGTGTGTGTCTCTCTACAAGCACATCTGTGGAGTACTCTTGACCATGTGAAATAAGTGTATATCTCCCATATTTTAGATAAACATGGATTCACAACAATTGTTTATGATGGATATGGTATATAAGAGGACCCACACCTTTTCCTATCCATTAAATGTAGCAGTTAAGTGAATTCAATCCTCCTTCCTTGCGACCGCTCCCTGTTGCATCTGTCGGCCGCCTTCCTACATCCTATAAATAATATGCTGAAGATGCATGGTTAGTTTAAAGAACACTATTACACGGTAAGCTAAGATAAAGTGTAAGGGTTGACTTTTCGCATTGTGTCTGTTAAATTTTAAAGGTCAAATAATTAAACCAAATGTTTATGTCCAAACACAATGTACAATAGTATCTTAATGTCTTGTGTATGACAAATGGATTTAGCAACAATATACTCCGCAATATATTAATAAAAGATTAAAGTGTCGGAGTCCTGATAGTTTTTGGACTAAAGAATAATTTCTCTTTTGAACATAAGAAGGTAAGCTTGTGTCTACCTTATATATTCCAAACAAAAAGTGTTGGGTTGAAAACATGATATAAATCAAAATAAGAAAGATGAGCAACAAAACAACAGAACAAAGTGAAAGGATTTTTTTTGGAAAAGGAGGATAACCCCCGGCCTCTGCATCGGGACAATGCATTGATACGTCTCAAACGTATCGACTTTTCCAAACACTTTTTCTATTGTTTTGACCTCATTCTTGCATGAATTGAACAAAACTAACCCGGACTGACGCTTTTTTCAGCAGAGCTACCTGTATGATCTTTTTATGTGCAGAAAATGAGAATTTTAGGAATCTCATGAAAATCCAGGAAAATTTCCAGAAAATCCACGCAGCAGAAGAGCCCCGGAGCTAGAAGATGGGTCAGAGGGGGGTCACCCCTGGACCAGGCGGCCAGTTGGCGCGGCCTCCGTTCTTCTCCGGCATCGCCATCGCCACTGCATCACCCTTCCATGTCTCCCCATCCATGTGTGAGTAATTCCATGCTGTAGGCGAAGGGGATGGTAGGGATTGGATGAGTTAGATCATGTAATAGTTCGTCAGAATGTTGGGGGCATGTTGCCTATCATCTACTATGGTGTTTATCATCTTTTCTACTACTTGTTGCTCTTCATGCCCGAGTGCCATGATTTGAGATCTGAACCCTTTATGTTTTCATGAATATATTTGTGTTCTCGATCCTGAGTTTTATGCACCTATTATAGTCTGGACCGGTGATCCCAATGGTGAAATCTTGGAACACCAAAGGGGATGGACTATAATTTGAGGATTCCATGTATCCATTGATTGTTAATGCTTTGTTGTGGTGCTCTTTGACAGGAGCACCTTAATCTCCATAAGTTCCTTTTGGCCCCGTTGGTAGCGGGATGGTAGGAAAAAAGATGTTGTGCAAAGTTCTTATTGCAAGCACGCACAACTACCTTGGGATACATGCCTAATGTTTGATATTTGCCTAGATGATCATTACTTTTCTGTGTGCCTTGCCCCATGATAATTACATGTTATCTCTCATCCATGCAGCGCCCAACCATCCATTCCCCTAGCCTACGTGGCTTTAATCCTGTTTGTTACTAGTTGCTTTACTTTGCTTATTTTTACTTTTTTTGCTTTGCCACCACTATTTCTGTTGTCACCATCACTGCTACTACTAATAAATTGTTTCCAAGCAAGTATCTTTGAGGTGTGGTTGAATTGAATACTCAACTGTCAAAGCCTAGAAATATTCTATGGCTCCCTTTGTGTAGAATCAATGAATTGGGTTATTCTTACCCACGAAGACTGTTGCGAACCCCTACAGTTGTGGGTCATCAAGACTGTTTTCTGGCGCGGTTGTATGTAACGACCCGGTTCAACACAAACCGGAGTCTCTGTCATTCTGTGCTAGTCCCTGGATCAATAGCTAGCACACACAGTACATGATGTAATATCAAGAATAAACCACATGTCATATATATTACATCGAACATCCAGTATTACAATATAGCATACCTGCATAGCTCAAGGCTAGCTTACAAATAAAAATACAGCGGAAGAACAATAAAGAGCTTCGTGGCGTCCATCAACTCCACCGGCACAGTTGAGTATAGACATCATAACCCTACATCACATCACTTACTCGTCGTATACAATCCTGCAACACCGAAGGTTACAGCCCGACAACGGGTCAGTACATCTGATTTGTACGGCAAGTCACACGAAAAAGTATATAGAAGACCTACATCTACATGCAAGGATAAGTCAAAGGAAAGGCTTATGGTTTAGTTTTGCAGAAAGCCAGTTTTTCCCTCACATACTACAACTAATCAAATTTTTATTCATCTTTCTAGTCCTAAGTATGGTTGAATCGGGCTACACCAATTCCAACCATCCCTTTATTAAAAGTTCCCACTCAAATTCTTATTAAGGTGAATTATCTGTCAAGACCATCCAACAACAATAATGCCCAGTTGCTCAAATTTGTCCGTAACCGTGGACACGGCTAATCATGATCAGTTTTTACACTCTGCATAGGTTTGTACACTTTCCCCACTGCACTCAACCCGAAGATTGAGACATAGTTTTTCAGAAGAGGTTGCCTCCACCCTTTGGTAGCCGGTACACCTATCATATCTACATCAGCTAGCTACCAGGGCCAGGTTCCCCACAACTTACTCATTTAAGCCAGAGCCCAAATAGCCAGTGGTTGTACATGGAAGCTACTAGTCACACTGTCTGTCCGATCTTTTTGAGCCTGGACGGCGCCCACTGCGTTCAGAAGGTAGTCACCATGACGCACCCGATTTCCCACCAAAACAACCATTCGGGAAGCATTTGGCCCTGGTCCCTCCTTATCCAAGGCACGAGCCCCAGGATGCATTCCCTGCCCGCCCAGAGGTGATTTCTATTTAAGTTTGCTAGTCAAGTCATTAATCCTCACATAGCTCAATGATAACTCAACCAATCCCCGTCTACAAAGCAATAGCAGTATATAACAACCACGATCCTAGGGCGACAATGAAGTACAAGGTCAGAACATATGGCTATCCTACTAGGTTTAAAGCATAACTAATATATAATCCTACACATGCATAGAGTGATAATTTTCTACATGCATAATAGAAAATATAGGTTGAGGTATGGTCAAAGTGTATCTTGCCTTTTCCATTCGGTGAATTCTTCGCTCTCGCGGTCAGTCAACTCTACTCGTCACACTCCGAGAAATATATCGTCAATTAAAGAGCTCAAATAAGCAATCACATCACAAGGAAAACAAAAGATCAACAAACAAACACAAAGGGTTTTAGCAACAAAACCAAAAAGGCTTTTGAAGTGCAAAGGTGTCGATGTGCTCGAATGTGATCGGTGGAAGTGAACTCGAGAGAGTCAACAGATAAAGATTTATCGGTAAGGGATTGTGATCATGGACATTACGAATTCAAGGTGAATATCATTCCCACATGAAAAGTGTGTGAATCTTAACGATAACATGTCTCAAGTGATCCGATATGCAAAAAGAATCACGTGAAACGGAATACTACAACGCAGGTCATAGCAAGTGCAAAATTGAATTGAATTTGAATTGAAACAGATCAAGAAACATTTGAATTTTTGTGTACACATGCTATGAACAGAAAGTACATGGAACGAGTGATCCAACGCAAAAAGAATCACTCGATTTGGATCAACGGTTTACAAGATATGGCCTCCGGGATTTGAATTTGAATTTGAAATAAATTCAAATTCAAAACTATGCAAAGTGTACAAAACTTTATTCCATGCTAAGTTACAGAACAACACGAGCGTGTAGCAAAAGGTTTCACCTCGATCCGACGCACGATGAAGGAGATATTGAGGGTACGGCGGCGGCGTGTTTTCTGCCAAAAGGACTTGTTCATAATTAAACTTTCTTTAGAAAAAGCGATCGGGTCCCTGGTCCAGATCTGGCCGGAGTTGATCTCGTTTTCCGGCGAACTTGGAGCTGCTCCGGCGAGGTGGGGTGTGGCTCCGGCGAGAGGAGAAGGTGGCCGGCGTGGGATAGTGAGGCGGCGGCGGCCGGTGGCGTCGGGGCGGCGCGCGGGCGCGGCGGCTCGCTAGCGGCGCGGGCGGTGAAGGCGGCGCGACGCTCGCGTCGCGGCTGCGACCTTGGCCGGCCGGCGGTGGCTCCGGGCGCGGGCGGCTGCTCCGGCCACGGGCGGCGCGTCGTGAGGAGCTGACGGCGGCGGCGGGGCTGACGGCGGGGCCCGGCGTCGGCCGCGGCCCGCGGGTCCCGCAGCTAGGTTTTCCTTTTTTTTAATGGAAAGAAAAAGAAAAGAATAAAAGAAACCTAATTTCTATATATAGGCTGAGGGGAAAAGGAAAAAAATGAAAAAGGGTTCGACTGGGACTCTATTGCGCTCGTGGGTGGAAAATAATCTATTGGGCCGGCTGCTACGGGTTTTCTTTTTCTTTTAAAACTCAAACTTCAAACAATTGTAGAAAAATAAGTACTCATAGGAAAAATGTGAAATAAATTTCTAAATTCATCAAATAATACAAATAAATTTATTTAATGAATGCATTTTCCAGAAAGGAAAATAAAAATATAAACATTTTTCTAAATACTTTATTCAAATATAAAATACTCTTCATAAATATAATAAAATCCAATAAATTATTAAAAGTATTTTTATTTGATCAAATACATTGACAAACCATTTCTAAATAATAAAATATAAATTTTAAAATTGTTACACCAATAAATAATTTGGTAAAATGAAAATATCCGATTAGAACACTTTTTCAACTCTTTTACAATATTGAATAAATCATTTCAATGAAATAAAAACTCTCTTCGAATTATAAAATCCCTAAAATAATCTTAGAGTTATTTATAATACTTATAATACATTTTAAAAACTTTAAAGTAATATTCTAAATATTTTCCAACTTTATTAAAAGGCGATAAGTCATTTTATATCCTCTCAAATGAATTTCCTTGATTTGAAAAATGTTTTGAATATTCAGAAGAATTCCAATAATGATTTAAAACATTTTCCAACCTTTTAATATGTTGAAGGAGTCATATTACCTTCTCTCATTTTGTTTTATTGGTTTTGTTTTAAATAATAAATTCCAAAAATACCAATTATGAATATTAGGGAAAGTCCTTTTATTCCCTCTCTTTTTAATATTCAATAAACTCCAAAAAGTTTTAAAACTCAGAGAAAATCAAACACTTCAAGCAAACAATCATTATCTATTTAGTTTTATTAACATTCCAAAATTCGGAGAAATTTGGGAAGTTACATTGCCGGGGAGGATAGCTTTATTTACAAGTCTACTTGGAGTTATTCTGCTTCCTATGCTTTATCCACCATGGGTACGAAAGGAGATCCCAAAGTTCCGATCTCACCATCCACTACTAGAAAAGGTATTGTTCTTAGCTCTAGTGCTACGCTTGATTCACCTTCCTTTATAAGTAAGTTTGCTTCACCACCACATGCTACTTCAGCTGAGTCTGGAATATGTTCGATACTTTTGATGATGCTGCTATTGCTTTTGATGAAACTGGTTGACTTGGTCACTTTATTGAGTCTTAGATTGCCAAGGCCGCAAAGCAATCTAGACCCTCTTATTTCCCTGATTTGACCAGCCTCAAGGATAAAATTCTTGAGGATGAATATGTTGAATTTTATGATGAACTTTGCAAAGAACTTGTAGATTGTAATGATTCTGCAAACCCTTATGCGGTGAAGAAGCTGCTTAAAAAGCATGCTATGAAGAACAAGTTTGCTCCTGATCCTGAATTTGCTACATCTCATATTTGTATTAAATATGCTGATTTTGATTTCTCTGTTGATCTTTCACTATATCTATGGCAGAGAAAATGAAGACGTTATTGCACATGTTAATAAACTCACTGAGTTGGGTGGCTTATTTTCTAATGAAGACAAGAAGATACATTATTGTGTTACTAAGCTACTTCCTTTTTCTTTTAAGGAGGGTGCTAAAGAATGGTATGATGCACTACCATATGGTTCTATTAAAAGTCCTCAAGATTTAGCTCAATATTTTGTTGCTAAATATTTTCCTGCTCATATTCAACATGCTGCTTTACAAAGAAGTTATAATTTTAAACAGTTGTAGGATGAGCACCTCCCTAAAGCTTGGGGGAGGTATTGTAGTTTACTCAAAGCTAGGCCGGGACATGGAGTCCCTAAGAATGAATTGCATGATATATTTTATAGTGGTCTAAACTATGAATCTAGATCCTATCAAGATATTTGTGCTGGTTGTGTTTTCAGGGAAACAATACCGGACGATACCGAAGAACTAATGGGCAAGATAGCCAAGAATCATGATGATTGGTCTGCCCCTAAACCACCTCCAACACCAAAGAAGAGGGGAATGCTTGTCTTGAACCCCGAAGATATGCAAGAAGGCAAGAATTTTATTAAAGAGCGGTCAATTCCATTTTCCCCCTAATCTTGCCCCAGTCTCAGCTTTACCCCAAAAAAACATGTGCTCAATTTTTCCCTTCTTCCATCTGGTGCCGTTTCAGAAATACCCCTCCGCGTCGTTTCCATTTGGTAAAAGGCATTTGACCGTCTATGAGACATTTTTTGGACCAATTTGCCCTTACTCTTTCACCTCCTTACATGTGGGACATCTTATTAACAATTATTTAACAGGGGTCCACCAATCAGTGTTATGGATGAGTTTTAGTTAGGTTAATTAATCTGAAAGGGCCCACTTGTTACTGGTTGTGGGGTATGTTTGAGGTGGTGGTTAGTGTCTAAGTATCCAAGGTTAATTAATCTAGGAAGTGCTCCCGCAGAGAAGAGCTCGCCGGCGCGGGACGGGCCACGACGGCCGCGGATGTAAGGCCCGATATGTGGTACTATTCCAGATCTAGATGTTTCCATCCAGACCCGGGGACGAAGCACATATCGGTCCCACCGCGACCTGGATTTCTAACATGATATCACAACATTACAACAACATGGATACAACATCTCATACAGTCGGCATACAACTGCCTTAAATACAATACATCAGCGGAAGATATATGTCTGAGTACAGACTACAATCAATTGCCTAGTGGAAAAGAGAGAAAAAACATCGATCCCCATAACCACACGGGTCCAGGCCCTCCGCCGGGATCCGCCTAACTAGTCGTCGTCGAGTCTCCACGTGAAACGTCGGTCACCATACATGTTGTCGATCAAGAACCCTGAAAAGAGTTTGGGGGTAGTATCATGAGTACAGAAGTACTCAGCATCCAACTGTAGTGGTCAACTGACCCAGCAAGGACTTCATCACTCGTCGTTCTAGGATAACTAGTAGTTTACGGTAAGGATGGGGTAAGTGGTGAGGTTGCTGCCGCACTAGCATTTATGAAGTGGCTAACAATCTAGAGAGTAAGATAAGAAGCCAAGCATTCGATGAGGAATCGCCTCCTACAAGTCTTGCTATCAGCTACTTACGCAAACATAACACCTATCATGTCCTTGTCCTCCCCTTCGCATCCCGACGAAGATGAAGCAGTCAAGGCACACACACGTTGATCAAGTTATATTAAGATTATCTCAGTTTTTGTTGTCTATGAACAAGGAGTAGGTCTCAAGTCGTCCATAACCGTGGACACGGCTTCTCGAAAAGATTTAACCCTGCAGGGGTGTACCAACTTCCCATTACAAGGCTCCGCACGCACGCCCATCTCTCTTAGTTGCTACCCATGATAGGCAACCATTTTATGATTTACTCCCAAGAGATCCGGACCGACAGGTCCCTCTAACTAACAATGCACATATCTGGGTGGCCCCCGGTGAGCCGACATCCAACTCAAAAGCCGACCGCGCTCTCGAGTCGTCCTCTACTGTCTGGACGAGGTCGGGGTAACTAAACCATCACTGTGGATAGCGCTCCAGCATCCAGGTTTGGACCAACAAAGGAAATCTGTCTCTGCTGGCCCGAGTTGTTTGAAAATCTGCGAGGTCGACACTCACACACACACGTTTTGCAAATGGTAAAACCAGCTTGGGCCACCACTAGAAATGTTTGAAGCTAGATAGGCAAGAAGAGGGGACCCCATAGCATCCCACACGCGGTTAGGCACGCTCAGTCTTAAAACCAATACCTGGAACTCGGATCCTAGGTGACTCGAATGGAACAAAGTGTCGGGGCGGGATAGCCTAGACCTTCCATCCTTCGTCGAATATAGTCAACATTTATAATAATCATATCATCCACAAAAAAATAATAATGTGATAGCCCAAACCAAGGAGTAACAGGAGGTAACATTCGTAGCATCCTAAGCATGCATACTAAGCAGGTACTGAGCAACGAGCAATAGTAACATAACAGTACATGGTTTGCTGGGAGGGGACATGGCCGTATCGGTTTGAAAGAGGCTGTAAACATGTGGTAGGATCAAACATCGAACCTAAGCTAGACTAGCATGCAAACCGCTGGTTATAATAGAACGGATCATAAGTAATGTATAGTCCTTGCCTGTTGATAAGTCGGGTTCCGAAGGTGTAGTTGATCGCAAGCTCGCATCGTCTCCGAGAGGTACCCGTGGAAGCACACAAGAGGGTAAACACTGGAAATCAATCAATGAGCAAGCACTCTATTACTACGAGGTAAACATGAGCAAGCATCAACAAGAAGGCAACACGAGACATCGCACCTACCGTCGAGAGCGGTTACTAACAGGTTAAGTGAAGTACTCGTCACACACGACGATACCGCACGTTTACAAGGGTTCAAGTTGTTTAGCTACACAAGATGAGCAAAGGTTGTGAACATGGCATATCACCCAAGCATGGAATAGCACACAAACACGACAAGAGGTGAAGCATAAGGTAAACTATCTATGCTAGTCAATTTAGGTGAGGCACAACCTAAACATGGCATTCCACTAAGTACCCCACGACAATTAAAGGATTTGGTACTGTTCTGCCCTAAACCATATTTTAGGTTGGTTAACAGCAACAAACAATAGCATAAACACAAATTACATGAAATTCTAATCAAGTTACATATAAAGAACACTCCAAACGGAGTTACGGTTAAAAAGATACAAGCAAAACAAGTTACGGGCACAGTCTGCCAACATCAGGAAGCACACTTTAGAGCAATGAATAAATAGGATAATGAATGCAAACATGCTAAAAAATGATATGAAACGAAATTAGACATGACAAGGAAGGCATGACAAAAGGAATCATGCAAATAGGAATCATGAACAAGTAATTATAGCCCATGGAAAATGCAATAAAACATTACTGGTCTAGGACTTGGTGAAAATCAGGAAAACAGGGCAGAAACTGTTATTTTCATGCTGTATAAATAGGGGAAAAACTATATGCAAAAGTGCAGCAACATGACATAGCAATACATGGGCATGATGTAGACATGATGGTGGTCAGGTAAAAACAAGAATCAAGGTCATAGGTATAACAGATCAAAAGATATTAAGCATGCAACATGGCATCGGAAAGCTACAAACTTAGTGAAAAACAGAGGTGGCTGTCAACAACAGCAGGATAGCGACTTTGGAGCTAAACATAACTATGACCAGGAACGTAAACATGACAATGCAATACATATAATGGAAGTAGACATGGCATAGATCAAAATGACATATTGCAGTGCTCAATAGGATGCACGGTTAAAAAGATATAGGGCAGCAAAGTTGCAACTTTATATAAACAGCAGCACACTAACATCAGGGTAGCTACTTTGGGTGATGAAACAAACGTCATGCAGCAGGCAAATATGACAAGTAAAAGCATAGAACTAAAGTATACATGATGCTTAACGGTATGCAACATTAATAGCATAGGCCTCATGGATATGTCACAATCGTCAATCAAACTTGCAATAAAATAATAGCAGGCGCAATTTCCAGAGATTAACAACAGTTAACAGTCTGATACCCGCTTCAACAGTGAAAAAAAACATCAAGATGGCCTCAATCAAAATTCTCACAAAAGATGAACTGAAGTACACATAAAACTAAACAATTTTCCTTTTGGGCG
Source organism: Bromus sterilis (assembly GCA_950022295.1). Classification (NCBI taxonomy): domain Eukaryota; kingdom Viridiplantae; phylum Streptophyta; class Magnoliopsida; order Poales; family Poaceae; genus Bromus; species Bromus sterilis. The sequence goes on along the minus strand of OX465596.1, from coordinate 337,579,931 downwards.
CACGTTCATGCGGGATACGGTTTACTCGCAGATTACTACGCGAAACTGAATAAAATACTACAACTCAGGGACTTCGCAAAAATACAGATAAAAGAAGAAAAAACATAAAGAGAAAAAATAGTGGGCCTCACGTTGGGCCGGCCCAAGCCAGAGGAGGCGGCGGCGGTTAGCAGGGCGTCGCCCTGGGCACCAGGAGGCTGCGGGCCGGGGGCGCGGAGATGGGCCACGGTGGGCGTGCCGACCCACCTGGCTGGAGCCCGACGCCGACGGTTGGAGAGGCCGGCCGGCGGCGCCGTTGACGCCGGCGAGCAGGCGGCAGCAGGCACACGGGCAAGGGGAGGCGAAGGCAGGCGAGGCGGCGCGGATCCGGGCGGCTCCTCGCCGGATCCATCGCGGGGAGGCAGGCGGCGGGTGGCTCCATCTCGGGCGGCGCCATGGCGACGGCGGCGGGCCTGCGAGAGAGAAGCGGGAGGTGAGGGAGGTGCAGAAGGGAGGAGAGGAAGAGGAGGCGCCCGCGCGGCGGCGCGACGCTGGCGGGCAGCGGCGGCTCCTCGGCTCGCCGGCCGGAGGAGAGGCGATGCGGCGGACGCGGCCACCACGGGCGGCGGCGCAGCTCCAACTGGGCTTGCGGGCCTTGACGGCTGCGGCTCGGGCCCTTGCGGGTCCCGGTTCGTCTGGAGCAGGCTGGAGGGACGACGTGGCTGCATTTTGAGCGTCTAGATGCAGATCCAACGGCTGGAAAAGCTTGGGATTAGGGTTTTTGGGGAGAGGAGGTCTAGGGGTAAAATCTGGATGTTTTGTGAGGGGGGTGGCTGCAAATTTTGGTTTAGGGAAACCCTAGAAAGGGGTGGGAGAGTGGTGGTGTTTATATAGCCCAGCTGGCTAGCAGTTTGAAAAAACATTCCCAGTTTTTCTCTCGCGCGCGCGGTGTTCACGTTTCTGACCGCCGGGGGTCCGCAGGACCTCCGATTTGGGTAAAACTTCGAACTAGGCGATCAGCGCATCGAGCCGGCGGCGTTCACCTCGCGCTTGAACCGTTCCGAGAAAACTTTCCGGTGCGCTATAAAAAATATCCCGTTTACTTACTAAACAAGGTTTTTCGTTCCGTTGGCTATGGCTGGTCTTGTGTGGGTTTCCCGACGGTGATCAGGTGAAACCCGGTGTCGCAAAGGTCGAGTGCCAGGGTGGCATGGGTCGGTATCCGTCCGGTACGAGATAAGAGGGGGAAAATAAACGCCGATCGATAAATCGGGGATGCAAACACCGCAAACAAATCAGACAATCAAACAATTCACGCAGAAAACAAAATTTTAATTTTATGAAATCTGGGCTGTTACAGCGGACCAGGGAAGGGATCTCGCCGGCGAGCGCGGGACACGGCGACCGCGGGCCATGGCGGGCACAGGACACGGCGAGCGTGGTACACGGCAGCGACAGGCCATGGTGGCCATGGGTGACGGCGGCGATAGGCCACGGCTGCTTCGGGCCACGGCGGCGGATCTGGCCAAGCATGGGAGGCCAGGCGCGACAACAAATCTCGCCGAGCGCGGGAGGCCAGGAACGGTGGCGCGCGACCAGGGAAGGGAGGGAGCCGCCGCATCATGGCCAGGAGGCGGGGCACGGGGAGGGAGATGGGCGTGGAGGATGGAGGCAAGCGTGAGATAAGACAAGAGAGAGAAGATGTGAGGGTAAAATATGTCTAGAAAATAGTCCATGGACGGTCAAAGACGTTTGACCGGACGGAAAGGGTATGGAAGGGTATTTCTGAAATGACACGAGAAGGAAGAGGGGCAAACTTGAGCACATTTTTTAGGGGTATAGATGAGACTGGGGAAAGATTAGGGAAAAATGTAAATGACCCATTAAAGAGAGGGGTATTAAAGCTGGAGATGAGAAGAATCTACCTCCTATTGAAAAACTTTGCAAACCTACCACTCACCCTCCTATGGTAGAGGTACACTCTCTTAAATTTCAATGCAAGTAACGTCCCTCATGGTAAGCCTCCAGATCAATGTTTAGATGAGCTTGATAATTTTATTGTTAAGCAAATTCATTAATGAGAATAATCAAAGTCAGTTGCATGATAATTTCCTTGCTATCAAAAGCTTGCTTGATGTCATAAGTAGAACTGTCAATGATGTTAAAGGTCTTGTTAAGCATTTTCATATGGTTAAAACTGAGCTTGAACAAATTTCTAATGTGAAAAAAGATTTGCTTGCTAACAATGCCAAACAAGATGATATACAGGACTATGGTGTTAAAACCCGAGGTGGAACACTCACCCAAGACCCTCTCTATCCAGAGGGGCATTCAAAGAGAGTCGAGCAAGATTCTCAATTGCAGGAAGAAGACATTGTCAACTCCTAGATACGTCCCAAACATATCTATACTTTTTTCTTGTTCCATGCTCTTTTAGATGACATTGCTATGTATTTTGCTACACTTTTATATCTTTTTACACATATTTGGACTAACCTACTAACTCAGTGCACCCAGTGCCAGTTTCTGTCTGCTGATATTTGTAAGTTGCAAGTTTTTACCCATATTTACAGAGCTCCAAAAATTCCAAGAAAATCAGATAAAAATCAGCATACAGGAAGCTTCCGGAATCAACGAAGGAGAGCCGTAGGGGGCCACCCCCTCCCAGGTGGCCAGGTGGCGCGGCCTGGGTGGTGGGGCCACCCCCTGGTGCCCCCCTTCGGCCTATTTTTACCCCTCGCTTCGAAAACCCTCGCAGATACCCCCCCACCCCGCATCACGAATTTCCTCTCTGTTCCACCGCCGCCGCACTTCCAAGACCGGGAGCACCAGAAGATCTCTTCCCGGCACCCTTCCGGAGGGAGGATCGACCTCTGGGAGATTGTCCACCACCATGGATGCCTCCCGGATGTGTCGTGAGTAGTCCTCCTTGGACCATGGGTCCATGACCAGTAGCTATGTGATGTCTTCTCTCCAATATTGTGCTTCAAATCTTAGCCCTTGTGAGCTGCCCTACATGATAAAGGCATCTATGTAATTTTCCTGTTGTTGCTATGCTGTGTTTGCTGGGATCCGATGGATTATGACATTATGTTGAGATTGCAATGAGTTATATATTTCGTTCTCCTTTTATATTTTGTTCTTGAGTAATTCTTTCATGTTCTCTGTTACTCTTTATTTCTTTGGCCAAGTAGTAGATAGTAACTCCAAGAGGGAGCGTTCATGCATGATTGTGGGTTCATGCCCCCCGATGTCTAGCTTGAGTGACGAAAACATGAGACTAGGGGATGTCTTGTTTCCACCATGGAGAAAACAATGGTGCTTGTAACCGCGGTTGCAAGGATTGTTTACCTTACGCAAAGTTTTTTTAATGAAGTTGTCTGTTGCTTTGGGTTTACACTTTGGGTGGGGCTCGCAACTTAATACCAGCGAGATGTTCTGGATAGATATCTCAAGGTGGATGATTAGTGAGTAGATGCAGATGGATTTCGGTCTAATTGTCTTGGCGTACTGCCCATACTTTTGAGCCTCTAGCTTTCCAGTAGCATAATTAGCATTGCTGTGCGTTTCAAATTATGTCAATTGCCCAGCTGTAATTTGTTTACCCAGCTTAGCTCTTTTATCGTCTTTTGGGAGAGAGACATCACTAGTGAACATCATGGGACCCCTGTCCATATTTCCACCATTGTTTACACCTCCACTTTACTTCCAGCTTTTACTTTCAGTTGCTATTATCACTACTATCTATCTCTTTCGTTTGATACTTTGTAGACGACAAGGCCGGAGGGATTGAAAACCCCTCTGTACTCATTGGGAGTAAAGTTACTTGTTGTGTGTGCATGTCCAGGTCATGTGAAAAATTATCTTCAAACGGCGCCTTGCTCGTTTAACCACCTACTTGTCGACCTAGGAGTCCCACGGGAGACATAAACCTTGATATCTTCACCAAGGGAAATTTGCCATTATCTACATCTCAACCTGCCACTTTGGGTAACTAATGAAGGGCGAGAAGCCGTTATCATCTCTCGTACCATCAAGAACATTTCTGGCGCCGTTGTCGGGGACTCCAATCTTCAAGATAGGGGAGTTGCACACTATCTTTTATCTTTTCTTTTTAGTCTTCTAAGTTTACCTTTTAGTTTTTATCTTAGTGTCTTTTATCGAAAACCACAAAAAAGTTAGTTATTGTGCTTCGTTTAGCCAATATGTCTAAGTCCTTTGCCTTTGGTTTTGCACCCGAAGAGGAGATTCTCACCTTCAAACAAAGAGGTGGAGAATGTCTAAAAGATGCTTGGTATAGAACTAATGATTCTCAAAATAGAGCCACCAAGAAGCAATCCACCACTATCTTGCTTAGAAACTTTTATGTTGGTATTACTTCTTGGAATAGGTTTATTTTATACACTGCTATCAATGGGAATTTCCTATAATCCCAAGTTTCGAAAGCGCTTAATGTTATGGAAAATATTTTTGGAAAGCCCCCTATTTCTAGTAAATAAGAGAACATTACTTTAGCCCACATTATGAGTCAACTTTATAATATAGAGCTAGAGATGCCAAGCATGGGTAAAATAAATGAAGTAGATCATAGGATTCAAGGGAATTTAAATAGACTTGATAGTTCCATGCACAAAATCTACAAAACTTTGGAGACCCTTAAATCCCATGATATAGACCCTTCTAGGATTGACAAGATTGAGGATATTATTGAAACCTTAGGAACTACTCTATCCTCCATCAAGACTAAAAAGATAGAAACCACTGCAAAAAAGGAACCTAAGTTCATTTATGTACCCAAGTTCCTCAACCCAAAACAAATATATCTATTGCTAGGGGTATGGAAACTATGAAGACCTTGGGAGAGGTACCACTCTTGAATAGAATTAGAAATGAAATTCCAGTTGCTCTTATGACCTTTGCTTTTATTCCTAGAAGTGTTACCACTAGGACTTTATTTGAAAGTCCTCTTATGACTAGTTGTACTATTGAAGAGCTTTTTGATGATTTTGATGATGGTTCAATTGTTACAACTTGATCATTTTGTATCATGCCTAGCTAAAAGGAATAATAGAAAGCGCTTGTTTGGAGGCAACCCAAGATGTTTTTACTTTTAGTTTTAGTGGTCTTGATGCTTGTTACTACTGTAGAAACATCATTGTATCTTTATTTTCAAGCTTTGTGCCAAGTTTTAGCCTTCGATTGCAAGAAAGTTCAAAAGTTGTGACATGTTGTCCAGAAACAGATTATGTCCCCTTGACGGAAAAATTAGCCAAAAATCACCAGATCATCTTTTTTATCTGAATATTTTTGACAGCGTGCCCTATACAATTAGCTTTCATGCCTCTGCTATGAGTTTTTTAATTTGAATTGCAAAATTACCCCGAAAAAATTATTTACTACCTGCTGGTCTGCTTTTGACATATTCTGTCACGTTTTGCTTGCTTGCTTTTTCTTAAGCTTGCTTTTTCTTTGCAAATTATTTTTGGCAGTCTTGAGAAACAATATCTCTTCCTGAAATACTTTATTTCTTGTAGAGAAAATTTATTTTATTATGGGTACTAAACACTCTAATGAGCTTATGATGAGTTTCATATGAAGGGATTTTTCAAGTATGCGAAGGAAGATGATGAAAGAAGATTCGGGAGTGTCAAGCGCTCAAGCTTGGGGATGCCCCCATGCAACCCCAAGAAATATCCAAGGAGACTCAAGCGTCTAAGCTTGAGGATGCCCCCGTGCATCCCCTTCTCCATCAACAATCATTAGTTCGTCCTTCTCCATGTTATATTTTTACCACTTCATATGTTATGTGCTAAACTTGGCGCGTCCCGCTCTTTACTTATTAGTTTTGTTTAGTTTTGCTTGTTGTTCATAACAAGTTGGATCCTAGCCTTCATTGTTTAGGAGAGAAACACGCTCCACTCCACCATAGAACACAACATGGGCTTGCATGCTTATCTTTCTCTTTGTGTGTGTTCTTTATCTTTTCATAGCTGTTGTCATGCTTACCTTTTCAAGAGCTTTTGTTTATGTTGTTCTAGGAACTCTCTTGTGTTTTCATGCTTATCTTGTTTAGAGATTTTTCTTGTTGCACTGAGTTGTGTGTCTTGCATGATTAGGTAATTAAGGTTGCTATTACGAGTGTAGTAGTAACATACAATAGTTTTGAGGTATTGATTTGAGTAATGTTCGGACTTTTGGTGCCAAGAGCTTTAGACTATTAGTGATAGGTGTCGTATTTTGGGCAATCCGTGCTTATTAAAAAAATTAGTTGAGAACTCTAGATACTAGATGGATCGCCTAACCTCTGGAGGGGTTGGAATATATAGAGTACCCTCACGTACCATGGGTCGAGGATGGGCAAGGATAACCAAACCCCCATACACTCCTCCTCGGGGTACTTGTCTCTTTGTGAACCTCTTGATTATGTAGAGAGTTACCGATAATAAGTGCATGAGTTCTTCGGACTAATGCGAGTATTCAATTGTTGGCACTTCCACCTTCCATATTTTGCTAGCCTCTTCGGTATCGTGCATTGCCCTTTCTCGTCTTGAGAGTTGGTGCATACTTCGCTGGTGCATCCAAAACCTTGGCATGATACGCTCTGTCATCATAAACCTCCTTATATCTTTCTCAAAACAGCCACCATACCTGCCTATCAAGGCATTTCCATAGCCTTTCCGAGATACATTGCCATGCAACATCCACCATCTCATGACTTGATCTTCATGTCATACATGTTTTTGCTTGATCGAGGAGCCGCATGCTAGTTAGGCTTTTCCCTTATTATTGCTACATGACGCGCTAGTATCATAGCATATCCTACTACATTGGCAGAGGCATACATTTGCATACATCATGATAGTTATCATCTTTCTTTATGTTGAGTACTTCTTGTAAAGTGTGAAGATCTTCTTTATATTCGTAAAATATAGAGTGCTGCCCTTAAGTGAGGAAAAGATCCCAAAGAGGACAAATGAGAGATAGATAGAAAGAGCCAATTAGGCCACAAAAATACAAAAAATAGAAAAAATAGAAAAATAAATAAAAAGAGAGAAGGGGAAACCCTACTATTCCTTTTGAAAGATCCACACTCGTACTCCATTGTCATATTTGTACTCCATAGAAATTATCATTCATGCATAGCTATGTGGGGACCTTTACACTATGGAACTTGGCTTGCATATTCCAAGTACGAGCCTCCTCAAATGAGCTCTAGGTCTTCATCAGCAATCAAGTTGGATGTGCCCCCACTAGTTCCATTGGAGAGCTTACCTTAGCTCATATGTCCATCTGTTGCATGTCAATCCCTACTCCTCACATCATATCTATCATTTGGCTTTCTCTCGCTTATGATTATCCTCATTGATGTGAGACTTTCACACCTTTTTGTCTTCCTTCCCCATCATTTCTCTCTTTTCCATCCTAAGTGCCAACGTATCTTGCTCGCGCTCATCCATTGCATGAGTGATCAAAGTCGAAAGGGAGAGGATCAGTTTGACTTGTACCTGACTAGTGGTCTTGGGACGAGTCAATATAAGATCCCGATGGAGACCAAGTGTGAAACTTTATAGATTGAGTTCGCAATTAAACTATATAGTATTTTTATTCTCTAAAGCCATCTCCCACTTCTTGCACGCCAACACCATTTGGAGACATTCTAGTCACGGACAGCGAGAGCTCTTGCACCTTTATGTTCATACTTTGCTAGTTTCGATACTAGATATAGACTCTTGCTTGTTATTTTCTTGACTTGAATTGCATATCTTACTTGCTTTACTTTGAAGTTCTTATATGTGTGTTACCATGTCACCAAAAAATTTATTTGTGTTATCATTTACCTACTCGAGGACGAGCAGGAATTAAGCTTGAGGATGTTGATACGTCCCAAACGTATCTATAATTTCTGCTTGTTCCATCCTCTTTTAGGTGACATTGCTATGTGTTTTGCTACACTTTTATATCTTTTTACACATATTTGTACTAACCTACTAACTCAGTGCAACCAGTGCCAGTTTCTGTCTAGTGGTGTCTGTAAGTTGCAGGTTCTTACCCATATTTACAGAGCTCCAAAAATTCCAAGAAAATCAGATAAAAAATCAGTGTACAGGAAGCTTCCGGAATCACAAAAGGAGAGCCGAAGGGGGGCCACCCCCTCCTAGGCGGCCAGGTGGCGCGGCCCACCTCCTGGTCGCGCCACTAGGGCGCCTGGGAGGTGGGGCCACCCCCTGGTGCCCCCCTTCGGCCTATTTTTACCCCTCATTCCGAAAACCCTCGCAGAGACCCCCGCATCACGAATTTTCTCTCTGTTCCGCCACCGCCTGATACGTCCCAAACATATCGATATTTTCTGCTTGTTTCATGCATGTTTTGTGTGATATTGCTATGATCTAGATACACTTTCATACACTTTTGATCATATTTGGACTAACCTACTAACTCAGTGCACCACAGTGCCAGTTCCTGTTTTCTGCTGTTTTTCTATTCCAGGTTTCCCCCATATAAAAAATGCTCCAAAAATTCAGGAAAAATCGGATAAAAAATAAGCGCAATGGAGCCTTCCAGAATCACCAAAGTAGGGCCATAGGGCCACCACTAGGTGTCTAGGTGGCAACCTAGCGCGGCCAGGGGCCTGGACGCGCCGGGGGGGGGCGTCTTGACCTCTGGTGCCCCCCTGGCTGCCCCCCTTCGCCTATTTAATCTCCTTCAATGGAAAACTCCGAAGAAAGAACCCTATTTCGCAAACTCACCTCTGTTCCGCCGCCGCCGCGCTTCCAAGATCGGGAGCACCGTCAGGACCCTTCCCGGCACCCTGCCGGAGGGAGGACCGACCTCCGAGAGCTTCTCCTCCACCATGGACGCTTCCCGGATGTGCCGTGAGTAGTCTACCTTGGACCATGGGTCCGTGATCAGTAGCTATGTGATTTTCTCCTCCCCTCTTTTTTCTTCATGGTTTAGACCTCGTGAGCTGCCCTACATGATCGAGGCACATATGTAATTCTTCTGTTGTTGCTATGCTGAGTTTGATGGGATCTGATGGATTATGAGATTATGTTCAGATTGTGATAGAGTAATATATTTGGTTTTTATCTCTTATATTTTTGTTCCTAAGTAATTCTTGCATGTTCTCTGTTGTTGTTTATTGCTTTGGCCAAGTAGTAGGTAGTGACTCCAAGAGGGAACATTATGTTCGATTGTGGGTACATGCCCCCTGATGACACGCTTGAGTGACAGAAACATGATTCTAGGGGATGTGCTGTGGCCACAAGGGGGAAAACGAGGGTGCTTGAAACCGCGGTTGCAAGGATTGTTTACTTTATGCAAAGTTCTTTTTAATGCAGTTGTCTGTTCCTTTGGGTTTACACTTTGGGTGGGGCTCGCAACTTAATACTAGCGAGATGTTCTAGATAGATATCTCAAGGTGGATAATTAGTAGTAGATGCAGATGGATTTCGGTCTACTTATTTTGGCGTACTGCCCATGCTTATGAGCCTATGTTCTGGATAAATATCTTAAGGTGGATGATTAATAGTAGATGCTGATGGATTTCAGTCTTCTTATTTTGGCGTACTGCCCATGCTTATGAGCCTCTTCCTTTCTTTTGTAGCATAGTTAGCATTGCGGTGCGTTTATAATCCTGTCAATTGCCCTTCTGTAATTTGTTTACCTCGCATAGAATTTTTATCGTCTTTTCGGAGAGAGACATCACTAGTGAACATCACGGGACCCCGGTCCATATTCTCATCATTATTTACAAGCTATTTCCTTTTTCAGTATTTACTTTTAGTTGCTATCATTATCATTATCCTGTGTTTTTTATCCTTTGTAAACAACAAGACTGGAGAGATTGAAAACCTCTCTGAAATTCGTTGGGAGCAAAGTTAATTGTGTTGTGTGCAGGTCCGCGTCAGGTGCGCCGCTGACACCTACTTCTCATCGCCGAAGAACTACGGGAGACAAACCCTATCCTCTACATAGGGGAAATTTGTTGCTATCCTACATCTCACCTTCCACTTGGGGTAACCAATGAAGGGCGAGAAGCCATTATCCTCTCTCGCGTATCAAGAAAATTTCTAGCGCCGTTGCCGGGGACTCCGAGTGATAAGATAGGGGAGTTTCTCACTATCTTTTACCTTTACTTTTTAGTCTTGTTAGCTTACCTTTCTGTTTTTATCTTTGTGTCTTATATCAAAAATTCCAAAAAAAACATTTATCTCGCTAGTAGATGTCATTATGTCTGGTCCTTTTGCCTTTGTTGAGACAAAGGTTCTCACCTTTACACAAAAAGGTGGTGAAAGTTTAAAAGATGCTTGGTATAGAATTAATGGTTCTCAAAAAAGAGCCACCAAGAAGCAATCCACTACTATCCTGCTTAGAAATTATGTTGGGATTACTCCTTGGAATAGGTTCATTCTAGATACAGCTATCAATGGGAATTTCCTAGAAGCCCAATTTGGAAGTCTCTTAATGTTATTGAAAATCTTGTTGGAAATATCCCTATTGTTAGCATACAAGAAGATATAACTCTAGCTCACATTATGAAAAAACTTGAAAATATAGAGTTAGAAATACCAAGTATAACTAGGATAAATGAGTTGGATCGCAAGATTCAAGGTAAATTGAACAGGCTTGATAGCTCCATGCTTAAAATTATTAAAAACTTTGGAGACAATCAAATTCCATGATATGGATCCTTCTAGGATTGATAAGATTAAGGAAATCATTAATACTTTAGGAATTACCTTTGCTTGCTTGCTGTTCATAACAAGTTAGACCCCGTCTTACTCTGTGTTGGAGAGAAACACGCTCACTTTCAAAATCTAGAACACATCATAGGATTTTTCATGCCTATCATTTTACTGTTGTGTGTTCTTTATCTTTTCGTAGCTACTGCCATGTTTAGTTTTAGTTTTAGTTTGTCTTTAGAAAGAGCCTTGGCTTTTGTTTAGTTTGTTGCTGGAACTCTCTTTGGTTCTCATGTTTATCTTGTTAAGAGAGTTGGTTGTTGCACTGAGTTGTTTCTTGTCTGGAAAGTAGGTAATTGAGGTTGCTATTTAATTTTAGTAGTAACTTGCAATAGTTTTGAGGTATTGATGTGAGTAAATGTTTGAAATTTTGGTGTCAAGAGCTCTAGCCTATTAGTGATAGGTGTCGTATTTTGGGCAATCCGTGTTTATTTTCAAAAACCTACAAAACTAGTTGAGAACTCTAGCTACTAGATGGATCGCTAATCTTTGGAGGGATCGAATATTAGAGTACACTCACGTACCATGGGTCGAGGATGCGCAAGGATAACCAAACCCCTATACACTCCTCCTCGGGGTACTTGTCTCTTTGTGAACCTCCCTATTAGATTGAGAGTTACCGATAATAAGTGCATGAGTTCTTCGGACTAATGTAAGTATTGAAAGTTGACACTTCCCCCTCCTCATATTTGCTAGCCTCTCCTGTGTCGTGCATTGCCTTCTTCTCACTCCGAGAGTTGGCGTCCACCTTCGCCGGTACATCCAAACCCTTGGCATGATACGCTCTATTATCATAAACCTCCTTATATCTTCCCTCAAAACAGCCACCATACCTACCTATCAAGTCATTTCCATAGCCTTTCCGAGAAATACTACCATGCAACATCCACCTCTTCATGACTTGATCTTCATGTCATACATGTTCCTGCTACACTGGCATAGGCATACGTTGCATACATCATGATAGCTACATTTTCTTTATGATTTGAGTACCTTTTAAAGTGTGAAAGATATTCTATACCCTCTTGTAAATTAGAGTGTTGCCCTTAAGTGAGGAAAAGATCCCAAAGTGGACAAAATAAAAGATCCCAAAGAGGACAAATGAGAGTTAAATAGAAAGAGCCATTGAGGCCACCAAAAATAAAAAAAATAGAAACAAGAGAAAAAGAAAATAAAAAGAGAGAAAGGGGCAACACTACTATCCTTTTGAAAGATCCACACTAGTACTCCTTCTTATCTTTGTACGCCATAGAGATGATCATTCATGCATATAGCTATGTGGGGACCTTCACACTATAGAACTTGGCTTGCATATTCAAAGGATGAGCCTCCTCAAAAGAGCTCTAGGTCTTCATGAGCGAGCAAGTTAGATGCACCCCCACTAGTTCCATTGGAGAGCTTTTCAGCTCATATGTGCATTTGTTTCATGGCAATCCCTACTCCTCACACCATATCTATCATTTGGCCTTCTCGCCTATGATTGTACTCATTGATGTGAGCCTTTCTTATCCTTTTTGTCTTCCTCCTCCACCATATTCTCTCTTTGACATCCTAAGTGTCAACTCTCGTTCTTACGCTCATCCATTGCACGAGTGCTCAAATTTCGAAAAGGAGTGGATCAAATTGAATTGTACCTGTCTAGTGGTCTGGGGACGAGTCAAGATAAGATTCCAAAGAATACCAAGTGTGAAAATTTAGTAGATTGAGTTCTCAACAAAAATACTTTTTTCTTGTATTCCCTATTCCCCTTCTTGCATGCAAACACCATTTGGAGACATTCGAGTCACGGACAGCGAGAACCCTTGCACCTAATGTTCTTTTGTTACTTGTTTCAATGCTAATATAGACTCTTGCATGTTATGACTTGAATTGAATTACATACCTTGATTGGTTTACTTTTAAAAGTTCTTATATGGTTGCTAGCATGTCACCACAGAAATTATGTTTATTGTCATTTACCTACTCGAGGACGAGCAGGAATTAAGCTTGGGGATGTTGATATGTCCCAAACGTATCGATAATTTATGCTCGTTTCATGCATGTTTTGTGTGATATTGCTATGATCTAGATACACTTTCATACACTTTTGATCATATTTGGACTAACCTACTAACTCAGTGCACCACAGTGTCAGTTCCTGTTTTCTGTTGTTTTTCTATTGCAGGTTTCCCCCATATTAAAAATGCTCCAAAAATTCGGGAAAATCGGATAAAAATCCAGCGCAACGGAGCCTTCCAGAATCACCAAAGTGGGGCCAGAGGGCCACCACCAGGTGTCCACGCGGCAACCTGTTACGGCCAAGGGCCTGGCCACGCCAGGGGGGTGCCTGGACCCCTGGTGGGCCCCCTGACTGCCCCCTTCCCCTATTTAATCTCCGTCACGGGAAAACTCCAAAGACAGAACCCTATTTCGCAAACTCGCCTCTGTTCCTCTGCCGCCGCGCTTCCAAGATCGGGAGCACCGTCAGGACCCTTCCCGGCACCCTGCTGGAGGGAGTATCGACCTCCGGGAGCTTCTCCTCCACGATGGACGCTACCCGGATGTGTCGTGAGTAGTCTACCTTGGACCATGGGTCCGTGATCAGTAGCTATGTGATATTCTCCTCCCCTCTTTGTTCTTCATGGTTTAGACCTCGTGAGCTGCCCTACATGATCGAGGCACATACGTAATTCTTCTGCTGTTGCTATGCTGAGTTTGATGGGATCTGATGGATTATGAGATTATGTTCAGATTGTGATAGAGTAATATATTTGGTTTTTATCTCTTATATTTTTGTTCCTAAGTAATTCTTGCCTATTCTCCGTTGCTGTTTATTGCTTTGGCCAAATAATAGGTAGTGACTCCAAGAGGGAACGTTATGTTCGATTGTGGGTACATGCCCCCCTTATGACACGCTTGAGTGACAGAAACATGAGTCTAGGGGATGTGATGTGGCCACAAGGGGGAAAACAACGGTGCTTGTAACCGCGTTTGCAAGGATTGTTTACTTTACGCAAAGTTCTTTTTGATGCATTTGTCTGTTGCTTTGGGTTTACACTTTGGGTGGGGCTCGCAACTTAATACCAGCGTGATGTTCTGGATAGATATCTCAAGGTGGATGATTAGTAGTAGATGCAGATGGATTTCGGTCTACTTATTTTGGCATACTGCCCATGCTTATGAACCTATTCCTTTCTTCTGTAGCATAGTTAGCATTGCGGTGCGTTTATAATCCTGTCAATTTCCCATTTATAATTTGTTTACCTCGCATAGCAGTTTTATCGTCTTTTGGGAGAGAGACATCACTAGTGAACATCACGGGACCCCGGTCCATATTCTCAGCATTATTTACAAGTTGTTTCCTTTTTCAGTATTTACTTTCAGTTGCTATCATTATCATTATCCCGTGTATTTGATCCTTTGTAAACAACAAGACCGGAGAGAATTACAACCTCTCTGAACTTCCTTGGGAGCAAAGTTAATTGTGTTGTGTGCAGGTCCGCATTAGTTGCGCCGCTGACACCTGATACGTCCAAAATGCATCACTATTTATATAGTAATTCTTTCTTATTCATTGATATATTTAATGCTATGATGCTGTTTTTATGTTGTTTTGGCTTATTTTACACAGTTTGCAACTTTCCGATGCCGAAGCAAAAGACGTAGGACTCATCGGTAAAAAGTGGACGCTGAGTTGCTGAAGAAGAATACCTCCAAATTACCTGAAAATTGACGGAGTGCATTTTTCAGAAGATTAACGAAGACACGCCGAAGAGGGGCCAGAGGGGGGACACAGGGTGCCCAGGAGTCCATTCGGCGCGGCCCCACCACTGCCCGCGTCGGGAGGGTGCTTGGAACCCTGGGGCCACTCCCGACTCCCCCTTTGGCCTATATATCGCTCATATATCAAAAACCCTAAAACAGAGAGATTTTCTGGAGTTCCGCCGCCGCTCCATGGCGGAAACCTATAGAGAAGAAAAGACATCTCCGGCGGGCAGATTCCGCCGGGGAGAACACCTCCCGGAAGGGGAGATCGTCACCATCATCATCACCATCATCACGGGCATCATCGAGATCATCATCAGCATCATCCCAAACATCAGCACCATCTCCACCACCATCCAATCTCACCTCACAAGTTCAACTTGTGTTGTAATCCGTACTATCTATCCTCTCTACTCTACCGGTGTTGATTACTACCGTGTGATGAATGCTATTGAGTTTTGTTGGAGAATTATCATTGTGTCCAGATTTTTTATCATATATTTATCCCCTCTGACCATGATCTCTTTTATGTCTTCTGAGTAATTACTTTAGTTCTTGAGGACATGGGAGAAGTCTAGTTGCTAGTAGTCATATGATGTTGAAGTAATATGTGTTGTTTGATATTTAAGTTGTTTTGTTATTTTCCTAGTGGTGTTGTGTGAGTCGAACACTCAACACTTTTCCTAATTAAGGACCTAGGGGAATAAATTGTGTACAAAGAATGCGTACGGTGGGTTGCCGGAGTGACAGAAACTTGAACCACAGTTCGCACTCTTTTGCACAAGGGAACAATGGATCATCGATCGTATTGGTATGGTTAGGCTATTGTCTTAATTACTATCTTGTATTTTCGGATGCTTGCAAGGTGTTTAATCATAAGAGTGCACTTATCTTAGTCTATAGGATGCACTAGCATAGATCCACCCACTCAACACTTATCAGCACATCACATTGTACCTATGCGGAATATGGCAAAAGCACATGACTATTTGTCCCGTGTGTCCTCAAGAACGTTTTAGCCTTTATGAGTTCTGTTGCTAGGCCTATCCTTTGCTCAAAAGCATCGGGCCACTTGTTAATCCTCAGTGCTCTTTACTTTGCTCGCTTTCACCTTCTTGCCGCTTATATCGAAAACCCCTAAAAAGTTATCCTTCAAGTTCCTGCAGCTATTTCTTTATCAAAGTCACTTACCAATACCTTCTGCTCCTTGTTGGGTTCGACACTCTTATTTATCGAAAACGCTACAAACGACCCCCTACAGTTGAGGGTCATCAAGTACTGTTTTCTGGCGCCGTTGCCGGGGAGCGTAGCGCTATTAGTAAGTGAAGCTGGTAAGGAAGTATTTATATTTCTGTTTTTTATTTTGTCATTGCTGCTTTTATCCTTATGGACACCTCTACTCTTGGATCGTTTTTTATGGGGAAACGCCCTATGATTGTGGTGGTCACTCCTACCCCTACTAAAATTGTTCCTTACAAAATACCGTCTGGTATTATCGATCATGTCTTGTCTAATTGTTATCCAGGAGATAGACATCCAGGTGAACACTTGCTATATTTATCACAACTATGTTCATTATTTAAGCTTGCAGGTGTGTCACTGGAGTTCATCATGAAGAAATTATTCTCCGTATCACTTATAGGTAAAGCTTCAGATTGGTATAAGCTCCTTGATAACTCACATCTACTTAATTAGGAAGAGCTTATGTCTCTCTTTTATACAAAGTTTTACCCTCTTCATGAAATCCATCGAGACAGGAACTACATCTACAACTTTTGGTATCGCGACGGAGAGAGAATCGCTCAAGCTTGGGGGAGACTTAAATCCCTAATGTTCAAATGTCCTATTCACGAACTCCCCAAAGAAATTATAATTACAAATTTTTATGCCAGGCTCTCTCGTCAGGATAAGGAGATGTTGGATGCCTCCTCTAGCGGGGTATTCCAAACAAGAAGTGTCGAAGAAAAGTGGGATCTCATCGAGAGGATCCAGAAGAACACTGAAGACTGGGAAATCGATAAAGGTATTGAATGCGCTATAAATTATGAGCATGATTACATGGAGAGCTATGTGAAAACTGATTACTTTAATACCTTTTGTTCTAAGATTGGTCTTGATTCCCAGCTCATGATTGATTTTTGCAAGAACCTTGCCTCTCACATTGACTCTTCGAAAGAAGAGAAGGATTAGTATCATAAAACTTTTAAAGAATTACCTATTGATATAAATGTTGATGACCCTATTCTTCCTGCAGTTTTCTATGAAAAGCCCCCTTTTCCTACAAGGATGAGGGAGCACTCTTTTGTAACAGGCATAATGAATAAGAGTGAGAGAAGAACTGACGAACCTGAGGACCTGATCAAGGTCGATTCTCAAGTTGCGGTGATTAAAGATTTAGTCACTAATGTTGTTTCAGATTCCAAGATAAATTTTTGTGCCGTTTCAACTAACACTGTCACAGCCAAGAATAAGAGTCCAATTTCAGGTACACCAGTTGTATCTGTCAAGATAGGAGATCACAACTATTACGGGATCTGCGATCTAGGATCCAGTGCTAGCGCTATTCCTTATTCACTTTATCAGGAGATCATGGGTGAGATTTCACCTTGTGAACTTGAAGAATTTGATGTTACAATTTATCTAGCAAACAAAGAAACTATCTCTCCCATCGAAATCGTGACAGATGTTGAAGTCTTATGTGGAAAGGTAAAGTATCCTACCGACTTTCTCGTAGTTGGTTCAGTGCAAGATAGTTTTTTCCCTATTATCTTTGGTAGACCTTTCCTCAATACTTGTGGTGCTGTTATAGATTGTAAAAAAGGTAAAGTCTCTGTTGAATTCAATGGTGAGCCATATGAATTTAACTTTTCTAAATTTTCCAAGCAACCTTGTGGTACTGATTTACTTAGTGATGATAAAATTATTGAAAATATAGTTTCTATTGGTATTCCTCCTAATGATCCTTTGCAGCAATATATGGAAGACCACGAGAATGATATGCATATGTAGGAAAGAAATGAGTTGGAAGAAATATTCACAAGACAAGCTGCTATCATGAAGCACAACCTTCCAGTTGAGCCTTTAGGAATTCTAGCGCAACCAAAAGAAGACCCGGTGTTTGACCTCAAACCACTTTCCGATACGCTCAAGTATGCTTATTTAGATGAAAAGAAAATATATCATGTCATTATCAATGCTAACCTTTCAGGATTTGAAGAAGAGCGATTATTGGAGACACCTCGCAAACACCGTGGTGCCTTGGGCCATACCCTTGATTACCTTAAGGGGATTAGTCCATTGATTTGCCAACACACTATCAATCTCGAGCCCGATGCTAAGCCAGTTGTTGATCATGAACGACGGCTGAACCCAAGGATGAAGGACGTGGTTAGGACAGAGATTCTCAAGCTTCTTGCCGCAGGTATCATCTATCCTATAGTTGATAGTAGGTGGGTAAGTACAGTTCATTGTTTTCCTAAGAAAGGATGTATTACTGTTGTTCCTAATGATAAAAATGAACTAATACCTCAATAATTTGTTATTGGATATAGAATGTGTATTGATTACATGAAGTTGAACAAAGCGACCGGGAAGGACCACTACCCGCTGCCCTTTATTCATGAGATGCTAGAGAGGTTGTCTAAAAACACCCACTTTTTCTATCTTGATGGGTACTCCGGCTTCTCTCAAATTCATGTCAACACTACTGATCAAGAGAAGACCACCTTCACGTGTCCTTACGGTACTTATACTTACAGGTGCATGCCTTTTGGTTTATGCAATGCACCTGCTACTTTTCAGAGATGTATGTCTGCAATTTTCCATGGTTTCTGTGAGGAGATTTTGGAAGTCTTCATGGACGATTTCTCCGTCTATGGAAATTCCTTTGACCACTGTCTCCACAATCTTAATAAAGTTTTGCAGAGATGCGAGGATACAAACTTAGTTCTAAACTGGGAGAAGTGCCACTTCATGGTTAACGAAGGGATCGTGCTTGGACATAAGATTTCCGAGAGGGGAATTGAAGTGGACAAGGAGAAGATTGAAGCTATTGAAAGGAAGCCCTATCCAAGGTACATTAAAGGTATTCGTAGTTTTCTCGGTCATGCTTGTTTCTATAGAAAATTTATCAAACACTTTTCTAAGACCTCGAGACCACTCACTAATCTTCTCCAGAAGGATGTTCCTTTTGTATTTGATGAAGATTGTAAGGAGGCTTTCAAAGTTCTTAAGAAATCTTTGATAACCGCTCCTATAGTACAACCACCTGACTGGAAATTGCCCTTTGAAATTATGTGTGGTGCTAGTGATTTTTCTGTTGGAGTTGTGTTAGGAAAAAGGGTTGATAAGAAATTTAATGGCATACATTATGCTAGCAAGACCCTTGATAGTGATCAAAAAAATTATGCTACTACTGAGAAGGAATTCTTAGGAGTAGTATTTGCTTGTGATAAATTTAGACCTTATATAGTTGATTCAAAAGTTATTATTCATACCGACCACGCTGCTCTTAAGTACCTTATGGCGAAGCAGGATGCCAAACCAAGACTCATCATGTGGGTACTCCTTCTTCAAGAATTTGACTTACAAATTGTTGATAGAAAAGGAACAGACAATCCAGTGTCGGACAATCTTTCAAGGATGGAAGATATACCGCATGACCCCATCCCAGTCAACGACAGTTTTCCAGACGAACAACTTGCCGTTGTAAAAGTACAATCTCTCTCCGATCCTTGGTTTGCATATTATGCTAATTTTATCGTTGCAAAGTATTTGCCTCCAGGTTTAACATTTCAGCAACGGAAGAAGTTCTTCCATGATTTGAGGCACTAATTTTGGGATGACCCTCATCTTTTCAAAGAAGGTCCTGACGGGGTCGTGAGAAGATGCATACCGGAACATGAGCAGAAGGACATTCTCAAGCAATGTCATGATAGTCCCTATGGAGGACATCACGCCGGAGAGAGGACCGCACATAAGGTTCTCCAATCAGGTTTTTATTGGTCTACTCTCTTTAAAGATGCTAGAATTTTTTTTATGTTGTGATAAGTGTCAGAGAGTTGGTAATATTAGTAGAAGGAATGAGATTCCTATGAATTACTCACTAGTGATTGAGCCTTTTGATTGCTGGGGTTTTGATTTTATGGGTCCTTTTCCTCCTTCAAACAAGTAGACTTGCATTTTAGTAGCTGTTGATTATGTGACCAAGTGGGTTGAAGCAATCCCCACTGAGAGTGTTGATCACAAGACATCTTTGAAAATTCTGAAAGATGTAATTTTCCCTAGGTTTGGTGTACCTAGGTATCTCATGACTGATGGAGGATCACACTTCATGCATGGAGCTTTTAGTAAAGCTCTAGCAAAGTACGATGTCAATCATAGGATTGCTTCACTGTACCATCCTCAAACTAGTGGGAAAGTTGATCTCACCAATAGAGAGATCAAGTTGATCTTGCAAAACACAGTTAACAGTTCTAGGAAGGACTGGTCAAAGAAGTTAGGAGATGCTCTGTGGGCGTATAGAACTGCTTACAAAAACCCCATGGGCATGTCCCTGTATAAGATGGTCTATGGAAAGGCTTGCCATTTTCCATTCAATTAAAACATAAAGCTTTCTGGGATGTTAGAGAGCTTAATGCTGACCTAAGGTTAGCCAGTGAAAAGTGTCTCATGAACTTGACTTCTCTAGATGAGTGGACAAGTGAAGCTTACGAGAGTGCTAAAATGTTAGAGGAAAAGGTAAAGAAGTGGCATGACGGAAGGATTTTGAAACGTGAATTTAATGTTGGTGATAAAGTTTTATTGTTTAGATCGCGTTTCAGCTTTTCCCCAGGTAAATTACTTTCCAGATGGGAAGGACCATTTCATATCGAAGAAGTCTACCGGTCAGGTGCGATCAAGATTAACAATTTTGATGACACCAAACCTCAAGTTGTGAATGGGAAAAGACACAAGCAATACATGGCGGGAGACCCCGCCAATGTTGATGTAAATATAATACACACAACAACTCATGAAGAACATGTTGCAACCCCGTTTCAGATTCCAGCAGAAGAAAAAATAAGAAAAGGTATGTATTACGGTAAGGAAACATCGCGAACCGCCATAAAAGTTCGATATTACGCGTTTTTGCAAAATATAGAAAATTCAGAGCCTGGTTGGAGCCGGAGAGGAGCTCCAGGGGGCCCAGGCGCCCCCCCTGGCGCGGCCTACCTCCTGGCCGCACCGGGAGGCCTCCTGGGCACCCCGGAGCCTGTCTGTCACAACCCAAGTTTAGGTAAGTGCTAGGTTTGTTTGTGCCCTTTGCATCATGCAAAAATTCAAATGAAATTCAAAATTGGGGAAAAGAAAAGCCCTGAGAAATTAATTCAAATGGCCAGATAAAAATCTTTTTCCAAAAATCATTTGAATATTTGGAAAATTCCTATAAATGATGCTGATCATTTTAAAAGTGGTTTGGGTATTTTCCCATGCCCATGGAATATTCAAAAATTCAAAATGTGCCCTGGAAATCAAATTTGACCCCTATTTTATTTGAAATTCAAATGTTTTGAATTTCAAAAATGCCCAAATCCTAAATGTGACTAGCTACTGGTCACCTAGGGTTTATAAAAATATTTGGGCATTTAATAAAAATGCTCTGCTATTTATTTGGAGCAAAACAAAGCAAAGAAAAATAGAAAACAAAAAGCAGAAACAGAGAAAAGGAAAAAGAGAAGAGAACCCACCTTGCTTACCTGGCCCAGCCTGGAAGGCCCAGCCCAAAAGGGCATGGCCGTCTTCTTCCCGGGACAGGCAGGCAGCCAGGTCGCCGGCGAGCCCGGCATGGCCGCCAGGCAGCTGCCTGGCTGCCCCCTTCGTCCATATCCGCGCCAGGGGACGCCCCCAAGTCTCCTCCTTCCATTCCCCCCTGGAGCCTCTTCTTCTCCTTCTCCGGTGAGATCCCGCAAGGAGCAGAGCGCCCCGCAGTTCGCCGTGGCTCCACCACGCGGCCACTGGCCTCTTTTCTTCGCGCCGGCGTGTCCAGCGCGTCCGCCGTGGAGCCCCTCGTCGCCCCAGCTGGTCTATTGGAGCCCAGGGCCTTCGACGACGACGCTATCTTCAAACTCCACCGCCACGGCCACTCGTCTCCGACGAGCAATCGAGCCCTCCCCGTTGTTCCTCCGACGTCCTCGACCTCGCCATCGGATCCACGGTGAGCGCGCGCCTCTCCCGCAGGTCTCTGTCCTCCTCCCCGCGCTTCCAGTCGTCTTCGCCGTCGGACCCGAGCCCGGCCGGCCGCGCCATTGCTTGCCGACGTGCACCCCGTCCACCCCTTTGCAGCCCACTTGCCCCACTCGACGCGCGCGTGCGCGCGGGCTAGGTTGGTGCCCTCCCCGTGCCCTCCCGTGGCCGGGAGCCCAACTCCGGCGACCCACCGCCGTGGTCAGAGCCGCCGGCGTCAAGCCGGCCATTATAGGCCTAACCCACCCCAACTAACCCCCTAACCCTCACTGACAGGTGGGCCAGCCCCCCCCCCTTAACCCCACTTTTAAACTAATTAAACAGGATTTAACCCCCCTCTCACTGACACCCTGGCCCCACTGATCAGCCCCCCCTGTGACATCAGCATTGCATCATGCTGATGCAATAATTTTTTTTCCAGTAAATAAAAGAATTAAAGAAAACATAGAAAAATCCAGAAAATAAATTAAACTTTGGAAATTCATAGAAAATTCATACTAACTCCAAATTAAACATATAATATATGAAAAATTATCAGAAAAATGCAAGGATTAAGAATATGCAAAAAAAAATTATGTTTGACCATTTTAAAATGGGTGAACAGAAGAAAATGTGTATATGACTTAATTTGAATTTGAATTTGGAGTTTGAATTTGCACTTCAAATGCAATATACTTCAATTAAATTGAATTTGTCACAAACCAGTACCTTTTACATCATGGAACCACTTATCATGTGCTTGTGCATTTACTTCCGAAGTTGCCCCCCCCCTTGTTGATGATTGCCTCCGATGACAGACGTTCCGAGACGGTGATCACCCCGAAGAAGAAGACCACCGTTAATGTCAGATCCCTCTGTTAGGTATGTACTAGGGTTAGTTAGTGCCTTTGCATCATGTCAAAATTTCAAAAGAAATCATGGAAATCAAATTCAAAATCAAAATGGGAGAAGGAACACCCCCCAGATGAATTAATTCAAAAGGCCAGATAAAAATCTTTTCCAAAAATTCATGTTAGAGTTTTGAAAAGTCTTATAAATGAGTGTGATCACATATCAAGTGATGTGGGACCCACCCCATGCTCATAGATTTTTCAAATATTCAAACAGTACCTTGGAATTAAAGAAATACCCCTATTTGATTTAAAATTCAAATCATTTGAATTTTAAAAATGTTGAAAGTTTATGAGTGGCTAGTCTATATTATTAGGAGGCCACATAAAAGTTTTCAGCATTTAATAAAATGATTTGGTATTTTTACCAAAGTCAAAACAAATATTCAGAAAAACAGACAGGAAAGATTAAACAGAAAAATGAAAAAGACTTACTTGGCGCCTAGGCGAAGTCGGCACACCCAGCCCAGCTGGCCCAAAGGGGCACGGGGGTCTTCTTCCCCGCCCCGTGCCTCCAAGCTGCTCGGTGGAATGCCACCGAGCTAGCTGGGCACGTCGCCGCCTCTCCCGACGACACCTGCCCCTCCCGCGCCTTCTAGCGACGCCACGGAGACGCTGGAGACACCGTGAGCCCATTCCCCCCCTCCAGAGCTTCCTCCTCCTCCTCCCGTGCTCGTTTCCGTCGCCACCCGAGAACTCGCCGGAGCGCACCGCCGTGGAAGACATGGCCACCGTGCCCTAGAGATCAAGCTGCGGTGTCCCTCGTACTCGCCGTCGTCGACTTCCTCTTCCCGAAGCAGGCAGAGCCGTGATTTGGAATCAAGCCGCCGCAATCGTCCTCGAGCCTCGCCGGATCCGCGACTCGTCGTCGTCAAATACTCCGACCACGTTCCCTCCTCGACTCCATCGACTGCACCGTTGCACTCCCTGCGTCTCGGTGAGATTTTCCCCTCAAGCCACGACACCTCTCGCCTCCTCTAGCTCTTTCCTCCATGGACGCCAGAGCACAGAGCCGCCATGCTCGTCGTCGACGAGCCTACGCAAAGCTTTCGACCCTGTCACCCTGTCCGTTGTCACCGCAGAGCTCCTCTAGTTCGATCCAGCCTAAAACCGCCCCAAATGGTGCCGCGTAGCCGAGTTCACCTCGAGCCAGCAGCTCCGCCGCCGCTATGGCTCGTCGTCGCCGTCAAACCAGTGCCTCCCAGGTCCCCCACTCGGTTCCATTCGATGCGCAACACCAAGAAAGAATTCCAGAAATTCCAGAAAATACCCCAAACTTTGGAAATTCATAGAAAATTCATATTAACTCCAAATTGGACAAATAATATATGAAAAATGATCAGGAGAAAATTATCTTTCCAAATATGCAACTTTCAACTATGTTTGAGTTGAATTTAAAATGGGACCAGTAGCATATGTCATTTGGTTTATTTGAATTTAATTCAAATTCAAATCAATTGATTTTGCCACTTGAACCTTGGATTTAAGCTATACTTCAACCACACATCAGAGGCATATCATACACATTTGAAGTTGATTCAAAATGATCAAACTATGTCACATTCAACTTGGCTAAGTTAAATTCAAATGTGGAGTTTGAATTTGCATTTCAAATGCAATATACTCCACTTAAATGGAATTGCCTCACACATCAAAACTTATACTTCAAGTTTCAACATTCATTCATGTGCTTGAGCATTGCATTCATATTGATTGCTACTTCGTGCTTTGTTTGTCGAGTAGAGGTGGAACCGGAGCAAGAGGTCACCCCCTTCGCTGAAGATCCAGAAACCGAACCTCGTCAGCAAGGGAAGCAAAACCCCATTGATCATGTCGATAAAATCCCACTTCCCTCTGATGTCTCGCTTATGCATTGTATAGGATGATCACCATGTTACGATTCTACCGCATAGATGAACCCATTCCTTTGCATGACCTATCTTTTGTCACAGTAGTAAGCAAACCACAATCCTAGCAAATGTAGGAGTTGAATGATATCATGTGGCCCCTGCAATGTTACTGCTTATTGCATGCTTAGTGTGATACCATGTTGTTACTGTGATGTGAGTCGGGATGGGAATGATCATATTGATGATGGTAGAAAAGTGTTGGTGAATCGACCCTAATACAAGGTGAACGATGAGAGGCTGTGTAGGAGTACACAGTGGGTTGTCTCGTTGAACACCGCCCTAGTACGAGTTCTTGTGTGGTGATCCAAGATGAAGAGTACAACCACACATTGGGCTCACTGACCCCTCTCAACCTATTAACTCATCCCTTTCGATGTCCAGATGTCGCAGTAGTTCGGAGTTCTGGTAGGCTTGTGTCCTGGATGCTAAGTGAGAGAACGGCTCACCCGAGACTGGCTTATGCACCACGCACACATCGCTTGGGTCCACTTCGGTAAACCGGCCGGGTTCACGATAGTGGTAACCAACCCAAGTGGGCGTCTTTCTCGGACTAGATAGGCTATGAGGTAACAGTTGTGGTGAGCATCCTCGCTGGCACCCCTTGAATGGTGTCGAGATCAAAGGCGGTAAATGATGGTCATGTGTGTGTAGCGGTACACCCTTGCAAGGTTAACAAAACTATTCGAATAGCCGCGTCCGCGGTTATGGACTGCTTGGAAAGCTTAGCTTGATTATTAGATAACTTGAACTGGATACTTCTAAAACACACCAAGATAAGTGTGAGTGCTATGGCGTGCTTTCTCGTGGGGAAGTCGAGGAAGGCACCATAGTGGTGTATTGGTTGGAGAAAGTAGTGGACTCGTGTACGCTTCTTACCTCAAAGTCTGGTACTCGTAGTTCAGGATTAGCTAAGTCAAAGCTGGCATTTCTGCAAGTGAAACCCCACCTCCCTTTACCTTGATACATGTGCTTGAGTAGTATAGCTCCTATGTAAGTCTTGCTGAGTACGCCTTTGTACTCACGTTTGCTTAATCTATGTTTTAGATGACGCCACTGACCCCGAAGGTGGCTTCTTCATCGAGCTGGACGACTGAAGTTAAGCTAGTCTAGTCCCAGTCAGCAGACTGGTTCCCTCGTGGAGGGCTTTGTGTTTAAATAAGGCTTCTTAAGCCATTTGTTAAACTTGTCTGTATTCAGACATAATTTGCTTCCGATCTGTGTTGTAATGTTGGATCACATGTATGTGATCTCTGTGTGTACTCTATAAGAGTTATAAATAAAATGTACACTTTGTAGAGAATTGCAATGGTACCTACTGTTCATACAAGGCATGTGTGCTGCGTGTATGTTTATAACATGCATGTCTTTGTATGGGTTTTCGAGACCTTAGTTGTGTTCTGGCTGGCGGTCTTTCATACACCAAGTGGCTCTTAGATGTGCGCAGCTTGGGGCATCGCGATGCGATTGCTCGAGAATCCTTCTCATGCACACTTTGTGGTATGATCGAGCCCGCCCTAGACCCCGACTAAGTGATCGGGCTGGAGTAAGTCTATGTAAGAGTTTTGAGATAGTCGGTAGTATGGTTGAGGCGACTTGTCTTTGAATATGGGAGTTCACCACCCATATCATTTGACTTGTGTCCGGATGATGAGGACCCATCTCAGTTGATCATCCGGCCTGGATGGGATGCCCCTCACGTACGATGCTTTCCGAGAATGTTCAGTGCTTGGCCTTGTCTGCTTAGACAAGTGGGTGCGGTTCTCGGCTCTCCATATGACTATGTCTTAACTATACTTGCATACGCTAACCCCGGGTCCCGACAGACTTGGTATCAGAGAAGGACTGACTGTAGGACTAGTAGCCTTGGCCGAAGTTGAGTCTAGCTTGCTATAGTTATATAGTTACTCTGGGTATATAAGGGAATAACGTAAGGCTTGTTTTTTCTCCTTACCCCTTCGTTCTGAGTTCTGAGTCACCCTCATCTTATTCTACGGGAAGATAGGACTAGGCTCTCCTCTGTCTGATTAGCACATCTCGTTGTTTGCTTCCTTATAGCCGTAGGTAAGTTGTGTCAGGTTTTCCTAGCATTGTTATAATGCTGATTTCTTACATCATATTATGTAAGTGCTGTTTTCATGATTGAAAGAAATTGTCATTTCTTACAATTACAGCCGTTATGCTGTCCGAGTCATTCCAGGTTTATCTCATAATCTGATGCATTTGCAAACTCCTTTCTGTTTCAGATGGCAGATCTTCCCCCTCGGCAGATTGTTCGTTTGACCAGGTGCCTCGGTGTGCGTGGCCATCCCGCCACGTTGATCGAGATGATGTCCTATGTGGGATATCGATGGTACCCTGAGTACACCATCGAGGAGCAGTTCCACGACTTTAACCAGACACAGTTCCACTGCATTGTCCGGATCTACCCGCACCACGTTGGAGTCACCCAGCCTATCCACTTTGGACATGGCATAGGCGTTACCGAGAACATGGCTGTGCAGGATGCTGCATATTCATGTATTACACTGCTGAGAGAGGAGCACACCATGCTGAGAGAGACCTCATTCCGCTATATCCCTGCTGCACTTCCAGGAGAAGAGGGATATTACACCGGACTCTACTCAGATCACTCTGCAGAGGATCCAGCACTTCAGGTGACTGCTAGGTTTGCTAGTGATCGAGATCGTGATGCACGCGCTCTCCGTTTTGAGCTCCACGCCACCCGTGTTCGTCTGTACCGAGCACTGACGCTCTTGGCAACCTTTGTGAGCGTGGGATCAGTTGAGTTTGATGCGATCTATCCAGTGAGGACTCAGATGCCTTCTCGAGTTTCTTGGCCCGAGATTGGAGGCATTTTTCCACCCCGTGGTCCTTTGCTTCCACCCTACACTGGACCTAGGCCCCATCCTTGCCCAAATGGATATCAGGGTCCACAAGCCTCTGTGTTTTCCGATGGTCACCTCCAGCTACCGGGATACGCGGGTAAATTTTATGAGGACTACTATGGAGATGGAGATGAGTGAGACCGCCTGTGGTCTTACTTAGTGAGGATGTAGTAGTATCATAGTATATTGTATGCAAGGTGTCTAAGTTCCAGAGGCTTAGATAAATAATGTATAGGAAGTCAGAGTGCCTCTGAAGGATGTATCATCTTCATCACGTTTGTATTAGCTTGGTGCTTGTACTAAAACGATGTATGGTTTGTATGACAGCTTTTGAATATATGGCTTGTATGATTTATCACCATGTTGTCAAGATGATTACTTCCTTTGCTCTGTAATCCTTCCAGTACTTCAATACCTTGATTAGACTCTTCAAATCAACTCTGTTTGAATTTGGTTTTCACCTTCAGGATGTCTCAAGGAACCCGTGGCCAGGTTGGTCGGAACCAAGGTCGTGCGAATGACCAGGAGGAAGGCAACCTTCCACCCCCACCCACGATGGCACAAGTTCTGATGGAAGTGGAGAGGAACCGCCGTGACTCTCACCACCTGCTGGAAGTCATTGCACGCAACACCACTCAGCAGCGCAATGAGTTGGTGTCCCTGAACGACTTCATCCGACTTCATCCCCCGGTTTTTAGTTACTCCACCGAGCCCCTTGACGCCGATGACTGGCTTCGCAGCATCGAGAGGAAGCTCCAAGCAGGCCGTGTTGCAACTGGTGACAAGGTCAGCTATGCCACCTATCACCTCGAAGGTGCAGCTAGTTCTTGGTGGGAGAATTTTCTAAATATGCGTCCCGTTGGACCACCTGCATCTGTGGAGGAGTTCTGCACGTCCTTACGCGAGCACCACATTCCCAAGGGTCTTATGGACCGCAAGCGTGAGGAGTTCTGCAACCTCACTCAAGGCAGAAGAACCGTGGACGAGTTTAGTCGTGAGTTCAACCGACTTGCTCGTTATGCAACTGAAGAAGTCTCCACCGACTCCAAGAAACAAGAGAGGTTCCGTCGTGGCCTCAACTCCGGACTCCGTCGCGAGCTCAACCTTCATGACTTTGCCACATTTCAGGTCCTTGTCAACAAGGCCATCAAGGCAGAGGACATGAACACCCCCAACGACTTTCGTAAACACCCCAGAGAGGACAGTTCCTCCAGTTCTGGCTCCCAGAAGCGCAAGATCTGGATCCCAAATAGCATGTTCCGCCAGAACAACCCCCCGAGGCCATCCTATGTGGCGCCTCGTCCACCCACCCAGTTCCACCCAGCTCCACGCACTGTTTTCGGAGCTTGTTACAAGTGTGGTCAGGAAGGCCACTATTCTCGAGAGTGTCCCCAGAACCAGCTCCAGCACCAGAATGCTCCACCACGTGCCGGAGGCAACAACAACAACAATGGCCGTGGCAAGCCACCCCAGAAGGTCTACACCGCCAAACCCGCTCCTTCCGCCACTCGTGGACGTCTGAACCAGATTGCTGCCGAAGAGACTGACGACACCACTGACGTCATTCTTGGTACGCTCCTAGTCAATTTTGTTCCTACTTCTGTTCTTTTCGACCCAGGAGCATCTCATTCATTCATGTCGGAAAGTTATGCACTTCGTCATGAGTTACCCTTTGTTGAATTGTCCACCCCGATGATTATTCAGACTCCAGGGTCAAGATGGCAAACTAATAGAGTAAGCCATGGTAATCAAATTGCAATTGAGGGTTTAGTATTCCTTGCTTCACTCATAGCCCTCAAGTCTTCAGACATTGATGTCATCCTTGGCATGGATTGGCTATCAAGACAGAATGCCTACCTGGATTGCAGAAGCAAATCCGTGAAACTCACCCACCCTTCAGGCCAAACAGTCAACTATACCTCACCCAGAACAAGAACCCAAGTGCATTCCTTGAATGTACTTCCCCTTCCCGAACTTGAAGATATTCCGGTGGTTCGTGACTTCCCGGATGTCTTTCCTGAAGAGCTGCCGGGCATGCCACCCGACAGGTGTGTAGAGTTTATAGTGGATCTTGTTCCAGGAACCGCACCAATTTCCAAACGCCCATATAAAATGGCCCCACATGAGTTAGCTGAGCTAAAAACCCAACTTGATGCTTCGTTGGCAAAAGGCTTCATCCGCCCTAGCTCATCGCCATGGGGTTGCCCCGTTCTGTTCGTAAAGAAGAAAGATGGAACAGAAAGGATGTGCGTAGACTATCACCCGCTAAATTTAGCGACGATAAAGAACAAATACCCACTGCCCAGGATCAATGATCTTTATGATCAACTTGCAGGATCCTCCGTCTTCTCCAAGATGGATTTGAGATTAGGTTATCATCAGATCAGAATCCGAAACGAGGACATTCCCAAAACGGCTTTTACTACTCGTTATGGTCTTTACGAGTACACTGTCATGTCCTTTGGTTTAACCAATGCCCCCGCCACATTCTCACGCTTGATGAATTCGATCTTCATGGAGTACCTAGATAAATTTGTTGTGGTTTATCTTGATGATATTCTCATCTACTCGAAGAACGAAGAAGATCATGCCGAACACTTAAGGCTGGTATTGATGAAGCTTAGAGAGCATCGCCTGTACGCTAAATTCTCCAAGTGTGAATTCTGGCTACCAGAAGTGACCTACTTAGGCCACGTGATTTCTGCAAAAGGCATTGCTGTGAATCCCGAGAGAGTTCAGGCCGTCCTTGACTGGACTCCACCTGAATCGGTTAAGCAAGTTAGAAGTTTTCTTGGCCTAGCCAGCTATTGCCGTCGCTTCGTCGAGAACTTTTCTAAAGTTGCAAAGCCTCTAACTGAACTCCTCAAGAAAGATAAGAAATTCTTATGGACTCCCAAGTGCGAGGAAAGCTTTCAAGAGCTAAAAAGAAGACTAACTTCTGCACCCGTGCTTGCACCTCCAGACACCAAAAGAGATTTCGAGATCTATTGTGATGCCTCACGGCAAGGGTTAGGATGCATACTTCTGCAAGATCGACATGTGGTAGCTTATGCTTCACGCCAGTTGCGGCCACATGAAGAGAACTATCCTACCCATGACCTTGAACTCGCTGTCGTAGTTCATGCTCTAACAACTTGGCGACATTACCTCCTTGGTAATCGTTGTGAGATTTATTATGACCACCAAAGCCTCAAATATATTTTCACCCAGCCAGATCTTAATCTCAGGCAAAGTCCCTGGATTGAGTTGATAAAAGATTACGACGTAGGAATTTCTTACACCCCAGGCAAGGCCAATGTCATGGCTGATGCACTAAGTCGTAAGTCGTACTGTAACAACCTCATGTTGCAGCAGGATCAACCACTTCTTCATGAGGACTTTCGCAAGCTCAATCTTGAAATTGTTCCTGATGGCTATCTTTCTACCTTGGTGGCGAAACCAACTCTTGAGGATCAAATCATAGTTTCCCAAAGGCGTGCACGAGGTGTTCGCCGGATCAAGGAGAACATTGCTAGCGGAGTTGCTAAATGTTTCTCCACAGATAGCAAAGGAACGGTATTCTTTGAAAATCGTTTGGTAGTACCTAAGAATAAGGAACTAAGGGAACTCATCCTCAAAGAAGCCCATGACACACCCCTCTCAATTCATCCCGGTAGCACAAAAATGTACCGAGATCTACGCCAGAGATTTTGGTGGACTAGGATGAAGAGAGACATTGCTCAATTTGTTGCCGAATGTGATGTTTGTCGTCGCATTAAGGCAGAACATCAAAGACCTGCTGGTACACTTCAACCTTTGTCTATTCCCGAGTGGAAATGGGACAAAGTCGGTATGGATTTCATCACCGGCTTTCCAAGAACCCAGAAAGGAAACAATGCCATCTTCGTTATCATAGATAGGCTTTCCAAAGTTGCTCACTTCCTTCCGGTTCGCGAGTCTATAACTGCTAGCAAGTTAGCAGACTTGTACATCTCCAGAATTGTATCCCTTCACGGTGTTCCTTTGGAAATCAATTCTGATCGTGGTAGCCTTTTCACCTCTAGATTTTGGGGAAGCTTCCAACGTGCTATGGGAACTCATCTCTCCTTTAGTACAGCTTTCCATCCTCAGTCTAGCGGTCAAGTCGAAAGGGTTAACCAAATTCTTGAAGACATGCTCAGAGCTTGTGTTATCTCATTCGGAAAGAATTGGGAGAATTCTCTTCCATTTGCCGAATTTGCTTATAACAATAGTTTTCAATCTAGTCTGAACATGGCTCCTTTTGAGCTCCTATATGGACGACGATGTCGAACACCTCTAAACTGGTCTGAAACCGGTGAAAGACAATTCTTTGGACCGGATATGATCAAGGAAGCAGAAGAGCAAGTTCGCATTGTTCGTGATCAATTGAAAGCAGCCCAGTCTCGTCAGAAAAGCTACTATGATCGTCATCATAGGCAAGAGAGCTACAATCTGGATGAGAAGGCTTACCTCCGGGTTACTCCTCTGAAGGGAACCCAACGTTTCGGTATCAAAGGCAAGTTGGCCCCACGTTACATCGGACCTTTCCGCATTATTGCTAAACGTGGAGAAGTTGCCTACGAACTTGAACTACCCCCACACCTTTCCCGAGTACACGATGTATTCCATGTGTCCCAACTCAGGCGTTGCTTCAAGGACCCCATCCGCGAAGTCGACCATGAAACGCTTGATCTCCAAGATGACCTTTCTTATCGAGAATACCCCGTTCGTATTCTTGAATCCGCAGAGCGTGTCACTCGTCGTCAGAAGATTAGGTTTCTGAAAGTGCAATGGTCACACCACTCTAAAAGAGAAGCCATGTGGGAAAGAGAAGACCGTCTCCCTACCGAGTACCCCTCCTTCCTCCCGCTGACTTCTGAATCTCGGGACCAGATTCTTTTGGGTGGGGGCGAGTTGTCAGATCCCTCTGTTAGGTATCTACTAGGGTTAGTTAGTGCCTTTGCATCATGTCAAAATTTCAAAAGAAATCATGGAAATCAAATTCAAAATCAAAATGGGAGAAGGAACACCCCCCAGATGAATTAATTCAAAAGGCCAGATAAAAATCTTTTCCAAAAATTCATGTTAGAGTTTTGAAAAGTCTTATAAATGAGTGTGATCACATATCAAGTGATGTGGGACCCACCCCATGCTCATAGATTTTTCAAATATTCAAACAGTACCTTGGAATTAAGGAAATACCCCTATTTGATTTAAAATTCAAATCATTTGAATTTTAAAAATGTTGAAAGTTTATGAGTGGCTAGTCTATATTATTAGGAGGCCACATAAAAGTTTTCAGCATTTAATAAAATGATTTGGTATTTTTACCAAAGTCAAAACAAATATTCAGAAAAACAAAAAGGAAAGATTAAACAGAAAAAGGAAAAAGACTTACCTGGCGCCTAGGCGAAGTCGGCCCACCCAGCCCAGCCGGCCCAAAGGGGCACGGGGGTCTTCTTCCCCGCCCCGCGCCTCCAAGCTGCTCGGTGGAATGCCACCGAGCTAGCTGGGCACGTCGCCGCCTCTCCCGACGACACCTGCCCCTCCCGCGCCTTCTAGCGACGCCACGGAGACGCTGGAGATGCCGTGAGCCCATTCCCCCCCTCCAGAGCTTCCTCCTCCTCCTCCCGTGCTCGTTTCCGTCGCCACCCGAGAACTCGCCGGAGCGCACCGCCGTGGAAGACGTGGCCACCGTGACCTAGAGCTCAAGCTGCGGTGTCCCTCGTACTCGCCGTCGTCGACTTCCTTTTCCCGAAGCAGGCAGAGCCGTGATTTGGAATCAAGCCGTCGCAATCGTCCTCGAGCCTCGCCGGATCCGCGACTCGTCGTCGTCAAATACTCCGGCCACGTTCCCTCCTCGACTCCATCGACTGCACCGTTGCACTCCCTGCGTCTCGGTGAGATTTTCCCCTCAAGCCACGACACCTCTCGCCTCCTCTAGCTCTTTCCGCCATGGACGCCGGAGCACAGAGCCGCCATGCTCGTCGTCGACGAGCCTACGCAAAGCTTTCGACCCTGTCACCCTGTCCGTTGTCACCGCAGAGCTCCTCTGGTTCAATCCAGCCTAAAACCGCCCCAAATGGTGCCCCGTAGCCGAGTTCACCTCGAGCCAGCAGCTCCGCCGCCGCTAGGGCTCGTCGTCGCCGTCAAACCAGTGCCTCCCAGGTCCCCCACTCGGTTCCATTCGATGCGCAGCACCAAGAGCGAAGTCTCGGTGGTTGCGGCGCTCGATTTGGACCACGGGAGCCCCCTCCCCGTGCAGCGCCGCCGCACTGGTGGCCACCGGCAGCTAGCCGCCGGTGAGGACACTGTCATTAGGGGTTAACCCCCCTGCTAATTGACCCCAGGTCAATGACAGGTGGGGCCCCCAGGCACTTAACCCCCTGGTTAAGTTTAAACCGTTTCAATTAAACCCATGTGACACTGACACCCCTGGCCCACCAGTCAGACCCCCCCACGTCAGCATGACCACATGCTGATGCAATAATTGATTTAAATGAATTTCCAGAAAAGCAAAGTGAATTAAAAGAATTCCAGAAATTCCAGAAAATACCCCCAAACTTTGGAAATTCATAGAAAATTCGTATTAACTCCAAATTGGACAAATAATATATGAAAAATGATCAGGAGAAAATTATCTTTCCAAATATGCAACTTTCAACTATGTTTGAGTTGAATTTAAAATGGGACCAGTAGCATATGTCATTTGGTTTATTTGAATTTAATTCAAATTCAAATCAATTGATTTTGCCACTTGAACCTTGGATTTAAGCTATACTTCAACCACACATCAGAGGCATATCATACACATTTGAAGTTGATTCAAAATGATCAAACTATGTCACATTCAACTTGGCTAAGTTAAATTCAAATGTGGAGTTTGAATTTGCATTTCAAATGCAATATACTCCACTTAAATGGAATTGCCTCACACATCAAAACTTATACTTCAAGTTTCAACATTCATTCATGTGCTTGAGCATTGCATTCATATTGATTAGTACTTCGTGCTTTGTTTGTCGAGCAGAGGTGGAACCGGAGCAAGAGGTCACCCCCTTCGCTGAAGATCCAGAAACCGAACCTCGTCAGCAAGGCAATCAAAACCCCATTGATCATGTCGATAAAATCCCAGTTCCCTCTCATGTCTCGCTTATGCATTGTATAGGATGATCACCATGTTACAATTCTACCACATAGATGAACCCGTTCCTTTGCATGACCTATATTTTGTCACAGTAGTAAGCAAACCACAATCCTAGCAAATGTAGGAGTTGAATGATATCATGTGGCCCCTGCAATGTTACTGCTTATTGCATGCTTAGTGTGATACCATGTTGTTACTGTGATGTGAGTCGGGATGGGAATGATCATATTGATGATGGTAGAAAAGTGTTGGTGAATCGACCCTAATACAAGGTGAACGATGAGAGGCTGTGTAGGAGTACACAGTGGGTTGTCTCGTTGAACACCGCCCTAGTACGAGTTCTTGTGTGGTGATCCAAGATGAAGAGTACAACCACACATTGGGCTCACTGACCCCTCTCAACCTATTAACTCATCCCTTTCGATGTCCAGATGTCGCAGTAGTTCGGAGTTCTGGTAGGCTTGTGGCCTGGATGCTAAGTGAGAGAACGGCTCACCCGAGACTGGCTTATGCACCACGCACACATCGCTTGGGTCCACTTCGGTAAACCGGCCGGGTTCACGATAGTGGTAACCAACCCAAGTAGGCGTCTTTCTCGGACTAGATAGGCTATGAGGTAACAGTTGTGGTGAGCATCCTCGCTGGCACCCCTTGAATGGTGTCGAGATCAAAGGCGGTAAATGATGGTCATGTGTGTGTAGCGGTACACCCTTGCAAGGTTAACAAAACTATTCGAATAGCCGCGTCCGCGGTTATGGACTGCTTGGAAAGCTTAGCTTGATTATTAGATAACTTGAACTGGATACTTCTAAAACACACCAAGATAAGTGTGAGTGCTATGGCGTGCTTTCTCGTGGGGAAGTCGAGGAAGGCACCATAGTGGTGTATTGGTTGGAGAAAGTAGTGGACTCGTGTACGCTTCTTACCTCAAAGTCTGGTACTCGTAGTTCAGGATTAGCTAAGTCAAAGCTGGCATTTCTGCAAGTGAAACCCCACCTCCCTTTACCTTGATACATGTGCTTGAGTAGTATAGCTCCTATGTAAGTCTTGCTGAGTACGCCTTTGTACTCACGTTTGCTTAATCTATGTTTTAGATGACGCCACTGACCCCGAAGGTGGCTTCTTCATCGAGCTGGACGACTGAAGTTAAGCTAGTCTAGTCCCAGTCAGCAGACTGGTTCCCTCGTGGAGGGCTTTGTGTTTAAATAAGGCTTCTTAAGCCATTTGTTAAACTTGTCTGTATTCAGACATAATTTGCTTCCGATCTGTGTTGTAATGTTGGATCACATGTATGTGATCTCTGTGTGTACTCTATAAGAGTTATAAATAAAATGTACACTTTGTAGACAATTGCAATGGTACCTACTGTTCATACAAGGCATGTGT
Organism: Bromus sterilis; assembly: GCA_950022295.1. NCBI lineage: Eukaryota > Viridiplantae > Streptophyta > Magnoliopsida > Poales > Poaceae > Bromus > Bromus sterilis. The sequence goes on along the minus strand of OX465596.1, from coordinate 337,544,024 downwards.
GATGCGTGTATGTTTATAACATGCATGTCTTTGTATGGGTTTTTGAGACCTTAGTTGTGTTCTGGCTGGCGGTCTTTCATACACCAAGTGGCCCTTAGATGTGCGCAGCTTGGGGCATCGCGATGCGATTGCTCGAGAATCCTTCTCATGCACACTTTGTGGTATGATCGAGCCCGCCCTAGACCCCGACTAAGTGATCGGGCTGGAGTAAGTCTATGTAAGAGTTTTGAGATAGTCGGTAGTATGGTTGAGGCGACTTGTCTTTGAATATGGGAGTTCACCACCCATATCATTTGACTTGTGTCCGGACGATGAGGACCCATCTCAGTTGATCATCCGGCCTGGATGGGATGCCCCTCACGTACGATGCTTTCCGAGAATGTTCAGTGCTTGGCCTTGTCTGCTTAGACAAGTGGGTGCGGTTCTCGGCTCTCCATATGACTATGTCTTAACTATACTTGCATACGCTAACCCCGGGTCCCGACAGTTAAGACTCGTGTATCGTCAGCAAGGCAAGCAAACCACATTAATCATGTCTATAAAATCTTACTTCCCTCCCAGTCTCGCTTATGCATGTTTAGGAGATCACCGAGACACGTTCTTTCGCATAGTTGAACCCATTCCGATGCATGACCTATCATTTTGTCACCGTATTAAGAAAACCACAATCCTAGCAGAGTTAGGAGTTGAATGTTGAGCATGTGGCCCCTGCAACTGTTACTGCCTATTGCTGCTTAGTGATATAATGAGGTTACTTTGATTGTGAGTCGGGATGGAATGAACACAGTGATGCTGATGATAACGTGTTGGTGAATCCACCCTAAGCAAAGGTGAACGATGAGAGGCTGTGAAGGAGTACACAGTGGGTTGTCTCGTTGAACACTGCTCTAGGCCCCGAGTTCCTGTTTTGTGATCCAAGACAAAGAGAGTGACCACATGTAGGGTTTATGTGAGCCCCTTTTGGCCTCTTTACGTACCCGATCCGGTCCAGGAGTCACACTCGGTTCGGGCTTTCCATTTGATTTATACATAGATATGTGGGTGGACCTGTGAGACAGTGAAACTGTCAGAACCCTCTGTTAGGTATGTGCTAGGGTTATCTAGTGCCTTTGCATTATGTCAAAATTTCAAGAAGAAATTTTGGAAATCAAATTCAAAATCAAAATGGGAGAAGGAACACCCCCTAGATGAATTAATTCAAAGGCCAGATAAAAATATTTTCCAAAAATTCATGTTAGAGTTTTGAAAAGTCTTATAAATGAGTGTGATCACATATCAAGTGATGTGGGACCCACCCCATCCTCATAGATTTTTCAAATATTCAAACAGTACCTTGGAATTAAAGAAATACCCCTATTTGATTTAAAATTCAAATCATTTGAATTTTAAAAAAGTTGAAAGTTTATGAGTGGCTAGTCTATATTATTAGGAGGCCACATAAAAGTTTTCAGCATTTAATAAAATGATTTGGTATTTTTACCAAAGTCAAAACAAATATACAGAAAAACAGAAAGGAAAGATTAAACAGAAAAAGGAAAAAGACTTACCTGGCGCCTAGGCGAAGTCGGCCCACCCAACCCAGCCGGCCCAAAGGGGAACGGGGGTCTTCTTTCCCGCCCCGCGCCTCCAAGCTGCTCAGTGGAATGCCACCGAGCTAGCTGGGCACGTCGCCGCCTCTCCCGACGACACCTGCCCCTCCCGCGCCTTCTAGCGACGCCACGGAGACGCTGGAGACGCCGTGAGCCCATTCCCCCCCTCCAGAGCTTCCTCCTCCTCCTCCCGTGCTCGTTTCCGTCGCCACCCGAGAACTCGCCGGAGCGCACTGCCGTGCAAGACGTGGCCACCGTGCCCTAGAGCTCAAGCTGCGGTGTCCCTCGTACTCGCCGTCGTCGACTTCCTCTTCCCGAAGCAGGCAGAGCCATGATTTGGAATCAAGCCGCCGCAATCGTCCTCGATCCCTCGCCGGATCCGCGACTCGTCGTCGTCAAATACTCCGGCCACGTTCCCTCCTCGACTCCATCGACTGCACCGTTGCACTCCCTGCGTCTCGGTGAGATTTTCCCCTCAAACCACGACACCTCTCGCCTCCTCTAGCTCTTTCCGCCATGGACGCCGGAGCACAGAGCCGCCATGCTCGTCGTCGATGAGCCTACGCAAAGCTTTCGACCCTTTCACCCTGTCTGTTGTCACCGCAGAGCTCCTCTGGTTCGATCCAGCCTAAAACCGCCCCAAATGGTGCCCCGTAGCCGAGTTCACCTCGAGCCAGCAGCTCCGCCGCCGCTAGGGCTCGTCGTCACCGTCAAACCAGTGCCTCCCAGGTCCCCCACTCGGTTCCATTCGATGCGCAGCACCAAGAGCGAAGTCTCGGTGGTTGCGGCGCTCGATTTGGACCACGGGAGCCCCCTCCCCGTGCAGCGCCGCCGCACTGGTGGCCACCGGTGGCTAGCCGCCGGTGAGGCCACTGTCATTAGGGGTTAACCCCCCTGCTAATTGACCCCAGGTCAATGACAGGTGGGGCCCCCAGGCACTTAACCCCCTGGTTAAGTTTAAACCGTTTCAATTAAACCCATGTGACACTGACACCCCTGGCCCACCAGTCAGACCCCCCCCACGTCAGCATGACCACATGCTGATGCAATAATTGATTTAAATGAATTTCCAGAAAAGCAAAGTGAATTAAAAGAATTCCAGAAATTCCAGAAAATACCCCAAACTTTGGAAATTCATAGAAAATTCATATTAACTCCAAATTGGACAAATAATATATGAAAAATGATCAGGAGAAAATTATCTTTCCAAATATGCAACTTTCAACTATGTTTGAGTTGAATTTAAAATGGGACCAGTAGCATATGTCATTTGGTTTATTTGAATTTAATTCAAATTCAAATCAATTGATTTTGCCACTTGAACCTTGGAATTAAGCTACAATTTAACCACACTTCAGAGGCATATCATACACATTTGAAAATACTTCAAGATGATCAAACTTTATCACATACAACTTGGCTAAGTTGAATTCAAATGTGGAGTTTGAATATGCATTTTAAATGCAATATATTCCACTTAAATGGAATTGCCTCACCCATCAAAACTTATACTTCAAGTTTCAACATTCATTCATGTGCTTGAGCATTGCATTCATATTGATTGCTACTTCGTGCTTTGTTTGTCCAGTAGAGGTGGAACCGGAGCAAGAGGTCACCCCCTTCGCTGAAGATCCAGAAACCGAACCTCGTCAGCAAGGCAAGCAAAACCCCATTGATCATGTCGATAAAATCCCACTTCCCTCTCATGTCTCGCTTATGCATTGTATAGGATGATCACCATGTTACAATTCTACCGCATAGATGAACCCATTCCTTTGCATGACCTATCTTTTGTCATAGTAGTAAGCAAACCACAATCCTAGCAAATGTAGGAGTTGAATGATATCATGTGGCCCCTGCAATGTTACTGCTTATTGCATGCTTAGTGTGATACCATGTTGTTACTGTGATGTGAGTCGGGATGGGAATGATCATATTGATGTTGGTAGAAAAGTGTTGGTGAATCGACCCTAATACAAGGTGAACGATGAGAGGCTGTGTAGGAGTACACGGTGGGTTGTCTCGTTGAACACCGCCCTAGTACGAGTTCTTGTGTGGTGATCCAAGATGAAGAGTACAACCACACATTGGGCTCACTGACCCCTCTCAACTTACTAACTCATCCCTTTCGATGTCCAGATGTCGCAGTAGTTCGGAGTTCTGGTAGGCTTGTGGCCTGAATGCTAAGTGAGAGAACAGCTCACCCGAGACCGGCTTATGCACCACGCACACATCGCTTGGGTCCACTTCGGTAAACCGGCCGGGTTCACGATTGTGGTAACCAACCCAAGTAGGCGGCTTTCTTGGACTAGATAGGCTATGAGGTAACAGTTGTGGTGAGCATCCTCGCTGGCACCCCTTGAATGGTGTCGAGATCAAAGGCGGTAAATGATGGTCATGTGTGTGTAGCGGTACACCCTTGCAAGGTTAACAAAACTATTCGAATAGCCGTGTCCGCGCTAATGGAGTGCTTGGAAAGCTTAGCTTGATTATTAGACAACTTGAACTGGATACTTCTAAAACACACCAAGATAAGTGTGAGTGCTATGGCGTGCTTCCTCGTGGGGAAGTCGAGGAAGGCACCATAGTGGTGTATTAGTTGGTGAAAGTAGTGGACTCGTGTACGCTTCTTACCTCAAAGTCTGGTACTCGTAGTTCAGGATTAGCCAAGTCAAAGATGGCATTTCTGCAAGTGAACCCCACCTCCCTTTACCTTGATACATGTGCATGAGTAGTATAGCTCCTATGTAAGTCTTGCTGAGTAGGCCTTTGTACTCATGTTTGCTTAATCTATGTTTTTGTTGACGCCACTGACCCCGAAGGTGGCTTCTTCATCGAGCTGGACGACTGAAGTTAAGCTAGTCTAGTCCCAGTCAGCAGACTGGTTCCCTCTTGGAGGGCTTTGTGTTTGAATAAGGCTTCTTAAGCCATTTGTTAAACTTGTCTGTACTCAGACATAATTTGCTTCCGCTCTGTGTTGTAATGTTGGATCACATGTATGTGATCTCTGGGTGTACTCTATAAGAGTTATAAATAAAATGTACACTTTGTAGAGAATTGCAATGGTACCTGCTGTTCATACAAGGCATGTGTGCTGCGTGTATGGTTATAACATGCATGTCTTTGTATGGGTTTTCGAGACCTTAGTTGTGTTCTGGCTGGCGGTCTTTCATACACCAAGTGGCCCTTAGATGTGCGCAGCTTGGGGCATCGCGATGCGATTGCTCGAGACTCCGTCTCGTGCACACTTTGTGGTATGATTGAGCCCGCCCTAGACCTCGACTAAGTGATCGTGCTGGAGTAAGTCTATGAAAGAGTTTTGAGATAGTCGATAGTATGGTTGAGGCGACTTGTCTTTGAATATGGGAGTTCACCACCCATATCACTAGACTTGTGTGCGGACGATGAGGACCCATTTCAGTTGATCATCCGGCCTGGATGGGATGCCCCTCACGTACGATGCTTTCCGAGAATGTTCAATGCTTGGCCTTGTCTGCTTAGACAAGTGGGTGCGGTTCTCGGCTCTCCATATGACTATGTCTTCACTGTACTTGCATACGCAAACCCCGGGTCCCGACAGAAACCATCTGTCAAAGGTGGCGTCTTGGTCCCTTGCATTATCTGAGTCCGTTTCGTGGAATCGGCCGGACTCTCGAGTGGTGACAAACTCAGGTATTCAACTCCTAGATTAGAGAAGGTGATGTGAGGGTAGTGCCTTGGTTTCATCCACGTCTCACACCCGCTTGAAGGGTGACAAGAACGAGGCGATAAGTGATGACACGCGTGTGAAGATGTACACCCCTGCAGGGTTAATGAACTATTCGAATAGCCGTGTCCGCGGTTATGGACTACTTGGAGACCTTTACTTGATCATAGACAACTTGAATGGATACTTATAAAACTCGCAAGATAAGCGTGAGTGCTATGGCCTGCTTTCTCGTGGGGAAGTCAAGGAAGTATCCATAGTGGTGTATTGGTTGGAGACTTGGTAGTGGACTCGTGTACGCTTCTTACCTCAAAGTCTGGTACTCGTAGTACAGGACTAACCAAGTCAAAGCTGGCACTTCTGCATGTTGAACCCCACCTCCTTTACCTTGATACTTGAGCATGAGTAGTTTAGTTCTGATGTAAGTCTCGCTGAGTATGACTTTGTACTCAAGTTTGCTTATTCTATGTTTTAGATGAGAACCCGGACTCCGATGGAGTCATGTTCGTGAAGCTCGATGTTGACCTTCGTAGTATAGTTCCAGACAGCAGTCTGGTCCCTCGTGGAAGGGCATGTATGTTTACAAAGCTTCTCTAAGACATTTGTTAAACTTGTCTGTACTCAGACCTAATTTGCTTCCGTTGTATGATGTAATGTTGATCACAGACATGTGATCTTTGTATGCTCTATGTGTAAGTTAATAAAGATACACTTTGTAGAGTTATGTGATGATACCTGCTGTTCATACTAGGCATGTGTGCTGCGTGTATGTTTATAACATGCATGCCTTAGTATGGGTTTTCGAGGCCTTAGTTGTGATCTGGCTGGCGGTCTTTTATACACCAAGTGGCCCTTAGATGTGCGCAGCTTGGGGCATCGCGATGCGATTGCTCGTGACTGTGTCATGTGCACACTTTGTTGTATGATCGAGCCCGCCCTAGACCGCGACTAAGTGATCGGGCTGGAGTAAGTCTATGTAAGAGTTAGGATTCAATCGATAACATGGTTGAGGCGACTAGTCTATGAGTATGGGATTCACCACCCATATGCATCTAGACTTATGAGAGGACGATGAGGACCCATCTCAGATGATCATCCGGCCTGGATGGGGTGCCCTTTACGTCCGATGCTTACCGAGAACGTTCTGTGCTTGGTCTTGTCTGCTTAGACAAGTGGGTACGGTTCTCGGCTCTCCATGTGATTGTATCGTGACTGGAATTACATACGCATATTCCGGGTCCCGACAGACTTGGTATCAGAGCAGGACTCTTTGTAGGATTATTTAACCCTTGGTCGAAGTCGAGTCTAGCATTCTATAGTTATATAGTTACTCTGGGTATAAGGGAACAACGTAAGACTTCTTTTTTTCTCCTTACCCTCATCGATCTGAGTTCTGAGTCACCCTTATCTTTTCTACGGGATGATAGGACTAGGCTCATCTATGTCTTACTAGAACATCTCGTTGAGTGCTTCCTTATAGCCGTAGGATTGTTGTGGTCGTCCAGAGTCTCCGTGTTTTGAGTTCCTTGAGGAAGTTCTGTTCAATCTCCTCGAGGTTGTCTTGCTTTCCATCCCGGTGTAGCCGTTATGCTGCCTGATTTATCCCGTGTTTCTATGAATCATTGCCTTCGCATTATACTCTTTTCCGTCTTCATCATGCCCTTCTTGTCTTTGATTCCATCGTACAACTTGTTCTGATTGTTGATTTTTATCACACAGGATGTCAGGTGGAACTCGTAGTGCTGTTCATCGGAATCGAGACCGTGTTCGGAATCGAAATGATGATGAACCTCTACCACCGCCTTCTGCGGAGGAAATCATGATGGAAGCTGAGAAGAATCAACGTGACCAAACACGCCTTCTGGAGCTCATCGAGCAGAATACCTCACGTCATTGCAATGTGGTTGTGAGCATTCAGGACTTCATCCTCCTCAAGCCACCGGTATTCCAATATTCTTTTGAGCCCCTTGAAGCTGATGATTGGCTCCGTTCCATCGAGCGTAAGCTTGATACTGCACATGTTGCTCCCGATGACCGAGTTATTTTCGCGGTATACTTCCTTGAAGGTGCTGCTCTTCAATGGTGGGAGAACTATGTTGCTATGCAGCCAGATGGTCACCTAGTGACTTGGCAGGAGTTCTGTGTTGCCTTTCGAGGGTACCACATTCTGGATGAACTGATGGAGCGCAAGAAAGAAGAGTTCTGCAATCCGACTCAAGGAGAGATGTCCATTCATGAGTATGTGAGAGAGTTCAACCGTCTTGCTCGGTATGCCCAAGATGAGATCACCACCGATGTTAGAAAGCAGGCAAGGTTCCGTAAGGGACTTAGCCCCATCCTTCGCCATGATCTCAACCTCCTTGAATTTTCCACCTTTGAGGATTTATTCAACAGATCCTTCAGAGCTGAGCATGGCAATGAAGTGTTCGAAGAGTCCCGCAAGCATGATCTTGAGCTTGCCCCTTCTTCTAGTTCGCCCCCTCAGAAACGCCGAATTTGGATTCCAACCCGTGCCATACCTCAAAACCTTCTCCAGATGCCACCACCAAATCTATGCCATCCACCTCAACACATTGTTCCTCCCAGGAATGATGGTGTGCAATAGGGTAGTCCTGCTCCCAGCAATTCAGGCAGGATGTGTTTCACGTGTGGTCTGACAGGCCATTACTTCCGACAATGCCCTACAGTGTTGGTGGCACCACGTCGACCTACTCATAAGCCTCCAAAGAAATCCACCACCAAGACCTTTCAAGCAAAGCCTTCATCCACTAGTAGTGGTTGTGTGAACCAAATCTCAGTTGAGGAAACCACTGCAGCTTCCGACGTCATCCTTGGCACACTCCCAGTCAATCATGTTCCCTCCTCCGTTCTTTTCGATCCAGGAGCATCTCATTCATTCATGTCGGAGAGTTATGCACTTCGTCATGAGTAAGTTGTTTGCAAAAGCTTTGCCAAGCAAACATCTTCCTTTTTGTTAGCATTTGCACTTCATGACTAATAACATGTTCTTTCAAAATCTTCAAATTGTTTCATTATAAAGAGAAAGAGCAAAGGTAAAAGTTATTAGTTGTCCTTTGACCAAGGATATGTTTTCCATAATTTGATGAGTTTTCTCAGCCCTACTTTTGATTATAATTGTTATTACTTTCTTATAAGGGCCTTATAAGTTGAGGTTGCTATTGAGGATGCTTGAGTTTGATGAGGGAACCTTGATGCTTCTTGTCCATATTTTATTTATCGACACTTCACTCTCTAAACTTGTGGTCATGTTTGCGGAGGTCAGTATTCTCTTGGGGACAAGCGAGGTCTAAGCTTGGGGGAGTTGATACGTCCAAAATGCAGCACTATTTTATATAGTAATTATTTCTTGTTCATTGATATATTTCATGTTATGATGCTGTTCTTATGTTGTTTTGGCTTATTTTACACAGTTTGCAAATTTCCGATGCCGAAGCAGCAGACGCAGGATTCAGCGGTAAAAAGTGGACGCTGAGTTGCTGAAGAAGAATACCTCCAAATTACCTGAAAATAGACGGAGGAAATTTTTCAGAAGATTAACAAAGACACGCCGAAGAGGGGCCAGAGGGGGGCCACGGGGTGCCCAGGCGGCCACCCGGCGCGGCCCACACCCTGGCCGCGCCGGGACGGCGCCTGGACCCCTGGGGCCACTCCCGGCTCCCCCCTTTGGCCTATATATCGCTCATATATAAAAAGCCCTAAAACAGAGAGAGTTTTCGGAGTTCCGCCGCCGCTCCGTGGCGGGAACCTACAGAGAAGAAAAGACATCTCCGGTGGGAAGATTCCGCCGGGGAGAACACCTCCCGGAATGGGGATCGTCGCCATCGTCACCACCATCGTCACGGGCATCATCGAGATCATCATCAACATTATTCCCAACATCAGCACCATCTCCACCACCATCCAATCTCACCTCACAAGTTCAACTTGTGTTCTAATCCGTACTATCTATCATCTCTACTCTACCGGTGTTGATTACTACCGTGTGATGAATGCTATTGAGTTTTGTTGGAGAATTATCATTGTTTCCAGATTGTTTATCATATATTTATCCCCTCTGATCATGATCTCCTTTATATCTTGTGAGTAGTTACTTTAGTTCTTGAGGACATGGGAGAAGTCTAGTTGCTAGTAGTCATATGATGTTGAAGTAATATGTGTTGTTTGATATTTAAGTTGTGTTGTTATTTTCCTAGTGGTGTTGTGTGAGTCGAACACTCAACACTTCGCCTTATTAAGGACCTAGGGGAATACATTGTGTACAAAGAATGATTACGGTGGGTTGCCGGAGTGACAGAAACCTGAACCCCAGTGTGATCTCTTTTGCACAAGGGAACAATGGATCATCGATCATATTGCTATGGTTAGGCTTTCGCCTTACTTAATATCTTATAGTTGCGGATGCTTGCAAGGTGTTTAATAATAAGAGTGCACTTATCTTAGTCTAGAGGGTGCACTAGCATAGATCCACCCACTCAACACTTATCAGCACAACACATAGTACCAATGCGGAATATGGCGAAAGCACATGACTATTTCTCCCGTGTGTCCTCAAGAACATTTTAGCCTTTATAAGTTCAGTTGCTAGGCCTATCCTTTTCTCAAAAGGATCGGGCCACTTGTTACTCCTCAGTGCTCTTTACTTTGCTCGCTTTTACCTTCTTTCCGCTTATATCGAAAACCCCTAAAAAGTTATCCTTCAAGTTCCTGCAGTTATTTCTTTATCAAAGTCACTTACCAATACCTTCTGCTCCTCGTTGGGTTCGACACTCTTATTTATCCAAAACGATACAAAATATCCCCTACAGTTGAGGGTCATCAACACCTACTTATCATCGCTGGAGTCCTACGGGAGACAAACTACATAGGGGAAATTTGTTGTTATCCTACATCTCACCTTCCACTTGTGGTATCCAACGAAGGGAGAGAAGCCATTATCCTCTCTCGCGTATCACCGTCGCGCTTACAAGATCTGGAGCACCAGAAGACCTCTTCCTAGCACCCTGCCAGAGGGAGGATCGACCTCCGAGAGCTTCTCGACCACCATGGACTCCTCCCAGATGTGCCGTGATTAGTCCTCCTTGGACCATGGGTCCATGACCAGTAGCTATGTGATGTCTTCTCTCCAATCTTCTGCTTCAATTATTACCCCTTGTGAGCTTCCCTACATGATCAACGCATTTATGTAATATTTTTGTTGTTGCTATGTTGTGTTTACTGGGATCCGATGGATTATGAGATTATGTTCAGATCGTGATGAGTTATATATTTGGTTCTCCTTTTATATTTTCTTCTTGAGTAATTCTTGCATGTTCTCCCTTACTTTTTATTGCTTTGGCCAAGTAGTAGATAGTAACTCCAAGAGGGAGCATTTATGCATGATTGTGGGTTCATGCCCCCCCGATGTCTAGCTTGAGTGACAGAAATATGAGACTAGGGGATGTGTTGTTGCCACTAGGGAGAAAACAAGGTTCTTGTAATCGCGGTTGCAAGGATTGTTTACCTTACACAAAGTTTGTTAATGCAGTTGCATGTTGCTTTGGGTTTACACTTTGGGCCGGGCTCGCAACTTAATACCAGCGAGATGTTCTGGATATATATCTCAAGGTGGATGATTAGTGAATAGATGCAGATGGATTTCGGTCTACTTGTCTTGGCGCACTGCCCATCCTTTTGAACCTCTAGCTTTCTGATACGTCCCAAACGTATCTATAATTTCTGCTGTTCCATGCACTTTTATGTGACATTCCTACATGTTTTGTTACACTTTTATATCATTTTACACATATTTGGACTAACCTTCTAACTTCTGGAGGAATCTTCCGGAACCATCGAAGGAGAGCCGGAGGGGGCCACCTCCCTCCTAGGCGTCCAGGTGGCGTGGCCCCAACCCTAGTCGCGCTACCAGGGCGCCTTGGAGATGGGGCCCACTCCCGGTGCCCCCTTCGGCCTATTTTTACCCTTCATCTAGAAAACCTTTGAGGAGGATTGTCAGAACCCCAACTAGGGTAAGTGCTAGGGTTTGTTTGTGCCCTTTGCATCATGCAAAAATTCAAATGAAATTCAAAAATGGGGAAAAGAAAAGCCCTGAGAAATTAATTCAAATGGCCAAATAAAAATCTTTTTCCAAAAATCATTTGAGTATTTGGAAAATTCCTATAAATGATGGTGATCATTTTAAAAGTGGTTTGGGTTCATTCCCATGCCCATGGAATATTTAAAAATTCAAAATGTGCCCTGGAAATTAAATTTGACCCCTATTTGATTTGAACTTCAAATGTTTTGAATTTCAAAAATGCTCAAATTCTACAAGTGACTTTCTACTGGTCACCTAGGATTTGTAAAAATGTTTGGGAATTTTACTAAAATTCCTAGCTATTTAATACTGAGGCAAAACAAAATAACAGACAAAGAAAAGAAGAAGAAAAAGAACTAAAAAGATAAAAACAGAAACAGGGGACTTACCCCTTACCTGAGGCCCACTTGGCCTTTGGCTTGGGCTAGCCCAGCCGCACCTCCCCTGTCGTCTACCTCGTGAAAGAAGGCAGAGGCGTGGAGGGCATGCCGAGGCCAGGGCGCCACCTCCTGCTTGGCCAGCGCAGATGCCCTCCCCTCCTCTATCTCTCTCGCCTGGAGACGCTTGGAAGCCCCAGCTCCCCTTTCCCCACCTCTGGTCCTCTTCCTCGTCTCCCTCACATGAACCCGCGCACACCCCGTAGCACACGCCGAAGCGCCGAAGAGGAGATCCCGTGGCCACCGTGCCCTTCAAGCTCCGCCGCCATGTCCAACGTCCTCCCCTCCTTCGACTTTGTCGCCCTGCACCGTTGATTCGAGCCGGGAGCCTTCTTAGACGACGCGAGCCTCGAGTCTTCGCCGCCGGCCGCCGCAGCTCCGACGCCAAATTAAGCTTCGCCCGCTCCATCTCCGGCTCCGACGAGGCCTCCATCGCGCTTAGGGTGAGAAGATACGCTGTTTCCCCCTTCTTGTTGTCCTCCCCGCGTTCTGAGTCGTCGTTCCGGCGAAGCCCGAGCTCCGGCAGCCGCCTCCGTTGAACAAGCCGTCGCCACAGTGCTCGTTTTTGAACCCCGCCTGCTGCCCGAGACGCGCGAGCTCTCTAGCTACGCCCTGGTACCCTTTTACCCCTCTCCCACGCACGTTTTCGCCATCCCCGTCGCAACAGTGCCAGGGCCGCCGCGCCATGTTGAAGTCGGCGAGGCTCCGGCCACCCCAGAGCCTCCCCGTGGGCACTGGGTGACGCGGGTGACCTCGGGCATCCCTCTGGTGGCCTCAGCGAGCTCTCCAGTGGCCGGAATCGCCACTCCGGCGAGGCGCCGCCGCGTCTAGTGACGCCGCTGTTGAGCCGCCGGCAGCCCAGGCCATTAGGGCCCTTAATCACGTGCTAATCCCCCCTGGGGTCTATGACAGTGGGCCCCTAGTTTCTCTAATTAAACACAATTTAATTTAAACCACGGGTTTAATCCCAGAGCCACTGATAGCATGGCCCAACTGGTCAGCCCCCTGCTGACGCCATGCTGATGCAGTGCTGATGCAATAAATGGAATTAAAAGAATTAAAGAAAACAGAGAAAAACCAAAAAATGAATTAAACTTTGGAAATTCATAGAAAATCCATACTAACTCCAAATTAAACATATAATATATGAAAAATTATCAGAAAAATGCAAGGATTAATACTATGCAATTTGTTTTCATGTTTGACCATTTTAAAATGGGTGAACAGTAGCAAATGTGTATATGGCTTAATTTGAATTTGAATTTGAAGTTTGAATTTGCATTTCAAATGCAATATACTTCAATTAAGATGAATATGCTACAAACCAGTACCATTCACATCATGGACAAACTTATCATGTGCTTGTGTTTTTTTACTTCCAAAGTTGTCCCCCCTTGTTGATGATTGCCTCCGATGACAGACGTTCCGAGACGGTGATCACCCCCGAAGGAGAAGACCACCGATAAGACCCGTGTATCGTCAGCAAGGCAAGAAAACCCCATTGATCATGTCTATAAAATCCTACTTCCCTCTCAGTCTCGCTTATGCATGTTTAGGAGATCACCGAGACACGTTCTTTCGCATAGTTGAACCCATTCCGATGCATGACCTATCATTTTGTCACCGTATTAAGCAAACCACAATCCTAGCAGATATAGGAGTTGAATGATGAGCATGTGGCCCCTGCAACTGTTACTTCTTATTGCTTCTTAGTGATACAATGAGGATGTTATGATTGTGAGTCGGGATGGAATGAACAAAGTGGTGCTGATGATAACATGTTGGTGAATCCACCCTAAACAAAGGTGAACGATGAGAGGCTGTGTAGGAGTACACAGTGGGTTGTCTCGTTGAACACTGCCCTAGGCCCCGAGTTCCTGTTTTGTGATCCAAGACAAAGAGTATAATCACATGTAGGGTTTATGGGAGCCCCGTTTGGCCTCTTTACGTACCCGATCCGGTCCAGGAGTTGCACTAGATTCGGGCTTTCCATTTGACCTAAATATAGATATGTGGGTGGACCTGTGAGGTAGTGAAACCATCTGTCAAAGGTGGCGTCTCGGTCCCTTGCATTATCTGAGTCCGTTTCGTGGAACCGGCCGGACTCTTGAGCGGTGACAAACTTAGGTAGTTGACTCCTGGATTAGAGAAGGTGATGTGAGGGTAGTGCCTTGGTTTCATCCACGTCCGGCACTCGCTTGAAGGGTGACAAGAACGAGGCGATAAGTGATGACACGCGTGTGAAGATGTACACCCCTGCAGGGTTAATGAACTATTCGAACAGCCGTGTCCGCGGTTATGGACTACTTGGAGACCTTTACTTGATCATAGACAACTTGAATGAATACTTATAAAACTCGCAAGATAAGTGTGAGTGCTATGGCGTGCTTCTTCGTGGGGAAGTCGAGGACGTACCCATAGTGGTGTATTGTTTGGAGACTTGGTAGTGGAGTCGTGTACGCTTCTTACCTCAAGTCTGGTACTTGTAGCACAGGACTAGCCAAGTCAAAGCTGGCACTTCTGCATTTTGAACCCCACCTCCTTTACCTTGATACTTGAGCATGAGTAGTTTAGTTCTGATGTAAGTCTTGCTGAGTACGACTTTGTACTCACGTTTGCTTATTCTATGTTTTAGATGAGAACCCGGACCCCCGATGGAGTCACCTTCGTGAAGCTTGACGTTGACCTTGGTAGCATAATTCCAGACAGCAGTCTGGTCCCTCTTGGAAGGGCATGTATGTTTACAAGGCTTCTCTAAGCCCTTTGTTAAACTTGTCTGTACTCAGACCTAATTTGCTTCAGTTGTATGATGTAATGTTGATCACAGACATGTGATCTTTGTATGCTCTATGTGTAAGTTAATAAAGATACACATTGTAGAGTTATGTGATGATACATGCTGTTCATACTAGGCATGTGTGCTGCGTGTATGTTTATAACATGCATGTCTTAGTATGGGTTTTTGAGACCTTAGTTGTGATCTGGCTGGCGGTCTTTTATACACCAAGTGGCCCTTAGATGTGCGCAGCTTGGGGCATCGCGATGCGATTGATCGTGACTCTGTCACGTGCACACTTTGTTGTATGATCGAGCCCGCCCTAGACCCCGACTATGTGATCGGGCTGGAGTAAGTCTATGTAAGAGTTAGGATTCAATCGATATCATGGTTGAGGCGACTTGTCTATGAATATGGGATTCACCACCCATAATCATTTAGACTTGTGAGCGGACGTTGAGGACCCATCTCAGTTGATCATCCGGCCTAGATGGGATGCCCCTCATGTTTGATGCTTTCCGAGACTGTTCTGTGCTTGGCCTTGTCTGCTTAGACAAGTGGGTACGGCTCTCGGCTCTCCATGTGATTGCATCTTGACTGGAATTACATACGCTAACCCCGGGTCCCGACAAGGATCCCGCATTACGAATTTCTTCTTTGAAGATCGGGAGCACCAGAAGACCCCTTCCCGGCACCCTGCCGGAGGGAGGATTGACCTCCGGGACCCTCTACACCACCATGGACGCCTCCCAGATGTTCCTTGAGTAGCCCCCCTTGGACCATGGGTCCGTGATCAGTAGCTATGTGATGTCTTCTCTCCACCCTTGTTCTTAAATGTTTTAGGCCTTGTGAGCCTCCCTACATGATCAAGGAACCTATGTAATTTTCCTAGTGTTGTTATGCCGAGTTTGCTGGGATCCGATGGATTATGAGATTATGTTCAGATTGTGATGAGATATATATTTGGTTTACCTCTTATATTTTGTTCTTAGTAATTCTTGCATGTTCTCCGTTGTTGTTTATATCTTTGGGAAAGTAGTAGATAGTAACTCCAAGAGGGATCATTATGCATGATTGTGGGTTCATGCCCCCCGATGTCTAGCTTGAGTGACAGAAACATGAGACTAGGGGATGTGTTGTTGCCACCATGGAGAAAACAACGGTGCTTGTAACCGTGGTTGCAAGGATTGTTTACCTTATGCATAGATTGTTAATGTAATTGTCTGTAGCTTTCAGTTTACACTTTGGGTGGGGCTCGCAACTTAATACCAGCGAGATGTTATGAATAGATATCTCAAGGTGTATGATTAGTAGTAGATGCAGATAGATTTCGGTCTACTTGTCTTGGCATACTTCCGATGCTATTGAGCACTCTTACTTTCAAGTAGCATAATTAGCATTGCGGTGCGTTT
Source organism: Bromus sterilis (assembly GCA_950022295.1). NCBI lineage: Eukaryota > Viridiplantae > Streptophyta > Magnoliopsida > Poales > Poaceae > Bromus > Bromus sterilis. Next base: position 337,528,010 of record OX465596.1, on the reverse strand, counting down.
ATAATTCTGTTAATTGCCCAGTTGTAATTTGTTCACCCAGCTTAGCTATTTTATCGTCTTTTCGGAGAGAGACATCACTAGTGAACATCACGGGACTCCGGTCCATATTTCCACCATTTTTTACACCTCCACTTTATTTTCCTGGTTTTACTTTCAGTTGCAATTATCACTACCACTATCATTATCTCTTGCGTTTGATCCTTTGTAAATGGCAAGGCCGGAGGGATTGACAACCCCTCTTTACTCGTTGGGAGCAAAGTTGTTTTTTATGTGTGCAGGTCCAGGTTAAGAGAGCAATATCATTCAAACGGCGCATTGCTCACTTTATCACCTACTTGTCGATCCTTGGATTCCTCCTGGTTCGATAAACCTTACTGTCCTCATGTAAGGGTAATTTGCCGTTATCAACATCTCTACCTTCCACTTGGGGTAACCAACGAGGAGCACAACTTCAGTGCCATCAAGCATAATTTCTGGCGCCGTTGCCGGGGACTCCACTCTTCAAGATAGGGGAGTTGAACACTATCCTTTACCTTTGCTTTTTAGTCTTGTTAGTTTATTTTATCATTTTTGTCTTAGTGTCCTTTATCAAAAACCACAAAAAAATTGCTTGTCTTGTTCTTGCTTGCTGTTACTATTATGGGTACCACTAAAAACACTAAGTTGTGTGACTTCACTAGTCACAACAACAATGATTTTATCTTCACTCCTATTGATACACCTGCCACTTCAGCAGCTTCTTATGAAATTAAACCTGCTTTACTAAACCTTGTTATGAAAGAACAATTCTCTGGTGCTGGAGATGATGATGCTTTACACTTGAATAACTTTGTTGAACTTTGTGATATGAAAAATTACAAAGAAGTAGAAGGTGATGTTGTTAAGGTTAAGATTTTTCCTTTCTCCTTGAGAGGAGGAGCTAAAATCTAGTTTCAATCCCTGCCTAGGAATAGCATAGATTCTTGGGATAAGTGCAAGGATGATTTTATTGGGAAGTACTACCCACCTGCTAAAATTATCCAATTGAGGAGTAACATTATGAATTTTAAGCAATTGGATATTGAACACATTTCCCAAGCTTGGGAACTCGCATGAAATATCTTGTTAAAAACTGCCTTACACATGGTTTGACTACTTGGATGGTTATCCAGACTTTTTATGCACGCTTGAACTTTACCTCACGGAACCTGTTAGATTCGGTCGCGGGAGGAACCTTTATGTGAACAACACTTGGTGCTGCCACAAAATTATTAGATGAGATGATGACAAACTATTCCCAATGGTACACCGAAAGAACTCCAACATGTAGGAAGGTAAACTCTGTCGAGAAGATCTCCTCCCTAAATTAAAAAGTTGTTATGATCATGAATTTACTTACTAAGCAAGCTCATATTGATCCTCATGATGTTCCTTTGAATTCTTTGGTTGCTCAAGAGAAAGTTGATTTTAATTTTATCTCTAGGAACAATTTCATTAATAATGTCTACATGAGTAATTTTGGTAGCAATCCTAGACCGTTCCCAACCAAAAACTATGGGAACAACAACACTTATCCTAGCACCAAAAATTCCACTTCTTAGTTAGAGAGCATTCTTAAGGACTTTGTCACTTCTCAAAAATCCTTCAACAAGACTGTAGAAGAGAAATTAGAAAAACTAGATATCCTCTCTTCGAAGGTTGACAATATAGCTCATGAGGTAGAGTTGCTTAAGATTAGAACTTCTCCCCTTGAGGAGAGCAAAACTACACCCATGAATCTCATCCAAGTCCAAATTAATGAGAATATTAGAATGCTAGACAAAGGAAGAGGAAGATAGAATTAACAGCCTTCCTACACACACTACTATCTCCACTATACATGTTGAGGATATCAAAACTTTTAGCACCCAACACTTCCCTAGTCCCACTTGAACTATTAATGGTGATGCTAAAACCTCAACCGTAGAACAAGAAGTTCCTATCACTCTAGAGACTACCAAACCTATGATTAATGGTAGTGATCTTGATTTTGACAATTGTAGTTGATGTCTATGCACGCTTCTATTCTTGTAGACTATGTTGGGTCTTGATGGCATGGAAGTGATAATGGCTTCTCTCCCTTAGTTGGTTACCCAAAGTGGAAGGTGAGACGTAGGATAGCAACAAATTTCCCTTAGTGAAGATACCGAGGTTAATAATCGAACCAGTAGGACTCCGATAGTTATAAGTAGGTGGTGAAGCGAGCAACGCGCCGTTTGAGATATTGCTCACTTAACCTGGACCTGGACACGACACAAATAACTTTGCTCCCAACGAAGTTCAAAGAGGTTGTCAATCTCTCCAGCCTTGTTATTTACAAAGGATCAAACACAAGGAATAATGATAATGGTCATAGCAGCTAGAAACTAAAAGCAGGAAATAAATTGAGCGTGTAAACAGTGATGAGAATATGGACCGGTGTCCCGTGATGTTCACTAGTGATGTCTCTCTCCCAAACGACAATAAAACTGCTATGCGATTAAAAACGCACCGCAATGCTAACTATGCTACAAAGAAAGGACGAGGCTTAAAAGCATGGGCGGTACGCCAAAATAAGTAGACCGAAATCCAACTGCATCTAGTACTAATCATCCACCTTGAGATATCTATCCAGAACATCTCGCTGGTATTAAGTCGCGAGCCCCACCCAAAGTGTAAACCCAAAGCAACAGACAACTGCATCAAAAAGAACTTTGCGTAAACTAAACAATCCTTGCAACCGTGGTTACAAGCACCGTTGTTTTCCCCCTTGTGGCAACACCACATCCCCTAGACTCGTGTTTCTGTCACTCAAGATAGTCATCAGGGGGCATGAACCCACAATCGAGCATAACATTCCCTCTTGGAGTCACTACCTACTACTTGGCCAAAGCCATAAACATCAATGGAGAACATGCAAGAATTACTCAAGAACATAAATATAAAAGATAAGAACCAAATATATTACTCAATCACAAACTGAACATAGTCTCATAATACATCAGATCCCAATAAACTCAGCATAGCAACAACAGAAAATTACATATGTGCCTCGAGCATGTAGGGCAGCTCATGAGGTCTAATCCATGAAGAGCAAAGAGGGGAGGAGAACATCACATAGATACTGATCACGGACCCATGGTCCAAGGTAGACTACTCACGGATCATCCGGGAAGCATCCATGATGGAGGAGAGGCTCCCGGAGGTCGATCCTCCCTCCGGCAGGGTGCCGGGAAGAGGTCTGGTGGCGCTCCCGATCTTGGAAGTGCGGCGGCGGCGGAACAGAGGCGAGGTCGCGAAAAAGGGTTCTGTCTTCGGAAGAATCCCGTCACGGAGAATATATAGGCGGAAGGGGGGCCAGGGGGGCAACCAGGTGTCCAGGCGCGGCCAAGCCCTTGGCCACGCCACCAGGGCTCCTGGACCCTTGGTCGTGGCCCTCTGGCCCCACCCAGGTGATTCCGGAAAGATCTTTTGCACTGATTTTTTATCTGATTTTCCTGAATTTTTGGAGCACTTTTAATATGGGGGAAACCTGAAATAGAAAAACTACAGAAAACAGGAACTAGCACTGTGGTGTACTGAGTTAATAAGTTAGTCCAAATATGATCAAAAGTGTATGAAAGTGTATCTAGATCATGGCAATATCGCACAAAACATGCATGGAGCAAGTAGAAATTATAGATACGTTTGGGACGTATCAGGCCTCCAAGTGCAGAGGTTTGTAGGACAGCAGCAATTTCCCTCAAGTGGATGACCTAAGGTTTATCGAACTCAGGGAAGTAGAGGTTGAAGATGGTCTCTCTCAAGCAACCTTGTAATTAAGATACAAGAAGTCTCTTGTGTTTCCAACACACCTAATACAACTTGGAGTTGTATAGGTGCACTCGTTCGGCGAAGAGATGGTAAAATATGGGTGATAGGTGTGGCAAAGCAAGGTAATATAAATCTGTAATAAAAATTGCAGCAAGCGAACAAGTAGTAAACATGAGCACAAACGATATTGCAATGGTAGAAACAAGGCCTAGGCTTCATTCTTTCACTAGTGGAAACTCCCAACAACATTAACATAGTCTAATCACATGATATTTCCACTAAAACCACCATTGGAGATGTACTCGGAGGTCATTCCTTTGTGGTCAAGAAAGGACGAGAATTGTGTAGTTTGTAGTTCTCATCTTCAGATTTCCCAATGTCATTGCGGCCATCCAAAGAGAGTACCACAATCACCACAACATATCTCAAAGATAGTCAATGACAAGCACCAAGAGACTCTTAATCTTCAATCCACACACAAAAGAGGAAATCACTCATGAAAATGTTCTTCTAACCCATGTCCAATAGACCGCTGTCACCATGGTCTCGGGGATTATACTAGATAAATACAAGTGAGTACATCAAATCCAATACATAGAATAAGGGGAAACATCATGGGATCATCCTAGATTAACATAGCCTATGATCACAATCAAGATCACATCATGCGGGAGAGAATTAACCACATAGCTACTATAGAAGGCCTCAGCCCTGAGGAGGAACTACTCTCGCATCATGGAAGGAGGAAGCAACGTCGATGGAGATGAATCCGGGGGCACTTCCCTGTCTCGGCAGGGTGCCGGCACAGGAATTCTGTTTCCCCAAATCTTATCGGCGATGGCGGCGGAGATCGGAAATGCTTTTGGAAAAAGTAGTTCTATGATTAGGGTATTCTCCGCGGGGGTAAAAATAGGGCCAAATGGGGGCACCAGGGGTGGTCCCAGTCGCCGAGGCGGCGTGTGGCCTAGGCGCGGACTCCCCCTAGGCCGCGCCGGGTGGCCGCCTGGGTGAAAGCTGGCCCCCCTCCGTCTCTCCTTCGGGCGTATGGAGTCTTCTGGAACGCTGATTTTTTGTATATTTTTCCCGGAATTTTTTGGGCACTTTACTAAAGTGGAAACCTGAAATACAAGAACAACAAAAAAATAGGAACTGGCACTATGGTGCACTGAGTTAATAGGTTAGTCCAAATATGATCAAAAGTGTATGAAAGTGCATCAAAAGCATAGAAATATCACCCAAAACATGCATGGAGCAAGCAGAAATTATAGATACGTTTGGGACGTATCAACATCCCCAAGCTTAATTCCTGCTCGTCCTCGAGTAGGTAAATGATAACAAGCATAATTTCTGTGGTGACATGCTACCAACCATATAAGAACTTTAGGTAAGGCAAGCAAGATATGCAATTCAAATCAAGTCATAACAGGCAAGAGTTTATATTTGGCATTGAAACAAGCAACATAAGGACATAAAGGTGCAAGATCTCTCGTTGTCCGTGACTCGAATGTCTCCAAATGGTGTTTGTGTGCAAGAAGTGGGAGATGGGTTTAGAGCATAAAACATACTATTTATCTTAGTTGAGAACTCAATCTAATAAAGTTTCACACTTGGTCTCCTTTGAAATCTTATCTCGACTCGTCCACGTCCGACTAGCCAGGTACAAGTCAAACTGATCCACTCCCTTTCGGCTTTTTGAGCACTCATGCAATGGATGAGCGTAAGAAAGAAAGTTGACACTTAAACGGCAAAAGAGAATAATGATGGGGAAGGAATACAAAAAGGTGTGAAAGTCTGACATCTATGAGTACAATCATAGGCGAGAGAAAGCCAAATAAAAGATATGATGTGAGGAGTAGGGATTGCCATGCAACGGATGCACATGCGAGCTATGGAAAGCTCTCCAATGGAGCTACTGGGGGTGCATCCAACTTGCTTGCTCAAGAAGACCTAGAGCTCATTTGAGGAGGCTCATCATTGGAATATACAAGCCAAGTTCTATAGTGTAAGGTCCCCACATAGTTATATGCATGTATGATAATCTCTATGGAGTACAAAGTATATAAGAGGGAGTACGAGTGTGGATCTCTCAAAAGGAATAGTAGTGTGCCCCCTTCTCTCTTTTTATTTTATTTTCTATTTTTTCTCTCTCTTTTTTTATTTTGTGTGGCCTCAATGGACCTTTCTATTTATCTCTCATTTGTCCTCTTTGGGATCTTTTGTTTTGTCCTCTTTGGAATCTTTTCCTCACTTTAGGGGCAACACTCTATATATTACGAGAAGTATAGAAGATATTTCACACTTTACAAAAGTACTCAACATAAAGAAGATATGAAACTATCATGATGTATGCAAATGTATGCCTCTGCCAGTGTAGCAAGATATGCAATGATACTAGCGCTTCATGTAGCAATTATTAGGGCAAGGCCCAACTATCACGCGGCTCATCGATCAAGCAAAAGCATATATGACATGAATATCAAGTCATGAGAAGGTGGATGTTGCATGGCAATGTATCTCGGAAAGGCTATGGAAATGCCTTGTAGGTAGGTATGGTGGATGTTTTGAGGAAAGATATAATGATTCTTATGATGACAGAGCGTATCATGCCAAGGGTTTAGATGCACCGACGAAGTATGCACCAACTCTCGAGGTGAGAAAGGGCAATGCACGATACCGAAGAGGCTAGAAAAATATTGATGGTGGAAGTGTCAACAATCGAATAATTACATTAGTCCGAAGAATTCATGCACTTATTATCGGTAACTCTCAATCTAACCAGGAGGTTCACAAAGAGACAAGTACCCCGAGGAGGATTGTATGGGGGTTTGGTTATCCTTGCGCATCCTCGACTCAAGGTACGTGAGTCTACTCTAATATTCGATCTCTCCAGAGATTAGTGATCCATCTAGTAGATAGAGTTCTCAAATAGTTTTGTAGTTTTTCAAAAATAAACACGGATTTCCCAAAATACGACATCTATCACTAATAGGCTAGAGCTCTTGACACTAAAAGTTCAAACATTACTCAAGACAATACCTCAAAACGATTGCAAGTTACTACTACAATTGAATATCAACCTCAATTACCTACTTCAAGTCAAGACACACAACTCAGTGCAACAAGACAACTATCTAAACAAGATAAACATGAAAACTCAAGAGGGTTCCTAGAACAACCTAACAAAATCTCTTAAAATAATAAGCATGAAAACTAAGAGCTAAGCATGACAGCAGCTATGAACCAGATATAGAAAACACACAAAAATAAAGGTAAGCATGCAAGCCTATGTTGTGTTCTACAATGGAAAGGAGAGTGTTTCTCTCCCAAACAATGAAGGCTAGGATACAACTTGTTATGAATAGCAAGCAAAAAAAACAAACTAGAAATTAAAAAGCGAGACGCTCCAAGTCTAACACAAAACATATGAAGCGATAAAAATATAGCATGGAGAAGGATGAACTGATTATTGTTGATGGAGAAGGGGATGCAATGGGGCATCCCCAAGCTTAGATGCTTGAGTCTCCTTGGATATTTCTTGGTGGTGCATGGGGACATCCCCAAACTTGAGCTCTTGACACTCCCGAACCTACTTTCATCATCTTCCTTCGCATACTTGAAAACTCCCTTCATACGAAACTCATCACAAGCTGATTAGAGTAGTTAGTACCTATGATAAAATAATTTTTGTCCACTGGAAATAAAGATATTCTTGAAGATCTACTGTTTCTCAAGATTTCCAAAAAGTTTTTTCAAAGAAAAAGCAAGTTTAAGGTTTGCAAAACAAAGAAAACGCAAAACGTGGAAGAATCTGTGAAAAATAGACCAGCAGGTGGTAAATAATTTTTTCGGGGTACTTATGAAACTCAAATAAAAAAACTCAGAAAGGATGCACGAAAGCCAATTGTATGGAGCATTCTGTCAAAAAACTTCAGATCAAAAAGATGATCTGGTGATTTATGGTCAATTTTTCTTTCAAGGGGACATAATATGTTTCTGGACAGCATGTCACAACTTTTGAACTTTCTTGCAATCGGAGGCTAAAACTTGGCACAAAGCTTGAAAATAAAGATACAATGATGTTGCTACAGTAGTAACAAGCACCAAGACACACACGAAAACGGAAAGAACAAACTGAAAGAGAAGATAACATGGGGTGCCTCCCAAGAGCTCTTTCTTTATAGCCATAAAGATAGGCTTAAATTTTTAATGAAGCTCTCGTAAGAATAAGAGTTTAAGAACAAAGGAGAGCATCAAGAAGAAAATGCCAACAAAATTTAAGTCTACCCCACTTCCTATGCAAAGGTATCTTGTAGCGGAATAACTCATTAAAGCATAAAGATATTAGCATAGGAAGGGAAAACAAGTGCAACTTTGAAACTTTCAACATAGAGAGAGAAATCTTGATAAAATTGAGATATATATAAGCATGAGTTCCCCTCTCATAATAATTTTCAGTGGCATCATGAATAAACTCAACAATATAAGTATCACATAAAGCATTGTTACCATGATCAACATGCAAAAAGGTATTCTTACTAACAAAATAATTATCAATTATCACATCACTAATGGGTAAAGGATTTGCAATCCCATCATCCCCAAGCTTGGAGCTTTCCATATCATCATTCTCAGAGTTGGTACCAAAAAGGTTTTCAAGATCATAATTAGAATTATCATCATTTTCCCAATCACAAAAAGTAACACGCATATCATAATCAAAATCATCTTCAATAGTGCCTAAGGACTTATCATCAGGATAATAATGAAGGCAATAAAGTTCACCATCTTCTTTAAACTTACAACCGTTAGGATAAAAGTTGATGAGAGGAATATGCTCAGGCCAGGTTGATACAAATTCTTCTTCCTTTTTTGTCCTCATCCTCCTCCTCTTCTTTTTCTTCTTCTTCACCTTAGGAGGGAGTGGTTGGAGAGGAAGCTTCTCCACATATCCTGGTTTATCATTAGAAACAATAGGGGGAACTTGGGAGAAAATCTCATTTTTATTAGTGGAAACATAAGAGACATTTTATACTTTGGTAAAGTTCCCTCCTTTCTAATCTTTCTTATGTAATCATTATCATGGAAATTATAAACAAAATAGGGATGGCATTTCTGCGAAGTGTTATTTATTCCCAAAGCATGAACATCTAGCCAAGAAGTCTTTTCTAATAAATCTTCACAAATAAAAAATAACATAAATTCATCATAAAGATCAGGGGTTGTGACACCCCCAAAATCAATCCGTGTATAGTAATCATACACGCAGGGTACACGGCTGAGATTAGGGTGCCACGGTGAGAATATCACAGCACAACACTAAACACAAAAGGATAAAAATATATATTACAATACCAGGGATCACGAGGATCCGAATACATAAGTCATACAAGCCATAATATCTCAGTACAGACATAGTTAGTCAAGTTTTGCCTTAAGAAGGCTAGCACAAATCACATCAGAGATACAGATCGAAAAGGCCAGGCCTCCTGCCTGGGATCCACCGAACTACTCCTGGTCAACGGGGAACTCGACGTCGTAGTAGTCGCCTCCGGGGTACTCCTGCTCCTGGGCTCCAATGTTGACTGCAGCGGACGATCAGGCAAAGTGAAAAAGGGGAAATAAAGCAAAGGTGAGTATCTAGCATACCCGCGAGTCTTACGTCCGCTACTAAGCATTATGCATTGTATCAACGGAAAGAAGAGGCTGTATATAGTGGACTGAAAGACAGAAATCCAGAGCAAGGGTAAGAAGCTAGGCCTATCGAAGACTATCATCTTCCGACGATGTCTTGCAGCATGAGGTAAGAATCAGCCAACAGTTTATATAAAGCATAAAGTAACAATGCAGCAGAAGTTGCTGCAGCATTGTATAATAATAAGTTGTAATAATTAACAATGCCTCCGAGTTCACCTCCTCGACATCCCCGCGAGGAAGAAAACCCGGAACCATACATTTTAATAATAATAGTTTGTAGTGGTAAGATCCAGCTTCAGCATAAAGCGTCCTGTTTTCGTGGACACGGCTATTCGAATAGATTAATCTTCCCTGCAGGGGTGCACTTGTGTTACGCTACACGCACTGATCTCCAGGGTGGCGGGACCCTTGTTAGGGAACGCTCCACCGAGGCTATCCGACACTTCATAGCCCATCTTTCAAACTCAACAGAGAGGTCATCCGCCGATCTAAATCCTAAGTACGCCGGGCCTTGGACCCCAACCCGAACGTACTCCTGCACGGTGCGTGACTGGCTGGTGAAGTTAAAGCAAATCCAAATAAGACACCACCGCGCGAGCAAATAAGACAACACCACTTCCCGGCAATAAGCCCGTAGTACTGCTGACGTCTGAAGAGTCCTCGGACGACACTACGAAGCAGAGGAGCCCATAACTCGTAATTCCCACGGGTAGGTAGTGCGTACACGGCATATAGCCAACTCAAGAAATCCACTAAACCATTTAGCATTTTAATTAACCTGCGTGACAACCGTTATCATTGCCTTGACTTAACTGACCCGCGGACAACGACAACAACCAGGCCCACCAGTACATCGGTACCTTCCCTGTCGTCCCACCAAGTCACTACGGTTACCAACAAGGTGAACCGTCTCCTTACCTTGTCTCGCGTGTGCTCCTGGAGGAGCTCGACTTTCGTGGTTTGGTAACTCTCGCGGCCAACGATCAGGGGCCAAGCACACCGGTACACTGGTCGTGCCCTCCTTGTCGTCCCGTCGCAATACCTCTCGCGGGCACCGTTGGGTCGCCCGACTTCTTACCTGAAGGACAACTGTTGCTCAGGTACCTAGAGCGGCTATATAGAGTCAGCAACGAGTGGAGTACAAGGATTACTCCTTGATAGCTCACACTTGATGGTGGCTCGGCAGAGCCGAGCTAGGGGGCCTGAGGCGGTGTCTGCATTGTACCGTACCTATGCAGTTATAATATCTGTACCCGCGTTCACTCCCCTGAGTGATCACGACCCTCTATCTAATCCTAGCTAACAATGCGCAGGGCTCATTGCTGAATAATGCATAATAATAATTGGCAGCATAGGATAAAGGAAGGCACTTCAAGGGGCCACAATGACAGGTTATGCAATTGAATAGGTAAGCAACGTAGCAGCAGCAGTAGCAATGCCTAGTGCAAGAAAGTACGGAAAGATAGGCGATATCTAGGGAAGAGAATGGCTCTGCTTGCCTGGAAGCTCGACGGTAGGGGTAGGGTCGTCGACGAAGTAGTCGTACTCAGCAGCGGTGTAGTCGACGGCAACAGCAGGGTCTACCGGAGATTAAGGGGGGGGGGAGAAACAGTAAATACACAGCAAACATATACAAACAGATGCATGACAAGACAGATGAAAAGTTAACGGTGTTCTAACGCAGTGCAATGCACGTTGCTCGGAGCGGGAATTCATCCGGGGATGAACGGCCAGCTCCGGGTGATTATCGGACAAGGTGTCCGGAGGGGGGAGATATCATGCCGGAGGTGTCGTGGACATCCGACACATGTGTGGGTGGTGTATCCGGGTTAGTTGATCTATTCCGAACAACTTTCGTGTTCGAAATAAATTCATCCGGGTACTTTAGCAGTACCGGACAATTTATCGGACAGTCGGTCCTGGAGGGCGACGGTTCGATGTTCGTTGTGTTAGAGGGGTGTGATAGACATACAGATAGCGTATTCGTATTTGTTATATTTTTCTGATCAATTTTCATGTATAAAGTTTTTGAATCTGAGTTACGGTTTAAAAGTTATTGAATTTCAAAGTTTAAATCATTTAAAAAAAATTCTGAATTTCTTTTATTATTAATTTCCAATATTATCCAAAACATTATCCACAAGTCTATCCAGAACAGTACTGACAGGTGGGACCCATATGTCAGCCTCTGGATAATTAAAACAATTTCTTTATCTGTTTAATTAGCACATGGGGTCCACATGTCATAGTCATAGCATTTTAATTAAATCTAAAAGCAGTGGGACCCAGTTGTAAGTCCCACAGGGGGGTTTATTTTTAACTTATTGTTTTAACTAACAAGGGGCCCCACTGGTCATACTCATAGGGGGGGGGTTAACTTTGGCCTAATGGTGGGTTAGCACTAACAGGGGTTAGCTAACCGGGCCGGCCCCACCTGGAAGTGGCACAGAGGCCATAACCGCACAGCCCGGCCGTGGCCATGGCCGTGGCTGTGGCCGGAGGCACGAGCTGCGGCGGCCGGAGGTGGCCCGCAGGGGGGGGCGGCAGGCACGTGCGGCAGGGTGGTGACGCGACCGCGCGCAGCGAGCAGCAGCCGCGCAGAGGCGCAACGAGCTCGAGCTCTTGGTCATGGCGGCCGGAGAAGCTCCACGGCGGCGGATGGCTCCCGTGGATGGCTCGGCGGAGCGGAAGGAGGTCGAGGTGAAGCTCCACGGCGGCAATGGCGTTGACAGCCGTGCGGGGAAGAAGGACGAATACGTCGTGCAGGGTGCGGCTCGGCTCGAATCACCGCACTCGGAGACGAAGCAGACGACGAGATCCCTCCCGGACAGCTTGGTGCGCCCGGTGGTGGCCGTTGGCCGCGCGGGCGGCGGAGCCGTGGACACGGGTGCGCCAGGAGCTGCAGGGGAGAGGAGGGGAGGGCACAAGGAGGGGGAAGAGGAGTGAGTAGAGGGGGGGCATAGCAGTTGGCCTCGGCCTTATCTCCGCAGAGGCGAGAGGGGAGCAGGTGAGGGGGGGCCGGCCAACTCATGGCGCCGGCGTGTCTACGGCATGGCACCAGTGGAGTAGATGGGATGGGGGCAGGTGGGAGGAGAAGAAGAGAGAGAGGGTGGGCTGGCCGGGTGGGCCAGGCTGGGGGGAGGAGTGGGCCTCACCCAGCGGCGGGGTTTAGGTTTTTTTTGTTTTCTCTGCCTTTTGCATTCTGTTCTTTCCTTTTTGTAATTGTTTTTATTGCTTTAATATTTTTGCTCAACATGAAATGGGTTTGTACAATTATGTTGCACCATGTAACCATACCACAAAAAGTTTTGGGGAATTTCAAAAATTTTTTGCTATTTGTTTTAGTGCTGCAACTATTAAATGGTGCTGTTTTGCTAGTTGTTTGAATTGTTTGATTTTTCCAGTGGAAAAATAAAATACCATAACCACATGGCCATGACCCAATGATTATTAGTGATTTTATAAAAGTGGTCCCATGATTTTAGGGCAAGGTTTAATTGCAACATATTTTTCATAGCAACCAAAAGGCATTTCTGAATATGATCAAAAGAAAAGTGGATCATGGCAAGGTTTGCATAGTGATTAGCAACAATGATTAGTCCACAGTAAAAGTGATTACTGTTACAGACACTGGGGGTGTTACAAATCTCCCCCACTACAAGAATTCTCGTCCCGAGAATTTAAGTGGTAGTGAGGAAAAGATCGGGGTATTCATCGCGAAGGCGATCTTCGCGTTCCCAGGTGGCTTCATCTTCAGAATGATTCGACCACTGGACCTTGAGGAACTTGACGGTCTTGTTGCAGGTTCGACGTTCAGACTGATCGAGAATGCGGCTCGGATGTTCTTGATAAGTCAAGTCTTGTTGCAGCTCGATCATATCATGCTCCACTTCGCGGATAGGGTCCTTGAAGCAGCGACGGAGTTGAGACACGTGGAAAACATCGTGGACTTGAGAGAGGTTCGGCGGAAATTCCAACCGGTATGCCACGGGTCCACTCCTGGAAAGGATACGGAACGGGCCAATGTAGCGAGGAGCCAACTTGCCCTTGATACCGAAGCGATTAGTGCCCCTCATGGGAGTGACACGGAGGTAAGCGTATTCACCGGGTTTATACTCCATTTCCCGGTGTTTGCGATCATAATTGCTCTTCTGACGAGACTGGGCGGCCTTGAGATTTTTTTGCACAATGCGAACCTGATCTTCAGCTTGTTGGACAAGATCCGGTCCGAAGTAGGGTCGTTCCCCAGTTCCTGACCAATTCAGGGGGTCCGACATTTACGTCCGTATAGAACTTCGAAGGGGGCCATCTTGAAGCTAGCCTGATAGCTATTATTGTACGAGAATTCCGCGTACGGGAGAGATTCCTCCCATTTCATGCCGAATGAAAGGACACAAGCGCGAAGCATGTCTTCCAACACTTGATTGACTCGTTCAACTTGGCCTTGCGACTGGGGGTGATAAGCGGTGCTGAGAGACAGACGAGTCACGAAGGCTTCCATGAAACTATTCCAGTATCGTGAGGTGAAAAGGCTGCCACGGTCTGTACTGATCTCCAGCGGAATGCCGTGGAGTGACACAATCCGGGAGATGTACAAGTGTGCTAACTGACTAGCAGTGATCGTCTCCTTGACCGGCAGGAAGTGAGAAATCTTGGAGAATCGGTCGATGACGACAAAGATGGCATCGTTACCTTTCTGTGACTTAGGAAAACCGGTGACGAAGTCCATCTCGACTTTGTCCCACTTCCAATCAGGAGGAGGGAGCGGTTGCAACCAACCAGCAGGTTTCTGATGTCCGGCTTTGACGCGACTGCAAACGTCACATTGAGAAAGATAGCGGGCGATGTCTTGCTTCATGTAAGGCCATCAGTACCGTTGACTAAGGTCTTTATACATCTTGGTACTGCCAGGGTGGATTGACAAGGGAGAATTATGGGCTTCCTCCATGATATCCGGACCACAGTTAATGATGGCCGGGCTCACAGGAACTACTAAGCGGCCCTTGAAGTACACAGTATCACCATCATTGGCATCAATGGTAAAAGAGGAGGGCTTTCCTTCTGCGATGTCCTGCTTGATCTTCACAATGTCAGGGGCCAGAGATTGTCTACTCTTGATGAGTTTGTCGAGGCTTGACTCGAGAACTAGGTTATTGACGTAACCTTGAGGAACAATCTCGAGGTTCAACTTGCGAAACTCTTCGTACAGAAGTGGTTGCTGCACCTGAAACTCAAGTTCAGAACAGTAAGCTTTGCGGCTCAAGGCATCGGCCATCCCATTAGCCTTGCCCGGGGTATACGAAATATCCATGTTGAATTCGGCTATTGTCTCGAGCCATCGTTGTTGACGAAGATTCAGGTCTGGCTGAGTAAACAGGTACTTCAGACTTTGTTGGTCGGTGTAGACCTCGCAACGATTACCGACGAGGTAATGTCGCCACAGCTTCAATGCATAAATTACTGCTGCCAATTCGAGATCATGTGTTGCATATTTGTCTTCGTGAGCACGCAACTGACGAGAGCCATAAGCAATCACTTTGCGCTCTTGCATTAGGACACAGCCTAATCCTTGACGAGACGAGTCGCAATATATCACGAAGTCCTTCTGAGTATCAGGGGGAGCGAGCACCGGGGGAGAAATTAGCTTGTCCTTGAGCTCTTGGAAACTTTCTTGACATTTATCTGTCCACTCAAACTTGACGCCTTTGTGAAGCAGATTAGTCCGAGGCCTGGCAATCTTGGAGAAATTCTCGACAAAACGGCGGCAATAGCTAGTGAGCCCGAGGAAACTGCGGACTTGCTTGACGGTCTTGGGAGGAGTCCAGTCAAGAATATCCTGGATACGTTCTGGGCTGACGGCAATGCCATCCTTGGAAATCACATGTCCAAGGTAGGTTACTTCGGGAAGCCAGAACTCACACTTAGAATACTTAGCATAGAGTTTGTGTTCTCGAAGCTTCTCCAGTATAAGACGAAGATGTTCAGCATGTTCTTCTTCATTCTTGGAATATATCAATATATCATCCAGATAAACCACGACGAACTTGTCGAGGTACTCCATGAAAATATAATTCATCAATCTGGAGAAGGTGGCTGGAGCATTGGTTAAGCCAAAGGACATGACGGTGTACTCGTATGAACCATAGCGAGTAATGAAGGCAGTCTTCGGAATGTCCTCATCACGGACGCGGATTTGGTGATAACCCAACCTCAAGTTGAGTTTAGAAAACACCGTGGATCCGGCAAGTTGATCATACAGATCGTTGATCCGGGGAAGTGGGTATTTGTTCTAGATGGTGGCTTGGTTAATGGGCCGATAATCTTGGACCAATCGGTTTGTCCCATCGCTCTTCTTGACAAAGAGCGAAGGTGCTCCCCAAGCTGAGGAACTGGGGCGAATGAATCCTTTCTGAAGTGCCTTGTCGATTTCCTCCTTAAGTTCAAGGAGTTCATGTGGCGGCATCTTGTAAGGACACTTGGCAATAGGGGTGGTGCCAGGCTTCAAGTCCATGACAAATTCGACTTCTCTGATGGGGGGTATTTCCGGAAGTTCTTCTGGGAAGACGTCGGGAAAATCGCGAACGACTGGAACGTTCTCGATGGCTTCGAGGGGGCGGCATTCAAAGCATTCATCATAAATATCTGTGTTTCATCATTACGGGTAACTCGGGTGGTGTGGTTAACAATCTCGCCGGAGGGGTGAAAAAGTTGGACAGACTTGGTGCCACAATAAAGTGCGGCATCGTGAAATTTCAACCAATCCATTCCCAGAATGAGGTCTATGGTGGAAGACTTCAGAACGATGGGGGAAGCAAGGAATTCAATCCCTTCAATTTCAACAATGGTTCCGGGCACGATCTTGGAGGTGTGGGAATGGCCTATCGGGGTGCGGACAACCATCGGTGGGTCATCTTTTCTAGCGTAAAGTTATGCGACAATGCAAATGCTTCTGACAAGAAAGAATGTGATGCTCCTGAATCAAATAAAACAGTAGTAGGTACGGAATTAACGAGAAGGGTACCCATCACGGTAGCGTGTTGTTGCTGAGCTTCTTCAACATTGATGTTGTTAGCATGACCACGAGCATGAGCAGCAGACCCAGTATTATAGTTGGGGGTCCTGTTGTTTCCACTACCATTTCCACGGCCAGCGGGGTGAACTACCAGTTGCTTCTGTTTCTGGGGGCACTCTCTGGAAAAATGCCCAGGTTGGCGGCACGTGAAGCATAATCCATCCTGAGGACGAAGGGGTGTAGCATTGGGTGGTGCAGGCAGAGCTCTTGGCATCTGCGGTGGCGGAGGCAGACGGGGTGCAGCATAAGACGGCCTTGGAGAAGGGACAGCTGAATGGGTCACACTGGTAGGGAGCCAGATACGACGCTTCTGCGTTGCGCCCAAAGATGAGCCAACATCACGATAACGCTTCAGAGAGTTCTTGTGCTCCATCTGGGCAGTCTCGACGGTGATAGCCTTGTTCACCATGGTGGCGAAGTTGGCGAAATCATGAACGGAAAGAGCGAGCCTGAGGTCTGGGTTGAGGCCACGATGGAACTTCTGCTGCCTGCGAGCATCAGTGGTGATCTCCTCTTCCGCATAGCGAGGGAGGTTGAGGAACTCGCGCTGATAGGCTTCAACAGTCATGTCGCCCTGAGTGAGGTTGCGGAATTCTTCCGCCTTACGATCCATGATCCCCTGAGGAATGTAGCGGGCGCGGAAGGCAGACTGAAGTTCATCCCAGGTGACGACTTCTCCAACTGGCAGTGAACGCTTGTGGGTGCTCCACCACTGAGCAGCGGCGCCTTTCAGATGATAAGACGCAAAGTTCACATAGTCGGCTGGATCGACATTAGCAGACTCCAGCCCGTGAGTGATGTCACGAAGCCAGTCATCAGCATCCAACGGCTGAACAGTGTTGTGGACACATAGTGGGGTTGAGGCGGGTGAAGTCGTGCAGAGTCACGGTGGCGTGCTGATGGTGATGCCCATTCTGGTTCGGCTGGGGGAACTGAGCAATGATATTCTAAATGAACTGACGGTTCATCTCGAACTGCTGCATCATCGCGACCATGTAATCCGGCGGCGGAGGTGGGTCGTTGGCACCACGACCACGACCACGACCACCACGACCGCCATCCTGCTAGAATTCAACAGGGGTATTTCAGCGATGAAAATTTAACGAGATACCGGAATCAAGCCTGAAGTAAAGCGACAACGAAGAGGAGGCGCAGATATATACAGGAGTAGTTATATAAGGCATACACATTCACACACAGAGTCAATCGAAAATCGGGCCGCGTAACGTCGTAGAAATTAAGGAAAAAGGACTCACTAGGCGGCGCGCAGACCGCGGTTAGGATTACATGACGCGACATAGATTCCACTATGTTAATCACGCCGCAATAAAACTGTTGGCCACAGGAGTTAATGCCAGAGGACGCGTGGCCTGCCCAGAATGACTCAATCAATGGGGAAGCACCAAAAACGCCGGGTGGAATCAAGAGAACGTGATCCTAATGTCAGAGTTTGTAAATCTTACCAGCAAGGATAAGAGAGCAGAGTCCCAGAGCATAGGTAAGGAGAAAAGGATCCTAATACCATAGATATCACACGTAGTGACATCGATGTGGGCCCGTAAGCCAAATATTAAGTTAGCAAAATAGTTTTTCAAAGTCTAGACTCAACTTCGACCAAGTAGTGGTGGGGTGGCTTCCTACAGGCAGTCGGCTCTGATACCAACTTGTGACGCCCCCAAAATCAATCCGTGTACAGTAATCATACACGCAGGGTACACGGCTGAGATTAGGCTGCCATGGTGAAAATATCGCAGCACAACACTAAACACAAAAGGATAAACACATATATTACAATACCAGGGATCACGAGGATCCGAATACATAAGTCATACAAGCCATAATATCTCAGTACAGACATAGTTAGTCAAGTTTTGCCTTAAGAAGGCTAGCACAAATTACATCAGAGATACAGATCGAAAAGGCGAGGCCTCCTGCCTGGGATCCACCGAACTACTCCTGGTCAACGGGGAACTCGACGTCGTAGTAGTCGCCTCCGGGGTACTCCTGCTCCTGGGCTCCAACGTCGACTGCAGCGGCCGATCAGGCAAAGCGAAAAAGGGGAAATAAAGCAAAGGTGAGTATCTAGCATACCCGCGAGTCTTACGTCCGCACTAAGCATTATGCATTGTATCAACGGAAAGAAGAGGCTGTATATAGCGGACTGAAAGACAGAAATCCAGAGCAAGGGTAAGAAGCTAGGCCTATCGAAGACTAGCATCTTCTGACGATGTCTTGCAGCATGAGGTAAGAATCAACCAACAGTTTATATAAAGCATAAAGTAACAATGCAGCAGAAGTTGTTGCATCATTGTATAATAATAAGTTGTAATAATTAACAATGCCTCCGAGTTCACCTCCTCGATATCCCCGCGAGGAAAAAAACCCGGAACCATACAGTTTAATAATAATAGTTTGTAGTGGTAAGATCCAGCTTCAGCATAAAGCGTCATGTTACCGTGGACACGACTATTCGAATAGATTAATCTTCCCTGCAAGGGTGCACTTGTGTTACGCTACACACACGAATCTCCAGGGTGGAGGGAAACTTGTTAGGGAACGCTCCACTGAGGCTATTTGACACTTCATAGCCCATCTTTCAAACTCAACAGAGAGGCCATCCGCCGGTCTAAATCCTAAGTACGCCGGGCCTTGGACCCCAACCCGAACGTACTCCTGCACGGTGCGTGACTGGCCGGTGAAGTTAAAGCAAATCCAAATAATACACCACCGCGCGAGAAAATAAGACAACACCACTTCCCGGCAATCAGCCCGCAGTACTGCTGACGTCTGAAGAGTCCTCGGACGACACTACGAAGCAGAGGAGCCCATAACTCGTAATTCCCACGGGTAGGTAGTGCGTACATGGCATATAGCCAACTCAAGACATCCACGGAACCATTTAGCATTTTAATTAACCTGCGTGACAACCGTTATCGTTGCCTTGACTTAACTGACCCGCGGACAACGACAGCAACCAGGCCCACCAGTACATCGGTACCTGCCCTGTCGTCCCACCAAGTCACTGCGGTTACCAACAAGGTGAACCGTCTCCTTACCTTGTCTCGCGTGTGCTCCTGGAGGAGCTCGACTTTCGTGGTTTGGTAACTCTCGCGGCCAACGATCAGGGGCCAAGCACACCGGTACACTGGTCGTGCCCTCCTTGTCGTCCCGTCGCAATACCTCTCGCGGGCACCGTTGGGTCGCCTGACTTCTTACCTGAAGGACAACTGTTGCTCAGGTACCTAGAGCGGCTATACAGATTCAGCAACGAGTGGAGTACAAGGATTACTCCTTGATAGCTCACACTTGATGGTGGCTCGGCAGAGCCGAGCTAGGGGGCCTGAGGCGGTGTCTGCATTGTACCATACCTGTGCAGTTATAATATCTGTACCCGCGTTCACTCCCCTGAGTGATCACGACCCTCTATCTAATCCTAGCTAACAATGCGCAGGGCTCACTGCATAATAATGCATAATAATAATAGGCAGCATAGGATAAAGGAAGGCACATCAAGGGGCCACAATGACAAGTTATGCAATTGAATAGGTAAGCAACATAGCAGCAGCAGTAACAATGCCTAGTGCAAGAAAGTACTGAAAGATAGGCGATATCTGGGGAAGAGAATGGCTCTTCTTGCCTGGAAGCTCGACGGTAGGGGTAGGGTCGTCGACGAAGTAGTCGTACTCAGCAGCGGTGTAGTCGACGGCAGTAGCGGGGTCTACCGGAAATTAAGGGGGGGGGAGAAACAGTAAATACACAGCAAGCATATACAAACAAATGCATGACAAGACAGATGAAAAGTTAACGGTGTTCTAACGCAGTGCAATGCACGTTGCTCGGAGCGGGAATTCATCCGGGGATGAACGGCCAGCTCTAGGTGATTATCGGACAAGTTGTTCGGAGGGGGGAGATATCATGCCGGAGGTGTCGTGGACATCCAATACATGTGTGGGTGGTGTATCCGGGTTAGTTGATCTATTCCGAACAGCTGTCGTGTTCGAAATAAATTCATCGGGGTACTTTAGCAGTACCGGACAATTTATCGGACAATCGGTCCTGGAGGGGAACGGTTCAATGTTCGTTGTGTTAGAGGGGTGTGATAGACATACGGATAGCGTATTCGTATTCGTTATATTTTTCTAATCAATTTTTATGTATAAAGTTTTTGAATCTGAGTTACGGTTTAAAAGTTATTCAATTTCAAAGTTTAAATCATTTTTAAACAATTTTCTGAATTTCTTTTATTATTAATTTCCAATATTATCCAAAACATTATCCACAAGTCTATCCAGAACAGTACTGACAGGTGGGACCCATATGTCAGCCTCTGGATAATTAAAACAATTTATTTATCTGTTTAATTAGCAAATGGGGTCCACATGTCATAGTCATAGCATTTTAATTAAATCTAAAAGCAGTGGGACCCAGTTGTAAGTCACACAGGGGGTTTATTTTTAACTTATTGTTTTAACTAACAAGGGGCCCCACTGGTCATACTCATCGGGGGGGTTAACTTTGGCCTAATGGTGGGTTAGCACTAACAGGGGTTAGCTAACTGGGCCGGCCCCACCTGGAAGTGGCACAGAGGCCATAACCGCACAGCCCGACCGTGGCTGTGGCTTGCGGCACGAGCTGCGGCGGCCAGAGGTGGCCCCGCAGGGGGGGGGGGGGCAGGCACGTGCGGCAGGGTGGTGACGCGCCCGCGCGCAGCGAGCAGCAGCCGCGCAGAGGCGCAAGGAGCTCGAGCTCCTGGTCATGGCGGCCGGAGAAGGGGACGCGGCTACGACGGCCAAGATGATGAGGGAAGGAGGGTAATGGATAGGGGAGCTCACAACGGTTCCCGTGGATGGCTCGGCGGAGCGGAAGGAGGTCGAGGTGAAGCTCCACGGCGGCAATGGCGTTGAGAGCCGTGCGGGGAAGAAGGACGAATACATCGTGGAGGGTGCGGGTCGGCTCGAATCCCCGCACTCGGAGACGAAGCAGACGACGAGATACCTCCCGGAAAGCTTGGTGCGCCCGGTGGTGGCCGTTGGCTGCGCGGGCGGCGGAGCCATGGCCACGGGCGCGCTAGGAGCTGCAGGGGAGAGGAGGGGAGGGCACAAGGAGGGGGAAGAGGAGTGAGCAGAGGGGGGGCTAGAGCAATTGGCCTCGGCCTTATCTCCGCAGAGGCGGGAGGGGAGCAGGTGAGGGGGGGCCGGCCAAGTCGTGGCGCCGGCGTTTCCACGGCATGGCACCAGTGGAGTAGATGGGATGGGGGCAGGTGGGACGAGAAGAAGAGAGAGAGGGTGGGCTGGCCGGGTGGGCCAGGCTGGGGGGAGGAGTGGGCCTCGCCTAGCGGCGGGGTTTAGGGTTTTTTTTTCTCTGCCTTTTGCATTCTGTTCTTTCCTTTTTGTAATTGTTTTTATTGCTTTAATATTTTTGCTCAACATGAAATTGGTTTGTACAATTTTGTTGCACCATGTAAGCATACCACAAAAACTTTGGGGCATTTCAAAAATGTTTTGCTATTTGTTTTAGTGCTGCAACTATTAAATGGTGTTGTTTTCCTAGTTGTTTGAATTATTTGATTTTTCCAGCGGAAAAATAAAATACCATAACCACATGGGCATGACCCAATGATTATTAGTGATTTTATAAAAGTAGTCCCATGATTTTAGGGCAAGGTTTAATTGCAACATATTTTTCATAGCAACCAAAAGGCATTTCTGAATATGATCAAAAGCAAAGTGGATCATGAAAAGGTTTGCATAGTGATTAGCAACAGTGATTAGTCCACAGTAAAAGTGATTACTGTTACAAACACTGAGAGTGTTACAGGGGTGATCATGTTATCACACAATTGCTTAACAGTTATGTTTTGAAAGTGCATGCATTGAAAATTAAAGTGACCCTCTATGCAGCAAAGTTCACAAGTGAAAGGATAAAGGTCACACAATTCTCTAGCAATTTCATTTAAATGTCTAACCCAAGTGATTGTTCTTTCATGCTTATGTTGCTTACAATACTTCTCTTCTTCAATCATAGGCCTTTCACAAGGTCTATGCACTCCACAAAAATAACATGCTTATATAAAACTTCATTTTCAGGAATTGGATCATGCATGTTGCAATTATCATTAACAATTTAATTTTTTGGCAAACCTCTTTAAAAGGTTCATGATGCTTGATCCAATTATCCTTAGTCATATTAAGATGTGAAGCAAAAGATTTGAGGAAATCAACAAGGAGATGAGAATCAAGCCCAAACTTAGCACTAAACTTATTAAAACTTGCAGTTTCAACAAAGGACTTAATGCAATCACACTAATAATTTATATCTGACTCTTTACCTTTGTCGATCTCCTAATCTTCAGTATTGTGTTGAATTATTTCAAGGAGTCCCATTTAGCATCAATCTTTTCGTTTGTGAAAGAACCCATAAAGGAAGCATCGAGCAAGTCTTTATCCTGTCGGGAGAGCCTCGCATAAAAATAGTAATAATCATATCTTTAGGGAGCCCATGGTTAGGACATTTTTGCATCAAAGTTTTCAGTCTCCCCCAAGCTTGAGCTATGCTCTGTCCGTCATGAGGATAGAAATTATAAACATAATTCCTATTCTCATGGACTTCATGAAGAGGATAAAACTTGGAGTAAAAGGGAGACTGGATCTCTTCCCAATCCGGCAGGTGAGAATCATCTAGTAGCCTATACCATTCCAATGCTTTTCCTTTCAGTGACAAGGCAAATAATTTCCTCATGACTCCATCTCTTGTCAACCTAAAATCTTAAACAACTCACAAAGTTCTGTAAGTTTCAACAACTGAATACTAGGAAGGACTGTTCCATCCCCTCCATAACAATCATTCATAACTATTTCAATTATCCCAAGTGGTATTTTTAATGGGATACATTCAGTAGGTGGAGGAGACTTCTCTACCATGAGTGTGGTAAAGCGGTCTCCCCCAAGCAGCGAACTAATAGAGCAGTTTTCCGTAAGCCTATCTAGTGAAAATAAAAATAATAAACAAAAAGATTTATTTGCAAGATCTAAAGATATACCTTCAAGCACTCACCTCCCCGGCAACGGCGCCAGAAATAGATTGATGTCTACGTACGCTTCTATTCTTGTAGACTATGTTGGGCCTCCAAGCTTAGAGGTTTGTAGGACAACAACAATTTCCCTCAAGTGGATGACCTAAGGTTTATCAAACTCGGGGAAGTAGAGGTTGAAGATGGTCTCTCTCAAGCAACCCTGTAATTAAGATAAAAGAAGTCTCTTGTGTCCCCAACACACCTAATAAAACTTGGACTTGTATAGGTGCACTAGTTCCGCGAAGAGATGGTAAAATATGGGTGATAAGTGTGTCAAAGCAAGGTAATAAAAAACTGTAATAAAAATTTCAGCAAGCAAACAAGTAGTAAAAGTGAGCACAAACGGTGTTGCAATGGTGGAAACAAGGCCTAGGCTTCATACTTTCACTAGTGGAAACTCCCAACAACATTAACATAGTATAATCACATGATATTTCCACTAAAACATGCATTGGAGACATACTCGGAGGTCATTCCTTTGTGTTCAAGAGAGGACGAGAATTTTGTAGGGCTACAAAAGAACACCTTAGAGTTTGTAGTTCTCATCTGCGGATTTCCCAATGTCACCGCGGCCATCCAAAGAGAGTACCACAATCACCACAACATATCTCAAAGATATTCAAAGACAAGCACCAAGAGACTCTCAATCTTCAATCCATACACAAAAGAGGAAATCACTCATGAAAATATTCTTCTACCCCATCTCCAATAGACCGCTATCAACATGGTCTCGGGGATTATACTAGATAAAGACAAGTGAGTACATCAAATCCAATACATAGAAGAAGGAGAAACATCATGCGATTATCCTAGATTAACATAGCCTATGATCACAATCAAGATCACATCATGCGAGAGAGAATTAACCACATAGCTACTATAGAAGGCCTCAACCCCGAGGAGGAACTACTCCCGCATCATGGAAGGAGGAAGCAACGTCGATGGAGATGAATCCGGCGGCACTTCCCCGTCCCGGCAGGGTGCCAGCACAGGAATTCTGGTCCCCCAAAGCTTGTCGGCGATGACGGCGGAGATCGGAAACGCTTCTGGAAAAAGGAGTTCTGGGATCAGGGTTTCCTCCGTGGTGGTAAAAATAGGGCGAAAGTGGGGCACCAGGGGTGGTCCCAGTCGCCTAGGCGGCATGTGGGCGCGGCCGCCCCCTAGGCCACGCCGGGTGGCCGCCAGGGTGACAGGTGGCCCTCCTTGGCTCTCCTTTGGGCGTATGGAGTCTTCTGGAACGCTGATTTTTTGTATATTTTTCCCGCAATTTTTTGGGCACTTTATAAAAGGGGAAAACCTGAAATAAAAAAAAATTAGAAAACAAGAACTGGCACTGTGGTGCACTGTGTTAATAGGTTAGTCCAAATATGATCAAAAGTGTATGAAAGTGCATCAAAAGCATAGCAATATCCCCCAAAATATGCATGGAGCAAGCAGAAATTATAGATACGTTTGGGACGTATCAGTAGTCTCTCAGAACTTATCACCTTTTTTCAAAGAATGGCTAAAGACCCCCACACTAGCACACTCAACATTGCCTTTACCGAGCATATTACCAATGCTCTTATCAAAGCTTGGGAGGAGAAGCTCAAGCTTGAGACTTCCATCCCTAGGATGCTAGAAGATGGTTGGGATACTATCTGGGTGATGGACCAAGCCCATAACTCGGCACTAGGATCTATGGGACGGCTCACCGAAGAGAGGCCCATGAAAGAAGACCCGGCCACGAGCTTGTTGCGCCAAGCATGAAGATGGAAGCCGTAGAAGGAATTCGACTTACCTTGTATAGCACGCAACATATTTGTAAAGTAGAATAGGAATCCACCTCGTGTCGGAGTCGAACTCGTGGAACCCCAGGACCCGGCGCCTTTATAAGTCGAGATCCACGGGATCCAGAGTGAGAACAATCTCAATACTAGATAGGACTAGACACTTTTCGGCGTAACATAGATCTCCTCGAGACTAAGGTTGCGATTCTGCTCATCTGTAATCGATCCACCAACTCTTCTATTCGAGGAGTTGGAACCCATAATAATAAGAAGCAGGAGTAGGCTTTCACCTCGAGACATAGACGGGCTGAAACCTGGGTAAATCGCCGAGTATCTTGTCCATGTCGACTCTCTCCTAGTATTCGCCTCGCCGCAAAGGTCCCATGTCAAGTTCGACTCTTCGAACATCTGCCATGACTTTCCCACGACAGTTCGTGCCCACCATGGGGCATGCGCATGCAGGTGTTGAGATTTTGGAGGGAGCTATGCAAAGCATGGATAGATTCATCGCCGGAAGGTTCACTAGAATTCGGCGCGGAAAGCTCTGCATCGACGACTCAACTTGGGGCCCTGAAGCCGATTCTGTCAAATTTGGATGTCGGGTCCCGATCGGATTTATCCAGATCTTCATCGGCCGAACAAAATGATTCGAGCCAGAGCCGGACCCCGAAGTTCTCATGGTAACCTCGAGTCGGCCAAACACCAAACTTCGTCATGCCTTCGTTGGGTTCATCCGTGAGTCTCCAGAGCCGCGGCGTTCTGACAAGACCAAACCCACAGCAACAGGGCAAACTTTTCTGACCCCGACTCGTACCAAGAAGAAGATAATTATGAAGATACTAGGTCGATTTGATCCGTCAAAGAAGGTAAACTCGGATCCGAACTAGAAGAGTACAACCTGGAATCTCCTTACTTCAATTCCCTCCGGGAAGAAGCCATCTACACCGCAGATACGTGAAGGCGGCGACGCTCTTCAGAAGAGAGAAGTCCGGCTTATGAGGAAAACCACAACGCCGATGACGTGCAGGATCCATCAAACGGCTCAAATGCACGAGCCACCAATGTGTGGCAGCGGCTGAGTCGGAACATAACCGACTTTGACCAAGAGCTCGATGAATACTAGGAAAAAGCCACAATGCTGCAAAAAGAGATAGCTTGGGAGCATCAGAACCTTACATAGGCACAAGACCGGCTCTCACAGAAATTACAGCATGACAGGATCCAGGAGTCGATAGGCTACCAGCTTACACCTATAACCAACGCGGTGAAACGCATAAAGGAAGTAGCTGAAGACCCGATGGAACTCATGGATGATGTCGTCAGCTATGCCGAGTATAATATAGACAGATATGGGGGAATCCCAAGCAAAGGCCGGAAGCGCAATAAAAAGCGCAAACGCAACCAGACCATGCAAAAACACGGTAGCGACTGCTCCCAGAACCACGAACATCCCCCCAAGCAGGATGTGAAGTTCCGGGACTGTGAGAAGGCCATGCAAGAAACTTGCCCGAAACACTCCAAAGCTGGCCGCTCTGCTAACCATACCTGGGACCAGTGCTACTTCATACAAGATTACAGACGCCTAGTCGAGGAAAACATCCTAAGGGCAAACCAGCACAACGACAGCTCAGCCGGCCCATACCATCACAAGAGGTCAAGAACATGGACCCGTCCACAATAAGAGTTTTTTTACCGTTCCACAATAAGAGTTGGTCCTTTATTTCTCGCTCTCAAACATATCCATATAAGTCGATTTTCATCGCACCAAGATTTCTTCATATTTAAAGTCGACTTTCATCGCAGCAGGCTTTCGCCATATTTAAAGTCGATTTTCATCGCACCAGGCTTTCTCCATATTTATAAGTCGATTTTCATCGCACTAGGCTCTCGCCATACATAATATATAAGTCGATTTCCATCGCACTAGGCTCTCGCCATACATAATATATGAGTTGATCTTCATTGCACTCGGCCTTCGCCACATCTAAAGTCGACACTCGTCGCACCGGCTCTCTCCACATATATACTTGAAGTCGATTTTTACCGACTCTCCTTTACTTTATTATCTTCATATTTTTTATCTTGCATCATACATCGCATATTTTACACTTTTTCTCAGAGACCTGGGGTCTTGATCAACCCTCTATCGGCTCTGGGCATGTATGTTTCTTAGTCAGGAGAATCGGGGAGCTCGATAATATTCATTGACTCTTATCTGAGAAGTCGGCATATACATGTAAAAACCCACATGCGTATGACTTATTCAGGGGAAGAAGGGGAGTTCGATGGCACCCATCGACTCTTAACCGAAGAAATCCCGGCATATGCATGAATTGGCCACCCACGCCGTCCGGCTTGTATAGCTGATGACAAGAGAGTTGACTAGTGAAACGCCTCTCCTCATTGGTTGCCCCAAGTGGAAGGTGTGATGTAGGATAACGACAAATTTTCCCCTCTGTAGAGGATAGGGTTTGTCTCCCGTAGGACTCCGGCAATGATAAGTAGGTGGCAAGGAAACAATGGCACCGAATAAGACAAAAGTTGCTTCCTTGACCTGGACCTGCACACTGACACAAATAAATTTGCTCCCAACGAGTACAAAGATGTTTTCAATCTCTCCGGCCTTGTTGTTTACAAAGGATCAATGCAACAGATAATAGTGATAATGATAGCAACTGGAAAGTAAAAGAAAGAAACTAAATGAGAGTGTAAACAGTGATGAGAATATGGACTGGGGTCCCGTGATGTTCACTAGTGATGTCTCTCTCCCAAAAGACGATAAAACTGCTATGCGAGGTAAACAAATTAAAGCTGGGAAATTGACAGGATTATAAACGCACCACAATGCTAACTATGTTACAAAGAAAGGAAGAGGTTCAAAAGCATGGGCAGTACGCCAAAATAAGTAGACCGAAATCCAACTGCATCTACTACTAATCATCTACCTTGAGATATCTATCCAGAACATCTCGTTGGTATTAAGTTGCGAGCCCCACCCAAATTGTAAACCCAAAGCAACAGACAACTGCATTAAAAATCACTTTGCGTAAAGTAAACAATCCTTGCAACCGCGGTTACATGCACCGTTGTTTTCCCCCTTGTGGCAACAACACATCCCCTAGACTCATGTTTTTGTCACTCAAGCGTGTCATCGGGGGGCATGAACCCACAATCGAGCATAACGTTTCCTCTTGGAGTCACTACCAACTAATTGGCCAAAGCAATAAACAGCAACGGAGAACATGCAAGAATTACTTAAGAACAACAATATAAAAGATAAGAACAAAATATATTACTCTATCACAATCTGAACATAATCTCATAATCCATCAGATCCCATCAGACTCAGCATAGCAACAGCAGAAAGATTACATATGTGTCTCGATCATTAGGGCATCTCACGAGTTCTAAGACATGAAGAACAAAGAGGGGAGGAGAACATCACATAGCTACTAATCACGGACCCATGTTCCAAAAAAACTACTCATGGCACATCTGGGAAGCGTCCATGGTGGAGGGGAAGCTCCCGGAGGTCGATCCTCCCTCCGGCAGGGTGCCAGGAAGAGGTCTATCGGTGCTCCCGATCTTGGAAGCGCGGCGGCGGCGGAACAGAGGCGAGATCGCGAAAAGGGTTATGTCTTCGGAAGTTTCACGTCACGGGAAATATATAGGCGAAGGGGGGCAGCCAGGGGTCCAGACGCCCCCCTGGCGCGGCCAAGCCCTAGGTCGTGCCAGTTGGCCGCCTTGGCCCCTGGTGGGTCCCACCTGGTCCTCCTTTGGGACTCCGGAAGGTTCCTTCACGCTGATTTTTTTATCTGATTTTTCCCGGATTTTTGGAGCACTTTTAATACGGGGGGAAACTGAAATAGAAAAACAGCAGAAAACAGAAACTGGCACTGGGGTGCACTGCGTTAATAGGTTAGTCCAAATATGATCAAAAGTGTATGAAAGTGTATCTAGATCATAGCAATATCACACAAAACATGCATGGAGCAAGCAGAAATTATATATATGTTTGGGACGTATCAATATTCCCAAGCTTAATTCCTGCTCGTTCCCGAGTAGGTAAATGATAACAAGCATAATTTCTGTGGTGACATGCTAGCAACCATATAAGAACTTTGAGAAGTAAAGAAATCAAGGTATGTGATTCAATTCAAGTCATAACATGCAAGAGTCTATATTAGCATTGTAACAAGCAACGAAAGAACATTAGATGCAAGAGGTCTCGCTGTCCGTGACTTGAATGTCTCCAAATGGTGTTTGCGTCCAAGAAGGGGGATAGGGAATACGAGAAAAAAATATTTTTGTTGGGAACTCAATCTAATAAATTTTCACAATTGGTCTTCTTTGGAATCTTATCTTGACTCGTCCCCAGACCACTAGCCAGGTACAAGTCAGTTTGATCCACTCCTTTTCGATATTTTGAACACTCATGCAATGGATGAGCGTAAGCATGAGAGTTGACACTGAGGATGGAAAAGTGAGAAATATGGTGGAGGAGGAAGACAAAAAGGTGAGAAAGGCTCACATCAACGAGGACCATCTTAGGCGAGAAGGCCAAATAATAGATATGATGTGAGGAGTAGGGATTGCCATGCAACAGATGCACATATGAGCTAAGAAAGCTCTCCAATGGAACTAGTGGGGGTGCATCCAACTTTCTCTCTCATGAAGACCTAGAGCTCTTTTGAGGAGGCTCATCCTTGGAATACGCAAGCCAAGTTCTATAGTGTGAAGGTCCCCACATAACTATATGCATAAATGATCATCTCTAAGGAGTACAAGGATAAGAGGGAGTACTAGTGTGGATCTTTCAAAAGGATAGTAGTGTTTCCCCTTTCACTCTTTTTATTTATTTTTCTCTTTTTTCTATTTTTTCTATTTTTTGGTGGCCTCAATGGCTCTTTCTATTTAACTCTCATTTGTCCTCTTTGGGATCTTTTATTTTGTCCACTTTGGGATCTTTTCCTCACTTAAGTGCAACACTCTAATTTACAAGAGGGTAAATAAGATCTTTCACACTAACAAGGTACTCAAACATAAAGAAGATGTAACTATCATGATTTATGCAATGTATGCCTCTGCAAGTGTAGCAGGAACATGTATGACATGAAGATCAAGTCATGAAGAGGTGGATGTTGCATGGCAATATATCTCGGAAAGGCTATGGAAATGCCTTGATAGGTAGGTATGGTGGTTGTTTTGAGGAAAGATATAGGGAGGTTTATGATGACAGAGCGTATCATGCCAAGGGTTTGGATGTACCGGCGAAGGTGGACACCAACTCTCGGAGTGAGAAGAAGGCAATGCACGGAACGGGAGAGGCTATCAAATATGAGGAGGCGGAAGTGTCAACTTTCAATACTTACATTACTCCGAAGAACTCATGCACTTATTATTGGTAACTCTCAATCTAATAAGGAGGTTCACAAAGAGACAAGTACCCCGAGGAGGAGTGTATGGGGGTTTGGTTATCCTTGCGCATCCTCGACTCATGGTACATGAGTGTACTCTAATATCCGAGCCCTCAAAAGATTAGCGATCCATGTAGTAGCTAGAGTTCTCAACTAGTTTTGTAGGTTTTTGAAAATAAACACAGATTTCCCAAAATACGACAACTATCGCTAATAGGCTAGAGCTGTTGACACCAAAAGTTCAAACATTACTCACAACAATACCTCAAAACTATTGCAAGATACTACAAAAATTAAATAGCAACCTCAATTACCTACTTTCAAGACAAGACACAACTCAGTGCAACAACCAACTCTCTTAACAAGATCCAGCAACAAACTAAACAAAAGCCAAGGCTCTTGCTAAAGACAAACTAAGACTAAAACTAAACATGGCAGTAGCTACGAAAAGATAAAGAACACACAACAGCAAAAAGATAAGCATGAAAAATCCTATGATGTGTTCTAGATTGAAATGGAGCGTGTTTATCTCCCACACAAAGTAAGTTAGGGTCTAACTTGTTATGAACAGCAAGCAAAGCTAAAGAAAACTAAAAATAAAACCTAAGAGCGAGACGCTCCAAGCATAGCACATAACACATGAAGTGATAAAAATATAGTGAGACGAAGGACGAACTGATGATTCTTGACTGAGAAGGGGATGCACGGGGGCATACCCAAGATTATACGCTTGATTCTCCTTCAATATTTATTGCGGATGCATGGGGGAATCCCCAAGCTTGAGCGCTTGACACTCCTAGATATTCTTTCATCGTCTTCCATCGCACACTTGAAAATTCCCTTCATACATAACTCATCATAAGCTGATTAGAGAGGTTAGTACCCTTAATAAAATATTTTTCCCCACTGGGTATAAAGATATTATTGAAGAGATACTGTTTCCAAAGATTGACAAAAAAAAATTTCAAAGAAAAAGCAAGCTTAAGGTTTGCGAAAGTAAGGAAAGGCAAAACGTGGCAGAATCTGTGAAAAGCGGAACAGCAGGTAATAGAGAATTTTTTCGGGGCACTTCTGCAACTGAAATAAAAAAAACTCAGAAAATACGAAAGTTTCACAATTGTATAGAGCATGCTGTGTAAAAATTCAGCTCAAATAGATGAACTGGTGATTTGTTCCTGTTTTTTCCGCTAAGAAGACAGAATCTGTTTTCTGGACAGCATGTCACAACTTTTGCTTCCCTTATCATAAGAGGCTATAATTTGGCACAAAGCTTGAAAACAAAGATATAATGATGTTTCTACATTATTAACAATCATCAAGACCACTAAAAACAGAAATAAAAACATCTTGGGTTGCCTCCCAACAAGCGCTTTCTTTTACGCCTTTAAGCTAGGCATGAAGATTAGAAAAGATGCTCTCACAAAAGTAAGAATTTTGAAGCAAAAGAGAGCATCAAGAAGTAAATATGAAACACGTTTAAGCCTAACCCACTTGCTATGCCTAGGAAACTTGTATAAAAATAAATCAACGAAGCACAAAGTGACATGCATAGGAAGGTGGAACAAGAACAACTTCAAAACTTTCATCATAAAGAGAGGTGTTTTTGTAACATGAAAGTTTTTATAACCAAGCTTCCCTCTCTCAAAATAATTTTCAGTAGTATCATGAACAACATCAAAAATATAACTATCACATAAATCGTGTTGTTCATGACCTACAAGCAGGAGTGTATAGTTTTCAAGACACTATTTAGGATCATAAGATAAATGCAACCCATCACTCCTCAATAAGAGCACCGTTCTCCGGAATATGAGTTGGAGATTTCAAAAGGATAATAGAACAATCAAGTGTGGGTGCAACAGCAACAATTTCATGCTTAGCATAATGAACTATATCAAGTTCATCTTCGCAAGCATAATCCATATTGGCATCATGGCCATCAACAAAGCAATTATCAAGATCTTCAGAAAGGGATATTTCAAGTGGGTCCTCGGAATCATGGGATTCCTCCTCAAAGCAATCATTGGCCTCTTCTAGGGCAGCAAACATTTTGTTTTTAAAATCTTCAATATAATCATTGCAAACATACTTCTCAAAGCAATAAGTAAGAACTAAAAAGTTTTCAGACTTGTAAATAGTATCATAATACTTTTCAATCAAAGAAGTAATCTCATAAGCACCCTTAAAAGCAACAAATTCTTCAATCTTTTCAACATCAAAGTAATCATAAACACCTTTAGCATAAGAAGATAGGATCTCATTTTCATTAAGCTCACATTGGAAAGGAAGGTGTTGACGATCTATATTAGAGCAGCAAGTAAAATCATAAATGTAGCATTAACACTTAGCATAGCAATAAGAAGTTTGTATTTTGTCCCATAAGTGTTTCCCTTTCTGAGATAGGCGGTGCCACGTATAATGAGCATGCTCATCCAATGATTTTCCCTCAACCAAGTCGGTTGGGTTTTTAGCGCGAGCACAAATTGATCGAAGACGATCCTAGTGAAAATGTCCATCCTACCATATTTGGGTGGTTCCACACCCATGGTAAAGATAGCATAACTAGGAAAAGCAAGACAAAGGAAAAAGGTAGAAACTATTTTTGTGGTTTTTCATAAAAGACACAAGCAAAAGCTGAAAGGTAAAATAACAAGACTAAAAAGCAAAGGTAAAAGGTAGTGGGCAACTCCCCTATCTTAGCACTCGGAGTCCCCGGCAACGGTGCCAGAAATTCGCTTGATGACAAGAGAGTGGACTAGTGCAACGCCTCTCCTCGTTGGTTACCCCAAGTGGAAGGTGTGATGTAGGATAACGGAAAATTTCACCTATGTAGATGATAGAGTTTGTCTCCCGTAGTACTCCGGCAATGATAAGTAGGTGGCAAGGAAAGAATGGCACTGAATAAGACAAAGGTTGCTTCCTTGACCTGGAACTGCACACAGACACAAATAACTTTGCTCCCGACGAGTACAAAGAGGTTGTCAATCTCTCTGGCCTTTATGTTTACAAAGGACCAACACAACAGATAATAGTGATAATGATAGCAACTGGGAAGTAAAAGAAAGAAAGTAAATGAGCGTGTAAATAGTGATGAGAATATGGACTGGGGTCCCGTGATGTTCACTAGTGATGTCTCTCTCCCAAAAGACGATAAAACTGCTATGCGAGGTAAACAAATTACAGCTGGGCAATTGACAGGATTATAAACGCACCGCAATACTAACTATGTTACAAAGAAAGGAAGAGGCTCAAAAGCATTGGCAGTACGCAAAAATAAGTAGACAGAAATCCAACTACATCTACTACTAATCATCCACCTTGAGATATCTATCCAGAACATCTCGCTGGTATTAAATTGCGAGCCCCACCCAAAGTGTAAACCCAAAGCAACAGACAACTGCATTAAAAAGCACTTTGCGTAAAGTAAACAATCCTTGCAACCGCGGTTACAAGCACCATTGTTTTCCCCCTTGTGGCAACAGCACATCCCCTAGACTCATGTTTCTGTCACTCAAGCGTGTCATCGGGGGGCATGAACCCACAATCGAGCATAACGTTCCCTCTTGGAGTCACAACCTACTACTTTGCCAAAGCAATAAACAGCAACGGAGAACATGCAAGAATTACTGAAGAACAACAATATAAAAGATAAGAACCAAATATATTACTCTATCACAATCTGAACATAATCTCATAATCCATCAGATCCCATTAAACTCAACATAGCAACAGCAGAAAGATTACATATGTGCCTCGATCATGTAGGGAAGCTCACGAGGTCTAAACCATGAAGAACAAAGAGGGGAGGATAACATCACATAGCTACTGATCACGGACCCGTGGTCCAAAGAAAACTACTCACGGCACATCCGGGAAGCGTCCATGGTGGAGGGGAAGCTCCCGTAGGTCGATCCTCCCTCCGACAGGGTGCTGGTAAGAGGTCTGCTGGCGCTCTCGATCTTGGAAGCGCGGGGGCGGCAGAACAGAGGCGAGATCGCGGAAAAGGGTTCTGTCTTCAGAAGTTTCACGTCACGGGAAATTTTTAGGCGAAGGGGGGCAGCCAGGGGGGCCACCAGCGGTCCAGGCGACCCCCCCTAGTGCGGCCAAGCCCTAGGCCGCGCCAGGTGGCCTCCTGGGGCCCTGGTGGGTCCCACCTGGTCCTCCTTCGGGACCCCGGAAGGTTCGTTCACGCTGATGTTTTATCTGATTTTTCCCGGATTTTTGGAGCACTTTTAATACGGGGGAAAACTAAAATAGAAAAACAACAGAAAACAGAAAATGGCACTGGGTGCACTGAGTTAATAGGTTACTGCAAATATGATCAAAAGTGTATGAAAGTGTATCTAGATGATAGCAATATCACACAAAACATGCATGGAGCAAGAAGAAATTATAGATACGTTTGGGACGTATCAATAGCTCAAGCTCATATGACTAACACGAACCCGGTTCAATCTAAACTTTGGGGGCTTACAAAAAATGCCTATCGAGTTTGGTCCTAGAAACCGGGGACGTTAACTCATATGTGATGGCTTACACAGAAGTTCCGACTCTTGATGCAATAATCTCTCTCAACGCGAGAAGATGTGGCACGAGTCGGCGCATACGAACATCATAACATATCATCAAGTACGCATAATAATTTTTCTTTTCAGGCAAAATGAGAGTTAGACCCATGTGACTCTGCATGACACCTAAAGGCATATGCCGACTCACGGGGACTACACCTCAAAAATTCCTTATCAAGGTTTGGCATTATGGCATTCACGCCGACTCTTCCACCTACGACATAAAAGCATATGACTCGGCTGCAACCGTGGCAAGCTAAAGTAAAGAAACCGGCTTTCTTC
Source organism: Bromus sterilis (assembly GCA_950022295.1). NCBI lineage: Eukaryota > Viridiplantae > Streptophyta > Magnoliopsida > Poales > Poaceae > Bromus > Bromus sterilis. The sequence goes on along the minus strand of OX465596.1, from coordinate 337,492,326 downwards.
AAAGCGTTTCAAACACTATACTTGCCAAACGGGACACCAAGCATAAATTCAGGCAAATCAAGATCTTCCGAGAAACGACTACAACGAGTCGACAAACAAAGGGGCCAACGCCCAAAGGAAAAGCCGACTTGCATCAAAATATTGGCATTTAAAAAGCCGCAAGGAAAATCCAGGGCGAAACATCATAAGAGTACTTGACCAACACACTGGTCAGAAACTATGGGACATGTCTCCCAATATTACAAACCCGGCACTACAGCCACATCAAATAAATCAACAAGTTTTCACAAGTTCAAAAGACGATTGCATAAACCTATGCTTGATCACCGACTTTACTCTGGGAAGATGACCAGGTACCACCTGCAGACGATATGAGCACATTACAAATCTCAGCAAAGTCTACATCAGAAATGTCATCCATCTTCAAGTCATCTCCCTCTGCACCTGAAGTCGGCTCAACAGAACCTGCCGGATCTGAGGCTTTCTTTGGGGATGGTAGAAGAGAAAACTAGGTTGGAGAAGGCAAGTTGTAACGCCCCGGGTGTCACGCAACATTAATCACCTTGTTAATGGTCATGTCATCATGATTAGGCAAGGGTTAAGAAACCGTGATCAAGTTGATCTCAAGTTCAAACCCAATTGAATTTCCAAAACAAGTGGAAATTATACTTGAACCAAAATTTGTGCAACCAATTTTATTAAATGCCTAAAAGTCATTAGGTCAAGTTACTATATCAATGGGAATTTATTGTAATATTTTAGTATTTTAAACAATTCAAACATTAGTCAAACAGTCCATTTTAATCATTTATAATTTAGATAAAAAACAAATGATTTTAGAAAAGGCTCAAACTTTTCCCTATAACATATTATAGTGTAATAAAATTAATGGCACAAGTTTCACATTTTTATAAAATCTAAATCTACCTAAACCAAATATAAACATAAAAGAATTACAAAAGAAAAACAGAAAATGGGGTAAAACCCTATTAGTCGCCTAGGGAAAGGCCCAACACCCGGCCCACTCCCACCTCACATTTCTTCTTCTACCTCCTGTTCATGGGGTAGCCGTGGCACACATCCACCGCGTAGTGCCGTCGTGTCGCCCATCCGCGACGTCGCCGAAGGGGTTGAGAAGCCCCTTCCCCTCCCGTAATCCTAGCGCGCCTTTGCCCCCATTTCCCCCGATCGCTCTCTCCTACGGCGCCACACCATTGCGCATGGTCGCCGTCGTCCGTGGCCATGTCATTGTCGCTGACGCAGCCGAACGCCTCCCCGAGCCATAAGAAGAAGTCCATGGGCTTCCTCGTCGATGGACACACCTCCCCAAGTAGTCCATCGTCGCCGCTGTCTTCTGCACCGCCGGGATCAGCCGCCACCTTCGCCGCCGGCTGCCGCATCGCGCCGAGAAATTTGTCGCTGGTGATGCTCCCTCGGCCACCGCGACCCATCCATCGCACTCCACTGTGAGACCTCCTTCGATCCCCCCGGATGAAATATCGGACGTAGGCCCTCCCCCGCCATCGTCGTGGCTCCGACAGCGGCCTCCTGTCGTCGTTGACCTCATGCCCCCGCAACCGCACTCTCCCTGCACTGGCCGCGCTCTGGTCATCCGTAGGTGCGCCAAGCGCAGGCCCCATTCCTGCCATGCGCCTCCCCGGTCGCACACCCGACTGCCATGGTCGTGCCTCCTGTGATTACCCCATGTGACTTACATGTGGCCCAAGGCCAGGTGATTACAATTAAGATAATTGCTAAGTTAAATACCCCCTGTGACTTACATGTGGCCCCCATCTAATTAATTCGTTGTTTATATTAAAATAGAAAAATGTTTGGTAGTTGTGTCTATGACAGATGGGCCCCACTAGCAGTTTATATTAAATAAAATGAATTTTTTTAATGTGTGGCTTACAGGTGGGACCCCCTGGTCAGGTTTGACTAGTCAAAGGCCCTAGCCTATAACAGGGTGGCCCCACATGTCAGTTTAATTTACTGGATAATGTTGGTTTTTAATTAATAAAAGTAATTCTAGAAATTCCAGTAAATGATTTAAACTCCAGAAAATAGTATCTTTTAATCCGTAAGTCAGATGAAAATATGTTATACATCAAAGTTGCTCAGAAAAATGCAACCGTTTCGAATACGATACCCGCATACCCACCGCACCCCTCTAACAAACTGATACGTCCAAAATGCATCACTATTTTATATAGTAATTCTTTCATATTCATTGATATATTTCATGCTATGATGTTATTCTTATGTTTTTTTTGGCTTGTTTTACACAGTTTGCAACTTTCCGATGCCGAAGCAGCATACGCAGGATTCAGCGGTAAAAAGTGAACGCTGAGTTGCTGATTCAGAAAACCTCCAAATTACCTGAAAATCGATGGAGGTCATTTTCCAGAAGGATGACGAAGACACGCAAAAGAGGGGCCACAGGGTGCCAAGGCGGCCACCTAGCGCCGCCCCCACCCTGGTCGCGCCGGGAGGGCGCCTGGACCCCTGGGGCCACTCCCGGCTCCCCCTCTGGCCTATATATCACTTGTTATCCGAAAACCCTAAAAGAGAGGAGTTTCACGAGTTCCGCCGCCGCTCCGTGGCGGAAACCTATAGAGAAGATAAGACATCTCCGGAGGGCAGATTCCTCCGGGGACAACACCTCCCGGAAGGGGAGATCATCGCCATCGTCATCACCATCGTCACGGGCATCATCGATATCATCATCAACATCATCCCCAACATCAGCACCATCTCCACCACCATTAAATCTCACCTCACAAGTTTATCTTGTGTTATAATCCGTACTATCTACCCTCTCTACTCTACAAGTGTTGATTACTGCCGTGTGATGAATGCTATTGAGTTTTGTTGGAGAAATATCATTGTGTCCAGATTGTTTATCATCTATTTATCCCCACTGATCATGATCTCTTTTATGTCTTGTGAGTAGTTACTTTAGTTCTTGAGGATATGGGAGAGGTCTAGTTGTTAGTAGTCATATGATGTTGAAGTAATATGTGTTGTTTGATATTTAAGTTGCGTTGTTATTTTCCTAGTGGTGTTGTGTGAGTCGAACACTCAACACTTCTCCTTATTAAGGACCTAGGGGAATGCATTGTGTATAAAGAATGCTTACGGTGGGTTGCCGGAGTGACAGAAACCTAAACCCCAGTTCGCACGCTTTTGCACAAGGGAACAATGGATCATCGATCGTATTGTTATGGTTAGGCTTTTTCCTTAATTACTATCTTGTATTTGCGGATGCTTGCAAGATGTTTAATCATAAGAGTGCACTCATCTTAGTCTAGAGAGTGTACTAGCATAGATCCACCCACTCAACACTTATCAACAAAACACATAGTACCGATGCGGATTATGGCGAAAGCACGTGACTATTTATCCCGTGTGTCCTCAAGAACGCTTTAGCCTTTATAAGTTCAGTTGCTAGGCCAATCTTTTTCTCAAAAGGATCGGGCCACTTGTTACCCTCAGTTCCTTTCACTTTGCTCGCTTTTACCTTTTTGTTACTTATACCGAAAACCCCTAAAAAGCTATGTTTCAGTTCTTGGAGCTATTTCTTTGCCAAAGTCACTTACCAATACCTTCTGCTCCTCGTTGGGTTCGACCCTATTATTTATCGAAAATGCTACAAACGATCCCCTACAGTTGAGGTTCATCAAGTACTGTTTTCTAGCGCCGTTGCCAGGGAGCGTAGCGCTATTAGTAAGTGAAGCTAGTAAGGAAGTTTTTATATTTCTGTTTTTATTTTTTGTTGTTGCTACTTTTTTCCTTATGGACACCTCTACTCTTGGTTTGCTGTTTATGGGGAAACGCCGCACGACTGTGGTGGTCACTCCTACCCCTTCTAAAATTGTGCCTTACCAAATACCATATGTTATTATTAATTATGTCTTAACTAATAGTTATGCAGGAGACAGACATCCAGGTGAACACTTGCTATATTTATCACAACTATGTTCATTATTCAAGCTTGCAGGTGTGTCACTGGAGTTCGTCATGACGAAATTATTCCCCATATCGCTTATAGATAAAGCTTCATATTGGTATAAGCTCCTCGATAACTCACATCTACTTAATTGGTAAGAGCTTATGTCTCTCTTTTATACAAAGTTTTATCATCTTCATGAAATTCATCGAGACAGGAACTACATCTATAACTTTTGGTCTCGTGACGGAGAGAGCATCCCTCAAGATTGGGGGAGACTGAAGTACCTAATGTTCAAATGTCCTATCCATGAACTCCCCAAAGATATTATAATTACAAATTTGTATGCCAGGCTTTCTCGTCATGATAAGGAGATGTTGGATGCCTCCTCTAGCGGGGTATTCCAAACAAGAAGCGTTGGAGAAAAGTGGGATCTAATTGAGAGGATCCATAAGAATACTGAACACTGGGAAATCGATAAAGGTATTGAACCCACTATAAATTATGAGCATGATTACATTGAGAGCTATGTGAAAACTGATTACTTTAATACCTTTTTCTCTAAGATTGGTCTTGATTCCCAGCTCATGATTGATTTTTGTAAGAACTTTGCCTTTCACATTGCCTCTTCTAAGGAGGAGAAGTATCAGTATCATAAACCCTTTAAAGAATTACCTGTTGATATAAATGTTGCGGTCCCTATTTTGCCTGCAGTTTTTTATGAAAAGCCCCCTTTTTCTACAAGGATGAGGGAGCACTCTTTTGTGACAGGCATAATCAATAAAAGTGAGAGACGAACTGATGAACCGGAGGACCTGATCAAGGTCGATCCTCAAGTTGCGGTGATTAAATATTTAGTTACTAATGATATTTCAGATTCCAAGATAAATTTTTGTGCCGGTTCAACTAACATTGTCACAGCCAATAATAAGAGGCCGATTTCAGGTACACCGGTTTTATCTGTCAAAATAGGAGATCACAATTATTACGGGCTATGCGATTTGGGATCAAGTGCTAGCGTTATTCCTTATTAACTCTATAAAGAAATCATGGGTGAGATTTCACCTTGTGAACTTGAAGAAGTCGATATTACTATTTATCTACCAAACAAATAAACTATCTCTCCCATTGGTATTGTGAGAGATGTTGAAGTCCTATGCAGAAAGGTAAAGTATCCTACCGACTTTCTTGTACTTGGTTCAGTGCAAGATAGTTTTTGCCCTATTATTTTTGGTAGACCTTTCCTCGGCACTTGTGGTGCTATTATAGATTGCAAAAAAGGTAAAGTTTATGTTGAATTCAATGGTGAGCCATATGGATTTAAATTTTCTAAGTTCTCCAAGCAGCATGTGGTACTAATTTACCTAGTGATGATAAAATTATTGAGAATATTGCTTCTATTTCTGTCCCTCCTAACGATTCTTTGCAGAAATATTTGGAAGACCACGAGAACGATATGAATTTGCAGAAGAGAGATGAGTTAGACGAAATATTCACAAGACAAGATGCTATCCTGAAGAACAACTTTCCGGTTGAACCTTTAGGAATCCTAGAACAACCAAAAGAAGACCCGGTGTTTTACCTCAAACCACTTCCCGATACGCTCAAGTACGCTTACTTAGATGAAAAGAAAATATATCCTGTTATTATCAATGCTAACCTTTCAGGATTTGAAGAACAACGGTTGTTGGAGACACTTTGCAGACTGCGGTTATTAGTCCATCGATTTGCCAACACACAATCAATCCCGAGCCTGATGCTAAGCCAGTTGTTGATCATCAACGACGGCCGAACCCAAAGATGAAGGACGTGGTTAGGACAGAGATTCTCAAGCTTCTAGACACAGGTATCATCTATCATATAGCTGATAGTAGGTGGGTAAGTCCAGTTCATTGTTTTCCTAAGAAAGGAGGTATGACTGCTGTTCCTAATGATAAAAATGAACTAATACCTCAAAGAGTTGTTATTGGATATAGAATGTGTATTGATTACAGGAAATTGAACAAGGCAACCAGGAAGGACCATTACCCGCTGCCCTTTATTGATCAGATGCTTGAGAGGTTGTCTAAAAACACCCACTTTTGCTATCTTGACGGGTACTCTGGCTTCTCTCAAATTCATGTTAACACTACCGATCAAGAGAAGACCACTTTCACGTGTCCTTACGGTACTTATGCTTACAGGCGTATGCCTTTTGGTTTATGCAATGCACCTGCTACTTGCAGAGATGTATGTCTGCTATTTTTCATCTTTTCCGTGAGGAGATTGTGGAAGTCTTCATGGACGATTTCTCCGTCCATGGAACTTCCTTTGACCACTGTCTCCACAATCTTAATAAAGTTTTGCAGAGATGCGAGGATACAAACTTAGTTCTAAACTGGGAAAAGTGTCACTTAATGGTTAACGAAGGGATCGTTCTTGGTCACAAGATTCCGAGAGGGGAATTGAAGTGCAGACACGGCGAAGATTGAAGCTATTGAAAGGATGCCCTATCCAAGGGACATTAAAGGTATTCATAGTTTTCTCGGTCATGCTGGTTTATATAGAAGATTTATGAAAGACTTTTCTAAGACCTCGAGAGCCCTCACTAATCTTCTCCAGAAGGATGTTCCTTTTGTATTTGATGAAGATTGTAAGGAGGCTTTCAAAGTTCTTAAGAAAGATTTAATAACCGCTCCTATAGTACAACCACCTTACTAGAAACTACCCTTTGAAATTATGTGTGATGCTAGTGATTTTACTGTTGGAGTTGTTTTAGGACAAAGGGTTGATAAGAAATTGAATGTTCATTATGCTAGCAAAACCCTTGATAGTGCTCAAAAGAATTATGCTACTACTGAGAAGGAATCCTTAGCAGTAGTGTTTGCTTGTGATAAGTTTAGACCTTATATTGTTGATTCTAAAGTAATTATTCATACTAACCATGCTTCTCTCAAGTACCTTATGGAGAAGAAGGATGCAAAACCAAGACTCATCAGGTGGGTACTCCTTCTTCAAGATTTTGATTTATAGATTGTTGATAGGAAAGGAGCAGACAATCCAGTGGCGGACAATCTTTCAAGAATGGAAGATATACCGCACGACCCCATCCCAGACAACGACAGTTTTCCAGACGAACAACTAGCCATTGTAAAATTACAATCTCTTTCCGATCCTTGGTTTGCAGATTATGCTAATTTTATCGTTGCAAAGTATTTGCCTCCAGGTTTAACATTTCAGCAAAGGAAGATGTTATTCCATGATTTGAGGCATTAATTTTCGGATGACCCTCATCTTTTCAAAGAAGTTCTGGACGAGATCGTGAGAAGATGCATACCGGAACACGAGCAGAAGGACATTCTTAGACAATGTCACGATAGTCCCTACGGAGGACATCACGCCGGTGAGAGGACCACACATAAGGTTCTCCAATCAGGTTTTTATTGGCCTAATCCCTTTAAAGATGCTAGAAATTATTTTTTATCTTGTGATAAGTGTCAGAGAGTTGGTAATATTAGTAGGAGGAATGAGATGCCTATGAATTACTCTCTAGTGATTGAGCCTTTTGATTGCTGGGGTTTTTGATTTTATGGGTCCTTTTCCTCCCTCACATAAGTACAGTCACATTTTAGTGGTTGTTGATTATGTGACCAAGTGGGTGGAAGCAATCCCCACTGAGAGTGCTAATCACAAGACATCTTTTAAAATGCTCAAAGATTTAATTTTCCCTAGGTTTGGTGTACCTAGGTACCTCATGACTGATGGAGGATCACACTTCACACATGGAACTTTTAGAAAAGCTTTAGCCAAGTACGATGTCAATCATATAATTGCCTCACCGTACCATCCTCAAACTAGTGGGCAAGTTGAGCTCACCAATAGAGAGATCAAGTTGATCTTACAAAAGACAGTCAACAGTTATAGGAAGGACTGGTCAAATAAGTTAGGAGATGCTTTGTGGGCGTACAGAACTTCTTACAAAAACCCCATGGGTATGTCTCCCTATAAGATGGTCTATGGTAAGGCTTGCCATTTGCCTTTAGAATTAGAACACAAAGCTTTCTGGGCTGTTAGAGAGCTTAATGCCGACCCAAAGTTGGTCGGTGAAAAGTGTCTCATGAACTTGACTTCTCTAGATGAGTGGAGAAGTAAAGCTTACGAGAGTGCTAAAATGTTTAAGGAAAAGGTAAAGAAGTGGCATGATAGAAGGATTTTGAAACGTGAATTTAATATTGGTGATAAAGTTTTGTTGTTTAGATCTCATTTCAGGTTTTCTCCAGGTAAACTACTTTTCAGATGGGAAGGGCCATTTCATATCGAAGAAGTATACCGCTCTGGTGCAATCAAGATTAACAATTTTTATGGCACCAAACCTCAAGTTGTGAATGGGCAAAGACTCAAGCATTACATGGCGGGATACCCCGTCAATGTTGATGTAAATTTAATACACACAACAACTCATGAAGAATATGTTTCAGCCCGATTTCAGACACCAGCAGAAAAAGAAAATGTATGTATTACGGTAAGGAAACATCGTGAACCGCCATAAGAGTTACATATTACGAGTTTTTGCAAAATATAGAAAATTAAGAGCCTAGTTGGAGCCTGAGAGGAGTTCCAGGCGCGGCCTACCTCCTGGCCGCGCCGAGTAGCCACCTGGGCACCCCGGAGCCCATCTCCGACTCCACTTTGGCTCTTTACCTTCCTATTGTTGCAGAAGTTTTTGCTATATATTCGTCCGGATAGCCCCGGAACCGTATCTCTCGATGTCACGTGTTTTCTTCTCGAGTTGTTTCTGCCAGGGAATCTTTTAGCTAGACCTAGGTACCAAGGCTTCCCATGGTGCCCCCAAGGACAAGTTCGTCGTCAACGTCATCAACCCTTACCTCGCTGCGGTGAAGAAGCACCCTCAAACTGTCCGGTTGGAGGATGGTGTTCTCCACCAAGAAGACCTAAAGGAACCTGTCAAGGAGGGGAGCATCAAAGCCAGGCTAGAAGAAGTGGAGCAAGAATTTTCAAGTACAAGAAGATGGTCGAGCGTGGTGTTGAAGCTAACTTTGACATCATTAACGAGCTGAAGACCTACTTCCTAAAGGAGATGAAGAAAATGTGGGGAAGCTTCACCACATCAGAAGAAAGAATTGAGGAGCTCCAAAGGAAGATTTATGATCTGCACCACCAGAACTGTGAGTATGAACTAAAGTTTATGCGCATGGGTATGGGTGTTGCATGCAGGATTCCGGAGACCGACTTCTCTTATGAGACTGGAGAACCCCTTCCATGGAAGCGCTTCCCCGAGGACTACGTGATCAACATGACCAGGAAGGAGGAGTAAATATCCTCGGGTAATGGCGTCCCCTTATCTTGTTCCAAGCTTGGGGGAGTTCCCGGTATCTTTATCTTTATCTTAGTCTTTTAGAGTCAAGTAGAGTCGTATCATGTCTAGGGAAGTTATTATATGAAATAGGTGTTTGCATTGAGGTATATCACTCCTTTTGTGGAGAGTTTGTATCCGTGAGTGTGGAGTTGTCTATGATGGAATATTAATGAGAAGTCTGTAGGTTCCTTCGCTGCACTCGGTATTCTCTTCATGCAATCGGCCTTATATGATGATTCTTATGGGGAGTATTGACCTTGTATCAGGTATGGCTTTGAAAACTTTATTTAATTTTGGCAAACATAGATTTGGTCATGACAACATGCATGTTTTCTCAAGTAGCGACATAGCCAAAACCTTTATGTTATTGTGATTGAAGTGTTATGTTGACATGGAATACAACTTGATGTGTTATGCTTACCTTAATGTTTATGCTTTATATTTTTCGCATCTAAGTTAGCATCAGTTGTCTGTTCTCTCAAAGCCTTTGCTAGCCAAACTCTTTTCCTAGAATATTTCTGCTTGTGCATCCATACCTTGAAACCAATATCTTCCATATGAGTCCAGCATACCTTCCTATTCGTGGTATTCCCCTACCACTCCTATAAGTATAGAATTTATGTGTTATCCTTAAATGTTCAAAATCTTCTGTTTTGTGCCTCTTGTTTAGCTCATGAGGAAGTAGTAGGTAATTCATGATCTTCTTAAGTTGGACAAGTTTTACCCCGGGATTGCATGTCTAATCTGCAAACCCATAATACGAGGAGGAACTGGCATGAGTGCGCCCAGCTCGAAAGATAATATAACAAACAAACCCTCCTTCACGCTTGGTCTATGAGAAATCAGAAACTTTGGCAGTGATAAAAAAAGGAGACTAAGGGGCTGTGATCGTCCCCACTTGGGAACCGTTCCTCGAAACTTGTCCATCTTGAGAAGTAATTGAGCTATCTATTAGCATTCGTTGACAAACTATGCACCTCCCAATAAAAATTCATTATGTTTGATGTAAGGATAGCACATGAGTTTTCCCTACTTGTATTTAACAAGGCCTATCCTTTACTTTTATGTTGAGTCAGTTTTCCCACTTCCTTCCTTCCTTAGAGAGAACATACACTTGATGTTGATGAGGATTCATTCCTATAATGTTGCATGAAGTTTTGCCATGCTACATCATTGTTGACATTATCTTTTGATAAGTAAGTTGCTTGCGAAAGCGTTTGCTAAGCAAGCATCTTCCTTTGTGTTAACATTTGCACTTCTTGACTAATAACATGTCCTTTCAAAAGCTTCAAATTGTTTCATTATAATTAGATAGAGAAAAAGTGGAAGTTTTTAGTTGTCCTTTGACCAAGGATATGTTTGCCATAATTTGATAAGTTTTCTCAGTCCTACTCGTTATTATTATTGTTATTACTTTCTCATAAAGACCTTATGAGTTGAGGTTGCTGTTGAGGATGCTTGAGTTTGATGAAGAAATTATGATGCTTCTTGTCCCTATTCTATTTATGGATACTTCCCTCTCTAAACTTGTGGACAGGTTTATCGAGCTCAGTATTCGCTTGGGGACAAGAGAGGTATAAGCTTGGGGGAGTTGATACGTCCAAAATGCATCACTATTTTATATAGTAATTCTTTCCTATTCATTGATATATTTACTGATATGATTCTATTCTTATTTTGTTTTGTCTTGTTTTACACAGTTTGCAACTTTCCGATGCCGAAGCAGGAGACGCAGGATTCTACGGTAAAAATTGGACGATGAGTTGCTGAAGAAGAACACCTCCAAATTAACTGAAAATCGACGGAGGCCATTATCCAGAAGGATGACGAGGGCACGCAAAAGAGAGCCATAGGGGGCCACAGGGTGCCCAGGAGGCCACCTGGCGCGGCCCCCACCTGGGCGCGCCGGGAGGGCGCTAGGACCCCTAGGGCCACTCCCGGCTCCCCTATCTTGCCTAATATCACTCATTATCCGAAAACCCTAAAGAGGGAGGAGTTTCGCGAGTTTCGCTGTCGCTCCGTGGCGGAAACCAACAGAGGAGAAAAGACATGTCCGGTGGGCAGATTCTCCCAGGGAGAACGCCTCTCGGAAGGGGAGATCATCGCCATCCTCATCACCAATGTCACGGGCATCATTGAGATCATCATCAACATCATCCCCAACATCAGCACCATCTCCACCACCATCCAATCTCACCTCGCAATTTTAGCTTGTGTTGTAATCCGTACTATCTATCCTCTCTACCCTATCGGTGTTGATTGCTACCATGTGATGTATGCTATTGAGTTTTGTTGGAGAAATATCATTGTGTGAAGATTTTTTATCATCTATTTATCCCCACTGACCATGATCTCATTAGTTACTTTAGTTCTTGAGGACATGGGAGAAGTCTAGTTGTTAGTAGTCATATGATGTTGAAGTAATATGTGATGTTTGATATTTAAGTTGTGTTGTTATTTTCCCAGTGGTGTTGTGTTTGTCGAACACTCAACACTTCACCTTATTAAGGGCCTAGGGGAATGCATTGTGTATAAATAATGATAACGGTGGGTTGCCGGAGTGACAGAAACCTGAACCCCAGTTTGCACGCTTTTGCACAAGGGAACAATGGATCATCGATCATATTGCTATGGTTAGGCTTTTTCCTTAATTAATATCTTGTATTTGCGGATGCTTGCAAGATGTTTAATCATAAGAGTGCATTCATCTTAGTCTAGAGGGTGTACTAGCATAGATCTACCCACTCAACACTTATCAACACAGCACATAGTACCGATGCGTATTATGGCATCACATATCGAACCCGAGACTTTCCCCCTCCGGGTCGCCTGTCCGATAATTACCCGGTACTGGTAAAACTTTCCGGATGGAATTGTTCTGAACATAAAATTTGTTCGGAATGCATCAACGACCACGGATACACTATCCACATGTCTGTTAGATGTCTCTAATACTGCAGACATGGAACCTTCCCCTCTAGAGCATCTGTTTAGTAATCAACCAGTACTTATGAGTCAACCCCGGATAAATTCCTGCTCCAAGAAAATCACCGAACACTGCGTTAGAGCCCCGTTGCTTTGTATCTGTTATGTCATACATTTGTATTGCTATTATTGTGTGTATTTACTGTCCCCCCTTATTCTCCGGTAGACCCCATTGTTGCCACCGACGGCACCGTTGCCGAGTACGACTACTTCGTCGAAGACCGTACCCCTACTGTTGAGCTTCCAGGAAAGAAGAGCCATTCTCTTCCCCAGATATCGCCTATCTTTCCGTACATTTCTTGCACTAGGCATTGTTACTGCTGCTGCTACGTCCCTTACCTATTCAATTGCATAGCCTATTTTTGTCGTCCGTTGATGTACCTTCTTTTATCCTATGCTGCCTATATATATATATATATATATATATATATATATGATATTCAGCAGTGAGTCCTGCACTTTGTTAGTAAACTAGGATTAGATAGAGGGCCGTGATCACTTAGGGGAGTGACGCGGATACAATTTATATAACTGCACAGGTACGGTACAATGCAGACACCACCTAAGGCCCCTACCTCGGCTTTCTCGAGCCACATCAAGTGGATCTACCGAGGAGTAATCCTCGTACTCCACTCGTTGCTGACTCTGTATAGCCGCTCTAGGTACCTGAGAAACGGTTGTCCTTAAAGGTAAGAGTCAGGAGACCCAATGGAGCCCGCTAGCGGTATTGCGTCGGGAAGGACAGGGAGGGTACGATTGACGTTACTAGCGTGCTTGGCCCCTACTCGTATCTCGCAAGAGTTACCACACCACGAAAATTCGAGCTCTACCAAGAGCACACACAAGACAAGGTAAGGATACGGTTCACCTTGTTGGTAACCGCGTGCTTTGACGGGATGGCAGGGCAGGCCCCGACGTTACTGGTGGACCTTGTTGTTGTTCGCTGTCCGTTGTGTTGATAGTCCGACAACGATAGCGGTTGTCTGCGAGATAATATTAAAATACTAAATCGTTCGGTGGATGACTTGAGAGGCCCATTGGTCTGTATGCACTACCTTCACGTGGGATAAGGAGTTATGGGATCCCTGTGACGCCCCCAAAATCAAGTCGTGTACAGTAATCATACACACAAGGTACACGATCGAGATTAGGGACTCACGGTGAGATATCACAACACAACTCTACAAATAAAAATAATACAAGTTGTTTAATACAAGCCAGGGGCCACGAGGGCTCGAATACAACAGCTCGAGGGCACAAAGTTAGCGGAAGCAATAGTATCTGGGTACAGACACAAGAATTCAAGGTTACCTTAAGAAGGCTAGCACAAATAACAACAGATCGAAAAGGCGAGGCCTCGTGCCTGGGAACCTCCAAACTACTCCTGGTCAACGGGGGGACTCGACGTCGTAGAAGGCATCGGGGATCTTCATGTGTAGGTGGTCAGCATCGGGGATCTCCTGTTCCTGGACTCCAAGGCTCCAACGTCGACTGTAGCGGCCGATCAGGCAAAAAAAAGGGAAAAAAAGCAAAGGTGAGTATCTAGCATACCCGCGAGTCTTACGTCCGCTACTAAGCATTTATGCATTTGTATCAATGGAAAGGGGAGGCTGTATATAGTGGACTGCAAGATAGAAATCAGAATAAGGGTAAGAAGCTAGGCCTATCGAAGACTAGCATCTTCTGACGAGTCTTGCAGCATGAGAAGAGAATCAGCCAACAGTTCATATAAAGCATAAAGTAACAATGAAGCAGAAGTTGTTGCAGCATTGGATAATAGTAAGTTGTAATGATTAATAATAATAATAATGCCTCCGAGTTCCCTTCCTTGACTACCTGCGAGGAAGAAGACCCGGAAGCATACAGTTTAATAGTAGTAGTTTGTAGTGGTAAGATCCAGCTTCAGCATAAAGCGTCATGTTACCGTGGACACGGCTATTCGAATAGATTAAACTCCCTTCAGGGGTGCACTACTGTTCAGCCTGCACGCTCGGATCTCCAGGGTGGCGTACACCTTGTTAGGGAATGCCCCACCGAGGCTATCCGACACATCGCAGTCCATCCTAGGCTCAGCAGTGAGGCCATCCGCCGGACTATATCCTATGCTCCAAGGGGTCTAGGTCCCTCACCCTTGCAAGCTCCTGCACGGTGCGAGTCTGGCCAGTGAAGAAAAAGCAAATCCAAACACACCTGCTGCAGCAAATAAGACAACACGGCTTCCCGGCGGTCAGGCCGCAGTACTGCTGATGTCTGAAGAGCTTTCGGACAAACTACGACGCAGGGGAGCCCATAACTCCTCATCCCACGTGAAGGTAGTGCGTACAGACCAACGGGTCTCTCAAGTCATCTGCCGAACCATTTAGCATTTTAATATTATCTCGCAGACAACCGTTATCGCTGTCTGACTAACAACACAACGGACAACGAACAACAACAAGGCCCACCGGTAACGTCGGGGCCTTCCCTGTCGTCCCGTCAAAGCGCGCGGTTACCGACAAGGTGAACCGTCTCATTACCTCGTTTCGCGTGTGCTCTTGGAAGAGCTCGAATTTTTCGTGGTTTGGTAACTCTCGCGAGATACGAGCACGGGCCATGCACGCCAGTAATGTCGGTCGTGCCCTCCCTGTCGTTCCCGACGCAATACCTCTCGTGGGCACCATTGGGTCGCCCGACTTCTTACCTTAAGGACAACCCTACCTGTGCAGTTGTAATAAGTTGTATCCGCGTCACTCCCCTGAGTGGTCACTGCTGAATAATGCATAATTATAATAGGCAGCATAGGATAAAGGAGGTACATCAAGGGCGACAAAAGTGGGCTATGCAATTGAATAGGATTGTAATCGTAGCAGCAGCAGTAATAATGCCTAGTGCAAGAAAGTAAGGAAAAGGTAGGCGGTATCTGGGGAAGAGAATAGCTCTCCTTGCCTGGAAGCTCGACGGTAGGGGTACGGTCGTCGACGACGTAGTCGAACACAGGGGCATCGGCAGCGGTTGTCGGGACTATCGGACAATAAGAGAGGGGGGAGAAACAATAAATACACAACAATAATAGCAATACACATACAATACATGGAAAAAACAATGTTAACGGTGTACTAATGTTGTACAATGTATTATGCTTGGCGCGGGAATTCATCCGGGGATGAACTGCCAGCTCCGGGTATTTAGCGGATAGGGTGATCGGAGGGGGAAGGTACCATGCCGGAGGTGTCGCAGACATCCGAAAAACATGTGAAAAGTGCATCCGTGTTAGTTGATCCATTCTGAACAACTTTCGTGTTCAGAATAAATTCATCCGGAAAGTTTAACTGGTACCGGATAATTACCGGACAGACGATCTGGAGGGGCAAAGTCTCGGGTTCGGTGTGTTAGAGGGGTGTGGTAGGGGTATGGGTTGCATATCCGTATTAGTTACATTTTTCTGATCAACTTTGATGTATAAAGTTTTTCGATCCGAGTTACGGTTTAAAAGATATTAATCTCTGAATTTTAAATCATTTAAAAAGGATTTCTGGAATTTATTTAATTATTAAACTAACATTATCCAGAACAGTGAAGTTTGACTGGTCAAACTGACATCTGGGACCCACATGTCAGCCTCACAGTAATTAAAATCCATTTTATTTAATTCTTACAAGGGGGGCCCAGCAGTCATACACTCACTCTAATTAAACACTTGATTTAATCTAAAATCTCAGGGGGGCCCTTGTGTCATAGTCACAGAGGGTTTTAACTGTTATTAAATTAAATCTAACAGGGGGGTTTAAGTGGCTGGCCCACATGTAAGTCTCTCATTTTAATTTAACACAATGTAATCTTAAGCTAATGGCCTCGGGCCCACGATTCAGTGTCACAGGGGGGAACCATTAGCGCTAACTAACCCGGCCATGGCCACGCCGACGAGGCCGTCGCCGGCGACGATGACCGGGCGCGCTAGGAGTGCCTGCTTCGGGTGCGGCCTCTCCCTACGAGACCAGCGTGATGTGCCGCTTCCAGCCACGCCACCAGTGGGAGCCGAGGCGGTCCAGAACCATGGCACAGCGAGCACGCGGGGCAAGGTGACGAGCAGCCCTACATAAATGCCGCAGGGGGTGTGGCCTCGGGCAGGCTTGCGCGCGCGCTCGGCGCGATTAAGGAGAGGTAGTGCGCGGCCAGAGCGCGGCGAACGCAGGGGCAATGGCACGAAGACCACGACGACGCGCGGCGGCTGCCAGAGCATGGTTCCATGGCTAACGGCAACGGAGGTGACAAATCAAAGGGGAAAAGGGCTGAGCGGGACGGGGAGCTCACATAGGAGGCGCATGAAGGCCCGTGAGCGTTTAGGAGCAGCAGGGGCTCTAATTTGACGGCGAGAAGCGGTGGGGCCGAGCTTGAAGACGACCCTGATTCGGTCGAAGCAGAGGCGCTCGTCGACGATGGAAATCTTGAGGCGACGAAGTCCACCGTGGGTAGCTTGATGGAAATGCTGGCGCGGGCCGTCGTTGCCGTTGGCCATGGTTGTTCACCGGCAGCAGCGACGGGCGGACGCGGACGCGATGTGGCGAGACAAGAGGGGGGCGCGGGTGAGAAAGGGGAGGGGCTAGGGTTTCCAGGAGGGTGTGGGACACAGGCTGCACTTATCCAGCAGGGGGGGTCGCCGGATGCGCGACACGACGCGGTCGCCGGCGTGGCACCGTGGGATGCCTGCCACGGCTCCACGGTGCGCAGTGCAGGAGAAGGGAGGAGGGGGAGTTGGGCTGGGCCTGGCAAGGCGGGGTGGGCCTGGCCTGGGTGGTTTGCCCAGGGCGTAGTTTAGGAATTTTTTTCATTTTTTTGTTGTTTTCAGTTTTCTTTCTTTTTATTTATTTCTATTTGTAATTATTTTAATAGCCTTTGTATTTTTCTACAACATGAAACTTGCTCCTAAATTATTGTTCGACCATACTTAAGTGCCACAAAAAGATTTGGACTTTTATAAATTCTTTTGCATTTTTGTTTTATTAAAAAGGTATTAAATGTCACTGTTTTACTACTGTTTGAATTGTTTGATTTGTTTTATAGCTTAATAAATTCCCATACCCACATGGACATGGTCCACTTAATATTGGGCATTTTGCAAAAGTGGTTGCACAATTTTTGGGCAATGTTTTATTTTCACTATGTTTTTAATATTCAACCAAAAGGCATTTGAGCCAAGTTTTGATTTCAAATGCAAAGGGGATTGGATTTGTTTTGATCCATGATGAGCAAGGCCCATGGTCACATTTCTTAATGCCAACCACCATGAATAGAAAAATAACAATTTGCAAAGTTTGATCAAGGCCAGATTAGTAACACTGATTAGCAACAGTAATAGTCAACAGTCAAAGTGATTACTGTTACAGACACTCAGGGTGTTACAATCCCCTACGTCATAGTTTATTCGAAAGCTCTATAGACGTCAGCAGTACTGCGGCCTGCGCCGGGAAGTGGTGTCTTCTTCGCTCGAGCGGTGTATTTGGATTTGCTTTTGCTTCACCACCCAGCCACGCACCGTGCAGGAGCGTGAAGGGTGAGGGTCCTAGATCCCTGATCGCATAGGATATAGTCCAGCGGATGGCCTCTCTGTTGAGACTACGATGGGCTGCAGCGTATCGGATAACTTTAGTGGAGCATTCCCTAACAAGGTGCCCGCCACCCTGGAGATCCGAGCGTGCAGGCTGAACAGTAGTGCACCCCTGCAGGGAGTTTAATCTATTCGAATAGTCGTGTCCATGGTAACAGGATGATTTATGCTGAAGCTGGATCTTACCACTACAAACTACTACTATTAAACTGTATGGTTCCGGGTCTTCTTCCTCGTAGGGAAGTGTAGGAAGGGAACTCAGAGGCATTTATTATTGTCAATTATTACAACTTTCTATTATACAATGCTGCAGCAACTTCTGCTGCATTATTACTTTATGCTTTATATGAACTGTTGGTTGTTCTCTTCTTGTGCTGCAAGAGTCGTCAGAAGATGCTAGTCTTCGATAGGCCTAGCTTCTTATCCTTATTCTGATTTCTACCTTACAGTCCACTATATACAGCCTCCTCTTTCCATTTGATACAAATGCATAAATGCTTAGTAGAAGACGTAAGACTCGCGGGTATGCTAGATACTCACCCTTGCTTTATTTCCCCCTTTTGTTTTGACTGATCGGCCGCTGCAGTCGACGTTGGAGCCTTGGAGTCCAGGAGCAGGAGATCCCCGATGTCGACCACCGCAACATGAAGATCCCCGATGCCTTCTACGACGTCGAGTCCCCCGTTGACCAGGATTAGTTTGGAGGTTCCCAGGCAGGAGGCCTCGCCTTTTAGATCTGTTGTTATTTGTGCTAGCTTTCTTAAGGCAACCTTGTATTCTTGTGTCTGTACTTAGATACTATTGCTTCCGCTAACTTTGTGCTTTCGAATTGTTGTATTTGAGCCCTCGTGGCCCTTGGCTTGTATTAAACAGGTTGTATTATTTTATTTATAGAGTTGTGTTGTGATATCTTACAGTGAGTCCCTGATGTCGATCGTGTACCTTGCGTGTATGATTATTGTACATGACTTGATTTTGGGGGCGTCACAAGTTGGTATTAGAGCCGAATGCCTTTAGGACACCCCTTCCAACTCCTTGGTCGAAGTCGAGTCTAGTCTTTGCAAAACTACTTTACTAACAGTGTCGTGTGGCTTATCGGTCCACGTCGCAAACTGGGTGGTATTATGATCTTTTTCTCCGCACCTTTACTCTGGGACTCTCCTCTCTCTTCCTTTCGGGATAAGGATTTTGGTAACTCTAACTCTAGGTTCTCGTGACTGCTTCCTCCCGGAGAGCCCTCATCACAGAAGATGACCTGCTTCACCAGAAGATGCCGAAGATACTCTCCGATGAATTGTCGAGACCCTATGTGCCCATTGCCCTTGCAACCCCCTGCCACTGATAAGTGCATATGGGTAATTACCTATACCTTCCGTTCATCTGTTCAATCCCAGTTGCTCTTGTTGTTTCAAGTTACGTGGAAATACTCTTTGATGTTTTGAGAATCCTTCGTGTTAGCTGCCTTGCGGGTTCTGTTCACAATACCGATAAATCCTCACATTTATCGAGGATCCAATCATTCTAAGTGGTTCATGTGATTCCCAAAATACTTTGTAATACTATTCGATCTCACGACAATCCTCGGTAGCCTACTGCTTTGGAGATTCTTCTTACCTGCTTGCACTATGATTAATCCCATTTGTCTTGTAGTCTTCGAAGCCCTCCCTTGGAATTTCCATTCCGATCTGTTGAATCATCGTGTGCGCGAGTGCACACAATCATCAGTTGATCCCGATGAATTCATTCTTCTGGCTCAGACGTCATTCCAGACATGAGCTGGTTCTCGGTATATCAAACCTTGATTGATTGAGCACCTGGTTCTATTCTACTTATCCATCCTTGATCAGTGTGTATGTTTCTGACCATTTGTCTTGGAGATCAAATTCCTTTGAACTTAAGCGTCGAATTATTCAGATGCTTTTATCATCTGATTCCTTTTCATTATTTATTTTTCTGGTTGAGTATCGATACTCATGTCAGATTCTTTGTGGTCCTCCAGATCCTTTGGTGGATTGTTATCCGACCAATCCTACGTATTTTAAAACCCTTGAGTTCTTCCCTTGATACGAATTGGCATTGCCGAGTCATATCCTCTACGTTGACTTCGGTACTCTGTTTTCGAAGATGTATTCCTTATTTCTTTTGTTTATTGAATAGATTCGTAAAGTGTTCCAACGGGTTGCAACTATGCTTCAGCCATCTATGTGAACCCAGAAACTTCTTCGGGTCACACTCTACTGGTGTTATGCCAGATAAAATTCCAACACGTCAACTTCGTCGAAATTGAGAAGTGAATGAAAGGTATTGCATTGAAGAAGTGGGAGTCGACCTGAACCTTTGTGTTCATGCCCATGGATACTATGTAGAACTTATCATGAAAGCTTCTTGTAAAAGTAATTGTCGCCTTGGTGGAAATTCTTTTTGCGTATATGATCTTTCGTTATGCCTTCGAGTATTACCCCCTGGTATGTCGTGGATATCGTGCCATTGCACCACCTCTTAAGAAATTTTTGTAGAAGGAATGCTTCTCATCGATTTTTGCCACTCCATGGGTTCCGGTTGTTGTCAACCAAGAACACCGCTTACCTTTTGCTCCACCACCCATTTTGTTTGGTGATGTTTCTATTTGATTGCATTATATTGAAACCTCTCGACATAAAGTGTCGTGGTCATCATCAGCATTTTTTCTTCTTCCATGTGTCTATTGAATTCATGGTGAGAAATACCATCCTTTCCCCTCGATGATTTGTGTTATCATCGACAACATCCTTTGACTCACTGCCAATACAAACTTGGTCATGTATATCTTGCCATGTTTTCCCTCGGGAAAGATTTACACCTGATACTTGTGTATCATCACAATTTTCTTTCCATTGGTCTGTTTAACCTTTCTTTTAATATAAATTATCTAAGCAGTGATAATTCCTTGCTTTTGTAAAACACCTCGGTGTACCACTCCGTCAGAAAACCATGTTACCATTGTTGATGACTTTTCGGTGACCACCAATGGACAAGAACTTTGCCAATTGGTCTGACTTGTCTTAACGAGTAGGAAAATTGTTATCTTCCTCCCTCTCCCTTGGTACCGACATTGTTACCGACATAGCTGATAAGTTGTTCTCTGAAAAACCTTGCATCGCGATCGCATGGACTGTCGCCACCTTTCTTATTCAATGTGGGCCCATAACCCACAGTTCCACAGGATCGAAACCTGACTCTTTTGTACATCCCTGTTCCCAAGGTTATTCTTTGTGCTTGACCTCATATGCACTTCATGAGTCACCTACCTTGTGATATTCAGTCCGATATCAGACGCAATGCTTATGCTTGATGCTCTGGACCCCTTTTCATCATCCGCCATTCACATTGAATGCATGCCTATCTGCTTGAAACTTCTAATATCCTCGTTTGTTTCTCTCGTTGTATTCCCCGGAGTTAAACTCAGAAGAGATACTTTGTACCCCATTCCCTCGGACAACCTCGGTTGATTAACCAGGTACAAATCCGACCCCCTTAAATTTTCCACCTAACCTATTCGTAAGTAGAATTGGGCCCCCGAAGAAGGAAGACAACTCATCGAGATGCACCGATGCAAAGAAATGAAGACGTCAACGAGAAGGATTAACTTTTTTGAGAAGGACAACAAGGCCCAGAAGATTCGGTAGAATACGAAACCCAAGATTAACCCCTTCCACTACCTTTTAATTCTCGGGACGAGAATTCTTTGTAGTGGGGGAGATTTGTAACGCCCCGCGTGTCACGCAACAGTAATGACCTTGTTAATGGTCATGTCACCATGATTAGGCAAGGGTTAAGCAACCGTGATCAAGTTGAGCTCAAGTTCAAACCCAATTGAGTTTTCAAAACAAGTGGAAATTATAGTTGAACCAAAAATTGGGAAACCAATTTTATTAAATGCCTAAAAATTCATTAGGTCAAGTTACTATATCAATGGGAATTTATTGTAATATTTTAGTATTTTAAACAATTCAAACAGTAGTCAAACAGTCCATTTTAATCATTTATACTTTAGATAAAAATTCAAATGATTTTAGAAAAGGCTCAAACTTTTCCCTGTAGCATATTATAGTGTAATAAAATTAATAGAACAAGTTTCACATTTTTATAAAATCTAAAGATACCTAAACCAGATATAAACAGAAAAGAATTACAAAAGAAAAATAGAAAATGGGGTAAAACCCTATTAGTCGCCTAGGGCAAGGCCCAACACCGGGCCCACTCCCACCTCTTCTTCTACCTCTTGTTTATGGGGGAGCCGTGGCGAACATCGACGGCGTAGTGCCGTCGTGTCGCCCATCTGCGACGTCACCGGAGGGGATAAGAAGACCCTTTCCCCTCGCGTAACCCTAGCGCGCCTCTGCCCCCATTCCCCCCCCCCCCCCCCCGCTCGTTCTCTCCTACGGCGCCACACCATTGTGCATGGTCACCGTTGTCCGTAGCCATGTCGTCGTCGCTGGCGCGGCTGAACGCCTCCCCGAGCCACAAGAAGAAGTCCATGGGCTTCCTCGTCGACGGCCACGCCTCCCCAAGTACTCTATCGTCGTCGATGTCTTCTGCACCGCCGGAATCGGCCGCCACCTTCGTCGCCGGCTGCCGCGTCGCGCCGAGAAATTCGTCGCCGGTGATGCTCCCCCGGCCACCACGACCCATCCATCGCGCTCCACTGTGATCCCTCCTTCGATTCCCCCTCCTCCCGCATGAAATAGCCGATGTATGCCCTCCCCCGCCGTCGTCGTGGCTCCGACAGCCGCCGCCTGTCATCGTTGAGCTCGCGCCCCCGCAACCGCACTCTCCTTGCACTGGCCACGCTCTGGACATCCTTAGCCGCGCCAAGTGCAGGCCCCATTCCCTCCATGCGCCTCCCCGGTCGCGCAATTGACTGCCGTGGCCGTGCCACCCCGTACCCAGTAGTTGCGGCGCTGCTGCCCTGCTGCTGCGGCAGCTCCGGCTTGCTACTAGTACAGCGGCTGCCTGGCCACGCTCGGCTGAGACCGGGCGCCCCGTGGCCACACACCCGTCGCGGACCCTCCGCCCCGGATGCCAGAGCGGCCAGCGTCGTGCTCTGCCTCTCCGGTGTGGGCACGGTCAGCCATTAGTTGCTCGCTAATCTCCCACCTTAGACTGACAGGGGGCCCAAGCCAGGTGATTACAATTAAGATAATTGCTAAGTTAAATACCCCCTGTGACTTACATGTGGCCCCCATCTAATTAACTAGTTGTTCATATTAAAATAGAAATCTGTTTGGTACTTGTGTCTATGATAGATGGGCCCCACTAGCAGTTTATATTAAATAAAATGAATTTGTTTAATGTGTGGCTTACAGGTGGGACCCCCTGGTCAGGTTTGACTAGTCAAAGGCCCTAGCCGATGACAGGGTGGCCCCACATGTCATTGTAATGTTCTGGATAATGTTGCTTTTAATTAATAAAAGTAATTATAGAAATTCTAGTAAATGATTTAAACTCTAGAAAATCATATCTTTTAATCCGTAAGTCGGATGATAATATTTTATACATCAAAGTTGCTCAGAAAAATGCAATCGTTCCGAATACGCTACCCGCATACCCACCGCATCCCTCTAACATACCAAACCCGAGACTTTCCCCCTCCAGATCCTTTGTCCGGTAATTACCCGATACCGGTAAAACTTTCCGGATGGAAATGTTCTGAACATAAAAGTTGTTCGGAATGCATCAACGACCACGGATACACTATCCACATGTCTGTTAGATGTTTCTAATACTGCAGACATGGAACCTTCCCCTCTAGATCATCTGTTCAGTAATCAACCGGTACTTATGAGTCAACCCCGGATAAATTCCTGCTCCAAGCAAATCACCGAACACTGCGTTAGAGCCCCGTTGCTTTGTATTTGCTATGTCATACCTTGGTATTGCTATTATTGTGTGTATTTACTGTTTCTCCCCCCCTTATTCTCCGGTAGACCCCGTAGCTGCCGCCAACGACACCGTTGCCGAGTACGACTACTTCGTCGACGACCGTACCCCTATTGTCGAGCTTCTAGTCATGCAGAGTCATTCTCTTCCCCAGATATCGCTTATCTTTCCGTACATTTCTTGCACTAGACATTGTTACTGATGTTGCTACGTTGCTTACTTATTCAATTTCATAGCCTGTTTTTGTCGCCCCTTGATGTACCTTCCTTTATCCTCTGTTGCCTATAAATATATATATATATATATATATATATATATATATATATATGATATTCAGCAGTGAGCTCTGCGCTTTGTTAGTCAACTAGGATTAGATAGAGGGTTGTGATCACTCAGGGGAGTGATGCGGATACAATATATATAACTGCACCTATACGGTACAATGCAGACACCGCCTAAGGCCCCTACCTCGGCTCTGCCGAGCCACATCAAGTGGAGCTACCGAGGAGTAATCCTTGAACTCCACTCGTTGCTGACTCTGTATAGCCGCTCTAGGTACCTGATCAATGGTTATCCTTAAAGGTAAGAGTTAGGCGACCAACGGTGCCCGCGAGCGGTATTGCGTCGGGAACGACAGGGAGGGTACGACCGACGTTACTGGCGTGCTTGGCCCCTACTCGTATCTCGCGAGAGTTACCAAACCACAAAAAGTCGAGCTCTACCAAGAGCACACGCGAGACAAGGTAAGGAGACGGTTCACCTTGTTGGTAACCACGTGCTTTGACGGGACCACAGGGCAAGCCCCGACGTTACTGGTGGACCTTGTTGTTTTTCGTTGTCCGTTGTGTTGTTATTCAGACAACGATAACAGTTGTCTGCGAGATAATATTAAAATGCTAAATGGTTCGGTGATGACTTGAGAGGCCCGTTGGTCTGTACGCACTACCTTCACGTGGGATAAGGAATTATGGGCTCCAGATACGTCTCAAAAGTATCTACTTTTCCAAACACTTTTGCTATTGTTTTGGCTTCATTCTTGCATGATTTGGACAAAACTAACCCGGACTGACGCTGTTTTCAGGAGAACTACCAGTGATGTTTTCCTTTGTGCAGGTTTATGGATATTTAGGTACGCTCGAAAAATCCGCAAAAATTATATAAAAAATCAGCGTTCCCGAAGCCTCGACGATGCCAAAGGGGGGCCACAGGGCAGCCAGGGAGCACCCAGAAGGGTGCATGGCGCGGCCGAGCCCCTGGCCGCGCCGGGCACCCTCCTGGGTGGGTCCCACACCCCCTGGTGCCCTATCTTCGCCCTATTTTTACCCCCCGCGAGGAAACTCCGAAACAGAAGTCGCTTTTCCAATCTATATAGCGGAGCTGCCGCCACCCTCTGTTCTTCTCCGGGAGAGCTAATCTGGAGGCTCCTTTGGCCTCCGGTGAGGGGAAATCTTCGCCATCGTCATCATCATCGCCTCTCCATCACCCCTCCATGACTTCTTCTCTCATATGTGAGTAATTCCCTTCTGTAGGCAAAGGGGATGGTAGGGATTGGATGAGTTAGATCGTGTAATAGTTCATCAGATTGTTGGGGGCATGTTGCATATCATCTAATTGGTGTTTATGATCTCTGTTACAACTTGTTTCTCTTAATTCTTGTCACTTTGCGCCCGAGTGCCATGATTTCAGATCTGATCACCCTGTTGTTTCTTGAGTTTGAGGTGTTCTTGATCCTATCTATGAGTTGTATGCACCTATTATAGTCCAGAACCGGCGATCCCAATGGTGACAGCTTGGGACACCAAAGGGGATGGACTATAATTTGAGGATTCCGTGTATCCATGGGGATGGACACCAATGCTTTGTTCCGGTTCTCTTTGACAGGAGTACCTTACTCTCCCTAAGTTCCTGTTGGCCCCGTTCGTAGCGGGAGGGTAGGACAAAATATGTTGTGCAAACTTCTTATTGCAAGCACGTAGAACTACCTTGGGATACATGCCTGATGTTTGATATTTTCCTAGATGATCTTTTCTTTTCTATGAGCCTTGCCCATGTTAGAATCTATTACATGTTTGTTCTCATCCAAGCAGCGCCCAACCATCCATCTCCCTAGACTACAGTGTTTCTTTCCGTTGGTTACTAGTTGTTCACTTTCGCTGTTTTACTTTTGCTGTTTCACCACCACTATCACCACTATTATCACCTACACTACCACTACCATATTACCATTGCTACTAATACTTTTGTGCAAGCAAGTGTTTATTTCAGGTGATGTTGAACTGACAACTCAATTGTCACATCCTATACGTATTCTTTGTGTCCCCAAGTGTCGAATCAATAAATTGGGTTATGTTGCCAGCGAAGACTATCTCGATCCCCTACAGTTAAGGGTTATCAGGTACTGTTTTCTGGCGCCATTCCGGGGGACCATAGCTTTATTTACAGGATCCTACCTGCTGCACGTTATCCACTATGGGTAAGAAAGGAGACCCCAAGGTTCCGATCTTACCATCCCGTACGAGACGAGGTACTACTCTTAGCACTAGTGCTAAACTTGATTCACCTTCAGTTATGAGTAAGTTTGATTCACCTCAGTTACATGCTACTTCTGCCGAGTCTGGCAATATGTCAGACACTTTGATGATGCTTCTACTACCTTTGAGACTACTGGTTCACTTGGTTCTTTTATTGAAGAACAGATTCCTGTTACTGCCTAATTCTCGGGAGTTGAAATTCCTGTTACATAAACCCCTATTCGAAAAACTCATGATTTTGTTGGCCTCAAGGAGATACTCCTTGAGGATGATTATATTATACTTGATGATGATTTATGCAGGGAGCTTAATGAATGTGCTGATTCCCACCCTGCTGCTATAAAGAAGTTGCTAGCAAAGCACTCCTTGAAGAACAAGTTTACTCCTGATCCTACTTTTGCTACGTCTCATATATGCATCACTGATCCTGATTATGATTTCTCTATTGACCTTTCACTTATATCCACAGTTGAAGCTAATCCCTTTTATGGCGGAGAAAATGATGATGCTATCGAGCACCTGACCAAACTCACTGAGTTGGGTAGCTTGTTTACTACCGATGAAAGGATTCGGAACTTTTATATGACCAAGCTTCTTCCTTTTTCCTTGAAAGGAGATTCTAGAGCATGGTATGATGCACAACCATGTGGTTCCATTCGAAGTCCTCAAGATATGGCTATATCTTTCGTTGATAAGTATTTTCCTGCTCATATGCAACATGCTGCTTTACAAAGAATTTATAACTTTAAACAGTTGCAGGATGAGCATCTCCCTATAGATTGGGGGAGATTTTGCAGTTTTCTGAAGGCTAGACCGGGACATGAGATCCCTAAGAATGAATTACTTGATATATTTTATGCTGGTCTAACCGATAAATCTAAATCCTATCTAGATAGTTGTGATGGTTGTGTTTTCAGGCAAAGAACACCGGACAATGCAGAAGAATTGATGGGCAAGATTGCCAAAAACCACGAAGATTGTCCGTCCCTGAACCACCTCCACCACCAAAGATGAGGGGCATGCTTGTCCTAAGCCCCGAAGATATGCAAGAAGCAAAGAAGTCTATAAAATTGAAAGCTATTAAAGCTAAAGATGTGAAGAATCTACCTCCAGTTGAGAAGTTGTGTGAGCCTACCACAAACCCACCTATGGTAGACGTACACTCTCTTTTAGATTTCAATGCAAGTGACATTCCTAAACGTAAGCCTCCTGACCAATGTTTAGATGAGCTTGCTAATTTTATATGAAGCAAAGTCACTTCAATGAAAAGATACAAGGTCGGTTGCATGATAATACTCTTAATATCAAAAGTTTTCTTGATGTTCTAGGAAGAACAGTTAATGATGTTAAATGTCTTGTGAAGCATTTTTATATGGTTCAAACTCAACTTGAACAAATTTCT
Organism: Bromus sterilis; assembly: GCA_950022295.1. Classification (NCBI taxonomy): domain Eukaryota; kingdom Viridiplantae; phylum Streptophyta; class Magnoliopsida; order Poales; family Poaceae; genus Bromus; species Bromus sterilis. The sequence continues at coordinate 337,464,600 of OX465596.1, read as the reverse complement.
AATGTGCAAAATATTTTCTTGCTAACAATGCTAAACAGGACAATTTTACATGCTTATGGTATAGAGACCCGGGGTGGAACACACACCCAGGACCCTCTCTATCTAGAAGGACATCCGAAGAGGATCGAGCAAGATTCTCAAGTGCAGGAAGAAGAAATTGTTAGCTCTCCGAAGAAGAAGAAGTATAAAAATAAACACAAGGTAGCTGACAATTCCAGTGATCCTATAGAAGAAGAAGAAGAACATGTTGTTGATCCAAACAACATATCTACCTCCGATGCTGAGACTGAAGACGGTGCTGAACCAGAAAAAGATGCTGAAAAGAATGATCCACCTGAGGTTCGAGAAGAAGAAGCACCTGATAAGCGCAAGAAGTACACTAGAGAAGACTTCCTTGCAAGGAGACACGGGAAGGAACGAGAACCACGGGTACAGAAATCAATTCCCTTTCCAGGCAAGTCCGTTAAAACCAAAGAAGAAGAGCACTACAACAAGTTTTGTGAGTGGATGAAACCTCTTTTTCTTCAAATTCCTTTGACTGATGCTATTAAGTTACCTCCTTACTCTAAATATATGAAAGATATTGTTACTAATAAAAGAAAATTTCCTAATGAGACAATATCTACTATGCTTGCTAACTACTCTTTCAGTGGCAAGATTCCTGAGAAGCTCGGTGATCTAGGTATACCCAACATTCCTTGCTCCATAAAGAATAATTATGTTAGAACTGCCTTATGTGATCTTGGTGCACGAGTGAGTGTTATGCCCCTTTCTCTCTATAAAAGGCTTTGTTTAGAGAAACTAATTCCTGTAGATAACTCTCTTCAGATGGCCGACAAGTCCACGTCCGTCCCGATCGGTATTTGTGAGGATGTTCTAGTTGAAGTTGCCAATTGCTTAATACTTACTGATTTTGTTGTGCTTGATATTCCCGAGGATGGGAGCGTGTCCATTATTCTTGGTAGACCTTTTCTGAACATCGCAGGTGCCATTATTGATTGCATTAAAGGGAAGGTTAACTTTAAACTTGAATGACAAAGAACACACGGTTTATTTTCCAAAGAAGATCGACAAAAGGAATGGCCTTAACTCCATTGAGAATATCGAGACCGTGAAGACTGGAGAATGGGATTGTCCACTACATGTATACCACAAATACAAAACAACTATGGTGGGGACAATGTCCATCAAAGTGATAATGCAATGATCACTTCATAAGAGGCGAGACTTTCTGCTTTATATATTATCGGTTTGTTGGTAAGACTTGATCAACCTTGCTGACTTGCATGTTTTATATAGCTAAAAAGCTAAGCTTGTTATGTTTTCAGTTCCTTTAGCTTTTATTCTCCTTACTTTCCTAAGTTTTTGTGTTTAAAGCTTCACTTGTTCTAACTTCTCCCCAAGTTCACGAAAGTTTTTGCAGCTTTTTGAACTTTGAAAAATTCTCCACAGTGAAGTTGTCCGAAAAATTCCAGAAAATTCAAAATAAAAATTTCCAGGTAAAAAGCCATCGGGGGTACCTGAGGCTGACTAGGGAGGTCCACGCCTGGCCCAGGAGGCCAGGTGGCGCGTCCCAGCCCCTGGCCGCGCCACACACCCTCCTGGGGCCCATAGGAACCCCCTGCTGGCATCTCTTCTTCCACTCTCTCTCTTTCACCCCAAAAACTCATGTTCTTGCTCTGGTTTCGTGGTCTTGCTGTTCTTGAGCATGGAACTTCGATCTCCCTCTACATCCACTCGTTTGAACTGAAATTTGGAACAAATACTCCTTGGTATGTGACTTCCTTGCCCCTCAAATTTGTTTTCTAGTTGGTGGCTTCATTAGTGAGTATTTAGTAGTTCTTGGTGCTGTTTAGTTGAGCTTAAATATTTTTTAGAGATTTATTTTCCAAGTTTTGTTGCTAGTTTGAACCTTGGTAAAGGAAGTAGAATGTTTTTCCCAAACTAGTTTTGCTTAAACCTTCATTTTTGTGATTTTTCAAAAATTTCTGAAATGGATAGGCTAGGAAGATGGCTTGGGAAGAAGAAACCCGAGCGCTCTAGCCGTGTTACGCGGTCCACAACTTCACCTTCAACTACGAGAGTGAGATACAATGAAGAAATCGTGCCCTTGGAGCTATTGGATGCATCACCCGCAAAGGCCATGGCATTTCCATGTAGAGATTTCATGGCGGATGCCGGCATACAGGAGAAGTTCGACGCCCTGTGTGCCAGAGCAGGTTTGACATGGCTTGTGACGAGCCGTGTGTCACAGTATGAAACACTCACCGCTATTTTCGTTAATAGTTTTAGGTTTTATCCTGAAAGTGATTCCGTTGTGTTTTAGATTTATGAAAGGTTACTAGCCATGCCTATGACTATCTTTTGTGAAGCTTTAGGTTTGCCCGACATAGGCGAGAAGAGGAGGAAAAATTCTCAAACCGTTGCACTCAATACCCTTCTCGACTCATTCTGCAACACTGAAGTGAGGAATTCCAACCGTTAGAAGATCTCCAATATTTTGTTCCCTCACCTCAGGTATTTCACGTATTATATTGCTAGAGGGGTGTTGGCTCGAGACAACACGAGCATCACGTCTCGAGTTGATTGCTTACGACCGGAATACGCTTACGACCCATGGACATACCAATACTACCCCGGAGCAGGAGGCTCCTCGGGACCGCAGTAGACGAGCCCAACTTAGGCGAAAAGCCTAAGCTTGGGGGAGTACATACTCTCCTCCCTTCCATTGTATCATCCGTTTTGTTCGCTTTTATCTTTTTGAAGTTTTTGCCTGTTATTCTTTGTTCTTTTAATTCGCAAAAACCCCAAAAATATTTCTCCTTTCTTTCGTTTTCGTTAAACCTTGAAAAACCCAAAAAAAATGTTTCCTTTGCTCTTTAGTTTGCTTTGTTTCAGAGTTCAGCTCGAGTCCGTGATGATTATAATTTCCTACGTTCAATCGTGCAAGTGACAAGGCAGTAATGACGAAGATCGACGGAAGGGATGCAACAAGGAAAGCCGGTATGAACTCTTTTTGTTTCTATGTTTGTACCTATGCCTATACTTATGATTAGAGAACAACTTGTAGCGACATAGTGCTATGCTTACAATGCTTTCCCAGTGGTTCATGCTTTCTTTGTGGTTAGTCTGAAATAGCTAGAGTACATAACATGTTGCTTGAAATGATTGACATGCATTGCATTGTTCATGGTTTGGCATATTGAAGTGGTACTTCCCTCTGGAGAATTCTTGGATTGACTTGGAACATGTTCACGCATGTTAAGACTAAAAAGTATATTCTTCCTTGATGATCTTTTTACTTCAGAGTGAGTAATATCACTTTCATGCCCGATTCAATGTTGCTTTTTCGCTCTGCATGATTATGGTCGTTATGCTCTCTGGTTGGTCGCTTCCCAGTCTTTTGCTAGCCTTCACTCGCACTAAGCGGAATTCTGCTTGTGCATCCAAACTCCTTTTCAACCCAGTTGTTCCATTTGAATCCACCATACCTACCTATATGTGGTATTTACCGGCCACTCCTAACTTAGACTTTCCTGTACCATCTCGAAATTTATTTAAAATTTTCCCTTTTGCAATCGTACAAGCTCATGGTGCGGTGAGGGAAAATCAGAATCAACCAGGCCAAAAATATTTTGACGGAAGTTTTAACTAGTCAATTAAAAAAAAGATTTACACCTCCCCCATACTTGATGATGGAATGAAATGGAACAAATGCTGCTTATGATAGATGGAACGATACCCTCCTTCCATACTTGAGGCAAAATAAAGGGTTCCGTAGACCACCAAAGGATTTATGGATAAGGGAACATGTGTAAGCAAAAGGCATTAATATGGTTGGCATGGGAGATATTAAGAGACCTTTACCGTTCACCGTTGACTGGAAAGTTGCACTTCTCAAAAGAGTTTTATCTCTGTTTTCAAAACCAAGAGCTCTGGTACATGTTTAGTCTTTGTTTCCTTTCACGGGTTTTCAACCATGCCATCAAAATCCACGGTTCGAGAGTCTCCACCTTCCTTTCTCCAAAGCACCAACTATGAGAGCATAATTGTCATTCTTAGTGTAACATGCATTGTCCCAAAGTACCACATTGTCTTCTGCATGATTGTGATGTTTCTTACTTTGAGTTCTTAGTTCTAGTCTCCTTTAAAACTCCGGAGGAGCTTCTGCATTTATGTTTTGCTTCACTCATGGAGGCTAGCGAGATACCACTCTGATATGTTCATGCTATGTGCATTGTGATCTTGAATTGATTTTCAGCAGCATATTATTTACTTTTTTTTGTTTGTGACTGATCACATGAAAGAAGGATTGCTTCGTGCATTGTGAAGCAAAACCTTCTAAACTCTTTCGTAGTATATGCTTTTATACATCTAATGAAGCAAAAGAGTTTGTCAAAGTTTTCTTTGTTGCGTCCAGTTCGTTGAACTGAATTGCTTGAGGACAAGCAATAGCTAAGCTTGGGGGAGTTGATACGTCTCAAACGTATCTACTTTTCCAAACACTTTTGCTATTTTTTTGGCTTCATTCTTGCATGATTTGGACAAAACTAACCCGGACTGATGTTGTTTTCAGCAGAGCTACCAGTGCTGTTTTCTTTTGTGCAGGTTTCTGGATATTTAGGTACGCTGGAAAAATCCGCAAAAATAATATAAAAAATTAGCGTTCCCGAAGCTTCGACGATGCCAAAGGGGGGCCACAGGGCAACCAGGGGGCACACAGAAGGGTGCATGGCGTGGCCCAGCCCCTGGTCTTGCTGGGCACCCTCCTGGGTGGGTCCCACACCCCCTGGTGCCCTACCTTCGCCCTATTTTCACCCCCCACGAGGAAATTCCGAAACAAAAGTCACTTTTCCAATCTACGTCGCGGAGCAGCCGCCACCCTCTGTTCTTCTCCGGGAGAGCTAATCTGGATGCTGCTTTGGCCTCCGGTGAGGGGAAATCATCGCCATCGTCGTCATCATCGCCTCTCCATCACCCCTCCATGACTTCTTCTCTCATGTGTGAGTAATTCCCTGCTGTAGGCAAAGGGGATGGTAGGGATTGGATGAGTTAGATCATGTAATAGTTCATCAGATTGTTGGGGGCATGTTGCCTATGATCTACTTGGTGTTTATCATCTCTATTACAACTTGTTGCTCTTAATGCTTGTCACTTTGGGCCCGAGTGCCATGATTTCAGATCTGATCACCCTTTTGTTTCTTGAGTTTGAGGTGTTCTTGATCCTATCTATGAGTTGTATGCACCTATTATAGTCCGGAACCGGCGATCCCAATGGTGACAGCTTGGGACACCAAAGGGGATGGACTATAATTTGAGGATTCCGTGTATCCATGAAGTGTTAATGCTTTGTTTCGGTTCTCTTTGACAGGAGTACCTTAATCTCCCTAAGTTCCTTTTGGCCCCGTTCATAGAGGGAGGGTAGGAGAAAAGATGTTGTGCAAAGTTCTTATTGCAAGCACGTACAACTACCTTGGGATACATGCCTGATGTTTGATATTTTCCTAGATGATCTTTTCTTTTCTGTGAGCCTTTCCCGTGTTAGAATCTATTACATGTTTGTTCTCATCCAAGCAGCGCCCAACCATCCATCTCCCTAGCCTACAGTTTTTCTTTCCGCTGGTTACTAGTTGTTTACTTTCGCTGTTTTACTTTGCTGTTTCACCACCACTATCACCACTATTATCACCTACACTACCACTACCATATTACTGTTGCTACTAATACTTTTGTGCAAGCAAGTTTTTATTTCAGGTGCGGTTGAACTGACAACTCAATTGTCAAAGCCTGTACGTATTCTTTGTGTCCCCAAGTGTCGAATCAATAAATTGGGTTATCTTGCCCGCGAAGACTATCTCGATCCCCTACAGTTGAGGGTTATCAACTCCCCTGCGTCGTAGTTCATTCGAAAGCTCTTCAGACGTCAGCAGTACCGCGGTCTGCGCCGGGAAGTGGTGTCTTCCTCGCTCGAGCGGTGTATTTGGATTTGCTTTTGCTTCACCGGCCAGCCACGCACCGTGCAGGAGCGTGAAGGGTGAGGGTCCTAGATTCCTGATCGCATAGGATATAGTCCGGTGGATGGCCTCTCTGTTGAGCCTAGGATGGGCTGCGGCATGTCGGATAGATTTGGTGGAGCGTTCCCTAACAAGGTGCCCGCCACCCTGGAGATCCGAGCGTGCAGGCTGAACAGTAGTGCACCGCTGCAGGGAGTTTAATCTATTCGAATAGTCTTTTCCGCGGTAACAAGACGATTTATGCTGCAGCTGGATCTTACCACTACAAATTACTACTATTAAACTGTATGGTTCCGGGTCTTCTTTCTCGGAGGGAAGTCGAGGAAGGGAACTCGGAGGCATTTATTATTGTTAATTATTACAACTTACTATTATACAATGTTGCAGCAACTTCTGATGCATTGTTAATTTATGCTTTATATGAACTGTTGGATGTTCTCTTCTTGTGCTGCAAGACTCATCAGAAGATGCTAGTCTTCGATAGGCCTAGATTCTTATCCTTAGTCTGATTTCTACCTTGCAGGGCACTATATACAGCCTCCCCTTTCAATTTGATACAAATGCATAAATGCTTAGTAGCGGACGTAAGACTCGCTGGTATGCTAGATACTCACCCTTGCTTTATTTCCCCTTTTTGTTTTGCCTGATTGGCTGCTGCAGTGGACGTTGGAGCCTTGGAGTCCAGGAGCAGGAGATCCCCGATGTCGGCCACCGCAACATGAAGATCCCCGATGCCTTCTACGACGTCGAGTCCCCCGTTGACCAGGAGTAGTTTGGAGGTTCCCAGGCAGGAGGCCTCGCCTTTTCGATCTGTTGTTATTAGTGCTAGCCTTCTTAAGACAACCTTGTATTCTTGTGTCTGTACTCCGATACTATTGCTTCCTCTAACTTTGTGCTCTCGAGCTGTTGTATTCGAGCCCTCGTGGCCCCTGGCTTGTATTAAACAACTTGTATTATTTTATTTGTAGAGTTGTGTTGTGATATCTTACCGTGAGTCCCTGATCTCGATCGTGTACCTTGCGTGTATGATTACTGTACACGACTTGATTTTGGGGGCGTCACACAAGTCTTCTCGGTGCCTTGTAATAGCCCAAGAGTAAATTATGTTTTCATGATGTAATTTTGCTTTCATCAATGGCTTTGAAACTTGTTATGCTGCAAGAGGATGTAATTCCATGTTATGATTTTAACTACCAAAAGGTTTTGAGATCATTTGAATTGCTTTTGAATTCATGCAAGTTGGTTCAAGAAAGGTGCTTGAAGATTTTCCCATGTTACATGTGTGCTCCCCTTAGCCCTAACTTTTTCCTAGCCAAATCCTTCCCCATCATAAGCCTTTGAAAAACCTTGCCTTGAATTTTAGGCCTCCCAAAAGTTGAGTTGCAGTTCAAAGAGTTTTTGAATTCAAAAGGGGCTCAATATTTTGGGTGCTCAAAATTGGTTGAAACCAATTTTATAAAATCAGGAATATTCCAAGGTTTCCAAAACATATTTTTGAATGTTTTTCCCCTCTGTTTTCTTCTCTGGAAAAACTTTAAGGCAGCCAGTATTTATTTTATGGGAAAATGTTGGGTTGTTTTTTTCTGGAAAGAAAGAGTTGAAACCAGGCCCACTCGGGTGGCCTGCTAGCCTGTCCCGTGGCCTGGCCCGCCCAACCGGTACGGACGCGCGCGTAGCCGTCGGATGCGATCGACGGCCACGACTTAACGGCGCCCTAACGGCGACCTGCTCCGTGCCGACACAGTCCACGCCAGAACAGAGACAAGGCTCCCGGAGCCGTCCCATCTCGTCGTCTTCGGCCGTCCCTTCGACGTCCGCACCCCCTATAAGAGGCCCCGAGCGCCTAGGGTTCCTTCCCCTCGCAATTCTTCTCCCTCCGCCACCAGGGCCGCAGCGCCACCCTTCCCTTTTCTTCGCCGGTGAGCATCCGAATTCTTCGCCGCCGTCCCATCTCGTCGGTCGTGCGCTCACGCACACCTTTCCCCTGTTCCTCACCTCCCTTCCCTGACGTGCAGCTCGAGCCGGCGCCCGCGAATCATCCCCGAGACGTCGACACCTGCCTCGTCCTCCTTCTTCCCCGATGCCGGCCTTCTTGTCTCCCTCCTCTACGGCACGGACGAGGCTACCCGCGAGCACCCCTAGGTGAGAATAGTGCCCCTCGTTCCCGTCCGTAGTCATCGTAGATCGTTCTAGAGTCGTCGTCGTAGTTCTGTCATCGTCGGAGACGTTTCTGTCGAGTCGCGCTGCCGTGCACGCGATGCGCGTGTCCCTGGCGTTCAAGCAGCGTGCGTGCATGTGTGGAGTGCATGGAGAGTGCAGCAGAGCGCCTAAGGGCTGTGTTGCCCGCGAGAAGCGACCCCGGTGTGATCTCCCTGATGATGCAGAGAAGGTCCTCCGCCGTGGTCTTCCGGCGAACCAAGCTACCGCCTTTCAAGCTCCGAGTCGAGCTTGATGGAGAAATGGGCTTTGGGTTGTCCCATCTTCGCACTGCGCTGCACCCGCGAGTCGTCGGAGCACCCTTGATGAGGCCACGGATGCCGGAGTTTGGCCCATCTGCATGCGCTTGTTGCCTGAACTTTCAGTTTCGTCAGTGCACATCGCGTTTGGATTCAGATATTCAGCAACACATGTTATCCTCGTTCTGTATGCTCCGTCGCTGTAAAACTCTCCTAGCCCGATTGGTTGGTGCGCTATGTTCTGACCAAGGGGTCTCAGGTTCGAATCCCCTCCCCCACGAGCATGTTGAGTTGGCCCTTTTTTTTCGTTGGGTCGCTGACAGCCAGGCCCCACCTGCCAGTGGAAAGAGGACTCGGTGGGCTGCTGGTTTGGCCAGGTAGGCCTCGGGCTGGGCCAGGTTGGCTGGTTTCAGCCCATTGTTATAGAGGCCGAGCCCCTCTTCTTCTTCTTTTTTCTTCTGTCTGTTTTCTTTTTCTTTTAGCAATTATTTCAAACCCTTGTAGATTTTGAACCTCAATTCAAGTGCTGACATATTGTACATGTTTATGGGGTAGAAAAATCCAAGGATTATCGTGGTGGCAACATTTTTATGTTTTGAGCAACATAAAACTGATGATATATGAGGTTGCCCATATGTATGGCACCTTCATTTTTTTGCTTATGAAATCCTTTGCTTTTGCCTCATGGTGGCCATGCCATTTAGATGGGGCAGATATTTTGGAGTGTTGGCCAAGGGGTGCTGACCATTTGTATTTTTCTAAATACAAGTTGGGGTGAACCTTTCACATACACCACCTTGCCCAAATCCTTTCTTTTCCTTGGATCATGCGCCATGTCATCAATCTGTGATCTTGATCCTTTGGACAGCCCCAAACATATTGTTATATGAGAGTGGCTGCTCTCCGATCCTTCTTTTGAAAACTTATCCGGTGTCAACTTTCATCGACACCTTTTCGTCTCCGGAATCGATAGATTAATTTCACGATGCTTATTATTGTTAAATTTTTGTTATTGTTTCATGTCATGCCGTGTTGCCACGTTATTTATACCAAAATTAAGGCTATGACCCAAGCCATAACAAAATAAATAATTGCATATCAAGTTGTTGACGTGTCGTCAACACCTTCATTCAAATTGACTAGATAGGGTCACACCATGTCTATTGAACTTGATCATCGCATCCATACTTGATAATTTTTGGGTCTCGATGTTTACTTGTGTGCTTTCCTTGCCGGTACCTTCAGTTACCACCTGAGACTGCCGAGGAGACTTTAGTGAAAATTTCCGACACCGAGCCCGAGGACCCTGTTACGTTTGCTTCGTTGACTGATTACCCAGGCAAGGGGCAGATCTATACCATTATCTTATAACTTTCTGCCTACTTGCTTAGCTATACTCTAGAACGTTGTTTTGATCCTATCCACTTTACTTATGCCAAAATCAAACCCAAACAGCCATGATCCCCACATCCTAGCAAAACATTATATTGATAAGTTACCGCTGCTCAGCCATTGCTTAGTATGTGTAGGAACAACTTGCTTCTTTACCCTATGCTATGGTTGGGATATCATGTTCATAAAGAAGTTGGTTGATATTTATTAAATTGATGTAAATTATATTCGACGAAAGATGGAAGGCTGGGCTGTTCCCGCCTGGTGCTTTGTTCCATTTGAGTCACCTAGGATCCGAGTTCCGGGTATTGGTTCTTTGTTTGAGCGTGCCTAATCGTGTGTGGGGTTCAATGGGGCCCCCTTGTCTTACCTACCTAGCTTCGTACAGTTCTAGTGGTGGCCCGAGCTGATTTACTATTTGCAACCGTGTGTGTGCTTGGTTGGTACCCCAGCAGTTTTCAAAACAAACCGGGCTAGATGGGACATGGTTCCCTTGTTGGTCCACCTGATCAGCTAGGACCCGGCCTCATGTGAGAATTACCGGCAATCCGAGCGCCATACGGTAGAGTCCGATCCGAGAGCATGGCCTGTTCTTGGGTTGGGTGTCGACTCCCAGGGGCCACCCGGAATTGTGCGTTGTTAGTTAGAGGGACTCTGACGTTCCGGAGTTTCAGGCGTTTACCCAGCCAAGTGGAAACCGGGTGTACATGCGAAGCTTATGATGGGCAGTTGGTACACCCCTATAGGGTTAAATATTTTCGAAAAGCCGTGTCCACGTTTATGGACGACTCAGAGGCTACGTCTTGTTCATAGAGTAACATAAAATTGGATCATAACTAAAACTTGCCTACCGTGTGTGTGTGCCTTGGCTGTCTTTCTTCGTCCAGGGGGACCGAGGGAGGAACAAGGTTGTGTTATGTTTGTCGTAAGTAGGTGGATAGCGGACCTATGACACAATGTCACGTGCATTCTTGGACCTCATCTCTACTCTAAAAGAACGATAGCCACCATATATGCTAGTGCGGTTCCAACCTTTTCCACTATACTTGTCTTACCGTAGGAAGTTAGTTATAACTGTAATGATATAATCTCACCCCTTGTTTCCTTTCTGCTTTTACTGTTTTGCCTGATCGGCCGCTGCAGTGCACTACTATCTCGACCCGAGCACCGGACGATACTTCATGGAGGTGCCCCCGGAGGATGACGATGAGGATGAATTTTCCTAGTAGGCCTGTAGTTGGGTTCATACGATCCGTGGGTGGACTTGTTTATGTGTAGCCATCTCTAGGGCCATTTGGATTTTGACCGTACTCGGTCGTGTTTGTCTTCCGCTTGTTGCATGATGTACTGTTGGGTCGATGACCCCTGAATTGATGTAATAATTACCAGTAGCGATGTATGCCCTGGACTCTATATTTATGTCTTAGTATAAAGTTCATTGTTCTTATATCTATTGTCGCGAGTCCGACAGCGACACGAGTCTGAGTGTCGTGCGTCGGTGGCCTTTTATGCGCTGCTAACTCGAGCCGGACGCGAAAGCGACTAACTTGAGTTAGCACTGCATAGGGGGCCTTACAACTTGGTATCAGAGCAGGACTAACTGTAGGACCCCTTACTGGCCGAAGTTGAGTCTAGAAACTATTTTGTAGTTACTAGAGAAAAATCGGAGATTATGAACTCTTTCTTTTTCTTCTTACCGCACCCACCCACCCCTTTTTCCATGAGGAAGTGAAACGTTGTTTTTCTCTCTACAACTTATCCCCTTTCAAAACAAATCTAGGTTCTCGTTTACATGAGGCTCCGATTCCTCTATAATCTTTTGCTAGCGACGAGAAGGGTTGGCGTACGTTGAGAACACTGAGCCACCACTTGGGGTTGACAACTCCACCTCGCTTACGGCGTACCTCAGGTGAAACTCCTATAAAGGGATGGTTGGCATCCTCCGGATGTGGTTCCTCCCCCTATAGTAGACCGCTTCGGCGGGCTTCTCAGGGCAGATGTCTCAACGTTCAGGTCTTCAACCACTCGTATATATTGTTGTGTGCCCGCTAGCAGATTATTATCTTGGATTCAGATGATCTCGGTTTGGGGGTTCAAGTAGCACCTAGCTTTCCACTTTCTGGGTTAACCTTGGTGGATATTCAGCCTTCCGCTTCCTCATACCTCGTGAGGATGTTTTGTTGCCAATATTTCTTATCTTCTTGTTTCATCAATTTTTCTACCATGTTCTCATAAGTGTTCCTGTATACAGGATGCCAAGAGGGAACATGCCGCCGCCGGAGAACACTGTCCTTGGGGAGTCTGTGGCCGAAGTGGCTCAAGGCACAGTTGCGATCTTACAGATGCTCCAGAACCAGACTGCCCAGAGGAGTGATCGACCACAGCACACGACTTTGCAGCAGTTCCATGCTATCAACCCCCCCCCCCCCCGCCCCAGGTTCTCAGAGGCTCGAGACCTGCTGGAAGCGGATGACTGGATAGCTGAGATCAAGAAGCATTTCAACGCAAACACCGTCAGGCCAGCAGACTACGTCACCTTCGCTTCCTTCCAGCTTCAGGGTGCAGCGGCCAGCTGGTACGATACCTTCAAGGCCAAGAAGGGTGATGCTGTGATCATGTGGGAGGACTTCGTCACAGACTTCAGAGCAGCACATATTCCGAGTGGCTTGATGGAAAAGAAGCGAGAGGAGTTCTTGGCTCTGAGGCAGGGTGAGAGGTCAGTTTAGGAGTACAACCTGGCCTTCGTCAGGCTCGGCAGGTACGCTCCGGAGGAGGTCTCCATAGAGGCCAAGCGGATTGCCAGGTTCCGTGGGGGTCTCAGCATAGAGATCAAGTTTGCGCTCACCCAGTGCAACCATATGTTGTTCTCGCAGTTCATCGATTCAACTATCCGCCAGGAGTCAGCAAGAGCAGAGTGGGACGCAGACAGAAAGCGCCAGAGAGAGCACAACTCCGCAGTGATGGTCCACAAGAAGGCAAAGACTTGGGTCACAGAGGCGCCACCACAGAGGCAGAAGTTCCAGCAGAGGGGGGCAGTTGTTCGCACTTTTGCCCGCCCTCCCGTCCCAGTTCAGCAGGCCCCTCACTCTGCACCACCACATGCGAGGCCACCCAGGCCGCAGTCCCAGCCCATGTCAGGCGTGATCTGCTACAAGTGTGGAGATCCGGGGCACACTTCTCCCAAGTGCACCGATTCGCGCTTTGCTCGGCTCCCACTGCCCCCACCTCGCTCTACTCCGAGCACTGCGATGGTAAGGGCACACCCACATGCAGTTCGGGTGAACAATGTGATGATGAAAGATGCGCAGCAGTCTTCAGAGATCGTGATTGGTAGGTTGCCTGTTAATTCTGTTCATGTGACAGTGTTGTTCGATTCCGGAGCAACTCACTCTTTTGTTTCCCAGTCTTTTGCAACAATGATTGATCTTCCAAGAGACCAGCTTCTGAGGACACTCTCAGTTTTTACTCCTGGTTCCAATTTCACTTCTTTCTGGTCAGTCCCTGATGTGGAGATCCGTATTCAGGGAGTTGCCTTTTCAGCATCCTTGATTGTCTTCCCCCGTTCCGACATCGATGTCATTTTTGGCATGGATTGGCTTGTGGAGCACAAGGCCAACATTGATTTCCCTTCAAGATCCGTGAAGTTAACACATGATTCAGGCGCAGAAGTCTTGTACAGTTGTGGCTCAATGGCAGGAGAAGCATAGTTGTATGCCTTGAACGCAGGAGTCGCACCTTTGCTCGAAGAAGTCAAAGTTGTCTGTGAGTTACCAGACGTCTTTCCAGAGGAGTTGCCAGGAATTCCCCCAGTTCGAGCTATTGAGATCGTTATTGAGCTAGAGCCTGGTACTCAGCCGATTTCTCGGCATCCGTACAAGATGTGTTCGGAGGAGTTGATTGAGCTAAAGAAGCAGTTGACAGAGTTGGAGGCAGGCGGTTTTATACGCGCCAGCACTTCCCCTTGGGGCGCACCAGCTTTGTTTGTTAAGAAGAAAGATGGGACTAGCCGTGACGGGGATCAACCTCGGGAAATCCCATGGTCAGGGACCCTGGGTTAGTCATGAGAGGCACAGGTTGGACGATAGCTCGTCGGCAAACAAGAGGACACGTTCCTGCTCGATATTATTGATGAGGGAGATGCGATTACAGTGGATTCCAAGGCTGGAGCGCTCAAGGCTAGGGTTACATAGGATATTTGATGCCTTTGGCGTCGCCCCTCCTAGCCCTTATATATTGGGCTAGGTCTCGGGGAGTTCATCTACGTTTACAGGTAAGCTTTCCTAACCCTAGATTGCTCCGTACGACAGGTCTTTGCACCTTCCTTGTGAGTCACAGACTCCTACGTCGGTGCCAATTAGCGGGCCAAGGCGGCTCCAGGCGGGTCTTCATGGGCCTTCTATCTTCAGGGACACCGGGTAGGCCTATCTGTAGGAGTTGTGGGGTCACCCCCTCGTCAAGCCGCTTGGTCCAGGATTGTCGCGGTATCAACAAGAAGACCATCAAGAACAAATACCCTTTACCCCGCATCAATGATCTGTTCGAACAGTTGAATGGGGAAAAGGTGTTTTCCAAGCTTGACTTGAGGAGGGGTATCACCAAATCCGTGTTCGTGAAGAGGACATTCCCAAGACCGCGTTCATCACACATTATGGGATGTATGAGTTCACAGTCATGACTTTCGGCTTCTCAAACGCCCCTCCAACATTCATCAGAGCTATGAACTATGTGTTCCAAGAGTGGCTCGATGTGTTTGTTATCCTTTACCACGACGACATTCTTGTGTATTCCAAGTTGGAGGCTGAACATGAGGAACATCTTCGCCTGGTGCTGCAGAAGCTGAGAGAGCACCTGTACTATGCCAAGTTCTCCAAGTGTGAGTTTTGGCTCGACAAGGTCAACTTTCTTGGCCATGTCGTTTCCGCTGAGGGTATTGCGGTTGATCCAGAGCGAGTCCGCACTACTCAAGAGTGGGCTCCGCCGAAGAATGTGAAGCAGCTAAGGTGTTTTCTCGGCCTCGCCAGCTATTGCAGGAGGTTTGTGCAGAATTTCTCCAAAATAGCAAAGCCAATGACTGAATTGTTGTGCAAAGGAAAAAGATACACTTGGTCACTGGCTTGCCAGTCAGCCTTCGAGGAGTTGAAGAAGAATTTGACCATAGCACCATTCTCACACCGCCAAATGAGTCACAACCTTTTCAGGTGTTTTGTGATGCCTCATTGCAAGGTCTAGGCGGAGTTTTGATGCAAGGCAGAAATATTGTGGCCTATACCTCACGGCAGTTGAAGAGGGGTGAGAGGAATTATCCCACGCATGACTTGGAGGTTGCAACAGTTGTGCACGCCTTGATCACTTAGCGACACCTCCTCTTAGGAAGTAAGGTGGATGTGTTCACAGACCACAAGAGTCTGAAGTACTTGTTCACTCAGCCAAATCTGAATTTGAGGCAAAGAAGATGGCTTGAAACCATTACTGAGTACACAGTTGATATTTAGTACATGCCTGGGAAGGCGAACGTCATAGCTGATGCGCTGAGCCGCAAGGTCGATTGCAATAACGTCCAGGTGCAGAAGATCCACCCTGATTTGTGGGAGTCCTTTCGGAGGCTCAATCTCGAGCTAGTTCTAGCAAGCTACCTTGCCAACCTTGTGGTAGAGCCCACTATCCATGAGAAGATCCGTGAAGCTCAGTCTGACAGCTCAATGATACAAAAGATCAAACATGGTATTGCCGGCTCTGTTCCCAAGTGATACGTCTCAAACGTATCTACTTTTCCAAACACTTTTGCTATTGTTTTGCCCTCATTATTGCATGATTTGGATGAAACTAACCCGGACTAACGATGTTTTTAGCAGATCTGTCTGTATGGTTTTATTGTGTGCAAGAAAATGGTTTTTAGGTGTCTCAGAAAATTACAGGAAAATTCATAGAAAATCCACGCACCCGAAGGACCATTGTGCCAGAATTGGGGCCAGAGGGCAGCCATGGGGGCCCCAGGCGCCCTGCTGGCGCGGCCCCACCCCTGGCCGCGCCAGGAGGCCGCTTGGGAGGGTCCACCCCCCTTTGGTGCCCTACTTCGACTCCTATTTATTCCTGTGGCGAGAGGCCTCCGGTGAGGGGAGATCATCGCCATCGTCATCATCATCACCACTCCATCCTCCCTCCATGACTTCTCCTTTCATGTGTGAGTAATTCCCTGCTATAGGCAAAGGGGATGGTAGGGATTGGATGAGTTAGATCGTGTAATAGTTTATCAGATTATTGGCGGCATGTTGCCTATCATCTAGATTGGTGTTTATCATCTTTGCTTCAACTTGTTGCTCTTAATGCTTGTCACTTTGGGCCCGAGTGCCATGTTTTCAGATCTAAACCTTATGTGTTTGCATGAATATATTTGCGTTCTTGATCTTATCTACAAGTTGTATGCACCTGTTATAGTCCGGAACCAGCGATCCCAAAGGTGACAGCTTGGGACACCAAAGGGGACGGAGTATAGTTTGAGGATTCCGTGTATCCATTAATTGTTAATGCTTTGTTCTGGTGCTCTTTGACAGGAGCACCTTAATCTCCATAAGTTGCTTTTGGCCCCGTTCGTAGCGGGATGGTAGGACAAAAGATGGTGTGCAAGTTCTTATTGCAAGCACGTACAACTACCTGTGGGGTACATGCCTGATGTTTGATTTATGCCTAGATGATCATTGCTTTTAAATGTGCCTTGCCCCAAGTTAAATACATGATGTGTCTTATCCATGGAGCACCCAACCATCCATCTCCCTATCCTACAATGTTTTTAATTCTGCTGGTTACTAGTTGTTTGCTTTCGCTGTTTTACTGTCGCTGTTTCACCACCACTATTTTTGTTGCTACCATCACTTCCATATCATAGTTACTATTAACATCTTGTTTCAAGTAAGTGTATCTCAGGTGCGGTGGAATTGACAACTCCATTGTCAAATCTTGTGGGTATTCTTTGGCTCCCCTTGAGTCGAATCTATAAATTGGGTTATTCTTACCCGCGAAGACTATCTCGATCCCCTGTAGTTGTGGGTTATCACCAAGTACGGTTTGTTTTCAGTGCATAATGACGGCACCGTGTTTTTCGAGGAGAGAGTTGTTGTTCCCAAGGAGGGAGATCTCAGAGAGGTCATCATGAAGGAGGCCCATGATTACAAGTTGTCGATTCACCCTGGCAGTACAAAGATGTATCAAGATCTCAAGAAAATCTTTTGGTGGACTCGTATGAAGTGGGATGTTGCCCGTTACGTGTCTCAGTGTGATGTGTGCAGGAGAGTGAAGGCACAACACCAGAAGCCTGGAGGGCTACTTCAGCCACTTGAGATTCCGGAGTTGAAATGGGATCACATCGAGATGGACTTTGTCACCGGGTTCCCGAGGTCGCAAAAGGGCAATAATTCAATCTTCGTTGTCATTGATAACTTGTCCAAAGTTGCCCATTTTCTGCCTGTCAAAGAATTATATCGGCTGGACAGTTGGCGGAGTTGTACGCCACGAGAATTGTTTCACTGCACGGCATTCCCAAGAAGATAAGTTCTGATCGTGGAAGCATCCTCACATCAAACTTTTGGAAGGCCTTTCAAGAGGAATTGGGTACAAAGATTGTCTTCAGTACCGCTTATCACCCTCAGACAAGTGGGCAGGTCGAGCGCGTAAACCAAATCCTCGAGGACATGCTTCGAGCATGTGTCATCTCCTTTGGCATGAAGTGGGAGGAATGCTTTCCGTATGCTGAGTTTTCTTACAACAAAAGCTATCAGGCAAGTCTGCAGGAAGCACCGTTTGAGGTCTTGTATGGCCGGAAGTCCAGGACACCTCTGAACTGGTCCGAGACAGGTGAGAGGCAGTTGTTCGGTCCAGACGTGATCCAGGAGGCAGAGGACAAAGTGAAGATTGTCCGAGAGTACCTAAAGGCAGCACAGTCAAGGCAGAAGGTCTATTATGAAAAGATGCACCGTGGTGTAGATTTTCAGGTTGGCGATTGGGCGTACCTGAGAGTGTCTCCATTGAGGGGAACTCACTTCTTTGGCATCAAAGGAAAGCTCGCTCCAAGATATGTCGGACCTTTCAGCATCCTTGAGACTAGAGGACCTCTCGCCTTTCGGCTTGAGCTTCCGGAGAGTCTGTCCATGGTTCATGACGTGTTCCATGTGTCCCAGCTAAATTAGTGCTTCAAGCAGCCAGAGCAGACCGATGACTTGGGCGAGATCCAGCTGAGTGTGGACCTTTCCTACTCAGAGCGTCCAGTCATGTTCTTGAGACGTCCGAGCGCAAGACTCGCAACAAGACCGTCAAATTCATGAAGGTGCAATGGGAACATCATTCGGAGAAGGAAGCAACGTGGGAGCTTGAAAATCATCTCTGTTCCGAGTATCCAGAGTTGTTTCAGGCTTAAATCTCGGGACGAGATCCTGAGTTGGTGGGGGAGTGTTGTAACAGCCCAAGAGCAAATTATGTTTTCATGATGTAATTTTGCTTTCATCAATGGCTTTGAAACTTGTTATGCTGCAAGAGGATGTAATTCCAAGTGATGATTTTAAATACCAAAAGGTTTTGAGATCATTTTCATTGCTTTTGAATTCATGCAAGTTGGTTCAAGAAAGGTGTTTGGAGATTTTCCCATGTTGCATGTGTGCTCCACTTAGCCCTAACTTTTTCCCAGCCAAATCCTTCCCCATCCTAAGCCTTTGAAAAACCTTGCCTTGAATTTTAGGCCTCCCAAAATTTGAGTTGCAGTTCAAAGTGTTTTTTAAATCAAAAGGGGCTCAATATTTTGGGTGCTCAAAATTGGTTGAAACCAATTTTCTAAAATCGGGAATATTCCAAGGTTTCCAAAACATATTTTTGAATGTTTTTACCCTCTGTTTTCTGCTCTGGAAAAAATTTAAGGCGTCCAGTATTTATTTTAAGGGAAAATGCTGGGTTGTTTTTTTTCTAGAAAGAAAGAGCTGAAACCAGGCCCACTCGGGTGGCCTGCTAGCCTGCCCCTTGGCCTGGCCCGCCCAACCGGTACGGACGCGCGCGTAGCCGTTGGATGCGATCGAAGGCCATGACTTAACGACGCCGTGACGGCGACCTGCTCCGTGCCGGCACAGTCCACGCCGGAACAGAGACAAGGCTACCGGAGCCGTCCCATCTCGCCGTCTCCGGTCGTCCCTTCGACGTCCACGCCCCCTATAAGAGGCCCTGAGTGCCTAGGGTTCCTTCCCCTCGCAATTCTTCTCCCTCCGCCGCCAGGGCCGCAGCGCCCTCCTTCCCTGTTCCTCACCGGTGAGAATCCGAATTCGTCGCCGCCGTCCCATCTCGTCGGCTGTGAGCTCACGCACACCTTTCCCCTGTTCCTCACCTCCCTTCCCTGACGTGCAACTCGAGCCGGCGCCCGCGAATCATCCCCGAGACGTCGACGCCTGCCGCGTCCTCCTTCTTCCCCGATGCCAGCCTGCTTGTCTCCCTCCTCTACGGCACGGACGAGGCTACCCGCTAGCACCCGTAGGTGAGAGTAGTGCCCCTCGTTCCCGTATGCAGTCGCCGTAGATCGTTCTAGAGTCGCCTTCATCGTTCTGTCGTCGCCGGAGACGTTTCTGTCGAGTCGCACCGCCGTGCATGCCATGCGCGTATCCCTGGCGTTCAAGCAGTGTGCGTGCGCGTGTGGAGTGCGTGGAGAGTGCAGCAGAGCGCCCCAGGGCTGTGTTGCCCGCGACCAGCGACACCGGCGTGATCTCCCTGATGATGCAGAAAAGGTCCTCCGCCGTGGTCTTCCGGCGAACCAAGCTGCCTCCTTTCAAACTCCGAGTCGAGCTTGATGGAGAAATGGGCTCTGGGTTGTCCCAGCTACGCAGTGCCCTGCGCCGGCGAGTCGCCGGAGCACCCTAGATGAGGCCACGGACGCTGGATTTTGGCCCGTCCGCATGCGCTTGTTGCTTGAACTTTCATTTTCGTAAGTGCACATCGCGTTTGGATTCAGATATTCAGCAACACATGTTATCCTCGTTCTGTATGCTCCCTTTCTTTAAAACTCTCCTAGCCCGACTGGTTGGTGCGTTGTGTCCTGACCAAGAGGTCTCAGGTTCGAATCCCCCCCCCCGAGCATGTTGAGTTGGCCCCTTTTTTTGTTTTGGTTGGGTCGCTGACAGCCAGGCCCCACCTGCCAGTGGAGAGAGGACTCGGTGGGCTGCTGGTTTGGCCAGGTAGGCCTCGGGCTAGGCCAGGTTGGCTGGTTTCAGCCCAGTGTTACAGAGACCGAGCCCCTCTTCTTCTTTTTTTTTCTTCTGTCTGTTTTCTTTTTCTTTTAGCAATTATTTCAAACCCTTTTATATTTTGAACCTCAATTCAAGTGCTGACATGTTGTACATGTTTATGGGGTAGAAAAATCCAAGGATTATCGTGGTGGCAACATTTTTATGTTTTGAGAAACATAAAAATGATGATATATGAGGTTGCCCATATGTATGCCACCTTCATTTTTTTTGCTTATCAAATCCTTTGCTTTTTCCTCATGGTGGCCATGCCATTTAGATGGGGCAGATATTTTGGAGTGTTGGCCAAGGGGTGCTGAACATTTGTATTTTGCTAAATACAAGTTGGGGTGAACCTTTCACATACACCACCTTGCCCAAATCCTTTATTTTCCTTGGATCATGCACACTGTCATCAATCTGTGATGTTGATCCTTTGGACAACCCCAAACATATTGTTATATGAGAGTGGCTGCTCTCCGATCCTTCTTTTGATAACTTATCCGGTGTCAACTTTCATCGACACCTTTTCGTCTCCGGAATCGATAGATTAATTTCACGATGCTTATTATTGTTAAATTGTTGTTATTGTTTCATGCCATGCCGTGTTGCCATGTTATTTACACCAAAATTAAGGCTATGACCAAAGCCATAACAAAATAAATAATTGCATATGAAGTTGTTAACGTGTCGTCAACACCTTCATTTAAATTGACTAGATAGGGTCACACCATGTCTATTGAACTTGATAATCTCTTCCATGCTTGAGCATTTTTGGGTCTCGATGTTTACTTGTGTGCTTTCCTTGCCGGTACCTTACGTTAGCATCTGAGACCGCCGAGGAGACATTTCCTGGAAATTTCCGACACCGATCCCGAGGAACCTGTTACGTCTGCTCCGTTGAATGATTATCCAGGCAAGGGGAAGATCTATACCATTATCTTATTACTTTCTGCCTACTTTCTTAGCTGTAGTCTAGAACGTTGTTTTGATCCTATCCACTTTACTTATGCCAAAATCAAACCCAAACAGCCATGATCCCCACATCCCAGCAAAACATTTTATTGCTAAGTTACCGCTGCTCAGCCATTGCTTAGTATGTGTAGGAACAAATTGCTGCTTTACCCTATGCTATGGTTGGGATATCATGTTACATAAAGAAGTTGGTTGGTATTTATTACATTTATATAAATTATATTCCACGAAAGATGGAAGGCTGGGCTGTTCCCGCCTGGTGCTTTAATTCATTTGAGTCACCTAGGATCCGAGTTCCGGGCATTGTTTCTTTGTTTGAGCGTGCCTAATCGTGTGTCGGGTTCTATGGGGCCCCCTTGTCTTACCTACCTAGCTTCGTATAGTACTAGTGGTGGCCCGAGCTGATTTACTATTTGAAACCGTGTGTGTGCTTGGTTGGTACCGCAACAGTTTTCAAAACAAATCGGGCCAGCGGGGACATGGTTCCCTCGTTGGTCCACCTGATCAGCTAGGACCCGGCCTCATGTCAGAATTACCGGCAATCCGACGTGCGTCATACGGTAGAGTCCGATCCGAGAGTGTGGCCTTTTCCTGGGTTGGGTGTCGACTCCCCAGGGGCCACCCGGAATTGTGCGTTGTTAGTTAGAGGGACTCTGACATTCCGGAGTTTCAGGCGTTTACCCATCCAAGTGGAAACCGGGCGTACATGTGAAGCCTATGATGGGCAGTTGGTACACCCCTGCAGGGTTAAATCTTTTTGAAAAGCCGTGTCCACGGTTATGGACGACTCAAAGCCTACGTCTTGTTCATAGAGTAACATCAAATTGGATCATAACTAAAACTTGCCTACCGTGTGTGTGTGCCTTGGCTGCCTTTCTTCGTCCACGGGGACCGAGGGAGGAACAAGGTTGTGTTATGTTTGCCGTAAGTAGGTGGATAGCGGACCTATGACACGATGTCACGTGCATTCTTGGACCTCATCTCTACTCTAATAGAAAGATAGCCACCATATATGCCAGTGCGGTTGCAACCTTCTCCACTATACTTGTCTTACCGTAGGAAGTTAGTTATAACTGTAATGATATAATCTCACCCCTTGTTTTCTTTCTGCTTTTACTGTTTTTCCTGATCGGCCGCTGCAGTGGACTACTATCTCGACCCGAGCACCGGACGATACTTCGTGGAGGTGCCCTCGGAGGATGACGATGATGATGAATTCGCCCAGTAGGCCTGTAATTGGGTTCATACTATCCGTGGGTGGACTTGTTTATGTGTAGCCCTCTCTAGGGCCATTTGGATTTTGACCGTACTCGGTCGTGTTTGTCTTCCGCTTGTTGCATGATGTACTGTTGGGTCTATGACCCCTGAATTGATGTAATAATTACCAGCGGCGATGTATGCCCTGGACTCTATATTTATGTCTTAGTATAAAGTTCATTGTTCTTATATCTGTTGTCAAGAACCCGACGGCGACACGAGTGCGAGTGTCGTGCGTCGGTGGCCTTTTATGCGCTGCTAACTCGAGCCGGTCGCGAAGGCGACTAACTTGAGTTAGCACCGCATAGGGGGCCTTACATGCCTCTTGTTAGAATCATCGTATCCGACTTCCAGATAAGTCAGATCCATCCCATCGGCTATCTTGGTGGCAGCTGAGCGAGTCTCTTTGTGAACCTTGGTATGATCATCCTTGGTAAATTTGGAGTTGTCGGTCTTGAATTCTGGGAAGCCGGCAGCCAAAAGTTCCTCCTTTAGACCAGGATGATAAGCTTTGGCGAGCTCTAGGCCTCGGATCACACCCATGCAGCAAGACGGTCGCTTGCCAAGCTTCACCCACTCAGAAACAACCGAGAGGGTTCCCATTAAATCAGTCACCCTTTTCATAATTGGGCGCTTTGGCTGAGTTGCATCTATGGCCTTACAGGCACCCTCAAACAATTGCTTGACAAGGGTGAAAGTCTAGGTCAGCTTCATGGCAGGTGACTCCTTCAAAACATCATGCTCTTTGCCTGCAAAGGACAAGAAAATATAACAAAGTCAGCCAAACAACAATGAAAGTTAGGAAAACAGAAAGTACCAAAGGTCTTTTCGGCTTACCAAAAATTAATGACATGAGTCGGTTAATGCCGCCCTTCAGTGTTTCCAGCTTTTTCTCAGCCGACTCCAATTTTTCCTCGACCACATTACGCTGAGCCGTCACATCATCACATGCCTTTGACAAAGTACTTTCAACTTCAGCCAAGTCGGCCTTAGCCTAATTCAACTCTTCATCCTTTTTCTTCAATTCCTCAAGGAGTCGGTCGACTTCGTTCTCGGCTTGCTCGCGCTTCGCCGACTCAGCTCTATAATTTCCTTCCAGCTAACAAGCATCATTTCCGGCTTCCAAAGCAAGAGCCTGACAAAACAAGATATCACTAAGTATCTACTTAGAAAAACTACCTAACTAGCTACTTGGGGGCTACACATTCAAAAACTTCAATAACTCGGCAAGATACAATCATATATCACCGACTTATGGGGGCTACAGCTGCAAAAGGTATTTCGACTCAGAATACTACAAGAGTGATATACCGACTTATGAGGGGAATAACTCAATTTCTCCTACATCACCCAGCATGGCCTTCAATAACCATGTCGGCTTATGGGGGCTACATATGCATAACAGCAAGGACAATTTGTTAAGAAACCAAAAATAATAGCTCATAACGTTGCCGGAGCTGAAGGACTATGTTATGTTGTTCAGTAGAGCAAGCCAGCGACCGCTTATACAAATCCTCACGAGAAGTCTTCTCAGATATCGACTGATACGTCTCAAACGTATCGATAATTTCTGCTCGCTCCATGCATGTTTTGTGTGATATTGCTATGATCTAGATACACTTTCATACATTTTTGATCATATTTGGACTAACCTACTAACTCAGTGCACCCTAGTGCCAGTTCCTGTTTTCTGCTGTTTTTCTATTTCAATTTTTCCCCATATAAAAAGTGCTCCAAAAATCCGGGAAAATCAGATAAAAAATCAGCGTGTCGAAAGCCTCCAAAACCACGAAGGAGGGCTAGGGGGCCACCACAAGGTTCCCAGGCGGCCACCTGGCGCGGTAGGGGGCGCCTGCACCCCTGGTGGCCCCCTGGCTTCCCCCCTTCGCCTATTTATTCTCCGCCACGGGAAATTTCTGAAGACAGAACCCTATTTCGCAATATCGCCTCTGTTCCGCCCCCGCCGCGCTTCCAAGATCGGGAGCACCGTCAGGACCCTTCCCGGCACCCTGCCGGAGGGAGGATCGACCTCCGGGAGTTTCTCCTACACCATGGACGCTTCCCGGATGTGCCATGAGTAGTCTACCTTGGACCATGGGTCCGTGATCAGTAGCTATATGATGTTCTCCTCCCCTCTTTGTTCCCCATGGTTTAGACCTCGTGAGCTTCCCTACATGATCGAGGCACATATGTAATTATTCTGCTGTTGCTATGATCAGTTTGATGGGATCTGATGGATTATGAGATTATGTTCAGATTGTGATAGAGTAATATGTTTGGTTTTTATCTCTTATATTTTTGTTCGTAAGTAATTCTTGCATGTTTTCCGTTTCTGTTTATTGCTTTGGCCAAGTGGTAGGTAGTAACTCCAAGAGGGAACGTTATGCTCGATTGTGGGTACATGCCCCCTGAAGACACGCTTGAGTGACTTAAACATGAGTCTAGGGGATGTGTTGTGGCCACAAGGGGGAAAACAACGGTGCTTGTAACCGCGGTTGCAAGGATTGTTTACTTTACGCAAAGTTCTTTTTAATGCAGTTGTCTGTTGCTTTGGGTTTACACTTTGGGTGGGGATCGCAACTTAATACCAGCGAGATGTTCCGGATAGATATCTCAAGGTGGATGATTAGTAGTCGATGCAAACTTAATACCAGCGAGAAGCCATTACCACTTCCACGCCATAAGAAAATTTCTGGCGCCGTTGCTGGAGACTCCAAGTGATAAGATAGGGGAGTTGCCCACTATATTTTACCTTTACTTTTTAGTCTTGTTAGTTTACCTTTCTGTTTTTATCTTTGTGTCTTATATCAAAAATCAAAAAAATTTATCTTGCTGTTAGTAGTCCTCCTTGTTTAAATGAACATGTTAGGACTTGGTTCTTTGCGGGAATCGTAAGTTCTCGATTTTCGTCAAAGGGATGGAGAAAATATGAAGAAGGCATGGGACAGAATTTCTGAAGCACATAAAAGAATTATGCCTTGGGTATCTATAAAAATTGTGCTTAGAAATTTTTACCATGGTATTTTTAAGTGGTGTAAACACTCTCTTGATATTATAGCTGAAGGAGAATTTTTAGAGTGTGATGAAGCTAGAGCTATTGATATTTTGCATGGTCTATCTAGTTATTTTGTTTATGATCATAGTGTTGATACTGTTATAGATAGACTTGCCGCTATTGAAAAAAGGGTGGATGCTCTAGATTTGCGAAAAGTAGAGACCAACAAGAAAGAGATGTTGGAGATAGATGATGATTGGGAGCCCTTTGTTAGGATTAGCATCTCTAACCAAGACTTCCTTGCTTTTGTGATATTGGATTCATGGTTTCTACTATGCCAAAATTAGTTTATGATTCTTTGAAACTAGATATGGATACATTGTCATCTTATCATGAACATGCTAATGGAGATATTTCAGAGGTTAAAGGAAAGGTAAAAGAAGTCCAAGTTACATTCCTTCATAGGAGTGCACCGATGGATTTCTTCATCATGCAGCCAAACCAAAGTAACATTGTGCTTCGAAGGGTCTTCCTCCGAGCTATGGAAGGCTTCATTGATATTGGTAACGGGCACATACGCTTACGCGGTAAGGCGAAAGGTAAGTACCTCGTTCCTAGGAAGAAGAAGAATGAGCTTATTGAAAATCAATTTGACGGTTTTTATGACTCCGACGATCTTGGAGACCTTTGATTCTTTTGCCTTATGCCTAGCTTAAAGGCGTAAAAGAAAGCGCTTGTTGGGAGGCAACCCAAGATGTTTTTACTTCTGTTTTTAGTGGTCTTGATGATTGTTACTACTGTAGAAACATCATTGTATCTTTATTTTCAAGATTTGTGCCAAGTTATAGCCTCATATGACAAGGGAAGTGAAAGTTGTGACATGATGTCCAGAAAACAGATTATGTCTTCGTGAAGGGAAAATCGGATCAAATCACCAGTTCATCTTTTTTAGATGATTTTTTTACACAGCGTGATCTATACAATCACGGAACTTTCGTATGTTCTGAGTTTTTATTATTTGAGTTGCATAAGTACCCCTAAAAAATTATTTACTACCAGTTGTTCTGTTTTTCATAGATTCTGCCACGTTTTTTCTCTCCTAACTTTTGTAAACCTTAATATTGCTTTTCCTTTGCAAAAACCTTTTGGAAATCTTGAGAAACAGTAGCTCTTCAAGAATATCTTTATATCCAGCGGGGAAAAATTGTTTATTAAGGGTACTAACGTCTCTAATCAGGTTATGATGAGTAATGTATGAAGGGAGTTTACAAGTGTGCGATGGAAGATGATGAAAGAGGATTCGGGAGTGTCAAGCGCTCAAGCTTGGGGATGCCCCCATGCATCCCCAACAAATACTCAAGGAGACTCAAGCGTCTAAGCTTGGGGATGCCCCCGTCCATCCCCTTCTCCATCAACAATCATCAGTTCGTCCTTCGTCTCACTATATTTTTATCACTTCATGCGTTATGTGCTATGCTTGGAGCGTCTCGCTCTTAGGTTTTATTTTTAGTTTACTTTAGCTTTGCTTGCTGTTATAACAAGTTAGACCCCGTCTTACTTTATGTGGAAGAGAAACACGCTCCACTTTCAAAATCTAGAACAGATCATAGGATTCTTCATGCCTATCTTTTTGCTGTTGTGTGTTCTTTATCTTTTCGTAGCTACTGCCATGTTTAGTTTTAGTCTTAGTTTGTCTTTAGAAAAATCCTTGGATTTTGTTTAGTTTGTTGCTGGAACTCTCTTTAGTTTTCATGTTTATCTTGTTAAGAGAGTTGGTGTTTGCACTGAGTTGTGTCTTGTCTTGAAGGTAGGTAATTGAGGTTGCTATTTAATTTTAGTAGTAACTTGCAATAGTTTTGAGGTATTGATGTGAGTAATATTTGAACTTTTGGTGTCAAGAGATCTAGCCTATTAGTGATAGGTGTCGTATTTTGGGAAATCCGTGTTTATTTTCAAAACCTACAAAACTAGTTGAGAACACCAGCTACTAGATGGATCGCTAATCTTTGGAGGGATCGGATATTAGAGTACACTCACGTACCATGGATCGAGGATGCGCAAGGATAACCACACCCCCATACACTCCTCCTCGGGATACTTGTCTATTTGTGAATCTCCTTATTAGATTGAGAGTTACCGATAATAAGTGCATGAGTTCTTCGTACTAATGTAAGTATTGAAAGTTCACACTTCCACCTGTGCTGTGCATTGCCTCCTTCTCACTCCGAGATTTGGCGTCCACCTTCGCTGGTACATCCAAACCCTTGGCATGATACGCTCTTTCATCATAAACCTCCTTATATC
Source organism: Bromus sterilis (assembly GCA_950022295.1). NCBI lineage: Eukaryota > Viridiplantae > Streptophyta > Magnoliopsida > Poales > Poaceae > Bromus > Bromus sterilis. The sequence continues at coordinate 337,436,960 of OX465596.1, read as the reverse complement.
CTTCCTCAAAACAGCCACCATACCTACCTATCAAGGCATTTCCATATCCTTTTCGAGATATATTGCCATGCAACTTCCACCTCTTCATGACTTGATCTTCATGCCATACATGTTCCTGCTACACTGGCATCGCCATACATTGCAAACATCATGATAGCTACATCTTCTTTATGATTTCAGTACCTTGTAAAGTGTGAAAGGTCTTCTATACCCTCTTGTAAATTAGAGTGTTGCCTTTAAGTGAGGAAAATATCCCAAAGTGGACAAAATAAAAGATCCCAAAGAGGACAAATGAGAGTTAAATATAAAGAGCCATTGAGGCCACCAAAAAAATACAAAAAATAGAAAAAAAGAGAAAAAAATAAAAAGAGAGAAAGGGGAAACACTACTATATTTTTGAAAGATCCACACTAGTACTCCCTCTTATCCTTGTACTCCATAGAGATGATCATTCATGCATATAGCTATGTGGGGACCTTCACACTATAGAACTTGGCTTGCATATTCCAAGGATGGGCCTCCTCAAAAGAGCTCTAGCTATTCATGAGCGAGCAAGTTAGATGCACCCCCACTAGTTCCATAGGAGAGCTTTTCAGCTCATATGTGCACCCGTTGCATGGCAATCCCTACTCCTCACATCATATCTATCATTTGGCCTTCTCGCCTATGATTTTCCTCATTGATGTGAGTCTTTCTCACCCTTTTTGTCTTCCTCCTCCACCATATTCTCTCTTTGCCATCAGTTGACACACGAACACGTCACGTGTTCCCTCGACGCCGGGGGTGATGCACCGCAGCTCACGTCGAAGGAGATCTAAGCAGCAGCTCGATACGCAAGACAGCTGTCGAATGCTTTTGAGACACCCGAAACCCCAAGCTCCCGGGAGGGACCCCGTGTCAGAACCCTCTGTTAGGTAATGTGCTAGGATCAAAGTAACCTTGCATCATGTCAAAATTTCAAAAGAAATCTTTGAAATCAAAATCAAAAGAAAAATGGGAGAAGGAACCCCCCCCCCAGATGAATTAATTCAAAAGGCCAGATAAAAATCTTCTCCAAAAATTCATGTTAGATTTTTGAAAAGTCTTATAAATTAGTTTGATCACATATCAAGTGATGTGGGACCCACCCCATGCTCATAGATTTTTCAAATATTCAAACAGTGCCTTGGAATTAATCAATTACCCCTATTTGATTTAAAATTCAAATCATTTGAATTTTAAAAATGTTCAAAATTTAGGAGTGGCTAGTATATTGTTTTATGAGGCCACATCAAAATTATGAGCATTTATTAAAATGTTTAGCTATTTTATTTAGCTAAACAGAACAAAGGTCAGAAAAGAAAACAGACAACAAAAGAGAAAAGGGACTTACCTCGTTTTCGGCCCAACTAGTTCCCCAGCCGGCCCAGCCCAGCCTCTCCGCTTGTCGTCTTCCCCGGCCAGCACGCAGGGAGCTGCGTGGCGACCATGCCGTGGCCGCCGACGAGCCCCTGGCCACCTCCTGCTTCCTCCCTTCCACGTAATCGCACCTGGAGACGCCCAGAGCCTTCCCCGCTCCATTCCCCCTCTCCACGAACTCCCTCCCCGTCTCCTTCGCCCGATTTCGTCGTCGTCCGAGGACTCGCCGGAACTCGCCACCGTGGAAGACGCGGCCAACGTGTGCTAGGGACCAGAAGAGCTTGTCCATCAGCTTCGCCACCGTCGACTACGTCTCCCTGCAAGGAATCAAGATCCCGGAGCCCTTCTAGTCGTCGGAATCGTCACCGAGAGCTCGCCGGATGCGCTGCTCGTCGCCGTTCAATACTCCGTCCACGTTCCCTCACCGGCTCCGTCGACTACTTCGTCGAGTTCCCTGTAGCCTGGTGAGCGTTTCCCCTCAAGCCACGGCTTCCTTCTCCTCCTCTAGCTCGAGCTGCCATGGACGCCGGAGTATCGAGCCGCCGTGCTCGTCGTCGACGAGGCTACGCTAAGCAATCAACCCCGTCACCTTGTCCATCGCATTCCCCGTGCTCCACTGCTCCGAACACACCCATCCCCGCCCCAAATGGCGCTCCGTAGCGAGTTCGGCCTCCAGCCAGTAGAACCGCCGCCGCAAAGCTCGACGCCGGCGTGCGTACAGAGCCTCCCAGGCTTCCCTTTCGGTCTCCATCGACGTGCGACACCGAGAGCTTCGTCTCAGTGGTCGAAGCGCGCGATTTGGACCACGGGAGCGCCCTCCCCGTGCAGCGCCGCCGCATCTGTGACGCCGGCGTTTAGCCACAGGAAGGCCCGCCGACGTGGCCATGATTAGGGCTTAACCCCGCCTGGGTTAAGTGACCCTAGGTCACTGACCAGTGGGCCCAGTGGCTTAATTAAGCCACTGGATTAAATTAACCAGCCGGGTTAATTAACCCAGCCACTGACAGGTGGGACCCCCTTGTCAGCCCCCCCCCTGACATCAGCTTGGCGCAATAAATCGATTAAATGAATTTCCAGAAAATCAAATTGAATTAAAGAAATTCCAGAAATTCCAGAAAATACCCCAAACTTTGGAAATTCATAGAAAATTCATATTAACTCCAAATTGGACAAATAATATATGAAAAATGATCAGGAGAAAATAAGATATCCAAAAATGCAACTTTAAACTATGTTTGAGTTGATTTTAAAATGGGACCAGTAGCATATGTCATTTGGTTTATTTGAAATTAATTCAAATTCAATGCAAATGCTTTTGCAACTTGGACCATGGAATTATGCTACATTTCAACCACACATCAGAGGCATATCATACACTTTTCCAAAAGGTTCAAAATGATCAAACAATGTCACATGTAACTTAGTTAAGTTTGAATTCAAATTGGAGTTTGAATTTGCAATTCAATTTGCAATATACTCCATTTAAATGGAATTGCTTCACACATCAAAGCATATACATCAAGTTTCAACCTTCCATCATGTGATTGTGCATTGTATTTACTTTGCTACTCTGCTTGTTGTTTGTCGAGTAGAGGTGGAACCGGAGCAGGAGGCTTCCCCCTTCGCTGAAGACCCAGAACCCGAACCTCGTCATCAAGGCAAGCAAACCCCCATTGATCATGTCGATAAAATCCCACTTCCCTCTCATGTCTCGCTTATGCATTGTTTAGGATGATCACCATGATTCGTTTCTACCGCATAGATGAACCCATTCCTTTGCATGACCTATCATTTTGTCACAGTAGTAAGCAAACCACAATCCTAGCAAATGTAGGAGTTGTTTGATATCATGTGGCCCCTGCAAATGTTACTGCTTATTGCATGCTTAGTATGGTACCATGATGTTACTGTGATGTGAGTCGGGATGGTAGTGATCATGTTGGTGTTGGTAGAAAAGTGTTGGTGAATCGACCCTAATACAAGGTGAACGATGAGAGGTTGTGTAGGAGTACACAGTGGGTTGTCTCGTTGAACACCGCCCTAAGTCCGAGTTCTTGTGTGGTGATCCAAGATGAAGAGTACAACCACACATTGGGCTCACTGACCCCTCTCAACTTACTAACTCATCCCTTTCGATGTCCAGATGTCGCAATAGTTCGGAGTTCTGGTAGGCTTGTGGCCTGGATGCTAAGTGAGAGAACGGCTCATCCGAGACCGGCTTATGCACCACGCACACATCACTTGGGTCCACTTCGGTAAACCGGCCGGGTTCACGATTGTGGTAACTAACCCAAGTAGGCGGCTTTCTCGGACTAGATCGGCTATGAGGTAACAGTTGTGGTGAGCATCCTCGCTGGCACCCCTTGAATGGTGTCGAGATCAAAGGCGGTAAATGATGATCATGTGTGTGTAGCGGTACACCCCTGCAGGGTTAACAAAACTATTCGAATAGCCGCGTCCGCGGTTATGGACTCCTTGGAAAGCTTATCTTGATTATTAGACAACTTGAACTGGATACTTCTAAAACACACCAAGATAAGTGTGAGTGCTATGTCGTGCTTTCTCGTGGGGAAGTCGAGGAAGGCACCATAGTGGTGTAATTGGTTGGAGAAAGTAGCGGACTCGTGTACGCTTCTTACCTCAAGTCTGGTACTCGTAGTTCAGGACTAGCCAAGTCAAAGCTGGCACTTCTGCAAAGTGAACCCCACCTTCCTTTACCTTGATACATGTGCATGAGTAGTATAGCTCCTATGTAAGTCTTGCTGAGTACGACTTTGTACTCACGTTTGCTTAATCTATGTTTTAGATGAACCCACTGACCCCGAAGGTGGCTTCTTCATCGAGCTGGACGACTGAAGATCAAGCTAGTCTAGTCCCAGTCAGACGACTGGTTCCCTCGTGGAGGGCTTGTGTTTAAATAAGGCTTCTTAAGCCATTTGTTAAACTTGTCTGTACTCAGACATAATTTGCTTCCGCTTGTGTTGTAATGTTGGATCACATGTTTGTGATCTCTGTTTGCACTCTATAAGAGTTATCAATAAAAATGTATACTTTGTAGAGAATTGCAATGATACTTGCTGTTCATACAAGGCATGTGTGCTGCGTGTATGTTTATAACATGCATGTCTTTGTATGGGTTTTCGAGACCTTAGTTGTGTTCTGGCTGGCGGTCTTTCATACACCAAGTGGCCCTTAGATGTGCGCAGCTTGGGGCATCGCGATGCGATTGCTCGAGACTCCGTCTCGTGCACACTTTGTGGTATGATCGAGCCCGCCCTAGACCCCGACTAAGTGATCGGGCTGGAGTAAGTCTATGTAAGAGTTATGAGATAGTCGATAGTATGGTTGAGGAGACTTGTCTTTGAATATGGGAGTTCACCACCCATATTATTAGACTTGTGTGCGGACGATGAGGACCCATCTCAGTTGATCATCCGGCCTGGATGGGATGCCCCTCACGTACGATGCTTTCCGAAAACGTTTTGTGCTTGGCCTTGTCTGCTTAGACAAGTGGGTACGGTTCTCGGCTCTCCATATGACTATGTCTTAGCTGGACTTGCATACGCTAACCCCGGGTCCCGACAGACTTGGTATCAGAGCAGGACTGACTGTAGGACTAGTAGCCTTGGCCGAAGTCGAGTCTAGCTTGCTATAGTTATATAGTTATTCTGGGTATATAAGGGAACAACGTAAGGCTTCTTTTTTCTCCTTACCCCCTTCGTTCTGAGTTCTGAGTCACCCTCATCTTATTCTACGGGAAGATAGAACTAGGATCTCCTTTGTCTGATTAGAACATCTCGTTGTTAGCTTCCTCATAGCCGTAGGAAAGTTGTGATCGGTTTGTTAGAGTGGTTATGCTCCCTGTTTTATTACATCGTATGTGAGTGCTGTTTTTCATGATTGGAAGAAATTGTCATTTCTTACAATTACAGCCGTTATGCTGTCCGAGTCATTCCAGGTTTATCTCATAATCTGATGCATTTGCAAACTCCTTCTTTCTGTTTCAGATGGCAGATCTTCCCCCTCGGCAGATTGTTCGTTTGACCAGGTGCCTCGGTGTGCGTGGCCATCCCGCCATGTTGATCGAGATGATGTCCTATGTGGGATATCGATGGTACCCTGAGTACACCGTCGAGGAGCAGTTTCACGACTTCAACCAGACGCAGTTCCACTGCATTGTCCGGATCTATCCGCAACACGTTGGAGTCACTCAGCCTATCCACTTTGGACATGGCATTGGCATTACTGAGAACATGGCTGTGCAGGATGCTGCATACTCATGTATGACACTATTGAGAGAGGAGCACACTTTGCTGAGAGAGACCTCTTTCCGCTATATCCCTGCTGCAATTCCAGGAGAAGAGGGATATTACACCGGACTCTACTCAGATCACTCTACAGAGGATCCCGCACTTCAGGTGACTGCTAGATTTGCTAGTGATCGAGATCGTGATGCACGCGCTCTCCGTTTCGAGCTCCACGCCACCCGTGTTCGTCTGTATCGAGCACTGACACTTTTGGCACCCTTTGTGAGCGTTGGATCAGTTGAGCATGATGCTATCTACCCAGTGAGGACTCAGATGCCTTCTCGAGTTGCTTGGCCCGAGATTGGAGGCATTTTTCCACCCCGTGGTCCTTTGCTTCCACCCTACGCTGGACCTAGGCCCCATCCTTGCCCAAATGGATATCAGGGTCCACGGGCCTCCGTGTTTTCCGATGGTCACCTCCAGCTACCGGGATACGCGGGTAACTTTTATGAGGACTACTATGGAGATGGAGATGAGTGAGACCGCCTGTGGTCTTACTTAGTGAGGATGTAGTAGTATCTTAGTATATTGTACGCAAGGGTCTAAGTTCCAGAGGCTTAGATAAATAATGTATAGGAAGTCAGAGTGCCTCTGAAGGATGTATCATCTTCATCACGTTTGTATTAGCTTGGTGCTTGTACTAAAATGATGTATGGTTTGTATGACAGCTTGTGAATATATGGCTTGTATGCTTTTATCACCATGTTGTCAAGATGATTACTTCCTTTGCTCTGTAATCCTTCCAGTACTTCAATACCTTGATTAGACTCTTCAAATCAACTCTGTTTGACTTTGGTTTTTACCTTCAGGATGTCTCAAGGAACCCGTGGCCAGATTGGTCGTAACCAGGGTCGTGGGAATGACCAGGAGGAAGGCAACCTTCCACCCCCACCCACGATGGCTCAGGTTCTGATGGAGGTTGAGAGGAACCGCCGAGACTCTCACCACCTGCTGGAAGTCATTGCCCGCAACACCACTCAGCAGCGTAACGAGTTGGTGTCCCTGAACGACTTCATCCTTCTTCATCCCCCGGTTTTCAGTTACTCCACCGAGCCCCTTGACGCCGATGACTGGCTTCGCAGCATCGAGAGAAAGCTCCAAGCAGGCCATGTTGCAAATGGCGACAAGGTCAGCTATGCCACCTATCACCTTGAAGGCGCAGCTAGCTCTTGGTGGGAGAACTTCCTGAATATGCGCCCCGTTGGACCGCCTGCATCTTGGGAGGAATTCTGCACGTCCTTCCGCGAGCACCACATTCCCAAAGGTCTTATGGACCGCAAGCGTGAGGAGTTATGCAACCTCACCCAAGGCAGAAGGACCGTTGACGAGTTTAGTCGTGAGTTCAACCGACTTGCTCGTTATGCTACCGAAGAAGTCTCCACCGACTCCAAGAAGCAAGAGAGGTTCCGTCGTGGCCTCAACTCTGGACTCCGTCGTGAGCTCAACCTACATGACTTTGCCACCTTCCAGGTCCTTGTCAACAAGGCCATCAAGGCAGAGGACATGAACACCCCCAACGATTTCCGCAAACACCCTAGAGACGATGGTTCATCCAGTTCTGGCTCCCAGAAGCGCAAGATCTGGATCCCAAATAGTATGTTCCGCCAGAACAACCCACCGAGGCCATCCTATGTGGCGCCTCGTCCACCAACCCAGTTCCACCCAGCTCCACCAAACAACCCAGCTCCACGCACTGTTTTAGGAGCCTGTTACAAGTGTGGTCAGGCAGGCCACTATTCTCGTGAGTGTCCCCAGAACCAGCTCCAGCATCAGAATGCTCCACCCCGTGCCGGAGGCAACAACAACAATGGTCGTGGCAAGCCACCCCAGAAGGTCTACACCGCCAAACCCGCTCCTCCCGCCACTCGTGGACGTGTGAACCAGATCGCCGCCGAAGAGACTGACGACACCACTGACGTCATTCTTGGTACGCTCCCAGTCAATTATGTTCCTACTTCCGTTCTTTTCGACCCAGGAGCATCTCATTCATTCATGTCGGAAAGTTATGCACTTCGTCATGAGTTATCTTTTGTTGAATTGTCCACCCCAATGATTATTCAAACTCCAGGGTCAAGATGGCAAACTAATAGAGTAAGCCATGGAAACCAAATTGCAATTGAGGGTTTAGTATTCCTTGCTTCACTCATAGCCCTCAAGTCTTCAGATATTGATGTCATCCTTGGCATGGATTGGCTATCAAGACAGAATGCCTACCTGGATTGCAAAGGCAAATCCGTGAAACTCACCCACCCTTCAGGCAAAACCGTCAACTATACCTCACCCAGAACAAGAACCCAAGTGCATTCCTTGAATGTACTTCCCCTTCCCGAACTTCAAGATATTCCGGTGGTTCGTGACTTCCCGGATGTCTTTCCTGAAGAGCTGCCGGGCATGCCACCCGACAGATGTATAGAGTTTATAGTGGATCTTGTACCAGGAACCGCACCAATTTCCAAACGCCCATACAAAATGGCCTCACATGAGTTAGCTGAGCTAAAAATCCAACTTGATGCTTCGTTGGCAAAAGGCTTCATCCGCCCTAGCTCATCGCCATGGGGTTGCCCCGTTCTGTTCGTAAAGAAGAAAGATGGAACAGAAAGGATGTGCGTAGACTATCGCCCGCTAAATTTAGCGACGATAAAGAACAAATACCCACTGCCCAGGATCAATGATCTTTATGATCAACTTGCAGGATCCTCTGTCTTCTCCAAGATGGATTTGAGATTAAGTTATCATCAAATCAAAATCCGAAACGAGGACATTTTCAAAATGGATTTTACTACTCGTTATGGTCTTTACGAGTACACCGTCATGTCCTTTGGTTTAACCAATGCCCCCGCCACATTCTCACGCTTGATGAATTCGATCTTCATGGAGTACCTAGATAAATTTGTTGTGGTTTATCTCGATGATATTCTCATCTACTTGAAGAACGAAGAAGATCATGCCGAGCACTTAAGGCTGGTATTGATGAAACTTAGAGAGCATCGCCTGTATGCTAAATTCTCCAAGTGTGAATTTTGGCTACCAGAAGTGACCTACTTAGGCCACGTGATTTCTGCAAAAGGCATTGCTGTGAATCCCGAGAGAGTTCAGGCCGTCCTTGACTGGACTCCACCTGAATCGGTTAAGCAAGTTAGGAGTTTTCTTGGCCTAGCCAGCTATTGCCGTCGCTTCGTCGAGAACTTTTCTAAAGTTGCAAAGCCTCTAACTGAACTCCTCAAGAAAGATTAGAAATTCCTATGGACTCCCAAGTGCGAGGAAAGATTTCAAGAGCTAAAAAGAAGATTGACTTCTGCACCAGTACTTGCACCTCCAGACACCAAAAAGGATTTCGAGATCTATTGTGACGCATCACGGCAAGGGTTAGGATGCATACTTCTGCAAGATCGACATGTGGTAGCTTATGCTTCACGCCAGTTGCGGCCACATGAAGAGAACTATCCTACCCATGACCTTGAACTCGCTGCCGTAGTTCATGCCCTAACAACTTGGCCACATTACCTCCTTGGTAACCGTTGCGAGATTTATTCCGACTACCAAAGCCTCAAATACATTTTCACCCAGCCAGATCTTAATCTCAGGCAAAGACGCTGGATTGAGTTGATAAAAGATTACGACGTAGTAATTTCTTACACCCCAGGCAAAGCCAATGTCATGGCTGATGCACTAAGTCGTAAGTCGTATTGTAACAACCTCATGTTAAAACAGTATCAACCACTTCTTCATGAGGACTTTCGCAAGCTCAACCTTGAGATTGTTCCTCATGGCTATCTTTCTACCTTGGTGACGAAACCAACTCTTGAGGATCAAATCAAAGTTGCCCAAAGGCGTGCACGAGGTGTTCGTCGGATCAAGGAGAACATTGCTAGCGGAGTTGCTAAATGTTTATCCACAGGTAGCAAACGAACTGTATTCTTTGGAAATCGTTTGGTAGTACCTAAGAATAGGGAACTAAGGCAACTCATCCTCAAGGAAGCCCATGACAAACCCCTCTCGATTCATCCCGGTAGCACAAAAATGTACTGAGATCTACGCCAGAGATTTTGGTGGACCAAGATGAAGAGAGACATTGCTCAATTTGTTGCCGAATGTGATGTTTGTCGTTGCATTAAGGAAGAACATCAAAGACCTGCTGGTACACTTCAACCTTTGTCTATTCCCGAGTGGAAATGGGACAAAGTCGGTATGGATTTCATCACCGGCTTTCCAAAAACCCAGAAAGGAAACAATGCCATCTTCGTTGTCATAGATAGGCTTTCCAAAGTTGCTCACTTCCTTCCGGTTCGCGAGTCTATAACTGCTAGCCAGTTAGCGGACTTGTACATCTCTAGAATTGTATCCCTCCATGGTGTTCCTTTGGAAATCAACTCTGATCGCGGTAGCCTTTTCACCTCTAGATTTTGGGGAAGCTTTCAGAATACTATGGGAACTCATCTCTCCTTTAGTACAGCTTTCCATCCTTAGTCTAGCGGTCAAGTCGAAAGGGTTAACCAAATTCTTGAAGACATGCTCAGAGCTTGTGTTATCTCATTCGGAAAGAATTGGGAGAAGTCTCTTCCATTCGCCGAATTTGCTTATAACAATAGTTTTCAATCTAGTCTGAACATGGCTCCTTTTGAACTCCTATATGGACGACGATGTCGAACACCTTTAAACTGGTCAGAAACCGGTGAAAGAAAATTCTTTGGACCGGATATGATCAAGGAAGCAGAAGAGCAAGTTTGCATTGTTCGTGATCAATTCAAAGCAGCCCAGTCTCGTCAGAAAAGCTACTATGATCGTCATCATAGGCAAGAGAGCTACAATCTGGATGAGAAGGCTTACCTTCGGGTTACTCCTCTGAAGGGAACCCAACGTTTCGGTATCATAGGCAAGTTGGCCCCACGTTACATCGGACCTTTCCGCATTATTGCTAAACGTGGAGAAGTTGCCTACCAACTTGAACTACCCCCGCACCTTTCCCGAGTACATGATGTATTCCATGTGTCCCAACTCAGGCGTTGCTTCAAGGGCCCCATCCGCGAAGTCGACCATGAAACGCTTGATCTCCAAGATGACCTTTCTTATCAAGAATACCCCGTTCGTATTCTTGATTCCGCAGAGCGTGTCACTCGTCGTGCAATGGTCACACCACTCTGAGAAAGAAGCTACGTGGGAAAGAGAAGACCGTCTCAGTGCCGAGTATCCCACCTTCCTCCCGCAGACTTCTGAATCTCGGGACGAGATTCTGTTGAGTGGGGGCGAGTTGTCAGAACCCTCTGTTAGGTAATGTGCTAGGATCAAAGTAACCTTGCATCATGTCAAAATTTCAAAAGAAATCTTTGAAATCAAAATCAAAAGCAAAATGGGAGAAGGAACCCCCCAGATGAATTAATTCAAAAGGCCAGATAAAAATCTTCTCCAAAAATTCATGTTAGATTTTGGAAAAGTCTTATAAATGAGTGTGATCACATATCAAGTGATATGGGACCCACCCCATGCTCATAGATTCTTCAAATATTCAAACAGTGCCTTGGAATTAATCAATTACCCCTATTTGATTTAAAATTCAAATCATTTGAATTTTAAAAATGTTCAAAATTTAGGAGTGGCTAGTATATTGTTTTATGAGGCCACATAAAAATTATGAGCATTTATTAAAATGTTTAGATATTTTATTTAGCTAAACAGAACAAAGGTCAGAAAAGAAAACAGACAACAAAAGAAAAAAGGGACTTACCTCGTTTTCGGCCCAACTAGTTCCCCAGCCGGCCCAGCCCAACCTCTCCTCTTGTCGTCTTCCCCGGCCAGCACGCAGGGAGCTGCGTGGCGACCATGCCGTGGCCGCCGACGAGCCCCTGGCCACCTCCTGCTTCCTCCCTTCCACGTAATCGCACCTGGAGACGCCCTGAGCCTTCCCCGCTCCATTCCCCCTCTCCACGAACTCCCTCCCCGTCTCCTTCGCCCGATTTCGTCGTCGTCCGAGGACTCGCCGGAACTCGCCACCGTGGAAGACGCGGCCAACGTGTGCTAGGGACCAGAAGAGCTTGTCCATCAGCTTCGCCACCGTCGACTATGTCTTCCTGCAAGGAATCAAGATCCCGGAGCCCTTCTAGTCGTCGGAATCGTCACCGAGAGCTCGCCGGATCCGCTGCTCGTCGCCGTTCAATACTCCGTCCACGTTCCCTCACCGACTCCGTCGACTACTTCGTCGAGTTCCCTTTAGCCTGGTGAGCGTTTCCCCTCAAGCCACGGCTTCCTTCTCCTCCTCTAGCTCGAGCTGCCATGGACGCCGGAGTATCGAGCCGCCGTGCTCGTCGTCGACGAGGCTACGCTAAGCAATCAACCCCGTCACCTTGTCCATCACATTCCCCGTGCTCCATTGCTCCGAACACACCAATCCCCGCCCCAAATGGCGCTCCGTAGCGAGTTCGGCCTCCAGCCATTAGTACCACCGCCGCAAAGCTCGACGCCGGCGTGCGTACAGAGCCTCCCAGGCTTCCCTTTCGGTCTCCATCGACGCGCGACACCGAGAGCTTCGTCTCAGTGGTCGAAGCGCGCGATTTGGACCACGGGAGCGCCCTCCCCGTGCAGCGCCGCCGCGTCTGTGACGCCGGCGTTTAGCCGCCAGCAGGCCCGCCGACGTGGCCATGATTAGGGCTTAACCCCACCTGGGTTAAGTGAACCTAGGTCACTGACCAGTGGGCCCAGTGGCTTAATTAAGCCACTGGATTAAATTAACCAGCCGGGTTAATTAACCCAGCCACTGACAGGTGGGACCCCCTTGTCAGCCCCCCCCTGACGTCAGCCTGGCCCAATAAATCGATTAAATGAATTTCCAGAAAATCAAATTGAATTAAAGAAATTCCAGAAATTCCAGAAAATACCCCAAACTTTGGAAATTCATAGAAAATTCATATTAACTCCAAATTGGACAAATAATATATGAAAAATGATCAGGAGAAAATAAGCTATCCAAAAATGCAACTTTCAACTATGTTTGAGTTGATTTTAAAATGGGACCAGTAGCATATGTCATTTGGTTTATTTGAAATTAATTCAAATTCAATTCAAATGCTTTTGCAACTTGGACCATGGAATTATGCTACATTTCAACCACACATCAGAGGCATATCATACACTTTTCCAAAAGGTTCAAAATGATCAAACAATGTCACATGTAACTTAGTTAAGTTTGAATTCAAATTGGAGTTTGAATTTGCAATTCAATTTGCAATATACTCCATTTAAATGGAATTGCTTCACACATCAAAGCATATACATCAAGTTTCAACCTTCCATCATGTGATTGTGCATTGTATTTACTTTGCTACTCTGCTTGTTGTTTGTCGAGTAGAGGTGGAACCGGAGCAGGAGGCTGCCCCCTTCGCTGAAGACCCAGAACCCGAACCTCGTCAGCAAGGCAAGCAAACCCCCATTGATCATGTCGATAAAATCCCACTTCCCTCTCATGTCTCGCTTATGCATTGTTTAGGATGATCACCATGATTCGTTTCTACCGCATAGATGAACCCATTCCTTTGCATGACCTATCATTTTGTCACAGTAGTAAGCAAACCACAATCCTAGCAAATGTAGGAGTTGTTTGATATCATGTGGCCCCTGCAAATGTTACTGCTTATTGCATGCTTAGTATGGTACCATGATGTTACTGTGATGTGAGTCGGGATGGTAGTGATCATGTTAGTGTTGGTAGAAAAGTGTTGGTGAATCGACCCTAATACAAGGTGAACGATGAGAGGCTTTGTAGGAGTACACGGTGGGTTGTCTCGTTGAACACCGCCCTAAGTCCGAGTTCTTGTGTGGTGATCCAAGATGAAGAGTACAACCACATATTGGGCTCACTGACCCCTCTCAACTTACTAACTCATCCCTTTCGATGTCAAGATGTCGCAATAGTTCGGAGTTCTGGTAGGCTCTTGTCCTGGATGCTAAGTGAGAGAACGGCTCATCCGAGACCGGCTTATGCACCACGCACACATCACTTGGGTCCACTTCGGTAAACCGGCCGGGTTCACGATTGTGGCAACCAACCCAAGTAGGCGGCTTTCTCGGACTAGATCGGCTATGAGGTAACAGTTGTGGTGAGCATCCTCGCTGGCACCCCTTGAATTGTGTCGAGATCAAAGGCGGTAAATGATGATCATGTGTGTGTAGCGGTACACCCCTGCAGGGTTAACAAAACTATTCGAATAGCCGCGTCCGCGGTTATGGACTGCTTGGAAAGCTTAGCTTGATTATTAGACAACTTGAACTGGATACTTCTAAAACACACCAAGATAAGTGTGAGTGCTATGGCGTGCTTTCTCGTGGGGAAGTCGAGGAAGGCACCATAGTGGTGTAATTGGCTGGAGAAAGTAGCGGACTCGTGTACGCTTCTTACCTCAAGTCTGGTACTCGTAGTTCAGGACTAGCCAAGTCAAAGCTGGCACTTCTGCAAAGTGAACCCCACCTTCCTTTACCTCGATACATGTGCATGAGTAATATAGCTCGTATGTAAGTCTTTCTGAGTACGACTTTGTACTCACGTTTGCTTAATCTATGTTTTAGATGAACCCACTGACCCCGAAGGTGGCTTCTTCATCGAGCTGGACGACTGAAGATCAAGCTAGTCTAGTCCCAGTCAGACGACTGGTTCCCTCGTGGAGGGCTTGTGTTTAAATAAGGCTTCTTAAGCTATTTGTTAAACTTGTCTGTACTCAGACATAATTTGCTTCCGCTTGTGTTGTAATGTTGGATCACATGTTTGTGATCTCTGTTTGCACTCTATAAGAGTTATCAATAAAAATGTATACTTTGTAGAGAATTGCAATGATACCTGCTGTTCATACAAGGCATGTGTGATGCGTGTATGTTTATAACATGCATGTCTTTGTATGGGTTTTCGAGACCTTAGTTGTGTTCTGGCTGGCGGTCTTTCATACACCAAGTGGCCCTTAGATGTGCGCAGCTTGGGGCATCGCGATGCGATTGCTCGAGACTCCGTCTCGTGCACACTTTGTGGTATGATCGAGCCTGCCCTAGACCCCGACTAAGTGATCGGGCTGGAGTAAGTCTATGTAAGAGTTATGAGATAGTCGATAGTATGGTTGAGGCGACTTGTCTTTGAATATGGGAGTTCACCACCCATATTATTAGACTTGTGTGCGGACGATGAGGACCCATCTCAGTTGATCATCCGGCCTGGATGGGATGCCCCTCACGTACGATGCTTTCCGAAAAAGTTCTGTGCTTGGCCTTGTCTGCTTAGACAAGTGGGTACGGTTCTCGGCTCTCCATCGGACTATGTCTTAGCTGGACTTGCATACGCTAACCCCGGGTCCCGACATCCCGTCGGGGAGCTCGTAGGCTATGGGCTTCTCCGATTCGACCTGATCTCCCAAGGAGCTTCGTAGATAGATGTCTCCAAACCTCAAGAACAACGAAGAACAAGAGAAAGAACACGTAGATGAGATATGAAAAAGTAGAAGAAAGTAGGTTTTGCATTTAGGTTGTGATTGATTGTGTTGTTTCAATCGTCCGTCACCCCATCTATATATGAGGAGGCTGGGCTTTCCGTCCAAGAAAAGGACTCCAAATCCCGTCCAAATCTTTCCAAACTTAACCGAACTCGGATTACAGGTGGGCCTGAGACCGCAGTTCGGTTGTTGGCAGTTTTGAGGATGCAAACGACCTCGGATGAAAAAACTCAAAACAAAAAAGTTGTAGCCCTCGAAATTTCCAAGAACTTTCATGCTGAACGTTTTTTGATTGGGAACCATCTTGAAAGGGTTTCGAGCCGATTTCTAACCCAGGTCGGAGAATACCCGAGCAGGTCAGAACTCACGCTACCCACCAGACGTCAGTTATATGGGTTTCTGGTGGGTCGCGCCACCCCATGACCCACGACAGGGCTGTACTCCGAGGGCCGTAACTTTTGCATACAAACTCGGATTGGAATGATTCAAAAATCAAAAGACCGATTCAACGAGACGAAGCCGCTTAATGTAGAACATTTTTCCATTTGATGATGTCTTGAAGGCCTACTTGGCAGAATAGCACTTCGAATGCCACAATCTTATTGCTTCCAACATAGTTTCAGCCTCCAAGATGGAATCGAATGACGATGACCCAAATTACAAAGATGTTCATATCAACGATACCAAACATTTTTATGTAGAACACTTTTTCATTTGAAGTCATCTTGTATATGAATATTGTCGTGCCAAAAACCAGTGTCAAAACATGCCTCCCTGTTTTTTGGCAAAACTTGTGTGCCGAAAAATAATGTGCACCACATAGGGTCTAAGGACGATGTCAACACTCCATCGTCCATACATATTCTTAGAGCAATAAATACATATCGTCCATATCTTGTTCTTAGGGCGATAATCATATATCGGCCATTAGCCCATTCAGGCTTCTTGCCACACACTTGGGTGGTATTTCTTCAAATACTTGCCATTGAGAGCTTTAGGCAGCAATGTTCCTTGTATGGACTCCACCAAATACAAATTTCCGGGAAGTATTCTTATAATCTTGAAAGGACCTTCCTAGCTTGGTGACCACTTCCCGAATTTTCTATCTTTTGAACCAATTGGTAGAATCACCTTCCACACAAGATCTCCAATCTGAAAATTCTTCAATTTCACCTTCTTATTGTAAGCTCTTGCAACTCTCAACTTGTCATTTTCTATGGCATTTAACGCAGACAAACGCTTATCGGTGACCTCATCAATATTATCCATCATCAAATTATAAAATTCCACCGCCGATAAATCATTTTGTTTGGCTATTCTCAAGGCTTTCAATTTAACTTCCACGGGTAAAACAACTTCTTGACCATATACGAGCTCATATGGAGTTACCTTTGTAGCACCATGCCTTGAAATCCTATGTGCCCACAAAGCTTCAGACAATAACTCATGCCATCTCCTTGGATTATCTTCAATTTTCTTCTTGATGAGCTTGATTAATATCTTATTACTAGACTCATCTTGTCCATTAGCTTGGGCATAATACGGGGAGGAATTGAGCAACTTTATATTATAGGATTCGGCAAATTCTCTAACTTGATGTGCCATGAAAGACGAACCTTGATTTGTAGTCAATGTTTGAGGGATACCGAATCTATGAATAATATGCTTGGTTATAAATTTAATTACCTCCACATGCGTCATATTCCTGAGAGGTATTGCTTCAGACCATTTGGTGAAATAATCAGTTGCTACCAACACAAATCGATGCCCCTTTGAAGAAGAAGGATGAATTTGTCCAATGAAGTCTAATCCACATCCTCTAAAAGGCCATGGCTTAACTATAGGATGTAACATAGCAGCAGGAGCCAATTGAATATCACCAAACTTTTGACAAGCTTCACACCCTTTGTAATACCTGAAGCAATCATTAATCATCGTCGGCCAATAAAATCCAGCACGTCGCAATGACCACTTCATCTTCGGAGCTGATTGATGAGTACCACAAATACCTTCATGTACCTCTCCCATTGCAACTCTCGCTTGATCCTCATCCAAGCACTTTAAAGAAATATCATCGACCGCTCGACGATAAAGATCATCATCCCTCAACTCGTACATAAAAACCATACGCCGAACAGTCCTGTCCACCCTTTTACTAGGATCACGCAAGTAATCAATAATGGGCTTCCTCCAGTCTTGATTTTCACCTGCACTAGATTTTCCATTAGTGGCCGAAGTAGTAAGTTCTAATTCGGCCTCTTCCATATTGGCAATACAAGACATCAGTTCTTGAGAAATATGAAACATGCCACGATCAACATGGTAACCAGATGCTTGTTGTGCCAATTCATTTGCTTTCCAATTGTCATGTCTAGGTATATGAGCAATACTAAAATGATCTAAAGTCAAAACTACATCTAGACATTTATCAAGATAAACATTGAGTGATTCATCAAAGCACTTAAATATTCTAGAAACTTGTTGTACTACTAATAATGAATCACCAAAATCCTCAATATGTGTAGCACCTATATCAAGAAACATATCTAAGCCGAATAACAATGCTTCATATTCGGCCTGATTATTGGTGCAAAAGTATTCTAATCGGCATGAGGCCTCAAAAATAGCACCATGAGGAGATATATAAACAACACCAACACCCTAGCCACTGCTACAAACTGAACCATCAAAATATAATCTCCATGGTACTAACGAAACAAGTTTTATATCAATATCATGCTCACTATCAATCCGATGTTCAACTATAAAATCAGTAACAATTTGGCCTTTCATTGATTTCAAAGATTCATAAGCCAAATCATACTCAATTAAAGCATAAGCCCACTTGCCAATTCTACCACTAAGAATTGGCCTATGCAACATGTATTTAATGACATCGGTTTGACAAGCTACCATGCAATTACTACGCACTAGAATATGTCTCAGTTTTGTGCAAGCATAATATAAACATAAGCATATTTTCTCAATGAAGGTATACCTTGTTTCGGCATCCAAGAGGCGCCGCCTCAAATAAGTAATATCATGTTCCTTCCCTTCGGTCTCTTGAGTCAAAACAGCACCAATAACACCTTTCTCCGCCGAAATATAAAGTCTAAAGGGCTTCCCATGCTTAGGAGCTTTCAACATGGGAGAAGTGCATAAATATTTCTTAATCATATCAAATGCTTCTTGCTGTTTTTCCCCCAAGTAAAATCAACATCATTCTTTAACCGAAGTATAGGGCTAAATGCATCAACCTTCCCTGACAAATTAGCAATGAATCTCCTCAAATAATTAATCTTGCCAAGGAACTTCTGCATATCTCTTTTGCACATTGGAGCCTCCACCTTCTGTATAGCTTCTATCTTCTTGGGATCAATTTCTATACCATCCTCATGAATAATAAAACCCAAGAACTTGCCAGCCGATACGCCAAAAGCACACTTCAAAGGATTCATCTTCAGTCCATATTTCTTCATCCTCTCAAAAGCTAAACGCAAATCGGCTAAGTGAGATTCAAAAGCATCTGATTTGACAACAATATCATCAATATAGACCTCAAGTATAACACCAAGTAGATCATGAAAAATTAAGTTCATAGCCCTTTGATATGTGGCACTGACATTCTTCAAACCAAAAGTCATTACCACCCACTCAAATAAACCAACAAAACCGGGGCACCGAAAAGCAGTCTTGTAAATATCCTCTTCGGCCATAAAAATCTGATTATATCTCGCATTACCATCCAAAAAACTAATAACTTTATGTCCAGAAGCTTCATTAATAAGCATATCGGCTATTGGCATAGGATACTCATCTTTGGGCGTAGCTCTATTCAAATCTCTGAAATCAATACACACCCTCACCTTTTTGGACCCTTTCTTCTCTACAGGCACGATATTAGAAATCCATTCAGCATACCTGCAAGGTCTAATAAAATTAGCTTTAAGCAATCGACCGATCTCTTCCTTGATACGGTCATATATTTTAGGATCAAACTTTCTAGTTGTTTGCTTATAAGGCCTAAAACCATTCTTTATAGGCAATCGATGCTCAACTAGCTCTTTGCTTAAACCCGGCATCTCATGATACTCCCATGCAAAACAACAAATATATTCTTTCAACAACTCGATTATTTTAACTTTACAATCGGCTTCCATATTTTTGTTCACAAACGTCGGTCTAGGAATTGAACTATGTCCTATGTCTACCTCCTCTAATGGATCAGCTGACGCAAAACCTTGTCCTAGCTTATCCATGTCTTCCAACTCTTCTATTGACTCGAATATATCGTTCCCATTGGACCGATATTCTTCAAGACGCTTCTGCAGCCACTCGGAGTTAGAATCTATTTAAATGCATTGTTCCTTGGATCCGGTTACCACCAACCGGCTTTAGAGACACGGGCTCGAAACCATTCTTTGTGGCGCTAAGAAAATCAAAATCTGACAAGTCGCGCCCCGTCAAGCAAGTAGCATGTGGATGTTGCCAATCCACCGGAGCATCAGCCAAAGCAACACAGGCCGAATTATCTGCATGAACAACCTGCACTTCCTCATCAACCCACTGAATCAAGAACTAGTGCATAGTTGAAGGTACACATTGATTTGCATGAACCCAATCGCGCCCGAGTATGACATTGTAGTTACCATGCACCTCAGCAACAAAGAACGCTGTAGCCAAAGTCTTGCTCCCCACCGTAAGCTCTACATACATGACACCTTTGGCTTTAGTTTTTTCCTTGCCTTCAAATCCATTGAGCACCATATTGGTCTTTATCAATTCCGCCTCATTCAAACCCAACTTTTTGAAGAACGAATAGGGCATAAGATTCACAACAGCACCACCATCAACAAGCATCCTAGAGACCGGTGATCCGTTAATATGACCTTTGAGGTACAATGGCCTCAAGTGCGTCACCGGTTCTTTTGGCTTCTCGAATATAGCATTTTTAGGGCCAAAATCCAAATGAGCCACCTCCCCTTCTTCATCTATGGCACGAAATTCAGAGGGTAAGTAGAACACCATATTAATATCCATACTTTCACGTACAGGCGTAGGCTCATAATCTAGCAACTCCTCTTCTTCATGCATATCCACTGACTCCGATGTATTCTCAAGTGAAGGAGAAGTGATAGATGGTGTGGAAGATAAAATAGCATTTGCATCATCCTCTCTTGGAACTACCGGCGTTGGGAGAGCCATCGTGTTATCTATTTGTTCAGGCCTCCACACCTTTGCCGCGGGCACCATGGGACGATCTTCGTTGAACCACTCATCCCTCAGCTTTTCTGCCTCTTGCTCGACCTTTTCATGGCTCCTCATGCGCTGCAATCTCCTCTTTTGTGATTTGGATATACCGGGAGGACACCATTTAGGTTGAGTATACTTGGGGTCTCTAGGCTTGACCTCACTTGTACTGGCTTCATGATCATTAGCCATAGGACCTTGCGGGGCAGCCACCACACCTTCACTTGAAATAGCCGGATCATCAATAATAATCGGCTCTTTGAGTTTTAGCACCTCGGTGCCCGCCATAAAGGTTTTGACACCAAGCCCATCTTCCTTCAGCTTAGCGGAATCTGGAATTATATCACTCGGCGACTTTGCACGCCACATTTTCCCGCTAGCTTCCTTTGGATGACTTTGCATTGACCGATTGGCACCATAACTCCAACGGTCTTGTATGGGGTAAGAAATCCTCTCATGCACGGATCTTCTAGGCGCTGCCCACCCTGGATGAAAAGCATAAGGAGCCATTGATGACTACTCCCATCTACCATCAAATCCTCCTGTATAGTATGGCCCATAAGGGTGCGGCGCATAAGGGGGTGGCACCATCCATGGGGCTGGCTCCCATGACCCGTATGGCCTTGCTCGACGCTGAAATTCCTGCTTACGAGGCGACCTTGAACGTTTTAAACGTGATGACCGATTAGAGCTAGAACCGGCCGCTTGGTTGGCATACTTGGACAGCAACATATCAAAAGTTGGCTTGATTTTCTTGCTTTGCACTTTAGCTTCATTTGTCTTCCACCTGCCAATTTCCAGACTCTTGGGCTTGACAAATCTTCCACGAGTATTCTCTTGCACCTGTGGTTGCCCCCAGGTGTAGGATTCTTGATGGTGATCTTGATAATCTCCCCACCACCGGGTTGCTTGTCAAGCACCACTTGCCTCTCCGAGACCTTGCTGCCATCCTTGCTTTTTCTGGATTCACCAATGACAACATTGTCCTTGTTAGCTGATTCGGCTATGTCAGGCCGAATTAACATCTTCCTCCCCTCCAAATCCATAGTGTTCATGGGGAAGGGCTGCTTATCAACTTGCATCTCAGAAAAATTCAATCGTCTGTCATTAATGGCCGATTGTATCTGTCGTCGAAAAACATTGCAATCATTAGTAGCATGAGAAAAAGAATTATGATACTTGCAATATGCACGGAGTTTTAGCTCCTCAAACGGCGGTAAAGCGTGAGACATTTTAATAAACTTAGCTTGCAGCAAAGCATCAAATATTCTATCACATTTAGCAATGTTAAAAGTAAACTTCATATCATCATCATGATTCTTATGAATCGGCTTTAAATCTTGACAAGTAAAAGGTTTGGCCTTGGATGGCCAAACAAACTCGGCGGTATAGACATTAGCTTCATCGTTCGAATCACTATCATATTCAATCATATTCACCTTAGGACGATCAATCTTATATCTAGGCACCTCTTTATTCTCTTTGTCACGGCTCTCTTGAGCTAAAGCCCTTTGCAAGACTTGATTAATAGTTAAGAACTCATGGCCTTCTAACCTATATTTAATGTAAGTTTTTAAAACCATTAAATACAAGATCAGCTAAATCCCTCTCACTTATCACTAAACTATAACACTGGTTTTTTGTGTCCCTAAACCTCTTGACGTAATCTGAGACTGATTCATAATTCTTTTGTTTAACCGATGTAAGATGTGACAGTTTAAGTTCATTATCACCACTGTAAAAATGATCATGAAATTTTTGCTCAAGATGAGTCCATGCAAGAATAGAACCATGCGGCAAAGATGAAAACCATGAAAAAGCAGTACCAGTCAATGATAAAGGAAACAAACGTATTTTTAACTCTTTTGATGAAGCTACTTCACCTAATTGAGCCAAATATTGACTAATATGCTCCCATGTAGTCTTTGTGCCATCCCCACTAAACTTAACAAAATCATGAATTTTATATCCTGGAGGACATTGAATTTCATCGAAATACTCAGGATACGGCTTTTGATACATCTGATTCCTAGGTAGTTCCACACCAAAGTTTTCTCTAAGCATCTTTGTCATCTCCTCTCTAAGGTTAGCTAACGCATCGTCTGTATTAGACGATGTTGCTTGTGACACTGGCACATGAGGAGTATGATTTGGGGCTACATGTGTGTATACCGAACCATAATTCGGCAATGATCCAATATTATCCCTACCTGTAAACAAAGTTTGGTTCAGCGTTGCCACCGAACCTTGCATACTCATGATAGGATTAATAGGTGCAACCACAACTTGATTTTTGTAGGTGGGGAAATAATTCATCGGCATGGGAGGCGCCGATGATAATGGAAAAACTAAACTAGGGTTTCCCAAACTAGTACGTGCACCAATACTACCACTAGATAATGGAGGCATATTATTTTTAGCACTAGTATTCTCAACGCAAGCTCGGTAAACCAAATTATTGCCGTCGGTAATACGACTATCAATTTCAGCCCATTGTTCAGGAGAAAAGGTAGTACTCACAGAGGGTTTAACTTTCTCAACGTGAAGAGGAGGGAACTTGATATTGCATTGGCGATCTTTCTTGAAATTCCCAAGGAAGTCCTGCAGCTCCTTCTCTTCACGTGCCTTCTTGTACTCCTCATAAGCTCGGCGATGGTCCTCCGATAATTCCTCAAGACTAGGCTTGATGATGTTACCAGCGTCAACTTCCGATGGATTGGGAATATTATCTCCGTTGGTCATGGTTGATGATGAAGATTGATCTATGATCCCCAGCAGAGTCGCCAAAAAGTGTGTTGACACACGAACACGTCACGTGTACCATCGACGCTGGGGGTGATGCACCGCAGCTCACGTCGAAGGAGATCCGAGTAGCAGCGCGATACACAAGACAGCTGTCGAATGCTTTTGAGACACCCGAAACCCTCAGCTCCCGGAAGGGACCCCGTCGGGGATCCCGGCGGCTATGGGCTGCTCCGAGTCGACCTGATTGCCCAAGGAGCTCCGTAGATCGATGTCTCCAAACCTGAAGAACAACGAAGAACGAGAGAAAGAACACGTAGATGAGATATGAAAAAGTAGACGAAAGTAGGGTTTGCGTTTAGGTTGCGATTGATTATGTTATTTGAATCGGCCGTCACCCCATCTATATATGAGGAGGCTGGGCTTTCCGTACAAGAAAAGGACTCCAAATCCCGTCCAAATCTTTCCAAACTTAACCGAACTCGGATTACAGGTGGGCCTGAGACAGCAGTTCGGTTTTTGGCAGTTTTGAGGATGCAAACGACCTCTGATGAAAAAACTCAAAACATCAAAGTTGTAGCCCTCAAAGTTTCCAAAAACCTTCATGTTTAACGTTTTATCGATTCGGAACCATCTTGAAAGGGTTTCGAGCCGATTTCTAATTCAGGTCGGAGAATACCCGACCAGGTCAGAACTCACGCTACCCACCAGACGCCAGTTATATGGGTGTCTGGTGGGTCGCGCCACCCCATGACCCGCGACAGGGTTGTACTCCGAGGGCCTTAACTTTTGCATACGAACTGGGATAGAACGATTCAAAAATCAAAATCGACCGATTCGACGAGACGACGCTGCTTAATGTAGAACATTTTTCCATTTAATGATGTCTTGAAGGCCTACTTGGCAGAATAGCACTTCGAATGCCACAATCTTATTGCTTCAAACATAGTTTCGGCCTCCAAGATGGAATCGAATGACGATGGACCAAACTACAAAGATTTTCATATCAACGATACCAAACTTTTTTATGTAGAACACTTTTTCATTTGAAGTCATCTTGTATATAAATATTGTCGTGCCAAAAACCAGTGTCAACACCGTCCTAAATGTCAACTCTCGTGCTTACGCTCATCCATTGCATGAGTGCTCAAAATGTTGAAAAGGAGTGGATCAAATTGACTTGTACCTGGTTAGTGGTCTGGGGACGAGTCAAGATAAGATTCCAAAGAAGACCAAGTGTGAAACTTTAGTAGATTGAGTTCTCAACAAAAATACTTTTTCTTCTTGTATTCCCTATCCCCCTTCTTGCACGCAAACACCATTTGGAGACATTCGAGTCACGGACAGCGAGAGCTCTTGCACCTAATGTTCTTTTGTTACTTGTTTCAATTCTAATATAGACTCTTGCATGTTATGACTTGAGTTAAATCACATACCTTGATTGCTTTACTTTTCAAAGTTCTTATATGGTTGCTAGCATGTCACCACAGAAATTATGCCTGTTATCATTTACCTACTCGAGGAAGAGCAGGAATTAAGCTTGGGGATGTTGATACGTCTAAAACGTATCAATAATTTCTGCTCGATCCATGCATGTTTTGTGTGATATTGCTATGATCTAGATAGACTTTCATACATTTTTATCATATTTGGACTAACCTACTAACTTAGTGCACCCTAGTGCCAGTTCCTATTTTCTGCTGTTTTTATATTTTGGTTTTTCCCCATATAAAAAGTGCTCCAAAAATCCGGGAAAATCAGATAAAAAATCAACGTGTCGAAAGCCTCCAGAACCACGAAGGAGGGCCAGGGGGTCACCACCAGGTGCCCAGGCGGCCACCTGGCGCGGTAGGGGGGCGCCTAGACCCTTGGTGGGCCCCTGGCTGCCCCCCTTCTCCTATTTATTCTTCGCCACGGGAAACTTCCGAAGATAGAACCCTATTCGCAATATCGCCTCTGTTCCGCCGCCGCCGCGCTTCCAAGATCGGGAGCACCGTCAGGACCGTTCCCTGCACCCTGCCGGAGGGAGGATCGACCCCTGGGAGCTTCACCTCCACCATGGACGCTTCCCCGATGTGTCGTGAGTAGTCTCCCTTGGACCATGGGTCCGTGATCAGTAGCTATATGATGTTCTCCTCCCCTCTTTGTTCATCATGGTTTAGACCTCGTGAGCTGCCCTACATGATCGAGGCACATATGTAATTATTCTGCTGTTGCTATGATGAGTTTGATGGGATCTGATGGATTATGAGATTATGTTCAGATCGTGATAGAGTAATATATTTGGTTTTTATCTCTTATATTTTTGTTCCTAAGTAATTCTTGCATGTTCTCCGTTGCTGGTTATTGCTCTGGCCAAGTGGTAGGTAGTAACTCCAAGAGGGAACGTTATGCTCGATTGTGGGTACATGCCCCCTGAAGACACGCTTGAGTGACTTAAACATGAGTCTAGGGGATGTGTTGTGTCCACAAGGGGGGAAACAACGATGCTTGTCACCGCGGTTGCAAGGATTGTTTACTTTACGGAAAGTTCTTTTTAATGCTGTTGTTTGTTGCTTTGGGTTTACACTTTGGGTGGGGCTCACAACTTAATACCAGCGAGATGTTCTGGATAGATATCTCAAGGTGGATGATTAGTAGTAGATGCAGATGGATTTCGGTCTACTTATTCTGGCGTACTGCCCATGCTTATGAGCGTCTTCCTTTCTTTTGTAGCATAGTTAGCATTGCGGTGCGTTTATAATCCTGTCAATTGCCCATATGTAATTTGTTTACCTCTCATAGAAGTTTTATCTTCTTTTGGGAGAGAGACATCACTAGTGAACATCTCGGGACCCCGGTCCATATTTTCATCACTGTTTAATAGCTTATTTCCTTTTCAGTATTTACTTTCAGTTGTTATCATTATCATTATCTCTTGTGTTTGATCCTTTGTAAAAAACAAGACCGGAGAGATTGACAACCTCTCTGAACTTCGTTGGGAGAAAAGTTAATTGTGTTGTGTGCAGGTCCGCGTCAGGTGCGCCGCTGACACCTACTTATCATTGTCGGAGTCCTATGGGAGACAAACCCTATCCTCTACATAGGGGAAATTTGCTTCTATCCTACATCTCACCTTCCACTTGGGGCACTACTGGAATTCTGACGTTTGCCGTCTGCCACGGCAGTCGGCAAACATAGAAAAAACGGACGGCAAAGCCCTTTGCCATCTGCCGGCGGATGGCAAAGCACTCGTCAGCCATTTCTCCGGCAAAGAGGCGCTTTGCCGTCTGCTTAATATCGACGGACGGCGAAGAGGTTTGCCATCAGGTATTTATCCTGGCAGACGGCAAAGTAATTATTACACATTTTGGCTCGTATGTGGATCCGATAACCCGTTAATACTTTAAGCAGACGGCAAAGAATTTTTTCAATTACAAAAAAAACTGTCGACCCCGTTCTTGTTCTAGCCTCAACCGCGTTCTGTTCTGTTCTATACATGAAACCCACGGCGGCATGAGACATGGTAGGGAATGCCGGGCCGGAGGGGCAGGGCAGGCGTGGCGCGGCCGGCGGAAGGAGGGCGAGTCGGCGAGGTGGGGCAAGTAAGGTGGTAGGGCAGCCGGCGTCACGGGCCGACAAGGGCTCAGGCGGGGCAGCCGACGATGCAGGCCGGCGAGGTGGCTGCTAGGTGAGCCGGCGATGCAGACGGGTGGCCGGCGATGCGGGTCGGCGAGGTGGGGCAGGCGGTGCAGCCGGCGACGAGGGCTGACGAGGTGGCCGCGAGGTCAGCGGCAAGGCAGGCGGGTGGCCGGCGAGGTGGGGCAGGCGGGGAGGCTGTGAGGCGAGGTGGCTGTGAGGCAGGCTAGAGGGGAGGGCCGGCGAGGTGAGGCAGGCGGGGTTGCCGTGAGGTGGGCCGGCGAGGGGGAACCGGCGAGGTGGGGAAGCAGGCAAAGAGAGCCATGCCGGCTGTGAGGTGAGGAAGGAGATGAGATCCAGCGTGGGGGCGTGGGTTCGTGGGGGAGAGTAGAGGATAAGGGAGAGAGTGGGTGCGTGGTGGGGGTGGGGGCCGGTTGGATGTGGTTGGTGGGGAGGTTCTGGTCGCCACGTCATCGATCCGCGAGACTAGCTTTCCAGCAATAGAAAATAAGTACACGTTTTGTGTTTGTTTCCCCTATAATAATTGATAAAGTAACCATTATAAAAATTTCAAAAAAATTTGAATTTTTTTCAAACCTTCTAAGAATCATAAAACAACACCACGCTAAATTTCATATTATTTAAACATTGGTTGAATCTTCAAAAAAATATGAAGATATACAAATAATTAGCTAAAACTATCTTTGCCTTCAGCAAAAAAAAAGCAGATGGCAAAGAACTGTCTTCGCCGTCCGCCATATAAAAACAGATGGCAAAGTCCCTCTTTGCCATGCGTGAAAAAAAACAGACGGCAAAGCCATCTTTGCCATGCGTGAAAAAAAATACAGACGGCAAAGAACTCTTTGCCATGCGTGAAATAAAATGCAGACGGAAAAGAACTCTTTACCGTCCGCGGCTGATGGCAAAGAGCCTCTTTGCCGTCCGCCGCGAAAAAATGCAGACGGCAAAGAAAAGACACATGGCAAATGATCAGATTCCAGTAGTGGGGAAACCAACGAAGGGAGGGAAGCCATTACCACTTCCACGCCATCATCGACTCATAAGGCCGACTCACCACCTGCTCCTTACCATCCAAAACTTTCGCCAAAGTTGTGCGAGCAGGTGGGACACCCTTGTGAGTCCCTGTGATTATCACTTCATCATCAACAACCACGTTCTCCGTAGAAGGAGTCGGGTTAGAATTTGGAGCAACCTCAACCTTCTCAGATTGGGTCTCCGGCTCCTTGGCACCAGCAACAGGAGAAGTATCCTTGTAAAGATCTCAAGGGCTCGACTCATCCAAGCCGGCCTTCTTCAAAACATCAGAAACTTGAGTTTTTGGGAAATTTCCAGATAGACCTGCCGAGTCTTTCACAATTTCAGAGTCGGCCAAGTCCTTGGGGTCAATTCGGGTGATGCTCAAAGAAAGAACATAACTCGTCAGAAAACATACATACACAGTCAAGTCAGCACTACAGTAAAAGAACTTACCCACGGTTGACAGGAAAAGATGCTTGGACAGAAGACCCCTCAGAAGAGGAGTTGCCGGCTTGTGGTTGTTCATCCATGAAACCCTCCGACTTGCGGGGAGGAGTTGAGATTTTGGAAGTTTTTCCTTAAACACGCCGAGGCTCATTTTGCATAATCATAAGAGGGTCCTCCGAGTTGGTACTACGGGTACGCCTCTTTTGACCTTGTGCCTATGGGAAAAAATACAACATAAGGACACAAAATGACTACTAACAGCATCATAAAGAGCCTGCAAGACATATACCGGTGGATCCACATTCTGACTCTCCTTTTGAGAGTCGGCCTCAACAGGAGGAGCCTTATCCTATACCTCCTCTTCATCCTCGTCTTTATCCTCATGATCATCCGAGTCATCCTACAAAGGATAAAAGAGGTAAGAAGAAATACATCACAAAAAGGAAGATCAACCGACTCTTACCGTATGACTCGGGCCCTTAGCACTAGCCTCATTTCCAACAAGATCCTGACCTACATTTCACCATGGATCGTCCTCCTAGAAATGAAGAAGTCGGAAGCTCAAAATACTTAAACACATATCATATCAAAGGAATATATGACGGAGACATACCAATGGAGCCGAATTATCTTTACAGAACGGAGCAAGGCCGACTTTCTTGAGATCATCAATACGTTCAGCAAGAAATTTTTGCAAGCCGTCACCAACTCACTTGGAGTAAACTCATTTTGATCGAAACACATAGGGTCACCTTTCCCAGTATATTCACACGTGAGTCGGTCCCTCACACTGAGGGGTTAGATCTGCTAACCCACCCAGAACCTGGTTAGGTCTCTACCAGTGAGCCCGTGAGCCAGCAAAGCCCTCATCCGAGCAAGAATTATCTCATTCTTCTTCCGATGAGCCTATTTGGGGAAGAGGTTCAAACCGCCATGAAACTCCAACCGGCTATCACGTAAGCCGGGCAGAGGACGCTCACCTTGGATACCCTCCAAAGTACAGTAGAAGTAAGATTTCTGCCAATCCGTCACCTTGCTCGACAACTTGGGTGCAGGAAACATTGATTTAGCCCGCGTCTGAATGGTGACTCCACCGCACTCCAAAGCCGGCCCACCAATATACTCGGTCTTCTTGTTACAGTAATAGAACTCGACAAATAAACCTAGAGTCGGCTTGATCTGTAGGTAAGCCTCGCAGAACACTTGAAAATGACATATGTTGAGCACCGAGTTAGCACTGAAGTCCTGAGGGTGCAGCTTGTAATAGTGTAGCACGCTCCTGAAGAATATGGACCCATGAGGACGAAACCCCCGAGTCACATGGTCAGCAAAGATAATGACTTCACCTTCTTTAGGCTATGGCCGGGTCTCTTCTCTAGGAACCCGCCACTTGATCTCGGTCTGAGGTGGAAGGATTCCATCTACCACCATCTTATTCAACTGCTCCAAAGTGACTTGGCTCTTTGCCCAGTTTGCCTCTAAAGTCGATCTCTGGGATGGTGGCTTTGGAACTGGCGGCTTCTTACCCGCCGGCTTCTTGGTGGCGCCGACTTTCTTACCCATGGCACAGGAGTCGGACCTAGCGGGTAAAAGATAATATGTGTTGAGTCGACTAAGAAACTGGCTAAGTGCAAGTAAAGGATAAGTCCTAGCTAAAGCTTTGAGGAGTCAAACCAAAACCGACTCTAGGACAACTACGCAAACAGATTTCACAAATTATGGTGAAACGAACAGGTCTACCAAGACGAGAAAAATAGGTTAAAAATACGAACAGATCTGTAACCTACGAAGAAACTCGAAGCGGTTGGGAACTATCGATCTGCAATATTTTTCGAAACAATCAATAGACGCAGAACAGTCTATGGGAAATCCTAACCTATATACCAACATGCATGGAGAGATCTTCTGCTAAAGCTACTTCAATCTATCGAAACGTCGAAGCTTGAAGCTCTGCAGTAATGGCAATGAACAAAGAAATCGCAACATAAAGTAGAAGACGAGGACTTACTCGAACGGCGCACAGGAGTGGCACGGCCCTAGTCCGCCTCTCGCAAGCGCTGGAGAGAAGGAGCTCAAAGCAGCAATGAAAATGAAGATTCACGTCCTTCGGTGCGCAAAGGAAGAAAACGAAGAAGAGATACGGATGGAATAGAATAAATAGATGGGTATGAGGGGCCTATTTATAAGGGACCTCAGCCCGGAACCCGAGGCATCGCATGATGATGGCTAACAGCAGGAAATCCCTAGATTTTCGCAGAATGAATCTAATGGGCATTAATTGCGCAGCCAAAATCGGGATAGGTCGTTCGTAGATTCCAAGAAACACTGAAAAATCGGGTCCATTTGTTAGAACAACGAGATGGAGTCGTCATTGGCTATCAAGAAACATGAGTCGGCTCGGTTATAAAAGTCGGCCCTACGAAGACCAACAAAGTAAAAGTGAATTGTTCTAAGGACCAAAAGAATTGACACCGACTCCTTATGAAACCTCAAAAGGTGCGAGAGTCGGTTTGACCAATTATAGAGTCGGCAATCACGATGGAATAAAGAAGATTGATGTGAAGACTGACGCATCACACCATTCCTGGGGGCTAATGTCGGGGGGATGGACCAAGCCCATAACCCGACATTAGGATCTATGGGCCGACTCACCGAAGAGAGGCCCACGAAAGAAGACCCGACCACGAGCTGGTTGCGCAAAGCATGAAGATCGAAGTCGTAGAAGGAATTTGACTTACCTTGTATAGCACGCAACATATTTGTAAGTAGAATAGCACTCCACCTCGTGTCGGAGTCGGACTCGCGGAACCCCGGGACCTGGCGCCTTTATAAGTAGAGATCCACGGGATCCAGAGTCAGAACAATCTCAATCCTAGATAGGACTAGACACTTTTCGGCGTAACCTAGATCTCCTCGAGACTAAGGTTGCGATCCAGCTCATCTATAATCGATCCACCGACTTTTCTATTCGAGGAGTCGGAACCCATAATAATAAGAATCAGGAGTAGGATTTTACTTTGGGACAAAGAGGGGCTAAAACCTGGGTAAATCGCCGAGTCTCTTGTCCATGTTGACTCTCTCCTCGTATTCGACTCGCAGCAAAGGTCTCATGTCAAGTTCGACTCTTCGAACATCTGTCGTGACTTTCCCACGACAGATACCATAGTCAAAATTAAATTAAATAACTTCTCTTGCTATAATTTATGTGATGTTGGAGCTAGTACCTCTGTTATGTCCAAAAGAATGTATGATATGCTTAATTTGAAACCTTTTGATACATGTTATTTTAGTGTTCGACTCGTTGATTCTTCCGTGAAGAAACCTTTAGGAAGGATTGATGATGTGCTTATTATTGTCAATGATAATTATGTTCCCATTGATTTTCTTGTTATGGACATTGAATGTGATCCTTCATGTCCAATTATTTTGGGACGTCCTTTTCTTCGCACCGTTGGTTCTATCATTGACATGAAAGAGGGGACCATTAGATTTCATTTCCCCCTCAGAATGGTAATGGAACACTTCCCTCGAAAGAAAATCAAGTTACCTTTTGAGTCTGTTACACGAGCAAGTTATTCTTTTGATATTGATAAAACTTGATCTTTGTGTATCATGCCTAGCTAAAAGGCATAAAAGAAAGCGCTTGTTGGGAGGCAACCCAAGATGTTTTTATTTTCAGTTTTGGTGGTCTTGATTTTTTTTACTACTGTAGAAACATTATTGTATCTTTATTTTCAATATTTGTTCCAAGTTTTAGCCTCCCATTGCAAGATAGTTGAAAAGTTGTCACATGTTGTCCAGAAATAGATTATGTCCCCTTGACGGAAAAAATCGGCTAAAATCACCAGATCATCTTTTTTATCTGAATTTTTTTACAGCGTGCTCTATACAATTGTCTTTCGTGCATATGTTGTGAGTTTTTTGATTTGAGTTGAAGAAGTACCCCGAAAAAATTATCTACTACCTGCTGGTCTGTTTTTCACAAATTCTTCCACGTTTTTCCTTTTCTTCATTTTGCAAACCTTAAGCTTGCTTTTTCTTTGCAAAAACTATTTGGAATTCTTGATAAACGGTAGATCTTCAAGAATATCTTTATTTCCAGTAGAGAAAAAATATTTTATCATGGGTACTAACCACTCTAATCAGTTATGATGAGTTTCGTATGAAGGGAGTTTTCAAGTATGCGAAGGGAGATGATGAAAGAAGATTCGGGAGTGTCAAGCGCTCAAGCTTGGGGATGTCCCCAAGCACCCCCAAGAAGTATCCATGGAGACTCAAGCGTCTAAGCTTAGGGATGCCCCCGTGCATCCCCTTCTCCATCAACAATCATCGGTTCGTCCTTCTCCATGCTATATTTGTATTGCTTCATATGTTATGTGCTAGACTTGGAGCGTCTCGCTCTTTAATTTTTAGTTTGTTTTAGTTTTGTTTGATGTTCATAACAAGTTGGATCCTAGCCTTCATTGCTTGGGAGAGAAACACGCTCCACTCCATCGTAGAACACAACATAGGCTTGCATACTTATCTATCTTTCTTTTTGTGTGTTCTTTATATTTTCATAACTACTGTCATGTTTAGCTCTTAGTTATCATGCTTATCTTTTTAAGAGCTTTTGTTTAGGATGTTCTAGGAAATCTCTTGAGTCTTCATGTTTATCTTGTTTAGAGAATTGGCTTATTGCACTGAGTTGTGTGTCTTGCATGAGTAGGTAATTAAGGTTGCTATTACAAGTGTACTAGTAACATGCCATAGTTTTGAGGTATTTATTAGAGTAATGTTTGGACATTAAGGTGCCAAGAGCTTAAGCCTATTAGTGATAGGTGTCGTATTTTTGGCAATCCGTGCTTATTTTCAAAACTACAAAAATTAGTCGAGAACTCTAGCTACTAGATGGATTGCTAACCTCTAGAAGGGTTGGAATATATAGAGTACCCTCATGTACCATGGGTCGAGGATGCGCAAGGATAACCAAACCCCCATACACTCCTCCTCAGGGTACTCATCTCTTTTTGAACCTCCCGATTAGATAGAGAGTTACTGATAATAAGTGCATGAGTTCTTCGGACTAATGCGAGTATTCGATTGTTATCACTTCCACCTCCTCATATTTTTCTAGCCACTTCGGTGCCGTGCGTTGCCATTTCTCACCTTGAGAGTTGGCGTATAGTTTGCCGGTGCATCCAAACCCTTGGCATGATACGCTCTGTCATCATAAACATCCTTATATCTTCCTCAAAACAACCACCATACCTACCTAGCAAGGCATTTCCATAGCCTTTCCGAGATACATTGCCATGCAACTTTCTTGTCTGCTGATGTCTTTAGTTGCAGTGATTTTTCGCCAATTTAAAATGCCAGAAAAATTCAGGAAAAATCATAATAAAAATCAGCATGGAGGAAGCTTTTGGAACCACCGAAGGAGAGACGGAGGGGGCCACCCCCCCCAGGAGGCCAGGTGGCGCGGCCCCACCCCTGGCCACGCCACCAGGGTCCCTGGGAGGTGGGGGCCACTCCCGGTGCCCCCTTTGCCATATTTCTACCCCTCTTCCAGAACACCCTCGAGGAGGATACCGCATCGCGAATTTCTTCATTGTTCCGCCGCCGCCGCGCTCCGAAGATCGGGAGCACCAGAAGACCCCTTCCCGGCACCCTGCCGGAGGGAGGATTGACCTCCGGGAACCTCTCCACCACCATGGACGCCTCCGGATGTGCCGTGAGTAGTCCCCCTTGGACCATGGGTCCGTGATCAGTAGTTATGCGGTGTTCTCTCCACCCTTGTTCTTCAATGTTTTAGACCTTGTGAGCTTCCCTACATGATCAAGGCACCTATGTAATTTTCCTGTTGTTGCTATGCTGAGTTTGATGGGATCCGATGGATTATGAGATAATGTTCAGATCGTGATGAGTTATATATTTGGTTTACCTTTTATATTTTGTTCTTAGTAATTCTTGCATGTTCTCCGTTGTTGTTTATTGCTTTGGCCAAGTAGTAGATAGTAACTCCAAGAGGGAGCGTTATGCATGATTCTGGGTTCATGCCCCCGATGTCTAGATTGAGTGACAGAAACATGAGACTAGGGGATGTGCTATTGCCACCAGGGAGAAAACAACGGTGCTTGTAGCCGTGGTTGCAAGGATTGTTTACCTTACGCATAGATTGTTAATGCAATTGTCTGTTGCTTTGAGTTTACACTTTGGGTGGGGCTCGCAACTTAATACCAGCGAGATGTTCTGGATAGATATCTCAAGGTGGATGATTAGTAGTAGATGCAGATGGATTTCGGTCTACTTGTCTTGGCGTACTTCCCATACTATTGAGCACTCTTACTTTCAAGTAGCATAATTAGCATTGCGGTGCGTTTATAATTCTATCAATTGCCCAGCTGTAATTTGTTCACCCAGCTTAGCTATTTTATCCTCTTTTGGGAGAGAGGCATCACTAGTGAACATCACGGGATCCCGGTCAATATTTCCACCATTGTTTACACCTCCACTTTATTTGCCTATTTTTACTTTCAGTTGCAATTATCACTACCACTATCATTATCTCTTTTGTTTGATCATTTGTAAACGGCAAGGCCAGGGGGATTAACAACCCCTCTGTACTCGTTGGGAGCAAAGTTATTTGTTTTTGTGTGCAGGTCCAGGTTAAGAGAGAAATATCATTCAAACGGCGCATTGCTCGCTTTACCACATACTTCTCGATCCTTGTAGTCCCCCTGGTTCGATAAACCTTACTGTCCTCGTGTAAGGGAAATTATCCGCTATCTACATCTCTACCTTCTACTTGGGTTAACCAACTAGGAGCACAACTTCAGTGCCATCACTTTCAAGTATCATAATTAGCATTGTGGTGCGTTTATAATTCTGTCAATTGTCCAGCTATAATTTGTTTACCCAGCTTAGCTCTTTTATCGTCTTTTTGGAGAGAGACATCACTAGTGAACATAATGGGACCCCGGTCCATATTTCCACCACTGTTTACACCTCAACTTACTTTCATCTTTTACTTTTAGTTTCTATTATCACTACCATCTATCTCTTGCGTTTGATCCTTTGTAAACGACAAGGCCGGAGGGATTGACAACCCCTCTGTACTCGTTGGGAGCGAAGTTACTTGTTGTTTGTGCAGTTCGTGGTCAAGTGAGTAATTATCTTCAAACGGAGCCTTGCTCATTTGACCACCTACTTGTTGACCTAGGAGTCCCACGAGAGACATAAACCTTGGTATCTTCACCAAGGGAAATTTGTCTCTATCTACATCTCAACCTTCCACTTGGGGTAACCAACAAAGAGCGAGAAGCCGTTATCATCTCTCGTACCATCATTCCCCGAAGATGAAGAAGAAAAGAAGAAACATAAGTAAGATGACAACTCTAATGACCTGATAGCTAATGAAGAACATGTTGTTGATCCTAATAGTATATCTACTTCCGATGCTGAGACTGAAGATGTTGTAGAACTTGATAATGATAATGAGAAGAATGATCCTCCTGAAGTACAAGAAGAAGAAACACCCGACAAGCGCAAGAGATATACTAGAGAAGACTTCATTGCAAGGAAACATGGGAAGGGAAAACAACCATGGTTACAAAAACCAATGCCCTTCCCAGGTAAGTCTATCAAAACTAAAGAAGAAGAGCATTACAATAAATTTTTTGAATGGATAAAACCTCTTTTTCTTCAAATTCCTTTGACTGATGCTATTAAGTTGCCTCCGTACTCGAGGTATATGAAAGATACTGTTACTAATAAAAGAAAAGTTCCTAATGAGGAAATATCTACTATACTTGCTAATTACTCTTTTAGTGGCAAGATTCCTGAGAAGCTTGGAGATCCAGTTATACCCACCATTCCTTGCTCCATAAAGAATAAGTATGTTAGAACTGCTTTATGTGATCTTAGTGCAGGAATGAGTGTTATGTCTTTTTCACTTTACAAGAGGCTTTGTTTAGACAAACTAATCCCTACAGATATATCTCTCCAAATGGCAGACAAGTAAATAGCCGTCCCTATTGGTATTTGTGAGGATGTTCCCGTTGAAGTTGCTAATTGCTTAATCTTTACTGATTTGGTTGTGCTAGACGTGCCCGAGGATGGGAGCATGTCTGTAATTCTTGAAAGAAGTTTTCTTAACACCGCAGGTGCCATTATTGATTGCAATAAAGGAAAGGTTACTTTCAATGTTAATGACAAGGAGCACACCGTGTGTGTCCCAAAAAAGATCGATAAGAGGCATGGCCTTAATTCCATTGAAAATATTGAAACCATGAAGATTGGAGATTGGGATTGTCCTCTACATGTGCACCACAAATACAAAACCATTATGGCGGGGACAATGTCCATCAAGATAAAGGTATCGTGAACACTTTACAAGAAGTGAAACTTTTTTCTATATATATAACTCGTTTAGTAGTAAGACTTGATCAACCGTGCTAACAAACTCGTTCTATATAAGTAAAAAGGTAAGCTTATTGTTTTTTAATTTCCTTTTGCTTTCATTCTACTTGTTGAAACTAAGATTTATGTTTTTGAAACTTCATAATTTTAACCACTGTTTCGAGCTTTCCAGAAGTTTTGTAGATTTCGCTACCTCGAAAATTATTCAAAAATTAAGTTGTCCAAAAATTCTTGAAAATCAAAATAAAAATTTTTGTCAAAAATGTGACCTAGGGGTCCACCCCTGGACCAGGTGGCACGGCCACCCCCTGTCCGCGCCACCAACCCGCCTGGGTCCACCTGCCCCCCCCCCCCCCCTTCAGGTGAGTCTTCTTCCTCTCTCTTTCTTGCTCCAAAAATCCCAAGTATCCAGTTCAATCTCGTGTTCTTGGTGCTCTTGGCTCCAAATTTCGATCTCCTTCCACAACCCATCATTTCTGCTGAGATTTTCGGCATTTGCTCCTTGGTATGTGACTCCTCCGCTCCTCCAAATAGAATTTTGAATGGTAAACTTATATTAAGTATTTTGGAGTTCTTGGTGGTTGTTCATATGAACTTGCATGCATTCTTAGAAATTTATTTGTGATGCTTAGATGCAAGTTTAGGCCTTGGGGAAGTGAGTAGAGTAGTATGCTTCAACTATCTTTTCTTATTTATCACTTTTTATGACTTGCCAAAAAATTCAGAATATGTATGTTTGGAAAAGCTAGAGGATGGTTTGGGGAAAACAACCCAAACCTACGGACAGAGTTACTAGAGCTACAGCATCATCCTCGAGTGCAAGGGTGAGTTACAATGATGACATTGTGCCCCCGGAGCTGCTCGACGAGTCCGACACAGTGCATGCAATGGCATACCCATGCCCGTACTTTCTTGCTGCAGCAGGTATTTGATACGTCTCAAACGTATCTACTTTTCCAAACACTTTTGCTATTGTTTTGCCCTCATCCTTGCATGATTTGAACTAAACTAACCCGGAATGACGTTGTTTTCACCAGAGCTGCCTGTATGGTTTTATTGTGTGCATAAAAATGGATTTTTAGGTATCTCGGAAAATTCCAAAAAAATTCAGGAAACATCCACGCACCCGAAGCTTCCACGGACCAGAAGTGGGGCCAGAGGGGGGCCATAGGGGCTCCAGACGCCCTGCTGGCGCGGCCCCACCCCTGGTCGCGCCGGCTGGCCGCTTGGGGGCCTCCCCCCTCCTCTGGTGCCCTACCGAGGCTCCTATCTATTCCCGTGACGGGAAAACCCCGAAACAGAAGTCGCTTTTCCAGTTTCCGTCGCGGAGCCGCCGCCACCCTCTGTTCTTCCTTGGGAGGGCTAATCTGGATGTTGATTTGGCCTCCGGAGAGGGGAGATCGTCGCCATCGTCATCACCATCACCAATCCATCCTCCCTCCATGACTTCTCTTCACATGTGTGATTAATTCCCTATTGTAGGCAAAGGGGATGGTAGGGATTGGATGAGTTTGATCATGTAATAGTTCGTCAGATTGATGGGGGCATGTTGCCTATCATCTACTATGGTGTTTATCATCTTTGCTACAACTTATTGCTCTTAATGCTTGTCACTTTGGGCCCGAGTGCCATGTTTTCATATCTGAACCACTTGTATTTTCATGAGTATATTTATGTTCTTGATCCTATCTATGAGTTGTATGCACCTATTATGGTCCGGAACCGGCGATCCCAAAGGTGACAGCTTGGGACACCAAAGGGGATGGTCCATACTTTGAGGATTTCATGTATCCATTGAGTTTATTGCTTTGTTCCGGTGCTCTTTGAAAGCATCACCTTAATCTCCATAAGTTCCATTTGGCCCCGTTCGTAGCGGTATGGTAGGACAAAAGATGTTATGCAAGTTCGTATTGCAAGCACGCACAACTACCTACGGGATACATGCCTAATGTTTGATATTTTCCTAGATGATCATTGCTTTTTTGTGTGCCTTGCCCTATGTTAGAATCTATCACATGTTCACTCTTATCCAAGCAGCGCCCAACCATCCATCTCCCTAGCCTACAGTGTTTCAATCCTACTGGTTACTAGTAATATTCTTTCGCTGTTTTACTTTCGCTGTTATCACTACACTATCATACCATAGTTGCTATTAATATTTTCTTGAAAGAAAGTATATTTCAGGTGCGGTTGAATTGAACACTCAACTGTCAAAGCTTATAAATACTCTTTGGCTCCCCTTGTGTCGAATAAATAAATTGGGTTAACTTACCCGCGAAAACGCTACACACGATCCCCTACAGTTGAGGTTCATCAATATTAAAGATGAATTCCATAACCTTTGTGCAGCTGCATGATTGACGCACCTCGTGAAACATCAAGTACACCAATATCCTAAGCTCACATATTACTTTGTCAACTGGTTTAAATTCAATGATATAGCTTCTACCATTGAATTTAGAATTTATGATGATGTTATGACTATGTCGTTGGCAGAGTTTTGTCATGTTATAGGTGTGCAGAATGTAGGGAGGACGGACAGGATGAAGACGCAACCCTCCAAACTTAAGGCCCTCTTCAACTCTCTCTACAGCGGAAACCCGAGAGAGATACACCGAGGAAAGATTTCAGGTGTATTGTTTCCTCACATCAGGTATTTCGCTTATTATATCGCTCGAGAGGTGTTAGCTCGTCAGAACACGAGCAACATTACCGCTCCGGATCTAGCTATCTTGGCAGCCTCTCTCGAGAACGATCGTACGTACAACTGATACGTCCCAAACATATCTATAATTTCTGCTTGCTCCATGCATGTTTTGTGTGATATTTCTATGATCTAGATACACTTTTGATCATATTTGGACTAACTTATTAACTCAGTGCACCCCAGTGCCAGTTCCTGTTTTCTGTTGTTTTTCTATTTCAGGTTTCCCCCATATTAAAAGTGCTCCAAAAATTCAGGAAAATCATATAAAAAATCAGCGTACCAGAAGCTTCCGGAAAAACCAAGGCGGGGCCAGAGGGGCACCACCAGGGGTCCAGGCGCCTTGGTGGCGCGCCCTAGGGGGAGGTCACGCCAGGTGGCCGCCTGGACACCTGGTGGCCCCCCTGGCTCCCCCTTTCGCCCATATATTCTCCGTGACGGGATTCTTCCGAAGACAGAACCCTTTTTCGCGATCCCGCCTCTGTTCCGCCACTGCCGCGCTTCCAAGATCGGGAGCGCTAGCAGACCTCTTCCCGGCACCTTGCCGGAGGGAGGATTGACCTCCGTGAGCCTCTCCTCCACCATGGACGCTTGATCAGTAGTTATGTGATGTTCTCCTCCCCTCTTTGTTCTTCATGGACTAAACCTTGTGAGCTGCCCTACATGATCAAGGCACATATGTAATTCATTCTATTGTTGCTATGCTGAGTTTTCCTGGGATATGATGGATTATGAGAACATGTTCAGTTTGTGATTGAGTAATATATTTGGTTCTTATCTTTTATATTTTTGTTCTTGAGTAATTCTTGCATGTTCTCCGTTGCTGTTTATTGCTTTGGCAAAGTAGTAGGTAGTGACTCCAAGAGGGAACCTTATGCTCTATTGTGGGTTCATGCCCCCTCATGACTAGCTTGAGTGACAGAAACATGAGTCTAGGGGATGTGTTGTTGCCACAAGGGGGAAAACAACGGTGCTTGTAACCGCGGTTGCAAGGATTCTTTACTTTACGAAAAGTTCTTTTAATGCAGTTGTCTATTGCATTGGGTTTACACTTTTGGTGGGGCTCGCAACTTAATACCAGCGAGATGTTCTGGATAGATAACTTAAGGTGGATGATTAGTAGTAGATGCAGATAAATTTCGGTCTACTTATTTTGGCGTACCGCCCATGCTTTTGAGCCTCGTCCTTTCTATGTAGCATAGTTAGCTGTAACACTCTCACTGTTAGTGAACAATAATCACAATTACTGTTGATCCTTACTGTTCCCAATTTTTTCTTTGATCCACCTGGGTCAGATAAAATTTCAAATTTCCCATTGTGATGTTGTTAAAGCCATGTGATCATGGATCTGGATCATCAGGAATCAAAACAAGTCCAAGCCATTTGAATTGAAATTCAAACAAACCCCAAATGCCTTTTGATGAATATTAAAATAGGTGACAATAAAAACTTTGACTACAAATCATGAAACCACTTTTGTTAAATCACAAATATTCAGTGGACCATATCCTTATGGTTTGTGGAATTTATTAAGCTATAAAATAAATCAAACAAATAAAACAGCAGCTTAAAACCCCCCATTTGGAGCATTTAATATTTATAGGATAAATCATAGGAATATATTTGGACCTCAAACCTTTTGTGTCAGTGTTTTGTGATGAAACCGTAGTTTAGAAATGGGTATCATGTTTTATAAAAATATAAAAGTGAATAAAATAATTATACAAAGAGATACATAAATGTAAATAAATAAATAAATAAAAAGTAACCTATCTACCGCCTGGGCGTAGGCCCCGCCCCCTCCTTTTTACCCCTGGGTCGCCAGCCCAGCTCACCCCCAACCGTCCCCCCCACCTCCCCTGTTCCTCCCAGCCCCGTGGGCAACATCCAGGGCGCCACGGTGGAAAGCCGTCGCCGTGTCCGGCATCTAGCGGCTGGCCGGCGGCTACAAGGGGCCAAGCCCCCACAGGCCTCGAAACCCTAGCCCCAAGCCCGTAGAGCTCGCCCCCTTTCCACATCGCGTCGCCTTTCTCCTCCCCGTGGTCGACCAGCGCATCCGTGGCCACCATCGTCGTCGGCGACGCGGCCAAAGGCCTTTCCCCGCCGGAAGAGGCTGTCCAGCAGCCGCCCCGTGCTCTACTCCTTCTCGCCGTGCCTTCCTTCGTCACCATGACGCCGCGCCGCCGTGAATCGAGCGCTCGACCTCGCCACAGGAGCCCAACCCCCCGTGCCGGAATTGGCGCGCTCCGGGCCGCCTCACGCCTCTGATCCACGCCAACGGCTCCACTGTGAGCATACGCAACCCCCCCCAACTCCCCGTTCTCGTGTTCGCCCGCTAGTCGCTGTCCCCCAGCGAGAGCAGCTCCGGCCGCCGCCGCGGAGCACGGCGCCGCCGTTGTGGGACCCCCTTGGCCTCCATCTTGAGCACCAGTGGGTGCGCGGCCACCCCCTCGTTCGATCCCGCTACCTCCCGCATAGCTTGGTCACTGGAACCGGCCATGGTGGCCTCACTGCTGGGCTGCAGTCGCCGCCGGTGGGCGCAAGCTGTGGCTAGCCCACTGACTGCGGGGTCCCACCACCCTCCCCCTTAACCATAGTCCCTAATTAACCCCCCTAAGTTAATCAGAGAACAAATTAACCCCCCTGTTAATTAACAAGTAGATTAAAACAATAAGAAAACTATTAATTAAAGTGTTAGGCTGACACCTGGGACCCACTACCTGTTAGATTTTAATAAATAGATTTATTCACTGCTAGTGTATGACATGTGGGTCCAGGGTAATTTAAATTAATAAAAATGATTAATTAAAACTGTTCGGATGACATGTGGGACCCCCATGTTAGTTGACCAGTCAACTTCCTGTGGATAATGTTGGATTTTTAATAATAAAAATAATTCTGGAAAATGTTTTAAATGATTTAAAACTTTGAATTTAAATATCTTTTAAACCGTATGTCAGATTCAAAAAAATTATACATCAAAATTGATCAGAAAAATATAACGAATACGGATACGCTATCCGTATACCCACCACACCCCACTAAAACACCGATCATCTACATTCCCCCCTCCGGGCTGTCTGCCGATAATTCCCGGTGCCGGTAAAAACCTGCCAGATGAATTTATTCCGAACACAAAAGTTGTCCGGAATGGTTCAACTAACACGGGTACACCCCCCTTATCTTTGTCGGATGTCCACGACACCTCCG
The DNA here is from genome assembly GCA_950022295.1 of Bromus sterilis. NCBI lineage: Eukaryota > Viridiplantae > Streptophyta > Magnoliopsida > Poales > Poaceae > Bromus > Bromus sterilis. Next base: position 337,394,385 of record OX465596.1, on the reverse strand, counting down.
GCATGATACCTTCCCCCTTCGGTTGCCCTGTCCGGTAATCACCCGGAGCCGGTAGTTCATCCCCGGATGAATTCCTGCTCCGAGCAACGTGCATTGCACTGCGTTAGAACACCATTAACAATTCATCTGTCATTCCATGCTTATGTTTGCTATGATTGCTTTGTACTTATTTTGTTTATTCCCGTTTATTCTCCGGTAGACCCCACTACCGTCGTCGACTACACCGCCGCCGGGTACGACTACTTCGTCGACGACCCTGCCCCTAGCGTCGAGCTTCCAGGCAAGCAGAGCCATTCTCTTCCCCAGATATCGCCTACCTTTTCCGTACTTACTTGCACTAGGCATTGTTACTGTTGCTGCTACGATTGCAATCCTATTAAATTGCATAGCCTGTTTTTGTCGCCCTTGATGTACCTCCTTTATCCTATGCTCCCTATTATAATTATGCATTATTCAGCAGTGAGCCCTGCGCATTGTCAGCTAGGATTAGATAGCGGGCCGTGACCACTCAGGGGAGTGACGCGGATACAACTTATTACAACTTCACAGGTACGGTACAATGCAGACACCGCCTAAAGCCCCCTAGCTCGGCTCTGCCGAGCCACCATCAAGTGTGAGCTATCAAGGAGTAATTCTTGTACTCCACTCGTTGCTGACTCTGTATAGACGCTCTAGGTACCTGAGCCACGGTTGTCCTTAATGTAAGAAGTCGGGCGACCCAACGGTGCCCGCGAGCGGTACGACCGACGTTACTGGCGTGCTTGGCCCCTGCTCGTATCTCGCGAGAGTTACCAAACCACGGAAAAGTCGAGATCTACCAAGAGCACACGCGAGACAAGGTAAGGAGACGGTTCACGTTGTTGGTAACCGTGCGCTTTGACGGGACGACAGGGCAGGCCCCGACGTTACTGGTGGTCCTTGTTGTTGTTCGTTGTCCGTTGTGTTGTTAGTCAGACAGCTATAACGGTTGTCTACGAGATAATATTAAAATGCTAAATGGTTCGGCGGATGACTTGAGAGACCCGTTGGTCTGTACGCACTACCTTCACGTGGGATAAGGAGTTATGGGCTCCCCTGCGTCGTAGTTTGTCCGAAAGCTCTTCAGACGTCAGCAGTACCACAGGTTGATAGCCGGGAAGCGGTCTTGTCTTCTTTGCTGCAGCAGGTGTGTTTTGGATTTGCTTTTGCTTCACCGGCCAGTCTCGTACCGTGCAGGAGCGTGCAAGGGTGAGGGACCTAGACCCCTTGGTGCATAGGATATAGTCCGGCGGATGGCCTCTCTGCTGAGCCTAGGATGAACTGCGATGTGTCGGATAGCCTCGGTGGGGCGTTCCTTAAGAAGGTTCACGCCACCCTGGAGATCCGAGCGTGCAGGCTGAACAGTAGTGCGCCCCTGCAGGGAGTTTAATGTATTCGAATAGCCGTGTCCACGGTAACAGGATGCTTTATGCTGGAGCTGGATCTTACCACTACAAACTATTACTATTAAACTGTATGGTTCCTGGTTTTCTTCCTCGCAGGGAAGTCGAGGAGGGGAACTCGGAGGCATTGTTATCATTAATCATTACAACTTACTATTATACAATGTTGCAGAAACTTCTGCTTCATTGTTACTTTAATTCTTTATATAAACTGTTGGTTGTTTCTCTTCTCATGCTACAAGACATCATCAGAAGATGCTAGTCTTCGATAGGCCTAGCTTCTTACCCTTATTCGGTTTTCGATCCTGTAGTACACTATATATAGCCTCCCCTTTCCTTTGATACAAATGCATAATGCTTAGTAGCGGACGTAAGACTCGCGGGTATGCTAGATACTCACCTTTGATTTATTTCCCCCTTTATGTTTTGCCTGATCGGCCGCTGCAGTCGACGTTGGAGCCCAAGATCAGGAGTACTCCGTAGGCGGATACTACTATGTCGAGACCCCCGTTGACCAGGACCAGGAGTAGTTTCGGAGGCTCCCAGGCAGGAGGCCTTGCCTTTTCGATCTGTATGTCTGATGTTATTTGTGCTAGCCTTCTTAAGGCAAAACTTGACTAACTATGCCTGTACTCAGATATTATGGCTTGTAGAACTTATGTATTCGGGTCCGTGTGACTCCTTATCTTGTAACATATTGGTTTATGCTTTTGTGTTTAGTGGTGTGCTGTGATATTCTCACCGTGGCACCATAATCTCAGCCGTGTACCCTGCGTTTATGATTACTGTACACGGATTGATTTTGGGGGCGTCACAAGTTGGTATCAGAGCCGACTGCCTGTATGAAGACACCCCACCACTACCTGGTCGAAGTTGAGTCTAGACTTTGAAAAACTATTTTGCTAACTTAATATTTGGCTTACGCTCCCACATCGATGTCACTACGTGTGATATCTATGGTATTAGGATCCTTTTCTCCTTACCTATGCTCTGGGACTCTGCTCTCTTATCCTTGCTGGTATGTTTTACAAACTCTGACATTAGGATCACGTTCTCTTGATTCCACCCGGCGTTTTGGTGCTTCCCCATTGATTGAGTCGTCTCGCATGAGTTCTACCCCTGGTCCCGGACCGCGGATCCCATTCTCATTCTGGGAAGGCCGCACGTCCTCTGGCATTAACTCCTGTGGCCAACAGTTTTCTTGCGGCGTGATTGACATAGTGGAATCTATGTCGCGTCGTGTAATCCTTACCGCGGTCTGCGCGCCGCCTAGTGAGTCCTTTTTCCTTAATTTCTACGACCTTACGCTGCCCGATTTTTGATTGATTCTATGTGTGGATGTGTATGTCTTATATGACTACTCCTATATATCCGCGCCTCCTCTTTGTTGCCGCTTTACCTCTTACTCGTTTCCGGTATCTCGATAAATGTTCGTCGCTGAAATACCCCTGTTAAATTCTAGCAAGATGGCTGGTCGTGGTGGTCGTGGTCGTGATCGTGGTGCCAACGATCCACCTCCGCCGCCGGACTACGTGGCCGCGATGATGCAGCAGTTTCAGATGAACCAAGTGTTCATGCAAGGAGTCATAGATCAGCTCCAGAACTAGAATCAGAACCAGAACCAGCACTAGAACCAACCGCCTGTGGTTACTCTGCGGGATTTCATGCGTCTCAATCCCCCTCTCTTCCACCAACCGGAACAGCCGCTGGATGTCGATGATTGGCTCCGTGACATCAACCATCAGTTGGAGTTCGCTAATGTGAGCGCTGCTGATTACGTCAACTTCGCGTCCTATTTCCTGCGTGGCCCCGCTGCTCAGTGGTGGGACACTTACAAGGGCTCGCTAGCTGAAGGGACTGTCGTCACCTGGAATAACTTCAAGACTGCCTTTCGTGCTCGTTATGTCCCCCAGGCGATTATGAACCGTATGAAGGCCGAGTACCGCAACCTCGTTCAGGGCAACAAAACTGTCGAGGCATATCAGAGGGAATTCCTCCGCCTCTCCCGCTATGCTGCAAGTGACCTCCCCAATGATGCAAGTAGGCAAGAGAAGTTCCGTGATGGGCTCAACACAGATCTCTAGCTTGCACTAGCTTTGCACATCTTCCCCGACTTCGCCACCATGGTGAACCAGACTATCACTCTTGAGACCGCTCAGCTTAAGTTCGGTGGTTCGCCGAAGAGCCCCCGTGATGCTGGCTCATCTTCGGGCACAGCACAGAAGCAACGCGTTTGGCTTCCACATAGTGTTATGCGTCCAACTGCCCCTGCACCAAGGCCGTCGTATGTTGCACCCCGTCTGCCTCCGCCCTCGCCGAGACAGCCGAAGACCGAGACTGCACCCCTCCGTCCTCAAGATGGCCTGTGTTTCAAGTGCCGTCAGCCAGGCCATATTTCCAGAGACTGCCCCCAGCGAAAGAATCAACCGGTAGTTCACCCTGCTGGCCGCGGAAATGGTCGTGGCAACAATGGGACCCTCAACTATAATACTGGGTTCAATACTCATGCTCGTGGTCATGCTTACAACATAGACGTTGAAGCAGCTCAGGAACAGCCCGCTACTGTGATGGGTACCCTCCTCGTTAACTCAATACCTGCTACTGTTTTATTTGATACAGGAGCATCACATTCATTTATGTCTGGAGAATTTGCATCTAAGCATGGCATATATCACGAAAAGATGCGTACTCCCTTGGCCGTAAAAACACCCGGCGGCATGTGTCACGTTGACATGCTAGCACCTAACATCACCGTCGAGATCGAAGGGATTGAGTTCCTTATCTCCCCACATATTCTGAAAACATCCACTATTGACCTTATCTTGGGTATCGATTGGCTGAAAGCCCACAATGCCGCACTTTATTGTGGCACCAAGGTCATCCAACTCTTTCATCCTTCTGGCGCGATTGTGGGCGGCGGCGCGAGCTTGGGGCGTCCATGGCACTCCGGTGGCTTCCGTGGCGACGGCGGCCTGCAGCAGAGGGGCGGGTGAGAGAGGAGGGCAGGGGGAAGAAGAGGAAGGAGAGAGGAGAGGGAAGCGGCCAGGGCGCGGCTCGCCAGCAGCCGGCGGCTGGCCGGAGTGCGGCGTCGCCTCCACGGGGCTCGGGCAGTTGGTGGAGAAGGTTGGAGAAGAAAGGAAAAAAAAGGTGACGTGGCGCAACGAGGACCCTCTGATCTCGCGATCGAATGGCCGGGAACACTTGGGAAATAGGATTTCGGATCTGGGGTGTTTTGTGCGAAAATTAGAGCAAATCTGGGGGGTGTGGCTGCAAATTTGTGCTAGGGAAACCCTAGAAAGGGGTGGGAGTGTGGTGGTCTTTAAATAGCCTTGGTGGCTGGCAGTTTGCAAAAACATCTCCGGTTTTTCTCTTGCGGGCGCGGTGCTCACGTTTTTGACCGCCGGGGGTCCGCAGGACCTCCGATTCGGGTAAAACTTCGAACTGCGCGATCAGCGTGTCGAGCCGGAGGCGTTCACCTTGCGCTGGAACCGTTCCGAAAACACTTTCCGGTGCGCTATAAAAATATCCCGTTTAATTATTAAACGGGGTTTTTTGTTCCGTTGGTTGCAGCTAGTCTCGTGCGGTTTTCACGACGGTGATCGGGTGAAACCTGGTGTCGCAAAGGTCGAGTGTCTGGGTGGCAAGGGTCGGTCTCCGTCCGATACAAGATAAGAGAGGGGAAAATAATCGCCGATTGATAAATCGGGGATGCAAACACCGCAAAAAAATCAGACAATCAAACAATTCACATCGAAAACAAAATTTTTATTTTTTGTGAAAACTAGGCTGTTACACCACCCAGGTAGCACCAAGATGTACCAGGACCTTCGTCAACGGTACTGGTGGCCTGGCATGAAGAAAGACATTGCTCATTATGTTGATGAGTGTGACGTTTGCCGTCGCGTCAAAGCTGAACATCAAAGACCTGCTGGAACTCTGCAACCACTCTCTATTCCTGAATGGAAGTGGGACAAGATCGAGATGGACTTCGTCACTGGTTTTCCCAGATCGCAGAGAAGCCATGATGATATCTTTGTCGTCATCGACCGATTCTCCAAGGTTGCCCACTTTCTGCCAGTCAAGGAGACAATCTCTGCTAGTCAGTTAGCAGACTTGTATGTTTCCAGAATTATTTCCCTCCACGGTATTCCGTTGGAGATCAGTTCAGACCGTGGCAGCATTTTCACCTCGAAGTTCTGGGATAGTTTCCAAGAAGCTATCGGCACTCACCTAAATTTCAGCACCACTTATCACCCGCAGTCGCAAGGCCAAGTCGAACGAGTCAACCAAGTGCTTGAAGATATGCTTCGAGCTTGTGTCATCTCATTCGGTAAGAAATGGGAGGAATCTCTTCCATTTGCTGAATTCTCGTACAACAATAGCTATCAGGCTAGTCTGAAGATGGCACCCTTTGAAGTTCTCTATGGACGTAAGTGTCGAACCCCTCTGAATTGGTCAGAAACTGGGGAACGAACTCTCATTGGTCCGGACATCATACAACACGCAGAAGATCAGGTTCGCATTATCCGTGAACATTTGAAAGCTGCTCAGTCCCGCCAGAAGAGCAACTATGACCGCAAGCACAAGGAAATGGTCTATCAACCCGGTGAACAAGATTACCTTCGTGTCACTCCCATGAGAGGCACTCATCGTTTCGGAATCAAAGGCAAGTTAGCTCCTCGCTACATTGGTCCGTTCCGTATCCTTTCCAGAAGTGGACCGGTAGCGTACCGATTGAAATTGCCGCAGAACCTCTCTCAAGTCCATGATGTTTTCCATGTGTTGCAACTTCGTCGCTGCTTCAAGGACCCTATCCGCGAAGTGGAACATGATCTGATTGAGCTGCATCAAGATTTGACTTATCAAAAACATCCGAGCCGTATTCTCGATCAGTCTGAACGCAAAACCCGCAACAAGACAACCAAGTTCCTCAAAGTTCAGTGGTCAAATCATTCTGAAGACGAAGCCACTTGGGAACGCGAAGATCGTCTTCGTGAAGAATACCCCGATCTCTTCACCTCTACCACTTAAATTCTCGGGACGAGAATTTCTGTAGTGTTGGAGATTTGTAACACTCTCACTGTCAGTGAACAGTAATCACAATTACTGTTGATCCTTACTGTTCCAAATTTTTGCTTTGATCCATCTGGGTCAGATTAAATTTCAAATTCCCCCTTGTGATGTTGTTAAAGCCATGTGATCATGGATCTTGATCATCAGGAATCAAAACAAGTCCAAGCCATTTGAATTGAAATTCAAACTAGCCCCAAATGCTTTTTGATGAATATTAAAATAGGTGACAATAAAAACTTTGACCAAAAATCATGAAACCACTTTTGTTAAATCACAAATATTCAGTGGACCATATCCTTATGGTTTAAGGAATTTATTAAGCTATAAAATAAATCAAACAAATAAAACAGTAGCTTAAAACCCCCCATTTGGAGCATTTAATATTTATAGGATAAATCATAGGAATTTATTTGGACCTCAAACCTTTTGTGTTAGTGTTATGTGATGAAACCCTAATTTAGAAATGGGTATCATGTTTTATAAAAATATAAAAGTGAATAAAATAATTACATAAAGAGATACATAAATGTAAACAAAATAAATAAATAAAAAGTAACCTATCTACCACCTGGGCGTAGGCCCAGCCCCCTCCTTTTTTCCCCTTGGTCGCCAGCCCAGCCCACCCCCAACCGTCCCCCCCCCCACCTCCCCTGTTCCTCCCAGCCCCGTGGGCAACATCCAGGGCGCCACGGTGGCAAGCCGTTGCCGTGTCCGGCATCCGGCGGCTGGCCGGCGGCTACAAGAGGGCCAAGCCCCCCCAGGCCGCGAAACCCTAGCCCCAAGCCCGTAGAGCTCGCCCCCTTTCCACATCACGTCGCCTTTCTCCTCCCCGTGGTCGCCCAGCGCATCCGTGGCCACCATCGTCGTCGGCGACGCAGCCAAAGGCCTCTCCCCGCCGGACGAGGCTGTCCAGCAGCAACCCCGTGCTCTGATCCTTCTCGCCGCGCCTTCCTTCGTCACCAAGACGCTGCGCCGTCGTGAATCGAGCGCTCGACCTCGCCACAGATGCCAACCCTCCTGTGCCGGAATTGGCGCGCTCCGGGCTGTCTCACGCCTCTGATCCACGCCAATGGCTCCACTGTGAGCATACACAACCCCCCAACTCCCAGTTCTCGAGTTCGCCCGCTAGTCGCCGTCCCCCAGCGAGAGCAGCTCCGGCCGCCGCCGCGGAGCACGGCGCCGCCGTTGTGGAACCCCCTCGGCCTCCATCTTGAGCACTAGTGGGTGCGCGGCCACCCCCTCGTTCGATCCCTCTACCTCCCGCATAGCTTGTTCACCGGAACCGGCCATGGTGTCCTCGCCGCCGGGCTGCAGTCGCCGCCGGTGGGCGCAAGCTATGGCTAGCCCACGGACTGCGGGGTCCCACCCCACCCCTAACCATAGTCCCTAATTAACCCCCCTAAGTTAATCAGAGAACAAATTAACCCCCCCTGTTAATTAACCAGTAGATTAAAACAATAAGAAAACTGTTTAATTAAAGTGTTGGGCTGACACCTCGGACCCACTGCCTGTTAGATTTTAATGAATAGATTTATTCACTGCTAGTGTATGACATGTGGGTCCAGGGTAATTTAAATTAATAAAATGATTAATTAAAACTGTTAGGCTGACATGTGGGACCCCCATGTCAGTTGACCAGTCAACTAATTGTGGATAATGTTGGATTTTTAATAATAAAAATAATTCTAGAAAATCTTTTAAATGATTTAAAACTTTGAATTTAAATATCTTTTAAACCGTAAGTCAGATTCAAAAGGTTTATACATCAAAAATTGATCAGAAAAATATAACGAATACGGATACGCTATCCGTATACCCACCACACCCCCCTAACACACCGATCATCGACATTCCCCCCCTCCGGGCTGTCTGTCGATAATTCCCGGTGCCGGTAAAAACCTGCCGGATGAATTTATTCCGAACACGAAAGTTGTCCGAAATGGTTCAACTAACACGGGTACAGCCCCTTATCTTTGTCGGATGTCCACGACACCTCCGGCATGATACCTTCCCCTCCGGTTGCCCTGTCCGGTAATCACCCGGAGCCGGTAGTTCATCCCCGGATGAATTCCCGCTCCGAGCAACGTGCATTGCACTGCGTTAGAACACCATTAACAATTCATCTGTCATGTCATGCTTATGTTTGCTATGATTGATTTGTATTTATTTTGTTTATTCCCATTTATTCTCCGGTAGACCCCACTGCCGCCGTCGACTACACCGCCTCCGGGTACGACTACTTCCTCGACGACCCTGCCCCTACCGTCGAGCTTCCAGCAAGCAGAGCCATTCTCTTCCCCAGATATCGCCTACCTTTTTCATACTTTCTTGCACTAGGCATTGTTACTGTTGCTGCTACGATTACAATCCTATTCAATTGCATAGCCTGTTTTTGTCTCCCTTGATGTACCTCCTTTATCCTATGCTGCCTATTATAATTATGCATTATTCAGCAGTGAGCCCTGCGCATTGTCAGCTAGGATTAGATAGCGGGTCGTGACCACTCAGGGGAGAGACGCGGATACAACTTATTAAAACTGCACACGTACGGTACAATGCAGACACCGCCTAAGGCCCCCTAGCTCGGCTCTGCCGAGCCACCATCAAGTGTGAGCTATCAAGGATTAGTCCTTGTACTCCACTCTTGCTGACTCTGTATAGCCGCTCTAGGTACCTGAGCCACGGTTGTCTTTAAGGTAAGAAGTCGGGCGACCCAACGGTGCACGCGAGCGGTATATTGTCGGGAGCGACAGGGAGGGTACGACCGACGTTACTGGCGTTCTTGGCCCCTGCTCGTATCTTGCGAGAGTTACCAAACCACGAAAAAGTAGAGCTCTACCAAGAGCACACGCGAGACAAGGTAAGGAGACGGTTCACCTTGTTGGTAACCGCGCGCTTTGACGGGGCGATAGGGCAGGCCCCGACGTTACTGGTGGTCCTTGTTGTTGTTCGTTGTCCGTTGTGTTGTTAGTCAGACAGCGATAACGGTTGTCTGCGAGATAATATTAAAATGCTAAATGGTTCGGCGGATGACTTGAGAGACCCGTTGGTCTGTACGCACTACCTTCACGTGGGATAAGGAGTTATGGGCTCCCCTGCGTCGTAGTTTTTCCGAAAGCTCTTCAGACGTCAGCAGTACCACGGGCTGACAGCCGGGAAGCGGTCTTGTCTTCTTTGTTGCAGCAGGTGTGTTTTGGATTTGATTTTGCTTCACCGGCCAGTCTCGTACCGTGTAGGAGCATGCAAGGGTGAGGGACCTAGACCCCTTGGCGCATAGGATATAGTCCGGTGGATGGCCTCTCTGCTGAGCCTAGGATGAACTGCGATGTGTCGGATAGCCTCGGTGGGGCGTTCCCTAAGAAGGTTCCCGCCACCCTGGAGATCCGAGCGTGCAGGCTAAACAGTAGTGCACCCCTGCAAGGAGTTTAATCTATACGAATAGCCGTGTCCACGGTAACAGGACGCTTTATGCTGAAGCTGGATCTTACCACTACAAACTATTACTATTAAACTGTATGGTTCCGGATTTTCTTCCTCGCAGGTATTCGAGGAGGGGAACTCGGAGGCATTGTTATCATTAATCATTACAACTTACTATTATACAATGTTGCAGCAACTTCTGCTTCATTGTTACTTTATTGCTATATATAAATTGTTGGCTGTTTCTCTTCTCATGCTGCAAGACATCGTCAGAAGATGCTAGTCTTTGATAGGCCTAGCATCTTACCCTTATTTTGATTTCTATCCTGCAGTCCACTATATACAGCCTCCCCTTTCCTTTGATACAAATGCATAATGCTTAGTAGCGGACGTAAGACTCGCGAGTATGCTAGATACTCACCTTTGCTCTATTTCCCCCTTTATGTTTTGCCTGATCGACCGTTGTAGTCGACGTTGGATCCCAGGAGGAGGAGTATCCCGGAGGCGGATACTACTACGTCGAGACCCCCGCTGACCAGGACCAGGAGTAGTTTCGGAGGCTCCCAGGCAGGAGGCCTTGCCTTTTCGATCTGTATCTCTGATGTTATTTGTGCTAGCCTTCTTAAGGCAAAACTTGACTAACTATGTCTGTACTCAGATATTATGGCTTGTATAACTTATGTATTCGGGTCCGTGTGACCCCTTATCTTGTAACATATTGGTTTATCCTTTTGTGTTTAGTGTTGTGCTGTGATATTCTCATCGTGGCACCCTAATCTCAGCCGTGTACCCTGCGTGTATGATTACTTTACATGGATTGATTTTGGGGGCGTCACATTAGCATTGTGGTGCGTTTTTAATCCTGTCAATTGCCCAGCTGTGATTTGTTTACCTCGCATAGCATTTTTATCGTCTTTTGGGAGAGAGACATCACTATTGAACATCACGGGACCCTGGTCCATATTCTTATCACCATTTACACGCTCCATTTATTTCTTGTTTTACTTTCTAGCTGCAATTAACTTTATCCTTTATTACTTGTGTTTGATCCTTTTCAGACAACGAGGTTGGAGAGATTGACAACCCCTTTGAAATTCGTTGGGAGCAAAGTTATTTGTATTGTGTGCAGGTCCACGTCAACCGCCTAATTTCTAGCGTCGTTCTCACCTACTTGTCGCTTTCGGAGTCCTACGGGAGACAAACCCTATCCTCTACATAGGGGAAATTTGCTGCTATCCTACATCTCACCTTCCACTTGGGGTAACCAACGAAGGGCGAGAAGCCATTATCATCTCTCGCACATCAAGCAAATTTGTGGCGCCGTTGCCGGGGACTCCAACCTACAAGATAGGGGAGTTGCACACTATCTTTTACCTTTGCTTTTTAATCTTGTTAGTAATTACTTTCAGTTTTTATCTTAGTGTCCTTTATCAAAAATCACAAAAAAATAAGAGCCTTCCACTTGTTGAAGTCACACAACTTGGCGTTTTCAGTGGAACCCATAGTAGCAGCAAGTGTGATAGACCACACAACTTGGTGTTTTTAGTGGAACCCATAGTAGCAGCAAGTGTGATAGAAAAAAAATTGTGGTTTTTTATAAAGGACAGTAAGGTAAAAACTGAAAGTAAACTAACAAGACTAAAACGCAAAGGTAAAAGATAGTGTGCAACTCCCCTGTCTTGTAGGTTGGAGTCCCTGGCAACGGCGCCAGAAATTTTCTTGATATGCGAGAGATGATAATGGCTTCTCGCCCTTCGTTCGTTACCCTAAGTGGAAGGTGAGATGTAGGATAGCAGCAAATTTCCCCTATGTAGAGGACAGGGTTTGTCTCCCGTAGGACTCTGAAAACGACAAGTAGGTGACAACAGCGCTAGAAATTAGGCGGTTGACGTGGACTTGCACACAATACAAATAACTTTGCTCCCAACGAAGTTCAGAGAGGTTGTCAATCTCTCAGGCCTTGTTGTTTACAAAGGATCAAACGCAAGGGATAAAGGATAAAGGTAATTGCACCTAGAAAGTAAAACAGAAAATAAATTGAGCGTGTAAACAGTGATGAGAATATGGACCGGGGTCCCGTGATGTTCACTAGTGATGTCTCTCTCCCAACAGACAATAAAATTGTTATGCGGGGTAAACAAATCACAGTTCAGCAATTGACAAGATTAAAAATGCACCGCAATGCTATCTATGCTACAAATAAAAGAAGAGGCTCAAAAGCATGGGCGGTACGCCAAAATAAGTAGACCAAAATCCAACTGCATCTACTACTAATCATCCACCTTGATAAATCTATCCAGAACATCTCGTTGGTATTAAGTTGCGAGCCCCACCCAAATTGTAAACCCAAAGCAACAGACAACTGCATTAAAAGAACTTTGCATAAAGTAAACAATCCTTGCAACCGTGGTTACAAGCACCGTTGCTTTCCCCTTGTGGCAAGAACACATCCCCTAGACTCATGTTTCTGTCACTCAAGCTAGTCATCAGGGGGCATGAACCTACAATCGGCCATAACGTTCCCTCTTGGAGTCACTACCTACTACTTGCCCAATGCAATATACAGCAACGGAGAACATGCAAGAATTACTCAAGAAAAAAAGATAAGAACCAAATATATTACTCAATCACAAACTTAACATAGTCTCATAATCTATCAGATCCCAGCAAACTCAGCATAGCAATAGCAGAAATAATAACATATGTGCCTTGATCATGTAGGGAAGCTCACAAGGTCTAATCCATGAAGAACAAAGAGGGTAGGAGAACATCACATAGCTACTGATCACGGACCCATGGTACAAGGTAGACTACTCACGGATCATCTGGGAACCATCATGGTGGAGGAGAGGCTCCCGGAGGTCAATCCTCCCTCCGGCAGGGTGCCGGGAAGAGGTCTGCTGGCGCTCCCGATCTTGGAAGCCCGGGGGCGGCGGAACAGAGGCGAGATCGCGAAAAAGGGTTATGTACTCGGAAGAATCCCGTCACGGAGAATATATAGGTGAAAGGGGGGAGCCAGGGGGGCCACCAGGTGTTCAGGAGGCCTCCCCCTAGGGCGCACCACCAGGGCGCCGGGACCCCTGGTGGTGGCCCTCTAGCCCTACCTTGGTGTTTGCAGAAGCTTCCGTACGCTGCTTTTTCCCGAATTTTTGGAGCACTTTTAATATGGGGAAACCTGAAATAGAAAAACAGGAGAAAACATGAACTTGCACTGGGGTGCACTGAGTTAATAAGTTAGTACAAATATGATAAAAAGTGTATCTAGATCATAGCAATATCACACAAAACATGCATGGAGCAAGAAAAAATTATAGATATGTTGGGACGTATCAATCATTTACCTACTCGAGGACGAGCTGGAATTAAGCTTTATGTTGATACCTCCCAAACGTATCTATAATTTCTGCTTGCTCCATGCATGTTTGGGGTGATATTGATATGCTTTTGATACACTTGCATACACTTTTGATCATATATGGACTAACTTATTAACTCGGTGCACCCCGGTGCCAGTTTCTGTTTTCTGCTGTCTTTTTATTTCAGGTTTTCCCATTACTTAAAGTGACAGAACAATTCCGGGAAAAATATATAAAAAATCAGCGTACCGGAAGCTTCCAGAGTCCCGAAGGGGGACCAGAGGGGACCCACCTGGTGCCCAAGCGGCCATGGGGCGCGGCCTAGGGTAGGGCCATGCCGGGAGGCCGCCTGGACACCTGGTGGCAACCCTGGCTGCCCCCCTTCGCCTATAGTTACCTCTCGTCCCGAAACCCCCGAGGACAGAACCCCTTTTCACGATCTCGCCTCTGTTCCGCCGCCGCCGCGCTTCCAAGATCGGGAGCACCAGAAGACCTCTTCCCGGCACCCTGCCGGAGGGAGGATTGACCTCCGGGAGATTCTCCACCACCATGGACGCTTCCCGGATGAGCCGTGAGTAGTCCACCTTGGACCATGGGTCCATGATCAGTAGCTATGTGATGTCCTCTCCCCCTCTTTGTTCTTCATGGATTAGACTTTGTGAGCTGCCCTACATGATCAAGGCACATATGTAATTCTTTCTGTTGTTGCTATGTTGAGTTTGCTGGGATCTGATGGATTATGAGACTATGTTCAGATTTTGATGAGTAATATATTTGGTTCTTCTCCTTTTATATTTATGTTCCTAAGTAATTCTTGCATGTTCTCTGTTGCTTTTTATTACTTTGGCCAAGTGTTAGATTGCAAATCCAAGAGGAAGCGTTATGCATGATTGTGTGTTCATGCCTTCTGATGACTAGCTTGAGTGACAGAAACATGAGTCTAGGGGATGTGTTGTTGCCACAAGGGGGAAAACAACGGTGCTTGTAACCGTGGTTTCAAGGATTGTTTACTTTACGCGAAGTTCTTTTAATTCAGTTTTCTGTTGCTTTGGGCTTACACTTTGGGTGGGGCTCGCAACTTTATACCAGCAAGATGTTCTGGATAGATATCTCAAGGTGGATGATTAGTGAGTAGATGCATATGGATTTCGGTGTACTTGTTTCGGCGTACTGGCCATGCTTTTGAGCCTCTTCCTTTCTTCTGTAGCATAGTTAGCATTGCGGTGCATTTTTAATCCAGTCAATTGCCCAACTGTAATTTGTTTACCTTGCATAGATGTTTATCGTCTTTTGGGAGAGAGAGACATCACTAGTGAACATCATTGGGACCCCGGTCCATATTTCCACCACAGCTTACACCCTCAATTTACTTCATGTTTTATTTTCTAGTTGCAGTTATCATTACCTTTTACCTCTTGCGTTTGACCCTTTGGAAACAGCAAGGCCGGAGAGATTGACGACCTCTCTGTACTCGCTGGGAGCAAAGGTATTTGTATCTGTGTGCAGGTCCACGTCCACTGTCGTGCTAGTAATTTATAGCATCGTTGTCACCTACTTGTCGTCGTCGGAGTCCTACTGAAGACAAACCTTGGTATCTTCACCGAGGGAAATTTGCTACTAGCTACATCTCAACCTTCTACTTGGGGTAGCCAACGAGGTGCACTACTTCCGTGCCATCAAGTGCATAATGTAATATTGAAATAATTTTCATGCATTGCATTGTTCATGATTTGGCATATTGAAGTGGTATTTCCCTTCGGGGAATTTTTTGATTGACTTGGCACATGCTTACACATGTTTATGACTAGAAGTCTATCCAGCCTTGATGATTTTTTTTATTTCAAAATAGTTATATCACTTTCATGCCTAATTCAATGTTGTTTTGTCGCTCTGCATGATTATGGCCGTTATTGGTCTCTAGTTGGTCGCTTCCCAGTCTTTTGCTAGCCTTCACCTGTACTAAGCGGACTGACTGCTTGTGCATCCAAAATACTTGAAACCAGTTGCGCCATATGAATCCACCATACCTTCCTATAAATGGTATTTACCGGACAATCCTAACGGAGGCTTTCTTGTAGCACCTCAAATTATTCAAATGCACTTCTCTTTTTGTATCCATACAAGCTCATGGGGCGTTAGGGGCAATCAATATCTTCCATGCTAAAAAAACTTTACTCCTTGAAAAAGTTTAATCTAGTCAAATTTATGAGGCAGAGGTCGGTCTGGAGAATGCACAGTTCTCACTTGTTTCACAACTTATAAAAACTTACACTTTCCCCTCATACTTTATGACGGAATGAAATGGAACTTATGTTGGCCAAAGACTATTGATGATTGGTGGAAGGAGATTTGCAATCTTTCCTTCCATTCTTGAGATAGAATGAAGGGCACCGTAGACCGTCTATGATTTATGGATAGGGAACACAAGTGTAGGCATACCACAAAAGGCATGGGAACCACCATTAATATGGTTCGTATGGAAGATATTGAAAACCTTTATCATTTACCGTTGAGTGGAAAGTTACACTCTGATGGCTTCTCACCCCTTGTTGGTTACCCAAAGTGGAAGGTTGAGATGCAGCGTAGCGGTAATTTCCCTTAGTAAAGATACCAAGGTTTGTCTCCAGTAGGACTCAACGATAAGTACGATAGGTGGCAACGGCGCCAGAAATTATTCTGATGCGTGGAGTTGTCGTGGACCTGCACAAAACAAATAACTTTTCTCCCAATGAGTTCAGAGGAGTTGTCAATTCCTTCGGCCTTGTCATTTACAAAGGATCAAACGCAAGAGATAAAAAAGGTACTAGTAAAAGTAAAAACTGAAACGTAAATAGTGGGTGTGAACAATGGTATGAAGATGGACCGGAGTCCCGTGATTTTCACTAGTGATGTCTCTCTCCCAAAAGACGATAAAAATGCTAGCGAGGTAAACAAATCAAAGTTGGGCAATTGACAGGATTATGAAGGCACCGCAATGCTAACTATGCTGCAAAGAAAGGAAGGGCTCAAAAGCAATGGGCAGTACGCCAAGGTAAGTAGACCGAAATCCATCTGCATCTACTACGAACCATCCACCTTGAGATATCTATCCAGAACATCTCGCTGGTATTAAGTTGTGAATCCCACCCAAAGTGTAAACTCAAAGCAACAGACAACTGCATTAAAAGAACTTTGCGTAAAGTAAACAATTCTTGCACCAATAGGCACAATCATCGTTGTTTAATCCCTGGTGGCAACAGCACATCCCCTAGTCTCATGTTTCTGTCACTCAAGCTAGACATCAAGGGGCTGAACCCACAATCGAGCATAACGCTCTCTCTTGGAGTTGCAAGCAAATAACTTGGCCAAAGCAAATACTGCAACGGAGAACATGCAAGAATTTACTCAAGAACAAAATATAAAAGGGCAAACCAAATATATTACTCATCACAATCTGAACATAGTCTCATAGTCCATCAGATCCCAACAAACTCAGCATAGCAACAGCAGAAAATTACATAGGTGCCTCGATCATGTGAGGCAGCTCACGAGGTCTCGAAAGTGGAAGCACAAAAGAGGGAAAGGACATCACATAGATACTGATCACGGACCCATGGTCCAAGGGGGACTACTCACGGTACATACGGGAGGCGTCCATGGCTATGGATGGTCTCTCGGAGGGGTGATCTCCTTCCGGCAGGGTGCCGGGGCATCTTCTCCAGGCAGCCCCGATCTGAAAACGGCGGCGGCGGCGGAACAGAGAGGTTTCCGCGAAAAAGAGTTCTTCTTTAGGGGTTTCTACCCCGAGGGGGTTATATAGGCGAAGGGGGGCGTCGAGGGGCCACCCAGGGCAGCCAGGAGGGTGCCTGGCGCGCCCAAGGGTTGGGGCCGCGTCAGGGACCCTTCTGGCTCCCTGGTGGTGGTCCCGGCTCTCTCCCTTGGTTATTCCGGAAGCTTCCTACCCGCTGATTTTTAATATAATTTTTGCGGAATTTTTTGGGAACTTTAATCAGACGGAAAACCTGAAAAACAAAAACAGTAGAAAACCAGAAGCTGGCAACTGGGTGCACTGAGTTAGTAGGTTAGTCCAAATTGGTTTAAAAGTGTAATAAAGTTCAACCAAAACATGGCAAAGTCACACAAAACATGCATGGAGCAAGCAGAAATTATAGATACGTTTGGGACGTATCAACATCCCCAAGCTTAACTCCTGATCGTCCTCGAGTAGGTAAATGATAACAAGCATAATTTCTGTGGTGACATGCCACACAACCAAATAAAGACTGTTAAGTAAAGCAATCAAAGCATGCAATTCAATTCAAGTCTTAATAGGCAAGAGTCTATATTGGCATTAACACAAGCAACAAAAGTACAAAAGGTGCAAGAGCTCTTGCTGTCCGTGACTCGAATGTCTCCAGATGGTGTTTGCGTGCAAGCAAGGGACTGGGAAGAAAGAGAAAAAAAGGTTGTTCAGAACAACTATCTACTAAAGTTTCACACTTAGTCTCCTTTGGATTCTTATCTGGACTCGTCCCCAGACCACTAGCCAGGTACAAGTCAAACTGATCCACTCCCTTTCGATATTTTGAGCACTCATGCAATGGATGAGCGTGAGCAAGAAAGTTGACACCTAAAAGGCGAAACAGAAAAAGGGTGGAGGAGGAAGACAAAAAGGTGTGTGAAAGGCTCACATCAATGAGGACAATCATAGGCGAGAGAAGGACATATGATAGATATGATGTGAGGAGTATGGATTGCCATATAACGGATGCACATGTGAGCTAAAAGCTCTCCAATGGAACTAGTGGGGGTGCATCTAACTTGCTTGCTCAAGAAGACCTAGAGCTCGTTTGAGGAGGCTCATCATTGGAATATACAAGCCAAGTTCTATAGTGTAAAAGTTCCCAACATAGCTATATGCATGATGATAATCTCTATGGAGTACAAGGGATAGAAGATGAAGTACTAGTGTGGATCTCTCAAATGGAATAGTAGTATGCCCCCTTCTCTCTTTTTTATTTTTCTTTTTCTCTTTTTTTATTTTTTTTATTTTTTTGGTGGCCTCAATGGCTCTTTCTATTTAACTCTCATTTGTCCTCTTTGGGATCTTTTGATTTTGTCCTCTTTGGGATCTTTTCCTCACTTTAGGGGCAATACTCTATATTTTACAAGAATATAGGAGATCTTTCACACTTTACAAAGGTACTCACAAAAAGAAAATGTAACTAATCATGATCCAAATGTATGCATCTGCCAGGATAGCAGGATATGCAATGATACTAGCGCGTCATGTAGCAATGATTAGGGCAATGCCCAACTAGCATGCGGCTCATCGATCAAGCAAGTAGCATGTATGACATGAAGATCAAGTCATGAGAGGGTGGATGTTGCATGGCAATGTATCTCGGAAAGGCTATGGAAATGCCTTGTAGGTAGGTATGGTGGCTGTTTTGAGGAAAGATATAATGAGGCTTATGATGAAAGAGCGTATCATGCCAAGGGTTTGGATGCACCGGCGAAGTATGCGCCAACTCTCGACGTGAGAAAAGGGCAATGCACGGTACCGAAGAGGCTAGAAAAAGTATGGGTAGGTGGAAGTGTCAACTTTCGAATACTCACATTAGTCCGAAGAACTCATGCACTTATTATCGGTAACTCTCAATCTAATAGGAGGTTCACAAAGAGACAGGTACCCCGAGGAGGAGTGTATGGGGGTTTGGTTATCCTTGCGCATCCTCGACTCATGGTACGTGAGTGTACTCTAATATTCGAACCCTCCAGAGGTTAGTGATCCATCTAGTAGCTAGAGTTCTCAACAGGGGTTTTTTGGTTTTCGAAAAACACATGGATTTCCCAAAATACGACATCTATCACTAATAGGCAAGAGCTCTTGACACCAAAAGTTCAAACATTACTCTAGTCAATACCTCAAAACTATTGCAAGTTACTACTTCAAAAAGAAAAGCAACTTTAACTACCTACTTTCTAGTCAAGACACATAACTCAGTGCAACAGGCAAACTCTCTAACAAGATAAAACATGCAACCTATAGAAAGTTCAACCTGAAAAAAAAAGCTCTAGAAAAACTAAAGCACTACAGCTAAACAGACCAGCAGCTAAGAAAAGAAAAAGAACAACTCACAGCTAAAAGAAATAAGCATGCAAATCCTATGAGGAGTTCTAGTTCAAGTGGAGCGTGTTTCTATCCCACAAAAAATAGTAAGTTGGGTTCTAACTTGTTACTACAGCAAAGAAAGCAAAACAAACCTAGAAAAGTAAAGAGCGAGACGCTCCAAGCAAAGCACATAACGCATGAAGTGATAAAAATATAGTGCAACGAAAGACAGACCGATGATTGTTGATGAAGAAGGGGATGCACCGGGGGCATCCCCAAGCTTAGACGCTTGAGTCTCCTTGAATATTTATTGGGGTGCACTTGGGCATCCCCAAGCTTGAGCGCTTGACACTCCTGGATCTTCTTTCATCACCTTCCATCGCGCACTTGAAAACTCCCTTCATACATAACTCATTGTAGGATGATTAGAGAGGTTAGTACCCTAATAAAATAATTTTCCTCTACTGCAAATAAAGATTTCCATGAAGAGCTACTGTTTCTCTTGCCTTCCCAAAAAAGTTTTCAAAGAAAAAGCAAGCTTAAGGATTGCAAAACTGCGAAAAGAAAAACTGGGGCAGAAGCTGAGAAAAACAGAACAGCAGAGAAAGGGGAATTTTTTCGAGGTACTTCTGCAACTCAAATCAAAAAACTTTGAACAGGGGCTACCAAGCCAATTGTATGTATCATGCTGTCAAAAAATTTCAGATCAAAAAGATAATCTGGTGATTTATCGCGAATTTTCCCGTCAAGAAGACAGAATCTGTTTCTAGACAGCAAGCTCCAACTTTTCAACTTTCAAGCACTCTGAGGCTAAACTTGGCACAAAGCTTGAAAAATAAAGATACAATGATGTTTCTACAGTAGTAAAAATCATCAAGACCACTAAGAACATAACAAAAGAAAAAAGAAAAACCTAAATTCGTTGCGGGCTTCCTCCCGAAAGCGCTTCTTTAGAGCCATTAGCTAGGCTTAAAGCAGAAGATCAAGTTGCATCTATTGAACCATTACCATGATCATCAAAAAGCTCTTCAATAGTGCAACTAGTCTTAATAGGTTTCTCAAATAAAGGACGAATAAAAATGCTTCTTGGAATAAAATCAAAAGGGGGGAAATCAATTGGAGTTTCATTAAAATTAAAGATAGGTGTCTCCTCCAAAGTTTTCACCGTTTCAACTCTCTTGGCAATAGGTGTGCTATCTTTTCTTCGAGGAACCTTGGGTACGTAAACGGACTTAGGTTCCTTCTTTGCCAGAGTTTCATCCCTTTTAGTTTTGATTGAGGAAAAAGTAGTTCCTAAAGTTTCAATCACTTCCTCAATCTTTTCTATCCTAGAAGACTTTTCATCAAGGGTTTTGATAGTCTCTAAAGTTTTGATAATTTTCTGCATAGAGTTATCTAGCCTATTCAAATTCCCTTGAATCTTACGCTCCAACTCATTCATCCTATCAATGCTTGGCATCTCTAGCTCTATGTTTTCAAGTTTTCTCATAATGTGAGATAAAGTAATGTCCTCTTTAATACTAGCAATAGGGAGACTTCCTACAAGATTTTCAATAAAGCTTGATGGCTTCTCGCCCCTCGTTAGTTACCCCAAGTGGAAGGTTGAGATGCAGCGTAGCGGTAATTTCCCTCAGTAAAGATACCAAGGTTTGTCTCCAGTAGGACTCAATGATAAGTACGATAGGTGGCAACGGTGCCAGAAATTATTCTGATGCGTGGAGTTGTCGTGGACTTGCACAAAACAAATAACTTTGCTCCCAACGAGTTCAGAGGAGTTGTCAATTCCTCCGGCCTTGTCGTTTACAAAGGATCAAACGCAAGAGATAAAAAAGGTACTAGTAAAAGTAAAAACAGGAAGGTAAATAGTGGGTGTGAACAATGGTATGAAGATGGACCGGAGTCCCGTGATTTTCACTAGTGATGTCTCTCTCCCAAAAGACGATAAAAATGCTAGCGAGGTAAACAAATCACAGTTGGGCAATTGACAGGATTATGAAGGCACCGCAAAGCTAACTATGCTGCAAAGAAAGGAAGGGCTCAAAAGCAATGGGCAGTACGCCAAGGTAAGTAGACCGAAATCCATCTGCATCTACTACGAATCATCCACCTTGAGATATCTATCCAGAACATCTCGCTGGTATTAAGTTGCGAATCCCACCCAAAGTGTAAACTCAAAGCAACAGACAACTGCATTAAAAGAACTTTGCGTAAAGTAAACAATTCTTGCACCAATAGGCACAATCACCGTTGTTTTATCCCTGGTGGCAACAGCACATCCCCTAGTCTCATGTTTCTGTCACTCAAGCTAGACATCAGGGGGCTGAACCCACAATCGAGCATAACGCTCTCTCTTGGAGTTGCAAGCAAATAACTTGGCCAAAGCAAATACTGCAACGGAGAACATGCAAGAATTTACTCAAGAAAAAAATATAAAAGGGCAAACCAAATATATTACTCATCACAATCTGAACATAGTCTCATAATCCATCAGATCCCAACAAACTCAGCATAGCAACGGGCAGAAAATTTCATAGGTGCCTCGATCATGTGAGGCAGCTGACGGGGTCTCGAAAGTGGAAGCAAAAAAGAGGGAAAGGACATCAGATAGCTACTGATCACGGACCCATGGTCCAAGGGGGACTACTCACGGTACATACGGGAGGCGTCCATGGCTGTTTTCAAAACCACGAGCTCTGGTACTTGTTTACTCTTTGCTTCCAGCCACGGGTTTTCAACCTTGCCATCAAAAGCCATGGTTCGAGAGTCTCCACCTGCTTTCTTTAAAGCACCAACTATTGAGAGCATAATTTCCATTCTGAGTGTAATGTGCATTGCCCCAAAGTACCACATTGTCTTCTGCATAATTGTGATATTGCTCATTCTGAAATATTTATTTCTAGACTCCTTTGAAACTCTGAAGGTGCTTCTGCATTTATGTTTTGCTTCACTCCTGTCATGATTTTCAGTTTCATATTATTTATTCTTAGTTGTTTGAGAGCTTTTCATAAGAATGAAGGATTGCTTCGTGCATTGTCTTTGTAACATTGCTTCAATACTTGTTAGACCTGTTCGTAGTACATGCTTATTTACATCTACTAGGTGATTGCCCGTGCGTTGCTACGGGAGCATACAGATTCTAGCAGTTGAACATTAATAATGTCTAACATATCAGGTGGTATGGAATACAATATAATTGTATTAAAATTTAGGATTTTATCTACATATTATTTATAAATTTGTCAATAACTAATGTGTTGTGAGAATACAACAATGATCTTGCAGATGAAATCACAAACGGAAAGTAAAAAATGGTGATCATAAATTCATAGGAAAGTAAAAATCATGTCGGCCCTAGTCCTAGAAGATACCCAGATGAGATATTAAAATGGTTCAAATTGTTTGCTCAGGTAACCAACCTCTCATAAGTAAATCTGTTTCTAAACTTTGATTAATGGAATACGAAAATAGGGCATATGCTCATTATTAGTTGAATCAAAGAAGTTTTTGTGCAAAATTCTCAATAATAAAGTAAAGGTTAGCATACCATTCTTACTTGGATGCTGATACGTCTCAAACGTATCTACTTTTCCAAACACTTTTGCTATTGTTTTGCCCTCATTCTTGCATGATTTGGACGAAACTAACCCGGACTAACGTTGTTTTCAGCAGAGCTGCCTGTATGGTTTTATTGTGAGAAGGAAAATGGATTTTTGGATGTCCCAGAAAATTCCCAAAAAAATACCAGAAAATCCACGCACCCGAAGGAGCCAGATGCAAGAAGTGGGACCAGAGGGGAGCCTTGGGGGCCCCAGACGCCCCCCTAGCGCGGCCAGGGGTGGGGCCGCGCCCTCTGGCCACCTGGGAGCCTCCCCCCTCCTATGGTGCCCTACCGATGCTCCTATTTATTCCCGTGACACGAAAACCCCAGAACAAAACTCGTTTTCCCATTTCTCGTCGCGGAGCCGCCGCCACCCTTCGTTCTTCTCCGGGAGGGCTAATCTGGAGGCTTTTTTGGCCTCCGGAGAGGGGAGATCATCGCCATCGTCATCACCATCACCACTCCATCCTCCCTCCATGACTTCTCCATCCATGTGTGAGTAATTCCCTGCTGTAGGCAAAGGGGATGGTAGGGATTGGATGAGTTAGATCATGTAATAGTTTATCAGATTGTTGGGGGCATGTTTCCTATCATCTAGTTTGGTGTTTATCATCTTTCCTTCAACTTGTTTCTCTTAATGCTTGTCACTTTGGGGCCGAGTGCCATGATTTCAGATCTGAACCCTATGTGTTTTCATGAATATATTTGTGTTCTTGATCCTATCTATGAGTTGTTTGCACCTGTTACAGTCTGGAACTGGCGATCCCAAAGGTGACAGCTTGGGACACCAAAGGGGATGGACTATAATTTGGGGATTCCATGTATCCATTGATTGTTAATGCTTTGTTCTGGTGCTCTTTGACAGGAGCACCTTAATCTCCATAAGTTCCTTTTGGCCCCGTTCGTAGCGGGATGGTAGGACAAAAGATGTTGTGCAAGTTCTTATTGCAAGCATGTACAACTACCTGTGGGATACATGCCTGATGTTTGATTTATGCCTAGATGATCTTTGCTTTTCTGTGTGCCTTGCCCCAAGTTAAATACATGATGTGTCTCATCCATGCAGCGCCCAACCATCCATCTCCCTAGCCTACAGTTCTTTTAATTCTGTTGGTTACTACTTATTTACTTTCGCTGTTTTACTATTACCGTTGCTATCATCACTTCCATATCGCAGTTACTATTAATATCTTGTTGCAAGTAAGTGTATCTCAGGTGCGGTGGAACTGAAAACTCCACTGTTAAAGCTTGTGGATATTCTTTGGCTCCCCTTGAGTCGAATCAATAAATTGGGTTATTCTTACCCGCGAAGACTATCTCGATCCCCTGCAGTTGTGGGTTATCAAGCCTGTTATCTGGCGCCGTTGCCGGGGAGCATAGCTTTATTCACAAGTCTACTTGAAGTATTTTATCTGCTGCAATTTATCCGCTATGGGTAAGAAAGAAGACCCCAAGGTCCCGATCTTACCATCTCGTACGAGAAAAGGTACTGTTCTGAACACTAGTGCTACACTTGATTCACCTTCAGTTATGAGTAAGTTTGCTTCACCTCCACCACATGATGCCTCTACTGAATCTGTCACTATGTCTGATACTTTTGATGATGCTTCCACTACTCTTGATGATATTGGTTCACTTAGTCACGCTCTTGAGAAACAGATTGGTGCTGCCAAGAAATCTGGGATTGAAATTCCCGATACTTGCTATCCTTTTGATGGGACTTACACTTATCCCGATTTGAGTAAACTAAAAGAGAGACTCCTTGATGATGATTTATGCAGGGAGCTAACGGAGTTTGTCGACTCTGACCCTGATGCTATTAAGAAGCTTCTCGAAAAACATTCTCTGAAGAACAAGACCGTACCTGATCCTACTTTTGCTACGTCCCCTATATGCATCAATGATCCTGATTATAATTTCTCTGTTGATCTTTCACTTATATCTATGGTTGAATCTGACCCCTTTTATGGAAGAAAAAATGATGATGCTATTGCACACCTGACCAAACTCACTGAGTTAGGTGGCTTGTTTACTACCGATGAGAAGATACAAAACTTCTATGTTACTAAGATTTTTCCTTTTTCTTTAAAGGAAGGTGCTAAAGCATGGTACGATGCACTACCATGTGGTTCTATTAGGAGTCCTCATGACTTAGCTCAATCTTTTGTTGAAAAGTATTTTCCTGCTCATATGCAACATGCTGCTTTACGAAAAATTTATAACTTTACACAGTTGCAGGATGAGAACCTCCCTAAAGCTTGGGGGAGGTATTGCAGTCTAATCCAGGCTAGACCGGTCCATGGAGTCCCTAAGAATGAATTAATTGATATATTTTATGTTGTTCTAACTGATGAATCTAGATCCTATTTGGGCAGTTGTGCTGGTTGTGTTTTCAGGAAAAGAACACCGGACGATGCAGAAGAATTGATGGGAAAGATTGACAAGAACCACGAAGATTGGTCCTCCCCTAAACCACCTCCACCACCAAAGAAGAGCGGCATGCTTGTCCTAAGCCTAGAAGACATGCAAGAAGCAAAGAAGTCTATTAAAGAGAAGGGTATTAAAACTAAAGACGTGAAGAATCTACCCCCTATTGAGAAGTTGTGTGAGCCTACCACTCACCCTCCTATGGTAGAGGTACACTCTCTTTTAGATTTTCATGCAAGTGACATTCCTCATGGTAAGCCTCCTGATCAATGTTTAGATGAGCTTGATAATTTTATTATGAAGCAGAATCACTTTAATGAGAGGATACAAAGTCAGTTGCATGATAATTCCCTTGCTATCAAAAGTTTGCTTGATGTTCTAGGTAGAACAGTTAATGATGTTAAATGTCTTGTGAAGCATTTTCATATGGTTCAAACTCAGCTTGATCAAATTTCTAATGTGCAAAAAGATTTGCTTGCTAATAACGCCAAACAGGATATACAGGCCTTCGGGATTAAAACCCGAGGGGGAACTAGCACTCAAGATCCTCTCTATCCGGAGGGGCATCCTAAGAGGATCGAGCAAAATTCTCAAATACAGGAAGTAGAAATTGTTAGCTCTCCGAAGAATAAGAAGAAGCACAAAGAAGCTGACAATTCCAATGATCCAAATAGTATATCTACCTCCGACGCTGAAACTGAAGACGGTGTTGAGCCTGAAAAGGATAGTGAAAAGAATGATCCACCCGAAGTTCAAGAAGAAGAAGCACCCAACAAACGCAAGAAATACACTAGAGAATATTTTATCGCAAGAAGACATGGGAAGGAACGAGAGCCATGGGTGCAGAAACCCATGCCCTTTCCAGGTAAGTCTGTTAAAACTAAAGAAGAAGAGCATTACAATAAGTTTTGTGAGTGGATGAAACCTCTTTTTCTCCAAATTCCTTTGACTGATGCTATTAAGTTACCTCCTTATTCGAGATATATGAAAGATATTGTTACTAATAAAAGAAAAGTTTCTAATGAAGCAATATCTACTATGCTTGCTAACTACTCTTTTCGTGGCAAGATTCCTGAGAAGCTTGGTGATCCAGGTATACCCACCATTCCTTGTTCCATAAAGAATAATTATGTTAAGACCGCTTTATGTGATCTTGGAGCAGGAGTGAGTGTTATGCCCTTTTCTCTTTACAAGAGATTATGTTTAGAAAAACTAACCCCTACAGATATCTCTCTTCAGATGGCTGACAAGTCGACAGTCGTTCCCATAGGTATTTGTGAGGATGTTCCCGTTGAAGTTGCTAATTATTTAATCCTTACTGATTTTGTTGTGCTTGACATGCCCGAGGATGGGAGCATGTCCATTATTCTTGGTAGACCTTTTCTTAACACCGCAGGTGCAATTATTGATTGCAATAAAGGAAAGGTTACTTTCAATGTGAATGACAAAGAACACACGGTGTATTTTACGAAGAAGATTGACAAGAGGCATGGCCTCAACTCTATAGAGAACATCGAGACCGTGAAGATTGGAGAATGGGATTGTCCTTTACATGTGCACCACAAATACAAAACCATCATGGTGGGGACAATGTCCATTAAAGTAAAGGTGAAATGATCACTTCATAAGAGGTGAGACTTTTTTCTCTATATATCGCCGGTTTGTTGGTAAGACTTGATAAACCTTGCTAGTAAGCATGTTTTATATAGGTAAAAAGTGGAGCTTGTTATGTTTTCATTTCTTTTAGCTTTTACTCTCCTTGCTGTACCAAGTTTATATGTTTTTGAAACTTCACAATTCTAATCACTGCTTCAAGTTTTCAGAAAGTTTCGGAGCTTTTTGAACTTCGAAAAATTTCAACAGTGAAGTTGTCAGAAAAATTCCAGAAAAATTATATTAAAAGTTTCCATGCCGGGAGTGACCTAGAGGCACCTGGGCAGACCAGGGGGGCCACCAGTGGCCTAGGAGGCCTGCTGGCGCGGCCTGCCCCCTGGCCGCGCCCACAGGGCGCCTGGGGCCCACAAGGCAGGCAGCCAGGTAAGTCTTCTTCCTCCTCCCTTCTCTCTCTCTCGAAAAACACGAGTTCTGCACTTTGTTCTTGTGTTCTTGCTGCTCTCCGTCCAGAATTTCGATCTCTCTCTACGACCCATCATTTGAGATGAGATTTTGGGAAAATACTCCCTGGTATGTAACTCCTTCACCCCTACAATTAGATTTTTGATTGGTGGCTTCATTTGTGAGTATTTAGTAACTCTTGGTGTTGTTCTTATGAGCTTGCATGCATGTGTAGAAATTTATTTTCCAAGTTTTGATGCAAGTTTGTGCCTTACGTAAGTGAGTAGAGTAGTTTGCCTCAACTCACTTTCTTTAAATCCTTGTTTTTGTGAATTGTAATTTTTTTCAGAAATGAGTTTCTTTGGAAAAGCAAAGGGGTGGCTTGGGAAGAAGAAGCCCGAGCGCTGTGATCGAGTCACTAGAGTTGCAGCTTCACCCTCAGCAGTTAGGGTGAGCTACAATGAAGATCATGTACCCCTGGAGATGTTGGAAGACACAAATCCAGCATGCGCAATGATGTATCTGTGCGTTGATTTTCTTACAGCTTCCGGAATTAAGGAGGAATTTTATGGCGTTTGTGCCAATGCAGGTTTGACACGGCTAGCTTTATGCCGTGTGGTACAATACAAAAAGCTTACCTCCTGTTTTGTCAACAGTTTTTGTTATAACCATGATGCTGGAACCGTTGAGTTCAAACTTTATAATGATCTCATAACCATGTCTTTGGCACAGTTTTGTGATATAATAGGTGTGCTGAACGTTGGTCAGACAGCTAAGATGACCATGCAGCCTTCCGGGTTGAGGACCCTCTTCAACTCCCCTTGCTGCCCGGAGGAGACCGACATTCAGCGCACGAAGATTTCCAGCATCTTGTTTCCACACCTCAGGTATTTTGCGTATTTTGTTGCTAGAGGGGTGTTGGCTCGTGACAACACGAGCAATGGTTCTGTGCCAGATTTCGCTATTTATGCGAACGCCCTCTCTGGTAAGAATGAGTATAATGTGGGTGCCTTGATTGCTGATACGTCCAAAACGTATCTATAATTTCTGCTTGCTCCATGCCTCTTTTGTGTGATATTGCTATGATATTGATGAACTTCCATACACTTTTGATCATATTTGGACTAACCTATTAACTCAGTGCACCCCAGTGTCAGCTCCTGTTTTCTGGTGTTTTTCTATTTCAGGTTTCCCCCTTATTAAAAGTACCAGAAAAATTCCGGGAAAAATATAGGAAAAATCAGCGTACCGGAAGCTTCGAGAAAAGCCCGAGAGGGGCCAGAGGGGAGCCAGGGGGGCCCCAGGCGGCCATTGGGCGCGGCCCCACCCCTGGCCGCGCCAGGGGGGCTCCTGGAGCCCCTGGCCCACCGCTGGCTGCCCCCTTTCACCTATTTATTCCCCGTGACGAGAAACCCTCGGGGACGGAACCCTTTTTCGCGATCTCTCCTCTGTTCCGCCGCCGCCGTGCTTCCAAGATCGGGAGCACTAGAAGACCTCTTCCCGGCACCCTGTCGGAGGGAGGAATCACCTCCGGGAGCTTCTCCACCACCATGGATGCTTCCCGGATGAACCGTGAGTAGTCCACCTTGGACCATGGGTCCATGATCAGTAGCTATGTGATGTTCTCCTCCCCTCTTTGTTCTTCATGGATTAGACCTCGTGAGCTACCCTACATGATCGAGGCACATATGTAATCTTTCTGTTGTTGCTATGCTGCGTTTGCTGGGATCTGATGGATTATGAGATTATGTTCAGATTGTGATTGAGTTATATATTTGATTCTCTTCTTTTATATTTATGTTCTTGAGTAAATCTTGCATGTTCTCTGTTCCTGTTTATTGCTTTGGCCAAGTAGTAGGTAGTGACTCCAAGAGGGAGCGTTATGCATGATTGTGGGTTCATGCCCCCCGATGACTAGCTTGAGTGACAGAAACATGAGTCTAGGGGATGTGTTGTTGCCACAAGGGGGAAAACAACGGTGCTTGTACTTGCGGGTGCAAGGATTGTTTACTTTACGCAAAGTTCTTTATTGCAGTTGTCTGTTACTTTGAGTTTACACTTTGGGTGGGATTCGCAACTTAATACCAGCGAGATGTTCTGGATAGATATCTCAAGGTGGATGATTAGTGGGTAGATGCTGATGGATTTCGGTCTACTTGTCTTGGCGTACTGCCCGTGCTTTTGAGCCTCTTTCTTTCTGTTTTGCATCATTAGCATTGGTTTGCGCACATAATCATGTCAATTGCCCAGCTGTAATGTGTTTACCTCACATGGCTATTTTATCGTCTTTTGGGAGAGAGACATCACTAGTGAACATCATGGGACCCCGGTCCATATATCCACCACTGTTTACACTCTCAATTTACTTTCAATATTTACTATTCCGTAGTTATCACTATCTATCATTATTATCCTGTGCGTTTTATCCTTTGTAAACAACAAGGCCGGAGGAATTGACAACTCCTCTGAACTCGTTGGGAGCAAAGCTATCTGTGTGTGTGCAGGTCCAGGAAAAGCAAGTGATTATCTTCAAACGGCGCCTCACTTGCCGAACCACCTACTTTTCGACCTTGGAATCCTACGGGAGACAATCTTAAAACCTCGGTGTCTTCACCGAGGGAAACTTGTCGTTATGCTACATCTCACCTTCCACTTGGGGTAACGAACGAGGGCGAGAAGTTATCTCGTGTATCAAGCAAATTTCTGGCGCCGTTGCCGGGGATTCCAAGGCGGCAAAAGAGTGGTCCCGTCAACCGCCAAATTTCTGGCGCCGTTGCCGGGGACTCCACTCTTCAAGATAGGGGAGTTGCACACTATCTTTTATCTTTGCTTTTTAGTCTTGTTAGTTTACCTTTCAGTTTTTGCTTTAGTGTCTTTTATCAAAAATCAAAAAAATAGTTGCCTTGCTTGCTGCTGCTATGGGTTCTTTTGAGAACACTAAGTTGTGTGACTTCACTAGTTACAACAACAGTGACTTTATCTGCACTCCTATTGCTACACCTGCTACTTTAGCACCTTTGTAAGAGCAAAGTTTAGCCCCCGTGTGTTTTGGATATTGTTGGACAAGACAGTAGAGGAACTAACAATGTTTTCTAGTATAAACAGTTGAATATGTTCCTGAAGGACAAGCTAGGTGATAAAGCTTCATGGAAGGTTTTGAAGTTATCGAAGCTTTACCCTCTCTAGCACAGCTTAATCATGGAGGATGACCCCCAAAATGAAGGTGTCCTGAAGCTCAACTCATTGAAGGAAATGAAGAAGACGGCGCGAGACTTCAATGTTTTTGTGTAGTTCTTTTTCTATTCTTTGAGTCATAGGACAAATCGTACTATCAAGAGGGGTCTTTAGTTTGTGGACACCAAAGTCATTGAGAAAATGCTCAGATCAAATCCACACCAACTGAGAAGCCAGAGCGAAGAAATGTCATGTGCACTAAGTTAAGCTTCAGTAGCAAAGACTTCGTTCTTTGGCTTTTGAAGCAGAACTAAGTCTGTGAGTCAGCTTTACTTGTTCCGCAAGTAAAGTTGCGCAGTGATGAAAATCCGACCGTTGTGGACACGTGTCAAGCTGTCACCTCGGGTCAATTTGGTCATTCCGCACCTCGGGATCGCCAACTATAAATACGCCGCCACGTCCTCCATTTGCGGGTGGCTGCTCTGAGAATATTCCTGAGAGAGATTGAAGAGAGCACCCCAAGAACACCAGCGAAGAAAAACCCAAAACCCAGAATACTGAAGCCTAAGTCCCATTGATCTGAGTAGATTCGAGATGACTTAGGTGAAAGCTTGCTAGCCTTTTTATCTTGGAGAACTGCAATTCTCCTAGACAGTTAGAGTGTTGTTCTTCAGAGAGCGAAGAGTAATTGTCGCCTCGAAGTCCAGTTTGTCAAAGGTTTTGGTGATTTCCTCAATAATCAACCACGAGTGAAGAACTGACCAAGCTCAAGGAGTTTGGTGCAGTGGAGCAACGGACAGAGAGAGATTTTCTCCAGGTGTTCAATCACCAGTCCCTCCAACCAGACGTAGCGCTTTGCAGAGCGTGAACTGGTCGAACAAACATCGCCGAGTCTCAGTTCGTTTTACTTCAAGCATTACCTTATGTATTTCATTTTCTTCGCAGTTATGCTTCAATGGGTTTTGATTCACTGCATTTAGTTTCACTTCCAGTTTTACTTCGCTGTTTCGCTTTACTTATGCTTCACTTCTTAGTTTCATGAGAAAATTTGAAGTGATCATTCACCCCCTCCCCCTCTGATCACATACTTGGACTTTCAATTGGTATCAGAGCTAGTCACTCCCTACACTCTGTGTGTTTTGGATTAACCTCCTGGAGTGCTTTCAAGTATGTATTTCGCAGTTATTCGCTCCGGTGAACCTATTCCTATTTCCAATGGGAAGGACTACCCGTACTGGAAGGACAAGATGAAGAGAAATATCATGGCTAATAATTTTGTTGCCTGGCAAGTTGTCTTGTATGGAGTCACTGTCGCTGATGAGAAGGCCATCACTCCTGAAGAAGCAAAATTGATTGATCTTGATTCTGAAGTTTGGGTATTCATCACCAATCATCTGACTCCAGAAAAGTATCATGAAGTGAAGAATATTCCTTCTGCCAAAGGAGTCTGGGACTATCTGGAAAAGATTGGTGCAGGTGTTTCTACCCAGAAAGAAGCCAGAATTGACACTCTCCGAAGAAAATTCTATCGATTCAAGAGAAACGAGGGTGAAAAAGTCAGCTCCATTTACAGCAGACTCACTGCTCTTGCTAATGAGTTGATTTCCCTCGGTGCTGATGACATTACTCCTCACTCCATTGTAAGAACTTTGCTTTGCTCATTGGATGATTTGTTTGATCACATTGTGCTGATGATCAAGGAAAGGACTGGTTTCAGACGTCTTGTTGCCGCTGATATTCTTGAGAGACTCAATACCTTTGAAATGGAAGAAGATGAGAAACGTGATATTAATGGCTCTCGAAGAAGATCACATGCTTTGAAAGCAAAAGCTTCGCGTCATTCTTCACCCGAAGTCAGTTCTGCTTCAGGTGTCGAATCAGATGATCCTGCTAGCATTGGGAAAGATTTATTATTTATCATGAGACGCTTCAACCGCTTCCAAATAAAAGGGTTTTCTTCACCCAAAAAGAGTTATTCTTCAAAGAGCTCAACTCACTCATCTCACCGCTCATCCTCAAGAAGCTCTCCATTGAAGGACAACTGCTGCTACAAGTGCAAGAAACCAGGTCACTACATTGCTGATTGCCCTCTGTGGGAAGCTGAGAACAAATCGAAGCATTCGCTCAGAGACTCCTCAACCAAGTCCCACAGATCTTCCAGAAGCTATGAGTCCAAGAGACATGATTCCAGTTTGAGAAGAGAAAAGAAGAAAGATTCTGATGATGACAAGAGGAAGAAGTATCATAAGAAGCATGAGGGTTCTTCATCGAAGACTCACTCGTCTCGGCGAAGCAGCTCTCACCGTGCCAAGGCCTATCTGGGGAAGGAGATGAACTCTGAAGACAAAGCCTCTGGGTCCGAAGCTGAATCAGGCTCAAGGTCTGGGTCTGGGTCCGAATCAGATGGTGTTGCTGGTTTGGCATTCGCTTCAGCAGATGCTTCAACCAAAGCTTCGAGCTCATTCTTCACCAACAACAGTAGTGAAGATGAAACTCCTGCATATTGCTTCATGGCCAAGGCGAAGGTATCTTCCTCCAAATCTAACTATGATACTTCTGATTGTTCCTCATATGATAGTGATTCGAAGATAAGCTATGCTAAACTTGCTAAAATTGCTTCTATCCAACAAGATGAACTTGATTCGCTAAGAAAAACCATTAAGAAATCAGAAACTCTGTTGATCGATGAGATAGAGAAAGGTCAAACTTTAACTAATGAGCATGCAGCTCTGAAGGAAATGTTCGAAGAATTATCCTCTCGGCATGATCTTCTTTCAGTTGATTATGAGAAGCTCACCTATGAATTTCTTTAGAGGAAAATGGCTCTCGAAAGACTGAAAGAGGCTCATGAAGAGTTGGAAAATGTCAATCTCTCTCTCATGGCTCAACAAGGTTCTGAAGCAAATCATAAAACTGATTCACCTTGCTTAACTTGTCTGGAACAAAGCAAAACCGATTCCAAAGGCAAAGCTCCTATTATTATTGATGATACTAATGCCTCAAATGAGGAAAACTCTGTTGTTACCGAGGAACTCCTCAGGTTGAAAAACTTATTTGAAACAGGCATGTTCAAAAGTGTGCAAGGTCACCAGTATCTTTGTGATATCCTGAGGAAGGCTCTCCTTCACAGGAATCCCAGGAATGAGGGTGTTGGTTTCGAGAGAAAGATAAAACCCTGATGGCACCTATTGGGAACCTGAGCAGTATCCTAAGACTGTTTGGGTCCTAGCGAAGGAGAAACCCATTGATATTGCTAACCTTTCAGGTTTCGACTGCAAAATGAACAAAGCTATTGTGGATGAATCACTTGATTCAGACTACAAGCTCATTAAAGAAGAACAGGGAAAGGTTACAGCTGAGTATGTTGGTACTCCTCCTAAGAATGGCTTTTATAAGAGGCAGATATGGGTGCAGAAAGCACTTGTGGAAAAACTGCCTGCTAACCATACTATGCAGGGAAAGTCTTCGGTACCACCGAATCATTTCTATTCTCTAGAGACGAGAAATGATTCACTGGTGCCCGAATCAAATGTTCCGCAGAAGCAATACTATCGCACTGGTCGTTATACTTATCGTCCTCATGATAACCATAATAAGATTGCATATGCTCATTCTTATCCTAACCTTTCGCAGAGGACTTACATTTATGGTGTACTTGATGGTCCACCTAAGCAATATAATATTGTTCGTTTTAATATTGCTTCAACCAGTGCTTCAACCTCTTCCCAGTCACCTGATCGTTTGTGGGTGGTTAAGAAGAACTAATTCTTCTGCAGGGCTATGTCTCCGGTGGATCCGAATGGGTCGTGGATAGTGGTTGTACAAATCATATGACCGGAGACAAGGAGTTATTCACCAAAGAAAAACTATCTCAATCTTCTCAGAAGTACATTACCTTCGGTGATAACAACAAGGGTAAAGTTTTAGGTTTGGGTAAGGTTGCCATATCGAAAGATAAGCACATTGACAAGGTTATGCTAGTCCATTCTCTTGGCTACAATCTTATATCTATTTCGAAGTTATGCGATATGGGTATGTTTGTTCTATTTTCTGCTTCGCGTTGTGTTGTCTTTTCACAGGATGACTATACGTTTGTCTTCGAGGGTTACCGAAAAGGAGATTTATACATTGTTGATTTTTCTTCGGGCCCTGCCGTATCCACATGCCTAATGGTAAAAGCTTCATCCGGTTGGTTATGGCATCGAAGACTTGGTCATGCAGGGATGAGAAATCTTCATAATCTAGTGAAGAAGAAGCATGTTATTGGCCTTAGTGAAGTAAAATTCGATAAGGATCGTCTCTACAGTGCTTGTGAAGCTGGTAAAATTACGAAGAAACATCATACAGCGAAGACTATCATGACTACTACTCGTCCTCTTGAATTGCTTCATATGGATCTTTACAGTCCTCAAAATTATGCAAGTCTAGGAGGAAACAAATATGGTCTTGTTATTGTTGATGATTTTTCTCGATATACTTGGGTTTTCTTTCTGGATGACAAGAGAAAAGTTGTTGAAATCTTCAAGTCATTCGCTAAGAGAGCTCAAACAGAATATGAATTATCTCTGAAGCATATCTGAAGTGATAATGGAACTGAATTCAAAAATACTCATATTGAAGATTTCCTGATGATCATGGATTTACACATGAGTTCTCTACTGCTTATACACCTCAACAGAATGGTGTTGTGGAAAGGAAGAATAGAACTCTCATTGAAATGGCCAGGACCATGCTTGCTGAATAAAAGACACCTATCAGGTTCTGGGCGGAAGCAATTAACACAGCTTGTCATATCATCAACAAGGTTTACCTTCACAAATTTCTGAAGAAAACTTCACATGAGCTTATCACTGGAGAGATTCGCCCTGTTGAAGCCAATCCTCGTCAAGCTAATAGGGATGATGATGGTCCAATGTTCCCACACATAGCCCGGGGTGCTGGAGATCAACATCCTAAAGCTAATGGTGAACAGGACGAAGAAGAGCAAGGGAACGAAGGAAATGCTAATCCTGAAGGAAATGCTGAAGCTGAAGGTGAAGCAGATCCTGAAGCTGAAGCAGATCCTGAAGCAGAAGTTGAGCCTGAAGCAAATGATTCAACTTTATCACGAGTTCGAAGAAGAGTTGATGTTGATTCGATCCTTGAAGAAATTCATCAACCAGGTCGTCCCACAACTCGTTCTCGTACTCGTTTGGCTAACTTCTATGGAAACTTTTCATTTGTCTCCATGCTAGAACCTTCAAAGTTTGATGAAGCTATGAAGGATCCAGATTGGTTAACTGCTATGCTCGAAGAACTTAACCAGTTCGAGCGAAAAAAAGTCTGGTCCTTAGTTGATAGACCTGATCCCACGTAGCACAACATCATTGGTACAAAGTGGATTTTTCGCAACAAGCAAGATGAAGATCGTATAGTGGTAAGAAACAAAGCGCGACTGGTGGCACAAGGTTACACCCAAATCGAAGGTGTCGATTTCGGCGAAACTTATGCTCCAGTTGCTCGTCTCGAATGCATTCGTGTTATGCTTGCTTTTGCAAATTTCAATGGTATTCTACTTTATCAAATGGATGTGAAAAGTGATTTTCTTAACGGAGAAATCGAAGAAGAAGTGTATGTTATGCAACCTCCAGGTTTTGAAGACCCAAAGAAACCTGACATGGTGTACAGGTTGCACAAGGCCCTCTATGGGTTGAAGCAAGCACCTCGTGCTTGGTACGACACATTGAAGGACTTCCTTCTAAACAAAGGCTTCAAACCAGGAACAACTGACCCAACTCTTTTCACTCGATCTTATAATGGTGATTTGTTTGTATGTCAAACATATGTAGATGATATTATTTTTGGCTGCACTAACACTGAAATCGGCGAAGAATTTGCCAAAATGATGTCGAAAAAATATGAGATGTCAATGATGGGTGAACTGAAGTTTTTCCTTGGACTTCAAATCCATCAACAGAAGAATGGCACCTTCATTTCTCAAGAAAAATATCTCAAGGATTGCCTGAAGAAGTTTGGTCTTACTGATTGCAAAACTATTAAGACTCCAATGCCTACCAATGGCTTCCTAGATGAAGATGAGAAGGGAAAAGCCTTCGACCAGAAGAAATATCGGTCTATGATTGGATCTCTTTTATATCTTTGTGCATCTAGACCTGACATTATGCTCTCAGTATGTATTTGTGCTCGTTTTCAAGCCAATCCAAAGGAATCACATCATACTGCTGTAAAGTGAATTCTTCGGTATCTTGCTCACACACCTACCTTGGGCTTGTGGTATCCCAAGGGAGCTCTGTTTGATCTCATTGGCTATTCTGATTCAGACTTGGCTGGTGATCGTGTGGACAAAAAATCAACTTCAGGGACTTGTCATTTTCTTGGAAGATCACTTGTGTGTTGGGCTTTGAAGAAGCAAAACTGTGTCTCAATATCTATTGCTGAAGCCGAATACATTGATGTTGGGTCATGCTGTACTCAGATTCTGTGGCTGAAGCAAACGCTGAAGTATTATGGCATTCATGTGAAGAAAATTCCCCTTCTATGTGATAATGAGAGTGTAATCAAAATTTCTCACAATCCTGTGCAGCACTCTCGCACGAAGCATATTGACATTCGTTATCATTTTCTTCATGATCATGTTCAGCGTGAAGATATTGTGATAACTCATGTCAGAACTGAAGATCAATTGGCTGACATATTTACGAAACCATTGGATGAGAAAATGTTATGTGCACTAAGGTGTGAGCTCAATATATTGGACTCACGCAATGTACTGTAAGACCGAACCTTTACCTCCATGTATATATTCATTTACTTCGTTGTTTATCATTTGGTTTCGTTGTTTGTTTTTTACTTCAATTTTATTTTGTTTGGATTTAGTCCTCAATGCTTATCACCTTTTGCTTCATTTGGTTTTTCTTCGAGGTGATAAGTTTCGGACCCTACCCCTTCTGTTCTTCTTCTTTCTTATTCTGTCTGTCCATAATGGTTGAGCACAAATTGAAACGGATATTATTTTGCTTCGAACATCATTGTGTTCCAAATCAAATGCTTCCAACTTTTATCGAAGTTTTACTCAAATCGAAGACATATTCTTCGGTCGTTGAGATCCCGTCTAATCCGGGTCGTTAAGATTTTCTCATGATCCGCCACGCAATCCTCGGCACAGAATCCGGAGAGGCGGTCGCTGGGAGCCGTCCGATCTGATCTGACAACCCCTGTCAGACCAGCCCTATATAATGCTTCCTTCCCAGCGCACCAACACCTCCCCTCGTCCTCGCCGCTCCGGAACCCTATCCTCTCTCGCGCGCCGTCGTGCTCATCGTCTCCGTCGCCGTTCTCGCCGCTTCACTGCCGGAAGAACACCACCGTGGACTTCGCGCTGCCGTCGAGCTCCTCCTCTGCTCATCGTCGCTGTAGCTGCTCGTCGCCACCGAGATAGGGTACGCCGAGCCCTCGGTCCAATCCTCTTCTCTCTGTTAATCCTTGTCTGGATTGGATCCGAGATCTTAGATGTGTTGTTGGATTGTTTTTCTTAGGTTTCTTTGATCAGTTGGATCTTTGCTCCGTAGGGAAACTTGTTTCTGCTAGCAAAAGCTTCCCATCTCGATTCAGGTTAGAATCTAGGGTTTGTTCCTATCGGTTCTGTGTTAGGATTACAGTTCATCCTTGATGTGGTTAAGACTAGCTCGGAACAGACTGGAAGCATTCCCCATATTCAATTCTGAATCTCTTGTCAAAACTTGTTGTTTGTGGTCAAAACTTTTGCTGGTGCTCATACCATACTTGCCTTTTTCCCTCGCTACCTTGTGCTTTTCACAGGATGTCTATGGATTTAGGCTTCAGGAATGAGTCCCCTATCCTTGATCACATCAACGAAGCGGAACAAGCTGCTCCGAAGAGAAAAGGTGGCAGAACCAAGGAAACTAATAATGCCAGAGGCATCCCCGAATCCATTCGCATTGAGCTTGGATATGACACGCCTCCAGAAGAAACCAAAGATCGGCGCAAGATTCGCTTGAAAAACATTCGTCGCTACTGGGCTGTCAGATGGTACAAGTACAAGAGCATCTCTGACTGGAAGTGGGCTATGCAATTTTCCTTCAGTCCACCCTATCAATACACTTCTGCAATGTGCAGTCAGTACACTGAAGAAAATCGTCATTTGTACTATCCCGTTCCACCAAAGTACCCTCACCCCAATACTCTCAAGACTCCTGATGATATTCCTGATGAGCAAGAAAGATTGAGAATTGCTGCAGAGAAGAAGAGACTCAAGGAAGCTAAGAAAGCTGCAAAGTTAGCTGAAGCTGAATCCCATGATGTTGGGCCTAGCTCGAAGAAGAAAAGGAAACTTAAGAAATCATCTTCTCCTCCTCATGCTTCCATAATGATGAAGAGCAAGCCAAAGTGGAAAAAGCTGCTCTGGAAGACTCGATTTTGGACGAATCAAATGTTGCAGCAGATAACGAATATGAATCTGAAGCTGATGATGAATCAGATCCTGCTCCCCCCCAAGAAGCAAAGACTTCGAATTCCATTGAAGAAAAAGGCAGGAGAAAAACCTGGTGCCAGAGGGATAAAGATTCAAGACCCCAAGGATAAGCCCTCTACACGCCCCACCATTGACTTATCAAACTTGGTGGTTGCGAAGCCCTTGGCCTCCAAGCCACCGGCTGATGCTCTCAACACTGAGAGGCGATCAAAGAAGAGGCATGACCCTTCCAAGCAACAATCTGCAAAGGCTGCTGCACCAGCGAAGCCCAAGCAGTCTCCTCCACCAAACCCTTCTGCGAAGCGGAAGCTCACTGAAGAAGAATTAAAACAGAAAGACCTAGCAGAGGCACTTGAGCGCAACATTCTTGCTAGAAGTTCTGCAGAGAAGCAGAAGGCAGATGAGGCTGCTGCAAGAAAGCAAAAGGAGTTGGACTATGCAAAGTTGGCTGCAGAAAAGGCTGAGACGAAGCGCAAGCTCGCCGAAGCCAAAAAGAATGAAGAGAAAGCTGCCGCTGAAGCCAAATTGTTGGCTGAGCACGAAGCTAAACGCTCGGAAAGCTGCTAGGGCGGTTCAGAAAAAGTCTGTTGTCGACATGACTCGCTCGACTGAAGCTATTCCACCGAAGCAGAAAGGCATATCTTTGCCTGAAGCTCAAACTGAAACTGATCGCCATAGTGAACATCAGTTCCCTGACCCTCGTGAAGGCGAACTATGGGATCAATTGGGCATCACTGAAGCCCTTTGGGAGAAGTGTGCTGCTGAAGAACCTGAAGCTGTTGATCTAGGTGAAGTTTATATCTCAAGCTCCATCGAAGCAATGATCTCCACTATGATTAGTCAGCTGAAGGATTTGCATTCAAGAGATAAATCTGAAGTTACAAAGATTCACAACTATCAGAAGCGAGCTGAAACTGAACCAGATGAAGAATTCAAACAACACGCTTTGAAATTGCTTTAGCAAGTGACAGACGTCAACACCACCACCAAGTATAACATCAAAATCTTCAGGGGCAAGATTAAAGCCGTTGTCGATGAAATGGTGAAAACTCATAATGCATCCATTATGGAAAGGGATTCACGGAAGCGCAAGGCTCCACAAGAAGCTGAACTAGTTGATGCAAATCCAGTTGCTGCCAAATCTACGGTTGCAAAGGCTTCAGACCCTTCTCCAAAGAAGAGATCTACAAAGAAGCGGAAGGTAACTTTGGCCTCAGCTGCCGACATGGACACTAGTGATGAGCAGCCGAAGGAAACCCCTGAAGCAGTTCCCACTCCAGCTCCGAAGCCAAAACCTTCCTAGCATAAACCAAAAGCTTCAGATCCACCCACCAAAACCCCCACACCTCCTCCTACCAGATCCACTCCCAAACCAACTCCACCACAAAAATCTCCTACCCCCAAGAGAACTCCTACCCCAACTCCAACACCTGCACCAACTCACGCACCCATTCCACCCCGTGCACCCACACCCATTCGTGCTCCAACCCCCGCACCGCAAAGAACTCCCACACCATCTGCTGCTCCCTCACCACCTCCATCACCTCCCCATGAAGCAAATGAACCTTCTCCATCCCACTCCAGAACCTGTGGCACCCGAGACTATTCCTCTGCCAGAACCGCTCAAGAGTCCGAATCAAATGTGCCTCGCGCTGAAGCACATGAAGATGAAGATGAAGATGAGCAAGTACAGATACTGAATCTTTCGCAAGAGCAAGTGCCCATAGTCGCTCAAACTGCTGGCTCTTCTAGATCCAATCAAATAGCTCATCTGCAAAGGTTTCACGCACATTCGCGCCCCTCCCAAGACACCCAGCTTGAATCAAATTACCCTCGTGAAACATTTTCCATTTTCATGGGCGCTGGATATTCTTCAAGGCATGGTCCGGATTTCATCTTAGAGCAACATCAGAAGTGTCACCGACTCTTTGGTGTCAGTCCTTATGCTTCAGATCGCACTGCAGATGATCTTCGTTTCTGGACTGCAGAGCAAAAAATTCTATACACCAAAGTCTTCTGTCAGCAAGGTGTCCTGTTTAGGCACAAATATCTAGATATGTGAAGTCTTTCCACTGCCACTTGCTTTCAGAACATCACCGAAACCATTGAGAATCAGAATCTGACTCGGCTGTTTGCTTTAAGCACTCCCTTCAATTCTGAACTCATCAAACAATTCTATGCCACTCTATATGTTGCTGGTGATGCCAATGAACCCAGCTCGTGGACGCTGGAATGGATGATCCAAGGTAAAATCTTCAGAATGTCTTCAGTCGAATTCATGGAGATAGTCAATATTCCAAGGCATTCTGGAGTTCAAGAAAAGATTCACTTAGAACCTGATCTGGCTGAAGAACAATTTGCTACCTTGCTGGATACTGAAGTCACTGCAAATTATATTCCTGAAAACATTCACGCGAAGCATTTGAACTTCATCTCCAGGTCTTGGTTCTACATCTTGTCCAACTCTTTGATTCTATTGAGTACTGCTTCGGAAGAATCAAATCTTTATCCAGAGA
Source organism: Bromus sterilis (assembly GCA_950022295.1). Lineage (NCBI taxonomy): Eukaryota > Viridiplantae > Streptophyta > Magnoliopsida > Poales > Poaceae > Bromus > Bromus sterilis. The sequence goes on along the minus strand of OX465596.1, from coordinate 337,352,760 downwards.
CAAGGCATGCCATTATGAAGCTCACTCATGGTCTCATCTTTGATTTTGAAGACTGCTTCCTTAGGAACTTGGTTCATGCAGTAGAGCTTCCATTCACACTGAAGCCTTATGCTCCCTGGCTGCAAGTTGTCTGCGACTATGGCAGGAATGAAGAATTTGTGGCTCGCCATCATCCGAAGCTTTTCCTTCCACCTGTGCGTGACACTTTGGAATTGCTGAGGAAGCCCAATGATCCTTTTGCCACATATGTTGGCGTGCGCCATGAAGTTAGTGAGCGAAACTTATCCAAGAAATTCCAGAAAGAATGCCACCACTTTGAAGTTAATCTTCGGTCGCAGCAAATGCTAGAAAACTACATTGAAGCCAATCAGCGCCAGATGCAATTTCTTGCTGATGAGATAAACCGAGTTGGCAACATTGTTCTCAATAACAATCAGTATCTGCGTGTCCTCAAACGTCATTCCTGGAAGGGACTCAGGAAATTCAACTCTGTAAAAGGCCTTCGTAAAGATCGCATTTACAAAGAATATGAGCACATCCAGCGAAACTTTTCCCGTGATGATACGGTGGACCGCCCGAATCAAAAGATCCCTCCCCTGCACAAGATTGATGAAGTCTTCGTCAACGAGCCAGAACCCATCAGGCCTGACACCGTCTCTGAGAACGACTCCATCACCTCAAAGGACGACGACGGCCTCGACGACAGCGACCTCGATATCAACCTCATCACCCAGACACTCCACGAAGCAATTCCTTCATCTCCTTCCGAAGAAGAATCCTCTGGCGATCAATCTTCGTCGGATGAGTCTTCGTCAAGCTCTGCTTCGTCGGGCTCCAAGGGTGCTGATGCCGCGCAATAGATCTCTGGAACCTCTTCCCACCCTTTTGTCCAATCATTGACAAAAAGGGGGAGAATGAGGGCATCGATGAGTTAGATTTGCATCGGGGAAAGGGCTTTTGCTATTCGCTTTTTGCTTCACTTGGTTAAGTTACAACAAACATTCCATTCTCTTCGATTGGGTTGTAACTTAAGTTTAAACTTCGGTCTTGCTAATCCTGTGCTACGCATAAGTTTTAATAACCCCTTTGCTTGCAAGTATTGCTTCGTATCCTCTATCTTGCAGGTGGTCATTATTTTCAAAGTCACATGTCATTGGAAGAAATTTCATACATTTCTGGATATATATCTTCAACTGCAATTGTACTCGGTAAGATATTTGTTTTGCTCTCCACCGAAGAAATTTTTCCCAAGCATTATCTTCGATTATATAAATCTTCGATACTTGCATTCAGGGGGAGCCAAAAACTTCATATCTTAGAGTTTTTCCCATCACTTCAAAAAACCTTCAATATATTTTATCGATGCCTGTTTTGTCAACAATAGTCCAAAAGGGGGGAGATTGTAAGAGCAAAGCTTAGCCCCCCGTGTGTTTTGGATATTGTTGGACAAGACAGTAGAGGAACTAACAATGTTTTCTAGTATAAACAATTGAATAGGTTCCTGAAGGACAAGCTATGTGATAAATCTTCAGGGAAGGTTTTCAAGTTATCGAAGCTTTACCATCTCTAGCGAAACTTAATCACGGAGGATGACCCCCAAAAATGAAGGTGTCCTGAAGCTCAACTCATTGAAGGAAATGAAGAAGACGGCGCGAGACTTTGATGTTTTTGTGTAGTTCTTTTTCTATTCTTTGAGTCATAGGACAAACCGTACTATCAAGAGGAGTCTTTAGTTTGTGGACACCAAAGTCATTGAGAAAATACTCAAATAAAATCCACACCAAGTGAGAAGCCAGAGCGAAGAAATCTCATGTGCACAAGTTCAGCTTCAGTAGCAAAGACTTCGTTCTTTGGCTTTTGAAGCAGAACTAAGTCTGTGAGTCAGCTTTACTTGTTCCGCAAGTAAAGTTGCGCAGTGATGACAAATCCGACCGTTGTGGACACGTGTCAAGCTGTCACCTCGGGTCAATTTGGTCATTCCGCACCTCGGGATCGCCAACTATAAATACGCCGCCACGTCCTCCATTTGCGGGTGGCTGCTCTGAGAATATTCCTGAGAGAGATTGAAGAGAGCACCCCAAGAACACCAGCGAAGAAAAACCCAAAACCCAGAATACTGAAGCCTAAGTCCCATTGATCTGAGTAGATTCGAGATGACTTAGGTGAAAGCTTGCTAGCCTTTTTATCTTGGAGAACTGCAATTCTCCTAGACAGTTAGAGTGTTGTTCTTCAGAGAGCGAAGAGTAATTGTCGCCTCGAAGTCCAGTTTGTCAAAGGTTTTGGTGATTTCCTCAATAATCAACCACGAGTGAAGAACTGACCAAGCTCAAGGAGTTTGGTGCAGTGGAGCAACGGACAGAGAGAGATTTTCTCCAGGTGTTCAATCACCAGTCCCTCCAACCAGACGTAGCGCTTTGCAGAGCGTGAACTGGTCGAACAAACATCGCCGAGTCTCAGTTCGTTTTACTTCAAGCATTACCTTATGTATTGCATTTGCTTCGCAGTTATGCTTCAATGGGTTTTGATTCACTGCATTTAGTTTCACTTCCATACTTCGCTGTTCCGCTTTACTTATGCTTCACTTCTTAGTTTCATGCGAAAATTTGAAGTGATCATTCAGCCCCTCCCCCTCTGATCACATACTTGGACTTTCAACCTTCTTATGTGATTAAACCTGCTTTTCTGAACCTTGTTATGAAAGATCAATTCTCTGGTGCTAGAGATGATGCTGCTTTGCACTTAAATAATTTTATTGAGCTTTGTGATATGCAAAAGTACAAAGAAGTAGATGGTGATATTGTTAAGCTTAAGATTTTTCCTTTCTCCTCGAGGGATGAAGCTAAAATCTAGTTTCAATCCTTGCCTAAGAATAGCATAGATTCTTGGGATAAATGCAAGGATGCTTTTATCGGGAAGTACTACCCCCTGCTAAGATTATCCAGTTGAAGAGCTTTATTATAAATTTTAAACAATTGGATAATGAACACGTTGCCCAAGCTTGGGAATGCATGAAATCTCTTGTTAAGAATTGCCCTACGCATGGTTTGACTACTTGGATGGTTATCCAGAATTTTTATGCAGGCTTGAACTTTACCTCGCAGAACTTGTTAGATTCGGCCGCGGGAGGAACTTTTATGTCAACTACACTTGGCGCTGCCACAAAACTTCTCGATGAGATGATGACCAACTATTCCCAATGGCACACCGAAAGAGCTCCAACAGGTAGGAAGGTAAACTCTGTCGAGGAGATCTCCTCCCTAAATTAAAAGGTTGACTTGATCATGTCTTTACTCACCAAGCAATCTTCTATTGATCCTCAAAATGTTCCTTTAAATTCTTTGATTGCTCAGGATCAAGTAGATGTGAACTTTATCTCTAGAAACAACTTCAACAACAATGCTTATAGGAGTAACTTTGGTAGCAATCCTAGACTGTTCCCCTCCAACAACTATGGGAACAACAACACTTATCCTAGCACCAAAAACTCCACTTCTGAATTAGAGAGTATGCTTAGCGACTTTATCACAACCCAAAAAGCTTTCAACAAAAGTGTAGTGGAAAAACTAGACAATCTAGATACCCTCTCGTCGAAGGTAGACAATTTAGCCCATTAAGTAGAATTGCTTAAAATTAGAACTTCACCCCTTGAGGAGAGGAAGGTCACTCCTATAAATGCTATCCAATTGCAAATTAATGAAAACATTAGGATGATGGATAAACTCAAAGAGAGATGGGCTAGAGAAAAGGAGGAGGAGGATAGCATTAAGAGCCTTCCTACACACCATACTGTTGCTACTATCCAAGTGGTTGAGGATATCCAAACTCTTAGCACCCAATGCACCCCTAGTCCCATAGGACCTATTAATGGTGATGCTATGACCTCAACCGTAGAAGAAGAAATTCCTATGACTATAGAAGCTACAAAACAAGTGAGCCTAAAGGACACCACTACCACTTTACTTGATAGTAGTTACCTTGATTTTGATTATTGCACTCTTTCTGAAGTTATTCGTTTCCTTCACAAGATGTCTACAGACCCCCACACTAGCACACTTAATCTTGCCTTCACGGAGCATATTACTAATGCTCTCATCAAAGCTAGGGAGGAGAAGCTTAGCGTAGAAGCCTCCAAACCTAGAAAGCTAGAAGATGGTTGGGATCCTATGATTAAAATTAAGTTGAATAAATTTTCTTGCTTTGATTTATGTGATCTTGGAGCTAGTACCTCTGTTATGCCCAAAAGAATGTATGATATATTTGAGTTGAAACCTTTTGATGCTTGTTCTTTTGGTGTTCGTCTCATCGATTCTTCCGTAAAGAAACCTTTGGGGAAGATAGATGATGTTCTTATCATTGTCAATGACAACTATGTTCCCGTTGATTTTACTATTATGGACATTGAATGTGAACCTTCTTGTCCAATTATTTTGGGACGTCCTTTTCTTCGCACCGTTGGTGCTGTTATTGATATGAAAGAAGGGATTATAAAATTTCAATTCCCTCTCAAGAAAGGTATGGTACACTTCCCTAGAAAAAATATTAAGTTGCCTTTTGAGTCCGTCACACGGGCTAGTTATTTTCTTGAAAAGACTAGATCTATTTGCATTAAGCCTAGCTAATGGCTTTAAAGAAGCGCTTTGGGAAGGCAGCCCGCAACGAATTTAGGATTTCCTTTTTGTTTTTCTTCTGTTTTAGTGGTTTCGATTATTGTTACTACTGTAGCAAATCATTGTATCTTTACTTTTCAAGCTTTGTGCCTTTTATAGCCTCATACGACAAGGGGAGTGAAAGTTGTGACATGTTGTCCAGAAAACAGATTCTGTCCTCGTGACTAGAAAAATCAAAAAAACATCCCAGTTCATATTTTTGAGCTGAATTTTTTACATAGCGTGCTCTATACATTTACGAAACTTTCGTATGTTTTGAGTTTTTTTATTTGAGTTGCAGAAGTATCCCTAAAAATTCATTTCTACCTGTTGGTCTGTTTTTCACAGGTTTTGTCCTGTTTTGCCTTTTCTTCGTTATGCAAACCTTAAGCTTGCTTTTTCTTTGCAAAAAACTTTTGGCACTCTTGAAAAACAGTAGATCTTCAAGATTATCTTTATTTCCAGTAGAGAAAAAATTATTTTATTATGGGTACTAACCTCGCTAATCAGATTATAGTTTTCAAGTGTGCAAGGGAAGATGATGAAAGAAGATTAAGAAGTGTCAATCGTTCAAGCTTGGGGATGCCCCCATGCATCCCCAAGAAATATTCAAGGAGACTCAAGCGTCTAAGCTTGGGGATGCCCCCGTGCATCCCCTTCTCCATCGACAATTATCAGTTCATCTCTCGTTTCACTATATTTTTATCGTTTCATGCGTTATGTGCTATTCTTGGAGCGTCTCGATATTAGGTTTTGTTTTTTAGTTTTCTTTAGCTTTGCTTGCTGTTCATAACAAGTTAGATCCCAGCTTTCTTTGTGTGGGAGAGAAACACACTCCACTTCCAAAATTTAGAACACAACATAGGACTTTTTCCTGCTTATCTTTGTTGTGTTTGTTCTTTATCTTTCCATAGCTGTTGTCATGCTTTGCTCTTAGCTTTCCTGTTTATCTTTTCAAAGAGCTTTTGTTTAGTTTGTTGCTGAAACTCTCTTGAGTTTTCATGTTTATCTTGTTTAGAGAGTTTGCCTGTTGCACTGAGTTTTGTGTCTTGACTTGAAGTAGGTAATTGAGGTTGCTATTCTTTTTGTAGTAGTAACTTGCAATAGTTTTGAGGTGTTGTCTTGGGTAATGTTTGGACTTTTGGTGTCAAGAGCTTTAGCCTATTAGTGATAGATGTCGTATTTTGGGCAACCGTGTTTATTTTCAAAAAACCTACAAATTAGTTGAGAACTCTAGCTGCTAGGTCGATCACTACTCTTCTGAGGGGTCGAATATTAGAGTACACTCATGTACCATGAGTCGATGATGCACAAGGATAACCAAACCCCCATATACTCCTCCTCGGGGTACTTGTCTCTTTGTGAACCTCCTTATTAGATTGAGAGTTACCGATAATAAGTGCATGAGTTCTTCGGACTAATGTGAGTATTCGAAAGTTGACACTTCCACCTTCCCATATTTTGCTAGCATCTCATGTGCCGTGCATTGATTTCTTCTCACTCCGAGAGTTAGCGTCCACTTTCGCCGGTACATCCAAACCCTTGGCATGATACGCTCTGTCATCATAAGCCTCCTTATATCCATCCTCAAAACAGCCACCATACCTACCTATCAAGGAATTTTCATAGCCTTTCCGAGATATATTGCCATGCAACATCCATCTTCTCATGACTTCATTTTCATGTCATACATGCTACTTGATTGATCGATGAGCCGCATGCTAGTTGGGCCTTGCCCTAATCATTTCTGCATGACGCGCTAGTATCATTGCATATCCTGCTACACTAGCAGAGGCATACATTTGCATACATCATGATAGTTACTTTTTCTTTATGATTCGAGTACTTTGTAAAGTGTGAAAGATCTTCTATACTTTTTTTAATATATAGAGTGTTGCCCCTAAAGTGAGGAAAAGATCCCAAAGAGGACAAAATTAAAAGATCCCAAAGTGGACAAATTAAAAGATCCCAAAGTGGACAAATTAAAAGATCCCAAAGAGGACAAATGAGAGTTAAATAGAAAAAGGCATTGAGGCCATCAAAAAATACAAAAATAAGAGAAAAAAAAGAGAGAAGGGGGCACACTCGTACTCCATCTTGTATCTTGTACTCCATAGAGATTATCATTCATGCATATAACTATGTGGGGACCTTCACACTATAGAACTTGGCTTGTATATTCCAATGATGAGCCTCCTCAAATGAGCTCTAGGTCTTCTTGAGAAAGCAAGTTGGATGCACCCCCACTAGTTCCATTGGATGCATGTGTAGAAATTTGTGAGTATTTAGATTTTTGATTGGTGGCTTCATTTGTGAGTATTTAGTAACTCTTGGTGATGTTCTTATGAGCTTGCATGCATGTGTAGAAATTTATTTTCCAAGTTTTGATGCAAGTTTGTGCCTTAGGTAAGTGAGTAGAGTAGTTTGCCTCAACTCACTTTGTTTAAATCCTTGTTTTTGTGAATTGTAAAAAAAATTCAGAAATGAGTTTCTTTGGAAAATCAAAGGGGTGGCTTGGGAAGAAGAAGCCCGAGCGCTCCGATCGAGTCACTAGAGCTGCAGCTTCACCCTCAGCAGTTAGGGTGAGTTACAATGAAGATCATGTATGCCTGGAGCTGTTGGAAGACACAAATCCAGCATGCGCAAGGATGTATCCATGCGATGATTTTCTTACACCTGCCGGAATTAAGGAGGAATTTTATGGCCTTTGTGCCAATGCAGGTTTGACACGGCTAGCTTTATGCCGTGTGGTACAATACAAAAAGCTTACCTCCTGTTTTGTCAACAGTTTTTGTTATAACCATGATGTTGGAACCGTTGAGTTCAAACTTTATAATGATCTCATAACCATGTCTTTGGCACAGTTTTGTGATATAATAGGTGTGTCGAACGTTGGTCAGACAGCTAAATGACCATGCAGCCTTCCGGGTTGAGGACCCTCTTCAACTCCCCTTGCTGCCAGGAGGAGACCGACATTCGGCGCACGAAGATTTACAGCATCTTGTTTCCACGCCTCAGGTATTTTGCGTATTTTTTTGCTAGAGGGGTGTTGGATCGTGACAACACGAGCAATGGTTCTGCACCAGATTTCTCTATTTATGCGAACGCCCTCTCTGGTAAGAATGAGTATAATGTGGGTGCCTTGATTGCTGATACGTCCAAAACGTATCTATAATTTCTGCTTGATCCATGCATCTTTTGAGTGATATTGCTATGATATTGATGAACTTCCATACACTTTTGATCATATTTGGACTAACCTATTAACTCAGTGCACCCCAGTGCCAGTTCCTATTTTCTGCTGTTTTTCTATTTCAGGTTTCCCCCTTATTAAAAGTACCAGAAAAATTCCGGGAAAAATATAGGAAAAATCAGCGTACCGGAAGCTTCGAGAAAATCCCGAGAGGGGCCAGTGGGCGCGGCCCACCCCTGGCCACGCTAGGGGGCGCCTGGAGCCCTTGGCCCACCTCTGGCTGCCCCCCTTTCTCCTATTTATTCCCCGTGACGAGAAACCCTCGGGGACGGAACCCTTTTTCGCGATCTCACCTCTGTCCCGCCGCCGCCGCGCTTCCAAGATCGGGAGCACTAGAAGACCTCTTCCCGGCACCCTGCCGGAGGGAGGAATCACCTCCGGGAGCTTCTCCACCACCATGGATGCTTCCCGGATGAACCGTGAGTAGTCCACCTTGGACCATGGGTCCATGATCAGTAGCTATGTGATGTTCTCCTCCCCTCTTTGTTCTTCATGGATTAGACCTCGTGAGCTGCCCTACATGATCGAGGAACATATGTAATCTTTCTGTTGTTGCTATGCTGAGTTTGCTCGGATCCGATGGATTATGAGATTATGTTCAGATTGTGATTGAGTTATATATTTGATTCTCTTCTTTTACATTTATGTTCTTGAGTAACTCTTGCATGTTCTCCGTTGTTGTTTATTGCTTTGGCCAAGTAGTAGGTAGTGACTCCAAGAGGGAGCGTTATACATGATTGTGGGTTCATGCCCCCCGATGACTAGCTTGAGTGACAGAAACATGAGTCTATGGGATGTGTTGTTTCCACAAGGGGGGAAACAACGGTTCTTGTACTTGCGGGTGCAAGGATTGTTTACTTTACGCGAAGTTCTTCAATGCAGTTGTCCGTTCCTTTGAGTTTACACTTTGGATGGGATTCGCAACTTAATACCAGCGAGATGTTCTGGATAGATATCTCAAGGTGGATTATTAGTGGGTACATGCAGATGGATTTCGGTCTACTTGTCTTGGCGTACTGCCCGTTCTTTTGAGCCTCTTCCTTTCTTTTTTGCATAATTAGCATTGGTTTGCGCACATAATCCTGTCAATTGCCCAGCTGTAATTTGTTTACCTCTCATGGCTATTTTATCGTCTTTTGGGAGATATACATCACTAGTGAACATCATGGGACCCCGGTCCATATATCCACCACTTTTACACTATCAATTTACTTTCAGTGTTTACTATTTCGTAGCTATCACTATCTATCATTATTATCCTTTGTGTTTTATCCTTTGTAAACAACAAGGCCACAGGAATTGACAACACCTCTGAACTCGTTGGGAGCAAAGCTATCTATGTGTGTGCAGGTCCAGGAGAAGCAAGTGATTATCTTCAAACGGCGCCTCACTTGCCGAACCACCTACTTGTCGACCTTGGAGTCCTACGGGAGACAATCTTAAAACCTCGGTGTCTTCACCGAGGGAAACTTGTCGTTACGCTACATCTCACCTTCCACTTGGGGTAACCAATGAGGGCGAGAAGTTATCTCGTGTATCAATTCCTCGGTGTCTTTTTACGAACAGTAACAAGGGCGATTTATATGGTGGCGTTTACGCCACACTTATCCTTGAGTCTCTTGAGCAAACCCCGCATCCTGATGATGTTCCCTTTTCATACGCGAGTCTCCATCTTGCGGCTATGAAGAGGCATAAGTTTGTTACCATGACTTCTCAGTTTGGTAACCTTGATTATATTTTGAGGTTTGAAAGGACTATTACTCGTGATATCCGTCTACCTGCACCACTTTTGTTTGATAACACTCGCAGGATCGGATGGTCCTTCAACGAAATTCAGTTTGTTGAGCTCTTGGCTAATTACCAGCCGCATAACCCCATGGAGGGGGTTGTGCCCGATGATGACGAGCATGGTGAGTTCCCACCTTTCCAGGTAGAGACCTTCCCCGAGCATGGCGAGGGATCTTCTTCCGCTTGGAGCGCAGGGCCTTCCATATGGGAGGATCCGAGGACTTCGGTGTACGCACCGGAGGGCTCATACAACTCCTGGACTTACCCTTACCCTGGAGAAGGAAGCTCCTGGGGGCAGTAGCTGCTACCAACTTAGGCCAAGAGCCTAAGCTTGGGTGAGTACGTGCCCTTCTCACCTTTCCATTGTATTATCCGTTTTTATTTTGTTCGCTTTGATCTTTTCGAAGTTTTTGCCCGCTCTTCTTTGTTCTTTTATTTTGCAAAAACAACAAAAAGATTTCTCTTTTTTCTCCTCTTTCGCTTAACCTTTGAAAAATCCAAAATATTTCCTTTTCTCTCTTTAGTTTGCTTTGTTGCGGAGTTCAGCTCGAGTCCGTTGTCAGAACCCTCTGTTAGGTAATGTGCTAGGATCAAAGTCACCTTGCATCATGTTAAAATTTTCAAAAGAAATCATTTGAAATCAAAATCAAACTCAAATGGGAGAAGGAACCCCCCCCCCCAGATGAATTAATTCAAAAGGCCAGAAATAAATCTTCTCCAAAAATTCATGTTATATTTTTGAAAAATCTTATAAATGAGTGTGATCACATTTCAAGTGATGTGGGACCCACCCCATGCTCATGGATTTTTCAAATATTCAAACAGAACCTTGGAATTAATCAAAAACCCCTATTTGATTAAAAATTCAAATGTTTTGAATTTTAAAAAGTGCCAAACTTTGCAAATGGCTAGTATATATTATTATAAGGCCATATAAAAAGTTTAAGCATTTTATAAATTGGTTTGCTATTTAATTAGCAGAGCCAAAAACAAATGTCAGAAGAAAAACGGAAAGAAAAAGGAAAAAGGAAAGTGGCCCACTTACCTGGGCCTCCTCGGCCCAACTTACCGCACCGTAGCCCAGGCCCGCTCCCCAGCTTGTCTTCTTCCAACGCGGCGGAAAGCTCCTCGGTGGCAGGCATGCCGCGGCCGCCACGCCACCAACCTGCCTTGAGGCCTCCCAGGCATCGTTATCCCGCCTGGAGACGCCTCTCATCCGTCCCGATCAATTCCCCCCCTCCTTAGCTTCCTCCTCCTCCTCCCGTGCTCGATTTCTTCGCCGCCCGAAGCTTCACCGGAGCACCCCGCCGTAGAAGACACGGCCACGGCGAGCTAGAGCTCCTGAGAGCTTTTCAAGAAGTTTCCCCATCTTGGACTCCGTCGCCATGCAGTAGATCAAGAGCTCGGACGCCCCCGAGCCGACGTATTCACCGAGACGCCGCCGGGCCCGCAAGAAATCATCGTCGATTACGTCGCCGTCGAGCCACCTCAGCCCTCGCCGCCATCTCCGTAGAGTTTCTGGTGAGCTCACGGTCAAAACCCCTCTGCTTGAGCCCCCAATCCGTGTCTCCTTCGTGTTCTGCCATGGAAGCCGGAGTACCTCGCCGCCACGGTCTTCATCGGCGAGCAACCGCTACACGTTCGAGCTTGAGACCATGTCCATCACCTCCGCCTTGATCGGCTGCTTCGAACGCGCCCACCGGTGGCTCAATTGGTGCACCGCAGCAAGATCCGCACCACGGCCGTGCTGCTGCCGCCGCCTTCTCTCGTCGCCGGCGTCCCTCCGGTGGCCCCCGTGGTCGCCTCGCCCTTCCCTGCGACGTGCGACTGCACGGGCTTCAATTTGGTGCAAGTGGCGCACCAAATGGTGGCCGGGAACTCCTTCCCGTGCAGCGCCGCCATGTTGTCGGTCACCGGCGTTTAGCCGCCGGCAGCCGTCGACGTGGCAGTGGTTAGGGGCTTAACCCCACCTGGGTTAAGTGACCCTGGGTCACTGCCAGTGGGCCCTGCCCCCCCCCCTAATCCCCTGGTTAGATTAAACTAACCGGGTTAATCAACCCAGAGGCTGACAGGCCGACCCCACTAGTCAGACCCCCCCCCCACGTCAGCTGACGCAACAGTGACGCAATAAAGACTTTTCCAGAATAAAAAGAAATCAGAGAAATTCCAGAAAATGATTTAAACTTTGGAAATTCATAGAAAATTCATCCTAACTCCAAATATAGCAAATAATATGTCTAAAATTATCAGAAAAATACAAGGATTCTGAATATGCACTTTGTTTTCATGTTTGACCATTTTAAAATGGGGGAACATTGAGAACAATGCATATGGAATTCATTTCAATTTAAATTGGAGTTTGAATTTGCAATTGTTTTGCAGTACACTCCTTTTAAATGGAAATTCCCCACACATCAGAAGCATATACATCAAGTTTCAACCTTCAACCATGTGATTGTGCATTGTATTTATATTGCTTCCTTGTTTGTTGTTTGTCGAGTAGAAGTGGAACCGGAACAGGAGGCAGCCCCCTTCGTTGAAGATCATGAACCCGAACCTCGTCAGCAAGGCAAGCAAACCCCCATTGATCATGTCGATAAAATCCCACTTCCCTCTCATGTCTCGCTTATGCATTGTATAGGATGATTACCATGCTACATTTCTACCGCATAGATGAACCCATTCCTTTGCATGACCTATCATTTGTCACAGTAGTAAGCAAACCACAATCCTAGCAAATGTAGGAGTTGATTGATATCATGTGGCCCCTGCAATTGTTACTGCTTATTGCATGCTTAGAGTGATACAATGATGTTACTGTTATGTGAGTCGGGATGGTAGTGATCATGATGATGATGGTGGAAATGTGTTGATGAATCTACCCTAATACAAGGTGAACGATGAGAGGCTGTGTAGGAGTACACAGTGGGTTGTCTCGTTGAACACCGCCCTAAGTCCGAGTTCTTCTGTGGTGATCCAAGATGAAGAGTACAACCACACATTGGGCTCACTGACCCCTCTCAACCTATTAACGCATCCCTTTCGATGTCCAGATGTAGCAATAGTTCGAAGTTCTGGTAGGTTTGTGGCCTGGCTGCTAAGTGAGAGAACGGCTCAACCGAGACCGGCTTATGCACCACGCACACATCATCTGGGTCCACTTCGGTAAACCGGCCGGGTTCACGATAGTGGTAGCCAACCCAGGTAGGCGGCTTTCTTGGACTAGATTGGCTACGAGGTAACAGTTGTGGTGAGCATCCTCGCTGACACCCCTTGAATGGTGTTGAGATCAAAGGCGGTAACTGATGATCATGTGTGTGTAGCGGTACACCCCTGCAGGGTTAACAAAACTATTCGAATAGCCGCGGCCGCGGTTAAGGACTGCTTGGAAAGCTTAGCTTGATTATTAGACAACTTGAACTGGATACTTATAAAACTTACCAAGATAAGCGTGAGTGCTATGGTGTGCTTTCTCGTGGGGAAGTCGAGGAAGGCACCATAGTGGTGTAATTGGTTGGAGAATGTAGTGGACTCGTGTACGCTTCTTACCTCAAGTCTGGTACTCGTAGTTTAAGACTAGCCAAGTCAAAGCTGGCACTTCTGCAGTTGAACCCCACCTCCCTTTACCTTGATACATGTGCATGAGTAGTATAGCTCCTATGTAAGTCTTGCTGAGTACGACTTTGTACTCACGTTTTCTTATTCTATGTTTTAGATGAACCCACTGACCCCGAAGGTGGCTTCTTCATCGAGCTCGACGACTGAAGACCAAGCTAGTATAGTCCCGGTCAGACGACTGGTTCCCTCGTGGAGGGCTTGTCTTTAAATAAGGCTTCTTAAGCCATTTTTTAAACTTGTCTGTACTCAGACCTACTTTTCTTCCGTTTGTCTGTTGTAATGTTGGATCACATGCTTGTGATCTCTGTGTGCACTCTGTGAGATTTATCAATAAAATGTATACTTTGTAGAGAATTGCAATGATACCTGCTGTTCATACAAGGCATGTGTGCTGCGTGTATGTTTATAACATGCATGTCTTTGTATGGGTTTTCGAGACCTTAGTTGTGATCTGGCTGGCGGTCTTTTATACACCAAGTGGCCCTTAGATGAGCGCAGCTTGGGGCATCGCGATGCGATTGTGCGAGACTCTGTCTCGTGCACACTTTGATGTATGATCGAGCCCGCCCTAGACCCCGACTAAGTGATCGGGCTGGAGTAAGTCTATGTAAGAGTTATGAGATAGTCGATAGTATGGTTGAGGCGACTTGTCTATGAATATGGGAGTTCATCACCCATATCATTTAGACTTGTGTGCGGACGATGAGGACCCATCTCAGTTGATCATCCGGCCTGGATGGGATGCCTCTCACGTACGATGCTGTCCGACAACGTTCTGTGCTTGGCCTTGTCTGCTTAGACAAGTGGGTACGGTTCTCGGCTCTCCATATGACTATGTCGTAGCGGGACTTGCATACGCTAACCCCGGGTCCCGACAGACTTGGTATGAGAGCAGGACTGCCTGTAGGATTATCAGCCTTGGCTGAAGTCGAGTCTAGCTTGCTATAGTTATATAGTTACTCTGGGTACATAAGGGAACAACGTAAGGCTTCTTTTTTCTCCTTACCCTCATTGTTCTGAGTTCTGAGTCGCCCTCATCTTGTTCTACGGGAAGATAGGACTAGGCTCACCTCTGTCTGATTAGAACATCTCGTTGTTTGCTTCCTTGTAGTCGTAGGAAGGTTGTGTTCGGTTCGTTAGAGTTGTTGTGCTTCCTGATTTCTTACATCGTATGTAAGTGTTGTTTCTACATTGCAAGAAAAGACATTTCTTACAATTACAGCCGTTATGCTGCCCGAGTCATTCCAAGTTTCTTCATAATCTGATGCATTTGCAAACTCCTTCTTTCTGTTTCAGATGGCGGATCTTCCCCCTCGGCAGATTGTTCGTCTGACCCGGTGCCTCGATGTGCGTGGGCATCTAGCCATGCTCACCGAGATGATGTCCTTCATTGGCTATGGATGGTATCCTGAGTACACCGTTGAGGAGCAGTTCCTTGACTTCAACCAGACTCAGTTCCACTGCACTGTCAGGATTTACCCGCACCACATTGGAGTTTCTCAGCATGTCCTTTTTGGGCATGGCATTGGTGTCACCGAGAACATGGCTGTGCAGGATGCTGCATACTCATGTATTACCCTGCTGAGAGAGGAGCATGCACTGCTTGCAGGATCACCTTTCCGCTATATCCCTGCTGCACTTCCAGGAGAAGAGGGGTATTACACCGGATTGTACACAGATCACTCCCTGGAGGACACTTTGCTTCAGATCACTGCTCGGCACGCTTGTGATAGAGATCGTGATGCACGCGCCCTTCGTTTTGAGCTTCACGCCACCCGTGCCCGTCTGTATCGAGCACTTTCACTTCTGTCTCCTTTTGTGAGTGTTGGATCAGTGGAGTATGATGCTATCTACCCAGCCAGGACACAGATGCCTTCTCGAGTTGCTTGGCCCGAGATTGGAGGCATTTTTCCACCCCGTGGTCCTCTGCTTCCACCCTACGCTGGACCTAGGCCCCATCCTTGCCCAAATGGATATCAGGGTCCACAGGCCTCCGTGTTTTCCGATGTCACCTTTAGCTACCGGGTTACGCGGGTAACTTTTACGAGGACTACTATGGAGATGGAGATGAGTGAGACCGCCTGTGGTCTTACTTTAGTGAGGATGTAGTAGTATCCTAGTATATTGTACGCAAGGTGTTCTAAGTTCCAGAGGCTTAGATAAATAATGTATAGGAAGTCAGATTGCCTCTGAAGGATGTATCATCTTCATCACGTTTGTATTAGCTTGGCGCTTGTACTAAAACGATGTATGGTTTGTATGACAGCTTGTGAATATATGGCTTGTATGCTTTTATCACCATGTTGTCAAGATGATTACTTCCTTTGCTCTGTAATTCTTCCAGTACTTCAATACCTTGTTTAGACTCTTCCAATCAACTCGGTTTGACTTTGGTTTTCACCTTCAGGATGTCTCAAGGAACCCGTGGCCAGCTTGGTCGTGCCCATGGTCCTGGGAATGAACCGGAGGAAGGCAACCTTCCACCCCCACCCACGATGGCTCAGGTTCTGATGGAGGTTGAGAGGAACCGCCGAGACTCTCACCATTTTCTGGAGGTCATTGCCCGCAACACCACTCAGCAGCGCAACTAGTTGGTGTCCTTGAACGACTTCATCCGGCTTCATCCCCCGGTCTTCAGTTACTCCACCGAGCCCCTTGACGCCGATGACTGGCTTCGCAGCATCGAGAGGAAGCTTCAGGCAGGCCATGTTTGCAGATGGCGACAAGGTCAGCTATGCCACCTATCACCTTGAGGGTGCAGCTAGCTCTTGGTGGGAGAATTTCCTGAACATGCGTCCCGTAGGACCGCCCACATCTTGGGATGAGTTCTGCACTTCCTTCTGCGAGCACCACATTCCAAAGGGTCTTATGGACCGCAAGCGTGAGGAGTTCTGCAACCTCACCCAAGGCAGAAGGACTGTTGACAAGTTTAGTCGTGAGTTCAACCGACTGGCTCGTTATGCTACTGAAGAGGTCTCCACCGACTCCAAGAAGCAAGAGAGGTTCCGTCGTGGACTCAATTCTGGACTCCATCGTGAGCTCAACCTGCATGACTTTGACCCCTTCCAGGTCCTTGTCAACAAAGCCATCAAGGCAGAGGACATGAACACCCCCAATGACTTCCGCAAGCACCCTAGGGATAATGGTTCATCCAGTTCAAGCTCTCAGAAGCGCAAGATCTGGATCCCCAACAGTATGTTTCGCAAGAACAACCCACTGAGGCCATCCTATGTGGTGCCTCGTCCCCCAGCTTCGTTCCACCCAGTTCCACCAAACAACCTAGCTCCACGCACTGTGTTTGGAGCCTGCTACAAGTGTGGACAGGCAGGAAACTACTCCCGCGAGTGTCCCCAGAACCAGCTCCAGAATCAGAATGCTCCACCCCGTTCCGGAGGCAACAACAATGGTCGTGGCAAGCCACCCCAGAAGGTCTACACCACCAAACCCGCTCCTCCCGCCACTCGTGGACGTGTGAATCACATTGCCTCCAAAGACACTGACGACACCACTGACGTCATTCTTGGTACGCTCCCAGTCAATTATGTTCCTACTTCCGTTCTTTTCGACCAGGAGCATCTTATTCATTCATGTCGGAAAGTTATGCACTTCGTCATGAGTTATCCTTTGTTGAATTGTCCACCCCAATGATTATTCAAACTCCAGGGTCAAGATGGCAAACTAATAGAGTAAGCCATGGTAATCAAATTGCAATTGAGGGTTTAGTATTCCTTGCTTCACTCATAGCCCTCAAGTCTTCAGACATTGATGTAATCCTTGGCATGGATTGGCTATCAAGGCAGAATGCCTACCTTGATTGCAAAGGCAAATCAGTGAAACTCACCCACCCTTCAGGCAAGACAGTCAACTACACCTCACCCAGAACAAGAACCCAAGTGCATTCTTTGAATGTACTTCCCCTTCCCGACCATGAAGATGTTCCGGTGGTTCGTGACTTCCCGGATGTCTTTCCTGAAGAGTTGTCGGGCATGCCACCCGACAGATGTGTAGAGTTTATAGTGGATCTTGTGCCAGGAACCGCACCAATTTCCAGACGACCATACAAAATGGCCCCACGTGAGTTAGCTGAGCTTAAACCCCAACTGGAAGCTTTGTTGAAAAAGGCTTCATCCGCCCTAGCTCATCGCCATGGGGTTGCCCCGTTCTGTTCGTAACGAAGAAAGATGGAACAGAAAGGATGTGCGTAGACTATCGCCCGCTAAATCTAGCGACGATGATGAACAAGTACCCACTGCCCAGGATCAATGATCTTTATGATCAACTTGCTGGATCCTCTGTCTTCTCCAAGATGGATTTGAGATTAGGCTATCATCAAATCAAAATCCGAAATGAGGACATTCCCAAAACGGCTTTTACTACTCGTTATGGTCTTTACGAGTACACTGTCATGTCCTTTGGTTTAACCAATGCCCCCGCCACTTTCTCGCGCATGATGAATTCGATCTTCATGGAGTACTTAGATAAATTTGTTGTAGTTTATCTCGATGACATTCTCATCTACTCGAAGAACGAAGAAGAACATGCCGAACACCTAAGGCTGGTATTGATGAAACTTAGAGAGCATCGCATGTATGCTAAATTCTCCAAGTGTGAATTTTGGCTACCAGAAGTGACCTACTTAGGCCACGTGATTTCTGCAAAAGGCATTGCTGTGAATCCCGAGAGAGTTCAGGCCGTCCTTGACTAGACTCCACCTGAATCGGTTAAGCAAGTTAGGAGTTTTCTTGGCCTCGCCAGCTATTGTCGCCGCTTCGTCGAGAACTTTTCTAAAGTTGCAAAGCCTCTAACTGAACTCCTCAAGAAAGATAAGAAATTCCTATGGACTCCCAAGTGCGAGGAAAGCTTTCAAGAGCTAAAAAGAAGATTGACTTCTGCACCCGTACTTGCGCCTCCAGACACCAAAAAGGATTTTGAGATCTTTTGTGACGCGTCACGGCAAGGGTTAGGATGCATACTTCTGCAAGATAGACATGTGGTAGCTTATGCTTCACGCCAGTTGCGGCCACATGAGGAGAACTATCCTACCCATGACCTTGAACTCGCTGCCGTAGTTCATGCCCTAACAACTTGGCGACATTACCTCCTTGGTAATCGTTGTGAGATCTATTCCGACCACCAAAGCCTCAAATACATTTTCACCCAGCCAGATCTTAATCTCATGCAAAGACGCTGGATTGAGTTGATAAAATATTACGACGTAGGAATTTCTTACACCCCAGGAAAAGCCAATGTCATGGCTGATGCACTAAGTCGTAAGTCGTATTGTAACAACCTCATGTTACAACAGTATCAACCCCTTCTTCATGAGGAATTTTGCAAACTCAATCTTGAGATTGTTCCTCATGGCTATCTTTCTACCTTGGTGGCGAAACCAACTCTTTAGGATCAACGCATAGTTGCCCAAAGGCGTGCACGAGGTGTTCGCCGGATCAAGGAGAACATTGCTAGCGGAGTTGCTAAATGTTTCTCCACAGATAGAAAGGAGCGGTATTCTTTGAAAATCGTTTGGTAGTACCTAAGAATAGGGAACTAAGGCAACTCATCCTCAAGGAAGCCCATGACACACCCCTCTCGATTCATCCCGGTAGCACAAAAATGTACCGAGATGTACGCCAGAGATTTTGGTGGACCAGGATGAAGAGAGACATTGCTCAATTTGTTGCCGAATGTGATGTTTGTCGTCGCATTAAGGAAGAACATCAAAGACCTACTGGTACACTTCAACCTTTGTCTATTCCCGAGTGGAAATGGGACAAAGTCGGTATGGATTTCATCACCGGCTTTCCAAAAACCCAGAAAGGAAACAATGCCATCTTCGTTGTCATAGATAGGCTTTCCAAAGTTGCTCACTTCCTTCCGGTTCGCGAGTCTATAACTGCTAGCCAGTTGGCGGACTTGTACGTCTCTAAAATTGTATCCCTTCACGGTGTTCCTTTGGAAATCAATTCTGATCGTGGTAGCCTTTTCACCTCTAGATTCTAGGGAAGCTTTCAGAATGCTATGGGAACTCATCTCTCCTTTAGTACAGCTTTCCATCCTCAGTCTAGCGGTCAAGTCGAAAGGGTTAACCAAATTCTCGAAGACATGCTCAGAGCTTGTGTTATCTCATTCGGAAAGAATTGGGAGAAGTCTCTGCCATTCGCCGAATTTGCTTATAACAATAGTTTTCAATCTAGTCTGAACAAGGCTCCTTTTGAACTCCTATATGGACGACGATGTCGAACACCCCTAAATTGGTCAGAAACCGGTGAAAGACTATTCTTTGGACTGGATATGATCAAGGAAGCAGAAGAGCAAGTTCGCATTGTTCGTGATCAATTGAAAGCAGCCCAGTCTCGTCAGAAAAGCTACTATGATCGTCATCATAGGCAAGAGAGCTACAATCTGGATGAGAAGGCTTACCTTCGGGTTACTCCTCTGAAGGGAACCCAACGTTTCGGTATCAAAGGCAAGTTGGCCCCACGTTACATCGGACCTTTCCGCATTCTTGCTAAACGTGGAGAAGTTGCCTACCAACTTGAACTACCCCCGCACCTTTCCCGAGTACATGATGTATTCCATGTGTCCCAACTCAGGCGTTGCTTCAAGGACCCCATCCGCGAAGTCGACCATGAAACGCTTGATCTCCAAGATGACCTTTCTTATCGAGAATACCCCGTTCGTATACTTGATTCCGCAGAACGTGTCACTCGTCGTCAGAAGATTAAATTTCTGAAAGTGCAATGGTCACACCACTCTGAGACAGAAGCCACGTGGGAAAGAGAAGACTGTCTCTGTACCGAGTATCCCTCCTTCCTCCCGCAGACTTCTGAATCTCGAGACGAGATTCTGTTGAGTGGGGACGATTTGTCAGAACCCTCTGTTAGGTAATGTGCTAGGATCAAAGTCACCTTGCATCATGTTAAAATTTTCAAAAGAAATCATTTGAAATCAAAATCAAACTCAAACGGGAGAAGGAACCCCCCCCCCAGATGAATTAATTCAAAAGGCCAGAAATAAATCTTCTCCAAAAATTCATGTTAGATTTTTGAAAAATCTTATAAATGAGTGTGATCACATTTCAAGTGATGTGGGACCCACCCCATGCTCATGGATTTTTCAAATATTCAAACAGAACCTTGGAATTAATCAAAAACCCCTATTTGATTTAAAATTCAAATGTTTTGAATTTTAAAAAGTGCCAAACTTTGAAAATGGCTAGTATATATTATTATAAGGCCATATAAAAAGTTTAAGAATTTTATAAATTGGTTTGCTATTTAATTAGCAGAGCCAAAAACAAATGTCAGAAGAAAAACAGAAAGAAAAAGGAAAAAGGAAAGTGGCCCACTTACCTGGGCCTCCTCGGCCCAACTTACCGCACCGCAGCCCAGGCCCGCTCCCTAGCTTGTCTTCTTCCAGCGCGGCGGCAAGCTCCTCGGTGGCAGGCATGCCGCGGCCGCCACGCCACCAGCCTGCCTGGAGGCCTCCCAGGCATCGTTATCCCGCCTGGAGACGCCTCTCAGCCGTCCCGATCCATTCCCCCCCCCCTCCTTAGCTTCCTCCCCCTCCTCCCGTGCTCGATTTCTTCGCCGCCCGAAGCTTCACCGGAGCACCCCGTCGTAGAAGACGTGGCCACGGCGAGCTAGAGCTCCTGAGAGCTTTTCCAGAAGTTTCCCTGTCTTCGACTCCGTCGCCATGCAGTAGATCAAGAGCTCGGACGCCCCCGACCCGACGTATTCTTCACCGAGACGCTGCCGGACCCGCAAGAACTCATCGTCGATTACGTCGCCATCGAACCACCTCAGCCCTCGCCGCCATCTCCGTCGAGTTTCTGGTGAGCTCACGGTCAAAACCCCTCTGCTTGAGACCCCAATCCGTGTCTCCTTCGTGTTCGGCCATGGAAGCCGGAGTACCTCGCCGCCACGGTCGTCATCGGCGAGCAACCGCTACACGTTCGAGCTTGAGACCCTGTCCATCACCTCCGCCTTGATCGGCTGCTTCGAACGCGCCCACCCGTGGCTCAATTGGTGCACCGCAGCAAGATCCGCACCACGGCCGTGCTGCTGCCGCCGCCTTCGCTCGTCGCCGGCGTCCCTCCGGTGGCCCCCGTGGTCGCCTCGACCTTCCCTGCGACGTGCGACTGCACGGGCTTCAATTTGGTGCAAGTGGCGCACCAAATGGTGGCCGGGAACTCCTTCCCGTGCAGCGCCGCCGTTTTGTCGGTCACCGGCGTTTAGCCGCCGGCAGCCGTCGACGTGGCAGTGGTTAGGGGCTTAACCCCACCTGGGTTAAGTGACCCTGGGTCACTGCCAGTGGGCCCTTCCCCCCCCCCCTAATCCCCTGGTTAGTTTAAACTAACTGAGTTAATTAACCCAGAGGCTGACAGGCCGACCCCACTGGTCAGACCCCCCCCCCACGTCAGCTGATGCAACAGTGACGCAATAAAGACTTTTCCAGAATAAAAAGAAATCAGAGAAATTCAAAAAAATGATTTAAACTTTGGAAATTCATAGAAAATTCATCCTAACTCCAAATATAGCAAATAATATGTCTAAAATTATCAGAAAAATGCAAGGATTCTGAATATGCACTTTGTTTTCATGTTTGACCATTTTAAAATGGGGGAACAGTGAGAACAATGCATATGGAATTCATTTGAATTCAAATTGGAGTTTGAATTTGCAATTGTTTTGCAGTACACTCCTTTTAAATGGAAATTCCCCACACATCAGAAGCATATACATAAAGTTTCAAACTTCAACCATGTGATTGTGCATTGTATTTATATTGCTTGCTTGTTTGTTGTTTGTCGAGTAGAAGTGGAACCGGAACAGGAGGCAGCCCCCTTCGTTGAAGATCCTGAACCCGAACCTCGTCAGCAAGGCAAGCAAACCCCCATTGATCATGTCGATAAAATCCCACTTCCCTCTCATGTCTTTCTTATGCATTGTATAGGATGATTACCATGCTACGTTTCTACCGCATAGATGAACCCATTCCTTTGCATGACCTATCATTTGTCACAGTAGTAAGCAAACCACAATCCTAGCAAATGTAGGAGTTGATTGATATCATGTGGCCCCTGCAATTGTTACTGCTTATTGCATGCTTAGAGTGATACAATGATGTTACTGTTATGTGAGTCAGGATGGTAGTGATCATGATGATGATGATGGAAATGTGTTGGTGAATCTACCCTAATACAAGGTGAACGATGAGAGGTTGTGTAGGAGTACACAGTGGGTTGTCTCGTTGAACACCGCCCTAAGTCCGAGTTCTTGTGTGGTGATCCAAGATGAAGAGTACAACCACACATTGGGCTCACTGACCCCTCTCAACCTATTAACTCATCCCTTTCGATGTCCAGATGTCGCAACAGTTCGGAGTTCTGGTAGGTTTGTGGCCTTGCTGCTAAGTGAGAGAACGGCTCAACCGAGACCGGCTTATGCACCACGCACACATCATCTGGGTCCACTTCGGTAAATCGGCCGGGTTCACGATAGTGGTAGCCAACCCAGGTAGGCGGCTTTCTTGGACTAGATTGGCTATGAGGTAACAGTTGTGGTGAGCATCCTCGCTGACACCCCTTGAATGGTGTCGAGATCAAAGGCGGTAACTGATGATCATGTGTGTGTAGCGGTACACCCCTGCAGGGTTAACAAAACTATTCGAATATCCGCGTCCGCGGTTAAGGACTGCTTGGAAAGCTTAGCTTGATTATTAGACAACTTGAACTGCATACTTATAAAACTTACCAAGATAAGCGTGAGTGCTATGGTGTGCTTTCTCGTGGGGAAGTCGAGGAAGGCACCATAGTGGTGTAATTGGTTGGAGAATGTAGTGGACTCGTGTACGCTTCTTACCTCAAGTCTGGTACTCGTAGTTCAGGACTAGCCAAGTCAAAGCTGGCACTTCTGCAATTGAACCCCACCTCCCTTTACCTTGATACATGTGCATGAGTAGTATAGCTCCTATGTAAGTCTTGCTGAGTACGACTTTGTACTCACGTTTGCTTATTCTATGTTTTAGATGAACCCACTGACCCCGAAGGTGGCTTCTTCATCGAGCTCGACGACTGAAGACCAAGCTAGTATAGTCCCATTCAGACTACTGGTTCCCTCGTGGAGGGCTTGTGTTTAAATAAGGCTTCTTAAGCCATTTGTTAAACTTGTCTGTACTCAGACCTACTTTGCTTCCGTTTGTCTGTTGTAATGTTGGATCACATGCTTGTGATCTATGTGTGCACTCGGTGAGAGTTATCAATAAAATGTATACTTTGTAGAGAATTGCAATGATACCTGCTGTTCATACAAGGCATGTGTGCTGCGTGTATGTTTATAACATGCATGTCTTTGTATGGGTTTTCGAGACCTTAGTTGTGATCTGGCTGGCGGTCTTTTATACACCAAGTGGCCCTTAGATGTGCGCAGCTTGGGGCATCGCGATGCGATTGTGCGAGACTCTGTCTCGTGAACACTTTGATGTATGATCGAGCCCGCCCTAGACCCCGACTAAGTGATTGGGCTGGAGTAAGTCTATGTAAGAGTTATGAGATAGTCGATAGTATGGTTGAGGCGACTTGTCTATGAATATGGGAGTTCATCACCCATATCATTTAGACTTGTGTGCGGACGATGAGGACCCATCTCAGTTGATCATCTGGCCTGGATGGGATGCCCCTCACGTACGATGCTGTCCGAGAACGTTCTGTGCTTGGCCTTGTCTGCTTAGACAAGTGGTTACGGTTCTCGGCTCTCCATATGACTATGTCGTAGCGGGACTTGCATACGCTAACCCCGGGTCCCGACATTTGTGATGGCATTTGCACTTGATTATATTCTCCTATGTTCAATCGTGCAAGTGACAAGGCAGTAATAAAGAAGATCGACGGATGGGATGCAACAAGGAAAACTGGTATGAACTCTTTTTTTTTCTACTTTTGTACATATACTTGTACTTATGATTTAGAGACCAGCTTGTAGCGACATAGTGCTATCTTTACAATGCTTGCCCAGTGTTCATGCTTTCTTTGTGGCTAATCCCAAATAGCTAGAGTGCATAATGTGTTGTTGAAATGATTTACATGTATTGCATTGTTCACGGTTTGGCGTACTGAAGTGGTATTTCCCTTTGGAGAATTCTTGGATTGACTTGGCACATGCTTACACATGTTTATGACTGAAAAGTCTACTATGCCTTGATGATCTTTGAATTTCAGAATAGTCATGTCATTTTTCTGCCTGATTCAATGTTACTTTGTTGCTCTGTATGATTAGGAATGTTATTTCTCTCTAGTTGGTCGCTTCCCAGTCTTTTGCTAGCCTTCGCTCGCACTAAGCGGATTTCTTCTTGTGCATCCAAAATCCTTGAAACCAGTTTTTCCATATGAGTCCACCATACCTTCCTATGTGGTATTTACCGGCCACCCTAACGAAGACTTTCTTGTACCATCTCCAAATTATTGAAAAGCACTCATGTTTTGTGCCTCTATTTTAGCTCATGAGGAAGTGGTAGGTAATTCATGACCGTCTTATGTTAGACATGTTTTATTCCGGGATTGCATGTCTAATCTGCAAACCCCTAATACGAGGAGGGACTGACATGAGTGCGCCTAGATCACAAAAGGTAATCACAACCAACAAACCCTCCTTCACGCTTTGTCTATGAGAAATCAGAAAACGTTGGCAGTGATAAACTGTAACAGCCCAGTTTTCACAAAAATTAAAAATTTTGTTTTCGGTGTGAATTGTCTGATTTGTTTGCGGTGTTTGCATCCCCGATTTATCGATCGGCGATTATTTTCCACCCTCTTATCTCGTACCGGACGGAGACCGACCCTTGCAACCATGACACTCGACCTTTGCGACACCGGGTTTCACCCGATCACCGTCGCGAAAACCGCACGAGACCAGCCGCAGCCAACGGAACGAAAACCCCATTTAATAATTAAACGGGATATTTTTATAGCGCGCCGGAAAGTGTTCTCGGAACGGTTCCAGCGCAAGGTGAACGCCTCCAGCTTGACGCGCTGATCGCGCAGTTCGAAGTTTTACCCGAATCGGAGGTACTGCGGACCCCTGGCGGTCAGAAACGCGAGCACCGCGCGTGCGAGAGAAAAACCGGTGATGTTTTTGCAAACAGCCAGCCACCTGTGCTATATAAAGACCACCACACTCCCACCCATTTCTAGGATTTCCCTAGTCCAATTTTGCAGCCACACCCCCCCAGATCTGCTCCAATTTTCGCACAAAACACCCCCAGATCTGAAACCCTAGCTCCAGTTGCTCTCGGCCGTCCGATCGGGCGATCGTAGGGCTCCGGGCGCGCCATGTCACCGGTTGGGGGCTCCCAGCCCGAGCTCCTCTCCTCTCTCCTCCCGCAGGCCGCGCCGGGCGCCTCCACGGCCGCAGCCGCCGGCGGGCAGCCACGGGCCGCCGCACCTCCGCAGGTCTCCTCTTCCCCCGCGCCCGGCCCCTTCTTCCCTCTCCTCCCCGGCCCTCTCACCTCGTCGACTCCCGCTCCAGGTCTGCGCCGCCGCCATGGATGGCGAGCTCGAGCTCGCGCCGACCTGTTCTCCTCGCCGAGCTCGGCTCGCGCCCAAGGCCGCCACCGACGCCCCTCCGGTCGGTTCCAAGCCGGTCGCCGCCCTCCTGCCACGCTGCTTCCCCACCCCCTCGTCGTCTCGTCGCGCGGCCGGCCGGCGAGCCACCAACGCCGCCGTCGGCATCCCCGTGCGAGATCGGGAACGGCCCGATCTGTCCGCCTCCCCAGCCGCCATGGCCACGTGGGCCCCGAAGCCTCCAAGGCCCAACGCCTCCAGGCCAGATCCAGCCCAGGCCAGCCACCTCCAGGCCAGATGGGCCACGGCCCAGAGGTCCAGCGCCCCCTTTCCTTTTTTTTCGCATTGGAGCTGGGCTAGGCCCAGTTGAGCTAGTTTCGGCCCGTATAGTTTTTTTTTTGCTAGGTTTTATTTATTTATTTAGGCAGATTGTATTGTTTTATTGTGGTGCCCGTAACTTTTCACCGGTAGCTCCGATGGAGACGCTTTCTACATGAAAGTTGCTCCGTTTTGCGCGTAGTTTATTAAAATGTTGCTTGTTGCCATGTTCGAGCTTGTTTACTTGCTGTTTACCTGCTAATTACACTGCCTGCCACTGTAAACTGTAATTGCTATAACTTTTTAACCGTTGCTCTGTTTAAAATGGTCTTTATATGTAACTTGACTAGAATTGCATGTAGATTGTGTTTTTGCTGGTCTTGCTTGCTAATAAATAATAAAATATTGTTTAGGACAAAACAGTACCAAATGCAATATTTATCGTGGGGTCCGTAATAGTTGGCATGTCTAGGATTTCACCCCACTTAAATTGACTAGATTAGATAGTTTATTTATGCTTCACCTCTTGCCATGTTTGTGTGTTATGCCATGCTTCTGTGTTGTGCCATGTTAACAACCTTTGTTGATCACCTATAGCTAAACAACTTGAACCATCGTAAAACGTGCGGTATCGTCGTGTGTGACGAGTACTCCACTTAACCTGTTAGTAACCGCTCTCGACGGTAGGTGCGATGTCTCGTGTTACCTTCTTGTTGATGCTTGCTCGTGTTTGCCTCGTAGTAATAGAGTGATTGCTCGTTGCTCAGCCCCTGCTTAGTATGCATGCTTAGGATGCTACGATGTTACCCTGTTACTCCTTGGTTTGGGATATCATATTATTATATTGTTGTTGATGATATGATTATTATTATAATGTTGACTATATTCGACGAAGGATGGAAGGTCTAGGCTATCCCGCCCCGACGCTTTGTTTCATTCGAGTCACCTAGGATCCGAGTTCCGGGTATTGGTTTTAAGACTGAGCGTGCCTAACCGCGTGTGGGATTTTATGGGGTCCCCTTTTCTTACCTACCTAGCTTCAAACATTTCTAGTGGTGGCCCAAGATGATTTACCATTTGAAACCGTGTGTGTGCTGGTCGGCCGCCAGTTGTTTACAAACCAACCTGGACCAGTGAGGACTTAGTTCCCTTGCTGGCCCACCTTGTTAGCCTGAAGACCCGGTGTCCCATGTGTGATTAACCGGCTATCCAAACCTGCGACAGACGGTTGAGACCAGATCGAGAGCGCGGCCGGCTCCTGAGATGGATGTCGACTCACCGGGGGCCACCCGGATTTGTTCGTTGTTAGTTAGAGGGACCTGTCGTTTCGGATCTCTTGGAACTAAATCATAAAATGGTTGCCTGTGATGGGTAGAAACTGAGAGAGATGGACGTGCGTGCGGAGCCTCGTAATGGGCAGTTGGTACACCCCTGCAGGGTTAAATCTTTTCGAGAAGCCATGTCCACGGTTATGGACGACTTGAGACCTACTCCTTGTTCATAGACAACAACAACTGATGATAATCTTAATATAACTTGATCAACGTGTGTGTGTGTGCCTTGACTGCTTCTTCTTCGTCGGGATGCGAAGAGGAGGACAAGGATAGGATAGGTGTTATGCTTGCGTAGTAGTTGATAGCAAGACTTGTTGGAGGCGATTCCTCATCGAATGCTTGGCTTCTTATCTTACTCTCTAGATCGTTAGCCACTTCATAAATGCTAGTGCGGCAGCAACCTCACCACTTACCCCTTCCTTACCGTAAACTACTAGTTGTCCTAGAATGACGAGTGATGAAGTCCTTGCTGGGTCAGATGACCACTACAGTTGGATGTTGAGTACCTCTGTACTCATGATACTACCCCCAAACTCTTTTCAGGGTTCTTGATCGACGACAGGTATGGTGATCGACGTTTCACGTGGAGACTCGACGACGACTAGTTAGGCGGATCCCGGCGGAGGGCCTGGACCCGTGTGGTTATGGGATCGATGTTCTTCTCTTTGCCACTAGGCATTGCTTTTAGTCTGTACTCAGACATATATCTTCCGCTGTTGTATTGTATTTGAGGCAGTTGTATGCCGATTGTATGAGATGCTGTATCCTTGTATCTGTAATGTTGTGATATCATGTTGGAAATCCGGGGCATATGGCTTTGTCATATGTCGCGGTGGGACCGATATGTGCTTCGTCCCCGGATCTGGGTGGAAACACCTAGATCTGGAACAGTACCGCATATCGGGCCTTACAACTTGCTATCAGAGCCTTACCGACCGTAGGATCCCTCTCTGGCCGAAGTCGAGTCTAGACAAAAACTATTTTGTAGTTACTAAGTTAGTTATCGGAGAGTAGAAATCTTTTTGCTCCTTAACCTTGCTCTGGTCAGGACAAGTGTCGTAAGTGTTTTAT
Organism: Bromus sterilis; assembly: GCA_950022295.1. Classification (NCBI taxonomy): domain Eukaryota; kingdom Viridiplantae; phylum Streptophyta; class Magnoliopsida; order Poales; family Poaceae; genus Bromus; species Bromus sterilis. Next base: position 337,324,173 of record OX465596.1, on the reverse strand, counting down.
TCTCGCCTTATCACCTTCAAACTCTAGGATCTCGAGTGTGTGGAGTTTGGAATAGTTACAATGCCTTGCTTGCAGCGTATTGTCTCGATTCCGAGCTCAGGTGGGAATTCCTGTAGTACCTTTAGCTTCTACGGTTTCGGATATCATCTGGGTCGTCCTTTGCCCTCCCTCCTTTTTGCCCGGTGTTTTCACGACTTGCGTCGAAAAGCACTATCCCTTTGACCAGGTTTTAGTATCTGTTCTTCCTCTTGACACCTGATAGTTTCGATCTTCAACGTCGCCATCTCCCTGGGGAAATTTTATCTCGACCGAAGTTCGACGTCGACATGGAGCAGAGTCCCTTGTTGGTGGTGTTGAAGATCGTCGTCTCTCTTTTCTCCCCCCCCCTCTCCCCCGGATCGTCCTGGATCTCGGGACGAGATCCCTTGTTGGTGGTGTTGTATTGTAACAGCCCAGTTTTCACAAAAATTAAAAAAATTGTTTTCGGTGTGAATTGTCTGATTTGTTTGCGGTGTTTGCATCCCCGATTTATCGATCGGCGATTATTTTCCACCCTCTTATCTCGTACCGGACGGAGACCGACCCTTGCCACCCTGACACTCGACCTTTGCGACACCGGGTTTCACCCGATCACCGTCGCGAAAACCGCACGAGACCAGCCGCAGCCAACAGAACAAAAACCCCATTTATTAATTAAACGGGATATTTTTATAGCGCGCCGGAAAGTGTTCTCGGAACGGTTCCAACGTGAGGTGAACGCCTCCGGCTTGACGCGCTGATCGCGCAGTTCAAAGTTTTACCCGAATCGGAGGTACTGCGGACCCCCGGCGGTCAGAAAGGTCAGCACCGCGCGCGCGAGAGAAAAATCGGTGATGTTTTTGCAAACTGCCAGCCATCTGTGCTATATAAAGACCACCACACTCCCACCCATTTCTAGGATTTCCCTAGTCCAATTTTGTAGCCACACCCCCCCCCCCAGATCTGCTCCAATTTTCGCACAAAACACCCCCAGATCTGAAACCCTAGCTCCAGTTGCTCCCGGTAGTCCGATCGGGCGATCGGAGGGCTCCGGGCGCGCCACGTCACCGGTTGGGGGCTCCCAGCCCGAGCTCCTCTCCTCTCTCCTCCCGCAGGCCGCGCCGGGCGCCTCCACGGCCGCAGCCGCCGGCGGGCAGCCACGGGCCGCCGCACCCCCGCAGGTCTCCTCTTCCCCCGCGCCCGGCCCCTTCTTCCCTCTCCTCCCCGGTCCTCTCACCTCGTCGACTCCCGCTGCAGGTCTGCGCCGCCGCCGCCATGGATGGCGAGCTCGAGCTCGTGCCGCCCTGTTCTCCTCGCCGAGCTCGGCTCGCGCCCGAGGCCGCCGCCGGCGCCCCTCCGGTCGGTTCCAAGCCGGCCGCCGCGCTCCTGCCACGCTGCTTCCCCACCCCCTCGCCGTCTCGTCGCGCGGCCGGCCGGCGAGCCACCAGCGCCGCCGTCGGCATCCCCGTGCGAGATCGGGAATGGCCCGATCTGGCCGCCTCCCCAGCCGCCATGGCCACGTGGGCCCCAAAGCCTCCAAGGCCCAACGCCTCCAGGCCAGATCCAGCCCAGGTCGGCCGCCTCCAGGCCAGATGGGCCACGGCCCAGAGGTCCAGCGCCCCCTTTCCTTTTTTTTCGCAGTGGAGCTGGGCTCGGCCCAGTTGAGCTAGTTTCGGCCCGTATAGTTTTTTTTGCTAGGTTTTATTTATTTATTTAGGCAGATTGTATTGTTTTATTGTGGTGCCCGTAACTTTTCACCGGTAGCTCCGATGGAGACGCTTTCTACATGAAAGTTGCTCCGTTTTGCGCGTAGTTTATTAAAATGTTGCTTGTTGCCATGTTCGAGCTTGTTTACTTGCTGTTTACCTGCTAATTACACTGCCTGCCACTGTAAACTGTAATTGCTATAACTTTTTAACCGTTGCTCTGTTTAAAATGTTCTTTATATGTAACTTGACTAGAATTGCATGTAGATTGTGTTTTTGCTGCTCTTGCATGCTAATAAATAATAAAATATTGTTTAGAACAAAACAGTACCAAATGCAATATTTATCGTGGGGTCCGTAATAGTTGGCATGTCTAGGATTTCACCCCACTTAAATTGACTAGATTAGATAGTTTATTTATGCTTCACCTCTTCCCATGTTTGTGTGCTATGCCATGCTTCTGTGCTGTGCCATGTTAACAACCTTTGTTGATCACCTGTAGCTAAACAACTTGAACCATCGTAAAACGTGCGGTATCGTCGTGTGTGACGAGTACTCCACTTAACCTGTTAGTAACCGCTCTCGACGGTAGGTGTGATGTCTCGTGTTGCCTTCTTGTTGATGCTTGCTCGTGTTTGCCTCGTAGTAATAGAGTGCTTGCTCGTTGCGCAGCCCCTGCTTAGTATGCATGCTTAGGATGCTACGATGTTACCCTGTTACTCCTTGGTTTGGGATATCATATTATTATATTGTTGTTGATGATATGATTATTATTATAATGTTGACTATATTCGACGAAGGATGGAAGGGCTAGGCTATCCCGCCCCGACGCTTTGTTCCATTCGAGTCACCTAGGATCCGAGTTCCGGGTATTGGTTTTAAGACTGAGCGTGCCTAACCGCGTGTGGGATTTTATGGGGTCCCCTTTTCTTACCTACCTAGCTTCAAACATTTCTAGTGGTGGCCCAAGATGATTTACCATTTGAAACCGTGTGTGTGCTGGTCGGCCGCCAGTTGTTTACAAACCAACCTGGACCAGTGAGGACTTAGTTCCCTTGCTGGCCCACCTTGTTAGCCTGAAGACCCGGTGTCCCATGTGTGATTAACCGGCTATCCAAACCTGCGACAGACGGTTGAGACCAGATCGAGAGCGCGGCCGGCTCCTGAGATGGATGTCGACTCACCGGGGGCCACCCGGATTTGTTCGTTGTTAGTTAGAGGGACCTGTCGTTTCGGATCTCTTGGAACTAAATCATAAAATGGTTGCCTGTGATGGGTAGAAACTGAGAGAGATGGACGTGCGTGCGGAGCCTCGTAATGGGCAGTTGGTACACCCCTGCAGGGTTAAATCTTTTCGAGAAGCCATGTCCACGGTTATGGACGACTTGAGACCTACTCCTTGTTCATAGACAACAACAACTGATGATAATCTTAATATAACTTGATCAACGTGTGTGTGTGTGCCTTGACTGCTTCTTCTTCGTCGGGATGCGAAGAGGAGGACAAGGATAGGATAGGTGTTATGCTTGCGTAGTAGTTGATAGCAAGACTTGTTGGAGGCGATTCCTCATCGAATGCTTGGCTTCTTATCTTACTCTCTAGATCGTTAGCCACTTCATAAATGCTAGTGCGGCAGCAACCTCACCACTTACCCCTTCCTTACCGTAAACTACTAGTTGTCCTAGAATGACGAGTGATGAAGTCCTTGCTGGGTCAGATGACCACTACAGTTGGATGTTGAGTACCTCTGTACTCATGATACTACCCCCAAACTCTTTTCAGGGTTCTTGATCGACGACAGGTATGGTGATCGACGTTTCACGTGGAGACTCGACGACGACTAGTTAGGCGGATCCCGGCGGAGGGCCTGGACCCGTGTGGTTATGGGATCGATGTTCTTCTCTTTGCCACTAGGCATTGCTTTTAGTCTGTACTCAGACATATATCTTCCGCTGTTGTATTGTATTTGAGGCAGTTGTATGCCGATTGTATGAGATGTTGTATCCTTGTATCTGTAATGTTGTGATATCATGTTGGAAATCCGGGGCATATGGCTTTGTCATATGTCGCGGTGGGACCGATATGTGCTTCGTCCCCGGATCTGGGTGGAAACACCTAGATCTGGAACAGTACCGCATATCGGGCCTTACATAAACAAAGGACATTAAGGGGATGTGATCGTCTCCATCTTGGGAGCCGTTCCTCGAAACATGTCTAGCGTAAGAGGCGATTGAGTTGTCTACTAGCCTTCACTGATAAAGCATGCACCTCCCAAAACACTTTTTATCTTTGTTTTCAAAACCAAGAGCTCTGGTACATGTTTAGTCTTTGCTTCCATCCACGGGTTTTCAACCTTTCCATCAAACTCCACGGTTCGAGAGTCTCCACCTTCTTTCTTCAAAGCACCAACTAGGAGAGCATAATTGTCATTCTGAGTGTAATGTGCATTGTCCCAAAGTATTACATTGTCTTTTGCATGATTGTGGTATTATTTATTCTGAAGTTCTTAGCTCTAGTCTCCTTTAAAACTCCGAAGGAGTTTCTGCATTTATGTTTTGCTTCACTTATGGAGGCTAGCGAAATACCACTCTAGTATGTTCAAGCTTTGTGCACTGTAATCTTGTCTTGATTTTTAGTAGCATATTATTTACTTTTAGTTGTTTGTGATTGATCACTTGAGAGAAGGATTGCTTCGTGCATTTTCCTCATAGCATTGTTTTGATACTTGCTAAATTATTTTCGTAGTACGTGGTTATATACATCTATTAAAGCAAAAGAGTTTGTCAAAGTTTTCTTTGTCGTGTTCAGTCTGTTGTACTGAATTGCTTGAGGACAAGCAATATGCTAAGCTTGGGGGAGTTGATACGTCTCAAACGTATCTACTTTTCCAAACACTTTTGCTATTGTTTTGCCCTCATTCTTGCATGATTTGGATGAAACTAACCCGGACTAACGCTGTTTTCAGCAGAGCTGCCTGTATGGTTTTATTGTGCGCAGGAAAAAGGATTTTTGGACGTCCCAGAAAATTCCCAAAAAAAATTCCACGCACCCGAAGGAGCCAGATTCCAGAAGTGGGACCAGAGGGGAGCCCTGGGGGCCCCAGGCGCCCCCCTGGCGCGGCCAGGCGTGGGGTCGCGCCCTCTGGACGCCTGGGAGCCCCCCCCCTCCTCTGGTGCCCTACCGATGCTCCTATTTATTCCCGTGACACGAAAACCCCAGAACAGAAGTCGTTTTCCCAGCTCTCGTCGCGGAGCCGCCGCCACCCTATGTTCTTCTCCGGGAGGGCTAACCTGGAGGCTGTTTTGGCCTCCGGAGAGGGGAGATCATCGCCATCGTCATCACCATCACCACTCCATCCTCCCTCCATGACTTCTCCATCCATGTGTGAGTAATTCCCTGTTGTAGGCAAAGGGGATGGTAGGGATTGGATGAGTTAGATCATGTAATAGTTTATCAGATTGTTGGGGGCATGTTGCCTATCATCTAGTTTGGTGTTTATCATCTTTGCTTCAACTTGTTGCTCTTAATGCTTGTCACTTTGGGCCCGAGTGCCATGATTTCAAATCTGAACCCTATGTGTTTTCATGAATATATGTGTGTTCTTGATCCTATCTATGAGTTGTTTGCACCTGTTATAGTCTGGAACCGGTGATCCTAAAGGTGACAGCTTGGGACACCAAAGGGGATGGACTATAATTTGGGGATTCCATGTATCCATTGATTGTTAATGCTTTGTTCCGGTGCTCTTTGACAGGAGCACCTTAATCTCCCGAAGTTCCTTTTGGCCCCGTTCGTCGCAGGATGGTAGGACAAAAGATGTTGTGCAAGTTCTTATTGCAAGCACGTACAACTACCTGTGGCATACATGCCTGATGTTTGATTTATGCCTAGATGATCTTTGCTTTTCTGTGTGCCTTGCCCCAAGTTAAATACATGATGTGTCTCATCCATGCAGCGCCCAACCATCCATCTCCCTAGCCTACAGTGCTTTTAATTCTGCTGGTTACTAGTTATTTACTTTCGCTGTTTTACTATTACCGTTGCTATCATCACTTCCATATCGCAGTTACTATTAATATCTTGTTGCAAGTAAGTGTATCTCCGGTGCGGTGGACTGACAACTCCATTGTTAAAGCTTGTGGATATTCTTTGGCTCCCCTTGAGTCGAATCAATAAATTTGGTTATTCTTACCCGCGAAGACTATCTCGATCCCCTGCAGTTGTGGGTTATCAGATGCCATTCCCACTTATGTGAGAAATCATAGTTCAGATCACAAGGGAGATATAAAAGACAACACTAAATATTGCATCACTTAAATTTAGTTGGCATTGGATCTGTGGTTGTGACCTCTAGTCTAGTTCCCTTTTGTCTCAAGAAGATGACAATTAAAGATTAAAAGGTGGAACTACACATTGTATAAACGTAAAAAAAATCATGAATAAGTAAGCTAGTTACGGACATTTTATTGTTGAGCCGCAAGCCACAACCAATTATGATTTCTCGAACCTATTCACTTATATTATTTTCACATAACAATAGTGACCAAAATTTACTATAAATTCGATTAAAAACCATCAATCACATTATAAACATTCATGTGTATTTCACCTACAAGGGAAAATGAACAAGAAATCAACTTGTAATTGTCGAAACCATCAACTCTCATATGCTTGCATTCGTAGACTAATGTGGTAAAAGATGAACGTAGATATAAGTAATAATGTTGAATTCTAATGCCTAGGAAACATCACCGATAAGATGTTATACTGAAGCGGGTTGATGCCATTTGTCCAAAGAAAGACAATCTTTCTTTCATGTCTACACTTGTAGCAAGGACATGATATCTCCTAGATTGTCACAATAAGCACAACAGTCAAGGTATCAGGTTCAAGTTAGGTTACCAAGCTGACAAAGATTACTCTTTCATGGAGAAATCATCTAATAGAACATCTACATTTTTTTACTGCACATAGCTGGCGAGGGTGGCTCGGATGTACATGTAGATAACTGGAAGCCAATGAGTGGAGCATAACGTCAAACATGTGCGAGGCATACAACAAAAATATTGTATTTTAACAACTATGTGCAGATATTGTGTGCAGATATTCCAGTGACTTGCATGCATGAGGAAGCCATCAAACAGGGGAGAGACGTACGTTACGGTATGTAGAAGCTGACCGTCGCCAAACTGAGACAAAGTTTTCTTTGGTGGCGTTGGGGCACACTATCGTCATCCATCGTGTAAGTGAAGCTGATAAGAGACGACGCTGAAGGGGAGGCAGGTATCCAGCAAAAATACGGGGACATGCAAGAGTGTGATGAGCAAGGGGGGCACGGCGGCGCATGGCGTGGCGGCGGTGGGAAGCCAACCAGCGGCGACGGGCCAAGCTCTGATTTAGGCAGGTCGCTCCGTACGGCAGCGCCTGGCATGAGAGGTGCCGACGGCGAGCGGGTGCTGAAGCAGGAGACGTCGCTGGATGGGAGCCGGGGGCATACCGGAGGATTTCGTCGCCCTGTGCATTGAGTTTCTTTCAGCACTCGCGGCTGTTGCTGCTGGCATCGGGGTTGGGGTGGAGAGGGGCGGCGCCTCGCTATGGTATCGAAGGGGGAAACCTAACTGTGGCCGAAGGAGTTATACGTACAGGAAACCGCCGCCATGTCTCTCTCTCTCTAAAGCCTGCACGGAATGAGCGCCGATGCAAGCTCAAATCACTCACCCAACTCAACTCAGGTGGTCGCCGGGAAAGAGATTGGAGGGATTGGCGGCAAGGAATTTTGGAGGAGTTCTAGACGTATCTGTTTCGCGAGAGAAGGAGAAACCTCTAGAATATCGGTGTTCTATTGCAGACATTGGCTCGGTACAACATGTCTTAGTCTCAATCTCAACCCTAGGTTCCATATCAAACGGTACAGATAGCACAGAAACAGACACACCATCATCACCAACTCACTCTTTTATAGGAGTAGAAATGAAGGAAAAGAGTTTGTCAAAGTTTTCCTTGTCGCATTCAGTTCATTGAACTGAATTCCTTGAGGACAAGCAATATGCTAAGCTTGGGGAGTTGATACGTCTCAAATGTATCGACTTTCCCAAACACTTTTGTTATTGTTTTGACCTCATTCTTGCATTATTTGAGCAAAACTAGCCCGGATTGATGGTGTTTTCAGCAGAGCTGCATGTATGATCTTTTTATGTGCAGGAAACAAAAAAAATAGGCATCTCAGAAAAAACCAGGAAAATTTCGAGAAAATCCACGCAGCAAAAGAGCACAAGAGCCAGAAGATGGGCCAGAGGGGGGCCACACCTGGCCCAGGCGGTCAAGTGGCGCGGCCTGGCCCCTGGCCGCGCCGCCAGGGTGCCTGGTCCAGTGTAACCTCCCCTGGTGCCCCCCCCTGTAAGGCCCCCGATGTGGTACTATCTCAAGTTAGTCGCTTTCGCGTCCGACCTGAGATAGAAGCGCATAAGTGGCCACCAACGCACGATACTCGCACTCGTATCGCTATCGGGTTCTCGACAACAGGTAAATGAAGCATGAACAACTAAGACATAAAATATATAAATCCAGGGCATACACTCGCCACTGGTATTTATTACATCATCCCAGAGATCATAAGATCCAACAGTACATCATGACATCATGCAGAAGAAAAACACGACCGGGTACGGTCAAGATCCAAATGGCCCTAGAGAGGGTTGCAGATAAACAAGTCCACCCACGGAACGTCGAAACCCAACTATAGGTCTACTGGGCGAAGTCCTCCTCATCGTCATCCACCGGGGGCACCTCCACGAAGTATCGTCTGGTGCTCAGGTCGAGGTAGTAATCAACTGCAGCGGTCGATCAAGCAAAACATAAAGGGAAATGGAAAAGCAAGAGGTGAGAATATATCAATGCAATATAACTAACTTCTCACGGTAAGGGAAAATAGAGGTTGAGGTTGCAGCCGCACTAGCATATATGAGTGGCTAACGATCTATTAGAATAAGGGGAGGTCCAAGAACTTACGTTGACAACGTGTCATAGGTTTGCTATCCACCTACTCGCCCCGGACGAAGAAGAGCAATCAAGGCAACTCACACGTTGGCAATTTTTAAATCATGATTCAATTGATGTTATTATATGAACAAGGAGTAGGTCTCAAGTCGTCCATAACCGCGGACACGGCTTTTCGGAAAGATTTAACCCTGCAGGGGTGTACCAACTGCCCATCATAGGCTTCGCATGTACGCCCGGTTTCCGCTTGGCGGGTGAAGGCGTCTAAAACTCCGGAACTTCAGTCCCTCTAACTAACAACGCACAATTCCGGATGGCCCCGGTGAGTCGAAATCCAACTCAAAAGTCGGCCGCGCTCTCGAATCGGCCTCTACCGTATGGCTAAGGTCGGGGTTAGCCTCACCTGAACTCAGGGGCTCCCCTAGCTCACCAGTGTGGACCAACAAGGGAACTCTGTCCTCGCTGGCCCAAGTTGTTTTAAAACTGCTGGAGCGCTAACCAGACACACACACACACACGGGTTTCAAATGGTAAATCAGCTCGGGCCACCACTAGAACTGTTTGGAGCTAGGTAGGGAAGACAAGGGGACCCCATAGAATCTCACACACGATTAGGCACGCTCATCAGGAAACACAATACCCGGAACTCGGGACCTAGGTGACCCAAATGGAACAAAACACCTGGCGGGAACAGCCCGGACTCCCATCCTTCGTCAAATATAAAATTAACATCATATTAATAAATATCAACCAACTCCTGATACTAGCATGATATTCCACCAAGCAGCAATGGGTAAAGCATCAGGTTAAGGGACCTACACATACTAAGCATTGGTTAAGCAAGCAAGGTACATAGCCAAACAAGGTTTTGCTAGGATGTGGGGGCATGGCTGTTTGGGTTTAATTGAGAGGCATAATTATATGGTGGTAGGACCAAGCAACCGTTCTAAATACAGCTAGGCAAGAGAGCTGAAAGCTATAAAGAATGATATATAAACCCCCTTGCCTGGGTAATCAGTCAACGGAGCAGACGTAGCAGGTCCCTCGGGCTCGGTGTCGGAAATCTCCACGAAAGTCTCCTCGGCAGTCTCAGGTGCTAACGTAAGGTATCGGCAAGGAAAATCACCCAAGTAAACATCGAGATCAAAATGCTCAAGCATGGATGGGATGGTCAAGTTTTAAATTAGGCATGGTGTGACCCTAACTAGTCAAGTTTAAATGAAGGTGTTGACAACACGTCAACCAACTCCATATGCAATTATTAATATCTTTATGGCTTTGGTCATAGCCTTAACTTTGGTGTAAATAACATGGCAACATGGCATGGCATGAACAACAATAACAAGTTAACAAAGATAAGTGCATTGTGAAATTAAACTACCGATTCCGGAGACGGAGAAGTGTCGGTGAAATTGACACCGAAAGGAGGTATCAAGGGAACAAGGATCGAATCATCTTGTGACCACATGTTGGACGGGAAACAGAAGACTTTGAGAGGACCAACATGTGGAGGCTCAAAGCATCGAACAATATAAAGGTGGCAAGGTCAAGCATTTGGAAATGGGGCAACACCAAAACGGCATGCTCACATATGGGTTCAACTTACCTCCATAGTTTGAAAATTTATGTTGCTCAAAACATAAATCAGAGGTGACCATCACGCTCAGTGGATTTTTCTACCCCATTTTGATATAAGACATGTGCCCAAAAGGATTTGAAATCAAACGGAATTAAAAATCCAAAAGGATTTGAATTTGAATTAAAAGAAAAAGGAAAGCACACAAAAAAACAGAGGACAGGCCACTTGGGCTAGCCTCGGGTGTCTCAGGCCCAACTGGGCTGGCGCCCTGCGGAGCGAAGCTAGCTGGGCCGAGCCCAGCAGCACTTGCTGGCCTGGCAGCCACTGGCAAGCGGGCCAGGGCTATCAGCCTCTCATTTAAATCCAAAAAAGGGAGCGTTTTGCGCTGGCTGGGTTTCGAACCCATGACCACAAGCTCGCTACTCTGCTCGGCTGCCACTGGACTAGGCTCGTGTGTTCGACAGAGAACACATGCTAACCATAGTGTAGAAACCCTCAGCAGCAGCTGCAAAAGTTCAGACTTCTCTGAACCCGCTCGCTGGCAGATCTTGCGGCGAGGCTAGTGATGGCTTCTCGCCCCTCGTTGGTTATCCAAAGTGGAAGGTTGATATGTAGACAACAGCAAATTTCCCTCGGTGAAGATACCAAGGTTTGTCTCCAGTAGGACTCCGACAACGACAGGAAGGTGAAAACGGCGCCAGAAATTAGGTTGTTGGCGTGGACCTGCACACACAATAGATAACTTTGCTCCCAACAAGTTCAGAGAGGTTGTCAATCCCTCCGACCTTGTTGTTTACAAAGGATCAAACACACGGGATAATAATAATAATAGCGATAGCAACAGAAAAGTAAATAAAGAAGAAAATAAATAGTGGGTGTAAACAGTGTTGGAAATATGGACCGGAGTCCCATGATGTTCACTAGTGATGTCTCTCTCCCAAAATACGATAAAATAGCCATGCAAGGTAAACAAATTAGAACTGGGAAATTGACAGGCTTATGTGCGCAAACCAATGCTAACTATGCTACTAAGAAAGGAAGAGGCTCAAAAGCATGGGCGGTACGCCAAGACAAGTAGACCGAAATCCATTTGCATCTACCTACTAATCATCCACCTTGAGATATCTATCCAGAACATCTCGCTGGTATTAAGTTGCTAATCCCACCCAAAGTGTAAACTCAAAGCAACAGACAACTGCATTAAAGAACTTTGCGTAAAGTAAACAATCCTTGCACCCGCAAGTAAAAGCACCGTTGTTTTATCCCTTGTGGCAACAGCACATCCCCTAGACTCATGTTTCTGTCACTCAAGCTAGTCATCAGGGGGCATGAACCCACAATCATGCATAATGCTCCCTCTTGGAGTCACTACCTACTACTTGGCCAAAGCAATAAACAACAACGGAGAACATGCAAGAATTACTCAAGAACATAAATATAAAAGAGGATAATCAAATATATTACTCAAACAAAATCTGAACATAGTCTCATAATCCATCAGATCCCAGCAAACTCAGCATAGTAACAGCAGAAAGATTACATATGTGCCTCGATCATGTAGGGCAGCTCGCGAGGTCTAAACCATGAAGAACAAAGAGGGGAGGAGAACCTCACATAGCAACTGATCATGGACCCATGGTCCAAGGTGGACTACTCACGGTTCATCCGGGAAGCATCCATGGTGGTGGAGAAGCTCCCGGAGGTGGTTCCTCCCTCCGGCAGGGTGCCGGGAAGAGGGCTCCTGGTGCTCCCGATTTTGGAAGCGTGGCGGCGGAGGAACAGAGGAGAGATCGCGAAAAAGGGTTTTGTCCTCGAGGGTTTCGGGACGAGAGGGATATATAGGCGAAGGGGGCGGCTAGAGGTGGACCAGGGGCCCCAGGCGCCCCCCTGGCGCGGTCTAGGGGGTGGCCGCGCCAGGTGGCCTCCTGGTCCACCCTTGGCTCCCCTCTGGCCCCACCTGGGCTCTTCTCGAAGCTTCCTATACGTTGATTTTTCCTATATTTTTCCCGGAATTTTTCTGGCACTTTAAGTAATGGGAAAACCTGAAATACAAAAACAGCAGAAAACAGGAACTGGCACTAGGGTGCACTGATTTAATAGGTTAGTCCAAATATGATCAAAAGTGTATGGAAGTGCATCAATATATTAGCAATACCACGCAAAATAAGCATGGAGCAAGAAGAAATTATAAATACGTTTTGGACGTATCAACATCCCCAAGCTTAATTCCTGCTCGTCCTTGAGTAGGTAAATGATAACAAACATAATTTCTATGGTCACACGCTACCAACCATATAAGAACTTTTAAGTAAAGCAATCAAGGCATGTAATTCAATTCAAGTCATAACAGGCAAGAGTCTATATTAGAATTGAAACAAGTAACATAAGAACATAAAGGTGCAAGAGCTCTCGCTGTCTTGACTCGAATGTCTTCAAATGGTGTTTGCATGCAAGAAAGGGGATAGGGATATACGAGAGATTAAAACATAGTTTTTATTGTTGAGAACTTAATCTACTAAAGTTTCAAACTTGGTCTTCTTTGGAATCTTATCTTGACTCATCCCCAGACCATTAGCCAGGTACAAGTCAAAATGATCCACTCCCTTTCGATATTTTGAGCACTCATGCAATGGATGACCGTAAGCAAGAAAGTTGACACTTAGGATGGCAAAGAGAGAAAAGTGATGGAGGAGGAAGACAAAAAAGGTGTGAAAGGCTCACATCAATGAGGACAATCATAGGCGAGAGAAAGCCAAATGATAGATATGATGTGAGGAGTAGGGATTGCCATGCAACGGATGCATATATGAGCTAAGGTAAGCTCTCCAATGGAACTAGTGGGGGTGCATCCAACTTGCTTGCTCAAGAATACCTAGAGCTCATTTGAGGAGGCTCGTCATTGGAATATACAAGCCAAGTTCTATAGTGTGAAGGTCCCCACATAGCTATATCCATGAATGATAATCTCTATGGAGTACAAGATATAAGAGGGAGTACGAGTGTGGATCTCTCAAAAGGAATAGTAGTGTGCCCCCTTCTCTCTTTTCATTTCTTTTTTCTCTTTTTTCTATTTTTTGTATTTTTTTTTGGGTGCCTCAATGGCTCTTTCTATTTCTCTCATTTGTCCTCTTTGGGATCTTTTGATTTTGTCCTCTTTGGGATCTTTTGATTTTCTCCTCTTTGGGATCTTTTCCTCACTTTAGGGGCAACACTCTATATATTACAAGAAGTATAGAAGATCTTTCACACTTTACAAAAGTACTCATCATAAATAAAATTAAACTATCATGAAGTATGCAAATCTATGCCTCTGCCAGTGTAGCCGGATATGCAATGATAGTAGCACGTCATGTGGCAATGATTAGGGAAAGTCCCAACTAGCATGCGACTCATTGATCAAGCAAAAGCATGTATGACATGAAGATCAAGTCATGAGAAGGTGGATGTTGCATGGCAATGTATCCCGGAAAGGCTATGGAAATGCCTTGATAGGTAGGTATGGTGGCTATTTTGAGGAAGGATATAATGAGGCTTATGATGACAGAGTGTATCATGCCAAGGATTTGGATGTACCGGCGAAGGTGGACGCCAACTCTCGGAGTGAGAAGGAGGCAATGCACGGCACAGGAAAGGCTAGCAAAATACGGGTAGGTGGAAGTGTCAACTTTCGAATACTCACTTTAGTCCGAAGAACTCATGCACTTGTTATCGGTAACTCTCAATCTAATTAGGAGGTTCACAGAGAGACAAGTACCTCGAGGAGGAGTGTATGGGGATTTGGTTATCCTTGCGCATCCTCGACTCATGGTACGTGAGTGTACTCTAATATTCGATCCCTCCAAAGATTAGTGATCCATCTAGTAGCTAAAGTTCTCAACTAATTTTGTAGGTTTTTCGAAAATAAACACGGATTTCCCAAAATACGACATCTATCACTAATAGGCTAAAGTTCTTGACACCAAAATTTCAAACATTACTCATAGCAATACCTCAAAACTATTGCAAGTTACTACTACAATCGAATAGCAACCTCAATTACCTACTTCAAGTCAAGACACAAAAGTCAGTGCAATAGGCAAACTCTCTGAACAAGATAAACATGAAAACTCAAGAGAGTTCCAACAACAAACTAAAAAAAGCTCTTAAAAATATAAGCATGAAAACTAAGAGCTAAAACATGACAGCAACTACGAAAAAGATAAAGAACACACACAGCAAAGATAAGCATGAAAATCCTACGTTGTGTTCTAGGGTGAAGTGGAGCGTGTTTCTCTTCCACACAAAGAAATCTGGGTTCTAACTTGTTATTAACAGCAAGCAAAGCTAAAGAAAACTAAAAAGGAAATAAAGAGCAAGACGCTCCAAGCATAGCACATAACGCATGAAGTGATAAAAATATAGTGGAACGAAAGACGAACTGATAATTGTTGATGGAGAAGGGGATGCATGGGGGCATCCCCAAGCTTAGACGGTTGAGTCTCCTTGAATATTTATTGGGGATGCATGGGGTAATCCCCAAGCTTGTGCGTTTGACACTCCTGAATCTTCTTTTGTCATCTTCCCTCGCACACTTGAAAACTTCCTTCATACATAACTCAACATAATCTGATTAGCGAGGTTAGTACCAACAATAAAATATTTTTTATCTACTGGAAATAAGGATATTCTTGAAGAGCTACTGTTTCTCAAGATCGCCAAAAAGTTTTTGCAAAGAAAAAGCAAGCTTAAGGTTTGCAAAAGTTAGGAGAGACAAAACATGGCAGAATCTGTGAAAAACAGACCAGGAGGTAGTAAAGAATTTATTAGGTATACTTATGCAGCTCAAATCAAAAAACTCAGAACATACGAAAGTTCCGTGACTGTATAGAGAACGCTGTGTAAATAATTCAGCTCAAAAAGATGAACTGGGATTTTTCTATGATTTTTCCTGTCACGAGGACAGAATCTGTTTTCTGGACAGCATGTCACAACTTTCACGTCCCTTGTCATATGAGGCTATAAATGGCACAAAGCTTGAAAAGTAAAGATACAATGATGTTGCTACAGTAGTAACAATCATCAAGACCAATAAAAACATAAGAAAAAAAAGGAAAACCTAAATTCGTTGCAGGCTGCCTCCCGAAAGCGCTTTCTTTTATGCCTTTAAGCTAGGCATGATGCAAAAAGATCAAGTCTTATCAAGAAAATAACTAGGCCGTGTGGCAGACTCAAAAGGCAACTTAATCTTCTTTCTAGAGAAGTGTTCCATCCCTTTATTGAGAGGGAATTGGAATTTGATATTCCCCTCTTTCATATCAATGACAGCACCCACGGTGCGAAGTAAAGGACGTCCCAATATAATTGGACAAGAAGGTTCACATTCAATGTCCATAATAGTAAAATCAACGGGAACATAATTTTCATTGACAATGATAAGAACATCATCGATCTTCTCCAAAGGTTTCTTTACGGAAGTGTCAAAAAGACGAACACCAAAAGAACAAGGATCAAAAGGTTCCAATTCAAATATATCATACATTCTTTTGGGCATAACGGAGGTACTAGCTCCAACATCACATAAAGCATAGCAGGAGAAGTTATTCAACTTAATTTTAATCTTAGGATCCCAACCATCTTCTAGCTTTCTAGGTATGGAGGCTTCTACCCTAAGCTTCTCCTCCCTAGATTTAATGAGAGCATCAGTGATATGCTCCGTGAAAGCAAGATTAAGTGTGCTAGTGTGGGGATCTCTAGACATCTTGTGAAGGAAACGAATAACTTCAGAAAGGGTGCAATTATCAAAATCAAGGTCACTACTATCAAGTAAAGTGGTAGTGGTGTCCTTTAGGCTTACCTGTTTGGTATCTTCTATAGTCATAGGAGTTTCTTCTTCTACGGTTGAGGTCATAGCATCACCATTAATAGGTCCTATGGGACTAGGGGTGCATTGGGTGCTAAGAGTTTGGATATCCTCAACAACTTGGATAGTAGCAACGGTATGGTGTGTAGGAAGGCTCTTAATTCTATCTTCTTCCTCCTTTTATCTAGCCCATCTCTCTTTAAGTTTAGCCATCATCCTAATGTTTTCATTAATTTGCACTTGAATAGCATTCATAGGAGTGACCTTCCTCTCCTCAAGAGTTTTTCCTCTACATTCTTGTTGAAGGCTTTTTGGGTAGTGATGAAGTCTTTAAGCATACTCTCTAGTTTAGAAGTGGAGTTCTTGGTGCTAGGATAAGTGTTGTTGTTCCCATAGTTGTTGGAGGGGAATGGTCTAGGATTGCTACCAAAATTACTCCTATAAGCATTGTTATTGAAGTTGTTTCTAGAGATAAAGTTCACATCTACTTGGTCTTGAGAAATCAAAGAATTTAAAGGAACATCATGAGGATCAATAGGAGATTGCTTGGTAAGTAGAGACATAATCAAGTCAACTTTTTCATTCAGGGAGGAGATCTCCTCGACAGAGTTTACCTTCCTACCTGTTGGGGCTCTTTCGATGTGCCATTGGGAATAGTTTTGTGGCAGCACCAAGCGTTGTTGACATAAAGGTTCCTCTCGCGGCCGAATCTAGCAAGTTCCGCGAGGTAAAGTTCAAGCCTGCATAAAAAGTTTGGATAACCATCCAAGTAGTCAAACCATGCGTAGGGCAATTCTTAACAAGAGATTTCATGCGTTCCCAAGCTTGGGCAACGTGTTCATTATCCAATTGCTTAAAATTCATAATATTACTCCTCAATTGGATAATCTTAACTGGGGGTAGTACTTCCCAATAAAAGCTTCCTTGCACTTATCCCAAGAAACTATGCTATTCCTAGGCAAGGATTGAAACCAGATTTTAGCTCCTCCTCTCAAGGAGAAAGGAAAAAAGCTTAAGCTTAACGATATCACCATCTACTTCTTTGTACTTTTGCATATCACAGAGCTCAACAAAATTATTTAAGTGCAAAGCAGCAGCATCTCCAGCACCGGAGAATTGATCTTTCATAACCAGGTTCAGCAAAGCAGGTTTAATCTCATAAGAAGGTGCTGAAGTGGCAGGTGGAGCAATAGGAGTGCAGATAAAGTCACTGTTGTTATGACTAGTGAAGTCACACAACTTGGTGTTCTCGAGGGTTTCGGGACGAGAGGGATATATAGGCGAAGGGTAGCAGCCAGAGGTGGACCAGGGGCCACAGGCGCCCCCTGGCTCCCCTCTGTCCCCACCTGGGCTCTTCCCGAAGCTTCCTGTACGCTGATATTTCCTATATTTTTCCCGGAATTTTTCTGGCACTTTAAGTAATGGGAAAACCTGAAATACAAAAACAGCAGAAAATAGGAACTGGCACTGGGGTGCACTGAGTTAATAGGTTAGTCCAAATATGATCAAAAGTGTATGGAAGTGCATCAATATCATAGCAATATCACACAGAAGAAGCATGGAGCAAGCAGAAATTATAGATACGTTTTGGATGTATCAGCTAGCTCCATGCCCACGACGCCGGCTACCCGTGCACTACCTCGGATCAAAACTTAGTCCTTCCAACTACGCGGGGGTGCACTTCCCGACCACAGGGAGGGCACAGTGAGTTCTCGGGCTCGCCGGAAACATCACGGCGACGCTGATACGTCCAAAACGTATCTATAATTTCTGCTTGCTCCATGCCTCTTTTGTGTGATATTGCTATGATATTGATGAACTTCCATACACTTTTGATCATATTTGGACTAACCTATTAACTTAGTGCACCCAAGTGCTTTGGTTTAAAATTCAAATTCAATTGAACTGCAACTCCAATTTCCAGAGGGCTAAAAATGGAAGCAAGGATTTGAAAAGGCTTGGAAGGGGGAGGGATTTGTCTATGCCAAAGTTGAAGCTTAGGGGAGCACACAAGCAAGTGAAACAAATGCCACAAAACCCTTCTTTGATCACAAAGTTTGATTTGAATTCAAATTCAAATGATCTCCAACATGGATGGCATTTAGGACCATCACACCATTTTACATCATCTTGCATCTCACCAAGTTTGATAGCCATGTCACAAAGCAAAAATACAACATGAATAGTAAATTTTCTTATGGGCTGTTACACCCCCTTTGACTCCTATTTTTACCCCCGACAAGAAAACCCCGAAACAGAAGTCGATACTCCAATTCTCGTCGTGGAGCCACCGCCACCTCTGTTCTTCTCTGGTAGAGCTAATGTGGCAGTTGTTTTGGCCTCCGGTGAAGGGAAATCGTCGCCATCGTCATCACCATCGCCACTCCATCACCCTTCCATGTCTCCCCCATCCATGTGTGAGCAATTTCATGTTGTAGCCGAAGGGGATGGTAGGGATTGGATGAGTTAGATCATGTAATAGTTCGTTAGATTGTTAGGGGCATGTTGCCTATCATCTACTATGGTGTTTATCATCTTTGCTACTACTTGTTGCTCTTCATGCTTGACACTTTCGGCACGAGTGCCATGATTTCAGATCTGAACCCTTTATGTTTTCATGAATATATTTGTGTTCTTGATCCTATCTATGAGTTGTATGCATCTATTATAGTCTGGAAATGGCGATCCCAATGGTGATAGCTTGGGACACCAAAGGGGATGGACTATAATTTTAGGATTCCATGTATCCATTGATTGTTAATGTTTTTTTCTGGTGCTCTTTGACAGGAGCACCGTAATCTCCATAAGTTCCTTTTGGCCCCGTTGGTAGAGGGATGGTAGGGCAAAAGATGTTGTGCAAAGTTCTTATTACTTTACTTTGCTGTTTTTACTTTCGTTGCTTTGTCACCACTATTTCCGTTGCCACCATCACTTCCATCACACCGTTACTACTAATAAATTGTTGACAAGCAAGTATCTTTCACGTGCGGTTGAATTGACAACTCAACTGTCAAAGCTTATAAATATTCTTTGGCTCCCTTTGTGTCAAATCAATAAATTGGGTTATTTTTACCCGCGAAGACGGTTGCGATCCCATACACTTGTGGGTCATCTTGCATACGGGCATATATCTATAATACCTAAATAGTCCATCCCCACTAACCTATTTATCTTGACATGCAAGCTATCCACATCATCAAGTAGGTCCACCATGTAAAAACTCTTCCACTAACTCTTCATGCACATGCTTCCATCAACTTTGCATGTGCATGCAACCTATCACAAATAAATAATAACTTTTTTATGCACTAAACTTCATAATTTATAAGCAATTTTTTCTATAGAAAATCAAATGATGAGTTACATCGCATTTTAATTTTTATATGAAGTTTTTTATGAATACACATCCATAGTTGTTATCATTGTTTTAGGTTTAACCAAGGGTGGACACATTTTCAATGTCTCTACTCAACGTTGTTTTCTCCCTCTTATCATCTCACCGATATATTGTCAAGTAACTAAATTAACAAAACAAAAATCAAACTCATTTCTGGATTTTTCATCAAATTTTCTTAGATTTTTTACTTTAAACAATATTTCTTTCAAAAAAGAATTTATAATCAAATTATACTATGTTTTATTTTTTTCACATGTTTTAAAACATCAAATGCTTTCTTCACAGTTCCCGCAGCAATGCGCGTGGTATCATCTAGTTATTATCAAAGCAAAATCCTGCAATCGAACATCATCGACCCGGGAAAAAAGAAAAAAGAAAACCCGAGTCCGCATGCCTCGCGATAGAAATTCCAGCTGATAACTACTAACTCTATGTTACAAAACAACATCAAAGCAAAAATTACACAACTCCTAGGCTATGCCTTCAACAAGGAATCACCGCACGTGCACCGATGATAGCTAGTCCACCACAAGATTGAACTTTGGATTTTCATCCCCAAGCCAGGCTTCAGTCCACCACCTTCAGCAAGGGAACGATGCAGACGCGCGTCGACAGAGCCTAGTCAGAGATCTTGTGTTTCCACCCGAGTGCAAAAATTCACTGTTGAAGTCGTATGTACCATCAACCTTTATCCGGCTACCGATGCCTCGATAACCAGATACCTCTGGAGAAGACACGAGTAGACAAACGTCCCATACCGCGTGCCTCCCGCCACTTTCCCACCACCTTCGATCCAACAACAACAGGCCAGACATGAGTACTCCATCAAAGCCCCGTGTAGCTCGTGTCAGTAGCATGCATGACTTGATGCCCCCGCATGAGACATCGTGCGTAGCATCCACTGACGGCGCATTCGCCAAAGGCTTCACCTGTTGTTGACAACCCGTACCCGAAGGCTCCGAAGAAGATGCATGGTACATGGTATGGGAATAAAAGGTGAAAGGAATGAAATTAAAAGGATTCTTTTAGGAAAGCTACATGGTATGGGAAAAACACTCTCCAGAAAAAAGAAGAAATCCTTCAATGCTTGGTTCTCAGTTTGATTTCTCATACTTTATCGTGTTTTAAATTTAATGTCGGGAGACATTCGAAGGGGTAACAATATGATCAAAATTATCATGTTACCGACTTCCCAGTGCTGCACCACGCATGCCACGAAGATGGTGTGCGCTGAAAGAATGGAAACATATGAATCAACCAGAGGAAGGAGACCCAAGAATGTCCAAAGATCATGCGTAGATTGCATAGGAGGATGATATGGTTAAATATCTCAACAGTCGGGCGATAGTCACATAACTAGTCTTGAAGATTCCTCCACTACTTTTTGATCACACTCTAACTTGTATGGAGTCTTCCTTTGAAAGATGGCCAAAGGAACAGTATGTATTTCTTAGGGGCTTCCACTTACATGATTGAGCCCCCGCGTCGCCCCTCCCGTGGGCGACACGGGCAACACCGTCACCTCCAGCCGCTATCCCTTCCCCTCCTCCCCTTCCCCGCCGCCAGCCAGAGCCGTCGGAGCAAAGCCCCTCATGGTGGCGGGCGTGGGGCCCTTCTCCCCTCGCGTTCGTGGCCCGCGGGGGGGGGGGGCAGGTCGAGCAGAGGCGCTGAGGCGCGCAGATCATGGCGGTGCGGCGGCGACGATCTTGACGGCGGCGACTCGATTGTGCGTCTATAGCTGGGTCGTCATATGGCTGCGTGCCGACTACTTGCGGGTCTCCTTGTGGTGGCAGCCTTCGCCAGCGGCGGGGCAGCACGTGTGCGGTATCCGACGAGGGGTGCGGGCGCAGCCGCGGTGGTTCCCCGTGCAACACTGATCTCATCCGGTATGCGGTGAAGCGGCTACGTTGTGTGCCCTCGGGGAGGATGAATCTCCTCGCCCAGATCCGTCGGCGGCGGGGCGATATCGATTGACACCAAGTGCCGAAGGCGGGCCACATGACGACGACGGATTGGATCGGGACAGCGTGGGGGCCTTCTGCCGTGAATAAAGGTGGCGATCCTCGTGCTCAACTTGCATCATGGTAACGTCCAACATGATCGGCCCTCCTTGATTTGGCCATCGACGGGTTCCAGAACAGCTGACGAAGATCTCGCCCAGGAGATCAGGCTCAGATAGTATCTGGTCGTGCGCGTCCAGATCAAACTACGAGATTGTGAGGGCGCAACGCGAAGCTCTGAGGTTTGTTGATACCATGGGACATGTCAGAATTTCAATTTCTATGGAGTAAACATCAATGGAGAAGGTCATGGTGGCTGAGATCGGAGGATCAGTTAGTCGAACGGGCCCTTGGTTGCGATGGAGTCAGCCATGTGTTTGACAACTCTTAGAGACATCACTTATATGTGGGGGTGGCAATGCTGCAGGTTTTCATTTTTGGTGGTGCTCATCGGGTGCCGAGTCATGACTTTCAGGGTGAAAGCCTAAGGTCTTACCTTTATTGGTTGTGCCTGGCAATTGCCTTGCTGAAGGAATTTTTTTGAGATCTCAAACTTTCTCGAGGGTGAAAACCTAAGATCTTGGATCGGGCAACGACGACGCTTGTGCACCGTTCCCCTCATGAAAGCGCTGCTTTTGGAGACCTCATATGTTTCTCGAGTGTTGTATTTGGTGGTTGGTGTGTGATACGTCCAAAATGCATCACTATTTTATATATTAATTATTTCATATTCATTGATATATTTCATTTTATGACGCTACTCTTATGTTGTTTTGGCTTATTTTACAAAGTTTGCAACTTTTCGATGCCGAAGCAGCAGACGCAACATTCAGCGGTAAAAAGTGGACGCTGAGTTGCTGAAACAAAAGACCTCCAAATTACCAGACAATCGACGGAGGCCATTTTCCAGAAGAATGACGGGGACACGAAAAACGGGAACCAAAGGGGGGGCACCAGGAGCCCAGGAGCCCCCCTGGCGCGGCCCCACCCCTAGTCGCGCCGGGTGGCCGCCTGGACCCCTGGCTCCCCCCTCTAGCCTATTTATCCCACGTCGTCCAAAAACCCTAAAAAGGGAGGAGTTTCACGAGTTCAGACGCCGCTCCGTGGCGGAAACCTACAAAGGAGAAAAGACATCTCAGGCGGGCAGATTCCGCCGGGAGAGCACCTCCCGGAAGGGGAGATCATCGCCATCGTCACGGGCATCATCGAGATCATCATCAACATCATCCCCAACATCAGCAGCATCTCCACCACCATCCAATGTCACCTCACAAGTTCAACTTGTGTTGTAATCCGTACTATCTATCCTCTCTAATCTACGGGTGTTGATTGCTACCTTGTGATGAATGCTATTGAGTTTTGTTGGAGAAATATCATTGTGTCCAGATTGTTTATCATCTATTTATCCCCACTGATCATGATCTCTTTTATGTCTTGTGAGTAGTTACTTTAGTTCTTGAGGACATGGGAGAAGTCTAGTTGCTAGTAGTCATATGATGTTGAAGTAATATGTGTTGTTTGATATTTAAGTTGTGTTGTTATTTTCCTAGTGGTGTTGTGTGAGTCGAACACTCAACACTTCGCCTTGTTAAGGACCTAGGGGAATGCATTGTGTATAAATAATGCTTACGGTGGGTTGCCGGAATGACAGAAACCTGAACCCCAGTTCGCACGCTTTTGCACAAGGGAACAATGGATCATCGATCGTATTGCTATGGTTAGGCTTTTGCCTTAATTACTATCTTGTATTTGTGGATGCTTGCAAGATGTTTAATCATAAGAGTGCACTTATCTTAGTCTAGAGGGTGCACTAGCATAGATCCACCCACTCAACACTTATCAACACATCACATAGTGCCGATGCGGAATATGGCGAAAGCACGTGACTATTTCTCCCGTGTGTCCTCAAGAACGCTTTAGCTTTTATAAGTTCAGTTGCTAGGACTATCCTTTGCTCAAAAGTATCGGTCCACTTGTTACTCCTCAGTGCCTTTCACTTTGCTCGTTTTTACCTTTTTGTTGCTTATACCGAAAACCCCTAAAAAGCTATCTTTCAGTTCCTGCAACTATTTCTTTACCAAAGTCACTTGCCAATACCTTCTACTCCTCGTTGGGTTCGACACTCTTATTTATCAAAAACGCTACAAAAGATCCCCTATAGTTGAGGGTCATCAAGTACTGTTTTCTGGTGTCGTTGCCGGGGAGCGTAGCGCTATTAGTAAGTGAAGCTAGTAAGGAAGTTTTATATTTCTGTTTTTATTTTGTCGTTGCTACTTTTGTCCTTATGGACACCTCTACTCTTGGTTCGTTGTTTATGGGGAAACTCCCCACAACTATGGTGGTCACTCCTACCCCTATTGAAATTGTGCCTTACAAAATATCATCTGGTATTATCAATTATGTCTTAGCTAATCTCTATGCAGGAGACAGACATCCAGGTGAACACTTGCTATATTTATCACAACTATGTTCATTATTTAAGCTTGCAGGTGTGTCAATGGAGTTCGTCATGAAGAAATTATTCTCCATATCGCTTATAGATAAACCTTCAGATTGGTATAGGCTCCTCGATAACTCACATCTACTTAATTGGGAAGAGCTTATGTCTCTCTTTTATACAAAGTTTTATCCTCTTCATGAAATTCGTCGAGACAGGAATTACATCTATAACTTTTGGTCTCGTGATGGAGAGAGCATCTCTCAAGCTTGGGGGAGACTTAAATCCCTAATGTTCAAATGTCATATCCATGAACTCCCGAAAGATATTATAATTACAAATTTTTATGCCAGGCTTTCTTGTCAGGATAAGGAGATATTGGATGCCTCCTCTAGCGGGCCATCCCAAACAAGAAGCGTTGAATAAAAGTGGGATCTCATTGAGAGGATCCAGAAGAATACTGAAGACTGGGAAATCGATAAAGGTATTGAACCCACTATAAATTATGAGCATGATTACATTGAGAGCTATGTGAAAACTGATTATTTTAATACCTTTTATTCTAAGATTGGTCTTGATTCCCAGCTCATGATTGATTTTTGTAAGAACTTTACCTCTCACATTGACTCTTCTAAGGAGGAGAAGGATCAGTATCATAAACCCTTTAAAGAATTACCTGTTGATATAAATGTTGTTGACCCTATTTTGCCTGCAGCTTTTTATGAAAAGCCCCCTTTTCCTATAAGGATGAGGGAGCACTCTTTTGTGACAGGCATAATAAATAAAAGTGAGAGACGAACAAACAAACCTGAGGATCTGATTAAGGTCGATCCTCAAGTTGCGGTGATTAAAGATTTAGTTACTAATTATTTCTCAGATTCCAAGATAATTTTTTGTGCTGTTTGAACTAACATTGTCACAGCCAAGAATAAGAGCCCAATTTCAGGTACACCAGTTGTACCTGTCGAAATAGGAGATCACAATTATTACGGGCTATGCGATTTGGGATCAAGTGCTAGCGTTATTCCTTATTCACTCTATCAGGAGATCATGGGTGAGATTTCACCCTGTGAACTTGAAGAAGTCGATGTTACTATTTATCTAGCAAACAAAGAAACTATCTCTCCCATTGGAATTGTGAGAGATGTTGAAGTCCTATGCGGAAAGGTAAAGTATCCTACCGACTTTCTTGTACTTGGTTCAGTGCAAGATAGTTTTTTCCCTATTATCTTTGTTATACCTTTCCTCAGCACTTGTGGTGCTATTATAGATTGCAAAAAAGGTAAAGTTTCTGTTGAATTCAATGGTGAGCCATATGAATTTAACTTTTCTAAGTTCTCCAACCAACCTCGTGATACTGATTTACCTAGTGATGATAAAGTTATTGAAAATATTGCTTCTATTGCTATCCCTCCTAATGACCCTTTGCAGCAATATATTGAAGACCACGAGAATGATATGCATATGCAGGAGAGGAATGAGTTAGACGAAATGTTCACAAGACAAACTGTTATCCTGAAGCACAACCTTCCGGTTGAACCTTTAGGAATCCTAGCACAACCAAAAGAAGACCCGGTGTTTGACCTCAAACCACTGCCAAATACGCTCAAGTATGCTTACTTAGATGAAAATAAAATATATCATGTTATTATCAATGCTAACCTTTCAGGATTTGAAGAAGAGCGGTTATTGGAGACACTTCGCAAACACCGTGGTGCTTTGGGCTATACCCTTGATGACCTTAAGGGGATTAGTCCATCGATTTTCCAACACACTATCAATCTCGAGCCCGATGTTAAGCCCGTTGTCGATCATCAACGACGGCTGAACCCAAAGATGAAGGACGTGGTTAGGACAGAGATTCTCAAGCTTCTAGCCGGAGGTATCATCTATCCTATAGCTGAAGGTAGGTGGGTAAGTCCAGTTCATTGTGTTCCTAAGAAAGGAGGTATGATTGTTGTTCCTAATGATAAAAATGAACTAATACCTCAAAGGGTTGTTATTGGATGTAGAATGTGTATTGATTACAGGAAGTTGAATAAGGCGACCAGGAAGGACCACTACCCGCTGCCCTTTATCGATCAGATGCTTGAGAGGTTGTCTAAAAACACCCACTTTAGCTATCTTGACGGGTACTCCGGCTTCTCTCAAATTCATGTTAACACTGTCGATCAAGAGAAGACCACTTTCACGTGTCCTTATGGTACTTATGCTTACAGGCGTATGCATTTTGGTTTATGCAATGCACCTGTTACTTTTCAGAGATGCATGTCTGCTATTTTTCATGGTTTCTGTTAGGAGATTGTGGAAGTCTTCATGGACGATTTCTCCGTCTATGGAACTTCCTTTGACCACTGTCTCCACAATCTTAATAAAGTTTTACAGAGATGCGAGGATACAAACTTAGTTCTAAACTGGGAAAAGTGTCGCTTCATGGTTAACGAAGGGATCGTGCTTGGTCAAAAGATTTCCAAGAGGGTAATTGAAGTGCACAAGGCGAAGATTGAAGCTATTGAAAGGATGCCCTATCCAAGGGACATTAAAGGTATTCGTAGTTTTCTCGGTCATGTTGGTTTCTATAGAAGATTTATCAAAGACTTTTCTAAGACCTCGAGACCCCTCACTAATCTTCTCCAGAAGGATGTTCCTTTTGTATTTGATGAAGATTGTAAGGAGGCTTTCGAAGTTCTTAAGTAAGCTTTGATAACCGCTCCTATAGTACAACCAACTAATTGGAAATTTCCCTTTGAAATTATATGTGATGGTAGTGATTTTTCTATTGAATCTATTTTAGGAAAAAGGGTTGATAAGAAATTGAATGTTATACATTATGCTAGCAAAACCCTTAAGGCTTTGTTCAGTTTGCTTAAATTTGATAGGGATTGACAGGGTTTGAGGAGGATTAAATACTCTGCAAGTCAAAATCCATGGCAATCCCTTCCAATCCACCTCAATCCCCTTGGGGAGAGGAATAACCGAACAAGGCCTAATAGTGCTCAAAAGAATTACGCTACTACTGAGAAGAAATTCTTAGCAGTAGTGTTTGCTTGTGATAAGTTTAGACCTTATATTGTTGATTCTAAAGTCATTATTCATACTGACCATGCTGCTCTTAAGTACCTTATGGCAAAGAAGGATGCAAAACCAAGACTCATCAGGTGGGTACTCCTTCTTCAAGAATTTGATTTACAGATTGTTGATAGAAAAGGAGCAGACAATCCAGTGGCGGACAATCTTTCAAGAATGGAAGATATACCACATGACCCCATCCCAGTCAACGACAGTTTTCTAGAAGAACAACTTGCCGTTGTAAAAGTACAATCTCTTTCCGATCCTTGGTTTGCAGATTATGCTAATTTTATCGTTGCAAAGTATTTGCCTCCAGGTTTAACATTTCAGCAAAGGAAGAAGTTCTTCCATGATTTGAGGCACTACTTTTGGTATGACCCTCATCTTTACAAAGAAGGTCCGGACGGGATCGTGAGAAGATGCATACCAGAACACAAGCAGAAGGACATTCTTAGACAATTTCACGATAGTCCCTACGGAGAACATCACGCCGGTGAGAGGACCGCACATAAGGTTCTCCAATCAGGTTTTTATTGGCCTACTCTCTTTAAAGATGCTATAAATTATGTTTTATCTTGTGATAAGTGTCAGAGAGTTGGTAATATTAGTAGGAGGAATGAGATGTCTATGAATTACTCTCTAGTGATTGAGACTTTTGATTGCTGGGGTTTTGATTTTATGGGTCCTTTTCCTCCCTCGCACAAGTACACTCACATTTTATTGGTTGTGTATTATGTAACCAAGTGGGTTGAGGAAATCTCCACTGAGAGTGTTGATCACAAGACATCTTTGAAAATGCTCAAATATGTAATTTTCCCTAGGTTTGGTGTACGTAGGTATCTGATGACTGATGGAGGATCACACTTCACGCATGGAGCTTTTAGAAAAGCTTTAGCCAAGTACGATGTCAATCATAGAATTGCTTCACCGTACCACCCTCAAACTAGTGGGAAAGTTGAGCTCACCAATAGAGAGATCAAGTTGATCTTACAAAAGACAGTTAACAGTTCTAGGAAGGACTGGTCAAAGAACTTAGGAGATTCTTTGTGGGCATATAGAACTGCTTACAAAAACCCCATGGGCATGTCTCCCTATAAGATGGTCTATGGCAAGGCTTGCCATTTGCCATTAGAGTTAGAACACAAAGCTTTCTGGGCCGTTAGAGAGCTTAATGCTGACCCAAAGTTAGCTGGTGAAAAGCGTCTCATGAACTTGACCTCTTTAGATGAGTGGAGAAGTGAAGCTTATGAGAACGCTAAAATGTTTAAGGAAAAGGTAAAGAAGTGGCATGGTAGAAGGACTCTGAAACGTGAATTTAATGTTCATGATAAAGTTTTGTTGTTTAGATCTCGTTTCAGGTTTTCTCCAGGTAAACTACTTTCCAGATGGGAAGGACCATTTCATATCGAAGAAGTATACCGCTCTGGTGCAATCAAGATTAACAATTTTGATAGCACCAAACCTCTAGTTGTGAATGGGAAAAGAGTCAAGCATTACATGGCGGGAGACCCCGTCAATGTTGATGTAAATTTAATACACACAACTACTCAGGAAGAATATGTTGCAGCCCGATTTCAGACACCAGAAGAAGCAGAATAAGAAAAGGTATGTATTACGGTAAGGAAACATCGCGAACCGCCATAAAAGTTCCATATTACGAGTTTTTTTTCAAAATTAGGAAAATTCGAAGCTTGATTGGAGCCGGAGAGGACCTCCAGGGGGCCCAGGTGCCCCCTGGCGCGGCTTGCCTCCTGGTCGCGCTGGGTTGCCGCCTGGGCACCCCGGAGCCCGTCTCCGACTCCACTTTGGCTCGTTACCTTCCTATTGTTGCAGAAATTTTTGCTATATATTTTCCCGGATAGTCCTGGCACCGTATCTCGCGATTTCATGTGTTTTCTTTTCGAGCTGTTTCTGCCAGGAAATCTTTTATCTAGACCTAGGTGCCATGGCTTCCCCAAGTTCCCCCAAGGACAAGTTCGTCGTCAACGTCATCAACCCTTACCTCACTGAGGTGAAGAAGCACCCTCAAACCGTCCGGTTGGAGGATGGTTTTCTCCACCAAGAAGATCTAAAGGAACCTGTCGAGGAGGGGAGCATCAAGGCCAGGCTAGAAGAAGTGGAGCAAGAAGACTTCAAGTACAAGAAGATGGTCGAGCGTGGTGTTGAAGCTAACTTTGACATCATCAATGAGCTGAAGACCTACTTCCTAAAGGAGATGAAGAAGATGTGGGCAAGCATCACCGCAACAGAAGAAAGAATTGAGGTGCTCCAAGGGCAAATTTATGATCTGCACCACCAGAACTATGAGTATGAACTAAAGTTTATGCGCATGGGTATGGGTGCTGTGTGCAGGATTCCAGAGCCCGACTTCTCCTATGATACTGGAGAACCCCTTCCATGGAAGCGCTTCACGGAGGATTACGTGATCAACATGACCAGGAAGGAAGAATAAATCTCCTCGGGTAATGGCATCCCCTTAGCTTGTTCCATGCTTGTTGGAGTGCCCGGTATCTTTATCTTTATCTTAGTCTTTTAGAGTCAAGTAGAGTCGTATCATGTCTAGGGAAGTTATTATATGAAATAGGTGTTTGCATTGAAGTCTATCACTCCTTCTGTGGAGAGTTTGTATCCGTGAGTGTGGAGTCGTCTATGATGGAATATTAATGAGAAGTCTATTGGTTCCTTCGCTAAACTTGGTATTCTCTTCATGCAATCGGCCTTATATGATGATTCTTATGGGGAGTATTGACCTTATATCAGGTATGGCTTTGAAAACTTTATTTAATTTTGGCAAACATAGCTTTGGTCATGAAAACATGCATGTTTTCTCAAGTAGCGACATAGCCAAAACCTTTATGTTGTTATGCTTGAAGTGTTATGTTGACAAGGAAGACAACTTGATGTGTTATGCTTACCTTAATGTTTATGCTTTATATGTTTTGCATCTAAGTTAGCATCAATTGTCTGTTCTCTCAAAGCCTTTGCTAGCCAAACTCTTTGCCTAGCAGATTTATGCTTGTGCATCCATACCCTGAAACCAATACCTCCCATATGAGTCCACCATATCTTCCTATTTGTGGTATTTCCCTACCACTCCTAAAAGTATAGAATTTATGTGTTATCCTTAAATGTTCAAAATCTTCTGTTTTGTGCCTCTTGTTTAGCTCATGGGGAAGTAGTAGGTAATTCATGATCTTCTTAAGTTGGACAAGTTTTACCCCGGGATTGCATGTCTAATCTGCAAACCCATAATACGAGGAGGAACCGGCATGAGTCGCCCAGCTCGAAAGATAATATAACAAACAAACCCTCCTTCACGCTTGGTCTATGAGAAATCAGAAACTTTGGCAGTGATAAACAAAGGAGATTAAGGGGATGTGAACGTCCCCACTTGGGAGCCGTTCCTCGAAACTTGTCCATCTTGAGAAGTAATTGAGCTATCTATTAGCATTCGTTGACAAACTAAGCACCTCCCCAAATTCTATTTTCATTCTGTTTGATTTAACGATAGCACATAAGTTTTCCCTGCTTGCCTATAACAAGGCTCTTCTTTTACTTTTATGTTGAGTCAGTTTTCCCACTTCCTTTCTTCCTTAAAGAGAACAGACACTTGATGTTGATGAGGATTCATTCATATAATGTTGCATTAAGTTTTGCCATGCTACATCATTGTTGACATTATCTTTTGATAAGTAAGTTGTTTGCAAAAAGCTTATGCCATGCAAGCATCTTCCTTTGTGTTAACATTTGCACTTCATAACTAATAACATGTTCTTTCAAAGCCTTCAAAATGTTTCTTAATAAAGAGAAAGAGCAAAAGTAAAAGTTATTAGTTGTCCTTTGACCAAGGATATGTTTGCCATAATTTGATGAGTTTCCTTGGCCCTACTTTTGATTATAATTGTTATTACTCGCTCATAGGACCTTATGAGTTGAGGTTGCTGTTGAGGATGCTTGAGTTTGATGAAGAAACCTTGATGCTTCTTGTCCGTTTTCTATTTATCGACACTTCACTCTCTAAACTTGTGGACAGGTTTACCGAGCTCAGTATTCGCTTGGGGACAAGCGAGGTCTAAGCTTGGGGGTGTTGATACGTCCAAAATGAATCACTATTTTATATATTAATTATTTCCTATTCATTGATATATTTCATGTTATGATGATACTCTTATGTTGTTTGGCTTATTTTACAC
The DNA here is from genome assembly GCA_950022295.1 of Bromus sterilis. NCBI lineage: Eukaryota > Viridiplantae > Streptophyta > Magnoliopsida > Poales > Poaceae > Bromus > Bromus sterilis. The sequence goes on along the minus strand of OX465596.1, from coordinate 337,292,939 downwards.
AGTTTGCAACTTTTCGATGCCGAAGCAGCAGACGCAGCATTCAGCGGTAAAAAGTGGACATTGAGTTGCTGAAACAGAAGACCTCCAAATTACCTGAAAATCAACGGAGGCCATTTTCCATAAGAATGGCGGGGACACGCAAAACGGGAACCAGAGGGGGCACCAGGAGCCCAGGCGCGCCCCTGGCGCGGCCCCACCCCTGGCCGCGTCGGGTGGCCGCCTGGACCCCTGGGGCCACCCCAGGCTCCCCCTCTGGCCTATTTATCCCTCGTCATCCAAAAATCCTAAAAAAGGGAGGAGTTTCGTGAGTTCCGCCGCCGCTCCGTGGCGGAAACCTACAAAGGATAAAAGACATCTCCGGCGGGAAGATTTCACCGAGGAGAGCACCTCCCGGAAGGGAGATCATCGCCATCGTCATCACCATCGTCACGGGCATCATCGAGATCATCATCAACATCATCCCCAACATAAGCACCATCTCCACCACCATCCAATGTCACCTCACAAGTTCAACTTGTGTCGTAATCCGTACTATCTATCCTCTCTACTCTACTGGTGTTGATTGCTACCTTGTGATGAATGCTATTGAGTTTTGTTGGAGAAATATCATTGTGTCCAGATTGTTTATCATCTATTTATCCCCACTGATCATGATCTCTTTTATGTCTTGTGAGTAGTTACTTTAGTTCTTGAGGACATGGGAGAAGTCTAGTTGCCAGTAGTCATATGATCTTGAAGTAATATGTGTTGTTTGATATTTAAGTTGTGTTGTTATTTTCCTAGTGGTGTTGTGTGAGTCGAACACTCAACACTTCGCCTTGTTAAGGATCTAGGGGAATGCATTGTGTATAAAGAATGCTTACGGTGGGTTGCCGGAATGACAGAAACCTGAACCCCAGTTTGCACGCTTTTGCACAAGGGAACAATGGATCATCGATCGTATTGCTATGGTTAGTCTTTTGCCTTAATTAATATCTTGTATTTGTGGATGCTTGCAAGATGTTTAATCATAAGAATGCACTCATCTTAGTCTAGAGGGTGCACTAGCATAGATCCACCCACTCAACACTTATCAACATAGCACATAGTGCCGATGCGGAATATGGCGAAAGCACGTGACTATTTCTCCCGTGTGTCCTCAAGAACGCTTTAGCCTTTATAAGTTCTGTAACATCCCAAAATTCTCCGAATTTTCGAATGTTAATAAAATTAAATAGATAATGATTGTTTGCTTGATATGTTTGATTTTCTCTGGGATTTAAAACTTTTGGGTTGAAATGAATATTAAAATGAGAGGGAATAAAATGACTTTCCCTAATATTCACCGTTGGTGTTTTGGAATTTATTATTTAAAACAAAACCAACAAAATAAAACGAGAGAAGGTAATATGACTCCTTCAACTTATTAAAAGTTTGGAAAAGGTTTTAAATCTTTATTGGAATTCCTTTGATTATTCAAAATATTTTTCAACTAAAGGAAAATTCGTTTGAGAGGATATAAAATGACTTCTCCCCTTTTTAATAAAGTTAGAAAATATTTAGAATATTAATTTAAAGTTTTTCAAATTTTATTTTGAGTATTATAAATAACTCTAAAATTATTTTAGGGATTTTATAATGCTAAGAGAGTTTTTATTTCATTTAAATGATTTATTAAATATTTTAAAAGAGTTGAAAAAGTATTCCAATGGGATATTTTTATTTTACCAAATTATTTATTGATGAAACCATTTTTAAAATTTATATTTTATGATTTAGAAATGGGTTGTCAATGCTTTTGACCAAATAAAAATATTTAAATAATTTGTTGGACTTTATTTAATTTATGAAAAGTATTTTATATTTAAATAAAGTATTTAGAAAATGTTTTTATTTTTATTTTATTTTTTGGAAAATATTTTCATTTCATAATTTTATTTATATTATTTGATGAATTTAGAATTTTATTTCGTATTTTTCGGAGTTATGGTTGATTTTATTTTATTGTTTGAAGTTTCGGTTTTAATAAAAAGAAAATCCGTAGCGGCCGGCCCAGAAGTTGTTTCCGCTCACGAGCACAATTGGAGTCCAAGTCGGGCCCGATTCGGTTTTTTTCTCCAGCCTATATATAGAATTTAGGATTTTCCTTTTTATTTCTTTTTCGTTTCTTCAAAAAAAAACCCGGCGAACCCTAGCCGCCGGGACCCGCGGGACAGTGCCGCCGCCGGGCCCCGCCGCCGGCTGCGCCGTGCTGCACCGGCCGGCCACCTCCCGAGGCCGCTCGCACGCCCGCGAGGCCAGGCCACCGAGCCGCCTCCCCGCAGCGCCTCCCGCGCCACACCCTGGCTGCCCGCCCCTGCCGCTCGTCGCCCGAGCCGGCCAGCCGAGCCGCGCCGCGCGCCCCCGACGCCACCGGCCACGCCGCCACCCCGGCCGCCCCTCCCCATGCCGGCAGCCGCCTCCTCTCGCCGGCCACGGCCTCCTCTCGCCGGAGCCGAGCGGAGCTCGCCGGAGCAACCTCGCCGGAGGTCAACCCCGATCCAGATCTGGTCAAATCGATCTAGGGACCCGATTGCTTTTTCGGAAGAAATTTTATTCGCGAACGGGTCCTTTTGGTAGAAAACCCCCTCAACTCGCGCCCGCGATATCTCCGCAACCGTATTCGGATCGAGGTGAAACTTTTTGCTATGCGCTTGTGTTTTTCTGTACTTTAGCATGGTATAAAGTTTTTCACACTTTGCACACTTTTGAATTTGAAGTTATTTCAAATTCAAATTCAAATTCCGGAGGCCATATCTTTTATACCGTTGATCCAAATCGAGTGATTCTTTTTGCGTTGGATCACTCGTGTCATGTACCTTCTGTTTATATCATGTGTACATGAAAATTCACAAGTTTATTGATCTTTTTAAATTCAAATTCAATTCGTTTTTGCACCTGTTATGACCTGTGTTGTAGTATTCCGTTTCACGTGATTCTTTTTGCATGTTGGATCATATGAGACATCTTATCGGCAATGTCCACATACCATTCATGTTGCTATGATCTCTACCTTGATTTCATAATGCCTTGATCATAATCTTGTACAAACAACTCTTTATCCGTTGACTCTCTCGAGTTCACGTTCCACCGATCACCTTCGAGCACATCCACACTTTTGCACTTTAAGGTTTTTGTTTTGTTGCTAAAACCTTTGTGTTTGTGTTATTGATCTTTTGTTTGTCTCGTTGTGATGTGATTGCTTATTTGAGTTCCTTCGTTGCGATAGATTCTCGGAGTGTGACGAATAGAGTAGACTGGACCGCGAGAGCGAAGAACTTCATCGAATGTATAAGGCAAGTGATGCTTTGACCATACTCATACCTATATTTTCTATATGCATTATGTTAAGAAATATCACCCTATTGCATGATAGGTAGTTTATTATTCTGTTGCTGCAAAACCAGTTAGGATAGCCACATGTTTTGACTTGTCTACCGTAGATCAACCTAGCCGTGTTGTTGCTTTATTGCTATGCTTTGTAGACATGGTTTGGGTTGTGTAAATTCATGGAGTGCTTGTGGGCTATTTAATAAATTGTGTAGAAACTTTATAGTAAATAAAATCACCTCTGGACGGGCAGGGAGTGCTTCCTGGGGGCTCGTGCCTTATCTAAGGACGAGACCAGGTTGTACCCCTAATTGGTTTGTTGGGTGGTCGAAAGTCCGTCATGGCGAGTACCCTCTGACGTAGTGGGCGCCGTCCAGGCTCAAAAAGATCAGACATACTTGGTGACTAGAATCTTACATGTACAGCCGCTGGCCATATGGGCTCTGGCTTAGTTGAGTATGATGTAGGAAGCCTCTCCCGTGCAAAGCTAGCAGATGTAGATGTGATAGGTGGTACCGGCTTGCCATTGGGTGTAGGTGACCTCTTCTGAAAGACTTCGTCTCAATCTTCGGGTTGAGTCCAGCGGGGAAAGTGTACTAACCTCTGTAGAGTAAAAACTAATCATGATTAGCCGTGTCCCCGGTTATGGACATCCTTGAGCTACTAGACATTACTGTTACTGGAGGATCTTGACATATGAATCACCTTAATAATTTGAGTGGGCAAGATTTAATAAAGGGTGTGGTGTTGGAACTGGTGTGCCCAGTTCGTTCTTAAGTAGTAAGTTCAACTTAAAATTTTGACTAGTTTAGTTCAGGAGAAAATTGGCTTTCTGCAAAACAAAACCATAAGCCTTTCCTTTGACTTACCTTGCATGTAGTTGTAGGTCCTTTATATAAACTTTTTGTGTCACTTGCCGTACAAATCAGATGTACTGACCCGTTGTCGAGCTGTAACCTTCGGTGTTGCAGGTTTTTCAGACGATCAGTAAGGTGCGTTTAGGGGTTGCGAGTCTACACTCAGCATGTTCGCATGTGGCTGTTGATGGACTCCACGTTATTTGCTTTTGCTTCCTCTATATTTATGTTGAATAAGCTAGCCTTGAGCTATGCAACTTGTTATTTATTTACTATGGATCATACGTTGCAATAATGATGCACTTGTACTTTGATATACATCTATAATACTGTGTGTGCCAGCGAGTTCAATCCAGGGACTGGCACTTGAGCACAGAGACTTCAATTCTGTGTGAATTGGGTCGTTACAAGTTCAGTTGCTAGGACTATCCTTTGCTCAAAAGGATCGGGCCACTTGTTACTCCTCAGTGCCTTTCACTTTGCTCGCTTTTACCTTTTTGTTGCTTATACCGAAAACCCCTAAAAATCTATCTTTTAGTTCCTGCATCTATTTCTTTACCAAAGTCACTTACCAATACCTTCTGCTCCTCGTTGGGTTCGACACTCTTATTTATTGAAAACGCTACAAACGATCCCCTACAGTTGAGGGTCATCAGTGTGCTACTGCTCAGAGGAGTTGATAGCTATGGTGGGATCTTTGGTTTTTCTTTTCTTTTTTCTTTTCTTCTTTGCTTGTGTGCATCCTGGATATCTTATGACATGTTGTAGGTGCAGATACTGGGTGTAATTGGTATTTTCGCAATATTAATATATTCCCTTTTTCAAAAAGTATTTCTTGGGGATCACAAAGCACCAATTTTATTTACCAGGATACTAAAGAATGCTATGTGTAGATAACAACCCGAAGAAGCAGTAAGTACAAGAGTATTAGCTCCTCATGTGTTCCAAATGAACGAAAATGAGATTTGCGACACTATGCTAAGCAATGAACTACACACAAAATGAAGAATGGGAGTTTGGTCAGACTGGATTACAATAGCTGCAAGAAAGGCTGCTAAACAACAAGTCATCTTAAGATGTTATGATAGGTTAGAACATATCTATCGTTGTGCCATTCTTGTCTTTTTTTGAATGGTGATACGTTTCTCATTTATAAAATATAGATCAAGTTACTTGACACATAAACACCGACCTTACCTAACTGAAAAAGATAGGGTAACCCTATGAAGCAAACCAATGCCTATCCCTCTCCTTCGGTAGCACAGTAGCAGCCACCAAAGAAGAGAGACATATCACCTCTTCACCCGAGCTCGACGCGGCTCCATCGTTGATCAACATCTTTTCGGACCTCCGAAGTAGGTTGACATAGGACAAACCATTGTCGATGAAAGAATCAAACCGGGGCAACATGAACCCGGACACGCTATCGAACTCCAGATCTGACACCCCACACGAGGACGACGTTGGAGGAGGAAACCAAAACTGACAACCTTCAACCACAAACCGATCACAAGATGCACCATCTTCCAGTTGTCACCTGCATAGACAACCGTCTGCGCGTACTCCTGAATGACCAAACCTCCTTTCTCTACCGTGACGTCGGAGACAACGCCACATCAACGGGGACAGAGCAGAAGGAGAGACACACCTGAAGGAGTCACCGCCATCGCCTCGCTGACACCATCCATGAACCCTAACATCGTCGATCTAAAGGATCGACAAACATACGAATCCATCAACTTCGAGACGCCGCCATGAAGGACACGGTCGGTATGGGAGTGAAGTTGTAGAGTTGTGCTTTATATATCTGTTGTCGAGAATCCGGTAGCGACACGAGTGCGAGTGTCGTGCGCCGGTCGCGTTTGATGCACTTCTAACTCCGACCGGACGCGAAAGCGACTAGTTAGAGTTAGTACCACATCAGGGGCCTTACATGCATGTTCTCCGTTGTTGTTTATTGCTTTGGCCAAGTAGTAGGTAGTGACTCCAAGAGGGAACGTTATGCTCGATTGTGGGTTCATGCCCCCCGATGACATGCTTGAGTGACAGAAACATGAGTCTATGGGATGTGTTGTTGCCACAAGGGGGAAAACAACGGTGCTTGTAACCGCGGTTGCAAGGATTGTTTACTTTATGCAAAGTGCTTTTTAATGCAGTTGTCTGTTGCTTTGGGTTTACACTTTGGGTGGGGCTCGCAACTTAATACCAGCGAGATGTTCTGGATAGATATCTCAAGGTGGATGATTAGTAGTAGATGCAGTTGGATTTCAGTCTACTTATTTTGGCGTACTGCCCATGCTTTTGAGCCTCTTCCTTTCTTTGTAACATAGTTAGCATTGCGGTGCATTTATAATCCTGTCAATTGCCCAGCTATAATTTGTTTACCTCGCATAGCAGTTTTATCGTCTTTTGGAGAGAGACATCACGGGACCCCGGTCCATATTCTCATCACTGTTTACACACTCATTTACTTTCTTGCTTTACTTTCTAACTGCTATCTTTTATCACTATTATCTGTTGCGTTGATCCTTTGTAAACAGCAAGGCCGGAGAGATTGATAACCTCTCTGTACTCGTTGGGAGCAAAGTTATTTGTGTCTGTGTGAAGGTCCAGGTCAAGGAAGCAAATTTTGTCTTATTCGGTGCCATTGTTTCCTTGCCACCTACTTATCATTGCCGGAGTCCTACGTGAGACAAACCTTATCCTCTACATAGGGGAAATTTGCTATTATCCTACGTCACACCTTCCACTTGGGGTAACCAATGAGGAGAGGTTTTGCACTAGTCAACTCTCTTGTCATCAAGCGAATTTCTGGCGCCGTTGCCGGAGACTCCGAGTGCTAAGATAGGGGAGTTTCCCACTACCTTTTACCTTTGCTTTTTAGTCTTGTTAGTTTACCTTTCAGTTTTTATCTTTGTGTCTTATATCAAAAATTACAAAAAAAAATCTGCCACACTTGCTGCTACTATGGGTTCCACTGAAAATACCAAGTTTTGTGACTTCACTAGTCACAACAACAAAGACTTTATCTGCACGCCTATTGCCACACCTGCCACTTCAGCTACCCCTTATGAAATTAAACTTGCTTTACTAAACCTTGTTATGAGAGATCAATTCTCTGGTGTTGAGATGATACTGCTTTACACTTAAATAATTTTGTTGAGTTATGTGATATGCAAAAGTATAAAGAAGTAGTAGGTGATGTTGTTAAGCTCAAGCTTTTTCCTTTCTCTTTGAGGGAAGGAGCTAAAATCTGGTTTCAATCTTTGCCTAGGAATAGCATAGATTCTTGGGATAAGTGCAAAGATGCTTTTATTGGGAAGCACTACCCACCTTCTAAAATTATTCAATTGAGGAGTAACATTATGAATTTTAAGAAATTGGATAATTAACACATTTCCCAAGCTTAGGAACGTATTAAATATCTTGTTAAGAAATGCCCTACACATGGTTTGACTACCTGGATGGTTATCCAGACTTTTATGCAGGCTTGAACTTTACCTCGTGGAACCTATTAGATTCGACCATGGGAGGAACCTTTATGTCAACTAAACTTGGTGCTGCCACAAAACTTCTCGATGAGATGATGACCAACTATTCCCAATGGCACACCGAACGCGCTCCAACATGTAGGAAGGTAAACTTTGCCGAGGAGATTACCTCCCTAAATGAAAAGGTTGACTTAATTATGTCTCTACTTACCAAGCAACCCTCTATTGATCCTCATGACGTTCCTTTAAATTCTTTGGTTGCTCAAGAACAAGTAGATGTGAACTTTATTGCTAGAAACAACTTCAACAACAATGCATATAGGGGCAACTTTTCTAGTAATCCTAGACCGTTTCCATCCAACTATGGGAACACCAACACCTATCCTAGCAACAAGAATCCCACTTCTGAACTAGAAAATATGCTTAGACTTTATCACTACCCAAAAATCCTTCAACAAGAATGTAGAAGAGAAATTAGCTAAGTTAGATAATCTCTCTTTGAAGGTGGACAACTTAGCCCTTGATGTTGAGATGCTAAATATTAGAACCTCTCCCCTTGAGGAGAGGAAGGCCACTCCTATTAATGCTATCCAATTGCAAATTAATGAAAATATTAGGATGATAGACAAACTTAAAGAAAGATGGGCTAGAGAAAAAGAGGAAGAGGAGAGAATTAAGAGCCTTCAAACACACCACACAGTTGCAACTATCCAAATTGTTGAGGACACTCAAACTATTAGCACCCAATGCACTCCTAGTCCCATTGGACCTATTAATGGTGATGCTAATACCTCAACCGTAGAAGAAGAAACTCCTATGAACATAGAGGGTTTCAAACAAGTGAGCCTAGATGACACTACTACCACCTTTGATAGTAGTGATATTAATTTTGATAGTTGCACCCTCTCGGAAGTTATTAGCTTGCTACACAAAATGTCTAGAGACCACAACACTAGCACACTTAATCTTGCCTTTACGGAGCATATCACTAATGCTCTCATCAAAGCTAGGAAGGAGAAGCTTAGAATATAAGCCTCCATACCTAGGAAGCTAGATGATGGTTGGGATCCTATGATCAAAATTAAATTAAATAACTTCTCTTGCTATGCTTTATGTGACGTTGGAGTTAGTACCTCCGTCATGCCCAAAAGAATGTATGATATGTTTGAATTGAAACCTTTTGATTCTTGTTCTTTTGGTGTTTGTCTTGTTGATATTTTCGTAAAGAAACCTTCGGGGAAGATCGACGATGTTCTTATAATTTTCAATGACAACTATGTTCCCGTTGATTTTATTACTATGGATATAGAATGTGAACCTTTATGTCCAATTATTTTGGGACGTCCTTTTCTTCGCACCGTTGGTGCCGTTATTGACATGAAAGAGGGGAATATAAAACTTCAATTCCCTCTCAAAAAGTGGATGGAACACTTCCCTAGATAGAAAATCAAGTTACCATTTGATTCCGTTACATGGGCTAGCTATTCTCTTTCTCTTGATAAAATTTGATTCTTCTTTTGCTTTATGCCTAGCTTAAAGGCGTAAAAGAAAGCGCTTGTTGGGAGGCAACCCAAGATGTTTTTACTTCTGTTTTTAGTGGTCTTGATGATTGTTACTACTGTAGCAACATCATTGTATCTTTATTTTCAAGCTTTGTGCCAAGTTATAGCCTCTTATGATAAGGGAAGCAAAAGTTGTGACATGCTGTCCAGAAAACAGATTCTGTCTTCTTGACGGAAAAAATCGGAACAAATCACCAGTTCATATTTTTGAGCTGAAGTTTTTACACAACATGCTCTATGAAATTGTGAAACTTTCGTATGTTCTCAGTTTTTTTATTTGAGTTGCAGAAGTTCCCCGAAAAAAAACTCTATTACCTGTTGTTCTGTTTTTCACAGATTCTGCCACGTTTTGCCTTTTCTTACTTTTGCAAACCTTAAGCTTGCTTTTTCTTTGCGAAAACTTTTTGGAAATCTTGAGAAACAGTAGCTCTTCAAGAATATCTTTATATCCAGTGAGGAAAAATTATTTTATTAAGGGTACTAACCTCTCTAATCAGCTTATGATGATTTATGTATGAAGGGAGTTTTCAAGTGTGCGATGGAAGATGATGAAAGAAGATCTGGGAGTGTCAAGCGCTCAAGCTTGGGGATGCCCCCATGCATCCCCAATAAATATTAAAGGAAACTCAAGCGTCTAAGCTTGGGGATGCCCCCGTGCATCCCCTTCTCCATCAACAATCGTCAGTTCGTTCTTCGTCTCACTATATTTTTATCACTTCATGCGTTATGTGCTATGCTTGGAGCGTCACGCTCTTAGGTTTTATTTATAGTTTTCTTTAGCTTGCTTGCTGTTCATAACAAGTTAGACCCCAACTTACTTTGTGTGGGAGAGAAACATGCCCCACTTCAATCTAGAACACATCATAGGATTTTTCATGCTTATCTTTTTGCTGTTGTGTGTTCTTTATATTTTCGTAGCTACTGCCATGTTTAGGTTTAGTTTTAGTTTGTCTTTAGCAAGAGCCTTGGCTTTTGTTTATTATGTTGCTGGAACTCTCTTTCGTTTTCATGTTTATCTTGTTAAGAGAGTTGGTTGTTGCACTGAGTTGTGTCTTGTCTTGAAAGTAGGTAATTGAGGTTGCTATTTAATTTAATAGTAACTTGCAATAGTTTTGAGGTATTGTTGTGAGTAATGTTTGAACCTTCGGTGTCAAGAGTTCTAGCCTATTAGTGATAGGGGTCGTATTTTGGGCAATCCGTGTTTATTTTAAAAAACCTACAAAACTAGTTTAGAACTCTAGCTATTAGATGGATCGCTAATCTTTTAAGGGATTGGATATTAGAGTACACTCACGTACCATGAGTCGAGGATGCGCAAGGATAACCAAACCCCCATACACTCCTCCTCGGGGTACTTGTCTCTTTGTGAACCTCCTTATTAGATTGAGAGTTGCCGATAATAAGTGCATGAGTTCTTCAGACTAATGTAAGTATTGAAAGTTGACACTTCCACCTCCTCATATTTGCTAGCCTCTCCCGTGCCGTGCATTGCCTTCTTCTCACTCCGAGAGTTGGCGTCCACCTTCGCCGGTACATCCAAACCCTTGGCATGATACACTCTGTCATCATAAACCTCCCTATATATTTCCACAAAACAACCACCATACCTACCTATCAAGGCATTTCCATAGCCTTTCCGAGATATATTGCCATGCAACATCCACCTCTTCATGACTTGATCTTCATGTCATACATGTTCCTGCTACACTGGCAGATGCATACATTGCATACATCATGATAGCTACATCTTCTTTATGTTTGAGTAACATGTAAAGTGTGAAAGCTCTTCTATACCCTCTTGTAAAATAGAGTGTTGCCCTTAAGCGAGGAAAAGATCCTAAAGTGGACAAAATAAAAGATCCCAAAGAGGACAAATGAGAGTTAAATAGAAAGAGCCATTGAGGCCACCAAAAAAATACAAAAAAATAGAAAAAAGAAAAAAATAAATAAAAGGAGAGAAAGGGGCAACATTACTATCCTTTTGAAAGATCCACACTAGTACTCCCTCTTATCCTTGTACTCCATAGAGATGATCATACATGCATATAGCTATTTGGGACCTTCACACTATATAACTTGGCTTGCATATTCCAAGGATGAGCCTCCTTAAAAGAGCTCTAGGTCTTCATGAGCGAGCAAGTTAGATGCACACCCACTAGTTCCATTAGAGAGCTTTCTTAGCTCATATGTGCATCCGTTGCATGCCAATCCCTACTCCTCACATCATATCTATCATTTGGCCTTCTCGCATATGATTGTCCTCATTGATGCGAGCCTTTCTCACCTTTTTGTCTTCCTCCTCCACCGTATTTCTCTCTTTGCCATCCTAAGTGTCAACTCTCGTGCTTACGCTCATCCATTGCATGAGTGCTCAAAATATCAAAAAAGAGTGGATCAAATTGACTTGTACCTGGCTAGTGGTCTGGGGACCAAGTGTGGAACTTTAGTAGATTGAGTTCTCAACAAAAAAACTTTTTTTCTCGTATTCCCTATCCCCCTTCTTGCAAGCAAACACCATTTGGAGACATTCGAGTCACGGACATCGAGAGCTCTTGCACCTAATGTTCTTTCGTTGCTTGTTACGATGCTAATATAGAATCTTGCATGGTATGACTTGAATTGAATCACATACCTTGATTGCTTTACTTCTCGAAGTTCTTATATGGTTGCTAGCATGTCACCATAGAAATTATGCTTGTTATCATTTACCTACTCGAGGACGAGCATGAATTAAGCTTGGGGATGTTGATACGTCCCAAACGTATCTATAATTTCTGCTTGCTCCATGCATGTTTTGTGTGATATTGCTATGATCTAGATACACTTTCATACACTTTTGATCATATTTGGACTAACCTATTAACTCAGTGCATCCGAGTGCCAGTTTCTATTTTCTGCTGTTTTTCTATTTTAGTTTTCCCCCGTATTAAAAGTGCTCCAAAAATCTGGGAAAATCAGATAAAAAACCAGCGTGAAGGAACCTTCCGGAGTCCCTAAGGAGGACCAGGTGGGATCCACCAAGGCCCCAGGAGGCCACCTGGCGCGGCCTAGGGCTTGGCCGTGCCAGGGGGCGCCCGGACCCCTGGTGGGCCCCCTTCGCTTATATATTCCCCGTGACGTGAAACCCCCGAAGACAGAACCCTTTTTCGCGATCTCGCCTCTGTTCTGCCGCCGCCGCGCTTCCAAGATCGGGAGCGCCAGCAGACCTCTTCCCGGCACCCTGCCGGAGGGAGGATCGGCCTCCGGGAGCTTCCCCTCCACCATGGACGCTTCCCGGATGTGCCGTGAGTAGTTTTCTTTGGACCATGGGTCCGTGATCAGTAGCTATGTGATGTTATCCTCCCCTCTTTGTTCTTCATGGTTTAGACCTCGTGAGCTGCCCTACATGATCGAGGCACATATGTAATCTTTCTGCTATTGATATGCTGAGTTTGATGGGATCTGATGGATTATGAGATTATGTTCAGATTGTGATAGAGTAATATATTTGGTTCTGGTCTTTTTTATTGTTGTTCTTAAGTAATTCTTGCATTGTAACAGCCCACATGTAATAAGCCACCAAACACCATGTAATGTACTTCCTCTGTTGGACTTGTAACTTGGCATGGTGGATGTGTATGTCATTTCATGTGGTGATCTTAATTGGCTTTGGGATTGGAGTCATGTTGGGTTGTTTTCCTTTGCATCCAAAGTGGTTCAAGAAGGGTATTGGTGGAATTTTCCCTGTTGCATGCTCACTCTTCTTGATCCCAATTTTGGCCTAGCCATTTCTTTTGCCTTTGCAAGGGTTTTAAAATCCTCAAGGTATTTTTGACTTCATCAAAAACAGCAGCTCTAGTTCAAAGTGAATTTGAAATTCAAAATGAGCTCACACTTTTGTTGTTGCCAAAAATACCCAAAACATTTTTAGAAATTGAGGAATAATGCAAGGATAATTTTACATATTTTTATGTGATTTTTTACACTTTTATTTAATCCGGAGAAATCCTGTATCTCCTTTCTGTTTTTGGTAAATGGAAAAGGGATCCGGCAGGCATTTTCTCTCTTCTGGTCCAAGTCTTGCTGGAGGCCCAGCCCAGCAGCCCTTCGTTCCGCAGCCCACCTGGAGGTCCGCCAGCGAAGCGGTACGCGGGAGGCACCCTGGTCGCCCGATCAAGATCCAAGGGAGGGGACGCATCGCCTTTCCACCGTGGAGAGGTCCCCTCCCCCTCTTCTCTCACACCGGCGGGCGGGCATCGACGTCGACGCTTGCCGACGTGGCTGGAGGCCGCCCCTCCATATAAGCCGCCCCCTAGAGCCGCAGGAGCCCCCTAGGGTTCCGTTCCTCCCATCGATTTCCCCCTCGCCGCCGCCGGGAGAGGTTTCCTCCCCTGCCCTGTTTTCGCTCTGTTCCGGTGAGGTCCCGAGCAATTCGCCGCCGTTCTGCGTCCTCCTTGAGCAAGCGCTCGTCTGCACGGTCCTTGAGCATGACCTGCTTCGTTTCTGTGGCCAGGTCGAGGCAAGGAGCAGCGAGATGCCTCCGCAGCAGTAGCAAGCCGCCGCGGACCCCCTTCGTCCCCGACGACATCCGCAGATCTCTACCTCCTCTACGGCTAGGCCGGGACGCACGAAGCGACCCAAAAGGTGAGCTAACGCCCACGCCTTCGCCCGTAGCGTTGCGTAGCAGTCCGTCCACGGTAGCAGTAGGCCGTCTGCCGCGTAGTTCGTCGCCGGCGAGGAATTCGTGATCACCGTGCCCGTGGTGTGTCTCGAACGACCTCCCGCGTGCTCTAGGAGTGTCCAGAGCGCGTCTTTGGTGCCAAAGGAGCCCCCTTTCCGCGTAGCTGCTTTGTTTTTCGCCGTGTCTGAACTCTGTGCGTCTCTGTCAGTCAGATCCGCCATGGATTCAGGCGAGCGTAGCATCCCCTCCGGTGAGATCCAGGACTGGGCCAGGGCATCCATGTGATCGTGGTACTTCCCTCTCGCGATTGCAAGCAACTCCATGGCCGGGGGCAGCGTGAGCTCAACGCTAGCATCGAGCAAAGCTGGCGACTTTGAACCTGTCAGACTGCAGTTCAGATCCGCCGCAGCAGTGCTGTTCCGGTGAAGTTAGCGAGCGGTAGAGTTGGAGATAGAAGCCATGGCGCACCTCCTCGTGTAGAGCTAGGTGCCCTCTCGGGTTCGTTCCATGGCGGGGTGGCCGGAGCTTGCCTGTACACGATGCGCGGTTCGCCGCAGTAGAGCGTCGCCGTCGCGGTTCAGAGTCTTCAGGTGTTCGAAGTTCAGAGTACTGAAGCCTGAACCTTACCTAGCATGCGTGGCGTTTATGTTCAGAAAACGCTTCGTGGCGCAGTGGTAGCGAGCCGTGGAGACAAGCAGCGAGTTGCGGGTTCGATTCCAGCCGACGCCCCCCCCCATTTTTGATTTTTTCCTGAGGCTGACGGCTGGGACCCGCTTGTCAGCGACCCAGGCCGCGTGGGCTGAGTCCAGTATGGGCCAGGGAGGCGGCATGGGCCGGATTTGCCCGAGAGCAGCCCATGGAGGCTGATTCCTTTTTTTTTTCTTTGATTTCTTTTCTGTTTAAATTCCAATTTGAATTTGCCTCCAAATTCAAATCTGGTTTTGAACATCTTTTGCATTCATGGGCATGCCTTATATGATTTTGGGGTAGCTTGAGCTACTGACCAACATGGTGAGGTCCATTTTTGCATTTGACCCCTTCTAATAATTGAAGTGTGGCCATTTTGCAAATAAGCCTTTTTTTCTTTTCTTTGTTTTTGCCAAGTGGTTCAAAATTTAAATTGCCCATGCCATATATGGTTTTTGGGTAGTTTTGTGCAAGGAGTTGCATGGTGATGATGATTTCATCATCTGAACCTTTCTCAAAATTCATGTGGTGCAATTTTGCACTCAGCCCCCTGAACTTCAGTTGAATTTGCAACTGCCCTTGCAAATTCAAATGGAGACATATCATATGTGTTTTTGGGGTGTTTTTCTGCAAGGATTTCAGCAGTGATGTTTTCATGATGTTTTGTGCAACTCATGAAATCAGGGTGTGACCACCTGATTCAGAAGCTTTCAGATCTTTCTGCTTGCAACATTTCAACTTCAGTGCATCTGAAATGTTGGTCAGCTGATCTTCAACCTTGTTTCTTTTCATCTCCTTTTTTAATTCAGCCCCTAACATATTGTCATATGTAATGTGGCTAGGTTCCAACCTTTGTTGCACCTTTCTAGGTGTCAGGTTCACCGACACTACTCGTCTCCGGAATCATTGTTTTACTTTCATGTTATTTAAATTCTTTCATTGCTTTGTTGATCATGTCATGCTTTCATGCTACTTACACTTAAATTAAGGCTTAGACCAAAGCCATTACAATGTAAATAAATGCATGTGAAAGTGATGACTTGTCGTCATCACCTTCATTTAAATTTGACTAGACAGGGTCATACCATGTAAATAAAACTTGAACATGCCATCCTTGTTTGAGTTTGCATCAGTTGCTTACTTGTGTGTTTTCCTTGCCGGTATCTTTACGTTAGCACCCGATACTGACGAGGAGACTTACGTGGAGCTGTCCGACACCGAGCCCGAGGGTACCGTGGGTGCTGCTTCGACTACCTTACCAGGCAAGGGGGAGATCTGTGTCATTACTTTATAACTTTCTGCTCATGCCTAGCTGTAGATCTAGAACGTTGCTGCTTGATCCCATCTACCTTATATGCCATGTTTAAACCCATACAACCATGATCCCCACATCCCAGCAAACCATTGTACTGCTAAGTTACCGCTGCTCAGCCATTGCTTAGTATGGATAGAAAACTTGCTGCTTACCCTATATGTTTATGGTTGGGATATCATGCTATATAAGAAGTTGGTTGATATTTACTATTGTTAAACGATGTTAATTTATATTCGACGAAAGGTGGAAGGTTGGACTATTCCCGTCTGGTGCTTTGTTCCATTTGAGTCACCTAGGACCCGAGTTCCGGGTATTGTGTTTCTTGGCGAGCGTGCCTAATCGTGTGTGGGGTTTTATGGGGCCCCCTTGTCTTACCTACCTAGCCTCGTACATTCTAGTGGTGGCCCGAGCTGATTTACATTTGCAATGTGTGTGTGCTGGTTGGATCCCCAGTTGTTTCCAAACCAAACCAGGGCCAGGAGGACATAGTTTCTTGGCTGGCCCAAATAGACCGGCTGAGGACCCGGTCTCATAAGAGAATTAACCGGTAATCCAAACCTGGAGTCATACGGTAGAGTCCAATTCGAGAGCGTGGCCAGCTTTTGAGTTGGGTGTCGACTCACCGGGGGCCACCCGGATATGTGCGTTGTTAGTTAGAGGGACTCTGACGTTCCGGAGTTTCAGGCGCTTACCTAGCCAAGTGGAAACCGGGCGTACATGCGACGTCTATAATGGACAGTTGGTACACCCCTGCAGGGTAAATCTTTTCGAAAAGCCGTGTCCGCGGTTATGGACTACTTGAGACCTACTCCTTGTTCATAGAATAACATCAATTATAATCATGCTATAAAACTTGACAAACCGTGTGTGTGCCTTGGTTGTCTTTCTTCGTCCAGGGGGACCAAGAGGGAAACGAGGTTGTGTTATGTTTGCGTAAGTAGGTGAATAGCCGACTTATGACACGTTGTCAACGTAAGTTCTTGGATCTCATCTCTATTCTGATAGAACGAGTAGCCACCATATATGCTAGTACGGCTGCAACCTGTCTATGTCTTTACCTTTTCCGGTAGCGTTAGTTATTCCGTAATGACATGTTCTCACCCCCGTTTACTTTTCTGTCTTTACCGCTTTGCCTGATCGGCCGCTGCAGTGGACTACTTCCTCGACCCCAGCACCGGACGTTACTTCGTGGAGGTGCCCCCGGAGGATGACGACGAGTACGAGTACCTCGACCAGTAGGATCTTATAGTTGGGTTCAGACGTTCCCGTGGGTGGATATTTATGTGTAGCCCTCTCTAGGGCAATTTGGATCTTGACCGTACTCGGTCCCTATTATGCTTCCGCTTGATGTATTGATGAGTTGTACTCATATGATGTTGTATTGTTAGACAGTGGCGTTGTATGCCCTGCTCTATTTCTCTATCTATATGTATTTCTATTCTTGTAGAGTTGTGCTTTATATATCTGTTGTCGAGAATCCGGTAGCGACACGAGTGCGAGTGTCGTGCGCCGGTCGCGTTTGATGCACTTCTAACTCCGACCGGACGCGAAAGCGACTAGTTAGAGTTAGTACCACATCAGGGGCCTTACATGCATGTTCTCCGTTGTTGTTTATTGCTTTGGCCAAGTAGTAGGTAGTGACTCCAAGAGGGAACGTTATGCTCGATTGTGGGTTCATGCCCCCCGATGACATGCTTGAGTGACAGAAACATGAGTCTAGGGGATGTGCTGTTGCCACAAGGGGGAAAACAACGGTGCTTGTAACCACGGTTGCAAGGATTGTTTTCTTTACTCAAAGTGCTTTTTAATGCAGTTGTCTGTTGCTTTGGGTTTACACTTTGGGTGGGGCTTGCAACTTAATACCAGCGAGATGTTCTGGATAGATATCTCAAGGTGGATGATTAGTAGTAGATGCAGTTGGATTTGGGTCTACTTATTTTGGCGTACTGCCCATGCTTTTGAGCCTCTTCCTTTCTTTGTAATATAGTTAGCATTGTGGTGCGTTTATAATCCTGTCAATTGCCCAGCTGTAATTTGTTTACCTCGCATAGCAGTTTTATCGTCTTTTGGGAGAGAGACATCACTAGTGAACATCACGGGACCCCGGTCCATATTCTCATCACTGTTTACACGCTCATTTTCTTTCTTGCTTTACTTCCTAGCTGCTATCTTTTATCACTATTATCTGTTGCGTTGATCCTTTGTAAACAGCAAGGCCGGAGAGATTGACAACCTCTCTGTACTTGTTGGGAGCAAAGTTATTTGTGTCTGTGTGCAGGTCCAGGTCAAGGAAGCAACTTTTGTCTTATTCGGTGCCATTGTTTCCTTGCCACCTACTTATCATTGCCGGAGTCCTACGGGAGACAAACCCTATCCTCTACATAGGGGAAATTTGTTGTTATCCTACATCACACCTTCCACTTGGGGTAACCAACGAGGAGAGGCGTTGCACTAGTCAACTCTCTTGTCACCAGTAGCCTGCAATCACGTCCCATATCCATCAACCCACCCAAGCCCATCTGGACCGTGCGAGATCAGAGCTCACGTCCACAACAACAAGGGAGACATCGCCGCAGAGTAGTTGTGCCTCCGCTGACAACATCGACTCGCGCTTGCCTCCGGGATCCCGCCGCTCCAAGCAGCCGGATCACGAGCCACCATCACAGCGGAGTACAACACCACCATGCGCAGGAGAAGGCCACCAGCACGCTCCACCTAGCCCGTGTTCGCACGCCCATGACGACCTCCGTGTGCTAGATCCTATCCGACGACAGCGAGATCGGTCGATGCCCAACACAGTGGCCTACCTCCTACCACCACGCAAGGGATCGAGAGGTAGCAGATCCCCGCTGCCCCTTCACCGGCGACACACCTGGCTTTGTTCGACGACGTCATTGGGGGGGGGGGGCGAGGGCAAGGACCAGGGGGAGATGGCGACGGCTGAGTAACTAGGGGTTTCACTCGCAAAGAGGAGGCGACGCGAAGAGCGCTTGTCCGATACAATAACAAGAAGGAGAGACTAACAAAAAGACTCGAGATTTCTCACAAGTATGGTGGCCGCCTTCTTCCCGCCCACAAGTTTGACCAGTCATCGCTGGTTGCCGGGATCTGTTACAAGTCCCAGTCACTAGTTAAGGGGTACCCCTTGCGGAGGTCATCTGTGCGCGTTCTGAGCGCGTCAAGTGTTGTGTTCTGGTGCGTTTCGGGGTTTCCCTTTAGTCTCTTCGCAGTTGACACGTGACAACTTCTGGACGCACAACCGCAGCCACAACCACAAAGTGCAACCACATGCACAACCACAACTCCGGTCGTAGCCACAAGCTCAGCCACAGGTACAACCATAGTCAGGGTGCATCTACAATTTTTTCGTGCAACCACAGTTTCCGCTCAACCACATATGTAACCTCAGTTGGCGTTCAGCCACAGGTGCAGCTAGGCTAACGTAGCCACATGTGCAACTAGGCTGACTTAGCCACAGGTACAACCATAGTTCGTGCGCAACCATAGTTGATGCTTCGTGTGGGACACAATTAAAATGTGACACATGGCAACTTTAAAGTGCACCGAAGTGATCTATGCGGAGGCGCGCGAAGTACCCTCCAAATAGTGATTTCGGGTACAAGTTCGCACGTTTCTTACTTTCCTTTTATTTTGGGCTGCCCTCTCCCCCTGTGTATATGTTTTTTTACGGGTTCCCCTTGTATATGGTGGATGGGTTCATCAATCAAAGGCTTTATATCTGAAGCCCATAGGGGCCCAAACCAAGCCCACCTCTGTTGCAAAATTCCCTTCACCCAACCAGCCGGCGGCGGCGGTGTGTAGAGAATAATGGAGGGGAGAGAAGACGACAAGAAGGGCGGCGCCGCCGCCCCCGCCCCCGGCAGCTCAGCGTCGGGGACGAGATTCAAGAACCTGGTGTCCAGGGAGTACTACAGCCACAAGAAGAAGGTACCGCTATGCCCCTCGCCCTCGCGGCACGGAAGTTCTCTCTCTCTCTCTCTCTCTCTCTGCCCCTAAAACCCAAAATCGCGCGAGAAAGAAGTCCGAAATTATCCAATGCCGCATCTTTCCTTGATGTGAATCCCTTGAACCCTAGCATCGCATGCGAAAAGGATGATAGGATATGAAAGTTCCAGTATTTGGGTCGTCCGGTTTCGTTTTCTATAGGAGCAAAGTTGAGGGGAAACTTTCGTTCGAGCTAATTGTTAGGTCAGACGTCTATTTTTTTTGAGAAAGGATCCTGATCATACTTTTTTTTTCGGGTGGTTCTTTTCCGTTAATGAAGAAGATGTCAGTATGCTGAGAAAGAAAACCAATTTCGAATCAGGCGCTTATTTAGTTTCCTAAAGTTTATTAGGGGAAAGAGGGGGACACCATCTTCCTTTCAGAAAGATCATTGTATTTGTGAGGATCATTTGGTTGCTTTCTTGTTTTCTGTTGTTTGTTGTGCTACAGAACTCCTTCCTTGTAGTATAATACTCCGTACTGTACTACAGTAATACTTATGCGTAAAATTTAGTTGCTCTTGTGGTGTTAGTTCTTCCTTTATTTGATACTCCTTATTGATGCCGATTTTTTCATATGCTCATTGGTCTTATGTGTTTTAGGTGCACTCGGTAGCTTGGAACTGCATAGGCACAAAGCTTGCTTCAGGCTCTATTGACCATACTGCACGTGTCTGGAGCATTGATCCCCATGGACATGTAAGTTTTCTGATTGCTACAAGAATATCCTTGCTTGTTGCAGAATTAGATAACCCTTTTTTTTGTCAAGCACACCAATTGTTTATACCTTTTATTTTGCGAAGAATATATATAATTGGGTATGTCTCCCATTTCATAGATTGCAAGTACCAAATTATGATCTTAGCCGCAACAATTTATGGTAGCACGCAGATTTTCTTTGGCATGCTCATGCTGGTCCTTAGTGCTATACCATAGGGGTGAGCATAACTGGATAACTGCAATCTACCAAGCTATTTATTATCTTGAAATTGCAGAAGTTCACCAGGCATTGTGTATTCCTGTTTTCAGGATTGTGTGCACAATAGGAGAACCTTACCAAGAGCAGATTTTGTGCTACTAATTGCCACTATGCTGATTATTCAAAATCGAATTTCAAATAATGTGAAATAAGTCATGGATATAAATCATTCTATATCATGTGCGCAGTGCACCTGCTAAAATTTAACAGCAAATATGACTTCTTGTGACTTGTACAAAAGACAGAAATTTATGGTTATATTACTCAAGTGCCTTCTCTTTTAAATCTAGGTCGTAAATATTCATATTTTTGTACAAAATCCATAAGTTGTTTCACATTTTTTCGGAAACTCAGAAGAGGAATATGTGGTATAGTGGCAACTAGTTGCCAAATTCACTTTCCCCACCTCAACACATTTAAGGACTTCCGTTATTTCTGTTTGGTTCTTAGTTACTGCTTGCAATCAAATACATTTTTTTGTTCAGTTTGCAGAACATCGTAGCCAGAGTTTATTAACATGAGCCAATGAGTAGTGAATTTTATTCTGTGCAGTATATACTTAGAACAAGTTATGCATTTATCAGTGAACTGTTAGCTACAGTAAATTAGTTTATTACAGTACTTGCTTAATAATGAACATTCAGCTCTTTGTTAGGAGGGTGTGCATATTAGATTAGATTTTGTTTCATTGGAACTTCCATACTGCAAACCATGTTGACAACATTTTTTTATCATACACAGTCCAAGGTTAAAGACATTGAACTGAAAGGCCACTCAGATAGTGTAGATCAATTATGCTGGGATCCAAAGCATCCTGACACAGTTGCTACTGCAGCTGCTGACAAGTCAATTCGCCTTTGGGATGCACGAAGTAAGTAATGCACTTCATCTTTGATGGTCAAGGTGCTAAAACTCCTAGTTTATTTTTTGTGTCATTTATTATGAATTTGATGTTATCAGCCGAGATTTCTTATGCAAGAATTGGACGTGGAAGTTGTTGTTATTGTACTCAGTATTCTGCATAGAATGATATGTTATATTTATCAGTATCTTCTTACCATGTTCTGTGATAGTCGTAGTTTACCCTCTTCTTCAGGTTATACTACTAATCCTGCTTGTCTTTAACTACTTTATGTTTTTTTTTCAGGTGGAAAATGCCAAGTTGTTGAACTTAGTGGCGAAAACATCAACATCACATACAAACATGATGGCACTCACATAGCTGTTGGAAATAAGGTTTACAATAACAGAACATGGGTACATTAGATTGTAATATATTTTGGTGCCAAGCTGTTTGCCCAGTATATTGACTTATTTAAAGGAATGAGACATTCATTCATGTTCAATATTGCCTTCATGACACATGTGTTTCTTCATGTCCAGTTTTTTTTAAAGAGTGGTTGTTTTCTTTTAATTTTATATTGATAGTTCATTGATCTTATTTTAAAACTGAAAAAAGATATGTTTGTGATATGCATCATTATGCTGCGACTTAGCTCACATAACCCTTGATATATGTTTAGCTTTGCTGTTCTGCTGTGTTCTTTTCCTTTAGTTTATACCTTGTGTAAGTTTTCTAGAGTTTAGATCTTCTGTTGGCCTAATTACTATGCTACAAATTGAATCGTATCATGCATATAAATATGTGACCGTATCGTCATATATATGTTTTTGAGAAAAAGCTGCATTACTGTATCATGTACCAGTACTCATGCAACATAGGTTGTTAGTAATGCACCTGGAGATATACGCATCTGGTTATCTATCAATTAGTGCAAGTCTTGGCATTTTTGTTGCTAAGTTTTTTTAGTATGACAATTGATATGTAAAGTTTGTGTAGTATCGAAATCAAACTCAAAGAGTGTCATGTAAGTTAGCATGTTTCCTGAAAATGTACACCATGTATTTACTTTATGAATTACTAGTTTTATCAAATCATTCAACTATAATAACAGCTGCCGCTAATGATCTGTAGGAGGATGAGCTAACCATAGTGGATGTTCGGAAGCTAAAGCCCATCCACAAACAGAAGTTCCCTTACGAGGTACTTACCAAATGAAGTTTGGACACTGAAAGATCCTTTAGCAGTTTTTTTGTTCTGAATCCAGCAATGTTTTGGTAAACCCGTGCATATCCATGTGATACGAAATATAGTGAGCCACACGTGCATATGTTGCTTGTCTTAGACCAAAAAATTGTTTAGTGATGTTTATTTTATTTTTTTGGGGGGAGGGGGGAAATTTAAGGGTACCCACTGGCACTGATACTCTGAATGCACACTGATCATATATGATACCAAACAGTTGAATCTAGATATTGTATCTACTATACTACTGATGTTCACAGTTTCACACCTTTTATAGACTTTGTATTTTCAATTTCCTGCGGTTCTTGTTTTTTATGAATTCGCTTGTAGTGTGCGTGTTTTTGTTAAATGTCTGAAGTAAATTCTTGATTTTCCTCAGATTAATGAAATTGCATGGAATAAAACTGGAGATTTGTTCTTCATCACTACTGGTCTTGGTAAGATGCTAGGATGTACTTTCCTCTAAATTATGATATTTTAGCTCCTCAATTGTGAAAATGGAACAAGGAGCCTTGATGTTGTCAGACTTCAGGTGTTAGTATCACATAAGTTGATGTGGGCTGCATGATTTTTTTCTTTATGTAGGATTTGTTGAGGTGGTCAACTATCCTTCCCTTGATGTTGTTTGCAAATTAAATGCTCATACAGCAGGGTGCTATTGCATAGCGATGGATCCCCTTGATAGGTAAGAAAATTCTTCTTTTTTTAGTTATTTGCCTGGCCATGTTGTAAACATGGAGAGCGGTAGGGGAGAACCCTAAGGCACCATTTGGATGTTGACATTGAGGCTTAGAATTGAACTTTAGCATTCGGCAAGGCCGAATATCGTTATTTGAACGGTTAGGATACTCATGCTCGGAATCGTAGCCCAATATTGGCCGGTCCACTCTTTGCTCGGTGCTTGACTTATCCGAATTTAGTGGCTCACCCGCTGACATCGCGACGAATTTGCTAGCGCTAACGAGTAACACCGCGTTCTCACTTACTTGTTCGTGCGGTAATGGAAATAGAACCCAATCGGCGTGTGCAGGAATAGCCGGAAGCGGCCCGAAGCTATCCTCAACGGCAGTGCAGCACAACCGCGTAGGTCCTCCTCTCCTTCTCTTGGACCGCCTGCTGTAGGCCTGCAACCATGGAAATAGTGCCCTTCGTCATAGTTGCAACCACAGTTACTTGGCCAAGTGTATCGCTTCTAGTTCTGCATCTTTGGTGAGTCCACCACCATTACCTCCTTCCCCCCTGACTCCAGACAGTCCATGCACACCTATGCCGACAAGCTCGACCAGGGTCTGCGGCACGGGGGCATGGACGAGAGAGGTGGTTTGAAGGATGCGGACGACGAACGCACTCGGTAGACGACACGACTTTGGAGGCGCAACCTGGAAGTGACGACGCGGACGGGGATGACGACACAACTTGGGAGCTGCATCAGATGGGGGCGACGTCGAGTTGGGCTGGTGATGCGGCGGCTACCAGTACCAGGGTGGAGTCCATTGTTGTGTACGCGCGTGCTCGGAGTCCATTGTTTTGTGCCTGCATCCGATGCTGCGCCAACTTGATCTAATTGATTGCAGGTTCACGAAGCTGAGTCCCTTGCAAGTGCGATCATGTGAAGCCGTATTCTACTTTACACCCCTCCCACAAATACAGTGCTTTAAGTTGGATATCTCGTGTCTTCAAAGTATCATAGACGTACTTGTAAGAACTTGAATGAAACATTTACAAGAACGTATAAAGTACATACTATACATGTGCAATTCAATACTTGACCATCCAAACAAGAAAGGGAATTGTTACCCCCTCTTGGATTCTAAGTGTCAAATACACGAACATTCAAACACTGAAATTGCCATTTAAGCTCAATGCCAATGTCTTTTGGTATTGGTGCCAATTTGTGGCCCTTAGGTGGTTCTTGGAAGAAGATAGCGAAAATTTTTATCCTGAGGGGGGGGGGGCTACTATGTTGTCATGGCTAGGGGGTCTGTCACAATGTCGGTTCCTAGTCTTGTGGGTCGGGCTGTGGACCCCTTGTCTGTTTTGTCTTGGGCCACTTTGGACGACATAGCAGATAGTAGGAAGATTCTAGAAGACTTGATGTGCAAGGCAAAAAGTTGGAGTCGTGGAGGAATCTACCTCGTACGTAGGCACGTAGCCGACCAGGATTTTTGTAATCCTAGGACCCCAGTGTGCTATATAAGCTAAGGGTCTAGGTCGTAGATGACACATTAGAATCTTTCGGTACTTTGTACTCTCGATACACTCCAAAAAGATAAAGCAGAAGAAGGACGTAAGGTTTTATCTCGTCTGAAGAGCCTGAACTTGGGTAAACTCTCTGTCCTTGTGACCATCATCCCAAGACACCTAGCTTAGGATAACCTACCGAGGAAACTGCTGGATTCAGCTCTGGCAGTGGTGTCACCCTTGTCGCCTACTCGGCCAGGTCGAATCCTTTGCTTTAGGCCGGGCCATAAGATTTGGTAGCATGGAGTACATCACGGACCTTCGCGGAGAGTTGGTCTTCACAGGTTTGATTTCTCGCCAAATACAGGAGCAACACGAGTCGCTCTCTTCGGGCACGATGTTAGATTAGGCCCCTTGCAACCCTAAGAACCTTTACCGGGGTCGATGTCAGATCAGATCCCAAAGCCGCTCTCCTCGGGTACGATGTCAGATCAGACCCTTGAAGAGCGTGAGTAACCTTTGCCGGGATCGATGTTAGATCGGGTCTCAAAGCCGCTTCCTCAAGACCTGATGTCAGATCAGGCCCGTGAGGAGCGTGAGAAAATTCTCCTAGACTTGACGTTAGATCGGATTCAAGAGTTCGTTTAGTCGGGTTTCCCGATCTCGGTGTCGGATCAAATAATGGAATTCCTGGTGGGAGTCAATTTTTTGACCCACCCACCATCCATCTCGTCGCTAACGTCTAAGATCTTACCAACGTCCTTGAAGGAACCATCGACGAGGCCTATGACGTGGAAGAGGAGATCGGCGAGTCGGCAGATAGTCGGCCACCAACCACGATATCTACATGGACATGCCAAACACTAGTAGTAATGGTGGTGCAGGTGGCGGCGACGACTAGAATGGTGCCAACGGAAAGAACTACAACGAGGAGCCAAACAACGAGTTCGGTCCCTATGATGTGGATATCCTCAACGAGTGCCTTGGCAGTCTGTGCCATAACGACGGTCGGATGAGGATACCGAGGTCGGGCAAAAAGGTCACCGGGGACAGAGATGAGCTACTCACACGGGCTCAGTATATCGAAGAACGCAGGCAACATGACCTTTAGCTCAAGGAATATCTGAAAAGCAAGAAGAAACATATGACGACTAAAATGGGACCAACCAAGTATGGTAGGAACCTGATGAAGGACTTGGACGGCGGTGCGAACCACAATGCACGTGGGCTAAAGACATGCATCCCGGTGCAGGAGATCGGCCTCCCCGCCAAGATGGACGGTGGGCCGATACGGGACGCCGCACGAAGGATCGCACAACATGGGAAGCTCGAACTCTCGGAGTAAGGCCAAGTTGAGCCTCTGTCCTAGCGCCAGATCCCGCCCGAGGACGAGCCTCCTTGGACAATCTACCAGTCCAGGCGCCGCCATGAGACGTCGGTCGAGCGAACAACTCAAATTCGTGGGCAGGCTAAGGTAGGTAAGGGCCGGTGTTCTGCAAATACCACAAGGAGGCCGGCATCAACGATGCGTGTCACACCATTGACGCTCTTCAAGATTCGAGGGGCTCATCGTGCCTGCCTTGCTTCCCAGACAAGGTGGTTGCACAGCTTTTCCCGATAAGCTTCGAACTCGTGAACTCTCAGAAGTATGATGGCACCACGAATCCTGCGATTTGGATCGAAGGTTATATCCTAGCGATCCAAGTGGCGAACGGTGATGACCTTATGCCATAAAACACTTGCCGCTTATGCTGAGGTGGGCTTGTCCTGACATTGGTTGCACACTGGTTTTGTCCCCGGTGAGGCTGGTGCTGGCCACGACAGATTGCTCAGACGCGACCATGGCGAACAAGGACCGGATTGCTTTTCTTATTTTTGTTCTAGGGTCATCTTTGTTAAAACCAAGCCCCTCTGTGCTATTTTGTTCTTTCTTAGGGGCTCATCTGTAATCTGTTCTGCCACATGGTATTAATGCAGCTGGGTCTACGTGACCCTTTTATGTTCAAAAATTAATAATATCTACAGTGCCAAATTCAGAGTTATTGTAAAAAATGAAAATTCACCACATGGTCCAAATTCTTATCTTTGCAATTATACAATAAACACCAAGTTTTTTTGCTGATTCTAAGCTGTGAGCCTGAACAATCTAATCATGTGGAGAAGTAGCAAGTTGTTCTCCACAAGTACAAATTGTATTAGTGTGTACACAGTTATATGGAAAATTTGTGGTTTTGTTTTCCTATCAACATTCAGCTAGAGTATAATTGTTTTGATGATGACACTTACAGAATGTTTTGATGTTAGGTATTTTGCTGTTGGAAGTGCAGATTCACTTGTCAGTCTTTGGAATGTCAAAGACTTGCTATGCATTAAAACCTTCACAAAACTGGAGTACGTCTTTATCTACTATATGTAACTTCTGTAGATTACTATCATAAAGATAACTTTAAATGTTTTTGTTTGAATCAGCCTCAGTTGTCAATTACCATTATTATTCATTTGGTCCATGTGCTTTAGCGTTAGGGCCAACAGGTTTTCCCTCAATATGACAGCACATATTTGATACACCAAGGGCATGTTGTTCACATTGAAATTAGTACTAAACAACTTGGGCACATCTGGGCCGGCTGGCGACGTCAATTTGGATATTCAGGATGTTTATAATCTTTGCAGTTACTTTGATTTACTATTTTATAGGATAATACGACTACCGACAGCTCATAATGTTAATTGTTAAGAAGAATATGGTATAGGCTTGACTAATCTCATATCACTGACTTTTTCCTCCAAACATAATTAAAAACAGAGTGATTGATCTAAATCATGATTAGCTAGATTGTGATCATTGAAAAAAAGAACATTCAAAGATTAATCTGAGTACGACAGGAGTGACCCTACTTTCAGTTTTTGGGAAGCTTAGAAATGTTCTATAATACTAAACCTCCTAGGGGTTGAAGGTCTCTCATTCAATTGAGGTCTCACATTGCAATTGGGTTGGCAATTTTGACTTGGTCCAACCCTTTGGTTGTGTGGTGTATTTTTCTGTTATTTAAGTGAAACTATTTTTTAACTATGCCTTTGGCTAATAAACTTATAGTATAATTGTTGGTACAACATAGATTTAAACTATATGAATACTTATATTTTTTTATGAGCAATTTATCAATTTTGTCTTGCAATAATTTATTTCAGCTATATATTATATACCAAAGGATGATTGCTAAAATATATCATTAAAAAATTGTCTTAATAATTTTACGGTGCAGCAAAGCGCGCTTTTGTTTCTAGTGTGTACCAAATTTAAACGGTAGGCACAAATGTGTACCAATTTCAGGTGGCCTGTCAGAACAGTTAGCTTCAATCACACTGGAGAATTTATCGCATATGCCAGTGAAGATCCTTTCATTGACATTGTAAGTGATCACAAACATAGTGCAATTTCTTATCTTTCTGAGACTCTCTGTTATGAAGAGTAGTTATTTTGCTTTCTTGTTTCCTTTCATCATCAGGCCAATATTCAGACTGGACGATCAATTCATCAGATTCCATGTAAGGCAGCTATGAATAGTGTTGAATGGAACCCTAAATACAACCTCCTGGCTTATGCAGGAGATGACAAGAATAAGTACCAGGCTGATGAAGGTATGGTTGTTGCAGCTACTCACTTTAGTGTTGTCAAATGAAATAAACGCCTAGCTTTACTTGAACCGCTTGCTCCACTGTTTCCGAAACCATAAGCACATTATAACATACCCAAACACACCCGGAATCATTGCCATAATCTTTTCTGTCCAGAAGATCAATTCATGTTAAACCGATTATTCTTCCCTCTGTTCTTCATCCAAGTGCATGAGTGGACATGAACGGGTAGAATAAGATTCTATTTTGTGCATGCTATGTTGTCAGTGTTTGGGATTTTGTAATGCAGTTGCAGAAGTTTATGATGTTGTACCATCGTGCAAATTACCTCCCTATCAATTTCTTTAACTCCAGAATGTTAAAAGAAGAATCGTCATTACCTTCAGATGCATTTATTTCACTTCATAACAGTGTAACTTTGTGATTGCTCAATTCTTAAGGGAGGTGACGGAAAAATGAAGCGGCACTAATCTTTCTCTTTATACAAATTTGCAGGTGTTTTCCGAATATTTGGTTTCGAAAGCACATAATCTTATGCGGACCAGATTATCATCAGCAAGTTCTCTCTGTAGATTCAGTTATCTGGCCATCCAAATGTAACTCCTATTTTTGATGGCTTGAATGAGGTGTTTGGTTTGAGGGACTGGATGATGAACCCTTGGGATGTTTGGTTTGAGAAAATCACTTTGGTCATACTGGGACAATCGCCAAAAGCCCATTCTACACCTCAATCTCGCAAATAAATAAACAATATGCATCTTCACACTTGTCAGACAAGGATGTTGAACTGTGTACCATCATTTCGACATTTGGGTTTTAGCATAAATAATTGAACTGGTGCTGTAACAGCAAGGTATAAGAAGATAACTAGAGCAAAAAAAATTACAGTAAAAAAAAGGGTAGCACGAAGCCTATAAAAATGACAAATAAATGTGAGGATAAAAATTGATTGTTTATGAAACGCCCTCAAGTTGAACCTCGTGCATACTTGGGCCCAAGATTTAAACTTGAATTATGAGATTGGCATACAACAACAAAAGATATAGTGCAATGAATTGCTTCCTAAAAAAAGGCACATCACTTCATGACATTCACAATCATAATCTTCCGTACATGAGCCTTTTGATCTGATTCACACTCACACAACACATTGGAGAATGACAGAAAAGCCTCTGCACACATACTGGGCAACATGGACTCAAGACCCACAACAAAAGCCAAGAAAAAGAATAACAAACACTTCCCTGAGATGCTTGCAGGAATGAAAAAAAAAAGCAACAAGAATCATATTCTGTCAAACTGGCAGTCAGACTTTGTTCAGCTCATCATCAATCTCCTCCATCTCTTAAATCACTTCACGATCTGTACACGTTGAAATGCTTCGCCCATCGCCTCGCCATGAACGGGTCAAGGTGGTCCCAGCTTTCAGCGCAGCAGCTGCTCCTCCTCTCGCCACCGATGCTCGCCCCCCCACAGCACCTGTTGTCGCTCTTCTCTTCGAATCCGACAGCCACCTCGCCCGTCCTCGGCCGGTCCTCTCTTCCACCCTCGAAGTAGCTGTAACCAACCAGTATGAAGCCACAGTCTGCCACAAGGTCAAGTGGGATCCTCCTCTCCTCACCACCCCTCAGCTCCCCTAGCCTCACCACTCCCCCATGCTCCCCTATCCTCAGATGGGTGTCGCCTATGACACCACCGAGCAACCGCGCAAGGAGCTCCTCGAATTCATGCATGACAAAGCTATTCTGTACCCCGAAGCCGAGCCCGACGTGGAACTGGTGAACCGGGATGCTCGAACGGTTCATGTCCACCCCAGCATAGCTGCGTATCGGATGATCAGAAAGGTGAAGAATGCAGTTGCTTGGGTTCTGGTGTGCCCGGTCCTCTAGTATCTTCAGACCCTTCTGCAAGGCCCCTACCGGATCAATTCCACCCACAGAGCAGAGGTGTTCAATGACTTGCAATGCCATTCGTTTACCATGGGAGGACATCCGGCGCAGCGGGAAGGCACGGGTTGCAGTGGTGGCATTTGTGACAATGGCTAACCGGTCGATTGCGCGCATGGAGAAGACAACAAGTGCCACTGCCTGCTTCAAGAGCCTCAGATGTGGCCCATTAGGGCTGGCAACCAAGACCAAGTCCATGCCTGGCTGTGGAGCTAGGCTGACCGACAGGTAAGCACGTCTTTGCACACTTGGTGAAGCAATTTGTGGTGGTGAAAGCATGGAGGAGCTGCTGTATTGGCAATGCTGTTGTAGTGGCATCATATGTCCACAAGGGTACTGTCCGAGAAGATGATGCTGAGCTGCCACTGGAGATGGGATAAGGGCGAAGCGCAGACATGGATCAACATGCTCGGTCAGAGTGTAAGGTTCAACAGGGTCATCATCGTTGTAGCGGGTGGCACGGATGGAGGACCTTCTGTTGACGCGGGATGTCGCAATATTGTCATCAAGGATGCGGAGGATCGGATCAGACTGATTGTGCAGCAATGGCGGCACCTTCAAGTTACGTGGCAGCTGAGACCACTGTGCACGGCAGATGGGGCATGTAACATTGCCATGTCGGATGTTGGAGGCGATGCACAAGAAGTGGAAAGAGTGGGAGCACTGGGCTGTGAATATCGCTGGCCTGTCACCGTTGTCAATGCCACTGCTGCTGGTGCTCAGGGTCTCCAAACATATTGCACAGAAGTTCTGCATACAAATATAGTACAAAATAGTGTGGTTAATATACGAAATCTGAGAACATGTGGGGTCAGATTAGAATGTAAAACTGCTATACATAGAAATAGCAAAAAAGAATCACTACAGCTTGGATTTAACTGGAAACAAAATGCTGTGAAGTATTCATTCTAGAACAAGTTATGCATGCTAAAGGCAGGGTTTTGCAAGACCAGGAAATAATGTCAGAAGGAAATACCATTTTCATAAGCTCAAATATGACCTGATTAACACCCATCAGATATGGCTGATACTACATGATAACTGTTCATAGGTTGCAAGCTGGAATAAGTTTCAGATAACCAAAATGTCAAAATTGAGAATGTCTTCTGCACCGTGTGCCCAGTGAATGTGTCAACCAACCAAAAGCCCTTTACAAATTACGATATATTACATGATAACATGAAGCAATCCTAGTGTTCTCTCTTTAGAACACTGCTTCAGGAGGTGATTATGCCTGTAATATATTTGGCTTATCATTGGTCATCACCTCCATATCGGTTACAAATAGCTTAATAACGAGTTCCTCCAAGCTATTCTGCTAAATATTATCAAGGTTGCCACGTTTCTGCAGCCTGCTGACAGACAAAAATCTATTCATTTAGAGGCTTGTACTGAAGAACACTGTTACATATCAACTGTGCTTGTTAGATACAGACTCAACTACTAGTCACTGAATACCAACTAGAGGAGGTGGGACGTGAACTCAAGTCAAGCCTTGCGGGAGGCTGAATTCAAGTCAGTTAAGAAACATTGAGCTAGTATGAAATGTTGACCCTGACAGCTCGGAAGCAAAACTAGGATAGCATATTGGCAGAGCTTGAGTTGTCGTTAACAGAGTGGTGTTAGGGATAAGCACTAGCGCCATATAGCACCACGTTGAATTGGATACTGACATGATAGCCACCAAGATCATGGTATAATCACATGGATGGCAATGTGTGTGATATGCACGGCCGCAACTTTACGAATAGTCTGTGTTACACAATTCAAATAGAACGTTATTTGTTGTCTTCAAGAAATGTGCATAATAAAGACATATGTCCCGTTGATCACCACATCACCATAGGTATCATCATGATAAGATATTCATACTGTTTGTACTTTTATGTACCATTAGGGAGACAAGTATCATGCAATCTGGGAGACCACATGATTGTTCATCGATAGCCACAAAAAAGTACCAAGGCTCCAACACATCCAAACAAAGGTTAGGGACAATAACATAGTCTATCAGTAGCACCGCAAAAAACTCCACCAGTAGATATTATATAGTGGATGACCATGCAACCCATGACCCATCATGTGCACTAAAGGAGTTAGAATCAGATTTTTATTTAATTGCAATAGTGCCATTTTTTTTCTTCCAAAGTAAGACATAAGGTTGTAGGGATAGCAACATCTAACCCCAGAAATCTAGATCATCGTAAGTCAAAGGATGTCAAGTGTAAGTCACTTCTCAAAAATCTAAATCCTCAAAATTATCATGTCAGAAGGAGAAAATATCTTATTTCGATGATATTCCACCTCTTACCCGCCCTAATATCATGATCTTCTACATGAGGGGAGTGAGCACTTATTAGGATGGACTAAGCGAAGTGAAGCCCAAAATATACAGATTTTCGTCTACGATCCCATCTCTTACCCTAAATTCTCCTTTTAGCTTGTCTCTTTCTAACTCAGTTTGTTGCCACCTGATAGTAGGTAAGCATGTCTGTGATCTCTTCACAGGTAAACTGGTGGATACATCTATAAATAACTACCTATGCTTTAGCAGAGAAAGCAGCTCCTATTTATATTAAAATTTAAAGCTGCATTATCAGTAACCGAAATTAAAACAGGTGTGGTGGTCCAAATGGAACAAGAAAATAAAGAAAAGAAAAGGAAAGATGTATAAGTGGGCATAGAGCTGGTGGTACCTTGTCAGCCATTCTAGTGCTGGTCGGCTCCTCCAGCTTTTCCTGTTCTCCATCACTGTTGTCTGCAGGCGCATTCACTGCTGAACATGAGATCTGCATACACATTACAAACCTCAGTTTTTGATAATCCAAAACATATTTGCAATGGAGCTGCAATGCAAGCAAGACTCTTGACTTTTGAAGCAAACATAAGGAGAGCAAACAAATTCAACCTGTATGTATCCTCTTCTACCTATCAATGATATTTAAGATCCAGACAGATATAGAGAAAAGTGTTGGTTCAAAGAGAAATTGTAGACACACCTACAGTCACCAACTCCCCATGCAGTACATCTTATCTAAACAAGTACAATGCTGGAACATTAGCACCCTAACAATCAAGTTAGCGGAGAAACATTATTTATCTCGAGTCTGGTGCAAAGATACACCAGAAAGTGGATAAGAGGTAAAGACAATTGCTCAGTTCCAAGACACACCATGTTGGAAGAAGAGAGAAACATGGGTGACATTTTTTTCCTAGTACAAAAATGATAAAAAGGAAAAGCAAAGAAAATACACGGTCTGTGTGTCCTGTGCAGTGTGGGTTGCAGGTTGCAGCGACCACCAACGAACCAAAGAGAGCGCATGGATTTTACCAAAGAACTGAAACAAAATGTCCATTCGGTCGCAGAATAAATTCAGATATAAAATATTCTATTCATAGTTTAAATTTCAGTAGAATAAATCCAGATGCAAGTTTTCCATGGTTAAAATTTCAGTCGGACGTCTAGATCCATATTCCAGAAGTGATTAATTTCTGGTGGGGGTGTACAAATGGACCACCAAGAACGGTACGTGGAACGCACAAAATTTCCCAAGGTGCTAGGGGTACAAAGATGGAATGGGAGAGGGCTAGAACAATCATTCCCATAAATGAATGGACAGTGGTACCTAGAGACATGGTTGGCCACGAGGTACTGTTGGGAAAGCCAGAAGAAGAAGAAGAGGGAAATATAACAGGAGTGCTCCTGTTGATTCCACTTGGTTAAAACTTTGAAATCTACAAACACAGACAGATATTTTCTACTAGGAGGAAAGATAAATCTACTTCGAAATCATCTTTTGGAATCCAAGATCAAGAAAGGAACATGGAACCACCTACTTACTAACGTGGAGAAAGAGATTGAACAAAAAACACCCAAAAAACAGGCCATAAGCGCACAAACAGATATGCATAGATGGCTGGTTAGGGACCAAAACTTATCTAACCCCAGAGGAAAAAGAAGGCTGGAACTGAAGAAACGGGGCATCTCTGATGAAATGTATATGGAGAGGGAGAGATTATTACGGTCTTGGGAGGCGGCGGGGAGGGAGAGGCGGCATGGGAGAAGAAGGAGGCGCAGGAGAGGCCGATCCGCCTGGCCGCCGCCCTCCACCACCGCGCCAGCGTGCCTTCGCCGGCGCATCCCGCCGCCATTGCTCGCTGCCGCCCGTCGGCTACAGCACCAGCACCATCCCTGCTTCTTGGTGGTGTCCTAGGTGGTGGTGTAAACGCTTCTGCTTTGGCTGCCTTGTGCTTCTTGTACATGGCCCCAAAGGTCATGCCGTCATGGACTCATCATACTCTCCTCTCTCTCTCTCTCTTCTCTCTCTCTCTCTCTCTACATCTCCTAGTGAGTGAGTGTGTAGAGCTGACATTTGCAGTGTCACCCTTGTCATTTCCCCGTTTGGGTTTTAGGTCCCTGGAAGTAAACGATGTCACAACGCTAACCTTATAAACATACTCAAGGAAGGATAACCAAATTACTGACCATTCTTCAAGTGCTATTACAGTTACTACTACGATTAATCTCGAGGGTATTTGTGAAGAAAAAAATAGAGTACTTTAGCGATGGGTGTGCTCTGAATTTCTTAATAATCTGAACGCCTTTATGAAAAATCGTCCTTGCTTGCTGAGCTGCTGCTCACTGTGGTCCCATCTCTCTATACCGCTTTTTCTTTGAGCACGGAAAGGACAATTTAAAACGCACGCTTCCACAGCCTGCCTAGCTTGTGTTATCACACGGTCGATCACTCGCATGCTGATTCAGTGGCAGCCATGGCAAGATCACGCAACAAACTGATATTTTGATTACATTACTTCAGTTTTCTCAAAAAAATGGCACTGTCCAGGCGTTGATATATACTTCACAATCATGCTTTTTTATAGTTATAGTTTTATTTTAATACACAAGCATGCAATGCAATAAGATCTACGTATACTAGTACTAGTATTAAAGTACCGAAAAAGATAAGTGTCGAACATTAGAGCGGAGGCACTTTCCCCCTGACGTTTTTAGATGGCAATTTTAAGTTGATATAGATCACAATTATTAACCAAAGTTGTTATGTATTAGCGAACTTGCTATGTATTAGCAGAAATTGTCATGTATCAGCGAAAGTTGCCATCTCATATTCGCTAAAGTTGCCATCAAAATGTTCGGGCTTTTCATCCCCTGCGCCCACACGTGGCGACACTTATCAGCGTCCTAAAGTATTCATCATCGTCCGATATATCGGCAACATCCGCGCCGGATCCATCAACCTCGTAGTCGTTGGCACCCGATGGTGACAGCGACGCTTCCTCATCCGGCACCAGTTCCACAAGAACCACATTCAGATCCGCACATTCCTGGCGGATGAAACGGCGGTTCGCACTGGCCTCCACCTCCGAGCAGATGAAGTCGAGGATGGCGCGTTATTCGTCCGCCTCACCTCGCAGTGAGCGCGAGCGCGCCCTCCGTAGCGAATGCAACTGCCTCTTCGGTTTGGGTGAGCTCCTCGTCGTCGTCCTCCTTCTCCACCTCAATCGCCTTCGGCTCCTGCGGATTTGGGCTTTCTGGCCCGGGCCCTGCATCTCTGACGTGGCGAACTCGTCCCTATATCCATCCCGTATATTAACTACCCGGGTGTTTGGGCTCAATTTTTACCCCCTTCAATTGGGTAGCAAAAAATATGCTCGAATAATGATTGCGCAGATCGTCCAGACATTTGAGTCGGGTTTAGGGCCTTCGATTATAGATATTTTAGTCAATTTTATGTTATAAATTGCATTAAATTGTGACATGCATAACTTTTTATATTAAAATTAGTTTTTCTTATCCATTTTTGTATACACATTTAAATTGCAAGGACTGATTTTATATTCTACGCAATGTTTAGAAAATGCATATTCAACTTGAAGGCAACCCGCTAGGTATTCCAGGATAAAATGGTCTAAAGATAATATAGCATCTTCAGCTTTCCCGCATATGCCCCCCCCCCCCCCCCATCTCCACGTCACACACTGACATGGGGTAGGATTGTGGAGCATGGGCGCCATTGAAGTTCAGCACAGTCAGTGAGGCAGTGGAAGCCATTTCCTTTCCTCTTGTCTCTTCTTCCGTTTGCTTTTTTCTTTTATTTCACCTCAGCAAGTTTCATTGAGGCCATGTGTTGATAAAATATTCATGTCATCTATCAACAAACTACTACCTTCTTTTCAGTTTATAAGGCTTATGCGTATCTTTAAGTTGACAAATAGATCAATTTAATACAAGTTATATATCACAAAAAATACATCATTAGAAACTTCAAGTCGTATACTTTTTAATGGTATAATTTTTAGCTCATTTTATGTTAGTCAAATTATAGATCTAGGGATACGCGCAAGCCTTATAAACCGGAAAGGAGGTAGTATCATACAACTATTGCAATGAGTTGTATGTAAGCCATCCAATAGAAAAAGCGAAATAAATATGGTTTATCTCTATTTTACCTTGGAGCTTGTGCAAGAGGTGTTGGTTAATCTACATACAACTTTACTCTCTCACCTCATTTATTACGTGTCACATCATCTAAATGTCCTAGGTGGCAAATTTACCAACACCTATCTTATAACCATTGAAGATGTTCTGAGGGTGGTGCAACCCATAAGCCAGGGGAAGGAGATGACAACAATAATATTACTTTTCTGGTCTGGGTTTATTAAATCCTTCACATTTTAAGTAAAGTTTGATCATATTTTTGCGTAATAATATAAATGTTATATGTAGAAAAGATACTTTCTCGGCGTGCGCATGACCTTAGGTCATCAATTTGATCAACATAACCCAAGATATATATTACAAAAATTCTAATATAGCTTATGTTATGTTGGTCAGATTGATGGTCTAGGGGTACGTGCACACCCTGTAAACTGTGAAGAAGGGAGTAGTATCATTAAAAATGTTCTTTGTATACAAATTCAATAATATAATTTTATGATATATCACTAATATTTTTTAAATCAAAATAAAGTCAAACTTTGATCCAAAACACAAGGGTTCATAATAAACCCTAATGGAGGAAGTACTCTCGTACATAAAAATAAATTGTTTTAGGTATCTGAATATAGATTTTAAACAAGTTGAAATGAATGAACAAATACATTAATTAAAATGCATGCATATAAATTTGATTGAAAAAATAATTTATAATTGTTAACGAAGGAAATACTTTCCAAGGCGTGTTGGATGTTGATGTGTGTCCGTGTGTGAAGTAGCTGGATTTGTTGCAACAGTTTTATCAGTACATATAATAAGCATAATAGATGTATGTTCCAACCGAGTACAGAGGAATGCACAAGACTATTTAGCAATAGGAGATCGGTCATCATCGTTACTGGTTTTTTATGGAGTTGCTAAGTACTCTTTTCGTGCATCTATTTAAATGTCAAGTAATTTGAGATGAAGGAAGTAATTGAAGCCACAACGAAAATGGTCGATGATGCTCATGCTTTGTTCTATGATAATTGAGTGTACTTTTGTAATACGCTCAAGCTGTTGTATGCTGCGAAGCAGTAGATTTTAGTATGATTATCTGTTATACATTTATTGTCTTGACTTGAAATGTTCATTTGAACAAAAAAAAAAAAGATAATTAACACACACGTACGTGAATGTCAATTTACCAAATACATTAATTGTTGTTGTACCATCGCAAAGAGGCGAAGTTCGATCACTCTACTTCATTTGTTAGCCCATTACCTATTCATAAGATGGAATGTCCAGAAATGAAGTATCTCTCAAGATATTAAGCTTCCTAAAAAGAAGTCATATCCTTGCCGCGTGGTTGGAAAGGTTGATTGACCCAGTTTATTAACCTATAAATTTTTAATATTAAGCTCTCTAGAACAGGAGTATTTTCCTTTTTCCATGGTTGGAAAGGCCGATGGAAATGATTTTGTCAACTTGTGCTTTGTTTTTTCTTCTTTGACTCATAAGTGTGGCATACGTTTCATCAACCTGGGATATGTGATTTCGTTCGTGCCCGACGGATAGCGGAGAGATGTGTCGCCAAATGTTGAGTGTTATGGTCATACCTATCTTGACACGATCGAGGCATCCCGAAAAAACAACTAAGGATTAATAATAAATGAAAATTTAGTAGGATCCACCACACTCTTAACGCTCCTCCTCTCTTCACCCAATTTAATAAAAAGAAAGATAAAAATGCCAAGCTAGATAAATGTGTCTACCTCAACAAGACCATCCCTCCTCCTCCCTTCACCCCCAAAGTCCCAACAACGATTAAATGGTGCCCAACAACAAAAAGTGTGTAGGTTCCACAAAAGTAGAGCGGTGTGGCAAGGTGCGCTTCGCCTAGAGTCTTGATGTATTCGTGTTGTTACATTTCAATTATTGATTGTATATAATTCCATGTTGCTTTAAACCATAGTGTTGATGGCATGGACGATCAACCTTGATGACATACCTGCACACCATGTGGACATTCTCCCCGCCACTTCATTTTGATTTTTGGTTTTTCAAAACTACAGTCTACACGTAATAATATATTTTTATTAGCATTCAACTCAACAAAAGTGCTACTAATATTGTAATATTGACTACAATCGTTTCAAACACATACCACCCACTACATGGTCAATTTGATTATATATTTTCCTATTATAAGTCCAAAATTTATATTTATATCTCAACATTGCAATGCATTTTAATGCGTTTTTAGCATGTAAAAAATCATCAAATGTTAGCCATTTCGGAAATAGGCCACCCACTGCATTTTCCATTTTATTTTATTTTTCCCAATTGAGTTTTGAAAATCACATATATTCTCAATATTGCAAAATTTTGTATGGTTTTTTTATAACATCATTTTTTTGGAAATAGACCCATTTGATTAGTATTCAAATAGTTCATAGTTTTATGTTCAAGACATGGATTCAGACACTTTAAAAAAATACACATCTATCACGATAATTTGGCAAAATCAAATACTACATCATTACTAGGTAAATTAAATTTCAGTATGTATAATAAAAAAATATTGGCCCCTTTCAATCCTAACAGGATGTACTATACTACATGCATATGTGTAATTAAACCAACGCACAAACTTTTAATTTAAACATTAAATGAAGCATTGACTTTACACCAAACATTCATCTGGTTTTTTGAGTAATGAAATTTGTTTACTCCCTCATTTCAGATTTTTTACGCATGTGTGCACATCGATATTGACTATTTGACCAAAGTAATATGAGTTTTATATCTGAAAATTTATACCATTAGAGAATATCTCATTTTAAGTTTATAAATTATAATAATGATATATTTTGTGTGATATATAACTTGTTTTATGTTGGTTGAACTATCAATCTAGGATATGCGTAGGCCCAACAAACTAAAAAGGAGGTCGTATATATTATGAAAAAGTATATCCTGATTCATTGAATTTATATTTTTTTGGTATATTGCACACATTTTGGTAGTCAAGTTTAAGACCTAAAGGGTAAGATTCCCATCTCGGGGGAGTATTAGGGAACCTAGCACTAATGAGTGGGCCAACCATACACACCAGAGGTTGTACTGCAGTTGATACATGCCCAGTTTTCATCACCCAGGGTACAGAATAATTTATTCTTCACCCGAGGTAATTTTACGAACCTTTCATAAAAAAATACGTTTGTAATACAAATAGTTACATTAATATGGATTCGCTTCATAAATTTTGACGTAAAAAAACAAAAAAAATTGGTCATAAGATCAAAAAAATTACATTTTATGTATATTTTACACCATCATTTTTACCTTTGTAATTTTACGTAATATAAAATATATTTTACGGCGGTTATATTTTTTTACGTTCTCTTTTTACGTATGAAATAAGACAAAATTTACAAAATGTAAAATTACGGTGCATTGATGTGAAAACAAATGGGGGTGAAGAACAACTATTCCTCACCCAGGGTGACGAATAGTCCATCCCTATATATATATATATATATATATATATATATTCTGACATCAATGTCAGAATAACTATTCTGACATCAATGTCAGAATAACTATCTGACAACATTCCGCACTGCAGTATTTTCGCAAAGAGAACCGCAATGCTAAATTCGGAGCACTGCAGTTCGGGTAAAACAGAACCACATGCATCGTTTTCGCGATATCTTTTTAACCGTTTGTCGGAATTGAGCGTATGATACACCTTGGATTCGTATGGAAAAGGAGCATCTTCCATATGTTGAACACTTTCCCCGATTCTTCACGGATTAGGAGCAGTTTTGAAAATGGTGTGAAGACCCACTTTCACAGCTGCGGTGTTTTCTCGATTTCTCTTAAACCGTTCATCGGAATGATGCAAATGATATACCGTTGGAAATATATCGATCAGGCGCTCCATCCATATGTTGAACCCTTTGTCTAATTCGCTACGGATTTGAGAGAAATCTAGCCGCCAAAAAACGCAGCAACTCTGTTTTTCGTTTTCGGATCTTGTAGAGAGTAGAAATTTTTAACCGCTTGTCCAATCGATGCGTATGATACACCTTTGGATTCGTATGGAGTAGTAGATTAATCCATATGTTGAACACTTTTTCTGATTCCCCACGGTTTTAAAGTAATTTGAAAAACGGTGTTGCTGCCCTCTTTTGGACAGCGGGAGTTTTCGCGTAAATTCATTTGATTCATTTGTCTGATTGATGCAATTGATACACCATTGGATATCTATCGTCGAGGCGCTCCATTTGTATGTAAAACACGTCCTCTAATTCCTTACGGTTTAAAAGTTGTGTCGATTTTAGTAAATCGCGGAACTCTGTTCTTCGCGGACCCGGAATCGACGAGGTGAACTGCATTTGGCCGGGCAAGCACACTGCATTATCACTAGACAGAACGCACGTGTTTTTCGCGGAACAAAAATCAGCGAGTGAACTGCATCCGCGGGGCACCCCATTGCATCCGACAGACAAGCGCACTGCATTATCGCAAAACAGAAATGCACGTGTTTTTCGCGAATTCGAAATTTTACGTAGTGAACTGCATCCTTTCAGAGACCGGTTTCATTTATCGACAGATAGAACTGCGCTTGTTTTTTTTGACTTTTAGCATATTTTTATGAACGAGCGTGCACCGCAAGGACGAGGCGAGTGAACTGCACTTATTTTTGTAACTAAACAACATCTTTTTTGCATATTGATGCAATGGGAACTACACATCCTCACCAACAGAATAGATTACACGCCATGTCAACCGCAAATGAACATCATCACTCTCCAAAGTGAACCACATCATTTTCACAAAAATTGTATAGCACAACAGAACAAAACTTTTCTAAAAAATAAAATGCATAATGAACTGCATCAATTTTTCCACATCACTTCTTGTTCTCTTCTCTTTTTTTGTTTAACGAGTGCACTGCAAATGCTAATTCTTTTGCAGAGCTGACGCACTGCATACAAGGGATCAACCGAGCTTCATACGGGGGAGAAGTTGTGGCCTGACGGCGGCCATGGTGAAGTCGCGCTTGGTGATGCTGATGGTCGTGAGCAGCAGCATCCAGCCGGACACGCCGGTGAAGCCGTGGACGGGGGCGCCAGCAGTGTGGTCGCGCGTGCTCGGGGCAGAGTGTGGCGCGTGCTCGGGGCAGACAGGGGTGGCTCCGGCGCCGCGGCCTCTGCCCGCGCACGTTGCTCTCTGTCCTGGATCCAGCCGGATCCATCGCACACGGGACCGGAGCAAGCGCACCGGGTGTGCTCGGTGTGATGGCCGCGGCGGCGTGGGCTTCAGAGGATGGCGACGCCGCGCATCCGGGGTGGCGGTGGTCGCTCGGGTTCGGTCCGACGGCCACGGAGGGGAGAGGGGGTGTGGTGGCGCTGCGCCGCGAGGTGGATCACGGGGTTGCCGGCGACGCTTAGTTGTGACCGCCCGGGATGGAGGGGTTGGATTGGTGCACGTGGAGGAAGGTGGGCGGGGCGGCGGGGAGGCCCGCGGTTGTTGCCAGGGGGCGGGGACGGCGCGCGGAGGTTGGGCAGATCGGCGTGGGAAGCGGCTGTAGGACGGGGGTAGGTGGAGGGGATCGAGGGAGTGGTGAGAAAGAAGCCGAGTAGGTCGTGGGCCTCGTGCCAAGAGTGGGCGGGGTGATTTGTTGCTAGTTTTGGGGTCGGGTTCAGTGCGTTAGTTAGGGTGTTGTCAGAATAAGCTTTTGTTGTTAGAATAAGGTCTTAAGGGGTGTTTTAGAATAGACCCACCCTATATATATATATCTATTTTTCAATTACCATCACTATGTATTTCAGAAAATGTTACTTCACAAAGGAATCACGATGCAACCATTATCGTATAGATTCCCAGTTATCTTAGACGAGAGGCAAATATCCACGTCTCCACAAACAATTGCACTACTACAATTTGTTGGAGTAAAACAAAATCACGATGGCAAGGAAACATTAGTTTTTGATCCAATACATGAATATGAGCAAAGTCGTTCACATGTAACCTAGCCACAATAAGTAGAATCGATTTTCCTTCTCTACCCCTTGTTCTCCTACCTCGAGATCGAATTAGCCTTGTAACCTAAGAAAATAGTTAACACTCTCCCTCTCCCCTTCCGCTAATGGATACTTCCACAAATGTCAACGCCATTGAAAGTGCATTTATCCGCAAATGGTGTTTTGGTATTATGACAATGTGGTTAGTGGGACTAATGATGGCTGTTAATAGTTGGTATATCAAGTCATTGGTCTTGTGGAGGTTTGTTTATTTTGGGGATGATTGGCCCCGTTTTAAAAAGTAAAAAAAGTGTGGTTCTCTAGTGGCTCGAAGATTTATTTTCAGTTTGCTTTGAGTCATAGGAAAAACCGCACTATCAAGAGGGGTCAACATGAGTGATTGAGTTTGGGAACATGATATAAACACATACACCAGCCTCTGCCCACTCACTTCCTCAAGGAAGGTTCTACATGAAGTTATAAGGGGTCCCACATGGTCCCTCCTACCTTTTTCCTGGACACCCCATAGGCATGGGGTATTTGACCCCGTGCGCATGAGGCACTGGCAATCGGCCTGGAACCCCTGTAGCACAGTGTCTTCGACGCCTGTGTGCACGGGGTATGAAGCAACTATGCGGTAAGCCTCGTGGGCACGGGTTCCTCGAGCCCCCATGCGCACGGGGTCTGTGGTTTTACTGTAGGAAGCCCCATGGTCACGGGGTCCTCGACCCTCGTGCACATGGGGCAAGTGGATTTGAGGTAAACCCCGTGGACATGGGGCCTCATCCCCCGTGCGCACGGGGTCACGACTGGTAGAGCTACCCCTTGGTTGTATACAAGCCTTTCCTCTTCCTCCCCAAACCCTAACTTCCACCCCCCTTGCTCGAGTCACCATTAATGCCATCCATTTTGCTCCTCTCAATCCCTTCATCCAAACTTCTTAACACTTTGGGGATTGAGGGAGCAAGGTCCGATCTACAGTTCTACCAAACCAATTTGTGTTCCCCGCGATATTTATTCACCATTGACTTGTTACTCTTGGAGCTTTGGCTCCTAGGTGGCTAGGTGTCTGAATACGGAAGCTTATTTGCTTGTGGTGTGCTTCAGGAAGTTTTAAAGGTGTGGTGGTCGCCCTCAAGACCAACGCAGATTTATTGGAGGCTCATTGTTGGGGGTGTCGCATAAGGAGAATACGATGAGCTACTTGGTAGCGTTCTTGAGCC
The DNA here is from genome assembly GCA_950022295.1 of Bromus sterilis. Lineage (NCBI taxonomy): Eukaryota > Viridiplantae > Streptophyta > Magnoliopsida > Poales > Poaceae > Bromus > Bromus sterilis. The sequence continues at coordinate 337,248,490 of OX465596.1, read as the reverse complement.
TTGGATTGAGCACCACTCTAGCGGAGATTAGAACTCCCTTAAAGGAGTGTGAATTTTGGGATAAATAATCATTGCGTTCAAGACTCACTTGTGGTTGTCTCTTTTCTCGCACCTTTATTGTACTAGCTTCATATGCTTGTTGCCTTGATGTCTTATTATTGCCTAGCATATGTTTTTGAGCTTGCTTGCCACTTGATACGTCTCAAACGTATCGATAATTTCTGCTCGGTCCATGCATGATTTGTGTGATATTGCTATAATCTAGATACACTTTCATATACTTTTGATCATATTTGGACTAACCTACTAACTCAGTGCACCCCAGTGACAGTTCATGTTTTCTGCTGTTTTTTATTTCAGTTTCCCCCCATATAAAAAGTGCTCCAAAAATCCGGGAAAAATCAGATAAAAAATCAGCGTGTCGGAAGACTCCAGAATCCCGAAGGAGGGCCAGGGGGCCACCACCAGGCACCCAGGCGGCCACCTGGCGCGGCCAGGGCCCTCCTGGGCCCCTAGTGGCCCCCCTGGTTGCCCCCCTTCGCCTATTTATTCTCCGTCACGGGAAACTTCCGAAGATAGAACCCTATTTCGTAAATTCTCCTCTGTTCCACCGCCGCCGCGCTTCCAAGCTCGTGAGCACCGTCAGGACCCTTCCCGGCACCCTGCCGGAGGGAGGATCGACCTCCAGGAGCTTCTCCTCCACCATGGACGCTTCTTGGATGTACCGTGAGTAGTCTACCTTGGACCATGGGTCCGTGATCAGTAGCTATGTGATGTTCTCCTCCCCTCTTTGTTCTTCATGGTTTAGACCTCGTGAGCTTCCCTACATGATCGAGGCACTTATGTAATTCTTCTGCTGTTGCTATGCTGAGTTTGATGGGATCTGATGGATTATGAGATTATGTTCAGATCGTGATAGAGTAATATATTTGGTTTTGATCTCTTATATTTTTGTTCCTAAGTAATTCTTGCATGTTCTTCATTGCTGTTTATTGCTTTGGCCAAGTGGTAGGTAGTAACTCCAAGAGGGAACTTATGCTCGATTGTGGGTACATGCCCCCTGATGACACGCTTGAGTGACAGAAACATGAGTCTAGGGGATGTGCTGTGGCCACAAGGGGGAAAACAACGGTGCTTGTAACTGCGGTTGCAAGGATTGTTTACTTTACGCAAAGTTCTTTTAATGCAGTTGTCTGTTGCTTTGGGTTTACACTTTGGGTGGGGCTCGCAACTTAATACCAACGAGATGTTCTGGATAGATATCTCAAGGTGGATGATTAGTAGTAGATGCAGATGGATTTCAGTCTACTTATTTTGGCGTACTGCCCATGCTTATGAGCCTCTTCCTTTCTTTTGTAGCATAGTTAGCATTGTGGTGCGTTTATAATCCTGTCAATTGCCCATATGTAATTTGTTTCCCCCGCATAGCAGTTTTATCGTCTTTTGGGAGAGAGACATCACTAGTGAACATCACGGGACCCTGGTCCATATTCTCACCATTGTTTACAAGCTCATTTACTTTCAGTTGCTATCATTATCATTATCTCTTGTGTGTTTGACCCTTTGTAAACAACAAGACCGGAGAGATTGACAACCTCTCTGAACTTCGTTGGGAGCAAAGTTAATTGTATTGTGTGCAGGTCCACGTCAGTTGCGCCGCTGACACCTACTTATAATTGTCGGAGTCCTACTGGTCGAACTCAACCTCGGTATCTTCATTGAGGGAAATTTACTGCTATCCTACATCTCACCTTCCACTTGGGTTAACCAAAGAAGGGCGAGAAGCCATTACCAATTCCACGCCATCAAGCAAATTTCTGGCGCCGTTGCAGGGGACTCCGAGTGATAAGATAGGGGAGTTGCCCACTATCATTTACCTTTACTTTTTAGTCTTGTTAGTTTACCTTTCTTATCGAAAATTACAAAAAAAATCTGCCACACTTGCTGCTACTATGGGTTCCACTGAAAACACCAAGTTGTGTGACTTCACCAGTCACAACAACAAAGACTTTATCTGCACTCCTATTGCCACACCTGCCACTTCAGCTACCTCTTATGAAATTAAACCTGCTTTGCTAAACCTTGTTATGAGAGATCAATTCTCTGGTGCTGGAGATGCTGCTGCTTTACACTTGAATAATTTTGTTGAATTATGTGATATGCAAAAGTATAAAGAAGTAGAAGGTGATGTTGTTAAGCTCAAGCTTTTTTCCTTTCTCTTTGAGGGACGGAGCTAAAATCTGGTTTCAATCTTTGCCTAGGAATATCATAGATTCTTGGGATAAGTGCAAAGATGCTTTTATTGGGAAGTATTACCCACCTGCAAAAATTATCCAATTAAGGAGTAACATTGTGAATTTTAGGCAATTGGATAATGAACACGTTGCCCAAGCTTGGGAACATATGAAATCTCTTGTTAAGAAATGCCCTACACATGGTTTGACTACCTGGATGGTTATCCAGACTTTTTATGCAGGCTTGAACTTTACCTCGCGGAACCTGTTAGATTTGGCCGCGGGAGGAACCTTTATGTCAACTACACTCGGTGCTGCCACCAAGCTCCTCGATGAGATGATGACCAACTATTCCCAATGGCACACCGAACGCGCTCCAACAGGTAGGAAGGTAAATTCTGTTGAGGAAATTACCTCCCTAAATGATAAAGTTGATTTAATTATGTCTCTACTTACCAAGCAACCCTCTATTGATCCTCATGATGTTCCTTTAAATTCTTTGGTTGCTCAGGAACAAATAGATGTGAACTTCATTGCTAGAAACAACTTTAATAATAATGCTTATAGGGGCAACTTTGCTAGTAATCCTAGACCGTTTACACCCACTTATGGGAACAACAACACTTACCCTAGCAACAAGAACCCCACTTCTGAACTAGAAAACATGCTTAGAGACTTTATCACTACCCGAAAAGCCTTCAACAAGAATGTGGAAGAAAATCTAGCTAAATTAGATAATCTTTGTTTGAAGGTAGACAACTTAGCCCTTGATGTTGAGATGTTAAAGATTAGAACCTCTCCCCTTGAGGAGAGCAAGGCCACTCCTATTAATGCTATCCAGTTACAAATTAATAAAAATATTAGGATGATGGCTAAACTTAAAGAAATATGGGCTAGATAAAAATAGGAAGAGGATAGAATTAAGAGCCTTCCTACACACCACACAGTTGCAACTATCCAAATTGTTGAGGACACCGAAACTATTAGCACCCAATGCACTTCTGGTCCCATTGGACCTATTAATGGTGATGCTAATACCTCAACCGTGGTTGAAGAAACTCCTATGAACATAGAGGGTTTCAAACAAGTGAGCCTAGATGACACTACTACCACCTTTGATAGTAGTGATATTGATTTTGGTAGTTGCACCCTCTCAAAAGTTATCAGTTTACTACACAAAATTTCTAGAGACCCACACACTAGCACACTCAATCTTGCCTTCACAGAGCATATCACAAATTCTCTCATCAAAGCTAGGAAGGAGAAGCTTAGGATAGAAGCATCCATACCTAGGAAGCTAGATGATGATTGGGACCCTATGATCAAAATTAAATTAAATAACTTCTCTTGCTATGCTTCATGTGACGTTGGAGCTAGTACCTCCGCCATGCCCAAAAGAATGATTCTTGTTCTTTTGGTGTTTGTCTTGTCGGCTCTTCCGCAAAGAAACCTTTGGGGAAGATCGATGATGTTCTTATCATTGTCAATGACAACTATGTTCCCGTTGATTTCATTATTATGGATATAGAGTGTGAACCTTTATGTCCAATTATTTTGGGACGTCCTTTTCTTCGCACCGTTGGTGCAATCATTGACATGAAAGAGGGGAATATAAAATTTCAATTCCCTCTCAAAAAGGGAATGAACACTTCTCTAGAAAGAAAATCAAGTTACCTTTTGAGTCCGTTACACGGGCTAGCTATTCTCTTTCTCTTGATAAAACTTGATTCTTCTTTTTCCTTATGCCTAGCTTAAAGGCGTAAAAGAAAGCGTTTGTTGGGAGGCAACCCAAGGTGTTTATACTTCTGTTTTTAGCGGTCTTGATGATTTTTACTACTGTAGAAACATCATTGTATCTTTATTTTCAAGCTTTGTGCCAAGTTATAGCCTCATATGACAAGGGAAGTGAAAGTTGTGACATGCTGTCCAGAAAACAGATTCTGTCCTCGTGACGGGAAAAATCAGAACAAATCATCAGTTCATATTTTTGAGCTGATTTTTTTACAAAGAGTGCTAGATACAATCACAGAACTTTCGTATGTTCTGAGTTTTTTGATTTGAGTTGCAGAAGTACCCCTAAAAAATTCTTTACTACCTGCTGTTCTGTTTTTCACAGATTCTGCCACGTTTTGTCTCTCCTAACTTTTGCAAACTTTAAGCTTGCTTTTTCTTTGCAAAAAACTTTTGGCAATCTTTAGAAACAGTATCTCTTCAATAATATCTTTATATCCAGTGGGAAAAAATTATTTATTAAGGGTACTAACCTCTCTAATCAGCTTATGATGAGTTATGTATGAAGGGAGTTTTCAAGTGTGCGATGGAAGATGATGAAAGAAGATTTGGGAGTGTCAAGCGCTCAAGCTTGGGGATGCCCCCATGCATCCCCAATAAATATTCAAGGAGACTCAAGCGTCTAAGCTTGGGGATTCCCCCGTGCATCCCCTTCTCCATCAACAATCATCAGTTCGTCCTTCGTCTCACTATATTTTTATCACTTCATGCGTTATGTGCTATGCTTGGAGCGTCTCGCTCTTAGGTTTTATTTTTATTTTTCTTTAGCTTTGCTTGCTGTTCATAACAAGTTAGATCCCGTCTTACTTTGTGTGGGAGAGAAACACGCTCCACTTTCAAAATCTAGAACACATCATAGGATTCTTCATGCCTATCTTTTTACTGTTGTGTGTTCTTTATCTTTTCGTAGCTACTGCCATGTTTAGTTTTAGTCTTAGTTTGTCTTTAGCAAGAGCCTTGACTTTTGTTTAGTTTGTTGCTGGAACTATCTTTAGTTTTCATGTTTATCTTGTTAAGAGAGTTGGTTGTTTCACTGAGTTATGTCTTGTTTTGAAAGTAGGTAATTGAGGTTGCTATTTAATTTTAGTAGTAACTTGCAATAGTTTTGAGGTATTGATGTGAGTAATGTTTGAACTTTTGGTGTCAAGAGCTCTATCCTATTAGTGATAGGTGTCATATTTTGGGCAATCCGTGTTTATTTTCAAAAACGTACAAAACTAGTTGAGAACTCTAGCTACTAGATGGATCACTACTCTTCTGAGGGGTCGGATATTAGAGTACACTCACGTAACATGAGTCGAGGATGCGCAAGGATAACCAAACCCCCATACACTCCTCCTCGGGGTACTTGTCTCTTTGTGAACCTCCTCATTAGATTGAGAGTTACCGATAATAAGTTCATGAGTTCTTCAGACTAATGTAAGTATTGAAAGTTGACACTTCCACCTCCTCATATTTGCTAGCCTTTCCTGTGCCGTGCCATTGCCTCCTTCTCACTCCGAGAGTTGGAGTCCACCTTCGCCGGTACATCCAAACCCTTGGCATGATACACTCTGTCATCATAAACCTCCTTATATCTTTCCTCAAAACAGCCACCATACCTACCTATCAAGGCATTTCCATAGCCTTTTCAAGATATATTGCCATGCAACTTCCACCTCTTCATGAATTGATCTTCATTTCATACATGTTCCTGCTACGCTGGCAGCGGCATACATTACATCATCATGATAGCTACATCTTCCTTATGATTTGAGTACCTTGTAAAGTGTGAAAGATCTTCTATACCCTCTTGTAAATTAGAGTGTTGCCCTTAAGTGAGGAAAAGATCCCAAAGTGGACAAAATAAAAGATCACAAAGAGGACAAATGAGAGTTAAATAGAAAGATCCATTGAGGCCACCAAAAAATACAAAAAATAGAAAAAAGAGAAAAAGAAAATAAAAAGAGAGAAAGGGGCAACACTACTATCCTTTTGAAAGATCCACACTAGTACTCCCTCTTATCCTTGTACTCCATAGAGATGATCATGCATATAGCTATGTGGGGACCTTCACACTATAGAACTTGGCTTGCATATTCCAAGGATGAGCCTCCTCAAAAGAGCTCTAGGTCTTCATGAGCGATCAAGTTAGATGCACCCCCACTAGTTCCATTGGAGAGCTTTTCAGCTCATATGTGCATCCGTTGCATGGCAATCCCTACTCCTCACATCATATCTATCATTTGGGCTTCTCGCCTATGATTGTCCTCATTGATGTGAGCCTTTCTCACCCTTTTTGTCTTCCTCCTCCATCATATTTCTCTCTTTTCCATCCTAAGTGTCAACTCTCGTGCTTACGCTCATCCATTGCATAAGTGCTCAAAATATCGAAAAGGAGTGGATCAAATTGACTTGTACCTGGCTAGTGGTCTGGGGATGAGTCAAGATAAGATTCCAAAGAAGACAAAGTGTGAAACTTTAGTAGATTGAGTTCTCAACACAAAAATACTTTTTCTTCTCGTATTCCCTATCCCCCTTTTTGACGCAAACACCATTTGGAGACATTCGAGTCACGGACAGCGAGAGCTCTTGCACCTAATGTTCTTTCGTTGCTTGTTTCAATGCTATTATAGACTCTTGCATGTTATGACTTGAATTGAGTTGCATACCTTGATTTCCTTACTTTTCAAAGTTCTTATATGGTTGCTAGCATGTCACCACAAAAATTATGCCTGTTATCATTTACCTACTCGAGGACGAGCATGAATTAAGCTTGGGGATGTTGATACGTCTCAAACGTATCGATAATTATAGATATGTTGTTTATTGCTTTGAGCAGGTGGTAGGTAGTAACTCCAAGAGGGAATGTTATGCTCGATTGTGGGTACATGCCCCCTCATGACACGCTTGAGTGACAGAAACATGATTCTAGGGGATGTGCTGTGGCCACAAGGGGGAAAACAGCGGTGCTTGTAACCGCGGTTGCAAGGATTGTTTACTTTACGCAAAGTTCTTTTAATGCAGTTGTCTGTTGCTTTGGGTTTACACTTTGGGTGGGGATCGCAACTTAATACCAGCGAGATGTTCTAGATATAAATCTCAAGGTGGATGATTAGTAGTAGATGCAGATGGATTTCGGTCTACTTATTTTGGCGTACTGCCCAATGTTATGAGCCTCTTCCTTTCTTTTGTAGCATAGTTAGCATTGCGGTACGTTTATAATCATGTCAATTGCCCATATGTAATTTGTTTACCTCGCATAGTAGTTTTATCGTGTTTTGGGAGAGAGACATCACTAGTGAACATCACGGGACCCTAGTCCATATTCTCACCATTGTTTACAAGCTCATTTACTTTCTCGCATTTACTTTCAGTTGCTATCGTTATCATTATCCCTTGTGTGTTTGACCCTTTGTAAACAACAAGACCGGAGGGATTGACAACCTCTCTGAACTTCGTTGGGAGCAAAGTTAATTGTATTGTGTGCAGGTCCACGTCAGTTGCGCCACTGACACCTACTTATCATCGCCGGAGTCCTACTGATCGAACTCAACCTCGGTATCTTCACCGAGGGAAATTTGCTGCTATCCTAGATCTCACCTTCCACTTGGGGTAACCAACGAAGGGCGAGAAGCCATTAACACTTCCACGCTATCACCACTTAGTGATGTTCATCTAGTTGCATTACTAGAGAATTATTTTAATCTTCCTAACCCTATAAATGGTAATTAAGGTTAATAAAATTACTCACCTATTCACCCCCCTCTAGTTGACCATATCAATTCTTTCAATTGGCATCAGAGCCTTGTGCTCTTTTAAGGGCTTAACCGCCTAAGGGGATATGGAAGAACCAAGAGATGGAGAGGTGGACCTTCCTGGTGCTGGAAAATCACCTGTTGCACAAGTTGCACTTGGTGCAAATCCGACCACCCTACCCACACTCACCGCACCAGTTACCGCCTAAGGTGCTGGCACATCGGGATCCTTATCTATGGTAAAGTTTAAGGCTTTCATGGAAAATATAAGGAATCCTTGTCTACCAAGGTTCACATCATGATTAATGAGGAAATTGACAAGTGCATTCCCACTCTTCAACCCGCTTACTCATAAATTTTTATGCCAAACTGCACTCAAGACGTTGATGGTACATGAGAGATACTCCCACGTCCTCAAACCAACCAACATCACACCTACTTATAATATCGTCGCACCCCAATATGCTCCTCCTCATATTCATATGCTGCATATTAATCATCTTATAATGTCAGGAGCGCAAGCACCTATCCAAGAACAAATTGAGGTCCCTCAACCCCCCCCCCCCCCGAGCAAGATCAAGGGCAAGCTCAACCAAATGGTGACTAGCCCATCATTGAGGTCCAAGGTCAAGCTCAAGAAAGTGGTCAAGATCAATTGCAAGAAATTGTATCTCCACGAGCTAAGCGAAAAAAGTTTGAGCTTCTCCAAGAAGAATTCAACCAACTGAAGAAGAACTTGAGAAGAAGAGACAAAAGGCGGCATTGAGACTTCAAATGCTTCAACACTCCACCGACAATATTCTCGAAAGCATGACAAAAGGGATAGCTACTCGTAAACGTTTGGCAAAATTTTGTGAACATCACTCATTTGTCTCTTGTATTGAGACCCTCAAGGTAGAAGAAGCTCTAGATGATCCGAAGTGGGTAGAAGCTATGCATGAAGAACTCAACAACTTTACTCGCAATGAAGTATGGCCACTTGCTGCAAGACCGAAGGAAAATCATAATGTCATCGGAACCAAATGGATTTTCAAGAACAAGGAAGATGAGCATGGACAAGTCACTCGTAACAAGGCAAGGTTAGTGGCACAAGGGTTCACCCAAATTGAAGGTTTGGATTTTGGTTAAACCTTTGCCCCCGTTGCTCGTCTTGAGTCCATTCACATCCTTCTTGCATTTTCCTCTCATCATGATTTTAAGTTATATCAAATGGATGTTAAGAGTAATTTTCTAAATGGTCCCGTTAGTGTATGTCAAGCAACCTCCCAGTTTCGAAGACCCTGAACGCCCCAATCACGTTTATCAAATTCATAAGGCTTTGTATGGTCTTAAGAAAGCACCTCGTGCTTGGTATGACCACCTTACGACGTTTCTAATCAAGAAGGGGTTTGAGATCGGGTTAATAGATTCCACTCTCTTTACGAATAGAGTAAACGGATATTTGTTTGTATGCCAAATATATGTTGATGATATTATATTTGGGTCTACTAACCATGCTTGCAATGTTGATTTTCAAAATCTTATGACCAAGGAGTTTTCCATGTCTATGATGGGTGAGTTGAAGTTCTTCCTCGGATTCCAAGTCAAGCAATTGAGAGGAGGGACTTTTATTAACCAAGAAAAATATATTCAAGACATGCTCAAACGATTTAGGTTGGATGATGCCAAGCCTATGAAGACTCCAATGCCAACCAACAGACAATTTGATCTCGATCCCAATGGTAAAGCCGTGGATCAAAAGGTATACCGCTCCATGATCGGTTCTTTGCTTTACCTTTGTGCATCTAGGACGGATATTATGTTAAGCGTGTGTATGTGTGTAAGATTCCAATCTGTCCCCAAAGAAAGCCATCATATGGCGGTCAAACGGATTGACGGGGATCAACCCCGGCAAATCCCATGGTCAGGGACCCTGGGTTGGTCATAGAGATAGGCACAGGTTGGACGATACTCGTCGGCTAACAGGAGAAGCACTTCCTGCTCGATATTATTGCTTGAGGGGGCGATTACAATGGAGGCCAAGGCGAGTTCTCGCAAGGCTAGATGAGTATATGCGTATTGTGTTGTCCTGGACGTCTCCCCTCCCAGGCTTTATATACTAGGCTAGGTCTCGGGGAGTACGTACTAGGTTACAGAGATGGTTTTCTAGTTCTAGTCTTTGCCTTGTACGCCAAGTTGCACCTTCCATATTTGTCGTGGACTCCTACGTCGGTGCCTGGTTGGGCCAATCATGGGCTTGTTTGTAGCTTCCCAATGGGCCTTCTATCTTCATACGCAGCAGGTAGCCTTATATGCAGGAGTCGTGGGGTCACCCCTTGTCAGTAACCCCTGAGTGCCTAGGGGACTTGAAGAGTCGCGCAGGGACTCGAATTCATCTGCGCTTTTATTGTTCATAAGCGTGGCATCGCCACGGGTTGCTGGCAGTTTTGATCCATGACAATATCTGTTTCGAGGGATTGGTAAGCTGAAAGGGCCCAAGGAGTCGACTAGTCGAGCCTTGGTGAATTGTGCTATCGACAAATACCACAGTAGCCCAATCAAGCTCACGTCCCTCGACGTGAACTTGGAACGACCGGTGTCAAGCAAAGTCATTCCGCTGCAGGTCTTATAGGATCAATTGCTGCTAGTCTAAGCACATAGCCTGAGCGCGTCCGCTCGGCTCTTTCTATCATGCGAGCGCATGGAAATGGTCGGGAGTTTAATCGCTCTGCGACAAGTCCCGGCCCGGCCGTTCTGCGTAGCGGGGTCTTACCTACACGCTAAGCTTGCGTGGCATTTGGGTACAGTGTATTGTAGCCCAGGCATAATTATTTTTGTAGAGGCACGGAGCCTGGTTAGCGATGCACCCACTTGGAATAAACAATCAAGTGAGCTGTTTAGTCGTCACTCGCCGAGTTTTGTAGTGGACTCAGGCGAGGAAAATAAGAAAGCACCCACTCAGAATGTCGTCGAGTGTGCGAGTAATTCATGTTTGTTGAATTGCTGAGTCTCTTTTGTGAGTAGTCACTCGAATGCTTTAGTGCTTTCGGGGTGAGGGAGCACCCGAACTCTGAGAGTATGTTTTTTCTGCTGGTGCGAGTGATCACTCGAGCACATTTTGCCTTCTGGGTGAGGGAACTCGAATAAAGGTACTCCCGATGGGAGTAAGAATTTTGTAGAGTCAAAAAAATTGGACGTATAGCTGGCCTTTGGAATCCTTTGGTTTTTGGCCAACTGTTTTTATCTTGATCCGTCCCTCTTGAGATGCCGTGCTGACATGCATTGTTATGCTGTTTGATGACCTATGATGATGTTTGATTTCTTGATCCGTCGCGTCTTCTCGACCGTCATAATGATGGTTTGAACGTCGTGCTGCCTGTTTCCCATTGGATTTCCATGGCTTCGTATGGGGAACCGACGAGATTTGACGCGTCCTGTAAATAATGCTGACCGTGTGAAGGCATCTTTGCCTTGGAATTCGTAACGCCCGACCCAACGGTCTTTGATGTAATGATGACGCCGCCTGAGCTTCCACGTGCTTTTCCTGGTTTGCCCTTGGAGTGTGCTATAAATACTTCCTGTGGTTGCCCGTCCTTGCCATCCATTCTTCGCATCTTTCTCTTCTTCTTCTTCTTCTTCTTCATATGGCGCCCAAGCGTGGTAGAGGTGTGGCTAGGGGATGTCATGGCCGCCGTGGTCGTGGTGGCCGCGCGCTTCGTTCTTCACGAGGTGGACGCCATGGTACCACGTTGGTGCCTTCTTCTTCTTTCTCCATGGAGGATGGTTTCTTGGCGCCATGACTTTATTTTGCGTGTTCTTAACCGGGATGCTGCCCAGATTCTTCTTCCTCTCTCATTTTCCTCTATTGTTTCTGAGCTTAACTTGAGGGGCTTCTGGTTCCGTCTTCACGGGTGTGCTCGTTCTTCTTCTTGGGTGGAGCTGGAGACTGATAGTTTCCTTGGGCTTGGCTGGAGGGTTTTTTCTCGTCATTTGAATCTGCGCGGCGGAGATAGGCTTTGCTGTCATTTTGACGGCGAAGATACTGTTATTATCCGTGCATTTGATGCTGGTGGCAACCGTCTGGATCCGTACTGTGGGGAAGCAAGCAGCGACGATTCCGATGGCTCGAGTGGTGGTTCGCCTGCTTCTCCCGTGTCTTCGTCTTCAGCTGATCCCTCGGGCGATGGTGTTTGCTCTTCTAGTTCTAAGGAAGAACTGGACGTCAAACCGGTCGTCAAGCGGCTGCGTCAGCAGGTGAGTTACCTTGTAGAACTGGAGGACGGTGGGCTTCTTCTTCACCGGCTGAGTTGCTACTTTGTCTGTGGTGATGCCCGTCGGCTTGTGGCACGAAAGTGCCAAGTATCTCAGCATGAGCACACATGTAGAAGTTGAATGTAGCCTATCTTGTAGTTCCACGGGTTCCTCTGTAGCGGCAAACTGTCGTTTCGACTTTGTAATGAAATGACTGTCTTCGAATCCTTTTTAATGAAATGTCTTCGACTCCTTTGTAATGAAATGTCTTCGACTCCTTTGTAATGAAAATGTTATCGACTCCTTTGCAGTGAAATGTCTTCGACTCCTTTGTAATGGAAAGTGTCTGCGACTACTTGGAAATGCCTTCGACTCCTTTGTAATGAAAAGTTTCTTCTCGGGTGCGCGCCAGCGCTCCCGATGGGAGTAGCCCCCGAGGCTGCGTTTGATTTGAAGAATCGAGTGTATGCTTTTTGAATTTTTGTCTTACTGGTTTGCTGCTGTTTTGAATTTTTCCAACTTTGGACCGGGTGCGCGCCCGCGCTCCCGATGGGAGTAGCCCCCGAGTCTTTAGGTGATCGCTTGCGATCGGGTGAAGACTAATGAACCGTGTGCTTTTAGATGCAACTTTCTTTGCTTGGAGCTTTTGTTTTTGGCGAGACTCTTGCGTTCTCGCCTCCCGATGGTTGTAGGTAAGGTCGCTCTTTTAGCGAGGAGAACATCTCTCGGGGGAGTTTTTAGGCTCGAGCCCCCGAGTGCTTTTAAGTAATGGTCACGTTTGCGAAGATAGCGTCTCTCGGGGGGAGTTCTAGGCTCGAGCCCCCGAGTGCTTGTAAGTAAAAATCGTGATTGCGGAGATAGCGTCTCTCGGGGGGAGTTCTAGGCTCGAGTCCCCCGAGTGCTTGTAAGTAAAAGTCGCGTTTGCGAAGATAGCGTCTCTCGGGGGGAGTTCTAGGCTCGAGCCCCCGAGTGCTTGTAAGTAAAAGTCGCGTTTGCGAAGATAGCGTCTCTCGGGGGGAGTTCTAGGCTCGAGCCCCCGAGTGCTTGTAAGTAAAAGTCGCATTTGCGAAGATAGAGTCTCTCGGGGGGAGTTCTGGGCTCGAGCCCCCGAGTGCTTGTAAGTAAAAGTCGCTTTTGCGAAGATAGCGTCTCTCGGGGGGAGTTCTAGGCTCGAGCCCCCGAGTGCTTGCAAGTAAAGGTCGCGTTTGCGAAGATAGCGTCTCTCGGGGGGGAGTTCTAGGCTCGAGCCCCCGAGTGCTTGTAAGTAAAAGTCGCGTTTGCGAAGATAGCATCTCTCGGGGGGAGTTATAGGCTCGAGCCCCCGAGTGCTTTTGAGTAAGATGCTTGGGTCACCATTATTTTATTCCTTGGAATTTTACATGAGTTGCCGATCGGTGCTGCTGCCGATTTCTCTGGTAATGCCTGGGGGATTATGGGTAGAACAGGCGTAGGTTCGCTACGTTCCATGGATTTCCCACGTCCTCATTGGTCTTCAGACTCTGCAATCTCTATGCTCCTCCTCCTATGACTTCCGAGATGATAAATGGCCCTTCCCATTGTGGGGCAAGTTTATGCACTTTTTCCTGTATTAGCCGTAGCACGGGGTCTCCTTTGTTGAATGTTCTGGTCCGCAGGCGACTAGTTTGATATGTGCGCAGCTTGTCCTAGCATCCTTCAGATCTTGTGATGGCTGTGTCTCGCGCTTCGTCTTCTATGTCTTTGTCGTTCTGCAGTGCTTCTTCTGCCTCTTCCTCTTCGTACCCTGAGATTCCGGGTGCTCCGAATTTTAAATCGTGCGGCAGCACTACTTCTGCTCCATATACCAAGAAGAAAGGTGTGTACTGGGTCGAGCTGTTTGGGGTGGTGCGCAGGCTCCATATAACTGCGGGGAGCTCTTCTATCCAGTTGCCTGCTGCTTGTTCGAGTGGTGCTAGGAGTCGCTTCTTTATTCCTCCGCATACTAAGCCGTTTTATTTCTCCACTTGGCCATATGACTGCGGGTGTGCGACTGATGCGTAGTTTATTTTGATGCTCAGTTCCTGGCAGAAGTTTTGGAACTCTGCTGCTGTGAAGTTTGTACCATTGTCTGTGATGATGTTGTGTGGCACTCCGAATCTGAAGATGATTGATTTGATGAAGTTGACTGCCGTGAGGGTTGTTGAGCTGGTGATTGGTACTGCTTCGATCCATTTGGTGAACTTGTCTACTGCGACTAGTAGGTGTGTTCGTCCTCCTTTTGATGATTTCTTGAGTGGGCCTACCATGTCGAGTCCCCATGTGGCAAATGGCCATGATAATGGTATGGTTTTGAGTTCTGATGCTGGGGCGTGCGGCCTGCTGGCGAATTTTTGGCAGGCGATGCAACGCCGTACGATGTCCTCTGCATTTCTCATAGCGGTCGGCAAATAGAATCCTACCCGAAAGGCCTTTGCCACGATTTCTCGACTGCTGGCATGATGCTCGCAGGTTCCTTCGTGAATCTCGAGCAGTAGGGCTTTGCCGTCTTCTTCGTCTATGCACTTTTGGAGGACCTGAGAGATGCTGCACTTGTAGAGCTTTCTGTTGATTACCGTAAATGCTTTAGATCGTCGACTGATGCGTCGAGCTTCTGCAACGTCTTGTGGTAGAGTGCCTTCGACTAGGAATCGAAGGAAAGGTCTTGCCCATGCCGGGTCTTCGGTTGCTGCTGGTACTTCGACTTCGATTGCTTGATTGTTTGTATCATCGGCTGCGCTCGTTGCTGCCACCTGAGCTGGCTCATTAGTGTCGTCTTCTTCTGCGACTACTTTGGGCTCCGCTGGCTTTGCTTTTATTGATCTCTGATTGATGCTCTCGAGGAAGACGCCTAGTGGTATTGGTCCTCGAGTCGATCCGATGTTCGCGAGTTCGTCTGCTTCTGTATTGATTTCTCTGGGGATGTAGTTGAGTTCACAGCCGTTGAATCCTCCCTCAAGTGTGTTATAGAGCTTCTGGTAGGCTTCCATGTTGTCTGCGACTGCGTTACAGTCTCTCATCGCCTGCTGGACGACCAGGTTGGAGTCGCCATAGATCGAGAGGCGAGTGGCACCGCAAGTTTTTGCCATGCGCATGCCGTGAATTAGTGCCTCGTATTCTGCTTCGTTGTTGGAGGCGTTGCTGAAGTTGATCTGGAGGATGTATTTGAGCTTTGTTCCTTTGGGGGAGACTAGGACGACGCCTGCTCCGGCTCCTTGCTGTCTTTTAGATCCGTCTAAGTACATCGTCCATGAGTTGGATAGGTCTGGGGGACCCGGTGTTTGGACTTCTTCCCACTCGACCAAAAAATCTGGGAGTACTTGGGCTTTGATTGCTATCGGGTGTCTGAACTGCAGGTCTCGCGGGCTGAGCTCCATGTTCCACTCGGCGACTCGACCGGTCGCTCCGGGATTGTAGAGGATGTCCGCGAGTGGTGCGCCGCTCACGATTGTGATGGGGTGTTCGTCGAAGTACTGCGATACTTTCCTGGAGGTCATGATAATGGCGAGCAGGAGCTTCTGGTAGTGTGGGTACCGCTGCCGTGGCTTCGTGAGTAGCGTGCTGAGGTAGTAAATTGGTCTTTGGATGCTCTTGATTTTGCCTTCTTCTGCACGCTCGACGACGAGCGCTGTGCTCACGACGCTGCTGCGTGCTGCTATGTAGAGATACAACTTTTCCCTCTCTTTAGGCACCGCCAAGATTGGTGGGGTTGAGATGGTCTTCTTTAAGTCTGCGAATGCATTGTTGGCTTCCTCGGTCCACTTGAATTTTTCTACTTTTCTCAGCAGTTTGTAGAACGGTAAGGTCTTTTCGCCCTGCTGATGAAGCGGCTCAATGCTGCGAGCTTTCTTGTGAGCTGTTGTACTCCTCTGATGTTGGTTGGCCTTTGCATCTTGGCGATTGCTTGAACATTTTCGGGGTTTGCTTTGATTCCTCGGGCAGAGACCATGTACCCGAGTAATTTTCCGGCTGGGACGCCGAACACACATTTTTTGGGGTTGAGCTTGATCCTGTATTTGTTGAGGGCCGCGAATGTCTCGCGGAGGTCGTCGAGTAGCATGTTGGCGCTATAGGTTTTGATGACGATGTCGTCTACGTAGACCTGGACGTTCCTGCCAATCTGATCTCTCAAACATGCTTGCATCATCCGCTGGTACGTGGCTCCCGCGTTTTTTAGGCCGAAGGGCATTGTTTGGTAGCAGAATACTCCGTAGGGGGTGATGAACGAGGTGTGCTCTTCGTCTTCTTCCTTCATCCTGATCTGATTGTATCCTGAGTATGCGTCGAGGAAGGAGAGGAGGTCACATCCTGCTGTGGAGTCGAGTATCTGATCGATTCTTGGCAGGGGGAAGTGGTCTTTTGGGCAGTGTTTGTTGATAGGCCCATAGTCGACGCACATCCTCAGTACCTCGGTGTCATTTTTAGGGACTAGGACTGGGTTTGCTATCCATGTTGCTTTCTTCGTCTCTCGGATGAACTATGCGTCAAGTAGTCGGTTGACTTCTTCTCCGATTGCTCTGCGCTTGGGCTCTGAGAATCGTCGCAACGCCTACTTTACTGGCTTGGTGTTTGGCTTGATGTGGAGCGTGTGCTCTGCAAATTCTCGTGGTACCCCGGGCATGTCGGCTGGGCACCAGGCGAAAATTTTCCACTCTTCGCGAAGGAAAGTTATGAGGGCGGTTGCTTGCTCTTCTAGAAGGTGGGCATATACGCGGACTGTCTTTTCTGGGTCTGTTGGGTGTACTTGGTGTGTGGTCGTGTCGCTGTCGATGCTGAAATCGCGGCCAAATTCCTTTGTCTCGCTTCGGTTTGCCAGCGGGAAAATGCTTTTGTCCGTCATCATGGATATTTCTTTGAGCTGTTGTTGGGCGCCAAATGTGTCAGAGACTTTGTGGAAGTCGCATTCGCATTGGTCTGATTTGGTGAAGCTACCCTTGACTGTGATGATTCCTGCAGGTCCTGGCATCTTGAGCTTGAGATATGCGTAGTGTGGGACCGCCATGAACTATGCGAATGCTGATTGCCCAAGTATGGCGTGATACTGCGACTGCCAGTCGAGTACTTCGAATTCGAGCGCTTTCTCTGCGAAGTTGCGCTTGCTGCCGAAGATTACGTCAAGCTGTATTGTTCCGATGGAGGTGGCTGCTTCGCCCGGAACTACGCCATATACTGTGGTGCCTGACTTCTTCCAAACTGATCATGGGATTAACATCCTGCGTAGGGTGCTGGCGAAGATTATGTTTAGACTGCTGCCTCAATCCATGAAGATTCTGTCCATGTCGTAACCTCCGATCTATGCTTCGAGGACCAAGGGTGCGTGCCCAGGCCTCGGGACTGCGGGCGGATGGTCACTCTATGAGAAAGTGATGCTGGTCTCGGCGCCGCTCAGTTGGTAGGTTTCAGTTATCTTTAGGTCTTCGGCTGCTTCGGCCTGCAAGGTGTAGGCATCTTGCTTTTCTTTCAGTGGTCTTCCTTCTTGGATCATACAGACTCGTCCCTGAGACGCGGGGTATTGCTCTTCTGTAGTTGGCGCGGGCGACTGCGTGCTTCTTCGAGTGGGTTTAGCTTCGCGCTCCTCCTTGAGGCTGTTGGAGAGTTCCGCGAATAGGCGGCAATCTCCTAGTGTGTGGCTTGCTCTGAGATGTCCTCGACTGTCTTCAAAACAGTGGATCGTGCAAGGTCCTTCCTGTTGCTCTTTGGTTGTGAGTTTGCTGGAGCTGACGTGCCTTCTTCTCCTCGAGATTTGGAAGATCTGTGAGTGGTCTTCTGCTCGGCTGTGGACTCTTGGGTCAAGTTCTATGCCGTCGCTGAGTGATTGGCTTCGGATGAAGTTGGCGAATTCGTCTGGCCTTCGATCTGGGTCGTAGTACTCTCCGGTCTGGGTTTCGAAGTCACTGTCTTGGCGTGTGGTGGGAGTCCGGGCGGCGGCGGGTCGTCGACTGGTGGGCGAGCCTTCGGCCACGCGCTGCGACTCGTCGAGTAGGGTTCTTGAGTAGAGTCCTCGTGCTTGTCTTCTGGATCACCGAGTTCTTTTCCGTCGGTGGTGGATCTGACAGTCGTCGAGGTGTTGGACTTGGCTCGGCTGCAGGCTAGATGATCTTGACGAGACGATGGAGATGCTTGTGGTGATCTTGAATTTCTCGAGCGGGCTAGATCTGGTTCTAGTCCTCGAGTCTTGATCTGCTGAGGGTGGGACCGCCGAGATCGTGATTCCAACCTGTGTAGTTCCCACAGACGGCGCCAATTGACGGGGATCAACCCCGGCAAATCCCATGGTCAGGGACCCTGGGTTAGTCATAGAGATAGGCACAGGTTGGACGATACTCGTCGGCTAACAGGAGAAGCACTTCCTGCTCGATATTATTGCTTGAGGGGGCGATTACAATGGAGGCCAAGACGAGTTCTCTCAAGGCTAGATGAGTAGATGCGTATTATGTTGTCCTGGACGTCTCCCCTCCCAGTCTTTATATACTAGGCTAGGTCCCGGGGAGTACGTACTAGGTTACAGAGATGGTTTCCTAGTTCTAGTCTTTGCCTTGTACGCACCTTCCATATTAGTCGATGACTCCTACGTCGGTGCCTGGTTGGGCCAATCGTGGGCTTGTTCGTACCTTCCCAATGGGCCTTCTATCTTCATACGCACCAGGTAGCCTTATATGCAGGAGTCATGGGGTCACCCCCTCGTCACGGATCCTTTGATATTTGGTTTATACCCCAAACTTGGGACTTTGGTACCCCAAAGGTTCATCATTCAAGTTGGTTAGATATTGATGGCACTAAAGTAATGCTCCTCGTTGGCTACCCCAAGTGGAAGGTTGAGATGCAGCGTAGCGTAATTTCCCTCAGTGAAGATACCAATGTTTGTCTCCAGTCGGACTCTGACAACGACAAGTAGGTGACAACGGCACTAGAAATTACTAGCACAAAAGTTGACGTGGAACTGCAGACAGATACAAATAACTTTGATCCCAACGAGTACAGAGAGGTTTTCAATCTCTCCGGCCTTGCTGTTCACAAAGTGTCAAACGCAAGATATACAAGGTACTGATAACTGCAACTAGAAAGTAAAACAGGAAGTAAATTCAGGGTGTAAACTGTGGTGGAAATATGGACTGGGGTCCCATGATGTTCACTAGTGATGTCTCTCTCCCAAAAGACAATAAACAGCCATGCGAGGTAAACAAATTACAGCTGGGAAATTGATAGGATTACGGACGCAAACCAATGCTAACTATGCTACAGAAGAAAGGAAGAGGCTCAAAAGCATGGGAAGTACGCCAAAACAAGTAGACCGAAATCTTTTTGCATCTACTCACTAATCATCCACCTTGAGATATCTATCAAGAACATCTCGCTGGTATTAAGTTGCGAGCCCCACCCAAAGTGTAAACCCAAAGCAACAGACAACTGCATTGAAAGAACTTTGCGTAAAGTAAATAATCCTTGCAACCGCAGTTAGAAGCACTGTTGTTTCCCCTCTTGTGACAACAACATATCCCCTAGACTCATGTTTCTGTCACTCAAGCTAGTCATCAGGGGGCATGAACCCACAATCAAGAATAACTCTCCCTCTTGGAGTTACTACCTACTACTTGTCCAAAGCAATAAACAGCAATGGAGAACATGCAAGAATTACTCAAGAACACAAATATAAAAGGAGAAGAACAAAATATATTACTCATCACAATCTGAACATATTTTCATAATCCATCAGATCCCAACAACCTCAACATAGCAACAGCAGAAAGAATTACATATGTGCCTTGATCATGTAGGGCAGCTCACAAGGTCTAATCCATGAAGAACAAAGAGGGGGAGAGGACATCACATAGCTACTGGTCATGGACCCATGGTCCCAGGTGGACTACTCATGGCTCATCTGGGAAGCGTCCATGGTGGCGAAGAATCTGCCGGAGGTCAATCCTCCCTCCGGCAGGGTGCAGGGAAGAGGTCTTCATGGTGCTCCCGATCTTGGAAGCGCGGAGGAGACGGAACAGAGGCGAGATCGCGAAAAATGGTTTTGTCATCGGGGGTTTCAGGACGAAGGAAACATATAGGCGAAGGGGGAAGCCATGGGGGCCACCAGGTGTCTAGGCGGCCTCCCGGCGCGGCCCCACCCTACGCCGTGCGACCTGGCCGCCTGGGCACTAGATGGGGCCCCTCTGCCCCCCCTTCGGGCATCTGGAAGCTTCCGATACGCTGATTTTTTATATATTTCCCGGAATTTTTCTAGCATTTTACATGATGGGAAAACCTGAAATAAAAAGACAGCAGAAAACAGAAACTGGCACTGGGGTGCACTAAGCTAATAGGTTAGTCCAAATATGATAAAAAGTGTATGAAAGTGTATCAAAAGCATAGCAATATCACCCAAAACTTGCATGGAGCAAGCAGAAATTATAGATACGTTTGGGACGTATCAACATCCCCAAGCTTAATTCCCGCTCGTCCTCGAGTAGGTAAATGATAACAAGCATAATTTCCGTGGTGACATGCTACCAACCATATAAGAACTTTTAAGAAAAGCAATCAAGGCATGCAATTCAATTCAAGTCATAACAAGCAAGAGTCTATATTAGCATTGAAACAAGCAACATAAGAACATAAAGGTTCAAGAGCTCTCGATGTTCGTGACTCGAATGTCTCCAAATGGTGTTTGCATGCAAGAAGTGGGGGATGGGAATACGAGATAAAAACACAATATTTTTTGGTTGAGAACTCAATCTATTAAAGTTTCACACTTAGTCTTCTTTGGAATCTTATATTGACTCGTACCCAGACCACTAGCCAGGTACAAGTCAAACTGATCCACTCCCTTTCGATATTTTGAGCACTCGTGCAATGGATGAGCGTAAGCAAGAAAATTTACACTTAGGATGGCAAAGAGAGAGAGGTGGTGGAGTAGGAAGAAAAAAAGGTGTGAAAGTCTAACATCAATGAGGATAATCATAGGCGAGGGAAAGCCAAATGATAGATATGCTGTGAGGAGTAGGGATTGATGCACATGTGAGCTATGGAAAGCTCTCCAATGGAACTAGTGGGGGTGCATCCAACTTGCTTGCTCAAGAAGAGCTAGAGCTCATTTGAGGAGGCTCATCATTGGAATATACAAGCCAAGTTCTATAGTGTGAAGGTCCCCACATAGGTATATGCATAGATGATCATCTCTATGGAGTACAAGATACAAGAGGGAGTATGAGTGTGGATCTCTCAAAAGGAATAGTAGTGTTGCTCCCTTCTCTCTTTTTATTTCCTTTTTTTGGTGGCCTCCATGGCTCTTTATATTTAACTCTCATTTGTCCTCTTTGGGATCTTCTAAATTTGTCCTCTTTGGTATCTTTTCCTCAATAGGGGCAACACTCTATTTTACAAGAAGTATAGAAGATCTTTCACACTTTACAAAAGTACTCAGCATAAAGAAGATGAAGTTATCATGATGTATGCAAATGTATGCCTCTGCTAGTGTAGCAGGAACATAAGTGACATGAGAAGGTGGATGTTGCATGGCAATATATCTCGGAAAGGCTATGGAAATTCCTTGATAGGTAGGTATGGTAGCTGTTTTGAGGAAAGATATAAGGAGGTTTATGATGACAGAGCATATCATGCCAAGGGTTTGGATGCACCGGCGAGGTAGGCGCCAACTCTCGGAGTGAGAAAAGGCAAAACACGGTACCGAAGAGGCTAGCAAATATGAGGAGGTGGAAGTGTCAACTTTCAAATACTTACATAGTCCGAAGAACTCATGCACTTATTATTTGTAACTTTCAATCTAATCAGGAGGTTCACAAAGAGACAAGTACCCCGAGGAGGAATGTATGGGGGTTTGGTTATCCTTGCGCATCCTCGACTCATGGTACGTGAGTGTACTCTAATATCCGATCCCTCCAAAGATTAGTGATCCATCTAGTAGCTAGAGTTCTCAACTAGTTTTTGTAGTTTTTGAAAATAAACACGGATTGCCCAAAATACGACATCTATCACTAATAGGCTAGAGCACTTGACACCAAAAGTTCAAACATTTCTGACAACAATACCTCAAAACTATTGCAAGTTACTACTACAATTGAATAGCAACCTCAATTACCTACTTTAAGTCAAGACACAACTCAGTGCGACAAGCCAACTCTCTAAACAAGATAAACATGAAAACTCAAGAGATTTCTAGCAACAAACTAAACAAAAGATCTTAAGACCATAAGCATGAAAACTAATAGCTAAAAATGACAACATCTACGAAAAGATAAAGAACACACAACAAAAGAGAGATAATCATGAAAATTCTATGATGTGTTCTAGTTTAAAGTCTAGCGTGTTTCTCTCCCACACAAAGAAAGCTCGGTTCTAACTTTTTATGAACAGAAAACAAAGCTAAAGAAAAATAAAAAGTAAAGAGCAAGACGCTCCAAGCATAGCACATAACGCATGAAGTGATAAAAATATAGTGGAACGAAGGACGAAATGATAATTGTTGATGGAGAAGGGGATGCGGCATCCCCAAGCTTAGACGCTTGAGTCTCCTTGGATATTTCTTGGGGTGCATGGACGCATCCCCATGCTTGAGCGTTTTACACTCCCGGATCTTCTTTCATCATCTTTACTCGCACAATTGAAAACTCCCTTCATACATAACTCATCATAAGCTGATTAGAGAGGTTAGTACCCATAATAAAACAATTTGCCTCTAGTGGAAATAAAGATATTATTGAAGGGCTACTGTTTCTCAAGACTCCCAAAAAAATTTTGCAAAGAAAAAGCTAGCGCAATACTTGAAAAAACTGAGGAAAGGAAAAACGTGGAAGAATCTGTGAAAAACAGACCAACAGGTAGTGAATAATTTTTTTGGGGTACTTCTGCAACTCAAATTTTCGGGGGTCTCCCAACAGGAGCTACGTTCCCGAAAAGGTTTGGGGGCGTCGGAGGCCCACTCATGCGGAATCAGAACTCCTTGCCGGACCGGTCGTTGCCGGTGAAGGTATGACTGGAGGTCGCGGTGGCGTCGACGACAATGAATAATGGACACAAGGAGACACCAGGTTTTTACCCAGGTTCGAGCCGCCCGTGGACTAAAAGCTCTACTCCTGCATGTTTGAACTCTTTTTTTGCCTGTGTATCATGCCTTATTTATATTACAAGAATCCCCTCCTTACTGATGGCTGGCCTCTCCCTTTTATAGCTCAAGGGGATGACCACATGATGCCAGTTACTAGTGTATAGAGCCATGAGAGGCGTAACTTCCGTAAAGGTAGGATGACGAGGGGTTGTTCGCGACACGTTGCCTCATGCGTGGGGCAGGTGGCGAGGCTCCTCTGGAGCTCGGTGGCGCTTGTCTTTGTCTGCATTCAATGCTATGTCCTTCTGGTCGGGCGATGGCAGTCGAAGGTAGGCCCCACGGCTCAGGAGCAGTACATATCTTCTTGGAGGTGTCCTACAGGCTGCAAAGATTTCTCTAGTTTATAATCAGTATATCTTTTCGGAGGATACCCCCCGGGATCCATAAACCGACAGTGTCCCCCGGGCCTGGGTGCGGCCATAGAGCTCTGGAGGCCGTGGCTAGGCCCAACGATAACCATCGCGTAGTCCCGGGGAGAGCGTACTGCTCAAAGCATGCAGTGATGTCGCGGAGGACCCACAAAAAGTAACCGTTGCATGGAGCGGCGACGTCGGAGGAGGGGGGAGTTACTCTGTTCTTCTCCCCAATCGCCTCCCCCAAAAACCGCACTCATCCACTCGCCGAGAGGTTCATTTATTCCCCCCAAGAGGAAGAGCACACCGCAGCAGAAACCTCCACAGGGCACCGCCCCGTCGATTGTCGATCACCGGCAGATCTCGGCGTGCATCCCGTCGGCGTGCAACTCTAGGGAGAAGATGGATTTCCTCAAGGTGCTCTTGGCCGATGACAACAGCGAGGAAGGCCGATCCATCACAGAATCGCCCGTCGGGAGAGACGCGGTGGTGACCGGGAACATGGTGCCGATATACACTACTTTCCTTGAGGCAGGTTTGGTTCCCCCTTTCTCTCACTTCTTTATAGCCATCTTGCATACGTTCAAGATTCAGGTGATGCATCTGCACCCAAACGGAGTGGCCGCCCTGGCGGATTTCGCATATTTGTGCGAGAACTTTGTGGGTGTGGTGCCTTCGGTTGCCATGTTCCGGTATTTCTATACCCCCAGAGTGAAGCACGATGTGATCGCGGGGGGATTTTCTTTCAAGATCCGGGACGGGATGTCCGATGAGTACCTGGAATCTCACGTGATCAACAAGAGGGCAGAATGGCGAGACGGTTGGGTGTTGGTGAAGATAAACCCGGTCCTCCCAGCCTACGAGGTGCCGGACACCGTGCTGCAACCGACCGGTGAACAAGACGAGGTGTGGCGCGCCCCGTCAGACCTAGGTGAGCAGTTTGATCTCCCGCTAGCAAGGATCAAGCAGCTAAAGGATGGGGGGTTGACGCTGGACATGGTGGTCGTGGAATACCTCAGCCACCGGATTGCCCCCTTGCGGCGTCGCTCTTGGATGGCGTGGGAGTACTCGAGTCCGGTGGACAAGATGCGGCTCCGCCCGGGTCCAGAGCACAACCTGAGTGTGCTTAAATTTTACAACATTATCAAGGAGATGTTTTCCGGAGGGTGGCAGATGGTGCAGGTGCAGGCAGTGATTCCTCTGCAAAACAACAAGGCGAAGGATGCCTTGGTGAGCGCCATGCCTCCCTGCGATGCCAAAGGGCTAGTTGATCTGGATTGGAGGGGTTCGATGGAGGCACAAATCACGGAACTACTGGAGACGATCGATGGGTTGCCCGTGGATCCCAATGAGACTAGGATTGCCCTTACGAACTTGGAAGAACTGAAGCGGCTGCAGAAGCAGTAGCAATTGTATTTCCAATATGGCCAGACCCAGTCCGAGGGCAAAAAGTTCGAGGAGGCGCCTCCCGGAGACCAGGCAAAGGGAAGGGCCCGAAGAGACACTAGGGGCAGGAGTGCAATCATCCACGGCGGCGCGCGAGGTCGTGGAACTCACGGGCACCCCGTCCACACGGAGGTCGACCCGGAAGAAAGCAGCTGTTCGTGACAAGAGGCCCGCGGTGGAGGATTACCTGGATCAAGCCTCGAAGGAGGAGGAGGACTCGGAGGAGAGTTCCTCAGAGGAGTTGTGGTTCGACGAAAGCGGAGGGTCTTTCGATGTCCCTCGGGCCAGCAGCGGTGAGGAGGAAGAGAGGGGCGACAGACAGCCGCATACGCCGGTTTATGCTCCCCTTCCCGAAGGGGACATGCCGCTAGTGGACCTTGACGAGGCTTCTGGGGGCCGAGGCTCCTGTCGTTGTCAAGAGGGCAGCGAGGGGCGTGTCTTCGCGTAGGAGGCCGGCTTCTCGGAAGATACCGTGCGAGACTTCCCGGAAGCGAGGGGAGGTCTCGGAAGCCTCGGCCATGCCGGGGGACGTTGTCTGCTCCGCTGGATGATGAGTAAGTCATGTCTACACACGTTTCTCCTTCTGCTTCTAAACGCAAATAACGACTGAAAAATTTCTGATGCAGGGACGAGGCCATCGAAGCACTGGCCAAGAGGGCCCGTACATCGGAGCAACCGACTGGGGCAGAGCGAGGGCCTCAGCAGGAAACGGGGGCGAGGCCGAAAACTAAAATGGAGCAGAATCCCACAGGGCCTCCGATCGCGGTGGGAGCCTCACTTCCGTCACAAGGTACGCGTGTTTTCCTAGGACACTCAATTCCTAGGGCAGTGGTGGTTTTCGGTGTTAACTTGGCACTCGCAGGAGGAGTTTCCGTCGACGCGACACCGGCGGCTCCACTGGCACTGAAAGGGAGGATGAGGGGCGCCCTTTGGAGATGATTGTGTACCAGGGTGGTAGGGCGGCCCCCGTTTATTTGAGAGGCATAAATATGAGGGGGGTAGGATCAAGCAATCGTTCTATCCTATACCTAGGCACAAGTGAGCTGAAAGTTATAAGCATGATATATGCTCCCCCTTACCTGAGAAGACGAAGCCGAAGGTGTAGTCGATCGCAAATTCACAACGTCTCCGAGAAAAACCGCGGGAGCACACAAGAAGGAAAACACTGGAAAGGCAATCGATGAGCAAGCATCTATTACTACGAAGCAATAACGAGCAAGCATCAACAAAAAGGCAACACGAGACAACGCACTACGGTATCGCATCTATCGTCGAGAGCGGTTACTAGCAGGTTAAGTAGAGTACTTGTCACACGCGACGGTACCGCACATTTATCATCGGCTAAAGTTGTTTAGCTACACAACATGAGCAAAGGTTGTTAACATGGCATCTCACTCAAGCATGGCATAGCACACAATCATGGCAAGAGGTGAAGCATAAGTAAACTATCTAATCTAGTCACTTTAAGTGGGGGGTAAAACCTATACATGGAAACTATTACGGACCCCACGATAATTATTGTATTTGGTACTGTTCTACCCTAAACATAATTTTATTATTTTATTTAGCAAGCAAGAACAACATAAACATGATCTACACACAAATCTAGTCAAGTTACATGTAAAGAACATTTTTATCGGAGCAATGGTTAAAAAGGTTTGGCACATTACATTTTACAGTGTCATAGCATGTAAATAACAGGTAAACATCATGTTAAGAATTGCAAACATGGCAAAGGAGCACATTTTATAAATCTACACGAAAAACTAAGCAAGTTTCATGTTTAATACGTCGCAATCTGAGCTATCGTTAAAAAGATACAAGTCTCGCCAAAATACTAACAAAATCTGCAATTTAAATAACAGTAAAAAAACTACTAATCATTCTGGGCCGAAACTGCACTGGAATAGGCCTTACAAGGGTGAGCGCTAGATCAAAATCTAACGCACAGAGCGCATAATAGTCACGTGCCAAGCCCAACAATGCAGCAAGAAAAATAAAAAGAAAAAGGGGGTGGCGCCTCACCTCAGGGCCGTGGCCCAACTGGCGCAGAGGCGAGGGATAGCAATGCTATCGCCTAGGGCGAGGGGGGCGATGCGGACTGAGGTGCTCGGTGGGCCGCACGGGGCAGGCCGGCCCATGTGGCGCGCGAGCGGCGGCTGGATCGGGCTCCCGATCCCGATCGGGGTGGCCGCGGCGGCGCTGGCTGCCGACGGCGAGGCGAAGGCGGCGCACGGAAGTAGGGGCGTAGGCGGTTGTGGATCCAGGCGCAGCGGCCCCGGGGCGGTCGCCGGCGAGGACAAGTGGCGGCGGCACGGCGTGGTTAAGGGAGGAGTGGTGGGATCGAGCTCTCCACAAGGCTGCCATGTCGACGGCGGCTCCGACGACCTGCGAGGGAGGGAGCATCGCGAGGTGAGGAGAGGGACGAGGAGAGGAGGCACGCGCGGATCTCACCGGAGGTGGGCTGCGGCGCGCGGCACGGCCTGCGGCTAGCCGGAGATGCCGTGGCTCGGGAGGAGCTCGGGTGTGGTGGTGGCGGGGCGGGCTGCCCGCGGCCCGGTTCGGCCCAGCGGCGTGGATCTTGGCCCGGCGGGGCACAGTTCACCTGGAGGGGCGGTTTGGGGCTACAAGGCGCGCTCTGGTCCAACGATCTGCGAATCCGACGGCCAGAGTTGCTCTGGATCTAGGGTTTCAAGGATCTGGGGTTTTGGGGGCAGATCTGGATAATTTGGAGGGGGTGGCTGCAATTTTTACAAGGAGAAACCCTAGATGGGTTAGGAGAGGGTGGTGGCCTATATAGGGCTGGTTGGCTGGCCAGTTTACGCAAATGCCCTCGACTTCTCTCTCGTGCGTCTGATACTCCACGTTTCTGATCGCCGGGAGTCCTTGCGACCTCCGATTCAGACGAAATCTCAAACCACGCGCTCAACGCGGCGAGCCCGTCAGTCCTACCTCACTTCGATACCGTTCCGAGAACATTTTCTGACGCCCAATAAAATAATCTATTTAATTATTAAATGGGGTTTCTCGTTCCGATGGCTGGTCTCATGCCGGAAGTTGCGACGATGATCGGGTGAATACCCGATGCCCCAAAAGGTCGTGTGCCATGTGGACGGGGTCCGTACTCGCATACCGGTACGAGAAGGATGGGGAAATATTCACCAATTAATAAATTGGCGAAGCAACCACTGCAAACAATACGGGCGAATAACAAAATAAAGGAACAAACAATATTTTTAATTAGGGTGGAATTTCCGGGCTGTTACAATACAACACCACCCACAAGGGATCTCGTCCCGAGATCCAGGACGATCAGGGGGAGAGGGGGGAGAGAAGAGAGACGACTTCTTCAACACCACCAACAAGGGGCTTTGCTCCATGTCGAACGATGACCTTCCGTCGAGAAACTTTCCGAAGAGAGATAACAACGTCGGAGGACGAAACCATCAGGTGACCAAGAGGAAGAACGACAACGGGAAAAGATGATCAAGAGAAGCATTCGCACTCAAATCATGAGGTTACTAGGCAAGAGGAAATAAGTCAACGGACGACCAAGATGTACACCAGAGTCGGAGAAACTAAAGGTACTACATGATTTCCCAAACCACGAGATCGAAATCGAGACAATACACTTCAAGCAAGGCATTTTAACGATTTCGATACTCAAATTACTCGAGATCCTAAATTTTGAAGGGGGTTAAGGCGAGAATAAAACACTTACGACACTTGTCCTGACCAGATCAAGGGCAAGGAGTAAAAATATTCCTACTCTCCGATAACTAACTTATTAACTACAAAATAGTTGTTTTCTAGACTCGACTTCGACCAGAGAAGGGATCCTACGGTCGGTAAGGCTCTGATACCAAGTTGTAAGGCCCGGTATGAAGTACTGTTCCAGATCTAGATGTTTCCATCCAGATCCGGGGAGAAGCACATATCGCTCCCACCGCGACATATTACAATGCCATATGCCCCGGGTTTCCAACATGATATCACAACATTACAACTACAAGGATAGAACATCTCATACAATCGGCATACAACTGCCTTAATACAATACATTAGCGGAAGGTACATGTCTGGGTATATTCTACAACCAAATTCCTAGTGGCAAAGGTAAAACACACCATTCCCACGTCCACACAGGTCCAGGCTCTCCGCCGGGATCCGCCTAACTAGTCATCGTCGAGTCTCCGCGAAGGCGTCTAGAATAAGGGTCGTCGAGCTTATCTGTAGTCCAAGCTCGTTTGCATAACATGCGTAAAAGAGAGAGGAAAGGGGTGAGCTATATCAACAAGTCTTGTAACTAACTTCTCACGGTAAGAAGGGGGTAGTGGTTGAGGTTGCAGCCGCACTAGCAATATATGAGGTGGCTACCGATCTATTTAGAGTGAGATGAGAAGCCAAGCATTCGATGAGGATTCGCCTCCAACAAGTCTGTTATCAGCTACTTACGCAAATATAACACCTATTCTATCCTTGTCCTCATCTTCGCATCCCGATGAAGACAAAGTAGTCAAGGCACACACACGTTGATCAAGTTTTACTTATGATTCAGTTGATGTTATCTTTGAACAAGACGTAGGTTCCAAGTCGTCCATGACCGTGGACATGGCTTCTCGAAAAGATTTAACCCTGTAGGGGTGTACCAACTTCCCGTTACAAGGCTCCGCACGCACGCCCATCTCTCTCAGTTGCTACCCATCACAGGCAACCATTTTATGATTTAGTCCCAAGAGATTCGAAATGACAAGTCCCTCTAACTAACAACACACAAATCCGGGTGGCCCCCGGGGAGTCGACACCCAACCCAAAAGCCGGCCGTGCTCTTGGATTGGACTCTTCCGTCTGGACGAGGTCGGGGTAACTAACCCATCACTGTGGGCAGACCCCTAGCTTCCAGGTGTGGACCAACGAGGGAACACTGTCTCCGCTGGCCCGAGTAGTTTAAAATCCGCGAGGGGATCCAACCTTGCACAAACACGGCGTTTCAAATGGTAAATCAACTTGGGCCACCACTAGAAATGTTTGGAGCTAGGTAGGTAAGAAGAGGGGACCCCATAGCATCCCACACACGGTTAGGCACGCTCAGCCTTAGAACCAATACCTGGAACTCGGATCCTAGGTGACTCGAATGGAACAAAGCATCGGGGCGGGATAGCCTAGACCTTCCATCCTTCGTCAAGTATAGTCAACATTATAATAATCATATCATTCAAAACAATATAATAATGTGATATCCCAATTCAAGGAGTAACAGGGAACAGTTGTAGCATCCTAAGCATGCATACTAAGCAGTGGTTAAGAAAGCAAGGTACATGGCCAAACAAAGGTTTGCTGGGATGTGGAGGACATGGCTGTTTGAGTTTATTTGAGAGGCATAAATATGAGGTGGTAGGATCAAGCAATCGTTCTATCCTATACCTAGGCACAAGTGAGCGGAAAGTTATAAGCATGATATATGCTCCCCCTTACCTGAGAAGACAAAGCCGAAGGTGTAGTCGATCGCAAACTCGCAACGTCTCCGAGAATAACCGCGGGAGCACACAAGAAGGAAAACACTGGAAAGGCAATCGACGAGCAAGCATCTATTACTACGAAGCAATCATGAGCAAGCATCAACAAGAAGGAAACACGGGACAATGCACTACGGTATCGCATCTATCGTCGAGAGCGGTTACTAGAAGGTTATGTGGAGTACTCGTCACACGCGACGATAAAGCACATTTATCATCGACTAAAGTTTTTCAGCTACACAACATGACCAAATGTTGTTAACATGGCATCTCACTTAAGCATGGCATAACACACAATCATGGCAAGAGAGGAAGCATAAATAAACTATCTAATCTAGTCACTTTAAGTGGGGGGTAAAACCTATACATGGCAACTATTATGGACCCCACGATAAATTATTGCATTTGGTACTGTTCTTCCTTAAACATAATTTTATTATTTTATCTAACAAGCAAGAATAACATAAACATGATCTACACGCAAATCTAGTCAAGTTACATGTAAAGAACATTTTTATCGGAGCAACGGTTAAAAAGTTATATTTTACAGTGGCATATCATGAAAATAACAGGTAAACAACATGTTACAATTGAAAACAAGGAAAACGAGCACATTTTATTAATCTAAACAAAAAACTAAGGAAGTTTCATGTTTAAGACGTCGCGATTCGAGCTACCGTTAAAAAGATACAAGCCTCGCCAAAATATTAACGAAAAAGGGGGTGTCGCCTCACATCGCGGGCCGTGGCCCAACTGGCGCAGAGGCGAGGGATAGAAGCGCTATCGCCTAGGGCGAGGGGGCGCTGTGGGCCGGGGTGCTCGGTGGGCCGCACGGGGCAGGCCGACCCACGTGGCGCGCGATCGGCGGCTGGATCGGACTCCCGATCCCGATCGGGGTGGCCGCGGCGGCGCCGGCTGCCGACGACGAGGCAAAGGCGGCGCACGGAGGCAGGGGGCGCATGCGGGTGCGGATCCGGGCGCGGCAGCCCTAGGGCGGTCGCCGGCGAGGACCAGTGGCGGCGACGCGGTGTGGTCCAGGGAGGAGTGGCGGGCTCGAGCTCTCCACGAGGCTACCATGGCGACGGCGGCTCCGACGACCTGGGATGGAGGGAGCAGCGCGAGGTGAGGAGAGGGAGGAGGAGAGGAGGTGCGCGCGGATCTCACTGGAGGTGGGATGCGGCGACTCGCCGTGGACGGCGGCGACGCGGCACGGCCGATAGCTGGCCGGAGATGCCGCGGCTCGGGAGGAGCTCGGGTGTGGTGGCGGCGGCGCGGGCTGACTGCGGCCCGGTTCGGCCTGGCGGCGCGGATTTCGGCCCGACGGGGCCCAGTTCGGGCAGAGGGGCGGTTGGGGGCTACGTGGCCCGCTTTGATCCGTCGATCTGTGAATCCGACGGCTAGAGTTTCTCTGGATCTAGGGTTTAAAGGATCTGGGAGTTTTGGGGGCAGATTGGATAATTTGGAGGGGGTGGCTGCAATGTTTACAAGGGGAAACCCTAGAAGGGCTAGGAGAGGGTGGTGGTTTGTATATAGGGCTGGTTGGCTGGCCAGTTTACGCAAACGCCCTCGGCTTCTCTCCCGTGCGTCCGATACTCCACGTTTCTGACGGCCGGGAGTCCATGCGACCTCTGATTCAGACGAAATCCCGAACCACACGCTCAACATGGCGAGCCCGTCAGTCCTACCTCACTTCGATACGTTCCGAGAACATTTTCTGGCGCCCAATAAAATAATCCATTTAATTATTAAATGGGGGTTTTCGTTCCGATGGCGATGGTTGGTCTCGTGCCGGGAGTTGCGACGGTGATCGGGTGAATACCCGATGCCGCAAAAGGTCGTGTGCCATGTGGACGAGGTCCGGACTCGCAAACTGGTACGAGAAGGAGTGGGAAATATTCACCAATTAATAAATTGGCGAAGCAACCACTGCAAACAATACGGGCGACCAACAAAATAAAGCAACAAACAATTTTTTTTAATTAGGGTGGAATTTCCGGGCTGTTACACCCGGCCCCCCTCAAGGGGCAGGATCTCCAGGCGGTGAGGGCTCCTCTTTTGCAAAGGTGCAAGATGCCAGCTCTGGCGCGATACAGGTACATGGTGCAATTGTTTCGTTAAGCTCTAGTCATTGCCTTAGTTCCGGATGACAATTAACACTGGGGCTCTAACCGTATTTGTGATGTCCGTAGGCTAACATTGTCGCATCCACGTTGATGATGAACAAAAGGAAGGAATGCTTGGCTAGTGTGAGGGCACTGGAAGTGGCACTTCAGGGAAGCGCTCCAGATGCGGTTGATCTGGAAAACCTCATGACTTCGATTGAGGCAGAGTTCTGGACCAACAGCCAAAAGCCGTACGACAAACTCAGGAAAAATCATTTCGTGCGCGATAAACAGGTGCCAGACTGGGCTCAGCAGGTGTCTTCCAGAGAGGCGGCCGTGACCAAGCTGATCTCCGACAACAGGAAGGCCCTGTCCACATGGGCCGCTCAGCTGGAGGAAGTTCACGCGACTATGACAAGTCGTGAGGCGGAAAGGTTGCATGTCTGGAAGACCTGGAGGAGGTGAGGAAGGCCCAAGAACAAAAGGTAGAAGAGCTCAAGGCCAAAATTCAATCATGCACCGTCCGGTAGGAATCCTTGAAGGCAACGCTCGCTGAGTCGCGCAACTATCTGACGGGTCTGCACAAAAAGGAGATGGAGGCCACCAAACGGGTGCACGCGGAGGCCCTACGTCAGCTGTGGGAGGAAAATGATAGCCTAAAGTCGGGCTTCTCGGAGAAGGAGGCTACAATCCGGAGGTTAGAGGCCGCCCTTGCCGAGAAGGACAAGGAAACCTCGCTCGCGCGCGAAGAAGCAACCCAAGCGCATCAAAGGCAAGAGTCTGGCGACAAGGCGTACAACACACTCAAGGAAAAGTACGTAGAACTCTTGGGATCGAGCGAGCAAGGGTTGGTGTCTCTCCGGAGCGTGGCAGACAAGCTTGTGTGGGTGCTCTCCGAGAGGCAGCTGACCCACGTGGGATTACCTGAAGATCTGATGAACTGCAGGGTCAGAAGTCTCATGGCCTTCTACCTCAACGAGGCGGAAGTGTTGGACACATACCAGAAGGGGCGCACCAAGTGGGCAGCCCGGATAATCCAAGAGGTATGTTCAGAGGTCTGCAGGTGGGCCTTCGCGAGGCTGCAATTCCAAAACCCTACCCTGAACATGAAAACCATGTACACCAATATCCTGGACCAGGAAGAGCAGAGGCGCATGGAGGAAAAGTGTCGCAAGCATGCCGAGAAGATCAGCACCATAATGACCCGGAAGGGTGATTGCGGGTGTTTATTACATTACCTCATCCGTACCTTTGTCGTGTTGAACTGCTTGAGTTGTAATAATTGTACTGAGTGGCTCGCTTCTCATGAGACGGGCTGCATGAGATTCAGGAGCGATGGCTTTGCTTGATATCTTCTGAATTCTTGCGTGCGAATGTTGTGAATCCGAATGAGGTTCTGTGTATATTTTTTCAGCGGAGGAAACGGAGTGCATCACCCGGAGGGTGGTTGCTGGGCTCTCCCGCCGTCTTTCCGGGACAAAACACAGTCTAACCCACGTCGCAGGCAGGTTGATAGCAGCATCCGGTTACCGAACCCCGAGATGGGTAAAGGTATCCGGGAACTATGATCCCAATCCCGAGAACAACTCCTCAGAGATGCGAAGTTTCCGAGGACCGGGGACACAGAAAATCGGGTCTCCGTGACGCGCCCGGCTGGTGGGACTTTACCGGGGACAATACATCTGCGCATGCCCTCAGGAGGCGGATGCGATGAAGGAACTTTGCCCTGGGTTTCAGGACGGACACGAAACATAATCCGCAGAGATGGACCATCCCATAGCGCCCTACGTGGTACCCATCTGGAACTTACAGGGGTATCCAGGCTCAAGCTGCTCATACATCGAGGGACCGGGGTCGCCTCTGCGAGACCGCTTCTCGGGCGTATCTCCACG
Organism: Bromus sterilis; assembly: GCA_950022295.1. NCBI lineage: Eukaryota > Viridiplantae > Streptophyta > Magnoliopsida > Poales > Poaceae > Bromus > Bromus sterilis. The sequence goes on along the minus strand of OX465596.1, from coordinate 337,214,082 downwards.
AATGAGTACGATGCCCCCTGGACATCCACAACCTTCTAAGTCAGTTGCGTCTACATGCCATTCGATTCCCAGGGGAGACGAATCCAGAGGACAGTGTAAGTGAGCACAATGGGGAAAATAAAGGGGGATTCACAGCATGGGCTCACATGCATTCTCCAGCTTGACGCCCAGGGGAAGGTCGTGAGGTTCTCAGGGTGCGGAGCGCATGAGGTAATCCGTAGCAAGATCCCCAATTGCGGCTGTGCTGCTTAGCCGATTCACAGGACCGACCCCCGGTGTTTCTTCAATGGTAGATAGACCCAAAAGGGGCGATTACAGCGATTACGACCGACGTGATCGCCGACGCTCCTTCTAGCGCCAAATGTCGAGGGTCTCCCAACAGGAGCTGCGTTCCCGGAAAGGTTTGGGGGCGTCGGAGGCCCACTCATGGATGGAAGCAGCACTCCTTGCCAGACCGGTCGTCGCCGATGAAGGTATGACTGGAGGTCTTGGTGGCGTCGAAACGACAATGAATAATGGACACAAGGAGACACCAGGTTTTTACCCAGGTTCGAGCTGCCCGTGGACTAAAAGCTCTACTCCTACATGTCTGACCTCTTTTTTCCCTGTGTATCATGCCCTATTTACATTACAAGAATCCCCTGCTTACTGATGGATGTCCTCTCCCTTTTATAGCTCAAGGGGATGACCACACGATGCCAGTTACTAGTGTACAGAGCCATGAGCGGCGTAACTTCAGGAAAGGGAGGATGAAGACGGGTTGTTCGCGACACGTTGCCTCATGCGTGGGGCAGGTGGCGAGGCTTCTCTGGAGCTTGGTGGCGCTTGTCTTTGTCTGCATTCAATGCTTTGTCCTTCTGGTTGGGCGGTGGCCGTCAAAGGTAGGCCCCACTACTCAGGAGCGGTATGTATCTTCTCAGAGGTGTCCTGCAGGCTGCAAAGATTTCTCGGGTTTATAATCCGTATATCTTTTCGGAGGATACCCCCCCCCCCCGGGATCCATACACCGACACAAATCAAAAAACTCAGAACAGACGCCCAAAAGCTAATTGTATAGAGCATGATGTCAAAAAAAATTAGATAAAAAAGATGATCTGGTGATTTATTGTGATTTTTTCCGTCCAAGGACATAATCTGTTTTCTGGAAAACATGTCACAACTTTTGAACTTTCTTGCAATCGGCGGCTAAACTTGGCACAAGGCTTGAAAATAAAGATACAATGATGTTGCTACAGTAGTAACAATCATCAAGACCACTAAAAATAGAGGGAAAACTATCTTGGGTTGCCTCCCAACAAGCACTTTCTTTTACGCCTTTAAGCTAGGCAAGAAGCAAAAAGATCCAGTTTTATCAAGAGTAAGAGAATAGCTAGCCGTGTAACGGACTCAAAAGGTAACTTAATCTTCTTTCTAGGGAACTGTTCCATCCCCTTTTGAAGAGGGAATTGACATTTTATATTCCCCTCTTTCATATCAATGACAGCACCAACGGTGCGAAGAAAAGGACGTCCTAAAATAATTGGACATAAGGGTTCACACTCAATATCCATAATAGTAAAATCAACGAGAACATAATTGTCACTGACAATAATAAGAACATCGTCAATCCTCCCCAAAGGTTTCTTTACGAAAGGATCAATGAGACGAACACCAAAACAACAAGGATCAAAAGGTTTCAATTCAAACATATCATACAATCGTTTGGTCATGACGGATGTACTGATCCAACATCACATAAAGCATAGCAAGAGAAGTTATTTAATTTAATTTTTATCATAGGATCCCAACCATATTCTAGCTTTCTAGGTATGGAGGCTTCTACCCTAAGCTTCTCCTCCCTAGATTTAATGAGAGCATTAGTGATATGCTCCGTGAAGGCAAGATTTAGTGTGCTAGTGTGGGGGTCTCTAGACATTTTGTGTGGTAAGCTAATAACTTTAGAAAGGGTACAACTACCAAAATCAATGTACCACTATCAAAGTTGGTAGTGGTGTCATCTAGGCTCACTTGTTTGAAAGCCTCTATGTTCATGGCAGTTTCTTCTTCTACGGTTGAGGTAATAGCATCACCATTAATAGGTCCAATGGACTAGGGGTGTGTTGGGTGCTAAGAGTTTGAGTATCCTCAACAACTTGGATAGTAGAAACGGTGTGGTGTGTAGGAAGGCTCTTAATTCTATCTTCTTACTCCTTTTCTCTAGCCCATCTTTCCACAAGTTTAGCCATCATCCTAATGTTTTCATTAATTTGCACTCGAATAGCATTCATAGGAGTGGGTTTCCTCTCCTCAAGGGGAGAAGTTATAATTTTAAGAATCTCAACATCAAGGGCTAAGTTGTCTACCTTCAAAGAGAGATTATCTAATTTTTCTAATTTTTCTTCTATACCCTTGTTGAAGCCTTTTTGGGTATTGATAAATTCTTTAAGCATGCTATCTAATTCATAAGTGGAGTTCTTATTGCTAGGATAAGTGTTTTTGTTCCCATAGTTGTTGGATGGGAACGGTCTAGTATTGCTACCAAAGTTACTCCTATAAGCATTGTTGTTGAAGTTGTTGCTAGAGATAAAGTTTACATATACTTGTTCTTGAGCAACCAAAGAATTTAAAGGAACATCATGATGATCAATAGGAGCTTGCTTGGTAAGTAAAGACATAATCACGTCAACTTTTTCATTTAGGGAGGAGATCTCCTCGAGAGAGTTGACCTTCCTACCTGTTGGAGCTCTTTCGGTGTGCCATTGGAAATAGTTGGTCATCATCTCATCTAGTAGTTTTGTGGCAGCACCAAGTGTTGTTGACATAAAGGTTCCTCCCGCGGCCGAATCTAACAGGTTCCACGAGGTAAAGTTCAAGCCTGCATAAAAAGTCTGGATAACCATCCATGTAGTCAAACCATGTGTTGGGCAATTCTTAACAAGCGATTTCATACGTTCCCAAGCTTGGGTAACGTGTTCATTATCCAATTGCTTAAAATTCATAATATTACTCCTTAATTGGATAATCTTAGCACGTGTGTATTAGTTCCCAGTAAAAGCATCCTTGCAGTTATCCCAAGAATATATGTTATTCCCAGGCAAGGATTGAAACCAAATTTTGGCTCCTCCTCTCAAGGAGAAAGGAAAAAGCTTAAGCTTAACAATATCACCTTCTACTTCTTTATACTTTTGCATATCACAAAGCTGAACAAAATTATTCAAGTGTAAAGCAGCATCATCTCCAACACCAGAGAATTGTTCTTTCATAACAAGGGTAAGCAAAGCAGGTTTAATTTCATAAGAGGATGCTGAAGTGGCACGTGTAGCAATAGGATTGTAGATAAAATCATTGTTGTTGTGACTAGTGAAGTCACACAACTTAGTGTTTTCAGTGGTACCCATAGTAGCAGCAAGTAGGACAAGCAATTTTTTTGTGATTTTTGATAAAGGTCACAAAGATAAAAGCTGAAAGGTAAACTAACAAGACTAAAAAGCAAAGATAAAAGATGGCACTAAAGTAGTGCTCCTCGTTGGCTACCCCAAGTGGAATGTTGAGATATAGCGTAGCGTAATTTCCCTTAGTGAAGATACCAAGGTTTGTCTCCTGTAGGACTCCGGCAACGACAAGTAGGTGACAACGACGCTAGAAATTACTAGCACAAGAGTTGACGTGGACCTGTGATGTCTACACACACTTCTATTCTTGTAGACTATGTTGGGCCTCCAAGCGCAGAGGTTTGTAGGACAGCAGCAATTTCCCTCAAGTGGATGACCTAAGGTTTATCGAACTCAGGGAAGTAGAGGTTGAAGATGGTCTCTCTCAAGCAACCCTGCAATTAAGAAACAAGAAGTCTCTTGTGTCCCCAACACACCTAATACAACTAGGAGTTGTATAGGTGCACTAGTTCGGCGAAGAGATGGTAAAATATGGGTGATAGGTGCGGTAAAGCAAGGTAATATAAATCTGAATAAAAAGTGCAGCAAGGTAACAAGTGGTAAACGTGAGCACAAACGGTATTGCAAAGGTGGAAACAAGGCCTAGGCTTCATACTTTCACTAGTGGCAACTCCCAACAACATTAACATAGTCTAATCACATGATATTTCCCATAAAACATGCAATGGAGACGTACTCGGAGGTCATTCCTTTGTGGTGAAGAGAGGATGAGAATTGTGTAGGGCTACAAAAGCACACCTCAAAGTTCGTAGTTCTCAATCTATGGATTTCCCAATGTCACCGCGGCCATCCAAAGAGAGTACCACAATCACCACAACATATCTAAAGGATAGTCAAAGACAAGCACCAAAAGACTCTCAATCTTCAATCCACACACAAAAGAGGAAATCACTCATGAAAATATTCTTCTAATTCCATGTGCAATAGACCAGCTGTCACCATGGTCTTGGAGATTATACTAGATAAGATCAATTGAGTACATCAATCCAATACATAGAAGAAGGGGAAACATCATGGGATCACCCTAGATTAACATTGCCTATGATCACAATCAATATCACATCATGGGAGAGAGAGAGGACCACATAGCTACTGTAGAAGACCTTAGCCCCGAGGAGGAACTACTCCCGCTTCATGGAGAAGGGAAGCAACATCGAAGGAGATGAATCCGGGGGCATTTCCCCGTCCCGGCAGGGTGCCGGGGCAGCTTCTCCAGGAAGCCCCGATCTGGAAACGGCGGCGGCGGCGGAACAGAGAGGTTTCCGCCAAAAAGAGTTCTCGTTCTGGGGTTTCTACCCCGAGGGGGTTATATAGGCGAAGGGGGCGTCGAGGGGCCACCCAGGGCAGCCAGGAGGGTGCCTGGCACGCCCTAGGGTTGGGGCCGCGCCAGGGACCCTTCTGGCTCCCTGGTGGTGGTCCCGGCTCTCTCCCTTGGTTATTCCGGAAGCTTCCTGCCCGCTGATTTTTAATATAATTTTTGCGGAATTTTTTGGGCACTTTAATCAGCCGGAAAACCTAAAAAAAAATAGCAGAAAACCAAAAGCTGGCAACTGGGCGCACTGAGTTAGTAGGTTAGTCCAAATTGGTTTAAAAGTGTAATAAATTTCAACCAAAACATGGCAAAGTCACACAAAACATGCATGGAACAAGCAGAAATTATAGATACGTTTGGGTTCCGAAGGTGTAGTCGATCGCAAGCTCGCATCGTCTCCGAGAGGTACCCGCGGGAGCACACAAGAAGTAAACACTGGAAAGCAATCAACGGTGCACCACTATTACTACGGAGCAACACAAGATCAAAGAGGCAACACAAGGCACGGCAACGCGATACGGATCTATCGTCGAGAGCGGTTACTAATGATTTAAGTGGAGTACTCGTCACACACGACGAATACCGCACGTTTACGGTGGTTCAAGTTGCTTAGCTACAGGTGATCAACCAATGTTTATTAACATGGCAACTCAAGCAAGCATGGCATAGCACACAAACATGGCAAGAGGTGAAGCACAAAGTAAACTATCTATGCTAGTCAATTTAAGTGAGGCACAACCTAAACATGGCATAACACTAAGTGCCGCACGATGATTAAAGGATTTGGTACTGTTCTTCCCTAAACCATATTTTAGGTTGGTTAACAACAGAAAAAAACAGAATAAACACAAAATACAGGAAAAACTAATCAAGTTACATATAAAGAACACCCCAAACGGAGTTACGGTTAAAAAGATATAAGCAAAACAAGTTACGGGCACAAACTGCCAACATCAGGAAGCACACTTTAGAGCAATGCATAAACAGGATAAACAATGAAAACATGCTCACAAATGACTAGAAATTGAATTAGACATGACAGGGAAGGCATGGCAAAAGGAATCATGCAAAAAGACATCATAGATCAAAAGATATTAAGCAAACAGCATGGCATCACAAAATAACAGACTCAGAGAAAAGCAGAGGTGGCTGTCAAAAACAGCAGCATAGCAACTTTGGAGCTCAATAACTATATGACCAGCAAGCATATCATGGAAATGCAATACATGTAATGAAAGTATACATGACTCTTAACAATATGCAATTGGAATCACTCAATTCTGATAGACGGTCGCGACACACTCGTCGACCGAAGTTGCAACAAAATATAAACAACAGCACACTAACAACATGATAGCTACTTTGGAGCAAGAAACAATCAACATGCAGCAAGCAAATATGACATGTGAAGGCATGGAACTGAAGTAGAAACAATGCTTAACAGGATGCACAAGGAATCAATCAATTCCGACGAACGGTTGCGACGCAACCGTCGCCCGAAGTTGCAATAAAAATAACAGTTCAGCAACAACGGTACAGCTAACGATCTGGTACCCACTTCAACGCAGAAATAAATTATCTAGACGGCCTCAAACGGAAAATCTTTCTACATACAAACGCTAGAGCACGCAAAACTGAGCAACTTTCGTTTTGGGGGCACGTTCATCGGAGCTACGGATCAACGGGAATTAACGTTGCAAAAACAAAACAGCACACAGTTTTACAGGACTTAGAAAAAAAAACAGGAAAAACAATAAAGCAGAGAAAAAAAACAAAAACGGGCCTCACCCCAGCTGGGCTCGGCCCATGGCGGCTGGAGAGGAGCTGGCGGCCTGGCACTGGGGTTGCTGGGCCGAGCGGATCTGGAGGGGCAGTGGGCCGCGCTGGCCAGCTGGGCCACGGGCGCTGGCCAGCCCACGGCGCCTGGCCACGCGAGCTGGCGGACGGGCTCGTCCCCGTCGGTGACAGGCGGCGGCGACGTCGGCCGTTGACGCCGGCGGGCGGTCCGGTGGAGCTGGCTGACGAAGGGGGCGGATCCAAAGCGCGGAGGAGACGGTGGCGGCGCTGGTCCGTCGCAGGGTCGCCGGCGTGGAGGTCCTGGGCGGCGGAGGACGAGCTCCCCTCGGCTCCAAGCCATGGCGGCTGCGCGACCTGGGAGAGAAGGCAGGGAGGGTTAGGGAGAGGGAGGAAAGGAGGAAGGGGAGGAGAGAGGAGGCGCGACAGAGGAGGAGGGAAGCCGGCGGCTTGCTGGCTGCTCGCCGGAAGCGGGCGGCGCGGCGGCCTGGTCGGGGCGCGGAGGAGAGCCCACGGGCACGGGCAGGGGCGGTTGGTGGCTCCAATGGGTGACGTGGCGCCTCGAGGTCCGTCGGATCTGACGATCTGATGGCCCAAAATTCATTGGGCTGATCTCAGATCCGAAAATTTAGGGATTGGACGAGATTGGGGTGTTTTTGGGTCAGGTCTGGGGCTGGCTAGTGTCTTAGGAAAACCCTAAGTGGTGGGGTGGTCTATTTGTAGCCCAGGTGGCTGGTAGTTTGCAAAAACATCTCCGGTTTTTCTCTCGTGCGCGCGGTGCTCACGTTTCTGACCGCCGGGGGTCCGCAGTACCTCCGATTCGGGTAAAACTTCGAACTGCTCGATCAGCACGTCGAGCCGGAGGCATTCACCTCGCGCTGGAACCATTCCGAGAACACTTTCCGGCGCGATATAAAAATAACCCGTTTAATTATTAAACGGGGTTTTCGTTCCGTGGGCTGCGACGGGTCTCGTGCGTTTCCACGACGGTGATCGGGTGAAACCCGGTGTCGCAAAGGTCAAGTGTCAGGGTGGCAAGGGTCGGTCTCCGTCCGGTACAAGATAAGAGGGGGAAAAATAATCGCCGATCGATAAATCGGGGATGCAAACACCGCAAACAAATCAGACAATTAAACAATTCACACCGAAAACAAATTTTTTTAATTTTTGTGAAAACTGGGCTGTTACAATACAACACCACCAACAAGGGATCTCGTCCCGAGATCCAGGACGATCCGGGGGAGAGGGGGGGAGAGAAAAGAGGGTCGACGATCTTCAACACCACTAACAAGGAACTCTGCTCCATGTCGAAGTCGAACTTCGGTCGAGATAATTTTCCGTAGAGAGACGACATCATCGTAATAACGAAAACGTCAGTGACAAGAGGAAGAATGATCGTGAAAACCAGATCAAGGGATAGTGATTTTCGACGCAAGTCGTAAAAACACCGGGAAAAAGGAAGGAGGGCAAAGGACGACCCAGATGATATCCGAAACCGGAGAAGCTAAAGGTACTACAGGAATTCCCACCTAAGTTCGGAATCGAGACAATACACTGCAAGCAAGGCATTGTAACGGTTCCGATACTCCACACACTTGAGATCCTAGAGTTTGAAGGGGGTAAGATAAGGATTAAAACACTTACGACACTTGTCCTGACCAGAGCATGGGTAAGGAGTAAAAAGATTCCTACTCTCCGATAACTAACTTAGTAACTACAAAATAGTTTTTTTTGTCTAGACTCGACTTCGGCCAGAAAAGGGATGCTACGGTCGGTAAGGCTCTGATACCAAGTTGTAAGGCCCGATATGCGGTACTGTTCCAGATCTAGATGTTTCCATCCAAATCCAGGGACGAAGCACATATCGGTCCCACCGCGACATATGACGAAGTCACATGCCCCGGATTTCCAACATGATATCACAACATTACAGATACAAGGATACAACATCTCATACAATCAGCATACAACTGCCTTAAATACAATACAACAGCGGAAGATACATGTCTGAGTACAGACTACAAGCAAATGCCTAGTGGCAAAGAGAAAAGCATCGATCCCATAACCACACGGGTCCAGGCCCTCCGCCGGGATCCGCCTAACTAGTCGTCGTCGAGTCTCCACGTGAAACGTCGATCACCATGCCTGTTGTCGATCAGAACCCTGAAAAGAGTTTGGGGGTAGTATCATGAGTACAGAAGTACTCAGCATCCAACTGTAGTGGTCATCTGACCCAGCAAGGACTTCATCACTCGTCATTCTAGGACAACTAGTAGTTTACGGTAAGGAAGGGGTAAGTGGTGAGGTTGCTGCCGCACTAGCATTTATGAAGTGGCTAACGATCTAGAGAGTAAGGTAAGAAGCCAAGCATTCGCTGAGGAATCGCCTCCAACAAGTCTTGCTATCAACTACTACGCAAACATAACACCTATCCTATCCTTGTCCTCCTCTTCGCATCCCGACGAAGAAGAAGCAATCAAGGCACACGCACACGTTGATCAAGTTATATTAAGATTATCTCAGTTGTTGTTGTCTATGAACAAGGAGTAGGTCTCAAGTCGTCCATAACCATGGACACGGCTTCTCAAAAAGATTTAACCCTGCAGGGGTGTACCAACTGCCCATTACAAGGCTCCGCATGCACGCCCATCTCTCTCAGTTGCTACCCATCACAGGCAACCATTTTATGATTTAGTTCCAAGAGATCCGAAATGACAGGTCCCTCTAGCTAACAACGAACAAATCCGGGTGGCCCCCGGTGAGTCGACATCCAACTCAAAAGCCGGCCGCGCTCTCGAATCGGCCTCTACCGTCTGGACGAGGTCGGGATAACCTACCCTCGCCCGGACAGGCTCCCTAGCTTCCAGATTTGGACCAACAGGATATACCATCCCACTGGCCCGGTTTGTTTTAAATCCACTGGCTGCAAACCAGTTATGCATGCGGTTTCAAATGGTAAAATCAGCTTGGGCCACCACTAGAAATGTTTGAAGCTAGCTAGGTAAAACAAGGGGACCCCATAGCATCCCACACGCGGTTAGGCACACTCAGTCTTAAAACCAATAACCGGAACTCGGATCCTAGGTGACTCGAATGGAACAAAGCGTCGGGGCGGGATAGCCTAGACCTTCCATCCTTCGTCGAATATAGTCAACATTTATAATAATCATATCATCAATAACAATAATAATAATGTGATATCCCAAACCAAGGAGTAACAGGGTAACATCGTAGCATCCTAAGCATGCATACTAAGCAGGGGCTGAGCAACGAGCAATAGTAACATAGCAGTACATGGTTTGCTGGGAGGGGACATGGCTGTATCGGCTTGAAAGAGCCTGTAAACATGTGGTAGGATCAAACATCGAACCTAACCTACACTAGCATGAAAACCGCTGGTTGAAATAGAATGGATCATAAGTAATGTATAGTCCTTGCCTGTTGATAAGTCGGGTTCCGAAGGTGTAGTCGATCGCAAGCTCGCATCGTCTCCGAGAGGTACCCGCGGGAGCACACAAGAAGTAAACACTGGAAAGCAATCAACGGTGGACCACTATTACTATGGAGCAACACAAGATCAAAGAGGCAACACAAGGCACGGCAACGCGATACGGATCTATCGTCGAGAGCGGTTACTAATGATTTAAGTGGAGTACTCGTCACACACGACGAATACCGCACGTTTACGGTGGTTCAAGTTGCTTAGCTACAGGTGATCAACCAATGTTTATTAACATGGCAACTCAAGCAAGCATGGCATAGCACACAAACATGGCAAGAGGTGAAGCACAAAGTAAACTATCTATGCTAGTCAATTTAAGTGAGGCACAACCTAAACATGGCATAACACTAAGTGCCGCACGATGATTAAAGGATTTGGTACTGTTCTTCCCTAAACCATATTTTAGGTTGGTTAACAACAGCAAACAACAGAATAAACACAAAATACAGGAAAAACTAATCAAGTTACATATAAAGAACACCCCAAATGGAGTTACGGTTAAAAAGATATAAGCAAAACAAGTTACGGGCACAAACTGCCAACATCAGGAAGCACACTTTAGAGCAATGCATAAACAGGATAAACAATGCAAACATGCTCACAAATGACTAGCAATTGAATTAGACATGACAGGGAAGGCATGGCAAAAGGAATCATGCAAAAAGACATCATAGATCAAAAGATATTAAGCAAACAACATGGCATCACAAAATAACAGACTTAGAGAAAAGCAGAGGTGGCTGTCAAAAACAGCAGCATAGCAACTTTGGAGCTCAATAACTATATGACCAGCAAGCATATCATGGAAATGCAATACATGTAATGAAAGTAGACATGACTCTTAACAATATGCAATTGGAATCACTCAATTCTGATAGACGGTCGCGACACACTCGTCGACCGAAGTTGCAACAAAATATAAACAACAGCACACTAACAACATGATAGCTACTTTGGAGCAAGAAACAATCAACATGCAGCAAGAAAATATGACATGTGAAGGCATGGAACTGAAGTAGAAACAATGCTTAACAGGATGCAAAAGGAATCAATCAATTCCGACGAACGGTTGCGACGCAACCGTCGCCCGAAGTTGCAATAAAAATAACAGTTCAGCAACAACGGTACAACTAACGATCTGGTACCCACTTCGACGCAGAAATAAATTATCTAGACGGCCTCAAACGAAAAAGCTTTCTACATACGAACCCTAGAGCACGCAAAACTGAGCAACTTTCGTTTTGGGGGCACGTTCATCGGAGCTACGGATCAACGGGAATTAACGTTGCAAAAACAAAACAGCACACAGTTTTACAGGACTTAGAAAAAAAAAAGGAAAAACAATAAAGCAGAGAAAAAAAATAAAAACGGGCCTCACCCCAGCTGGGCTCGGCCCATGGCGGCTGGAGAGGAGCTGGCGGCCTGGCACTTGGGTTGCTGGGCCGAGCGGATCTGGAGGGGCAGTGGGCCGCGCTGGCCAGCTGGGCCACGGGCGCTGGCCGGCCCACGACGCCTGGCCACGCGAGCTGGCGGACGGGCTCGTCCCCGTCGGTGATAGGCGGCGGCGACGTCGGCCGTTGACGCCGGCGGGCGCTCCGGTGGATCTGGCTGACGGAGGGGGCGGATCCAAGGCGCGGAGTAGACGGTGGCGGCGCTGGTCCGTCGCAGGGTCGCCGGCGTGGAGGTCCTGGGCGGCGGCGGACGAGCTCCCCTCGGTTCCAAGCCATGGCGGCTGCGCGACCTGGGAGAGAAGGCAGAGAGGGTTAGGGAGAGGGAGGAAAGGAGGAAGGGGAGGAGAGAGGAGGCGCGGCAGAGGAGGAGGGAAGCCGGCGGCTTGCTGGCTGCTCGCCGGAAGCGGACGGCGCGGCGGCCTGGTCGGGGCACGGAGGAGAGCCCACGGGCACGGGCAGGGGCGGTTGGTGGCTCCAAGGGGTGACGTGGCGCCTCGAGGTCCGTCGGATCTGACGATCTGACAACCCAAAATTCATTGGGCTGATCTCAGATCCGAAAATTTAGGGTTTGGACGAGATTGGGGTGTTTTTGGGTCAGATCTGGGGCTGGCTAGTGGCTTAGGGAAACCCTAAGTGGTGGGGTGGTCTATTTGTAGCCCAGGTGGCTGGCAGTTTGAAAAAAAATCTCCGGTTTTTCTCTCGCGCGCAGTACCTCCGATTCGGGTAAAAGTTTGAACTGCTCGATCAGCGCGTCGAGCCGGAGGCATTCACCTCGCGCTAGAACCGTTCCGAGAACACTTTCCGGCGCGATATAAAAATAACCCGTTTAATTATTAAACGGGGTTTTCGTTCCGTGGGCTGCGGCGGGTCTCGTGCGGTTTCCACGACGGTGATCGGGTGAAACCCGGTGTCGCAAAGGTCGAGTGTCAGGGTGGCAAGGGTCGGTCTCCGTCCGGTACGAGATAAGAGGGGGAAAAATAATCGCCGATCGATAAATCGGGGATGCAAACACCGCAAAAAAATCAGACAATCAAACAATTCACACCGAAAACATTTTTTTTTATTTTTGTGAAAACTGGGCTGTTACAGGTATGCTTGTCGCAAGCGCGCCAAGGAAAGTGATGCACCCGTGCGTGCTCAGTCATCTGAGGGAGGTGGTGAGGGCTCCCATGCCGCTCATGTTCGTTGTGCAGCCTCCAAGCGTCCAGTGGTAGAGGAGCCCAACAGCTCATGTGATGATGATGTTGAAGATCCAGATGTTGTGTATGATGAAGAGGAAGTGGAATAGGACGAGGCTCCTCTGATTTGTGAGAAGCCACCAATCAATCCTCTCAACCGTCCGTTGTCTGAGTGGACCTTGCCACAAGTTTGGGAGCATCGTCAGGTGACTCCATATCTTGGCTCCACAGGTCGTGTTCCAGATCCTCGGTTCAAGAACACGTTTTAGTACAATGTCTATCATCAGTTGATGGCCATCCAGAACACCAATTTTGCTGCTCAGAAGCAAGTTGATGTTGTGCACCTTCAGGAGAATGCTCATCTTTACCCTGGTGTTTATGCTGCTTTGGACATTTTGGTCCTTCTTCAGTTTGTGACCTTCTCTCTTCCGTTCAATGAAGGTCTGGTAATGCAGTTTTATGCCACCATATTCTTTGAGCATAATGATACTCACTAACTAACTTGGATGTTTGGCACCTCCAAATATACCGCTTCATTTAGTAAGTATTCTGAGATCATTCCATACTAGTTTAATCTAGAGGAGCATCCAGATTTTTCTCGTGTGTCTGAGCTTACCCTTGCCAAGGAAGAGATTGCATTTTCGTACAAGTCTGATGAGCCCTTCGCCACATTCTCAGGTACACTACCACTCCGAAGGCAGGTGACTCTCACAAACTGCAGGCCTCTATGTTTGATTTGTTCAAGATGGTTCATCAGGGAAGGAAGATTGATGTGCTGGACACCATGTATCATGAGATGAGAGAGTGTGTGCGTCTCCAGAAATCACTCATTTATGCACCGCTCATCCAGGCCCTGATTGAGTCAGTTTGCAGAGCTGAAGATTGGCCCTTATCCTATTAGCATGCCCAAGAGAGATCTGAGGTATCGCCCCCCTGTCCCAGCTGAGTCTGTTCCGCCCCGGAGTGGGCATAACCCGAGGGCTGTTGCTCGTGGTGGCTCTACTGCGGGTGCCTCCTCTTCTGCTCATATTCCTTGTCAGCGGGCATCTGCTTCTTCTCCGGATGCTCCTTCCACTTTCACTCTCTGCGAGAAGAAGTCTCTCTTCAAGACCGTGATCAATCTTTTCAAGATGTGTCAGTCCATCCAGAAGAGGCAGATCAGGGATGTCAACCGCTCCAAGGCAAGTCATCATGCCTGCAAGGAAAAGCAAGCCGAGATGAAGCATGTGCCAGTTGAGTTTTCTCCTAAGGACCGGGACAGTGAGTGCACAGAGTACTCGTTTCCATTGGCCAACTAGCGATTTGATGAGGATGATGTTGCGGCGAGCGGGCCACTGGTTGTTTAGCCTCGTTAGCATCGCCTTTTCCCTTGTTGGCGTCTTGATGACAAAGGGGGAGAAGAGTTATATTTAGGCTTTGTATGTTGGTTAGGTTGCAAGCCATTAGTGAGACTCTCGTGTGTGTGTTTATGTTGGCTTGTGGTACTTTTAAGTATTTACCTTTCCGTACTTTTATGTGGATGTGAGCCACTTTATCTATCATATGTGTGAGACTATGTGTTATGTATGGTTATCTTTGACTTGATGTTTCATATGCCTTGCATGTTTTGTTTCATCATGTCATTGTTTCCCATAGTCTTGCTCATTTATTTTCTCTCATCTCCATTTGTCTTCATATGATATATGCTAGCCATGATTATTTCTTTAGATCACATGATAGGCTCTTGTGCAATGTTCATTTTAATGTATATGCTTCACTCATATCATTGAACTTGGCTATGGGCATAGGGGAGACCTCTTGTTGTATGTGTATTGCATTCAAAGGCAATCATCCTATTATATGCATACATCAAGGGGGAGCTCACTATGCTAAATAGTTTGCATGGCATCTCTTATTGTATATCTTATTGCCATGCTCTAATCATATCATCATCTATTCGCCAAAAAGGGGAGATTGAAAGTGCATTTACTCCTAATGGTGTTTTGGTATTATGAAAATGTGGTTAGTGGGACTAATGACGGGTGTTAAAAGATGTATCTCAGGTCATTAGTCTCGTGAAGGATTATTAATTTCGAAGGACGATTGGCCCCACTACAAAAAGATAAAAGGCATGGTTCTTCGATGGCTCGAAGCATTTATTTCAGTTTGATTTGAGTCATAGGAAAACTGCACTATCAAGAGGGGTCAACGAGGGTTGTGTATGTGTGGGAACCCATTTTTTCCTAAGCCATAGTGCCATCCACCATATTCGGGAAGAGGGTTATTTATGTGTGCGTGAGAATTACGGGAAAATACCATGGTGCCGAGGTGCTGGTACCCCCGTGCACACGGCCTTGGGGTCGTGCACACGGGTGATGGCGGTGAAGTTAATAGGTTTAGTTGGGATTTCCACCCCTGTTAACCGCGCCAATAAATGATTCTTTATAACCCACAAGTCTAGGGGATCAATTGTAGCTTTTCGATAAATAAGAGTGTCGAACCCAATGAGGAGCAGAAGGTGCTGATAAGTGACACTGGATAAGGAAAGGCTGCACACACTCAAAGGTAAATATTTAGGTGTTTTTGGTTTAAGCAACAGAAAAGTAAAAGACAAGCAAAGTAAACAGGGTAACTGAGGAGTAGCAAGTGGCCCAATCCTTTCACAAGGATAAGCCTAGGAACCAAACTTACAAAAGCTAAAGCGTTCTTGAGAACACAAGGGAGAGATAGCCAAGTTACTTTCACCATACTCCGCCAAGTAGTATGTATTGTGTTGATAACTGTGTTGGTGGGTGGATCAATGCTAGAACACCTTCTAGACTAAGATAAGTGTACTCTTATGATTACACACCTTGCAAGCATCTGCAAATACAAGGTAGTAATTAAGGCATAAGTCTAACCACAACATTACGATCAAGGATCCATAACTCCCTTGTGCAAAAGTGTGCAAACTGGGGTTCAGGTTTCTGTCACTCTGGCAACCCACCATAAGTATACTTTGTGCACAATGTATTCCTCTAGGCCCATGACAGGTGAAGTGTTAAGTGTTCGACTCACATAACACCACTAGAGAAATAACAACACAACTTAAGTATCAAACAACACATAATACTTCAACATCATATGACTACTAACAACTAGACTTCTCCCATGTTCTCAAGAACTAAAGTAACTACTCACAAGACATAAAAGAGATCATGATCAGAGGTGATAGATGGGTGGCAAACAATCTGGACACAATGATATTTCTCCAACAAAACTCAATAGCATTCACCACAAAGTAGTAATCAACACCAACAAAGTAGAGAGGATAGATAGTATGGATTACAACACGATTTGCAATTGTGAGATGAGATGGGATGGAGATGGAGATGGTGCTGATGTTGGGGATGATGTTGATGATGATCTCGATGATGCCCGTGATGATGATGATGATGATGATGGCGACGATCTCCCCTTCCGGGAGGTGATCTCCCCAGCGGAATCTGCCCGCCGGAGATGGGTTTTCTCCTTTGTAGGTTTCCGCCCCGTGGCGGCGGCGAAACACGGAAACTCTTCTGTTTTCAGGGTTTCTACCCCAGGGGGGTCTTATAGGCGAGAGGGGGCACCGAGGGGGGACACCAGGGATCCAGGAGGGTGCCTGGCACGGCCAGAAGGGGGGCCGCGCCAGGCACCCTTCTGGCTGCCTGGTGGGTCCCCTCACCTCCATCCTCGGTGATCCTCAGTCAATCTTCATACAAACACTCCCCGTAAATTTTCATCGCATTTGGACTTGATCTGATTAAGCAAATTGGTGTCCACTTTTCATCCCTGAATTCTGGTTCTGCTGCTTCAGCACCGGAAAGTTGTAAACTATGTAAAACAAGCCAAAACAACATAAGAACAATTATTTTAAGTGGAATATATCAATGAATAGGATTAAATTACAATATAAAATAGTGATGCATTTTGGACGTATCAACTCCCCCAAGCTTAGACCTCTCTTGTCCCCAAGCGATTGCTGAGCTCGGTAAACCTATCCACAAGTTTAGAGAGTGAAGCGTCGATAAAAGAATACGGACAAGAAGCATCAAGATTTCTCACCAAACTGAAGCATCCTCAACAGCAACCTCAACTCATAAGGTCCTTATGAGAAAGTAGTAACAATTATAACAAAGTAGGAGCTGGAAAACTCATCAAATCATGGCAAACATAGGCTTGGTAAAGGAACAACTAATAACTTTTAATTTTGCTCTTTCACTTATAATAAAACCAGTTGAAGCTTTGGAAAGAACATGTTATCAGTCAAGAAGTGCACATGTTAACACAAAGGAAGAGGTTTACTAAGCATAAGCTTTTGCAAACAACTCACTTATCAAAAGATAATGTCAACAAAGATGTAACATGCTAACTTTCAATGCAGCTTTGTATGCAAGAATCTTTATTAACATCAAGTGTCTGTTCTCTCTCAAGAAGGAAGGAAGTAGGAAGGACTGACTCAGCACAAAATAAAGGATAAACCCCGTGCAAAAGGGTAAGCAGGGAAAACTCATGTGCCATCTCTAGATCAAACAGAATAAAAAACATGCCTTTGAGAGGTGCATGATCCGTCAACGACTGCTGATAGATAACTCACTCACTTCATGATTTGGACAAGTTTCGAGGAACGGCTCCCATGTGGGGACGATCACAACCCCTTAAATTCCTTTGTTTATCACTCATAAATGGGCGAAGGAAATTGTGCGTTAGTATTTATCTTTTACGAGCTGGGCACTCATGCCAGTCCCTTCTTGTATTAGGGGTTTGCAGATTAGGCATGCAATCCCAAGATAAAACTTGTACAAATTAAGAAGATCATGGGTTAACCACCACTTCCTCATGAGCTGAATCAGTGGCACAAAACAGAAGATTTTGAACATCTAGAGATAGCACATAAATTATATACTTTAGGAGTGGTAGTGGAATACCACAAATAGTAAGGTATGGTGGACTCAAGTGGAAGATGTTGGTTTCAGGGTATGGAAGTACAAGAAGAATCCCGCTTAGTATAGAGTTTTGGCTAGCAAGGCTTTGAGAGACCAGACAATTGATGACAACTTAGATGCAAGCAATAGAAAGCATAAACATTAAAACTAGCAAGAAACATCAATTGTCCTCCTTGTCAACATAACACTTCAAGCATAATAACACAAAGGTTTTGGCTATGTCGCTACTTTGAGAAAAACATGCTTTTTTGTTATGACCAAAGCTATACTTGCCAAGCTTTAAATAAAGTTTTCGAAGACATACCTGATATAAGGTCAATACTGCCCATAAGAATCAGCTCATAATGTCGATTGCGTGAAGAGAATATCGAGTGCAGCGAAGGAACCAATAGACTTCTCATTAATATTCCTTCATAGACGACCCCACACTCACGGATACAAAGCTCTCCACAAAAGGAGTGATAGACCTCAAAGCAACACCTACTTCATAAAGTAACTTCCCTAGACATGATACGACTCCACTTGACTCCTAAAGACAAAGATAAAGATAAAGATAAAGATAAAGATACCCGGCACTCCCCAAGCTTGGAACAAGCTAAGGGGATGCCATTACCCAAGGAGATTTACTCCTCATCTTCTTGTGGTTGTTTCTTCAGATCCCCGATGACACGGAGAAGGGTTCGGTTCTCTGACTCCAAGACTTCCATTTGTACTTTTAGTACACGTAAATCTTCAAAGAGTTGGTTGGTGATGCGGTAGGCCTCGGAGATGGTGGAAAGCATGCGTTGATCTTCAAGTGAAGTGGAGGGGCCTGAAAGGTTAAGAGAAAGATCATATTGAGGTTGGACAGATCCCACCATGATGGGATTGCTTGGACCTCCTTGTTGTTGGGCAGTGATAGTCTTGACTTCCTCTCTCATGGAGCGCTCCATCTGCGCTTGTCTTGCGGCAATTTCTTCTTCGGTAGCCCAATCAACGTGCTTCCCTTGATTAAGATCCTTCTGTTCCCAAGAAGTCCTCTCCACTCGAGCCACAAGAAGACATCTCTACTAATCAACTTTTAGTCCTGGGAGAAACAGCTCGAGAAGAAAACACACGAAATCGCGAGATACGGTGCCGGGACTATCCGGGCAAATATATAGCAAAAATTTCTGCAACAGAAGGAAGGTTTCAAGCCTAGGTGGAGTCGGAGTCGGAGTCCAGGGCACCCAGGAGGGTGCCTGGCGCGGCCAGGAGGGGGGCCGCGCCAGGAGGCCTCCTGGGCCCCCTGGAGCTCCTCTCCGGCTCCACTCGGGCTTGGAATTTTCCTAATTTTGCAAAAACCTGAAAAGTAAACTTTTATTGACGTTCGCGGTGTTTTCTTACCATAATTCATACATTTTCTTATTTTGCTCCTGCCGGAGTCTGAAACTGGCTGCAACATGTTCTTCATGAGTCTTTGTATATATCATGTTTGCATCCACATTGATTGGATCACCTGCCATATAATGTTTGAGTCTTTGTCCATTCACAACTTGAGGTTTGGTGCCTTCGAAATTATTGATCTTGATTGCACCAGACCGATATACTTCTTCGATATGAAAAGGTCCTTCCCATCTGGAAAGTAGTTTACCTGGAGAAAACCTGAAACGAGATCTAAACAACAAAACTTTATCACCAACATTAAATTCACGTTTCAGAATTCTTTTATCGTGCCACTTCTTTACCTTTTCCTTGAATATTTTAGCGCTCTCGTAAGCTTCACTCCTCCACTCATCTAGAGAAGTCAAGTTCATGAGACGCTTTTCACCAGCTAACTTTGGGTCAGCATTTAGCTCTCTGACAGCCCAGAAACCCTTATGCTCTAACTCTAATGGTAAATGGCAAGCCTTGCCATAGACCATTTTATACGGAGACATGCCCATGGGGTTTTTGTAAGCAGTTCTATACGCCCACAAAGCATCTCCTAACTTCTTTGACCAGTCCTTTCTAGAACTGTTTATTGTCTTCTGTAATATCAACTTGATCTCCCTATTGGTGAGCTCAACTTGCCCACTAGTTTGAGGGTGGTACGATGATGCAATCCTATGATTGACATCGTACTTGGCTAGAGCTTTCCTAAAATATCCATGCGTGAAGTGTGACCCTCCATCTGTCATGAGGTACCTTGGTACTCCAAACCTAGGAAAAATTACATCCTTGAGCATTTTCAAAGATGTCTTGTGATCAGCACTCTCAGTGGGGATTGCTTCAACCCACTTGGTTACATAATCAACAACAACTAAGATGTGTGTGTACTTGTGTGAAGGAGGAAAAGGACCCATAAAATCAAAACCCCAGCAATCGAAAGGTCCGATCACTAGTGAGTAATTCATAGGCATCTCATTTCTCCTGCTAATGTTACCAACTCTCTGACACTTATCAAAAGATAGAACGTACCTTCGGGCGTCCTTTAAAAGAGTAGGCCAATAAAAATCTGATTGTAAAACTTTATGTGCGGTCCTTTCACCGGCATGATGTCCTCCATAGGGACTATCGTGACATTGTCGAAGAATGTCCTGCTGCTCGTGCTCCGGTATACACCTTCTTATGATCCCGTCCGCACCTTCTTTGTAAAGATGTGGATCATCCCAAAAGTAGTGCCTCAAATCCTTGAAGAATTTCTTCCTCTGCTGAAATGTAAAACCTGGAGGCAAAAACTTTGCAACGATAAAATTAGCATAATCTGCAAACCAAGGGTCGGAATGAGATTGTACTTTTACAACAGCAAGCTGTTCATCTGGGAAACTGTCGTTGACTGGAATAGGATCGTGCGGGATATCTTCCATCCTTGAAAGATTATCCGCCACCGGATTGTCTTCTCCTTTTCTATCAACAATCTGCAAATAAAATTCTTGAAGAAGGAGTTCCCATCTAATGAGCCTTGGTTGGGCGTCCTTTTTCTGCATAAGATACTTAATGGCAGCATGGTCAGTATGAATAATAACTTTAGAATCAACAATATACTGCCTAAACTTATCACAAGCAAACACCACTGCCAAGAATTCATTCTCGGTAGTAGCATAATTCTTTTGAGCACTATCAAGTGTCTTGCTGGCATAGTAGTTGACATTCAGCTTTTTGTCAACCCTTTGTCCTAAAACAGCTCCAATAGCAAAATCACTAGCATCACACATAATTTGAAAGGGAAAATTCCAGTCAGGTGGTTGTACTATAGGAGCGGTTATCAAGGCTTTCTTAAGAACTTCAAAAGCTTCCTTACAATCTTCATCAAATAAAAAGGAGAATCCTTCTGGAGAAGATTGGTAAGGGGTCTCGAGGTCTTAGAAAAGTCCTTGATAAATCTTCTATTGAAACCAACATGACCTAGAAAACTACGAATACCTTTGATGTCCCTTGGATAGGGCATCCTTTCAATAGCTTCAATTTTTTCCTTGTCCACTTCAATTCCCCTTTCGGAAATCTTGTGTCCAAGAACTATCCCTTCGTTAACCATGAAATGGCACTTCTCCCAATTGAGCACCAAATTCGTTTCTTCACATCTCTGGAAAACTTTATTAAGAATGTGGAGACAGTGGTCAAAGGAGTTTCCATAGACGGAAAAGTCGTCCATGGAAACTTCTACAATCTCCTCACAGAAACCATGAAATATTGCAGACATACACCTCTGAAAAGTAGCAGGTGCATTACACAAACCAAAAGGCATACGCCTATAAGCATAAGTACCGTAAGGACACGTAAAGGTGGTCTTCTCTTGATCCGCGGTGTTAACGTGAATCTGGGAGAAGCCAGAATACCCATCAGGATAGCAGAAGTGGGTGTTTTTAGATAGCCGCTCGAGCATCTAATCAATAAAGGGCAGAGGATAGTGGTCCTTCGTGGTGGCCTTATTCAACTTCCTGAAATCAATACACATTCTATATCCAATAATAGTCCTCTGAGGTATTAGTTCATTTTTATCATTAGGAACAACAGTCATACCTCCTTTCTTAGGAACACAATGAACGGGACTTACCCACTTACTGTCAGCTATAGGATAGATGATACCTACGGCTAGAAGTTTGAGAACCTCCGTCCTAACCACGTCCTTCATCTTTGGGTTCAACCGTCGTTGATGATCAACAACTGGTTTAGCATCGGGCTCGAGATTGATAATATGTTGGCAAATGGATGGACTAATACCTTTTAGATCATCAAGAGTATAGCCAATAGCACCTCGGTTTCTGCGGAGTGTCTCCAATAATCGCTCTTCTTCATACCCTGAAAGGTTAGAATTGATAATAACAGGATATACTTTCTTTTCATCTAAATAAGCATACTTGAGCGTATCGGGTAGTGGTTTTAGATCAAACACCGGGTCTTCTTTTGGTTGCGAGAGGATTCCTAAAGGTTCAACCGGGAGGTTGTGCTTCAGGATAGGAGTTTGTCTTAAAAATATGTCTTCTAGTTCATCCTTCAATTTCTTCAATAATTTTGTCATTACTTGACAAGTCAGTACCACGAGGCTTCTTAGAAAACTTAGAAAAATTAAATTCATACGTCTCACCGTTGAATTCAACAGAAACTTTACCTTTCTTGCAATCTATTATAGCTCCACAAGTGCTGAGGAAGGGCCTATCAAAGATAATAGGGCAAAAACTATCTTGCATTGAACCAA
This sequence comes from Bromus sterilis, assembly GCA_950022295.1. NCBI lineage: Eukaryota > Viridiplantae > Streptophyta > Magnoliopsida > Poales > Poaceae > Bromus > Bromus sterilis. The sequence continues at coordinate 337,191,835 of OX465596.1, read as the reverse complement.
GTACAAGAAAGTCAGTAGGATATTTTACCTTCCCGCAGAGTACTTCAACATCTCTCACAATCCCAATTGGAGAGATTGTTTGTTTATTTGCAAGATGAATCGTGACATCAATGTCCTCGATCTCACACGGCTGAATCTCGTGCATGATCTCTTGATAAAGTGTGAAGGGAATAGCGCTAACGCTAGATCCCAAATCACATAGCCCATAGTAATTATGATCTCCTATTTTGACAGATACAACTGGTGTACCTGAAATTGGGCCTTTGTTCTTGGCTGTGACAATGTTAGTGGAAACAACGCAAAAACTAATAGTGGATTCTTCAATATCACTGGTTACCAGATCCTTGACCATTGCAACTTGAGGCTTGACCTTGATCATGTCCTCAGGTTCGTCAGTGGTCCTTCCTTTTTTGTTTAGAATACCTATAACAAAAGAGTGCTCCTTTATCCTTGAGGGATAAGGAGGCTATTCATACACAACTTCAGGTAAAACAGGATCAATAACATTAATCTCAATAGGTGACTCCTTGAAAGGTTTATGATGTTGACTCTCCTTCTTCTTAGAAGAATCAATATGAGAAGCAAAGTCCTTGCAAAAGTCAACCATTAACTGGGAATCAAGACCAATTTTAGAGCAAAAGGTATTAAAGTAATCAGTCTTCACATAACTCTCAATGTAGTCATGCTCATAGTTTATAGCGGGTTCAATACCTTTATCAATTTCTCAGTCTTCAGTGTTCTTCTGGATCCTTTCGATAAGATCCCATTTTTCTTCCATACTTCTGGTCTGGAATACCCCGCTAGAGGAGGCATCCAACATCTCCCTGTCCTGACGTGAAAGCCTGGCATAAAAATTTGTAAGTATAATTTCCTTGGGGAGCTCATGGTTCGGGCATTTGAGCATCAGGGACTTCAGTCTCCCCCAAGCTTGAGCGATGCTCTCTCCGTCGCGAGACCAAAAGTTGTAGATGCAGTTCCTGTCTTGGTGAATTTCACGAAGAGGATAAAACTTTGCATAAAAGATAGACATAAGCTCTGGCCATTCAAGCAGATCAGAGTTATCGAGTAGCTTATACCAATCTGAAGCTTTGTCTTTGAGTGATACGGAGAATAGTTTCTTCATGATGAACTCCATTGTTACACCTGCAAGCTTAAATAAAGAACATAATTGTGATAAATATAGCAGGTGTTCTCCCGGACGTCCTTCTCCTGTATAACGATTAGCCAAGACATAATCAATAATACCATCAATAATACCAGATGGTATTTTATAGGGCACAATTTTAGTAGGGGTAGGAGTGACCACCACAGTCGTGGGGCGGCTCCTTACCAGCAACGAACCAATAGTAGAAGAGTCCATAAGGACTGAAGGTAACAACAGAAAATCAAGGTTTCCTTTCCGGCTTCACTTACCAATAGCGCTACACTCCCCGGCAATGGCGCCAGAAAAGCTCGTTGATGGCGGTGAAGTTAATACGTTTAGTTGGGATTGCCTCCCCTGTTAACCGGGCCAATAAACGATTCTTGATAACCCACAAGTCTAGGGGATCAATTGTAGCTTTTCGATAAATAAAAGTGTCGAACCCAACGAGGAGCAAAAGGTGCTGATAAGTGACACTGGATAAGGAAAGGCTGCACACACTCAAAGGTAAATATTTAGGGTTTTTTGGTTTAAGCAACAGAAGAGTAAAAGACAAGCAAAGTAAACAGGGTAACTGAGGAGTAGCAAGTGTCCCAATCCTTTCAAAAGGATAAGCCTAGGAACTAAACTTATAAAAGCTAAAGCGTTCTCGAGAACACAAGGGAGCGATAGCCAAGTTACTTTCACCATACTCCGCCAAGTAGTATGTATTGTGTTGATAAGTATTGGTGGGTGGATCAATGCTAGTACACCTTCTAGACTAAGATAAGTGTACTCTTATGATTACACACCTTGCAAGCATCCGCAAATACAAGGTAGTAATTAAGGCATAAGCCTAACCATAGCATTACGATCAAGGATCCATAACTCCCTTGTGCAAAAGTGTGCGAACTAGGGTTCAGGTTTCTGTCACTCTGGAAACCCACCATAAGCATCCTTTGTGCACAATGTATTCCTCTAGGCCCATGAAAGGTGAAGTGTTAAGTGTTCGACTCACATAACACCACTAGATAAATAACAACACAACTTAAGTATCAAACAACACATAACACTTCAACATCATATGACTACTAACAACTAGACTTCTCCCATTTTCTCAAGAACTAAAGTAACTACTCACAAGACATAAAAGAGATCATGATCAGAGGTGATAGATGGGTGGCAAACAATCTGGACACAATGATATTTCTCCAACAAAACTCAATAGCATTCACCACAAAGTACTAATCAACACCAATAGAGTAGAGAGGATAGATAGTACGGATTACAACACAAGTTGCAATTGTGAGATGAGATGGGATGGAGATGGTGCTGATGTTGGGGATGATGTTGATGATGATCTCGATGATGCCCGTGACGATGATGATGATGATGATGGTGACGATCTCCCGTTCCGGGAGGTGATCTCCTCGGAGGAATCTGCCCGCCGGAGATGGATTTTCTCCTCTGTAGGTTTCCGCCCCGTGGCAGCAGCGAAACACGGAAACTCTTCTGTTTTTAGGGTTTCTAACCCAGGGGGGTCTTATAGGCGAGAGGGGCACCGAGGGGGGCCACCAGGCATCCAGGAGGGTGCCTGGCGCGGCCAGGAGGGGGGCCGCGCCAGGCACCCTTCTGGCTGCCTGGTGGGTCCCCTCACCTCCATCCTCGGTGATCCCCAGTAAATCTTCATAAAAACACTCCCCGTAAATTTTCATCGCATTTGGACTTGATCTGATTCAGCAACTTGGTGTCCAGTTTTCATCGCTGAATTCTGGTTCTGCTGCTTCGGCACCGGAAAGTTGTAGACTGTGTAAAACAAGCCAAAACAACATAAGAACAATAATTTTAAGTGGAATATATCAATGAATAGGATGAAATTACAATATAAAATAGTGATGCATTTTGGACGTATCAACGGCCCCCCGTGCACATGGGGCCTCTTGCCCGTGCACACGGGGTGATCAGCGCCCTGGCCACCAATGGGGTAACCCGCTGTAATGCCCGTGCACACGGGGCCTCTGGCCCGTGCACAGGGGGTGATCAGCGCACTGGCCACCCATGGGGTAACCCGTTGTAATGCCCGTGCACACGGGGTCAAGGGCCGTGCACACGGGGTCCTAGCCCGTGCACACGGGGTTAAGTGTTGCAGATGCCCGTAGACCCCGTGCACACGGGGTCTAACGGACAGATCTCACCAACCCCACCCCTAAGACTATAAATACCCCCTTCTTCTACCTCCAACCCTAACCCTTCTCCCCCTTGCTGTAGCTCCATTTCTAGAACGCCATTTTGCTCAATACTCTCAAGTCCTCCACCCAAACTTGTTGATCTTTTGGGATTTGAGAGAGCAAGGCCCGATCTACACTTCCACCAAACCGGTTTGTGTTCCCCTCAAGATTTCTACTCCGTTGACTTTGTTACTCTTGGAGATTTGGCTCCTAGGCGTCTAGGTGACCGTCCCAGAAGCTTCCTTACTTGTGGTGTGCTCCGGGAAGTCTGTAAAGGTGTGGTCGTCACCTCCATTATCAACCCCGAGTGAATCGAGGATCATTCGTTGGGGGTGACTCGAAAAGGGAGAATACGGTGAGCTACGTTGTTTGTAGCGCTCTCAAGGGTTGAGCACCGCTCCAACAGAGATTAGCACTCCCTCAAGAGAGTGTGAACTTCGGTCAACCAAATCTCCGTGTCTCCTTGTCACTTGTGGTTTATCCTTTTCACACCTTTCTTTCGTACTAGCTTCATATGCTTGTTGGCTTGATATTTTAGTTGTTGCCTAGCATTTGAGTTTATTCTTGCTTGCCACATAGGGTTGTTCATCTAGAGCACATCTAGATAATCTTATTTATCCTCTTAACCCTAAAACTTGGTAATTAAGTTTAAATTTGTTAGTCACATATTCACCCTCCCTCTAGTTTACCATATCAATCCTTTCAGGCGGCTCCCGTCCACCTGTGCTTCTCGGAAGGAGCTCGGTGGTGACACTCGTCCCGCGCCGCCGATAAAGACAAGCCTCGTCACTTTATTAAGAAGCTACAAGCAATGGCCATTGTTGGAGCCCCCTTGACTATAAAAGGGAGGCCCTGACCACCAAGAAGAGGAGTCAACTCGACTCAAGCTTAGACACCTTTGCGTGAGAATTTGAGCTACCCTTTCCAGGAGAATTCTCTGTGCCTGTAATATTTCCATACATAATCCAGACAAGCACGATTAAGGTATGACGTCCCCGGACGGCCCGAACCTGGGTAAACCCCAGCGTCTCTCGGTTTGGATGTGTTGATTTCCATGTGTTTCGTGTGCGCCCGAGAATCATTAACCCCACGGGCACGACCCCACGACATCTGGCGCTAGAATGAGGGTGCCGCACACAGGTGTGTCGGGATTTCTTCGTCTCCGAGTACATCAACTCCAGCCTTGAGTTACTTCTACGATGTCATCTAAGCGACACACTCGAGCTCACCCGCAACGCGACTTCCGGTGTGACCCCCTTGCTTTGGAGGATCCTCCTCATCGGCGGGCTAGAAGCGACAACTTTCCGCGTGATCAGCGGAGGGGCAAGACTGCCTCTGAGGGAGGGAGTTCCATGAGCGGTTCCCCACCCTCGGAGCATCGTAACGGAGGCCACAGAGCAGGCGGCCCCACAGCGTCCCCACCTTCAGAAGTGAACTTGTCGGAGCTTCATCGTGCGGACGAGCGACGCGCACAGATCTCAGTCGAGAAGCGCAATGATCACCCTGATGAGGCACTCCAAGGAGGGAGGCCCTCCGGCAATTACCGCAACACCAACGACACATGGCCCTCACGCCGCTCCCCTGCACAGCAAGATGAGTCCACGAAGGAGCCACGACGGGGTAGGACCCGCGACCAGCGTGGTGGCGCCTCGCGCATCCCCACTCTAGAAGGCATGCGTACCGCCATACCCCCAGTGAAGCCCCGGCGCAAGTCCGAGCTCTCAAACAGTTCCTCCCCGCAGAGGACCGGCTGGAGCTGTGGAGGCTTGCCATAGCCCAGCTCTCTGAGTGGGTGTTGCAAAAGCAAAGGGAGACCAACAGTCAGGCGCCCGCGTCGTCCCGACGGCGTACCGGGCAAGAGCGCACTGTGCCCTCCCCCAGCACGGGTGTAAGCATGACCAACCCCGTGAGGACCGCCGACGTGACCCCATTGTCCGACAGGCCGATCCTCACCAGGCCGGATATCCTGGCACTGCTTTTGTTGCGTCCTTTGGGCACCGTGAATCTTAGGATCAACGCACTCGCTTGGACGACCGCCGCCAAGAAGACGCCTGGACCACCATCACCATGCAGCAAGAGGCCCGCCGCTGTTCCGACGCCCGAGTTTATCCTATTGATGCCGCTCGAGAAGGGATCCTCGCGGGTGAAAGCGACTATAGAACCATGTGCTTAGCTTTTACCCAGGATCTCTGTCGCGTCAGGTGGCCCAAGAAGTTCTGGATCGATGGTCCTCCCCCGTATGACGGGAAGAACGACCCCCGCAAATTCATCCGCCTATGCAGTACAGTTGTGGAGATCGGGCGGGGGGGGATTACAAAGCCAAGGCCAACTACTTCACTGTGAGTTTGAGAGGAAAAGTTCGTCGATGGCTGATGCATCTGCCAGTCAATTCCGTCGGCTCCTGGGATGACTCTGCGACAAGTTCATCAGGGCATTTTACGGAAGAGTTCAACCTCCGAAAACAATCAGTGACATGCGTCGGGTCGTGCAAAAGGACGGTGAACCATTGCGGAAGTTCATCCAAAGATTCACTTAGATGCATTATTGCATCCCGGACGCACACGAGGCCGCGATAATTGCCACCTTCCACGCGAATGTCAAGAACCTACGCATGTTGCAGAAGATGAGCACGAGGTCCGTGAAGATGGTCACCGCCTTGTTTGAGCTGGCCGACAAGGTTGCACGCGCAGAGGAGGCCATCATGCCCATCAACAAGGATACCGGAAAAATGGGACATGTTCGGTCAGGTTCCAGAAAGAACCAACCCTTTAGGATGCTGGGACCCGCAAGCACGGGCACCAGGCTGTATTCACAACAGAGGAAGCCAGAACCGGTCAGCAGCAGCCCGCATCTGAAGTCGTCGTTGCTACCACAGACACCCCTTCATCACCTCATTGCAAGATCCACAAGACTAAACAGCACGACCTATCAGAATGCCGCTCCGTGAAGAAGATTGTGGAAGATATGCCGGACTTCTACGCCAAGAAAGACACCGAGGGGAACGCGCAGAGAGACAGGGGCTCTTAGCATGGAGGAAAAGGAGGTTACCAGTGAAAAGGCAAGAAGAAGGCCCGAGAACAAGATGGTGGAAACGGATCTGAAGAGGAGGGTTCCGAGGAAAACGGTGATGAAGATTTCCAAGCAGTTGTGGACTTTGTTGGTTGAATCCACGGTTGAGCGTCCGCACCCACCTCCAACCGACAGTTCCGCAAGGTGGCATGGTAGGTCCTCACGACCCAGTCTCCTCCAGAGGCCCCCAAAGTGTCTAAATAAGCCAATATCCATCTAGTAGTGGACATCAGCGACCATCGCGTCAGCCTTCTAGATGACAATGACGGCCTGCCCCCACTCTCCTCTCTCCGATGATGAGGAACATCAAAGTTAGCAAGATGATGTATGATTCTGGGTCCAGCATCAATCTGATATCTTTGCGCATATTCGAGAAGATGCGGAGCCCCAAGAGCCACCTCGTTACCTCGGCTACTTTTTGGGGAGTCAGTGGGGTGGAGGTCCAACCTCTAGGGAAGATAGCCCTTCCGGGTACTCACGGGAAGCCAAACAATTTCCGGACCAAGACCCTCGTCTTTCACATCACGGATCTTCCCCCCTGTACAATGGCCTGCTAGGACGGCCATTTGTTCAGAAATTTGCCTATGTGTACCACGGGCTATATGATCTGGTCAAGATCCCAGGGCCCAGGGGAGTGATCACGTTGGTCGGTGATCTGCAAGAAGCTATGCGCTGCATCGAGGGGGAAGCCGAGAAAGTCGCTTCCATGAGAGCATCCAACAAGGAATCATCCCCGGGAAGTGCTCACGCTCTCCAGACTGGGTCCCTTGCCTCTGATAACCTTGTCGCCGACGAGGAAGCCAAGGAACATCGAGTCCCTTGTGCCAAGTCAGATAAGAAGCATATCGGAGGACATCCCCAGCCTATTGGAGATTCCGCCCAACCTGCAGCCAAGAATTCCAAGCCTGGCCAGCTCGCTCCGGCAACTGGGTCCAAGAAAGTCCCTATTTCGGAGAATGGGAGTCACACCGTCTCCATCGGTGCCGACCTCTCTGCCAAATAGGAAAGCGCGCTCGTCACCTTTCTTCGAGAAAACATTTTTTTTGCGTGGGAACCTTCCAATCTTCCTGGAGTTCCTAGAGAGGTGATTGAGCACAAATTAGCAATAAAATCGGGCGCAAGCCCGTGAAGCAGAAGGTTTGACGTCAAGCCCCAGATCGCCAAGAGTTCATTGTAGAAATATCCAGAAACTTATCAAGGCCGGATTCATCCGAGAAATCTGGCACCCAGCATGCTTGTCCAATCCGGTTGGTGTCACAAAAGCAAATGGGAAGAAGAGGCTTTGCATCGATTTTTTTTACGAAGATGACAATGACGTTTTCCCGAAAGATCCTTCCCCCTGCCCCACATAGACCATATTGTGGATTCAACAACAGAGTCTGCTCGGTTATCATTTCTCGATGCCTTTGCCGGTTACCACCAGAAAAAGATGGCAGTTGAAGATGAAGAGAAAATCACATTTATCACCCCTTGCGGCACATATTGCCACATATGTATGCTGTTTGGGTTGAAGAATGCGGGTTCCACTTTCGAGAGATCCATCCATGCCGGTTTGGGGCCGCAACTGCACCACATTGGCATACATGGAAAATATCGTCGTCAAATCCAAGGAGGACGACACCCTCATTGAGGATTTGCATGAAACCTTCTGCAACCTCAACAAAATGCAACTAAAGTTGTATCCGTAGAAATGCATCTTTGGGGTACCTTCCGGCAAGCTCCAAGGGTTTTTGGTGTCTCATCGAGGCATCAAAGTTAATCCCGACAAGATCCTTGAGATCGAGTAGATGCAGGCCCCAAAGCATGTCAAAGATGTCCAGAGGCTAAATGGTTGTATTAATTATCTCAGAAGATTCATCTCCTGGTTAGCTGAAAGGGCACTTCCATTCTTCAAGTTGCTGAAAACGTCTAGTCCTATATAGTGGACTCCAGAAGCCAAAGCCGCCCTTAAGATCTTAAAGCAATACCTCACCACGCCACCAATCTTAGTGGCACCTCGCCCACGTGAACCTTTGATGTTGTACATCGCAGCCACAACGCAAGTGGTAAGCGGAGCATTGGTGGTCGAGCGGGATCAGGTAGAAGCCCTTGATGGTCCTCTATCTGGAGTATGTGACCAACCAGAGTCATCTTCCGCAGCTAAAGCCCGCGGGGCCGGGGCTCCTGCTCGGAGGATGGTCCAAAAGCATGTGTACTTCATCATCACCATTCTGAGGGATGCAAGACGTCGGTACCCCCACGTACGAGGAGCTCAGGCACTAGTTCCAAGCGCACCCCATCCGAGTGGTGACCAGCTTCCCACTTGAGCGCATCTTGAAGAACCGAGAAGCCACAGGTAGAATCGTGGAGTGGGCACTAGAACTGTCCGGGTTCGACCTCACCTCCGTCAATTCCTCCGCAATCAAGAGCAGAGTGTTGGCAGACTTTATTGCTGAATGGACTCCAACTCCGGATGATGACGACGACATCTGAGAAGGTTCATCACTTCCTGGTAACGAAGACAACAATGAATGGACTCTGTATTTTGATGGATCTTTCTCGCTGCAAGGGGCTGGAGCTGGAGCAGTGCTGGTTTTGCCCCACTTGAGAAACCTTGAAGTACATTGTGAAAATGATGTACAATGGGGAGGCATCTACCAAAAATAAAATAGAATACGAGGGGCTACTCGCTAGTCTAAGAGATGCAATGGGTCTCAGGATTAGAAGACTTCGAGTCAGAGGCGATTCTGAGTTGGTAGTCAACCAAGTCAAGGATGACTATGGATGCCCTCAGATGCAAGCAAATGTGGAGGAGGTCCTAAAACTAGAGAAGTATTTCCATGGGCTAGGAATGGAGCACATTCCGAGGTCCAAGAACAGCGTGGCTGACGAGCTATCAAATACCACGTCCTGAAAAGAGAAGGTGCTACCTGGAGTATTCATCGAGAGGCTGCTCAAGCCCTCGGTCGATCCTAGCCAACAAAAGACCAAGAAGCGGAAGGTGGAAATAGGAGGGCATTTTCCGGGAGAATTTCCATCCCACATCCCCGACAAGCATTAGGTCCTTGTTGTCAGCTGCGCTCAACCAGACTGGGCCCATGCCATTCTGACTTACTTGAAGAATGGAGAGATGCCAAGTGACCGGAAGGACACCGAAAGGGTTGCTCGTCAGTCATCAATGTACGTCTTGCTGGACGAGACCTTCTACCGCAAACTTCTGAATGGAGTGAAGTTGCTGTGCATATCCACTGACGAAGGCCAGCAGTTGCTTCGGGACATCCATGAAGGGACGTGTGGCGCACACATTGGCTCCAGGGCATTGGTTGGCAAAGCTTTTTGACAAGGGTTTTATTGGCCGACCGCCTTGAATGATGCCACAGAACTTGTTGATGTCTAAGCACGCTTCTATTCCTGTAGACTATGTTGGGCCTCCAAGCGCAGAGGTTTGTAGGACATCAGAAATTTCCCTCAAGTGGATGACCTAAGGTCTATCGAACTCAGGGAAGTAGAGGATGAAGATGGTCTCTCTCAAGCAACCCTGCAATTAAGATACAAGAAGTCTCTTGTGTCCCCAACACACCTAATACAATGGCAAATTGTATAGGTGCACTAGTTCGGCGAAGAGATGGTAAAATATGGGTGATAGGGGTGACAAAGCAAGGTAATATAAATCTGAATAAATAAAAACAGCAAGGTAGCAAGCGACAAAAGTGAGCACAAACGGTATTGCAATGGTGGAAACAAGGCCTAGGCTTCATACTTTCACTAGTGGCATTTCCCAACAACATTAACATAGTCTAATCACATGATATTTCCCATAAAACATGCAATGGAGACGTACTCGGAGGTCATTCCTTTGTGGTCAAGAGAGGAAGAGAATTGTGTAGGGATACAAAAGCACACCTCAGAGTTCGTAGTTCTCATCTATGGATTTCCCAATGTCACCGCGGCCATCCAAAGAGAGTACCACAATCACCACAACATATCTAAAGGATAGTCAAAGACAAGCACCAAGAGACTCTCAATCTTCAATCCACACACAAAAGAGGAAATTACTCATGAAAATATTCTTCTAACCCATGTCCAATAGATCGCTGTCACCATGGTCTTGGGGGTTATACTAGATAAGATCAAGTGAGTACACCAATCCAATACATAGAAGAAGGGGAAAAATCATGGGATCATGCTAGATTAACATAGCCTATGATCACAATGAAGATCACATCATGGGAGAGAGAGAAGACCACATAGCTACTGGTAGAAACCTCAGCCCCGAGGAGGAACTACTCCCGCATCATGGAGGGAGGAAGCAACGTCGATGGAGATGAATCCGGGGGCACTTCCCCGTCCCGGCAGGGTGCCGGCACAGGAATTCTGGTCCCCCGAAACTTGGTGGCGATGGCGGCGGAGATCGGAATTGCTTATGGAGAAAAGGGTTCTGGCATCAGGGTTTTCGCGACGAGAGAGATATATACGCGAAGCGGGGCAGGCAGAGGTGGACCAGGGCCCCCAGGCGCCCCCTGGCGCGGCCTAGGGGGTGGCCGCGCCAGGTGGCCTCCTGGGCCACCCCTGGCTCCCCTCTGTGCCCACTTTGGCTCTTCCCGAAGCTTCCTGTACGATGATTTTTCCTATATTTTCCCCGGATTTTTTCTGGCACTTTAAGTAATGGGAAAAACTGAAATACAAAAACAGCAAAAAATAGGAACTGGCACTGTGGTGCACCGATTTAATAGGTTAGTCCAAATATGATCAAAAGTGTATGAAAGTGTATCAAAATCATAGAAATATCACCCAAAACATGCATGGAGCAAGCAGAAATTATAGATCCTTGTTGGACGTATCAACATCCCCAAGCTTAACTCATGCTCGTCCTCGAGTAGGTAAATGATTGTAACGACCCGATTCACTAAGAATCCAAGTCTCTGTGCATTATGTGCTAGTCCCTGGATCAATAGCTAGCACACACAGTACATGATGTAATATCAAGAATAAACCACATGTCATAAATATTACATCGAAGATCCAGTATTACAATAAAGCATACCTTCATAGCTCAAAGCTAGCTTACAAATAAAATACAGCGGAAAAAAAATGAAATCTTCGTGGCGTCCATCAACTCCACCGGCACAGTTGGGTATAGACACCGTAACCCTGCAATGCATCACTTACTCGTCGTATAGAATCCTGCAACACCGAAGGTTACAGCCCGACAACGGGTTAGTACATCTGATTTGTACGGCAAGTCACAGGAAAAAGGATATAACAGACCTATCGCTACATGCAAGGATAAGTCAAAGGAAAGGCTTATGGTTTTATTTTGCAGAAAGCTAATTTTTCCCAATCTACCTAGTCAAAATTTTAGTTTAACTTACTACTTAAGATTGAACTGGGCACACCAGTTCCAATCCACACACTTTATTAAATCTTGCCCACTCAAGTTTATTATGGTGATTCATCTGTCAAGATCCTCCATTAACAGTAATGTCTATTAGCGCAAGGTTGTCCATAACCGGGGACACGGCTAATCATGATTAGTTTTTACTCTGCAGAGGTTAGTACACTTTTCCCGCTGGACTCAACCCGAAGATTGAGACGAAGTCTTTCAGAAGAGGTCACCTACACCCAACGGCAAGATGGTACCACCTATCACATCTACATCTGCTAGCTTTGTACGGGAGAGGCTTCCTACATCGTACTCAACTAAGCCAGAGCCCATATGGCCAGTGGCTGTACATGGAAGCTCCTAGTCACCAAGTATAGCTGATCTTTTTGAGCCTGGACGGAGCCCACTTACGTTCAGAGGGTAGATACCATGACGTTCTGTCGACCACCAAAACCAACCATTAGGGGTACAACCTGGTCTCGCCTTAGATAAGGCACGAGCCCCCAGGAAGCACTCCCTGCCCGTCCATAGGTGTATTCTAATTAAAGGTTTGCTAGTCAAGTCATTAAATCCTCACATAGCTCAATGTAATCTCAAACCAATCCCCGTCTACAAGCATATCAATATATAACCAACACGAACTAGGGAGACAAAGAATACAGGATCAGATCATATGGCTATCCTACCAGTTTGCAGCATAATAATATAATATAATATACACCTACACATGCATAGGGTGATATTTGCTACATGCATAAGTAAAAATATAGGTTGTGAAATGGTCAAAGTATGACTTGCCTTATACATTCAATGAATTTCTTCGCTCTCACAATCCAGATAACTCTACTCGTCACACTCCGAGCAATCTATCGTAAAGGAAAGATACGACATAAGCAATCACACATAAATGAACCAAAAGATTAACAAATAAAACACAAAGGTTTTAGCAACAAAACATAAACAAAAAGGCTCTATATGGTAAAGGTGGCGATGTGCTCGAAGGTGATAGGTGAAACGTGAACTCCAGAGAGTCAATGGATAAAGAATTACTGCTATAAAATATTATGACCAAAGGCATTATGAATTCAAGGTGAACGTCATGCCAATAAAAATTTTGTGGGTATTGCTGATAGGATGTTACATGTGATCCAATATGCAAAAAGAATCACGTGAAAAGGAATACTATAACACGGGTTATAGTATAGTGACCTTTGAATTAAATTTATATTCAATAGATCAAAAAGTATTTGAATATGGTGGATAAATGATATAGAAAGAAAGTATATGATACGAGTGATCATACACAAAAATAATCAATTGAATTGGATCAACGATATAAAAGATACGGCCTCCGGAAGTTTGAATTTGAATTTGAATAAATTCAAATTCAAAAGTGTGAAAATGTGTGAAAGTTTTATTCTATGACAAACTAATTATCAATACGATTGCATAGGAAAAAGAATCATTGAATTCCGATACACGGTTTAAAAGATACGGCCGGAACGGTTCTAGGGTGCAATCTGTGAAAAGGGACTCATCCGCAATTAAAATAAAACTTCCATCACGGATAGGCCCCTGGACGCTATGGAGTGAACAGTGTTCATTGTGGGAGTTAACCGGTGAACATTCGCCAGATAAGAAAATCGGCCCGGGGTGGTTAACCGGTGAACCGGAAGAAAACCGGGTTAACCGGAAACCCTAGAAATAAACCGATCTCAGATAAGAAAAATATAGATCTAAACTGGACTGTTGGATGAGGATCCAACGGCCTAGGGCAGCGCGGAGTCTCACCGGCGTTGGTTGGCGGCGGCGGCGGCTCCGGCGGGATAGGCCGACAGGCGGGGAGGCGACGACGACCGAGGGACGATGGCGCGGCGCACGTGGGCGCGGTGCGATGGCAAAGGCGGCCAGGGAGGCGCCGGGAGCGTCGCGCGACGGTGCGTCGGGCTGCGCGCGAGGCGCGGCGGCGCTCATGGTGGCCGGCGGACTCCAGCGAGCGGCGCGCGGCCCGGTTCATGGTGAGGCGGTGGCGGACCGGGGAGCGGGGCGGCGCAACCGTGCGCGACTCAGGCGGCGTCGGACGTTGTGGTGGTGCGGAGGAGGTCCGGGCGGCAGCGGCGGGAACTCCGGCGAGCGGCCGGCGAGGCGGTCCTGACGGCGGCGGGTCCACGGGCGTGGGGTCCGCTAGGGTTTTCTAGAAAACCAAAAAAAGAAAAACGAAAATTATATATAGCGAGAGAAGAAAAGAAAAAAAAATTGGATCCGATTCGGGCTCCAATTACGCTCGCTTGCGAAAAAGGCTACTGGGCCGGCTGGGCCACATTTTTTTTCTTTTTATTTAAATTTGAAACTTCAAACAATTTTACAAAAATAAATACACATAAGAAAAATATGAAATAAATTTCTAAATTCCTGAAATAATCTAAAGAAAATTATGCAATGAACATATTTTCCAAAATAATAAATAAAAAATGACATTTTTCCAATGTCTTTATTTAGTTATAAAATATTTTAAAAATCAACAAAAAACTCAAATAATTATTTAAATAATTTCCACTCCACTTTTCTAAAGAAGTCATTTTATCTTCTCTCAAGTTATTATTATTTTTGAATGGAATTTTTTTAAATAACTCCCATTAAAATAAATAAAATATATTTAAAACATTTCCAACTTTCTTTTATATTGAAGGAGTCATATTACCTTCTCTCATTTTAATTTATTTTTTTGGATTTGTTTTAAACAAAAAATTCCCTTAGGCCAAAAATGAATATTTGGAAATTCATTTTATCCCCTCTGATTTTAATATTCATTTAAACTCCAAAAGTTTTAAATCCTAGTGAAAATCAATCATATCAAGCAAACAATCATTATTATAATTAATTTATTAATATTTCAAAATTTAGAAAATTTTGTGATGTTACAATGATAACAAGCATAATTTATGTGGTGACATGCTACCAAAGAGTCTTTCACAATCACATGACAAATAATTATTGAGATAATGAATATTTAGTAATTAATTTGCCTCATGAGAATATCACAACGAACTAAAAGTTTACAATATGATACTGAAACACCCAATAGATTTGTAGTGAGCATGGTGTGCAAACATGACAAAGTGATACCTCAATTTCCCCATTTAGTGAAGCAAAACATAAATGCAGGAGCACCTCCGAAGCTTAAGTGACGACTAGATACAATGATTTCAGAATAAGCGATGTCACAATCATGCATAAGATAATGGTACTTTGGTAGAATGCACATTACACTCAGAATGACAATCATGCTCTCAATAGTTGGTGCTTCGAAGACAGAAGGTGGAGACTCTCGAACCGTGGCTTTTGATGGCAAGGTTGAAAAACCGTGGCTGGAAGCAAAGACTAAACAAGTACCAGATCTCGTGGTTTTGAAAATAGAGATAAAAAGCTTTTGAGAGGTGCATAATTCGTCAACGAATGCTAGTAGATAACCCAATTACTTCTTATGTTGGACAAGTTTCGAGGAACGGCTCCCATGCGGGGACAATCACATCCCCTTAATCTCCTTTGTTTATCACTGCCAAAGTTTTTTTGATTTCTCATGAACAAAGCGTGAAGGAGGGTTTGTTTGTTGCTATTATCTTTAGTGAGCTGGGCGCACTCATGCCAATCCCTCCTCGTATTAGGGGTTTGCAGATTAGACATGCAATCCCGGGGTAAAACTTGTCCAACATAAGAAGATCATAAATTACCTACTACTTCCTCATGAGCTAAAACAGAGGCACAAAAGAGAAGCGCTTTTGAATAATTTTGAGATGGCACATGAAAGTCTTCATTAGGAATGGCAAGTAAATACCATATATAGGAAGGTATGGTGGACTCATATGGCATAACTGGTTTCTAGGATTTTGGATGCACAAGCAGTCAGTCCGCTTAGTATAGGTTAAGGCTAGCAAAAGACTGGGAGCGACCAACTAAGAGAGCAATGACGTCCATAATCAAGCAGAGCGACAAAGCAACGTTGAATCGGGCATGGAAGTTATATCACTACTCAGAAATTAAAGATCATCAAGGCTTGATAGACTTTCTTTACAGTCTCAAATATGCATGAGCATATGCCAAGTCAATCAAAATAAATTCTTGGAGGAAGATATCACTAAACCATACCACATCATAGGCAAACAAATCATGTTGGTATTTCAATAACACATTAAGAACCACCAGCTATTTGAGACTAACCATAAGAAAACATGAACTACTAAGCAACATTATGCACATAGCATTTTTATCATAGACATATCAACACGTGCCACAGAAGCCAACTCTCTTAACAAGATAAGCATGAAAACTCAAGAGAGTTCCAGAAGCAGCAACCTAAATAAAAGCTCTTAAAAATATAAGCATGAAAACTAAGAGCTAAGCATGATAGTAGCTAAGAGAAGATAAAGAACACACACAAGAAGATAAGCATGCAAGCCTATGTTGTGTTCTACAGTGGAGTGGAGCGTGTTTATCTCCCAAACAATGAAGGCTAGGATCCAACTTGTTAAGAACAGCAAGCAAAACTAAATAAACTAAAAAGAAAAGAGCAAGACGCTCCAAGCATAGCACATAATGCATGAAGTAATAAAAATATAGTGGAACGAAGGACGAACTGATAATTGTTGATGGAGAAGGGGATGCACGGGGGCATCCCCAAGCTTAGATGCTTGAGTCTCCTTGGATATTTCTTGGGGGTGCATGGGGGCATCCCAAAGCTTGAGCGTTTGACACTCCTGAATCTTCTTTTATCATCTTCCCTCGCACACTTGAAAACTCCCTTCATACATAACTCATCATAATCTGATTAGAGAGGTTAGTACCCACAATAAAATATTTTTTCTCTACTGGAAATAAAGATATTATTGAAGGGCTACTGTTTCTCAAGATTTCCAAAAAGTTTTTGCAAAGAAAAAGCAAGCTTAAGGTTTGAAAAATGAAGAAAAGGCAAAACAGGGCATAATCTGTGAAAAACAGACCAGAAGGTAGTAAATATTTTTTTTGGGCACTTCTGCAACTCAAATCAAAAACTCAGAACAGACGCTCGAAAGAAAATTTTATATAGCACGCTGTCAAAAAAATTCAGGTCAAAAAGATGATCTGGTGATTTTATTCGAATTTTTCTGTCCAAGGACTGAATCTGTTTTCTGGACAGCATGTCACAACTTTTGAACTTTCTTACAATCAGAGGCTAAACTTGGCACAAAGCTGAAAAATAAAGATACAATGATGTTGCTACAGTAGTAACAAACCCACTAAAAACTAAAAGAACAAACTGAAAGTAAAGATATCAAGGATTGTCTCCCTAGAGCTCTTTCTTTATAGCCATAAAGATAGGCTTAAGACTTTAATGATGCTCTCGCAGGAATAAGAGTTGAAGAACAAAATAGAGCGTCAAGAAGAAAATACGAAACACATTTAAGCCTAACATGCTTCCTATGCATAGGAATATTGCAATAGAATAATTCATTGAAGCACAAAGCAATAAGCATAGGAAGGCAAAACAAGTGCAACTTCAAAACCTTCAACATAAAGAGAGGGAACTTGATATTATTGAAATATCTATAAGCACGTATTCCCTTCTCATAATAATTTCCAGTTGGGATCATGAATAAAGTCAACAATATAAGTATCACATAAAGCATTGTTACCATGATCCACATGCAAAAAGGTACTCTTACTCTCCACATAAGCATAATCTTTCTCATTGGTAATAGTGGGAGTAGGACTATCATAAACAACTTGATCACTATAGATTAATTGTGTATTAGGAAGATGGTGTTCAGCAAGGGAGTAATCCCCTCCATGATTATGACAAGTTTCTTAAGGATAATTTGTCCTTATGTCATAGGTACCTTTACAATCACTATAGATAGGAGTTATAACATCATCATAATAGAGAAGAGCATTATCATCGCTAGCAACTATATTTGTAAAAATGTTGTCTTTATTCTTACTAGCAAAAGAATTATCAATTACCACATCACTAATGGGTAAAGGACTTGCAATCCTATCATCCCCAAGCTTAGAGCTTTCTATATCATCATTTTCAGAGTTGGCACCAAAAAGATTTTCAAGATCATAAGTGGCATTATCATTATCTTCCCAATCACAATAAGTAACATGCATATCATAATCAAAATCATCTTCAATAGTGCTTACGGACTTAACATCAGGATAATAATGAATGCAATCAATCTCACCATCCTCCATAAATTTATATCCGTCAGGATAAAAATTGATGAGAGGAATATGCTCAGGCCAGGTTGATACCCATTCTTCTTCCTTCTTGCTCCTCTTCCTCCTCCTCTTCTTTTTCTTCTTCTTCACCTTAGGAGGGAGTGGTTGGAGATGAAGTTTCTTCATATATCCTGGTTTATCATTAGAAACAATAGGGGAAACTTGGGAGAAACTCTCCTTTTTATTAGTAGAAATATAAGAGACATTTTTATACTTTGGTAAAGTTCCCTCCTTTCTAATCTTACTTATGTAATCATTTTCATGGCAATTAACAACACAATAGAGATGGCAATTTTGCAAAGTGTTGTTTATTCCTAAGGCATTAACATCTAGCCAAGAAGTCTTTTCTGATAACTCTTCACACATCAAAAACAACATAAGTTCATCATAAAGATCAGGGGTGATCATGTTATCACACAAATGGTTAACAATTATGTTTTGAAAGTTCATGCATTGAAAATTAAAGTGAATTTAAATCTTTGACCCAAGTGATTGTTCACAAGTAAAAGGATAAAGGTCACACAATTCTCTAGCAATTTCATTTAAATCTTTGACCCAAGTGATTGTTCTTTCATGCTTATGTTGCTTACAATACTTCTCTTCTTCAATCATAGGCCTTTCACAAGGTCTATCCACTCCACAAAAATTAACATGCTTATATAAAACTTCATTTTTAGGAAGTGGATCATGCATGTTGCAATCATCATGATTTTTTTTATTTTCTTTGAAAATCTATTTAAAAGGTTCATGATGCTTGATCCAATCCTCCTTAGGCATATTAAGATGTGAAGCAAAAGATTTGAGGAAATCAACAAGAAGTTGAGAATCAAGCCCAAACTTAGCACTAAACTTATTAAAACTTGCAGTTTCAACAAAGGACTTAATGCAATCATACTCATAAATTATACATGACTCTTTACCTTTGTCGATCTCCCAATCTTCAGTGTTGCGTTGAATTCTTTCAAGGAGTTCCCATTTAGCATCAATCTTTTCGTTTGTGAAAAAACCCATAGAGGAATCATCGAGCAAGTCTTTATCCTGTCGAGAGAGCCTTGCATAAAAAATAGTAATAATGATATCTTTGGGGAGCCCATGGTTAGGACATTTTAGCATTAAAGTTTTCAGTCTCCCCCAAGCTTGAGCTATGCTCTCTCCGTCATGAGGATAGAAATTATAAACATAATTCCTATTCTCATGGACTTCATGAAGAGGATAAAACTTGGAGTAAAAGAGAGACTGGATCTCTTCCCATTCCAGCAGGTGAGAATCATCTAGTAGCCTATAGCATTCCAATGCTTTTCCTTTCAGTGACAAGGCAAATAATTTCCTCATGACTGCATCTCTTGTCAAACCTGAAATCTTAAATAACTCACAAAGTTCTGTAAGTTTCAGAAAATGAATACTAGGATTGACTGTTCCATCATAACAATCATTCCTAATTATTTCAATTATCCCAAGTGTTATTTGGAACGAGATACATTCAGTAGGTGGAGGAGACTTCTCTACCACGGGTGTGGTAAAGCGGCCTTCCCCAAGCAACGAACTAAGAGTGCGGTTTTCCATAAGCCTAACTAGTGAAACTAAAAACAAGAAACGAAAAGATTTAATTGCAAGATCTAAAGATATACCTTCAAACACTTACTTCCCCGGCAACGGCGCCAGAAATAGCTTGATGTCTCCGCACGCTTCTATTCCTGTAGACTATGTTGGGCCTCCAAGCGCAGAGGTTTGTAGGACAGCAGCAATTTCCCTCAAGTGGATGACCTAAGGATTATCGAACTCAGGGAAGTAGAGGTTGAAGATGGTCTCTCTCAAGAAACCCTGCAATTAAGATACAAGAAGTCTCTTGTGTCCCCAACACACCTAATACAATGGAAAATTGTATAGGTGCACTAGTTCGGCGAAGAGATGGTAAAATATGGGTGATAGGGGTGGCAAAGCAAGGTAATATAAGTCTGAATAAATAAAAACAGCAAGGTAGCAAGCGACAAAAGTGAGCACAAATGGTATTGCAATGGTGGAAACAAGGCCTAGGCTTCATACTTTCACTAGTGGCAACTCCCAACAACATTAACATAGTCTAATCACATGATATTTCCCATAAAACATGCAATGGAGACGTACTCGGAGGTCATTCCTTTGTGGTCAAGAGAGGAAGAGAATTGTGTAGGGCTACAAAAGCACACCTCAGAGTTCGTAGTTCTCATCTATGGATTTCCCAATGTCACCGCGGCCATCCAAAGAGAGTACCACAATCACCACAACATATCTAAAGGATAGTCAAAGACAAGCACCAAGAGACTCTCAATCTTCAATCCACACACAAAAGAGGAAATTACTCATGAAAATATTCTTCTAACCCATGTCCAATAGATCGCTCTCACCATGGTCTCGGGGATTATACTAGATAAGATCAAGTGAGTACACCAATCCAATACATAGAAGAAGGGGAAACATCATGGGATCATCCTAGATTAACATAGCCTATGATCAAAATGAAGATCACATCATGGGAGAGAGAGAAGACCACACAGCTACTGGTAGAAACCTCAGCCCCGAGGAGGAACTACTCCCGCATCATGGAGGGAGGAAGCAACGTCGATGGAGATGAATCCGGGGGCACTTCCCCGTCCCGGCAGGGTGCCTGCAGAGGAATTCTGGTCCCCCAAAACTTGGTGGCGATGGCGGCAGAGATCGGAATTGCTTCTGGAGAAAAGGGTTCTGGCATCAGGGTTTTCGCGACGAGAGAGATATATAGGCGAAGGGGGGCAGCCAGAGGTGGACCAAGGGCCCCAGGCGCCCCCCCTGGAGCGGCCTAGGGGGTGGCCGCGCCAGGTGGCCGCCTGGGCCACCCCTGGATCCCCTCTGTTCCCACTTTGGCTCTTCCCGAAGCTTCCTGTACGCTGATTTTTCCTATATTTTTCCCGGAATTTTTTCTGGCACTTTAAGTAATGGGAAAAACTGAAATGCAAAAACAACAGAAAACAGGAACTGGCACTGTGGTGCACTTAGTTAATAGGTTAGTCCAAATATGATCAAAAGTGTATGAAAGTGTATCAAAAGCATAGAAATATCACCCAAACACATGCATGGAGCAAGCATAAATTATAGATACGTTTTTGACGTATCACTTGTCACCACCTGCGAGGTCTGCGAATTCCACGCCAAAGATGTCCATCAACCAGCACAAGCACTCCAGACCATCCCCCTATCCTGGCCCTTTGCGGTCTGGGGGTTGAACACTCTCAGAGCATTCCCCCGTGCTACCAGAGGGTTTGAGTTCTTGTATGTCGCCATCGACAAATTCACCAAGTGTCCTAAAGTGGAACCAGTCCGGAAGGTCACGGCGCAATCCTCCATCAAGTTCCTCCGAAGCCTGGTGTGCCGTTTCGGAGTTCCTAACCGGATATAATCACGGACAACGGAACCCAGTTCACAAGCCAATCCTTGCTTGAGTACTGTTAGCAAATGGGCATGGCAGTGTGCTTTGCGTCGGTAGCTCATCTGACAAGCAACGACTAAGCGAAGATAGCCAATGCAGAAGTGTTGCGCGGTCTCCGAACCCGCACGTTTGACCGGCTTGAAAAGTGTGGAAAGGGGTGGGTAGAAGAACTCTCGGAGGTTCTCTGGTCAATCTGGACTACCCCCCAACCGAGCCACAATTGGGACGCCTTTCTCTATTGTCTACGGAGCGGAGGCGGTACTCCCCACAAAACTCAAATATGGATATCCTCGAGTTCGAACCTACGATGAGGCCGAACAGCAGCAACTCCGATAAGGAGATGTTGTCGTTACCGAGGAAGTACGTACTCAAGCTACTATGCTTGTTGCGCGCTATCAGCAAGGACTACGCCGCTATCATATCCGCCACGTCCGTTCTCGGTAACTTGAGGAAGGCAACCTTGTCCTCCGTTGGCTGCAATCCTGGAGGGGTCTAAACAAGATGTCTCCAAAGTGGGAAGGCCCTTATCGGGTAATTCAAGTCACTAGGCCCAGATCCGTCCGCCTAGAGAACAAAGATGGAGTCCCCGTGAGAAACTCGTGGAACATAGAGCACCTCTGGAAGTACCACCTCCGTAAGCTCTACCCGTAAGGTCATAAAGTCGCAGGATGCCCAGTTTCCCGGCGGCGCCCCTTTTGTAAACCACGGCGTCCGGGTCCTTGTTTATGAATGAAAACCTAAAAACCCCGGGTGAAATCGTTAAGTGTATTCGCGCGCCTTATTTTCACGATGGTCGACTAACCCTACCGTTCGATATGCTTTTAGGGAAGGACGAAACCGGTGCACAAAATCCCACCGGAATAAACCTTCGTCTGTAGTTTTGTATATCAGATGGTAGTGCGCGGCGATTGCTTTTTTTTTTGCGGCGATTGCTTAACCACTCTCCTCCTTGTTGTTCTTTTTCTTTGTTCTTTTCCTTGTCCTCGTCCCTATTATGTCAAGGTACTACAAGAGGAAGAGGCAAATGAAGGAAGACACTAGCAAGCAAAGAGGAAAGATTCTTTTATCCGAAGAGAGACAAGTCAAATAACACCAACCGGAAGCTTGCAGGATTTCCAGATCGATTACAAAAGAGTGGCGGTTCCAGGAACCCCCACCGGAAGACACATCCTCGGTGGAGAGAGGAGATGGAATCAGTCTACGTGGATCATGGGCTTGTTGTCCCCCACTATCTTAACTATTCTCTCCTCCACGCGACTCGGAATAGGCTTCGTCCTCGTCAGAAGAGTCGTAGGAGACACTGCTTGAGCTCTCCGGACAGCAATCCACCCGATCGCCAACGACGCTGAAGATCTTCATTGACAGGCTGTCGACGTCATCATATTTGAACAAGAGGAAGTCTCCCCGGCTTAGCTTACGGCCGCGGGTGAAAATCTTCCATCCCTGCGTCAGGTGCAGACCCCCGTTGTACAGGAAGCGGGCAGAGGTGCGGACTGTCCCGTGAGGACACCCGTCCACCCGCCTCCAGCACAGCTTGGCAGAACATCCTCAGAAGACGGAGCCACCTGCAAGAAACCAAAGGGAGTTCCACGAGGAATGGCGGGCGACCCTCCTCCACAGTCTCCACAGTCACAGCTGCCACGCCCGCCTCCAACTCTTCCACCTCTGCCTCAAATCCCTCTGCCCCGGTAGGCAGGAAAGATGGCCTCTTTGGAAGCTCCGGCGCCCCGTGCACTCCGTCATCCCCCGCTTCCCCTTCCACGCCCCCGTCAGTCGCGTACCCCGCCACCTCGGTGGACGAACGGGCTTGGCTTGTCGATGGCGGCAGGAACGCGGACGCGGAGCTTCGGGTCCATGGCGGGAGCGCAACAGCGAGACATACAAGAGGAGAGAGGCGAAATGGGAAGATGACAGTGAGAAGATATCCAACCTCCTAGCTTGTCGATGGGTTAAATACCGGTCAGCGCGGGGGCTGCGAGTCAATGCGCCTCCGTTACTCCACCTCGGGCAAGGCATCATGGCGCCTCTTGGCCTCATCGGGACCTCATAAAGGCATGTGCGCGTAGACGTCGACCGCCACGCGTCATTGCCAACCTGGTGAAAAGGCACAGAGTCACACACGTGTTCTGACGACAAGACAACTCCAGGGCATGTCTAGCTTCCCGGAAAACCCGTTCCCGGGCGGTCGGCCCCCACCAATCTAGTCCAGGGGGCTACTGTCTGTATACGATGGTACAATCCTCGGATCCGGGAAGCCACCTTGGTTACCTTGGCAAAGCTTCGAGGGGAGAAGTACAAGACGTAATCTAGAAGGTTTGCCCGTCATGCCTTCCGGAAGGGGATCAACCGCCCCAGCACACCCCAAGATGATGTGGTACAGCCTATGGCCCACTAATCCCAGAACAGTCCAAGTCGCATTTAATGGGACGCCCATGGTCGGGGGGACATCAACTGCAGCGGTGCTTCCAGCCCCTGCTATTCTTGGGACGTGTCAAAGGCACACATGTACATGCGCTAGAGTGGCGGTTGTCGTCCACCTGTGCTTCTCGTAAGGAGCTCGGTGGTGACACCCGTCCCGCGTTGTCGATAAAGACAAGACTCGTCACTTTATTAAGAATCTAGAAGCGGTGGTCATTGTTGGAGCCCCCTTGACTATAAAAGGGAGTCCCTAACCACCAAAAAGGGGATTTGACTCGACTCAAGCTTAGACATCTTCGCCTGGAGAAGTTGAGCTACCCTTTTTGGGAGAATTCTTCATGACTGTAATCTTTCCATACATAATCTAGACAAGCAGGAGTAGGGTATTACGTCTCCGGGCGGCCCGAACCTGGGTAAACCGCAGTGTCTCTCAGTTTGGATGTGTTGAGTTCCCTGTGTTTTGTGTGCGCCCGAGAATCATTACCCTCGCGGGCGTGACCCCGAGCTGATATGGGTCTTTATGGAAAGTAAAGAATAGTGTTCTTGCATTAAATAGTCTGTAACTACAAGTATGAGTAATTTAGGAGCTTTAAATTAACTAGAGTATGAGTAATTTAAATTACTTGTAGTAACTACAAGTGTTGGAAATATGCCCTAGAGGTAATCATGATATGATATTATCTCCTTATGTATTCGTGAGTTATTTGTATTGTCCTTTAACATCATCATTTATATGTATCAATAAGTATGTGACTTGTTTGTGAGACTATCTATTCCATGATGATTGTTGTAATTGACCCTAGTAGATAAGGTTATGCAGACACATATCCTTGACTAGTATATGTTTCGGTTGATGACTATGTTTCACAAGTCATGGGCATAGAGATGGGATCACTGACTTGGATAGAGACCCACTTTGAGACATAGCGAGATACTGTCATCTGTTAGTCTCAATACAATGTATATGCCATGTCCTAGACCTGAGGTCCTCGCATGTTCTCTGGATGAGGAATGACTCACTTAGGGTCTATCAAACGCTACACCATAACTGGGTAGTTATAAAGGTAGCTTTCGGGTGAGTCATGGTACATGCCGCAAGGCATGGTTGATCAAGATGGGATTTCCCCTCCACCTTGGAGAGATATTCTCTGGGACCTCTCGAGTGATAATATTCAGAAAGCATGACCATGCAACATGGGTTAAGTGTTAACCCAGTTCAGGAATCTGTATCACTGTTTCGAGAAGAGAGGTCAAGCTATCACAAGGGTGACAATTACTCGCCTTGAGCTTGACAACATATATCATGAGGCGAAAGGAATGTTGCATATGACACTTTGTAATGGTTCGTCTTATGACTTTACGCACATATGGGAGTCGACACGTTCTGCTAGGAACCACTACCGACGATCAAACCGAATGTGATCTGGGTCGTGTCCATGTGTACGTGAACCTATAGGGTCGCGCGCTTAAGGGGAAAGGAGCCCATTTAGATGGATGGAGGGTCCGGATTGCCTCAAGGGTTGAGTCCACTCCACGGACGCCTATATAAAGGCTAGGGCGAACCCCGAAGGGGTACAAGTCATTCCACAACCCTATCCGCCACTCCACCTCTAGGCCGAGCCGCCGGACCTAGCAGTCCGCCGCCCGGTGCTCCTCCTTGTACGTGCGCATCCCTTGGAGGTGCCGCACCTGCAACGCTTGGATGAACTGTTTGCGGGATCAGATTATGGGACTCCGTTCATGGGATCGGTACGAGGGATCGGTTCGAGGGATTCGAGGAGTAGCCGCCGACGCGCATCGCCAACTCTCCTTCCGCTGCCGTGACTGCGCGTCTAGTGGTAATCCCTAATCACGTAGTTCATCTCATTAGTGATCTCGGTTGTGCGCGATAGAAATTTTTAATTTGCGCTAGCGTAGCGTATTGTGTACCCCATCAACAAGTGCATTGCTGAAACTTTCTGTGTGCTGTAGGTTGTGCTTGTGCTCAGTGTTCACTTCTTCTACTTTTTTGTTGATCAATTACTATCCTATTTGTTTCTCAATTACTCCTCCTCTTTGCTGATCAATCACTATACCTCTTTGATG
Source organism: Bromus sterilis (assembly GCA_950022295.1). Lineage (NCBI taxonomy): Eukaryota > Viridiplantae > Streptophyta > Magnoliopsida > Poales > Poaceae > Bromus > Bromus sterilis. The sequence continues at coordinate 337,165,853 of OX465596.1, read as the reverse complement.
TTGTTGTGTTGCGAAGGAACAAAGAAGAGGGCACCTCCTGCTGAATTTGGAGAAGCAAAGGATCTCCTGTTAAATTGGGAGAAGCAGAGGATCTCCTTCTGCTGCTGCTGAACCACGAGCAACAACTAACCGGCTGGGCCTGCCGACTTTGTGGCTGGGTACAATCATGGCGTGGGCAGGAGCGTGGCGAGGAGATGGTGCGGCCAATGCACTGCGAGGAAGCGTTTCAGCCAGGGCCCGGGTAGGAGCACACAAGTAGGAGTGCGGCGAGGAGGTGGTGCAACCTCCTGGAAATATATATGCATGAATGGATTTTGTTGTTGGGTACTTCTTTTGTTAATTTTGTTGTTGGGTGTGGATGATTTACTTGTGCGCTCGATGAAGTCATCTCATGACTTTGTGGATGAACTTCTTATGTATATGAGCAAAATATGATTGTGCAATGAAGTATTTATGGTCATGTTCACTTTTATCTGTGTGATATTTTCTTATATGTGCAAGTTTTATTGAATGTTAAAGTTTGAAATGAGATAGAGTATGTTTTATATGGGTGGATGGGTAGTTTAGCTAGTTACATCCCTCCACGGCAATCTTGTTGGGGCTCGATGCAGAAAACAATTATTTTTCCTTACCTACGTGATGCCCAAACCCAAGACCTATGTTATGCTGATGCAAGTAACGGATGGAGATAGGTAACATACCAGTATGTAGTCCGTTAAGAGGGAAACGTTCCCGCGTGAACGTGGTTGATGTAGTCGTACCCGGCAATCCCGATGCCGAGGAGATCCTCGATGACTCCGGAGGCCATCCGGTCCTTGTAGACCGATGACGGGATTACGTCCCCGCCGGAACGTGACCGGTGAAGACGTTGAGACACGACATCGACTATGAAGGAGTACCACAAGTGTAGCACCTCGCGGTATTACACGCTTACAGTGTACCCGACGTTCCCTTCGAGCTCCGAACCAGGCGAGCAACGGAAATAAGATGGATTTGGATCCCGATTCCAGCAGCACGACGACGTGCGTATGGTGGAGAAATCCCCAACCTAGTGCAGACTCCAAACAAGGGGAGTTCTCTAAAAGGAAGGAGAGAGGGAGAGATATAAACATAATTTATCTGTATTTTTCTGTAATTTTCTGCTGTGGAAAAAGGTGCACCCTCCATATCTATATATAGGGTAAACCGGGGGTGCAAACTTACCTCTATAACCCATGTGGTACTAAAAGTAGTACACATGGTGGCTAGGTGTTGCGTGAGATGCATGTGCATGCATATGGCCATGGTGGCCGTAGGTGGCTAGGTGTTGCGTGAGATGCATGTGCATAGGCGACTAATAATGTTTAAGATTTTCTTAACAAATTGAGGCTCAACAAATAAAGTAGTTTGTCTATATGTGCAACTAGGTGGACAACCTATATGATTACTAATGCAACACTATATGAACAAGCACAAGATGCGCAATGAAATAAGCTTGAACAATGCAAAGGTAAATAACTGATAAAAGATACATGGGAAGCAAGGATATGTTTACCAAAGTTCCTTCTCTTGCGAGAAGTACGTCTCTGTTTGGAGAGGGTGTGGAACACAATGCTCACACGAAGCCAACGAGGGCCACCCTATTCTCCTCACGCTCTTTCCAATGCAAGATGCCATGAAACCACTAACGGTGCCTTGAAGGTGCACATGAAACCTTTAAAATAAGGGTGGGGATTCTCCACAAAAAGCCGGAGTCTCCCACCAACACCACGAAGCTTTACCACAATGGAATGTGGCTCCGAGGTGGCCTCAAACTCTCGATGGCTCCAAACCTCAAGAGTAACAAGATCCTCTACAAAATGGACGGGGAACAAACTTTCCTTTGGATGGAAGTGTAGATCGGAGTCTGCTCCCTCAATCCCTAGGAACTCAACAACTTTGGGTGGGTAAAAATGGAGATCGGGGTCGATGAAGCTTTTGGGCGTCAATGGAGAGAGAGTGTACCAAGGGTGAGGTAGCAAAGAGGAAGAGGACCACCTTTTATACCTCCCTCTAAATCCAACTATTATCGACATAAATACACAGACCGATACAACCAGCCTGCACACCTGGTACAACCGGTCCAACTTGGGTCAACACGAGTTCCTGCAAACCCTAGCTGGCGGCAGAACAAACAGAGCGGTACAACCGCTATGGACCCGGTAGTACCGGATTTACCGGTTCTACTAGAGTACTACCGTCCTGCCACTGGCCCCAGGTCATAAGGAAAGCGGCCCTTGCCCGTTGGTTGGACCGGTAGGGGCCGGTACAACTGTCCCTCTAACCCTAGCTGCTGGTGGGGGCGAGAGGTACAACCGCTCCGTGCACCGGTTGTACCATATTTACCGGTGCAATCGTGCTGCCACCGCCCCGCCACCGGCCTAGGTCAGATGGAAAATTGCCCCAGTCCGGTGGTTGGACTGGTACCCAGCCCGATGGTACTGTCCCATGACAAGGGCGGTACAACCATCTGGTAACATCGGTGCAACTGTAGGGGAACGCAACAGAAAACAAAAATTTCCGCACTACGAACACGCCCAGGACCACTATGGAGACTGCATACAAGGTTTTGATCTGATCGTTACCGACTCGTAGCGCAGCGGAAGTAGAGTCGATGTAGATCGTCGGTGCAGATCCCCGCAGCTAGGATTTACAACCTCCCAACCGCGAGGATGTTCTCCCTCGTCTGCTCCTCGAACAGCGCTCCAGGAGGCGGTCGGACAGTCCCTCGGACGGTGTCACGGACAGCCCTTCGGGAGGCCCCTCGAAACTCGATCGGTAACTCGGACAGCCCTTCGGGAGGACCCTTGAAACTCGAACGATAATTTGGACAGCCCTTCGGGCAAAAGATCGAAACTACGACCTCTCTACGGGGTTGCACACATACGGTGTCAGCTATCCGACAGGGCTTCGCCGTCCAGAACTAGTTCCTGCCGGAACCTAGACAGCCTTTCGGCTCTACGAAACTATTTCGCTGGGAGGGAGAGAGAAAGCCAGATCATGCATGGCATTTGTATAGAACTCAAGGGAGAGCTTGGATCAAGGATATGGGGCTGCCCTCACACCTCTATTTATAGGAAACCCAAGGGGGCTTTCTTGGCTCCCAAGTCCTTCTAGAAGGCTTTCCAAAAATATCCCAAGTAGTACTTTTTACTATTCATAACACCACTTTTTCGCGTCCGAAAAATCCGAAAATATTTCTGTGGGTCTTAGAATAATTCCAATACCCACTAAAATGATTTTGGGCGCGTTCCGAAACAATTTCGGATTAGTGATTTTCATCTGCGAAAAGCAACCTAAGCATTTCCGGCAGCTCCGAAATATTTCCGAAAAAAATATTTTATTATTTTCTCCAGAAAAAATCCAGAAGTTACCAGAACAATTCTGGCACCCTCCAAAAGTACCAGGTGCTTACCGAAACCTTTTCGGCTTAGTGGTTCACTCCGAAACAACTTTTCGGTTTTACCGAAACTATTCCGGTGTTCTCTCTCCGGAACTTTTCCGTTTTCTCCGAAACCTTTTCGGTGACTTTCTCTCAGACTCCCTGTCTAGTATTCAGCAGATAGATGACCCTTAAGCGTGTGACCCTATAGGTTCGGTGAAGTATAGACATGACCCAGAACGCTTTCCGATCAATGGTCAACATCGGAGCCGTGGACACCCATATTGACCCCTATACCCACACGAATAAATATTCGAGTGAACCTCCAGTTGCCGTGTGCTATTCCTGTTGCTTCGCGATATGTTACAAACACCCGAGGTGAGACTTATCGGCATCCCCGTGAATCAACAACTTGTCCACTATGCCAGTTACCTCGTTTCCGGTATTGTTCTCTTTTCTCGTTCCCGTGTTCCGGCATCCCTGTGATCAAATCACACTGTGTCTGGCCAGACGATGGTGGATACTGTAACACCGAGAGGGCCCGAAGAATATCTCTCCATCGACGGAGGAGCAAATCCCAATCTTGAGCTACCTAGTTCCTGGTCATACTTTTCCGTGAACCCGTAAGCCGCCGTAATAGCCACCCTTTTACAGATGACGTTTAACAAACCCCAAAGTTCACGAAGCAAGTACGAAGGAACTCGATACTCTCATGGTCTAAGGAATTATGAAAACGCTCAACTTTCTCTGTGTTATAATCCATTAACTGGTGACGAATGTATCTCATAGCATAACATCAATCTGGGTCGATTCAACACAAATGTTCTTCTAACATTGTGCCCTCAAAGTTGCCGGCATAGTAATGCCCATGATCAGGAAAACAGAACCATCATGCAACACTTGAGCTAGTCTTAGAGGCGAGACTAGGAATATATATTTTATCCGTTTATTATTCCACACGTGCATATGAGTCTTCCTCCGAGCCTCGTGGTTATTGCAGACTCGAGAACCATTGCAGTTATAGCATGGAATATAAACATAATTACAAACATGGAGATAAATAATAACATTTATTATTGCCTCTAGGGCATATCTCCTACAGACTCCCACTTTCACTAGAGTCAATAATCTAGTCAATGCTAATGCACTTTACACCTATGGCATACTGGTGTAAAATATGCTCCGCTTGTGGTATAGCCTGATGTCCAACGGATCTAACAACTTCAGCTCCGTGTGTATCTTTGCATATCCTCGCGTTTTCACGCTTTCACAAAAATCATATTTTGTGTGGACTCGGCTTTGTATATATGTGAATCACTGGTCGAACCTTGATTCCTCAGACTGAGCTATGGAGCAACTATCTTCAATAGTGTTCCATTGACCAAAGCCATCTTGGAACCATACTAAGTTCATGAATGAACTATATGATTCAACATCTTCTTTGTTGCTTCTAAAGCATCATCATACTCAGCCTTTGTTATAGAATTTGCCACAGTAACCTGTTTGGAACAATTCCAACTTACTGTGCCACCATATCGTGTATCACACAAAAACCCTTAACTTAGATCGAAAATCGCATGGAGCATTGATGAAGACTATATTGATGTAATTACTTACAACAAGCACTTCATAATCTCTTCTTGCGAGAAAACATGTCATCAGTGCTACTTTAGTACTCAATGACATTTTTCACTTTTGTCCCATGATCAGTACTTTGATCACTTTGGTATCTATACTCGCAACAACTTGGGAGTACTGGACATATCTGGTTGTTTTATATACCATGGAATACATGATTAATCCAAACACAAAAGTGTATGGAATATCCATCATGTATTTTTCTCATCAGTGTTTTAGGACACCGGGTCTTGCAAAAACTCTTTCCATGTGACTTCGGCAAGAATCACTCCTTGGCGTTTTTAACGCTAAACTGTTTTAGCATCTTGTCAATATGTATTTTGGCTTAGCCCTATTAGGCAATTATATCTCGTAGATAATTATGCCTAATATCAAGACTACTTAGCCCAAGCACTTCGTCGAAAAACTATTTTCAATGAAGTCTTAATTTGTGTCAAGAAATTTATATTATTTCCAATTAACAATGTGTTAGGCACACAAGGTTTTTAGAAATATTATTATGCTCCCACTTAATTTCTTGTAGCCACAAGCATCTTCGTTATCCATCGATGAAATCAAACTCTTTTGATTATTTCATCAAAAACGAAGATTCCAACTCCATTATGCTCTCTTTTGTCCATTGCAGGAACTCTGAAGTTTGCATACTTACTAGCATCCTCTGGACTGACAAAATACCTTGGACTGTATCTCCAAGGCAGTATTTCCATCTCATGGAAATCCTTTTGTCATCCATGTTTCATATCTCATGAATGAAATACGTATTAATTGCTAGTTTAACCCGAACCGACTTTAAGCATCGCTACGGAGAGACAATCTCGCCGTAGTTAATTCCTTGAAATTGTTATAAGCAACAAGTCGAGCTTTATGGATAAAACATTTTTATCCGTATCAGTTTATAGTTCCATTAATATTCGTTAGACTCTAAGTCTTCCGAATGGTCCATCAAGATACAATCTTGAATTACGTATATGGAAACTATCTCGGATTTGTATTGGCATTTAGCCAATTCCGGAGTCAGGGCCCATCATCGCTTCCTTGATTATCATAGGTATGTTGTTGTCTAACAACAATATCTCGTTTGCGCACCTGAGAGGTTTGCACGAGTTTTGCCTACGTGGATCATTTGCAAGTTTGACCGAAGTCCATACATCTCATGTAGAGGCTTCCGTATCAGTCGTAGTAGGAAACTCTGGAATCACTTCCAAGGTTCCTTTCCTTTGATCTGATGACGAAGATACTGTTATCTCGTCGAGTTGCACTGTCCTCCGACTCACCTTTTTGCAAGAACCATTCTCTTTAAAAGCATACCGTTCTTTGTGGCAAAACCTTTTGCCTCGGTATAGTGGTGGAGGAATTCCCAATAATTTGGGATAACCTACAAAGTAGCACTTGTCTGATTTGGAATAGGTTTGTAAACAGTTTACACAAGCCCCATATTCCAAATGTTAAGAAAAGATAAAACATGGTTGGGCGTACCATACCATGGCGTCATTTCAACAGACCTGATGGCGCTCCTTTCAGTGTAAAAGCCGCAGTCTCTAAAGCATTACATTAAAAGGGATAATGGCAAATTGATTTATGTCATCTTTGATCTTACCATGTCATAAATGGTTTGATTACATCTTCAAGGACATTCCACTTGCAGTGGTGTTCCGGGAGGTGCAAGTTATGAAAACTCTTTTCACAACTCATCAGACATTGGCTAAACTTGTAACTCAAAAATTCCTTTCTGCAATCGAATTGTAGAAACATAATTTTCTTGTCACAATAACTTTCACTTCATTTTTGAAAACCTTTCGAATGATTTCAAAAGATCCAGACTTACGTCTTATCAAGTAAATATCCATATATCTACTTGAGTCTTTTCTGAAGATAGATAAATCCACTACTAACAACATTTATCGGACTACACACATCAAATGTATGATCACCAATAAGTTTGTTGTTCGTTCCTCATGGCCTGTCAACGGTATTTCAGTCACTTAACTTTTCGGACGAAAGTTGCAAGTGTGAGATGATTCATAATCAAATGACTTCAAAATCCATCATTATGGAATTTCTCCATGCGGGTTTCTCCAATGTGACCAAATGCAGTGCCACACATATGTGGTATTCTTTTAGTCTTTCGACATTTAGCGTCATTGTTATGGATGTATCATATTACCATCAATATTCGTAACATACATCCCATCCCCGATGGAAGCATGGCCCTTTATGTTATTCATAATACTGAACAACAATTGTTCTTTTATGAACAACCTTCTTGCAACATACTTTATGCAATGGGCTAGAGTGTATAAAACTCTAAAACGAATTATGAAAATAAATACAGATGGTGATACACCGATGGAAGGTATAGTAACTTTTACTATGTTCCCAGCGCGTATCTAAACCTCATTACTGGCAAGTCTTTTAGGCCGTAGTGGTTCTTGCATCGAGTTGCAACAGAATGCAATCGAGCGGGTATTCTTGTGATCAACTTTTAATCATAATACCCAAGAATTATGGACTAACTGTTTAATCACAATTCCCAAGAACTATTTATTTTTTACCAGCCTTCCATACATCAATAACTTTCATGACTTTTATACATGAGCTGGACATTCCAGTCTTCTTTCTTTTTGCCCTTATACTTTTAACAGTTTAACTTTCAATATATTTCTCCTACTCTCAGAAGAAGCACCCAACTTTAAGAGTGGCGTTAGCCCCGGACTTCCTAGGCGTGTGAGTCATACTAACACCCTTGGGACATTTCCTTTCTCTTTAAGTTGTTTGTTTTATTCACCTTCATCATATGACAGGCGTTCTTCTGGATCCCTCTCTTATCAGTCAAATGCCCAGTAAACACTTTACTAATACTTTGCAAACAAATGTTGCTTTGGATATCTCATATCTTTTAGCCTTTGTCTGTATCTGAAAACAATTTTCAGTTCCATGAATATTACATAACTATCCCAAAACTTGTGAAGTTCGGGTTTTATGGAAGCAAACGTATTGCACTTGACCACAATGGAATTCTAGCTTTTGGATCGAAGGATGAGAGTCACATCATCCATAGCATTAGCGGGAGGACACCGAAAGCATGCGATAGGACAAAATCCTTCTCGGCACTCTTGAGGACAATCCTCACATTACGTTACCAACCGTAAAGTTTTGACCAGATATTTAACAGCTTATTCAAATTTAATAGGGAAGGTGGAAACACGAGCCATTATTCTACAACTATTATGCAAATTATACTTAGACAATGTTCATAATTAATTGCACTCAGAATTAAACAAGTTAATTCTAAAATGCGCTCCCACTCAAATCAATATCTCTCAAAATTGATTATGAGTGATTCAAGATCCAAATATCAATACAACACCATAGAATCATCATCTCATGACGAGGATTTTGATTTGGTAGGCCAACTTGCCGATCACATCTCTATGTGACTCTTGTTCATCTTTCGATGCGTGTGTTCCGAGCTCAGGACGATCCTGCCATGAACATCAAGACAACCAAGTGATCTTGCTGCGAGGTCTGACCTCACCCGCCTTACATTTCTCCAGTCGTTCGTACCCATGCATCCATGGCGCACCCCGAAAGGATAGATGCTGTGACGGTGCTACATTTGGGAGAACACTAACTACTTGATATTTTAAGTGAGAGATCACCCTAATAAAAAGCGACTACCGCGCAATCAAGAAGGGTGCAACTTAAGGGATAAACATCTCAGGTAATTCATAATTGCATGATATGGTATAGCCCCTTCTGACGGAGAAGTCAAGTATTTTCTTCGTCTTTGGCATTTGCGTCGGAGTTCACCTTCGCGAAGTTTGCCACCACCTTGTCGATGCACCAAATAATATTGCTATCTCTATAGCTAATAAAATAAGTGCATTACATAAGGTTGACTCGCAGGTCATTAAAGTGACAATCATATGGCTCCAGCCATCATGTCGAATCATGACACGCAGGTCATGTTAATAAATTTACATTATATAGTCATCTCATACATAATCAAATTAATATGAGCTTTGCTATACCACATCACATGCACATCCTGCAAAACCAAGTTAGACGCCTCTAATCGGTTTAGGAATTTTTTTATTTTACGTGGCTTCTAAGGTTTCAACCAAACCGCAGCTACCAACGTTTTATCATCAAGTATGATTATTCAAGTTGCTAGATTAACATCGCGGGGTGTATGAAGCACGAGATAATAAAGTCTCGAACCCCATACTGAACTTCGTCATACGCGTGATCCCCGTGCAGATCATATCTGCATTGCCCTTTAGTCTGCGAAATTTCTTCTTTCTCTAACTACGGTGGAATTCAACGAACTGTTAGCACTTCTTTGATCAATCAGGATCGCAAATTGCCAGAACTTTGAAACTCCACCATACTGTTATCGACATCAGAAATATGCAAATTCTAGGGAAGCAACAAGAACATCGAGTAACAGATTTCATCTGCCACCCGCATAAATAATTTTCAGCAATAGATCTAATCTACTCCAAAATTATATTATGCAATACCCATACATCTCTATGTATTCTAGATCGCAACATGCATCTACACATAGCACAGCTCTAATACCACTGTAGGGGAACGCAACAGAAAACAAAAATTTCCGCACTACGAACACGCCCAGGACCACTATGGGGACTGCATACAAGGTTTTGATCTGATCATTACCGACTCGTAGCGCAGCGGAAGTAGAGTCGATGTAGATCGTCGGTGCAGATCCCCGCAGCTAGGATTTACAACCTCCCAACCGCGAGGATGTTCTCCCTCGTCTGCTCCTCGAACAACGCTCCAGGAGGCGGTCGGACAGTCCCTCGGACGGTGTCACGGACAGCCCTTCGGGAGGCCCCTCGAAACTCGATCGGTAACTCGGACAGCCCTTCGGGAGGACCCTTGAAACTCGAACGATAATTTTGACAGCCCTTCGGGCAAAAGATCGAAACTACGACCTCTCTACGGGGTTGCACACATACGGTGTCAGCTATCCGACAGGGCTTCGCCGTCCAGAACTAGTTCCTGCCGGAACCTAGACAGCCTTTCGGCTCTACGAAACTATTTCGCTGGGAGGGAGAGAGAAAGCCAGATCATGCATGGCATTTGTATAGAACTCAAGGGAGAGCTTGGATCAAGGATATGGGGCTGCCCTCACACCTCTATTTATAGGAAACCCAAGGGGGCTTTCTTGGCTCCCAAGTCCTTCTAGAAGGCTTTCCAAAAATATCCCAAGTAGTACTTTTTACTATTCATAACACCACTTTTTCGCGTCCGAAAAATCCGAAAATATTTCTGTGGGTCTTAGAATAATTCCAATACCCACTAAAATGATTTTGGGCGCGTTCCGAAACAATTTCGGATTAGTGATTTTCATCTGCGAAAAGCAACCTAAGCATTTCCGGCAGCTCCGAAATATTTCCGAAAAAAATATTTTATTATTTTCTCCAGAAAAATTCCAGAAGTTACCAGAACAATTCTGGCACCCTCCAAAAGTACCAGGTGCTTACCGAAACCTTTTCGGCTTAGTGGTTCACTCCGAAACAACTTTTCGGTTTTACCGAAACTATTCCGGTGTTCTCTCTCCGGAACTTTTCCGTTTTCTCCGAAACCTTTTCGGTGACTTTCTCTCAGACTCCCTGTCTAGTATTCAGCAGATAGATGACCCTTAAGCGTGTGACCCTATAGGTTCGGTGAAGTATAGACATGACCCAGAACGCTTTCCGATCAATGGTCAACATCGGAGCCGTGGACACCCATATTGACCCCTATACCCACACGAATAAATATTCGAGTGAACCTCCAGTTGCCGTGTGCTATTCCTGTTGCTTCGCGATATGTTACAAACACCCGAGGTGAGACTTATCGGCATCCCCGTGAATCAACAACTTGTCCACTATGCCAGTTACCTCGTTTCCGGTATTGTTCTCTTTTCTCGTTCCCGTGTTCCGGCATCCCTGTGATCAAATCACACTGTGTCTGGCCAGACGATGGTGGATACTGTAACACCGAGAGGGCCCGAAGAATATCTCTCCATCGACGGAGGAGCAAATCCCAATCTTGAGCTACCTAGTTCCTGGTCATACTTTTCCGTGAACCCGTAAGCCGCCGTAATAGCCACCCTTTTACAGATGACGTTTAACAAACCCCAAAGTTCACGAAGCAAGTACGAAGGAACTCGATACTCTCATGGTCTAAGGAATTATGCAAACGCTCAACTTTCTCTGTGTTATAATCCATTAACTGGTGACGAATGTATCTCATAGCATAACATCAATCTGGGTCGATTCAACACAAATGTTCTTCTAACATTGTGCCCTCAAAGTTGCCGGCATAGTAATGCCCATGATCAGGAAAACAGAACCATCATGCAACACTTGAGCTAGTCTTAGAGGCGAGACTAGGAATATATATTTTATCCGTTTATTATTCCACACGTGCATATGAGTCTTCCTCCGAGCCTCGTGGTTATTGCAGACTCGAGAACCATTGAAGTTATAGCATGGAATATAAACATAATTACAAACATGGAGATAAATAATAACATTTATTATTGCCTCTAGGGAATATCTCCTACAGCAACCACTCTGTGAGTAGTAGATGGCAACTCCTTCATCAAGACCACCTCGTGAGAACCGGACTTGACAGATTGGAGAGTAGGTTATCTTACGGTCTTCGGACAGGAGCACTATATAGGTCTGGGATTCAACCATCAAGGAAAACATGTCAGATTCGTCGTCTTTGAACTTTTAGAAACAATATTACCCCAACAAAGTCTTTGTGTCCTGTTAATAAACCTGAGAATCTCATGACACAGTTAGACCACAAATTCCGTATTATATTCAACACCAAAACCATAAGATAGGAAATGTCCTTTCAATCCCCCCCCTTTTTGCTGGTTGATGACAATACGCGGATTTGCAACAAGGATAAAATGGGAAACACATGATCTGCAAAATATAGACGGGCTCCCCCTAGATGTATGCACCATCGAAGATAGCCTCTGAAAAGCAAGGTGCATACCCTAAGATCAACACTCCCCCTATGTTTTTTGGACCAACCGCTATTGCAGAATAGACAACAATTAAGTGTAGCAAAGCGGAACAAGATAGAAAGTGAGAAAATGATAGGGAACAAGAGATAAAATCTCACACAAGATACATGTAGCATGTTGACGAGGGGGTGACCCCACGACTCCTACGGATGAGGGTACCCGGTGCATATCAAGACAGAACGCCCGCCGAAAGCCTCAATCGGCCCACGACTAGCCCACTCGAGGCACCGATGTAGGAGTCCTGGACGACTATGGAAGCTACGACTTGGCGCCCAAGGCCAAAGCTAGATTAGGAAACTACCTTTGTAACCCTAGATGGACTCCTTGCGACCCAGCCTAGTATATAAAGGCTGGGAGAGGGGACGTCTAGGGAATCGAATATCCAAGCAACACCTCCGGGCCTGAGCGAACTCGCCTCGACCTCCACTGTAATCGCCTCCATCATAATACAATCGAGTAGGAAGTAGGGGTTTCACCGATCGAGGGCCTTGAACCTTGGTAAATCCGTGTCTCCTATTAGCCGACGAGTATCGCCAACCTGCACAACACCTCTACGATCTAACCCAGGGTTCCTAACCATGGGACTTGCCGAGGTTAATCCTCGTCAACTGGCATCGACCATGGGGAAGACGCGGGTTGGAATCACGATCTCGGAGGTCCCGTCATCAGCAAGCCACAACTCGAGGACTCGAGAAAGATTCACCCCACTCGATGAACTCAAGTTCATCGCAAGCCTCTCCGTCGCGCCACCAAGATCGCTCGACCAGCAACTGTGCCAAGATCAATCTTTTGGCGACTACCAAAGTCGCACCCGGCGGAAAAGAACTCGACGACTCAGAAGGCGAGCACAAGCCGCAACCGCGAAGCCAGCTATGGCGCCAGAACAAACGCAGGAAGTCCACATTGAAGTCTCACTCGAGGAATCTCCACACGGCGCAGCAGCTCCAACCGCTACCCGAACACCCGCCGCCTCCCGGATACCCGCCACAACACACGACGATGACTCCGAAACTCAATCCAGCTAATACTACGACCCCGACCGAAGACCAGACGAATTTTCCAAGATGATCCACAACTAATTGATTAATGACGGAATCGAGCTCGATCCAAGATTCCACTCCCGCACAGAAGATCACTCGCAGTCGTTCCGCACCGCAAGAAGAAGAAGGCACGCCGGCTCCAGCAAACTCACAGCCAAAAAGCAGCTAGATGGACCCTGCACAATCCATTGTTTCGAAGACGATTGGGGACGCATCAGATCAAGCCACACCCTAAGGAGTTGTCGGTTGTTTACTGAACTCTCCAACATGCTGAAGGAAGAGAAGCAACACAAAGCCAAGCGGGCTCGAGAGGCAGCACAACCACCAGCACCTAACTCATCAGAGAAGTACCCGCCATCCCATGGACGAGTCTGCATGATCCAAGAAGGACGACCATCAAGGGCAAAGCAGGAGGCACACAATTTGCAAGCTCGAGCAGCCGAAGACTTATTGATGCAAGAAACATATCACCTATACGGCTCAGAAACCAACATCACTTTCTCGCAAGATGACCACCCTCCCGCAATTCCGAGGCCAGGGCACGCGTCGTTAGTCCTCGAATCTCACATTGGCGACTACGACATGGACAGAGTATTCATGGATGGGGGCAACAGCCTAAACATCATCTTCACCAGCACCTTGCGCAAGATGCTAATCCCACGATTAGTCTGAAAAAAATCAGGTGTCATACTCTACGGCGTAGTTACAGCTGAAGCAGCCTCCTCCCTGGGATCAATCGAGCTCAGCGTCATCTTTGGCAGCAAGGGCAACTTCTCAAGAAAAATCCTCAAGTTCGAGGTACTCGACCTGCAGTCCCAATACGATGCCATACTCGGCCGCTTGCATTCGCACAATTCATGGCAGTCCAGCATTAAGCGTACCTCAAGCTCAAGATGCCAGGGCCCTCAGGGGTCATCACGGTCAACGGAAATTTTATCAAATCAGACTAATGCGAGCGAGACTTTCATAAAGTCTCTGACACGTTTGGAGCACAACAACAGCTCGAAGAGATAGCCATGGTGGTGGACAAGAGCGTTTTCCTGTTAGCAAGCAGAAGCGAAGCAAAGGAATTCACTCGCGACTTCAGCGTCGACAGCGACACAGTCAGCCATCAGGTGCACCCAACAGACTTAGACAAGACCGTTCGAATCTACGCTCACCTACCAAAATATCAAGCAATAGCCCTCATGTCTTTCCTCCGCAGTGGAATTTTTTTCCTGGTGCCCGGCTAACATGCCCAGAATACCACGAGAGTTCGTAGAGCACGCACTGCAAATCTACCCAAACACCAAACCAGTAAAACAGACGCTACGCAGATTCTCTGAACCCAAGCGCAGAGCCATTGGAGAAGAAGTCAACCGACTACTCGACGCACAATTCATCCGGGAGACGAAGAAAGCCACCTGGGTTGCAAACCCAGTCCTGGTACATACAAAGGACAACGACATACTCCGCATGTGCGTCGACTATGGGCCCGTCAACAAACACTGCCCAAAGGACCACTTCCCTCTCCCGAGGATAGACAAAATAATTGACTCTACCGCAGGATGCGACCTCCTGTCCTTCCTCGACGCCTCCTCCGGGTACAACCAAATCAGGATGAAGGAGTAAGACGAAGAGCACACCTCATTCATCACCCCCTGTGGTGTATTCTGCTATAAGACAATGCCTTTTGGATTGAAAAACGTTGGAGCCACGTACCAGCGTATGATGCAAGCATGTCTAAGGGACCAAATCTGCAGAAACGTCCAAGTCTAGGTCGACGACATCTTCGTCAAAACATACAATGCAGGCACACTAGTCGACGACCCCCGAGAGACTTTCGCAGCACTCAACAGATATAGGATCAAGCTCAACCCAAAAAAGTACATGTTCGGCGTCCCATCCGGAAAACTGCTCGGGTACATGGTCTCCGCCCGAGGAGTCGAATCCAACCCAGAGAAAGTGAAAGCACTCGCAAGGATACAGGAACAAGTCGACATCAAGGGTGTTCAACAACTCACCGGAAGACTCGCCGCCCTGAGCCGCTTCATGAGCAGGTTGGGAGAAAGGACCTTGCCATTTTACCAATTGCTCAGGAAAGGAGGAAAATTTGAGTGGACCGAAGAAGCCCGGAACACATTCGCGGACCTAAAGAAGACACTCTCAACCCCGCCAATCCTGGTAGTGCCAAAGGAGCGAGAACCCCTATACCTCTATATAGCGGCGCGCAGCAGCGTGGTTAGCACCGTGCTCATCGTCGAGTGCAAAGAAGAAGGCAAAGTGCAAAGCATACAAAGGCCAATCTATTACCTCAGCGAGGTTCCCACAAAGTGTCAGCAACGGTACCCGCACTACCAAAAGCTCGTGTATGCCATCGCCATGATATCATAGAAAGTAACGCGTTACTTCGAGGAGCACCTCATCACGGTCATGAGCAGCGCACCGCTCGCCGACATCCTTAACAAACCAGGAGCAACAGGTCGAGTTGCCAAGTGGAACATCGAACTCAGCCCCCGTGACATGCAATTCAAGCACCCAACAACAATCAAGGCCCAAGTACTCTCGGATTTTCTGGTCGAGTGGATTGAAGTACAAACACCCGGTCCTCCAGACCTCTCCAACTTATGGAAAATGTTCTTTGACGGGCTTAAAAGGCACCAAGGGGCTGGAGCAGGCGTTGTGCTCATCTCACCCAAAGGAGATAAGCTCAAATATGTACTCCAGATCAACTTCAGCAAGGCGTCAAACAACGAAGCAGAATACAAGGCACTATTCCACGCATGCGCCTGGCAAAGGCTTGCGACGCAACCCGCCTCGTAATCTATGGCGAATCCAACCTCGTTGTTCAAAAAGCAATGAAGGACTGCAAAGAGGTCGCAGACAACATGTCAGCCTACAAGAAGCTCTACAACACCCTGGAAGGAGAATTCGACGGGTGTGAGCTCAACTGCATCACCAGAGCATACAACATAGAGGCAGATGAGCTTGCAAACATCGGATCAACCCGAGGACCAGTTCACCCAGGAGTTTTCCTCGAGAGCATAAGCCAAATATCAATCAAAGTCAAGACGCTCGCGCCAAAAGCTGTCGTAGAAGCCGGCAACCCAATCAAGCCGGCACAAGTAGCAGCAGCAAACCCTGCTGCCGACGAAGATGAAGGAAACAACGCAGAAGAAGAGGCAGAACCAGCGGCACCCGAAGCCCAACTTGGATAAGACCCTTCCTCAGATTTTAGATTCAAGGCACCTGGCCCAGGATGTCGCAGAGGCCCGACACATCAGCCGACGATCCAAGACGTTCACCATAATCAACGGACATCTCTACAAATGCAGCATCTCTCAAGTACTCCAAAAGTGCACCGAGGAGGAAGATGGCAAAGGCCCTACTACTCGAGATCCATGAAGGCACTTGCGGACACCACACGAGCAGTCGCGCTCTAGTGGCCAAAACCTTTCGAAAAGGGTTTTACTGGCCAACCACAATGCGAAATGCAGAAGACATCGTGCGATGCTGCATCGATTGTCAAAATTTTGCCAGCAGGCCCCATGCACCCGCATCAGAACTCAAAACTATACCGCTATCTTGGCCTTTCACCACCTGGGGACTTGACATGGTAGGCCAGCTCAAGAAATCTGCAAAAGGCGGCAGAACGCACCTTCTAGTAGCAGTCGATAAGTTCACCAAGTGGATTGAAGCAATGCCAATCACCAGCTCGACAACCCTCACAACAGTCAACTTTATCAAGTCAATCATCTTCCGATTCGGGGTGCCACATAACATCATCATGGACAACGGAACAAACTTCACAGCAGCAGAATTCCTGAACTTCTGCCAGGAGCTCCGTATCAAGATCAATTATGCATCAGTCGCGCACCCACAGTCCAACAGCCAAGTAGAAAAAGCAAATGGCCTAGTATGTGGGGGAATCAAAAAGCGGCTCCTCGCACCACTCGAGCAGGCCGCAGGCAACTGGATAGAAGAGCTTCCCGCAGTCTTATGGAGCTTGCGCACCACCCCCAACGCTTCAACCCAATACACGCCATTCTTCCTGGTGTATGGGGCAGAGATCGTGCTACCACATGACCTCAAATTTTGAGCTCCCCAAGTAACGCAGTACGAAGCAGAAGAGGCAGAAGACGCACTCGAAGATGACAAATACATTGAGGACGAGGCCAGAGACATAGCCCTGACAAAGTCAGAAGGATACCAAGATAAGCTATGCACTTACCAAAGCAGCCGCCTGCGAACAAGAACCTTCCGTGAAGGTGACCTCGTTCTTTGACTAATACAAGAAAAGGTCCACAAGCTTGCCCCGCAGTGGGAAGGACCATTTATAGTCTCGGAGGTCATAGGAGGAGGCGCATACAGACTGGAGAACCCGGAGACCAACGAGGACGTGGGAAATCCGTGGAACGTGGAAAACTTGCACCTCTTCTACCCATAGACTACTCATTGGCACTTTCGCCTAGCAGCGCAAATATCGGCAGCACCACCGATTGGCAACCCATGTAAAAACTTGAAGCAATAAAGGATGTGTTTCCCAAACGACACTACTTAAGCACTCGGGGTCTTGAGCGTAGAATCTCCCCCCCCCCCCGAGAGATGCTTCTCGCTTACGTGACGATACTAAAGCACTCGGGGGCTTGAGCGCAGACCCCCCCGCGAGACGCTTCTCGCTTACGCGACGATACTACCTTATGCACTCGGGGGCTCGAGCGCAGACTCCCCCCGAGAGATGATTCTCGCTTACGCGGCGATAATACCTTAAGAACTCGGGGGCTCGAGCATAGAATCCCCCGAGAGACGCTTTTCGCTTACGCGACGATACTACCTTAAGCACTCGGGGGCTCGAGAACAGACTCCCCCCGAGAGATGTTTATCGCTTATGCAACGATACTACCTTAAGCATTCGGGGGCTCGAGCGCAGACTCCTCCCGAGAGACGCTTTTTGCTTACGCGAAAATACCACTTAAGCACTCGGTGGCTCGAGCGCAGACTCCCCCTGAGAGACGCTTCCCGCAACAATACTACCTAAAGCACTCGGAGCATGAGCGCAACATCCCATCAAGGCGTTTTCACGATGCTATTACTTTTTCAAGCCCAAAGTTCCTCCGTCACGATGACAATAGTCGCTTTTCTACACTCGAAGATTCAAGTACGGGCTCGCTTCTTGAAGAAAAGAAACTCTCATTCAAAAGTTCAGTACAATCTATGCCTGAAATCAAGGATAAAAACATCTATTGGACAGAATAATTTTTTCAGTCTTCACCCGATCACAAGTGATCACCCAAAGACTCGGGGGGCTACTCCCATCAGGAGCGCTGACGCGCACCCGATGAATTTTACAATTCCATTACAAACGCAATATGGACGAGCATGGAAGAGTACTTTGAGCTTATGTCCAAATTTACAAATCGAACATAGCCTCGGGGGCTACTCCCATCGGGAGCGCTGCCGCGCACCCGATAATATGAACGTACACGAGAGACATAAGCGCTCGAAGACAGTTCTCATTACATATCAGAGGGACACAGGGTCAAAGTACATCAAGACAACTTCCTTTAAAAGCACTCGAAGATAGGTTCCGTTACAGGCACTCGAAGACAGTTCCAGTTACATATCAGAGGGGTACAAGGCCCAGCACTCAAAGACAAAAATTTTGATACACTCTAGGGATTACAAGACCATGCACTCGATCAGCTGCCATATTCCAAGGGACCATAAGACCAACCATCACAACGAATTATGATTTTTACATGTGTGCTCATGCTGAGATAATTGGTACTTTGGTCCACATCTTGACGAGCATCATCACATACAAAGTAAACCTAAGTCTACAAGGACCAGCTCGTCGTCTTCCTGAGCTTGATGACCTTGCCTATCGGCGCACCCGCTTGATCGGTGGCTTAATGTACGAGTCCTCCCTAGAACTAGAAGAGCAAGCACCACCAGTCGAGGAGTTGGCAGAAGACGAAGCCACAGGAGAAGAAGCCGAAGTACCTGTCATGGGATTAACACAGTAGATGTCCGAGTCATCGAACTTGTAGTGAGGCCTTTGCTGCGAAGTGGTATCGAGGAGAGAGTCGACATAGACACGACACTCGATGATTTACCCAGGTTTCGGCCCCTCTTTGTGCTCGAGGTAAATACCTACTCTTGCTTCTTATTATTGAGGGGTTTCCGGTTTGTCGAAAGGACTAGGCGGCTTTGGGATTACAAGGGTTTTCCGGTTCGTAACTTGTGTCTCGAGGAGATCTAGGTTACGAGTCGTGCGTTGGTGGTTTTTGTGTTGAGTTCAGAGTTGATCCTGGCGCCCCGAACCCTCGGCTTATAAAAGTGCCGGGTCCAAGAGTCCAGGGATCCGATTCCTACTTGAGGTGGAATCCTATTCTATGTCTACTTTAAAAATATGCTACGCGCTATACAAGGTAAGTCGAATTCCTTCTTGATCTTCAAGCTTGTCTTCTTGGCGCATCTCCCTCTGGGCTAAGTCTTGTCTTCGTGGGTGTTCAAGTATAAGCCGGCCCAAAAGGTTGTGATGCAATGTCGGGTTATGGGCTTGATCCATCCCCCCGACATTAGCCCCCAGAATTGCTATGATGGTTTATTCTTCATGGCAATCTTCGGTTGCTTGGTAGATCTTCACAGTGTCGGCTCTTATAGTCGAACCGACTTGAGTCTTCAAGAAATGTTATGTCGGCTTGCGCTTTTAAAGAACTGACACCGACTTATACTTCGAGGAGCTGACGCCGGCTCGTGCTTCGGGATCTGACACCGGTTTGTGCTTCAGGAAGCTGACGCCGACTCATATTGATTTGCTTGGTTAGTCAGCTGAATCCGATTTCCATTATCACTAATATTATTGCATTTTTGTATTCGAATAGTTTTATCCCGATTGTGGCGGCGCAATCAATGCCCTGTTAGATTTGCTCCGAAAATCGACGGATTTCCTGTCGTTAGCCAACAGTGCACGGCGCCTCGGGTTTTAGGCCGTTTTTCCTTTATAAATACGGGCTCCCCCCTACCCGTTGGGTATTTATCTCATTCCCCTTTCTCTTCTTCTTCTTCCTCAAGCCAGAGACCGAGCGCAAAGTTCCTCACCGCCGTTCTTCGAGCCGTCGGACCTTGGAGCCAACGACAGAAGTTCTGGGCCGTGCCACTCCGGCGCGTCGTCCAGGTATGCTTCGCTCCATCTCGACATTATGAACTTTTCGCTCGTTGCCATTACCGTAGCGCCTCGAGCTTTTCCATAGATCGGTTTCTAATAATGATAGATGCATAGTGCATGTCCGTTGATAAGTTTTTTGCTCCCTAGGTGATTCACATGATGCATAATCTCATCGCAAGCTATCTGTTGCGATGCATATCTCCGCCGCTTTCCGCAGTCTTTTGGTAGATCTATATTTAACCTGTTTCTAGGTTTTGTTAGATCTGTCCGTTTTCCGGTAGATTGCGAAATCTGTTTGTGCAGATATAAGCCGGTTTTCACCTGTCTTAGTAGTTTTTTAGCCGGTGCCGACTCTTGTCCTATATTCGTAGCTAGATTGCCTCCTTTAATAATTTCTTTACTCGTTTAGATCCGAGTCACCTGTCATGGTTAAAACCAGCGCCCCGGATAGGGGTGGGAAGGCAACAGCTGGTCGAAGTCGGCCCCCCGTTAAGAAGAACACCTCAGAGGCCAATTGGGGGCCGATTCTTGTCGCCGAAAAGAAGTTGAAGGAATTAGAGGAGGAAGGTCTCCTTCCTTCTCAAGAAGAGATAAAATGGCGTGTTCCTGGTAATGAAAGCCAGCCAACGCCTAAAAAGGGCAAGGTCATTGTCTTTGCAGATCATGTGACTCGGGGGGTTTCGGCCTCCCGGGTCCAGATTTTTCATAAGTGTGTTGCATAATTATAAGTTGCATCCGCAAGATTTGAGCGCCAATTATTTTCTCAATAAATATCACTTTCAAGTCTTCTGTGAGGTTCATCTGCAGAGGAGACCATCTCTCGGTCTTTTTGCCGAGTTTTATTATTGCAAGAAATAGACTGAACAGAGTGGTGGCCAGGCTTTGGAATGTGGAGGCATCACTATTCAGAAGCGTGCCAATACTATTTTCCAGCTCCTAGACCGGCCAGCAAAGTTAAGGATTGGCAAAGGTCATATTTCTACTGCACCGTGAATCTTTCCCCCACATATGAGATGGTGAAGAAGAACAAGCCGCTCATTTCTCGGCTCAGGGCTTTATTATCTCATGGACTAGCCGGCAAAGATCTGGTCCGGTGTTGGGTAGGTTGGCAGACTCAACCTCTTAGCAACAGGGACCGACTTATGTGCAAGTATAATGGGAGAGGAGATCCGATGTGCTTTGCACAAAACAAATTGACCTCTGTCACTCTGGCGACTTATTGAAAGAAGTTTGTTGCCGAGAAGATTGAAGACCTTAAAGAAGATGGTCTTGCCCCTTTTTATGAAGGCAACCCGGCTCCCCCAGTATGTCTTTTTCCTTTGGCCTTTTACTTGTCGTCTTATTGTCTAAAGATGTTAATCTTCCGTCTTCTTCTTTTGAGGATGATTCCTACTTTTGGGCTGCCGGTCAAGATCTTGAGTCTGAAGAAGAGGAAGAGGAGGACGAAGTTTCAGAAAGTGAGAGTAACCCGGTAAGTATATCTTTGTTTTCGTTTTTATTCCGGCTACGTCTTTTCACTTTCTTTTCTTCTTATGGAATGACCCGGAGGACAATGAAGAGGTAGAGGTCCGAGTTTCTCATTCCAAGGATGAGACGAGCAAGAAGGCCAAGGTTCCTAATCAGCCGGTATTCTTTATGTCCGGCTTTCTGTAATAGTCTGATTGTAAGTCGGGTGCTCACATCTTTCTTTTTGTAGGAACAAGGCCAGAAGAGGCATACTCTAAGTTCTGACTCGGGGGACCCTTTTTTGGTTTTGGTAGATCCACCTCGTAATGTTAAAAACAAGCCGACCAATCTTGCTACTCCTCCTCGTCAATCTGACGTCTTTATTGGAGATGCTGGGCAAGCCTGCGGCTCTGATGATGGTACTCCATCTTCTGAGGGGTCGTCACTCCCAGCTGATTTTGTTGTCAATCTGGGGTATGTATTTTCTTTGCTTGATTGCCGATTTGCCTCTTGTATAGTATTTGACAAGTTTTGATATCCTCTTTGGGAAGAACTCGGCTTGATTCCATGGTTGTCGATGATTCGAAAGAGCAAGTTGTGCTTCCAAAGGCGGCGCCCGAGGTCCTTGTTTCTGAAGCTCTGGAGAAGGCCGGCTTGGATGAGTCGGGCCCTTCTAACCTGCATAAAGGGTTATCTCCTGATGCCGGTTTGGAGAAACCGGCGTATGATGTTGCTTCGACAGTTGTTCCGGCTTCTTCCAAAGGGAAGGAGGCCGATGATTCTGAAGTGGTTATCACAGAGACCCGTCAAGGCGCTCCTCCTTCCCAGGATGTCTTGGAAAAGGTTATAGATGATAAGAGGCAGGTTATGAATCGAAATTTTTGGGTGTATTAATGAGAAGACTTCCGTTAACGAGTTTTATAATCAGTTCGTGATTTATATGACTGAGCAGCACAACATTGTCGCCCATCTTTATCGGAGATATGAGGTATTTTTTCTTTGCCGAGTTCGATTTAGTATGTCTAAATCGGCTTTATGTTATTGATATGCCTTTATAGCCCCTTAGGTCGTCATGTTATTTTGCAAATCATGGCGGGTTATAAGAGTCCCCAAACTTGAGCTATAATATCTTCTGTATTGTAGCCCCCATGAGTCGTTTTACCATACTTGATGGTGTGACGAGTCATGAGTGTAGCTATTTGAACTGTAGTCCTCTTAAGGTCGGCAATTAGTTATCTTTTGAGTATGCCGATTTAAATCGGAGTTGTAGCCCCCATGAGTCGGTACGCTTAATTGGTGGCGTGCCGAGTCATGTATTTTGAATTTTGAGCTGTAGCCCCCATGAGTCGATATGCCTACTTGGTGGCGTGTCGAGTCATGTATTTATAATTTTGAGCTATAGCCCCCATGAGTCGGTATGCCTACTTGGTGGCGTGTCGAGTCATGTTTTTAGAATTCTTGAGCTATAACCCTTATGATAATCTGCTTTTTAGCAGGCCATTACTTTGGAAGCCGGCCAACAGAATGCTCAGCAGAAGGAGCAGCTTGCGGCTGAATCAACCAAGCTGAAAGAAGCTGATGAGGTGAATAGCCGTCTTCAATAAATTTTCAAGAAGAAGGACGCCGAGTTGGAGGCAATGAAGGTGAGTCTGACCGAGACCAATAATGACTTGTAAAAGGCCTTGGATGACATCGCGGCTGCTAAGCAAAAGCAGAAAATTACTGAGGCGAAGCTCATGACACTTCAAAATAGTGTGCGCTGATTCGTGTCATCCCTCTTTGGTAAGCCGGTTTAAAGTGCTTCCTTCTTTTATTATCCAGCTGTTATTGCTACTGACTTGTGTTTGTTTTTTCAGGCAAAGAGCATGAAATTGTGAAGGAGTCGGCCGGCAAACAGTTATCTGGCAGCTTCTCCCTCGTCAAGCAATTGTTTGAAGGTGTCTGCAAACTTATAAGTTTGACACAGCCATTGCCGGAAGGCATGAAGAGGATCACTCATGTCATGGAGTGATACGTCCAAAACGTATCTATAATTTCTGCTTTCTCCATGCCTCTTTTGTGTGATATTGCTATGATATTGATGAACTTCCATACACTTTTGATCATATTTGGACTAACCTATTAACTCAGTGCACGCCAGTGCCAGTTCCTGTTTTCTATTGTTTTTCTATTTCAGGTTTCCCCCTTATTAAAAGTGCCAGAAAAATTCCGGGAAAAATATAGGAAAAATCAGCGTACCGGAAGCTTCGCGACGAGCCCAAGAGGGGCCAGAGGGGAGCCAGAGGGCGCGCCCAGGCCCCTGGCCGCGCCAGGGGGGCGCCTGGAGCCCCTGGCCCACCTCTGGCTGCCCCCTTTAGCCTATTTATTCCCCGTGACGAGAAACCCTCGGGGACAAAACCCTTTTTCACGATCTCTCCTCTGTTTCGCCGCCGCCGCGCTTCCAAGATCGGGAGCACCAGAAGACCTCTTCCCGGCACCCTGCCGGAAGAAGGAATCACCTCCGAGAGCTTCTCCACCACCATGGATGCTTCCCGGATGAACCGTGAGTAGTCCACCTTGGACCATGGGTCCATGATCAGTAGCTATGTGATGTTCTCCTCCCCTCTTTGTTCTTCATGTATTAGACCTCGTGAGCTGCCCTACATGATCGAGGCACATATGTAATCTTTCTGCTGTTGCTATGCTGAGTTTGCTGGGATCCGATGGATTATGAGATTATGTTCAGATTGTGATTGAGTTATATATTTGATTCTCTTCTATTATATTTATGTTCTTGAGTAACTCTTGCATGTCCTCCGTTGCTGTTTATTGCTTTGGCCAAGTAGTAGGTAGTGACTCCAAGAGGGAGCGTTATGCATGATTGTGGGTTCATGCCCCCCGATGACTAGCTTGAGTGATAGAAACATGAGTCTAGGGGATGTGTTGTTGCCACAAGGGGGAAAACAACGGTGCTTGTACTTGCGGGTGCAAGGATTGTTTACTTTACGCAAAGTTCTTTAATGAAGTTGTCCGTTGCTTTGAGTTTAAACTTTGGGTGGTATTCGCAACTTAATACCAGCGAGATGTTCTGGATAGATATCTCAAGGTGGATGATTAGTGCGTAGATGCAGATGGATTTCAGTCTACTTGTCTTGGCGTACCGCCCGTGCTTTTGAGCCTCTTCCTTTCTGTTTTTCATAATTAGCATTGGTTTGCGCACATAATCCTGTCAATTGCCCAGCTGTAATTTGTTTACCTCGCATGGCTATTTTATTGTCTTTTGGGAGAGAGACTTCACTAGTAAACATAATAGGATCCCGGTCCATATTCCTCATACTGTTTACATCTTCAATTTACTTTCAGTATTTACTTTTCCGTAGCTATCACTATCATTATTATCCCATGCGTTTTATCCTTTGTAAACAACAAGGCCGGACGAATTGACAACTCCTCTGTACTCGTTGGGAGAAAAGCTATCTGTTGTGTGTGCAGGTCCAGGTGAAGTAAGCAACCTTAGGTTGAGAACGGCGCCATTGTTCACTTCATCACCTACTTGTATCTGTTGGAGTCCTCCTGGACGATACTCAACCTTAGCAATTTTTGCTAAGGGAAATTTGCCGCTATCTACATCTCACCTTCCACTTGGGGTAACCAACAGGGGCGAGAAGTTATCTCGTGTAACAAGAAAATTTCTGGCGCTGTTGCCGGGGACTCCACTCTTCAAGATATGGGAGTTGCACACTATCTTTTATCTTTGCTTTTTAGTCTTGTTAGTTTATCTTTCAGTTTTTGCTTTAGTGTATTTTATCAAAAATAAAAAAAAATAGTATGTCTAGTTCCTTACTTGCCAATCAATGTCTGACTTCTTTGAAACCAGATCTTATTGGCATGGAGGATTCATCGAGGATCAACAAAAGTGGTACATGGAACACCGCTTGTCTCAAAAGGGGATACACTTATGGAAAATATACACCAGTTGTATGACTATGCTAGAAATTTGTGCTCAATATATAATATATCTTTCTGCAGGGATGAATCTTGTTGCTTTATGAGGCACAAACACCTTGCTTTCCAATGTGAGTACAATGATGATGAAACCTTAGCTTATTTTGCTAAGAGAAATTATGATTTTGATGATGCAGAGCAAATAGAAGAATTTGTTGCTTATAAGGGTGCCTATGAAATTACTTCTCTTCTTAAAAATATTGATGATGCCCCTTACAAATCTGAGAGTCTTGCTATACTTAACTATTGTTTGGAAAATTACGATGCAAATTATTATATTACTGATCATCTTGAGAGAATCTCTCCCCCAAAGGAAGAGACTAATGATTTGCAGGACTCTATGGAAGAAGAAATTGCTGAAACTGAAAGCTCCTTGGATGAAAAAGAGGAGGAGAGTGACGAACAAAAGGAGGAAGAATGGATCCATCCATGTCTACCTTCTAATGAGAGTAACTCTTTGAATCTTACCTTATATGAGTGCTATGATCGTATGGATTCTTTTGAAATATCCCTTTTTGATGAAGTTGATGCCTTCGTTGCTTATGGTCGTGATGCCACTATGGATGATGCTTACGGAGATGAACTTTCTATAGTTCCTCATGTTAAGCATGAATTTTTTGCTATTGCACCCACACTTGATTGTCCTATTATCCTTTTGAAATCTCCAACTCATATTCCGGAGAATTGTGCTCTTATTAAGGCTCAATGTGATGGGTTGCATTTATCTTATGATCCTAAAGAACGTGTTGAAAATTATACACGTGTGCTTGTAGGTCACGCACAACATGATTTATGTGATAGTTATATTCTTGATGTTGTTCATGATACTACTGAAAATTACTTTGATAGGGGAAAGTTTGGTTGTAGAAACTTCCATGTTGCAAAAACACCTCTCTTCATGTTGAAAGTTTTGAAATTGTTCCTGTTCCACCTTTCTATGCATGTCACTTTGTGCTTCTTTGACTTATTTTCTTACAAGATTCCTATGTGTAGGAAGTGAGTTAGGCTTAAATGTGTTTCATATTCTCTTCTTGATGCTCTCTTTTGCTTCAAAATTCTTATTCTTGTGAGAGCATCTTCTATAATCTTTAAGCCTAGTTAATGGCTTTAAAGAAGCGCTTTCGGGAGGCAACCCGCAACGAATTTAGGATTTACTTTTTGTTTTTATTCTGTTTTTAGTGGTCTTGATGATTGTTTCTACTGTAGCAACATCATTGTATCTTTAATTTTCAAGCTCTGTGCCTTTTATAGCCTCATACGACAAGGGAAGTGAAAGTTGTGACACGCTGTCCAGAAAACAGATTCTGTCCTCGTGACTAGAAATATCAGAGAAAAATACCAGTTCATATTTTTGAGCTGAACTTTTGACAAAGCGTGCTCTATACAATTACGAAACTTTCGTATGTTCTGAGTTTTTTTATTTGAGTTGCAGAAGTATCCCTAAAAAATTCTTTACTACCTGCTGCTCTGTTT
Source organism: Bromus sterilis (assembly GCA_950022295.1). Taxonomy (NCBI): domain Eukaryota; kingdom Viridiplantae; phylum Streptophyta; class Magnoliopsida; order Poales; family Poaceae; genus Bromus; species Bromus sterilis. The sequence continues at coordinate 337,138,665 of OX465596.1, read as the reverse complement.
TTCACAGATTCTGTCCTATTTTGCCTTTTCTTCGTTTCGCAAACCTTAAGCTTGATTTTTCTTTGCAAAAACTTTTTGGAATACTTGAGAAACAGTAGCTCTTCAAGGTTATCTTTATTTCCAGTAGAGAAAATTTATTTTATTATGGGTACTAACCTCTCTAATCAGATTATGATGAGTTATGTATGAAGGGAGTTTTTAAGTGTGTGAGGGAAGATGATGAAACAAGATTAAGAAGTGTCAAGCGTTCAAGCTTGGGGATGCCCCCATACATCCCCAAGAAATATTCAAGGATACTCAAGCGTCTAATCTTGGGGATGCCCCCGTGCATCCCCTTCTCCATCAACAATTATCAGTTCGTCTCTCGTTTCACTATATTTTTATCACTTCATGCGTTATGTGCTATTCTTGGAGCGTCTCGCTCTTAGGTTTTGTTTTTAGTTTTCTTTAGATTTGCCGTCTGTTCATAACAAGTTAGATCCCAGCTTTCTTTGTGTGGGAGAGAAACACGCTCCACTTCCAAAATTTAGAGCACAACATAGGAATTTTTCCTGCTTATCTTTGATGTGTTTGTTCTTTATCTTTTCGTAGCTGCTGTCATGTTTTTATCTTAGCTTTCATGCTTATCTTTCCAAAGAGCTTTTGTTTAGTTTGTTGCTGGAACTCTCTTGAGTTTGCATGTTTATCTTGTTTAGACAGTTTGCCTGTTGCACTGAGTTTTGTGTCTTGACTTGAAGTAGGTATTCGAGGTTGCTATTCTTTTGTAGTAGTAACTTGCAAAAATTTTGAGGTGTTGTTTTGAGTAATGTTTGGACTTTTGGTGTCAAGAGATTTAGCCTATTAGTGATAGATGTCGTATTTTGGGCAATCCGTGTTTATTTTCAAAAACCTAGAAATTAGTTGAGAACTGTAACATCCCAAAATTCTCCGAATTTTGGAATGTTAATAAATTAAATAGATAATGATTGTTTGATTGATGTGTTTGATTTTCTCCGGGATTTAAAACTTTTGGAGTTTATTGAATATTAAAACGAGAGGGAATAAAATGACTTTCCCAAATATTCACCGTTGGTGTTTTGGAATTTATTATTTAAAAACAAAACCAACAAAATAAAATGAGAGAAGGTAATATGACTCCTTCAATATTTTTAAAAGTTTGGAAAATGTTTTAAATCTTTATTGGAATTCTTTTTGATTATTCAAAATATTTCGCAACTAAAGGAAAATTCATTTGAGAGGATATAAAATGACTTATCCCCTTTTTAAATAAAGTTGGAAATATTTAGAATACTAGTTTAAAGTTTTTAAAATTTATTTTTAGTATTATAAATAACTCTAAAATTAATTTGGAGATTTTATAATGCTAAGAGAGTTTTTATTTCATGGAAATGATTTATAAAAATATTTTAAAAGGGTTGAAAAATTATTTCAAAGGGATATTTTAGTTTACCAAATTATTTATTGGGTTAACATTTTTAAAATTTATATTTTATTATTTAGAAATGGTTGGTCAATGTTTTTGACCAAATAAAAATATTTTAAAAGGTTTATTGGATTTTATTTGATTTATGAAAAGTATTTTATATTTAAATAAAGTATTTAGAAAATGTTTTTTTTTATTTTCCTTTTTGGAAAATATTTTAATTTTATAATTTTCTTTGTATTATTTGATGAATTTAGAATTTTATTTCATATTTTTCCGAGTTACGGTTATTTTTATTTTATTGTTTGAAGTTTGGTTTGTATCAAAAAAAGAAAAATCCGGGCAGCCGGCCCATTAGCCTTTTTCGCACGCGAGCGTAATTAGAGCCCAACTCGGATCCAGTGTTTTTTTTTCTTTCCATCTTAAAAATAAAATTTCGGTTTTTCTATTTTTTCCTTTTATTTCTTTTTTCCTGGAAACCCTAGCGGCGGGTCCCGCTTCGCCGCCGCCGGGCACCACGCCGCCGCCGGCCACCCCACCGCCCCTGCTGCCTCCTCCACGTCGGACGTCGCCGGAGCCGTGCACAGTTCGACGGATTTCGAGTTCGCCGGAGCAACTCCGGCCAGATCCGGTTTCGAGGACCCGATTGCTTTTTCTGGAAAAATTATAATTGCGAACGGGTCCTTTTGGCAGAAAACCCCCCCGTACTCGCACCGGCGATATCTTCTACACCGTAAGTCGGAACGAGGTGAAACTTTTTTCAACGCGTTCGTGTTGTTCTGTACCTTAGCATGGTATCAAGTTTTGCACACTTTGCACACTTTTGAATTTGAAGTTATTTCAAATTCAAATTCAAATTCCGGTGGCCGTATCTTTTATACCGTTGATCCAAATCGAGTGATTCTTTTTGCGTTGGATCACTCGTGTCATGTGCTTTCTATTTATATCATGTGTACACAAAAATTCACAAGTTTATTGATCTGTTCAATTTCAAATTCAATTCCATATTTCAATTGCTATGACCTGCGTTGTAGTATTTCGTTTCACGTGATTCTTTTTGCATATTGAATCATATGAGACATCTTATCGGCAATATCCACATACCATTCATATTGCCATGATCTTTACTTTGATTTCATAATGCCTCGATCATACTTTTGTATCGACAACTCTTTATGCGTTGACTCTCTCGAGTTCACGTTCCACCGATCACCTTCGGCACATCCACACCTTTGCACTTCAAAACCTTTTTGTTTTGTTGCTAAAAATTTAGTGATTGTTTTGTTGATGTCATGTCTTGTCATTGTGGTGTGATTGCTTATTTGAGTTCTTTCGTTGACGATAGATTGCTCGGAGTGTGACGAGTAGAGTTGACTGGAACGTGAGAGCGAAGATCTTCATCGAATGTATAAGGCAAGTGATACTTTGATCATACTCATACCTATATTTTCTATATGCATTATGTTAGGAAATACCACTCTATTGCATGATAGGTAGTTTACTTTACTGTTGCTGCAAAACCAGTTAGGATAGCCACATGTTTTGACTTATCTACTATAGATCAACCTAGCCGTGTTGTTACTTTATTGCTATGCTTTGTAGACGAGGTTGGGCTGTGAGAATTCATGGAGTGCATGTGAGCTATTTAATAAACTGTGTAGCAACTTTATAATAAATAAAAATCACTTCTGGACGGGCGGGTTGCATCCCGGTAGTTGTGGCTCGGTTGAGGACAATGCCGGGGTTAAATGCACCCAATGGTTTGTTTTGGTGGTGAACCGGGTGCGTCATGGTGTCTACCCTCTCACGCAGTGGGCGCCGTCCAGGCTCAAAAAGATCAGACATGCAATATTACTAGTAGCTTCCGTGTACAGCCACTGGCTATATGGGCTCTGGCTTAGATGAGTAAGTTGTGGGGAACCTGGCCCTGGTAGCTAGCTGATGTAGAATTGTGTTAGGTGTACCGGCTACCAAAGGGTGGAGGCAACCTCTTCGGAAAGTCTTTGTCTCAATCTTCGGATTGAGTCAAGTGGGGAACGTGTACAAACCTCTGCAGAGCGTATAAACTGATCATGATTAGCCGTGTCCACGGTTACGGACGAACTTTGAGCAACTAGTCATTCCTGTTATGAATGATCTTGACAGATGAACACTTAATAATAATTGGTTGGGACAAGAGTAGCATGGGTTGCTGTGTGTTTCAGGTAGAACTCAACTTAAAATTTTGACTAGCATGAGAAAATTGGCTTTCTGCAAAACTAAACCATAAGCCTTTTCCTTTGACTTACCTTGCATGTAGTTGTAGGTCCTTTATATAAACTTTTCCGTGTCACTTGCCGTACAAATCAGATGTACTGACCCGTTGTCGGGCTGTAACCTTCGGTGTTGCAGGTTTTTCAGACGATCAGTAAGGTGCGTTTAGGGGTTGCGAGTCTACACTCAGCATGTTCGCATGTGGCTGTTGATGGGACTCCACGTTACTTGCTTTTGCTTCCGCTATATTTATATTGTTTAAGCTAGCCTTGAGCTATGCAACTTGTTATTTATTTACTCTGGATCATACGTTGTATTATGCACTTGTACTTTGATATACATCTATTATACTGTGTGTGCCAGCGAGTTCGATCCAGGGACTGGCACTTGAACACAGAGACTTCAATTCGGTGTGAATTGGGTCGTTACAGATGGTATCAGAGCAGTGTGTTGACTGTAGGTTCGTGACCCTAGAAAATGGATAGAAAAGCCATAGGAACAAAAATATTTTATCACTCCTTGATCACTTACTCTCTTGACTAGTATTTCTCATCTATTATTCATCTTCTAAAACTTCTCATCTTGTTTTATTATGAATACCCCTCTGAGTTGCTTACCCTTGGAAGACAAGACATTTGAGAAGAACATCATCACCCTCGGGGATCAATTGGAGTTATGATTATCGGAACTAGAAGGAATAACCTACGGTGATCAATAAGTTTGACACTGTGAGAGGAACCTTTAAGATCAGCTTAGCTGAGAAGGATGAAGCTTAGAATCAGACCACCACCTTTTAGGTGAAGTTAGATGAACGATTTTCGCGTAGTATGACGAGATCATATGTCTGGCACATATGACCTTACTCTAGGTGTTGTTTGGGTGTTTTGACTGTTGTGACTGTATTGTTTGTTGTTATGTGTTACAGACGAACGTAGAAGTTTTTGCCGCTTTCTTGTTTGAGTGCATATGTTTGGTGCTATCTCTAGTTGTTGTCTTTTCGGTGTTATAGTTTTGCCCTAACCCTTGTCGTATGGGCTTAATAGATGGAGTATGAAGTAGGATTCGCCTTTTCTGGGGCGATGTCGAGACTGAAGGTGGAGCAATGGATTCACAGTATGGAGGAGCACATGAAGATAAACAAGGTTGGAAGTGAGGACATGGTTCCCTATGCTGTCAAGTACTTTGTAGAAGAGGCTGCTACTTGGTGGAGAATGCACCAAGCGATTGACGAATCACGAAAGAAAATTACTTGGAAGGAGTTCACTAAGATTTTGTTGGGATCCCGCCTTGTCACCCCGACGCAAAGGACGGTAACCCTTAAGAGGCCTCGTGCCTGCAAAATTTGCGGAGAAGTAGGACACTCCTATGAAGGACACCAAGATGGATGTCCATATTGTGAGGAAGTTCACTCGGGTGAAGAATGCCCCACTGCACAAGTCACATGTTTTACGTGTGAAGGAACTGATCATTACCCCGCTCAGTGTCAATTTTTCATCGTGACACAACAAGTGGTTCAACATCAAAAGGAAGAAATGAAGAAAGCTATCCAAGAATTGAAGGAAGCACCCGTGAAGAAGAAAAAGAAGGACATTAGCCGCATTCATTGTTTTCGGTGCAGGAACATGGGACACTACCGCGATATGTGTCCAGAATTGAAGGGGAAGGAGAAGTTGTGAACGCGGAAACAAGGATGCTGACTTGAAGAAGCTTATGTTTTGTAACTGGAGAATAGAATTTTCGTGGTGTGCACTAAGTGTACGGTGTTATATTTTGATGTTAGTTGGAGATGTGTATCGATGCATGTTGCTATGGATTGACTAGATGTTTTATGTCTGATTGTTTTGTTTAGTTTTGATTGTGGCCTTGACCCTGTTATGCCTTGTTTTGATTGATGTTGTGTGTGGCCCTTTGTGTTTCTTCTATGCGAGTAGAATAAGTTTACGTTTCATTAGACCCTCATCTATTTAGTATGCTTCAAGACTAAAGAAGACACAACAACAACAAGAATAACTTGACGAATGACTCAACGACATGAAGATTGTTTCGACATTTCAAAACTGAAGCTACCGTCATTGAAGACTTGAAGACTTGAAGACCTGGAAGATTCAAGTTTCTATCGTTAGATCGTTATGTGAGCTGTCATTTCTTGTTTTATCGACAGCTACACATCAAAACTTATGTTTCAAAACTACTGTGATGTTTGTATGGGTATCTCTACCTATCTCTCTCTACCTCGCTATCTACATTCTGTTCCCTCTCACCTCAAACCTTACACTGAAGAAGCTGCTACGATGGCTGCAAATTTCAAGACTGGGATAGAGATGGATGCAACCGATGCTGAGTTCAAGGATAACCCACAGGTCCCAGGATCTTACGACAAGAGAGCATAATCTTGCTGAAGGGAGAACTCTGGATGAAGTTGTAGTCCACCAGTACACGTTTTATAGCAGTTTGCGAAAACCTGAGAGTTGTGAGGAAACGATAGATGTTTGTTTGGCTTGCAGAACCATGGATTTATCTGGACCCAGTTCAAGATAAGGAGGACTTCTGCAATGCTTGTGAGGATGACCGAGTGTTAGATTGCGAGATTCGCTAAACCATGTACAAGATAATGATTTGGGTGCGTAATGGATTGGCCCCCATGACGACTACCCTTATTATTCGCTCTTGCTATGCGGGATAGTAAATCTGGAGTGACTTACCCATGTTTGAGAGACGACGAGGTTAAAGCCTGAACCATAGAATGGTACGATGTGTGACCCCAGCAGAAGTGCACCGTTTGTGTTATACGGTGAGTATGGACCAAGACCATTTGCTGCAGGTATCCCGCAATAATATTCGTGATGACCACCATGAGAAAATCGATAGTTGCTTAGTATGGACGCCTGACCTGTCAGCCATGAAGTCTCAGTACTTGGAAGACCACTCTCTTGCTAAGGAATGGAAACCTCAAAGGAGGAATTCGTGAAACCTCGAAGACCGAAGGTGAAATCCTTACGAAAAATGTCATCGATGGATTAAGATACTTGAAGCCCACACTTGTGATGAAGAATTCAATGCCCCAACGGAGTATGAAGATTATGTGTGAGGAGCTCGCTGAGGGAGCAGGCTTTTGAAGACAGCTTTTAAAGACCAAGTCGCATTCCTTTTAAGGGTGGTAGCACCCTGGACCGTCGGGGGATCGATTGACTGTCATGAAGACCCGAACCCTAACCTTTCTCTCTCTAGCCTTCTCGAATCTCGAGGACGAGATTCCTTTTAAGGGTGGTAGTGTGTAACATCCCAAAATTCTCCGAATTTTGGAATGTTAATAAATTAAATAGATAATGATTGTTTGATTGATGTGTTTGATTTTCTCCGGGATTTAAAACTTTTGGAGTTTATTGAATATTAAAACGAGAGGGAATAAAATGACTTTCCCAAATATTCACCGTTGGTGTTTTGGAATTTATTATTTAAAAACAAAACCAACAAAATAAAATGAGAGAAGGTAATATGACTCCTTCAATATTTTTAAAAGTTTGGAAAATGTTTTAAATCTTTATTGGAATTCTTTTTGATTATTCAAAATATTTCGCAACTAAAGGAAAATTCATTTGAGAGGATATAAAATGACTTATCCCCTTTTTAAATAAAGTTGGAAATATTTAGAATACTAGTTTAAAGTTTTTAAAATTTATTTTTAGTATTATAAATAACTCTAAAATTAATTTGGAGATTTTATAATGCTAAGAGAGTTTTTATTTCATGGAAATGATTTATAAAAATATTTTAAAAGGGTTGAAAAATTATTTCAAAGGGATATTTTAGTTTACCAAATTATTTATTGGGTTAACAATTTTAAAATTTATATTTTATTATTTAGAAATGGCTGGTCAATGTTTTTGACCAAATAAAAATATTTTAAAAGGTTTATTGGATTTTATTTGATTTATGAAAAGTATTTTATATTTAAATAAAGTATTTAGAAAATGTTTTTATTTTTATTTTCCTTTTTGGAAAATATTTTAATTTTATAATTTTCTTTGTATTATTTGATGAATTTAGAATTTTATTTCATATTTTTCCGAGTTACGGTTATTTTTATTTTATTGTTTGAAGTTTGGTTTGTATCAAAAAAAGAAAAATCCGGGCAGCCGGCCCATTAGCCTTTTTCGCACGCGAGCGTAATTAGAGCCCAACTCGGATCCAGTTTTTTTTTCTTTCCATCTTATAAATAAAATTTCGGTTTTTCTATTTTTTCCTTTTATTTCTTTTTTCCTGGAAACCCTAGCGGCGGGTCCCGCTTCGCCGCCGCCGGGCACCACGCCGCCGCCGGCCACCCCACCGCCCCTGCTGCCTCCTCCACGTCGGACGTCGCCGGAGCCATGCACAGTTCGCCGGATTTCGAGTTCGCCGGAGCAACTCCGGCCAGATCCGGTTTTGAGGACCCGATTGCTTTTTCTGGAAAAATTATAATTGCGAACGGGTCCTTTTGGCAGAAAACCCCCCCGTACTCGCACCGGCGATATCTTCTACACCGTAAGTCGGAACGAGGTGAAACTTTTTGCAACGCGTTCGTGTTGTTCTGTACTTTAGCATGGTATCAAGTTTTGCACACTTTGCACACTTTTGAATTTGAAGTTATTTCAAATTCAAATTCAAATTCCGGTGGCCGTATCTTTTATACCGTTGATCCAAATCGAGTGATTCTTTTTGCGTTGGATCACTCGTGTCATGTACTTTCTGTTTATATCATGTGTACACAAAAATTCACAAGTTTATTGATCTGTTCAATTTCAAATTCAATTCCATATTTCAATTGCTATGACCTGTGTTGTAGTATTTCGTTTCACGTGATTCTTTTTGCATATTGAATCATATGAGACATCTTATCGGCAATATCCACATACCATTCATATTGCCATGATCTTTACTTTGATTTCATAATGCCTCGATCACACTTTTGTATCGACAACTCTTTATGCGTTGACTCTCTCGAGTTCACGTTCCACCGATCACCTTCGGCACATCCACACCTTTGCACTTCAAAACCTTTTTGTTTTGTTGCTAAAAATTTAGTGATTGTTTTGTTGATGTCATGTCTTGTCATTGTGGTGTGATTGCTAATTTGAGTTCTTTCGTTGATGATAGATTGCTCGGAGTGTGACGAGTAGAGTTGACTGGAACGTGAGAGCGAAGATCTTCATCGAATGTATAAGGCAAGTGATACTTTGATCATACTCATACCTATATTTTCTATATGCATTATGTTAGGAAATACCACTCTATTGCATGATAGGTAGTTTACTTTACTGTTGCTGCAAAACCAGTTAGGATAGCCACATGTTTTGACTCATCTACTGTAGATCAACCTAGCCGTGTTGTTACTTTATTGCTATGCTTTGTAGACGAGGTTGGGCTGTGAGAATTCATGGAGTGCATGTGAGCTATTTAATAAACTGTGTAGCAACTTTATAATAAATAAAAATCACTTCTGGACGGGCGGGTTGCATCCCGGTAGTTGTGGCTCGGTTGAGGACAATGCCGGGGTTAAATGCACCCAATGGTTTGTTTTGGTGGTGAACCGGGTGCGTCATGGTGTCTACCCTCTCACGCAGTGGGCGCCGTCCAGGCTCAAAAAGATCAGACATGCAATATTACTAGTAGCTTCCGTGTACAGCCACTGGCTATATGGGCTCTGGCTTAGATGAGTAAGTTGTGGGGAACCTGGCCCTGGTAGCTAGCTGATGTAGAATTGTGTTAGGTGTACCGGCTACCAAAGGGTGGAGGCAACCTCTTCGGAAAGTCTTTGTCTCAATCTTCGGGTTGAGTCCAGTGGGGAACGTGTACAAACCTCTGCAGAGCGTATAAACTGATCATGATTAGCCGTGTCCACGGTTACGGACGAACTTTGAGCAACTAGTCAGTACTGTTGATGAATGATCTTGACAGATGAACACTTAATAATAATTGGTTGGGACAAGAGTAGCATGGGTTGCTGTGTGTTTCAGGTAGAACTCAACTTAAAATTTTGACTAGTTTAGTTCAGGAGAAAATTGGCTTTCTGCAAAACTAAACCATAAGCCTTTTCCTTTGACTTACCTTTCATGTAGTTGTAGGTCCTTTATATAAACTTTTCCGTGTCACTTGCCGTACAAATCAGATGTACTGACCCGTTGTCGGGCTGTAACCTTCGGTGTTGCAGGTTTTTCAGACGATCAGTAAGGTGCGTTTAGGGGTTGCGAGTCTACACTCAGCATGTTCGCATGTGGCTGTTGATGGGACTCCACGTTACTTGCTTTTGCTTCCGCTATATTTATATTGTTTAAGCTAGCCTTGAGCTATGCAACTTGTTATTTATTTACTCTGGATCATACGTTGTATTATGCACTTGTACTTTGATATACATCTATTATACTGTGTGTGCCAGCGAGTTCGATCCAGGGACTGGCACTTGAACACAGAGACTTCAATTCGGTGTGAATTGGGTCGTTACAAGAACTCTAGCTACTAGATGGATCACTACTCTTCTGAGGGGTCGAATATTAGAGTAAACTCACATACCATGAGTCGAGGATGCGCAAGGATAACCAAACCCCCATACCCTCCTCCTCAGGGTACTTGTCTCTTTGTGAAACCTCCTTATTAAATTGAGAGTTACCGATAAAAAGTGCATGAGTTCTTCGGACTAATGTGAGTATTCGAAAGTTGACACTTCCACCTTCCCATATTTTGCTAGCCTCTCCTGTGTCGTGCATTGCTTTCTTCTCACTCCGAGAGTTGGCGCCCACCTTCGCCGGTACATCCAAACCCTTGGCGTGATACGCTCTGTCATCATAAGCCTCCTTTTATCCATCCTCAAAACAGCCACCATACCTACCTATCAAGGCATTTCCATAGCCTTTCCGAGATATATTTCCATGCAACATCCATCTTCTCATGACTTGATCTTCATGTCATACATGCTACTTGCTTGATCGATGAGCCGCATGATAGTTGGGCCTTGCCCTAATCATTGCTACATGACGCGCTAGTATCATTGCATATCCTGCTACACTGGCAAAGGCATACATTTGCATACATCATGATATTTACATTTTCTTTATGATTTGAGTACTTTGTAAAGTGTGAAAGATCTTCTATACTTCTTGTAATATATAGAGTGTTGCCCCTAAAGTGAGGAAAAGATCCCAAAGTGGACAAAATTAAAAGATCCCAAAGTGGACAAATCAAAAGATCCCAAAGAGGACAAATTAAAAGATCCCAAGGAGGACAAATGAGAGTTAAATAGAAAGAGCCATTGAGGCCACCAAAAAATAGAAAAAAGAAAAACAAATAAATAAAAAGAGAGAAGGGGGCACACTACTATTCCTTTTGAGAGATCCACACTCGTACTCCTTCTTATATCTTGTACTCGATAGATATTATCATTTATGCATATAGTTATGTGGGGACCTTCACACTATAGAACTTGGCTTGTATATTCCAATGATGAGCCTCCTCAAATGAGCTCTAGGTCTTCTTGAGCAAGCAAGTTGGATGCACCCCCACTAGTTTCATTGGAGAGCTTATCTTGGCTCATATGTGCATCTGTTGCATGGCAATCCCTACTCCTCACATCATATCTATCATTTGGCTTTCTCTCGCCTATGATTGTCCTCATTGATGTGAGCCTTTCACACCTTTTTGTCTTCCTCCTCCACCATATTATCTCTTTGCCATCCTAAGTGTCAACTTTCTTGCTTACGCTCATCCATTGCATGAGTGCTCAAAATGTCGAAAAGGAGTGGATCATTTTGACTTGTACCTGGCTAGTGGTCTGGGGATGAGTCAAGATAAGATTCCAAAGAAGACCAAGTGTGAAACTTTAGTAGATTGAGTTCTGACCATAAAAATTCTTTTTTCTCGTATATCCCTATCCCCTTTCTTTCACGCAAACACCATTTGGAGACATTCGAGTCACGGACAGCGAGAGCTCTTGCACCTTTATGTTCTTATGTTGCTTGTTTCAATACTAGATATAGACTCTTGCCTGTTATGACTTGAATTGAATTGCATGCTTTGATTACTTTACTTACAAAGTTCTTATATGGTTGTTAGCATGTCACCACAAAAATTATGCTTGTTATCATTTACCTACTCGAGGACGAGCAGGAATTAAGCTTGGGGATGTTGATACGTCCAAAACGTATCTATAATTTCTGCTTGCTCCATGCCTCTTTTGTGTGATATTGCTACGATATTGATGAACTTCCATACACTTTTGATCATATTTGGACTAACCTATTAACTCAGTGCACCCCAGTGCCAGTTCCTATTTTCTGTTGTTTTTCTATTTCAGGTTTCCCCCTTATTAAAAGTACCATAAAAAATCCGGGAAAAATATAGGAAAAATCAGCGTACCGGAAGCTTCGCGAAGAGCCCGAGACTCCGAGAGGGGCCAGAGGGGAGCCAGGGGGCGCCTGGAGCCCCTGGCCCACCTCTGGCTGCCCCCTTTCGCCTATTTATTCCCCATGACGAGAAACCCTCGGGGACAGAACCCTTTTTCGCGATTTCTCCTCTGTTCCACCGCCGCCGTGCTTCCAAGATCGGGAGCACCAGAAGACCTCTTCCCGGCACCCTGCCGGAAGGAGGACTCACCTCCGGGAGCTTATCCACCACCACGGATGCTTCCCGGATGAATCATGAGTAGTCCACCTTGGACCATGGGTCCATGATTAGTAGCTATGTGATGTTCTCCTCCCCTCTTTGTTCTTCATGGATTAGACCTCGTGAGCCGCCCTACATGATCGAGGCACATATGTAATCTTTCAGCTGTTGCTATGCTGAGTTTGCTGGGATCCGATGGATTATGAGATTATGTTCAGATTGTGATTGAGTTATATATTTGATTCTCTTCTTTTATATTTATGTTCTTGAGTAACTCTTGCATGTTCTCTGTTGCTGTTTATTGCTTTGGCCAAGTAGTAGGTAGTGACTCCAAGAGGGAGTGTTATGCATGATTGTGGGTTCATGCCCCCCGATGACTAACTTGAGTGACAGAAACATGAGTCTAGGGGATGTGCTATTGCCACAAGGGGGAAAACAACGGTTCTTGTACTTGCGGGTGCAAGGATTGTTTACTTCACGCAAATTTCTTTAATGCAGTTGTTCGTTGCTTTGAGTTTACACTTTGGGTGGGATTCACAACTTAATACCAGCGAGATGTTCTGGATAGATATCTCATGGTAGATGATTAGTGGGTAGATGCAGATGGATTTCGGTCTACTTGTCTTGGCGTACCGCCCGTGCTTTTGAGCCTCTTCCTTTCTGTTTTACATAATTAGCATTGGTTTGCGGACATAATCCTGTCAATTGCCCAGCTGTAATTTGTTTACCTCGCTTGGCTATTTTATCGTCTTTTGGGAGAGAGACTTCACTAGTGAACATCATAGGATCCCGGTCCATATTCCTCATACTATTTACACCTTCAATTTACTTTCAGTATTTACTTTTCCGTAGCTATCACTATCATTATTATCCCATGCGTTTTATCCTTTGTAAACAACAAGGCCGGAGGAATTGACAACTCATCTGTACTCGTTGGGTGTAAAGCTATCTATTGCGTGTGCAGGTCCAGGTGAAGTAAGAAACCTTAGGTTGAGAACGGCGCCATTGTTCACTTCACCACCTACTTAGCCTTAGAAATTTTTTCTAAGGGAAAATTTTCCGCTATATACATCTCACCTTCCACTTGGGGTAACAAACGGGGGAGAGAAGTTATCTCGTGTATCATGGAGCCTTTCTCAGTCGTTGCTGAATGGGCTAAGATAGGAAAGCAGTCAGCTTGCCAGATGGGGGCGATGCGGGTCTTGGCACTTGCTAAGGCATATCACCCTGTGCTAAAGCCGGAGCTTTTATCTGGCGGATTTCCTGAAATCAAAGCTGATGGGACTCCTTTTGGCAAAGAAGATTTTCTGAAAGTGCAGAAATAGATCCGCCCGAGTGCTTCTCAGATAGCCGACAATATAGATATTTCTCATTTAGAGATTGGTTATGACAATCAAGGCAAGAGGCGCAAAGTCACCTTGTCGATTCCTGAGAAGTTCATTCTTCTTCCTCCTTCGGACGACTCATCAAAGCCGGCGGGCACCGAGCCAGCTCCAGGTGCGGAAGATGATGAACTGAAGATGGACGGCTTCTGTGATATAGACCTGGTAGAGGTTTGTAATAAACTTCTATCACCTGCAGGTGCGGCCGGGTCTTCTTCTCATTGTCAAGCTGGTGATAAGGCGTAGTCGTCCGAGTGGTTTTTTTTAACTCTTAGTTTAATTTGGTATGGCTTGAAGAAAGACGAGTTTGTAATATTTTGTGATACTTGTCTCTTGTGGCCAGCGAGTGGTGAATACTTTTATGCCGAGTGGCATTTGAAATAGCTTGTGGTATGCCAATGATGATATGGTTTTGTTGGGGTTCGGGGCAGAAAACACAAATTTTTCATAACCTACGAGACCCATACCCAAGACCTATGCTATGGCGATGCAAGTAACGGACAGAAATAGATCACATACCAGTATGTAGTCCGTTAAGCGGGAAACGTTCCCGCATGAACGTGGTTGGTGTAGTCGTACCGGCAATCCCCGATGCCGCGCAGATCCACGATGACTCCTGTAGCCACCCGATCCATGTAGACCGATGACGGGATTACGTCCCCGTCGGAACGTTGCTGATGAAGACCTCGCAATACGACCACGACGATGAAGTAGCACCACAAGTGTAGTGCCTCGCGAGATTATACACATACAGTATACCCGACGTCCCTCCGGGCTCCGAACCAGTAGAGCAGCGGAAAGAAGATGGATTCGGATCCCGATTCCAGCAGCACGACGGCGTGCGTATAGTGGAGAAATCCCCAACCAAGTGTAGACTCCAAACAAGGGGAGTCCACTCGAGGAAGGAGAAAGGAGGGAGAGAGAGATGAGAGAAACTTGTCTCAAATCAATTTGTATGAAGAAAAAAGGGCACCCTACCCCTCCTTATATAGGCCAAGGAGGGGTGCCACCCCCCTCCACTTCCGGGGTGGGACTAATCCCAAGGGAGGGGGTTTTGGCGCAGCCCTAGGGGGGTGGGCCCCCGCATGGCGCCATGGCCCATGGGGGAGGACTCCCTCTCCCCCTAATGGGCCCTATGAGGCCCATATGCCTTTTCTTCCATTTTTAATTATATTTAAATACATTTTAATATTTGATTCAGATAATTAAATAATAAAACATATATTAAACATTATTAAATATATTTTGAACCTTTCAAAATACCCGGAAAAACTTCCGGCCTTCATCGGAACAATTCCAGTGTTCTCTCCAATTTCTCCGGTGATCCCGAATCAATCCTTACTGCGTCGAGTACCCTTAAGTGTAACACCCTACGGTCCGGGAAACAGCAGACATGATCGAGACAATTCTCATTGATCAATGACTAATAAATTGGACCTGGTTACAATCCTTGATAGCCCCTGCGCTTCCATCGAATGAACTTCAATCGCTGTTGGATCCGTTAACCGTGTGCCTGTTCCCGTTGTCCTATGGTACTTTGCTTGTCTGAGGTTTGATCATTGGTATCCAATATACCTAGTTCGTCCTCGTTCTCAACAAACAAGTTTACTCCTTCCCGTGATATTACAACTCCGTGACCTAGTCACACGTTTGCAAACTTTATGATGTAACATCACTGAGTGGGCCCAGAGTACCTATCCGTCACACGGATGGACAAATCCCGCTTTGATCTATTTGCATACTCATTAACATATCTATTCGGAATACCTGAAGTACTCCTTTATGGCCAGCATATTTCAGTCAGGCGGTGGGTAGCAAATCAAGGCATCCTAATAGACAGTAATTACATATGATCATTACGGTCTAAGGATCTGGTCACTACGTTATAGTTATCGCAATGTCGAACTATGTGACTTGATCACATCGCAACACTTCTGGTGGGTGTATGCCCATCATATCATTATCCAGTGATACGACTCCATTGTCAACAGACGCCATTGACTCATGATCAGGAAACCTTGATCATCAATCTCCCAATGGACTAGTATACTAGGGTTGACTAGGGACCTGGTTGTTTGTATACCACACCTGTATTGATGTTTCCGCTTAATACAGTTATAGCATAGTATCAATCGTATTATGAACTAATGGAATATGCTCGATAAAACATATTTTATTTGCCTCTAGGGCACATTCCCAACAGTCTCCCACTTGCACTAGAGTACAAATAATCTAGTTGCATTTTCTCTGGATCATAACTCCTTATTGATCATGCTTGCTCGTGGAAGAGGTTGTATCAACGGTCTGGATACCATTCAGAACCGTATGTCCTTTTGCAAATCATAATGTCACCTAATTTGACATTCCTTCATTATCCACTATAATGATGAGGTATATATATTTGGCGGTGAAGTGAGACTTCGTTTGCTGTGTGATAGCAATGACATCCGGTGGGTCACGCGGACTTTCCCATAGTCATGCACACTTGAAACTCACTCAATCAGAAGTCGAACTTCTTAAGCCATAATATAACTCCTGCTACTTCTAAAGCAGCCACATCAATGTAGATTCAATCCTTAGTGCATTGTATGCAACTTTGATGTCTAACCAAGTTTCTTTCAACTTAGGCATTCATTAGTATGATATCTCAATTTTCTAGGTTAGTCTCAAAACTTGAACCAGCATAACATTTATGGTCAAGTCCACTATCCTTTAAAAATTTCAGATGTATCCTCAGTTCTCTTCAGACACTGAAGGATAAACTTAACTCTTTGTTCAATGATTTACTCATAAATCATATCACAACATGTTCTTACTACTAAGAACTTGGGTCACATTACGTCGAGTACATAACTCTGGTTTTTATATGAAAGAACCTATGACAAAGGCATAGAGGATCCAACACATCCATTTCTTTCATTAACCATTAACCATTGTTCTTGTACTAAGATTAACTCAACACTTCTCTTGGATATACAAGTAAGGACCACTTCTTGACTTGTCCCATTCTGAACTCCTTCAGAATCTTATCCAGGAAAGTATTACGACTCAATGTTATTAAACACATATCTATCTTAATAGATCTTCAATGCTTAATACTTATTCATCTTCATTTATGAAAGATTCAAATAATCATTAACACCAACTACACCATTCATAATATGTTATCCATATATGAGAATGTTATCATGCTCCCTCTCAAATATGTCATGCACATATTAAGTTATAGGATAACACTCATATTGCTCCCACTCAAATATGTCGGGCACATATAAGACAAGGATAACATCCACATGGCTCCCACTTAGATATGTCAGACACATATTAAGTTCAGGATATTAACCACATGGCTCCTACTCAAATATGTCATTTACATATAAGTCTAGGATAATACTCCCATAGCTCCCACTCAAAATATGTCGTCTACATATTAAGTTTCAGGAAACTATTCAGCTCCCACTCAGTTTCATGCAAATGCATGTTTCCTCGATATTTTGGTTGTCCAAAATCCTTTGATCATCCATCAAAATGAGAATTCAGTTTACGAGACACTAGTATCCATATGTTTTTCCAAAACCTTCTTGTTGTACCAATTACAACACTTCTTCAAATACAGGATTTGAGGAAGTCACGGTATTGATAACAATCCTGGATCAATCGTAGTGAATATCCCTTTGACTCAAGAATTTCTACACATTGTAGTCAACCCATTGAATTTGTCAGAAACAATCTTTATGACAAACCAATCTTGACGTCCCTTTGATGTTCACATTTATTCCTCATAACTCTGAAGTTATTGTGAATATCAAGTAACCTCCTTACTTGATAAGATTCAAGCAATCTTAAATGTAACTCAACATAGGATTTCATGACTCGTAGTCATATCTTGTACTTAGGTCCACCATCGCTTCTTTGTAGTTCGTAGGAATGTCTTGTTCCATTAACATGACAAGTGAATCATGAATATAATTTTGCACCAGGGGCAAATATATATTCCTGAATCCTACTTTTCTCAGTAAAAGTTTCCATCAGAAGATCATGATCATTATCATTAGTTTCTCCTCTCATTGTAGAGCTTTGCTTCCAGAACATATTCCGTTGCACTACTCTGACATTTGGAGGCAAGGTCAATTACCTTGGTTGAACTTTCACTTTTCTTCCATTACCACATTTATCAAGAGCAATTCTTGACAAACACCAAACATAGCAATACAAGTTTTGGTCCTTTTGGTTCTAGTTTTGGAAGATGCATCCATAGTTGTCTAAGGATACACTACAAAGATAATTTATCTTACATAAATCAAGCTTCCTAGAAACCACAACACACCATGACATATATAGTGTTGGTTTCCACGAACTCAGATGGTTCCCTATGCTGAAGTGAGTGTTTGCATATTAAATTAATAACTCTAAACATTAATAACGTAACTTGGTAAGAGATAACTTTAGACCATACACTATTCGATAGAATATGATTACAATGTTCAGGCACGTCAACCATATTGAAGTGTCTCAAGACATTGCAATTTGTGAAACAACTTTCACAAGTCTGTATGCCCAAGACTAACTCAAAACATTTGTCACTTTGATCAAATCGCAGAGACTTGTCTTTCTTGTTAATTTAATATCCATCTTTACTCTGAAATCCTTTTTGATCATATCAAATTATTTCAGACTCATGCTTCATTAGTGAATACACATATTCATCTAAGTCCACATACGGAGTTCACGAAATAATGAAATTCACCACATGCTGACATACGATACATCACAATGTATGATATTCAACAATCAGTACACACTCTGTTTTACCAAAATGCGAGGTTTTAGTCATCTCACCTAAAAGGCATGGTTTGTATGTGTCAAGAGATCAAGTATCTTAAGACATCATCATACCATTCATGACTTAAACTGTAGTGTCATTATTAAGCCTGGATATTTATTGGCATTACAATATTTCTTATAAATGATCAAACAACTATCATCAATATAAGAATAACTCATTCATAATCGTAATGTGACCATAAGAGATATCATTCATAAAAGGAGAACAACTGACTTTTTTCTCACTAATATGAATAATTGTCTTCGCGAGATGCAAGAAACACTAATAAAGTCCTCATTCAAACGATCATAAAATTTATTCATATATTAATCAATTGATAGATGTAGAGGGAGAGTGTTGTCGACCATCAACTATCTTGATTGCCGTCAGCACACATTGTCACCTCATCCCTTCCAAGCCACTCTCAAGCAGTAAGTTCAAGCATTGAATACTTAATTAACCGCAATTAGTGTTTCGTGGGAAAGACATTTATAACTCGTATATCAAATATACCTTCTCCGTCAATGACCATTCCTGCATTGGTTCTACTCTTAAAGTTCTTGACTTTAACCATGACCTCATGACAGGTGAACGATTCTCCTTCATGACATAGTCCAGACATGGTCTTTGTAACTGGGAGGAAGCGGATGCAACTCCCCAGTTATCGCAAAGTAACCAGTCATTCAGTAGTCCAAGTTATACACAAGGTGTTCCATGTATCTTATACATTTTCCAAGTGACTTTCTCAGCAGGTTGTTCCTTCCACCATAGTTGAAAGAAACCCCGTCCATATACTCATATTCCATTACTCTGATTTGTGACCAAGTGCTTTCAAGTTCACCTAGCATGTAATACGTGTTGGTTAACATGCATTCACAATTCAGATTCCATAGAATGAATTATGGTGTATTGGACAGTCATTCATAAGTGACGGTGAGTGCGATACTCATCATCATCTTCCTTGATTACGGAGTTGTCAGGTGTATCTCCTAGAAGTTCTTCGTATTATGTTTAGCAAGTCATTAGTAATGAGTATGTCTCTAATGGTGTTGGTACACATCAATGAAGTAAGACCCATTTATCTTAAGTTCTATCATACTAAAAGAGCCATAGTTCTAAACATTGGTATGACGTTATCTACAATGATATTTGCTAAGACATGAAGATTAAGTTCATAATATGGAGTTCATGTTTCAAAAACAATTCTGGAACTCCCACTCAGACAAACATCCCTCATAGTTTATTCTAAGTGATTACACGATCCTTGAACACCATACCTCCCCCGATCGTCACGGCCATCAGTATGTTGTTCAAGGTAGGCCATCATGCCAATCACATCATCCATGTGACTCATGCTCGACCTTTCGGTCTCTTGTGTCCCGAGGCCATATCATATACATATGCCAGGCTCGCCACCACACCCTATGTGATTTGTTGCTGTGTCATGCAAGGCCATATCATATACATATGCCAGGCTTGCTACACCCACCTCATGTGAACAAAAAAATGTTTGACACACGTGTGACACGTGGTGCCTCCATAATGTAGAACTTTCCAGGTGGTGCTCACTAGGGTAAGGACACTATGTTGGTTTTAGTGAGGGATCATCCTATTATGCTACCGTCGTATATCTAACATATTAGCAAAACAGGATGCAACAGTATAAATCATACATGCTATGATTCCCCCCGACATGCAAATTAAAGTTGAAAACGCCTTTCTACTTTATCTTTTGCAAGTTTTACGTGGCTGCTAGGGGTTTTGAGAAAAGAACCGCTTTCTATCCTGCGAAAACAAGCCACAACACCAATCCACAATTGTCTCTATTACACCCCTGTCGGGGCCCTCCGTTGCAAACATCTTCGCATCGCTAATGCAGAGAGACAGACACCCCCCCAGCCACTTTATATGGTACAAGCCATATGTCAAGCGTGGAACCAGTCTCGCGTAAACGCGTAAGGTCGGTCGGGGGCCGCTTCATCAAACATTGCCGCAACGCTAAATGAGTACACGTGAGAGGGTAACAATTGGAGAATTGATGCCCACAGACTAGATGTGTTCTATCCGTAAAATACATCTACGCATAGCCTTGCTCAGGATACCACTGTTGGGGTTCGGGGCAGAAAACACAAATTTTTCATAACCTACGAGACCCATACCCAAGACCTATGCTATGGCGATGCAAGTAACGGACAGAAATAGATCACATACCAGTATGTAGTCCGTTAAGCGGGAAACGTTCCCGCATGAACGTGGTTGGTGTAGTCATACCGGCAATCCCCGATGCCGCGCAGATCCACGATGACTCATGTAGCCACCCGATCCTTGTAGACCGATGACGGGATTACGTCCCCGTCGGAACGTTGCTGATGAAGACCTCGCGATACGACCACGGCGATGAAGTAGCACCACAAGTGTAGTGCCTCGCGGGATTATACACATACAGTATACCTGACGTCCCTCCGGGCTCCGAACCAGTAGAGCAGCGGAAAGAAGATGGATTCGGATCCCGATTCCAGCAGCACGACGGCGTGCGTATAGTGGAGAAATCCCCAACCAAGTGTAGACTCCAAACAAGGAGAGTCCACTCGAGGAATGAGAAAGGAGGGAGAGAGAGATGAGAGAAACTTGTCTCAAATCAATTTGTATGAAGAAAAAAGGGCACCCTACCCCTCCTTATATAGGCCAAGGAGGGGTGCCACCCCCTCCACTTCCGGGGTGGGACTAATCCCAAGGGAGGGGGTTTTGGCGCAGCCCTAGGGGGGTGGGCCCCCTCATGGCGCCATGGCCCATGGGGGAGGACTCCTTCTCCCCCTAATGGGCCCTATGAGGCCCATATGCCTTTTCTTCCATTTTTAATTATATTTAAATACATTTTAATATTTAATTCAGATAATTAAATAATAAAACATATATTAAACATTATTAAATATATTTTGAACCTTTCAAAATACCCGGAACAACTTCCAGCCTTCATCGGAACAATTCCGGTGTTCTCTCCAATTTCTCCGGTGATCCCGAATCAATCCTTACTGCGTCGAGTACCCTTAAGTGTAACACCCTACGGTCCGGGAAACAGCAGACATGATCGAGAAAATTCTCATTGATCAATGACTAATAAATTGGACCTGGTTACAATCCTTGATAGCCCCTGCGCTTCCATCGAATGAACTTCAATCGCTGTTGGATCCGTTAACCGTGTGCCTGTTCCCTTTGTCCTATGGTACTTTGCTTGTCCGAGGTTTGATCATTGGTATCCAATATACCTAGTTCGTCCTCATTCTCAACAAACAAGTTTACTCGTTCCCGTGATATTACAACTCTGTGACCTAGTCACACGTTTGCAAACTTTATGATGTAACATCACCGAGTGGGCCCAGAGTACCTATCCGTCACACGGATGGACAAATCCCGCTTTGATCTATTTGCATACTCATTAACATATCTATTCGGAATAACTGAAGTACTCCTTTATGGCCAACATATTTCAGTCAGGCGGTGGGTAGCAAATCAAGGCATCCTAATAGACAGTAATTACGTATGATCATTACGGTCTAAGGATCTGGTCACTACGTTATAGTTATCGCAATGTCGAACTATGTGACTTGATCACATCGCAACATTTCTGGTGGGTGTATGTCCATCATATCATTATCCAATGATACGACTCCATTGTCAACAGACGCCATTGTCTCATGATCAGGAAACCTTGATCATCAATCGCCCAATGGACTAGTATACTAGGGTTGACTAGGGACCTGGTTGTTTGTATACCACACCTGTATTGATGTTTCCGCTTAATAAAGTTATAGCATAGTATCAAACGTATTATGAACTAATGGAATATGCTCGATAAAACATATTTTATTTGCCTCTAGGGCACATTCCCAACAGGTTTTCCCTTTGAGGAGATATTTTTTTGTGATCCAAGGTTTTGTTACCCGGTATGGCTTGTATGAGCCATCTTTTGAATGTTTCTTTCCATGAATCGGTATGTTTATGCCGAATCTTTTGGAAAGATTTTTCAGTTTGTAGTTTCCAGCATGACCGGTAAACATATATTGGCGCTTTGCCGGATTTTTAGAAGATTTTTCTTATGAACCAGCAAACATGTTTTTGCGTTTTAGCCGGATTACACAAGATATTTGTTTTTTGAAGTGTGGTCTTTATGAGTCGGATGGTATGTCTTGACGCATGACCGAGTCATATAAGGACGTTTTCTTTCGTATTGTGGTCCTTATGAGTCGGTATGCGTGTATTGACGCATGACCGAGTCGCATAAAGACGTTTTTCGTATTGTAGTCCTTATGAGTCGGTATGCGTGTATTGACGCATGGCCGAGTCGCATAAAGAATTTTTTTCATATTGTAGTTCTTATGAGTCTGTATGCGTGTATTGAAGCATGGTCGAGTCACATAAAGACTTTTTTCGAGCTGTAGTCCCCATGAGTCGGCATGTGTGTATTGACATATTACCGAGTCGCATAGGAACTTGCTTTGAGTTGTGGTCCCTATGAGTCAGCATGTGTGTATTGACGCATTACTGAGTCGCATAGGGTTTAACTCTGTATCCTGCAAGGATTTTGTATATATGCGAAGAAAATATATGCTTATGATTATGTATGCAAAAAGGGTAATGCATGAAGTGCTTGAAGAAGTCGGCTCTGGATTCATCTGGTCCTCATCTTCTCTCGTTTTAGAAGAGTTCGGGTTATCCTTGAGTCAAGACTTCTCTGTATGCGGTCTCACATTGATCAGCGTTTCTCTGTTTGCGTCAAGAAAATTCCAAGAGGAATTTTCTAGCTGGATTTCACGCGTCTAGATCGTATGAGCATCGAACATACATGCAGTTGGGAGGAGTGGAGTGCCACATGTATAAGTCGAGGTTTCTTGGGTGAAAACTCGATGGGTATAGTCGAGCCCCCAAGATTTCTCTGAATTCAAGCTTTGTACAAGAAATTTTCACATATGTGCCGAGATTTCTCAGTTGGAGGTCGATGAGTTCTCATCAAGCTCTGTTGAACTTTCTTTGAATGAAACACATAAGTGCTCAGATGACAAATTTGACGTTGATCAAGCCCCCAGGTTTCTGAGAATTTTTATAAATGCAAGTTTATGAGAAAAATGATGAATGCAATGCTTAAGAAGGGCAACCGGATGCGGCTTACAATTGTGCAGAGTCTTACTGTGGCATAAAAAATTTACCTTTTAGGCGAAAGCACAATGTGACGAAAATTGTCCTTCCAACAGGTTATGATGAAAGTCGATTTTTCTTAAGGGGCGAGAGCTGGTTGCGACGAAATTCGGCTTTTCATTTAAGATGCGAGAGCCTGGTTGCGATGAAAGTCGACTTTTTATTATGTGGCGAGAGCCGGTTGCGACGAAAGTCGACTTTTTATTATATGGCGAGAGCCGATTGTGACGGAAGTCGACTTTTTATTATATGGCGAGAGCCGGCGACCGGTTAATAATTTTGCCAGTGTTGATTGAAGTGATGGAGCCCTTGTAGTGACCGGTTGTGTCCATGTGCTTGGCACTTCCCGTCCTTGCAAGATGTGGTGTGGTTATCTTCTCGTCCACCTGCTTTTTATTTGACTAGGCGTCGGTAATCTTTCATGAAGTAGCATTGACTCCAGGTGTGTTTAGCAGGACGACCCGGTTTGGAGTGCTTTGGGCATGGGTCTTGCATGGCTCTCTCATAGTCTCGGTATCTTGTCCCCAGGTCCTGTATCTCCCCTGGCGAGGGTTTCTTGCATTTCCTGTTTTGCGTTTGGTTTATGTTTTGTCCTTGTCGGTACCGGCTTTCATCGAATTCGACATATCTGATGATTTCCTCCACGAGCCCACCAAGATCTTCGGCTACTTCCTTTACGCGCCTCAGCGCGTTTGTTATGGGTGTTAGCCAGCGATCTATGACGGGGTCTTGTTCATAGCATGTCCCGTGAGAGAGTGGGCTTTGTGCCTGCACAAAGCTCCTGCGCTCCCAAGCTGCCACTTTTTGTAGTAGAGTCGCCTTTTCATGATGTTCTTTTAAATTTTCATCAAAGTCGGCTTTGTTCTGATTTGATAGTCGTCATTAGCTCATGGCTCGAGCTTCCAACTTGTCTTTTATTCCTAATGGACTTTGTTCGGCTCTGTAGCAACCATAAGACGGACTCTTGTGTCTTGGAGATTTTTGTTATCCTTGGGCGTCCTCCATGTAGACGGTTGACCTTTGTGATGAGTCGTAGTGGGGTAGATCTGGATTATACCGTTCTGGGCTTGATCCGAGTTTGTCTTCTTTGACAGATCGAATCGATCTGGTATTTGTATCCTTGTCCTTTTCTTGGTACGAGTCAGCTTCAGAGGCATCTTCTCTATCTTCATGGTATGGGATCTTGTCGGAATGCTCTTGCTTTGAAGACTCTCTGACAAACCCGACAAATACGTGGTGCGGAATATCCTCTTGCCGACTTGTTTTCCTTGAGGATACTTTGGGTGCAATCTTTGGCTCCGGCTTGCTAATGAAGAGGTTGATGGAACTGATTAAGACTTGGTAACCCGGATTTCTCATGGCATCAGTTTCCCATGTGGAGCTATTGATTCGGAGTTTTCCTTTCCGACTTTTTGTGATCCGTTCGGAGACGAATCCTTCCATGCCCTGCTGAGCTCCTCCAAGAATCTCAACGCCTGCATGCGCAGACCCCACGGTGGGCGCCAACTGTCGTGGGATTAACACAGCAGATGTCCGAGTCATCGAACTTGTAGTGAGGCCTTTACTGCGAGGTGATATCGAGGAGAGAATCGACATAGACACGGCACTCGGCGATTTACCTAGATTTCGGCCCCTCTTTGTTCTCGAGGTAAAGACCTAATCCTGCTTCTTATTATTGAGGGGTTTCCGGTTTGTCGAAAGGACTAGCCGGCTTTGGGATTACAAGGGTTTGCCGGCTCCTAACTTGTGTCTCTAGGAGATCTAGGTTACGAGTCATGCGTTGGAGGTTTTTGGGTTGAGTTCAGAGTTGATCCAGGCGCCCCGAACCCTCGGCTTATAAAAGTGTTGGGTCCAAGAGTCCACGGATCCGATTCCTACTTGAGGTGGAATCCTATTCTATGTCTACTTTACAAATATGCTACGCGCTACACAAGGTAAGTCGAATTCCTACTTGGGCTTCAAGCTTGTCTCCTTGGCGCGTATCCCTCTGGGCCAGGTCTTGTCTTCGTGGGTCTTCACGTATAAGACGACACAAAGGGTTGTGATCTAATGTCGGGTTATGGGCTTGATCCGTCCCCCCGACAGTACCCCTTGATCCTCCAGAGCCACCACTGCTCGATTCCTCCCAGTATGGGTCCAGTCGATTTCCACCGGCATCAAAAGCATGAACGGTGAGAGTATCCTCGCCATTAAACCGACATCAAAGGTTATCTCCATCACTCAAATTCAGCCGACTTGAAAATGGCTTCCAACGGGACCCCAAGAAAATGAAGAAAGAGCTGTTGACCAAAAGCTCTACCCATAAAGGAGACCGAGAACACCCTTGAAGCCGAAGCCAAAGACCTCTCACATTGAGTTCAGAAACAATAGAAGCAAAATAAAATGGAAGCGGGATTCGGGTAGCAGTCCGGCTAAGAACACGGAGAAGGAAATCATAGCGCCAGACACCCTCCTCCACAGAGGGAGGAGGAGGCACCATTGAAGCCCCTCCACGCCCACGACAGGAAGATCGAGGCATGCGGCCACCACGACCACGCCGACCACGACCTCGAACAGCCACGCCAGCAGAAGAGATAACTATACAACCACCACACTTGGGCGCCATATAGAAAGCAAGAATAAGAAGATGGGATAAGAGCAAGTGTCGAATACAAGTGAACAACAACAAGTATTTATAGCACAGGCCAAGTGCAAGCAAGGAAAATATGCATAAACCTAAGCGGTGTTTTCATTAAACCAAGACCAGAAACGCATGGCGATACGGAATCCAAGACCATGCGCCCCTTCGCATCCAACAAATAATAAAGAAGACATCAAATCCCACGTGTTTCCAATACACGCATCGGAAACCTAACAGGAAGCGGAAGCGCAGGCCGTCATCATGGCCGAACAGAAGACGCGACGTTTCGCAAAAACTAGCCATCATCATCACACATGTCACCATGAGCATCATTACGATTCATGTGTTCATGAAAGCCCGGAGAGGATTGATGCAAGACAAGTCACTACAATAATCGAACAGTGAAAAGATTCCCCGTCATTCCAGTTTCTCTCTGCCAAACTTTTGACCATATTTCAAAATTTTACTCCCATCGGGAGCGCCCTGTCTTTGCTAAAAACAACGCAAGGACCAAAACTTAGGGGAAGCGAGTGGCTACTCCCCTCCATCAAGAACAAGTGCATCTGCAGAGTTTGGGTTCTCCCTCACCCAGCAGACTATGACGCGCTCGAGTAATCACTCGCACCAGCAAGGACTAATGCATCTACAGAGTTTGGGTGCTCCCTCACCCAGCAGACTATGACGTGCTCGAGTAATCACTCGCGCCAGCAATGACTAATGCATCTATAGAGTTCGCGTGCTCCCTCGCCCATAAGATGACGAAGTGCTCGAGTGGCTACTCGCATACGGAGGATAGTCCACCCAGGCACTCAAGAGCTCCATGGGTGCTTGCGCAACTAGCTCACTCGACGACCATCCGAGTGGGTGCATCTCTTAACGACTCCTCGCCTGAAGCTCACAAATGCTCCGCGAGTGAATACTATTAGTCCACTTGATTTGTTTTCCAAGTGGGTGCACCGCTAATTAGGCTTCGCGCCTCTATAAAAATAATTCCTAGGTGGCGACACACTGCATCCCAGATGCCGTGCAAGCTTAGCGCGTAGGTAAGACCCCGCTGCATAGTCGGCCGGGCCCGGACTTTCCACAAGGCGCGACTTCACTCCCGATGTTTTCCATGCGCTTGCATGCAGAGAGTTGAGCCAAAGACGGGCGTGTCAAGGCTATTTTCTGAGACCGGCAGAATAGATCATGTAAGACCTGCAGTGGCATGGACTTTGCTAGACACCGGTTGTTTTCCAAGTTCGTGTCGAGGGACACGGGCTTTATTGGGCTACTGACGTGTTTGCCACTAGCGCAATTCACCAAGGATTGACCAGTCGACTACCTTGGGCCCTTTCAGCTTATCATCCCTCGAATAATCTATCTCTTGTGGCTAACAGCCAACGACTCGCAGCAGCGCTACACGCATGAAGACATGCGATCATGGATTCGAGTCCCTGCGCGACTCTTCGAGTCCCCCAGACACTCGGGGGCTACTGACGAGGGGGTGACCCCACGAATCCTACGGATGAGGGTACCTGGTGCATATCAAGACAGGAGGCCCGCTAGAAGCCTCAATCAGCCCACGACTGGCCCACTCGAGGCACCGACGTAGGAGTCCTCGACGACTATGCAAGCTATGACTTGGTGCCCAAGGCCAAAGCTAGATTAGGAAACTACCTTTGTAACCCTAGATGGACTCCTTGCTACCCAGCCTAGTATATAAAGGCTGGGAGAGGGGACGTCTAGGGCATCGAATATCCAAGAAACACCTCCGGTCCTGAGCAAACTCGCCTCGACCTCCACTTTAATCGCCTCCATCATAATACAATCGAGCAGGAAGTAGGGGTTTCATCGATCGAGGGCCCTGAACCTGGGGTAAATCCATGTCTCCTATTAGCCGACGAGTATCGCCAACCTGCACATCTTCTCTACAATCTAACCCAGGGTTCGTAACCATGGGATTTGCCGAGGTCAATCCTTGTCACATGTATTACACCGCACAAATAAACAAGGTTCAAAGAGCGAAGACAAGATAAAACACACACAATACAAGGAGCCAACAAGCTCCACCAGAAAATCCCCGAACATCTAATAGATGACTCCCCCCCCTTTGTCATCAAGACACCAAAAAGGGAGAGAGTCTGATGCTAGCGCCCAACTAATCACTCATCATACTCCTCGGTGGCGTCGGCGTCGGAGTCACTAGAGTCCACTGGATCAGGCGAGTGCTCAGAGTGGATCTCATCATCATCATACACTAGAGACGGACAAGTGTCGTCAGTCAGTGGAGGAGTGTCATCACTATCAGTCCACCTGGAGTTCTGCTTAGAGATCCACCTGTCTTCTAGGGTGATGTTGATATGGGGTGGCCCGATCTTCTCAGTAAGTGCATGGTGAATATGAGGGCGTTGATAGATAACTTGTATGTAGCCGATGAACTCTCCTCGCTAGATCATTGTTGCCAATGTGACAACTCTCTTCCCTTTGGATATTCACAACTTCACACACTTGCACAACGTAGCCGTCGACCACGAGACGGTAATTTGTTATCTACTAATTCCTAGTGGAACAACAGATCACACAGAACTTGCAGTAGCAAAACTTCAGATCGATACGAATTAAAGTGTATGATTCAATATGAATGCTTGGAGCAATTCTCTGAACTAGGGTTTATCTAAAACGTTCTCTAACCCTAAAACGAGCTGGGGGCTAGGTATTTATAAGCTAGGAGGTCTAAAGTTGGATACATGGGCCGCAACCATGAAATCTGTGCGCGGGCAGTGTCGGACGTCCGGTGGGTATCATACGTCCGTCGGGGTCATCGGACGTCCGGTTGGCGTCGAATTTCCAGTAATATAATGCCAAAGCCTTCTGCACTCGGTGCACCCTATTTCCGTCAGATGTTGGATCTCCGATCTTCCAGATTCTTCAGACGTCCGGTCGACGTCGGATTTTTGGTATTATGATGTTGAGGCCTACTGACCTCAAGGCACCTTATTTCCGACAGGTGTCTGACTTCCGACTAGTCGGACGTTCGGTGGTAGTTGGACTTCCGACGCTGGAAGGAGGTCCTCTGGTTAGCTGATGTCGAGTCTTCTCGTGTCCATGCCAACAACGTCGGATGTCCGACTGGGTCCGGACGTCTGGTTCCTGGAAATGTGTCTTCTCCTTCCGGAACCTCGTCTTCTCCTTCCTGAACCTCGTCTTTGTAGGAGATATGCTCTAGAGGCAATAATAAATGTTATTATTTATCCCCATGTTCCTAATTATGTTTATATTCCATGCTATAACTGCTATGGTTCTCGAGTCTGCAATAACCATGAGGCTCGGAGGAAGACTCATATGCACGTGTGGAATAATAAACGGATAAAATATATATTCCTAGTCTCGCCTCTAAGACTAGCTCAAGTGTTGCATGATGGTTCTGTTTTCCTGATCATGGGCATGACTATGCCGGCAATTTTGAGGGCACAATGTTAGAAGAACATTTGTGTTGAATCGACCCAGATTGATGTTATGCTATGAGATACATTCGTCGCCAGTTAATGGATTATAACACAGAGAAAGTTGAGCGTTTGCATAATTCCTTAGACCATGAGAGTATCGAGTTTCTTCGTACTTGCTTCGTGAACTTTGGGGTTTGTTAAACGTCATCTGTAAAAGGGTGGCTATTACGGCGGCTTACGGGTTCACGGAAAAGTATGACAAGGAACTAGGTAGCTCAAGATTGGGATTTGCTCCTCCGTCGATGGAGAGATATTCTTCGGGCCCTCTCGGTGTTACGGTATCCACCATCGTCTGGCCAGACACAGTGTGATTTGATCACAGGGATGCCGGAACGCGGGAACGAGAAAAGAGAACAATACCAGTAATGAGGTAACTGGCATAGTGGACAAGTGTTGATCCACGGGGATGCCGATAAGTCTCACCTCGGGTATTTGTAACATATCGCGAAGCAACAGGAATAGCACACGGCAACTGGAGGTTCACTCGAATATTTATTCGTGTGGGTATAGGGGTCAATATGGGTGTCCACGGCTCCGATGTTGATCATTGATCGGAAAGTGTTCCGGGTCATGTCTATACTTCACCGAACCTATAGGGTCACACGCTTAAGGGTCATCTATCTGCTGAATACTAGACAGGGAGTCTGAGAGAAAGTCACCGGAAAGGTTTCGGAGAAAACGGAAAAGTTCCGGAAAGAGAACACCGGAATAATTTCGGTAAAACCGAAAAGTTGTTTCGGAATATATCATTAAGTCAAAATGGTTTCGGCACACGCTTGGAAATTCTTGGAGGGTGCCAGAATTGTTCTGGGAACTTCTGGGATTTTTTCAGAGAGAAAAAACCGGAAATGTTCCGGAGCTGCCGGAACCGCTTTGGTTGCTTTTCGCAGATGAAATTCACTAATCCGGAATTGTTTCGGAACGCGTCCAAAATCCTTTTAGTGGGTACTGGAATTTTTCTAAGACCTACAGAAAAGTTTCGGATTTTACGGTCGCAGATAAATGTCTTCATGAATAGTGGATACACTATTCATGATGATGCAGGCGATGATGCAGCTTGCATGATGATGCAGGCGATGATGCAGCTTGCATGATGATGCAGGCGATGATGCAGCTTGCTTGATGATGCAGGCGATGATGCATCTTGCATGATGATGTAGGCGATGATGCAGCTTGCATGATGATGCAGGCGATGATGCAGGCAATGATGCAGTTTGGAGGGCATTTTGGGTTTTCCCCATAGCCTCTCACCCTATAAATAGGGGTGGAGAGGGGTCTCTCAAAGAGGATCCAAGTTATCACTTGAACTCTCAACAAGTGCCATTGCATGATCTGGCTTTCTTCTCTCCCTCCCACGAAATAGTTTCGTAGAGCCGAAAGGCTGTCTGGGTTCCGGCAGGAACTAGTTCTGGACGGCGAAGCCCTGCCGGATAGATGACACCGTATGTGTGCAACCCCGTAGAGAGGTCGTAGTTTCGATATTTTGCCCGAGGGACTGTTCGAGGGTCCTCCCGAAGGGCTATCCGAGTTACCGTTCAAGTTTCGAGGGTCCTCCCGAAGGGCTGTCCGTGGCATCGTCCGAGGGACTGTCCGACCGCCTCTCGGAGCGCTGTCCGAGGAGCAGACGAGGGAGAACATCCTCGCGGTTGGGAGGTTGTAAATCCTAGCTGCGGGGGTCTGCACCAACGATCTACATCGACTCTACTTCCGCTGCGCTACGAGTCGGTAACGATCAGATCAAAACCTTGTATGCAGTCTCCATAGTGGTCCTGGGCTGTTCATAGTGCGGAAAATTTTTGTTTTCTGCCGCGTTCCCCTACAGTGGTATCAGAGCCGTGCTATGCGTAGATTCATGTTGCGATCTAGAATACATAGAGATGTATGGGTATTGCATAATATAATTTTGGAGTAGATCAGATCTATTGCTGAAAATTATTTATGCGGGTGGCAGATGAAATCTGTTACCCGATGTTCTTGTTGCTTCCCTGGAATTTGTGTATTTCTGATCTCAATAACAGTATGGTGGAGTTTCAAAGTTCTGGCAATCTGCGATCCTAATTGATCAAAGAAGTGCTAACAGTTCGTTGAATTCCACCGTAGTTAGAGAAAGAAGAAATTCTGCAGACTAAAGGGCAATGCAGATATGATCTGCACGGGGATCACGCGTATGACGAAGTTCAGTATGGGGCTCGAGATTTTATAATCTCGTGTTTCATACACCCCGCAAAGTTAATCTAGCGACTTGAATAATCATGCTTGATGATAAACGTTGGTAGCTGCGGTTTAAGTCAAAACCTTAGAAGCCACGTAAAATAAAATTTTGCATAAACCGATTAGAGGCGTCTAACTTGGTTTTGCAGGATGTGCATGTGATGTGGTATAGCAAAGCTCATATTAATTTGATTATGTATGAGATGACTATATAATGTAAATTTATTAACATGATCTGCGTGTCATGATTCGGCATGATGGCTGGAGCCATATGATTGTCACTTTAATGACCTGCGAGTCAACCTTATGTAATGCACTTATTTTATTACCTATAGAGATAGCAATATTATTTGGTGCATCGACAAGGTGGTGGCAAACTTCGCGAAGGTGAACTCCGACGCAAATTCCAAAGACGAAGAAATACTTGACTTCTCCATCAGAAGGGGCTATACCATATCATGCAATTATGAATTACCTGAGATGTTTATCCCTTAAGTTGCACCCTTCTTGATTGCGCGGTAGTCGCTTTTTATTAGGGTGATCTCTCACTTAAAATATCAAGTAGTTAGTGTTCTCCCAAATGTAGCACCGTCACAGCATCTATCCTTTCGGGGTGCGCCATGGATGCATGGGTACGAACGATTGGAGAAATGTAAGGCGGGTGAGGTCAGACCTCGCAGCAAGATCACTTGGTTGTCTTGACGTTCATGGCAGGATCGTCCTGAGCTCGGAACACACGCATCGAAAGATGAACAAGAGTCACATAGAGATGTGATCGGCAAGTTGGCCTACCAAATCAAAATCCTCGTCATGAGATGATGATTCTATGGCGTTGTATTGATATTTGGATCTTGAATCACTCATAATCAATTTTGAGAGATATTGATTTGAGTGGGAGCGCATTTTAGAATTAACTTGTTTAATTCTGAGTGCAATTAATTATGAACACTGTCTAAGTATAATTTGCTAATAGTTGTAGAATAATGGCTCGCGTTTCCACCTTCCCTATTAAAATTGAATAAGCTGTTAAATATCTGGTTAAAACTTTACGGTTGGTAACGTAATGCGAGGATTGTCCTCAAGAGTGCCGAGAAGGATTTTGTCCTATCGCATGCTTTCGGTGTCCTCCCGCTAATGCTATGGATGATGTGACTCTCGTCCTTCGATCCAAAAGCTAGAATTCCATTGTGGTCAAGTGCAATACGTTTGCTTCCATAAGACCCGAACTTCACAAGTTTGGGATAGTTATGTAATATTCATGGAACTGAAAATTGTTTTCAGATACAGACAAAGGCTAAAAGATATGAGATATCCAAAGCAATATTTGTTTGCAAAGTATTAGTAAAGTGTTTACTGGGCGTTTGACTGATAGGAGAGGGATCCAGAAGAACGCCTGTCATATCATGAAGGTGAATAAAACAAACAACTTAAAGAGAAAGGAAATGTCCAAAGGGTGTTAGTGTGACTCACACGCCTAGGAAGTCCGGGGCTAACGCCGCTCTTAAAGTTGGGTGCTTCTTCTGAGAGTAGGAGAAATATTGAAAGTTAAACTGTTAGAAGTATAAAGGCAAAAAGGAAAGAAGACTGGAATATCCAGCTCATGTATGAATGTCATACAAGTTTTTGATGTATAGAAGGCTGGTCAAAAATATAGTTCTTGGGAATTATGGTTAAACATGTTAATCACTAATTCTTGGGTATTGTGAGTTAAATCACAAAGATACCCGCTCGATTGCATTCTGTTGAAACTCGATGTAAGAACTACAACGGCCTAAAAGACTTGCCAGTAATGAGGTTTAGATACGCGCTGGGAACATAGTAAAAGTTACTATACCTTCCATCGGTGTATCACCATCTGTATTTATTTTCATAATTCGTTTTAGAGTTTTATACACTCTAGCCCATTGCATAAAGTATGTTGCAAGAAGGTTGTTCATAAAAGAACAATTGTTGTTCAGTATTATGAATAACATAAAGGGCCATGCTTCCATCGGGGATGCGATGTATGTTACGAATATTGATGGTAATATGATACATCCATAACAATGACGCTAAATGTCGAAAGACTAAAAGAATACCACATATGTGTGGCACTGCATTTGGTCACATTGGAGAAACCCGCATGGAGAAATTCCATAATGATGGATTTTAAAGTCATTTGATTATGAATCATCTGACACTTGCAACCTTCGTCCGAAAGGTCAAGTGACTGAAATACCGTTCACGGGCCATAAGGAACGAGCAACAAACTTATTCGTGATCATACATTTTGATGTATGTAGTCCGATAAATGTTGTTACTAGTAGTGGAAGTTATTGTAACAAGAAAATTATGTTTCTACAATTCGATTGCAGAAAGGAATATTTTGAGTTACAAGTTTAGCGAATGTCTGATGAGTTATGAAAAGAGTTTTCATAACTTACACCTCCCGGAACACCACTGCAAGTGGAAAGTCCGTGAAGAATTAATCGAACCATTCATGACATGGTAAGATCAAAGATGACATAAATAAATTTGCCATTATCCCTTTTAATGTAATGCTTTAGAGACTGCGGCTTTTACACTGAAAAGAGCGCCATCAGGTCTGTTGAAATGACGCCATGGTATGGTACGCCCAACCATGTTTTATCTTTTCTTAACATTTGGAATATGGGGCTTGTGTAAACTGTTTACAAACCTATTCCAAATCAGACAAGTGCTACTTTGTAGGTTATCCCAAATTATTGGGAATTCCTCCACCACTATACCGAGGCAAAAGGTTTTGCCACAAAGAACGGTATGCTTTTAAAGAGAATGGTTCTTGCAAAAAGGTGAGTGGGAGGACAGTGCAACTCGACGAGATAACAGTATCTTCGTCATCAGATCAAAGGAAAGGAACCTTGGAAGTGATTCCAGAGTTTCCTACTGCAACTGATACGGAAGCGTCTACATGAGATGTATGGACTTCGGTCAAACTTGCAACTGAGCCACGTAGGCAAAACTCGTGCAAACCTCTCAAGTGCGCAAACGAGATATTGTTGTTAGACAACAGCATACCTACGATAATCAAGGAAGCGATGATGGGCCCTGACTCCGGAATTGGCTAAATGCCAATACAATCCGAGATAGTTTCCTTATAAATAAGTCAAGATTGTATCTTGATGGACCATTCGGAAGACTTTGAGTCTAACGAATATTAATGGAACTATAAACAGATACGGATAAAAATGTTTTATCCATAAAGCTCGACTTGTTGCTTATAACAAATTCAAGGAATTAACTACAGCGAGATTGTCTCTCCGTAGCGATGCTTAAAGTCGGTTCGGGTTAAACTAACAATTAATACATATTTCATTCATGAGATATGAAACATGGATGCCAAAAGGATTTCCATAAGATGGAAATACTACCTCGGACTTGCATATGATACAGTCCAAGGTATTTTGTCAGTCCAGAGGATGCTAGTGAGTATGCAAACTTCAGAGTTCCTGCGATGGACAAAAGAGAGCATAATGGAGTTGGAATCTTCGATTTTGATGAAATAGTCAAAAGAGTTTGATTTCATCAATGGATAACGAAGATGCTTGTGGCTACAAGAAAGTAAGTGGGAGCATAATAATATTTCTAAAAACCTTGTGTGCCTGACACATTGTTGATCAGAAATAATATAAACTTCTTGACACGAATTAGGACTTCATTGAAAATAGTCTTTCGATGAAGTGCTTGGGCTAAGTAGCCTTGATATTAGGCATAATTATCTGAGAGATAGAATTGCCTAATAGGGCTAAGCCAAAATACATACTGACAAGATGCCAAAACAATTTAGCATTAAAAACGACAAGGAGTGATTCTTGCCAAAGTCACATGGAAAGAGTTTTTGCAAGACTCAGTTTCCCAAAACACTGATGAGCAAATTACATGATGGAGATTCCACACACCTTCGTGTTGGGATTAATCATGTATTCCATGGTATGTAAACAACCAGATATGTCCAATACTCCAAAGTTGTTGCGAGTATAGATACCAAAGTGATCAAAGAACTGATCGTGGGACAACAGTGAAAAATGTCATTGAGTACTAAAGTAGCACTGATGGCATGTTTTCTCGCAAGAAGAGATTATGAAGTACTTGTTGTAAGTAATTACATCGATACGGTCTTCATCAATGCTCCATGCGATTTTCGATTTGAGTTAAAGTTTTTTTGTGTGTAATACACAATATGGTGGCACAGTAAGTTGGAATTGTTCATAACAGGTTACTGTGGCGAAATTCTATAACAAATGGCTATGTATGTTGCTGCTTTAGAAGCAACAAAGAAAATGTTGAATCATATAGTTCATTCATGAACTTAGTATGGTTCCAATATGGCTTTGGTCAATGGAACACTATTGAAGATAGTTGCTCCATAGCTCAGTCTGAGGAATCAATGTTCGACCAGTGATTCGCATATATACAAAGCCAAGTCCACACAAAATATGAATTTTGTGAAAGCGTGAAAACGCGAGGATATGCAAAGATACACACGGAGTTGAAGTTGTCAGATCCGTTGGACATCAGGCTATACCACATGTGAAGCATATTTTACACCAGTATGCCATAGGTGTAAAGTGCATTAGCATTGACTAGATTATTGACTCTAGTGCAAGTGGGAGTCTGTAGGAGATATGCCCTAGAGGCAATAATAAATGTTATTATTTATCCCCATGTTCCTAATTATGTTTATATTCCATGCTATAACTGCTATGGTTCTCGAGTCTGCAATAACCACGAGGCTCGGAGGAAGACTCATATGCACGTGTGGAATAATAAACGGATAAAATATATATTCCTAGTCTCGCCTCTAAGACTAGCTCAAGTGTTGCATGATGGTTCTGTTTTCCTGATCATGGGCATGACTATGCCGGCAATTTTGAGGGCACAATGTTAGAAGAACATTTGTGTTGAATCGACCCAGATTGATGTTATGCTATGAGATACATTCGTCGCCAGTTAATGGATTATAACACAGAGAAAGTTGAGCGTTTGCATAATTCCTTAGACCATGAGAGTATCGAGTTTCTTCGTACTTGCTTCGTGAACTTTGGGGTTTGTTAAACGTCATCTGTAAAAGGGTGGCTATTACGGCGGCTTACGGGTTCACGGAAAAGTATGACAAGGAACTAGGTAGATCAAGATTGGGATTTGCTCCTCCGTCGATGGAGAGATATTCTTCGGGCCCTCTCGGTGTTACGGTATCCACCATCGTCTGGCCAGACACAGTGTGATTTGATCACAGGGATGCCGGAACGCGGGAACGAGAAAAGAGAACAATACCAGTAATGAGGTAACTGGCATAGTGGAAAAGTGTTGATCCACGGGGATGCCGATAAGTCTCACCTCGGGTATTTGTAACATATCGCGAAGCAACAGGAATAGCTCACGGCAACTGGAGGTTCACTCGAATATTTATTCGTGTGGGTATAGGGGTCAATATGGGTGTCCACGGCTCCGATGTTGATCATTGATCGGAAAGTGTTCCGGGTCATGTCTATACTTCACCGAACCTATAGGGTCACACGCTTAAGGGTCATCTATCTGCTGAATACTAGACAGGGAGTCTGAGAGAAAGTCACCGGAAAGGTTTCGGAGAAAACGGAAAAGTTCCGGAAAGAGAACACCGGAATAATTTCGGTAAAACCGAAAAGTTGTTTCGGAATATATCATTAAGTCAAAATGGTTTCGGCACACGCTTGGAAATTCTTGGAGGGTGCCAGAATTGTTCTGGGAACTTCTGGGATTTTTTCAGAGAGAAAAAACCGGAAATGTTCCGGAGCTGCCGGAACCTCTTTGGTTGCTTTTCGCAGATGAAAATCACTAATCCGGAATTGTTTCGGAACGCGTCCAAAATCCTTTTAGTGGGTACTGGAATTTTTCTAAGACCTACAGAAAAGTTTCGGATTTTACGGTCGCAGATAAATGTCTTCATGAATAGTGGATACACTATTCATGATGATGCAGGCGATGATGCAGCTTGCATGATGATGCAGGCGATGATGCAGCTTGCATGATGATGCAGGCGATGATGCAGCTTGCTTGATGATGCAGGCGATGATGCATCTTGCATGATGATGCAGGCGATGATGCAGCTTGCATGATGATGCAGGCGATGATGCAGCTTGCATGATGATGCAGGCAATGATGCAGTTTGGAGGGCATTTTGGGTTTTTCCCCATAGCCTCTCACCCTATAAATAGGGGTGGAGAGGGGTCTCTCAAAGAGGATCCAAGTTCTCACTTGAACTCTCAACAAGTGCCATTGCATGATCTGGCTTTCTTCTCTCCCTCCCACGAAATAGTTTCGTAGAGCCGAAAGGCTGTCTGGGTTCCGGCAGGAACTAGTTCTGGACGGCGAAGCCCTGCCGGATAGATGACACCGTATGTGTGCAACCCCGTAGAGAGGTCGTAGTTTCAATCTTTTGCTCGAGGGACTGTTCGAGGGTCCTCCCGAAGGGCTATCCGAGTTACCATTCAAGTTTCGAGGGTCCTCCCGAAGGGCTGTCCGTGGCATCGTCCGAGGGACTGTCCGACCGCCTCTCGGAGCGCTGTCCGAGGAGCAGACGAGGGAGAACATCCTCGCGGTTGGGAGGTTGTAAATCCTAGCTGCGGGGGTCTGCACCAACGATCTACATCGACTCTACTTCCGCTGCGCTACGAGTCGGTAACGATCAGATCAAAACCTTGTATGCAGTCTCCATAGTGGTCCTGGG
Organism: Bromus sterilis; assembly: GCA_950022295.1. Lineage (NCBI taxonomy): Eukaryota > Viridiplantae > Streptophyta > Magnoliopsida > Poales > Poaceae > Bromus > Bromus sterilis. The sequence goes on along the minus strand of OX465596.1, from coordinate 337,099,915 downwards.
CTGTTCATAGTACGGAAATTTTTTGTTTTCTGCCGCGTTCCCCTACAGTATTTGCCATGGTACCTGATCATGCATACATACAAAGACTTAGGCAGTATATAATTCTCATTAAGCACAACATCAGATTCTATTAAGAGAAAGTTCACATGTTTTTTCTATTAGCTTTGCACGAGCTCTTGTAATAGGTCCAAGTTTGATTTGATTAGCTTGTTCACCATGAAGAGTTTTTCAAAAGGCGTCGAACTCGACGCTCCAAGGTCATCTCCCATATATGGTGACAAATCAGCAACGTTGAAACTAATGCTAGCTGTCGGGACCCGGGGTTTTCATATGTAATTCCAGCCACAATTCAACCATATGGAGAGCCGAGAGCCATACCCACTTGTCTAAGCAGACAAGGCCAAGTACAAGACATTCTCGGAAAGCTCGAACGTGAGGGGCATCCCATCCAGGTCGGATGATCAACTAAGATGGGTCCTCATCGCCCTCTCACAAGTCTAAATGATTATGGGTGGTGAAATCCCATACTCATAGACAAGTCGCCTCAACTATATTATCGATTGAATCCTAACACTTACATAAACAGACTCCAGCCCGATCTCTTAGTCGGGGTCTCGGGCGGGCTCAATCATACAACAAAGTGTGCCACGTGACAGAGTCACGAGCAATCGCATCGCGATGCCCCAAGCTGCGCACATCTAAGGGCCACTTGGTGTATAAAAGACCGCCGGCGAGAGCACAACTAAGGTATCGAACCCCACACATGACATGCACGATATAAACACACACGCATCATGCATGCCAAGTGTATAACATCAGGTAACACAACATGAACTCTACAAACTCATAGTTTTATTGCATCTTCTATACATAGCAGATATAGTAGTGTTACAAGCAGAGATCACATAACTGTGACACAACATTACATCATACAACAATGGAAGAAAATTATGTCTTAGTAAAGACAAGGTTAACAAATGGCTTAAGAAGCCTTTAAGAAAACACCACGACCCTCCAGAGGGACCAGGCTGCTGTCTGGGACTACATTACTTCGTCGACGTCGAGCTTGAGGGGGAGGCCACCATCAGGTTCAGTGGTCTCGTCTCTAAAACATAGAATAATCAAACGTGAGTACAAAGTCGTACTCAGCAAGACTTACGTCAGAACTAAACTACTCATGCTCAAGTATTAAGGTAAAGGCAAGTGGGGTTGTAATGCAGAAAGCTTTGACTTGGCTATCCTGTACTACGACTACATAGAGTTGAGATGAGAGGCGCACACGAGTCCATCTAATCTTGATCACCACACCAATACACAACCATGGATCCTTCCTCGACTTCCCCACAAGGAAGCAACCCAAAGCACTCACACTTATCTTGAGATTTTTAGAGTATCCATTTGAGTTGTCTAATAATCAAGTAAAGATCTCCAAGTAGTCCATAACCGCGGACACGGCTATTCGAATAGTTCATTAACCCTGCAGGGGTGTACTTCTTCACATACGTAGCTACCACTTACCACCTAGACCTCGTCACCTTCAAGCGGTGTCGGCGAGGATAGTACCACGACACTTACCTCACGGCTCCAACTCTAGTCCAGGGGATCGCCTATCTGAGTATGTACCCCAATCGGGAATCCGGCCGGGGTTTCCGTTCAGGACCCAGACGATGTATGGACAGTCCGACAAGCCCACCTCGACGGATGGTGTTGCGCTTGCCTAAAACCGTGCTACATTATGAAATCAAATAGAAAAACAATTAACCCATGCGAATCCTGTACCATAGTCGGGGTGAGTTAATAGGTCGAGAGGGGTCAATGAGCCCAACATGTGGTAGTAATCTGTGTCTTGGATCACAACACAAGAACTCAGGGCCTAGGGAAGTGTAAATGAGACAACCCACTGTGTACTCCTACACAGCCTCTCATTGTTCACTTATATTAGGGTGACTTCATCAACACGTTACCACCTTGTTGCATGTGCTCCCTACCATCCCGATACATCACCAGATGGATCAACTTCATTGCAAACAACTCTAGCATGGCATAGCATAACATGGATGAAGGGCCACATGATGAACACAAACAAATCGTGTATCTGCTAGGTTGAGGTTTTCTTAATACTGTGGCAGCAATGATAGGTCATGCAAAGGATGGGTTCAACTAGCGATAGAACGGTAACATGTGAATCACCTAATCATGCATAAGAGAACAAGAGGGAAACTGGGTTTTTATAGATATGATCAAAGGGGGTTTGCTTGCCTTATTGTCGGGACTCGGGGGTGCCATTCTTCGGAGAAAACAGGAACTACGTCCGGCGATGGATCTATCGAGAAGAAGCAAACACCGAGACAACAACAATGTAAACATCACATTGCAATGCACATTCAAGAAATGAATCATGGCATGGTACTGATGTGATCTAGGTTCAATTTGTCACATGTTAATTGAAGTTCATTTGAATAAGAAATTCAAATTCAAACTCCAAATGTTTTTCAAATTATCCCAAGTTGCATTTGCTAATGTTTGGATATGGTAAACCATGTTGTCATGTGTATGATATGCCTCTGATGTTCATGTGATAAGGGGGGTATTGCAAAGATTTAATTTGAAATGATTTAAACATTTAATTTGAATTATTCCAAATAACCCAAATAGATAAATGCTACTGGTCCATCATCATAGATGTGTTTTTCATCTATGAAAATATGATATTTGGAATCCTTGCATTTTTCTGATGATTTTTCATATATAACACTTTTGATTTGGAGTTATGGTTTAAAATTTATTGAATTTCAAAGATTTAATCAATTTCTGGAATTTTCTGGATTAAATTAAACAAAGAAAATCACTTATTGCATCAGCATGATGCAATGCTGATGTCACCAGGGGGGCTGGCATGTGGGCCAGCATTGTCATAGGCACAGTGGTTAAATCCTGTTTAATTTAAAATTTTGATTTAATTAGAGGGGGCTGGCCCCACCTGTCAGTGGCCTAAGGCCCAACTAATCAGGGGTTAGCCCCCTAATTAATCCAGCCGGCCGGCGTTTAGACGCCGGCGGCACTGGACGCGGCGGCGCCCACTGGAGAGGGGCCCTCCGGCCACCTCTTGGCACGGGAGAGGCGCCAAACAGGCCCTCTCGCACGCGTGCGTCGTCTGGAGGGGAAGGGGAGGCCAAAGGCGGGCCGAGAGCACGCCGGCTAACAGCCCCGCGGCGGCCGGAGCTCGGGCTCCAGACGAACACGACGACGGGGGGTCTTGGAGAAGAACGGGGAGGAGGGAAGGGGAGAGTAGCTCACCCTGAGCATGCCGGAGGGGACGAGCAGGCCGGAGGGGCAGCAACGACGACACAATTGCTCGCCGGAGCCCGTAGACCGTGGCGGAGGAACCCGATGCTGGCGTCTCCCACAGAGCTCCTCCTCTTCAATTGATCGGGCGTGAAGACAAAGATGACGTAGGCGTGCGTCCTGGACAACTCGGTGCGGCGGGGGGAGGCCAGTGGCGCGAGCCGGCGAACTCGCAGCGCTCCGGAACCTCGCGGGATCTAGCCGGGGAGAGAGAGGAAAGGGTCGAGGGGAGGGGGCATGGAAGGGGGGCTGCTTGGGGGCGTCAACGGCGCCGGATAAGGGAGAGGGGGCAGCCAGGCAGCTGCCTGGCGGCCATGCCGTGGTCGCCGGTGAGCTGCCTGCCTGCCTAGCCAGGGGTTGAAGACGCATGTACCCCTGGCGGGCTGGGCCGGCTAGCTGGGCCAGGTGGGCCAGGTAAGTGGCCTTTGGCCTTTTGTTCTTTTTCTTTTTCTGCTTTCTGTTGTTATTTGTTTTTCTCTGAAAAAATACCAAAACATTTTTAAAAACCCCCAAATAATTATCTTGGACATATGTGACATACTACTAGTCACTCCCAAGATTTGAAGATTTTTGGAATTCAAATTATTTGAATCCAATTCAAATAGCATTTAAATTTAATTTCCAAGCCTCTGTTTGAATATTTGAAAAATCCATGAGCATGGGTTTGACTCCAAATCACTTTTAAAATGATCACACTCATTTATAGGACTTTTCAAAATTGTTTGGAGGAATTTTGGAAAAACTTTTTATCTGGCCTTTTTAATTAAATTCATTTTGAGGCTTTTCCAAATCCCCAATTATTAAAAAGGAAAAATTAAACATGATGCAATTATTTCTAGTAATAAAAGCACATACCAAAACTAGGGTTGTGACAACTCGCCCCCACTCAAAAGAATCTCGTCCCGAGATTCAGAAGTAGTCGAGAAGAGGGTGGGGTATTCAACTCGAAGACGATCTTCTCGTTCCCAGGTGGCTTCTTTCTCAGAATGGTTGGACCACTGCACTTTGAGGAACTTGATCTTCTGACGTCGGGTGGTGCGCTCAGCTTCATCGAGGATACGGACAGGATACTCTCGATAAGACAGATTTTCTTGGAGATCAAGCGTTTCGTGGTCTACTTCGCGGATGGGGTCCTTGAAGCAACGCCTGAGTTGAGATACGTGGAAGACATCGTGAACCTGAGAAAGATGCAGGGGTAGTTCAAGTTGGTAGGCAACTTCTCTACGTTTAGCTAGAATGCGAAAGGGGCCTATGTAACATGGGGCCACTTTGCCTTTGATACCGAAGCGATGGGTTCCCTTCAGAGGAGTAACAAGGAGGTAAGCCTTCTCGTCCAGCTCGTAGCTCTCTGGCCTATGATGACGATTATAATAGCTTTTCTGACGAGACTGGGCTGTTTTCAATTGCTCACAAACAATGCGAACCTTCTCTTCTGCTTCCTGGATCATATCCCGTCCAAAGAATTGTCTTTCACCGGTTTATGACCGGTTCAATGGTGTTCGACATTTTCGTCCATAGAGAAATTCAAAGGGTGCCATGCCCAAGCTAGATTGGAAGCTGTTGTTCTAAGCAAACTCGGCGAATGGAAGAGATTTCTCCCAACTCTTTCCGAATGAGATAACACAGGCTCTGAGCATGTCTTCGAGAATTTGATTAACTCTTTCTACTTGACCACTTGACTGGGGATGAAAGGCGATGCTAAAGGAGAGATGGGTTCCCATAGCATTTTGAAAACTTTCCCAAAATCGAGAGGTGAAAAGACTTCCACGGTCTGAATTGATTTCCAAAGGAACACCATGGAGAAAAACGATCCGGGAGACATATAAATCCGCTAACTGGCTAGCAGTTATACTCTCGCGAACAGGAAGGAAATGAGCAACTTTGGAAAGACGGTCAATGACCACGAAGATGGCATTGTTTCCCTTCTGAGACTTTCGAAAGCCAGTGATGAAATCCATACTGACTTTATCCCATTTCCACTCAGGAATGGCTAAAGGTTGAAGAGTACCAGCAGGTCTTTGATGCTCTGCTTTCACACAACGACAAACATCGCACTCAGCTACAAATTGAGCGATTTCTCGCTTCATCCTAGTCCACCAAAATCTCTGGCGTAGATCTTGATACATCTTAGTACTACCAGGATGAATCGAGAGAGGGGTGTCATGGGCTTCCTTAAGGATCTTCTGCCTTAGATTCCTATTCTTCGGAACTACCATCCTATTCTCGAAGTACACAATACCTTGATGGTCTAGGGTAAAACATTTTGCCTTACCGCTAGCAATGTTCTGCTTGATATATCGGATACCTCGAGCACGTTGTTGAACAGCTTTGATTTGATCCTCAAGGGTTGGTTTCACAATCAAGGTGGAAAGGAATCCATGAGGAACAATATAGAGATTAAGCTTTCGAAATTCCTCATAGAGAAGTGGTTGATACTGTTGTAACATGAGTTTGTTACAATACAACTTAAGACTTAGTTCATCAGCCATGACATTGGCTTTGCCTGGGGTGTAAGAGATACTCAAGTCGTAATCTTTTATCAACTCTATCCAGCGTCTTTGCCTGAGGTTAAGATCTGGCTGGGTGAATATGTATTTGAGGCTTTGGTGATCGGTATAGATTTCACAACGATTACCAAGGAGGTAATGTCGCCAAGTCTTCGGGGCATGAACTACGGCAGCGAGTTCAAGATCATGGGTAGGATAGTTCTCTTCATGTGGACGCAACTGGCGTGAAGCATATGCTACCACATGTCGATCTTGCATAAGTATGCATCCTAACCCTTGTCGTGAAGCATCACAATAGATTTTGAAATCCTTTTTGGTGTCTGGAGGCGCAAGTACGGGTGCAGAAGTCAATCTTATTTTCAGCTCTTGAAAGCTTTCCTCGCACTTGGGAGTCCATTGGAATTTCTTATCTTTCTTGAGGAGTTCAGTCAGAGGCTTTGCAACTTTGGAGAAGTTCTCAACGAAGCGGCGACAATAGCTTGCTAGGCCAAGAAAACTCCTAACTTGCTTAACCGATTCAGGTGGAGCCCAGTCAAGGACGGCCTGAACTCTCTCGGGATTCACAGCAATGCCTTTTTCAGAAATCACGTGGCCTAAGTAGGTCACTTCTGGTAGCCAAAATTCACACTTGGAGAACTTGGCATAAAGGCGATGCTCTCTAAGTTTCATCAATACCAGCCTAAGATGTTCTGCGTGCTCTCCTTCGCTCTTCGAGTAGATGAGAATCTCATCAAGATAAACTACAACAAATTTATCCAAGTACTCCATGAAGATCGAATTCATCAAGCGCGAAAGAGTGGCTGGCGCATTGGTTAAACCGAAGGACATGACGGTGTACTCGTAAAGACCATAACGAGTAGTGAAAGCCGTTTTGGGTATGTCCTCGTTTCTGATTTTGATTTGATGATAACCTAATCTCAAATCCATCTTGGAGAAGACAGAGGATCCAGCAAGTTGATCATAAAGATCATTGATCCTGGGAAGTGGGTACTTGTTCTTTATCGTCGCTAGATTTAGAGGGTGATAGTCTACGCACATCCTTTCTGTTCCATCTTTCTTCGTTACGAACAGAACGGGGCAACCCCATGGCGATGAGCTAGGGCGGATGAAGCCTTTTGCCAACGAAGCATCAAGTTGGGTTTTTAGCTCAGCTAACTCATGTGGGGCCATTCTATATGGGCGTCTGGAAATTGGGGTTGTGCCTGGTATAAGATCCACTATGAATTCTACACATCTGTCGGGTGGCATGCCCGGAAGCTCTTCAGGAAAGACATCCGGAAAGTCACAAACTATCGGAATATCTTCAAGGTTAGGAAGGAGATGTTCATTCAACGAATATAGCTGGGTTTATGAACCTTCAGATGTGAAATGGACTATCTTGTCGGAAGGATGAGTGAGTTGGACTGACTTATGGCACAATCAATCTTAGCATGGTGTTTTGACAACCAATCCATACCTAAGATGATATCGATATCTGAAGATTTGAGGGCTATGAGAGAAGCAAGGAATACACGATCCTCAACAGCAATTTCATTGTCATGACTTACCCTACTGGTACGCCATGTGGATCCTGGAGTTTTAATCATGAAAGGGGTAGGCAACTCCTCAAATGAAATGTCATGCAGGAGTGCAAACTTTTCAGACAAAAAGGAGTGAGAGGCTCCAGAATCAAATAGAACAGAAGCAGGTTTGGAGTTAACAGGAAGGGTACCGAGTACAAACTTAGTATACTCTTGGGCTTCTTTGATGGTGGCATGGTTCACACGTCCGTATTCAACAATAGCGGACTTGGCTTTGGAAGGCTTTGGTGGCTTAGCTTTGGCTCTATGTTTTGTACGAGGAGGAACATTCTCATGCAATGAACACTGCCATGCAATGTGGCCAGGATGACCACACTTGTAGCACAAACGGGTGTTAGGTTGTGGAGTTTGTATGGCAAGCTCTCTACTATCTTTCTGGGTTTTCTTGCTTTCTGGAGATGGTCTTGGAATCAAGTGCGAAGGAATGGCACTAGTTGGGATCCAAAATCGACGTTTCTGTGAACCCAAACTAGAAGAGGAAGCAAGATCACGATCACGCTTGCGAGACTCTTCAAAGACCTCATTTCCATGCTCAACTCTGAATGATCTATTGACCAAATCCTCGAAGTTTAAAAATTCAAGGAGATTGAGATCATGACGAAGGATAGGGCTAAGTCCCTTGCGGAACCTTGCCTGCTTCTTGGCATCGGTTGATATCTTCTCAGGTGCATAACGAGAAAGTCGATTGAACTCAGTCCTGTACTGATGAATAGTCATATTTCTCTGAGATAGATTGCAGAACTCTTCCCTCTTTCTTTCCATCAGCTCATCCAGAATGTGGTACCCTTGGAAGGCATCACGGAATTCCTGCCAAGTCACTACGTGACCATCAGGCTGCATTGCAACAAAACTTTTCCACCATTCACCAGCAGCACCTTCCAGAAAGTATGCCGCAAACATCACACGGTCATCTGGAGAAACATGCGCCGTCTCAAGCTTACGCTCGATGGAACGGAGCCAATCATCAGCATCAAGGGGCTCAGATGAATATCGGAATACCGGCGGGTTCAAAAGGATAAAATCTTGGATGGATATTACCGCATCTCGCTGGAGAGAAGTATTCTTCTCAATGAGCTCCAAAAGGCGTGTTTGATCACGTCGATTTCGCTCAACCTCCATCATGATTTCTGCTGCAGAAGGCGGTGAAGGAGGATCATCATCACCACTTTGATTACTGTGACCAGATTCAACACATCTAGTTCCACCTGACATTCTGTGTGATAAAAATCAACAATCAGAGTAGGATTTATGATGGAATCAAAGAAAAGATGACATAATTTAAGAGCGGACAAGATTGTAATGCAAAAGCATTGGAATCACTGGAAACACGGGACTAATCGGACAGCACAACGAATGTACCGGGGTGAAAAAATGAATCAATCTGCAAGAATGATCAGAACCTTCTCAAAAGGCTTGATGGAATGGTGACTCTAGACGACCAAAACAATCCTACAACTATGGAGAAGCAAACAACGAGATGTTCTAGTATAGACATAGATGAGCCTAATCCTATCTTCCCGTAGAAAAGATGAGGGTGACTCAGAACTCAGATCGATGAGGGTAAGGAGAAAAATGAAGCCTTACGTTGTTCCCTTATACCCAAAGTAACTATATAATTATAGAATGCTAGACTCGACTTCGGCCAAGGTTTAGTAATCCTACAGGCAGTACTGCTCTGATACCAAGTCTGTCGGGACCCGGGGTTTGCATATGTAATTCCAGCCAAAATTCAACCATATGGAGAGCCGAGAGCCATACCCACTTGTCTAAGCAGACAAGGCCAAGTACAAGACACTCTCGGAAAGCTCGAACGTGAGGGGCATCCCATCCAGGCTGGATGATCAACTGAGATGGGTCCTCGTCGCCCGCTCACAAGTCTAAATGATTATGGGTGGTGAAATCCCATACTCATAGACAAGTCGCCTCAACCATATTATCGATTGAATCCTAACACTTACATAAACAGACTCCAGCCCGATCTCTTAGTCAGGATCTCGGGCGGGCTCAATCATACAACAAAGTGTGCCACGTGACAGAGTCACGAGCAATCACATCGCGATGCCCCAAGCTGCGCACATCTAAGGGCCACTTGGTGTACAAAAGACCGCCGGCGAGAGCACAACTAAGGTATCGAACCCCACACATGACATGCACGATATAAACACACACGCAGCATGCATGCCAAGTGTATAACAGCAGGTAACACAACATGAACTCTACAAACTCATAGTTTTATTGCATCTGCTATACATAGCAGATATAGTAGTGTTACAAGCAGAGATCACATAACTGTGACCCAACATTACATCATACAACAACGGAAGCAAATTATGTCTTAGTAAAGACAAGGTTAACAAATGGCTTAAGAAGCCTTTAAGAAAACACCACGACCCTCCAGAGGGACCAGGCTGCTGTCTGGGACTACATTACTTCGTCGACGTCGAGCTTGAGGGTGAGGCCACCATCAGGTTCAGTGGTCTCGTCTCTAAAACATAAAATAAGCAAACGTGAGTACAAAGTCATACTCAGCAAGACTTACGTCAGAACTAAACTACTCATGCTCAAGTATCAAGGTAAAGGCAAGTGGGGTTGTAATGCAGAAAGCTTTGACTTGGCTATCCTGTACTACGACTACATAGAGTTGAGATGAGAGGCGCACACGAGTCCATCTAATCTTGATCACCACACCAATACACAACCATGGATCCTTCCTCGACTTCCCCACGAGGAAGCAACCCAAAGCACTCACACTTATCTTGAGTTTTTTAGAGTATCCATTTGAGTTGTCTAATAATCAAGTAAAGATCTCCAAGTAGTCCATAACCGCGGACACGGCTATTCGAATAGTTCATTAACCCTGCAGGGGTGTACTTCTTCACATACGTAGCTACCACTTACCGCCTAGAACTCGTCACCTTCAAGCGGTGTCGGCGAGGATAGTACCACGACACTTACCTCACAGCTCCAACTCTAGTCCAGGGGATCGCCTATCTGAGTATGTACCCAAATCGGGAATTCGGCCGGGGTTTCCGATAAGGACCCAGACGTGTATGGACGGTCCGACAAGCCCACCTCGACGGATGGTGCTGCGCTTGCCTAAAACCGTGCTACGTTATGAAATCAAATAGAAAAACAATTAACCCATGCGAATCCTGGACCATAGTCGGGGTGAGTTAATAGGTCGAGAGGGGTCAATGAGCCCAACATGTGGTAGTAATCTGTGTCTTGGATCACAACACAAGAACTCGGGGCCTAGGGCAGTGTAAATGAGACAACCCGCTATGTACTCCTACACAGCCTCTCATTGTTCACTTATATTAGGGTGACTTCATCAACACGTTACCACCTTGTTGCATGTGTTCCCTACCATCCCGATACATCACCAGATGGATCAACTTCATTGCAAACAACTCTAGCATGGCATAGCATAACATGGATGAAGGGCCACATGATGAACACAAAAAAATCTTGTATCAGCTAGGTTGAGGTTTGCTTAATACTGTGGCAGCAATGATAGGTCATGCAAAGGATGGGTTCAACTAGCGATAGAACGGTAACATGTGAATCACCTAATCATGCATAAGAGAACAAGAGGGAACTGGGTTTTTATAGATATGATCAAAGGGGGTTTTCTTGCCTTATTGTCGGGACTCGGGGGTGCCACTCTTCGGAGAAAACAGGAACTACGTCCGGCAATGGATCTATCGAGAAGAAGCAAACACCGAGACAACAACAATGTAAACATCACATTGCAATGCACATTCAAGAAATGAATCATGGCATGGTACTGATGTGATCTAGGTTCAATTTGTCACATGTTAATTGAAGTTGATTTGAATAAGAAATTCAAATTCAAACTCCAAATGTTGTTCAAATTATCCCAAGTTGCATTTGCTAATGTTTGGATATGGTAAACCATGTTGTCATGTGTATGATATGCCTCTGATGTTCATGTGATAAGGTTGGCATTGCAAAGATTTAATTTGAAATGATTTAAACATTTATTTTGAATTATTACAAATAACCCAAATAGCTAAATGCTACTGTTCCATCATCATAGATGTGTTTTTCATCTATGAAAATTTGATATTTTGGAATCCTTGCATTTTTCTGATGATTTTTCATATATAACACTTTTGATTTGGAGTTATAGTTTAAAAGTTATGACATGTGGGTCAGCATTGTCATGGGCACAGTGGTTAAACCCTGTTTAATTTAAATTTTTGATTTAATTAGAGGGGGCTGGCCCCACCTGTCAGTGGCCTATAATCAGGGGGTTAGCCCCCTAATTAATCCTGCCGGCCGGCGTTTAGCCGCCGGCGGCACTGGACGCGGCGGCACCCACTGGAGAGGGGCCCTCCGGCCACCTCTTGGCACGGGAGAGGCGCCAAATAGGCCCTCTCACACGCGTACGTCGTCTGGAGGGGAAGGGGAGGCCAAAGGCGGGCCGGGAGCACGCCGGCTAACAGCCCCGCGGCGGCCGGAGCTCGGGCTCCAGACGAACGCGACGACGGGGGGTCCTGGAGAAGAACGGGGAGGAGGGAAGGGGAGAGTAGCTCACCCTGAGCATGCCGGAGGGGCAGCAACGGCGACACAATTGCTCGCCAGAGCCCGTAGACCGTGGCGGAGGAACCCGATGCTGGCGTCTCCCACAGAGCTCCTCCGCTTCAATTGATCGGGCGCGAAGACGAAGATGATGTAGGCGCGCGTCCTGGACAACTCGGTGCGGCGGGGGGAGGCCAGTGGCCGCGGTGGCGCGAGCCGGCGAACTCGCAGCGCTCCGGAACCTCGCGGGATCTCGCCGGGGAGAGAGAGGAAAGGGTCCAGGGGAGGGGTAATGGAAGGGGCTGCTTGGGGGCGTCCACGGCGCCGGATAAGGGAGAGGGGGCAGCCAGGAAGCTGCCTGGCGGCCAAGCCGTTGTCGCCGGCGAGCTGCCTACCTGCCTGGCCAGCGGTTGAAGACGCATGTACCCTTGGCGGGCTGGGCCGGCTAGCTGGGCCAGGTGTTCCAGTTAAGTGGCCTTTGGCCTTTTGTTCTTTTTCTTTTTCTGCTTTCTGTTGTTATTTGTTTTTCTCTGAAAAAAATACCAAAACATTTTTAAAAACCCCCAAATAATTATCTTGGACATATGTGACATACTACTAGTCACTCCCAAGATTTGAAGATTTTTGGAATTCAAATTATTTGAATCCAATTCAAATAGCATTTAGATTTAATTTCCAAGCCTCTGTTTGAATATTTGAAAAATCCATGAGCATGGGTTTGACTCCAAATCATTTTTAAAATGATCACACTCATTTATAGGACTTTTCAAAATTGTTTGGAGGAATTTTGGAAAAACTTTTTATCTGGCCTTTTTATTTAAATTCATTTTGAGGCTTTTCCAAATCCCCAATTATTAAAAAGGAAAAATTAAACATGATGCAATTATTTCTAGTAATAAAAGCACATACCAAAACTAGGGTTGTGACACTAGCGCCACCAACTTCAACAATGGGAATATCGATCGAGTAGGCATTATCATTGATCTTGGCTAACACCTTGTAAGGACCAACACCACGCGGCTTCAACTTGGATTCCCGCAACCCTGGAAATCTATCCTTGCACAAATGCACCCAAAACGTATCTCCAGGCTGAAATAGAACTTGCTTCCGTGACTGGTTCCTTGCAGTAGCAACGCTCTTGCCTTGTTTCTCAATAGCCTCTCGTGTCTTCTCATGAATCCGCTTCACATAATCTACTCTTTTTTATGCCTCCATATTAACTCGTTCCTGCAATGTAAGAGGAAGCAAATCAAGTGGTGTAATGGGCTTAAAACCATACACCACCTTAAAAGGAATAAGCTGGGTAGTGGTGTGTACTGCCCTGTTATAAGAAAAATCAACATGTGGCAAACACTCCTCCCATTCACGCAGATTTTTCTTGATCATAGCTCGCAGCAACTGTGACAATGTTCTATTCACCACCTTCGTTTGACCATCAGTTTGGGGATGACATGTAGTGGTGAACATCAACTTTGTCCCCAACTTTCCCCAAAGGATCTCCCTGAAGTATCTCAAAAACTTCACATCTTGGTCAGAAACAATTGTCTTGCGCACTCCATGCAAGCGTACAATCTCGCTGAAAAACAGATTAGCAACATGCGACGCGTCGTCGCTTTTGTGGCAAGCAATAAAATTTTCTATCTTGGAAAATCTATCCACTACCACAAATATACTATCATGACCATGTTTAGTGCGTGGCAATCCTAACACAAAATCCATACTAATATCTTCCCAAGGTTTGGTAGGAGCAGGTAGTGGAGTATACAAACCATTAGGCTTCAGCTTGGACTTGGATGTGTTGCATACAATGCAACACCGAACAAACCTGTCCACATCACGCCTCATCTTGGGCCAATAAAAATTATCAGCAAGCATGAGTAGCATATTCTCACGCCCAAAGTGACCCATCAATCCTCCTGCATGTGATTCCTGCAATAAGAGCAAACGCACAGACGATTCTGGAACACAAAGTTTGTTAGCACGAAAAAAAATCATGGATGTGGAACTTGTCACATGCGTTTCGAAGCACACACAAACGATATGGTTCAGAAAAATCATGATCAATTTCATATAAATCACACAAACTCTCTAAACCAGGAATCTGAACATCAAGATGTGTCAATAATATGTTCTTCCTAGATAGAGCATCAGCAACAACATTATCTTCCCTTTTTTATACTTGATGATGTAGGAAAAAGACTCAATAAACTCAACCCACTTAGCTAGGTGTCTATGCAAATTAGATTGAGATTTCAAGTATTTAAAAGCTTCATGATCAGAGTGTATGGTAAATTCTTTTGGCCACAAATAATTCTGCCAAACCTCAAGAACTCTAACAAGTGCATAAAATTCTTTATCATAAACAGGATAATTCAATCTAGCACCAGAAAGTTTCTCACTGAAATAAACAATAGGTCTACCGTCCTGCATCAACACACCACCAATTCCTATGCCACTAGCATCACATTCAATCTCAAATTGTTTAACAATTTCCGGTAGTGCAAGTAATGGTGCAGAAGTAAGCAAACATTTTAACTCATCAAAAGCAAGATCTTGGGCAGCGCCCCAAACAAAAGGCACTCCTTTCTTAGTCAATTCATTCAATGGTGCAACAATAGTACTAAAATCTTGCACAAAACGTCTATAAGATCCAGCAAGACCGTGAAAACTTCGTACTTGAGTAACATTCATGGGAGTAGGCCAATCTTGAATGGCTGTAATTTTAGAAGAATCTACTTCTACCCCATGCTTAGATACAACGTATCCTAGAAATATGACATTATCCTTAGCAAAAGTGCACTTCTCAAGATTAGCATACAACTTAGCATAACGTAGCACTTGCAAATCTTGTCGAATATGGTCACAATGTTCAGTTTCATTGTGCCTGTAAATGAGTATATCATCAAAATATACAACCACAAAACGACCAATAAACTCTCGCAAAACATGGTTCATCAAACGCATGAAAGTACTAGGGGCATTAGTAAGACCAAAAGGAATAACTAGATACTCATATAAACCAAATTTAGTTTTGAAAGAAGTTTTCCATTCATCCCCTTCTTTCATCCACTACGCAAATCAATGTTAGAGAAAATAGCAGCACCACTCAATTCATCAAGCATATCCTCTAAACGTGGAATAGGATGGCGATATCGAATAGTGATGTTATTAATAGCTCTACAATCTACGCACATATGCCATGTACCATCTTTCTTAGGAACCAAAATAACAGGAACAACACAAGGGCTAAGGCTGACACGAATATACCCTTTGTCGAGAAGCGCTTGTACTTGTTGTTGTATCTCCTTCGTCTCTTCGGGGTTGGTCCTATAAGGCGCTCGGTTGGGAAGTGTGGCTCCCGGGATGAGATCAATTTGGGGCTCAATGCCACGCAAAGGTGGCAACCCTGCTGGTACATCCGCCGGAAACACATCATCATAGTCCTGCAAAACATTAGATACACCAGGAGAAATAGGATGGTTATCATTAGAAACCAAAACATCGCCTTTATACATGAGGACAAGAGGTATGGTTGTAGGATCCTCACTAAATTCTCTTATGTCTTCTTTGGTGGCTAATATAAGCAAACTATTCACTCGCTCACTTTTCGTTATATTATCACTCACAACGATTACATTGTTCTCTCGTGAATGTGTTTGTCCTACATTCACTTCTACTTTTTGACGAGACTCATTCTCAATTTGCTGCGGTGACATAGGCTGAAGATTATTTTTCTTGCCCTTGAACTCCAAGTGATGCGTACTGACACGTCCATTGTGTTGCACATGGCGGTCATATAACCACGGCGACCCAATAGAAGATGGAAAATTGTCATAGGCACCACATCAAACTCAACAGAATCCTGGTATGGGCCTATCTCAAAATTTATGCGCACAATATGATTCACGTTCATCTCACCAATGTCACTCAACCATTGCACATAATATGGATTCTGGTGAGGGGGATATTTCAGATTTAGCTTGGCACATAACTTCTTGCTTGCAAGATTGCGGCAGCTACCTCCATCAATGATCATTTTGCAAGCTTTGTTGGGGCCAACTAATGCTTTGGTTTGGAACAAATTGCACCGCTGAGAGTCATATTGTGGCTGCACAGTAAGAGCACGCTGCGAGACAACAATGGTATGGGCAGGCGATGCAAAAGCATCCATGCCGTCTTCACTTGTGTATCCATTGTCATAGGCTTCGGCGGGGTCCTCATCATCACCGGTTTTATACTCTCCGGTTTCTTCATTGACAAACATGACCTTTCTATTGGGACAATCTTTTTTGAAGTGACCCGAATTACCGCAAGCATGACAAGTCATCTCTTTATTGTGAGTTGTAGACATATTGGAGCCTGCACTAGTGGCAGGAGCAGCTGGCTTCTTCGCCAGAGAAGCATTGGAGGCTGGTTTGGAGTATGACGAAGGACGGTTGCTAGATACATTGCTCTCCATAGGCGCGGCAGACGGCGTCCACGAAGAAAACCTACTAGATGGTGAATATCTTGATTTAATCTGGGCCTCTTCTGCAAGTTGTGACTCCGCCTCTCGGGCATGATGTAGCAACTCATTCATATTATTGTATTGATGATGTCGAACAATACCCTTGATCTGAAATTTCAATCCATGGAGAAAATGTTGCATATTCATCTCAATAGATTCTCGAACTCATGCACGCTGCAACAACACCTACATCTCCATATAGTATGCATCAACGGACATCGTTCCTTGCTTCAATTGTTGCAATTTATCAAAGACAGTTCGTAAATAATTTGTGGGAATAAAACGAGCCCGCATGGTCGCCCGCATATCATGCCATGTACGAATAGGCATCTCATTGGCCTCATGTATGTTGCTCATGACTCCATCCCACCATCGCAAAGCATAACCATCAAATTCTAAGGAAGCAAGCTTGATCTTCCTATCTTCAGTATAGTCATGTAAACGCCATAATTTCTCAATCTTGAGCTCCCAAGTGAGATATTCTTCCACGTCTATGGAGCCTTCAAATTTGGGAATTGAGAATTTGGGCTTTCCCAAACCATCATCATCCTGAAGTGGTATACGCCGAGAACCAAGACAGAGAGGAGGTGGTCGAAGTTGTCCGTGAACACCACATCCATGACCATTAGCGCCCCTCATGGCATCATTTTCGTCCTGGACACTACCATCATCTTCATTGCCTTTAGGTTGGCGTTGGGCGGCAGGAACACGCATATCATTGACCAATGTTGTCAATTTCTAGATGCTTGTTTGAGTCCCATTAAATTGCGTTTGCAAAGCATTGATGGCATTTTGAGTACCATCCAATTTCATATGGGCCTCCTGAAGATCAGTAACAAGAGGTTCTATGGATGTAGCAATCTTGTTGGTCAAATGGTCTCGGAGACCTTCATACGCCTCTCATGCAACCGGCGTATCCTTATCATGTTTCTGCATCACATCAAAACCACTTTGAGACATGATTAGTAGTTTAGTGCACTAAATCAAAATCTTTTGGTGGACACTCACAACTCACTCAAAACAGACAAGAAAAGGTGAATCTTACCGTTCCAAAGTGAATAGTAATGCGTACCCGTTCAGATGGAGGACTAGTGCACGGATGTGATGAAGTGAATACCCGAGTAAAAGAGTGAGCACACGACAAAGTATGATATATGTGGTGGAGCTATAGGTATGGTACCCTAACTACACCGAAGTCAAGTCCTAGTGATGATCGTGTGATACAAACCCAAGGAAGAACTCACACAGTGGATACAAAAACTAATCAGGCCTCTTAAAAGGTCACCACTTTGATATTTCCCTTCTAGCTCTTGTGTATATCTTTGCACTCTTTGATAACTCTTTTGTGTCACTCTTCTTTCTCTTATTTTTTTATCTTTGCTCTTTGTCTCCTTTTTTTACTCTATTTAGGCTTTTCGAGATTGCTACAGTACTGCTACAGTAAAATTGATGCAAAGACCCCATATTGACGTGGGCTAGACGGCGATGCCAAAGCCATACCATGTCAACTTTAGCCATTAGACATATGGCGGTTTTGGTGGGGACTCGTGAGAAATCCACCACATACATACCGTCCTCCACATGTGCAACAAAGGCTACTTTAAGAGTTTTGCTCCACATCATGGTGATCATGTCCACATCAAAGAAAGTACAAAGGCCCATCTTGGCAAGTTGAAGAACGGAAAGTAAATTGAAAGCACAAGTCTCGGCTAGTAACACATTCCCAATGGTTGTATCCGGAGAAATGATTGCTTTGTCGTGACCCAATACCTTAGACGTTTTTGCATCACCAAATTGGACTAGGGTGTCACGAGACGATTGATAATCGATGTCCACCAACAAGTCCTTGCTTCCGGTCATATGAATTGTAGCCTCGCTATCAAGTATGCATGAACCTCCATCAGAAGCCGCCACCTACATGAGATCAATGCTTGGGTTTAGGGACCCATTCACGAATGGGTCTCTTGCGTTAGTAACTAGGGTCTTAGGAACCCAAATATACCATGCAATGTATTCATCATAAGAACCAACAAATTTTGAATAAACATGCCCATCATTTGCACAACAAAGAACATAAGAAGGGTTAGTAGGACCGACAAAGTCATTGGGGATGGCATTGCCCATTTTGGCTACACCACCCGCAATGGCCTTTTCCACTTTCTCTTTAGGATTCTTCCCTTCCTTGACAAATGTAATCTCCTTGGACGTAGAGGATACCTTGACCTTCTTCTTGTTCTTGTTCATCTTATTGTTCTTCTTCTTTGATGAACTAGCACCAAAACCAATGCCTTCCTTACTAGTGACCTCCTTTTGAGAACTTAAGAGATCATTAAGTGATTTATCACCTTGAATGCAAGTGACAAGTCCCTTCTCGAGTTGTGCCTTCAATCTAGAGTTTTCCTAAACAAGAGGAGCATGCTCACAACAAGGGTTAGTAGAACTTGGTTTCTCAAGCACAATGATAGGAGGGAAAGTAGTAATCTCTTTGGTGAGTTCAATGTTTACTTCCTCATGTGCCTTCTTGAGAGTCATGAGTTCGTGCTTTAAGGATGTGTGATCCTTTTCGACTTTCTCGTGATCCGCAAGAAGTCCTTCATGAGACTCAACTAGTTTTTCATTTTTAGTTTTGAGGTCACAAGCAATAGCATTGGCATGTTTAAGGTCCAGTTTTAGCTTAGCAATATCACTATCATATGTCTCCTCAAGAGACACCTTAAGAGCATGCTCTTCCTCAAGAGATAGAGATAGCTCTCCTGTCTCATCTGCATAGTGACAACTATGCCCTTGCATCTCGTTGATAGTTCCATCAAGTTGCTCAATGTGAGCATGAGCTCCACCAAGTTTTTCCAAGAGGGTCACAAAGTGCCTCTTGGTCTCACCTTTGAGATTTGACATGAAGAGCTCAAACTCATTGTCTTCCTTTACCTTGGTCTCCTCCTTTTCTTCCACACAATCCAACAAATATGGGTTAGTGAAGATAAACGGTTTAGAGGGAGGAGTTACCGAGGTAGTCTTGGCCAAAAGGCACTTGTGGATGATGTGAGGATTCTCGTTGGGGGAGTTGAAGAGATATGTTGATGGAGTAGGCTTGGAGACGATAGCCACGGTGGCCGTTGCCACAATCTCACCACCTTCATCATCTTCATCATCGGAGAAGTATTCTTCATGAGCCGCCAATGCACGTTGGGGCTTCTTCTTCACAAAGGTCTTGCTTGATGGTGACTTGGACTTATCCTTCCGGATAAGCTTGCAAACATGGTCTTCTCTCTTCTCATACGTACAATCCACAACAAAGTGACTCACATTTCCACAATTGAAACATGTCCTTCCTTTGTCTCTTTGGCTTCCAGCTACTTGAGTTTCACTTGAAGTTCTTCTTGTTGCCCCAAAATTTTCTTGATCCAAGAGCCAGCCGTATGCTCATTGAATGCATACTTCGTATCTTCCGGCCCAACTTCTTATTCATCCTCTTCAACACATACTTGAACCTCCTTGGCCTTCAAAGCAAGAGATGACATTTTGTTGACACCTTGGCGAGCCAACTTAATGTCGGTCGTGGAGTTCAAGATTTCCATGGAGACGAACTCATCCAAGACTTGTTTAGCGGTCAAGGAAATGAAGTCCGGCCTTTGACGGATGACTTGTGTGATGGACTTTTTATAGGGAAGTATAGCCGTGATGAACTTCCTCTTGATCCAACCATCATCGGTGTCCATGCTCCCATGGTCCGTCATGAGGTTGGCAGGAGCAACAAGTCTTTGATAGAGGTCTTCCGGGGACTCTCCTTCAATCATGACAAAGTCTCCATGCTCCCATGGTTCATGTCGAATCTACAGTAAAATTCTCTCTCCTCTTTCTCCTTAGGCCACAATATGTCGCACCACGGAGAATTTTTCGGGAAATAACACAATGAACAGCAAACTAAAACAATGACTCCGATGCAATCTAAGATATGGCAAAACTACAAACTCTAATATGTTTGTATGACTTTTTCCGGATAGGACGAAAACAAAATCAATGGAAAGGATGGACTTGGTGGATGATTACCGAGGAAACACTGGAAATGTGATACCAAGATGATATGGGGTGGCCCGATCTTCTCAGTAAGCGTATGGTGAATATGAGGGTGTTCATAGATAACTTGTATGTAGCCGATGAACTCTCCTTGCTAGATCCATGTTGCCAATGCGACAAGTCTCTACCCTTTTGATATTCACAACTTCACACACTTGCGCAACGTAGCTGTCGACCACGAGACGGTAATTTTCAATCTACCGATTCCCAGTGGAACAACAGATCACACAGAACTTGAAGTAGCAACACTTCAAATCGATACGAATTGAAGTATATGATTCAAGATGAATGCTTGGAGCAATTCTCTGAACTAGGGTTTATCTAAAACGTGGTCTAAGCCTGAAACGCGTTGGGGGCTAGGAATTTATAAGCTAGGGGGTCTAAAGTTGGATACATGGGTCGCAACCCTGAAATCTGCGCGCAGGCAGTGTCGGACATCCGGTGGGTATCGGACGTCCGTCGGGGTCGTCGGACGTCCGGTTGGCGTCGGATTTCCGGTAATATAACGACAAAGCCTTATGTACTCGGTGCACCCTATTTCCGTCAGATGTCGGATGTCCGATCTTCCAGATCCATCAGACGTCCGGTCGACGTTGGATTTCCGACAATATGATGCCGAGGCCTACTGACCTCAAGGCACCTTATTTCCGACAGGTGTCGGACTTCCGACTGGTCGGACGTCTGGTGGTAGTCGTACTTATAATGCTGGAAGGAGGTCCTATGGTTAGCTGATGTCGAGTCTTATCGTGCCCATGCCAACAGCGTCGGATGTCCGACTGGGTCCGGACGTCCGATTCCTGGAACGGTGTCTTCTCCTTCCGGAACCTCGTCTTCTCCTTCCTGAACCTCGTCTTTGCCATGGTACCTGATCATACATACATACAAAGACTTAGGCAGTATATAATTCTCATTAAGCACAACATCAGATTCTATTAAGAGCAAGTTCTCCTGTTGTTCTATTAGCTTTGCGCGAGCTCTTGTAATAGGTCCAAGTCTTATTTGATTAGCTTGTTCATCATGAAGAGTTGGAGACACGGAATCAGTAGGGATGTCCTCATCAGATGTTCTTCTCAGACCCACTATGAAAATCAATGTTGAGAGCTTTCATCATCTGAATCTGGCGTGATCGGCTCTCCTTATCACGCTTATGGGCAAGATACAAATGGTGCCGAATGTCAACCTGAAGGAAAAAAATATCTTGCGAACCTTAGCCTTGAGCTAGACCCAAGAGGACTTGTCCGCCCCGGTAAGCTCAAATTCAGAATCACTGGACACAACAAACTCAGTTTCCATCTTCCCTTTCTCCTTGTTCTCAAAGCGGGGAGCGGTGTGCTTCTTGATCTTCAGCTTCTTGCGAGCATGAGGAATGAGGAGAGATGTATCCGCAATCAAAGCCTGACCCGGGAACTTGGCCTCCCAATACTTGTGCAGAAACCTCATAATGTAAGGATCAAGAGAGTGACAAGACTTGCTCGTCACGCAACGGAACATCTCTTGCCAAAGCTCGTCTGGCTCATCCAACGGAATACCCTTTCCCTTCTCAGAGCGATTCATGAGCATCAAGTCAATGAAGAAGTTATAGATCCGATCTTGATTCCCCACCTTGGGAATCAACATGTTCCTATAGATGCGATGCATGATGTCATACAGCTGTCGCGGGTCCTTGGACGCACCTGGAATGCCACGGCCCTGAATGTATAGAGGAGAAAGCAGTATAGGATCAGACGCCAATGGACCGTAAGGGGTGAAACCAACACCGTGCTTGGAATCATCACAATGGTAGGCCAAAGCAACACAGAAGTCAGACCACGAAGCTGAACACACCTTGTCCCGAGTCATCCAAGTGATGTTGCGGTGATCGTTCGTCCCAAAGTGAATAGTGGCATATCACTACTGGATGAGTTGAGGATCCATGACACACTGAATATCCCTGAGCATGACGAGATCAAACTCCTCACAAACGGCAAGAGCATCCTTAAAGTACTCCTTGTGCTCATCGGACCGCATGTGCGGAAGGTTAATGGCCCACATGCTAGTCACCTTGTTCTTGAATTGACTATAGACATATGCAACAATGCTTATCGGTTGGGCTGTCCTGAACATCGGATGAGTCCATCCCGGAGCACGAGGAGCCGAATAAGGATTCTGAAACCTAAAGCGTTGAAATTCATGCAAGGACATCTTGGACACGGGCCTGCTAGAAGTGGTCTTCATGATAGCGGACCTCTGACAGCGAGAAAGCAGAGTCGGCTGGATCACTTCCTCATCAGGCTCGGCGGACTTCCGAGCACGCTTCTTCTTCTGACGCGAGCCACCTCCTCTCGAGCGAGAACCACCTACCCAAGCAAACTGACAGGGGGAATATATAGATAAGAATTGGTACACATCAAGACGGGGATGGAATACGCAAATAGTGAGGATGTGTAGACAAAATGGGCCTTCAAGCCCTGGTTGTACCGGTCATGCCCCGGTTGTACCATCCTGAATGGCGGTTGTACCTGTGTTGCGAACAGTTAGGGCATGAACTAGATCCAACCGGAGCAAGAATGTCCAATTTGATTGCACAAAGTCAATATTCAGTATTACATCACCTAGAGTACTACCACATTACTACACCATGTAAGCACGATTGGTACAAATCGATGATGGAGAATAAACCCTAGCAAAGAGGATTTCAAAGAAACCCTAAAATGCGAGCGAAGTAGCGCATTACCCGCATCCATGGTGCAGATCATGGAGGAGGATGGCAGCACACGCCCGATCCGGAGGAGATGAAAGGATCTGAGGCGTTGGAGGTGACTCGGGGCGGCGGCGGTGGACGACCGGTCAGAGAAGAGAGCGGCGGAGGAAGAACTAGGGAAAAACTCCCCACTCCTGTGCCCATGCGCTTACATAGTACCCACACCGGTTGTACCGTTGTAGCCGACCGGTAGTACCGGCCCCTGAGACAACCCTAGGGTTATCGCGGTACTCCGGTCCCCTGGAGACACCGGTTGTACTGGTGCCTGACAGAGGCCGGTTGTAACACCCGAAAGACCGGTAGTACCGCTTATCATTCTTAGTGTTGTCAAGTTAAGAGGGAAACACGGTCGATGCATACCAAGAGAAATAGATGTCTTGAGATACAAAGGCTTGGGTTAGGACTAGACTAGGGAATTACAAACCTTAACCACTCATGAATATGTACCAAGCAACTCACAAACATGTACATGAGTGGTGGTTAAAAAATAATAGATCAAAATATCATAAGGAATAAAGCAAGGAATATCACACAATCCCACCCACAAGGGGTGGGCGATGGTCGAAGCCACCATGTTTGAGCTTGTTTGGCATGGCACCACTAAGATGGGTCCAAAACCAATGCTCTTCTTTGAAGCACTGTTGTTATCATAGGAGACTAAGAAGCCACCAATGTTAACCATAGTGAAAGAATTATGCCTATTTCCTCATAATAGAAGGAGTGATTGTCTATTAGTTAAACAACACTCCCCCTATGTCCATGCCTACATCCAAACAAGATATGATGTTGAGATAGGGTGTGTGAGCAAGTTCCTCAAACCGCATTACTCGAATTAGTTATGTTTAGCTCATGCCTTCACTCTCGAAATCTTGCTTCATCCAAGGGTTTGGTGAAGATATCCGCAAGTTGATCTATGGTGCCCACATATGAAAGATCAATATCATCCCGCTTCCAAAGTCTTGCTTGATGGTGACTTGGACTTGTCCTTCCGGATAATCTTGCCACCATGGTCTTCTCTCTTCTCAAACGAACAATCCGCAACAAAGTGACTCACATTTCCACAATTGAAACATGTCCTTATCCTTTGTCTCTTTGGCTTCAAGCTACTTGAGTTTGACTTGAAGTTCTTATTTTTGCCCCAAAATTTTCTTGATGCAAGAGCCAGACGTATGCTCATTGAATGCATACTTGGTATCTTCAAGGCCAACTTATTATTCATCCTCTTCAACACACACTCGAACCTCCTTGGCCTTCAAAGCAAGAGATGACATTTTGTTGACACCTTGGCGAGCCAAATTGATGTCGGCCATGGAGTTCAAGATTTCCATGGAGACGAACTCATCCAAGATGTGTTGAGCGGTCAAAGAAATGAAGTCCGGCCTTTGACGGATGACTTGTGTGATGGATTGTCTATAGGTAAGGATATATAGCCGTGATGAACTTCCTCTTGATCCAACCATCATCATTGTCCATGCTCCCATGGTCCTCATAAGGTTGGCAAGAGCAAAAATTCTCTGATAGAGGTCTTCCGGGGACTCTCCTTCAATCATGACAAAGTGTTCGGCTTGATCTTGAACTTTCTCAAATTTTGAGCTTCGAATGCTTGAGCTTCACATCATGGATCTCTCAAGATAATCCCATGTCTCCTTGGTCGTGATGAGCTTCCGAACAAGTTTCTCTTGCTCTCCCTTTAACCCCTTTTGGATCATGAGCAAGGCATGATTGTTGAGAGTGTTGTCCCTCCATTCTCTTGGGGTCATGTTCTTGCGATCATGGACATGAAACCCTTCTTCGGTGATGCGCCACAACTCTTGTGAGGAACCTCTCATGTGATTCTTCATACGGAAATCCCAAAGCGAATACTCATCTTTTTCAAGAATGGGTGATGGACCTACATGTGCGAAATGAGGTTTGGGAAGGCGTAAAGGAGAAAAGTTCATAGGTGGGGCAACAGTGGCGTGAATACCCGATCCATTCCCGTGAGAGGAATGGAAGGTATAGCACTACTACCATCATCACGAGCTTGAGAGATAACATCTCTCCCTCCCAACCTTGGAATGTTGGGCATGATGTTGGTGGTGGCCGTTTGGGGAATACCGGACATTAGAACACGAAGCATATCCGACATCTCTTTCATGTGAGCTTTCATGGAGGACAAGCCTTCATTATACTTAACACGAGAAATAGATGAAGAGTCATCCTTCGCGAACGTGTTTGTGAAGCCCTCGGTACCCCCTTGCTCCTCCACAGTAGGAGCACCCGATTTATCCCCTAGTAAGTCGAGATCTTCCGACTTATCCCCTTGCGACATTCTCTTAAGGCGGTAAAGCCCTTATTAAGAGACGAGGCTCTGATATCAATTGAAAGGATCGAAATGTTGACTAGAGGGGGTGAATAGGCGACTAACAATTTTTTAGATTTTCTTAACAAATTGAGGCTCAACAAATAGTGTAGGTTGTCTAGATGTGCAACTAGGTGGACAACCTATATGATTACTAATGCAACACTATATGAACAAGCACAAGATGCATAATGAAATAAGCTTGAACAATGCAATGGTAAATAACTGATAAAGGATACGCGGGAGACAAGGATATGTTTACCGAAGTTCCTTCTCTTTTTTCGAACCTAGAAAATGTAAGGCTTAGTGCCCCACAACATTTTATTGATAAATGGATATTTACAAATGTACAAACTGGTCTACCAAAAGTAGAAACCATAGGAAAAGGAAGACAAATAGGTCCAACATAAAATTACATTCAAGGGGGTAAAAAATCTATCCATCTAAGTAGCTCATCCTTAAATCTAGGCTTGATCCTGTGAGAAAGCAAGTTTAGATCACGCACAAAACCACTCCTCCATTTTTTTATAAAAATAGAGGGCCTCTCATGTCTGAACACCTTTGCATTCCTCAACAACCAAATATGCCACCATGCAGTGAAAATAATCTCGGCAAAGAAAGGTTTATTGAAAGCCCTCCTAGCTTGTTGTGCAATCTGGAGCATATCAGATCCAGGCAACCACTCTATCTGTAGATAATTCCAGACCCTACAGCAGAAATTACACAAAAAGAAAAGATGGTTCCTATCCTCCAAACAATGAGCATGGCAAAGAATTCACTCAGTACCATCATCGATTTTCCAATGGCTGCGCTGAATCATATGTCCTGTGTGTTTATTCTATCCATCACCATGAACCAGGCAAACACTTTTGTCTTCATTGTGCAACAGCTTTTCCATAACCATTGCAACAGTTGATTAGACTGTATAGGAGCATGAACCAAATCATAGAACTTCTTGGCAGAGTACCTCACCTTCTACTTCTGTTTTCCTTTCCAAAACCAAGTGTCTCTCAAAGCATTAAATGGAAGAGTGGCCCACATGTCTTTCAGCTTTGTGAGTTCAGTATAGGACTGAAGAGACAGTGGTAGGTTAAACACTGTGGTAACATCAGGTGCGGACCTGAAATCCAAGAGGGACATATGGGGCTCCTTAACAAAGGAGAACAAACGACTGAAATAATTTTGAATGGTGCCAGGGGTTTTATCCAAACACCAGCTGTCAGACCAGAACAACACAGTATCTCCAGGACCAGGAACCATGGAAGATCATGCCCTGAACTTGTCCATCAACTTACTCACATCCTTCCACCAAAAGGACCCACATAGGTCAGCAGCATGAGGAACCCTATTGAAGTAATAGGAATTCCATATCAGGTGCACCCATGGTACATCCACTTTGTTGTAGAATTTATCCAAGTGTTTCATGAGCAAAGCCTCATTCTGCGGACTGAGATTTAGGATGCCCAGGCCACCTTTCTTCTTTGGTCTGCAGATTAAGTCCCAAGCAGCTAGAGAATGTCCATATTCCTGTCCCTGTTTTCTCCATAAACATTGTCTCTGAATCCTTTCCAACTGTTTGATGATCCCTATGGGAATATGTAGAGAGCAGAGAAAGTATATAGGCATGGAGGAAATGACTGAGTTCAGGAGCTGCAACCTGCCCCCTTGGGAGAGAAACTAAGAGCTAGCAGTAAGCCTCCGTTCCATGCAGTCCACCAAAGGCATGAAATCAGCCATTTTGGGTCTAGTAGTACCAACTGGTAATCCCAGGTATGTAAATGGCAAGGTCCCCACTTTACATCCAAACACCTGGGCAAGATATACAAGCCTCTGATCAGTTAGATCGATTGGTATCATACATGACTTGTGATAATTAATCTCAAGCCCAGTAGATTCAGAGAAAAAAAATAGAGACTCCTTGAGGCAGTGAGTTGAGAGGAATTAGCTTGCATGATGAGGATGGTGTCATCTGCATATTGAACAATTGGGAAATCCAAATC
Organism: Bromus sterilis; assembly: GCA_950022295.1. Lineage (NCBI taxonomy): Eukaryota > Viridiplantae > Streptophyta > Magnoliopsida > Poales > Poaceae > Bromus > Bromus sterilis. The sequence goes on along the minus strand of OX465596.1, from coordinate 337,072,276 downwards.
ATGACTTGGAAAAGGAAGTTGTATCCTGCCTTCATGCAGGAGTCTGTTAACCACTGATTGGAGAAGATCAGCATCTAAAGCAAAAAAGCAAAGGGGAAAGGGCGCCCCATTGCCTAACACCTCTTCTGCATTTAAGCTGCTTTCCAGGGATGCCATTCAGGAGTACAGAAGAGAAGAAAGAGTTCAGTAGATCCTGAACCCAACCAATCCATTTATTATTGAACCCTTTGTGCTGTAAAATTTGTAAGATTGTTGAGTGCTCAATTGAATCAAAAGACTTTTCAAAATCCAACGTAAGTGGTACAAGAGGCCTTTTAGACTGGTGGCATTGATGCAAATATTCAAATATCCAAGCAATACAATCCTGAATGGTTCTTGACTTGATGAAGCCATACTGGTTTTTATGAATACGTGTCATAATTTCCTGTTGAAACCTGTTAGCCCCCATTTTAGTCAAAAATTTGAGTCCCCAACTTTTTAAGGAGATGGGCCTGAAATCATTGACCAATTCTGGATTTTTGCTTTTTTGGAATCAAATTAATATAGGACCCATTGAGATTCTCCAACCTAGCCTCACCACTGTGGAATGCTCTTGCCAGTTCATAAAAGTTCTCACATATAATAGACCAGCACTTCTTCAAGAACATGTCATTGAAGCCATCAGGGTCAGGAGCTTTGTCAGTTGGTATGTGCTTGACAACAGCATCCATCTCATCCTTCTCAAAGGGTTTTGTCAGCACCCCAAGGTCTTCCACTTGAGACAACAAGTTGGATAAATCAAAACCCATCTGTATCCCTCTAGCTTGCCCCCATTCTGTTTTTGAAAGAGTCATAGAAATCCTTGGCCAAACCTTCATGGTTAGAGCATGTGAAACCTATGTCTCTCAGTAGCCATGGAGGAATTTTTAATTTTCCTCCCCAACCTTTATGAATCTCTGAGTACATCTTTTCTTCTAGTACAGATATTGGAAATGCAGAAGATTCTCATGGTGCAGTTTAAAAATCTTCCTGAAATTGAACTCAGGGATAGAAAGTGGCTTGAACTCCTCCAAACAATCCAAGATGAAGATAACCCTGGTGCATTTCTGAATAAGCAACTTGACATTTGAGATGCTTCTTTGCCAAACTTTGAGATCTCTTCTGAGGTTCTTGAATTTCCACCAACCTGGAAGTAATGTGTGGTTTGAGAGAAGCAAAATCCCAGGATTTCTGTACACACTCTAGGAACCCATCGTGTTCCACCCAAAAGTTCCCAAATCTGAAAGGCTAGATTACGGGATGGCTTACCAATGGAGACCACACAAGGAACATGATCCGAAGTTCCTTCTCTTGCGAGAAGTACATCTCTGTTTGGAGAGGGTGTGGAACACGATGCTCACACGAAGCCAACGAGGGCCACCCTATTCTCCTCACGTTCTTGACGATGCAAGATGTTGTGAATCCACTAATGGTGCCTTGAAGGCGCACACGAAACCTTTACAACAAGGGTGTGGCTTCTCCACAACAAGTCGGAGTCTCCCACCAACACCATGAAGCTTCACCACAATGGAATGTGGATCCGAGGTGGCCTCAAGCTCTCGATGGCTCCAAACCTCAAGAGTATCAAGATCCACTAAAAAATGGATGGGGAACAAACTTTCCTTTGGATGGAAGTGTAGATCGGAGTCTCCTCCCTCGATCCCTAGCAACTCAACAAATTTGGGTGTCTAGAAATGGAGATCGGGGTCGATGAAGCTTTTGGGCGTCAATGGAGAGAGAGTGTAGCAAGAGTGAGGTAGCAAGGAGGAAGAAGACCACCTTTTATACCTCCCTCTAGATCCAACTGTTATCCACATAAATACACAAACCGGTACAACCGGCCTGCGCACCCGGTACAACCGGTCCAACTTAGGTCAATACGAGTTCCCACAAACCCTAGCTGGCGGCAGAACAAACGGAGCGGTACAACCGCTATGGACCGGTAGTACCGGATTTACCGGTTCTACTGGAGTACCACCGTCCTGCCACCGGCCCAGATCAGAAGGAAAGCGGCCCTTGCCAGGTGGTTGGACCGGTAGGGGCCCGGTACAACCGTCCATCAAACCCTAGCTGCTGGTGGGGGGCGAGCGGTACGACCGCTCCGTGCACCGGTTGTATCGGATTTACCGATACAACCGTGCTGCCACCGCCCCACCACCGGCCCAGGTCAAAGGGAAAATTTCCCGAGCCCGGTGGTTGGACCGGCACCCAGCCCGGTGGTACTATCCCCTGACAAGGGCGGCACAACCGACTAGGAACACCGGTACGACCGCTCTGTGAGTAGAAGATGGCAACTCCTTCATCAACGCCCACCTCCCGAGAACCGGACTTGACAGATTCGAGAGAGGGTTATCTTCCGGTCTTCGCACGGGAGCATTATATAGGTCCGGGATTCCAACATCAAGGAAAACATGTCGGATTTGCCATCTTTGAACTTTTAGAAACAATATTACCCCAACAAAGTATTTGTCCTGTTAATAAACCTGAGAAGCTCATGACACAGTTAGACCAAAAATTATGTAATGTAATCAACACCAAAACCATAAGATAGGAAATGTCCTTTCAATACGGTACTTTGTTTGTCCGAGGTTTGATCGTCGGTATCCTTATACCTAGTTCATCCTCGTCTTCGACAAACATGTTTACTCGTCTGTGCATATTACATCCCCGTGACCTAGTCACATGATTGCAATCTTTATGATGTAATATCACTGAGTGGGCCCAAAGTACCTATCCGTCACTCGGATGGACAAATCTCGTTCTGATCTATTTCATACTCCTCAACATATCTACTTAGGAATACCCAAGATACACCTTTATGGTTACCATATTTCAGTGTAACGGTTAATGCACTCAAAGCATCCTGGTAGATAGAAATTATGTATGATCATTACGGTCTAAGGATCTGGTCACTACATTATTAAGTTATCGCAATGTTGAACTTTGTGACTGGATCACATTGCAACACTCAAGGTGAGTGTATGTCCATCATATCATTATCCTAATGACATGACCCCATTGTCAACAGACAGTTCACATCTCATGATCAGGAAACCTTGATCATCAATTGCCCAATGGATTAGTATACTAGAGTTATCTAGGGACCTGGCTATTTGTCTACTACACGTGTATTAATGTTTCCGCTTAATACAGTTATAGCAGAGTATAAAACTTATTATGAACTAATGGAATATGCTAATAAACATACTTTATTATTTGCTCTAAGGCACATTCCCAACAGTCTTCCACTTGCACTAGAGTACAAATAATCTAGTTGCATTTTTCTGTGGATCATAACTCCATATCATCTATACGGTTATTGATCATGCTTGTTTGCATAAAAAGTTGAGTCAACGGTCTGCACCATTCAGATATGTATCTCCTTTGCAAATCATTAATGTGTTTGACATTTACTTCACTATCCCATTATAATGATGAGGTATATATATATATATTTGGCGGTAGAGTGAGACTTCGTTTGTTGTGTTTCAGCAATGACATCTGTTGAGTCACACGGACTTTCACTTAGTCATGCACACTGAAACTCACTCAGTCAGAAGTCAAACTTCTTAAGCCAGAATATAGCTCTTGCCACTTCTAAAGTAGTCATATCAATGTATATTTAATCCTTAGTGATGTATGCAACTTTTATGTCTAACCATGTTTCTTTCAACTTGGGCATTTATTAGTATGATATCTCAATTTTCTAGGTTAGAGTCGGAAATTGAACCAGCATAACATTTATGGTCAAGTTCACTATCCTTTACAAATTAGAGATGTTCCTCAGTTCTCTCCAGAAACTGAAGGATAAACTTAACTCTTTGTTCAATGATTTACTTATAAATCATATCACAACATGTTCTTCTTACTAAGAACTTGGGTCACATTACGTCGAGTACAAAACTTTGGTTTTATATGAAATAACCTATGACAGAGGCATAGAGGATATAGCACATCCATTTCTTTCATTTAACCATCATTTAACCATTGTTCTTGTACTGATATTAACTCGATACTTCCCTTGGATATACAAGCAAGAAATACCATCATGACTTGTCCCATTCTGAACTCCTTCGGAATCTTATCCGGGAAAGTATTTTGACTCAATGTTATCAAACGCATTAATCTATCTTAATATATTTTCAATGCTTAACTTCATTCATGAAAGGTTTTAAATAATCATTAATACTGACTACACCATTCATAATATGTTATCCATATATGAGAATGTTGGCACGCTCCCACTCAAATATGTCATCCATATATTAAGTTCAGGATATAATACTCCCATTGCTCCCACTCAAAATATGTCGTCCACATATTAAGTTTAGGAAACTATTCAACTCCCACTTAGTTTCATGCAAATGCATGTTTCTCAATATTTTGGCTAAGTCCAAAATCACTTTGATCATCCATCAAATTGAGAATTCAGGTTACGAGACATTGGTATCCATATTTTTTTTCAAAACCCTTCTTATTGTACCAATTACAACACTTCTTCAAATGTTGGATTTGAGGAAGTCACAGTATTGATAACATTTTGGATCAATCCTAGTGAATATCCTATTGACTGAAGCATCGCTACATATTGTAGTCAACATTTCGAATTTTTCAGAAACATCCTTGATGACAAATCGATCTTGATGTCTTCCTTTGATTTTTACATTCTTCCTTATAACCTTGCAATTATTGAGAATATCAAGTAACCTCCTTACTCAATAAGATTCAAGTAATCTTAAATGTAACTCAATGCAGGATTTCATGACTCGTGGTCATTTCTCGTACTTAGGTCCACCATCACTTCTTCGTAGTTCGTAGGTATGTCTTGTTTCATTAACATGACAAGTGAATCATGAATATTATTTTGCACAATGGACAAACATGTATTCTTGAATCCTACTTTGTTTAGTAAAAGTTTCAACCGAAAAACCATGATCATTATTCATAATTTTCTCCCCTAATTGTAGAGCATTGGTTCCGGAACACATTCCGTTGCGCTACTCTAACATTTGGAGGCAAGGTCAATTACCTTGTTTGAACTTTCACTTTTTTCCGTTAACACATTCATCAAGAACACTTCTTGACAAACATCAAACTTTAGCAACACAAGTTTTGCTCCTTTTGTTCTAGTTGTGGAAGATGCATCCATACTTGACTAAGGATACACTACAAAGATAATTTATCATATAAATTAAACTTCCTAGAAACCACGACACACCATAACTTATATAGTGTTGGTTTTCACGAACTCGGATGGTTCCCTATACTGAAGTGAGTGTTTGCTGATGATGCGAGAGAGTATCTTCTTCTCACCCCTTGTTGGTTACCCCAAGTGGAAGGTCAAGATGTAGCGTAGCAGCAAATTTCCCTCGATGAAGATACCAAGGTTTAATTGACCAGTAGGACTCCAGGGATGACAAGTCGGTGGTGAAGCGAGCAATGCGCCGCTTGAGATATTGCTCTCTTAACCTGGACCTGCACACACAATAAGTAACTTTTCTCCCGACGAGTACAGAGAGGTTATCAATCTCTCCGACCTTGTCGTTTACAAGGGATCAAACGCACGATGGAAATAGTGATGGTGATTGCAACTGAAAGGAAATAAAGAAGTAAATAGTTGAGGTGTAAACAGTGGTGGAAATATGGACCGGGGTCCCATGATGTTCACTAGTGATGTCTCTCTCCCAAAAGACGATAAAATAGCTAAGTTGGGTGAACAAATTACAGTTGGGCAATTGACAGAATTATAAACGCACCGCAATGCTAATTATGCTGCAAAGAAAGTTAGGGGCTCAAAAGTATGGGCAGTACGCCAAGACAAGTAGACCGAAATCCAACTGCATCTACTCACTAATCATCCACCTTGAGATATCTATCCAGAACATCTCATTGGTATTAAGTTGCGAGCTTCATCCAAAGTGTAAACCCAAAGCAACAGACAACTGCATTAACAAACTTTGTGTAAGGTAAACAATCCTTGCAACCGCGGTTACAAGCACCGTTCTTTTCTCCCTGGTGGCAACAGCACATCCCCTAGTCTCATGTTTTTGTCACTCGAGCTAGACAGCAGGGGGCATGAACCCACAATCAAGCATAAACGCTCCCTCTTGGAGTGGCTATCTACTACTTGGCCAAAGCAATAAAAAGCAACGGAGAACATGCAAGAATTACTCAAGAACAAAATATAAAAGGAGAACCAAATATATAACTCATCACAATCTGAACATAATCTCATAATCCATCGGATCCCAGCAAACTTAGCATAGCAATAGTAGGAAAATTACATAGATGTCTTTATCACGTAGGGCAGCTCACAAGGGCTAAGAATTGAAGCACAAGATTGGAGAGAAGATATCACATAGCTACTGTTCATGGACCCATGGTCCAAGGGGGACTACGCACGGCACATCCGGGAAGCGCTCATGGTGATGGAGAAGCTCCCGGAGATCAATCCTCCCTCTGGCAGGGTGCCAGGAAGAGGTCTTCTGGTGCTCCCGATCTTGGAAATGAGGCGGCGGCGGAACAGAGGTGAAAATTGCGATGCAGGGCTACTCTCGAGGGTTTTCGGAGCGAGGAGTAAATATAGGCCAAAGGGGGGCACCAGGGGGTGGCCCCTCCCCCCAGGCGCCCAGGTGGCACAACCTAGGGTGGGGTCGCGCCCCCTGGCCGCCTGGGAGGGGGTGGCCCCCTTTGGCCCTCCTTAGGTGATTCCCGAAGCTTATGTCGCGCTGATTTTTTATATATTTTGTTGAATTTTTTGAGGTCTGTAAATATGGGTAAAAACCTATAACTTACAGACATCAGTAGACAGAAACTGGCACTGGGTGCACTAAGTTAATAGTTAGTCCAAATATGTGTAAAAAGATATGAAAGTGTAGCAAAACACATAGCAATGTCACCTAAAAGAGCATGGAACAAGCAAAAATTATTGATACGTTTGGGATGTATCATTTGCATATTAAAGTAATAACTCTAAACAATGTTGCCCAACTCGGTAAGAGATAACTTATACCATACACTATCCAATAGAGTATGATTATAATGTTCAGACACATCAACAATATTGAAATATCTTATAACATTGTGATTTGTCAAACAACTTTCACAAGTCTGTATACCCAAGAGTAACTCAAACATGTGTCACTTTGATTAAATCATAGACTTGTTTTTCTTGTTAATTTAATACATGTCTTCATTCTAAAAAATTGATCACATCAAACTATTTCAGACTCATGTTTCATTAGTGAATCCACGTATTCATCTAAGTCCACATATGCAGTTTAAGATATAATGAAATTCACTACATGTTGAAATATGATACATCACTATGTATGATATACAAAAATCAGCGCAAACTCTATTTTACCAGAATGCAAAGTTTCAGTCATCTCACCTAAAGAGGCATGGTTTGCATGTGTCAAGAGATCAAGTATCTCAAGACTTCATCAAACCAATCATGACTTCAATGATAGTGTCATTATTAAGTTTGGAAATTCTTGGCATCATATATCTTATAAATGATCAAACTACTATCATCAATATTAAAATAAGAATAACTCATTCATAACCGTAATGTGACCATAAAAGATATCATTCATAAAAGGAGAACAACTGACTTGTTTCTCGCTAATATGAACAATTGTCTTCGCAGATGCAAGACACACTAATAAGGTTCAGACTTGCACGATTATAAAACTTATTCATATAACTAATCATATGATAGATGTAGAGGGAGAATGTTGTCGACCATCAAGTATCTTGATTACCGTCAGCACACATTGTCACCTCATCCAATTCAAGTAACTCTTTAAGCAGTAAGTTCAATAATCGAATACTTACTCAACCGCATTTAGTGTTTAGGGGGGAAAGATATTTATAACCCGTATATTAAATATACTTTCTCCATCAATGACTATTCCTTCATTGGTTCTAACTTTAAAGTTCTCAACTTTAATCATTGACCTCATGAACGGTGAATGATTCTCCTTCATGACACAGTCTAGACGTGATCTTTGTAGTTGGGAGGAAGCGGATGCAACTTCCCAGTTATCGCAAAGTGGCCATTCATTCAGTAGTCCAAGTTGTACACAAGGTAGTCATGCATCTTATACATTTTCCAAGTGACTTTCTCAGCAGGTTGTTCCTTGCACCATGGTTGAAAGAAACCCCGTACATATACTCATATTCCTTTACTCTGATTTGTGACTTAGTGATTTTAAGTTCACCTATCCCTTCATACGTGTTGGTGTCGCTAACATGCATTCACAATTCAGATTCCATAAAATGAAGTATGGTGTATTGGACAATCATATATAAATGATGTTAAGTACGATGCTCATCATCATCTTCCTCAATTACAGAATTATCAGGCATATCTCCTAGCAGTTCTCGTATTACATTTTAGCAAGTCATTACTAATGAGGGTATCTCTAACGGTGTTGGTACAAATCAATGATGTAAGACCCATCTACCTTAAGTTCTTCATTACGCATAAAAGATCCATAGTTATAAACATTGGGGTATGACATTATCTACAATGATATTTGCTAAAACATGAAGACTATGTTCATAATATGGAATCAATTTTAATATATTCTAGAACTCCGACTTAGTTAAACATCCCTCAAAATTTACTAAGTGATTACATGATCCAAATTCACTATCCGTTCTCGAATATCACACGACCGATGGATTAGTTTCAGAGGTAGAAAACTACTTGTGCGATAACATCATCCATGTGACTCATGCTCGATCTTTCGAGCACTCGTGTTCTAGGCCCATATCTACATATGTCGAGCCTGCCATTCTGACCTTAGTGTATAGCCGTTTAGCAAGGCCATATCTGCATATGCCAGGCTTGCTAAACCCAACCTCATGCAGACGCTTAATATGTCTGACACCCGATCGTCACGGCGTGTCTATCATAAAGAGATCCTTCCAGGTGGTGTCCACTAAGGAAGAACACAATGTTGGTATTGTGAGAGATTATCCTATTGTGCTAACGTCCTGATATCTGGTATATTAGCAAAACATGATGTAAAACATTAAATCATACATGTTAGGATTCCCCCTTCATGCAAATTAATGTTAAAACGCCTTCTACTTTATATTTTGCAATTTTTATGTGGCTGCTAGGGGTTTCAAGAAAGAACCGTTTCTATCCTACGAAAAAAACATGCCACAACACCAATCCGGAAATTGTCTCTATTACATTGCAAACGTGGAACCAGTCTCGCAAACGTCTTTGCATCGCTAATGTTAGAGAGACAGAAACCCCCAACCACTTATATGGTACAAGCCATATGTCAAGCGTGGAACCAGTCTCGCGTAAACGCGTAAGGTCGGTTCATCAGGACATTGCCGCAATGCTAAACGAGTACACATGGGAGGGTAACAATTGGAGAATTGATGCCCACATACTAGATGTGATCTATCCGTACAATACATCTACGCATAGCCTTGGTCATGATACCACTGTTGGGGCTCGGTGCAGAACGCGTAAGGCAGCTTCATCAGGACATTGCCGCAATGCTAAACGAGCACACATGGAGGGTAACAATTAGAGAATTGATTCCCACATAGTAGATGTGTTCTATGCGTACAATACATCTATGCATAGCCTTGCTCATGATACCACTGTTGGGGCTCGGTGCACAAAACAATAATTTTTCTTTACCTACGCGATGCCCAAACCAAAGACCTATGCTATGCTAATGCAAGTAACGAATGGGGATAGGTAACATACTAGTATGTAGTCCGTTAAGCGGGAAACGCTCCCGCGTGAACATGGTTGATGTAGTCGTACCCGGCAATCCTTATGCCGAGGAGATCCTCGATAACTCCAGCGGCCACCCGGTCCTTGTAGAACGATGACGGGATTGCGTCCCCGTCGGAACGTTGTCGGTGAAGACGTTGCGACACGGCATAGACGATGAAGGAGTACCAAAAGTGTAGCACCTCGAGGGATTACACACATACGGTGTACCCGACGTTCCCTCCGAGCTCCGAACCAGGCGAGCAGCGGAAAGAAGATGGATTCATATCCCGATTCCAGCAGCGCGACAGCGTGCGTATGGTGGAGAAATCCCCAACCTAGTGCACACTCCAAACAAGAGGAGTCCGCTCAAAGGAAGGAGAGAGGGATAGGGAGATCAACATAATTTATCTGTATTTTTCTGAAATTTTCTGTTGTGGAAAAAGGTGCATCCTCCATATCTATATATAGGGCAAACCGGGGTGCAAACTTACCTCCATAACCCATGTGGTATAAAAGTAGTACATATGGTGGCTAGGTGTTGCGTGAGATGCATGTGCATACATATGAGGGCAATTAGTTTTAGAGTACTCGTTCGCGGCCCGGCCGAGAAAACACTTTGCTAGGCTCACAGCGCGTCACATGTCGCGTCCACGGCGTTTCCTCGGGATTTCATTTTTTTTAAATTATGTATTTTTGGTGTTTAAAATTGGTTTTTTCGGTGATTTTTTTGACTATCCCGGTTTCGCACATTTTTTGATACATTTTGGTGGGAAAAATAATAAAAAGAGGCACGACCTTGCCTCCGCGGGAGGCACGACCGTGCCTTCGCGAGAGAGGCACGATTCGTGCCTCAGAAAAGGAGGCACGATCGTGCCTCCACGGTAGGCACGAATTTGCTTCCGTGGGAGGCACGCCGCATACCTCTAAAAAAGAGGCACGATCGTGCTTCTAAAAAAGAGGCACGACCATGCATCTGCGGGAGGCACGACCGTGCTGGTGCGAAAGGCATGCCGCGTGCCCCAAAACAAGAGAAAAGTGGAACCACCAGATCGCGCCACTTGACGCATGCACGGAGCGCCACTTGTCGAGCGCGGAAGAAGTGGGTGTGTTCATTGCTACGAGTAGTCTATAATTAATGATTTCGCATGCATATGGTCGTGGTGGCCATTTGGGTGGCCGGCCACCACTTGGGCCAAGCCCATGGCGTCACCCCACTCTCCCCCTTTTTTTCTCTCTTTTTTTTTCTTTAAAGAAAAACCAAAAGAGCACTTCCCCCTAATGGGCCCAATGTGGCCCATTAGGGTATTCCACTTTTATTAATTATTTAAAATATATATTAACATTTAATTCATATAATTAAATACTAAAACACATCTAAATAATTTTCCGAACAATTCTGAACCACAGAAGTTTTTCTGTCGCCCCTTCGAAACGGTTTTGGAGTTCTCTCTTATTTCTCCAGCGATCCCAAATCTATCCTTGATGCTCGAATACCCTTAAGCGTGACACCCTACGGTTAGGGAAACAACAGACATGATCAGACACTCTCTGACCAATGACCATCATGTGGGATCTGGTTACAATCCTTGATAGCCCTTGCGCTTTCATCGAATTAACTTCATCGTTGACCCGTTAACGTTGATTCCTGATCCCTTTGCATACGGTACTTTGTTTGTCCGAGGTTTGATCGTCGGTATCCTTATACCTAGTTCATCCTCATCTTCGACAAACATGTTTACCCGTATGTGCATGATTGCAATCTTTATGATGTAATATCACCGAGTGGGCCCAGAGTACCTATCCGTCACTCGGATGGACAAATCTCATTCTGATCTATTTCATATTCCTCAACATATCTACTTTGGAATACCCAAGATACACTTTTATGGTTACCATATTTCAGTGTAACGGTTAACGCACTCCAAGCATCCTGGTAGATAGCAATTATGTATGATCATTACGGTCTAAGGATCTGGTCACTACGTTATTAAGTTATCCCAATGTTGAACTATGTGACTGGATCACATTGCAACATTCTAGGTGGGTGTATTTACATCATATCATTCTCCTAATGACATGACCCCATTGTCAACAGACTATTCACGTCTCATGATTAGGAAATCTTGATCAGCAATTTCCCAATGGATTAGTATACTACAGTTAACTAGGGACCTGGTTGTTTGTATACCACACGTGTATTAATGTTTCCGCTTAATACAGTTATAGCACAGAAAAAAATTATGAACTAATGGAATATGCTAATAAACATACCTTATTACTTTCTCTAGGGCACACTCCCAACAAATCCAACTGCCGGTAAAAGTCAGCCCTCCATGGCAATCCAACTGCCTACATAGGTTATCTAGGCAGGTCGGTGGCCAGCTAGGCGCATATTCTGCCTGCCGGGAATGATCAGAAAATGAGGGAAATGTGACTATCGGGTAAGTTTTGACTGCCAGGAAATATTTTTTGCTGACAGGGTTATTCTGGACAAGCTGGCCTGCCGGCATGAAATTTTTGCCGACAGTCGTATAAAGTGACTTTTCCCGACAACTTGGGCGCCCTTAGATTCTGCTCGTGGTGTAGTGTAAGAGATAACTGAGGCACACAGAGATGATGATGTATCCCGAAGTTCACACCCTTGCGCATGCTAATCTCCATTGGAGCGGTGTAGAGGCACAATGCTCTCCAAAATGCCACTAGGGCCACCATATTCTCCTCACGCCCCCACACAATGCAAGTTTTCATGATTCCACTAAGGGGCCCTTGAGGGCGGTCACCGAACTGGTACAATTTGGAACCCTTGGGGGAGGTCACAGAACCTGTAAAAATTGCATGGGGCAATCTCCACACCATATTCTTGTCATGGTGGACCTTTGGTTGGTGGAGTCCATGGGAGTATCGATCATTGCCGCTGTGTGTGGGAGCATCACTCATAAGGACCTTTGTGCCCGCCGGCACACCCGCGAGAAGGCGGTTGCGGCCAAGGAGGTCATCGACTTGGACTTAGAAACATCCACCACACCCGCAGGGACGCCTGCGTCCGCGACCACATCCGAAGGGTCAAGCATCCCAGATGGCTTCAAGTAGGACTCATGTGCCTCCCTGAACAAGGCCTACGATTCGTCGTGGCTCCAATGTTCCTGGATGCAATCGACAATCTCCAACGGTGAACACGCCCACAACTGTTTGCGGATACGCCTCAACCAATTTCACATGTTATTATTCGCCTGATATGCACTTTTAGGACCAGCTGACTGTAATTTCATTGTTATGAATGTTTAGGACTCCTTTGTGATGGATATGATCAATGATGGATCAGAAGCATACAAATTTTGAAATGGGTGATGATAATTCACCTTTGTTTGATGTTAGGCAATCATAGGACACTCAAAAAATAAGTTGACAAAGAGAGAAAATGCATAATCAAGCAAAGAAGATATCTTGTCGTGTCAAGCTTGGTTGAACACTACCATGAATCCTATATGTGAAAATGAACAAAAGGGCTATATATGAATTATTGAATTTCATTTGTCATATATAATTTTAGGTTGTGTTGAACTATTGTGTATATTGATTGAACTATATATGTGCATGGTTTGCATGGAAAATGGAGTTCAAAAATGGGGGCCCAAATTTTCTGACGAACAGATGAAGCTCACCGGCTTGTGTTCGCAAACGCATTCGAAGGTGTTCAAAGATAAATAAGATCAAATTAGCAGCTCTTAGAGCAACTCCAACGGCGCGACCCAAATGTTCGCTTTTGATCTTTTTGGATCGGGTGAACCAAATGTCCGCAAAACGAAAAAATGGCGGACCAAATCATTGTCCGTTTGGGTCAGCCCGTTAAGTTGCTCTTAGATCCACAGTTTATCAACACATACTCCCTCTGGTCCATAATAAGTGTCGCTCACTTAGTACAAACACTTATTATGGATCAGAGAGAATACCAAACTAAGCAGCTGGAATGACGATAAACCATCTAACCAAACCCTCTGAGGACAAAAAGCGCACTAGGTGATCTACTCCTGACTCACATGAAGATACAACTGTTGCAAGATCTACTAGTACGCAGCTATAGCTAGCTGTTCTTCGCATAGAGAAGACAGATGGCTGGCATCATCGTGGCAAGGCGGACATGCCCATTCGGAGGAGCGCACGCGCTCGCTTGATGGCGCTTTTCCCCTCGCATTACGAGAAAGGTTCTCACATCTACGACCTTTTTCCTTCACAAGGACAGGGCCCAACTCGACTTTGGGGTTTCATTTTGGTACTACGATCGATGATGCTGTCTGTCTCCTCGACCGTTTCTCCTTTGAGAAAGAAATGCTACAATACCCCCACACAGATCCCAGACGCCATGGGAAGCGGGAACCAACCACCAACGACAGGTCAGTGGTCAAACCCTGTCAAGATACACGGTTCCCGCCACACTTGCATTAAAATTTAAACAAGACACACCACCTAAACATACAGTACTAGAAGACATTGTTGCCAGTGCTAGCTCCATACTGACATGAAAAAGGGGGAAAGATACTAGATAGAACCTGCAAGCATCAGCGCGCCACCTGAATCGTCCGTACGAAGCTGTCTTGCTTTCACTAAGCAAAGCATGATTCCAAAACAAAGACCAAAGCGCGCTGATGCAGTCACGTAAACGTGCATCGCTAGCTTTGAGACCAGACCAAGGGAATAAAATCTGCTGCGATGCCATGCCATTCCATGCCATCAAACTCTTGAGGCTGCGACGACCTGAAAACTTTGAACAGCCAGCCCATGCCATGCTCTTTAGCAGACAGGCAATGTGGCAAGGCTGGTGAACTCAAAGGTGCAAGCACAGAGATGGGTATCAAGGGGGACACTGTAAATATGGTGGATCACTTTCTCATGGTATCATGGAGCACATGAACAAGTAAACAGATTCAGTATTGGACTATTCGGGTTAACAAGGTACAATGGCTTCCTCCTTTTCCCACAGCCCAGACCCAGAGCACTAACAAGCCAAGTAAGCGATTGGTATTATGCGACGCAGTTCTCAACAACAATTCCGAAACAAGAAGAAAATGCATAGGATCATTTGCCCCCCAGAAAAATGTAAGATGAGTACAATACAAATTAACACCGCAATACACTTTTTTTATCATGGAAAGGCATGGACAATCAAAATGACATCAGTTAGTTATATATTATCTTGACCCTGTAAAAAAATCTTTCAACCCAGTAGGTAACTAGAAAATAGGGAAAATTAGGTAAATCAAAGCAATGCATGCGATAGCAGCAAAGATTACCAACTAGGAAACTTAACTACATTACATAATAACACCTTGAACTAAATAAAAGTACTCCAGTTGACTTTTTTATATATCCAGTTAAAAGAGTGTGAAACAGGCTAAAGGAAAAGCATACGAAAATTCTAGAATTAGTGTTGTCCCTTTAGACAAGGAGGAAAGGGTGATCCAGACAGCAACTAATAGCCCTCGACTGGTGCAACCAAATGAGGTGCTGGTAAACCAAGATCCCACCAGCAGTATCAGGCTATTTGGTAGGATAACACCATATGATCCTTGTGCGCCGACATTAGCAATAACCTGCCATCAAAGAAAATTGAAACAGTGACGATTTGCTGCAAATAAAATCATTTTCGCTTTATTAATATTAAACAAAATGCTGAGAATACAGAGAGGTTTAGAACATGGGGATTAACAGAATTTTTGCTCATTGCCATGAGCTCTTTTAGCACAAGGTGAACAGGATCATAACCTGGTCAACTCTTCTACTATAACCTTGATAAAATGACAAGCAATAGCTTTGCATGCTCAACAGCTCAAGTTTTCAACTATGGCCATGTCTACAATCAAGACCTAGGTCCTTCCATATCCTTGACCAAATGATTGATCTTTGATTATGAGGATAGTGCATCTATTACCACGGCCGTATCACATATATGAGACCACCATTGGTCGAATATGATGGTGTAACACCTCCAAAGGGATAGTTATTATGATTACCTGTTAATATACACCGAGTATCTGGCCAGGAAATGAGTAGTTAAATATACACTGAGTATCTGGCCAGGAAATGAGTAGTTAACTATGTGGGGTATTCTTTTCGACAAGAGATAAGTCATGTGTCCCGAGAAAGTCACAATGCAACAATCCAGACATCAAGACACAACGACTAGGTGCCTCCCTAGAGTAGTAATAAAAGTGGCACACACTCCACCTTGAAGAAAAGTGAAATCATTAAAATCATTTGTAAAATCTCACATTCTACACCCTCGTTCCCATTGTAAACACACTTCATGTACACTCTTTCTTTCATAGTGATAAAGAAGGCCCTGCATTCATCTGGTAGTTCTCGCACAGGCGATATCTATTTTCTCGTATTGTGTACTAGACGAAGGGCTTGTGCAGAATGTTTTCGAAATATGTTGATAAAGACACAAGTGTTACTATTAGTTTTACTATAAAAGAATATGCCTCACCAGAAGTTATGCTTCCGACCAAAACTACTCCATAAACATGAGTACATAAAAAGGTGCATCAATTGGCCACTGGAAATACTCTGTGAAGTTGCAAGTTAAAGCTTTACTAGCTGAAAATTAATAAGCATTTTCAATTTTGTATGCAACAAAAACTTAATAAACCTCAGGATTTCATAGATCCAATGGACCAAATGACATACTGCATCTTGAGAAAATTCAGTTCCCCTTGTTGCGTAACATAGCAGGGTCCTGACTAAAATCCTTTCTAGTAGGTGAAACAGCATGGCCACACTTGTGTAACAGCAAACAGAAATGAAAATAGATAAAGCGATACCCTCAATAATAATTTGACTATAAAGAAACACTTTATAAATTTCACCAGTAACCCAAATAGGAGTTTCAACTAGAGATATACAAACCAGCCCAACTGGAGGCCCAAAATGCACTAGTATAAATAGGGTATCAATATTGTAATTATGTATTCTTAGTGGAAATGGTATAGGAAAGGTGAAAAAACATATATTTCTGGGAAACAGTTACCTTTGTTCTATTGCTGGCCGCCAGGTTTTGATTGTTTATGTATCTGCTGAAGCAGGGTTGCTGCCAACTGCAATGTTGCTTGAAGGCGTTTTTGAGGATCTCTGTCATGGTCTTCCTGAGCAGACAGCTGCTGCCCCATCTGCTGGGCAGAAGGAAGCAATGTTTGCATTGACGCACCGCCTGAAGTAAGCTGCTGAAAGGGGGGAGGGCCTTCTGGAAGTGGGGGAACAAATGACCCCAAAGGCATGGAAGAATAAGCTGCACTCACAAAGACATGCATAGGTGGTAAATGCAAAGTTGTATGACAAGAGATAGGATCATTGGCTGGAAGCATAATATGTGGGTTTGATGGTGGTGAACCTTGTATTGGCGGCGCATGGACCTGTAATTGTGATGGGACAAATGGTGGTACTGGTAACTGCGAGTTGTGGACAGGGATTGAACCTGAGCTGTCTGGCATCACTGAAGCATGCCTGTGTGGATTAGAGTTCTGTTTGAATCGACCAGAGCTGTCTGGCATCACTGAAGCATGCTCATGTGGACTATAGTTCTGTATGAATCCTGATTGTTTGTTTGAGCTGCCTACAGGCAAACCAGCTTCTATTCCTCGTTGGTTTTGTTGTGCAAGAAGAGTGGTCAGCTGTGCAAGTTGCTCCGGTGGGAGTGGTACTGGGGCAGATGGAGTTTGTTGGGGAACTACCTGCTGAGATGGAGGCTGTTGAGCTCTAACTACCTGCTGCGATGGAGGTTTCATGGAAGATAACGACATATTTGATGCTTCACCTGGTGCATACCCTGATGGTGTGCCTTTTGGTACTCCCTGGGTAGCAAATGAGTACGGCTCTGATGTCCTGTCATGTTGTGTATGTGAGATTGCATTTGTGGCCAAAGCATTGAAATTACCAGACACTGGACCTGAGTCATTGTTATTAGACCATCCTGAGGGCCACACACTTGGGGATTGCTGGTGCTGGCCCTGTGCCATCTCCCTGCGGGAGTCTGGTGCTGGCATTTGTTGAGATAACTGAGACGCCAGATATGGAGGAGCATTTGCAAACTTGTAAGGTGGAATAAAATCTGTACTTGCAGGAGTATAGACTCTGGTAGATGGCTGGAAATAATCTGGACCCTGAGGAACTGTCATATCTGGAGGGTTTTGTCTTCTCAATGCATCTCGATCCTCATGACTACTCACATCAGTGTTCAGATGACTCGCAAAAGATGTAGACACTTTCTCCGATGCTTCCGGTTGATGACTTGTAGAGGTCAAGTCTGGATTTGCCTGCTGAAACTTCAGAATGACTCCAGATATGCTCACTTTTCCTGGCACCCTAAGTACTTGTTCAGAAAAATCTGATGGTGGAACAAGAAACAAGGTGCTCCTTTCTCCAAGTTTACAAACTGCAGCACGCTGCTTATCACCAAGATAGTTCATGAAATCATTATAAGCTGCCATGTCAGCATCATTTTCTGGGACAAAAAACACCACCCAACTGCTATCAGCTTCATAGTAGTGCTTAGAAAGCATCTCCAAGTTCGTCCTAGCAGTGCAATTCAAGAAGTCGGGCCTGAAAAACAAGAAATCGTGAGGTTTTTAGAGGACTGGTGGGAGTACATACTACATAGTGTTACGCATGAACACAAACTTTGTATCTTTGTTAATAAATTATTATGATGAGCAAATTCAATGGTACAGATGTTGTGTTAAATACTGCACCTCAGAAAGAAAAAGAAGAAAGCAAAGAAATTCCAAACTTACAGCATGAAGTCAAGAACCTTCCCGACAGGGAAGCACCGAGCTCGGCAGATTGGTGTGCCCCCCTTTGCTATTGTACCATTCCAGCTCCACTCTTCTTTAGGAAGGGGTCCATGATGCTCAGGAGTTAATTTGTCCACTTCACCTGCATATGTAGCAAAACTATTCTGGGAACGCCATGGTTCATGTTTATCGACAGGTGGATTTGGATTCCTTAAAGGTTCAGTGTAATTTCTACCATACACCGGGGGAGGTTGATAGTTTATGGGGTGTCCATCATCTTCTGGAAGATCAGGGAAGGGCCTCCTTGGGTAGGCAGAGTCAACATGTCCTCGATCAAATTCAGAGAAAGGATATTCGGGAAGTTCAGCATCATGCAATTCACCAGTCCTCAGCTTCTTTGTCAATGGGTATGAATGATCCTCTGCATCCCAAGAATCTTCCAGCGGTAAGGGTCTTCTAGGTCGCTCAAAAGGAATACTGTGCCATGGTGCATCACCCCTAATGGTAGGGCTACTTCTGTGTTGTTCATATAGGTCTACAGACATTCTTCTTTCTGAACACAACCCTCGCATCCTAAAAGGTTCAAAATTAGGAACATGAGCAGACTCTATTTGAGATCCACGTCGAAGATAATTATCCCTGCTGAAACCCACATCATCAGCATCTCTCGGTAACCTTTCAGAGCCGGCACGCAGCCTGCGGAGATCTCTCGCAGGACTATCAAAACGCCTTGGCCTAGTAAAGGCCTGAAAATCTTGGTCTTCAAATATAGACCGAGAACTACGGTGTAAATGGGGGGAATATGGGGCAACGAAGGAACCTTTTCCAACTTCTGCCGCAACTCCTTCAGTACGAGAAAAGCATATGCTTACTCTTGGGTTATTGAAAAGCCTCCCCTGAAGTGCTTCTTTTGCCCTGCATGCTGCTGTAATGGTAGTGTACTTAACGAACCCATAGGTGCGGCCTGGGAATGTTGTTATCTTGACAATCTCGCCAAAAGGTGAAAAGACTTCCCACAGAGCTGCTTCATCTACCTTTAGACCAGCAGGAAAACCTATCCATAAAACCTCACTAGGTTCTGTAGACTTATTTCGTTTAGATTTATCAATCGGTTTTTCAGGACTTGGTTGATGTTTCCTTCCAGGTTCAACAAAATGTCTCTCATCAGCAGATTGTGCATATCTGTCATCCACATAGCTACCTGAAGACTTATCCTGTAAATTTAAATACTTCAGGTAACCTGTCACCACTAGATATACGCAACAGCATAATAAAGATAATCAGGGGCACGGTGATACCCATAAATGGCATTAAAGTAAGCAAACAGACAAAATCATAAGCTTAATTAGTCCTGATCATTAAGTCTGAAGTTAAACAAGGCAGAACAAGCGGTCAGGTAGACCTACCATGGCAGTAAACACAACTGAACTGGCTATAATCATAACTTCTAATTAGTACCCAGCACTGTTTAGAGGGGCTCTTGGCTCTTCCGACGTAGACTGTGAGCTAATTTCCTATTTTTGGAAACAAAAACTTGCACCTTAGCCCAAAGAGTGGCATGTTCACAAAGATTGGATGCTATAGAGCTACTTAAGTCAGGCCAATGGGGAACAGTCATTCCCTCTGGAACGTAAGGATCAAAATCTTCTGCGGCCCATGCTAGATTTACAGCTAGTACTTTTCCAGTTAGTCAATAAGAATCGGACACCCATATCCCAGGAGCATACAAACATGTTACATAAAATGTGCCAAACCCAAAACAAACCACCCTCGCAAGAACTAAATGAATCCTAGAGATCTTGGGCAAGTCCAAAGAATAATTTTCTTTCCGATCGCCAGAGCATTTCATGACAGATAGACGAACGTCCAGCTTTATTGCTTAATTCACTATGAAAAAGGCTTCAAATAAACACAGCTGAACAAAAAGAACGAAATGACTATGGACTGCAAGCAGCACGTAAATTATATTAGAAAATAAGTAACTTCAGTTATACACTGCTGCTTAGCTTGGGGATTTTCTTAGATGACCAACCTGATGATTTTTATACAATAGCTCAGCGAAACATCAAGTTACTAGGAAAAATAAATAGCAAATTATAATGAAGAAAACATCACATTTGCAGTTTCATGGCATTTTATAACAAACCGATATTGATGTAGCAATGATGTTTGTACACCTCAACTGAACCGAAACATCTACTTATGCTTAACAGTTAATACTCAGCCAACATGTACGTCCTTGTTACTGAAAATTCTCAGTAGATTCCAATTTATACTTAACCTACAATAAACCATACTTTTGGTTTTGTTTGTCCGCAATCTGGCAGAACAGACATGTGCATTGGTATAATTTATCATATATTATGAGTAAATTATAGAAATTCCAATGTGTTGTGGGCTTGTGGCACAAGTTAGCAATAACTCCATGCACTCTGGTAAGTGACACATAACCACAATTTTTTCCCTGGGGTGTTACACATAATCCAAGATACTGTGGCCTAAATGTTGCACAAAAAGAACATGGCATTTGAACAGAAAAAGCTCCTGGTAAGCTGCAACGAAAGAAGCGGTCAAAGATGGTGTGGGTGTGACAGGCAGCAGGGAGATCTTGGTATATAACCAATTACACATGGTTTCATTAAACATCTTGCTAAAAACATTGGGCCATGCACACTTGCTTGTATAGCAGAAGTTTTCTGTAACTTGTGGTGCTATCAATACCTGGTTTCTTTTGTATTTACTGTATAATTTTGGAAAAGAAAGAAAAAACCATTGCATAGCCATATAGCCACAATCTGAGATCTGGCGAACCAATAATGCTTCCCTTCTGTCGAGCCACCATTCTCCACAGTTCTCAACCTTTAGGTTATGAGAACTTTGACATGATACATAAAATAGTCATTCAGTTCTTCACTCTCCCGTCCCTCCCTCTCATGACCTCATGGAAAATTCCTAAGGATTGGAGTGGAGAGGGCTTCAACTCTAGCCTACCCCAACTTGTCTGAGACCGGAAGGCTTTATTATTGTTGTAATTGTATTGAGTGGAGAGGGCATTCCAATCCTTTACTTTTCCTATTACTTTGACTTAACAATCCTACAAACTGAACGAGCCCCTGTATTTACCTGTCCGCTATTTTTCAGTGTTTTTTTAATGTATGAATAGCTATAGAACACAGGGAACTGTACCCTATATGTATCTTCATACCAGTATCTCATCTTAGTGCTTAGATTGGCATTTTTATTCCTCCTGTAGATTAGCAGAGATTACTGGGCCTTCCTATAACTTTATTATTCCTTAATGCTATTTTTAATTGAAGGCTCAAGCGCATTAATTTGGAGTCAATGTTATGTGGTGAATTGGTATGGGCCTTGCCCATCTTCACTTAAGCCCATGTGGCCCAGGCACATGGCCATGACCTAGAAGAGGTTGAGCCAGCCACCAGCCTGTGTCTGAGAGGAAGCACCGCCACACAGAGACACATGAACACAGCTGGTACACTCCCCCCTTCGTTCTACATGGTATCAGAGCAGGTAGAGGTGTAGTCACCGGCGACGGCATAGGAGGAAGGGAAGGCGGCAGAGGAGGAAGAGAAGAGGAGACTGGCTAAACTGATGCTGCTTAGTGCAGGTGCTGAAGGTGTTGCTGCTTGCTGATAGGTGTTTCTGCTAGGTGCTGCTGCAGTGCTGCTACTGGAGGCTTGTGCTGGTGCTGAGTGGCTAGGCTTGTGCTGGTGCTGAGTGGAAAAGGGAAGAGAAGGCTGCACTGAGGGTGCTGCTGGAACTGTTGCAGAGACGTTGCTGCTGCTGGGTGTAGCTGGTCAGGAGGATGGGTGTAGCTGGTCAGAAGGATGGGTGTAGCTGGTCAGAAGGAGCTTGATGGGCACTTGTTGGGTACTGTTGAAGAACCAGGAAACAAGACTGGTGCAGAGGGAAAGAGATGGAAGGTCGTCCACTCTGTGCTTATTGGGCGGTTGTTGAACTCGGTGGTGCCCTCCATTGGACGCTCTGTGGAGGGGTTATCCACATCTACTGAGATTTGGAAGACTATGTCCGCCCAATACTCCGGCAAGGGCAATGTCATGCTCATTGCTCAGATTGATGGGAAGATTAGTCAACTGCATCAAGGTGGCATATGTGGCAGAGCTGCAGGCTTTGTTTGCAGACCTCTGGAACTCTATGATGAGGCTTGCATCGAGTCAGGGCAGAATTGGATGGCACGCAGGCGTGTGCTGAAACTTTGGGGCTCAAAGGTTGCTTTCCTGCCTACTATTGATGAGGCTATTGCAGCGACGACTCAAGAGGTGTGGCTATCGCTTGAGCGTAAAGACGTGAAGGCTGCGCCGTCTTTGACGTTTGCAGTCACTGAGCGCACGGAGTGGAGAGAGACCAGGGGCTGTTATACTTGTGGGGAGGTAGGTCACCTGAAGTGGGAATGTCCGACTCGTTGCAGAGGCAGGGGATATAACAGAGGGGGAAGTGGCAGAGGCAGGGGATATAGAGGTAGAGGTTGATACTTGGGGAACTTAGGGGTCAGGCTACTAGGGGCAGAGGTGGATACTCGGGAAACTCAGGGTGATCCTGTGGGCACTAACACTACTGATGATGTGCAGGCTCAAGTCCAGCCAATAGTGGGTACAATTCCGGTCGGTACTCTCACTGATGATTATGATGTGCAGGTTCAGGTTCAGCCAACAGTTGGTACTATTCAGATTGGCACCCTCCAGGTTCCTGTTACGGATGGTGGCAGAAGAATCCTCAGGTGTACTCCCGACGGTAGCAATAAGTGTAGGGAGAGCAGCAAGGCAATGATGCAAGCTCATCTGACATAGTGGAACTGCCTATCGTTGCGAAAGGGGACACATGAAGCTGCAAAGAAGGGTGATGACTGATGACCATGACATTGGCAAAGCAAGATCTGAAGTGGTGGGAACTGTGAAGCGATGATATATGAGTTGAAAGCACTGAAACATGGGTGCTAATACATTGCCGGCAAAAAGGAAGCAGTGAGTTGTGAGTGGATCTATATCGTGAAGCTAAATCCTCAGGGGAAGGTGGAACAGTATAAGGCCAGATTGGTTGCCAAAGGATATAGTCAAACTTCTGGGATTAACTATGATGAGATGTTTTCTCCAGTGGCAAAGATGAATAAATTAAGGATATTGGTGGAAGCTGCATCAATTAGATGTCAAGAATGACTTCTTGCACGGTGACCTTCGGGTAGAATTGTACATGGTGATATTAGCAGGTTTTGGTACCTCACAGACAACAGGGAAGGTATGCAGACTGAAGAAATCCTTGTCTTGACTGAAGCAATCGCCGAGGGCTTGGTTTGATAGGTTCAAACTTTTTGTCTATGGAATGGGCTATGATCAATGTACCGGTGAACGGTGTACAGACAATTATCAGTAGATCACTGGAGATGAGGAGGAGGAAATAAAGAGATTGAAGGGGTGTCTAAGCAAAAAGTTTTGTGGTAAAGGATTTGGGCAACCTAAAATACTTCTTTGGCATTGAAGTGGCTCGGACAGAGACGGGAATATCTTTGAGCCAATGGAAATACACCTTGGGTCTCTTGAGTGACATTGGCATGATGGGATGTCGTGCAACCCCTGCACCGATTGTACAAAATCATCAAGTGAGCTAGTGAATAAGGAAGATTATCAAAAATTGGTTGGGAAGTTATTATATTTGTGTCATACCAGGCTTGACATAGCGTATGTCGTGGGTGTGGTGAGCACATACATGCATGAACCAAGGAGTGGGCATCTTGATACAATGCATAGAATCCTGAGATACTTGAAGGGCACTCCAGGAAAACGGTTGTGGTTTGCGAAGAGTGGACATCTTGAGGTGGATGGTTATATTGATTCTGATTGGGCCAGTTGTCAAGATGAAACAGTTTCATATGAATATGGCAACAGTAATCAACCTCAGGCTAGATGAAACAGTTTCACGATAGGGTCTTGGGACCAGAGGGATTATAGCAGGATGAATGTGTTACCATGTCCTAAAAGTGATTATATCATGCATCTGGCTACCATATGATTATAGCAACGGTAATCAAAACGTTATGTACAGACAGATCTTTCAATCCGCCTCCCACCTGTTTGTGATTATCCAGCCTATTTGGCTAGTTACAAGGTTTACCAGCTGATTATACAGAAGACTAGCTTTTCTTGTCCTAATCGGCCAAATTTTAGAACAGCAATTATCCATGACTAGCCAATGATGTAACTATCAGTTTGCGCCTGGTGCTTAGGTCAACTTTTTTTCTTCAAGTGAAAAGATCTTCCATACAATAGGAAAAAATCCGATCACATAAAGCACAACTATGGTGCTATAAACATATGGTTTTACAATCTGAATATAACATAGAAAGGACTTGTCATGGGCTCACGCCACTTTTGGATCATTGGTTTTTAACTAGGAATCCGTTGATGAAGCTATAAAACCAGAACGAGGCAGCCTCACACTGATGCTAATTGAGCTGGAGCTGACATATACTTCATTCATCTGAGTTTAACCTTTTGGCCAGTATCAGCATATGGTGGAAACATTGATGGCATCTTTAAGGTCAAATAATAGTCATCACATGTAACTACCCAGAATCCTGATTGATTGGTCAGCTTAACAGTCTTGTGTCCAATTCCGGAAACTGTACATCATATTTTATATGAATTTTAAGAGGGGGGAAAGCCCAGCCACAAAGACTTCTTTACAGAAAGCGTTGAGAGTTACAAGAAACAAATATGTGTCTTGTTAATAGCACAAACAAAACAAAGCCCTCTTGAGACAGTCAGATAAATATGTGTGTCCTGTTCATAGCACAAACAGAATAAGGCACTCTTGAGACTGGCATACTTTTTGGCAAGACAAGAACAAGATAGACTAACAAGTACACCAAGCAATTGCACTGGCAAGTGTGGAATATAGCGGCACACAAAGGGTTAGAAAGTTAAAGATTACTAGTTTATGATGTTAGGTACAGTTGTGAGCAACACTATCCTTCAGATCAAACTAGCATTGAAGATTTTAGTATCGCTTTGAATCCCGACATTACGTCATTTGTTGGCCATTAGTAAGGTGCCTCCAGGATCCAACGAGGAGTGTTGTTGCAGATGATGGTTTTCAACATCTAATGCATGGATGTTGTTTATTATGGGGTGGGGTGAGGGTCGTTGGCAGTAGCAAAACAATTTCAAATTACCTATAATATTTTAGAGGCTAGAATCACAAGTCAACTATGATGCTGCAGTCTTGTATTCATTATTTTGAAATAGCTATCCACATAGATGGCCAGAAAGCGAAAAAATACAACCACAAGGTCATGCTGTAAACTAGAGTCAATAGTTTCATATAGAAGCATACAATCACAGTTCTTAACAAGTGCCTGCGGTAATTTAGAGAAACAGGGTCCTGTGCTGATAAAGTGTACCATACTATTGTAGTTTTATAGCATGCACTGTGTACTTGGCAGGTAAAGCTGCAACTGATGTCTTCGACATGGTTCGCATTGCATTACCAGGTCTGAGTGCACTTAACAGTGTCAAGTGTTGAGAAAGAGTATTGAGTACCCACTGCAAAGAGAATTTAGTGCGTACATGTCAACATAGTAAATGATCTTGACACATTGCACTAGATGAACACCTTCTCAGATGTTTCATATGCAATGCCGATGCGTATCTTATTTTTGAAAGAAGAGTATTCAGTTCTCTCATGCAGTACAATTTTTCCTGATGTTGCCTTACAATGTTATTTATTGTTATAAAATGTGCTACTTTCACCATATGGAACATCGGATCAACGTTCATGATCTTCGGATGAAAAGATTTCGCAAGCTAACAGTGTACCTGATCTCCTAAAGACTGCCCTCTTGGAGGTTTTATAGTGCCATGCCCTAAATGGAAGCATGATTGTAACCAAATTATCAAGCTGAGACATCGGTCAAGCTGTGATTGAGTCCCATAATTGTTAACTGTATTTATATTAATCTGAGGTGTGAGCTATTGTTTTCATAGTACACCTGACTGTAAAGGGTTGCTGATGCATAGACACAGTATGTGATAATTATTTGGTTCAGGTGGAGCCTGGAGTTCAAAGATCATCTTCTCAAGGAATCCAGTTGATCCGTGTGAGGTTTTGCATTATTCAAAAGCAGGAAGGGACTTCTATTTCATTTATCATGCACATCATATATATACATGAGCCTGTTTTTTGTCAGATTTTTTTCCTCAAGCTAAACCTGTGCATCCTAAATTTTAACTACTCAGTTTATCTTGGCTCTTGAGACCTGGTTACACTAGTTCCAAAATCCATGATCACACACAGGATAAGAAAAAGCACACTGCACCAATGATGCGTTTGAAACAAAGCATGTGTTGACGAACAGTTCTAAAGAAGTCAGGCAAACTGTGATCGAGGCGGGAGGAAGTTCAACACTAACCCCCTTGGAAAACTCAATCCTAACGGGCGCCCCGTGGAGCCGGGCCCCCTGCAGTTCCCGGACGGCCGCGACGGCGTCCTGCTCCCGCACGAAGCTCACGAACGCGAAGGTCCGGCCAGGATCGCGGGTGATGCCCTCGATGTCGCCGCACCGACGGAACAGCTGCGAAAGGTCCGAAGCGGTGACGCCGGGGCCCAGGCTGCCCACCCACAGATGCCGAGACGGCGGCGCCACGCCCCACCCGGAGGAGCGCCGCGGCGTCGGCGGTGGATCATCGCGGCCACCGAAACGGGGCGAAGCGTCGCCCCTCCCGCCGCCGAATCTCCCCCTGCCCCCGCCTCCGCCTCCGCCTCCGCGGCCTCGTCCTCGGCCCCTCCCGAGCTGCAAGAAGCGGCCGATCGCGATTAGTCAGGGCAAGCCGCGAATTCCATCGATAGCAGCATCTACGAGACGAGCGTGGGAGAAAGTACCATTGGTTTTGCGGCTGCGGCGGAGAGGGATTGCGCCGGCGTCGACTGGAAAATGCTAGGGTTCCGGAGCGACGGATGAGGCGGCCGAAAGGGCACCTCCTATTTTTCGATCTGTCCGAATTTTTCACTTTTTTATTACGGGCTGCCTGTCTCGGTTTTGAGAACTATGCTAGTTTTCAAAACGTTACTATATTATGGGATGGAGAGAGTATCAATGTGGTGCGTATTATACGGAGTCTTTTTAAAAATTATAAATATATTTATATTTGATTAAGTTTATAAAAAAATATTAATGTCTAAAGTTAAAAAGAACTCAATCCCGAACAATTAGTCGCATTGGGCGAGGGATGAGCGAACGATTCTATCGTTGAAAAAGATCGATCGAGCGATTCCTCGGTTTGTTTCAAGCGGGTCTTGGGCACGGTTTCATAAGATCCATTCGCACTAAAAGCAAATAAGCTCAATTAGCTATTTAATTAGGCATTAAAATAATAAAAATGACATCATTTTAAGAGGAAAAAAATCTAACAATGGCAAAATTTTCATGTCATTACAAATTTCTACGTGTCTAAAAAAGTACAATGGCAAAAGAATTTGCGTTAAGAAAACTATTTTCTGAAAATTGCCATCATTTAAAAAATCCATGCTAAAAATAAATTTTCCATGGTCAAAAACTGAAATCACCATGATCCAAAAAATAAATTTGACATGACAAAAGGAACTTACATTGCCATGTTTAAAACAATACCATTTTAAAATTGAAAGTTGTCATGGTCTAAAAATGAATTTATCGTGCTACAGAAATTAAATTTATCATCATCCTATAATAAAATGTTCCATGGTACAAAACTAAATGTTTGCCATGTAATGAACATGCACATAGAACAAATCGCCATTAACCATGTGAAACTATATAACGCCTATAGAGATCATGGAAAATTAAGCATGTGTGAAAACTTGTAGTTTACAATTCGCCGCGACACCGAAAAAAGTAGAGTGGTTTCATTTCTTTGCATCATGGCAAAAAAAAACCTTTGCGATTTCTTTTCTTGAGGCATGGCAGTTTGCATATTTGCCATGGTAACTGTAAAATGAAATTGGCATGCCATAACAAGATGTGGCTTCAAACTTGCTCTTGAAGCATGGCAATTGTAAATTGAAATTGCCATGACATGATATGTACAAAAATGGCATGGTAAGCTGCAGCTTTAAACTTGTTTTTGAGGCATGGCAGCTTTTTTAGCAACTAGGCATGGAACCTGTAAAACTGAAACTTACATGTCATGCCATGACATTTGTCATGCCATAATATTTGCAAATTGTCATGGAAAGCTGCAGCGGCAATTGCAAACTGAAATTGTCATACCATGCTATGATATTTACCATGCCATGGCAAGCTGCAACATCAAACTTCCTCTTGAGGCACGACAACTATAAACTATGATGCAAAGGAAAGATGCAAAGTTCTGGTGCAAAAGAAAAGGTGCATTTTCCATGGGAAAGGAAATTATGGTGCAAAGAAAAGGTGCACCGAAAATTTTGCAACCTCATTCTCCTTGAGGAGATGGAAAATTTGAAGTTGCATCTCATGCTCGAACATCTCCTCCAAGTTCACGTCGTATGAAAGCAATACTCCAATTCACATGGCAGATTACATATTTTGTGAAATTGCCAACTAAAACTATTTACACACCTAATTTGAGTTTGTCATGGTAGTTTGTCAGAGGGAAGGGGAGGGCAAACCACTATCTACACAACTAGTGTAAATGCGTCAACAAAAATTGCCATGGCTCTAAAAATTGCTATATGAGCAACAAAATATTTTCATTCTCGAAAATTTCCTGTTGTACCATGGCTCTATTTTTTCATGTGGTCAACAAAGAAAATTGACATGCTCCAAAATTTCACGTAGATGTAAAACAGGCCATGGTTTAGCAATGTTATTTGTCATGGCTCTGAAATTAAATTTGTCGTGGATGAATTGAAGGGGGGAGAGGGGAGAAATGAAGGTGGCTCACTGAAGATCGATGGTCTCAAGCACGAAGAAACTGGCGTAGTCATGGTCGCGGTACAACACATCGAGTATGAGGATGAAAGTATCATGTAAACACACCAAGATGTAAGACAACTACATGTTCAGTTCAGGCAAATCAGATTAAAGTCAAACATTTAGCCCCAAATCCACAAGGGATCTCGAGGCAGTGATACGTTCCAAACGTATCTATAATTTTTGCTTGTTACATGCACTTTTATGTGACATTGCTACATGTTTTGCTACACTTTTATATCATTTTACACATATTTGGACTAAACTACTAACTCAGTGCACCCAGTGCCAGTTTCTTTTTGTTGATGTTTGTAAGTTGCAGGTATTTTACCCCAATTTTCAGTGCTCCAAAAATTCCTGAAAAATCAGAATAAAAATCAGCGAGACGGAAGCTTCCGGAACCACCAAAGGAGAGCCGTGTTGGATATGTGCCCTAGAGACAAATTAATAAAGATATTTGTCACGTATCTGTTTTGTTCATAATACGTTTTATACTGTGCTATAACTGTATTACTTGGAAATACTAATACAGGTGTAGTATAACACATGGTCCGTAGTTTAACTCGGATAAACTATCTCATTGGGCAATTGATTAACCAAGCTTTCCTAATCATGGCGACACTTAAGTCCATTGACAATGAGGTCATATCATTAAGGGGAATGATGTGATGGACGTACACCCACCTAAAGTATTGCAATGTGATCGAGTCACATAGTCCTTAGACCGTAATGATCATACGTAATTACCATCTATGAGGAGACTTTGATTTGTATCCCACCGCCTGACTGAAATATGCTGGCTATAACGGTGCACTTTGGGTATTCCGAAATAGATGGTTGATGAGTATGTTAATAGATCAGAGCGGGATTTGTCAGTCCTTGTGACAGGACAGGTACTCTGGGCCCACTCGGTGATATTGCATCAACACCTTGCAAGGACGTGACTAGGTCACAAGAGATGCAATGATCATGGACGAGAGAAGTTGTTTGTTGTGAACGAGATGTGAACACGGTATGTAGGATACCGACGATCAAACCTCGGACAAAAAAAGTACCGAATCACAAAGGGATTACGTCGTATCGTTAACG
Organism: Bromus sterilis; assembly: GCA_950022295.1. Classification (NCBI taxonomy): domain Eukaryota; kingdom Viridiplantae; phylum Streptophyta; class Magnoliopsida; order Poales; family Poaceae; genus Bromus; species Bromus sterilis. Next base: position 337,041,669 of record OX465596.1, on the reverse strand, counting down.
GTTTCCAAAAGCGATCGAAGTTCATTCGATGGAAGCGCAGGGGCTGTCAAGGATTGTAACCAGGTCCAACTAACTAGTCATTGGTCAATGAGAAGAGTATCGACCATGTCTGTTGTTTCCCGGACCGTTAGGGTGTTACACTTAAGGGCAATCGATGCATAGGACAGTTACGGGATCAACCGGTGAAATAGGAGAAATCACCGGAATAGTTCCGGAGGAGGACGGAATGGTTTCCGGACATTTTGAATAGTTCAAAATAAAGTTTAATTGTTTTAATAATGTTTTATTATTTAATTATCTGAATTAAATATTTAAAACATATTAAATAAATTAAAAAATGGGAAAAAGGCTATATGGGCCCATGGGGCCCATTAGGGGAGGAGGGGGTTTCTGTAAGGCCCCTAATGCGGTACTAACTCCAACTAGTCGCTTTCGCGTCCGGTCGGAGTTAGAAGCTCATCAAACGCCACCGGCGCACGACACTCGCACTCGTGTCGCTGCCGGATTCTCGACAACAGGTATATAAGCATAACTCTAAGAAAAGAAAATACATATAGAATATAAATAGAGCAGGGCATACAACGCCACTGTCTACTAATATAACATCACCATGAGTACATCTCATCAATACATCATTACATCAAGCGGAAGCATAGTAGGGACCGAGTACGGTCAAGATCCAAATTGCCCTAGAGAGGGCTACACATAAATCCACCCACGGGAACGTCTGAGCCCGACTAAAGGATCCTACTAGTCGAGGTACTCGTACTCGTCATCGTCCTCCGGTGGCACCTCCACGTAGTAACGTCCGGTGCTGGGGTCGAGGTAGTAGTCCACTGCAGCGGCCGATCAGGCAAAGCGGTAAAGACAGAAATGTAAACGGGGGTGAGAACATGTCATTACGGAATAACTAACGCTACAGGCAAGGTAAAGATATAGACAGGTTGCAGCCGTACTAGCATGTATGGTGGCTACTCGTTCTATCAGAATAAAGGTGAGATCCAAGAATTTACGTTGACAACGTGTCATAGGTCGGCTATCCACCTACTTACGCAAACATAACACAACCTCGTTTCTCTCTCGGTCCCCCTGGACGAAGAAAGACAACCAAGGCACGCACACAGTTTGTCCAATTTTTATAGCATGATTATCATTGATGTTATTCTATGAACAAGGAGTCTGTCGCAGGTTTGGATAACCGGTTAGTTCTCTTATGAGACCGGGTCCTCAGCCGGACAAAGTGGGCCAGCCAAGAAACTATGTCCTCCTGGCCCTGGTTTGGTTTGGAAACAACTGGGGATCCAACCAGCACACACACATTTCAAATGTAAATCAGCTCGGGCCACCACTAGAATGTACGAGGCTAGGTAGGTAAGATAAGGGGGCCCCATAAAACCCCACACACGATTAGGCACGCTCGTCAAGAAACACAATACCCGGAACTCGGGTCCTAGGTGACTCAAATGGAACAAAGCACCAGACGGGAATAGTCCGGCCTTCCACCTTTCGTCGAATATAAATTAACATCATTTAACAATAATAAATATCAACCAACTTCTTTTATAGCATGATATCCCAACCATAAACATTTAGGGCAAGCAGCAAGTTTTCTATCCATACTAAGCAATGGCTGAGCAGCAGTAACTTAGCAGAACAATGGTTTGTTGGGATGTGGGGATCATGGCTGTATGGGTTTAAACATGGCATATAATGTAGGTAGGATCAAGCAATAACATTCTAGATCTACAACTAGGCATGAGTAGAAAGTTATAAAGTAATGACACAGATCTCCCCCTTGCCTGGTAAGGTAGTCGAAGCAGTACCCACGGTACTCTCGGGCTCGGTGTCTGACAGCTCCACGTAAGTTTCCTCGGCGGTCTCAGGTGCTAACGTAAGGTACCGGCAAGGAAAGGCACACAAGTAAGCAACCGATGCAACTCAAACAAGGATGGCATGTTCAAGTTTTATTTACATGATGTGACCCTGTCTAGTCAAGTTTAAATGAAGGTGATGACGACAAGTCATCACTTCCATATGCCTTTATTTACATGGTAATGGCTTGGTCTGAGCCTTAATTTAGGTGTAAATAGCATGATAGCATGACATGATCAACAAAGCATTACAAGAATTTAAATAACAAGAAAGTAAAACAACGATTCCGGAGACGGAGTAGTGTCGGTGAACTTGACACACAGAAAGGAGCAACAAAGGTTTGAGGCCAGCCACTATGCACATGACAATATGTTAGGGGCTGACTTGAAGAGAGAAGATGACTTGGAACAGACAAGAAATGATCAGATGAACAACATCTCAGATGCGCTGAAGTTGAAATGCTGCAGACAGACAGATTTGAAAACTGCTGAACCAGGTGATCACACCTTGTTTCAAAAGTTGCACAACACAACATGATAACATCACTGCTGAAATCCTTGCAGAAAGGCACCCCAAAAACATATATGATATGTCTCCATTTGAATTTGCAAAGGCAGTTGCAAATTCAACTGAAGTTTAGGGGGCTGAGTGCAAAATTGCACCACATGAATTTTGAAAAAGTTTCAGATGATGGAATCAGCATCACCATGCAACTCCTTGTGCAAAACTACCCAAAAATCATATATGACATGGGCAATTTAGAATTTGAACCAATTGCAAAAACCAGAAAAGGCAAAAGGGGTTTATTTGCAAAATGACCATACTTCAATTTTTGAAGGGGCCAGATGCAAAATGCACCTCACCATGGGGTTCAGTAGCTCAAGCTACCCCAAAAACATATAAGGCATGCCCCTATTTGCAAAAGATGTTCAAAAACAGATTTGAATTTGGAGGCAAATTCAAATTTGAATTTAAACAGAAAAGAAATAAAAGAAAAAGAAAAGAAACAAAAGAAAAACAGGAAACAGCCTCCATGGGCTGGTTTCGGGCGAAACCGGCCCATGCCACTTCTCTGGCCCGCAATGGGCTCAGCCCACGCGGCCTGGCTCGCTGACCAGCGGGCCCCAGACATCAGCCACACGATGAAAAACAAAAATGGGGTGGCTCCGGCTGGACTCGAACTCGCGACGCGCTGCTCGCTCCACTGCTCGCTACCACTGCGCCTCGAAATGTTACTGAACAAAACCCCAACACGCACAAGGTGAGGTGTTCGTCCCCTGGCATCCAACTGAAGAAAAGGCAGCAGCTTCTGAATCCCGGCGCGAGCCCAAACTCCGGCGAAGCTCGCCTCTGCCTCCGGCCACCGCTAGCTCTCCTGTGACCTACAATCTCGAGCCTGCACTGCCTGCTACGCCTAGGAGCGCTCTAGGGTTCAACCCCTGATCTCTGCTCGCCGGAAACCAACCGGGAACAGTACGGTGGCGACGCATCTCTGAGCAAGTCTGAAACACGGCGACGCGGCCAAGTTCAGACGACGCCGGCGTCGAACACACTGCCCCACTGCACACGGCGTCGACGGCAAACGATAGAGGGCAGCACCACGTCGCTGTGGGTGCCCTGGACGGGACCTAAACCTCACCGGAGGGGAGGCCAGGCTCGACGGAATCTACGGCGGCTCTGACGAAACTGACGACGCGCAGCTTGGCTTCAGAGGCGCGAGCAACTTCACACACCTGCACACGCCTCCTTGATGGCCAAAAGCACGGCCCGCTCGTGCCCTGGCCTTGCGCAGACACGACACGGATACGCAGCGGTCACGGCGACCACGCGGTGCTCGCCGGCGACAAGCCGAGCGGCACAGGAACTACGCCTACGCGGGCAGAGGAACACGGGCGTCCACGGGAGGAAAAGGGGCAAGGTGCTCACCTAGTGGGTTGCTTGGAGCGACCCAACCTTGCCGGAGACGAAGGAGAAGAGGCAGGCGACGTCGGAGCAGAGGGTCCCCCACGGCGGAGCTGACGACGCGACGATGGCACGGTCACCTTGCGAACCCCTGCACGGCGAAAAGGAGATGCTTGAGGTGCCAAGGAGCTCGACACGAGGTCACGGGCAAGAAGAAGGGCAAGGCTGGCCGGAATTGCTCACCGGAGCGGTTCTGAGTCGCGGAACAGGGGAGGTCTCCGGCGACGCTGCGCGCCGCGGCGAGATCTGGAGATGGGGGGAACGGAGCTAGGGTTGCGAGGGGGTGCGGCGGTTATATAGGTGGGGATCCCTAGGCCAGGGTGGACGTCGAGGCGCCAGGGTGGCCGCCGGTGTGAGAGGGCCGCCGGGGTCCCCCTCCGGCCACGGTGGAAAGGTGATCTTTCCCTGCCGTTGGATTGATCCAACGGTGGGGAAAGCATCCCTGCGTACCGGTTCGGCCGGGCTGGAGCCCAAAATGATGCAGGCCTTCTGGGCTGGGCGGAAGCCCGCACCAAAAGGAAAAGGAAAGGAAAAATGGCCTGCTGGAAAAAAGAAAAGATCAGCAAGCAAGGAAAAGAAAAAAAATAAAAGATATGGGGAAGGGAAAAATATTCTAAATATTTTTAAATTCTCCTGGAAAGATGCTTGATCACCCAAAATTGGTTGCATAATTTTGGATGCAGAGAAACTTCCCCAAAAAATTCAAACAGTACCATATCTATTTAAAATTAAATAGAAAAGGCACCTGGAGAGTTTTTGAGAGAAGAACAGAAGGTTCAAAATTCCATGAGCTTGAAATTCTTAATCCTTGCATTATTCCTCAATTTCTAAAAATGGTTTGGACATTTTTGGCAACAACAAAAGTGTGAGCTCATTTTGAATTTCAAAAACCATTTGAACCAGAGCTTCTGCTTTTGATGAAGTCAAAAATACCTTGAGGGTTTTAAAACCCTTGCAAAGGCAAAAGAATAGGCTAGGCCAAGAATGGGATCAAGAAGAGTGAGCATGTGACAAGGAAAAATCCCTGACTGCCTTTCTTGAGCCACTTTGGATGCAAAAGAAACCAACCCAACATGGCTCCAATCTCCATGCCAATTTAAATCACCACATGAAATAACATAAACCTCCACCATGCCAAGTTACAAGTCCAACAGAGGATAATAAATTACATGGTTTTGATAGCTTATTACATGTGGGCTGTTACAGCTCTCCCCTACCAACATAGGATCTCGTCCCGAGATCTAAGCAAGAAAAAGCTCGGGATACTCAGAACGGAGATGATCCTCACGCTCCCACGTTGCTTCCTTCTCTGAGTGATGTGCCCATTGCACCTTAAGGAACTTGACGGTCTTGTTGCGAGTCTTGCGCTCGTACGAGTCAAGAACATGGACTGGACGCTCTGAGTAAGAAAGATCCGCGCTGAGCTGGATCTCACCCAAGTTCACTGCCTGCTCTGGCTGCTTAAAACACTTCTTCAACTGAGACAGGTGGAACACATCATGCACCATAGCCAAGCTGTCTGGAAGCTCGAGGCGGAACGCGAGAGGTCCCCGAGTCTCGAGGATGCGGAACGGACCAACGAACCTGGGAGCCAACTTGCCTTTGATCCCAAAGCGGTGAGTGCCCCGCAGTGGAGACACTTTGAGGTACGCGAAGTCACCAACTTTGAAGTCAACACCACGGTGTTTCTTGTCATAATAGGCCTTCTTCCTAGACTGTGCTGCCTTTAGGTTCTCTCGGACAATCTTCACTCTGTCTTCTGCCTCTTGGATCACATCTGGACCGAACAGCTGCCTCTCGCCTGTCTCGGACCAGTTCAACGGTGTCCTGCACTTGCGGCCATACAAGACTTCAAACGACGCTGCTTGCAGACTTGCTTGATAGCTGTTGTTGTACGAGAACTCCGCATATGGCAAGCATTCCTCCCACTTCATGCCAAACGAGATGACACATGCCCGAAGCATGTCCTCGAGGACTTGATTCACACGCTCAACCTGCCCACTGGTCTGAGGGTGATAAGCGGTACTGAACAACACTGTCGTACCAATCGCCTTTTGAAAAGCCTGCCATAACTTGGATGTGAAAAGACTGCCTCGATCGGAACTGATCTTCTTGGGAACGCCATGCAAAGACACAACTCTTGCGGTGTACAAATCCGCCAACTGAGCTGCAGAAATGGAGTCTTTCACTGGGAAGAAGTGAGCAACTTTGGAGAGATTGTCAATGACAACAAAGATGGCATTGTTCTTCTTCTGCGACAGAGGAAAACCTGTGATGAAATCCATCTCAATGTGGTCCCATTTCCACTCCGGAATTTCGATTGGCTGAAGTAGCCCTGCAGGCTTCTGATGTTGTGCCTTCACTCTCCTGCACACATCACACTGGGAGACAAAACGGGCAACATCCCGCTTCATACGAGTCCACCAAAAGCTCTGCTTGAGGTCCTGATACATCTTGGTGCTACCAGGGTGGATAGACAGCTTTGAGTCATGGGCTTCTCTCAAGATTATCTCTCTGAGACCTCCTTCTTTGGGAACAACAACTCTCTCCTCGAACATCACGGTGCCATCATTATGCACTGAAAAGCAACCGTACTTCGGAACTGAGGCGGCAACACCCTGCTTGACTTTCTGAATCATCAAGCTACCAGACTGAGCTTCACGGATCTTCTCACGGATAGTGGGCTCTACCACAAGGTTGGATAGATAGCCTGCTGGAACTAGCTCAAGATTGAGCCTTCGAAAGGCCTCACACAAATCAGGGTGCATCTTCTGCACCTGGACACTGTTGCAATCACCCTTGCGGCTCAACGCATCGGCTATGACATTCGCCTTGCCAGGCGTATACTGAATATCCACGGAGTACTCAGTAATAGTCTCGAGCCACCTCCTTTGCCTCAAGTTCAGGTTAGGCTGCGTGAACAAGTACTTTAAGCTTTTGTGGTCGGTGAACACATCAACCTTCCTCCCTAGGAGGAGGTGTCGCCAAGTAACCAACGCATGAATCACTGCAGCCAGCTCAAGATCATGGGTCGGATAGTTCCTCTCAGCCTGCTTCAACTGTCTGGAGGTGTACGCCACAATATTCTTTCCCTGCATCAACACTCCGCCAAGACCATTCAACGAGGCGTCACAGAACACTTGAAACGGCTGTGACTCATCTGGCGGCATAAGGATCGGAGCTGTGGTCAGCCTTATCTTCAACTCATCAAAATCCGCCTGGCAAGCCTGTGACCAAACGTACTTCTTACCCTTGCACAACAGCTCCGTCATGGGCTTTGCTATCTTGGAGAAATTCTCGACAAACTTCCTGCAATAGCTGGCAAATCCGAGAAAGCTCCTCAACTGCTTGACATTTTTCGGCGGAGTCCAATCTTGAATCGTCCGGACTCTGTCTGGGTCAACGGCAATGCCCTCTGAGGAAATGACATGGCCAAGAAAGTTGACCTTATTCATCCAGAATTCACACTTGGAGAACTTGGCATAAAACTGGTGATCTCTCAACTTCTGCAACACCAATCTGAGATGCTCCTCATGCTCCGCCTCTGACTTGGAAAAGACAAGGATGTCGTTGAGGTAGAGGAGTACGAACACATCTAGCCACTCTTGGAAGAGATAGTTCATGGCCCTCATGAACGTCGGAGGAGCGTTCGAAAAGCCAAACGTCATGACCGTAAACTCGTACAGTCCATAACGAGTGCGGAAGGCTGTCTTGGGAATGTCCTCCTCACGGACACGAATCTGGTGGTACCCCATATTTAGATCAAGCTTTGAAAACACCTTTGCTCCGTGCAATTGCTCAAATAAGTCATTGATGTTGGGCAAAGGGTATTTGTTTTTTATCGTCTTTTTGTTGATACCACGGTAGTCTTGAACCAACCGGCTAGTACCATCTTTCTTCTTCACAAAAAGACACGGGGCACCCCAAGGAGAAGTGCTCGGACGAATGAGCCCATCCTTCTCAAGCTTCACCAACTGCTCTTTCAACTCAACCAGCTCCTCCGGGCACATCTTGTAAGGCTGCCGAGATATCGGCTGTGTACCAGGTTCTAGCTCGATCACGAACTCAATAGCACGGACGGGTGGAATACCTGGCAACTCCTCTGGGAAGACATCTGGGAACTCTCGAACAACTCTGACCTCCTCGATCAATGGAGCAACTCCAGCGTTCAGAGCGTACAACTATGCTGGTCCCACTGTCGAGCCACAAGTGTACCAAATCTCTGCGCCTGAATCGTGCGTCAGCAACACGGTCTTGGACGGACAATCAATCTTGGCCTTGTACTTGACAAGCCAATCCATGCCCAAAATGACATCAATGTCAGAGCGTGGCAAAACAATCAGGGAGGCCAAAAAGATAGCACCCTGAATACTGATCTCAACATCTGGAACAGCTCTGGAAGACTCCATTCTAGAGCCCGGAGAACAAACTGAGAGTGGTCTAGGCAACTGCTCTCTCGGAAGGTCAAGTGACATAGCAAAAGCGTTGGATATGAAGGAATGGGAAGCTCCGGAATCAAACAAAACTGACGCTGGAACTGCACATACAAGCAACCTACCAAGCACAATCTCGGACGACTGCTGGGCCTCTGCGACGGTCACGTTGTTCACTCTGACTGCTCGTGGCTGGGCCCGCACCATCGCGTTGCTCGGTATAGAGCGAGGTGGGGGCGGAGGCAGCCTGGCGTAACGAGGGTCGATGCACTGCGGAGACTTGTGGCCCGGCTTGCCACACTTGAAGCACGTGATCTCTGGCCTAGGCTGGCCCTGTGGAGCAGGCGGCCTCACGTGTGGTGGAGTAGAGCGAGGTCCGTGCTGCACTGGGACGGGAGGGCGGGCAAAAGTGCGGACAACTGCCCCCCTCGGGTGGAACTGCTGACGCTGCGGCTGAGACTGTGGCTCTGCAACCCAGTACTTGGCCTTCTTGTGGACCATCACTGCTGAACTGTGCTCTCTCTGCTTCCTCTTCTCTGCGGAACGCTCTGCCTCAGCTGACTCCTGTCTGATAGCCTGGTCGACGAACTCTGAGAACAGGCTCGGCGTGGACAAGGTGAGCGCATACTTGATGTCCGGGGCAAGACCACCGCGGAACCTGGCAATGCGCTTGGCCTCTGACGAGACCTCCTCTGGAGCGTACCTGGCAAGCCTGACGAAGGCCAGGTTATACTCCTGCACAGACCTGTCCCCCTGCCTCAGAGCTAAGAACTCCTCGCGCTTCCTCTCGATCAGTCCACTGGGAATATGAGTAGCTCTGAAATCCTTGACGAAGTCCTCCCATGTGATCTCTGCATCACCCTTGTTTGCCTTGTACGTCGAGAACCAACTGCCTGCGGCACCCTGAAGCTGGAAGGAGGCGAAGGTGACGTAGTCGACGGGTCTGACGGCGTTGGCATTGAAGTGCTTCTTGATCTCTGCTATCCAGTCATCCGCCTCCAGCGGGTCTCGAGCCTCGGAGAACCTGGGTGGGCTGATCGCAAGGAACTGCTGCAGTGTGGTGTACTGTGGACGATCATTCCTCTGAGCACCCTGGTTCTGCAGCATCTGAAGGATCGCAGCTGTGCCCTGAGCCACTGCGGCTACAGCCTCCCCAAGGATAGGGTTCTCTGGCGGCGGCATGTTCGCCCTTGGCATCTTGTATACAGGAACACTTATGAGAACATGAACGAATCATTGAAGTAACCAGAAGTTAAAGCAAAATTGACAACAACTTCCTCACGAGGTATGAGAAAGCCGAAGGCTGAAATTCCACCAAGGTTAACCCGGAAAGTCGATAACTAGGTGCTACTGGAATTCCCAAACCAAGAACATCCGAATCCAAGATAATAATCTGCTAGCGAGCACACAACAATATATACGAGCGGTTGGAAACCTGAACAATGAGACATCTGCCCTGAGCGGCCCGCCATCACGGTCGTCCATAGGGGAAAGACACCACATCCATATTACCATAGGATGCCCGCCAATCCTGTATGGACGTTTCACCTGGGGTACGCCGTAAGCGAGGTAGAGCAGTCAACCCCAAGTGGCGGCTCAGTGGTCTCAAAGACGCCAACACATCTCGTCGCTAGCAAAAAATTATAGAGGAATCGGAGCCTCATGTAAATGAGAACCTAGATTGTTTTGAAAGGGGATAAGTTGCAGAGACAAAACATCGTTTCACTTCCTCACGGAAAAAGGGGTGGGAGGGTGGGATAAGGAGAAAACAGAAAGAGGTCCTACTCTCCGAATTTTTTCCTATACAACTACCAAAATAATTTCTAGACTCAACTTCGGCCAGTAAAGGGTCCTACAGTCAGTCCTGCTCTGATACCAAGTTGTAAGGCCCCTGATGCGGTACTAACTCCAACTAGTCGCTTTCGCGTCCGGTCGGAGTTAGAAGCGCATCAAACGCCACCGGCGCACGACACTCGCACTCGTGTCGCTGCCGGATTCTCGACAACAGGTATATAAGCATAACTCTAAGAAAAGAAAATACATATAGAATATAAATAGAGCAGGGCATACAACGCCACTGTCTACTAATATAACATCACCATGAGTACATCTCATCAATACATCATTACATCAAGCGGAAGCATAGTAGGGACCGAGTACGGTCAAGATCCAAATTGCCCTAGAGAGGGCTACACATAAATCCACCCACGGGAACGTCTGAGCCCGACTAAAGGATCCTACTGGTCGAGGTACTCGTACTCGTCATCGTCCTCCGGTGGCACCTCCACGTAGTAACGTCCGGTGCTGGGGTCGAGGTAGTAGTCCACTGCAGCGGCCGATCAGGCAAAGCGGTAAAGACAGAAATGTAAACGGGGGTGAGAACATGTCATTACGGAATAACTAACGCTACAGGCAAGGTAAAGATATAGACAGGTTGCAGCCGTACTAGCATGTATGGTGGCTACTCGTTCTATCAGAATAAAGGTGAGATCCAAGAATTTACGTTGACAACGTGTCATAGGTCGGCTATCCACCTACTTACGCAAACATAACACAACCTCGTTTCTCTCTCGGTCCCCCTGGACGAAGAAAGACAACCAAGGCACGCACACAGTTTGTCCAATTTTTATAGCATGATTATCATTGATGTTATTCTATGAACAAGGAGTAGGTCTCAAGTAGTCCATAACCGCGGACACGGCTTTTCGAAAAGATTTTTCCCTGCAGGGGTGTACCAACTGTCCATTATAGACGTCGCATGTACGCTCGGTTTCCACTTGGCTAGGTAAGCGCCTGAAACTCCGGAACGTCAGAGTCCCTCTAACTAACAACGCACATATCCGGGTGGCCCCCGGTGAGTCGACACCCAACTCAAAAGCTGGCCACGCTCTCGAATCGGTCTCTACCGTCTGTCGCAGGTTTGGATAACCGGTTAGTTCTCTTATGAGACCGGGTCCTCAGCCGGACAAAGTGGGCCAGCCAAGAAACTATGTCCTCCTGGTCCTGGTTTGGTTTGGAAACAACTGGGGATCCAACCAGCACACACACATTTCAAATGTAAATCAGCTCGGGCCACCACTAGAATGTACGAGGCTAGGTAGGTAAGACAAGGGGGCCCCATAAAACCCCACACACGATTAGGCACGCTCGTCAAGAAACACAATACCCGGAACTCGGGTCCTAGGTGACTCAAATGGAACAAAGCACCAGACGGGAATAGTCCGGCCTTCCACCTTTCGTCGAATATAAATTAACATCATTTAACAATAATAAATATCAACCAACTTCTTTTATAGCATGATATCCCAACCATAAACATTTAGGGCAAGCAGCAAGTTTTCTATCCATACTAAGAATTGGCTGAGCAGCAGTAACTTAGCAGAACAATGGTTTGCTGGGATGTGGGGATCATGGTTGTATGGGTTTAAACATGGCATATAATGTAGGTAGGATCAAGCAATAACGTTCTAGATCTACAGCTAGGCATGAGCAGAAAGTTATAAAGTAATGACACAGATCTCCCCCTTGCCTGGTAAGGTAGTCGAAGCAGCACCCACGGTACTCTCGGGCTCGGTGTCTGACAGCTCCACGTAAGTTTCCTCGGCGGTCTCAGGTGCTAACGTAAGGTACCGGCAAGGAAAGGCACACAAGTAAGCAACCGATGCAACTCAAACAAGGATGGCATGTTCAAGTTTTATTTACATGATGTGACCCTGTCTAGTCAAGTTTAAATGAAGGTGATGACGACAAGTCATCACTTCCATATGCCTTTATTTACATGGTAATGGCTTGGCCTGAGCCTTAATTTAGGTGTAAATAGCATGATAGCATGACATGATCAACAAAGCATTACAAGAATTTAAATAACAAGAAAGTAAAACAACGATTCCGGAGACGGAGTAGTGTCGGTGAACTTGACACACAGAAAGGAGCAACAAAGGTTTGAGGCCAGCCACTATGCACATGACAATATGTTAGGGGCTGACTTGAAGAGAGAAGATGACTTGTAACAGACAAGAAAGGATCAGATGAACAACATCTCAGATGCGCTGAAGTTGAAATGCTGCAGACAGACAGATTTGAAAACTGCTGAACCAGGTGATCACACCTTGTTTCAAAATTTGCACAACACAACATGATAACATCACTGCTGAAATCCTTGCAGAAAGGCACCCCAAAAACATATATGATATGTCTCCATTTGAATTTGCAAAGGCAGTTGCAAATTCAACTGAAGTTCAGGGGGCTGAGTGCAAAATTGCACCACATGAATTTTGAAAAAGTTTCAGATGATGGAATCAGCATCACCATGCAACTCCTTGTGCAAAACTACCCAAAAATCATATATGACATGGGCAATTTAGAATTTGAACCAATTGCAAAAACCAGAAAAGGCAAAAGGGGTTTATTTGCAAAATGACCATACTTCAATTTTTGAAGGGGCCAGATGCAAAAATGGACCTCACCATGGGGTTCAGTAGCTCAAGCTACCCCAAAAACATATAAGGCATGCCCCTATTTGCAAAAGATGTTCAAAAACAGATTTGAATTTGGAGGCAAATTCAAATTTGAATTTAAACAGAAAAGAAATAAAAGAAAAAGAAAAGAAACAAAAGAAAAACAGGAAACAACCTCCATGGGCTGGTTTCGGGCGAAACCGGCCTATGCCACTTCTCTGGCCCGCAATGGGCTCAGCCCACGTGGCCTGGCTCGCTGACCAGCGGGCCCCAGACGTCAGCCACACGATGAAAAACAAAAATGGGGTGGCTTCGGCTGGACTCGAACTCGCGACGCGCTGCTCGCTCCACTGCTCGTTACCACTGCGCCTCGAAACGTTACTGAACAAAACCCCAACACGCACAAGGTGAGGTGTTCGTCCCCTGGCATCCAACTGAAGAAAAGACAGCAGCTTCTGAATCCCGGCGCGAGCCCAAACTCCGGCGAAGCTCGCCTCTGCCTCCGGCCACCGCTAGCTCTCCTGTGACCTACAACCTCGAGCCTGCACTGCCTGCTACGCCTAGGAGCGCTCTAGGGTTCAACCCCTGATCTCTGCTTGCCGGAAACCAACCGGGAACAGTACGGTGGCAACGCATCTCTGAGCAAGTCAGAAACACAGCGACGCGGCCAAGTTCAGACGACGCCGGCGTCGAACACACTGCCCCACTGCACACGGCGTCGACGGCAAACGATAGAGGGCAGCACCACGTCGCTGTGGGTGCCCTGGACGGGACCTAAACCTCACCGGAGGGGAGGCCAGGCTCGACGGAATCTACGGCGGCTCTGACGAAACTGACGACGCGCAGCTTGGCTTCAGAGGCGCGAGCAACTTCACACACCTGCACACGCCTCCTTGATGGCCAAAAGCATGGCCCGCTCGTGCCCTGGCCTTGCGCAGACACGACACGGATACGCAGCGGTCACGGCGACCACGCGGTGCTCGCCGGCGACAAGCCGAGCGGCACAGGAACTACGCCTACGCGGGCAGAGGAACACGGGCGTCCACGGGAGGAAAAGGGGCAAGGTGCTCACCTAGTGGGTTGCTTGGAGCGACCCAACCTTGCCGGAGACGAAGGAGAAGAGGCAGGCGACGTCGGAGCAGAGGGTCCCCCACGGCGGAGCTGACGACGCGACGATGGCACGGTCACCTTGCGAACCCCTGCACGGCGAAAAGGAGATGCTTGAGGTGCCAAGGAGCTCGACACGAGGTCACGGGCAAGAAGAAGGGCAAGGCTGGCCGGAATTGCTCACCGGAGCGGTTCTGAGTCGCGGAACAGGGGAGGTCTCCGGCGACGCTGCGCGCCGCGGCGAGATCTGGAGATGGGGGGAACGGAGCTAGGGTTGCGAGGGGGTGCGGCGGTTATATAGGTGGGGATCCCTAGGCCAGGGTGGACGTCGAGGCGCCAGGGTGGCCGCCGGTGTGAGAGGGCCGCCGGGGTCCCCCTCCGGCCACGGTGGAAAGGTGATCTTTCCCTGCCGTTGGATTGATCCAACGGTGGGGAAAGCATCCCTGCGTACTGGTTCGGCCGGGCTGGAGCCCAAAATGATGCAGGCCTTCTGGGCTGGGCGGAAGCCCGCACCAAAAGGAAAAGGAAAGGAAAAATGGCCTGCTGGAAAAAAGAAAAGATCAGCAAGCAAGGAAAAGAAAAAAAGAAAAGATATGGGGAAGGGAAAAATATTCTAAATATTTTTAAATTCTCCTGGAAAGATGCTTGATCACCCAAAATTGGTTGCATAATTTTTGATGCAGAGAAACTTCCCCAAAAAATTCAAACAGTACCATATCTATTTAAAATTAAATAGAAAAGGCACTTGGAGAGTTTTTGAGAGAAGAACAGAAGGTTCAAAATTCCATGAGCTTGAAATTCTTAATCCTTGCATTATTCCTCAATTTCTAAAAATGGTTTGGACATTTTTGGCAACAACAAAAGTGTGAGCTCATTTTGAATTTCAAAAACCATTTGAACCAGAGCTTCTGCTTTTGATGAAGTCAAAAATACCTTGAGGGTTTTAAAACCCTTGCAAAGGCAAAAGAATAGGCTAGGCCAAGAATGGGATCAAGAAGAGTGAGCATGTGACAAGGAAAAATCCCTGACTGCCTTTCTTGAGCCACTTTGGATGCAAAAGAAACCAACCCAACATGGCTCCAATCTCCATGCCAATTTAAATCACCACATGAAATAACATAAACCTCCACCATGCCAAGTTACAAGTCCAACAGAGGAGAATAAATTACATGGTTTTGATAGCTTATTACATGTGGGCTGTTACAGTTTCCCCCCTTGGGCTTGGCGCCAAGGGTGGGGCGCATCCCCCCCTATGGCCGGCGCACTCCCCACCCCCTTTGGGAGTTTAGTCCCACATGGGGGAGGGGAGGAGGATCACACCCCCCCTTGGCCTATATAAGGAGGGGTAGACCCCCCTTTTTCCAACACACCAATATCTCCTTCTTCCTCCTTCTCCTTCCCGGAAGTGGACTCCCCTTGTTTGGAGTCTGCACCAGGATTGGAGTTCTCCACCATAAGGCAGGTCGTCGCTCTGCTGGAGTCGGGATCCGTAGTCGTCTTTCTTCCGCTGCTCGCCTGGTTCGAGGCCCGGGAGGAACATCGATTGTACCGTACGTGTATAATCTCTTCGAGGCACTACACCTGTGGTGCTACTTCGTCGATGGAGGTTTACCGGGAGTCATCCTCGCCGGTGGTGGTCTTCTACACGACAGGGAGGTCGTAGTTCTGAGTCTACGCCAACCACGTTCGCAAGAACATTTCCCTCTTTCGGTCTTCAAAGGTATGAACACCGATTCCCTCCGTTACTTTACATCGCCATAGCATAGATCTTGGGTTCGGGTACCGTAGGTATGAAAATTTTGTGTTTTCTGCCCCGTATCCCAACAGTGGTATCAGAGCTAGCTATGCGTAGATGTATTGTACGGGTAGAACACATCTAGGATGTGGGCATCGAATCTTCATTCGTTACCCTCCCACGTGTACTCATTTAGCGTTGCGGCAATGTTTGATGAAGCGCCCCCCGACCGACCTTACGCGTTTACGCGAGACTGGTTCCACGCTTGACATATGGCTTGTACCATATAAAGTGGCTGGGGGTGTCTGTCTCTCTGCATTAGCGATGCGAAGATGTTTGCAACGGAGGGCCCCGACAGGGGTGTAATAGAGACGGATGGGAGACGGTGTTGTGGCATGTTTTTCGTAGGATAGAAACGGTTCTCTCTCTCGAAACCCCTAGCATCCACGTAAAACTTGCGCAAGCTAAAGTAGAAAGGTGTTTAACTTTGCTTTGCATGAAGGGGGGTCATAGGTTGTATGATTTACAGTTTTACTTCCTGTTTTATGCTAGTATGCTAGATATATCGACGGTAGCACGAAACAGGACCATCTCTCACAATACCAACATTGTGTTCTCCCTTGGTGGGCACCGCCTGGAAGGTTCTCCCATATGGCTTGATGCTCCGTACATACCGGAGTTGTCCTACATATTAAACGGAGTTCGCATGAGGTTGGGTTCGGCAAGCCTGGCATATGCAGATATGGCCTTGCTGAACAGCTAACAGCAAGGTTCGATTGGCAGGCTTGACGTATGTAGATGTGGGCCTGGAACACAGGAGACCGAAAGGTCGAGCACGAGTCACATGCCTGATGTGATTGGCTTAGAGGCCTACCTGGTTCACATACTGATGGCCGTGACGATCGGGGGAGGTATGGGGGCTGGGATTGTGTAATCACTTAGTTAAATTGAGAGGTGTTTATCTAAGTGGGAGTTTTCTAGAATTTTGAAATTAAATTGAAACTCCACATTATGAACAAAAGTCTAAATATGTATCCTTGTGAATCAATCTTGTAGATGGCAGCACCTCGCCCCTCGTTCAACTTAGGATCATTCCTAGAGAAAGATAAGCTAAAAACAGATGGGACAAACTTCACCAACTGGTTCCGCACCCTGAGGATTCTCCTCGTTCCCCTCAAGATGGCATACGTACTAGAGGACGCGTTAGGTGACGCACCAGCAGATGATGCCAGTCAAGACGAGAAGAATGTCTATCTCTCCAGGACTGATGATTACAACCTTGTCCAGAGTGGCATGCTCTACTCCATGGAGGCTGAGCTGCAGAAACGCTTTGAGAGGATGGGTGCATATGAGATTATCACCGACCTCAAGGCGGTCTTCGCACCTCAAGCCAGGGCTGAACGGTACGAGGCTTCTAAAGCCTTCTTCTCAGCAAAGATGGACGAGCACGGCAGCGTGAGTGAGCACGTAGTCAAAATGTCTGGCTACGTTCAGTGCTTGAATGCTCTGGAATGCCAGATTCCAGATGAACTTGCTGTTGATAGGGTGTTGCAGTCGCTTCCCTCTAGCTACAAAGGTTTTGTGCTGAACTACAACATGCAGGGGATGACCAAAACCCCTTCTGAGTTGTTCGCCATGCTGAAGAGCGCCGAGGTTGAGATCAAGAAGGAGCACGCCGTCTTCATGGTCAACAAGACCACTGACTTCAAGAAGTCAAGCAGGCGGGAGAAGGCCAAGAGAGGTGGCCCCAAGAGGGATGGCAAGTCAGTTGCCGCTCCTCCCAAGGCACCCAAGCCTAAACCCGGAGTGGAGTGCTTCTACTGCAAGGGTGAAGGTCACTGGAAACGCAACTGTCCCAAGTACCTAAAGGACAAGAAGGATGGCAAGGTCGCCAAGAGAGACGAAGGTATATTTGATATACATATTGTTGATCTTCTCTTGACAAGCGCGGGGAACACATCCTGGATATTTGATACAGGATCTGTCGCTCATATTTCTAATTCCATTCAGGGACTAAGGAATAGGAGACGCTTGCTCAAAGATGAAGTGACGATGCGCGTGGGGAATGGCTGTCAGATTGAGGTCTTGGCGGTCGACACGAAGCATCTTAGTCTCCCTTCGGGATTGGTTTTAGTTCTGAATAATTGCTACTATGTACCCGCGTTGAGTGTGAACATCGTTAGTGGCTCTTGCTTAAAGCGAGACCACTATTCTTTTAAGTCTGATACAATTGGTTGTTCGATTTATAAGGATGAAATGTTTTACGTTCACGCACCGGAGTTGCATGGTTTATTCGTACTTGATCTCGATGGTGACTATGTCACAATAACAATATTGAGGCCAAAAGATTGAAGAATGATGAAGATCACATGATGATGTGGCATTGCCGACTTGGTCATATTGGTATAAAACGCATGGAGAAGCTCCATAAGGATGGACTTCTTGAGTCATTGGATTTTGGATCCCTTGATACATGTGAACAATGCCTCATGGGCAAAATGACAAGGACTCCATTCAATGGCGTAATGGAGCGTGCGGATGTCTTATTGGGGATCATACACTCGGATGTATGTGGACCCATGAACGTCCCCACTCGCAATGGTCTTCGTTACTTCGTGACCTTTACTGATGACTTGAGTAGATATGGGTATATTTACTTGATGAAGCACAAGTCTGAAACCTTTGAAAAGTTCAAGGAATTTCAGAATGAGGTCGAAAATCAACTCGGAAGAAAAATCAAGCACCTTCGATCGAATCGAGGTGGCGAGTATTTGAGTCACGAGTTTGGCCATCATCTGAAGTCTTGTGGCATAGTACCACAGCTTACGCCGGCAGGCACACCTCAGAGAAACGGTGTGGCTGAGCGACGTAATCGAACCCTATTGGATAGTGTACGATCGATGATGTCTCATACTGATTTTCCTGTGTCATTCTAGGGGTATGCATTAGAAACTGCCGTTCATATTCTTAATAGGGCACCATCCAAATCCGTAAAGACAACACCATTTGAAGAATGGCATGGCACAAAACCTAAGTTGTCTCACCTGAAGATTTGGGGTTGTGAGGCTTATGTAAGGAAACTACAGCCTGACAAACTTGAATCCAAGGCGGATAAGTGCATCTTTGTGGGCTATCCCAAGGAAACTTGTGGATACACCTTCTACAACAAGTCTGACAGCAAAACGTTTATTGCCAAGACGGGACACTTTCTTGAGAAGGAGTTTCTCGCGAAAGAGTTGAGTGGGAGGAAAATAGACCTCGATGAAGTGACTGACCAATCACTCCAATTGGAAGAAACGGCTACGAAAATTGTTCTGGAACCATCTTCCACAGTGGGAGCTGAAGAGAATGGCTAGAACGACATTCATAACGATCATGGTATTAATGATGATCATGATGAGAATGAAGAGGAACCTTTTATGCCCCATAGGTCATCAAGAGTCCGTCAACCTACTGAGTTTTACGGACAGCTTGTGAATGCAATCTCGGCTGATGAGTCGGATGAACCTACAAGTTACAAAGAAGCAATGGAGGGACCCGAGTCCGAGAAATGGCTTGAAGCCATGAAATCCGAAATAGACTCCATGTACACCAAAAAAGTATGGACTTTGGTGGATATTCCCGAGGACCGCAAGGCCGTCGAGAATAAATGGATTTTCAAGAAAAAGACTGACGCAGACGGAAACTTCTCTGTCTACAAAGCTCGACTTGTCGCGAAGGGTTTCCGACAAATTCAAGGAGTTGACTACGAGGATACGTTCTCTCCTGTAGCGATGGTAAAGTCTATTCGGATCCTACTAGCAATAGCTGCAGATCATGATTACGAGATATGGCAGATGGATGTGAAAACTGCATTCCTAAATGGCAACATTGAGGAAGAGTTGTATATGATGCAACCAGAGGGGTTTGTCGATCCAAGGAACGCTGGTAAGGTTTACAAGCTTCAACGGTCCATCTATGGGTTGAAGCAAGCATCTCGGAGCTGGAATCTTCGATTTGATGAGGTCATTAAAGCTTTTGGATTTGTCCAAAACGTCGAAGAGTTCTGCGTCTATAAGAAACTGAGTGGGAGCTCTGTAGCATTCCTTGTGTTATATGTAGATGACATATTACTAATAGGGAACGATAAGAAATTCTTAGAGGAAGTGAAGGAATATCTGAATGGACAATTTTCCATGAAGGACCTAGGTGAAGCTGCGTACATATTGGGGATTAAGATCTATAGAGATAGACCTAATCGACGGTTGGCCTTGAGTCAGAACACTTATATTGACAAGATATTGAAAAGGTTCAAAATGGATGACTCCAAGAGAGGTCTCTTGCCAGTTATAAAAGGTGTCAAATTAAGAGTGACTCAATGCCCAACCACAGCAAAAGAGAAGGAGGAGATGTCCTCAAAGCCCTATGCCTCAGCCATAGGTTCTCTCATGTATGCTATGTTATGTACCAGACCGGATTTAGCGCTGGCCATTAGTATGACTAATCGCTACCAGAGTAACCCGGGAATGGCTCACTGGATAGCAGTAAAGAACATCCTTAAGTACTTAAGAAGAACCAAGGATCTCTTTCTCGTTTATGGAGGAGTTGATGAGGAGCTCACCGTAAAAGGTTACGTTGACGCAAGCCTCGGCTCAGATCTAGATGACTCGAAATCCCAGACGGGATATGTTTTCATGTTGAACGGTGGCGCAATTAGCTGGAGGAGCGGCAAACAGTCAGTCGTCGCTCAATCTTCAATGGAGTCTGAGTATATTGCCGCTTGCGAAGCGTCAAAAGAGGCGCTGTGGCTGAAGAAGTTCGTGATCGAGCTTGGCGTTTTTCCCAGTTGCACTGACCCTGTGGGAATCTTCTGCGACAACACGGGTGCCATTGCTAACGCGAAGGAGCCAAGAACTCACTCTACAGCCAAGCACATCCTCCGAAAGTTCCATGTGACGCGAGACTACGTCAGGGATGGACACACTAGGATTCACAAGATACATACGGATCTGAACGCAGCAGACCCGATGACTAAACCTCTTCCACAGGGCAAGTTTGAAGAACACCGAGAGACCATTCGTGTTAGATACATACCTGATGTAAACTAGTGTAATTTGTACTCTAGTGCAAGTGGGAGACTGTTGGATATGTGCCCTAGAGACAAATTAATAAAGATATTTGTCACATATCCATTTTGTTCATAATACGTTTTATACTGTGCTATAACTGTATTACATGGAAATACTAATACAGGTGTAGTTTAAAACATGGTCCGTAGTTTAACTCGGGTAAACTATCTCATTGGGCAATTGATTGATCAAGCTTTCCTGATCATGGCGACACTTAAGTCCATTGACAATGAGGTCATATCATTAAGGGGAATGATGTGATGGACGTACACCCACCTAAAGTATTGCAATGTGATCGAGTCACATAGTTCAGCGTTGCTATGACTTTGTAACGTATGGCTTAGTCCTTAGACCGTAATGATCATACGTAATTACCATCTATGAGGAGACTTTGATTTGTATCCCACCGCCTGACTGAAATATGCTGGCTATAACGGTGCACTTTGGGTATTCCGAAATAGATGGTTGATGAGTATGTTAATAGATCAGAGCGGGATTTGTCAGTCCTTGTGACAGGACAGGTACTCTGGGCCCACTCGGTGATATTGCATCAACACCTTGCAAGGACGTGACTAGGTCACAAGAGATGCAATGATCATGGACGAGAGAAGTTGTTTGTTGTGAACGAGATGTGAACACGGTATGTAGGATACCGACGATCAAACCTCGGACAAACAAAGTACCGCAGCACAAAGGGATTACGTCGTATCGTTAACGGTTTCCAAAAGCGATCGAAGTTCATTCGATGGAAGCGCAGGGGCTGTCAAGGATTGTAACCAGGTCCAACTGACTAGTCATTGGTTAATGAGAAGAGTCTCGACCATGTCTGCTGTTTCCCGGACCGTTAGGGTGTTACACTTAAGGGCAATCGATGCATAGGACAATTACGGGCTCAATCGGTGAAATAGGAGAAATCACCGGAATAGTTCCGGAGGAGGACGGAATGGTTTCCGGACATTTTGAATAGTTCAAAATAAAGTTTAATTGTTTTAATAATGTTTTATTATTTAATTATCTGAATTAAATATTTAAAACATATTAAAAAAATTAAAAAAATGGGAAAAAGGCTATATGGGCCCATGGGGCCCATTAGGGGAGGAGGGGGTTTCCCCCCTTGGGCTTGGCGCCAAGGGTGGGGCCCATCCCCCCTATGGCCGGCGCACTCCCCCCCCTTTGGGAGTTTAGTCCCACATGGGGGAGGGGAGGAGGATCACCCCCCCTTGGCCTATATAAGGAGGGGTAGACCCCCCTTTTTCCAACACACCAATGTCTCCTTCTTCCTCCTTCTCCTTCACGGAAGTGGACTCCCCTTGTTTGGAGTCTGCACCAGGATTGGAGTTCTCCACCATAAGGCAGGCCGTCGCTCTGCTGGAGTCGGGATCCGTAGCCTTCTTTCTTCCGCTGCTCGCCTGGTTCGGGGCCCGGGAGGAACATCGATTGTACCGTACGTGTATAATCTCTTCGAGGCACTACACCTGTGGTGCTACTTCGTCGCTGGAGGTTTACTGGGAGTCATCCTCTCCGGTGGTGGTCTTCTACACGACAGGGAGGTCGTAGTTCTGAGTCTACGCCAACCACGTTCGCAAGAACGTTTCCCTCTTTCGGTCTTCAAAGGTATGAACACCGATTCCCTCCGTTACTTTACATCGCCATAGCATAGATCTTGGGTTCGGGTACCGTAGGTATGAAAAATTTGTGTTTTCTGCCCCGTATCCCAACAAGCCGGAGGGGGGCCACCCCCTCCCAGGTGGCCAGGTGGCGCGACCCCACCCCTGGTCGCGCCACCAGGGCGCCTGGGAGGTGGGGACACCCCCTTGAAAGTGCAATCATGCCCTTAATAGTATTTTGATGTTGATGACAATATACATATACAACAACAACATAGCCTGTCAGTCCCAAACAAGTTGGGGTAGGCTAGAGCTGAAACCCAAAAGATATCGTAACCAAATCACGGTTCTGGCACGTGGATAGCTAACTTCCACGCACCCCTGTCCAGAGCTAGATCTTTGTTGATAGCCTAGTCCTTCAGGTCTCTCTTCACAGACTCCTCCCAAGTCAAGTTTGGCCTCCCCCGACCTCTCTTGACATTATCAGCATGCCTTAACCGCCTGATATGAACAGGCGCTTCAGAAGGCCTACGCTGGATATGCCCAAACCATCTCAGACGATGTTGGACAAGCTTCTCTTCAATTGGTGCCACCCCAACTCTCTCCCGTATAACATCATTCCGGATTCGATCCTTCCTTGTGTGGCCACATGCCCATCTCAACATGCGCATCTCTGCCACACCTAGTTGTTGGACATGTCGCCTTTTAGTTGGCCAACATTCAGCACCATACAACATCGCAGGTCGAATCGCCGTTCTATAGAACTTGCCTTTTAGCTTTTGTGGCACTCTCTTATCACAGAGAACACCAGAAGCTTGGCGCCACTTTAGCCATCCAACTTTGATTCGATGGCTAACGTCTTCATCAATATCACCATCCTTCTGCAGCATTGACCCCAAATATCGAAAGGTGTCCTTCTGAGGTACCACTGGTGTCCTTATGACAATATACATATGGTGGGACTAATATTTTTGTCAAGTATATCTCAGGTATTAATCCCAAATCATATGTGTGGATGGATCCTTAATTGGATGAAATATATCATGTGCTCAAGAAGATTGACTAAACAAGATAGAAGCGTAAGCTAATTTTCAGTTGTTTTTGAGTATAGGGATCCCCGCACTATTAAGAGGGGATCAGTGGGTTTATGCTTAAGTCTTGCTCAGACAATTAACAAATGAACCTGTTGACACCGGTTTTTGGCACGACATTAAACCTATATAAGATGACCTCAAATGAAGAAGTTCTCTACATGAAGAAGTTGGGTATTGTCGATATGAACAACTTTGTAGTTCGAGCCATGATCATCCGATTCAATCTCATGGGCCGAAACTATGTTTGAAGCAATAAGACCCTTGCATTCGGAGTACTATTCTGCCAATTAGGACATCAAGACATCCTCAAATGGGAAAATGTTCTACATAGGCCGGCTTCGTCTCGTCGAGCCGGTGGATTTTGATATTTGAAACGTCCAAATCCAAGTTCATATGAAGAAGTTATTGCCAAAACAGTGCAGCACTGGAAAACCAGGTCGGACCGTCCGAGATGGAAACCGGACCGTCCGAGCTAAGGTCGGACCGTCCGACTTGAGGACCACGATTACAGAAAGATTTTGACCTCAGCTCAGACCGTCCGACCTAGAAGCCGGACCGTCCGGGATAAAGTCCGGACGTCCGAACCCCCGATCCGGGTCCGAATTTGATCGGGTTTTTGGCAGTTTTGACGCGAATCTGAGCCATTTTCCTGCACGGAAAGTCCAACCCCCTCATAAATAGATGAGGTGACGGCCGATTGAAACAACAAACAATCGCAAACACATCTAAACCCTAATTTCGTCTACTTTTCCACGTATCTTCTCCCTCGTTCTTCGTTTGTTCTTGTTCTTGCAGGGCAACGATCCGCGAGAGCTCTAGGGGCGATAAGGTCGACTTAGGGCAGCCCATAGCCGCCGTGCGCCCAGACGGGGTCCCTCCCAGGCGTGTGGGGTTTCGGGTGCTCAAAAGCGTCCATCGGTTGTCTTGCGTATCGCGCTACTGACGGATCTCCTTCGACGTGAGTTGCGGTGCATCACCCCCGGCGTCGAGGGTACATGTGACGTGTTCGTGTGTCAACACACTTTTTGGCGACTCTGTTGGGAACAATAGATCAAGCTTCATCATCAACCATGACCAACGGAGATAATCTTCCCAATCCATCGGAAGTTGATGCCGGTAACATCATCAAGCCTAGTCTTGAGGAATTATCGGAGGACCATCGCCGAGCTTATGAGGAGTACAAGAAGGCACGTGAAGAGAAGGAGCTGCAGGACTTCCTTGGTAATTTCAAGAAAGATCACCAAGGCAATATTGCTCCGGTTGGAGAAATCAAGTTCCCTCCTATTCATGTTGAGCAAGTTAAACCCTCTGTGAGTACTACCTTTTCTCCTGAACAATGGGCTGAAATTGATAGTCGTATTACCGACGGCAATAATTTGGTTTACCGAGCTTGCGTTGAGAATACTAGTGCTAAAAATAATATGCCTCCATTATCTAGTGGTAGTATTGGTGCACGTACTAGTTTGGGAAGCCCTAGTTCAGTTTTTCCATTATCATCGGTGCCTCCCATGCCGATGAATTACTTCCCCACCTATACAAATCAAGTTGTGGCTGCACCTATTAATCCTATCATGAGTATGCCAGGTTCGGTGGCAACGCCGAACCAAACTTTGTTTACAGGTAGGGATAATATTGGATCATTGCCGAATTATGGTTCGGTATCCACACATGTAGCCCCAAATCATACTCCTCATGTGCCAGTGTCACAAGCAACATCGTCTAATACAGACGATGCGTTAGCTAACCTTAGAGAGGAGATGACCAAGATGCTTAGAGAAAACTTTGGTGTGGAACTACCTAGGAATCGGATGTATCAAAAGCCGTATCCTGAGTATTTCGATGAAATTCAATGTCCTCCAGGATATAAAATTCCATATTTTGTTAAGTTTAGTGGGGATGGCACAAAGACTACATGGGAGCATATTAGTCAATATTTGGCTCAATTAGGTGAAGTAGCTTCATCAAAAGAATTGAAAATACGTTTGTTTCCTTTATCATTGACTGGTACTGCTTTTTCATGGTTTTTATGTTTGCCGCATGGTTCTATTCTTGCATGGCCTCATCTTGAGCAAAAATTTCATGATCATTTTTACAGTGGTGATAATGAACTTAAACTGTCACATCTTACATCGGTTAAACAAAAGAATGATGAATCGGTCTCCGATTACGTCAAGAGGTTTAGGGACACAAAAAACCAGTGTTATAGTTTAGTGATAAGTGAGAGGGATTTAGCTGATCTTGTATTTAATGGTTTAAAAACTTACATTAAAGATAGGTTAGAGGGCCATGAGTTCTTAACTATTAATCAAGTCTTGCAAAGGGATTTAGCTCAAGAGAGCTGTGGCAAAGAGAATAAAGAGGTGCATAGATATAAGATTGATCGTCCTAAGGTGAATATGATTGAATATGATAGTGATTCGGACGATGAAGCTAATGTCTATACCGCCGAGTTTGTTTGGCCATCCAAGGCCAAACCTTTTACTTGTCAAGATTTAAAGCCGATTCATAAGAATCGTGATGATGATATGAAGTTTACTTTTAACATTGCTAAATGTGATAGAATATTTGATGCTTTGCTGCAAGCTAAGTTTATTAAAATTTCTCACGCTTTGCCGCCGTTTGAGGAGCTAAAACGGCGTGCATATTTCAAGTATGATAATTCTTTTTCTCATGCTACAAATGATTGCAATGTTTTTCGACGACAGATACAATCGGCCATTAATGACGGACGATTGAATTTTTCTGAGATGCAAGTTGATAAGCAGCCCTTCCCCATAAACACTATGGATTTGGAGGGGAAGAAGATGTTAATTCGGCCTGACATAGCCGAATCAACTAACAAGGACAATGTTGTCATTGGTGAATCCGGAAAAAGCAAGGATGGCAGTGAGGTCTCGAAGAGGCAGGTGGTGCTTGACAAGCAACCCGGTGGTGGGGAGATTATCAAGATCACCATCAAGAATCCTACACCTGGGGGGCAACCATAAGTGCAAGAGAATACTCGTGGCAGATTTGTCAAGCCCAAGAGTCCGGAAATTGGCAGGTGGAAGACAAATGAAGCTAAAATGCAACGCAAGAAAATCAAGCCAACTTTTGATATGTTGCTGTCCAAGTATGCTAACCAAGCGGCCGGTTCTAGCTCTAATCGGTCATCACGTTTGAAACGTTCAAGGTCGCCTCCTAAGCAGGAATTTCAGCGTCAAGCAAGGCCATACGGGTCATGGGCGCCAGCCCCATGGATGGCGCCACCCCCTTATGCTCCGCCCCCTTATGGGCCATACTATACAGGAAGATTTGATGGTAGATGGGAGCAGCCCCCAATGGCTCCTTATGATTTTCATCCAGGGTGGGCAGCGCCTAGAAGATCCGTGCATGAGAGGATTTCTTACCCCATACAAGACCGTTTGAGTTATGGTGCCGATCGGTCAATGCAAAGTCATCCAAAGGAAGCTAGCGGGAAAATGTGGCGTGCAAAGTCGCCGAGTGCTATAATTCCAGAATCCGCTAAGCCGAAGGAAGATGGGCTTGGTGTCAAGACCGTTATGGTGGGCACCGAGGTGCTAAAACTCAAAGAGCCGATTGTTATTGATGATCCGGCTATTTCAAGCGATGGTGTGGTGGCTGTCCCGCAAGGTCCTATGGCTAATGATCATGAAGCTAGTACAAGTGAGGTCAAGCCTAGAGACCCCAAGTATACTCAACCTAAATGGTGTCCTCCCGGTATATCCAAATCAAAAAAGAGGAGATTGCAGCGCATGAGGAGCCATGAAAAGGTGGAGAAAGAGGCAGAAAAACTGAGGGATGAGTGGTTCAACAAAGATCGTCCCATGGTGCCCGCGGCAAAGGTGTGGAGGCCTAAACAAATAGATAACTCGGTGGCTCTCCCAACGCCGGTAGTTCCAAGAGAGGATGATGCAAATGCTATTGTATCGTCCACACCATCTATCACTTCTCCTTCACTTGAGAATACATCGGAGTCAGTGGATATGCATGAAGAGGAGGAGTTGCTAGATTATGAGCCTACGCCTGTACGTGAAAGTATGGATATTAATATGGTGTTCTACTTACCCGCTGAATTTCGTGCCGTAGATGAAGAAGGGGAGGTAGCTCATTTGGATTTTGGCCCTAAAAATGCTATATTCGAGAAGCCAAAAGAACCAGTGACGCACTTGAGGCCATTGTATCTTAAAGGTCATATTAATGGATCACCGGTCTCTAGAATGCTTGTTGATGGTGGTGCTGTTGTGAATCTTATGCCCTATTCGGTCTTCAAAAAGTTGGGTTTGAATGAGGCAGAATTGATAAAGACCAATATGGTGCTCAATGGATTTGAAGGCAAGGACAAAACTGAAGCCAAAGGTGTCATGTATGTAGAACTTACGGTGGGGAGCAAGACTTTGGCTGCTGCGTTCTTTGTTGCTGAGGTGCATGGTAACTACAATGTCATACTTGGGCGCGATTGGGTTCATGCTAATCAATGCGTTCCATCAACTATGCACCAGTTCTTGATTCAGTGGGTTGATGAGGAAGTGGAGGTTGTTCATGCGGATAATTCGGCCTGTGTTGCTTTGGCTGATGCACCGGTGGATTGGCAACATCCACATGCTACTTGCTTGACGGGGCGCGACTTGTCAGATTTTGATTTTCTTAGCGCCACAAAGAATGGTTTCGTGCCCGTATCTCTAAAGCCGGTTGGTGGTAACCGACTCCAAGGAACAATGCATTTAAATGGATTCTAACTCCGAATGGTTGCAAAAGCGTCTTGAGGATATCGGTCCAATGGGGACGATATATTTGAGTCGATAGAAGAGTTGGAAGACATGGATAAATTAGGACAAGGTTTTGCGTCGGCTGTTCCATTAGAGGAGGTAGACATAGGAGATGGTTCAATTCCTAGGACGACGTTTGTGAACAAAAATCTGGAAGCCGATTGTAAAGTTAAAATAATCAAGCTGTTGAAAGAATATGCTTGTTGCTTTGCATGGGAGTATCATGAGATGCCGGGTTTAAGCCGAGAGCTAGTTGAGCATCGGTTTCCTATAAAGAATGGTTTTAGGCCTTATAAGCAAACAACTAGAAAGTTTAATCCTAAAATATATGACCGTATCAAGGAAGAGATCGGTCGGTTGCTTAAAGCTAATTTTATTAGACCTTGCAGGTATGCTGAATGGATTTCTAATATCGTGCCTGTGGAGAAGAAAGGGTCCAACAAGGTGATGGCGTGTATTGATTTTAGAGATTTGAATAGAGCTACGCCCAAAGATGAGTATCCCATGCCAATAGCCGATATGCTTATTAATGAAGCTTCTGGACATAAAGTTATTAGTTTTTTGGATGGTAATGCGGGATATAATCAGATTTTTATGGCCGAAGAGGATATTTACAAGACTGCTTTTCGGTGCCCCGGTTTTGTTGGTTTATTTGAGTGGGTGGTAATGAATTTTGGTTTTAAGAATGCCAGTGCTACATATCAAAGGGCTATGAACTTAATTTTTCATGATCTACTTGGTGTTATACTTGAGGTCTATATTGATGATATTGTTGTCAAATCGGATGCTTTTGAATCTCATTTAGCCGATTTGCGTTTAGCTTTTGAGAGGATGAAGAAATATGGGTTGAAGATGAATCCTTTGAAGTGTGCTTTTGGCGTATCGGCTGGAAAGTTCTTGGGTTTTATTATTCATGAGGACGGTATTGAAATTGATCCCAAGAAGATAGAAGCTATTAAGAAGGTGGAGGCTCCAAAGTGCAAGAGAGATATGCAGAAGTTCCTTGGCAAGATTAATTATTTGAGGAGATTCATTGCTAATTTGTCAGGGAAGGTTGATGCATTTACCCCTATACTTCGGTTAAAGAATGATGTTGATTTTATTTGTGGGGCAAAACATCAAGAAGCATTTGACATGATCAAGAAATATTTGTGCACTCCTCCGGTGTTGAAAGCTCCTAAGCATGGGAAGCCCTTTAGACTTTATATTGCGGCGGAGCACGGTGTTATTGGTGCTGTTTTGACTCAAGAGACCGAAGGGAAGGAACATGCTATTACTTATTTGAGTCGGCGCCTTTTGGATGCCGAAACAAGTTATACCTTCATTGAGAAAATGTGCTTATGTTTATATTATGCTTGCACAAAACTGAGACATATTCTAGTGCGTAGTAATTGCATAGTAGCTTCTCAAACCGATGTCATCAAATACATGTTGCATAGGCCAATTCTTAGTGGTAGAATTGGCAAGTGGGATTATGCTTTAATTGAGTATGATTTGGCTTATGAATCTTTGAAATCTATGAAAGGCCAAATTGTTGCTGATTTTATAGTTGAACATCGGATTGATAGTGAGCATGATATTGATCTAAACCTTGTTTCGTTAGTACCATGGAGATTATATTTTGATGGTTCAGTTTGTAGCAATGGCCAGGGTGTTGGTGTTGTTTATATATCTCCTCATGGTGTTATTTTTGAGGCCTCGTGCCGATTAGAATACTTTTGCACCAATAATCAGGCCGAATATGAAGCATTGTTATTCGGCTTAAAGATGTTGCTTGATATAGGTGCTACACATATTGAGGCTTTTGGTGATTCATTATTGGTAGTGCAGCAAGTTTCTGGAGTGTTTAAAAGCTTTGATGAATCACTCAATCTTTATCTTGATAAATGTCTAGATGTAGTTTCTACTTTGGATCATTTTAGTATTGCTCATATACCTAGACATGACAATTGGAAAGCAAATGAATTGGCACAACAACCATCTGGTTATCATGTTGATCGTGGCATGTTTCATATTTCTCGAGAACCGATGTCTTGCCTTGCCAACATAGAAGAGGCCGAATTAGAACTTACTACTTCGACCACTAATGAGATATCTAGTGCAGGTGAAAATCAAGACTGGAGGAAGCCCATTATTGATTATTTGCGTGATCCTAGTAAAAGGGTGGACAGGACTGTTCGGCGTATAGCTTTTAAGTATGAATTGAGGGATGATGACCTTTATCGCCGAACGGTTGATGATGTTTCTTTAAAGTGCTTGGATGATGATCAAGCGAGAGTTGCTATGGGAGAGGTGCATGAAGGAATCTGTGGTACTCATCAGTCGGCTCCAAAGATGAAGTGGTATTGCGAAGTGCTGGATTTTATTAGCCGACGATGATAAATGATTGCTTCAAGTATTACAAAGGATGCGAAGCTTGTCAAAAGTTTGGTGATATTCAATTGGCTCCTGCTGCTATGTTACATCCTATTGTTAAGCCGTGGCCTTTTAGAGGATGGGGATTAGACTTCATTGGACAAATTCATCCTTCTTCTTCAAAGGGGCATTGGTTTGTGTTGGTGGCAACTGATTATTTCACCAAATGGTCTGAAGCGGTACCTCTCAAGAATATGACACATGTGGAGGTAATTAAATTCATAACCGAGCATATTATTCATAGATTCGGTATCCCTCAAACATTGACTACGGATCAAGGTTCATCCTTCATGGCACATCAAGTTAGAGAATTTGCCGAATATTATAATATAAAGTTGCTCAATTCCTCCCCGTATTATGCCCAAGCTAATGGACAAGCCGAGTCCAGTAATAAGATATTAATCAAGTTCATCAAGAAGAAGATTGAAGACAATCCAAGGAGATGGGATGAGCTATTGTCTGAAGCTTTGTGGGCACATAGGATTTCAAGGCATGGTGCTACAAAGGTAACTCCATATGAGCTCGTATATGGTCAAGAAGTTGTTTTACCTGTGGAAGTTAATTTGAATGCCTTGAGAATAGCCAAACAAAATGATTTATCGGCGATGGACTTTTATAATTTGATGATGGATAATATTGATGAGGTCACCGATAAGCGTTTGGATGCGTTAAAGGCCATAGAAAGGGACAAGTTGAGAGTTGCAAGAGCTTACAATAAGAAAGTAAAGTTGAAGAATTTTCAGATTGGAGATCTTGTGTGGAAGGTGATTCTACCAATTGGTTCAAAGGACAGAAAATTCGGGAAGTGGTCACCAAGCTGGGAAGGTCCTTTCAAAATTATAAGAATAGTTCCTGGAAACTCGTATTTGGTGGAATCCATACAAGGAACACTGCTGCCTAAAGCTCTCAATGGCATGTATTTGAAGAAATACCACCCAAGTGTGTGGCAAGAAGCCTGAATAGGCAATGGCCGATATATGATTATCGCCCTAAGAACAAAACATGGCCGATATACGTTTATCGCCCTAAGATTATGCATGGCCGATGGAGTGTTGACATCGTCCTTAGAACAAACATGGGCAAGTTATTTTTCGGCACGCAAGTTTTGCCGAAAAACAAGGGGGCATGTGTTGACACCGGTTTTTGGCACGACATTAAACCTATATAAGATGACCTCAAATGAAGAAGTTCTCTACATGAAAAAGTTGGGTATTGTCGATATGAACAACTTTATAGTTCGAGCCATGATCATCCGATTCAATCTCAAGGGCCGAAACTATGTTTGAAGCAATAAGACCCTTGCATTCGGAGTACTAGTCTGCCAATTAGGACAACAAGACATCCTCAAATGGGAAAATGTTCTACATAGGCCGGCTTCGTCTCGTCGAGCCGGTCAATTTTGATATTTGAAACGTCCAAATCCGAGTTCGTATGAAGAAGTTATTGCCAAAACAGTGCAGCACTGGAAAACCAGGTCGGACCGTCTGAGATGGAAACCGGACCGTCTGAGCTAAGGTCGGACCGTCCGACTTTGAAGTCGGACCGTCCGACTTGAGGACCCCGATTACAGAAAGATTTTGACCTCAGATCGGACCGTCCGACCTAGAAGCCGGACCGTCCGACCCTATGGTCCGGACCGTCCGGGATAAAGTCCGGACGTCCGAACCCACGATCCGGGTCCGAATTTGATCGGGTTTTTGGCAGTTTTGACGCGATCTGAGCCCTTTTCTTGCACGGAAAGTCCAACCCCCTCATAAATAGATGAGGTGACGGCCGATTGAAACAACACACAATCGCAAACACATCTAAACCCTAATTTCGTCTACTTTTCCACGTATCTTCTCCCTCGTTCTTCGTTTGTTCTTGTTCTTGCAGGGCAACGATCCGCGAGAGCTCTAGGGGCGATAAGGTCGACCTAGGGCAGCCCATAGCCGCCGTGCGCCCAGACGGGGTCCCTCCCGGGCGTGTGGGGTTTCGGGTGCTCAAAAGCGTCCGTCGGTTGTCTTGCGTATCGCGCTACCGAACGGATCTCCTTCGACGTGAGTTGCGGTGCATCACCCCCGGCGTCGAGGGTACACGTGACGTGTTCGTGTGTCAACAGAACCCTAATTCCATTTCACTCACTCTTAATTGGTCAACCTTAATATGCACTGTCCGGACGTCCGGTCACCGTCGGACGTCTGGTACTTCAATGTATCGGTTGTCCGGTTGTTTCCGGATAAAGGGTCCGAGAGGTCAGTGGGCTGTCGTCCATTTATATAGGAAATCCGGTACATGTCGGACGTCCAGTTGTTGTCGGATAAAGGGTCCGAGAGATCAGTGGGCTTTCGTCAATTTAAATCAAAAATCTGGTACATGTCGGACGTCCGGTTGTTGTCGGAAAAAGGGTCCGAGAGGTTAGTGGCTTTTTGTTCAATTTTATCAGAAATCCAGCACATGTCGGATATCCGGTCATCGGATGTTCGGACATCGCCGAACGTCCGGTATCTGTTCCATGTACTCTGGTTCGGTTGTGTTCTTTTGCGCATGCTCAATGGTTCCAGATGTCCGGTGGAAACCGGACGTCTGGTATTCAAGTTTCGGACGTCCGGTATGTGTCGGACGTCCGACACTTATGCAGGCAGAATGTTCCAACGGCCATTTTGGCCCTTGGACTATATATCCCCTCACCACCACATGTGAGGGTTGACCACTTCATTACAAACACACACAAGAACATAAGTGCTCCCTCTCACTCTCTCCTTCACCAAATATCAGATCCCGGAGAGATCCTTGAGAGTTCTTGTCGGATCTTTCACCCCGTGATAGATCCGGCCCTTCCCCATCTTTCAACCAAAGCAAATCGCGTTTTGAGCAAGTCTTGAGCATCCCCATTGATCTTGTTACTCTTGGAGGTTGGAGACTCCTAGGCGGGTAGGAGATCTTCAGAGAGGAATCGACCAATGTGATTACCCCTGTTGAGTTTGTGAGGGTTTGGTGACCACCTTTAAGGTCAACCGGTAGTGGTTGGGAATCGCCTTCACGGTGATATCTCAAGGGGAATAGAGTGAGCGTTCGTGGTTTCACCCACTCTCTCCGAACGGTGAGTAGCTTCTCTCCAAGGAAGTGAACATCGGGATACATCTTTGTCTTCGCATCATTCGGTTATCCCTACTCTTTCCCCTTTTACTTGCACTACCTTGTTGTTACCTTGTTGTTTATCCCTCACTTGCTTTATTAGATTGTGTTTGTTGTTTACCTTATCTTTTCTAGGTCACCCTTGCAATTGTTAAGCACATCTTTATCTTCCGCATTATTGCCTAAAATTGATAAATAGTGTTAAAATTTGTAATATAACTTATTCACCCCCCTCTAGGTCTATCTCGATCCTTTCAATTGGTATCAGAGCCTCGTGCTCTAATCTTGTGGCTTAACCGCCCTAGAGCGAGATGACCAAGGACGGCAATCCCGAAAGTTCGGGTGCCGGCGTGGAGGATGTCGCAATTGCTGCGGATGCCGCTTGTTTGGAAGCCGAGAGATTGGCTGCCGAACGAAGAGCCCCCGTGCCATTCGCGGTTCCCCCCTCCACGAGGAATTTTACCTGTGAGATTGAGGATCCTAAGTTGTTCACCTCCGGTGATATGGAAAAAGCTTTGCAAAAGGCTTTATAAAATCAAAGAAAGGAAATGGAAGCCTCCTTTGCAAAGATGAAGGCTCCAGCATTGGAGTCAGAAATGTCAAGTGGTGCGGCCCCAAGGTCCCCACAAGCGACCTTTGTGCACCCCGGTTCCGAAGCTCCTTTGCAAAGAGGTAGTCCCTACCAATGGGAATATCCTACTCCTAAGCTTGTGGAACCTAAGTATAATTTCAATGGAAATCCGCCGGTACTAACCGAGAACACTAACTTTTTGGATTGGAAAAGTCGTATGGCAGATTATCTTAGGTTTTTGTGTGAACCCATGTGAAATCTCATCGAATCCGGGAAAGGCTATTATCCCGTTGATCCAAACAACCTCACACCAAGTGAAGTGTTTGATAGACACCTCAACCTTGCTGTTATTGGGTTCTTGAAAAGAGGAATGGATGAGTTGACGCGAGCACCATTTCTTCATATCACCATTGCCAAGGAGATGTGGGATACTCTCCTCATTGCCAAGTCCGGCACCGGTTCTCTTCAAATGACAAGATATGAGACCGGCAAGAATGCCTTTCACAACCTCCACATGAAGAAAGATGAGACACCTCAACAACTCCATATGCGTCTCAAGCTTCTCTCCGCACATGTCCAATCTTTCACTTGCGACAAATCTTTGGGTGGATATCAAATCACCAACCGTTACCTTGTGGACAAGATGTTGAATGCTCTTATGGTATACTCACATAAAATGGTGTGGGAATTGAGGCGTATGCCTGACTTCTTCAAGATGACACCGGATGATGAGATTGCCACTTTCTTGCAATATGAGGAACACCTAAAGGATTCCAAGAGACTACTCACGACATATGGTGGTCCATCCTCAAACCTTGCCCTCAAGGCTAGGCTCGAGGAGTTTGATGAGGAGGAGGAAGATGATGAGTATGAGATTGATGATAATTCCGATGACACCCCATCATATGAAGACATGGCTCTCTTTGTTAAGAGGTTCACCAAAGGAGACTTCAAGGGAAGATTTCAAAAGAAGAAGACAAGAACATGCTACAACTGTGAGAGGCTGGGACACTTTGCGGAGGATTGTTCGTATGAGAAGAGAGAGGACAAGCCTCGATTTCCTCGGAAGGAAGTTGCCAAGAAGATCCCAAATCCTCTCAACAACACGTTCAATAAGAAAGCGTTTTGGCCCTAGAAGGGTCCGATCCCGAAGATGTTGGTGGTGTGGACGGAGTTGCTCAAGTCACACAAAAGACCTTAAAGCTCCTCAACAAGGAAGGTGAAGTTGTCAACTACAACTACATGAGTGACTACACCGGAAATGCACACAAGTGTCTCATTGCCTAGTTGGTTGATAATGATACTCCCTACACCTTGGCCAAGATCAAGGTAACTCCTATTGATGAATCCTTCATGTTCTCTTCCAAAACACCTAATGATGAATTTCATGATGCGAAAGGAGATGATGCAAATGTTACTTGTGAAGATTTGTTGTTTGCTAAAGTGAACAAAATGATGAGCTCCCTCAAAGGCAACAAGCTCAAAATGTTTCAATTTCTTATGGATGTGGTGGGTAAGCACTCCACAACCATTAAGGATCTTGAAATCCTCCTCACCGATGAAAAGGAGAACTATGCTCTCCTTGAGCGAAAGGTTGACTTTGAGGAGGTTCGCAATGATAACTTGTGCAAAGTTATTCAAACATCAAATGACTTAAATGACAAACATGTTGCCTCCTTGAAAAAGGCTAATGAAATTTGTAAGGAAGTTGCTAATGATATAAGCAAGCTTGTCGAGCTAAACACCTCCCTTTCTAAGGATGTTGAGGTACTCACCTTGTCTCTCAAGACAAAAGATGATGAACTCACCACCCTTAAGAAGCATCTCGAGGCTCACAAACTTGCTCACATAAAAACCCTTACTAAGATGTTTCCTCCTACTATTGTACATGTTGATGCTTGTGCTACTAACTCTACTCTTGATCAAGCATCTCTCATTGAGGAGAACTTAGCTCTTCATGCTCAACTAAAGAATGGCCTCATAACTTGTGCCCAAGGCGAGAAAAACCTAATTGACGTACTAAGTCATCACAAGAAGTTCTAGATTTCCATCAAAGGGATGGAGAAAATATGAATAAGGCATGGGACAGAATTTCTGATGCACATAGAAGAATTATGCCTTGGATACCTATAAAAATGTGCTTAGAAATTTTTACCATGGTCTTTTTAGATGGTGTAAACACTCTCTTGATATTATAGCTGAAGGAGATTTCTTAGAGTGTGATGAAGCTAGAGCTCTTGATATTATACATGGTCTATCTAGTTATTTTGTTTATGATCATAGTTTTGATACTGTTATAGATAGACTTGCTACTATTGAAAAGAGAATGGATGCTCTAGACTTGAGAAAAGTAGAGAAACCCAAGCCCAATAAAAAAGATATTTTGGAGGTAGACAATGATTGGGAGCCTTTTGTTAGAATTAGCATCTCTAACCAAGACTTCGTTGCTTATTGTGATATTGGATCCATGGTTTCTACAATGCCAAAAGTAGTTTATGATTCTTTAAAACTATTAAACTTGGACAAGTTGTCATCTTATCATGAACATGCTAATGAAGATATTTCTGAGATCCAGGGAAAGGTAAAAGATGTCCATGTTACATTCTTTAAAAGGAGTGCAACAGTTGATTTCTTCATCATGGAGCCAAACCAAGGAAACATAGTGCTTGGAAGGGACTTCCTCCGAGCCGTAAAAGGCTTCATTGATATAGGTAAGGGACACATACGCTTAAGTGGAAAGGCGAAAGGTACGTATCACTTTCCTAAAAGAAATAAGGATGAACTTGTTGAGAAACCCTTTGAAGGGCTTTATAATTCCGATAACTATGATGACTTTTGATTCCTCTTCTTTGTATCATGCCTAGCTAAAAGGCATAAAAGAAAGCGCTTGTTGGGAGGCAACCCAAGATGTTTTTTACTTTCAGTTTTAGTGGTCTTGATGCTTGTTACTACTGTAGGAACATTATTGTATCTTTATTTTCAAGCTTTGTGCCAAGTTTTAGCCTCCGATTGCAAGAAAGTTCAAAAGTTGTGACATGTTGTCCAGAAACAGATTATGTCCCCTTGACGGAAAAATTGGCCATAAATCACTAGATCATCTTTTTTATCTGAATTTATTTGACAACATGCTCTATACAATTAGATTTCATGCGTCTTTTCTGAGTTTTTTAATTTGAGTTGCAGAAGTACCCCGGAAAAATTATTTACTACCTGTTGGTCTGTTTTCACAAATTCTACCACGTTTTACGTTTTCATCATTTTGCAAACCTTAAGCTTGCTTTTTATTTGGAAAAACTTTTTCTCAATCTTGAGAAACAGTACATATTCAAGAATATCTTTGTTTCCATTGGAGAAAAATTATTTTGTCATGGGTACTAACCAATCTAATCAGCTTATGATGAGTTTCGTATGAAGGGAGTTTTCAAGTATGCGAAGGAAGATGATGAAAGAAGATTCGGGAGTGTCAAGCGCTCAAGCTTGGGGATGCCCCCATGAACCCACAAGAAATATCCTAGGAGACTCAAGCATCTAAGATTGGGGATGCCCCCGTGCATCCCCTTCTCCATCAACAATCACCAGTTCGTCCTTCTCCATGCTATATTTTTATTGCTTCATATGTTATGTGCTAAACTTGGAGCGTCTCGCTCTTTAATTTTAGTTTTTTAGTGTTTCTTGCTGTTCATAACAAGTTGGATCCTAGCCTTCATTGTTTGGGAGAGAAACACGCTCCACTCCACCGTAGAACACAACATAGGCTTGCATGCTTAACTTTCTTTTTGTGTGTGTTCTTTATCTTTTCATAGCTGCTGTCATGCTTAGATCTTACTTTTCATGCTTATCTTTTTAAGAGCTTTTGTTTAGGATGTTCTAGGAACTCTCTAGAGTTTTCATTCTTATCTTGTTTAGAGAGTTAGCTTGTTGCACTGAGTTGTGTGTCTTGCATGAGTAGGTAATTAAGGTTGCTATTACAAGTGTAGTAGTAACATGCAATAGTTTTTAGGTATTGATTTGAGTAATGTTTGGACATTAGGGTACCAAGAGCTTGAGCCTATTAGTGATATGTGTCGTATTTTTGGCAATCCGTGCTTATTTTCAAAAACTACAAAAATTAGTTGAGAACTCTAGCTACTAGATGGATCGCGAACATCTGGAGGGGTTGGAATATATAGAGTACCCTCACGTACCATGGGTCGAGGATGCGCAAGGATAACCAAACCCCCATATACTCCTGATACGTCCATAACGTATCTATAATTTCTGCTTTCTCCATGCATGTTTTGTGTGATATTGCTATGATCTAGATACACTTTCATACACTTTTGATCATATTTGGACTAACCTATTAACTCAGTGCACCACAGTGCCAGTTCCTGTTTTCTGCTGTTTTTCTATTTCAGTTTTCCCCCATATAAAAAGTGCTCCAAAAATTCGGGAAAAATCAGATAAAAAATCAGCGCAGAAGAACCTTCCAGATGAACCTAGGTGGGGCCAGAGGGCCACCACCAGGGGCCCAGGCGCCCTGGTGGCACGCCCCAGGGGCTGGCCGCGCCAGGGGGGCGCCTGGACCCCTGGTGGCCCCCCTGGCTGCCCCCCTTCGCCTATATATTCTCCGTGACGAGAAACCCTCGGAAGAAGAACCCTTTTTCGCGATCTCGCCTCTGTTCCGCCGCCGCCGCGCTTCCGAGATCGGGAGCACCAGCAGACCTCTTCCCGGCACCCTACCGGAGGGAGGGCCGACCTCCGGGAGTCTCCCCTCCACCATGGATGCTTCCCGGATGTGCCGTGATTAGTTTCCTTTGGACCATGGGTCCGTGATCAGTAGCTATGTGATGTTCTCCTCCCCTCTTTGTTCTTCATTTGTTTAGACCTCGTGAGCTGCCCTACATGATCGAGGCACTTTTGTAATATTTCTGTTGTTGCTATGTTGAGTTTGATGGGATCTGATGGATTATGAGATTATGTTCAGATTGTGATTGAGTAATATATTTGGTTCTTATCTCTTATATTTTTGTTCTTAAGTAATTCTTGCATGTTCTCCGTTGTTGTTTATTGCTTTGGCCAAGTAGTAGGTAGTAACCCCAAGAGGGAACATTATGCTCGATTGTGGGTTCATGCCCCCTGATGACACGCTTGAGTGACAGAAACATGAGTCTAGGGGACGTGTTGTTGCCACAAGGGGGAAAACAACGATGCTTGTAACCGCGGTTGCAAGGATTGTTTACTTTACGCAAAGTGCTTTTTAATGCAGTTGTCTATTGCTTTGGGTTTACACTTTGGGTGGGGCTCGCAACTTAATACCAGCGAGATGTTCTGGATAGATATCTCAAGGTGCATGATTAGTAGTAGATGCAGTTGTATTTCGGTCTACTTACTTTGGCGTTCTGCCCATGCTTTTGAGCCTCTTCCTTTCTTTTGTAGCATAGTTAGCATGGTGGTGCGTTCATAATCCTGTCAATTGCCCTTCTGTAATTTGTTCACCTCGCATAGCAGTTTTATCGTCTTTTGGGAGAGAGACATCACTAGTGAACATCACGTATCCCGGTCCATATCTTCATCACTGTTTCCACGCTCATTTACTTTTCTGATTTTACTTTCAGTTGCTATCATTATCCCTTGTGTTTGATCCTTTGTGAACAACAAGACCGGAGAGATTGACAACCTCTCTGAACTTCGTTGGGAACAAAGTTATTTGTGTCTGTGTGCAGGTCCGCGTCAGTTGCGCCGCTGACACCTACTTATCATCTCCGGAGTCCTACTGGAGACAAACCTTGGTATCTTTACTGAGGGAAATTTCCTGCTGTGCTACATCACGCCTTCCACTTGGGGTTCACCAACGAAGGGCGAGAAATCACTATCATCACCTCGCACATCAAGCAAGATTTCTGGCGCCGTTGTCGGGGACTCCGAGTGCTAAGATAGGGGAGTTGCACACTACCCTTTACCTTTGTTTTTTTAGTCTTGTTAGTTTACCTTTCAGTTTTTATCTTTGTGTCCTTTATCAAAAATCACAAAAAAAATCTGCCACACTTGCTGCTGCTATGGGTTCCACTGAAAACACCAAGTTGTGTGACTTCACTAGTCACAACAACCAAGACTTTATCTGCACCCCCATTGCCACACCTGCCACTTCAGCTACCTCTTATGAAATTAAACCTGCCTTGCTAAACCTTGTTATGAGAGATCAATTCTCTGGTGCTGGAGATGATGCTGCTTTACACTTGAACAATTTTGTTTAATTATGTGATATGCAAAAGTATAAAGAAGTAGAAGGTGATATTGTTAAGCTCAAGCTCTTTCCTTTCTCTTTAAGGGGAGAAGCTAAAATCTGGTTTCAATCTTTGCCTAGGAATAGCATAGATTTTTGGGATAAGTGCAAAGATGCTTTTATAGGGAAGTACTACCCACCTGCTAAAATTGTCCAATTAAGGAGTAACATTATGAATTTTAAGCAATTGGATAATGAACACGTTGCCCAAGCTTGGGAACGAATGAAATCTCTTGTTAAGAAATGCCCTACACATGGTTTGACTACCTGGATGGTTATCCAGACTTTTTATGCAGGCTTGAACTTTACCTCGCGGAACCTGTTAGATTCGGCCGCGGGAGGAACCTTTATGTCAACTACACTTGGTGCTGCCACGAAGCTTCTCGATGAGATGATGACCAATTATTCCCAATGGCACACCGAACGTGCTCCAACAGGTAGGAAGGTAAACTCTGTCGAGGAAATTACCTCCCTCAATGAAAAAGTTGACTTAATTATGTCTCTACTTGCCAAGCAACCCTCTATTGATCCTCGTGATGTCCCTTTAAATTCTTTGGTTTCCCAAGAACAAGTAGATGTGAGCTTTATTGCTAGAAACAACTTCAACAACAATGCTTATAGGGGTAATTTTGCTAGCAATCCTAGACCGTTTCCATCCAACTATGGGAACAACAACACCTACCCTAGCAACAACTCCTATAATCCTGCTTATACGAAAAGAGACCTACCTAGCTATGAGAAATTGGTAGAAATAGAGAAAGCCACTAAGAACTATATGCACACCCAGTTTGAACAAAACAAAGCCTTCTTTAAGCAAATAGGTGAGCATACTGCCATTCTGCAAAACATTAGTGAACAGCTTGATAGCCTGAACAGTGAGATTTCTAATCTCCAGGCTAGACTTACCGCCACCGAAACCCATGTTTCGAATATGTCCCACACCCAATCTACTTTGATAAATCAAATGGCAGCCAAACCGGAAGTTATCCCTATGGAAGATGATAGAATTAAGAGCCTTCCTACACACCACACAGTTGCCACTATCCAAATTGTTGAGGACACCCAAACTATTAGCACCCAATGCACTCCTAGTCCCGTTGGACCTATTAATGGTGATGCTAATACCTCAACCGAAGATGAAGAAACATCTATGAACATAGATGGTTTCAAACAAGTAAGCCTAGACAACACTACTACCACCTTTGATAGTAGTGATATTGATTTTGATAGTTGCACCCTCTCAGAAGTTATTAGCTTGCTACACAAAATGTCTAGAGACCCCCACACTAGCACACTTAATCTTGCCTTCACGGAGCATATCACAAATGCTCTCATCAAAGCTAGGGAGGAGAAGCTTAGAGTAGAAGCCTCCATACCTAGGAAGCTAGATGATGGTTGGGACCCTATGATCAAAATTAAATTAAATAACTTCTCTTGCTATGCTTTATGTGATGTTGGAGCTAGTACCTCCGTTATGCCCAAAAGAATATATGATATGTTTGAATTGAAGCCCTTTGAGCCTTGTTCTTTTGGTGTTCGTCTTGTTGATTCTTCCGTAAAGAAACCTTTGGGGAAGATCGACGATGTTCTTATCATTTTCAATGACAACTATGTTCCCGTTGATTTTATTGTTATGGATATAGAGTGTGAACCTTTGTGTCCAATTATTTTGGGACGTCCTTTTCTTCGCACCGTTGGTGCGGTTATTGACATGAAAGAGGGGAATATAAAATTCCAATTCCCTCTCAAGAAAGGGATGGAACACTTCCCTAGAAAGAAAATCAAGTTACCTTTTGAGTCCGTTACTCGGGCTAGTTATTCTCTTTCTCTTGATAAAACTTGATTCTTCTTTTGCATCATGCCTAGCTTAATGGTATAAAAGAAAGCGCTTTTGGGAGGCAGCCCACAACGAATTAGGTTTATTTTTGCTTTTGTTGTGTTTTGATGTTTTTTACTACTGTAGCAACATCATTGTATCTTTATTTTTCAGCTTTGTGCCAAATTATAGCCTCTTATGATAAGGGAAGCAAAAGTTGTGACATGCTGTCCAGAAAACAGATTCTGTCCCTTGACAGAAAAATTCGAATAAAATCACCATATCATCTTTTTGATCTGAATTTTTTTGACAGCATTTTCTATACAATTTTGAAACTTTCGTATGTTCTGAGTTTTTTGATTTGAGTTGAAGAAGTGCCCCGAAAAAAATTCTCTACTACCTGCCGTTCTGTTTTTCACAAATTCTGCCACGTTTTGCCTCTCTTTACTTTTGCAAACCTTAAGCTTGCTTTTTCTTTGCAAAAACTTTTTGGCACTCTTGAGAAACAGTAGCTCTTCAAGAATATCTTTATATCCAGTGGGGAAAAATTATTTTATTAAGGGTACTAACCTCTCTAATCAGCTTATGATGAGTTATGTATGAAGGGAGTTTTCAAGTGTGCGATGGAAGATGATGAAAGAAGATCCAGGAGTGTCAAGCGCTCAAGCTTGGGGATGCCCCCATGCATCCCCAATAAATATTCAAGGAGACTCAAGCGTCTAAGCTTGGGGATGCCCCCGTGCATCCCCTTCTCCATCAACAATCATCAGTTCGTCCTTCGTCTCACTATATTTTTATCACTTCATGCGTTATGTGCTATGCTTGGAGCGTCTCGCTCTTAGGTTTTATTTTTAGTTTTCTTTAGTTTTGCTTGCTGGTCATAACAAGTTAGACCCCATCTTGCTTTGTGTGGGAGAGAAACACGCTCCACTCTAATATAGAACACATCATAGGATTTTTCCTGCTTATCTTTTTGCTGTTGTGTGTTCTTTATCTTTTCGTAGCTGCTGCCATGTTTAGTTTTAGTCTTAGTTTGTCTTTAGCAAGAGCCTTGGCTTTTGTTTAGTTTGTTGCTGGAACTCTCTTTAGTTTTCATGTTTATCTTGTTAAGAGAGTTGGTTGTTGCACTGAGTTGTGTCTTGTCTTGAAAGTAGGTAATTGAGGTTGCTATTTAATTCTAGTAGTAACTTGCAACAGTTTTGAGGTATTGATGTGAGTAATGTCTGAACTTTTGGTGTCAAGAGCTCTAGCCTATTAGTGATAGGTGTCGTATTTTGGGCAATCCGTGTGTATTTTCAAAACCTACAAAAGCTAGTTGAGAACTCTAAACTACTAGATGGATCACTAATCTTTGGAGGGATCGAATATTAGAGTACACTCACGTACCATGAGTCGAGGATGCGCAAGGATAACCAAACCCCCATACACTCCGCCTCGGGGTACTTGTTTCTTTGTGAACCTCCTTATTAGATTGAGAGTTACCGATAATAAGTGCATGAGTTCTTCGGACTAATGTAAGTATTGAAAGTTGACACTTCCACCTTCCCATATTTTGCTAGCCTCTCCCGTGCCGTGCATTGCCTTCTTCTCACTCCTAGAGTTGGTGTCCACCTTCTCCGGTACATCCAAACCCTTGGCACGATACGCTCTGTCATCATAAGCCTCTTTATAACTTTCCTCAAAACAGCCACCATACCTACCTATCAAGGCATTTCCATAGCCTTTCCGAGATATATTGCCATGCAACATCCACCTCTTCATGACTTGGTCTTCATGTCATACATGTTCCTGCTACACTGGCAGCGACATACATTGCATACATCATGATAGCTACATCTTCTTTATGATTTCGAGTACCTTGTAAAGTGTGAAAGATCTCCTTTACCTTCTTGTAAAATAGAGTGTTTCCCTTAAGTGAGGAAAAGATCCCAAAGTGGACACAATAAAAGATCCCAAAGAGGACAAATGAGAGTTAAATAGAAAGAGCCATTGAGGCCACAAAAAAATACAAAAAAATAGAAAAAAGGAGAAAAAGAAATAAAAAGAGAGAAAGGGGCAACACTACTATCCTTTTGAGAGATCCACACTAGTACTCCATTTATATCCTTGTACTCCATAGAGATGATCATTATGCATATAGCTATGTGGGGACCTTCACACTATAGAACTTGGCTTGCATATTCCAAGGATGAGCCTCCTTAAACGAGCTCTAGGTCTTCATGAGCGAGCAAGTTAGATGCACCCCCACTAGTTCCATTGGAGAGCTTCCTAGCTCATATGTGCATCCGTTGCATGGCAATCCCTACTCCTCA
This sequence comes from Bromus sterilis, assembly GCA_950022295.1. NCBI lineage: Eukaryota > Viridiplantae > Streptophyta > Magnoliopsida > Poales > Poaceae > Bromus > Bromus sterilis. The sequence goes on along the minus strand of OX465596.1, from coordinate 336,997,029 downwards.
CATCATATCTATCATTTGACATCTCTTGCCTATGATTGTCCTCATTGATGTGAGCCTTTCTCATTCTTTTTTTTTATCTTCCTCCTCCTCCTCCTCCGTACTTCTCTCTTTGCCATCCTAAGTGTCAACTCTTGTTCTTACGCTCATCCATTGCATGAGTGCTCAAAATATTGAAAAAGGAGTGGATCAAATTGACTTGTACCTGGCTAGTGGTCTGGGGACGAGTCAAGATAAGATTCCAGAAAAAGACCAAATGTGAAACTTTAGTAGATTGAGTTCTCAACAAATAAATATTTTTCTCGTATTCCCTATCCCCCTACTTGCACGCAAACACCATTTGGAGACATTCGAGTCACGGACAGCGAGAGCTCTTGCACCAAATGTTCTTTTGTTACTTGTTTCAATGCTAATATAGACTCTTGCATGTTATGACTTGAATTGAATCTCTAACCTTGATTGCTTTACTTTTCAAATTCTTATATGGTTGCTAGCATGTCACCACAGAAATTATGCTGTTATCATTTACCTACTCGAGGACGAGCAGGAATTAAGCTTGGGGATGTTGATAGGTCCAAAACGTATATATAATTTCTGCTTGCTCCATGCATGTTTTGTGTGATATTGCTATGATCCAGATACACTTTATACACTTTTGATCATATTTGGACTAACCTATTAACTCAGTGCACCACAGTGCCAGTTCCTGTTTTCTGTTGTTTTTCTATCTTAGTTTTCCCCCATATAAAAAGTGCTCCAAAAATTCGGGAAAAATCAGATAAAAAATCAGCGCAGAAGAACCTTCCAGATGAACCTAGGTGGGGCCAGAGGGCCACCACCAGGGGCCCAGGCGCCCTGGTGGCGCGCCCCAGGGGCTGGCCGCGCCAGGGGGGCGCCTGGACCCCCGGTGGCCCCCTGGCTGCCCCCCTTCGCCTATATATTCTCCGTGACGAGAAACCCTCGGAAGAAGAACCCTTTTTCGCGATCTCGCCTCTGTTCCGCCGCCGCCGCGCTTCCGAGATCGGGAGCACCAGCAGACCTCTTCCCGGCACCCTGCCGGAGGGAGGGCCGACCTCCAGGAGTCTCCTCTCCACCATGGATGCTTCCCGGATGTGCCGTGATTAGTTTCCTTTGGACCATGGGTCCGTGATCAGTAGCTATGTGATGTTCTCCTCCCCTCTTTGTTCTTCATGGTTTAGACCTCGTGAGATGCCCTACATGATCAAGGCACTTTTGTAATCTTTCTGCTATTGCTATGCTGAGTTTGATGGGATCTAATGGATTATGAGATTATGTTCAGATTGTGATTGAGTAATATATTTGGTTCTTATCTCTTATATTTTTGTTCTTAAGTAATTCTTGCATGTTCTCCGTTGCTGTTTATTGCTTTGGCCAAGTAGTAGGTAGTAACCCCAAGAGGGAACGCTATGTTCGATTGTGGGTTCATGCCCCCTGATGACACGCTTGAGTGACAGAAACATGAGTCTAGGGGATGTGTTGTTGCCACAAGGGGGAAAACAACGGTGCTTGTAACCGCGGTTGCAAGAATTGTTTAATTTACGCAAAGTGCTTTTTAATGCAGTTGTCTGTTGCTTTGGGTTTACACTTTGGGTGGGGCTTGCAATTTAATACCAGCGAGATGTTCTGGATAGATATCTCAAGGTGGATGATTAGTAGTAGATGCAGTTGGATTTCGGTCTACTTATTTTGGCGTTCTTCCCATGCTTTTGAGCCTCTTCCTTTCTTTTGTAGCATAGTTAGCATTGCGGTGCATTCATAATCCTGTCAATTGCCTTTCTGTAATTTGTTCACCTCGCATAGCAGTTTTATCGTCTTTTGGGAGAGAGACATCACTAGTGAACATCACGTATCCCGGTCCATATCTTCATCACAGTTTCCACGCTCATTTACTTTTCTGCTTTTACTTTCAGTTGCTATCATTATCCCTTGTGTTTGATCCTTTGTGAACAACAAGACCGGAGAGATTGACAACCTCTCTGAACTTCGTTGGGAACAAAGTTATTTGTGTCTGTGTGCAGGTCCGCGTCAGTTGCGCCGCTGACACCTACTTATCATCTCCGGAGTCCTACTGGAGACAAACCTTGGTATCTTAACTGAGGGAAATTTCCTGCTGTGCTACATCACGCCTTCCACTTGGGGTTCACCAACGAAGGGCGAGAAATCACTATCATCACCTCGCACATCAACTCCTCCTCGGGGTACTCGTCTCTTTGTGAACCTCCCGATTAGATAGAGAGTTACCGATAATAAGTGCGTGAGTTCTTCGGACTAATGCGAGTATTCGATTGTTGACACTTCCACCTTCCCATTTTTTGCTAGCCTCTTTGGTACCGTGCATTGCCCTTTCTCATCTTGAGAGTTGGCGCATACTTCGCCGGTGCATCCAAACCCTTGGCATGATACGCTATGTCATCATAAACCTCCTTATATATTCCTCAAAACAGCCACCATACCTACCTATCAAGGCCTTTCCATAGCCTTTCCGAGATACATTGCCATGAAACATCCACCATCTCATGACTTGATCTTCAAGTCATACATGCTTTTGCTTGATCGAGGAGCTGCATGCTAGTTGGGATTTGCCCTTATTATTGCTACATGACGTGCTAGTATCATTGCATATCCTGCTACACTGGCAGAGGCATACATTTGCACACATCATGATTGTTTTCATTCTTTCTTTATGTTGAGTACTTCTTATAAAGTGTGAAGATCTTCTATATCCTTGTAAAATATAGAGTGTTGCCCTTAAGTGAGGAAAAGATCCCAAAGAGGACAAATTAAAAGATCCCAAAGAGTACAAATGAGAGATAAATAGAAAGAGCCAAAGAGGCCACAAAAATACAAAAAAGAGAAAAAAGAAATAAAAAGAGAGAAGGGGCAACACTACTATTCCTTTTGAAAGATCCACACTCATACTCCATTGTCATATATATTATCATTCATGCATAACTATGTGGGGATCCTTACACTATAGAACTTGGCTTGCATATTCCAAGGATGAGCCTCCTCAAATGAGGTCTAGGTCTTCATGAGCAAGCAAGTTGGATGCACCCACACTAGTTCCATTGGAGGGCTTACCTTAGCTCATATGTGCATCTGTTGCATGGCAATCCCTACTCCTCACATCATATCTATCATTTGGCTTTCTCTCGCCTATGATTATCCTCATTGAGGTGAGCCTTTCACACCTTTTTTGTCTTACTTCCCCATCATTTCTCTCTTTGCCATCCTAAGTGCCAACGTATCTTGCTCGCGCTCATCCATTGCATGAGTGCTCAAAGTCAACTGGGAGAGGATCAAGTTGACTTGTACTTGACCAGTGGTTTGGGGATGAGTCAAAATAAGATCCCAAACGAGACTAAGTGTGAAACTTTAGTAGATTGAGTTCTCAATTAAACTATTTTTTTATTCTTTAATCCCATCTCCCATTGCTTGCACACAAACACCATTTGGAGACATTCGAGTCACAGACATCGAGAGCTCTTGCACCTTTATGTTCATGCGTTGCTAGTATCAATACTAAGACTCTTGCTTGTTATTATCTTGACTTGAATTGCACATCTTACTTGCTTTACTTTGAAGTTCTTATATGTGTGTTAGCATGTCACCACAAAAATTATCTATGTTATTATATACCTACTCGTGGACGAGCACGAATTAAGCTTGGGGATGTTGATACGACCCAATCGTATCTATAATTTATGCTTGTTCCATGCACTTTTATGTGACATTCCTACATGTTTTGCTGCACTTTTATATTATTTTACACATATTTGGACTAACCTACTAACTCAGTGCACCTAGTGCCAGTTTATGTCTGCTGATGTCTATAAGTTGCAGGTATTTTACCCCAATTTTTAGTGCTCCAAAAATTCCAGAAAAATCAGAATAAAAATCAGCGAGACAGAAGCTTTCGGAACCACCAAAGGAGAGCCAGAGGGGGCCACCCCCTCCCAGGCGGCCAGGTGGCTCGACCCCACCCCTGGACGCGCCACCAGGGCTCCCGGGAGGTAGGGACACCCCCTGGTGCCCCCCTTCGGCCTATATTACACATGTCGTGGATATAATCCTGACAATAGATATAGGGCTATGAACGGAGCTAAATGAATCTGTACGTAGAGAGGGTTGACGCAAGAGGATTATACAGGTTAGGCCTCTCCGTAGAGATAAAAACCTTAGTCCTGTCCCAGGTTAACTGGGGTGTTCTTTCTTCAGAAATACTGAGAGAATGGAGAATGTTGCGCGTGCCCACGCCGGAGGGGAGGGGGGGCTTATATAGAGTGCGCCCCTGCCCTCTTAATGCCTCGGCTTAAATGGGTCTTAATTACAAGATTGAATGCGTACTTAAATACAGAAACGGCCTGCCCATTACTACTAATAAAGGAGAAGAAACGCCCGCGGTATTGAATGCTTCCTGTCCGTTGCGTTCCTCTCTTCCGAGTAGGGGAGGACTCGCCGATTGCTTCCGAGTGTCGATCTACTCGGATCTTGCTGGACTTCCGAGTAGCCGTGTATTCGGAAGTGGCTTTTGATCTCCGAATGACTTGTTACTCGGAGATTGTTGATGCTCCATGTTTTTTATTGGTCTTATTTTGTTTAGGAGTATTTGGAGAACCAAGGGCTTAAGGGTACCCCTTGGTTTCCCTTGCCTAGGGGTATGCCTTTAGTATTACCACGACAGTAGCCCCCAAGCGCTTTCGGGTTCTCGTGATTTAGGTGGCTGACACTTGTTAGCTTTTCTGAGGTATGCGAAGATTAAACTCAGTAAGAGGCCCGGAAGGGCTTTATTGATGTTTGAACTTTTCCCTCGAGTATGAGTTGGTGTAGGCACCCCGGACTATATGTTTGAAGCGGCCAGCTGTGTATACTGTCATGCTCCCATGATAAGTGTCGCATGACACACAACTCGACATGGATATCATAGTCTCAATTTCATACAATACCGAATACAAAGTCATACAACAATATAGTCTTACACGGCCTCATCGGGCTCAAATAGCAGCGAAATAAGCAAAAGCAGGATAAGTAGTAGCGGCACAATCCACAGGGTAGTCCAGAGCATAGCACGTCCTAGTAATCGTCAGTCGCTTCATCGTCAAATACCTGCTCCTCCAAGCCTGGCCGATTGAATAACCAGGGACAAAGCCGTGAGTACATACAAAGTACTCGCAAACCACCTAAAGAAAGAAACAAAGTTTTGCATACGAAAATAATAATAATGGGATGGCTATATGGTGGAGTTTTTCATAGGGATTTCCTATCTACTCAGGATTATTATTAAGTTGGCAAAGTTTTAAACTTGGCAAATTTTATTTCCCACAATGAAATTGGTAATTCAAGTCCAACCTTTTTCCAACAACATCAACATCATCATCATCGAACCATAAACTCAGTACCGGGCTCATCTATTCCCCACAAAGTGTGGCCTCACTAGATGTCCATGACCGTGGACTCCGGCTACTCGAATAGATTTACACTCTGCAGAGGTTGTACACTTTACCCACCACATTCGATACATCCGCCGTGTGTCCCCACGGATCGTCATACTTTAGTATGCGGGTCTCGGATAATCGACCTTAGTTTTCCCCTTGTCTTCCCTAGTACAGGTGAATCCACCCCTTGCGTACTGCATGGACTTTCCGTGTGACAGATCATGCTCCTCTTGGACCCAAGCGTGCACCATAGTCTAAGAGCACCAAGGTTCCTTCCGACACTAAGCCTAGCGAATTTCACCCATCGACTTCGAGGGCTATCGGATTCGTGGAATCACGCATCCATGTGTAGTTATAGGACCCCCGTACTAAGACAAACAAGCTTCCAACTAGCCCTGTCCCATACCAGAGTACAGTGGTTGTACTGTAATGCTAGATTTTGGCGGCACATATAGAGAGTCCCTCCAGACTTTGTCCATGTCCGACGATGTTCCACAAACCCGTCTATACCACCTTCTTAGGTGTATGACGTACCATATATGATGAAGTATGACTTTCCAAGTTGTTATGTAATGCTAAATATTAGAGCTGAGTGATGGTCTCGACAGAATGCCGGGATCATCGGGGTTCTACTTAGTTTTTCCCAAATAGGTAGGCTATGGGGTGGTGTGGAGTTTTTCTAATATAACTAATACAATCCCAAACCATATGAATATATAATACTAGCATGATATAATATAAGTGATACTAGAAAGGTAAAAAAAATGGTAATGCGGCGTTTTGAGTTTGACGGTGGCTTGCCTTCCTCGGTGATGTACCCTGGATCGGCTTCTTCGGCGGCAAGGGAGGAGTCTTCACCTGCAACGTACGGCGTATCGTCTACACATTGCGGAAGAAACAAATTCACCATTACAACCGGGCAAAAAAACACAAACAAGGCACACAACACTCAACTTCATTATCAATCAACAAGTAATTAAAAGAACAATTTGTACTAGCATTGAAATACTAAATCAACACTTCAAAGTTGAAAACCACAACACGGCATTGGAATAAATTTAATAGGATTACCACAACAAGATTATATTAAAGCAATTCTTAACTTAAGTTATGTTTTTTAGTTACTTTATTCATTAACAACTTATTAATTTGTTTTATTTCCATAACCAAGTTCATAGCAATAACCTACTGACCATATGCTAGTTTAATATTAAACTAACAATTAAATAGTACTAACATAAGTTAAATAGGAAATAAACTAGCAATAGTAATAATAATAATAATAAAAGGGGTCACAAATTTATTTAAGCCAAATAATATTCTACACATACAGAAAAGTCAGGAATAATCACAGGAATATAAAAAAATCAACATTACATTTTTAGGGTTAACAGTGAATTAATTAAAACTATTCTTAGCTGCTAAAAAGCACAATAAACTAATAAAAACTAAAGAAATTATTTTGGCACTGCACAAAAATTATTCTAAACATGCAAAATTATAGATATTAATATTATGCACACAACAAAATTTATTTCACTGGATTTGGAGCTATATTTATTTTTCTAGAAATAAAATGGTGTTGCTAATAAATAAAAAAGAAAATTGCAGGCCGACCCGGCTATCTGGCGCCCACGGGCACTGCTCCCTTTTTTTTTCTCTTCGGGCCGAGCCCAGCGCAGCGCAGCACTCTTCGTTTTTTTAAACGAACAGGTATCGGCCTCCCCAGACCGTTGGATCTAAGTGGGATCCGACGGCCAGGGGGCCGTCTTCCCCCCCTCGCCCAGGCCAGGACACGGGAGCCCTCCCATGGCGGCCAGAGGCCAGCACGGCCGCGCCGGTGGCCCTCCGGTGGCCGGAGGCCGGCGGCAAGTGGCGGCGGGGGTAGGGGGCCCCTGGGGGGGGGTTCCATTTTTTCCCAAGAAGGGCTGCGCGACGAGGAAAAAAAATGGCGGCGCCATGGCGGACAGTAGGCTCGGGCTGCTCACCGGGGGGTCTCAGGTGGCGACGGGCGGTGTGGAGGGGCGGCGGGCGTTCGGGCCGGCTAGGGCAACCCGTTTTTGTGCTTGGATGAGGGCGATGACGTCAGGATGATGGGGTGCAGCGGCGGCCTGGGGTAGACGGGCGGGAGCTCGGGGCAGAACTCGGGCGGCGTATCCTCCTGGAAGTCGCCGGCGAGGTGAGGCAGAGGGGAGAGGCTCTCCTGCCTCCCCCTCCTCCTCCTCCTTTCCTCATTCTTCCTCCTCTTCTCTTCGCCTCCTTCCTTGCGTACTCTCTTCTTCCCTTCTTCTCTGTTCTTCTACTGCTGCACGGGTGGGAAGGTGTAGTGGCAACGTGATGGAGTGGCTAAGCCGTGAGCTGGGCTGGTGTGGAGAGAAGGGGCGTCGGGGTCCTTTTATAGGCGAGGGAGGAGTGGGCTCGAGAGGCAACGGGAGGGAGGTTGGGGTGGCGATCCGTGGCCTCTTTGGTTACTAGGCAACGAGGGCGGCGGACGGGCTCATGAGAGAGGTGAGGTGGGTCGATTCCGGCGTGGCGTTCGCCAGTCACTTCATGGCCGAGGGTTGGGGGGTACGCGAGCTCTGTCAGTCCACGCCATCGATCCGTGGACTCGATCGGGGTAGGCGTACACAGGAACAAAGATGCGAGGAGGATGACAGTGGGCCAGCAGCAGGGAGAGAAGTAAATGAGAAAGAGAGAGATACGAGAGAGAGAGAGAGGGAGGTTACAGGAGCGAGAGGGGCTCTCCCTGCGTGGGGAGAGGGAGAGAGAGAACGTGAGAGAGGGGGAGGTTAGAGGGAGAGAGAGAAATTAGGGGAGAGATTAGTGGGGGGGGGTAGTTAGGATAGTTCTCTTCTTTTAAAACTCTTGTTAATTGTTTTAAGGAAATCTGGGTTAACACATAAAAGAAAACATCCAAGGAATTTTTGTTGGAGAAATTATAAACATACACATTTTTTTAATGAGTTATGAAGGTCATGCATTCATCTCATTATGATTTTATGTAGTTAGGTATTTTTATTGATAATTGTTTTAGTTATTTCTAATCAACAAAAGTTTAATGCCTGAGGGTTTTGTAGTGGTTAAAATTATTAGTATTATTATACAGAAAATTTATTAGGTTTCAGTAATAAGGGTTTTAGGATTTATCAAGTTGTCATTATATGATCATCTCAAGATGAGTTGCATGCACCACAAAATTATCATCACCACAAGTTCATCATCAAGAAACAACATAGCTAACCCTAAGCACACAGGTTCAAGCATTGAAACGACAACCTAACATTTCATGCAAGGTTTTTGTTGGCTCCAAATTTTTGGTTATCTAAATTTACTAGAGAGTAAAAGTTGGGATGTGACAGTTGGGCAGGCTAGCAGAAAAATTTGGCGACACTCAAACGTCTCTCGGAAGAGGTGGACTGAGGCCCCGGAAGGCGTGTCTCGGAGTAAAAGGCCTTAAACTCCATATGAACCAAATTTGTAAAGTTCAATGCCCTAGGACATCGTGACGAGTCCTAGGCCATGCCACGTGGGACATTGATTCTTTACCCCCTGCGCCGGGTCTTACTGGTGGCCTGGCATTCTACGTCAGAGACGGGCCACCAACGAGCTAGTTACTCGGATTTTGGCCCGAGTAACTGGGTGCGAGATTTTTCGTCTCGCGGGGAACCCTCAAGTGGTTCTTTTCGTGGTACTTCCGAGTGACAGCTTACTCAGACGCTGCATGAGCTTAGTAATTTCTTCCGAGTGATGGAGTTCTCGGAGAGTTTGGTCGGTGTGCGTTACGCTTCGTGTCTTCCGAGTAGTCGGGGTGGTTTCGAGGTTCGGATCGAAGTCAGATTTGGTCTTTTACAAAGGATCTTGCCTTGTCAGAGAATCTTCTTGCCCAGACAAGTGGGCGCACTATTTGGGCCTGTCTCCTCGATTCCCGTGGAGGTTTTATAGGGTAATAATTCACTGCCTGTGGGGAAGTGGGAGGGATTATGGGGAAGTGGAGCGATTTTATGGGGAGGGCAACTGGCAGGCCCATTAGTGGGGCGCAGAACTGACGCGTGGCGGTTGCCACTTCGAGCTATAAAACCGCCCCTACCTTTCGGTTTGGGGCAGATTCGCTCATCCCCCCCCCCCGTGCAGCCGTTCCCACTTCTCCCTCTCGCTTCGCCTCTTCCTTGCCTGCTTGACCTTGCCGCCGAGACGCCTCCGCCGGCCGCCCGTGCTCCATTCTGGGAGGCCGTCACTCGCGCTGCCCCTCCGCCGCCGCCGAGACCATGTCTGCGGGGGAATGGCTTCCGTCGATCGTGACGGAGGTCATGCTGCTGGGGTACCAGGACGCCGGTCTGGTCCCCTGCGATTGTTGCCGCCTTCCCGCGGCCGGGGAAGACGAGCCTGCTCCACGGGACGGTGAGAGAGTCCTTTTGCTTTCACATGTGGATCGCGGATTTTCTCTTCCTCCTCATCCCTTCTTCTTGGACTTTTTGGCTTTCACGGGTGCTCAGCTTCATCACATTGTCCCCAACGCCGTTACCCTTCTCTCTGGTTTTTTCACCCTTTGTGAGTGATTCTTAGGCATAGAGCCCCACTGGCATCTTTTCCTTAGCATATACGCCATCAAGCCTCAGAAGGCGAAGAAGTCCGGGGAGGGTGGCGGTGTTGAGTTCAATCATCTTTGCGGCGGCCTGTTTTTGGCTAAGAAGAAAGGGGTACAGTATTTCCCTTCTAGTGTGCCTGATTCTGTCAAGAACTGGCAGAACAGTTGGTTCTACTGCAAGGTGGCCGAGGGGCCGGGGGTGTGTACCTTGCCGCCTTACTCGGACGTTAGGCTAACATCCTCCCAGGGATAGAATCCCCGACTTACCAATGCTGATAAGGAGCAGGTGCTTCCCTTGATGCGAGAAGTCATCAGGATGAAGAAAAACGGCTTAGACGCCATGTATCTGATAGCCACCTTCGTGGTACGGAAGATTCAGCCTCTCCAGGCCAGAGCTCGGGGGATGTGGACATATTCCGGGTTGCAGGACAACACCCGCTATAGCAATACCGAGATTCCTCTGGACGAGTTTGAACTTCAGATGAAGATAATAACCAGCGTGACCCACGGTCTTCAGACGACTGGCCGAGTGAGACCCCTCAGCATCGAGAATCCTCCCACCTTGGTATGCCGACTTGTGCCATATGTATCTTGAGTGCGTTCCACTTGGTGGCTCTAACTCGGACCTCCTTATTTTTTTCTAGGATTTTACCCAGTTCCGCTCTCCTATTCCCCTGGCACCGCAACATCCTGCCGAGGAGGATGAAGACAGTACTGCTGGTGCAGGGGTCGGAGTTGAGGCGGGGGAGGAGCTGGAGTCCGAGGCCGCTCGGGTTCAGGCAGCGTCCGAGTAGCGCTGGAAGAAAAATCAGGACTGCGAGTCAGCGCGGGAGGGGCTTACTCGGACCCGTAAAAGGGGTCATACTCCGAGTGGCGAAGAGAGCAGCGGGAAACTTCCACCCTTGAGCCTCAGTTCTGGGAAGGTTGCGCCTATGAAGAAGAAGAGGCTTGTCACACTTGGGGGCCGGGAGGCTAATCCCCCAGGGGGTATTGCTGTTGAGAAGGCCAAGGGGGCTGGATCTGGTCCGGCCAAGGTTGCTCCCCTGAGGCGTAGCTTGAAGACCGTCCACGAGTAAGGCTGTTAGCTTTCATATGCTTTGACGCTCTGTTGGTTTCCCAGGCTCATTCTTAGTTGTTTCATTTTGCAGTGTTCGTCCGAGTGGTTCTGAGACGTTGCCTGGGATCGAGGATCCCGAGGTCGAAGCTATGGAGGATGTTAGAACTTGCGAGGTGACTGACTTTCCTGGAATGGACACTATTCCAGAAGATATTGCGGCTGTTTGTGAGAATTCTTCACTGTTTTTGTTGAGACTTTTACCACTGTCGTCTTTTCGCTTTTAATTGTTTGTTGTTTCTGCTGCAGACATGGATGTTGACTCTACTGCTGACCCAACTTGGATTGCTACCGAGCCCGTGATGGATTCTCGCCCCTCGTTGGTTACCCCAAGTGGAAAGTTTGAGATGCAATGCAACAACAAGTTTCCCTCGGTGAATATACCAAGGTTATCGAACCAGTAGGACTCAGGAGATACAAGTAGGTGGCAACGTCGCCAAAAATTGCTTCTTGACTAGAGTGTTGTCGTGGACCTGCACACAGCAACAAATAACTTTGCTCCCAACGAGTACATAGGAGTTGTCAATTCCTCCGGCCTTGTCGTTTACAAAGGATCAACGCAAGAGATAAAAGGTGCAAAGGAAAGTAAAAGCTGAAAGTAAATTGAGGGTGTGAACAATATTGTGAAGATGGACCGGGGACCCGTGATTTTCACTAGTGATGTCTCTCTCCCAAAAGAAGATAAAATTGCTAGCGAGGTAAACAAATCATAGTTGGGAAATTGACAGGATTATAAAGGCATGGCAATGCTAACTATGCTGCAAAGAAAGGAAGGGCTCAAAAGCAATGGGCAGTACGCCAAGGTAAGTACACCGAAATCCATCTGCATCTACTACGAATCATACACCTTGAGATATCTATCCAGAACATCTCGCTGGTATTAAGTTGCGAATCCCACCCAAAGTGTAAACTCAAAGCAACAGACAACTGCATTAAAAGAACTTTGCGTAAAGTAAACAATCCTTGCACCCGCAGGTACAAGCACCGTTGTTTTATCCCTGGTGGCAACAGCACATCCCCTAGTCTCATGTTTCTATCACTCAAGCTAGACATCAAGGGGCTGAACCCACAATCGAGCATAACGCTCTCTCTTGGAGTTGCAAATAAAATACTTGGCCAAAGAAAATACCACAACGGAGAACATGCAAGAATTTACTCAAGAACAAAATATAAAAGAGAAGAACCAAATATATTACTCATCACAATCTGAACATAGTCTCATAATCCATCAGATCCTAACAAACTCAACACAGCAACAACAGAAATGACATAGATGCCTCGATCATGTGAGGCAGCTCACGAGGACTCGAAAGTGGAAGCACAAAGGGGGGAGAGATTCATCACATAGCTACTGGTCACGGACCCATGGTCCAAGGGGGACTACTCACGGCACATCCGAGTGGCGTCCATGGCTATGGATGGTCTCCCGGAGGAGGTTCCTCCTTCCGGCAGGGTGCCGGGGCAGCTTCTCCAGGCAGCCCCGATCTTGAAACAGTGACGGCGGCGGTACAGAGGGGAGTTCGCGAGAAAGAGATCGATATTACGGGTTTCCACCCCGAGGGGTAAATATAGGCGAAGGGGGGCATCGAGGGGACCCACGAGGAAGTCAGGAGGGTCCCTGGCGCGGCCCAGGGTGGGGCCTCGCCACCTGCCCTCCTGGCTGCCTGGTGGTGGCCCCCCTTCCCTCTCTTGGTGATTCCAGAAGCTTCTGTTGCGCTGATTTTTTATATATTTTTCCTGGAATTTTTGGAGCACTTTTAATGGCCGGAAAACCTGAAATACAAAAACAGTAGAAAACAGAAACTGGAAACTGGGTGCACTGAGTTAATAGGTTAGTCCAAATAGGTTCAAAAGTGTATGAAAGTTCAAGCAAAACATGGCAAAGTCACACAAAACATGCATGGAGCAAGCAGAAATTATAGATACGTTTGGGAAGTATCAGCCCTCCGCTGCTGGGGTCACTCCTCCTGAGGTGATTGTTCCTGAGGGGGCGATATCCTCTGGGTCTGGTTCCCGAGCTGACGCACCTGATGTTTCGGCTGGGGAGGCTGTTAAGGAGACCTCTGTCGCCTCGGCGGCTGCTCGAGGTGGTGGACCTGCTGACTCGGTAGCCATTCCAGTCGGAGCCCCAGTGGAGGGTGCTATTGTTAGTGGATTGAAGGAGTCTTTGGTTAGGGCGACTCAATTTGAGCTGCGGCTGCGGGAGCTTGCGTCCGAGGCCGAGTTGGTGAAGTCCAACATGCACGTAAGTACTTACGTAAGTTTTCCTACCCACTGGGTGTAGCCCCCAAGGCTCCGAGTAACTTTGCGAGGTTATTCGGAGTCTTTTGATAGGAGGTTTTTATTTCAGTGAACTTCCGGTGGGAGCACTTCTTAGTGCACCCACTGGGTGTAGCCCCCAAGGCTCCGAGTAACTTTGCGAAGTTATTCGGAGTCTTTTGATAGGAGGTTTTTATTTCAGTGAACTTCCAGTGGGAGCACTTCTTAGTGCACCCATTGGGTGTAGCCCCCAAGGCTCCGAGTAACTTTGCGAAGTTATTCGGAGTCTTTTGATAGGAGATTTTTGTTTGAGCCTGGTATTCCTCTTTTCTTCATAGGAGCCGTGCAAGCTTGGGTCGGCCTTCGTGAAGTTGCAGGAGGAGAACATTGCTGCCAAGAGTGTGTATGAGGTGCTGCTTGAAGAGCACAACAAACTTAAGAAACAACATGCTGAAGACAATGGTAAGGACCCTTGCATTCCTGTATTGGTGTATGTCATCGTCCCGTGTATCCGTTTTGACTTCTTTTTGCAGAAGCGGCGAAGAAAGCTTTTGACGCCAAGGTTAAAGAGAACGATGATTTCGTTGCAAAGATGAAGAAGGAGATAGACCAGGATGAAAAACGGGCCAAGGCTTAGAAGGCTTTGGAGACAAGTTTGCATTTTTATAAACAGGCGGTGAAGGAGAACGAAGCATGTATAGCGAAACTGGAGTCGGATTTGGAGAAGTTATCCGAGCTGCGTGTCGAGGATGAGAAAAAACATCAAGCGGAGTTGGAAACAACTCGGAAGGCGGTGAAGACAGCTGAAGAGTATTGCGCTGGGCAATTTGGCGTGTTCAATGAAACCTTGTCCGGTGAGTTTTGCGGTCCGAGTTATGAGGGGGACTTGTTCCCCAGTCTTCTATTGTGTACTGATCTTGTCCTTGGATGCAGCATATGGGACGGACCCGGAGGCTGAGCAAGCGCGCATGGCCGATTTTGCGGAAATGATGAAGAGGGATAATTACACGCCAGTGACCACAGAATTTGCTCTGGCTCGGGGTCTGCTGACCATGAGGTGCGCTAAAGCGAAGAAATTTGCTGAAGAAGTTATGGGTGCTACCCTGGCTTTGAAGAGCAAGCTGTCACCTGATGAGGGAAGCAGGGTGAAATTGGACACTGTTGTGCCCGTCCTCCGAGAGGCCCCTCATCAACTGGCCCGGTGGAAACGCTCAGCGGCACGGAGCGGTGCGAATTACGCACTGGCTTTGACCAAGGCGCATTTTCCGGAGCGGGTCCATAATCTTGAGCGGGTTGGCGGTGGAGATCCGAAGGAAGGTCAGAGCTGCACTTCCTTCCTTCCACGTTATGCTGAAACTGCCAGCCGTATTGCCCTGATGCCCGATCTGGACTTCTTTGTTGAGTCAACTGGCGTAACCAGTGAGTCTGACGAGGCGGGCGAGGAATGAGTGGAGTGTGGTGAAAGAAAAACACTTGTTTGAAATTTGCCTCGGGATGCCGAGTGGATCTGTAATAAGTTGCACTGTGTGGTTGTGTCGTGGCACTCCTTTGTTTGGTTGATGAACTCGTATTCTGTTTCTTAGTGGGAAACGAATATTTCTGCCGATGCTTGCTTTTCTTTTGTGTATGAATTTTCAGAGTATAAGCAGCCCCCAAGTCTCCTGAGACTTGAACCTGCTTAGAAAAGTTCTCTATTGATGATCTTGTAGACAAGATCCTCAATGCAGATGATGTTGTGCTTCCCAAAGCCTGTGGGGCATTGGTGAGCACTTACAATAAGTTTTCTAAGTTCTCGTCCGAGCTGCGCGCAACTCGGATGGAAAACCTGATTGATAGTTTTCGTCCGAGCTGCGCACAGCTCGGACGAAAACCTGCTTTTGGAACTTTAAGCAGCCCCCAAGTCTCCTGAGACTTGAAAGTACTTAGAAATTTTTTCTATTGATGATCTTGTAGACAAGATCCTCAATGCAGATGATGTTGTGCTTCCCCAAGCCTGTGGGGCATTGGTGAGCACTTACAATAAGTTTTCTAAGTTCTCGTCCGAGCTGCGCGCAGCTCGGATGGAAAACCTGATTTATAGTTTTCGTCCGAGCTGCGCACAGCTCGGAAGAAAACCTGCTTTTGGAACTTTAAGCAGCCCCTAAGTCTCCTGAGACTTGAAAGTACTTAGAATTTTTTTTCTATTGATGATCTTGTAGACAATATCCTCAATGAAGATGATGTTGTGCTTCCCCAAGCCTGTGGGGCATTGGTGAGCACTTATAATAAGTTTTCTAAGTTCTCATCCGAGCTGTGCGCAGCTCGGATGGAAAACCTGATTGATAGTTTTCGTCCGAGCTGCGCACAACTCGGAAGAAAACCTGCTTTTGGAACTTTAAGCAGCCCCCAAGTCTCCTGAGACTTGAAAGTACTTAGAATTTTTTTTCTATTGATGATCTTGTAGACAAGATCCTCAATAGAGATGATATTGTGCTTCCCCAAGCCTGTGGGGCGTTGGTGAGCACTTATAATAAGTTTTCTAAGTTCTCGTCCGAGCTGCGCGCAGCTCGGATGGAAAACCTGATTTATAGTTTTCGTCCGAGCTGCACATAGCTCGGAAGAACACCTAATTTTGGAACTTTAAGCAGCCCCCAAGTCTCCTGAGACTTGAAAGTACTTAGATTTTTTTTCTATTGATGATCTTGTAGACAATATCCTCAATGCAGATGATGTTGTGCTTCCCCAAGACAGTGGGGCGTTGGTGAGCACTTATAATAAGTTTTCTAAGTTCTCGTCCGAGCTGCGCGCAGCTCGGATGGAAAATCTGATTTATAGTTTTCGTCCGAGCTGCGCACAGCTCGGAAGAAAACCTGCTTTTGGAACTTTAAGCAGCCCCCACGTCTCCTGGGACTTGAAAGTACTTAGAATTTTTTTCTATTGATGATCTTGTAGACAAGATCCTCAATGCAGATGATGTTGTGCTTCCCCAAGCCTGTGGGGCATTGGTGAGCACTTATAATAAGTTTTCTAAGTTCTCGTCCGAGCTGCGCGCAGCTCGGATGGAAAACCTGATTGGGAGTTTATGAAAGATATATTGAACAAGGTACGCTATGTGTACAAAATAATATTTATTCAAATCTTACAAGCGTGCTCATGCATAGAAACGTCGCAGTAACTGGGCGTTCCATGCATGAGGTTCTTCTATCTTATTAGTTACATCGTATAGGTGATAGGCCCCATTGTGCAGTACTCTAGAGATGACATATGGGCCTTCCCATGGGGGAGCTAGCTTGTGGTCCGCAGTTTGCTTAATGCGAAGTACCATGTCGCCCTCTTGGAAGGAGCGAGCTCGGACATGTCAGTCGTGGTATCGGCGAAGGTCTTGCTGATAGAACGCCGAGCGGGTGAGAGCTAGGTTTCGTTCTTCTTCCAGGAGATCAACGCCATCTTGTCGTGCTTCTTCAGCTTCGGCCTCTGTGTACTGTCTTATACGGGGGGCATTATGCTTGAGGTCGGAAGAACTGCTTCTGAACCGTAGACGAGGAAGAAAGGGGTTGACCGAGTTGAGCGATTGGGAGTTGTACGTAATCCCCACAAGACCGAAGGGAGTTCATCAACCCAGGCGCCCGCTGCTTCCTTTAATTCCCGAAGTAGCCGAGGCTTGATTCCTTTGAGGATTAATCCATTGGCTCGCTCGACTTGGCCGTTGGACTGCGGGTGTGCGACGGAGGCGAAGTTGACCTGAATGGCATTGGTCCAATAGAATTTCTTGAATTCGGCCGAGTTGAAGTTCGATCCATTATCAGTGATGATGTCATGTGGAACACCAAATCGATGTATGATGCCTTGCATGAAGCTGACTGCTGTGGCGGAGTCGAGGGCCTTGATCGGTTTTGCTTCTATCCATTTGGTAAACTTGTCTACTGCGACCAAAATGTGGGTGAAACCGTGCTTGCCCGTTCGGATTGGTCCGATCATATCCAGTCCCCATACTGCAAATGTCCAGGCTAGGGAGATTGTCTTCAAATCGGAAGCTGGTTTGCGGGGCTGGTTGGCATAAAAATGACAGCCTTCACAGTGGTCCACGATGTACCGAGCATCGCTGAGGGCGTCGGGCCAGAAGAAACCGGCTCGGAAAGCTTTTGCTACCAACGTCCGACTTGAGGCATGATGGCCGCAATCTCCCGCATGGATGTCTTGTAAGATGCAGCGGCCTTCCTCCTCGGAGATGCATCGTTGGGGCACATGAGTGATGTTGTTTCTGTATAGCTCCCCGTTGATCACTGAGTAAGACTTAGACTTGCGGACAATCTTCTTGGCTTCTATCTCGTCATCAGGAAACTCCTGTTTTTGCAGATAAGCAAGGATTGGAAGTGTCCACTCGGGGGGAATCACCTCCACATCGAACACCATGTCAACAACTGCAGGTATATATTCTATGTTGGGAATGTTCTTGTCAGGCATCATATCTGGGTCGGCTTCTAGAAAAGGGTCTTCCTTGACTGTTGGGGAATGCAGGTGCTCCAAATAAATCCCTGGTGGGATCTGACCCCGGGTAGAACCCAACTTGGCTAGGTCATCTGCTGCCATGTTTTTAACTCTTGGAATGTGATGGAGCTCCGGCCCATCAAATTTTTTCTCCAATTTTCTCACTGCTACACAGTACGTTGTCATGGCTGGACTTCTGATGTCCCACTCTTTCATTACTTGGTTGATTACTAGGTCAGAATCTCCGAATATCATAAGTCTCCTGACTCCGAGTGAAATGGCCATTCGCATGCCGTACAAGAGGGCCTTGATACGTCCAAAATGCATCACTATTTTATATAGTAATTCTTTCTTATTCATTGATATATTTCATGATATGATGCTATTCTTATGTTGTTTTGGCTTATTTTACACAGTTTGCAACTTTCCGGTGCCGAAGAAGCAGACGCAGGATTCAGCGGTAAAAAGTGGACGCTGAGTTGCTGAAGAAGAACACCTCCAAATTACCTGAAAATCGACGGAGGCTGTTTTCCAGAAGGATCACGAAGACACGCAAAAAAGAGACCAGAGGGGGGCCACAGGGTGCCCAGGCGGCCACCTGGCGCGACCCCACCCCTGGCCACGCCGGGAGGGCGCCTGGACCCCCGGGGCCACTCCCGGCTCCCCCCTCTGGCCTATATACTCCTCGTGATCCAAAAACCCTAAAAGGAGGAGAGTTTCCGGAGTTCCGCCGCCGCTCCGTGGCGGAAACCTACAGAGAAGAAAGGCCATCTCTGGCGGGCAGATTCCGCCGGGGAGATCACCTCCCGGAAGGGGAGATCGTCGCCATCGTCATCACCATCGTCACGGGCATCATCGAGATCATAATTAACATCATCCCCATCATCAGCACCATCTCCACCTCCATCCAATCTTGTCTCACAATTGCAACTCGTGTTGTAATCCGTACTATCTATCCTCTCTACTTTATCGGTGTTGATTACTACTTTGTGGTGAATGCTATTGAGTTTTGTTGGAGAAATATTATTGTGTTCAGATTGTTTATCATCTATTTATCCCCACTGATCATGATCTCTTTTATGTCTTGTGAGTAGTTACTTTAGTTCTTGAGGACATGGGAGAAGTCTAGTTGCTAGTAGTCATATGATGTTGAACTAATATGTGTTGGTTGATATTTAAGTTGTGTTGTTATTTTCCTAGTGGTGTTGTGTGAGTCGAACATTCAACACTTCGCCTTATCAAGGACCTAGGGGGATACATTGTGTACAAAGAATGCTTACGGTGGGTTGCTGGAGTGACAGAAACCTAAACCCCAGTTTGCACGCTTTTGCACAAGGGAACAATGGATCACCGATCGTATTGCTATGGTTAGGATTTTGCCTTAATTACTATCTTGTATTTGCGGATGCTTGCAAGGTGTTTAATCATAAGAGTACACTTATCTTAGTCTAGAGGGTGTACTAGCACAGATCCACCCACTCAACACTTATCAACGCAGCACATAGTACCGATACGGAATATGGCGAAAGCACATGACTACCTCTCCCGTGTGTCCTCAAGAACACTTTAGCTTTTATAAGTTTAGTTGCTAGGACTCTCCTTTGCTAAGAAAGGATTGGGCCACTTTTTACTCTCCATTATATTTTACTTTGCTCGCTTTTTACTATCCTGTTACTTATACCAAGAAAACCCCTAAAAAGTTATCTTTCAGTGCTTGCAGTTATCTCCTTACCAAAGTCACTTGCTATTACCTTCTGCTCCTCGTTGGGTTCGACACTCTTACTTATCGAAAACTCTGCAATCGATCCCTTACGTTGAGGGTCATCAAGTAACATTTTCTGGCGCCGTTGCCGGGGAGCGTAGCGGTACTAGTAAGTGAAGCTGGTAAGGAAGTTTTTTTTATATTTCTGTTTTAGTTTTGTTGTTGATGTCTTTGTCCTTATGGACACCCCTACCATTGGATCGTTGTTCTTGGGGAGCCGCCCCACAACTAGGGTAGTTACTCCTGACCCTGCTGAAATTGTGCCTTATAAGATACCATCTGGTATCATCGATTATGTCCTAGCTAATCGCTATGCAGGAGACAGACATCCAGGTGAACACTTGCTATATTTATCACAACTATGTTCATTATTCAAGCTTGCAGGTGTGTCACTGGAGTTCATTATGAACAAATTATTCTCCATATCGCTTACAGACAAAGCTTCATATATGTATACGCTCCTCGATAACTCACATTCTCTGAAATGGGAAGAGCTTATGTCTCTCTTTTATACAAAGTTTTACCCTCTTCATGAAGTTCATCGAGACATGAATTACATCTATAACTTTAGGTCTCGCGAAGGAGAGAGCATCGCTCAAGCTTGGGGGAGACTTAAATCCCTAATGTTCAAATGTACTATCCATAAGCTTCCCAAAGATATTATACTTAAAATTTTTTATGCCAGGCTTTCTCGTCAGGATAAGGAAATGTTGGATGCCTCCTCTAGCGGGGTATTTCAGACAAAGAGCGTTGAAGAAAGATGGGATCTCATCGAAAGGATCCAGAAGAATACTGAAGATTGGGAAATCGATAAAGGTATTGAACCTGCTATAAATTATGAGCATGATTATATTGAGAGCTATGTGAAAACTGATTATTTTAATACCTTTTTCTCTAAGATTGGTCTGGATTCCCATCTAATGATTGATTTTTGTAAGAACTTTGCCCTCATGTTGATTCTTCTAAGGCGAAGAAGGATCAGTACCATAAGCCTTTCAAAGAAGTACCTATTGATATTCACGTTGCTGATCCTATTTTGCCTGCAGTATATATGAACATCCCCCTTTTCCTTCAAGAATAAGGGAGCACTCTTTTGTGACAGGCATCATAAATAAAAGTGAGAAAAGAACAGGCGAACCTGAGGACCAGATCAGAGTCGATCCTCAAGTTGCTATGGTTAAAGATTTAGTTACTAATTATGTTTCAGATTCTATTATAAATTTTTGTGCCGTTTCAACTAACATTGTCACAACCAAGAATAAAAGCCCAATTTCAGGTACACCAGTTGTATCTGTTAAAATAGGAGATCACAATTATTACGGGCTATGCGATCTGGGATCAAGTGCTAGCGCGATTCCTTATTCGCTTTATCAAGAGATCATGGGTTAAATTTCAACCTGTGAACTTGAAGAGATTGATGTCACTATTCGTCTTGCAAACAAAGCTACTATCTCCCCTATTGGGATTGTGAGAGATGTTGAAGTCCTATGCGGAAAGGTAAAGTATCCTACCGACTTTCTCGTACTTGGTTCAGTGCAAGATAGTTTTTGTCCTATTATTTTTGGTAGACCTTTTCTTAGAACTTGTGGAGCTGTTATAGATTGCAAGAAAGGTAAAGTTTCTGTTGAATTCAATGGTGAGCCATATGAATTTAAATTTTCTAAGATCTCCAAGCAGCCTCGTGGTACTGAATTACCTAGTGATGATAAAATTATTGAAAGTATTGCTTCTATTGCTATTCCCCCTAATGATCCTTTGCAGCAATACATGGAGGACCACGAGAATGATACTCATATGCAGGAAAGAAATGAAATTGACGAAATCTTCTTAAGAAAACCTGCTATCCTAAAGCGCAACCTTCCGGTTGAACCTTTAGGAATTCTATCCAAACCAAAGGAAGACCCGGTGTTTGATCTCAAACCTCTTCCCGATACGCTCAAGTATGCTTATTTAGATAAAAAGAAAGTATATCCTGTCATTATCAACTCTAACCTTTCAGGATATGAAGAAGAGCGATTATTGGAGGTACTACGTAAACACCGTGGTGCAATTGGCTATACCCTTGATGACCTTAAGGGAATCAGTCCATCTATCTGTCAACATACTATCAATCTCGAGCCCGATGCTAAACCTGTTGTTGACCATCATCGACGGTTGAACCCAAAGATGATGGATGTTGTGAGGACCGAAATCCTCAAGCTTCTAGCCACAGGTATTATCTACCCTATAGCCGATAGTAAATGGGTAAGTCCAGTTCATAGTGTTCCTAAGAAAGGAGGGACAACTATAGTCCCTAATGATAAGAATGAACTAATACCTTAGAGAATTATTATTGGATATAGAATGTGTATTGATTACAGGAAGTTGAACAAGGCAACTAGGAAGGACCACTACCCGGTGCCCTTTATTGATCAGATGCTTGAGAGGCTGTCCAAAAACACCCACTTTTGCTATCTTGATGGGTATTCAGGCTTCTCTCAAATTCATGTTAACACTGCCGATCAAGAGAAGACCACCTTCACTTGTCCTTACGGTACTTATGCTTATAGGCGTATGCCTTTTGGTTTATGCAATGCCCCTGCTACTTTTCAGAGATGTATGTCTGCAATATTTCATGGTTTCTGTGAGGAGATTGTGGAAGTCTTCATGGACGATTTCTCCGTCTATGGAACTTCCTTTGACCACTGTCTCCACAATCTTAATAAAGTTTTGCAGAGATGCGAGGATACAAACTTAGTTCTAAACTGGGAAAAGTGTCACTTCATGGTTAACGAAGGGATCGTGCTTGGCCACAAGATTTCCGAGAGGGGAATTGAAGTGGACAAGGCGAAAATTGAAGCTATCGAAAGGATGCCCTATCCAAGGGACATTAAAGGTATTCGTAGTTTTCTCGGTCATGCTGGTTTCTATAGAAGGTTTATTAAAGACTTTTCTAAGACCTCGAGACCCCTCACTAATCTCCTCAAGAAGGATGTTCCTTTTGTATTTGATGAAGATTGTAAGGAGGCTTTCGAAGTTCTTAAGAAAGCTTTAATAACCGCTCCTATAGTACAACCGCCTGACTGGAGTTTTCCCTTTGAAATTATGTGTGATGCTAGTGATTTTGCTGTTGGAGCTGTTTTAGGACAAAGGGTTGATAAAAAGTTGAATGTTATATATTATGCTAGTAAGACCCTTGATAGTGCTCAAAATAACTATGCTACTACTGAGAAGGAATTCTTAGCAGTAGTGTTTGCTTGTGACAAGTTTAGGCAGTATATTGTTGATTCTAAAGTTATTATTCATACTAACCATGCTGCCATTAAGTATCTTATGACGAAGAAGGATGCCAAACCAAGGCTCATCAGGTGGGTACTCCTTCTTTAAGAATTTGATTTGCAGATTTTTGATAGAAAAGGAGCAGACAACCCGGTAGCGGACATTCTTTCAAGGATGGAAGATATACCACATGATCCCATCCCAGTCAACGACAGTTTTCCAGACGAACAACTTGTCGTTGTTAAAGTACAATCTCTTTCCGATCCTTGGTTTGCAGATTATGCTAATTTTATCGTTGCAAAGTATTTGCCTCCAGGTTTAACATTTCAGCAAAGGAAGAAGTTATTCCATGATTTGAGGCATTACTTTTGGGATGACCCACATCTTTTCAAAGAAGGTCCAGACGGGATCGTGAGAAGATGCATACCGGAACACGAGCAGAAGGACATTCTCAAGCAATGTCACGATAGTCCCTATGGAGGACATCACGCCGGTGAGAGAACCGCACATAAGGTTCTCCAATCAGGTTTTTATTGGCCTACTCTCTTTAAAGATGCTAGAAATTATGTTTTAGCCTGTGATAAATGTCAGAGAGTTGGTAATATTAGTAGAAGGAATGAGATGCCTATGAATTACTCACTAGTGATTGAGCCTTTTGATTGCTGGGGTTTTGATTTTATGGGTCCTTTTCCTTCTTCGCACAAGTACACTCACATTTTAGTTGCTGTTGATTATGTAACCAAGTGGGTTGAAGCAATCCCCACTGAGAGTGCTGATCACAAAACATCTTTGAAAATGTTCAAAGATGTAATTTTCCCTAGGTTTGGTGTACCTAGGTATCTCATGACTGATGGAGGATCACACTTCACGCATGGAGATTTTAGGAAAGCTCTAGCCAAGTACGATGTCAATCATAGAATTGCGTCACCGTACCATCCTCAAACTAGTGGGAAAGTTGAGCTCACCAATAGAGAGATCAAGTTGATCTTGCAAAAGACAGTTAACAGAAATAGGAAGGACTGGTCAAATAAGTTAGGAGATGCTTTGTGGGCGTATAGAACTGCTTACAAAAACCCCATGGGCATGTCTCCCTATAAAATGGTCTATGGCAAAGCTTGTCATTTGCCATTAGAGTTAGAGCACAAAGCTTTCTGGGCTGTTAGAGAGCTTAATGCTAACCCAAAGTTAGCTGGTGAAAAGCGTCTCATGAACTTGACTTCCCTAGATGAGTGGAGAAGTGAAGCTTACGAGAGCGCTAAAATGTTCAAGGAAAAGGTAAAGAAGTGGCATGACAGGAGGATTCTGAAACGTGAATTTAATGTTGGTGATAAAGTTTTATTGTTTAGATCCCGTTTCAGGTTTTCTCCAGGTAAACTACTTTCCAGGTGGGAAGGGCCATTTCATATCGAAGAAGTCTACCGGTCTGGTGCAATCAAGATTAACAATTTTGAAGGCACCAAACCTCAAGTTGTGAATGGGCAAAGACTCAAGCATTACATGGCGAGAGATCCCGTCAATGTTGATGTAAATATAATATGCACAACAACTCATGAAGAACACGTTGCAGCCCTGTTTCAGACACCGACAGAAACAGAATAAGAAAAGGTATGTATTACGGTAAGGAAACATCGCGAACCGCCATAAAAGTTCCATATTATGAGTTTTTGCAAAATAAGGAAAATTCAAAGCCTAAGCGGAGCCGGAGAGGAGCTCTAGGGGGCCCAGGTGCCCCCTAGCGCGCCCTACCTCCTGGCCGCTCCGGGAGGCCGCCTGGGCACCCAGGAGTCCGTCTCCGACCCCACTTTGGCTCGTTACCTTCCTTTTGTTGCAGAAATTTTTGCTATATATTTGCCCGGATCGTTCCGGCAACGTATCTCGCGATTTCGTGTGTTTTCTCTTCGATCTGTTTCTTCCAGGGGAAAAAGCTATTGTTAGAGATGTCTTCTTGTGGCTCAAGTGGAGAGGACTTCATGGGATGGCTTCTACGTGAAGTTCAGAAAGATCTCAACCAAGGGAAATACATAGATTGGGCCACAGAAGAAGAAATCGCTGCAAGGCGAGCAGAGATGGAGCGTTCCGTGAGAAAAGAAGTCAAGATTATCACCGCCCAGCAACCAGGGGGTCCATCAACACAAGGAGGAAGATCAAGCAACCCCATCATGGTGGGGAGTGTCCAACCTTATTATGATCTTTCTCTTAACCTTTCAGGAATGGCCCCTACACTTGAAGATCAACGTACGATTTCTACCATCTCCGAAGCCTACCGCATCACCAATCAACTGTGTGAAGATTTCCGTGTACTAAAGGTGCAAGTGGAGATTTTGGAGAAGGAAAACCAAACCCTTCGTCGTGTCATCAAAGATTTTAAGAATCAACAACAACAAGAATGAGGAGTGAATCTCCTCGGGTAATGGCATCCCCTTAGCTTGTTCCAAGCTTGGGGGAGTGCCGGGTATCTTTATCTTTATCCTAGTCTTTTAGAGTCAAGTAGAGTCGTATCATGTCTAGGGAGTTTATTATATGAAATAGGTGTTTGCATCAAGGTCTATCACTCCGTCTGTGGAGAGATTGTATCCGTGAGTGTGGAGTCGTCTATAATGGAATATTAATGAGAAGTCTATTGGTTTCTTCGCTGCACTCGATATTCTCTTCACGCAATCGGCCTCATATGACGATTCTTATGGGTAGTATTGACCTTATATCAGGTATGGCTTTGAAAACTTTATTTAATTTTTGCAAACATAGCTTTGGTCTTGACAACATGCATGTTTTCAAAAGTAGCGACATAGCCAAAACCTTTATGTTATTATGCTTGAAGTGTTATGTTGACAAGTAAGACAACTTGATGTGTTATGCTTACCTTAATGTTTATGCCTTATATGTTTTGCATCTGAATTAGCATCAATTGTCTGTTCTCTCAAAGCCTTTGCTAGCCAAACTCTTTGCCAAGTACATTTCTTCTTGTGCATCCATACCCTAAAACCATTACCTTCCATTTGAGTCCACCATACCTTCCTATTCGTGGTATTCCCCTACCACTCCTATAAGTATAGAACTTATGTGCTATCCTTAAATGTTCAAAATCTTCTGTTTTGTGCCTCTTGTTTAGCTCATGAGGAAGTAGTAGGTAATTCATGATCTTCTTAAGTTGGACAAGTTTTACCCCGTGATTGCATGTCTAATCAGCAAACCCATAATACGAGGAGGAACTGGCATGAGTGCGCCCAGCTCGAAAGATAATATAACAAACAAACCCTCCTTCACGCTTGGTCTATGAGAAATCAGAAACTTTGGCAGTGATAAACAAAGGAGATTAAGGGGATGTGATCGTCCTCACTTGGGAGCCGTTCCTCGAAACTTGTCCATCTTGAGAAGTAATTGAGCTATCTATTAGCATTCGTTGACAAACTATGCACCGTCCCAAACTCTATTTTTATTCTGTTGGATTTAAGGATAGCACATGAGTTTTCCCCGCTTGCCCTTAACAAGGCCTTTCTTCCACCTTCTTGTTGAGTCAGTTGTCCCACTTCCTTCTTTTCCCTAAGAGAACAGACATTTGATGTTGATGAGGATTCATCCTTATAAAGCTGCATTAAGTTTTGCCATGCCATATCCTTGTTGACATTATCTTTTGATAAGTAAGTTGTTTGCGAAAGCTTTTGCCTAGCAAGCATCTTCCTTTGTGTTAGCATTTGCACTTCATGACTATTAACATGTCCTTTCAAAAGCTTCAAATTGTTTTTAGTTGTCCTTTGACCAAGGTTATGTTTACCATAATTTGATGAGTTTTCTCAGCCCTACTTTTGATTATAATTGTTATTACTTTCTCATAAGGGCCTTATGAGTTGAGGTTGCTGTTGAGGATGCTTGAGTTTGATGAAGGAACCTTGATGCTTCTTTTCCGTATTTTATTTATCGACACTTCACTCTCTAAACTTGTGGACAGGTTTACCGAGCTCAGTATTCGCTTGGGGACAAGCGAGGTTTAAGCTTGGGGGAGTTGATACGTCCAAAATGCATCACTATTTTATATAGTAATTCTTTCTTATTCATTGATATATTTCATGATATGATGCTATTATTATGTTGTTTTGGCTTATTTTACATAGTTTGCAACTTTCCGGTGCCGAAGCAGCCGACGCAGGATTCAGCGGTAAAAAGTGGACGCTGAGTTGCTGAAGAAGAACACCTCCAAATTACCTGAAAATCGACGGAGGCTGTTTTCCAGAAGGATCACGAAGACACACAAAAAAGCGACCAGAGGGGGGCCACAGGGTGCCCAGGCGGCCACCTGGCGCAGGCCCACCCCTGGCCGCGCCGAGAGGGTGCCTGGACCCCCGGGGCCACTCCAGGCTCCCCCCTCTGGCCTATATACTCCTCGTGATCCAAAAACCCTAAAAGGAGGAGAGTTTCCGGAGTTCCGCCGCCGCTCCGTGGAGGAAACCTACAGAGAAGAAAAGCCATCTCTGGCGGGCAGATTCCGCCGGGGAGAACACCTCCCGGAAGGGGAGATCGTCGCCATCGTCATCACCATCGTCACGGGCATCATCGAGATCATCATCAACATCATCCCCATCATCAGCACCATCTCCACCTCCATCCAATCTTGTCTCACAATTGCAACTCGTGTTGTAATCCGTACTATCTATCCTCTCTACTTTATCGGTGTTGATTACTACTTTGTGGTGAATGCTATTGAGTTTTGTTGGAGAAATATTATTGTGTTCAGATTGTTTATCATCTATTTATCCCCACTGATCATGATCTCTTTTATGTCTTGTGAGTAGTTACTTTAGTTCTTGAGGACATGGGAGAAGTCTAGTTGCTAGTAATCATATGATGTTGAAGTAATATGTGTTGGTTGACATTTAAGTTGTGTTGTTATTTTCCTAGTGGTGTTGTGTGAGTCGAACACTCAACACTTCGCCTTATCAAGGACCTAGGGGGATACATTGTGTACAAAGAATGCTTACGGTGGGTTGCCGGAGTGGCAGAAACCTAAACCCCAGTTTGCACGCTTTTGCACAAGGGAACAATGGATCACCGATCGTATTGCTATGGTTAGGCTTTTGCCTTAATTACTATCTTGTATTTGCGAATGCTTGCAA
Source organism: Bromus sterilis (assembly GCA_950022295.1). Lineage (NCBI taxonomy): Eukaryota > Viridiplantae > Streptophyta > Magnoliopsida > Poales > Poaceae > Bromus > Bromus sterilis. The sequence goes on along the minus strand of OX465596.1, from coordinate 336,969,023 downwards.
GGTGTTTAATCATAAGAGTACACTTATCTTAGTCTAGAGGGTGTACTAGCACAGATCCACCCACTCAGCACTTATCAACACAGCACATAGTACCGATACGGAATATGGCGAAAGCACATGACTACCTACCCCGTGTGTCCTCAAGAACACTTTAGCTTTTATAAGTTTAGTTGCTAGGCCTCTACTTTGCTAAGAAAGGATTGGGCCACTTTTTACTCTCCAGTATCTTTTACTTTGCTCGCTTTTTACTATCCTGTTACTTATACCAAGAAAACCCCTAAAAAGTTATCTTTCAGTGCTTGCAGTTATCTCCTTACCAAAGTCACTTGCTATTACCTTCTGCTCCTCGTTGGGTTCGACACTCTTACTTATCGAAACCGCTGCAATCGATCCCTTACGTTGAGGGTCATTAGGCCTCATACTCGGCTTCGTTATTTGTTGCTGGGAAATGGATTTGGAGGACGTATCTCATCTCGTCCTTCCTTGGTGAAACCAGTAACACTCCTGCCCCTGCCCCGTGCAGCATCTTGGACCCATCAAAGAACATCGTCCAATGCTCTGGTGTTGGCTGTGGGGGGTGTTGGACCTCAATCCACTCGGCCAGGAAATCCACCAGTGCTTGTGACTTGATTGCTTTTTTAGCTTGGTAATTGAGGTCAAAGGGTAGTAGGTCCAAACTCCATTTTGCTATTTTGCCTGTTGAGTATCTGTTGTTCATAATTTCTGCCAGGGGAGCATCAGAAACCACTGTGATGGAATGATCCTGGAAGTAATGTGCGAGCTTCTGTGATGCCAAGTAAATTCCCATTGCCAGCTTCTGGTAGTGGGGATATCTCTGCTTGGATGGTGTGAGGATTTCGGAGATGTAGTACACCGGTCTTTGTACCTTTTGTGATTTTACTTCTTCTTCCCTTTCCACCACTATGGCTACGCTGACAACTCGGCTTGTGGCTGCAATGTATAACAAGAGTGGCTCTTTTTCTTGGGGTGCTGCCAGGACTGGCCGAGTTGACAATTGCTTTTTGTGTTCTTCGAACGCCATTTGAGATTCCTCTGTCCAGACGAAATTTGGCGATTTTTTCATGAGTTGGTAGAGAGGTAGGGCTTTCTCTCCCAATCTGGAGATGAACCAACTTAGTGCTGCGAGACAACCTGTCAATTTTTGGATGTCTCGGGGCTGCTTGGGAGGCTTCATGTTTTGAATTTCCGCGATTTTTTCCGGGTTGGCTTCTATCCCTCGCTCGGGGACCATGAATCCGAGTAACTTCCCTGCTGGCACACCAAAAATGCATTTTTCAGGATTGAGCCTGAGGCTGTAGGCTCGGAGGCTCTGAAAAGTTTCGGCTAAGTCGGCTAGTAAACTACTTCCTTTAACCGACTTGATCACGATGTCATCCACATAGACCTCCACATTTTTGCCGATTTGCCAGATTAAGCAATTCTGCATCATGCGTTGGTACGTGGCACCTGCGTTTCTTAGTCGGAATGGCATCGAGATATAACAAAAACATCCGAATGGGGTTATGAATGTTGTTTTAAGCTCATCTCGTTCGTATAGTCGGATTTGATGGTAACCCGAGTATGCATCAAGGAAACATAATCTCTCGCAACCTGATGTGGAGTCCACAATCTGGTCAATGCGAGGAAGAGGGAAATGGTCTTTCGGAAAAACTTTATTGATATGACGAAAATCAACGCAAGTTCTCCAAGATTTATCTTTCTTCGGAACCATTACAGGATTTGCTAACCACTCGGAGTGGAAGATTTCCCTAATGAATCCGGCTGCTAATATTCTAGCTATCTCTTGTCCGATGGCCTTCCTTTTCTCGGAGGAAAACCGTCGGAGGGACTCTTTCACCGGTCTTGCTTTCGGATCCACGTGTAACTTGTGCTCGACCAACTCCCTTGGGACTCCAGGCATATCGGCAGGCTTCCATGCGAAGATGTCCCAATTCTCATAGAGGAAGTTGACGAGCTCGAGTTCCTATTGAGGATCCAAATCGGTGGCAATGTTGGTGTATTTGTCCTTATCTATGGGATGTATCTGTACCCTCTTGATCTCTCCGCCTGACTCGAATGAAGATGTCTTCTTCGGCTGCAGCAACTCGACGGGTCAGCAGCTTTTTTGTACTCGGCTAGCTCGACCTCAGCCATTTGCTGATCAGCTATCAGGGACCCCTTCTGCAGCAGTTCTTCGGCTTGCTTGTAGTCTCCCGAGACAGTGATCACGCCGTGCGGGCCAGGCATCTTTAGCTTCAGATAAATGTAACAGGGGATGACCATGAATTTTGCATAGGCCGGCCTTCCGAGTAAGGCATGGTATGCACTCGGGAAGTCCGCTACTTCGAAGGTGATATTTTCTTTCCGGAAGTTACTCGGAGTACCAAAGACCACATTGAGGGAGATCATTCCGAATGAATACGCCTTTTTCCCCGGGATTATCCCATGAAATTCCAGATAGCTTTTGCGGAGCTTGGTCATTGGAATGTTCATGCTTTTCAGCGTGCTTGCATATATGATGTTAATTCCACTGCCACCATCCATCAAAACATTTCTGATCCTGATGTTCCCATTCCCTGTCTACACCAAAGGATCCACAATCGGAGCATGCCTTCCCGGGTGAGGGATGTGAGGAGGGTGATCCGAGTGGTCGAAAGTGATTGGGACGTCGGCCCACTTCATGTAACTCGGAACTGCCGGAGCTGCCGAGTTGACTTCTCTGAACCGTATCTTTTCTACCCTCTTCGATTCTCGTCCTGCAAAGATGACCAGTACTCCGTCTTCTCTTGGGAAGCCTTCGCTGTCCAGTTCGGGGCTGGGCGCTTTCTTTTTTCCGTTGTCCTTATCCTGCTGAGGACCTGTCCTTGCGTTCTGGGCCGCTCTCTTGATCAGGCCGCATTGCCGAGCTGTATGCTTTGGGATAACCAATTTTCCCTCGGCGTCTCGGGTGGTGCGGAGAGGACAAGGTTGATCCAGAATTTCATCATCATTGGACGGCTTTTTCTGCCGAGGTTGCCATTCCTTTCGTGCCTGACCCTTGCCATGAAGGCCAGAAGCGTTTGCTGCAGCCACCAGCTCTGCGTCCGTTGGGGCGTCCTCTGCCTTTCGCTTGTTGTTGCCTGCGGTCTTCTGCTTCGGTTTCGGTGCCGAGTTGCCGCCTCCTCTATGCTGTTGGTTCTTCTGCCGGATCTCCTCCTCACCGTTGGCATACTTGTTCGCTATTTCCATCAGCTTCCCAAGTGAGGTGATGTGTGGTGATCTGGCCAGCTTGAGACTCTCCCTATACTTGACCCCTTGTTTGAAGGCTTGAATGGCCTGGAACTCGGAGACGCCTTCAACCGAGTTGTGGAGTGTGATCCATCTCTGGATGTAGTCCCGAGTGGACTCGTTGTTGCCCTGGACACATAATTGCAGCTCGGTTAGGCCTCCGGGTCTCTTGTAGGTCCCTTCAAAATTCTTGATGAACACTTTCTCGAGGTCTTCCCAAACCCAGATGCTACTCGGGGGGAGCTGATTCAGCCATGCCCGAGATGAGCCTTCTAGCATCAACGGTAGGTGCATCATGGATATCTCGTCCCCGCCCCCTCCGATTTGCACGGCTATTCTATAATCATCCAACCATGTTTGGGGTTTAGCATCACCTCGGTACTTATCCACCCCTTGATCTATCCTGAAGTGGGGCAAAATAGGGGTAGACCGAATCCTTTCACTGAAGCAAACCGTCCCTGTGGCCATTGAGGGCCGAGCCTGATCCTGGCGATGTGATCTGGCGCGGTCGACTCGGCTCTGTACTAGATGGCTTTGGGCGTCGTCTTCAATATCAAAATAACGGTCGTCTCGGTGCCGAGGGAACTCCTCTCTCCGTGGTGCGGGCTGTCCCGTCCCGCGAACTTCTGTCCTCCCGTGATCTTCATGTCTATGCTGCTCTTGGCGGCGACCTCGGGGTTCATCTCTGCGCCGGGGCGAGTTGTTCTTGCTCCTCCGTGCTTCCCCATAGGGCGTGTGCACCGATAGTGACGTCCTTGCAGGGGGGACTTGGGAATGAATACGCTGTTGTGATTGACTGACAGCAGCGTTTTGATCGACCGCGGCTTGCAACAAGAATGCCAGGTGTTGGATTTCCTCTGCCGCCGATCCACTGGGCTGCAGAGAGTTAGCAATCCGAGTTACCGCTATGAGATTCTCTACTGGGGTACCCATAGCCCGGAAAGGTTCTCAGCCTGGGCCTCGCAGTTGCCGACTCGTTCTGCTTTGCCTGAGCCGAGCTACCTCCCGAGCTTGACGCTCTAAAGTGTTTTCTAGCTCAGCCAGGCGCTCTCGCTCAACCAAATTAGTTAATCTGGCTGCCTCCAGACCTCGCCCTTCTGGAGTGCTTGTGTCAATGGGGGTGTTTAGCAGCCGCTCCACCTCTTATGCTTCTTCCCGCTCCTCCCGAGTAAGGGGGCGGGGTTGTCGACTCTACTCTCCGAGCTCTAACCTTCGGAAAGCGGATACACGTCGGGTCGGCTCCAGAGCACCAGCCCTGGATGGGATGTTAGCTTCATCTCGGGCGTGATTGTCCCTAGCTGGCGATGGTTGAGAGGGCGGAGTCTCAGCCATGCACACTTCTGCAACCGTGACTGGGGCGTCGCTGCTGCCTTCTTGCTCGGCGCCTGACTCGGGGTCAGATGCCGCCATGCATTCTTCTTCGACCGAGTCGAACATAGGCAAGAGCGATGTTGTCGAGCCTTCTCTTGCGATCAGTTCGTCTAGGGCCTTCTGGGCTGACTCCACCGAGTCAATGACTGCCACCTGCTGAATCTTGACCGGTTTCCCACGATGATGAACGCGCGGGCGGCCCGAGCGCTTCTTCTTGTGGCGGACAGATAACGGTGCGGGTGCTTGGCGATGGGCCGACAGTTGGAGGCGCAGGGCCCCCGACTCGTCAGCTCGGAAGTGGACGCTACCTCTTGAGGGCAACAATTGTTCTTGGAGGGGGGGAATCCACCAACCAGGGCGAATCATCAGCCATGAAAGCTAACGATCCGAAATGGAAAACCTCTCCAACGATGAGCTCGGGGCCGTGAATCGATGAAGAGGATGAGAAAAATGCCATCTCTACGATTCCTGATCAACTCAGCCCCACGGTGGGCGCCAACTGTCGTGGATATAATCCTGACAATAGATATAGGGGTATGAACGGAGCTAAATGAATCTGTACGTAGAGAGGGTTGACGCAAGAGGATTATACAGGTTAGGCCTCTCCGTAGAGATAAAAACCTTAGTCCTGTCCCAGGCTAACTGGGGTGTTCTTTCTTCAGAAATACTGAGAGAATGGAGAATGTTGCGCGTGCCCACGCCGGAGGGGAGGGGGGGGATTATATAGAGTGCGCCCCTGCCCTCTTAATGCCTCGGCTTAAATGGGTCTTAATTACAAGATTGAATGCGTACTTAAATACAGAAACGGTCTGCCCATTACTACTAATAAAGGAGAAGAAACGCACGCGGTATTGAATGCTTCATGTCCGTTGTGTTCCTGTCTTCCGAGTAGGGGAGGACTCGCCGATTGCTTCCGAGTGTCGATCTACTCGGATCTTGCTGGACTTCCGAGTAGACGTGTATTCGGAAGTGGTTTCTGATCTCCGAATGACTTGTTACTCGGAGATTGTTGATGCTCCATGTTTTTTACTGGTCTTATTTTGTTTGGGAGTATTTGTAGAACCAAGGGCTTAAGGGTACCCCTTGGTTTACCTTGCCTAGGGGTATGCCTTTAGTATTAACACGACAACACCCTCGTCCCGAAAACCCTCGAGGAGAAGCCCGCATCACGAATTACCTCTTTGTTCCGCCACTGCCACGCTTCCAAGATCGGGAGCGCCAGAAGACCTCTTCCCGGCACCCTGCCAGAGGGAGGATTGACCTCCGGGAGTTTCTCCACCACCATGGGCGCTTCCCGGATGTGCCGTGAGTAGTCCCCCTTGGACCATGGGTCAGTTACCAGTAGCTATGTGATGTCTTCTTGATGCCGACTCCTCGTTGGTTACCACAAGCGGAAGGTTGAGATGTAGCGTAGTGTAATTTCCCTCAGTTAAGATACCAAGGTTTGTCTCCCGTAGGATTCCGGAAATGACAAGTAGGTGGTTTGGCAAGTGAGGCGCCGTATCACTTGCTTCGCCTGAACCTGCACACAAATACAAATAACTCTGCTCCCAACGAGTACATAGAGGTTTTCAATCTCTCCGGCCTTGTTGTTTACAAAGGGTCAAACGTAACAGAAGGTAGTGATAGCTAAACTGGAAAGTAAAAACAGGAAGTAAATTGAGTGTGTAACAGTGGTGGAAATATGGACCGGGGTCCCATGATATTCACTAGTGATGTCTCTCTCCCAACAGACGATAAAACTGCCATGCGAGCTAAACAAATCACAGCTGGGCAATTGACAGGATTAAAAACGCACCGCAATGCTAACTGTAGCGACCCGGACCCGAAGGGATCCAAGTCTACTGTGCTATCCCTGGATCAGTATGCTAGCACACACAGGTACTCGATGAAATACCATAGTATCACATGTCATAAATTAACGTAAATACATGGTATTTATTACCTTACAGCCCTTAGGCTAGAATACACAGCAGAACAATCAATATATAAGTGGAGTCCCATCAACGCCAACGGCAAAGTTGAGTGTAGACTTCACGACCCTATATCGTATCACTTACTCGTCGTATTTAATCTTGCAACACCGAAGGTTACAGCCCGACAACGGGTCAGTACATTTGAATGTACGGCAAATCATATCCCAGAAAGAAGTAAATTTCCTACAATACATGCAATTTGGCTGGTGGAGCTTCTACATTTATTTTTGCAAAAAGCTAATTTTCCCTATAGAATAATAATAACTAAGTTCTACAATAGCATACGATTGAGATGGGAACCCCCACTCAATCTATCCCAAAGTGATTAAACCAATCAGTTAATTAAAGATGATGAGACAAATCAATATTACCACATCTAGTCGCTCAAATTGTCCATAACCGGGACACGGCTAATCGATTAGTTTTACACTCTGCAGAGGTTTGTACACTTTTCCCCACAAGACTCGATCGCCTCCTTTGTAGTTCGTCACACTGCATGGTGTATGACAACCGGAAGATCGAGACATGGTCTTTCAGAAGAGTTTCCCTTACTCCGGTAGCACCCATCCCACCTACTCACAACTACTTTCATAGCGCTACCTAGTAAGAGTCCCTACAACTGATCAACCAAGCCAGAGCCCATAGTAGCTTGTGGCTGCACACGTAAGCTTCTAGGTATGTCAATACAAACAGTCCCTTTGAGCCTGGGTGGCTTTCCGCAGTCATCACTGGCCACCCCCAGGATGCTCGCAACCATCCCACCCAGGTAGTCATTAACTTTATCTTGGTCCTAATTACTACTTTATCACTCATACCTCATAATGACTCACTTCCCAATCCACGTCTACTTAGCATAGCAATATCATAGTATACGATGGTAACAAAGATGTAAGGATCAGACCTACCTCAATGAACTACTGGGTGTAATAGCATAGTACAACCTATCATGCAATCTAAAGAAGAGGAACTAATGCATTAAAACATAGGTAATAGGGAATATGATCAAAAGATATGACTTGCCTTGAATCTTGATGAAGTTATTCGCGCTCACAATTTCGACAATTCTACTCGTCACACTCCGAGCAATCTATCTTAACCAAGCAAACAAGGTTGCACACAATAAATCAACAATCCAAAAGAAAGCAAACAAATTTTTATTTTTTTTGAAACTCCAAAAGAAAAATCAAATAAAATATTTTGAAAACCGATCATGATTGACTTCAAAAGTGGGTTGCAAAGTGTCTAGAATATAGGGTTTAGCTAGGGTTTCCGTTTGCGAAAAGAATCAATCAAATCCGAGTTGTAAAATAAGAGATACGATCAAAAGAAACTTGAATTTGAATCTGATCAGATCTGATTATTTTCGAAAATCACAAATAAAAGTTTTGGGTGCTACTGGATAGAGGATTCCGAAAGAAAACCGTGGGCTTTGGAATCACGCAAAACGGATCTACGAGTAAAAAGATATTACTAGAACGGTTTTGCATAGGATTTAGGAATTTTTTTGCAAACGGAAAAAATAATAATTTTATCAAAACTTGGATCTACAGTACACAATATTTAGAGGGTTTTAAAACAACGATTTTCCACTGATTTCGTCTAAAACGGAGCAACGGATAAAAAGTTACGGCGCTTTTACTAACCGTGACGTGTAGATTAGACGCGACGAAGACGACAACTCCGACGATCTTTGGCATCAACGAGGACGTCTAGGATGTAAGGCTTGATTAGAAGATCACAACGGTGGTGGTGATGATCTCCAACGTCGTCCGTACGGGCGTGGCAACGCGGTGAACCGAGCGCGCTCCGATGAACTCCCGCGGTACGCGTACAATTTGGGGATCAATCTTGCGCAAGAAAAGAAGAGGCAAAAGATGTCAATTAGAAGCACAACGAAGAGAGGATTCGGTCTGCAAAATTTGGAGTCAAGGGGAGGCTCACCGGTGACGAAATTCGTCCAACAATGGAGCTCCGTTGGACCTAGATCTACCCCGAAATTAGCTCGATTTGGAACGGTTTGCTGCGAAATTTTGTAGGGTATCGATGGAGGGGATTATGGGGTATTTATTAGACAAGATTGCTTGGCAAAAGGGCAACCGAAGATGGAATCCCGAGCGGACACGGCGAGCGGCGCCGCATACAGAGTCCGGCTGGACTCTGTGTTGCTTTCGCTTGGAGAAGAACGAGTGTGCCCACGTACGGACGCTGGCTGGGCCACGCTGGCCTGGCGGCCTGCTCGCCTCGCACGGTCGGCCGGCTGGCCGCTGGCTGGTACGGCTGGGCCGGCCTCGGCCCGGCTAGCGCGCCCGTTTTTTTTTTACGAATTTGTTTTATAAAATAAATATATATATAGAGGTATTTTTAATATAATAAAAGTATTCCAAAAAAAATAACAACTTATATTTTTAAAATAATAAAAATACGTAAAACGTAATTACGTTTATATATATACGTACTTTTCTGAAACTTTAAAAAGTTTTATAAAATAAAATATAAATCGGAAAAATACGAAATAAATTTCTAAAATCTTAGAAAAACGTAAATAATATTTTCAATAAGTTATTTATACAAAATAAAATAAAGAAAAACTTCATTCAAGAAATTCAAATAAATTCGAAGCAAGGTTTTAAATCATTTTCAATAAAAGTATTCAAAATAAGATTCCTCATTTAATTTTTATTTAAAAAAATAAATAAAAGTATTCAAAATAAGATTCAATAAAATAAAAATGAAAACTTTTATTTGAAATATTTCCCAACTTTGTTTTATTTATTGAAGGAGTCATATTACCTTCTCTCTATTTTTATTTGTTGGATTTGTTTTTAAATAATAAATGTAAAAGAAAAAAAAGAATATTAGGGAAAGTCATTTTATTCTCTCTCATTTTAATATTCATTAAAACTGGAAAAGTTTCAGATCCTAGTCTATCTCACACAGATCAATTTCACACAAATCAAGCAAGACAATCATAATTATAACATTCCAAAATTTAGAATTTTGGGATGTTACACTAACTATGCTACAAAGAAAGGAAGAGGATCAAAAGCATTGGCGGTATGCCAAAATAAGTAGACCGAAATCCATCTGCATCTACTACTAATCATCCACCTTGAGATATCTATCCAGAACATCTCGCTGGTATTAAGTTGCGAGCAGCACCCAAAGTGTAAACCCAAAGCAACAAACAACTGCATTAAAAGAACTTTGCATAAAGTAAACAATCCTTGCAACCGCGGTTACAAGCATCGTTGTTTTCTTCCTTGTGGCAACAACACGTCCTCTAGACTCATGTTTCTGTCACTCAAGCTAGTCATCAGGGGGCATGAACCCACAATCAAGCATAACACACCCTCTTGGAGTCACTACCTACTACTTGGCCAAATCAATAAAAAACAACGAAGAACATGCAAGAATTACTCAAGAACAAAAATATAAAAGATAAGAACCAAATATATTACTCAATCACAATCTGAACATAGTCTCATTATCCATCAAATCTCAGCAAACTCAGCATAGCAACAGAAGAAAGAATTATATATGTGCCTTGATCATGTAGGGCATCTCACAAGGTCTAATCCATGAAGAACAAAGAGGGGAGGATAACATCACATAGCTACTGATCATGGACCCGTGGTCCAAGGTGGACTACTCACGGATCATCTGGGAAGCGTCCATGGTGGTGAAGAAGCTCCCGGAGGTCAATCCTCCCTCCGGCAGGGTGCCCGGAAGAGGTTTGCTGGTGCTCCTGATCTTGGAAGTACGACGGCGGCGGAACAGAGGCGAGATTGCTAAAAGGGGTTCTGTCCTCGAGGGTTTCAGAGGATGAAGAATAAATAGGAGAAGGTGGGCAGCCAGGGGGGCCACCAGGGGTCCAGGCGGCCCCCTGGCGCGGCCCCACGCCTGGCCGCACCGGGAGGGCGCCTAGGGCCCTGGTGGGTCCCCTCTGGCTCCCTTCGGGGCACCGGAAGCTTCCGAAGTGTTGATTTTTTTATTGGATTTTGCCGAAATTTTTGGAGCATCTAGTATATCTAAACTAGAAGAATACCCCGCGCGTTGCCGCGGAAATTTTTATAAAAACTCTACAATGTAAATTGGAAGGGTATAAAATTCATGTAAATGAAATTGGATGACATTGATAAATTATTGAATACAATAATGAGTGTTGTGGATAGCTTGCATGTTGAGATAGATACCAATGCATGTTAGTTGAATTTGTTAGTGGATGTCATCGTGAAATGATTGGATACAATAGTGGGTGATGTGGATAGCTTGCATGTTGAGATAGATATCCCCAAATGCATGTTAGTTGAATTTGTTAGTGGATGTCATCGTGAAATGATTGGATACAATAGTGGGTGATGTAGATAGCTTGCATGTTGAGATAGATATCCCAAATGCACATTAGTTGAGTTTTGTTGATGACATGGACAAATGATTGGATACAATAGTGGGTGATGTGGATAGCTTGCATGTTGAGATAGACACATTAAATGTATCTTAGTGGGGTTTTGTCTTATAAGAGATATAGATAGGAGCACCCCACTACAAGGAATTCTCTAGCTTCTTAAGCCACATCACCCCAATTAATCCTAGCCATAGATCAAGGCATGCATTATAGGTAGCCATCAGATTCAAAGCAACCTGCACTGTTCACCTTGACACAATGCACATACACTTCAGCACATTATTACTTTCGACTTCCTGAGCCGTGTAATCAATACATTTTGGAAGCCCAAACGAACTGGTTGGCTTCTCCGCTTCCCCTCCTCGTCGCCTTCTTCCCCTTCCCCTTCCCTTTCCCTCCATTATTCACATGCCACCTGTGCCGACTCATGATGCTAATGCCTTTTGATTGTAGCACACAGGGCTGTAGCTATCCCTGCAGGGTTGGCATTCGCGTTGGATTCGTATCATCATCTTGGTGGAAGGATCCATCGATGCAGGGAGCCACGCGGAGATGAATCAGTTTCATGATGTTGGTCTCCTCCGAGCCCTCCCCCCGTCACGGCCTAATTCCAATGGGACATTCTGCTCCATACCTCCTCACATCGGCAGTCTGCCGGCCTCAGCCACGTCTGATGTGGTCATCCCCGTGCAGCCGAGTGAGCCTGTGCGCACGCGTTGCTCTGCTCCATGCCCTTCTCGCGCCGATGGCCGCAGGCATACCATGACCATCCCGGTCACGGACCTGGTTGCAGAGGATGATTTCGGGAAGGAGAAGATCACTGACATCCCCCTACCTTCTCAATCTTGCTATGGACGCCCACAATCCCAACTGAAGAAGAACGTCAATATCTCTTCTTGCCTTCTCCTCATGATTATCCCATCACTTCATGCACCTATCAATATCTCTTCTTGCCTTCTCCTCATGATTATCCCATCACTTCATGCACCTATTAGATGATGTATTTTTGGATTTCTGGTGGGGCTTTGGATAATTAATCTTCTATCTTTTTTGTTGGATTTCCGTGGTCTGCACCTATTAATCTTCTATCTTTTCTGCAGTGCAGACTGCACAGCTCTGATCAAGAATTCAAGATCGGTGTCAACGGTGAACCCAGCCTCCGATTTGTTCTGTTTTGCTTGCAATGCGATTCCCTTAACTTGGTGTTGCGATATGGTGTTCGTATGTTTTTTGGTGCTTGCTGGTAGCTTGAAGGTGCTTCCTAGCTTCACCTGGGAGAGGACGGCGACCTACGGCAACAACTTTTCTGCAGTTTAAGGTCATGTGCTTCTATTGTTCTTCAGTTTTTTTCTAGCGCAAATGTACATGGTGGCTGCTGCAACCCCTGTGCAGCGCAATTCTATGTAGTTCCTCTGATAAGTATGGGTCTGATAATGAATAAGTGCTTCTTGATGTGCAACCTAATCCTAATTCAGAATTTTATATATAACCATCTGACAGGTTTGGTACGTACGAGCCCCATCTTATACAAAATGTTTGATTTTATTTGCACTTCATATTTGATTTTGCACATCTAAGACAGCAAAATCATTTGATTTTTTTCGTGTGCTACATAATCTATCGCATAAGCTTGCTGCAGCTATGCAAAAATTGGGTTAATTATTTTCCTTTGGTGAGAAAAAACATAAGTTAATTGACTTTACAAAGTAATATTTCGTTCATCAATTCAATTGTCACTACTTCCGTTGTAAGGACCATATGTCCATATGCATGGGTCGCCCAACACATAGGAGATTTCTTTTGTTGGGGATAAAAGAAATAGGTTACAAGCTAATATATGTTTATACTGATGCAGTCTATGTCTCAGGTTTGTGACCGTTTATCATAAAGTTCGTCAAATTTATCACTATAGGGTACATACAAGAGTTGATTCATTGTATGTTTCCAGACATTAGTTTGTTGTGTTTTTTTTTCTCATCGCCCAAGATGGCTTAGGAGAATGTCACTTCTTTGTATATAGTGGAATAGTTGAGGTGGATTACTAAATTGCTTCATGTATTCAAATTATAAGTTTTGTAACTCTTTTCTTTCTTTGAAAAGTTAGTTTATAAGACCAAAATTTTCATTCATTTTAGCATGGTTTCCGCAGCAGCGCGCGGGGTATCTTCTAGTTTTTAATATGGGGAAAACCTGAAATAGAAAACAGTAGAAAACAGGAACTGACACTGGGGTGCACTGAGTTAAGAGGTTAGTACAAATATGATCAAAAGTGTATCTAAAGCATAGCAATTTCACACAAAACATGCATGGAACAAGCAGAAATTATAGTTACGTTTGGGACGTATCAACATCCCCAAACTTAATTCCTGCTCGTCCTCGAGTAGGTAAATGATAACAAGCATAATTTCTATGGTGACATGCTAACAACCATATAAGAATTTTTAAATAAAGCAATCAAGGTATGTAATTCAATTAAAGTCATAGCAAGCAAGAGTCTATATTAGCATTGAAACAAGCAACATAATAATGTAAAGGTGCAAGAGCTTTCGCTGTCCGTGACTCGAATGTCTTCAGATGATGTTTGCGTGCAAGAAATGGAGGATGGGAATATGAGAAAAAATAATTAGCTCTTGAGAACTCAATCTACTAAAGTTTCACACTTAGTCTTCTTTGGAATCTTATCTTGACTCGTCCCCAAACCACTAGCCAGGTACAAGTCAATTTGATCCTCTCCCTTTCGATATTTTGAGAACTAATGCAATGGATGAGCGTAAGCATGAAACTTGACACTTAGGATGAAAAAGAGAGAGAGATGGTGGAGGAGGAAGACAAAAAAGGTGTGAAAGGCTCACATCAATGAGGACAATCATAGGCGAGAGAAGCCAAATATGATGCGAGGAGTAGGAATTGCCATGCAACGGATGCACATATGAGCTAAGAAAAGCTCTCCAATGGAACTAGTGGGGGTGCATCCAACTTGCTCGCTCAATAAGACCTAGAGCTCATTTGAGGAGATTCATCATTGGAATATACATGCCAAATTCTATAGTGTGAAGGTCCCCACGTAGCTATATTCATATATGATCATCTCTATGGAGTACAAGGTATAAGAGGGAGTACGAGTGTGGATCTTTCAAAAGAAATAGTAGTGTTGCCCCCTTCTCTCTTTTTATTTCCTTTTTCTCTCTTTTTTCTTCTATTTTTTATATTTTTTTGGTGGCCTCAATGGCTCTTTCTATTTAACTCTCATTTGTCCTCTTTGTGACTGATGACCCTCAACGTAAAGGAATTTATTGCAGCGTTTTCGATAAGTAATAGTGTCGAACCCAACGAGGAGCGAAAGGTATTGATAGGTGATTTTGGACAAGGAATAACTGCAAGCACTGAAAGATAACTTTTTAGGGATTTTCGGTATAAGCAACAATAAGATAAAGACAAGCAAAGTAAATAGCGCTGAGGAGTAGCAAGTGGCCCAATCCTTTTGAGCAAAGGATAAGCCTGGCAACTGAACTTATAAAGACTAAAGCGTTCTTGAGGACACATGGAGAGGTAGTCACGTTCTTTCGCCATACTCCGTATCGATAACAAGTGTTGAGCTAATAAGTGTTGAGTGGGTGGATCTATGCTAGCACACCTTTTAGAATAAGATAAGTGCACTCTTATGATTAAACATCTTGCAAGCATCTGAAAATACAAGATGTAAATTAAGGCAAACCCTAACCACAACAATAAGACCAAGGATCCAGTACTCCCTTGTGCAAAAGTGTGCAAACTGGGGTTCAGGTTTCTGTCACTCCGGCAAACCACCGTAGGCATTCTTAATACACAATGTATTCCCCTAGGTCCTTAAGAAGGCGAAGTGTTGAGTGTTCGACTCACACAACACCACTAGGAAAATAACAACACAACTTAAATATCAAACAACAAAAATTACTTCAACATCATATGACTACTAACAACTAGACTTCTCCATGTCCTCAAGAACTAAAGTAACTACTCACAAGACATAAAAGAGATCATGATCAGAGGTGATAAATATATGATAAAAAATCAAGACATAATGATATTTCTCCAACAAAACTCAATAGCATTCACCACAAAGTAGTAATCAACACCGGTAGAGTAGAAAGGATAGATAGTACGGATTACAACACAAGATAAACTTGTGAGGTGAGATTGGAGGGTGGTGGAGATGGTGCTGATGTTGGGGATGATGTTGATGATGATCTCGATGAAGCCCGTGACGATGGTCATGGCGATGGCGATGGCGATGATCTCCCCTTCCGGGAGGTGATCTCCTCGGCGGAATCTGCCCGCCAGAGAGCCCTTTTCTTCTCTATAGGTTTCCGCCACGGAGTGGCGGCGAAACTCCGTGAAAGCTTCTCTTTTTTTAGGTTTTCGCGTAAGGAGGAGTATATAGGCCAGAGGGGGGAGCCGGGAGTGGCCCCAGGGCTCCAGGCGCCCTCCCGGCGCGGCCAGGGGTGGGGCCGCGCCGGGTGGCCGTCTGGGGCTCCTGTGGCCCCCCTCTGGCCCCTCTTCGGCGAGTTTTCGTTAATCTTCTGGAAAATACCCCCCGTCGATTTTCAGGTAATTTGGAGGTATTCTTCTTCAGCAACTCAGCGTCCACTTTTTACCGATGAATCCTGCGTCTGCTGCTTCGGCACCGGAAAGTTGCAAAATGTGTAAAATAAGCCAAAACAACATAAGAACAATATCATAATATGAAATATATCAATGAATAAGGATGAATTACAATATAAAATACTGATGCAATTTGACGTATCAACTCCCCCAAGCTTAGACCTCGCTTGTCCCCAAGCGAAAACTGAGCTCGGTAAACCTGTCCACAAGTTTAGAGAGTGAAGTGTCGATAAATAAAATATGGACAAGAAGCATCATGATCTTTACACCAAACTCAAACATCCTCAACAACAACCTCCAACTCATAAGGCCCTTATGAAAGAGTAGTAACAATTATAATCAAAAGTAGGGCTAAGAAAACTCATCAAATCATGGCAAACAAGTCCTTTGGTCAAGGGACAACTAATAGCTTTTATCTTTGATCTTTCTCTTTATATTTTGAAGAGACAACTTGAAACTTTTTTGAAAGAACAAGCTATTAGTCATGAAGTGCAAATGCTAACACAAAGGAATATGTTTGCTTGGCAAATGCTTTTGCAAACAACGTACTTATCAAGAGATAATGTCAACAATGATATGGCATGGCAAAACTTTAATGCAGCATTATATGGATGAATCCTCATCAGCATTAAGTGTCTGTTCTCTTTGGGAAAGGAGGAAGTAGGGACAACTGACTCAACATAAAAGTAAATGAAAAAGCCTTGTTAAAGGCAAGCAGGGAAAACTCAAGTGCTATCCTTAAATCAAACAGAATGAAAACAAGTTTTGAGAGGTGCATGATTTGTCAACGAATGCTAATATATAACTCAATTTCTTCTCAGATTGGACAAGTTTCGAGGAACGGCTCCCAAACGGGGACGATCACATCCCCGCAATCTCCTTTGTTTATCACTGCCAAAGTTTTCTGATTTCTCCTGAACAAAGCGTGAAGGAGGGTTTGTTTGTTGTATTATCTTTTGTGAGCTGGGCGCACTCATGCCAGTTCCTCCTCGTATTAGGGGTTTGCAGATTAGACATGCAATTCCAGGGTAAAACTTGTCCAACTTAAGAAGATCATGAGTTAACTACTACTTCCTCATGAGCTAAAACAGGGGCACAAAATAGAAGATTTTGAACATCTAAGGATAACACAAAAATTCTATGCTTTTAGGAGTGGTAGTGGAATACCACGAATAGGAAGGTATGGTGGACTCATATGGAAGATACTGGTTTCAGGGTATGGATGCACAAGCAGAATTCCGCTTAGTACAGAGGTTTGGCTAGCAAAGGCTTTGAGAGAACAGACAATTGATGAAGACTTGGATGCAAAGCAATATAAAGGATAAACATTAAAACAAGCATAGCACATCAAGTTGTCTTCCTTGTCAACATAACACTACAAGTGTAATAACAAAGAGGGTTTGGCTATGTCGCTACTTTGAGAAAAATAACATGCTTGTTGTTATGACCAAAGCTATGTTTGCCAAGATTAAATAAAGTTTTCAAAGCCATACCTGATATAAGGTCAATACTCCCCATTAGAATCATCATGAGGTCGATTGCGTGAAGAGAATACTGAGTGCATGATGGCCCCTCGTTGGTTACCCCAAGTGGAAGGTTTAAGATGCAGTGCATCAGCAAGTTTCCCTCGGTGAAGATACCAAGGTTATCGAACCAGTAGGCAAGTAGGTGGCAACGTCGCCAGAAATTGCTTCCTGACTAGGGTGTTGTCGTGGACCTGCACACAGAAAAAAATAAGTTTGCTCCCAACGAGTACAGAGGAGTTGTCAATTCCTCCGGCCTTGTCGTTTACAAAGGATCAACGCAAGAGATAAAAGGTGCAAAGGAAAGTAAAAGGTGAAAGTAAATTGAGGGTGTGAACAATAATGTGAAGATGGACCGGGGTCCCGTGATTTTCACTAGTGATGTCTCTCTCCCAAAATACGATAAAAGTGCTAGCGAGGTAAACAAATCACAGTTGGGAAATTGACAGGATTATGAAGGCACTGCAATGCTAACTATGCTGCAAAGAAAGGAAGGGCTCAAAATCAATGGGCAGTATGCCAAGGTAATTAAACCGAAATCCATCTGCATCTACTACGAATCATCCACCTTGAGATATCTATCCAGAACATCTCGCTGGTATTAAGTTGCGAATCCCACCCAAAGTGTAAACTCAAAGCAACAGACAACTGCATTAAAAGAACTTTGCGTAAAGTAAACAATCCTTGCACCCGCAGGTACAAGCACCGTTGTTTTATCCCTGGTGGAAACAACACATCCCCTAGTCTCATGTTTCTGTCACTCAAGCTAGACATCAAGGGGCTGAACCCACAATCGAGCATAACGCTCTCTCTTGGAGTTGCAAATAAAATACTTGGCCAAAGCAAATACCGCAACAGAGAACATGAAAGAATTTACTCAAGGACAAAATATAAAAGAGAAGAACCAAATATATTACTCATCACAATCTGAACATAGTCTCATAATCCATCAGATCCCAACAAACTCAGGATAGCAACAGCAGAAATTACATAGATGCCTCGATCAAGTGAGGCAGCTCACGAGGACTCGAAAGTGTAAGCACAAAGAGGGGAAAGATTCATCACATAGCTACTGGTCACGGACCCATGGTCCAAGGGGGACTACTCACGGCACATCCGGGAGGCGTCCATGGCTATGGATGGTCTCCCGGAGGGGGTTCCTCCTCCTGGAAGGGTGCTTGGGCAGCTTCTCCATGCAGCCCCGATCTTGAAACGGCGGCGTCGGCGGTACAGAGGGGAGTTCGCGAGAAGAGATCGATATTAGGGGTTTCCACCCTAAGGGGTAAATATAGGCGAAGGGGGGCATCGAGGGGACCCACGAGGTAGTCAGGAGGGTCCCTGGCACGACCCAGGGTGGGGCCGCGCCACCTGCCCTCCTGGCTGCCTGGTGGTGGCCCCCCTTCCGTCTCTTGGTGATTCCAGAAGCTTCTGTTGCGCTGATTTTTTATATATTTTTGCTGGAATTTTTGGAGCACTTTTAATGGCCGGAAAACCTGAAATACAAAAACAGCAGAAAACAGAAACTGACAACTGGGTGCACTGAGTTAATAGGTTAGTCCAAAGAGGTTCAAAAGTGTATGAAAGTTCAAGCAAAACATGGCAAAGTCACACAAAACATGC
Organism: Bromus sterilis; assembly: GCA_950022295.1. Classification (NCBI taxonomy): domain Eukaryota; kingdom Viridiplantae; phylum Streptophyta; class Magnoliopsida; order Poales; family Poaceae; genus Bromus; species Bromus sterilis. The sequence continues at coordinate 336,950,220 of OX465596.1, read as the reverse complement.
ATGGAGCAAGCATAAATTATAGATACGTTTAGGACGTATCAACATCCCCAAGCTTAATTCCTGCTCGTCCTCGAGTAGGTAAATGATAACAAGCATAATTTATGTGGTGACATGCCACACAACCAAATAAGGACTTTTAAGTAAAGCAATCAAAGCATGCAATTCAAGTCAAGTCTTAACAAGCAAGATTCTATATTAGCATTGACACAAGCAACAAAAGAACAAAGGGTGCAAGAGCTCTCGCTGTCCGTGACTTGAATGTCTCCAAATGGTGTTTGCGTGCAAGCAAGGGACTGAGAAGAAAGAGAAAAAAGGTTTTTGAGAACAAATATCTCCTAAAGTTTCACACTTGGTCTCCTTTGGATTCTTATCTGGACTCGTCCCCAGACCACTAGCCAGGTACAAGTCAAACTGATCCACTCCCTTTCGATATTTTGAGCACTCATGCAACGGATGAGCGTGAGCAAGAAAGTTGACACTTAAAAGGCGAAACAGAAAGAAGGTGGAGGAGGAAGACAAAAAGGTGTGAAAGGCTCACATCAATGAGGACAATCATAGGCGAGAGAAGGCCATATGATAGATATGATGTGAGGAGTAGGGATTGCCATACAACGGATGCGCATGTGAGCTAAAAGCTCTCCAAGGGAACTAGTGGGGGTGCATCTAACTTGCTTGCTCAAGAAGACCTAGAGCTCGTTTGAGGAGGGTCATCATTGGAATATACAAGCCAAGTTCTATAATGTGAAGGGTCCCCACATAGCTATATGCATGATGATGATCTCTATGGAGTACAAGGGATAGACTCTGAAGTACTAGTGTGGATCTCTCAAAAGGAATAGTAGTATGCCCCCTTCTCTCTTTTTATTTTTTTTCTCTTTTTCTCTTTTTATTTTTATTTTTTGGTGGCCTCAATGGCTCTTTCTATTTAACTCTCATTTGTCCTCTTTGGGATCTTTTGATTTTGTCCTCTTTGGGATCTTTTCCTCACTTTAGGGGCAATACTCTATCTTTTACAAGAATATAGGAGATCTTTCACACTTTACGAAGGTACTCACATAAAGAAAATGTAACTATCATGATGTATGCAAATGTATGTCTCTGCCAGTGTAGCAGGATATGCAATGATACTAGCGCGTCATGTAGCAATGATTAGGGCAAGGCCCAACTAGCATGCGGCTCATCGATCAAGCAAGTAGCATGTATGACATAAAGATCAAGTCATGAGAAGGTGGATGTTGCATGACAATGTATCTCGGAAAGGCTATGGAAATGCCCTGTAGGTAGGTATGGTGGCTGTTTTGAGGAAAGATATAAGGAGGCTTATGATGACAGAGCGTATCATGCCAAGGGTTTGGATGCACCGGCGAAGTATGCGCCAACTCTCGAGGTGCGAAAGGGCAATGCACGGTACCGAAGAGGCTAGAAAAAGTATAGGTGGGTGGAAGTGTCAACTTTCGAATACTCACATTAGTCCGAAGAACTCATGCACTTATTATCGGTAACTCTGAATCTAAGCAGGAGGTTCACAAAGAGACAGGTACCCCGAGGAGGAGTGTATGGGGGTTTGGTTATCCTTGCGCATCCTCGACTCATGGTACGTGAGTGTACTCTAATATTCGAACCCTCCAGAGGTTAGTGATCCACCTAGTAGCTAGAGTTCTCAACAGGGGTTTTTTTGGTTTTCGAAAAACACACGGATTGCCCAAAATATGACATCTATCACTAATAGGAAAGAGCTCTTGACACCATAAGTTCAAACATTACTCTAGTCAATACCTCAAAACTATTGCAAGTTACTACTACAAAGAGAACAACAACTTTAACTACCAATTTCAGTCAAGACACAGAACTCAGTGCAACAGGCAAACTCTCTAACAAGATAAAACATGCAACCTATAGAAAGTTCAACCTAAGACAAAAGAAAATCTCTAGAAAAACTAAAGAACTACACTAAACAGAACAACATCTAAGAAAAGAAAAAGAACAGCTCACAGCTAAAAGAATAAGCATGCAAATCCTATGAGGAGTTCTAGTTCAAGCGGAGCGTGTTTCTCTCCCACACAAAAGAGTAAGTTGGGGTCTAACTTGTTACTACAGCAAAGAAAGAAAAACAAACCTAGAAAAGTAAAGAGCGAGACGCTCCAAGCAAAGCACATAACGCATGAAGTGATAAGTGCAACGAGGGACAAACTGATGATTGTTGATGAAGAAGGGGATGCATCGGGGCATCCCCAAGCTTAGACGCTTGAGTCTCCTTGAATATTTATTGGGGGTGCACATGGGCATCCCCAAGCTTGAGCGTTTGACACTCCTGAATCTTCTTTCATCACCTTCCATCGCGCACTTGAAAACTCCCTTCTTACCGGTTGGAGATCTCTCGGTGTGCCATTGCGAGTAGTTCAGCATCATCTCATCTAGTAGCTTTGTGGCAGAACCAAGCGTGGTTGACATAAAAGTTCCTCCCGCGGCCGAATCTAACAGGTTCTGCGAGGTGAAGTTCAAGCCTGCATAAAAAGTCTGGATAACCATCCAGGTAGTCAGTCCATGTGTGGGGCAGTTCTTGACAAGCGTCTTCATACGTTCCCAAGCCTTGGCAACGTGTTCATTATCCAATTGCCTGAAATTCATAATGTTACTCCGCAATTGAATAATTTTAGCAGGGGGATAGTACTTCCCTATAAAAGCATCTTTGCATTTGCTCTAAGAATCGATACTGTTCTTGGGCAAAGATTGTAGCCACTCCTTGGCTCTTCCTCTCAAAGAGAAAGGAAAAAGCTTCAGCTTGACGATGTCTCCATCCACTTCCTTGTACTTCTGCATGTCGCTGAGCTCGATAAAGTTGTTTAGGTGCAAGGCAGCATCTTCTCCTGCTCCTGAGAATTGATCTTTCATAACAAGGTTAAGTAGAGCAGGTTTAATCTCATAAGAAGGTGCGGAAGTGGCAGGTGGAGCAATAGGAGTGCAGATAAAGTCACCGTTGTTGTGACTAGTGAAGTCACACAACTTAGTGTTTTCATTGGAACCCATAGTAGCAGCAGGTATTTTTGGTATTTTTGATTAAGGACACAAAAGTAAAAACTGAAAGGTAAACTAACAAGACTAAAAAGAAAAGGTAGAAGATAGTGTGCAACTCCCCTACCTTGTAGACTTGAGTCCCCGGCAACGGCGCCAGAAATTTGCTTGATGGCTTCTCGCCCCTCGTTGGTTACCCCAAGTGGAAGGTTTGAGATGAAGTGCAGCAGCAAGTTTCCCTCGGTGAAGATACCAAGGTTATCGAACCAGTAGGACTTAGGAGATACAAGTAGGTGGCAACATCGCCAGAAACTGCTTCCTGACTAGGGTGTTGTCGTGGACCTGCACACAACAACAAATAACTTTGCTCCCAACGAGTACAGAGGAGTTGTCAATTCCTCCGGCCTTGTCGTTTACAAAGGATCAACACAAGAGATAAAAGGTGCAAAGGAAAGTAAAAGCTGAAAGTAAATTGAGGGTGTGAACAATAATGTGAAGATGGACCGGGGTCCCGTGATTTTCACTAGTGATGTCTCTCTCCCAAAATACGATAAAAGTGCTAGCGAGGTAAAAAAATCACAGTTGGGCAATTGAAAGGATTATGAAGGCACCGCAATGCTAACTATGCTGCAAATAAAGGAAGGGCTCAAAAGCAATGGGCAGTACGCCAAGGTAAGTAGACCGAAATCCATCTGCATCTACTACGAATCATCCACCTTGAGATATCTGTCCAGAACATCTTGCTGGTATTAAGTTGCGAATCCCACCCAAAGTGTAAACTCAAAGCAACAGACAACTGCATTAAAAGAACTTTGCGTAAAGTAAACAATCCTTGCACCCGCAGGTACAAGCACCGTTGTTTTATCCCTGGTGGCAACATCACATCCCCTAGTCTCATGTTTCTGTCACTCAAGCTAGACATCAAGGGGCTGAACCCACAATCGAGCATAACACTCTCTCTTGGAGTTGCAAATAAAATACTTGGCCAAAGAAAATACCGCAACGGAGAACATGCAAGAATTTACTCAAGAACAAAATATAAAAGAGAAGAACCAAATATATTACTCATCACAATCTGAACATAGTCTCATAATCCATTAGATCCCAACAAACTCAGCTTAGCAACAACAGAAATTACATAGATGCCTTGATCATGTGAGGCAGCTCACGAGGACTCGAAAGTGGAAGCACAAAGAGCGGAAAGATTCATCACATAGCTACTGGTCACGGACCCATGGTCCAAGGGGGACTACTCACGGCACATCCGGGAGGCGTCCATGGCTATGGATGGTCTCCCGGAGGGGGTTCCTCCTCCCGGCAGGGTGCCGGGGCAGCTTCTCCAGGCAGCCCCGATCTTGAAACGGCGGCGGCGGCGGTACAGAGGGGAGTTCGCGAGAAAGAGATCGATATTAGGGGTTTACACCCCGAGGGGTAAATATAGGCGAAGGGGGGCATCGAGGGGACCCACGAGGCAGTCAGGAGGGTCCCTGGCGCGACCTAGGGTGGGGCCGCGCCACCTGCCCTCCTGGCTGCCTGGTGGTGGCCCCCCTTCCCTCTCTTGGTGAGTCCGGAAGCTTCTGTTGCGCTGATTTTTTATATATTTTTCCCTGAATTTTTGGAGCACTTTTAATGGACGGAAAACCTGAAATACAAAAATAGCAGAAAATAGAAACTCGCAACTGGGTGCACTGAGTTAATAGGTTAGTCCAAATAGGTTCAAAAGTGTATGAAAGTTCAAGCAAAACATGGCAAAGTCACACAAAACATGCATGGAGCAAGCAGAAATTATAGATACGTTTGGGACGTATCAGTCCAGCGAAGGGATCAATAGACTTCTCATTAATATTCCATCATAGACGACTCCACACTCACAGATACATAACTCTCCAAGAAGGAGTGATAGACCTCAAAGCAAACACCTATTTTATAAGATAACTTCCCTAGACATGATACGACTCTACTTGACTCTAAAAGACACAGATAAAGATAAAAATACCGGGCACTCCCCCAAGCTTGGAACAAGCTAAGGGGATGCCATTACCCGAGGAGGTTTACTCCTCAACCTTGTTCTTGTCGGTCACGTACTCCTTGGCGAAGCGCTTCCATGGTAGCTGTTCTCCAGTCTCAAAGGACATTCCCGTCTCCAGGATCGTGCACTCAGCACCCAAACCCATGCGCAGAAACTTTAGTTCATACTCACAATTCTGGTTCTGCAGATCGTAGATCTGTGCTTGGAGCCCATAAACTTTTTCTTCTAGTGCGGCCAAACTTGACCACATCTCCTTCATCTCCTTCTTGTGGGAAGTCTCTATCTCGTTCATGATGTCGAAGTTAGCTTCAACACCACGCTCCATCGTCTTCTTGAACTTGAAGACCTCATGTTCCACCTTCAGCCGATCCTCGGTGCTCCCCTCCTTGACTGGTCCCTTCAGATCCTCCTTATGGAGGTCACAATCCTCCACACGAAGGACCTGGGGGTGCTTCTTCACCCCAGCGAGGTAAGGGATGATGACGTTGACGACGAACTTGTCCTTGGGGGAGCTTGGGGAAGCCATCGCACCTAGGTCTAGCTGAAAGCTTTCCTGGCAGAAACAACTCGAAAACAAAACACACGAAATCTTGAGATACGTTGCCGGAACGATCCGGACAAATATATAGCAAAAATTTCTGCACAGAAAGGAAGGTAACGAGCCAAAGCGGGGTCGGAGACGGACTCCGGGGTGCCCAGGCGGCCTCCCGACGCGGCCAAGGGTGGGGCCACGCCAGGGGGGCGCCTGATAACCCACAACTGCAGGGGATCGAGATAGTCTTCGCGGGTAAGAATAACCCAATTTATAGATTCGACTCAAGGGGAGCTAAAGAATATCCACAAGCTTTAACAGTGGAGTTGTCAGTCCACCGCACCTGAGATACACTTACTTGCAACAAGGTATTAATAGCAACTGCTATATGGGAGTGATGATAGTAGCGGTAATAGTAAAACGACGAAAGTAAATAACTAGTAACCATGAGAATTAAAAGCACTGTAGGCTAGGGAGATGGATGGTTGGCGCTGCATGGATAAGAAACATCACGTAATCCACTTGGGGCAAGGCACACAGAAAAGCAAAGATCATCTAGGCATAAATCAAACATCAGGCATGTATCCCACAGGTAGTTGTACGTGCTTGCAATAAGAACTTGCACAACATCTTTTGTCCTACCATCCCGCCACGAACGGAGCGAAAAGGAACTTTTGGAGATTAAGGTGCTCCTGTCAAAGAGCACCGAAACAAAGCATTAACAATCAATGGATACATGGAATCCTCAAATTATAGTCCATCCCCTTTGGTTTCCCAAGCTGTCACCTTTGGGATCGCCTGTTCCGGACTATAACAGGTGCAAACAACTCATAGATAGGATCAAGAACACAAATATATTCATGAAAACACATAGGGTTCAGATCTGAAATCATGGCACTCGGGCCCAAAGTGACAAGCAATAGGAGCAACACGTTGAAGCAAAGATGATAAACACCCAACTAGATGATAGGAAACATGCCCCCAACAATCTGATAAACTATTACATGATCTAACTCATCCAATCCCTACCATCCCCTTTGCCTACAGCAGGGAATTACTCACTCATGGATGGAGAAGTCATGGAGGGAGGATGAAGTGGTGATGGTGATGACGATGGCGATGATCTCCCCTCTCCGGAGGCCAAAACGGTCTCCAGATTAGCCTTCCCGGAGAAGAACAGAGGGTGGAGGCGGCTCCGCGACGAGAATTGGGAAAACGACTTCTGTTCCAGGGTTTTCTCGTCACGGGAATAAATAGGAGCATCGGTAGTGTTGGGGTTCGGGGCAGAAAACACAAAATTTTCATAACCTACGAGACCCATACCCAAGACCTATGCTATGCTGATGCAAGTAATAGTCATAAATAGATCACATACCAGTATGTAGTCCGTTAAGCGGGAAACGTTCCCGCATGAACGTGGTTGGTGTAGTCGTACCGGCAATCCCTGATGCCGCGCAGATCCACGATGACTCCTGTAGCCACCCGATCCTTGTAGACCGATGACGGGATTACGTCCCCGTCGGAATGTTGTCGATGAAGACCTTGCGATACGGCCACGACGATGAAGTAGCACCACAAGTGTAGTGCCTCGCGGGATTATACACATACAGTATACCCGACGTCCCTCCGGGCTCCGAACCAGTAGAGCAGCGGAAAGAAGATGGATTCAGATCCCGATTCCAGCAGCACGACGGCGTGCGTATAGTGGAGAAATCCCCAACCAAGTGTAGACTCCAAACAAGGGGAGTCCACTCGAGGAAGGAGAAAGGAGGGAGAGAGATGAGAACTTATCACAAAAATATATGATCAATAAAAGGGCACCTCTACCCCTCCTTATATAGGCCAAGGAGGGGTGCCACCCTCTCCACTTCTGGGGTGGGACTAATCCCAAGGGAGGGGGTGGCGCACCTATTAAGGGGGGTGGGCCCCCTCATGGCGCCATGGCCCATGGGGGAGGACTCCCTCTCCCCCTAATGGGCCCTATGAGGCCCATATGCCTTTTAATTCATTTTAATTATATTTAAATACATTTTAATATTTAATTCAGATAATTAAATAATAAAACATATATTAAACATTATTAAATATATTTTGAACCTTTCAAAATACCCGGAACAACTTCCGGCCTTCATCGGAACAATTCCGGTGTTCTCTCCAATTTCTCCGGTGATCCCGAATCAATCCTTACTGCGTCGAGTACCCTTAAGTGTAACACCCTACGGTCCGGGAAACAGCAGACATGATCGAGACAATTCTCATTGATCAATGACTAATCAATTTGACTCGTTACAATCCTTGATAGCCCCTGCGCTTCCATCGAATGAACTTCAATCGCTTTTGGATCCGTTAACCGTGTGCCTGTTCCCTTTGTCCTGGGGTACTTTGCTTGTCCGAGGTTTGATCATCGGTATCCATTATACCTAGTTCATTCTCGTTCTCAACAAACATGTTTACTCGTTCCCGTGATATTACAACTCCGTGACCTAGTCACACGTTTGCAAACTTTATGATGCAATATCACCGAGTGGGCCCAGAGTACCTATCCGTCACACGGATGGACAAATCCCGCTTTGATCTATTTGCATACTCATCAACCATCTATTTCGGAATAACCAAAGTGCACCGTTATGGCCAGCATATTTCAGTCAGGCGGTGGGATACAAATCAAAGTCTCCTCATAGATGACAATTACGTATGATCATTACGGTCAAAGGATCTGGTCACTACGTTATAGTTATCGCAATGTCGAACTATGTGACTTGATCACATTGCAACACTTCTGGTGGGTGTATGTCCATCATATCATTATCCAATGATACGACTCCATTGTCAACAGACGCCATTGTCTCATGATCAGGAAACCTTGATCATCAATCGCCCAATGGACTAGTATACTAGGGTTTACTAGGGACCTGGTTGTTTGTATACCACACCTGTATTAATGTTTCCGCTTAATACAGTTATAGCATAGTATCAAACGTATTATGAACTAATGGAATATGCTTGATAAAACATATTTTATTTGCCTCTAGGGCACATTCGCAACAGTCTCCCACTTGCACTAGAGTACAAATAATCTAGTTGCATTTTCTCTGGATCATAACTCCTTATTGATCATGCTTGCCCGTGGAAGAGGTTGTAACAACGGTCTGGATACCATTCAGAACCGTATGTCCTTTCGCAAATCATAATGTCACCTAGTTTTGATATTCCTTCATTATCCACTATAATGACGAGGTATATATATTTGGCGGTGAAGTGAGACTTCGTTTGCTGTGTCATAGCAATGACATCCGGTGGGTCACGCGAACTTTCCCATAGTCATGCACACTTGAAACTCAGTCAATCAGAAGTCGAACTTCTTAAGCCATAATATAACTCCTGCTACTTCTAAAGCAGCCACATCAATGTAGATTCAATCCTTAGTGCATTGTATGCAACTTTGATGTCTAACCATGTTTCTTTCAACTTAGGCATTCATTAGTATGATATCTCAATTTTCTAGGTTAGTGTCAAAACTTGAACCATCATAACATTTATGGTCAAGTCCACTATCCTTTACAAATTTGAGATGTATCCTCAGTTCCCTTCAGACACTGAAGGATAAACTTAACTCTTTGTTCAATGATTTACTCATAAATCATATCACAACATGTTCTTACTACTAAGAACTTGGGTCACATTACGTCGAGTACATAACTCTGGTTTTATATGAAAGAACCTATGACAAAGGCATAGAGGATCCAACACATCCATTTCTTTCATTAACCATTAACCGTTGTTCTTGTACTGAGATTAACTCAATACTTCTCTTGGATATACAAGTAAGGACCACTTCTTGACTTGTCCCATTCTGAACTCCTTCAGAATCTTATCCAGGAAAGTATTACGACTCAATGTTATTAAACACATATCTATCTTAATAGATCTTCAATGCTTAATACTTATTCATCTTTATTTATGAAAGATTCAAATAATCATTAACACCAACTGCACCATTCATAATATGTTATCCATATATGAGAATGTTATCATGCTCCCACTCAAATATGTCATGCACATATTATGTTATAGGATAACACTCATATTGCTCCCACTCAAATATGTCGGCCACATATAAGACAAGGATAACATCCACATGGCTCCCACTTAGATATGTCAGACACATATTAAGTTCAGGATACTAACCACATGGCTCCTACTCAAATATGTCATTTACATATAAGTCTAGGATAATACTCCCATAGCTCCCACTCAAAATATGTCGTCCACATATTAAGTTTCAGGAAACTATTCAGCTCCCACTCAGTTTCATGCAAATGCATGTTTCCTCGATATTTTGATTAAGTCCAAAATCCTTTGATCATCCATCAAAATGAGAATTCAGTTTACGAGACACTAGTATCCATATGTTTTTCCAAAACCTTCTTGTTGTACCAATTACAACACTTCTTCAAATACATGATTTGAGGAAGTCACGGTATTGATAACAATCCTGGATCAATCGTAGTGAATATCCCTTTGACTCAAGCATTGCTACACATTGTAGTCAACCCATTGAATTTGTCAGAAACAATCTTTTTGACAAACCAATCTTGACGTCCCTTTGATGTTCACATTTATTCCTCATAACTCTGAAGTTATTGTGAATATCAAGTAACCTCCTTACTTGATAAGATTCAAGCAATCTTAAATGTAACTCAACATAGGATTTCATGACTCGTAGTCATATCTCGTACTTAGGTCCACCATCGCTTCTTTGTAGTTCGTAGGAATGTCTTGTTCCATTAACATGACAAGTGAATGATGAATATCATTTTGCACCAGGGGCAAATATATATTCTTGAATCCTACCTTTCTCAGTAAAATCTCCCATCAAAAGATCATGATCATTATCATTAGTTTCTCCTCTTATTGTAGAGCTTTGCTTCCAGAACATATTCCGTTGCACTACTCTGACATTTGGAGGCAAGGTCAATTACCTTGGTTGAACTTTCACTTTTCTTCCATTACCATATTTATCAAGAACAATTCTTGACAAACACCAAACATAGCAATACAAGTTTTGCTCCTTTTGGTTCTAGTTGTGGAAGATGCATCCATAGCTGTCTAAGGATACACTACAAAGATAATTTATCTTACATAAATCAAGCTTCCTAGAAACCATAACACACCATGACATATATAATGTTGGTTTCCACGAACTCAGATGGTTCCCTATGCTGAAGTGAGTGTTTGCATATTAAATTAATAACTCTAAACAATAATAACGTAACTTGGTAAGAGATAACTTAGACCATACACTTTTCGATAGAATATGATCACAATGTTCAGGCACGTCAATCATATTGAAGTGTCTCAAGACATTGCAATTTGTGGAACAACTTTCACACAAGTCTTTATGCCCAAGACTAACTCAAAACATTTGTCACTTTGATCAAATCGTAGAGACTTGTCTTTCTTGTTAATTTAATATCCATCTTTACTTTGAAATCCCTTTTTGATCATATCAAATTATTTCGGACTCATGTTTCATTAGTGAATACAAATATTCATCTAAGTCCACATACGAAGTTCACGAAATAATGAAATTCACCACATGCTGACATACGATACATCACAATGTATGATATTCAACAATCAGTACACATTCTGTTTACCAGAATGCGAGGTTTTAGTCATCTCACCTAAAAGGCATGGTTTGTATGTGTCAAGAGATCAAGTATCTTAAGACATCATCATTCCATTCATGACTTAAACTGTAGTGTCATTATTAAGCCTGGATATTTCTTGGCATTACAATATTTCTTATAAATGATCAAACAACTATCATCAATATAAGAATAACTCATTCATAATCGTAATGTGACCATAAGAGATATCATTCATAAAAGGAGAACAACTGACTTGTTTCTCACTAATATGAATAATTGTCTTCGCGAGATGCAAGACACACTAATAAAGTCCTCATTCAAACGATCATAAAATTTATTCATATATTAATCAATTGATAGATGTAGAGGGAGAGTGTTGTCGACCATCAACTATCTTGATTGCCGTCAGCACACATTGTCACCTCATCCCTTCCAAGCCACTCTCAAGTAGTAAGTTCAAGCATCGAATACTTAATCAACCGCAATTAGTGTTTCGTGGGAAAGAAATTTATAACTCGTATATCAAATATACCTTCTCCGTCAATGACCATTCCTGCATTGGTTCTACTCTTAAAGTTCTTAACTTTAACCATGACCTCATGATAGGTGAACGATTCTCCTTCATAACATAGTCCAGACATGGTCTTTGTAACTGGGAGGAAGCGGATGCAACTCCCCAGTTATCGCAAAGTAACCAGTCATCCAGTAGTCCAAGTTATACACAAGGTGTTCTATGTATCTTATACATTTTCCAAGTGACTTTCTCTGCAGGTTGTTCCTTCCACCACAGTTGAAAGAAACCCCGTCCATATACTCATATTCCATTACTCTGATTTGTGACCAAGTGCTTTCAAGTTCACCTAGCACGTCATACGTGTTGGTTAACATGCATTCACAATTCAGATTCCATAGAATGAATTATGGTGTATTGGACAGTCATTCATAAGTGACGGTGAGTGCGATACTCATCATCATCTTCCTTGATTACGGAGTTGTCAGGTGTATCTCCTAGCAGTTCTTCGTATTATGTTTAGCAAGTCATTACTAATGAGTATGTCTCTAATGGTGTTGGTACACATCAATGAAGTAAGACCCATTTACCTTAAGTTCTATCATACTAAAAGAGCCATAGTTCTAAACATTGGTATGACGTTATCTACAATGATATTTGCTAAGACATGAAGATTAAATTCATAATATGGAGTTCATGTTTCAAAAAAAATTCTGGAACTCCCACTCAGACAAACATCCCTCATAGTTTATTCTAAGTGATTACATGTCAGAACCCCAACTAGGGTAAGTGCTAGGGTTTGTTTGTGCCCTTTGCATCATCCAAAAATTCAAATGAAATTCAAAAATGGGGAAAAGAAAAGCCCTGAGAAATTAATTCAAATGGCCAGATAAAAATCTTTTTCCAAAAATCATTTGAACATTTTGAAAATTCCTATAAATGATGCTGATCATTTTAAAAGTGGGTTGGGTTCATTCCCATGCCCAAGGAATTTTCTAAAATTCAAACAGTGGCTTGGAAAATTAAAAGAACCCCTATTTGATTTGAAATTCAAATAAGTTGAATTTCAAAAATGCCCAAATCCTAAATGTGACTAGCTACTGGTCATCTAGGATTTATAAAAATATTTGGGCATTTTTATAAAATGCTATGTTATTTTTTTTACCAAGGCAAAACAAATAGCAGAAATAAAAAGAAAAGAAGAAAAACAGAAAAGAGGCATACCTGGCTTGGGCCCAACTAGCAGAAGCCGGCCCAGGCCCACCCCGGCGCCCTTGTCTTCTTCTCCAGGCAGCCAGGCAGCTGCGTGCCCGGCATGCCCGTGGCCATGGCCACCTCCTGCTTGGACAGCACAGAGGCCCTCTCCTCCTCATCTCCTCGCCTGGAGAAGGCCCTGGAAGCCTCCTCCATTCCTCCCCTCTCTCCGCTTGCTCTCCCGCTCTCCCTCTCTCGTTTCTGCGCACACCCGAAGCCACGCCGGAGCGCCGCCGTTGCGTGCTCGTGGCCAACGACGTCGAAGAGGCAAGCCGGCGTGTCCACAGCGTTCCCCGTCGCCGACTTCGTCACCGCACAGACGCCCGCGAGCTGGAGCGCTCTGAAGCCTGCGAATCGGACCAGCTCCCTCCGCTACGGCCGCCGCACGCCGGCGAGGAATTCGTCGCCTCCGGAGTTCCTGTGACCCCGCCGTCTTCTCTGTTAGCACTGGGGTGAGCTTCCCCTTCTTTTGCCCCTTGCAGCGCTCCTCCCCGTGGACGAAATCACCGCGCCCGTCGAGCTCAACTCCGGCCGCCGCGCGCGAGTCGTCGCCGGTGGAGTTTCCGGCATCCCAAGAGTCCCCCATCAGCTCCTTTCGACGCGGGCGAGAACGAGGAGCACGCCAGTGCCCTCTGTTTGGCTGTTGGAGCCCTGCACCGCCGTCCTGTGCGGGCGCCGCCGCGTCTGGTGTCGCCGCCGGCTAGCCGCCGGCCTCTGCTGACGTGGCTGGGCGTTTAGTGCTTAACTAACCCCTAACCCACCCCACAGAGAGAGACAAGTGGGGCCCCAGGCCCTCTAAACCTCTATTTGTTTTAATTAACAGAGGGGTTAACCCTTGTGACACTGACAGTGGTGGCCCACTGGTCAGCCCCCCTGTGACATCAGCATGTCATCATGCTGATGCAATAATCAAATTCCAGAAATTAAAAGAATTAAAGAAAACAGAGAAAAATCCAAAAAATGAATTAAACTTTGGAAATTCATAGAAAATTCATATTAACTCCAAATTAAACATATAATATATGAAAAATTATCAGAAAAATGCAAGGATTAAGAATATGCAATTTGTTTTCATGTTTGACCATTTTAAAATGGGGGAACAGAAGCAAATGTGTATATGACCTAATTTGAATTTGAATTTGGAGTTTGAATTTGCAAATCAATTGCAATACACCTCAATTAAATTGAATTTGTCACAAACAAGTACCATATACATCATGTGACAACATAAACATGTGCTTGTGCATTTACTTTCGAAGTTTTCCCCCCCTTGTTGATGATTGCCTCCGATGACAGACGTTCCGAGACGGTGATCACCCCCGAACAAGAAGACCACCGTTAAGACCCGTGTATCCTCAGCAAGGCAAGCAAACCCCATCGATCATGTCTATAAAACCCTACTTCCCTCTCAGTCTCGCTTATGCATGTTTAGGAGATCACCGAGACACGTTCTTTCGCATAATTGAACCCATTCCGATGCATGACCTATCATTTTGTCACCGTATTAAGCAAACCACAATCCTAGCAAATTTAGGAGTTGAATGATGAGCATGTGGCCCCTGCAACTGTTACTGCTTATTGCTGCTTAGTGATACAATGAGGATGTTATGATTGTGAGTCGGGATGGAATGAACACAGTGGTGCTGATGATAACGTGTTGGTGAATCCACCCTAAACAAAGGTGAACGATGAGAGGCTGTGTAGGAGTACACAGTGGGTTGTCTCGTTGAACACTGCCCTAGGCCCCCGCGTTCCTGTTTTGTGATCCAAGACAAAGAGTATGACCACATGTAGGGTTTATGGGAGCCCCGTTTGGCCTCTTTACGTACCCGATCCGGTCCAGGAGTCACACTAGATTCGGGCTTTCAATTTGACCTAACTATAGATATGTGGGTGGACCTGTGAGGCAGTGAAACCATCTGTCAAAGGTGGCGTCTCGGTCCCTTGCATTATCTGAGTCCGTTTCGTGGAACCGGCCGAACTCTCGAGCGGTGAAAAACTCAGGTAGTCGACTCCTGGATTAGAGAAGGTGATGTGAGGGTAGTGCCTTGGTTTCATCCACGTCCGATACCCTCTTGAAGGGTGACAAGAACGAGGCGATACGTGATGACACGCGTGTGAAGATGTACACCCCTGCAGGGTTAATGAACTATTCGAATAGCCGTGTCCACGGTTATGGACTACTTGGAGACATTTACTTGATCATAGACAACTTGAATGGATACTTATAAAACTCGCAAGATAAGCGTGAGTGCTATGGCGTGCTTTCTCGTGGGGAAGTCGAGGAAGTATCCATAGTGGTGTATTGGTTGGAGACTTGGTAGTGGACTCGTGTACGCTTCTTACCTCAAGTATGGTACTCGTAGTACAGGACTAGCCAAGTCAAAGCTGTCACTTCTGCATGTTAAACCCCACCTCCCTTTACCTTGATACTTGAGCATGAGTAGTGTAGTTCTGATGTAAGTCTTGCTGAGTACGACTTTGTACTCACGTTTGCTTATTCTATGTTTTAGATGAGAACCCGGACCCCGATGGAGTCACCGACCTGAAGCTCGACGTTGACCTTGGTAGCATAGTTTCGGACAGCAGTCTGGTCCCTCGTGGAAGGGCATGTATGTTTACAAGGCTTCTCTAAGCCATTTGTTAAACTTGTCTGTACTCAGACCTAATTTGCTTCCGTTGTATGATGTAATGTTGATCACAGACATGTGATCTTTGTATCCTCTATGTGTAAGTCAATAAAGATACACTTTGTAGAGTTATGTGATGATACCTGCTGTTCATACTAGGCATGTGTGCTGCGTGTATGTCTATAACATGCATGTCTTATTATGGGTTTTTGAGACCTTAGTTGTGATCTGGCTGGCGGTCTTTTATACACCAAGTGGCCCTTAGATGTGCGCAACTTGAGGCATCGCGATGTGATTGCTCGTTACTCTGTCACGTGGCACACTTTGTTGTATGATCGAGCCCGCCCTAGCCCCCGACTAAGTGATCGGGATGGAGTAAGTATATGTAAGAGTTAGGATTCAATCGATAACATGGTTGAGGCGACTTGTCTATGAGTATGGGATTCACCACCCATAAGCATTTAGACTTGTGAGCGGACGATGAGGACCCATCTCAGTTGATCATCCGGCCTGGATGGGATGCCCCTCATGTTCGATGCTTTCCGAGAACGTTCTATGCTTGGCCTTGTCTGCTTAGACAAGTGGGTACGGTTCTCGGCTCTCCATGTGATTGCATCGTGACTGGAATTACATACGCTAACCCCGGGTCCCGACATTACACGATCCTTGAACACCATACCTCCCCCGATCGTCACGGCCATCAGTATGTTGTTCAAGGTAGGCCATCATGCCAATCACATCATCCATGTGACTCATGCTCGAACTTTCGGTCTCTTGTGTCCCGAGGCCATATCATATACATATGCCAGGCTCGCCACCACACCCTATGTGATTTGTTGCTGTGTCAGGCAAGGCCATATCATATACATATGCCAGGCTTGCTACACCCACCTCATGTGAACGAAAAAAATGTTTGACACACGTGTGACACGTGGTGCCTCCATAATGTAGAACTTTCCAGGTGGTGCTCACTAGGGTAAGGACACTATGTTGGTTTTAGTGAGGGATCATCCTATTATGCTACCGTCGTATATCTAACATATTAGCAAAACAGGATGCAACAAAAATCATACATGCTATGATTCCCCCTTACATGCAAATTAAAGTTAAAAACGCCTTTCTACTTTATCTTTTGCATGTTTTACGTGGCTGCTAGGGGTTTCGAGAAAAGAACCGCTTTCTATCCTGCGAAAACAAGCCACAACACCAATCCCACAATTGTCTCTATTACACCCCTGTCGGGGCCCTCCGTTGCAAACATCTTCGCATCGCTAATGCAGAGAGACAGACACCCCCCAACCACTTTATAAGGTACAAGCCATATGTCAAGCGTGGAACCAGTCTCGTGTAAACGCGTAAAGTCAGTCGGGGGCCGCTTCATCAAACATTGCCGCAACGCCAAATGAGTACACGTGAGAGGGTAACAATTGGAGAATTGATACCCACATACTAGATGTGTTCTATCCGTACAATACATCTACGCATAGCCTTGCTCATGATACCACTATTGGGGTTCGGGGCAGAAAACACAAATTTTTCATAACCTACGAGACCCATACCCAAGACCTATGCTATGCTGATGCAAGTAACAGACATAAATAGATCACATACCAGTATGTAGTCCGTTAAGCGGGAAACGCTCCCGCATGAACGTGGTTGGTGTAGTCATACCGGCAATCCCTGATGCCGCGCAGATCCACGATGACTCCTGTAGACCCGATCCTTGTAGACCGATGACGGGATTACGTCCCCGTCGGAACGTTGTCGATGAAGAACTCGCGATACGGCCACGACGATGAAGTAGCACCACAAGTGTAGTGCCTCGCGGGATTATACACATACAGTATACCCGACGTCCCTCCGGGCTCCGAACTAGTAGAGCAGCGGAAAGAAGATGGATTCGGTGCGTATAGTGGAGAAATCCCCAACCAAGTGTAGACTCCAAACAAGGGGAGTCCACTCGAGGAAGGAGAAAGGAGGGAGAGAGAGATGAGAACTTATCTCAAAAATATATGATCAATAAAAGGGCACCTCTACCCCTCCTTATATAGGACAAGGAGGGGTGCCACCCCCCCTCCACTTCCGGGGTGGGACTAATCCCAAGGGAGGGGGTGGCGCACCTATTAAGGGGGGTGGGCCCCCTCATGGCGCCATGGCCCATGGGGGATGACTCCCTCTCCCCCTAATGGGCCCTATGAGGCCCATATGCCTTTTAATTCATTTTAATTAAATTTAAATACATTTTAATTATATTTAAATACATTTTAATATTTAATTCAGATAATTAAATAATAAAACATATATTAAACATTATTAAATATATTTTGAATCTTTCAAAATACCCGGAACAACTTCCGGCCTTCATCGAAACAATTTCGGTGTTCTCTCCAATTTCTCCGGTGATCCCGAATCAATCCTTACTGCGCCGAGTACCCTTAAGTGTAACACCCTACGGTCCGGGAAACATCAGACATGATCGAGACAATTCTCATTGATCAATGACTAATCAATTGGACCTGGTTACAATCCTTGATAGCCCCTGCGCTTCCATCGAATGAACTTCAATCGCTGTTGGATCCGTTAACCGTGTGCCTGTTCCCTTTGTCCTGGGGTACTTTGCTTGTCTGAGGTTTGATCATCGGTATCCATTATACCTAGTTCATTCTCGTTCTCAACAAACAAGTTTAATCGTTCCCGTGATATTACAACTCCGTGACCTAGTCACACGTTTGCAAACTTTATGATGCAATATCACCGAGTGGACCCAGAGTACCTATCCGTCACACGGATGGACAAATCCCGCTTTGATCTATTTGCATGCTCATCAACTATCTATTTCGGAATACCCAAAGTGCACCGTTATGGCCAACATATTTCAGTCAGGCGGTGGGATACAAATCAAAGTCTCCTCATAGATGACAATTACGTATGATCATTACGGTCAAAGGATCCTGTCACTACGTTATAGTTATCGCAATGTCGAACTATGTGACTTGATCACATCGCAACACTTCTGGTGGGTGTATGTCCATCATATCATTATCCAATGATACGACTCCATTGTCAACAGACGCCATTGTCTCATGATCAGGAAACCTTGATCATCAATCGCCCAATGGACTAGTATACTAGGGTTTACTAGGGACCTGGTTGTTTGTATACCGCACCTGTATTAATGTTTCCGCTTAATACAGTTATAGCATAGTATCAAACGTATTATGAACTAATGGAATATTCTTGATAAAACATATTTTATTTGCCTCTAGGGCACATTCCCAACAGGTAGGGCACCAGAGGAGGGGGGAGGCCCCCAGAGGGCGCGACCCCACTCCTGGCCGCGCCAGGGGGGGTGCCTGGGGCCCCTTGGGCTCCCCTTTGGTACCACTTATGGCATCTAGTTCCTTCGGGTGCGTGGATTTTCTGGTATTTTTCTGGGACGTCCAAAAATCCATTTTCCTGCGCACAATAAAACCATACAGGCAGCTTTGCTGAAAACAACATTAGTTCGGGTTAGTTTCGTCCAAATCATGCAAGAATGAGGGCAAAACAGTAGGAAAAGTGTTTGGAAAAGTAGATACGTTTGAGATATATCAACCCCCCCAATCTTAGCATATTTCTTGTCCTCAAGCAATTCAGTACAACGAACTGAATGCGACAAAGAAAACTTTGACAAACTCTTTTGCTTCAATAGATGTATATAGGCAAGTAACGCGAAAATAATTTAGCAAGTATCAAAACAATGCGATGAGGACAATGCACGAAGCAATGTTTCTTTCAAGTGATCAATCTTAAACAACTAAAATCAAATAATATGCTACTGAAAATCAAGACAGGATTACAATGCACAAAGTTTGAACATACTAGAGTGGTATTTTGCTAGCCTCCATGAGTGAAGCAAAACATAAATGCAGAACCTCCTCCACAGTTTTAAAGGAGACTAGAACTAAGAAATTTCAGAATAAATAATACCACAATCATGCAAAAGACAATGTAGTACTTTGGGACAATGCACAATACACTCAGAATGACAATTATGCTCTCCTAGTTGGTGCTTTGAAGAAAGAAGGTGGAGACTCTCGAACCGTGGAGTTTGATGGAAAGGTTGAAAACCCGTTTAAGGAAGCAAAGACTAAACATGTACCAGAGCTCTTGTTTTGAAAACAGAGATAAAAAGGTGTTTTGGGAGGTGCATGCTTTGTCAACGAATGCTAGTAGACAACTCAATCGCCTCTTACGCTAGACATGTTCTGAGGAACGGCTCCCAAGATGGAGACGATCACATCCCCTTAATCTCCTTTGTTTATCACTGCCAAAGTTTTCTGATTTCTCATAGACAAAGCGTGAAGGAGGTTTTGTTGGTTGTGATTATCTTTTGTGAGCTGGGCGCACTCATGCCAGTCCCTCCTCGTATTGGGGTTTGCAGATTAGACATGCAATCCCGGAATAAAACATGTCTAACATAAGACGGTCATGAGTTACCTACTACTTCCTCATGAGCTAAAACAGAGGCACAAAACAGGAGCGCTTTTGAATAATTTCGAGATGGTACAAGAAAGTCTTCGTTAGGATGGTCGGTAAATACCACATAGGAAGGTATGGCGGACTCATAATGAAGAACTGGTTTCAAGGATTTTGGATGCACAAGCAGAAATCCGCTTAGTGCGAGCGAAGGCTAGCAAAAGACTGGGAAGCGACCAACTAGAGAGCAATAACAGTCATAATCATGCAGAGCGAAAAAGTAACATTGAATTGAGCATGAAAATGTATAACTACTCTGAAATTCAAAGATCATCAAGGCATAGTAGACTTTTCAGTCATGAACATGTGTAAGCATGTGCCAAGTCAATCCAAGAATTCTCCAAAGGGAAATACCACTTCAGTATGCCAAACCATGAACAATGCAATGCATGTAAATCATTTCGACAACACATTATGTACTCTAGCTATTTAGGGTTAACCACAAAGAAAGCATGAACACTGGGAAAGCATTGTAAACAATGTACTATGTCGCTACAAGCTGGTCTCTAAATCATAAGTACAAGCATATGTACAAAAGTAGAAACAAAAAGAGTTCATACCGGTTTTCCTTGTTGCATCCCTTTTGTCGATCTTCGTCATCACTGCCTTGTCGCTTGCACGATTGAATGTAGGAAAACATAATCAAGTGCAAATGCCATCACGGACTCGAGCTGAACTTTGCAACAAAGCAAACTAAAGAGAGAAAAGAAAATATTTTTGGATTTTTTGAAGGTTAAACGAAAGAAAGAGAAGAGAGAAATCTTTTTGTTGTTTTTGCAAAATAAAAGAACAAAGAAGAACGGGAAAAAACTTCGAAAAGATCAAAGCAAACAAAATAAAAACGGATATTACAATGGAAAGGTGAGAACGGCACGTACTCCCCCAAGACTAGGCCTTTGGCCTAAGTTGGTAGCAGCTACTGCCGCCAGGAACCTCCTGCTCCGGGGTAAGGGTAAGTCCATGAGTCGTATGAGCCGTCCGGTGCGTACACCGAAGTCCTCGGGTCCTCCCATGAGGAAGGTCCTGCGCTCCAAGCGGAAGAAGATCCCTCGCCATGATCGGTGAAGGTCTCTCCCTGGAAAGGTGTGAACTCACCATGCTCCTCCTCATCGGGCACAACCCCCTCCATGGGGTTATGCGGCTGGTAATTAGCCATGAACTCATCGAACTGAATTTCGTTGAAGGACCATCCGTTCCTGCGAGTGTTATCAAACAAAAGTGGTGCAGGTAGACGGATCTCATGAGTAATAGTCCTTTCAAACCTCAAAACATAATCAAGGTTACCATACTGAGAAGCCATGGTAACAAACTTATGCCTCTTCATAGCCGCAAGATCGAGACTCGCATATGAAAAGGGAACATCATCAGGATGCGGGGTGCGCTCAAGAGACTCAAGGATAAGTGTGGCGTAAACGCCACCATATAAATCGCCCTTGTTACTGTTTGTAACAAGACGCCGAGCAATCAAGGCACCCACATTATACTCATTCTTACCAGAGAGGGCGTTCGCATAAGTAGCGAAATCTGGTGCAGAACCATTGCTCGTGTTGTCACGAGCCAACACAGCTCTAGCAACAAAATACGCAAAATACCTGAGGTGTGGAAACAAGATGCTGGAAATCTTCGTGTGTCGAATGTCCGTCTCCTCCTGGCAGCAAAGGGAGTTGAAGAGGGTCCTCAACCCGGAAGGCTGCATGGTCATCTTAGCTGTCTGAGCAACGTTTGGAACACCTATTAGATCACAAAACTGTGCCAAAGACATAGTTATGAGATCATTATAAAGTTTGAACTCGACGGTTCCAGCATCATGGTTATAACAAAAACTGTTGACAAAACAGGAGGTGAGCTTTTTGTATTGTACCACACGGCATAAAGCTAGCCGTGTCAAACCTGCGTTGACACAAAGGCCATAAAATTCCTCCTTAATTCCTACAGTAGTAAGAAAATCATCGCACGGATACATCATTGCGCATGCTGGGTTTGTGTCTTCTAACAGCTCCAGGGGCACATGATCTTCATTGTAGCTCACCCTAACTGCTGAGGGTGAAGCTGCAGCTCTAGTGACTCGATCTGAGCGCTTGGGATTCTTCTTCCCAAGCCACCCTTTTGCTTTTCCAAAGAAACTCATTTCTGAATTTTTTCACAATTCACAAAAACAAGGATTTAAACAAAGTGAGTTGAGACAAACTATTCTCGTCACGTACCTAAGGCAAAAACTTGCATCAAAACTTGGAAAATAAATTTCTACACATGCATGCAAGCTCATAAGAATAGCACCAAGAGTTACTAAATACTCACAAATGAGGCCACCAATCAAAAATCTAATTGGAGGGGTGAGGGAGTTACATACCAGGGAGTATTTTCCCAAAATCTCAGCTCAAATGATGGGTCATAGAGAGAGATTGACTTCTGGACAGAGAGCAGCAAGAACGCAAGAACAAAGTGCAGAACTCGTGTTTTTGGAGAGAGAGAAGGGAGGAGGAAGAAGACTTACTGGCTGCCTGCCCTGTGGGCCCCAGGCGCGCTATGGGCGCGGCCAGGGGGCAGGCCGCGCCAGCTGGCCGCCTGGGCCACTGGTGGCCCCCCTGGTCAGCCCCAGGGTTACTCCCGGCATGGAAATTTTTAATATAATTTTTCTAGAATTTTTCTGACAACTTCACTGTTGAAATTTTTTCGAAGTTCAAAAAGCTGCGAAACTTTCTGAAAACTTGAAACAGTGATTAGAGTTGTGAAGTTTCAAAAACATACAAACTTGGTACAGCAAGGAGAATAAAAGCTAAGGGAAATGAAAACATAACAAGCTACACTTTTTGCCGATATAAAACATGCTTACTAGCAAGGTTGATCAAGTCTTACCAACAAACCGGTGATATATAGAGCAAAAAGCCTCACCTCTCATGAAGTGATCATTGCACCTTTACTTTAATGGACATTGTCCCCACCATGATGGTTTTTTATTTGTGGTGCACATGTAGGGGACAATCCCATTCTCCAATCTTCACGGTCTTAAAATTATCTATAGAGTTGAGGCCATGCCTCTTGTCAATCTTCTTTGGAAAATACACCGTGTGTTCTTTGTCATTCACATTGAAAGTAACCTTTCCTTTATTGCAATCAATAATAGCAACTGCGGTGTTAAGAAAAGGTCTACCAAGAATAATAGACATGCTCCCATCCTCGGGCATGTCAAGCACAACAAAATCAGTGAGGATTAAACAATTAGCAACTTCAACGGGAACATCCTCACAATACCTATGGAAACGGTTGTTGACTTGTCAGCCATCTAAAGAGAGATATCTGCAGGGATTAGTTTTTCTAAACAAAATCTCTTGTAAAGAGAAAAGGGCATAACACTCACTCCTGCTCCAAGATCACATAAAGTAGTCCTGACATAATTAGTCTTTATGGAGCAAGGAATGGTGGGTATACCTGGATCACCAAGCTTCTCATGAATCTTTCCACTAAAAGAGTAGTTAGCAAGCATAGTAGATATTGCTTCATTAGGAACTCTTCTTTTATTAGTAACAATATCTTTCATATATCTCAAATAAGGAGGTAACTTAATAGCATCAGTCAAAGGAATTTGAAGAAAAAGAGGTTTCATCCACTCGCAAAACATATTGTAATGCTCTTCTTCTTTAGTTTTGAGAGACTTACCTGGAAAGGGCATGGGTTTCTGTACCCATGGTTCTCGTTGCTTCCCATGTTTTCTTGCGATAAAATCTTCTCTAGTGTATTTCTTGCGTTTGTCGGGTGTTTCTTCTTCTCGAACTTCGGGTGGATCATTCTTTTCACCATCCTTTTCAGGCTTAGCACCGTCTTCAGTCTCAGCATCGGATGTAGACATACTATTCGGATCATTGGAATTGTCAGCTTCTTTGTGCTTCTTCTTCTTCAGAGAGCTAACAATTTCTTCTTCCTGTATTTGAGAATCTTGCTCGATCCTCTTAGGATGCCCCTCCGGATAGAGAGGATCTTGAGTGCTAGTTCCCCCTCGGGTTTTAATCCCGAAGGCCTGTATATCCTGTTTGGCATTATTAGCAAGCAAATATTTTTGCACATTAGAAATTTGATCAAGCTGAGTTTGAACCATATGAAAATGCTTCACAAGACATTTAACATGATTAACTATTCTTCCTAAAACATCAAGCAAAATTTTATAGCTAGGGAATTATCATGCAACTGACTTTGTATCCTCTCATTAAAGTGATTTTGCTTCATAATAAAATTATCAAGCTCATCTAAACATTGATTAGGAGGCTTACCATGAGGAATGTCGCTTGCATTGAAATCTAAAAGGGAGTGTACCTCTACCATAGGAGGGTGAGTGGTAGGCTCACACAACTTCTCAATGGGGGGGGTAGATTCTTCACGTCTTTAGTTTTAATACCCTTCTCTTTAATGGACTTCTTTGCTTCTTGCATGTCTTCGGGGCTTAGGACAAGCATGCCCCTCTTCTTTGGTGGTGGAGGTGGTTCAGGGACGGACCAATCTTCGTGGTTCTTGGCAATCTTTCCCATTAATTCTTGTGCATCGTCCGGTGTTCTTTTCCTGAAAACACAACCAGCACAACTGTCCAAGTAGGATCTAGATTCATCAGTTAGAACAACATAAAATATATCAATTAATTCAATATTAGGGACTCCATGTCCCGGTCTAGCCTGGATCAGACTACAATACCTCCCCCAAGCTTTAGGGAGGTTCTCATCCTGCAACTGTTTAAAGTTATAAATTCTTCGTAAAGCAGCATGTTGCATATGAGCAGGAAAATACTTATCAACAAAAGAGCAAGCTAAGTATTGAGGACTCCTAATAGAACCACATGGTGGTGCATCGTACCATGCTTTAGCACCTTCCTTTAAAGAAAAAAGGAAAAAGCTTAGTAACATAGAAGTTTCGTATCTTCTCATCTGTAGTAAACAAGCCACCTAACTCAGTGAGTTTGGTCAGGTGTGCGATAGCATCATCATTTTCTCTACCATAAAATGGGTCAGATTCAACCATAGATATAAGTGAAAGATCAACAGAGAAATTATAATCAGGATCATTGATGCATATAGGAGACGTAGCAAACGTAGGATCAGGTACGGTCTTGTTCTTCAGAGAATGTTTTTCGAGAAGCTTCTTAATAGCGTCAGGGTCAGAGTCGTCAAACTCTGTTAGCTCCCTGCATAAATCATCATCAAGTATGATATACTCATCATCAAGGAGTCTATCCTTGAGTTTACTCAAATCAGGATAAGTGTAAGTCCCATCAAAAGGATAGCAAGTATCGGGAATTTCAATCCCAGATTTCTTGGCAGCAGCAGCAATCTGTTTCTCAAGAGCATGACTAAGGGAACCAATATCATCAAGAGTAGTAGAAGCATCATCAAAAGTATCGGACATAGACAGATTCAGTAGAGGCATCATGTGGTGGAGGTGAAGCAAACTTACTCATAACTGAAGGTGAATCAAGTGTAGCACTAGTGTTCAGAACATTACCTTTTCTCGTACGGGATGGTAAGATCAGGACCTTGGGTTCTTTTTTCTTACCCATAACGGATAAATTGCAGCAGGTAAAATACTTCAAGTAGACTTGTGAATAAAGTTATGCTCCCCGGCAACAGCGCCAGAAAACAGGCTTGATAACCCACAACTGTAGGGAATCGAGATAGTCTTCGCGGGTAAGAATAACCCAATTTATAGATTTGACTCAAGGGGAGCCAAAGAATATCCAGAAGCTTTAACAGTGGAGTTGTCAGTTCCACCGCACCTGAGATACACTTACTTGCAACAAGGTATTAATAGCAACTGCTATATGGGAGTGATGATAGTAGCGGTAATAGTAAAACGGCGAAAGTAAACAACTAGTAACCAGCAGAATTGAATGCACTGTAGGCTAAGGAGATGGATGGTTGGGCGCTGCATGGATAAGACACATCATGTAATCCACTTGGGGCAAGGAACACAGAAAATCAAAGATCATCTAGGCATAAATCAAACATACAACATGTATCCCACAGGTAGTTGTACGTGCTTGCAATAAGAACTTGCACAACATCTTTTGTCCTACCATCCCGCTATGAACGGGGCCAAAATGAACTTATGGAGATTAAGGTGCTCCTGTCAAAGAGCACCGGAACAAAGCATTAACAATCAATGGATACATGTAATCCTCAAATTATAGTCCACCCCTTTGGTGTCCCAAGCTATCACCTTTGGGATCGCCGGTTCCGGACTATAACAGGTGCAAACAACTCATAGATAGGATCAAGAACACAAATATATTCATGAAAACACATAGGGTTCAGATCTGAAATCATGACACTCGGGCCCAAAGTGACAAGCAATAAGAGAAAAAAGTTGAAGAAAAGATGATAAACACCCAACTAGATGATAGGCAACATGCGACCAACAATATGATAAACTATTACATGATCTAACTCATCCAATCCCTACCATCGCCTTTGCCTACAGCAGGGAATTACTCACTCATGGAAGGAGAAGTCATGGAGGGAGGATGAAGTGGTGACGGTGATGACGATTGCGATGATCTCCCCTCTCCGGAGGCCAAAACAACCTCCAGATGAGCCCTCCCGGAGAAGAACAGAGGGTGGCGGCGGCTCCGCGACGAGAATTGGGAAAACGACTTCTGTTCTGGGGTTTTCGCGTCACGGGAATAAATTGGAGCATCGGTAGGGCACCAGAGGAGGGGGGAGGCCCCCAGGCGGCCAAAGGGAGCGGCCCCACCGCTGGCCGCGCCAGGGGGGCGCCTGGGGCCCCCTGGGCTCCCCTCTGGTCCCACTTTTGGCATCGGCTCCTTCGGGTGCGTGGATTTTCTGGTATTTTTCTGGGAATTTTCTGGGACGTCCAAAAATCCATTTTCCTGCGCACAATAAAACCATACAGGAATCTCTGCTGAAAACAATGTTAGTCCGGGTTAGTTTCGTCCAAATCATGCAAGAATGAGGGCAAAACAATACCAAAAGTTTTTGGAAAAGTAGATACGTTTGAGACGTATCAGCGCCTTGGCCCGCTGGAGCTGGTCTCCGGCTCCACTTCGGCCTCAAATTTTCTATATTTTGCAAAAACTCGTAAACTGGAACTTTTATTGCGGTTTCGCGATGTTTCCTTACCGTAATACATACCTTTGCTTATTCTGCTTCTGCTGGTGTCTGAAACAGGTCTGCAACATGTTCTTCATGAGTTTTTTTATACCAAATCCACATCAACATTGACAAGATCTCCTTCTATGTAATGCTTAAGTCTTTTCCCATTCACCACTTGAGGTTTGGTGCCTTAGAAATTGTTAATCTTGATCGCGCCCGAGTGTTAGACTTCCTCAATATGAAATGGCCCTTCCCACCTGGAAAGTAGTTTACCTGGAGAAAACCTGAAACGGGATCTAAACAACAAAACTTTATCACCAACATTAAATTCACGTTTCAGAATCCTCCTATCGTGCCACTTCTTTACCTTTTCCTTGAACATTGTAGCGCTCTCGTAAGCTTCACTTCTCCACTTATCTAGAGAAGTCAAGTTCACGAGGCGCTTTTCACCAGCCAACTTCGGGTCAACATTAAGCCCTCTAATAGCCCAGAAAGCTTTGTGTTCTAATTCTAATGGCAGATGGCAAGCCTTGCCATAGACCATATTATAAGGAGACATGCCCATGGGGTTTTTGTAAGCTGTTCTATATGCCCACAAAGCATCTCCTAACTTATTTGACCAATCTTTTCTATTCCTATTGTCTGCCTTCTATAAGATCAACTTGATCTCTCTATTGGTGAGCTCAACTTGCCCACTAGTTTGGGGGTGGTACGGTGAAGAAATTCTATGATTTACATCGTACTTGGCTAAAGCTTTTCTAAAAGCTCCATGTGTAAAGTGTGAACCCCCATCAGTCATGAGGTACCTGGGTACTCCAAACATAGGAAAAATTACATCCTTGAGCATTTTCAAAGATGTCTTGTGATCAACACTTTCGGTGGCGATTGCTTCTAGCCACTTGGTTACATAATCCACAGCAACTAAAATGTGAGTGTACTTGTGTGAGGAAGGAAAAGGACCCATAAAATAAAAACCCCAGCAATAAAAAGGCTCAATCACTAGAGAGTAATTCATAGGCATCTCATTCCTTCTACTAATATTACCAACTCTCTGACACTTATCACATGATAAAACATAATTTCTAGCATCTTTAAAGAGAGTAGACCAATAAAAACCTGATTGAAGAACCTTATGTGCGATTGTCTCACCAGCATGATGTCCTCCATATGGACTGTTGTGACATTGTTTGAGAATGCCCTTTTGCTCGTGTTCCGGTATGCATCTTCTCACGATCCCATCTCGACCTTCTTTGAAAAGATGTGGGTCATCCCAAAAGTAACGCCTCAAATCATGAAAGAACTTCTTTCTTTGCTGAAATGTTAAACCTGGAGGCAAAAACTTTGCAACGATAAAGTTAGCATAATCTGCAAACCAAGGATCGGAGAGAGATTGTACTTTTACAACAGGTAGCTGTTCATCTGGGAAACTGTCGTTGACTGGAATGGGATCATGCGGTATATCTTCCATCCTTGAAAGATTATCCGCCTTCGGATTGTCTGCTCCTTTCCTATCGACAATCTGCAAATCAAATTCTTGAAGGAGTACCCATCGGATGAGCCTTGGTTTGGCATCCTTCTTCTCCATAAGATACTTAATGGCAGCATTGTCAGTATGAACAATAATCTTAGAATCAACAATATACTTCCTAAACTTATCACAGGAAAACACTACTGCTAAGAATTCCTTCTCAGTAGTAGCATAATTCTTTTGAGCACTATCAAGGGTTTTTCTAGCATAAGATATAACATTCAACTTCTTATCAACCCTTTGTCCTAAAACAGCTCCAACAGCAAAATCGCTAGCATCACACATAATTTCAAAAGGTAAATTCCAATCAGGTGGTTGTACTATAGGAGCGGTTATTAAAGCTTTCTTAAGAACTTCAAAGGCTTCCTTACAATCTTCATCAAAAACAAAAGGAACGTCCTTCTGGAGAAGATTAGTGAGGGGTCTCGAAGTCTTAGAAAAGTCTTTAATAAATCTTCTATAGAAACCAGCATGACCGAGAAAACTACGAATACCTTTGATGTCCCTTGGATAGGGCATCCTTTCAATTGCTTCGATCTTGGCCCTGTCCACCTCAATTCCCCTCTCGGAAATCTTGTGGCCAAGAACAATTCCCTCATTGGCCATAAAGTGGCACTTCTCCCAGTTAAGCACCAAATTTGTCTCCTCACATCTCTGCAAAACTTTATTAAGGTTGTGGAGACAATGGTCAAAAGAGGTTCCATAGACGGAGAAATCGTCCATGAATACCTCCACAATTTCTTCGCAAAAACCATGAAAGATAGCAGACATACACCTTTGAAAAGTAGTAGGGGCATTACATAAACCAAAAGGCATATGCCTCTAAGCATAAGTACCATAGGGACAAGTAAAAGTGGTCTTCTCTTGATCAGCAGTGTTAACATGAATTTTAGAGAAGCCAGAATAGCCATCTAAATAACAAAAATGAGTATTTTTGGATAGCCTTTCAAGCATTTGGTCGATGAACGGCAACGGTAGTGGTCCTTCCTGGTTGCCTTGTTCAGCTTCCTGTAATCAATACACATTCTATATCCAATAATAATTCTCTGAGGTATTAGTTCATTCTTATCATTAGGAACCACAGTTGTTCCTCCTTTCTTTGGAACACAATGAACCGGGCTTACCAACTTACTATCAGCTATAGGGTAGATAATACCCGCGGCTAGAAGCTTGAGAATCTCAGTCCTTACAACATCCATCATTTTCGGATTCAGCCGACGTTGATGATCAACAACTGGTTTAGTATCAGGCTCAAGGTTGGAATTGGTAATAACATGATATACTTTCTTTTCATATAAATAAGCATATTTGACCGAATCGGGAAGAGGTTTAAGATCAAACACTGGATCTTCTTTTGGTTGCGATAAAATTCCCAAAGGTTGCGATAATCTTATCATTACTAGGCAAATCAGTACCATGAGGCTGCTTAGTGAACTTAGAAAAATTAAATTCATAGGGCTCACCATTGAATTCAACAGAACTTTACATTTCTTGCAATCTATTATAGCTCCACAGGTTCTGAGAAAAGGTCTACCGAAAATAATGGGACAAAAATTATCCCTTAGTGAACCAAGTACTAGAAAGTCGATAGGATATTTTACCTTTCCGCATAAAACTTCAACGTCTCTCACAATTCCGATAGGAGAGATAGTTGCTCTGTTTGCAAGATGAATAGTAACATCAACTTCTTCAAGTTCACAAGGTGAAATTTCACCCATGATCTCTTGATAAAGTGAGTACGGGATAACACTAGCACTTGATCCCAAATCACATAGCC
The DNA here is from genome assembly GCA_950022295.1 of Bromus sterilis. Taxonomy (NCBI): domain Eukaryota; kingdom Viridiplantae; phylum Streptophyta; class Magnoliopsida; order Poales; family Poaceae; genus Bromus; species Bromus sterilis. The sequence goes on along the minus strand of OX465596.1, from coordinate 336,919,684 downwards.
CATAATAATTGTGATCTCCTATTTTAACAGATACTACTGGAGTACCTGAAATTGGGCCTTTATTCTTGGCTGTGACAAGGTTAGTGGAAACATCACAAAAATTTATATTGGAATCTAAAGCATCATTAGTGATAATATCCTTAACCAATGCAACTCGAGGATCGACCTTGATCTGGTTCTCAGGCTCATCAATTCTTCTCCCACTCTTATTCATTATGCCTGTCACGAAAGAGTGCTCCCTTATTCTTACAAGAAAAAGGGGCTTTTCATATATAACCGCAGGCACAATAGGACCAGCAACATGAATATCAATAGGTAATTCTTTGAAGGGTTTATGATGCTGATTCTTCTTCTTCTTGGAAGAGTCAATATGAGAGGCAAAGTCCTTACAAAAATCAATCATTAGATGGGAATCAAGACCAATCTTAGAGCAAAAGGCATTAAAGTAATCAGTTTTCACATAGCTCTCTATATAATCATGCTCATAATTTATAGCGGGTTCAATACCTTTATCTATTTCCCAATCTTAGGTATTCTTGTGGATCCTTTCAAGGAGATCCCACCTTTCTTCAACGCCTTTTTTCTGAAATACCCCACTAGAGAAGGCATCCAACATCTCTCTATCCTGTCGAGAAAGTCTAGCATAAAAATTTGTAAGTATAGTTTTCTTGGGAAGCTCATGAATAGGACATTTGAGCATTAGAGATTTCAATCTCCCCCAAGCTTGAGCGATGCTTTCTTTGTCACGAGACCTAAAGTTATAGATATAATTCCTGTCTCGATGAATTTCATGAAGAGGATAAAACTTGGTATAAAAGAGAGACATAAGCTCTTGCCATTCAAGCAAATGAGAGTTATAGAGAAGCTTATACCAATCTGAGGCTTTATCTATAAGCGATACGGAGAACAATTTCTTCATGACAAACTCCATTGATACACCTGCAAGCTTAAATAGTGAACATAGTTGTGATAAATATAGCAAGTGTTCACTGGGATGTCTGTCTCCTGCATAACGATTAGCCAAAACACAATCGATAATACCAGCTGGTATTTTATAAGGCACAATTTCAGTAGGGGGAGGAACAACCACCACAGATGTGGGGTGTTTCCCCATAAGCAACGATCCAATAGCTAGGTTGTCAATACGGACAAAGAACAACAACAACAAAAGAAAAACAAAAATATAAAAATTCCTTACCAGCTTCACTTACCAATAGCGCTATGCTCCCCGGCAACGGCGCCAGAAAACGTTACTTGATGACCCTCAACGTAAAGGGATCTATTGTAGCGTTTTCGATAAGTAAGAGTGTCGAACCCAACGAGGAGCGAAAGGTATTGATAGGTGATTTTGGACAAGGAATAACTGCAAGCACTGAAAGATAACTTTTTAGGGATTTTCGGTATAAGCAACAATAAGATAAAGACAAGCAAAGTAAATAGCGCTGAGGAGTAGCAAGTGGCCCAATCCTTTTGAGCAAAGGATAAGCCTGGCAACTGAACTTATAAAGACTAAAGCGTTCTTGAGGACACATGGAGAGGTAGTCACGTTCTTTCGCCATACTCCGTATCGATAACAAGTGTTGAGCTAATAAGTGTTGAGTGGGTGGATCTATGCTAGCACACCTTTTAGAATAAGATAAGTGCACTCTTATGATTAAACATCTTGCAAGCATCTGAAAATACAAGATGTAAATTAAGGCAAACCCTAACCACAACAATAAGACCAAGGATCCAGTACTCCCTTGTGCAAAAGTGTGCAAACTGGGGTTCAGGTTTCTGTCACTCCGGCAAACCACCGTAGGCATTCTTAATACACAATGTATTCCCCTAGGTCCTTAAGAAGGCTAAGTGTTGAGTGTTCGACTCACACAACACCACTAGGAAAATAACAACACAACTTAAATATCAAACAACAAAAATTACTTCAACATCATATGACTACTAACAACTAGACTTCTCCATGTCCTCAAGAACTAAAGTAACTACTCACAAGACATAAAAGAGATCATGATCAGAGGTGATAAATATATGATAAAAAATCAAGACATAATGATATTTCTCCAACAAAACTCAATAGCATTCACCACAAAGTAGTAATCAACACCGGTAGAGTAGAGAGGATAGATAGTACGGATTACAACACAAGATAAACTTGTGAGGTGAGATTGGCTGGTGGTGGAGATGGTGATGATGTTGGGGATGATGTTGATGATGATCTCGATGATGCCCGTGACGATGGTGATGACGATGGCGATGATCTCCCCTTCCGGGAGGTGATCTCCTCGGCGGAATCTGCCCGCCAGAGAGCCCTTTTCTTCTCTGTATGTTTCTGCCACGGAGTGGCGGTGGAACTCCATGAAAGCTTCTCTTTTTTTAGGTTTTCGCGTAACGAGGAGTATATATGCCAGAGGGGGGAGCCGGGAGTGGCCCCAGGGCTCCAGGCGCCCTCCCGGCGCGGCCAAGGGTGGGGTCGCGCCAGGTGGCCGCCTGGGGCTCCTGTGGCCCCCGTCTGGCCCCTCTTCGGCCATTCTTCGTTAATCTTCTGGAAAATACCTATAAGGCCCGATATGCGGTACTGTTCTAGATCTAGATGTTTCCATCCAGGTCCGGGGACGAAGCACATATCGGTCCCACCGCGACATATGACAAAGCCATATGCCCCGGATTTCCAACATGATATCACAACATTACAGATACAAGGATACAACATCTCATACAATCGGCATACAACTGCCTTAAATACAATACAACAACGGAAGATACATGTCTGGGTACAGACTAAAACAAATGCCTACTTGCAAAGAGAAAAACAACGATCCCATAACCACACGGGTCCAGGCCCTCCGCCGGGATCCGCCTAACTAGTCGTCGTCGAGTCTCCACGTGAAACGTCGATCACCGTACCTGTTGTCGATCCAAAACCCTGAAAAGAGTTTGGGGGTAGTATCATGAGTACAGAAGTACTCAGCATCTAAATGTAGTGGTCATCTGACCTAGAAAGGACTTCATCACTCGTCATTCTAGGACAACTAGTAGTTTACGGTAAGGAAGGGGTAAGTGGTGAGGTTGCTGCCGCACTAGCATTTATGAAGTGGCTAACGATCTAGAGAGTAAGGTAAGAAGCCAAGCATTCGATGAGGAATCGCCTCCAAATAGTCTTGCTATCAACTACTTACGCAAACATAACACCTATCCTATCCTTGTCCTCCTCTTCGCATCCCGACGAAGAAGAAGCAGTCAAGGCACACACACGTTGATCAAGTTATATTAAGATTATCTCAGTTGTTGTCTATGAACAAGGAGTAGGTCTCAAGTCGTCCATAACCGTGGACACGGCTTCTCGAAAAGATTTAAGCCTGCAGGGGTGTACCAACTTCCCATTACGAGGCTCCGCACGCACGTCCATCACTCTCAGTTGCTACCCATCACAGGCAACCATTTTATGATTTAGTTCCAAGAGATCCGAAACGACAGGTCCCTCTAACTAACAACGAACAAATCCGGATGGCCCCCGGTGAGTCAACATCCATCTCAGGAGCCGGCCGCTCTCTCGATCTGGTCTCTACCGTCTGTCTCGGGTTTGGATAGCCGGTTAATCACACATGGGAAACCGGGTCCTCAGCCGAACAAGGTGGGCCAGCATGGGAACTAAGTCCTCACTGGTCCGGGTTGGTTTGAAACCAACTGGCAGCTGACCAGCACACACACGGTTTCAAATGGTAAATCAACTTGGGCCACCACTAGAAATGTTTGAAGCTAGGTAGGTAAGAAAAGGGGACCCCATAAAATCCCACACGCGGTTAGGCACGCTCAGTCTTAAAACAATTACCCGGAACTCGGGTCCTAGGTGACTCGAATGGAACAAAGCGTCGGGGCGGGGTAGCCTAGACCTTCCATCCTTCGTCGAATATAGTCAACATTATAATAATCATATCATCAATCACAATAATAATAATAATAATGTGATATCCCAAACCAAGGAGTAACAGGGTAACATCGTAGCATCCTAAGCATGCATACTAAGTAGGGGCTGAGCAACGAGCAATAGTAACATAGCAGTACATGGTTTGCTGGGAGGGGACATGGATGTATCGGTTTGAAAGAGGCTGTAAACATGTGGTAGGATCAAACATCGAACCTAACCTATACTAGCATGCAAGCCGCTGGTTGAAATAGAATGGATCATAAGTAATGTATAGTCCTTGCCTGTTGATAAGTCGGGTTCCGAAGGTGTAGTTGATCGCAAGCTCGCATCGTCTCCGAAGGTACCCACGGAAGCACACAGGACGATAAACACTGGAAAGCAATCAACGATGCACCACTATTACTACGGAGCAAACACGAGCAAGCATCAACAAGAAGCAACACGAGACATCGCTGTCAGAACCCCAACTAGGGTCATGTCAGAACCCTCTGTTAGGTAATGTGCTAGGGTTAACCAGTACTCCTGCATCATGTTAAAATTTCAAAAGAAATCTTTGAAATCAAATTCAAAAGCAAAATGGGAGAAGGAACCCCCCCAGATGAATTAATTCAAAAGGCCAGATAAAAATCTTCTCCAAAAATTCATGTTAGATTTTTGAAAAGTCTTATAAATGAGTGTGATCACATATCAAGTGATGTGGGACCCACCCGATGCTCATAGATTTTTCAAATATTCAAACAGTGCCTTGGGATTATTCAAATACCCCTATTTGATTTAAAATTCAAATCATTTGAATTTTAAAAATGTTAAAAATTTATGAGTGGCTAGTATATTGTTTTATGAGGCCACATAAAAATTATGATCATTTATTAAAATGTTTAGCTAATTTATTTAGCTAAACAGAACAAAGGTCAGAAGAGAAAACAGAAAGAAAAAGAAAAACAGGAAAGTGGCCCACTTACCTGGGCCACCTCGGCCCGACTTACCTCTCCCGCAGCCCAAGCCCACCTGGCTCCTTGTCGTCTTCCAGCACGGCGGCAAGCAGCTCGGTGGCCGGCATGCCACGGCCGCCACGCCACCTGCTTGCCTGGCGCCTCCCGAGCCCTCTAGGAACGTCCTGGAGACGCCTCTCAGCCGTCCCAATCCATTCCCCCCTCCTTATCGTCTTCCTCCTCCTCCTGCGCCCGATTTCATCGCCCCCCGTGAGCATCCGTGGAGCACGCCGCCGTCTTCACGCGGCCACCGTCGACGAGAGGCCGCTACGCCAAGTCCAACCGCTCCGCCGTCGTCTACAACCCCACCGTGCAGAAGGAATCGGAGCCAGACGCCTCCACGAGCTCGCTAGCTTCGTCGTCTTCGTCTCCGGCCTCCTTGGATCGACCTTGAATTCCGGCAGCACCAGAGCCTCCCCGAGCAAGCCGTCGCTTCAGTTAGACTCAGGGTGAGCTCGGGATCAAACCCCCTAACTTTTCCCCCTTGATTGCTTCCTCTAGCCGGATCCGCCATGAGAACCCGAGCTCCTCGACGCCATGGTCGTCGCCCTCCTCGCTCTAGTGCCCGTCGTGAAGCTCCAGTGCACCCGTTTGACTCCTGCGTGTACTAGCGTTCGAACGCGCCACAAATCAGCTCAATCCGCGCACTGCAGAGACAACTACGATCTTGCCGCCGTTCTGTTGCCGCCGAAGACGTCGCCGCCGTCGATTCCGAGCTCCCCGTGACCCCCTGTTGCTTCCAGACGACGCGGACGACGATGCTGCACCCGATGGTGTCCTCCCCGTAGCCTCCCGTGGCCCCTAGCCCATTCCGGCGAGTGCGCGGCCGTGGCCAGGTCGCCGACGTTTAACCGCCGGTGGGTTAGCCCTAATCCACCCCTAATGACCCCCCTGAGCCACTGACCAGTGGGCCCAGTGGCTTAATTAAGCCACTGGTTAAGTTAACCCAGCCGGGTTAAATAACCCAGCCACTGGCAGGTGGGACCCCCTTGTCAGCCCCCCCTGACGCCAGCACGAAGTCAGCATGACGCAGTAATTCAATTCCAGAAATTAAATTGAATTAAAGAAATTCCAGAAATTCCAGAAAATAACCCAAACTTTGGAAATTCATAGAAAATTCATATTAACTCCAAATTGGACAAATAATATATGAAAAATGATCAGGAGAAAATAACCTATCCAAATATCCAACTTTCAACTTTGTTTGAGTTGATCTTAAAATGGGACCAGTAGCATATGTCATTTGATTTATTTGAAATTAATTCAAATTCAATTCAAATGATTTTGCAACTTGGACCATGGAATTATGCTACATTTCAACCACACTTCAGAGGCATATCATACACATTTACAAAAGGTTCAAAATGATCAAGCAATGTCACATGTAACTTGGATAAGTTTGAATTCAAATTGGAGTTTGAATTTGCAATTCAATTTGCAATATACTCCATTTAAATGGAATTGCTTCACACATCAAAGCATATACATCAAGTTTCAACCTTTCATCATGTGATTGTGCGTTGTATTTACTTTGCTACCTTGTTTGTTGTTTGTCGAGTAGAGGTGGAACCGGAGCAAGAGGCTGCCCCCTTCGTTGAAGACCCAGAACCCGAACCTCGTCAGCAAGGCAAGCAAACCCCCATTGATCATGTCGATAAAATCCCAATTCCCTCTCATGTCTCGCTTATGCATTTTTTAGGATGATTACCATGCTACGTTTCTACCACATAGATGAACCCATTCCTTTGCATGACCTATCATTTGTCACAGTAGTAGGCAAAACCACAATCCTAGCAAATGTACGAGTTGATTGATATCATGTGGCCCCTGCAAATGATATTGCTTATTGCATGCTTAGAGTGATACCATGATGATACTGTTATGTGAGTCGGGATGGTAGTGATCATGATAATGATGGTAGAAAAGTGTTGGTGAATCGACCCTAATACAAGGTGAACGATGAGAGGCTGTGTAGGAGTACACGGTGGGTTGTCTCGTTGAACACCGCCCTAAGTACAAGTTCTTGTGTGGTGATCCAAGATGAAGAGTACAACCACACATTGGGCTCACTGACCCCTCTCAACTTACTAACTCATCCCTTTCGATGTCCAGATGTCGCAATAGTTCGGAGTTCTGGTAGGTCTGTGGCCTGGATGCTAAGTGAGAGAACGACTCAACCGAGACCGGCTTATGCACCACGCACACATCACTTAGGTCCACTTCGGTAAACCGGCCGGGTTCACGATAGTGGTAGCCAACCCAAGTAGGCGGCTTTCTTGGACTAGATAGGCTATGAGGTAACAGTTGTGGTGAGCATCCTCGCCGACACTTGTTGAATGGTGTCGAGTACAAAGGCGGTAAATGATGATCATGTGTGTGTAGCGGTACACCCCTGCAGGGTTAACAAAACTATTCGAATAGCCGCGTCCGCGGTTATGGACTACTTGGAAAGCTTAGCTTGATTATTAGATAACTTGAACCGGATACTTCCAAAACACACCAAGATAAGTGTGAGTGCTATGGCTTGTTTTCTCGTGGGGAAGTCGAGGAAGGCACCATAGTGGTGTATTGGTTGGAGAAAGTAGTGGACTCGTGTACGCTTCTTACCTTAAAGTCTGGTACTCGTAGTTCAGGACTAGCCAAGTCAAAGCTGGCATTTCTGCAAGTGAAACCCCACCTCCCTTTACCTTGATGCATGTGCATGAGTAGTATAGCTCCTATGTAAGTCTTGCTGAGTACGACTTTGTACTCATGTTTGCTTAATCTATGTTTTAGATGAAACCACTGACCCCGAAGGTGGCTTCTTCATTGAGCTGGACGACTGAAGATCAACTAGTCTAGTCCCAGTCAGACGACTGGTTTCCTCGTGGAGGGCTTGTGTTTAAATAAGGCTTCTTAAGCCATTTGTTAAACTTGTCTGTACTCAGACATAATTTGCTTCCGCTTATGTTGTAATGTTGGATCACATGTTTGTGGTCTCTGTTTGCACTCTATAAGAGTTATCAATAAAGATGTATACTTTGTAGAGAATTGCAATGATACCTACTGTTCATACAAGGCATTGTGCTGCGTGTATGTTTATAACATGCATGTCTTTGTATGGGTTTTCGAGACCTTAGTTGTGATCTGGCTGGCGGTCTTTCATACACCAAGTGGCCCTTAGATGTGCGCACCTTGGGGCATCGCGATGCGATTGTTCGAGACTCTATCTCGTGCACACTTTGTGGTATGATCGAGCCCGCCCTAGACCCCGACTAAGTGATCGGGCTGGAGTAAGTCTATGTAAGAGTTATGAGATAGTCGGTAGTATGGTTGAGGCGACTTGTCTTTGAATATGGGAACTCATCACCCATATCATTAGACTTGTGTGCGGACGATGAGGACCCATCTCAGTTGATCATCCGGCCTGCATGGGATGCCCCTCACGTACGATGCTTTCCGACAACGTTATGTGCTTGGCCTTGTCTGCTTAGACAAGTGGGTACGGTTCTCGGCTCTCCATATGACTATGTCTTAACTGGACTTGCATACGCTAACCCCGGGTCCCGACAGGTAAGTGCTAGGGTTTGAGTGCCCTTTGCATCATGTGAAAAATTTAAAAGAAAATTCAAAAATGGGGAAAAGAAAAGCCCTGAGAAATTTAATCAAATGGCCAGATAAAAATGTTTTTCCAAAAATCATTTGAATGTTTGGAAAATTCCTAGAATTGTTGCTGATCATTGCAAAAGTGGTTTGGGGATTTTCCCATGCCCATGGAATATTCAAAAATTCAAAAGGTGCATTGGAAATTAAATTTAACTCCAATTTGAATTTAAATTCAAATTGTTTGATTTTCAAAAGTCACCAAAACTTATGAGTGGCTAGCTATTTATGTTATAAGCCCACATAAATTTTTTCATGATTTTATAAAATGCCTAGCTAATTGTTTTAGCACAGCAAAACAAATAACAGAAAAACAAAACAGAAGAAAAATAGAAAAGGGAAAGAGAGCCCACCCCACCCACTTACCTGGCCTAGCCTGGCCAGAAGCCGGCCCAGCCCAGCTCGCCCGCGTGTCGTCTTCCTCCCCTCGCCTCCAAGCAGCTCGGTGGCAAGCCGAGCACCGTGGACGCCACCGAGGCTCGCCTGGAAACCCCCAGGCCTCCTCGTCGCGCCACGCAGCTCGCCCAGAAGCCCCGCACCCTTTCCCCCTCCTCCAGCTCCATTCCCCCTTCTCTGCTTTGCGAATTCGCCGCCGACAGTGAGCCCACCGGAGCGCCGCCGTGGAAAGCACATGGCCAACGGCCTCCTCTTGCCGAGCTGAAGTGTCCAGAAGCACCGGAGCCCTCGACTTCGTCTCCCCAAGCACGGAATCGAACCCAGAGGACCCGAGGACGTCGCCATCTTCACCGACCTGCCGCCGGCCGCAGTGGAGCCCGTCGTCGATTGCACCGCCTTGCTACTTCCCCCGACTCCGCCGTCCTCACCATTCGATCCAGGGTGAGCTTCCGGTTCGAAACCCCCTGCTCCCGCTATCCCCCGTGCCCCCGTTCCCGATTCCCTCTTCAACTGACGCCGGCCGCCGCCATTGCCGCCGTAGCCGTGCTCCAGCACCTCCCCTTGAACCCCGATGGCATCTTCAGACGCGCGAGGCCCCCAGCTTCCTCCCAGTACCACCCACGCCTCTCCCCGTGGCCTTTTGGCCAAGTCCGGCGAGCGCCGCCGTGGCCAGTGCCACCGGCGTCAAGCCGCCGGGCACTTAGCCCCTAACCCACCACTAAACCAACCTAACCCTCACTGACTAGTGGGCCCAGCCACTAATCTAATCCCTGTTTAAAATCTAACCGCAGGGAATTAACCCCCCTGAGGCTGGCACCCTGGACCCACACGTCAGCCCCCCACTGATGTCAGCATTGCATCATGCTGATGCAATAAAAGAATTTCCAGAAATTAATTGATTTAAAGAAATTACAGAAATTGCAGAAAATCATTTTAAACTTTGAAAATCATAGAAAATTCATATGAACTCCAAATTGGACAAATAATATATGAAAAAATGATCAGCATAAAATTCTCTATCCAAATATGCAACTTTCAACCATGTTTGAGTTGATTTTAAAATGGGACCAGTAGCTTTTGCTATTTGGCTTAATTGGAATTAATTCAAATTTAATTCAAATGCAATTCAAATTTGAACCATTGCAATACACCACATCTCACTTGTACTTCAGAAGCTTATCACACATATGATCACATGGTTTCAAATGATCAAACTTTTTCAAATACAATTTGGTTAAATTGAAATTCATATATGGAGTTTGAATTTGCATTTCAAATGCAATACACTTCATTTAAATCAAATGTACCACAAACCATCACCATTCACCTCATGGACAACAATACCATGTGCTTGTGCATTTTACTTCCGAAGTTGTCCCCCCTTGTTGATGATTGTTTCTGGTACCAGCTTTTCCGAGACGGTGATCACCCCCGAAGAAGAAGACCACCGTTAAGACCCGTGTATCGTCAGCAAGGAAAGCAAACCCCATTGATCATGTCTATAAAATCCCAATTCCCTCTCAGTCTCGCTTATGCATGTTTAGGAGAACAATTTGTATCGATTCTACCGCATAGTTGAACCCATATCCGATGCATGACCTATCATCTTGTCACAGTAGTAAGAAAACCACAATCCTAGCTGACATAGGAGTTGTTTGATATCATGTGGCCCCTGCAACTGTTACAGCTTATTGCATGCTTAGTGTTACAGTGAGGTTGCTTTTGATGTGAGTCGGGATGATAGTGAACATGGTGTTGATGAAAGTGAAACTGTGTTGGTGAATCCACCCTAATACAAGGTGAACGATGAGAGGCTGTGTAGGAGTACACAGTGGGTTGCCTCGTTGAACACCGCCTTAAGCATTGAGTTCTTGTATGGTAATCCAAGACAAAGAGTACAACCACACATTGGGCTCACTGACCCCTCTCGGCCTAGTACCTTGATCCGTGTCGACGTCCAGGAGTCACATTAGTTCGGGCTTTCCATTTGACATCTGCATAGAAAAATAATGAAGGAATGATTGCATCATATAGATATGTGAGTGCACCTGTGAGGCAGGAAAACCATCTGCCAGAGGTGGCGTCTCGGTCACTTACATTGTTTGAGTCCGTTTCGTTGATCCGGCCGGGCTCTCGAGCGGAGGCAAAATCAGATAGTCGACTCCTGGAATAGACCGGTTGTGAGCGAAGTATCGTGGTGAACATCCTCGCTGTCACCTATTGAACGGTGGAGAGACCTGGCGGTAACCGATGGTCATGTGTGTGTAGCTTACACCCTTGCAAGGTTAACAAAACTATTCGAATAGCCGCGTCCGTGGTTAAGGACTACTTGGAACCTGTACCTGATTATTAGACAACTTGAATGGATACTTATAAAACTCGCAAGATAAGCGTGAGTGCTATGGTGTGCTTCTCGTGGGGAAGTCGAGGAAGTAACCATAGTGGTGTATTGGTTGGAGATGTAGTGGACTCGTGTACGCTTCTTATCTCAAGTCTGGTACTGGTAGTTCAGGATTAGCCAAGTCAAAGCTGGCACTTCTGCATGATGAAACCCCACCTCCCTTTACCTTGATACTTGAGCATGAGTAGTATAGATCTGATGTAAGTCTTGCTGAGTACGACTTTGTACTCACGTTTGCTTATTCTATGTTTTAGATGAGAACCCGGACCCCGATGGAGTCACCGACCTGAAGCTCGACGTTGACTAAGTTAGCATAGTCCCAGACAGCAGTCTGGTCCCTCGTGGAAGGGCATGTTTGTTGTACAAGGCTTCTCTAAGCCATTTGTTAATCTTGTCTGTACTCATACCTAATTTGCTTCCGTTGTATGATGTAATGTGATCACACACATGTGATCTTTGTATGCTCTATGTGTATACCTATAAAGAAGTACTTTGTAGAGTTATGTGATGATACCTGCTGTTCATACTAGGCATGTGTGCTGCGTGTATGTTTATAACATGCATGTCTTAGTATGGTTTTTCGAGACCTTAGTTGTGATCTGGCTGGCGGTCCTTTATACACCAAGTGGCCCTTAGATGTGCGCAGCTTGGGGCATCGCGATGCGATTGTTCGTGACTCCGTCACGTGCACACTTTGTGGTATGATCGAGCCCTCCCTAGACCCCGACTAAGTGATCGGGCTGGAGTAACTCTATGTAAGAGTTAGGATTCAATCGATAACATGGTTGAGGCGACTTGTCTATGAGTATGGGATTCACCACCCATAAGCATTCAGACTTGTGAGAGGATGATGAGGACCCATCTCAGATGATCATCCGGCCTGGATGGGATGCCCCTCACGTTCGATGCTTACCGAGAACGTTCTGTGCTTGGCCTTGTCTTCTTAGACAAGTGGGTACGGTTCTCGGCTCTCCATGTGATTGTATCGTGATTGGAATTACATACGCTAACCCCGGGACCCGACAATCGCACCTACCGTCGAGAGCGGTTAATAACAATTTAAGTGGGGTATCGGTCACACACGACGAATACCGCACGTTTACAGTGGTTCAAGTTGCTTAGCTACAAGTGATCAATCAATGGTTATTAACATGGCAACTCAAGCAAGCATGGCATAGCACACAAACATGTCAAGAGGTGAAGCACAAAGTAAACTATCTATGCTAGTCAATTTACGTGAGGCACAACCTAAATATGGCATCCACTAAGTGCCGCACGATGATTAAAACATTTGGTACTGTTCTGTCCTAAACCATATTTTAGGTTTGTTAACAACAGCAAACAATAGCATTCACACAAAGTACATGAAAAACTAATCAAGTTACATATAAAGATGTCAGAACCCTCTGTTAGGTAATGTGCTAGGATCAAAGTAACCTTGCATCATGTCAAAATTTTCAAAAGGAATCTTTGAAATCAACTTCAAAATCAAAATGGGAGAAGGAACCTCCCCCATATGAATTAATTCAAAAGGCCAGATAAAAATCTTCTCCAAAAATTCATGTTAGATTTTTGAAAAGTCTTATAAATGAGTGTGATCACATATCAAGTGATGTGGGACCCATCCCATGCTCATAGATTTTTCAAATATTCAAACAGTGCCTTGGAATTAAAGAAATACCCCTATTTGAATTAAGATTCAAATTATTTGAATTTTAAAAATGTTGAAAGTTTATAAGTGGCTAGTCTATATTATTATGAGGCCACATAAAAGTTTTCAACATTTAATAAAATGTTTAGCTATTTATTTTAGCTAAACAGAACAAATGGCAGAAAGAAAAACAGAAAATAGAAAAGAAAGCATTTTCCTTACCTGGCGCCTAGGCGGAGCCGGCCCACCCAGCCCAGCCGGCCCACAGGGGCAGCGGGGTCTTCTTCCCCGTCCCGCGCCTCCAAGCTGCTCGGTGGAATGCCACCGAGTCAGTCGGGGACGACACGTCGCCGCCGAGAGCTTCCAGGCCTCCCCGTGGCCTCTTCTCGCGTCCTGGAGACGTCTCGCAGCCGCCCCCATTCATTCCTCCCCTCCAGCGCGACTCCTTCCTCCTCCTTCGCCGATTTCTTCCTCCACCCGAGAGCGCCGCCGCTCGCCGTCGCAAGATCTCGCGGCCAACGACGAAGAGGAGCCCGGAGACCTTGTCCATCCTGCGCAGCACCGTCGACTACCCCGATCTGGAGAAGATGGCCCCTTAATCGAGCCCGTGGACGACGCACGCTTCACCGAGACGTCGCCGGAACCGCAAGCCCCCGACGACGAATTCGTCACCGTCGCGCCACCAATCGCCCCTCCGTCTGCACCGTTGAGCTCAGGGTGAGTTTCTCCCCGTTTTCCCCAAGTTATCGCGGCCCCTCGCACCCTCTGTACCATTCCACCATGGGAGCCGAGCTCCGTCGCCACCATGGCTGACCCCGAGATCGCCCCCGTGCCTCTACACCCTGGTTCAAGCGCGCATCATGTTTCCCTTCGCCACAGCTTCACAACGCGCTAGGCCACGCTCGTTTTCGTGCACCGCAACGTCGTCTCCGTCGAGCCCGTGCCTCCGGCCGCCGCCACCTTTGAAGACGCCGTCGCCCTGGTCGCCCCCGAGGTCGCCCTCGTGCAGCAGACGACGCGCGAGAGCACCGGCTACACTCCCGTGGTCTCAGCGCATCGAATGATGCACGGGAACGTGATCCCGAGCAGCGCCGCCGCGGCCCCAGTCGCCGGCGTTTAGCCGCCGGCGGGTTAGCTCAGACCCCCCCGTTAATCACCCTCCTAACCCAACCCTGGGTCACTGACCAGTGGGCCCAGTGGCTTAATTAAGCCACTGGTTAATTTAACCAGCCGGATTAAGTTAACCCAGCCACTGACACCCTGGACCCACATGTCACCCCCCCCTGACGTCAGCCTGGCGCATTAAATCATTTAAATGAATTTCCAGAAAATCAATTTGAATTTAAAGAATTCCAGAAATTCCAGAAAATACCCCAAACTTTGGAAATTCATAGAAAATTCATATTAACTCCAAATTGGACAAATAATATATGAAAAATGATCAGGAGAAAATTATCTTTCCAAATATGAAACTTTCAACTATGTTGGAGTTGATTTTAAAATGGGACCAGTAGCATATGTCATTTGAATTATTTGGAATTAATTGAAATTCAAATCAAATGATATTGCAACTTGGACCTTGGAATTCTGCTACAATTCAACCACACTTCAGAGGCATATCATAAACATTTCCAAATGTTTCAAAATGATCAAACTATGTCACATGCAACTTGACTAGGTTGAATTCAAATGTGGAGTTTGAATTTGCAATTCAATTTGCATTATACTCCATTTAAATGGAATTGCTTCACACATCAAAGCATATACAGCAAGATTCAAACTTCCATCATGTGTTTGTGCATTGTATTTACTTTTCTACTTTTCTTGTTGTTTGTCGAGTAGAGGTGGAACCGGAGCAGGAGGCTGCCCCGTTCGTTGAAGACCCAGAACCCGAACCTCGTCAGCAAGGCAAGAAACCCCCATTGATCATGTCGATAAAATCCCACTTCCCCCTCATGTCTCGCTTATGCATTGTTTAGGATGATCACCATCATTCGTTTCTACCGCATAGATGAACCCATTCCTTTGCATGACCTACCATTTTGTCACAGTAGTAAGCAAACCACAATCCTAGCAAATGTAGGAGTTGATTGATATCATGTGGCCCCTGCAAATGTTATCGCTTATTGCATGCTTAGTATGATACCATGTTGTTACTGTGATGTGAGTTGGGATGGGATTGATCATGTTGATGTTGGTAGAAAAGTGTTGGTGAATCGACCCTAATACAAGATGAACGATGAGAGGCTGTGTAGGAGTACACGGTGGGTTGTCTCGTTGAACACCGCCCTAGTACGAGTTCTTGTGTGGTGATCCAAGATGAAGAGTACAACCACACATTGGGCTCACTGACCCCTCTCAACTTACTAACTCATCCCTTTCGATGTCCAGATGTCGCAATAGTTCGGAGTTCTGGTAGGTCTGTGGCCTGGATGCTAAGTGAGAGAACGGCTCATCCGAGACCGGCTTATGACCCATGCACACATCACTTGGGTCCACTTCGGTAAACCGGCCGGGTTCACGATTGTGGTAACCAACCCAAGTAGGCGGCTTTCTCGGACTAGATCGGCTATGAGGTAATAGTTGTGGTGAGCATCCTCGCTGGCACCCCTTGAATGGTGTCGAGATCAAAGGAGGTAAATGATGATCATGTGTGTGTAGCGGTACACCCCTTCAGGGTTAACAAAACTATTCGAATAACTGCGTCCGCGGTTATGGACTGCTTGGAAAGCTTAGCTTGATTATTAGACAACTTGAATCGGATACTTCTAAAACACACCAAGATAAGTGTGAGTGCTATGGCGTGCTTTCTCATGGGGAAGTCGAGGAAGGCACCATAGTGGTGTATTGGTTGGAGAAGTAGTGGACTCGTGTACGCTTCTTACCTCAAGTCTGGTACTCGTAGTTCAGGATTAGCCAAGTCAAAGCTGGCATTTCTGCAAGTGAACCCCACCTCCCTTTACCTTGATACATGTGCATGAGTAGTATAGCTCCTATGTAAGTCTTGCTGAGTACGACTTTGTACTCACGTTTGCTTAATCCATGTTTTAGATGATGCCACTGACCCCGAAGGTGGCTTCTTCATCGAGCTGGACGACTGAAGACCCCTCTCATTAGTATGGTTGAGGCGACTTGTCTTTGAATATGGGAGTTGACCACCCATATCATTAGACTTGTGTGCGGACGATGAGGACCCCTCTCAGTTGATCATCCGGCCTGGATGGGATGCCCCTCACGTACGATGCTTTCCGAGAACGTTCTGTGCTTGGCCTTGTCTGCTTAGACAAGTGGGTACGGTTCTGGGCTCTCCATATGACTATGTCTTAGCTGTACTTTCATACGCTAACCCCGGGTCCCGACAGACTTGGTATCAGAGCAGGACTGACTGTAGGACTAGTAGCCTTGGCCGAAGTTGAGTCTAGCTTGCTATAGTTATATAGTTACTCTGGGTATATAAGGGAACAACATAAGGCTTCTTTTTTCTCCTTACCCCTTCGTTCTGAGTTCTGAGTCACCCTCATCTTATTCTACGGGAAGATAGGACTAGGCTCTCCTCTGTCTGATTAGAACATCTCGTTGTTTGCTTCCTTATAGCCGTAGGAAAGTTGTGTCAGGTTTTCCTAGCATTGTTGTAATGCTGATTTCTTACATCGTATTATGTAAGTGCTGTTTTTCATGATTGGAAGAAATTGTCATTTCTTACAATTACAGCCGTTATGCTGTCCGAGTCATTCAAGGTTTATCTCATAATCTGATGCATTTCCAAACTCCTTTCTGTTTCAGATGGCAGATCTTCCCCCTCGGCAGATTGTTCGTTTGACCAGGTGCCTCGGTGTGCGTGGCCATCCCACCACGTTGATCAAGATGATGTCCTATGTGGGATATCGGTGGTATCCTGAGTACACCGTCGAGGAGCAGTTCCACGACTTCAACCAGACGCAGTTCCACTGCATAGTCTGGATCTATCCGCACCACATTGGAGTCACTCAGCCTATCCACTTTGGACATGGCATTGGCATTACCGAGAACATGGCTGTGCAGGATGCTGCATACTTTTGGCCCCCTTTGTGAGCGTGGGATCAGTTGAGTTTGACGCTATCTACCCAGTGAGGACTCAGATGCCTTCTCGAGTTGCTTGGCCCGAGATTGGAGACATTTTCCACCCCATGGTCCTTTGCTTCCACCCTACGCTGGACCTAGGCCCCATCCTTGGCCAAATGGATATCAGGGTCCACAGGCCTCCGTATTTTCCGATGGTCACCTCGAGCTACCGAGATACGCTGGTAACTTTTATGAGGACTACTATGGAGATGGAGATGAGTGAGACCGCCTGTGGTCTTACTTAGTGAGAATGTAGTAGTATCTTAGTATATTGTAAGCAAGGTGTCTAAGATTCCAGAGGCTTAGATATATAATGTATAGGAAGTCAGAGTGCCTCTTAAGGATGTATCATCTTCATCACGTTTGTATTAGCTTGGTGCTTGTAATAAAACGATGTATGGTTTGTATGACAACTTGTGAATATATGGCTTGTATGCTTTATCACCATGTTGTCAAGATGATTACTTCCTTTGCTCTGTAATCCTTCCAGTACTTCAATACCTTGATTAGACTCTTCAAATCAACTCTGTTTGACTTTGGTTTTTCACCTTCAGGATGTCTCAAGGAACCCGTGGCCAGGTTGGTCGTAACCAAGGTCGTGGGAATGACCAGGAGGAAGGCAACCTTCCACCCCCACCCACGATGGCTCAGGTTCTGATGGAAGTCGAGAGGAACCGCCGAGACTCTCACCATCTGTTGGAAGTCATTGCTCGCAACACCACTCAGCAGCGCAACGAGTTGGTGTCCCTGAACGACTTCATCCGACTTCATCCCCCGGTTTTTAGTTACTCCACCGAGCCCCTTGACGCCGATGACTGGCTTCGCAGCATCGAAAGGAAGCTCCAAGCAGGCCGTGTTGCAACTGGTGACAAGGTCAGCTATGCCACCTATCACCTTGAAGGTGCAGCTAGTTCTTGGTGGGAGAACTTTCTGAATATGCGTCCCGTTGGACCACCTGCATCTTGGGAGGAATTCTGCACGTCTTTCCGCGAGCACCACATTCCCAAGGGTCTTATGGACCGCAAGCGTGAGGAGTTCTGCAACCTCACCCAAGGCAGAAGGACCGTTGACGAGTTTAGTCGTGAGTTCAACCGACTTTCTCGTTATGCTACCGAAGAAGTCTCCACCGACTCCAAGAAGCAAGAGAGGTTCCGTCGTGGCCTCAACACTGGACTTCGTCGTGAGCTCAACCTTCATGACTTTGCCACTTTCCAGGTCCTTGTCAACAAGGCCATCAAGGCCGAGGACATGAACACCCCCAACGATTTCCGCAAACACCCTAGAGACGACAGTTCATCCAGTTCTGGCTCCCAGAAGCGCAAGATCTGGATCCCAAATAGCATGTTCCGCCAGAACAACCCACCGAGGCCATCCTATGTGACGCCTCGTCCACCAACCCAGTTCCACCCAGCTCCACCAAACAACCCAGCTCCAGGCACTGTTTTTGGAGCCTGTTACAAGTGTGGTCAGGCAGGCCACTACTCCCGTGAGTGTCCCAGAACCAGATCCAGCACCAGAATGCTCCACCCCGTGCCGGAGGCAACAACATCAACAATGGTCGTGGCAAGCCACCCCAGAAGGTCTACACCGCCAAACCCGCTCCTCCCGCCACTCGTGGACGTGTGAACCAGATCGCCGCTGAAGAGACTGACGACACCACTGGCGTCATTCTTGGTACGCTCCCAGTCAATTATGTTCCTACTTCCGTTCTTTTCGACCTAGGAGCATCTCATTCATTCATGTCGGAAAGTTATGCACTTCGTCATGAGTTACCCTTTGTTGAATTGTCCACCCCAATGATTATTCAAACTCCAGGGTCAAGATGGCAAACTAATAGAGTAAGCCATGGTAATCAAATTGCAATTGAGGGTTTAGTATTCCTTGCTTCACTGATAGCCCTCAAGTCTTCAGACATTGATGTCATCCTTGGCATGGATTGGCTATCAAGACAGAATGCCTACCTGGATTGCAAAGGCAAATCCGTGAAACTCACCCACCCTTCAGGAAAAACAGTCAACTACACCTCACCCAGAACAAGAACCCAAGTGCATTCCTTGAATGTACTTCCCCTTCCCGATCTTGAAGATATTCCGGTTGTTCGTGACTTCCCGGATGTCTTTCCTGAAGAGCTGCCGGGAATGCCACCCGACAGATGTGTAGAGTTTATAGTGGATCTTGCCCCAGGAACCGCACCAATTTCTAGACGCCCATACAAAATGGCCCCACGTGAGTTAGCTGAGCTTAAAACCCAACTGGAAGCTTTGTTGGAGAAAGGCTTCATCCGCCCTAGCTCATCGCCATGGGGTTGCCCCGTTCTGTTCGTAAAGAAGAAAGATGGAACAGAAAGGATGTGCGTAGATTATCGCCCGCTAAATTTAGCGACGATAAAGAGCAAATACCCACTACCCAGGATCAATGATCTTTATGATCAGCTTGCAGGATCCTCTGTCTTCTCAAAGATGGATTTGAGATTAGGTTATCATCAAATCAAGATCTGAAACGAGGACATTCCCAAAACGGCTTTTACTACTCGTTATGGTCTTTACGAGTACACCGTCATGTCCTTTGGTTTAACCAATGCCCCCGCCACTTTCTCACACCTGATGAATTCGATCTTCATGGAGTATTTGGACCAGTTCGTCGTGGTTTACCTCGATGACATCCTTATATACTCGAAGAACGAAGAAGAACATGTCGAACACCTAAGGATGGTATTGATGAAACTTAGAGAGCATCGCCTGTATGCTAAATTCTCTAAGTGTGAATTCTGGCTACCAGAAGTGACCTACTTAGGACACGTGATTTCTGCAAAAGGCATTGCTGTGAATCCCGAGAGAGTTCAGGCCGTCCTTGACTGGACTCCACCTGAATCGGTTAAGCAAGTTAGGAGTTTTCTTGGCCTAGCTAGCTATTGCCGATGCTTCGTCGAGAACTTTTCTAAAGTTGCAAAGCCTCTAACTGAACTCCTCAAGAAAGATAAGAAATTCCTATGGACTCCCAAGTGCGAGGAAAGCTTTCAAGAGCTAAAAAGAAGATTGACTTCTGCCCCTGTACTTGCACCTCCAGCCACCAAAAAGGATTTCGAGATCTATTGTGACGCATCACGGCAAGGGTTAGGCTGCATACTTCTGCAAGATCGACATGTGGTAGCTTATGCTTCACGCCAGTTGGGGCCACATGAAGAGAACTATCCTACCCATGACCTTGAACTCGCTGCCGTAGTTCATGCCCTAACAACTTGGCGACATTACCTCCTTGGTAATCGTTGTGAGATTTATTCCGACCACCAAAGCCTCAAATATATTTTCACCCAGACAGATCTTAATCTCAGGCAAAGATGCTGGATTGAGTTGATAAAAGATTACGACGTAGTAATTTCTTACACCCTAGGGAAAGCAAATGTTATGGCTGATGCACTAAGTCGTAAGTCGTATTGTAACAACCTCATGTTACAACAGTATCAACCACTTCTTCATGAGGACTTTCGCAAACTCAACCTTGAAATTGTTCCTCATGGCTATCTTTCTACCTTGGTGGAGAAACCAACTCTTGAGGATCAAATCATAGTTGCCCAAAGGCGTGCACGAGGTGTTCGCCGGATCAAGGAGAACATTGCTAGCGGAGTTGCTAAATGTTTCTCCACAGATAGCAAGGGAACGGTATTCTTTGAAAATCGTTTGGTAGTACCTAAGAATAGGGAACTAAGGCAACTCATCCTTAAGGAAGCCCATGACACACCCCTCTCGATTCATCCCTGTAGCACAAAAATGTACCGAGATCTACGCCAGAGATTTTGGTGGACTAGGATGAAGAGAGACATTGCTCAATTTGTTGCCGAATGTGATGTTTGTCATCGCATTAAGGCAGAACATCAAAGACCTGCTGGTACACTTCAACCTTTGTCTATTCCCGAGTGGAAATGGGACAAAGTCGGTATGGACTTCATCACCGGCTTTCCAAGAACCCAGAAAGGAAACAATGCCATCTTCGTTGTCATAGATAGGCTTTCCAAAGTTGCTCACTTCCTTCCGGTTCGCGAGTCTATAACTGCTAGCCAGTTAGCGGACTTGTACATCTCTAGAATTGTATCCCTTCATGGTGTTCCTTTGGAAATCAATTCTGATCGCGGTAGCCTTTTCACCTCTAGATTTTGGGGAAGCTTTCAGAATGC
This sequence comes from Bromus sterilis, assembly GCA_950022295.1. Taxonomy (NCBI): domain Eukaryota; kingdom Viridiplantae; phylum Streptophyta; class Magnoliopsida; order Poales; family Poaceae; genus Bromus; species Bromus sterilis. Next base: position 336,898,405 of record OX465596.1, on the reverse strand, counting down.
TATGGGAACTCATCTCTCCTTTAGTACAGCTTTCCATCCTCAGTCTAGCGGTCAAGTCGAAAGGGTTAACCAAATTCTTGAAGACATGCTCCGAGCTTGTGTTATCTCATTCGGAAAGAATTGGGAGAAGTCTCTTCCATTTGCCGAATTTGCTTATAACAATAGTTTTCAATCTAGTCTGAACATGGATCCTTTTGAACTCCTATATGGACGACGATGTCGAACACCTTTAAACTGGTCAGAAACCGGTGAAAGACAATTCTTTGGACCGGATATGATCAAGGAAGTAGAAGAGCAAGTTCGCATTGTTCGTGATCAATTGAAAGCAGCCCAGTCTCGTCAGAAAATCTACTATGATCGTCATCATAGGCAAGAGAGCTACAATCTGGATGAGAAGGCTTACCTTCGGGTTACTCCTCTGAAGGGAACCCAACGTTTCGGTATCAAAGGCAAGTTGGCCCCACGTTACATCGGACCTTTCCGCATTATTGCTAAACGTGGAGAAGTTGCCTACCAACTTGAACTACCTCCGCACCTCTCCTGAGTACATGATGTATTCCATGTGTCCCAACTCAGGCGTTGCTTCAAGGACCCCATCCGCGAAGTCGACCATAAAACACTTGATCTCCAAGATGACCTTTCTTATCGAGAATACCCCGTTCGTATTCTTGATTCCGCAGAGCGTGTCACTCGTCGTCAGAAGATTAGGTTTCTGAAAGTGCAATGGTCACACCACTCTGAAAGAGAAGCTACGTGGGTAAGAGAAGACCGTCTCAGTGTCGAGTACCCCACCTTCCTCCCGCAGACTTCTGAATCTCGGGACGAGATTCTGTTGAGTGGGGGCGAGTTGTCAGAACCCTCTGTTAGGTAATGTGCTAGGATCAAAGTAACCTTGCATCATGTCAAAATTTTCAAAAGGAATCTTTGAAATCAACTTCAAAATCAAAATGGGAGAAGGAACCCCCCCCGAGATGAATTAATTCAAAAGGCCAGATAAAAATCTTCTCCAAAAATTCATGTTAGATTTTTGAAAAGTCTTATAAATGAGTGTGATCACATATCAAGTGATGTGGGACACATCCCATGCTCATAGATTTTTCAAATATTCAAAGAGTGCCTTGGAATTAAAGAAATACCCCTATTTGAATTAAGATTCAAATTATTTGAATTTTAAAAATGTTGAAAGTTTATAAGTGGCTAGTCTATATTATTATGAGGCCACATAAAAGTTTTCAACATTTAATAAAATGTTTAGCTATTTATTTTAGCTAAACAGAACAAATGGCAGAAAGAAAAACAGAAAATAGAAAAGAAAGCATTTTCCTTACCTGGCGCCTAGGCGGAGCCGGCCCACCCAGCCCAGCCGGCCCACAGGGGCAGCGGGGTCTTCATCCCCGTCCCGCGCCTCCAAGCTGCTCGGTGGAATGCCACCGAGTCAGCCGGGGACGACACGTCGCCGCCGAGAGCTTCCAGGCCTCCCCGTGGCCTCTTCTCGCGTCCTAGAGACGTCTCGCAGCCGCCCCAGTTCATTCCTCCCCTCCAGCGCGACTCCTTCCTCCTCCATCGCCGATTTCTTCCTCCACCGGAGAGCGCCGCCGCTCGCCGTCGCAAGATCTCGCGGCCAACGACGAAGAGGAGCCCGGAGACCTTGTCCATCCTAATACAAGGTGATGTTGGTAGAAAAGTGTTGGTGTATCGACCCTAATACAAGGTGAACGATGAGAGGCTGTGTAGGAGTACACGGTGGGTTGTCTCGTTGAACACCGCCCTAGTACGAGTTCTTGTGTGGTGATCCAAGATGAAGAGTACAACCACACATTGGGCTCACTGACCCCTCTCAACTTACTAACTCATCCCTTTCGATGTCCAGATGTCGCAATAGTTCGGAGTTCTGGTAGGTCTGTGGCCTGGATGCTAAGTGAGAGAACGGCTCATCCGAGACCGGCTTATGCACCACGCACACATCACTTGGGTCCACTTCGGTAAACCGGACGGGTTCACGATTGTGGTAACCAACCCAAGTAGGCGGCTTTCTCGGACTAGATCGGCTATGAGGTAACAGTTGTGGTGAGCATCCTCGCTGGCACCCCTTGAATGGTGTCGAGATCAAAGGCGGTAAATGATGATCATGTGTGTGTAGCGGTACACCCCTGCAGGGTTAACAAAACTATTCGAATAACCGCGTCCGCGGTTATGGACTGCTTGGAAAGATTAGCTTGATTATTAGACAACTTGAATCGGATACTTCTAAAACACACAAGATAAGTGTGGGTGCTATGGCGTGCTTTCTTGTGGGGAAGTCGAGGAAGGCACCATAGTGGTGTATTGGTTGGAGAAGTAGTGGACTCGTGTACGCTTCTTACCTCAAGTCTGGTACTCGTAGTTCAGGATTAGCCAAGTCAAAGCTGGCATTTCTGCAAGTGAACCCCACCTCCCTTTACCTTGATACATGTGCATGAGTAGTATAGCTCCTATGTAAGTCTTGATGAGTACGACTTTGTACTCACGTTTGCTTAATCCATGTTTTAGATGATGCCACTGACCCCGAAGGTGGCTTCTTCATCGAGCTGGACGACTGAAGACCAACTAGTCTAGTCCCAGTCAGACGACTGGTTCCCTCGTGGAGGGCTTGTGTTTAAATAAGGCTTCTTAAGCCATTTGTTAAACTTGTCTGTACTCAGACATAATTTTTCTTCCGTTTGTGTTGTAATGTTGGATCACATGTTTGTGATCTCTGTTTGCACTCTATAAGAGTTATCAATAAAGTTGTACACTTTGTAGAGAATTGCAATGGTACCTGCTGTTCATACAAGGCATGTGTGCTGCGTGTATGTTTATAACATGCATGTCTTTGTATGGGTTTTCGAGACCTTAGTTGTGTTCTGGCTGGCGGTCTTTCATACACCAAGTGGCCCTTAGATGTGCGCAGCTTGGGGCATCGCGATGCGATTGCTCGAGACTCCGTCTCGTGCACACTTTGTGGTATGATCGAGCCCGCCCTAGACCCCGACTAAGTGATCGGGCTGGAGTAAGTCTATGTAAGAGTTTTGAGATAGTCGATAGTATGGTTGAGGAGACTTGTCTTTGAATATGGGAGTTCACCACCCATATCATTAGACTTGTGTGCGGACGATGAGGACCCCTCTCAGTTGATCATCCGGCCTGGATGGGATGCCCCTCACGTACGATGCTTTCCGAGAACGTTCTGTGCTTGGCCTTGTCTGCTTAGACAAGTGGGTACGGTTCTCGGCTCTCCATATGACTATGTCTTAGCTGTACTTGCATACGCTAACCCCGGGTCCCTACAAAAGAACACCCCAAACGGAGTTACGGTTAAAAAGATATAAGCAAGACAAGCTATGCACACAATTACACAATCAAGACAACCTCAAACGGAAAAACTTTCTACATACGAATGCTAGAGCACGCAAAACTGAGCAACTTTCATTTTGGGCACGTTCATCGGAGCTACGGGTCAAAGGGAAAATACGTCGCAAAAACGATACAACAACAATAATATCAGTGACTTAGAAAAAAAAAATACAGACGCAAAGAAAAAAAAGTGGCTCTCACCATGGGCTTCGAGGGCCACGAGGCCGGCGGGGGAGGCAGACCCGGCTGGCAGGCCATGGCTGCGCTGGGCCGCGGCGTGATGGACGGGCCAAGGCTGGAGGCCGGCCACTTGGCGGCTCGGACGAGCGGCTGGCTCACCCCGTGCTTCCAGGTCGACGGCGGCGGCGCCGCTGGGTCACCGGCGAGGCAGGCGGGGCGAGGACGGCTGGTGAGGCGCGGATCCGGGCGGCCCCTTGCCGGATCTGAGCGCGGGCGGTGGCTGGGAGGCTCCGGCGGCGAGCATCACAGGGCGGCGGCAGACGAGCTCCCCTCGGCTCCAAGCCATGGCGCGGCGGCTGGAGCTTCCTGTGAAGCCTACGCGAGGAGAGGGAGAGGGCAGATGAGGGAGAGAGGGAAGGGGAGAAGAGGAGCGCGGCGGAGGAGAGGACCTGGTGCGAGGAGGCCCGGCTGGCCGGCGACTGGCCGGAGGCGGCGGTGCGGGCGTGGAGCCTCCACGGGCGGTTGGTGGAGAGGAGAGAGAGAAGGAGATGCTGGGCTGACGTGGCGCTCTCCTGGCCGTCAGATCGAGCGATCTGACGGTCCAGATCTGATGGGCTAGCAAATGACGAAAAAGGGGGTGTTTTTGGGGCAGATTGGGGCAAAGTGGAGGGGGGGTGGCTGCAATATTGTGGCTAGGGAAACCCTAAAAATGGGTGGGAGTGTGGTTCTCTTTATATAGCCCCGGTGGCTGGCAGTTTGAAAAAACATCCCTGGTTTTTCTCCCGCGCGCGCGGTACTCACGTTTCTGACCACCGGGGGTCCGCAGTACCTCCGATTCGGGTAAAACTTCGAACTGCGCGATCAGCGAGTCGGGCCGGAGGCGTTCACCTCGCGCTGGAACCATTCCGAAAACACTTTCCGGTGCACTATAAAAATATCCCGTTTAATTATTAAACGGGGTTTTTCGTTCCGTTGGCTGCGGCTGGTCTCGTGCGGTTTTCGCGACGGTGAACGGGTGAAACCCGGTGTCGCAAGGTCGAGTTTCAGGGTGGCAAGGGTCGGTCTCTGTCTGGTACGAGATAAGAGGGGGAAAAATAATCGCCGATCGATAAATCGGGGATGCAAGCACCGCAAACAAATCAGGAAATCAAACAATTCACACCGAAAACAAAATTTTTAATTTTTGTAAAAACTGGGCTGTTATAATACAACACCACCAACAAGGGATCTCGTCCCGAGATCCAGGACGATCCGGGGGAGAGGGGGGAAGAGAAAATAGAGACGACGATCTTCAACACCACCAACAAGGGACTCTGCTCCATGTCGACGTCGAACTTCTGTCGAGATAAATTTCTGCAGAGAGACGACAATGTCGGAAAACGAAACCATCGAAAGATCAAGAGGAAGAACGATCGCGAAAACCAGATCAAGTGATAGTGATTTTCGTCGCAAGTCGCAAAAACACCGGGCAAAAGGAGGGAAGGCAAAGGACAACCCAGATGATATGCGAAACCGGAGAAGCTAAAGGTACTACAGGAATTCCCAACCTAAGGTCGGAATCGAGAAAATACGCTGCAAGCAAGGCATTGTAACGGTTCCGATACTCCACACACTCGAGATCCTAGAGTTTGAAGGGGGATAAGTCGATAGTAAAACACTTACGACACTTGTCCTGACCAGAGCAAGGGTAATGAGTAAAAAGATTCCTACTCTCCGATAACTAACTTAGTAATTACAAAATAGTTTTTGTCTAGACTCGACTTCAGCCAGAGAAGGGATCCTACGGTCGGTAAGGCTCTGATACCAAGTTGCAAGGCCCGATATGTGGTACTGTTCCAGATCTAGATGTTTCCATCCAGGTCCGGGGACGAAGCACATATCGGTCCCACCGCGACATATGAATAAGCCATATGCCCCGGATTTCCAACATGATATCACAACATTACAGATACAAGGATACAACATCTCATACAATCGGCATACAACTGCCTTAAATACAATACAACAACGGAATATACATGTCTGGGTACATACTAAAACAAATGCCTACTGGCAAAGAGAAAAACAACGATCCCATAACCACACGGGTCCAGGCCCTCTGCCAGGATCCGCCTAACTAGTCGTCGTCGAGTCTCCACGTGAAACGTCGATCACCGTACCTGTTGTCGATCCAGAACCCTGAAAAGAGTTTGGGGGTAGTATCATGAGTACAGAAGTACTCAGCATCCAAATTTAGTGGTCATCTGACCTAGCAAGGACTTCATCACTCGTCATTCTAGGACAACTAGTAGTTTACGGTAAGGAAGGGGTAAGTGGTGAGGTTGCTGCCGCACTAGCATTTATGAAGTGGCTAACGATCTAGAGAGTAAGGTAAGAAGCCAAGCATTCGATGAGGAATCACCTCATACAAGTCTTGCTATCAACTACTTACGCAAACATAACACCTATCCTATCGTTGTCCTCCTCTTCGCATCCCGACGAAGAAGAAGCAGTCAAGGCACACACACGTTGATCAAGTTATATTAAGATTATCTCAGTTGTTGTTGTCTATGAACAAGGAGTAGGTCTCAAGTCGTCCATAACCATGGACACGGCTTCTCGAAAAGATTTAACCCTGCAGGGGTGTACCAACTTCCCATTACGAGGCTCCGCACGCACGTCCATCACTCTCAGTTGCTACCCATCACAGGTAACCATTTTATGATTTAGTTCCAAGAGATCCGAAATGACAGGTCCCTCTAACTAACAACGAACAAATCCGGGTGGCCCCCGGTGAGTCGACATCCCTCTCAGGAGCCGGCCGCTCTCTCGATCTGGTCTCTACCGTCTGTCTCGGGTTTGGATAGCCGGTTAATCACACATGGGAAACCGGGTCCTCAGCCGAACAAGGTGGGCCAGCAAGGGAACTAAGTCCTCACTGGTCCGGGTTGGTTTGAAAACAACTGGCAGCTGACCAGCACACACACGGTTTCAAATGGTAAATCAGCTTGGACCGCCACTAGAATTATTTGAAGCTAGGTAGGTAAGAAAAGGGGACCCCATAAAATCCCACACGCGGTTAGGCACGCTCAGTCTTAAAACCAATACCCGGAACTCGGGTCCTAGGTGACTCGAATGGAACAAAGCGTCGGGGCGGGGTAGCCTAGACCTTCCATCCTTCGTCGAATATAGTCAACATTATAATAATCATATCATCAATAACAATAATAATAATAATAATGTGATATCCCAAACCAAGGATTAACAGGGTAACATCGTAGCATCCTAAGCATGCATACTAAGCAGGGGTTGAGCAACGAGCAATAGTAACATAGCAGTACATGGTTTGCTGGGAGGGGACATGGCTGTATCGGTTTGAAAGAGGCTGTAAACATGTGGTAGGATCAAACATCGAACCTAACCTATACTAGCATGCAAACCGTTGGTTGAAATAGAATGGATCATAAGTAATGTATAGTCCTTGCCTGTTGATAAGTCGGGTTCCGAAGGTGTAGTTGATCGCAAGCTCGCATCGTCTCCGAAGGTACCCGCAGAAGCACACAAGACGATAAACACTGGAAACAAATCAACGGTGCACCACTATTACTACGGAGCAAACACGATCAAGCATCAACAAGAAGCAACACGAGACATCGCACCTACCGTCGAGAGCGGTTACTAACAATTTAAGTGGGGTATCGGTCACACACGACGAATACCGCACGTTTACGGTGGTACAAGTTGCTTAGCTACAAGTGATCAATCAACGGTTATTAACATGACAACTCAAGCAATCATGGCATAGCACACAAACATGTCAAGAGGTGAAGCACAAAGTAAACTATCTATGCTAGTCAATTTAAGTGAGGCACAACCTAAACATGGCATCCACTAAGTGCCGCATGATGATTAAAACATTTGGTACTGTTCTATCCTAAACAATATTTTAGGTTGGTTAACAACAGCAAACAATAGCATAAACACAAAGTACACGAAAAACTAATCAAGTTACATATAAAGAACACCCCAAACGGAGTTACGGTTAAAAAGATATAAGCAAGACAAGCTATGCACACAATTACACAACCAAGACGACCTCAAACGGAAGAAACTTTCTACATACGAATGCTAGAGCACGCAAAACTGGGTAACTTTCATTTTGGGCGCACGTTCATCGGAGCTACGGGTCAACGGGAAAATACGTCGCAAAAACGATACGGCAGCAATAATATCAGTGACTTAGAAAAAAAATACAGACGCAAAGAAAAAAAAGTGGCTCTCACCATGGGCTTCGAGGCCCACGAGGCCGGAGGGGGAGGCAGACCCGGCTGGCAGGCCGCGGCGTGCTGGACGGGCCGAGGCTGGAGGCCGGCCCACTTGGCGGCTCGGACGAGCGGCTGGCTCGCCCCGTGCTTCCAGGTCGACGGCGGCGGCGCCGCTGGGTCACCGGCGAGGCAGGCGGGGCGAGGACGGCTGGGGAGGCGCGGATCCCGGCGGCCCCTTGCCGGATCTGATCGCGGGCGGTGGCTGGGAGGCTCCGGCGGCGAGCATCACAGGGCGGCGGCGGACGAGCTCCCCTCGGTTCCAAGCCATGGCGCGGCGGCTGGAGCTTCCTGTGAAGCCTGCGCGAGGAGAGGGAGAGGCAGATGAGGGAGAGAGGGAAGGGGAGAAGAGGAGCTCGGCGGAGGAGAGGACCTGGTGCGGGGAGGCCCGGCTGGCCGGCGAACGGCCGGAGGCGGCGGCGCGGGCGTGGAGCCTCCACGGGCGGTTGGTGGAGAGGAGAGAGAGAAGGAGATGCTGGGCTGACGTGGCGCTCTCCTGGCCGTCAGATCGAGCGATCTGACGGTCCAGATCTGATGGGCTAGCAAATGACGAAAAAGGGGGTGTTTTTGGGGCAGATTGGGGCAAAGTGGAGGGGTGTGGCTGCAATATTGTGGCTAGGGAAACCCTAAAAATGGGTGGGAGTGTGGTGCTCTTTATATAGCCCCGGTGGCTGGCAGTTTGCAAAAACATCCCCGGTTTTTCTCCCGCGCGCGCGGTACTCATGTTTCTGACCGCTGGGGGTCCGCAGTACCTCCGATTCGGGTAAAAGTTCGAACTGCGCGATCAGCGAGTCGAGGCGGAGGCGTTCACCTCGCGCTGGAACCGTTCTGAAAACACTTTCCGGCGCGCTATAAAAATATCCCGTTTAATTATTAAACGGGGTTTTTCGTTCCGTTGGCTGCGGCTGGTCTCGTGCGGTTTTCGCGACGGTGATCGGGTGAAACCCGGTGTCGCAAGGTCGAGTGTCAGGGTGGCAAGGGTCGGTCTCCGTCCGGTACGAGATAAGAGGGGGAAAAATAATCGCCGATCGATAAATCGGGGATGCAAGCACCGCAAAAAAATCAGGCAATCAAACAATTCACACCAAAAACAAAATTTTTAATTTTTGCAAAAACTGGGCTGTTACAATACAACACCACCAACAAGGGATCTCCTGCCGAGATCCAGGACGATCCGGGGGGAGAGGGGGGAAGAGAAAAGAGAGACGACGATCTTCAACACCACCAACAAGGGACAACTGACTCAACATATAAGTAAATGAAAAAGCCTTGTTAAAGGCAAGCAGGGAAAACTCAAGTGCTATCCTTAAATCAAACAGAATGAAAACAAGTTTTGAGAGGTGCATGATTTGTCAACGAATGCTAATAGATAACTCAATTGCTTCTCAGATTGGACAAGTTTCGAGGAACGGCTCCCAAACAGGGACGATCACATCCCCGCAATCTCCTTTGTTTATCACTGCCAAATTTTTCTGATTTCTCATGAACAAAGCGTGAATGAGGGTTTGTTTGTTGTATTATATTTTGTGAGCTGGGAGCACTCATGAAAGTTCCTCCTCGATCGTATTAGGGGTTTGCAGATTAGACATGCAATCCCGGGGTAAAACTTGTCCAACTTAAGAAGATCATGAGTTAACTACTACTTCCTCATGAGCTAAAACAGGGGCACAAAATAGAAGATTTTGAACATCTAAGGATAACACAAAAATTCTATGCTTTTAGGAGTGGTAGTGGAATACCACGAATAGGAAGGTATGGTGGACTCATATGGAAGATACTGGTTTCAGGGTATGGATGCACAAGCAGAATTCCGCTTAGTACAGAGGTTTGGCTAGCAAAGGCTTTGAGAGAACAGACATTTGATGAAAACTTGGATGCAAAGCAATATAAAGCATAAACATTAAAACAAGCATAGCACAAGTTGTCTTCCTTGTCAACATAACACTACAAGCATAATAACAAAGAGGGTTTGGCTATGTCGCTACTTTGAGAAAAATAACATGCTTGTTGTTATGACCAAAGCTATGTTTGCCAAGATTAAATAAAGTTTTCAAAGCCATACCTGATATAAGGTCAATAATCCCCATAAGAATCATCATGAGGTCGATTGCGTGAAGATAATACCGAGTGCAGCGAAGAAACCAATAGACTTCTCATTAATATTCCATCATAGACGACTCCACACTCACAGATACATAACTCTCCAAGAAGAAGTGATAGACCTCAAAGCAAACACCTATTTTATAAGATAACTTCCCTAGACATGATACGACTCTACTTGACTCTAAAAGACACAGATAAAGATAAAAATACCGGACACTCCCCCAAGCTTGGAACAAGCTAAGGGGATGCCATTACCCGAGGAGGTTTACTCCTCATCCTTGTTCTTGTCGGTCACGTACTCCTTGGCGAAGCGCTTTCATGGTAGCTGTTCTCCAGTCTCAAAGGACATTCCCGTCTCCAGGATCCTACACTCAGCACCCAAACCCATGCGCAGAAACTTTAGTTCATACTCACAGTTCTGATTCTGCAGATCGTAGATCTGTACTTGGAGGCCATAAACTTTTTCTTCTAGTGTGGCCAAACTTGACCACATCTCTTTCATCTCCTTCTTGTGGGAAGCCTCTATCTCGTTCGTGATGTCAAAGTTAGCTTCAACACCATGCTCCACCATCTTCTTGAACTTGAAGACCTCATGTTCCACCTCCTTTAGCCGATCCTCGGTGCTCCCCTCCTTGACTGGTCCCTTCAGATCCTCCTTGTGGAGGTCACAATCCTCCACACGAAGGACCAGAGGGTGCTTCTTCACCTCAGCGAGGTAAGGGTTGATGACGTTGACGACGAACTTGTCCTTGGGGGAGCTTGGGGAAGCCATGGCACCTAGGTCTAGCTGAAAGCTTTCGTGGCAGAAACAGCTCGAAAATAAAACACAGGAAATCGCGAGATACGTTGCCGGAACAATCCGGGAAAATATATAGCAAAAATTTCTGCACAGAAAGGAAGGTAACGAGCCAAAGTGGGGTCGGAGATGGACTCCGGGGTGCCCAGGCGGCCTCCCGGCGCGGCCAGGGGTGGGGCCGCGCCAGGGGGGCGCCTAATAACCCACAACTGGAGGGGATTGAGATAGTCTTCGTGGGTAAGAATAACCCAATTTATAGATTCGACTCAAGGGGAGCCAAAGAATATCCACAAGCTTTAACAGTGGAGTTGTCAGTTCCACCGCACCTGAGATACACTTACTTGCAACAAGGTATTAATAACAACTTCTATATGGGAGTGATGATAGTAGCGGTAATAGTAAAACGGCGAAAGTAAATAACTAGTAACTAGCAGAATTAAAAGCACTGTAGGCTAGGGAGATGGATGGTTGGGCGCTGCATGGATAAGACACATCATGTAAACCACTTGGGTCAAGGCACACAGAAAAGCAAAGATCATCTAGGCATAAATCAAACATTAGGCATGTATCCCACAGGTAGTTATACGTGCTTGCAATAAGAACTTGCACAACATCTTTTGTCCTACCATCCCGCTACGAACGGGGCCAAAAGGAACTTATGGAGATTAAGGTGCTCCTTTCAAAGAGCACCGGAACAAAGCATTAAAAATCAATGGATACATGGAATCCTGGAATTATAGGCCATCCCCTTTGGTGTCCCAAGCTGTCACCTTTGGGATCGCCAGTTCCGGACTATAACAGGTGCAAACAACTCATAGATAGGATCAAGAACACAAATATATTCATGAAAACACATAGGGTTCAGATATGAAATCATGGCACTCGGGCCCAAAGTGAAAAGCAATAAGAGGAATACATTGAAGCAAAGATGATAAACACCCAACTAGATGATAGGCAACATGCCCCCAACAATCTGATAAACTATTACATGATCTAACTCATCCAATCCCTACCATCCCCTTTGCCTACAGAAGGGAATTACTCACTCGTGGATGGATAAGTCATGGAGGGAGGATGAAGTGGTGATAGTGATGACGATGGCGATGATCTTCCCTCTCCGGAGGCCAAAACAGCCTCCAGATTAGCCCTCCCGGAGAAGAACAGAGGGTGGCGGCGGCTCCGCGACGAGAATTGGGAAAACGACTTCTGTTCTGGGGTTTTCGCGTCACGGGAATAAATAGGAGCATCGGTAGGGCACCAGAGGAGGGGGAGGCCCCCAGGCGGCCAGAGGGTACGACCCACCCCTGGCCGCGGCAGGGGGGCGCCTAGGGCCCCCTGGGCTCCCCTCTGGTCCCACTTCTTGCATCTGGCTCCTTCGGGTGCGTGGATTTTCTGGGAATTTTTTGGGAATTTTCTGGGATGTCCAAAAATCCATTTTCCTGCGCACAATAAAACCATATAGGCAACTCTGCTGAAAACAACGTTAGTCCGGGTTAGTTTCGTCCAAATCATGCAAGAATGAGGGCAAAACAATAGAAAAAGTGTTTGGAAAAGTAGATACGTTTGAGACGTATCAACCCCCCGAAGCTTAACATATTTCTTGTCCTCAAGCAATTCAGTACAACGAACTGAACGCGACAAAGAAAACTTTGACAAACTCTCTTGCTTCAATAGATGTATATAGGCAAGTACTGCGAAAAGAATTTAGCAAGTATCAAAACAATTTTATGAGGACAATGCACGAAGCAATCCTTCTTTCATGTGATCAATCTTAAACAACTAAAATCAAATAATATGCTTCTGAAAATCAAGACAGGATTACAATGCACAAAGTTTGAACATACTAGAGTGGTATTTCGCTAGCCTGCATGAGTGAAGCAAAACATAAATGCAAAAACTCCTCCGGAGTTTTATAGGAGACTAGAACTAAGAAATTTCAGAATAAATAATACCGCAATCATGCAAAAGACAATGTAGTACTTTGGGACAATGCACAGTACACTCAGAATGACAATTATGCTCTCCTAGTTGGTGCTTTGAAGAAAGAACGTGGAGACTCTCGAACCGTGGAGTTTGATGGAAAGGTTGAAAACCCGTGGAAGGAAGCAAAGACTAAACATGTACCAGAGCTCTTGTTTTGAAAATAGAGATAAAAAGGTTTTTTGGGAGGTGCATGCTTTGTCAACGAATGCTAGTAGACAACTCAATCGCCTCTTACGCTAGACATGTTTTGAGGAACGACTCCCAAGATGGAGACGATCACATCCCCTTAATCTCCTTTATTTATCACCGCCAAAGTTTTGTGATTTCTCATAGACAAAGCGTGAAGGAGGGTTTGTTGGTTGTGATTATCTTTTGTGAGCTGGGCGCACTCATGCCAGTCCCTCCTCGTATTGGGGTTTTCAGATTAGACATGCAATCCCGGAATAAAACATGTCTAACATAAGACGGTCATGAGTTACCTACTACTTCCTCATGAGCTAAAACAGAGGCACAAAAGAGGAGCACTTTTGAATAATTTCGAGATGGTACAAGAAAGTCTTCGTTAGGATGGTCGGTAAATACCACATAGGAAGGTATGGTGGACTCATATGGAAGAACTGGTTTCAAGGATTTTGGATGCACAAGCAGAAATCCGCTTAGTGCGAGCGAAGGCTAGCAAAAGACTGGGAAGCGACCAACTAGAGAGCAATAATAGTCATAATCATGCAAAGCGCCAAAGTAACATTGAATTGAGCATGAAAATGATATAAATACTCTGAAATTCAAAGATCATCAAGGCATAGTAGACTTTTCAGTCATGAACATGTGTAAGCATGTGCCAATTCAATCCAAGAATTCTCCAAAGGGAAATACCACTTCAGTATGCCAAACCATGAACAATACAATGCATGTAAATCATTTCAACAACACATTATGTACTCTAGTTATTTGGGATTAACCACAAATAAATCATGAACACTGGGAAAGCATTATAAACAAAGCATTATGTCGCTACAAGCTGGTCTCTAAATCATAAGTACAAGCATATGTACAAAAGTAGAAACAAAAAGAGTTCATACCGGTTTTCCTTGTTGCATCCCTTTCGTCGATCTTCGTCATCACTGCCTTGTCGCTTGCACGATTGAACGTAGGAAAATATAATCAAGTGCAAATGCCATCATGGACTCGAGCTGAACTCTGCAACAAAGCAAACTAAAGAGAGAAAAGAAAATATTTTTTGATTTTTCAAAGGTTAAACGAAAGAAAAAGAAGAGAGAAATCTGTTTGTTGTTTTTGCAAAATAAAAGAACAAAGAAGAACGGGCAAAAACTTCGAAAAGATCAAAGCAAACAAAATAAAAACGGATAATACAATGGAAAGGTGAGAAGGGCACGTACTCCCCCAAGCTTAGGCCTTTGGCCTATGTTGGTAGCAGCTACTGCCCCCATGAGCCTCCTGCTCCGGGGTAAGGGTAAGTCCAGGAGTCGTATGGGCCCTCCGGTGCGTACACCGAAGTCCTCGGGTCCTCCCATGAGGAAGGTCCTGCGCTCCAAGCGGAAGAAGATCCCTCGCCATGCTCGGTGACGGTCTCTCCCTGGAAATGTGTGAACTCACCATGCTCCTCCTCATCGGGCACAACCCCCTCCATGGGGTTATGCGGCTGGTAATTAGCCATGAACTCATCGAACTGAATTTCGTTGAATGACCATCCGTTCTTGCAAGTGTTATCAAACAAAAGTGGTGCAGGTAGACGGATCTCACGAGTAATAGTCATTTCAAGCCTCAAAATATAATCAAGGTTACCAAACTGAGAAGCCATGGTAACAAACTTATGCCTCTTCATAGCCGCAAGATCGAGACTCGCGTATGAAAAGGGAACATCATCAGGATGCGGGGTGCGCTCAAGAGACTCAAGGATAAGTGTGGCGTAAACGCCACCATATAAATCGCCCTTGTTACTGTTTGTAACAGGACGCCGAGCAATCAAGGCACCCACATTATACTCATTCTTACCAGAGAGGGCGTTCGCATAAATAGAGAAATATGGTGCAGAACCATTGCTCGTGTTGTCATGACCCAACACCGCTTTAGCAACAAAATACGCAAAATACCTGAGGTGTGCAAACAAGATGCTGGAAATCTTCGTGTGCCGAATGTCGGTCTCCTCCTGGCAGCAAAGGGAGTTGAAGAGGGTCCTCAACCTGGAAGGCTGCATGGTCATCTTAGCTATCTGAGCAACGTTCGGCACACCTATTATATCACAAAACTGTGCCAAAGACATAGTTATGAGATCATTATAAAGTTTGAACTCGACGGTTCCAGCATCATGGTTATAACAAAAACTGTTGACAAAACAGGAGGTAAGCTTTTTGTATTGTATCACACGACATAAAGCTAGCCGTGTCAAACCTGCGTTGACACAAAGGCTATAAAATTCCTCCTTAATTCCTATAGTAGTAAGAAAATCATCGCATGGATACATCATTGCGCATGCTGGGTTTGTGTCTTCCAACAGCTCCAGGGGCACATGATCTTCATTGTAGCTCACCCTAACTGATGAGGGTGAAGTTGCAGCTCTAGTGACTCGATCGGAGCGCTCGTGCTTCTTCTTCCCAAGCCACCCTTTTGCTTTTCCAAAGAAACTCATTTCTGAAATTTTTCACAATTCACAAAAACAAGGATTTAAACAAAGTGAGTTGAGACAAACTATTCAGCTCACGTACCTAAGGCATAAACTTGCATCAAAACTTGGAAAATAAATTTCTACACATGCATGCAAGCTCATAAGAACAACACCAAGAGTTACTAAATACTCACAAATGAGGCCACCAATCAATAATCTAATTGGAGGGGTGAGGGAGTTACATACCAAGGAGTATTTGCCCAAAATCTCAGCTCAAATGATGGGTCATAGAGAGAGATTGAAATTCTGGACAGAGAGCAGCAAGAACGCAAGAACAAAGTGCAGAACTCGTGTTTTTTGGAGAGAGAGAAGGGAGGAGGAAGAAGACTTACCTGGATGGCTGCCCTGTGGGCCCCAGGCGCCCTGTGGGCGCGGCCAGGGGGCAGGCCGCGCCAGCTGGCCTCCTGGGCCACTAGTGGCCCCCCTGGTCAGCCCCAGGTGCCCCTGGGTTACTCCCGGCATGGAAATTTTTAATATATTCTGGAATTTTTTCAAAGTTCAAAAAGCTGCGAAACTTTCTGAAAACTTGAAACAGTGATTAGAGTTGTGAAGTTTCAAAAACATACAAACTTGGTACAGCAAGGAGAATAAAAGCTAAGTGAAATGAAAACATAAGAAGCTACACTTTTTGCCGATATAAAACATGCTTACTAGCAAGGTTGATCAAGTCTTACCAACAAATCGGCGATATATAGAGCAAAAAGCCTCACCTCTCATAAAGTGATCATTGCACCTTTACTATAATGGACATTGTCCCCACCATGATGGTTTTTTATTTGTGGTGCACATGTAGGGGACAATCCCATTCTCCAATCTTCACGGTCTCAATATTATCTATAGAGTTGAGGCCATGCCTCTTGTCAATCTTCTTTGGAAAATACACCGTGTGTTCTTTGTCATTCACATTGAAAGTAACCTTTTCTTTATTGCAATCAATAATAGCACCTGCGGTGTTAAGAAAAGGTCTACCAAGAATAATAGACATGCTCCCATCCTCGGGCATGTGAAGCACAACAAAATCAGCGAGGATTAAACAATTTGCAACTTCAACGGGAACATCCTCACAATACCTATGGGAACGGTTGTTGACTTTTCAGCCATCTGAAGAGAGATATCTGTAGGGATTAGTTTTTCTAAACATAATCTCTTGTAAACAGAAAAGGGCATAACAGTCACTCCTGCTCCAAGATCACATAAAGCAGTCCTGACATAATTATTCTTTATGGAGCAAGGAATGGTGGGTATACCTGGATCACCAAGCTTCTCAGGAATCTTTCCACTAAAAGAGTAGTTAGCAAGCATAGTAGATATTGCTTCATTAGGAACTCTTCTTTTATTAGTAACAATATCTTTCATATATCTCGAATAAGGAGGTAACTTAATAGCATCAGTCAAAGGAATTTGAAGAAAAAGAGGTTTCATCCACTCGCAAAACTTATTGTAATGCTCTTCTTCTTTAGTTTTGAGAGACTTAACTGGAAAGGGCATGTGTTTCTGTACCCATGGTTCTCGTTGCTTCCCATGTTTTCTTGCGATAAAATCTTCTCTAGTGTATTTCTTGCGTTTGTCGGGTGCTTCTTCTTCTCGAACTTCGGGTGGATCATTCTTTTCACCATCCTTTTCAGGCTCAGCACCGTCTTCAGTCTCAGCATCGGATGTAGATATACTATTCGGATCATTGGAATTGTCAGCTTCTTTGTGCTTCTTCTTCTTCGGAGAGCTAACAATTTCTTCTTCCTGTATTTGAGAATCTTTCTCGATCCTCTTAGGATGCCCCTCCGGATAGAGAGGATCTTGAGTGCTAGTTCCCCCTCGGGTTTTAATCCCGAAGGCCTGTATATCCTGTTTGGCATTATTAGCAAGAAAATCTTTTTGCACATTAGAAGTTTGATCAAACTGAGTTTGAACCATATGAAAATGCTTCACAAGACATTTAACATCATTAACTGTTCTTCCTAAAACATCAAGCAAAATTTTATAGCTAGGGAATTATCATGCAACTGACTTTGTATCCTCTCATTAAAGTGATTTTGCTTCATAATAAAATTATCAAGCTCATCTAAACATTGATTAGGAGGCTTACCATGAGGAATGTCGCTTGCATTGAAATCTAAAAGGGAGTGTACCTCTACCATAGGAGGGTGAGTGGTAGGCTCACACAACTTCTCAATGGGGGGTAGATTCTTCACGTCTTTAGTTTTAATACCCTTCTCTTTAATGGACTTCTTTGCTTCTTGCATGTCTTCGGGGCTTAGGACAAGCATGCCCCTCTTCTTTGGTGGTGGAGGTTGTTTAGGGACGGACCAATCTTCGTGGTTCGTGGCAATCTTGCCCATTAATTCTTCTGCATCGTCCGGTGTTCTTTTCCTGAAAACACAACCAACACAACTGTCCAAGTAGGATCTAGATTCATCAGTTAGAACAACATAAAATATATCAATTAATTCATTCTTAGGGACTCCATGTCCCGGTCTATCCTGGATCAGACTAGAATACCTCCCCCAAGCTTTAGGGAGGTTCTCATCCTGCAACTCTTTAAAGTTATAAATTCTTCGTAAAGCAGCATGTTGCATATGAGTAGGAAAATACTTATCAACAAAAGAGCGAGCTAAGTATTGAGGACTCCTAATAGAACCACATGGTGGTGCATCGTACCATGCTTTAGCACCTTCCTTTAAAGAAAAAGGAAAAAGCTTAGTAACATAGAAGTTTCGTATCTTCTCATCTGTAGTAAACATGCCACCTAACTCAGTGAGTTTGGTCAGGTGTGCGATAGCATCATCATTTTCTCTACCATAAAAGGGGTCAGATTCAACCATAGATATAGGTGAAAGATCAATACAGAAATTATAATCAGGATCATTGATGCATATAGGAGACGTAGCAAACGTAGGATCAGGTACGGTCTTGTTCTTCAGAGAATGTTTTTCGAGAAGCTTCTTAATAGCGTCAGGGTCAGAGTCGTCAAACTCTGTTAGCTCCCTGCATAAATCATCATCAAGTATAATATAATCATCATCAAGGAGTCTATCCTTGAGTTTACTCAAATCGGGATAAGTGTAAGTCCCATCAAAAGGATAGCAAGTATCGGGAATTTCAATCCAAGATTTCTTGGCAGCAACAGCAATCTGTTTCTCAAGAGTGTGACTAAGTGAACCAATATCATCAAGAGTAGTAGAAGCATCATCAAAAGTATAGGACATAGACAGATTCAGTAGAGGCATCATGTGGTGGAGGTGAAGAAAACTTACTCCTAACTGAAGGTGAATCAAGTGTAGCACTAGTGTTCAGAACAGTACCTTTTCTCGTACGGGATGGTAAGATCAGGACCTTGGGGTCTTCTTTCTTACCCATAAAGGATAAATTGCAGCAGGTAAAATACTTCAAGTAGACTTGTGAATAAAGTTATGCTCCCCGGCAAAGGCGCCAGAAAACAGGCTTGATAACCCACAACTGTAGGGAATCGAGATAGTCTTCGCGGATAAGAATAACCCAATTTATAGATTCGACTCAAGGGGAGCCAAAGAATATCCACAAGCTTTAACAGTGGAGTTGTCAGTTCCACCACACCTGAGATACACTTACTTGCAACAAGGTATTAGTAGCAACTGCTATATGGGAGTGATGATAGTAGCGGTAATAGTAAAACGGCGAAAGTAAATAACTAGTAACCAGCAGAATTAAAAGCACTGTAGGCTAGGGAGATGGATGGTTTGGCGCTGCATGGATAAGACACATCATGTAATCCGCTTGGGGCAAGGCACACAGAAAAGCAAAGATCATCTAGGCATAAATCAAACATCAGGAATGTATCCCATAGGTAGTTGTACGTGCTTGCAATAAGAACTTGCACAATATCTTTTGTCCTACCATCCCGCTACGAACAGGGCCAAAAGGAACTTATGGAGATTAAGGTCCTCCTGTCAAAGAGCACCAGAACAAAGCATTAACAATCAATGGATACATGGAATCCTGAAATTATAGTCCATCCCCTTTTGTGTCCCAAGCTATCACCTTTGGGATCGCCGGTTCTGGACTATAAAAGGTGCAAAAAAACTCATAGATAGGATCTAGAACACAAATATATTCATGAAAATACATAGGGTTCAGATCTGAAATCATGGTTCTCGGCCCCAAAGGGAAAAGCAATAAGAGCAACAAGTAGAAGCAAAGATGATAAACACCCAACTAGATGATAGGCAACATGCCCCCAACAATCTGATAAACTATTACATGATCTAACTCATCCAATCCCTACCATCCCCTTTGCCTACTCACTCGTGGATGGAGAAGTCATGGAGGGAGGATGAAGTGGTGATGGTGATGACGATGGCGATGATCTCCCCTCTCTGGAGGCCAAAACAACCTCCAGATGAGCCCTCCCGGAGAAGAACAGAGGATGGCTGCGGATCCGCGACGAGAATTGGGAAAACGACTTCTGTTATGGGGTTTTCGCGTCACGGGAATAAATAGGAGCATCGGTAGGGCACCATAGGAGGGGGGAGGCCCCCAGGCGGCCAGAGGGCGCGGCCCCACCCCTGGCCGCGCCAGGGGGGCACCTGGGGACACCTGGGCTCCCCTCTGGTCCCACTTCTGGCATCTGGCTCCTTCGGGTGCGTTGATTTTCTGGGAATTTTCTGGGACGTCCAACAATCCATTTTCCTGCTCACAATAAAACCATACAGGCAGCTCTGCTGAAAACAACGTTAGTCCGGGTTAGTTTCGTCCAAATCATGCAAGAGTGAGGGAAAAACAATAGCAAAAATGTTTGGAAAAGTAGATACGTTTGAGACGTATCAGCGCCTGGGCCCCCTGGAGCTGGTCTCCGGCTCCACTTCGGCCTCAAATTTTCTATATTTTGCAAAAACTCGTAAACTGGAACTTTTATGGCGGTTTCGCGATGTTTCCTTACCGTAATACATACCTTTCCTTATTTTTCTTCTGCTGGTGTCTGAAACAGGGCTGCAACATGTTCTTCATGAGTTTTTGTGTATACCAAATCCACATCAACATTGACAGGATCTCCTGCTATGTAATGCTTAAGTCTTTGCCCATTCACCACTTGAGGTTTGGTGCCTTCGAAATTGTTAATCTTGATCGTTCCCGAGCGGTAGACTTCCTCAATATGAAATGGCCCTTCCCACCTGGAAGGTAGTTTACCTGGAGAAAACCTGAAACGGGATCTAAACAACAAAATTTTATCACCAACATTAAATTCACGTTTCAGAATCCTCCTATTGTTCCACTTCTTTACCTTTTCCTTGAAAATTTTAGTGCTCTCGTAAGCTTCACTTCTCCACTCATCTAGAGAAGTCAAGTTCATGAGACGCTTTTCACCAGCCAACTGCGGGTCAGCATTAAGCTCTCTAATAGCCCAGAAAGCTTTGTGTTATAATTCTAATGGCAGATGGCAAGCCTTGCCATAGACCATCTTATAAGGAGACATGCCCATGGGGTTTTTGTAAGCAGTTCTATACTCCCACAAAGCATCTCCTAACTTATTTGACCAATGTTTTCTATTCCTATTGACTGTCTTCTGTAAGATCAACTTGATCTATCTATTGGTGAGCTCAACTTTCCCACTAGTTTGGGGGTTGTACGGTGGAGCAATTC
This sequence comes from Bromus sterilis, assembly GCA_950022295.1. NCBI lineage: Eukaryota > Viridiplantae > Streptophyta > Magnoliopsida > Poales > Poaceae > Bromus > Bromus sterilis. The sequence continues at coordinate 336,877,374 of OX465596.1, read as the reverse complement.
TATGATTGACATCGTACTTGGCTAAAGCTTTTCTAAAAGATCCATGTGTAAAGTGCGAACCCCCATCAGTCATTAGGTACCTGGGTACTCCAAACATAGGAAAAATTACATCCTTGAGAATTTTCAAAGATGTCTTGTGATCAACACTTTCGGTGGGGATTGCTTCTACCCACTTGGTTACATAATCCACAACAACTAAAATGTGAGTGTACTTGTGTGAGGAAGGAAAAGGACCCATAAAATCAAAACCCCAGCAATCAAAAGGCTCAATCACTAGAGAGTAATTCATAGGCATCTCATTCCTTCTACTAATCTTACCAACTCTCTGACACTTATCACAGGATAAAACATAATTTCTAGCATCTTTAAAGAGAGTAGACCAATAAAAACCTGATTGAAGAACCTTATGTGCGGTCGTCTCACCAGCATGATGTCCTCCATATGGACTGTCGTGCCATTGTTTGAGAATGTCCTTCTGCTCGTGTTCCGGTAGGCATCTTCTCACGATCCCATTTGGACCTTCTTTGAAAAGATGTGGGTCATCCCAAAAGTAATGCCTCAAATCATGAAAGAACTTCTTTCTTTGCTGAAATGTTAAACCTGGAGGCAAAAACTGTGCAACGATAAAGTTAGCATAATTTGCAAACCAAGGATCGGAGAGAGATTGTACTTTTACAACAGCTAGCTGTTCATCTGGAAAACTGTCGTTGACTGGAATGGGATCATGCGGTATATCTTCCATCCTTGAAAGATTATCCGCCATCGGATTGTCTGCTCCTTTCCTATCGACAATCTGAAAATCAAATTCTTGAAGAAGGAGTACCCATCGGATGAGCCTTGGTTTGGCATCCTTCTTCTCCATAAGATACTTAATGGCAACATGGTCAGTATGAACAATAATCTTAGAATCAACAATATACTGCCTAAACTTATCACAGGAAAACACTGCTGCTAAGAATTCCTTCTCAGTAGTAGCATAATTCTTTTGAGCACTATCAAGGGTTTTTCTAGCATAAGATATAACATTCAAATTCTTATCAACCCTTTTTCCTAAAACATCTCCAACAGCAAAATCACTAGCATCACACATAATTTGAAAAGGTAAATTCCAATCAGGTGGTTGTACTATAGGAGCAGTTATTAAAGCTTTCTTAAGAACTTCGAAGGCTTCCTTACAGTCTTCATAAAAAACAAAAGGAACGTCCTTCTGGAGAAGATTAGTGAGGGGTCTCGAAGTCTTAGAAAAGTCTTTAATAAATCTTCTATAGAAACCGGCATGACCGAGAAAACTACGAATACCTTTGATGTCCCTTGGATAGTGCATCCTTTCAATTGCTTCGATCTTGGCCCTGTCCACCTCAATTCCCCTCTCGGAAATCTTATGGCCAAGAACAATTCCCTCGTTGACCATAAAGTGGCACTTCTCCCAGTTAAGCACCAAATTTTTCTCCTCACATCTCTGCAAAACTTTATTAAGGTTGTGGAGACAATGGTCAAAAGAGGTTCCATAGACGGAGAAATCGTCCATGATACCTCCACAATTTCTTCGCAAAAACCATGAAAGATAGCAGACATACACCTTTGAAAAGTAGCAGGGGAATTACATAAACCAAAAGGCATACGCCTCTAAGCATAAGTACCATAGGGACAAGTAAAAGTGGTCTTCTCTTGATCAGCAGTGTTAACATGAATTTTAGAGAAGCCAGAATAGCCATCTAAATAACAAAAATGAGTATTTTTGGATAACCTTTCAAGCATTTGGTCGATGAACGGAAACGGGTAGTGGTCCTTCCTGGTTGCCTTGTTCAGCTTCCTGTAATCAATACACATTCTATATCCAATAATAATTCTCTGAGGTATTAGTTCATTCTTATCATTAGGAACCACAGTTGTTCCTCCTTTCTTTGGAACACAATGAACCGGGCTTAACCACTTACTATCAGCTATAGGGTAGATAATACCTGCGGCTAGAAGCTTGAGATCTCAGTCCTTACAACATCCATCATTTTCGGATTCAGCCGTCGTTGATGATCAACAACTGGTTTAGCATCAGGCTCAAGGTTGATGGTATGTTGAAAAATAGATGGACTAATCCCCTTAAGGTCATCAAGGGTATAGCCAATTGCACCTCGATGTTTGCGAAGTACTTCCAATAGTCGCTCTACTTCATATCCTGAAAGGTTAGAATTGGCAATAACATGATATACTTTCTTTTCATCTAAATAAGCATATTTGAACAAATCGGGAAGAGGTTTAAGATCAAACACTGGATCTTCTTTTGGTTGCGATTAAATTCCCAAAGGTTGCGATAATCTTATCATTACTAGGAAAATCAGTACCACGAGGCTGCTTAGAGAACTTAGAAAAATTAAATTCATAGGGCTCACCATTGAATTCAACAGAAACTTTACCTTTCTTGCAATCTATTATAGCTCCACAGGTTCTGAGAAAAGGTCTACAGAAAATAATGGGACACAAATTATCCCTTAGTGAACCAAGTACTAGAAAGTCGGTACGATATTTTACCTTTCCGCATAGAACTTCAACGTCTCTCACAATTCCGATAGGAGAGATAGTTGCGCTGTTTGCAAGATGAATAGTAACATCAACTTCTTCAAGTTCACAAGGTGAGATTTCACCCATGATCTCTTGATAAAGTGAGGACGGGATAGCACTAGCACTCGATCCCAAATCACATAGCCCATAATAATTGTGATCTCCTATTTTAACAGATACTACTGGAGTACCTGAAATTGGGCCTTTATTCTTGGTTGTGACAAGGTTAGTGGAAATAGCACAAAAAATTATATTGGAATCTAAAGCATCATTAGCGATAAGATCCTTAACCAATGCAACTCGAGGATCGACCTTGATCTGGTTCTCAGGCTCATCAATTGTTCTCTCACTCTTATTCATTATGCCTGTCACGAAAGAGTGCTCCCTTATTCTTACGGGAAAAGGGGGCTTTTCATATATAACTGCAGGCACAATAGGGTCGGCAACATGAATATCAATAGGTAATTCTTTGAAGGGTTTATGATGCTGATTCTTCTTCTTCTTGGCAGAGTCAATATGAGAGGCAAAGTCCTTACAAAAATCAACCATTATATGGGAATCAAGACCAATCTTAGAGCAAAAGGCATTAAAGTAATCAGTTTTCACATAGCTCTCTATATAATCATGCTCATAATTTATAGCGGGTTCAATACTGTCGTGGTCATACCTAAGGTATACCCTTAAGTAGCACATATCATGGGGTACACTTAATGAGATAATAAGAATAAGATTGACATATAACCGAGTCAGGTGTTTCTTGATGATAAAAGTATGATTATGCTTCCGAGTAACAAATAACTCGGGGTGACAAGCTACTCGGACACGAAGCTACCGAGTAACGAGCAACTCGGATAAGAGGATGGTCAACAATCACAGAAGCTATACAGTCAAGCATCCCGCTGCACCCATTATAATACGACTTAATGGAGGAGTTTATATGTTTTAATTAGAAGCATTACTCTAGCACTAATAGGAATTTAGTCCCTCATTAATTCCCCATTTATGTAATTTAAGTGGCATGGAGGTGGCGCACTGTGACGCCCCCAAAACCAGACCGTGTACAATATCACAGCACAACACTAAACACAAAAGGATAAACAAATATGTTACAATAGAGGGGGTCACGCGGACCCGAATACATAAGTCATACAAGCCATAATATCTGAGTACAGACATAGTTAGTCAAGTTTTGCCTTAAGAGGGCTAGCACAAATCACATCAGAGATACAGATCGAAAAGGCGAGGCCTCCTGCCTGGGATCCATCGAACTACTCCTGGTCAACGGGGAACTCGACGTCGTAGTAGGCGCCTCCGGGGTACTCCTGCTCCTGGGCTCCAACGTCGGCTGCAGCGGCCGATCAGGCAAAACAGTAAAGGAAATAAAGCAGGTGAGTATCTAATATACTCGCGAGTCTTACGTCCGCTACTAAGCAATATGCATTGTATCAACGGAAAGAAGAGGCTGTATATAGTGGACTGAAAGACAGAAATCCAGAGCAAGGGTAAGAAGCTAGGCCTAACGAAGACTAGCATCTTCCGACGATGTCTTGCAGCATGAGGTAAGAATCAGCCAACAGTTTATATGAAGCATAAAGTAACAATGCAGCAGAAGTTGCTGCAGCATTGTATAATAATAAGTTGTAATAATTAGCAATGCCTCCGAGTTCACCTCCTCGACATCCCCGCGAGGAAGAAAACCCGGAACCATACAGTTTAATAATAATAGTTTCTAGTGGTAAGATCCAGCTTCAGCATAAAGCGTCCTGTTACCGTGGACACGGCTATTCGAATAGATTAATCTTCCCTGCAGGGGTGCACTTGTGTTACGCTGCACGCACGGATCTCCAGGGTGGCGGGAACCTTGTTAGGGAACGCTCCACCGAGGCTATCCGACACTTCATAGCCCATCTTTCAAACTCAACAGAGAGGTCATCCGCCGGACTATATCCTATGTACGCGGGGCTTTGGACCCTAACCCCGACGTATCCTACACGGTGCGAGGCTGGCCGGTGAAGTTAAATCAAAGCAAATACAAATCACACTGCCGCGGCAAATAAGACAACACCACTTCCCGACGCAGGCCGCGGTACTGCTGACGTCTGAAGAGTCCTCGGACGACACTAAGAAGCGAAGGAGCCCATAACTCGTAGTTCCCACGGGTAGGTAGTGCGTACATGGCATATAGCCAACTCAAGACATTCACTGAATCATTTAACATTTTAATTAACCCGCGTGTGCTCTGGGAGGAGCTCGACTTTCGTAATTTGCTAACTCTCGCGGCCAACGATCAGGGGCCAAGCACACCGGTACACTGGTCGTACCCTCCCTGTCGTCCCGTCGCAATACCTCTCGCGGGCACCGTTGGGTCGCCCGACTACTTACCTGAAGGACAACCGTTTACAGGACCCTATGGCGGCAAGACAAAGTTAGCCTCGAGTGGAGTACAAGGATTACTCCTTGATAGCTCACACTTCAGGTGACTAGGCATAACCCAGATAGGGCCTTAGACGGTGTCTGCATTGTACCGTACCTGTGTAGTTATAATATTTGTATCCGCGTTCACTCCCCTGAGTGATCACGGCCCTCTATATAATCCTAGCTAACAATGCGCAGGGCTCACTGCTGAATAATGCATAATAATAATAGGCAGAATAGGATAAAGGAAGGCACATCAAGGGGCGACAAAAATCAGGCTATGCAATTGAATAGGATTGTAATCGTAACAGCAGCAGTAACAATGCCTAGTGCAAGAAATGTACGGAAAGATAGGCGATATCTGGGGAAGAAAATGGCTGTGCTTGCCTGCAAGCTCGACGGTAGTATTAGGTTCGTCGACGATGTAGTTGTACTCAGCAGCGGTGTAGTCGACGGCAGCAGTGGGGTCTACCGAAGATTAAGGGGGGAAAAACAGTAAATACACAGCAAGCATATACAAACAGATGCATGACATGATAGATGAAATGTTAACGGTGTTCTAACGCAGTGCAATGTACATTGCTCGGAACGGAAATTCATCTGAGGATGAACTACCGGCTCCGGATGATTACCGGACAGGGTGTCCGGAGGGGGAAGGATCAAGCCGGAGGTGTCGTGGTTACCGGAACAACATAAGGGGAGTGTATCCGTGCTAGTTGACCTATTCCGAGAAACATTCGTGTTCGGAATAAATTCATCCGGGCACTCTAATAGTACCGGACAATTTATCGGACAGTCGGTCCGGAGGGGGAATGTTCGATGTTTGTGGTGTTAGAGGGGTGTGGTAGACATACGGATAGCGTATCCGTATTCGTTATATTTTTCTGATCAACTTTCATGTATAAAGTTTTTGAATCCGAGTCACTGTTTAAAAGTTATTGAATTTCAAAGTTTAAATCAATTTAAATGATTTCCTGGATTTCTTTTATTATTTATTAAACATTATCCAAAACATTATCCACAACATTATCCAGAACAGTGCTGACATGTGGGACCCACATGTGGGACCCACATGTCAGCCTCTGTTATTTATAAAACATTTAATTAAATCAGAAAATGCCTATGGACCCACCTGTCAGTGACTCAATTTTAATTATTAGATTAACCTAAAACATTAAGTTAATTATTTAGAGGGGACCCACCTGTCAGTGACTAAGGGGGGGTTAACTTTTCTGTTAAGTTAAGGAGAGATTAGCCGGGGGGTTAACGAGTGGGGCCCGTTGTCAGTGGCCCAGGGGTTTGATTAACCCCTAATTAAGCTGGCTGACACGGGGGCCCCGCCTGTCATCCTCACCGGAGGGCTCACCGGAGCCCGTCGCCGGCGAGGTCGACGACGCCCGCGCTACAGGCTACGGGAGAGGGCGTGGGGGGGGGGGGGGGAGGCGCAATCGAAAGCTGGGAGGAAACCGCGTCCAATGGTGGTGAGGTTTGTCCCCGGGGGCGCCGGAATCGGTGCCGGCGTCAAGGTTTGGCGGCGGCCGAAAGCTGCGAAGTCGACGACGACGTTTCTGTGCGAGAACACGAGCGTGCGCTAGCGCGTGAGCTAAAGGGGACCGTCCTAAGCCGAACGGCACGCTTGGCGCGCCATAAGCGTGAGCTAGACCACGGTGGCGACGACAGCCGCCGGCGAGGAGCTACGGCTCTAATGGCGCGGGAGGCTACGGCGAACGGGAGGCCACGGGAAGGCTAGGAGGAGGTAGAGGAGCTCACGACGGAGGCGTAGGGGAGGGCAGCAAGCTTGGGGGAGGCGCGACGAGGCCGGAATCGACGACGAGGTCGCGGCGGCCGGAGCGGGGAACGAAGACGAGGGAGGGCTCCCGGCTCGATTCCTTGCTGGACTTGATGAAGACGACGACGGTGCAGAGGTTGGACACGGTGGAGTAGGCGGTAGTGGCCGTTGGCCGCGTGCGGCCACGGCAACGGCGACGGCGGCGCTCGGGAAATTTTTCCCCGACGATGGCGAGAGGAGGAGGAGGGGAAATGGGGTGGGGGTTGTCCAGGGGGCACAGGGGGGGGCTTAACGTCGACTGGTGCTACAGGGGGGAGCAGGTGAGGGAGGGGGGCTCCAGCGGCGCCCATGGCCACGGCTGCGCCACGGCGTCGAGCAGGTGGCCGACGTGATGGGGGCAGGTGGGAGGTGGAAGACGGGCCAGGGTGGGCTGGCTGAGGTGGGCCTCGCCCCAGGCGAGCTTTAAGGATTTTCCAATTTGTTTTGTGTTGCTGTTTATTCTATTTCTTTCTGTAATTGATTTATTAACCCTAGCATTTTTTTAAAAGGTTATTAGTGTTTGTAAATTAGGGTTACATATTACTAAGGTGCCACAAAAGTTTTTGCAGCAAAATAAAATCATTAGATATTTCTTTAATTATTAAATGCCCAAAGTAAGGGTTTTAACCTACTGTTTGAATTGTTTGGAATTTTCTGTAACTTCAAAAATTACCAAAGTTGGTCCAACATGATTATAATGATTTTAGTCAATTTACAAAAATAGTTTCATGATTTTTGGAACAACTTTAATTGAGCACTTTTGTTTTAATTTCCATTCAAAGTAGTTTCATCTAGGGTTTGGTTTCTTGATGAGCAAGATGCATTAGGCTTTGGGTTTGGATTACCAACCAGCATGGTTTGAAAAGAGAAGAAGCCAAGTTTGATTTAGGACAGGGGATAACAGTGATTAACAAACAGTGATGGTCAACAGTGATGATGATTACTGTTACAGAAAACCGAGGGTGTTACAAATCTCCCCCACTACAAGAATTCTCGTCCCGAGAATTTAAGTGGTAGCGAGGAAAAGATCGGGGTATTCATCGCGAAGGCGATCTTAGCGTTCCCAAGTGGCTTCATCTTCAGAATGATTCGACCACTGGACCTTGAGGAACTTGACGGTCTTGTTGCGAGTTCGACGCTCATACTGATCGAGAATGCGGCTTGGATGTTCCTGATAAGTCAAGTCTTGTTGCAGCTCGATCATATCATGCTCCACTTCGCGGATAGGATCCTTGAAGCAGCGACAGAGTTGCGACACGTAGAAGACATCGTGGACTTGGGAGAGGTTCGGCGGCAATTCCAACCGGTATGCCACGGGTCCACTCCTGGAAAGGATACGGAACGGGCCAATGTAGCGAGGAGCCAACTTGCCCTTGATACCGATGCGATGAGTGCCCCTCATGGGAGTGACACGGAGGTAAGCGTATTCACCAGGCTGATAATCCATTTCACGGTGTTTGCGGTCATAATTGCTCTTCTGACGAGACTGTGCGGCCTTGAGATTTTCTTGCACAATGCGAACTTGTTCTTCAGCTTCTTGGACAAGATCCGGTCCGAAGTAGGGTCATTCCCCAGTTCCTGACCAATTCAGGGGGGTTCGACATTTACGTCCGTACAGAACTTCGAAGGGGGCCATCTTCAAGCTAGCCTGATAGCTATTGTTGTACGAGAATTCCACGTACGGGAGGGCATCCTCCCATTTCATGCCGAAAGAAAGGACGCAAGCGCGAAGCATGTCTTCCAGCACTTGATTAACTCGTTCAACTTGGCCTTGCGACTGGGGGTGATAAGCGGTGCTGAGATTCAGACGAGTCCCAAAAGCTTCCATGAAACTATTCCAGTATCGTGAGGTGAAAATGTTGCCACGGTCTGAACTGATCTCCATCGGAATACCGTGAAGTGACACAATTCGGGAGATATACAAGTGTGCTAACTGACTAGCAGTGATCGTCTCCTTGACCGGTAGGAAGTGTGCAATCTTGGAGAATCGGTCGATGACGACAAAGATGGCATCGCTACCTTTCTGTGACTTAGGAAAACCGGTGACGAAGTCCATTTCGACTTATTCCCACTTCCAATCAGGAGGAGGGAGTGGTCGCATCCATCCAGCAGGTTTCTGATGTCCGGCTTTGACGCGACTGCAAACGTCACACTGAGAAACATAGCGGGCGATGTCTTGCTTCATGTAAGGCCACCAGTACTGTTGACGAAGGTCTTTATACATCTTGGTACTGCCAGGATGGATTGACAAGGGAGAATTATGGGCTTCTTCCATGATATCCGGACCACGGTTAATGAGGGGCGGGCTCACAGGAACTACTAAGCGGCCCTTGAAGTACACAGTATCACCATCATTAGTATCAATGGTAAAAGAGGAGGGCTTCCCTTCTGCGATGTCCTACTTGATCTTCACAATGTCCGGGGCCAGAGATTGTCTACTCTTGATGAGGGCGTCGAGTTTTGACTCGAGAACCAGGTTATTGACGTAACCTTGAGGAACAATCTCGAGATTCAACTTGCAAAACTCTTCATACAGAAGTGGTTTCTGCACCTGAACCTCAAGTTCAGAACAGTAAGCTTTGCGGCTCAAGGCATCGTCCATTACATTAGCCTTGCCCGGGGTATACGAAATATCCATTTCGAAGTCGGCTATTGTCTCGAGCCATCGTTGTTGACGAAGATTCAGGTCTGGCTGAGTAAACAGGTACTTCAGACTTTGGTGATCGGTGTAGACCTCGCAACGATTACCGACGAGGTAATGTCACCACAGCTTCAATGCATAAATTACTGCTGCCAATTCGAGATCATGTGTTGGGTATTTGTCTTCGTGAGCACGCAACTGACGAGAGCCATAAGCAATCACCTTGCGCTCTTGCAATAGGACACAACCTAATCCTTGACGAGACGCGTCGCAATATATCACGAAGTCCTTCTGAGTATCAGGGGGAGCGAGCACCGGGGGAGAAGTTAGCTTGTCGTTGAGTGCTTGAAAACTTTCTTGACATTTATCTGTCCACTCAAACTTGACGCCTTTGTGAAGCAGATTAGTGAGAGGCCTGGCAATCTTGGAAAAATTCTCGACGAAACGGCGGCAATAGCTAGCGAGCCCGAGGAAACTGCGGACTTGCTTGACGGTCTTGGGAGGAGTCCAGTCAAGAATAGCCTGGATACGTTCAGGGGTGACGGGAATGCCATCCTTGGAAATCACATGCCCAAGGTAGGTTACTTCGGGAAGCCAGAACTCACACTTAGAATACTTAGCGTAGAGGTTGTGTTCTCGAAGCTTCTCCAGTATAAGACGAAGATGTTCAGCATGTTCTTCTTCATTCTTGAAATATATCAATATATCATCCAGATAAACCACGACGAACTGGTCGAGGTACTCCATGAAAATATAATTCATCAATCTGGAGAAGGTGGCTGGAGCATTGGTTAAGCCAAAGGACATGACGATGTACTCGTATGCACCATAGCGAGTAATGAAGGCAGTCTTCGGAATGTCCTCATCACGGACTCGGATTTGGTGATAACCCAACCTCAAGTCGAGTTTAGAAAACACCTTGGATCCGGCAAGTTGATCATACAGATCGTTGATCCGGGGAAGTGGGTATTTGTTCTGGATGGTGGCTTGGTTAATGGGCCGATAATCTTGGACCAATCGGTTTGTCCCATCGCTCTTCTTGACAAAGAGCGAAGGTGCTCCCCAAGCTGAGGAACTGGGGAGAATGAATCCTTTCTGAAGTGCCTTGTCAATTTCCTCCTTAAGTTCAAGGAGTTCATGTGGTGGCATCTTGTAAGGACGCTTGGCAATAGGAACAGTGCCTGGCTTCAAGTCGATGACGAATTCAACTTCTCTGATCGGGGGTATTCCCGGCAGTTCTTCTGGGAAGACGTCGGGAAAATCACGAACGACCGGAACGTTCTCGATGCCTTTCAAAGGTGAGACATTCAAAGCATTCATCATAAAGATCTGTGTTTCAGCATTACGGGTAACTCGGGTGGTGTGGTTAACAATTCCACCGGAGGGGTGAAAAAGCTGGACAGCCTTGGTGCCACAATACAGTGCGGCATCGTGAAATTTCAACCAATCCATTCCCAGAATGAGGTCTATGGTGGAAGACTTCAGGAGGATGGGCGACGCAAATAATTCAACTCCTTCGATTTCAATGGTGGTGTTTGGCACTATCATGGTGGTTCGGCATTGGCCAATCGGGGTGCGAACAACCATCGGGGGTTTCATCGTTTTGTACTTGAAGTTATGCGAAAATGCAAATGCTTCCGACATAAATGAATGCGATGCTCCTGTATCAAATAAAACAGTAGCAGGTACGGAATTAACGAGAAGGGTACCCATCACGGTAGCGGGTTGTTGCTGAGCTTCTTCAACATTGACGTTATTAGCATGTCCACGAGCATAAGCGGCAGGCCCAGTATTATAGTTGGGGGTCCTGTTGTTGCCATGACCATTTCCACGGCCAGCGGGGTGAACTACCAGTTGCTTCTGTTTCTGGGGGCACTCTCTGGAAAAATGCCCAGGTTGGCGGCACGTGAAGCATAATCCATCCTGAGGACGAAGGGGTGTAGCATTGGGTGGTGCAGGCAGAGCTCTTGGCAACTGCGATGGCGGAGGCAGACGGGGTGCAGCATAAGACGGCCTTGGAGCAGGGACAGCTGAATGGGTCACACTGGTAGGGAGCCAGATACGACGCTTCTGCGTTGCGCCCGAAGATGAGCCAACGTCACGATGACGCTTCAGAGAGGTCTTGTGCTCCATCTGGGCAATCTAGACGGTGATAGCCTTGTTCACCATGGTGGCGAAGTTGGCGAAATCATGAACGGCAAGAGCGAGCCTGAGTTCTGGGTTGAGGCCACGACGGAACTTCTGCTGCCTGCGAGCATCAGTGGTGATCTCTCCTTCCGCATAGCGAGAGAGGTTGAGGAACTCGCGCTGATAGGCTTCAACAGTCATGTCGCCCTGAGCGAGGTTACGGAATTCTTCCGCCTTACGATCCATGATCCCCTGAGGAATGTAGCGGGCGCGAAAGGCAGACTGAAATTCACCCCAAGTGATGACTTCTTCAACTGGCAGGGAACGCTTGTGGGTGCTCCACCACTGAGCAGCGGCGCCTTTCAGATGATAAGACACAAAGTTCACATAGTCGGCTGGATCGACATTAGCAGACTCCAGCTCGTGAGGGATGTCGCGAAGCCAGTCATCAGCATCCAACGGCTGAACAGTGTTGCGGAACATAGTGGGGTTGAGGCAGGTGAAGTCGTGCAGAGTCACGGTGGCGTGCTGATGGTGGTGCCCATTCTGATTCGGCTGGGGGAACTGAGCCATGATATTCTGCATGAACTGACGGTTCATCTCGAACTGCTGCATCATCGCGGCCATGTAATCCGGCGGCGGAGGTGGGTCGTTGGCAGCACGACCACGACCACGACCACCACGACCAGCCATCCTGCTAGAATTTAACAGGGGTATTTCAGCGATGAAAGTTTAACGAGATACCGAATCAAGTCTGAAGTAAAACGACAACGAAAAGGAGGCGCAGATATATATAGGAGTAGTCATATAAGACATACACATTCGCACACAGAGTCAATCGAAAATCGGGCAGCGTAATGTCGTGGAAATTAAGGAAAAAGGACTCACTAGGCGGCGCGCAGACCACGGTAAGGATTACACGACGCGACATAGATTCCACTATGTCAATCACGCCGCAAGAAAATTGTTGGCCACAGGAGTTGATGCCAGAGAACGCGCGGCCTGCCCAGAATGAGAATGGGATCCGCGGTCTGGGATCTGGGGTACGACTCCTGCGACACGACTCAATCAATGGGGGAAGCACCAAAAACGCCGGGTGGAATCAAGAGAACGTGATCCTAATGTCAGATTTTGTAAAACTTACCAGCAAGGATAAGAGAGCAGATTCCCAGAGCATAGGTAAGGAGAAAAGGATCCTAATACCATAGATATCACACGTAGTGACATCGATGTGGGCCCGTAAGCCAAATATTAAGTTAGCAAAATAGTTTTTCAAAGACTAGACTCAACTTTGACCAGGTAGTGGTGGGGTGGCTTCCTACAGGCAGTCGGCTCTGATACCAACTTGTGACGCCCTCAAAACCAGACCGTGTACAGTAATCATACACACAGGGTACACGACTGAGATTAGGGTGCCACGGTGATAATATCACGACACAAAAGGTTAAAAAAATATGTTACAATAGAGGGGGTCACGCGGACCCGAATACATAAGTCATACAAGCCATAATATCTGAGTACAGACATAGTTAGTCAAGTTTTGCCTTAAGAAGGCTAGCACAAATCACATCAGAGATACAGATCGAAAAGGCGAGGCCTCCTGCCTGGGATCCACCGAACTACTCCTGGTCAACGGGGAACTCGACGTCGTAGTAGGCGCCTCCGGGGTACTCCTGCTCCTGGGCTCCAACGTCGGCTGCAGCGGCCGATCAGGCAAAACAGTAAAGGAAATAAAGCAGGTGAGTATCTAATATACTCGCGAGTCTTACGTCCGCTACTAAGCAATATGCATTGTATCAACGGAAAGAAGAGGCTGTATATAGTGGACTGAAAGACAGAAATCCAGAGCAAGGGTAAGAAGCTAGACCTAACGAAGACTAGCATCTTCCGACGATGTCTTGCAGCATGAGGTAAGAATCAGCCAACAGTTTATATAAAGCATAAAGTAACAATGCAGCAGAAGTTGCTGCAACATTGTATAATAATAAGTTGTAATAATTAGCAATGCCTCCGAGTTCACCTCCTCGACATCCCCGCGAGGAAGAAAACCCGGAACCATACAGTTTAATAATAATAGTTTCTAGTGGTAAGATCCAGCTTCAGCATAAAGCGTCCTGTTACCGTGGACACGGCTATTCGAATAGATTAATCTTCCCTGCAGGGTTGCACTTGTGTTACGCTACACGCACGGATCTCCAGGGTGGCGTGAACCTTGTTAGGGAACGCTCCACCGAGGCTATCCGACACTTCATAGCCCATCTTTCAAACTCAACAGAGAGGTCATCCGCCGGACTATATCCTATGTACGCGGGGCTTTGGACCCTAACCCCGACGTACTCCTGCACGGTGCGAGGCTGGCCGGTGAAGTTAAATCAAAGCAAATACAAATCACACTGCCGCGGCAAATAAGACAACACCACTTCCCGGCGCAGGCCGCGGTACTGCTGACGTCTGAAGACTCCTCGGACGACACTAAGAAGCGGAGGAGCCCATAACTCGTAGTTCCCACGGGTAGGTAGTGCGTACATGGCATATAGACAACTCAAGACATTCACTGAATCATTTAACATTTTAATTAACCTGCGTGACAACCGTTATCGTTGCCTCGACTTAACTGACCCGCGGACAACGACAGCAGCCAGGACCACCAGTACATCGGTGCCTGCACTGTCGTCCCACCAAGTCACGGCGGTTACCAACAAGGTGAACCGTCTCCTTACCTTGTCTCGCGTGTGCTCCGGAAGGAGCTCGACTTTCGTAGTTTGGTAACTCTCGCGGCCAACGATCAGGGGCCAAGCACACCGGTACACTGGTCGTACCCTCCCTGTCGTCCCGTCGCAATACCTCTCGCGGGCACCGTTGGGTCGCCCGACTTCTTACTTGAAGGACAACCGTTTACAGGACCCTATGGCGGCAAGAAAAAGTCATCCTCGAGTGGAGTACAAGGATTACTCCTTGATAGCTCACACTTGAGGTGACTAGGCATAACCCAGATAGGGGCCTTAGACGGTGTCTCAATTGTACCGTACCTGTGTAGTTATAATATTTGTATCCGTGTTCACTCCCCTGAGTGATCACGGCCCTCTATCTATTCCTAGCTAACAATGCGCAGGGCTCACTGCTGAATAATGCATAATAATAATAATAGGCAGCATAGGATAAAGGAAGGCACATCAAGGGGCGACAAAAATCAGGCTATGCAATTGAATAGGATTGTAATCGTAACATCAGCAGTAACAATGCCTAGTGCAAGAAATGTACGGAAAGATAGGCGATATCTGGGGAAGAGAATCGCTCTGCTTGCCTGCAAGCTCGACGGTAGTAGTAGGGTCGTCGACGACGTAGTCGTACTCAGCAGCGGTGTAGTCGACGGCAGCAGCGGGGTCTACCGAAGATTAAGGGGGAAAAACAGTAAATACACAGCAAGCATATACAAACAGATGCATGACATGATAGATGAAATGTTAACGGTGTTCTAACGCGGTGCAATGTACATTGCTCGGAACAGAAATTCATCTGAGGATGAACTACCGGCTCCGGATGATTAGCGGACAGGGTGTCCGGAGGGGGAAGGATCAAGCCGGAGGTGTCGTGGTTACTGGAACAACATAAGGGGGGTGTATCCGTGCTAGTTGACCTATTCCGAGAAACATTCGTGTTCGGAATAAATTCATCCGGGCACTCTAACAGTACCGGACAATTTATCGGACAGTCGGTCCGGAGGGGGAATGTTCGATGTTCGTGGTGTTAGAGGGGTGTGGTAGACATACAGATAGCGTATCCGTATTCTTTATATTTTTCTGATCAACTTTCATGTATAAAGTTTTTGAATCCGAGTTACGGTTTAAAAGTTATTGAATTTCAAAGTTTAAATCAATTTAAATGATTTCCTGGATTTCTTTTATTATTTATTAAACATTATCCAAAACATTATCCACAACATTATCCAGAACAGTGTTGACATGTGGGACCCACATGTCAGCCTCTGTTATTTATAAAACATTTAATTAAATCAGAAAATGCCTCTGGACCCACCTGTCAGTGACTCAATTTTAATTATTAGATTAACCTAAAACATTAAGTTAATTATTTAGAGGGGACCCACCTATCAGTGACTAAGTGGGGGGTTAACTTTTCTGTTAAGTTAAGAAGAGATTAGCCGGGGGGTTAGCGAGTGGGGCCCGTTGTCAGTGGCCCAGGGGTTTGATTAACCCCTAATTAAGCTGGCTGACACAGGGGGGCCGCCTGTCATCCTCACCGGAGGGCTCACCGGAGCCCGTCGCCGGCGAGGTCGACGGCGCCCGCGCTACAGGCTACGGGAGAGGGCGTGGGGGGGGGGGGGGGCAATCTAAATCTGGGAGGAAACCGCGTCCAATGGTGGTGAGGTTTGTCCCCTAGGTCGCCGGAATCGGTGCCGGCGTCGAGGTTTGGCGGCGGCCGAAAGCTGCGAAGTCGACGACGACGTTTCTGTGCGAGAACTCGAGCGTGCGCTAGCACGTGAGCTAAAGGGGAGCGTCCTAAGCCTAACGGCACGCTTGGCGCGCCATAAGCGTGAGCTAGACCACGGTGGCGACGACAGCCGGCGGCGAGGAGCTACGGCTCCAATGGCGCGGGAGGCTACGGCGAACGGGAGGCCACGGGAAGGCTAGGAGGAGGTAGAGGAGCTCACGACGGAGGCGTAGGGGAGGGCAGCAAGCTTGGGGGAGGCGCGACGAGGCCGGAATCGACGACGAGGTCGCGGCGGCCGGAGCGGGGAACGAAGACGAGGGAGAGGCGAGGGAGGGCTCCCGGCTCGATTCATTGCTGGACTTGATGAAGACGACGACGGTACAGAGGTTGGACACGGTGGCGTAGGCGGTAGTGGCCGTTGGCCGCCTGCGGCCACGGCAACGGCGACGGCGGCGCTCGAGAAATTTTTCCCCGACGATGGCGAGAGGAGGAGGAGGGGAAATGGGGTGGGGGGTTGTCCAGGGGGCGCAGGGGGGGCTTAACGTCGACTGGTGCTACAGGGGGGAGCAGGTGAGGGAGGGGGGCTCCAGCGGCGCCCATGGCCACGGCTGCGCCACGGCGTCGAGCAGGTGGCCGACGTGATGGGGGCAGGTGGGAGGTGGAAGACGGGCCAGGGTGGGCTGGCTGAGGTGGGCCTCGCCCCAGGCGAGCTTTAAGGATTTTCCAATTTGTTTTGTGTTGCTGTTTATTCTATTTCTTTCTGTAATTGATTTATTAACCCTAGCATTTTTGTAAAAGGTTATTAGTGTTTGTAAATTAGGGTTACATATTACTAAGGTGCCACAAAAGTTTTTGCAGCAAAATAAAATCATTAGATATTTATTTTAATTATTAAATGCCCAAAGTAAGGGTTTTAACCTACTGTTTGAATTGTTTGGAATTTTCTGTAACTTCAAAAATTACCAAAGTTGGTCCAACATGATTATAATGATTTTAGTCAATTTACAAAAATAGTTTCATGATTTTTGGAACAACTTTAATTGAGCACTTGTGTTTTAATTTCCATTCAAAGTAGTTTCAACTCGGGTTTTGGTTTCTTGATGAGCAAGATGCATTGGGCTTTGGGTTTTGATTACCAACCAGCATGGTTTGAAAAGAGCAGAAGCCAAGTTTGATTTAGGACAGGGGATAACAGTGATTAACAAACAGTGATGGTCAAAAGTGATGATGATTACTGTTACAGAAAACTGAGGGTGTTACACGCACTCTATATAAGCCACCCCCACCACCACGGGGCTGCAGGCTCTCTCTTTTGGGGACTACTTCTTCTTCCTCTCACTCTTTCTCTCCCATGGAAATGATCTCATGTACATCTTGTTCATACAAAGATAAGGAAAAGCTCCTCCGGGAGTGCGAGACGTAGGGATTTTATCTCCTCAGCGAGAGTCCCGAACTTGAGAAAATCGTCTGCGTCCACCCGTTTGCATCTCGATAGGTCATGCTCCGTTCATACCTCCCTCTCTATTGTCAGGATCATATCCACGACAGTTGGCGCCCACCTTAGGGCTTGGCGTCTATCGAGCCATGATGCGAATGGTTTGTATTCACTCTTACACCTATTTTCTGTTGCTCTTGATGCACGCCGTTTTTTTGCCAAGAATAGGAAATTCTCGGATGATCTTTTTCAAGCCCGAAGATGAACAACCAAACACGTACACAAAGATGTCGTGTGTCCAGCAAGAGACGATCTACCACTTTCATCTCTGTGCGTTGGCTGCGTCTCACCTCCGCCACCGCGCGTTGGCCGCGGCCGCCTCCGCTCCTCTCCAACTCGGACGACTCCTTCCCCTGCATCGGCTGCGTGGACACGGGGCCCGTCTTAGCCGGTGAAACGTCTCTTCTCATTATTTTTCCTCAAGCCTCTCTGCTGAAAGTGCACTGAGAAAGTGAAACTCTCGCGTAATTTAATTGTGGTTAAATCAGAACGGTCAGTGAGAACGAGAGGATAATTAATTACATGCAAAAATGTAGCATGCAGCCCATTAAAACCTTAATTGCATGTTAATGCAATACCATTTTCTATTACTACTACCGCATTACTACCACCATTAATGCGTTGCCTTCGTACCCAAGTTTTGTGCACTGAGTAACTTGCAGGTCTGCTAAAACGCCCAGTCCGACGGGAGGAGAACACGACTCGAAAGTTTTCCTCGCAGCAACTCGGACGGCCACATGCATGGACAAGCTCAGGACACTTCCCCGACTTGGTTGTGACTCGGACGCCGGTTACTCTCCGGCTCTGTCCTCCAGCGACTCGGTCTCCACCAACAACTCGGGTCGCCTTTATGAACTCATTAAACGACAATTAATTATTTCCCGTGCTGGTTACCATTCTAATTGACTGCATGCCATTCAATTTCCATACCCGTTAATTTGTGCATGCACACATTAATAGCCATTTAACATCTAATTTATATGCACACCTTCATCAACTTGTCCGAGCGCATGGCCGTTCGGCTCGAGATATGTTCATCGGTTTTTCCTATAAGTTAAGTAAATTCGCATACTTCATTCTCATACATTTTATGTACGGACAACAATTGGCCCTACTTATGCGGATGAATTTCGCACTCAAACAACTAACGTGCAGGCTCATTTGGATAAATTTGGCATTTTCATGTTCTGCAATGGCTCGGTCTCCATCGACTCTTCTGCAATGACTAAGCTTTCATCTACTCTTTTGCAACGAGTCGACCTCAAGCATAATCAACGAACTTTTTTGAGGACTTCTATTTGTCATGGCTTCATTGACTTTGAATACCTCCCCAACGTGGAAACAACTAAGTTCCTCATACATCCAAACATCGTATTACACGTGTTTGCGAGTTTGTCTCTCCCGAGCTTCTCCCGGGAACCACTTCTCGCTTTTACCCGAGTCTACCTCGATGAAACACAAATCACATTCCCCGTATTCGACCGGCTCGCCGTTAAAAGTTATGACACACTCGGGGGCTACAACTTAGTTAGAATCACATTTACCTTTATGGTTGGTTCTTTGCTCCCCTAAGTGCATGCGCAGCTAGTCATCATGTTTTTACTTGGTTTTTTCTTGTTCTTCGTGAAACGCCTATGCATGCTCGGTACTAAAACGCATACTCTTCGTCTCCAACCCAGTCGCGACCTGACTGTCTGGTTGGCAAGAGCAAAAGCTAATGGTCTGTCGACTCGCTAAATGGCTAAACACGAGAAAACAAATAAAACAAGTAAAATATATTATCTGCAAAGTTTGAATTATACAACCTATTTATGCAAAGTTTAAATTTCCGCGTTTTCACTCAGCTTTCTGGGTTTGAATACTATAATACTTTCATTCTCTATCTGTTTGCATTTTCTTTCAGGTCAATGAAGGAAATATCCTTGGTTTCATTCCATGTCCGCGCACAACGAGATTCCAAATTCCTTCAAGAAACAACACTCAAGAAAATGTTCCGTGTCCACGGACGATGAAACAATTTTGTATAGCTTCAGTAAAAGACTCCAACTAACTACCAATAGTTAGTCGGAGCCTTGGGGGCTACACCCACTGGGTGCACTGATCGTGCTCCCACTGGAAGGAAAATTTCCCGAGTAGATCTTCACTCGGAAGAACAACATGTTGAGTAAGGCATCACTCAGACACACCCAGTGGGTGGTCAATAAAAACCGAGCAAGTTATCACTCGGATACTCAACAAAACCGAGTAAGTTGTCACTCGATAACCTAAATCATAACCGAGTAAGTCATCACTCGAAGTACTTTTCCGAGTAAGCTACTACTCGGAGAGAGTCATTGCTAAAACAACCGAGTAAGTTGTCACTCGGAAATCCTTCTGAGTAAGTTAACACTCGGAAAGAGTTGTTGCCAGAACAACCGAGTAAGTTTTCACTCGGAGCGTCAAAGAAAGCAGACAATACTCAAAAACTCAAAGCAGTGACAGGATGGGATACCGCCTGAAGCTAAGTAATGAGTTAGAAAGAAACTACATTCTGGAACGCACAACAAACGGAAAATATTGTATTCATTAGCTGTTCGAGAAAAGTTCCAATGGTTAATTCACTAATAGTTCGTCCCTGACAAAGATTGCTAGATTATTAGTATGATAAGGTGCGAGGGGTAAAGAATCGATATCCCATTTGGTATGACCTAAAGCTCATTATGATGATTTAGGATATCGAACTTTACAAATCTGGTTTATATGGAGTTCAAGGCCTTTTACTCCAAGACACGCCTTCCGAGGCCTCAGTCCACCTCTTCCAAGAGACGCTTGAGTGTCGCCAGATTTTTCCTTTAACTTGCCCGACCCACATACAAGGGAAAAGTGTAAACTTCAGTAAAGTCCTTCCGGGCCTGTTATTGAGTTTAATCTTCATAAACCTTATGAATATGTCATCAATAGGAAGAGCACTCTCCTTTGATGAAATCAATTATCCCAATTAATAAAAAGTCTCCAACGAAAAGACTCCGAGTAACTTCAAGAAGTTACTCGGAGCCTTGGGGGCTACACCCAGTGGGTGCACTAAGAAGTGCTCCCACTGGAACGATTTATACAAAAAGTCTTCAATCAAAAGACTCCGAGTAACTTCAAAAAGTTACTCGGAGCCTTGGGGGCTACTGTCGTGGTCATACCTAAGGCATACCCTTAAGTATCGCATATCATGGGGTACCCTGAACGAGATAATAAGAGTAAGATAACATGACGTATAACCGAGGCAAGTGTTACTCGGATACACCAACTCGGATGGTCTTACTCGGATACAACAACTCGGATGGTCCAACTCGGATGGTCCAACTCGGATGCTCCAACTCGGATGGTCCAACTCCGATGCTGCAACTCGGATGGATTTACTCTGCACGTGGCAACTCTGCATATATCAACTCTGCACTTGGCAATTCTACATGTATCTACTCTGCATTAAAAGGGGAGTTACTCAAGACATCCCACTACTCCAAGCATTACTTCATGTAATAAGTAGCACTATAAACAGCCGCATTTATTAGGCACTAATCTCTCATTAATTCTCCATTATGTAAAGTGAAGAGGTGGGGATGGCGAACTCCATATAAGCCATCCACCACCACGCTCTCGGGGGCAAGACTCTCTCTTCTTCCTCTACCTCACTCTTTCTCTCCCACGGGAAGAACTCATGTACATCATCTTGTTCATACAAAGATAAGGAAAAAGGTCCCCTGGGAGCACGAGACGTAGGGATTTTATCTCCTCCGCGAGAGTCCCGAACTCGATAAAATTGCCTCCGTCACCCGTTTGCATCTCAATAGATCATGCTCCGTTCATACCCCTCTCTCTATTGTCAGGATTATATCCACGACAAATACCTTTATCTATTTCCCAATCTTAGGTATTCTTCTGGATCCTTTCAAGGAGATACCACCTTTCTTCAACGCTTTTTGTCTGAAATACCCCACTAGAGGAGGCATCCAACATCTCTCTATCCTGACGAGAAAGTCTAGCATAAAAATATGTAAGTATAGTTTTCTTGGGAAGCTCATGAATAGGACATTTGAGCATTAGAGATTTCAATCTCCCCCAAGCTTGAGCGATGCTTTCTCCATCACGAGACCTAAAGTTATAGATATAATTTCTGTCTCGATGAATTTCATGAAGAGGATAAAACTTGGTATAAAAGAGAGACATAAGCTCTTGCCATTCAAGAAAATGAGAGTTATCGAGAAGATTATACCAATCTGAAGCTTTATCTATAAGCGATACGGTGAACAATTTCTTCATGACAAACTCCATTGATACACCTGCAAGCTTAAATAGTGAACATAGTTGTGATAAATATAGCAAGTCTTCACTGGGATGTCTGTCTCCTGCATAACAATTAGCCAAAACACAATCGATAATACCAGCTGGTATTTTATAAGGCACAATTTCAGTAGGGGGAGGAACAACCACCACAGATGTGGGGTGTTCCCACATAAGCAACGATCCAATAGCTAGGTTGTCCATACGGATAAAGAACAACAACAACAAAATAAAAACAACAATATAAAAATTCTTTACCAGCTTCACTTACCAATAGCGCTATGCTCCCCGGCAACGACGCCAGAAAATGTTTCTTGATGACCCTCAACGTAAAGGGATCTATTGCAGCGTTTTCGATAAGTAAGAGTGTCGAACCCAACGAGGAGCGAAAGGTATTGATAGGTGATTTTGGACAAGGAATAACTGCAAGCACTGAAAGATAACTTTTTAGGGATTTTCGGTATAAGCAACAATAAGATAAAGTCAAGCAAAGTAAATAGCGCTGAGGAGCAGCAAAGTGGCCCAATCCTTTTGAGCAAAGGATAATCCTGGCAACTGAACTTATAGAGACTAAAGCGTTCTTGAGGACACATGTAGAGGTAGTCATGGGCTTTCGCCATACTCCGTATCGATAACGTTGAGCTGATAAGTGTTGAGTGGGTGGATCTATGCTAGCACACCTTCTAGACTAAGATAAGTGCACTCTTATGATTAAAAATCTTGCAAGCATCCGCAAATACAAGATGGAAATTAAGGCAAAGCCTAACCACAACAATAAGACCAAGGATCCAGTACTCCCTTGTGCAAAAGTGTGCAAACTGGGGTTCAGGTTTCTGTCACTCCGGCAACCCACCGTAAGCATTCTTAATACACAATGTATTCCCCTAGGTCCTTAAGAAGGCGAAGTGTTGAGTGTTTGACTCACACAACACCACTAGGAAAATAACAACACAACTTAAATATCAAACAACACAAATTACTTCAACATCATATGACTACTAACAACTAGACTTCTCCCATGTCCTCAAGAACTAAAGTAACTACTCACAAGACATAAAAGAGATAATGATCAGAGGTGATAAATATATGATATAAAAATCTGGACATAATGATATTTCTCCAACAAAACTCAATGGCATTCACCACAAAGTAGTAATCAACACCGGTAGAGTAGAGAGGATAGATAGTACGGATTATAACACAAGATAAACTTGTGAGGTGAGATTGGATGGTGGTGGAGATGGTGCTGATGTTGGGGATGATGTTGATGATGATCCCGATGATGCCCGTGACGATGGCGATGATCTCCCCTTCTAGGAGGTGATCTCCTCAGCGGAATCTGCCCGCCGGAGAGCCCTTTTCTTCTCTGTAGGTTTCCGCCACGGAGCGGCGGCGGAACTCCGTGAAAGCTTATCTTTTTTTAGGTTTTCGCGTAACGAGGAGTATATAGGATTGAGGGGGGAGCCGGGAGTGGCCCCAGGGCTCCAGGCGCCCTCCCGGCGCGGCCACGGGTGGGGCCGCGCCAGGTGGCCGCCTGGGGCTCCTGTGGCCCCCCTCTGGCCCCTCTTCGGTGAGTCTTTGTTAATCTTCTGGAAAATACCCCCGTTGATTTTCAGGTAATTTGGAGGTATTCTTCTTCAGCAACTCAGCGTCCACTTTTTACCGCTGAATCCTGCGTCTGCTGCTTCAGCACCGGAAAGTTGCAAACTGTGTAAAATAAGCCAAAACAACATAAGAACATCATCATAATATGAAATACATCAATTAATAAGGATGAATTAAAATATAAAATAGTGATGCAATTTGGATGTATCATGGATCTTTTAAATTTGTCCTCTTTGGGATCTTTTCCTCACTTAAGGGGGCAACACTCTATTTTACAAGAAGTATAGAAGATCCTCACACTTTACAAGGTACTCAACATAAAGAAGATGTAGCTATCATGATGTATGCAAATGTATGCCTCTGGCAGTGTAGTAGGAACATGTATGACATGAAGATCAAGTCATGAGAAGGTGGATGTTGCGTGGCAATATATCTCAGAAAGGCTATGGAAATGCCTTCATAGGTAGGTATGGTGGTTGTTTTGAGGAAATATATAAGGAGGTTTATGATGACAGAGCATATCATGCCAAGGGTTTGGATGCACCGGCGAGGTGGATGCCAACTCTCGGAGTGAGAAGAGGGAAATGCGTGGTACCGAAGAGGCTAGAAAATATGAGGAGGTGGAAGTGTCAACTTTCAATAATTACATTAGTCTGAAGAACTCATGAACTTATTATTGGCAACTCTCAATCTACTGAGGAGGTTTACAAAGAGACAAGTACCCCGAGGAGGCGTGTATGGGGGTTTGCTTATCCTTGCACATCCTCGACTCATGGTACGTGAGTGTAGTCTAATATCCGATCCCTAAAAAGATTAGTGATCCATCTAGTAGCTAGAGTTCTCAACTAGTTTTTGTAGTTTTTGAAAATAAACACGGATTGCCCAAAATACGACACCTATCATTAATAGGCTAGAGCACTTGACACGAAAATTTCAAATATTACTCACAACAATACCTCAAAACTACTGCAAGTTACTACTACAATTGAATAGCAACCTCAATTACCTTCTTAAAGACAAGACACAACTCAGTGCAACAACCAAATCTCTTAACAAGATAAACATGAAAACTAAAGAGAGTTACAGCAACAAACTAAACTAAAGCTCTTGAAAAAGATAAACATGAAAACTAAGAGCGAAACATGACAACAGCTACGAAAAGATAAAGAACACACAACAAAAGAAAGATAAGCATGAAAATCCTATGATGTGTTCTAGTTTGAAGTGGAGCGTGTTTCTCTCCCACACAAAAAAGCTGGGTTCTAACTTGTTATTGACAGCAAACAAATCTAGATAAAACTAAAAAGTAAACTAAAGAGCGAGAAGCTCCAAGCATAGCACATAACACATGAAGTGATAAAAATATAGTGACGACAAAGGACAAACTGATGATTGTCGATGGAGAAGGGTATGCACGGGGGCATCCCCAAGCTTAGACGCTTGAGTCTCCTTGAATATTTATTGGGGATGCTTGGGGGCATCCCCAAGCTTGAGCGTTTGACACTCCCGGATCTTCTTTCATCATCTTCCCTCACACACTTGAAAACTCCCTTCATACATAACTTATCATAAGCTGATTAGAGAGGTTAGTACCCTTAATAAATTAATTTTCCTCTACTGGAAATAAAGATTTCCTTGAAGGGCTACTATTTCTCAAGATTCCATAAAGTTTTTGCAAAAAAAGCTAGCGCAAGACTTGCAAAAGTGAGGAAAGGCAAAACGTGGCAGAATTTGTGAAAAAGAGACCAACAGGTAGTAAATAATTTTTTTGGGGTACTTGTGCAACTCAAATAAAAAAATTAGAATAGACACTCGAAATCCAATTGTATGGAGCACACTGTCAAAAAAATTCAGATAAAAAATGATCTGGTGATTTTAGGCTATTTTTTCCATCCAAGGACAAAATTTGTTTTTTGGACAACATGTCACAACTTTTGAAATTTCTTGCAATCGGAGGCTAAACTTGGCACAAAGCTTGAAAATAAAGATACAATGATGTTGCTACAGTAGTAACAATCATCAAGACCACTAAAAACAGAAGTAAAAAACATCTTGGGTTGCCTCCCAACAAGCGCTTTCTTTTACGCCTTTAAGCTAGGAAAGAAGCAAAAAGACCGATCACGTTGTATCAATCGAACCATCATCAAGATTATCAAAAAGCTCTTCAATTGTACGACTAGTTTTAAGAGGTCTTTCAAATAAAGGCCTAATAAAGATACTTCTAGAGATAAAACCAAAAGGTGGAAAATCAATTTGACTTTCATTAATAAATTTATCTAAGAGAGGTATTTCTTCCAAAGTTTTCACGGTTTCAACTTCCTTGGTAATGAGTGGATTGTTTTTAGGTCGGGTGTGACGCCCCCAAAATCAAGCCGTGTACAGTAATCATACACGCAAAGTACACGATCGAGATCAGGGACTCACGATGAGATATCACAACACAACTCTACAAATAAAATAATACAAGCTGTTTAATACAAGCCAGGGGCCACGAGGGCTCGAATACAACAGCTCGAGAGCACAAAGTCAGCGGAAGCAATAGTATCTGAGTACAGACACAAAGATACAAGGTTGCCTTAAGAAGGCTAGCACAAATATCAACAACGATCGAAAAGGCAAGGCCTCCTGCCTGGGAACCTCAAAACTACTCCTGGTCAAAGGGGGACTCGACGTCGTAGAAGGCATCGGGGATCTTCACGTTGCGGTGGTCGGCATCGGGGATCTCCTGCTCCTGGACTCCAAGGCTCCAACGTCGACTGCAACGGCCGATCAGGCAAAACAGTAAAGGAAATAAAGCAGGTGAGTATCTAGTATACCCGCGAGTCTTACGTCCGCTACTAAGCATTATGCATTGTATCAATGGAAAGGGGAGGCTGTATATATAGTGGACTGCAAGATAGAAATCAGAATAAGGGTAAGAAGCTAGGCCTATCAAAGACTAGCATCTTCCGACGATGTCTTTCAGCAAGAGGTAAGAATCAGCCAACAGTTGATATAAAGCATAAAGTAACAACGAAGCAGAAGTTGCTGCAACATTGTATAATATAAGTTGTAATGATTAACAATAATAATAATGCCTCCGAGTTCACCTCCTCGACATCCCCGCGAGGAAGAAAACCCGGAACCATACAGTTTAATAATAATAGTTTCTAGTGGTAAGATCCAGCTTCAGCATAAAGCGTCCTGTTACCGTGGACACGGCTATTCGAATAGATTAAACTCCCTGCAGGGGTGCACTACTATTCAGCCTGCACGCTCGGATCTCCAGGGTGGCGTGAACCTTGTTAGGGAACGGCCCACCGAGGCTATCCGACACGACGCAGCCCATCCTAGGCTCAACAGAGAGGCCATCCGCCGGACTATATCCTATGCGCCAAGGGGTCTAGGTCCCTCACCCTTGCACGCTCCTGCACGGTGCGAGTCTGGCCGGTGAAGCAAAAGCAAATCCAAACACACCTGTTGCAGCAAAAGACAAGAGCACTTCCCGGCGATCAGGCCGCAGTACTGCTGACGTCTGAAGAGCTTTCGGACGAACTACGACGCGGAGGGCCCACACCGTAATCCCACGTGTAGGTAGTGCGAACAGACCAACCGGTCTCTCAAGTCATCCGCCGAACCATTTAGCATTTTAATTAACCTGCGTGACAACCGTTATCGTTGCCTCGACTTAACCGACCCGCGGTCAACGACAGCAGTCAGGACCACCAGTACATCGGTGCCTGCCCTGTCGTCCCACCAAGTCACTGCGGTTACCAACAAGGTGAACCGTCTCCTTACCTTGTCTCACGTGTGCTCTTGGTAGAGCTCGACTTTTTCGTGGTTTGGTAACTCTCGCGAGATACGAGCAGGGGCCAAGCACGCCAGTAACGTCGGTCGTACCCTCCCTGTCGATCCCGACAATATACCTCTCGCGGGCACCGTTGGGTCGCCCGACTTTCTTACCTTTAAGGAAACCAGTTGATTCGAGTGCCTACCATTAAGTGAAACCAGGAGGAATCACCCTCGATGGCACACTTAAAAAGGTTTGACAGAGACATCAGCGGAATGAACTAAAGAGGTAAACCTCGTATCATCCCGGTGAAGCTACGCTACTGAACCGACGAGAGTGAAATACGAGTCCATTCCACTCGTATGTCAAACTCGAAGCGACTCGGCAGAGTCTCGCCGTGGTAGGTTCCCTAGGGTGTCTGCATTGATCCGTACCTGTTGCAGTTGTAATAGAATATATCATTTCCGCGATCACTCCCAGAGTGATCACGGCCCGCTATGCTAAACCTAACTAACAATGCGCAGGGTTTACTGCTGAATAATGCATAAGTAATAATAGGCAGCATAGGATGAAAGGAAGGTACATCAAGGGGCGACAAAAACAGACTATGCAATTGAATAGGATTGTAATCGTAGCAGCAGCAGTAACAATGCCTAGTGCAAGAAATGTACGGAAAGATAGGCGATATCTGGGGAAGAGAATGGCTCTGCTTGCCTGTAAGCTCGACGGTAGAGGTACGGTCGTCGACGAAGTAGTCGATCACAGGGGCATCAGCAGCGGACGTCGAGACTACCGGACAATAAGAGAGGGGGGAGAAACAATAAATACACAAAAATAATAACAATAAAAATACAAGACATGACATATGAAATGTTAACGATACTCTAACGTTGTACGATACACGTAGCACGGAGCGGGAATTCATCTGTGGATGAACCGTCGGCTCCGGGTGATTACCGGACAGGGTGTCCGGAGGGGGAAGGGTTCATGCCGGAGCTGTCGTGGACATCCGACACCCGTGTGGGTGGTGTATCCGGGTTAGTTGATCTATTCCGAACAACTTTTGTGTTCAGAATAAATTCATCTGGAGGGTTTATCGATATCGGGCAATTATCGGACAGTGCCACCGGAGGGGGAACAGTTTGATGTTCGGTAAGTTAGAGGGGTGTGGTGAGGATATGGGTATCGTATCTGTAATCGTTGATCCGTTCTGAGTAACTTTTGTATACAAAGTATTTTGATCCGGGCAATTTTTATCGGTACCGGGAATTATCGACAGACAGCCCAAAGGGGGGAATGTCGATGTTCGGTACGTTAGAGGGGGGTGGTAGACATATGGATAGCGTATCCGTATTCGTTGTATTTTTCTGATCAATTTTGATGTATAAAGTTTTTGAATCTGACTTACGGTTTAAAAGATATTCAAATTCAAAGTTTTAAATCATTTAAAAGATTTTCTGGAATTAATTTTATTAATAAAACAGTAACATTATCCACAACAGTTTGACTGGTCAAACCTGACCAGTGGGTCCTACATGTCAGTGACTCATTTTATATAATACATTTAATTAAATCAAAAATGGTCACTGGGCCCACATGTCATACACACCTAACTAGTTATCTATTTACTTTTATTCTAAAAGACATGGGGCCCATCTGTCATAGGCCTAGTAACTAAACAGGGGGGTTTATTTCTATTTCAATTAAGTGGGGAGTTAAGCTAATAGATGATTAATCTTTAATTAACACAGGGCCGACCCCACATGTCATAGGGCTAGCGAGGGGGGTTAGGGGCCAATGCCCACGGGGGTGAGGCCGACGCCGGCGACGAGCACGACGCTCGCCGGGGACGCGCCTCAGAGGGACAAAACGTGCGCGGCTAGGCCCGTTCGGTTGTGGGCGGTCGCGTGCACCCAGTTGTGCCGCAAGCCGGAGCTGGGGGCAACCGGAGGGGCGACAACGCCGACGAGCAGCGGCCGCCGGAGCTCGACCTCGCGGAAAACGTCGAGGGAGACGGCTAAACGGAAGGGGGATAGGGGCGTTAGGCTTGGGGGCTCACAGTGAGCGCGCAGGGGGTCGGCAGTGCGCTTGGGGGAGTCCGGAGCGCGCGAATCACCGTCAATGGCGATGGTGACTGGAGGTAGAAGACGACCGCGGCTCGAGCGACAGGGGGCACTCCGGCTCGATTCCTTCTGCGGGTTGGGGAAGACGACTGGCGCGGTCTCGCCAGACACGCCGGCTGGAGCTGGGAAGGGCGGTGGCCGCGCGGGTTCATCTTGGCGCGTCCATGGCGTCTCGGCTAGAGGTGGGAGACGACGAGGCGCGCGAGGAGGGGGGGAGTGGCTAGGGTTTCGCCAAGGGGGGCACAAGGGCGTATATCACCCCGACGACGAGCTAGGGTTCGCGCTGGCGGCCATCTAGCGGCTCATCGCCGTCGGCGTGCTCTGCCATGGCGCCACGGCAGTGGGTGAACAGCGCGGGGGGGGGGGAGGGGAGGGGTAGGTGGGCTGGCTTGGGCTGGTTGGGCTGGGACTGTGCACTCACTGCACCAGGCCAGTGGGCCACTTTGCTATTTATCTTTCTGTATTTCTTTTAGTTTTTTTTTCCGTTAATATTTAATTAGCCAACAAAATGATTTTTGTAAAAATTCCAATCAATTCTAATATTATGGTTACATCATACAAAGATGCCACAAAAGATTTGGATCAAATATAAAATCATTTGTATTTTATATAATTATTTAACAATTATAATGGGCTACTTTGCTACTGTTTTTAATTATTTATTTTATTTAAACAAACTAATAATTCTCCAATACATCACAACATTACCTACTGATTATTTCACATTTTATAAAATAGGTGCCACAATTTTTAGTACATTTAAAATTCCTATTTGTTTATTAAATTTACCATGGCAATTTAACAATTCCCAACTATTGTTTTTATTTTAAATATTATTCCTTTATATTACTATACCAATTTTAATAAAACAACCATTGTTATATTATCATGGCTTAAGATTGCTAGGCATTTTATAAATAGATTCCATTATTTTGGTCCAACTAAGATTTCCATTTTTATATTAACTTTCAAAATAATTTTTGATGACACCACAAGATTGGTTTCACAATCAACATAGACTTGTGATTATTCTAAAGACTAAGGGTGACTTGGTTTAAGTTTTTGCATGATGGTTATCAATCACCCATAAATCCTTGGAGCAATTAAATAGTCCACACAAATTTAAAATTTTTATCAGGGTTGGAATTTGACAGAGCTATGATCAAAGGTGATCATGGCTTGATCATCAACAGTAATGATCACTAACAGTGGAATCACTGTAGTGATCACTGTTACTGATTCTGAGGGTGTTACAAATCTCCACCACTACAAGGAATTCTCGTCCCGAGAATTAAAAGTAGTGTAAGGGGTAGAGTTTCGGTATCGCGTTCTAACAAATCTTCAGGTTCTTGTTGTCCTACTCGAAGAATTTAATCCTTCATGTTGAGGTCTTCATCTCTTTGCATCGGTGCATCTCGATGAGTTTTCATCCTTTCCTCGGGGCTTCATCGCACTTACGAACAGGTTAAGAGATAAAGCTTAAGGGGGTAGGATCGATACAAGGTTAATCAAATGGGGTTGCTCAAGGTTATGGGGTACAAAGTCCTTCCGAGTTTAACATCAGGGAAGTACATCGTGAGAAGTTTCAAGCGGTTGGGCACGCATTCGATGCCGATGACGGAAGATGGGAAAAGGGGCCCCGATCATCAGACACAATCACTGAGTCTGATATCGGACGAAATATCACAAGGTAGATAACAAGAGTCAGGTTTCGATCCTGTGGAACTGTGGCTTAGAGTGGTGGCATATTACGCGATCACGATACAAGGATTGTCATAGAACAACTTGTCAGGTATATCGGAAACAACATCGATACCAGGAGCAGTGGACATTGAGAACCATTTCCCTGCTCGTTAATACGAGGCGGACCAATTGGCAAAGTTCTCGTCCCTGTGGCAACCGAAATGTCATCAACAATGGCAACAAGGTGTTACTGACGAGGTTGCACACCAAGGTGTTTACATAAGCAGGGAATTGTCACTGCTTAGATAATTTATATCACAAGAAAGATTATACAGACCAATGGAAAAAGAAATTGTGATGATACCCAAGTATCAGGTGTACATCTTTCCCAAAGGAAAGCAGAGCACGATATACACGACCAAGTTGTACTGGCACGGAGACAAGGGAGGTTGTCGACGATAACGCAAATCATCGAGGGGCATGGAGGGCATTTCACACGATGAGTCCAATTGACACATGGAAGAAACCACGTAAGATTATTCGGATAATAATCCACCAAAGGTCAGGTGGTTTTCGCAAAGAATCTGGTGTGAGTATCGGCACTCAACCAGAAGGAGAAAGAATGCAAAGGCATCGGGTGATAGAAGCATCGGAATAATGCGATGCTTGAGTACAAGGGAATCGTGTTTTCCAGATCGGGAGGTGGGTGCAATCATCCATACGGACTTATCGGTGGCAGGGGATTACAAAGGCGATGAACCCGCAGGTTCTCGGGAATTGATCAGAGAGTAATCGTCGGGATCTTCAGGTGAATCAGGCGATCATCGAGAAGGCAGTGCTCTCCGGAAGGAAGGAGGTACGAGAACCTAAAGTCAGCGTTAATAAAACTTTACCAGCAAGGATAAGAGAGCAGAGTCCCAAAGCATAGGTACGGAGAAAAAGATCCTAATACCATAGATATCACACGTAGTGACATCGATGTGGGCCCGTAAGCCAAATATTAAGTTAGCAAAGTAGTTTTGCAAATACTAGACTCGACTTCGACCAAGGAGTTGGATGGGGTGTCCTACAGGCAGTCAGCTCTGATACCAACTTGTGACGCCCCCAAAATCAAGCCTTGTACAGTAATCATACACGCAAAGTACACGATCGAGATCAAGGACTCACGATGAGATATCACAACACAACTCTACAAATAAAATAATACAAGCTGTTTAATACAAGCCAGGGGCCACGAGGGCTCGAATACAACAGCTCGAGAGCACAAAGTCAGCGGAAGCAATAGTATCTGAGTACAGACACAAAGATACAAGGTTGCCTTAAGAAGGCTAGCACAAATATCAACAACGATCGAAAAGGCAAGGCCTCCTTCCTGGGAACCTCCAAACTACTCCTGGTCAAAGGGGGACTCGACGTCGTAGAAGGCATCGGGGATCTTCACGTTGCGGTTGTCGGCATCGGGGATCTCCTGCTCCTGGACTCCAAGGCTCCAACATCGACTGCAGCGGCCGATCAGGCAAAACAGTAAAGGAAATAAAGCAGGTGAGTATCTAGTATACCCGCGAGTCTTACGTCCGCTACTAAGAAATATGCATTGTATCAATGGAAAGGGGAGGCTGTATATATAGTGGACTGCAAGATAGAAATCAGAATAAGGGTAAGAAGCTAGGCCTATCGAAGACTAGCATCTTCCGACGATGTCTTGCAGCAAGAGGTAAGAATCAGCCAACAGTTCATATAAAGCATAAAGTAACAACGAAGCAGAAGTTGCTGCAACATTGTATAATATAAGTTGTAATGATTAACAATAATAATAATGCCTCCGAGTTCACCTCCTCGACAT
Source organism: Bromus sterilis (assembly GCA_950022295.1). Classification (NCBI taxonomy): domain Eukaryota; kingdom Viridiplantae; phylum Streptophyta; class Magnoliopsida; order Poales; family Poaceae; genus Bromus; species Bromus sterilis. Next base: position 336,844,529 of record OX465596.1, on the reverse strand, counting down.
CCCCGCGAGGAAGAAAACCCGGAACCATACAGTTTAATAATAATAGTTTCTAGTGGTAAGATCCAGCTTCAGCATAAAGCATCCTGTTACCGTGGACATGGCTATTCGAATAGATTAAACTCCCTGTAGGGGTGCACTACTGTTCAGCCTGCACGCTCGGATCTCCAGGGTGGCGTGAACCTTGTTAGGGATCGCCCCACCGAGGCTATCCGACACGACGCAGCGCATCCTAGGCTCAACAGAGAGGCCATCCGCCGGACTATATCCTATGCGCCAAGGGGTCTAGGTCCCTCACCCTTGCACGCTCCTGCACGGTGCGAGTCTGGCCGGTGAAGCAAAAGCAAATCCAAACACACCTGCTGCAGCAAAAGACAAGACCACTTCCCGGCGATCAGGCCGCAGTACTGCTGACGTCTGAAGAGCTTTCGGACGAACTACGACGCGGAGGGCCCACACCGTAATCCCACGTGTAGGTAGTGCGAACAGACCAACCGGTCTCTCAAGTCATCCGCCGAACCATTTAGCATTTTAATTTACCTGCGTGACAACCGTTATCGTTGCCTCGACTTAACCGACCCGCGGTCAACGACAGCAGTCAGGACCACCAGTACATCGGTGCCGGCCCTGTCGTCCCACCAAGTCACTGCTGTTACCAACAAGGTGAACCGTCTCCTTACCTTGTCTCACGTGTGCTCTTGGTAGAGCTCGACTTTTTCGTGGTTTGGTAACTCTCGCGAGATACGAGCAGGGGCCAAGCACGCCAGTAACGTCGGTCGTACCCTCCCTGTCGATCCCGACAATATACCTCTCGCGGGCACCGTTGGGTCGCCCGACTTTCTTACCTTTAAGGACACCAGTTGATTCGAGTGCCTACCATTAAGTGAAACCAGGAGGAATCACCCTCGATGGCACACTTAAAAAGGTTTGACAGAGACATCAGCGGAATGAACTAAAGAGGTAAACCTCGTATCATCCCGGTGAAGCTACGCTACTGAACCGACGAGAGTGAAATACGAGTCCATTCCACTCGTATGTCAAACTCGAAGCGACTCGGCAGAGTCTCGCCGTGGTAGGTTCCCTAGGGTGTCTGCATTGATCCGTACCTGTTGCAGTTGTAATATAATATATCATTTCCGTGATCACTCCCAGAGTGATCACGGCCCGCTATGCTAAACCTAACTAACAATGCGCAGGGTTTACTGCTGAATAATGCATAAGTAATAATAGGCAGCATAGGATTAAAGGAAGGTACATCAAGGGGCGACAAAAACAGACTATGCAATTGAATAGGATTGTAATCGTAGCAGCAGCAGTAACAATGCCTAGTGCAAGAAATGTACGGAAAGATAGGCGATATCTGGGGAAGAGAATGGCTCTGCTTGCCTGTAAGCTCGACGGTATAGGTACGGTCGTCGACGAAGTAGTCGATCACAGGGGCATCAGCAGCGGACGTCGAGACTACCGGACAATAAGAGAGGGGGGAGAAACAATAAATACACAACAATAATAACAATACAAATACAAGACATGACATATGAAATGTTAACGATACTCTAACGTTGTACGATACACGTAGCACGGAGCGGGAATTCATCTGTGGATGAACCGTCGGCTTCGGGTGATTACCGGACAGGGTGTCCGGAGGGGGAAGGGTTCATGCCGGAGGTGTCGTGGACATCCGACACCCGTGTGGGTGGTGTATCCGGGTTAGTTGATCTATTCCGAACAACTTTTGTGTTCAGAATAAATTCATCTGGAGGGTTTATCGATATCGGGCAATTATCGGACAGTGCCACCGGAGGGGGAACAGTTCGATGTTCGGTAAGTTAGAGGGGTGTGGTGAGGATATGGGTATCGTATCTGTAATCGTTGATCCGTTCTGAGTAACTTTCGTATAAAAAGTATTTTGATCCGGGCAATTTTTATCGGTACCGGGAATTATTGACAGACAGCCCGAAGGGGGGAATGTCGATGTTCGGTACGTTAGAGGGGGGTGGTAGACATACGGATAGCGTATCCGTATTCTTTGTATTTTTCTGATCAATTTTGATGTATAAAGTTTTTGAATCTGACTTACGGTTTAAAAGATATTCAAATTCAAAGTTTTAAATCATTTAAAAGATTTTCTGGAATTAATTTTATTAATAAAACAGTAACATTATCCACAACAGTTTGACTGGTCAAACCTGACCAGTGGGTCCTACATGTCAGTGACTCATTTTATATAATACATTTAATTAAATCAAAAATGGTCACTGGGCCCACATGTCATACACACCTAACTAGTTATCTATTTACTTTTATTCTAAAAGACATGGGGCCCATCTGTCATAGGCCTAGTAACTAAACAAGGGGGTTTATTTCTATTTCAATTAAGTGGGGAGTTAAGCTAATAGACGATTAATCTTTAATTAACACAGGGCCGACCCCACATGTCATAGGGCTAGCGAGGGGGGTTAGGGGCCAATGCCCACGGGGGTGAGGCCGACGCCGGCGACGAGCACGACGCTCGCCGGGGACGCGCCTCAGAGGGACAAAACGTGGGCGGCTAGGCCCGTTCGGTTGTGGGCGGTTGCGTGCACCCAGTTGTGCCGCAAGCCGGAGCAGGGGGTAGCCGGAGGGGCGACAACGCCGACGAGCAGAGGCCGCCGGAGCTCGACCTCGCGGAAAACGTCGAGGGAGACGGCTAAACGGAAGGGGGATAGGGTCGTTAGGCTTGGGGGCTCACAGTGAGCGCGCAGGGGGTCGGCAGTGCGCTTGGGGGAGTCCGGAGCGCGCGAATCGCCGTCAATGGCGATGGTGACTGGAGGTAGAAGACGACCGCGGCTCGAGCGACAGGGGGCACTCCGGCTCGATTCCTTCTGCGGGTTGGGGAAGACGACTGGCGCGGTCTCGCCGGACACGCCGGCTGGAGCTGGGAAGGGCGGTGGCCGCGCGGGTTCATCTTGGCGCGTCCATGGCGTCTCGGCTAGAGGTGGGAGACGACGAGGCGCGCGAGGAGGGGGGGAGTGGCTAGGGTTTCGCCAAGGGGGGCACAAGGGCGTATATCACCCCGACGACGAGCTAGGTTTCGCGCTGGCGGCCATCTAGCGGCTCATCGCCGTCGGCGTGCTCTGCCATGGCGCCACGGCAGCGGGTGAACAGCGCGGGGGGGAGGGGAGGGATATGTGGGCTGGCTTGGGCCGGTTGGGCTGGGACTGTGCAGTCACTGCACCAGGCCAGTGGGCCACTTTGCTATTTATCTTTCTGTATTTCTTTTAGTTTTTTTTTCTGTTAATATTTAATTGGCCAACAAAATGATTTTTATAAAAATTCCAATCAATTCTAATATTATGGTTACATCATACAAAGATGCCACAAAAGATTTGGATCAAATATAAAATCATTTGTATTTTCTATAATTATTTAACAATTAAAATGGGCTACTTTGCTACTGTTTTTAATTATTTATTTTATTTAAACAAACTAATAATTCTCCAATACATCACAACATTACCTACTGATTATTTCACATTTTATAAAATAGGTGCCACAATTTTTAGTGCATTTAAAATTCCTATTTGTTTATTAAATTTACCATGGCAATTTAACAATGCCCAACTATTGTTTTTATTTTAAATATTATTCCTTTAGATTACTATACCAATTTTAATAAAACAACCATTGTTATATTATCATGGCTTAAGATTGCTAGGCATTTTATAAATAGATTCCATTATTTTGGTCCAACTAAGATTTCCATTTTTATATTAACTTTCAAAATAATTTTTGATGACACCACAAGATTGGTTTCACAATCAACATAGACTTGTGATTATTCTAAAGACTAAGGGTGACTTGGTTTATGTTTTTGCATGATGGTTATCAATCACCCATAAATCCTTGGAGCAATTCAATAGTCCACACAAATTTAAAATTTTTATCAGGGTTGGAATTTGACAGAGCTATGATCAAAGGTGATCATGGCTTGATCATCAACAGTAATGATCACTAACAGTGGAATCACTGTAGTGATCACTGTTACTGATTCTGAGGGTGTTACATTGGGGAACCTTAGGGACATAATTGAACTTAGGTTCCTTTCTTGCCGGAGTCTCTACCATTTTTGGTTTCATTAGGGTGAAAGTAGTTCCTAAAGTGTCAATGATTTCCTCAATCTTATCTATCCTAGAAGGATCCAAATCATGAGGTTTGATGGTCTCCAAAGTTTTCATAATTTTATGCATGGAGCTATCAAGTCTATTCAAGTTCCCTTGAATCTTGCGATCCAACTCATTTATCTTAATTATGCTTGGTATTTCTAATTCGATATTTTCAAGTTTTTTCATAATGTGAACTAGAGTGATATCCTCTTGAATGCTAGCAATAGGGAGGTTTCCAACAAGATTTTCAACAACATTAAGAGAATCCCATATTGGGGCTTCTAGGGAATTCCCATTGATAGCAGTATCTAAAACGAACCTATTCCAAGGAGTAATTCCAACATAAAATTTCTAAGCAGGATAGTGGTGGATTGCTTCTTGGTGGCTCTTTTTTTAGAATCATTAATTCTATAGCAAGCATCTTTTAAACTTTCACCACCTTTTTGTGTAAAGGTGAGAACTTCTGTCTCAACAAAGGCAAAAGGACCAGACATGATGACAACTACTAGCAAGGTAAATAAATTTTTTGTGATTTTTGATAAAGGACACTAAAGCAAGAACTGAAAGGTAAACTAACAAGACTAAAAAGCAAAGGTAAAAGATAGTGTGCAACTCCCCTATCTTGAAGAGTGGAATCCCCGGCAACTGCGCCAAAAATTCAGTTGATGCTGACTCCTCATTGGTTATCCCAAGCAGAAGGTTGATATGTAGCGTAGTGTAATTTCCCTCAATGAAGATACCAAGGTTTGTCTCCCGTAGGATCCCGGCAATGACAAGTAGATGATTTGGCAAGTGAGGCGCCGTATCACTTGCTTCGCCTGGACCTGTACACAAATACAAATAATTCTGCTCCCAACAAGTACAGAGAGGTTGTCAATCTCTCCGACCTTCTTGTTTACAAAGGGTCAAACGTAACAGATAAATGGTAGTGATAGCTAAACTGGAAAGTAAAAGCAGGAAGTAAATTGAGTGTGCAACAGTGGTGGAAATATGGACCGGGGTCCCATGATGTTCACTAGTGATGTCTCTCTCCCAAAAGACGATAAAATTTCTATGCGAGGTAAACAAATCACAACTAGGCAATTGACAGGATTAAAAACGCACCACAAAGCTAACTATGCTACAAAGAAAGGAAGAGGCTGAAAAGCATGGGCGGTACACCAAAATAAGTAGACCAAAATCCATCTGCATCCACTACTAATCATCCATCTTGAGATATCTATCCAGTATTAAGTTGCGAGCCCACCCAAAGTTTAAACCCAAAGCAACAGACAACTGCATTAAAAGAACTTTGCGTAAAGTAAACAATCCTTGCAACTGCGGTTACAAGCACCGTTGTTTTCCCCCTTGTGGCAACAACACATCCCCTAGACTCATGTTTCTGTCACTCAAGCTAGTCTTCAGGGGACATGAACCCACAATCAAGCATAACACACCCTTTTGGAGTCACTACCTACTACTTGGCCAAAGCAATAAACAACAACGGAGAACATGCAAGAATTACTCAAGAACAAAAATATAAAAGATAAGAACCAAATATATTACTCAATCACAATCTGAACATAGTCTCATAATCCATCAGATCCTAGCAAACTCAGCAAGCAACAGAAGAAAGAATTACATATGTGCCTTGATCATGTAGGGCAGCTCACAAGGTCTAATCCATGAAGAACAAATAGGGGATGAGAACATCACATAGCTACTGATCATGGACCCATGGTCCAAGGTGGACTACTCACGGATCATTCGGGATGCGTCCATGGTGGTTTAGAAGCTCCCGGAGGTCAATCCTCCCTCAGACAGGGTCCCGGGAAGAGGTCTGCTGGCGCTCCCGATCTTGGAAGCGCGACGGCGGCGGAACAGAGGCGAGATCGTGAAAATGGGTTCTGTCCTCGAGGGTTTCAGAGGACGAAGAATAAATAGGCGAAGGGGGGCAGCCAGGGGGGCCACCAGGGGTCCAGGCGCCCCCCTAGCGCGGACCCACTCCTGGCCGCGTCGGGAGGGCTCCTAGGGCCCGGGTGGGTCCCCTCTGGCCCCCCTTCGGGGCACTGGAAGCTTACGAAGCGCTGATTTTTATTAGATTTTCCCAGAATTTTTGGAGCATTTTTAATATGGGGAAAACCTGAAATGGGAAAACAGCAGAAAACAGGAACTGGCACTGGGGTGCACTGAGTTAATAGGTTAGTCCAAATATGATCAAAAGTGTATGAAACTGTATCTAAAGCATAGAAATATCACACAAAATATGCATGGAGCAAGCAGAAATTATAGATACGTTTGGGACGTACCACTTCTCTCCAATCTTGTTCTTGAGTTCTTAGTCCTTGTGAGCCGCCCTACATGATCAAGACACATATGTAATTTTCCAGCTGTTGCTATGTTGTGTTTGCTGGGATCCGATGGGTTATGAGATTATGTTCAGACCATGATGAGTTATATATTTGGTTTACCTTTTATATTTTGTTCTTGAGTAATTCTTGCATGTTCACCATTACTTTTTATTGCTTTGGCCAAGTAGTAGATAGTAACTCCAAGAGGGAGCGTTATGCATGATTGTGGGTTCATGCCCCCCGATGTCTAGATTGAGTGACAGAAACATGAGACTAGGGGATGTGTTGTTTCCACCGGGGAGATAACAACGGTGCTTGTAACCGCGGTTGCAAGGATTGTTTACCTTACGCATAGGTTGTTAATGCAATTTTCTGTTGCTTTGAGTTTACACTTTGGGTGGGGCTTGCAACTTAATACCAGGAGATTATCTGGATATATATCTCAAGGTGGATGATTAGTGAGTAGATGCTGATGGATTTAGGTCTACTTGTGTAAGGCCCGATATGCCGTACTGTTCCAGATCTAGATGTTTCCATCCAGATCCGGGGACGAAGCACATATCGGTCCCACCGCGACATATGACATAACCATATGCCCCGGATTTCCAACATGATATCACAACATTACAGATACAAGGATACAACATCTCATACAATCGGCATACAAATGCCTTAAATAAAATACATCAGCGAAAGATACATGTCTGAGTACAGACTACAATCAAATGCCTACTGGCAAAGAGAAAAACATCGATCCCCGTAACCACACGGGTCCAGGCCCTCCGCCGGGATCCGCCTAACTAGTCGTCGTCGAGTCTCCACGTGAAACGTCGATCACCATACCTGTTGTCGATCAAGAACCCTGAAAAGAGTTTGGGGGTAGTATCCTGAGTACAGAAGTACTCAGCATCCAACTGTAGTGGTCATCTGACCCAGCAAGGACTTCATCACTCGTCATTATAGGACAATTCGTAGTGTACCGTAAGGATGGAGGAAGTGGTGAGGTTGCTGCCGCACTAGCATTTATGAAGTGGCTAACGATCTAGAGAGTAAGATAAGAAGCCAAGCGTTCGATGAGGAATCGCCTCCAACAAGTCTACAATCAACTACTTACGCAAGCATAACACCTATCCTATCCTTGTCCTCCTCTTTGCATCCCGACGAAGAAGAAGCAGTCAAGGCACACACACGTTGATCAAGTTATATTAAGATTATCTCAGTTGTTGTTGTCTATGAACAAGGAGTAGGTCTCAAGTCGTCCATAACCGTGGACACGGCTTCTCGAAAAGATTTAACCCTGTAGGGGTGTACCAACTGCCCATTACAAGGCTCCGCACGCACGCCCATCTCTCTCAGTTGCTACCCATGATAGGCAACCATTTTATGATTTAGTCCCAAGAGATCTGGAACGACAGTTCCCTCTAACTAACAACGCACAAATCCGGGTGGCCCCCGGTGAGTCGACATCCAACTCAAAAGCCGGCCGCGCTCTCGAATCGGCCTCTACCGTCTGGACGAGGTCGGGATAACCTACCCTCGCCCGGGCAGGCTCCCTAGCTTCCAGGTGTGGACCAACAGGATATACCTGTCAGGACCAGGGGTTAGTGTATGCAAGCACAGTTAAGACATAGTCATATGGAGAGCCGAGAACCGCACCCACTTGTCTAAGAAGACAAGGCCAAGCACTGAACATTCTCGGAAAGCATCGTACGTGAGGGGCATCCCATCCAGGCCGGATGATCAACTGAGATGGGTCCTCATCGTCCGCACACAAGTCAAATGATATGGGTGGTGAACTCCCACATTCAAAGACAAGTCGCCTCAACCATACTACCGACTATCTCAAAACTCTTACATAGACTTACTCCAGCCCGATCACTTAGTCGGGGTCTAGGGCGGGCTCGATCATACCACAAAGTGTGCACGAGACGGAGTCTCGAGAAATCGCATCGCGATGCCCCAAGCTGCGCACATCTAAGGGCCACTTGGTGTATGAAAGACCGCCAGCCAGAACACAACTAAGGTCTCGAAAACCCATACAAAGACATGCATGTTATAAACATACACGCAGCACACATGCCTTGTATGAATAGCAGGTACCATTGCAATTCTCTACAAAGTGTACATTTTATTTATAACTCTTATAGAATACACACAGAGATCACATACACGTGATCCAACATTACAACACAGAGCGGAAGCAAATTATGTCTGAGTACAGACAAGTTTAAAAAATGGCTTAAGAAGCCTTATTTAAACACAAAGCCCTCCACGAGGGAACCAGTCTGCTGACTGGGACTAGACTAGCTTAACTTCAGTCGTCCAGCTCGATGAAGAAGCCACCTTCGGGGTCAGTGGCGTCATCTAAAACATAGATTAAGAAAACATGAGTACAAAGGCGTACTCAGCAAGACTTACATAGGAGCTATACTACTCATGCACATGTATCAAGGTAAAGGGAGGTGGGGTTCACTTACAGAAATGCCAGCTTTGAATTGGCTAATCCTGAACTACGAGTACCAGACTTTTAGGTAAGAAGCATACACGAGTCCACTACTTTCTCCAACAAATACACCACTATGGTGCCTTCCTCGACTTCCCCACGAGAAAGCACGCCATAGCACTCACACTTATCTTGGTGTGTTTTAGAAGTATCCGGTTCAAGTTATCTAATAATCAAGCTAAGCTTTCCAAGCAGTCCATAACCGCGGACGCGGCTATTCGAATAGTTTTGTTAACCTTGCAAGGGTGTACCGCTACAGACACATGATCAACATTTACCGCCTTTGATCTCGACACCATTCAAGGGGTGCCAGCGAGGATTCTCACCACAACTGTTACCTCATAGCCGATCTAGTCCGAGAAAGTCGCCTACTTGGGTTGGTTACCACTATCGTGAACCCGGCCGGTTTACCGAAGTGGACCCAAGCGATGTGTGCGTGGTGCATAAGCCGGTCTCGGGTGAGCCGTTCTCTCACTGAGCATCCAGGCCACAAGCCTACCAGAACTCCGAACTACTGCGACATCTGGACATCGAAAGGGATGAGTTAGTAAGTTGAGAGGGGTCAGTGAGCCCAATGTGTGGTTGTACTCTTCATCTTGGATCACCACACCAGAACTCGTACTAGGGCGGTGTTCAACGAGACAACCCACCGTGTACTCCTACACAGCCTCTCATCGTTCACCTTGTATTAGGGTCGATTCACCAACACTTTTCTACCATCATCAACATGATCACTACCATCCCGACTCTTATCACAGTAACAACATGGTATCATACTAAGCATGCAATAAGCGGTAACATTGCAGGGGTTACATGATATCAAACAACTCCTACATTTTCTAGGATTGTGGTTTGCTTACTACTGTGACAAAAAGATAGGTCATGCAAAGGAATGGGTTCATCTATGCGGTAGAATCGTAACATGGTGATCATCCTATACAATGCATAAGCGAGACAAGAGAGGGAAGTGGGATTTTATCGATATGATCAATGGGGGTTTGCTTGCCTTGCTGACGAGGTTCGGGTTCTGGATCTTCAGCGAAGGGGGTAGCCTCCTGCTCCGGTTCCACCTCTACTCGACAAACAAAGCACGAAGTAGCAATCAATATGAATGCAATGCTCAAGCACATGAATGAATGTTGAAACTTGAAGTATAAGTTTTGATGTGTGAGGAAATTCCATTTAAGTGGAATATATTGCATTTAAAATGCATATTCAAACTCCACATTTGAATTTAACTTAGCCAAGTTGAATGTGACATAGTTTGATCATTTTGAATCAACTTCAAATGTATAAGATATGCCTCTGATGTGTGATTGAATTGTAGCATGTTGCCATGGTTCAAGTTGCAATATTATTTGATTTGAATTTGATTTAATTCCATTTAAATCAAATAGCAAATGCTACTGATCACATTTTAAATTCAACTCAAACAGAGTTGAAAGTTGCATATTTGGAAAGATAATTTTCTCCTGATCATTTTTCATATATTATTTGTCCAATTTGGAGTTAATATGAATTTTCTATGAATTTCCAAAGTTTGGGGTATTTTGTGGAATTTCTGGAATTCTTTTAATTTAAATAATCTCTAGAAATTCATTTAAATGATTTTCTGCGTCAGGCTGACGTCAAGCTGTCGTCAGGGGGGGGGGTTGACATGTGGGGCCACCCTGTCAGTGGCTGGTTAACTTAACCCGTGGGTTAACTTAATCCAGTGGCTTAATTAAGCCACTGGGCCCACTGGTCAGTGACCCAGGGGTCACTAATTAGGTGATTAACCAGGGGGGGGTTAGCCTGACACACCGGCGGCTTGACGCCGGCGACTGGACCACGGCGGCGCTGCACGGGGAGGACGATTCCGGCCACGGGAGGGGAAACGGAGGGCACCGTCTTGCTCCTGGAGGTCGTCCGCATCTTCTGGAGGCAACAGGGGGTCACGGGGTGGTCGGGAGCGACGACGGCGACGACCCCGGCGGCAACAGAACCACGGCGAGGTCGGAAGCGACGTTGCAGTGCAAGACTTGAGGCGATTCGGGGCGCGTTCGAACGCTGGCAACACTGGGAGTCAAACGCACGCACTGGGGGTTCACGACGAGCACTGGAGCGAGGAGGACGACGACCATGGCGGCGAGGTGCTCGGGTTCCCATGGCGGATCCGGCTAGAGGAAGAAATCGAGGGGGAGAAGTGAGGGGTTTTTCTTGCGAGCTCACCCTGAATCTGTCTGGAGTGGTGGCTTGCTCGGGGAGGCGCTGGATTTGCCGGAATTCGAACTCGATCCACGGCGGCCGGCGATGAAGACGATGACGCTAGCGAGCTCGGGGAGGCGTCCGGCTCCGATTCCTTCTGCATTTCGATGAAGACGACGACGGTGAAGCGCTTGGACAACTTGGCTTGACTCCTCGACGTCGATGGCCGCGAGTTCTTGCGACGGCAAGCGGCGGCGCTCTCGGTTGGGGGAAGAAATCGGCGAAGGAGGAGGAAGGAGTTGCGCTGGAGGGAAGGAAATGGACGTGGCGGCTGCGAGACGTCTCCAGGACGCGAGAAGAGGCACGGGGCGGCCTGGAAGCTCGTCGACGACGACGTGGCGTGCCCAGCTAGCTCGGTGGCATTCCACCGAGCAGCTTGGAGGCGCGGGAGGGGGAAGAAGACCCCCGTGCCCCTTTGGGCCGGCTGGGCTGGGGTGGGCCGGCTTCGCCTGGGCGCCAGGTAACGTTTTCTAATTTCTTCTGTTTAATCTTTCCTTTCTTTTTCTGTAATTTTTTTTGGCTCTGATAAAAATACCAAACCATTTTATTAAATGCTGAAAACTTTTATGTGGCCTCATAATAATATAAACTAGCCACTCATAAACTTTCAACATTTTTAAAATTCAAATGATTTGAATTTTAAATCAAAAAGGGGTATTTCTTTAATTCCAAGGTACTGTTTGAATATTTGAAAAATCTATGAGCATGGGGTGGGTCCCACATCACTTGATATGTGATCACACTCATTTATAAGACTTTCCAAAACTCTAACATGAATTTTTGGAAAAGATTTTTATCTGGCCTTTTGAATTAGTTCATCTGGGGGGTGTTCCTTCTCCCATTTTGATTTTGAATTTGATTTCCTTTGAAATTTTAACATGATGCAAAGGCACTAGCTAACCCTAGCACATACCTAACAGAGGGTTCTGACAACTCGCCCCCACTCAAAAGAATCTCGTCCCGAGATTCAGAAGTCTGCGGGAGGAAGGAGGGGTACTCGGCAATGAGACGGTCTTCTCTTTCCCACGTAGCTTCTCTTTCAGAGTGGTGTGACCATTGCACTTTCAGAAACCTAATCTTCTGACGACGAGTGACACGCTCTGCGGAATCAAGAATACGAACGGGGTATTCTTGATAAGAAAGGTCATCTTGGAGATCAAGCGTTTCATGGTCGACTTCGCGGATGGGGTCCTTGAAGAAACGCTTGAGTTGGGACACATGGAATACATCATATACTCGGGAGAGGTACGGAGGTAGTTCAAGTTGGTAGGCAACTTCTCTATGTTTAGCAATAATGCGGAAAGGTCCGATGTAACGTGGGGCTAACTTGCCTTTGATACCGAAACGTTGGGTTCCCTTCAGAGGAGTAACCCGAAGGTAAGCCTTCTCATCCAGATTGTAGCTCTCTTGCCTATGATGACGATCATAGTAGCTTTTCTGACGAGACTGGGCTGCTTTCAATTGTTCACGAACGATACGAACTTGCTCTTCTGCTTCCTTGATCATATCCGGTCCAAAGAATTGTCTTTCACCGGTTTTTGACCAGTTTAAAGGTGTTCGACATCGTCGTCCATATAGGAGCTCAAAAGGAGCCATGTTCAGACTAGATTGAAAACTATTGTTATAAGAAAATTCGGCAAATGGAAGAGAATTCTCCCAATTCTTTCCGAATGAGATAACGCAAGCTCTGAGCATGTCTTCAAGAATTTGGTTAACCCTTTCGACTTGACCGCTAGACTGAGGATGGAAAGCTGTACTAAAGGAGAGATGAGTTCCCATAGCATTCTGAAAGCTTCCCGAAAATCTAGAGGTAAAAAGGCTACTGCGATCAGAATTGATTTCCAAAGGAACACCATGAAGGGATACAATTCTAGAGATGTACAAGTCCTCTAACTGGCTAGCAGTTATAGACTCGCGAACCGGAAGGAAGTGAGCAACTTTGGAAAGCCTATCTATGACAACGAAGATGGCATTGTTTCCTTTCTGGGTTCTTGGAAAGCCGGTGATGAAATCCATACCGACTTTGTCCCATTTCCACTCGGGAATAGACAAAGTTTGAAGTGTACCAGCAGGTCTTTGATGTTCTGCCTTAATGCGACGACAAACATCACATTCGGCAACAAATTGAGCAATGTCTCTCTTCATCCTAGTCCACCAAAATATCTGGCGTAGATCTCGGTACATTTTCGTGCTACCGGGATGAATTGAGAGGGGTGTGTCATGGGCTTCTTTGAGGATGAGTTGCCTTAGTTCCTTATTCTTAGGTACTACCAATCGATTTCCAAAGAAAACCGTTCCCTTGCTATCTATGGCGAAACATTTAGCAACTCCGCTAGCAATGTTCTCCTTGATCCGGCGAACACCTCGTGCACGCCTTTGGGCAACTATGATTTGATCCTCAAGAGTTGGTTTCGCCACCAAGGTAGAAAGATAACCATGAGGAACAATTTCAAGGTTAAGCTTGCGAAAGTCCTCATGAAGAAGTGGTTGATACTGCTGCAACATGAGGTTGTTACAGTACGACTTACGACTTAGTGCATCAGCCATGACATTGGCTTTGCCTGGGGTGTAAGAAATTACTACGTCGTAATCTTTTATCAACTCAATCCAGCTTCTTTGCCTGAGATTAAGATCTGGCTGGGTGAAAATATATTTGAGGCTTTGGTGGTCGGAATAAATCTCACAACGATTACCAAGGAGGTAATGTCGCCAAGTTGTTAGGGCATGAACTACGGCAGCGAGTTCAAGGTCATGGGTAGGATAGTTCTCTTCATGTGGCCGCAACTGGCGTGAAGCATAAGCTACCACATGTCAATCTTGCAGAAGTATGCATCCTAACCCTTGCCGTGATGCGTCACAATAGATCTCGAAATCTCTTTTGGTGTCTGGAGGTGCAAGTACAGGTGCAGAAGTCAATCTTCTTTTTAGCTCTTGAAAGCTTTCCTCGCACTTGGGAGTCCATAAGAATTTCTTATCTTTCTTGAGGAGTTCAGTTAGAGGCTTTGCAACTTTAGAAAAGTTCTCGACGAAGCGACGGCAATAGCTGGCTAGGCCAAGAAAACTCCTAACTTGCTTAACCGATTCAGGTGGAGTCCAGTCAAGGACGGCCTGAACTCTCTCGGGGTTCACAGCAATGCCTTTTGCAGAAATCACGTGGCCTAAGTAGGTCACTTCTGGTAGCCAGAATTCACACTTGGAGAATTTAGCGTACAGGCGATGCTCTCTAAGCTTCATCAATACCAGCCTTAAGTGTTCGGCATGATCTTCTTCGTTCTTCGAGTAGATGAGAATATCATCAAGATAAACCACAACAAATTTATCTAGGTACTCCATGAAGATCGAATTCATCAAGCGTGAGAATGTGGCGGGGGCATTGGTTAAACCAAAGGACATGACGGTGTACTCGTAAAGACCATAACGAGTAGTAAAAGCCGTTTTGGGAATGTCCTTGTTTCGGATTCTGATCTGATGATAACCTAATCTCAAATCCATCTTGGAGAAGACGGAGGATCCTGCAAGTTGATCATAAAGATCATTGATTCTGGGCAGTGGGTATTTGTTCTTTATCGTCCCTAAATTTAGCGGGCGATAGTCTATGCACATCCTTTCTGTTCCATCTTTCTTCTTTACGAACAGAACGGGGCAACCCCATGGCGATGAGCTAGGGCCGATGAAGCCTTTTGCCAACGAAGCATCAAGTTGGGTTTTTAGCTCAGCTAACTCATGTGGGGCCATTTTATATGGGCGTTTGGAAATTGGTGCGGTTCCTGGAACAAGATCCACTATAAATTCTACACATCTGTCAGGTGGCATGCCCGGCAGCTCTTCAGGAAAGACATCCGGGAAGTCACAAACCACCGGAATATCTTCAAGTTCGGGAAGGGGAAGTACATTCAAGGAATGCACTTGGGTTCTTTTTCTGGGTGAGGTATAGTTGACGGTTTGGCCTGAAGGGTGGGTGAGTTTCACGGATTTGCTTCTGCAATCCAGGTAGGCATTCTGTCTTGATAGCCAATCCATGCCAAGGATGACATCAATGTCTGAAGACTTGAGGGCTATGAGTGAAGCAAGGAATACTAAACCCTCAATTGCAATTTGATTACCATGGCTCACTCTATTAGTTTTCCATCTTGACCCTGGAGTTTGAATAACCATCGGGGTGGACAATTCAACAAAGGGTAACTCATGACGAAGTGCATAACTTTTCGACATGAATGAATGAGATGCTCCTGGGTCGAAAAGAACGGAAGTAGGAACAAAATTGACTGGGAGCGTACCAAGAATGACGTCAGTGGTGTCGTCAGTCTCTTCGGCGGCAATCTGGTTCAGACGTCCACGAGTGGCGGGAGGAGCGGGTTTGGCGGTGAAGACCTTCTGGGGTGGCTTTCCACGGCCATTGTTGTTGTTGTTGTTGTTGCCTCCGACACGTGGTGGAGCATTTTCATGATGGAGCTGGTTCTGGGGACACTCACGAGAGTAGTGGCCTGCCTGACCACACTTGTAACAGGTTCCGAAAACAGTGCGTGGAGCTGGGTTGTTTGGTGGAGCTGGGTGGAACTGGGTGGTTGGACGAGGTGCCACATAGGATGGCCTCGGGGGGTTGTTCTGGCGGAACATGCTATTTGGGATCCAGATCTTGCGCTTCTAGGAGCCAGAACTGGATGAACTGTCCTCTCTGGGGTGTTTGCGAAAGTCGTTGGGGGTGTTCATGTCCTCTGCCTTGATGGCCTTGTTGACAAGGACCTGAAATGTGGCAAAGTCATGAAGGTTGAGCTCGCGACGGAGTCCGGAGTTGAGGCCACGACGGAACCTCTCTTGTTTCTTGGAGTCGGTGGAGACTTCTTCAGTTGCATAACGAGCAAGTCGGTTGAACTCACGACTAAACTCGTCCACGGTTCTTCTGCCTTGAGTGAGGTTACAGAATTCCTCACGCTTGCGGTCCATGAGACCTTTGGGAATGTGGTGCTCGCGGAAGGACGTGCAGAACTCCTCCCAAGATGCAGGTGGTCCAACGGGACGCATATTCAGAAAGTTCTCCCACCAAGAACTAGCTGCACCTTCGAGGTGATAGGTGGCATAGCTGACCTTGTCACCAGTTGCAACACGGCCTGCTTGGAGCTTCCTTTCGATGCTGCGGAGCTAGTCATCGGTGTCAAGGGGCTCGGTGGAGTAACTAAAAACCGGGGGATGAAGTCGTTCAGGGACACCAACTCATTGCGCTGCTGAGTGGTGTTGCGTGCAATGACTTCCAGCAGGTGGTGAGAGTCACGGCGGTTCCTCTCCACTTCCATCAGAACTTGTGCCATCATGGGTGGGGGTGGAAGGTTGCCTTCCTCCTGGTCATTCCCACGACCTTGGATACGACCAACCTGGCCACGGGTTCCTTGAGACATCCTGAAGGTGAAAACAAAGTCAAACAGAGTTGATTGAAGAGTCTAAACAAGGTATTGAAGTACTGGAAGGATTACAGAGCAAAGGAAGTAATCATCTTGACAACATGGTGATAAAGCATACAAGCCATATATTCACAAGCTGTCATACAAACCATACATCGTTTTAGTACAAGCACTAAGCTAATACAAACGTGATGAAGATGATACATCCTTCAGAGGCACTCTGACTTCCTATACATTATTTATCTAAGCCTCTGGAACTTAGACACCTTGCTTACAATATACTAAGATACTACTACATCATCACTAAGCAAGACCACAAGCGGTCTCACTCATCTCCATCTCCATAGTAGTCCTCATAAAAGTTACCCGCGTATCCCGGTAGCTAGAGGTGACCATCGGAAAACACGGAGGCTTGTGGACCCTGATATCCATTTGGGCAAGGATGGGGCCTAGGTCCAGTGTAGGGTGGAAGCAAAGGACCACGGGGTGGAAAAATGCCTCCAATCTCGGGCCAAGCAACTCGAGAAGGCATCTGAGTCCTCACTGGATAGATCGCATCAAACTCAACTGATCCCACGCTCACAAAGGGTGCCAAGAGCGTCAGTGCTCAGTACAGACGAACTCGGGTGGCGTGGAGCTCAAAACGGAGAGCGCGTGCATCACGATCTCGATCACTAGCAAACCTAGCAGTCACCTGGAGTGCTGGATCCTCTGCAGAGTGATCTAAGTAGAGTCCGGTGTAATATCCCTCTTCTCCTGGAAGTGCAGCAGGGATATAGCGGAATGAAGTCTCTCTCAGCATGGTGTGCTCCTCTCTCAGCAGTGTAATACATGAATATGCAGCATCCTGCACAGCCATGTTCTCGGTAACGCCTATGCCATGTCCAAAGTGGATAGGCTGGGTGACTCCAACATGGTGCGAGTAGATCCGGACAATGCAGTGGAACTGCGTCTGGTTGAAGTCGTGGAACTGCTCCTCGACGGTGTACTCAGGGTACCACCGATATCCCACATAGGACATCATCTCGATCAACGTGGCGGGATGGCCACGCACACCGAGGCACCTGGTCAAACGAACAATCTGCCGAGGGGGAAGATCTGCCATCTGAAACAGAAAGGAGTTTGCAAATGCATCCGATTATGAGATAAACCTGGAATGACTCGGACAGCATAACGGCTGTAATTGTAAGAAATGACAATTTCTTTCAATCATGAAAACAACACTTACATAATATGATGTAAGAAATCAGCATTATAACAATGCTAGGAAAACCTGACACAACTTTCCTACGGCTATAAGGAAGCAATCAACGAGATGTTCTAATCAGACAGAGGAGAGCCTAGTCCTATCTTCCCGTAGAATAAGATAAGGGTGACCCAGAACTCAGAACGAAGGGGTAAGGAGAAAAAAGAAGCCTTACGTTGTTCCCTTATATACCCAGAGTAACTATATAACTATAGAAAGCTAGACTCGACTTCGGCCAAGGCTACTTGTCCTACAGTCAGTCCTGCTCTGATACCAAGTCTGTCGAGACCCGGGGTTAGCGTATGCAAGCACAGTTAAGACATAGTCATATGGAGAGCCGAGAACCGCACCCACTTGTCTAAGCAGACAAGGCCAAGCACTGAACATTCTCGGAAAGCATCGTACGTGAGGGGCATCCCATCCAGGCCGGATGATCAACTGAGATGGGTCCTCATCGTCCGCACACAAGTCAAATGATATGGGTGGTGAACTCCCATATTCAAAGACAAGTCGCCTCAACCATACTACCGACTATCTCAAAACTCTTACATAGACTTACTCCAGCCCGATCACTTAGTCGGGGTCTAGGGCGGGCTCGATCATACCACAAAGTGTGCACGAGACGGAGTCTCGAGCAATCGCATCGCGATGCCCGAAGCTGCGCACATCTAAGGGCCACTTGGTGTATGAAAGACCGCCAGCCAGAACACAACTAAGGTCTCGAAAACCCATACAAAGACATGCATGTTATAAACATACACGCAGCACACATGCCTTGTATGAACAGCAGGTACCATTGCAATTCTCTACAAAGTGTACATTTTATTTATAACTCTTATAGAATACACACAGAGAGCACATACATGTGATCCAACATTACAACACAGAGCGGAAGCAAATTATGTCTGAGTACAGACAAGTTTAACAAATGGCTTAAGAAGCCTTATTTAAACACAAAGCCCTCCACGAGGGAACCAGTCTGCTGACTGGGACTAGACTAACTTAACTTCAGTCGTCCAGCTCGATGAAGAAGCCACCTTCGGGGTCAGTGGCGTCATCTAAAACATAGATTAAGAAAACATGAGTACAAAGGCGTACTCAGCAAGACTTACATAGGAGCTATACTACTCATGCACATGTATCAAGGTAAAGGGAGGTGGGGTTCACTTGCAGAAATGCCAGCTTTGAATTGGCTAATCCTGAACTACGAGTACCAGACTTTGAGGTAAGAAGCGTACACGAGTCCACTACTTTCTCCAACCAATACACCACTATGGTGCCTTCCTCGACTTCCCCACGAGAAAGCACGCCATAGCACTCACACTTATCTTGGTGTGTTTTAGAAGTATCCGGTTCAAGTTATCTAATAATCAAGCTAAGCTTTCCAAGCAGTCCATAACCGCGGACGCGGCTATTCGAATAGTTTTGTTAACCTTGCAAGGGTGTACCGCTACACACACATGATCATCATTTACCGCCTTTGATCTCGACACCATTCAAGGGGTGCCAGCGAGGATGCTCACCACAACTGTTACCTCATAGCCGATCTAGTCCGAGAAAGTCGCCTACTTGGGTTGGTTACCACTATCGTGAACCCGGCCGGTTTACCGAAGTGGATCCAAGCGATGTGTGCGTGGTGCATAAGCCGGTCTCGGGTGAGCCGTTCTCTCACTTAGCATCCAGGCCACAAGCCTACCAGAACTCTGAACTACTGCGACATCTGGACATCGAAAGGGATGAGTTAGTAAGTTGAGAGGGGTCAGTGAGCCCAATGTGTGGTTGTACTCTTCATCTTCGATCACCACACAAGAACTCGTACTAGGGCGGTGTTCAACGAGACAACCCACCGTGTACTCCTACACAGCCTCTCATCGTTCACCTTGTATTAGGGTCGATTCACCAACACTTTTCTACCATCATCAACATGATCACTACCATCCCGACTCACATCACAGTAACAACATGGTATCATACTAAGCATGCAATAAGCGGTAACATTGCAGGGGTTACATGATATCAAACAACTCCTACATTTGCTAGGATTGTGGTTTGCTTACTACTGTGACAAAAAGATAGGTCATGCAAAGGAATGGGTTCATCTATGCGGTAGAATCATCCTTTACAATGCATAAGCGAGACATGAGAGGGAAGTGGGATTTTATCGATATGATCAATGGGGGTTTGCTTGCCTTGCTGACGAGGTTCGGGTTCTGGATCTTCAGCGAAGGGGGTAGCCTCCTGCTCCGGTTCCACCTCTACTCGACAAACAAAGCACGAAGTAGCAATCAATATGAATGCAATGCTCAAGCACATGAATGAATGTTGAAACTTGAAGTATAAGTTTTGATGTGTGAGGCAATTCCATTTAAGTGGAATATATTGCATTTAAAATGCAAATTCAAACTCCACATTTGAATTTAACTTAGCCAAGTTGAATGTGACATAGTTTGATCATTTTGAATCAACTTCAAATGTAAAGATATGCCTCTGATGTGTGATTGAATTGTAGCATGTTGCCATGGTTCAAGTTGCAAAATTATTTGATTTGAATTTGATTTAATTCCATTTAAATCAAATAGCAAATGCTACTGATCACATTTTAAATTCAACTCAAACAGAGTTGAAAGTTGCATATTTGGAAAGATAATTTTCTCTTGATCATTTTTCATATATTATTTTTCCAATTTGGAGTTAATATGAATTTTCTATGAATTTCCAAAGTTTGGGGTATTTTCTGGAATTTCTGGAATTCTTTTAATTTAATTAATCTCTGGAAATTCATTTAAATGATTTTCTGCGTCAGGCTGACGTCAAGCTGGCGTCAGGGGGGGGGGCTGACATGTGGGGCCACCCTGTCAGTGGCTGATTAACTTAACCCGTGGGTTAACTTAATCCAGTGGCTTAATTAAGCCACTGGGCCCACTGGTCAGTGACCCAGGGGTAACTAATTAGGTGATTAACCGGGGGGGGGGGGGGGGTTAGCCTGACACACCGGCGGCTTGACGCCGGCGACTGGACCACGGCGGCGCTGCACGGGGAGGACGATTCCGGCCACGGGAGGGGAAACGGAGGGCACCGTCTTGCTCCTGGAGGTCGTCCGCATCTTCTGGAGGCAACAGGGGGTCACGGGTTGGTCGGGAGCGACGACGGCGACGACCCCGGCGGCAACAGAACCACGGCGAGGTCGGAAGCGACGTTGCAGTGCAAGACTTGAGGCGATTCGGGGCGCGTTCGAACGCTGGCAACACTGGGAGTCAAACGCACGCACTAGGGGTTCACGACGAGCACTGGAGCGAGGAGGACGACGACCATGGAGGCGAGGTGCTCGGGTTCCCATGGCGGATCCGGCTAGAGGAAGAAATCGAGGGGGAGAAGTGAGGGGTTTTGCTTGCGAGCTCACCCTGAATCTGTCTGGAGTGGTGTCTTGCTCGGGGAGGCGCTGGAGTTGCCGGAATTCGAACTCGATCCACGGCGGCCGGCGATGAAGATGATGATGCTAGCGAGCTCGGGGAGGCGTCCGGCTTCGATTCCTTCTGCAGTTCGATGAAGACGACGATGGCGAAGCGCTTGGACACCTTGGCTTGACTCCTCGACGTCGATGGCCGCGAGTTCTTGCGACGGCGAGCGGCGGCGCTCTCGGTTGGAGGAAGAAATTGGCGAAGGAGGAGGAAGGAGTCGCGCTGGAGTGAAGGAAATGGACGTGGCGGCTGCGAGACGTCTCCAGGACGCGAGAAGAGGCACGGGGCGGCCTGGAAGCTCGTCGACGACGACGTGGCGTGCCCAGCTAACTCGGTGGCATTCCAGCGAGAAGCTTGGAGGCGCGGGAGGGGGAAGAAGACCCCCGTGCCCCTTTGGGCCGGTTGGGCTGGGGTGGGCCGGCTTCGCCTGGGCGCCAGGTAACGTTTTCTAATTTCTTCTGTTTAATCTTTCCTTTCTTTTTCTGTAATTTGTTTTGGCTTTGATAAAAATACCAAACCATTTTATTAAATGCTGGAAACTTTTATGTGGCCTCATAATAATATAAACTAGCCACTCATAAACTTTCAACATTTTTAAAATTCAAATGATTTGAATTTTAAATCAAAAAGGGGTATTTCTTTAATTCCAAGGTACTGTTTGAATATTTGAAAAATCTATGAGCATGGGGTGGGTCCCACATCACTTGATATGTGATCACACTCATTTATAAGACTTTTCAAAACTCTAACATGAATTTTTGGAAAAGATTTTTATCTGGCCTTTTGAATAAATTCATCCGGGGGGTGTTCCTTCTCCCATTTTGATTTTGAATTTGATTTCCTTTGAAATTTTGACATGATGCAAAGGCACTAGCTAACCCTAGCACATACCTAACAGAGGGTTCTGACAATACCATCCCACTGGCCCGGTTTATTTTAAATCCACTGGCTGCAGACCAGTTACGCACACGGTTTCTCAAATGGTAAAATCAGCTTGGGCCACCACTATAAATGTTTGAAGCTAGGTAGGTAAGAAAAGGGGACCCCATAGCATCCCACACGCGGTTAGGCACGCTCAGTCTTAAAACCAAAACCCCGAACTTGGATCCTAGGTGACTCGAATGGAACAAAGCGTCGGGGCGGGATAGCATAGACCTTCCATCCTTCGTCGAGTATAGTCAACATTTATAATAATCATATCATCCACAACAATATAATAATCTGATAGCCCAACCAAGGAGTAACAGGGGGTAACATCGTAGCATCCTAAGCATGCATACTAAGAAGGGCCGAGCAACGAGCAATAGTAACATAGCAGTATAAGGTTCGCTGGGAGGGGATATGGCTGTATCGGTTTGAAAGAGGCTGTAAACATGTGGTAGGATCAAACATCGAACCTAACCTATACTAGCATGCAAACCGCTGGTTGAAATAGAATGGATCATAAGTAATGTATAGTCCTTTCCTGTTGATAAGTCGGGTTCTGAAGGTGCAGTTGGTCGCAAGCTCGCATCGTCTCCGAGAGTATCCGCTGGAGCACACAAGAAGTAAACACTAGAAAGCAATCAACGAGCAGCACTATTACTACGGAGAAAACACGAGAAAGCATCAACAAGAAGGCAACACGAGGCATCACACCTACCGTCGAGAGCGGTTACTAACAGGTTAAGTGGAGTATTCTTCACACACGACGATACCGCACATTTACGGTGGTTCAAGTTGTTTAGCTACACAACATGAGCAAAGGTTGTTCACATGGCATCTCACTCAAGCATGGCATAACACACAAACATGGCAAGAGGTGAAGCACAAAGTAAACTATCTAATCTAGTCATTTTAAGTGGGGGTAAAACCTATACATGCCAACTATTACGGACCCCACGATAATTATAATGTTTGGTACTGTTTTGCCCTAAACAATATTTAATTATTTTTATTAGCAAGCAAGAGCAGCATAAACACAATCTACATGCAATTCTAGTCAAGTTACATATAAAGAACATTTTAATCCGAGCAACGGTTAAAAAGTTATTAAAGAAACAATTTTACGGGGGAAGCAGTGTAATTAGCAGTCAAACAACATGTAAACAAAGTCAACCATGGCAAAGGAGCAAATTTATTAATCTACACGAAAAACTAAGCAAGTTTCATGTTTAAATCGTCGCGATCCGAGCTACCGTTAAAAAGATATGCGCGTCGCAAAACACTAAAACAATTTGCCAATTTATTAATACCCAGAAAATATTTTATTCGCGTCGGGCCGAAAAAACTATAAACGGGCCTAACAAGGGGCGCAAGATAATAAAAAACGCCCATGGGCGCTAGGCACTATTGGGCCGAGGCCCAACACGCTGCAGTGGGAAAAAAATAAAAAAAAAAGGCGAGAATCACCTAAGTGGGCCGTGGCCCAACTGAGGGTGGGCGCTAGATAGCGCCACTGCGCCATGGGCGAGAGGAGTGCGCGGCTGGGGCGCTGGCGTCTTGGGCGGGCTGGGCCGCTGGTTGCTGGGCCTTGGGGGCGTTGGCGCGGCCCACCTGCAGACCGAACGGGTGAGCGGACGCAAGACGACGACCTCGTCCTCCTGCCGAACGGGAGGGCAGCCCGGCGGCGGCGCCACGGCAAGGCTCGCCGGCCGGCCTTCGGTGCACGGCGAGGAGGATGGATCCCACCGGATCCGGTGGCTGGCGGGCAGAGACGGCCGACTGGAGTCCAGGGAGGTGGCGCGAGCTTCTCCATGCCATGGCCATGGCGGTTGCGTTCCTAGAGGAGAAGAGACAGGGGAGGTGAGGGACAGGAAAAAGAGGAGAGGAGAAGGAAGGGCCGCGGGGGAGGAGAGAGGTCCGGCAGTGAAGGGGCTCACCAGAGGCTGCGGGGACGGGGGCTCGCCGGCCGGAGCAGCGAAGGCGGCGCGGCGGGATCGGGTTGAGAGCGGGGAGGAGAAGCTCCAACGCGGCTGGGCTGGTCGGGTGACGTGGCGCGCTTCCTGGCTGTTAGATCGGGCGATCTGACGGTCCAGATCTGATGGGCTAGAAATAGGACGAAAATTGGGTATTTTTGGGGCAAATGTGAGGGGGTGGCTGCAATTTTTGGAGTAGGGAAACCCTAGAAAGGGATGGGAGTGTGGTGGTCTTTATATAGCCCAGGTGGCTGGCAGTTTGCAAAAACATCCCCGGTTTTTCTCTCGCGCGCGGTGTTTACGTTTCTGACCGCCGGGGTCCGCAGGACCTCCGATTCGGGTAAAACTTTGAACTGCGCGATCAACGCGTCGAGCCGGTGGCGTTCACCTAGTGCTAGAACCGTTCTGAGAACACTTTCCGGCGCGCTATAAAAATAACCCGTTTAATTATTAAACGGGGTTTTCGTTCCTTTGGCTACGGCTGGTCTCGTGCGGTTTTCGCGACGGTGATCGGGTGAAACCCGGTGTCGCAAAGGTCGAGTGTCAGGGTGGCAAGGGTCGGTCTCCGTCCGGTACGATATAAGAGGGAAAAAATAATTGCCGATCAATAAATCGGGGATGCAAACACCGCAAACAAATCAGGCAATCAAACAATTCACACTGAAAACAAAAATTTTAATTTTTGTGAAATCTGGGCTGTTACAACTTGTCTTGACGTACTTCCCATACTTTTGAGCCTCTAACTTTGTAGTAGCATAATTAGCATTGCGGTGCGTTTATAATTATGTCAATTGCCCAGCTGTAATTTGTTCATCCAGCTTAGCTGTTTTATCGTCTTTTGGGAGAGAGACATTAGTAGTGAACATCATGGGACCCCGGTCCATATTTCCACCACTGTTTACACCTCCACTTTATTTATTGCTTGTACTTTCCGTTGTATTTATCATTATCACTACTATCTACCCTTGCGTTTGATACTTTGTAAACAAAAAGGCCAAAGAGATTGACAACCTCTCTGAACTTCGTTGGGAGGAAAGTTATTTGTTTCCGTGTGCAGGT
Source organism: Bromus sterilis (assembly GCA_950022295.1). Classification (NCBI taxonomy): domain Eukaryota; kingdom Viridiplantae; phylum Streptophyta; class Magnoliopsida; order Poales; family Poaceae; genus Bromus; species Bromus sterilis. The sequence continues at coordinate 336,819,251 of OX465596.1, read as the reverse complement.
CCACGTCAACCTTATCACCTTTAGGAAACTTAATTTCTGGCGCCGTTTACACCTACTTGCAGCATTCAGAGTCCTACTGGTTTGATAACCTTGGTATCTTCACCGAGGGAAATTTTCTACTATCTACATCTCAACCTTCCACTTGGGGTAACCAACGAAGGGCGGGAAGCCGTTATCATCTCTCGCACCATCAGGCAACCACATGTATCACTCAAGACACTTACAATGAGGAAAATGTTAGGGACTACTCGAGCCTAACGACAAAGTCACCGGAGAGGGTCGGCTTGTCATCGAAGCCCCCCTCTTCTTTGGTAGGATTAGGGACAACCGCCTCCTGCCGGGGAAGGAGTCATTCACGGAGGTTAACTATGCCACCTGCTACACTGCCTTGTCCCGCTGCATCCTCACCGTCACCTTCATGCAGATCTTCCTCCCCCTCTTGAGCGACATGAAATCAATGGCAAACACACGTGGCTGATACGTCCCAAACTTATCTATAATTTCTGCTTGTTCCATGCTTATATTGGTGATATTGCTACATGTTTTGATGCACTTTCATATCTTGTTCAAATCCAATTTTTGTCTGCTGTTGTCCGTGCATTGCAGGAAAATGTGAAAAATAATAGTGCTCGGAAAATTCCAGAAATATTATATAAAAAACTAGCAGTACAGAAGACTCCAGAAGCCCGAAGATGGGATGGAGGGGATCCACCCCCTGGCCAGGCGCCCTCTTGGCGTGGCCAGGGGGGAGGCCTCTCCACCTGGCCGCCTGGTCCGGTGGGGCCTCCCCTCGATGCCCCCTTTCACCTATATTTAGTCCTCGCTCCAAAAAACCTCGAGAGCAACGCCGTTACGCGATTTCATCCACTATTCCGCCGCCGCCGCGATTCCGATCTAGGGATCTCCAAGAGAAGCTGTCCCGGCACCCTGACGGAGGTAGGATTCACCTGCGGAGATGTAACATCCTCAGTGTCTGTAACAGTAATCACTTATACTATTGACCATTACTGTTGCTAATCACTGTTGCAATCATGCTATGATCATCTTTGCTTTTGATCACATTCCAAAAATGTCTTTTGGTTAATATCAAAAAAATCATGTGACAATTAAACTTGTCCACAAATTATACAACCACATTTTTAAAATCACTAATAATCACTGGACCATGCTAGTATGGTTGTGGTAATTTATCAAGCTATGTAAAAATGCAAACAAAACATACCAGCAGCAAAACAACACCATTTGAAATTTGCAAATTCCAAACAAATATCAAATGCGTTTATAAAAGTCCAATTCTTCTTGTGGCACTTGTGCAGCAATATTATTGGAGCAAGTTCCATGTTGTAGAAAAATATAAAGGCTATTAAACTAATTACAAATAGAAAGAAATGAAAGAAAGAAAACAAAAAGAAAACATAAAATAGAAAAAACCCTAAAACTCGCCTAGGGCGAAGTCCACCATGGCCCATCTCTCGTTTCCCCTCCACCAGGCCCAGCCGCCTGGGCCTTCTTCTTCCTCGCTACTGTGGGCAAGGACGCCATGCCGTGGCGACCATCCCGCGGTGCCACGGCGGAGGGCATCGCCGCGTCGCTACAGTCGTCGTGGTCGCCCTAAATATGTCCCTCAAATAGTGGATCGAGATCCCGAGCCATTTCCACCTCACCACGTCGTCTTCAACCTCGAACCCAAGCCGCCAAGGCCACGACACGATAAACCCGTGTGACCACACTCACTCCCAGCCCCCGCAACTATGCCCCATTGTTGCGCAGTAGTCGTCTTCGTCGTCCAGTAGAAGAGGAGGACCCCGGAGCCACTGCATCGACTGGAATCGCCGTCGTCGTCTACCTCTAGCCGCCGGGATCGCCCTCGAATTACCGCCGCGTCAGAACGTCTCCGAGCTCACTTCCACAATCTATGTGATCGTGGTGAGCATCCTCACCACCACTAACTTCCCGTAGCCGCCCGATAAGTCCCTGTACAAACGCCCTCTTTTGGTTGCTCCGACCGCCGTCGTTCGTCGTCGTAGCCGTGCCCACAAACCGTCCCAGCTCACAATTTTGGCATGCACGAGTTGCTGCTGGCCTGCACGATCCGTTTGGCGTGATAGATAGTTCGTTTGCTTTGTGTAGCTTGACTCGCCATGGACACCTGAGCTCTTCCTTCCGCCATTGTTGAGGTAGCGCTCGGCTCGGTCCACCACGTCACCCTCCCCCGCCACCATTCGACACGGTTCACTCTCCTCTGTCGAATGGAACAAACCGCACTAAGTTTGGCCGCCGGAATCGAACTCTAGCTCGAGCTCGCCGGAGCCCTGTCGCCGGTGAGCTCGCCGGAGTCACTTCCATGCGGGCCCCTCTGGTCAGAAGTTTAGTTAGCGCTTAATCACACCCGGGGGGGCACTTACACTAGTAGAAAACAGGGCTTTGGTTCAGGCCTCTCCAGCCGATTTGTCCCGGTTGTGCCACGAACCGGAACCCATGGGGGTCATACGTCCCGGTTCGTGCGCCCGGAGGGGGCGGTCGGGCCTCGTGGAGCATTGGTCCCGGTTCGTCTAGGGGCATATGTCCCGGTTCTTGACAAGAACCGGGACCAATGGGCCTCGCTCCTCACCCACAACCACTAGTCCTGGTTTGTGGCTCAACCCGGGACGAAAGGCTGGCCATTAGTACTAGTTCTAGCCACAAACCGGGACTAATGATTTGGCTATATATACCCCTCGCCGGCGAGCAGAGCACTCCACTGGTGCTCTGTTTTTTCGAGGAGGGCAAGGGGAGGGCTTTGTGGTGCTCTAGCTCACCTCTTATGCACATGAGATGTTCGATGAAATGCCCGAGCCATACTACTTAAGCTTTCTCCTCTCCAAACTCGACTTCCAAGCTCCATTTTTCTTAAGATTTGTCCATATTTAGCGGTCCATCACGTCCCATCCCCGTCTTCACCACCGTCGATCGCCCGCGCCGATCTCGTCGCCGGCACCACCGTGGTGAGCCTCTTGTTCTTATCTTCTTTATAAAAGAAAAAAAATTCTTACTTGTATGATTAGATAGATAATTGTCTAATTTTCTTACTTGTATTATTGCTTGTTATTATATAGTGCGATGGTTTTGGTATCCGCCCCCGTCGGCCCTCGTCCTCTCTATGATTCGGATGTGGTATATATTATCTTTTATAACTATTTGTTTCATTTAGTGTTTATGGTAATTATCTAGGAGGTATGTGAACCGGATATTACATACGACCCTCTTGTCGAGAGGTTAAATTTAGTTGAAGAAGAAAACGAGTATTTAAAAGAAAAAATTAAAAAGAGTTGAAGAAGAGAAGAAAAGAGTTGAAGAAGAGAAGATGATATTGGAGTTGCATGTTGCGGATGTCGTAGAAGGTCACAAGATCAAGATGGATGCAATGCGCTTGAAGATTAGAAAGTTTAGAAAATATGCCATTCATAGCGAGGTTTGGTATCATTATGCCGTTGGATCAATTGTTACCTTGGTTGCGATTATGATCGCATTTGTTGTTGTATTGAAATGTTTTACGTAGTTTCAATGTATGGTTTAATTAGATGCTCTGGAGAGCTATAAGTTGTTCAATGAGAACTATGTATGTACTTTGGTTTTAATGTGATGATAAACTTCTATTAATTTGGTCACTTATATATTCATGATGTTCTGTAATAATGGTGTTTGACACACTTAATGCACGCAGATGAATCGGCAATGGATGTATGGTGACAGACACACCTCCGAGTACATTGAGGGCGTGCATGATTTTCTCGAAGTGGCTGAGGCAAACAAGCAGAATGGTTTTATGTGTTGTCCATGCTCTATATGTGGGAATACGAAGTCTTACTCTGACCAGAAAACCATTCACGCCCACCTGCTTTATAAGGGATTCATGCCACACTATAATGTTTGGACCAAGCACGGAGAAATAAGGGTTACGATGAAGACGACGAAGAAGAAGAGTACGATGAAAACTATGTTCCCCCTGAATACGGTGATGCTGCAACGGGGGAAGCTGAAGATCAAGAGGAACCGGACGATGTGCCTGATGATGATCTCCGCCGGGTCATTGTTGATGCAAGGAGACAGTGTGAAAGTGAAAAGGAGAAGCTGAAGTTCGATCGAATGTTAGAGGATCACAAAAAAGGGTTGTACCCCAATTGCGAAGATGGCAACACAAAGCTCGATACCGTACTGGAATTGCTGCAGTGGAAGGAAAAGTATGGTATACCTGACAAGGGATTTGAGGATGTACTGAAAATATTTAAGAAGAGGCTTCCAAAGGATAACGAATTGCCCGACAGTACGTACGCAGCAAAGAAGGTCGCATGCCCTCTAGGATTGGAGGTGCAGAAGATACATGCATTCCCTAATGACTGCATCCTCTACCGCGGTGCGTACGAGGATTTGAACGCATGCCCGGTATGCGGTGCATTGCGGTATAAGATCAGACGAGATGACCCTGGTGATGTTGACGGCGAGCCCCCCAGGAAGAGGGTTCCTGCCAAAGTGATGTGGTATGCTCCTATAATACCACGGTTGAAACGTCTGTTCATGAACAAAGAGCATGCCAAGTTGATGCGATGGCACAATGAAGACCGTAAGAAAGACGGGAATTTGAGACACCCCGCTGATGGGTCGCAGTGGAGAAAAATCGAGAGAAAGTACCGGGCTGAGTTTGGAGATGACCCAAGGAACGTATGGTTTGGTTTAAGCGCGGATGGCATTAATCCTTTCGGGGAGCAGAGGAGCAATCACAACACCTGGCCCGTGACTCTATGTATGTATAACCTTCCTCCTTGGGTGTGCATGAAGCGGAAGTTCATTATGATGCCAGTTATCATCCAAGGCCCTAAGCAACCCGGCAACGACATTGATGTGTACCTAAGGCCATTAGTTGAAGAACTTTTACAGCTGTGGAATGGAAACGGTGTACGTATGTGGGATGAGCACAAACAGGAGGAATTTGACCTGCATGCGTTGCTGTTTGTAACCATTAATGATTGGCCTGCTCTCAGTAACCTTTCAGGACAGACAAACAAGGGATACCACACATGCACACACTGTTTAGCTCACACCGAAAGTATATACCTGGACAAATGCAGGAAGAATGCGTACCTGGGGCATCGTCGATTTCTTCCGACCAACCATCAATGTCGTAAGAGAGGCAAGCATTTCAAAGGCGAGGCAGATCACCGGAAGAAGCCCGCCATGCGTACCGGTGATCACGTACTTGCTATGGTCAATGATTTACACGTAATATTTGGAAAGGGTCCCGGCGGACTATCTGTTCCGAATGATGACGAGGGACGCGCACCCATGTGGAAGAAGAAATCTATATTTTGGGACCTACCCTACTGGAAACACCTAGATGTCCGCTCTTCAATCGACGTGATGCACGTGACGAAGAACCTTTGCGTGAACCTGCTAGGCTTCTTGGGCGTGTATGGGAAGACAAAAGATACACCGGAGGCACGGGAGGACCTGCAACGTTTGCACGAAAAAGACGGCATGCCTCCAAAGCAGTATGAAGGTCCTGCCAGCTACGCTCTTACCAAAGAAGAGAAGGAAATCTTCTTTGAATGCCTGCTCAGTATGAAGGTCCCGTCTGGCTTCTCGTCGAATATAAAGGGAATAATCAATATGGCCGAGAAAAATTTTTAGAACCCAAAGTCTCATGACTGCCACGTGATTATGACACAACTCTTCCAGTTGCATTGAGGGGGCTTCTACCGGAAAACGTTCGATTAGCCATTGTTAAGCTATGTGCATTCCTCAATGCAATCTCTCAGAAGGTGATTGATCCAGAAATCCTACCAAGGCTAAGGAGTGATGTGGCGCAATGTCTTGTCAGTTTCGAGCTGGTGTTCCCACCATCCTTCTTCAATATCATGACGCACATCCTAGTTCATCTAGTCGACGAGATTTTCATTCTGGGCCCCGTATTTCTACACAATTTGTTCCCCTTTGAGAGGTTCATGGGAGTTCTAAAGAAATATGTCTGTAACCGCGCTAGGCCAGAAGGAAGCATCTCCATGGGCCATCAAACAGAGGATGTCATTGGGTTTTGTGTCGACTTCATTCCTGGCCTTAAGAAGATTGGTCTAACTGAATCGCGGTATGAGGGGAGACTGACTGGAAAAGGCACGATTGGAAGGGACTCAATAATATGCAGGGACGGACTTTCTTGGTCTCAAGCACACTACATAGTTCTACAGAACTCTATATTGGTGGCCCCGTATGTCGATGAACACAAGAACAGTCTGCGCTCCAAACACCCAGAGGAGTGTGACGACTGGATTACACATGAACACATCAGCACTTTCGGCGATTGGTTGGAAACACGTGTCAGAGGTGACAACACTGTTTCTGATGAGCTGTTCTCGTTGTCCAGGGGACCATCTTCAACTGTATTGACTTACAAAGGATACGAGATAAATGGGAATACATGTTACACGATCGCCCAAGATCAAAAGAGCACCAACCAAAACAGCGGTGTCCGCTTTGATGCAGCAACCAAGAGGGGAAAGGACACATATTATGGTTACATAGTGGACATATGGGAACTTGACTACGGACATGATTTTAAGGTCCCTTTGTTTAAGTGCAAATGGGTCAATCTGTCAGGAGGCGGGGTACAGGTAGACCCATAGTACGGAATGACAACAGTGGATCTGAACAATCTTGGGTACACAGACGAACCATTCGTCCTAGCCAATGATGTGGCGCAGGTTTTCTATGTGAAGGACATGTGTACCAAACCGAGAAAAAGAAAAGATATGGAAGCGAATACATCATACGATGAGCCAAAGAGCCACATAGTTCTTTCAGTAAAAAGAGACATCGTGGGATTGGAGGGCAAGACGGACATCTCTAAAGATTATGAAAACTTTCATGAAATTCCTCCCTTCAAAGTCAAGGCTGATCCAAGCACCCTGTTAAGCGATGAAGAATATCCATGGTTACGGCGCAATAAGCAAAGGACACAAGCGAAGAAAAAGTGAAGACAGATGAAGTCAGAAAGGGTTGAAAATTGATGATATGGCTTTGAATGGTTCATTTTGAACACACAAAAAGTCTGGATTTCAAATAAGTTCAAAAAAATGAAATCCCTTTGTAGATAGATCAACAAAACACACGGTTCTCCTACATACAGCCCGACTGTGGCTCGTGAGTGCCCGCATATCAAATGCACCGTCGGGTTGTATGCATGGAATCCGAATGATTTGTATTTGGTCGATGAACTGAAGGATATCTAGATATATCCACAAAACACACGGTTTCGCCTGCATACAGCCCAATTGTGGCTCATGAGTGCCCGCACATCAAATGCACCATTGGGCGTATGCAGGCCAATCCGAATTATTTGTATTTGGTCGATGTACTGAAGGATTTCTAGATATATCAACAAAACACACGGTTTCGCCTGCATACAGCCCAACTGTGGCTCGTGAGTGCCCGCACATCAAATGCACCGTTGGGCGTATGCAGGCCAATCCGAATGATTTGAATTCGTACACACCGAGTGTGCGAGAGGTGGGATATATATAGGGGTCGTGTGCCTCTTTAGCCCCGGTTGCTAGCACAAACCGGTACTAGCGCGAGACCTTAATTGTGTACAGGTCGGTTCCCAGATCCAACGACTCACAAGCGCTTAAAAGAAACATGCGATCCGTGTACTTCTTCCTGATTGGTGGGATTCAGAACCGGGCGAGGTTAAAAGCACGCGCAAAGCCAACCTCCACTATTTCTCTTCTCGCGAAGTCTTCCCTTTCCGTGGCACCGCCACCATACAGTTTTTGCGGTAACCCTCTCAACTTTTTAGCACATGCTATGTGGGTCAAATGATGATACCATGCCAAGTTTCAACATTTTCGGAGTTCATTTGTAGTGCTAGAAACTGGAAAATTAAATAAAGCAAAAAATAAAACAAAAAAAACTGGAAAAAAGAAAAAAAATGCCACCTATTGGGCCACCACGGCCTGAATACGACTAGAAACCCAACCATGGGCCAGGATTCAGGCCCGCAATAGGCCCAATAGGCCCACAGGCAAGTAGTACCAGATTAGGCCCGGAAGCCTGCAGTTGAGAGGATCTCGAGACGGTACGCGCAACATCGCTTATAAACCGCTCGAGCGCTCCCTCGACTAGCGAGGTGGGACTAAACATCCCACCGCTCCGCGGCGCAAGGCGTTTGGTTCCGGTTGGTGGCACCAACCGGAACTAAAGGGGAGAATTGGTACCGGTTCGTGCCACCAACCGGGACCAATGCCCCCTTTAGTCCCGGTTGGTGGCACCAACCGGAACCAAAGGTCTCTGTTCGCCACCTTTTCGGCTGCTGAAAAAAACCTTTGGTCCCTGTTGGTGTCATCAATCGGGACTAAAGGGGGGCATTGGTCCCGTTTGTTGGCACGAACCGGTACCAATACTCTGGGTATATGAATGGCACTTGTAAATTTTTAGTTCTAATCTCGCCATTTCCGTCGACGACGCCGGAGACGAAACCGACGTTGTCAGGCTGCCCAACCTCCGCCCGCCGCCGCCGTCGCACCCGCTGGAGCCGACACTGACGCCATCAGGCTGCCCCGCCGCCGCCCGCCGCCCCCGACGATGCCGGAGACGACACCGACGCCACCCGCTGCCCCCTCCGTCGCCGTCGCCACCACCCGCGCCCGTCGTCGTTGCGTTTTGGGTGAGCCACCGCCTCATTTCCCCCTCCCAGCGCTCTCCTTCGCCTTCCCGCCGTGGACAGAGCTCCGGCCGCTGCCGGGCTCGTCGCCGTGGTCGGCTCGGACCTCCCCCGAGACCCCCGTGTGCACCATCAGGTGCGGGAGGCCGCGGGCTACCTGCGGGTGCCTTCCCCGTGCATCCCCGTGCCCGGGTGCTCGACTCCGGGAGGGCGCCACCGCGCACAGTGGCACCGGCGTCATGCCACCGGCCAGCCCTTGCCGTTTAGCCCCTAATCCCCCTGCTAACCCCCCCAAGCCACTGACATGTGGGCCCTAATGCCTAATTAAACCAGCCGGTTTAATTTAACAGAGGGATTAGGACCCCAGTCACTGACCAGAGGGCCCCACTGGTCAGTTGGACCAGTCAACCCCCCCTGCGTCAGGCATGACGCAATAAAGCTTAAATGATTTAATTTAAATCAGAAATTCCAGAAACTTATGTACTTTACAAATGTTGAAAAATTAAAAAAAAGATTTATGTATTCATTGTTGCAATAATGGTGTGTACAAACTTGCGAAATTTGAATAACTTTAGAAGTACCGGACTCTCAAGAGCCAAAACACCATTTGTAAAGCGTCGCCGAGGCCACCCAAATTTACCAAGTCGATGGTCGGAAACTAGGGTAAAGGGTCGAGGGTCACCGAGGGGTCGATGGTCGGGAACTAGGGTAGAGGGTCGAGGGTCACCGAGGGGTCGATGGTCGGGAACTAGGGTAGTGCCTTGTGTAAAAGTATTGAAGAAATCCATGGCTTCATCATGCCCCCATGTTTTTCTCAGGGCGCCATCGTACATAGATTTATTGTCGTGCCAAAAACTGGTGTCAACACATGCCCCCATGTTTTTCGGCAAAACTTGTATATTTGGCACACTAATATATCCATGCTATATATATCATGTTTGTATATTAAGTGTCATGTTGTAATTAATATTTTGCAGAAACTATGGACGGTCGTCAAAGAAACTTAGAACAAGAAGAGATGGTGGGGGAAATCATCCGCGAAGGACCGTTGTTGGTGGGCGACATCGTCCGGGTAGGAGGTGATGTCTTCCAATTTTTGAACGACACCGGTGGTCTGGAAGAAGAGGGTGAAGCAGGCTCCGGTGATCGGACAATGGAGGTGGAAGGACATGCTTATGATGGCTCCTGTGAGCGAACGGAGGAAGGAGTTGTTGGAAAGTCCGGCGAGGTATATATGATAATTAAGCCTGTGCTGACTAGCTAATTGATGCATTAATTGTTTTGGACTGTGTACACATATTAACTCTCTTCTTTCTTCTTTTCTAGCCCTCCGTATCCAGATCGAGCCAAACTTCGGTAACGAGACGAGGCCCAAAGAAAAAGTTGCACCCGGATGAAAGGTTCACGATCACCGGCATCAATAGAGATGGCCAACCGATTGAACCCAGCCGGACCAAAGATGCATTTTCTCCTCAGTGCGGGGTTCTTGTTAGGGACATGATCCCGATCAGCATCCAGCAATGGAATAAGCCGAAGGCCGGAGACCCTGAAGTGTCTTTTGTCACCAATAGACAGAAAGATGATCTTTGGACCGCGCTGAAGGCAAATTTCACCCTACCGGAAGAGGAGCGTCCGGAAAAGCCAGTTACAGAGCAAAATGTCAAGACTCATGATCTTAAGAAGATGGCAGAGCTATTCAGGAGGTGGAAGAATGAGTTAAAAACAACGTTTGTCGACAAAGAGAAGACTCCAACATTCACCGGCCGATTTGAGAAGATAAGAGAACAGTGGCCTGCATTTGTGGCCCACAAGACATCGGAGAAGAGTAAGAAGATGTCAGCGATAAACAAACTAAATGCTGCAAAGAAGAAGCATCACCATTGCACGGGGTCAAGTGGCTACCACAAAGCCCGACTTTTGTGGGAGAAGGCTGAAAAGGACCTTCTTGACAAAGGGATCGTACCAGTGACATTGAACTGGCCAGAGCGTGCAAGGAATTGGTTGTTCGGGGTTGGGGGAACCTTGCACCCTGAAACAGGGAAGTGATTTTGGACGAACGAACAACTGAGAGTACCGATCACCAAGCTTCAGGAGTTAATCGCCGAAACGGAGGCAGGGACGTTCGTTCCCGACAGAGAGAACGACGAGCTCACAATGGCCCTCGGGAATCCTGAGCACCCAGGACGAACACGAGGCATGGCAGGCTCCCTTCCGTGGAAGCATGGGTTTCCCGACGCAGGCGGTTACAAAAGCAGGGAGAGGAAGAGGAAACAGGAGCAAAGCAAAATACAGAACCTGCATGCAAGAGTACAAGCGTTAGAGGAGAGGCATCGAGCTGACGAAGCTACCCTAGAAGCTACCCCGCCATCTCAGCGGAGAAGCAGCGTGGCTTCCACCGAGGTCATTGCGCAACCTGATTTGATGGCTTCCAGGTACCCTATGGATGAAATCACGGAGTCTCAAGAATGCCACCTTAAGAAGCAATTGATGAAATTCAAACCCACGGTGGCTATCGGCCATGTTGCACCTCCTCGACCCAACGGAAATTTTCACCGTCTTCCGATTCCACAAGGCTATGCTGTTGTGATGGTCGATGAAATAATGGAGGGATATGAGGAGATCGAGCTTGACTACCCTACCGGCGAAGGGGAAAATCTCCTGCGGAATGCTTTGAGGACTTCATGTCTATGGCCGAAGGAATTCATAAAGCTTCCGAACTGGATGTCACCTACGCCTGCTCCTCCTCCTCCGACGAGTAAGGGCCCGCCTCCTCCTCCGCCGGCGAGAGATCAGGGCACTCCTCCTTCTCCGCCTCCTCCTCCGGCGACTGATCAGTGCACGCCTCCTCTTCCGCCTCCTCCTCCGCCTCCTTCTCCGCCTACCTCGGCGCGTCCGAGCAGCCCGTCTCCTCCTCTGCCTCCTCCTCCGCCTCCTTCCCTGCCTTCGTCGGCGCGTCCGAGCAGCCCGTCTCCTCCTCCGCCTCGTCAGCAAAAGCAGAAGAGAGCCGCCACCGACGCCTCTTAAGCAATAAAGGAAAATAGCAGCCGTCGCTCCGGCGTCTAGCAGTACAACCAGTGGTGGGAGGCGGTTCCAATACGGTCCATCATATCTCAAGCCTCTTGAGCCGTTACCATACGAGAGGAGCGATGAGGAAAGCGCGAAGATCTCTAAAGGCGAAGTGGATGCCTTTTTTAAAAAGAAAAATCCACCTCCGAAGGAGAAGATAGATGAGGTGAAATTGAAGCGCACTTTGGATGCCCTGAAGCGACCAGCACCGGCTCCTCTGGATGACAACCATGTCCGCGCTCTTAAAAACAAAGTGCAAGAAACGCGCCGGTCCGGAAGCACTGCAACTGACCAAAGGAGAGAACAACAAATTGCAAGAGGGAAAAAAATTCCCCAGCTCGGCGAACAGGCGATACAATTGTGCCCCCCGCTGCAGGTGTCTAGTGATATCGTCGTCGCAAATCTGCCGGCCGGGATGGTGCCCGGTACCAATCCTTGTGATTACCTGCCAGACGATATACAATTTGATCCACTCTAGGTGGACGAACTCAAATTCCGGCACGGGTATCCTCTCGTTAGACCTGATCAACAGCTACCAACGATGATGCTGTCGGGACCCGGGGTTAGCGTATGCAAGTCCCGTTACGACATAGTCATATGGAGAGCCGAGAACCGTACCCACTTTTCTAAGCAGACAAGGCCAAGCACAGAACGTTCTCGGAAAGCATCGTACGTGAGGGGCATCCCATCCAGGCCGGATGATCAACTGAGATGGGTCCTCATCGTCCGCACACAAGTCTAATGATATGGGTGATGAACTCCCATATTCACAGACAAGTCGCCTCAACCATACTATCGACTATCTCATAACTCTTACATAGACTTACTCCAGCCCGATCACTTAGTCGGGGTCTAGGGCGGGCTCAATCATACCACAAAGTGTGCACGAGACGGAGTCTCGAGCAATCGCATCGCAATGCCCCAAGCTGCGCACATCTAAGGGCCACTTGGTGTATGAAAGACCGCCAGCCAGATCACAACTAAGGTCTCGAAAACCCATACAAAGGCATGCATGTTATAAACATACACGCAGCACACATGCCATTTATGAACAGCAGGTATCATTGAAATTCTCTAAAAAGTATACATTTTATTGATAACTCTTACAGAGTGCACACAAAGATCACAAGTATGTGATCCAACATTACAACAGACAAGCGGAAGCAAAGTAGGTCTGAGTACAGACACGTTTAACAAATGGCTTAAGAATCCTTATTTAAACACAAGCCCTTCCACGAGGGAACCAGTCGTCTGACTGGGACTAGACTAGCTTGATCTTCAGTCGTCGAGCTCGATGAAGAAGCCACCTTCGGGGTCAGTAAGTTCATCTAAAACATAGAATAAGCAAACGTGAGTACAAAGTCGTACTCAGCAAGACTTACAGAGGAGCTATACTACTCATGCACATGTATCAAGGTAAAGGGAGGTGGAGTTTCACTTGCAGAAGTGCCAGCTTTGACTTGGCTAGTCCTGAACTACGAGTACCAGACTTGAACTAAGAATCGTACACGAGTCCACTACTTTCTCCAACCAATTACACCACTATGGTGCCTTCCTCGACTTCCCCACGAGAAAACACGCCATAGCACTCACACTTATCTTGGTGTGTTTTAGAAGTATCCAGTTCAAGTTGTCTAATAATCAAGCTAAGCTTTCCAAGCAGTCCATAACCGCGAACGCGTCTATTCGAATAGTTTTGTTAACCCTGCAGGGGTGTACCGCTACACACACATGGTCATCAGTTACCTCCTTTGTACTCGACACCGTTCAAGAAGTGTCGGCGAGGATGCTCACCACAACTGTTACCTCATAGCCTATCTAGTCCAAGAAAGCCACCTACCTGGGTTGGCTACCACTATCGTGAACCCGGCCGGTTTACCGAAGTGGACCCAGATGATGTGTGTGTGGTGCATAAGCCGGTCTCGGGTGAGCCATTCTCTCACTTAGCAGCCAGGCCACAGACCTACCAGAACTCCGAACTATTGCGACATCTGGACGTCGAAAGGGATGAGTTATTAAGTTGAGAGGGGTCAGTGAGCCCAATGTGTGGTTGTACTCATCATCTTGGATCACCACACAAGAACTCGGACTTAGGGCGGTGTTCAACGAGACAACCCACTGTGTACTCCTACACAGCCTCTCATCGTTCACCTTGTATTAGGGTAGATTCACCAACACCTTTCCACCAACATCAACATGATCACTACCATCCCGACTCACATAACAGTAACATCATTGTATCACTCTAAGCATGCAATAAGCAGTAACAATTGCAGGGGCCACATGATATCAATCAACTCCTACATTTGCTAGGATTGTGGTTTTCTTACTACTGTGACAAATGATAGGTCATGCAAAGGAATGGGTTCATCTATGCGGTAGAAACGTAGCATGGTAATCATCCTATACAATGCATAAGCGAGACATGAGAGGGAAGTGGGATTTTATCGACATGATCAATGGGGTATTGCTTGCCTTGCTGACGAGGTTTGGGTTAGGGATCTTCAACGAAGGGGGCAGCCTCCTATTCCGGTTCCACCTCTACTCGACAAACAACAAACAAGGTAGCAAAGTAAATACAATGCACAATCACATGATTGAAGGTTGAAACTTGATGTATATGTTTCTGATGTGTTAGGCAATTCCTTTTAAATGGAGTATATTGCAAATGAATTGCAAATTCAAACTCCAATTTGAATTCAATTTAGCCAAGTTGCATATGACATTGTTTGAACAAGTTAAACCATTTTGAAATGTGTATGATATGCCTCTGAAGGTCAAGTATAATGTGATATGTTGATATGGTTCAAAATGCAAAAGCATTTGAAATGAATTTGATTTAATTCCATTTAAACCAAATAGCAAATGCTACTGGTCCCAATGTAAATTCAACTCAAACATGGTTGAAAGTTGTATATTTGGATAGCTTATTTTCTCCTGATCATTTTTCATATATTATTTGTTAAATTTGGAGTTAAAATGAATTTTCTATGAATTTTCAAAGTTTCATTTATTTTCTGGAATTTCTGGATTTACTTTAATATTTTTATTCCAATTATTGCATCATGCTGATGCAATGCTGGCGTCACCAAGGGGGCAGACATGTGGGGTCCTACTGTCAGTCACAGTGGGGTTAACCCCGCTTAATTAAAATAAACTAAGGGGGATTAAGGGGCTCGGGCCCACCTATCAGTGTCACTAGGGGGTGTTTAGCGCGGGGTTAAGGCCTAACCCACCGGCGGCTTGACGCCGGTGGCCTGGCCACGGCGGCGCACACGGAGAGGGTGCTCCCGTCGACGGCTTGAAGCGCTGAGACCACCTGGGGGCAGCCCAGGCGCGCGCGCGTCACCTTTTGCATGCAGGCGACCACGGGGAGGCCCGGGGAGACGGCGGCGAGCTTCCCGGCGGCGGTCCGAGGCACGGCGACGACGCGAGTGGTGCTATGGTGCACGGTTCAAAGCGCGGAGTAGCTTGCTCGACTTCTGGGGACTCCGGGAGTGCCACAGACACTTTGGTGAGGACGAAGGCGCACGGGAGCGAGCGTATGGTCAACCGCGGCGGCAACCTTGCCCGGCTCCCATGGCGGATCGAGCTAGAGGGCGAGAGGGGGCTAGTTGGTTGAGGGGAAAGGCTCACCGAGATGCGGGGAGTGCAGTGGTGCAGTAGATGGAGGCAGGGAGAGCTCGACGACGACGAAACTACGGTGGCGGGATTGCTGGTCCGGCGAGGTCGCGATGGCGATTCCGGCGTCTACGTGGGCTCGGGGCCCGATTCCTTTGGCATGGTGATGAAGACGATGACGGCAACGCTCCTGGACAGGGTCGCAAGGCTCTAGGGTCTCGATGGTCCCGTGTGTGCACGGCCGTGCTCCGGCGTTCTTCTCGGGCGGCGGTGAAATCGAGCGGCGCAGTGGGGGAAAGTGAGCGGGGGACGAGGGAATCGATCCACGGCGTCGTTCTTGTCTCCGTGGCACAAGGAAGGAGGCTGGGAGGTAGCTACGTGGCCAGGGGCACGTCGGCGCGCTCGGCATGGCCGGCACGAAGCAGTGCGTGCCCCTGCTTGAGGTAGACGACAAGGCTGGGGGGTGGGCTTGGGCCAGGGGGCGTTGAGTTGGGCCAGAAGCGAGGTAAGCCCTTTTTCTGTTTCTGTTTCTTTTTCTTTTCTGTACTTTGTTTTGGCTAGCTAAAATAAATGGCAAACCATTTTATTAAATGCTCATAATTTTTATATGGCCTCACAAAATAATATACTAGCCACTTATAAATTTTGAACATTTTTAAAATTCAAATAATTTGAACTTTAAATCAAATAGGGGTTTTTGATTATATCCAAGGCACTGTTTGAATATTTGAGAAATCCATGAGCATAGGGTGGGTCCCACATCACTTGATATGTGATCACACTCATTTATAAGACTTTTCAAAATTCTAACATGAATTTTTGGAGAAGATTTTTATCTGTCCTTTTGAATTTATTCATCTGGGGGGTTCCTTCTCCCATTTTGCATTTGAATTTGATTTCAATTGATTTCTTTGAAAATTTTATCATGATGCAAGGTGACTTGCTAATCCTAGCACATACCTAACTTGGGGGTTGTGACATATGCGAAGATTCCATGAGTGGTACATGGACACCTGCAAGAACTCTGGGTTGGATAATGTGTTGCTTATGGTTAAAGACAAGCACGACCTCCTTGGAATTGACACGTTGTTTGTTCCATTTGAGGAGTTATTCCAGCTTTACAATGGAATGTCCATCGATAAAGTAATCGTCACTAGCTACTGTCTGTAAGTACTACTTCTTTAATTAAGTCTCTATATATAGCTCAGCTCTTTCATTGCATGTACATATAATTCACTATATCATGCAGATTGAAGATCGTCGAATGCAAGCAAAGAGATATCTATAATATTGGGTTCATTGACCTAAATCTCTTTGATGAATGGGCGATGGAAAAGAATCCCAAACAAGCCGAGGCCAACTTGCTACAATCGTTGCTTCAACATAAAAAAAACAAAAAATAATCTTTCCTTACAACTTTGAGTGAGTGTTATACTATGCATATTCGGTTTTCCTTTATTTACTCGAGGTTATAGTAATGTAATTGATGAGTTATGCATGCGTGCGCAGCTTCCACTTTATTATCCTAGAGATTAAGCTTGAGGAGGGACTAGTAACCGTGTTAGACTCAAGACGAAAAGATCCCAAGACGTATGCGATCATCACTGAAATGCTTAAGAAGTAAGTGCAATCGATCATTATCGTAGCATTTCGGCAACTTTGTTCAATTCCTGATATTAGGTAATAATTATTTTCTATGTCTGCAGGGTTTGGATAACGTTCACCACAAAATCTCCGGGACTGCCGAAGGAGCTGAAATTTACACGCCCGAAAGTAAGTACTACTAGCTAGTTCCGCGCATCTCCCATTAATTTGATTCTAGCTAGTTTCATCAATACCATTTATATAATGCTTGATTATCAGTTTGATTGACCTCTATTTCTCGTAAAGTGGTTGTGGCAACAAGAAGGGACTACTCTTTGTGGATACTATGTATGCGAGTACATCTACAACGCTACGATCTCTAAGCAGGGAGGCTACTCTAAAAAAGATTTTGATGTGCGTAAGCAATAATATTCACAATTTTATTTTATTACCATCATTTGTGTTGAGTTTCATTCATATATATGTATTGACCCCCTTCTTCGAATTAGCATTGGGAGCTGCAGGAAGAACTCCTACCACAAGATCGCATAATAGAAATTCAAGAGGAATTGGCGGGATTCTTTCTTGAACACGTCATCAGGAAAGAGGGAGAATACCATATGGAACTTGATTTCAGATGTTACGGTATTGTAAGAGATCTTATATTGTATATATCTAGCCAGTAGCATCGGATAGATATACGAAAACTTGTTGTTCGAAAAATCTCACTTCTCTTTGTATATGTTCATGACGATCTTCTGTACTTAATGGTTTAATTCCTTCATTTTCTTACTAGCTAGCATGTCGAGTCCTCTCTATACGTATAGTACGTAGCGTCGACCAAGCACGGAGATAAGAGAGGACACCTCTCTCTATTAGCTACAATATATGAAACCCCTAAGTTAACCCTACAAAACCCCCATCCCCCCCTCTAAAAAAACAAAACCCCAGACACGGAGCTGCTGATGCGTGGAGGCATTTTGGTCCCGGTTGGTGCTACCAACCGGGACAAAAGGACCTCCTTCCCGGGCAAGCCGCAGAGGCCACGTGGAGGCCCATCTGTCCCAGTTCGTGGGCAAACCGGGACTAAAGGTTTTGGGCATTAGTAACGACCCTTTTGTCCCGGTTCCGGAACCGGGACAAATGGCCCTCTAGAACCGGGACAAATGGGCCTTTTTCTACTAGTGTACATGTGGGCCTAGCCCTTTTAATTAATCCACTGGCTAATTAAAATGATTAGTAATGACTGTCTCTATGACACATGGGTCCCACTAACTGTTTAGTTTAATTTAAACTGTTTAATAATAACTGTGTCACTGACTGTTGGGCCCCACTGGTCACATTAATTAAATAAATGATTTATTTAAATAACAGAGGCTGACATGTGGACCCCCTATGTCAGCACTGTTCTAGATAAACTTGTGGATAATGTTAGGATTTATTAATAAAATAAAATCCAGAAAATCTTTTAAAATGATTTAAACTTCAGAAATTAATATCTTTTAAACCGTAGCTCAAATTGAAAAACTTTATGCATGAAAATTGATCAGAAAAATATAATGAATACGTATACGCTACCAATACGCCCATCACCCCCTCTAACATACCGAACACGGATCCTTCCCACTCCGGTTGCACTGTCGATAATCACCCGGAGCTGATAGTTCATCCCTGGATGAATTTCCGCTCCGAGCCTAACACTTTGTACTGCGTTAGAACACCGTTAATATTGCATACGTCATGCCATACATTGTTTGCTATGAATGTTTGTATTTACTGTGTTTATCTACCCCCTTGTTCTCCGGTAGACCCAACTGCTACCGCCGATTACACCGCTGCTGGGTACGACTACTTCGTCGACGACCCTACCCCTCCCGTCGAGCTTCCAGGCAAGCAGAGCCATTCTCTTCCCCAGATATCGCCTATATTTCCGTACATTTCATGCACTAGGAATTGTTACTGCTGCTGCTACGATTACAATCCTATTCAATTGCATAGCCTATTTTTGTCGCCCCTTGATGTACCTTCCTTTTATCCTATGCTGCCTATTATTATTTATGCAATATTCAGCAGTGAGCCCTGCGCATTGTTAGCTAGGATTAGATAGCGGGACGTGATCACTCTGCTGAGTGAACGCGGATACAAACTATATAACTGCACAGGTACGGTACAATGCAGACACCGCCTAAGGCCCCCTAGCCCGGCTCTGCCAAGCCACCGTCCAGTGTGAGCTATCAAGGAGTAATACTTGTACTCCACTCGTTGCTGACTCTGCATAGCCGCCCTAGGCACCTGAGCAGCAGTTGTCCTTAAAGGTAAGTAGTCAGGCGACCCAACGGTGCCTGTGAGCGGTATTGCATCAGTAACGACAGGGAGGGTACGACCGACGTTATTGGCGTGCTTGGCCCCTGCTCGTATCTCGCGAGAGTTACCAAACCATGAAAAGTCGATCTCTACCAAGAGCACACGCGAGAAAAGGTAAGGAGACGGTGCACCTTGTTGGTAACCGCATGCTTTGACAGGACGACGGGGCAGACCCCGACGATTCTGGTGGTCCTTGTCGATGTTCGTTGTCCGTTGTGTTGTGAGTCAGACAGCGATAACGGTTTTCTGTGAGATAATATTAAAATGCTAAATGGTTCGGTGGATGACTTGAGAGGCCTGTTGCTCTGTACGCACTACCTACACGTGGGATTACGGTGTGGGCCCTCCGCGTCGTAGTTTGTCTGAAAGCTCTTCATACGTCAGCAGTACCAAGGGCTGATTGCTGGGAAGCGGTGTTATCTTCTTTGCTGCAGCAGGTGTATTTGGATTTTCTTTTGCTTCACTGGCCAGTCTCGTACCGTGCAAGAGCGTGGAAGGGTGAGGGACCTAGACCCGTGAGTGCATAGGATATAGTCCGGCGGATGGCCTCTCTGCTGAGCCTAGGATGGACTGCGATGTGTCAGATATCCTCGGTGGAGCGTTCCCTAACAAGGTGCCTACCACCCTGGAGATCCGAGCGTGCAGGCTGAACAGTAATGCACCCCTGCAGGGAGTTTAATCTACTCGAATAGACGTGTCCACGGTAACATGCCGCTTTATGCTGAAGCTGGATCTTACCACTACAAACTACTACTATTAATCTGTTGGTTCCGGGTTTACTTCCTCGTCGAGAAATCGAGGAGGGGAACTCGGAGGCATTTATTATTATTAATCATTACAACTTACTATTATACAATGTTGCGGCAACTTCTGCTTCATTGTTACTTTATGCTTTATATAAATTGTTGGTTTTTCTCTTCTTGTGCTGCAAGACTCGTCAGCAGATGCTAGTATTCGATAGGCCTAGCTTCTTATCCTTATTCTGATTTCTACCTTGCAGTCCACTATATACAGCCTCCCCTTTACATTTGATACAACTGCATAAATGCTTAGTAGCGGACGTAAGACTCGCGGGTATGCTAGATACTCACCCTTGCTTTATTTCCCCTTTTTTTGCCTGATCGACCGCTGCAGTCGACTTTGGAGCCCAGGAGAAGGAGTACCCCGGAGGCGGATACTACTACGTCGAGAACCCCGCTGACCAGGACCAGGAGTAGTTTCGGAGGTTCCCAGGCAGGAGGCCTTGCCTTTTCGATCTGTATCTCTAATGTTATTTGTGCTAGCCTTCTTAAGGCAAAACTTGACTAACTATGTATGTACTCAGATATTATGGTTTGTATAACTTATGTATTTGGGTCCATGTGACCCCCTTATCTTCTAACATTTTGGTTTATCCTTTTGTGTTTAGTGTTGTGCTCTGATATTCTCATCGTGGCACCCTAATCTCAGTCGTGTACCCTGTGTGTATGATTACTGTACACAGATTGATTTTGGGGGCGTCACAAGTTGGTATCAGAGCCGACTGCCTCTAGGAAGCCACCCACCCACTCTTTGGTCGAAGTTGAGTCTATACTTTGGAAAACTATTTTTCTAACTTAATGTTTGGCTTACGGGCCCACATCGATATTACCACATCGTGATATCCACGGTATTAGGATCCTTTTCTTCGTACCTATGCTCTGGGACTCTGCTCTCTTATCCTTGCTAGTAAGTTTTACTAACTTTGACATTAGGATCACGTTCTCTTGATTCCACCTGGCGTTATGGTGCGTACCCCTTTGTTGAGTCGTGTCGCAGGAGTTCTGACCCAGATCCCAGACCGCGGATCCCCTTTCTCATTCGGGGCAGGCCACACGTTCTCTGGCACAAACTCCTGCCAACAGTGTTCTTGCGGCGTGATTGACTTAGCGGAAGCTATGTCGCATCGTGTATTCCTTACCGCGGTCTGCGCGCCGCCTAGTGTGTCCTTTTTCCTTTATTTCTACGATGTTATGTTGCCCGATTTTCGGTTGATTCCGTGTGTGGATGTGTATGTCTTATATGACTACTCCTATATATCCACGCCTCCTCTTCGTTGTCGCATTACCTCATGCTTGTTTCCGATATCTCGATAAATGTTTATCGCAGAAATACCCCTGTTAAATTTTAGTAGGATGGCTGGTCGTCGTGGTCGTGGTCGTGGTGCCAACGATCCGCCTCCGCCGCCGGACTACATGGCCGCGATGATGCAGCAGTTTCAAATGAACCAAGTGTTTATGCAATGAGTCATAGATCAGCTCCAGAATCAGAACTAGAACCAGAATTAGCACCAGAACCAACCACCTGTGGTCACTCTACGGGATTTCATGCGTCTAAATCCCCCTACCTTCCACCAACCTGAACGACCGCTGGATGCCGATGATTGGCTTCGTGACATCACTCGTCAGCTGGAGTTCGCTGGGGTGCACGCTGCTAATTACATCAACTTCACGTCCTATTTCCTGCATGGCCCCACTGCCCAGTGGTGGGACACCCACAAGGCCTCGCTAGCTGAAGGGACTGTCGTCACCTGGAATGAATTCAGGACTGCCTTCTGTGCTCGTTATGTCCCCCAGCCGATTATGAACCGTATCAAGGCCGAGTTCCGCAACCTCGTTCAGGGCAAAAAAACTGTCGAGGCATATCGGAGGGAATTCCTCTGCCTCTCCCGCTATGCCGCAAGTGACCTCCCAAATGATGCAAGTAGACAAGAGAAGTTTCATGATGGAATCAACTCAGATCTCCAGCTCGCACTGGCTTTCACGTCTTCCCCGACTTCGCCACCATGGTGAACCAGACTATCACTCTTGAGACCGCCCAGCTTAGGTTCGGAGGTTCGCCAAAGCGCCCCCGTGATGCTGGCTCGTCTTCGGGCACAACGCAGAAGCAACACGTCTGGATTCCGCACGGTGTGATGCGTCCAACTACCCCTGCACCAAGGTCGTCGTATGTTGCACCCCGTCTTCCTCCGCCCCCGCCGAGACAGCCGAAGACTGAGACTGCACCCCTCCGTCCTCAAGATGGCCTGTGTTTCAAATGCCGTCAACCAGGTCATATTTCCAGAGACTGCCCCCAGCGACAGAATCAGCTGGTAGTTCACCCTGCTGGCCGCGGAAATGTTCGTGGCAACAATGTGACCCTCAACTATAATATTGGGTCAAATACTCATGCATGTGGTCATTCTTACAACATTGATGTTGAAGCAACTCAGGAATATCCCGCTATTGTGATGGGTACCCTCCTCGTTTATGTCTGGAGCATTGCATTCATTTATGTCTGCAGCATTTGCATCTAAGCATGGCATATACCACGAAAAGATGCGTACCCCCTTGGCCGTTAAAACACCCGAGGGCATGTGTCACATTGACATGTTGGCACCTAACATCACCGTCGACATCGAAAGGATTGAGTTCCTTGCCTCCCCACATATTTTGAAAACATCCACTATTGACCTTATCTTGGGTATGGATTGGCTGAAAGCCCATGATGCCGCACTTTATTGTGGCACCAAGGTCATCCAACTCTTTCATCCTTCAGGCGCGATTGTGAGTCATACCGCCATAGTGTCGATGGATGCCGAAGCTCGTATATATTCTCTGAATGCCTTGAATGTCGCATCTCTCGAAGGAATTGAGAAAGTTCTAATCATTTGTGATTTTACCGACGTATTACCGGAAAAACTGTCGGGGATACCCCCGATTAGAGAAGTTTAATTCGTCATCGACTTGAAGCCCGACACTGTCCCTATTGCTAACCGCCCGTATAAGATGCAACCTCACCACCTCCTTGAATTGAAGAAGGAGATCGACACGGCCCTCGACAAAGGGTTCATCCATCCAAGTTCCTCTGCTTGGGGAGCACCTTCGCTCTTTGTCAAGAAAAGCGATGGCACGAATTGTTTGGTCCAAGATTACCGACCTATCAACCAGGCCACGATACAGAACAAGTACCCCCTCCCTCGGATCAATGATCTTTATGATCTACTTACTGGATCCACGATGTTTTCAAAACTCGACTTAAGGTTGGGTTACCATCAGATCCGAGTCCGTAATGAGGACGTCCGGAAGACCGCATTCATTACTCGCTATGGTTCATACGAGTACATTGTCATGTCTTTTGGCTTGACGAATGCCCCAGCCACTTTTTCCTGATTGATGAACTATATATTCATGGAATATCTCAACAAATTTGTTGTGGTTTATCTGGATGATATATTGATTTACTCCAAGACCGATGCAGAATATGCTGGACATCTTCGCCTTGTGCTGGAAAAGCTTCGAGAACAAAAACTCTATGCTAAGTACTCTAAGTGTGAATTCTGGCTTCCCGAAGTAACCTACCTTGGTCATGTGATTTCCAAGGATGGCGTTGCCGTCAACCCCGAACATATCCAGGCTATTGCTGACTGGACTCCACCCAGGACTGTCAAGCAAGTCCGAAGTTTCCTTGGCCTTGCCAGCTATTGTCGTCGTTTCGTCGAGAACTTCTCCAAGATTGCCAAGCCTCTGACTAATCTGCTTCACAAAGGCGTCAAGTTTGAGTGGACCGATAAATTCCAAGAAAGTTTTCAAGCTATCAAGGACAAGCTCACTTCTCCCCTAGTGCTTTCTCCCCCTGATACTCAGAAGGACTTTGTGATATATTGTGACACATCTCGTCAAGGATTAGGATGTGTCCTAATGCAAGAGCGCAAAGTTATTTCTTATGGCTCTCGTCAGATGCATGCTCACGAAGAAAAATATCCAACACATGATCTTGAATTGGCCGCGGTAATTTATGCATTGAAGCTGTGGCGACATTACCTCGTTGGTAATCGTTGCGAGATCTACACCAACCACCAAAGCCTGAAGTAACTATTTACTCAACCCGACCTGAATCTCCGCCAGCAGAGATGGCTTGAGACAATAGCCGACTACAACATGGGAATTTCTTCCACCCCTGGCAAAGCTAATGTGGTGGCTGATGCCTTAACCCGCAAATCCTACTGTAGTGAACTTGAGGTTCAAGTACAACAACCACTTCTATATGAAGAGCTTCGCAAGCTAAACATCGAGATTGTTCCGCGGGGATATATGAATTCCCTGGTTATCAAACATGACCTTGAATCCAAGATCAAGATAAGACAAGGTTATGACTCTGACGTCCAGAAGATTAAGCGCTATCTCTCCAGAGGAAATCCCTCATTCTTCAGTATTGCTGATGATGGTACGTTGTACTTCAAGGGTCGTCTAGTGGTCCCTGTAAACAGGCGCAACCTGAACTCAGCCCCGGATGTCATGAAGGAAGCTCATGATACACCCTGGTAGTACCAAGATGTACCAAGACATTTGTCAGCGGTACTGGTGGTCTAACATGAAACAAGACATTGCTCGTTATGTTGATGAGTGTGATGTTTTCCGTCGCGTCAAAGCAGAACATCAAAGACCTGCTGGAACTCTGCAACCACTCTCTATTCCTGAATGGAAATGGGACAAGATTGAAATGGACTTCGTCACCAGTTTTCCGTGATCACAGAAAGGTCATGATGCTATCTTTGTCGTCATCGACCGATTCTCCAAGGTTTCTCACTTTCTGCCAGTCAAGGAGATGATCTCTCCTAGTCAGTTAGCAGACTTGTATGTTTCCAGAAAAGTTTCCCTCCACGGTATTCCGTTGGAGATCAGTTCAGATCGTGGCAACATTTTCACCACAAAGTTCTGGGATAGCTTCCAAGAATCTATGGGCACTCATCTGAAATTCAGCACCTCTTATCACCCCCAGTCGCAAGGACAAGTCGAACGAGTCAACCAAGTGCTTGAAGACATGCTTCGAGCTTGTGTCATTTCATTCGGTAAGAAATGGGAGGAATCTCTTCCATTTTCTGAATTCTCGTACAACAATAGCTACCATGCTAGTCTGCAGATGGCACCCTTTGAAGTTCTGTATGGACGTAAGTGTAAAACCCCTCTGAATTGGTCAGAAACTGGATAACGAACCCTCATTGGTCCGGAAATTATCCAGCACGCTGAAGATCAAGTTCGCGTTATCCGTGAACACTTGAAAGCTGCTCAGTCCCGCCAGAAAAGCAACTATGACCGCAAGCACAAGGAAATGGTCTATCAACCCGGCGAACAAGCTTACCTTTCTGTCACTCCAATGAGGGGCACTCATCGTTTCGGGATCAAAGGCAAGTTAGCTCCTCGCTACATTGGCCCATGCCGTATCCTTTACAGGAGTGGACCAGTGGCTTATCGATTGGAGTTGTTTTCAAACCTCTCCAAAGTCCACGATGTCTTCCACGTGTCGCAACTCCGACGCTGCTTCAAGGGCCCTATTCGTGAAGTGGAACATGATCTGATTGAATTGCAATAGGACTTGACTTATCAAGAACATCCGAGCCGCATTCTTGATCAGTCTAAACGCAAAACCCGCAACAAGGCAACCAAGTTCCTCAAAGTTTAGTGGTCAAATCATTCTGAAGATGAAGCCACTTGGGAACGCGAAGATCGTTTTCGTGAAAAATACCCCGATCTTTTCCCCTCTATCGCTTAGATTCTCGGGACGAGAATTCCTGTAGCGGGGGAGATTTGTAACATCCTCAGTGTCTGTAACGGTAATCACTCATACTATTGACCATTACTGTTGCTAATCACTGTTGCAATCATGCTATGATCATCTTTGCTTTTGATCACATTGCAAAAATGCCTTTTGGTTAATATAAAAAAATCATGTGACAATTAAACTTGTCCAAAAATTATACAACCACTTATGTAAAATCACTAATAATCACTAGACCATCCTAGTATGGTCGTGGTAATTTATCAAGTTATGTAAAAATTCAAACAAAATATACCAGCAGCAAAACAGCACCATTTGCAATTTGCAAATTCCAAAGAAATATCAAATGAGTTTATAAAAGTCCAATTCTTCTTGTGGCACTTCTGTATGGTGCAGCAATATTATTGGAGCAAGTTCCATGTTGTAGAAAAATATAAAGGCTATTAAAATAATTACAAACAGAAAAAAAAAGAAAAAAAAGAAAACAGAAAATAGAAAAAACCCTAAAACTCGTCTAGGGCGAAGCCCACTCCAGCCCATCTCTCCTTCCCCCCCCCACCAGGCCTAGCCGCCTGGGCCTTCTTCTTTTTCGCTACAGTGCGCAATGACGCCATGCCGTGGTGACCATCCCGCGGTGCCACGACGAAGGGCATCGCCGTGTCGCTACAGTCGCCGTGGTCGCCCTAAATATCTCCCGCAAACATTGGATCGAGATCCCGAGCCATTTCCCCCTCGCCCCGTCGTCTTCAACCTTGAACCCGAGCCGCCATGGCCACAATCCGATGAACCCGCGTGGCCACACTCACTCCCAGCCCCCGCAACCTTGCCCCATCGCTGCGCAGTAGTCTTCTTCGTCGTCCAGCAGAAGAGGAGGACCCCGGAGCCACTTCATCGACTGGAATTGCCATCGTCGTCTACCTCCGGCCGCCGGGATCGCCCTCGAATTAATGCCGCATCAGAACGTCTCCGAGCTTGCTGCCACCATCTACGTGATCGTGGTGAGCATCTGATACGCCCCAAACGTATCGATAATTTCTCCTCGCTCCATGCATGTTTTGTATGATATTTCTATGATCTAGATACACTTTCATACACTTTTGATCATATTTGGACTAATCTATTAACTCAGAGCACCCCAGTGTCAGTTTCTATTTTCTGCTGTTTTTCAGTTTCCCCCCATATAAAAAGTGATCCAAAAATCCGGGAAAAATCAGATAAGAAATCAGCGTACCGGAAGCTTCCAGAGCCCCGAAGGAGGGCCGGGGGGCGGCCACCTGGTGCGGCCAGGAGCCTGGCCGCGCCAGGGGGGCGCCTGGACTCCTGGTGGCCCCCTGGCTGCCCCCCTTCGCCTATTTAATCTCCATCATGGGAAACCACTAAAGACAAAACCCTTTTTCGCGATATCGCTTCTGTTCCGCCGCCGCCACACTTCCAAGATCGGGAGCACCGCCAGGACCCTTCCCGGCACCCTGCAGGAGGGAGGATCGACCTCCGGGAGCTTCTCCTCCACCATGGACGCTTCCCGGATGTGTCGTGAGTAGTTTCCTTTGGACCATGGGTCCATGATCAGTAGCTGTGCGATGTTCTCCTCCCCTCTTTGTTCTTCATGGTTTAGACCTCGTGAGTTGCTGATGGCGTGGAAGTGGTAATGGCTTCTCGCCCTTCGTTGGTTACCCCAAGTGGAAGGTGAGATGTAGGATATCAGAAAATTTTCCCTATGTAGAGGATAGGGTTTGTCTCCCGTAGGACTCCGGCGATGATAAGTAGGTGGCAAGAAAACAATGGCACCGTTTACGACAAACGTTTCTTCCTTGACCTAGACCTGCACACGACACAATTAACTTTGCTCCCAACGAAGTTCAGAGAGGTTGTCAATCTCTCCGGTCTTGTTCTTTACAAAGGGTCAAATACACAAGGGATAATGATAATGATAGCAACTGAAAGTAAATGCGAGAAAATACATGAGCTTGTAAACAGTGTTGAGAATATGGACCGGGGTCCCGTGATGTTCACTAGTGATGTCTCTCTCCCAAAAGACGATAAAAATGCTAGCGAGGTAAACAAATCACAGTTGGGCAATTGACAGGATTATGAAGGAAGAGGCTCTTCTGGGCAATTGACAAGATTATAAACGCACCGCAATGCTAAATATGCTGCAAAATAAAGGAAGAGGCTCATAAGCATGGGTAGTACGCCAATATAAGTAGACCGAAATCCATCTGCATCTACTACTAATCATCCACCTTGAGATATCTATCTAGAACATCTCGCTGGTATTAAGTTGCGAGCCCCACCCAAAGTGTAAACCCAAAGCAATAGACAACTGCATTAAAAGAACATTGCGTAAAGTAAACAATCCTTGCAACCGCGGTTACAAGCACCGTTGTTTTCCCTCTTGTGGCCACATCACATCCCCTAGACTCATGTTTCCGTCACTCAAGCTTGTCATCAGGGGGCATGTACCCACAATCGAGCATAACGTTCCCTCTTGGAGTTACTACCTACCGCTTGGCCAAAACAATAAACAACAACGAAGAACATGCAAGAATTACTTAGGAACAAAAATATAAGACATAAAAACAAAATATATTACTCTATCACGATCTGAACATAATCTCATAATTCATTAGATCCCATCAAACTCAGCATAGCAACAGCAGAAGAATTACATAAGTGCCTCGATCATGTAGGGCAGCTCACGAGGTCTAAACCATGAAGAACAAACAGGGGAGGAGAACATCACATAGCTACTGATCACGGACCCATAGTCCAAGGTAGACTACTCACAACACATCCGGGAAGCGTCCATGGTGGAGGAGAAGCTCCCGGAGGTCGATCCTCCCTCCGGCAGGGTGCCGGGAAGGGTCCTGACGGTGCACCCGATCTTGGAAGCGCGGCGGCGGCGAAACAGAGACGAGATTGGGAAATAGGGTTAAGTCTTCGGAAGTTTCCTATGACGGAGAATAAATAGGCGTAGGGGGGAATCCAGGGGGGCCAAAAGGGGTCCAAGCGCCCCCTGGCGCGGCCAGGCCCCGAGCCGCGCCAGGTGGCCGCCTGGCTGCATGGTGGTGGGCCCCTGCACGGTTACTTTTAGTTGCTATCATTATCATTATCCCTTGTTTTTGATCCTTTGTAAACAACAAGACCGGAGATATTGCCAACCTCTCTGAACTTCGTTGGGAGCAAAGTTATTTGTGTCGTGTGCAGGTCCAGGAGAAGCAAGTGATTCTTTTCAGACGGTGCATCACTTGCCGAACCACCTAGTTATCATTGCTGGAGTCCTACGGGAGACAAACTCTATCGTCTACATAGGGGAAATTTACTGCTATCCTACTTCTCACCTTCCACTTGGGGTAACCAACAAATGGCGAGAAGCCATTATCACTTCCACGCCATCAAGTAAATTTCTGGCGCCGTTGCCGGGGACTCCGAGTGATAAGATAGGGGAGTTTCCCACTACCTTTTACCTTTACTTTTTAGTCTTGTTATTTTACCTTTCTGTTTTTATCTTTGTGTCTTATACCAAAAATTACAAAAAAAATCTGCCACACTTGCTGCTACTATGGGTTCCACTGAAAACACCAAGTTGTGTGACTTCACCAGTCAGAACAACAAAGAATTTATCTGCAGAAGCGCTTCCATGGCAGTTGTTCTCCAGTCTCGAAGGACATTCCCGTCTCCAAGATCCTGCACTCAGCACCTAAACCCATGCGCAGAAACTTTAGTTCATACTCACAGTTCTGGTTCTGTAGATCATTGATCTGTGCTTGGAGATCATAAGCTTTTTCTTCTAGTGCGGCCAGACTTGACCACATCTCCTTCATCTCTTTCTTGTGGGAAGCCTCAATCTCGTTCATGATGTCGAAGTTAGCTTCAACACCACGCTCCACCATCTTCTTGAACTTGAAGACTTCATGTTCCATCTTCTTCAGCCGCTCCTCGGTGCTCCCTTCCTTGACTGGTCCCTTCAGATCTTCCTTGTGGAGAACACCGTCCTCCACACGAAGGACCTGGGGTGCTTCCTCACCTCAGCGATGTAAGGGTTGATGACGTTGACGACGAACTTGTCCTTGGGGGAACTTGGGGAAGCCATGGCACCTAGATCTGCTGAAAGTTTTCCTGGCAGAAACAGACTGAGAAAGAAAACACGCGAAATCGAGAGAAACGGTGACGGGACTATCCGGGCAAATATATAGCAAAAATTTCTGCAACAGAAGGAAGGTTTCAAGCCTAGGTGGAGTCGGAGTCAGAGTCCAGGGCACCCAGGAGGGTGCCTGACGCGGCCAGGAGGCCTCCTGGGCCCCCTGGAGCTCTTCTCCGACTCCACTCGGGCTTGGAATTTTCCTAATTTTTCAAAAACTTTGAAAAGTAGACTTTTATTGACGTTCGCGATGTTTCCTTACCGTAATACATACCTTTTCTTATTCCGCTCCTGCCGGAGTCTGAAACTGGGCTGCAACATGCTCTTCGTGAGTCTTTGTATATATCATGTTCACATCCACATTGATTGGATCACCAGCCATATAATGTTTGAGTCTTTTTCCATTCACAACTTGAGGTTTGGTGCCTTCGAAATTATTGATCTTGATTGCACCAGACCAATATACTTCTTTGATAAGAAAAGGTCCTTCCCATCTTGAAAGTAGATTACCTGGAGAAAACCTGTAACGAGATCTAAACAAGAAAACTTTATCACCAACATTAAATTCACGTTTCAGAATTCTTTTATCGTGCCACTTCTTTACCTTTTCCTTGAACATTTTAGCGCTCTCGTAAGCTTCACTCCTCCACTCATCTAGAGAAGTCAAGTTCATGAGACGCTTTTCACCAGCCAACTTTGGGTCAGCATTTAGCTCTCTTACAGCCCCGAAAGCCTTGTGCTCTAACTCTAGTGGTAAATGGCAAGACTTGCCATAGACCATTTTATACGGAGACATGCCCATGGGGTGTTTGTAAGCAGTTCTATACGCCCACAAAGCATCTCCTAACTTCTTTGACCAGTCCTTTCTAGAACTGTTTACTGTCTTCTGTAAGATCAACTTGATCTCCCTATTGGTGAGCTCCACTTGCCCACTAGTTTGAGGGTGGTACTGTGATGCAATCGTTTGATTGACATCGTACTTGGCTAGAGCTCTCCTAAAAGCTCCATGCGTGAAGTGTGACCCTCCATCTGTCATGAGGTACCTTGGTACTCCAAACCTAGGAAAAATTACATCCTTGAGCATTTTCAAAGATGTCTTGTGATCAACACTCTTAGTGGGGATCACATCAACCCACTTTGTTACATAATCAACAGCAACTAAGATGTGTGTGTACTTATGTGAAGGAGGAAAAGGACCATAAAATCAAAACCCCAGCAATCGAAAGGTTCGATCACTAGTGAGTAATTCATAGGCATCTCATTTCTCCTGCTAATGTTACCAACTCTCTGACACTTATCACAAGATAGAACGTACCTTCGGGCGTCCATAAAAAGAGTAGGCCAATAAAAACCTGATTGTAAAACTTTATGTGCTGTCCTTTCACCGGCATGATGTCCTCCATAGGGAATATCGTGACATTGTCGAAGAACGTCCTGCTGCTCGTGCTCCGGTATACACCTTCTTACGATCCCGTCCGCACCTTCTTTGTAAAGATGTGGATCATCCAAAAAGTAGTGCCTCAAATCCATGAAGAATTTCTTCCTCTGCTGAAATGTAAAACCTGGAGGCAAAAACTTTGCAATGATAAAATTAGCATAATCTGCAAACCAAGGGTCGAAATGAGATTGTACTTTTACAACAGCAAGCTGTTCATCTGGGAAACTTTCGTTGACTGGAATAGGATCGTGCGGGGTATCTTCCATCCTTGAAATATTATCCGCCACCGGATTGTCTTCTCCTTTTCTATCGACAATCTGCAAATCAAATTCTTGAAGAATGAGTACCCATATAATGAGTCTTGGTTTGGTGTCCTTTTTCTTTATAAGATACTTAATGGAAGCATGGTCAGTATGAATAATAACTTTAGAATCAACAATATACGGTCTAAACTTATCACAATAAAACACCACTGCCAAGAATTCCTTGTCGGTAGTAGCATAATTCTTTTGAGCACTATCAAGTGTCTTGCTGGCATAGTCGATGACATTCAACTTCTTGTCAACCCTTTGTCCTAAAACAGCTCCAACAGCAAAATCACTAGCATCGCACATAATTTCAAAGGGGAAATTCCAGTCAGGTGGTTGTACTATAGGAGCAGTTATCAAGGCTTTCTTAAGAACTTCAAAAGATTCCTTACAATCTTTATCAAATACAAAAGGAGAATCCTTCTTGAGAAGATTGGTAAGGGGTCTCGAGGTCTTAGAAAAGTCCTTGATAAATCTTCTATAGAAACCAGCATGACCTAGAAAATTACGAATACCTTTGATGTCCCTTGGATAGGGCATCCTTTCAATAGCTTCAATTTTTTCCTTGTCCACTTCAATTCCCCTTTCGGAAATCTTGTGTCCAAGAACTATCCCTTCGTCAACCATGAAATGGAACTTCTCCCAATTGAGCACCAAATTTGTTTCTTCGCATCTCTGCAAAACTTTATTAAGATTGTGGAGACAGTGGTCAAAGGAGTTTCAATAGACGGAAAAGTCGTCCATGAAAACTTCTACAATTTCCTCACAGAAACCATGAAATATTGCAGACATACACCTCTGAAAAGTAGCAGGTGCATTACATAAACCAAAAGGCTTACGCCTATATGCATAAGTACGGTAAGGACACGTAAAGGTGGTCTTCTCTTGATCCGCGGTGTTAACGTGAATCTGGGAGAAGCCAGAATACCCATCAAGATAGCAGAAGTGGGTGTTTTTAGACAGCCGCTCGAGCATCTGATCAATAAAGGGCAAAGCATAGTGGTCCTTCCTGGTGGCCTTGTTCAACTTCCTGAAATCAATACACATTCTATA
This sequence comes from Bromus sterilis, assembly GCA_950022295.1. Classification (NCBI taxonomy): domain Eukaryota; kingdom Viridiplantae; phylum Streptophyta; class Magnoliopsida; order Poales; family Poaceae; genus Bromus; species Bromus sterilis. The sequence continues at coordinate 336,786,432 of OX465596.1, read as the reverse complement.
TCCAATAATAGTTCTCTGAGGTATTAGTTCATTTTTATCATTAGGAACAACAGTCATACCTCCATTCTTAGGAACACAATGAATGGGACTTACCCACTTACTATCAGCTATATGATAGATGATACCTGCGGCTAGAAGTTTGAGAACCTCCGTCCTAACCACGTCCTTCATCCTTGGGTTCAACCGTCGTTGATGATCAACAACTGGTTTAGCATCGGGCTCTAGATTGATAGTATGTTGGCAAATAGATGGACTAATACCCTTGAGATCATCAAGAGTATAGCCAATAGCACCTCGGTGTCTGCGGAGTGTCTCCAATAATCGCTCTTCTTCATACCCTGAAAGGTTAGAATTGATAATAACAGGATATACTTTCTTTTCATCTAAATAAGCATACTTGAGCGTATCGGGTAGTGGTTTTAGTTGCGAGAGGATTCCTAAAGGTTCAACTGGGAGGTTGTGCTTCAGGATAGGAGTTTGTCTTAAAAATATGTCTTCTAGTTCATCCCTCTTCTGCATATGTATGTCATTCTCGTGGTCTTCCATAAATTGCTGCAAAGTATCATCAGGGGGAATAGCAATAGAAGAAATTTCTTCAATAATTTTGTCATTACTTGACAAGTCAGTACCTCGAGGTTGCTTAGAAAACTTAGAAAAATTAAATTCATACGGCTCACCTTTGAATTCAACAGAAACTTTACCTTTCTTGCAATCTATTATAGCTCCACAAGTGCCGAGGAAGGGCCTACCAAAGATAATAGGGCAAAAACTATGTTGCACTGAACCAAGTACAAGAAAGTCAGTAGGTTGTTTTACCTCCCCGTAGAGTACTTCAACATCTCTCATAATCCCAACTGGAGAGATTGTTTGTTTATTCGCAAGATGAATCGTGACATCAATGTCCTCGATCTCACACGGCTGAATCTCATGCATGATCTGTTGATAAAGCGTGAAGGGAATAGCGCTGCCGCTAGATCCCAAATCACATAGCCCATAGTAATTATGATCTCCTATTTTGATAGATACAACTGGTGTACTTGAAATTGGGCCTTTGTTATTGGCTGTGACAATGTTAGTGGAAACAACACAAAAACTAATAGTGGATTCTTCAATATCACTGGTTACCAGATCCTTGACCATTGCAACTTGAGGCTTGACCTTGATCATATCCTCAGGTTCGTCAGTGGTCCTTCGTTTTTTGTTTAGAATACCTGTAACAAAAGAGTGCTCCTTTATCCTTGAGGGATAAGGAGGTTGTTCATACACAACTGCAGGTAAAACAGGATCAGTAACATTAATCTCAATAGGTGACTCCTTGAAAGGTTTATGATGTTGATTCTCCTTCTTCATAGAAGAATCAATATGAGAAGCAAAGTCCTTGCAAAAGTCAACCATTAGCTGGGAATCAAGACCAATTTTAGAGAAAAAGGTATTAAAGTAATCAGTCCTCACATAACTCTCAATGTAGTCATGCTCATAGTTTATAGCGGGTTGAATACCTTTATCAATTTCCCAGTCTTCAGTGTTCTTATGGATTCTATCTATAAGATCCCATTTTTCTTCCATTCTTCTGGTCTGGAATACCCCGCTAGAGGAGGCATCCAACATCTCCTTGTCCTGACGAGAAAGCCTGGCATAAAAATTTGTAAGTATAATTTCCTTGGGGAGCTCATGGTTTGGGCATTTGAGCATCAGGGACTTCAGTCTCCCCCAAGCTTGAGCGATGCTCTCTCCGTCGCAAGACCAAAAGTTGTAGATGTAGTTCCTGTCTTGGTGAATTTCACGAAGAGGATAAAACTTTGCATAAAAGAGAGACATAAGCCATTCAAGAAGATCAGAGTTATCAAGTAGCTTATACCAATCTGAAGCTTTATCTTTGAGTGATACGGAGAATAGTTTCTTCATGACGAATTCCATCGTTACACCTGCAAGCTTAAATAAAGAACATAATTGTGATAAATATAGCAGGTGTTCTCCCGGATTTCCTTCTCCTGTATAACGATTAGCCAAGACATAATCAATAATACCCGGTGGTATTTTACAGGGCACAATTTCAGTAGGGGTAGGAGTAACCACCACAGTCGTGGGGCGGCTCCTTACCAGCAACGAACCAACAGTAGAAGAGTCCATAAGGACTGAAGGTAACAACAGAAAATAAAGGTTTCCTTACCGGCTTCACTTACCAATAGCGCTACACTCCCCGGCAACGGAGCCAGAAAAGCTCGTTGATGGCGGTGAAGTTAATAGGTTTAGTTGGGTTGCCTCCCCCGTTAACCGCGCCAATGAAAGATTCTTGATAACCCACAAGTCTAGGGGATCAATTGTACCTTTTCGATAAATAAGGATGTCGATCCCACGAGGAGCAGAAGGTGCTGATAAGTGACACTGGATAAGGAAAGGCTGCACACACTCAAAGGTAAATATTTAGGGGTTTTTGGTTTAAGCAGCAGAAAAGTAAATGACAAGCAAAGTAAACAGGGTAACTTAGCAGTAGCAAGTGGCCCAATCCTTTCACAAGGATAAGCCTAGGAACTAAACTTATAAAAGCTAAAGCGTTCTCGAGAACACACGGGAGAGATAGCCAAGTTACTTTCACCATACTCCGCCAAGTAATATGTATTGTGTTGATAAGTGTTGGTGGGTGAATCAATGCTGGTACACCTTCTAAACTAAGATAAGTGTACTCTTATGATTACACACCTTGCAAGCATCCGCAAATACAAGGTAGTAATTAAGGCATAAGCCTAACCACAGCATTACGATCAAGGGTCCATAATTCCCTTGTGCAAAAGTGTACGAACTGGGGTTCAGGTTTTTGTCACTTCGGAATCCCACCATAAGCATCCTTTGTGCACAATGTATTCCTCTAGGCCCATGAAAGGTGAAGTGTTAAGTGTTCGACTCACATAATACCACTAGAGAAATAACAACACAACTTAAGTATCAAACAACACATAAAAATTCAACATCATATGACTACTAACAACTAGACTTCTCCCATGTTCTCAAGAACTAAAGTAACTACTCACAAGACATAAAAGAGATCATGATCAGAGGTGATAGATGGGTGGCAAACAATCTGGACACAATGATATTTCTCCAACAAAACTCAATAGCATTCAACACAAAGTAGTAATCAACACCAACAGAGTAGAGGGGATAGATAGTACAGATTACAACACAAGTTGCATTTGTGAGATGAGATGGGATGGAGATGGAGATGGTGCTAATGTTGGGGATGATGTTGTTGACGATCTCCCCTTCTAGGAGGTGATCTCCCCGGCGGAATCTGCCCGCCAGAGATGGCTTTTCTCCTCTGTAGGTTTCCGCCCCGTGGCGGCGGCGAAACACGTAAACTCTTATGTTCTTAGGGTTTTCACCCCAGGGGGGTCTTATAGGCGAGAGGGGACACCGAGGGGGGCCACCAGGCATCCAGGAGGGTGCCTGGCGCGGCCAGGAGGGGGGCCGCGCCAGGCACCCATCTGGCTGCCTGGTGGGTCCCCTCACCTCCATCTTCGGTGATCCCCAGTCAATTCCCATAAAAACGATCCCCGTAAATTTTTATCGCGTTTGGACTTTATCTGATTCAGCAACTTGGTGTCCACTTTTCACCGCTGAATTCGTGGTTCTGCTGCTTCGGCACCGGAAAGTTGTAAACTGTGTAAAATAAGCCAAAACAACATAAGAACAATACTTTAAAGTGGAATATATCAATGAATAGGATGAAATTACAATATAAAATAGTGATGCATTTTGGACGTATCAACATGATGTTCGTGATAGAAGAGTATGTGGGAGAACCTCCAGTAAACAACATGGATGAGAAAGTAATGCTTGATTACCATAATCGTCGAAGGACTTACGCCATAGCTAAAGGTGTCATAGAATTTGCATACTGCAAAATTTGCGTGATCAGTATGAGGATGCCGACACGTTTGACACAATCAACATGCTAAAGTCATTGTTTATGCATCAGTTCAGAGTGGCCAGATTTGAGTTAGACAATGAGTTTCTTTCTACAAAGATGGAATAGAACACTTGTCTAAAAACTCACGTAACCAAGATGCATGGGATACATCTGAGCCTCGTGGAAGACTTTGACTACTAGACCATAAATGAGTCTGCTATATACACGGTGCTACACTCACTTCCACTGAGTTACACAGACTTAGTCCATGGGTATGTCAGAAGAGGAGAAAGCCTTTGATTCTCGGAGTTCATGGACAACCTCGAACATGTGGTTGACGAGGGGGTGACCCCACGACTCTTACAGATGAGGGTACCTGGTGCGTATCAAGACAGAAGTCCCGCTGGAAGCCTCGATCGGCCCACCCCTGGCCCACTCGAGGCACCGCCATAGGAGTCCTCGATGATTATGGAAACCACGACTTCGCGTCCAAGACTGAAATTAGATTAGGAAACCCTCTCTGTAAACCTAGATGTATTCCTTGCGACCCAGCCTAATATATAAAGGCTGGGAGAGGGAACGTCTAGGGCATCGAATGTTCAAGCAACACCTCCGGTCCCGAGCGAACTCGCCTCGACCTCCACTTTAATCGCCTCCATTATAATATAATCGAGCAAGAAGTATTGTCTCCTGTTAGTCGACCAGTATCGCCAACCTGCACATCTCCTATACGGTCTAACCCAGGGTTCCTAACCATGGGATTTGCCGAGGTCAATCCTCGTCAATTGGTGCTGACCGTGCGGAGGACGTAGGTTGGAATCATGATCTCAGCAGTCCCACCATCAGCAAGCCGCAACTCAAGGACCCGAACAAGATCCAATCCACTCGAAGAACTCTGGTTCATCGCAAGCCTCTTTGTCGCACCTCCAAGATCACTCGGCTAGCAACTACGCCAAGACCAATCTTTCTGCGACTACCAAAGCCATGCCCGATGAAGAAAAACTCAATGACTCAGAAGACAAGCTCAAGCTACATCCACAAAGCTATCCGTAGTGCCAGAGCAAGAAATCCAAGTTGAAGTTTCACTCGAGGAACCACCGCCTTCAACTCCGACAACCACCCGAGCAACCGCTGCAACGCGCGACGAGGGCTCTGAAACTCAATCCGGCGAATACTACGACCCTGATCAAAGACCAGACGAGTTCGCCAAGATGATCCGGAACTACTCGATCAATGACGGAATCGAACTCGACCCAAGGTTCCACTCCCGCACAGAAGACCACTCGCAGTCGTTCCGCATTGCAAGAAAGAGAAAGCACGCCGGTTCCAACAAGCTCACGGCCAAAGAACAGCTGGACGGATCATCCATAATCCACTATTTTGAAGACAATTGGGGACGCCTTCGAGCAGGCCACACCCTAAGGAGCTATCGCTTGTTCACCGAACTCTTTGACAGACTCAAGAAAGAGAAGCAACGCAAAGCCAAACGGGCCCGAGAGGCGGCACAACCACCAGCACCTAACTCAGAAGAGCAGTACCCTCCATCCCATGGACGAGTCTGCATGATCCAAGAAGGACGACCATCAAAAGCAAACCAGGAGACACACACTCTGCTAGCTCGAGCATCCGAAGACTCGCTGACAGAAGAAACCTATCACTTATATGGTGCAGAACCAAGAATCACCTTCTCACAAGACGACCACCCTCCCGCAATTCCGAGACCAGGGCACGCATCGTTGGTCCTCGAAGCTCAGATTGGCGGCTACGACATGGACAGAGTATCCATGGACGGGGGCATCATCCTAAACATCATCTTCACCTGCACCTTGCGCAAGATGACGATCCCACGATCAGTCTGGAAGAATTCAGGCATCACGATCTACAACAAAGTACCAGGCGAAGTAGTTTCCTCCCTGGGATCAATCGAGTTCGTCATTTTCGGCAGCAAGGGTAACTTCGCAAGAAAAATCCTCGGGTTTGAGGTACTCGATTGACAGTCCCAATACCACGGCATAGTCGGCCGGCCTGCGTTCGCACAATTCATGGCAGTCCCACACTACGCATACCTCAAGCTCAAGATGCCCGGGCCCTCAGGGGACATCACGGTTAACGGAAATTTTGTCAAATCAGATCAATGTGGCTGAGATTTCCATCAGGCTCTGACATGTTTGAAGCACATCAGCAGCTCGAAGAAATAGCCAAGGAGGTAGACAAGAGTGTCTTTCCGCTATCAAGCAGAAGCGAGAAAAAAGAATTCACTCGCGATTTCAGCGTCGACAGTGACACAACCATTGATCAGGTGCACCCGACCAAGACGGTGTTTATCTACGCTCACCTACCAGAAGACCAAGCAACAACCCTCATGGTTTTTCTCCGCGAGGAGTGGAAATTTTTTGCCTGGTGTCTGACCGACATGCCTGGAATACCCCAGGAGTTCCCAGAGCACGCGCTGCAAATCTACCCGAACACCAAACCAGTGAAGCAGGTTCTTCGCAGATTCTCCAAACCAAAGCACAGAGCCATTGGAGAAGAAGTCAACCGATTACTCAACGCACAATTCATCCGGGAGACGAAGAAGGCCACCTGGGTCGCAAACGCAGTTCTGGTACCTAAAAAGGACACCGGCGTACTGCGCATGTGCGTCGACTATGTGCCCGTCAACAAACATTGCCCAAAGGACCACTTCCCTCTCCCAAGGATCGACCAGAGATCATCGACTCAACTTCAGGATGCGACCTCCTGTCCTTTCTCGACGCCTACTCAGAATAGAACAAAATCAGGATGAAGGAAGAAGATGAAGAGCACACCTCATTCATCACACCCTACGGTGTATTCTGCTACAGGAAAATGCCATTCAGACTAAAAAACGCTGGAGCCACGTACCAACGGATGATGCAAGCATGCCTAAAAGACCAAATCGACAGGAACGTCGAAGTCTACATCGACGATATCGTCGTCAAAACATCCAACACGGACACACTACTCGACGACCTTCGAGAAACCTTCGCAGCGCTCAACAAATACATGATCAAGCTCAACCCAAAGAAGTGTGTGTTCGGCATCCCAGCCCTAAAATTTCTCGGGTAAATAGTCTCCGCCCGAGGAGTCGAAGCTAACCCATAAAAAGTTCAAGCACTCGCAAGGATGCAAGAGCCAGTTGACGTCAAGGGCGTCCAGCAACTCACCAGAAGACTCGCAGCCCTGAGCCGTTTCATCAGAAGGTTGGGAGAAAGAACCTTACCATTTTAAGAACTACTCAGAAAAGGAGGAAAATCTGAGTGGACCGAAGAAGTCCGGAACGCCTTCGCGGACCTCAAAAAGACCCTCTCAACCCCACCAATTTTGGCAGTACCAAAGGAGAGGGAACCTTTGTACCTATATATAGCAGCGCACAACAGCATGGTCAGCACCGCACTCGTCGTCGAGCACGCGGAAGAAGGCAAAGTGCAAAGCATACAAAGACCAATCTATTTTCCTCATCGAGGTCCTAACAAAATCCCAGCAGCGGTACCCGCACTACCAGAAGCTCGTGTATGCCATCATCATGACATCACAGAAAGTAAGACACTACTTCGAAGAACACCTCATCACGGTCGTGAGCAGCGCTCCACTCGCCAACATCCGCAACAACCCAGGAGCAACATGTCGAGTCACCGAGTGGAACATTGATACGTCCCAAACGTATCTATAATTTCTGCTTGCTCCATGCATGTTTTGGGTGATATTGCTATGCTTTTGATACAAATTCATACACTTTTGATCATATTTGGACTAACCTATTAACTCAGTGCACCTGTTTTCTCCTGTCTTTTTATTTCAGGTTTTCCCATTACGTAAAATGCCAGAAAAATTCTGGGAAAAATATATAAAAAATCAGCGCAACAGAATCTTCCAGAGTCCCGAAGGGGGGCCAAAGGGGCCCCACCTGGTGCCCAGGCGGCCAGTGGGTGCTAATGACCCTCAAGTGTAGGGGATCGATAGTAACGTTTTCGATAAGTAAGAGTATCGAATCCCAACGAGGAGCAGAAGGTGATAAGTGACTTTGGTAAAGAAATAACGGAAACCACTGAAATATAGCTTTTTAGGGGTTTTTCGGTATAAGCAACAAGAAGATAAAAGCAAGCAAAGTAAAAGGTACTGAGGAGCAACAAGTGGACCAATCCTTTTGAGTAAAGGATAAGCCTAGCAACTGAACTTATAAAGGCTAAAGTGTTCTTGAGGACACACAGGAGAGATAGTCACGTGCTTTCGCCATATTCCGTATCGGTACTATGTTTTGTGTTGATAGGTGTTGAGTGGGTGGATCTATGATAGTACACCTTATAGACTAAGATAAGTGCACTCTGATGATTAAACACCTTGCAAGCATCCGCAAATACAAGGTATAAATTAAGGCATAGGCCTAACCACACCAATACGATCAAGGATCCATTATTCCCTTGTGCAAAAGCGTGCAAACTGGGTTTCAGGTTTCTGACACTCCGGCAACCCACTGATACGTCAAAACGTATCTATAATTTCTGCTTGCTCCATGCATGTTTTGTGTGATATTGCTATACTTTTGATACACTTTCATATCTTTTTATAACATATTTTGGAACTAACCTATTAATGGTTGCAAGATTGCACAAGTTCTTGTTTTTGTACTTTATGTGTAGGAATTACTTGGATAAAGGAAAAATCACAAAAAGGAGCCTTGTAGGAGTTGGACTCTAACTCTCCCGAAATCTTTCCCCACCAGACAGGTTTTAAAGATCGCCTCGTAAACGCTAGAAGACGACCTCAAACGGAAAACTTAAAACCACAAAGTTGCAGGGAAGTTTTTCCGGTGGATGTAGACATAAAATTCGCCCCAATCGGAGTTCGGATGCTCCCTGGTGCCCCGAATACCGAGAGTCAACATAAAGAGAGGAAACCTAGGTCAAAGACCACCACGAAATTTCCTCCCCCTTGGCAGCCGTCTTGTGGGGGAGATCAATCTCCACAACAGCACCATCTCCAAGGAAGAAGGGGGCCAAGGGCCGCTGCCTCCAAGGGTCGTGGCCACCGCCATGGCCGTGGGCGTCGCCGTGGCCGCCGCTGTGGCCGCCGCTGTGGCCGCCGCCGCCACCATCTCCTTCATCTCATCCGGGCTGCACCTCTCCATCAACAACTCTCTCTCTCTCTCTCTCTCACCATCTCCATGTGTGAGTACTTCCTCCTCGGGGCTAACGTTTCTACCAGTAGTTATGTGGTCAATTCTCTCTCCCATGATGTGATCTTTGTTGTGATCATAGGCTATGTTAATCTAGGATGATCCCATGATATTTCCCCTTCCTCTATGTATTGGATTGATGTACTCACTTGATCTTATATAGTATAATCCCCGAGACCATGGTGACAGCGGTCTATTGGACATGGGTTAGAAGAATATTTTCAGGAGTGATTTCCTCTGTTGTGTGTTGATTGAAGATTGAGAGTCTCTTGATGCTTGTCTTTTACTATCCTTTAGATATGTTGTGGTGATTGTGGTACTCTCTTTGGATGGACGCGGTGACATTGGGAAATCCATAGATGAGAACTACGAACTCTGAGGTGTGCTTTTGTTGCCCTACACAATTCTCGTCCTCTCTTGAACACAAAGGAACGACCTCCGAGTATGTCTCCATTGCATGTTTTATGAGAAATATCATGTGATTAGACTATGTTAATGTTGTTGGGAGTTGCCACTAGTGAAAGTATGAAGCCTAGTCCTTGTTTCCATCATTGTTACACCGTTTGTGTTCACTTTTGTCACGTGTTTGCTTGATACACTTTTTATTACAGATTTATATTACTTTGTTTTGCCACACCTATCACTCGTATTTTACCATCTCTTCGCCGAACTAGTGCACCTATACAACTCCTAGTTGTATTAGGTGTGTTGGGGATACAAGAGACTTCTAGTATCTTAATTGCAGGGTTGCTTGAGAGAGACCATCTTCAACCTCTACTTCCCTGAGTTCGATAAACCTTAGGTCATCCACTTGAGGGAAATTTCTACTATCCCACAAACCTCTGCGGTTGGAGGCCCAACATAGTCTACAAGAATAGAATCGTGTGTAGACATCACCCACCGTAAGCATTCTTTATACACCATGCATTCCCCTAGGTCCTTAATAAGGCGACTTGTTGAGTGTTTGACTCACACAACACCACTAGGAAAATAACAACACAACTTAAATATCAAACAACACATATTACTTCAACATCATATGACTACGAGCAACTAGACTTCTCCCATGTCCTCATGAACTAAAGTAACTAATCACAATACATAAAAGAGAGCATGATCAGTGGTGGTAAATAGATGATAAAAAATATGGATATAACAATATTTCTCCAACAAAACTCAATAGCATTCACCACAAAGTAGTAATCAACACCGGTAGAGTAGATATGATAGATAGTACGGATTACAACACAAGTTGCAATTTTGAGATGAGATAGGATGTTGCTGGAGATGGTTCTGATGTTGGGGATGATGTCGATGATGATCTCGATGATGCCCGTGACGATGGTGATGACGATGGCGATGATCTCCCCTTCCGGGAGGTGTTCTCCCCGGCGGAATTAGCCCGCCGAAGATTTCTTTTCTTCTATGTAGGTTTCCTCCACGGAGCGACGGCGGAAATCGCGAAACTCCTCCTCTTTTAGGGTTTTTAGATGACGGGGGATATATAGGCCAGAGGGGGGAGACGGGAGTGGCCCCAGGGGTCCATGCAGCCGGAGGGGGGGCGCCTGGGCACCTGGTGGCCCCCCTCTAGCTCTCGTTTTGCGTGCCTCCGTCAATTTTCTGGAAAATAGCCTCCGTCGATTTTTAGGTCATTTGGAGGTCTTCTGATTCAGCAACTCTGTGTCCACTTTTTACCGCTGAATCCCGCGTCTGCTGTTTCGGCACCGAAAAGTTGCAAACTATGTATAACAAGCCAAAACAACATAAGAATAGCAATGCAACATGAAATATATCAATGAGTAGGGGTGAATTACGATAGAAAATAGTGATGCATTTTGGATGTATCTACTCCCCCAAGCTTAGACCTCGCTTTTTCCCAGGCTAATACTGAGCTCGGTAAACCTGCCCACAAGTTTAGAGAGTGAAGTGTCAATAAATAGAATACGGACAAGAAGCATCATGATTTCTTTACCAAACTCAAGCATCCTCAACAACAACCTCAACTCATAAGGCCCTTGCTCCATGCAGTAAACTCCCGGATGCACAAGCAGAAATCTGTTGATATGTCCCAAACGTATCTATAATTTCTGCTTGCTCCATGCATGTTTTGTGTGAAATTTCTATGTTTTTGATACATTTTCATACACTTTTGATCATATTTGGACTATCCTATTAACTCAGTGCACCATAGTGCCAGTTCCTGTTTTCTGCTGTTTTTGTATTTCAGGCATTCCCCTTTTATAAAGTGCCCAAACAATTCCAGGAAAAATATACAAAAAATCAGCGTTCCAGAAAACTCCTTATGCCCGAAGGAGAGCCGGACGGGGGCCACCTGTCACCCAGGCAGCCACCCGACGCGACCTAGGGGGAGGCCGCGCCACCAGGCCGCCTAGGCGACTGGGACCACCCCTAGTGCCCCCTTTGGCTCTTATTTAGACTTGCGTCGCGAAAACTCTGATTCCAGACCCCTTTTGTCCAGAAGCAATTCCGATCTCCGCAACCATCGCCAACAAGCTTCGGGGGAACAGAATTCCTGTGTCGGCACCCTGCCGGGACGGGGAAGTGCCCCCAGATTCATCTCCATCGACGTTGCTTCCTCCCTCCATGATGCGGGAGTAGTTCCTCCTCGGGGCTGAGGTTTCTACCAGTAGCTATGTGTTCTTCTCTCTCTCTCCCATGATGTGATGTACATTGTGATCATATGCTATGTTAATCTAGGGTGATCCCATGATATTTCCCCTTCCTCTATGTATTGGATTGATGTACTCACTTGATCTTATCTAGTATAATCCCCAAGACCATGGTGACAGCGGTCTATTGGACATGGGTTAGAAGAATATTATCATGATTGATTTCTTCTTTTGTGAATTGATTGAAGATTGAGATTCTCTTGGTGCTTGTCTTTGAATATCCTTGAGATATGTTGTGGTGATTGTTGTACTCTCTTTGGATGGTCGCGGTGACATTGGGAAATCCATAGATGAGAACTACGAACACTGAGTTGTGCTTTTGTAGCCCTACATAATTCTCGTCCTCTCTTGATCACGAAGGAATGAACGCCGAGTACGTCTCCAATGCAAGTTTTGGTAGAAATATCATGTGATTAGACTATGTTAATGTTGTTGGGAGTTTCCACTAGTGAAAGTATGAAGCCTAGGCCTTGTTTCTACCATTGCAATATCGTTTCGCTCACGTTTACTACTTGTTTGCTTACTGCACTTTTGTGACACCCCCAAAATCAAGCCGTGTACAGTAATCATACACGCAAGGTACACGATCGAGATCAGGGACTCACGGTGAGATATCACAAAACAACTCTACAAATAACATAATACAAGCTGTTTAATACAAGCCAAGGGCCACGAGGGCTCGAATTCAACAGCTCGAGAGCACAAGTTAGTGGAAGCAATAGTATCTGAGTACAGACACAAGAATACAAGGATGCCTTAAGAAGGCTAGCACAAATATCAACAACGATCGAAAAGGCAAGGCCTCCTACCTGGGAACCTCCAAACTACTCCTGGTCAACGGGGAACTCGACGTCGTAGAAGGCATCGGGGATCTCCTGCTCCTGGACTCCAAGGCTCCAACGTCGACTGCAGCGGCCGATCAGGAAAAACAGTAAAATAAATAGAGCAGGTGAATATCTAGTATACCCGCGCGTCTTACGTCCGCTACTAAGCATTATGCATTTGTATCACCGGAAAGGGGAGGCTGTATATAGTGTACTGCAAGATAGAAATCAGAATAAGGGTAAGAAGCTAGGCCTATCAAAGACTAGCATCTTCTGACGATGTCTTGCAGCATCAGAAGAGAAACAGCCAACAGTTTATATAAAGCAATAAAGTAACAATGAAGCAGAAGTTGCTGCAACATTGAATAATATAAGTTGTAATGATTAATAATAATAATGCCTCCGAGTTCCCCTCCTCGACTCCCTGCGAGGAAGAAGACCCGGAACTATACAGTTTAATAGTAATAGTTTCTAGTGGTAAGATCCAGCTTCAGCATAAAGCGTCCTGTTACCGTGGACACGGCTATTCGAATAGATTAAACTCCCTGCAGGGGTGCACTACTGTTCAGCCTGCACGCTCGGATCTCCAGGGCGGCGTACACCTTGTTAGGGAATGCCCCACCGAGGCTATCCGACACATCGCAGTTCATCCTAGGCTCAGCAGAGAGGCCATCCGCCGGACTATATCCTATGCGCCAAGGGGTCTAGTTCCCTCACCCTTGCACGCTCCTGCACGGTACGAGACTGGCTGGTGAAGCAAAAGAAAATCCAAAACACACCTGCTGCAGCAAATAAGACAAGACCGCTTCCCGGCTATCAGCCCGTGGTACTGCTGACGTCTGAAGAGCTTTCGGACGAACTACGACGCGGAGGGCCCACACCGTAATCCCACGTGTAGGTAGTGCGTACAGACCAACGGTCCTCTCAAGTCATCCGCCGAACCATTTAGCATTTTAATTAACCTGCGTGACAACCGTTATCGTTGCCTCGACTTAGTCGACCCGCGGTCAACGACAGCAGTCAGGACCACCAGTACATCGGTGCTTGCCCTGTCGTCCCACCAAGTCACTGCGGTTACCAACAAGGTGAACCGTCTCCTTACCTTGTCTCGCGTGTGCTCTTGGTAGAGCTCGACTTTCGTGGTTTGGTAACTCTCGCGAGATACGAGCAGGGGCCAAGCACGCCAGTAACGTCGGTCGTACCCTCCTTGTCGTTCGCGACAATATACCTCTCGCGGGCACCGTTGGGTCGCCCGACTCTTACCTTTAAGGACACCAGTTGATTCGAGTGCCTACCATTAAGTGAAACCAGGAGGAATCACCCTCGATGGCACACTTAACGAGGTTCTACAGAGACATCAGCGGAATGAACTAAAGAGGAATATTCTCATATCACCCCGGTGGTGCCGAGACACCAGCGGAATGAACTAAAGAGGAATGCCCTCGTATCATCCCAGTGATACTACGCTACTGAGCCGACGAGACTGAATTACAAGTCAGTCCCCTCGTAAGTCAAACTCGAAGCGACTCGGCAGAGTCTCTCCATTGTAGGTTCCCTAGGGCGTCTGCATTGATCCGTACCTGTTGCAGTTGTATATATTTTGTATCCGCGTCACTCCCCTGAGTGGCCACGGCCCGCTATCTAATCCTAGCTAACAATGCGAAGGGCTCACTGCTGAATATATTATATAGATATAGCAGGCAGCATAGGAGAAGGAAGGTACATCAAGGGGCGACAAAATCAGGCTATGCAATTGAATAGGTTTGTAACGTAGCAGCAGCTGTAACAATGCCTAGTGCAAGAAAGTACGGAAAGGTAGGCGATATCTAGGGAAGAGAATGGCTCTGCTTGCCTGGAAGCTCGACGGTAGGGGTACGGTTGTCGACGAAGTAGTCGTACTCGGCGGCGGTGTAGTCGACGACGGTAGTGGCGTCTACCGGAGAAAAAGGGGGATAAACACAGTAAATACAAAGCAACCATAGCAAACAGATACATGGCATGACGTATGCAAAGTTAACGGTGTTCCAACGCAGTGCAATGCACGTTGCCCGGAGCGAGAATTCATCCGGGGATGAACTACCGGCTCCGGGTTATTATCGGACAAGGTGTCCGGAGGGGGGGGAGATATCATGTCGGAGGTGTCGTGGACATCCGACAAAGATAAGGGGGTGTATCCGGGTTAGTTGAACTATTCCGAACAACTTTCGTGTTCGGAACAAATCCATTCGGATAGTTTAACGGTATCGGGCAAATCATCGGACAGTCGGTCCGGAGGGGGACGGTTCGACGTTCGGTATGCTAGAGGGGTGTGGTGAAGGTATGGGTATAGTATTTGTATTCAGTAATCCGTTCTTAGCAACTTTGGCATGCAAAGTATTTTGATCCGAGCAATTTTTATCGGTACCGGAAATTACCGACAGACAGCCCAGGTGGGGGGTGTCGATGTTCGATGCGTTAGGGGGGTGTGATAGACATACAGATTGCGTATCTAATTTTTTTTTCTGATCAATTTTGATGTATAAAGTTTTTGAATCTGACTTACGGTTTAAAAGATATTAATTTCTGAAGTTTTAAATCAATTTAAATCATTTTTTGGATTTTCTTTATTATTAAAATGCAACATTATCCACAAAGGGTTGACTGGTCAAACCTGACAAAGGGGACCCACCTGTAAGGTTGACTGGTCAGCTGACCAGTGGGTCCCACATGTCAGCCTCTAGCCATTTTATTAAATCTTTAATTTTATTCTAAAAACTACTGGACCCACATGTCATACACAACAACTCATATCAATTCATTTAAATAAATAATCTAACAGTGAGGGTCCACCAGTCAGAGACACATGCTTTATTAAACAGTTTAATTAACCAGGGAATTAAGTTAATGGCCTGGGGCCCACTGGTCAGGGACTCCAGGGGGTTTACTTTGCTAATCACTGATTAGGGCCTAATCCAGCGAGCGGGCCCCATATGTCAATGGGACACCCACGAGAAAACACGGTGGCGCGCCGGCGGTGGCAAACAGTGGCGACGGCGAGGCCCTCGCGGTGCACTCCGGCAGCCAAATCGAACGCGGGCGGGTGGAACCGAACGGGACGAGCTCCGCGCATCCAGGGGAGGCCATGGGAGGTCGTGAGGTGGTCGGAGACAGGGGCAACGGCGAGCGCGGGCGGCAGCCGGGCCACGGCTCCGGCGGGGCTGGTGACCGGAGGGGACAACCGAGGCGTAGGGAGATGGGGAGGGAGTGGGAGCTCACAGAGGTCGTGTAGAGGACCAAAGCGGGCTCGGGGAAGGGGCGGTTGGTCGGAATTTTCCGTCGTCCTCGCCGGGGCAGAGGTTGAAGACGACCCCGATGGCGCGGGTACAGGGCGCCGCAGTTCGATTCGTTGCAGGGGGTGAAGGAGTCAATCACGGGGAGTCTTCTGGAAAGGATGGTGCGTCGCCTCGTCGTCGATGGCCGCGGTGGCGCACGTGCGGCAGCGACGACCTGGGCGCGGGCGAGGTGAGGAAGAAGCAGGAGAGAGGGAGGGGGGATAACGGCGGCGGCTAGGGGGGTTCTAGGGATCCGGAGCGGGCTCGGGGGGTGGCCTCGGGGTACTTGACCCCGCCGGCGGCTCGCCGGATTGCCGCCACGACGACGTCGACGACCGTGGCGCTGCGGATGGCTGCCACGCCATTGAGTGAGCCGGGAAGGGGAGGGAGGGGGGTGCGGGCTGAGCGTTGGGCTTGGCCCAGTGGGGGGAAGAGGAGAGGGGTGGGGTGGGCTCCAGCCCATGGGCGTTAGATTAGGATTCCCCTTTTTTTCATTTCTTTTTCTGTTAAATTTTCTTTTGTACTTGTTTTAAATACTTAGACATTTTTGTTAAGCATGAAAGATGCTCCAAAATTATTGTTGCACTATAAGCCATTGTCACAAAATGTCTTGAGCACAAATAAAATCCTTTAATATTTTAATTAAATATTAAATGATTAAAATGGAATAAACAAGCTACTATTTTGATTGTTCCAATTAATTTAGAGATTAATAAAATCCCCAAATTGATGTGACATGCTCCACTGAATATTAGTGAATTTATATAAGTGGTTTCATAAATTTTTTGGGCAAAGTTTATTTTGCACTTTGGTTTTAATATTCCACCAAAGGAAATATGAGCATTTGATTTTAATTCAACTCAAAGGCAATTGACTTGAGCTTGGAATTGTTTTGATTCATGATGACCAAGATCCATGATCACATTGCATTCAACAGTATTAAAAGGAGAAATTGAATTTGAACTGAACGAAGTTGATCAAAACAAAATTTTGATCCAGGCCATTTTGAGCAAGAGAGATTATCAACAGTGATTAGCAACAGTAATCCTGATTACTGTAGGTGATTACTGTAGCGTGACACCCGGGGTGTTACAACTTTTTATTACAGATTTATATTACCTTGCTTTGCCACACCTATCACCCATATTTTACCATCTCGTCGCCGTATTAATGCACCATACAACTCCTAGTTATATTAGGTGTGTTGGGGACACAAGAGACTTCTTGTATCTTAATTGCAGGGTTACTTGAGAGAGACCATCATCAACCTCTACTTCCCTGAGTTTGATAAACCTTAGGTCATCCACTTGAGGGAAATTGCTGTTGTCCTACAAACCTCTGCGCTGTGAGGCCCAACATACTCTACAAAATAGAAGCGTGCGTAGACATCATCTTCTCGGCACAGAGTTTGGCTAGCAAAGGCTTTGAGAGAACAAAAAATTGATGATGACTTAGATGGAAAGCACATAAAGCATAAACATTAAGTTGAGCATAATACATCAAGTTGTCTTCCTTGTCAACATAACACTTCAAGCATAATAACATAAAGGTTTTGGCTATGTCGCTACTTGAGAAAACATGCATGTTGTCATGACCAAAGCTATGTTTGCCAAAATTTAAATAAAATTTTCAAAGCCATACCTGATATAAGGTCAATACTCCCCATAAGAATCATCATATAAGGTCGATTGCATGAAGATAATATCGAGTGCAGCGAAAGAACCAATAGACTTCTTATTAATATTCCATCATAGAAGACTCCACACTCACGGATACAAGACTCTCCACAAAGGAGTGATAGACCTCAATGCAAACACCTATTTCATATAATAACTTCCCTAGACATGATACGACTCTACTTGACTCTAAAAGACTAAGATAAAGATAAAGATACCGGGCACTCCACCAAGCTTGGAACAAGCTAAGGGGATGCCATTACCCGAGGAGAATCACTCGTCATTCCTGTTCCTGTTGATTCTTCAGACCTCTGATGATACGTCGAAAGGCTTGGTTTTCATCTTCCAAGATCTCCACTTGTACTTTCAGTACACGGAAATCTTCACACAGTTGATTAGTGATGCGGTAAGCTTCAGAGATGGTGGAAGTCATATGTTGATCTTCACGTGAAGGGGCCGTTCCTGAAAGGTTAAGAGAAAGATCGTAATGAGGTTGGACACTCCCCACCATGAGGGAGTTGGTTGATCTTCCTCCTTGTGTTGATGGACCCCCTAGTTGTTGAGCGGTGATAATCTTGACTTCTTCTCTCACGGAGCGCTCCATCTCCGCTTGTCTTGCAGCGATTTCTTCTTCTTTAGCCCAATAAATGTACTAACCTTGGTTGAGATCCTGCCGGACTTGGCGCACACGTCGCCCCAAGAAGTCTTCTCCACTCGAGCCATAGGAAGACATCTCTAAAAATAGCCTTTTGCCCTGGCAAAAAAAACTCGAAAATAAAAAAATACGAAATCGCGAGATACGGTGCCGGGACGATCCGGGCAAATATATAGAAAAAAATTCTGGAATAGAAGGAAGGTAACGAGCCAAAGTGGGGTTGGAGACGGACTCCGGGGTGCCCAGGAGGCCTCCCGGCACGGCCAGGAGGTAGGCCGCGCCAGGGGGCGCCTGGGCCCCCTGGAGCTCCTCTCCGGCTCCGTTTAGGCTTGGAATTTTCCTATTTTTACAAAACTTGTAATATGGAACTTTTATGGCGGTTCACGATGCTTCCTTACCGTAATACATACCTTTTCTTATTCTGTTCCTGCTGGTGTCTGAACAGGGATGCAACATATTCTTCATGAGTTGTTGTGTGTATTAAATTTACATCAACATTGACAGGGTCTCCCGCCATGTAATGCTTCAGTCTTTGCCCATTCACAACTTGAGGTTTGGTGCCATCAAAAGTTAATCTTGATTCCACCGGAGCGGTAGACTTCTTCCAACTGAAATGGCCCTTCCCATCTGTAAAGTAGTTTACCTAGAGAAAACCCGAAATGAGATCTAAATAACAAAACTTTATCACCAACATTAAATTCACGTTTCAGAATCCTTCTATCATGCCACTTCTTTACCTTTTCCTTGAACATTTTAGCACTCTCGTAAGCTTCACTTCTACACTCATCTAGAGAAGTCAAGTTCATGAGACGCTTTTCACCGGCTAACTTTGGGTTAGCATTAAGCTCTCTAACAACCCAGAAAGCTTTGTGTTCTAACTCTCATGGCAAATGGCAAGCCTTTCCATAGACCATATTATAGGGAGACATGGCCATGGGGTTCTTGTAAGCAGTTCTATACGCCAACAAAGCATCTCCTAACTTCTTTGACCAGTCCTTCCTAGAACTATTAAGTGTCTTTTGCAAGATCAACTTGATCTCTCTATTTGTGAGCTCAACTTGCCCACTAGTTTGAGGATGGTACGGTGAAGCAATTCTATGATTGACATCGTGCTTGGCTAAATCTTTTCTAAAACCTCCATGCGTGAAGTGTGATCCTCCATCAGTCATGAGGTACCTTGGTACACCAAACCTAGGAAAAATTACATCTTTGAACATTTTCAAAGATGTCTTGTGATCAACACTCTAGGTGGGGATTGCTTCAACCCATATGGTTACATAATTAACAACTACTAAAATGTGAGTGTACTTGTGTGAGGGAGGAAAAGGACCCATAAAATCAAATCCCCGGAAATGAAAAGGCTCAATCACTAGAGAGTAATTCATAGTCATCTCATTCCTCCTACTAATATTATCAACTCTCTGACACTTATCACGAGATAAAACATACCACCAAATCAAACCATTTGGGAAGCATTTGGCCCTGGTCCCGCCTTAGATAAGGCACGAGCCCCAGGATGCTCTCACTGCCAGTCCAGAGGTGAATTCTATTTAAGGTTGCTAGTCAAGTCATTAAATCCTCACAAACTCAATATGTCCTCAAGCCAATCCCCGTCTACATAGCATAGCAATATATAATCAAATATGAACTAAGGCGACAATGAATACAGGATCAGATCATATGGCTATCCTACCAGGTTTGCAGCATAAATAATATATAATAGTCCTACACATGCATAGGGTGATAAATTGCCTTATACATTCGATGAATTTATTCGCTCTCACGGTCCAAATAAACTCTACTCATCACACTCCAAGAAATCTATCATAAAAGAAAGAACTCAAATAAGCAATCATGCCAAAAGAAAGATTCAAAAGATCAAAAATCAAACACAACAAGGTTTAGCAACAATAACAACCAGGCTTGACACGGTACAAGTGTCGATGTGCTCGAAGGTGATAGGTGGAAGGTAAACTCGAGAGAGTCAACGGATAAAGAATTGTCGATATAAAAGTTCATGACCAAAGGCATTATGAATTCAAGATGAACACCATGCCCATATGAAAGGTATGTGGATACGGCCGATAGGATGTTTCAAATGATCCAATATGCAAAAAGAATCATGTGAAATGAAATACTACAGCGGGTTGAAGTTTGAATTTTATTTAATTTTAAACGGATCAAAAAGTATTTGAATATGGTGGATAAATGATATGGAAAGAAAGTAAATGACATGAATGATCCTATGCAAAAATAATCAAATGAATTGGATCAACGGTATAGAAGATACGACCTCCAGAAGTTTGAATTTGAATTTAATTAAATTCAAATTCAAAAGTGTGCAAATGTGTGGAAAGTTAACTCTATGATAAACTACAAATCACTACGAGAGGGTAGGAAAAAGAATCACCTAATTCTGATACACGGTTTAAATGATACGACTACGAAGATTCTCGGGTGTAAACTTTGAAAAAAACTCATCTATGAATAAAAATAATTTTACCTCACGAACAAGCCCTTGGACGCTATGGGACGAACAACGTGCACTTTAGGTGCTAACCAGTGAATGTTCACCGCTTAAAGAAAAACGAACCGTCGGTTAACCGGAGAAAACCGATGGCAAACCGGTTAACCGGAACCATATATCTGATTCGATCTGGGCCGCCCGTTCGAGATCCAAGGGTGGGGAGGGCATCACCGGCGGCGGAAGCTGGTCAGAGCACTCCAGCGGCTGCGGTGGAGGCTCTCCGACGAGGTGTCACCGGCGGTGGCCGGAGCGGGGTCGAGGGGCGGCTCAGGCGCGTTGCGCGCGTTGGCGGCGGATGTGGCGACGGACCGGTGGCGGCAGGGCGTCGCACGGGGCGACGCGTCGGGCTCCGGCGTCGGGCTCCGGCGATGGCCCGGAGGCGGCACACGATGCGCGACGGCCGACGGCGTCCGACGAGCTTCGGCTTGGGCGGCGCAAGGCGTCCGGCGCGAGCAGCGGCGTGGGGTGGCGGCGTGGGTGGCGGTCGGGCGGGGCGCGCCGACGGCCAGTGGCGTCGCGGTGGCGGCGGTGCTCCGGTGACGGCGGGATCCGGCGGCGGTGAAGCGGGTCCCACTAGGGTTTCTATATTTTTTTGACGAAAAGAAGAAGAGAAAGAATTTTATCTGAAAATTCTATTTATAGGTTGACAATAGAAAAATATATTTTTTATTCCGAATCAAACAGTGCCTGCGGCAAGAAAAAAGGTACTAGGCCGGCTCGCAGCCCAGCTAGGTTAACCCATTTTTTTGATTGGTCAACCGCGTTGAGAAAACATTTTTGAATAATAAAATACTAATTTAAAAAGTGCCACGACAATAAAATAAAATAATAGAATAATATAATATTGCTAGAAATACTTTTCCAGCTATATTGAAATTTTGATAAATCATTTTAATGTAATAAATTTTGTCTGAGCATTATAAAAATCCCTAAAATAATTTTAGAGTAATTTATAATACTCATAACAAATTTCAAAAACTTTCAAACAATATTCTAAATATTTCTCAACCTTATTTAAAGGGGATAAGTCATTTTATATCCTCTCCAATGAATTGCCTTGAATTAAAAAAATTCTTGATTTACAAAATCCAAATAATTATTTAAAATATTTTCGAACTCTTTTAATATATTGGAGGAGTCATATTACCTTCTCTCATTTTATTTTGTTGGATTTGTTTTGAATAATAAATTCCAAAACACCAACGGTGAGTATTAGGGAAAGTCATTTTATTCCCTGTCATTTTAATATTCATTTAAACTCTAAAAGTTTACAATCCGAGTGAAAATCAATCATGTCAAGAAAAACAATCAAATAAAATTAATTTATTAACATTCCACAATTTGGAAAATTTTGGGAGGTTACACAACACTACTATTTCTTTTGAGAGATCCACACTCGTACTCCCACTTGTTTCTTGTACTCCATAGAGATGATTATTTATGCATAATGCTATGTGGGGACCTTCACACTATAGAACTTGGCTTGTATATTCCAATGATGAGCCTCCTCAAAGGAGCTCTAGGTCTTCGTGAGCAAGCAAGTTGGATGCACCCCACTAGTTCCATTGGAGAGCTTTCCGTAGCTCGTATGTGCATCTGTTGCATGGCAATCCCTACTCCTCACATCATATCTATCATTTGGCTTTGTCTCGCCTATGATTGTCCTCATTGATGTGAGCTTTTCACACCTTTTTGTCTTCCTCCTCCACCATCTCTCTCTCTCTTTTCCATACTAAGTTTCAATTTTCTTGCTTACCCTCATCCATTGCATGAGTTCTCAAAATATCGAAAGTGAGTGGATCAATTTGACTTGTACCTGGCTAGTGGTCTGGGGACAAGTCAAGATAGGATTCCAAAGAAGACTAAGTGTGAAACTTTAGTAGATTGAGTTCTCAACCAAAAATACTATGTTTTTCTCTCGTATTCCTATCCCCCACTTCTTGCACGCAAACACCACTTTGGGACATTCGAGTCACGGATAGCGAGAGCTCTTGCACCTATATGTTCTTATGTTGCTTGTTTCCATGCTAATATAGACTCTTGCTTGTTATGAATTGAATTGAATTACATGCCTTGATTTCTTTACATGAAAGTTCTTATATGGTTTGACGAGGGGGTGACCCCACGACTCCTATGGATGGGCCTACCCGGCGTACCCGAAGACAGAAGGCCCACAAAGATGCCGTCTGGGCCCAGCCTTGGCCCACTAGTGGCACCGACATAGGAGTCCACGACTCGTAAGGGAGGTGCAGACCTGCCGTGCGGTACAAGATTAGGGTTAGGAAACCTCATCTATATTCCAAGACGGATTCCCCGAGACCTAGCCTGGTATATAAGGGCTGGGAGGGGAGACGTCGAGATCAACCAATACACGATCTGTAACCCTAGCCTTGTGCGCACTAGCCTTGCCCTTCCCTGTAATCGCATCTCCAAGCAATAATATCGAGCAGGAACGTCTCCTCCTGTTAGCCGACAAGCTATCGTCCAACCTGTGCCTCTCATGACTAACCCAGGGTCCCTGACCATGGGATTTTCTTGGGTTGATCCTCGTAAATTGGCGCCGTCTGTGGGAACTACACAGGTTGGAATTACGATCTCGGAGGTTCCTTCTTCAGCAAGCCACAACTCAAGAGCAAGAACCAGATCCAATCCACTCGGAGAATTCAAGATCACGGAAAAAATCTCTGCCGCTCCATCGAGATCGCTCGGCCTACAGCCGTACTATGGCCGCAACCGAGTCTACCGCCAATGAAGGAAAAATCGACGACCGTAAAGAAAGGAGCAAGTGTTCTACGCAGAGATCCCGATCGACCAACTATAGCACGAAGCAGAGGACCTGTCGACCACTCGACGACCCACCGCCACCCAGGCACCCGCCGCACAACAAGACACCGACTCCGAGCTCGAGATTAGCGATCGTCAAGATCATCGCCAACGAAGAAGAAATCGACAACCTAGAAGACAGGCGCGAGGATTCTACGAAGAGACCCCACTCAACGAGTCGCACTATACAGCTACACGCTCGCCAACCACTCGACGACCCGCCGCCGTGCAGACAGCTGTCGCCCGCCAGGACAGCGACTCTGAGACTCAGACCGGCGAGTACTACGACCCAGATCAAAGGCCAGACGAATTCGCCAACCTTATAAGGAACCAGAATCTGAGCGAGGGAATCGAATAGACCCGCGAGCCCACGAGCACCTGGCGGATCACGCGCAGATCTTTCGAATCTCAAGGAGGAGACGTGTAAGGCCTGATATGCGGTACTGTTCCAGATCTAGATGTTTCCATCCAGATCCGGGGACGAAGCACATATGGGTCCCACCGCGATATATGACGAAGTCATATGCCCCGGATTTCCAACATGATATCACAACATTACAGATACAAGGATACAACATCTCATACAATCGGCATACAACTGCCTTAAATACAATACATCAGCAGAAGGTACATGTCTGGGTACAGACTACAAGCAAATGCCTAATGGCAAAGAGAAAAACATCGATCCCCATCACCACACGGGTCCAGGCCCTCCGCCGGGATCCGCCTAACTAGTCGTCATCGAGTCTCCACGTGAAACATCGATCACCGTACCTGTTGTCGATCAAGAACCCTGAAAAGAGTTTTGGGTAGTATCATGAGTACAGAAGTACTCATCATCCAACTGTAGTGGTCAACTGATCCAGCAAGGACTTTATCACTCGTCATCCTAGGAAAACTAGTAGTTTACGGTAAGGATGGGGTAAGTGGTGAGGTTGCTTCCGCACTAGCATTTATGAAGTGGCTAACGATCTAGAGAGTAAGATAAGAAGCCAAGCATTCGATGAGGAATCGCCTTCAACAAGTCTTGCTATCAACTACTATGCAAACATAACACCTATCCTATCCTTGTCCTCCTCTTCGCATCCCGACGGAGAAGAAGCAGTCAAGGCACACACACATTGATCAAATTATATTAAGATTATCTCAATTGTCGTTGTCTATGAAAAAGGAGTAGGTCTCAAGTCGTCCATAACCGTGGACACGACTTCTCGAAAAGATTTAACCCTGCAGGGGTGTACCAACTGCCCATTACAAGGCTCCGCATGCACGCCCATCTCTATCTGTTGCTACCCATCACAGGCAACCATTTTATGATTTAGTTCCAAGAGATCCGAAAAGACAGGTCCCTCTAACTAACAACGAACAAATCCGGGTGGCCCCCGGGAAGTCGACACCCAATCCAAAAGCCGGCCACGATCTCGGATCGGACTCTTGCGTATGGCCAAGGTCGGGGTTAGCCTCACCTATATAACAGGGGACTTCCCTAGCTCACCAGTGTGGACCAACAAAGGAACTCTGTCTCCGCTGGACTGAGTTGTTTTAAGACCACTGGCTGCAGACCAGTTACGCACACGGTTTCAAATGGTAAATCAGCTTGGGACACCTCTAGAAATGTTTGAAGCTAGGTAGGTAAGAAAAGGGGACCCCATAAAATCCCACACGCGGTTAGGCACGCTCAGTCTTAAAACCAATACCCAGAACTCGGATCCTAGGTGACTCGGATGGAACAAAGCGTCGGGGTGGGATAGCCTAGACCTTCCATCCTTCGTCGAGTATAGTCAACATTATAATAATCATATCATCAACAACAATATAAAAATGTGATAGCCAAAACCAAGGAGTAACAGGTGTAACATCGTAACATCCTAAGCTGCATACTAAGCAGGGGCTGAGCAACGAGCAATAGTAACATAGCAGTACAAGGTTTGCTGGGAAGGGACATGGCTGTATCGGTTTGAAAGAGGCTATAAACATGTGGTAGGATCAAACATCGAACCTAACCTAGACTAGCATGCAAACCGCTGGTTGAAATAGAATGGATCATAAGTAATGTATTGTCCTTGCCTGTTGATAAGTCGGGTTCTGAAGGTGTAGTATATCGCAAGCTCGCATCGTCTCCGAAGGTACCCGCGGAAGCACACAAGACGATAAACACTCGAAAGCAATCAACAAGCAAGCACTCTATTACTATGGGGCAACACAAGATCAAGAGGACAGCACATGACACGGCAACGCGATACGGATCTATCGTCGAGAACGGTTACTAACAGTTTAAGTGGGGTATCGGTCACACACGACGAATACCGCATGTTTACGGAGGTTCAAGTTGCTTAGTTACAGGTGATCAACAAAGGTTGTTAACATGTCAACTCAAGCAAGCATGGCATAGCACACAAACATGTCAAGAGGTGAAGCACAAAGTAAACTATCTATGCTAGTCAATTTAAGCGAGGCACAACCTAAACATGGCATAACACTAAGTACCCCGCGACAATTAAAAGATTTTGTACTGTTCTGTCCTAAACCATATTTTAAGTTGGTTAATAACATCAAACAATAGCATAAACACAAAGTACATGAAAAACTAATCAAGTTACATATAAAGAACACCCCAAACGGAGTTACGGTTAAAAAGATACAAGCAAAACAAGTTACGGGCACAATCTGCCAACATCACGAAGCACACTTTAGAGCAATGCATAAATAGGATAATCAATGCAAACATGCTCACAGATGATATGGAAATAAAGTAGACATGATAGGGAAGGCATGGAAAAAATAATCATGCAAATAGGCATCATATATCAAAAGATATTAAGCATGCAACATGGCATCGGAACGTTACAGACTTAGAGAAAAACAGAGGTGGCTGTCAAAAACATTAGCATAGCAACTTTGAATCTCAATAACTATATGACCAGCAAGCATATCATGACAATTCAATACATATAATGGAAGTAGACATGATGCTTAACAATATGCAATTGGAATCACTCAATTCCGATAAACGGTCGCGACACACTCGTCGACTAAAGTTGCAACAAAATAACAGTTTTCAGCATGGTTTTCAAAGAACAAACAATAGCAATTGCAATTTGGTTAAATTGAAATTCATATATGGAGTTTGAATTTGCATTTCAAATGCAATACCCTTCATTTAAATTGAATTTGCTACAAACCAGTACCATTCACATCATGGACAACATTATCATGTGCTTGTGCATTTATATTCGATGTTGGCCCCCTTTGTTGATGATTGTGCCGGTAACAGTGCCTCCAAGAATATGATCACCCCCGAAGAAGAAGACCACCATTAAGACCCGTGTATCGTCAGCAAGGCAAGCAAACCCCATTGATCATGTCTATAAAATCCCACTTCCCTCTCAGTCTCGCTTATGCATGTTTAGGAGATCACCTTGGTATCGATTATACCGCATAGTTGAACCCATATCCGATGCATGACCTATCATCTTGTCACAGTAGTAAGAAAACCACAATCCTAGCTGACATAGGAGTTGATTGTTATCATGTGGCCCCTGCAACTGTTACTGCTTATTTCATGCTTAGAGTTTACAATGAGGATGCTTTTGATGTCAGTCGGGAAGATAGTGAACATAGTGTTGATGAAAGTGAAACTGTGTTGGTGAATCTACCCTAATACAAGGTGAACGATGAGAGGCTTCGTAGGAGTACACAGTGGGTTGTCTCGTTGAACACCGCCTTAAACACCGAGTTCTTGTATGGTAATCCAAGACAAAGAGTACAACCAAACATTGGGCTCACTGACCCCTCTCGGCCTAGTACCTTGATCCGTGTTGACGTCCAGGAGTCACATTAGTCCGGGCTTTCCATTTGGCATATGCATATAAAAGAATGGATGAAAGGTTGCATCATATAGATATGTGGGTGGATCTGTGAGACAGTGAAACCATCTTCTCGGATGTCGTCTCGGTTGCCTACATTGTCTGAGTCCGTATCGTTGATCCGACCGGGCTCTCGAGCGGGATCTACCTCAGATAGTCGACTCCTGGAATAGATCGGTTGTGAGCGAAGTGTCGTGGTGAACATCCTCGCCGACACCCCTTGAATGGTGACGAGACCTGGCGGTAACTGATGGTCATGTATGTGTAGTTTACACCCTGGCAAGGTTAACAAAACTATTCGAATAGCCGCGTCCGCGGTTAAGGACTACTTGGAACCTGTACCTGATTATTAGACAACTTGAATGGATACTCTAAAACTCGCAAGATAAGCGTGAGTGCTATGGTGTGCTTCGTCGTGGGGAAGTCAAGGAAGTATCCATAGTGGTGTATTGGTTGGAGACTTGGTAGTGGAATCGTGTACGCTTCTTACCTCAAGTCTGGTACTCGTAGTTCAGGACTAGCCAAGTCAAAGCTGGCACTTCTGCATGATGGAACCCCACCTCTCTTTACCTTGAAACTTGAGCATAAGTAGTTTAGTTCTAATGTAAGTCTTGCTGAGTACGAATTTGTACTCATGTTTGCTTATTCTATGTTCTAGATGGAAACCCAGACCCCGATGGAGTCACCTTCCTGAAGCTCGACGTTGACTAAGCTAGTATAGTTCCAGACAGCAGTCTGGTCCCTCGTGGAAGGGCATGTATGTTGAACAAGGCTTCTCTAAGCCATTTGTTAAACTTGTCTGTACTCAGACCTAATTTTCTTCCGTTGTATGATGTAATGATGATCACAGACATGTGATCTTTGTATGCTCTATGTGTAAGTCAATAAAGATACACTTTGTAGAGTTATGTGATGATACCTGCTGTTCATACTAGACATGTGTGCTGCGTGTATGATTATAACATGCATGTTTTAGTATGGGTTTTTTAGACCTTAGTTGTGATCATGATGGCGGTCTTTTATACACCAAGTGGCCCTTATATGTGCGCAGCTTGGGGCATCGCGATGCGATTGCTCGTGACTCTGTCACGTGCACTCTTTGTTGTATGATCGAGCCCGCCCTAGACCCCGACTAAGTGATCGGGCTGGAGTCTGTTTATGTAAGAGTTATGATTCAATCGATAACATGGTTGAGGCGACTTGTCTATGAGTATGGGGTTTCACCACTCATAATCATTTAGACTTGTGAGCGGGCGATGAGGACCCATCTCAGTTGATCATCCGGCCTAGATGGGATGCCCCTGACGTACGATGCTTTCCGAGAGTGTTCTATGCTTGGCCTTGTCTGCTTAGACAAGTGGGTACGGCTCTCGGCTCTCCATGTGATTGAGTTGTGACTGGAATTACATACGCATATTCCGGGTCCCGACAGACTTGGTATCATAGCAGGACTGTCTGTAGGATTATTCAACCCTTCGTCGAAGTCGAGTCTAGCATTCTATAGTTATATAGTTACTTGGGTATAAAGGGAACAACGTAAGGCTTCTTTTTCTCCTTACCCTCATCGATCTAAGTTCTGAGTCACCCTCATCTTATTCTATGGGAAGATAGGACTAGGCTCATCTATGTCTGACTAGAACATCCTGTTGATTGCTTCTTTATAGCCGTAGGATTGTTGTGGTTGTCCAGAGTCTTCGTTATGTTGAGTTCCTCGAAGAAGTTCTGTCCAATTTCTTCGAGGTTGTTTCATTTTCTATCCCGGTGTAGCCGTTATGCTGCCCGATTTATTCCGTGTTTCTAGGAATCTTTGCCTTCTCGTTATAATCTTTTCCGTCTTCATCATGTCCTCTTATCTTTGATTCCATCATACAACCTGTTCTGACTGTTGATCTTTATCACATAGGATGTCAGGTGGAACTCGTAATGCTGTTCTTCGGAATCGAGACCGTGTTCGGAATCGAAATGATGATGAACCTCCACCACCGCCTTCTGCGGCGGAAATCATGATGGAAGCTGAGCGGAATAGACGTGATCAAACAAGCCTTTTGGAGCTCGTCGAGCAGAATACCGCTCGTCAGCGTAATGTGGTTGTCGGCATTCAGGATTTCATCCTCCTCAAGCCACCGGTATTCCGATGTTCTTTTGAGCCCCTTGAAGCTGAGGATTGGCTCCGTTCCATCGAGCGTAAGCTTGATACTGCACATGTTGCTCCCGATGACCGAGTTATTTTCGCGGTATACTTCCTGGAAGGTGCTGCTCTTCAATGGTGGGAGAACTATGTTGCTATGCAGCCAGATAGTCACGTAGTGACTTGGCAGGAGTTTTGTGTTGTCTTTCGAGGGTACCACATTCTGGATAAGTTAATGGAGCGCAAGAAGGAAGAGTTCTGCGAACTGACTCAAGGAGAGATGTCCATTCATGAGTATGTGAGAGAGTTCAACCGTCTTGCTCGATATGCCCAAGATGAGATCACCACCGATGCCAGAAAGTAGGCAAGGTTCCGTAAAGAACATAGCCCCATCCTTCGTCATGATCTCAACCTCCTTGAATTTTCCACCTTTGAGGATTTAGTCAACGGATCCTTCAAAGCTGAGCATGGCAATGAAGTGTTCGAAGAGTCCCGCAAGCATGCTCTTGAGCTTGCTCCTTCAAGTTCAGCCCCTCAGAAACGCAGAATTTGGATTCCAACTAGTGCCATACCTCCAAACCTTCTTCAGAGGCCACCATCCAATTTATGCCATCCACCTCAACACGTTATTCCACCCCGGAATGATGTTGTGCAACCAAGTAACCCCACTCCCAGCAATTCGGGCAGGGTGTGTTTCACGTGTGGTCTGACAGGCCATCACTTCCGACAATGCCCTACAGTGTTTGTGTCACCCCGTCGACCTAGTCATAAGCCTTCAAAGAAATCCACCACCAAAACCATCCCAGCAAAGCTTTCAGCCACAAGTAGTGGATATGTGAACCAAATCTCAGTTGAGGAAACCACTGCTACTTCTAACGTCATCCTTGCCACACTCCAAGTCAATCATGTTCCCGCCTCCGTTCTTTTCGATCCAGGAGCTTCTCATTCATTCATGTCGGAGTGTTATGCACTTCTTCATGAGTTCCCCTTTAAAGAAATGTTTTCTCCAATGATAATTCAAAATCTTGGTTCAAAGTGGAAAACTAATAGAGTAAGCCATGGCAATCAAATTGCAATTGAGGGTTTAGTATTCCTTGCTTCTCTTATAGCCCTCAAGTCTTCAGACATTGATGTCATCCTAGGAATGGATTGGTTATCAAGACAGAATGCTTTCCTTGATTGTAAATCCATGTCAGTAAAACTCACCCATCCTTCAGGCCAGACAATTGACTACACCTCACCCAGTTCTAGAACTCAGATGCATACTTTGAATGTGCTTCCCCTTCCTGACCTTGAAGATATTCCGGTGGTTCGTGACTTCCCGGATGTCTTTCCCGAAGAACTTCCAGGGATGCCCCCGGACAGATGTGTAGAATTCATCGTAGATTTTATGCCAGGCACAACCCCAATTTCCAGACGCCCATACAAAATGGCCCCACGTGAGTTAGCTGGGCTGAAAATCCAACTTGAAGCTTTGTTGGCAAAAGGCTTCATCCACCCTAGCTCATCGCCATGGGGTTGCCCCGTCCCTGTTCGTAACGATGAAAGATGGAACAGAAAGGATGTGCGTAGATTATCGCCCGCTAAATCTAGCGACGATAAAGAACAAGTACCCACTGCCCAGGATCAATGATCTTTATGATCAACATGCTGGATCCTCGGTCTTCTCCAAGATGGATTTGAGATTAGGCTATCATCAAATCAAGATCCGAAACGAGGGCGTTCCCAAGACGGCTTTCACTACTCGTTATGGTCTTTACGAGTTCACCGTCATGTCCTTCGGCCTAACCAATGCCCTGCTACTTTTTCACGCATGATGAACTCGATCTTCATGGAGTATTTGGAAAAGTTCGTCGTGGTTTACCTCGATGGCATCCTGATATATTCGAAGAACGAAGAAGAACATGCCGAGCATCTTAGGATGGTATTGATGAAACTTAGAGAGCATGGAATGTATGCTAAATTCTCCAAGTGTGAATTTTGGCTACCAGAAGTGACCTACTTAGGCCACGTGATTTCTGCAAAAGGCATTGCTGTGAATCCCGAGAGAGTTCCGGCCGTCCTTGACTGGACTCCACCTGAATCGGTTAAGCAAGTTAGGAGTTTTCTTGGCTTAGCAAGCTATTTCCGCCGCTTCGTCGAGAACTTTTCTAAAGTTGCAAAGCCTCTAACTGAACTCCTCAAGAAAGATAAGAAATTCCAATGGACTTCCAAGTTCGAGGAAAGCTTTCAAGAGCTAAAAAGAAGATTGACTTCTGCACTCGTACTTGCGCCTCCAGACACCAAAAAGGATTTCGAGATCTTTTGTGATGCTTCACGGCAAGGGTTAGGATGCATACTTATTGTAAGGCCCGAAATGCGGTACTGTTCCAGATCTAGATGTTTCCATCCAGATCCGGGGACGAAGCACATATCGGTCCCACCGCGACATATGACAAAGTCCTATGCCCCGGATTTCCAACATGATATCACAACATTACAGATATAAGGATACAACATCTCATACAATCGGCATACATCTGCCTCAAATACAATACAACAGCGGAAGATACATGTCTGAGTACAGACTACAATCAAATGCCTACTGGCGAAATAAAATCATCGATCCCCATAACCACACGGGTCCAGGCCCTCCGCCGGGATCCGCCTAACTAGTCGTCGTCAAGTCTCCACGCGAAACGTCGATCACCATACCTGTTGTCGATCAAGAACCCGTAAAAGAATTTGGGGGTAGTATCATGAGTACAGAAGTACTCAGCATCCAACTGTAGTGGTCATCTGACCCAGCAAGGAATTCATCACTCGTCAATTTAGGACAACTAGTAGTTTACGGTAAGGATGGGATAAGTGGTGAGGTTGCTGGTGCACTAGCATTTATGAAGTGGCTAACAGTCTAGAGAGTAAGATAAGAAGCGAAGCATTCGATGAGGAATCGCCTCCAACAAGTCTGCTATCCACCTACTATGCAAACATAACACTTGTCCTATCCTTGTCCTCCTCTTCGCATCCCGACGAAGAAGAAGCCGTCAAGGCACACACACGTTGATCAAGTTATATTAAAATTATCTCAGTTGTTGTTGTCTATGAACAAGGAGTAGGTCTCAAGTCGTCCATAACCGTGGACACGGCTTCTCGAAAATATTTAACCCTGTAGGGGTGTACCAACTGCCCATTACAAGGCTCCGCACGCACGCCCATCTCTCTCAGTTGCTACCCATCACAGGCAACCATTTTATGATTTAGTTCCAAGAGATCCAGAACGACAGGTCCCTCTAACTAACAACGCGCAAATCCGGGTGGCCCCCAGTGAGTCGACATCCAACTCAAAAGTCGGCCGCACTCTCGAATCGGCCTCTACCGTCTGGACGAGGTCGGGTTAGCTACCCAAACAGATGTTGGCAGCCCCCTAGCTTCCAAGTGTGGACCAACAAAGGAACTATGCCTCCGCTGGCCCGAGTTGTTTGAAAATCTTTGAGGTCGACACTCGCACACACACGTTTGCAAAAGGTAAAACCAGCTTGGGCCACCACTAGAAATTTTTGAAGCTAGATAGGTAAGAAAAGGGGACCCCATAAAAACCCACACGCGGTTAGGCACGCTCAGTCTTAAAACCAATACCCGGAACTCAGATCCTAAGTGACTCGAATGGAACAAAGCCTCGGGGCGGGGTAGCCTAGACCTTCCATCCTTCGTCGAATATAGTCAACATTTATAATAACCATATCATCAAGAACAATATAATAATGTGATAACCCCAAACCAAGGAGTAACAGGGTAACATCGTAGCATCCTAAGCATGCATACTAAGCAGGGGCTAAGAAACGAGCAATAGTAACATAGCAGTACAAGGTTTGCTGGGAGGGGACATGGCTGTATCGGTTTGAAAGAGGCTGTAAACATGTGGTAGGATCAAACATCGAACCTAACCTAGACTAGCATGCAAACCGCTGGTTGAAATAGAATGGATCATAAGTAATGTAGAGTCCTTGCCTGTTGATAAGTCGGGTTCCAAAGGTGTAGTTGATCGCAAGCTCGCATCGTCTCCGAGAGGTACCCGCGGAAGCACACAAGACGGTAAACACTGGAAGCAATCAACGAGCAAGCATCTCTTACTACGAAGCAAACACGAGAAAGCATCAACAAGAAGGCAACACGAGACATCGCACCTACCGTCGAGAGCGGTTACTAACAGGTTAAGTGGAGTACTCGTCACACACGACGATACCGCACATTTAGAAAGGTTCAAGTTGTTTAGCTACAGGTGATCAACAAAGTTTGTTAACATGGCAACTCAAGCAAGCATGGCATAGCACACAAACATGGCAAGAGGTGAAGCACAAAATAAACTATCTACGCTAGTCAATTTAAGTGAGGCACAACCTAACATGGCATACACTAAGTGCCGCACGACAATTTAAAGATTTGGTACTGTTCTGTACTAAAAAATATTTTAGGTTGTTTAACAGCAGCAAACAATATCATAAACACAAAGTACACGAAAAACTAATCAAGTTACATATAAAGGACACCCCAAACGGAGTTACGGTTAAAGAGATATAACCAAAACAAGTTACGGGCACAATCTGCCAACATCACGAAGCACACTTTAGAGCAATGCAAACATGCTCACAAATGATATGAAATTAAACTAGACATGACAGGGAAGGCATGGAAAGAATAATCATGCAAAAAGACATCACGGATCAAAAGATATTAAGCATGCAACATGGCACCGGAACGTTACAGACTTAGAGAAAAACAGAGGTAGCTGTCAACAACAACAACATAGCAACTTTGGAGCTCAATAAATATATGATCAGCAAGCATATCATGACAATGCAATACATATAATGAAATTAGACATGATGCTTAACAATATTCAATTGGAATCACTCAATTCCAATAAACGGTCGCGACACACTCGTCGACCGAAGTTGCAACAAAATATAAACAGCAGCACACTAACACCAGGGTAGCTACTTTGGAGCAAGATACACTCATGATGCAGCAAACAATTTTGGCATGTGAATGCATAAAACTGAAGTAGAAACAATGCTTAACGCAACGCAAAAGGAATCACTCAAATCCGACGTACGGTTGCGAAGCAACCGTCGCCCGAAGTTTCAACAAATTAACAGTTTCCGCAAGTTTAACAGCAGCAGTTGCAATTAACGATCTGATGCCCTGTTTAGCACACAATTACACAATCAAGATGACCTCAAACGGAAAAACTTTCTACAGACGAATGCTAGAGCACGCAAAACTGAGCAACTTTCGTTTTGGGGGCACGTTCATCGGAGCTACGGTTTGATCGCTAACTTCATCGCAAAAACAGATCAGCGCACAGTTTACTCCAGACTTAGTGAAATTGAGGTACTGGAAAAATAAAATAAAATAAAATAAAAAGAACAGAAAAAAAGGAACGGGCTCTCACCATGGGCCGAGGCCCATCAGGCTAGAGGAGAGGCCAGCCTGGCTGGGGCGCTGGGGCCTGCTTGGGCTGGCCGGCCCACACGGGCACGGGCGTGGGAGGCGCTGGATCGGGATCCCGATCCCGACCCCGGCGAGGCAGGCGGCGCGGCGGCCGGCCACCGGAGCAGGGCGGCACGTAGGGGTTCCAGGAGCGGCGGGTCGGGTGCGGGAGGGGCGCCGGGAGGACGCGGCGGCCCGACCTGGACGTCCCCGGGCGACGCAGCAAGGAGACCAGGGCGGCTCCGGCCATGGCGCCACCGGCGGACGGCGGCGGCTTCCGCTGCGAACTGCAAGGAGGAGGGAGGCGGAGGTGAGAGAGGGAACAGGGAGGAGAAGGTGCGAGGGGAAGGAGGAGGTGGACGGGCGCGGCTGCTGCGGGCGGCTTGCTCGCCGGAGGTGGCGCGCGGCTCCACGGCATGGAGGCGGCGGCGGCATGGAGAGAGACAGAGGAGAGAGGAGGCCGGTTGGGTGGATGTGGGCCGTTGGATCGGACGATCCAATGGTCCAGATCGCAGGGAGGCTAAAATTTGGGCAAAAATGGGAAAATTGCGAAAATTGGTGCTATTGTGAGGGGGGTGGCTGCAATTTTGTGGATAGGGAAACCCTAGAAAGGGGTGGGAGTGTGGTGTTCTTTATATTGCCCAGGTGGCTGGTAGTTTTCAAAAACATCTCCGGTTTTTCTCTCGCGCGCGCGGTGCTTACGTTTCTGACCGCCGGGGGTCCGCAGTACCTCCGATTCGGGTAAAACTTCGAACTACGCGATCAGCGCGTGGAGCCGGCGGCGTTCACCTCGCGCTGGAACCGTTCTGAGAACACTTTCCAGCGCGCTATAAAAATATCCCGTTTAATTATTAAACGGGGTTTTCGTTCCGTTGGCTTTGGCTGGTCTCGTGCGGTTTTCGCGACGGTGATCGGGTGAAACCCATTGTCGCAAAGGTCGAGTGTCAGGGTGGCAAGGGTCCGTCTCCGTCCGATACGAGATAAGAGGTGGAAAAATAATCTCTGATCGATAAATCGGGGATGCAAACACCGCAAACACGTCGAACTTCGGTTGAGATAAATTTCCGCAGAGAGATGGTAACGTCGGAAAATGAATCCACCAGTGTCAAAAGGAAGAACGACAACTAAAACCTGGTCAAAGGGATAGTGCTTTTCGACGCAAGTCGTGAAAACACCGGGCAAAAAGGAGGGAGGGCAAAGCACGACCCAGATGATATCCGAAACTAGAGAAGCTAAAGGTACTAGAGGAATTCCCACCTGAGCTCGGAATCGAGACAATACGCTGCAAGCCAGGCATTGTAACGGTTCCGATACTCCACACTCATCAAGATCCTAGAGTTTGAAAGGGGATAAGGCGAGAGTTAAAACACTTATGACACTTTTCCTGACCAGAGCAAGGGTAAGGAGTAAAAAGATCCGTACTCTCCGATAACTAACTTAGTAACTACAAAATAGTTTTTCTCTAGACTCGACTTCGGCCAGAGAGGGGATCCTACGGTCGGTAAGGCTCGGATACCAAGTTGTAAGGCCCGATATGCGGTACTGTTCCAGATCTAGATGTTTCCATCCAGATCCGGAGACGAAGCCCATATCGGTCCCACCGCGACATAAGACAAAGTCATATGCCCCGTATTTCCAACATGATATCACAACATTACAGATATAAGGATACAACATCTCATACAATCGGCATAGAACTGCCTCAAATACAATACAACAGCGGAAGATACATGTCTGAGTACAAGCTACAATCAAATGCCTACTGGCAAAATAAAATCATCGATCCCCATAACCACACGGGTTCAGGCCCTCCGCCGGGATCCTCCTAACTAGTCATCGTCGAGTCTCCACGCGAAACGTTGATCACCATACCTGTTGTCAATCAAGAACCCTGAAAAGAGTTTGGGGGTAGTATCATGAGTACAGAAGTACTCAGCATCCAATTGTAGTGGTCATCTGACCCAGCAAGGACTTCATCACTCGTCATTCTAGGACAACTAGTAGTTTACAGTAAGGATGGGATAAGTGGTGAGGTTGCTTCCGCACTAGCATTTATGAAGTGGCTAACGGTCTAGAGAGTAAGATAAGAAGCCAAGCATTCGATGAGGAATCGCCTCCAACAAGTCTGCTATCCACCTACTACGCAAACATAACACCTATCCTATCCTTGTCCTCCTCTTCGCATCCCGACGAAGAAGAAGCAGTCAAGGCACACACACGTTGATCAAGTTATATTAAAATTATCTCTGTTGTTGTTGTCTATGAACAAGGAGTAGGTATCAAGTCGTCCATAACCGTGGACACGGCTTCTCGAAAAGATTTAACCCTGCAGGGGTGTACCAACTGCCCATCACAAGGCTCCGCACGCACGCCCAACTCTCTCAGTTGCGACCAATCACAGGCAACCATTTTATGATTTAGTTCCAAGAGATCCGTAACGACAGGTCCCTCTAACTAACAACGCCCAAATCCGGGTGGCCCCCGGTGAGTCGACATCCAAGTCAAAAGCCGGCCGCGCTCTCGAATCAGCCTCTACCGTCTGGACGAGGTCGGGTTAGCTACCCAAACAGATGTGGGAAGCTGATAAGTCAAAATGTATCGATAATTTCTGCTTGCTCCATGCATGTTTTGTGTGATATTGCTATGATCTAGATACACTTTCATACATTTTTTATCATATTTGGACTAACCTATTAACTCAGTGAACCCCAGTGCCAGTTCCTGTTTTCTGCTGTTTTTCTATTTCAGTTTTCCCCCATATAAAAAGTGCTAGAAAAATTCGGGAAAATTCAGATAAAAAATCAGCGTGACGGAAGCTTCGAGAAGAGCCCGCGAGGGGCCAGAGGGGTGCCAGGGGGGCCCAGGAGGCCACCCGGCGCGGCCCCACCCCTGGCCCACCTCTGGTTGCCCCCCTTCGCCTATTTATCCCCCGTCACGGGAAAACTCCAGAACGAGAACCCTATTCCGCGAACTTGCCTTTGTTCCGCCGCCGCCGCGCTTGCAAGAGAGTCTCCTCTCCACCATGGATGCTCCCCGGATGTCTCGTGAGTAGTTTTCCTTGGACCATGGGTCCGTGATCAGTAGCTATGTGATGTTCTCCTCCCCTCTTTGATCTTCATTGTTTAGACCTCGTAAGTTGCCCTACATGATCGAGGCACCTTTGTAATATTTCTGCTATTGCTATGTTGATTTTGATCGGATCTGATGGATTATGAGATTATGTTCAGATTGTGATAGAGTAATATATTTGGTTCTTATCTCTTGTATTTTTGTTCCTAAGTAATTCTTGCATGCTCTCCGTTGCTGTTTATTGCTTTGGCCAAGTAGTAGGTAGTGACTCCAAGAGGGAGCGTTGTGCTAGATTGTAGGTTCATGCCTCCCCGATGACATGCTTGAGTGACAGAAACATGAGTCTAGGGGATGTGCTGTTGCCACAAGGGGGAAAACAACGGTGCTTGTAACCGTAGTTGCAAGGATTGTTTACTTTACGCAAAGTTCTTTTTAATGCAGTTGTCTATTGCTTTGGGTTTACACTTTGGGTGGGGCTCGCAACTTAATACCAGCGAGATGTTCTGGATAGATATCTCTAGGTGGATGATTAGTAGTAGATGCAGATGGATTTCGGTCTACTTACTTTGGCGTACTGCCCGTTCTTTTGAACCTCTTCCTTTCTTTTGTAGCATAGTTAGCATTGCGGTGCGTTCATAATCCTGTCAATTTCCTTTCTGTAATTTGTTTACCTCGCATAGCAATTTTTATCGTCTTTTGGGAGAGATACATGACTAGCGAACATCACGTATCCTGGTCCATATCCTCATTATTGTTTCCAAGCTATATTTACTTTTCTTCATTTACTTTCAAGTTGCTATCATTATCCCCTTGCGTTTTATCATTTGTGAACAACAAGACCGGAGAGATTGACAACCTCTCTGAACTTCGTTGGGAACAAAGTTATTTGTGTCTGTGTGCAGGTCCGCGTCAGTTGCTCCGCTGACACCTACTTATCATCTCTGGAGTCCTACTGGAGACAAACCTTGGTATCTTTACTGAGGGTAAACTCGCCGTTGTACCGCATCACGCCTTCCACTTGGGGCCTACCAAAGAAGGGCGAGAAGCCAATTAGCAAGAGTAATTTCTGGCGCCGTTTCCGGGGACTCCAAGTGCTAAGATAGGGGAGTTGCACACTACCCTTTACCTTTGTTTTTTAGTCTTGTTAGTTTAACTTTCAGTTTTTATCTTTGTGTCTTTTATCAAAATTTACAAAAAAACCTTTTTATCTTGCTAGATTTCATTATGTCTGGTCCTTCTTCCTTTGTTGAGACAGAGGTTCTCACCTTTAAACAAAAAGGTGGAGAAAGTTTAAAAGATGCTTGGTATAGAATTAATGATGTTCTGTTTTTCACAGATTATGCCACGTTTTGTCTCTCCTTACTTTTGCAAACCTTAAGCTTGCTTTTTCTTTGCAAAAACTTTTTGGCACTCTTGAGAAACAGTAGCTCTTCAAGATTATCTTTATATGCAGTGAAGAAAAATTATTTATTAAGGGTACTAACCTCTCTAATCAGCTTATGATGAGTTATGTATGAAGGGAGTTTTCAAGTGTGCGTTGGAAGATGATGAAAGAAGATCCAGGAGTGTCAGGCGCTCAAGCTTGGGGATGCCCCCATGCATCCCCAATAAATATTCAAGGAGACTCAAGCGTCTAAGCTTGGGGATGCCCCCGTGCATCCCCTTCTCCATCAACAATCATCAGTTCATCCTTTGTATCACTATATATTTATCACTTCATGCGTCCAAAACGTATCGATAATTTCTGCTTGCTCCATGCATGTTTTGTGTGATATTGCTATGATCTAGATACACTTTCATACATTTTTTATCATATTTGGACTAACCTATTAACTCAGTGCACCCCAGTGCCAGTTCCTGTTTTCTGCTGTTTTTCTATTTCACTTTTCCCCCATATAAAAAGTGCTAGAAAAATTCGGGAAAATTCAGATAAAAAATCAGCGTGACGGAAGCTTCAAGAAGATCCCGGGAGGGGCCAGAGGGGGCCCAGGCGGCCACCCGGCGCGGCCCCACCCCTGGCCGCGCCAGGGGGGCGCCTGGGGCCCCTGGCCCACCTCTGGCTGCCCCCCTTCGTCTATTTATCCCCCGTCACGGGAAAACTCCAGAACGAAAACCCTACTCCGCGAACTCGCCTGTGTTCGGCCGCCGCCGCGCTTCCAAGATCGGGAGCACCAGAAGACCTCTTCCCGGCACTCTGCCGGAGGGAGGATTGACCTCCAGGAGTCTCCTCTCCACCATGGATGCTCCCCGGATGTCTCGTGAGTAGTTTTCCTTGGACCATGGGTCCGTGATCAGTAGCTATGTGATGTTCTCCTCTCCTCTTTGATCTTCATTGTTTAGACCTCGTGAGCTGCCCTACATGATCGAGGCACCTTTGTAATATTTCTGCTATTGCTATGTTGAGTTTGATCGGATCTGATGGATTATGAGATTATGTTCAGATTGTGATAGAGTAATATATTTGGTTCTTCTCTCTTGTATTTTTGTTCCTAAGTAATTCTTACATGCTCTCCGTTGCTGTTTATTTCTTTGGCCAAGTAGTAGGTAGTGACTCCAAGAGGGAGCGTTGTGCTAGATTCTGGGTTCATGCCTCCCCGATGACATGCTTGAGTGACAGAAACATGAGTCTAGGGGATGTGTTGTTGCCACAAGAGGGAAAACAATGGTGCTTGTAACCGCGGTTGCAAGGATTGTTTACTTTACGCAAAGTTCTTTTTAATGCAGTTGTCTGTTGCTTTGGGTTTACACTTTGCGTGGGGCTCGCAACTTAATACCAGCGAGATGTTCTCGATAGATATCTCAAGGTGGATGATTAGTAGTAGATGCAGATGGATTTCGGTCTACTTACTTTGGCGTATTGCCCGTGCTTTTGAACCTCTTCCTTTCTTTTGTAGCATAGTTAGCATTGCGGTGCGTTCATAATCCTGTCAATTTCCTTTCTGTAATTTGTTTACCTCGCATAGCAATATTTATCGTCTTTTGGGAGAGATACATCACTAGCGAACATCACGTATCCCGTTCCATATCCTCATTATTGTTTCCAAGATATATTTACTTATCTGCATTTACTTTCAAGTTGCTATCATTATCCCCTTGCGTTTTATCATTTGTGAACAACAAGACCGGAGAGATTAACAACCTCTCTGAACTTCGTTGGGAACAAAGTTATCTGTGTCTGTGTGCAGGTCCGCGTCAGTTGCGCCGCTGACACCTACTTATCATCTCTGGAGTCCTACTGGAGACAAACCTTGGTATCTTTACTGAGGGAAAACTCGCCGCTGTACCGCATAACGCCTTCCACTTGGGGCCTACCAACAAAGGGCGAGAAGCCAATTAGCAGCAGCCCCCTAGCTTCCAGGTGTGGACGAACAAAGGAACTATGTCTCCGCTGGCCCGAGTTGTTTGAAAATCTGCGAGGTCGACACTCGCACACACATGTTTGCAAAAGGTAAAACCAGCTTGGGGCACCACTAGAAATGTTTGAAGCTAGATAGGTAAGAAAAGGGGACCCCATAAAATCCCACACGCGGTTAGGCACGCTCAGTCTTAAAACCAATACCCGGAACTCGGATCCTAAGTGACTCGAATGGAACAAAGCGTCGGGGCGGGGTAGCCTAGACCTTCAACCTTCGTCGAATATAGTCAACATTTATAATAATCATATCAACAACAACAATATAATAATGTGATAACCCCAAACCAAGGAGTAACAGGGTAACATCGTAGCATCCTAAGCATGCACACTAAGAAGGGGCTAAGCAACGAGCAATAGTAACATAGAAGTACAAGGTTTGCTGGGAGGGGACATGGCTGTATCGGTTTGAAAGAAGTTGTAAACATGTGGTAGGATCAAAAATCGAACCTAACCTAGACTAGCATGCAAACCGCTGGTTGAAATAGAATGGATCATAAGTAATGTATAGTCCTTGCCTGTTCATAAGTCGGGTTCCGAAGGTGTAGTTGATCACAAGCTCGCATCGTCTCCGAGAGGTACCCGCGGAAGCACACAAGACGGTAAACACTGGAAGCAATCAACGAGCAAGCATATATTACTACGAAGCAAACACGAGCAAGCATCTATTACTATGAAGCAAACACGAGCAAGCATCAACAGGAAGGAAACATGAGACATCGCACCTACCGTCGAGAGAGGTTACTAACAGGTTAAGTGGAGTACTCGTCACACACGACGATACCGCACATTTAGAAAGGTTCAAGTTGTTTAGCTACAGGTGATCAACAAAGTTTGTTAACATGGCAACTCAAGCAAGCATGGAATATCACACAAACATGGCAAGAGGTGAAGCACAAAATAAACTATCTACGCTAGTCAATTTAAGTGAGGCACAACCTAAACATGGCATACACTAAGTGTCGCACGACAATTTAAAGATTTGGTATTGTTCTGTCCTAAACCATATTTTAGGTTGTTTAACAGCAGCAAACAATATCATAAACACAAAGTACACGAAAAACTAATCAAGTTACATATAAAGAACACCCCAAACGGAGTTACGGTTAAAGAGATATAACCAAAACAAGTTACGGGCACAATCTGCCAACATCACGAAGCACACTTTAGAGCAATGCATAAACAGGATAATCAATGCAAACATGCTCACAAATGATATGAAATTACAGTAGACATGACAGGGAAGGCATGGCAAAAAGAATCATGCAAAAATACATCACGGATCAAAAGATATTAAGCATGCAACATGGCACCGGAACGTTATAGACTTGAGAAAAACAGAGGTAGCTGTCAACAACAGCAGCATAGTAACTTTGGAGCTCAATAACTATATGACCAGCAATCATATCATGACAATGCAACACATATAATGAAAGTAGACATGATGCTTAACAATATGAAATTGGAATCACTCAAT
The DNA here is from genome assembly GCA_950022295.1 of Bromus sterilis. Taxonomy (NCBI): domain Eukaryota; kingdom Viridiplantae; phylum Streptophyta; class Magnoliopsida; order Poales; family Poaceae; genus Bromus; species Bromus sterilis. The sequence goes on along the minus strand of OX465596.1, from coordinate 336,743,401 downwards.
TCCGATAAGCGGTCGCGACACACTCGTCGACCGAAGTTGCAACAAAATATAAACAGCAACACACTAATAGCAGGGTAGCTACTTTGGAGCAAGATACACTCATGATGCAGCAAGAAATTTTGGCATGTGAATGCATGAAACTGAAGTAGAAACAATGCTTAACGCAACGCAAAAGGAATCACTCAATTCCGACATACGGTTGCGAAGCAACCTTCGCCCGAAGTTTCAACAAATTAACAGTTTCAGCAAGTTTAACAGCAGCAGTTGCAATTAACGATCTGATGCCCTGTTTAGCACACAATTACACAATCAAGATGACCTCAAACGGAAAAACTTTCTACATACGAATGCTAGAGCACGCAAAACTGAGAAACTTTTGTTTTGGGGGCACGTTCATCGGAGCTACGGTTTGATCGCTAACTTCATCGCAAAAACAGATCAGCGCACAGTTTACTCCAGACTTTGTGAAATTGAGGTACTGGAAAAATAAAAAAAATAAAAAAAGAACAGAAAAAAAAGGAACGGGCTCTCACCATGGGCCGAGGATCGGGATTTGGCGTGGGAGGCGATGGATCGGGATCCCGATCCTGACCCCGGCGAGGCAGGCGGCGCGGCGGCCGGCCACCGGAGCAGGGCGGCGCGGAGGGGTTCCAGGAGCGGCGGGTTGGGTGCGGGAGGGGCGCCGGGAGGACGCGGCGGCCCGACCTAGATGTCCTCGGACGGCGCAGCAAGGAGACCATGGCGGCTCCGGCCATGGCGCCACCGGCGGTCGGCGGTGGCTTCCGCTGCGAACTGCAAGGAGGAGGGAGGCGTAGGTGAGAGAGGGAACAGGGAGGAGAAGGCGCGAGGGGGAGGAGGAGGTGGCCGGGAGCGGCTGCTGCCGGCGGCTTGCTCGCCGGAGGTGGTGCGCGGCTCCACGGCATTGAGGCGGCGGCGGCATGGAGAGAGACAGAGGAGAGAGGAGGCCGGTTGGGTGGATCTGGGCCGTTGGATCGGCCGATCCAACGGTCCAGATCGCAGGGAGGCTAAAATTTTGGCAAAAATGGGAAAATTCCGAAAATTGGGGCTATTGTGAGGGGAGTGGCTGCAATTTTGTGGCTAGGGAAACCCTAGAAAGGGGTGGGAGTGTGGTGGTCTTTATATAGCCCAGGTGGCTGGCAGTTTGCAAAAACATCCCCGGTTTTTCTCTTGCGCGCGGTGCTCACGTTTCTGACCGCCGGGGGTCCGCAGTACTTCCGATTCGGGTAAAACTTCGAACTGCGCGATCAGAGGGTCAAGCCGGCAGCGTTCACCTCGTGCTGGAACCGTTCCGAGAACACTTTCCGGCGCGCTATAAAATTATCCCGTTTAATTATTAAACGGGGTTTTCGTTCCATTGGCTGCGGCTGGTCTCGTGCGGTTTTCGCGACGATGATCGGGTGAAACCCGGTGTCTCAAAGGTCGAGTGTCAGGGTGGCAACGGTCGGTCTCCGTCCGATACGAGATAAGAGGGGGGAAAATAATCGCCGATCGATAAATCGGGGAAGCAAACACCGCAAACAAATCAGACAATCAAACAATTCACACCGAAAACAAAACAAAATATTTCTGTGAAAACTGGGCTGTTACACTTATGCAAGATAGACATGTGGTAGCTTATGCTTCATGCCATTTGCGTCCACATGAAGAGAACTATCCTACCCATGATCTTGAACTCGCTGTCGTAGTTCATGCCCTGACAACTTGGCGACATTACCTCCTCGGTAATCGTTGTGATATCTATTCCGACCACCAAAGCCTCAAATATATATTCACCCAGCCAGATCTTAATCTCAGGCAAAGACGCTGGATAGAGTTGATAAAATATTATGACTTAGGAATTTCTTACACCCTAGGCAAAGCCAATGTCATGGCTGATGCACTAAGTCGTAAGTCGTATTGTAACAACCTCGTGTTCCAACAGTATCAACCACTTCTTCATGAGGAATTTCACAAGCTCAATCTTGAGATAGTTCCTCATGGTTTTATTTCTACCTTGGTGGCGAAACCCACTCTTGAGGATCAAATCATAGTTTCCCAAAGGCGTGCACGAGGTGTTCTCCGGATCAAGGAGAACCTTGCTAGAAGAGTTGCTAAATGTTTCTCCACAGATAGCAAAGGAACGGTATTCTTTGAAAATCGTTTGGTAGTACCTAAGAATAAGGATCTAAGGCAACTCATCCTCAAAGAAGCCCATGATACACCCCTCTCGATTCATTCCGGTAGCATAAAAATGTACCGAGATCTACGCCAGAGATTTTGGTGGACTAGGATGAAGAGAGACATTGCTCGATTTGTTGCGGAACGTGATGTTTGTCGTCGCATTAAGGCCAAACATCAAAGACCTGCTAGTACACTTCAACCTTTGCCTATTCCCGAGTGGAAATGGGAAAAAGTCGGTATGGACTTCATCACCGGCTTTACAAAAACCCAGAAAGGAAATGATTCCATCTTCGTTGTCATTTACCGACTTTCAAAAGTTGCTCACTTCCTTCCAGTTCGCGAGTCTATAACTGCTAGCCAGTTAGCGGACTTGTATGTCTCTAGAATTGTGTCTCTTCACTGTGTTCCTTTGGAAATCATTTCTGATCGTGGTAGCCTTTTCACCTCTAGATTTTGGGGAAGCTTTCAGAATGCTATGGGAACTCATCTCTCCTTTAGTACAGCTTTCCATCCTTAGTCTAGCGGTCAAGTTGAAAGGGTTAATCAAATCTTGGAAGACATTCTCAGAGCTTGTGTTATCTCATTCGGAAAGAATTGGGAGAAATCTCTTCCATTCGCCGAATTTTCTTATAACAATAGCTATCAATCTAGTCTGGACATGGCTCCCTTTGAATTCCTCTATGGACGACGATGTCGAACATCCCTTAACTGGTCAGAAACCGGTAAAAGACAACTCTTTGGACCGGATATGATCAAGGAAGCAGAAGATCAAGTTTGCATTGTTCGTGATCGATTGAAAACCGCTCAATCTCGTCAGAAAAGCTACTATGATCGTCATCATAGGCAAGAAAGCTACAATATGGATGAGAAGGCTTACCTTCGGGTTACACCTCTGAAGGGAACCCAACGATTCGGTATCAAAGGCAAGTTGGCCCCACGTTACATCGGACCTTTCCACATTCTCTCTAAACGTGGATAAGTTGCCTACCAACTTGAACTACCTCCGCACCTTTCCCGAGTACATGACGTATTCCATGTGTCACAACTCAGGCGTTGCTTCAAGGACCCCATCCGCGAAGTCGACCATGAAACGCTTGATCTCCAAGATGACCTTTCTTATCGAGAGTACCCTGTTCGTATTCTTGATTCTGCAGAGCGTGTCACTCGTCGTCAGAAGATCAGGTTTCTGAAAGTGCAATGGTCACATCACTCTGAGAAAGAAGCAACCTAGGAAAGAGAAGACCGCCTCCGTGCTGAGTACCCCACCTTCCTCCCGACGACTTCTGAATCTCGGGACGAGATTCTGTTGAGTGGGGGCGAGTTGTAAGAATCCCAAATTGGGTAAGTGCTAGGGTTTGAGTTCCCTTTGCATCATGCAAAAATTTCAAAAGAAATGCAAAATTGGGAAAGTAAAAAGCCCCAAAAGATTTTAATTAGATGGCCAAACAAAGATTTCTTCCAAAAATTCCTCTGGTATTTTTGAAAAGTATTATAAATATGCATGATCACATATAAAGTGAAGTGGGTCCCACTGCATGCACCAAGATTTATCGAAAATTCCAAATAGGGCTTGGAAATTAATTAAATACCCTATTTGATTTGAAATTCAAATTATTTGAATTTCAAAAATCTCAAAAACTTGTGAGTGGTTAACTATGTATACTCTAAGTCCACATAAAATTCTTGAAGATTTATAAAAATGCTTTGCTATTTATTTCAAAGCAAAACAGAAAGCAGAAAATAGAAAACAGAAAGCAAAAAGAAGAAAAAGAAAAAGGAATCCCAGCCCACCCCCTGCGGCCTCGGGCCCAACTAACAGAACCGGCCCAGCCACCTGGACCTCCCCTTGTCGTCTTCTTCCCGGCGCCAGAGCAGGCAGCTCGCCGCCGCGGCGAGCATGCCCGTGGCCGCCGAGCCACCCAGGCCTCCCCTGGCCTCTTCTAGGCGCCACGGAACACGTCGCGACGCCCCTCGTCCTTTCCCACCATCGCCGTTTTCTCTAGCCTCCTCCTCTTCGAGATCTCGCCGCAACCGAGCACTCAACCTCGCCGTGCCGCCACATAAGAGTGGCCACCGTGCTTTACACGGCGAGACACTCTGTCCTAGGAACCTGCTATGGCCATCTTCGTCGATCCCCGCCCCCAATTTGAGCTCGGAAGCACTGGATTCGCCGCCGTTCTCATCAACTTGCCGCGGGCCTCCATCGACTCCGGCGAGGGATTCCTCCGTCGTTGTTGCCCCTCCGGCCTCCCCATCCACCCAGACGTGCTCAGGGTGAGCACTCCTCTCCTAGCATCCTCTCTGAGTCCATGACAGGCGGGCCGAGGGCCCCCTTAATTAACCCGTGGGTTAATTAAAGAGAGGGAATTAACCTAGTGAGACTGACATCCCGGCCCCACTGGTCAGCCCCCTGCTGACGACATGCTGATGCAGTGCTGACGCGGTAATTGGATTTCTAATTAAAAGAAATACAGAAAAGACAGAAAATACATTAAACTTTGAAAAAACATTGAAAATTCATATAAACTCCAAATTAGAAAAATAATATATGAAAAATGATCAGCAGAAAATAATATATCCAAATATACAACTTTCAGCTATGTTTGAGTTGAATTTAAAATGGGACCAGTATCTTTTGCTATTTGGCTTAATTGGAATTAATTCAAATTAAATTCAAATGCTATTCCAATTTTAACCCTTGCAATGCAAGCATGATCACTTGTACATCAGAGACATATTACACACATGATCACATGGTTTTCAAAGAACAAACAATAGCAATTGCAATTTGGTTAAATTGAAATTCAAATATGGTGTTTGAATTTGCATTTCAAATGCAATACCCTTCATTTAAATTGAATTTGCTACAAACCAGTACCATTCACATCATGGACAACATTATCATGTGCTTGTGCATTTAAATTCGATGTTGTCCCCCTTTGTTACTGATTGTGCCGGTTACAGTGCCTCCGAGACGGTGATCACCCCCGAAGAAGAAGACCACCGTTAAGACCCGTGTATCGTCAGCAAGGCAAGAAAACCTCATTGATCATGTCTATAAAATCCCACTTCCCTCTCAGTCTCGCTTATGCATGTTTAGGAGATCACCTTGGTATCGATTCTACCGCATAGTTGAACCCATATCCGATGCATGACCTATCATCTTGTCACAGTAGTAAGCAAACCACAATCCTAGCTGACATAGGAGTCGATTGTTATCATGTGGTCCCTGCAACTGTTACTGCTTATTGCATGCTTACAATTTACAATGAGGATGCTTTTGATGTGAGTCAGGATGATAGTGAACATGGTGTTGATGAAACTGAAACTATGTTGGTGAATCTACCCTAATAAAAGGTGAACGATGAGAGGCTGTGTAAGAGTACACAGTGGGTTGTCTCGTTGAACACCGCCTTAAGCACCGAGTTCTTGTATGGTAATCCAAGACAAATAGTACAACCACACATTGGGCTCACTGACCCCTCTCGGCCTAGTACCTTGATCCGTGTTGACGTCCAGGAGTCACATTAGTCCGGGCTTTCCATTTGGCATATGCAAAGAAAAAGAATGGATGAAATGTTGCATCATATAGATATGTGGGTGGATATGTGAGACAGTGAAACCATCTTCTCGGATGGCGTCTCGGTTGCCTACATTGTCTGAGTCCGTATCGTTGATCCGGATGGGCTCTCGAGCGGGATCTACCTCAGATAGTCGACTCCTGGAATAGACCGGTTGTTAGCAAAGTGTCGTGGTGAACATCCTCGCTGGCACCCCTTGAATGGTGACGAGATCTGGCGGTAATTGATGGTCATGTGTGTGTAGTTTACACCCTTGCAAGGTTAACAAAACTATTCGAATAGCCGCGTACGCGGTTAAGGACTACTTGGAACTTGTACCTGATTATTAGACAACTTGAATGGATACTCTAAAACTCACAAGATAAGCGTGAGTGCTATGGTGTTCTTCCTCGTGGGGAAGTCAAGGAAGTATCCATAGTGGTGTATTGGTTGGAGACTTGGTAGTGGACTCGTGTACGCTTCTTACCTCAAGTCTAGTACTCGTAGTTCAGGACTAGCCAAGTCAAAGCTGGCACTTCTGCATGATGGAACCCCACCTCCCTTTACCTTGAAACTAGAGCATAAGTAGTTTAGTTCTAATGTAAGTCTTGCTGAGTACGACTTTGTACTCACGTTTGCTTATTCTATGTGCTAGATGGAAACCCAGACCCCGATGGAGTCACCTTCCTGAAGCTCGACGTTGACTAAGCTACTATAGTTCCAGGCAACAGTCTGGTCCCTCGTGGAAGGGCATGTATGTTGAACAAGGCTTCTCTAAGCCATTTGTTAAACTTGTCTGTACTCGGACCTAATTTGCTTCCGTTGTATGATGTAATGATGACCACAGACATGTGATCTTCGTATGCTCTATGTGTAAGTCAATAAAGATACAGTTTGTAGAGTTATGTGATGATACCTGTTGTTCATACTAGACATGTGTGCTGCGTGTATGATGATAACATGCATGTCTTAGTATGGGTTTTTGAGACCTTAGTTGTGATCTGGCTGGCGGTCTTTTATACACCAAGTGGCCCTTAGATGTGCGCAGCTTGGGGCATCGCGATTCGAATGCTCGTGACTCTGTCACTGCACACTTTGTTGTATGATCGAGCCCGCCCTAGACCCCGACTAAGTGATCGGGCTGGAGTCTGTTTATGTAAGAGTTATGATCCAATCGATAACATGGTTGAGGAGACTTGTCTATGAGTATGGGGATTCACCACTCATAATCATTTAGACTTGTGAGTGGGCGATGAGGACCCATCTCAGTTGATCATCCGGCCTGGATGGGATGCCCCTAACGTACGATGCTTTCCGAGAGTGTTCTGTACTTGGCCTTGTCTGCTTAGACAAGTGGGTACGGCTCTCGGCTCTCCATGTGATTGAGTTGTGACTGGAATTACATACGCATACTCCGGGTCCCGACAAAGACTTAAAGATAGATCACATTGCAAAGGACTCGAAGACAGATTCCATTACAAGGACTCAGACACAGTTCGCATTACAAGGACCCGAAGATCATTCTCAGTACAAAAGACTCGAGTACATTGGATAGAAGGTAGCTCTGATTAATCGAAGGCAATCCTCATTACATGGAGAACTAACCTAGTTACAAAAGACACAAGCAGACGATAAAGCCTACAACACAAATCACCCAAGGAATTACGACTTTTACATGTGTGCCCATGCTGGGATGATTGGCGCTAATGCGACGAGCATCACAGACAAAGGAGGAGTCGAAGCAGCCAGCTCATGACGTCAATGACATACTAAAAGGTGAAGCCCTACTTATTTGCGGAGCACCGAAGCCGATGCTCCAGCATCTTCTTCTCCAGCTCCACCAGCTTCTTCTCCAGCTGCACAGCTTCTCCTCCAAGCTCCAGCCGACCTGCCGGTGAAGATGACTCCGCTGCCTCCAGTTCTACAAGGTTTCCTGGCGTGCACGCTTGATCGGTGGCTTGACGTCGAGGTCCTCTCCAGAGCCGGAGGTCATAGCATCACCACCCGAGGAGTCGCCGGAGGATGAAGCCGTTGAAGACGCAGGCCCAAAACCAAGAAAAATCAAGTGGGAACTATCGATCTCCAACTCAACATAAGAAGGAGATCGAGTGCACCCCTGAAGACGAAGCAGCAAGCCATCAAGACCACGCTCAGAAACAAGGGCAGAAAATGCAGGAGGAAGAAGAATGCGAGCGGGGTTCCGGACACGGACGCGTAGGAGGATATCGTAGCGCCAAAAAACCTCCTCCGAGGAAGAGGAGGAAGGCGTCAACGACGCACCACGACGGCCGCCGCGAGAGGAGCGCGGAGTACGACTACCGCGGCCAAGGCAAACACGGTCGCGTCCAGTCATACCTACACCTCGCTTGGGTCCCATGAGAAGAGGAAGAGAAAATAGGAAGATGAAGAAGAGGAGCAAGAAGGGCAGAGGACGAACACTGCTCCTAGATGAAGAAGAGGGGTCTATTTATAGTACAAACCCAAGGGCACGCAGAAGCCCAGACGACGGCAGTAAATAATTCAAAGACCGAGCATGCCGGGCGATTCGAATTACGAGACAAAGATGCCTTCACACGGGCGGCACTGTGAGCTGGACGCGTCAAATCTCGCGCGTTTTCAATGCGCGCATCGGCAACTCAACAGGCGGCTGCACCACGCCACCAAATCCATCATTATGACCGGTCATGAAGACATGACGGTTCGTAGACAGAGCATCTTTGACGGTCATTCAACAAGGAGATCGTTATCCTCACCAAGAAAATGTAAATTAAAGTGGCAGAGCAAAATAAAATGTAGCCTTCCAGCACCGTTTTTACTGACTCAAATACATTTTTCAAATATATTTAACTCCATCGGGAGCATATCCACTCATGAGAATCTCGGGTGCTCCCTCACCTAGAAGAAAAAGACGTGCTCGAGTGATTACTCCCACCCATGAGAGTTTCGGGTGCTCCCTCATCTAGAAGAAAAGACGTGCTCGAGTGATTACTCGCACCCATGAGAGTTTCGGGTGCTCCCTCACCTAGAAGAAAATATGTGCTCGAGTGATTACTCGCACCCATGAGAGTTTCGGGTGCTCCCTCACCACGACACAAGATAAGAAGACATGCACTCCCAGATCGTACGGTCCCAGAGTATCGGGTGCTCCCTCACCCCGAGAGCGAAGGCGATACTCGAGTGATTACTCGCAGAACTCTGAGTACCCGAGCACTCGAAGACCTCCCGAGGGCTTACTCCTCTACATTACTCCTCGCCCGAGCGCTCGACAAAGCTCCGCGAGTGACCGCTAAAACATCTCACTTGATTGTTTATTCCAAGTGGGTGCATTGCTAACTAGGCTCCGTGCCTCGATAAAAAATAAATATTCCTGGATCGCGATACACTGTTCCCAGATGCCACGCAAGCTTAGCGTGTAGGTAATACCCCGCTGCACAGATCGGTCGGGCTGGGACTTGCCGCAGAGCGATTTCACTCCCAATCTTTCCCATGTGCTTACATGATAGAAAAATCTTGCCGCAGAACTTTACTAACGGCAATTGATCACTGTAAGACCTGCAGCGGCATGACTTTTGCTCGACACCAGTGTTCCAAGCTCATGCCGAGGGACGTGAGTTTGATTGGGCTACTGCGGTATTTGCCACTAGTGCAATTCACCAAGGCTCGACCAGTCGACTCCTTGGGCCCTTTCAACTTAGCATTCCCTCAAAACAGGTTTTGTCATGGCCCTAGATTGCCAGCGACCCGCGGTTGAACCGTGCATACATCGAAGCGACGCAATAATGGATTCGAGTCCCTGCGCGACTCTTCTAGTCCCCCAGGCACTCGGGGCCTACTGACGAGGGGGTGACCCCACGACTCCTATGGATGGGCCTACCCGGCGTAGCCGAAGACAGAACACCCACAAAGATGCCGCCTGGGCCCAGCCTTGGCCCACTAGTGGCACTGATGTAGGAGTCCACGACTCGTAAGGAAGGGGCAGACCTGCCGTGCGGTACAAGATTAGGGTTAGGAAACCTCACCTATAATCCAAGACGGATTCCCCGAGACCTAGCCTAGTATATAAGGGCTGGGAGGGGAGACGTCGAGATCAACCAATACACGATCTGTAACCCTAGCCTTGTGCGCACTAGCGTTGGCCTTCCCTATAATCGCATCTCCAAGCAATAATATTGAGCAAGAACGTCTCCTCCTGTTAGCCGACGAGCTATCGTCCAACCTGTGCCTCTCATGACTAACCCAGGGTCCCTGACCATGGGATTTTCCGGGGTTGATCCCCGTCATGGTTGGTAGCATGTCAGCACTTAAATTACGCTTGTTATCATTTACCTACTTGAGGACGAGCAGAAATTAAGCTTGGCGATGTTGATACGTCCCAAACGTATCTATAATTTCTGCTTGCTCCATGCATGTTTTGGGTGATATTGCAATGCTTTTGACACACTTTCATATACTTTTGATCATATTTGGACTAAACTATTAACTCAGTTGTCGGGACCCGGGGTTAGCGTATGCAAGCCTCGCTACAACAGAATCATATGGAGAGCCGAGAACCGTACCCACTTGTCTAAGCAGACAAGGCCAAGCACAGAACGTTCTCGGAAAGCATCGAACGTGAGGGGCATCCCATCCAGGCCGGATGATCAACTGAAATGGGTCCTCATCGTCCGCACACAAGTCTAAATGATATGGGTGATGAACTCCCATACTCATAGACAAGTTGCCTCAACCATACTATCGATTGTATTATAACCCTTACTTAGACTTACTCCAGCCCGATCACTTAGTCGGGGTCTAGGGCGGGCTCGATCATACATCAAAGTGTGCACGAGACGGAGTCTCGAGCAATCGCATCGCGATGCCCCAAGCTGCGCACATCTAAGGGCCACTTGGTGTATAAAAGACCGCCAGCCAGATCACAACTAAGGTCTCGAAAACCCATACTAAGACATGCATGTTATAAACATACACGCAGCACACATGCCTTGTATGAACAGCAGGTATCATTGCAATTCTCTACAAATTATACATCTTTATTAATAACTCTTACAGAGGGCACACAGAGATCACAAGCATGTGATCCAACATTACAACAGACAAGCGGAAGCAAAGTAGGTCTGAGTACAGATAAGTTTAACAAATGGATTAGAGAAGCCTTATCTAAAAACAAGCCCTCCACGAGGGAACCAGTCGTCTGACTGGGACTACACTAGCTTGGTCTTGGTCTGAGTCTTCATTCTTCGAGCATCGGGTAGAAGCCACCATCGGGGTCGGTGGGTTTATCTAAAACATAGATTAAGCAAATGTGAGTACAAAGTCGTACTCAGCAAGACTTACGTAGGAACTATACTACTCATGCATATGTATCAAGGTAAAGGGAGGTGGGGTTTCACTTGAAGAAGTGCCAGCTTTGACTTGGCTAGTCCTGAACTACGAGTACCAGACTTGAGGTAAGAAGCGTACACGAGTCCACTACATCTCTTCAACCAGTACACCACTATGGTTACTTCCTCGACTTTCCCACGAGAAGCACACCATAGCACTCACGCTTATCTTGCGAGTTTTAGAAGTATCCTGTTCAAGTTGTCTAATAATCAAGCTAAGCTTTCCAAGCAGTCCTTAACCGCGGACGCGGCTATTCGAATAGTTTTGTTAACCCTGCAGGGGTGTACTACTACACACACATGACCATCAGTTACCGCCTTTGGCCTCGACACCATTCAAGGTGTGTCGGCGAGGATGTTCACCACAACACTTCGCCCACAGCTCCGTTCTAGTCCAGAGAGTCGCCTCTCTGAGGGGGATCCGTATGGAAGTCCGGCCGAGGTTCCAGTACAGCCTCAAACGATGTGTGCAGGGTCCCAAGCCGGTCTTGAAAAGCCGTTCATCCACTTCGCAGACCGTGCCACAGCCCTACCAGAACTCCGAACTACTGCGACTCTTGGGGTTCGAACGGGGTGAGGTACTAGGATGAGAGGGGTCAGTGAGCCCAATGTGTGGTTGTACTCTTCTTCTTGGATCACCACACAAGAACTCGGACTTAAGGCGGTGTTCGACGAGACAACCCACTGTGTACTCCTACACAGCCTCTCATCATTCACCTTGTATTAGGATAGATTCACCAACACATTTCACTTTCATCAACACCATGTTTATCATCATCCCGACTCACATCAAAAGCAACCTCATTATATCACTAAGCATGCAATAAGCAGTAACAGTTGCAGGGGCCACATGATATCAACCAATTCCTACATCTGCTAGGATTGTGGTTTGCTTACTGCTGTGACAAGATGATAGGTCATGCAAAGGATATGGGTTCAACTATGCGGTAGAAACGTTATCATGGTGATCATCCTAAACAATGCATAAGCGAGACATGAGAGGGAAGTGGGATTTTATCGACATGATCAATGGGGGTTTGCTTGCCTTGCTGACGAGGTTTCGATAACGGTGTCTTCAACGAAGGGGGTGGCCTCCGATTCCGGTTGCACGTCTATCAGCAACATGGCAATCATAGGATCAACATAAAGTACAATGCACAATCACATGAATAAGATTGTAATGGTGATGTTCATGGTTGCATTGTGTGGAAAATTCTATTTAAAAGGACTATATTGCATTTGAAATGCAAATTCAAACTCCATTTGATTTATCGATGAATTTCAAATGCATTTGAATGCCTGAAAGTTCATTTGAAAGGTTTATCATGAATTGATGTTGTAAAGGTGAGGTAAAGTCTCTGATGTGTGGATGAATTCATTCAAAAGAAGTGTGTTGCAAAGTCATTTGAAAATTCACTCCAAATTTGAATTTGAAAAGGATCCATATGCATGTTTGCTACTTTTCACCCATTTTAAAATGGTCAACCATAGAAACAAGTTGCATATTCATAATCCTTGTATTTTTCTGATAATTTTAGACATATTATTTGTCCAATTTGGAGTTAGGATTAAAAAGTTATTGAATTTCAAACTTTAATCTATTTTCTAGAATTTTCTCTCTTTTCTTTATTTCTTTTAATCTGTTTTTCTGTTTACTGCGTCATGCTGACATCAGCATGACGTGGGGGGGGGGGGGGGTTCTGACTGGTGGGGCCTCTCTGTCAGCCTCAGTGGGGGTTAAACCCGTGGTTAAATTAAACAAGCAGAGGGATTAGGGGGCCTGGCCCCACTGTCAGTGGCTGGGTTAGGTTTAGTGGGGGGTTAGGTTAGCTCTAATGGTGGAGCTCGCCGGGGAGTCGCCGGAGCTTCGCCGGAACTGCCTAGAGGGAACGGGCTGGGGCAAGGGTGGTACTAGGAGGAAGCCCTCGAGCTTGCGCACGCGTTGGAGTAGGAGGGGGCCAAGGGGGGGCTCTGTAGCGACGGCAGCGCCAAGCACGGCGGCGGCCGAGGCACGGACATCGCCGGAATTGAGCTGCGGGGCACGGAAAGAGGCGGGGTTAGGGGCGTTCGAACGAGACGCTCACCCTGGAGCCAACGGCGTAGACGGCGTAGCTGGAGGGGGCTTGGTTGCGGCGAATTGGAGAAGGGGGCGGCGTCTCTGGGGCCTCCGGGCTCGATTCCGCATGTGGGGCGACGAAGACGACGTCGAGGAAGATCCTGGACACGGCGGCGGAGCTCCTCGCTGTCGTTGGCCACGGCTACGCGCGTCGGTGAGCTCGGGCGGCGCTCGGTTTTGGCGGGCACGGCGAGAGAGGGCGAGGGAGAGACGCGCTGGAGGGGGGAAATGGAGCGGGAGGCTTCCAGACGCCTCCTGGTGCGAAGAGGTGGCCTCGGGAAGCTGCTACGTGGCCGCGGCTCTTCGGCGGCGTCGGTGGAGTGATGCATGCATTCCACCGAGCACCTTCGGGGCGCGGGGAGGAAGAGACAAGCGGGGGAGATGGGCTGGTCCGCCTACTGGGCTGGGGGGAAGAGTTGGGCCAGAAGCCACGGGGTATCTTTTCCTTTTTCTTCTTTCTTTTCTATTTTCTTTTCTGTAATATGTTGGCCATGCTAAAATTAAATAGCTAGGCATTTTTAAAATTGCTAAAAAAAAATTATATGGCCTCATATTATAATAGAGTAGCCACTTATAAAGTTTGGCACTTTTTAAAAATCAAAACATTTGAACTTTAATTCAAATGGGGGTTTAAATTTAATTCCATGCTCCTTTTTGAATATTTGAAAAAATCTATGAGCATGGGGTGGGTCCCACATCACTTGATATGTGATCACACTCATTTATAAGACTTTTCAAAATTGCAAAAGGAATTTTTGGAGAAACTTTTTATCTGGACTTTTGAATTAATTCATCTGGGGGTGTTCTCTCTCCCATTTTGATTTCTTTTGAAAATTTCATCATGATGCAAAGGAGCACTTGATCCTAGCACATACCTAACTTGGGGTTGTGACAACTCGCCCCCACTCACCAGAATCTCGTCCCGAGATTCAGAAGTCTGCGGGAGGAAGGTGGGGTACTCGGCACTGAGACGGACTTCTCTTTCCCACGTAGCTTCTCTCTCAGAGTGGTGTGACCATTGCACTTTCAGAAACTTGATCTTCTTTCGGCGAGTGACACGCTCTGCTGAATCAAGAACACGAACAGGGTATTCTCGATAAGAAAGGTCATCTTGTAGATCAAGCGATTCATGGTCGACTTCGCGGATGGGGTCCTTGAAGCAACGCCTGAGTTGTGACACATGGAATACATCATGTACTCGGGAAAGGTGCGGAGGTAGTTCAAGTTGGTAGGAAACTTATCCATGTTTAGCAAGAATGCGGAAAGGTCCGATGTAACGTGGGGCCAACTTGCCTTTGATACCGAATCGTTGGGTTCCCTTCAGAGGAGTAACCCGAAGGTAGAATGAAGACTCTTACCAAGACCAAGCTAGTGTAGTCCCAGTCAGACGACTGGTTCCCTCGTGGAGGGCTTGTTTTTAGATAAGGCTTCTCTAAGCCATTTGTTAAACTTGTCTGTACTCAGACCTACTTTGCTTCCGCATGTTTGATGTAATGTTGGATCACAGACTTGTGATCTGTGTGTGCACTCTGTAAGAGTTATTAATAAAGATGTATATATTGTAGAGAATTGCAATGATACCTGCTGTTCATACTAGACATGTGTGCTGCGTGTATGTTTATAACATGCATTTCTTAGTATGGGTTTTCGAGACCTTAGTTGTGATCTGGCTGGCGGTCTTTCATACACCAAGTGGCCCTTAGATTTGCGCAGCTTGGGGCATCGCGATGCGATTGTTCGAGACTCCGTCTCGTGCACACTTTGATGTATGATCGAGCCCGCCCTAGACCCCGACTAAGTGATCAGGCTGGAGTAAGTCTATGTAAGGGTTATAATACAATCGATAGTATGGTTGAGGCGACTTGTCTATGAGTATGGGAGTTCACCACCCATATCATTTAGACTTTTGTACGGACGATGAGGACCCATTTCAGTTGATCATCCGGCCTGGATGGGATGCCCCTCACGTTCGATATACCAAGTCTGTCGGGACCCGGGGTTAGCGTATGCAAGCCTCGCTACAACACAATCATATGGAGAGCCGAGAACCATACCCACTTGTCTAAGCAGACAAGGCCAAGCACAGAACGTTCTCAGAAAGCATCGAACGTGAGGGGCATTGGTTAAACCAAAGGACATGACGGTGTACTTGTAAAGACCATACCGAGTAGTAAAAGCCGTTTTTGGAATGTCCTCGTTTCGGATTTTGATTTGATGATAACCTAATCTCAAATCCATCTTGGAGAGTACAGAGGATCCTGCAAGTTGATCATAAAGATCATTGATCCTGGGCAGTGGGTACTTGTTCTTTATCGTCGCTAAATTTAGCGGGGGATAGTCTACGCACATCCTTTCTGTTCCATCTTTCTTCGTTACGAACAGAACGGGGCAACCCCATGGCGATGAGCTAGGGCGGATGAAGCCTTTTTCCAACAAAGCTTCCAGTTGGGTTTTAAGCTCGGCTAACTCACGTGGGGCCATTTTCTATGGGCGTCTAGAAATTGGTGCGGTTCCTGGGGCAAGATCCACTATGAACTCTACACATCTGTCGAGTGGCATGCCCGGCAGCTCTTCAGGAAAGACATCCGGGAAGTCACGAACCACCGGAACATCTTCAAGGTCGGGAAGGGGAAGCACATTCAAAGAATGCACCTGAGTTCTTGTTCTTGGCGAGGAATAAGCTATTTTCTGGCCTGAAGGATGTGTAAGTCTAATTGACTTGGCTTTACAATCAAGAAAAGCATGTTGTCTTGATAACCAATCCATACCAAGGATGACATCAATGTCTGAAGACTTGAGGGCTATGAGTGAAGCAAGGAATACTAAACCCTCAATTGCAATTTGATTTCCATGGCTTACTCTATTAGTTTGCCACTTGGAACCAGGAGTTTGAATGATCATTGGGGTGAACATTTCATCAAAGGATATCTCATGCCGAAGTGCATAACTCTCCGACATGAATGAGTGAGATGCTCCTAGATCGAAAAGGACAGAAATGGGAACAAAATTGACTGGGAGCGTACCAAGAATGACGTCAGAAGTACAATCAGTTTCCTCAACTGAGATTTGGTTCACACGTCCAAGATTTGTGGAAGTGAAAGGCTTGGCGGTGGGAACCTTCGGGGGTGGTTTGGCACGAACAGTGGGGTTCCCTTTTGCATGGGGTGGAGCATTCTGATTGACGGGGCACTCACGAGAGTAGTGACCAGGCTGGCCACATCTAAAGCAGGCTCCAAAGATAGTGCGGGGAGCTGGGTTGTTTGGTGGAGCTGGTGGACGAGGCGGCACAAGGGATGGCCTCGGTGGGTTGTTTTGCGGAAACAAACTGTTAGGAATCCAGATCATACGCTTCTGAGGGCGTGAACTGGAAGAAGGGGTAAGCTCAAGAGCATGTTTGTGAGACTTCTCGAAAACTTCATTGCCATGCTCAGCTTTGAAGGATCTGTTGACTAAATCCTCAAAGGTGGCAAACTCAAGGAGGTTGAGATCATGACGAAGGATGGGGCTAAGTCCCTTACGGAACCTTGCCTGCTTTCTGGCATCGTTGGTGATCTCATCTTGGGCATAACGAGCAAGACGGTTGAATTCCCTCACATACTCATGAATGGACATCTCTCCTTGATTCAGATTACAGAACTCTTCCTTCTTGCGTTCCATCAACTCATCCAGAATGTGGTACCCTCGAAAGGCAACACAGAACTCCTGCCAAGTCACTACGTGACCATCTGGCTGCATTGCAACATAGTTCTCCCACCACTGAAGAGCAGCACCTTCCAAGAAGTATACCGCGAAAATAACTCGGTCATCGGGAGCAACATGTGCAGTATCAAGCATACACTCGATGGAACGGAGCCAATCATCAGCTTCAAGGGGCTCAGAAGAACATCGGAATACCGGTGGCTTGAGGAGGATGAAGTCCTGAATGCTGACCACCACATTACGATGGTGGGAGGTATTCTACTCGATGAGCTCCAGAAGGCGTGTCTGATCACGTCTATTCCGCTCGGCTTCCATCATGATTTCCGCCGCAGAAGGCGGGGGTGGAGGTTCATCATCATTTCGATTCCGAAGAACAGCACTACGAGTTCCACCTGAAATCCTGTGTGATAAAAATCAACAATCAGAACAGGTTGTACGATGAAGTCAAGGATAAAAGGATATGATTTCAGAAGGAGAAGACTATAATGCAAAGGCAATGATTCAAAGAAACACGGGATAATTCCGGCAGCATAACGGCTACACCGGGATGGAAAACAAGACAACCTCGAGGAGATTGGACAGAACTTCCTCAAGGAACTCAAAATACGGAGACTCTGGACAACCACAACAATCCTACGGCTATAAGGAGGCAATCAACGAGATATTCTATTCAGACATAGGTGAGCCTAGTCCTATCATCCCGTAGAAAAGATAAGGGTGACTCAGAACTCAGATCGATGAGGGTAAGGAGAAAAAGAAGCCTTACGTTGTTCCCTTATATACCCAGAGTAACTATATAATTATAGAAGGCTAGACTCGACTTCGGCCAAGGCCGATAATCCTACAGTCAGTCCTGCTCTGATACCAAGTCTGTCGGGACCCAGGGTTAGCGTATGCAAGCCTCGCTACAACACAATCATATGGAGAGCCGAGAACCATACCCACTTGTCTAAGCAGACAAGGCCAAGCACAGAACGTTCTCGGAAAGCATCGAACGTGAGGGGCATCCCATCCAGGCCGGATGATCAACTGAAATGGGTCCTCATCGTCCGCACACAAGTCTAAATGATATGGGTGATGAACGCCCATACTCATAGACAACTCGCCTCAACCATACTATCGATTGTATTATAACCCTTGCATAGACTTACTCCAGCCCGATCACTTAGTCGTGGTCTAGGGCGGGCTCGATCATACATCAAAGTGTGCACGAGACGGAGTCTCGAGCAATTGCATCATGATCCCCCAAGCTGCTCCCATATAAGGGCCACTTGGTGTATAAAAGACCGCCAGCCAGATCACAACTAAGGTCTCGAAAACCCATACTAAGACATGCATGTTATAAACATACACGCAACACACATGCCTTGTATGAACAGCAGGTATCATTGCAATTCTCTACAAAGTATACATCTTACAGAGTGCACACAGAGATCACAAGCATGTGATCCAACATTACAACAGACAAGCGGAAGCAAAGTAGGTCTGAGTACAGACAAGCTTAACAAATGGCTTAGAGAAGCCTTATCTAAAAACAAGCCCTCCACGAGGGAACCAGTCGTCTGACTGGGACTACACTAGCTTGGTCTTGGTCTGAGTCTTCATTCTTCGAGCTTCGGGTAGAAGCCACCATCGAGGTTGTTGGGTTCATCTAAAATATAGATTAAGCAAACGTGAGTACAAAGTCGTACTCAGCAAGACTTACGTAGGAACTATACTACTCATGCATATGTATCAAGGTAAAGCGAGGTGGGGTTTCAGTTGCAGAAGTGCCAGCTTTGACTTGGCTAGTCCTGAACTACGAGTACCAGACTTGAGGTAAGAAGTGTACACGAGTCCACTACATCTCTTCAACCAATACACCACTATGGTTACTTCCTCGACTTCCCCACAAGAAGCACACCATAGCACTCACGCTTATCTTGCGAGTTTTAGAAGTATCCTGTTCAAGTTGTCTAATAATCAAGCTAAGCTTTCCAAGCAGTCCTTAACCGCGGACGCGGCTATTTGAATAGTTTTGTTAACCCTGCAGGGGTGTACTACTACACACACATGACCATCAGTTACCGCCTTTGGCCTCGACACCATTCAAGGGGTGTCGGCGAGGATGTTCACCACAACACTTCGCCCACAGCTCCGTTCTAGTCCAGAGAGTCGCCTATCTGAGGGGGATCCGTATGGAAGTCCAGCCGAGGTTCCAGTACAGCCTCAAACGATGTGTGCAGGGTCCCAAGCTGGTCTTGAAAAGCCGTTCATCCACTTCGCAGACCGTGCCACAGCCCTACCAGAACTCTGAACTACTGCGACTCTTGGGGTTCGAACGGGGTGAGGTACTAGGATGAGAGGGGTCAGTGAGCCCAATGTGTGGTTGTACTCTTCTTCTTGGATCACCACACAAGAACTCGGACTTAAGGCGGTGTTCAACGAGACAACCCACTGTGTACTCCTACACAGCCTCTCATCGTTCACCTTGTATTAGGATAGATTCACCAACACATTTCACTTTCATCAACACCATGTTTATCATCATCCCGACTCACATCAAAAGCAACCTCATTATATCACTAAGCATGCAATAAGCAGTAACAGTTGCAGGGGCCACATGATATCAACCAATTCCTACATCTGCTAGGATTGTGGTTTGCTTACTGCTGTGACAAGATGATAGGTCATGCAAAGGATATGGAATCAACTATGCGGTAGAAACGTTATCATGGTGATCATCCTAAAAAATGCATAAGCGAGACATGAGAGGGAAGTGGGATTTTATCGACATGATCAATGGGGGTTTGCTTGCCTTGCTGACGAGGTTTCGATAACGGTGTCTTCAACGAAGGGGGTGGCCTCCGATTCCGGTCGCACGTCTATCAGCAACATGACAATCATAGGATCAACATAATGTACAATGCACAATCACATGAATTAGATTGTAATGGTGATGTTCATGGTTGCATTGTGTGAACAATTCTATTTAAAAGGAGTATATTGCATTTGAAATGCAAATTCAAACTCCTTTTGATTTATCGATGAATTTCAAATGCATTTGAATGCATGAAAGTTCATTTGAAAGGTTGATCATGAATTGATGTTGTAAAGGTGAGGTAAAGTCTCTGATGTGTGGATGAATTCATTCAAACGAAGTGTGTTGCAAAGTCATTTGCAAATTCACTCCAAATTTGAATTTGAAAAGGATCCATATGCATGTTTGCTGCTTTTCACCCATTTTAAAATGGTCAAACATAGAAACAAGTTGCATATTCATAATCCTTGTATTTTTCTGATAATTTTAGAAATATTACTTGTCCAATTTGGAGTTAGGATTAAAAAGTTATTGAATTTCAAACTTTAATCTATTTTCTGGAATTTTCTCTCTTCTCTTTATTTCTTTTAATCTGTTTTTCTGTTTACTGCGTCATGTTGACATCAGCATGACATGGGGGGGGGGGTCTGACTGGTGGGGCCTCTCTGTCAGCCTCAGTGGGGGTTAAACCCGTGGTTAAATTAAACAAGCAGAGGGATTAGGGGTCCTGGCCCCACTGTCAGTGGCTGGGTTAGGTTTAGTGGGGGGTTAGGTTAGCTCTAATGGTGGAGCTCGCCGGGGAGTCGCCGGAGCTTCGCGGGAACTGCCTAGAGGGCACGGGGTGGGGCAAGGGTGGTACTGGTAGGAAGCCCTCGAGCTTGCGCACGCGTTGGAGTAGGAGGGGGCCAAGGGGGGGCTCTGTAGCGACGGCAGCGCCAAGCACGGCGGCGACCGAGGCACGGACCTCGCCGGAATTGAGCTGCGGGGCACGGAAAGAGGCGGGGTTAGGGCGTTCGAACGAGACGCTCACCCTGGAGCCAACGGCGTAAACGGCGTAGCTGGAGGGGGCTTGGTTGCGGCGAATTGGAGAAGGGGGCGGCGTCTCTGGGACCTCCGGGCTCGACTCCGCGTGTGGGGCGACGAAGAGGACGTCGAGGAAGATCCTGGACACGACGGCGGAGCTCCTCGCTGCCGTTGGCCACGGCTACGCGCGTCGGTGAGCTCGGGCGGCGCTCGGTTTCGGCGGGCACGGCGAGAGAGGGCGAGGGAGAGACGCGCTGGAGGGGGGAAATGGAGCGGGAGGCTTCCAGACGTCTCCAGGTGCGAAGAGGTGGCCTCGGGAAGCTGCTGCGTGGCCGCGGCTCGTCGGCGGCGTCGGTGGAGTGATGCATGCATTCCACCGAGCACCTTCGGGGCGCGGGGACGAAGGGACAAGCGGGGGAGATGGGCTGGGCCGCCTGCTGGGCTGGGGGGGAAGAGTTGGGCCAGAAACCACGGGGTGTCTTTTCCTTTTTCTTCTTTCTTTTCTATTTTCTTTTCTGTAATATGTTGGCCATGCTAAAATTAAATAGCTAGGCATTTTTTAAATTGCTGAAACTTTTTATATGGCCTCATATTATAATAGAGTAGCCACTTATAAAGTTTGGCACTTTTTAAAAATCAAAACATTTGAACTTTAATTCAAATGGGGGTTTAAATTTAATTCCATGCTCCTTTTTGAATATTTGAAAAAATCTATGAGCATGGGGTGGGTCCCACATCACTTGATATGTGATCACACTCATTTATAAGACTTTTCAAAATTGCAAAAGGAATTTTTGGAGAAACTTTTTATCTGGACTTTTGAATTAATTCATCTGGGGGTGTTCTCTCTCCCATTTTGATTTCTTTTGAAAATTTCATCATGATATAAAGGAGCACTTGATCCTAGCACATACCTAACTTGGGGTTGTGACATCAGTGCACCCAGTGCAAGTTTCTATTTTCTGCTGTCATTTTATTTCAGGTTTTCCCATTACGTAAAATGCCAGAAAAAATCTGGGAAAAATATATAAAAAATTAGCACAACGGAAGCTTCCAGAGTCCTGAATGGGGGCCAGAGGGGCCCCAACTGGTGCCCAGGTGGCCAGTGGGCGCTCCCTATGGTGGGGTCGCGCCGGGAGGCCGCCTGGACATCTGGTTGCCCCCCTGGCTGCCCCCTTCGCCTATATATTTCCTTCATCCCGAAACCCGCAAGGACAGAACCCTTTTTCGCGATCTCGCCTCTATTTCGCCGTCGTTGCGCTTCCAAGATCGGAAGCACCAGAAGACCTCTTCCCGGCACCCTGCCGGAGGGAGGATTGACCTCCGGGAGCTTCTCCACCACCATGGATGCTTCCCGGATGAACCGTGAGTTGTCCACCTTGGACCATGGGTCCATGATCAGTAGCTATGTGATGTTCTCTCTCCCTCTTTGTTCTTCATGGATTATACCTTGTGAGATTCCCTACATGATCAAGGCACATACATAATTCTTTCTGCTGTTGCTATGTAGAGTTAACTGGGATCTGATGGGTTATGAGACTATGTTCAGATTATGATGAGTAATATATTTGGTTCTTCTCCTTTTATATTTGTGTTCTTGAGTAATTCTTGCATATTCTCTGTTGCTGTTTATTGCTTTGGCCAAGTTGTAGGTAGAACTCCAAGAGGGAGCGTTATGCATAATTGTGGGTTCATGACCCCTGATGACTAGCTTGAGTGACAAAAACATGAGTCTAGGGGATGTGTTGTTGCCACAAGGGGAAAACAATGGTGCTTGTAACCACGGTTGCAAGGATTGTTTACTTTACACAAAGTTCTTTTAATGCAGCTCTCTGTTGCTTTGGGTTTACACTTTGGGTGGGGCTCGCAACTTAATACCAGCGAGATGTTCTGGATAGATATCTCAAGGTGGATGATTAGCGAGTAGATGCCGATTGATTTCGGTCTACTTGTTTTGGCGTACTGCCCATGCTTTTGAGCCTTTTCCTTTCTTTTGTAGCATAGTTAGCATTGGTTTGCGCCCGTAATCCTGTCAATTGCCCATCTGTAATTTGTTTACCTCGCATGGCTATTTATCGTCTTTTGGGAGAGAGACATCACTAGTGAACATCATGGGACCCCGGTCCATATTTCCACCATTGTTTACACCCTCTATTTACTTCTTGTTTTACTTTCTAGTTGTAGTTATCATTACCTTTTATCTCTTGCGTTTGACCCTTTGTAAACATCAAGGCCGGAGAGATTGACAACCTCTCTGTACTCGTTTGGAGCAAAGTTATCTATCTGTGTGCAGGTCCACGCCAACTCGTGCTAGTAATATCTAGCTCCATTGTCACCTACTTGTCATTGCTGGAGTCCTACGGGAGACAAACCTTGGTATCTTTGCTGACGGAAATTACGCTATGCTACATCTCTTCCACTTGGGGTAGCCAACGAGGAGCACTACTTCAGTGCCATGAAACATGGAGCTCAGTGTTGGATATATGCCCTAGAGGCAATAATGTTATGATGTTATCTCCTTATGTATTCATGAGTTATTTATATTGTCCTTGAACATCATCATTGATATGTATCAATAAGTATGTGACTTGTTTGTGAGAGTATATATTCTATGATGATTGTTCTAATGGTCCCTAGGTTATAAGGTTATGCGGACACATATCCTTGACTAGTATATGTTTCGATTGATGACTATGTTTCACAAGTCATGAGCATGGAGATGCTACCGATAGTATGGACTTGGTGATGGGATCACTGAGTTGGACGGAGACCCAGTTTGAGATGCAGCGAGATATTGTCATATGTTAGTCTTAATACAATGTATATGCCATGTCCTAGACCTAATGTCCTTGCATGTTCTCGGGATGAGGAATGACTCACTTAGGGACTATCAAACGCTACACCATAACTGGGGAGTTATAAAGGTAGCTTACGGGTGAGTCATGATACATGTCGCGAGACATGGTTGATCAAGATGGGATTTGCCCCTCCACTTTGGAGAGATATTCTCTGGGCCCTCTCGAGTGATAAGATTCAGAAAGCATGGCCATGCGATATGGGTTAAGTGTTAACCCAGTTCAGGAATCTGTATCACGGTTTCGAGAAGAGAGGTCAAGCTATCACAAGGGTGACAAGTACTCGCCTTGAGCTTGACAACATATATCATGAGGCAAAAGGAATGTTGCATATGACACTTTGTAATGGTTCGTCTTATGACTTTACGCATATATGGGAGTCAACACGTTCTGCTAGGAACCGCTACCGACTATCGAACCGGATGTGATTCGGGATGTGTCCATGTGTACGTGAACCTATAGGGTCGCGCGCTATGGAGGAAAGGAGCCCATTCGGATGTGATCCGAATGGAATATGGATGGAGGGTCCGGATTGCCTCAAGGGTTGAGGCCATTCCACGGGCGCCTATATAAGGGCTAGGGTGAACCCCGAAGGGAAAAGGTTAGACCACAACCCTAGCCGCCACTCCACCTCCAGGCCGAGCCGCCGAACCTAGCAGTCCGCTGCTTATTGGCTTCTCGCCCTTCGTTGGTAGGCCCCAAGAGGAAGGCGTGATGTAGTACAGCAGCGAGTTTTCCCTCGGTGAAAATACCAAGGTTTGTCTCCAGTAGGACTCCAGAGATGATAAGTAGGTGTCAGGGGCGCTACTGACTCGGACCTGCACACAGACACAGATAACTTTGTTCCCAACGCAGTTCAGAGAGTTTGTCAATCTCTCCGGTCTTGTTGTTCACAAATGATAAAACGCAAGGGATAATGATAGCAACTTGAAAGTAAATGCAGAAAAGTAAATATAGCTTGGAAACAATAATGAGGATATGGACCGGGATACGTGATGTTCGCTAGTGATGTCTCTCTCCCAAAAGACGATAAAAATTGCTATGCGAGGTAAACAAATTATAGAAAGACAATTTACAGGATTATGAACGCACCGCAATGCTAACTATGCTACAAAAGAAAGGAAGAGGTTCAACAGCACGGGAAGTACGCCAAAATAAGTAGACCGAAATCCATCTGCATCTACTACT
This sequence comes from Bromus sterilis, assembly GCA_950022295.1. Classification (NCBI taxonomy): domain Eukaryota; kingdom Viridiplantae; phylum Streptophyta; class Magnoliopsida; order Poales; family Poaceae; genus Bromus; species Bromus sterilis. The sequence continues at coordinate 336,718,598 of OX465596.1, read as the reverse complement.
AATCATCCACCTTGAGATATCTATCCATAACATCTCGCTGGTATTAAGTTGCGAGCCCCACCCAAAGTGTAAACCCAAAGCAACAGACAACTGCATTAAAAATAACTTTGCGTAAAGTAAACAATCCTTGTAACCGCGGTTACAAGCACCGTTGTTTTCCCCCTTGTGGAAACAGCACATCCCCTAGACTCATGTTTCTGTCACTCAAGCGTGTCATCGGGGAGGCATGAACCCACAATCTAGCACAACGCTCCCTCTTGGAGTCACTACCTACTACTTGGCCAAAGCAATAAAGAGCAACGGAGAACATGCAAGAATTACTTAGAAACAAAAATATAAGAGATAAAAACCAAATATATTACTCTATCACAATCTGAACATAATCTCATAATCCATCAGATCCGATCAAACTCAAAATAGCAATAGCAGAAATATTACAAAGGTGCCTCGATCATGTAGGGAAGCTCACGAGGTCTAAACAATGAAGATCAAAGAGGGGAGGAGAACATCACATAGCTACTGATCACGGACCCATGGTCCAAGGAAAACTACTCACGAGAAATCCGGGGAGCATCCATGGTGGAGAGGAGACTCCCGGAGGTCAATCCTCCCTCCGACAGGGTGCCGGGAAGAGGTCTTCTGGTGCCCCCGATCTTGGAAGCGCGGCGGCGGCGGAACAGAGGCGAGTTCGCGGAATAGGGTTCTGCTTCTGGAGTTTTCCCGTGACGGGGGATAAATAGGCGAAGGGGGGCAGCCAGAGGTGGACCAGGGGCCGTGCCGGGTGGCCGCCTCAGCCCCCCTGGCTCCCCTCTGGCCCCTCCCGAGCTCTTCTCGAAGCTTCCGTCACGCTGATTTTTTATCTGAATTTTCCCGAATTTTTCTAGCACTTTTTATATGGGGGAAAATTGAAATAGAAAAACAGCAGAAAACAGGAACTGGCACTGGGGTGCACTGAGTTAATAGGTTAGTCCAAATATGATCAAAAATGTATGAAAGTGTATCTAGATCATAGCAATATCACACAAAACATGCATGGAGCAAGCAGTAATTATCGATACATTTTGGACGTATCATCCGCCGCCCGACGCCCCTCCTTGTACGTGCGCATCCCTTGGAGGCGCTGCACCCGCCGAGAAGCAGCCGCCGACGCGCATCACCAACTCTCCTTCCGCTGCCGTGACTGCACGTCTAGTGGTAAACCCTAATCATGTAGTTCATCTCCAGTAGCAGTGATCTTGGTTGTGCGCGGTAGAAATTTTTGATTTAGCGCTAGCGTAGCAGACCGCGTGCCCCAACACTCAGCCCTCGCGACGTGCAATTAAGGCACCCACCAGCGATCAAAGCTCAACTACTCCCAGACTTTCTGGTCGAGTGGATGGAAGTACAAACACCCGGTCCTCCAGAACTCTCCAACTCATGGAAGATGTGTAACAGCCCAGATTTCACAAAAATTAAAAATTTTGTTTTTGGTGTGAATTGTTTGATTGTATGATTTGTTTGCGGTGTTTGCATCCTTGATTTATCAATCGGCGATTATTTTTCCCCTCTTATCTCGTACCGGATGGAGACCGACCCTTGCCACCCTGACACTCGACCTTTGCGACACCGGGTTTCACCCAATCACCGTCGCGAAAACCGCACGAGACCAGCCGCAGCCAACGGAACGAAAAACCCCGTTTAATAATTAAACGGGTTATTTTTATACAGCGCCAGAAAATAATTCTCGGAAAAGTATCGAAGTGAGGTACGATTGACGGGCTCTCCGCGCTGATCGCGTAGTTCGAAATTTTACCCGAATTGGAGGTCGTGCGGACCCCCAACGGTTAGAAACGTAAACACCGCGCGCGCAAGAGAAAAACCGGGGATGTCTTTGCAAACTGCCAGCCACCTAGGCGATATAAAGACCACCACTCTCCCACCCCTTTCTAGGGTTTCCCTAGCACAAAATTGCAGCCACCCCCTCACATCTGCCTCCAAATTTGCCCAATAGACCCCAATTTTTTCAACCCTAGAAATCCTCAGATCTGGACTGTCGGATCGGCCGATCCAACGGCCCAGATCTCACCTAGCTCCCCACCAACCGCACCTCCTCTCTCCTCCAGCCCGAGGCCGCCTGAGCAGCCGCCACCACGCCGCCGCCGTGTCTCCGGCAGCTGGGCACCACCTCACTGCCGGCAATCTCCTCCTCTGTCCTCCGCTCTCTCATCTCCCTCTTCTCCTCCTCACCCCTCTCTCCCTCTCAGGTGTAGGGCCGCGCAAGGACGCCGCTGCCGCCATGAGAGAGCTCGCTGCCGGCCCGAGCTCAAGGCCGCCACCCCACGGGACCACGACGCCGGCCACCAACCCCGACGCCGGATCCGGGCGGATCCGTGCCGCCGCGCCCGTTCCACCTCCTCCCGCGTCCGCCCTCTCCGTCGTCTCGCCGGCAGCCGATGAGCCAGCCATGCGCCGCCGCCGCTCGTGGCTCGGGAGGAGCCCGAGCTCAACCGCCCCTCCAGCCAGCGCAGGTGGGCCGGCCCAGGCGCCTCGCGGCCCACCTCCCGGCAGCTCCAGCCCGAACCAGCCAGGCGTGTTGGGCCCAGGCCCATGGGTGAGGCCTCCACCTTTTTTCTGCTGTTAAAGCCTGCGAATTTTCACTAAGTCCTTGACTAGTAATGTTTTTTAGCTTTTTGTGTTGCTTATAACTAGTGAACCATGATGCCTTTTTGCACGATTCCTTTTGACATGCCTTCCCTGCCATGTCTACTTTAGTTGCATATCATTTGTGAGCATGTTTGCATTCATTATCCTGATTATGCATTTCTCTAAAGAGTACTTCCTGATGTTGGCAGATTGTGCCCGTAACTTGTTTTGCTTGTATCTTTTTAACCGTAACTCCGTTTGGGGTGTTCTTTATATGTAACTTGATTAGTTTTTGTGTACTTTCTGTTTATGCTATTGCTTGCTGTTGTTAACCAACCTAAAATATGGTTTAGGGAAGAACAGTACCAAATCTTTCAATTGTCGTGGGGTACATAGTGTTATGCCATGTTTAGGTTGTGCCTCACTTAAATTGACTAGCATAGATAGTTTATCTTATGCTTCACCTCTTGTCATGTTTGTGTGCTATTCCATGCTTGAGTGATGTGCCATGTTAACAATCTTGCTCACCTTGACTAGCTAAACAACTTGAACCCTTGTAAACGTGCGGTATCTTCGTGTGTGACGAGTACTCCACTTAACCTGTTAGTAACCGCTCTCGACGATAGATGCGATGTCGTAGTGCGTTGTCTCGTGTTGTCTTCTTGTTGATGCTTGCTCGTGATTGCTTCGTAGTAATAGCTGCTTGCTCGTCGATTGCCTTTTCCAGTGTTTCCTTCTTGTGTGCTTCCGCGGGTACCTCCCGGAGACGATGCGAGCTTGCGATCAACTACACCTTCGGAACCCGACTTATCAAGAGGCAAGGACTATACATTACTTATGATCCATTCTATTTCAACCAGCAGTTTGCATGCTAGTCTAGGATAGTCTACTCCTTGGTTTGGGATATCACATTATTATATTGGTGTGGATGATATGATTATTATAATGTTGACTATATTCGACGAAGGATGGAAGGTCTAGGCTATCCCTCCCCGACGCTTTGTTCCATTCGATTCACCTAGGATCCGAATTCCGGGTATTGGTTTTAAGACTGAGCGTGCCTAACCGCGTGTGGGATGCTATGGGGTCTCCTCTTCTTACCTATCTAGCTTCAAACATTTCTAGTGGTGGCCAAGCTGGTTTTACCATTAGCAAAACATGTGTGTGCGAGTGTCGACCTCGCAGATTTTCAAACAACTCGGGCCAGCGGAGACAGAGTTCCTTTGTTGGTCCAAACCTGGAAGCTCGAGGGCTATCCACTGTGATGGTTTAGTTAGCCCGACCTCGTCCAGATGGTAGAGGCCGACTCGAGAGCGCGACCGGCTTTTGAGTTGGATGTCGACTCACCGGGGGCCACCCGGATTTGTGCGTTGTTAGTTAGAGGGACCTGTCGTTCCGGATCTCTGGGGACTAAATCATAAAATGGTTGCCTATCATGGGTAGCAACTGAGAGATATGGGTGTGCGTGCGGAGCCTTGTAATGGGCAGTTGGTACACCCCTGCAGGGTTAAATCTTTTCGAGAAGTCGTGTCCACAGTTATGGACGACTTGAGACCTACTCCTTGTTCATAGACAACAACGACTGAGGTAATCTTAATATAACTTGATCAATGTGTGTGTGCATTGACTGCTTCTTCTTCGTCGGGATGCGAAGAGGAGGACAAGGATAGGATAGGTATTATGCTTGCGTAAGTAGTTGATAGCAAGACTTGTTGGAGGTGATTCCTCATCGAATGCTTGGCTTCTTATCTTACTCTCTAGATCGTTAGCCACTTCATAAATGCTAGTGCGGCATCAACCTCACCACGTACCCCATCCTTACCATAAACTACTAGTTGTCTAGAATGACAAGTGTTGAAGTTGGATGACCACTACAGTTGGATGCTGAGTACTTCTGTACTCATGATACTACCCCCAAACTCTTTTCAGGGTTCTTGATTGAAAACGGGTATGGTGATCGACGTTTCACGTGGAGACTCGACGACGACTAGTTAGGTGAATCATGGCGGAGGGCCTAGACCCGTGTGGTTATGGGGATCGATGATTTTTTTCTCTTTGCCACGAGGCATCTGATTGTAGTCTGTACTCAGACATGTATCTTCCGTTGATGTAATGTATTTAAGGAAGTTGTATGCCGATTGTATGAGATGTTGTACTCTCGTAGATGTAATGTTGTGATATCATGTTGGAAATCTGGGGCATATGGCTTTGTCATATGTCGCGGTGGGACCGATATGTGCTTCGTCCCCGGATCTGGATGGAAACATCTAGATCTGGAACAGTACCGCATATCGGGCCTTACAAGATGTTCTTCGACGGGTCTAAAAGGCACCAAGGGGCTGGAGCAGGCGTTGTGCTAATATCACCCAAAGGAGATAAGCTCAAATACGTGCTCTAGATCAACTTCAGCAAGGCGTCAAACAATGAAGCGGAATATGAGGCGCTACTACACGGCATGCGCATGGCAAAATCCTGCGGGGCCACTCGCCTCATAATATACGACGACTCCAACCTTGTCGTCCAGCAAACAATGAAGAACTGTGAAGCAGTCGCAGACAACATATCCGCATACTAGAAGCTTTACAACACCCTAGAAGGAGAATTCAATGGATGCGAGCTCAACTACATTGCTAGAGCAAATGATACAGAGGCAAACGAGCTCGCAAACATCGAATCAACCCGAGGACCAGTCCCTCCACGAGTTTTCCTCGAGAGAATCGGCCAAAGATCGATCAAGACAAAGGCACCCGTATAGGGAACATCTACAGAAGCCGACAGCACAAGCGAACCAGCACAAGTAGCAGTAGTGAACCCAGCTGCTGATGAAGAAGTTAGCAACGCAGTCGAGGAGGACGAACCAGCAGTACTCAAAAGCTTGGTCGGGACAAGACCCTTCCTCCGATTTCTGATACAAGGCATCCTGCCGCAAGACGTCTTAGAAGCGTGAGGAATCAACCGACGATCCAACGCATTCACTATAATCAACGGACAACTCTACAAATGCAGCATCTCCCAAGTACTCCAAAAGTGCATTGAGGAGGAAGACGGCAAAGCCCTAATACTCGAGATCCAGGAAGGCACCTGCGGACACCACGTGAGAAGCCGCGCACTAGTAGCCAAAGCCTTTCGAGCAGGTTTCTACTGTCCAACCGCAATGCGAAATGCGGAAGACATTGTGCGACGCTGCATCTCCTGTCAAAAGTTCGCCAGCAGACCCCACACCCCAGCATCTGAACTAAAAATCATACCTTTATCTTGGCCCTTAGCCACATGGGGACTTGACATGGTAGGCCTTCTCAAGAAATCTATAAAAGGCAGAAGAACGCACCTTTTTGTAGCAGTCGACAAATTCACCAAGTGGATTGAAGCAATGCTAATCACTACCTCGACTGCCCTCACAGTGGTCAACTTCATCAAGTCAATCATCTTTCGATTCGGTGGGCCACACAACATCATCACGGACAATGGAACAAACTTCACAGCAACAGAATTCCAGAATTTCTTCCAGGAACTGGGCATCAAGATTAACTACGCCTCACTCGCGCACCCGCAATCCAACAGCCAAGTAGAAAAATAAAATGGCCTAGTATGCGGCGGAATAAAAAAACGGCTCCTCGCACAACTCGAGAAGGTCCCAGACAATTGGATAGAAGAACTCCCCGCAGTCCTTTGGAGCCTACACACCACCCCCAATGCTTCAACCCAATATACGCCATTCTTCCTGGTGTATGGAGCGGAGTCCATACTCCAACACGACCTCAAGTTCGGATCTCCTCGAATCACGAGGTATGAAGAAGAAGAGGAAAAAGATGCACTCGAATATGACAAATATGTCGCAGATGAAGCAAGGGACACAACTCTCGCAAGGTCAAAAGGATACCAAGACAAGTTGCGCACTTACCAAAGCAACTGCCTGCGAACAAGAACTTTCTGAGAAGGCGACCTCGTACTACGGTTAATACAAGAGAAGGTCCACAAGCTCACCCCGCAATGGGAAGGACCATTCATAGTCTCTGAGGTCATAGGAGGAGGAGCATACAGATTAAAGAACCCGAAGACCAATGAAGACGTGGGAAACCCGTGGAACACGGCAAACTTACGCCTGTTCTACCCATAGACTACTCATCTGTAGCTCCCCCCCCCCTCCCCCCCCCCCCCCGAGCAACGCAAATATCGGCAGCAGCACCGATCGACAACTTATGTAAGAACTTGAAGCAATAAAGAATGTGTTGCCCAGACAACAATACTTAAGCACTCGGGGGCTCGAGCGCGGATCCCCGAGAGACGCTTTTCGCTTACACGACGATACTACTTAAGCACTCGAGGGCTCGAGCAAAGACTTCCCCTGAGAGACGCTTTTCGCTTACGTGATGATACTACTTAAGCACTCGGGGTCTTGAGCATGGACTCCCCCCGAGAGACGCTTTTCTCTTACGCGACGATACTACTTAAGCACTCGGGGGCTCAAGCACGGACTCCCCCCGAGAGACGTTTTTCGCTTTTCGCTTACGCGACGATACTACTTAAGCACTCGGGGGTTCGAGCACGGACTCCCCCCGAGAGACTCTTTTCGCTTACGGATGATAGGACTTAAGCACTCGGGGGCTCGGGCACAGACTCCCCCCGAGAGACGCTTTTCTCTTACGCGACGATACTACTTAAGCACTCGGGGGCTCAAGTGTGGACTCCCCCCGAGAGGCGCTTTTCTCTTACGCGACGATACTACTTAAGAACTCGGGGGCTCGAGAGCGGAATCCCCCCGAGAGACGGTTTTCGCTTACGCGATGATACTACTTAAGCACTCAGGGGATCGAGCGCGAACTCCCCCCGAGAGACGCTTTTCGCTTGCGCGACGATGCTACATAAGAACTCGGGGGATCGAGCACGAACTTCCCCCGAGAGACAAAATTTTCTCTTACGCGACTCTACTTAAAGCACTCGGGGATTGATGGCGTGGAAGTGATAATGGCTTCTCGCCCTTCGTTGGTTGCCCCAAGTGGAAGGTGAGATGTAGGATAGCAGAAAATTTCCCCTATGTAGAGGATAGGGTTTGTCTCCCGTAGGACTCCGGCGATGATAAGTAGGTGGCAAGAAAACAATGGCACCGTTTACGACAAACATTGCTTCCTTGACCTGGACCTGCACACGATACAATTAACTTTTCTCCCAACGAAGTTCAGAGAGGTTGTCAATCTCTCCGGTCTTGTTGTTTACAAAGGGTCAAACACACAAGGGATAATGATAATGATAATGGTAGCAACTGAAAGTAAATACTGAAAAGGAAATAGGCTTGTAAACAGTGATGAGAATATGGACCGGGGTCCCGTGATGTTCACTAGTGATGTATCTCTCCCAAAAGACGATAAAACTGCTATGCGAGGTAAACAAATTACAGATGGGCAATTGACAGGATTATAAACGCCGCAATGCTAACAATGTTTCAAACGAAAGGAAGAGGCTAAAAAGCATGGGTAGTACGCCAAAATAATTAGACTGAAATCCATCTAAATCTACTACTAATCATCCACCTTGAGATAACTATTTAGAACATGTCGCTGGTATTAAGTTGCGAGTCCCACCCAAACTGTAAACCCAAAGCAACCAACAACTGCATTAAAAGAACTTTGCGTAAAGTAAACAATCCTTGCAACCGCGGCTACAAGCACTGTTGTTTTCCCCCTTGTGGCCACAGCACATCCCCTAGACTCATGTTTCTTTCAGTCAAGCGTGTCATCAGGGGGCATGTACCCCCAATCGAGCATAATGTTCCCTCTTGGAGTTACTATCCACCACTTGGCCAAAGCAATAAACAACAACGGAGAACATGCAAGAATTGCTTAGGAACAAAAATATAAGAGATCAAAACCAAATATATTACTCTATCACGATCTGAACATAATCTCATAATCCATCGGATCCCATCAAACTCGACATAGAAACAGCAGAAGAATTGCATATGTGCATCGATCATGTAGGGCAGCTCACGAGGTCTAAACCATGAGGAACAAAGAGGGGAGGAGAACATCACATAGCTACTGCTCACGGACCCATGGTCCAAGGTAGACTACTCACGGCACATCCGGGTAGCGTCCATGGTGGAGGAGAAGCTCCCGGAGGTCGATCCTCCCTCCGGCAGGGTGCCGGGAAGGGTCCTGACGGTGCTCCCGATCTTGGAAGCGTGGCGCCGGCGGAACAGAGTTGAGATTGAGAAATAGGTTTCTGTCTTCGGATTTTCCCCGTCACGGAGAATAAATAGGCGAAGGGGGGCAGCCAGGGGGGCCACCAGGGGTCCAGGCGCCCCCCCTGGGCCCCTGCTGGTGGCCCTCTGGCCCCACTTTGGTACTTCTGGAAGACTCCGTTATGCTGATTTTTATCCGATTTTTCCTGAAGTTTTGGAGGACTTTTAATATGGGGGAAACCTGGAATAGAAAAACAGCAGAAAACAGGAACTAGCACTGGGGTGCACTGAGTTAGTAGGTTAGTCCAAATATGATCAAAAGGATATGAAAATGTATCTAGATCATAGCAATATCACACAAAACATGCATGGAGCAAGCAGAAATTATCGATACGTATGAGACATATCAACATCCCCAACTTAATTTCTGCTCGTCCTCGAGTAGGTAAATGATAACATGCATAATTTATGTGGTGACATGCTAAAAACCATATAAGAACTTTGAAAAGTAAATAAATCAAGGTATGCAATTCAATTCAAGTCATAACATGCAAGAGTCTATATTAGCATTGAAACAAGCAACGAAAGAACATTAGGTGCAAGAGCTCTCACTGTCCGTGACTCGAATGTCTCTAGATGGTTTTTGTGTGCAAGAAGAGGGATAGGGAATACGAGGGAGAATGTATTTTTGTGTTGAGAACTCAATCTACTAAAGTTTCACACTTGGTCTTCTTTGGAATCTTATCTTGACTCGTCCCTAGACTACTAGCCAGGTACAAGTCAATTTGATCCACTCCTTTTCGATATTTTGAGCACTCATGCAATGGGTGAGCGTAAGCATGAGAGTTGAAACTTAGGATGGCAAAGAGATAATATGGTGGAGGAGGAAGACAAAAAGGATGAGAAAGGCTCACATCAATGAGGACAATCATAGGCGAGAAGGCCAAATGATAGATATGATGTGAGGAGTAGGGATTGCCATGCCACGGACGCACATATGAGCTGAAAAGCTCTCCAATGGAACTAGTGGGGGTGCATCTAACTTGCTCGCTCATGAAGATCTAGAGCTCTTTTGAGGAGGCTCATCCTTGGAATATGCAAGCCAAGTTCTATAGTGTGAAGGTCCCCACATAGCTATATGCATGATCATCTCTATGGAGTACAGGGATAAGAGGAAGTACTAGTGTGGATCTTTCAAAAGGATAGTAGTGTTTACCCTTTCTCTCTTTTTATTTATTTTTCTCTTTTTTCTATTTTTTGTATTTTTTTGGTGGCCTCAATGGCTCTTTCTATTTAACACTCATTTGTCCTCTTTGGGATCTTTTATTTTGTCCACTTTGGGATCTTTTCCTCTCTTAAGGGCAACACTCTAATTTACAAGAGGGTATAGAAGATCTTTCACACTTTACAAGGTACTCAAATCATAAAGAAGATGTAGCTATCATGATGTATGCAATGTATGCCGCTGCCAGTGTAGCAGGAACATGTATGACATGAAGATCAAGTCATGAAGAGGTGGATGTTACATTGCAATATATCTCGGAAAGGCTATGGAAATGCCTTGATAGGTAGGTATGGTGGATGTTTTGAGGAAAGATATAAGAAGGTTTATGATGACAGAGCGTATCATGCCAAGGGTTTGGATGTACCGGCGAAGGTGGACGCCAACTCTCGGAGTGAGAAGGAGGCAATGCACGGCACATGAAAGGCTAGCAAATATGAGGAGGTGGAAGTGTCAACTTTCAATACTTACATTAGTCCGAAGAACTCATGCACTTAATATCGGTAACTCACAATCTAATAAGGAGGTTCACAAAGAGACAAGTACCTCGAGGAAGAGTGTGTGGGGGTTTGGTTATCCTTGTGCATCCTCGACTCATGGTACGTGAGTGTACTCTAATATTCGACCCCTCAGAAGAGTAGTGATCCATCTAGTAGCTAGAGTTCTCAACTAGTTTTGTACGTTTTTGAAAATAACACACGGATTGCCCAAAATACGACACCTATCACTAATAGGCTAGATCTCTTGACACCAAAAGTTCAGACATTACTCACATCAATACCTCAAAACTAATGCAAGTTACTACTGAAATTAAATAGCAACCTCAATTACATACTTCTCAAAAACAAGACAAACCTCAATGCAACAACCAATTCTCTTAACAAGATAAACATGAAAACTAAAGAGAGTTCCAGCGACAAAATAAACAAAAGCCAAGGCTCTTGCCAAGACAAACTAAGACTAAAACTAGACAGGGCAGTAGCTACGAAAAGATAAAGAACACACAACAGCAAAAATATAGGCATGAAGAATCCTATGATGTGTTCTAGATTTTGAAAGTGGAGCGTGTTTCTCTCCCATACAAAGTAAGACGGGATCTAACTTGTTATGAACAGAAATCAAAGCTAAAGAAAACTAAAAATAAAACCTAAGAGCGAGACGCTCCAAGCATAGCACATAACGCATGAAGTGATAAAAATATAGTGAGACGAAGGACGAATTAATGATTGTTGATAGAGAAGGGGATGCTCGGGGGCATCCCCAAGCTTAGACGCTTGAGTCTCCTTGAATATTTGTTGGGTATGCATGGGGTCATCCCCAAGCTTGCGCGCTTGACACTCCCGAATCTTCTTTCATCATCTTCCATCGCACACTTGAAAACTCCCTTCATACACAACTCATCATAAGCTGATTAGAGAGGTTATTACCCTTAATATATATTTTTCCCCACTGGATATAAAGATATTCTTGAAGAGCTACTGTTTCTCAAGATTGCCAAAAGGTTTTTGCAAAGAAAAGGCAAGCTTAAGGTTTGCAAAAGTTAGGAGAGACAAAACGTGGCAGAATCTGTGAAAAACAGAACGACAGGTAGTAAAGAATTTTTTAGGGGTACTTCTGCAACTCGAATAAAAAAACTCAGAACATGCGAAAGTTCCGTGATTGTATAGAGAACGCTGTGTAAATAATTCAGCTCAAAAAGATGAACTGGTGATTTATTCTGATTTTTTCCGTCATGAGGACAGAATCTATTTTCTGGACAGCATGTCACAACTTTCACTTCCCTTGTCATATGAGGCTATACTTGGCACAAAGTTTGAAAATAAAGATACAATTATGTTTCTACAGTAGTAAAGATCATCGAGACCACTAAAAACATAAGTAAAAACATCTTGGGTTGCCTCCCAACAAGCGCTTTCTTTTACGCCTTTAAGCTAGGCATAAGACAAAAGAGAATCAAGTTTTATCAAGAGAAAGAAAATAGCTAGCCCATGTAACGGACTCAAAAGGTAACTTGACTTTCTTTCTAGGGAAGTGTTCCATCCCCTTTTTGAGAGGGAATTGTAATTTTATATTCCCCTCTTTCATGCCAATAACAGCACCAACGGTGCGAAGAAAAGGGCGTCCCAAAATAAATGGACATAAAGGTTCACACTATATCCATAATGATAAAATCAACGGGAACATAGTTGTCATTGACAATGATAAGAACATTGTCGATCTTCCCCAAAGGTTTCTTTACAGAAGAGTCGACAAGGCGAACACCAAAAGAACATGAATCAAAAGGTTTCAATTCAAACTATCATACATTCTTTTGGGCATGACGGAGGTACTAGCTCCAACGTCACATAAAGCATAGCAAGAGAAGTTATTTAATTTGTTTTTTATCATAGGGTCCCAACCATCATCTAGCTTCCTAGGTATGGAGGCTTCTATCCTAAGCTTCTCCTCCCTAGCTTTGATAAGAGCATTTGTGATATGCTCCGTGTAGGCAAGATTAAGTGTGCTAGTGTGAGGGTCTCTAGACATTTTGTGTGATAAGCTAATAAATTCTAAGAGGGCGCAACTATCAAAATCAATATCACTACTATCAAAGGTGGTAGTAGTGTCATATAGGCTTAATTGGTTGAAACCCTCTATGTTCATAGGACTCTCTTCTTATATGGTTGAGGTATTAGTGTCACCATTAATAGGTCCAATGGGACCAGGAGTGCATTGGGTGCTAATAGTTTCAGTGTCCTCAACAATTTGGATAGTGGAAACTGCGTGGTGTGTAGGAAGGCTCTTAATTCTATCCTCTTCCTCTATTTCTCTAGCCCATATTTCTTTAAGTTTAGCCATCATCCTAATATTTTCATTGATTTGTAACTGGATAGCATTAATAGGAGTGGCCTTGCTCTCCTCAAGGGGAGAGGTTCTAATTTTTAACATCTCAACATCAAGGGCTAAGCTTTCTACCTTCAAACAAAGATTATCTAATTTAGCTAGTTTTTCTTCCACATTCTTGTTGAAGGCTTTTTGGGTAGTGATGAACTCTCTAAGCATACTCTCTAGTTCAGAGGTGGGGTTCTTGTTGCTAGGGTAAGTGTTGTTGTTCCCATAAGTGGATGGAAACGGTCTAGGATTACTAGCAAAGTTTACCCTATAAGCATTATTATTAAAGTTGTTTCTAGCAATGAAATTCACATCTACTTGTTCCTGAGCAACCAAATAATTTACAGGAACAGCATGAGGATCAATAGAGGGTTGCTTGGTAAGTAGAGACATAATTAAATCAACTTTATCATTTAGGGAGGTAATTTCCTCGACAGAATTTACCTTCCTACCTGTTGGAGCGCGTTCGGTGTGCCATTAGGAGTAGTTGGTCATCATCTGATCGAGAAGTTTTGTGGCAGCACCAAGGTATAGTTTACATAAAGGTTCCTCCCGCGGCCGAATCTAACAGGTTCCGCGAGGTAAAGTTCAAGCCTGCATAAAAAGTCTGGATAACCATCCAGGTAGTCAAACCATGTGTAGGGCATTTCTTAACGAGAGATTTCATACGTTCCCAAGCTTGGGCAACATGTTCATTATCCAATTGCCTAAAATTCATAATGTTACTCCTTAATTGGATAATTTTAGCAGGTGGGTAGTATTTCCAATAAATGCATCTTTGCACTTATCCCAAGAATCTATGTTATTCCTAGGCAAAGATTGAAACCAGATTTTAGCTCCATCGCTCAAAGAGAAAGGAAAAAGCTTGATCTTAACAACATCACCTTCTACTTCTTTATACTTTTGGATATCACATAATTCAACAAAATTATTCAAGTGTAAAGCAGCATCATCTCCAGCTCCAGAGAATTGATCTCTCATAACAAGATTCAGTAAAGCAGGTTTAATTTCATAAGAGGTAGCTGAAGTGGCAGGTGTGGCAATAGGAATGCAGATAAAGTCTTTGTTGTTGTGACTGGTGAAGTCACACAACTTGGTGATTTCAGTGGAACCCATAGTAGCAGAAATTGTGGCAATTTCTTTTGTAGTTTTTTATGTAAGACACAAAGATAAAAACAGAAAGGTAAACAAACAAGACTAAAAAGTAAATTTAAAGGATAGTGGGAAACTCCCCTATCTTATTACTCGGAATCCCAGGCAACAGCGCCAGAAATTTGCTTGATGACGTGGAAGTGATAATGGCTTCTCGCCCTTCGTTGGTTACCCCAAGTGGAAGGTGAGATGTAGGATAGCAGAAAATTTCCCCTATGTAGAGGATAGGGTTTGTCTCCCGTAGGACTCCGGCAATGATAAGTAGGTGGCAAGAATAAAATGGCACCGTTTACGACAAACGTTGCTTCTTTGACCTGGACCTGCACACGATACAATTAACTTTTCTCCCAACGAAGTTCAGAAAGGTTGTCAATCTCTCCGGTCTTGTTGTTTACAAAGGGTCAAACACACAAGGGATAATTATAATGATAATGGTAGCAACTGAAAGTAAATACTAAAAAGGAAATAGGCTTGTAAATAGTGATGAGAATATGGACCGGGGTCCCGTGATGTTCACTAGTGATGTCTCTCTCCCAAAGACGATAAAACTGCTATGTGAGGTAAACAAATTACAGATGGGCAATTGACAGAATTATAAACGCACCGCAATGCTAACTATGTTACAAAAGAAAGGAAGAGGCTCATAAGCATGGGTAGTACTTCAAAAAAAGTAGACCGAAATCCATCTACATCTACTACTAATCATCCACCTTGAGATATCTATCCAGAACATCTCGCTGGTATTAAGTTGCGAGTCCCACCCAAAGTGTAAACCCAAAGCAACAGACAGCTGCATTAAAAGAACTTTGCGTAAATTAAACAATCCTTGCAACCGCGGTTACGAGCACCGTTGTTTTCCCCCTTGTGGCCACAACACATCCCCTAGACTCATGTTTCTATCACTCAAGCGTGTCATCAGGGGGCATGTACCCACAATCGAGCATAACGTTCCCTCTTGGAGTTACTATCCACCGCTTGGCCAAAGCAATAAACAGCAATGGAGAACATGCAAGAATTACTTAGGAACAAAAATATAAGAGATAAAACCAAATATATTACTCTATCACGATCTGAACATAATCTCTTAATCCATCGAATCCCATCAAACTCAACATAGCAACAGCAGAAGAATTACATATGTGCCTCGATCATGTAGGGCAGCTCACGAGGTCTAAACCATGAGGAACAAAGAGGGGAGGAGAACATCACATAGCTACTGATCACGGACCCATGGTCCAAGGTAGACTACTCACGACACATCCGGGAAGCGTCCATGGTGGAGGAGAAGCTCCCGGAGGTCGATCCTCCCTCCGGCAGGGTAACGAGAAGGGTCCTGACGGTGCTCCCGATCTTGGAAGCGCGACGGCGGCGGAGCAGAGGCGAGATTGTGAAATAGGGTTCAGTCTTCGGAGTTTCCCCGTCACGGAGAATAAATAGGCGAAGGGGGGCACCAAAGGTCCAGGCGCCCCCTGGCCGCGCAAGGTGGCCGCCTAGGCCCCTGGTGGTGGCCCTCTGGCCCCACTTCGGTGCTTCTGGAAGACTCTGTTACGCTGATTTTTTATCCAATTTTCCCGAATTTTTGGAGCCTTTTAATATGGGGGAAACCTGGAATAGAAAAACAACAGAAAAAAAGAACTGGCACTGGGGTGCACTGAGTTAGTAGGTTAGTCCAAATATGATCAAAAGTTTATGAAAGTGTATCTAGATCATAGAAATATCACACAAAACATGCATGGAGCGAGCAGAAATTATCGATACGTTTGAGACGTATCAGGGATCCGAGCGCAAACTCCCCCCAAAGGACGTTTTCACCTACAAAAACACGCAGATGACACAAGTGCAGTCCCCAAGGCATTTCACGGCTACATTTTCAAAGCATCACGATTTCATTCGTGATGATAACAAGAGATTGCTCTCTACACTTAGAGACACAAAATCGGGCTCATGAAGAAACTCCAAGACAAATCAACTACTAGAGAGAATAATTTCTAAGTCTTCTTTCGATCACAAATGATCACCTAAAGACTCGAGGGATACTCCCATTGGGAGCACTGCCGCGCACCCGACGAGTTTCAGAATGGCAGATCAAATACAAGACGAACCAGCATAGAAGGATATATTAAGCCTATGTCTGACTCTACAAATCGAACATAGCCTCAGGGGCTATTCCCATCGGGAGCGCTGCCGCGCACCAGTTATTATTATATGTTTCACATCAAGGTCAAGCACTCGAAGGTGGATTCATTATAGGGTCAAACACTCGAAGATAGTTTCATTACAAGGTCCAGCACCCGAAGGAAACTCCCATCACATATCAGAGAGACATAAGGTCCAGTATGCAAAAGACAAAGTTCTCTGTTGTACATCAAAGATTACAAGTCAAGGAAATCGAGAAGCTATCAAAAGATTACAAGAATAATCATCCCAAAGAATTATGACTTCTACATGTGTGCTCATGCTGAGATAATTGGCACTTTGGTCCACATCTTGACGAGCATCATCACATACAAAGTAAGCCTAAGCCTGCAAGGAGCAGTTCAGCGCCTTCTGAGCCTGGTGACCTTGCCTATCGACGCATCCGCTTGCTCGGCGGCTTGACGTTTGAGTCCTCCTTAGAACTAGAAGAGAAAGCACCACCAGTCGAGGAGCCGGCAGAAGATGAAGCCACGGGAGAAGAAGCCGAAGTACTCCTCGACCCGTCAGAGTCGCCACTTCTTGACTCCTCCCAGTATGGATCCATACGATTTCCACCGGCATCAAAAGCGCGAACGGTGAGAGTATCTTCACCATCAAACCGACAACAAAGGTTGTCCCCAGCACACAAATTCAGGCGGCGTGAAAACGACCTCCAACCAGGCCCCTAGAAAATCAAGAAAGAGTTATCAACCTCAAGCTTTATCCACACAGGAGAACGAGAACACCCCTGAAGCCGGATCCAAAGACCCCTCAGATCGAGCTCAGAAACAATGGAACAAAAAGAAGATGGAAGAGGGATTCGGGTAGCAGTCTGACTGGGAACACTTAGTAGAAATTCATAGCGCCAGACACCCTCCTCCTCAGAGGAAGAGGGTTGTGCCATAGCCGCCCCGCCCCGTCCAAGACGGGAAGAGCGAAGCGTACGCCCACCACGACCACGCCGGCCACGACCGCGGTGAGCCATGCCGCAAGAAGGACCGGCTAAGGAATATTATGCTCTGATTTTTTGGCTGAAGCTGAAAAGAGAAGAAAGAGGAACGAAGAGCAAGTGCCGAGCAAACACAAACAACAGTTATTTACAGCTCAGGCCAAGGGCAAGCATGGAAATCGTGTGGACATCCAATCGGCACCCTCATTAACTCAAGACCGAAACGCGTGACGATACAGAGTCCAAGGCAAGATGCTTCTTCGCATTTTACAAATATTTAAAAGTAGACATCAAATCCTCGCGCGTTTCCCATGCACACATCAGAAACCCAAAAGGCCGCAGTGACACCGAACATCATTATGACCACGAAGAAGATGTGATAGTTCACAAGCCAGCCCTCGTCATCAAGCACGTCATCAAGAGCATCATCACAAAACCTGACACTACAATAGTTCAGACAAGATAGATTGAAGACAAGTCAATGCAAAAATAGAACAGTGGAAAGATTCCCCAGTTCTCTTCTCCAAAACTTTTGACTATATTTCAAAAATTTACTCCCATCGGGAGCACCTTGCCTTTCACAAAAACAGAGCAGAGTCCAATCCCCGAGGACGTGAGTGGCTACTCCCCTCCTTCAAGAACAAATGCACCTATAGAGTTCGGGTGCTCCCTCACCCAGAAGATGATGAAGTGCTCGAGTGAATATTCGCACTAGAAGGCAAGACTTGATCAAACATCCAAGAGAAAAATCCGCCATAGCACTCGAATACTGTATGGGTGCATACGTGATCAGCCCACTTGATTCTCTATCCTCGTTGGTTACCCCAAGTGGAAGGTTGAGATGTAGAGTACCGACAAGTTTCCCTCGGTGAAGATACCGATGTTTTAAGATTGTCTCCCGTAGGACTCCGATAATGATAAGTAGGTGGTTTGGCAAGTGAGGCGCCGAATCACTTGCTTCGCCTGGACCTGCACACGACACAAATAAGTTTTCTTCCCAACGAGTACAGAGAGGTTGTCAATCTCTCCGACCTTGCTGTTCACAAGGGATCAACGCAACAGATAAAAGATAATAATGATAGCAGCTAGAAACTAAAAGCAGGAAAATAAAAGAGCGTGTAAACAGTGATGAGAATATGGACCGGGGTCCCGTGATGTTCATTAGTGATTTCTCTCTCCCAAAAGATGATAAAACTTCTATGCGAGGTAAACAAATCACAGATGGGCAATTGACAGGATTAAAAACGCACCGCAATGCTAACTATGCTACAAAGAAAGGACGAGGCTCAAATGCATGGGCGGTACGCCAAAATAAGAAGACCAAAATCCAACTGTATCTACTACTAATCATCCACCTTGATATATCAACCCAGAACATCTCGCTGGTATTAAGTTGCGAGCCCCACCCAAAGTGTAAACCCAAAGTAACAGACAAGTGCAATAAAAAAGCACTTTGCATAAAGTAAACAATCCTTGCAACCGCGGTTACAAGCACCGTTCTTTTCCCCCTTGTGGTAACAACATATCCCCTAGACTAATATTTCTGTCACTAAAGAGTGCCATCAGGGGGCATGAACCCACAATCGAGCATAACATTCCCTCCTGGAGTCACTACCTACTACTCGGCCAAATCAATAACAGCAACGGAGAACATGCAAGAATTACCTAGGAACAAAAATATAAAAGATAAGAACCAAATATATTAATCAATCACAAACTGAACACAGTCTCATAATCCATCAGATCCCAGCAAACTCAGCATAGCAACAACATAAAATTACATATGTGCCTCGATCATGTAGGGCAGCTCACGAGGTCTAAACCATGAAGAACAAAGAGGGGAGGAGAACATCGCATAGCTACTGATCACGGACCCATGGTCCAAGGGAAACTACTCACAGATCATTCGGGAAGCGTCCATGGTGGAGGGGAAGCTCCCGGAGGTCAATCCTCCCTCCGGCAGGGTGCCGGGAAGAGGTCTGTTGGCGCTCCCGATCTTGGAAGCGCGGCGGCGGAGGAACAGAGGCGAGATCGCGAAAAAGAGTTCTGTCTTCGGAGGTTTCGTGTCACGGAGAATATATAGGACAAGGGGGCAGCCAGGGGGGCACTAGGGGTCCAGACGCCCCCCTGGCGCAGCCAAGCCCTAGGCCGCGCCAGGTGGTGATACACCCAAAACGTATCTATAATTTCCGCTTGCTCCATGCCTATTTTGTGTGATATTGCTATGATATTGATGAACTTCCATACACTTTTGATCATATTAGGACTAACCTATTAACTCAGTGCACCCCAGTGCCAGTTCCTCTTTTCTGCTGTTTTTCTATTTCAGGTTTCCCCCATATTAAAAGTGATCCAAAAATTCGGGAAAATACAATAAAAAATCAGCGCAGAAGAAGCTTTGGGAATCACCGAGAGGGGCCAGAGGGGACCCACCAGGGCCCCAGGCGCACTCCCGGCGCGCCCTAGGTTGGGGCCGCGCAGGGGCCGCCTGGACCCCTAATGGCCCCCCTGGATTCCCCCCTTCGCCTATATATCCCTCATGACATGAAACCCCCGTGACGGGAACCCTTTTTCGCGATCTCTCCTATGTTCCGCCGCCGCCGCGCTTCCAAGATCGGGAGCACCAGAAGACCTCTTCCCGGCATCCTGCCGGAGGGAGGAATCACCTCCGGGAGCTTCTCCACCACCATGGATGCTTCCCGGATGAACCGTGAGTAGTCCACCTTGGACCATGGGTCTATGATCAGTAGCTATGTGATGTTCTCCTCCCCTCTTTGTTCTTCATGGATTAGACCTCGTGAGCTGCCCTACACGTTCGAGGCACATATGTAATCTTTCAGCTGTTGCTATGCTGAGTTTGCTGGGATCCGATGGATTATGAGACTATGTTTCGATTTTGTTTGAGTAATATATTTGATTCTCCTCTTTATATTTTTGTTCTAGAGTAATTTTGCATGTTCTCCGTTGTTGTTTAGTGCTTTGGCCAAGTAGTAGGTAGTGACTCCAAGAGGGAGCGTTTTGTATGATTGTGGATTCATGCCCCCAGATGACTAGCTTGAGTGACTGAAACATGAGTCTAGGGGATGTGTTGTTGCCACAAGGGGGAAAACAACGGTGCTTGTACTTGCAGGTGCAAGGATTGTTTACTTTACGCAAAGTTCTTTAATGTATTTGTCCGTTGCTTTGAGTTTACACTTTGGGTGGGATTCGCAACTTAATACCAGCGAGATGTTCTGGATAGATATCTCAAGGTGGATGATTAGTAGGTAGATGCAGATGGATTTCGGTCTACTTGTCTTGGCATACCGCCCATGCTTTTGAGCCTCTTCCTTTCTTTATAGCATAGTTAGCATTGGTTTGCGCACATAATCCTGTCAATTGCCCAGCTGTAATTTCTTTACCCCGCATGGCTATTTTATCGTCTTTTGGGAGAGACCTCACTAGTGAACATCATAGGACCCCGGTCCATATTTTCAATATTGTTTACACCCACTATCAATTTACTGCTTTATTTACTTTTCCGTTGCTATCACTATCATTATTATCCCGTGCGTTTTATCCTTTGTAAACAACAAGGCCGGAGGAATTGACAACTCCTCTGTACTCGTTGGGAAGCAAAGTTATTTGCTGTGTGTGCAGGTCCAGGTGAAGTAAGCAACCTTGAGTTGTGAACGGCGCCATTGTTCACTTCACCACCTTCTTGTATCTGTTGGAGTCCTATTGGTTCGACACTCAACCTTAGCATCTTCTCTAAGGGAAATTTCCGCTATCTACATCTCAACCTTCCACTTTGGGTAACCAACGAGGGGGCATTAAATCGTACCATCAAAAGCAATTTCTGGCGTCGTTGCCGGGGACTCCACTCTTCAAGATAGGGGAGTTGCACACTATCTTTTATCTTTGCTTTTTAGTCTTGTTAGTTTACCTTTCAGTTTTTTCTTTAGTTCTCTTGATAAAAAATCAAAGAAATAGTTATCTTGCTTGCTGCTACTATGGGTTCCTCCGAGAACACCAAGTTGTCTGACTTCACTAGTCACAAAAACTGTGACTTTATCTACACTCCTGTTGCTACACCTGCTACTTCAGCACCTTTTTATGAGATTAAACCTGCTTTGCTGAACCTTGTTATGAAAGATCAATTCTCCGGTTCTGGAGATGATGCTGCTTTGCACTTAAATAATTTTATTGAGCTTTTTGATATGCAAAAGTACAAAGAAGTAGATGGTGATATTGTTAAGCTTAAGATTTTTCCTTTCTCTTTGAGGGACGGAGCTAAAATCTGGTTTCAATCCTTGCCTAAGAATAGCATAGATTCTTGGGACAAGTGCAAGGATGCTTTTATTGGGAAGTACTACCCACCTACTAAGATTACCAATTGAGGAGATATATTATGAATTTTAGGCAATTGGATACTGAACATGTTGCCCAAGTTTGGGAACGCATGAAATCTCTTGTTAAGAATTTCCCTACGCATGGTTTGACTTCTTGGATGGTTATCCAAACTTTTATGTAGGCTTGAACTTTACCTCGCG
The DNA here is from genome assembly GCA_950022295.1 of Bromus sterilis. NCBI lineage: Eukaryota > Viridiplantae > Streptophyta > Magnoliopsida > Poales > Poaceae > Bromus > Bromus sterilis. Next base: position 336,696,837 of record OX465596.1, on the reverse strand, counting down.
GAACTTGCTAGATTCGGTCGCAGGAGGAACCTTTATGTCAACTACACTTGGTGCTGCCACAAAACTACTCGATGAGATGATGACCAACTATTCAAAGTGGCACACCGAAAGAGCTCCAACAGGTAGGAGGGTAAACTCTGTCGAGGAGATCTCCTCCCTAAATGAAAAAAGTTTTCTTGATTATGTCTCTACTTACCAAGCAATCTCCTATTGATCCTCATGATGTTCCTTTAAATTCTTTGATTGCTTAACATCAAGTAGATGTGAACTTTATCTCTAGAAACAACTTCAATAACAATGCTTATAGGAGTAATTTTGGTAGCAATCCTAGACCGTTCCCCTCCAACAACTATGGGAACAACAACACTTATCCTAGCACCAGAAACTCTACCCCTAGAGATAGAGACATGCCTAGTTATGAGAAACTTTTGGAAATAGAGAAGGCCACTAAGAACTACATGCACACCCAGTATGAACAAAATAGGACCTTCTCTAGACAATTAGATGAGAATACTTCTATCTTGCAAGACATTGGTAGACAACTAGAAAGTCTGAACACTGAGATCTCTAACCTTCAGACTAGGCTCACCACCACAGAAACCCAAGTTTCCAATATGTCTCACACACAGGCTACTTTGATAAACCAAATGGCGGCTAAACCTGAAGTGGTTTCGACCATAAAGGAGGAAGAAGATAGAATTAAGAGCCTTCCTACACACCATACCATTGCTACTATACAAGTGGTTGAGGACATCCAAACTCTTAGCACCCAATGCACCCCTAGTCCCATAGGACCTATTAATGGTGATGCTATGACCTCAACCGTGGAAGAAGAAATTCCTATGACTATATAAGCTACCAAACAAGTGAGCCTAAAGGACACCACTACCACTTTACTTGGTAGTACTGACCTTGATTTTTATAATTGCACCCTTTCTGAAGATATTCGTTTCCTTCACAAGATGTCTAGAGACCCCCACACTAGCACACTTAATCTCGCCTTCACGGAGCATATCACTAATTCTCTCATTAAAAGCTAGGGAGGAGAAGCTTAGGGTAGAAGCCTCCATACCTAGAAAGCTAGAAAATGGTTGGGATCCTCTGATTAAAATTAAGTTGAATAACTTTTCTTGCTATGCTTTATGTGATGTTGGAGCTAGTACCTCCGCTATGCCCAAAAGAATGTATGATATATTTGAATTGAAACCTTTTGATTCTTGTTCTTTTGGTGTTCGTCTTGTCGACTCTTCCGTAAATAAACATTTGGGGAAGATTTATGATGTTCTTATCATTGTCAATGACAATTATGTTCCCGTTGATTTTATTATTATGGACATTGAATGTGAACCTTCTTGTCCAATTATTTTGGGACGTCCTTTTCTTCGCACCGTGGGTGCTATTATTGATATGAAAGAAGGGATTATAGAATTCCAATTCCCTCTCAAGAAAGGGATGGAACACTTCCCTAGGAAAAAGATTAAGTTGCCTTTTGAGTCCGTCACACGGGCTAGTTATTTTCTTGAAAAGACTTGATCTATTTGCATTAAGCCTAGCTAATGGCTTTAAAGAAGCGCTTTTGGGAGGCATCCCACAAGGAATTTAGGATTTACTTTTTGTTTTTTTTCTGTTTTTAGTGGTCTTGATGATTTTTACTACTATAGCAACATCATTGTATCTTTACTTTTCAAGCTTTGTGCCATTTATAGCCTCATATGACAAGGGAAGTGAAAGTTGTGACATGCTGTCCAGAAGACAGATTCTGTCCCCGTGACTAGAAAAATCACAGAAAAATCCCAGTTCATCTTTTTGAGCTGAAATTTTTACACAGCGTGATCTATACAATTACGGAACTTTCGTATGTTCTGAGTTGTTTTATTTGAGTTGCAGAAGTATCCCTAAAAAATTCTTTAATACCTGCTGGTCTGTTTTTCATAGATTCTGTTCTGTTTTGCCTCTTCTTCATTTTGCAAACCTTAAGCTTACTTTTTCTTTGCAAAAAACTTTTTGGCAATCTTGGGAAACAGTAGATATTCAAGAATATCCTTGTTTCCAGTAGAGAAAAAATTATTGTATTATGGTTACTAACCTCGCTAATCAGATTATGATGAGTTATGTATGAAGGGAGTTTTCAAGTGTGCGAGGGAAGATGATGAAAGAAGATTCAGGAGGGTCAAGCGCTTAAGCTTGGGGATGCCCCCATGCATCCCCAAGAAATATTCAAGGAGACTCAAGCGTCTAAGCTTGGGGATGCCCCCGTGCATCCCCTTCTTCATCAACAATTATCAGTTCGTCTCTTTGGAGCGTCTCGCTCTTAGGATTTATTTTTAGTTTTCTTTAGCTTTGCTTGCTGTTCATAACAAGTTAGAACCCAGCTTTCATTGTGTGGGAGAGAAATACGCTCTACTTTCAAAATCTAGAACACAACATAGGATTTTTCATGCTTATCTTTGTTGTGTGTGTTCTTTATCTTTTTCATAGCTACTGTCATGTTTAGCTCTTAGTTTTCATGCTTATCTTTTTAAGAGCTTTTGTTTAGTTTTTTGCTGGAACTCAGTTTTCATGTTTATCTTGTTTAGAGAGTTTGCCTGTTGCACTGAGTTTTGTGTCTTGACTTAAAGTAGGTAATTGAGGTTGCTATTCTTTTGTAGTAGTAACTTGCAATAGTTTTGAGGGATTGATTTGAGTAATGTTTGGACTTTTGGTGTCAAGAGCTTTATCCTATTAGTGATAAATGTCGTATTTTGGGAAATCCGTGTTTATTTTCAAAACTTAAAAAATTAGTTGAGAACTTTAGCTACTAGATGGATCACTACTCTTCTGAGGGGTGGAATATTAGAGTACACTCACGTACCATGATTCGAGGATGCGCAAGGATAACCAAAACCCCATACACTTCTCCTCGGGGTACTTGTCTCTTTGAGAAACCTCCGTATTAGATTGAAAGTTACCGATAATAAGTGCATGAGTTCTTCGGACTAATGTGAGTATTCGAAAGTTGACACTTCCACCTTCCCATATTTTTCTAGCCTCTCCAGTGCCGTGCATTGCTTTCTTCTCACTCCGAGAGTTGGCGTCCACCTTCGCCGGTACATCCAAACCCTTGGCATGATACGCTCTGTCATCATAAACCTCCTTATATCCTTCCCCAAAACAGCCACCATACCTACCTATCAAGGCATTTCCATAACCTTTCCGAGATATATTGCCATGCAACATCCATCTTCTCATGACTTGATCTTCATTTCATACATGCTACTTGCTTGATCGATGAGACGCATGCTAGTTGGGCCTTTCCCTAATCGTTCCTACATGACCTGCTAGTATCATTGCATATCCTGCTACATTGGCAGATGCATACATTTGCATACATCATGATAGTTACATCTTCTTTATGATTTGAGTACTTTTGTAAAGTGTGAAAAATCTTCTATACATTTTGTAATATATAGAGTGTTGCCCCTAAAGTGAGGAAAAGATCCCAAAGTGGACAAATTAAAAGATCCCAAAGAGGACAAATTAAAAGATCCCAAAGAGAACAAATGAGAAAAATAGAAAGAGCCATTGAGGCCACCAAAAAATACAAAAAATAGAAAAAAGAGAAAAAGAAATAAAAAGAGAGAAGGGGGCACACTACTATTCCTTTTGAGATATCCACACTTGTACTCCCTCTTATATCTTGTATTCCATAGAGATTATCATTTATGCATATAGTTATGTGGGGACCTTCACACTTTAGAACTTGGCTTGTATATTCCAATGATGAGCCTCCTCAAATGAGCTCTAGGTATTCCTGAGCAGGCACGTTGGATGCACCCCCACTAGTTCCATTGGAGAGCTTACCTTAGCTCATATGTGCATCCGTTGCATGGCAATCCCTACTCCTCACATCATATCTATCATTTGGCTTTCTCTTGCCTATGATTGTCCTCATTGATGTGAGCCTTTCACACCTTTTTGTCTTCCTCCTCCACCATATTCTCTCTTTTCCATCCTAAGTGTCAACTTTCTTTCTTACGCTCATCCATTGCATGAGTGCTCAAAATGTCGAAAAAGAGTGGATCATTTTGACTTGTACCTGGCTAGTGGTCTGGGGATGAGTCAAGATAAGATTCCAAAGAAGACCAAGTGTGAAAATTTAGTAGATTGAGTTCTCAACACAAAAATACCTTCTCTCGTATATCCCTATCCCCTTTCTTGCATGCAAACACCATTTGGAGACATTTGACTCACGGACAGCGAGAGCTCTTGCACCTTTATGTTCTTATGTTGCTTGTTTCAATGCTAAATATAGACTCTTGCCTGTTATGACTTGAATTGAATTACATGCCTTGATTGCTTTACTTAAAAGTTCTTATATGGTTGTTAGCACGTCACCATAGAAATTATGCTTTTATCATTTACCTACTCGAGGACGAGCAGGAATTAAGCTTGGGGATGTGGATATGTCCAAAACGTATTTATAATTTCTGCTTGCTCCATGCCTCTTTTGTGTGCTATTGCTATGATATTGATGAACCTCCATACACTTTTGATCATATTTGGACTAACCTATTAACTCAGCCCCCAGTGCCAGTTCCTGTTTTCTGCTGTTTTTCTATTTCAGGTTTCCCCCATATTAAAAGTGCTTAAAAAATTCGGGAAAAATACAATAAAAAATCAGCGCAGAAGAAGCTTCTGGAATCACCGAGGGGACTAGTGGGGACCCACCAGGGCCACGCCAGGGGGCCGCCTGGACCCCTGGTGGCCCCTCTGGCTGCCCCCCTTCACCTATATATCCATCGTGACGTGAAACCCCCGTGACGAGAACCCTTTTTCGCGATCTCTCCTCTGTTCTGCCGCCGCCGCGTTTCCAAGATCGGGAGCACCAGAAGAACTCTTCCCGGCACCCTGCCGGAGGGAGGAACCACCTCCAGGAGCTTCTCCACCACCATGGATGCTTCCCGGATGAACCGTAAGTAGCCCACCTTGGACCATGGGTCTATGATCAGTAGCTATGTGATGTTCTCCTCCCCTCTTTGTTCTTCATGGATTAGACCTCGTGAGCTGCCCTACATGATCGAGGCACATATGTAATCTTTCTGTTGTTGCTATGCTGAGTTTGCTGCGATCCGATGGATTATGAGACTATGCTCAGATTTTGGTTGAGTAATATATTTGATTCTCCTCTTTATATTTATGTTCTAGAGTAATTCTTGCATGTTCTCCATTGCTGTTTATTGCTTTGGCCAAGTAGTAGGTAGTGACTCCAAGACGGAGCGTTTTGCATGATTGTGGGTTCATGCCCCCTGATGACTAGCTTGTATATTCCAATGATGAGCCTCCTCAAATGAGCTCTAGGTATTCTTGAGCAAGCACGTTGGATGCACCCCCACTAGTTCCATTGGAGAGCTTACCTTAGCTCATATGTGCATCCGTTGCATGGCAATCCCTACTCCTCACATCATATCTATCATTTGGCTTTCTCTTGCCTATTATTGTCCTCATTGATGTGAGCCTTTCACACCTTTTTGTCTTCCTCCTCCACCATATTCTCTCTTTGCCATCCTAAGTGTCAACTTTCTTTCTTACGCTCATCCATTGCATGAGTGCTCAAAATGTCGAAAAGGAGTGGATCATTTTGACTTGTACCTGGCTAGTGGTCTGGGGATGAGTCAAGATAAGATTCCAAAGAAGACCAAGTGTGAAAATTTAGTAGATTGAGTTCACAACATAAAAATACCTTTTCTCGTATATCCCTATCCCCTTTCTTGCACGCAAACACCATTTGGAGACATTCGAGTCACGGACAGCTAGAGCTCTTGCACCTTTATGTTCTTATGTTGCTTGTTTCAATGCTAAATATAGACTCTTGCCTGTTATGACTTGAATTGAATTACATGCCTTGATTGCTTTACTTAAAAGTTCTTATATGGTTGTTAGCACGTCACCACAGAAATTATGCTTTTATCATTTACCTACTCGAGGACGAGCAGGAATTAAGCTTGGGGATGTTTATATGTCCAAAACGTATCTATAATTTCTGCTTGCTCCATGCCTCTTTTGTGTGATATTGCTATGATATTGATGAACTTCCATACACTTTTGATCATATTTGGACTAACCTATTTACTCATCCCCTAGTGCCAGTTCCTGTTTTCTGTTGTTTTTCTATTTCAGGTTTCCCCCATATTAAAAGTGCTTCAAAAATTCGGGAAAAATACAATAAAAAATCAGCGCAGAAGAAGCTTCGGGAATCACCGAGGGGGGCTAGAGGGGACCCACCAGGGCCGCGCCAGGGGGCTGCCTGGACCCCTGGTGGCCCCTCTGGCTGCCCCCTTCACCTATATATCCATCGTGACGTGAAACCCCCGTGACGGGAACCCTTTTTCGCGATCTCTCCTCTGTTCCGCCGCTGCCGCGCTTCCAAGATCGGGAGCACCAGAATAACTCTTCCCGGCACCCTACCGGAGGGAGGAACCACCTCCGGGAGCTTATCCACCACCATGGATGCTTCCCAGATGAACCGTGAGTAGCCCACCTTGGACCATGGGTCTATGATCAGTAGCTATGTGATGTTCTCCTCCCCTCTTTGTTCTTCATGGATTAGACCTCGTGAGCTGCCCTATATGATCGAGGCACATATGTAATCTTTCTGCTGTTGCTATGTTGAGTTTGTTGGGATCCGATGGATTATGAGACTATGTTCAGATTTTGTTTGAGTAATATATTTGATTCTCTTCTTTATATTTATGTTCTAGAGTAATTCTTGCATGTTCTCCGTTGCTGTTTATTGCTTTGGCCAAGTAGTAGGTAGTGACTCCAAGACGGAGTGATTTGCATGATTGTGGGTTCATGCCCCCTGATGACTTGCTTGAGTGACAGAAACATGAGTCTAGGGGATGTGTTGTTTCCACAAGGGGGAAAACAGCGGTGCTTGTACTTGCGGGGTGCAAGGATTGTTTACTTTACGCAAAGTTCTTTAATGCAGTTGTCCGTTTCTTTGAGTTTACACTTTGGGTGGGATTCGCAACTTAATACCAGCGAGATGTTCTGGATAGATATCTCAAGGTGGATGATTAGTAGGTAGATGAAGATGGATTTCGGTCTACTTGTCTTGGCATACCGCCCATGCTTTTGAGCCTCTTCCTTTCTTTTAGCATAGTTAGCATTGGTTTGCGCACATAATCCTGTCAATTGCCCAGCTGTAATTTGTTTACCTCGCATGGCTATTTTATCGTCTTTTGGGAGAGAGACATCACTAGTGAACATCATAGGACCCCGGTCCATATTTTCAATACTGTTTACACCCACTATCAATTTACTGATTTATTTACTTTTCCGTTGCTATCACTATCATTATTATCCCGTGCGTTTTATCCTTTGTAAACAACAAGGCCGGAGGAATTGACAACTCCTCTGTACTCGTTGGGAAGCAAAGTTATTTGATGTGTGTGCAGGACCAGGTGAAGTAAGAAACCTTGAGTTGTGAACGGCGCCATTGTTCACTTCACCACCTTCTTGTATCTGTTGGAGTCCTATTGGTTCGACACTCAACCTTAGCATCTTCGCTAAGGGAAATTGCCGCTACCTATATCTCAACCTTCCACTTTGGGTAACCTACGAGGGGGCGTTAAATCGTACCATCAGGTGGCCGTCTGGGGCCCTAGTGGGTCCCCTCTGGTCCTCCTTCGGGACTCTGGAAGCTTCCGTTGCGCTGATTTTTTATCTGATTTTCCCGAATTTTTGGAGCACTTTTAATATGGTGGAAACCTAAAATAGAAAAACAGCAGAAAATAGGAACTGGCACTGTGGTGCACTGAGTTAATAAGTTAGTCCAAATATGATTAAAAGTGTATGAAAGTGTATCTAGATCATAGAAATATCACACAAAACATGGATGGAGTAAGCATAAATTATAGATACGTTTGGGACGTATCAACATCCCTAATCTTAATTCCTGCTCGTCCTCGAGTACGTAAATGATAACAAGCATAATTTCTGTGGTGACATGCTAACAACCCTATAAGAACTTTGAAAGTAAAGCAATCAAGGTATGTAATTCAAGTCAAGTCATAACGGGAAAGAGTCCATATTGGCATTGAAACTGGCAACAAAAGAACATTAAGGTGCAAGAGCTCTCGCTGTCCGTGACTCGAATGTCTCCAGATGGTGTTTGCGTGCAAGAAAGGGGATATGGGAATACGAGAGAAAATATATATTTTTTTAGAACTCATTCTACTAAAGGTTCACACTTGGTCTTCTTTGGAATCTTATCTTGACTCATCCCCAGACCACTAGCAAGGTACAAGTCAATTTGATCCACTCCCTTTCGATATTTTGAGCACTCATCCAATGGATGAGCGTAAGCACGAGAGTTGACACTTAGGATGGCAAAGAGAGAAGTATGGTGGAGGAGGAAGACAAAAAGGTGAGAAAGGCTCACATCAATGAGGACAATCATTGGCGAGAGGGCCAAATGATAGATATGATGTGAGGAGTAGGGATTGCCATGCAACGGATGCACATATGAGCTAAGAAAAGCTCTCCAATGGAACTAGTGGGGGTGCATCAAACTTGCTCGCTCATGAAGACCTAGAGCTCGTTTGAGGAGACTCATCCTTGGAATATGCAAGCCAAGTTTTATAGTGTGAAGGTCCCCACATAGCTATATGCATAAATGATCATCTCTAAGGATCACAAAGATAAGAGGGAGTACGAGTGTGGATCTTTCAAAAGGAATAGAAGTGTTGCCCCTTTCTCTCTTTTTATTTTATTTTTCTCTTTTTGTCTATTTTTTCTATTTTTTGGTGGCCTCAATGGCTCTTTCTATTAAACTCTCATTTGTCCTCTTTGGGATCTTTCATTTTGTCCACTTTCGGAACTTTTCCTCACTTAAGGGCAACACTCTATTTTACAAGAAAGTATAGAATATCTTCACACTTTACAAGGTACTCAACATAAAGAAGATGTAGCTATCATGATATATGCAAATGTATGCCTCTGCCAGTGTAGCAGGAACATGTATGACATGAAGATCAAGTCATGAAGAGGTGGATGTTGCATGGAAATATATCTCGGAAAGGCTATGGAAATGCCTTGATAGGAAGGTATGGTGGCTGTTTTGAGGAAAGATATAGGGAGGTTTATGATGACAGAGTGTATCATGCCAAGGGTTTGGATGCACCGGCGAAGTGTACGCCAACTCTCGGAGTGAGAAGAGGGCAATGCGCGGTACCGAAGAGGCTAGCAAATATGGTAAGGTGGAAGTGTAAACTTTCAATACTTACATTAGTCTGAAGAACTCATGCACTTATTATCGGTAACTCTCAATCTAATGAGGAGGTTCACAAAGAGACAAGTACCCCGAGGAGGAGTGTATGGGGGTTTGGTTATCCTTGCGCATCCTTGACTCATGGTACGTGAGTGTACTCTAATATCCGATCCCTCAAAATATTAGTGATACATCTAGTAGCTAGAGTTCTCAACTAGTTTTTGTAGGTTTTGAAAAGAAACACGGATTGCCCAAAATACGACACCTATCACTAATAGGATAGAGCTCTTGACACCATAAGTTCAAACATTACTCACATCAATATCTCAAAACTATAGCAAGTTACTACTACAATTGAATAGCAACCTCAATTACCTACTTCAAGAAAACACAAAACTCAGTGCAACAACCAAATCTCTTAACAAGATAAGCATGAAAACTAAAGAGAGTTCCAGCAACAAACTAAACAAAAGCCAAGGCTCTTGCTAAAGACAAACTCTAAAACTAAAACTAAACATGGCAGCAGCTACGAAAAGATTAAGAACACACAACAGAGGAAGATAAGCATGAAAATCCTATGATGTGTTCTAGATTGGAGTGGAGCGTGTTTCTCTCCCACACAAAGTGAGTTGGGGTCTAAATTGTTATGAATAGCAAGCAAAGCTAAAGAAAACTAAAAAAGGAAACCTAAGAGCGAGACGCTCCAAGCATAGCGCATAATGCATGAAGTGATAAAAATATAGTGAGACGAAGGACGAACTGATGATTGTTGATGGAGAAGGGGATGCACGGGGGCATCCCCAAGCTTAGACGCTTGAGTCTCCTTGAATATTTATTGGGAATGCATGGGGGAATCCCCAAGCTTGAGCGTTTGACACTCCCGGATCTTCTTTCATCATCTTCCCTCACACACTTGAAAACTCCCTTCATACATAACTCATCATAAGCTGATTAGAGAGGTTAGTACCCTTAATAAAATATTTTTTCTCCACTAGATATAAAGATATTCTTGAATAGCTACTGTTTCTCAAGATTTCCAAAAAGTTTTTTCAAAGAAAAAGAAAGCTTAAGGTTTGCAAAAGTAAGGAAAGGCAAAACGTGGCAGAATCTGTGAAAAACAGAACAGCAGGTAGTAAATAAATTTGCTTCCCAACGAGTACAGAGAGGTTGTCAATCTCTCCGGCCTTGCTGTTCACAAAGGATCAACACAACAGATAAAAGATAATAATGATAGCATCTAGAAAGTAAAAGAAGGAAAATAAAAGGCGTGTAAACAGTGATGAGAATATGGACCGGGGTCCCGTGATGTTCACTAGTGATGTCTCTCTCCCAAAAAAAATTAAAACTGCTATGTGAGGTAAACAAATCACAGTTGGGAAATTGACAGTATTAAAAACACAACGCAATGCTAACTATGCTACAAAGAAAGGACGAGGCTCAAAAGCATGGGTGGTACGCCAAAATAAGTAGACCGAAATCCAATTGTATCTACTACTAATCATCCACCTTGAGATATCTATCCAGAACATCTCGCTGGTATTAAGTTGCGAGCCCCACCCAAAGTGTAAACCCAAAGCAACAAACAACTGCATTAAAAAAGCACTTTGCGTAAAGTAAACAATCCTTGCAACCGCGGTTACAAGCACCGTTGTTTTCCCCCTTGTGGCAACAACATCTCTCCTAGACTCATGTTTCTTTCACTCAAGCCTGTCATCAGGGGGCATGAACCCACAATCGAGCATAACGTTCCCTCTTGGAGTCACTACCTACTACTTGGCCAAAGCAATAAACAGCAACGGAGAACATGCAAGAATTACTTAAGAACAAAAATATAAAAAATAAGAACCAAATATATTACTCAATCACAAACTGAACATAGTCTCATAATCCATCAGATCCCAGAAAACTCAGCATAGCAACAGCAGAAAATTCCATATTTGCCTCGATCATGTAGGGCAGCTCACGAGGTCTAAACCATGAAGAACAAAGATGGGAGGAGAACATCACATAGCTACTTATCACGGACCCATGGTCCAAGGGAAACTACTCACGGATCATCCGGGAAGCATCCATGGTGGAGGGGAAGCTCCCGGAGGTCAATCCTCCCTCCGGCAGGGTGCCGGGAAGAGGTCTGTGGCGCTCCCGATCTTGGAAGCGCGGCGGCGGCGGAACAGAGGCGAGATCGCGAAAAAGGGTTCTATCTTTGGAGGTTTCGCTTCACGGAGAATATATATATATAGGCGAAGGGGGCAGCCTTTTAATATGGGGACACCTAATTTTTCCCGAATTTTGGAGCACTTTTAATATGGGGGAAACCTGAAATAGAAAAACAGCAGAAAACAGGAGCTGGCAATGTGGTGCACTGAGTGAATAAGTTAGTCTAAATATGATCAAAAGTGTATGAAATTGTATCTAGATCATAGCAATATCACACAAAACATGCATGGAGCAAGCAGAAATTATTGATACGTTTGGGACGTATCACCACTCGACGACCATCTGAGTGGATGCAGCTCTTATCGACTCCTCGCCTGAGTTCATAATTACTCCGCGAGTGACTACTATTCGTCCACTTGATTTGTTTTTCCAAGTGGATGCACTTCTAATAAGGCTCCGCGCCTCAATAAAAATGATGCATGGGTGGGGACACACTACACCCCAGATGTCGCGCAAGCTTAGTGCGTAGGTAAGACCCCGCTGCGCAGTCGACCGGGCCGGGACTTGCCACAGCTGCGACTTCACTTCCGATGTTTTAAATGCGCAATGCATGAAGAAAGTTAAGACAATAACGGACGCGTTAAGGTTATTTGCTAAGACTAGCGGTATTGATCCTATAAGACCTGCAGCGGCATGGACTTACTAGACACCGATGTTTTCCAAGTTCATGTCGAGGGACGCGACTTGATTAGGGATTTTGAGGTGTTTGCCACTAGCGCAATTCACCAAGGCTCGACCAATCGACTACCTTGGGTCTTTCTAGCTTATCATCCCTCGAATAAACTATCTTTTGTGGCTAACAGCCGATGACTCGCAGCAGCGCTGCATGCATGAAGACATGTAATTATGGATTCGAGTCCGTGCGCGACTCTTCGAGTCCCCATGGCACTCGGGGGCTACTTACGAGGGGGTGACCCCATGAATCTTACAAATGATGGTACCTGGTGCGTATCAAGACAGAAGGCCCTCTGGAAGCCTCGATCGGCCCACGCCTAGCCCACTCGAGGCACCGCCATAGGAGTCCTCGATGATCATGGAAACCATGACTTGGCGTCCAAGACTGAAATTCGATTAGTAAACCCTCTTTGTAAACCTAGATGGACTCCTTGCGACCCGGCCTAATATATAAAGGCCGGGAGAGGGGACGTCTAGGGCATTGAATATTCAAGCAACACATCCGGTCCTGAGCAAACTTGCCTCGACCTCCACTGTAATTGCCTCCGTTATAATATAATCGAGCAGGAAGTACTATCTCCTGTTAGCCGACGAGTATCACCAACCTGCACATCTCCTCTAAGGTCTAACCTAGGGTTCCTAACCATGGCATTTGTCGAGGTCAATCCTCGTCAATGGTGGTTGAACCCATTGATGGAGAAATTTTTGATGGAGAAGGTATATATTTGATATACTTGTTATAAATATTTGTTTCCTTATATAGCACTTGCAGTTTGATAAGTATCTGATACTTGTTTTGTTTTATGAAAACAGGGCCTGTCGTTGCATGGACAAGAAGAGGTGCAATCCAGGATTGATGGCAACCAAGACATTTGATGGCCAACAATATTTCACCAAGACATCTATCATAGGATTATACTTAGAGTATTAGATAAATATTTTGTAATCGATTGAGTATGAACACTTAGTAGTATGTCTTGCATCTCGCGAGACAAAATTATTCATGTTTTGAGACAAGTCAGTTGTTAAAGTTTAATGAATAAAGTGTGCTTATATTATGATTGTGATTGAATTTATATTATGATAGAAGCATTTATACAATACCATAATTGTCAAGTGATATCCAATGTTTAATGATTAAGTTATTGCGAATAACAATAAAGTCAAAAGTCATAATTATATTAAATGCATGAGATGAATTCATAAATGATGAAGTCATTAGGTACTCGATCTATTAACTCATGGATTTACGAAGTCATTAGATACTCGATCTATTAACTCATGAATTTATTATCAAACAAGATGACTAATGACGGAGTTCTAGCAAAGTAGAACTTGCGCCCAATATTATACATAAATGATGTATTAAATCAAGCGCATGAATTATCATTAAAATTACTTCATATGATTTATTGAACAAGGCACTCAACTGAGATCATAAATCTGAGATTACGGAATCACAGAGTGAAGTAGGATATAAGAATACGAGTCACTGGATGTGATCAAAGTGATAAGTATTATACTTGACATAAATGGGAAACTTGTGAAAGAAATACCAAAAATTACGATGGAAGTTTAAAGGTGCTCAAACACCTAGACCATTCGTAGTCATACTAAAATGTAATATGGTCTAAACACATTCCCTTTGCGCTAATAATATTAATGAACAAAGTTGTTATAATTTATTAAGTTAAAACACCCACTTCATGAATAAGAACACCATCCCGAATTGAATGAAGCAAATAACTCCATATGATAATGGTGTTAGAAAGTTTCTAAAGTTTTATAGGATATAACTTTCTTTGTATTAAGATTACAAGCAATAAAAGAAAGACACATCTCCCCAAATAGCACAACTTGTATTGCTTAATTGGTAGGCGAGAAGATAATTCTCAAGGGATAAACCAATGGGAGAAAAGTGAATATTTAACCAGGGTGATTGACCCTGCATCCAGATAACAGAGTAACTCAACGGATAGACATTCCGCTGTAATGACTCCGTGAAAAGAGGAAATATGCTATTGATGATGATCATGGTATATGAGTTAAAGACTTAGTTGAAATAAGAAAGTTGTCATGAATACATTCTGTACAGAACAATAATCATGAATTTTCTTAAATGAAACAAAAGAGGACACTGCTTGTAAATTACGAAGAATTGTTGGTTGCTTAAAACATGAGGAGAAATGAAATAATATTGAGTTGCATATAGGATGGCTCACATCCTATGAAATAAATCAGTTATTTCTCATTCCAAATAACCAGGAAGTTATTAAGAATGATGCAACACATAAAGGCTTGATTTGGCACATAAAATATGTTATGGCTAAATTCAATATTGATTGACTACGGAAGCGTAGCAGTGCTAGGACGATATGATCTTTCATTCATGGATACTATGATAAGGCCATAGCCTGAAATTGCATCATCTTCCAATTTGGAACTTGAAGAGGAAGTTGCAATTGGCATAACGAAAGAATATTTCGGAAAACATGGGCCATAGTACCTCAAGGCAGTAACTCTCAATCTTGATTATATCAAGAGATTTTGGAGTAATCAGAATATTGATATGGACTATAATTTTATGAAATTGAGTAGGAGCTTTGAAGACTTCCTAAAAACTTGGAATGCAGAGGGCATTTATGAGTGGGACTTTGAGAGCAGTATTGTTGTGTTTGACATAATTAGAATAGTAACTTGATGAAAGCTTACTCACAGATATATGTATCAGACACATTTGGGTGGGAGCATAATGTGGATCTCATATATATATGATGATATATGTGAAGACAATCTCATATAGACTATTCGTCATCCTGGGTGAGGAATAGTTATTCTTCACCCCTCTGATTTGACATTAATACACCATAATTTTACATTTCGTAAATTTGAACTTATTTCATACGTAAAAAGAAAACGTAAACAAATATAATCACCATAAAATATATTTTATGTTATGTAAAATTACAAACGTAAAAATAATGGGGTAAAATGTACATAAAATGTAATTTTTTATCTTATGAGCTATATATTTTTTTATTTTATGTCAAAAATTATGTAGTGAATTCATATTAATGTAACTATTTGTATTACAAATGTAATTTTTTTATGAAAGGTTCGTAAAATTACCTCGGGTGAAGAATAAATTATTCTCTACCCTGGGTGATGAATCGCTTCACTATACATATATATATATATATATATATATATATATACGTTGATATACATGGAGAATAAGGCTGATAAGAATAAAAGATTGCGAGAATCTTCCATAAACGAAATACAGATGTATCACACACTAAAATCTATAAGGATAGATTAATATACGTGTAATGAACACCAAAAGGATTGGAATGATATTTTAGACAAGAAAAAGGTTCTTGCGACTAGGAATCATATAAAGGATGAAGAACCTTAATATCACACGTATTGTTTTAATGGAAGAATATGGATGCACCTTGTCCTTAGACATGTGATCCTATATGACCTTTGACATATGATTCTACCATAAAAACGAAAGTGTGAATCCAACAAAAGGAATGAATCAAAAGGTTCTTGAAAGAAAAACAGGTTCCAATGTGTTTGGTAGGTAAAGCACAGAACCTGAACCAAGGTCCAAGCATTCAGTATGTGGAAAAAACTGAGGACAATACTCTAAATGATAGAAAGGATAATAGACTTGAATGTAATACTGGATTATGATTGCAAGACTTATTATGGGCCTATATGAATTAGAGATATCACCAAAAGGAATTGAAAGAAATGTGAGCTAGGATTTCACGAATCAAAACTCTATAAAATATATAAATATACTTAAAGAAGTAGATAGATGGATAAAGTTTAGCGTAAGAAGTTTAGACTTCTGGCTGAGTTTATTTTCCAGTATACATGACTATTGAAAGTCCTTAAGTAACTAAACCATCTTGTCATTAGAGAATACTGTAAAAGCATCTTGTCATTAGAGGAGTGTTGATTCAAGAGCGGGATTTGTCAATCCATATAATGGAAAGATACTCGGGACCAACTCGGTGAGATTGCATCAATAAAGCTGCGCAGCGTGTGACCAGGTCACGGGGTTGAATATCACAGAACGAGTGAATGAGATTTGTTGGTAACGAGATTGAACTAGAGCATTGGATGCTATTGATCGAATCTCAGACTAATCGAGTGTCACATGACAAAGGGAATGGTATACGACGTATACGGTTCAATCTTTTACTTCCGGAATGCACAGGGGTCATTATGGGCATCCAGGTCCCGCTGATGATCATTGACCATAGCCTTCGTCTCGGTCATGAATGGAGTGTTCTCGGACCGTAGGGTAACACACTTAACGGATCGATGAATATCGGAGACCGTTTCGAAACTATTGGAGTTACCAGAGAAGAGAGAAAGACATACCGGAAAGGTTCCGTGTTGGTCCGAAGGATGTTCGGAGTGAACTGGAAGGTGTTCCGGATCACCGAGAGATGAAATAGTATATTTTATTTATTAATTAAATGAATTAATAATTAATAACATTTTTTTTATAATTAAAAAGTGTAATGGGCCTACTCTGTGAAAGAAGCCCATTAGGGAAAATAAAAGGGAAAAGGAAAAGAAACAAAAAAGAGGAGAGAGGGGGCGCCATGGGCCTTGGGCCCAAGAGGGGTGCCCCCCCCCCGGCAGGGCACTCCCCCCCTTAGCAAAGGGATCAGTCCCACATTGCTAAGGGAAGAGGGTTGGTTCCCTCTCCCCCCTCATATATAGATGAGGAGGGTACACTTATTTAATTAAGCCAAATACATAGAAATTCATGGAGAATTAAATATAATCCTGATTTGAGATCGGTTTTCTCTAGTCTTCTCCCCTCTCTCGTCTCTCCTACGGTGGGTTCCCCTTGTTAGGAGCCTGTACTGGGATTGAGACTTCTCCACCATACGGATGACGCCATGCTTCCGAAACTCCGGTTCCGAGAGGTCTACTTCCGCCACCTTCGCTTGATCGGAGAACGTAGGTCATCATCGAGTTCCGTACATCTGCGAGTACTACGAGGTGCCTCACGTGTGGAACTTTCACCCGACAGGGTGCTAACGCAGCCAGGGGGTTGTCAAGGTTACACGGCTTCATCAACCACGTTTGCGGGAACGTTTCCCGCGCAACGGACTACACCCCGAGGTATGTTTCTGCAAGTCTTCCCTTTACAGTAATACAACTAGATAGATCTTGGGTTAAGGGTGACGCTAGTTAGAAAAATTATGATTTTCTGCTGCGAGACCCAACAATATAAGCATTGCAACGCGATCAAGTGGCAAATTTTACCGTGGCGATAATAAGGAAACATAGTAACCTACTCCTTAGACAATAAGATCATATCTAATCACTATCACCGAAGGATGCTTTGAATGCATCAACCGTCTCATCGTAACAAGGTGATCATAAAGGTGTATCTTGGGCATTCCGAAGGGATATGTTGAGGCATATGTATCAAGATCGAGATTCACTCTTCCGTGTGATGAAAATATACTCTGGGCCCATTCGGTGAGATTACATCTGTGAAGTTGTGCAACGTGTAACTAGGTCATGAGGATGGAATATCACGAGAAATAGTTAAGTAGCACTTGTTGGTAACGAGATTGAACTAGGTATGATGATACCGACGATCAGATGTCAGATAAGTCAAGTATCAAAATAAAAAAGGGAATATGACTCGACGTTTATGGTTCAACGACATATTCTCGTGGAATGCGCAGGGGTCATTATGGGCATCCAGGTCCCGCCGATGATCATTGGTCGGAGAAGTGTGTCAATCATGTCTGCAGTGTTCCCGAACCGTAGGGTAACACACTTAAGGGTTCAATGACGCTTTGAAGATAGTTTTTGTCGGGACCCGGGGTTAGCGTATGCAAGTACAGCTAAGACATAGTCATATGGAGAGCCGAGAACCGTACCCACTTGTCTAAGCAGACAAGGCCAAGCACAGAACGTTCTCGGAAAGCATCGTACGTGAGGGGCATCCCATCCAGGCCGGATGATCAACTGAGATGGGTCCTCATCGTCCGCACAAAAGTCCAATGATATGGGTGGTGAACTCCCATATTCAAAGACAAGTCGCCTCAACCATACTATCAACTATCTCAAAACTCTTACATAGACTTACTCCAGCCCGATCACTTAGTCGGGGTCTAGGGCGGGCTCAATCATACCACAAAGTGTGCACGAGACGGAGTCTCGAACAATCGCATCGCGATGCCCCAAGCTGCGCACATCTAAGGGCCACTTGGTGTATGAAAGACCGCCAGCCAGAACACAACTAAGGTCTCGAAAACCCATACAAAGACATGCATGTTATAAACATACACGCAGCACACATGCCTTGTATGAACAGCAGGTACCATTGCAATTCTCTACAAAGTGTACATATTTATTGATAACTCTTATAGAGTGCACACAGAGATCACATACATGTGATCCAACATTACATTACAAGCGGAAGCAAATTATGTCTGAGTACAGACAAGTTTAACAAATGGCTTAAGAAGCCTTATTTAAACACAAAGCCCTCCACGAGGGAACCAGTCGTCTGACTGGGACTAGACTAGTTTGTCTTCAGTCGTCCAGCTCGATGAAGAAGCCACCTTCGGGGTCGGTGGTGTCATCTAAAACATAGATTAAGCAAACGTGAGTACAAAGTCGTACTCAGCAAGACTTACATAGGAGCTATACTACTCATGCACATGTATCAAGGTAAAGGGGGGTGGGGTTCACTTGCAGAAATGCCAGCTTTGACTTGGCTAGTCCTGAACTACGAGTACCAGACTTTGAGGTAAGAAGCGTACACGAGTCCACTACTTTCTCCAACCAATACACCACTATGGTGCCTTCCTCAACTTCCCCACGAGAAAACACGCCATAGCACTCACACTTATCTTGGTGTGTTTTAGAAGTATCCGATTCAAGTTATCTAATAATCAAGCTAAGCTTTCCAAGCAGTCCATAACCGCGGACGCGGCTATTCGAATAGTTTTGTTAACCTTGCAAGGGTGTACCGCTACACACACGTGATCATCATTTACCGCCTTTGATCTCGACACCATTCAAGGGGTGCCAGCGAGGATTCTCACCACAACTGTTACCTCATAGCCGATCTAGTCCGAGAAAGCCGCCTACTTGGGTTGGTTACCACAATCATGAACCCGGCCGGTTTACCGAAGTGGACCCAAGTGATGTGTGCGTGGTGCATAAGCCGGTCTCGGGTGAGCCGTTCTCTCACTTAGCAACCAGGACACAGACCTACCAGAACTCCGAACTATTGCGACATCTGGACATCGAAAGGGATTAGTTAGTAAGTTGAGAGGGGTTAGTGAGCCCAATGTGTGGTTGTACTCTTCATCTTGGATCACAGCACAAGAACTCGTACTAGGGCGGTGTTCAACGAGACAACCCACTGTGTACTCCTACACAGCCTCTCATTGTTCACCTTGTATTATGGTCGATTCACCAACACTTTTCTACCAACATCAACATGATCGTTCCCATCCCGACTCACATCACAGTAACAACATGGTATCATACTAAGCATGCAATAAGCAGTAACATTGCAGGGGCCACATGATATCAAACAACTCCTACATTTGCTAGGATTGTGGTTTGCTTACTATTGTGACAAAAAGATAGGTCATGCACAGGAATGGGTTCATCTATGCGGTAGAACCTATAACACCCTCAGATCCAGTACAGTAATCACTACAGTGATTCCACTGTTAGTGATCATTACTGTTGATGATCAAGCCTTGAACACCTTTGATCACAGCTCATTGAAATTCCAACCCTAATAAAATTTTCAAATAAATGTGGATTGTAAATCTTGCTCCAAAATTTGTGGGTGCCAGTCAATCAACATGATCATGGTTAAACCAAGTCACCCTTAGTCATTAGAATAATCACAAGTCTAGGTTGATTGGGAAACCAATCTTGTGGTGTCATCAAAATTACTTTGAAGGTTAATATAAAAATGGAAATCTTAGTTGAACCAAAATAATGGGATCTATTTATAAAATGCCTAGCAATCTTAGGCCATGATAATATAGCAATGGTTGTTTTATTAAAATGGTATAGTAATATAAAGGAATAATATTTACAATAAAAACAATAGTTGGGAATTATTAAATGGCCATGGTAAATTTAATAAACAAGTAGGAATTTTAAATGCACTAAAAATTGTGAAACCAATTTTATTAAATGCCTAAAAATCAGTAGGTCTTATAAATATTGGAATATGAATTTATTAAGATATTTAAATAATGCAATTAAGTGATAACAGTAGCAAAACAGCACCAAAAAGCCTTTTAAAATAAATAACAATATTCAAATGAATTTTATTGTGGGCCAAACTTTTTGTGGCATCATGTTGAAGTGTAACCCTAATATAGGTGCAAGTATAACATTTTACAAAAATCAAAACCTAGCCAAACTAAATACAAACAGAAAAGAAATTTAAAAGAAACATAAAACACAGAAAGAAATAAACCTAACCTACGCCTGGGGCGAGGCCCACCCCAGGGCCCAGCCCACCCCTCTCTTTTCTCTCTCCCTCACCTGCTCCCCCCCCCCCGTGGAGTCACGGCCATGGCCGCACGGCCATGCCGCCGACCCCCCTCTCACCTGCTCCCTCCCCTCCTCCACCTGCCCCCCCTGGATAAGACCCAGGCCGACCCCCTCCCCCAATTGTCCCCTGCCCACTCCCCCATCTTCCTCCTCACTCCCTCTTTCTCTCGCGCTCAATCACCGGACCAGGAAACCGCCCGTGGGCGCGTCGCCGCCGTGCGCGCGGCCACCGGCCACTGCGAGCCACGACGGTGTGTCCGGGGTCTTCGTCGTGCTCGTCCACGTCGCCCTACACCTTCAATCGAGCCCGAGACCCGTCGTAGTCCAAGAACCGCGCCGCTCCTCCACCACGGCCGCGCCGCCGTCCTCGTCGATTACCGCGGCTAGGCACCTCCTCGGCCCTCCCCGACCGCACCATCAAGCTCAATGTGAGACGCTAGCCCACTTCCCCCTAAATCCCCATCTGAATCGTGCCCCCGTAGCTATTGCCCGGCGAGCCCGCGGCCATGGCGTCGCGTGGTTCGTCGCCGTCGTCGTTGTGGTCTGCCCCAGCCCGCGCAGATGGCTCGTACGGGTGCGACTCGTTGCCCTGCGCACGTAGGTTCAAACGGCACCCATTTTGGTGCACCGTAGCAGCCGGCCGGGCAGCGCCGCCGCGTCGGCCTCGTCGCCGGCAGGCTCGCCGTGGGCAGAGCCCTCCCGGTTAACCAGTAGGGTTACCCACTGACGGTGGGGCCCTCCTTCCTAATCCCCCATTAGCCTAACCACTAATAAAACTAAACAGGGAATAAAACCCCCCTCTAAATGACAGGTGGGGCCAGGTCATTAAGTTAGATAAATAACTGTTAGCATAACGCTGAGTCAATGACAACTGGGCCCCATCCCATTAAGCTAATTCTCTGGATTAATTAATATGCAATTTGAATAATGTATCTATGACATGTGGGCCCTCTGTTCTTTTTAAAATCAATAGAAATGATTTAATTAGCCACTTTCTATGACATGTGGGTCCACCCTGTCAGCACTGTTTTGGATAATGTTTAATAAATAATAAAAGTAATTCAGAAAATCATTTCAATTGATTTAAACTTTGAAATTCAATAACTTTTAAACCGTAACTCGGATTCAAAAACTTTATACATGAAAATTGATCAGAAAAATATAACAAATATAAATACGCTATCCGTATGTCTACCACACCCCTCTAACACAACGAACATCGAACATTCCCCCTCCGCACCGTCTGTCCGATAAATTGTCCGGTACTGTTAGAGTGCCCGGATGAATTTATTCCGAACACGAATGTTTCTCGGAATAGATCAAATAGCACGGATACACCCCCCTTATGTTGTTCTGGTAACAACGACACCTCCGGCTTGATCCTTCCCCCTCCGGGCACCCTGTCCGGTAATCACCCGGAGCCGGTATTTCACCCCCGGATGAATTTCCGCTCCGAGCAATGTGCATTGCACTGCGTTAGAACCCCGTTTACAATTCATCTGTTATGTCTTGCATTTGTATTGCTATTATTGTTGTGTATTTATTGTTTCTTCCCCCTTAATCTCCGGTAGACACCGCTGCTGCCGTCGACTACACCGATGCTGAGTACGACTACTTCGTCGACGACCCTACTACTACCGTCGAGCTTGCAGGCAAGCAGAGCCATTTTCTTCCCCAGATATCGCCTATCTTTCCGTACATTTCTTGCACTAGGCATTGTTACTGCTGCTGCTACGTTGCTTACCTATTCAATTGCATAGCCTATTTTTGTCGCCCCTTGATGTGCCTTCCTTTATCCTATGCTGCCTATTATTATTATTATACATTATTCAGCAGTGAGCCCTGCGCATTGTTAGCTAGGATTAGATAGAGGGTCGTGATCACTCGGGGAGTGGACGCGGATACTTATATTATAACTGCACAGGTACGGTACAATGCAGACACCATCAAAGGCCCCTATCTGGGTTATGCCTAGTCACCTCAAGTGTGGGCTATCAAGGAGTAATCCTTGTACTCCACTCGAGGCTGGCTTTGTCTTGCCACCATAGGGTCCTGTAAACGATTGTCCTTCAGGTAAGAAGTCGGGCGACCCAACGGTGTCCGCGAGAGGTATTGCGACGGGACGATAGGGAGGGTACGACCAGTGTACCGGTGTGCTTGGCCCCTGGTCGTTGGCCGCGAGAGTTACCAACCCAGGAAACTCGAGCTCCTCCCGGAGCACACACGAGACAAGGTAAGGAGACGGTTCACCTTGTTGGTAACCGCAGTGACTTGGTGGGACGACGGGGCAGGCACCGATGTACTGGTGGTCCTGGCTGTTGTCGTTGTCCGCGGGTCGGTTAAGTGGAGACAACGATAACGGTTGTCACGCAGGTTAATTATAATGCTAAATGGTTCAGTGAATGTCTTGAGTTGGCTATATGCCATGTACGCACTACCTACCCGTGGGAACTACGAGTTATGGGCTCCTCTGCTTCGTAGTGTCGTCCGAGGACTCTTCAGACGTCAGCTGTACCGCGGCCTGCGCCGGGAAGTGGTGTTGTCTTATTTTCCGCGGCAGTGTGATTTGTATTTGCTTTGATTTAACTTCACCGGCCAGCCTCGCACCGTGCAGGAGTACGTCGGGGTTAGGGTCCAAAGCCCCGCGTACATAGGATATAGTCCGGCGGATGACCTCTTTGTTGAGTTTGAAAGATGGGCTACGGATTGTCGGATATCCTCGGTGGGGCGTTCCCTAACAAGGTTCCCGCCACCCTGGAGATCCGTGCGTGTAGCGTAACACAAGTGCACCCCTGCAGGGAAGATTAATCTATTCGAATAGCCGTGTCCACGGTAACAGGACGCTTTATGCTGAAGCTGGATCTTATCACTACAAACTATTATTATTAAATTGTATGGTTCCGGGTTTTCTTCCTCGCGGGGATGTCGAGGAGGTGAACTCGGAGGCATTGTTATTATTACAACTTATTATTATACAATGCTGCAGCAACTTCTGCTGCATTGTTACTTTATGCTTTATATAAACTGTTGGCTGATTCTTACCTCATGCTGCAAGACATCGTCGGAAGATGCTAGTCTTCGATAGGCCTAGCTTCTTACCCTTGCTCTGATTTTCTGTCTTTAGTCCACTATATGCAGCCTCTTCATTCTGTTGATACAATGCATAATGCTTAGTAGCGGACGTAAGACTCGCGGGTATACTAGATACTCACCTGCTTTATTTCCTTTACTGTTTTGTCTGATCGGCCGCTGCAGCCGACGTTGGAGCCCAGGAGAAGGAGTACCCCGGAGGCGCCTACTACGACGTCGAGTTCCCCGCCGACAAGAAGTAGTTCGGTGGATCCCAGGCAGGAGGCCTCGCCTTTTCGATCTGTATCTCTGATGTGATTTGTGCTAGCCTTCTTAAGGCAAAACTTGACTAACTATGTCTGTACTCAGATATTATGGCTTGTATGACTTATATATTCGGGTCCGCGTGACCCCCTCTATTGTAATATATTTGTTTATCCTTTTGTGTTTAGTGTTGTGCTGTGATATTATCACCGTGGCACCCTAATCTCAGTCGTGTACCCTGTGTGTATGATTACTGTACACGGTCTGATTTTGGGGGCGTTACAGAACAGTAGCATGGTGATCATCCTAAACAATGCATAAGCGAGACATGAGAGGGAAGTGGGATTTTATCGACATGATCAATGGGGGTTTGCTTGCCTTGGTGACGAGGTTCGGGTTCTGGGTCTTCAACGAAGGGGGCAGCCTCGGGCTCCGGCTCCACGTCTATCAGCAACATGACAATCATAGAATCAACATAATGTACAATGCACAATCACATGATGGAAGTTTGAATCTTGAAGTGTATGCTTTGATGTGTGAAGCAATTCCATTTAAGTGGAGTGTATTGCATTTAACATGCAAATTCAAACTCCACATTTGAATTCAAATTATCCAAGTTGCAAGTGACATGGTTTGATCATTTTGAATCATTTTCAAATGTGTATGATATGCCTCTGAAGTGTGGTTGAATTGTAGCTTAATTCCATGGTCCAAGTTGCCAGATCAATTGATTTAAATTTGTATTAAATTCAAATAAACCAAATGACATATGCTACTGGTCCCAATTTAAATTCAACTCAAAAAGAGTTGAAAGTTGCATATTTGGAAAGATAATTTTCTCCTGATCATTTTTCATATATTATTTGTCCAATTTGGAGTTAATATGAGTTTTCTATGAATTTCCAAAGTTTGGGGTATTTTCTGGAATTTCTGGAATTCTTTTAATTCAAATAATCTCTGGAAATTCATTTAACTGATTTATTGCGCAAGTGCTGACGTCAGGGGGGGCTGACATGTGGGGTCACCCTGTCAGTGACTGGGCTAAATTAATCCGCTGGGTTAAATAATCCAGTGGCTTAATTAAGCAACTGGGCCCACTGGTCAGTGACCCAGGGGGTCATTAACTGGGTGATTAGTGGGGGGGGGGGGTTCTGGCTGACGCACCGGCGGCTAAACGCCGGCGACTGGAGTCGCGGCGGCGCTGCTCGTTCTTCCTCTCTTGGCCTCCAAACTCTGCGCCGGGACCATCAACTTGAAGCCCTCACTCGCGCGCGTCGAAAGGGACCGAAACCAAGCGCTGGGGTGCACCGTACGCTCGCCGGCGTCAAGTTTTGCGACGACCTAGCTACGGCCGTGATCGAGATTCCGTTCCAGGGCACGACTTGAGGCGGGGCTAGGCTGGTTCGACGAGGAGGAACACGGGGAACATGATGGACATCAAGGCGGGCTCGATTTCTTAGCGGGTGGACGTCTCCATTGATCCCGGCGGCGAGAAGCTTCGGCTACCATGGCGGATCCGGCTAGAGGGAGTAATCCAGGGGGAGAAGAGAGGGGTTTTGAACCCGAGCTCACCAGGAACTCAGTAGAGGTGGTGGCGAGGGATGGGGTGGCTCAACGGCGACGGAATTGACGAAGTCCTTCACGGCGGCCGGCGTGAGCTCGAGGAAGAATCCGACGTCTACGCGGGCTCCGGGATCGATTCCTTGCACTTCTCGACCAAGACGACGGTGAGGAAGAACTTGGACACGGTCTTGGGGCTTCTCGGCGTCAATGGCCACGCGGGGGCTCAACGGTGCTCCGGCGTCCTTCTCGGGCGGCGATGAATCGGGCGAGAGAGGAAGGGGAGGTGTTCCTGGAGGGAGGGGAAAGAACTAGGGCGGTGCTAGGGTGCGTCCAGACGCGAGAAGAGGGCACGGGGCGGCCTGGAAGCTCGAAGGCGTCGAGGTGGCGTCCACGGCTGGCTCAGCCGCTCCAGCGAGCTGCTTTGGCGCGCGGGGAGGAAGACGACAGGGGAGTTCGCGGGCTGGGCTGCGGGAGAGGTAAGTCGGGCCGTGAGGCCCAGGTAAGTGGGCTACTTTCTTGTTTTCTTTTTCTTTCTGTTTGCTCTTCTGATCTTGGTTCTGCTTAGCTAAATAAAATAGCTAAACATTTTTTTAAATGCTGAAAAAATTTATGTGGCCTCATAATAGTATAGACCAGCCACTCATAAAGTTTCAACATTTTTAAAATTCAAATAATTTGAATCTTAACTCAAATAGGGGTATTTCTTTTATTCCAAGGCACTGTTTGAATATTTGAAAAATCTATGAGCATGGGATGGGTCCCACATCACTTGATATGTGATCACACTCATTTATAAGACTTTTCAAAAATCTAACATGAATTTTTGGAGAAGATTTTTATCTGGCCTTTTGAATTAATTCATCTAGGGGGGGGTTCCTTCTCCCATTTTGATTTTGAAGTTGATTTCCTTTGAAATTTTGACATGATGCAAGGTTACTTTGAGCCTAGCACATTACCTAACAGAGGGTTCTGACAAATCGCCCCCACTCAACAGAATCTCGTCCCGAGATTCAGAAGTCTGCGGGAGGAAGGTGGGGTACTCAGCATTGAGACGATCTTCTCTCTCCCACGTAGCTTCTCTTTCGGAGTGGTGTGACCATTGCACTTTCAGAAACCTAATCTTCTCACGACGAGTGACACGCTCTGCGGAATCAAGAATACGAACGGGGTATTCTCGATAAGAAAGGTCATCTTGGAGATCAAGCGTTTCATGGTCGACTTCGCGGGTGGGGTCCTTGAAGCAACGCCTGAGTTGGGACACATGGAATACATCATGTACTCGGGAGAGGTGCGGAGGTAGTTCAAGTTGGTAGGCAACTTCTCCACGTTTAGCAATAATGCGGAAAGGTCCGATGTAACGTGGGGCCAACTTGCCTTTGATACCGAAACGTTGGGTTCCCTTCAGAGGAGTAACCCGAAGGTAACCCTTCTCATCCAGATTGTAGCTCTCTTGCCTATGATGACGATCATAGTAGCTTTTCTGACGAGACTGGGCTGCTTTCAATTTATCACGAACAATGCGAACTTGCTCTTCTGCTTCCTTGATCATATCCGGTCCAAAGAATTGTCTTTCACCGGTTTCTGACCAGTTTAGTGGTGTTCGACATCGTCATCCATAAAGGAGTTCAAAAGGAGCCATGTTCAGACTAGATTGAAAACTATTGTTATAAGCAAATTCGGCAAATGGAAGAGACTTCTCCCAATTGTTTCCGAATGATATAACACAAGCTCTGAGCATGTCTTCAAGAATTTGGTTAACCCTTTCGACTTGACCGCTAGACTGAGGATGGAAAGCTGTACTAAAGGAGAGATGAGTTCCCATAGCATTCTGAAAGCTTCCCCAATATCTAGAGGTGAAAAGGCTACCGCGATCAGAATTGATTTCCAAAGGAACACCATGAAGGGATAAAATTCTAGAGATGTATAAGTCTGCCAACTAGCTAGCAGTTATAGACTCGTGAACCGGAAGGAAGTGAGCAACTTTGGAAAGTCTATCTATGACAACGAAGATGGCATTGTTTCCTTTCTGGGTTCTTGGAAAGCCGGTGATGAAGTCCATACCGAATTTGTCCCATTTCCACTCGGGAATAGACAAAGGTTGAAGTGTACCAGCAGGTCTTTGATGTTCGGCTTTAATGCGACGACAAACATCACATTCGGCAACAAATTGAGAAATGTCTCTCTTCATCCTAGTCCACCAAAATCTCTGGCGTAGATCTCGGTACATTTTTGTGCTACCGGGATGAATTGAGAGGGGTGTGTCATGGGCTTCCTTGAGGATGAGCTGCCTTAGTTCCCTATTCTTAGGTACTACCAAACGATTTCCAAAGAAAACCGTTCCTTTGTTATCTGTGGAGAAACATTTAGCAACTCCGCTAGCAATGTTCTCCTTGATCTGGCGAACACCTCGTGCACGCCTTTGGGCAACTATGATTTGATCCTCAAGAGTTGGTTTCGCCACCAAGGTAGAAAGATAGCCATGAGGAACAATTTCAAGGTTGAGCTTGCGAAAGTCCTCATGAAGAAGTGGTTGATACTTTTGTAACATGCGGTTGTTACAATACGACTTACGACTTAGTGCATCAGCCATGACATTGGCTTTGCCTGGGGTGTAAGAAATTACTACGTCGTAATCTTTTATCAACTCAATCCAGCGTCTTTGCCTGAGATTAAGATCTGGCTGGGTGAAAATGTATTTGAGGCTTTGGTGGTCGGAAAAGATTTCGCAACGGTTACCAAGGAGGTAATGTCGCCAAGTTGTTAGGGCATGAACTATGGCAGCGAGTTCAAGGTCATGCGTAGGATAGTTCTCTTCATGTGGCCGCAACTGGCGTGAAGCATAAGCTACCACATGTCGATCTTGAAGAAGTATGCATCCTAACCCTTGCCGTGATGCGTCACAATAGATCTCGAAATCCTTTTTAGTGTCTGGAGGTGCAAGTACGGGTGCAGAAGTCAATCTTCTTTTTAGCTCTTGAAAGCTTTCCTCGCACTTGGGAGTCCATAGGAATTTCTTATCTTTCCTGAGGAGTTCAGTTAGAGGCTTTGCAACTTTAGAGAAGTTCTCGACGAAGCAACGGCAATAGCTGGCTAGGCCAAGAAAACTCCTAACTTGCTTAACCAATTCAGGTGGAGTCCAGTCAAGGACGGCCTGAACTCTCTCGGGATTCACAGCAATGCCTTTTGCAGAAATCACGTGGCCTAAGTAGGTCACTTATGGTAGCCAGAATTCACACTTGGAGAATTTAGCATACAGGCGATGCTCTCTAAGTTTCATCAATACCAGCCTTAAGTGTTCGGCATGTTCTTCTTTGTTCTTCGAGTATATAAGGATGTCATCGAGGTAAACCACGACGAACTGGTCCAAATACTCCATGAAGATCGAGTTCATCATGTGTGAGAAAGTGGCGGGGGCATTGGTTAAACCAAAGGACATGACGGTGTACTCGTAAAGACCATAACGAGTAGTAAAAGCCGTTTTGGGAATGTCCTCGTTTCGGATTTTGATTTGATGATAACCTAATCTCAAATCCATCTTTGAGAAGACAGAAGATCCTGCAAGTTGATCATAAAGATCATTGATCCTGGGCAGTGGGTACTTGTTCTTTATCATCGCTAAATTTAGCGGGCGATAGTCTACGCACATCCTTTCTGTTCCATCTTTCTTCGTTACGAACAGAACGGGGCAACCCCATGGCGATGAGCTAGGGCGGATGAAGCCTTTCTCCAACAAAGCTTCCAGTTGGGTTTTAAGCTCAGCTAACTCACGTGAGGCCATTTTGTATGGGCGTCTAGAAATTGGTGCGGTTCCTGGGGAAAGATCCACTATAAACTCTACACATCTGTCGGGTGGCATTCCCGGCAGCTCTTCAGGAAAGACATCCGGGAAGTCACGAACCACCGGAATATCTTCAAGTTCGGGAAGGGGAAGTACATTCAAGGAATGCACTTGGGTCCTTGTTCTGGGTGAGGTATAGTTGACTGTTTTGCCTTAAGGGTGGGTGAGTTTCACGGATTTTCCTTTGCAATCCAGGTAGGCATTCTGTCTCGATAGCCAATCCATGCCAAGGATGACATCAATGTCTGAAGACTTGAGGGCTATGAGTGAAGCAAGAAATACTAAACCCTCAATTGCAATTTGATTACCATGGCTTACTCTATTAGTTTGCCATCTTGACCCTGGAGTTTGAATAATCATTGGGGTGGATAATTCAACAAAGGGTAACTCATGACGAAGTGCATAACTTTCCGACATGAATGAATGAGATGCTCCTGGGTCGAAAAGAACGGAAGTAGGAACATAATTGACTAGGAGCGTACCAAGAATGACGTCAGTGGTGTCATCAGTCTCTTCGGCGGCGATCTGGTTCACACGTCCACGAGTGGCGGGAGGAGCGAGTTTGGCGGTGTAGACCTTCTGGGGTGGATTGCCACGACCATTGTTGTTGATGTTGCCTCCGGCACGGGGTGGAGCATTCTGGTGCTGGATCTGGTTCTGGGGACACTCATGAGAATAGTGGCCTGCCTGACCACACTTGTAACAGGCTCCGAAAACAGTGCGTGGAGCTGGGTTGTTTGGTGGAGCTGGGTGGAACTGGGTGGGTGGACGAGGCGCCACATAGGATGGCCTCGGTGGGTTGTTCTGGCGGAACATGCTGTGTGGGATCCAGATCTTGCGCTTCTAGGAGCCAGAGTTGGATGAACCGTCATCTCTAGGGTGTTTGCGAAAGTCGTTGGGGGTGTTCATGTCCTCTGCCTTGATGGCCTTGTTGACAAGGACCTGGAAGGTGGCAAAGTCATGAAGGTTGAGCTCACGACGGAGTCCAGTGTTGAGGCCACAACGGAACCTCTCTTGTTTCTTGGAGTCGGTGGAGACTTCTTCAGTAGCATAACGAGCAAGTCGGTTGAACTCACGACTAAACTCGTCAACAGTCCTTCTGCCTTGAGTGAGGTTGCAAAATTCCTCACGCTTGCGGTCCATAAGACCCTTGGGAATGTGGTGCTCGCGGAAAGAAGTGCAGAATTCCTCCCAAGATGCAGGTGGTCCATCGGGACGCATATTCAGAAAGTTCTCCCACCAAGAACTAGCTGCACCTTCGAGGTGATAGGTGGCATAGCTGACCTCGTCACCAGTTGCAACACGGCCTGCTTGGAGATTCCTTTCGATGCTGCGAAGCCAGTCATCGGCGTCAAGGGGCTCGGTGGAGTAACTAAAAACCAGGGGATGAAGTCGGATGAAGTCGTTCAGGGACACCAACTCATTGCACTGCTGAGTGGTGTTGCGTGCAATGACTTCCAGCAGGTGGTGAGAGTCTCGGCGGTTCCTCTCGACCTCCATCAGAACCTGAGCCATCGTGGGTGGGGGTGGAAGGTTGCCTTCCTCCTGGTCATTCCCACGACCTTGGTTACGACCAACCTGGCCACGGGTTCCTTGAGACATCCTGAAGGTGAAAACCAAAGTCAAACAGAGTTGATTTGAAGAGTCTAACAAGGTATTGAAGTATTGGAAGGATTACCGAGCAAAGGAAGTAATCATCTTGACAACATGGTGATAAAGCATACAAGCCATATATTCACAAGCTGTCATACAAACCATACACCGCTTTAGTACGAGCACCAAGCTAATACAAACGTGATGAAGATGATACATCCTTCAGAGGCACTCTGACTTCCTATACATTATTTATCTAAGACTCTGGAACTTAGACACCTTGCTTACAACATACTAAGATACTACATCCTCACTAAGTAAGACCACAGGCGGTCTCACTCATCTCCATCTCCATAGTAGTCCTCGTAAAAGTTACCCGCATATCCCGGTAGCTGGAGGTGACCATCGGAAAACACGGACGCTTGTGGACCCTGATATCCATTTGGGCAAGGATGGGGCCTAGGTCCAGCGTAGGGTGGAAGCAAAGGACCACGGGGTGGAAAAATGCCTCCAATCTCGGGCCAAGCAACTCGAGACGGCATCTGCGTCCTCACTGGATAGATCGCATCATACTCAACTGATCCCACGCTCACAAAGGGTGCCAAGAGCGTCAGTGCTCGATACAGACGAACACGAGTGGCGTGGAGCTCGAAACGGAGAGCGCGTGCATCACGATCTCTGTCACTAGCAAACCTAGCAGTCACCTGCAAATGCGGGATCCTCTGCAGAGTGATCTGAGTAGAGTCCGGTGTAATATCCCTCTTCTCCTGGAAGTGCAGCAGGGATATAGCGGAAAGAAGTCTCTCTCAGCAAAGTGTGATCCTCTCTCAGCAGGGTAATACATGAATATGCAGCATCCTGCACAGCCATGTTCTCCGTAACGCCAATGCCATGTCCAAAGTGGATAGGCTGGGTGACTCCAACGTGGTGCGGGTAGATCCGGACAATGCAGTGGAACTGCGTCTGGTTGAAGTCGTGGAACTGCTCCTCGATGGTGTACTCAGGGTACCATCGATATCCCACATAGGACATCATCTCGATCAACGTGGCGGGATGGTCACGCACACCGAGGCACCTGGTCAAACGAACAATCTGCCGAGGGGGAAGATCTGCCATCTGAAACAGAAAGAAGTTTGCAAATGCATCAGATTATGAGATAAACCTGGAATGACTCGGACAGCATAACGGTTGTAATTGCAAGAAAAAGACAATTTCTTAAAACATGGAAACAGCACTTACATACGATGTAACAAAACAGGGAGCATAACCACTCTAACAAATCGATCACAACTTTCCTACGGCTATGAGGAAGCAAACAACGAGATGTTCTAATCAGACAGAGGAGAGCCTAGTCCTATCTTCCCGTAGAGTAAGATGAGGGTGACTCAGAACTCAGAACGAAGGGGGTAAGGAGAAAAAAGAAGCCTTACGTTGTTCCCTTATATACCCAGAGTAACTATATAACTATAGCAAGCTAGACTCGACTTCGGCCAAGGCTACTAGTCCTACAGTCAGTCCTGCTCTGATACCAAGTCTCTCTAGACCCGGGGTTAGCGTATGCAAGTACAGCTAAGACATTGTCATATGGAGAGCCGAGAACCGTACCCACTTGTCTAAGCAGACAAGGCCAAGCACAGAACGTTCTCGGAAAGCATCGTATGTGAGGGGCATCCCATCCAGGCCGGATGATCAACTGAGATGGGTCCTCATCGTCCGCACACAAGTCCAATGATATGGGTGGTGAACTCCCATATTCAAAGACAAGTCGCCTCAACCATACTATCAACTATCTCAAAACTCTTACATAGACTTACTCCAGCCCGATCACTTAGTCGGGGTCTAGGGCGGGCTCGATCATACCACAAAGTGTGCACGAGGCGGAGTCTCGAACAATCGCATCGCGATGCCCCAAGCTGCGCACATCTAAGGGCCACTTGGTGTATGAAAGACCGCCAGCCAGAACACAACTAAGGTCTCGAAAACCCATACAAAGACATGCATGTTATAAACATACACGCAGCACACATGCCTTGTATGAACAGCAGGTACCATTGCAATTCTCTACAAAGTGTACATATTTATTGATAACTCTTATAGAGTGCACACAGAGATCACATACATGTGATCCAACATTACATTACAAGCGGAAGCAAATTATGTCTGAGTACAGACAAGTTTAACAAATGGCTTAAGAAGCCTTATTTAAACACAAAGCCCTCCACGAGGGAACCAGTCGTCTGACTGGGACTAGACTAGTTTGTCTTCAGTCGTCTAGCTCGATGAAGAAGCCACCTTCGGGGTCGGTGGTGTCATCTAAAACATAGATTAAGCAAACGTGAGTACAAAGTCGTACTCAGCAAGACTTACATAGGAGCTATACTACTCATGCACATGTATCAAGGTAAAGGGGGGTGGGGTTCACTTGCAGAAATGCCAGCTTTGACTTGGCTAGTCCTGAACTACGAGTACCAGACTTTGAGTTAAGAAGCGTACACGAGTCCACTACTTTCTCCAACCAATACACCACTATCGTGCCTTCCTCGACTTCCCCACGAGAAAGCACGCCATAGCACTCACACTTATCTTGGTGTGTTTTAGAAGTATCCGATTCAAGTTATCTAATAATCAAGCTAAGCTTTCCAAGTAGTCCATAACCGCGGACGCGGCTATTCGAATAGTTTTGTTAACCTTGCAAGGGTGTACCGCTACACACACATGATCATCATTTACCGCCTTTGATCTCGACACCATTCAAGGGGTGCCAGCGAGGATGCTCACCACAACTGGTACCTCATAGCCGATCTAGTCCGAGAAAGCCGCCTACTTGGGTTGGTTACCACAATCGTGAACCCGGCCGGTTTACCGAAGTGGACCCAAGTGATGTGTGCGTGGTGCATAAGCCGGTCTCGGGTGAGCCATTCTCTCACTTAGCAACCAGGCCACAGACCTACCAGAACTCCGAACTATTGCGACATCTGGACATCGAAAGGGATGAGTTAGTAAGTTGAGAGGGGTCAGTGAGCCCAATGTGTGGTTGTACTCTTCATCTTGGATCACCACACAAGAACTCGTACTAGGGCGGTGTTCAACGAGACAACCCACCGTGTACTCCTACACAGCCTCTCATCGTTCACCTTGTATTAGGGTCGATTCACCAACACTTTTCTACCAACATCAACATGATCGTTCCCATCCCGACTCACATCACAGTAACAACATGGTATCATACTAAGCATGCAATAAGCAGTAACATTGCAGGGGCCACATGATATCAAACAACTTCTACATTTGCTAGGATTGTAGTTTGCTTACTACTGTGACAAAAAGATAGGTCATGCAAAGGAATGGGTTCATCTATGCGGTAGAACCGTAGCATGGTGATCATCCTAAACAATGCATAAGCGAGACATGAGAGGGAAGTGGGATTTTATCGACATGATCAATGGGGGTTTGCTTGCCTTGCTGACGAGGTTCGGGTTCTGGGTCTTCAACGAAGGGGGCAGCCTCGGGCTCCGGCTCCACGTCTATCAGCAACATGACAATCATAGGATCAACATAATGTACAATGCACAATCACATGATGGAAGTTTGAATCTTGAAGTGTATGCTTTGATGTGTGAAGCAATTCCATTTAAGTGGAGTGTATTGCATTTAACATGCAAATTCAAACTCCACATTTGAATTCAAATTAGCCAAGTTGCAAGTGACATGGTTTGATCATTTTGAATCATTTTCAAATGTGTATGATATGCCTCTGAAGTGTGGTTGAATTGTAGCTTAATTCCATGGTCCAAGTTGCCAGATCAATTGATTTGAATTTGAATTAAATTCAAATAAACCAAATGACATATGCTACTGGTCCCAATTTAAATTCAACTCAAACAGAGTTTAAAGTTGCATATTTGGAAAGATAATTTTCTCCTGATCATTTTTCATATATTATTTGTCCAATTTGGAGTTAATATGAATTTTCTATGAATTTCCAAAGTTTGGGGTATTTTCTGGAATTTCTGGAATTCTTTTAATTCAAATAATCTATGGAAATTCATTTAACTGATTTATTGCGCAAGTGCTGACGTCGGGGGGGGGGGCTGACATGTGGGGTCACCCTGTCAGTGACTGGGCTAAATTAATCCGCTGGGTTAAATAATCCAGTGGCTTAATTAAGCCACTGGGCCCACTGGTCAGTGACCCAGGGGGTCATTAACTGGGTGATTAGTGGGGGGGGTTCTGGCTGACGCGCCGGCGGCTAAACGCCGGCGATTGGAGTCGCGGTGGCGCTGCTCGTTCTTCCTCTCTTGGGCTCCAAACTCTGCGCCGAGACCATCAACTTGAAGCCCTCACTCGCGCGCGTCGAAAGGGACCGAAACCAAGCGCTGGGGTGCACCGTACGCTCGCCGGCGTCAAGTTTTGCGGCGACCTAGCTACGGACGTGATCGAGATTCCGTTCCAGGGCACGACTTGAGGCGGGGCTAGGCTGGTTCGACGAGGAGGAACACGGGGAACATGATGGACATCAAGGCGGGCTCGATTTCTTAGCGGGTGGATGTCTCCATTGATCCCGGCGGCGAGAAGCTTCGGCTACCATGGCGGATCCGGCTAGAGGGAGTAATCCAGGGGGAGAAAAGAGGGGTTTTGAACCCGAGCTCACCAGGAACTCAGTAGAGGTGGTGGCGAGGGCTGGGGTGGCTCAACGGCGACGGAATTGACGAAGTCCTTCACGGCGGCCGGCGTGAGCTCGAGGAAGAATCCGACGTCTACGCGGGCTCCGGGCTCGATTCCTTGCACTGCTCGAGGAAGACGACGGTGGGGAAGAACTTGGACACGGTCTTGGGGCTTCTCGGCGTCAATGGCCACGCGGGGGCTCAACGGTGCTCCGGCGTCCTTCTCGGGCGGCGATGAATCGGGCGAGAGAGGAAGGGGAGGTGTTCCTGGAGGGAGGGGAAAGAACTGGGGCGGTGCTATGGTGCGTCCAGACGCGAGAAGAGGGCACGGGGCGGCCTGGAAGCTCGAAGGCGTCGAGGTGGCGTCCACGGCTGGCTCAGCCGCTCCAGCGAGCTGCTTTGGCTGCGGGAGAGGTAAGTCGGGCCGTGAGGCCCAGGTAAGTGGGCTACTTTCTTGTTTTCTTTTTCTTTCTGTTTTCTCTTCTGATCTTGGTTCTGCTTAGCTAAATAAAATAGCTAAACATTTTTTTAAATGCTGAAAATTTTTATGTGGCCTCATAATAGTATAGACCAGCCACTCATAAAGTTTCAACATTTTTAAAATTCAAATAATTTAAATCTTAACTCAAATAGGGGTATTTCTTTTATTCCAAGGCACTGTTTGAATATTTGAAAAATCTATGAGCATGGGATGGGTCCCACATCACTTGATATGTGATCACACTCATTTATAAGACTTTTCAAAAATCTAACATGAATTTTTGGAGAAGATTTTTATCTGGCCTTTTGAATTAATTCATCTGGGGGGGTTCCTTCTCCCATTTTGATTTTGAAGTTGATTTCCTTTGAAATTTTGACATGATGCAAGGTTACTTTGATCCTAGCACATTACCTTACAGTGGGTTCTGACAGTTTTGTAATCATCAAAATGATCGGAGAAAAGAGAAAAGAGAACCGGACAAGTTCCGTGTTGATCCGAAGGAAGTTCAGAGTGATCCGAAAGGTGTTTCGGAGCAAAAGGAATTAAATAATATGTATTTAATATTAACTAAATGAATTGATATTAAAATATATTTAATTTTAATTAATTTGGTGCAACCCACCTTAATGAGCCCCTCCTGGAAGGGAGACCATTAGGGAAGCCACCTCCCCCCAAGTGGATAAGGTGGGGGCGCCTAGGGTTTGGGGTGACATGGGCCCTGGTCGACCCCCCCCCCACCACCACCTTGCCGCCACCCCCAGCCCCCATGGTGCACCCTCCCCTCCCGCCTATATAAGGTGGAGACACAAGGGGGGACCGCTCGGTCCACCTCAATCCAATCTGGAGGAGAGCCCCTCCCCTTCACGAGCCATCTTTTCCCCGTTTTCTTCCTCGCATGTGGTCCCTCGAAGAGTTGCGCACGTGGGAGCACTACAGCACGTCATCGTGTTGCTAGTTTTCCGTTCCAAAAGGATCTACTGCCGCAATCTCTGCTGGATCGAAGACCGGGAGACTTTGTCGTACATCGTACGTGTGCGAGTCCACGGAGGTGCTGTCAGTTGTGGCACCTTGAGTCGTGCAAGGATCATCGCGACCTTGAGGTCGGCTGCGTACGACTACATCATCCACGTTTGTCCAAAAAAGTTCCCGCTTTTGGACTACGAGGGTACGTCACTGAAACCTCCCCGTTACAACATTATTCCTAGATAGATCTTGGGTGTTGGCGTACGCTAGTTAGAAAAATTATTGTTTTCTGTTGCGAACCCCTTCAATAGGGATCTAGTCGAGCTGGATTACTCGGAGCGAGAGGATAACCATATGAGAACCGAGGTGGTGCAGATCGAAGGTGGACGATGGTGAACTCGAACTAACCAACGGCCGCCTCCTCGCACATGTCTCCCTCAAGGACGCCCACAATCGATGAAGGCCTACATAGCCAATGGCTCCATCGGCGATGTCACGCCACCGGTAGCGCCCAGCCGGAACCGCCGCGACCCAACTGGAGCTCGTCGTCGACCGCCCAAAAGAGTGGAGTGGGTAGACGAGTGAGTGAGGGTGAGGAAAATGAGGGGAAAAGTGAGAAGAGACTGAGTGAGGGGGTTGGGATTCGCTTTGTCCGTCGATTGCGCGAACGAGTAATAAACATGATGTGGCATCGATTCTGCTTTGCGGTTCGTGCTAAATAATCCAACGAAGGGAAACACAATCGCGCAAGATGTCCTTATATATGACGTTACTTTTCCTATTTTAACCGTGTGCTTATGTGTATTTGTTACGAGTGTACGGTGTGTGTTTCTCTGATTTTAAGTACGAATGTGTTGCATGCAAAAAACGAAGTACTCCGTACTTAGAGCATGTCGAACAAAAACATCATCATCAGCTGCGCCTACCCAAAAAAAGAAGAGACGATCAACTGCCTCACGCCTCCACCTATACCGGACAGAGTGATGAAGGATTTGCGCTTCGTAATCGTATCATATTTCACACACAACGCATGCTTTTATTTACAAATAAGGGTACTTAAATAAGGAGATATTTTGGTGAATTACAAGAGATATTTGGTGCAGCTAGCTCCAAATTTCCATCCACATCACTTCTGGAGTCGGTTAGCTAGACCTCTTATCTTACTTGAGCGCAAGCTTAGCTCCAAGCTCCATGCATGCATGCATGGGACGGGCATTTTCATGCAGGCATGAAACCTGCCTCTGGCTTCTTGTCCTGTATACGTTCCAGATTAGTCAGGGAACAGTTTGTATATCTAGCTCTGTATTTGGACATTAGCTAGGCTGATACTGGTATAAGTAGGAGCTCCAGCGACCTCCCGGTTCAGTCCACAGCTCATCGAATCAGGTCAGGTCACAACAAGAAAGCCACATTGTGTCCACAGACAATAAAAAGCAAACCGAAATGAGCAGCATGGAAGAAGCACTGCTGCTGAAGCCGCCCCCGTCGGTGGTTGTGTGTCACCACGCCGCCGTCGCTGCGGCGTCGGCCGCGGCCTGCCATCATGAGGGGTGCCCCGGGTGCGCCATGGACCGGAGGAAGGAGAGCCTCGGCGGGAGGATCCCCTACAAGGAGCTTTTCTTCGTCGGTGCCACCACTCTCGCTGCATGTAAATTGCTATCCACTTAACTGTCTCCATCCCATCTGAATAAACCAACAAGACTGTCATGTGTGCAAAAGCAAAACCACGTCCACGTCGTAATTCCGAAATTGCCTTTCGTAATTAAAATACAACACCATTATCTTGTACAATTTATCACTGTTGAAAATATTTCATGCTTTACTTTATCCTTTTCAGCTCTACCGATCACGTGCCTCTTCCCCTTCATGTATTTCATGGTAAGTATTTCATTGCAAAATATAGTGCGTATGCACATTGCTGTACAAAAAAATATTAATCTTAAAAGATTGCTAGTCAAGGTGGTAAAGAAGAAGCGAAATTAGAGATTAAGTTTGGGAAATTGGTTAGTTTATTAATAGCTATAAAACCAATTTCTACATCCAAACTAACCAATTCATGAGTAGATTTTATTATGAAGACAAAAGTCGCAATTTTGGTTCATATAAGTAACACCTCACCTTACGATCGCAGTTGCTTTATGCAACACCTCATCTCCCTATTTTACTCCTTTCTACAGGTTAGAGACTTCAACATTGCTGAAAGAGAGGAAGATATTGGATCCTATGCTGGTTTTCTTGGTATGGTTTCTGCTTTCTCTGTTAAAAAATAACTCATCAGCACTAGCTACTAATTGTCACAGGTTGTATTTGTGGTGTAGCACATACTTAGACCCATTTATTGGTCTTTTCAAATGCAGCTGCTTCATACATGATCGGCAGAGCCATTACCTCAATATTTTGGGGTATTGCCGCAGATCGTCTCGGACGAAAGCCCGTAATTGTATTTTCCATGCTATCTGTGTAAGTGTGATATGGATTCTAATTCCATTCAGAAGCAGTTCTTGTGTATTAAGTGTGTAGTAATTCAGTAGTCACTTGTATATTGCAGGATTATACTTCAGATATTATTCGGGCTAAGTACAAAATACTGGATGGCGATTGCTGCAAGACTTCTTCTAGGTTCTCTAAATGGATTACTTGG
The DNA here is from genome assembly GCA_950022295.1 of Bromus sterilis. Classification (NCBI taxonomy): domain Eukaryota; kingdom Viridiplantae; phylum Streptophyta; class Magnoliopsida; order Poales; family Poaceae; genus Bromus; species Bromus sterilis. The sequence continues at coordinate 336,657,033 of OX465596.1, read as the reverse complement.
ACCAATTAAGGTACATGAGATGTAGCAGTTTCATTCAACGTGCAGATGTAGGCCTCCTCATTGCGATCTATAGTTCTATACTCGGGGTCTGTGATAACATAAACTGTACTGCCCATTCCAGGCTTATGCCATTGAAGTTTGTCAAACTGAACACCAAGCTCTCGGCATGTCACTTGTAATCTCTTGAGCCCTTTTACGTGCTTTATTTACAATTTTTATTATTGTTCTTATGTTCCATAATCCTCTCGTTATAACAATTATAGTAATGTAATCTTATGTAATTGTCCTTTCAAAACAATACTATAATAACAGGTGAATACAGCCTGGGGTTTCGGTGTTGTCATTGGTCCAGGTCTTGGTGGTTATCTTGCTCAGGTAATAGTCTATTATACTCCTGTAATCGTAATAGTCCAAGTGAAGCTTTAGACAATCTTATAATTTGATTCCATTTAGTTGACATTATAATAACTGAAATAGTTTCAACTCTTGGATCAAAGTACATACTCCTTTAGCTATCTATGTTGGGCTGAACATGTGTATATTTCAAAAAAAAATAAACAGATGAACTGCTTTCATTCCTAATTACTTCGTTATCCTTTTGTCAGCCTGCTGAAAAATACCCACAAGCATTTTCCAAGGAGTCAGTTTTCGGGAGGTACATCCTGCAAGGACAAGATATATTTAATTACTGATATTCCTGCAAGTTGCAACTACTTCATGACTCATTAATAATTAATTGAGTTTTCAGGTTCCCATATCTGCTACCTTGTCTCGCCGTGTCATTCTTTGCTGCTCTTGTTCTAATAAGCTGTATATGGCTTCCGGTATGTACAGAAGCACTATATCATCCCACTTGTGATCTTTTAGCTAATGCTGAATTAATTGTCTTTATGGGCAACTTTTGTATACATTTATGAGTTCTTCGTTCAAAAAAAAATGACTCTTATGTTCCTAATGCAAGTAATAAACAAAATACATTACAGTAGTAGCAATTCAGGAAGCAAATATTTACGTGAAAATTCTTACTACAGTTTTTCTTGGCAAAGCTATCAGAGATGTGCACTTGTAAGAAATATTTTGCAAAATAAACTTATGTTGGATCAATGCTTCAAGAAACAACAAATTTTGGGATTTGAACATGTCAGGCGTGGCCCACCTGCCAGTCATAAAGTCATGATCGCACTGACTGAAACAGGCATTTCACGGCTGTGTTACTTCTTACGTGGGTTGGCCAGACCTATCAGTTATGTTGATTCCTAAAAAAGGTACAACTTTGTAAAAATCATTGTATAACGGAAATGTTGTTTGCTAAAGCCTATAAAATGGCAGTAAAAAGTATATTTTTAATATCTAAACCTTCATTCTAGGCATATGTTTTCGTGGAATTCTGCATTAATTTTTTGCACATTAATTTGGTAATACTGAAAATACCCTTCCTAGGATATATGCAACTTCATCGTAGGGATATGTTTCAATAAGTTCAGATATCTTCTAATTTTTTCATTAATATGGTTGCTCAAATGGATTGACAGGAGACTATACATAAACATAAAATTACTCAAAATGATATCAAAACAATCAAAGCCTTGCCGTCGCAACAGGCTCACTGGGATTTGCCTCGTAGGAAGAGTTTGCTCCTGAACTGGCCATGGCTGTCAACTCTGGCATCCTATTGTCTGTTTGGTCTTCATGAAACAGCCTATAGTGAGGTAAAACAACAGGATGTTTCCGAATCCTTGTCCTTCAATATTTGCATGTCACAAGTCTTGCAAATCCATCTAAATGTATTATTTCGTGGGCAAGTCCATCAAATGCTACTGGATTAATTTCTCATGTCATCTTTTTTTGACATGTTGCTGGAGCTTGCTTGACTATGCATCGGATGGATGATTTATCTATAAAGCGGGGCAAAAGCCTGTTTCATATTTTTTGACTACTTTGACTAATGTTTTCATATTTCAAAGTTGTTAGTCTTATACCTACAAATTATCTTTCAATACTAGATACTTTCCATATGGGCCGTGAGTGACAGAAAGTACGGCGGTCTTAGCTTCTCATCTGGAGATATTGGTGAAGTTCTTTCTGTATCAGGTATTGAATCCCACTCTTTTTTTTTTTTGAGGCAGGGTATTGAATCCCTCTGCTTTGACCTAGTTTTATTCTGAACATTTTGAACATTTCATGCAACTTTTAAATGAATTTTTGGTGCATATATGGGAAATAATTACGTTTCTCCTTTTGGATGCAGGTGCTAGTCTTCTTGTATATCAGCTTATAGTTTATCATTGGGTTAATAAATTTCTCGGGCCACTCAATTCATCGCGCATTGCTTCTGTGAGTTGTCTTACATATTGTTCCTTCATTAAAAAATAATTTTAAAAATTGTTTCGAGATCATAACTCCTATATTGATATTGGCCTTTCAGACTCTATCTATTTTTGTACTCGCTGCGTTCCCCTTTATGACTTATCTCTCTGGAGCAAAACTGTCTTTCGCTATTTACGCTGCAGCCATGACGAAAAGTGTTCTCGGAGTAAGCATTACGGCGCTCTTCCTTTACTGGAATTCTTAGAGCAAAATAAATAGTTCAAAGTGCTGGGTACTCCACACTTCTAATTACCGACAAAAATGATCGTTTTATTATACTCTTACTTGTATTAAGGTGCATCTAATCCTCTCTTCCAAACTTATACAGATTACTATCAGCACAGGAATGTGCCTTCTTCAGAATAATGCTGTGGTATGTATTTTAGCTCCGATTAAATGATCTTTTTGCAATACTACCACTGTTTCTGAAATACAATATATACCAGCGTCAAGACCAGAGAGGCACCGCAAATGGTATATCTACAATGGGCATGTCGTTTTTCAAGGCAATTGCTCCAGTAGGGGCAGGAATTCTGTGAGTATACCTCATTTTATCAAAAAGATACTGTAAATAACTGATATTTCAAGCTGTTGTGCTTTTCGATAAACGAAAGTTTACATGTAAGTATGTAACTGAACATGCACTGATCAACGCAGATTTTCATGGGCACAAAAACGTCAGGATGCCACCTTCTTCCCAGGTGATTAATTAATTAAGCTATCAGTTTGTACAGTGTGTTGTACCATAACTAACTGGCAAATTTAACATATTGGAAAAGGCATGGAGGGAGAACTAGAATTTCAGATTGTCTAGTTAATCCGATTCATTTATTGTTGAATGTGCAGGTGATCAAGTGGTCTTCTTGGTGCTGATTTTGGTGCAGCTCTGTGGATTGATATCTACCTTTGAGCCATTCCTGGTGTTACCTCCAGTAGAAGAATGTTCCTAGGGCATAGTAGAAAGAGTACATCACCTGTCAAATGTTGTAACTACCATATTCAACAGTTGCTGGTGCATACAGTGAGGGCTAGCACCCTAGGAATACCCAAGTGAAACGCACATGTGACGAGGACCATTGACCAGGTCAACCTTTTTCATGTGTTAGCAGCGAGTGGTTATGAGAGACAGCACTGGGTCGAGCCCTAACTGCCTGTTTCTCATTTTTCCGCTGAAATATGCTTCAATTCTTCGAAGCATCGAGTAAAGTCTTCCATTAGTCTTCATCTCTGCCTTCAATACGACTCCATGATAGAGGATCATTCCACCTTTACGCCCCGTCAACTACAAGCTTTGATGGACTCTATGTATCTTGTGTTGGGACCCCTGAGTAGAAAAGGGTGATGTAGCAAGTAGAGCATCACAAAGATTGAATCTACTACTATGCACCACTTTCTCCAAAGATCAATCCTATGAACATGGCCAGTGCAAACGAAACAAATCAGAAAGCATACATAGCTATGAAATTACACATAAGAGAATCACAAAAGATCCATTAATATAACATGAACAATCTAATTCATAAACTCACAATTCAACTTGTCTCAAAAACATATCGACAATTACATCGGATTGATCCCAATCCTCATAGAAAGAAGAGAGAACATTGTATTGAAGATTCAAAAGAGAGAGAGATGCCATCTAGCTTCAACCATGGACCCGAAGGTCTAGAAAGGATGATGTAGAAGCCTCCGATGATTGACTACCCTACAGGCAGCACGCCAGAAACAACCTCCAAATTGGTTCATCGAGGTCCAAGACCGTGCATCGGGGGAAACAGAAGATGGGTTGCGATTCTATTGGTTTCGGAATCAGGGCAAAAGGGTTTCATGGGCACCACACGTTCAGATGGCGCGACCACCCCTTTGCCGCGCCAGGCACCCGTGTGGCCCCTTGGAATCTTCCACGTGACCTTCCTCTGGCCGACGACTTCTTCTGCTTTGAAAAAAAGCAGGAAAAATCCCTGGGCCTTTTTGACATTGATTTTCCTATAAAACATAAAAATAGGCAGAAAACAGCAACTGGCCTAGGCACTGGGTTGATAGGTTAGTCCAAATAAATCATATAAAAATGATATAAAATACTATTTGAAGTGTATGAAAATGATAACATAATAGCATGAAACAATAAAAATATAGATAAGTCAAAGATGTATCAGCATCCCCAAGCTTAATTCCTACTCGTACTTGAGTAAGTAAATGATATAACAAATACTTTTTTAATGTGGAGTGCTGCTAGGTAGATAGACAATCAATATAATATAATCAAGATGTATAAAATAAGGAGAAAATAATATAAAGCAATAGTATATAATTGATATTAAACAAGCAATGAATGAACACATAAACAATTGAGCTATTGCCTTTCGTGAATCGAATATCTCTAGTTAGAGTTCCCATGCCATTAGTGGGACGGTTTAGAAAAAATATATTATATTGAGAACTCAATAGTCAACCTTCGCTTCTCTCAAGCCTAGAGGAAACCTTATCACAACACTACCATGAAGTGTCGGTCGGATACATAGCTATGTGGTCATTCCCCTTTCAACATTGATCAATTAATGCAATGAACGAGCGTGAGCAAGATTAGTGGTACATAAATGGTAAAGAGAGTAATGATGGGGTAGAAAGTCAAAAAGTGAGAAAATCTCGCACCAAGGAGGACAATCATTAGGCAAAAGGAAGCCTTATGATAAAAATGGTGCAAGGAGTAGGGATTGCCATGCAACAGCTGCACTAGAGATTATAAATGTATGAAAGCTCTCTAAATGACTAAGTGAGGTGTGCTAAAAGTGCAATCATACCCTTAAGAATATTTTAATGTTGATGGCAATATACATATAGAGGAGTAATCATGTTTGGGGCAGTGTATCTTAGGATTTCGACCCTGGCAGATACTATGTGTGTGGATCAAAGACATTGTTGATACATATTTCTCGAGAAAGATGAGGCAACCAAGTATACCACTTTGTGTTTCTTGAGTATATGGGTATTAAGAGGGGATCAATAGTGTCTAGTGAAAGCCTAGCTCAAAAACAAATCCAAAAGGAAAAACTAAAAACAAAATGGCTACTCGGTGGCTAGACGTCCAACACACTGCGCTGGATTTCTAGGACTTCATGCTTTACCGGACATCCGTCACTGTACCAGTTATTCGAGCTCACCGGTCCAGTAGAGTTGCAATACGACCCAAAATGCCGGATATCGGCACACATATGGACATCCAGGCACCTACTTCCAGAATGATTGCATGTTGCCCCATTTTGCTGGATATCCGACAGACTACCAGACATCTGGGCAACCCCTTTATAGACAGGGAGCCTACACGTCCCTTTGGATCCCATAACAGTTAGTTGGTTCTGTTTCTTGTTTAGCCAAATATCCAGGACACCACCGGATGTCCGGTTCTTCATCGAGCCACCGGATATCCGAAACTCTACCGGATGTTCAGGCCATGTGTAAAACAACACTGCATATGTTTTGCAACATGCAAACTGTAGCTTGTCCCAGGGCACCGAACGTCCAACACTCTGCTGGATGTACGGCTACCCAGGCAACTAAAGTGTACAACGACCACATTTAGTATCTTAGTATATATACCAATGAAAAAATAGCACGCTATTTCTTCGCTAATAGTACACTATAGCATATGGGGAGACCCAACGCTAAGTTTTAGTGATATTGCTCTCTATGATGCTATTTACGAAACCCTAAACCCTAAACCCTAGACCTTGGAGTCCTACGAGAGAGAATCTTAAACCTTGGTATCTTTGCCAAGGGAAATTTTCCGCTATCTACATATCACCTTCCACTTGGGGTAAACAACGAAGGGCGAGAAGCCATTATCATCTCTCGCGTATCAACTGCCCATGCTTTTGAGCCTATTCCTTTCTTTTGTAGCATAGTTATCATTGGTTTGCGCCCGTAATCCTGACAATTGCCCAGCTGTAATTGGCTCACCTTGCATAGCTGTTTATCGTCTTTTGGGAGAGAGACATCACTAGTGAACTTCATGGGACCCCGGTCCATATTTCCAGCACTGTTTACACCCTTAATTTACTTCCTGTTTTACTTTCTAGTTGCAGTTATAATTACCTTTTATCTCTTGCATTTGACCGTTTGTAACAACAAGGCCGAAGAGATTGACAACCTCTCTATACTCGTTGGGAGCAAAGTTATTTGTATCTGTGTGCAGGTCCACGTCAACTCTCACGCTAGTAATTTCTAGCGCCGTTGTCACCTACTTGTCGTCGTTGGATTCCTACGGGAGACAAACCTCGGTATCTTCACTAAGGGAAATTATCGCTACGCTACATCTCAACCTTCCACTTGGGGTATCCAACGAGGGGCGACAAGACATCAGCTATATCACGCTAATCCCACCTGACCCAACTCATCCAGTTTTCAACTATCCATTTCTCAATTATCCATCTTATCTTGTGCTCCTATGCGCCAACGACTGCTGCTTCCTTGAATTTGACCAGTCTTCCCCCATCCCTTGTAGATTTTTCCTCGTTTGAGGTGGCACAATGTCGCAGCCAGCTACGTCACCGGTAAGTGAGGCATTGATGGCGGTGAAGTTAATAGGTTTAGTTGGGTTGCCTCCCCCGTTAACCGCGCCAATAAACAATTCTTGATAACCCACAAGTCTAGGGGATCAATTGTAGCTTTTCGATAAATAAGGATGTCGATCCCACGAGGAGCTGAAGGTGCTGATAAGTGACACTAGATAAGGAAAGGCTGCACACACTCAAAGGTAAATATTTAGGGGTTTTTGGTTTAAGCGACAGAAAAATAAAAGACAAGCAAAGTAAACAGGGTAACTGAGGAGTAGCAAGTGGCCCAATCCTTTCACAAGGATAAGCCTAGGAACTAAATTATAAAAGCTAAAGAGTTCTCGAGAACACACGGGAGAGATAGCCAAGTTACTTTCACCATACTCCGCCAAGTAATATGTATTGTGTTGATAAGTGTTGGTGGGTGGATCAATGCTAGTACACCTTCTAGACTAAGATAAATGTACTCTTATGATTACACACCTTGCAAGCATCCGCAAATACAAGGTAGTAATTAAGGCATAAGCCTAACCACAGCATTACGATCAAGGATCCATAATTCCCTTGTGCAAAAGTGTGCGAACTAGGGTTCAGGTTTATGTCACTCCGGCAACCCACCATAAGCATCCTTTGTGCACAATGTATTCCTCTAGGCCCAAGAAAGGTGAAGTGTTAAGTGTTCGACTCACATAACACCACTAGAGAAATAACAACACAACTTAAGTATCAAACAACACATAAAACTTCAACACCATATGACTACTAACACCCAGACTTCTCCCATGTTCTCAAGAACTAAAGTAAATACTCACAAGACATAAAAGATATCATGATCAGAGGTGATAGATGGGTGGAAAACAATCTGGACACAATGATATTTCTCCAACAAAACTCAATAGCATTCACCACAAAGTAGTAATCAACACCAACAGAGTAGAGGGGATAGATAGTACGGATTACAATACAAGTTGCAATTGTGAGATGAGATGGGATGGAGATGGAGATGGTGATGATGTTGGGGATGATGTTGATGATGATCTCGATGATGCCCGTGACGATGATGATGATGATGATGGCGACGATCTCCCCTTCCGGGAGGTGATCTCCCCGGCGGAATCTGCCCGCCGGAGATGGCTTTTCTCCTCTCTAGGTTTCCGCCCCGTGGCGGCGGCGAAACACGGAAACTCTTCTGTACTTAGGGTTTTCACCCCAGGGGGGTCTTATAGGCGAGAGGGGACACCGAGGGGGCCACCAGGCATCCAGGAGGGTGCCTGGCGCGGCCAGGAGGGGGGCCACGCCAGGCACCCTTCTGGCTGCCTGGTGGGTCCCCTCACCTCCATCTTCAGTGATCCCCAGTCAATTCCCATAAAAACGATCCCCGTAAATTTTCATCGCGTTTGGACTTGATCCGATTAAGCAACTTGGTGTCCACTTTTCACCTCTGAATTCTGGTTCTGCTGCTTCGGCACCGGAAAGTTGTAAACTGTGTAAAACAAGCCAAAACAACATAAGAACAATACTTTAAAGTGGAATATATCAATGAATAGGATGAAATTACAATATAAAATAGTGATGCATTTTGGACGTATCAACTCCCCCAAGCTTAGACCTCGCTTGTCCCCAAGCGATTGCTGAGCTCGGTAAACTTGTCCACAAGTTTAGAGAGTGAAGCGTCGATAAAAGAATACAAACAAGAAGCATCAAGATTTCTCACCAAACTGAAGCATCCTCAACAGCAACCTCAACTCATAAGGTCCTTATGAGAAAGTAGTAACAATTATAACAAAGTAGGACCTGGAAAACTCATCAAATCATGGCAAACATAGCCTTGGTCAAGGAACAACTAATAACTTTTACTTTTTCTCTTTTCACTTATAATGGAACCAGATGAAGCTTTGGAAAGAACATGTTATCAGTCAAGAAGTGCACATGTTAACACAAAGGAAGATCTTTACTCAGCATAAGCTTCTGCAAACAACTCACTTATCAAAAGATAATGTCAACAAAGATGTAACATGCTAACTTTCAATGCAGCTTTGTATGCAAGAATCTTTATTAACATCAAGTGTCTGTTCTCTCTCAAGAAGGAAGGAAGTAGGAAGGGCTGACTCAGCACAAAATAAAGGATAAACCCCGTGCAAAAGGGTAAGCAGGGAAAACTCATGTGCCATCCCTAGATCAAACATAAAAAAACAGACTTTTGGAGGTGCATGATCCGTCAACGACTGCTGATAGATAACTCACTCACTTCATGATTTGGAAAAGTTTCGAGGAACGGCTCCCATGCGGGGACGATCACATCCCCTTAAATTCCTTTGTTTATCACTCATAAATGGGTGAAGGAACTTGTGTGTTAGTTTTTATCTTTTACGAGCTGGGCACTCATGCCAGTCCCTTCTCGTATTAGGGGTTTGCAGATTAGGCATGAAATCCCAAGATAAAAATTGTCCAAATTAAAAAGATCATGGGTTACCCCCCACTTCCTCATGAGCTGAATCAGTGGCACAAAATAGAAGATTTTGAACATCTAGAGATAGCACATAAATTATATACTTTAGGAGTGGTAGTGGAATACCACAAATAGGAAGGTATGGGGGACTCAAGTGGAAGATGTTGGTTTCATGGTATGGAAGTACAAGCAGAATTCCGCTTAGTACAGAGTTTTGGCTAGCAAGGCTTTGAGAGACCAGACAATTGATGACAACTTAGATGCAAGCAATACAAAGCATAAACATTAAAACTAGCATGAAACATCAAGTTGTCTTCCTTGTCAACATAACACTTCAAGCATAATAACACAAAGGTTTTGGCTATGTCGCTACTTTGAGAAAAACATGCTTGTTGTTATGACCAAAGCTATACTTGCCAAGAGTTAAATAAAGTTTTCGAAGCCATACCTGATATAAGGTCAATACTCCCCATAAGAATCAGCTCATAATGTCGATTGCGTGAAGAGAATACCGAGTGCAGCGAAGAAACCAATAGACTTCTCATTAATATTCCTTCATAGACGACCCCACACTCACGGATACAAAGCTCTCCACAAAAGGAGTGATAGACCTCAAAGCAACACCTATTTCATAAAGTAACTTCCCTAGACATGATACAACTCTACTTGACTCCTCAAGACAAAGATAAAGATAAAGATACCCGGCACTCCCCCAAGCTTGGAACAAGCTAAGGGGATGCCATTACCCGAGGAGATTAACTCCTCATTCTTGTTCTTGTCGGTCACGTACTCCTTGGCGAAGCGCTTCCATGGCAGCTGTTCTCCAGTCTCGAAGGACATTCCCGTCTCCAAGATCCTGCACTCAGCACCTAAACCCATGCGCAGAAACTTTAGTTCATACTCACAGCTTTGGTTCTGTAGATCATAGATCTGTTCTTGGAGCCCATAAGCTTTTTCTTCTAGTGCGGCCAGACTTGACCACATCTCCTTCATCTCTTTCTTGTGGGAAGCCTCGATCTCGTTCATGATGTCGAAGTTGGCTTCAACACCATGCTCCACCATCTTCTTAAACTTGAAGACCTCATGTTCTATCTCCTTCAGCCGCTCCTCGGTGCTCCCTTCCTTGACTGGTCCCTTTAGATCTTCCTTGTGGAGAACACCGTCCTCCACACGAAGGACCTGGGGGTGCTTCCTCACCTCAGCGAGGTAAGGGTTGATGACGTTGACGACGAACTTGTCCTTGGGGGAACTTGGGGAAGCCATGGCACCTAGATCTGCTGAAAGTTTTCCTGGAAGAAACATACCGAGAAAGAAAACGCACAAAATCGAGAGATACGGTGCCGGGACTATCCGTGGAAATATATAGCAAAAATTTCCGCAACAGAAGGAAGGTTTCAAGCCTAGGTGGAGTCGGAGTCGGAGTCCAGGGCACCCAGGAGGGTGCCTGGCGCGGCCAGGAGGGGGGGCGCTCAAGGAGGCCTCTTGGCCCCCCTGGAGCTCTTCTCCGGCTCCACTCGGGCTTGGAATTTTCCTAATTTTGCAAAAACTTTGAAAAGTAGACTTTTATTGACGTTCGCGATGTTTCCTTACCGTAATACATACCTTTTCTTATTTTGCTCCTGCCGGAGTCTGAAACTGGGCGGCAACATGTTCTTCGTGAGTCTTTGTGTATATCATGTTCATATAATGTTTCCTTACCGTAAAAACATTGATTGGATCACCTGCCATATAATGTTTGAGTCTTTGTCCATTCACAACTTGAGGTTTGGTGCCTTCAAAATTATTGATCTTGATTGCACCAGACCGATATACTTCTTCGATATGAAAAGCTCCTTCCCATCTAGAAAGTAGTTTACCTGGAGAAAACCTGAAACGAGATCTAAACAACAAAACTTTATCACCAACATTAAATTCACGTTTCAGAATTCTTTTATCGTGCCACTTCTTTACCTTTTCCTTGAATATTTCAGCGCTCTCGTAAGCTTCACTCCTCCACTCATCTAGAGAAGTCAAGTTCATTAGACGCTTTTCACCAGCCAACTTTGGGTCAGCATTTAGCTCTCTGACAGCCCAGAAAGCCTTGTGCTCTAACTCTAATGGTAAATGGCAAGCCTTGTCATAGACCATTTTATACAGAGACATGCCCATGGGGTTTTTGTAAGCAGTTCTATACGCCCACAAAGCATCTCCTAATTTCTGTGACCAGTCCTTTCTAGAACTGTTTATTGTCTTCTGTAAGATCAACTTGATCTCCCTATTGGTGAGCTCAACTTGCCCACTAGTTTGAGGGTGGTACGGTGATGCAATTCTACGATTGACATCGTACTTGGCTAGAGCTTTCCTAAAAGCTCCATGCGTGAAGTGTGATCCTCCATCTGTCATGAGGTACCTTGGTACTCCAAACCTAGGAAAAATTACATCCTTGAGCATTTTCAAAGATGTCTTGTGATCAGCACTCTCAGTGGGGATCGCTTCAACCCACTTGGTTACATAATCAACAGCAACTAAGATGTGTGTGTACTTGTGTGAAGGAGGAAAAGGACCCATAAAATCAAAACCCCGGCAATCGAAAGGTTCGATCACTAGTGAGTAATTCATAGGCATCTCATTTCTCCTACTAATGTTACCAACTCTCTGACACTTATCACAAGATAGAACGTACCTTCGGGCGTCCTTAAAAAGAGTAGGCCAATAAAAACCTGATTGTAAAACTTTATGTGCGGTCCTTTCACCGGCATGATGTCCTCCATAGGGACTATCGTGACATTGTCGAAGAACGTCCTGCTGCTCGTGCTCCGGTATACACCTTCTTACGATCCCGTCCGCACCTTCTTTTTAAAGATATGGATCATCCCAAAAGTAGTGCCTCAATTCCGTGAAGAATTTCTTCCTTTGCTGAAATGTAAAACCTGGAGGCAAAAACTTTGCAACGATAAAATTAGCATAATCTGCAAACCAAGGGTCGGAATGAGATTGTACTTTTATAACAGCAAGCTATTCATCTGGGAAACTGTCATTGACTGGAATAGGATCGTGCGGGATATCTTCCATCCTTGAAATATTATCCGCCACCGGATTGTCTTCTCCTTTTCTATCGACAATCTGCAAATCAAATTCTTGAAGAAGGAGTACCCATCTAATGAGTCTTGGTTTGGCGTCCTTTTTCTGCATAAGATACTTAATGGCAGCTTGGTCAGTATGAATAATAAATTTAGAATCAACAATATGCGGTCTAAACTTATCACAAGCAAACACCACTTCCAAGAATTCCTTCTCGGTAGTAGCATAATTCTTTTGAGAACTATCAAGTTTCTTGCTGGCATAGTGGATGACATTCAACTTCTTGTCAACCCTTTGTCCTAAAACAGCTCCAACAGCAAAATCACTAGCATCACACATAATTTCAAAGGGCAAATTCCAGTCAGGTGGTTGTACTATAGGAGCGGTTATCAAGGCTTTATTAAGAACTTCAAAAGCTTCCTTACAATCTTCATCAAATACAAAAGGAGAATCCTTCTGGAGAATATTGGTAAGGGATCTCGAGGTCTTAGAAAAGTCCTTGATAAATCTTCTATAGAAACCAGCATGACCTAGAAAACTACGAATACCTTTGATGTCCCTTGGATAGGGCATCCTTTCAATAGCTTCAATTTTTGCCTTGTCCACTTCAATTCCCCTTTCGGAAATCTTGTGTCCAAGAACTATCCCTTCGTTAACCATGAAATGGCACTTCTCCCAATTGAGCACCAAATTCGTTTCTTCACATCTCTGCAAAACTTTATTAAGATTTTGGAGACAGTGGTCAAAGGAGTTTCCATAGAAGGAAAAGTCGTCCATGAAAACTTCTACAATCTCCTCACAGAAAACCATGAAATATTGCAGACATGCACCTCTGAAAAGTAGCAGGTGCATTACACAAACCAAAAGGCATACGCCTATAAGCATAAGTACCGTAAGGACACGTAAAGGTGGTCTTCTCTTGATCCGCGGTGTTAACATGAATCTGGGAGAAGCCAGAATACCCATCAAGATAGCAGAAGTGGGTGTTTTTAGATAGCCGCTCGGGAATATGATCAATAAAGGGCAGATGATAGTGGTCCTTCCTGGTGGCCTTGTTCAACTTCCTGAAATCAATACACATTCTATATCCAATAATAGTTCTCTAAGGTATTAGTTCATTTTTATCATTAGGAACAACAGTCATACCTCCTTTCTTAGGAACACAATGAATGGGACTTACCCACTTACTATCAGCTATAGGATAGATGATACCTGCGGCTAGAAGTTTGAGAACCTCCGTCCTAACCACGTCCTTCATCCTTGGGTTCAACCGTCGTTGATGATCAACAACTGGTTTAGCATCGGGCTCGAGATTGATAGTATGTTGGCAAATAGATGGACTAATACCCTTGAGATCATCAAGAGTATAGCCAATAGCACCTCGGTGTCTATGGAGTGTCTCCAATAATCGCTCTTCTTCATACCCTGAAAGGTTAGAATTGATAATAACATGATATACTTTATTTTCATCTAAATAAGCATACTTGAGCGTATCGGGTAGTGGTTTTAGATCAAACACCGGGTCTCCTTTTGGTTGCGAGAGGATTCCTAAAGGATCAACCGGGAGGTTGTGCTTCAGGATAGGAGTTTCTCTTAAAAATATGTCTTCTAGTTCATCCCTCTCCTGCATATGTATGTCATTCTCATGGTCTTCCATAAATTGCTGCAAAGTATCATCAGGAGGAATAGCAATAGAAGCAATTTCTTCAATAATTTTGTCATTACTTGACAAGTCAGTACCACGAGGCCGCTTAGAAAACTTAGAAAAATTAAATTCATACGGCTCACCATTGAATTCAACAGAAACTTTACCTTTCTTGCAATCTATTATAGCTCCACAAGTGCTGAGGACGGGCCTACCAAAGATAATAGGGCAAAAACTATCTTGCACTGAACCAAGTACTTCAACATCTCTCACAATCCCAACTGGAGAGATTGTTTGTTTATTAGCAAGATGAATCGTGACATCAATGTCCTCGATCTCACACGGCTGAATCTCGTGCATGATCTCTTGATAAAGCGTGAAGGGAATAGCGCTGATGCTAGATCCCAAATCACATAGCCCATAGTAATTATAATCTCCTATTTTGACAGATACAACTAGCGTACCTGAAATTGGGCCTTTGTTCTTGGCTGTGACAATGTTAGTGGAAACAGCACAAAAACTAATAGTGGATTTGTCGGGAACCGGGGTTAGCGTATGTAATTCCAGTCACAACTCAATCACATGGAGAGCCGAGACCGTACCCACTTGTCTAAGAAGACAAGGCCAAGCACAGAACACTCTCAGAAAGCATCGTACGTGAGGGGCATCCCATCCAGGCCGGATGATCAACTGAGATGGGTCCTCATCGCCCGCTCACAATTCTAAATGATTATGGGTGGTGAAATCCCATACTCATAGACAAGTCGCCTCAACCATGTTATCGATTGAATCATAACCCTTACATAAACAGACTCCAGCCCGATCACTTAGTCGGGGTCTAGGGCGGGCTCGATCATACAACAAAGTGTGCACGTGACGGAGTCACGAGCAATCGCATCGCGATGCCCCAAGCTGCACACATCTCAGGGTCACTTGGTGTATAAAAGACCGCCAGCCAGATCACAACTAAGGTCTCGAAAACCCATACTAAGACATGCATGTTATAAACATACACGCAGCACACATGTCTAGTATGAATAGCAGGTATCATCACATAACTCTACAAAGTACTTCTTTATTGACTTACACGTAGAGCATACAAAGATCACATGTCTGTGATCAACATTACATCATACAACGGAAGAAAATTAGGCCTGAGTACAGACAAGTTTAACAAATGGCTTAGATAAGCCTTGTAAACATACATGCCCTTCCACGAGGGACCAGACTGCTGTCTGGAACTATACTACCAAGGTCAACGTCGAGCTTCACGAAGGTGACTCCATCGGGGTCCGGGTTCTCATCTAAAACATAGAATAAGCAAACGTGAGTACAAAGTTGACTCAGCAAGACTTACATCAGAACTACACTATTCATGCTCAAGTTCCAAGGTAAAGGAGGTGGGGTTCAACATGCAGAAGTGCCAGCTTTGACTTGGCTAATCCTGTACTACGAGTACCAGACTTGAGGTAAGAAGCGTACACGAGTCCACTACCAAGTCTCCAAACAATACACCACTATGGATACTTCCTCGACTTCCCCACGAGGAAGCACGCCATAGCACTCACACTTATCTTGCGAGTTTTATAAGTATCCATTCAAGTTGTCTATGATCAAGTAAAGGTCTCCAAGTAGTCCATAACCGCGGACACGGCTATTCGAATAGTTCATTAACCCTGCAGGGGTGTACATCTTCACACGCGTGTCATCACTTATCGCCTCGTTCTTGTCACCCTTCAAGCGGGTATCGGACGTGGATGAAACCAAGGCACTACCCTCACATCACCTTCTCTAATCCAGGAGTCGACTACCTGAGTTTGTCACCGCTCGAGAGTCCGGCCGGTTCTATGAAACGGGCCCAGATAATGCAAGGGACCGAGACGCCACCGTTGACAGATGGTTTCGCTGCCTCACAGGTCCACCCACATATCTATGCATAAGTCGAATGGAAAGCCCGAATATAGTGTGACTCCTGGACCAGATCGGGTATGTAAAGAGGCCAAACTGGGCTCCCATAAACCCTACATGTGGTCATACTCTTTGTCTTGGATCACAAAACAGGAACTCGGGGCCTAGGGCAGTGTTCAACGAGACAACCCACTGTGTACTCCTACACAGCCTCTCATCGTTCACCTTTGTTTAGGGTGGATTCACCAACACGTTATCATCAAAATCACTGTGTTCATTCCATCCCGACTCACAATCATAACATCCTCATTGTATCACTAAGCAGCAATAAGCAGTAACGGTTGCAGGGGCCACATGCTCATCATTCAACTCCTATATCTGTCAGGATTGTGGTTTGCTTAATACGGTGGCAAAATGATAGGTCATGCATCGGAATGGGTTCAACTATGCGAAAGAACGTGTCTCGGTGATCTCCTAAACATGCATAAGCGAGACTGAGAGGGAAGTAGGATTTTATAGACATGATCAATGGGGGTTTGCTTGCCTTGCTGACGATACACGGGTCCTATCGGTGGTCTTCTCCTTCGGGGGTGATCACCGTCTCGGGGCACTGTTACTGGCACAATCATCAACAAAGGGGTCCAACATTGAACTAAAATGCACAATCACATGATTATGTTGTCCATGATGTGTAAGGTATTGATGTGACCTAGGTTCAATTTGTCACATTTTAATTGAAGTTGATTTGAAAATTAATTCAAATTCAAACTCCGAATGTTATTCAAATTAGGTCAACTTGCATTTGCTAATGTTTGTCCATTGTAAACCATATGATCATGTGTGTAATAAGCCTCTGATGTACAAGTGATCATGTTTGCATTGCAATGGTTCAAAGTGTAAAAGCATTTGAATTAAATTTGAATTGATTCAAGTTAAACCAAATAGCAAAAGCTACTGGTCCACTTTTAAATTCAACTCAAACATAGCTGAAAGTTGTATATTTGGATAGATTATTTTCTGCTGATCATTTTTCATATATTATTTGTCCAATTTGGAGTTCATATGAATTTTCTATGATTTTTGGAAGTTTATACTATTTTCTGTAATTTCTGAATTCTTTCAATTCCTTTAATCCAATTACTGCGTCAGCACTGCATCAGCATGGCGTCAGCAGGGGGCTGACCAGTGGGGCCCTGCTATTAGTGACAGTGGGGGGTAACCCCGTTTTAATTGGAGCTAACAGAGGGGTTAAGGGTTGGGGCCCCAACTGTCATAGACTACACGGGGGTTAAGGGTTGGGGCCCCAACTGTCATAGACTACACGGGGGTTAAGGGTTGGGGCCCCAACTGTCATAGACTACACGGGGGTTATTAAGGGCCCTAATGGCCAAACCAGCCGGCGGCTAACCGCCGGTGACCACGGGTCACGGCGGCGCCTCGCCGGAGTTCCCAAATGGCCACGGGAGGGCACGGGGTGGCTACCAAAATGGAGCACGCGTGCTCCCGCGTCTGATGCGCTATGCTGGGGGACGCCAGGGGCTCTGGGGCGACGGCGACTTCAAATGGCGCGGCGGCCGGAGCTCTGGAGAACAGCGACGGCGACTTGGTGCACGGGAAGGAGCGGAAAGGGGCTGGGGCGAAGGGGAAGCTCACCCTGAGCATGTCTAGGTGGTCGGGGAGGCCGGAAGGGATGCGGCTACGGCGAATTCGGCGGGGGAAACCACGGCGGCCGGCGGCGACTCGGTGGAAATGGCGACGTACTCGGGTCCTCCGGGCTCGATTCCGCGCTTGGGGAGACGAAGACGAGCACGGGACGTCGCCTGGACACGACGGCTCGGGCTAACTCGGCCGGTGGCCACGCAGGCGTGGCGGCGCGCTCCGGCGCAGGCTTCGGGCGGCGAGCGGAACGGCGAAGGGAGAGGGGGAGGAGGTCCAGAGAGTGAGGGGAAAGGACGAGGGGCGTCGCGGCGTGTTCCGTGGCGCCTAGAAGAGACCAGGGGAGGCCTAGGTGGCTCGGCGGACGCGGGCATGCTCGCCACGGCGGCGAGCTGCCTGCTCTGTCGCCGGGAATAAGACGACAAGGGAGGGCCAGGTGGGCTGGGCCGGTTCAGCTAGTTGGGCCCGAGGCCCAGGTAAGTGGGCTCGGTTTTCTTTTTCTTTTTCTCTTTTTCTGCTTTCTATTTTTCTTTGCTTTGTTTTGCTCCAAATAAATAGGAGAGCATTTTTATTAAATGCCTAAATATTTTTATAAATCTTAGGTGGCCAGTAGCTAGTCACTTTAGGATTTGGGCATTTTTGAAATTCAATACATTTGAATTTCAATTCAAATAAGGGTCAAATTTAATTTCCAAGGCACATTTTGAATTTTAGAAAATTCCATGGGAATGGGAATGAACCCAAACCACTTTTGAAATTATCACCATCATTTATAGGAATTTTCCAAATGTTCAAATGATTTTTGGAAAAAGATTTTTATCTGGCCATTTGATTTAATTTCTCAGGGCTTTTCTTTTCCCCATTTTTGAATTTATTTTGAAATTCTCACATGATGCAAAGGGGCACTCAACCCTAGCGCTTATTCAAGTTGGGGTTCTGACAGGATTCTTCAATATCACTAGTTACCAGATCCTTGACCATTGCAACTTGAGGCTTGACCTTGATCATATCCTCAGGTACGTCAGTGGTCCTTCCGTCTTTGTTTAGAATACCTGTAACAAAAGAGGGATCCTTTATCCTTGAGGGATAAGGAGGCTGTTCATACACAACTGCAGGTAAAACAGGATCAGTAACATTAATCTCAATAGGTGACTCCTTGAAAGGTTTATGATGTTGACTCTCCTTCTTCTTAGAAGAATCAATATGAGAAGCAAAGTCCTTGCAAAAGTCAACCATTAGCTGGGAATGAAGACCAATTTTAGAGCAAAAGGTATTAAAGTAATCAGTCTTAACATAACTCTCAATGTAGTCATGCTCATAGTTTATAGCGGGTTCAATACCTTTATCAATTTCCCAGTCTTCAGTGTTCTTCTGGATCCTTTCTATAAGATCCCATTTTTCTTCCATACTTTTGGTCTGGAATACCCCGCTAGAGGAGGCATCCAACATCTCCTTGTCCTGACGAGAAAGCCTGGCATAAAAATTTGTAAGTATAATTTCCTTGGGGAGCTCATGGTTTGGGCATTTGAGCATCAGGGACTTCAGTCTCCCCCAAGCTTGAGCGATGCTCTCTCCGTCGCGAGACCAAAAGTTGTAGATGTAGTTCCTTTCTTGGTGAATTTCACGAAGAGGATAAAACTTTGCATAAAAGAGAGACATAAGCTCTGGCCATTCAAGAAGATCAGAGTTATCGAGTAGCTTATACCAATCTGAAGCTTTATCTTTGAGTGATACGGAGAATAGTTTCTTCATGACGAACTCCATCGTTACACCTGCAAGCTTAAATAAAGAACATAATTGTGATAAATATAGCAGGTGTTCTCCCGGATGTCCTTCTCCTGTATAACGATTAGCCAAGACATAATCAATAATACCAGGTGGTATTTTATAGGGCACAATTTCAGTAGGGGTAGGAGTGACCACCACAGTCGTTGTGAGAACTCGGAAATAATTTCCAGACCCTCCTGTGTTTAATTGTCAATCCCAGGATCATTGTTGACAACACAGCGAAATGGTATCATTGCAAAATACATAAAGATTTTACAAGTACCATAATCTGCCATAAGGCATACATATAAAATGTCTCATGACATTTCTTATAATCAGGTAACAACGGAAAGGAAAATATGTAGCGACTCCATCTCAGCCACAGGCAGTCGATGTAGTCCACGTGACCTCACTCCTATGGATCGCCATAGTAGTCGTAATCATCACCTTCGTCTTCATGGAACTCTGTTCAACAAAATTATTGCCATGAATACATTTCGTACTCAACATGCCTCCCGGGAAAGGCCCTAATAACTACATGAGGCTTCAAAGGAAGGTTGTATGGTTCTTTTGCATAAAAGATAATTTTGTTTCAAAAAGAATAATAATTTGATAAGAGGTTTTAGATGAAAACAACATTTTCTCCATCATAACTTTAACCTAGGTGAGGATCCTCGATCCACTCACATCCTTCATAGGTTCCAAGAATAGGGGCAAAGAGGAATAAGCAAGACAGGTTCCCGTATGTCAAGAAAGATTCATGTGTCGTCCATGACCGTGGACACGGCTATTCGAATAGTTTTACACTCTGCAGAGGTTGTACCCTTTACCCACACGACACAATCTCTTCTTGTTGCTACCAGTGGCCGCTGGCGTAGTACACTATTATGTATACCGGCAGGGAGATTGTGACGAGGTCTTTCATTAGACCCACCCTTACTATGACATGCCCACTAGGTTTCACAAGGTAGTAACCGAAGTTCACAGTCCTTGCCCCCTTTTGTGCAGAGGTTCTCCTCGCAAGGAAGCTATCCCATCTGCGGTACGGCGATGACCATAATAAGGATGAACTAACTAATTAACCAAGCCAGTGCCCATATAGCATGTGGTTGTACTGTTGTCACAATCTTCAAATCCAAGACTTATTGGGCCTCATGCGGCACGGACGACGGATTGCCCCCTTCTCCTCGTGAAGGGCGGCCAATCGCTCCTTCAATCCTTGATCCAGCTGTCGCCTGCGCCAGTATTTAGATGGTAAGTTTCACCCAGAATAGAAGAGAGTAGAGGAAGTCAAAAATGCCCAACCGGCCTAGCTTAGCAAGCTCAGTAACAAGTTTCAAGTGTTAATGATCCGAAGATCATTCAGATAAGCACCTATAGAATAATTAGCATGGCTAAGCATTTCTACTCTACTAAATTACTATATAGTTCTACTCAGGTGTCAAGTAAATAGGCGACAAGCGGATCGGGGTAATGTGTCAATCGACACGCTAGCTACGAGATAAAATAGCATGCAATAGTGGTTATAAAATACAATGCAATTTTTTAAAACATAGGATAAACATGATCAAAGAGGGAGGCATGCCTTCGTTGTTGAATCCATCTTCGGTAACTTGAGTCTGGCCATGTCCAACATCGTCACTCCCTACTCGTCGTAATGATAGCAAATGAAAATAAATAAATACCAAAGAAAAAGTAAATCCAAATAATATCCAAAAGAAATTAAGATTGGATGGATAGCAAGATATTGATCAAGATGGAGATTCCAAAACGATATAGAACGATAGGAAGACAAGTTGAGAGGATTCAATGGATATGCAAGGATTGAATTGAAACGTCTAAGGAAGGCTCGACGATCAAGTCTAACGTTCTAACAATATGAACTAAGCTACGAACCACTAGTAGTGTACACTACATCTCGACTAACCAAAAACTACTATAAAACAAATGTAATGGCGTCAACACACGGAATGGAATCATTCTATGCATTTTAACTACACAATCACAACATGGCATGACGAAGCTAAAAGTAAACCACAAATAAATGTTTAGACATAATCTAAATATTTATAAAGGTCAAGGCAGTCAAACATGTACATCAATAAAATAATAATTCAAAAGTAAGTACTCCATAAGACAACCAAACCAACATTATAAACCATCATACAACAATATGAATTGAGTTGAATCTAGGTTCAGTCCTAAAACAATACTAACCATATAGATCCAATAACACACAAGAAAACATATGTCAACTAATATAAATAAATTAAACAACACATCAAATAAATAATAATTTCCCTATACATGACATAGTAATACATGCTAATGTAACATTGTCCTACAAGAAGCAAAAACATGTCATGTTCAAGAATAACAATTAACCATAATTAAATATTTAGAAAGTTCTAAATATTTATAATGGTTAGCAACAATCAAAATTAAACAGTAACCATAACAACTATTAGCAACCTTTCTAAAACAAAAGTCAACCAAACACTATGGTGAAAAATAATTTAAAAACTAAATACCAAGACACATATGATACAAGGGATGAAAATATTGCATCATAAAGATGTCTTATGTAGTAACACAAGCATCAAATACAAGAGTCATCAAAAGAAGATACTAAACTAAGACATGCTCTTAATAGTAATATACAATAAATATCCAATAACAATTCTACTAGCTATACGGTTAAATCCACATACTTGAAATAATATACCAAGCTATGCACACTAAGCATATGAGAAAGGCATAAGCAAACCGCCATGAAAGTTTAACTACTTTAAGCATGTGATGAATTAATGCAACACAAACAACACACTCCTAATACTAACATGAGACAAGTCAAGCATATATAATAACACAAGAAAAACTATAACACGTATTACTTCGTAAGACATGGAAGATCACATATATGAATGATGGCTAGACACACAACAATGCAACAAAAGATACACTAGAAATAGTTCAAAGCATTGTTGATCATCACACGAGTTACCACACCATACTACCAGTAATACAACTTACATAATATGACCTAACATAAACATCAAGCATAAAATATCACATAACCCTATAATACTAGTTATATGACATGTAAGAACAAGAAAGCATTGCATTAACACACAACACTAATTGCTAGAAATAAAATTATGAACGTGGCATAGAAAGGATGTAGGAACGTAAACAACTAGAGCATGACATCAAGCAAATCATCATGTAATAAACAAGTATGAATAATAAGATAGCATGCATTTCTATTTAGTACATCCTATACATGCGAGGACATAAGATAGTCAACTAGGCATTACACAATAGAATTTGGTACACCCACATTATGTATTCTACTTATACAATCATACATCATCATGGCATGATATCAATCTAACAAAAGAAAACATACTTACATAAACAAGATGAAATCGAACATGTATTTCTACCAAGCAAGGCTAACCATATTCATGCACTTATAATATTAACTAGCATTTTGTAAGACAAACAAGATACAATTAAACCATGAAATTGACTAAGAGCAAGTGCCAACACGACATGAGAATAAACTACAATAAATAAGCACACATGATAATTAACAATATATAATAAACTAAGTTATATGCCACAAGCATAACTATATGTAACACTAATAATCTAAGCATGAGACGAAATCAACCATGAAATCTAGCATAATAATCATCTACAAAATAAGAATTAACAACTCATGCCACACACCTTAGAGAACTAAGAAAGTGATTTTGAATCAAGGTGCGACATATAATATAAATACTAAATAATAGGCATACGACAAGCAATTTGCCACAAGCATGACTAAGTTCTAAAACAACATATCAATTCATGGCACCTAGTAAAAATAAACTAGATGCCACACTTCATTTTTACAGAACAATAACCTAGATAATGACATGACTTGAAATTAATAAAAGACACATGTGGCATGATGGAAATGAATATGTAAATCAAATCTTAAATATCACCATGCTAAGAAAAATAAAATAATCAATGCATGAACTATTCTATGATAAAATAAACAAGCAAAGCTATGAATAATCTATGAAATTATAAGCATGGTGAACATTCACCAAAAATTATACACATGCAAAGAACGGACTACATAATTTATAAAGAAAATAATAATAAGATACAACATATAAACTATATTTAATAACACAACAATAATCTAGATCAAATTTATAAATACCAAACATGGAAACAATTCATACAAATACGCACACAAGCATAAAAGAAGTATACATGGTAGCACAAATTATCGATCCGAAATAATACGCACAAATATATTTTTTTAGAATTTAAACGAGAGTAAAATAAATCTAGTACATCATAAAACACTTCTACGATTATAAAACAATTAAGAACAACTCTTGAGCATATCACAAACATGTGAAATAACATATCAATAAAAAGTTCACCCAACATAAAAAGAAATTAAACATCAATCTCACCCAACGACTAAAAAAATCTACGCAACATATTTATAGACCACTAGCAATCCAAATTCACTGATGGGTTCCTATGATCATAGGAAGCATTTGATATATTGGGCACGAGCTCATCCGAGAAACGAAAACTATGGAAACATGGTGATGCCATAGGATGGTCACTGATTTGGATACGCGCGGCCAACGACATAGCTAGGTTGAATCATGATGTCCAGGACATACTAAGCGTGATGTTGAGAAGGTTTGCAAAGGGAATTGGACAGAGGCTCACCGACTTTGATGAGTTGATGCAATGAACTCGATGAACAGTGTACGTTTCATAGTCTGTGTTAATGGTGCGTGAAGGTGGAGTTGTGGAGGAACAAGAAACGATCAACCATCAGGCACGTGAAGCAAATGGGCCAAGGGCCCAAGGGGAAAGGTAATAGAAGGAAGGAAAATAGAAAATAGATTGAGCTAAGTCCATTCAGTTTGGACGAAAAAGAAAAACATGGCTTCACACAAGAAAGAAAAACAAAAGATATTGTGGTAGGAATTTTGAATAGATTTTAATAGAGGAAAAAAATAAAAGGTAGGAATTTTGAATAGATTTTAATAGAGGAAAAATAATTGTATTTTCCTAATGGAAAAATCTAAAATAAAATAAAGATCAAACAAAAATCAAATAAAATTCCAAAATACAAATGCGCATAATTTAATATGCCAAAGATGGAAAAAAATATTCAAACAAAATAAACCTAAGTTTTTAATTTAAGTTTGAATTGGTTTAAATTAAATCCTCCAAATTATAAAAATTCAATTTAAGCTTTTATTAACCAAATAAAACAAACGAAATCTTCTGGTCCTGATTTTTGAAAAACTTTTCTTAAACATTCCGAACATCGGGATGTTACAGTCGTGGGGCGGCTCCTTATCAGCAACGAACCAACAGTAGAAAAGTCCATAAGGACTGAAGGTAACAACAGAAAATAAAGGTTTCCATACCGGCTTCACTTACCAATAGCACTACACTCCCCGGCAACGGCGCCAGAAAAGCTCGTTGATGGCGGTGAAGTTAATAGGTTTAGTTAGGTTGCCTCCCCCGTTAACCGCGCCAATAAACGATTCTTGGTAACCCACAAGTCTAGGGGATCAATTGTATCTTTTCGATAAATAAGGATGTCGATCCCACGAGGAGCAGAAGGTGCTGATAAGTGACACTGGATAAGGAAAGGTTGCACACACTCAAAGGTAAATATTTATGGGTTTTTGGTTTAAGCGACAGAAAAGTAAAAGACAAGAAAAGTAAACAGGGTAACTGAGGAGTAGCAAGTGGCCCAATCCTTTCACAAGGATAAGCCTAGGAACTAAACTTATAAAAGCTAAAGCGTTCTCGAGAACACACGGGAGAGATAGCCAAGTTACTTTCACCATACTCCGCCAAGTAATATGTATTGTGTTGATAAGTGTTGGTGGGTGGATCAATGCTAGTACACCTTCTAGACTAAGATAAGTGTACTCTTATGATTACACACCTTGCAAGCATCCGCAAATACAAGGTAGTAATTAAGGCATAAGCCTAACCACAGCATTACGATCAAGGATCCATAATTCCCTTGTGCAAAAGTGTGTGAACTGAGGTTCAGGTTTCTGTCACTCCGGCAACCCACCATAAGCATCCTTTGTGCACAATGTATAACTCTAGGCCCATGAAAGGTGAAGTGTTAAGTGTTCGACTCACATAACACCACTAGAGAAATAACAACACAACTTAAGTATCAAACAACACATAAAACTTCAACATCATATGACTACTAACAACTAGACTTCTCCCATGTTCTCAAGAACTAAAGTAACTACTCACAAGACATAAAAGAGATCATGATCAGAGGTGATAGATGGGTGGAAAACAATCTGGACACAATGATATTTCTCCAACAAAACTCAATAGCATTCACCACAAAGTAGTAATCAACACCAACAGAGTAGAGGGGATAGATAGTACGGATTACAACACAAGTTGCAATTGTGAGATGAGCTGGGATGGAGATGGAGATGGTGCTGATGTTGGGGATGATGTTGATATGATCTCGATGATTCCCGTGACGATGATGATGATGATGGCGACGATCTCCCCTTCCGGGAGGTGATCTCCCCGGCGGAATCTGCCCGCCGGAGATGGCTTTTCTCCTCTGTAGGTTTCCGCTCCGTGGCGGCGGCGAAACACCGAAACTCTTATGTACTTAGGGTTTTCACCCCAGGGGGGTCTTATAGGCGAGAGCGGACACCGAGGGTGGCCACCAGGCATCCAGGAGGGTGTCTGGCGCGGCCAAGAGGGGGCCGCGCCAGGCAACCTTCTGGATGCCTGGTGGGTCCCCTCACCTCCATCTTCGGTGATCCCCAGTCAATTTCCATAAAAACGATCCCCGTAAATTTTCATCGCGTTTGGACTTGATCTGATTAAGCAACTTGGTGTCCACTTTTTACCGCTGAATTCTGGTTCTGCTGCTTCGGCACCGGAAAGTTGTAAACTGTGTAAAACAAGCCAAAACAACATAAGAACAATACTTTAAAGTGGAATATATCAATGAATAGGATGAAATTACAATATAAAATAGTGATGCATTTTGGACGTATCAGGCATCCGTCAAGTTCTTTGTGTTTCCATATATGTTATGTGTGTGTGTGTTCAATTAGTATGTTTGCTAGATGTTAGTGTGTTTGATTCGTTGATGCAAACTTACAACTTGCAAGTTATCTATGGTAACTGCTAGCATCTCATTGATCATTAAATTATTAACTACCTAGATACCTAGAGTACTTCCATGGCCTTCAAGAAGGGGTTAATACTTATTAATGGAGATCCCGACGTCATCTAATTCTGAATAAGTACTTTTTATTATCTTGATGCTCCATGGATTGTTGATGTTAGGCTGCCTTAAAACTATTTACTTCTTTATTAGTGAACTATATCCCTTATTATTGTTGAAATCCTTTACTTTTGGGCTACATCTAACATTTTTTCAAACGCTATTTAAAGGTATCACGCTATAACTTATATAGCATCTGAAGGAAGCCGTCACTATTTTGTTTGCACACTATTTTTTTTCATTGATATATACCCCTACCCACTTAGGATTAGGGTTGATCACTTCATTTGAACCACTCCAAGAACAAAATTGCTCCCTCTCGCTCTCTCTTGCATCAAATCTTAGACCCCGGAGATATTTTTGAATGTTCTTAGCGGATCTTTGCACCGGTGATAGTTCCTCTTCTTCCTCATTTTCCAACCAAAAAAGTGATTTGAGGAAGTCTTGAGCTTTTCCTTTTTTATCTTGTTAATCTTGGAGGCTGGAGACTCCTATGAGGGTAGGAGTTCTTCGGAGAGGAATGAACCATCGTGATTACACCAGTTGATTTTGTGAGGGTTTGGATGCCACTCCCACTAGTGGTTGGGAATCGCCTTCATGGTGATATCACAAAGGGGAGAATAGGGAGAGACTTAATGGAGTTGGTGTGCCTTTGTGGTAACACCCGTCCCTCCAATGGTGAGTGGCTTCCCTCCAAGGAAGTGCATACCGGGATAAATCACTGTCTCTTCGTCATTCGGTTATCCCTTACCTTTTTATATTTGTAGCATTTACCTTTACATTTACTCACTCACTTACCTTCATATTTTTTTTGTTGCTCTCCATAGTTAGCAAGTATCACCTTTGCAATTGTTAGGCTCGCCTTTATATTCCGCAAGATTTCCTAAAATTGCTAAGTAACAATTAACATTTTTAATTGTTCCTATTCACCCCCTCTAGGTCCATCTCGATCCATTCAATTGGTATCAGAGCATCATGCTCTAATCTTGTGGCTTTGCCCTAGAGTGAGATGTTTGGAGATATGGGCCTGGATCTTCCTCCGGGTACAGCGGTGGTGAAGGAAAACGCACCCGCGACTTCCGATGGTGTGGAAGATCATAAGATGTTCTCCTCTTATGACTTAGAGAAATCATTAGCAAAAAACTTGATATGGAATCCAACTTTGGTAAGGAATTGACATCAAGAGCGGAAATTCATGTGCCAAGTACTTCGGCACAAGGACCCCTACTACAACTGCTCCGCTTCCCCCTTGAAAGTTGGTGGATCCTATCAATGGGTCTAGTCCCAGCCTAAAATTGAAAAAAACTAAGTATAATTTCAATGGCAATCCTCTTGTGAGAAGATACTAGATGGATACCTCACTAATCGCTATCTTGTGGAAAATTGTTGACGGCTCTCTTGGTCGATCATGAGAGGATGGTGTGGGACATAAAGGAGCTCTTCTGACTTTCACGAGATTGGACCAGATGATGTGGTTTCTACGTTTGTGCAATATTAAGAGCACAAGAAGATGCAAAGATAATTTTTATATGTGATGGCTTTCTTGTAGGGCATTTCACACACACCCGTTGGGAACCCCAAGAGGAATGTATGATGCAACAAGTGACAGTTTTCCCTCAGTGAAGATACCAATATTATCAATCAGTAGGACTTCAAAGGTCTTCAAGTAGGAGTTTCCTTGCAATTGTATAACGCAGTTGGCAAGTTGAAGTGCCGAAAAATATGGACATGCACACAAGAACACAAACACTTTCATCCCCAACGATCCAGAAAGGTTGTTAGGCTTCCTGTCTTCCTCTTTACGAAGGAATTAAACGTATGGTGTGGTGGAAACAATTAACATTGTAAAAGTGAAACAAGAAAAATAATAATAAGGAGTAAATGCAAATGGTTGTAAGCAATGGTAAAATATGGATCGGGGGCCATAGCTTTTTTGAAGCTTTCAAACTGAGGGGTAAGACACCCCCTAGTATTTTATTACCAGGAACACATTATTTACAAATGTACAGCAAAAGCTTAAAAATGGGGGTCCATAGCTTCACTAGTGGTGTCTCTCCATAAGACGATAAACATGTTGGGTAAACAAATTACATCTTGGCAATTGACAGAATTATATGATTACCGCGCTAAGAACAAATAAGGCCGACATATGATTATCACCCCAAGAATAAAAATGGACGATATAGGATTATCGCCCTAAGCATAGATGGTTGATGAAGTGTTGACATCGTCCTTTTTATTTTTCGGCATGCAAGCTTTGCCGAAAAACAAGGGGAGCATGTGTTGACACCGGTTTTTGTCACGACAATGAACATATATAATATGGACTCAAATGAAGAAGTGTTCTACATGAACAATTTAGTTATTATCGACATGAACATCTTTCAAGTTTAGATCATCGTCATCTGATTTCATCTTGAGGGCCAAAACTATTTTAGAAGCGATAAGATTATGGCATTCGAAGTACTATTATGCCAACTAGGCCTTCAAGACAGCCTCAAATGGAAAAAATATTCTACATGAATTATCTTCCTCTCGTCGAGCCGGTCGATTTTGATACTTGAAACGTCTAAATCAGAGTTCATATGAAAAAGTTAGATCCAAATCTATGCACCACAATAAAACAAGATCGGACCGTCCGGAATGCACCTCGGACCATCCAGATTAAGTCTGCGGATTACAGAAACATTAAGCCAATGTCGGACCACCAGGTCGGACCGTGCAGGCTATCGTTCGATCATCGCCCGGACCGTCCGGAATGCAACTTGGAACGTCCAACCTAAGCCCGGACCGTCCGGGAAGCTGTCCGAACGTCCGACTTGGATCAGGAAAGTCTGAATTTGGCTGGGGATTGACGCTATGGACAGAAATCTGAGTCCATTTCTTGTACGGGAAGTCCAACCGCCTCATAAATAGATGAGAAACCGATTGAACAACACCAATCGAACAAACACATCTACATCTTTTTCGTGTTCATCTAGCCCTACCTTTGTATCTTTCTTCCTCATTCTTCTAGTTGCAGGGCGGCGAACCTCGAGACCCTAGGGGAGATCAGGTCGACCTAGGGCAACCCATTGTCGCGGCGCGCTCTGACGGGGTCCCTCCCGGGCGTGTGGGGTTTCGGGTCTACAAAACCACCCGGCAGACTGCTTGCGTACTGCACTTCCGTCCGGGTCTCCTTCGACGTGAGCTGCGATGCATCACCCCCGACGTTGAGGGTGAACGGTGATGTGTTCGTGTGCGAACACACTTTTTTAAAAGTGTATAGGGACACCAATACATGTGTGATATTCTTAAGAATGCAATTCTTCATAGGAACCCTCAAAAGGAAGGTGTCAGTTTCGAAAGGAAACTAAATGCTGATGGCTCCTACTGGAATCTGAGCAATATGTCAAAACTGTCTGGGTGTTAGCGAAAGAAAATCCCATTGATATTGTTAACCTTTCAGGTTTCAGCTGCAAGATTGATACAATTATTGTTGACGAATCACTTGATTCAGACTATGAAATATTCAAAGATAAAAATTGCAAAGTTATTGCTCGATATGTTGGTGCTAACTGCATGAATGGTTCTCCAAAGAGACAAATCTGGATGCTCAAGTCTCTCATAGAGAAACTGCCTACTGACCATTCTATGTAGGGAAAGTCTGTGATTCCACCACGTCACTATTATTCTCTCGAGGAGAGAAATGACCCTTTGGTGACTGAATCCAGTGCAATATAGACACAATATGTGCAAACTTGTCATTTTTATTATTCTTACAAGAAATATATAAATTATTATGCTTATGCTCACCAGTACCCTAACCCTCCTCCGAGGAGAAACTATGCTCATAATTCTAATGTTTCTTCTTGTAAGAATGTTACTGGTCCTGTGAATTCTACTGTTTCTTCTAAGGCTGCGTTTGGTTCGACTTTAGCAGCCAACTTCCAGGTCCAAAAGCCAAAAGTTGAACCAAAGGGGGTTTCCGAAAATCCAAATTCTTAAGAAGCTCCATCTTCTTGTAGTGTAATTTTCGCAGCGGGTTAACCCCAACTTTTCCAGCTTCTGATTTGTACAGTACTTACCCACCTATGCCACTGGCTAGTCAAGAAAACTCTTCCTATTCTTGTTGAATGAGAAAGAAACCTTCTCCTCATCGGAAGAAAGCCCACATACAGAACATGAACAGGTCTCCGCCGCCACGAGTTAGGTTTGGCTTGCCAGGCGGGGTTGCCAGTCCCGTCGTCCATCCGCCGTCGTGCTCCTCTCCGGCCAGCCCTTCCTCGCGGATCCCTATCCATTGTCGCCCCTCTCCCCCCTCCCATACGCGCCCTTCAGTGGATCTAGCGTCGCCGCCGCCACGAGCTAGGCTTGGCTCACCGGTCGGGGATGCCCAATCCGATCGGCCATCCTGAGTCGTGTTTGTAACAACCCAGATTTCACAAAAAATAATTTTTTTGTTTTCGGTGTGAATTGTTTGATTGTCTGATTTGTTTGCGGTGTTTGCATCCCCGATCTATCAATCGGCGATAATTTTTCCCCCTCTTATCTCTTATCAGACGGAGACCGACCCTTGCCACCCTGACACTCGACCTTTGCGACACCGGGTTTCACCCGATCACCGTCGCGAAAACCGCACAAGACCAGCCATAGCTAACGGAACGAAAAAACCCCATTTAATAATTAAAAGGGATATTTTTATAGCGCACCGGAAAGTTTTCTCGGAACGGTTCCAGCGCGAGGTGAACGCCGCCGGCTCAACGCGCTGATCACGCAGTTCGAACTTTTACCCGAATCGGAGGTCTTGCGGACCCCCGGCGGTCAGAAACGTAAACACCGCGCGCACGAGAGAAAAACTGGGGATGTTTTGGCAAACTGCCAGCCACCTCGGCTATATAAAGACCACCACTCTCCCACCCCTTTCTAGGGTTTCCCTAAGCGAAAATTGCAGCCACCCCCCTCCAATTTTCCCTAAATTTTCCCCCATAGCCCCAAATTCTGAAAAACCCTAGCCCTTTCCCATCTCCAGCCGTCAGATCTGGGAACGGAGGTCCTGGATCGTGCCACGTGTCCCTTCACCAACCTCTCTCTCCTCCCACCACCTCCTGCCCCTGGAGGCGCCGCCGCCGTGAGCCGGCAAGCAGTCGCGCCGCCCTCCCGTCGTCGCGCCGCTCCGGTGAGGCCCCTGCTGCGCCCGTGCCCTTCTCTCCTCCGCTCACCCCTTTCCCCCTCTCCTCCTCGCAGGGATGCGCCGCCCGCCGCCACGCCATGGACCGAGCTCCGGCGAGCTCGACCAAGCGGGCCAATCCGCGGCCACCCGAGGCCCCAACCTCCACTAGATCGGGCGGATCCGGTGACCCCGCCGCCCTCTACGCCGTTCCGGCTAGCCCAGCCGGCTCCCCCATCGCGCCTCGTCGCCGTCGTTGACCGCCGCGGCCGCCGCCGCTGTACGGGAACGGGAGGAGCCCGCGCCCCCGTCCGCCGCCTCGGCCAGGCTGGGCCGGCCTGCAGCGTCTAGCCCGCGAGGCCACCAGCTCCCGCAGCCCAGCCGCCTCCCGCGCCCGTTCCAGCCAGATGGGCCGCGGCCCATAAGTTATTATTTTTTTCATCTAGCCCCTGCGAATTTTCACTAAGTCTGGAAATATTGTGCTGATTTTTATATAAAGTTGCTACTTTGCTTCCTTGTATCTTTTTAACCGTAACTCTGTTTGGAGTGTTCTTTACATGTAACTTGATTAGTTTTTCGTGTACTTTGTGTTTATTCTATTGTTTTCTTTTGTTAGCCAACCTAAAATATGGTTTAGGGAAGAACAGTACCAAATCCTTTAATTGTCGTGGGGTACTTAGTGATGTGCCATGTTTAGGATTGTGCCTCATTTAAATTGACTAGCATAGATAGTTTATCATATGCTTCACCTCTTGCCATGTTTGTGTGCTATGCCATGCTTGAGTGAGATGCCATGTTAACAACCTTGTTGATAAGCTGCAGCTAAACAACTTGAACCATCGTAAACGTGTGGTATCGTCGTGTGTGACGAGTACTTCACTTAACCAGTTAGTAACCGCTCTCGACGATAGATGCGATACCGTAGTGCGTTGTCTCGTGTTGCCTTCTTGTTGATGCTTGCTCGTGATTTCTACATAGTAATAGATGCTTGCTCGTCGATTGCATTTTCAGTGTTTCCTTCTTGTGCGCTTCCGCGGGTACCTCTCAGAGACGTTGTGAGCTTGCGATCGACTACACCTTCGGTTTCGTCTTCTCCTCAGGTAAGGGGGAGCATATATCATGCTTATAACTTTCAGCTCATTCGCGCCTAGGTGTAGGATAGAACGATTGCTTGATCCTACCAATTTATATTCATGCCTCTCAAATAAACCCAAACAGCCATGTCATCCACGTCCCAGCAAACCTTGTTCGGCTATGTTACCATTGCTCGCTGCTCGTTCACTGCTTAGTATGCATGCTAGGATGCTATCAACTGTTATCCTGTTACTCCTTGGATTAGGCTATCACATTATTATATTTATTGTGTATGATATGATTATTATAATGTTGACTATATTCGACGAAGGATGGAAGGTCTAGGTTATCCCGCCCCGACGCTTTGTTCCATTCGAGTCACCTAGGACCCGAGTTCCGGGTATGGTGTCTCTTGACGAGCATGCCTAACCGCGTGTGGGATTTTATGGGGTCCCCTTTTATTACCTACCTAGCTTCAAACATTTCTAGAGGTGGCCCAAGCCAATTTACCATTTGCAAACCATGCATATATGTCTGTCGGGTCGCTCCTAGTAGATATATTTTAAAACAACTTGGGCCAGTGGAGACATGGTTTCTCTGTTGGTCCACCCGATCAGCTAGGACCCGACCCCATGTGAGGTGACCCGGTAATCCGACCTGCGTCAGCCGGAAGAGTCCGATCCGAGAGTGCGGACGGCATTTGGATTGGGTGTCGACTCCCCTGAGGCCACCCAGATTTTTTTTGTTGTTAGCTAGAGGGACCTGGCGTTTCGGATCTCTCGGAACTAAATCATAAAATGGTTGCCTACGATGGGTAGCAACTAAGAGAGATGGGCGTGCGTGCGGAGCCTTGTAATGGGCAGGTTGTACACCCCTGCAGGGTTAAATCTTTTCGAGAAGTCGTGTCCACGATTATGCACGACTTGAGACCTACTCCTTGTTCATAGACAACAACAACTGAGATAATCTTAACAACTTGATCAACGTGTGTGTGCCTTGACTGCTTCTTCTTCGTCGGGGTGCGAAGAGGAGGACAAGGATAGGATAGGTGTTATGCTTGCGTAAGTAGTTGATAGCAAGACTTGTTGGAGGCGATTCCTCATCAAATGCTTGGATCTCATCTTACTCTAAATAGACGGTTAGCCACTCATATATTGCTAGTGCGTCTGCAACCTCACCACTACCCCCATCTTACCCGTGAGAAGTTAGTTACAAGACTTTTGATATATTCCCACCCCTTTCTTTTCTTTTCCCTTTTATGTTTTGCCTGATCGACCGCTGCAGTTGATTACCACCTCGACTCTTCTTCTGGACGCCTTCGCGAAGACTCGACGACGACTAGTTAGGCGGATCCCGGCGGAGAGCCTGGACCCGTGCGGTTACGGTAATGGTGTGCTTTACCTTTGCCGCTAGGCATTTGATCGTAGTCTGTACTCAGACATGTATCTTCCGCTGATGTAATGTATCTAAGGCAGTTGTATGAAGATTGTATGAGATGTTGTACCCTTGTAACTGTAATGTTGTGATATCATGTTGGAAATCCGGGGCATATGGCTTTGTCATATGTCGCGGTGGGACAGATATGTGCTTCGTCCCCGGATCTGGATGGAAACATCTAGATCTGGAACAGTACTGCATATCGGGTCTTACAACTTGGTATCAGAGCCTTACCGACCGTAGGATCCCTTTTCTGACCGAAGTCAAGTCTAGACAAAAACTATTTTGTAGATACTAAGTTAGTTATCGGAGAGTAGGAATCTTTTTACTCCTTACCCAAGCTCTGGTCAGGACAAGTGTCGTAAGTGTTTTATTCTCGCCTTATCCCCTTCAAACTTTACGATCTCGCTGGGTGTGGAGTTTCGGAACCGTTACAATGCCTTGCTTGCAGCGTATTGTCTCGATTCCGATCTTAGGTTTGGGAATTCATGTAGTACCTTTAATTCTTCCGACTCTGGGTAAACATCTTAGTCGTCTATTGACTTCAGTTCTCTTGCCTAGTATCGTCACGATTTCAGTGAGAATGATTCCCTTGATCGTCGCTTTCAACTATCGTTCTTCCTCTTGATCTCCCGATGGTTTCGTTTTCCGACGTTGTCGTCTCCCTGCGGAAAGTTCCTCGACGGAAGTTCGACGTCGATATGGAGCAGAGTCCCTTGTTGGTGGTGTTGAAGATCTTCGTCTCTCTTTTCTCTCCCCTCCTCTCCCCCGGATCATCCAGGATCTCGGGACGAGATCCCTTGTTGGTGGTGTTGTATTGTAGCAACCCAGATTTCACAAAAATTAAAAAATTTGTTTTCGGTGTGAATTGTTTGATTGTCTGATTTGTTTGCGGTGTTTGCATCCCCGATTTATCAATCGGCGATTATTTTCCCCCTCTTATCTCTTATCGGACGGAGACCGACCCTTGCCACCCTGACACTCGACCTTTGCGACACCGGGTTTCACCCGATCACCGTCGCGAAAACCACACAAAACCAGCCATAGCTAACGGAACGAAAAAACCCCGTTTAATAATTAAATGGGATATTTTTCCGGAAAGTGGTCTCGGAACGGTTCCAGCGCGAGGTGAACGCCTCCGGCTCGACGCGTTGATCGTGCAGTTCGAAGTTTTACCCGAATCAGAGGTCCTGCGGACCCCCGACGGTCAAAAACGTAAACACCGTGCGAGCGAGAGAAAAACCGGGGATGTTTTTGCAAACTGCCAGCCACGTGGGCTATGTAAAGACCACCACTCTCCCACCCCTTTCTTGGGTTTCCCTAAGCCAAAATTGCAGCCAGCCCCGTCCAATTTGCCCCAAATTTGCCCCCACAGCCCCAAATTCCGAACAACCCTAGCCCTTGCCCATCTCCAGCCGTCAGATCTGGGAGCGGAGGTCCCAGATCGTGCCACGTGTCCCTCCACCAACCTCTCTCTCCTCCCACCACCTCCTGCCCGTGGAGGCGCCGCCGCCGTGCGTCGGCAAGCAGTCGCGCCGCCCTCCCGTCGCCGCGCCGCTCCGCTGAGGCCCCTGCTGCGCATATACCCTTCTGTCCTCCGCTCACACCTTTCCCCCTCTCGTCCTAGCAGGGATGCGCCGCCCGCCGCCGCGCCATGGACCGAGCTCCGGCGAGCTCGACCGAGCCGTCCAATCAGCGGCCACCCAAGGCCCCAGCCTCCACTGGATCGGGCGGATTCGGTGACCCCGCCGCCCTCCGCGCCGTTCCGGCTAGCCCCGCCGGCTCCCCCATCGCGCCTCCTCGCCGGCGTTGACCGCCGCTGCCTCCGCCGCTGTACGGGAACAGGAGGAGACCGCGCCCCCGTCCGTAGCCTCGGCCAGGCTGGGCCGGCCTGCAGCTTCTAGCCCGCGAGGCCACCAGCACCCGCAGCCCAGCCGCCTCACGCGCCCGTTCCGGCCAGATCGGCCAAGGCCCGTAAGGTCTTTATTTTTTTCCATGTAGCCCCTGCGAATTTTCACTAAGTCTGGAAATATTGTGTTGATGTTTATATAAAGTTGCTACTTTGCTGCCTTGTATCTTTTTAACCGTAACTCTGTTTGGAGTGTTCTTTACATGTAACTTGATTAGTTTTTCGTGTAATTTGTGTTTATGCTATTGTTTGCTGTTGTTAGCCAACCTAAATATGGTTTAGGGAAGAACAGTACCAAATCCTTTAATTGTCGTGGGGTACTTAGTGATGTGCCATGTTTAGGATTGTGCCTCACTTAAATTGACTAGCATAGATAGTTTATCTTATGCTTCACCTCTTGCCATGTTTGTGTGCTATGCCATGCTTGAGTGAGATGCCATGTTAATAACCTTGTTGATAACCTGCAGCTAAACAACTTGAACCATCGTAAACGTGTGGTATCATCGTGTGTGACGAGTACTTCACTTAACCTGTTAGTAAGCGCTCTCGAGGATAGATGCGATACCGTAGTGCGTTGTCTCGTGTTGCCTTCTTGTTGATGGTTGCTCGTGATTGCTTCGTAGTAATAGATGCTTGCTCGTCGATTGCCTTTTTAGTGTTTCCTTCTTGTGTGCTTCCGCGGGTACCTCTCGGAGACGTTTCGAGCTTGCGATCGACTACACCTTCGGTTTCGTCTTCTCCTCAGGTAAGGAGGAGCATATATCATGCTTATAACTTTCAGCTCACTCGCGCCTAGGTGTAGGATAAAACTATTGCTTCATCCTACCACTTTATATTCATGCCTCTCAAATAAACCCAAACATCCATGTCATCCACGTCCCAGCAAACCTTGTTCGGCTATGTTACTATTGCTCGCTGCTCGGCCACTTCTTAGTATGCATGCTAGGATGCTATCAACTTTTATCCTATTACTCCTTGGATTGGGCTATCACATTATTATATTTATTGTGTATGATATGATTATTAAAATGTTGACTATATTCGACGAAGGATGGAAGGTCTAGGCTATCCCGCCCTGACACTTTGTTCCATTCGAGTCACCTAGGACCCGAGTTCCGGGCATTGTGTCTCTTGACGAGCGTGCCTAACCGCGTGTGGAATTTTATGGGGTCCCCTTTTCTTACCTACCTAGCTTCAAACATTTCTAAAGGTGGCCCAAGCTGATTTACCATTTGGAAACCATGCATATATGTCTGTCGGGTCGCTCCTAGCAGATATCTTTTAAAACAACTTGGGCCAGTGGAGACATGGTTTCTCTGTTGGTCCACCCGGTCAGCTAGGACCCGACCCCATGTGAGGTGACCCGGTAATCCGACCTGCATCAGCCGGAAGAGTCCGATCCGAGAGTGCGGATGGCTTTTGGATTGGGTGTCGACTCCCCGGGGGCCACCCGGATTTATTCGTTGTTAGCTAGAGGGACCTGTCGTTTCGGATCTCTCAGAACTAAATCATAAAATGGTTGCCTATGATGGGTAGCAACTGAGAGAGATGGGCGTGCGTGCGGAGCCTTGTAATGGGCAGTTGGTACACCCCTGCAGGGTTAAATCTTTTCGAGAAGCTGTTTCCACGGTTATGGACGACTTGAGACCTACTCCATGTTCATAGACAACAACAACTGAGATAATCTTAACAACTTGATCAACGTGTGTGTGCCTTGACTGCTTCTTCTTCGTCGGGATGCGAAGAGGAGGACAAGGATATGATAGGTGTTATGCTTGCGTAAGTAGTTGATAGCAAGACTTGTCGGAGGCGATTCCTCATCGAATGCTAGGATCTCATCTTACTCTAAATAGACCGTTAGCCACTCATATATTGCTAGTGCGTCTGCAACCTCACCACTTCCCCCATCTTACCCGTGAGAAGTTAGTTACAAGACTTTTGATATATTCTCACCCCTTTCTTTTCTTTTCCCTTTTATGTTTTTCCTGATCGACCGCTGCAGTTGATTACCACCTCGACTCTTCTTCTGGACGCCTTCGCGGAAACTCGACGACGACTAGTTAGGCGGATCCCGGCGGAGAGCCTGGACCCGTGTGGTTACGGGAATGGTGTGCTTTACCTTTGCCGCTAGGCACTTGATCGTAGTCTGTACTCAGACATGTATCTTCCGCTGATGTAATGTATGTAAGGCAGTTGTATGTTGATTGTATGAGATGTTGTATCCTTGTAGCTGTAATGTTGTGATATCATGTTGCAAATCCGGGGCATATGGCTTTGTCATATGTCACGGTGGGACCGATATGTGCTTCGTCCCCGGATCTGGATGGAATCATCTAGATCTGGAACAGTACCGCATATCGGGCCTTACAGTGTTCCTCTCTGGCCAGCCCTTCCTCGCGGATCCCCACCTCCTTGGCGTCCCCTCCCCCCCACCCGCATTTTCTTTCTCCACTGGATCCAGCACAGCCGTGGCCCTGCAACAAACGCCGCCAGCCGGAGCAGCGCTCGACGACGCTCCCTCCCT
Organism: Bromus sterilis; assembly: GCA_950022295.1. NCBI lineage: Eukaryota > Viridiplantae > Streptophyta > Magnoliopsida > Poales > Poaceae > Bromus > Bromus sterilis. The sequence goes on along the minus strand of OX465596.1, from coordinate 336,618,205 downwards.
CCTTCATGTTCTGTTTATTAAAAAAACATGGATCGAACTAATTTATAGTACTAGTTGATGCAATAAAACTTGAATGACTCGATTGGTTTGATAAATTGGTATGTGACCATGTCTTATGCGAAGGATTTAATGTTAAAAAAATGTACATGTATTTGGTTGGTTTCATCTACTGTTGTTTTTGGTTCATGTACATTACCGTATTATAGACTATCTACGATCAAATATACAGTTTCATAGCTGTCTAAACCAAACAGCTTCCAGCTTTGTCGTCGATATGTAACGGCAGATGCCATGGGTATGGCTAATGAGGGGAACAAACCCCTAGTCCTGCCGAGCTAGCTATATGCAATAACTCTGGCTACAATGAATGCTCCTTGAGCTGTATGAGAGGAAGAAGAAGAGGGCCTCTGGTCTCTACTCTTTCCTTGCTCTCTCTGGTGGGTGAGATTGTAATAACTGCTCCCTCGTCCCCCACGCAGGAGGGGTACCCGGGGCTCTTATAGGCCAAGCCTGGGGTACAGAAGTAAATATACAAGAGGGAGGGCCCAGCTGTCTGTCTCAGATCAGCTAGAGACCTAACATCGTGCTTCTCCGGATGACCCGGTGTAGACTTGCGGCTCGTCATACTGCTATCCCGTAGACCTCGGTAGTGAACAGTGAAGCTAGATACTTAGGCCTGTCGGCCTGTCTGCGTGATCGGCGCTGGAGGAGACCGCACGCCTCTGACAGTCCCGATCTTCAGGGATTGCGCATTGAATGCATTTTTACCAGGTGTCCGACCTGGACCTCTGATCGGATGTTGCTCTTCTTACTTCGGCCGAATGCTACTGGGTGAGGCCGATTGCGCCTTCTCCGGGGCAATCGGCCCTCACTTGGAGCAGTTCGGCCCACTTCTTGCTTGATCTTGTTTAGCTCGGCCTTGATTAGATTGGTGACTGCTAGGTCAGTGATCTTTGCTTTGATGAACTGTTTCCCCTGGGTGACCCTACCCGGGGGTCATACCCACGACAATAGCCCCTGAAGCTGCGGAGGTCCCGCCGAAGTTAGAGATGGAGAGGCATGCACAGGTTCCTTATAAAATGCAACTCTTTACTTCTGACCGATTGCTCCAATAGGCTGGTTGCTTGCCACCTGCCGATTGCTCTTGATCTTCCGATTGCTCTTGACCTTCCGATTGCTCTTGACCTTCCGATTGCTCTTGCTCTCCGATTTACTCTTGATCTCCGATTGCTCTTGATCTCCGATTACTCTTGATCTCCGATTGCTCTTGACCTCCTCGACCGATCCGCCCAACGGTTGGGTTGACTGGAATGTTGACCGAACTTGCCGCTTCGAATTCGCCAAAGAATACGGGACGTCATGCCACTACTTGACATACCATAACCGCCGCCTCGACCCACGCGCGCACGTCCCGTCCCATCCGCCGGATCTTCTGTGCTCCGAACTGATGCTGCTATGTGGATACACGCGGCCACACCGCCTGCCAGATCGGCACACCGGATCCCACTACTCCCTCGCCGCGCCTTTAAATACTCCACGGGGTGGGAATGCGCCATGCACCCCCCACTTCATCGCCTTCCTCGACTTCTTCTTCATTGCCTCCGCCGCCGCACCACTCGCTCCGCTGTGCTGCTGCCATTGCCTCCGACACCACGAGCCGCCACACCGGAGACCAGGCTGCCGCGCTCCACCGCCATCACCACCGCTCCTCCTCCGCCACCATAGGTGGACTTGGATCTAGGTTTCTGCCGCCTCCGCCGCCGTCTTCTCCGCCGCCGCCACCTTCTTCCTCATCTCCGTCTCGCTCCTCCTCACCCACCACGGAGTCCGACGCCTCCATGGGGGACGACGCCGCCGCCGGCTCCCAGAGGGGAGCTTGGAAGGGATCCAATGTGACGGAGATGCAGATTGCGCTCCTCCGCCGGTCTCTCAAGATTCCGGCGGACCTTGATTTCCGCGCTCCCGGTAACGAGATTGTGCCCGCCCCTCGGGACGGCGAGCGGGTTGTCTTCCTCGCGCACTTCGAGCGCGGATTCGGGCTCCCGGTGAGCCAATTCTTCCATGACTTCCTCGCCTTCTACCGCCTGCAACCGCACCACCTCGGAGCCAACGCCATTATGCTGCTCTCCACTTTCTTGGCATTGTGCGAAGGCTACCTCGAAGTCCGGCCCACAGTTGGGCTCTGGTGCCGGCTGTTTCACTTCCGCAACTTCCAAGTAGGCACTGGCGTGCATACTATCAACCCCAAGACCAAGAAGAAGGAGGAAGTAAAGGTGATGGCCGAATGCGGCGGTGCCACCATATACCTCCGCCAAATTGGACTCTATCCTCATCCCCAACTGCCTCAGTCCATCAAGAACTGGTAGACGGGGTTCTTTTATGTCTCCTCACCACGGAACCAAGATTTGTTGAATCTTCCTGAATTCTCCTTGCCACCTCCGACTGCAAAGTACCACTGGGCTGAGAAACCAGGGGACGGGGACACCGACCTGGACCGCCAAATGGCCTATATCCAGAAGCTGATGGAGCAAGGGCTGCAGCCCGCCGATCTGGTGGCGACCTGGCTCTGCCGCCGAGTGCTCCCACTGCAACACCGCTGCCACCGGATCTGTGACATGCATCTGCGCCTCGACCCCACTCGGATTTCCACCTTCCGAGTAAACGAAGCTGAGTTCTTCCGCTGAATCAACAGTATTACCAATCTCAAGGTTGTTGAACCATTCGAGTTCGGAATGAAGCCGTATAGCCGATCTCGGCCCTGCCCCGAGGTATGCTTCAATTACGATATTTTACTTTAGATTCTCTTTCCTTCATACTGATTCTGATCGGATCCTTCTTCTCAGTAATTCCTGGCCTCCAGGCTCATGCAGGACGGACAGTCCGCCTCGGGTTATCACCCTGACCGAGCTGAAGAAGACGCTCAAGATGTGGAGCTTGAGGAAGAGACCGAATCCGAGACCGAAGCCCGAACTGCTTCCCTCGGACTCGGCTTCAAAAAGCCGGGTGAGTCTGATTCCTCCGTCAAAAGCTTCATGGCCGAATGGAGCAGTGATTCTGATCCTCTTGGTGACCTCGGCGCAGAATCTGAGCCAGCCGAGCAGACGCTGCCCAAAGGGAAACAACCCCGACCTGATGATGCCACCCCTCCAAGGTTGCCAAGAAGAAAGGGAAGACGGGCACACGCCGAGCTGCCCCCGAGAGTAGCGGACCTGTGATTTCTCCTACTCCCTTGAACATTGCTCGCCCGGATTTCTCTATGGCTAGATTTTCTGCTCAACTGCCCCGAGCTATCGGGTACGCTTCTCTTCACCTTTTTTGTTTCTCTTGATTCTGCCTGTACTGCTTTACTCACTTGTGCTCTTTTTATTGCAGGGCTGCCCGATCTGTTGATCCTGCGGGACCTGGGGGTGCTCCGAATGCTCCCCATTCCCCCTCTGTTGTTCCTCCTCGCACGACCCCTGCTACCTCGGCTACCTCCCACATTCTTGCGCCTGCTCGCAAGAGAGGTGTTGTCGATACCCACAAGGCCGAGCGTGCCAAGAAGAAAGTTGCTGCTGCCCCAACGCAAACACGACCGACTGCTCCACCGCCGACCTCTACCGCTCCTCCGACTCCTGGCGTGCAATCGGCCACTCCTACTCCGAGCACTACTACCGCTCCAATTCTGCTGGACCCATCTGGCATCGCACATACTGATGTGTCGCTGCCAGGTCGGCCTGCCACTGATGCTTAGCCTGAGGCTTCTCCAACCCAGGCCACTACTGCCGACCCAACTCCTGCTGCTGGCTCGGGGAGCACTGCTGCCACCTCCACCGAACCAACCGCCTCTGCACCCGCTGCTCGCCTTGTCACTCCTACTGCCGTCCAACCCAGTGCTTCCGCAACACTGACTTTTGTTACTCTTGTGCGCCAACCGCCGCCCAGTCTCCAGCTCGTGTTGGCCGAACGGTTCCGCGAGGCGTACCTTGGTGCCTTTGATGTCTCTCCCGTCCGACTTGCTGCCGATTCGTCCACTCCTCCGCCTCCTGGATCAGAGGATCAACTTCCGTCCCATCTCTTGGGCCGGTTGGGTGGTCTTTCTACTGACATCAGACGCTTTGCTGACGGGGCGCTGAGCCAGATCCTCGCCTCCGAGCACTCTACCATTGTAAGTTCTCTTTTCAGTGGGGGCGCGCCTAACGCACCCATTGGGTGTAGTCCCCGAGATTCGGGCCAATGGCTTGCAATCTGTCCGGATCTTCATTGCCTTTTATTATTCTACGCTTTTTCTTCGATCTTGATCGGCCCTTTTTTCAGGCCATCTGAGATAGACGTCAGTCTGTATTTGAAGATCTTCTGGACGCTTACTCAGCGGGTCAAAAGTCTATTGCTGCTCTGAAGAATAATGCCGATACCCAAGCTTCCAAGATTCATGAACTCACAGGTATATTTTGCTTATTCTTTCTTGCTTCTCCCGATTGTGATTACATCCTTACTTCATTGCAAACTTGCAACTGTTGCTACTCGCTCCTCCGAGCTGGAAGCTGCTCAGAAAAGAATCGCCGAACTGGAGAGCCAGCTCGGAGAGAAGAATGGCCAGCTCGGCCGCACCGAACGAGAACGTCAGCGCCTAGCCACTGTTGAGACCGAGCTGCAGGCAACACTTCAAAAGGTTACCCAAGATCTTGCTACCGCCAGAACTTCCCATGAACAAGAACTGCAAAGGCTTGTCGACGCTCGCCATAAAGTGGAGGGCTAGCTGCTCAAAGAGAAAGACCTTGTTGTTAAGCGTGCTGAGGACATGGACGTCCAACACCAGGTAGAGATCCAACGCGCCCAGGCTGGTGTTTATCTTGCTCTTTCTTGCCTTCACCGAGTGGACCTTTCCCTTGCATGTATTATTCATTCTACTTGTTCAGGCTTTCCGATCTAACCTTGCTATTCTCCGAACTGACACTTCTCTTTGATTGCTCCTGCCAGACGCTTGGCCCAACTCCACTATTGATGTTGATGAAGTTGTTGCCGCAGCCCGCCGAGTGCGGGGAGTGGTAGTTGCTGCTGATGCCGGATGGGATGCCAACGACTTCGTGGTTGCCCTGGACACCAGGATTCCCCATGTGAAAGGTGCTTTGTGCACTTACAAGACTGATATCCAGAAGTTGAATGATAAGTTGTTCAAGGGCAAGCAGAAAGCCATTGCATTTGACCAACATGAGGATGTTGCCCGGAGTCTCAGGGCCGCCAACCGCCAGATTGATAATATGCTCGACTCTGCCTTCCGGTCTGGGGTACAGGCCGCCCTCTCTATTGCGAAGAGCTTGTACCCTGTAATTGATCTGCAACTGATGACTGCTCTGCGGGAGGGCTCAGACGAATCCATCGACGAGCTTTGGACTCAAATCTGCCACATTGCCCAGGAGCTTGCAAATGGTATGGATCTCCTAGAGGTTACTCCCTATGTTGATTCTGCTGGACAGCCGACTGGAGTTGCCTCCTTCAGCGACCTTCTGTACACCACAATTGAAGACAAGGCGCCCGAGTCCCGACCTGCTCGCCAGGTCGGCAGCGGGAACTCCCACTCTTCAGATTACGTAGATTATGATGCCGAGGAAGAAAGCGAAGGTTCCTCCGACGGGCACTCGGTGAGCGCCGCCCAGGAGCCCTCTCGTGATCAAGCCAAGACCATTGCTTTTTCTGCTCCAGGGGTGCCACCAGCACGGCCCCGACTGCTCCCTCCGCGCCGGATGCTCCAGATGCGCCAGCCGCCTAAGCTCGGCACACCGACCTAGTTTCCTGTTTTTTGCTTGACAAACAATGAAATTTCAAGTGCGCCCGTCGAGGGCCACTTTCATTTAATGAACACCATTCGGCCAAATGGCCCTATCTTTGCTTGTGAACTTAATCTTTGCTTAAATGACCATGGCATCCCGCCTTTGCATTTTTTCAACCGATTGCCTTTTTCTTTGTCATTTATTTTCTCTTGGTCGATTCTCTCACTAACCTTACAGCCGACCTGCGGTCTGTAGTCGGATCGTAGAATAGACCTCGAAAGAATTTTTGACAAATACTTCTAGGTTCCCAGTTTTTCTCTCAAAGGTACAGTTTCATAGATGGGCCGATTGCAACCTGCCGAATGCTTGGCCAGCCAGCCTGGTCGCAATCGGCGGGTTGCTGACGGCTTGCTCCGAACTAGATATACTTTGAGTGTGAACTCTTCGACTGATAGTTCTTTTCGGCCGCGTCCCCACCAACATTACAGCCGACCAGCGGTCTGCATTCGGTTCAGACCAGCTTTCACAAAACCCTTCACTCGTTGCGCTCTTTCTCCGAGTATACCCTTTTCGGGGCAACCGGCCAGTCCCTGATACGTCAAAAACGTATCTATAATTTCTGCTTGCTCCATGCATGTTTTGTGTGATATTGCTATGATCTAGATACACTTTCATACACTTTTGATCATATTTGGAATAACCTATTAACTCAGTGCACCACAGTGCTAGTTCCTGTTTTCTGCTGTTTTTCTATTTCAGTTTTCCCCCATATAAAAAGTGCTCCAAAAATTCGGGAATAATCAGATAAAAAATCAGCGCAGAAGAACCTTCCAGATGAACCTAGGTGGGGCCAGAGGGCCACCACAAGGGTCCCAGGCGCCCTGGTGGCGCGCCCAGGGGCTAGCCGCGCCAGGGGGCGCCTGGACCTCTGGTGGCCCCCCTAGCTGCCCCCCTTCGCCTATATATTCTCCGTGAGGAGAAACCCTCGGGAGAAGAACCCTTTTTCGCGATCTCGCCTCTGTTCCGCCGCCGCCGCGCTTCCGAGATCGGGAGCACCAGCAGACCTCTTCCCGGCACCCTGCCGGAGGGAGGGCCGACCTCCGGGAATCTCCTCTCCACCATGGATGCTTCCCGGATGTGCCGTGAGTAGTTTCCTTTGGACCATGGGTCCGTGATCAGTAGCTATGTGATGTTCTCCTCCCCTCTTTGTTCTTCATGGTTTAGACCTCGTGAGCTGCCCTACATGATCGAGGCACTTTTGTAATCTTTCTGCTGTTGCTATGCTGAGTTTGATGGGATATGATGGATTATGAGATTATGTTCAGATTGTGATTGAGTAATATATTTGGTTCTTATCTCTTATATTTTTGTTCTTAAGTAATTCTTGCATGTTCTCCGTTGCTGTTTATTGCTTTGGCCAAGTAGTAGGTAGTAACCCCAAGAGGGAACGTTATGCTCGATTGTGGGTTCATGCCCCCTGATGACACGCTTGAGTGACAGAAACATGAGTCTAGGGGATGTGTTGTTGCCACAAGGGGGAAAACAACGGTGCTTGTAACCGCGGTTGCAAGGATTGTTTACTTTACGCAAAGTGTTTTTTAATGCAGTTGTCTGTTGGTTTGGATTTACACTTTGGGTGGGGCTCGCAACTTAATACCAGCGAGATGTTCTGGATAGATATCTCAAGGTGGATGATTAGTAGTAGATGCAGTTGGATTTCGGTCTACTTATTTTGGCGTTCTGCCCATGCTTTTGAGCCTCTTCCTTTCTTTTGTACTATAGTTAGCATTGCGGTGCGTTCATAATCCTGTCAATTGCCCTTCTGTAATTTGTTCACCTCGCATAGCAGTTTTATCGTCTTTTGGGAGAGAGACATCACTAGTGAACATCACGTATCCCGGTCCATATCTTCATCACTGTTTCCATGCTCATTTACTTTTCTGCTTTTACTTTCAGTTGCTATCATTATCCCTTGTGTTTGATCCTTTGTAAACAACACGACCGGAGAGATTGACAACCTCTCTGAACTTCGTTGGGAACAAAGTTATTTGTGTCTGTGTGGAGGTCCACGTCAGTTGCGCCGCTGACACCTACTTATCATCTCCGGAGTCCTACTGGAGACAAACCTTGGTATCTTTACTGAGGGAAATTTTCTGCTGTGCTACATCACGCCTTCCACTTGGGGTTCACCAACGAAGTGCGAGAAATCACTATCATCACCTCGCACATCAAGCAAGATTTCTCTCGCCGTTGTCGCGGACTCAAGTCTACAAGATAGGGGAGTTGCACACTATCTTTTATCTTTTCTTTTTAGTCTTGTTAATTTACCTTTCAGTTCTTACCTTTGTGTCCCTTATCAAAAATACCAAAAATACCTATTGATGTTATCTTCACCATGGGTGTGGAACCACCCAAATATGGTAGGATGGACATGTTTCACTTGGATCGTCTTCGATCAATTTGTGCTCGCGCTAAAAACCCAACCGACTTGGTTGAGGGAAAATCATTGGATGAGCATGCTCATTATACACGGCACCGCCTATCTTGGAAAGGGAAACACTTATGGGATCAAATACAAGTTTCTTATTGCTATGCTGAGTGTTTATGCCACATTTATGATTTTACTTGCTGCTCTAATATAGAGCATAAACACCTTCCTTTCCAATGTGAGTTTAATGAAAATGAGATCCTATCTTCTTATGCCAAAGGTGTTTATGATTACTTTGATGTTGAAAAGATTGAAGAGTTTGTTGCTTTTAAAGGTGCTTATGAGATTGCTTCTTTGATTGAAAAGTATTACGATACTATTCAAAAGTCTGAAGACTTTATTGTTCTTGCTTATTGCTTTGAGAATTATACTTCCAATGCTTATATTGAGGATTTTAAAAATAGAATGCTTGCTGCCCAAGAAGAGGCTAAAGATTTCTATGAACAGGAATCTTATGATTCCGAGGACTCACTTGATACTTCCCTTTCTGATGATTTTGGTACTTGCTTTGTTTATGGTCGTGATGCCAATATGGATGATGCTCACGGAGATGAACTTGCTATAGTTCCTTATGTTAAGCATGAAATTGTTGCTATTGCACCCACACTTGATTGCCATATTATCCTTTTGAAACCTCCAACTCCGGAGAATTTTTCCCTTATCAAGGCTCAATGTGATGGGTTGCATTTATCTTATAATTCTAAAGACCGTGTTGAAAATTATACACGTGTGCTTGTAGGTCATGAACAATATGATTCATGTGATAGTTATATTCTTGATGTTGTTCATGATACTACTGAAAATTATTTCGAGAGAGGGAAGTTTGGTTGTAGAAACTTCCATATTACTAAAACACCTCTTTTCATGTTGAAAGTTTTGAAGTTGTTCTTGTTCTACCTTCCTATGCATGTCACTTTGTGCTTCTTTGATTTATTTTCTTACAAGATGCCTATGCATAGGAAGTGGGTTAGGCTTAAATGTGTTTCACATTTTCTTCTTGATGCTCTCTTTTGCTTCAATTCTTATTCTCTTGTGAGCATCTTTCATAATCTTTAAGCCTGGCTAATGGCTCTAAAGAATCGCTTTCAGGAGGCAGCCCGCAACGAATTTAGGTTTTTCTTTTTGCTTTTGTTCTGTTCTTAGTGGTCTTGATGATTCTTTCTACTGTAGCAACATCATTGTATCTTTACTTTTCAAGCTTTGTGCCTTTTATAGCCTCATACGACAAGGGGAGTGAAAGTTGTGACATGCTGTCCAGAAAACAGATTCTGTCCTTGTGACTAGAAAAATCAGAGAAAAATTCCAATTTGTATTTTTGAGCTGAATTTTTTAAACAGAGTGCTCTATACAATTACGAAACTTCCGTATGTTCTGAGTTTTTTAATTTGAGTTGCAGAAGTACCCCTAAAAAATTCGTTTCAATCTACTGTTCTGTTTTTCACAGATTCTGCCACGTTTTGTCTCTCTTCACTTTTGCAAACCTTAAGCTTGCTTTTTCTTTGAAAAAACCTTTTATCAATCTTGGGAAACAGTAGCTCTTCCTGGAAATCTTTATTTTCAGTAGAGGAAAATTATTTTATTAGGGTACTAACCTCTCTAATCAGCCTACAATGAGTTATGTATGAAGGGAGTTTTCATGTGCGCGATGGAGGATGATGAAAGAAGATTCAGGAGTGTCAAACGCTCAAGCTTGGGGATGCCCCCATGCATCCCCAATAAATATTCAAGGAGACTCAAGCGTCTAAGCTTGGGGATGCCCCCGTGCATCCCCTTCTCCATCAACAATCATCAGTTCCTCCTTCGTCTCACTATATTTTTATCACTTCATGCGTTATGTGCTATGCTTGGAGCGTCTCGCTCTTAGGTTTTATTTTTAGTTTTCTTTAGTTTTGCTTGCTGGTCATAACAAGTTAGACCCCCATCTTTCTTTGTGTGGGAGAGAAACACGCTCCACTCTAATCTAGAACACATCATAGGATTTTTCCTGCTTATCTTTTTGCTGTTGTGTGTTCTTTATCTTTTCGTAGCTGCTGCCATGTTTAGTTTTAGTTTTAGTTTGTCTTTAGCAAGAGCCTTGGATTTTGTTTAGTTTTTTGCTGGAACTCTCTTTAGTTTTCATGTTTATCTTGTTAAGAGAGTTGGTTGTTGCACTGAGTTGTGTCTTGTCTTGAAAGTAGGTAATTGAGGTTGCTATTTAATTCTAGTAGTAACTTGCAATAGTTTTGAGGTATTGATGTGAGTAATGTCTGAACTTTTGGTGTCAAGAGCTCTAGACTATTAGTGATAGGTGTCGTATTTTGGGCAATCCGTGTGTATTTTCAAAACCTACAAAAACTAGTTGAGAACTCTAAACTACTAGATGGATCACTAATCTTTGGAGGGATCGAATATTAGAGTACACTCACGTACCATGAGTCGAGGATGCGCAAGGATAACCAAACCCCCATACACTCCTCCTCGGGGTACTTGTCTCTTTGTGAACCTCCTTATTAGATTGAGAGTTACCGATAATAAGTGCATGAGTTCTTCGGACTAATGTAAGTATTGAAAGTTGACCCTTCCACCTTCCCATATTTTGCTAGCCTCTCCCGTGCCGTGCATTCCCTTCTTCTCACTCCGAGATTTGGTGTCCACTTTCGCCGGTACATCCGAACCCTTGGCATGATACGCTCTGTCATCATAAGCCTCTTTATATCTTTCCTCAAAACAGCCACCATACCTACCTATCAAGGCATTTCCATAGCCTTTCCGAGATATATTGCCATGCAACATCCACCTCTTCATGACTTGATCTTCATGTCATACATGTTCCTGCTACACTAGCAGCGACATACATTGCATACATCATGATAACTACATCTTCTTTATGATTTCGAGTACCTTGTAAAGTGTGAAAGATCTCCTTTACCTTCTTGTAAAATAGAGTGTTTCCCTTAAGTGAGGAAAATATCCCAAAGTGGACACAATAAAAGATCCCAAAGAGGACAAATGAGAGTTAAATAGAAAGAGCCATTGAGGCCACAAAAAAATACAAAAAAATAGAAAAAGGAGAAAAAGAAATAAAAAGATAGAAAGGGGCAACACTACTATCCTTTTGAGAGATCCACACTAGTACTCCCTTTATATCCTTGTACTCCATAGAGATGATCATTATGCATATAGCTATGTGGGGACCTTCACACTATAGAACTTGGCTTGCATATTCCAAGGATGAGCCTCCTCAAATGAGCTCTAGGTCTTCATGAGCGAGCAAGTTAGATGCACCCCCACTAGTTCCATTGGAGAGCTTCTTAGCTCATATGTGCATCCGTTGCATGGCAATCCCTACTCCTCACATCATATCTATCATTTGGCATCTCTTGCCTATGATTGTCCTCATTGATGTGAGCCTTTCTCATTCTTTTTTGTCTTCCTCCTCCTCCTCCGTACTTCTCTCTTTGCCATCCTAAGTTTCAACTCTCGTGCTTACGCTCATCCATTGCATGAGTGCTCAAAATATTGAAAAAGGAGTGGATCAAATTGACTTGTACCTCGCTAGTGGTCTAGGGACGAGTCAAGATAAGATTCCAGAAAAAGACCAAGTGTGAAACTTTAGTAGATTGAGTTCTCAACAAATAAATATTTTTCTCGTATTCCCTATCCCCCTTCTTGCACGCAAACACCATTTGGAGACATTCGAGTCACGGACAGCGAGAGCTCTTGCACCTAATGTTCTATCGTTACTTGTTTCAATGCTAATATAGAATCTTGCATGTTATGACTTGAATTGAATCTCTAACCTTGATTGCTTTACTTTTCAAAGTTCTTATATGGTTGCTAGCATGTCACCAAAGAAATTATGCTGTTATCATTTACCTACTCGAGGACGAGCAGGAATTAAGCTTGGGGATGTTGATACGTCCAAAACGTATCTATAATTTCTGCTTGCTCCATGCATGTTTTGTGTGATATTGCTATGATCAAGATACACTTTCATACACTTTTGATCATATTTGGACTAACCTATTAACTCAGTGCACCACAGTGCCAGTTCCTGTTTTCTGCTGTTTTTCTATTTCAGTTTTCCCCCATATAAAAAGTGCTCCAAAAATTCGGGAAAAATCAGCGCAGAAGAACCTTCCAGATGAACCTAGGTGGGGCCAGAGGGCCACCACCAGGGGCCCAGGCGCCCTGGTGCCGCGCCCAAGGGGCTGGCAGTGCCAGGGGGGCGCCTGTACCCCTGGTGGCCCCCCTGGCTGCCCCCCTTCGCCTATATATTCTCCGTGATGAGAAACCCTCGGGAGAAGAACCCTTTTTCGCGATCTCGCCTCTGTTCCGCCGCTGCCGCGCTTCCAAGATCGGGAGCACCAGCAGACCTCTTCCCGGCACCCTGCCGGAGGGAGGGCCGACCTTCGGGAGTGTCCTCTCCACCATGGATGCTTCCAGGATGTGCCGTGAGTAGTTTCCTTTGGACCATGGGTCCGTGATCAGTAGCTATGTGATGTTCTCCTCCCCTCTTTGTTCTTCATGGTTTAGACCTCGTGAGCTGCCCTACATGATCGAGGCACTTTTGTAATCTTTCTGCTGTTGCTATGCTGAGTTTGATGGGATCTGATGGATTATGAGATTATGTTCAGATTGTGATTGAGTAATATATTTGGTTCTTATCTCTTATATTTTTGTTCTTAAGTAATTCTTGCATGTTCTCCGTTGCTGTTTATTGCTTTGGCCAAGTAGTAGGTAGTAACCCCAAGAGGGAACGTTATGCTCGATTGTGGGTTCATGCCCCCTGATGACACGCTTGAGTGACAGAAACATGAGTCTAGGGGATGTGCTGTTGCCACAAGGGGGAAAACAACGGTGCTTGTAACCGCGGTTGCAAGGATTGTTTACTTTACGCAAAGTGCTTTTTAATGCAGCTGTCTGTTGCTTTGGGTTTACACTTTGGGTGGGGCTCGCAACTTAATACTAGCGAGATGTTCTGGATAGATATCTCAAGGTGGATGATTAGTAGTAGATGCAGTTGGATTTCGGTCTACTTATTTTGGCGTTCTGCCCATGCTTTTGAGCCTCTTCCTTTCTTTTGTAGCATAGTTAGCATTGCAGTGCGTTCATAATCCTGTCAATTTCCCTTCTGTAATTTGTTCATCTCGCATAGCAGTTTTATCGTCTTTTGGGAGAGAGACATCACTAGTGAACATCACGTATCCCGGTCCATATCTTCATCACTGTTTCCACGCTCATTTACTTTTCTGCTTTTACTTTCAGTTGCTATCATTATCCCTTGTGTTTGATCCCTTGTAAACAACAAGACCGGAGAGATTGACAACCTCTCTGAACTTCGTTGGGAACAAAGTTATTTGTGTCTGTGTGCAGGTCTGCGTCAGTTGCGCCGCTGACACCTACTTATCATCTCCGGAGTCCTACCGGAGACAAACCTTTGTATCTTTACTGAGGGAAATTTGCTGTTGTGCTACATCACGCCTTTCACTTGGGGTTCACCAACGAAGGGCGAGAAATCACTATCATCACCTCGCACATCAGTCCCCGGGTCCGCTTTTGCTGACCCCGGAACTGAAACATGCTAAACAAATAATTTCATAACTCCTGCCGAATGCAGTCTCATGGACGCACGGCTATTCTCATTGATAATAATTCCACAAAGGGAGGGGATACAACAATACCATTCAAGTGTAAAACGGACATAATAGCTCAGCGTTCCAAGGACGCTCCGTTTCTTGCCCCGAAGTGTCCACATGTCGGGTCGGCTTCCTGAGATCGATGAGGTAGTACGCATTGTTTTTGAGCGCTCGACTGACGACAAATGGACCTTCCAAAGGAGAGGACAACTTGTGCTGGCCATCCGATTTCTGGATTCAGCACAGCACCAAGTCACCCTTACGAAAAGCTAGGGGACGGATCTTCTTGTTGTGGTAGTGACGCAGCTTCTGCTGGTATATTGCCGACCTGGACAAGGCCAGGAGACATGCTTCTTCTGTGAGATCAACGCCGTCCTCACGAGCTTCCTTGGCTTCTGCCTCCGTATACATGGCATGACGAGGTGAATCGAACTCAATGTCACAGGGGAGCATTGCTTCAACACCATATACTAGGAATAAGGGAGTAAATCCAGTTGAACGGTTCGGTGTGGTGCGCAAACTCCAAAGTACTGCCGGCAGCTCATCAATCCATGCGCCGGGTGCTCTTTCTAGTGGTTCCATCAATCTTGGCTTGATTCCGGACAGAATGAGACCATTCGCCCAGTCTGCTTGACCATTCGACTGGGGGTGAGCCACGGATGCGACGTCTAGGCGGATGCCTTGCTGGTAGGCGAACCGAGCTAGCGCCCCTTTTGCGAAGTTTGTTCCATTGTCAGTGACGATGCTGTGGGGCACTCCATATCTGACCATGACATCTGCTATGAATCTGACCGCAGTCGGCCCATCTAGCGTCTTGATCGGCCTTGCCTCTATCCACTTGGTAAATTTGTCCACTGCCACCAGTAAGTGTGTCATGCCATCTCTTGCTGTCTTGAACGGCCCTACCATGTCCAGACCCCAAACTGCAAACGGCCATGTGATCGGAATGGTTTTGAGTGCTGAGGCTGGTAAGTGGCTTTTTGCTTTGAATATTTGACACCCATTGCAGTGCTTGACCAGATCTTCTGCTGCTGCTTTCGCGGTCGGCCAGTAAAAACCATGGCGAAAATCCTTGGCAACTATTGCTACTGCTGACGCGTGATGACCGCACTCGCCTTGGTGGATGTCTCGGAGCAATTCCAGCCCCTTGTCCTCTTCCACACACCGCTGAAGGACTCCTGTTACACTTCGGTGTACCAGCTCATTGTTGATGATCGTGTATGCTCCAGATCGGCGCTGTATTTTCCGAGCGTCCACTTCATCCTCTGGGAGTATGCCATCTACCAGGAAATCTCTGAATGGTTCTGCCCATGATGGCGCTGCTACAATCACCATTGCAGTAACTGCTTCTAGCTCTGGTTGTGCGACTTCTGATGTTGGAAGCTCGGAGGAGGAGGAGCCGATCGCGCCTGGCATGGTCCCCTCAGTCCCTGAGCTGATGACAGCAGCCCCTGGTTTTCAATCGGCAGCCCCTAGTGCGGCCGAATGCTCCTTTTCCTTTTGCTGTTTTGCTTCGAGCTCTGCCATCTTCAGGTCGGCCGGAATAAAGATTGACTCTGATTCTGGGGAAGGCTTGATGGATGGCTTGTGGATATTTTCTAGTGATATTCCTGGAGGAACCTCCTTTCTGGTAGATCCCAACTTGGACAATGCGTCTGCTGCTTCATTTTCAGCTCGGGGAATATGATGGAATTCACATCCCTCAAAGAATACAGACAACTGCTGCACAAGGAATCTGTACCTTGCCATATTTTCATCATTTGCATCCCAAGTGCCAGTGCATTGCTGCACCACCAGATCGGAATCACCATAACATAGAATTCTCCGAATGCTAATATCCTTGGCCAATCGGACACCGTGCACCAAAGCTTCGTATTCGGCCACATTATTTGATGCTGCGAAGTGAAACTGCAGTACATATTCGAGCTTGTCACCCTTTGGGGAAGTGAGAACAACACCAGCCCCTAGACGGTCACCATCTTGGAGCCATCGAAGTGCATTTGCCAGAACTGAGAGTCCGGACAGGGGGGTATATACTGAGTTTCTGCCCAATCCACCAGAAAATCCACCAGAACCTGAGACTTGACTGCCGTCCGAGGCTCATAATTGATCCCATGTGTTGCGATTTCTATGGCCCACTTTGCCACCCGACCGGATGCGTCCCGACTGCCAATGATTTCTGCCAATGGGGCCGAACTGACCACCGTGACCGGATGCGCCTGGGAATAAGGCTTCAACTTTTTTGCTGCCATGTACACACCATATCACATCTTCTGATAATGGGGGTAGTTCTGCTTGGAGGTGGAGAGCACTTCACTGACATAGTACACTGGCCTCTGGACTGGTTGCGCCTTGTCCTTTTCAGGACCCTCGACCACCATAACAATACTGACCACCCGATTGGTTGCTGCAATGTACAACATCATTGACTCTTTTTCCTTCGGAGCTGCCAACACTGGAGCAGTGGACATCATACGTTTGAGCTACTTGAATGCATCGTCCGCCTGCGGTTTCCAGCTGAACTTGTCTGTTTTCTTCATTAGCTGATACAGCGGAATTGCCTTTTCTCCCAGCCGACTGAGAAATCGGCTGAGCGATGCCAAACAACCAGTGAACTTCTGCACATCCTTGATATTTCTGGGCTTACCCATCCTCTCGATTGCTGCAATCTTCTCGGGGTTGCACTCTATCCCTCTCTCGAAAACCAGAAAATCAAGCAATTTGCCGGATGGCACGCCGAACACACATTTTTCTGGGTTGAGTTTGATCTGATACGCCCGCAAATTTGCGAATGTCTCCTTGAGGTCATCCAACAAGGTTGATCCCAGCACCGACTTGACCACGAGGTCATCTATGTAACACCCTCAGTTGCTGTAACAGTAATCATCATCACTGTTGATCATCACTATTGAATTATCACTGTTTGATCTCCCTTGTACCTGATAAAACTTTGTGATGCTCATGATCAAACCTTGTTGTGGTTGATCAACACCCCATGCCCCATGTACTTGAGCCCTTGGGATCAAAACCCAAAGCCAAATGCACCTTACTCATCTAACAAACCAAACCCTAGTTGAAACTACTTTAAATGGAAATTAAAACAAAAGTGCTCAAATAAAGTTGTTACAAAAATCATGGAACTATTTTTGTAAATTGCCTAAAATCATTATAATCATGTTGGACCAACTTTGGTAATTTTTGGAGTTGCAGAAAATTCCAAACAATTCAAACAGTAGGTTAAAACCCCTACTTTGGGCATTTAATATTTAAAAGAACTATCTATTGATTTTATTTTGCTGCAAGAACTTTTGTGGCACCTTAATAATATGTAACCCTAATTTACAAACACTATTAACCTTTTACAAAAATGTTAGGGTTGATAAATTAATTACAGAAAAGCTTTTGAGTAAACAGGAAACAAAATAATTGGAAAACTGCAAACTGACGCCCAGGGCGAAGCCCACCTAAGCCAGCCAACCCCGGCCCATCTTCCACCTCCCACCTGCCCCCGTCCTGTCGGCCACCTGCTCGACGCCGTGGCGCCGCCGTGGCCACGGGCGCCCCTGGAGCCCTCCCCTCCCTCACCTGCTCCCTCCCGCCATGGACACGCTAAGACCACCCCGGCCGACACCCTGGACAACTCCCCCACCCCATTCCTCTCCTCCTCCTCTCGCCATCGTCTGGGAAAATTCCCCCGAGCCCGCCGTCGCCATGACCGCGCACCACCGCGGCCGCTGACCTCGAGCCGCCTCACCACCTTGTCCAGCGTGTGTCTCGCCGTCGCCTTCGTCACCGAGCGCAAGGAATCGAGCTCGGAGCCGTTACGGCGAGCACACGGTCATCTCCCCCAACTCCGGCCGCCGCGGCGTCGCGGAGGAAATCCGGCGCCACCCTAACGCCACCGAGGCCGCTCTCTGCACCGTTACGTTTCTGGTGAGCTCCTTCACCATCCCCATTTCGCCGTTGAGGTTCCCGTGTCCCATAGCCGTGCGCGCCATTAGGGCAGAGCAACCTCGCCGCCGGCGAGGGCCCAACCGCGGCGTAGAGCTTGCATTTGACGCCCTACTCGCGTCATTTCATTTCCCTGGACGCCAGCTACCGAACGCGCATAGCCACGCCTCACCCCGTGCGCAGATTCGCCGTCCTCGACGTCGCCACCGTACGGGTCCCCGCCTTCGTCGTCGCCGGCGTCATTCCGGTGACCCCCCCGACCACACCACCACCACCAGTGCACTCGCCGGCGTCTACTGCTTCGAACACAACGAGTCGCGCGCCCTCCCGTGCTCTGTATCGTGGGCTAGCCCGACCTCACCGCCGGCGTCACTCCGGTGACCCTCCGGTGAGGCTGCCAGGTGGGGCCCCCGCGTCAGACAGGTCATTAGCGACTTGGTTAAGATTTAATCCCTCGCTGACAGTGGGCCTGCCCCCTTAATCCCACGTTTTAAAACTAAACAGAAGTTTAATAACCCCCCCCCCAGTCACTGCCTTGTGGGGCCCCCCGAGGATTTAAATTAAGTTAACCATTTTATTATGCCCATGTGACACTGACTGCTGGGCCCCACATGTCAGGTTTTTTATTTATTTATTAAAAGATTTATAAAAATCCAGTCACTGACATGTGGGCCCAGAGGTTTTTCTGATTTAAATAAATGTTTTATAATTATCCAGAGGCTGACATGTGGGTCCCACATGTCAGGCCCCTGTGGATAATGTTTAAATAAATAATAAAAGAAATCCAGAAAATCATTTAAATTGGTTTAAACTTTGAAATTCAATAACTTTTAAACCGTAACTCGGATTCAAAAACTTTATACATGAAAATTGATCAGAAAAATATAACGAATACGAATACGCTATCTGTATGCCTACCACACCCCTCTAACACAACGAACATCGAACATTCCCCTCCGGATCGGTTGTCCGATAAATGGTCCGGTACTGTTAGAGTGCCCGGATGAATTTATTCCGAACACGAAAGTTGTCCGGAATGGTTCAAATAGCACGGATACACCCCCCCTTATGTTGTTCCGGTAACTACGACACCTCCGGCTTGATCCTTCCCCTCCGGACACCCTGTCCGATAATCACCCGGAGCCGGTAGTTCATCCTCAGATGAATTTCCGTTCCGAGCAACGTGCATTACACTGCGTTAGAACACCGTTAACATTTCATTTATCATGTCATGCATCTGTTTGTATATGCTTGCTGTGTATTTACTGTTTCTCCCCCCCTTTAAATCTCCGATAGACCCCTCTGCTGCCGTCGACTACACCGCTGCTGAGTACGACTACGTCGTCGACGACCCTACTACTACCGTCGAGCTTGCAGGCAAGCAGAGCCATTCTCTTCCCCAGATACCGCCTATCTTTCCGTACATTTCTTGCACTAGGCATTGTTACTGCTGCTGCTACGATTACAATCCTATTCAATTGCATAGCCTGATTTTTGTCGCCCCTTGATGTACCTTCCTTTAATCCTATGCTGCCTATTATTACTTATGCATTATTCAGCAGTGAACCCTGCGCATTGTTAGCTAGAATTAGATAGAGGGCCGTGATCACTCAGGGGAGTGAACGCGGATACAATTATTATAACTGCACAGGTACGGTACAATGCAGACACCGCCTCAGGCCCTATCTGGGATATGCCTAGTCACCTCAAGTGTGAGCTATCAAGGAGTAATCCTTGTACTCCACTCGAGGCTGACTTTGTCTTACCACCATAGGGTCCTTCACAGCGGTTGTCCTTCAGGTAAGAAGTCGGGCGACCCAGCGGTGCTTGCGAGAGGTATTGCGACGGGACGACAGGGAGGGCACGACCAGTGTACCGGTGTGCTTGGCCCCTGATCGTTGGCCGCGAGAGTTACCAAACCCCAAAAGACGAGCTCCTTCGGGAGCACACGCGAGACAAGGTAAGGAGACGGTTCACCTTGTTGGTAACCGCATTGACTTGGTGGGACGACGGGGCAGGCACCGATGTACTGGTGGTCCTGGCTGCTGTCGTTGACCGCGGGTCGGTTAAGTCGAGGCAACGATAATGGTTGTCTCGCAGGTTAATTAAAATGCTAAATGGTTCAGTGAATGTCTTGAGTGGGCTATATGCCATGTACGCACTACCTACCCGTGGGAACTACGAGTTATGGGCTCCTCCGCTTCTTAGTGTCGTCCGAGGACTCTTCAGACGTCAGCAGTACCGCGGGCTGATTGCCGGGAAGTGGTGTTGTCTTATTTGCCGCGGCAGTGTGATTTGTATTTGCTTTGATTTAACTTCACCGGCCAGCCCCGCACCGTGCAGGAGTACGTTTGGGTTGGGGTCCAAGGCCCGCCGTACTTAGGATTTAGACCGGCGGATGACCTCTCTGTTGAGTTTGAAAGATGGGCTATGAAGTGTCGGATAGCCTCGGTGCAGCGTTCCCTAACAAGGTTCCCGCCACCCTGGAGATCCGTGCGTGTAGCGTAACACAAGTGCACCCCTGCAGGGAAGATTGATCTATCGATAGCCGTGTCCACGGTAACAGGATGCTTTATGCTGAAGCTGGATCTTACCACTAGAAACTATTATTAAACTGTATGGTTCCGAGTTCTTTTCCTCGCGGGGATGTCGAGGAGGTGATCTCGGAGGCATTGTTAATTATTACAACTTATTATTATTCAATGTTGCAGCAACTTCTGCTTCATTGTTACTTTACTGCTTTATATCAACTGTTGGCTGATTCCTACCTCATGCTGCAAGACACCGTCGGAAGATGCTAGTCTTCGATAGGCCTAGCTTCTTACCCTTGCTCTAAACTTCTGTCTTCAGTCCACTATATACAGCCTCTTCATTCCGTTGATATCATGCATAATGCTTAGTAGCGGACGTAAGACTCGCGGGTATACTAGATACTCACCTGCTTTATTTCCTTTACTGTTTTGCCTGATCGGCCGCTGCAGCCGACGTTGGAGCCCAGGAGCAGGAGTACCCCGGAGGCGCCTACTACGATGTCGAGTTCCCCGTTGACCAGGAGTAGTACTGTGGATCCCAGGCAGGAGGCCTCGCCTTTTCGTTCTGTATCTCTGATGTGATTTGTGCTAGCCTTCTTAAGGCAAAACTTGACTAACTATGTCTGTACTCAGATATTATGGTTTGTATGACTTATATATTCGGGTCCGCGTGACCCCCTCTATTGTAATATATTTGTTTATCCTTTTGGGTTTAGTGTTGTGCTGTGATATTATCATCGTGGCACCCTAATCTCAGTCGTGTACCCTGTGTGTATGATTACTGTACACGGTCTGATTTTGGGGGCGTCACAAGTTGGTATCAGAGCCGACTGCCTGTAGGAAGCCACCCCACCACTACCTGGTCGATGTTGAGTCTAGACTTTGAAAAACTATTTTGCTAACTTAATATTTGGCTTACGGGCCCACATCGATGTCACTACGTGTGATATCTATGGTATTAGGATCCTTTTCTCCTTACCTATGCTCTGGGGATCTACTCTCTTATCCTTGCTGGTAAGTTTTGCAAAAGCTGACATTAGGATCACGTTCTCTTGATTCCACCCGGCGTTTTTGGTGTTTCCCCCATTGATTGAGTCGTGTCGCAGGCGTCGTATGCCAGATCCCAGACCGCGGATCCCATTCTCATTCTGGGCAGGCCGCGCGTTCTCTGGCATCAACTCCTGTGGCCAACAGTTTTCTTGCGGCGTGATTGACATAGTGGAATCTATGTCGCGTCGTGTAATCCTTACCGCGGTCTGCGCGCCGCCTAGAGAGTCCTTTTTCCTTAATTTCTACGACGTTACGCTGCCCGATTTTCGGTTGATTCTATGTGTGGATGTGTATGTCTTATATGACTACTCCTATATATCCGCGCCTCCTCTTTGTTGTCGCTTTACCTCTTACTCGTTTCCGGTATTTTCGTTAAGTTGTTCATCGCTGAAATACCCCTGTTAAATTCTAGCAGGATGGCTGGTCGTGGTGGTCGTGGTCGTGGTCGTGCTGCCAACGACCCACCTCCGCCGCCGGATTACATGGTCGCGATGATGTAGCAGTTCGAGATGAATCGTCAGTTCATGCAGAATATCATGGCTCAGTTCCCCCAGACGAATCAGAATGGGCACCACCATCAGCATGCCACTGTGACTCTGCACGACTTCACCCGCCTCAACCCCACTATGTTCCGCAACACCGTTCAGCCGCTGGATGCTGATGACTGGCTTCGCGACATCACTCACGAGCTGGAGTCTGCTAATGTCGATCCAGCCGACTATGTGAACTTTGCGTCTTATCATCTGAAAGGCGCCGCGGCTCAGTGGTGGAACACCCACAAGCGTTCACTGCCAGTCGGAGAAGTCATCACTTGGGATGAATTTCAGTCTGCCTTCCGCGCCCGCTATATTCCTCAGGGGATCATGGATCGTAAGGCGGAAGAATTCCGCAACCTCACTCAGGGCGACATGACTGTTGAAGCCTATCAGCGCGAGTTCCTTAACCTCTCTCTTTATGCGGAAGAAGAGATCGCCACTGATGCTCGCAGGCAGCAGAAGTTCCGTCGTCGCCTCAACCCTGAACTCAGGCTCGCTCTTGCCGTTCATGATTTCGCCAACTTCGCCACCATGGTGAACAAGGCTATCACCGTCGAGACTGCCCAGATGGAGCACAAGAACTCTCTGAAGCGTTATCGTGATGTTGGCTCATCTTCGGGCGCAACGCAGAAGCGTCGTATCTGGCTCCCTACCAGTGTGACCCACGCAGCTGTCCCTGCTCCAAGGCCGTCTTATGCTGCACCCCGTCTGCCTCCTCCACCGTAGATGCCAAGAGCTCTGTCTGCACCACCCAGTGCTACACCCCTTCGTCCTCAGGATGGATTATGCTTCACGTGCCGCCAACCAGGGCATTTTTCCAGGGAGTGCCCCCTGAAACAGAAGCAACTGGTAGTTCACCCCGCGGGCCGTGGAAATGGTCGTGGCAACAACCGGACCCCCAACTATAATACTGGGTCTGCTGCTTATGCCCGTGGACATGCTAACAACGTCAATGTTGAAGAAGCTCAGCAACAACCCGCTACCATGATGGGTACCCTTCTCGTTAATTCCGTACCTGCTACTGTTTTATTTGATACAGGAGCATCGCATTCATTCATGTCGGAAGCATTCGCATTGTCGCATAACTTCACGCTATAAAAGATGAACCCACCGATGGTTGTCCTCACCCCAATAGGCCAATGTCAAACCACCAAGATAGTGCCCGGAACCATCATTGAAATTGAAGGGATTGAATTCCTTGTTTCCCCCATCGTTCTAAAGACTTCCACCATAGACCTAATTCTGGGCATGGATTGGTTGAAATTTCACGATGCCGCACTGTATTGTGGCACCAGCTCTGTCCGACTTTTACACCCCTCCGGCGAGATTGTTACCCACACCACCAGAGTAACCCGTAATGCTGAAACACAGATATTTATGATGAATGCTTTGAATGCCGCCCCCCTTGAAGGCATTGAGACCGTTCCAGTCGTTCGCGATTTTCCCGACGTCTTCCCAGAAGAACTGCCGGGAATACCCCCGATCAGAGAAGTTGAATTCGTCATCGACTTGAAGCCAGGCACTGTCCCTATTGCCAAGCGTCCTTACAAGATGCCGCCACATGAACTCCTTGAACTTAAGGAGGAAATCGACAAGGCACTTCAGAAAGGATTCATTCGCCCCAGTTCCTCAGCTTGGGGAGCACCTTCGCTCTTTGTCAAGAAGAGCGATGGGACAAACCGATTGGTCCAAGATTATCGGCCCATTAACCAAGCCACCATCCAGAACAAATACCCACTTCCCCGGATCAACGACCTGTATGATCAACTTGCCGGATCCAAGGTGTTTTCTAAACTCGACTTGAGGTTGGGTTATCACCAAATCTGAGTCCGTGATGAGGACATTCCGAAGACTGCCTTCATTACTCGCTATGGTTCATACGAGTACACCGTCATGTCCTTTGGCTTAACCAACGCTCCAGCCACCTTCTCCAGATTGATGAATTATATTTTCATGGAGTACCTCGACCAGTTCGTCGTGGTTTATCTAGATGATATATTGATATATTCCAAGAATGAAGAAGAACATGCTGAACATCTTCGTCTTATACTGGAGAAGCTTCGAGAACACAAACTCTACGCTAAGTTTCCTAAGTGTGAATTCTGGCTTCCCGAAGTAACCTACCTTGGACATGTGATTTCCAAGGATGGCATTGCCGTCACCCCAGAACGTATCCAGGCTATTCTTGACTGGACTCCTCCCAAGACCGTCAAGCAAGTCCGCAGTTTTCTCGGGCTCGCTAGCTATTGCCGTCGTTTCGTCGAGAATTTCTCCAAGATTGCCAGGCCTCTGACTAATCTGCTTCACAAAGGCGTCAAGTTTGAGTGGACAGATAAATGTCAAGAAAGTTTTCAAGCACTCGAGGACAAGCTAACTTATCCCCCGGTGCTCGCTCCCCCGGATACTCAGAAGGACTTCGTGATATATTGCGATGCATCTCGTCAAGGGTTAGGCTGTGTCCTATTGCAAGAGCGCAAAGTGATTGCTTATGGCTCTCGTCAGTTGCGTGCTCACGAAGACAAATACCCAACACATGATCTCGAATTGGCAGCAGTAATTTATGCATTGAAGCTGTGGCGACATTACCTCGTCGGTAATCGTTGCGAGGTCTACACCGACCACCAAAGTCTGAAGTACCTGTTTACTCAGCCAGACCTGAATCTTCGTCAACAACGATGGCTCGAGACAATAGCCGACTTCAACATGGATATTTCATATACCCAGGGCAAAGCTAATGTGATGGCCGATGCCTTGAGCCGCAAAGCTTACTGTTCTGAACTTGAGGTTCAGGTGCAGCAACCACTTCTGTATGAAGAGTTTCGCAAGTTGAATCTCGAGATTGTTCCTCAAGGTTACGCCAATAACCTGGTTCTCGAGTCAAAACTCGACGCCCTAATCAAGAGTAGACAATCTCTGGCCCCTGACATTGTGAAGGTCAAGCAGGACATCGCCGAAGGAAATCCCTCCTCTTTTACCATTGATGCTAATGAGGGTGATACTGTGTACTTCAAGGGCCGCTTGGTAGTTCCTGTGAGCCCGCCCCTCATTAACTGTGGTCCGGATATCATGGAAGAAGCCCATAATTCTCCCTTGTCAATCCACCCTGGCAGTACCAAGATGTATAAAGACCTTCGTCAACGGTACTGGTGGCCTTACATGAAGCAAGACATCGCCCGCTATGTTTCTCAATGTGACGTTTGCAGTCGCGTCAAAGCCGGACATCAGAAACCTGCTGGTTGGTTGCGACCACTCCCTCCGCCTGATTGGAAGTGGGACAAGGTCGAGATGGACTTCGTCACCGGTTTTCCCAAGTCACAGAAAGGTAACGATGCCATCTTTGTCGTCATCGACCGATTCTCCAAGATTGCACACTTCCTGCCGGTCAAGGAGACGATCACTGCTAGTCAGTTGGCACACTTGTATATCTGCCGAATTGTGTCACTCCACGGTATTCCGTTGGAGATCAGTTCAGACCGTGGCAGCATCTTCACCTCACGATACTGGAATAGTTTCATGCAAGCTTTCGGGACTCGTCTGAACCTCAGCACCGCTTATCACCCCCAGTCGCAAGGCCAAGTTGAACGAGTTAATCAAGTGCTGGAAGACATGCTTCGCTCTTTTGTCCTTTCTTTCGGCATGAAATGGGAGGATGCCCTCCCGTACGCGGAATTCTCGTACAACAATAGCTATCAGGCTAGCTTGAAGATGGCCCCCTTCGAAGTTCTATACGGACGTAAATGTCGAACCCCCCTGAATTGGTCAGGAACTGGGGAACGACCCTACTTCGGACCGGATCTTGTCCAAGAAGCTGAAGAACAAGTTCGCATTGTGCAAGAAAATCTCAAGGCCGCACAGTCTCGTCAGAAGAGCAACTATGACCGCAAACACCGTGAAATGGAGTATCAACCTGGTGAATACGCATACCTCCGTGTCACTCCCATGAGGGGCACTCATCGCTTCGGTATCAAGGGCAAGTTGGCTCCTCGCTACATTGGCCCGTTCCGTATCCTTTCCAGGAGTGGACCCGTGGCATACCGGTTGGAATTGCCGCCGAACCTCTCCCAAGTCCATGATGTTTTCCACGTGTCGCAACTCCGTCGCTGCTTCAAGGATCCTATCCGCGAAGTGGAGCATGATATGATCGAGCTGCAACAAGACTTAACTTATCGAGAACATCCGAGCCGCATTCTCGATCAGTCCGAGCGTCGAACCCGCAACAAGACCGTCAAGTTCCTCAAGGTTCAGTGGTCGAATCATTCTGAAGATGAAGCCACTTGGGAACGCGAAGATCGCCTTCGCGATGAATACCCCGATCTTTTCCTCGCTACCACTTAAATTCTCGGGACGAGAATTCTTGTAGTGGGGGAGATTTGTAACACCCTCAGTTGTTGTAACAGTAATCATCATCACTGTTGATCATCACTGTTGAATTATCACTGTTTGATCTCCCTTGTACCTGATAAAACTTTGTGATGCTCATGATCAAACCTTGTTGTGGTTGATCAACACCCCATGCCCCATGTACTTGAGCCCTTGGGATCAAAACCCAAAGCCAAATGCACCTTACTCATCTAACAAACCAAACCCTAGTTGAAACTACTTTAAATGGAAATTAAAACAAAAGTGCTCAAATAAAGTTGTTCCAAAAATCATGAAACTATTTTTGTAAATTGCCTAAAATCATTATAATCATGTTGGACCAACTTTGGTAATTTTTGGAGTTGCAGAAAATTCCAAACAATTCAAACAGTAGGTTAAAACCCCTACTTTGGGCATTTAATATTTAAAAGAACTATCTATTGATTTTATTTTGCTGCAAAAACTTTTGTGGCACCTTAATAATATGTAACCCTAATTTACAAACACTATTAACCTTTTACAAAAATGTTAGGGTTGATAAATTAATTACAGAAAAGCTTTTGAGTAAACAGGAAACAAAATAATTGGAAAACCGCAAACTGACGCCCAGGGCGAAGCCCACCTCAGCCAGCCCACCCCGGCCCATCTTCCACCTCCCACCTGCCCCCGTCCTGTCGGCCACCTGCTCGACGCCGTGGCGCCGCCGTGGCCACGGGCGCCCCTGGAGCCCTCCCCTCCCTCACCTGCTCCCTCCCGCCATGGACACGCTAAGACCACCCCGGCCGACACCCTGGACAACTCCCCCACCCCATTCCTCTCCTCCTCCTCTCGCCATCGTCTGGGAAAATTCCCCCGAGCCCGCCGTCGCCATGACCGCGCACCACCGCGGCCGCTGACCTCGAGCCGCCTCACCACCTTGTCCAGCGTGTGTCTCGCTGTCGCCTTCGTCACCGAGCGCAAGGAATCGAGCTCGGAGCCGTTACGGCGAGCACACGGTCATCTCCCCCAACTCCGGCCGCCGCGGCGTCGCGGAGGAAATCCGGCGCCACCCCGACGCCACCGAGGCCGCTCTCTGCACCGTTACGTTTCTTGTGAGCTCCTTCACCATCCCCATGTCGCCGTTGAGGTTCCCGTGTCCCATAGCCGTGCGCGCCATTAGGGCAGAGCAACCTCGCCGCCGGCTGTAACATCCCAAAATTCTCCGAATTTTGGAATGTTAATAAATTAAATAGATAATGATTGTCTGATTGATGTGTTTGATTTTTTCTCTGGGATTTAAAACTTTTGGGGTTTATTGAATATTAAAATGAGAGGGAATAAAATGACTTTCCCTAATATTCACCGTTGGTGTTTTGGAATTTATTATTTAAAAACAAAACAAACCAACAAAATAAAATGAGAAAAGGTAATATGACTCCTTCAACATTTTTGAAGTTTGGAAAAGGTTTTAAATCTTTATTGGAATTCTTCTAAAATATTTTTAAACATTTTTCGACACATGACAGTTTGCTGGAGAGGATATAAAAGGACTTATCCCCATTTTTAATTGGTTGGAAAATAGTTTAAAATATTTATGTGAGACTTTTTAATTTTACTTTGGAGTTATAAATATTTTCTAAAATTATTTTTGGAATTTATTTATGCTCTGGAAAAGTTTTTAAATCAATTTTCGGAGTTTTCGGTATTTTTAAAATGCCAGAAAAGTATTTAAAAATATTTAAAAATAAGTTGAAAAGTTCTTATTTTATTTTATTATTTTGGTCAAGCCAAAAATTCAATTTTATTATTTTAAAAATATTGGCGAAGACAGAATTTTAAAATAATTTTCCGTGATTTTTTTAATATTGTTTTGGGCCTATTGGGCCTGGTCTGTTTTTTTTCCAGCAGACCGAATTTGTTTTTATTTCGGATTTACAAAAAAAAAAGAGGGATTAGGGACTGGCTATAAATAGCCCCGATTAGGGTTAAGTTTATTTTCGCTGGCGTTTTAGGGTTAGCTCTAATCTAATCCGCGGACCCGCCGCCGCCGACGTCATCGCCGGAGTTCGCCGGAATCTTGCCGGAGCATCGCCGGAGTTGCGATTTTTGCGTTTTTTTTCGAGGTATTTTTTCGTGTGCCGTCGTGTGCCGCCGTACCCACCACGCCGGAGTACCCCGCCGCCTGCTCGCCGCCACCGCGCCACCCTGGCCGCGCCGCCGCCGCCCCGGCTGGCCGAGCCGGCCGCTGCTCCCATGGCCGCGCCGCCGCGCACCCGTGCGTGGCCGCACGCCCCCTGGCCCGCGCCTCCCGTGCCTGCGCGTCCCCGCCGCCCAACGCCGGCCGCGCGCCCCTGTCCGGCCACCCTCCGCCGCCGCGGCTGGCCGCCCCGGCCTCCCTCGCCGGCTGGCCGCCGAGCCCGAGCTCATGGCCAGGCCATGGCTCCCTGTGCGAGCCCGTGCGCAAGGAAGAAGACGAGTTGCTGGAAAAAAAAATAGAAAACGGTTCGCGAATTTTTTTTTTTTCAGATCTGGATCCAAACCGTCCAGGGACCCGATTGCGTTTTTTGTAAAAGTTTTATTTATGTATCGGTCCTTTTTACAGTAGAACCCCCCGGTACCCCCGTTTTTCACCCGAAACCGTTTTCGCGAGTACTTTTTAACCGTAACTCGGAATTGGGCGATTCCAGTTGCGTTGCGACCGTGTAGAAATTATCTAGCCAGTAGACCTAGTGTTACAGAAGTTTGAAGTATTTAAATTTGGGTCCCAAGCTGATCCAAATTTGAACTTCCGGCAACCGTAACTTTTTACCGGTGCACCCGTTTGCACCGTTTCTTTTTGCGTTGGATCACTCGTGTCATGTACCTTCTGTTTGTATCATGTGTGCACAAAAATTCACAAGTTTATTGATCTGTTTTAATTCAAATTCAATTCTATGTTGCAACTGCTATGACATGCGTTGTAGCGTTCCGTTTCACGTGATTCTTTTTGCATATTGGATCATATGAGACATCTTATCGGCAATATCCACACACCATTCATATTGCTATGATCTTTACCTTGATTTCATAATGCCTTGATCATACTTTTGTATTGACAATTCCTTATCCGTTGACTCTCTCGAGTTCACATTTCACCGATCACCTTCGAGCACATCCACACCTTTGCACTTCAAAACCTTTTTGTTTTGTTGCTAAAACTTTAGTGATTGTTTTGTTGATCTTATGTTTTGCCATTGTGGTGTGATTGCTTATTGAGTTCTTTCGTTGACGATAGATTGCTCGGAGTGTGATGAGTAGAGTTGACTGGGACGTGAGAGCGAAGATCTTCATCGAATGTATAAGGCAAGTGATACTTTGACCATACTCATACCTATATTTTCTATATGCATTATGTCAGGGAATATCACTCTATTGCATGATAGGTAGTTTACTTTACTGTTGCTGCAAAACCAGTTAGGATAGCCACATGTCTTGACTTGTCTACTGTAGATCAACCTAGCCGTGTTGTTACTTTATTGCTATGCTTTGTAGACGAGGTTGGGCTGTGAGAATTCATGGAGTGCATGTGAGCTATTTAATAAACTGTGTAGCAACTTTATAATAAATAGAAATCACTTCTCGACGGGCGGGTTGCATCCCGGTAGTTGTGGCTCGGTTGAGGACAATGCCGGGGTTAAATGCACCCAATGGTTTGTTTGGTGGTGAACCGGGTGCGTCATGGCGAGTACCCTCTCACGCAGTGGGCGCCGTCCAGGCTCAAAAAGATCAGACATGCAATATTACTAGTAGCTTCCGTGTACAGCCACTGGCTATATGGGCTCTAGCTTAGATGAGTAAGTTGTGGGGAACCTGGCCCTGGTAGCTAGCAGATGTAGAATTGTGTTAGGTGTACCGGCTACCAAAGGGTGGAGGCAACCTCTTCGGAAAGTCTTTGTCTCAATCTTCGGGTTGAGTCCAGTGGGGAACGTGTACAAACCTCTGCAGAGCGTATAAACTGATCGTGATTAGCCGTGTCCACGGTTACGGACGAACTTTGAGCAACTAGTCAGTACTGTTGATGAATGATCTTGACAGATGAACACTTAATAATAAGTTGGTTGGGACAAGAGTAGCATGGGTTGCTGTGTGTTTCAGGTAGAACTCAACTTAAAATTTTGACTAGTTTAGTTCAGGAGAAAATTGGCTTTCTGCAAAACTAAACCATAAGCCTTTCCTTTGACTTACCTTGCATGTAGTTGTAGGTCCTTTATATAAACTTTTTCGTGTCACTTGCCGTACAAATCAGATGTACTGACCCGTTGTCGGGCTGTAACCTTCGGTGTTGCAGGTTTTTCAGACGATCAGTAAGGTGCGTTTAGGGGTTGCGAGTCTACACTCAGCATGTTCGCATGTGGCTGTTGATGGGACTCCACGTTATTTGCTTTTTTTTCTTCCGCTATATTTATATTGATTAAGCTAGCCTTGAGCTATGCAACTTGTTATTTATTTACTCTGGATCATACGTTGTAATAATGATTCACTTGTACTTTGATATACATCTATTATACTGTGTGTGCCAGCGAGTTCGATCCAGGGACTGGCACTTGAACACAGAGACTTCAATTCGGTGTGAATTGGGTCGTTACACCGGCGAGCGCCCAACCGCGGCGTAGAGCTTGCATTTGACGCCCTACTCGCATCATTTCATTTCCCTGGACGCCAACTACCGAACGCGCATAGCCACGCCTCACCCCGTGCGCGGATTCGCCGTCCTCGACGTCGCCACCGTACGGGTCCCCGCCTTCGTCGTCGCCGGCGTCATTCCGGTGACCCCCCGACCACACCACCACCACCAGTGCACTCGCCGGCGTCTACTGCTTCGAACACAACGAGTCGCGCGCCCTCCCGTGCTCTGTATCGTGGGCTAGCCCGACCTCACCGCCGGCGTCACTCCGGTGACCCTCCGGTGAGGCTGCCAGGTGGGGGCCCCGCGTCAGACAGGTCATTAGCGACTTGGTTAAGATTTAATCCCTCGCTGACAGTGGGCCTGCCCCCTTAATCCCACGTTTTAAAACTAAACAGAAGTGTAATAACCCCCCCCCCCCAGTCACTGCCTTGTGGGGGCCCCCGAGGATTTAAATTAAGTTAACCATTTTATTATGCCCATGTGACACTGACTGCTGGGCCCCACATGTCAGGTTTTATTTATTTATTAAAAGGTTTATAAAAATCCAGTCACTGACATGTGGGCCCAAAGGTTTTTCTAATTTAAATAAATGTTTTATAATTATCCAGAGGCTGACATGTGGGTCCCACATGTCAGGCCCCTGTGGATAATGTTTTGGATAATGTTTAAATAAATAATAAAAGAAATCCAGAAAATCATTTAAATTGGTTTAAACTTTGAAATTCAATAACTTTTAAACCGTAACTCGGATTCAAAAACTTTATACATGAAAATTGATCAGAAAAATATAACGAATACGAATACGCTATCTGTATGCCTACCACACCCCTCTAACACAACGAACATCGAACATTCCCCTCCGGATCGGTTGTCCGATAAATGGTCCGGTACTGTTAGAGTGCCCGGATGAATTTATTCCGAACAAAAAAGTTGTCCGGAATGGTTCAAATAGCACGGATACACCCCCCTTATGTTGTTCCGGTAACTACGACACCTCCGGCTTGATCCTTCCCCTCCGGACACCCTGTCCGATAATCACCCGGAGCCGGTAGTTCATCCTCAGATGAATTTCCGTTCCGAGCAACGTGCATTACACTGCGTTAGAACACCGTTAACATTTCATTTATCATGTCATGCATCTGTTTGTATATGCTTGCTGTGTATTTACTGTTTCTCCCCCCCTTTAAATCTCCGATAGACCCCGCTGCTGCCGTCGACTACACCGCTGCTGAGTACGACTACGTCGTCGACGACCCTACTACTACCGTCGAGCTTGCAGGCAAGCAGAGCCATTCTCTTCCCCAGATACCGCCTATCTTTCCGTACATTTCTTGCACTAGGCATTGTTACTGCTGCTGCTACGATTACAATCCTATTCAATTGCATAGCCTGATTTTTGTCGCCCCTTGATGTACCTTCCTTTAATCCTATGCTGCCTATTATTACTTATGCATTATTCAGCAGTGAACCCTGCGCATTGTTAGCTAGAATTAGATAGAGGGCCGTGATCACTCAGGGGAGTGAACGCGGATACAATTATTATAACTGCACAGGTACGGTACAATGTAGACACCGCCTCAGGCCCTATCTGGGATATGCCTAGTCACCTCAAGTGTGAGCTATCAAGGAGTAATCCTTGTACTCCACTCGAGGCTGACTTTGTCTTACCACCATAGGGTCCTTGACAGCGGTTGTCCTTCAGGTAAGAAGTCGGGGGACCCAACGGTGCTCGCGAGAGGTATTGCGACGGGACGACAGGGAGGGCACGACCAGTGTACCGGTGTGCTTGGCCCCTGATCGTTGGCCGCGAGAGTTACCAAACCCCGAAAGACGAGCTCCTTCGGGAGCACACGCGAGACAAGGTAAGGAGACGGTTCACCTTGTTGGTAACCGCATTGACTTGGTGGGACGACGGGGCAGGCACCGATGTACTGGTGGTCCTAGCTGCTGTCGTTGACCGCGGGTCGGTTAAGTCGAGGCAACGATAATGGTTGTCTCGCAGGTTAATTAAAATGCTAAATGGTTCAGTGAATGTCTTGAGTTGGCTATATGCCATGTACGCACTACCTACCCGTGGGAACTACGAGTTATGGGCTCCTCCGCTTCTTAGTGTCGTCCGAGGACTCTTCAGACGTCAGCAGTACCGCGGGCTGATTGCCGGGAAGTGGTGTTGTCTTATTTGCCGCGGCAGTGTGATTTGTATTTGCTTTGATTTAACTTCACCGGCCAGCCACGCACCGTGCAGGAGTACGTTTGGGTTGGGGTCCAAGGCCCAGCGTACTTAGGATTTAGACCGGCGGATGACCTCTCTGTTGAGTTTGAAAGATGGGCTATGAAGTGTCGGATAGCCTCGGTGGAGCGTTCCCTAACAAGGTTCCCGCCACCCTGGAGATCCGTGCGTGTAGCGTAACACAAGTGCACCCCTGCAGGGAAGATTGATCTATCGATAGCCGTGTCCACGGTAACAGGACGCTTTATGCTGAAGCTGGATCTTACCACTAGAAACTATTATTAAACTGTATGGTTCCGAGTTCTTTTCCTCGCGGGGATGTCGAGGAGGTGATCTCGGAGGCATTGTTAATTATTACAACTTATTATTATTCAATGTTGCAGCAACTTCTGCTTCATTGTTACTTTACTGCTTTATATCAACTGTTGGCTGATTCCTACCTCATGCTGCAAGACACCGTCGGAAGATGCTAGTCTTCGATAGGCCTAGCTTCTTACCCTTGCTCTAAACTTCTGTCTTCAGTCCACTATATACAGCCTCTTCATTCCGTTGATATCATGCATAATGCTTAGTAGCGGACGTAAGACTCGCGGGTATACTAGATACTCACCTGCTTTATTTCCTTTACTGTTTTGCCTGATCGGCCGCTGCAGCCGACGTTGGAGCCCAGGAGCAGGAGTACCCCGGAGGCGCCTACTACGATGTCGAGTTCCCCGTTGACCAGGAGTAGTACTGTGGATCCCAGGCAGGAGGCCTCGCCTTTTCGTTCTGTATCTCTGATGTGATTTGTGCTAGCCTTCTTAAGGCAAAACTTGACTAACTATGTCTGTACTCAGATATTATGGTTTGTATGACTTATATATTCGGGTCCGCGTGACCCCCTCTATTGTAATATATTTGTTTATCCTTTTGTGTTTAGTGTTGTGCTGTGATATTATCATCGTGGCACCCTAATCTCAGTCGTGTACCCTGTGTGTATGATTACTGTACACGGTCTGATTTTGGGGGTGTCACAATCTACATATACATGAATGTTCCGACCTAACTAAGGCCGAACACATCGCTGCATAGTACGCTGATAAGTCGCGCCGCCGTTTTTCAGGCCGAATGGCATGGTGATATAGCAATAAGCCCCGAAAGGGGTAATAAAAGCTGTTTTAATCTGATCGTTTACATCAAGCTTAATCTGGTGATAGCCTGCTGTGGCATCCATAAAGCACAAGAGCACAAGAGCATCCATAAAGCACAAGCTTAATCTGGTGATAGCCGGCATGGGGTCCTTCATTTGATCTTGGACTGCTGCTACCACCTTGTCCAGCTGGCGCCGCTCTGCATCTATGACCAGAGCATCAGCTAGCTTGGAACCAGCAGACGAACACTCCAGTGACTTCCTGTAGTCACCACACACAGTGATTGGAACATTCGGCCCTGGGAGCTTCATCTTCAGGTAAGGCTGCATGATGTTGAACATGAACTTGGTGATTGCGGGCGACCCGAGAAAAACATGGTATGGGCTGCTCAGATCGGCCACCTCGAACCAGATCGGTTCTCGGCGGAAATTCTCTTCCGACCCGAATACTACCTCAAGCCGAATGCGGCCTAATGGGGTACATGACAGGCCGGGCACTATCCCATGGAACGTGGTTCTGCTGGGCTCTAACTCGCTCTCGCTGATGCCGAGCTTGATCATTGTATCTCTGTACAGAATGTTGATGGCACTGCCTCCATCAATAAGCGTCCTGGTGAACTTGCATGAATACAATGGTGCCGCTAAGATTGCGTCCACCACGAGCATATAACTGCCCGGGTTGGGAATTAAGCTCGGGTGGTCTTCTGGGCCCCATGTTATTGCATTGTCCGACCATCTCAACCTCTGAGAAATTGCTGGCATGGTGGCATTAACTGCCTGCTCACGGGCTCTCCGACTGCCCTTGTCCTCCGACTCGCTGGTGAAGATCATATATGCTGCATCGTGACGCGGAAACTGCTGCCGAGCATTTGCTGGTGGTGGGCCTGGGGGTGGGGGCGGTGGCGGGGGTGGATTTCCTGCTCCTCCCTTTGCCAAACGCTCAACCCAAATGCACTGCCGAGTGGTGTGCGATGCGGGCTTGCCTACTCCACTATGCATCTTGCAAGGCTGGTTCATCATGTCCTCAAATGTGTATGGTGGCCTGGGTTGACCTGGCAGTCTTTCTGCAGGCTTCATCTTCCGACTGCCTCCCGCAGCCCCTTGTTCTTCTTGGTGTTGCACTATTGCTACCTGCCGATTACCATATTGGGCATCCGGCTGCTCGTCCTTCCTCTTGTTGAAACCAGTGTTGTTGTTGTTATTGAAATTGGGAGTGTTGTTGTTGTTGTTGAAGTTGTTGTTCCTCTGGATCTCGCGCCTCTCGCGCCGATTAGGACCATTTGGCCCATTTGCGTCTGCCGACTGCTGCTGCTGGCCGGATGGCTGCCCTTGGATGTAACCACTGGGACTTAACGTGATCGGGCGCATTGCAGAGTCAGATGCTGCGAATGAATTGGCTATCCTCATCAGATCGGCCAAACAAGTTATCTCCTTGCGTAGGAGTTTGTGCTTCAACAAAGACCCGTCCGAGCAGCCTTCAGTAAAGTACTGGATGGCTTGGATTTCATGAACTCCCTCACAAGTGTTCCTGAGCTTGATCCACCGCTGAAGGTAATCGTGAAGGGGCTCGTCCTTTCCTTGTACGCAGAGTGCCAGGTGCCGAGGCAGACCTGGGCGCTCATAAGTACCCGTGAAGTTGCGAACAAATGCGTCTTCAAAATCCTTCCAGCAATTGACACTATTGCTGGGCAAGTTGTTTAACCAGGACCGAGCTGAACCTTGAAGCATGAGCGGGGCATAGAGTACAGCTACGCGCCGACCACCTCCTGCGATACCGACGGCTGTCATATAATCGACCAGCCAATCTTCTGGCTTGACTGATCCATTGTACTTGGGGGTGTCCCTGGGCAATGTGAAACCTTTGGGGAACTGCTCTTGCCTAATACGCGGGCCGAAACATGCTGGACCCGCCGGCGCATCATCTTCTGGTTGCTTATCCTGCTGCAACTGCTTGATTCAGTGTCTTGCGTCATTGTCTGCGATTGCTCGGGGACCTAATCGCTGGCTTATTGCCGGCCGGACTGATGTCGCCGGTTGCTCATTGCGCCTGCTGTTGACAGCTGGCTCATCCCTCCGACTGCCTCCTGCAACCCCTTGATTTTTCCGACTGCGGTGCAAACTGCCATGCGGTGAGGAAGCCTGCCTCTGCTGCCGCTGAGGCGCATTCGGCTGATTCGCACCCGCAGTCGCTCGGAGTGACTTCGATGCTACTGGCCCTTGCTTCTCGGTGGCCGCCCTTTGCTGCTGGTTCGCTGTGGTTATGAGGTCGCGCATTCGGCGCGTCCTCTCCCGCAGCTCTTCTCCTTCCAGATGCTCCAGCTCGGTGGCGATCTGCTGGGCAGCTCTCATGTTCTTCACAGGAGAACTGTATGAAATCTGTGGTGCTACAATGATGGATGCTACAGGTTGCTGGGCTCCTCCCAACTCTCTGCCGACCTCTCGGCCTGCTACCCGAAGCTCCTCAATGACCGGGGGTGGGATAACGTGCTGCCGAATGCCATGCGTTGTGTTGTACTCCCAAACTGATGCCTCCATCCGGCGCTTTTCAGCGTCGATCCGATCTGATTGCTCCTTCAGAGCTTGACGCACCTTCTCCAGCTCGGCATGAGCCATGGCTGGATCGGCATGAAGGTCCACGGGAGTGCTGAGCACATCCGGTGGGTTGCTTGGGCCTGCTGCTGTTGTTGTTGCTGCCCTCGCGGCTCGGGTCGCTGAAGTGGAACTGTGGCGACTTGACGCTCCCACCATCATGACCTCCGCACGGATGTGCGCAGTCGTGCCCTCTGCTCCCACAACATCCGACCCTCCTGGCAACGGATCCGTGAGCTCAGAAAACACCCGTACCTCCCTAGGAAACACGTCAAGGAGTGCCGCGACGAAGACGCGATGTCCGCCGAAAGGAATGATGACGCCGCGCGGTAGAGGCATTCCAGCCCCAAACCGCGAGGCGTTGTCGATGACGAAGTCCCACGCTCCGCTCCTCCTCACCAGGCCGGAGGTGAAGCGTATGCGCGATGCAGATGATGGTCCCGTCCGGATCAGAACTCCAGTCGACGCCTCGTCCTGCCCCACGGTGGGCGCCAACTGTGGTCGATATTTAACGACAGATGCCATGGGGATGGCTAATGAGGGGGACAAACCGAGGTTAGTGTCGCTGGTACCGGAAGCGAGAATGAGAACACACGGTGAGACACCACGATGTACCCAGGTTCGGGGCTCTCCGTAGAGATAACACCCCTAGTCCTGCCGAGCTAGCTATATGCAATAACTCTGGCTACAATGAATGCTCCTTGAGCTGTATGAGAGGAAGAAGAAGAGGGCCTCTGGTCTCTATTCTTTCCTTGCTCTCTCTGGTGGGTGAGATTGTAATAACTGCTCCCTCGTCCCCCATGCAGGAGGGGTACCCGGGGCTCTTATAGGCCGCGCCCCGGGTACAGAAGTAAATAAACAAGAGGGAGGGCCCAGCTGTCTGTCTTAGATCAGCTAGAGACCTAACATCGTGCTTCTCCGGATGACCCGATGTAGAATTGCGGCTCGCCATACTGCTATCCCGTAGACCTCGGTAGTGAGCAGTGAAGCTAGATACTTAGGCATGTCGGCCTGTCCGCGTGATCGGCGCTGGAGGAGACCGCACACCTCTGACAGTCCCGATCTTCAGGGATTGCGCATTGAATGCTCTTGTACCAGGTGTCCGACCTGGACCTCTGATCGGATGTTGCTCTTCTTACTTCGGCCGAATGCTCCTGGGTGAGGCCGATTGCGCCTTCTCCGGGGCAATCGGCCCTCACTTGGAGAAGTTTGGCCCACTTCTTGCTTGATCTTGTTTAGCTCGGCCTTGATTAGATTGGTGACCATTAGGTCAGTGATCTTTGCTTTGATGAAC
Organism: Bromus sterilis; assembly: GCA_950022295.1. Taxonomy (NCBI): domain Eukaryota; kingdom Viridiplantae; phylum Streptophyta; class Magnoliopsida; order Poales; family Poaceae; genus Bromus; species Bromus sterilis. The sequence continues at coordinate 336,580,035 of OX465596.1, read as the reverse complement.
TGTTTCCCCTGGGTGACCCTACCCGGGGGTCATACCCCCGACAAGCTTCTTCGCAGCTGAAAGTTCACAGCAGCTTCTTCATAGCTCACAGCTCACAGCAGCTTTAAAAAAATCTAAATCTCAACCAAAAAGAGCCTAAGTCACTTACTCAGATGTGGGTGGTTAAGAAGTACTAATTATTCTGCATGACAATGTCTCTGATGGATCCGAATAGATCATGTATAGTGGTTGCACTGATCATATGACTAAAGACAAAGAGTTGTTTACCGAAGAGAAACTGACTCAATCCTCTCAGAGATATATTACATTCGGTGACAATGACAAAGGAAAGGTACTTGGTTTGGTAAGGTTGCCATATTGAAAGATAAGCATATTGATAAGGTCATGTTGGTTAATTCTCTAGGATTTAATCTTATGTCTATATCTAAATTATGCGATATGGGTATGCTTGTTCTGTTCTCTTCAACTTGTTGTGTAGTTTTTTCGCAGAATGATTACACATTTATCTTTGAGGGCTACAAGAAAGGTGATTTGTATATTGTGGATTGCTCTTCAGCTCCTGCTATGCCTACTTGCCTTATTGAAAAAACTATTGAAGATTGGCTATGGCACATAAGACTTGGTCATGCAGGAATGAGAAAACTTCACACTCTTGTTAAGAAGAAGCATATCGTTGGCCTTAACGAAGTAAAATTCGGTAAGGATCGTCTGTGTGTGTGAAGCTGGGAAGCTTGCAACTAAACATCATTCAGCAAAGACTGTCATGATCACTATTCGTCCACTGGAATTACTTCATATGGATTTATTTGGTCCCTAAAATTATGCAAGTTTTGGAGGTAACAATTATGGTCTAGTTATTGTTGATGATTTTTCTCGCTTCACTTGGTTTTTCTTTCTAGATGACAAGACCAAAGTCATAGAAATATTCAAGTCATTTGCCAAGAGAGCTCAGAATGAATATGATCTTACTCTGAAGTGTATCCGAAGTGATAATGACACTGAGTTCAAAAATACTCATATTGAAGATTTTCTTGATGATTATGGCATTACGCATGAGTTCTCTACCACATATACACCGCAAAAATTGTGTTGTTGAATGGAAGAATCATACTCTTATTGAGATGGCCAGAACTATGCTTGCAGAATATCAAACCCCTATCAAGTCTTGGGCTGATGCTATCAATACTGCATGCCATATTATCAACCGAGTTTATCTACACAAGTTCGTGAAGAAAACATCATATGAACTCATTACTGGTAACAAACCCAATGTTTCATATCTTACAGTGTTTGGTGCTCCATGCTACATTAAAGATATGAATCATAATTCTAAGCTTGCCCTAAGGCTCATGAAGGGTTTTTGCTCGGTTATGATTCAAACTCTCACACGTATAGAGTTTATAACTCTCACTTTGGGTAAGTTATGGAAACTGTAAATGTGAGGTTTGATGAAATTAATGGATCTCAAAAGAAGCAATTGCCTCATGTGTTAGATGAACCACCGCTTGATGAAGCTATCAGGTCAATGACAATTGGAGATGTTCACCCTGTCAAAATAAATGCTCGTCACAATGATGATGATCCCTTGTTTCCATACATACCCCGGGGCATAGGTGATCAAAATTAGCGTCAGGAAGACAATGTTGAACAAGACGAAGAAGAACCTCAGAACAAAAAAAGCCGCCCCTGAAGGAAATGAAGATCCTGTGACCAAGTTTAGTGGAACTCGTTTGATTTTGAGTTTGAGTGACCAAGCTGATAACCAACTATTTTTATAAATATTCCAGTATGTTAATCTATGGTTTACCTGCTCATATCAATATCATTGTGTAAATAAATGTGTACCTATCTAACTATATTTTAGATTATATTTTATAATTATTTATTGGTCTGCGAAAGAAAACCTAAATGTGTTTGTCAAGTCAATAAAAAGAAAGACAATTAAGGTTTTTTTAAAAGTAATTCAGCAAGGAAAAAAATGTCATTTTAAAAGTAAATTTTGGGTAAAGTAGAGATAGAGATTTTACAACCAGAGCCGCTCCTTTCTCTTGCCTTGAAGAAATCTCAAATTTAGTCAACCAACCAAGCAATTACACTTAAGATGCCCTTTTATATTTTCTTATTTATGTATATTCGCACACGTCAATACTTAAGTGGACTGACTGACTGACTGACTGACTGTTCTCCAAGTAGCTAGTTAATGAAATGAAATGAACTTTCCTGGATTTCCAGTTGCGGAAGCACGCATGACGTGTGGATACAGGCAGGAGCATGTGCAGGGCCAGGGCCAGTCCAAAGGTAGGATTTTTATTGCACACATCACAGGAAATAAAGAAATGGAGTATAGGCAGCCAGTGGTCCGTCCGGTCCTCACATGACCTAGCGTCCATCCACTAGCTTTTACTTTAAGGAAACGGAAAACCAGAGTAAACTAAACCCAGTTGCCAATTTGCTCTTCACCAAACACGCACAGCGACAGATCGGGAAGCCAGGCCGAGCCGAGCTGAAAATTCAATGCGCCAATCATTGTGCCGCAGCAGCTCCACCAGGAGGCAGGAACTCTGATGAATCCGTTCTTCCCCTGGCAGTAATAATACATGAGCAGTATAAAAGTACCCTAATTGTTTCTCCTTGGGACTTCAGTTGAATTGGTGAAAGAAAGAGCTGCTGAATGATACTGGGAAGATATTGTTAACGCCGGAGGTTAGTACTAAGTAAGTTGGATGTGGTATTCTGTGAACAGTAGAAAATGGGATTGCTCTGCGCTAACCACCATTGTTATGCGTGCAGAGAAATCACTGGCAAGAGGTGACAGGGAAGGAAGGAGGGGGGAACCGCTGCTGGGAAAAGGCCGCAGAAGAGAAGGGAGAAACAGGAGAGAGAAAGGCGAGGAACTTTTCGTTGGATCCTTCACTTTTGGGGACGGAGGAGGAGGTCTCTGTCTCTGTCTCTCCCTTCTTCTTGGCTGGAGAGGAGGAGAGCAGGAGGAGGAGGAGATGTTCCCCCCTGGCCTGATCCACCACCGCCAGGACGGACCGGGGGAGGTGCCGCGCTCCGGCGGCGCGCCGAGCCTGGTGCTCACGGCGGACCCCAAGCCCCGCCTCCGCTGGACGGCCGACCTCCACGAGCGCTTCGTCGACGCCGTCGCCCAGCTCGGCGGGCCCGAGAGTGAGATGCCCGCCCCCCTTTCCTCTCTGCCCCATTTTCTCCGTTCTTTTGTTCGTCAAGTTTGGCCATTGGAGGGCAATGCGCGCTTGCTGGGTGGGGTTTCGTTTCTTGGTTGGTGTGACCACGGACTCAAGCCGAGCGCGGTATGTGAGGCCACTTGCTGGTTCCTTAGCGTGGATTTGAGGCCATTGGGGGCGTCTGTGCTCAAGTTTTAGGAAGGTTTGGATCAAAACTTTGGTCTTTGTTACCTGGAACAACACTTGGCTGAAATGCGTGCTGTTTGAAGAAGAGCGGTGCATTTGCTCTTAGGATTCAGCTCGCCCTTGGATTTGGTACTGGTCTACTCATGGCAGATTTTGAGGAAGAACGTGTGGCCCTTGCTTGCTTTTGACCTGGGAAGGCCGAGGGCTATGTGGCTGCCTTTTCTTAGCTTGGATTCAAGCACACCGCAGGAGCCAGATGATTTTGATTATACTCTCTAGACAGAAATGTAGATGATCCCATTGAATAAGGAAAGAAGTGGGCTTGTTTCTCGGGGATGCAAGTATCGGTATGCGAAATGGGACAACTTTTGGTTTTATTTAACGATGTCTGGAGTTAGGGAAACTCAATGGGAGTCACCAAATCGTCCGCAAATGTCAGGACCAGCGTGTTCGGGCACATTTTGCCATCCAATGGGAGTCACCAAATGTCCGCGAACTGGTCCGGACGTCCGAAATCCTACAGATCGTCCCCAACTTTGTGGGAGGTTTGTGGGAGTCCGGACATGCTGCGGAAACGCCAATTCGGCCTTAGACCCCACAGTAAAACCACTTTTTTCTCCCCCCCTCTCTTTTTTTCATTGGACAAGGGGCGGACATTTTGTGCATGCGGTTGGATGACCTCCGCCCCTATCCTTGTCCACGGATATGTCCGGACGTGTTCGCAGACATTGGTGATCCGCATTGGATTTGCCCTTATGGTCGTCATTTCACTTTATTTGTGCTCGGATACGATCATATTTGTTGCTTGCATCAGCTTAAACTTTGAACAAACACGCAGTTATGGACAAGCTTCAAAATAGTGGATATCAGGTTCATATCGGTTCAACTTTGGCAATATCGGATACCGGGTGACATATCGGATGATATGTAGGTGTACCCAAATAATTCACGTTTATTTAGTTATTCTTGTTCATATCAATATATCATGCCATTCCCGCATAAATAGTGGATATAATAATCACACTTGAGCCTAGCAAGTGTATATATAATTATAGGTTGATGGTGGTTTGCATAAGAAACGCTGAAATAGGCATTCGTCAAATCTTTATTGTTATGGTAAAACATGATGTACGCACCATTACATTAAACTTTTTTAATTAAAAGGACCTATCAAGTGCATATCTGACCTATACTGACCGATATATTGGTCAAAATATTGTCCATATCGGCCGATATCTGTATTTTTCTTTCAAATGATAGTACAGGTGGTATCAGTACCACCTGTGCTGAAATATCGAGCATCTTTCTTTCTATCTAATGCATATACGTGCAGAGACATTGGATGATAGATCAGTAGTATCAGCTGACATTTAGAAGTATTTAGAAGCTTGGCTGAGTAACGATCATGGATGCTAGTTGCGGCAGTGCATTGAAGAAATATTGTAGCCACTCATAATATACCAAGTCTTGATGATAATTTTCATTGTTATCAGTGTGTGTGTGTATGTGTGTGCATTGTAAATCGTTGTGTGGAAGTAGCAGAAAGGCTGTTTATGAAGTGGGTCTTTTCTTCACTCTCGTATGTACCCTTACTCTATTTCATTTGATTTTAATTGTTTTAAACCATCATAGTTAACTGCCTGCTTTTGGGGGGTGATTCCAGATTGTGATTATTAATGCTACTTTTCCTGTCAAAGGTCAGCTTTTCCTATTTACTCTTTTCTTCTCAGTACCGACTTCTTATTAACAGCGTCATATTAAGGTAAATGTTGTGTATGATTTTTGCGACTATTTTTCTCAAGTTGGCTTGTTACCCCGTGCCCGTCACCAAACATAGATTTCCTGATAATGTGTTGGATTTGTTCTTGTTATTTCTTGCTATCACTACATCCTACTATCTCGCTATGACTTGTTTTTTATAAACTTTTGAATATTGTAGTTAAATGTATGATTGCTCTTGTAGAAGCAACGCCAAAAACTATCTTAAGGACAATGGGTGTAAAGGGGCTCACACTTTTCCACTTGAAGAGTCATCTTCAGGTACTTCTGGACGAGATACTTCTGCAAACTTCACATGTTTCTTACTATATCTGGAATACAACTGTTTTATTTTGTGTTTGCTCTTTTATTCTTATGAACAGAAATACAGAATGGGGAAACAAACTGGCAAAGAGACGCCGGAGCAATCTAAAGATGGTAAGTAATATAAAGCAATCTACCGATCTCAGTTTTTATGTCGATTAACCAGTTTGGACCAGATTGAGGGTATGTTGCAAAGAACCACTTAGTACAAACTTCTTGAAAGGTTAGGATTGCTGGGAGTTTTCGGGTTTGGTTATGACAGTCTAGGCTAATATTTGTGTGGTTGCTTATGATGCACATCTCTTCGTTGGGAAAATCTGCTAGCAGGAAGAGGGTGGGTACTGACGAGTAAGGGAGAATTTTTGTATAGAAGCAATATTTTACGCCCATGGGTGTAGTTTTCTTTACACTTGACACAGTACTAAATCAAGTATAGCAAAAAAATAGTGTGTATTGTAGCAAGTTTTGGATTATTATCGTTGTCCATTTGAAGGAATCAATGTCTGATGTCAGTACATCGCTGTTAAATACAGTTGGGCAACCATTATCTGCAGCTGTGCACTTGCTATAAACACCTAATGTGAATTGGTTGTGAATGTGTCGATAGAGTGATGATAATGCCTCCTGTAGTGGGGCGGCCGACCCGGGTTCAAAGCCTGGGTAAAATGCTGCAGGGGCCTTCTTCCCCCGCAGGCCAAGTTCCTATTTCTAATATGAATTGGTTCATCGCATCCTGATTTTGTATGTACAAACATGTAATTAAAGAAGAAGAAAATGGAACTTCGATCTTGCTTTGTTGCAATAATAGCAACTTTAGTGTTTGTTTACATTGTCACTTATTGCAGCATAATATTGTGTTCACATGCAAATGTTTGGAATTAAGTTACTCCCCTAACTTAATTGCACTTCCGTAACTCCATTCCAGTATTGGTACTGCTTGGTTTCTGTGTGCTACCAGCCACGACATGATACATGCTTCCTGTATGTGATGTAGGTCTGAGCTGCCAGGTGTTTTTGGAGAATGTGCAAAAAGCAGTTACACATGTTTTCAAAAGCAAGTGAAATTTACAAGTTTTTTGCCATAGGCTAACACAACACATAACCCGAACATCTAGAACTCAACCCCCGTTGTGGTTTGTGCAAGCTCTAGTGATACACGCAGCACCAACGCTCCACCTTATCCTGAACTCAAATTGATCATGGTGTTTCATGTCGTGAAGCTCCCTTGGGAAAACCCTTGATAAGTGTGCACCAACATATAGTTGCTAGCAAGTAATGCAAAGTAACCTTTGATGGTATTGCGGAGTCGACAGCCTCCCATAAAATATCGCTGTACTGGCGTACAACTGTTAGCAAGCAACCCAAAGTTGTAGCTCCACCTAGCTAATAGTTCTTTTTCAGTTATGCAGAGGTGCTAGTTGATAAATAACTTTTATCATCACACTGTCAAATTAAATGCAATGTTTGTCTTTTGTTAAAAAAATAAAATTATCAAACTGAGCACAGGGGCTCAGATAGAATATATACTACAAATATAAATCAACAGTTAGCTAAGATCTGGTCATTTAAGTTTTAAAGGTTACAAATGACAAGGAAGTCGTGTTTAATGCATTTTTATTCTCTCATTTTTATCCATGTATGTTCCCTTATCTCCAGAATAAAGTAAAGAAACACCTGACAAGGGAAATGCCAGACAAGAAAGGAGGCGAGTAGTACTGTCAGTCTCTCAGCTAGTCGCTCATTAGTTGTGTCCTTACATCTTAAGGATGCATGTGTTTTGCTTAGTAGCACTAATTCCACACGCATTGATTAATGCAGTTTGGTGAATGATTTCTTCTTGTCAAAGTGGTCGGACCCTTCCCCGGACCCTGAGCAAGCGGGAGCTACATGCACCGGGCTGCCCTTTTAATCACCAGTAACTTCACAAAAACAACAACTGCATATCTTTGTCAAATTGTACACAAATATAAACCATAAGGTCTGCAATTATTTTATAAAGAAATTCAGGGCTGGTATGCACATCTATAGTTCTACAACAACAACAAAGCCTGTCAGTCCCAAGCAAGTTGGGGTAGGCTAGAGCTGAAACCCAAAATATATCGAAACCAACTCATGGTTCTGGCACGTGGATAGCTAACTTCCACGCACCCCTGTACAGAGCTAGATCTTTGGTTATCACCCAATCCTTCAGATCACTCTTCACGGACTCCTCCCAAGTCAAGTTTGGTCTCCCCCCGACCTCTCTTGACATTATTAGCATGGCTTAACCGCCCGCTATGCACAGGCGCTTCAGAGGCCTACACTGGACATGTCCAAACCATCTCAGACGATGTTGGACAAGCTTCTCTTCAATTGGTGCCACCCCAACTCTCTCATGTATATCATCATTCCGAACCCGATTCTTCCTTGTGTGGCCACATGCCCATCTCAACATACGCATCTCTGCCACACCTAGTTGTTGGACATGCACATCTATAGTTCTGACCTGCAAATTTTCTTGAAAAATCCTGTTAGGTTTTGCCATTTCTGATAGAAATCTCTGAAAATTTTATTTGTAGATCTTGTCATTTCTGACTTCTGTTCTGTATCTGCCTTCCCCTGTTTCTCCAATTTTGCAGGGTCTTATCTTCTTGACGCTCAAGGTGGAATGAGCCTATCTCCTAGAGTTTCTACTCAAGATGCAAAAGAGTAAATTCCACGAGCTATGTCTTGTACAACATGCCATTTTCTTTGGCAGAATATGAGTGGATTTATGATATACTTTGATTGTGATAATTTGAAAGAATTACATGTTACAAACTTATATTCACTTACTGCAGAAGTCAAGAAGTTAAAGAAGCTCTGAGAGCACAGATGGAAATGCAACGAAGCCTGCATGAACAAGTGGAGGTAACTTTGACTGCTTCTGTCATATTCTTGGTTTTGGTCTGGGTTAATTTTAGGGGACCATCACTCTTAACAGGAGAGAGGAGTCAACTCTTTCTGTCAAAATAGAGTATCTTCCATTGACAGAAAATCACTGTCTGAGGTTTTGGTTAGGGACAATATATTCAGGGAGTCTTGTAAAGGTTTGCATACCCAATGTCATAAGCGATTGCTTCGTACACATAAAAACTGAGGTCCCTAAGCAACCGAGAACAGCATGCCCTTCACGATTTGTGCGCTTGTTGGACATTTGCGTGGCCATTGCATGGAAATCATTCATATGTAACCAACCAATTGTTCTCACAAACATTTTATAGGACCTGCTCATTTCTAGATTCACCATTGAAGAACTTATGAGAAGTCCATCTCACAATACTGGGCTGCCTTTTTCTTTCCCCCATAATCAGGTTCAGAAGCATGTCGACATCAGGATGGACGCTTATACGACTTACATCAACACTCTACTAGAGAAGGCATGCAAGATTGTCTCCGAGCAGTTTGCCTCGAGTGGCTTCAGCGTGTCCGACCAGAGTCTCCCGGAGCTATCCTCCGGTGGTGTCATGTGTGGCACCGCCACTGACGCATTGAGCTCCTCGGTCTTCCACCAGCTCTCGGTCAGCTCGATCAACATGCACAGTCCAGGAGGCAAACCGTCTCCCTCGGGCATCGAAGGTCAGCTGCTTCTCCAGAGGTCACCTGAGTTCAAACGCAAGTCCTGCTGAGTCCAAAATCTGGATGTTAAAGAAGTTAGCTTCCTCATTCGCTGTAGCCATGTCGAATCTCGGCCAATCTGTAACTGACTCTTGTTTCTCTTGCCACTGCATGCCTAGAAGCAAGGTTTTCTTTATGGATTATTCGTCGATGTATGTTTATATGTAGTGCCTAATGCGCCAGTCAAGGGCCTTGGTTGAGATGTCACTGTTTTGGTATTATATCATGGCGTTATGGTCCTAATCGTGAACACACATTTCGAAGATCACATGTAAGCACTCGGTGTTCCTGTCGCATCGTTTGCTTCAGTTTGGAGAAAAAGAAATCCCCTAACCTTTGGTGAAGAGCTTGGCTATTTTGGGGACTCTGCTGGACCAGACTTGCAGGCTAATCTAGTTGCTGAATGTCCGTGCGTTGCCGCAATAAAAGAGTCGCAGTTGAAAAGTGTATAACTCGATGTGTAAACGAATTACTAGTTCAGGAATGAAAATGGAAAGCATTTGAAATCTTCGCTGTTGTCTCTATTGTTCTTCCCTTTCCTCAAGTTCTCACTTTCCAGTCCTCATCCTCTATCTCTTGTGTATCGTGATCCCTAATCGAGCAAGGGTTATCACATTATGTATCAAATGCTAGTTTGGTCCTAAGCGCCTCGGCAATCACTTGGTGGTACGTTGATCAATCGCGGATCACTACCAAGAAATTCTCGCAACTGAGAGGTATAACATTGTCGTGACCCTGCCAAAACAATCCGTCGACGATGGGCATCGGCCATCCTCGGTCACCTCCCCTCCTCGGAGTGGGGGCCTCGGGGTAAAATAACCCACGACGCCGAAGGCGTCAAGGAACAATGTGTCTAACCCGAGGGCATGGCTAACTTGCTGGTCATATCTTGTGTTGCAATCGTATTTAATCCACACGACTCTCGGCAACGTATATCTCGGCTCTCGCATCGACGAAGAACGTAGCGAAATGCGATACATGATGTGAATTGCAGAATCCCGCGAACCATCGAGTCTTTGAACGCAAGTTGCGCCTGAGGGCACGCCTGCCTGGGTGTCACGCCAAAACATGCTTCCAACCCCCTCATTGGGGGTCGGGATGCGGCCTAGCCATGGAAATCGTTACTGCACCGACTCGTTTTACCAACTCTCCTTCGCCTATTTTTGTTGCGTAAGAATCGTCGATGGTAATATGGTTGCTAACCTACCTCTTCATAGTGATCTTCGGTGTGCTTGTATAGCATAATTTTTTTGTTGCACAACAATTTTATGACTAATCATAATCAGTTTTTACACTCTTAAGAGGTTTATACTTTATTTACTTTACTTGCAAGACTCGGTAAATCCATTATGCTACGAACCTCGGTGTGTTAGGTAATAAGGAGTACCAAAATGATATTTTTCATAAGCAATAACATGTGTCACCATTGGCAGATCCAGACCAACCTATAAACGTCTACACCTGTTGGTCCACCAGATCGGGGTTCCCATAACCAATCAATCGAGACAGAGTTCATATTGACATGTGGTTACACATGAAAGCTTCATAACTTAGAACTCGCACAATCCCTGTGACCCTAGGTGGCGTACCAAAAGCGTGCATCGGTCATGAGGCCAATCAACATAAACTATGTAGTGCTAATTCCACTCCGATGATTCATTATCAATATGAGATCCCACACATAAATATAAGGTTGTGAAAATAACCTCATATCCATGCCTATTTTTACTACGATTATTTACACCAATTTTTTGTTGTTAAGGTCTAGTTAAAAAACTAAAATTTAATACGTTACCAATTACTTATCAGATTCCTTGTGTTAGCACACATCCTCTCTTAGGTTCGACAACTCATGGGCACTCATTGGGGAAAAAGAATGGAAACCTTTTGCTATCCAAACCGGATATCAAAGGGAATCACTTGTTGTCGGTGCAACATTGTAACGCTCCAACAAAACCCACCGGTTAACCACTGATACCATGGCCGGTGTGCCTGGGATCCAAACTGTCCTCACATACCAACATTAGTCTTTTCTGCACACTTTGTCCTCACTCATGCGCATCCGGGATCAACTTGATAGTTCTTTCATGATGGGCTCCCAGAAAAGAAGGTGCACCTTGTTGATATGAGTAGTCTATCATTCCTATTGAGATCCTGGGATGTTACATACACAACCCCTCAAAGGGACCGACGTCCCCGTTGGCCCAACAGGAACGTTTCCCTTTGGCACACGTCTGTACGTGCTAGTGCAGGCATCCTACATGTACCCAATGTAAGCCTCACTAACCCGCACATCCCAAGATCTCAATAGGAATGATAGAGAACTCATATCAATAAGGTGCACCTTCTTTTAAGGTAGCCCATCGGGAAAGAACTATCAGGTTAAGCGTGCTAGACTGAGAGTAGTCTTAGGATGAGTGACCAACAAGGAAGTTGATCCCAGGTACGCACGAGTGAGTACAAAGCGTGCAGAAAAGAGTAGTGTTGGTATGTGAGGACAGTATGGATCTGAGGCGTATCAACGATGGAATCGGTGGTTAACAAGTGGGTTTGGTCGGGGCGTTACACTAGACTCCAATACAGCTATAGAATGTTAATCACACATGTTTCATCATCGATCATAACTATGATCTGATAATATACAAGAAAAGAACCGCCACTATAAGAAAGAAACTGAGTAGGAAATAGTTTTTGAGCCGGTTTTTCTTCCTATCTACCGCTAGCGTGAACTTAAAGTAGCTAGCTTCCGCCTCGCTTTTGGTTCAGAACGCTTTGTAGTTGCTACTTGGGAAGCGGTTGACTTGGGGCTGACACTCTCACCACTCATCATACACTTCTGGAAGCCTCCCTCTATACACGGTGTACCACTTCTTCGTCATCGATCTATATATCTTAACACAAATGCGTCAAAATAAAGAAAATTTAGTGATAATATGCAACATGATATACTAAAGCAACACGAAGAGAAATAGTTAAAATGTTAGCAAACAGAGCGACATATTAAACATGAAAAGTTCATTGTAACCAAACTATAGCGATACGCAAGTTTAACAAAACCGTTTACATCAGAAAGTTAATTGTATATAAATTCAAAGTTCAATACACAAAGTACTAAACAAACTTCATAATCGTCAATCACTTCCGAATAGCTAGGTGGATGCAACCTAGCTTTGTGAAAGGCGTGGGGTCTCGATCCTACAAAGCTAGGTGAGTTTCCATGTCTTCGCGTGATATTGGGCCATTGTAGTACTTCCCATGCTCTTCGATGACATCTTTCATGACGATCGTCGCAAGCGATTGCTGGATGCGGTAGAATTCAATTCTGAGATTCTCATCAGTCTTAGATGCTAAGTTCTTGAACCAGTCGCAGACAAGTTTATCGGCTCCAACTGTCATTCTAAGATTTTGCTGATCCCTTTTGAACCCTTCATGTGATGGATGACGTAGAATTTATCCTTCACACTTGTTGCCGGTCGCTGGATGTAGAAGATATTAGTATTATGGCCGAAACACATAACGTTGTGCTTATTTTTTGGGAAAACTTTGTTTTTGCCACTCTAGATTTTGCCAACTTTGGTTTTGCCACTCTAGAATTTGACTTATCACTTTTGCCACTCTTAGCTTCTGACAATACATCATAATTTCCATTTCATGGCAAAAGCAATAATTTTTCATTTCACTTTTGCCACCTTAGCTTTTGACAATGTATCATAATTGCCACTGAAAAATTGTTGCTTTTTCCATGAAATGGCAATTATGATGTATTGTCAGAAGCTAAGAGTGGCAAAAGTGATAAGTCAAATTCTAGAGTGGCAAAAGCAAAGTTGGCAAAAGGTAGAGTGGAAAAAACAAAGTTTTCCCTTTTTTGTGGCCCTGACGTAGCCACCCTTAAGGTTGAAGCTGAAGAGAGCTTTATCTATAACACTATTGATGTGGATATAGTCTTTCTTCACCTGTTCTTGGACGAGTCCATATACAGTATGTGGGATACTTGCAGCTATAGAACGGTAATGATGCAATTCTCACTTCACAAAATAACTTAACATTAAATTAACCTCCATACAAGCAAAGGAATGATTGAAAATGTATGACCTGGATGTGTTATAGTGTCTAGAGAATAATTTACGAGGGATGCTAAGGCAAGAGAATCATCTCCTTGTCCTTATTCACCATCATGAAATTTATAATGTAGTTAGTCGCAGCCTCACGTTAGACGTGCCCCAACTTAAAGAAGCTCTCATTCATGTAGTATAGGTTCGCTACCTCGATTTGCGAGATTTCCTCTTTCTTCACCAGGTAGTTTAGATGTAGCGCATAAAGGAAGATGAAGGTAAAATTGATCCGCCACATGTGAAACATCTCGAAGATGTACTCGAACCGCAGGAAGAAGATGTCTGCGGGGTAAATATTAACGAAGTCTAAGCCCTTCCGCACCTTAATATGTAACTTTCCATTTTGCATGGTGAATATTTTCCTTGTTGAACTGAAGTGTTTACTACTATTCGAGTTATCAATTATGTAAACTGGGAAGTGTGGATTTTGTTCTAGTCTAATACAGTATGTCACTCGTATGAGTACTATGGTTATTTGATCTGCCATGTTTAGTTTTTTTATTCCTTTAAGTTTTTGTATTACCAGAGTTTGAAATTTATGCACAAATGAATATCTTCATATGTATCCATGGTACATCTTAATATTTTATATTCTTATCAATTGAACATCTTTGTTGGTTTCAATGTGTTTTTTCTGTGGTTCAAGGGGTCTTTAGTTCCGATGAATATCAGCTTTCGTCTCTGTGTCCGTGCCGCATTCACTCCGTTTTCGTTTCCGCTAGTATTTGTTTCCTTTTTGTTTTCGGGGTTTCTGTATTCGTTTCCGCTTTCGGAAAAAATGAAAACAAATGTGGCAGCACCCAGTTCCGCCCGTCCGCTCCGTTTTCATCCCTACTCATATCAGTTTTGTTCTTTTCTCATTAACGTATTCTGTATTCCTGTGATCAATTCACAAAGTATCTGGCCGGATGTTGGTGGATATGTAATACCGAGAGGGCCCAAAGAATATCTCTCCTGAATAGGAGGAGCAAATCCCAACTTGAATCATTAAGTCCCTAGACATACTTTCGAGTGTACCTAAGCAATGCCTTTAATGCCAAGCCTGTTACAGATGGGTTAAGAACATAGTCAAAGCACACCTTCCTCTATGTAGGAACTCAACGTTATCATGGTCTATAAGGATACATGCAAATTTCAACTCATCTGATGATTTAACTCATAATACATTGATGAAGAAACCTCAAAGCAAATCATAACTTGGGTCAGTTCAACACCCTTGTTCTAGCAACAATGTTCTCCCATGTATTACCGACATATTCAATGCCCTATGCCAGGAAAACATGACATCCATAATACACAGTTAGTCCTAGAGGTAGACTAAGAACACTTTGTGTTTATACTCCACACCTTCATATGGGTTTTCCTTTGAAGGCAGTTAACATGCACTTGGCAAACCTCCGCATAGGCTATTGCAGTTATAGCACATGCATATAAACATTAATAATGAACCTGGAATTATAATAATACATTTTATTATTGCCTCTAGGGCATAATTCCAACATCAGGGGCATCACAATAAGCCTTGAATGCTACGTAGTCATCTTCCGAAATTATCGACCACTTCTCCTTGACCGTGTCATAGGATGAACCTTCTTTAGCAATCTCTTTCCTCACCCTACATTTCCAAGCGCTCAAGTCATTGCTACTCTTCATGAGGTATTTTTCATTTATCCCCTTCATATTCTCATCTACCCACGGACGGACTACGTCTAGGAGGAGGTGCTTGATACGTCCCTAACGTATCTATAATTTTGGCTTGTTCCACACTTCTTTTGGTGACATTGTTACATGTTTTGATACACTTTCATACCATTTGCAACATATTTGTGACTAAATTATTAACCTAGTTCCCAGTGCCAGTTTCTGTCTGTTTTTGTCTGTGCATCGCAGAAAAAGGTGAAAAATCAAAGTGCTCAGAAAAACCCATTTTTTTTCCTAAAATTCTTATTCACTGGAAGACTCCAGAAGTCTGAAGATCAGCTGGAGGGGGGCCACCAGTCCACCATGTGATGTTGTTCAAAGATAATACAAATAACTCATGAATACATAAGGAGATAACATCATATCATGATTGCCTCTAGGGCATATCTCCAACATTTCATTGCTCCCGGCGATCCTCCTCAAGGGAGGTCACCGATATTTCATTGTTTGTTTCGATATATGAGGCATTCATTGCATCCTCAAGGTTTCTAGACGGCATATCAGTGGTGCTCTTCATCTTCTTCTTGTTTATGTTCTTCTTCGGAGTAGTTTTCAGCTCCAATTCCATCAAACTGTCCAATTATGGTAGCCATTGATGAGGGTTGTTGAGCATGCACTATTGCATTCCACCCCAGTCAGCACAGGATGAGCCTGCGGTGCACCCAACCCCTTAGAGTTTAAATCCTCAGCAAGACATTTACCAATGTAGATTTCTCTCTCCCAGAAGCAGGCACAATCTGTTGGTCCTGACAGACTGCGTTGAAATTCCAACTCATTGAAGCTTGCTGTATCAATTGTCCATTACCTCGATCGAGAGGATTAGTGCCTCGACCACTTCTGAGTGATGAACCACCACCACCTTCATCAGAGGTGTTGGTGTTATTCCTGGTGACGGGGATGTACCCCGGCAAATCCCATGGTCAGGGACCCTGGGTTAGTCATGAGAGGCACATGTTGGACGATAAGCTCGTCGGCTAACAGGAGGATACGTTCCTGCTCGATATTATTGATTGGAGATCGCGATTACAGGGAAGACGAGGCTAGTGCGCACAAGGCTAGGTTACAAATTGTGTATTGCTTGATCTCGACGTCTCCCCTCCTAGCCCTTATATACTAGGCTAGGTCTCGGGGAGTCCGTCCTGATTACAGATGAGATTTCCTAACCATGATCTTGTCCCGTACGACAAGTTTGCACCTTCCTTATGACTCGCGGACTCCTACGTTGGTTCCACTAGTGGGCCAAGGCTGGGCCCAGGCGGCATCTTTGTGGGCCTTCTGTCTTCGGGTACACCGGGTAGGCTCATCCATAGGAGCCGTGGGGTCATCCCCTCGTCAGTAGCCCCCCGAGTGCCTGGGGGACTCGAAGAGGCGCACAGGGAATCGAGTCCACTCTAGCGTCGTTTTGATGTATGCACGGTTTAACTGCGGGTCGCTGGCAGTCTGGGGCCATGACAAAACCTTTTTCGAGAGATTCTAAGCTGAAAGGGCCCAAGGTGTCGACTGATCGAGCCTTGGTGAATTGCACTAGTGGCAAAAACCACAGTCGCCCAATCAAACCCATGTCCCTCGACATGAGCTTGGAACACTGGTGTCTAGCAAAAGTCATGCCGCTGCAGGTCTTACAGTGATCAATTGCCGCCAGTAAAGTTCGTAGCCTAGGCGCGTCCGCCCGGCTTTTTCTATCATGCATGCGCATGGAAAAGGTTGGGAGTGAAATCGCTCTTCGGCAAGTCCCAGCCCGGCCGATCTTCGCAGCGGAGTCTTACCTACACGCTAAGCTTGCGTGGCATCTGGGCACAGTGTATCGTGTTCCAGGAATATGTATTTTTATTCAGGCGCGGAGCCTAGCAGATAATGCACCCACTTGGAATAAACAATCAAGTGGGCGGTTTTAGAGGTCACTCGCGGAGTTTCTCCGAGTGCTCGGGTGTAGAGGGATATTTGCTCGGGAGTTCGTCGAGTACTTACATATATAGAGTTTTGCGAGTAATCACTCGAATATCGCTTTTGCTCTCGGGGTGAGGGAGCACCCGATACTCCAGGACCGCTCGAGCTGGCGAGTGCAGGTCTGCTCATCTTGCGTCATGGTGAGGGAGCACCAGAAACTCTCATGGGTGCGAGTAATCACTCGAGCACGTTTTTACTTCTGGGTGAGGGAGCACCCGAAACTCTCATGGGGATGCTCCCGATGGGAGTAAATTTTTTTGCTCATCGGAAAAAGATTTTAAAAAGTTGTAATTCTGAAGCTGGGAAACGTACTCGGTACGCCTTGCGATGCTGGCTTGTTTTTTTGGTGTCTTTGACCATTGTAACCTGCTGAAGGAAATGACTTGGCGCTGTCCCGCCGAGATTTTCGCTTCATGTGATTATGGCCCTCTTTTTGCGCACGTAGTGGGCGGTGCTGTTGCTGCGCCGTTTGGGTTTTCCATATTTTTCGCCTGCCGTGGGATCGTGCCACGTTTTACTGACCTCTGGAATTGAACGGTGCCCCTGCTCGCCTAGCTGGTGGTTAAATACCGAGCGGCTGGGTAAATTTTAGGTTTTACCCAACCATTGCCTTCTCCCCTCGCTGCTAGATTCCCCTGTTCTTGAGCCTTCTCCTTCCTCATGTTGTTGCTTGTTGCGGGATTGATGAAATCGCGCTCCCGTGCCGCTCCGAAGTCGGCCAAGATGTCTGGCAAGTGGGAGCGCTCGAATTTTGGGGTTGCAGATCTCGGCCCGCTGATTGTCGATGGCTTGGTGGTTGGAGATGCCGTGCGGATTCCAAGGGATGAATCTGTTCCCGCTCCCATGGCCGATGAGCGGGTGTGCTTTCAGGCGTTCTTCCCTCGCGGGTTTGCCCTTCCAATTCACCCTTTTGTTCGTGGTTTGCTGTACACCTATCGGCTTCAGCTGCACAATTTGACTCCCAATGGGATTTTGCACATTGATTGTTTTATTACCCTTTGTGAGGCTTTCTTGGGGATCTATCCCCATTGGGGGCTCTGGAAGCACCTCTTTTGTATAAAGAGGACGAACTCTGAGTACACTGTAGGGCAGGTGGGTATATCCATTAGGGACTCCAAATCGTACTTTGATTTGGAGATGCTTGACTCCGTCAGTGCTTGACGAAAAAATTGGTTCTATCTGAAGGACCAGCATATTGATGGCCAGCGATTTGGTCTTGCTCCATTTAATCCTGAAGTGCGGGTAGTCAAGCAGGCCTCATGGTCCCATTCTTTGTCTGCGAAAGAGTCACTTGAAGTGGCTCCGTTCTTGGAGAGGATTGCCCTGGTGAAGGACAACTTGACCGGTGGGCAGCTCATCTCTGTTTTCATTGGGAGGCACGTGCAACCCTTGCAGTCGCGAGCCCGTCCCATGTGGCAATATGAGGGACTCGGGGACTCGACGAGATGCTCCGGCGAAGAGCTTGATGCCGATGGCCTCCTGGCCCGGATCCAGTACGTGACCAAATGTTTGAACGTTTCCGAGATGGGTTTCGTCACTCCGTATTCTGCTGATCACGCGCTGCCGCAGGTTCACGTTTTTGAGTTTACCATGTGACTGGAGATGCTTTGTTGACTTCTTGCTGATGATGTTTCTTGCTTTTGAAGGATCATGTTCCCGTGTTGTGTAACCCTCCGCAGCCGGAGGATGCTGATATTTGAGAGGAGGCGGATGCTTCCGTTGCTGACGATGCTGCGTCGAGTGCTGGTGTCGGCGTGCTTGCGGGTGCGGACGAGTCCACGGGGATCGAGCTGCCGGGGACCGGAGATAGTGAGGATTCAGCGCCCTTTCGCATCAAGCGGTCGCGGCCTTCGGGCGCCGACGGTCTTGACGCGACTAGTGGTGCTGTTCCGATGTCTGTACCGTCTGCTGAGCCGTCTCCTTCTACTGCTGGATTCAAAATGCCCAGGTTTGGAAGGCTGTTGCGTGTTGGCTCTGTTCGCGGCAGGTAAGCATATGCTTGTCTTTGCTGAAGTTGTTTTTCCTCTGTTTTTTTGTCTGATGGATTTTATCTTGTAGCGCTGGGACTGCTCCGGCTGCTTCCTCCTCCAGTGCGGCTGCTGTCGACCTGCAGTCGACTTACTCCGGAGCGGCCGCCAAGCATACTGGGGATTTGTCGGCTGCTGTTTGTCGGCCCGTGTCGTCGGTGACCCCTGCTGTCCCGGCTACGAGTGTGATTCCTGCTGTTGCTCCTCCATTGGCGTCTGGTATTGTTGTTCCTGATGCCGAGCCTGCTGCTCCCGATCGTCCTTACTTGGGCCGTCATGATCTTGGTGTCGAGGATAAAATCCGCTTCTTCGACCGCATATCTGGGCTGGTACATTTGTTTCATGTTTACTTGTGTAGTTTTTATTTATCGGGGGCATGGCAGTGCTCCCGATGGGAGTAGCCCCCGAGGCTGCAAGCAAGTGCTTGCGGTTGCTTGCAGTCTTGCATTGGCTCTGTTTTTCCTTTGTGTCGTCATTGAGAGCACGACCAGTGCTCCCGATGGGAGTAGCCCCCGAGGCTGCAAGCAAGCGCTTGCGATTGGTTGTAGTCTTGCTTTGGTTCTGACTTTAATATCCGATTTCTTCGAGTAGCCGGTGTTTTAGCACTGTAAGCGTCTGGTGGTCGATGCTGAGCGTTGGCGGCAGGCCCACGCTTCTGCCTAGGATGCTTTGTCTGCCATGAGTAGGGAGTATTTCTTCCTGTACTGCCATTCTTGAACTGCTGGGTCTTCGATTCTGAGTGATGTCTTGTGTTTTTAGACCGTCGTCAGACTGCCGAGAAGCAGGCCAAGAAGGCGGAAAGAACGGTTTCCAACCTTAAGGCTGCTTTGTCTTCCAAGGAGAAGGAGATGCACGATCAGCACGAGGAACTGGTGCGCCTGCGTCGGGCTGAGGATGCGCTTGTCCAGGCGGAGGCGGTCGAGTGCGAGCGTCTTCGGGTCTTGGCGAACTCGCTTGTGTGTAAGTCGCTGTTTCGTTGCTGGGTGGTTTTTCTCCTTCCTCCTTTTGTAGTGATTTCTGTTGCCTGGTGCAGCCTCCACAGGTGCGAGTGTGACAGAAGTGGCTGCATCGGAATCTGGAGTTCTTCGGGGGGGGGGGGGGGCGTGGATGCCATGTCGGCCGCTGTTGATGTTGCCAAGGGTGTCTGTGCCCGGGCTTCTACTCTTGTGGGTCTTGTTCATCAGCATCTTATACCGGAGGGCGTGAAGGTACCTGCTGGTCTGGACGCCCGTGTTGCTGCATTTGGTAATGGCGGGGATCTCTTGGAAGAGCTGGTTGGGGAGACTGTGGTGAGTGGTCTTTCCACGTCCTTTGTTGTTCTTCTGGGGCACGGAGTTTCCATTGACGATTCTTTGGTTGAGACTATCCCTGCTTATACTGACGAGCAAAGTGCGCGAGCCACTGTTTTGGCTCGTCGCCTGCAGGAGGTTGTGGATGGTCAGTATCCCTCCTCTGTAGGCAAGGGTGGGTTGTAGCCATGTCGTGCCGTTTGGAACTTTCTGGTTGTAATATGCCTCCTTTGTTGTGATGGATCTGTGCTACCTGGATTGAAGTAACTGTTTGGCCGTCCTGCTGTTGTGTTTGATTGTCTTTTCTCTTTGTTCATTTTGCGGTAGGCCTCCCCAGGCTTGCTTCGGTCTTGGAGTTCTTTGAAGGAGGACGCTCGCGAGGGTGCGTATGAGTCCGTGTGCTTGAGGCTGAGGGACGCTGGGCGAGAGGTTGTTCGCTTGAAGGGAGATGTAGCAGTTCATCGTTCCAAACGCGAGCATGCTGAGGCCGTGATGGATAGTCTTGCTTCGTGGGTGGTGAAGTTGTCTGACCTCCTAGGAGGCGAGTCTTGCTGCTGCTCGGTTGCTCGACTGCCTTTAGTAGTTTCCCTGTCGTCGTCTTGATTTTGATTCTGTTTTTTGAAGTGCTGTCGGGGCGGTCTTGAGATGAAGATAAAGCCGTCCAGTCGGAGCTGTCTCGATTGGACGATCCTGAAGTGGAGGCGAGCAATCCTTTCTGGGCGGATGGGGCTCGTGCTCGAGCATTTGATGTGCTTCGTTTTCGAGCTGAGCGGGTGCTGGCTGCTCTGCGGTACTATCAGCAGGTCCTGGGTAGGATCCATGCTGAGTTTTATCCGCTGCAGGTGGTGCCGTCGTCCTTTGAGATGCTTTGCCGCATATTTTCTCAGCCTGCGGAGCTGCGTCGCGTGATGAATCACCAGATTCATGCTGGAGCCCGTGCCGCTTTGGGCTTGGTCCATAGTCACTGGCCGGGAGCTGATATTGCTCAAGTGGTGGGGGTCCTCCTGGGGGAAGGGATTACCCGATGAATGAGCATTACTCGGCGGTCGATGAGCCTGCGCGCCGAGTTGTGGAGCGAGTTTGTGAAGAGAACGATCGTTATCTGGGTGCCCTGATTAAGGCGAAGATGGAGCCTGGGGGTTAGATGCTTCCTTCCTTTGTATACACTTCTTTTTGGTGTACTGTAGGTAAATGGTTTTGCTGCTGTGGCGAGCCCTTGTGTGTCGCGATTTGAGAAGAACGCCTCAGGGGGGGTGGCTGCTGAGGCGAGCCCCCGAGTGCCAATTTTATCTATGTCGCGATTGCGAAGAACGCCTCGGGGGGTAGCTGCTACGGCGAGCCCCCGAGTGCCAATTTTATTTATGTCGCTATTGCGAAGAACGCCTTGGGGGGTGGCTGCTGCGGCAAGCCCCCGAGTGCCAATTTTATTTATGTCGCGATTGCGAAGAACGCCTCGGGGGGTGGCTGCTGCGGCGAGCCCCCGAGTGCCAATTTTATTTATGTCGCGATTGCGAAGAACGCCTCGGGGGTGGCTGCTGCGGCGAGCCCCCGAGTGCCAATTTTATTTATGTCGCGATTGCGAAGACCGCCTCTCGGGGGGTGGCTTCTGCGGTGAGCCCCCGAGTGCCAATTTTATTTATTTCGCGATTGCGAAGAACGCCTCGGGGGGTGGCTGCTGCGGCGAGCCCCCGAGTGCCAATGGATCAATTTTTGGAAAAACATTTTTCAATATTCTTCCTGGTGTCTCTTACATTTAGTAAGAATGGGGGGGGGGGTCGGTCTGATGAGGACAATCCCCTTTTATTAAAAACGGCGGCGTGGTAGCCTTAAGTGCTGGATGGCTTCTTCTCCGAGTGCTCGAGTCCTTCGGGTGGCGGCTTCTTCTGCGGGCATGCTTCTTCTGCGGGTCCCTTGGTCTCGCTGGCTTGGTGGGCTCCAAAGGCCTCTGATATCTTGTGGAATTCCTTGTCGCAGCGGTCGGACAGGACGAAACTGCCGCTGATTGTGATGACACCGTGAGGCCCTGGCATCTTTAGCTTAAGGTAGGCGTAATGAGGCACTGCCATGAAGCGGGCAAAGGCTGGTCGTCCGAGGATTGCGTGGTACTGTGATTTCCAGTCGACCACTTCGAAGTCTAGGATCTCCTTACGGAAGTTGGTTGCTTCACCAAAGACCACTTCCAGGCTTATCTTTCCCAGAGGGTAGACTGCTTTTCCTGGTACAATCCCGTGCAAGGTTGTGCTTGAGGATTTCAGCGCGGAGCTTTGGATTAGCATTTCTTCGAGTGTCCTTGTAAAGATGATGTTGATACCACTGCCGCCGTCCATGATACTTGTGACATGTCGTAGTTCCCTATTCTGGCCTCAAGCACTAGTGCGGCATGTCCTGGTCGAGGGATGGCAGGCGGGTGGTCCTCTCGAGAGAAGGTAATATCTGTTTCGGACCCGCGCAAGTACTCCGGGATAGTGGGGTGTGAGGAGGCTGCGAGGAAGACTTGTCTTGTGACCTTCTTCTGCTGCCTATTTGAAGGCCTGCCTTCTTGTATCATGTAGATCCTGCCGTGGGCTTCTGGGTACTGCTCCTCTGCATCTGGTTTCCTGCGCTGTTGCTGGATTGCGACCACTTGCCTTGATGGTAGGGGAGGGGCTGGTGGTGCGTCGTGGGCGATGGGTCCGACTGCTATGCTCGTGAGTGGCTGGGCCGCTGTTGTCGCGGATCGGCTTTTTCCTCCGCCAACTCGTTGAAGCTTCTGCAGTTCCTGAGGGTGTGTCCTGATCTGAGCTCCCCTCGTTCATTTCTGAATCCGTGTATCGAGCACGGTTCGTCGAGTTGTTCTTTGACCGAGCGGTATGTTCTGGTGCTGTCGCGCGGCTGTCTCGTCCTCCAGTCTCGTTTCTGAGCTTGGGGCGTATCTTCGAGGTTGTCTCTGCGTTGTATCCTGCCATCGTCACAATGCCTGCCGTCCCTGTCGTCTGGGAAGCCTGCGGCGACCATGTCAGGTCCTCTGTCGTCGTAGAAGCTGTGCCTGGGTCGCTTCCTTCGACGGTCGAGTCCTCTTTCTCCGTTGTGGTAATCGTAGTCGTGTTCTGAGCGTGTGATGTGGATTTCTGTTTCATTGCGAACGGAATCCTCGCCGTCCGCCAAGCTGTTGGCTTGCTCCAGCAGCCGTGCGAGTGTTCAGACTTCATCTGCCTGAGCTGTTCCTTTAATTCGATGCGCTGTAGGCCTCGCCTGAACGCGTCGATTGCGCTTTCGTCTGATATGTCTTCTGCTGAATTCTTGAGTATGGTCCAGCGCTGGATGTAGGCTCGCAGGGTTTCCCTGGTTCCTTGCTTGCATGACCGAAGTTCCTCGAGTGATGCCGGTCTCTTCTATGTGGATTTGAAGTTTTCTATGAAGGCTTCACGGAACTGCCTCCATGAGCTGATGGATCCTCGCGAGAGGTTCTTCAACCAGTGTCGTGCCGAGCTCTCGAGCATGAGCTGCACATATTGCATTGCGGTGACGTTGGTCCCTCGCTGGAACTTGACTGCTGTAAAGTAGTCGTCGAGCCACGCCTCTGGCTCTTTGAGTCCATTGTATTTGAGCGTTGTGGAGTTCAATTTGAACCCGCTCGGCATTCGTGTCTCGCGTATGGAACGCGTGAAGCATAGTGCTCCGCATGGCTCGATTTCTTCGTCGAAGGCTTCTTCGTCTGAGTACTCTTCACGTGCTGCGCGTCTTCGTTTGCTGCGGTTGACTTTGTTCTGTGTGATGTCGTCGCGCGCATCTTGCCGACAGCTGCGGCGCCTGTTGTCGTTGTCGTCGCTGTCGTGTTTCCTGTTTTTTCCGGAGCGTTTGCGCCAGTCGTCGCTGCTGTCGTCGTCATCGGGTGAGCTGGAGTTCTTGTCTGGTGTTCTTGAACGGGTCGGTCGCCTTGCACTTGATTTTTTGGGTGCTGAGGCAGCGATGGCGTCCTTCATTATCTGTAAGGCTATTGAAGTGTTGCGGTCTGGTCTGTTCTGCCTGTTCCTCTGGGCGCGGGATAGGTAGTCTCGGGCGCTTATAAGGGCTTCTTCTGGTGTGAGGGGTTCTTCTTCGTCGTCCTCCTCTTCTAGCTTGAAGTCGTCGTCGAGCTTCCGGACCACTCTCTTCTTGTCTGTTCGTCGCAGGTTGCTGAATTTCAATTTATTGCGGAGAGGGGAGCCATGATCTGGGGATTCGTCTCTTGGAGGTGGCTTGCGATTGCTTTTCTGCTCAGCGGCCGCCCTTTCTTGCTTTTCCAGCTCTAGGCGCTGTTGTCTCGCTTGCTGGGTTAGCTCGCTTGCCAATTTGTTGTATGCCCTGAGCTCGTTCCTTGTTGCGCTTGCCGATAGTAACTTCCCGTGTTCGACTGCGTCCTTTACCTTGGCCATTGATTCTTTGGTCAGGTAGATTCGTTCTTTGGTTGGGTCATCCACCGCCGCACTTGGGGTTTGTTACTTACTGCTTGATGGCTTGTCGCTCTTGTGGTTGCTCTGTTCTTGTCCTTGTGGTACCTTCATTGGTATGCTTCCCGCGTCTCCCAGCTTTATGACGATCTTATTGGCGGTTACGGGTGCTTTTGTGTTGCCGCTGGCTTGGCGAGTGTTCTAGTCGTCGTCCTAGCCCTCGCCGTTTGCTGGTGGCGCGTCGACTTCTGCCATGAACACCTAGGATGGCGCCCTGGCTGCCTTGTTGCTCGTGCGTGTGATGCTGCTTTTCCAGGCCGAGGGTCTAGTCGAGTGATCGCGGGCGACGTGGAGCCTTGGTTTGGGAGGGCAGTCGCGGCTGGCGTGAAGGGTGGTCGCGCGGGTGGCGACTGCGTCAATTGCTGCTGTAGATATCGTCGCGGGTGTTCGGGCGTCGCCCGTGAGGCGGAGGGTGCCCCAGTGGTTGATGTAGATCTGATATGCTCCGAATATCAGGTTGATGCCGATGCGTAGGTCGGTGAAGATTGGTCGGAGAGTCGAAAGGTGGGCCGTGAAACCAAGGGACCCGAACAGATCGGATTCCGCCTGGGTCGTCGGATCGAAGAGCGCTGGTGAAGTCGTCGCGCCGTTGGGTGTTGAAGATGCTGATGAAGCCGCCGAGATCGCGTTCCCAACCTGTGCGGTTCCCACAGACGACGCCAATTGACGGGGATGTACCCCGGCAAATCCCATGGTCAGGGACCCTGGGTTAGTCATGAGAGGCACAGGTTGGACGATAAGCTCGTCGTCTAACAGGAGGATACGTTCCTGCTCGATATTATTGATTGGAGATCGCGATTACAGGGAAGCCGAGGCTAGTGCGCACAAGGCTAGGTTACTGATTGTGTATTGCTTGATCTCGACGTCTCCCCTCCTAGCCCTTATATACTAGGCTAGGTCTCGGGGAGTCCGTCCTGATTACAGATGAGATTTCCTAACCATGATCTTGTCCCGTACGTCAAGTTTGCACCTTCCTTATGACTCGCGGACTCCTACGTCGGTGCCACTAGTGGGCCAAGGCTGGGCCCAGGCGGCATCTTTGTGGGCCTTCTGTCTTTGGGTACACCGGGTAGGCTCATCCATAGGAGTCGTGGGGTCATCCCCTCGTCACCTGGTTTCCCCCAGTTTCCTCTACCGCTTGAATTACTACGGCCACCTCTACCTCTTCCTCCACCAGCTAGCATAAAATCACCCCATTATAGCTTACATCATGAATGCCATCACCACACTCTTTGTGCCAGTGACCCATCAACCGACAAGCACCGCAATTTTTTTTGAAGTCTCTCATACATTAGCTGTTACCATTATTTTTTATTGTCCTCTGCAATCGAGAACAAATGAGATAGCTTCTTATCTACCTTTGCTCTAACTCTCACCCAGACAAATTCTCCCAGAAAACCCGCTGGCGAACTGACCTAAACGTCCACTACATCTCCAAGAGATTTGCACATGCCATTAATAACGGTCTCATGGAGAAAATTATCTAGTAATTTGTCAACTTGATCCCACAAGTCTATCTTATATAAGGTAATTGATCTAGGGTTTGCAAATCCGTCATACTCCTCCATCAAGATCTCCTGATCCCGAAAGAACCAAGGGCCCATTAACATAGCTTTGTTCCAATCTTCAAGACAACCAAACTGAACTTTGAAGTGGTTTACATCGATCCTCCTCCAGATCGTCTCCTCTGCAGGATTCGAAGACACCTTCATGTCCGCAAACAGCGTATTCTGAGAGAAAGATCTATATGTGTGCACCTTAGCTATCGCAAGCCACTTGGCTTTACTAGGCGGATCCAAGATCTCATCTTCGAACAAGAATCCACCATCATCATCTTTGTGTAATTGCAAACGCTAAATAATATCATCAAAAGAGGGTTTGAATCTACCCCCTTCCGTTTTCTACATCAAGACACCTCCTGGAGAAGGGAATTGCGTGAGGAGGATGCTCCCCACACCTAGCAAGATCAGTCTGAGCAATAGAGCAGAGAGCACAAGCCAAAAAGACTTGCGACAATGAAATCGGCGAGAGGACTTCAAAACCCTAGGTCCGCCTAAGGAAAAAAACCTTGCCTGCTCTAGTACTTGTTGTCTCCCACGTAAAGCCAGACCAGACTGAACAAATAAAAGAGTTTACTACATCTATAGTACACCAACTTGCATTGCAGGTACACTGTCATCCATAAACTTGAAAAATGACACAAACGGATCACTCAAACTTGTGTTGTGAGAACAAATCCATACAAAACAATTTGAATCCGCTCATGAATAGACATGTGTAAATGTTATTTTTTAAATAAAACCTAAAAATCAAGGATTTTACACAAATAGGGCTCTCAATCCTCAAATCCATCGATGTGTTGTACGTCCCAAACGTATCTATAATTTCTGCTTGTTCCATGCTTATATTGGTGACTTTGCTATATTTTTTGCTACACTTTCATAACATTTTCAACATATTTGGTCTAACCTACTAACTCAGTGCCCCAGTGCCAGTTTCTGTCTGCTGTTGTCCGTGCATTGCAGGAAAATAAACATTATTAAAGTGCTCGGAAAAATCAGGAAAAATCGTGTAAAAAAATCAGTAGTCACGAAGACTCCAAAAGCTCGAAGGGGAGCCGTAGGGGTGCCCCCCTCACCAGGTGGGCCCCTGGCGCAGCCTAGGGTGGGGCCGCGCCACCTGTCCACCTGTTCAGGTGGGGCCCCCCTAGTGCCCCATTCCACCTATATTTACCTCCCGCTCCGAAGACCCTCAGGAGGCCCTCCGTTACGCGATTATCACCACCATTCTGCCGCCCCCGCAATCCCGAGATTGGGATCATCATAAGATCTATCTCGGCACCCTGCTGGAGGGAGGATTGATCTCCGAGAGCTTCTCCACCACCATGAGCGCTACCCGGATGTGCCGTGAGTAGTCCCCCTTGGACCATGGGTCCATGATCAGTAGTTATGTGATGTCTTCTCTCCAATCGTGTGCCTCAATTCTTAGCCCTTGTGAGCTTCCATACATGATGAAGGCATCTATGTATTAGTTTTTGTGTTGCTATGTTGTGTTTGCTGGGATCCGATGGATTATGAGATTATGTTCAGATTGTCATGAGTAATATATTTGGTTTAACTTTTATGTTTTAGTTCTTGAGTATTTTTGCATGTTCTCCGTTGCTTTTTATTGCTTTGGCCAAGTAGTAGATCCTGACTCCAAGAGGGAGCGTTATGCTTGATTGTGGGTTGATGCCCCCCGATGTCTAGCTAGAGTGACAAAAACATGAGACTAGGGTATGTTTTGTTGCCACCTGGGAGAAAACAACGGTGCTTGTAACTGCGGTTGCAAGGTTTGTTTACCTTACGCATAGTTTGTTAATGCAGGTGGATATTGCTTTGATCCTACAGTTTGGCTGGGGTTCACAACTTAATACCAGCAAGATGTTCTGGATAGATATCTCAAGGTGGATGATTAGTGAGTAGATGCTGATGAAAAAACGGTATGCTTGTCTCGGTGTACTGCCCATACGATTGAGACACTAGCTTTCTTGTAGCAAAATTAGCATTGTGGTGCATTTATAATTCTGTTAATTTCCCAGCTGTAATTTGTTCACCCAACATAGTTGTTTATCGTCTTTTGGGAGAGAGATATCACTAGTGAATGTCATGGGACCCCGGTCCATATTTCCACCATAGTTTACACCTTTAATCTTTATTGCTTTTGTTTACTTTACTTTGCAATCACCACTACTATTTCCACTTGTGTTTTGATCCTTTGTAAACAAAAAGACCGGGGAGATTGATGATACACGAGAGATGGTAATTGCTTCTCGCCCTTTGTTGGTTACCCCAAGTGGAAGGTGAGATGCAGCGTAGCGGCAAGTTTCCCTCGGTGAAGATACCGAGGTTGAGTATCGACCAGTAGGACTCCGGCAATGATAAGTAGGTGTCAGCGGCGCAACTGACGTGGACCTGCACACAGACACAAATAACTTTGCTCCCAACGAAGTTCAGAGAGGTTGACAATCTCTCCGGTCTTGTTGTCTACAAAGGATAAAAAACACAAGGGATAATGATAATGATAGCAACTGAAAGTAAAAGCAGAAAAGTAAATAAGCGTGTAAACAGTGATGAGAATATGGACCGTGGTCCCGTGATGTTCACTAGTGATGTCTCTCTCCCAAAAGACGATAAAACTGCTATGCGAGGTAAACAAATTACAGATGGGCAATTGACAGGATTATAAACGCACCACAATGCTAACTATGCTACAAAAGAAAGGAAGAGGCTCAAAATCAT
The DNA here is from genome assembly GCA_950022295.1 of Bromus sterilis. Classification (NCBI taxonomy): domain Eukaryota; kingdom Viridiplantae; phylum Streptophyta; class Magnoliopsida; order Poales; family Poaceae; genus Bromus; species Bromus sterilis. The sequence continues at coordinate 336,551,121 of OX465596.1, read as the reverse complement.
GGGCAGTACTGTAACAGCCCAGATTTCACAAAAATTAAAATTTTTGTCTTCTGCATGAATTGTCTGATTGTCTGATTTGTTTGCGGTGTTTGCATCCCCGATTTATCGATCGGTGAATATTTTTCCCCCTCTTATCTCGTATCGGACGGAGACCGACCCTTGCCACCCTGACACTCGACCTTTGCGACACCGGGTTTCGCCCGATCACCATCTCGAAAACCGTACGAGACCAGCCGCAGCCAACGGAACAAAAAAACCCCGTTTAATAATTAAACGGCATATTTTTATAGCGCGCCGGAAAGTGTTTTCGGAACGGTTCCAACGCCAGGTGAAAGCCTCCGGCTCGACGCACTGATCGCGCAGTTCGAAGTTTTACCCGAATCGGAGGTACTGCGGACCCCCGGCGGTCAGAAACGTGAGCACCGCGCGCCCGAGAGAAAAACCGATGATGTTTTTGCAAACTGCCAGCCACCCATGCTATATAAAGACCACCACCCCACTTAGGGTTTCCCTAGGCAGCCACCAGCCCCAGATCTGGCCCCAAATACCCCAATTTTCGTCCAAACCCTAAATTCCAGATCTGGATTTTGCCCAATCCATTCTGGACCGTCAGATCCGAAGATCCGACGGCCCCGGAAGCCGCCACGTCAGCACCCTGGATCCTCTCTCTCTCTGTGCCATCTCCTCCCGCGCCCGAGCTCCATGCCGTGGAGGCTCCACGCCCGCGCCGCCGGTGCCCTCTGGCCAGCCGGCCATCTCTTCTCCTCCCTCTCCTCCAGCGCCTCCTTTCCTCCCCTCCTTCTCACCCCGTGCCTCACCATCTCGCGTAGGTCGCCGGCCCCGGGAGCAAGACGCCGCCGCGCCATGGAACCCCCCCTGGAGCTCGCGCCGCCGCGCGCCACGGCCCTCCCCGGCGACTCCGGCCGCCGATCCGCGCCGCCAGCCTCCTCACGCGCCCTCCTCGCCGCCTGTTCCCCTCGCCCTCGCCGCCGGTGGTCGGCGCAGCCACCGGAAGGCGCCGCCGCCGCCTGCTGCTTCCGCTCGGGGAGGAGCCGAGCAGCCTCCCGCTCGCCCGCTCCAACCGACGGGAGCCAGCCGGCCAGGTGGGCCGCGCAAAGCCCAGGCCGCCCCCTTGCGGCCCACTCCAGCGGCCCGAGCCAGGCCGAGCCAGCCAGCCCCTCAAGTGGGCCAGATCTCGGCCCATGGGTGAGGCGCCCCCCCCAGCCTTTTTTATTTTTTTTTGTTTTATTAGTTCTGTTATTTTTCCTGTTGGGCCCAAATAGCCTAGTTTCGGCCCAGTTAGTTTTTTTGCTAGGTTTATTTGTTTATTTAGGCAGTTGTATTAGATTTTTTGCAGTGCCCGTAACTTTTTAACCGTAGCTCCGATCGCAACGCGTTTAATATGAAACTTGCTTAGAATTGCATGTAGATTAATAATTTGTGCTTGTTTACCATGTTTGACTTTGTTTACCTGTTGTTTGACTGCTAATTACACTGCCTGCCACTGTAAACTGTAACTGCTATAACTTTTTATCTGTTGCTCTGTTTAAAATGTTTCTTATATGTAACTTGACTAGAATTGCATGTAGGTTGTGTTTTTGCTGTTCTTGCTTGCTAATAAAAATAATAAAATATTGTTTAGGGCAAAACTGTACCAAATGCAATATTTATCGTGGGGTCCGCAATAGTTTGCATGTCTAGGATTTCACCCCACTTAAATTGACTAGCATAGATAGTTTACTTTGTGCTTCACCTCTTGACATGTTTGTGTGATATGCCATGCTTGCTTGAGTTGCCATGTTAACAACCTTTGTGATCACCTGTAGCTAAATAACTTGAACCACCGTAAACGTGCGGTATCGTCGTGTGTGACGAGTACCCCACTTAAATTGTTAGTAACCGCTCTCGACGGTAGGTGCGATGTCTCGTGTTACTTCTTGTTGATGCTTGCTCTTGTATTGCTCCGTAGTAATAGTGGTGCACCGTTGATTGCTTTCCAGTGTTTACTTCTTGTGTGCTCCCGCGGATACTCTCGGAGACGATGCGAGCGTGCGATCCACTACACCTTCGGAACCCGACTTATCAACAGGCAAGGACTATACATTACTTATGATCCATTCTATTTCAACCAGCGGTTTGCATGCTAGTATAGGCTAGGTTCGATGTTTGATCCTACCACATGTTTACAGCCTCTTTCAAACCGATACAGCCATGTCCCCTCCCAGCAAGCCTTGTACTGCTATGTTACTTTTGCTCGTTGCTCAGCCCCTGCTTAGTAGCATGCTTAGGATGCTACGATGTTACCCTGTTACTCTTTGGGTTGGGATATCACCTGATTATTATATTATTGTTGATGGTATAATTATTATAATGTTGACTATATTTGACGAAGGATGGAAGGTCTAGGCTATCCCGCCCCGACGCTTTGTTCCATTCGAGTCACCTAGGATCCGAGTTCCGGGTATTGGTTTTAAGACTGAGCGTGCCTAACCGCGTGTGGGATTTTATGGGGTCCCCTTTTTCTTACCTATCTAGCTTCAAACATTTCTAGAGGTGGCCCAAGCTGATTTACCATTTGAAAACATGCATATATATCTTGTCGGGTCGCTCCTAGCAGATATCTTTTAAAACAACTGGGGCCAGCGGAGACATGGTTTCCCTGTTGGTCCACCTTTGACCGGCGAGGGCCCGGTCTCATAAGAGAACTAACCGGTAACCCAAACCCTGTTGAGACGGAAGAGTCCGATCCGAGAGCGTGGCCAGCTTTTGGATTGGGTGTCGACTCCCCGGGGGCCACCCGGATTTGTTCGTTGTTAGCTAGAGGGACCTCTCGTTTCGGATCTCTTGGAACTAAATCATAAAATGGTTGCCTATAATGGGTAGCGACTGAGAGTGATGGACGTGCGTGCGGAGCCTCGTAATGGGCAGTTGGTACACCCCTGCAGGGTTAAATCTTTTCGAGAAGCCGTGTCCACGGTTATGGACGACTTGAGACCTACTCCTTGTTCATAGACAACAACAACTGAGATATCTTGATATAACTTGATCAACGTGTGTGTGTGCCTTGACTGCTTCTTCTTCGTCGGGATGCGAAGAGGAGGACAAGGATAGGATAGGTGTTATGTTTGCGTAAGTAGTTGATAGCAAGACTTGTTGGAGGCGATTCCTCATCGAATGCTTGGCTTCTTATCTTATTCTCTAGATCGTTAGCCACTTCATAAATGCTAGTGCGGCAGCAACCTCACCACTTACCCCTTCCTTACCGTAAACTACTAGTTGTCCTAGAATGACGAGTGATGAAGTCCTTGCTGGGTCAGATGACCACTACAGTTGGATGCTGAGTACCTCTGTACTCATGGTACTACCCCAAACTCTTTTTCAGGGTTCGTGATCGACAACAGGTATGGCGATCGACGTTTCACGTGGAGACTCGACGACGACTAGTTAGGCGGATCCCGGCGGACGGCCTGGACCCGTGTGGTTATGGGATCGTTGCTTTCCTCTTTGCCAGTAGGCATTTGCTTGTAGTCTGTACGCAGACATGTATCTTCCGCTGTTGTTTTATATTTGAGGCAGTTGTATGCCAATGGTATGAGATGTTGTATCCTTGTATCTGTAATGTTGTGATATCATGTTGGAAATCCGGGGCATATGGCTTTGTCATATGTCGCGGTGAGTCCGATATGTGCTTCGTCCTCGGGTTCGGGCGGAAACGTGTTTCTGTCACTCAAGCGTGTCATCAGGGGGCATGAACCCACAATCGAGCATAACATTCCCTCTTGGAGTTACTACCTACTACTTGGCCAAAGCAATAAATAGCAACGGAGAACATGCAAAAATTACTTAGGAACAAAAATATAAAAGATAAGAACCAAATATATTACTCTATCACAATCTGAACATAATCTCATAATCCATCAGATCCCATCAAACTCAGCATAACAACAGCAGAAAGATTACATATGTGCCTCGATCATGTAGGGAAGCTCACGAGGTCTAAACCATGAAGAACAAAGAGGGGAGGAGAACATCACATAGCTACTGATCACGGACCCATGGTCCAAAGGAAACTACTCACAAACTATCCAGGAAGCGTCCATGGTGAAGGGGAAGCTCCCGGAGGTAGATCATCCCTCCGGCAGGGTGCTGGGAAAAAGTCTGCTGGCGCTCCCGATCTTGGAAGCGCGGTGGCGACGGAACAACGGCGAGATCGCGAAAAGGGGTTCTCTTCTCAGAAGTTTCACGCCACGGGGAATATATAGGCGAAGGGGGGCAACCAGGGGGGCCACCAAGAGTCCAGGCGCCCCCCTGGCGCGGCCAAACCCTAGGCCGCGCCAGGTGGCTGATGACCCTCAACGTAGAGGGATCTATTGCAGTGTTTTCGGTAAGTAAGAGTGTCGAACCCAACGAGGAGCAGAAGGTAGTAGCAAGTGACTTTGGTAAGGAGGTAACTGCAAACACTGAAAGATAACTTTTTAGGGATTTTCTTGGTATAAGTGACAGGATAGTAAAAACTAGCAAAGTAAAAGATACTGGATAGTAAAGAGTGGCCCAATCCTTTCTGAGCAAAGTAGAGGCCTAGCAACTGAACTTATAAAAGCTAAAGTGTTCTTGAGGACACACGGGAGAGGTAGTCATGTGCTTTCGCCATATTCCGTATCAGTACTATGTGCTGTGTTGATAAGTGTTGAGTGGGTGGATCTATGCTAGTACACCCTCTATACTAAGATGAGTGTACTCTTATGATTAAACACCTTGCAAGCATCCGCAAATACAAGGTAGTAATTAAGGCAAAAGCCTAACCATAGCAATACGATCGGTGATCCATTGTTCCCTTGTGCAAAAGCGTGCAAACTGGGGTTCAGGTTTCTGTCACTCCGGCAACCCACCGTAAGCATTCTTTATACACAATGTATCCCCCTAGGTCCTTGATAAGGCGAAGTGTTGAGTGTTCGACTCACACAACACCACTAGGAAAATAACAACACAACTTAAATATCAACCAACACATATTACTTCAACATCATATGACTACTAACAACTAGACTTCTCCCATGTCCTCAAGAACTAAAGTAACTACTCACAAGACATAAAAGAGATCATGATCAGTGGGGATAAATAGATGATAAACAATCTGAACACAATAATATTTCTCCAACAAAACTCAATAGCATTCACCACAAAGTAGTAATCAACACCGATAGAGTAGAGAGGATAGATAGTATGGATTACAACGCGAGTTGCAATTGTGAGATAAGATTGGATGAAGATGGAGATGGTGCTGATGATGGGGATGATGTTGATGATGATCTCGATGATGCCCGTGACGATGGTGATGACGATGGCGACGATCTCCCCTTCCGGGAGGTGATCTCCCCGTCGGAATCTGCCCGCCAGAGATGGCTTTTCTTCTCTGTAGGTTTCCGCCACGGAGCGGCGGTGGAACTCCGGAAATTCTCCCCTTTTTTGGGTTTTTGGACGACGAGGAGTATATAAGCTAGAGGGGGGAGCCAGGAGTGGCCCGGGGGTCCAGGCGCCCTCCCGGCGCGGCTAGGGGTGGGGCCGCGCCAGGTGGCCGCCTGGGCAGCCTGTGGCCCCCCTCTGGTCGCTCTTTTGTGTGTCTTCGTGATCGTACTGGAAAACAGCCTCCGTCGATTTTCAGGTGATTTGGAGGTGTTCTTCTTCAGCAACTCAGCGTCCACTTTTTACCGCTGAATCCTGCTTCGGCACCGGAAAGTTGCAAACTGTGTAAAATAAGTAGTTTACCTGGAGAAAACCTGAAACAGGATCTAAACAATAAAACTTCATCACCAACAATAATTGCAGCAGACCGGTAGACTTCTTCGATATGAAATGGCCCTTCCCACCTGGAAAGTAGTTTACCTGGAGAAAACCTGAAACGGGATCTAAACAATAAAACTTCATCACCAACATTAAATTCACGTTTCAGAATCCTCCTGTCATGCCACTTCTTTACCTTTTCCTTGAACATTTTAGCGCTCTCGTAAGCTTCACTTCTCCACTCATCTAGAGAAGTCAAGTTGATGAGACGCTTTTCACTAGCTAACTTTGGGTCAGCATTAAGCTCTCTAACAGCCCAGAAAGCTTTGTGTTCTAACTCTAATGGAAGATGGCAAGCCTTGCCATAGACCATTTTATGGGGAGACATGCCCATGGGGTTTTTGTAAGCAGTTCTATACGCCCACAAAGCATATCCTAACTTATTTGACCAGTCCTTCCTACTTCTGTTGACTGTCTTCTGGAAGATCAACTTGATCTCTCTATTGGTGAGCTCAACTTGCCCACTAGTTTGAGGATAGTACGGTGACGCAATCCTATGATTGACATCATATTGGCTAAAGCTTTTCTAAAAGCTCCATGCGTGAAGTGTGATCCTCCATCAGTCATGAGATACCTAGGTACACCAAACCTAGGGAAAATTACATCTTTGAGCATTTTCAAAGATGTTTTGTGATCAGCACTCTCAGTGGGGATTGCTTCAACCCACTTGGTCACATAATCAACAGCAACTAATATGTGAGTGTACTTGTGTGAAGAAGGAAAAGGACCCATAAAATCAAAACCCAAGCAATCAAAAGGCTCAATCACTAGTGAGTAATTCATAGGCATCTCATTCCTCCTACTAATATTACAACCTCTCTGACATTTATCACAGACTAAAACATAATTTCTAGCATCTTTAAAGAGAGTAAGCCAATAAAAACCTGATTGGAGAACCTTATGTGCGGTCCTCTCACCGGCATGATGTCCTCTGTAGGGACTATCGTGACATTGCTTGAGAATATCCTTCTGCTCGTGTTCCGGTATGCATCTTCTCACGATCCCGTCTGGACCTTCTTTGAAAAGATGTGGGTCATCCCAAAAGTAATGCCTCAAATCATGGAAGAATTTCTTCCTTTGCTGAAATGTTAAACCTGGAAGAAAATACTTTGCAACGATAAAATTAGCGTAATCTGCAAACCAAGGATCGGAAAGAGATTGTACTTTAACAACGGCAAGTTGTTCGTCTGGAACACTGTCGTTGACTGGCATGGGATCATGCGGTATATCTTCCATCCTTGAGAGATTGTCCTCTACAGGGTTGTCTGCTCCTTTTCTATCAACCATCTACAAATCAAACTTTTGAAGGAGGAGTACCCATCTGATGAGCCTTGGTTTGGCATCCTTCTTCGTCATAAGATACTTAATGGCAGCATGGTCAGTATGAATAATAACTTTAGAATCAACAATATACTGCCTAAACTTATCACAAGCAAACACTACTGCTAAGAATTCCTTCTCAGTAGTAGCATAATTCTTTTGAGCACTATCAAGGGTCTTACTAGCATAATAAATAACATTCAACTTTTTATCAACCCTTTGTCCTAAAACAGCTCCAACAGCAAAATCACTAGCATCACACATAATTTCAAAGGGCAAATTCCAATCAGGCGGTTGTACTATAGGAGCGGTTATTAAAGCTTTCTTAAGAACTTCGAAAGCCTCCTTACAATCTTCATCAAATACAAAAGGAACATCCTTCTGGAGAACATTAGTGAGGGGTCTCGAGGTCTTAGAAAAGTCTTCAATAAATCTTCTATAGAAACCAGCATGACCGAGAAAACTACGAGTACCTTTAATGTCCCTTGGATAGGGCATCCTTTCGATAGCTTCAATCTTCGCCTTGTCCACTTCAATTCCCCTCTCGGAAATCTTGTGGCCAAGCACGATCCCTTTGTTAACCATGAAGTGGCACTTTTCCCAGTTTAGAACTAAATTTGTATCCTCGCATCTCTGCAAAACTTTATTAAGATTATGGAGACAGTGGTCAAAGGAAGTTCCATAGACAGAGAAATCGTCCATGAAGACTTCCACAATCTCCTCACAGAAGCCATGAAATATTGCAGACATACATCTCTGAAAACTAGCAGGGGCATTGCATAAACCAAAAGGCATACGCCTGTAAGCATAAGTACCATAAGGACAAGTGAAAGTGGTCTTCTCTTGTTCGACAGTGTTAACATGAATTTGAGAGAAGCCAGAGTACCCGTCAAGATAGCAAAAGTGGGTGTTTTTCGACAACCTCTCAAGCATCTGATCAATGAAAGGCAGTGGGTAGTGGTCCTTTCTGGTTGCCTTGTTCAACTTCCTGTAATTGATACGTCCAAAACGTATCGATAATTTCTTCTTGCTCCATGCATGTTTTGTGTGATATTGCTATGATCTAGATACACTTTCATACATTTTTTTTCATATTTGGACTAACCTATTAACTCAGTGCACCCCAGTGCCAGTTCTTGTTTTCTGCTGTTTTTCTATTTTAGTTTTCCCCCATATAAAAAGTTCCAGAAAAATTCGGGAAAATTCATATAAAAAATCAGCGTGATGGAAGCTTCGAGAAGATCCCGGGAGGGGCCAGAGGGGAGCCAGGGGGACCCAGGCGGCCACCCGGCGCGGCCCCACCCCTGGCCGCGCCAGGGGGGAACCTGGGGCCCCTGGTCCACCTCTGGCTGCCCGCCTTCGCCTATTTATCCCCCGTCACGGGAAAACTCCAGGAGCAGAACCCTATTCCGTGAACTCGCCTCTGTTCCGCCGCCGCCGCACTTCCAAGATCGGGAGCACCAGAAGACCTCTTCCCGGCACCCTGCCGGAGGGAGGATTGACCTCCGGGAGTCTCCTCTCCACCATGGATGCTCCCCGGATGTCTCGTGAGTAGTTTTCCTTGGACCATGGGTCCATGATCAGTAGCTATGTGATGTTCTCCTCCCCTCTTTGATCTTCATTGTTTAGACCTCGTGAGATGCCCTACATGATCGAGGCACCTTTATAATATTTCTGCTATTGCTATGTTGAGTTTGATCAGATCTGATGGATTATGAGATTATGTTCAGATTGTGATAGAGTAATATATTTTGTTTTTATCTCTTATATTTTTGTTCCTAAGTAATTCTTGCATGTTCTCCGTTGCTGTTTATTGCTTTGGCCAAGTAGTAGGTAGTGACTCCTAGAGGGAGCGTTGTGCTAGATTGTGGGTTCATGCCTCCCCAATGACACGCTTGAGTGACAGAAACATGAGTCTAGGGGATGTGCTGTTGCCACAAGGGGGAAAACAACGGTGCTTGTAACCGCGGTTACAAGGATTGTTTACTTTACGCAAAGTTCTTTTTAATGCAGTTGTTTGTTGCTTTGGGTTTACACTTTGGGTGGGGCTCGCAACTTAATACCAGCGAGATGTTCTGGATAGATATCTCTAGGTGGATGATTAGTAGTAGATGCAGATGGATTTCGGTCTACTTATTTTGGCGTACTGCCCGTGCTTTTGAACCTCTTCCTTTATTTTGTAGCATAGTTAGCATTGCGGTGCGTTCATAATCCTGTCAATTGCCTTTCTGTAATTTGTTTACCTCGCATAGCAATTTTTATCGTCTTTTGGGAGAGAGACATCACTAGCGAACATCACGTATCCCGGTCCATATCCTCATTATTGTTTCCAAGCTATATTTACTTTTCTGCATTTACTTTCAAGTTGCTATCATTATCCCTTGCGTTTTATCATTTGTGAACAACAAGACCGGAGAGATTGACAACCTCTCTGAACTTCGTTGGGAACAAAGTTATCTGTGTCTGTGTGCAGGTCCGCGTCAGTAGCGCCGCTGATACCTACTTATCATCTCTAGAGTCCTACTGGAGACAAACCTTGGTTTCTTCACCGAGGGAAAACTCGCTGCTGTACTGCATCACGCCTTCCACTTGGGGCTCACCAACGAAGGGCGAGAAGCCAATAAGCAAGAGTATTTCTGGCGCCGTTGCCGGGGACTCCAAGTGCTAAGATAGGGGAGTTGCACACTACCCTTTACCTTTGTTTTTTAGTCTTGTTAGTTTACCTTTCAGTTTTTATCTTTGTGTCTTTTATCAAAAACTACAAAAAAATCTGCCACACTTGCTGCTACTATGGGTTCCACTGAAAACACCAAGTTGTGTGACTTCACTAGTCAAAACAATCAAGACTTTATCTGCACTCCCATTGCCACACCTGCCACTTCAGCTACCTCTTATGAAATTAAACCTTCTTTGCTAAACCTTGTTATGAGCGATCAATTCTCTGGTGCTGGAGATGATGCTGCTTTACACTTGAATAATTTTGTTGAATTATGTGATATGCAAAATTATAAAGAAGTAGAAGGTGATGTTGTTAATCTCAAGCTCTTTCCTTTCTCTTTAAGGGAGACGCTAAAATCTGGTTTCAATCTTTCCCTAGAAATAGCATAGATTCTTGGGATAAGTGCAAAGATGCTTTTATAGGGAAGTACTACCCTCCTGCTAAGATTATCCAATTGAGGAGTAATATTATGAATTTTAAGCAATTGGATAATGAACACGTTGCCCAAGCTTGGGAACGAATGAAATCTCTTGTTAAGAAATGCCCTACACATGGTTTGACTACTTGGATGGTTATCCAGAATTTTTATGCAGGCTTGAACTTTACCTCGCGGAACCTGTTAGATTCGGCCGCGGGAGGAACCTTTATGTCAACTACCCTTGGCGCTGCCACGAAGCTTCTCGATGAGATGATGACCAATTATTCCCAATGGCACACCGAACGCGCTCCAACATGTAGGAAGGTAAATTCTGTCGAGGAAATTACCTCCCTCAGTGAAAAAGTTCACTTGATTATGTCTCTACTTACCAAGCAACCCTCTATTGATCCTCATGATGTTCCTTTAAATTATTTGGTTGCTCAAGAACAAGTAGATGTGAACTTTATTGCTAGAAACAACTTCAACAACAATGCTTATAGGGTAAATTTTGCTAGCAATCCTAGACCGTTCCCATCCAACTATGGGAACAACAAAACTTACCCTAGCAACAAGAACCCCTCTTCTGAATTAGAAAGCATGCTTAGAGACTTTATCACTACCTAAAAAGCCTTCAACAAAAATGTAGAAGAGAAATTAGCTAAAATAGATAATCTCTCTTTGAAGGTAGAAAGCTTAGCCCTTGATATTGAGATGCTTAAAATTAGAACCTCCCCCCTTGAGGAGAATAAGGCCACTCCTATTAATGCTATCCAGTTGCAAATCAATGAAAATATTAGGATGATGGCTAAACTCAAAGAAAGATGGGCTAGAGAAAAAGAGGAAGAGGATAGAATTAAGAGCCTTCCTACACACCACACAGTTGCCACTATCCAAATTGTTGAGGACACCCAAACTATTAGCACCCAATGCACCCCTAGTCCCGTTGGACCTATTAATGGTGATGCTAATACCTCAGCCGTAGAGAAAGAAACTCCTATGAACATAGAGGGTTTCAAACAAGTGAGCCTAGATGACACTACTACCACCTTTGATAGTAGTGACATTGATTTTGATAGTTGTACCCTCTCAGAAGTTATTAGCTTGCTACACAAAATGTCTAGAGACCCCCACACTAGCACACTTAATCTTGCCTTCACGGAGCATATCACAAATGCTCTCATCAAAGCTAGAGAGGAGAAGCTTAGAGTATAAGCCTCCATACCTAGGAAGCTAGATGATGGTTGGGACCCTATGATCAAAATTAAATCGAATAACTTATCTTGCTATGCTTTATGTGATGTTGGAGCTAGTACCTCTATTATGCCCAAAAGAATATTTGATATGTTTGAATTGAAGCCTTTTGAGCCTTGTTCTTTTGGTGTTCGTCTTGTTGATTCTTCCATAAAGAAACCTTTGGGGAAGATCGACGATGTTCTTATCATTGTCAATGACAACTATGTTCCCGTTGATTTTATTGTTATGGATATAGAGTGTGAACCTTTGTGTCCAATTATTTTGGGACGTCCTTTTCTTCGCACTGTTGGTGCGGTTATTGACATGAAAGAGGGGAATATAAAATTACAATTTCCATTCAAAAAGGGGATGGAACATTTACCTAGAAAGAAAATCAAGTTACCTTTTGAGTCAGTTACACGGGCTAGTTATTCTCTTTCTCTTGATAAAACTTGATTCTTCTTTTTGCATCATGCCTAGCTAATGGCTTTAAAGAAGCGCTTTCAGGAGGCAGCCCGCAACGAATTTAAGTTTTTCTTTTTGCTTTTGTTGTGTCTTGATGATTGTTACTTCTGTAGCAACATCATTGTATCTTTATTTTTCAACTTTGTGCCAAGTTATAGCCTCTTACGGCAAGGGAAGTAAAAGTTGTGACATGCTGTCCAGAAAACAGATTCTGTCCTCGTGACCAGAAAAATTCCATAAAAATCCCAGTTCATCTTTTTGAGCTGAAATTTTTACACAGTATGCTCTATACAATTACGAAACTTCCGTATGTTCTGAGTTTTTTGATTTGAGTTGAAGAAGTGCCCCCAAAAAATTCTTTACTATCTGCTGTTCTGTTTTTCACAGATTCTGCCACGTTTTGTCTCTCCCAACTTTTGCAAACCTTAAGCTTGCTTTTTCTTTGCAAAAAACTTTTTGGCACTCTTGAGAAACAGTAGATCTTCAAGAATATCTTTATATCCAGTGGGTAAGAAAAAATTATTTATTAAGGGTACTAACCTCTCTAATCAGCTTATAATGAGTTGTGTATGAAGGGAGTTTTCAAGTGTGCGATAGAAGATGATGAAAGAAGATCCAGGAGTGTCAAGCGCTCAAGCTTGGGGATGCCCCCATGCATCCCCAATAAATATTCAAGGAGACTCAAGCGTCTAAGCTTGGGGATGCCCCCGTGCATCCCCTTCTCCATCAACAATCATCAGTTCGTCCTTCGTCTCACTATATTTTTATCACTTCATGTGTTATGTGCTATGCTTAGAGCGTCTCGCTCTTAGGTTTTGTTTTTAGTTTTCTTTAGCTTTGCTTGCTGTTCATAAAAAGTTAGATCCTTTCTTACTTTGTGTGGGAGAGAAACACGCTCCACTTTCAAAAACTAGAACACATCATAGGATTCTTCATGCCTATCTCTTTGCTGTTGTGTGTTCTTTATCTTTCCATAGCTACTGCCATGTTTAGTTTTAGTCTTAGTTTGTATTTAGCAAGAGCCTTGGCTTTTGTTTAGTTTGTTTCTGGAACTCATTTTAGTTTTCATGTTTATCTTGTTAAGAGAGTTGGTTGTTGCACTGAGTTGTGTCTTGTCTTGAAAGTAGGTAATTGAGGTTGCTATTTAATTTTAGTCTTGGAATAGTTTTGAGGTATTGTTGTGAGTAATGTTTGGACTTTTGGTGTCAAGAGCTCTTGCCTATTAGTGATAGGTGTCGTATTTTGGGAAATCCGTGTTTATTTTCAAAACCTACAAACTAGTTGAGAACTCTAGTTACTAGATGGATCACTACTCTTCTGTTGGGTCGAATATTAGAGTACACTCACGTACCATGAGTCGAGGATGCGCAAGGATAACCAAACCCCCATACACTCCTCCTCGGGGTACTTGTCTCTTTGTGAACCTCCTTATTAGATTGAGAGTTACCGATAATAAGTGCATGAGTTCTTTGGACTAATGTAAGTATTGAGAGTTGACACTTCCACCTTCCCATATTTTGCTAGCCTTTCCCGTGCCGTGCATTGCCTTCTTCTCACTCCGAGAGTTGGTGTCCACCTTCGCCGGTACATCCAAACCCTTGGCATGATACGCTCTGTCATCATAAGCCTCCCTTTATCCTTCCTCAAAACAGCCACCATACCTACCTATCAAGGCATTTCCATAGCCTTTCCGAGTTACATTGCCATGCAACTTCCACCTCTTCATGACTTGATCTTCATGTCATACATGTTCCTGCTACACTGGCAGCGACATACATTGCATACATCATGTTAGTTACATCTTCTTTATGATTTTGAGTACCTTTTAAAGTGTGAAAGATTTCCTTTATCTTCTTGTAAAATAGAGTGTTGCCCTTAAGTGAGGAAAAGATCCCAAAGTGGACACAATAAAAGATCCCAAAGAGGACAAATGAGAGTTAAATAGAAAGAGCCATTGAGGCCACCAAAAAAATACAAAAAATAGAAAAAAGAGAAAAAGAAATAAAAAGAGAGAAAGGGGCAACACTACTATCCTTTTGAGAGATCCACACTAGTACTCCCTTTATATCCTTGTACTCCATAGAGATGATCTTTATGCATATAGTTTGGAGAGCTTGTTAGCTCGTATGTGCATCCGTTGCATGGCAATCCCTACTCCTCACATCATATCTATCATTTGGCATCTCTTTCCTATGATTGTCCTCATTGATGTGAGTCTTTCTCATCCTTTTTGTCTTCCTCCTCCACCATATTTCTTTCTTTTCCATCCTAAGTGTCAACTCTCGTGCTTACGCTCATCCATTGCATGAGTGCTCAAAATATCGAAAAGGAGTGGATCAAATTGACTTGTACCTGGCTAGTGGTCTGGGGATGAGTCAAGATAAGATTCCAAGGAAGACCAAGTCTGAAACTTTAGTAGATTGAGTTCTCAACACAAAAATACTTTTTTCTCTCGTATTCCCTATCCCCCTTCTTGCACGCAAACACCATTTGGAGACATTCGAGTCACGGACAACGAGAGCTCTTGCACCTTTTGTTCTTTTGTTACTTGTATCAATGCTAATATAGACTCTTGCATGTTATGACTTGAATTGAATCTCTAACCTTGATTGCTTTACTTTTCAAAGTCCTTTTATGGTTGCTAGCATGTCACCACAGAAATAATACTTGTTATCATTTACCTACTCGAGGACGAGCAGGAATTAAGCTTGGGGATGTTGATACGTCCAAAACGTATCGATAATTTCTGCTTGCTCCATGCATGTTTTGTGTGATATTTCTATGATCTAGATACACTTTCATACATTTTTATCATATTTGGACTAACCTATTAACTCAGTGCACCCCAGAGTCAGTTCCTATTTTCTGCTGTTTTTCTATTTCAGTTTTCCCCCATATAAAAAGTGCCAGAAAAATTAGGGAAAATTCAGATAAAAAATCAGCGTGACGGAAGCTTCGAGAAGAGCCCGGGAGGGGCCAAGGGGAGCCAGGGGGGCCCAGACGGCCACCCGGCGCGGCCCCTCCCCTGGCCGCGCCAGGGGGGCGCCTAGGGCCCCTGGTCCACCTCTGGCTTCCCCCCTTCGCCTATTTATCCCCCGTCACGGGAAAACTCCAGGAGCAGAACCCTATTCCGCGAACTCGCCTCTGTTCCGCCTCCGCCGCGCTTCCAAGATCGGGAGCACCAGAAGACCTCTTCCCGGCACCGTGCCGGAGGGAGGATTGACCTCCGGGAGTCTCCTCTCCACCATGGATGCTCCCCGGATGTCTCGTGAGTAGTTTTCCTTGGACCATGGGTCCGTGATCAGTAGCTATGTGATGTTCTCCTCCCCTCTTTGATCTTCATTGTTTAGACCTCGTGAGCTTCCCTACATGATCGAGGCACCTTTGTAATATTTCTGCTATTGCTATGTTGAGTTTGATCGGATCTGATGGATTATGAGATTATGTTCAGATTGTGATAGAGTAATATATTTGGTTTTTATCTCTTATATTTTTGTTCCTAAGTAATTCTTGCATGTTCTCCATTGCTGTTTATTGATTTTGTGAAGTAGTAGGTAGTGACTCCAGGAGGGAGCGTTGTGCTAGATTGTGGGTTCATGCCTCCCCAATGACACGCTTGAGTGATAGAAACATGAGTCTAGGGGATGTGCTGTTGCCACAAGGGGGAAAACAACGGTACTTGTAACCGCGGTTACAAGGATTGTTTACTTTACGCAAAGTTCTTTTTAATGCAGTTGTCTGTTGCTTTGGGTTTACACTTTGGGTGGGGCTCGCAACTTAATAACAGCGAGATGTTCTGGATAGATATCTCAAGGTGGATGATTAGTAGTAGATGCAAATGGATTTCGGTCTACTTATTTTGGCATACTGCCCGTGCTTTTTAACCTCTTCCTTTCTTTTGTAGCATAGTTAGCATTGCGGTGCGTTCATAATCCTGTCAATTGCCTTTCTGTAATTTGTTTACCTCGCATAGCAATTTTTATCGTCTTTTGGGAGAGAGACATCACTAGCGAACATCACGTATCCCGGTCCATATCCTCATTATTGTTTCCAAGCTATATTTACTTTTCCAAATTTACTTTCAAGTTGCTATCATTATCCCTTGCGTTTTATCATTTGTGAACAACAAGACCTGAGAGATTGACAACCTCTCTGAACTTCGTTCGGAAGAAAGTTATCTGTGTCTGTGTGCAGGTCCGCGTCAGTAGCGCCCCTGACACCTACTTATCATCTCTGGAGTCCTACTGGAGACAAACCTTGGTATCTTCACTGAGGGAAAAATCGCTGCTGTACTGCATCACACCTTCCACTTGGGGCTAACCAACGAAGGGCAAGAAGCCAATAAGCAGTAATCAATACCCATTCTATATCCAATAATAATTCTCTGAGGTATTAGTTCATTCTTATCATTAGGGACTACAGTTGTCCCTCCTTTCTTAGGAACATAATGAACTGGACTTACCCACTTACTATCGGCTATAGGGTAGATAATACCTGCGGCTAGAAGCTTGAGGATTTCGGTCCTCACAACATCCATCATCTTTGGGTTCAACTGTCGTTGATGGTCAACAACAGGTTTAGCATCGGGCTCGAGGTTGATAGTATGTTGATAGATAGATGGACTAATTCCCTTAAGGTCATCAAGGGTATAGCCAATTGCACCACGGTGTTGACGAAGTACTTCCAATAATCGCTCTTCTTCATATCCTGAAAGGTTAGAGTTGATAATAACATGATATACTTTCTTTTCATCTAAATAAGCATACTTGAGCGTATCGGGAAGAGGTTTGAGATCAAACACAGGATCTTCTTTTGGTTTGGATAGAATTCCTAAAGGTTCAACCGGAAGGTTGTGCTTCAGGATAGCAGGTTGTCTCAAGAAGATTTCATTAATTTCATTTCTTTCCTGCATATGAGTATCATTCTCGTGGTCCTCCATGTATTGCTGCAAAGGATCATTAGGGGGAATAGCAATAGAAGCAATACTTTCAATAATTTTATCATCATTAGGTAATTCAGTACCACGAGGCTGCTTGGAAATCTTAGAAAAGTTAAATTCATATGGCTCACCATTGAATTCAACAGAAACTTTACCTTTCTTGCAATCTATAATAGCTCCACAAGTTCTGAGAAAAGGTCTACCAAAAATAATAGGACAAAAACTATCCTGTACTGAACCAAGTACAAGAAAGTCGGTAGGATACCTTACCTTTCCACATAGGACTTCAACATCTCTCACAATCCCAATAGGAGAGATAGTAGCTTTGTTTGCAAGATGAATAGTAACATCAATCTCTTCAAGTTCACAGGGTGAAATCTCACTCATGATCTCTTGATAAAGCGAATAAGGAATCGCGCTAGCACTTGATCCCAGATCGCATAGCCCGTAATAATTGTGATCTCCTATTTTAACAGATACAACTGGTGTACCTGAAATTGGGCTTTTATTCTTGGCTATGACAATGTTAGTTGAAACAACACAAAAATTTATAATAGAATCTGAAACATCGTTAGTAACTAAATCTTTAACCATAGAAACTTGAGGATCGACTCTGATCTGGTCCTCAGGTTCGCCTGTTCTTCTCTCACTTTTATTTATGATGCCTGTCACAAAAGAGTGCTCCCTTATTCTTGAAGGAAAAGGGGGGTGTTCATATATAACTGCATGCAAAATGGGATCAGCAACGTGAATATCAATAGGTACTTCTTTGAAAGGCTTATGGTACTGATCCTTCTTCATCTTAGAAGAATCAATATGAGAGGCAAAGTTCTTACAAAAATCAATCATTAGATGGGAATCCAGACCAATCTTAGAGCAAAAGGTATTAAAATAATCAGTTTTCACATAGCTCTCAATATAATCATGCTCACAATTTATAGCAGGTTCAATACCTTTATCGATTTCCCAATCTTCAGTATTCTTCTGGATCCTTTCGATGAGATCCCATCTTTCTTCCATGCTCTTTGTCTGAAATACCCCGCTAGAGGAGGTATCCAGCCTTTCCTTATCCTGACGAGAAAGCATGGCATAAAAATTTGTAAGTATAATATCTTTGGGGAGCTTATGGATAGGACATTTAAACATTAGGGATTTAAGCCTCCCCCAAGCTTGAGCGATGCTCTCTCCGTTGCGAGACCTAAAGTTATAGATGTAATTCCTGTCTCGATAAACTTCATGAAGAGGGTAAAACTTTGTATAAAAGAGAGACATAAGCTTTTTCCAATTAAGAGAATGTGAGTTATCGAGGAGTTTATACCAATCTGAAGCTTTGCCTGTAAGTGATACGGAGAATAATTTCTTCATAACGAACTCCAGTGACACACCTGCAAGCTTGAATAATGAACAAAGTTGTGATAAATATAGCAAGTGTTCACCTGGATGCCTGTCTCCTGCATAGCGATTAGATAGAACATAATGGATAATACCAGATGATATCTTATAAGGCACAATTTCAGCAGGGTCAGGAGTAACTACCTTAGTTGCGGGGCGGTCCCCAAGAACAACGATCCAAGAGTAGGAATTTCCATAAGGACAAAAGCAGCAACAGCAAAACTAAAACAGAAATATAAAAACTTCCTTACCGACTTCACTTACTAATAGTGCTACACTCCCCTGCAACGGCGCCAGAAAACATAGCTTGATGACCCTCAACGTAGAGGGATCTATTGCAGTGTTTTCGATAAGTAAGAGTGTCGAACCCAACGAGGAGCAGAAGGTAGTAGCAAGTGACTTTGGTAAGGAGGTAGCTGCAAACACTGAAAGATAACTTTTTAGGGATTTTCTTGATATAAGTGACAGGATAGTAAAAACTAGCAAAGTAAAAGATACTGGATAGTAAAGAGTGGCCCAATCCTTTCTGAGCAAAGGAGAGGCCTGGCAACTGAACTTATAAAAGCTAAAGTGTTCTTGAGAACACACGGGAGAGGTAGTCATGTGCTTTCGCCATATTCGGTATCGGTACTATGTGCTGTGTTGATAAGTGTTGAGTGGGTGGATATATGCTAGTACACCCTCTAGACTAAGATGAGTGTACTCTTATGATTAAACACCTTTCAAGCATCCGCAAATATAAGGTAGTAATTAAGGCAAAAGCCTAACGATAGCAATACGATCGGTGATCCATTGTTCCCTTGTGCAAAAGCGTGCAAACTGGGGTTCAGGTTTCTGTCACTCCGGCAACCCACTGTAAGCATTCTTTATACACAATGTATCCCCCTAGGTCCTTGATAAGGCGAAGTGTTGAGTGTTCGACTCACACAACACCACTAGGAAAATAACAACACAACTTAAATATCAACCAACACATATTACTTCAACATCATATGACTACTAACAACTAGACTTCTCCCATGTCCTCAAGAACTAAAGTAACTACTCACAAGACATAAAAGAGATCATGATCAGTGGGGATAAATAGATGATAAACAATCTGAAAACAATAATATTTCTCCAACAAAACTCAATAGCATTCACCACAAAGTAGTAATCAACACCGATAGAGTAGAGAGGATAGATAGTACGGATTACAACGCGAGTTGCAATTGTGAGATAAGATTGGATGAAGATGGAGATGGTGCTGATGATGGGGATGATGTTCATGATGATCTCGATGATGCCTGTGACGATGGTGATGACGATGGAGACGATCTCCCCTTCCGGGAGGTGATCTCCCCGGCGGAATCTGCCCGCCAGAGATGGCTTTTCTTCTCTGTAGGTTTCCGCCACGGAGCGGCGGCGGAACTCCGGAAATTATCCCCTTTTTTTGGTTTTTGGACGACGAGGAGTATATAGGCCAGAGGGGGGAGCCGGGAGTGGCCCCGGGGGTCCAGGCGCCCTCCCGGCGCGACCAAGGGTGGGGCCGCGCCAGGTGGCCGCCTGGGCACCTTGTGGCCCCCCTCTGGTCGCTCTTTTGCGTGTCTTCGTGATCCTACTGGAAAACAACCTCCGTCGATTTTCAGGTGATTTGGAGGTGTTCTTCTTCAGCAACTCAGCGTCCACTTTTTACCGCTGAATCCTGCGTCTACTGCTTCGGCACCGGAAAGTTGCAAACTTTGTAAAAGAAGCCAAAACAACATAAGGATAGCATCATATCATGAAATATATCAATGAATAAGAAATAATTACTATATAAAATAGTGATGCATTTTGGACGTATCAGTGGCCGCCTGGGCACCTGGTGCTGGCCCCCCGGCCCTCCTTCGGGGTTCCGGAAGCTTCCGTAGCGCTGATTTTTTACCCGATTTCCTGAATTTTTGGAGCACTTTTAATATAGGGGAGACCTGGAACAAAAAAAAACAGCAGAAAACAGAAACTGACACTGGGGTGCACTGAGTTAATAGGTTAGTCCAAATATGATCAAAAGTGTATGAAAGTGTATCTAGATCATAGCAATATCACACAAAACATGCATGGAGCAAGCAGAAATTATCGATACGTTTGGGACGTATCAACATCCCCAAGCTTAATTCCTGATCGTCCTCGAGTAGGTAAATGATAACAAGCATAATTTCTGTGGTGACATGCTAGCAACCATATAAGAACTTTGAAAAGTAAAGAAATCAAGGCATGTGATTCAATTCAAGTCATAACATGAAAGAGTCTATATTAGCATTGAAACAAGTAACAAAAGAACATTAGGCGCAAGATCTCTCGCTGTTCGTGACTCGAATGTCTCCAAATGGTGTTTGCGTGCAAGAAGGGGGATATGGAATACGAGAAAAAAGTATATTTGTTGAGAATTCAATCTACTAAAGTTTCACACTTGGTCTTCTTTGGAATCTTATCTTGACACGTCCCCAGACCACTAGTCCGGTACAAGTCAATTTGATCCACTCCTTTTCGATATTTTAAGAACTCATGCAATGGATGAGCATAAGCACGAGAGTTGACACTTAGAATGGAAAAGAGATAAATATGGTGGAGGAGGAGGGCAAAAAGGGTGAGAAAGGCTCACATCAATGAGGACAATCATAGGGGAGAAGGCCAAACGATAGATATGATGTGAGGAGTAGGGATTGCCATGCAACAGATGAACATATGAGCTAGAAAGCTCTCCAATGGAACTAGTAGGGGTGCATCTAACTTGCTCGCTCATGAAGACCTAGAGCTCTTTTGAGGAGGCTCATCCTTGGAATATGCAAGCCAAGTTCTATAGTGTGAAGGTCCCCACATACCTATATGCATGAATGATCATCTCTATGTAGTACAAGGATAAGAAGGAGTACTAGTGTGGATCTTTCAAAAGGATAGTAGTGTTGCCCCTTTCTCTCTTTTTATTTCTTTTTCTCCTTTTTCTATTTTTTTCTATTTTTTGGTGGCCTCAATGGCTCTTTCTATTTAACTCTCATTTGTCCTCTTTGGGATCTTTTATTTTGTCCACTTTGGGATCTTTTCCTCACTTAAGGGCAACACTCTAATTTACAACAGGGTTTAGAAGATCTTTCACACTTTACAAGGTACTCAAATCATAAAGAAGATGTAGCTATCATGATGTATGCAATGTATGCCTCTGTCAGTGTAGAAGGAACATGTATGACATAAAGATCAAGTCATGAAGAGGTGGATGTTGCATGGCAATATATCTCGGAAAGGCTATGGAAATGCCTTGATAGGTAGGTATGGTGGCTGTTTTGAGGAAGGATATAAGGAGGTTTATGATGACAGAGCGTATCATGCCGAGGGTTTTGATGTACCGACAAAGGTGGACGGACACTCTCGGAGTGAGAAGAAAGCAATGCACGGCACGGGAGAGGCTAGCAAATATGAGGAGGTGGAAGTGTCAACTTTCAATACTTACATTAGTCCGAAGAACTCATGCACTTATTATCGGTAAATCTCAATCTAATAAGGAGGTTCATAAAGAGACAAGTACCCCGAGGAGGAGTGTATGGGGGTTTGGTTATCCTTGCGCATCCTCGACTCATGGTACGTGAGTGTACTCTAATATCCGATCCCTCCAAAGATTAGCGATCCATCTAGTATCTAGAGTTCTCAACTAGTTTTTGTAGGTTTTGAAAATACACACGGATTTCCCAAAATACGACACCTATCACTATTAGGCTAGAGCTCTTGACACCAAAAGTTGAAACATTACTCACATCAATACCTCAAAACTACTGCAAGTTACTACAAAAATTAAATAGCAACCTCAATTACCTACTTTCAAGACAAGACACAACTCAGTGCAACAACCAACTCTCTTAACAAGATAAACATGAAAACTAAAGACAGTTCCAGCAACAAACTAAACAAATGCCAAGGCTCTTGCTAAATGCAAACTAAAACTAAAACTAAACATGGCAGTAGCTACGAAAAGATAAAGAACACACAACAACAAAAAGATAAGCATGCAAAATCCTATGATGTGTTCTAGATTGGAGTGGAGCGTGTTTCTCTCCCACACAAAGTAATACGGGGTCTAACTTGTTATGAACAGGAAGCAAAGCTAAATAAAACTAAAAATAAAACCTAAGAGCGAGACGCTCCAAGCGTAGCACATAAGGCATGAAGTGATAAAAATATAGTGAGACGAAGGACGAATTGATGATTGTTGATGGAGAAGGGGATGCACGGGGGCATCCACAAGCTTAGACGCTTGAGTCTCCTTGAATATTTATTGGGGATGCATGGGGGCATCCCCAAACTTGAGCGCTTAACACTCCCGGATCTTCTTTCATCATCTTCCATCGCACACTTGAAAACCCCCTTCATACATAACTCATCATAAGCTGATTAGAAAGGTTAGTACCCTTAAGAAAACAATTTTCCCCACTGGATATAAAGATATTATTGAAGAGCTATTGTTTATTAAGATTGCCAAAAGGTTTTTGCAAAGAAAAATCAAGCTTAAGGTTTGCAAAAGTAAGGAGAGACAAAACGTGGCAGAATCTGTGAAAAACAAAACAACAGGTAGTAGAGAATTTTTTCGTGGTACTTCTGCAACTAAAATCAAAAAATTAAGAACATACGAGAGTTTAACAATTGTATAGAGCATGCTGTGTAAAAATTGCAGCTAAAAAAGATGAACTGGTGATTTGATCCGATTTTTTCCGTCAAGAAGACAAAATCTGTTTTCTGGACAGCATGTCACAACTTTTGCTTCCCTTATCATAAGGGGCTATAACTTGGCACAAAGCTTGAAAATAAAGATACAATGATGTTGATACAGTAATAACACTCATCAATACCACTAAAAATAGAAGTAAAAACATCTTGGGTTGCCTCCCAACAAGCGCTTTCTTTTACGCCTTTAAGCTAGGCATAAGGAAAAAGAAGAATCAACGGTCTCCAAGATCGTCAGAATCATAAAAACCTTCAAATTGATTTTCAATAAGCTCATTCTTATTCTTCCTAGGAAAGAGGTACTTACCTTTTGCCTTACCGCGTAAGCGTATGTGCCCGTTACCAATATCAATGAAGCCTTTCATAGCTCGGAGGAAGTCCCTTCCAAGCACGATGTTACTTTGGTTTGGCTCCATGATGAAGAAATCCATCGGTGCAATCCTATGAAGGAATTCAACTTGGAATTCTTTTACCTTTCCTTTAACCTCTACAATATCTCCATTAGCTTGTTCATGATAAGATGGCAATTTATCTATATCTATTTTCAAAGAATCATAAACTAATTTTGGCATAGTAGAAACCATGGATCCAATGTCACAAAAACCAAGGAAGTCTTGGTTAGAGATGCTAATCCTAACAAAGGGTTCCCAATCATCATCTATCTCCAACATTTCTTTCTTGTTGGACTTAAGTTCTTCTACCTTCCTCAAGTCTAGAGCATCCATCCTCTTTCCAATAGTGGCCAGTCTATCTACAACAGTATCAATACTACGATCATAAACAAAATAACTAGATAGACTATGCATAATATCAAGAGCTCTAGCTTCATCACACTCTAAAAAGTCTCCTTCAGCTATAATATCAAGAGAGTGTTTACACCACTTAAAAAGACCATGGTAGAAATTCCTAAGCATAATTTATAGGTATCCAAGGCATAATTCTTTTATGTGCTTCAGAAATTCTGTCCCATGCCTTCTTCTTATTTTCTCCATCCCTTTGACGGAAATCGAGAACTTCTGATTCCCGCAAAGCACCAAGTCCTAACATGTTAATCTAAACTAGGGGGACAACTAACAACAAGATATATTTTTTTTTTGTGATTTTTGATATAAGACACAAAGATAAAAACTGGAAGGTAAACTAACAAGACTAAAAAGTAAAGGTAAAAGGTAGTGGGAAACTCCCCTATCTTATCACTCGGAGTCCCCAGCAACGGCGCTAGAAATTTGCTTGATACGCGAGAGATGATAATTGCTTCTCGCCCTTCGTTGGTTACCCCAAGTGGAAGGTGAGATGCAGCGTAGTAGCAAGTATCCCTCGGTGAAGATACCGAGGTTGAGTATCGACCAGTAGGACTCCGGAAATGATAAGTAGGTGTCAGCGGCGCAACTGACATGGACCTACACACAGACACAAATAACTTTTCTCCCAACGAAGTTCAGAGAGGTTGTCAATCTCTTTGGTCTTGTTGTTTACAAAGGATAAAAATCAAGGGATAATGATAATGAAAGTAACTGAAAGTAAAAGCAGAAAAGTAAATAAGCGTGTAAACAGTGATGAGAATATGGACCGGGTCCCGTGATGTTCACTAGTGATGTCTCTCTCCCAAAAGACGATAAAACTGCTATGCGAGGTAAACAAATTACAGATCGACAATTGACAGGATTATAAATGCACCGCAATGCTAACTATGCTACAAAAGAAAGGAAGAGGCTCAAAAGCATGGGCAGTACGCACAAAATAAGTAGACCGAAATCCAACTGCATGTACCACTAATCATCCACCTTGAGATATCTATCCAGAACATCTCGCTGGTATTAAGTTGCGAGCCCCACCCAAAGTGTAAACCCAAAGCAACAGACAACTGCATTAAAAAGCACTTTGCGTAAAGGAAACAATCGTTGCAATCGCGGTTACAAGCACCGATGTTTTCCCCCATGTGGCAACAACACATCCCCTAGACTCATGTTTCTGTCACTCAAGCATGTCATCAGGGGGCATGAACCCACAATCGAGCATAACGTTCCCTATTGGAGTTACTACCTACTACTTGGCCAAAGCAATAAACATCAATGGAGAACATGCAAGAATTACTTAGGAACAAAAATATAAAAGATAAGAACCAAATATAGTACTCTATCACAATCTGAACATAATCTCATAATCCATCAGATCCCATCAAACTCAGCATAGCAACAACAGATAGATTACATATGTGCTCGATCATGTAGGGAAGCTCACGGGGTCTAAACCATGAAGAACAAAGAGGGGAGGAGAACATCACATAGCTACTGATCACGAACCCATGGTCCAAAGGAAACTACTCACGGCACATCCGGGAAGCGTCCATGGTGAAGGGGAAGCTCCCGGAGGTCGATCCTCCCTCCGGCAGGGTGCCGGGAAGAAGTCTGCTGGCGCTCCCGATATTGGAAGCGCGGAGGCAGCGGAACAGAGGCGAGATCGCGAAAATGGATTCTCTTCTCGGAAGTTTCATGTCACGGGGAATATATAGGCGAAGGGGGAAGCCAGGGGGCCATCAGGAGTCCAGGCGCCCCCCCTGGCACGACCAAGCCCTAGGCCGCGCCAGGTGGCCGCCTGGGCACCTTGTGGTGCCCCCCGGCCCTCCTTCGGGGTTCCGGAAGGTTCTGATGTGCTGCTTTTTTATCCGATTTTACAGAATTTTTGGAGCACTTTTAATATGGGGGAAACCTGGAACAAAAAAAAAAGAAAACTTAAACTGAAACTGGGGTGCACTGAATTAATAGGTTAGTCCAAATATGATCAAAAGTGTATGAAAGTGTATCTAGATCATAGTAATATCACACAAAACATGCATGGAGTAAGCAGAAATTATCGATACGTTTGGGACGTATCAATTGACAACCTCTCTGACTCGTTGGGAGCAAAGTTATTGTCATCTGTGTGAAGGTCCAGGTCAAGTAAGCAACCTCTGGGTTGTAAACGACGCCATTGTTTTCTTGACACCTTCTTCTTCATTCATGGATTCCTACGGGAGACATAACCCTATACTCTCAAGTTAGGGGAAATTTTACACTGTCTACATCTCAACCTTCCACTTGGGGTAACCAACGGGGAGTGTCGACAAGACACCATCAAGCAAATTTCTTGCGCCGTTGCCGGGGACTCTAGCCTACAAGATAGGGGAATTGCACACTATCTTTTACCTTTGCTTTTTGATGACCCTCAACTGTAGGGGATCGATTGTAGCGTTTTCGATAAATAAGAGTGTCGAACCCAACGAGGAGCAGAAGGTATTGGTAAGCGACTTTGGCAAAGAAATAACTGCAGGCACCGGAAGATAACTTTTTAGGGGTTTTCGGTATAAGCAACACGAAAGTAAAAACAAGAAAAGTAAAAGGTGCTGAGGAGCAACAAGTGGCCCAATCCTTTTGAGCAAAGGATAATCCTAGCAACTAAACTTTAAATGCTAAATTGTTCTTGAGGACACACGAGAGAGGTAATTACGTGCTTTCTCCATACTCCGTATCGATACTATGTTCTGTGTTGATAAGTGTTGAGTGGATGGATCTATGCTAGTACACATTCTAGTCTAAGATGAGTGCACCCTTATGATTAAACACCTTGCAAGAATCCGCAAATACAAGGTAGTAATTAAGGCAAAAGCCTAACTACAACAATACGATCAGGGACCCATTATTCCCTTGTGCAAAAGCATGCAAACTGTGGTTCAGGTTTCTGTCACTCCGGCAACCCACCCTAATCATTATTTATACAAAATGCATTCCCCTAGGTCCTTATTAAGGCGAAGTGTTGAGTGTTCGACTCACACAACATAGATCAATTCAACATCATATGACTACTAGCAACTAGACTTCTCCCATGTCCTCAAGAACTACAATAACTACCCACAAGACATAAAAGAGATCATGATCAGTGGGGATAAATAGATGATAAACAATCTGGACATAATAATATTTGTCCAACAAAACTCAATAGCATTCACCACAAGGTAGTAATCAATACCGATATAGTAGAGATGATAGATAGTACGGATTACAACACAAGTTGCAATTGTGAGATGAGATAAGATGGTGCTGGAGATGGTGCTGATGTTGGGGATGATGTTGATGATGATCTCGATGATGCCCGTGACAATGGTGATGACGATAGCGATGATCTCCCCTTCCGGGAGGTGTTCTCCCCGGCGGAATCTGCCTGCCGGAGATGTCTTTTCTTCTCTTTAGGTTTCCTCTATGGATCGGTGGCGGAACTCGCGAAACTCCTCATCTTTTAGGGTTTTCGGGTGATGATGGATAAATAGGCCAGAGGGGGAGACTGGGGTGGCCCCAGGGGTCCAGGCGACCACCCGACGCGGCCAGGGGTGGGGCCGCGCGAGGGGGGGGGGGCGCCTGGGCTCCTGGTAGCCACCCTATGGTTCCCGTTTTACGTGTACCCGTCATTCTTCTGGAAAACAACCTCCGTTGATTTTCAGGTAATTCGGAGGTCTTCTGATTCAGCAACTCTGCGTCCACTTTTTACCGCTGAATCCTGCGTCTGCTGCTTTGGCATCCGAAAGTTGCAAACTTTGTAAAATAGGCCAAAACAACATAAGAATAGCATCATAACATGAAATATATCAATGAATAAGGGTGAATTACGATATGAAATAGTGACGCATTTTGGACGTATCAACTCCCCCAAGCTTAGACCTCGCTTGTCCCCAAGAGAATACTGAGCTCGGTAAACCTGTCCACAAGTTTAGAGAGTGAAGCGTCAATAAATAGAATACGAACAAGAAGAATCATGATTTATTCACGAAACTCAAGCATCCTCAACAGCAACCTCAACTCATAAGGTCCTTATGAGAAAGTAATAAAAAATATAATCAAAAGTAGGGCTGAGAAAACTCATCAAATTATGGCAAACATATCCTTGGTCAAAGGACAACTAATAACTTTTACTTTTGTTCTCTCACTTTATAATGAAACAATTTGAAGATTTTGAAAGAACATGTTATTAGTCATGAAGTGAAAATGCTAAAACAAAGGAAGATGCTTGCTTGGCAGAAGCTTTCGCAAACAACTTACTCATTGAAAGATAATGTCAACAAGGATGTGGCATGGCAAAACTTAATGCAACATTATATGAATGAATCCTCATCAACATCATGTGTCTGTTCTCTTTGGGAAAAGAAACAAGTAGGAGAAACTGACACAACATAAAAGTAAAGGGCATGCCTTGTTATAGGCAAGCAGGGAAAACTCATGTGCTATCCTTAAATCAAACAGAATGAAAACAAATTTTGGGAGGTGCATAGTTTGTCAACGAATGCTAATAGATAGCTCAATTACTCAAGATGGACAAGTTTCAAGGAACGGCTCCCAAGTGGGGACGATCACCCCTTAATCTGCTTTGTTTATCACTGCCAAAGTTTCTGATTTCTCATAGACCAAGCGTGAAGGAGGGCTTGTTTGTTGTATTATCTTACGAGCTGGGCGCACTCATGCCAGTTCCTCCTCGTATTAGGGGTTTGCATATTAGACATGCAATCTCGGGGTAAAACTTGTCGAACTTAAGAAGATCATGAATTATCTACTACTTCCTCATGAGCTAAACACAAGAGGCACAAAACAGAAGATTTTTAACATTTAAGGATAACACATAAATTCTATACTTTTAGGAGTGGTAGTGAAATACCACAAATAGGATGGCATGGTGGACTCATATTGAAGATATTTGTTTTAGGGTATGGATGCACAAGCAGAAATCTGCTCGACAAAGAATATGGCTAGCAAAGGCTCTAAGAGAACAGACAATTGATGCTGACTTAGATGCAAAGCATATAAAGCATAAACATTAAGTTGAGCATAACACATCAAGTTGTCTTCCTTGTCAACATAACACTTCAAGCATAATAACATAAAGGTTTTGGCTATGTCGCTACTTGAGAAAAACATGCATGTTGTCAAGACCAAAGCTATGTTTGCCAAAATTTAAATAAAGTTTTCGAAGCCATACCTGATATAAGGTCAATACTCCCCATAAGAATCATCATATAAGTTCGATTGCGTGAAGAGAATACCGAGTGCAGCGAAGGAACCAATAGACTTCTCATTAATATTCCATCATAGATGACTCCACACTCACGGATACAAACTCTCCACAAATGAGTGATAGACCTTAATGCAAACACCTATTTCGTATAATAACTTCCCTAGACATGATACGACTCTACTTGACTCTAAAAGACTAAGATAAAGATAAAGATACCCGGCACTCCCCCAAGCTTGGAACAAGCTAAGGGGATGCCATTACTCGAGGAGATTTCAATCCTCACTCCTGTTCCTGTTGATCACGTAGTCCTTGGCGAAGATCTTCCACGGAAGGGGTTCTCCGGTCTCATACGAGATGTCAGTCGCCGAGATCCTGCACTCAGCACCCAGACCCATGCGCAGAAACTTTAGTTCATACTCACAGTTCTGGTTCTGGAGATCATAAATCTGCCTTGGAGCTCAAGAATTCTTTCTTCTCATGCGGTGATGCTTGCCCACATCTCCTTCATCTCCTTCTTGTAGAACGTCTTCATCTCATTGATGAGGTCAAAGTTGGCTTCAAGACCACGCTCAACCATCTTCTTGTACTTGAAGACTTCTGGCTCCAATTCTTCTAGCCTGGCATTGATGCTCCCCTACTTGACAGGTTCCTTTAGATCTTCTTGGTGGAGAACACCATCCTCCAACCGGACGGTTTGAGGGTGCTTCTTCACCTCAGCGAGGTAAGGGTTGATGACATTGACAACGAACTTGTCCTTGGGGGAACTTGGGGAAGCCATGGCACCTAGGTCTAGCTAAAAGATTTCCTGGCAGAAACAACTCGTGAAGAAAACACACGAAATCGCGAGATACGGTGCCAGAACTATCCGGGAAAATATACAGGAAAAATCTCTGCAACAAGCGAAAGCGGGGTCGGAGACGGACTCCGGGGTGCCCAGGCGGCCACCCGGCGCGGCCAGGAGGTAGGCCGCGCCAGGGGGGCGCCTGCCCCCCCAGAGTTCTTCTCCGGCTCCAACTAGGCTTCGAATTTTCCATATTTTGCAAAAACTTGTAATATGGAACTTTTTATGGCGGTTCACGATGTTTCCTTACCGTAATACATACCTTTTCTTATTCTGTTCCTGCAGGTGTCTGAAAGAGGGCCGCAACATATTCTTCATGAGTTGTTGTGTGTATTAAATTTAAATCAACATTGATGGGGTCTCCCGCCATGTAATGCATGAGTCTTTGCCCATTCACAACTTGAGGTTTGGTGCCATAAAAATGTTAATATTGATTGCACCGGAGCGGTATACTTCTTCGATATGAAATGGCCCTTCCCATCTAGAAAGTAATTTACCTGGAGAAAACCTGAAACGAGATCTAAACAACAAAAATTTATCACCTACATAAAATTCACGTTTCAAAATCCTTCTATCATGCCACTTCTTTACCTTTTCCTTAAACATTTTAGCACTCTCGTAAGATTCACTTCTCCACTCATCAAGAGAAGTCAAGTTCATGAGGCGCTTTTTACCGGCCAACTTTGGGTCCGCATTAAGCTCTCTAAAAACCCAGAAAGCTTTGTGTTATAACTCTAATGGCAAATGGCAAGCCTTCCCATAGACCATCTTGTAGGGAGACATGCCCATGGGTTCTTTTAAGCAGTTCTATACGCCCACAAGGCATCTCCTAACTTCTTTGACCAGTCCTTCCTAGAACTGTTAACTGTATTTTGCAAGACCAACTTGATCTCTCTATTGGTGAGGTCAACTTGCCCACTAGTTTGAGGGTGGTATGGTGAAGCAATTCTATGATTGACATCGTACTTGGCTAAAGATTTTCTTAACGCTCCATGCGTGAAGTGTGATCCTCCATCAGTCATGAGGTACCTTGGTACACCAAACCTAGGAAAAATCACATCTTTAATCATTTTCAAAGATGTCTTGTGATCAGCACTCTCAGTGGGGATTGCTTCAACCCACTTGGTTACATAATCAACAGCTACTAAAATGTGAGTGTACTTGTGTGAGGGAGTAAAAGGACCCATAAAATCAAAACCCCAGCAATCAAAAGGCTCAATTACTAGAGAGTAATTCATAGGCATCTCATTCCTTCTACTAATATTACCAACTCACTGACACTTATCACAAGATAAAACATAATTTCTAGCATCTTTAAAGAGAGTGGGCCAATAAAAACCTGATTGGAGAATCTTATGTGCGGTCCTCTCACCGGCATGATGTCCTCCATAGGGACTATCGTGACATTGTCTAAGAATGTCCTTCTGCTCGTGTTCCGGTATACATCTTCTCATGATTCCGTACGGACCTTCTTTGAAAAGATGAGTGTCATCCCAAAAGTAGTGCCTCAAATCATGGAAGAACTTCTTCCTTTGCTGAAATGTTAAACCTGGAGGAAAATACTTTGCAACGATAAAGTTAGCATAATCTACAAACCAAGGATTGGAGAGAGATTGTACTTTTACAACAGCTAGTTGTTCGTCTGGATAGCTGCCGTTGACTGGAATGGGATCATGCGGTATATCTTCCATCCTTGAAAGATTATCCGCCACCGGATTGTCTGCTCCTTTCCTATCAACAATCTGCAAATCAAATTCTTGAAGAAGTACCCACCTGATGAGTCTTGGTTTGGCATCCTTCTTCGCCATAAGGTACTTAAGGGAAGTATGGTCAGTATGAATAATGACTTTTGAATCAAAAATATAAGGGCTAAACTTATCACAAGCAAATACTACTGCTAAGTATTCCTTCTTAGTAGTATCATAATTCTTTTGAGAACTATCAAGGGTTTTGCTAGCATAAAGTATAACATTCAATTTCTTATCAACCCTTTGTCCTAAAACAGCTCCAACAGCAAAATCACTAGCATCACACATAATTTCAAAGGGAAATTTCCAATCAAGTGGTTGTATTATAGGAGCGGTTATCAAAGATTTCTTAAGAACTTCGAGGGCTTCCTTAAAATCTTCATCAAATACAAAAGGAACATCCTTCTGGAGAAGATTAGTGAGGGGTCTCAAAGTATTAGAAAAGTCTTTAATAAATCTTCTATAGAAACCAGCATGACCGAGTAAACTACGAATACCTTTGATGTCCCTTGGATAGGGCATCCTTTCGATGGCTTCAATCTTCGCCTTGTCCACTTCAATTACCCTCTCGGAAATCTTGTGACAAAGAACGATCCCTTCGTTAACGATGAAGTGGCACTTTTCCCAGTTTAAAACTAAATTTGTGTCCTCGCATCTCTACAAAACTTTATTAAGATTGTGGAGACAATGGTCAAAGGAAGTTCCATAAACGGAGAAATCGTCCATGAAGACTTCCACAATCTCCTCACAGAAACCATGAAAAATAGCAGACATGCATCTCTGAAAAGTAGCAGGTGCATTGCATAAACCAAAAGGCATACGCATATAAGCATAAGTACCGTAAGGACACGTGAAAGTGGTCTTCTATTGATCGACAACGTTAACATTAGTTTTAGAGAAGCCAGAGTACCCGTCAAGATAGCAAAAGTGGGTGTTTTTGGACAACCTCTCAAGCATCTGGTCGATGAAGGGCAGCGTGTAGTGGTCCTTCCTAGTAGCTTTGTTTAACTTCCTATAATCAATACACATTCTATATCCAATAACAACTCTTTGAGGTATTAGTTCATTTTTATCATTAGGAACGGCAGTCATACCTCCTTTCTTAGGAACACAATGAACGGGACTTACCCATATACCATCAACTATAGGATAGATGATACCTACGGCTAGAAGCTTGAGAATTTCAGTCCTAACCACGTCCTTCATCCTTGGGTTTAGTTGTCGTTGATGATCAACAACTGGCTTAGCATCGGGCTTGAGATTGATAGTATGTTGGAAAATAGATGGTATAATCCCCTTAAGTTCATCAAGGGTAGAGCCAAGGGCACCACGGTGTCTGCGAAGTGTCTCCAATAATCGCTCTTCTTCAAATCCTGAAAGGTTAGCATTGATAATAACATGATATATTTTCTTTTCATCTAAATAAACATACTTGAGCGTATCGGGAAGTGGTTTGAGGTCAAACACCGGGTCTTCTTTTGGTTGTGGTAGGATTCCTAAAGGTTCAACCGGGAGGTTGTGCTTCAGGATAGCAGTTTGTCTTGTGAATATTTCATCTAACTCATTTCTTTCTTGCATATGCATATCGTTCTCGTGGTCTTCCATATATTGATGCAAATGATCATTACGAGGAATAGCAATGGAATCAATATCCTCAATAATATTATCATGACTAGGTAAATCAGTACCATGAGGCTGCTTAGAGAACTTAGAAAAGTTAAATTCATATGGCTCACCATTGAATTCAATAGAAACTTTACCTTTTTTGCAATCTATTATAGCTCAACAAGTGCTGAGGAAAGGCCTACCGAAGATAATAGGGCAGAAACTATCTTGCACTGAACCAAGTACTAGAAAGTCGGTAGCATACTTTACGTTTCCACATAGGACTTCAACATCTCTCACAATCCCAATGGGAGAGATAGTTTATTTGTTTGCTAGATAAATAGTAACATCAATCTCTTCAAGTTCACAAGGTGAAATCTCACCCATGATCTCCTGATAGAGTGTATAGGGAATAGCGCTATCACTTGATCCCAAATCGCATAGCCCATAATTATTTTGATCTCCTATTTTAACAGATACAACTGGTGTACCTGAAATTGGGCTTTTATTCTTGGCTGTAACAATGTTAGTTGAAACAACACAAAAATTTATATTGGAATCTAAAACATCATTAGTAACTAGATCTTTAACCACCGCAACTTGAGGATCGACCTTGATCTGGTCCTGAGGTTCGTCAGTTCGTCTCTCACTTTTGTTTATTATGCCTATCACGAAAGAGTGCTCCCTTATCCTTGTGGGAAAAGGGGGCTTTTCATACATAACTGCATGCAAAATAGGGTCAGCAACATTAATATCAACAGGTAATTCTTTAAAGTTTTTATGATACTGATCCTTCTCCTCCTTAGAGGAGTCAATGTGAGAGGCAAAGTTCTTACAAAAATCAATCATAAGCTGGGAATCAAGACCAATCTTAGAGAAAAAGGTATTAAAGTAACCAGTTTTCACATAGCTCTCAATATAATCATGCTCATAATTTATAACGGGTTCAATACCTTTATCGATTTCCTAGTCTTCAGTGTTCTTCTGGATCCTCTCAATGAGACCCCATCTTTCTTCAACGCTTCTTGTTTGTAATACCCCGCTAGAGGAGGCATACAACATCTCCTTATCCTTATGCGAAAGCCTAGCATAAAAATTTGTAAGTATAATATCTTTGGGGACTTTATGAATAGGACATTTGAACATTAGGGACTTCAGTCTCCCCCAAGCTTGAGCGATGCTCTCTCCGTCACGAGACCAAAAGTTATAGAGGTAGTTCATGTCTTGATGAATTTCATGAAGAGGATAAACCTTTGTATAAAAGAGAGACATAAGCTCTTGCCAATTAACGAAATTTGAGTTATCGAGGAGCTTATACCAATCTGAAGCTTTATCTATAAGTGATACAGAGAATAATTTCTTCATGAAAAACTCCATTGACACATCTGCAAGCTTAAATAATGAACATAATTGTGATAAATATATCAAGTGTTCACCTGGATATCTGTCTCCTGCATAACGATTAGCCAAGACATAATCAATAATACCAGTTGGTATTTTATAAGGCACAATTTCAGTAGGGGTAGGAGTGACCACCACAGTAGTGGGGCGTTTCCCCATTAGCAACGAACCAAGAGTAGAAGTGTCCATAAGGACAAAGAGTAGCAACAGCAAAATAAAAACAGAAATATAAAAGCTTCCTTACCAGCTTCACTTACTAACAACGTGATACGTCCCAAACCTATCTATAATTTATGCTTGCTCCATGAATGTTTTGTGTGATATTGCTATGATCTAGATACACTTTCATACACTTTTGATCATATTTGGACTAACATATTAACTCAGTGCACCATAGTGTCAGTTCCTTTTTTCTGCTGTTTTTCTATTTCAGGTTTCCCCCATATTAAAAGTGCTAAAAAAATCGGGAAAAAGCAGATAAAAAATCACCCGGGAGGGGCCAGAGGGGACCCACCAGGGCCCTCCCGGCGCGCCCTAGGGTGGGGCTGCGCCAGGGGGGCGCCTGGACCACTGGTGGCCCCCTGTCTCCCCTCTTTCGCCTATATATTCTTCATGACGCGAAACCTCCGAAGAAAGAAACCCTTTTCGCGATCTCGCCTCTGTTCCGCCGCCGCCGCGCTTCCAAGATCGGGAGCGCCAGCAGACCTCTTCCCGGCACCCTGCCGGAGGGAGGATTGACCTCCGGGAGCCTCTCCTCCACTATGGACGCCTCCCGGATGATCCGTGAGTAGTCTACTTTGGACCATGGGTCCGTGATCATTAGCTATGTCATGTTCTCCTCCCCTCTTTGTTCTTCATGGATTAGACCTCCTAAGCTGCCCTACATGATCGAGGCACATATGTAATTTTCTTCTGTTGCTATGCTGAGTTTGCATGGATCTAATGGATTATGAGACTATGTTCAGTTTGTGATTGAGTAATATATTTGGTTCTTATCTTTTATATTTATGTCCTTGAGTAATTCTTGCATGTCCTCCGTTGCTGTTTATTGCTTTGGCCAAGTAGTAGGTAGTGACTCCAAGAGGGAGTGTTATGCTCGATTGTGGGTTCATGCCCCCTGATGACTAGCTTGAGTGACAGAAACATGAGTCTAGGGGATGTGCTGTTGCCACAAGGGGGAAAACAACGGTGCTTGTAACCGCGGTTGCAAGGATTGTTTACTTTATGCAAAGTTTTTTTTAATGCAGTTGTCTGTTGCTTTGGGTTTACACTAAGGGTGGAGCTCGCAACTTAATACCAACGAGATGTTCTGGATATATATCTCTAGATGAATGATTAGTAGTAGATGCAGTTGGTATTCGGTCTACTTATTTTGGCGTACCGCCCATGCTTTTGAGCCTCATCCTTTCTTTGTAGCATAGTTAGCATTGCGGTGCATTTTTAATCCTGTCAATTGCCCAGCTGTGATTTGTTTACCTCGCATATTAGTTTTATCGTCTTTTGGGAGAGATACATCACTAGTGAACCTCACGGGACCCCGGTCCATATTCTCATCACTGTTTACACGCTCAGTTTAATCTCTGCTTTTACTTTCTAGCTTCTATCACTATTATCATTGTCCCTTGTGTTTGATCCTTTGTAAACAACAAGGCCAGAGAGATTCACAACCTCTCTGAACTTCGTTGGGAACAAAGTTATTTGTGTGTGTGCAGGTCCAGGTCAAGGAAGAAACACTTGTCTAAAACGGTGCCATTGTTTCCTTGCCACCTACTTATCATTATTGGAGTCCTACTAGTTCGATACTCAACCTCAGTATCTTCACTGAGGGAAATTTGCTGCTATCCTACATCTCACCTTCCACTTGGGGTAACCAACGAAGGGCAAGAAACCATTATCGTCATCTCTCACATCATAGCACTACGCTCCCCGACAACGGCGCCAGAAAACAGTACTTGATGACCCTCAACTATAGGGGATCGATTGTAGCATTTTCGATAAATAAGAGTGTCGAACCCAACGAGGAGCAGAAGGTATTGGTAAGTGACTTTGGCAAAGAAATAACTGCAGGCACTGAAAGATAACTTTTTAGGGGTTCTTGGTATAAGCAACACGAAGGTAAAAACAAGCAAAGTAAAAGTTGCTGAGGAGCAAAAAGTGGCCCAATCCTTTTGAGAGAAGGATAATCCTAGCAACTGAACTTATAAAGGCTAAAGTGTTCTTGAGGACACACGGGAGAGATAGTCACATGCTTTTGCCATACTCCGTATCGATACTATGTGCTGTGTTGATAAGTGTTGAGTGGGTGGATCTGTGCTAGTACACCTTCTAGTCTAAGATGAGTGCACTCTTATGATTAAACACCTTGCAAGCATCCACAAATACAAGGTAGTAATTAAGTCAAAAGCCTAACCAAACAATACGACCAGGGACCCATTATTCCCTTGTGCAAAAGCATGCAAACCGGGGTTCAGGTTTCTGTCACTCTGGCAACCCACCGTAAGCATTCTTTATACACAATGCATTCCCCAAGGTCCTTAATAAGGCGAAGTGTTGAGTGTTCGACTCACACAACACCACTAGGAAAATATCAACACAACTTAAATATCAAACCAAACATATTAATTCAACATCATATGACTACTAGCAACTAGACTTCTCCCATGTCCTCAAGAACTAAAGTAACTACTCACAAGAAATAAAAGAGATCATGATCAGTGGGGATAAATAGATGATAAACAATCTGGACATAATAATATTTTTCCAACAGAACTCAATAGCATTCACCACAAGGTAGTAATCAACACCGATAGAGTAGAGAGGATAGATAGTACTGATTACAACACAAGTTGCAATTGTGAGATGAGATAGGATGGTGGTGGAGATGGTGCTGATGTTGGGGATGATGTTGATGATGATCTCGATGATTCCCGTGATGATGGTGATGACGATAGCGATGATCTCCCCTTCCGGGAGGTGTTCTCCCTGGCGGAATCTGCCCGCCGGAGATGTCTTTTCTTCTCTGTAGGTTTCCTCCACGGAGCGGCGGCGGAACTAGCGAAACTCCTCCTCTTCTAGGGTTTTCTGGTGAGGATGGATAAATAGGCCAGAGGGGGGAGCCTGGGATTGCCCCAGGGGTCCTGGCGGCCCCCCAGCACGGCCAGGGGTGGGGTCGCGTCAGGGGGGCGCCTGGGCTCCTGGTGGCCCCCTTACGGTTCTTCTGGAAAACAGCCTCCATCGATTTTCAGGTAACTTGGAGGTCTTATGATTCAGCAACTATGCATCCACTTTTTACCGATGAATCCTGCGTCTGCTGCTTCGGCATCCGAAAGTTACAAACTGTGTAAAATAGGCCAAAACAACATAAGAATAGCATCATAACATGAAATATATCAATGAATAAGGGTGAATTGTGATATGAAATAGTGACGCATTTTGGACGTATCAACTCCCCCAAGCTTAGACCTCGCTTGTCCCCAAGAGAATACTGAGCTCGGTAAACCTGTCCACAAGTTTAGAGAGTGAAGCGTCAATAAATAGAATACGAACAAGAAGAATCATGATTTATTCACGAAACTCAAGCATCCTCAACAGCAACCTCAACTCATAAGGTCCTTATGAGAAAGTAATAAAAAATATAATCAAAAGTAGGGCTGAGAAAACTCATCAAATTATGGCAAACATATCCTTGGTCAAAGGACAACTAATAACTTTTACTTTTGTTCTCTCACTTTATAATGAGACAATTTGAAGATTTTGAAAGAACATGTTATTAGTCAGGAAGTGAAAATGCTAACACAAAGGAAGATGCTTGCTTGGCATAAGCTTTCGCAAACAACTTACTTATCGAAAGATAATGTCAACAAGGATGTGGCATGGCAAAACTTAATGCATCATTATATGAATGAATCCTCATCAACATCATGTGTCCGTTCTCTTTGGGAAAAGAAATAAGTAGGAGAAACTGACACAACATAAAAGTAAAGGGCAGGGCTTGTTATAGGAAAGCAGGGAAAACTCATGTGCTATCCTTAAATCAGACAGAATGAAATTATTTTTGGGAGGTGCATAGTTTGTCAACGAATGCTAATAGATAGCTCAATTACTTCTCAAGCTGGACAAGTGTTTAGGAACGGCTCCCAAGTGGGGACGATCACATCCCCTTAATCTCCTTTTTTTATCACTGCCAAAGTTTCTGATTTCTCATAGACCAAGCGTGAAGAATGGTTTGTTTGGTATTTATTCTGCACCGTTTTGCGTTTTCACCGTTTTGCAAATATTAAGCTTGCTTTTTCTTTTCAAAAACTTTTTCGCAATCTTGAGAAACAGTAGATCTTCCTGAAAATCTTTATTTCCATTAGATTATTTTATTATGGGCACTAACCCCTCTAATCAGTTTATGATAAGTTTCGTATGAAGGGAGTTTTCAAGTGTGCGAAGGAAGATGATGAAATAAGATCCAGGAGTGTGAAAAGCTCAAGCTTGGGGATGCCCCCATGCACCCCCAAGAAATATTCAAGGAGACTCTAGCGTCTAAGCTTGGAGATGCCCCCGTGCATCCCCTTTTCCATCAACAATCACCAGTTCGTACTTCTCCACACTATATTTTTATCAATTCATATGTTATGTGCTATGCTTGTAGCATCTTGCCTTTACTTTTTAGTTTGTTTACTTTTTCTTGCTGTTCATAATAGTTGGACCCTAGCCTACATTGCTTGGGAGAGAAATACGCTCCACTCCACCCTAGAACAGAACTTAGTTTTCATGCTTAACTTTGTTGAGTGTTATTTATCTTTTTCTAGCTGATATCATGTTTAGCTCTTCTTTTTATTGCTTATATTTTTAAGAGCTTTTATTTAGGTTGTTTCTTTTGGAACTCTCTTGAGTTTTCATGCTTATCTTGTTTAGAGAGTTGGCCTGTTGCACCGAGTTTTGTGTCTTGACTTGAGTAGGTAATTGAGGTTGCTATTTAAGTATAGTAGTAACTTGCAACATTTTTGAGGTATTATTTGAGTAATGTTTGGATTTTTGTGTGTCAAGATCTCAAGCCTACTAGTGATAGGTCGTATTTTGGGCAATCCGTGCTTATTTTCGAAAACTGCAAAAAATTTACTTGAGAACTTTAGCTACTAGATGGATCGCTAACCTCTGGAGGGGTTGTAATATATAGAGTACCCTCACGTACCATGGGTTGAGGATGCGCAAGGATAACAAAAACCCCCCATACAGTCCTCGTCGGGGTACTTGTCTCTTTTTGAATCTCCTGATTAGATAGAGAGTTACCGATAATAAGTGGATGAGTTCCTTTGACTAATGTGAGTATTTGATTGTTGGCACTTCCACCTCCCATATTTTGCTAGCCTCTTCAGTACCGTGCATTGCCTTTTTCACCTCGAGAGTTGGTGCAAACTTTGCCGGTGCATCCAAATCCTTGGCATGATACACTTTGTCATCATAAGCGTCATTATTTCCTTCCTCAAAACAACCACCATACATACCTATCAAGGCATTTCCATAGCCTTACCGAGATACATTGCCATGCGACATCCACCTTCTCATGACTTGATCTTTCACTGTCATACATGATTTTGCTTGATCGTAGAGCCGCATGCTAGTTAGGCCTTGCCATTATAATTGCTATATGACGCGCTAGTATCATTGCAAATCCTGCTACACTGGCAGAGGCATACATTTTCATACATCATGATAGTTTTCAGTTTTCTATATGTTGAGTACTTCTTATAAAGTGTGTGATATTCTATATCCTTGTAAAATATAGTATTGCCCTTAAAGTGAGGAAAAGATACCAAAGAGGACACAAATAAAAGATCCCAAAATGGGACAAATTAAAGGATCCCAAAGAGGAAAAATGAGAGGTAAATAGAAAGAGCCAATGAGGCCACAAAAAATAAAAAAGAGAAAAAAAGAGAAAAAAAATGGAAATAAAAAGAGAGAAGGGGACAACACTACTATTCATTTTGAAAGATCCACACTCGTGCTCCAAATAGTATTTGTACTTTATAGAGAGTTTCATATCATTCATGCATAACTATGTGGGGATCCTTACACTATATAACTTGGCTTCTACGTTCCACTGATGAGCCTCCTCAAATGATCTCTAGGTCTTCTTGAGCAAGAAAGTTGGATGCACCCCCACTAGTTCCATAGGAGAGCTTCCCATAGCTCATATGTGCATCTGTTTCATGACAATCCCTACTCCTCACATAATATCTATCATTTGGCTTTCTCTCGCCTATGATTGTCCTCATTGATGTGAGCCTTTCACACCTTCTTTTTGTCTTCCTTACCCATCATTATTCCCTTTGCCATCCTAAGTGCCGACATATCTTGCTCGCGCTCATTCATTGCATGAGTGCTCAAAGTCGAAAGGGAGAGAATCATTTTGACTTGTGCCTGACTATGGTATGGGGACGAGTCACAATAAGATTCCGAAGGAGACCAAGTGTGAAATTTTAGTAGATTGAGTTCTCAATTAACTATCTAGTATTTTTATTCTCTAAACCCATCTCCCACTTCTTGTACGCAAACACTGCTTGGAGACATTCGAGTCACAGACAATGAGAGCTCTTGCACATTTATGTTCTTACTTTGCTATTTCAATACTAGATATAGACTCTTGCTTGTTATTTTCTTGACTTGAATTGCATATCTTACTTGCTGTACTTTAAAGTTCAAATATTTGTTGGTAGTCTATCACCACATAAATTATCTTTGTTATCACTTTAGGTGCTCAAGCACGAGTAGGAATTAAGCTTGGGGATGTTGATACTTCCAAACGTATCTATAATTTCTTCTTGTTCCATGCTTATATTGGTGACTTTGCTATATGTTTTGCTACACTTTCATACATTTTCAACATATTTGGACTAACTTACTAACTCAGTGCCCCAGTGCCAGTTTCTGTCTGCTGTTGTCCGTGCATTGCAGGGAAATACCAATTATTAAAGTGCTCGAAAAAATCGGGAAAAAGCATTTACAAAAATCAGCAGTCACGAAGACTCCAGAAGCCCGAAGGGGAGTCGAAGGGGTGCCCCCCCACACCAGGAGGGCCCTTGGCACGGTTGATACGTCCCAAACGTATATATTATTTATGCTTGTTCCATGCTCTTTTAGGTGACATTGCTATGTGTTTTTCTACACTTTCATACCTTTTTACACATATTTGGACTAACCTACTAAATCAGTGCACCTAGTGCCAGTTTCTGTCTTCTGATGTCTGTGTATTGTAGGTTTTTACCCATATTTACAGAGCTCAAAAAATTCAAGGAAATATATATATAAATCAGCGCGATAGAAGCTTCGGGAATCGCCGAAGGAGGGGCAGAGAGGGGCCACCCCTCCCAGGTGGCCAGGGGGCGCGACCCCACTCCTGTCCATGCCACCAGGGCGCCTGGAGGGAGGGGCCACCCTCTGGTGCCCCCCTTGGGCCTATATTTACTCCTCGCTTCAAAAACCCTTGCAGAGAGCCCCGCATCGTGATTTTCACCTCTGTTCCGCCGCGCTTCTAAGATCGGGAGCTCCAGAAGACCTCTTCCCGGCACCCTCCGGAGGGAGGATTGACCTCCAGGAGCTTCTCCATCACCATGAGCGCTTCCCGGATGTGCCGTGAGTAGTCCTTCTTGGACCATGGGTCCATGACCAATAGCTATGGGATGTCTTCTCTCCAATCTTGTGCTTCAATTCTTAACCCTTGTGAGCTGCCCTACATGATCAAGGCATCTATGTAATTCTGTCTGCTGTTGCTATGCTGTGTTTGTTGGGATCCGGTGGATTATGAGATTATATTTGGTTCTCCTTTTATATTTTGTTCTTGAGTAATTCTTGCATGTTCTCCGTTGCTTTTTATTGCTTTGGCAAAGTAATAAAAAGCAACGGAGAACATGCAAGTAGTAGATAGTAACTCCAAAAGGGAGGGTTATGCTTGATTGTGGGTTCAGGTTTCTATCACTCCGGCAACCAACCATAAGCATACTTTATACACAATGAATTCCCCTAGGTCCTTAAAAGGTGAAGTGTTGTGTAGTCGACGTTCACACAACACCACTAGAAGAATAACACAATAACTTAAATATCAAACAACAAATATTACTTCAATATCATATGACTACTAACAACTAGACTTATCCCATGTCCTCAAGAACTAAAAGAACTAATCACAAGACATAAAAGAGATCATGATTAGTGGTGATAAATATATGATAAACAATCAAATCATAACAAATTCTCCAACAAAACTCAATAGCATTCACCACAAAGAGTAATCAACACCGGTAGAGTAGAGGGGATGGATAGTACGGGTTACAACTTGGATTGCAATGGTGATATGTGATGGGATGAAGATGGAGATGGTGCTGATGGTGAGGATGATGTTGATGATGAACTCGATGATGCCCGTGACGATGGTGATGACGATGAGGACGATCTCCCCCTCCGTGAGGAGTTCTTCCAGGCGGAATCTGTCCGCCGGAAAGGTTTTTTCTTCTCTGTGGGTTTCCGCCACAGAGAGACGACGGTACTCTAGAAACTCTTATCGTTTTGTGGTTTTTAGGTCATGATGAACATATAGGCTAAAGAGGGGTCCCGGGAGTAGGGCCCACCTCCCAGACGGCCAGGTGGCGCAGCCCGGAGGGGGGTCACGCCACCAGGGCGCCTGAGAGCTGATACTAACTCCTCATTGGTTACCCCAAGTGGAAGGTTAGATGTAGGATAGTATCAAATTTCCCTTGGCAAAGATGCCAAGGTTTAGAGCGTCTCCCGTAGGACTCCAAGGTCGACAAGTAGGTGGTGAAGCGAGCAACGCGCCGTTTGAGAAATATTGCTCCCTTAACCTGGACCTGCAGACAAATACAAATAACTTTGCTCCCAACGAGTACAGAGGGGTTGTCTATCCCTCCGGCCTTGCTGTTTACAAAGGATCAATGCAACAGATAATAGGTAGTGATTGCTAAAACTAGAAAGTCAAAGAAGCAAGTAAATTGAATGTGTAACAGTGGTGGAAATATGGACCGGGGTCCCTGATGTTCACTAGTGATATCTCTCTCCCAAAAGACGATAAAACTGCTATGCGAGGTAAACAAATCACAGCTGGGCAATTGACAGGATTACGGGCGCAAACCAATGCTAACTATGTTACAAAGAAAGGAAGAGGCTCAAAAGCATGGGCGGTACGCCAAAATAAGTAGAACGAAATCCAACTGCATG
The DNA here is from genome assembly GCA_950022295.1 of Bromus sterilis. Lineage (NCBI taxonomy): Eukaryota > Viridiplantae > Streptophyta > Magnoliopsida > Poales > Poaceae > Bromus > Bromus sterilis. Next base: position 336,507,213 of record OX465596.1, on the reverse strand, counting down.
TACCACTAATCATCCACCTTGAGATATCTATCCAGAACATCTCGCTGGTATTAAGTTGCGAGCCCCACCCAAAGTGTAAACCCAAAGCAACAGACAACTGCATTAAAAAGCACTTTGCGTAAAGGAAACAATCGTTGCAATCGCGGTTACAAGCACCGATGTTTTCCCCCATGTGGCAACAACACATCCCCTAGACTCATGTTTCTGTCACTCAAGCATGTCATCAGGGGCATGAACCCACAATCGAGCATAACGTTCCCTATTGGAGTTACTACCTACTACTTGGCCAAAGCAATAAACATCAATGGAGAACATGCAAGAATTACTTAGGAACAAAAATATAAAAGTTAAGAACCAAATATAGTACTCTATCACAATCTGAACATAATCTCATAATCCATCAGATCCCATCAAACTCAGCATAGCAACAACAGATAGATTACATATGTGCTCGATCATGTAGGGAAGCTCACGGGGTCTAAACCATGAAGAACAAAGAGGGGAGGAGAACATCACATAGCTACTGATCATGGACCCATGGTCCAAAGGAAACTACTCACAAACTATCCAGGAAGCGTCCATGGTGAAGGGGAAGCTCCCGGAGGTAGATCCTCCCTCCGGCAGGGTGCTGGGAAGAAGTCTCGGCCCCTTGTGGTGGCCCTCTGGCCCCACTTTGGCTCTTCCGGAAGCTTCCGATGCGCTGATTTTTTATTGTATTGTCCCGGAATTTTTGGAGCATTTTTAATATGGGGGAAACCTGAAATAGAAAACCAGTAGAAAACAGGAACTGGCACTAGGGTGCAATGAGTTAATAGGTTAGTCCAAATGTGATCAAAAGTGTGTATAAAACATAGCAATATCACACAAAACATGCATGGAGCAAGCAGAAATTATAGATACGTTTGGGACGTATCAAGATCCTGGTGGCCCCCCTCCGGGTGCCCTTCGGCAAGTCTTCGTGATATCTTCTAGAAATTACACCCCGTGATTTTCAGGTAATTTGGAGATGTGCTGATATGGTCACTTGATGTGCACTTTCCCCTGCCAATTCTTGCGTCTGCTGTTTCGGCACCGGAAAGTTGCAAACTGTGTAAAACAAGCCAAAACACTATAAGAAGCATGATAATTCCTCCTACTAAACTCAAGCATCCTCAACAACAACCTCAACTCATATGACCCTTATGAAAGAGTAATATCAATTACAATCAAAAGTAGGACCGAGGAAACTCATCAAATCATGGAAAACATGTCCTTTGGTCAAAGAACAACTAATAACTTTTAACTTTTGCTCTCTCCCTTATATTTTGATGAGATCATTTGAAGATTTTGAAAGAACATGTCATTAGTCAAGAAGTGAAAATGCTAACACAAAGGAAGATGTTTGATGTAGCAAGGCTCAAGAAACAACTTATTTATCTTAATGATAATGTCAACAAAGATGTAATATGGCAATTCTCAATGAGACAATATAAAGGCATGCATATTTTGTCAACATAAGGTGTCTTCTCTTTATGGGATAGAAAGAAGTGGGTTTACCGACTCAACATGAAAATAAAGGCTTAGCCCTTCGCATAGGGAAGTAGGGAAAACTCATGTGCTAGAGCTTTTAGAGGTTTTGAAATCAATAAAGATTATAAAATAATATTTTAGAGGTGCATAATTCATCAACGAATGCTAGTAGATAACCCGATTACTTCTCATGTTGGGAAAGTTTTGAGGAACGGCTCCCAAGTGGGGACGATCACATCCCCTTAATCTCCTTTGTCTATCACTGCCAAAGTTTTCCGATTTCTCATGAACAAAGCGTGAAGGACGGTTTGTTTGTTGTATTATCTTTTACGAGCTGGGCGCACTCATGCCAATACCTCCTCATATTAAGGGTTTGCAGATTAGACATGCAATCCCAAGATAAACATGTCTAGGATAAGAAGATCATGAATTAGCTACTACTTCCTCATGAGCTGAAACAGAGGAACAAAACAAGAGGTATACTATTATGAAGGTTTAAAGATATCACATGAATAATATACTTTAGGAGTGGCGGTGAAATACCATGAATAGGAAAGGTATGGTGGACTCTTTGGGAGGTTAAGGTTTCAAGGTATGGGTGCACACGCAATATTCCTGCTTAGTACAGGGTTTGGCTAGCAAAGGCTCTTAAAAGCAGACAAATGATGTTGACTTGGATGCAAAACAGTATAAATTCTACATTAAGAATTGGCATAAAACATCAAGTTGTCTTCCTTGTCAAGCATAAGAACATAAAGGTTTTGGCTATGTCGCTACTAGAAAAACTCATGCTTGTTGTTATGACCAAGGCTATGTTTGCCAAGATTAAATAAAGTTTTCAAAGCCATACCTGATATATAAGATCAGTACTCCCATAAGAATCATCATATAAGGTCGATTGCGTGAAGAGAATACCAAGTGCAGCGAAGAAACCAATAGACTTCTCATTTATATTCCATCATAGACACTGCACACTCACGGATACATGACTCTCCACAAGGAGTGATAGACCTCAATGCATACACCTATTTTATAAGATAAATTCCCTAGACATGATACATCACTAAACATGACCTCAAACGACAAAGATAAAGATACCGGGCACTCCCCTAAGCTTGGAACAAGCTAAGGGGATGCCATTAACCAATGAAGATTTTACTCATCATCCTTGTTCTAGTTTCTTAGGTAATCCTTGGCGAAAAGCTTCCAAGGTACAGGTCCTCCCTCCACACAAGATTCTTCAGTCTCCGAGATGTGTCCTTGATGTGCAAAAACTGTAGTTCATACTCACAGTTCTGGTTTTGGAGGTCAAAGATGTGTCCTTGAAGCTCGAACACTTTGGCATCCAGTGCAGTTATTCTTGCGTGCACTTCCTTCACCTCATCCTCATGTTGTTTCTTCAGCTCGGTGACGATGTCGAAGTCGGCCTTGAAACCACGCTCGATCATCAACTTGTACTTGGATACTTCTTGCTCCACTTCTTCCAGAATGGCCTTGGTGCTCCCCTCCTTGACAGTTCCCTTCAGATCTTCTTGGTGAAGGGCACCATCCTCCACCCAAAGTGTTCGAGGGTTCCTCTTCACCTCTGCGATGTACAGGTTGATGACGTTGATGAGGAACTTGTCCTTGGGGGAACTTGGGGAAGCCATAGCACCTAGGTTTTGGTGAAAGTTTTCCTGGAGAAACAGATCGAAAAGAGAACGCACGAAATCGCAAGATACAAAGCCGGGACGATCCGGGAAAATATATAGAAAAAATTTCTGCTACAAAAGGAAGGTAAAAAGCCAAAGTGGGGTCGGATACGGACTCCGGGGCTCCCAGGCGGCCTCCTGGCGCGGCCAGGGAGCAGGTCGCGCCACCAGGGCGCCTGGGCCCCCTGGAGCTCGTCTTTGGCTCCACTTCAGCTCCGAATTTTCCTAATTTTTCAAAAACACGTAATACGGAACTTTTATGGATGTTTGCAAAGTTTTTCTTACCGTATCACATACCTATTCTTATTCTGCTCATGCTGGCGTCTGAATCCGGGCTGCAACATGTTCTTCATGAGTGGTTGTGCGTATTGTATCCACATCAACATTGACAGGGTATCCTTCCAAGTAATGCTTCAATCTTTGCCAATTTACAACTTGAGGTTTGGTGCCTTCAAAATTGTTGATCTTGATTGCACCGGAGCGGTAGACTTCTTCAATGTGAAAAGGTCCTTCCCATCTGGAAAGTAATTTACCTGGAGAAAACCTCAAACATGATCTAAACAACAAAACTTTATCACCAACATTAAATTCACGTTTCAAAATTTTCCTATCATACCACTTCTTTACATTTTCCTTAAACATTCTCGTGCTCTCATAAGCTTCACTTCTCCACTCATCTAGAGAAGTCAAGTTCATGAGACGCTTTTCACCAGCAAGTTTTGGGTCAGCATTAAGCTCTCTAACAGCCCAGAAAGCTTTGTGCTCTAATTCTAAAGGTAAATGGAAAGCTTTTCCATACACCATCTTATACGGAGACATGCCCATGGGATTTTTATAAGCAGTTCTATACGCCCACAAGGCATCTCCCAACTTTTTGGACCAGTCCTTTCTAGAACTGTTCACTATATTTTGTAAGATCAACTTGATCTCCCTATTTGTGAGCTCAAATTGCCCACTCGTTTGAGGGTGGTAAGGTGAAGCAATCCTATGGTTAACATCATACTTCGCCAACTCTTTTCTAAAAGCACCATGTGTAAAATGTGATCCTCCGTCGGTCATGAGGTACCTTGGTACACCAAACCGAGAAATTATCACATCTTTGAGCATCTTCAAAGATGTCTTATGATCAACACTTTCAGTTCGGATTGCTTCAACCCACTTGGTTACATAATCAACCGCTACTAAAATGTGAGTGTACTTGTGCGAAAGAGGAAAAGGACCCATAAAATCAAAATCCCAGCAATCAAAAGGCTCGATAACTAGAGAGTAATTCATAGGCATCTTATTTCTCCTACTAATGTTACCAACTCTTTGACATTTATCATAGGATAAAATATATTTTTAGCATATTTAAAGATAGTAGGCCAATAAAAACCTGATTGGAGAACCTTGTGTCTGGTCCTTTCACCGGCATGATGTCCTCCATAGGGACTATCGTGACAATCCCTCAAAATATCCTTCTGCTCATGCTTCGCTATGCATCTTCTCACGATCCCGTCTGCACACTCTCTGAAAAGGTGTGGTTCATCCCAAAAGTAATACCTCAAATCGTGGAAGAATTTCTTCCTTTGCTGAAATGTTAAACCCGGAGGCAAAAACATGGTGACAATAAAGTTAGCATAGTCTGTAAACCAAGGATAAGAAATAGATTGTATTCTAAAAATAGCTAATTGTTCATCAGGAAAACTATCATTAATAGGAATTGGAGCTTGTGGTATATTTTCTATCCTGGAGAGTGTCAGAACCCTCTGTTAGGTATGTGCTAGGATCAAGCCTCACTTGCATTCATATCAAAAATTTCAAATGGAAATTGAAATGGGAGAGAGAACACCCCCAGATGAATTTAATTCAAATGGCCATTTTAAAAGTTTCTCCTAAAATTCCTTTTGCAATTTTGAAAAGTCCCATAAATGAGTGTGATCACATATTAAGTCATGTGGAACTAAATACATGCTCATGGAATTTTTCAAATATTCAAACATGAGCATGGAATTAAATAAATACCTCTATTTGAATTTGAATTCAAATATTTTGAATTTCAAAAATGTTCAAACTCTGGATATGATTAGCTACTGGTCATGTAATACCATATAAAATATTTGAGCATTTATAAAATTGTCTAGCTATTTAATTAGCTAAGTCAAAACAAATGTCAGAAAAGAAAAAGAAAAAGAAAAGGAGAAGAACTTACCTGGGCAAACAGGCCCAACTCAACCCCCAACAGCCCACTAGCCTGGCCCAGCCCGCTATGTCCTCTGTCTTCTAGCTCAAGCAGCTCGCTGGAGGCAGCAGAGTGCGCGGCAACTGCCACCGCGACGTCGAGGGCCTTCCAGGCGCCCCCAAGCCCTATCCTTGCACCACGGAGTCGCCCCTGTCACCGTGGAACCTTCCCCCCTCCAGGCTCACGCTCCCTCTCTCCCTCGCCCAATTCCTTCGCCGCCCGAACGCCACAGTGGAGTACGCCGCCGTGTCCACGCGACCAACGACGACAAGCCGCCGCACTGCCGTGTCCCTCGTCTCCACCACCCTCGTCTTCGTCCCCGTGAGAAAATAATCGGCCCCAGAAGCCCCGAGCACGTCGTCCCCTTCGTCGAGCCGCTGCCGGACCGGCAAGAGCTCGTTGCCGATTCCGCCACTGCTGCAGTTCCTCCGGCCTCCTCAACACCTCCTTTGCACTCGTGGTGAGCCCCTGAGCATTTCCCCCCTGCTCCCGTTTTTTCCCCTTCCTCTAGCCGCGACCTCCATTGAAGCCGTAGCTCCTCGCCGTCGGTGTGCTCGCCGTCGAGCACACGAGCCGCCTACGCCACCCTAGCCTCGTCCAGTGGACGTGCGACGCTCCCAGGAGCGTAATCCACCCAGCCCCGCGTCTTTTGGTACACCGTAGCATCGTCCCCGTCTTCACCGAGCCACGTCCGCCGTCGCACGTCGTCGCTGGCGTCACTCCGGTGCTCCCCGGTGACGCTGCCGTGCCCTGGGTGAAGCCCGCAAGCACAGAGGTTCGATTGGTGGTCGCGGCGTGCCATTTGGTCTTCGGAGTCGCCGTCCAGTGCATCGCCGCCGCGTCGGGTGTCGCCGTCGACATGTCGCCGGCAGCGCTGACTAGGCCGCCATTAGATTAGGTGCTAATGACCCCCTGGTGACACTGACTCGTGGGCCCAAGGCCACTAACCCACCACCCTAATCCCCCTCAGTGTTAATTAAACAGGGATTAATCCCTGAGCCATTGACAGGGCTGGCCCACTGGTAAGGATGACCAGTCAAACCCCCCTGACATCATGCTAATGTTGTTCTGACGCAGTAAATGAATATCAAGTATAAAAATAAATCCAGAAATTGTATAAACTTTGAAAATCAATAACTTTTAAACCATAACTCCAAATTTAACAAATAATATATGTAAAATTAACAAAAAAATGCAAGGATTCTGAATATGCACTTTGTTTTCATGTTTGAAAATTTTAAATTGGGTGAACATAAGCAAATGTGCATATGGAGTTCTTTTAAATTGAAATTTGAATGAATTTGCAAATGCCTTTGCAACCCACTTCTTTTAAATGGAATTGTACCCACATTGCAACCATGAACATCACACTACAATCTTGATCATGTGTTTGTGCATTTAAATTATGTTGATCCTTTGATTGCCATGTTTGTCAAATAGAAGTGGAGCCGGAACCGGAGGCCACCCCTTTCGTTGAAGACACCGTGTGTGAACCCCGTCAGCAAGGCAAGAAAACCCCCATTGATCATGTCGATAAAATCCCACTTCCCTCTCAGTCTCTCTTATGCATTGTTTAGGATGATCACCATGATAACGTTTCTACCGCATAGTTGAACCCAATCCTTTGCATGACCTATCATTTTGTCACAGTAGTAAGCAAAACACAATCCTAGCAGATGTAGGAGTTGATTGATATCATGTGGCCCCTTCAACTATTACTGTTTATTGCATGCTTAGAGTTACAATGAGGTTACTCTTTTGTGAGTCGGGATGGTAGAGATCATGTTGTTGATGGTGGAAATGTGTTGGTGAATCTACCCTAATACAAGGTGAACGATGAGAGGCTATGTAGGAGTACACAGTGGGTTGTCTCGTTGAACACCGCCTTAAGCCCCAGTTCTTGTATGGTGATCCAAGACAAAGAGTGCAACCATATATTGGGCTCACTGACCCCTCTCGACCTAGTACCTCACCCCGTTCGAACCCCAGAAGTCGCATTAGTTCGCAAATTCTGGTAGGTTTGTGGCACGGTCTGCGAAGTGAAAGAACGACTATTCATACCGGATTGGGACCCTGCACACATCCTTTGAGGCCGTACTGGAACCTCGGCCGGACTTCCTTACGGATCCCCCTCAGATAAGCGACTCTCTGGATTAGATCGGAGCTGTGCGCGAAGTGTTGTGGTGAACATCCTCGACGGCACCCCTTGAATGGTGCCGAGACCTGGCGGTAACTGATGGTCATGTGTGTGTAGTAGTACACCCCTGCAGGGTTAACAAAACTATTTGAATAGCCGCGTCCGCGGTTATGGACTACTTGGAAAACTGTGCCTGATTATTAGACAACTTCAATGGATACTTATAAAACTTGCCAAGATAAGTGTGAGTGTTATGGCGTGCTTTCTCGTGGGAAGTCGAGGAAGGCACCATAGTGGAGTAATTGCTTGAGAGAATTGGATAGTGGACTCGTGTACGCTTCTCACCTAGAGTCTGGTATTCGTAGTATAGGACTAGACAACTCAAAGCTGGCACATCTGGATTGAACCCCACCTCCCTTTGCCTTGATACATGTGCATGAGTAGTATAGCTCCTACGTAAGTCTTTCTAAGTAAGACTTTGTACTCACGTTTGCTTATTCTATGTTTTAGATGAACCCACTGACCCCGAAGGCGGATTCTTCCTCGAGCTCGACGACTGAAGCCCAGTTCGTGTAGTCCCAGTCAGCAGACTGGTTCCCTTGTGGAGGACTTTTTTTAAAATAAGGCTTCTTAAGCCATTTGTTAAACTTGTCTGTACTCAGACCTACTTTGCTTCCGCATGTTTGATGTAATGTTGGATCACATATTTGTGATCTCTGTGTGCACTCTGTAAGAGTTATCTATAAAGTTGTAAACTTTGTAGAAAATTGCAATGATACCTGCTGTTCATACTAGACATGTGTGTTGTGTGTATGATTATAACATGCATGTCTAAGTATGAGTTTTCGAGACCTTAGTTGTGATCTGGCTGGCGGTCTTTTATACACCAAGTGGCCCTTAGATGTGCGCAGCTTGGGGCATCGCGATGCGATTGCTCGTGACTCTATCACGTGCATACTTTGTTGTATGGTCGAGCCCGCCCTAGACCCCGACTAAATGATCGAGCTGGAGTCTGTTTATGTAAGTGTTATAATTCAATCGAGAATATGGTTGAGGCGACTTGTCTATGAGTATGGGATTTCACCACCCATAATCATTTAGACTTGTGAGCGAACGATGGGGACCCATCTCAGTTGATCATCCGGACTGAATGGGATGCCCCTCACGTACGACGCTTTCTGAGAGTGTTCTGTGCTTGGCCTTGTCTTCTTAGACAAGTGGGTACGACTCTCGGCTCTCCATATGATTGAGTTGTGACTGGAATTACATACGCAAATCCCGAGTCCCGACAGACTTGGTATCAGAGCAGGACTGACAGTAGGATTATCATCCTTGGTCGAAGTCGAGTCTAGCATTCTATAGTTATATAGTTACTCTGGGTATATAAGGGAACAACGCAAGGCTTCTTTTTTCTCCTTACCCTCATCGTTCTGAGTTCTGAGTCACCCTCATCTTGTTCTAAGGGAAGATAGGACTAGGCTCATCTATGTCTTACTAGAACATCTCGTTGATTGCTTCCTTGTAGCCGTAGGAAGTTGTGTTCGGGTTGTGAGAGTTGTTGTGCTTCCTTATTTCTTACATCGTATGTAAGTGTTGTTTCTATTTTGTAAGCACATTGTCTTTTCTTGCAATTACAACCGTTATGCTGTCTGAGTCATTCAAAGTTTCTTCATAATCTGATGCATTTGCAAAATCCTTCCCTCTATTTCGGTTGCCCTTCTAGAAGAATTATTAGGTGGCATGCACGACAGTTCCATAGAGTTTTTTGTAGGTTTTATTCTAGAAACCTATATTGATGCATTTTCAGTTCTTCCTCCCACTTTAGATGTCTTCTAGACAGAATAACCACACTAACCATCGTGTTGGGGTACTTTGCTACTCTGACATATCTGTTGTAGCCCCTAGTAAGCCATCGTCATCCTGAGGAAAACTATCCAGTAACCCAACTCCTTAAAACCTAGACACCCGGAAGATGTGTAGAATTCATAGTGGATCTTATGCCAGGAACCGCACCAATTTCCAGACGCCCATACAAAATGGCCCCACGTGAGTTAGCTGAGCTTAAAATCCAACTTGAAGCTTTGTTGGCAAAAGGCTTCATCCGCCCTAGCTCATTGACGTGGGGTTGCCCCGTTCTTTTCGTAACGAAGAAAGATGGAACGGAAAGGATGTGCGTAGACTATCGCCCGCTAAATTTAGCAACGATAAAGAACAAGTACCCACTGCCCAGGATCAATGATCTTTATGATCAACTTGTTGGATCCTCTGTCTTCTCCAAGATGAATTTGAGATTAGGCTATCATCAAATCAAAATCAGAAACGAGGTCATTCCCAAAGCGGCTTTCACTACTCGTTATGGTCTTTACGAGTACATCGTCATGTCCTTCGGTTTAACCAATGCCCCTGCCACTTTCTCGCACATGATGAATTCGATCTTCATGGAGTACTTGGGTAAATTTGTTGTAGTTTATCTTGATGACATTCTCATCTACTCGAAGAACGAAGAAGAACATGAAAAACATCTTAGGTTGGTATTGATGAAACTTTGAGAGCACCGCCTTTATGCCAAGTTCTCTAAGTGCGAATTTTGGCGATCAGAAGTGACCTACTTAGGCCACGTGATTTCTGCAAAAGGCATTGCTGTGAATCCCGAGAGAGTTCAGGCCGTCCTTGACTGGACTCCACCTGATTCGGTTAAGCAAGTTAGTATTTTTCTTGGCTTATCAAGCAATTGTCGCCGCTTCATCGAGAACTTTTCTAAAGTTGCAAAGCCTCTAGCTGAGCTCCTCAAGAAAGATAAGAAACTCCAATGGACTCCCAAGTGCGAGGAATGCTTTCAAGAGCTAAAAAGAAGATTGGCTACTGCCCCCGTACTTGCGCCTCCAAACACCAAAAAGGATTTCGAGATCTATTGTAACGCCTCACGGCAAGGGTTAGGATGCATACTTATGTAAGATCGACATATGGTAGCTTACGCTTCACGCTAGTTGAGTCCACATGAAGAGAACTACCCTACCCATGATCTTGAACTCGCTGCCGTAGTTCATGCCCTGAAAACTTGGCGACATTACCTCCTCGGTAATCATTGTGAGATCTATTCTGACCACCAAAGCCTCAAATATATATTCACCCAGCCAGATCTTAATCTCAGGCAAAGACGCTAGATTGAGTTGATAAAATATTATGACTTAGGAATTTCTTACACCCCAGGCAAAGCCAATGTCATGGCTGATGCACTAAGTCGTAAGTCATATTGTAACAACCTTATGTTACAACAGTATCAACCACTTCTTCATGAGGACTTTCGAAAGCTCAATCTCAAGATTGTTCCTCATGGATCTCTTTTCAACTTGGTGGCGAAACCAACCCTTGAGGATCAAATCATAGTTGCCCAAAGGCGTGCACGAGGTGTTCGCCGGATCTAGGAGAACATTGCTAGCGGAGTTGCTAAATGTTTCTCCAGAGATAGCAAAGGAACGATATTCTTTGGAATTTTTTTGGTAGTACCTAAGAATAGGGATCTAAGGCAACTCAGCCTTAAAGAAGACCATGACACTCCCCTCTCGATTCATCCCGGTAGCACAAAAATGTATCGATATTTACGCTAGAGATTTTGGTGGACTAGGATGAAGAGAGACATTGCTCGATATGTTGCCGAACGTGATGTTTATTGTCGCATTAAGGCCGAAAACCAAGACCTGCTGGTACTCTTAAACCTTTGCCTATTACCGAGTGGAAATGGGAAAAAGTCAGTATGGATTTCATCACTGGCTTTCCAAAAACCCAGAAAGGAAATGATGCCATCTTCGTTGTCGTTGATAGACTTTCCAAAGTTGCTCACTTCCTTACCGTTCGCAAGTCCATAACTGCGAGCCGGTTAGCGGACTTGTATGTCTCTAGAATTGTATCTCTTCATGGTGTTCCTTTGGAAATCAATTCTGATCGTGGTAGCCTTTTCACCTCTAGATTCTGGGGAAGATTTCAGAATACTATGGGAACTCATCTCTCCTTTAGTACAGCTTTCCATCCTCAGTCTAGCGGTCAAGTCGAAAGGGTTAACCAAATTCTTCAAGACATGCTCAGAGCTTGTGTTATCTCATTCGGAAAGAATTGGGAGAAGTCTCTTCCATTCGCCGAATTTGCTTATAACAATAGTTTCCAATCTAGTCTGAACATGGCTCCTTTTGAACTCCTCTATGGATGAAGATGTCGAACACCCCTAAACTGGTCAGAAACCGGTGAAAGGAAATTCTTTGGACGGGATATGATCAAGGAAGCAGAAGAGCAAGTTCGTATTTGTTCGTGAACAATTTAAAGCAGCCTAGTCTCGTCAGAAAAGCTACTATGATCGCCATCATAGGCAAGAAAGCTACAATCTGGACGAGAAGGCTTACCTTCGGGTTACTCCTCTGAAGGGAACCCAACGCTTCAGTATCAAAGGCAAGTTGGCCCCACGTTACATCGGACCTTTCCGCATTCTTGCTAAACGTGGAGAAGTTTCCTACCAACTTGAACTGCCCCCGCACCTTTTCCGAGTACATGATGTATTCCATGTGCCACAACTCAGGCGTTGATTCAAGGACCCCATCCACGAAGTCGACCATGAAACACTTGATCTCCAAGATGACCTTTCATATTGAGAATACCCCGTTCATATTCTTGATTCAGCAGAGCGTGTCACTCGTCGTCAGAAGTTTAAGTTTCTGAAAGTTCAATGGTCACACCACTCTGAGAAAGAAGCCACGTGGGAAAGGGAATACCGTCTCAGTGCCGAGTATCCCACCTTCCTCCCGACTACTTCTGAATCTCGGGATGAGATTCTTTTGAGTGGGGGCGAGTTGTCAGAACCCTCTGTTAGGTATGTGCTAGGATCAAGCCTCACTTGCATTCATATCAAAAATTTCAAATGGAAATTGAAATGGGAGAGAGAACACCCCCTAGATGAATTTAATTCAAATGGCCATTTTAAAAGTTGCTCCTAAAATTCCTTTTGGAATTTTGAAAAGTACCATAAATGAGTGTGATCACATATTAAGTCATGTGGAACCAAATACATGCTCATCGATTTTTTCAAATATTCACACAGGAGCATGGAATTAAATAAATACCCCTATTTGAATTTGAATTCAAATATTTTGAATTTCAAAAATGTTCAAACTCTGGATATGACTAGCTACTGATCATGTAATACCATATAAAAGATTTGAGGATTTATTAAATTTTCTAACTATTTAATTAGCTAAGTCAAAACAAATGTCAGAAAAGAAAAAGAAAAAGAAAAGGAGAAGGACTTACCTGGGCAAACAGGCCCAACTAAACCCCCAGCAGCCCACTAGCCTAGCCCAGTCCGCTATGTCCTCTGTCTTCTAGCTCAAGCAGCTCGCTGGAGGCAGCAGAGCGCGCGGCGACTGCCACCGTGACGTGGAGGGCCTTCCAGGTGCCCCCAAGCCCTATCCTTGCGCCACGGAGTCGCCCCTGTCGCCGTGGAACCTCCCCCCCTCCAGGCTCACGCTCCCTCTCTCCCTCGCCCAATTCCTTCGCCGCCCGAACGCCACAGTGGAGCGCGCCGCCGTGTCCACGCGGCCAACGACGACAAGCCGGCGCACCGCCGTGTCCCTCGTCTCCACCAATCTCTTCTTCGTCCCTGTGAGCAAGTAATCGGCCCCGGGAGCCCCGAGCACGCCGTCCCCTTCATTGAGCCGCCGCCGGACCCACAAGAACTCGTCGCCAATTCCGCCACAGCCGCAGCTCCTCCGGCCTCCTCAACCCTGTCTTTGCACTCGTGGTGAGCCCATGAGCATTTCCCCTCTTCTCCCGTGTTTTTCCCCTTCCTCTAGCCGCGGCCGCCACTGAAGCTGTAGCTCCTCGCCGCCGGTGTGCTCGCCGTCGAGCACACGAGCCGCCTACGCAACCTAGCCACGTCCAGTGGACGTGCGACGCTCCCAGGAGTGTAATCCACCCAACCCCGCGTCTTTTCGTACACCGTAGCACCGTGCCCGTCTTCACCGAGCCACGGCCCCCGTCGCACGTCGTCGTCGGTGTCACTCCGGTGCTCCCCGGTGATGCTGCCGTGCCCTGGGTGAAGCGCGCAAGCACGGGGGTTCGATTAGTGGTCGCGGCGTGCCATTTGGTCGCCGGAGTCGCCGTCCAGTGCATCGCCGCCGCGTCGGGTGTCGCCGTCGACATGTCGCCGGCAGCGCTGACGTGGCCGTCATTAGATTAGGTGCTAATGACCCCCTGGTGACACTGACCCGTGGGCCCAAGGCCACTAACCCAACCCCTAATCCCCCTCAGTTGTATGATCGAGCCCGCCCTGGACCCCGACTAAGTGATCAGGCTGGAGTCTGTTTATGTAAGTGTTATAATTCAATCGAGAATATGGTTGAGGCGACTTGTCTATGAGTATGGGATTTGACCACCCATAATCATTTAGACTTGTGAGCGAACGATGAGGACCCATATCATTTGATCATCCGGCCTGGATGGGATGCCCCTCATGTACGACGCTTTCCGAGAGTGTTATGTGCTTGGCCTTGTCTACTTAGACAAGTGGGTACGACTCTCGGCTCTCCATATGATTGAGTTGTGACTGGAATTACATACGCAAACCCCGGGTCCCGACAGAGAGGTTGTTCGCTACTGGATTGTCCGCTCCTTTCATGTCAACAATCCGCAAATCAAACTCTTGAAGAAGAAGAACCCAGCTGATAAGTCTAGGTTTGGCATCCTTCTTCTCCATAAGATACTTAATAGTAGCATGGTCAGTATGAATAATGACTTTGGAATCAATAATATAAGGTTTAAATTTATCACAAGCAAACACTACTGCTAAAAATTCCTTTTCAGTAGTGGCATAATTCTTTTGAGCACTATCAAGGGTCTTGCTAGCATAATGTATAACATTTAATTTCTTATCAACCCTATGTCCTAACACAGCTCCAACAGCAAAGTCACTAGCATCACACATAATTTCAAAAGGTAAATTCCAATAAGGTGATTGGACTATAGGAGCAGTTATTAAAGCTTTCTTAAGAACTTCGAAGGCTTACTTACAACCTTCATCAAACACAGAAGGAATATCCTTCTAGAAAATATTATTGAGGGGTCTTGACGTCTTAGAAAAGTCTTTAATAAATCTTCTATAGAAACCAGCATGACCGAGAAAACTACGAATACCTTTGATGTCCTTTGGATAGGGCATCTTCTCAATTGCTTCGATCTTGGCCCTGTCCACCTCGAATCCCCTTTCAGAAATCTTGTGGATAGAACAATCCCTTCGTTGACCATGAAGTGGCACTTCTACCAGTTGAGTACCAAGTTTGTCTCCTCACATCTCTGCAAAACTGTATTAAGGTTGTGGAGACAATGGTCAAAAGAGGTTCCATAGACGGAGAAATCGTCCATGAAGACCTCAACATTTTCCTCGCAAAACCATGAAAGATAGCAGACATACACCTTTGAAAAATAGCAGGGGCATTGCATAAACCGAAAGGCGTACGTCTATAAGCATAAGTACCAAAAGGACAAGTAAAAGTGGTCTTCTCTTGATCGACAGTGTTAACTTGAATTCGAGAGAAGCCATAATGTCCATAAAGATAGAAAAAGTGGGTGTTTTTGGATAACCTTTCAAGAATTTGGTCGATGAACGGCAACGGGTAGTGGTCCTTCCTTGTCTCCTTGTTCAACTTCCTGTAATCAATGCACATTCTATATCCAATAATAATTCTCTGAGGGATTAGTTCATTCTTATCATGAGGAACAATAGTTGTGCCTCCTTTCTTAGGGACACAATGCACATGACTTACCCACTTACTATCAGCTATGGGGTAGATAATACTTGCGGCTAGAAGCTTGAGGATCTCGGTCCTCACAACATCCTTCATCTTCGGGTTCAACCGTCGTTGATGATCAACAACCGGTTTAGCATCGGGCTCAAGATTGATAGTATGTTGACAAATAGATGGACTAATCCCCTTGAGGTCATCAAGGGTATATCCAATAGCACCTCGATGTCTACGAAGGGTTTCCAATAGTCGCTCTTCTTCATATCCTTAAAGGTTAGAATTGATAATAACGGTATATACTTTCTTTTCATCTAAATAAGCATACTTGAGCGTATCGGGAAGAGGCTTGAGATCGAACACCGGGTCTTCTTTGGGTTGTGATAAAATTCCTAAAGGTTCAACCGGAAGGTTGTGCTTCAGGATAGCAGGTTGTCTCAAGAAAGCTTCATCTAATTCATTTCTTTCCTGCATATGCATATCATTCTCGTGGTCCTCCATATATTGCTGCAAAGGATCGCTAGGAGGTATATAGCAATATAAGCAATATCTTCAATAATTTTATCATTACTAGGCAAATCAGTACCACGAGTTTGCTTGGATAATTTAGAAAAGTTAAATTCATATGGGTCACCACTGAATTCAATAGATAGTTTCTCTTTCTTGCAATCTATTATAGCTCCACAAGTTCTGAGAAAAGGTCTACGGAATATAATAGGACACAAATTATCTTGCACTGAACCAAGTACAAGAAAGTCGGTAGGATATTTTACCTTTCTGCATAAGACTTCAACATATTGTTGGAGATATGCCCTAGAGGCAATCATGTTATGATGTTATCTCCTTATGTATTCATGAGTTATTTGTATTGTCCTTGAACATCATCACTGATATGTATCAATAAGTATGTGACTTGTTTGTGAGACTATATATTCTATGATGATTGTTCTAATGGTCCCTAGTTGCGGACACATATCCTTGACTAGTATATCATTCGGTTGATGACTATGTTTCACAAGTCATGAGCTTGGAGATGCTACCGATAGTATGGACTTAGTGATGGGATCACTGAGTTGGACAGAGACCCACTTTGAGACGCAGCGAGATATTGTCATTTGTGAGTCTCAATACAATGTATATGCCATGTTCTAGACCTGATGTCCTCGCATGTTCTCGGGATGAGGAATGACTCACTTGGGGACTATCAAACGCTACACCGTAACTGGGTAGTTATAAAGGTAGCTTACGGGTGAGTCATGATACATGTCGCGAGACATGGTTGATCAAGATGGGATTTTCCCCTCCACTTTGGAGAGATATTATCTGGGCCCTCTCGAGTGATAAGATTCAGAAAGCATGGCCATGCGACATGGGTTAAGTGTTAACCCGGTTCAGAAATCTGTATCACGGTTTCGAGAAGAGAGGTCACGCTATCACAAGGGTGACAAGTACTCGCCTTGAGCTTGACAACATATATCGTGAGGCAAAAGGAATGTTGCATATGACACTTTGTATTGGTTCGTCTTATGACTTTACGCATATATGGGAGTCGGCACGTTCTTCTAGTAACCGCTACCGACTATCGAACCAGATGTGATTCAGGACGTGTCCATGTGTACGGGAACCTATAGGGTCGCGCGCTTAAGAGGAAAGGAGCCCATTCGGATGTAATCCGAATGGAATATGGATGGAGGGTCTGGATTGCCTCAAGGGTTGAGGCCATTCCACGGGCGCCTATATAAGGGCTAGGGTGCACCCCGAAGGGGTACATGTCAGACCAAAAACCCTAGCCGCCACTCCACCTCCAGGCAGAGCCGCCAGACCTAGCAGTCCGCCGCCCGGCGCTCCTCCTTGTACGTGCGCATCCCTTGGAGGCGCTGCACCTACGGCACTTGGACAAACTTTTCGCGGGATCGGATCGCGGGACTCCGTTCGTGGGATCGGTACGAGGGATCGGTTCGAGGGATTCGAGCAGCAGCCGCCGACGCGCACCACCAACTCTCCTTCCGCTGCCATGACTGCACGTCCAGTGGTAAACCCTAATCATGTAGTTCATCTCCAGTAGCAGTGATCTTTGTTGTGCGCGGTAGAAAATTTTGTTTTAGCACTAGCGTAGCGGACCGCATGCTGCAACACATCTCTCACAATTTCAATAGGAGAGATAGTTTATCTGTTTGCTAGATAAATAGTAACATCAATCTCTTTAAGTTCACAAGGAGAAATCTCACCCATGATCTCCTGATAGAGTGAATAAGAAATAGTACTAGCACTCGACCCCAAATCGCATAGCCCATAATAATTATGATCTCCTATTTTAACAGATACTACTGGAGTACCTAAAATTGGGCCTTTGTTCTTGGCTGTGACAAGGTTAGTGGAAACATCACAAAATTTTATATTGGAATCTAAGACATCGTTAGTAACAAGATCTTTAACCAACGCAAATTGAGGATCGACCTTGATCTGGTCCTCAGGCTCATCAGTTCTTCTGTCAGTTTTATTAATATGCTCGTCACAAAAGAATGCTCCCTCATCCTTGCGGGAAAATGGGGCTTTTCATATATAACTGCAGGCAAGATAGGGTCAACAACATGAACATCAACAGGTAATTCCTTAAAGGGCTTATGATGGTGATTCTCTTTCTTTTTAGAGGAATCCATATGAGAGGCAAGGTTTTTGCAAAAATCAATCAAAAGTTGGGAATCAAGACCAATCTTAGCACAAAAGGTATTGAAGTAATCAGATTCTACATAGCTCTTAATGTAATCATGCTCACAATTTATAACTGGTTCAATACCTTTATCTATCTCCCAATCTTCATGTTCTTCTGGATCCTGTCAATAAGATCCCACCTTTCTTCAACGCTTCTGGTGCGGAATACCCCACTAGAGGAGGCATCAAGCATCTCTCTATGTTGACAAGAAAGCCTTGCATACAAATTTTTGAGAATAATTTCCTTGGGGAGCCCATGATTGGGACATTTGAGTATTAGGGACTTCAATCTCCCCCAAGCTTGAGTGATTCTTTGTCCGTCACGAGACCAAATTTATGAATATAGTTCCTATCTCGATGTATTTCATGAAGACGATAAAACTTTGCATAAAAGAGAGGCATAAGTTCTTGCCAGTTTAGTAAATGAGAGTTTTCAATAAGCCTATACCAATCCAAAGCCTTATCTTTTAATGATAGAGAGAATAGTTTTCTCATAAAAAATTCCATTGATATGCCTGCAAGCTTAAATAAGGAGCATAGTTGTGAAAGATATAACAAGTGTTCACCTGGATGTCTATCTCCTACATATCGATTAGCAATAACACAATAAAAAATACCAGTTAGTATTTTAAATGGCACAATTTTAGTAGGTGGGGTAGCCTTCTCCACCACAGTAATGGTGGGGCGATTCCCCGCAAGGAAAGCACCAAGAGCAGAGTTTTCCACAGGGACTAAAAGTAACAGCAAAAAATAAAATCAGCATTTACAATATATAGGTTTCCTTACCAATTTCACTTACCAATAGCGCTACGCTCCCTGGCAACGGCGCCAGAAAATGGTCTTGATGACCCACAAGTGTAGGGGATCTATTGTAGTGATGAAGAGAGAGTTGACTAGTGCAACACCTCTGCTCGTTGGTTACCCCAAGTGGAAGGTGTGATGTAGGATAACGACAAATTTCCCTCGGCGAAGATACCAAGGTTTGTCTCCAGTAGGACTCTGGAGATGATAAGTAGGTATCAGCGGCGCAACTGACGTGGACCTTCACACAACACAAATAACTTTGCTCCCAACGAGTAAAAAGAGGTTGTCAATCTCTCCGGCCTTGCTGTTTACAAAGGATCAACGCAACAGATAATAGTGATAATGGTAGCAACTGGAAAGTAAAAGCAAGAAAGTAAACGAGCGTGTAAACAGTGATGAGAATACGGACCGGGGTCCCGTGATGTTCACTAGTGATGTCTCTCTCCCAAAAGACGATAAAACTTCTATG
The DNA here is from genome assembly GCA_950022295.1 of Bromus sterilis. Taxonomy (NCBI): domain Eukaryota; kingdom Viridiplantae; phylum Streptophyta; class Magnoliopsida; order Poales; family Poaceae; genus Bromus; species Bromus sterilis. The sequence continues at coordinate 336,487,889 of OX465596.1, read as the reverse complement.
CAAGGTAAAAAAATTACAGCTGGGCAACTGACATGATTATAAACGCACCGCAATGCTAACTATGTCAAAGAAAGGAAGAGGCTCAAAAGCATGGGCAGTACGCCAAAATAAGTAGACCGAAATCTAACTGCATCTACTATTAATCATCTACCTACTACTTGGCTAAAGAATAAACAGTAACGGAGAACATGCAAGAATTACTTAGGAACAAAAATATAAAAGATAAGAACCAAATATATTACTCTATCACAATCTGAACATAATATCATAATCCATCAGATCACATCAAACTCCGCATAGCAACAACATAAAGATTACATATGTGCCTCGATCATGTAGGGCAGCTCACGAGGTCTAAACCATGAATAAAAAATAGGGGAGGAGAACATCACATAGCTACTGATCACGGACCCATGGTCCAAAGAAAACTACTCATGGCACATCCGTAGAGTTATGTGATGATACCTGCTGTTCATACTAGACATGTGTGCTGCGTGTATGATTATAACATGCATGTCTTAGTATGGGTTTTCGAGACCTTAGTTGTGATCTGGCTGGCGGTCTTTTATACACCAAGTGGCCCTTAGATGTGCGCAGCTTGGGGCATCGCGATGCGATTGCACGTGACTCTGTCACGTGCACACTTTGTTGTATGATCGAGCCCGCCCTAGACCCCGACTAAGTGATTGGGCTGGAGTCTGTTTATGTAAGGGTTATGATTCAATCGGTAACATGGTTGAGGCGACTTGTCTGTGCGTATGGAATTTCACCACCCATAATCATTTAGACTTGTGAGCGGGCGATGAGGACCCATCTCAGTTGATCATCCGGCCTGGATGGGATGCCCCTCACGTACGATGCTTTCTGAGAGTGTTCTGTGCTTGGGCTTGTCTGCTTAGACAAGTGGGTACGGTTCTCGGCTCTCCATGTGATTGAGTTGTGACTGGAATTACATACGCATATTTCGGGTCCCGACACCTGCCCTGTCGTCCCACCAAGTCTCTGCGGTTACCAACAAGGTGAACCGTCTCCTTACCTTGTCTCGCGTGTGCTCCTGGAGGAGCTCGACTTTCGTGGTTTGGTAACTCTCGCGGCCGAAGATCAGGGGCCAAGCACACCGGTACACTGGTCGTACCCTCCCTGTCGTCCCGTTGCAATACTACTCGCGGGCACCGTTGGGTCGCCCGACTTCTTACCTGAAGGACAACCGTTGGCGGGACCCTAGGGCGGCTATACAGAGTCAGCAACGAGTGGAGTACGAGGATTACTCCTCGATAGCTCCACTTGATGTGGCTCGGCAGAGCTGAGGTAGGGGCCTTAGACGGTGTCTGCATTGTACCGTACCTGTGCAATTATAATCATCGTATCCGCGTTCACTCCCCTGAGTGATCACGTGTCGGGACCCGGGGTTAGCGTATGTAATTCCGGTCACAATGCAATCACATGGAGAGCCGAGAGCCGTACCCATTTGTCTAAGCAGACAAGGCCAAGCACAGATCACTCTCGGTAAGCATCGAACGTGAGGGTCACCCCATCCAGGCCGGATGATCAACTGAGATGGGTCCTCATCGTCCGCTCACAAGTCTAAATTCTTATGGGTGGTGAATCCCATACTCATAGACAAGTCGCCTCAACCATGTTATCGATTGAATCATAACCCTTACATAGACTTACTCCAGCCCGATCACTTAGTCGGGATCTCGCGCGGGCTCAATCATACAACAGAGTGTGCCACGTGACAGAGTCACGAGAAATCGCATCGCGATGCCCCAAGCTGCACACATCTAAGGGCCACTTGGTGTATAAAAGACCGCCGGCAAGAACACAACTAAGCTATCGAACCCCACACTAAGACATGCATGTTATAAACATACACGCAGCATACATGTCTAGTGTAAACAGCAGGTAATCACAACATGAACTCTACAAACTCATATTCTTTATAACTTCTGCTAAACAGAGCAGACATAGTAGTTGTATTACAAGCAGAGATCACATGTTTGTGATCCAACATTACATCAAACATCAAAGGAAGAAAATTATGTCTTAATAAAGAAAAGTTTAACAAATGGCTTAAGAAGCCTGAAAGAAAATTACAACGACCCTCCAAAGGGCACAGGCTGCTGCCTGGAACTATATGACTTGGTCCACGTCGAGCTCGAGGTAGAGGCCACCATCAGGGTCAGTGGTCTCGTCTCTAAAACATAGAATAAGCAAACGTGAGTACAAAGGCGTACTCAGCAAGACTTACATAGGAACTATACTACTCATTCACATGTATCAAGGCAAAGGGAGGTGGGGTTTCACTTGCAGAAGTGCCAGCTTTGACTTGGCTAGTCCTGTACTACGAATACCAGAAAGAGGTAAGGAGCGTACACGAGTCCAAGTAACCAGTCTCCAATCAATACACCACTATGGATACTTCCTCGACTTCCCCACGAGGAAGCACGCCATAGCACTCACACTTATCTTGGCAAGTTTTATAAGTATCCGGTTCAAGTTATCTATGATCAAGTAAAGGTCTCCAAGTAGTCCATAACCGCGGACACGGCTATTCGAATAGTTCATTAACCCTGCAGGGGTGTACTGCTACACACACACCTCATCAGTTACCGCCTGGGGATGGACCCTTCAAGTGAGTACCGGCGAGGATGCTGCCACGATACTTCACTCACGGCACCATCTCTAGTCCTAGGGAGTCGCCTATTTGAGTTGGCACCACGATCGGAATCCGGACGATTTTTCCGAGGCGGACTCAAACGTTGTGTGACCGCCATCAAGCTCAACTCGATCATGATCACTTGATTCAACATGCCCACAACCTACGCCAACCACTTACCTTGATTCCACCTGCTTGAGATCGTTAAAGGGCGAACTACTTGCGACTCCTGGACTGGTCCGGGGTGAGGTACTAGGCCGAGAGGGGTCAGTGAGCCCAATGTGTGGTCGTACTCTTGGTTTTGGATAACAACACAAGAACTCGGGCTTAAGGCAGTGTTCACCAAGACAACCCACTGTGTACTCCTACACAGCCTCTCATCGGTCACCTTTGTTTAGGGTAGATTCACCAACACATTACCACCATCATTCACATGATCACTACCATCCCGACTCACAACAAGGTAGCCTCAAGTAACAACTCTAAGCATGCAATAAGCTATAACAGTTGCAGGGGCCACAAGATAACAACCAACTCCTACATCTGCTAGGATTGTTGTTTGCTTACTACTGTGACAAAATGATAGGTCATGCAAAGGAATAGGTTGAACTAGCGGTAGAACGTGTCATGGTGACATCCTAAACATGCATTTGCGAGAATGAGAGGGAACTGGGATTTTATCGACATGATCAAAGAGGGCGTGCTTGCCTTGCTGACGATCACGATGCAACACTCTTCTGACGTGAGGTTGAACTCGTCTCCGAGATCAACGCTACCGAGAAGATGCAATCACCGAAGCACTGTAAGTAAAGCACAATCAAGATAGTACAATGCACATTCAATATCCAAAACATAGCATGGAAGTGTGCTGATGTGACCTAGGTTTAATTTGCAACATGTTAATTGAAGTTGATTTGAAAAGTAAATTCAAATTCAAACTCCAAATGTTATTCAAATTTGGTCAACTTGCATTTGCTAAAGTTTGTTCGTTGTAAACCAATTGGTCATGTGTGTGAAATTCTCCTGAAGTGTAAGTGATGTGTATTGCAATGCATTGGTTGAATTTCAAATGAGAATTGTAATTTATTTGATTTAATACAAAAGAGCCAAATAGAAAAATGCTACTGATCACTTATTGTAAACATTTCAAACATGGTTGAAAGTTGATTATTTGGATAGAGAATTTTATTCTGATAATTTTTCATATATTACACTTTGAATTTGGAGTTATAGTTTAAAAGATATTCAATTTCAAAGTTTAGGCGATTTTCTGGAATTTCTGTATTAAATAAATTGATTTACTCTTTATTGCATCAGCACTGCATCATGCTGACGTCAGGGGGTTTGACCAGTCAGCTGACAGGGCGGCCCCACCTGTCAGCCTCACTGGGGGTTAATTAAATCTGTTTAATTTTAAACCAATTTGATCAGGGCTCTGGGCCCAGCGTCAGTGAGAGGAGAGAGGGGATTTGCAGGGGGGTTAGCTGGGGCTAATGGCGCGGGTCGCCGGACTCACTGTAGCCGGCCGGAGTTCACGCCGGAGAGGGAAAACGGGCACGGGGGAGGAGCGGGGAGGCACTGGGAGGAAGCTCTCGTCGTCGCGCGTCCATTGGAGCTATCGGGGCACCACGGGACGGCCTGTGGCCACGTCCACGACGAAGGATACGGCGGCCGGAGCTACTGCGGTGGCGGGGAAGGTGAGGCACGGCACGAGGAGGAGCGCTAGGAGGGGGGAAATGACCGCTAGCTCACCAGGAGTGTGAAGGGAAGCACGATGAGGCAGTGGAGGGGCTGGCGGTGGCGCAATCCTCGCCGGAGTTCATGGCGGCCGGCGGCGAACCCTTGAAGATGGCGTCTCCTCCAGTGGTCCTCTGCTCAAATTGAAGGCGTGGGTAGAGCTTGTGGTCGCCGGGGATGCCTCCAGACAAGGTGTGACGTCTTGGGGAGGCTTGTGGCCACGTCGGCTCGCGTCAGCGGCGAGGAGTGCTCTCGGGCTTGCGCGGAAAACGGCGAGAGAGGGAGCGGGACGAACTTGGAGAGGGGGAAGAAGGACCTGGGGGCTCCAGGGCGTCCACGGCAGGCGCTAGAAGGCCATGGGGCAAGCAGGGTGGAGGTGGCACGGCGCCGGCATGCCCTCCACGGCGACAGCAGTCTGCCTGGCTCGGGGAGGAAGACAGTCCTGACCCTGGGCTGGGCCACCTCCCTGAGTTCGGCCCAGGTAAGGTGGGCTTTTCCCCTTTTCTTTTGTTTTTCTTTTATTTGTTTTCTGTTCTTTTTGTTTTGCCCTAAAAATAAATACTAGGGCATTTTATAAAAACCCCCAAATAATTTTATAAACTCTAGGTGACTTAGTATTAGTCAACCCCAAGTTTTGGGAATTTTTGAAATTCAAATTATTTGAATCTCAATTCAAATAGGCAATTGATTTAATTTCCAAGCCACTATTTGGATTTTTGAAAAATCTATGAGTATGGAAATCCGAAACGAGGACATTCCCAAGACGGCTTTCACTACCCGTTATGGTCTTTACGAGTACACCGTCATGTCCTTCGGTTTAACCAATGCCCCGCCACATTCTCGCGCTTGATGAATTCGATCTTCATGGAGTACCTAGATAAATTTGTTGTGGTTTATCTTGATGAAATTCTCATCTACTCGAAGAACGAAGAAGAGAACGCAGAATATCTTAGGTTGGTATTGATGAAACTTAGAGAGAACCGCCTTGATGCCAAGTTCTCCAAGTGTGAATTTTGGCTACCAGAAGTGACCTACTTAGGCCACGTGATTTCTGCGAAAGGTGTTGCAGTCAATCCCGAGAGAGTTCAGGCCGTCCTTGACTGGACTCCACCTGAATCGGTAAAGCAAGTTAGGAGTTTTCTTGGCTTAGCAAGCTATTGCCGCCGCTTCGTTGAGAACTTCTCCAAAGTTGCAAAGCCTCTAACTGAACTCCTCAAGAAAGATAAGAAATTCCAATGGACCCCCAAGTGCGAGGAAAGCTTTCAAGAGCTAAAATGAAGATTGACTTCTGCACCCGTACTTGCACCTCCAGACACCAAAAGGGATTTCGAGATCTATTGTGATGCTTCACAGCAAGGGTTAGGATGCATACTTATGCAAGATAGACATGTCGTAGCTTATGCTTCACGCCAGTTGCGGCCACATGAAGAGAACTATCCTACCCATGATCTTGAACTCGCTGCCGTAGTTCATGCCCTGAAGACTTGGCGACATTACCTCCTTGGTAATCGTTGTGAGATCTATTCCGATCACCAAAGCCTCAAATACATATTCACCCAGCCAGATCTTAATCTCAGGCAAAGACGCTGGATAGAGTTGATAAAAGATTATGACTTAGGAATTTTTTACACCCCAGGAAAGGCCAATGTCATGGCTGATGCACTAAGTCGTAAGTCGTACTGTAACAACCTCATATTACAGCAGTATCAATGACTTCTTCATGAGGAATTTCGAAAGCTTAATCTCGAGATTATTCCTCGTGGATCTCTTTTCAACTTGGTGGCGAAACCAACCCTTGAGGATCAAATCATAGTTGCCCAAAGACAAGCACGAGGTGTTCGCCGGATCAAGGAGAACATTGCTAGCGGAGTTGCTAAATGTTTCTCCACAGATAGTAAAGGAACGGTATTATTTGAAAATCGTTTGGTAGTACGTAAGAATAGAGATTGAAGGCAACTCATCCTCAAAGAAGCCCATGACACACCCCTCTCAATTCATCCCGATAGCACAAAAATGTACCGAGATCTACGCCAGGGATTTTGGTGGACTAGGATGAAGAGAGACATTGCTCGATTTGTTGCCGAATGTGATGTTTGTCGTCGCATTAAGGCAGAACACCAAAGACCTGCTGGTACACTTCAACCTTTGCCTATTCCCGAGTGGAAATGGGACAAAGTCGGTATGGACTTCATCACCGACATTCCAAAAACCCAGAAAGGAAACGATGCCATCTTCGTTGTGATAGATAGGCTTTCCAAAGTTGCTCACTTCCTACCCGTTCGCGAGTCAATAACTGCTAGCCAGTTGGCGGACTTGTACGTCTCTAGAATTGTGTCTCTTCACGGTGTTCCTTTGGTAATCAATTCTGATCGTGGTAGCCTTTTCACCTCTAGATTCTGGGGAAGCTTTCAGAATGCTATGGGAACTCATCTCTCCTTTAGTACAGCTTTCCATCCTCAGTCTAGCGGTCAAGTCGAAAGGGTTAACCAAATTCTTGAAGACATGCTCAGAGCTTGTGTTATCTCATTCGGAAAGAATTGGGAGAAATCTCTTCCATTTGCCGAATTTGCTTATAACAACAGTTTTCAATCTAGTCTGAACATGGCTCCTTTTGAACTCCTCTATGGCCGACGATGTCGAAGACCCCTAAACTGGTCAGAAACCGGTGAAAGACAACTCTTTGGACCGGATATGATCAAGGAAGCAGAAGAGCAAGTTCGCATTGTTCGTGATCGATTAAAAGCCGCTCAGTCTCGTCAAAAGAGCTACTATGATCGTCATCATAGAGAGGAGAGCTACAATATTGATGAGAAGGCTTACCTTCGGGTTACTCCTCTGAAGGGAACCAAACGCTTCGGTATCAAAGGCAAGTTGGCCCCACATTACATCGGTCCTTTCCGCATTCTTGCTAAACGTGGAGAAGTTGCCTACCAACATGAACTACCCCCTCATCTTTCCCGAGTACATGATGTATTCTATTTGTCACAAATCAGGCGTTGCTTCAAGGACCCCATCCGCGAAGTCGACCATGAAACGCTTGATCTCCAAGATGACCTTTCTTATCAAGAGTACCCTGTTCGTATTCTTGATTCCGAAGAGCGTGTCACGCGTCGTCAGACGATCAAGTTCCTCAAAGTGCAATGATCACATCATTCCGAGAAAGAAGCAACATGGGAATGAGAAGACCGCCTCCGTGCCGAGTACCCCACCTTCCTCCCGACGACTTCTGAATCTCGGGACGAGATTATTTTGAGTGGGGGCGAGTTGTCAGAACCCCAACTAGGGTAAGTGCTAGGGTTTGAGTGCCCCTTTGCATCATGCAAAAATTTCAAAAGAAATTCAAAATTGGGGAAAAGAAAAGCCCTAAAGAATTTAATTAAATGGCTAGACAAAAATTTCTTCCAAAAATTCCTCTGGTATTTTTGAAAAGTCTTATAAATATGCATGATCACATATAAAGTGAAGTGGGTCCCACTGCATGCACCAAGATTTGTCAAAAATTCCAAAAAGGGCTTGGAAATTAAATTAAACTCCAATTTGAATTTAAATTCAAATTGTTTGAATTTCAAAAATCTCCAAAACTTGTGAGTGGCTAACTAACTGCTTTGTAAGTCCATATAAAAGTTTTGGGCATTTTATAAATTGCCTAGGTATTTATTTATCAAGGCACAACAAAATTACAGAAAGAAAAAGAAAAGAATAAAGAAAAAAAAGGCTTACCTGCTTCTGGCCCGAATTGATCCCAGCCGACCCAAGCCCACCAGACTCCCCTTGTCGTCTTCCCCCCGGCGCCAGAGCAGGCAGCACGCCGTCGTGGCGAGCATGCCCGCGGCTGCCGAGCCACCTAGGCCCTCCCCGTCCTTACCCTCTCGGCGTGGACACGCCTAGGGCCTCCTCCTCCATTCCCACTGTCCTCTGGCTTGCTCCCCTTCCTCCTCCTCGTCGTTCCCGCGCGCAGCAGAAGCTCCCCGCCGGCCACCACAGAGCGCAGTCGTGGCCAACGGCGACTAGAAGCTCCACCGTCGTGTCCAGCGTCTTCCCCGTGCTCGCCTTCGTCTTCAAGCGCGAGGAACCGAGTCCAGCGACCTCGAGGACGACGCCATCGACCCCGTTCCACGCCACGGCCGCCGGGTTTTCGCCGTCAATTACGTCGCCGCAGATGCTCCTCCGGCCTCCCCGACCCCGCCTTTGCTCTCAGGGTGAGCACACGCTCATTTCTACCTATCCCGTGCTCTGCTCCGCGCCTCGTAGCCGCTTCCCCGTCGTGGCCGTCTCAGGTAGCCGCCTCACCGCTCGCCGTCGTCGCCCTTGAACTCCCCGGTGGCGCCTGACTTGCCAGGGAGACGCACGCGTGCGTGCTACGTCTCCTGGTGGTCGCGGCGCTCCGATTCGTGCCCGGAGCCGCAGTCCAGGAGCGCGCCGCCGTCTCGGATGGCACTGGCGGCTCAACGCCAGCAGCCCGCCGACGTGGCCACTTGATTAGGGCCTTAATCCCCCCTGGGGTCAATGACAGATGGGCCCAAGCCCCCCTTAACCCCTCTCTGTTAGTTAAAAAGAGGGGATTAAACCCCTCTCCCACTGACAAGCCGACCCCACATGTCCGCCCCCCCTGTGACATCAGCACTGCGTCATGCTGACGCAATAAACAGAAAAACAGATTAAAGAAATTACAGAAATTGCAGAAAATCATTTAAACTTTGAAAAATCATAGAAAATTCATATTAAATCCAACTCAGATAGTCGACTCCTGGAATAGACCGATTGTGAGCGAAGTGTCGTGGTGAACATCCTTGTTGTCACCTCTTGAACGGTGGCGAGACCTGGCGGTAACCGATGGTCATGTGTGTGTAGCTTACACCCTTGCAAGGTTAACAAAACTATTCGAATAGCCGCGTCCGAGGTTAAGGACTACTTGGAACCTGTACCTGATTATTAGACAACTTGAATGGATACTTCTAAAACCCGCAAGATAAGCGTGAGTGCTATGGTGTGCTCCTCGTGGGGAAGTCGAGGAAGTAACCATAGTGGTGTATTAGTTGGAGACTTGGATAGTGGACTCGTGCACGCTTCTTACCTCAAGTCTGGTATTCGTAGTTCAGGATTAGCCAAGTCAAAGCTGGCACTTCTGCATGATGAAACCCCACCTCCCTTTACCTTGATACTTGAGCATAAGTAGTATAGTTCTGATGTAAGTCTTGCTGAGTAAGAATTTGTACTCACGTTTGCTTATTCTATGTTTTAGATGGAAACCCAGACCCCGATGGAGTCACCGACCTGAAGCTCGACGTTGACTAAGTTAGCATAGTCCCAGACAGCAGTCTGGTCCCTCGTGGAAGGGCATGTTTGTTGTACAAGGCTTCTCTAAGCCATTTGTTAATCTTGTCTATACTCAGACCTAATTTTCTTCCGTTGTATGATGTAATGTTGATCACAGACATGTGATCTTTGTATACTCTATGTGCAAGTAAATAAAGAAGTACTTTGTAGAGTTATGTGATGATACCTGCTGTTCATACTGGGCATGTGTGATGCGTGTATGTTTATAACATGCATGTCTTAGTATGGGTTTTCGAGACCTTAGTTGTGATCTGGCTGGCGGTCCTTTATACACCAGGTGGCCCTTAGATGTGCGCAGCTTGGGGCATCGCGATGCGATTGCTCGTGACTCTGTCACGTGCACACTTTGTTGTATGATCGAGCCCGCCCTAGACCCCAACTAAGTGATCGGGATGGAGTAAGTCTATGTAAGAGTTATGATTCAATCGATAATATGGTTGAGGCGACTTGTCTATGAGTATGGGATTCACCATACATAAGCATCTAGACTTGTGAGCGGACGATGAGGACCCATCTCAGATGATCATCCGGCCTGGATGGGGTGCACCTCACGTTCGATGCTTACCGAGAATGTTCTGTGCTTGGCCTTGTCTGCTTAGACAAGTGGGTACGGTTCTCGGCTCTCCATGTGATTGCATCGTGACTGGAATTACATACGCTAACCCCGGGTCCCGACAGACTTGCTCGGCCCTCTATCTAATCCTAGCTAACAATGCGCAGGGCTCACTGATGAATATAATATATATAATAATAGGAACCATAGGGTAAAGGAAGGTACATCAAGGGGCGACAAAAACAGGATATGCAATGGCATAGGATTGTAACGTAGCAGCAGCAGTAACAATGCCTAGTGCAAGAAAAATACGGAAATATGGGCGATATCTGGGGAAGGGAATGACTCTGCTTGCCTGGAAGCTCGACAGTAGGTGTTGGATATGTTCCCTAGAGACAAATTAATAAAGGTATTTGTCACATATCCGTTTTGTTCATAATACATTTTATACTGTGCTATAACTGTATTACTTGGATCTTGTGCTGATTTTTCCTGTATTTTTCCCGGAATTTTTCTGGCACTTTTTATATGGGGGAAAACTGAAATAGAAAAACAGCAGAAAACAGGAACTGGCACTGGAGTGCACTGAGTTAATAGGTTAGTCCAAATATGATCAAAAGTGTATGAAAGTGTATCTAGATCATAGCAATATCAGACAAAACATTCATGGAGCAAGCATAAATTATAGATACGTTTTGGACGTATCAGTGTAGTATAAAACATGGTCCGTAGTTTAACTCGGGTAAACTATCTCATTGGGCAATTGATTGATCAAGCTTTCCTGATCATGGCGACACTTAAGTCCATTGACAATGAGGTCATATCGTTAAGGGGAATGATGTGATGGACGTACACCCACCTAAAGTATTGCAATGTGATCGAGTCACATAGTTCAGCGTTGCTATGACTTTGTAACGTATGGCTTAGTCCTTAGACCGTAACGATCATACGTAATTTTCATCTATGAGGAGACTTTGATTTGTGTCCCACCGCCTGACTGAAATATGCTGGCTATAACGGTGCACTTTGGGTATTCCGAAATAGATGGTTGATGAGTATCTTAATAGATAAGAGCGGGATTTTCCAGTCCTTGTGACAGGACAGGTACTCTGGGCCCACTCGGTGATATTGCATCAACACCTTGCAAGGACGTGACTAGGTCACAAGAGATGCAATGATCATGGACGAGAGAAGTTGTTTGTTGTGAACAAGATGTGAACACGGTATGTAGGATACCGACGATCAAACCTCGGACAAACAAAGTACCGCTGCACAAAGGGATTACGTCGTATCGTTAACGGTTTCCAAAAGCGATCGAAGTTCATTCGATGGAAGCGCAGGGGCTGTCAAGGATTGTAACCAGGTCCAACTGACTAGTCATTGGTCAATGAGAAGAGTCTCGACCATGTCTGCTGTTTCCCGGACCGTTAGGGTGTTACACTTAAGGGCAATCGATGCATAGGACAGTTACGGGATCAATCGATGAAATAGGAGGAATCACCGGAATAGTTCCGAAGGAGGATGGAATGGTTTCCGGACATTTTGAATAGTTCAAAATAAAGTTTAATTGTTTTAATAATGTTTTATTATTTAATTATATGAATTAAATATTTAAAACATATTAAAAAAATGGGAAAAAGGCTAAATGGGCCCATGGGGCCATTAAGGGAGGAGGGGGTCTCCCCCCTTGGGCTTGGCGCCAAGGGTGGGGCCCACCACCCCCCTTGGCCGGCGCACTCCCCCCCTTTGGGAGTTTAGTCCCACATGGGGGAGGGGAGGAGGATGGCACCCCCCTTGGACTATATAAGGAGGGGTAGACCCCCCTTTTTCCAACACACCAATATCTCCTTCTTCCTCCTTCTCCTTCCCGGAAGTGGACTCCCCGTATTTGGAGTCTGCACCTGGATTGGAGTTCTCCACCATAAGGCAGGCCGTCGTTCTGCTGGAGTCGGGATCCGTAGCCGTCTTTCTTCCGCTGCTCGCCTGGTTCGGGGCCCGGGAGGAACATCGATTGTACCGTATGTGTATAATCTATTCGAGGCACTACACCTGTGGTGCTACTTCGTCGCTGGAGGTTTATCGGGAGTCATCCTCGCCGGTGGTGGTCTTCTACACGACAGGGAGGTCGTAGTTCCGAGTCTACGCCAGCCACGTTCGCAAGAACGTTTCCCTCTTTAGGTCTTCGAAGGTATGAACACCGATTCCCTCCGTTACTTTACATCGCCATAGCATAGATCTTGGGTTCGAGTACCGTAGGTATGAAAAAATTTGTGTTTTCTGCCCCGTATCCCAACAGTGGTATCATGAGCTAGCTATGCGTAGATGTATTGTACGGGTAGAACACATCTAGGATGTGGGCATCGAATCTTTATTCGTTACCCTCCCACGTGTACTCATTTAGCATTGCGGCAATGTTTGATGAAGCGGCCCCCGACCGACCTTACGCGTTTACGCGAGACTGGTTCCACGCTTGACATATGGCTTGTAGCATATAAAGTGGTTGGGGGGTGTCTGTCTCTCTGCATTAGCGATGCGAAGATGTTTGCAACGGAGGGCCCCGACAGGGGTGTAATAGAGACGGATGGGAGACGGTGTTGTGGCATGTTTTTCGCAGGATAGAAACGGTTCTCTCTCTCGAAACCCCTCGCAGCCACATAAAACTTGCACCAGGTAAAGTAGAAAGGCGTTTAACTTTGCTTTGCATGAAGGGGGATCATAGGTTGTATGATTTACAGTTTTACTTTCTGTTTCATGCTAGTATGCTAGATATATCGATGGTAGCACGAAACAGGACCATCTCTCACAATACCAACATTGTGTTCTCCCTTGGTGGGCACCGCCTGGAAGTTCTCCCATATGTCTTGATGCTCCGTACATACCGGAGTTTTCCTACATATTCAACGGAGTTCGCATGAGGTTGGGTTCGGCAAGCCTGGCATATGCAGATATGACCTTGTTGAACATCTAACATCAAGGTTCGATTGGCAGGCTTGACGTATATAGATGCGGGACTGGAACACAGGAGACCGAAAGGTCGAGCACGAGTCACATGCCTGATGTGATTGGCTTAGAGGCCTACCTAGTTCGCATACTGATGGCCGTGACGATCGGGGGAGGTATGGGGGCTGGTATTGTGTAATCACTTAGTTAAATTGAGAGGTGTTTATCTAAGTGGGAGCTTTCTAGAATTTTGAGATTAAATTGAAACTCCACATTATGAACAAAAGTCTAAATATGTATCCTTGTGAATCAACCTTGTAGATGGCAGCACCTCGCCCCTCATTCAACTTAGGATCATTCCTAGAGAAAGATAAGATAAAAACAGATGGGACAAACTTCACCAACTGGTTCCGCACCCTGAGGATTCTCCTCGTTCCCCTCAAGATGGCATACGTACTAGAGGGCGCGTTAGGTGACGCACCAGCAGATGATGCCAGTCAGGACGAGAAGAATGTCTATCTCTCCAGGACTGATGATTACAACCTTGTCCAGAGTGGCATGCTCTACTCCATGGAGGCTGGGCTGCAGAAACGCTTTGAGAGGATGGGTGCATATGAGATTATCACCGACCTCAAGGAGGTCTTCGCACCTCAAGCCAGGGCTGAACGGTACGAGGCTTCTGAAGCCTTCTTCTCAGCAAAGATGGACGATCACGGCAGCGTGAGTGAGCACGTAGTCAAAATGTCTGGCTACGTTCAGCGCTTGAATGCTCTAGAATGCCAGATGCTAGATGAACTTGCTGTTGATAGGGTGTTGCAGTCGCTTCCCCCTAGCTACAAAGGCTTTGTGCTGAACTACAACATCCAGGGGATGACCAAAACCCCTTCTGAGTTGTTCGTCATGCTGAAGAGCGCCGAGGTTGAGATCAAGAAGGAGCACACCGTCTTCATGGTCAACAAGACCACTGACTTCAAGAAGTCAAGAAGGCGGGAGAAGGCCAAGAGAGGTGGCCCCAAGAGGGATGGCAAGTCAGTTGCCGCTCCTCCCAAGGCACCCAAGCCTAAACCCGGAGTGGAGTGCTTCTACTGCAAGGGTGAAGGTCACTGGAAACGCAACTGCCCCAAGTACCTAAAGGACAAGAAGGCTGGCAAGGTCGCCAAGAGAGACGAAGGTATATTTGATATACATATTGTTGATCTTCTCTTGACAAGCGACGGGAACACATCCAGGATACTTGATACATGATCTGTCGCTCATATTTCTAATTCCATTCAGGGACTAAGGAATAGGAGACACTTGCTCAAGGATGAAGTGACGATGCGCGTGGGGAATGGCTGTCAAATTGAAGTCTTGGCGGTCGGCACGAAGCACTTAGTCTCCCTTCGGGATTGGTTTTAGTTCTGAATAATTGCTACTATGTACCCGCGTTGAGTGTGAACATCGTTAGTGGCTCTTGCTTGAAGCGAGACCGCTATTCTTTTAAGTCTGATACAATTGGTTGTTCGATTTATAAGGATGAAATGTTTTATGTTCACGCACCGGAGTTGCATGGTTTATTTGTACTTGATCTCGATGGTGACGTGTGTCACATTAACAATATTGAGGCCAAAAGATTGAAGAATGATGAAGATCACATGAAGATGTGGCATTGCCGACTTGGTCATATTGGTATAAAGCGCATGGAGAAGCTCCATATGGATGGACTCCTTGAGTCATTGGATTTTGGATCCCTTGATACATGTGAACCATGCCTCATGGGCAAAATGACAAGGACTCCATTCAATGGGATAATGGAGCGTGCGGATGACTTATTGGGGATCATACACACGGATGTATGTGGACCCATGAACGTCCCCACTCGCAATGGTCTTCGTTACTTCGTGAACTTTACTGATGACTTGAGTAGATATGGGTATATTTACTTGATGAAGCACAAGTCTGAAACCTTTGAAAAGTTCAAGGAATTTCAGAATGAGGTCGAAAATCAGCTCGGAAAGAAAATCAAGCACCTTCGATCGGATCGAGGTGGCGAGTATTTGAGTCACGAGTTTGGCAATCATCTGAAGTCTTGTGGCATAGTACCACAGCTTACGCCGGCAGGCACACCTCAAAGAAACGGTGTGGCTGAGTGACGTAATCGAACCCTATTGGATAGCGTACGATCGATGATGTCTCATACTGATTTGCCTGTGTCATTCTGGGGGTATGCATTAGAAACTGCCGCTCATATTCTTAATAGGGCACCATCCAAATCCGTAAAGACAACACCATTTGAAGAATGGCATGGCACGAAACCTAAGTTGTCTCACCTGAAGATTTGGGGTTGTGAGGCTTATGTTAGGAAACTACAGCCTGACAAACTTGAATCCAAGGCGGATAAGTGCATCTTTGTGGGCTATCCCAAGGAATCTTGTGGATACACCTTCTACAACAAGTCTGACAGCATAACATTTGTTGCCAAGACGGGACACTTTCTTGAGAAGGAGTTTCTCGCGAAAGAGTTGAGTGGGAGGAAAATAGACCTCGATGAAGTGACTGACCAATCACTCCAATTGGAAGAAACGGCTACGGAAATTGTTCTGGAACCATCTTCCACAATGGGAGCTGAACAGAATGGACAGAACGACATTCATAACGATCATGACATTGATGATGATCATGATGAGAATGAAGAGGAACCTTTTATGCCCCGTAGGTCATCAAGAGTCCGTCAACCTACTGAGTTTTACGGACAGCTTGTGAATGCAATCTCGGCTGATGAGTCGGATGAACCTACAAGTTACAAAGAAGCAATGGAGGGACCTGAGTCTGAGAAATGGCTTGAAGCCATGAAATCCGAAATATACTCCATGTACACCAACACAGTATGGACTTTGGTGGATATTCCCGAGGACCGCAAGGCCGTCGAGAATAAATGGATTTTCAAGAAAAAGACCAACGCAGACGGAAACGTATCTGTCGACAAAGCTCGACTTGTCGCAAAGGGGTTCCGACAAATTCAAGGAGTTGACTACGAGGAGACGGTCTCTCCTGTAGCGATGATAAAGTCTATTCGGATCCTACTAGAAATAGCTGCATATCATGATTACGAGATATGGCAGATGGATGTGAAAACTGCATTCCTAAATGGCAACATTGAGGAAGAGTTGTATATGATGCAACCAGAGGGGTTTGTCAATCCAAGAAACGCTGGTAAGGTGTGCAAGCTTCAACGGTCCATCTATGGGTTGAAGCAAGCATCTCGGAGCTGGAATCTTCGATTTGGTGAGGTCATTAAAGCTTTTGGATTTTTCCAAAACGTCGAAGAGTTCTGCGTCTATAATAAAATGAGTGGGAGCTCTGTAGCATTCCTTGTGTTATATGTAGATGACATATTACTAATAGGGAACGATAAGAAATTCTTAGAGGAAGTGAAGGAATATCTGAATGGACAATTTTCCATGAAGGACCTAGGTGAAGCTGCGTACATATTGGGGATTAAGATCTATAGAGATAGACCTAATCGACGGTTGGCCTTGAGTCAGAGCACTTATATTGACAAGATATTGAAAAGGTTCAGTATGGGTAACTCCAAGAGAGGCCTCTTGCCAGTTATAAAAGGTGTCAAATTAAGCGTGACTCAATGCCCAACCACAGCAAAAGAGAAGGAGGAGATGTCCTCAAAGCCCTATGCCTCAGCCATAGGTTCTCTCATGTATGCTATGTTATGTACCAAACCGGATTTAGCGCTGGCCATTAGTATGACTAATCGCTACCAGAGTAACCCGGGAATGGCTCACTGGACAGAAGTAAAGAACATCCTTAAGTACTTATGAAGAACCAAGAATCTCTTTCTCGTTTATGGAGGAGTTGATGAGGAGCTTACCGTAAAGGGTTACGTTGACGCAAGCCTCGGCTCAAATCTAGATGACTCGAAATCCCAGACGGGATATGTTTTCATGTTGAACGGTGGCGCAATTAGCTGGAGGAGCGGCAAACAGTCAGTCTTCTCCCAATCTACAATGGAGTCGGAGTATATTTCCGCTTGCGAAGCGTCAAACGAGGCGCTGTGGCTGAAGAAGTTCGTCATCGAGCTTGGCGTCTTTTCCAGCTGCACTGACCCTGTGGGAATTTTCTGCGACAACACGGGTGCCATTGCTAACGCGAAGGAGCCAAGAACTCACTCTACAGCCAAGCACATCCTCCGAAAGTTCCATGTGACACGAGACTATGTCAGGGATGGACACACTAGGATTCACAAGATACATACGGATCTGAATGCGGCAGACCCGATGACTAAACCTCTTCCACAGGGCAAGTTTGAAGAACACCGAGAGACCATTGGTGTTAGATACATACCTGATGTAAACTAGTGTAATTTGTACTCTAGTGCAAGTGGGAGACTGTTGAATATGTGCCCTAGAGACAAATTAATAAAGATATTTGTCACATATTCGTTTTGTTCATAATACGTTTTATACTGTGCTATAACTGTATTACTTGGAAATACTAATACAGGTGTATGATGTGCGAGGTAATGATAGTGATTTCTCTCCCTTCGTTGGTGAGCCCCAAGTGGAAGGCGTGATGTAGCACAGCAGCAAATTTCCCTCGGTGAATATACCAAGGTTTGTCTCCAGTAGGACTCCGGAGATGATAAGTAGGTGTCAGCGGCGCAACTGACGCAGACCTGCACACAGACACGATAACTTTGTTCCCAACGAAGTTCAGAGAGGTTGTCAATCTCTCCGGTCTTGTTGTTCATAAAGAATCAAACACAAGGGATAATGATAATAATTGAAAGTAAATGCAGAAAAGTAAATGAGCGTGTAAACAGTGATGAGGATATGGACCGGGATACGTGATGTTCGCTAGTGATGTCTCTCTCCCAAAAGATGATAAAATTGCAATGCGAGGTAAACAAATTACAGAAAGGCAATTGACAGGATTATGAACGCACCTCAATGCTAACTATTCTACAAAAGAAAGGACGAGGTTCAAAAGCATGGGCAGTACGCCAAAATAAGTAGACCGAAATCCAACTGCATCTACTACTAATCATCCACCTTGAGATATCTATCCAGAACATCTCGCTGGTATTAAGTTGCGAGCCCCACCCAAAGTGTAAACCCAAAGCAACAGACAACTGCACTAAAAGAACCTTGCGTAAAGTAAACAATCCTTGTAACCGCGGTTACAAGCACCGTTGTTTTCCCCCTTGTGGCAATAGCACATCCCCTAGACTCATGTTTCTGTCACTCAAGCGTGTCATCGGGGGGCATGAACCCACAATCGAGCAAAACGTTCCCTCTTGGAGTCACGACCTACTACTTGGCCAAAGCAATAAACAGCAACGGAGAACATGAAAGAATTACTTAGGAACAAAAATATAAGATATAAGAACCAAATATATTACTCAATCACAATCTGAACATAATCTCATAATCCATCAGATCCTATCAAACTCAACATAGTAATAGCAGAAAATATTACAAAAGTGCCTCGATCATGTTGGGCAGCTCACGAGGTCTAAACCATGAAGATCAAAGAGGGGAGGAGAACTTCACATAGCTACTGATCATGGACCCATGGTTCAAGGAAAACTACTCACAAGACATCCGGGGAGCATCCATGGTGGAGAGGAGACTCCCGGAGGTCAATCCTCCCTCCGGCAGGGTGCCGGGAAGAGGTCTTCTGGTGCTCCCGATCTCGGAAGCGCGGCGGCGGCGGAACAGAGGCGAGTTTGTGAAATAGGGTTCTGTCTTCGGAGTTTCCGTGTGACGGAGAATAAATAGGAGAAGGGGGCAGCCAGAGGTGGACCAGGGGCCCCAGGCGCCCCCCTGGCGCGGCCAGGGGTGGGGCCGCGCCGGGTGGCCGCCTGGGCCCCCCTGGCTCCCCTCTGGCCCCTCCCGGGCTCTTCTCGAAGCTTCCTGTATGCTGATTTTTCCTGTATTTTTCCCGTAATTTTTCTGGCACTTTTTATATGGGGGAAAACTGAAATAGAAAAACAGCAGAAAACAGGAACTGGCACTGGGGTGCACTGATTTAATAGGTAAGTCCAAATATGATCAAAAGTGTATGAAAGTGTATCTAGATCATAGCAATATCACACAAAACATGCATGGAGCAAGAAGAAAATATAGATACGTTTTGGACGTATCAACATCCCCAAGCTTAATTCCTGCTCGTCCTCGAGTAGGTAAATGATAACAACATAATTTATGTGGTGACATGCTAGCAACCATAAAAGAACTTTGAAAAGTAAAGCAATCAAGGTTAGAGATTCAATTCAAGTCATAACATGCAAGAGTCTATATTAGCATTGAAACAAGTAACAAAAGAACATTAGGTGCAAGAGCTCTCGCTGTCCGTGACTCGAATGTCTCCAAATGGTGTTTGCGTGCAAGAAGGGGATAGGGAATACGAGAAAAAAGTATTTTTGTGTTGAGAACTCAATCTACTAAAGTTTCACACTTGGTCTTCTTTGGAATCTTATCTTGACTCGTCCCCAGACCACTAGCCAGGTACAAGTCAATTTGATCCACTCCTTTTCGATATTTTGAGCACTCATGCAATGGATGAGCGTAAGCACGAGAGTTGACACTTAGGATGGCAAAGAGAGAAATATGGTGGAGGAGGAAGACAAAAAGGATGTGAAAGGCTCACATCAATGAGGAAAATCATAGGCAAGAGATGCCAAATGATAGATATGATGTGAGGAGGCTCATCCTTGGAATATGCAAGCCAAGTTCTATAGTGTGAAGTTCCCCACATAGCTATTATTCATGAAGATCATCTCTATGGAGTACAAGGATATAAAGGGGAGTACTAGTGTGGATCTCTCAAAAGGATAGTAGTGTTTACCCTTTCTCTCTTCTTATTTCTGTTTCTCTTTTTTCTATTTTTTTGTATTTTTTTGTGGCCTCAATGGCTCTTTCAATTTAACTCTCATTTGTCCTCTTTGGGATCTTTTAATGTATCCACTTTGGGATATTTTCCTCACTTAAGGGCAACACTCTATTTTACAAGAAGGTAAAGGAGATCTTTCACACTTTACAAGGTACTCAAAATCATAAAGAAGATGTAACTATCATGATGTATGCAATGTATGTCGCTGCCAGTGTAGCAGGAACATGTATGACATGAAGATCAAGTCATGAAGAGGTGGATGTTGCATGGAAATATAACTCGGAAAGGCTATGGAAATGCCTTGATAGGTAGGTATGGTGGCTGTTTTGAGGAAAGATAAAGGGAGGCTTATGATGACAGAACGTATCATGCCAAGGGTTTGGATGTACCGGCGAAGGTGGACACCAACTCTCGGAGTGAGAAGAAGGCAATGCACGGCACGGGAGAGGCTAGCAAAATATGGGAAGGTGGAAGTGTCAACTTTCAATACTTACATTAGTCCGAAGAACTCATGCACTTATTATTGGTAAATCTCAATCTAATAAGGAGGTTCACAAAGAAACAAGTACCCCGAGGAGGAGTGTATGGGGGTTTGGTTATCCTTGCGCATCCTCGACTCATGGTACGTGAGTGTTCTCTGATATTCGACCCCTCAGAAGAGTAGTGATCCATCTAGTAGCTAGAGTTCTCAACTAGTTTTGTAGGTTTGTTGAAAATAAACACGGATTCCCCAAAATACGACACCTATCACTAATAGGCTAGAGCTCTTGACACCAAAAGTTCAAACATTACTCACATCAATACCTCAAAACCATTGCAAGCTACTACTAGAATTAAATAGCAACCTCAACTACCTACTTCCAAGACAAGACACAACTCAGTGCAACAACCAACTCTCTTTAACAAGATAAACATGAAAACTAAAAAGAGTTCCAGCAACAAACTAAACAAAAGCCAAGGCTCTTGCTAAAAGGAAAACTAAGACTAAAACTAAACATGGAAGTAGCTATGAAAAGATAAAGAACACACAACAACAAAAAGATAGGCAGGAAAAATCCTATGATGTGTTCTAAATTTTGAAAGTGGAGCGTGTTTATCTCCCACAAAAAGTAAGACGGGATCTAACTTGTTATGAACAGCAAGCAAAGCTAAAGAAAAATAAAACCTAATGTCAGAACCCTCTGTTAGGTATGTGCTAGGGTTAGCTAGTGCCTTTGCATCATGTCAAAATTTCAAAGGAAATCAAATTCAAAATCAAAATGGGAGAATGAACACCCCCCAGATGAATTAATTCAAAAGGCCAGATAAAAATATTTTCCAAAAATTCATGTTAGAGTTTTGAAAAGTCTTATAAATGAGTGTGATCACATATCAAGTGATGTGGGACCCACCCCATGCTCATAGATTTTTCAAATATTCAAACAGTACCTTGGAATTAAAGAAATACCCCTTTTTGATTTAAAATTCAAATCATTTGAATTTTAAAAATGTTGAAAGTTTATGAGTGGCTAGTTTATATTATTATGAGGCCACATAAAAGTTTTCAGCATTTAATAAAATGGTTTGGTATTTTTATCAGAGCCAAAAAAAATTACAGAAAAAGAAAGGAAAGATTAAACAGAAGAAATTAGAAAACGTTACCTGGCGCCCAGGCAAAGGCGGCCCAACCCAGCCCAGCCGGCCCAAAGGGGCACGGGGGTCTTCTTCCCCGTCCCGCGCCTCCAAGCTGCTCGGTGGAATGCCACCGAGCTAGCTGGGCACGCCACGTCGTCGTCGACGAGCTTCCAGGCCGCCCCGTCCCTCTTCTCGCGTCCTGGAGACGTCTCGCAGCCGCCACGTCCATTTCCTTCCCTCCAGCGCGACTCCTTCCTCCTCCTTCGCCGATTTCTTCCTCCAACCGAGAGCGCCGCTGCTCGCCGTTGCAAGAACTCGCGGCCATCGACGTCGAGGAGTCAAGCCAAGGTGTCCAAGTGCTTCGCCGTCGTCGTCTTCATCGAACTGCAGAAGGAATCGGAGCCGGACGCCTCCCCGAGCTCGCTAGCGTCATCGTCTTCATCGCCGGCCGCCATGGATCGAGTTCGAATTCCGGCAACTCCAGCGCCTCCCCGAGCAAGCCACCACTCCAGACAGATTCAGGGTTAGCTCGCAAGCAAAACCCCTCACTTCTCCCCCTCGATTTCTTCCTCTAGCCGGATCCGCCATGGGAACCCGAGCACCTCGCCGCCATGGTCGTCGTCCTCCTCGCTCCAGTGCTCGTCGTGAACCCCCAGTGCGTGCGTTTGACTCCCAGTGTTGCCAGCGTTCGAACGCGCCCCGAATCGCCTCAAGTCTTGCACTGCAACGTCGCTTCCGACCTCGCCGTGGTTCTGTTGCCGCCGGGGTCGTCGCCGTCGTCGCTCCCGACCACCCCGTGACCCCCTGTTGCCTCCAGAAGATGCGGACGACCTCCAGGAGCAAGACGGTGCCCTCCGTTTCCCCTCCCGTGGCCGGAATCGTCCTCCCCGTGCAGCGCCGCCGTGGTCCAGTCGCCGGCGTCAAGCCGCCGGTGTGTCAGGCTAACCCCCCCCCCCCCCCGGTTAATCACCTAATTAGTGACCCCTGGGTCACTGACCAGTGGGCCCAATGGCTTAATTAAGCCACTAGATTAAGTTAACCCACGGGTTAAGTTAACCAGCCACTGACAGGGTGGCCCCACATGTCAGCCCCCCCCCCTGACGCCAGCTTGACGTCAGCCTGACGCAGAAAATCATTTAAATGAATTTCCAGAGATTATTTAAATTAAAAGAATTCCAGATATTCCAGAAAATACCCCAAACTTTGGAAATTCATAGAAAATTCATATTAACTCCAAATTGGACAAATAATATATGAAAAATGATCAGGAGAAAATTATCTTTCCAAATATGCAACTTTCAACTCTGTTTGAGTTGAATTTAAAATGTGATCAGTAGCATTTGCTATTTGATTTAAATGGAATTAAATCAAATTCAAATCAAATAATTTTGCAACTTGAACCATGGCAACATGCTACAATTCAATCACACATCAGAGGCATATCTTATACATTTGAAGTTGATTCAAAATGATCAAACTATGTCACATTCAACTTGGCTAAGTTAAATTCAAATGTGGAGTTTGAATTTGCATTTTAAATGCAATATATTCCACTTAAATGGAATTGCCTCGCACATCAAAACTTATACTTCAAGTTTCAACATTCATTCATGTGCTTGAGCATTGCATTCATATTGATTGCTACTTCGTGCTTTGTTTGTCGAGTAGAGGTGGAACCGAAGCAGGAGGCTACCCCCTTCGCTGAAGATCCAGAACCCGAACCTCGTCAGCAAGGCAAGCAAACCCCCATTGATCATATCGATAAAATCCCACTTCCCGCTCATGTCTCGCTTATGCATTGTATAGGATGATCACCATGTTACGATTCTACCGCATAGATGAACCCATTCCTTTGCATGACCTATCTTTTTGTCACAGTAGTAAGCAAACCACAATCCTAGCAAATGTAGGAGTTGTTTGATATCATGTAACCCCTGCAATGTTACCGCTTATTGCATTCTTAGTATGATACCATGTTGTTACTGTGATGTGAGTCGGGATGGTAGTGATCATGTTGATGATGGTAGAAAAGTGTTGGTGAATCGACCCTAATACAAGGTGAACGATGAGAGGCTGTGTAGGAGTACACGGTGGGTTGTCTCGTTGAACACCGCCCTAGTACGAGTTCTTTTGTGGTGATCCAAGATGAAGAGTACAACCACACATTGGGCTCACTGACCCCTCTCAACTTACTAACTCATCCCTTTCGATGTCCAGATGTCGCAGTAGTTCGGAGTTCTGGTAGGCTTGTGGCCTGGATGCTAAGTGAGAGAACGGCTCACCCGAGACCGGCTTATGCACCACGCACACATCGCTTGGGTCCACTTCGGTAAACCGGCCGGGTTCACGATAGTGGTAACCAACCCAAGTAGGCGACTTTCTCGGACTAGATCGGCTATGAGGTAACAGTTGTGGTGAGCATCCTTGCTGGCACCCCTTGAATGGTGTCGAGATCAAAGGCGGTAAATGATGATCATGTGTGTGTAGCGGTACACCCTTGCAAGGTTAAAAGAACTATTCGAATAGCCGCGTCCGCGGTTATGGACTGCTTGGAAAGCTTAGCTTGATTATTAGATAACTTGAACCGGATACTTCTAAAACACACCAAGATAAGTGTGAGTGCTATGGCGTGCTTTCTCGTGGGGAAGTCGAGGAAGGCACCATAGTGGTGTATTGGTTGGAGAAAGTAGTGGACTCGTGTACGCTTCTTACCTCAAAGTCTGGTACTCGTAGTTCAGGATTAGCCAATTCAAAGCTGGCATTTCTGCAAGTGAACCCCACCTCCCTTTACCTTGATACATGTGCATGAGTAGTATAGCTCCTATGTAAGTCTTGCTGAGTACGCCTTTGTACTCATGTTTGCTTAATCTATGTTTTAGATGACGCCACTGACCCCGAAGGTGGCTTCTTCATCGAGCTGGACGACTAAAGTTAAGCTAGTCTAGTCCCAGTCAGCAGACTGGTTCCCTCGTGGAGGGCTTTGTGTTTAAATAAGGCTTCTTAAGCCATTTGTTAAACTTGTCTGTACTCAGACATAATTTGCTTCCGCTCTGTGTTGTAATGTTGGATCACATGTATGTGATCTCTGTGTGTATTCTATAAGAGTTATAAATAAAATGTACACTTTGTAGAGAATTGCAATGGTACCTGCTGTTCATACAAGGCATGTGTGTTGCGTGTATGTTTATAACATGCATGTCTTTGTATGGGTTTTCGAGACCTTAGTTGTGTTCTGGCTGGCAGTCTTTCATACACCAAGTGGCCCTTAGATGTGCGCAGCTTGGGGCATCGCGATGCGATTGCTCGAGACTCCGTCTCGTGCACACTTTGTGGTATGATCGAGCCCGCCCTAGACCCCGACTAAGTGATCGGGCTGGAGTAAGTCTATGTAAGAGTTTTGAGATAGTCGGTAGTATGGTTGAGGCGACTTGTCTTTGAATATGGGAGTTCACCACCCATATCATTTGACTTGTGTGCGGACGATGAGGACCCATCTAAGTTGATCATCCGGCCTGGATGGGATGCCCCTCACGTACGATGCTTTCCGAGAATGTTCAGTGCTTGGCCTTGTCTTCTTAGACAAGTGGGTGCGGTTCTCGGCTCTCCATATGACTATGTCTTAACTGTACTTGCATACGCTAACCCCGGGTCTTGGGTCACCCTTATCTTATTCTACGGGAAGATAGGACTAGGCTCTCCTCGGTCTGATTAGAACATCTCGTTGATTGCTTCCTTATAGCCGTAGGAAAGTTGTGTCAGGTTTTCCTAGCATTGTTATAATGCTGATTTCTTACATCATATTATGTAAGTGTTGTTTTCATGATTGAAAGAAATTGTCATTTCTTACAATTACAGCCGTTATGCTGTCCGAGTCATTCCAGGTTTATCTCATAATCTGATGCATTTGCAAACTCCTTTCTGTTTCAGATGGCAGATCTTCCCCCTCGGCAGATTGTTCGTTTGACCAGGTGCCTCGGTGTGCGTGGCCATCCCGCCACGTTGATCGAGATGATGTCCTATGTGGGATATCGGTGGTACCCTGAGTACACCGTCGAGGAGCAGTTCCACGACTTCAACCAGACGTAGTTCCACTGCATTGTCCGGATCTACCCGCACCACGTTGGAGTCACCCAGCCTATCCACTTTGGACATGGCATAGGCGTTACCGAGAACATGGCTGTGCAGGATGCTGCATATTCATGTATTACACTGCTGAGAGAGGAGCACACCATGCTGAGAGAGACTTCATTCCGCTATATCCCTGCTGCACTTCCAGGAGAAGAGGGATATTACACCGGACTCTACTCAGATCACTCTGCAGAGGATCCAGCACTCCAGGTGACTGCTAGGTTTTCTAGTGATCGAGATCGTGATGCACGCGCTCTCCGTTTTGAGCTCCACGCCACCCGAGTTCGTCTGTACCGAGCACTGACGCTCTTGGCACCCTTTGTGAGCGTGGGATTAGTTGAGTTTGATGCGATCTATCCAGTGAGGACTCAGATGCCTTCTCGAGTTGCTTGGCCCGAGATTGGAGGCATTTTTCCACCCCGTGGTCCTTTGCTTCCACCCTACACTGGACCTAGGCCCCATCCTTGCCCAAATGGATATCAGGGTCCACAAGTCTCCGTGTTTTCCGATGGTCACCTCCAGCTACCGGGATACGCGGGTAACTTTTATGAGGACTACTATGGAGATGGAGATGAGTGAGACCGCCTGTGGTCTTGCTTAGTGATGATGTAGTAGTATCTTAGTATATTGTAAGCAAGGTGTCTAAGTTCCAGAGGCTTAGATAAATAATGTATAGGAAGTCAGAGTGCCTCTGAAGGATGTATCATCTTCATCACGTTTGTATTAGCTTAGTGCTTGTACTAAAACGATGTATGGTTTGTATGACAGCTTGTGAATATATGGCTTGTATGCTTTATCACCATGTTGTCAAGATGATTACTTCCTTTGCTCTGTAATCCTTCCAGTACTTCAATACCTTGTTTAGACTCTTCAATCAACTCTGTTTGACTTTAGTTTTCACCTTCAGGATGTCTCAAGGAACCTGTGGCCAGGTTGGTCGTAACCAAGGTCGTGGGAATGACCAGGAGGAAGGCAACCTTCCACCCCCACCCACGATGGCACAAGTTCTGATGGAAGTGGAGAGGAACCGCCGTGACTCTCACCACCTGCTGGAAGTCATTGCACGCAACACCACTCAGCAGCGCAATGAGTTGGTGTCCCTGAACGACTTCATCCGACTTCATCCCCCGGTTTTTAGTTACTCCACCGAGCCCCTTGACGCCGATGACTGGCTCCGCAGCATCGAAAGGAAGCTCCAAGCAGGCCGTGTTGCAACTGGTGACAAGGTCAGCTATGCCACCTATCACCTCGAAGGTGCAGCTAGTTCTTGGTGGGAGAACTTTCTGAATATGCGTCCCGTTGGACCACCTGCATCTTGGGAGGAGTTCTGCACGTCCTTCCGCGAGCACCACATTCCCAAAGGTCTCATGGACCGCAAGCGTGAGGAATTCTGTAACCTCACTCAAGGCAGAAGAACCGTGGACGAGTTTAGTCGTGAGTTCAACAGACTTGCTCGTTATGCAACTGAAGAAGTCTCCACCGACTCCAAGAAACAAGAGAGGTTCCGTCGTGGCCTCAACTCCGGACTCCGTCGCGAGCTCAACCTTCATGACTTTGCCACATTTCAGGTCCTTGTCAACAAGGCCATCAAGGCAGAGGACATGAACACCCCCAACGACTTTCGCAAACACCCCAGAGAGGACAGTTCATCCAGTTCTGGCTCCCAGAAGCGCAAGATCTGGATCCCAAATAGCATGTTCCGCCAGAACAACCCCCCGAGGCCATCCTATGTGGCGCCTCGTCCAACCACCCAGTTCCACCCAGCTCCACCAAACAACCCAGCTCCACGCACTGTTTTCGGAGCCTGTTACAAGTGTGGTCAGGCAGGCCACTACTCTCGTGATTGTCCCCAGAACCAGCTCCAGCATCAAAATGCCCCACCACGTGTCGGAGGCAACAACAACAACAACAATGGCCGTGGCAAGCCACCCCAGAAGGTCTTCACCGCCAAACCCGCTCCTCCCGCCACTCGTGGACGTCTGAACCAGATTGCCGCCGAAGAGACTGACGACACCACTGACGTCATTCTTGGTACGCTCCCAGTCAATTTTGTTCCAACTTCCGTTCTTTTCGACCTAGGAGCATCTCATTCATTCATGTAGGAAAGTTATGCACTTCGTCATGAGTTACCCTTTGTTGAATTTTCCACCCCGATGGTTATTCAAACTCCAGGGTCAAGATGGCAAACTAATAGAGTGAGCCATGGTAATCAAATTGAAATTGAGGGTTTAGTATTCCTTGCTTCACTCATAGCCCTCAAGTCTTCAGACATTGATGTCATCCTTGGCATGGATTGGCTATCAAGACAGAATGCCTACCTAGATTGCAGAAGCAAATCCGTGAAACTCACCCACCCTTCAGGCCAAACCGTCAACTATACCTCACCCAGAACAAGAACCCAAGTGCATTCCTTGAATGTACTTCCCCTTCCCGAACTTGAAGATATTCCGGTGGTTCGTGACTTCCCAGATGTCTTTCCTGAAGAGCTGCCGGGCATGCCACCCGACAGATGTGTAGAATTTATAGTGGATCTTGTTCCAGGAACCGCACCAATTTCCAAACGCCCATATAAAATGGCCCCACATGATTTAGCTGAGCTAAAAACCCAACTTGATGCTTCGTTGGCAAAAGGCTTCATCCGCCCTAGCTCATCGCCATGGGGTTGCCCCGTTCTGTTCGTAAAGAAGAAAGATGGAACATAAAGGATGTGCGTAGACTATCGCCCGCTAAATTTAGCGACGATAAAGAACAAATACCCACTGCCCAGGATCAATGATCTTTATGATCAACTTTCAGGATCCTCCGTCTTCTCCAAGATGGATTTGAGATTAGGTTATCATCAGATCAGAATCCGAAACGAGGACATTCCCAAAACGGCTTTTACTACTCGTTATGGTCTTTACGAGTACACCGTCATGTCCTTTGGTTTAACCAATGCCCCCGCCACATTCTCACGCTTGATGAATTCGATCTTCATGGAGTACCTAGATAAATTTGTTGTGGTTTATCTTGATGATATTCTCATCTACTCGAAGAACGAAGAAGATCATGCCGAACACTTAAGGCTGGTATTGATGAAGCATAGAGAGCATCGCCTGTACGCTAAATTCTCCAAGTGTGAATTCTGGCTACCAGAAGTGACCTACTTAGGCCACGTGATTTCTGCAAAAGGCATTGCTGTGAACCCCCGAGAGAGTTCAGGCCGTCCTTGACTGGACTCCACCTGAATCGGTTAAGCAAGTTAGGAGTTTTCTTGGCCTAGCCAGCTATTGCCGTCGCTTCGTCGAGAACTTTTCTAAAGTTGCAAAGCCTCTAACTGAACTCCTCAAGAAAGATAAGAAATTCTTATGGACTCCCAAGTGCGAGGAAAGCTTTCAAGAGCTAAAAAGAAGATTGACTTCTGCACCCGTACTTGCACCTCCAGACACCAAAAGAGATTTCGAGATCTATTGTGATGCCTCACGGCAAGGGTTAGGATGCATACTTCTGCAAGATCGACATGTGGTAGCTTATGCTTCACGCCAGTTGCGACCACATGAAGAGAACTATCCTACCCATGACCTTGAACTCGCTGCCGTAGTTCATGCCCTAACAACTTGGCGACATTACCTCCTTGGTAATCGTTGTGAGATTTATTCCGACCACCAAAGCCTCAAATACATTTTCACCCAGCCAGATCTTAATCTCAGGCAAAGACGCTGGATTGAGTTGATAAAAGATTATGACGTAGCAATTTCTTACACCCCAGGCAAAGCCAATGTCATGGCTGATGCACTAAGTCGTAAGTCGTATTGTAACAACCTCATGTTACAACAGTATCAACCACTTCTTCATGAGGACTTTCGCAAACTCAACCTTGAGATTGTTCCTCATGGCTATCTTTCTACCTTGGTGGCGAAACCAACTCTTGAGGATCAAATTATAGTTGCCCAAAGGCGTGCACGAGGTGTTCGCCGGATCAAGGAGAACATTGCTAGCGGAGTTGCTAAATGTTTCTCCACAGATAGAAAAGGAACGATATTCTTTGAAAATCGTTTGGTAGTACCTAAGAATAAGGAACTAAGGCAACTCATCCTCAAGGAAGCCCATGACACACCCCTCTCAGTTCATCCCGGTAGCACAAAAATGTACCGAGATCTACGCCAGAGATTTTGGTGGACTAGGATGAAGAGAGACATTGCTCCATTTGTTGCCGAATGTGATGTTTGTCGTCGCATTAAGGCAGAACATCAAAGACCTGCTGGTACACTTCAACCTTTGTCTATTCCCGAGTGGAAATGGGACAAAGTCGATATGGATTTCATCACCGGCTTTCCAAGAACCCAGAAAGGAAACAATGCCATCTTCGTTGTCATAGATAGGCTTTCCAAAGTTGCTCACTTCCTTCCGGTTCGCGAGTCTATAACTGCTAGCCAGTTAGCGGACTTGTACATCTCTAGAATTGTATCCCTTCATGGTGTTCCTTTAGAAATCAATTCTGATCGCGGTAGCCTTTTTACCTCTAGATTTTGGGGAAGCTTTCAGAATGCTATGGGAACTCATCTCTCCTTTAGTACAGCTTTCCATCCTCAGTCTAGCGGTCAAGAGGAAAGGGTTAACCAAATTCTTGAAGACATGCTCAGAGCTTGCGTTATCTCATTCGGAAAGAATTGGGAGAATTCTCTTCCATTTGCCGAATTTGCTTATAACAATAGTTTTCAATCTAGTCTGAACATGGCTCCTTTTGAGCTCCTATATGGACGACGATGTCGAACACCTTTAAACTGGTCAGAAACCGGTGAAAGACAATTATTTGGACCGGATATGATCAAGGAAGCAGAAGAGCAAGTTCGTATCGTTCGTGAAGAATTGAAAGCAGCCCAGTGTCGTCAGAAAAGCTACTATGATCGTCATCATAGGCAAGAGAGCTACAATCTGGATGAGAAGGCTTACCTTCGGGTTACTCCTCTGAAGGGAACCCAACGTTTCGGTATCAAAGGCAAGTTGGCCCCACGTTACATCGGACCTTTCCGCATTATTGCTAAACGTGGAGAAGTTGCCTACCAACTTGAGCTACCTCCGTACCTCTCCCGAGTACATGATGTATTCCATGTGTCCCAACTCAAGCGTTGCTTCAAGGACCCCATCCGCGAAGTCGACCATGAAACGTTTGATCTCCAAGATGACCTTTCTTATCGAGAATACCCCGTTCGTATTCTTGATTCCGCAGAGCGTGTCACTCGTCGTCAGAAGATTAGGTTTCTGAAAGTGCAATGGTCACACCACTCTGAAAGAGAAGCTATGTGGGAAAGAGAACACCGTCTCATTGCCGAGTACCCCTCCTTCCTCCTGCAGACTTCTGAATCTCGGGACGAGATTCTTTTGAGTGGGGGCGAGTTGTCAGAACCCTCTGTTAGGTATGTGCTAGGGTTAGCTAGTGCCTTTGCATCATGTCAAAATTTCAAAGGAAATCAAATTCAAAATCAAAATGGGAGAAGGAACACCCCCCAGATGAATTAATTCAAAAGGCCAGATAAAAATCTTTTCCAAAAATTCATGTTAGAGTTTTGAAAAGTCTTATAAATGAGTGTGATCACATATCAAGTGATGTGGGACCCACCCCATGCTCATAGATTTTTCAAATATTCAAAAAAGTACCTTGGAATTAAAGAAATACCCCTTTTTGATTTAAAATTCAAATCATTTGAATTTTAAAAATGTTGAAAGTTTATGAGTGGCTAGTTTATATTATTATGAGGCCACATAAAAGTTTTCAGCATTTAATAAAATGGTTTGGTATTTTTATCAGAGACAAAACAAATTACAGAAAAAGAAAGGAAAGATTAAACAGAAGAAATTAGAAAACATTACCTGGCGCCCAGGCGAAGCCGGCCCACCCAGCCCAGCCGGCCCAAAGGGGCACGGGGGTCTTCTTCCCCGTCCCGCGCCTCCAAGCTGCTCGGTGGAATGCCACCGAGCTAGCTGGGCACGCCACGTCGTCGTCGACGAGCTTCCAGGCCGCCCCGTGCCTCTTCTCGCGTCCTGGAGACGTCTCGCAGCCGCCACGTCCATTTCCTTCCCTCCAGCGCGACTCCTTCCTCCTCCTTCTCCGATTTCTTCCTCCAACCGAGAGCGCCGCCGCTCGCCGTCGCAAGAACTCGCGGCCATCGACGTCGAGGAGTCAAGCCAAGGTGTCCAAGCGCTTCGCCGTCGTCATCTTCATCGAACTGCAGAAGGAATCGGAGCCGGACGCCTCCCCGAGCTCGCTAGCGTCATCGTCTTCATCGCCGGCCGCCGTGGATCGAGTTCGAATTCCGGCAACTCCAGCGCCTCCCCGAGCAAGCCACCACTCCAGACGGATTTAGGGTGAGCTCGCAAGAAAAACCCCTCACTTCTCCCCCTCGATTTCTTCCTCTAGCCGGATCCGCCATGGGAACCCGAGCACCTCGCCGCCATGGTCGTCGTCCTCCTCGCTCCAGTGCTCGTCGTGAACCCCCAGTGCGTGCGTTTGACTCCCAGTGTTGCCAGCGTTCGAACGCGCCCCGAGTCGCCTCAAGTCTTGCACTGCAACGTCGCTTCCGACCTCGCCGTGGTTCTGTTGCCGCCGGGGTCGTCGCCGTCGTCGCTCCCGACCACCCCGTGACCCCCTGTTGCCTCCAGAAGATGCGGACGACCTCCAGGAGCAAGACGGTGCCCTCCGTTTCCCCTCCAGTGGCCGGAATCGTCATCCCCGTGCAGCGCCGCCGTGGTCCAGTCGCCGGCGTCAAGCCGCCGGTGTGTCAGGCTAACCCCCCCGGTTAATCACCTAATTAGTGACCCCTGGGTCACTGACCAGTGGGCCCAGTGGCTTAATTAAGCCACTAGATTAAGTTAACCCACGGGTTAAGTTAACCAGCCACTGACAGGGTGGCCCCACATGTCAGCCCCCCCCTGACGCCAGCTTGACGTCAGCCTGACGCAGAAAATCATTTAAATGAATTTCCAGAGATTATTTAAATTAAAAGAATTCCAGAAATTCCAGAAAATACCCCAAACTTTGGAAATTCATAGAAAATTCATATTAACTCCAAATTGGACAAATAATATATGAAAAATGATCAGGAGAAAATTATCTTTCCAAATATGCAACTTTCAACTCTGTTTGAGTTGAATTTAAAATGTGATAAGTAGCATTTGCTATTTGATTTAAATGGAATTAAATCAAATTCAAATCAAATAATTTTGCAACTTGAACCATGGCAACATGCTACAATTCAATCACACATCAGAGGCATATCTTATACATTTGAAGTTGATTCAAAATGATCAAACTATGTCACATTCAACTTGGCTAAGTTAAATTCAAATGTGGAGTTTGAATTTGCATTTTAAATGCAATATATTCCACTTAAATGGAATTGCCTTGCACATCAAAACTTATACTTCAAGTTTCAACATTCATTCATGTGCTTGAGCATTGCATTCATATTGATTGCTACTTCGTGCTTTGTTTGTCGAGTAGAGGTGGAACCGGAGCAGGAGGCTACCCCCTTCGCTGAAGATCCAGAACCCGAACCTCGTCAGCAAGGCAAGCAAACCCCCATTGATCATATCGATAAAATCCCACTTCCCTCTCATGTCTCGCTTATGCATTGTATAGGATGATCACCATGTTACGATTCTACCGCATAGATGAACCCATTCCTTTGCATGACCTATCTTTTTGTCACAGTAGTAAGCAAACCACAATCCTAGCAAATGTAGGAGTTGTTTGATATCATGTAACCCCTGCAATGTTACCTCTTATTGCATGCTTAGTATGATACCATGTTGTTACTGTGATGTGAGTCGGGATGGTAGTGATCATGTTGATGATGGTAGAAAAGTGTTGGTGAATCGACCCTAATACAAGGTGAACGATGAGAGGCTGTGTAGGAGTACACGGTGGGTTGTCTCGTTGAACACCGCCCTAGTACGAGTTCTTGTGTGGTGATCCAAGATGAAGAGTACAACCACACATTGGGCTCACTGACCCCTCTCAACTTACTAACTCATCCCTTTCGATGTCCAGATGTCGCAGTAGTTCGGAGTTCTGGTAGGCTTGTGGCCTGGATGCTAAGTGAGAGAACGGCTCACCCGAGACCGGCTTATGCACCACGCACACATCGCTTGGGTCCACTTCGGTAAACCGGCCGGGTTCACGATAGTGGTAACCAACCCAAGTAGGCGACTTTCTCGCACTAGATCGGCTATGAGGTAACAGTTGTGGTGAGCATCCTCGCTGGCACCCCTTGAATGGTGTCGAGATCAAAGGCGGTAAATGATGATCATGTGTGTGTAGCGGTACACCCTTGCAAGGTTAAAAGAACTATTCGAATAGCCGCGTCCGCGGTTATGGACTGCTTGGAAAGCTTAGCTTGATTATTAGATAACTTGAACCGGATACTTCTAAAACACACCAAGATAAGTGTGAGTGCTATGGCGTGCTTTCTCGTGGGGAAGTCGAGGAAGGCACCATAGTGGTGTATTGGTTGGAGAAAGTAGTGGACTCGTGTACGCTTCTTACCTCAAAGTCTGGTACTCGTAGTTCAGGATTAGCCAATTCAAAGCTGGCATTTCTGCAAGTGAACCCCACCTCCCTTTACCTTGATACATGTGCATGAGTAGTATAGCTCCTATGTAAGTCTTGCTGAGTACGCCTTTGTACTCATGTTTGCTTAATCTATGTTTTAGATGACGCCACTGACCCCGAAGGTGGCTTCTTCATCGAGCTGGACGACTAAAGTTAAGCTAGTCTAGTCCCAGTCAGCAGACTGGTTCCCTCGTGGAGGGCTTTGTGTTTAAATAAGGCTTCTTAAGCCATTTGTTAAACTTGTCTGTACTCAGACATAATTTGCTTCCGCTCTGTGTTGTAATGTTGGATCACATGTATGTGATCTCTGTGTGTATTCTATAAGAGTTATAAATAAAATGTACACTTTGTAGAGAATTGCAATGGTACCTGCTGTTCATACAAGGCATGTGTGCTGCGTGTATGTTTATAACATGCATGTCTTTGTATGGGTTTTCGAGACCTTAGTTGCGTTCTGGCTGGCGGTCTTTCATACACCAAGTGGCCCTTAGATGTGCGCAGCTTGGGGCATCGCGATGCGATTGCTCGAGACTCCGTCTCGTGCACACTTTGTGGTATGATCGAGCCCGCCCTAGACCCCGACTAAGTGATCGGGCTGGAGTAAGTCTATGTAAGAGTTTTGATATAGTCGGTAGTATGGTTTAGGCGACTTGTCTTTGAATATGGGAGTTCACCACCCATATCATTTGACTTGTGTGCGGACGATGAGGACCCATCTCAGTTGATCATCCGGCCTGGATGGGATGCCCCTCACGTACGATGATTTCCGAGAATGTTCAGTGCTTGGCCTTGTCTGCTTAGACAAGTGGGTGCGGTTCTCGGCTCTCCATATGACTATGTCTTAACTGTACTTGCATACGCTAACCCCGGGTCCTGACACCTAAGAGCGAGATGCTCCAATCATAGCACATAACGCATGAAGTGATAAAAATATAGTGAGACGAAGGACGAACTGATGATTGTTGATGGAGAAGGGGATGCACAGGGGCATCCCCAAGCTTAGACGCTTGAGTCTCCTTGAATATTTATTGGGGATGCATGGGGGCATCCCCAAGCTTGAGCGCTTGACACTCCTGGATCTTCTTTCATCATCTTCCATCGCACACTTGAAAACTCCCTTCATACATAACTCATCATAAGCTGATTAGAGAGGTTAGTACCCTTAATAAAATAAAAATAATCCCACTGGATATAAAGATATTCTTGAAGAGCTACTGTTTCTCAAGATTGCCAAAAAGTTTTTTCAAATAAAAAGCAAGCTTAAGGTTTGCAAAAGTTAGGAGAGACAAAACGTGGCAGAATCTGTGAAAAAAGAACAGCAGATAGTAAAGAATTTTTTAGGGGCACTTCTGCAACTCAAATAAAAAACTCAGAACATGCGGAAGTTTCGTAATTGTATAGAGCATACTGTGTAAAGATTTCAGCTCAAAAAGATGAACTGGGATTTTTCTGGAATTTTTCTGGTCACGAGGACAGAATCTGTTTTCTGGACAGCATGTCACAACTTTTACTTCCCTTGCCGTAAGAGGCTATAAATTGGCACAAAGCTGAAAAATAAAGATACAATGATGTTGCTACAGTAGTAACAAACATCAAGACACAACAAAATCAAAAAGAAAAACCTAAATTTGTTGCGGGCTGCCTCCCGAAAGCGCTTTCTTTTATGCCTTTGAGCTAGGCATGATGCAAAAAGAAGAATCAAGTTGTAGCAATCGAATCATTATCAAGATCATCAAAAAGCTCTTCAATTGTAAAACTAGTCTTAAGAGGTCTTTCAAATAAAGGCCTAATGAAGATACTTCTAGGGAGAAAACCAAAAGGTGGAAAATCAATGGAAGATTCATTTATAAAATTACCAAAGAGAGGTATTTCTTCCAAAGTTTTCACGGTTTCAACTTCTTTGGCAATAGGTGGTTTATTTTTAGGTCGGGGAACCTTAGGGACATAATTGAACTTAGGTTCCCTTCTTGCCGAAGTCTCTACCTTTTTTGGTTTGATTGAGGAAAAAGTAGTTCCTAGAGTATTAATGATTTCCTCAATCTTATCTATCCTAGAAAGATCCGTATCACGGGATTTGATGACCTCCAAAGTTTTAATAATTTTAAGCATTGAGCTATCAAGCCTAATCAAATTCCCTTGAATCTTGCGATCCAACTCATTGATCCTAGTTATACTTGGTATTTTAACTCTATCTTTTCGAGTTTCTACATAATGTGATATAGAGTTATATCTTCTTGCATGCTAGCAATAGGGAAATTTCCAACAAGATTTTCAATAACATTAAGAGACTCCCAAGTCGGGGCTTCTAGAAAATTCCCATTGATAGCAGTAGCTAATATGAACCTATTCCAAGGGGTAATCCCGACATAAAAATTTCTAAGCAGGATAGTAGTGGATTGTTTCTTGGTGGCTCTTTTTTTGAGAATCATTAATTTTATACCAAGCATCTTTTAAACTTTCTCCACCTTTTTATTTAAAGGTGAGAACCTCTGTCTCAACAAAGGTAAAAGGGCCAGACATAATAACTAGCAAGATAATATTTTTTTTGTAAATTTTGATAAAAGACACAAAGATAAAAACTGAAAGGTAAACTAACAAGACTAAAAAACAAAGGTAAAAGGGTAGTGTGCAACTCCCCTATCTTAGCACTCGGAGTCCCCGGCAACGGCGCCAGAAATTTGGCTTGATGTGCGAGGGAATGATAGTGATTTCTCGCCCTTCGTTGGTGAGCCCCAAGTGGAAGGCGTGATGTAGCACAGCAGCAAATTTCCCTCGGTGAAGATACCAAGGTTTGTCTCCAGTAGGACTCCGGAGATGATAAGTAGGTGTCAGCGGCGCAACTGACGCGGACCTGCACACAGACACGATAACTTTGTTCCCAACGAAGTTCAGAGAGGTTGTCAATCTCTCCGGTCTTGTTGTTCACAAAGGATCTAACACAAGGGATAATGATAGTAATTGAAAGTAAATGCAGAAAAGTAAATGAGCGTGTAAACAGTGATGAGGGTATGGACCAGGATACGTGATGTTCGCTAGTGATGTCTCTCTCCCAAAAGAAGATAAAATTGCTTTGCGAGGTAAACAAATTACAGAAAGGCAATTGACAGGATTATGAACGCACCGCAATGCTAACTATGCTACAAAAGAAAAGACAAGGTTCAAAAGCATGGGAAGTACGCCAAAATAAGTAGACCGAAATCCAACTGCATCTACTACTAATCATCCACCTTGAGATATCTATCCAGAACATCTCGCTGGTATTAAGTTGCGAGCCCCACCCAAAGTGTAAACCCAAAGCAATAGACAACTGCATTAAAAGAACCTTGCGTAAAGTAAACAATCCTTGTAACCGCGGTTACAAGCACCGTTGTTTTCCCCCTTGTGGCAACAGCACATCCCCTAGACTCATGTTTCTGTCACTCAAGCGTGTCATCGGGGGCATGAACCCACAATCGAGCAAAACGTTCCCTCTTGGAGTCACTACCTACTACTTGGCCAAAGCAATAAACAGCAACGGAGAACATGCAAGAATTACTTAGGAAAAAAAATATAAGAGATCAGAACCAAATATATTACTTAATCACAATCTCAACATAATCTCATAATCCATCAAATCCTATCAAACTCAACATAGCAACAGCAGAAAATATTACAAAAGTGCCTCGATCATGTAGGGAAGCTCACGAGGTCTAAACCATGAAGATCAAAGAGGGGAGGAGAACATCACATAGCTACTGATCACGGACCCATGGTCCAAGGAAAACTACTAACAAGACATCCGGCGAGCATCCATGGTGGAGAGGAGACTCTCGGAGGTCAATCCTCCCTCCGGCATGGTGCCGGGAAGAGGTCTTCTGGTGCTCCCGATCTCGGAAGCGCGGCGGCGGCGGAACAGAGGCGAGTTTTCGAAATAGGGTTCTGTCTTTATAGTTTCCCCGTGACGGAGAATAAATAGGAGAAGGGGGGCAGCCAGAGGTGGACCAGGGGCCCCAGGCGCCCCCCTAGCGCGGCCAGGGGTGGGGCCGCGCCGGGTGGCCGCCTGGGCCCCCCTGGCTCCCCTCTGGCCCCTCCCGGGCTCTTCTCGAAGCTTCCTGTATGCTGATTTTTCCTGTATTTTTCCCGGAATTTTTCTGGCACTTTTATATGGGGGAAAACTGAAATAGAAAAACAGCAGAAAACAGGAACTGGCACTGGAGTGCACTGAGTTAATAGGTTAGTCCAAATATGATCAAAAGTGTATGAAAGTGTATCTAGATCATAGCAATATCAGACAAAACATTCATGGAGCAAGCATAAATTATAGATACGTTTTGGACGTATCAGTGTAGTATAAAACATGGTCCGTAGTTTAACTCGGGTAAACTATCTCATTGGGCAATTGATTGATCAAGCTTTCCTGATCATGGCGACACTTAAGTCCATTGACAGTGAGGTCATATCGTTAAGGGGAATGATGTGATGGACGTACACCCACCTAAAGTATTGCATTGTGATCGAGTCACATAGTTCAGCGTTGCTATGACTTTGTAACGTATGGCTTAGTCCTTAGACCATAACGATCATACGTAATTTTCATCTATGAGAAGACTTTGATTTGTGTCCCACCGCCTGACTAAAATATGCTGGCTATAACGGTGCACTTTGGGTATTCCGAAATAGATGGTTGATGAGTATCTTAATAGATAAGAGCGGGATTTGTCAGTCCTTGTGACAGGACAGGTACTCTGGGCCCACTCGGTGATATTGCATCAACACCTTGCAAGGACGTGACTAGTTCACAAGAGATGCAATGATCATGGACGAGAGAAGTTGTTTGTTGTGAACAAGATGTGAACACGGTATGTAGGATACCGACGATCAAACCTCGGACAAACAAAGTACCGCTGCACAAAGGGATTACGTCGTATCATTAACGGTTTCCAAAAGCGATCGAAGTTCATTCGATGGAAGCGCAGGGGCTGTCAAGGATTGTAACCAGGTCCAACTGACTAGTCATTGGTCAATGAGAAGAGTCTCGACCATGTCTGCTGTTTCCCGGACCGTTAGGGTGTTACACTTAAGGGCAATCGATGCATAGGACAGTTACGGGATCAATCGGTGAAATAGGAGAAATCACCGGAATAGTTCCGAAGGAGGATGGAATGGTTTCCGGACATTTTGAATAGTTCAAAATAAAGTTTAATTGTTTTAATAATGTTTTATTATTTAATTATATGAATTAAATATTTAAAACATATTTAAAAAATGGGAAAAGGCTAAATGGGCCCATGGGGCCATTAAGGGAGGAGGGGGTCTCCCCCCTTGGGCTTGGCGCCAAGGGTGGGGCCCACCACCCCCCTTGGCCGGCGCACTCCCCCCCTTTGGGAGTTTAGTCCCACATGGGGGAGGGGAGGAGGATGGCACCCCCCTTAGACTATATAAGGAGGGGTAGACCCCCCTTTTTCCAACACACCAATATCTCCTTCTTCCTCCTTCTCCTTCCCGGAAGTGGACTCCCCATATTTGGAGTCTGCACCTGGATTGGAGTTCTCCACCATAAGGCAGGCCGTCGTTCTGCTGGAGTCGGGATCCGTAGCCGTCTTTCTTCCGCTGCTCGCCTGGTTCGGGGCCCGGGAGGAACATCGATTGTACCGTATGTGTATAATCTATTCGAGGCACTACACCTGTGGTGCTACTTCGTCGCTGGAGGTTTATCGGGAGTCATCCTCGCCGGTGGTGGTCTTCTACACGACAGGGAGGTCGTAGTTCCGAGTCTACGCCAGCCACGTTCGCAAGAACGTTTCCCTCTTTAGGTCTTCGAAGGTATGAACACCGATTCCCTCCGTTACTTTACATCGCCATAGCATAGATCTTGGGTTCGAGTACCGTAGGTATGAAAAATTTTGTGTTTTCTGCCCCGTATCCCAACAGTAGGGGTACGGTCGTCGACGAAGTAGTCGAACTCCTCACGTCGGCGGCGGTAGCGGTATCGAGGTCTATCGAATAAGAAGGGGGGGGGAACAATAAATACACAACAATAATAGCAATACAAATACAAGACATGGAAAACGCAAAGTTAACGGTGTTCTAACGCAGTGCAATGCACGTTGCTCGGAGCGAGAATTCATCCGGGGATGAAATACCAGCTCAGGGTGATTACCGAACAGGGTGTCCGGAGGGGGAAGGGATCATGCCGGAGGTGTCGTGGACATCCGACAAACGTGTGGATGGTGTAACCGTGCTAGTTAAAACATTCAGAACAACTTTCGTGTTCAGAATAAATTCATCCGGATACTTTTACAGTACCGGATAAATCATCGGACAGACGGCCCGGAGGGGGACGGTTCGATGTTTTGTATGTTAGAGGGGATGGTAGACCAACAGATAGCATATCCGCATTCTACATATTTTTCTGTTCAAGTTTGATGTATAAAGTTTTTGAATCTCACTTACGGTTTAAAAGATATTGAATTTCTAATATTTAAATGATTTTAGGAATTTCTGAAATTACTTTTATTAATATAAACAGTAACTTTATCCACAAGTGGTTGACTGGTCAAACCTGACATGGGGGTCCCACATGTCAGCCTCTACTCATTTAATAAGATCATTATATTTATCCAAAAATCACCTGGTCCCACATGTCATACTCTATTTCTTTTATCCATTTTATTTCATATAATTCAGCCCGTGGGACCCCACTGTCATGGACACATACACTTAACCATTTTTATTATAACTTAACAGAGAGTTAAGTTAGTGGGGTGCACCTGTAAGTCTCTGGGGGCTTTTAATTTAACAGACTTAATAAACTTAATTTAAATGGCCTAGGGCCCACGGTCAGTGAAGGGGGGGGCTTAACCAGGCCATTATTGGGGGGGGGGGTAGGGTGGGTAAGCCGGGGACTAACCAGCACGCCGGCGACGGGCCGTCGCGGCCAAGGCCAGTAGGGCGGGACCAGGGATGCCCGGCCAGCGCGGCGAGGCCACCAGCCAGGGAGAGGGGCACGCGCGTGCAGCAGCTGCAGCCAGCAGCCACGACGCCGCGCGCAGGGGAGAAGCATGGCACGGCCATGGCGCGGTACTGGCGCGGCCAGCGCGGCGGGGGGGATGCATGAGTGACAAGGAGGGGCAAGCGGGGAGCACGGGGAGCGTGGTCAGTGGCGCCAGGGGCATGTGCAGAGCGCGGCAAAGGGGGCGGTCGGCACACGGGGCGGCCAAGGACGCCCAGGAGCTTGCGCTCCCATCCATGGCGGCCGATGACCACGACGTGGAACAGGGAGAAGCTACGGCGGCGTTCCGGCGAGGGGAAACAGGGGATGGGATGAGCCCAGCTCACCGTGGAGCACGATGAGGGTGGCCATGGGCTCGCAGAAGCTCGGATTGCGGCGAATTCGTCGCCGGTTGCCGACGATGCAAGGTTGATGACGAGGTCGATTGGCAGGCTGCAGGGGGGCTCGGGCTCGATTCCTTACGAAAGCTGATGAAGACTACGTCGACGAACAACTTGGACACCTCGGCTGCGGCGGGAAGGCACAGTGGCCGCGCAAGCTCACGATCTGCGGCCATGGCGACTTCGGCCGTGCGCGGGGAGCAATGAAGCAAGGCTGGGAAAGGGGAAATGAATCTAGGGCTACAGGGGGATGCGGCGGTGGATTCCTTATCTACAGGGGGCGCTGTAGCGACTCGAGTGCAACGGGGTTCGACGGCAACGTCGACCGGCCGACCTTGGTCATGGCGACAGTGTAGAACAGAGGAACAGGAAGAAGGAAGATGGTGCTGGGCTGGTTTGGGCTTCGCCCTAGTCGTCTTTTAGTTTGTTTCCATTTTTTTTCTTTTTTATTTACTGTTTTAATTCATTTTGTTTTCAAATAATTTTTGCCAAGTATGAAACTTGTTCCTAAATTATTGTGATACTTTACACCAGGGCCACAAAAAGTGTTGGCATTAAATAAATTCATTTAGGATTTTCATTAAATACCAAATGATTAAAATGGGTTGTTTAAGTTACTGTTTGAATTGTTTGATTTAATTAATAGCATAATAAACTCCCAAAGCCACATGGACATGATCCACTGAATATTTGGCATTTTACAAAAATGGTTGCACAATTTTTGGAACAACTTTATTTTCCCACATTGTTTTGAATTTCCAGACGAGTTTGAATTTAAACTCTACTTGATCAAGGGTGATTATTATTATCATAATCATGACGACTTGGAATTAGTTAAGGTGGTCACTGTAGCGTGACACCCGGGGTGTTACAGACATGAAGATCAAGTCATGAAGAGTTGGATGTTGCATGACAATCTATCTCGGAAAGGCTAAGGAAATTCCTTGATAGGTAGGTATGGTGGCTATTTTGAGGAAATATATGAGGAGGTTTATGATGACAGAGCGTATAATTCCAAGGGTTTGGATGTACCGGCGAAGGTGGACGCCAACTCTCGGAGTGAGAAGGAGGCAATGCACGGCACGGGAGAGGCTAGCAAATATGAGGAGGTGGAAGTGTCAACTTTCAATACTTACATTAGTCTGAAGAACTCATGCGCTTATTATCGGTAACTCTCAATCTAATGAGGGGGTTCACAAAGAGACAAGTACCCCGAGGAGGAGTGTATGGGGGTTGGGTTATCCTTGCGCATCCTCGACTCAAGGTAAGTGAGTTTGCTATAATATCCGATCCCTCAAAAGATTAGTGATCCATCTAGTAGCTAGAGTTCTCAACTAGTTTTGTAGGTTTTGAAAATAAAAACGGATTGCCCAAAATACGACACCTATCACTAATAGGCTAGATCTATTAATACCAAAAGTTCAAACATTACTCACAACAACACCTCAAAACTATTGCAAGTTACTACTAAAATTAAATAGCAACCTCAGTTACCTACTTTCAAGACAAGACACAACTCAGTGCAACAACCAACTCTCTTAACAAGATAAACATGAAAACTAAAGAGAGTTCCAGCAACATACTAAACAAAAGCAAAGGCTCTTGCTAAAGACAAACAAAAACTAAACCTAAACATGGCAGCAGCTACGAAAAGATAAAGAACACACAACAGCAAAAAGATAAGCATGAAAAATCCTATGATGTGTTCTAGATTGAAGTGGAGCGTGTTTATCTCCCACACAAAGTAAGATGGGGTCTGACTTGTTATGAACAGCAAGCAAAGATAAAGAAAACTAAAAATAAAACCTAAGAGCGAGAAGCTCCAAGCATAGCACATAACGCATGAAGTGATAAAAATATAGTGAGACGGACGAACTGATGATTATTCATGGAGAAGGGGATACACGGGGTCATCCCCAAGCTTAGATGCCTGATTCTCCTTGAATATTTATAGGGGATGCATGGGGGAATCCCCAAGCTTGAGCGCTTGACACTCCCGGATCTTCTTTCATCATCTTCCATCGCACACTTGAAAACTCCCTTCATACATAACTGATCATAAGCTGATTAGAGAGGTTAGTACCCTTAATAAAATAATTTTTCCCCACTGGAGATAAATATATTCTTGAAGAGCTACTGTTTCTCAAGATTGCCAAAATGTTTTTGCAAAGAAAAAGCAAGCTTAAGGTTTGCAAAAGTAAGGAGAGGAAAAACGTGGCAGAATCTGTGAAAAACAGAACAGTAGGTAGTACAGAATTTTTTCGGGGCACTTCTGCAACTCAAATAAAAAAACTCAGAACATATGAA
Organism: Bromus sterilis; assembly: GCA_950022295.1. Lineage (NCBI taxonomy): Eukaryota > Viridiplantae > Streptophyta > Magnoliopsida > Poales > Poaceae > Bromus > Bromus sterilis. The sequence continues at coordinate 336,443,765 of OX465596.1, read as the reverse complement.
AGTTTAAAAATTGTATAGAAAATTCTGTGTAAAAAATTCAGCTCAAAAGGATGAGCTGGTGATTTGTTCCGATTTTTCCCGTCAAGAAGACATAATCTGTTTTCTGGACAGCGTGTCACAAGTTTTGCTTCCCTTATCACTTGGCACAAATCTTGAAAATAAAGATAAAATGATGTTGCTACAATAGTAAAAATCATCAAGACCACTAAAAATAGAAATAAAAACATCTTGGGTTTCCTCCCAACAAGCGCTTTCTTTTATGCCTTTTAGCTAGGCATAAGGCAAAAGAAGAATCAAGTTTTATCAAGAGAAAGAGAATAGCTAGCCCATGTAACGGAGTCAAAAGGTAACTTGATTTTCTTTCTAAGAAATTGTTCCATCCTCTTTTTGAGAGGGAATTGAAATTTTATGTTTCCCTCTTTCATGTCAATAACAGCACCAACGGTGCGAAGAAAAGGACGTCCCCAAATAATTGGACATAAAGGTTCACACTCTATATCCATAATAATAAAATCAACGGGAACATAATTGTCGTTGACAATGATAAGAACATCGTCGATCTTCCCCAAAGGTTTCTTTATGGAAGAATCAACGAGACGAACACCAAAAGAACAAGAATCAATGGGTTTCAATTCAAACATGTCATACATTCTTTTGGGCATGACGGAGGTACTAGCTCCAACGTCACATAAAGCATAGCAAGAGAAGTTATTTAATTTAATTTTGATCATAGGGTCCCAACCATCATCTAGATTCCTAGGTATGGAGGCTTCTACTCTAAGCTTCCCCTCCCTAGATTTGATGAGAGCATTTGTGATATGCTCCGTGAAGGCAAGATTGAGTGTGCTAGTGTGGGGGTCTCTAGACATTTTGTGTAGCAAGCTAATAACTTCTGAGAGGGTGCAACTATCAAAATCAATATCACTACTATCAAAGGTGGTAGTAGTGTCATCTAGGATCACTTGTTTTAAACCCTCTATGTTCATAGGGGTCTCTTCTTCTATGGTTGAGGTATTAGCATCACCATTAATAGGTCCAATGGGACTAGGAGTGCATTGGGTGCTAATAGTTTGAGTGTCCTCAACAATTTGGATAGTGGCAACTTTGGTGTGTAGGAAGGCTCTTAATTCTGTCCTCTTCCTCTTTTTCTCTAGCCCATCTTTCTTTAAGTTTAGCCATCATCCTAATATTTTCATTGATTTGTAATTAGATAGCATTAATAGGAGTGGCCTTACTCTCCTCAAGGGGAGAGGTTCTATTTTTTAGCATCTCAACATCAAGGGCTATGTTGTCTACTTTCAAAGAGAGATTATCTAACTTAGCTAATTTCTCTACTACATTCTTGTTGAAGGCCTTTTGGGTAGTGATAAAGTCTCTAAGCATATTTTCTAGTTCAGAAGTGGGGTTCTTGTTGCTAGGATAAGTGTTGTTGTTCCCATAGTTGGATGGACACGGTCTAGGATTACTAGCAAAGTTGCCCCTATAAGCATTGTTATTAAAGTTGTTTCTCGCAATAAAGTTCACATCTACTTGTTATTGAGCAACCAAAGAATTTAAAAGAACATCATGAGGATCAATAGAGGGTTGCTTGGTAAGTAGAGACATAATCAAGTCAACTTTTTCATTTAGGGACGTAATCTCCTCGATAGAGTTTACCTCCCTAACTGTTGGAGCGCGTTCGGTGTGCCATTGGGAATAGTTGGTCATCATCTCATCGAGAAGTTTTGTATCAGCACCGAGTGTAGTTGACATAAAGGTTCCTCCCGCGGCCGAATCTAACAGGTTCCGCGAGGTAAAGTTCAAGCCTGCATAAAAAGTCTGGATAACCATCCAGGTAGTCAAACCATATGTAGGGCATTTCTTAACAAGAGATTTCATACGTTCCCAAGCTTGGGCAACGTGTTAATTATCCAATTTCTTAAAATTCATAATGTTACTCCTCAATTGGATAATTTTAGCAGGTGGGTAGTACTTCCCAATAAAAGCATCTTTGCACTTATCCCAAGAATCTATGCTATTTCCTAGGCAAAGATTGAAACCAGATTTTAGCTCCTTCCCTCAAAGAGAAAGGAAAAAAGCTTGAGCTTAACAACATCACCTTCTACTTCTTTATACTTTTGCATATCACATAACTCAACAAAATTATTTAAGTGTAAAGAAGCATCATCTCCAGCACCAGAGAATTGATCTCTCATAACAAGGTTTAGCAAAGCAGGTTTAATTTCATAAGAGGTAGCTGAAGTGGTGATACGTCCAAAATGTATCTATAATTAAATCTTGCCTTCACGGAGCATATCACTAATGCTCTCATCAAAGCTAGGGAGGAGAAGCTTAGGATAGAAGCCTCCATACCTAGAAAGCTAGAAGATAGTTGGGATCCTATGATTAAAATTAAGTTGAATAACTTTTCTTGCTATGCTTTATGTGATGTTGGAGCTAGTACCTCTGTTATGCCCAAAAGAATGTATGATATATTTGAATTGAAACATTTTGATCCTTGTTCTTTTGGTGTTTGTCTTGTCGATTCTTCCGTAAAGAAACCTTTGGGGAAGATAGATGATGTTCTTATCATTGTCAATGACAATTATGTTCCCGTTGATTTTACTATCATGGACATTGAATGTGAACCTTCTTGTCCAATTATTTTGGGACGTCCTTTTCTTCGCACCGTGGGTGATGTTATTGATATGAAATAAGGGATTATAAAATTCCAATTCCCTCTCAAGAAATATTAAGTTGCCTTTTGAGTCCATCACACGGGCTAGTTATTTTCTTCAAAATACTTGATCTATTTGCATTAAGCCTAGCTGATGGCTTTAAAGAAGCGCTTTCGGGATGCAGCCAGCAACGAATTTAGGATTTCCTTTTTGTTTTTATTCTTTTTTTAGTGGTCTTAATGATTTTTAATACTGTAGCAACATCATTGTATCTTTACTTTTCAAGCTTTGTGCCATTTATAGCCTCATATGACAAGGGAAGTGAAAGTTGTGACATGCTGTCCAGAAAACAGATTCTGTCCTCGTGACTAGAAAAATCACAGAAAAATCCCAGTTCATCTTTTTGAGCTGAATGTTTTACACAGCGTGATCTATACAATTACGAAACTTTCATATGTTTTGAGTTTTTTTATTTGAGTTGCAGAAGTATCCCTAAAAAATTCTTTACTACCTGCTGGTCTGTTTTTCACAGATTCTGTCCTGTTTTTCCTTTTCTTCGTTTTCCAAACCTTAAGCTTGCTTTTTCTTTGCAAAAACTTTTTGGCATTCTTGAGAAATAGTAGCCCTTCAATAATATCTTTATTTCCAGTAGAGAAAAATTATTTTATTATTGGTACTAACCTCGCTAATCAGATTATGATGAGTTATGTATGAAGGGAGTTTTCAAGTGTGCGAGGGAAGATGATGAAAGAAGATTAAGAAGTGTCAAGCGCTCAATATTGGGGATGCCCCCATGCATCCCCAAGAAATATTCAAGGAGACTCAAGCGTCTAAGCTTGGGGATGCCCCCAGGCATCCCCTTCTCCTTCAACAATTATCAGTTCGTCTCTCGTTTCACTATATTTTTATCACTTCATGCATTATGTGTTATGCTTGGAGCGTCTCGCTCTTAGATTTTATTGTTAGTTTTCTTTAGCTTTGGTTGCTGTTCATAACAAGTTCGAACTCATCTTTCTTTGTGTGGGAGAGAAACACGCTACACTTCCAAAATCTAGAAAACAACATAGGATTTTTCATGCTTATCTTTGCTGTGTGTGTTCTTTATCTTTTTTCATAGCTACTGTCATGTTTAGCTCTTAGTTTTCATGCTTATCTTTTCAAAGAGCTTTTGTTTAGTTTTTTTCTGGAAATCTCTTGAGTTTTCATGTTTATCTTGTTTAGAGAGTTTTCCTGTTGTACTGAATTTTCTGTCTTGACTTGGAGTAGGTACTTGAGGTTGCTATTCTTTTGTAGTATTAACTTGCAATAGTTTTGAGGTATTGTTTTGAGTAATGTTTGGACTTTTGGTGTCAAGATCTTTAGACTATTAGTGATAGATGTCGTATTTTGGGCAATCCGTGTTTATTTTCAAAACTTACAAAATTAGTTGAGAACTTTTGCTACTAGATGGATCACTACTCTTCTGAGCCGTCGAATATTAGAGTACACTCACGTACCATGAGTCGAGGATGCGCAAGGATAACCAAACCCCCATACAGTCCTCCTCTGGGTACTTGTCTCTTTGGGAACCTCCTTATTAGATTGAGAGTTACCAATAATAAGTGCATGAGTTCTTCGGACTAATGTGAGTATTCGAAAGTTGACACTTCTACCTTCCCATATTTTTCTAGCCTCTCCTGTGTCATGCATTGCTTTCTTCTCACTCCGAGAGTTGGCGTCCACCTTCGCCGGTACATCCAAACCCTTGGCATGATACGCTCTGTCATCATAAACCTCCGTATATTCTTCCTCAAAACAGCCACCATACCTACCTATCAAGGCATTTCCATAGCCTTTCCGAGATATATTGCCATGCAACATCCATCTTCTCATGAATTGATCTTCATGTCATACATGCTACTTGCCTGATCGATGAGTCGCATGCTAGTTGGGCTTTGCCCTAATCATTGCTACATGACGCGCTAGTATCATTGCATATCCTGCTACACTAGCAGAGGCATACATTTGCATACATCATGATAGTTACATCTTCTTTATGATTTGAGTACCTTGTAAAGTGTGAAACATCTTCTATACCTTTTGTAATATATAGAGTGCTGCCCCTAAAGTGAGGAAAAGATCCCAAAGTGGACAAATTAAAAGATCCCAAAGAGGACAAAATGAAAAGATCCCAAAGAGGACAAATGAGAGAAATAGAAAGAGCCATTGAGGCCACCAAAAAAATAAAAAAATAGAGAAAAGAGAAAAATAAATAAAAAGAGAGAAGGGGGCACACTACTATTCCTTTTGAGAGATCCACACTCGTACTCCCTCTTATATCTTGTACTCCATAAAGATTATCATTTATGCATATAGCTATGTGGGGACCTTCACACTATAGAACTTGGATTGTATATTCCAATGATGAGCCTCCTCAAATGAGCTCTAGGTCTTCTTGAGCAAGCAACTTGGATGCACCCCCACTAGTTCCACTTGAGAGCTTACCTTAGCTCATATGTGCATCCGTTGCATGGCAATCCCTACTCCTCACATCATATCTATCATTTGGCTTTCTCTCACCTATGATTGTCCTCATTGATGTGAGCCTTTCACACCCTTTTTGTCTTCCTCCTCCACCATATTCTCTCTTTGCCATCGTAAGTGTCAACTTTCTTGCTTACGCTCATCCATTTCATGAGTGCTCAAAATGTCGAAAAGGAGTGGATCATTTTGACTTGTACCTGGCTAGTGGTCTGGGGACGAGTCAAGATAAGATTCCAAAGAAGACCAAGTGTGAAACTTTAGTAGATTAAGTTCTCAACACAAAAAAATACTTTTTTCTCGTATATCCCTATCCCCTTTCTTGCACACAAACACCATTTGGAGACATTCGAGTCACGGACAGCGAGATCTCTTGCACCTTTATGTTCTTATGTTGCTTGTTTCAATACTAAATATAGACTCTTGCCTGTTATGACTTGACTACTTTACTTAAAAGTTCTTATATGGTTGTTAGCATGTCACCACAGAAATTATGCTTTTATCATTTACCTACTCGAGGACGAGCAGGAATTAAGCTTGGGGATGTTGATACGTCCATAATGTATCTATAATTTTTTCTTGCTCCATGCCTCTTTTTTGTGATATTGCTATGATATTGATGAACTTCCATACACTTTTGATTATATTTGGACTAACCTATTAACTCAGTGCACCCCAGTGCCAGTTCCTGTTTTCTGTAGTTTTTCTATTTCAGGTTTCACCCATATTAAAAGTGCTCAAAAAATTCGGGAAAATCCAATAAAAAATCAGCGTATAAGAAGCTTAGGGAAGCACCGAGGGGGGCCAGAGGGGACCCACCACGGCCCCAGGCGCCCTCCCGACGCGTCCTGGGGTGGGGCCGCGCCAGGGGGCGCCGTGACCCCTGATGGCCCCCCTGGCTGCCCCCCTTCGCCTATTTATTCTCCGTGGCGCAAAAACTGCGAGACGGGAACCCTTTTTCACGATCTCTCCTCTGTTCCGCCGCCGCCGCGCTTCCAAGATCGGAAGCACCAGAAGACCTCTTCCCGGCACCCTTCCGGAGGGAGGAACCACCTCCGAGAGCTTCTCCACCACCATGGATGCTTCCCGTATGAACCGTGAGTAGTCCACCTTGGACCATGGGTCTATGATCAGTAGCTATGTGATGTTCTCCTCCCCTCTTTGTTTTTCATGGATTAGACCTCATGAGCTGCCCTACATGATCGAGGCACATATGTAATATTTCTGTTGTTGCTACGCAGAGTTTGCTGGGATCCGATGGATTATGAGATTATGTTCAGATTGTGTTTGAGTAATATATTTGATTCTCCTCTTTTACATTTATGTTCTTGAGTAATTCTTGCATGTTCTCCGTTGCTGTTTATTGCTTTCGCCAAGTAGTAGGTAGTGACTCCAAGAGGGAGCGTTATGCACATTGTGGGTTCATGCCCCCCGATGACTAGCTTGAGTGACAGAAACATGAGTCTAGGGGATGTGTTGTTGCCACAAGGGGGAAAACAACGGTGCTTGTAGTTGCGGGTGCAAGGATTGTTTACTTTACACAAAGTTCTTTAAGCAGTTGTCCGTTGCTTTGAGTTTACACTTTGGGTGGGACTCGCAACTTAATACCAGCGAGATGTTATGGATAGATATCTCAAGGTGGATGATTAGTAGGTAGATGTAGATGGATTTCGGTCTACTTGTCTTGGCGTACCGCCCATGCTTTTAAGCCTCTTCCTTTCTGTATAGCATAATTAGCGTTTGTTTGCGCACATAATCCTGTCAATTGCACATCTGTAATTTGTTTACCTCGCATGGCTATTTTATCGTCTTTTGGGAGAGAGACATCACAAGTGAACATCATAGGACCCCGGTCCATATTTCCTATACTGTTTACACTATCAATTTACTTTCAGTATTTACTTTTCCATTGCTATCACTATCATTATTATCCCGTACGTTTTATCCTTTGTAAACAACAAGGACGGAGGAATTGACAACTCCTCTGTACTCGTTGGGAAGCAAAGTTATTTGCTGTGTGTGCAGGTTCAGGTCAAGGAAGCAACTTTTGTCTAAAACGGTGCCATTATTTCCTTTCCACCTACTTGTATCTGTTGGAGTCCTACTGGTTCGATACTAAACCTTAGCATCTTCGCTAAGGGCAACTTGCTACTGTCTACATCTCAACCTTCCACTTTGGGTAACCAACGAGGGGGCGTTAATTCGTACCATCAAAAGCAATTTATGGCGCCGTTGTCGGGGACTCCACTCTTCAAGATAGGGGAGTTGCACACTATATTTTATCTTTGCTTTTTAGTCTTGATTGTTTACCTTTCAGTTTTTGCTTTAGTGTCCTCTATCAAAAATCAAAAAAATAGTTATCTTTCTTGCTGCTGCTATGGGTTCCTCCGAGAACACCAAGTTGTGTGACTTCACTAGTCACAACAACAGTGACTTTATCTGCACTCCTATTGCTACACCTGCTACTTCAGCACCTTCTTATGAGATTAAACCTGTTTTGCTGAACCTTGTTATGAAAGATCAATTCTCCGGTGCTAGAGATGATGCTGCTTTGCATTTAAATAATTTTATTGAGCTTTGTGATATGCAAAAGTACAAAGAAGTAGATGGTGATATTGTTAAGCTTAAGCTTTTTCCTTTCTCCTTGAGAGATGAAGCTAAAATCTGGTTTCAATCCTTGCCTAGGAATATCATTGATTCTTGGGATAAGTGCAAGGATGCTTTTATTGGGAAGTACTACCCACTGCTAAGATTATCCAATTGAGGAGTTTCATTATGAATTTTAAACAATTGGATAATGAACACATTGCCCAAGCTTGGGAACGCATGAAATCTCTTGTTAAGAATTGCCCTACGCATGGTTTGACTACTTGGATTGTTATCCAAAAATTTTATGCAGGCTTGAACTTTACTTCGCGGAACTTGCTAGATTCGGCCGCGGGAGGAACCTTTATGTCAACTACACTTGGTGCTGCCATGTAACGACCCAATTTGGTAAGAATCCAAGTCTCTGTGCATTATGTGCTAGTCCCTGGATCAATAGCTAGCACACACAGTACATGATGTAATATCAGGAATAAACCACATGTCATATATATTACATCGAAAATCCAGTATTACAATATAGCATACCTGCGTAACTCAAGGCTAGCTTACAAATAGAATACAGCGGAAAAACAATAAAAGCTTCGTGGCGTCCATCAACTCCACCGGCATAGTTGAGTATAGACATGGTAACCCTACATCGCATCACTTACTCGTCGTATACAATCCTGCAACACCGAAGGTTACAGCCCGACAACGGGTTAGTACATTTGAATGTACGGAAAATCATATCCCAGAAAGAGGTAAAATTTCCTACAATACATGCAATTTTGCTGGTGGAGCTTCTACATTTTTTTAAAAAAAAAGCTAAATTCTCCCTATAGAATAATAGTAACTATGTCCTACAATAGCATACGATTGAGATGGAAAAATTCCACTCAATCTATCCCAAAGTGATTAAACCAATAAATTAATTAAAGATGATGAGACAAATCAATATTACCACAACTAGTCGCTCAAATTGTCCATAACGGGGGACACGGCTAATCGGTTAGTTTTATACTCTGCAGAGGTTTGGGCACTTTTCCCCACAAGACTCGATCGCCTCCTTTGTAGTTTGTCACACTCCATGGTGTATGACAACTGGAAGATCGAGACATGGTCTTTCAGAAGTGTTTCCCCTTAACCGCTGGATAACCGGTACACCTATAAAAAATCTACATCTGCTAGTATATCCCGGAAAGAGGTCACACAACCTACTCAACTAAGCCAGAGCCCATAATAGCTTGTGGCTGCACACATAAGCTTCTAGGTATGACAACACAATTAGTCCCTTTGAGCCTGGGTGGCTTTCCGCAGTCATCATTGGCCATCTCCAAGATACTCGCAACCATCCCACTCAGGTAGTTCATTAACTTTATCTTGGTTCTAATTACTACATTACCACTCATACCTCATAATGCTTCACTTCCCAATCCACGTCTACTTAGCATAGCAATATCATAGTATACGATGGTGACAATGATGTAAGGATCATACCTACCTCAATGAACTACTGGGTGTAAATAGCATAGCATAACCTATCATGCCATCTAAAGAAGAAGAACTAATGCATTGAAAACATAGGTAATAGGGAGTATGATCAAAGGTATGACTTGCCTTATACATTCGATGAAGATCTTCGCTCTCACGTTCCAGTCGACTCTATTCGTCACCCTTCAAGAAATCTATCGCAACGGAAGGAACTCAAATAAGCAATCACATCACAAGGTAAACAAAAGATCAACAAACAAACACAAAGGTTTTAGCAACCAAAAAAAAAGGCTTTGAAGTGCAAAGGTGTCGATGTGCTCGAAGGTGATCAGTGGAAGTGAACTCGAGAGAGTCAACAGATACAGATTCATCGGTAAGGAATTGTGATCATGGACATTATGAATTCTAGGTGAATATCATGCCCACATGAAAAAGTGTATGAATCTTACCGATAACATGTCTCAAGTGATCCGATATGCAAAAAGAATCACGTGAAACGGAATACTACAACGCAGGTCATAGCAAGTGCAAAATTGAACTGAATTTGAATTTAAACAGATCAAGAAAGTTGTGAAATTTTGTGTACACATGATATAGACAGGGAGTACATGACACGAGTGATCCAACGCAAAAAGAATCACTCGATTTGGATCAACGGTTTCAAAGATACGACCTCCGAAATTTGGATTTGAATTTGAAATAAATTTAAATTCAAAAGTGTGCAAAAGTTTTAAAAGTTGATTCTATGCCAAAGTACAGAACAACATGAACGCGTAGGAAAAAGTTTCACCTCAATCCGATGCGCGGTGAAGAAGATATTGCGGGTACGGCGCCGGTGTGTTTTCTGCGGAAAAGGACCCGTTCGCAAACAAAGATTTTCCAGAAAAGTGATCGGGTCCATGGGACCAGATCTGGCCGGAGTTGCTCCGGCGAGGTCGTCTTCTCCGGCGATGGCGGCTCCGGCGTGGCTCAGGCAGTGGAGGCGGCGGCCCGGCGACGTGGGAGGCAGCCGGCGGCGCGACACGGGGGCGGCGGCCCGGCGTGGCCGAGCACGCGGCGGCTCGCGGCAGCAGCAGCATGCGCGGCGGCGGCGGGCGGCATTGCCGGCGGCGCGGGACGGCGGTCCGGCGGGTCGCCGGCGCGGCGTGGTGGCGCGACGGGCGAGGGAGGAGGCGGTCGGCGGCGAGGCAGAGGGCGGGGCGGCGTGGCCGCGCACGGTGGCGGCGGCGCGTCGGCCGTGGCGCTCCGGCGAGCTGCCCGGCGCGGCGGCGCGGATTCTGGCGACGCGGGGCCCGGCGGCGGCGGCCCGCGGGTCCCGCAGCTAGGGGTTTTTTTGTTAGGAAAAGGAAAAGAATAAAAGAAAAAAAGAAATCCTAATTTCTATATATAAGCAGACAAGGAAAAGAAAAAAACAAATTTGAACCGACTCGGACCCAATTGCACTCGCGGGCGGAAATAATATAGTGGGCCGGCTGCTACGGGTTTTCTTTTTATTTAAAATCCGAAATTTCAAACAATAAAATAAAATCAACTGCAAATCAGAAAAATATAAAATAAATTTCTAAATTCATCAAATAATACAAAGAAATTTATTTCATGAATACATTTTCCAAAAAGGGAAATAAAAATAAAAGCATTTTCTAAATACTCTATTTAAATATAAAATACTTTTCATAAACAAATAAAGTCCAATAAATTATAAAAAAAATATTTTTATTTGGTCAAAAGCATCGAAAAACCATTTCGAAATAATAAAATATAAATTTTAAAATTTTCACACCAATAAATAATTTGCTAAAAAATATCCCATTGGAATACTTTTTCAACTCTTTTAAAATATTTAATAAATCATTTCATTGAAATAAAAACTCTCTAAGCATTATAAAATCCCTAAATAAAATTTAGGGTTATTTATAATACTTATAATAGATTTTGAAAACTTTAAAGTAATATTCTAAATATTTTCCAACTTTATTAAAAAGGGAATAAGTCATTTTATATCCTCTCAAACAAATTTCCTTGAGTTGAAAAGTGTTTTGAAATTCTGAAGAATTCCAATAATGATTTAAAACATTTTCCAAACTTTTAATATGTTGAAGGAGTCATATTACCTTATCTCATTTTGTTTTGTTGGTTTTGTTTTGAATAATAAATTCCAAAAATAACAATTATGAATATTAGGGAAAGTCCTTTTATTCCCTCTTTTTTTTAATATTCAATAAACTCCAAAAAGTTTTAAATCCCAGAGAAAAACAAACACATCAAGCAAACAATCATTATCTATTTAATTTTATTAACATTCCAAAATTCAGAGAATTTGGGATGTTACACACTACCACCCTTAAAAGGAATCTCGTCCTCGAGATTCGAGAAGGCTAGAAAGAAAAAGGTTAGGGTTTGGGTTTTCCTGACAGTCCATCGATCCTCCGATGAGCTAGGGTGCTACCACCCTTAAAAGGAATACGACTTAGTCTTCATGAGTCTTGTTCCACCGGTCACATTATTCATAGAGATTTCACCAACTCCCTTGAGGTCTTCAATCTTTAGCAGAAGAGTGGTTTTCCAAATACCGAACCTTCATGGCTGACAAGGCAGGCGCCAATACTAAACAACTATCGATTTTCTCATGGTGGTCATCCATAATACTTTTACGGGATGCCTGCAGAAAATGGTCTTGGTCTATACTCACCATATAACTTACTATTATTAACTATAATCTTATATAGGGGTCCACATCGTACCATGCTATGGTTTAGGATTAACATCGTCGCCTCTCTAGTATAGGTAAGTCACTCAAGATTTACTAACCCGCATAGCAAGAGCGAATAATAAGGGTAGTCGTCATGGGGGTCAATCCATTCCGCACCCAAATCATTTCCTTGTATATGGTTTAGCGAATCTCGTAAACTAACACTCGGTCATCCTCAAAAGCGTTGCAGAAAATTCCTCTTGATCATGAACTGGGTTCAGATAAATCCATGGTTCTGCAAGCCAAACAAATAACTATCGTTTCTTCACTACACTCAGGTTTACGTAGCCTGCTATAAAACGTGTACTAGTAAACCACAACTTCCTCCAGGGTTCTTCCTTCAACAAGATTGTGCTTGCTTGTCGTAAGATCCTGGGACATTGGGTTATCCTTGAACTCAGCATTAAGCTGCATCCATCTTTTTATTCCAGTCTTGACTTTAGGAGCCCTTGTAGTAACATCTTCAGTGTAGGAATTGAGTTGAGGGGGAATAGAATGTAGAGAGAGAGATAGAGAGAGATAGGGAGAGATACCCATACAAACATCACAATAGTTTTGAAACTATAAGTTTTGATGTGTAGCTGTCGGTAAAACAAGAAATGACAGCCCACATAATCGATCTAACGATAGAAACTTTAAATCTTCCAGGTCTTCAATTCTTCAGCGTCGGTAGCTTCAGTTTTACATCGTCGAAGAAATCTTCGTATCGTCGAGTCACTTGCCAACTTATTCTTCTTGTTGTTGTGTATTCTTCAGTCTTGAAGCATACTAAATAGATGAGGGGTCTAATGAAACATAAACTTATTCTACTCGCATAGAAGAAACGCAAGCACAACACACAACATCAATCAAAACATAACAGGGTCAAGGGCACAAGACAAAACTTAACAAAACAAACATGCCATAAAACATCTAGTTCATCCACAGCGAAAACATGCATCGATCCACATCTCCAACTAACATTAAAAGGTACCACCATACACTTAGTGCACACCTACGAACGGCTATCCTCCAATTGCTAAACATAAGCTTCTTCAAATCCGTATCCTTGCTTCCGCGTTCACAGCTTCTTCCTTCCCTTCAATTCTGGACACATGTTGGCGTAATGTCCCTTGTTCCTGCACCGGTAACACTGAAGTTCGCTAAGATCCTTCTTTTTCTTCTTCACGGGTGCTTCCTTGAAATCCTGGATAATTTTCCTCATTCCTTCCTTTTGATGTTTAACCACTTGTTGTGTCACGATGAAAAATTGACACTGAGCGGGGTAATGATTATTTCCTTCACACACAAGACATGTGACTTGTGCAGTGCGACATTCTTCACCCCCGTGAATTTCTTCACAATAGGGGCATCCATCTTGGTGTCCTTCGTAGGAGTGTCCTGTTTCTCCGCAAATTGTGCAGGCACAGGGCCTCTTAAGGTTTACCGTCCTTTTCGTTGGGGTGACGAGGCGGGATCCCAAGAAAATCCTTGTAAATTCCTTCCAAGTAATCTTCCTTCTTGATTCATCAATCGCCTGATGCATTGTCCACCAGGTAGCAGCCTCTTCTACCAAGTACTTAACAGCATAGGGGACCATGTCCTCACTTCCACCCTGGTTTATCTTCATGTGCTCCTCCATACTATGAATACATTGCTCCACCTTCAGTCTCGACATCGCCCCAGAGAAGGCGAGTCCTACTCCATACTCCATCTATTAAACCCGTACGACAAGGGTTAGGGAAAAACTATAACACCAACAAGACAACAACTAAAGATAACACCAAACATATGCACTCAACAAGAAAGAGGAAAAAACACCTACGTTCAACAGCAACACATAACAACAAACAATACAGTCACAAAAGTCAAAACACACAAACAACACCTAGAGTAAGGTCATATGTGCAAGGCATACGATCTCATCATACTACGCGAAATTCGTTCATCTAACTTCACCTAAAAGGTGGTGATCTGATTCTAAGCTTCACCCTTCTCAGCTAAGCTGATCTTAAACATTCCTCTCGTAGTGTCAAAACTTATTTATCCTCATAGGGTATTCTTCTCGTTCTTGTGGTCATAACTTCAATTGATCCACGAGGTTGATGATGTACTTCTCAAATGTTTGTCTTTAGGGGTATGCAACTCAAAGGGGTATTTACAGTAAAACAAGATGAGAAGTTTTAGAAGATGAATAATAGATGAGAGATACTAGTGGAGAGAGTAAGTAATCAAAGAGTGATAAAATATTTTTGTTCCTATGGCTTTTTCTATCCATTTTCTAGGGTCATGACCTACAGTCAACATGGGCTCTCATACCATCTGTTACGACCCGATTCGCTAAGAATCCAAGTCTCTGTGCATTCTGTGCTAGTCCCCGGATCAATAACTAGCACACACAGTACATGATGTAATATCAGGAATAAACCACATGTCATATATATTACATCGAAAATCCAGTATTACAATATATCATACCTGCGTAGCTCAAGGCTAGCTTACAAATAGAATACAGTGGAAAACAATAAAAGCTTCGTGGCGTCCATTAACTCCACCGGCATAGTTGAGTATAGACATCGTAACCCTACATCGCATCACTTACTCCTCGTATACAATCTTGCAACACCGAAGGTTACAGCCCGACAACGGGTTAGTACATTTGAATGTACGGCAAATCATATCCCAGAAAGAGGTAAAATTTTCTACAATAGATGCAATTTGGCTGGTGGAGCTTCTACATTTTTCTTTAAAAAAAAGCTAAATTTTCCCTATAGAATAATAGTAACTAAGTTCTACAATAGCATACGATTGAGATGGAAAAATTCCACTCAATCTATCCCAAAGTGATTAAACCAATAAATTAATTAAAGATGATGGGACAAATCAATATTACCACAACTAGTCGCTCAAATTGTCCATAACCGGGGACACGACTAATCGGTTAGTTTTATACTCTGCAGAGGTTTGTGCACTTTTCCCCACAAGACTCGATCGCCTCCTTTGTAGTTCGTCACACTCCATGGTGTATGACAACTGGAAGATCGAGACACAGTCTTTCAGAAGTGTTTCCCCTTAACCGCTGGATAACCGGTACACCTATAAAAATCTACATCTGCTAGTATATCCCGGAAAGAGGTCACACAACCTACTCAACTAAGCCAGAGCCCATAATAGCTTGTGGCTGCACACGTAAGCTTCTAGGTATGACAACACAATTAGTCCCTTTGAGCCTAGGTGGCTTTCCGCAGTCATCATTGGCCATCTCCAAGATACTCTCAACCATCCCACCCAGGTAGTTCATTAACTTTATCTTGGTCCTAATTACTACATTATCACTCATACCTCATAACTATTCACTTCCCAATCCACGTCTACTTAGCATAGCAATATCATAGTATACGATGGTGACAATGATGTAAGGATCATACCTACCTCAATGAACTACTGGGTGTAAATAGCATAGCATAACCTATCATGCCATCTAAAGAAGAAGAACTAATGCATTGAAAACATAGGTAATAGGGAGTATGATCAAAGGTATGACTTGCCTTATACATTCGATGAAGATCTTCGCTCTCACGTTCCAGTCAACTCTATTCGTCACCCTTCGAGAAATCTATCGCAACGGAAGGAACTCAAATAAGCAATCACATCACAAGGTAAACAAAAGATCAACAAACAAACACAAAGGTTTTAGCAACCAAACAAAAAGGATTTGAAGTGCAAAGGTGTCGATGTGCTCGAAGGTGATCGGTGGAAGTGAACTCGAGAGAGTCAACAGATACAGATTCATCGGTAAGGAATTGTGATCATGTACATTATGAATTCAAGGTGAATATCATGCCCACATGAAAAGTGTATGAATCTTACCGATAACATGTCTCAAGTGATCCGATATGCAAAAAGAATCACGTGAAACGGAATACTACAACGCAGGTCATAGCAAGTGCAAAATTGAACTAAATTTTAATTTAAACAGATCAAGAAAGTTGTGAAATTTTGTGTACACATGATATAGACAGGAAGTACATGACACGAGTGATCCAACGCAAAAAGAATCACTCGATTTGGATCAAAGGTTTCAAAGATACGACCTCCGTAATTTGAATTTGAATTTGAAATAAATTCAAATTCAAAAGTGTGCAAAAGTTTTAAAAGTTGATTTTATGCCAAAGTACAGAACAACATGAACGCGTAGGAAAAAGTTTCACCTCAATCCGACGCGCGGTGAAGAAGATATTGCGGGTACGACGCCGAGGTGTTTTCTGCGGAAAAGGACCCGTTCGCAAATAAAGATTTTCCAGAAAAACGATCGGGTCCCTGGGACCAGATCTGGTCGGAGTTGCTCCGGCGAGGTCGTCTTCTCCGGCGAGGGCGGCTCTGGCGTGGCTCAGGCAGTGGAGGCGGCGGCCCGGCGACGTGGAGGCAGCCGGTGGCGCGGCACGGGGGCGGCGGCCCGGCGTGGCCGAGCACGCAGCGGCTCGCGGCGGCGGCGGGCGGCATTGCCAGCGGCGCGTGACGACGGTCCGGTGATACGTCCAAAACGTATCTATAATTTCTACTTTCTCGATGCATGTTTTGTGTGATATTGCTATGATCTAGATACACTTTCATACTTTTTTGATCATATTTGGACTAACCTATTAACTCAGTGAACCCCCGTGCTAGTTCCTGTTTTTCGCTGTTTTTCTATTTCAGTTTTCCCCCATATAAAAAGTGCCAGAAAAATTCGGGAAAATTCAGATAAAAAATCAGCGTGACGGAAGCTTCGAGAAAAGCCCGGGAGGGGCCAGAGGGGAGCCAGGGGGACCTAGGCGGCCACCCGGCGCGGCCCCACCCCTGGCCGCGCCAGGGGGCGCCTGGGGGCCCTGGCCCACCTCTGGCTGCCCCCCTTCGCCTATTTATCCCCCGTCACGGGAAAACTCCAGAGGAAGAACCCTATTTTGCAAACTCTCCTCTGTTCCGCCGCCGCCGCGCTTCCGAGATCGGGAGCACCAGAAGACCTCTTCCCGGCACCCTGCCGGAGGGAGGATTGACCTCCGGGACTCTCCTCTTCACCTTGGATGCTCCCCGGATGTCTCGTGAGTAGTTTTCCTTGGACCATGGGTCCGTGATCAGTAGCTATGTGATGTTCTCCTCCCCTCTTTGATCTTCATTGTTTAGACCTCGTGAGCTTCCCTACATGATCGAGGCACCTTTGTAATATTTCTGTTGTTGCTATGCTGACTTTGGAGGGATCTGATGGATTATGAGATTATGTTTAGATTGTGATAGAGTAATATATTTGGTTTTTATCTTTTATATTTTTGTTCCTAAGTAATTCTTGCATGTTCTCCGTTGCTGTTTATTGCTTTGGCCAAGTAGTAGGTAGTGACTCCAAGAGGGAGCGTAGTGCTAGATTGTGGGTTCATGCCCCCCCCGGATGACACGCTTGAGTGACAGAAACATGAGTCTAGGGGGTGTGCTGTTGCCACAAGGGGGAAAACAACGGTTCTTGTGACCGCGGTCACAAGGATTGTTTACTTTACACAAAGTTCTTTTTTTTGCGGTTGTCTGTTGCTTTCGGTTTACACTTTGGGTGGGGCTCCCAAATTAATACCAGCGAGATGTTCTGGATAGATATCTCAAGGTGAATGATTAGTAGTAGATGCAGATGGATTTCGGTCTACTTATTTTGGCGTACTGCCCGTGCTTTTGAACCTCTTCCTTTCTTTTGTAGCATAGTTAGCATTGCGGTGCGTTCATAATCCTGTCAATTGCCCTTCTGTAATTTGTTTACCTCACATAGCAATTTTATCGTCTTTTGGGAGAGAGACATCAGTAGTGAACATTACGTATCCCGGTCCATATCCTCTTTACTGTTTCCAAGCTATATTTACTTTTCTGCATTTACTTTCAAGTTGTTATCATTATCCCTTGCGTTTTATCATTTGTGAACAACAAGACCAGAGAGATTGACAACCTCTCTGAACTTCGTTAGGAACAAAGTTATCTGTGTCTGTGTGCAGGTCCGCGTCAGTAGCGCCGCTGACACCTACTTATCATCTCTGGAGTCCTACTGGAGACAAACCTTGGTATCTTCACCGAGGGAAAACTCGCTGCTGTACTGCATCACGCCTTCCACTTGGGGCTCACCAACGAAGGGCGAGAAGCCAATAAGCAAGAGTAATTTCTGGCGCCGTTGCCGGGGACTCCAAGTGCTAAGATAGGGGAGTTGCACACTACCCTTTACCTTTGTTTTTTTAGTCTTGTTAGTTTACCTTTCAGTTTTTATCTTTGTGTCTTTTATCAAAATTTACAAAAAAATTATTTATCTTACTGTTAGTAGTCCTCCTTGTTTAGATGAACATGTTAGGACTAGGTTCTTTGCGGGAATCAGAAGTTCTCGATTTCCGTCAAAGGGATGGATAAAATATGAAGAAGGCATGGGACAGAATTTCTGAAGCACATAAAAGAGTTATGCCTTGGATATCTATAAAAATTGTGCTCAGAAATTTTTACCATGGTCTTTTTAAGTGGTGTAAACACTCTCTTGACATTATAGCTGAGGGAGAATTTTGGAATGTGATGAAGATAGAGCTCTTGAGATTTTGCATAGTCTATCTAGTTATTTTGTTTATGATCGTAGTGTTGATACTGTCATAGATAGACTTGCCACTATTGAAAAAAAACTGGATGCTCTAGACTTGAGTAAAGTGGAGGAACTTAAGCCCAACAAGAAAGAAATATTGGAGATAGATGATGATTGAGAGCCCTTTGTTAGGATTAGCATCTCTAACCAAGGCTTCCTTGCTCTTTGTGATATTGGATCCATAGTTTCTACTATGCCAAAAATAGTTTATGATTCTTTGAAACTAGATATGGATATATTATCATCTTATCATGAATATTCTAATGGAGATATTTCAGAGATTAAAGGAAAGGTAAAATAAGTCCAAGTTGCATTCCTTCATAGGATTGCACCAATGGATTTCTTCATCATGGAGCCAAACCAAAGTAACATTGTGCTCGGAAGAGACTTCCTCCGTGCTATGAAAGGTTTCATTGATATCGGTAATAGGCACATACGCTTACGCGGTATGGCAAAAGGTAAGTATATATTTCCTAGTAAGAAGAAGAATGAGCTTATTGAAAATCAATTTGAAGGTTTTTATGGTTCTGAACTTGGATACCCTTGATTCTTCTTTTTGCATCATGCCTAGCTAATGGCTTTAAAGAAGCGCTTTCGGGAGGAAGCCCGCAACGAATTTAGGTGTTTCTTTTTTATTTTGTTGTGTCTTGATGATTTTTACTTCTGTAGCAACATCTTTGTATCTTTATTTTTCAGCTTTGTGCCAAGTTTTAGCCTCTTACGGCAAGGGAAGTAAAAGTTGTGACATGCTGTCCAGAAAACAGATTCTGTCCTCGTGACCAGAAAAATTCCATACAAATCCCAGTTCATCTTTTTGAGCTGAATTTTTTACACAGTATGATCGATACAATTACGAAACTTCCGTATGTTCTGTGTTTTTGGATTTGAGTTGCAGAACTGCCCCTAAAAAATTCTTTACTATCTGATGTTCTGTTTTTCACAGATTCTGCCACGTTTTGTCTCTCCTTACTTTTGCAAACCTTAAGCTTTCTTTTTCTTTGCAAAAACTTTTTTGCACTCTTGAGAAACAGTCGATCTTCGAGAATATCTTTATATCCAGTGGGTAAATTTTTTATTTATTAAGGGTACTAACCTCTCTAATGAGCATATGATGAGTTGTGTATGAAGGGAGTTTTCAAGTGTGCGTTGAAAGATGATGAAAGAAGATCCAGGAGTGTCAAGCGCTCAAGCTTGGGGATGCCCCCATGCATCCCCAATAAATATTCAAGGAGACTCAAGCGTCTAAGCTTGGGGATGCCCCCGTGCATCCCCTTCTCCATCAACCATCATCAGTTCGTCCTTCGTCTCACTATATTTTTATCACTTCATGCGTTATGTGCTATGCTTGGAGCGTCTCGCTCTTAGGTTTTGTTTTTAGTTTTGTTTAGCTTTACTTTCTGTTCATAACAAGTTAGATCCTTTCTTACTTTGTGTGGGAGAGAAACACGCTCCACTTTCAAAATCTAGAACAAATCATAGGATTTTTTCCTGCTTATCTTTTTGCTGTTGTGTGTTCTTTATCTTTTCATAGCTGCTTCCATGTTTAGTTTTAGTCTTAGTTTGTCTTTAGCAAGAGCCTTGACTTTTGTTTAGTTTGTTGCTGGAACTCTTTTTAGTCTTCATGTTTATCTTGTTAAAGAGAGTTGGTTGTTGCACTGAGTTGTGTCTTGTCTTGAAAATAGGTAGTTGAGGTTGCTATTTAATTCTAGTAGTAGCTTGCATTGGTTTTGAGGTATTGTTGTGAGTAATGTTTGGACTTTTGGTGTCAAGAGCTCTTTCCTATTAGTGATAGGTGTCGTATTTTGGGCAATCCGTGTTTATTTTCAAAACCTACAAACTAGTTGAGAACTCTAGCTAATAGATGGATCACTACTCTTCCGAGGGGTCGAATATTAGATTACACTCACGTACCATGAGTCGAGGATGCGCAAGGATAACCAAACCCCCATACACTCCTCCTCGGGGTACTTGTCTCTTTGTGAACCTCCTCATTAGATTGAGAGTTACCGATAATAAGCGCATGAGTTCTTCGGACTAATGTAAGTATTGAGAGTTGACACTTCCACCTTCCCATATTTTGCTAGCCTTTCCCGTGCCGTGCATTTCCTTCTTCTCACTCCGAGAGTTGGTGTCCACCTTCGCCGGTACATCCAAACCCTTGGCATGATACGCTCTATCATCATAAGCCTCCCTTTATCTTTCCTCAAAACAGCCACCATACCTACCTCTCAAGGCATTTCCATAGCCTTTCCGAGTTACATTGCCATGCAACTTCCACCTCTTCATGACTTGATCTTCATGTCATACATGTTCCTGCTACACTGGCAGCGACATACATTGCATACATCATGTTAGTTACATCTTCTTTATGTTTTGAGTACCTTTTAAAGTGTGAAAGATTTCCTCTATCTTCTTGTAAAATGGAGTGTTTCCCTTAAGTGAGGAAAAGATCCCAAAGTGGACACATTAAAAGATCCCAAAGAGGACAAATGAGAGTTAAATAGAAAGAGCCATTGAGGACACAAAAAATACAAAAAAGGAGAAAAAAGAGAAAAATAAATAAAAAGAGAGAAAGGGGCAACACTACTATCCTTTTGAGAGATCCACACTAGTACTCCCTTTACATCCTTGTACTCCATAGACATGATATTTATGCATATAGTTTGGAGAGCTTCTTAGCTCGTATGTGCATCCGTTGCATGGCAATCCCTACTCCTCACATCATATCTATCATTTGGCATCTCTTGCCTATGATTGTCATCATTGATGTGAGCCTTTCTCATCCTTTTTGTCTTCCTCCTCCACCATATTTCTCTCTTTTCCATCCTAAGTGTCAACTCTCGTGCTTACACTCATCCATTGCATGAGTGCTCAAAATATCGAAAAGGAGTGGATCAAATTGACTTGTACCTGGCTAGTGATCTGGGGACGAGTCAAGATTAGATTCCAAAGAGACCAAGTGTGAAACTTTAGTAGATTGAGTTCTCAACAAAAATAATTTTTTCTCTCGTATTCCCTATCCCCTTTCTTGCACGCAAACACCATTTGGAGACATTCAAGTCACGGACAGCGAGAGCTCTTGCACCTTTCGTTCTTTTGTTACTTGTTTCAATGCTAATATAGGCTCTTGCATGTTATGACTTGAATTGAATCTCTAACCTTGATTGCTTTACTTTGCAAAATTCTTTTATGGTTGCTAGCATGTCACCACAGAAATTATGCTTGTTATCATTTACCTACTCGAGGACGAGCAGGAATTAAGCTTGGGGATGTTGATACGTCCAAAACGTATCTATAATTTTTGCTTGCTCCATGCATGTTTTGTGTGATATTGCTATGATCTAAATACACTTTCATACATTTTTATCATATTTGGACTAACCTATTAACTCAGTGCACCCCAGTGCCAGTTCCTGTTTTCTGCTGTTTTTCTATTTCAGTTTTCCCCCATATAAAAAGTTCCAGAAAAATTCGGGAAAATTCAGATAAAAAATCAGCGTGACGGAAGCTTCAAGAAAAGCCCGAAAGGGGCCAGAGGGGAGCCAGGGGGGTCCCAGGCGGCCACCCGGCGCGGCCCCACCCCTGGCCACGCCAGGGGGCGCCTGGGGCCCCTGGCCCACCTCTGGCTGCCCCCCTTCGCGTATTTATCCCCCGTCACGGGAAAACTCCAGAGGCAGAACACTATTTCGCAAACTCGCCTCTGTTCCGCCGCCGCCGCGTTTCCGAGATCGGGAGCACCAGAAGACCTCTTCCCGGCACCCTGCCGGAGAGAGGATTGACCTCCGGGAGTCTCCTCTCCACCATGGATGCTCCCCGGATGTCTCGTGATTAGTTTTCCTTGGACCATGGGTCCGTGATCAGTAGCTATGTGATGTTCTCCTCCCCTCTTTGATCTTCATTGTTTACACCTCGTGAGATGCCCTACATGATCGAGGCACCTTTGTAATATTTCTGCTGTTGCTATGCTGAGTTTGGAGGGATCTGGTGGATTATGAGATTATGTTCAGATTGTGATAGAGTAATATATTTGGTTTTTATCTTTTATATTTTTGTTCCTAAGTAATTCTTGCATGTTCTCCGTTGCTGTTTATTGCTTTGGCCAAGTAGTAGGTAGTGACTCCAAGAGGGAGCGTAGTGCTAGATTGTGGGTTCATGCCCCCCCCGGATGACACGCTTGAGTGACAGAAACATGAGTCTAGGGGGTGTGCTGTTGCCACAAGGGGGAAAACAACAGTGCTTGTGACCGCGGTCACAAGGATTGATTACTTTACACAAAGTTCTTTTTATTCCAGTTTTCTGTTGCTTTGGGTTTACACTTTGGGTGGGGCTCGCAACTTAATACCAGCGAGATGTTCTGGATAGATATCTCAAGGTGGATGATTAGTAATAGATGCAGATGGATTTCGGTCTACTTATTTTGGCGTACTGTCCGTGCTTTTGAACCTCTTCCTTCCTTTTGTAGCATAGTTAGCATTGCGGTGCGTTCGTAATCCTGTAAATTGCCCTTCTGTAATTTGTTTACCTCGCATAGCAATTTTATCGTCTTTTGGGAGAGATACATCACTAGTGAACATCACGTATCCCGATCCATATCCTCTTTACTGTTTCCAAGCTATATTTACTTTTCTGCATTTACTTTCAAGTTGTTATCATTATCCCTTGCGTTTTATCATTTGTGAACAACAAGACCAGAGAGATTGAGAACCTCTCTGAACTTCGTTGGGAACAAAGTTATCTGTGTCTGTGTGCAGGTCCGCGTCAGTAGCGCCGCTGACACCTACTTATCATCTCTGGAGTCCTACTGGAGACAAACAGTGGTATCTTCACCGAGGAAAAACTCGCTGCTGTACTGCATCACGCCTTCCACTTGGGGCTCACCAACGAAGGGCGAGAAGCCAATAAGCATCCAGCGAGGCGGCGGGTCACCGGCGGTCCGGCGAGGCGCCGGGTCGCCGGCGCGGCGTGGTGGCGCGACGGGCGAGGGAGGAGGCGGCCGGCGGCGAGGCAGAGAGCAGGGCGGCGTGGCCGCGCACGGCGGCGGCCAGCCTGAGAGGCGGCGCGTCGGCCGTGGCGCTCCGGCGAGCTGCCCGGCGCGGCGGCGCGGATTCCGCCGACACGGGGCCCGACGGCGGCGGCCCGCGGGTCCCGCAGCTAGGGTTTTTTTGTAAGGAAAAGGAAAAGAATAAAAGAAAAAAAGAAATCCTAATTTCTATATATAAGCAGACGAGGACAAGAAAAAAAACATATTGGAACCGACTCAGACCCAATTGCGCTCGCGGGCGGAAATAATATAGTTGGCCGACTGCTACGGGTTTTCTTTTTATTTAAAATCCGAAATTTCAAACAATAAAATAAAATCAACCGCAAATCAGAAAAATATGAAATAAATTTCTAAGTTCATCAAATAATACAAAGAAATTTATTTAATGAATACATTTTCCAAAAACGAAAATAAAAATAAAAGCATTTTCTAAATACTCTATTTCAATATAAAATACTTTTCATAAATCAAATAAAGTCTAATAAATTATAAAAAATATATTTTTATTTGGTCAAAAGCATTGACAAACCATTTCTAAATAATAAAATCTAAATTTTAAAATTGTCACACCAATAAATAATTTGGTAAAATAAAAATATCCCATTGGAATACTTTTTCAACTCTTTTAAAATATTTAATAAATCATTTCAATGAAATAAAAACTGTCTTAGCATTATAAAATCCCTAAAATAATTTTAGGGTTATTTATAATACTTATAATAGATTTTAAAAACTTTAAAGTAATATCCTAAATATTTTCCAACTTTATTAAAAAGGGGATACGTCATTTTATATCCTCTGAAACGAATTTCCTTGAGTTGAAAAATGTTTTGAATATTCAGAAGAATTCCAATAATGATTTAAAACATTTTCTAAACTTTTAATATGTTGAAGGAGTCATATTTCCTTGAGTTGGGTTTTTTTTTGAATAATAAATTCCAAAAACACCAATTATGAATATTAGGGAAAGTCCTTTTATTCCCTCTCTTTTTTTATTATTCAATAAAATCCAAAAAGTTTTTAATCCCAGAGAAAATCAAACACATGAAGCAAACAATAATTATCTATTTAATTTTATTAACATTCCAAAATTCGGAGAATTTGGGATGTTACATGCCACAAAACTTCTCGATGAGATGATGACCAACTATTCCCAATGGCACACCGAAAGAGCTCCAACAGGTAGGAAGGTAAACTCTGTCGAGGAGATCTCCTCCCTAAATGAAAAAGTTGACTTGTTTATGTCTCTACTTACCAAGCAATCTCCTATTGATCCTCAAGATGTACCTTTAAATTCTTTGATTGCTCAAGATCAAGTAGATGTGAACTTTATCTCTAGAAACAACTTCAATAACAATGCTTATAGGAGTAACTTTGATAGCAATCCTAGACCGTTCCCCTCTAACTATGGGAACAACAACACTTATCTTAGCACCAAAAACTCCACTTCTGAATTAGAGAGTATGCTTAAAGACTTTATCACTACCCAAAAATCCTTCAACAAGAGTGTAGAGGAGAAACTAGACAAATTAGATAACCTCTCGTGGAAGGTAGACAATTTAGCCCATGAAGTAGAATTTCTTAAAATTAGAACTTCTCCTCTTGAGGAGAGGAAGGTCACCCTTATGAATGCTATCCAAATGCAAATTAATGAAAACATCAGGATGATGACTAAACTTAAAGAGAGATGGGCTAGAGAAAAGGAGGAAGAAGATAGAATTAAGAGCCTTCCTACACACCATATTGTTGCTACTATCCAAGTGGTTTAGGATATCCAAACTCTTAGCACCCAATGCACCCCTATTCCCATAGGACCTATTAATGGTGATGCTATGACCTCAACCGTAGAAGAAGAAATTCCAATAACTATAGAAGCTACCAAACAAGTGAGCCTAAAGGACACCACTACTACTTTACTTCATAGTGGTGACCTTGATTTTTGATAATTGTACCCTTTCTGAAGTTACTCATTTCCTTCACAAGATGTCTAGAGACCCCCACACTAGCACACTTAATCTTGCCTTCATGGATCATATCACTAATGCTCTCATCAAAGCTAGGGAGGAGAAGCTTAGGGTAGAAGCCTCCATACCTAGAAAGCTAGAAGACGGTTGGGATCCTATGATTAAAATTAATTTGAATAACTTTTCTTGCTATGCTTTATGTGATGTTGGAGCTAGTACCTCTGTTATGCCCAAAAGAATGTATGATATATTTGAATTGAAACCTTTTGATCCTGGTTCTTTCGGTGTTCATCTTGTCGATTCTTCCGTAAAGAAACCTTTGGGGAAAATATATGATGTTCTTATAATTGTCAATGACAATTATGTTCCCGTTGATTTTACTATCATGGACATTGAATGTGAACCTTCTTGTCCAATTATTTTGGGACGTCCTTTTCTTCGCACCGTGGGTGCTGTTATTGATATGAAAGAAGGGATTATAAAATTCCAATTCCCTCTCAATAAAGGTATGAAACACTTCCCTAGGAACAAGATTAAGTTGCCTTTTGAGTCCGTCACACGGGCTAGTTATTTTCTTGAAAAGACTTGATCTATTTGCATTAAGCCTAGCTAATGGCTTTAAAGAAGCGCTTTCTGGAGGCAGCCCGCAACGAATTTAGGAATTCCTTTTTGTTTTTCTTCTG
The DNA here is from genome assembly GCA_950022295.1 of Bromus sterilis. Lineage (NCBI taxonomy): Eukaryota > Viridiplantae > Streptophyta > Magnoliopsida > Poales > Poaceae > Bromus > Bromus sterilis. The sequence continues at coordinate 336,417,464 of OX465596.1, read as the reverse complement.
TTTTAGTGGTCTTGATTATTGTTACTACTGTACCAACATCATTGTATCTTTACTTTTCAAGCTTTGTGCCATTTATAGCCTCATATGACAAGGGAAGTGAAAGTTGTGACATGCTGTCCAGAAAACAGATTCTGTCCTCGTGACTAGAAAAATCACAGAAAAATCCAAGTTCATCTTTTTGAGATGAATTTTTTACAAAGCGTGCTCTATACAATTACGAAACTTTCGTATGTTCTGAGTTTTTTTATTTGAGTTGCATAAGTATCCCTAAAAAATTCTTTACTACCTGTTGGTCTGTTTTTCATAGATTCTGTCCTGTTTTGCCTTTTCTTCGTTTTGCAAACCTTAAGCTTGCTTATTTTTGCAAAAAAAAATTGGAATTCTTGAGAAACAGTAGCCCTTCAAGAATATCTTTATATCCAGTAGAGAAAAAATATTTTATTATGGGTACTAACCTCGCTAATCAGGTTATGATGAGTTATGTATGAAGGGAGTTTTCAAGTGTGCGAGGGAAGATGATGAAAGAAGATTAAGAAGTGTCAAGCGCTCAAGCTTGGGGATGCCCCCATGCATCCCCAAGAAATATTCAAGGAGACTCAAGCGTCTAAGCTTGGGGATGCCCCCGTGCATCCCCTTCTCCATCAACAATTATTAGTTCGTCTCTCGTTTCACTATATTTTTATCACTTCATGCATTATGTGCTATACTTGGAGCGTCTCGCTCTTAGGTTTTAGTTTTAGTTTTCTTTAGCTTTTTTTGCTGTTCATAACAAGTTAGAACCCAGCTTTCTTTGTGTGGGAGAGAAACACGCTCCACTTCAAAAATCTAGAACACAACAATGGATTTTTCATGCTTATCTTTGTTGTGTGTGTTCTTTATCTTTTTTCATAGCTACTGTCATGTTTAGCTCTTAGTTTTCATGCTTATCTTTTCAAAGAGATTTTGTTTAGTTTTTTGCTGTAACTCTCTTGAGTTTTCATGTTTATCTTGTTTAGAGAGTTTGCCTGTTGCACTGAGTTTTGTGCCTTGACTTGGAGTAGGTAGTTCAGGTTGCTATTCTCTTGTAGTAGTAACTTGCAACAGTTTTGAGGTATTGTTTTGAGTAATGTTTGGACTTTTGGTGTCAAGGTCTTTAGCCTATTAGTGATAGATGTCGTATTTTGGGGAATCCGTGTTTATTTTCAAAACTTACAAAATTAGTTGAGAACTTTAGCTACTAGATGGATCACTACTCTTCTGAGGGGTCGAATATTAGAGTACACTCACGTACCATGAGTCGAGGATGCGCAAGGATAACCAAACCCCCATACACTCCTCCTCGGGGTAATTGTCTCTTTGTGAACCTCCTTATTAGATTGAGAGTTACCGATAATAAGTGCATGAGTTCTTCGGACTAATGTGAGTATTCGAAAGTTGACACTTCCACCTTCCCATATTTTTCTAGCCTCTCATGTGTCGTGCATTGCTTTCTTCTCACTCCGAGAGTTGGCATCCACCTTCGCCGGTACATCCAAACCCTTGGCATGATACGCTCTGTCATCATAAACCTCCTTATATTCTTCCTCAAAACAGCCACCATACCTACCTATCAAGGCATTTCCATAGCCTTTCCGAGATACATTGCCATGCAACATCCATCTTCTCATGACTTGATCTTCATGTCATACATGCTACTTGCTTGATCGATGAGCCGCATGCTAGTTGGGCTTTGCCCTAATCATTGCTACATGACGCGCTAGTATCATTGCATATCCTGCTACACTGGCAGAGGCATACATTTCCATACATCATGATAGTTACATCTTCTTTATAATTTGAGTACCTTGTAAAGTGTGAAACATCTTCTATACCTTTTGTAATATATAGAGTGTTGCCCCTAAAGTGAGGAAAAGATCCCAAAGTGGACAAATTAAAAGATCCGAAAGAGGAAAAAATTAAAAGATCCCAAAGAGGACAAATGAGAGAAATAGAAAGAGCCATCGAGGCCACCAAAAAAATAAAAAAAATAAAAAAAATAGAAAAAAGAGAAAAAAAAGAGAAGGGGGCACACTACTATTCCTTTTGAGAGATCCACACTCGTACTCCCTCTTATATCTTGTACTCCATAGAGATTATCATTTATGCATATAGCTATGTGGGGACCTTCACACTATAGAACTTGGCTTGTATATTCCAATGATGAGCCACCTCAAATGAGCTCTAGGTCTTCTTGAGCAAGCAAGTTGGATGCACCCCCACTTGTTCCATTGGAGAGCTTACCTTAGCTCATATGTGCATCTGTTGCATGGCAATCCCTACACCTCACATCATATCTATCATTTGGCTTTCTCTCGCCTATGATTGTCCTCATTGATGTGAGCCTTTCACACCCTTTTTGTCTTCCTCCTCCACCATATTCTCTCTTTTCCATCCTAAGTGTCAACTTTCTTGCTTACGCTCATCGATTGCATGAGCGCTCAAAATGTCGAAAATGAGTGGATCATTTTGACTTGTACCTGGCTAGTGGTCTGGGGATGAGTCAAGATAAGATTGCAAAGAAGACCAAGTGTGAAACTTTATTAGGTTAAGTTCTCAACACAAAAAATATTCTTTCTCGTATATCCCTATCCCCTTTCTTGCACGCAAACACCATTTGGAGACATTCGAGTCACGGACAGCGAGAGCTCTTACCTTTATGTTCTTATGTTGCTTGTTTCAAGACTAAATATAGACTCTTGCCTGTTATGACTTGAATTGAATTACATGCCTTGATTAATTTACTTAAAAGTTCTTATATGGTTGTTAGCATGTCACCATAGAAATTATGCTTTTATCATTTACCTACTCGAGGACGAGCAGGAATTAAGCTTGGGGATGTTGATACGTTCAAAACGTATCTATAATTTCTGCTTGCTCCATGCCTCTTTTGTGTGATATTGCTATGATATTGATGAACTTCCATACACTTTTGATCATATTTGAACTAACCTATTAACTCAGTGCACCCAGTGCCATTTCCTGTTTTCTGCCGTTTTTCTATTTCAGGTTTCCCCCATATTAAAAGTGCTCCAAAAATTTGGGAAAAATCCAATAAAAAATCAGCGTATAAGAAGCTTCGGGAATCACCGAGGGGGGGGGGCAGAGGGGACCCACTAGGGCCCCAGGCGCCCTCCCGGCGCTCCCTAGGGTGGGGCCGCGCCAGGGGTCCGCCTGGACCCCTGGTGGCCCCCCTGGCTGCCCCCCTTCGCCTATTTATTCCTCGTGACGCAAAAACCCCGAGACGGGTACCCTTTTTCGCGATCTCTCCCCTGTTCCGCCGCCGGCGCGATTCCAAGATCGGGAGCACCAGAAGACCTCTTCCCGCCACCCTATCGGAGGGAGGAACCACCTCCGGGAGCTTCTCCACCACCATGGATGCTTCCCGGATGAACCGTGAGTAGTCCACCTTGGACCATGGGTCTATGATCAGTAGATATGTGATGTTCTCCTCCCCTCTTTGTTCTTCATGGACTAGAACTCGTGAGCTGCCCTACATGATCGAGGCACATATGTAATATTTCTGTTGTTGCTATGTTGAGTTTGCTGGGATCCGATGGATTATGAGATTATGTTCAGATTGTTTTTGAGTAATATATTTGATTCTCCTCTTTTATATTTATGTTCTTGAGTAATTCTTGCATGTTCTCCGTTGTTGTTTATTGCTTTGGCCAAGTAGTAGGTAGTGACTCCAAGAGGGAGCGTTATGCATGATTGTGGGTTCATGCCCCCCGATGACTAGCTTGAGTGACTGAAACATGAGTCTAGGGGATGTGCTGTTGCCAAAAGGGGGAAAACAACGGTGCTTGTACTTGCGGGTGCAAGGATTGTTTACTTTACGCAAAGTTCTTTAATGAAGTTGCCCGGGTCTTTGATTTTACACTTTCGGTTGGATTCACAACTTAATACAAGTGAGATTTTCTGGATAGATATCTCAAGGTGGATGATTAGTAGGTAGATGCATATGGATTTCGGTCTACTTGTCTTGGCGTACCGCCCATGCTTTTGAGCCTCTTCCTTTCTGTATAGCATAATTAGCATTGGTTTGCGCACATAATCCTGTCAATTTCCTAGCTATAATTTGTTTACCTCGCATGGCTATTTTATCGTCTTTTGGGAGAGAGACATCACTAGTGAACATCATAGGACCCCGGTCCATATTTCCTATACTGTTTACACTATCAATTTACTTTTAGTATTTAATTTTCCGTTGCTATCACTATCATTATTATCCCGTGTGTTTTATCCTTTGTAAACAACAAGGCCGGAGAAATTGACAACTCCTCTGTACTCGTTGGGAAGCAAAGTTATTTGCTGTGTGTGCAGGTCCAGGTCAAGGAAGCAACTTTTGTCTAAAACGGTGCCATTATTTCCTTGCCACCTACTTGTATCTGTTGGAGTCCTACTGGTTCGATACTAAACCTTAGCATCTTCGCTAAGGGAAACTTTCTGCTATCTACATCTCAACCTTCCACTTTGGGTAACTAACGAGGGGGCGTTAATTCGTACCATCAAGTGGCAGGTGTGGAAATAGGAGTGCAGATAAAGTCTTTGTTGTTGTGACTAGTGAAGTCACACAACTTGGTATTTTCAGTGGAACCCATAGTAGCAGCAAGTGTGGCAGAATTTTTTTGTAATTTTTGATATAAGACAAAAAGATAAAAACTGAAAGGTAAACTAACAAGACTAAAAAGCAAAGGTCAAAGGTAATGGGAAACTCCCCTATCTTAGCACTCGGAGTCCCCGGCAACGGCGTCAGAAATTCACTTGATGACGAGAGAGTTGACTGGTTCAACGCCTCTCCTCGGTTGTTACCCCAAGTGGAAGGTGTGATGTAGGATAACGACAAATTTCCCTCGGTGAAGATACCAAGGTTTGTGTCCAGTAGGAATCCGGAGATGATAAGTAGGTGTCAGCGACGCAACTGACATGGACCTGCACACAACACAAATAACTTTTCTCCCAACGAGTAAAAAGTGGTTGTCAGTCTCTCTGGCCTTGTTGTTTACAAAGGATCAACGCAACATATAATAGTGATAATGGTAGCAACTGGAAAGTAAAAGCAAGAAGTAAACGAGCGTGTAAACAGTGATGATAATATGGACCGGGGTCTCGTGATGTTCACTAGTGATGTCTCTCTCCCAAAAGACGATAAAACTGCTATGCGAGGTAAATAAATTACAGCTGGGAAATTGACAAGATTATAAACGCACTGCAATGCTAACTATGTTACAAAGAAAGGAAGAGGCTCAAAAGCATGGGCAGTACGCCAAAATAAGTAGACCGAAATCGAACTACATCTACTACTAATCATCCACCTTGAGATATCTATCCAGAACATCTCGCTGGTATTAAGTTGCGAGCCCCACCCAAAGTGTAAACCCAAAGCAACAGACAACTGCATTAAAAAAACACTATTCGTAAAGTAAACAATCCTTGCAACCGCGGTTACAAGCACCTTTGTTTTCCCCCTTGTGGCAACAGCACATCCCCTAGACTCATGTTTCTGTCACTCAAGCTAGTCATCGGGGGGCATGAACCCACAATCATGCATAACGCTCCCTCTTGGAGTCACTACCTACTACTTGGCCAAAGCAATAAACAGCAACGGAGAACATGCAAGAATTACTCAAGAACATAAATATAAACGAGGAGAATCAAATAGATTACTCAAACACAATCTGAACATAATCTCATAATCCATCGGATCCCAGCAAACTCAAAATAGCAACAGCAGAAATATTACATATGTGCCTCGATCATGTAGGGCAGCTCACGAGTTCTAGTCCATGAAGAACAAAGAGGGGAGGAGAACATCACATAGCTACTGATCATAGACCCATGGTCCAAGGTGGACTACTCACGGTTCATCCGGGAAGCATCCATGGTGGAGGGAAGATCTCGTAGGTCGATCCTCCCGCCGGCAGGGTGCCGGGAAGAGGTCTACTGGCGCTCCCAATCTTGGGAGCGCGGCGACGGTGGAACAGAGGCGAGATCGCAAAAAAAAGTTCTGTCCTCGGGGGTTTCGCGTCACGGGGAATAAATAGGCAAAGGGGGCAGCCATGGGGGCCACCAGGTGTCCAGGTGGCCACCCGGCGCGGCCCCACCCTAGGCCGCGCCACCTGGCCGCCTGGGCACCAGGTGGGGCCCCTCCGGGCCCTCCTTCGGGACTCTGGAAGCTTCCGTTGCGCTGATTTTTTATCTGATTTTTCCTGGATTTTTGGAGCACTTTTAATACGGGAGAAAACTGAAATAAAAAAATAGCAGAAAACAGAAACTGGCACTGGGGTGCACTGAGTTAATAGTTTAGTCCAAATATGATCAAAAGTGTATGAAAGTGTATCTAAATCATAGCAATATCACACAAAACATGCATGGAGCAAGCAGAAATTATCGATACGTTTGAGACGTATCACGTAGCCTTTTCGATAAGTAAGAGTGTCGAACCCAACGAGGAGCAGAAGGTAAGGACAAGTGAACTTGAGATAGGAATAACAACAAGTATCGAAAGGTAACTTTTTATGGGTTTTCTAGTATAAGTAGCAAAGAGATAAAAGAAAATAAGGTAAATTGTGATAAGGTGCAACAAGGTGGCCCGGTCCTTTTGTGCAAAGGATAAGCCGAAGGATCTAAACTTATAAAGGCTAAAATGTTCTTGAGGACATACGGGAGAGATAGTCATGTGCCTTCTCCATATTTCGTATCGGTACTATGTTTTGTATTGATAAGTATTGTGTGGGTGGACCTATGCCAGTGCACTTTCTAGACTAACATAAGTACACTCTTATGATTAAACCTCTTCCAAGCATCCGCAAATACAAGAGAGAACTTAAGGCAATATCCTAACAATAGCAATAAACTCTAGGATCCATCAATCCCTCGATCAAAAGTGTGCAAACTGGGGTTCAGGTTTCTCTCACTCCGGCAACCCACCATAAGCATACTTTCTACACAATGCATTCCCCTAGGTTTTTAATAGGCGAAGTGTTGTGTAGTCGACGTTCACACAACACAACTATAAGAATAACACCACAACTTAAATATCAAACAACACATATTACTTTATCATCATATGACTACTAACAGCTAGACTTCTCCCATGTCCTCAGGAACTAAAAGAACTACTCACAAGACATAAAAGAGATCATGATCAGTGGTTATAAATATATGATAAACAATCTGGTCATGACAATAATTCTCCAACAAAACTCAATAGCATTCACCACAAAGGGTAATCAACACCGGTAGAGTAGAGGGTATGGATAGTACGAGTTACAACTTGGATTGCAATGGTGAGACGAGATGGGATGAAGAGGGAGATGGTGCTGATGTTTAGGATGATGTTGATGATGATCTCAATGATGCCCGAGACGATGGTGAGGACGATGAGGACGATCTCCCCCTCCGGGAGGAGTTCTCCCCGGTGGAATCTGCCCGCAGGAAATGTCTTCTCTTCTTTGTAGTTTTCCGCCACGGAGCGGCGGCAGAACTTCAGAAACTCTTCTCTTTTTGGGGGTTTTAGGTCACGATGAACATATAGGCGAAAGGGGGGGTCCCGGGAGTGGGGCCCACCTCCCAGGCGGCCACGTGGCGCGGCCAGGAGGAGGGTCGCGCCACCAGGGCGCCTGAGAGCCTGGTGGCCCCCCTCCGGGTGCCCTTCGGCCAGTCTTCGTGATATCTTCTGGAAATTACACCCCGTAATTTTCAGGTCATTTGGAGATGTGCTAATATGGCCACTTGATGTGCACTTTTGCCCGTTGATTCCTGTGTCTGCTGTTTCGGCACACGAAAGTTGCAAACTGTGTAAAACAAGACAAAACACTATGAGAACATCATCATAATATGAAATATATCAATGAATAGAGGTGAATTATGATATAAAATAGTAATGCATTTTGGACGTATCAAGGCGCTCCGTTACGCGATATTCACCATTGTTCTGCCGCCGCCGCGATCGGGAGATCGGGATCGCCAGAAGACCCTATCCCGGCACCCTGCCGGAGGGAGGATTGATCTCCGGGAGCTTCTCCACCACCATGAGTGCTTCCCGGATGTGTCATGAGTAGTCTCCCCTGGACCATGGGTCCATGATCAGTAGCTATGTGATGTCTTATCTCCAATCTTGTGCCTCAATTCTTAGCCCTTGTTAGTTGCGCTACATGATCAAGGCATATATGTATTAGTTTCTGTGTGGCTGTGTTGTGTTTGCTGGGATCCGATGGATTATGAGATTATGTTTAGATTGTGATGAGTAATATATTTGGTTTACCTTTTATGTTTTAGTTCTTGAGTATTCTTGCATGTTCTCCATTGCTTTGTATTGCTTTGGCCAAGTAGAAAATTGTTACTCTAAGGGGGAGCGTTATGCTTGATTGTGGGTTCATGCCCCCCGATGTCTAGCTTGAGTGACAGAAACATGAGACTAGGGGATGTGCTATTGCCACCAGGGAGAAAACAACGGTGCTTGTAATTGCGGTTTGTGACGCCCCCAAAATCAGACCGTGTACAGTAATCATACACGCAAGGTACACGATCGAGATATCACAACATAACTCTACAAAATAAAATAATACAAGCTGTTTTAATACAAGCCAGGGGCCACGAGGGCTCGAATACAACAGCTCGGGAGCACAAAGTCAGCGGAAGCAATAGTATCTGAGTACAGACACAAGAATACAAAGATGCCTTAAGAAGGCTAGCACAAATAACAACAGATCAAAAAGGCGAGGCCTCCTTCCTGGGAACCTCCAAACTACTCCTGGTCAACAGGGGGACTCGACGTCGTAGAAGGCATCGGGAATCTTCATGTTGCGGTGGTCGGCATCGGGGATCTCCTGCTCCTGGACTCCAAGGCTCCAACGTCGACTGCAGCGGCCGATCAGGCAAAACAAAAAGGGAAAATAAAGCAAGGGTGAGTATCTAGCATACCCGCGAGTCTTACGTCAGCTACAAAGCATTTATGCATTTGTATCAAATGGAAAGGGGAGGTTGTATATAGTGGACTGCAAGGTTGAAATCTGGATAAGGGTAAGAAGCTAGGCCTATCGAAGACTAGAATCTTCTGGCGGTGTCTTGCAGCACAAGATGAGAACAGCCAACAGTTCATATAAAGCATAAAGTAACAATGAAGCAGAAGTTTCTGCAGCATTGTATAATATAAGTTGTAATGATTAATAATAATAATGCCTTCGAGTTCCCCTCCTCGACTTCCCTGCGAGGAAGAAAACCCGGAACCAACAGTTTAATAGTAGTAGTTTGTAGTGGTAAGGTCTAGCTTCAGCATAAAGCGTCCTGTTACCGTGGACACGGCTATTCGAATAGATTAAACTCCCTGCAGGGGTGCACTACTGTTCAGCATGCACGCTCGGATCTCCAGGGTGGCATACACCTTGTTAGGGAATGCCCCACCAAGGCTATCCGACACATCGCAGTTCATCCTAGGCTCAGCAGAGAGGCCATCTGCCGGACTATATCCTATGCGCCGAGGGGTCTAGGTCCCTCACCCTTGCACGCTCCTGCACGGTGCGAGTCTGGCCAGTGAAGCAAAAGCAAATCCAAACACACCTGCAGCGGCAAATAAGACAACACAGCTTCCCGGCGATCAGGCCGCAGTACTGCTGACGTCTGAAGAGCTTTCAGACGAACTACGACACGGAGGGCCCACACTGTAATCCCACGTGTAGGTAGTGCGTACAGACCAACGGGTCTCTCAAGTCATCCGCCGAACCATTTAGCATTTTAATTAACCTGCGTGACAACCGTTATCGTTGCCTCGACTTAACTGACCCGCGGACAACGACAGCAGTCAGGACCACCAGTACATCGGTGCCTGCCCTGTCATCCCACCAAGTCTTTGCGGTTACCAACAAGGTGAACCGTCTCCTTACCTTGTCTCGTGTGTGCTCTGGGTAGAGCTCGACATTCGTGGTTTGGTAACTCTCGCGAGATACGAGCAGGGGCCAAGCACGCCAGTAACGTCGGTCGTACCCTCCCTGTCGCTCCCGACAATATACTGCTCGCGGGCATCGTTGGGTCGCCCGACTTCTTACCTTAAGGACAAACATTTCTCAGGTACCTAGAGCGGCTATACAGAGTCAGCAACGAGTGGAGGTACGAGGATTACTCCTCGATAGCTCACACTTGATGGTGGCTCGGCAGAGCCGAGCTAGGGGCCTTAGACGGTGTCTGCATTGTACCGTACCTGTGCAGTTATATATATCGTATCCTCGTTCACTCTCAGAGTGTTCATGGCCCGCTATCTAATCCTAGTTGTCTAGCAAAGCGCAGGGCTCACTGCTAAATATAATATATATTTATAATGGGCAACATAGGATAAAGGAAGGTACATCAAGGGGTGACAAAAACAGGCTATGCAATTTAATAGGATTGTAATCGTAGCAGCAGCAGTAACAATGCCTAGTTCAAGAAATGTACGGAAAAGATAGGTGATATCTGGGGAAGAGAATGGCTCTGCTTGCCTGGAAGCTTGACGGTAGGGGTACGATCGTCGACGAAGTAGTCCTACTCGGCAACGATGTCGTCGGCGGCAGTGTCGAGGTCTATCGAAGAATAAGGGGGAGAAACAATAAATACACAACAACAATAGCAATACAAATTCAAGACAAGGCAACGCATTGTTGGAGGTGTTCTAACGCAGTGCAAGGGGTATTGCTCGGAGCGGGAATTCATCCGGGGATGAACTACCGGCTCCGGGTGATTATCGACAAACGGCCTGGAGGGCGAAGGTTCCATGTCTGTAGTGTCGTGAATATCTGATAGACATGTGGATAGTGTATCCGTGATCGTTGATACATTATGAACAACTTTTATGTTAGAAACATTTCCATCCAGAAAGTTTTACCGGTACCGGGTAATTACCGGACAAACGATCCGGAGGGGGAAAGTCTCGGGTTCGGTATGTTAGAGGGGTGTGGTGGGGGCATGGGTAGCGTATTTTTATTCGTGGCATTTTTCTGATCAACTTTGATCAATAAAATATTTTCATCGGAGTTACAGATTAAAAGATATTGAATTTCAAAGTTTAAACAATTTTAATCAATTTTTGGATTTTCTTTTATTATTTAAATCCTAACATTATCCACAACATGAACTTTGACTGGTCAAACCTGACCAGTGGGTCCCATGTGTCAGCCTCACATTACAATAAAAATTCTTCATTTAATTAAACATCACATAGGGTCCACATGTCATACACTAAAAATTTTAATTAATAGTTTATTTAATCTAATTAATCCAGTGGCCCACATGTCATAGTCTTAGGGGTTCTTTTCTTTTCTCTTATTTTTTTTACAGGGGGTGGCCCCCTCCTGGAAGTGGCACAACCCACTGGTTTGGACTAGTGGATACCCGCCGGTGACCCCAGGCACGGTGGCGCGGCCGTAGCGGCCAGCCCCGGCGAGGGCGGGGCAGTAGGTTTGGGGGGCGGGTGCGTGGACACTGCGGCATGCGGCGGCGTGATGTGGCCGTCCAAGGAGGGCGCGGGCCGCCGGAGTGGGTGGAGGCGATCGCGACAGCGAGTGGCAAGGCGCGCACGGGGCGCGAACACAGGGCGCGTCTAAAGGATCCAGAGCACGACCCGGGCGCGGCTAGGGGTGCCCGTCCACGGCCAGGATGCGCGCAGGTGCAGGGTATGTTCGGCGAGCGCGCGCGGAGCCATGGTGGCCACGGCGGAGACCGGAGTACGGCCATGGCGGAGGCGGCGTCCTAGCGAACGAAAACGAGCCCGAGAAGAAGGGGGTCAAAGAGGAGCTCACTGGGAACTCGATGGAGCGCTCGGGGAAGCCGGAGGGTAGACGGAGATGACGTAATCGTCGGCGGCGGCGGGCAACCGTGGTGGAGGGGAACGACGACGATGGCGATGGCGGTGGCGCTCCCGAGCTTCGATCCGTAGGCGAGGTTGAAGAAGGGGACGTCTGCGCAGCTCCTGGACATGCCCTCGGGACGAGAGGTGCTCGGTGGCCGCGTCAATGGCGGATCGGCGGCGACCAAGAGGGGAAGGGGACGAGGGGAATCGGCGCATGGGGAAAACAGAACGCAGCTAGGGTTTGCGGGCAGCACGTGCCTCTTATCCATGCCGCGGTGCTCCTGTAGAGGCAGGGTGACGACCTGGTTTGGCTGGGACGGCGAGCGTGCGTCGGGCGCAGGTGCACTGGAGCCATGGCTAGGTCGCCCTTTCCTGTAGAAAGAGATGAGGGAACATGGGAGGGGGAAGGTTTGGTCCCGGGCTGGAGTTGCCATGTGCGAGAGATAAGGGATTTCCCCCCTTTTTGCTTTTATGTTCTTTAACCAACTTTGTTTAAATTTTATTTGCCTAGCAATAGAATTTTGTAAAATGTGAAAGTTGTACCATTAATATTTTTGTATTTTATATCTCTAATATAAAAGGTTTGGGGGCTAACAAAATTTATTGGAACATTATTTATTTATTATAGAATTAAATGGGGCTACTTTACTACTATTTTGATTTGTTTAAATTACCAAATATTTTAATAAATACTTATTGCTATAGTACCATGACCTAGTGACTTTTATGAATTTAATAAAATTGGTTGCACAATATTTGATTAAAGTTTAATTTCCACTTTGGTTTTATTAATTCCGACCAAGGGGACTTGTAATATAATTTGATCCAATGATGACCAAGGCATGTTAATCACTGTGATTTGTCATCAACGGAAGGTGATCACTGTAGCATGACACCGAGGGTGTTACACGGTTGCAAGGATTGTTTACCTTACGCATAGTTTGTTAATGCAGTTGTCTGTTGCTTTGATCCTACAGTTTAGCTGGGGTTTGCAACTTAATACCAGCGAGATGTTCTGGATAGATATCTCAAGGTGGATGATTAGTGAGTAGATGCTGATGAATAAACGGTCTACTCGTCTCGGCCTACTGCCCATACGATTGAGCCTGTGCCTTTCTTGTATCGTAATTAGCATTGTGGTGCGTTTATGATTCTGTCAATAGCCTAGATGTAATGTGATCATCCAACTTTGTTGTTTATCGTATTTTGGGCGAGAGACATCACTACTGAAAGTTATGACCTCGGTCCATATTTCCATCATAGTTTACACCATTAATCTTTATTGCTTTTGTCTACTTTCCTTTGCAATCACCACTACTATTTCCACTTGTTTTTTGATCCTTTGTAAACAACAAGACCGGAGAGATTGACAACCTCTCTGACTCGTTAGGAGAAAAGTTATTTGCATCTGTGTGCAGGTCAAGGTCAAGTAAGCAACCTCTGGGTTGTAAACATCGCCATTGTTTTCTTTCCACCTTCTTGTTGATCCTTGGAGTCCTACGGGACACATAACCCTATCCTCTCAAGTTAGGGGAAATTTTCCACTGTCTACATCTCAACCTTCCACTTGGGGTAACCAACAAGGAGTGTCGACAAGATACCATCACGTGTCCATGCTTATCATCATTACAGTTCCCTCCGCGATCGTCCAACCGGCCGCCATACACAATGAACAACCTTTATGTATGCTTTACTCATGTCTCATCCACCACCACCCACGCCCATCTCATGGATCCCACCGATATGGTTTGAAGAGGGCAAGGTGGCGATGGCAATTTGGTAAAAATTTATGCCCCTGGTCCCGTCGTCGAGGCTCCCTATAGTTGGCAAACACATGTGTACGCCTTTAGTGGGGCGCAAGCATCATTGCATACCTACCCAAGCACGTCACAAAATAGCGGTGTGATGCAAGGGGTGAGCAATGCCACTACTGGTGGCCGCATCGTCGTGCTTCAACTGCATGTAATAGTGCTCGCCTAAATAACACACATTGATGCACCAGGAGCAATCTAGGATGATGTCGCTAACATTTGCGACACAATGGCGACGACCACCATTCGAACGTGACCGTTAACTAAAGAATCCGAGTGCAACACACAACAACCAGCGTCGACCATGGTCAATCGCTCCAAGGTCATCATGGAAACCACGGTCCTCTGGAATCTAATCAGTCGCCACACGCGTGCCGGACACGCTCACTAGCTCATACCCACAATCGGAGTCCCACAAACCCCACGTCCGACCGCAACTAGAGATAGGCGGCGACGTCAAATATGATAAACACACACGTTCTACTTCGCGGAGTTGCGCCACACACTAGCAATAGCAACACAACTGTGATTGTGGACGTCGGGCTATAATACCCCAGGTGTCACGCTACAGTAATCACCTTTGGCTAATGCCAATTCACTGTGATTATCATGTATTAATCACCCTTGATCAAGTTGAGCTCAAATTCGAACCACATTGAATTGCCAAAACCAAAGTGAAAATAAAACTTAACCAAAAATTCTGCAACCATTTTTATTAAATACCTAAAAGTCATTAGGTCATATTAAAATAGCCATAGATATTTATTATGAGATTTAAATATTTTAAACCATTCCAACGCTAGCTAAAACAGCCCCAATTAATTCCTTTTAAATAAAACAAATATGCAAATGAATTTATTTCTCTCTCGAACTTTTTGTGGCATCATAATGTAGTGCAACATAAATAAAATAATTAGTTACATAGTTTACAAAAATAAAATGGCGGATAAACAAAATAAAACATGAAAGAAAAGAATACAAAAAGAAACAAAAAGAAAAGTGCTAAGTTTCGCTCAGGGTGAAATTGCACTGGGCCAGCCCACCTCTGCCCCTGGCGCACTGGATAACACGACCGAGTCCCCACCCTTCCTCTCTCTCGATCTCTCCTCCCTCCCCGGTCCCCCAGTCCCCTCACGCCGCCGCCACGGTGATGGCTTCTCGCCCCTCGTTGGTTACCCAAAGTGGAAGGTTGAGATGTAGACAGCAGCAAATTTCCCTCGGTGAAGATACCAAGGTTTGTCTCCAGTAGGAATCCGACAACGACAGGAAGGTGACAACGGCGCCAACAATTAGGCGGTTGACGTGGACCTGCACACATAACAGATAACTTTGCTCCCAACGAGTATAGAGAGGTTGTCAATCCCTCTGGCCTTGTTGTTTACAAAGGATCAAACGCACGGGATAATAATGATAGCGATAGCAACAGAAAAGGAAATAAAGCAGAAAATAAATAGCAGGTGTAAGCAGTGGTGGAAATATGGACCGGGGTCCCATGATGTTCACTAGTGATGTCTCTCTCCCAAAAGACGATAAAATAGCCATGCAAGGTAAACAAATTACAGCTGGGCAATTGACAGGATTATGTGCGCAAACCAATGCTAACTATGCTACAAAGAAAGGAAGAGGCTCAAAAGCCTGGGCGGTACGCCAAGACAAGTAGACCAAAATCCATCTGCATCTACCTACTAATCATCCACCTTGAGATATCTATCCAGAACATCTCGCTGGTATTAAGTTGCGAATCCCACCCAAAGTGTAAACTCAAAGCAACAGACAGCTGCATTAAAGAACTTGCGTAAAGTAAAAAATCCTTGCACCCGCAAGTACAAGCATCGTTGTTTTCTCCCTTGTGGCAACAAAACATCCCCTAGACTCATGTTTCTATCACTCAAGCTAGTCATCAGGGGGCATGAACCCACAATCATGCATAACGCTCCCTCTTGGAGTTACTACCTACTACTTGGCCAAAGAAATAAACAGCAACGGAGAACATGCAAGAATTACTCAAGAACATAAATATAAAAGAGGAGAGTCAAATATATTACTCAAACACAATCTGAATATAGTCTCATAATCCATCAGATCCCAGCAAACTCAGCATAGCAACAGCAGAAAGATTACATATGTTCCTCGATCATGTAGGGAATCTCACGAGGTCTAAACCATGAAGAACAAAGAGGGGAGGAGAACATCACATAGCTACTGATCATGTACCCATGGTCCAAGGTGTACTAGTCACGGTTCATCCGGGAAGCATCCATGGTGGTGGAGAAGCTCCCGGAGGTGGTTCCTCCCTCCGGCAGGGTGCTGGGAAGAGGGCTCCTGGTGCTCCCAATCTTGGAAGCGTTGCTGCGGTGGAACAGAGGAGAGATCGCGAAAAAGGGTTCTGTCCTCGAGGCTTTAGGGACGAGAGATATATATGTGAAGGGGGGCAGCCAGAGGTGGACTAGGGGCCCCAGGCACCCCCCCTGGCGCGAACTAGGGGTTGGCCGCGCCAGGTGGCCGCCTGGGCCACCCCTGGATCCCCTCTGGCCCCACTTTGTCTCTTCCCGAAGCTTCCTGTACGCTGATTTTTCCTATATTTTTCCCAGAATTTTTCTGGCACTTTAAATAATGGGAAAACCTGAAATACAAAAACTGCAGAAAACAGGAACTGGCACTGGGGTGCACTGAGTTAATAGGTTAGTCCAAATATGATCAAAAGTGTATGGAAGTGCATCAATATCATAGCAATATCACATAAAAGATGCATGGAGCAAGCATAAATTATTGATAACATCCCCAAGCTTAATTCCTTCTCGTCCTCGAGTAGGTAAATGATAACAAGCATAATTTCTGTGGTGACATGCTACCAACCATATAAGAACTTTTAAGTAAAGCAATCAAGGCATGTAATTCAATTCAAGTCATAACAGGCAAGAGTCTATATTAGCATTGAAACAAGCAACATAAGAACATAAAGGTGCAAGAGCTCTCGCTGTCCGTGACTCGAATGTCTCCAAATGGTGTTTGCGTGCAAGAAAGGGGATAGGGATATACGAGAGAGTAAAACATAGTTTTTATTGTTGAGAACTTAATCTACTAAAGTTTCACACTTGGTCTTCTTTGGAATCTTATCTTGACTCATCCCCAGACCACTACCCAGGTACAAGTCAAAATGATCCACTCCCTTTTGATATTTTCAGCACTCATGCAATGGATGAGCGTAAGCAAGAAAGTTGACACCTAGGATGGCAAAGAGAGAAAAATGATGGAGGAGGAAGACAAAAAAAAAGGTGTGAAAGGCTCACATCAATGAGGACAATCATAGGCGAGAGAAAGAAAAATGATAGATTGTAACGACCCGATTCACATAGAATCGGAGTCTCTGTGATCAAGTGCTAGTCCCTGGATCGAACTCGCTAGCACACACAGTATAATAGATGTATATCAAAGTACAAATGCATCATTATTACATCGTATGATCTAGAATTCAAAACAAATAACAACTTGCATAGCTCAAGGCTAGCTTATTCAACATAACTACAGCGAAAACAAAACTAGTAGCGAGGAGTCCCATCAACATCCACAAGCGACATGTTTAGTGTAGACTCACGACCCTATCATACCACACTAATCTTCTGAGAAACCTTCAACACGAAGGTTACAGACCGAACATGGGTCAGTACATCTGATTTGTACGGCAAGTAACACAAGTGATAAAGCAATCCTACAACTAATTTCAAATCAATAACACGAATCAAGCTTGGTTTGTTGTACATAAAGTTGGTATTCTTCTACTTCTACTTACTACTCAACATTTTTATCATCTCAAGTTAATATCAACCCACAAAGGACAACCTCTAACTAAACCGCCTATGAGAGCCCTCAGGATCATAGGATTTCTAATGGCAGCCATGAGAGCCCTCGGGATCATGCTTTCGTGAGTATTTTAGAGCCCTCAGGATACAATAGCACATGTACCTCCTATTCATGGACATCATAGAGCCCTCAGGATACGATGCCACTACAAACACATTCGTGACTATTACAGAGCCCTCGGGATGCAACATCACCCTATCAGCCATGAGAGCCCTCGGGATCATTGTTTCGTGAGTATTGTAGAGCCCTCAGGATACAGTAGCACACGTACCTCCTATTTGTGAACATCATAGAGCCCTCAGGATACGATGCCACTACCTAGACACAAAGTGAACATTGCAGAGCCCTCAGCGTGCAATGCCACACAAACAATCGTACGTGAATATTACAGAGCCCTCAGGATGCAATACCACTCTACAGCACCTCAATTACAAGTTACTATTTTACTAATAATAATGTTGTCACAACACCTGATTAACACAATAAATCCCCCCATGATTATCATTGCAACAGTAAGCATATAATCACACATCACAAGAAATACTAAAACATAACAACGTTGCATATACTGATCAATCAAAACAGGTGGCTATCCTACCAGGTTTGAGCATAATCATAACGACCTTCACATGCATAGAAACACAGTATGGGCATAATCATAAGTGAAGCTAAACCAAAAGTGAAACTTGCCTTGAACGGTGTTGAAGTACTCTAACACTTATTTCTGATCCTTTCTGCACTCCAGACAATCTACACGACCAAAAATAATGCATTCAATACACATGCAACACATAAACAATGCAACAGTAAAAGAACCAAATGAACAGAAATAAAACCAACTAAACAGTAGCTAAACTATAACTACAAGTCACCACGATCCCAACGCAACTGGAATCGGCGAAAACGGATACACCGTATAAAAGATACGGTCACCGGAAGTTTGAATTTAAATCTGTACAAAATTCAAATTCGAAAAGTGTAACGGTGCAAAGTTTATCCTACTGTAAACTAGACTTCACTACGGTCGTAACGCAAAAAGAATCACCTAAAACGGAGCTACGGTTTAAAAGATATAGCGAATACCGTTCTAGGGTGAAATCTCTGAAAAAGGGCCTATTCGGGAATAAAATAAAAGTTTTTGTCGCAAACAGGTCCTTTCCGCTACAGGAAAAAATCACTGACGTACCGCTGACGTGGCGATGGCACGGAAACCGAGGTTCGCCGGGCACGGAAATCAAGTTTCAACGGGCACGGAAATCGATGTTCGCCGGCACGGAACCCGAGGTTCGCCGGCGGCAGCACGGAAAATCGAGACGCCGCGGCACGGAAATCGAGGTTCGTCAGCGGCGCGAATCCCGAGGTTCGCCTGCGGCAGCACGAAAATCGAGGCGCGGACGATTTAGGTTTTCTGAAAAAAATGAAAAATAAAATTTTCGAAATCTTATATAGCCCGAAAAAAAAATTGAAACCGTCTCGGGCTCAAATTGCTCCCGCGGCGAGAAAAGGATACTGGGCGACTGGGTACATTTTTTTTTAAATCCAAAACTTCAAACAATATTACAAAAATAAATACAAATCAGAAAAATATGAAATAAATTTCTAAATTCATCAAATAATCTAAAGAAAATTATGCAATGGGCATATTTTTCAAAATAATAAATAAAAATAATGATATTTTTCCAATGACTTTATTTAGTTATGAAATATTTTAAAAATCAACAAAAACCTCGAATAATTATTTAAATAATTTGCACTCCATTTTTCTGAAGAAGTCATTTTATCTTCTCTCATATTATTGTGACTTTTGAATAGAAAATTATTTAAATAACTCTGATTAAATTAAAATAAAATCACACTAAAACATTTCCAACTTTCTTTTACAATGAAGGAGTCATATTACCTTCTCTCATTTTAATTTGGTTGGATTTGTTTTAAATAATAAATTCCAAAACACCTAAAATGAATAACAGGGAAAGTCCTTTTATTCCCTCTCATTTTATTATTCAATTAAAATGCAAAAGTTTCAGATCCGAGTAAAAGTCAAACATATCAAGCAAACAAACATTAATATAATTTACTTAATTAACATTCCAAAATTTGGGAAATTTTGGGATGTTACATAGATTTGATGTGAGGAGTAGGGATTGCCATGCAATGGATGCACATATGAGCTAAGGTAAGCTCTCCAATGGAACTAGGGGGCGTGCATCCTACTTGCTTGCTCAAGAAGACCTAGAGCTCATTTGAGGAGACTCAATACCTGAATATACAAGCCAAGTTCTGTAGTGTGAAGGTCCCCACATAGCTATATGCATGAATGATAATGTCTATGGAGTACAAGATATAAGATGGAGTACGAGTGTGGATCTCTCAAAAGGAATAGTAGTGTGCCCCCTTCTCTCTTTTTATTTATTTTTCTCTTTTTTGTATTTTTTTGTATTTTTTTGGTGGCCTTAATGGCTCTTTCTATTTAACTCTCATTTGTCCTTTTTGGGATCTTTTGATTTTGTCCTCTTTGGGATCTTTTCCTCACCTTAGGGGAAACACTCTATATATTACAAGAAGTATAGAAGATCTTTCACACTTTACAAAAGTACTCAACATAAAGAAAATGAAACTATCATGAAGTATGCAAATGTATGCCTCTGCTAGTGTAGCAGGATATGCAATGATACTAGCGCGTCATGTAGCAATGATTAGGGCAAGGCCCAACTAGCATGCGGCTCATCGATCAAGCAAAATCATGTATGACACGAAGATCAAGTTATGAGAAGCTGGATGTTGCATGGCAATGTATCTCGGAAAGGTTATGGAAATGCCTTGATAGGTAGGTATGGTGGCTGTTTTGAGGAAGGATATAATGAGGCTTATGATGACAGAGCGTATCGTGCCAAGGATTTGGATGCACCGGCGAAGTATGAGCCAACTCTCTAGGTGAGAAAGGGCAATGCACGGTACTGAAGAGGCTAGAAAAATATGGCAGGTGGAAGTGTCAACTTTCAAATACTCACATTAGTCCGAAGAACAAATGCACTTATTATCGGTAACTCTCAATCTAATTAGGAGGTTCACAAAGAGACAAGTACCCCGAGGAGGAGTGTATGGCGGTTTGTTTATCCTTGCGCATCCTCGACTCATGGTACGTGAGTGTACTCTAATATTCGATCCCTCCAAAGATTAGTGATCCATCTAGTAGCTAAAGTTCTCAACTAATTTTGTAGGTTTTTTGAAAATAAACACGGATTGCCCAAAATACGACATCTATCACTAATAGGCTAAAGCTCTTGACACCAAAAGTTCAAACATTACTCATGGCAATACCTCAAAACTATTGCAAGTTACTACTACAATTGAATAGCAACCTCAATTACCTACTTCAGGTCAAGACACAAAACTCAGTGCAACAGGCAAACTCTCTAAACAAGATAAACATGAAAACTCAAGAGAGTTCTAGCAACAAACTAAACAAAATCTCTTAAAAATATAAGCATGAAAACTAAGAGCTAAACATGACAGCAGCTACGAAAAAGATAAAGAACACACACGGCAAAGATAAGCATGAAAATCCTATGTTGTGTTCTAGGGTGAAGTGGAGCATGTTTCTCTCCCACACAAAGAAAGCTGGGTTCTAACTTGTTATGAGCAGCAAGCAAAGCTAAAGAAAACTAAAAAGGAAATAAATAGAAAGACACTCCAAGCATAGCACATAACGCATGAAGTGATAAAAATATAGTGGAACGAAAGACAAACTGATAATTGTTGATGGAGAAGGGGATGCATGGGGGCATCCCCAAGCTTCGATGCTTGAGTCTTCTTGAATATTTCTTGGGGATGCATGGGGGCATCCCCAAGCTTGAGCGTTTGACCCTCCTGGATCTTCTTTTATCATCTTCCCTCGCGCACTTGAAAACTCCCTTCATACATAACTCATCGCAATCTGATTAGCGAGGTTAGTACACACAATACAATAATTTTTCTCTACTGGAAATAAGTATATTCTTGAAGATCTACTGTTTCTCAAGATCGCCGAAAAGTTTTTGCAAAGAAAAAGCAAGCTTAAGGTTTGCAAAACAAAGAAAAGGCAAAACAGGACAGAATCTGTGAAAAACAGACCAGAAGGTAGTAAATAATTTGTTTGGGGCACTTCTGCTACTCAAATCAAAAAACTCAGAACAGACGCTCGAAAGACAATTATATAGAGCACGCCGTCAAAAAAATCAGATCAAAAAGATGATCTGGTGATTTTATTCGAATTTTTCTGTCCAAGGACAGAATCTGTTTTCTAGACAACACGTCACAACTTTTGAACTTTCTTGCAATCAGAGGCTAAACTTGGCACAAAGCTGAAAAGTAAAGATACAATGATGTTTTTACTTTAGTAACAAACATCAAGACACAACAAAACCAAAATAAACCTAATTCTTTGTGGGCTGCCTCCCAAAAGCGCTTCCTTTCATGCCTTTAAGCTAGGCATGATGCAAAAAGAGAAAATCAAGTTTTATCAAGAGTAAGAGAATAGCTAGCCCGTGTAACGGACTGTAACGCCCCCAAAATCAGACCGTGTACAGTAATCATACACGCAAGGTACACGATCGAGATTAGGGACTCACGGTGAGATATCACAACACAGCTCTACAAATAAAATAATACAAGCTATTTAATACAAGCCAGGGGCCACGAGGGCTCGAATACAACAACTCGAGAGCACAAAGTTAGCGGAAGCAATAGTATCTGAGTACAGACACAAGGTACACATGATTTTCCTGAAGAAGGCTAGCACAAAAACAACGACGATCGAAAAGGCGAGGCCTCCTGCCTGGGAACCTCCAAACTACTCCTGGTCAACGGGGAACTCTACGTCGTAGAAGTCATCGGGGATCTTCACGTTGCGGTGGTCGACATCGGGGATCTCCTGCTCCTGGACTCCAAGGCTCCAACATCGACTGCAGCGGCCGATCAGGCAAAACAAAAGGGGGAAATAAAGCAAAGGTGAGTATCTAGCATACCCGCGAGTCTTACGTCCTCTACTAAGCAATTATGCATTGTATCAAATGGAAAGGGGAGGCTATATATAGTGGACTGCAAGGTAGAAATCAGAATAATGGTAAGAAGCTAGGCCTATCGAAGACTAGCATCTTCCGACGAGTCTTACAGCATGGGGAGAGAGTTAGCCAACAGTTTATATAAAGCATAAAGTAACAATGCAGCAGAAGTTGTTGCAGCATTGTATAATATTAAGTTCTAATAATTAGCAATGCCTCCGAGATCCCTTCCTCGACATCCCAGCGAGGAAGAAAATCCGGAACCATAAAGTTTAATGATAATAGTTTGTAGTGGTAAGATCCAGCTTCTGCATAAAGCGTCCTGTTACCGTGGACACGGCTATTCGAATAGATTAATCTTCCCTGCAGGGGTGCACTTGTGTTAAACTACACGCACGGATCTCCAGGGTGGCGGGCACCTTGTTATGGAACGCTCCACCGAGGCTATCCGACACTCCGTAGCCCATCTTTCAAACTCAACAGAGAGGCCATCCGCCAGTCTAAATCCTAAGTACGCCGGGCCTTGGACCCCGAACGTACTCCTGCACGGTGCGTGGCTGGCCGGTGAAGCATAAGCAAACCAAATAAGACATCACCGCGCGGGAAAATAAGACAACACCACTTCCCGGATATCAGCCTGCGATACTGCTGACATCTGAAGAGTCCTCGGATGATACTATGAAGCAGGGGAGCCCATAACTCGTAATTCCTACGGGTAGGTAGTGCGTACATGGCATATAGCCAACTCAAGACATCCACCGAACCATTAGTCGTTTTATTAACCTGCGGGACAACCATTATCGTTGCCTCGACTTAACTTACACGCGGACAACGACAGCAGTCAGGACCACCAGTACATCGGTGCCTGCCCTGTCGTCCCACCAAGTCTCTGCGGTTACCAACAAGGTGAACCGTCTCCTTACCTTATCTCGCATGTGCTCCTGGAGGAGCTCGACTTTCATGGTTTGGTAACTCTCGCGGCCAACGATCAGGGGCCAAGCACACCGGTACACTGGTCGTACCCTCCATGTCGTCTCGTCGCAATACCACTCGCGGGCACCGTTGGGTCGCCTGACTTCTTACCTGAAGGACAACCATTACTCAGGTACCTAGAGCGGCTATACAGAGTCAGCAACGAGTGGAGTACAAGGATTACTCCTTGATAGCTCACACTTGATGGTGGCTCGGCAGAGCCGAGGTAGGGGCCTGAGGCGGTGTCTGCATTGTACCGTACCTGTGCAGTTATAATATTGGTATCCGCGTTCACTCCCCTGAGTGATCACGGCCCGCTATCTAATGCTAGCTAACAATGTGCAGGGCTCACTGCTGAATATAATATATATAATAGGCAGCGTAGGATAAAGGAAGGTACATCAAGGGGCGACAAAAATAGGCTATGCAATTGAATAGGATTGTAACGTAGTAGCAGCAGTAATGCCTAGTGCAAGAAAAGTACGGAAGGATAGGAGATATCTGGGGAAGAGAATGGCTCTGCTTGCCTGGAAGCTCGACGGTAGGGGTACGGTCGTCGGCGACGTAGTCGATCACAGGGGCATCGGCAACGGTCGTCGGGACTACCGGACAATAAGAGAGGGGGGAGAAACAATAAATACACAACAATAATAGCAATACAAATACACGACATGGAAAACGCAATGTTAACGGTGTTCTAACACAGTGCAATGTTTTATGCTCGGAGCGGGAATTCATCCGAGGATGAAATGCCAGCTCCGGGGTAATTACCGGACAAGGTGTCCGAAGGGGGAAGGTACCATGCCGGAGGTGTCCTGGACATTTGACAAGCATATGGATGGTGTATCTGTGTTAGTTGATCCATTCCGAACAACTTTCATGTTCGGAATAAATTCATCCGGAAAGTTTTACTGGTGCAGGGTATTTACCAGACAAACGATCCGGAGGGGGAAAGTCTCGGATACGGTATGTTAGAGGGGTGCGGTGGGTATGCGGGTAGCGTATTCTTATTCGTTGTATTTTTCTGATCAATTTTTATGTATAAACTTTTTCCATCGGACTTACGGGTTAAAAGATATTGATTTTCTAAGTTTTAATCATTTTATAGAATTTCTTGAATTTCTTTTATTAATTAATCAGTCTTATCGAGAATAGTGTTTTTCACTGGGTCAACCCTGATAGAGGGGACCCACATGTCAGCCACTGCAAAATTAAACAAATCATTTAAATTAACTAACAGCAGTGGGGGCCCAACTGTCATACTAAAAAAAGCTTATTAACTCATTTAAATTGACACGGATTATCCTAATGGCACATGGCCCACATGTCAGCCTCAGGGTTTCATTTAACAGTTTATTTGTCTAATACACTGGCCTTGGGCCCACTTGTCACTGACACAATTTACTAACAGGGGGTTAGCTACCTAGGGAATTAGCCTAATAGGATGTTTAGGTTTAACAATGGGGTTAACCACTGTCCTAGTGGCTTAGCCCACGGCTTATGCCACAGCGCACGCTAGGCACGCCGGAGCACGGCCGGGGTGCAAGGGGCGCATGGAGGGGGGCACGGGAGCGCGCCGGTGACCGTCGGTCATGCGCGGGTGCGAGAACGCCCAGGAGAGCCCACCGGCTGAGCGTACAGGGCCCGGCTGAGCATACAGGGTCCAGCCGAGCTCGACTATCTCGAGATCACGGCCATGGCGAGCGGCGGCTCGGGCGTCGTCTAGGGGAGGGCTACGGCGACGTATCCGCAAGGGAGGGAGAGAGAGAACTCAGCGAAGCTCACAACGGGGCTCGAAGAGGTCTCGGGGAAGTCAGGGAAGCGGCGAGGGCAGCCAATCGGGTGGCGAGGTGCAGCGGCCGTCGGCGGGAAGGAACAAGGGGCCGTGACCTCAGGGCGTCCACGACTCGATTCCCAGTGGCAGGCGAAGTAGAGGAAGCAGGAGGAGACGCTAGACATCCTTGAGAGGCCCAGGGTGCGGAGGGCCGCAATAATGGCGCCCGGCGGCGACGGCTGCGTCGGGATCGAGTTCGATCCACACGGGGATGAGGAATGAGGGGGAATGGGGAAAACGGAGGGGTGCTAGGGTTCCCAGGGGGTGCGGGGGGTAGTTACCCTCGCCAGCGTCCGTCGGATGGCCTCCACAGCGGCCTGTCGGCGACCAACCATGGGATGCGCGCCACGCCATGGTCTGCCTGCCCCCCCCCCACTGTAGCGAGGTGGAAGAAGGGAATAGAGTTGGGCCTTGGATGGGCTTCGCCCTAGGCGATAGTTAGGGTTTTTTCCATTTCTGTTTTTGTTTTCTTTCTTTTTTTTGTTGTTTCTATTTTGTTAAGCCTCCATTGGATTTTTGAAAAACGTAAAACAAGCTCCAATATTATTATTACACATAACTATAATGCTACAAAAGCTTGGGCGTTAACAAAATAATCTTTTGGATTTTTATCTAATTAAGAAATGATTAAGGGGGGATGTTTTGCTACTGTTTGTATTTGCTTATATTATTCAAACACTTTAATAAATTCTCATGTCTATTTTATTATGACTTACATTTATTTAGGCATTTAATATAATTGGTTTCATCATTTTTGGTTTAACTATAATTTCCACCTCTATTTCAATTTCCAGAGCAATTTCGTATTTAGAAGTTGTTGGTTTTACTTATTTTAACTACTTTGGGGTCATTAACTATATTAGGGACAATTCTATATAAGTTGTTTTGAAAAGTTTTACCTTGATTGGCATTTGCATTTTTAGTTGAAGTTGAGGTATCACTTTGTTTTGGGAATGTTTATTTGGGTTAAATTTGAACAAGCCATGATCAAGGGTGATTATTATCAGCATAACCATGATGACTTGGCATTTAAAAAGGTGATCATTGTTGACTGACACTGGGGATGTTACATGGACTCAAAAGGTAACTTGATCTTCTTTCTAGGGAAGTGTTCCATCCCTTTCTTGAGAGGGAATTGGAATTTTATATTACCTTCTTTCATATCAATGACAGCACCAACGGTGCGAAGAAAAGGGCGTCCCAAAATAATTGGACATGATGGTTCACATTCAATGTCCATAATAGTAAAATCAACGGGAACATAGTTGTCATTGATAATGATAAGAACATCATCGATCTTCCCCAAAGGTTTCTTTACAGAAGAGTCAACAAGACAAACACCAAAAGAACAAGGATCAAA
This sequence comes from Bromus sterilis, assembly GCA_950022295.1. NCBI lineage: Eukaryota > Viridiplantae > Streptophyta > Magnoliopsida > Poales > Poaceae > Bromus > Bromus sterilis. The sequence continues at coordinate 336,390,745 of OX465596.1, read as the reverse complement.
AGGTTTTAATTCAAACATATCATACATTCTTTTGGGCAAAACGGAGGTACTAGCTCCAACATCACATAAAGCATAGCAAGAGAAGTTATTCAACTTAATTTAATCATAGGATCCCAACTACCTTCTAGCTTTCTAGGTATGGAGGCTTCTACCCTAAGCTTCTCCTCCCTATCTTTCATGAGAGCATTAGTGGTATGCTCCGTGAAGGGAAGATTAAGTGTGCTAGTGTGGGGATCTCTATACATCTTGTGAAGGAAACCAATAACTTCAGAAAGGGTGCAATTATCAAAATCAAGGTCACTATTATCAAGTAAAGTGGTAGTGGTGTCCTTTAGGATCACTTGTTTGGTAGCTTCTATAGTCATAGGAGTTTCTTCTTCTACGGTTGAGGTCATAGCATCACCATTAATAGGTCCTATGGGACTAGGGGTGCATTGGGTGCTAAGAGTTTGGATATCCTCAACAACTTGGATAGTAGCAACAGTATGGTGTGTAGGAAGGCTCTTAATTCTATCTTCTTCCTCCTTTTCTCTAGCCCATCTCTCTTTAAGTTTAGCCATCATCCTAATGGTTTCATTAATTTGCACTCGAATAGCGTTCATAGGAGTGACCTTCCTCTCCTCAAGAGGAGACGTTCTAATTTTAAGCAATTCTACTTCATGGGCTAAATTGTCTACCATCGACGAGAGATTATCTAATTTGTCTAGTTTTTCCTCTACACTCTTGTTGAAGGCTTTTTGGGTAGTGATGAAGTCTTTAAGCATACTCTAGTTCAGAAGTGGAGTTCTTGGTGCGAGGATAAGTGTTGTTGTTCCCATAGTTGTTGGAGGGGAACGGTCTAGGATTGCTACCAAAATTACTCCTATAAGCATTGTTATTGAAGTTGTTTCTAGAGATAAAGTTCGCATCTACTTGATCTTAAGCAATCAAAGAATTTAAAGGAACATCATGAGGATCAATAGGAGATTGCTTGGTAAGTAGAGACATAATCAAGTCAACTTTTTCATTTAGGGAGGAGATCTCCTCGATAGAGTTTACCTTCCTACCTGTTGGAGCTCTTTCGCTGTGCCATTGGGGAATAGTTGGTCATCATCTCATCGAGTAGTTTTGTGGAAGCACCAAGCGTTGTTGACATAAAGGTTCCTCCCGCGGCTGAATCTAGCAAGTTTTGCGAGGTAAGGTTCAAGCCTGCATAAAAAGTTTGGATAACCATCCAAGTAGTCAAACCATGTGTAGTGCAATTCTTAACAAGAGATTTCATGTGTTCCCAAGCTTGGGCAACATGCTCATTATCCAATTGCTTAAAATTCATAATATTACTCCTCAATTGGATAATCTTAGCTGGGGGTAGTACTTCCCAATAAAAGCATCATTGCACTTATCCCAAGAATCTATGCTATTCCTAGGCAAGGATTGAAACCAGATCTTAGCTCCTCCTCTCAAGGAGAAAGGAAAAAGCTTAAGCTTAATAATATCACCATCTACTTCTTTGTACTTTTTCATATCACAGAGCTCAACAAAATTATTTAAGTGCAAAGAAGCAGCATCTCCAGCACCGGAGAATTGATCTTTCATAAGAAGGTTCAGCAAAGCATGTTTAATCTCATAAGAAGGTGCTGAAGTGGCAGGTGGAGCAATAGGAGTGTAGATAAAGTCACTGTTGTTATGACTAGTGAAGTCACACAACTAGGGGTTCATGGTGGAACCCATAGCAGCAGTAAGCAAGGTAACTATTTTTTTGATTTTTGATAAGGGACACTAAAGAAAAAACTGAAAGGTAAACTAAAAGATTAAAAAGCAAAGATAAAAGATAGTGTGCAACTCCCCTATCTTGAAGAGTGGAGTCCCCGGAAACGGCGCCAGAAATTAGCTTTGATGGCTTCTCGTCCCTCGTTGGTTACCCAAAGTGGAAGGTTGAGATGTAGACAACAACAAATTTCCCTCGGTGAAGATACCAAGGTTTGTCTCCAGTAGAACTCCGACAACGACAGGAAGGTGACAACGGCGCCAACAATTAGGCGGTTGACGTGGACCTGCACACACAACAAATAACTTTGCTCCCAACGAGTACAGAGAGGTTGTCAATCCCTCCGGCCTTGTTGTTTACAAAGGATCAAACGCAGGGATAATAATGATAGCGATAGCAATAGAAAAGGGAATAAAGCGGAAAATAAATAGTAGGTGTAAACAGTGGTGGAAATATGGACCGGGGTCCCATGATGTTCACTAGTGATGTCTCTCTCCCAAAATAAGATAAAATAGTCATGCAAGGTAAACAAATTACAGATGGGCAATTGACAGGATTATGTGCGCAAACAAATGCTAACTATGCTACAAAGAAAGGAAGAGGCTCAAAAGCTTGGGCGGTACGCCAAGACAAGTAGACCGAAATCCATCTGCATCTACCTACTAATCATCCACCTTGAGATATCTATCCAAAATATCTCGCTGGTATTAAGTTGTGAATCCCACCCAAAGTGTAAACTCAAAGCAACAGACAACTGCATTAAAGAACTTTGCGTAAAGTAAACAATCCTTGCACCCTCAAGTACAAGCACCGTTGTTTTATCCCTTGTGGCAACAACACATCTCCTAGACTCATGTTTCTGTCACTCAAGCTAGTCATCACGGGGCATGAACCCACAATCATGCATAACGCTCCCTCCTGGAGTTAATACCTACTAATTGGCCAAAGCAATAAACAACAACGGAGAAGATGCAAGAATTACTCAAGAACATAAATATAAAAGAAGAGAATCAAATATATTACTCAAACACAATCTGAACATAGTCTCATAATCCATCAGATCCCAGCAAACTCAGCATAGCAACAGCGGAAAGATTGCATATGTGCCTCGATCATGTAGGGCAGCTCACGAGGTCTAAACCATGAAGAACAAAGAGGGGAGGAGAACATCACATAGGTACTGATCGTGGACCCATGGTCCAAGGTGGACTACTCACGGTTCATCCGGGAAGCATCCATGGTGGTGGAGAAGCTCCAGGAGGTGGTTCCTCCCTTCGGCAGGGTGCCGGGAAGAGGGATCCTGGTGCTCCCAATCTTCGAAGCACTGCGGCGGCAGAACAGAGGAGAGATCGCAAAAAAGGGTTCTGTCCTCGAGGGTTTCGGGATGAGAGAGATATATAGCCGAAGGGGGCCACCAGAGGTGGACCAGGGGCCCCAGGCGCCCCCCTGGCGCATCCTAGGGGGTCGCCGCTCCAGGTGGCCGCCTGGGCCACCCCTGGCTCCCCTCTGGCCCCACTTTGGCTCTTCCCGAAGCTTCATGTACGCTAATTTTTCCTATATTTTTCCCGGAATTTTTCTGGCACTTTAAGTAATGGGAAAACCTGAAATACAAAAACTGCAGAAAACAGGAACTCGCACTGGGGTGCACTGAGTTAATAGGTTAGTCAAAATATGATCAAAAGTGTATGGAAGTGCATCAATATCATAGCAATATCACACAAAAGATGCATGGAGCAAGCAGAAATTATAGATACGTTTTGGACGTATCAGACGGCTGCGGGCCGATTTCGGCCGCTCCGGTGAGCTCTGGCGCCGTCCAGCACTGCCCAGAACCCCCTGGTGGCGCTGCTCCCCTCCTCCCCCCCCCCCCACCGATTCGCCGTGCGCCCCCTTCCTCTGACGACCCCGCCAAACCCTAGCCGCCAGATCGCCGTCGCACGGCGCCGCCATGGACATCGCCGCGGCCTCCAGCCCTTCTTCCTCGACGGCCACCTCCGCGCTCGCCTCCTTGTCACCGCCCTAGCTCCCTCGAGCTCCCATCTGCACCCCTATGATCACTCCCTCTCGCCACGGCGCCGTCCATCGCCGCCGTGGTCGCCCCGCCATCCCCTCGCCGCGCATCCCCCGCACACGCACGCGCTCACCGCCTGCTGGCCGCGCTCTAGCAACGGCAGTAGCGCCCTCCTGTCCGCCCACCTAGTACATAGCAGTCGTGGCAGCGCTGCTTCTCTGCTTGCTAAAGTTGTGTTGCTGCTTGCTGCCACTCTTGATGTTTGAACTGCTGCTATCTACCACTTTTAACAGCAGCAAAACGGGAACAAAGCACATCCTAGTATAACAAAAATTATATGACCAGAAATTAGATGTAACAAGCTCCAAATTGTTCCATTAAACCAACTCGATTTGAGGCATAAATTAAATCCTATAAAAATGACAAAATGCACTTTTCTGTTATCTGCTATTGTTGTTGCTGCTAAAACTGCTGATGTACCACTTTTTGCAGCAGCAGAACAGCAACAAATTACATCATATAATAGTTAAAAATGATATGAATGGATTATAGAGGTATCAAGCTTTGATTAGTTCCATTGGCCCAACTTCAGAAAATGCAGGGACTATATGCTATAAAAATCGGAAACAGTAGATTTCTATTATCGGAGAATAGCTATGCCACCATTGCTAGTTTAGAGCAATTAGCACACATGCTACATGCCTTTGTCATGGCATCAAATGATATGGCATGAGAGTACACATAATATAGAGCCAGACATATGTTGAAAGCATCTCTATTAGACATATGGATAAATGGCAATCATTAAGAAAAATTCATATCTTTTAACAGTTTCTGAAACTGACATCATGTAGGACTTTTCCAGCAAAGTTTTAATTAGGCAAGTGAACTCTAATATGAATGAAACATGTACCAGCTTGTACATCATATAAAATTGTTCAAACTTGATGTTGGGCACAAAATCATAGGAGGTATAGAGCTCTAGTTATAACCTGGTGAAAGCAACGAAGTATTTATAAAACAGGATTCCTAGACTTAGTGAAATTTATAGGAATCCTAAGTGGGGTAATGACAAACGGGCCCCACCTTGACCCTGTTGACCAGTCCACCTTGATTGGTCAACTTTTGTCTGAACCCCATTGGCCCCACATGTCATTGGCTGTGGCTGGCTCAGCCTGAGTATAAAAATTATTTGTTATTTTTAATATGAATTAAAATATTCCCAGAATTCTACAAATTCAATTATAACTTTAGAAAATTATATAAAATTAACTGTAGCTCAGATGAAAATAGTTTCTATATGAAAGTTGATCAGAAAAATACATCGGATACGAATACTCTATCTGTATGTCCACCACCCCCTCCAACATACCGAACGTGGACCATTCCCCCCCCCCTCCGATGAATTCGACCGGTAATTCCCGGTGCCGGTAATACTTTCCGGATGAAAATGTTTTGAATATGAAAGTTGTTCTGAATGGATCAACGAGCATAGATAAACTATCCACATGTCATTCAGATGTCTCTAACACTACAGACATGGAACCTTCCCTCTCTGGATCATCTGTCCGGTAATCAACCGGTACTGATGAATCATCCCCGGATAATTTCCCGCTCCGAGCAAAGCACCTTGCATTGCGATAGAACACCGTTAACCATGCTTCTGCCATGTCTTGTATTTGTGTTGTTATTATTGTTGTGTATTTATTGTTTCTCCCCCCATATTCTCCGGTAGACCTCGACACTGCCGCCGACAACCCCGTTGCCGAGTACGACTACTACGTCGACGACCGTACCGCTACTACCGAGCTTCCAGGCAAGCAGAGCCATTTTCCTTCCCCAGATATCGCCTATCTTTTCCGTACATTTCTTTCACTTGGCATTGTTATTGATACTGCTACGTTGCTTACCTATTCAATTGCATAGCCTGTCATTGTCGCCCCTTGATGTAAATTTCCTTGTCCTATGTTGCCTTATATATATAATATTCAGCAGTAAACCCTGCGCATTGTTAGCTAGGTTTAGAATAGCGGGTCGTGATCACTCTGGTGAGTAAACGCGGATTACAAAATATTATAACTGTAACAGGTACAGATCAATGCAGAAACCCTAAGGAACCCACAACGGTGAGACTCTCCGAGTCGGTTCAAGTTTGACTTACGAGTGGATGGACTCGTATTTCACTCTCGTCGCCGGCTCGGTAGCGTAGCATCACCGGGATGATACGAGGATATTCCTCTTTAGTTCATTCCGCTGATGTCTCGGTCGAACCTCTTCAAGTGTACCATCGAGGGTGATTCCTCCTGTTTTCACTTGATGGTAGGCACTCGAATCAACTGGTGTCCTTAAAGGTAACTAGTCGGGTGACCCAACGGTGCCCGCGCAGGAATTGTATCAGGACGGTAGGACAGGCGGATACCATTTTGGGCCTGGTCCTTGCTCGTTGGCCGTGAGATACCCTGTAGTACGAAAGTCGAGCTCTTCCAAGAGCACACGCGAGATAAGGTAAGGAGACGGTTCACCTTTTTGGTAACCGCAAGAGTTGGTGGGACGAAACGGCAGGCACCGATGTACTGGTGGTCCTGGCTGTTGTCGTTGTCCGTGACTCACCCGAATAGTGGCAACGATAACGGTTGTCCCGATAGAAAATAATAAAATGCTTAACGGTTCAGGTGGATGACTTGAGAGGACGCAAAGGCCTGTACGCACTACCTTCACGTGGGATTACTGTGTGGGCCCTCCGCGTTGTGGTCTCGTTCGAAAGCTCTGAAAGACGTCCAGTTCAGCATTGTGGCCGGGACTGATCGTCACCTGTGGTGAATGGATCTCCCGCCTCACACCGACCCGGAGAGCGAGGGGTGATAGGCCCATGACCCCCTTGCCCTTAGGGCTATAGACCGGCTGGGACCTCTCTGATGAGCCATAGGATGGGCCTCGGCGTGTCGGATAGCCTCGATGGGGCATTCCCTAACAAGGTGTACGCCACCCTGAAAATCCAAGTGTGCAGGCTGAACAGTAGTGCACCCCTGCAGGGAGTTTAATCTATTCGAATAGCCGTGTCCACGGTAACAGGACACTTTATGCTGAAGGCAGAGCCTACTACTACAAACTACTACTATTAAACTGTTGGTTCCGGTTTTCTTCCTCGCAGCGAGTCGAGGAAGGGAGCTCGGAGGCATTGATAAGTATTAGTAATTACAACTTACTATTATACAATGTTGCAGCAACTTCTGCTGCATTGTTACTTTATGCTTTATATGAACTGTTGGCTATTGTTTTCTCATGCTGCAAGACTCGTCGTTAGATGCTAGTCTTCGTTAGGCCTAGCTTCTCTTCCTTATTCTGGTTTTCTGCCTTTCAGTCCACTATATATAGCCTCCATTTCCATTTGATACCAATGCATCAATGCTTAGTAGCAGACGTAAGACTCACAGGTATGCTAGATACTCACCCTTGCTTTATTTCCCCCCTTTTGGTTTTGCCTGATCGACCGCTGCAGTCGACGTTGGAGCCCAGGAGACGGAGATCCCCGATGCCGACCACCGCAACGTGAAGATCCCCGATGCCTTCTACGACGCCGAGTTCCCCGTTGACCAGGAGTATTTTGGAGGTTCCCAGGCAGGAGGCCTCGCCTTTTCCATCTATTGTTATTTGTGCTAGCCTTCTTAAGGCAGATCATGTGTACCTTGTGTTTGTACTCAGATACTATTGATTCCTCTAACTTTGTGTTCTCGAGCTGTGTATTCGAGCCCTCGTGGCCCCTGGCTTGTATTAAACAGCTTGTATTATTTTATTTGTAGAGTTGTGTTGTGTTATCTCACTGTGAGTCTCTGATCTCGATCGTGTACCTTGTGTGTATGATTACTGTACACGGTCTGATTTTGGGGGCGTCACAAGTTGGTATCAGAGCCGACTTCCTGTAGGACACCCCCTTGCAACTCCTTGGTCGAAGTCGAGTCTAGTCTTTGCAAAACTACTTTACTAACTGTGTCGTGTGGCTTATCGGCCCACGTCGCAAACTTGGTGGTATTAGGATCTTTTTCTCCGCACCTTTACTCTGGGACTCTACTCTCTCATACTTTCGTGTTAAATATTTTGCTAACTCTAACTCTAGGTTCTCATGACTGCTTCCTCCCGGAGAGCCCTCATCACAGATGATGACCTGCTTCACCTGAAGATTCCTTAGATACTCTCCGATAAATTCCCGAGAACCTATGTATTCGCCTTTGCAATCCCGTGCCACCGATAAGTCCGTATGGATAATTACATCCACCTCCCGGTCTGGAAATCATAATTCCCTTGCACTTAAGCATCTAATTATTCGGATGCTTCTCTCACCCGATGACTTTGCATTTGTTCTCCTTCTGGTTGAGTGCCGATACTCACATCAGATTCTTTGCGAACCACCCGACCTTTGGTGGATTATTATCCGACTAATCTTTCATAGCTTCTTCAATGTGTCAGTCGGATTCATCGTGTGAAATACCATCCCTGACCCTCGATGATTTGTGTTATCATCGACAACCTCCCTTGGCTCCCTGCCAATACAACTTGGTCGTGTATATCGTGCTCTGATTTCCCTTGAAAAAGATATATACCTGATACTTGTGTATCATCGCATTTTCCCTTCCATTGGTCTGTTTAACCTTTCTTATAATGTGACTTGTCTGAGCAGTGATAAAACACTTCGGTGTACTACTTTGTCGGTACAACCTGTTAATATCATGGATAACCATTCGGTTACCACCGATGGACGAGAGTTTTGCCGATTAGTCTGCCTCGTTTTAACGAGCAGGAAAATAGTTCTCTTCGTCCCTCTCCCTTGGTACCGATGTCATTGTCGAGATAATTGACGATCTGTTCTCTGACAAACCTTCCATTGCGATCGCATGGAATGTCGCCACCCTTCTTATTCAATGTGGACCCATAACCCACAGTTCCACAGGATTGAAACCTGACTCTTGTCATCTACCTTGCGATATTCGGCCCGATATCATGCTTATGTGTGATGCTTTGGACCCCTTTATCATCGTCCGTCATGAACCTCGAATGCTTTCTTGTTTGCTTTGAAGTTCTCATACATTCCTTTTCTTCTTTCGATGTACTGCTCGAGAGATACTTGTACCCCATTTTCTCAGCCAGCCTCGGTTGATCAACCTTGTATCAATCCGACCCCCTTAAGTTTCCCCTCCTACCCTATCTGTAAGTATGATGAAGACCCTGGATGAAGGATAACCACTCATCAAGATGCACTGATGAAGAGAAATGAAGAAAACAACTTTAAGGATCAACTCCTTCGATAAGGACACCAAGGCCCAGAAGATTCGTTAGAAAACGAAACCAATACTTTAACCCTTCCACTACCTTTTAATTCTCGGGACGAGAATTCTTGTTAGTGGGGAAGAATTGTAACACCCCGGGTGTCACGCTACAGTAATCACCTTTGGCTAATGTCAATTCACTGTGATTATCATGTATTAATCACCCTTGATCAAGTTGAGCTCAAATTCGAACCACATTGAATTGCCAAAACCAAAGTGAAAATAAAACTTAACCAAAATTTCTGCAACCATTTTAATTAAATACCTAAAAGTCATTAGGTCGTATTAAAATAGACATAGACATTTATTATAACATTTAAATATTTTAAACCATTCCAACAGTAGCTAAATAAACCCCACTTAATTCCTTTTGAATAAAACAAATATGCAAATGAATTTATTTCTCTGTCAAACTTTTTTTGGCATCATAATGTAGTGCAACATAAATAAAATAATTAGTTACATATTTAAAAAAAATAAAATGGTGGGTAAAAAAAATAAAACATGAAAGAAAAGAATACAAAAAGAAACAAAAAGAAAAGGGCTAAGTTTCGCTCAGGGAGAAATTGCACTCGGCCAGCCCACCTCGGCCCCTTGCGCACTGGATAACACGACCGAGTCCCCACCCTTCCTCTCTCTCGATCTCTCCTTCCTCCCCGATCCCCTAGTCCCCTCACGCCGACGCCACGGCTGTGGGCCAATTCCGGCCGCTCCGGTGAGCTCCGGCGCCATCCAGCATCACCCCAGAACCCCCCGGTGGCGCTTCTCCCTCTCCCCCCACCGATTCGCCGTGCGCCCCCTTCCTCTGACGACCCCGCCAAACCCTATCTGCCAGGTCGCCGGTGCACGCCGCCGCCATGGACGCCGCCGCGGCCTCCATCCCTTCTCCCTCGACGGCCACCGCCGCACTCGCCTCCTTGTCGCCGCCCTAGCTCCCCTGAGCTCCCATCTGCACCCCTGTGAGCACTCCCTCTCTCCCCGGTTGTCGGAACCCGGGGTTAGTGTATGCAAGTCCCGCTACGACATAGTCATATGGAGAGCCGAGAACCGTACCCACTTGTCTAAGCAGACAAGGCCAAGCACAGAACGTTCTCGGAAAGCATCGTACGTGAGGGGCATCCCATCCAGGCCGGATGATCATCTGAGATGGGTCCAAATCGTCCGCACACAAGTCTAATGATATGGGTGATGAACTCCCATATTCGCAGACAAGTCGCCTCAACCATACTATCGACTATCTCATAACTCTTGCATAGACTTACTCCAGCCCGATCACTTAGTCGGGGTCTAGGGCGGGCTCGATCATACATCAAAGTGTGCACGAGACAGAGTCTCGAACAATCGCATCGCGATGCCCCAAGCTGCGCACATCTAAGGGCCACTTGGTGTATGAAAGACCGCCAGCCAGATCACAACTAAGGTCTCGAAAACCCATACTAAGACATGCATGTTATAAACATACACGCAGCACACATGTCTAGTATGAACAGCAGGTATCATTGCAATTCTCTACGAAGTATATACTTTATTGATAACTCTTATAGAGTGCACACAGAGATCACAAGTCTGTGATCCAACATTACATCAAACATGCGGAAGCAAAGTAGGTCTGAGTACAGACAAGTTTAACAAATGGCTTAGAGAAGCCTTATCTAAAACAAGCCCTTCCACGAGGGACCAGTCGTCTGACTGGGACTACACTAGCTTGATCAGTCGTCGAGCTCTAGGAAGATTCCACCTTCGGGGTCAGGGGGTTCATTTAAAACATAGAATAAGCAAACGTTAGTACAAAGTCGTACTCAGCAAGACTTACGTAGGAACTATACTACTCATGCACATGTATCAAGGTAAAAGGGAGGTGGGGTTCAAATGCAGAAGTGCCAGCTTTGACTTGGCTAGTCCTGAACTACGAGTGCCAGACTTGAGGTAAGAAGCGTACACGAGTCCACTATATCTCTTCAACCAATTACACCACTATGGTGCCTTCCTCGACTTCCCCACGAGAAGGAACGCCATAGCACTCACGCTTATCTTGGCAAGTTTTATAAGTATCCAGTTCAAGTTGTCTAATAATCAAGCTAAGCTTTCCAAGCAGTCCTTAACCGCGGACGTGGGTATTCGAATAGTTTTGTTAACCCTGCAGGGGTGTACCGCTACACACACGTGTCATCAGTTACCGCCTTTTGCGTGTCACCGTTCAAGAGGTGAAAACGAAGATGCCACCACAACACTTCGCCCACAGCTCTGTTCTAGTCCAGAGAGTCGCCTATCTGAGGGGGATCCGTATGGAAGTCCGTCCAAGGTTCCAGTACAGCTTCAAACGATGTATGCAGGGTCCCAAGCCGGTCTTGAAAAGTCGTTCATCCACTTCGCAGACCGTGCCACAGCCCTACCAGAACTTCGAACTACTGCAACTTCTGGGGTTCGAACGGGGTGAGGTACTAGGATGAGAGGGTCAGTGAGCCCAATGTGTGGTTGTACTCTTCTTCTTGGATCACCACACAAGAACTCGGACTTAAGGCGGTGTTCAACGAGACAACCCACTGTGTACTCCTACATAGCCTCTCATCGTTCACCTTGTATTAGGGTAGATTCACCAACACATTTCCACCATCATCAACATGATCACTACCATCCCGACTCACAAAAGAGTAACCTCATTGTAAACTCTAAGCATGCAATGAGCAGTAACAGTTGAAGGGGGCCACATGATATCAATCAAATCCTATGTCAGCTAGGATTGTGGTTTGCTTACTACTGTGACAAGATGATAGGTCATGCATAGGATATGGGTTCAACTATGCGGTAGAATCGATACAAGGTGATCTCCTAAACATTCATAAGCGAGACTGAGAGGGAATTGGGATTTTATAGACATGATCAATGGGGGTTTGCTTGCCTTGCTGACGAGGTTCAGTCACGGGGTCTTCAACGAAGGGGGTGATCTCGGGTTCCGGCTCCACTTCTATCAGCAACATGACAATCATAGGATCAACATAATGTACAATGCACAATCACATGAATAAGATTGTAATGGTGATGTTCATGGTACTGATGTGTTGAGAATTTCATTTAAAAGGAGTATATTGCATTTGAGTTGCAAATTCAAACTCCGTTTGATTTATCGATGAATTTCAAATGCATTTGAATGCATGAAAGTTCATTTGAAAAGGTTGATCATGAAGTGATGTTGTAAAGGTGAGGTAAAGCCTCTGATGTGTGGATGAATCCATCTAATAAAAGTGTGTTGCAAAATAATTTGCAAATTCACTCCAAATTTGAATTCAAATTAAAGCCATATGGATTTTTGCCACTGTTCACCCAATTTAAATTGGTCAAACATACAAACAAAGTCCATATTCATAATCCTTGTATTTTTCTGATAATATTAAACATATTATTTGTCCAATTTGGAGTTAAAATGAATTAATTATGAATTTCCAAAGATTTAGCTATTTTCTGGAATTTCTGGAATATTTTTAATCGATTTAATTATTTATGGCGTCATGCTGACACAGGGCTGACGTGTGGGGGGGCTGACGTGTGGGTCCGGCTTGTCAGTGTCACATGGTTTTAATCCCCTCTGTTTAAATTAACAGAGGGGTTAGGGGGTTGGGGGCCCCACCTGTCATTGACCTGGGGTCAATTAACAGGGGGGCTTAGCCCCTAATGACAGCCACGTCGGCACCTCGCCGGCAGCGACCTCTGCACACGGCGAAGGCGCGCCGGGATGGCCCAAACGGCCACGGGGGAAGCCACGAAGGGCACCAGTGCGTGCCCGTGCTCGTGTGCATCACGCAAAGCACGCGGGGGTCGCTGGGAGGCTCCATGCCGACGACGTCTTCAAAGGTGGCGGCGGCCGGAGCCACTGGATCGACGAGCTCGTCGTCCAGGGAACGAGGAGAGAAACGGGGAGGGGGAAATCGATCGCACGCTCACCCTGAACGCGTTGACGAGCTCGACGGGGCCGGAGGGAGCGAGACGGTGATGAATTCGGCGGCGGAAGCTTGCGGTTCCGGAGAGGAGAAGACGAAGGGTATGGCGTGCTCCGGGCTCCTGGGGCCGATTCCTCTGGCACGGAGAAGAAGACTACATCGAGGAGTGCGTTGGACAACTCTGCTGGGTTCAAGGAGCTCTCTGGCCGCGCATGCTCACGGTGGCGCGCTCCGGTGCGCTCGGGTGGCGACGAAAATGGCAAGGGAGAGAAGGGGAGAAGCTCTGCAGGAGGGGGAAAGGCGGACGACGTATCCAGCGTCGTCGTGGCACGTCTAGGTGGCTCGGGGGGCACCTGGAGGCCAGGGCATCGCGATGGCGGTCGCCGGCTGGGGCATGCTCGACAGCGAGCTGCTTCGGCCTGCGGGGAGGAAGACGACACGGGGGTAGTGGTCTTGGGCCGGGTGCGTCTAGTTGGGCCCGAGGCCAGTGAGGTTTGCGTTTCTTTCTTTTATTCCTTTTCTTCTCTGCTTTTCTTTTCTGCAATTTTGTTTAGCTTAGCAAATAAATAGCTAGGCCTTTTTTAAAGTGTTGAAACTTTTTATATGGCCTCATACTATATTAGACTAGCCACTTATAAAGTTTGGCACTTTTTAAAAATCAAATCATTTGAACTTTAATTTAAATGGGGGTTTAAATTTAATTTCATGCTCCTGTTTGAATATTTGAAAAATCTATGAGCATGGGGTTGGTCCCACATCACTTGATATGTGATAACACTCATTTATAAGACTTTTCAAAAATGCAAAAGGAATTTTTGGAGCAACTTTTTATCTGGCCATTTGAATTAAATTCATCTGGGGGGTGTTCTCTCTCCCATTTTGATTTCTTTTGAAAAAATTTAACATGATGCAAAGGGACTTGCTATTCCTAGCACATACCTAACTTAGGGTTGTGACGACTCGCCCCCACTCAAAAGAATCTCGTCCCGAGATTCAGAAGTCTGCGGGAGTAAGGATGGGTACTCGGCACAGAGACGGTCTTCTCTTTCCCACGTGGCTTCTTTCTCAGAGTGGTGTGACCATTGCACTTTCAGAAACCTAATCTTCTGACGACGAGTGACACGCTCTGCTGAATAAAGAATACGAACAGGGTATTCTCGATAAGAAAGGTCATCTTGTAGATCAAGCGTTTCATGGTCGACTTCGCGGATGGGGTCCTTGAAGCAACGCTTGAGTTGTGACACATGGAATACATCATGTACTCGGGAAAGGTGCGGGGGTAGTTCAAGTTGGTAGGCAACTTCTCCACGTTTAGCAAGAATGCGGAAAGGTCCGATGTAACGTGGGGCCAACTTGCCTTTGATACCGAATCGTTGGGTTCCCTTCAGAGGAGTAACCCGAAGGTAAGCCTTCTCATCCAGATTGTAGCTCTCTTTCCTATGATGACGATCATAGTAGCTTTTCTGACGAGACTGGGCGGCTTTCAATTGATCACTAACAATGCGAACTTGCTCTTCTGCTTCCATGATCATGTCCGGTCCAAAGAATTGTCTTTCACCGGTTTCTGACCAGTTTAAAGGTGTTCGACATCGTCGTCCATATAAGAGTTCAAAAGGAGCCATGTTCAGACTAGATTGGAAGCTATTGTTATAAGCAAATTCGGCGAATAGAAGAGACTTCTCCCAATTCTTTCCGAATGAGATAACACAAGCTCTGAGCATGTCTTCAAGAATTTGGTTAACCCTTTCGACTTGACCACTAGACTGAGGATGGAAAGCTGTACTAAAGGAGAGATGAGTTCCCATAGCATTCTGAAAGCTTCCCCAGAATCTAGAGGTGAAAAGGTTGCCACGATCAGAATTGATTTCCAAAGGAACACCGTGAAGGGATACAATTCTAGAGACGTACAAGTCCGCTAACTGGCTAGCAGTTATAGACTCGCGAACTGGAAGGAAGTGAGCAACTTTGGAAAGCCTATCTACCACAACGAAGATGGCATCGTTTCCTTTCTGGGTTTTTGGAAAGCCAGTGATGAAATCCATACTGACTTTGTCCCATTTCCACTCTGGAATAGGCAAAGGTTGAAGTGTACCAGCAGGTCTTTGATGTTCTGCCTTAATGCAATGACAAACATCACATTCGGCAACAAATCGAGTAATGTCTCTCTTCATCCTAGTCCACCAAAATCTCTGGCGTAGATCTCGGTACATTTTTGTGCTACCGGGATGAATCGAGAGGGGTGTGTCATGGGATTCTTTGAGGATGAGTTGCCTTAGATCTCTATTTTTAGGTACTACCAAACGGTTTCCAAAGAATACCGTTCCTTTACTATCTGTAGAGAAACATCTAGCAACTCCGCTAGCAATGTTCTCCTTGATCCGGCGAACACCTCGTGCACGCCTTTGGGCAACTATGATTTGATCCTCAAGGGTTGGTTTCGCCACCAAGTTGAAAAGAGATCCACGAGGAACAATCTCGAGATTGAGCTTTCAAAATTCCTCATGAAGAAGTGGTTGATACTGTTGTAACATGAGGTTGTTACAATACGACTTACGACTTAGTGCATCAGCCATGACATTGGCTTTGCCTGGGGTGTAAAAAATTCCAAAGTCATAATCTTTTATCAACTCAATCCAGCGTCTTTGCCTGAGATTAAGATCTAGATGTGTGAATATGTATTTGAGGCTTTGGTGGTCGGAATAGATCTCACAACGATTACCAAGGAGGTAATGTCGCCAAGTTGTCAGGGCATGAACTATGGCAGCGAGTTCAAGATCATGGGTAGGATAGTTCTCTTCATGTGGACGCAACTGCGTGAAGCATAAGCTACCACATGTCTATCTTGCATGAGTATGCATCCAAACCCTTGACGTGAGGCGTCACAAAAGATCTCGAAATCCTTTTTGGTGTCTGGAGGCGCAAGTACGGGTGCAGAAGTCAATCTTCTTTTTAGCTCTTGAAAGCTTTCCTCGCACTTGGGAGTCCATTGGAATTTCTTATCTTTCTTGAGAAGTTCAGTTAGAGGCTTTGCAACTTTGGAGAAGTTCTCAATGAAGCGACGGCAATAGCTGGCTAGGCCAAGAAAACTCCTAACTTGCTTAACCGATTCAGGTGGAGTCCAGTCAAGG
Source organism: Bromus sterilis (assembly GCA_950022295.1). Lineage (NCBI taxonomy): Eukaryota > Viridiplantae > Streptophyta > Magnoliopsida > Poales > Poaceae > Bromus > Bromus sterilis. The sequence goes on along the minus strand of OX465596.1, from coordinate 336,374,603 downwards.
ACGACCTGAACTCTCTCGGGATTGACAGCAATGCCTTTTGCAGAAATCACGTGGCCTAAGTAGGTCACTTCTGGTAGCAAGAATTCACACTTGGAGAATTTAGCATACAGGCGATGCTCTCTAAGTTTCATCAATACCAACCTAAGATGTTCTACGTGCTCTTCTTCGTTCTTCGAGTAGATGAGAATGTCATCAAGATAAACTACACCAAAGTTATCTAGGTACTCCATGAAGATCGAATTCATCAAGCGCAAGAATGTGGCGGGGGCATTGGTTAAACCGAAGGACATAACGGTGTACTCATAAAGACCATAATGAGTAGTGAAAGCCGTTTTGGGAATGTCCTCGTTTCTGATTTTGATTTGATGATAACCTAATCTCAAATCCATCTTGGAGAAGACAGAGGATCCAGCAAGTTGATCATAAAGATCATTGATCCTGGGCAGTGGGTACTTGTTCTTTATCGTCGCTAGATTTAGCGGGTGATAGTCTACGCACATCCTTTCTGTTCCATCTTTCTTCGTTACGAACAGAACGGGGCAACCCCATGGCGATGAGCTAGGGCGGATGAAGCCTTTTGCCAACAAAGCTTCCAGTTGGGTTTTAAACTCAGCTAACTCCCGTGGGGCCATTTTATATGGGCGTCTGGAAATTGGGGCGGTTCCTGGGGCAAGATCTACAATGAATTCTACACATCTGGCGGGTGGCTAGGTTTAAGGAGTTGGGTTACTCGGTAGTTTCCTAGAGGGTGACCATGGCTTACTAGGGGCTACAACAGATATTTCAGAGTAGCAAAGTACCCCAACACGATGGTTAGTGTGGTTCTTCTTGCTAGAAGACATCTAAAGTGGGAGGAAGAGCTGCAAATGAATCACTAAAGGTTTCTAGAACAAAACCTACAACAAACTCTATGGAACTGTCGGGAATGCCACCTAACAAATCTTCTGGAAAGACATCCGAAAAAGATAGAAGGATTTGGCCAATGCATCAGATTATGAAGAAACCTGGAATGACTCGGATAGCATAACGGCTGTAATTGAAAGAAAGCAATTTTCTTTCAATGTAGATACAGCACTTACATAATACGATGTAAGAAATCAGCATTACAACAACGCTAGGAAACCGGACACAACTTTCCTACGGCTACAAGGAAGCAATCAACGAGATGTTCTAGTAAGACATAGATGAGCCTAGTCCTATCTTCCCGTATAAAAGATGAGGGTGACTCAGAACTCAGAACGATGAGGGTAAGGAGAAAAAGAAGCCTTACGTTGTTCCCTTATATACCCAGAGTAACTATATAACTATAGAAAGCTAGACTCGACTTCGGCCAAGGCTGATAATCCTACAGTCAGTCCTGCTCTGATACCAAGTCTGTCGGGACCCGGGGTTAGCGTATGCAAGTCCCGCTACGACATAGTCATATGGAGAGCCGAGAACCGTACCCACTTGTCTAAGCACACAAGGCCAAGCACAGAACGTTCTCGGAAAGCATCGTACGTGAGGGGCATCCCATCCAGGCCGGATGATCATCTGAGATGGGTCCTCATCGTCTGCACACAAGTCTAATGATATGGCTGATGAACTCCCATATTCGCAGACAAGTCACCTCAACCATACTATCGACTATCTCATAACTCTTACATAGACTTACTCCAGCCCGATCACTTAGTCGGGGTATAGGGCGGGCTCGATCATACATCAAAGTGTGCACGAGACAGAGTCTCGAACAATTGCATCGCGATGCCCCAATCTGCGCACATCTAAGGGCCACTTGGTGTATAAAAGACCGCCAGCCAGATCACAACTAAGGTCTCGAAAACCCATACTAAGACATGCATGTTATAAACATACATGCAGCACACATGTCTAGTATGAACAGTAGGTATCATTGCAATTCTCTACAAAGTATATACTTTATTGATAACTCTTACAGAGTGCACACAGAGATCACAAGTCTGTGATCCAACATTACATCAAACATGCGGAAGCAAAGTAGGTCTGAGTACAGACAAGTTTAGAAAATGGCTTAGAGAATCCTTATCTAAAACAAGCCCTTCCACGAGGGACCAGTCGTCTGACTGGGACTACACTAGCTTGATCAGTCGTCGAGCTCCAGGAAGATTCCACCTTCGGGGTCAGGGGGTTCATCGAAAACTTAGAATAAGCAAACGTGAGTACAAAGTCATACTCAGCAAGACTTACGTAGGAACTATACTACTCATGCACATGTATCAAGGTAAAAGGGAGGTGGGGTTCAAATGCAGAAGTGCCAGCTTTGACTTGGCTAGTCCTGAACTACGAGTACCAGACTTGAGGTAAGAAGCGTACACGAGTCCACTATATCTCTTCAACCAATTACACCACTATGGTGCCTTCCTCGACTTCCCCACGAGAAGGCACGCCATAGCACTCACGCTTATCTTGGCAAGTTTTATAAGTATCCAGTTCAAGTTGTCTAATAATCAAGCTAAGCTTTCCAAGCAGTCCTTAACCGCGGACGCGGCTATTCGAATAGTTGTGTTAACCCTGCAGGGGTGTACCGCTACACACACGTGTCATCATTTACCGCCTTTTGCGTGTCACCGTTCAAGAGGTGACAGCGAGGATGCCACCACAACACTTCGCCCGCAGCTCCGTTCCAGTCCAGAGAGTCGCCTATCTGAGGGGGATCCGTATGGAAGTCCGGCCGAGGTTCCAGTACAGCCTCAAACGATGTGTGCAGGGTCCCAAGCCGGTCTTGAAAAGCCGTTCATCCACTTCGCAGACCGTGCCACAGCCCTACCAATACTCCGAACTACTGCGACTTCTGGGGTTCAAACGGGGTGAGGTACTAGGATGAGAGGGGTCAGTGAGCCAAATGTGTGGTTGTACTCTTCTTCTTGGATAACCACACAAGAACTCGGACTTAAGGCGGTGTTCAACGAGACAACCCACTGTGTACTCCTACACAGCCTCTCATTGTTCACCTTGTATTAGGGTAGATTCACCAACACATTTCCACCATCATCAACATGATCACTACCATCCCGACTCACAAAAGAGTAGCCTCATTGTAAACTCTAAGCATGCAATGATCAGTAACAGTTGCAGGGGCCACATGATATCAATCAACTCCTATGTCAGCTAGGATTGTGGTCTGCTTACTACTGTGACAAGATGATCGGTCATGCATCGGATATGGGTTCAACTATGCGGTAGAATCGATACAAGGTGATCTCCTAAACATGCATAAGCGAGACTGAGAGGGAATTGGGATTTTATAGACATGATCAATGGGGGTTTTCTTGCCTTGCTGACGAGGTTCAGTCACGGGGTCTTCAGCGAAGGGGGTGATCTCGGGTTCCGGCTCCACTTCTATCAGCAACATGACAATCATAGGATCAACATAATGTACAATGCACAATCACATGAATAAGATTGTAATGGTGATGTTCATGGTACTGATGTGTTGAGAATTTCATTTAAAAGGAGTATATTGCATTTGAGTTGCAAATTCAAACTCCGTTTGATTTATCGATGAATTTCAAATGCATTTGAATGCATGAAAGTTCATTTGAAAAGGTTGATCATGAAGTGATGTTGTAAAGGTGAGGTAAAGCCTCTGATGTGTGGATGAATCCATCTAATAAAAGTGTGTTGCAAAATAATTTGCAAATTCACTCCAAATTTGAATTCAAATTAAAGCCATATGGATTTTTGCCACTGTTCACCCAATTTAAATTGGTCAAACATACAAAAAAAGTCCATATTCATAATCCTTGTATTTTTCTGATAATATTAAACATATTATTTGTCCAATTTGGAGTTAAAATGAATTAATTATGAATTTCCAAAGATTTAGCTATTTTCTGGAATTTCTGGAATATTTTTAATCGATTTAATTATTTATGGCGTCATGCTGACACAGGGCTGACGTGTGGGGGGGCTGACGTGTGGGTCCGGCTTGTCAGTGTCACATGGTTTTAATCCCCTCTGTTTAAATTAACAGAGGGGTTAGGGGGTTGGGGGCCCCACCTGTCATTGACCTGGGGTCAATTAACAGGGGGGCTTAGCCCCTAATGACAGCCACGTCGGCACCTCGCCGGCAGCGACCTCTGCACACGGCGAAGGCGCGCCGGGATGGCCCAAACGGCCACGGGGGAAGCCACGAAGGGCACCAGTGCGTGCCCGTGCTCGTGTGCATCACGCAAAGCACGCGGGGGTCGCTGGGAGGCTCCATGACGACGACGTCTTCAAAGGTGGCGGCGGCCGGAGCCACTGGATCGACGAGCTCGTCGTCCAGGGAACGAGGAGAGAAACGGGGAGGGGGAAATCGATCGCACGCTCACCCTGAACGCATTGACAAGCTCGACGGGGCCGGAGGGAGCGAGACGGTGTCAAATTCGGCAGCGGAAGCTTGCGGTTCCGGCGAGGAGAAGACGAAGGGTATGGCGTGCTCCGGGTTCCCGGGGCCGATTCCTCTGGCACGGATATGAAGACGACGTCGAGGAGTGCGTTGGACAAGTCTGCTGGGTTCAAGGAGCTCTCTGGCCGCGCATGCTCATGGTGGAGTGCTCCGGTGCGCTCGGGTGGCGACGAAAATGGCGAGGGAGAGAAGGGGAGAAGCTCTGGAGGAGGGGGTCAAAGGCGGACGACGTCTCAAGCGTCGTCGTGGCACGTCTAGGAGGCTCGGGGGGGCACCTGGAGGCCAGGGCATCGCGGTGGCGGTCGCCGGCTGGGGCATGCTCGAAAGCGAGCTGCTTCGGCCTGCGGGGAGGAAGACAACACGGGGGTAGTTGGCTTGGGCCGGGTGCATCTAGTTGGGCCCGAGGCCAGTGAGGTTTGGGTTGCTTTCTTTTATTCCTTTTCTTCTCTGCTTTTCTTTTCTGCAATTTTGTTTAGCTTAGCAAATAAATAGCTAGGCATTTTTAAAAGTGTTTAAACTTTTTATATGGCCTCATATTATATTAGACTAGCCACTTATAAAGTTTGGCACTTTTTAAAAATCAAATCATTTGAACTTTAATTCAAATGGGGGTTTAAATTTAATTACATGCTCCTGTTTGAATATTTGAAAAATCTATGTCAGAGCCCTCTGTTAGGTATGTGCTAGGGTTAGCTAGTACCTTTGCATCATGTCAAAATTTCAAAAAGAAAATCAAAAATGGGGAATAGAAAAGCCCTGAGAAATTAAATCAAATGGCCAGATAAAAATCTTTTTCCAAAAATCATTTGAACATTTGGAAAATTCCTATAAATGGTGCTGATCATTTTAAAAATGGTTTGGGAGCAATCCCATGCTCATGGAATTTTCTAATATTCAAACAGTGGCTTTGGAAATTAAATAAACCCCTATTTGATTTAAAATTCAAATGTTTTGAATTTTAAAAGTGCTCAAATTTTATAAGTGGTTAACTCTATATATATTGAGGCCACATAAAAATTTGTAGCATTTTAGAAAATGTCTAGCTATTTTTTTAGCTAAGACAAAACAATTACAGAAAAGAAAAGGAAACAGAAAATAGCAAACCTACCTGGCGCCTGGGCGAGGCCCAACTACCTTGGCCCAGTCCAGCCCGCTGGACCCCTCCCTTGTCTTCTACCTCCCCACGCCCCGAAGCTGCTCGGTGGAATGCATGCAGCATGCCACCGTGCCGCCGACGAGCTCATCGCCACCTCCTGCTTCCCCCGTCCACGTCCCGGCGTCTGGACATGTCCTAATGCGTCGTGGACCACTTCCCCCTCTCCCTGTTCTCTCCAGTGTCCTCTCTCGCCGGATTTCATCGCCGCCCGAACACTGCCGTCGCCATTGCTCCGAGAAGACGTGGCCAGTGACCTCCTCGGGCCCCTCCGTGATGTCCGTCGTCTTCGCCGTCGTCGTCTACGCCGAGGTGCAGAAGGAATCAAGCCCATGTGCCCCGTAGCCTCCGCCCCCTTCGTCGTCTTCGCCGCCGGCCGCCGGAGGCTGCAGTGAAATTGCGCCACCACCAGAGCCTCCCCGCCCCTGCCGTTTGCTCCATCGCGCTCCTAGTGAGCCGCTGATCTTTTCCCCCAACCTATTTCAGCCCCGCTCTTCCTCTAAGCACGACCGCCATGGGAGCCGAGCTCCGTCGCCGCCATGGATGACCTAGAGCTTGCTCCCGTGCTCCAGCGCCTCCCCCTTCTAGCCTACAGTACTCCAGGTACTCGCAGCAATCCAACACGCCAAGCCCCGGTCCAAATGGCGCTCCAGAGAGCGATTCCGATGTCGCCGGACTTTTGTTTCCGCCAATGTCGTCGCCGGCGTCGCTCCTGTGCTCCCCGGTGACGCTGTCGTGCCCTGGGTGAAGCGCGCAAGCACGTAGAGTCGTTTGGTGGTCGCGGCGCGCCGTTTGGTCGCCGGAGTCGTCGTCCAGTGGATCGCCGCCGCGTCGGGTGTCGCCGTCAACATGTCGCCGGCAGCGCTGACGTGGTCGTGGTTAAGTTAACCACTAATCCCCCCCCCCCGTTAGCCACTGACAGTGGGGCCCTTAGCCCCCTAATCCCTGGTTAGTTTAAAACTAACCGGGTTAGTTAACCAGTGAGGCTGACCAGTGGGACCCCCTTGTCAGGCCAGCCCTTGCGTCAGCATGACGTCACCCTGACGCAATAAATCAAATTCCAGAATTTAGAAAAGATTTAAAGAATTCAGAAAATTCAGAAATTCCAAAAATTACCCCAAACTTTGGAAATTCATAGAAAATTCATATTAACTCCAAATTGGACAAATAATATATGAAAAATGATCAGGAGAAAATTATCTTTCCAAATATGCAACTTTCAACTCTGTTTGAGTTGAATTTAAAATGGGACCAGTAGCATATGTCATTTGGTTTATTTGAATTTAATTCAAATTCAAATCAATTGATCTTGCAACTTGGACCATGGAATTAAGCTACAATTTAACCACACTTCAGGGGCATATCATACACATTTGAAAATACTTCAAGATGATCAAACTATATCACATACAACTTGGCTAAGTTGAATTCAAATGTGGATTTTGAATTTGCATTTCAAATGCAATATACTCCACTTAAATGGAATTGCCTCACACATCAAAACTTATACTTCAAGTTTCAACATTCTTTCATGTGCTTGAGCATTGCATTCATATTGATTGCTACTTCGTGCTTTGTTTGTCGAGTAGAGGTGGAACCGGAGCAAGAGGTCACCCCCTTCGCTGAAGATCCAGAACCCGAACCTCGTCAGCAAGGCAAGCAAACCCCCATTGATCATGTCGATAAAATCCCACTTCCCTCTCATGTCTCGCTTATGCATTGTTTAGGATGATCACCATGATAACGTTTCTATCGCATAGTTGAACCCATGTCCTTTGCATGACCTATCATCTTGTCACAGTAGTAAGCAAACCACAATCCTAGCAGATGTAGGAATTGGTTGATATCATGTGGCCCCTGCAAATGTTATCGCTTATTGCATGCTTAGTATGATACCATGATGTTACTGTGATGTGAGTCGGGATGATGATAAACATGGTGTTGATGAAAGTGAAACGTGTTGGTGAATCCACCCTAATACAAGGTGAACGATGAGAGGCTGTGTAGGAGTACACAGTGGGTTGTCTCGTTGAACACCGCCCTAATACGAGTTCTTGTTTGGTGATCCAAGATGAAGAGTACAACCACACATTGGGCTCACTGACCCCTCTCGGCTTACTAACTCATCCCCTTCGATGTCCAGATGTCGCAGTAGTTCGGATTTCTGTAGGTATTGTGGCCTGGTAGCCAAGTGAGAGAACGGCTCATCCGAGACCGGCTTTCGCACCACGCACACATCGTCTGGGTCCACTTCGGTAAACCGGCCGGGTTCACTATAGTGGCAGACAACCCAGATAGGCGGCTTTCATGGACTAGATCGGCTATGAGGTAACGGTTGTGGTGGCATCCTCGCTGTCATCTCTTGAACGGTGACACGCAAAAGGCGGTAACTGATGGCATGTGTGTGTAGCGGTACACCCCTGCAGGGTTAACAAAACTATTCGAATAGCCGCGTCCGCGGTTATGGACTGCTTGGAAAGCTTAGCTTGATTATTAGATAACTTGAACTGGATACTTCTAAAATACACCAAGATAAGCGTGAGTGCTATGGTGTGCTTCTCGTGGGGAAGTCGAGGAAGTAACCATAGTGGTGTAATTGGTTGAAGAGACATAGTGGACTCGTGTACGCTTCTTACCTCAAAAGTCTGGTACTCGTAGTTCAGGACTAGCCAAGTCAAAGCTGGCACTTTTGCAAGTGAAACCCCACCTCCCTTTACCTTGATACATATGCATGAGTAGTATAGCTCCTATGTAAGTCTTGCTGAGTACGATTTTGTACTCACGTTTGCTTAATCTATGTTTTAGATGAACCCACCGACCCCGATGGTGACTTTTACCCAAAGCTTGAAGAATGAAGACTCAGACCAAGACCAAGCTAGTGTAGTCCCAGTCAGACGACTGGTTCCCTCGTGGAGGACTTGTTTTTAGATAAGGCTTCTCTAAGCCATTTGTTAAACTTGTCTGTACTCAGACCTAATTACTTCCGCTTGTCTGTTGTAATGTTGGATCACATGCTTGTGATCTCTGTGTGCACTCTATAAGAGTTATTAATAAAGATATATACTTTGTAGAGAATTGCAATGATACCTGCTGTTCATACAAGGCATGTGTGCTGCGTGTATGTTTATAACATGCATGTCTTAGTATGGGTTTTCGAGACCTTAGTTGTGATCTGGCTGGTGGTCTTTTATACACCAAGTGGCCCTTAGATGTGCGCAGCTTGGGGCATCGCGATGCGATTGTTCGAGACTCTGTCTCGTGCACACTTTGATGTATGATCGAGCCCGCCCTAGACCCCGACTAAGTGATCGGGCTGGAGTAAGTCTATGTAAGGGTTATAATACAATCGATAGTATGGTTGAGGCGACTTGTCTATGAGTATGGGAGTTCACCACCCATATCATTTAGACTTGTGTGCGGACGATGAGGACCCATTTCAGTTGATCATCCAGCCTGGATGGGACGCCCCTCACGTTCGATGCTTTCGAGAACGTTCTGTCCTTGGCCTTGTCTGCTTAGACAAGTGGGTACGGTTCTCGGCTCTCCATATGATTGTGTTGTAGCGAGGCTTGCATACGCTAACCCCGGGTCCCGACAGACTTGGTATCAGAGCAGGACTGACTGTAGGACTAGTAGCCTTGGCCGAAGTTGAGTCTAGCTTGCTATAGTTATATAGTTACTCTGGGTATATAAGGGAACAACGTAAGGCTTCTTTTTTTTCTCCTTACCCCCTTCGTTCTGAGTTCTGAGTCATCCTTACCTTTTCTACGGGAAGATAGGACTAGGCTCTCCTCTGTCTGATTAGAACATCTCGTTGATTGCTTCCTTATAGCCGTAGGAAAGTTGTGTCCGGTTTCCTAACATTGTTGTAATGCTGATTTCTTACATCGTATTATGTAAGTGCTGCATCTACATTGAAAGAAAATTGTTTTCTTGCAATTACAGCCGTTATGCTGTCCGAGTCATTCCAGGTTTCTTCATAATCTGATGCATTTGCAAAATCCTTCCCTCCCTTTCGGTTGTCCTTTTAGAAGACTTCTAGGTGGAATGCCCGACAGTTCCTTAGAGTTTGATGTAGGTTTTCTTCTCGAAACCTATAGTGTTTCAATTGCAACTCTTGCTCCCACTTTAGATGTCTTCTAGCCAGAAGAACCACACTAACCATCGTGTCGGGGTACTTTACTACTCTGACATATCTGTTGTAGCCCTAGTAAGCCATGGCCATCCTCAGGAAAACCATCCAGAGATCCAACCCCTTAAACCTAGTCCCCGACAGGTGTGTAGAGTTTATAGTGGATCTTGTTCCAGGAACCTCACCAATTTTCAAACGCCCATACAAAATGGCCCCACATGAGTTAGCTGAGCTAAAAACCCAACTTGATGCTTCGTTGGCAAAAGGCTTCATCCGCCCTAGCTCATCGCCATGGGGTTGCCCCGTTCTGTTCGTAACGAAGAAAGATGGAACAGAAAGGATGTGCGTAGACTATCGCCCGCTAAATTTAGCGACGATAAAGAACAAGTACCCACTGCCCAGGATTAATGATCTGCATGATCAACTTGCAGGATCCTCTGTCTTCTCCAAGATGGATTAGAGATTAGGTTATCATCAAATCAAAATCCGAAACGAAGACATTCCCAAAAAGGCTTTTACTACTCGTTATGGTCTTTACGAGTACACCGTCATGTCCTTTGGTTTAACCAATGCCCCCGCCATTTTCTCACGCATGATGAACTCGATCTTCATGGAGTATTTGGACCAGTTCGTCGTGGTTTACCTCGATGAAATCCTTATATACTCGAAGAACGAAGAAGAACATGCCGAACACCTAAGGCTGGTATTGATGAAACTTAGAGAGCATCGCCTGTATGCTAAATTCTCCAATTGTGAATTTTGGCTACCAGAAGTGACCTACTTAGGCCACGCGATTTCTGCAAAAGGCATTGTTGTGAATCCCGAGAGAGTTCAGGCCGTCCTTGACTGGACTCCACCTGAATCGGTTAAGCAAGTTAGGAGTTTTCTTGGCTTAGCAAGCTATTGCCGTCGCTTCGTCGAGAACTTTTCTAAAGTTGCAAAGCCTCTAACTGAACTCCTCAAGAAAGATAAGAAATTCTTATGGACTCCCAAGTGCGAGGAAAGCTTTCAAGAGCTAAAAAGAAGATTGACTTCTGCACCCGTACTTGCACCTCCAGACACCAAAAAGGATTTCGAGATCTATTGTGACGCATCACGGCAAGGGTTAGGATGCATACTTCTGCAAGATCGACATGTGGTAGCTTATGCTTCACGCCAGTTGCGTCCACATGAAGAAAACTATCCTACCCATGATCTTGAACTCGCTGCCGTAGTTCATGCCCTAACAACTTGGCGACATTACCTCCTTGGTAACCGTTGCAAGATTTATTCTGACCACCAAAGCCTCAAATATATTTTCACCCAGCCAGATCTTAATCTCAGGCAAAGACGCTGGATTGAGTTGATAAAAGATTACGACGTAGCAATTTCTTACACCCCAGGCAAAGCCAATGTCATGGCTGATGCACTAAGTCGTAAGTCGTACTGTAACAACCTCATGTTACAGCAGTATCAACCACTTCTTCATGAGGACTTTCGCAAGCTCAACCTTGGGATTGTTCCTCATGGCTATCTTTCAACCTTGGTGGCGAAACCAACTCTTGAGGATCAAATTATAGTTGCCCAAAGGCGTGCATGAGGTGTTCGCCGGATCAAGGAGAACATTGCTAGCGGAGTTGCTAAATGTTTCTCCACAGATAGCAAAGGAACGGTATTCTTTGAAAATCGTTTAGTAGTACCTAAGAATAAGGAACTAAGGCAACTCATCCTCAAAGAAGCCCATGACACACCCCTCTCGATTCATCCCGGTAGCACAAAATTGTACCGAGATCTATGCCAGAGATTTTGGTGGACTAGGATGAAGAGAGACATTGCTCACTTTGTTGCTGAATGTGATGTTTGTCGTTGCATTAAGGCAGAACATCAAAGACCTGCTGGTACACTTCAACCTTTGTCTATTCCCGAGTGGAATTGGGACAAAGTCGGTATGGATTTCATCACCGGCTTTCCAAGAACCCAGAAAGGAAACAATGCCATCTTCGTTGTCATAGATAGGCTTTCCAAAGTTGCTCACTTCCTTCCGGTTCGCGAGTCTATAACTGCTAGTTAGTTAGCGGACTTGTACATCTCCAGAATTGTATCACTTCATGGTGTTCCTTTGGAAATCAATTCTGATCGTGGTAGCCTTTTCACCTCTAGATTTTGGGGAAGCTTTCAGAATGCTATGGGAACTCATCTCTCCTTTAGTACAGCTTTCCATCCTCAGTCTAGCGGTCAAGTCGAAAGGGTTAACCAAATTCTTGAAGACATGCTCAGAGCTTGTGTTATCTCATTCGGAAAGAATTGGGAGAATTCTCTTCCATTTGCCGAATTTGCTTATAACAATAGTTTTCAATCTAGTCTGAACATGGCTCCTTTTGAACTCCTTTATGGACGACGATGTCGAACACCACTAAACTGGTCTGAAACCGGTGAAAGACAATTCTTTGGACCGGATACGATCAAGGAAGCAGAAGAGCAAGTTCGTATTGTTCGTGATCAATTGAAAGCAGCCCAGTCTCGTCAGAAAAGCTACTATGATCGTCATCATAGGCAAGAGAGCTACAATCTGGATGAGAAGGCTTACCTCCGGGTTACTCCTCTGAAAGGAACCCAAAGATTCGGTATCAAAGGCAAGTTGGCCCCACGTTACATCGGACCTTTCCGCATTATTGCTAAACGTGGAGAAGTTGCCTACCAACTTGAACTACCTCCGCACCTCTCCCGAGTACATGATGTATTCCATGTGTCCCAACTCAGGCGTTGCTTCAAGGACCCCATCCGCGAAGTCGACCATGAAGCGCTTGATCTCCAGGATGACCTTTCTTATCGAGAATACCCCGTTCGTATTCTTGATTCCGCAGAGCGTGTCACTCGTCGTCAGAAGATTAGTTTCTAAAAGTGCAATGGTCACACCACTCTGAAAGAGAAGCTACGTGGGAAAGAGAAGACCGTCTCCTTACCGAGTACCCCTCCTTCCTCCCGCAGACTTCTGAATCTCGGGACGAGATTCTTTTGAGTGGGGGCGAGTTGTCAGAGCCCTCTGTTAGGTATGTGCTAGGGTTAGCTAGTACCTTTGCATCATGTCAAAATTTCAAAAAGAAAATCAAAAATGGGGAATAGAAATGCCCTGAGAAATTAAATCAAATGGCCAGATAAAAATCTTTTTCCAAAAATCATTTGAACATTTGGAAAATTCCTATAAATGGTGCTGATCATTTTAAAAATGGTTTGGGAGCAATCCCATGCTCATGGAATTTTCTAATATTCAAACAGTGGCTTTGGAAATTAAATAAACCCCTATTTGATTTAAAATTCAAATGTTTTGAATTTTAAAAGTGCTCAAATTTTATAAGTGGTTAACTCTATATATATTGAGGCCACATAAAAATTTGTAGCATTTTAGAAAATGTCTAGCTATTTTTTTAGCTAAGACAAAACAATTACAGAAAAGAAAAGGAAACAGAAAATAGCAAACCTACCTGGCGCCTGGGCGAGGCCCAACTACCTTGGCCCAGTCCAGCCCGCTGGACCCCTCCCTTGTCTTCTACCTCCCCACGCCCCGAAGCTGCTCGGTGGAATGCATGCAGCATGCCACCGTGCCGCCGACGAGCTCATCGCCACCTCCTGCTTCCCCCGTCCACGTCCCGGCGTCTGGACATGTCCTAATGCGTCGTGGACCACTTCCCCCTCTCCCTGTTCTCTCCAGTGTCCTCTCTCGCCGGATTTCATCGCCGCCCGAACACTGCCGTCGCCATTGCTCCGAGAAGACGTGGCCAGTGACCTCCTCGGGCCCCTCCGTGATGTCCGTCGTCTTCGCCGTCGTCGTCTACGCCGAGGTGCAGAAGGAATCAAGCCCATGTGCCCCGTAGCCTCCGCCCCCTTCGTCGTCTTCGCCGCCGGCCGCCGGAGGCTGCAGTGAAATTGCGCCACCACCAGAGCCTCCCCGCCCCTGCCGTTTGCTCCATCGCGCTCCTAGTGAGCCGCTGATCTTTTCCCCCAACCTATTTCAGCCCCGCTCTTCCTCTAAGCACGACCGCCATGGGAGCCGAGCTCCGTCGCCGCCATGGATGACCTAGAGCTTGCTCCCGTGCTCCAGCGCCTCCCCCTTCTAGCCTACAGTACTCCAGGTACTCGCAGCAATCCAACACGCCAAGCCCCGGTCCAAATGGCGCTCCAGAGAGCGATTCCGATGTCGCCGGACTTCTGTTTCCGCCAACGTCGTCGCCGGCGTCGCTCATGTTCTCCCCGGTGACGCTGTCGTGCCCTGGGTGAAGCGCGCAAGCACGTAGAGTCGTTTGGTGGTCGCGGCGCGCCGTTTGGTCGCCGGAGTCGTCGTCCAATGGATCGCCGCCGCGTCGGGTGTCGCCGTCAACATGTCGCCGGCAGCGCTGACGTGGTCGTGGTTAAGTTAACCACTAATCCCCCCCCCCCCCCGTTAGCCACTGACAGTGGGGCCCTTAGCCCCCTAATCCCTGGTTAGTTTAAAACTAACCGGGTTAGTTAACCAGTGAGGCTGACCAGTGGGACCCCCTTGTCAGGCCAGCCCTTGCGTCAGCATGACGCCACCCTGACGCAATAAATCAAATTCCAGAATTTAGAAAAGATTTAAAGAATTCAGAAAATTCCAGAAATTCAAGAAATTACCCCAAACTTTGGAAATTCATAGAAAATTCATATTAACTCCAAATTGGACAAATAATATATGAAAAATGATAAGGAGAAAATTATCTTTCCAAATATGCAACTTTCAACTCTGTTTGAGTTGAATTTAAAATGGGACCAGTAGCATATGTCATTTGGTTTATTTGAATTTAATTCAAATTCAAATCAATTGATCTTGCAACTTGGACCATGGAATTAAGCTACAATTTAACCACACTTCAGGGGCATATCATACACATTTGAAAATACTTCAAGATGATCAAACTATATCACATACAACTTGGCTAAGTTGAATTCAAATGTGGATTTTGAATTTGCATTTCAAATGCAATATACTCCACTTAAATGGAATTGCCTCACACATCAAAACTTATACTTCAAGTTTCAACATTCTTTCATGTGCTTGAGCATTGCATTCATATTGATTGCTACTTCGTGCTTTGTTTGTCGAGTAGAGGTGGAACCGGAGCAAGAGGTCACCCCCTTCGCTGAAGATCCAGAACCCGAACCTCGTCAGCAAGGCAAGCAAACCCCCATTGATCATGTCGATAAAATCCCACTTCCCTCTCATGTCTCGCTTATGCATTGTTTAGGATGATCACCATGATAACGTTTCTATCGCATAGTTGAACCCATGTCCTTTGCATGACCTATCATCTTGTCACAGTAGTAAGCAAACCACAATCCTAGCAGATGTAGGAATTGGTTGATATCATGTGGCCCCTGCAAATGTTCTCGCTTATTGCATGCTTAGTATGATACCATGATGTTACTGTGATGTGAGTCGGGATGATGATAAACATGGTGTTGATGAAAGTGAAACGTGTTGGTGAATCCACCCTAATACAAGGTGAACGATGAGAGGCTGTGTAGGAGTACACAGTGGGTTGTCTCGTTGAACACCGCCCTAACACGAGTTCTTGTTTGGTGATCCAAGATGAAGAGTACAACCACACATTGGGCTCACTGACCCCTCTCGGCTTACTAACTCATCCCCTTCGATGTCCAGATGTCGCAGTAGTTCGGATTTCTGTAGGTATTGTGGCCTGGTAGCCAAGTGAGAGAACGGCTCATCCGAGACCGGCTTTCGCACCACGCACACATCGTCTGGGTCCACTTCGGTAAACCGGTCGGGTTCACTATAGTGGCAGACAACCCAGATAGGCGGCTTTCATGGACTAGATCGGCTATGAGGTAACGGTTGTGGTGGCATCCTCGCTGTCATCTCTTGAACGGTGACACGCAAAAGGCGGTAACTGATGGCACGTGTGTGTAGCGGTACACCCCTGCAGGGTTAACAAAACTATTCGAATAGCCGCGTCCGCGGTTATGGACTGCTTGGAAAGCTTAGCTTGATTATTAGATAACTTGAACTGGATACTTCTAAAATACACCAAGATAAGCGTGAGTGCTATGGTGTGCTTCTCGTGGGGAAGTCGAGGAAGTAACCATAGTGGTGTAATTGGTTGAAGAGACATAGTGGACTCGTGTACACTTCTTACCTCAAAAGTCTGGTACTCGTAGTTCAGGACTAGCCAAGTCAAAGCTGGCACTTCTGCAAGTGAAACCCCACCTCCCTTTACCTTGATACATATGCATGAGTAGTATAGCTCCTATGTAAGTCTTGCTGAGTACGATTTTGTACTCACGTTTGCTTAATCTATGTTTTAGATGAACCCACCGACCCCGATGGTGACTTTTACCCGAAGCTTGAAGAATGAAGACTCAGACCAAGACCAAGCTAGTGTAGTCCCAGTCAGACGACTGGTTCCCTCGTGGAGGGTTTGTTTTTAGATAAGGCTTCTCTAAGCCATTTGTTAAACTTGTCTGTACTCAGACCTACTTGCTTCCGCTTGTCTGTTGTAATGTTGGATCACATGCTTGTGATCTCTGTGTGCACTCTGTAAGAGTTATTAATAAAGATATATACTTTGTAGAGAATTGCAATGATACCTGCTATTCATACAAGGCATGTGTGATGCGTGTATGTTTATAACATGCATGTCTTAGTATGGGTTTTCGAGACCTTAGTTGTGATCTGGCTGGCGGTCTTTTATACACCAAGTGGCCCTTAGATGTGCGCAGCTTGGGGCATCGCGATGCGATTGTTCGAGACTCTGTCTCGTGCACACTTTGATGTATGATCGAGCCCGCCCTAGACCCCGACTAAGTGATCGGGCTGGAGTAAGTCTATGTAAGGGTTATAATACAATCGATAGTATGGTTGAGGCGACTTGTCTATGAGTATGGGAGTTCACCACCCACATCATTCAGACTTGTGTCCAGACGATGAGGACCCATTTCAGTTGATCATTCGGCCTGGATGGGACGCCCCTCACGTTCGATGCTTTCAAGAACGTTCTGTGCTTGGCCTTGTCTGCTTAGACAAGTGGGTACGGTTCTCGGCTCTCCATATGATTGTGTTGTAGCGAGGCTTGCATACGCTAACACCGGGTCCCGACAATCTATGAGCATGGGGTTGGTCCCACATCACTTGATATGTGATAACACTCATTTATAAGACTTTTCAAAAATGCAAAAGGAATTTTTGGAGCAACTTTTTATCTTGCCATTTGAATTAAATTCATCTGGGGGGTGTTCTCTCTCCCATTTTGATTTCTTTTGAATTTTTTTAACATGATGCAAAGGGACTTGCTATTCCTAGCACATACCTAACTTGGGGTTGTGACACCGGCGCCGTCCATCGCCGCCGTGGTCGCCCCGCCATCCCCTGGCCGCGCATCCCCCGCACACGCACGCGCTCGTCCGCGCTCACCGCCTGCTGGCCGCGCTCTAGCCACGGTAGTATCGCCCTCCTGGCCGCCCACCCAGTACATAGCAGTTGTGGCAGCGCTGCTACTCTGCTTGCTAAAGTTGTGTTGCTGCTTGCTGCTACTCTTGATGTTTGAACTGCTGCTATCTACCACTTTTAACAGTAGCAAAACAGGAACAAAACACATCCTAGTATAACAAAAACTTATATGACCAGAAATTGGATGTAACAAGATCCAAATTGTTCCATTAGACCAACTCGATTTGAGGCATAAATTAAATCCTATGAAAATGAAAAAATGCACTTTTCTGTTATCTGCTATTGATGTTGCTGCTAAAACTACTGTTGTACCACTTTTTGCAGCAGCAGAACAGCAACAAATTACATCCTATAATATGTGAAAATGATATGAATGGATAATAGAGGTATCAAGCTTTGATTAGTTCCATTGGCCCAACTTCAAAAAATGCAGGGACTATATGCTATAAAAATCGGAAAAACTAGATTTCTATTATCAGAGAATAGCTATGCCACCATTGCTAGTTTAGAGCAATTAGCACACATGCTACCTGACTTTGTCATGGCATCAAATGATATGGCATGAGAGTACACATAATACAGAGCCAGACGTATGTTGAAAGCATCTCAATTAGACATATGGATAAATGGCAATCATGAAGCAAAATTCATATCTTTTAACAGTTTCTGAAACTGACATCATGTAGGACTTTTCCAGCAAAGTTTTAATTAGGCAAGTGAACTCTAATATGAATGAAACTTGTACCAGCTTGTACATCATATAAAATTGTTCAAAGTTGATGTTGGGCACAAAATCATAGGAGGTATAGAGCTCTAGTTATAACCTGGTGAAAACAGCAAAGTATTTATAAAAAAGGATTCCCAGACTTAGTGAAATTCATAGGAATCCTAAATGGGGGCAATGACAAACGGGCCCCGCCTTGACCCTATTGACCAGTCCACCTTGACTGGTCAACTTTCGACTGAACCCCATTGGCCCCACATGTCATTGGTTGTGGCTGGCTCAGCCTGAGTATAAAAGTATTTGCTATTTTTAATATGAATTAAAATATCCCAAAATTCTACAAATTCAATTATACCGCAAAAAAAACTTTAGAAAATTATATAAAATTAATCGTTGCTCAGATGAAAATAGTTTCTATATGAAAGTTGATCAAAAAAATACATCGGATACGAATACTCTATCCGTATGTCCACCACCCCCCGTCCAACATACCGAATGTGGACCATTCCCCCCTCCCCTCCGGTGAATCCGACCGGTAATTCCCGGTGCCGGTAAAACTTTCCGGATGAAAATGTTCTGAATATGAAAGTTGTTCTGGATAGATCAACGAGCACGGATACACTATCCACATGCCAGACAGATGTCTCTAACACTGCAGACATGGAACCTTCCCCCTCCGTATCATCTGTCCGGTAATCAACCGGTACTGATGAATCATCCCCGGATAATTTCCCGCTCCGAGCAAAGCACCTTGCACTGCGATAGAACATCGTTAATCATGCTTCTGCCATGTCTTGTATTTGTGTTGTTATTATTGCTGTGTATTTATTGTTTCTCCCCCCTTATTCTCCGGTAGACCTCGACACTGCCGCCGACGACCTCGTTGCCGAGTAAACCTACTACGTCGACGACCGTACCGCTACTACCGAGCTTCCAGGCAAGCAGAGCCATTTTCCTTCCCCAGATATCGCCTATCTTTTCCGTACATTTCTTGCACTAGGCATTGTTACTGCTGGTGCTACGTTGCTTACCTATTAAATTGCATAGCCTGTCATTGTCGCCGCTTGATGTACCTTTCCTTGTCCTATGTTGCCTTATAAATATATATAATATTCAGCAGTAAACCCTGCGCATTGTTAGCTAGGTTTAGAATAGCGGGCCGTGATCACTCTCGTGAGTGAACGCGGATTAAAAAATATTATAACTGCAACAGGTACAGATCAATGCAGACGCCCTAAGGAACCTACAACGGCGAGACTCTCCGAGTCTCTTAAAGTTTGACTTACGAGTGGATGGACTCGTATTTCACTCTCGTCGCTAGCTCGGTAGCGTAGCATCACCGGGATGATACGAGGATATTCCTATTTAGTTCGTTCCGCTGATGTCTCGGTCGAACCTCTTCAAGTGTACCATCGAGGGTGATTCCTCCTGGTTTCACTTGATGGTAGGCACTCGAATCAACTGGTGTCCTTAAAGGTAAGGAGTCGGGTGACCCAACGGTACCCGCATAGGGATTGTATCGGGACGACAGGACAGGTGGATACCATCGTGGGCCTGGTCCTTTCTCATTGGCCGTGAGATAACCTGTAGTACGAAAGTCGAGCTCTTCCAAGAGCACACGCGGGATTAGGTAAGGAGACGGTTCACCTTGTTGGTAACCGCAAGAGTTGGTGGGACGACAGGGAAGGCACCGATGTACTGGTGGTCCTGGCTGTTGTCGTTGTTCGCGACTCACCCGAATAGGGGCAACGATAACGGTTGTCGCGACAGAAAATAATAAAATGCTTAACAGTTTAGGTGGATGACTTGAGAGGCCGCAAAGGCCTGTACGCACTACCTTCACGTGGGATTACGGTGTGGGCCCTCCGCGTTGTGGTCTCGTTCGAAAGCTCTGAAAGACGTCCAGTTCAGCATTGTGACCGGGACTGATCGTCACCTATGGTGTACGGATCTCCCGCCTCACACCGACCCGGAGAGAGAGGGGTGATAGGCCCATGACCCCCTTGCCCTTAGGGCTGTAGACCGGCGGGGACCTCTCTGATGAGTCATAGGATGGGCATCGACGTGTCGGATAGCCTCGGTGGGGCATTCCCTAACAAGGTGTACGCCACCCTGGAGATCCGAGCGTGCAGGCTGAACAGTAGTGCACCCCTGCAGGGAGTTTAATCTATACAAATAGCCAAGTCCACGGTAACAGGACGCTTTATGCTGAAGGCAGAGCCTACTACTACAAACTACTACTATTATACAATGTTGCAGCAACTTCTACTGCATTGTTACTTTATGCTTTATATGAACTGTTGGCTATTCTCTTCTCATGCTGCAAGACTCGTCGGAAGATGCTAGTCTTCGTTAGGCCTAGCTTCTCTTCCTTATTCTGGTTTTTTGCCTTTCAGTCCACTATATATAGCCTCCCCTTTCCATTTGATACCAATGCATAAATGCTTAGTAGCGGACGTAAGACTCGCAGGTATGCTAGATACTCACCCTTGCTTTATTTCCTCCTTTTTGTTTTGCTTGATTGGCCGCTGCAGTCGACGTTGGAGCCCAGGAGAAGGAGATCCCCGATGCCTTCTACGACGCCGAGTTCCCCGTTGACCAGGAGTAGTTTGGAGGTTCCCAGGCAGGAGGCCTCGCCTTTTAGATCTGTTGTTATTTGTGCTAGCCTTCTTAAGGCAGATCATGTGTACCTTGTGTCTGTACTCAGATACTATTGATTCCGCTAACTTTGTGTTCTCGAGCTGTGTATTCGAGCCCTCGTGGCCCCTGGCTTGTATTAAACAGCTTGTATTATTTTATTTGTAGAGTTGTGTTGTGATATCTCATCGTGAGTCCCTGATCTCGATCGTGTACCTTGCGTGTATGATTACTGTACACGGTCTGATTTTGGGGGCGTCACACGGGCGAATCTCCTCTCCGTGCCTACTACCAAGGGAGGAAGCAGAGGCTTTGCTTCCATGGGCGACCATGGCACATTGAGAGTTCAAAATTGACCGATTTGAATTTTTAGGAAAATGATACAGTTGGAATAATAAAAACATATAAATGGTCATTCATACAAAAAATACATCACATGTGAACGATTATGTACCTAAACGAACCTGTATTACAAGTTTGTGGACCTATTTGCATCATTTTTTAACTTTATGAATGAATTTGTACCCTCAGTGCAAGTTCATGTATATATATGCAATTAACTCAAAATAAAAGTATCGCATTACTCTAGGCTATGACAAGTCATCTATGTCCTACATGTTGTCACACAAGAATTAAGCTACTAGCGCCGGTGAAAGGATCCACATTGACTCGCTGTGGTGGATGTCCCTCTGCGGCGAGCTTAAAGACTTGGATATCACGTTGAATATCTCTCCTGTATCAACAAAGTAAATATTATCCTGTTTTATGTCCCCGTGAGCAGGGGTGGATTTTGAGAAGCGTTTGCTGATAAAAAAACGCCTGCCCGCCTGAAACCGGCATCCATGCGCATGTCCTCAAGTTGGCCTCAAAAACCTCCATCTTACGGGTAATGCTCATGCTATTATACGACCATTGCAGCTGTCGTCTCACCATGAACAGTTTCCCGCATGACTGGACCAAGTACTGAATGATGATACGACAAGATCTTCATTGTATTCCCAATAGGTAATGCCCTGGGGCAACATGTCGCCAGTTTTCTCCTTCAATTCTATAAAGGCGTGCATTTCATCATCCTCTTGGATCTGTATCTCATCACCATCGTCATCATAATTATCCACATCATGGCTTCTGACCTCGTTCTCGTTAACGTCGCTCCACACATTGAAATGAGAATCGCCTTGCTCGATGATGCCCACAATGTTGGTAACGTCAGGTCTGCCGTTCATATCGAAGGTTATATCGAGTGAGACAAGGTCCTCGGCTTGACTGATAGCATAGAGTTTGTCATCAACGAAGGTGATGTCGATGATGTTGATGAAGGGAGCTGCTTTGGGCTCAGGAGGCAACCACACACCTTTCCGTGGTCGAACTAAGATCATAGGGTGGTTCTAGTTGTTGGTCATGAAAGCGACGACGCCGTCAGCAGACCTGATGAGCACCTTGCGAACCTCGAAGAGCTCGGAAACATCTCTGATGACACCATCGAGCTCTGGGAGCGGCACACTTGTGTTGGAGAACGGATTGTGCAAGGAGTAGCTATGCTTTATATCGTTGTCGATGCAGTCGACGGCGAGCCAGCCGTCGATGGAGCCGATGCATCTCGAGTTCTTGGGCAAGGAGGGTAGTCGGTCCTGGCGGCGGCATGAGCAGCGTCTGCCGTGGGAGTCGGAGGGTGCCATGTAGGAGCAGTCCGACATGACGATCCACGACAGCTGCAACGGAGCCTGAACATGCTCGCGCATCGCCGCATACCAGGACCGGCACACGGCCCTGAAGCGAGCGCTGGCAGCATGAGCGGACTAACGGCGGCGAAGCGCCGCTCGGAGGCGAGCAGCAGCATGGAAATTAGGGAGTAGGCGTGGGATTTTTTACCGAAAAAGGCTTTCGCCCCGCTTTATAGATAAAGCAATGACCAAACATAGCATCCGATACAAACGCACGCCAACTCAACACCGCACACACACAACTGACACCGACAGATTGAAGAAACGGGAATGACCCGCAACCGCTGCGCCCACCGAATAAGTACCACCACGCTCCTAGCACTCCGAATCACTGAGTACCAAGCAACACCTTCATGAAGGAGGACGGCGACGTCGCCGCTGCTTCCCGGATGAGTCCTAGGGTTTCCCCCGGTACATGGAGGGCAGTGGGGGAGGGGTACCCCCGAAGCCCTTCAGGAAGGGGTAGTGGCGCCCTCGGGCGTCACCACTTCGGGGTCAGACAGGCCGACAAGGATTTCTCCCGACCCCCAACACCACCACCCCAGATACTCGGACGCGCTCCACCTAGCTTCGCGCCCACCAACATGTGCCACCAAGGCCTTGAAACCATCTCCGCCGTCTCCCTGCGGACACCACACGAGGCCGGGGAGAGGACGAGAGAGCACCGAACTCGAAGGAAGCAACATCGCAGCCATACGGGAGAGACTGACCTCCACCACCACCGACGTGGTCGCCGACCGGACGTGGCAACCGACACACCAAGCCACCCTAGGCCCGACGGTCCGTTACAACGCTGCGGCGAGCCGGCTGCAACTGCCACGACCACCCGAGGCCACTCCTCCCCACCTCAACCACCGGAACTGCAACTGCTGAGTAGCCGAGCCGGAACGCCCTAACCCAGATGGGACCCGAAGGGCCCAGATCTGGGCCGAGATGGGCGCCGCCGGTCAGTACCCGTCGTGACGGTCCACGGCCAAGGACCGCACCGCCGCGTAGATGTCCCTCCGGCCCGCGGGAAGCACGCCGTGCCGCCGGACCGCCGCCAGCCCTCCG
Source organism: Bromus sterilis (assembly GCA_950022295.1). Lineage (NCBI taxonomy): Eukaryota > Viridiplantae > Streptophyta > Magnoliopsida > Poales > Poaceae > Bromus > Bromus sterilis. Next base: position 336,351,316 of record OX465596.1, on the reverse strand, counting down.
CGCCCATGCCGAGGCAGTTGAGATCTGGAACGGGGAGGCCCCGCCCGAGCCCCCAAGACCAGCGCCGCGGGACCGGACCGCCGCCTCCCGGCCGAAATCGCCACCGGATCCACGTGCCCCGTCCGCCGGGGACCCCGCCGGATCCTGCGCCCCGTGGGGGCGGCTGACCCACGCCGCCGAGAGCGATTTGAGACCATAAAGCAGAGAAGTGACTCCCCCTCTTGTCAGGGGAAGACTCGGGGTCAAGGCGGTCGATGACGAGGCCTAGGGCCTCCCGTGGGAGTTGAGACCACGGCGGCGGAATCGACGACGCCATGGATGCCGGTCGCACAACGATGAGTACCCGCCGCTTCTGCTTCATGGAGAATATATATGGCTAGAGCTTGGGTCTGTCCGAGTCGGGAAGGAGTCTTTCGGCCTGCTCGCCTCGATCTCCTTTAGATATCCCGTCAACTGTAGTTACACATCCGTTGACGAGAACACAACTGTAGTTGCACATTGCTGACTGTGTGCATGTCTTAATGTTGACGTCAGCTAGATGAGATTTGGTTATTTCTCATCTACGTAGATGAGTTCTTTTGAAGAAAAGAAAAAAAAAAGTTATGTGCTCTCAGCTTAATCGTGAGATTTTAAGTTACTGTACATATCTGTAATCGATTATTCCAGTGTGCAACATTCTAGAACATTTACTGGAAAACCATCATCAGGTAAGCAGTATGTTACATAATAAACCCAGGACAGTTAATTGTCTGCTAAACGCAAAAAACTGCACTATAAACAACTTGGACAGGCCACACGGTTCATTCAGGACAACCAATCGAGACATCATCTCAAATACCCCAAAGTACCAGCCTCAGAACCGTAGAATTCCCTCTGTCCGGAATTAATTGACGCAGAAACAGATGTATCTAGCACTGAAATATGTCTAGATACATCTGTTTTTGGTTCAGTTAATTTCGAACGGAGGAAGTACATGATGATTGATGGACCTCCCAGTTTTACCACTCAAGAACTGCGGTGACATATATGCATGGAGAAATGGGACACTGAAGCATTCCCGATTTGTTGGCAAGTGAGCCGAGGACTAATTGATGGAGGGCAAGGCAGGTGGACTGAAGCCAATGCCATAATCACCACCATAGGAACCAGGTTCAACATGTCTTACTTGCCCATGCTGACGGATATGGCGAAGGAGCCTGGACAGGAAATCATTGTTGCAAATTGTAGAACTATCGCACACAAGTGCGACATGCCTCCGTGCCCTGGTAATGGCTACATTCATGCGCCTGTTGTCACCAAGGAACCCTACCGCTCCCAAGGAGTTCGACCGAACCTAACAGGATTGACAAACAAACATCATTTCACCCTTCGGTATAAAATTGTCAGGTTAGGATATAAGATGAAAAAGAGTGTTCTGTTACTTTATTTATGTACGTATGATTTATGCAGTTCGAGAGCAAACACTTGTCAACTTAACGAATCAGAAAGAGAACAGCACATAACTGTTGTTTTTACCATTGATATGACCACCGCATCTGCCTCCCTCCCCTGGAAGCTATCTATGGTTGACACCTCAACACCCGTAGCCTCTGGATATTCTTCTAGTCTATCTCTTAAAAGTTGTACCTGAGCAATGTAAGGCGACTGAACAGCAATGGAAGTTGGAGAGACCCCTGCAAAGATTGGTTTCAGCAGTTATGCAGAGCAAGACACTTAAGGCATAATTAAAATCAAATGGTTCAGTGGATAAGAGAAGTGCTATCAGATTGTCCCAGTGCAAATGGAGAATCAAGTAAGGAAAGCCTCATCTAAGGCTAAGTTATCTGCACCTTGCAGTCAATAAAGAAAATAGACTAATATGCACTAGTAAAGAGACAAATACCAAGGATGTATGTTCGTCTGTTTGCATTATTACAGTTAAGTTAAATGAAACAAACTTGGTAAGACTGCAGTAGATTTTATTTGTTAGCTAATCTTGTTAATAATTAACCTTGTTTACTTCCTCTGGTACCCTAAATGCCATCGTTTTGGACATAGGTAGAAATTATCCATCTAAGTTGTTTTTCAGACGGTGTTTGAATGTCTAAAAGGAAAACATTTAGGGAACTGGAGGGAGCAGTACATTTATTAGGCAAGAATAATTAATAGTCTCTCTCACATCTAAATTACATGCATTGTATATCCGCATTATGAAATAATGTTTATAATACTTAGTATCCAAGCGGGGGAGTCTGGAGTGGGAGGCCAAAACTAACAAAAACATGGCTCCAATGTACTCCGTGCACCATTAGACAGAGGAGGTATGGTAAGTTACCCTGATAAAGATTGACTTCAGCGGACAGATCAATTTACCCCAGGCATGCAAATCATATTAAGTTCAGTGTCCCACACCTTTCTTAACTAAATTACTACCAATATCCATAATCTCAAATCACACTTATAATTAGTTTGAATCATGCAGGTGGATATCATCCTGATTATTTCCCGGATTGAATTCAGTGTCCAACACCTTTCTTAATTAAAATACCGTGGGGTTCCCTCCCCCATTGGTCTTGTTTTGTTTCAATCAGGGCAGCCGAGATTTGAACCCAAGACCTCTTGGTGTGAAATCATATTAAGTTTCATGCACCAACCACTAGAACCAGAAGTCTGAATTGATGGAGAAAGTTGGACAGTACACATATACTTCAACCACCCTCTCACGTGTCGGCCTAAATGTACATATAAAGTGGGCAAGCAAAATTTTTATTTAAATCGGGAAAGCCAAGACTTGAACCCAAGAACTCTTGGCTCTGACACAATATTAAGTTTCATGCACTAACTAGTACAACCAAGAATCTGAACTGGTAGTGAAGGGCGGGCAATATATTTCAATGGAGCTAACCACTTCTATATAAACGGAGGATCAGGTCCTTCGAAGTTAAGTATGTGGTCTTAGTTTCTCCTAAGAACACTAATGTGACAAAGTTCAATTATATTCCTAACCCAAGAGCAACCAAAATATCAAGGATTTCATATTGGCTGTAAAGATGAGGTCATAGCATCTTAAGAACAAATACAATGGCAAGTAATATAAAAACAACGTAAATATAGGAAGAACATATATTGAAGAAGCAATACTGAAACATACCACATAGTACAAGATTGACTACATGTTGCGCAACTATATCTGCCTCGCCGCTGTTATAAAATGAGCCTGTACCAGCAAGGTCTAAATGCTCCTCACAGTCAATATTTAGACTTCCATATGGCATTCTGGTGTCAAGTAAAAGCAAGGCACACCGAGTTATCCAAGTTTCCTGAAAGAAAGAAAATAATAATTTTTCACCACTTACAAGGTTATTTTGGTTCAAGAGTTTAAGCGATTATTGAAATATGACATCAAGTATTAACTGCAATAGTATCTACTTAACCAATAATTCTAAATGAATCTCACAATAGGAACTAGGGAGGGCTTTTTGGTTTGGTCTTTTCGGAGTATAGTTCTGGCGTTTTCAGAGATTTTGGAGAGAAATCCCCTATTATAAACCCAATTGTAATGAAAACTTGACCTGATAAATAGTCTATATCACTAATGAAACTTATCTCTAAAATGTAATATGTCTAGGGAAATAAACCAATTAAGAAGAGAACTAACCAATCCTATCTCTAGTGTGCCCGACAGAACAATATGTCCTGCTATAATACTCATATAGTCATATCTGTTGCAGTGGCATCACATATTCTTACTACAGTTCCTCTAAACAGCAATGCAACATTATACTCTTCTCTAACAAGAAGCTCTCCTTGAGCTACGGGGCTAGCAAGGGGAGAAGTTCTTTGTGGCCCCACGAGAACAGGAGGCCGATGCCAGCATCTTGACTTGTGAGTCTTCTGGGAGATCAGCAACACTCAAGCAATAGTCGTCCACGACGATGATCCAGGAAATGTGCTGCTGGTGGCAGAGTCTGGATAGTGGGCATATTATTGGACAGGAGTTAGGATGTCTATCTTCTCAGCAGAGAAGACCATGATGTTTGGCTTTGACAGAAAATGATGCAAGGAATGAGGATAAAAATCATGTAGTGGATAAGCGAGAGAGCATGTATAGAGACATTCGAATTTTAGATGAGATGGATAGAAAAAAAACTGGGACGTGGGAACTTTTAGAACAGCAAAGATTAGTTCACATTCTTGCTTCATTGGTAATGGGCACTTGATATCCTTCTGCAAGGATCTGATACCCCCCAATAAAAAATCTCTATCTCAGATTTTTTTTTCCTGTGATACATGGGATGTATCAGTACCAAAATCATAAACGAACCTGGCTAATGAAGAAACTAATTATTCTTATTTGCACTTCCCAACTAAGTAGTACTGAGCAAGTTGGCGAACAGTATGTGGGTACTATTCTAACTCATGCACAGTACCATCATGAGCTGCCATAATATATACCTGATCCAGCAGTTTTTAACTAGTTTGCACCTCATTAGACTACTCTTCGCACTACCATCTACCAACCCATAGACATAGGTCCCATAAAGCTTCCTCTTCATGAACTTATATCAGCACGATTAAGACGATCTTCTAGTGCTAGAAACACAATGGGTGCTACTGTGCTGCTAATGCAAGGTAGCACCCCTAAAAAGTTCTGGAAATTCTGTAGCACCTCTACAAAATTCTAAACTTTTCCGAAAACAATTGTGTGTGTTGACAAGATATATGTTTACAATCCCCATTACTTCTAACGCACCTCACCATGCATGCCACCTCATCAAAATCCCACCTCAACATGCATGCAAAAAATTTCTTCATTATATTATGTTACTTATATATTGCTACCGATTCCCGCAGCAATGGGCAGGGAATCATTGTATGTATAGAAGCGGACATGAAAAATTGCAGCCAACACACATTTACAATATATTTTGAACAAGTGAAAAGGTATGATGAATTCTCTGTCATGCAGTTCACAAGCAGCTTGGTTAGTCAGGAGACTAAAAATAAACGGAAATTCAGTACAAAACATGACTACAAAATTTCATTGCGGAACGGAACATAGTGAGATAGAAGTAGAACATCTACAAGCATTGTGATCCATAGCTTTGGTAAATCTAAGAAAGTTGGTTATAGTTTTATAGCAAGAAAAACAGAGCATCTATACCTTGATAGATGGATAATCGACAAGAAGGCGAGAAGCAACAGATGGTGACGATTTGAGCAACCCACAATACATCTCGTTCGATGCCCAACTGGCTATTGACTCATGCATTCTGTATTGCATTGTTAACTTCGTAGTCAGTAGTTCATCGTGCAATGATGAAGCCCTCTCCAACAGAGACATCCCTAGGCCACCTTGCATAGCCTCCCTTGACAATATTACGGGCGCAAGCTGGTGTTGATCACCAGCAAGAATGCATCGCTTTCCCCGTAGTATAGGGATCCAGCATGAGGGTTCTATTGCTTGTCCAGCTTCATCTATAATGACGAGGTCAAAAACACCAATTCCCTTGATAAGCGGATCAGCTGCCCCTATATTAGTTGATAGGACCACATCAGCATTTGAAAGTACCTCCTTGATTAATTCATTCTCCTTCTTTCTGAAGTTCTTCCCAAGTTTTTTCAGTAGTTGTCGTATTCCTGCAGCTAAAGAATCGTCCTGTATACAATGCTTTAAGTCCTTTCTTAAGTTGGATTTTTTCCTCTGAAACTCTTGTGTGAACTTTTCAAGCCTCCTCTTCACAAGCTCTCCCAAGGACCTTGATGAAACGGATGGAGATACCCTAGCAGGATTTCCAACTCGTACAATGTTAAGCCCAGTAGCTGACAATTTCTCCACCATGTTATCAACTGCTGCATTGCTTGGAGCTGTTACAAGAATGCGTTCACCCTGTCGGACAGCACACTCAATGAGATAACTAAGCAAACCAGTCTTGCCTGTACCAGGTGGCCCTTGGATAATTAGGACAGGCCTTTTCTTGTTCAAGCCTAGTGTAATAGCCTCCGACTGCGAGGCATCAAAGTCATACTTATGCTTCCCCGGTAAACCATCATCCTGTATTGCTGATTCACCCCAATCAGTCAGATTATTCTGCTCCAGCATCTTCATGTCTTCCTTGTCCCCAAACAGAGTGGCTACTACCCCAATGGATGCATTTGCTTTCTCCAAACCTTTCTTCTGCAGAAGTATCAGTGCTTCACAATTGCGCTGCCAAATCATAAGCATAGATGAATGAGCTACAATTCCGGTTTTCAAAATCCTGATTGGAACAGAAGAAGTGTTTGATGGCACAGGAAAAACAAAGCAACTGTACCAAGTGGTTTCAGTGGATGTAAATTTTCCTCCAAATATATTGCAAACCAATCCTTACGAAATTTTCCTAAGGATTCCAATCCTACGAATTCAAACAGCCTATGTAGGAAAAATTCTTAAGGATCCAAATCCTCCAAAAATCCTATGAAATTCCTTTGAATCACAATAGTGATGCTGAAACAGCAACATAGTTTTACAGGGTTAAAAGATAGAAATTAAAAGAACTTACACTTCCATCACATATACCCTTCCTACAAAGTTATGAATTTTTTATATGTCATGAAATTTTATTTAAAAAGAGCAATCTTGTGCTAACAATAAAGTATTAAAGGGATGGTGCTGTGCGCCAGCTTACTGCTAAGTAAACAATAGACTGATACTTCTATTGTTTAAGAAAAGGCACGGACATGGCAAAGGCCTGAACATGTCTTCCACAGATATCATCAAAGTATAAGTGACTCGGAGCTGCTTAAGAAATTGCATGTGCATGATGTTCCACCAACATGATGAAAGGTGAATTATCTTCAAAACAGAATAATATCCGGTGCATGAGCAAAACTGCATTACCTCGTATGTAAGTCCATCAGCCAACGCTTGTATCCTGTCGATCCGAACACTTTTCCCAGAAAACTTGGAGAAGGTAGGATCACCAGGGCGGGATTTCAAAGAAACAGTAATGCTGCAACCATCCTCACCAAGATTATGTACAAAGCCTTGCACGCAAGAAGTGCCAACCTCGCCCTGGTTATTGCATGTCCTCACACAAACCATGTCCCCAGGGGACAGTGTTGATGGAGGCAGTTTCTGGGTGCCTTCTACTTTAAACAGAACCAAGCGTAGGCCTCCCAAGCCTGCATGCAGTAAGATATTTAGCGCGATGAGCATGTCTTATCAATTGTTCACTGTTCAACTTCAAGTATCAGGAACTTTAAGCTAGAAGAATATACATTCTTTACCTGTACCTGCATGCTTAACTACAAAAGGACCTTCAAAAGCAAATCTTACTACATTCTTAACCAATTAGGGGAACACTCGTTGAGATAAACATCATGCCCCTAATGATGCATGATTGCAATTACTAACCCAACTAACAACATAAAAAAACTGTAAGCACACTAACCAGTTGAGGTACTGATAACATTCAAATTGCAAACGGTGTCACACTGCTCTTGTTCTGCCTGACCATGACTCACCAAATACTCGACTGGCTTGAGTGGCTGCTTTGCTGCGCTATCAGTTGTTGGGGTGGCATTCAACTCTTCCTGGGTGAATTCCAGCTCTGCGTCTCGCTCTATGTGTAGAAGGTCTGACATTTTCTTGACAAAGTCTTCAATTTTGGTCTGCATCAGCCTTCTCTTGTCGATGCTTATGCCAAGGAGATTATGCATCACAGGAGCTTTAGGTTTGCGGGCACCTTGCCGGTGCTGGGAAGACTTGGCTAGTTTTTTCAGAAGCATCCAGGATTCTGTGGAGCGCCAATCAGAAATAAGACCCTCGTTCTGGTGTTTCAACAAGACCTCACGGAGTTCCCGTTGGAAGTGGTCAAAGAGGGTGGGGTAGTGGGTGGAGGCTTTGAGGCAGAGAGCTTCATGTCCCTTGGGCATGGGAGTGGCAGCGAGGTAAGGCTGTGCCAGAATCATAAACTCCAGGTTGCCTTCAGATGATCCCCCATCCAACGAAAATGCTGCTCCATCGTTATCCACCTTAGTGGAAGAAAATGTGGAGGCCATTGAGTACATGCCCAGCTTTAGCCATTGCATCACACACCGGCCTAGCTCCTTCCGCCCAAGGGGGTCACCACTTTCATAGGCCTCAGCTATTCTGACGGATACTTCTTCTACAGATGGTACAGACTCCTTTTCTTTTGATGTATCCTTCCTCTTTCTCCTGCTTCTCCTCCTCCCCTTATTTCTGTTTCCATTATTGCTGGTACCATTAGGAGTTGCCGAATGAGAATCGGCTGGTAATAGTTCTTGTTCTGTAGGGCCTGCAGATGGGACCAATCGGAGATGACCTTGCGGTAAAGAAGAGACAGGAGCAGAACTAGTGCTGGACAGGAAAGATGGCGATGAAAGTAGCTTCAGTTCTCTCCTCCTTAAGTGTAGCACGGTAGCAGAAGAAGAAAATAAGAACCTAAAAGACAGAATATGAAGAGACATGCTCAGCCCAGGACAACTAGCCATGAAGGCAACACAGAAGAAGAAAAGAAATCACTGCCAGCAGAAGAGCTGATTATGCAGATACTAGCAAAGCCCCATAGACAGGTGAGCTCAGGACTGAGGATTGCTCACTGATATTGAGAATGCTTCATGGCCATGCTAGTGGCCTGCTGAGTTGTGGTGAAGGCAGTGCTACGTTACCTTCAAGGCTTCAAGCCATACATATAGCATACTATTACTCCAGGTTTTAACGACTTCCGTGTCTATTCACCCTGCTAGATTGCACATCTCTGATGTATACTTTGTTTCCAGCTACCCTTAAATGCACATATAGTCCTATGGCCTCTGAAGCTCCAACAAGTTCAGTTCTGATCCACCAACTTTCCCTCTTTTCTTTTCTCAATTATCCACTCTACTCAATTGGAAAAACTAGCACCACATATCCACATGTTAGAAGTCCACATATATCCTTATATACCTGCTGAATTCAGCAATCACTTAGCATTCCATTTTTCCAAATACAATCTTCTCTTTCTGGATCTGAGCAGGTAACAAGTTCCTGCTACAGCCTTCTCGCCATGGCGTGAAGCAAAGTCTGCAGAATCTCAATACCCGACAGGGGCAGTTTGATTTCCATGTCAAGTTTCTTCTTAGCTACCTCTGACTGCAGCTTTCTGACTCATCCCATGCAAAGAATCAGAACAGGACTCTGATATTGGCATGAAAATATTACTAGCAAACAGAGGTCCATGTATAAGTAAAGCCACAAGAGTTGACTGGTATTCTGTAAATTCGGTGCCCTTGCTAGTAGCTTGGCATGCTAATGCATGTGTGCTTGTGGAGATGATGATGCTACGTTGCCTTGTGGCCCAACACACATATATGTGCTGATGGTTTAAATGTCTGATTATTTTCCATCCTGTAGGCGCCACTGGGCAGATTGCATAATTTGCTTGTGTGGCTCTTGTTGGCGTAAACCCTGTCTCCCACGCCTTCCTCTGAAGTTTTTTCCCAGTTTTCAGATAAGTGTCGCTAGACACATTCAGTTTCGTCAGTAGCTAGACGTTTTTCAGTTAGCGTTTTTTTCTCTCGCCAGTTGGTTGCGTCTTGTGCGCCTTGGCTTAGTCGTAGTAGGCCCAGCATGAAGCTCGGATCATGGGGATGGACGTGGTCAGTAGTGGAGCGTGTTGCTCGGGCGCAGTCGTGTGTACTCTTGATGAATAAAAGGGTAAAACAGAAAATCTGTTAATGTTGAGCGCAGCACAAAAGTTTCAGTGTCTTTGCGTGTTCTTCCTCTCTGAATTCCCTCTCTCTCTCAAGATCGCTAGAGTTTGGGGAGACAATTGGCATCATAGCAGTTAGATCCTATGGCCATGTCGCACGGACCGGCGGGCGGCACGCCGCACCAGTCACGAGCTCCTCCGCCCGCGCAGCAGCGACGGCGCTCGCCCAGCCGCGGCAGGAGCAGAGTTCGACGTGGTGGCGGCGAGGTGGTTGTGCAGCAGATCGTGCGCGAGTCCAGCAGCGGCTCCGGCGCAAACCTGCAGTTCCCGATGCTGACGCGCGGCGGGTACACGCACTGGGCGATGGTCATGGAGGTAAACCTCCAGGCCGCGTCGCTCTGGGACGCGATCGAGGACGACACCTTCCCTCGCGTCGACGACAAGAAGACCCTGGCGGCGCTGCTCCGATCGACGCCGGCCGACATGCACTGCATGCTGATCGGGAAGGGATCGGCCAAGGCGGCGTGGGAGGCGATCCGGGTCCAGTACCAAGGACCTGATCGCGTGCGCGACGGACGACTGCGGCGTCTCCGAACTGAGTTCGAGACCGTGGCGTTCAAGGACGGCGAGAAGATCCAGGATTTCGCCATCCGCATCTCCAACCTCGCCGCTGCACTACGTTCACTGGGGGACGTCGTCGATGAAGAAAAAATCGTGAGAAAATTCCTTTCTGTGGTTCCTTCGCGTTTTGCACAGATCGCCTTCTCGATGGAAACTCTCCTCGACCCTGCATCGATGACTGTCGAGGAGGTTACGGGCCATCTGCGCGCGATCGAGGAGCGCATGGACGGTGACCAAGGCAGCAGCTCTACAGGCGGGGAGCTGCTCCTCACGCGGGAACAGTGGGAGGCGCGTAAGCGCCAGCCCGTGGCGGCGGCTCTGGTGCCAAGAACGACGACCGCGGCAAGAGGAGCGGCCAACCGCCTCCTACCTCGTCTCCACCTGGCTCGGCTCAGGGCGTGGAGAAGGACCAGTGCCGCTACTGCCGCAACAAAGGCCACTGGGCCAAAGACTGCCGCAAGAAGCAGCGTGACGAGGCCGCCAAGGCCGCCAGGGCAGGTGCAACGCCGGCGGCGGCTGCCGCACATCTCGCCGAGGCAGAAGAGGACGGCGGCCCTGGCCTCATGATGGCGTGTGTCGAGGAAGTGGTCGAGGGCGCAGATCACGTGGCCACCCCTGCATCAACACTGGTGACCACGTCGTTCAACTCTGCGGTGCACAATGGCGGCCAAGTTTTTCTAAACGAAGAGAAGGCCGTCATCACGCCCTCCCTTGACGGCGACCGGGGGCGGCAGGCGTGGTTCCTTGACACTGGAGCCACAAACCACATGACCGGCTCTCTGGAGTCCTTCGCGGAGCTGGACAGATCAGTGTCCGGCACGGTGAGCTTCGCTGACGGATCAATGGTGAAGATCTGCGGCCGTGGCACGGTGGTGTTCGCCGCCGAGACAGGTGATCACAACGCTTTCACCCAGGTGTATTACATACCTGCACTAAAGAACAGCGTGGTCAGCCTGGGACAGCTCGACGAGAGCTGGTATGATGTGCACATCCGCCGTGGCATCCTCACCATCTGCGACGATCGCGGGCAGCTCCTCGTCAAGGTACCACGCTCCACGAATCGCCTGTACAAGCTCGTCTTCACACCTGTGCATCCAGTGTGCCTCGCTGTGGGCACGGTTTCTGACGCCTGGCGGTGGCACGCAAGGCTCGGCCACCTGCACTTCGACGGCCTGGAGAAGATGGCCAAGAAGGAGCTGGTGCGCGGGCTCCCACACATTGCTCATGCCGAGGAGCTGTGTGAGGTCTGTCTCGCCGGGAAGCAGCGGCGCATTCCGTTCCCGCAGAAGGCTAAGTACAGGGCGACGGCACCGCTGGAGCTTGTGCACGGAGACCTATGCGGCCCCGTCACTCCACCGACACCCGGCGGGCGGCGCTACGTGCTCGTGCTGATCGACGATCGCAGCCGGTTCATGTGGGTGGAGCTGCTCAAGACCAGGACGAAGCCGCGCGCGCCATCGTCAAGTTCCAGGCTGCAGTAGAGGTGCAGTGCGGGCACAAGCTTCGCGTGCTCCGCACCGACCGTGGTGGAGAATTCACCTCGGCCACGTTCTACAAACACTGCGAGGAGAGCGGCGTGCAGCGGCACCTGACGGCGCCGTACACGCCGCAGCAGAACGGAGTCGTCGAACGGCGTAACCAGACGCTCCTGGGCATGGCGAGGAGCATGCTCAAGGCGAAGCAGGTGCCCAACCTGTTTTGGGGGGAGGCCGTGCTCACCGCTGCCTTCATCCTCAACCGCAGCTTCACGCGCTCCGTCGATGGCATGACACCATACGAGGCGTGGTACGGGAGGAAGCCTAACGTGAGGTTCCTACGCATCTTCGGGTGTGTTGGCCATGTCAAGGTAGCTGGGGCTCATCTGCGCAAGCTGGACGACAGGAGCACGCCGATGGTGTTCATCGGCTATGAGATCGGGTCCAAGGCGTATCGCATGTACGATCCAGCGACGAAGCGCCTGCACGTGTCCAGAGATGTGGTGTTCGACGAGGCGGCGCGCTGGAACTGGGAGGCGCCGGGGGAGTCGCCGGTGTGCAGCTCCTTCACCGTCGAGTACCCTGTGTACGCCATGGGAGCCGCTACCGCCAAGGCCGCTGCAGCAGAAAGAGCGTCGCCGATGCCCGCCCCAGCAGGTTCGTCCCGTGCCTCGCCTGCTGCAAGCAGCACCGTCCCCGACACAGGCGGAGAGGCTGCTGCGGCAATGCCAAAGGCCACGCCGGTGCGCTTCGTGTCACCACCACCGGTACAACCAGAGATGTTTGACGACGCAGACGATGCCTCCGCGCCGCATCGATATCGCCTGGTCAATGATCTGCTCGGCTCACCCTCTGAAGCACCACGGCGTGCTGAGAGACATCTGCCACCGGAGGACAGCAGCGACGATGAGGCGCTGCACCTAGTGACGGGGGAGGAACCAACGTCATTCGCCGAAGCCGAGCACGAGGACTGCTGGCGCCGGGCTATGCTCGACGAGCTGCAGTCCATCGATGACAACAACACATGGACACTCACCACGCTCCCTGCAGGTCATCGATCGATCGGACTCAAATGGGTGTACAAGTTGAAGAAGGACGAGAGCGGGAACGTCGTCAAGCACAAAGCCCGCCTCGTTGCTAAAGGTTACGTGCAGCGCGCCGGGGTGGACTTTGAGGAGGTGTTCGCGCCGGTGGCCAGACTTGAGTCCGTGCGGCTCATCCTGGCGCTGGCGGCGCACCGCGGCTGGCAGGTGCACCACATGGATGTCAAATCGGCGTTCTTGAACGGCGACCTCGAGGAGGTGGTCTATGTGTCCCAGCCACCTGGGTTCGTCGCGGAGGGGCGTGAACAAGATGTGTACAAACTGCACAAGGCACTGTACGGTTTGCGGCAAGCTCCAAGGGCATGGAACGCCAAGCTGGATGCCAGCCTCGCATCTTTCGGCTTCGCGCGCAGCGTCGCGGAGCACGGCGTGTACGCGCGTGGAACCGGCGAGGGACTGCTCATCGTCGGGGTGTACGTCGACGACTTGGTGATCACCGGTGCAAAGGAGCAGGAGGTGCTCGGGTTCAAGGAAGAGATGAAGCAGCTCTTCTCCATGAGCGACCTGGGCCTGCTTCGCTACTACCTCGGCCTGGAAGTGAAGCAGGAGCGTGGTCGCACCATGATCACGCAGGCAGCATACGCCTGCAAGCTGCTGGACAAAACTGGGCTAACAGGGTGCAATCCAACACGCACTCCCATGGAGACACGATGCCAGCTGAGGAAGGAAAGCAAGGAGGCCGCGGTGGACGCGACGCTCTACCGCAGCGTGATCGGCAGCCTGAGGTACCTCGTACACACACGCCCGGACATCTCGTTCGCCGTGGGTTTTCTGAGCAGGTTCATGGAGGCACCAGCAGCAGATCACTATGCAACAGTGAAGCATCTGCTTCGATACATAGCGGGCACACTAAGATACGGCTGCGTGTATCGCTATGGCGACGGCGAGTCCCTGACAGGCTTCAGTGACTCCGACCACGCCGGCGACATGGACACGAGGAAAAGCACTTCAGGCGTGCTGTTCTTTCTTGGTGGAAGCCCCGTCAGCTGGCAATCTCAGAAACAGAAGGTCGTCGCAGCCTCATCGTGCGAGGCTGAGTACATCGCGGCGGCGACGGCGGCTTGCCAAGGCATTTGGCTTGCGCGTCTCTTCGGCGAGCTGATGAATCAAGCAGCTGCGTCGTTCACTCTGTTCATCGACAACAAATCTGCGATCTCTCTCTGCAAGAACCCAGTTCTCCATGATCGCAGCAAGCACATCGACCTTCGATATCATTTCATTCGTGATTATGTTGAGAAGGGATCGGTGGCCGTGGAGTTCATCGGTACGGGGGAGCAGAAAGCAGACATACTGACGAAGCCGTTGAGCCGTGTTCGCTTCCAGGAGCTGCTTGGAAAAATTGGGATCGTCGACGTCAAGCTCGATCGCCAGGGTTGAGGGGGAGATTGTTGGCGTAAACCCTGTCTCCCACGCCTTCCTCTGAAGTTTTTTCCCAGTTTTCAGATAAGTGTCGCTAGACACATTCAGTTTCGTCAGTAGCTAGACGTTTTTCAGTTAGCGTTTTTTTCTCTCGCCAGTTGGTTGCGTCTTGTGCGCCTTGGCTTAGTCGTAGTAGGCCCAGCATGAAGCTCGGATCATGGGGATGGACGTGGTCAGTAGTGGAGCGTGTTGCTCGGGCGCAGTCGTGTGTACTCTTGATGAATAAAAGGGTAAAACAGAAAAGCTGCTAATGTTGAGCGCAACACAAAAGTTTCAGTGTCTCTGCGTGTTCTTCCTCTCTGAATTCCCTCTCTCTCAATATCGCTAGAGTTTGGGGAGACAGCTCTGACCCTCTCTACTTGTCCCTCTCTTTGGTCGTTCCCTTTCTCTCATCAACTCTTCAAACCAGCCAGCCTGGACCAGTCCGTTTGACAAGAGCACCAGATAGCAAGTTTGGAAATCCCAAGCTGGTGCGCATCCATCAGCTCGAGGCAAGCAGTGGTTCCCCGGCGTACGCATTTCGTCGAGCAGGTTGAGCGCAGAGTCGGAGAAGGCATGGGAGCGGAGGCTCATCGCAGGCGAACACATCATGGTCGCCGCCGAGCGTGCCGCTTGCGGGGAAAGTGCATGGATCCCCCTTGAGGGCCCGGAAGTAGAAGAGGAGTTGGCCGCACTGAGCCGTGATGGCGCGGCGGTCGAGCAGGTGGTGCGCGTGCATATCACGCATTGTGCTGCCGCAGGATACGGCGGTGGTGGAGACGCCAAAATGCCGGCGGGGCTCGGATGTAGTCAGGCGGTCGTCGTTTCGCCGGTACCCGCCGGATACAGGGGACGTGGGCGTGGGCGTGGGCGTGCCGGCGGAACTTGGACGTGTTGGGTTGCGTGCATGCCAGGTTTTCGGCCCGTTTGGTAGCTTGATGTGCATCAAAATATTGATCTGTACCAAACATAAAACGCATTTCAGTCAAATTCTTTAGAAAAGATTGAATCGACCGTTTTCTCAGTTAGGCTTTTGGCGTTCATGAAAGGAGGATTCAACGTCGAATTCATGCGAGCATTAGAGATGATGCGAGCTTGCTCGCCCCCGAAAAATAGAGGGAGAAATTCGGTCATCGCTTGTCAGTTTCGATTATCCTCTTTAGCCCCTTCCAGAGGTGGAGCCAGGATTGGGCCAAGCTTCGGCTCCATGATGATGCTATAGTGAACGAAGTACTTACTCTTCACGTCCCAGATTCAGGCCACCCTCAGCCTGGGTCCTGGATTCGCCACTGCCTTTTCCGTTCATCATCGAGACTCCTACTACCATTTCACTCCTTCGGTCTTTTTTTCTCAAGTGAATTATTTATCGACGAGCAAGTAAGCGATGCAACTTCTTTAATCGGTAGTTATGTTTGGAGAAATTCTTATTTCTCCTCTTTCATGAGTCTTGAGAGAGTACAGTTGATTATTTATCTTATTTTATTATTATTATTTTATTATCAAAATTCATTTGATTGTAAAGGAAGCAGGTTTGTCAATGGATGGTGTTAGCTTGGTAGGGATATAGACATCATTTGCTTTTATTTAAACCTTCTTAAGATTTTTATATCTTTTAACTGTTTAAGGTATAATTTGATTCTGATGTATGATTAATATATTGGTTGTATGACTCTTATCATGTTTTCATTCGTTAAATTTGACTCCTCATAGTTGTTGTAATACATTGTTGTTACAGATTATTTCCTAAATTTATGCAATGATATCGATTAATTTCACCTTCAGAGCATGTATGTTGTGACATGTATGTTATGTTGATGGGTGTCCAAGGATCAATATCATGATACTATGTGGAGGCTAGCGAAGACGTTAGATCTATATAGTGTTGTTCATGAGGCATCACAAGTTTGTGTTAGAGCTCAGGTTCCAAAAACTTAGCCACTTTGTTACCGATATTGTAGGATGACCTCGCTAACTACCGATATTGAGTCTACAAAATAATTTTAATAAATGTTTGTATAGATCTAACAAAGGATATTGACCACGAAGGATGGAAGGAGGCAAGGCGATGGGCCCTGACTGTATCCCCATCGAGGTGTGGAGAGGCCTTGGAGACAAAGCGATAGTATGGCTAACCAAGCTTTTCAACCTCATTTTTCGGTCAAACAAGGTGCCTGAAGAATGGAGGCGGAGTATATTAATATCAATCTTCAAGAATAAAGGGGATATTCAGAGTTGTACTAATTACCGCGGGATTAAGCTAATGAGCCATACAATGAAGCTATGGGAGAGAGTCATTGAGCACCGTGTAAGAGGAATGACACGCCTGATCAAAAATCAATTTGGTTTCATGCCTGGGAGGTCGACCATGGAAGCCATTTTCTTGGTACGACAACTTATGGAGAGATACAAGGAGCAAAAGAAGGACATGTATATGGTGTTCGTTGACTTGAAGAAGGCCTACGATAAGGTACCGTGGAATGTCATGTGGTGGGCGTTGGAAAAACACAAAGTCCCGACAAAGTACATTACCCTCATTAAGGATATGCACGAAAATTGACAACTGTGTGAACAAGCGATGGCGACACTGATGACTTCCCCATCAAAATAGGACTGCACCAGGGGTCAGCTTTGAGCCCTTATCTATTCGCATTGGCGATGGATGAGGTCACAAGGGATATGCAAGGGGACATCCCATGGTGTATGCTCTTTGCAGATGATGTAGTGCTAGTCGATGATAGTCGAGTGGGGGTTAATAGAAAGTTGGAGTTGTGGAGAGAGAACTTAGAATCGAAAGGTTTTAGGCCTAGTAGAACTAAAACTGAGTACATGAGGTGCGGTTTTAGTACTATTAACCATGAGGAAGAGGAGGAAGTTCCCTTGATGGGCAAGTGGTACCTTAGAAGGACACCTTTCGATATTTTGGGTCAATGCTGCAGAAGGATGGTTATATTGATGAAGACGTTAGCCATCGAATCAAGTTGGTTGGCTAAAGTGGCGCCAAGCTTCTGGCGTTCTATGTGATAAGAGAGTGCCACAAAAGCTAAAAGGCAAGTTCTATAGAGCGGCAACTCGACCTGCGATGTTGTATGGTGCTGAATGTTGGCCAACTAAAAGGCGACCTGTCCAACAACTAGGTGTGGCAGAGATGCGCATGTTGAGATGGGCATCTGGCCACACAAGGAAGGATCGGATCCGGAATGATGATATAAGGGAGAGAGTTGGGGTGTGATGTCTACGCACGCTTCTATTCTTGTAGACTATGATGGGCCTGCAAGCATAGAGGTTTGTAGGACAGCAACAATTTCCCTCAAGTGGATGACCTAAGGTTTATCGAACTCAGGAAAGTAGAGGTTGAAGATGGTCTTTCTCAAGTAACCCTGCAATTAAGATACAAGAAGTCTCTTGTGTCCCCAACACACCTAATACAACTAGGAGTTGTATAGGTGCACTAGTTCGGCGAAGAGATGGTAAAATATGGGTGATAGGTGTGGCAAAACAAAGTAATACAAATCTGTAATAAAAAGTGCAGCAAGCAAACAAGTGGTAAACGTGAGCACAAACGGTATTGCAATGGTGAAAACAAGGCCTAGGCTTCATACTTTCACTAGTGGCAACTCCCAACAACATTAACATAGTCTAATCACATGATATTTCCACTAAAACATGCATTGGAGACGTACTCGGAGGTCATTCCTTTGTGGTCAAGAGAGGACGAGAATTGTGTAGGGCTACAAAAGCACACCTTAGGGTTCGTAGTTCTCATCTACGGATTTCCGAATGTCACCGCGGCCATCCAAAGAGAGTACCACTGACGGGGATCAGCCCCGGCAAATCCCATGGTCCTGGACCCTGGGTTAGTCATAGAGAAGGCACAGGTTGGACGATACTCGTTGGCTAACAGGAGAAGCACTTCCTGCTCGATATTATTGCGTGAGGGGGCGATTACAGAGGAGGCCAGACGAGTTCTCGCAAGACCAGGTGAGTAGATATGTATTGGATTGGATCTGGACGTCTCCCCTCCCAGCCTTTATATACTAGGCTAGGTCTCGGGGAGTCCGTACTAGGTTACAAAGATAGTTTCCTAGTTCTAGTCTAGCCTTGTACGCCAAGTTGTGCCTTCCATATTAGTCGCGGACTCCTATGTCGGTGCTTGATTGGGCCAGTCGTGGCTTCCCAGCGGCCAGTCGTGGGCCTGTCGTGGCTTCCCAGCGGCCTTCTGTCTTCATACGCACCGGGTAGCCTCATGTGCAGGAGTCGTGGGGTCACCCCCTCGTCAGTAGCCCCCGAGTGCCTGGGGGACTCGAAGAGTTGCGCAGGGACTCGATTTCATCACGCTGTATTGTTTGTAGGCGCGTCAAGGCCGCGGGTCGCTGGCAGTAATGAGCCATGACAATACCTGTTTCGAGGGATTGCTAAGCTGAAAGGGCCCAAGGAGTCGACTGGTCGAGCCTTGGTGAATTGCGCTAGTGGCAAATACCGCAGTAGCCCAATCAAGATCACGTCCCTCGACATGAACTTGGAACGACCGGTGTCAAGCAAAGTCATGCCGCTGCAGGTCTTATAGGATCAATTGCTGCCAGTCTAAGCAAATGGCCTGAGCGCGTCCGCTCGGCTCTTTCTATCATGCGAGCGCATGGAAAAGGTCGGGAGTGAAATCGCTTTGCGGCAAGTCCCGGCCCGGCCGTTCTGCGCAGCGGGGTCTTACCTACACGCTAATCTTGCGTGGCATCTGGATACAGTGTGTCGTAGCCCAGGCATAATTGATTTTTGTAGAGGCACGGAGCCTCGTTTAGCGATGCACCCACTTGGAATAAACAATCAAGTGAGCTATTTAGCAGTCACTCGCGAAGCTTGTAATGAACTCAAGCAAGGAAAATAAGTAAGAGCCCACTCGAAAAGTCGTCAAGTGCGTGAGTAGATCATGTTGTCGAGTGCTTGTTGAGTCCTACGCGAGTGGTCACTCGAATGCTTTATTGTCTTCAGGGTGAGGGAGCACCCGAACTCTGAGAGTATGTTGTTTCTGCTGGTGCGAGTGATCACTCGAGCACATCTTTGCCTTCTTCCTGGGTGAGGGAGCACCCGAACTCGAATAAAGGTACTCCCGATGGGAGTAAGAGATTTTTTTTCTTTAAAAAAAGATCGGAAAATTTGGATAGCAAGAAATAGGTAACCTTTGGATTCTTTTGTTCTTTCCAATTTGTTTTTACCTTGATCCGTCCCGCTTGAGATGTCTTCGCTGATTGTCATGCTGTTTTGGTGACCTATGATGATGCTTGATTTTTTGATCCGTCGCATCTTCTGGACCGTCATAATGATGGTTTGGACGTCATGCTGCCTGGTGCCTGTTGGATTTCCAAGGCTTGTATGGGAAACAAGCGAGATTTGGCGTGTCCTTTAAATAGTGCTGACCGTGCGAAGGCATCTTGTCTTGGAATTCGTAACGCCCGGCCCGTTTGGTGTTTGATGTAATGATGGCGCCCAAAGTTGTTAGAATCGAGATTCTGAATCGGATCTTAATTTCGTTCGTAGGATCGTGAATCATAGAATCTTAACTACTAGAATCGTAGAATCTAAGATTCTATGAGCAAAATCGTAGGATCGGAGGGGCTAATTTGGATCGTAAGGTCGTAAGATTCTAAGACTTGAATCGCGATTCTGACAACTTTGATGGCGCCGCATGGGCTTCTGCGTGCTTTCCCCGGTTTGCCCTTGCATTGCGCTATAAATACCTCCTGTGGTTGCCTATCTTTGGCATCCACTCTTCTCATCGTTCTCTTCTGCTTCTTCTTCACATGGCTCGCAAGCGCGGTGGTGGTGGGAATGGGCGAGGTCTGGCCGCCGTGGCCGTGGTGGCCGCACGCCTCGTTCTTCGCGCGTTGGAGGCCGTGGTGTTGCGTCGGCGCCATCTTCTTCCTCCATGGAAGAGGATTTTTGGGGCTATGATTTCCATTTGCGTGTTCTTAGACGGAACGCTGCCCGGATTCCTCTTCCATTCTCGTTGGCCTACATTGCTTCTGAGCGTGATTTGAGGGGTTTCTGGCTCCGTCTTCACGGATGCGCTCGGTCTTCTTCTTGGGTGGAGTTGGAAGTTGATAATTCCTCCTTGATTTTCCTTGGGTCTGGCTGGAGGGCGTTTTCTCGCCGGTTGAATCTGCGCGACGGAGATAATCTTTCCTATCGTTTTGATGGAGAAGATACTCTTATTGTTCGTGCGTTTGATGCCGGTGGCAATCGTCTGGATCCATACTGGGAGGAAACAAGCAGTGGCGATTCTGATGGGTCGAGTAGTGGTTCGCCTGCTTCTCCCGCCTCTTCATCTTCGGCTGATTCCTCGGATGATGGTGTTTTCTCTTCTAGTTCTAAGGATGAGCTGGATGTCAAGCCGGTCGTCAAGCGGCTGCGTCAGTAGGCGAGGCACCTTGTAGAACTGGAGGACAGCGACATGCTTCTTGGCGGGTTGAGTTGCTACTTTGTCTGTGGTGATGCTCGTCAAGTTGTGGTACGAAAGTGCCAATTATCCCAGCATGGACATACATGTAGAAGTCATAATTCCTTGGGATAATTGTAACCCGACTTGTATTTGCTCGGGTCCTTCTGTAGTGATAACTGTCTTTTGACTCCTTTGTAAAAACTGGGCTCAACTCTTTTGTAATGTAGTTGTTCTCGACTCCTTTGAAATGAATTTGTCCTCGACTCCTTTGTAATGAGATTGTCCTTGACTCCTTTGTGATGGAATTTTCCTCGAGTCCTTTGTAGTGAAACTGTCTTCGAGTTCTGTGTAATGAAACTGTCTTCGACTCCTGTGTAATGAACTTCGACTCCTTCGTAATGAAACTGTCTTCGACTCCTGTGCAATGGGAACTGTCTATCGGGCGCGCGGCAGCGCTCCCGATGGGAGTAGCCCCCGAGGCTACGGTTGATTTGTAGAATCAATCGTAGGCTGGGAGTTTTTGTCTGACTGGGCAGTTTCTTCTCGTGGCTGTTTTTGATTTATTCCAAGTTTGGATTGGGTGTGCGCCAGCGCTCCCGATGGGAGTAGCCCCCGAGTCTTTAGGTGATCGCTTGCGATCAGGTGAAGACTAAATAATTTTTGCGTCTTTTGACGTGACTTTCTTTGTAGAAAAACTTCTTGGTCAATCGGCGGGAATCAATTTCCCGATATTTGTAGATAGGATCGCTTTTTAGCGAAGATAGCGTCCCTCGGGGAGAGTTTATGCTCGAGCCCCCGAGTGCTTTTATTTAGAAGTCGCATTATGGCGTCTCTCGGGGGGAGTTTATGCTCGAGCCCCCGAGTGCTTTGAAGTATAGTCGCATGAGCGAGCATAGCGTCTCTCGGGGGGAGTTTATGCTCGAGCTCCCGAGTGCTTTGAAGTATAGTCGCATGAGAGAGGGTAGAGTCTCTCGGGGGGGGGGGAGTTTATGCTCGATCCCTCAAGTGCTTTGAAGTATAGTCGCATGAATTCCAAGACAATATGCCTTCGCACACAATCACAACAACATATCTCAAGGACCCCCTCGTCAACCACAATCACAACAACATATCTCAAGGATAGTCAAAGACAAGCACCAAGAGACTCTCAATCTTCAATCCACACACAAAAGAGGAAATCACTCATGAAAATATTCTTCTAACCCATGTCCAATAGACCGCTGTCACCATGGTCTCGGGGATTATACTAGATAAGATCAAGTGAGTACATCAATCCAATACATATAAGAAGGGGAAACATCATGGGATCACCCTAGATTAACATAGCCTATGATCACAATCAAGATCACATCATGGGAGAGAGAATTGACCACATTGCTACTCGTAGGAACCTTAGCCCCGAGGAGGAACTACTCCCGCATCATGGAGGGAGGAAGCAACGTCGATGTAGACTAATCCAGGGGCACTTCCTCGTCCCGGCAGGGTGCCGACACAGGAATTCTGTCCCCCGAAGCTTGTTGGCGATGGAGGCGGAGATCAGAATTGCTTCTGGAGAAAAGGGTTCTAGAATCAGGGTTTTCGTGACGGGAGAATAAGTAGGAGCCAAAGGGGGCACCTAGGGGGCCACCAGGAAGTCCAGGTGGCCTCCCAGCGCGGCCCCACCCTAGGTCGCGCCACCTGGATGGCTAGACTCTGTGTGGGGCCCCTCTGGCCCCCTTCGGGCGTTTGGAAGCTTCCGGTACGCAGATTTTTTATATATTTTTCCTGGAATTTTTCTGGCACTTTAAGTAATGGGAAAACCTGAAATACAAAAACAACAGAAAACAGAAACTGGCACTGGGATGCACTGAGTTAATAGGTTAGTCCAAATAGGATGAAAAGTGTATGAAAGTGTATCTAAAACATTGCAATATCACACAAAACGTGCATGGAGCAAGCGGAAATTATAGATACGTTTGGGACGTATCAACATCCCCAAGCTTAATTCCTGCTCGTCCTCGAGTAGGTAAATGATAAGAAGCTTAATTTCTGTGGGCACATGCTACCAACCATATACGGACTTTTAAGTAAAGCAATCAAGGTATGTAATTCAATTCAAGTCATAACATGCAAGAGTCTATATTGGCATTGAAGCAAGCAACATAAGAACATTAAGGTGCAAAAGCTCTCGCTGTCCATGACTCGAATGTCTCCAGATGGTGTTTGCATTCTAGAAGTGGGGGACGGGAATACGAGAGAGAAAAATATTTATTTGTTGAGAACTCAATCTACTAAAGTTTCACACTCAGTCTTCTTTGGAATCTTATCTTGACTCGTCCCCAGACCACTAGCCAGGTACAGGTCAATTTGATCCACTCCGTTTCGATATTTTGAGCACTCATGCATTGGATGAGCGTAAGCACGAGATTTGACACTTAGGATGATAAAGAGAAAGATGGTGGAGTAGGAAGACAAAAAGGGTGTGAAAGGCTCACATCAATGAGGACAATCATAGGCGAGAGAAGGCCAAATGATAGATATGATGTGAGGAGTAGGGATTGCCATCCAACGGATGCACATACGAGCTAAGAAAAGCTCTCCAATGGAACTAGTGGGGGTGCATCCAACTTGTTCACTCAAGAAGACCTAGAGATCATTTGAGGAGGCTCATCATTGGAATATACAAGCCAAGTTCTATAGTGTGAAGGTCCCCATATAGCTATATGCATATATGATCATCTCTATGGAGTACAATATATAAAGGGGGTACGAGTGTGGATCTTTCAAAAGGAATAGTAGTGCTGCCCCCTTCTCTCTTTTTATTTTATTTTTCTCTTTTTTCTATTTTTTTGTATTTTTTTGGTGGCCTCAATGGATCTTTCTATTTAACTCTCATTTGTCCACTTTGGTATCTTTTAAATTTGTCCTCTTTCGGATCTTTTCCTCACTTAGGGGCAACACTCTATTTTACACGGAGTATAGGAGATCTTTCACACTTTACAAAAGTACTCAGCATAAAGAAGATGTAGCTATCATGATGTATACAAATGTATGCCTCTGCCAGTGTAGCAGGAACATGTATGACATGAAGATCAAGTCATGAGAGGGTGGATGTTGCATGGCAATGTATCTAGGAAAGGCTATGGAAATGCCTTGATAGGTAGGTTTGGTGGCTGTTCTGAGGAAAGATATAAGGAGGTTTATGATTATAGAGCGTAATATGCCAAGGGTTTGGATGCACCGGCGAGGTGGACGCCAACTCTCGGAGTGAGAAGAAAGCAATGCACGGTACCGAAGAGGCTAGCAAATATGAGGAGGTGGAAGTATCAACTTTCAATACTTACATTCGTCTGAAGAACTCATGCACTTATTATCGGTAACTCTCAATCTAAACAGGAGGTTCACAAAGAGACAAGTACCCCGAGGAGGAGTGTATGGGGGTTTGGTTATCCTTGCACATCCTCGACTCATGGTACGTGAGTGTACTCTAATATCCGATCCCTGTTGGAGATATGCCCTAGAGGCAATCATGTTATGATGTTATCTCCTTATGTATTCATGAGTTATTTGTATTGTCCTTGAACATCATCACTGATATGTATCAATAAGTATGTGACTTGTTTGTGAGACTATATATTCTATGATGATTTTTCTAATGGTCCCTAGTTGATAAGGTTATGCGGACACATATCCTTGACTAGTATATGATTCGATTGATGACTATGTTTCACAAGTCATGAGCATGGAGATGCTACCGATAATATGGACTTAGTGATGGGATCACTGAGTTGGACAGAGACCCACTTTGAGACGCAGCGAGATATTGTCATCTGCTAGTCTCAATACAATGTATATGCCATGTCCTAGAACTGAGATCCTCGCATGTTCTCGGGATGAGGAATGACTCACTTAGGGACTATCAAACGCTACACCGTAACTGGGTAGTTATAAAGGTAGCTTACGGGTGAGTCATGATACATGCCGCGAGACATGGTTGATCAAGATGGGATTTGCCCCTCCACTTTGGAGAGATATTCTCTGGGCCCTCTCGAGTGATAAGATTCAGAAAGCATGGCCATGTGATATGGGTTAAGTGTTAACCCGGTTCAGGAATCTGTATCACGGTTTCGAGAAGAGAGGCCAAGCTATCACAAGGGTGACAAGTACTCGCCTTGAGATTGACAACATATATCGTGAGGCAAAAGGAATGTTGCATATGACACTTTGTAATGGTTCGTCTTATGACTTTACGCATATATGGGAGTCGGCACGTTCTGCTAGGAACCGCTACCGACTATCGAACCGGATGTGATCCAGGACGTGTCCATGTGTACATGAACCTATAGGGTCGCGCGCTTAAGAGGAAAGGAGCCCATTCGGATGTGATCCGAATGGAATATGGATGGAGAGTCCGGATTGCCTCAAGGGTTGAGGCCATTCCACGGGCGCCTATATAAAGGCTAGGGAGAACCCCGAAGGGGTAGAGGTCAGACCACAACCCTAGCCGCCACTCCACCTCCAGGGCGAGCCGCCGGACCTAGCAGTCCGCCGCCCGGCGCTGCTCCTTGTACTTGCGCATCCCTTGGAGGCGCTGCACCTGCGGCGCTTGGACGAACTGTTCGCGGGATCGGATCGCGGGACTCCGTTCGTGGGATCGGTACGAGGGATCGGTTCGAGGGATTCGAGGAACAGCCGCCGATGCGCATCGCCAACTCTCCTTCCGCTGCCGTGACTGCGCGTCTAGTGGTAAACCCTAATCACGTAGTTCATCCCCAGTAGCAGTGATCTTGGTTGTGCGCGGTAGAAATTTTAATTTGGCGCTAGCATAGCGTACCGCGTGCCCCAACAGTGGTATCAGAGCCTCTGCTGCGTGGTGTTGAATTCGTGATAGAATTTCATATGGAGATATGTAGATCGGATCTTGTGTTGGTAGATCAAATTGGTTTTGCATGTTTGAGGTTCTTGGTTTCATGATCTGTCCCGAGGCGCGAGCTACTTAGGTCGTGCCACAACTTGTCCCTAGAGGTCGGTTATCCGCCATTGGGATAGACAGTGTGCCGTAAACCCTGTTGTAGCACGCGGATATCACTTTGTGATTGATCCGGGACACGGATTAGGACATGGCGTGGATATGATCCGCGCTGTCCAGAAATCTGTGAGCAGGTTCGGTTCAAAGGCCATATCTTGGTCATATGAACTCCGATTGAGCTCCGTGACCTACCAAACGATGCAGAATGAAAAGATATGCAAAACAGAGAATGATGGTTTTAGTTAATTAGGCGATTTTTCGCAGACCTAATTTGACTAGTGCTAAAAGAGGTTTAGACGGCGGTAGAACGTCTAACTTGGTTTTGCAGGGAATGATGGTGATTTGGTATAGCCCATTGTGTATGTTGTTGTTCATGACCTGCGTGTCATGGTTTTGACAGCCGGCTGGAGCCATGTGGTTGTCTCATTATTGTATTAATGACCTGCGTGTCAACATGTGAAGCCATGTAATGTAACTTAATTTCATAGCTATTAGTTTGTAATAGGATAGTAACTTATGTAACACTTGGCGGTTGACACTACGGCGTGGAGATGGAGATCACCACGAGGACAACCGTACATGGAGATGGAGATCTCCATGGGAGGTTCACGCACATGGAGATGGAGATCACCATGCGCTATAATAAAGGGGCTATACCATATCACTTGTATAAACTGCCTGTGAAAGTTTATCCCTTTATGCATCCTTCTTTGACATGGTAGATGTTTTAAGTAGGATGATCCCTCAAAGAATGTCAAGTAAAATTTGCCTCCCCAATTGCTGCACATCACATGTCATGTATGTTTAGTAGTAGGCCTATAAAATTAGGGTGCTACTAGATCTCCTTGGCGTGATGGGTTTGTGTCGGACACTTACACGCATAGCACTTGGTTAACTTGTCGAGGCTATCAAAACAGTTTTGGGCTTCGGGGCATAGGAGTTGGTGTGTATGTGATGCGCATCAACAAACAGGAGTCGTATGGTTGATGCGATTAGCAAGGAGTTTCTTACCGATAGGTCGAGTCGGCTAGCAGTGATGCAAAAGCTCACTAGTCAATTCGCCCCATCGGATCCTGAATCACTTAGTGTCAACTAGAGGGATGTTGAACTTAGTGGGAGTAATTTTATTAAAGCGTTTAATATGAATTGCTCTTCATGAATACATGTCTTAGTATTTTGCATTTTATGTTGTAGATCAATGGCACCACCTGCTCCAGTTACCAATTTTGCGTTGAAATCCATCCTTAAGAAAGATAAACTGAATGGAACAAACTTTACCACCTGGTATAGAAATCTCAGAATTGTTCTCAAGCATGATAAAAAGGAAAATGTTCTAGAGGAACCGCTTCCAGAGGAACCGGCTGATAATGCCACCGCTGCTGCTAAGAATGCATATCAGAAACTCAAGGATGAGTCTACTGAGATCGGCTGCCTCATGCTGGCTTCTATGGAGCCCGAGCTGCAACAGCAGTTCGAAGACATTAGGGCTTTCGATATGATCGAGAGTCTTAAGGGCATGTTTCAGGTTCAGGCTAGGGCCGAAAGGTTCATCGTCTGGCGATCCCTGATGGATTGCAAGCTGAAAGAGGGTGATCCACTAAGCCCGCATGTCATCAAAATGATGGGATACATGCAAGCTTTGGATCGTCTTGGGCATCCGTTGACTCCTGAGTCAGCTACAGATACAATTCTGGGTTCTCTTCCGCCAAGCTATAACTCGTTCATTACGAACTTTCATATGCATGGCATGGAAAAGAAGCCCACTGAATTGCATGGGATGCTTAAGATAGCAGAGCAGGACATTAAGAAGGGCACACATCAAGTGTTGATGGTGCAGAACACAGCCAAGTTCAAGAAGTCATGGACCAAGAAGAAGGCTAACGCAAAGGGAAAGGACAAGGATGTGATCCCGACTCCAGCCCCTGCGCCTAAGCCTGGACCTGACACAGATACCATTTGCTTCTATTGCAAGGAGAATGGTCATTGGAAGAGGAACTGCAACAAGTGGCTCGCTAGCAAGGGCAAGAGCAGTGGGAGTACGTCTTCTACAGGTACACTTGTTGTATATGTTATAGACATTTATCTTGCGGATATTTCTAATAGTTCTTGGGTATATGATACCGGATCGGTTGTTCACATTTGCAACTCGATGCAGGGACTAAAAAGAAGTAGAGATGTCGCAAGAGGAGAAGTTGACATTCGCGTCGGGAATAAAGCAAGAGTTGCTGCATTAGCCGTCGGCACCATGCAACTTAATTTACCTTCTGAATTTGTAATGGAGCTTGATAATTGTTATTATGTTCCATCGTTAAGTCGAAACATTTTTTCTGCCTCATGTTTGATGAGACAAGGTTATGAATTCATTATTAAGGACAATGGTTGTTCTATATATTTGAATAAGATGTTTTATGGCTTGGCGCTCGTTGTGAATGGGTTATTCATTTTGAATCTTGAAGGTGAATCTGTCTGTAATATAAATGCCAAGAGGCTTAAACCTAACGATCTGAATACAACTTACTTTTGGCACTGTCGGCTTGGTCATATTAGTGAAAAGCGCATGAAGAAGCTCCAGTATGATGGACTTTTAAATTCGTTTGATTTTGAATCATTCGAGACATGCGAATCGTGCCTACTCGGCAAGATGACCAAGACACCTTCTGCAAAGAGTTGCGAGAGGGCATCCGACTTGTTGGAACTCATACATACTGATGTGTGTGGACCAATGAGCACGACTGCTAGAGGTGGTTACCAGTACTTCGTGACTTTCACCGACGACTTGAGCAGATATGGATATATCTACTTGATGAGGCACAAGTCGGAAACCTTTGAAAAGTTCAGTGAGTTTCAGAATGAAGTAGAGAATCAACTTGGCAAGACGATCAAACTTCTACGATCAGTTCGTGGAGGTGAATATCTGAGTCAAGAGTTTGATGATCATCTCAAGAGTCGTGGAATAGTTCCACAACTCACTCCTCCTGGAACTCCTCAAAGAAATGGTGTATCAGAACGGAGGAATCGCACCTTGTTGGACATGGTTCGATCGATGATGAGTCAGTCAGATCTACCGTTGTCATTTTGGGGTCATGCTCTGGAAACTGCAGCTTTCACACTAAAAAGAGTACCATCTAAATCCGTAGATAAGACACCATATGAGATATGGACTGGGAAGCGTCACAGTTTGTCTTTTCTAAAGATTTGGGGTTGTGAAGCTTTTGTCAAGCGACTTCAGTCGGACAAGCTCGCATCCAAATCGGATAAGTGCATATTCGTGGGATATCCAAGGGAAACCTTAGGGTATTACTTCTACAACCGACAAGAGGGCAAAGTGTTTGTCGCTCGACATGGTACCTTCCTTGAGAAAGAGTTTCTCACTAGGAAGGCTAGTGGGAGGACGGTGTAACTCGAAGAGGTTCGAGATAAACCACTCGGGGAAGACACGACAAGTGATGCCATTATGGCAGAGCCATTCAGTGAACCCGTGGTTGAAGTAGCACCCGCACCACGAAGGTCAGAAAGGCTGCGTAATGCAAGCAATATATTTTTGTTGGACAACGATGAGCCTTTGACATATGCGGAAGCGATGGTGGATCCAGATTCCGAGTTATGGCTTGAGGCCATGAGATCCGAGTTAAAGTCCATGGATGACAATCAAGTTTGGAACTTGGTTGATCTGCCAAATGGTGCAAGAACCATTGAGTGCAAATGGATCTCTAAGAAGAAAACTGATATGGATGGAAATGTTCAAATCCATAAAGCTCGACTTGTCGCGAAGGGGTTTCGACAAGTTCAAGGAATTGACTACAACGAGACCTTCTCGCCTGTAGCGATGCTTAAATCAGTTCGGATTATTCTAGCTATAGCTGCCTATTTCGATTATGAGATATGGCAAATGGATGTCAAAACAGCTTTCCTTAATGGAAATCTAGAAGAGGACGTGTATATGATACAGCCCGAGGGTTTTGTCGATCCAGAGAATGCTAGTAAGGTATGCAAACTTCAGAAATCCATTTATGGATTGAAGCAAGCATCTCGGAGTTGGAATATTCGTTTTAAAGAGGTTGTCAAATCGTTTGGCTTCATGGAGAACGAAAAGGAACCTTGTGTGTTCAATAAGTTTAGTGGGAGCTCAATCGTATTTCTAATCTTATATGTGGATGACATATTACTGATTGGGAATGACATTCCGATGCTTGAAGCTGTCAAGGACTCATTGAAAAATAGTTTTGCAATGAAGGACTTGGGAGAAGCAACTTACATTTTGGGAATCAAGATCTATAGAGATAGATCAAGGAGGCTTATTGGATTAAGACAGTGTACGTATATCGACAAGGTGTTGAAAAGGTTCAACATGCATGAGGCTAAGAAAGGTTTCTTGCCTGTGTCACATGGCATTCATCTAAGAAAGACTCAGGGTCCATCGACTCCTGATGAGCAAAGACGCATGGATAAGATTCCGTATGCTTCGGCCATCGGGTCTATCATGTATGCTATGGTATGTACTCGTCCAGATGTTTCCTATGCTCTAAGCGCTACGAGCAGATACCAGGCTAATCCAGGCGAGAGCCACTGGACAGCAGTTAAGAGCATCCTAAAGTACCTGAAAAGGACTAAGGATATGTTCCTAGTTTATGGAGGTGAGGATGAGCTCGTTGTAAAGGGTTACACCGATGCTAGTTTCCAAACCGACAAGGATGACTTTCGTTCACAATCTGGTTATGTGTTCATTCTGAACGGAGGTGCAGTGAGCTGGAAGAGTTCCAAGCAAGAGACGGTAGCTGATTCTGCAACAGAGGCCGAGTACCTTGCAGCTTCTGAAGCTTCAAATGAAGGTGTTTGTATAAGGGATTTCATTACCCTACTTGGTGTGGTTCCAGACTCGGCAAACCCGTTGGACCTCTATTGTGATAATAGTGGTGCCATCGCACAGGCCAGGGAGCCAAGGCATCACTAGAAATCCAAGCACATAGAAAGGCGTTATCATCTCATACGACAATTCGTAGATGATGGTAATATAAATGTATGCAAAGTACACACGGATGCAAACGTTGCTGATCCTTTGACGAAGCCTCTCCCGATGCCGAAGCATGAGGCACACGTAAGAGCCATGGGCCTTAGATGCTTAACTGATTGAATCTAGTGCAAGTGGGAGACTGTTGGAGATATGCCCTAGAGGCAATCATGTTATGATGTTATCTCCTTATGTATTCATGAGTTATTTGTATTGTCCTTGAACATCATCACTGATATGTATCAATAAGTATGTGACTTGTTTGTGAGACTATATATTCTATGATGATTTTTCTAATGGTCCCTAGTTGATAAGGTTATGCAGACACATATCCTTGACTAGTATATGATTCGATTGATGACTATGTTTCACAAGTCATGAGCATGGAGATGCTACCGATAATATGGACTTAGTGATGGGATCACTGAGTTGGACAGAGACCCACTTTGAGACGCAGCGAGATATTGTCATCTGTTAGTCTCAATACAATGTATATGCCATGTCCTAGACCTGAGGTCCTCGCATGTTCTCGGGATGAGGAATGACTCACTTAGGGACTATCAAACGCTACACCGTAACTGGGTAGTTATAAAGGTAGCTTACGGGTGAGTCATGATACATGCCGCGAGACATGGTTGATCAAGATGGGATTTGCCCCTCCACTTTGGAGAGATATTCTCTGGGCCCTCTCGAGTGATAAGATTCAGAAAGCATGGCCATGCGATATGGGTTAAGTGTTAACCCGGTTCAGGAATCTGTATCACGGTTTCGAGAAGAGAGGCCAAGCTATCACAAGGGTGACAAGTACTCGCCTTGAGCTTGACAACATATATCGTGAGGCAAAAGGAATGTTGCATATGACACTTTGTAATGGTTCATCTTATGACTTTACGCATATATGGGAGTCGGCACGTTCTTCTAGGAACCGCTACCGACTATTGAACCAGATGTGATTCAGGACATGTCCATGTGTACGTGAACCTATAGGGTCGCGCGCTTAAGCGGAAAGGAGCCCATTCGGATGTGATCCGAATGGAATATGGATGGAGGGTCCGGATTGCCTCAAGGGTTGAGGCCATTCCACGGGCGCCTATATAAAGGCTAGGGAGAACCCCGAAGGGGTAGAGGTCAGACCACAACCCTAGCCGCCACTCCACCTCCAGGGCGAGTCGCCGGACCTAGCAGTCCGCCGCCCGGCGCTGCTCCTTGTACGTGCGCATCCCTTGGAGGCGCTGCACCTGCGGCGCTTGGACGAACTGTTCGCGGGATCGGATCGCGGGACTCCGTTCGTGGGATCGGTACGAGGGATCGGTTTGAGGGATTCGAGGAGCAGCCGCCGACGCGCATCGCCAACTCTCCTTCCGCTGCCGTGACTGCGCGTCTAGTGGTAAACCCTAATCACGTAGTTCATCCCCAGTAGCAGTGATCTTGGTTGTGCGCGGTAGAAATTTTAATTTGGCGCTAGCATAGCGTACCGCGTGCCCCAACAATCCCTCCAGAGATTAGTTTTTTTACTTTAAGGACTGTGAAGCATGAGCTCCACAGTATTTTATTGCAGAGAGGAGAACAAAAAGTTCTCAAGGGGGTACAGGGGATTTACATGCAAGGGAAAGTAAAGAAACTCACCTATACAAACTACTGCAGATTATTTATCCAAGAGAGTAATCTATCTCTAGTCTCTTTGAAATCTATGTGAAAGCAGGGTGATATCATGCACAAAGTGCCTTCTCCAGGAATTGAAAGTTGGTCTCTCATGCCTGAAGGTCTTTCCATTCCTCTCAGTCCAAATGCACCAGGCAGCAGTGAGAACCACCTCCAGGAAGAAAGGATGCCCAAAGGACAGTCTGGCCTGGTTGAGGTTGCTAACCAGATTACCATCCTGGGACCATTGGATCTGCAGGTAAAACCAAATTCTTGAGCTGAAGGAGCAAGAGAAAAACATGTGCATCCTATCTTCCAAAGTGTGACTAGGACACATGAGGCATGTGTTGAACTCCTGTGGAGACCTCCAGTGTCTCCTGACCAGGAGGTCCTTTGTATTCAGTCTGTCAAACAGCAACAACCAACCAAAGACCTTTATCTTCATAGTACATTTGCTTTTCCATAGCCATTTGCAAATTGCATCATCTGGTAAATGGGAGTGCATAAGCAAATAGAAACTCTTAGGAGTATAACCATGGAGACCAGGCCAAGTCCAGATATCCTTATCATTGCTGGAGAGATGAAAATTGTGTAACCAGTGGTTCAAGACATCCAACTCAGCTGCAGCCTGCTGTGATAAGGGCAGATAGAAAAGGGAGCTGACCTCAAGAGCAGTGATGAAATCATGCACAGACAACTTGTCATCTTTTACAAATGAGAACAAATGTGGTAATCTGTCTCTGAGAGGTCTATGTGAGTTATTTAAAATCCAACCATCAGACCAAAACATCATAGAGTCTCCAACATTGGCCCTGATAGAAACCACAGACCTTTATAGATCAACCACTTTGAGGATGTCTTTCCACCAGAAAGACCCACACATTATAGTGGCATGTGGGACATTACCATTGTAATAAGAGTTCCAGATGAGAGATACCCAGGGGGTGTCGTCCTCCAAAGATTAGTGATCCATCTAGTAGCTAGAGTTCTCAACTTGTTTTTGTAGTTTTTGAAAATAAACACGGATTGCCAAAAATATGACATCTATCACTAATAGGCTAAGGCTCTTGAAACCAGAAGTTGTAACATTACTCACAAAAATACCTCAAAACTATTGCAAGTTTCTACTATAATTGAATAGCAACCTCAATGACCTACTTAAAGTCAAGACACAACTCAGTGCAACAACCAACTCTCTTAACAAGATAAACATGAAAACTGAAGAGAGTTCCAGCAACAAACTAAACAAAAGCTCTTGAAAAAGATAAGCATGAAAACTAAGAGCTAAACATGACAGAATCTACCAAAAGATAAAGACCACACAACAAAAGAAAGATAAGCATGAAAATACTATGATGTGTTCTAGTTTGAAGTGGAGCGTGTTTCTCTCCCACACAAAGAAAGCTCGGTTCTAACTTGTTATGAACAACAAACAAAGCAAAAGAAAACTAAAGAGCAAGGTGCTCCAAGCATAGCACATAACACATGAAGTGATAAAAATATAGTGGAAGGAAGGACGAACTGATGATTGTTGATGGAGAAGGGGATGCACGGGGGAATCCCCAAGCTTAGACGCTTGAGTCTCCTTGAATATTTATTGGGGATGCATGGGGGCATCCCCAAGCTTGAG
Organism: Bromus sterilis; assembly: GCA_950022295.1. NCBI lineage: Eukaryota > Viridiplantae > Streptophyta > Magnoliopsida > Poales > Poaceae > Bromus > Bromus sterilis. Next base: position 336,317,328 of record OX465596.1, on the reverse strand, counting down.
CGTTTGACACTCCGAGATCTTCTTTCATCATCTTCCCTCGCACACTTAAAAACTCCCTCCATACATAACTCATCATAATCTGATTAGAGAGATTAGTAACACAATAAAACAATTTGCCTCTACTGGAAATAAAGATTTTCTTGAAGGGATACTGTTTCTCAAGACCGCCAAAAAAATTTTGCAAGGAAAAACCTAGCGCAAGACTTGCAAAAGTGAGGAAAGGAAAAACGTGGCAGAATTTGTAAAAAACAGACCAGCAGGTAGTAAATTTTTTTTTGGGATACTTCTGCAACTCAAATAAAAAAACTCAGAACAGACGCCCGAAAGCTAATTGTATAGAGCATGCTGTCAAAATAATTCAGATAAAAAAGATGATCTGGTGATTTATAGTGAATTTTTCCGTCCAAGGACAGAATATGTTTTCTGGACAGCATGTCACAACTCTTGAACTTTCTTGTAATCGGACGCTAAACTTGGCACAAAGCTTGAAAATAAAGATACAATGATGTTTCTACAGTAGTAACAATCATCAAGACCACTAAAAACTGAAAGTAAAAACTCAAAGTAAAGATAACAAGGGTTGTCTCCCTAGAGCTCTTTCTTTATAGCCAAAAAGATAGGCTTAAGGTTTTAATGATGCTCTCGTAGGAATAAGAGTTAAAGAACAAAAGAGAGCATCAAGAAGAAAATACCAAACACATTTAAGTATAACATGCTTCCTATGCATAGTAATATTGCAATAGAATAATTCATTGAAGCACAAAGCAATAAGCATAGGAAGGAAAAACAAGTGCAACTTCAAAACCTTCAACATAAAGAGAGGGAACTTGATATTATTGAAATATCTATGAGCATATGTTCCCCTCTCGTGATAATTTCAGTGGGATCATGAATAAACTCAACAATATAAGTATCACATAAAAAATTCTTATCATGACCCACAAGCATAGAAAATTTGTTACTCCCCTCATAAGCAAAATCATCAATAGTAGTGGGAACAAACTAAAAAAAATAGCTATCACATGAATCATTCTTATCATGATCCACTTGCAAAATTTTATTGTGTATAGAATAAGTGTCATCACAATAATTATCATAGATAGGAGACAAAGTATCATCAAAATAAATTTCCTCATCAAAACATGGGGGGCTAAAAAGATCATCTTCATCAAACGTAGCATCCCCAAGCTTATAGCTTTGCATATCATTAGCATCAAAATTATTCAAAGAAGACATAATAACAACATTGCTACTATCATGAGTGTTGTGCAAATAATAAAGCTCCATAGGCTTTTTGATTTCCTCCTCAAACACTTCATTTCCTAACTCAAGATAGAGATCATAAAGCTCTCTCATATATTTTTTGTTGTTTTCCATAAAGCCTAACTAGTGAAAATAAAAACAAGAAACGAAAAGATTTAATTGCAAGATCTAAAGATATACCTTCAAACCTTACCTCCCAGGCAACGACGCCAAAAATAGCTTGATGTCTACGCACACTTCTATTCTTGTAGACTATGTTGGGCCTCCAAGCGCAGAGGTTTGTAGGACAGTAGCAATTTCCCTCAAGTGGATGACCTAAGGTTTATCGAACTAAGGGAAGTAGAGGTTGAAGATGGTCTCTCTCAAGCAACCCTGCAATTAAGATACAAGAAGTCTCTTGTGTCCCCAACACACCTAATACAACTAGGAGTTGTATAGGTGCACTAGTTCGGCGAAGAGATGGTAAAATATGGGTGATAGGTGTGGCAAAACAAAGTAATATAAATCACTAATAAAAAGTGCAGCAAGCAAACAATTGGTAAACGTGAGCACAAACGGTATTGCAATGGTGGAAACAAGGCCTAGGCTTCATACTTTCACTAGTGGAAACTCTCAACAACATTAACATAGTCTAGTCACATGATATTTCCACTAAAACATGCATTGGAGACGTACTCAGAGGTCATTCCTTTGTGGTCAAGAGAGGACGAGCATTGTGTAGGGCTACAAGAGCACACCTTAGAGTTCGTAGTTCTCATCTACGGATTTCCCAATGTCACCGCGGCAATCCGAAGAGAGTACCACAATCACCACAACATATCTCAAGGATATTCAAAGACAAGCACCAAGAGACTCTAAATCTTCAATCCACACACAAAAGAGGAAATCACTCGTGAAAATATTCTTCTAACCCATGTCAAATAGACCGCTGTCACCATGGTCTCGGGGATTATACTAGATAAGCTCAAGTGAGTACATCAATGCAATACCACTAGTGTAAAACAAGCCTTTAGCACCGGTTCGTGAGGGGCTTTAGTAACCGGTACTAAAGGTCCAGACCTTTAGTACCGGTTCGCCTAGAACCGGTGCTAAAGTGTATGCCTATCTGCCACGTGGTGGCGAGGGCTGGGGGCTTCTTTAGTACCGGTTAGTGATACAAACCGGTACTAAAAGTTTAGTGGTTTAAGGGTTTATTTATTCTTTGCTTTTCGGGTTTAATGGTTTATTGATTAATTGGGTTTAGGATTTACTGGTTTGTTTTACGCTATTACATATTATACAATGCATATACATATATTAGAATTTCTCGTACCACCAGCATATATATATATATAGCATGCATACAGTACACATGTGTATACAATTTGGTATATTACACAGTTTCACCTATACAATTGCATATCATATTCTACCGGCGGCCGTATTGGATGTACGGGAATTCTCCGTTGGTAGATATGACTTGCTGAAGAAGAAATCCCGCTAATTCCTCTTGAAGTGCTTGAATTTTTCTCTCTATTTGGAGTTGATCCCACTTCTCCCTTATCTTATTTAAAGAAGAAGATCAATATATTAGCATCATGGTAAGAACAAAGTCTAAATAGTACTTACGTACCATCAATGATTTACTAGTAAGCCTTTCGATCATAAATCGAATGTTCTGCATCACTATGTAAGCACATGGTTCAACCCCCTCTTTCTGCCTCATACACTTCAGAAGAATAGAATTCAATCAGATAAATAATCAAGCACATGATAATGGTATATTGAAAATAGAATTAAAGAGAATGTTTTCACACAAATTTATCGTAGTGCCATGTCAGCTGCTCTTTCCATAAACCGGGCTCGTCTTTTTTGAACTTTTCCCAAACTCTGTCGTCAAAGAAAATGAATAAAGGATTTATTAATTAACTACTTGATATATAACAGGAAGTGAACACTAAAAAATCCTACATGGTGTGATAATGATTAAAATTACCTGTCGAACATATCCTTCACGGATTTGTACTAGCAAATATCTTTAAGTAGTGAGTCCATTACTATAACTTTTCCTTCGTCAACTTGAATATCTATCAGGATAAAGTGATAGCTGCGCACACATGCATGTATGTAAAAGCGGGTATGCAACTCATCACTTATAACAATGCAACATCGAGTAAGCAAAACTATCATTTATAGTACAAATAATGACATTCACTTGAAGTTGTAACGAAGTAGTATATGTGCGTTGGTATGGAGTTCTTTCAAATACTTTAGCACGATCATGTCCGTGTCTTTTTGGTTCCATTCTATTGTCCTTTCATGTATGGTATTTGGGTCAATGAACCCAATGCCATAGTATCCATCTCTTTTCATTTCGAAAATCTTCATTCTGCGATACCACACGAAAGAATATTAGTGAGGATAATTAATTACAGTCAATGACGAACGAGCTGAGCTAGAGACTTAAAATACAGAGAAATAAATCACTTACGGACAATAACAACTAACGAGGGATTTGTCGAGTGCTTTTTGATGGAATAACTGAAATAATTCTTCATTTGCAATCCACATTTCAATTCCTTGGTGGAAATATTCTTTCTTGACTCGGAACATGATGCCCTCTAGCTCGAACGGGATAATTTCGCTCTTGTACCACTAATGAAAATTGCGCATTTGCGTTTGTAGAAGCTTCTCCTCTTCTTTATTGAACAGAGGCTCCACTCTTACATATATCCTTGGTTCTACATATGGCGCAGTGGACAACACCGGCGCATTGCCTGTCTGAATGGCTAGATATTGTTCAACACTGATACCCGCCACTCTAGCAGCCTCTTTTTGTTGTTTGGTGGTTGGTATCATCTCCTCCTGCTCGTTACTCACCTTGAGCGGGGCTATCGATTGCACTGTCTGTTCTCCGAGCTGGGGAACAATTTTCCCGGTTTTTCTATGGCCTGAGGAGCTTGATGGCCCCTTTTTAAATGAGATGGAAATAGAGCGTTCATAGTCCGTTAGAGGGGTCTTCTTAGGGGGTGGTTCAAACTGCTTCTAAAAGTGTTCTACTATTACCTCAGATATTTTCTCCTTCGGTGCCAGTGGAGGTTTCAGTGCGAAGTGCTGCTGCACTTCTCTATCCCAGGGTAACGTCAGCGGAATCTTCATGGGTTTATCCTTCTTTGCTTTCTTCTTCGGTGGACTCTGCTGACGCAACGTAGGTCGACTTGATCGTCGTGTTTGCCTTTGGGGTGGTGGTGAACTCGACGTCGAACGCGTTGGACTTGACACCTTGTCTGGAAATATGATGCCTTGTTTTCTCCATAGATAGACACCACTTTGTTTGGCTTCTCTGAGGGTCTGCTGCCCTTCACCTCCAGGAATATCAAGGAATAGTTCTTGATATGCTGACACAACTTCATCCACCCCGACACGAGCATAGCCAGTTGGAATTGGATTGCCGTGGTAGGTTGCTTCAGGTGGATTCGGTAAAGCATAGTCGTCCGCCACCTTAATGGATATATTGTTCATTTTGAAGACTAGCTCACAACATTTTATCTCTTTGATATCATCCACGGGGTAGTGACCATCATCGACCCCCGTGGATCCCACGCTGCTTTTCGGCATAGATGGGACGGTACAATCCATTGTTGGATCTATTGGTAGATCTTGAGTGGACGTCCTTAGCGGTAGTTGCTGGCTAAGTGACTCGCACTTCTCCTGCGTCTGCTTGATAGCTTGTTCCATCCTATCAAAACGGTTTGTTACCTGCACCTTCTTTCTTGAACGGCTTCGGCAACTCTCATTAAACTCTGCAAACCCCTCATACCACGGAACAACGCCTACGCCTCGCGTTCGGCCCGGGTGTTCAGGATTCTTGAGGGCGCGTGTAAGCTCGTCGTTCTCTCTGTCGGGCTTGAAAATCCCCTTTCTAGCATCAGCAACTGCATCCAGTAACTCCTGATCGGCTCCTTTAAGAGTTGCCTTTATAATTACCTTCCATGTCTTTGTGTCCAACTTTCCACCATTCCCAAAAAACCAATTCCTGCACCTAGGTGGAAAAAACATTGTTACTGGAGTGACCCCTGCATCAAGCAGTGTCTTCTCAAATGCATCCCACTTAGGCGCCGCGGACTTGTAGCCACCTGTCCCCATGGTATGGAAAATCTCTTTTTTCTCAACATTCTTCTTGTTTATTTCCGACCGACGTTTAGCCTCTTCTGATTCCTTGTACTCCACAAATTTTTCCCAGTGAGCTTCTACCTTCGCTAGTGCGCCAGTGAAAATTGGAGTCTTCTTATCATTAGCGGCGTATTTCTCCCATGTCTTTATCTTCCAACTTTGGAATTGTGTGGCCATCTTCCTAAGAGCAGCATGCTTGACTTTGTCCACAACTTCTGGTGTCAAATCATCTGGTAGGGTGAAATATGATGTGACCTTATCCCAAAGCTCGTCTTTTGCTCTATCGCTGACAAAAGTCTTATCACCTTCCTTTGGCTGATGCCATTCTTGAATGCTGATCGGGATTTGGTTTCTAACAACTAATCCGCATATAGATGTCCATTTCTTCACGTGAGCTGGAGGAGCAGTCGGCTCGCCACTCTTACTGACCTCATCGATGTTGTACTTTACACCATCCCGCGGCAATTTGGCCGGGCCACGTTTTGCTTTGCTTGAAGAAGATTTGCTCGATCCGGGTTGCTGAAAGAAGAAAGATTTGTTAATTGATTGGTGACAAATCAATTATTAGTATAATTAATGATCACCAGAGGCCTTATATATTTATATATATACCTCGGCGGACTTTGTTGTTAATTGAATATCATTTTCTTCGTCTCTAATTTCCTCGAACATTCCTTCACCGGAATCGTTCGGATATTGTGAGCCGTCATCATGAGCATCGGCGTCGGCGATCATTTCGTACATATCGTCTTCCTGCTCTCTGCCGCTATTGAACACGTCGTCCATAGCTTAACTAATATCGACGAGGTGCAGAAAAAGATAAAACAATAATATTAGAATACTAATCCAGTTCAACATATCGAATAATCCAGTTCAACATCTCGAATAAAACAAGATATATATATATATATATATATAGAAAAGTACATCTCAACTAATCAAGTTCACATGCAACAATAACATTAGAATAATAATCCAGTTTACATCTCGAATAATCCAGTTCACATATGCAACAATAATATATCGATCACTACTACTACATATATCTAATAGAGTAAACGACATCGGCCTCGGCTGGCGGTGGACACCCAAAGAGAAGGAACCATCACCCACTCGTAGCTTGGGTGAGATCCCTGAAGAACCTGCCTCAAACTGGAGTACCCGGCGTCCAACGCCACCATGTAGCGACGGACGTCCTCGTCCTCCTCCCTGACACACTGACGTACAACCTCCTCGGGGGCCGGCTCCCTCCGCACCGATTATGGCCCACGCGACCTCCACCAAAGAAGATCCGGGATGACGACAAGATCCGAATTCCTCACTAAGTGCCGCACCCTGGAAACCACCTCCCAGTGCCAGCCCGGCGGAGCCCAGTCCTGGACATTCCGCATCCCGTCAAGAAGCCCGGCGGCGCGACGGTAACGAGGATGCGGGTCCAGCATCGTCGCCAAAAACATATTAATGAAACTAAAAACAATGTATACAACATTATATAAACAATATGTACTAACAATACGCACAATATAAAAATACATAAGTTTATTTTTTTAAATACATTTTTGGCACCTAGCATATATATACTTGACTACAAGGCTTACAATAAAAAAATTCATCTAGCAAAAATGTTCATCTAGCAAAATGTTAATCTAGCAAAATGTTCATCTAGCAAAAATGTTCATCTAGCAAAATGTTCATCTAGCAAAATGCTCATCTAGCAAAATGTTCATCTTGCAAAATGTTCATCTAGCAAAAATATTCATCTAGCAAAATGCTCATCTAGAAAAATGCTCATCTAGCAAAAATGTTCATCTAGCAAAATGTTCAACTAGAAAATTTTTCATCTAGCAAAAATGTTCATCTAGCAAAATGTTCATCTAGCAAAATGATCATCTAGCAACATGTTCATCTAGCAAAATGTTCATCTAGCAAAAATGTTCATCTAGCAATATTGTTCATCTAGCAACATTTTTATCTAGCAAAATATTCATCTAACAACATGTCCATCTAGCAAAAATGTCCATCTAGCAAAATGTTCATCATCTCTAGCAAAAATTTGGGGCCTCGTCGTCGTCGGGCTCCTCGCCGGGGTACTACGACGGTGGAGCTCGCCGTGGGACACATGCATGTGGTCGGACAGGGGGAAGAGGAGAGCCCACCAACGGCGGCGCCGACGAGACGAACGACGACAAGCAGCAGTGCGAGAACAGACGACCTGGTGGAGAGGGCGCGGAGGACGTCGATGGCAGAGAGAGTCCGGCAAGGGGCAGAAACGGCGAGAGGCGAGCGGCACGGCGACGAAGACAGCGAGGAGAAGCAGCCTGGTGGCGTGGGAGTCGATCTGCAGTGGTGGGGAAACTGCTGCTCCAAGTGCTACTTATATATCAAGGGACCTTTAGCACCGGTTTGTATCACAAACCGGTACTAAAGAGCCTATAGCACCGGTTAGTACCACAAACCGGTGCTAAAGGTCTCCAATTTCCTCAATTTTTCGGGAAAATTTTCAGCGGGAAGAGTGGAGACCTTTAGCACCGGTTCGTATAACAAACCTCTACTAAAGCTATATATTTTATATTAGTTGATTTTTTTTTAGATTTTGTCTAGTTATTAGAATAGTTCGAGTTTTTTAATGAATCTTTTTTCTTTAGATTAAAAGATAATTATAAACATTCTGTTAGTGGCAGTGGTTTTCAAATATAAATAGTTTCAAGTTGAATTTTTTTCAATTACTAGTTTGTGAAATTCTTTGTTAAATAGTCAAAATAAATCCTTAAATGCATGAAAAATAGCAAATAAATTTAGAAAGGTTTGAAATTTTAGTATGTGGCTTTGAATGGTGCATATTGAATACACAAGAAGTCTTGAGTTGAAATAGTTAAAAAATGAAATGCCTTTGTAACAGATGAGTTTTCGTCTGAAACCCTTGTACTTTGAAAGAGATGGTCCAGTTTGTACACGAAGTGCATCCAGTTTTTGCCGTAACCCTCTCAACTTTTGCACACATGTTATGTGGGTCAAATGATGATACCATGCCAAGTTTCAACATTTTCTGAGTTCATTTGTAGTGCTTTCCAATTTTAGGGTCATTTAGCTCAAAGTAAATCATTAAATGCATGAAAAATAGCAAATGAATTTAGAAAGATTTGAAATTTTAGTATGTGGCTTTGAATGGTGCATATTGAATGCACAAAAAGTGTTGAGTTGAAATAAGTTAAAAAAAATGAAATGCCTTTGTAACAGACGAGTTCTCGTTTGAAACCCTCGTACTTCGAAAGAGATGGTCCAGTTTGTACACGAAATGCATCCAGTTTTTGCCATAACGTTCTCAACTTTTGCACACATGTTATTGGGTCAAAGGATGATACCATGCCAAGTTTCAACCTTTTCTGAGTTCATTTGTAGTGCTTTCCAATTTAAGGGTCATTTAGCTCAAAATAAATCATTAAATGCATGAAAAATAGCAAATGAATTTAGAAAGGTTTGAAATTTTAGTATGTGGCTTTGAATGGTGCACATTTAATGCACAAAAAGTCTTGAGTTGAAATAAGTTAAAAAAATGAAATGCCTTTGTAACAGATGAGTTTTTGTCTGAAGGCCTCGTACTTCGAAAGAGATGGTCCAGTTTGTACACGAAGTGCATCCAGTTTTTTCCGTAACCCTCTCAACTTTTGCACACATGTTATTTGGGTCAAATGATGATACCATGCCAAGTTTCAACCTTTTCTGAGTTCATTTGTAGTGCTTTCCAATTTCAGGGTCATTTAGCTCAAAATAAATCATTAAATGCATGAAAAATAGCAAATGAATTTAGAAAGGTTTAAAATTTTAGTATGTAGCTTTGAACGGTGCATGAATGAAAAATAAAAACAAAAAAGTATAGCAATTTCATTATAGGATGTCAACGGAAGAATACTCCATATCCTGTACACAGTCAAGGCAAATTTCAGACGGAGCACGCTTGGTTGGCAGATCTGGCAAGTCTACCGACCAGGCGTGGACCGTCTGAAATACCCATATGGGATTTTCTTCCCATATGGGTTTTCAGACGGCCCACGCCGCCTGGGAAAATCTGGCAAATCAGCCAAACAATCGAGCTCCGTCCGAATTTTTCCGGACAGAGTACACTATGCACATGAATTTCTCCATTTACGGCCTTTAATGAACTTTTTATAATATGATAAGTCCACACAGACCTGTTCTTATAAACAGGTCTAACTCCACTTCGGCTAGCGAGGTGGTACTAATTTTAGCGGTGGAACCGTGGTTACAGGGACCTTTAGTACCGGTTCTAGGTACCAACCGGTACTAAAGGGTCACAAAACTTAATTAGTGGTTAATTACGGAAGAGAGAGGCCTTTAGTACTAGTTGGTGTCACAAACCGGTACTAAAGGTCCCTGCAGTTAGTCCCACCTCGCTAGCCGAAGTGGAGTTAGACCTGTTTATAAGCGGCGGCACACGTGCAATTACTGTAGCATAGAAAACTTAGTAAAGAGCGTAGACGGTGGAATTCATCCTTAGGCGGCTATTCAGTCTTGTGTATTAGGGAGGTGGACCTTTCTTTGTTAAGGACATCAGCTCTGTTTAACATACAAATATCTGAGCAGATATTCTTAATAGACAAAGGTCCAGCTTCCGAATGCACAAGAGTTTATAGAGGCCAGCGGATAATTCTTTTGTTGACGGTCTATAATGAATTTGCTATTCTTTTTTTGCATATCTTTATAACCTTTGGCAGTGAAGGTCTGGCGACCAATCAGTAAGATCCACACGGATCGTGTGTTTCTTTCAAGCGCTTGTGAGCTGTTGGATCATTTGGATTAGTAGTATAACGATGTACAAGTACCGGTTCGTGCTAGCAACCGGGGCTAAAGAGGCACACGACCCCTATATATAGCCAACTTCTCGGACATGTTCAACACTCGGTGAGTACGGATTCAAATCATTCGGATACCCTACATACAGCCCGACAGTGCATTTGATATGCGGGCACTCACGAGCCACAGTCGGGCTATATGCAGGAGAATCGTGTGTTTTGTTGATGTGTATCTAGAAATCTTTCAGTTCATCGACCGAATACAAATCATTCGGATTCGCCTGGTTGCGGCCCGACGGTGCATTTGATATGCGGGCACTCACGAGCCACACCGTCCGGCTGTAAGCTGGCGAAACCGTGTGTTTTGTTGATCTTATAATATATATAGCTAGAAATCTTTCAGTTCATCGACCAAATACAAATCATTCGGATTCGCCTGGTTGCGGCCTGATGGTGCATTTGATATGCGGGCACTCACGAGCCAGACCGTCGGGCTGTAAGCTAGCGAAACCGTGTGTTTTGTTGATCTTATAATATATATAGCTAGAAATCCTTCAGTTCATCGACCAAATACAAATCATGTTGGCGTTGAAACTGGTCACATCCTAGAAAGTGGTATATGTATAAAACTATTTCTTCGCGTGATTCCCTTTCTTTTTGCACTGTAACCATGGACAATCTTCATCATTTAACAGGATGCTTGGGTCAGTCTTCACTTTGAAGGGAGGAATTTCATGAAACTTTTCATAATCATCTGACATGTCCGTCTTGTCCTCCACTCCCACGAGGTTTCTTTTCACTGAAAGAACTATGTGGTGCTTTGGCTCACCGTATGATGTATTCGCTTCCTTATCTTTCCTTTTTCTTGTTTTGCTAGACATGTCCTTCACATAGAAAATCTGAGCCACATCATTGGCTAGGACGAATGATTCGTCTCTGTACCCAAGATTGTTGAGATCTACTGTTTTCATTCCGTACTGTGGGTCTACCTTTACCCGTGTCAGGTTGAACCATTTTCATCGAAACAAAGGGACCTTAAAATCAGGTCCATAGTCAAGTTCCCATATCTCCTCTATGTAACCATAATATGTGACCTTTTGATTATTGTCAATTGCATCATCAAAGCGGACACCACTGTTTTGGTTGGTGCTCTTTTCATCTTGGGCGATCGTGTAAAATGTATTCCCATTTATCTTGTACCCTTTGAAAGTCATTACAGTCAAACATGGTGTGCCGGACAACAAGTACAACTCCTCTTCAACAGTCTTGTTATCCGTGAGATGATTTTGCAACCAACCGCTGAAAGTCCTCATGTGTTCCTTCTTAATCCAGGCTTCAGACTTCTCCGGGTGTTGGAAGCGTAGAATATTCTTGTGTTGAATGATATACGGGGCCACCAAGGAAGAATTATGTAGAACAGTATTGTGTGCTTTCTTCCAAGAATCCGCGTCCCTACATATTATTGGGTTCGGTCCTAGAGTGCCTTTTCCACCCATTCTCCCCTCATGCCGCGATTCAGGAACCCCAATCGGCTTAAGGTCAGGAATAAAGTCAACACAAAACTCAATGACCTCCTCTGTTTGATGACCCATGGAGATGCTTCCTTCTGGCTTAGCACGGTTACGAACATATTTCTTCAAGACTCCCATGAACCTCTCAAAGGGAAACATATTGTGTAGAAATACAGGACCCAGAATTGCAATCTCGTCGACTAGGTGAACCAGGACGTGCGTCATAATATTGAAGAAGGATGGTGGGAACACCAACTCAAAACTGACAAGACATTGGAACAAATCATTCTGTAACCTTAGTAGGCTTTCTGGATCGATTACCTTATGAGAAATTTCATTGAGGAATGCGCATAGCTTCACAATCGCTAATCGAACATTTTCTGGTAGATGCCCCCTCAATGCAACCGGGAGCAGTTGCGTCATAATCACGTGGCAGTCATGATACTTTAGGTTCTGAAACATTTTATCTGCCATATTTATTATTCCCTTTATATTCGACGAGAAGCCAGACGGGACCTTGATACTGAGCAGGTATTCAAAAAATATTTCCTTCTCTGCTTTCGTAAGAGCATAGCTGGCTTCACCCTCGTACTGCTTTGGATGCATGCGTTCTTTTTCGTTCATATGTTTCTTGTCCTCCCGTGCCTCAAGTGTATCTTTTGTCTTCCCATACACGCCCAAGAAGCCTAGTAGGTTCAAGCAAAGATTCTTCATCACGTGCATCACTTTGATTGCAGATCGGACCTCTAGGTCTTTCCAATAGGGTAGGTCCCAAAATATAGATTTGTTCTTCCACATGGGTGCGTGTCCGTCAGCGTCATTCGGAACAGATCTTCCTCCAGAACCCTTTCCAAAGATTACTTGTTCTGGTAAATCCTTGACCATATCAAGTATATCATCACCAGTATGCCGAACATGCTTCTTCCGGTGATCTGCCTCGCCTTTGAAATGCTTGCCTTTCTTTCTTAAGGGATGATTGGTCGGAATAAATCGACGATGTCCCTAGTACACATTCTTATTGCAGTTGGGAAAATATATACTTTCAGTCTCATCTAAACAGTGCGTGCATGCCTTGTATCCCGTGTTTTTATGCCCTGAAAGGTTACTAAGAGCAGGCCAATCATTGATGGTTACAAACATCAACGCTCGTAGGTCAAATTCCTCCTGTTTGTGTTCATCCCACACACATACACCTGGTTTAGCCCACAACAGTAAAAGTTCTTCAACTAATGGCCTTAGGTACACATCAATGTCATTGCCGGGTTGCTTTGGGCCTTGGATGAGCACTGGCATCATAATGAACTTTCGCTTCATGCACATCCAAGGAGGAAGGTTGTAGATACATAGAGTCACGGGCCATGTGCTATGATTGCTGCTCTGCTCCCCAAAAGGATTAATGCCATCTGCACTTAAACCAAACCATATTTTTCTTGGGTCCTTTGCAAACTTGTCATTCTCCTTTTCCATTCTCTCGATTTTTCTCCATTGTGACCCATCAGCATGGTGTCTCAAATTCCCGTCTTTCTTACAGTCTTCATTGTGCCATCTCAACAACCTGGCATGCTCTTTGTTTCTGAACAGACGTTTCAGCCGTGGTATTATAGGAGCATAGAACATCACCTTGGTAGCAACCCTCTTCCTGGGGCGCTCGCCCTCAACATCACCAGTGTGATCTCGTCTGATCTTATAGTGTAATGCATCACATATCGGACATTCATGCAAATTCTCGTACTCACCACGGTAGAGGATGAAGTCATTAGGACATGCATGTATCTTTTGCACCTCTAGTCCTAGAGGGAAGACAAGCTTCTTTGCTTCGTAAGAACCGTTAGGCAATTCGTTATCCTTTGGAAGCCTCTTCTTAAATATTTTCAGTACCTTCCCAAATCCCTTGTCAAGTATACCATACTTTGCCTTCCATTGCAACAATTCCAGTGCGGCACCGAGCTTTGTGTTTCCCTCTTCGCAATCTGGGTACAATCCTTTTCTGTGATCCTCTAACATGCGATTAAACTTAAACATCTCCCTTTCACTTTCGCATCCTCTCTGTGCATCAACAATGACACGGCGAAGCTCATCATCGGGCTCATGTGATGTCTTTTCTTCAGCTTCTTGTTCTTCATTCACTTGTTCTTCGTTCTCTTGTTCTTCATTCTCTTGTTCTTCATTCTCTTCCCCCATTGTACCACCGTATTCAGGGAACCCAGGATACCTGTCATCATCCTCATCTTCTTCATTCTCTTCCATCAGAACCCCTCTTTCTCCGTGCTTGGTCCAACAGTTATAGCCGGACATGAAACCATGCTGAAATAGATGGAGGTGAATATCTTTTGAGTTAGAGTAGGTCTTATTATTCTTGCAGACACGACATGGACAAGACATAAAACCACCCCGCTTGTTAGGCTCAGCCACTTCCAGAAAACTATGCAAGCCATTAATGAACTCGCCAGAGCGTCGGTCTTCGTACATCCATTGCCGACTCATGCTCATAATGACACAACACCGAAAATACAAAATTAATACAAGTTCATATACATAAAATTGATCATGCATATTGTTTGTTCATTACATAAAGTTGATCATACATAAGGTTCATACACAATTATTCTCATAAAAAACATAAAAATATCTATCTAAAGCATTTAAATGCAACAATAAATGCGATCAAAATCACAAGAAAAGTAATAATTGCTCCAACAGCATAATGATACCAAGCCTCTTTACTAATGACATATTTTCTAATTTTCCTAATCTTCATGCGCATTGCATCCATCTTGTTCTTGTGATCACCGACGACATCGGCCACATACAAATCCAATATCATCTTCTCTTCTTCAACTTTTTTCATTTTTTCTTTCAAATACTCGTTTTCTTTTTCAACTAAATTTAACTTCTCAACAAGAGGGTCGGTTTCAATCTCCGGTTCACATACCATAACCATCGCACTATGTATAACAAACAATCATACAAGTAAGAAAATTGGACATGTATCCATCTAAATCATACAAATAATATTTCTTAAATAAAAATGATAATAATAAACACATAGAGGCTCAACAAGGTGGTGCCGGTGAAGGGACGATGCGGACGATCAACGGTGGTAACTACGTGTGCGGGAAGGCACTAAGAAATCACTACAAATATGCATACTAAGAAATGAACTTGAGCTCAAAGTGCATATAAATCAAATAAACTCCACATATCACTAGCTCCCAAACTAAAATCCATAAATATATACATATAGAGCATTGCACAAGCTAATCTAGCAAAGATGAGAGAGGACAAAGTTGCTAACCTTTGTGAACACTTGGATGTAGATGAGTTTCTTCAAATCTTCATAAATCTTGGCAACAATGGAGTATGAGCTCGAGCAAGAGTTAAGAGAAAATGAGAACAGAGAAAGATGAGCTTGTGGTCGTGCTGGGGACGAAGCTCTCTATATAGTGGTATCTTTAGAACCGGTTGGTAGCACCAACTGGTGCTAAAGGTTCTAGCTGGCCCCCCAGCCCAACGGCACCCTGCCACCCGCACCTTTAGCACCGGTTTGTACTACAAACCGGTGCTACAGGAGTGATGGCAGGTTGCTGTTTGGCTGGGGCCCACCACACGAACCGGTTCTAAAGCCCCAGCCTCACGAACAGGTGCAATTGGGCCAGTAGAACCGGTTTGTGTTTGAACCGTGGCATTTGCTCATATCCAAAGGCCTGTTTTGCACTAGTGTACATAGAAAAAGGGGAAACGTCATGGGATCACCCTAGATTAACATAGCCTATGATCACAATGAAGATCACATCATGGGAGTGAGAATTGGCCACATAGCTACTAGTAGAAACCTCAACCTTGAGGAGGAACTACTCCCGCATCATGGAGGGAGGAAGCAACGTCAATGGAGATGAATCCGGGGGCACTTCCTCGTCCCGGCAGGGTGCCGACACAGAAATTCTGGTCCCCCTAAGCTTGTTGGCGATGGCGACGGAGATCGGAATTTCTTCTGGAGAAAAGGGTTCTAGAATTAGGGTTTTCGCGACGGGAGAATAAATAGGAGCCAAAGGGGGCAGCCAGGGAGTCCAGGAGGCCCCACCCTAGGCCGCTCCACCTGGACGCCTAGACTCCGGATGGGGCCCCTCTGGCCCCCTTTGCGCGTCTGGAAGCTTCCGGTACACTGATTTTTTATATATTCTTCCAGGAATTTTTCTGGAACTTTAAGTAATGGGAAAACCTGAAATACAAAAACAGCAGAAAAGAGAAACTGGCGCTGGGATGCACTGACTTAATAGGTTAGTACAAATATGATCAAAAGTGTATGAAAGTGTATCTGAAACATAGCAATATCACACAAAACAGGCATGGAGAAAGTAGAAATTATAGATACGTTTGGGACGTATCAGGGTGGCACCAATTGATGAGAAGCTTGTCCAACATCATCTAAGATGGTTTGGGCATGTCCAACGTAGGCCTCCTGAAGCGCCTATGCATATCAGGCGGTTAAGGGGCATGTCCAACGCAGGCTTCCTGAAGCGCCTGTGCATATCAGGCGGTTAAGGCGTGCTGATAATGTCAAGAGAGGTCGAGGGAGGCCACACTGGACTTGGGAGGAGTCCGTGAAGAGAGATCTGAAGGACTGGGCTATCAACAAAGATCTTGCTCTGGACAGGGGTGCGTGGAAGTTAGCTATCCACGTGCCAAAACCGTGATTTGGTTTCAATATCCTTTGGGTTTCAGCGCTAGCCTATCCCAACTTGTTTGGGACTGACATGCTTTGTTATTGTTGTTGTTGTTGTTGTTGTTATTGTTTTTGTTGTCTGTATAGATCTCAATAGAACTTCTATATATTACCGATATTGTGTCTACAAAATAACTATACTAAATGT
Source organism: Bromus sterilis (assembly GCA_950022295.1). Classification (NCBI taxonomy): domain Eukaryota; kingdom Viridiplantae; phylum Streptophyta; class Magnoliopsida; order Poales; family Poaceae; genus Bromus; species Bromus sterilis. The sequence goes on along the minus strand of OX465596.1, from coordinate 336,300,720 downwards.
TTGGATAGATCTCAATAGAACTTTTATTTATTCCCTATCTCACTCTAATTCATTTATTAGTCATCACGTTATTTAACTATACTCGCTTCTCCATTTTTCAAAGTTTTATGAATCCATGTGGCTTGGGTGTTCTCTAGCTAGTTAACCTAATAGTTTTGGTATGTGTTATCGACCCCTCAACAAAAGGATATCACGTTGGACTTGGCATGATGTACTTATGTTAGCGATGGAAAGAAGAGCAACATGGACAACGAAGATTCATCATCATTGTAGTCCAACTCTCTTTCCCCTTCCTCGGTGTGGATCTTGAGGTGAGATCCCTTCTTAGTGATGGTGAATTATAAGAGACCAGGAATAATATTCTAGATATTTTTGTCCATTGTATCGTTTGTGCATCATATGCATCTCATAAGCATTGCATATATTGCATTAATTAACTAATTTATTTGGATATTTTATTAAATGATGAATAATTAAACTTTTCCCTATTTTCAATATTCTAGCTCGAGAGTCAACCCTCCACCTTTGGCACATGAACTTTTGTGATTTTTGGAACCAATTATCGTAGGCTAGGTCATGTTGGTATGAGAAAGTTACATTCTCTTATAAAGAGGGAGAACATTCTTTGTCTAACTGATGACTCTTTTGCCAAAGATCGTGTTTTGTAGTGATTGCATTGTATGAAAGCTACATGAAAATCAACATATGATGAGGACTATCATTTCCACGATGAGTCCCCTTGAGATTCTTCATTTGGATTTTTGGGCCTCCACCTATGATAGCTTGGGTGGTAGGAGGTAGTTTCTTGTCATTGTTGACGACTATACAAGATATACATGTGTGTTTTTTCTTAAGTCAAAAGATGAAACAAATTGAAACTGCACTTTCCCTATATATTAATACATTTTACTTGCATGCTTGCCTAAATAAATTTTGATCGTTAAGAACATGGGAAATACAACATGGCCATAGGTCGTTAAGCAAGCTGCTAGCTTGGAAATGGCTGGTACAAAATAAAATTTGATCTCTAAACATAGTATCGAGTAGTGAAATTAAATTCTTAATTCAAGTGTATATTTAGTGGTTTACTTGGTACACTACAATTGGCACTATTCTAAGTAGGGGATATCTTTTCAGGTTTTGGTGTTTCTTAGTTCAGGGTTAAGCCGGCGCATCGTTCTACTCTACTGAATTAGAGGCAAGTGCATGCAGACCATTGCTTCTACATGATTGTCCAGTGTGTGAATGTGTGATTGTTGCTTTCTTTTGAGTTTCTCGTATTCGGTTAGGTTCAATTTAGATTTGCATGGTTCCTTCATTTCAGTTCTCTCTTCATGTTCAGAGACTTCGTATGTTCTTGTTTCCATAGCTAAATCGGTGAAAAACTGTTCACAAACGGCTAATCCGATAATGTCTGTGAGAACTGTTGGTTTGTGGGCTAGTCCGATGGCTAAGTTTTCGTGTTGGTCCGGTGAGTGACTGTCGCGAGCGGCTATTCCAATAGGAGATCGGTGAGTATTGTTACCTCGTTGGCTAGTCTGGACGACATATTCAGATATTTGGTTCCATTCTTCATGTTGACAACGAGTTATCAATATTCCTTCCGGGTTAATTCTCCGTGATTGTTCCTATTGTTCTAATTGTACTTGCTGAGTATTTTTGTACTCACCGTTGTGTTTTCATTTGGTTTTCAGTTACAAAGTAAATGACATATGCATGGGATAAGGGTGTAGCATGTTTACCACATCACTTGATCCCATATTTGTAAAGATGCTTTGTGAACAATCATAAAATTATCCTTATCTAGTTATCTTCTGGAGTTTCTTAGTGTGAACTTTTTGTTGCTCGATTCTCTTTATTTATACCTAGAGATGATTTGTGAAGTATGAGTTTGACTTTATTCATGAGATATATATCCATGTTATTAATTGATCATTTTTTCCTAAACTGTGTGTCGTGGATGCTAGTAAAACAAAGGAAGCTTTGCCGAAATTTTAAATTTTCCTAGAACTTGTAGAAATATCTAGCATGGCAGCATCGTCGGATTTGGTAGAAATCTGGGGTGTTACACTCACCCAACAGGGTGCTAGTACGGCCAGGGGGGCGTAAAGGTTACATGACTTCATCAACCACGTTTGCGGGAACGTTTCTCGCGCAACGGACTATACCCGAGGTATGTCACTGCAAGATCCTCCGTTACAATAATACAGCTAGATAGATCATGGTTATGGGTGACACTAGTTAGAATTTTTTTTATTGTTTTATGCTTCGAGCCCCAACACTTACAAGGGTGCTCCTCAAAGCTCGGCTACGCGTTCCTTGAGCCCCGAAGCGGTTCAGCTATGTGCGAGACTTTGGATCATCCCACCTTGCGCCAAGCAAAATCATCCTAGCGTGTACAATGGTCTCTTCCAAGAGCCTGACTATGTGTTGTTTAAACCAAAAGACGGTTCCCATATAAGCTGATGGTTCAAATCGACCTAGCTTTTCATCTCCGCCGAGGATCGAAGCGCTTAACAAGGGCTCTCAATGGAGGCCGGCTACACGCAGAAAGCCCTGAAAAGGGTGCAAGGCGCTGACAAAGGATTCAACAGCCTGGCTCCACGTTCCATCAAAATTGACGCCAAACAAGGGACCCGTTAGCCTTGCTCCGCGTCAAAACCAAGGGAAACCAGGTGGGGACAAGGACCGCCAGATCCCGTCTCTACACCTGAAGAAGAAGGGAGATCTAAATCTTCTGATATAAGGTTGGACAACGCAAACCGATCGCAATCAAGACAAAGGCCTACATTTCCAGAGCCGGAGACTCCTTCTACAATGAAAAATGGGAGCCCACGTGTATGGGAAACGTGGACTTTGCCACGGCCAGCAACTAGAAAGCTCGTCCGGACTTCACATCTCCTGAAGACAAAAGTTGCACACGTAGGGAGGACTAAATTCCAGACAAGCTACGGGGCTACTGAGCTTTGCTATACCGGGGGTGGAACACATAAGGCCAAGCCGAGCTCTACGTCCCAAGGCATGGCCGTTGTGCGTACCTAATACGTCCCAAACGTATATATAATTTCTTCTTGCTCCATGCTTATTTTTGTGACATTGCTATGTTTTTTGCTACACTTTCATACCTTTTTCAACACATTTGGACTAATCTACTAACTCAGTGCACCCAGTGCCAGTTTCTGTCTGCTGATGTCTGTGAATTGCAGGTTTATACCAAGATTTACAGTGCCGAAAAAATTCCAACAAAATTATATAAAAATCGGCGTTCTAGAAGACTCCGGAGGACCGAAGAAGAGCCGGAGGGGGCCACCCCCTCCCAGGCGGGCAGGTAGCGCGGCACCACCCCTGGCCGCGCCAGGAGGCCGCCTGGAGGGGTGGGGCCTCCCCTCTGGCCCTCCTTTGGCCTATAGTTATCCCCCGTCATGAAACCCTCGGGAGGCACTCCGTATCACGAATTTCACCATTGCTCCGCCGCCGCCGCGATCCTGAGATCGGGATCACCAGAAGACCCTATCCTGGCACCCTACAGGAGGGAGGATCGATCTCCGGGAGCTTCTCCACCACCATGAGCGCTTCCCGGATGTGCCATGAGTAGTCCCCCTTGGACCATGGGTCCATGACCAGTAGCTATTTGATGCCTTCTCTCCAATCTTGTGGTTCAATTCTTAACCCTTGTTAGCTGCTCTACATGATCAAGGCATCTATGTAATCTTTCTGTTGTTTCTATGATGTGTTTGCCGGGATCCTTTTATATGATATTATGTTCAGATTGTGATGACTTATATATTTGGTTCTCCTTTTATATATTTGTTCTTGAGTAATTCTTGCATGTTCTCCGTTGCTTTTTATTGCTTTGGCCAAGTAGTAGTTTGGAACTCCAAGAGGGAGCATTATGCATGATTGTGGGTTCATGCCCCCCGATGTCTAGCTTGAGTGACAGAAACATGAGACTAGGGGATGTGTTGTTTCCACCATGGATAAAACAATGGTACTTGTAACCTCAGTTGCAAGGATTGTTTACCTTACGCATAGTTTGTTAATGTAGTTGTCTATTGCTTTGGGTTTACACTTTGGGTGAGACTTAATACCAGCGAGATGTTCTGGGTAGATATATCAAGGTGGATGATTAGTGAGTAGATGCTTATGAATAAACGGTCTACTTGTCTTGGCGTACTGCCCATACGATTGAGCCTCTAACTTTCTTGTAGCATAATAAGCATTGCGATGCGTTTATAATTCTGTCAATTGCCCAGCTGTAATTTGTTCACCCAACACAGTTGTTTTATCGTCTTTTGGGAGAGAGATATCACTAGTGAACATCATGGGACCCCGGTCCATATTTCCACCATTGTTTACACCTCCGCTATTTACTGATTTTATTTCCTTTCCGTCGCAATCACCACTACTATTTCCACCGTGTGTTTGATCCTTTGTAAACAACAAGACCGGAGAGATTGACAACCTCTCTGAATCGTTGTGAGAAAAGTTATTTGTTATTGTGTGCAGGTCCAGGTCAAGTAAGCAACCTTTGGGTTTTAAACGGCGCCATTGTTTTCTTTCCACCTACTCCAAGAACTTGGAGTCCTCCTGGTTCGATAAATCTTAGCGTCCTCGCGTAAGAGAAACTTGCTGCTGACTACATCTCAACCTTCCACTTTGGGTAACCAACAAGGGGCGAGAAGTTATTTCCCGTCATCAGTACCTTAGAAGGGCCCCAAGAGGAGCAAGGAACCTCTTTCTAGAAGTTGCAAGACTTGGCGGCATAAAAGAATAGAACTCCTTGTCTTTTTATAGTTGCAGGTCAGTTACTCCATGTAACCCTAGGCCTCACTATCCATATAGAAAGCGATGCCTGGAGGGCTTGAGATCCTCCGACTCATCGTCATCAATATCAGTAGTAATAGACACACTCTAACCCCTCTTTCAAGGTGACTATATAACAAATAATCAAAACTAGCAGGAGTGGGATTTAGTCTCGATCATAAGACCCCAAACCTGAGTAAATCCCTTGCCTGTTCTCCTCTCTGGTACTTTCAGCAACTTGCACCGCACTACCGAGATAACTGCCAGATTTCTACCCCAATAATGATAGCGCCAACTATCAGAACCTAGGGATAAAATGATGGTTCTCGCAGCAGAAAACAATAATTTTTCTAACTAGCGTCGCCCTTAACCCAAGATCTATCTAGCTGTAATGCTGTAACGGAAAGACTTGCGGAAACATACCTCGGGGTGTAGTCCGTTGCACGGGAAACGTTCCCGCAAACGTGGTTGATGAAGCCGTAAACCTTTCACAGCCCCCTGGCTGTGTTAGCACCCTGTTGGGTGGTAGTGCTGCAAGTGCAACACCTCGTAGTACTCGCACACGTACGGACTCGATGACGACCTTCGTTCTCCGATCCAGCGAAGGTGGCGGAAGTAGACCTCCGGAACCAGAGTTTCAGCAGCACGACGGTGTGCGTATAGTGGAGAAGCCTCAATCCCAGCATAGGTTCCAGACAAGGGGACCCGGGTTTGAGAGAGACGAGAGAGGGGAGAAGACCGGTGAAAACCGATCTCAATTCGGAGTAATATTTATTTTCTCACGAATTTCTGTGTGTGAAATATGTGCACCCTGCCCATCTATATATAGGCAGAGGGGAGGGAGTCAACCCCTCTCCCCTAGCAAGGTGGGACTAAAGTCCCTTTCTAGGGGGAGGTGGCCAGCCAAGGGAGGAGGGGGGGGGGGGCGCACCCCTCATGGGCCCTAGGGCCCATGGCGCCTCCCGCTCTCTCTCTCTCTTTTTTATTTTTCCTTTATTGCCCTAATGGGCTTCTTTCCCAAAGCTGGCCCATTGCACTTTTTAATTATAAATAAAATGTTATTAATTATTAATTCACTTAATAAATAAATAATACATATTATTTCATCTCCCGATGATCCGGAACTCCTTCCATCTCACTCCGAACAACCTTCGGACCAACACAGTACTTTTCCGATACGTCTTTCTCTCTTCTCCGGTAACTCCGATAGTTCCGAATAGGTCTCCGATATTCATCGAGCCCTTAAGTGTGTTACCCTATGGTCCGAGAACACTCCAGTCATGACCGAGACAAAGGCTATGGTCAATGATCAATAGCGGGACCTGGATGCCCATAATGACCCCTGTGTATTCCGGAAATAACCGATTGGACCGTTCACGTTGTATACCATTCCCTTTGTCATGCGATACTAGATTAGTCCAAGATTCGATCAACTATATCCAATGCATTAGTTCTATCTTGTTACCGACAAATCTTTATTCACTCGTTCCGTGATATTCATCCTTGTGACCTAGTCACACGCTGCACAGCTTTATGGATGCAATCTCACCGAGTTGGCCATGAAATATCTTTCCATTATATGGGTTGACAAATCTCGCTCTTGAATCAACACTCCTCAACATATCCCATCGGATAGCCCAAGATACACCTTTATGGTCACCATGTTTTAGTGTGACGGTTAATGCACTCAAAGCATCCTCAGAAGATAGCAATTATGCGTGATCTCACAGTCAAAGGAACAGGCTACTACGTTCTGTAATTACAACACTGAACTTTTACGATTTGATCATGTTGCAATGCTTGCATTGGGTAATGTTCATCACGTCATTCATTCAATGAGGTGACCTTACCGTCAATTGACTTGATTGTCCATGATCGTGAAACCACAATCATCAGTTGACGATAAAATAGTCATCATGAGAGGCTGACTAGGAACTCTGGTTGTTTCTATACCACGCCTGTATCATTGTTTCACTGATACAGTTCCAGCACAGTATGAAACTGGTCATGAACCTATTTAGATATATTGGAATAATCATATATTATTTGCTTGAATTATAAGTTTGGCGGGAGAGTGAGACTTCTTATTTTACAGTATTCTCTAATGAAAAAATGGTTTTAGTCCCTAGGACTCCCATAGTCATGTATACTGAAAAATACACTCAGCCAAAAGTCTAAACTTCTTACGCTAAACTTTATTCAACCTTCTACTTCCTTAAGTAGATATTTATATTTTGTAGAGTTTTGGTTCGTGAAATTATAGCTCACATTTCCTTTCTATTCCTTTTGGTGATATCTCTAATTCATATAGACCCATAATAAGGCTTGCAATCGTAATCCAGTATTACATTCAAGTCTATTATCTTTTCTATCATTTAGAGTATTGTCCTCAGTTTCTCTTCAGATACTGAATGCTTGGACTTTGCTCAGGTTCTGTGTTTTGCCAACCAAGCACATGGAACCTGTTCTTCTTCTAAGAACTTTTGAGTCATTCTTTTATTGGATTCACAACTCCGTTTTCTGGTAGAATCATATGTCAAAGGTCATATAGGATCACATGTCTTGAGACAAAGTGCATCCCTATTCTTCCATTAAAACATTATTTTGTGATATTAAGGTTTTACATCCTTTATATAATTCCTAGCCACAAGAACCTTTTCTTGTTTAGGATATCATTCCAATCCTTTTGATGTTCATTACATGTGTCCTAATCTATCCTTATAGATTTTAGTGTGTGACACATCTGTATTTCGTTCATATAAGATTCTCGTAATCCTTTCATCTTATTAGCCTTAATCTCCATGTATATCAACGTATATATATGAGATTGTTTTCACATATATCATCGTATATATATGAAATTGACATTATGCTCCCACTCAAATATATCCGACATATATCTGTAAGTAAGCTTTTATTAAGATTCTATTCTAATTATGTCAGACATAATAATATTGCTTCCAACCCACTCAGAGAATGCTCTCTGCATTCCAAGTTTTCAGGAAGTCTCCAAAGCTCCCACTTAGTTTCATGAAATTGCAGTCCATCTCAATATTTTGATTATTTCAAAATCACTTGATCAAATCAAGGTTGAGAGTTTCTGCCTTGAGGTACTATGGTCCATCTTATCAAAACATTCTTTCGTTATCCCAATTGCTACTTCTCTTCAAATTCCACAATTTGAATGTGATGCAATTTCAAGCTTTGGTCCCATCATAGTGTTCGTGAATTAAATACCCATATTGATTTAGCATTACTATGCTTTCGTAGTCAATCATTATTGAATTTAGCCATAACATCTTTTATGTGCCAAATCATGCCTTTATGTGTTGCATCATTCTTAATAACTTCTTGGTTATTTGGAATGTGAAATAACTACTTTATTTCATAGGATGTGAGCCATCCCATATGCAACTCAATATGATTTCATTTCTCCTCGTTTCCTAGGTAACCATCAATCCTTCGTAATTTATGAGCAGTGTCCCTTTTGTTTCACTTAAGAAGACTCATGATTATTGTTCTGTACAGAACGTATTCATGACAATCTTCTTATTTTTAAACTAAGGCTTTAACTAATATACCATGATCATTATCAATAGCATATTTCCTCTTCTCATGGAGTCATTTCAGCGGAACGTTTTCCGTTGCGTTACTCTGTTATCTGGAGGCAGGGTCAATCACCCAGGTCAAAGAATTCACTTTTCTCCCATTGGTTTGTTCCTTGAGAACCATCTTCTCATTCACCAATTCAAGCAATACAAGTTTTGCTATTTGGGAAGGTGTGTTTTACAATTTCTCACAAGTCTAATACAAAGAAAGTTATATCATATAAAACTTCTAGAAACTTTCTAACACCATCATCATATGGAGTCATCAGCTTCATTAAATTCAGAATGGTTTCCTTATTTCATGAAGTGGGTGTTTTAACTTAATAAATTATAACAACTTTGTTCATTCAATAGCATTAGCGTAAGGGGAATGTATTTAGACCATACTACATTTTAGTATGACTACGAATGGTTTAGGTGCTTGAGCACTTTAAACTTCCATTGTAATTTGTGGTATTACTTCCACAAGTCTCCCATTTATGTCAACTATAAGACTTATCACTTTGATCACATCATGGTGATTTGTATTCTTATATCCAACTTCACTGTGATTCCGTAATCTCAGATTTATGATCTTAATTGAATGCCTTGTTCAATTAATCATGCGAAGCATCTTTAATGATTATTCATGCGCTTGGTTAATACATCATTTATGTACAATGTTTGGCGCAAGTTCTACTTTGCTAGAACTCCGTCATTAGTCATCTTGGTTGATAATAAATTCATGAGTTAATAGATCGAGTATCTAATGACTTCATCATTTATGAATTCATCTCATGCATTTAGTATAGTTGTGACTTTTGACCTTATTGTTATTCATAATAACTTAATCATTAAAAATTGAATATCACTTGACAATTATGGTGTTTTATAAATGCTTCTATCATATTATAAACTCAATTGCAATCATAGTATAAGCACACTTTATTCATCAAACTGGAACAACTAACTTGTCTCAAAACATGAATAAGTTCGTGTTGCGAGATGAAAGACATATCACTAAGTGTTCATACTTAATCGATTACAAAAGATTTATCTAATACTCTAAGTATAATCCTATGATAGATGTCTTGGTGAAATATTGGTGGCCATCAACTGTCTTAGTTGCCATCAATCCTGGATCGCACCTCTTCCCGTCCATGCAACGGCAGGCCCTGTTTTCATAAAATAGAACAAGTATCAAATACTTATTAAACTGCAAATGTTGTATAAGGGAACAAACATTTATAACGCGTATATCAAACATATACCTTCTCCATAAAAAATTTCTCCTTCAATGGGTTCAACCTCTAAATCTCGGAGGTTGATCATGAACTCAAAGAACTGAAGGCTTTCACCTCTTCCGACATAGTCATGGACAAAGTCTGTGTAACTCGGTGGAAGCGAGTGTAGCACCGCGTTTATAGCAGACTCCTCTGTGGTCAAATATTCAAAGTCCTCCACGAGTTTCAGATGTATCCCATGCATCTTGGCTACATGAGTTTTCAGACCAGTGTTCTCTTCCATCTTTGTAGTAAGAAACTCATTTTCTAACTCAAATCTGGCCACTCTGAACTGATGTATAAACAATGACTTCATCGTGTCGATTGTGTCAAACGTGTCCATATCCGCATATTGTTCACGTAAATCTTGCGGAAAGCTAGTTTCTATGACACTTTTAACCATGGCGTAAGTCCTTCGACGATTATGGTAATCAAGCATTACTTTTTCATCCATGTTGTCTACTGGAGGGTCTCCCATACGCTCTTGTATCACGAACAAGAGGTTAGCTCTCTTGAGCACAGTCCTAAGGTATAAGTACCAATCAACGAAATTTGACCCATCATCTTTAAGTCTTTCACCACGTAAGAAAGTAACCAATCCATGATACTGATTCATGTCCATTTTAATTTTCTACAAAATATTTGCAAGGAAAACAATTAAGACTAGTTCATAACAATGAGTTCATAATAATCATATTATAGATGAGCTCACACTAAAACAATCATCCCTAAGAAGTTTTAGTGATTACATGATCCAGATTCACTATCCTTCCTCGAATATCACAACGGCCGACGGATTTGTTTCAAAGGTAGACAACTAGTTTGTGCGATCACATCCTATATGTGACTCATGCTCGATATTTCGATCTCTAGTATTCCGAGGCCATATCTGCATATGCTAGGCTCGCCAAATTGACCTTAGTGTTATATGTTGCTTAGCAAGGCCATATCGACATATGCTAGGCTTGCCATGCCCAACCTCATGTGAACTGTAATGTATGTATGACACCCGATCGTCACGGCCTGCCTATCATAAAGAGAACCTTCCAGGTGGTGCACACTTCGGTAGAATACTTATGTTTGGCATTTTATAAGGGATCATCTTATTTAATGCTACCGTCGTGTATCCTATACTAGCAAGTTTTAAGATGTATGATCATGGTGGCACTAAGTCTACAGTGTCTCCATTTAAGTTTGTTTCATCATGATGATCGTTTACTACTTTCTAGTAACACATAGCAAAGCTATCACTACATCAAGATTAAGCAAACAACAATAGCCCCCTCTGCAATATAAAGTTAGACACCTCTATTTTTTATATTGCATGTTTTACGTGGCTGCTAGGGCTTTTCATAGATCAACCATTTCTACGAACATTGAACCACAACGCTGATTATAGATTGTCTCTATTACACCCCGTACGGGGCCCTCCGTTGCAAATGCCATATCCGCTAAGGTAAGAGAGACAGATACCCCCCAGAGGCACTTTATACGGTACAAGCCGTATGTCAAGCGTGGAACCAGTCTCGCGTAAGCGTACCCGTAAGGTCGGTCGGGGGCCGCTTCATCAAACAATGCCACAGATATAACAAGTATAGGTGAGAGGGTAATAATCGTAGAATCAACGCCCACATCCCCCATGTGTTCTATCCGCACAGCAAAACATAGATTAGATCTAGCTCATGATACCACTGTTGGGTCTCGCAACAGAAAACAATAATTTTTCTAACTAGCGTCACCCTTAACCCAAGATCTATCTAGCTGTAATGCTGTAACGGAAAGACTTGCGGAAACATACGTCGGGGTGTAGTCCGTTGCGCAGGAAACGTTCCCGCAAACGTGTTTGATGAAGCCGTAAACCTTCACAGCCCCCTGGCTGTGTTAGCACCCTATTGGGTGGTAGTGCCGCACGTGCAGCACCTCATAGTACTCACACACGTACGGACTCGATGATGACATCCGTTCTCCGATCCAGCGAAAGTGGCGGAAGTAGACCTCCGGAACCAGAGTTTCAGCAGCACAACGATGTGCGTATAGTGGAGAAGCCTCAATCCCAGCACAGGTTCCAGACAAGGGGACCCCGGTTTTAGAGAGACGAGAGAGGGGAGAAGACCGGTGAAAACCGATCTCAATTCGGAGTAATATTTATTTTCTCACGAATTTCTGTGTGTTAAATATGTGCACCCTGCCCATCTATATATAGGCAGAGGGGAGGGAGTCAACCCCTCTCCCCTAGCAAGGTGGGACTAAAGTCCCTTGCTAGGGGGAGGTGGCCGACCAATGGAGGAGGGGGGCGCACCCCTCATGGGCCCTAGGGCCCATGGCGCCTCCCTCTCTCTCTCTTTTTTCTTTTTCCTTTATTCCCCTAATGGGCTTCTTTCCCAAAGCTGGCCCATTGCACTTTTTAATTATAAATAAATTTTTATTAATTATTAATTCACTTAATTAATAAATAATACATATTATTTCACCTCCCGATGATCCGGAACTCCTTCCAGCTCACTCCGAACAACCTTCGGACCAACACGGAACTTTTCCGGTACGTCTTTCTCTCTTCTCCGGTAACTCCGATAGTTCCGAATAGGTCTCCGATATTCATTGAGCCCTTAAGTGTGTTACCCTACGGTCCGAGAACACTCCAGTCATGAGCGAGTCAAAGGCTATGGTCAATGATCAATAGCGGGACCTGGATGCCCATAATGACCCCTGTGTATTCCGGAAGTAACCGATTGGACCGTTCACATTGCATACCATTCCATTTTTCATGCGATACTAGATTAGTCCAAGATTCGATCAACTGCATCCAATGCATTAGTTCGATCTTGTTACCGACAAATCTTTATTCACTCGTTCCGTGATATTCATCCTTGTGACCTAGTCACACGCTGCGCAACTTTATGGATGCAATCTCACCGAGTTGGCCATGAAGTATCTTTCCATTATATGGATTGACAAATCCCGATCTTGAATCAACACTCCTCAACATATGCCATCGGATAGCCCAATATACACCTTTATGGTCACCATGTTTCAGTGTGACGGTTAATGCACTCAAAGCATCCTCAGAAGATAGCAATTATGCGTGATCTCACGGTCAAAGGAACAGGCTACTACGTTCTGTAATTACAACACTGAACTTTTATGATTTGATCATGTTGCAATGCTTGCATTGGGTAATGTTCATCACGTCATTCATTCAATGAGGTGACCTTGCCGTCAATTGACTTGATTGTCCATGATCGTGAAACCACAATCATCAGTTGACGATAAACTAGTAATCATGAGAGGCTGACTAGGAACTCTGGTTGTTTCTATACCACACCTGTATCATTGTTTCACTGATATAGTTCCAGCACAGTATGAAACTGGTAATGAACTTATTTAGATATATTGGAATAATCATATATTATTTGCCTCTAGAGCATATATCCAACATAAAAATCCTATGTGTCACTTATGTTTTTGATTCTCCATCTCTACTCTTATTTTCATGCACATGATCAAATGCTTGTTTTTTCACTGCCCTTACTTGTAGCATTGCATGTGTAGGTCTGAATTGAACTTTTTCACTTGTGAAAACTCTTACTTTCATCTTAGAAATTGGAACTTGTATTTTGTGTTAGTCTATTCACCCACCCTTTAGATTATCCCCTTTCGATCCTACAATCGTGAATAGTTTACTCTCCCAGTTGGTTTAGACAACTCTATCGAGAAATTTGTTGCGCCTCTTCTCTCCTTTTTTTGATGTCGATAGTAGATTCTGTTGGGGCTCCGGTGTAGAAAACAATAATTTTGATAGCTACGCGACCCAAACCCAAGGACCTATGCTATGATGATGTACGTAATGGAGGGAAATAGGTAACATACCCATATGTAGTCCGTTAAGCGGGAAACATTCCCGCATGAACGGGGTTGATGTTGTCGGACTCATCGATCCTCGATGCAGCAGAGATCCTCGCACGACTCCAAAAGCCACCCGGTCCTTGAAGACCGATGACGGGATTACGTCCCTGTCGGAACGTTGTCGTTGAAGACGTGTGCGACATGGCCTCGACGATGAAGGAGTAGCGCACATGCAAAAGCTCGTAGTATCACATGCATATGGTGCAAGCGGCATTCACCCGGGCTCCGAACCAGACGAGCAGCGGAAGAAGATGGATACAGATCCCGATTCCAGCAGCACGACGGCGTGCGTATGGTGGAGAAATTCCCAACCTAGTACAAGCTCCAAACAATGGGAGCGCGATGAAGGAAGGAGAAGGAGGGAGAGAGTTGTCTCAAAAGAGAGATCAAATTGGTTTGAAGAAAAGGGGCAACCTACCCCTCCTTATATAGGCTAAGGAGGGGTGCACATCCCCCTCCCCTTCCTATGTGGGACAAAACCCACTAGGGTGGGGGGATGCATCGGCCAAGGGGAAGGAGGGTGATCCCTTGGCGCCAAGGCCCAAGGGGGAGGCTCCCTCTCCACCTAATGGGCCACATAGAGCCCTGATGGCACTGAAGTAGTGCTCCTCGTTGGCTAACCCAAGTGGAAGGTTGAGATGTAGCGTAGCGTAATTTACCTCAGTGAAGATACAAAGGTTTGTCTCTAGTAGGACTCCGATAACGACAAGTAGGTCACAACGGCGCTAGAAATTACTAGCACGAGTTGACGTGGACCTGCACACATATACAAATAACTTTGCTCCCAACGAGTACAAAGAGGTTGTCAGTATCTCCGGCCTTGCTTTTTACAAAGGGTCAAACGCAAGAGATAAAAGGTAATGATAATTGCAACTGGAAAGACGATAAAACTTCTATGCGAGGTAAACAAATCACAGCTGGGAAGTTGACAGGATTAAAAATGCACCGCAATGCTATCTATGCTACAAAGAAAGGAAGAGGCTCAAAAGAATGGGCAGTACGCCAAAATAAGTAGACCGAAATCCATCTGCATCTACTAATAATCATACACCTTGAGATATCCATCCAGAACATCTCGCTGGTATTAAGTTGCGAGCCCCACCCAAAGTGTAAACCCAAAGCAACAGAAAACTGCATTAAAAGAACTTTGCGTAAAGTAAACAATCCTTGCAACCGCGGTTACAAGCAGCTTTGTTTTCCCCCTTATGGCAACGGCACATCCCTTAGACTCATGTTTCTGTCACTCAAGCTAGTCATCAAGGGGCATGAACCCATAATCATGCCTAACGCTCCCTCTTGGAGTCACTACCTACTACTTGGCCAAAGCAATAAACAACAACCGAGAAGATGCAAGAATTACTCAAGAACAAAAAATATAAAAGATAAGAACCAAATATATTACTCAATCACAATCTGAACATAGTCTCATAATCCATCAGATCCCAGCAAACTCAGCATAGCATAACAAAAATAATTACATATGTGCCTTGATCATGTAGGGCAGCTCACAAGGTCTAATCCATGAAGAACAAAGAGGGGAGGAGAACATCACATAGCTACTGATCATGGACCCATGGTCCAAGGTGGACTAGTCACAGATCATCCGGGAAGCGTCCATGGTGGTGGAGAAGCTCCCGGAGGTCGATCCTCCCTCCGGTAGGGTGCCGAGAAGAGATCTTCTGGCGCTCCCGATCTTGGAAGCGCGGCGGTGGCGGAATAGAGGCAAGATCGCGAAAAAGGGTGTAACACCCTCAGATCCAGTACAGTAATCACTACAGTGATTCCACTGTTAGTGATCATTACTATTGATGATCAAGCCATGATCACCTTTGATCAAAGCTCTGTCAATTTCCAACCCGGATAAAATTTTCAAATTGGGTAAATTATGAAACTTTGCTCCAAGAACTGTGAATGCCAGTCAATCAACTTGTTCATGGTAAAACCAAATCCACCTCAGTCATTAGCATAATCCCCAGGTCTATGATATTTATAAAACCAATAATGGGTGGGTTATTAAATTGCCTTGTCATCATGATCATCCTTGCTTAAAAATCCCATGAAAGAAATAACTCAACTTCCTTTTTGAAATGCTACTGCTAGTCAGGGGAAAACTTTTCAAACGACTTGAATAAAATTTGTTCTTAGTATGGTAGTAATCCCAAGAAATTGAAAAAAATAAACTAATGATATTGGGATAGTAAAATTGCCCTAGAATTAAAATAAAATTGATATATAAAATGTACACAAATTTTAGGGTGAGATATTTTAAAGTGGCAAATAGTCAGTAGGTCACCTTAAAGTGATTGGGTTTTTTTATTAAAGTGATTTGGTAATAATAAGGAATAAAAACAATTGCTTAGTGATTATTAATTTGCCATGGAAATTATAATAAACAAGTGGGGATTTTTAAATGGACTAAAAATTATGGAAACAATTTTATAAAATGCCAAAAATCAGTAGGTTATAATAAACTAGTTTTGGGAATTTATTAAACTTTAAAATAAATGAAATAAATAAAAACAGTAGCAAACAGTGGCTTATAAATACCGTTTAAATAAAACAAAACATCAAATGATTTTTATAAATCACAAAAACTCTTATTAATAATTCTATATTATATAACATTAATATTGGGGCCAGTCCCATGTTTTTACAAATTTGATAAAGTAGCTAAAACAAATTACAAAAGAAAGAAAACAAAAAAAGGAAATAAAACAAAAAAATCCTATATTACGCCGGGGGCGAGACCCACCCCGGGCCCAACCCCCCCTCTCTCTCTCTCCCCTCCCCTGTTTGTTCCCCACCTAACCCCCTCCCCCACCCCGACGCGCCAGGCAGAGAGGCCATGCCGCCATGGCCCCCCTCCACCTGCTCCCTCTCCCCCACACCACCTGCTCCCCCTCCTCTCTGTGGATATGGACGTCGCCTGCCCCCCGGACGAGCCCCCACTCCATTCCCCTCTCCCTCGCACCGCCTCCTCCCTAGCTCTCGCCCTCTTACTGCGTCGGGACCGCCATGGCCGCCGCCGCCGCCTGGAGCTTCCCCACGCCCTGCCGCAGCGCCACGAGGACGTCGCCTGCTGCTCTCCCTCAGGCCGCCTCGCCCCGGGCTCCTCGCCGTCGCCACCTGCGCCATTGAAGAACGGCGCCATCGCGCTCCCCTCGCCCCTGCCCCGCCGGACCGCTCCGCCCGGCGCCGCCCTGCCCCGCACCGCAGCGCCGTTCAGCCGCGACGCCCCTGCCCCCTGTGAGCTCTTTGGCCGCGACCTGTTCCTCTGGCTCCCCCTCCGCGCACTACGGCTGCGGCCACCCGGCGGCCTCGTCTCCCTCTGGCCAGAGGCCATGGCCGAGCCCCCTTCCCCTCACCACTCGCCACAACCATGCGCCCCTTGCGCACCGTGCCGTCGCCACGCCCGCGTCCAGCCCCCCCGCCCTCGCCGGGGCTGGCCGATTTGGCCATCACCGCCGTGCCACGGTACCTCGCCGTCGGGACCGTGGGGATAATCCCCTATTAGTGCTAACCCCCTGTTGATTTCATCAACACTAACAGATAACCCCCCCCCCCAATAGCCAATGACGAGTGGTCCCAAGGCCAATGGTTAGATTAAATAAAATTTGTTTAATTGTATGCATGTATGACAGGTGGGTCCTGGCACAGATTTAATTATATAAATTTTTGTTAGATTAATCTGTGAATGACATGTGGGTCCAGAAGATTTTGAATAAATAAAATGATTTATATAGCCACTATGTATGACATGTGGGACCCACTGTCAGTTGACCAGTCAAAGGCTCCAACCTATGACATGTGGGTCCCTCCTGTCAGGGCACTGTTTTGGATAAGGTTACGGATAATGTTGCTATTTAATAGTAAAAGAAAATTCGGAAATTGATTTAAAATGATTAATACTTTGAAAATCAATATCTTTTAAACCGTAACTCCGATGAAAATATTTTATATATCAAACTTGATCAACATAATGCAACGAGTCCGGATACGCTACCCATACCCCCACCACACCCCTCTAACATACCGAACACGGGACATTCCACCTCCGATTGCACTGTCCGGTAATCACCCGGGGCCGGTAAAACTTTCCGGATGAATTTATTCTGAACACGAAAGTTGTTCAGAATGGATCAACTAGCACGGATACACATTTCACATGTTTGTCGGATGTCCACGACACCTCTGGCATGATACCTTCCCCCTCCGGACACCATGTCCGATAATCACCCAGAGCTGGCAGTTCATCCCCGGATGAATTCCCGCCCCGAGCATAATACATTGCACTGCGTTAGAACACCGCCAACACTGCGTTTGCCATGTCTTGAATTTGTATTGCTGTTATTGCCGTGTATTTATTGTTTCTTCCTCTCTCTTATTGTCCGATAGTCTCGACGTCCGCTGCCGATGCCCCTGTGATCGACTACTTCGTCAACGATCGTACCTCTACCGTCGAGCTACCAGGCAAGCCGAGCCATTCTCTTCCCCAGATATCGCCTATCTTTCCGTACATTTCTTGTACTAGGCATGGTTACTCCAGCTGCTACGTTGCTTACCTATTCAATTGCATAGCCTGTCATTGTTGCCCCTTGATGTACCTTTCCGTATCCTTTGCTGCCTATACATATATATATTCTATTCAACAGTGAACCCCTGCGCATTGTTAGCGAGGATTAGATAGCGGGATGTGATCACTCTGGGAATGATCGCGGAATGATATATTACCACTGCAACAGATACGGATCAATGCAGACGCCATAGGGAACCTACAACGGCGAGACTCTGCCGAATCGCTTCGAGTTTGACTTACGAGTGGAAGGACTCGTATTACACTCTCGTCGGCTCAGTAGTGTAGCATCACTTGGATGATATGAGGGCATTCCTCTTTAGTTCATTCCGCTGGTGTCTAGGCACCACCAGGGTGATACGAGAATATTCCTCTTTAGTTCATGCCGTTGATGTCTCTGTCGAACCTCTTCAAGTGTACCATCCAGGGTGATTCCTCCTGGTTTCACTTGATGGTAGGCACTCAAATCAACTGGTGTCCTTACAGGTGAGCAGTCGGGTGACCCAACGGTGCCCGCGCAGGGTATCTTAGCGGAACGACAGGTCAGGTGTATTCCACCGGTGTGCGGCGGGCCAGGTACTGTTCATGGCCGACAGGTATCCTGTTGTACGAAAGTCGAGCTCTTCAGAGCAAACGCGAGACAAGGTAAGGAGACGTATCACCTTGTTGGTAACCGCACGAGTTGGTGGGACGTCAGGGAAGGCACCGATGTTACTAGTGGACCTAACTGCTGTCGTTTTTCGCGACTCACCTAAATAAGGACAACGATAATGGTTGTTCCGACAGAAAATTAATAAAATTGCTTAATGGTTCGGTGGATGTCTTGAGTTGGCTATATGCCATGTACGCACTACCTACCCGTGGGAATTACGAGTTATGGGCTCCCCTGCTTCGTAGTGTCGTCCGAGGACTCTTCAGACGTCAGCAGTACCGCGGCCTGCGCCGGGAAGTGGTGTTGTCTTATTTGCTCGCGCGGTGGTGTCTTATTTGTATTTTCTTTAACTTCACCGGCCAGCCTTGCACCGTGCAGGAGTACGTCGGGGTTAGGGTCCAAAGCCCCTCGTACATAGGATGTAGTCCGGCGGATGGCCTCTCTGTTGAGTTTGAAAGATGGGCTACCAAGTGTCGGATAGCCCGCCACCCTGGAGATCCGTGCGTGTAGTGTAACACAAGTGCACCCATGCAGGGAAGATTAATCTATTCGAATAGCCGTGTCCACGGTAACAGGATGCTTTATGCTGAAGCCGGATCTTACCACTACAAACTATTATTATTAAACTGTATGGTTCTGGGTTTTCCTCCTCGCTGGGATGTCGAGGAAGGGATCTCGGAGGCATTGCTAATCATTACAACTTATTATTATACAATGCCGCAACAACTTCTGATACATTGTTACTTTATGCTTTATATAAACTGTTGGCTATTCTCTCCTCATGCTGCAAGACTCGTCGGAAGATGCTAGTCTTCGATAGGCCTAGCTTCTTACCCTTATTCTGATTTCTATCTGGCAGTCCACTATATATAGCATACTTGTGGCGGACGTAAGACTCGCGGGTATGCTAGATACTCACCTTCTTTATTTTTCCCTTTTATTGTTTTGCCTGATCGGCCGCTGCAGTCGACGTTGAAGCCCAGGAGCAGGAGATCCCCGATGCCGACCACCGCAACATGAAGATCCCCGATGCCTTCTACCACGTCGAGTTCCCCTTTGACCAGGAGTAGTTTGGAGGTTCCCAGGCAGGAGGCCTTGCCTTTTCGATCGAGGGTTGATTTTGTGCTAGTCTTCTTAAGGCAACCTTGTATTCTTGTGTCTGTACTCAGATACTATTGCTTCCGCTAACTTTGTGCTTTCGAGCTGTTGTATTCGAGCCCTCGTGGCCCATGGCTTGTATCGAACAACTTGTATTATTTTATTTGTAGAGTTGTGTTGTGATATCTCACCGTGAGTCCCTGATCTCGATCGTGTACCTTGCGTGTATGATTACTGTACACGGTCTGATTTTGGGGGCGTCGCAAGTTGGTATCAGAGCCGACTGCCTATAGGACACCCCCTTCCAACTCCTTGGTCGAAGTCGAGTCTAGTTTTTGCAAAACTACTTTACTAACAGTGACGTGTGGCTTATCGGCCCACGTCGCAAACTGGGTGGTATTAGGATCTTTTACTCCGTACCTTTACTCTGGGACTCTGATCTCTCTCCTCTTTCGGGTTAAAGATTTTGCTAACACTAACTCTAGGTTCTCGCACCTATGTCCTTCCGGAGAGCCCTTCACCCAAGATGGTCGCCTGATTCACCTGAAGATTCCGAACATTACTCTTCGAGAAATTCCCGAGAACCTATGTGTTCATCGCCTTTGCAATCCCGTACCACCGATAAGTCCGTATGGATAATTACATCCACCTCTCGATCTGGAAATCATAATTCCGTTGTACTTAAGCATCGAATTATTCCGACGCTTCTTTGATCCGATGCCTTTGCATTCTTTCGCCTTCTGGTTGTGTGCCGATACTCACCTCATATTCTTTGCGAACCACCCGACCTTTGATGGATTATTATCCGACTAATCTTATATGGTTTCTTCCATGTGTCAATTGGATTCATCGTGTGAAATACCATCCCCGCCCCTCGATTATTCGTGTTATCATCGACAACCTCCCTTGACTCCCTGCCAATACAACTTGGTCGTGTATATCTTGCTCTGCTTCCCCTTGGGAAGGATATACACCTGATACTTGTGTATCATTATATTTTTTTTCCATTGGTCTGTTTAACCTCCCTTGTAATATAACATACCAAAGCAGTGATAATTCCCCTGCTTATGTAAAACCTCAGTGTACAACCTCGTCAGTAACCCCTTGTTGCCCTTGTTGATGACATTTTGGTAACCACCGGGACGAGAACTTTGCCAATTGGTCTGCCTCGTATTAACGAGCAGGAAATGGTTCTTAATGTCCATTGCCCTTGGTACCGACATTGTTGCCGATATAGCTGACAAGCTGTTCTCTGACTTACCTTGCAACTTGATCGCATTGTTTGTAGCCATCCTTCAAATTCTCTGTGGGCCATAACCCACAGTTCCACAGGACCGAAACCTGACTCTTGTCATCGACCTTGTGATATTCCGTCCGATATCAGACTCAGTAATTGTGTCTGATGATCGGGGCCCCTTTCCCATCTTCCGTCATCGGCATCGAATACGTGCCTATCCGCTTAAAACTTCTGACGATGTACTTCCCTGAGGTTAAACTCGGAAGGACTTTGTACCCCATACCCTTGAGCAACCCCATTTGATTGATCTTGTCTCGATCCGACCCCCTTAAGCTTTACCTCTGAACCTGTTTGTGAGTGCGATGAAGCCCCAAGGAAAGGATGAAAACCCATCAAGATGCACCGATGCAAAGAGATGAAGACCTCAACATGAAGGATTAAATTCTTCGAGTAGGACAACAAGAACCAGAAGATTTGTTAGAAGGAGAAACCGAAACTCTACCCCTTACACTACTTTTAATTCTCGGGACGAGAATTCTTTGCAGTGGTGGAGATTTGTAACACCCTCAGATCCAGTACAGTAATCACTACAGTTATTCCACTGTTAGTGATCATTACTGTTGATGATCAAGCCATGATCACCTTTGATCAAAGCTCTTTTAATTTCCAACCCGGAAAATTTTCAAATTGGGTAAATTATAAAACTTTGCTCCAAGAACTGTGGATGCCAGTCAATCAACTTGTTCATGGTAAAACCAAATCCACCTCAGTCATTAGCATAATCCCCAGGTCTATGATATTTATAAAACCAATAATGGGTGGGTTATTAAATTGCCTTGTCATCATGATCATCCTTGCTTAAAAATCCCATTAAAGAAATAACTCAACTTCCTTTTTGAAATGCAACTGCTAGTCAGGGGAAAAGGTTTTCAAACGACTTGAATAAAATTTGTTCTTAGTATGGTAGTAATCCCAAGAAATTGAAAAAAATAAACTAATGATATTGGGATAGTAAAATTGCCCTAGAATTAAAATAAAATTGATATATAAAATGTACACAAATTTTAGGGTGAGATATTTTAAAGTGGCAAATAGTCAGTAGGTCACCTTAAAGTGATTGGGTTTTTTTATTAAAGTGATTTGGTAATAATAAGGAATAAAAACAATTGCTTAGTGATTATTAATTTGCCATGGAAATTATAATAAACAAGTGGGGATTTTTAAATGGACTAAAAATTATGGAAACAATTTTATAAAATGCCAAAAATCAGTAGGTTATAATAAACTAGTTTTGGGAATTTATTAAACTTTAAAATAAATGAAATAAATAAAAACAGTAGCAAACAGTGGCTTATAAATACCGTTCAAATAAAACAAAACATCAAATGATTTTTATAAATCACAAAATCTCTTATTAATAATTCTATATTATATAACATTAATATTGGGGCCAGTCCCATGTTTTTACAAATTTGATAAAGTAGCTAAAACAAATTACAAAAGAAAGAAAACAAAAAAAGGAAATAAAACAAAAAAATCCTATATTACGCCGGGGGCGAGACCCACCCCGGGCCCAACCCCCCCTCTCTCTCTCTCCCCTCCCCTGTTTGTTCCCCACCTAACCCCCTCCCCCACCCCGACGCGCCAGGCAGAGAGGCCATGCCGCCATGGCCCCCCTCCACCTGCTCCCTCTCCCCCACACCACCTGCTCCCCCTCCTCTCTGTGGATATGGACGTCGCCTGCCCCCCGGACGAGCCCCCACTCCATTCCCCTCTCCCTCGCACCGCCTCCTCCCTAGCTCTCGCCCTCTTACCGCGTCGGGACCGCCATGGCCGCCGCCGCCGCCTGGAGTTTCCCCACGCCCTGCCGCAGCGCCACGAGGACGTCGCCTGCTGCTCTCCCTCAGGCCGCCTCGCCCCGGGCTCCTCGCCGTCGCCACCTGCGCCATTGAAGAACGGCGCCATCGCGCTCCCCTCGCCCCTGCCCCGCCGGACCGCTCCGCCCGGCGCCGCCCTGCCCCGCACCGCAGCGCCGTTCAGCCGCGACGCCCCTGCCCCCTGTGAGCTCTTTGGCCGCGCCCTGTTCCTCTGGCTCCCCCTCCGCGCACTACGGCTGCGGCCACCCGGCGGCCTCGTCTCCCTCTGGCCAGAGGCCATGGCCGACCCCCTTCCCCTCACCACTCGCCACAACCATGCGCCCCTTGCGCACCGTGCCGTCGCCACGCCCGCGTCCAGCCCCCCCGCCCTCGCCGGGGCTGGCCGATTTGGCCATCACCGCCGTGCCACGGTACCTCGCCGTCGGGACCGTGGGGATAATCCCCTATTAGTGCTAACCCCCTGTTGATTTCATCAACACTAACAGATAACCCCCCCCCCCAATAGCCAATGACGAGTGGTCCCAAGGCCAATGGTTAGATTAAATAAAATTTGTTTAATTGTATGCATGTATGACAGGTGGGTCCTGGCACAGATTTAATTATATAAATTTTTGTTAGATTAATCTGTGAATGACATGTGGGTCCAGAAGATTTTGAATAAATAAAATGATTTATATAGCCACTATGTATGACATGTGGGACCCACTGGTCAGTTGACCAGTCAAAGGCTCCGATCTATGACATGTGGGTCCGTCCTGTCAGGGCACTGTTTTGGATAAGGTTGTGGATAATGTTGCTATTTAATAATAAAAGAAAATTCAGAAATTGATTTAAAATGATTAAAACTTTGAAAATCAATATCTTTCAAACCGTAACTCCGATGAAAATATTTTATATATCAAACTTGATCAGAAAAATGCAACGAGTCGGGATACGCTACCCATACCCCACCACACCCCTCTAACATACCAAACACGGGACATTCCCCCTCCGATTGCACTGTCCGGTAATCACCCGGAGCCGGTAAAACTTTCCGGATGAATTTATTCTGAACACGAAAGTTGTTCAGAATGGATCAACTAGCACGGATACACCTTTCACTTGTTTGTTGGATGTCTACGACACCTCCGGCATGATACCTTCCCCCTCCGGACACCCTGTCCGGTAATCACCCGGAGCTGGCAGTTCATCCCCGGATGAATTCCCGCCCCGAGCATAATACATTGCACTGTGTTAGAACACCGCCAAAGTTGTGTTTGCCATGTCTTGAATTTGTATTGCTGTTATTGCCGTGTATTTATTGTTTCTTCCCCTCTCTCTTATTGTCCGATAGTCTCGACGTCCGCTGCCGATGACCCTGTGATCGACTACTTCGTCGACGACCGTACCTCTACCGTCGAGCTACCAGGTAAGCAGAGCCATTTTCTTCCCCAGATATCGCCTATCTTTCCGTACATTTCTTGCACTAGGCATGGTTACTCCTGCTGCTATGTTGCTTACCTATTCAATTGCATAGCCTGTCATTGTCACCCCTTGATGTACCTTTCCGTATCCTATGCTGCCTATTAATATATATATTCTATTCAGCAGTGAACCCTGCGCATTGTTAGCTTGGATTAGATAGCGGGCTGTGATCACTCTTGGAGTGATCGCGGAAATGATATATTACCACTGCAACAGGTACGGATCAATGCACACGCCATAGGGAACCTACAACGACGAGACTCTGCCGAATGGCTTCGAGTTTGACTTACGACTGGAAGGACTCGTATTACACTCTCGTCGTCTCAGTAGCGTAGCATCACTGGGATGATATGAGGGTATTCCTCTTTAGTTCATTCCGCTGGTGTCTCGGCACCACTGGGGTGATACGAGAATATTCCTCTTTAGTTCATTCCGCTGATGTCTCTGTAGAACCTCTTCAAGTGTACCATCGAGGGTGATTCCTCCTGGTTTCACTTGATGGTAGGCACTCGAATCAACTGGTTTCCTTACAGGTAAGGAGTCGGGTGACCCAACGGTGCCCGCGCAGGGTATCTTAGCGGAACGACAGGTCAGGTGTATTCCACCGGTGTGCGGCGGGCCTGGTACTGTTCGTGGCCGACAGGTATCCTGTTGTACGAAAGTCGAGCTCTTCGGAGCAAACGCGAGACAAGGTAAGCAGAAGGTTCACCTTGTTGGTAACCGCACGAGTTGGTGGGACATCAGGGCAGGCACCGATGTTACTGGTGGACCTGACTGCTGTCGTCGTCCTCTACTCACCTCAATAAGGACAACGATAACGGTTGTTCTGACAGAAAATAAATAAAATTGCTTAATGGTTCGGTGGATGTCTTGAGTTGGCTATATGCCATGTACGCACTACCTACCCGTGGGAATTACGAGTTATGGGCTCCCCTGCTTCGTAGTGTTGTCCGAGGACTCTTCAGACGTCAGCAGTACCGCGGCCTATGCAGGGAAGTGGTGTTGTCTTATTTGCTCGCGCGGTGGTGTCTTATTTGTATTTTCTTTAACTTCACCGGCCAGCCTCGCACTATGCAGGAGTTCGTCGGGGTTAGGGTCCAAAGCCCGACGTACATAGGATATACTCCTTCGGATGGCCTCTCGTTTGAGTTTGAAAGATGGGCTACGAAGTGTCGGATAGCCTTGGTGGAGTGTTCCCTAACAAGGTGCCCGCCACCCTGGAGATCCGTGCGTGTAGTGTAACACAAGTGCACCCCTGCAGGGAAGATTAATCTATTCGAATAGCCGTGTCCACGGTAACAGGACGCTTAATGCTGAAGCCGGATCTTACCACTACAAACTATTATTATTAAACTGTATGGTTCCGGGTTTT
Organism: Bromus sterilis; assembly: GCA_950022295.1. Taxonomy (NCBI): domain Eukaryota; kingdom Viridiplantae; phylum Streptophyta; class Magnoliopsida; order Poales; family Poaceae; genus Bromus; species Bromus sterilis. The sequence goes on along the minus strand of OX465596.1, from coordinate 336,274,871 downwards.
CTTCCTCGCTGGGATGTCGAGGAAGGGATCTCGGAGGCATTGCTAATTATTACAACTTATTATTATACAATGCTGCATCAACTTCTATTACATTGTTACTTCATGCTTTATATAAACTGTTGTCTATTTTCTCCTCATGCTGCAAGACTCGTCGGAAGATGCCAGTCTTCGATAGGCCTAGCTTCTTACCCTTATTCTGATTTCTATCTTGCAGTCCACAATATATAGCCTCCCCTTTCCATTTGATACAATGCATAATGCTAAGTAGCGGAGGTAAGACTCGCGGGTATGCTAGATACTCACCTTCTTTATTTTCCCCTTTTATTGTTTTTCCTGATCGGCTGCTGCAGTCGACGTTGGAGCCCAGGAGCAGGAGATCCCCGATGCCGACCACTGCAACATGAAGATCCCCGATGCCTTCTACCACGTCTAGTTCTCCTTTGACCAGGAGTAGTTTGGAGGTTCCCAGGCAGGAGGCCTTGCCTTTTCGATCGAGTGTTGATTTTGTGCTAGCCTTCTTAAGGCAACCTTGTATTCTTGTGTCTGTACTCAGATACTATTGCTTCCGCTAACTTTGTGCTTTCGAGCTGTTGTATTTGAGCCCTCGTGGCCCATGGCTTGTATTAAACAACTTGTATTATTTTATTTGTAGAGTTGTGTTGTGATATCTCACCGTGAGTCCCTGATCTCGATCGTGTACCTTGCGTGTATGATTACTGTACATGGTATGATTTTGGGGGCGTTACAAAGGGTTCTGTCCTCGAAAGTTTCCGAGGACGGAGAATAAATAGGCAAAGGGGGGCAACCAGGGGTCCAGGAGGCCCCCTGGCGCGGCCCCACTCCATGCCGCGCCGGGAGGGCGCCTAGGGCCCTAGTGGGTCCCCTCTGGCCCCCCTTCGAAACTCTAGAAGCTTCCGAAGCACAGATTTTTTATTGGATTATCCCGGTATGTTTGGAGCAATTTTAATACGGGGGAAACCTGAAATAGAAAAACAGTAGAAAACAGGAACTAGCACTGTGTGCATTGAGTTAATAGGTTAATATAAGAACTTTGTAAGTAAAGAAATCAAGGTATGTAATTCAATTCAAGTCATAACAAGCAAGAGTCTATATTAGCATTGAGACAAGCAACATAAGAACATAAAGGTGCAAGAGCTCTTGCTTTCCATGACTCAAAAGTCTCCATATGGTGTTTGCGTGCAAGAAGTGGGGGATGGGAATACGAGAGAGAAACATATTTATTTGTTGAGAACTCAATCTACTAAAGTTTCACACTTAGTATTCTTTGGAATCTTATCTTGACTCGTCCCCATACCACTAGCCAGGTACAAGTGAATTTGGTCCACTCCCTTTCGATATTTTCGAGCACTCATGCAATGGATGAGCGTAAGCACGAGAGTTGACACTTAGGATGGCAAAGAGAGAGATGGTGGAGGAGGAAGACAAAAAGGGTGTGAAAGGCTCACATCAATGGGGACAATCATAGGCGAGATAAGGCCAAATGATAGATATGATGTGAGGAGTAGGGATTGCCATGCAACGGATGCACATACAAGCTAAGAAAAGCTCTCCAATGGGACTAGTGGGGGTGCATCCAACTTTCTCGCTCAAGAAGACCTAGAGCTCATTTGAGGAGGTTCATCATTGGAATATACAAGCCATGTTCTATAGTGTGAAGGTCCCCACATAGCTATATGCATATATGATCATCTCTATGGAGCACAAGGTATAAGAGGGAGTACGAGTGTGGATCTTCCAAAAGGAATAGTAGTGTTGCTCCCCTCTCTCTTTTTATTTTCTTTTTTCTATTTTTCTGTATTTTTTTGGTGGCCTCAATGGTTCTTTCTATTTAACTCTCATTTGTCCTCTTTGGGATCTTTTAAATTTTCCCTCTTTGGGATCTTTTCCTCCCTTTAGGGCAACACTCTATTTTAGAGGAAGTATAGAAGATATTTCACACTTTACAAGGTACTCAACATAAAGAAGATGTAGCTATCATTATGTATGTGTCGGGACCCGGGGTAAGCGTATGCAAGTCCAGCTAGGACATAGTCATATGGAGAGCCGAGAACCGTACCCACTTGTCTAAGCAGACAAGGCCAAGCACTGAACGTTCTCGGAAAGCATCGTACGTGAGGGGCATTCCATCCAGGCCGGATGATCAACTGAGATGGGTCCTCATCATCCGCACACAAGTCTAAGGATATGAGTGATGAACTCCCATATTCAAAGACAAGTCTCCTCAACCATACTATCGACTATCTCATAACTCTTACATAGACTTACTCCAGCCCGATCACTTAGTCGGGGTCTAGGGCGGGCTCGATCATACCACAAAGTGTGCATGAGACAGAGTCTCGAACAATCTCATCGCGATGCCCCAAGCTGCACACATCTAAGGGCCACTTGGTGTATGAAAGACCGCCAGCCAGATCACAACTAAGGTCTCGAAAACCCATACAAATACATGCATGTTATAACATACACGCAACACACATGCCTTGTATAAACAACAAGTATCATTGCAATTCTCTACAAAGTATACATTTTTTTGATAACTCTTATAGAGTGCACACAGAGATAACAAACATGTGATCCAACATTACAACACTAGCGGAAGCAAAGTATGTCTGAGTACAGACAAGTTTAACAAATGGCTTAAGAAGCCTTATTTAAACACAAGCCCTCCACGAGGGAACCAGTCGTCTGACTGGGACTAGACTAGCTTGATCTTCAGTCGTCTAGCTCGATGAAGAAGCCACCTTCGGGGTCAGTGGTTTCATCTAAAACATATAATAAGAAAACGTGAGTACAAAGTCGTACTCAGCAAGACTTACATAGGAGCTATACTACTCATGCATATGTATCAAAGTAAAGGGAGGTGGGGTTTCACTTGCAGAAGTGCCAGCTTTGACTTGGCTAGTCCTGAACTACGAGTACCAGACTTGAGGTAAGAAGCGTACACGAGTCCACTACTTTCTCCAACCAATTACACCACTATGGTGCCTTCCTCGACTTCCCCACGAGAAAGCACGCCATAGCACTCACACTTATCTTGGTGTGTTTTAGAAGTATCCAGTTCAAGTTGTCTAATAATCAAGCTAAGCTTTCCAAGCAGTCCATAACCGCGGACGCGGCTATTCGAATAGTTTTGTTAACCCTGCAGGGGTGTACCGCTACACACACATGATCATCAGTTACCGCCTTTGTACTCGACACCGTTCAAGAAGTGTCGGCGAGGATGCTCACCACAACTGTTACCTCATAGCCGATCTAGTCCGAGAAAGCCGCCTACTTGGGTTGGCTACCACTATCGTGAACCCGGCCGGTTTACCGAAGTGGACCCAAGTGATGTGTGCGTGGTGCATAAGCTGGTCTCGGGTGAGCCGTTCTCTCACTTAGCAGCCAGGTCACAAACCTACCAGAACTCCGAACTATTGCGACATCTGGACATCGAAAGGGATGAGTTAATAGGTTGAGAGGGGTTAGTGAGCCCAATGTGTGGTTGTACTCTTCATCTTGGATCACCACACAAGAACTCGGACTTAGGGCGGTGTTCAACGAGACAACCCACCGTGTACTCCTACAAAGCCTCTCATCGTTCACCTTGTATTAGGGTCGATTCACCAACACTTTTCTACCAACACTAACATGATCACTACCATCCCGACTCACATCACAGTAACATCATGGTACCATACTAAGCATGCAATAAGCAGTAACATTTGCAGGGGCCACATGATATCAAACAACTCCTACATTTGCTAGGATTGTGGTTTGCTTACTACTGTGACAAAATGATAGGTCATGCAAAGCAATGGGTTCATCTATGCGGTAGAAACGCATCATGGTAATCATCCTATACAATGCATAAGTGAGACATGAGAGGGAAGTGGGATTTTATCGACATGATCAATGGGGGGTTTGCTTGCTTTGCTGACGAGGTTCGGTTTCTGGGTCTTCAACGAAGGGGGCAGCCTCCTGCTCCGGTTTCACCTCTACTCGACAAACAACAAACAACATAGCAAAGTAAATACAATGCACAATCACATGATGGAAGGTTGAAACTTGATGTATATGCTTTGATGTGTGAAGCAATTCCATTTAAATGGAGTATATTGCAAATTGAATTGCAAAATCAAACTCCAATTTGAATTCAAATTTAGCCAAGTTACATGTGACATTGTTTGATCAAGTTTAAACATTTTGAAATGTGTATGATATGCCTCTGATGTGTGGTTGAAATGTAGCATGTTGCCATGGTCCAAGTTGCAAAAGCATTTGAATTTAATTTGAATAAATTCCAATTAATCAAATAACAAATGCTACTGGTCCGAATTTAAATTCAACTCAAACATATTTTAAAGTTGGATTTTTGGATAGCTTATTTTCTCCTGATCATTTTTCATATATTATTTTTCCAATTTGGAGTTGATATGAATTTTCTATGAATTTCCAAAGTTTGGGCTAATTTCTGGATTTTCTGGAATTTTCTATAATTCATTTCTAATTTTCTGGAAATTCATTTACTGCGTCAGCATGACCTCATGCTGGCGTCAGGGGGCCACTGACAAGGGGGTCCCACCTGTAAGTGTCACTGTGTTAATTAAATCGATTTAAAACGTTTTAAACTTAATCCAGGGATTAACCAGGGGGCTGGGCCCACATGTCATAGGCTGGGGGTCATTAGCGGCTAACCATGCCGGACACGTCAGCCTCGCCGGCGACGTGTCTCCGGCGACCACCCGAGGCGGCGGTGTCAGCGGGGACGGCGCTCCCATGGCCCAAATCGCACGCTTCGACCACTGAGACGAAGCTCTCGGTGTCGCGCGTCGATTGAGACCGAAAGGGGAGGCTGGGAGGCCCTGCACGCATGCTGGCGTCGAGCTTTGCGGCGGTGGCGCTACTGGCTGGAGGCCAACCTCGCTACGGAACCCTATTCGGGGCGGGGATGGTTGTGTTCGGAGCAGTGGAGCACGGGGAACGCGATGGACAAGGTGACGGCGTCGATTGCGTAGCGTAGTCTCGTCGACGACGAGCACGGCGACTCGGTACTCCAGCGTCCATGGCAGCTCGAGCTAGAGGAGGAGAAGGAAGCCGTGGCTTGAGGGGAAACGCTCACCAGGCTACAGGGAACACGACGAGGTAGTCGACGGAGTCGGGGAGGAAACGTAGACGGAGTATTGAACGGCGACGAGCGGCGGATCCGGCGAGCTCTCGGTGACGATTCCGACGACTAGGAGGGCTCCGGGATCTTGATTCCTTGCATGGCGACGAAGTCGACGGTGGTGAAGCTGATGGACAAGCTCTCCTGGGCCCTAGCGCACGTCGGCCGCGTCTTCCACGGTGGCGAGTTCCGGCGAGTCCTCGGGCGGCGACGAAATCGGGCGAGGGAGACGGGGAGGGTGTTCGTGGAGAGGGGGAATGGAACGGGGGGGGGGGGGGCTTCTGGGCGTCTCCAGGCGCGACTACATGGATGGGAGGAAGCAGGAGGTGACCAGGGGCTCGTCGGCGGCCATGGCATGGTCGCCACGCAGCTCCCTGCGTGCTGGCCTGGGGAAGACGACAAGGGAGCGGGAGGTGGGCTTGGGCCGGGGGCGACAAGTTGGGCCAAATTAGAGGTAAGCCCTTTTCCCTTTGTCTTTTCTGTTTTCTTTTCTGTCTTTTGTTTTGCTGTGCTAAATAAATAGCTAGGCATTTTTATAAATTCTCAAATCTTTTATATGGCATTACATGACCAGTAGCTAGTCATATCCAGAGTTTGAACATTTTTGAAATTCAAAATATTTGAATTCAAATTCAAATAGGGGTTTTTGATTAATTCCAAGGCACTGTTTGAATATTTGAAAAATCCATGAGCATGGGGTGGGTCCCACATCATTTGATATGTGATCACACTCATTTATAAGACTTTTCAAAAATCTAACATGAATTTTTGGAAAAGATTTTTATCTGGCCTTTTGAATTAATTCATCTGGTGGGAGGGGTTCCTTCTCCCATTTTGCTTTTGATTTTGATTTCAAAGATTTCCTTTGAAATTTTTATCATGATGCAAGGGACTTGCTAACCCTAGCACATTACCTAACAGAGGGTTCTGACAGTATGCAAATGTATGCCTCTGCCAGTGTAGCAGGAACATGTATGACATGAAGATCAAGTCATGAGAAGGTGGATGTTGCATGACAATATATCTTGGAAAGGCTATGGAAATGCCTTGATAGGTAGGTATGGTGGCTGTTTTGAGGAAAGATATAAGGAGGTTTATGATGACAGAGCATATCATGCCAAGGGTTTGGATGCACCAGCGAGGTGGACACCAACTCTCGGAGTGAGAAGAGGGCAATGCACGGTACCGAAGAGGTTATCAAATATGAGGAGGTGGAAGTGTCAACTTTCAATACTTACATTAGTCCGAAGAACTCATGCACTTATTATCGGTAACTCTCAATCTAATCATGAGGTTCAAAAAGAGACAAGTACCTTGAGGAGTGTATGGGGGTTTGGTTATCCTTTCGCATCCTCGACTCATGGTACGTGAGTGTACTCTAATATCCGATCCCTCCAAAGATTAGTGATCCATCTAGTAGCTAGAGTTCTCAACTATTTTTTTAGTTTTTGAAAATAAACACAGATTTCCTAAAATACGACATCTATCACTAATAGGCTAGAGCTCTTGACACCAAGAGTTCAAACATTACTTACAAAAATACCTCAAAACTATTGTAAGATACTACTACAATTGAATAGAAACCTGAATTACCGACTTAAAGTCAAGACACAACTCACTGCAACAGCCAACTCTCTTAACAAGGTAAACATGAAAACTAAAGAGAGTTCCAGCAAGAAACTAAACAAAAGCTCTTGAAAAATATAAACATGAAAATTAAGAGCTAAACATGACAGCAGTTACGAAAAGATAAAGAACACACAACAAAAGAAATATAAGCATGAAAATACTATGATGTGTTTTAGTTTGAAGTGGAGCGTGTTTCTCTCCCACACAAAGAAAGCTGGTTTCTAACTTGTTATTAATAGCAAACAAAGCTAAGAAAAACTAGGAAAATTAAAGAACAAGACGCTCCAAGCATAGCGCATAACGCATGAAGTGATAAAAATATAGTGAGACAAAGGACGAACTGATGATTGTTGATGGAGAAGGGGATGCACGGGGGCATCCCCAAGCTTAGACACTTGAGTCTCCTTGAATATTTATTGGGATGCATGGGGGCATCCCCAAGCTTGAGCGTTTGACACTCCCGGATGTTCTTTCATCATCTTCCCTCGCACACTTGAAAACTCCCTTCATACATAACTCATCATAAGCTGATTAGAGAGGTTAGTACCCTTAATAAAATAATTTGCCTCTACTGGAAATAAATATTTTTTTGAAGGGCTACTTTTTCGCAAGATTGCCAAAAAGATTTTGCAAATAAAAAGCCAATGTAAGACTTGCAAAAGTGAGGAAAGGCAAAACGTGGCAGAATCTATGAAAAACAGACCAGCAGGTAGTAAATAATTTTTTTGGGGTACTTTTGCAACTCAAATAAAAAAACTCAGAACAGACGCTCGAAAGCTGTCAAAAAAATTCAGATAAAAAAGATGATCTGGTGATATTAGGCGAATTTTTCCGTTCAAGGACAGAATCTGTTTTCTGGACAACATGTCACAACTTTTGAACTTTCTTGCAATCGGAGGCTAAACTTGGCACAAAGATTGAAAGTAAAGATACAATGATGTTGCTATAGTAGTAACAATCATCAAGACCACTAAAAACAGAAGTAAAAACATCTTGGGTTGACTCCCAACAAGCGCTTTCTTTTACGCCTTTAAGATAGGCAAGAAGCAAAAAGATCAAGTTTTATCAAGAGTAAGAAAATAACCAGCCCGTGTGACGGACTCAAAAGGTAACTTAATCTTCTTCCTAGGGAAGTGTTCCGTCCGCTTTTTAAGAGGGAATTGAAATTTTATATTCCCCTCTTTCATGTCAATTGGACATAAAGGTTCACACTCTATGTCCATAATAGTGAAATCAACAGGAACATAATTTTCATTGACAATGATAAAAACATCGTCGATCTTCCCTAAAGGTTTCTTTACGGAAGAATTAATGAGACGAACACAAAAAGAACAAGGATCAAAAGGTTTCAATTCAAACTTATCATACATTCTTTTGGGCATAACGGAGGTAATAGCTCCAACATCACATAAAGCATAACAAGAGAAGTTATTCAATTTAATTTTTATCATAGGATCCCAACCATCTTCTAGCTTGTAACATCCCAATTTTTACAAATTTGGATGTTAATAGATCATCATATGCATGTCTTGCTGGATTTTGCATTATTTGGATTTTTTGAATATTTTAAACATTTTTCAACCTATGGCAATTTTATTGGAGGGGATATAATATGACTTATCCCCATTTTAAACAAAGTTGAAAATTGTTGAAAATATTTTTGGGTGTTTATAAACAGTGTCATAGGAATTATAAATGACTCAAATTTAGTTTTTGGGATTTTTATAATTTTTATACGGAGTTTATTGCATAAAAGGTATTCATGAAAATTGCATAATAGCTGAAATGGTAATTTCGGCAAATTTTTTTATTTTTATTATTTTATTTTATTGATGTGACATTTTTAATATTCATATTTAATTATTTAAAAATGTTCTTCGTAGTCGGTTGACCAAATAATTTTTGTTAAAAAAACGGGTTTTTGTTTTGGGCCTTCCAGCGGCCCAGACGGCTATTTTGCGCCGCGTGCGTTCAGGTCCAATTCGAAGTCAGAGAAAAAAAAATTCTGGCTATATATAATTTTTGATTTTCCGATTTTCGCTTTTTTTAACCCTAATTTTTCCACCGCGGGCCCCGCAGCCGAAAAGTCGTCGCCGCCGCGCCGTTTTGCCGCCGCCGCCGGGCCGCCGACGCCGCCTCACCGCCTGGCACCGCCGCCGCCCCGGCCAAACCCGCCGCCCCCTCAGGTGAGCACCTCCGCCGCCTCCCCGCCAAGCGCGCCGCCACCTCCGTGCCTCGCCGCGCCGGCCGCCGCGCCGTGCCGTGCCTGTCGTGGATATAAATCTGACAATGAGTATAGGGATATGAAAGGAGCTAAATGAATCTGTACGTAGAGTGGGTTGACGAAAGAGGATTATACAGGTTAGGCCTCTCCGTAGAGATAGAAACCTTAGTCCTGTCCCAGGCTTACTGGGGTGTTTTTTCTTCAGAATACTGAGAAGTGGGAAAAGTGTGCGCGTGCCCATGCCAGAGGGGAGGGGTGGCTTATATAGAGTGCGCCCCTGCCTCCTTAATTCCCTGGCATAAATGGGTCTTAATTACAAGATTAAATACATATTTAATTACAAAACGGTCAGCCCATTACTACTAATAAAGGAGGGAAGAACGCCTGCAGCATTAAATGCCTCCTGTCCGTTGCGTTTTCTATCTTCCGAGTAGTGGGGGGGGGGCTTCGTCGGTCATTTCCGAGTATCTCTCTACTCGGATCTTGCTGAGCTTCCGAGTAGTTGCTTACTCGGAAGCGACTCCTGGTCTCCGAGTTGGCAGGTTAGTCGGAAGCTGCCAATGCTTCGTTTTTTTGGTTGATCTTATTTTGCTTGGTGTGTGTTTTTTGGGGGAAACCCAGGGCTTGGGGATACCCCTAGGTTTCCCTCGCCTAGGGGTATGCCTTTAGTATTACCACGACAGTAGCCCCCAAGCTCTTTCGGGTGCTCGTAACTGAGTTGGCTGACATCTAGTCTTTCAGAGGTTTGCGAAGATTGAACTCAGTAAGAGGCCCGGAAGGGCTTTATTGATGTTCGAACTTTTCCCTCGAGTGAGAGTTGGGCAGGTTAGCGGAAAAATTTGGCGACACACAAACGTCTCTCGGAAGAGGTGGACTGAGGCCTCGGAAGGCGTGTCTCGGAGTAAAAGGCCTTAAACTGCATATGAACCAAATTTGTAAAGTTCAATGTCCTAGGACATCGTGCCGAGTCCTAGGCCATGCCATGTGGGACATTGATTCTTTACCCCCTGCGTCGGGTCTTACTGGCCGCCTGGCATTCTACGTCGAAGATGGGCCACCAGCGAGTTCGTTATTCGGGTCTTCGTCCGAGTAACCGGGTGCGGGATTCTTTGTCTTGCGAGGAATCTTTGAGTGGGTCCTCTCGCGGCACTTCCGAGTGACAGCTTACTCGGATGTTGCAGGAGCTTTGCGTTTTCTTCCGAGTGGTGGCATACTCGGAGAGTTTGGTTGGTGCTATGCCTCGCATCTTCCGAGTGGTTGGGGCGATTCCAAGCTTCGGGTTGAAACCATATTTGGTTTTTTCCAAAAGATTTTATCTGGTCAGAGAATCTTCTTGCCCAGGTGAGTGGGCGCACTGTTTGTGTTTGTCTCCTTGATTCCCGCGGTGGTTTCATAGGATAATAATAATTAACTGCCCGCGCGGGAAGTGGGAGGGATTATGGGGAAGTGGGGCGGTTTTTATGGGGAAGGGCAACCGGCAAGCCCATTAGTGGGGTGCGGATCTGGCGCGAGGCGGTTGCTACCTTGAGCTATAAAAAAACCCCTGCCTTACGGTTTGGAACATCTCCACTCATTTCCCCCCTGCGCGGCCGTTCCTGCTCCTCTCTCCCGCTCCGCCTCTTCCTCTGCCTGCTGAATCTCGCCGTCGAGACTTCTCCGCCGGCCACTCAAGGTCCATCCTGGGAGGTCATCATTCGCACTTCCCCTCTGCCGCCACCGCAACCATGTCTGCGGGGGAGTGGCTGCAGTCGATCGTGACGGAAGACATGCTGCTGGGGTACCAGGACGCCGGCATGGTTCCCCGCGAGGGTTGTCGTCTTCCCGCGGCGGGGGAAGACGAGCCTGCACCGTGGGACAATGAGAGAGTGATTTTACTTTCGCATGTGGATCGCGGCTTTTCTCTTCCCCCACATCCCTTCTTCTTGGACTTTTTGGCTTTCACGGGCGCTCGGCTTCACCACGTTGTTCCCAACGCAGTTACCCTTCTCTCCAGCTTTTTCACCCTTTGCGAGGAATTTTAGGCATAGAGCCCCACTGGCATCTCTTCCGTAGCATATACGCCATCAAGCCTCAGAAGGCGAAGAAGTCTGGGGAGGGCGGCGGCGTTGAGTTTAATCATCTTTGTGCCAGTCTGTTTTTGGCCAAGAAAAAGGGAGTGCAGTATTTTGCTTCTTGTGTTCCCGATTCTGTCAAGAACTGGCAGAATAGCTGGTTTTACTGCAAAGTGGACGAGGAGCCGGGGGTGCGTACCTTGCCTCCTTACTCGAATGTTAGGCTGACCAACTCTCAGGGCTGGAACCCCCGACTCACCAACACTGATAAGGAGCAGGTGCTCCCCTTGATGCGCGAAGTCATCAGGTTGAAGAAGAATGGTCTAGTCTCCATAGATTTGATAGCTGCTTTCGTGATTCGGAAGATCCAGCCGCTCCAGGCCCGAGCTCGGGGGATGTGGACATACTCCGGGTTGTAGGATGACACCCGCTACAGTAATACTGAGATGCCCTTGGATTAATTTGAACTTCAGATGAAGATAATAACAAGCGTGACCCAGGGGCTTTAGACAACTGGCCAAGTGAGACCCCTCGGCGTCGACAATCCTCCCACCTTGGTATGCTGAGTCATATGTATCTTGAATGTGCTTCGTTTGTTGGCTTTAACTCGGACTGCTTTGTTTATTGCTAGGATTTTACCCAGTTTCACAGCCCTATTCCTCTGGCTCCGCAGCATCCCGCCGAGGAGGATGAAGATAGTACTGCTGGCGCGGGGGTCGGAGTTGAGGTGGGGGAGGAGCTGGAGTCTGAGGTGGCTCGGGTTCAGGCAGCGTCCGAGCAACGCTTGAAGAATAACCAGGACCGCGAGTCAGCGCGGGAGGGGCTTACTCGGACCCGTAAAAGGGCTCATACTCCGAGTGGTGAAGAGGACAGCGGGAAGCTTCCTCCCTTGGGCCTCAGCTCTGGGAAGGTGGCGCCCATGAAGAGGAAGAAACTTGTCACTCTTGGGGGCCGAGAGGCTAATCCCGCAGGAGGTGCTTCTGTTGAAAAGGCCAAGGGGGCTGGATCTGGTTCGGCCAGGGTTGCTCCCCCAAGGCGTAGCTTGAAGACCGTTCACCCGTAATGCTGTTGGTTATCGCGTGTTTTAAGGCTCTGTTAGTTTCTCAGGCTCATCCTTAGATGTATCCTTTTGCAGTGTTCGTCTGAGTGGTTTCGAGACGTTGCCTGAGATCGAGGAGGATCCCGAGGCCGAAGCTATGGAGGACGCTTGCACTTGTGAGGTGACTGACTTTCCTGGGATGGGTGCTACTCCAGAAGATACTACGGCTGTTGGTGAGAATTTTTTGCTGTTTTCTTTGGTGAGACATTTGTCATCTTTCGCTTTTAATCGCTTGTTGTTTCTGCTGCAGACATGGATGTCGACCCTACTGTTGATCCAGCTCGGATTGTTACCGAGTCTTCCGCTGCTGGGGTCACTCCTCCTGAGGTGACTGTTCCCGAGGGAATGGTAGCCTCTGGGGCTGGTTGGGGAGGTTGTTAAGGAGACCCCTGTCACCTCGGCGGCTGTTCAAAGGGGTGAGGCTGCTAGTTCGGGGGCCATTCCCGTCGGAGCCCCAGTGGAGAGTGCTATTATTGGCGGATTGAAGGAGTCTCTGGTCAAGGAGACCCAGTTTGAGCTGCGACTGCGAGAACTGGCATCTGAGGCTGAGTCGGTGAAGTCCAACATGCACGTAAGTACTTACGTAAGTTTCCCTACCCAGTGGGTGTAGCCCCCAAGGCTCCGAGTAACTTTGTGAAGTTATTCGGAGTCTTTTGGTAGGAGGTTTTATTTTGATTATCTTCTAGTGGTAGCACTTCTTAGTGCACCCACTGGGTGTAGCCCCCAAGGCTCCGAGTAACTTTGTGAAGTTATTCGGAGTATTTTTATAGGAGGTTTTATTTTGATTAACTTCCATTGGTAGCATTTCTTAGTGCACCCACTGGGTGTAGCCTCCAAGGCTCCGAGTAACTTTGTGAAGTTATTCAGAGTCTTTTTATAGGAGGTTTTATTTTGATTAACTTCCAATGGTAGCACTTCTTAGTGTACCCACTGGGTGTAGCCTCCAAGGCTTCGAGTAACTTTGTGAAGTTATTCGGAGTCTTTTTATACGAGGTTTTTATTTGATTGATCTTCCAGTGGTAGCACTTCTTAGTGCACCCAGTGGGTGTAGCCCCCAAGGCTCCGAGTAACTTTGTGAAGTTATTCAGAGTCTTTTTATAGGAGATTTTTATTTGATTGTGGTATTTCTCTTGTCTTCATAGGAGGCCTGCATGCTTGGGTCGGCCTTTGTGAAGCTGCAGGGGGAAAATGTTGCTACCAAGAGTGCGTACGAAGCGCTGCTTGAAGAGCACAACAAACTGAAGAAACAACATGCTGAGGATAATGGTAACAGTTCTTGAGGTTTCGAACTGCCATCTTTCTTCCTCTTGTTCTTGCGTCTGACATTTTGCTTGCAGAGGCGGCGAAGAAGGCCTTTGATGCAAAAGTTAAGGAGAACGATGATTTTGTGGCCAAGATGAAGAAGGAAATAGACCAGGTTGAGAAACGAGCCAAGGCTCACAAGGCTTTGGAGACCAGTCTCCATTACTACAAACAGGCGGTGAATGCAGCTGAAGAGTATTGCGCTGGGCGGTTCGCCGTTTTCAGTGAGACCTTGTCTGGTGAGTATTTGATTGTCCGAGCTGTGGTAAGAACCCGTTTCTCATTCTTAGATTGCTTACTCATCTTCTCTCTTGGTGCAGCATATGGTACAGATCCTGATGCCGAGCGGGCGCGCATGGATATCTTTGTAGAAATCATGAAGAGAGATAACTATACTCCAGTGACCACGGAATTTGCTTTGGCTCGGGGATTGCTGACCATGAGGTGCGCGAAAGCAAAGAAATTTGCTGAAGAGGTTATGGGTGATACCCTGGCTTTAAAGAGCAAGCTGTCTCCTGATGAAGAGAACAGAGTGAAGCTAGATACTGTTGTACCCATTCTCCATGAGGCTCCACATCAGGTGGCCCGCTGGAAACGCTCAGCGGCACGGAGCGGTGCGAATTACGCACTGTCTTTGACCAAGGCGCATTTTCCGGAGCGGGTCCATAATCTTGAGCGAGTTGGTGGCGGAGATCCGAAAGAAGGTCAGAGCTGCACCTCCTTCCTGTCGCGCTATGCTGAAACTGCTAGCCGAATTGCCCTGATGCCCGATCAGGATTTCTTTGTTGAGTCAACTGGTGTAACCAATGAGTCGGACGAGGCGGGCGAGGAATGAATGGAGTATGGTTAAAAACACTGGTTTGATGTTTGCCTCGGGATGCCGAGTGGATTTGTAATAAGTTGCACTTTGTGGTTGTGTCGTGACACTCCTTCGTATGGTTGATGAACTCGTACTCTATTTCTTTGTTTGAAACGAATATTTCCTCCGATTTTTCCCTTCTTTTTGTATAATTTTTCTAAGTTCTCGTCCGAGCTGCGCACAGCTCGGATGGAAAACCTGATTGATAGTTTTCGCTCGAGCTGCGCGCAGCTCGGAAGAAAACCTGTTTTTATAGCTTTAAGTAGCCTCCAAGCCTCTTGAGGCTTGAAAGTACTTAGAATTTTTTTTTCTATTGAAGATCTTGTATACAAGGTCCTCAATGCAGATGATGTTGTGCTCCCTCAAGCCTTTGGGGCGTTGGTAAGCACTTAACATAAGTTGTCTAAGTTCTCGTCCGAGCTGCGCACAGCTCGGATGGAAAACCTGATTGATAGTTTTCGTCCGAGCTGCGCGCAGCTCGGAAGAAAACCTGTTTTTATAGCTTTAACCAGCCCCCAAGCCTCTTGAGGCTTGAAAGTACTTAGAATTTTTTTTCTATTGAAGATCTTGTATACAAGGTCCTCAATGTAGATGATGTTGTGCTCCCTCAAGCCTTTGGGGCGTTGGTAAGCACTTAACATAAGTTTTCTAAGTTCTCGTCCGAGCTGCGCACAGCTCGAATGGAAAACTTGATTGATAGTTTTCGTCCGAGCTGCGCGCAGCTCGGAAGAAAACCTGTTTTTATAGCTTTAAGCAGCCCCCAAGCCTCTTGAGGCTTGAAAGTACTTAGAAATTTTTTCTATTGAAGATCTTGTATACAAGGTCCTCAATGCAGATGATGTTGTGCTCCCTCAATCCTTTGGGGCGTTGGTAAGCACTTAACATAAGTTTTATAAGTTCCCTTCCGAGCTGCGCACAACTCGGATGGAAAACCTGATTGATAGTTTTCGTCCGAGCTGCGCGCAGCTCGCAAGAAAACCTGTTTTTATAGCTTGAAGCAGCCCCCAAGCCTCTTGAGGCTTGAAAGTACTTAGAAAACAAAATTCTATTGAAGATCTTGTATACAACATCCTCAATGCAGATGATGTTGTGCTCCCTCAAGCCTTTGGGGCGTTAGTAAGCACTTAACATAAGTTTTCTAAGTTCTCTTCCGAGCTGCGCATAGCTCGGATGGAAAACCTGATTGATAGTTTTCGTCCGAGCTGCGCACAGCTCGGAAGAAAACCTGTTTTTACAGCTTTAAGTAGCCCCCAAGCCTCTTGTGGCTTGAAAGTACTTAGAAAAAAAATTCTATTGAAGATCTTGTATACAAGGTCCTCAATGCAGATGATGTTGTGCTCCCTCAAGCCTTTGGGGCGTTGGTAAGCACGTAACATAAGTTTTCTAAGTTCTCGTTCGAGCTGCGCACAGCTCGGATGGAAAACCTGATTGATAGTTTTCGTCCGAGCTGCGCGCAGCTCGGAAAAAAACCTGCTTTTATGTAATGAAAGCGAATTGAGTAAGGCGCACTAGGCGTACAAGTAATATTTATTCATATCTTACAAGCGTGCTCATGCATAGAATTGGCGCAGTAACTGGGCGTTCTATCTTATTGGTTACATCATACAAGTGATAGGCCCCATTGTGCAGTACTCTGGAGATGATAAACGGGCCTTCCCATGGGGGAGCTAATTTGTGGTCTGATGTTTTCTTGATGCGAAGTACCATGTCACCCTCTTGGAAGGAGCGAGATCGGACGTGTCGTTCGTGGTATCGGCGGAGGTCTTGCTGATAAAACGTCGAGCGGGTGAGAGCTAAATTTCGCTCCTCCTCCAAGAGGTCGACGCCGTCTTGTCGCGCTTCTTCGGCTTCAGCTTCTGTGTACTGGCTTATACGGGGTGCGTTGTGCTTGAGGTCACTCGAAAGGACTGCTTCTGAGCCGTAGACGAGGAAGAAGGGGGTTGACCGAGTTGAGCGATTGGGAGTTGTGCGCAATCCCCATAAGACGGAGGGGAGTTCATCAACCCAGGCGCCCGCTGCTTCTTTTAATTCCCGAAGTAGCCGGGGCTTGATTCCTTTGAGTATTAGTCCGTTGGCTCGCTCGACTTGGGCATTGGACTGTGGGTGTGCGACTGAGGCGAATTTGACCTGGATGCCATTGGACCAATAGAATTTCTTGAATTCGGCCGAGTTGAAGTTCGATCCATTATCAGTAATGATGTCATGCGGGACGCCGAACCGATGTATGATGCCTTGCATAAAGCTGACTGCTGTGGCGGAGTCTTGGTTTTTGATAGGTTTTGCTTCTATCCATTTTGTAAACTTGTCTACGGCGACCCGAATGCGAGTGAAGCCGTTCTTGCCCGTTCGGAGTGGTCCGATCATATCCAATCCCCATACTGCAAATGGCCAGGCTAGGGGGATTGTCTTCAGCTCGGAAGCTGGCTTGCGGGGTTGGTTGGCATAAAACTGGCAGCCGTCGCAGTGGTCCACGATGTACCGAGCGGCGCTGAGGGCGTCGGGCCAGAATAAACCAGCTCGGAAAGCTTTTGCCACTAACGTCCGACTTGAGGCATGATGACCACAATCTCCCGAGTGGATTTCCTGTAGTATGCAGCGGCCTTCTTCCTCGGAGATGCATCGCTGGGGGATGTGAGTGATGCTGTTCCTGTACAACTCTCCATTGATCTCCGAGTAAGACTTGGACTTGCGGACGATCTTTTTGGCTTCTATCTCGTCGTCGGGCAACTCTTGTTTTTGCAGATAGTCAAGGATTGGGCGTGTCCACTCGGGGGGAGTGACCTCCACATCAAACACCATGTCAACTATTGCGGGTATGTCTTCTTTGTTGGGGATGTTCTTGTCAGGCAGCATGTCCGGATCAGCTTCCAGGAAAGGGTCCTCCTTAACTGTTGGAGAATGTAAGTGTTCCAAATAGATCCCTGGTGGGATCTGTCCGCGGGTGGAACCCAGTTTGGCTAGGTCGTCTGCTGCCTGATTCTTAACCCTTGGGATGTGATGGAGCTCCAACCCATCAAATTTTTTCTCCAATTTTCTCACTGCTACACAGTAGGTTGTCATTGCTGGGCTTCGGATGTCCCACTCTTTCATTACTTGGTTGATTACCAAGTGTGAATCTCCGAATACCATAAGTCTCCTGACTCCGAGGGAGATAGCCATTCGCATAACGTACAGGAGAGCTTCATATTCGGATTCGTTGTTTGTTGCTGGGAAATGGATTTGGAGGACGTATCTCATCTCATCCTTTCTGGGTGAGACTAGTACCAACCCTGCCCCTGCGCCATGTAGCATCTTGGAGCCATCAAAGAACATCGTCCAATGTTCTGGTGTTGGCTGTGGGGGATGTTGGACCTCAATCCACTCGGCTAGGAAGTCCACCAGTGCTTGTGACTTGATTGCTTTCTTAGCTTGGTAATTGAGGTCAAAGGGGAGTAGGTCCAAACTCCATTTTGCTATTCTGCCTGTTGAATATCTGTTGTTCATAATTTCTGCCAAGGGAGCTTCAGATACCACTGTGATGGAATGATCCTGGAAGTAATGTGCGAGCTTCTGAGACGCCAAGTAAATCCCCATTGCTATCTTCTGGTAGTGAGGGTATCTCTGCTTTGATGGTGTGAGGACTTCGGAGATGTAGTACACCGGTCTTTGTACTTTCTGTGATTTTCCTTCTTCTTCTCTCTCCACCACTATGGCTACGCTGACAACTCGGCTTGTGGCAGCAATATACAATAAGAGCGGCTCTTTTTCCTGGGGTGCTGCCAGGACTGGCCGAGTTGACAGTTGCTTTTTGAGTTCTTCGAAAGCGATTTGAGCTTCTTCCGTCCAGACGAAATTCGGCGATTTTTTCATCAGTTGGTAGAGAGGTAGGGCTTTCTCTCCCAATCTGGAAATAAACCGACTG
Source organism: Bromus sterilis (assembly GCA_950022295.1). Classification (NCBI taxonomy): domain Eukaryota; kingdom Viridiplantae; phylum Streptophyta; class Magnoliopsida; order Poales; family Poaceae; genus Bromus; species Bromus sterilis. The sequence goes on along the minus strand of OX465596.1, from coordinate 336,256,639 downwards.
AGTGCTGCGAGGCAGCCTGTTATCTTTTGGACGTCTCAGAGCTGCTTGGGAGGCTTCATGTTCTGAATTGCCGCGATTTTTTCCGGGTTGGCCTCTATCCGTCGTTCGAAGACCATGAATTCGAGTAGCTTCCCTGCTGGCACGCCAAAAACGCACTTTTCAGGGTTAAGCCTGATGCTGTAAGCTAAGAGGCTCTGAAAAGTTTCGGCTAGGTCGGTTAACAAGCTACTCCCTTTAGCCGACTTGATCACGATGTCATCCACATAGACTTCCACGTTTCTGCCGATCTGCCAGATCAAATTCTGCATCATGCGTTGGTACGTGGCGCCTGCATTTCTCAGTCCGAATGGCATCGTGATGTAACAGAAACATCCGAATGGGGTTATGAACGCCGTTTTGAGCTCGTCTCGTTCATATAGTCGGATTTGATGGTAACCCGAGTATGCATCGAGGAAACATAATCTCTCGCAACCTGATGTGGAGTCCACAATCTGGTCGATAAGAGGAAGAGGCAAATGGTCTTTTGGACAAACTTTATTGATATGACAAAAATCAACACAAGTTCTCCAAGATTTATCTTTCTCCGGAACCATTACAAGATTTTCTAACCACTCGGAGTGGAAGATTTCCCTAATGAATCCGGCTGCTAACAGTCTAGCTATCTCCTGCCCGATGGCCTTCCTTTTCTCAGAGGAAAACCGTCGGAGGGATTCTTTTACCGGTCTTGCTTGCGGATCTACATGTAACTTGTGCTCGGCCAACTCCCTTGGGACTCCAGGCATATCGGCGGGCTTCCACGCGAAGATGTCCCAATTCTCACGGAGGAAGTTGACGAGCTCGAGTTCCTATTGGGGATCCAGATCGGTAGCGATGTTGGTGTATTTGCCTTCATCTGTGGGGTGTATCTGTACCCTCTTGGTCTCTCCGGCCGACTCGAATGAAGATGTCTTCTTTGGCTGCAACAACTCGGACGAGTCGGCGGCTTTCTTGTATTCAGCCAATTCGACCTCGGCCATCTGCTGATCAACTATCAGGGAGCCTTTTTGCAGCAGGTCTTCGGCTTTCTTGTAGTCTCCTGAGACAGTGATCACGCTGTGAGGGCCGGGCATCTTGAGCTTCAGGTAGACATAACAGGGGATGGCCATAAATTTTGCGTAGGCCGGCCTTCCGAGTAAAGCATGATACGTACTCGGGAAGTCCATTACATCAAAGGTGATCCTCTCTTTACGGAAGTTACTCGGAGTACCGAAGACCACATTGAGGGATATCATTCCGAGTGAGTATGCCTTTTTCCCCGGGATTATCCCATGAAATTCCAGATAGCTTTTGCGGAGTTTGGACATCGGGATGTTCATGCTCTTCAGAGTGCTTACATACAGGATGTTAATTCCGTTGCTGCCGTCCATCAAGACATTCTTGATCCTGAAGTTACCATTTCCCGTTTCCAGCAAAGGGTGAACAATCAGGGCGTGTCTTCCTGGGTGAAAAATGTAAGGAGGGTGGTCTGACTGATCGAAGGTGATTGGGACATCGGCCCATTTCATGTAACTCGGAACTGCCGGAGCCGCCGAGTTGACTTATCTGAATCTTATCTTTTCCACCCTCTTCGACTCTCGTCCTGCGAAGATGACGAGCACTCCGTCTTCCCGCGGGAAACCCTCGCTATCCAGTTCCGGGCTGGGTGCTTTCTTTTTCCCGGTCTCTTTTTCTTGCTGGGGGCCTGTTCTTACGTTCTGGGCTGCTCTCTTGATCAGGCGGCACTGCCGAGCTGTATGCTTCGGGATAACCACCTTTCCCTCAGCGTCGCGGGTGGTGTGGAGAGGACAGGGCTGATCCAGAACCTCATCGTCGTTGGACGGCTTTTTCTGCCGCGGTTGCCACTCCTTTCGTGCTTGACCCTTGCCATGAAGGCCCGAAGCGTTTGCTGCCGCCACCAGCTCTGTGTCTGTTGGGGCGTCTTCTGCCTTTCTCTTGTTGTTTGCGGTCTTCTGCTTCGGGTTCGGCGCCGAGCTGCCGCCTCCTCTGTGCTGCTGATTCTTCTTCCGGATTTCTTCTTCGCCATTGGCATACTTGTTTGCTATCTCCATCAACTTCCCGAGTGAGGTGATGTGCGGTGACCTTGCCAGCTTGAGACTTAACTCCTTGTACTTGACCCCTTGCTTGAAGGCGTGAATGGCATGGAACTCGGAGACTCCTTCGACCGAGTTGTGGAGTGTGATCCACCTCTGGATGTAGTCCCGAGTAGTCTCGGTGTTGCCCTGGACGCATAATTGCAGCTCGGTCAGGCCTCCGGGCCTCTTGTAGGTCCCCTCAAAATTCTTGATGAATACTCTTTCGAGGTATTCCCACACCCAGATGCTACTTGGGGGGTGCTAATTTAGCCACGCCCGAGCCGAGCCCTCTAACATCAACGACAGGTGCATCATGGCTATCTCGTCACCACCCCCTCCGATCTGCACGGCTATTATGTAATCGTCCAGCCATGTTTGGGGTTTAGCATCACCTCGGTACTTGTCCACCCCTTGGGCTATCCTGAAGTGGGGCGGAATGGGGGTAGACCGAATCCTTTTGCTGAAGCAGACCGGCCCTGTGGCCATTGAGGGCCGAGCCTGATCCTGACGATGAGCTCTGGCGCGGTCGACTCGGCTCAGAACAAGATGACTTCGGGCGTCGTCTTCAATATCGAAATAACGGTCGTCCCAGTGCCGAGGGAACTCATCTCTCCGAGGTGCGGGCCGACCCGTCCCACGGGCTTCTGTTCTCCTGAGGTCCTCATGCCGATATTGCTCTTGGCGATGATCTCCTCGAGGTTCATCTCTGCGCCGAGGAAAACTGTTTCTGTTCCTCCGCGCTTCCCCGTAGGGCGTATGTACTGACAGTGACGTCCTCGCGAGGGGAACTTGGGAATGGATCCGCTGCTGTGATTGACTGACAGCGGCGTTTTGATCGACTTTGGTTTGTAACAGAAACGCCAGGTGCCGAATTTCTTCTGGTGCCGATCCACTGGGCTGCAGGGAATTCGCAATCCGAGTCGCTGCTATGAGATTTTCCACTGGGGTGCCCATAGCTCGGAAAGGTTCTCGACCTGGGCCCCGTAGTTGACGACTCGTTCTGCTTTGTCTGAGCCGAGCTACCTCCCGAGCTTGACGCTCGAGAGTGTTTTCTAACTCGACCAGACGCTCCCGCTCAGCCAAATTGGTTAATCTGGCTGCCTCCATGCCTCGCCCTTCTGGAGTGCTTGTGTCAATCGGGGTGTTAAGCAGTCGCTCAGCCGCTTCTGCTTCTTCCCGCTCCTCCCGAGTAGGAGGGCGAGGTTGACGACTTGACTCTCCGAGCTCCAACCTTCGGAAGGCTGAAACACGTCGGGTCGGCTCTCGAGTGCCAGCCCTGGATGGGTTGTTCATTTCATCTCAGGCGTGAGTGTCCCGAGCTGGCGATGGCTGAGAGGGCGGAGTCTCGGCCATACATACTTCCGCAATCGCGACAGGGGTGCCGCTGCTGCCTTGTTGCTCGGCGCCTGACTCGGGGTCAGATGCTGCCATGCCTTCTTCTTCAACCAAGTCGAACAGAGGTAAGAGAGAAGCCGTGGATACTTCTCTTGTGATCAGTTCATCCAAAGCCTTGTGGGCTGACTCCACCGAGTCGATGACTGCCACCTGCTAGACCTTGACCAATTTTCCACGATGGTGGGCGCGCGGACGGCCCGAACGCTTCTTCTTGTGGAGGACAGATAGCAGTGCGGGTGCTTGACGATGAGCCGACAGCTGGAGGCGCAGGGCCCCCGACTCGTCAGCTCGGAAGTGGACGCTGCCCCTTGAGGGAAGCAACAGTGCCTGGAGCGGAGAATCCGCTAACCAAGCCGAATCATCAGCTATGAAAGCTAATGATCCAAAACAGAAAACCTCTCCGACGATGAGCTCGGAGCCGCGAATCGACGAAGAGGTTGAAAAAAACGCCATCTCTACGATTGCTGATCAACTCAGCCCCAAGGTGGGCGCCAACTATCGTGGATATAAATCTGACAATGAGTATAGGGGTATGAAAGGAGCTAAATGAATCTGTACGTAGAGTGGGTTGATGCAAGAGGATTATATAGGTTAGGCCTCTCCGTAGAGATAAAAACCTTAGTCCTGTCCCAGGCTTACTGGGGTGTTCTTTCTTCAGAATACTGAGAAGTGGGAAAAGTGTGCGCGTGCCCATGCCAGAGTGGAGGGGGTGGCTTATATAAAGTGCGCCCCTGCCTCCTTAATTCCCTGGCATAAATGGGTCTTAATTACAAGATTAAATACATATTTAATTACAAAATGGTCAGCCCATTACTACTAATAAAGGAGGGAAGAACGCCTGCAGCATTAAATGCCTCCTGTCCGTTGCGTTTTCTATCTTCCGAGTAGTGGGGGGGGGGGCTTCGCCGGTCATTTCTGAGTATCGCTCTACTCGGATCTTGCTGAGCTTCCGAGTAGTTGCTTACTCAGAAGCGACTCCTGGTCTCCGAGTGACAGGTTAATCGGAAGCTGCCAATGCTTCGTGTTTTTGGTTGATCTTATTTTGCTTGGTGTGTGTTTTTTGGGGGAAACCCAGGGCTTTGGGATACCCCTGGGTTTCCCTCGCCTAGGGGTATGACTTTAGTATTACCACGACAGCGCCGCCGCGCACCGGCTGCGCTGCCGCCTCCGGCAGCCGGGCCGGTTATGCCGAGCCGCCCGTGGCCCTTGGATTTGCATCCAACGGTTGCGGTTAGATCTGGCCAGATCCAGATCTGGTTAATTTTTAGGGTTTCGTTTTTTTTGGTTTAGCCCGGTTAACCGGCGGTTATCTAAAGGCAGACGTTCGCCAGATCAGTCTCCGGAGTGGACGCCGTTCGCTCCGTAGCCGAGGACCTGTTCACGACAGATTAGTTATTTTAATTGTGATTAGGCCATTTTTCATAGATTTCACCATAGAATCGTTTTCGCTATATCTTTTTAACCGTAGCTTCGTTTTAGGTTATTCTTTTTGCGTTGCGACCGTGGTAAAGTCTAGTTTGCATTAGGATGAACTTTGCACTGTTAAAATTTTCGAATTTGAATTTTGTACAGATTTAAATTCAAACTTCCGGTGACCGTATCTTTTATACGTTATATCGTTTTCACCGATTCCAGTTGCGTTGGGATCGTGGTGACTAGTAGTTATCGTTTAGGTACTATTTGGTTGGTTTTATTTCTATTCATTTGGTTCTTTTACGGTTGCATTGTTTATGTGTTGCATGTGTATTCAATGCATTATTGTTGATCGTGTGGATTGTCTGGAGTGCAGAAAGGATCAGAAATAAGTGTTAGAGTACTTCAACACCGTTCAAGGCAAGTTTCACTTTTGGTTATGCTTCACTGTTGATTATGCACATACTATGTTTCTATGCATGTGAAGGTCGTTATGTTTTGCTGAAAACTGGTAGGATAGCCACATGTTTTGATTGATCATTATATCCAACGTTGTTATGTTTTAGTATTTCTTGTGCTATGTGATTATATGCTTACTGTTGCAATGATAATCATGGGGAAATTAATGTTTTTTTTTTCAAGTGTTGTGACAACATTATTATTAGTAAAATAGTAACTTTCAATTGAGGTACTGTAGAGTGGTATTGCATCCTAAGGGCTCTGTAATATTCACGTACGATTGTTTGTTTGGCATTGCACCCTGAGGGCTCTGCAATGTTCACTTGGTGTCTAGGTAGGTGGCACTGTATCCTGAGGGCTCTACAGTGTTCGCGATAGGGTGATGTTGCATCCCGAGGGCTCTGTAACAGTCACGAATGTGTTTGTAGTGGCATCGTATCTTGAGGGCTCTATGATGTCCACGAATAGGAGGTACGTGTGCAATTGTATCCCGAGGGCTCTGCAATACTCACGAAACCATGATCCCGAGGGCTCTCATGGCTGCCATTAGAAATCCTATGATCCTGAGGGCTCTCATAGGCGGTTTAGTTAGATATTGTACTTTGTGGGTTGATATGAACTTAAGATGATAAAGATGTTGAGTAGTAAGTAGAAGTAGATGAATACCAACTTTATGTACAACAAACCAAGATTGATTCATGTTCTTATTTTGAAATTAGTTATAGGATTGCTTTATCACTTGTGTTACTTGCCGTACAAATCAGATGTACTGACCCATGTTCGGGTTGTAACCTTCGTGTTGCAGGTTTCTTAGAAGATTAGTGTGTTATGATAGGGTTGGGAGTCTACACTCAGCATGTCGCTTGTGGATGTTGATGGGACTCCTCGCTACTAGTTTTTCTTCCGCTATACTTATATTGAATAAGCTAGCCTTGAGCTATGCAAGTTGTTATTTGTTTTGAATTCTGGATCATAGGATGTAATAATGATGCACTTGTACTTTGATATACATCTATTGTACTGTGTGTGCTAGCGAGTTCGATCCAGGGACTAGCACTTGATCACAGAGACTCTGATTCTAAGTGAATCGGGTCGTTACATAGCTTCCTAGGTATGGAGGCTTCTACTCTAAGCTTCTCCTCCCTAGCTTTAATGAGAGAATTAGTGATATGCTCCATGAAGGCAAGATTTAATGTGCTAGTGTGGGGGTCTCTAGACATTTTGTGTACTAAGCTAATAACTTCTAAGAGGGTCCAACTATCAAAATCAATGTCACTACTATCAAAGGTGGTAGTGGTGTCATTTAGGCTCACTTGTTTGAAAGCCTCTATGTTCATAGGAGTTCCTTCTTCTACGGTTGAGGTGATAGCATCACCATTAATAGGTCCAATGGGACTAGGAGTGTGTTGAGTGCTAAAAGTTTGGGTATCCTCAACAACTTGGATAGTAGCAACAGTGTGGTGTGTAGGAAGGTTCTTAATTCTATCTCCTTCCTCCTTTTCTCTAGCCCATCTTTCTTAAAGTTTAGCCATCATCCTAATATTTTCATTGATTTGCAATTGGATAGCATTAATAGGAGTGGCCTTACTCTCCTCCAGGGGAGAAGTTCTAATTTTGAGCATTTCAATATCAATGGCTAGGTTGTCTACCTTCAAAGAGAGATTATCTAGTTTGTCTAATTTTTCCTCTACACTATTGTTGAATGCTTTTTGGGTAGTGATAAATTCCTTAAGCATGCTCTCTAATTCAGAAGTGGAGTTCTTGTTGCTATGATAAGTATTGTTGTTCCCATAGTTGTTCGATGGGAACGGTCTAGGATTGCTAGCAAAATTACTCCTATAAGCATTATTGTTGAAGTTGTTTCTAGAGATAAATTCACATCTACTTGTTCTTGAGCAACCAAAGAATTTAAAGAAACATCATGAGGATCAATAAGAGATTGCTTGGTAAGTAGAGAAATAATTAAGTCAACTTTTTTCATTTAGGGAGGAAATCTCCTCGACGGAGTTTACCTTCCTACCTGTTGGAGCTCGTTCGGTGTGCCATTGGGAATAGTTGGTCATCATCTCATCTAGTAGTTTTGTGGAAGCACCAAGTGTTGTTGACATAAAGGTTCCTCTCGCGGCCGAATCTAACAGGTTCCGCGAGGTAAAGTTCAAGCATGCATAGAAAGTCTAGATAACCATCTAAGTAGTCAAACCATGTGTAGGCCATTTTCTTAACAAGAGATTTCATTCGTTCCCAAGCTTGGGAAATGTGTTCATTATCCAATTGCTTAAAATTCATAATATTACTCCTCAATTGGATAATTTTAGCAGGTGGCTAGTACTTCCCAATAAAAGAATCCTTGCACTTATCCCAAGAATCTATGCTATTCCTAGGCAAGGATTGAAACCTAATTTTAGATCCTTCCCTCAAAGAGAAAGGAAAAAAGCTTAAGCTTAACAATATCACCTTCTACTTCTTTATACTTTTGCATATCACAAAGCTCAATTTTTTTTAAGTGTAAAGCAACATCATCTCCAGCACCAGAGAATTGATCTCTCAAAGAAGGTTTAACAATGCAGGTTTAATTTCATAAGAGGTAGCTGAAGTGGAAGGTGTAGCAATAGGAGTGCAGATAAAATCATTGTTGTTGTGACTAGTGAAGTCACACAACTTGGTGTTTTTAGTGGAACCCATAGTAGCAGCAAGTGGGACAAGCAATTTATTTGTGATTTTCGATAACGGACACTAAAGAAAGAACTGAAAGGTAAACTAACAAGACTAAAAATCAAAGGTAAAAGATAGCGTGCAAGTCCCCTATCTTGAAGATTGGACTCCCCGGAAATGGCGCCATAAATTAGCTTGATGGCACTGAAGTAGTGCTCCTCGTTGGCTACCCCAAGTGGAAGGTTGAGATGTAATGTAGCGTAATTTCTCTCAGTGTAGATACCAAGGTTTGTCTCCGGTAGGACTCTGATACGTCCCAAACGTATCTATAATTTCCGCTTGCTTCATGCATGTTTTGTGTGATATTGCTATGTTTTAGATACACTTTCATACAATTTTGATAATATTTTTACTAACCTATTAACTTAGTGCACCCTAGTGACATTTCCTGTTTTCTGCTGTTTTTCTATTTCAGGTTTCCCCCGTATTAAAACTGCTCAAAAATTTCAAGGAAAATCCAATAAAAAATCAGCGCTTCGGAAGCTTCCAGAGTCCCGAAGGCGGGCCGGAGGGGACCCACCAGGGCCCTAGGCGCCCTCCCAGCGCGCGCCAGGTGTGGGGCCACGCCAGGGGGCCGCCTGGAGCCCTGGTGGGCCCCCTGGCTGCCCCCTTCGCCTATTTATTCTCCATCCTCCGAAATTTTCGAGGACAGAACCCCTTTTCGCGATCCCGCCTCTGTTCCGCCGCTGCCGCGCTTCCAAGACCAGGAGCGCCAGAAGACCTCTTCTCGGCACCCTACCGGAGGGAGGATCGACCTCCGGGAGCTTCTCCACCATCATGGACGCTTCCCGGATGATCCGTGAGTAGTCCACCTGGGACCATAGGTCCATGATCAGTAGCTATGTGATGTTCTTCTCCCCTCTTTGTTCTTCATGGATTAGACCTTGTGAGCTTCCCTACATGATCAAGGTACATATGTAATTATTTCTGTTGTTGCTATGCTGAGTTTGCTGGGATCTCATGGATTATGAGACTATGTTCAGATTGTGATTGAGTAATATATTTGGTTCTTATCTTTTATATTTTTGTTCTTGAGTAATTCTTGCATGTTCTCGATTGCTATTTATTGCTTTGGTCAAGTAGTAGGTAGTGACTCCAAGAGGGAGCGTTATGCATGATGGTGGGTTCATGCCCCCTGATGACTAACTTGAGTGATAGAACCATGAGTCTAGGGTATGTGTTGTTGCCACAAGGGGGAAAATAACGGTGCTTGTAACCTCGGTTGCAAGGATTGTTTACTTTACGCAAAGTTCTTTTAATGCAGTTGTCTGTTGCTTTGGGTTTACACTTTGGGTGGGGCTCTCAACTTAATACCAGCGAGATGTTCTGGATAGATATCTCAAGGTGGATGATTAGTAGTAGATGCAGATGGATTTCGGTCTACTTATTTTTGCGTACGTCCCATGCTTTTGAGCCTATTCCTTTCTTTGTAGCATAGTTAGCATTGGTTTGCGCCCGTAATCCTGTCAATTTCCCAGCTGTAATTTTTTTACCTCGCATAGAAGTTTTATCTTCTTTTTGGGAGAGAGACATCACTGGTGAACATCATGGGACCCCGGTCCATATTTCCACCACTATTTACACCCTCAATTTACTTTCTGTTTTACTTTCCAGTTGCAATTATCATTACCTTTTATGTCTTGCGTTTGACCCTTTGTAAACAACAAGGACGGAGAGATTGACAACCTCTCTGTACTCGTTGGGAGCAAAGTTATCTTTATCTGTGTGAATTTCCACGTCAACTCGTGCTAGTAATTTCGAGCGTCGTTGTCACCTACTTGTCGTTGCTGGAGTCCTACTGGTGACAAACCTTGGTATATTCATTGAGGGTAATTACGCTACGGTACATCTCAACCTTCCACTTGAGTAGCCAACGAGGAGCACTACTTCAGTGCGATCAAGCTAATTTCTGGCGCCGTTGCTGGGGACTCCAATCTTCAAGATAGGGGAGTTGCACGCTATCTTTTATCTTTGCTTTTTAGTCTTGTTAGTTTACCTTTCAGTTCTTTCTTTAGTGTCCTTTATCAAAAACCACAAAAAATATATTTACCTTGCTTTTAGTAGTCCTTGTTGTTTAGTTAAGCATGTTATGACTCGGTGCTTTGAGGGAATCGGAAGTTCTAGATTTCCATCAAAGGGATGGAGAGAATATGAAGAAGGCATGGGACAGAATTTCTGAAGCATATAGAAGAATTATGCCTTGGATGCCTATAAAAATTGTTCTTACAAATTTTTACCCTGGTCTTTTTAAGTGGTGTAAACACTCTCTTGATATTATTGCTGTAGGAGACTTTTTAGAGTGTGATGAAGCTAGAGCTCTTGATATTTTGCAAGGTCTATCTAGTTATTTTGTTTATGAACGTAGGTGTGATGCTATTCAATTGTAGTAGTAACTTGCAATAGTTTTGAGGTATTGTTGTGAGTAATGTTTGAAATTTTGGTGTCAAGAGCTCTAGCCTATTAGTGATAGGTGTTCTATTTTGGGCAATCTGTGTTTATTTTCAAAAAACACAAAAACTAGTTGAGAACTCTAGCAAAACATAGGACCCTCGGCACTCGATATGTCATACTTTGTAGCACAAGTCATGTCGAAATTCACGGAAAATTCCGGCATGACCTTTGCTAAAAAGTGGACATATCGGGAACCTGAAATTTGCCGGAATGAAAATAAATCAACATTCCAGCAAAACATAGGCCCCTCGGATCCCTGCATATGGAAAATAGAAGAAAATTCGTACACAATATCATTTCATTTGCATTTTCAACTCCAGAAGTTCATACAAACTCCTAAACACACAATATCATTTCAATTTCATTTTAAATTTCAAATGTTCCTAAACAACAAATAACTACTGTGCTAAGCTCCTAAACAATGCTCCTAAACAACAACAAAATCCTACACAACAAACATGGCATATGCATTTTCACAAACACCTACCGTGCAAGCAAAATTACGGGAGGGGGTGAGGGAAAAAGTAGGGAGGAGGGGAGAGGGAGGGTGGAGGGGAGAGGATGAGGTGGAGAGGTGGGAGGGAGGACTACCTAGATGCTTGACGACGGCGGTGGCGAGGGAGGGAGGAGGGGCGGGGCAGCGTCGGCCGAGGCGGTGCAGAGGAGGAGGAAGAGGCGGGGCAGCGGAGGCGCGGAGACGCGGGCGAGCCCGCGGATGCGCGGCGACGACGGCGGGGGGCCGAGTTCGAGAGGGACGGAGAGAAGTGTGGCAGAGAGAGAGAGCGGGGAATGAAGAAGAAACCGCGCCCCCGGCGGTTTCAGTGAAAAGTAGCAGTAGCAGTAGCGGGCCCCCTAGTAGGGCGCGCTACTGTTATTTAGCAGTAGCGGGTGTAACATCCCAATTTTTTTGTAAAATTCGGATGTTAATAGAATCACTTGTGCATACCAATTTTCCCCATTCGCATATTGGATCTTTTGGATTTTCTTTCCAATTTATTTTAACCCAATAAAAATCAAGAGAGAAGATAACATGACTTCTTCAACATAAAAATGGTTAAGAAAATATTGGAGCATTTATTTTATTTTAATAAAGCATTTCGGGCATTTAATAAATCCTAAAATTCCTTTTGGAATTTATTAAATTATCCAAAATGACTTTATAAATAAATTTTCGCATTTTATAAAATTTTCATTGAGCTAGGAATATTTATCCTAGACTTTCTAAATTTTTTTGTTGAGGTTTTATTAGAGTTTTATTAAACTTATTTTTGTAATAGAGTTTCTATAATATTTTATTTTGACAAGCAAAAATTTACAATATTTTTCTTATGTATTTATAAGTTTTTTTTTAAATTTATTACGTATTTTTTTAGAGGTAATTTTAAAAAAAAAAATTTGGGCGCCAGGCCAGCCAGTAGGCTAGCCCAGCCGCCCAGGCCAGCCACCCCGTCTCCTTCCCGTGACGTGCATACGCACGCAGCGCAGCACGCAACGGCAGCAGCAGCGGGCGCTGCGCGCCACGCCCGGCCATGCCGCGCCAGGCGCCTCCGCCCTTCCTTCCTTCCTTCCTTCCTTCCTTCCCCGCGTACCCCGCACCTTCCTTCTCCGCCCCGACACCATTAAAGCCTCCATTAATCCACCATTAAAGAGTTCGCCGGAATTTTCGCACTCGCCGGATTTCGTCGCCGGGAGCACGCATCTGGACACCCCCTCCCCCTATATAAATCACCCCTGCGTGCCCCTCCTCCCACTCGTCCAAAGCCTCCAAAAATCTTGCCCAAAGCCGCACCGTAGCTCGCGAATTTTCTCGCCGAAGTTCGCCGGTCGAGCTCCGCCTCGGCGTCGATCACGTCGCCGGTAAGCCGTCTTGAGACCCCAAACTCTGGAAATCGGTTGCCCTCGTCGTCACGCACCTCATGGACAAACTTTTGCCTCTTCTCATGCACCACAGCAGCGTCCCGGAGCTCGCGCGTCCACCGGAGTTCGCCGGAGTTCACCGCCGCCCCGCCACGTCGTAGCCACGCCGGAGACCGCCGCCACCACCCCGCGCTTCCCCACGCCGAGCCGCCCCTCCCCGACACCTCCCTCGCCGCCAATCCCCGCCGGAGCCGCCGCCCCACGAAGAAGACGCCGACGGCCACGTACAGTACGTGTACGTTTCTTCCTGTGTAGAAGAAGATGGAAAAAAACGTTTTTATTTATTTATTTATTTTAGAGCATTCACTAGATTAGAATATTACCCCTAGTCTTGTTTTAGATATATATTTTACTCGTTTATTAGTTTTAGACGAAACCAAATCCCGCGTTTAAATTTTTTTTTCATCCCTCTATCGCGTGGAAACCTATTTTCAAAATTTTGGAATTTTAAAATATGTGTTTGAACATATTTTAATTCAAACTTCGTTTGGCCATAATTTTATAACCGTAACTCGGTTTTGACCGATCCTTGTTGCAAATCAAAACCCTAATTTATCTATATCACTTAGGACTTTCATCAACAAGTTTTACACAAAATTTTGTTCTGTTTTACAAAAAAAAACTTTATTTATTCTTTATTTTCCAAGTTTGTCGAAGCATTGTTTTCGTTTTATTTTGTATTATGTTTTGATTGGATACACTTGTTTGTTTGCGTTAGATTGCCCCGAGTGCGAAGCAGAATATTTCCAGTCCTTAGAGTTTGACCAGCAGCAACCAGGCAAGTCTACCTTTGATCATTTTCCACTCTACCTATGTTTTATTGCATGTAGTACCCTTTTCTTAGAATGCATAAGTAGAAGTTTACTTTCATGCAAACCAAGTAGTTCAATTTGTGGTAGGTTTAACTTGTCACCATCATGTAGGAAATTGTAGTGCTATGCTATTGTAGACGTGGATTGGGGAGTGAATTCACGATGAGATGAGTGACTTTGTAGTAAATCAGGACCAAGTTAAACTCAATGAACTACCTGGGTGGAATGGTTGGAGGCACCCTGGAGGAACCAGTGGAGATGCCTAAGTGACCTGGAGATGGCCAGGGATCACTGCGGAAATCCACCCGGGCTTAAAGAGATCTTATCATATTGTCATTTTCTAGAAGCTTACGTGTGCAGCCACAAGCCATTATGGGCTCTGGCTTGGTTACTTAGTAGTAGTGACTCTTGCTAGGTGGTGCTACGAATGTAGTGTTGGTAGGTGGGATGGGCACCGCCAGAGTAAGGGAAACTCTACTAAAAGACCTTGTCTCGACCGTCCTGTTTCCATACAACGTGTAGTGTGGCAAATACCAATGGAGGTGGTCGAGTCTTGTGGGGAAAAGTGCACAAATCTCTGCAGAGCGTATAAATCTAATCGATTAGCCGAGTCCCCGGTATTGGACAATTTGAGCATCTAGTTATGGTAATTTTGAGAAATCTCATCATCTTTAATTAATCATTTTGGGCATAATTACCATGGGTTGTCTTGTGCTTTATTTGAGATTTTTTTTGGGACACTTATTCTATAGGGAAAAAAATTCAGCTTTACGCAAATTGAAACGTAGAAGCTCCACCAGCCAAATGCATGTATTGTAGGACTTCATTTTCTTCTCCTTGGTATGACTTGCCGTACATTCAAAGTACTGACCCTATTTGGGCTGTACGATTGTTGCAGATTACTCTGACGGTGATTAAGGTGCGAATAGGTTATTGTCCTATACTCAACGTTTTGCCATGGAGTCGGATGGACCACTACTACTACTATTGCTTCCGCAGTTTTTGATGGCCTTAAGCCATACTAATGTAATAAAATTTTCTTTATTTTGAACTCTCCGATGTAATAAAATACATGTGATTTATTCTGTTATTCATCGAGTACTGTGTGTGTCAGCAAGTTGATCCAGGGACTGGCACAGATCACAGAGACTTGGTCCTATTCGGGATCGGGTCGTTACAAGATGGTAGCAGAGCCCATGTTGACTGTAGGACGTGACCTTAGAAATGGAAAAGCCATAGGACAAAATTTTATTTTTCAAACCTTCTACTTTTCGTTGTTCACGTATCCTTGTCTATTCAAAGCTAACTTCTCTCTTTAAAAAATATAGATGTCGACTGCCATGACCCAGTTCACCCAGCCCGATGAGACCATGCCTTTTGGGCGATGCCTGACGAAGATCACCAAGTACCTGAACATCGGCCTGCCCAGTTTTACTGGAACCCTCAAGACCTCGACGCCAGAAGATAGATGCTGGAGGATCAACGTCCACATTCCAGGATGCACCTTTGGGAAGAACATCAAGCCTATTGACTTCTTCTTGGAAGCACCAACTTGGAGTTTGGGCCAGAGCATCGCAGCACACACCTCCCTCGGACGCATCCGCGAGGAATATAAAGAGGATCTCAAGGGAACCACCTTCATGGCGTGCGGACGTCGAGATCAACATGGAGAGATTGTGCGCACCGTTGAGGACGACACTATATCATCCTATATCCAAGACCTGGAGGAGCACATCCGCAGCTTGGAGAAGGTGATGCACCGTGGCATGAAGACCTCCAGGAAGCTGGCCATCCGTCAAGAGGAGCTGAAGGAAGAACTCAAGGAAACTCGTGAAGGGTACGAGGATGAAATCAACACGCTACTGAAGAAGCCTGAAGAAGTGAAGCTCCTGCTGGAAGAAGCCGAAGAGAAGCTTGACCATGGAGAAAACATCCAGGAAGACAACTCTGATGGAGATTTTCGTCAGCCAGGATAAGGATCATGAGGGATCACAGGACGTTGAGATGAGCGAGTCTTCAACCGACTCGAATTAGTTACAGACCACCATCATAGATGATTATCCTTAGCTAGTCGACTAGAGTTTCGATCTATCGATTTTTTTGTTGTTGTTACCATGTCGACTTTGTGACATGCATTACCTAGGTTGCTTGTTTGAAACTTGATTTGAGTGAATTGAATTGAAACTTTGCTATCATTTTTGCATATGGGTAGTGTTTTCCCCTTAGGCCCTTTTCTCCCTCTATATCTCATCTATTCTAACCCAACAGATGCCACAAAGAAGGGACCCTTCCGGCAGTGGATCAGGAAGTGGAATCCCCGGCCTAGAGCAGTTGCTTCAGACCCAAAACCAGTTGATGCAACTTCTGATGCAGAACATGAACACCAACAACAACGCACCACCACCTCCACCACCACCGCCTCCGGTGGATAGTCTCACCCGTTTCCTGATATTGAACCCACCATTGTTCTCAAGCAGCCCAGAGCCGATTGTTGCTGATGATTGGCTTTGTAATATGGGAAGGAAGCTGGCAACCGCTTGATGCACTGATGGGGAGAAAGTGAGGTTCGCCTCGCACCAGCTGGATGGACCTGCAGCCGCATGGTGGGATAACTATACCACCACATACCCCATGGCTAATGTGACTTGGGATCAGTTCCAGCAGGCCTTCCGCACGGCTCATGTTTCAGCTGGAACTATGAGTCTCAAGAAGAGGGAATTCTGCAACTTACGCCAAGGAGGTCGTTCAGTGGCAGAATATGTGGAGGAGTTCAACAAGCTGTCCCGTTATGCTCCAGGAGATGTGGCCTCGGATGCCGCTAAACAAGAGAAGTTTTTGGAGGGAGTAAATGATGAGCTTGGCGTTCAACTGACGGTGGCAACTTTTGCTAATTATCAAGAGATGGTGGACAAGGCTATCATTCTTGAAGGCAAGCATCAGATAATGGAGAATCGCAAGAGGAAGTACGGCCAGGGAAAGTTTCACTCTGGAGCTCAGCAGAAACCCCGTCCGCACCATTCTCATGATATGGTGGATCAGGACACAACAAGTTTGGAGGACACAACCATCATAACCATGGAGGCCATTCTCAGCATGGGAACCATGGAAACAATCATGGTGGCCCTAGGAATGAAAATGGAGGAAATGGAAATGGAGGAAATGGGAATCAACACCGTCCCAACAATACTGCACCAGTGAGGAAGGATCTGAGTCAGATCACCTGCTTCAAGTGCAACAATAAAGGACACTATTCAACAGATTGTCCTGAGAACAAGAATGGGAATGGCAATGGAAATTCTGGAAACAAGAAGCCAAATCCTTTCGCCAAGGGACAAGTGAACCATGTCAATGTGGAGGAAGTCTATGAACATCCAGATGCAGTGTTTGGTAAGTTTCTCCTAAACTCTCATCCGGTATTAGTTCTTTTTGATACTGGTGCATCGCATTCATTCATATCAAGGGTAGTTGTGGATAAGTATGGATTTCCTACCAAGACCCTTAGTATGCCCATTATGGTGAGTTCCCCGGGAGCCGAGATGGCGGCAGGTTTAGGTTGTCCCCAGTTGAACCTCGCCATTGGCAGGCATGTTTTCCCCACAGACCTGATCATCCTGAAGTCACAAGGATTAGATGTCATTCTAGGCATGGATTGGATGTCGAAGTATGAAGGCAACATTGACTGTTTTAGAAGATCGATTTCTCTCACTACTCCAGAGGAAAAGAGGATCAACTATGTGTCCAAGCATAAGCCTAGAAAAGTCCAGGTATACTCACTTAAGGGGGTTAGCCTGGAGGAAGTGCCGATAGTCAAGGAGTACCCTGATGTATTCCCGGAGGAATTGCCCGGAATGCCACCGGATCGAGACATTGAGTTCTTGATTGAGTTGTTGCCAGGCACCGGACCAATATCCAAGAGACCGTATAGAATGCCCACAAACGACCTGGAAGAAATTAAGAAACAAATTGAGGAGTTGTTGGAGAAAGGGTATATACGTCCGAGTTCATCACCTTGGGGATCCCCAGTGCTCTTAGTGGCGAAGAAAGACGGAACCCTAAGAATGGTGGTGGATTATCGCTCATTAAATGAGGTGACTATCATGAACAAGTATCCACTACCAATGATCAATGATTTGTTTGATCAACTGGAAGGAGCTAGTGTTTTCTCCAAGATCGATCTTCGATCTGGATACCACCAGTTGAAGATTCGAGAACAAGATATACCCAAGACCGCTTTCACCACCAGATATGGACTTTATGAGTATACAGTCATGTCATTTGGTTTGACCAATGCCCCTGCATATTTCATGAGTATGATGAACAAGATATTCATGGAGTTTTTGGACAAGTTTGTTGTGGTATTCATAGATGATATCTTGATCTACTCCAAGAATGAAGAGGAGCATGAAGAACATCTGCGCTTAGTTTTGGAGAAGCTCAGAGGACATCAACTCTATGCTAAGTTCAGTAAATGTGAGTTTTGGTTGAAGGAGGTGGGATTTCTTGGACACGTAGTGTCAGGTAAAGGCATATCAGTGGACCCTTCCAAGGTTGAAGCAGCCATGGAATGGATTGCACCCACATCAGTCACTGAAATCCGTAGTTTCCTTGGACTTGCGGGATATTACCGGAGATTCATTGAGAGTTTCTCCAAGATCGCTAAGCCCATGACGGAGTTGTTGAAGAAGGAAACCAAGTTCGTGTGGACGGAAGAATGTGAAGCTAGTTTTCAAGAATTGAAGAAAAGGTTGGTTACAGCCCCAGTGCTGATTTTGCCTAATATACACAAGGATTTTCAAGTGTATTGTGATGCCTCTCGTCAAGGACTTGGAGGTGTCCTTATGCAAGACGGAAAGGTCATAGCTTACACCTCACGTCAGCTTCGACCTCATGAGGCGAACTATGCCACACATGATCTGGAGTTAGCAGCCGTAGTGCATGCACTCAAGACCTGGAGACATTTCCTTGTTGGGAATAGTTGTGATGTGTAAACTGATCATAAGAGTTTGAAATATATCTTCACTCATAAGGAGTTGAACCTTAGGCAGAGGAGGTGGTTAGAGCTCATTAAAGATTATGATATGAGATTGCACTATCATCCAGGAAAGGCCAATGTGGTGGCTGATGCTTTGAGACGGAAGAGTTATGTCAATACTCTCATAGCAGGAGGTTTACCTCAAGAATTATGCGATGACCTCAGAGATCTCCGATTGGAGATTGTTCCTCAAGGATTTATCGCCACTCTGGAGATTCAATCCACATTGTTGGAAAAGATCCGCGAGGCTCAGAAGATGGACAAAGGCATTGCTGAGATAAAGGAAAGTATGGGCAAAGGAAAGGCCAAAGGATTTCGTGAGGATGAACATGGAACCTTATGGTTTGAACAACGTATTTACGTGCCCAATAACCCGGAGATCAGAAAGCTGATTCTTCAGGGAGCTCATGATTCGCCTTACTCCATACACCTAGGCAACACCAAGATGTATTTGGACTTGAAGGAAAAATTCTGGTGGACGGGTATGAAGAAGGATATTGCGGAATATGTAGCGGTGTGTGATGTATGTCAGAGAGTGAAGGCAGAACATCAGAAGCCGGCCGGGTTACTTCAGCCTTTGCCGATACCCGATTGGAAATGGGACAAACTTGGCATGGATTTCATCACTGGATTACCCCGGACTCGATCAGGATATGATTCTATCTGGGTACTGGTGGATCGTTTGACTAAGGTAGCTCACTTCATCCCCGTGAAAACCACCTATACGAGTGCAAAGCTGGCAAAGATATATATGTCGAGAATCGTATGTCTGCATGGAGTCCCGAAGAAGATTGTGTCAGATAGAGGCACTCGGTTCACCTCAAAATTCTGGCACCAGTTGCATGAAACCTTGGGAACCAGACTGGAATTCAGCACGGCTTTTCACCCGCAGACAGATGGGCAGACAGAGAGAGTGAATCAAATTCTGGAAGACATGTTGAGAGCTTGTGCACTAGATTATGGATCCCGTTGGGATGATAATTTACCTTATGCAGAGTTCTCATACAACAACAGTTACCAAACTAGTTTGAAGATGGCCCCGTTTGAAGCCCTCTATGGAAGAAGGTGTAGAACACCGTTAATGTGGGATGAAGTTGGAGATCGTCAATTGTTTGGACCAGACTTGATTAAGGATTCCGAAGAGAAGGTCAAATTGATCTGTGATAGATTGAAGATAGCCCAGTCTAGGCAGAAGAGTTACGCAGATGCAAAACGCAAGGAGGTAATATACGAAGTGGGAGATCGAGCATATCTTCGTGTGTCCCCCACTTCGAGGAATCAAGAGATTTGGAGTCAAATGGAAACTAGCACCATGGTTTGTGGGGCCATACAAAATAGTGGAACGCAAGGGAGAGATTGCATACAAGTTGGAATTGCCAGAAGCATTGTCTGGGTTCACGATGTGTTTCATGTATCTCAGCTGAAGAAGTGTCATGCAGAGATGGAGGATATCCCGTTGAGAGACACGGTACCATTGGAAGCAATTCAACTGGGGAGTGACTTGACCTACGAAGAGAAGCCAGTTAAAATTCTTGACACCAAGGACAGAGTCACTCGTACCAAGGTTATCAAGTTCTGCAAGGTTCAGTGGAGTCACCAAACTGAGGAAGAAGCCACTTGGGAGCGAGAAGAAGAACTCAAGCAGGACCACCCACACCTTTTTGCTGGCCAACCCGAATCTCGAGGGCGAGATTCATCTTAAGGGGGGTAGGTTTGTAACATCCCATTTTTTTTGTAAAATTTGGATGTTAATAGAAACATTTGCGCATACCATTTTTCCCCATTCGCATATTGGATCTTTTGGATTTTCTTTCCAATTTATTTTAACCCAATAAAAATCAAGAGAGAAGATAACATGACTTCTTCAACATAAAAAGGGTTAAGAAAATATTGGAGCATTTATTTTATTTTAATAAAGAATTTCGGGAATTTAATAAATCCTAAAATTCCTTTTGGAATTTATTAAATTGTCCAAAATGACTTTATAAACAAATTTTCGCATTTTATAAAATTTGCATTGAGCTAGGAATATTTATCCTAGACTTTCTAAAAAATTTTGTTGAGGTTTTATTAGAGTTTTATTAAACTTATTTTTGTAATAGATTTTCTATAATATTTAATTTTGACAAGGAAAAATTTACAATATTATTCTTATGTATTTATAGGTTTTTTTTAAAATTTATTACGTATTTTTTTAGAGGTAATTTAAAAAAAAAATTGGGCGCCAGGCCAGCCACCCCGTCTCCTTCCCGTGACGTGCATACGCACGCAGCGCAGCACGCAACGGCAGCAGCAGCGGGCGCTGCGCGCCACGCCCGGCCATGCCGCGCCAGGCGCCTCCGCCCTTCCTTCCTTCCTTCCTTCCCCGCGTACCCCGCACCTTCCTTCTCCTCCCCGACACCATTAAAGCCTCCATTAATCCACCATTAAAGAGTTCGCCGGAATTTTCGCACTCGCCGGATTTCGTCGCCGGGAGCACGCATCTGGACACCCCCTCCCCCTATATAAATCACCCCTGCGTGCCCCTCCTCCCACTCGTCCAAACCCCCAAAAATCTTGCCCAAAGCCGCACCGTAGCTCACGAATTTGCTCGCCGAAGTTCGCCGGTCGAGCTCCGCCTCGGCGTCGATCACGTCGCCGGTAAGCCGTCTTGAGACCCCAAACTATGGAAATCGGTTGCCCTCGTCGTCACGCACCTCATGGACAAACTTTTTCCTCTTCTCATGCACCACAGCAGCGTCCCAGAGCTCGCGCGTCCACCGGAGTTCGCCGGAGTTCACCGACGCCCCGCCTCGTCGTAGCCACGCCGGAGACCGCCGCCACCACCCCGCGTTTCCCCACGCCGAGCCGCCCCTCCCCGACACCTCCCTCGCCGCCAATCCCCGCCGGAGCCGCCGCCCCACGAAGAAGACGCCGATGGCCACGTACAGTACGTGTACGTTTCTTCCTGTGTAGAAGAAGATGGAAAAAAACGTTTTTATTTATTTATTTATTTTAGAGCATTCACTAGATTAGAATATTACCCCTAGTCTTGTTTTAGATATATATTTTACTCGTTTATTAGTTTTAGATGAAACCAAATCCCGCGTTTAATTTTTTTTTTCATCCCTCTATCGCGTGGAAACCTATTTTCAAAATTTTGGAATTTTAAAATATGTGTTTGAACATATTTTAATCCAAACTTCGTTTGGCCATAATTTTATAACCGTAACTCGGTTTTGACCGATCCTTGTTGCAAATCAAAACCCTAATTTATCTATATCACTTAGGACTTTCATCAACAAGTTTTACACAAAATTTTGTTCTGTTTTACAAAAAAAAACTTTATTTATTCTTTATTTTCCAAGTTTGTCGAAGCATTGTTTTCGTTTTATTTTGTATTATGTTTTGATTGGATGCACTTGTTTGTTTGCGTTAGATTGCCCCGAGTGCGAAGCAGAATATTTCCAGTCCTTAGAGTTTGACCAGCAGCAACCAGGCAAGTCTACCTTTGATCATTTTCCACTCTACCTATGTTTTATTGCATGTAGTACCCTTTTCTTAGAATGCATAAGTAGAAGTTTACTTTCATGCAAACCAAGTAGTTCAATTTGTGGTAGGTTTAACTTGTCACCATCGTGTAGGAAATTGTAGTGCTATGCTATTGTAGACGTGGATTGGGGAGTGAATTCACGATGAGATGAGTGACTTTGTAGTAAATCAGGACCAAGTTAAACTCAATGAACTACCTGGGTGGAATGGTTGGAGGCACCCTGGAGGAACCAGTGGAGATGCCTAAGTGACCTGGAGATGGCCAGGGATCACTGCGGAAAGCCACCCGGGCTTAAAGAGATCTTATCATATTGTCATTTTCTAGAAGCTTACGTGTGCAGCCACAAGCCATTATGGGCTCTGGCTTGGTTACTTAGTAGTAGTGACTCTTGCTAGGTGGTGCTACGAACGTAGTGTTGGTAGGTGGGATGGGCACCGCCAGAGTAAGGGAAACTCTACTAAAAGACCTTGTCTCGACCTTCCTGTTTCCATACAACGTGTAGTGTGGCAAATACCAATGGAGGTGGTCGAGTCTTGTGGGGAAAAGTGCACAAATCTCTGCAGAGCGTATAAATCTAATCGATTAGCCGAGTCCCCGGTATTGGACAATTTGAGCATCTAGTTATGGTAATTTTGAGAAATCTCATCATCTTTAATTAATCATTTTGGGCATAATTACCATGGGTTGTCTTGTGCTTTATTTGAGATCATTTATTTTTTGGGACACTTATTCTATAGGGAAAAAAAATTCAGCTTTACGCAAATTGAAACGTAGAAGCTCCACCAGCCAAATGCATGTATTGTAGGACTTCATTTTCTTCTCCTTGGTATGACTTGCCATACATTCAAAGTACTGACCCTATTTGGGCTGTACGATTGTTGCATATTACTCTGACGGTGATTAAGGTGCGAATAGGTTATTGTCCTATACTCAACGTTTTGCCGTGGAGTCGGATAGATCACTACTACTACTATTGCTTCCGCAGTTTTTGATGGCCTTAAGCCATACTAATGTAATAAAATTTTCTTTATTTTGAACTCTCTGATGTAATAAAATACATGTGATTTATTCTGTTATTCATCGAGTACTGTGTGTGTCAGCAAGTTGATCCAGGGACTGGCACAGATCACAGAGACTTGGTCCTATTCGGGATCGGGTCGTTACAGCGGGCCCGCTGGCAGGGCGTGCTACTCTTATTTAGCAGTAGCGGGCTCACCGGTAGGGCACACTACTACTATTTCTGGCATTTTTTATTTCTCTTTTTATTTTCCTTTTTATATAATTTATATAATGTATATTTAACAGCGGCAATACATATGTACTCCATGTATTACAACACATATATATTAATTTGATTGATCGATAACGATTAAAGTGCGAGTACACAAAATTAAAGAAACCAGTAAGCGTGTCACGGACGTGCTTGTCCATTATCCCTCTAACGGAAAGAGGGAGTATCTGCGTCATCATCACGTGACAGTCATGAGACTTCATCCCGCTGAACCTTTTTTCTGGATGTCTAGAAATCTGCTTATCTTCCCACAGTAACTGGAACTAACTTTTATTCCGGTAAGAAACTTGAAAAATTGATCGATCTCCTTCATATTTAAGGTGAAGCAAGAAGGGGGGCAATATTTCTCTTCCTTCTTATTTACTTTTTTGCCCCTCCTGCTGTCCCCCGCCTCTATCTCCGTCTCTGTCTCGGCCGTTTTATGGGGCATGTGGAGATCTGCCCTTATTTCCAAATCTTCCAAGTCTCTTCTTGCCTTCGGCATGTTCATCAGTGTGCCAAGCAAACTCTCGAGAACATTCTTCGTGATATGCATTTGATCAAGACAATGAGGCGTATCGAGTTTGGTCCAGTACTCCAGGTCCCAGAAAACAGACCTTGTTTTCCATACCTTCAGCAGCGGCTCCGGTTTTTTCATATTTCCAGGTGCGGGGCACTCTTTCCAGTTTTTCAACAACTCATCAATTTCGGCGCCGCTCCTCTTACGTGGAGGTCCTCGATGCTCAGTCTCACCATTGAATAGATCTCCACGGTTTCTCCACGGGTCATTCTTCTCGAGCCATCTTCGATGCCCTATGTACACAATTTTCGAAGACCCACCATCCTTCGTTAGCTGCTGAGACGTTGTATCATCCATGCACCTCGTGCATCCGTAATATCCATGGCACACCTGTCCTGATACATATCCGTAACCGAGATAGTCGTGCACCGTCGTCAGGACCGCGGCTTTCATATAGAAATATTCTTTTCTGAAAGCGTCCCATGTCTTTACTGGTAATTTCCATAACATTTCTAGCTCCTCTTTCAATAGCCCGAGATATAGATTAATATTATTTCCCGGCTGTTTCGGCCCTTGAATCAGAATGCTCATGTGTATGTACTTTGTCTTCATGCACTTCCATGGGGGAATGTTGTACATCCATACAAACATGGGCCATGTGCTGTGGTTGGTGTTCTGGTTGCCAAACGGATTCATGCCATCTGAACTCACGCCAAGCGTGACATTCCTTGGATCAAGATGAAATCCATATTCGGCGTTCAACGCTCTCCACTGGCTTCCATCCACATGGTGTCTCATCTTCGCATCATCTCCGTCATCGGGCACCTTCTTGACCGCGTGCCACCGCATTAGCTATGCTTCCTTAGGAGCTACGAAATAACGCTGCAGACGAGGAGCGATCGGAAAGTACCATACAACTTTCTGAGGAGTTTTCTTTCTGGCCTTCTTGTATCTATCAGCATTGCACACCGGACGACTGGTTTTTTTCTCCGTTCTCGTTCCGATAAATGATACAATCGTTGATGCATGCATGGTATCTAATGTGCGGCAGATCAAGAGGGCACACAATCTTCTTGGCCTCATCGACACTATTAGGACAAAGGTTCCCCAGGGGAAGAACCGTCTTGCTTAGATACTTGATATGATCATCGAGGCTTTTGTCGCTCCATTTTTTTTATCCTTCGTCTTTAGAAGTTCGAGCGTGAAACTCAAGCGGGTCACCTCAGGAGCGCAACCATCATACAATTGAGTCTTCGAGTCTACCTCCAGTTGCTCCAACTTGGCCTCCTCTCTAGAAGCAGCTTTGTCGCTAGTCGTCTTCTTGCGAAGCAGGTCTCGAACATGAGGGTCCCACACGATTGAGCTTCATAGCGGCAAAGTATCCGTCATGTACACATCTTCTCCGTCATGTTCGGCTTAATCTTTTCTGCCATTACCATGTGCGGCCTCTTCTCCGCCGTCATAATTTCCAGCACCCTCTTCGTCTACGGATCCATCAATCATCTCTTCATCCGCTGTCATGGGGTTATTGGTTGCACCGTCGATATCGTCATCATCATCATCTTCAGTTATCCATCGAGTATAGCCATACATGAAACCATATCTAAGCAGGTGCGCCTTCAAACGTCCACCCTCAAAGGGATCCAGCCAGACGCCTTCTTTGCATTTTTTACATGGACATAAAATCTCCTTTTCATTTTTTCATTCATGTCGTCCACCGCGGATCGCAAGTATCTATTCACCATGCTTCCACATACCTTCATGGTCGCCTGCGAGTTATATAAAAAAAATTATAACAACACCTGCATATATATATCAAAGTCATACAAAAATTCGGCATGACCTTTCCTAAAAATAGGACATATAGAGTTTGCCCAAAATTCGTCGAAACGGAAATAATGTCGGGACCTGGAATTAGCGTATATAAGCCTCGCTACAACACAATCATATGGAGAGCCGAGAATCGTACCCACTTGTCTAAGCAGACAAGGCGAAGCACAGAACGTTCTCGGAAAGCATCGAACGTGAGGGGCATACCATCCAGGCCGGATGATCAACTGAAATGGGTCCTCATCGTCTGCACACAAGTCTAAATGATATGGGTGATGAACTCCCATACTCATAGACAAGTCGCCTCAACCATACTATCGATTGTATTATAACCCTTACATAGACTTACTCCAGCCCGATCACTTAGTCGGGGTCTAGGGCAGGCTCGATCATACATCAAAGTGTGCACGAGACAGAGTCTCGAACAATCGCATCGCGATGCCCCAAGCTGCGCACATCTAAGGGCCACTTGGTGTATAAAAGACCGCCAGCCAGATCACAACTAAGGTCTCGAAAATCCATACTAAGACATGCATGTTATAAACATACACGCAGCACACATGCCTGGTATGAACAATAGGTATCATTGCAATTCTCTACAAAGTATACATCTTTATTAATAACTCTTACAGAGTGCACACAGAGATCACAAGCATGTGATCCAACATTACAACAAACAGACGGAAGCAAAGTAGGTCTGAGTACAGACAAGTTTAACAAATGGCTTAGAGAAGCCTTGACTATAAACAAGCCCTCCACGAGGGAACCAGTCGTCTGACTGGGACTACACTAGCTTGGTCTTGGTCTGAGTCTTCATCCTTCGAGCTTCAGGTAGAAGTCACCATCGGGGTCGGTGGTTTCATCTAAAACATAGATTAAGCAAACGTGAGTACAAAGTCGTACTCAGCAAGACTTACGTAGGAACTATACTACTCATGCACATGTATCAAGGTAAAGGGAGGTGGGGTTTCACTTGCAGAAGTGCCAGCTTTGACTTGGCTAGTCCTGAACTATGAGTACCAGACTTGAGGTAAGAAGCGTACACGAGTCCACTACATCTCTTCAACCAATTACACCACTATGGTTACTTCCTCGACTTCCCCACGAGAAGCACACCATAGTACTCACGCTTATCTTGCGAGTTTTAGAAGTATCCAGTTCAAGTTGTCTAATAATCAAGCTAAGCTTTCCAAGCAGTCCTTAACCGCGGACGCGGCTATTCGAATAGTTTTGTTAACCCTGCAGGGGTGTACCGCTACACACACGTGCCATCACAACCGTTACCTCGTAGCCGATCTAGTCCATGAAAGCCGCCTATCTGGGTTGTCTGCCACTATCGTGAACCCGGCCGGTTTACCGAAGTGGACCCAGACGATGTGTGCGTGGAGCGCAAGCCGGTCTCGGATGAGCCGTTCTCTCACTTGGCTACCAGGCCACAATACCTACAGAAATCTGAACTACTGCGACATCTGGACATCGAAGGGGATGAGTTAGTAAGCCGAGAGGGGTCAGTGAGCCCAATGTGTGGTTGTACTCTTCATCTTGGATCACCACACAAGAAGTCGTACTAGGGCGGTGTTCAACAAGACAACTCACCGTGTACTCCTACACAGCCTCTCATCGTTCACCTTGTATTAGGGTAGATTCACCAACACATTTCACTTTCATCAACACCATGTTTATCATCATCCCGACTCACATCATAAGCAACCTCATTGTACCACTAAGCATGCAATAAGCAGTAACAGTTGCAGGGGTCACATGATATCAACCAACTCCTACATTTGCTAGGATTGTGGTTTGCTTACTACTGTGACAAAAGATAGGTCATGCAAAGGAATGGGTTCATCTATGCGGTAGAATCGTAACATGGTGATCATCCTATACAATGCATAAGCGAGACATGAGAGGGAAGTGGGTTTTATCGACATGATCAATGGGGGTTTGCTTGCCTTGCTGATGAGGTTCGGGTTCGGGGTCTTCAACGTAGGGGGTGACCTCTTGCTCCGGTTCCACGCCTAACAGCAACATGACAATCATAGGATCAACAGAATGTACAATGCACAATCACATGAATAATATTGAAAGGGTGATGTTCATGGTACTGATGTGTTGAGCATTCCATTTAAATGGAGTATATTGCAATTTGAATTGCAAATTCAAACTCCACATTTGAATTCAACATTAACCAAGTTATATGTGATATAGTTTGATCATTTTGAATTATCTTCAAATGTGTATGATATGCCTCTGATGTGTGATGGAAATGTAGCATGTTGCCATGGTTCAAGTTGCAAAAATATTTGATTTGAATTTGATTTAATTCCATTTAAATCAAATAGCAAATGCTACTTATCACATTTTAAATTCAACTCAAACAGAGTTGAAAGTTGCATATTTGGAAAGATAATTTTGTCCTGATCATTTTTCATATATTATTTGTCCAACTTGGAGTTAATATGAATTTTCTATGAATTTCCAAAGTTTGGGGTATTTTCTGGAATTTCTGGAATTATTTAAAACATTTTGCTTTTCTGGAAATTCATTTAAATCCTTTTATTGCATCAGCATGTGGTCATGCTGACGTGGGGGGGGGGGTCTGACTGGTGGGCCAGGGTTGTCAGTGTCACATGGGTTTAACCCGTTCTGATTAAACTAACTGTAATTAGTTTAGGAGCCTGGGCCCACTAGTCAGTGGCCCAGGGGGGGTGGTTAGTGCTCGGTTTGGTTTAGGGTTGGCCCTAATGGCGAGTTCGCCGGAGTTCTCGCCGGAACTTCGCCGGACTTGCGAAAAAAGCACGGGGGTGGGATCCGATGGCACGGGGAGGAAGCTGGGGCTCGTGCGCGTCTGTAGGAGTAGTCGGGGGCCAAAGGTGCGCGCTGTGGCGTCGGCTGCTTCAACGGAGGCGGCGGTCCGAGCACTGA
The DNA here is from genome assembly GCA_950022295.1 of Bromus sterilis. Lineage (NCBI taxonomy): Eukaryota > Viridiplantae > Streptophyta > Magnoliopsida > Poales > Poaceae > Bromus > Bromus sterilis. Next base: position 336,228,260 of record OX465596.1, on the reverse strand, counting down.
CCTCGCCGGAACTACGTTCGAGGGCACGGGAGGAGGCAGGAGTAGGGCAGGTCGAAGCGCAGCTCACCTGTGACGCCCCCAAAATCAATCCGTGTACAGTAATCAAAGACGCAGGGTACACGGCTGAGATTAGGGTGCCACGGTGAGAATATCACAGCACAACACTAAACACAAAAGGATAAACCAATACGTTACAATAAAGGGGGTCACGCGGACCCGAATACATAAGTTATACAAGCCATAATATCTGAGTACAGACATAGTTAGTCAAGTTTTGCCTTAAGAAGGCTAGCACAAATAACATCAGAGATACAGATCGAAAAGGCAAGGCCTCCTTCCTGGAAGCCTCCGAAACTACTCCTGGTCCTGGTCAGCGGGGGTCTCGACGTAGTAGTATCCGCCTCCGGGGGACTCCTGCTCCTGGGCTCCAACGTCGACCGCAGCGGCCGATCAGGAAACACAGTAAAGGAAATAAAGCAGGTCAGTATCTAGTATACCCGCGAGTCTTACGTCCGCTACTAAGCATTATGCATTGTATCAACGGAAAGAAGAGGCTGTATATAGTGGACTGCAAGATAGAAATCAGAATAAGGGTAAGAAGCTAGGCCTATCGAAGGCTAGCATCTTCCGACGATGTCTTGCAGCAAGAGGTAAGAATCAGCCAACAGTTCATATAAAGCATAAAGTAACAACGAAGCAGAAGTTGCTGCAACATTGTATAATATAAGTTGTAATGATTAACAATAATAATAATGCCTCCGAGTTCACCTCCTCGACATCCCCGCGAGGAAGAAAACCCGGAACCATACAGTTTAATAATAATAGTTTCTAGTGGTAAGATCCAGCTTCAGCATAAAGCGTCCTGTTACCGTGGACACGGCTATTCGAATAGATTAAACTCCCTGCAGGGGTGCACTACTGTTCAGCCTGCACGCTCGGATCTCCAGGGTGGCGTGAACCTTGTTAGGGAACGCCCCACCGAGGCTATCCGACACGACGCAGCCCATCCTAGGCTCAACAGAGAGGCCATCCGCCGGACTATATCCTATGCGCCAAGGGGTCTAGGTCCCTCACCCTTGCACGCTCCTGCACGGTGCGAGTCTGGCCGGTGAAGCAAAAGCAAATCCAAACACACCTGCTGCAGCAAAAGACAAGACCACTTCCCGGCGATCAGGCCGCAGTACTGCTGACGTCTGAAGAGCTTTCGGACGAACTACGACGCGGAGGGCCCACACCGTAATCCCACGTGTAGGTAGTGCGAACAGACCAACCGGTCTCTCAAGTCATCCGCCGAACCATTTAGCATTTTAATTAACCTGCGTGACAACCGTTATCGTTGCCTCGACTTAACCGACCCGCGGTCAACGACAGCAGTCAGGACCACCAGTACATCGGTGCCTGCCCTGTCGTCCCACCAAGTCACTGCGGTTACCAACAAGGTGAACCGTCTCCTTACCTTGTCTCGCGTGTGCTCTTGGTAGAGCTCGACTTTCGTGGTTTGGTAACTCTCCCGAGATACGAGCAGGGGCCAAGCACGCCAGTAACGTCGGTCGTACCCTCCCTGTCGTTCCCGACGATATACCGCTCGCGGGCACCGTTGGGTCGCCCGACTTTCTTACCTTTGAGGACAACCGCTGTCCAGGACCCTATGGCGGCAAGACAAAGTCAGCCTCGAGTGGAGTACAAGGATTACTCCCGGATAGCTCACACTTGAGGTGACTAGGCATAACCCAGATAGGGGCCTTTGGCGGTGTCTGCTTTGTACCGTACCTGTGCAGTTGTATATATTATATCCGTGTTCACTCCCTTGAGTGATCACGTCCCGCTATCTAGTCCTAGCTATCAATGCGCAGGGTTCACTACTGAATATATGCATAATTATAATAGGCAGCATAGGATAAGAAAGGTACATCAAGGGGCGACAAAAACAGGCTATGCAATTGAATAGGATTGTAATCGTAGCAGCAGCAGTAACAATGCCTAGTGCAAGAAATGTACGGAAAGATAGGCGATATCTGGGGAAGAGAATGGCTCTGCTTGCCTGCAAGCTCGATGGTAGGGGTAGGGTCGTCGACGAAGTAGTCGTACCCGACAGCGGTGTAGTCGGCGGTAGCAGCGGGGTCTACCGGAGATTAAGGGGGGGAGTAAACAGTAAATACACAGCAATAATATACAGACATATGCATGACATGATAGATGAAATGTTAACGGTGTTCTAACGCAGTGCAATGCACGTTGCTCGGAGCGGGAATTCATCCGGGGATGAACCACCGGCTCCGGGTGATTACCGGACAGGGTGTCCAGAGGGGAAGGGTTCATGCCGGAGGTGTCGTGGGTACCAGAAAAACATAAGGGGGGTGTATCCGGGCTAGTTGATCTATTCCGAACAACTTTCGTGTTCGGAATAAATTCATCCGGGTACTTTTTATCGGTACCGGGAATTATCGACACACAACCCGGAGGGGCGAATGTCGATGTTCGGTACGTTAGAGGGGTGTGGTAGACATGCGGATAGCGTAACCGTATTCGTTATATTTTTCTGATCAATTTTTATGTATAAAGTTTTTCGATCTGATATACGGTTTAAAAGTTATTGAATTTCAAAGTTTTAAACATTTTTAAAACAATTAAAATCCTTTTAATAATTTCTTTTTATTAATTTTTACAACATTATCCAAAACAGTGCTGCCATGTGGGACCCACATGTCAGCCACTGATTATTATAAATTTAATTAATTTAATTAAAAAAATGCCCCTGGACCCACATGTCATACTCTCAATGTTTATAATCCAATTTAATTAACCTAATAATCTAGTGGGTCCCATCTGTCATTGTCACAGTAATAATTAATCCTTCTATTAACCAGTGATTAGATTAATGGCCTAAGGGCCACATGTCATAGACACAAATGCTTAACAGGGGGTTATTCACTGTTTAATTAAATGGGGGTTATGCTAACCGGGATTAGACTCTAATTAATCTAGGGCCGACCCCACATGTCATAGGGCTAGCCGGGGGGGGGGGGGGGTTAGGGGACCTAATGCCCACGTCGGCAGCACGCCGGGGTTGCTCCGGCGAGCACAGTGAGGGCGGCGGCGCCCGGAAAACGGCGCACAGGCCACCATTCGGCCCCCGGTTTGGTGCTACGGGACGCCCTCGGCGCGGCGCGTCGAACGGGGCCAACGACTGGAGGTAAGGGTGGCCGGAGCCACGTCGCCAACGACGAGCGGCGGCCGCCTGAGCTGGGTACGGTGCTCATGGTGATTACGACGACGACGCGAGCCCGGGATGGGGGAAAAGGACCGGGGGCTCACCCAAAAGGCGTAGGGGTTGGCAGCTGGCTCGGGGAAGGCTCGTGGCGGCCGGAATCGCACCGCAACCTCACCGGCGACGAGGAAGAAGATGACGACGAGGCGCTTGCTGTAGAGTTCCTTGGCTCAATTCCTCCTGTGAGTCGACGAAGACGACGACGGCGAGTTCAATGGATATCTCTGACGGGCAAGGGGGGCTCGTTGGCCGCGCCGGTGACGACGGCGAGTCCATGGCTGCGCGGGCGAGTTCAGTCCAGAGAGAGGGGGAAGGGGAAAAATGGAGGGGCGGCGGATCTGCGGGATAGGGTTGCGTTGGGGGAGGGCCCTGGGGTGCCTCGGGGTGTTATGCCCCCGCCGGCAAGCCGCCGATGGGCGCCACGGCGTTCCCACGGCGAGGCAGCCGGGGGATGGCCGACACACATGTCGTGAACAGGGAAGAGGAGGGTGAGGGGCCGTGGTGGGCTAGGTGGGTTGGGCCCATGGGGTGGGGGGGAAAGGATGGGCCGGGATAGTTTAGGTCTTATCTTCTTGTTTCTTTTGTATTTATTTTATTCTTTCTATTTTATTTTGTGTTTTCTATTTGTTTAGTCACATTTGAGTTTTTTTAAAATATGAGACTTGCTCCAATATTTATATTATAATTTAATATGCTGCCACAAAAAGTTTGGTACAAAAATAAAATCCTTTAGACCTTTAAATTATTTAATATGAGGTAAAAGCTATTATTTTGCTACTGTTTTTATTTATCTACATTATTAAAACATTACCATAAAACCCTAATTCACCTTTATTATGGCCTACTGATTATTAGGCATTTTATAAAATTGTTTCCATAATTTTTAGTTCATTTAAAATTCCCACTTGTTTATTTTATTCCATGGCAATTTAACAATTCCCAACTATTGTTTTTATTTTAAATATTATTCCTTTATATTACTATACCATTTTTAATAAAAAAACCATTGCTATATTATCATGGCTTAAGATTGTTAGGCATTTTATAAATAGATTCCATTATTTTGGTTCAACTAAGATTTCCATTTTTATATTAACTTTCAAAATAATTTTTGATGACACCACAAGATTGGTTTCACAATCAACATAGATTTGTGATTATTCTAAAGACTAAGGGTGACTTGGTTTAACCATGATCATGTTGATTGACTGGCATCCACAATTTTTGGAGAAAGATTTACAATCAACATTTATTTGAAAATTTTATCAGGGTTGGAATTTCAATGAGCTGTGATCAAAGGTGTTCAAGGCTTGATCATCATCAGTAATGATCACTAACAGTGGAATCACTGTAGTGATTACTGTACGGGATCTGAGGGTGTTACAAATCCCCACCACTACAAGGAATTCTCGTCCCGAGAATTAAAAGTAGTGTAAGGAGTAGAGTTTCGGTCTCGCCTCTTAACAAATCCTCTGTCTCTTGTTGTCCTACTCGAAGAATTTAATCCTTCATGTTGAGGTCTTCATCTCATGGCATCGGTGCATCTCGATGAGTTTTCATCCTTTCCTCGGGGCTTCATCGCACTTACGAACAGGTTAAGAGGTAAAGCTTAAGGGGGGTTGGATCGATACAAGATCAATCGAATGGGGTTGCTCAAGGGTATGGGGTACAAAGTCCTTCCGAGTTTAACCTCTGGCAAGTACATCGTGAGAAGTTTTAAGCGGATAGGCACGTATTCGACGCCGATGACGGAAGATGGGAGAAGGGGCCACGATCATCAGACACAAGCACTGAGTCTGATATCGGATGGAATATCACAAGGTAGAGGACAAGAGTCAGGTTTCGGTCCTGTGGAACTGTGGGTATGGGCCCACATAGAACCAGGGTGGTGACATTCAATGCGATCAAGTTGGAAGGTAGGACGGAGAACAACTTGTCAACTATGTCGGCAACAACATCAGTGCCAAGGGCGAGGGACGAAGAGAACCATTTTCCTGCTCGTTAAGACGAGGCAGACCAATTGGCAAAGTTCTCGTCCATCGGTGGTCACCGAAAAGTCATCAACAATCGTAACTGGTAGTACATACAAGGTAGCACACCAAAGTGTTTACATAAGCAGGGAATTTCACTGCTTCGGTAAGATACATTACAAGAAAGATTAAACAGACCAATGGAAAGGAAAAAGGTGATGATACACAAGTATGAGGTGTATATCTTTCCCAAGGGAAAGCAGATCACGATGTACACGACCAAGTTGTACTGGCACGGAGACAAGGTAGGTTATCGACGATAACGCAAATCATCGAGGGGAGGGTATTTCACACGATGAATCCCATTGATACATGGAAGAAGCCATGTAAGATTATTCGGATAATAATCCACCAAAGGTCGGGTGGTTCGCAAAGAATCTGGTGTGAGTATCGGCACTCAACCAGAAGGAGAAAGAATGCAAAGGCATCAGATGATGGAAGCATCGGAATAATCCGATGCTTAAGTACAAGGGAATTATGACTTTCAGATCGGGAGGTGGATGCAATTATCCACATGGACTTATCGGTTGCATGGTATTGCAAAGGCAATTAACACGTAGGATCTCGGGAATTGATCAGAGAGTAATCGTCGAAATCTTCAGGTGGATCAGGCGATCATCGAGAATGCAGAGCTCTCCGGGAGGAAGGAGGTACGTGAACCTAAGTCAGAGTTATTAAAACTTTACCAGCAAGGATAAGAGAGCAGAGTCCCAGAGCATAGGTACGGAGAAAAAGATCCTAATACCATAGATATCACACGTAGTGACATCGATGTGGGCCCGTAAGCCAAATATTAAGTTAGCAAAGTAGTTTTGTAAAGTCTAGACTCGACTTCGACCAAGGAGTGGTTAGGGGCTTCCTACAGGCAGTCGGCTCTGATACCAACTTGTGACGCCCCCAAAATCAATCCGTGTACAGTAATCATACACGCAGGGTACACGGCTGAGATTAGGGTGCCACGGTGAGAATATCACAGCACAACACTAAACACAAAAGGATAAACCAATACGTTACAATAAAGGGGGTCACGCGGACCCGAATACATAAGTTATACAAGCCATAATATCTGAGTACAGACATAGTTAGTCAAGTTTTGCCTTAAGAAGGCTAGCACAAATAACATCAGAGATACAGATCGAAAAGGCAAGGCCTCCTTCCTGGGAGCCTCCGAAACTACTCCTGGTCCTGGTCAGCGGGGGTCTCGACGTAGTAGTATCCTCCTCCGGGGGACTCCTGCTCCTGGGCTCCAACGTCGACCGCAGCGGCCGATCAGGAAACACAGTAAAGGAAATAAAGCAGGTCAGTATCTACTATACCCGCGAGTCTTACGTCCGCTACTAAGCATTATGCATTGTATCAACGGAAAGAAGAGGCTGTATATAGTGGACTGCAAGATAGAAATCAGAATAAGGGTAAGAAGCTAGGCCTATCGAAGGCTAGCATCTTCCGACGATGTCTTGCAGCAAGAGGTAAGAATCAGCCAACAGTTCATATAAAGCATAAAGTAACAACGAAGCAGAAGTTGCTGCAACATTGTATAATATAAGTTGTAATGATTAACAATAATAATAATGCCTCCGAGTTCACCTCCTCGACATCCCCGCGAGGAAGAAAACCCGGAACCATACAGTTTAATAATAATAGTTTCTAGTGGTAAGATCCAGCTTCAGCATAAAGCGTCCTGTTACCGTGGACACGGCTATTCGAATAGATTAAACTCCCTGCAGGGGTGCACTACTGTTCAGCCTGCACGCTCGGATCTCCAGGGTGGCGTGAACCTTGTTAGGGAACGCCCCACCGAGGCTATCCGACACGACGCAGCCCATCCTAGGCTCAACAGAGAGGCCATCCGCCGGACTATATCCTATGCGCCAAGGGGTCTAGGTCCCTCACCCTTGCACGCTCCTGCACGGTGCGAGTCTGGCCGGTGAAGCAAAAGCAAATCCAAACACACCTGCTGCAGCAAAAGACAAGACCACTTCCCGGCGATCAGGCCGCAGTACTGCTGACGTCTGAAGAGCTTTCGGACGAACTACGACGCGGAGGGCCCACACCGTAATCCCACGTGTAGGTAGTGCGAACAGACCAACCGGTCTCTCAAGTCATCCGCCGAACCATTTAGCATTTTAATTAACCTGCGTGACAACCGTTATCGTTGCCTCGACTTAACCGACCCGCGGTCAACGACAGCAGTCAGGACCACCAGTACATCGGTGCCTGCCCTGTCGTCCCACCAAGTCACTGCGGTTACCAACAAGGTGAACCGTCTCCTTACCTTGTCTCGCGTGTGCTCTTGGTAGAGCTCGACTTTCGTGGTTTGGTAACTCTCCCGAGATACGAGCAGGGGCCAAGCATGCCAGTAACGTCGGTCGTACCCTCCCTGTCGTTCCCGATGATATACCGCTCGCGGGCACCGTTGGGTCGCCCGACTTTCTTACCTTTGAGGACAACCGCTGTCCAGGACCCTATGGCGGCAAGACAAAGTCAGCCTCGAGTGGAGTACAAGGATTACTCCCGGATAGCTCACACTTGAGGTGACTAGGCATAACCCAGATAGGGGCCTTTGGCGGTGTCTGCTTTGTACCGTACCTGTGCAGTTGTATATATTATATCCGTGTTCACTCCCCTGAGTGATCACGTCCCGCTATCTAGTCCTAGCTAACAATGCGCAGGGTTCACTGCTGAATATATGCATAATTATAATAGGCAGCATAGGATAAGAAAGGTACATCAAGGGGCGACAAAAACAGGCTATGCAATTGAATAGGATTGTAATCGTAGCAGCAGCAGTAACAATGCCTAGTGCAAGAAATGTACGGAAAGATAGGCGATATCTGGGGAAGAGAATGGCTCTGCTTGCCTGCAAGCTCGATGGTAGGGGTAGGGTCGTCGACGAAGTAGTCGTACCCGGCAGCGGTGTAGTCGGCGGTAGCAGCGGGGTCTACCGGAGATTAAGGGGGGGAGTAAACAGTAAATACACAGCAATAATATACAGACATATGCATGACATGATAGATGAAATGTTAACAGTGTTCTAACGCAGTGCAATGCACGTTGCTCGGAGCGGGAATTCATCCGGGGATGAACTACCGGCTCCGGGTGATTACCGGACAGGGTGTCCGGAGGGGAAGGGTTCATGCAGGAGGTGTCGTGGGTACCGGAAAAACATAAGGGGGGTGTATCCGGGCTAGTTGATCTATTCCGAACAACTTTCGTTTTCGTAATAAATTCATCCGGGTACTTTTTATCGGTACCGGGAATTATCGATAGACAGCCCGGAGGGGGGGAATGTCGATGTTCGGTACGTTAGAGGGGTGTGGTAGACATACGGATAGCGTATCCGTATTCGTTATATTTTTCTGATCAATTTTTATGTATAAAGTTTTTCGATCTGATATACGGTTTAAAAGTTATTGAATTTCAAAGTTTTAAACATTTTTAAAACAATTAAAATCCTTTTAATAATTTCTTTTATTATTTTAATAATTTATTTTTATTAATTTTTACAACATTATCCAAAACAGTGCTGACATGTGGGACCCACATGTCAGCCACTGTTATTATAAATTTAATTAATTTAATTAAAAAAATGCCCCTGGACCCACATGTCATACTCTCAATGTTTATAATCCAATTTAATTAATCTAATAATCTAGTGGGTCCCATCTGTCATTGTCACATTATTAATTAATCCTTCTATTAACCAGTGATTATATTAATGGCCTAAGGCCCACATGTCATAGACACAAATGCTTAACAGGGGGTTATTCACTGTTTAGTTAAATGGGGGTTATGCTAACCGGGATTAGACTCTAATTAATCTAGGGCCGACCCCACATGTCATAGGGCTAGCCAGGGGGGGTTAGGGGACCTAATGCCCACGTCAGCAGCACGCCGGGGTTGCTCCGGCGAGCACAGTGAGGGCGGCGGCGCCCGGAAAACGGCGCACAGGCCACCATTCGGCCCCCGGTTTGGTGCTACGGGACGCCCTCGGCGCGGCGCGTCGAACGGGGCCAACGGCTGGAGGTAAGGGTGGCCGGAGCCACGTCGCCAACGACGAGCGGCGGCGGCCGGAGCTGGGTACGGTGCTCATGGTGATTACGACGACGACGCGAGCCCGGGATGGGGGGAAAGGACCGGGGGCTCACCCAGAAGGCGTAGGGGTTGGCAGCTGGCTCGGGGAAGGCTCGTGGCGGCCGGAATCGCACCGCAACCTCGCCGGCGACGAGGAAGAAGATGACGACGAGGCGCTTGCTGTAGAGGTCCTTGGCTCAATTCCTCCCGTGAGTCGACGAAGACGACGACGGCGAGTTCACTAGACATCTCTGACGGGCAAGGGGGGCTCGTTGGCCGCGCCGGTGACGACGGCGAGTCCATGGCTGCGCGGGCGAGTTCGGTCCAGAGAGAGGGGGAAGGGGAAAAATGGAGGGGCGGCGGATCTGCGGCCTAGGGTTGCGTTGGGGGAGGGCCCTGGGGTGCCTCGGGGTCTTATCCCCCCGCCGGCAAGCCGCCGATGGGCGCCACGGCGTTCCCACGGCGAGGCAGCCGGGGGATGGCCGACACGCATGTCGTGAACAGGGAAGAGGAGGGTGAGGTGCCGGGGTGGGCTAGGTGGGTTGGGCCCAGGGGATGGGGAGGGGGAAAGGATGGGCCGGGGTAGTTTAGGTCTTATCTTCTTGTTTCTTTTGTATTTATTTTATTCTTTCTATTTTATTTTGTGTTTTCTATTTGTTTAGTCACATTTGAATTTTGTAAAATATGAGACTTGCTCCAATCTTTATATTATAATTTAATATGCTGCCACAAAAAGTTTGGTACAAAAATAAAATCCTTTAGACCTTTAAATTATTTAATATGAGGTAAAAGCTATTATTTTGCTACTGTTTTTATTTATCTACATTATTAAAACATTACCATAAAACCCTAATTCACCTTTATTATGGCCTACTGATTATTAGGCATTTTATAAAATTGTTTCCATAATTTTTAGTTCATTTAAAATTCCCACTTGTTTATTTTATTCCATGGCAATTTAACAATTCCCAACTACTGTTTTTATTTTAAATATTATTCCTTTATATTACTATACCATTTTTAATAAAACAACCATTGCTATATTATCATGGCTTAAGATTGTTAGGCATTTTATAAATAGATTCCATTATTTTGGTTCAACTAAGATTTCCATTTTTATATTAACTTTCAAAATAATTTTTGATGACACCACAAGATTGGTTTCACAATCAACATAGACTTGTGATTATTCTAAAGACTAAGGGTGACTTGGTTTAACCATGATCATGTTGATTGACTGGCATCCACAATTTTTGGAGCAAGATTTACAATCAACATTTATTTGAAAATTTTATCAGGGTTGGAATTTCAATGAGCTGTGATCAAAGGTGTTCAAGGCTTGATCATCATCAGTAATGATCACTAACAGTGGAATCACTGTAGTGATTACTGTACTGGATATCTGAGGATGTTACATCACCCTGAGTTGGAAGGCGAAGACGACGGGGCCGGGGAAAGCTTGACGGCGGCGAATTCGGCCATGGCGTCCGGCGGGCAGGAGAGGATGTCGACGACGAAGGCGTCTCCTAGGGGGCTTCTCAGCTCGATTCCAGGCTCGGGGAGACGAAGACGAGGGTGGCCGATCTCCTGGACATGGAGGCGAGGGCGGAGGGGGCTTCTGGCCACGGCTGGGCGGTTGGGTGGCCGACGGCGAGCTTCGGGCCACACGGAAACGATGAGGGGAGAGAGGGGGAGAGGTCCAGAGCGAGGCAGGGGGTGCGGGAGGGGGTTGTGGCGACGCGAGATGCCAGAGAGAGGGAGGGGGAGGCCTAGAAGGACCTGGACGTCGCCGTGGCGTCGTCGCCGTGCTCCCCGCTCCAGCAAGCAGCTTGGAGGGGCGGGGTAGATGACGACAAGCCCACTGGTGGGCTGGGCCGAGGCGACAGGAGGTGGGCCTCGCTGGTGGGCGACAGGTAAGCTGTCCTCTGCTCTTTTCTTTTTTAATTTTCTGTTTCATTTGTTTTGCCTAGATTTAAAAATAGCTAGGAATTTTTAATAAATGTCCAAATACTTTTATAAATCCTAGGTGACCAATAGCTAGTCACATAAATAATTTGGACAATTTTGAAATTCAAAACATTTGAATTTCAATTCAAATAGGGTTTTATTTAATTTCCAAAGCCACTGTTTGAATATTAGAAAATTCCATGGGCATGGGATTACTCCCAAATCATTTTTAAAATGATCAGCACCATTTATAAGAATTTTCCAAATGTTCAAATGATTTTTGGAAAAAGATTTTTATCTGGCCATTTGATTTAATTTCTCAGGGCTTTTCTTTTCCCCATTTTTGATTTTCTTTTTGAAATTTTGACATGATGCAAAGTAGCACTTGATCCTAGCACACACCTAACTTGGGGTTGTGACAAATAAATCAACATTTCGGCAAAACATAGGCAAACTCTTATATCACACACCCATACGCACACACACACACAAATATTTTCATTCATGCAAAGCACAATTTTTTACTCACATCTCATGCATTCACCTAGCTAGCTAGTATTTAATTAAGAGAGAGAGAGAGAGAGAAAGTATATACCTTTTTGTTAAAATATCACACTTGGGAGAAGCTTGCTTTAGCTAGTGAGGGGAAGGAGACAAAGGTGAGAAAGAGAGATAGCTAGATGCCTTTATGGTGGGAAGCAAGTGAGATGAGGATGAGATCGAGAGATGTGCATATGCATGGTGGTGGCCGGATCGAGGAGGAGCAAAGAAGGAAAGAGAGAGATATTGCATTAATGGAGATGGTGTGGTGCATTAATGGAGATGGTGTAATGCATTAATGGAGATGGAAAAGAGGTAGGAGAAGGAATGAGGAAGAAGGAAGTGAGGAAGAGAGAGGAGGGGGGAGGGGAGGTTGGTGAAAAGGTGGCTGCTGCGCCTTACCAGCAGCGCCTGTAACTGTAACGCGGTACTGCTATTATATTAGTAGTAGCGCCCCTCCCGTAAATGCGTTGCCGCTATTTGCAGGCCTCTGGGCTAAGTTGGGTCCACTTTAGCAGCAGCGGGAGAGACGGCGGGGTGATACTGATAAGGTGATAGTGGTAGCGGGCTTTCCAGGGAGGCGCTACTACTATCACTTGTCAGCTGGCTTTGGTGGGGACCACCTTTACAAGTAGCGTTTCTGCGGCGGGGGCGCTACTTCTAAGGGAATAGCAGCAGCGGTCTTCCAGAGGAGGCGCTACTGCTAATTATCAGTAGCGCCCCTCTTTAGAGGGCGCTACTGTTAAGCCTCTACCTATAAGCTTTTTCCTAGTAGTGATACCTTGATTGCTCTACTTAAAAAGTTCTTATATGGTTGTTAGCATGTCAGCACGGAAATTATGCTTGTTATCATTTAACTACTCGAGGACGAGCAAGAATTAAGCTTGGGGATGTTGATACGACCCAAACATATCTATAATTTCTTCTTGATTCATGCATGTTTTTTGTGATATCTTACATTCTTAAGAAGTTGCTCCCCACTACTTCCAATTCTCTCAACATGCACACACTCCACCTCATCATGCATGCCACATCACCCTCCACTATCATATTTCTCTCAACATGCAAGCATGCCACCTCATCATCCATCATGAGAAAGACCCACCTCAATATGCCACTATGCATAATAAAAACCCACATGCAACATGAATGCATGGGAATTTTTATTTTATTATGATATTTATATCAAATTCATATATTAGTTCAAAAGATACTATTTCAAATATACATGCTTCATTTAACCAAACATTTTCACCGAAATATTTTGCAAAAAAATTCCGCAACAACGTGTGGGGCATCATCTGGTTTCTATGTTTTAGATACACTTTCATACACTTTTGATCATATTTGGACTAACCTATTAACTCAATGCACCCTAGTGCATGTTCCTGTTTTCTGCGATTTTTTTAGGTTTCCCCCTTATTAAAAATGCTCCAAAAATTCTGGGAAAATCCAATAAAAAATAAGCGCTTCGGAAGCTTCCAGAGTCCCGAAGTTGGCCGGAGGGGACCCACCAGGGTCCCAGCCGCCTGGACCCCTGGTGCCCCCCTGGCTGCCCCCTTCTCCTATTTATTCTCCGTCCTCTGAAACCCTCGAGGACAGAACCCCTTTTCGTGAGCCCGCCTCTGTTCCGCCGCCACCGCGCTTCCAAGCTCGGGAGCGCCAGAAGACCTCTTCCCGGCACCCTACCGAAGGGAGGATCGACCTCCGGGAGCTTCTCCACCACCATGGACGCTTCCCGGATGATCCATGAGTAGTCCACCTTGGATCATGGGTCCATGATCCGTAGCTATGTGATGTTCTCCCCCTCTTTGTTCTTCATGGATTAGACCTTGTGAGCTTCCCTACATGATCAAGTATTAGGTTCTTATCTTTCATATTTTTGTTCTTGAGTAATTCTTGCATGTTCTCCGTTGCTGTTTATTGCTTTGGCCAAGTAGTAGGTAGTGACACCAAGAGGGAGCGTTATGAATTATTGTGGGTCCATGCCCTCTGATGACTAGTTTGAGTGACAGAAGCACGAGTCTAGGGGATGTGCTGTTGCCACAAGGGGGAAAACAACGGTGCTTGTAACCGCGGTAGCAAGGATTGTTTACTGTACGCAAAGTTCTTTTAATGCAGTTGTCTGTTGCTTTGGGTTTACACTTTGGGTGGGGCTCGCAACTTAATACCAGCGAGATGTTCTGGATAGATATCTCAAGGTGGATGATTAGTAGTAGATGTAGATGGATTTTGGTCTACTTATTTTGGCGTACCGCCCATGCTTTTGAGCCTCTTCCTTTCTTTGTAGCATAGTTAGCATTGGTTTGTGCCCGTAATCCTGTCCATTGCCCAGCTGTGATTTGATTACCTCGCATAGCAGTTTTATCGTCTTTTGGGAGAGAGACATCACTAGTGAACATCAAGGGATCCCGGTCCATATTTTCACCAAAGTCTACACACTCAATTTACTTTCTGTTTTACTTTCCAGTTGCAATTATCTTGCTTGTTATCCCCTAAACAGTGGTGGAAATATGGACCGGGGTCCTATGATGTTCACTAGTGATGTCTCTCTCTCCCAAAAGATGATAAAAAGGCTAAGCTGGGTGAACAAATTACAGCTGGACTATTGACAGAATTATAAACGCACCACAATGCTAATTATGCTACTGGAAAGTTAGAGGCGCAAAAGTATGGGCAGTACGCCAAGACAAGTAGACCGAAATCCATCAGCATCTACTCACTAATCATCCACCTTGAGATATGTATCCAGAACATCTCGCTGGTATTAAGTTGCGAGCCCCACCCAAAGTGTAAAATCAAAGCAATAGACAACTACATTAACAAACTTTGCATAAGGTAAACAATCCTTGCAACCGCGGTTACAAGCACCGTTGTTTTCTCCCTGGTGGCAACAACACATCCCCTAGTCTCACGTTTCTGTCACTCAAGCTAGACATTGGGGGGCATGAACCCACAATCAAGCATTAACGCTCCCTCTTGGAGTTACTATCTACTACTTGGCCAAAGAAATCAAAAGTAATGGAGAACATGCAAGAATTACTCAAGAACAAAATATAAAAGGTAAACCAAATATATAACTCATCACGATCTGAACATAATCTCATAATCCATCGGATCCCAGCAAACACAACATAGAAACAGAAGGAAAATTACATAGGTGCCTTGATCATGTAGGGCAGCTCAAAAGGACTAAGAATTGAGGCACAAGATTGGAGACAAGACATCAGATAGCTACTGGTCCTGGACCCACGGTCCAAGGGGGACTACTCAAGACACATCTGGGAGGCGTCCATGGTAGTGGAGAAGCTCCCAGAGGTCAATCCTCCCTCTGGAAGGGTGCTGGGAAGAAGTCTTCTTGTGTTCCCGATCTTGGAAGCGCGGCGGCGGCGGAACAGAGAGGAAATTCACGATGCGGGGTTCTCTTCGAGGGTTTTCGGGACAAGGATGTAATATAGTCCTAAGGGGGCACCAGGGGGTGTCCCCACATCCCAAGCGCCCTGGTGGCGCATCCAGGGGTGGGGTCGCGCCACCTGGCCTCCTAGGAGGGGGGGTGGACCCCTTCGGCTCCCCTTTGGTGATTCTGGAAGCTTCCGTCGTGCTGTTTTTTTATCTTATTTTTCTAGCATTTTTGGAGCTCTAAAAATTTGGGTACAAACCAGCAACTTACAGACATCAGCAGACAGAAACTGGCACTGTGTGCACTGAGTTAGTAGGTTAGTCAAAATATGTGTAAACTCATATAAAAGTGTAGCAAATTAAGTATCAATGCCACATAAAAGGGCATGGAACAAGCAGAAATTATAGATACGTTTGGGACGTATCAACATCCCCTAGCTTAATTCCTGCTCATCCTCGAGTAGGTAAATGATAACACAGATAATTTTTGTGGGGACATGTTAACACACATATAAGAACTTCAAAGCAAAGCAAGTAATATATCAATTCAAGTCAAGATAATAACAAGAAAGAGTCTATATCTAGTATTGAAACTAGCAAAGTATGAACGTAAAGGTGCAAGAGCTCTCGCTGTCGGTGACTCGAATGTCTCCAAATGGTGTTTGCGTGCAAGAAGTGGGCGATGGGTTTAGAGAATAAAAATTATATATAGTTTAATTGAGAACTCAATCTACTAAAGTTTCACACTTGGTCTCCTTCGGGATCTTATTTTGACTCATCCCGAGACCACTAGTCAAGTACAAGTCAAACTGATCCTCTCCCTTTAGACTTTGAGCACTCATGCAATGGATGAGCGCGAGCAAGATACGTTGGCACTTAGGATGGAAAAGAGAGAAATGATGGGTGAGGAAGACAAAAAGGGTGTGAAAGTCTCACATCAATGAGGACAATAATAAGCGAGAGAAAGCCAAATGACAGATACGATGTGAGGAGTAGGGATTGCCATGCAACGGATGCACATATGAGCTAAGGTAAGCTCTCCAATGGAACTATTGGGGGTGCATACAACTTGCTTGCTCATGAAGACTTAGAGCTCTTTGAGGAGGCTCATCCTTGGATTATGCAAGCCAAGTTCTACAGTGAAAGGGTCCCCACATAGTTATGCATGAATGATAATCTCTATGGAGTACAAATATGACAATGGAGTACGAGTGTGGATCTTTCAAAAGGAATAATAGTGTTGCCCTCTTCTCTCCTTTTATTTCATTTTTCTCTTTTTTGTATTTTTGTGGCCTCTTTGGCTCTTTCTATTTATCTCTCATTTGTCCTCTTTGGGATCTTTTCCTCACTTAAGCGCAACACTCTATATTTTATAACAATATAGAAGATCTTCACTGTAACAGCCCAGATTTCACAACAAATAAAATTTTGTTTTCTGCGTGAATTGTTTGATTGTCTAATTTGTTTGCGGTGTTTGCATCCCCGATTTATCGATCGGCGATTATTTTCCCCCCTCTTATCTCATACCGGACGGAGATCGACCCTTGCCACCTTGACACTCGACCTTTGCGACATCGGGTTACGCCCGATCACCGTCGCGAAAACCCACACCAGACCAGCCGTAGCCATCAGAACAAAAACCCCATTTAATAATTAAATGGGTTATTTTATTGGGCGGCCGAAAATATTCTCGGAATGGTATCGAAGTGAGGTACGATTGACAGGTTCGTCGCGCTGAGCGCGTGGTTCGCGATTTTGCCCGAATCAGAGGTCGTATGCACTCCCGGCGGTCAGAACCGTGGAGTACCGAACGCGAGAGGGAAAACCCGAGGGCTTTTGCGCAAACTTGCCAGCCAGACCACCTATATAAAGACCACCACTCCCCCTAGCCCTTCTAGGGTTTCCCCTAACACAAATTGCAGCCAGCCCCTCAAATTCCTCCCCAAATTCTGCCCCAAATTCCCTCAATCTCGAAACCCTAGTTGCAGCAAAATCTGACCATTGGATCTGCAAACGGAGGGTCCAGAAGAGGACACGTCACCCCGAAGGGGTCTCCTTCCACCTCCAGCCGCTCCGGCCACCCCGGGCCCCGCAGGGCCCAGATCCGTCGCCGTCGGGCCCATCCGGGCCTGGAAGCCCTCGGCCGCCCGAGCCGAGCCGCCGCACGCCGACGAGTGCCGCTACGCTCCGGTGAGCACCCGAGCTGCCCGCCGCCCTGAAGTCCGGTGAGCCGCCCTGCCTCGCCCTCCTTTTCTCCTCCCCTCACCCCGGTTCCATCTCCTCTTCCAACTAGGGACCGAGCCGCCATGGAAGGCCCGGCCAAGCGCGCCGCCCCGGGACCTTAGTGCCCCACCGCCGACGACTGCGCCGTGCCGCCTGAGAACGTCACCGGCGACCATATCCCAACCCCGCGCATCCTCCTGGGTCCTCCCCGCCTTCCCACCGTGTGCAAAAATGGCCAACGACGACGATGGCCGCCGCCCTGAACGAGATCGGGATGGATCCTCGATCTGCAATCCCGTCAACAGCACCCGCGTGGGCCGGCCTCGCCCAGGCGGCCCAGCCGACGCCCCGCGGCCCAGCAACCGCGCAGCTCCCCGCGGCTATCTCGCGTCCTGGGCGAGATGCCCTATCCTGCGCCCCACACCTCTTGGGCCAAGGCCCACAAGGTGAGCAGTCGGCCACGTTTTTGTTCTTTTTCTTGTTAATTGTTGTTGGGCTCGGCCCAATGCTATGTGGCGCCCCGTGCGGAGGATAGTTGTTTTGCGGTCACCCCCTGTTAGGCTTGTTTAGGCAGATTCGACCCATTAGGCGTTTTTTTCCTTTTCCGGTTTTAATTAATTGGCAGATTGTAATAGATTTTTGCGATGCACGTATCTTTTTAACGGTAGCTCGGATCGCGACGCTTTAAACATGAAACTTGCTTAGAATTTTGTCTAGATTAGTAAAATGTGATTCTTTGCCATGTTTGCACTTGTCTACATGTTGTTTCCCTATTATTTACACTGCTTTCCACTGTAAATGTAATCTTCCATAAGTTTTTAACCGTTGCTCCGATTAAAATGTTCTTTATATGTAACTTGACTAGAATTGCATGTAGATTGTGTTTATGCTGCTCTTGCTTGCTAATAAAAATAATAAAATATTTTTTACGGCAAAACAGTACCAATCATTATAATTTTCGTGGGGTAAATAGTGATAAGCATGTTTAGGAGTTTTCCCCACTTAAACTGACTAGCTTAGATAGCTTACTTATGCTTTACCTCTTTCCATGATTGTGTGATATGCCATGATTGAGTGAGATGCCATGTTAACAACCTTTGCTCATGTTGTGTAGCTAAACAACTTGAACCATTCTAAATGTGCAGTATCGTCGTGTGTGACGAGTACTCCACTTAACCTGTTAGTACCCGCTCTCGACGATAGATGCGATCGTATTGCGTTGTCTCGTGTTACCTTCTTGTTATTGCTTGCTCGTGATAGCGTCGTAGTAATAGATGTTTGCTCGTCGATTGCCTTTTCTAGTGTTTCCTTCTTGCGTGCTTCCGCGGGTACCTCTCGGAGACGTTGCGAGCTTGCGATCGACTTCACCTTCGGTTTCGTCTTCTCATCAGGTAAGGGGGAGCATATATCATGCTTATAACTTTCAGCTCACTCGCGCCTAGGTGTAGGATAGAACGATTGCTTGATCCAACCACTTTATATGCATGCCTCTCAAATAAACCCAAACAACCATGTCCTCCACATCCCAGCAAACCTTGTTCGGCTATGTTACTATTGCTCGCTGCTCAGCCACTGCTTAGTATGCATGCTAGGATGTTATCAACTGTTACCTCCTGTTATTCCTTGGATTGGGCTATCACATTTATTATATTTTTGTGGATGATATGATTATTATAATGTTGACTATATTCGACGAAGGATGGAAGGTCTAGGCTATCCCGCCCCGACGCTTTGTTCTATTCGAGTCACCTAGGATCCGAGTTCCGAGTATTGGTTTTAAGACTGAACGTGCCTAACCGTGTGTGGGATTTTATGGGGTCCCCTTTTCTTACCTACCTAGCTTCAAACATTTCTAGTGGTGGCCCAAGCTGATTTACCATTTGAAAATCATGCATATATGTCAGTCGGGTCGCTCCTAGCAGATATCCTATAAAATAACTTGGGCCAACGGAGACATGTTTTCTCTTGTTCGTCCACCCCAGGGAGCTAGGGGGCTTCCCACATGGTTTGGGTAGCTAACCCGACCTCATCCAGGCAGTAGAGGCCAATTCGAGAGCGCGGCCGACTTTTGAGTTGGATGTCGACTCACCGGGGGCCACCCGGATTTGTTCGTTGTTAGTTAGAGGGACCTGTCGTACCGGATCTCTCGGAACTAAATCATAAAATGGTTGCCTATGATGGGTATCAACTGAGAGTGATGGGCGTGCGTGCGGAGCCTTGTAATGGGCAGTTGGTACACCCCTGCAGGGTTAAAATCTTTTCGAGAAGTCGTGTCCACGGTTATGGACGACTTGAGACCTACTCCTTGTTCATAGACAACAACAACTGAGAAAATCTTAATATAACTTCATCAACGTGTGTGTGCCTTGACTGCTTCTTCTTCGTCGGGATGCGAAGAGGAGGACAAGGATAGGATAGGTGTTATGCTTGCGTAAGTAGTTGATAGCAAGACTTATTGGAGGCGATTCCTCATCGAATGCTTGGTTCTCATCTTACTCTAAAATAGACCGTTAGCCACTCATATATTGCTAGTGCCACTGCAACCTCACCACTACCCCCATCTTACCCGTAAGAAGTTAGTTACAAGACTTTTGATATATTCTCGCCCCTTTTCTTTTCTTTTCCCTTTTATGTTTTTCCTGATCGACCGCTGCAGTTGATTAGTATCTCGACTCTTCTTCTAGACCCCTTCGTGGAGACTCGACGACGACTAGTTAGGTGGATCCCGGCGGAGAGCCTGGACCCGTGCAATTACGGGAATGGTGTGTTTTACCTTTGCCACTAGGCATTTGAATGTAGTCTGTACTCAGACATGTATCTTCCGCTGATGTAATGTATTTAAGGCAGTTGTATGCCGGTCATATGAGATGTTGTATTCTTGTAGCTGTAATGTTGTGATATCATGTTAGAAATTCGGGGCATATGGCATTGTCATATGTCGTGGTGGGACCGATATGTGCTTCGTCCCCGGATCTGGATGGAAACATCTAGATCTGGAACAGTACCACATATCGGGCCTTACATTCACACTCTACAAGTACTCATCATAAAGAAGAATGAAAACTATCATGATGTATGCAAATGTATGCCTCTGCTAGTATAGCAGGATATGCAATTATACTAGAATGCCATGTGGCAGTAATAAGGTCAAAGCCCAACTAGCATGCGGCTCCTCGATCAAGCAAAATCATGTATGACATGAAGATCATGTTGGGATTCAGAGTAGCAAACAAAAAATTTCCGGCACTACGAAACTGCGCACAATTGCCTGGATCATGAACGGGCATTGCCTCTAGGGCATAATTCCAACAGATCAGGTCATGAGATGGTGGATGTTGCATCAATGTATATGGAAAGGCTATGGAAATGCCTTGATAGGTAGGTATGGTGGCTGTATTGAGGAAGATATAAGCAAGTTTATGATGACATAGCGTATATGCCAAGGGTTTGGATGCACCGGCGAAGTATGCACCAACTCTCAAGATGAGAAAGGTCAATGCACGATACCGAAGAGGCTAGCAAAATATGGAAGGTGTAAGTGCCAACAGTCGAATACTCGCAATAGTCCAAAGAACTCATGCACTTATTATCAGTAACTCTATATCTAATCAGGAGGTTGACAAAGAGACGACTACCCTGAGGAGGATTGTATGGGGGTTTGGTTATCGTTGCGCATGCTTGACCCATGGTACGTGAGGGTACTCTATATATTGCAACCCCTCGAGAGGTTAGCGATCCATCTAGTAGCTAGAGTTCTCAACTATTTTTTGTAGTTTATTTCAAAATAAGCACGGATTGAGAAAAATACGACACCTATCACTAATAGGCTCAAGTTCTTGGCACCCTAATGTCCAAACATTACTCAAATCAATACCTCAAAACTATTGCATGTTACCACTACACTTGTAATAGCAACCTTAATTACCTAATCATGCAACACACTATCGGGACCCGGGGTTAGCGTATGCAAGCCTCGCTACAACACAATCATATGGAGAGCCGAGAACCGTACCCACTTGTCTAAGCAGACAAGGCCAAGCACAGAACGTTCTCGGAAAGCATCGAACGTGAGGGGCATCCCATCCAGGCCGGATGATCAACTGAAATGGGTCCTCATCGTCCGCACACAAGTCTAAATGATATGGGTGATGAACTCCCATACTCATAGACAAGTCGCCTCAACCATACTATCGATTGTATTATAACCCTTACATAGACTTACTCCAGCCCGATCACTTAGTCGGGGTCTAGGGCGGGCTCGATCATACATCAAAGTGTGCACGAGACAGAGTCTCGAACAATCGCATCGCGATGCCCCAAGCTGCGCACATCTAAGGGCCACTTGGTGTATAAAAGACCACCAGCCAGATCACAACTAAGGTCTCGAAAACCCATACTAAGACATGCATGTTATAAACATACACGCAGCACACATGCCTGGTATGAACAACAGGTATCATTGATATTCTCTACAAAGTATACATCTTTATTAATAACTCTTACAGAGTGCACACAGAGATCAGAAGCATGTGATCCAACATTACAACAGACAAGCGGAAGCAAGTAGGTCTGAGTACAGACAAGTTTAACAAATGGCTTAGAGAAGCCTTATCTAAAAACAAGCCCTCCACGAGGGAACCAATCGCCTGACTGGGACTACACTAGCTTGGTCTTGGTCTGAGTCTTCATCTTTCGAGCTTCAAGTAGAAGCCACCATCGGGGTCGGTGGGTTCATCTAAAACATAGATTAAGAAAATGTGAGTACAAAGTCGTACTCAGCAAGACTTACGTAGGAACTATACTACTCATGCACATGTATCAAGGTAAAGGGAGGTGGGGTTTCACTTGCAGAAGTGCCAGCTTTGACTTGGCTAGTCCTGAACTACGAATACCAGACTTGAGGTAAGAAGCGTACACGAGTCCACTACATCTATAAAACCAATACACCACTATGGTTACTTCCTCGACTTCCCCACGAGAAGCACACCATAGCACTCACGCTTATCTTGGTGTGTTTTAGAAGTATCCAGTTCAAGTTGTCTAATAATCAAGCTAAGCTTTCCAAGCAGTCCTTAACCGCGGACGCGGCTATTCGAATAGTTTTGTTAAACCTGCAGGGGTGTACCGCTACACACACGTGTCATCAGTTACCGCCTTTTGCGTGTCACCGTTCAAGAGATGACAGCGGGGATGCCACCACAACACTTCGCCCACAGCTCTGTTCTAGTCCAGAGAGTCGCCTATCTGAGGGGGATCCGTATGGAAGTCCGGCCGAGGTTCCAGTACAGCCTCAAACGATGTGTGCAGGGTCCCAAGCCGGTCTTGAAAAGCCGTTCATCCACTTCGCAGACCGTGCCACAGCCCTACCAGAACTCCGAACTACTGCGACTCTTGGGGTTCGAACGGGGTGAGGTACTAGGATGAGAGGGGTCAGTGAGCCCAATGTGTGGTTGTACTCTTCTTCTTGACTCACCACACAAGAACTCGGACTTAAGGCGGTGTTCAACGAGACAACCCACTGTGTACTCCTACACAGCCTCTCATCGTTCACCTTGTATTAGGGTAGATTCACCAACACGTTTCACTTTCATCAACACCATGTTTATCATCATCCCGACTCACATCAAAAGCAACCTCGTTGTATCACTAAGCATGCAATAAGCTGTAACAGTTGCAGGGGCCACATGATATCAACCAACTCCTACATCTGCTAGGGTTGTGGTTTGCTTACTACTGTGACAAGATGATAGGTCATGCAAAGGATACGGGTTCAACTATGCAGTAGAAACGTTATCATGGTGATCAGCCTAAACAATGCATAAGCGAGACATGAGAGGGAAGTGGGATTTTATCGACATGATCAATTGGGGTTTGCTTGCCTTGCTGACGAGGTTCAGTCACGGGGTCTTCAACGAAGGGGGTGATCTCGAGTTCCGGCTCCACTTCTATCCGAGCAAACAATATAAACAAAGCATAAATAAGTTGCAATGCTCAAGCACATGATTATGTTGTCAAATGATGTGAATTGTATTGAGGTGATCTAGATTCCATTTGCAACAAGTTAATTGAAGTTGATTTGAAAAAGAATTCAAATTCAAACTCCAAATGTATTTAAATTGGTCCAAGTTGCATTTGCTAGTATTTGTATTTTGTAATCCAAATGATCATGTGTGTGATAAGCTTCTGAAGTGTAGGTGATCATATGTGCATTGCAAAGGTTCAAAGTGGAATTGCATTTGGATTAAATTTGAATTAATTCCATTTAAATCAAATAGCAAAAGCTACTGATCAGAATTTAATTTCAACTCAAACAAAGTTGAAAGTTGCATATTTGGATAGATAATTTTCTCCTGATCATTTTTCATATATTATTTGCTATATTTAGAGTTAGGATGAATTAATTATGAATTTCCAAAGTTTGTCCTATTTTCTGCCATTTTCTGGAATTTCTGTAAAAGATTTAATTCTCTGGAATTTGTTTTAATGCGTCATCATGAGGTCAGCATGACGCAAGGGGGGGCTGACAACAGGGGCCCACCTGTCTGTCTCTGTGGGGTTAAAACCCTGTTAGTTTAAAACTAACAGTGGTTAGTTAGTGGCCTGGGCCCACTGTCAGTGGCCCAGGGGTTAGGATTAGTGGGGGGGATTAGCTTAGATTTAGGGCTCTAATTGCGGGGTCGCCGGAAGCCGCCGGAGCTTCGCCGGAGTGGTGAGAAAGGGCACGGGGGAGGACTCGGAGGGCACGGGCGTGCGCGGAATGAACTCGCGCGTCTGCTGGTGCTAGCAGGGGATCACGGGGAGCTTCAGAACCACGGCTACGACGACGTTTGCGGCGGCCGGAGCTCTGTGCTCGTCGGACTTGGGTTAACGGCCACGAGAGAGGGAGTGGAGAGTACTGGCGAGTAGCTTGGGCTTGCGCGCGTCTTCTGGAGTAATCGGGGTTTCAAGGGGGCACTCTGGTGCGCGACCTCGACGAAGCCCGCGGCGGCCGGCTGCTGACCTAGACGAACACGACGACAGCGGCCGTGGGAAGAGCGTTGGGAGGAGGAAAATGACGCGCGGTGCTCACCAGAGCTCGATGGCGAGCATGGAGAGGCCGGAGGGGGCTCGGCGGCGTCCAATTTCTCACCGGAATCTTCTGCGGCCGGCGGTGATTTGGCGAGGCGAGCGTCGACTTCAGGGTGCCTCGGGTCCGATAGGAACTCCAGCTCGGGGAAGACGACGTACGGGAGCTTGAAGGACAAGGTGGGGAAGCTCTTCGTCGTCGTTGGCCACGTTCTCGCACAACGGTGGCCGGCGGCGATCTCTCGGGGCGGTTTGGAAATGAAGCAGAGAGAGGAGGAAGGCAAACGCGAGGAGAGGGGAAAGGTGCGGGAAAACGTTGCGCGTCTCGTGGCGAGGAGATGAGGTCCAGGGGGGGCTGGAAGCCTCTCGGCGTCGAGGTGGCGCCCGGTGCTTGCTCTGCCTCCACCGAGCTGCTTGGCTCGGCGGGGAGGTAGAAGACAAGGCGCCCCCGGGTGGGCTGGGTCGGCCGAGTTAGGTGGGCCTTGCCCTGGGCGCAAGGTAAGGTTCCTCTGCTCATTTCTTTTTTATTATTTCTGCATATGTTTGGCCTAGCTAATAAAAATAGCTAGGCATTTTATAAAATGCCACAATTTTTTATATGGCCTCATAAAATAGAGAGCTAGCCACTTATAAAATTTGAGCATTTTTAAAATTCAAAACATTTGAATTTTAAATCAAATAGGGTATTTATTTAATTTCCAAGCCGTTATTTGAAAATTAGAAAATTCCATGAGCATGGGATTGCTCCCAAACCATTTTTAAAATGATCAGTACCATTTATAGGAATTTTCCAAATGTTCAAATGATTTTTGGAAAAAGATTTTTATCTGGCCATTTGATTTAATTTCTCAGGGCTTTTCTTTTCCCCAATTTTGATTTTCTTTTTGAATTTTTCACATGATGCAAAGGAGCACTTGATCCTAGCACGTACCTAACTTGGGGTTGTCACAGACACACAACTCAGTGCAACAAGCCAACTCTCTAAACAAGATAAGAATGAAAAATCAAGAGAGTACCTAGAACAATCCTAAAAAAAAGCTCTTAAAAAGATAAGCATGAAAACTAAGAGCTAAGCATGACAGCAGCTATGAAAACATAAAGAACACACACAAAAAGATAAGCATGAAAACCTATGTTGAGTTCTAGAGTGGAGTGGAGCATGTTTGACGAGGGGGTGACCCCGACTCCTACGGATGAGCCTACCTGGTGTCCATGAAGGCCTCAGGCCCATGAAGATACGGCCTCAGGCCCACTAGATGGCACCGACGTAGAAGTCCTCGACTCACAAGGAAGGTGCGAAGACCTGCCGTACGGAGCAAGATAGGGTTAGGAAGGTTTACCTGTACACGTAGATGAACTGCCCGAGACCTAGCCCGGTATATAAGGGCTAGGAGGGGCGACGCCAAATACATCGAATCTTACCTGTAACCCTAGCCTTGAGCGCTCCAGCCTTGGCCTCCACTATAATCGCATCTCCCCAATCAATAATATCGAGCAGGAGCGAGCCTCCCTGTTTGCCGACGAGCTATCGTCCAACCTGCGCCTCTCATGACTAACCCAGGGTCCCTGACCATGGGATTTGCCGGGGTTGATCCCCGTCAATTGGCGCCGTCTGTGGGAACTAAGCAGGTTGGGATCACGATCTCGGCGGTCCCGTCTTCAGCAAGCCACAACTCAAGGGAAAGAACCAGACCTATCCCACTCGAAGGATTCAAGATCACAGCGGACATCTTTGCCACCCCATCAAGACCACTCGAGTTGCATTCACGCCAGGACCGATACTACGGTAACGACCAAGTACAGCGCCAGCGCCGAAGGAGTCGACGACCCATAAGAACGGCGAGGGGCCTTTACGAAGGAATC
This sequence comes from Bromus sterilis, assembly GCA_950022295.1. Classification (NCBI taxonomy): domain Eukaryota; kingdom Viridiplantae; phylum Streptophyta; class Magnoliopsida; order Poales; family Poaceae; genus Bromus; species Bromus sterilis. The sequence goes on along the minus strand of OX465596.1, from coordinate 336,201,851 downwards.
CCACTTGACGAACTATGACGCGCAGCGGAGGACTCGCAAATCTTCCGACAACCCTCCACCGCCCGGGCACCCGCTGCATATCAAGACGATGACTACGAGATTGAATCTAACGATCAGCAGAACCACCGCCAAGGCAGAAGGAATCGACGACCCAAAAGGCGCGCACGGGCATCCGCCGCCAACCAAGACAGCGACTCCGAGACACCTGTTGGCGAGTACTACGACCCAGATCGAAGGCCGGACGAATTCGCCAACCTCATCAAGAACCAAGACATGAGTCGAGGAATCGAAACCGATCCTCGCTTCCACGAGCACCCGGAGGATCACGAGCAGATCTTCAGAATCTCAAGAAGGAAGAGGCACACCGGATCTAGCAAACTCACGGCCAGAGAGCAGCTAGAAGGACCCTGCACGATCCACAACTTCGAGGATGACTGGGGACGCGTCAGGTCAAGTCACACTTTGAGAGACTGCCGTCTGTTCAACGAGCTAGCCGACGACCTCAAGAAGGAGAAGCAAAAAGAAGACAGACACAACCAACGACCCGAGCAAGCGCCGACCTCAAGCCCGGAAGGACGTCACAACCCGTCGCGAGCACAGGCGCTCATGATCCAAGAAGGAAGGATACCGCAAACACAGCGCGACGCCCAAACCCTGCAGGCCAGAGCAGCTGAGAGCATAAACACAGTCGACGTCTACCTGCTACATGAAACGGAGACCAGCATCACGTTCTCACAGGAAGACCATCCACCCGCAGTCCCAAGACCGGGGCATGCACCCTTAGTGCTAGATGCACAAATCGGAGAATACGACATGGACCGGATCTTCATGGACGGAGGCAGCAGCATGAACATCATCTTTGCCAACACCCTTCAAAAGATGCTGATCCCACGATCAGTATGTAGAAAATCATGCACCGAGTTGCATGGGGTAGTCCCAGGAGAAGCAGCCACATCGCTCGGAGTCATCAAACTCGAAGTCGTCTTTGGAAACCGTCGTAACTTCGCAAAGCACGTCCTCGAGTTCGAGGTACTCGACTGGCAATCACAGTATCACGCCATATTGGGACGGCCAGCATTCGCGCAACTCATGGCGGTCCCACACTACGCCTACCTCAAGCTCAAGATGCCAGGATCATCAGGAGTCCTCACGATCAACGGAAACTTCATCAAATCAGATCAATGTGATCGTGACTTCTTCAGGATCTCCGACACATTCGGAGCCAAACAAGAACTCAGAGAAATAGCCATGGTGACGGACAAGAGCACCATCCCATTGGTGAACCGAAGCGAATCTAGGGAGTACATACGCGACTTCAGCATCGACAACGACACAGTCACTTACCAAGTGCACCCGACGGACCTGGACAAAACAGTCCGCGTGTACGCTCACCTACCAGAGGAGAAGGCGGCAGCTCTCGTCGCCTTCCTCCGAGACGAGTGGGAAATATTCGCCTGGTGCCCAGCCGACATGCCTGGGATACCACGCGAATTCGCGGAACACGCCCTACGCATCAAGCCAAACACGAGGCCAGTGAAGCAAGCGCTGAGACGATTCTCGGAGCCCAAGTGCAGAGCAATCGGTGAGGAAGTCAACCGATTACTCGATGCTCAGTTCATCCGAGAAACGAAGAAAGCCACCTGGATAGCAAACCCAGTGCTGGTGCCAAAGAAAGACACGACCGTGCTGCGCATGTGCGTCGACTACGGACCAGTCAACAAACATTGCCCGAAGGATCAGTTCCCCCTGCCTAGAATCGATCAGATAATCGACTCAATAGCAGGGTGCAACCTACTCTCCTTTCTGGATGCTTACTCAGGATACAACCAGATCAGGATGAAGGAAGAAGACGAAGATCACACATCGTTCATCACCCCCTATGGAGTATTTTGCTACAGGACCATGCCCTTCGGGCTCAAAAACGCAGGCGCCACTTACCAACGAATGGTGCAGGCCTGCCTAAAGGAGCAAATAGGAAGAAATGTACAAGTCTACGTGGACGACATCATCGTCAAGACCTATAAAGTAGCCACACTACTCGACGACCTATGCGAAACCTTCGCAGCGCTCAACAAATACAGAATCAAACTCAACCCAAAGAAGTGCGCATTCGGCATACCGGCGGGAAAGCTGCTTGGCTACATGGTCTCCGCCCGCGGAATCGAGGCAAATCCCGAGAAAGTCCAAGCCATCACCCGCATGCAAGAGCCAACCGACGTCAAAGTAGTGCAGCAGCTCACTGGAAAACTCGCAGCTCTCAGCCGCTTCATCAGCAGGCTAGGAGAATGCACGTTGCCTTTCTATTAACTGCTCAGGAAAGGAAGGAAATTCGAGTGGACGGAGGAAGCCCGCCAAGCATTCGCGGACCTGAAAAAGACACTCTGAACTCCACCAATCCTGGCGGTACCCAAGGAACGAGAGAAGCTATACCTCTACGTGGAAGCACGCAGCAGTGTAGTAAGCACGGTGCTCGTTGTCGAACGCGCAGAAGAAGGCAAGGTCCAGAGCATTCAGAGACCAATCTACTACCTCAGCATGCTCCTGACAAAATCCCAGCAGCGGTACCCGCACTATCAGAAGCTACTACTAGCCATCGTCATGACTTCAAGAAAGGTGTCCCAATACTTAGACGAGCACCCTATCACAATCGTGAGTAGCGCACCACTCGCTGACATACTAAACAACCCTGGAGCAACCGGGCGAGTCGCCGAGTGGAACATCGAGCTCAGCCCACGAGACCTGCAGTACAAGCACCCAACAGCCATCAAAGCCCAAGTACTCCCAGACTTTCTGGTTGAGTGGACGGAGGTTCGAACACCAGGCCCCCCAGACCTATCGAGCTCATGGTCAATGTTCTTTGATGGGTCCAAGAGACAACAAGGAGCTGGGGCAGGAGTTGTACTCATTTCCCCCAAAGGAACAAAACTGAAATACGTCCTCCAGATCAACTTCAGTCACGCTTCCAACAACGAAGCAGAATACGAGGCACTCCTACATGGCATGCGCATGGCCAAAACATGCGGAGCCACTCGCCTCATAATTTATGGGGACTCCAATCTCGTCGTCCAGCAGACGATGAGAAAGTGCAACGCAATAGCCGACAACATGGTGGCCTACCAAAATCTCTACAACGAACTCGAAGGAAATTTCGACGGTTGCGAGCTCAACTTCATCACCAGGGACAACAACACAGAAGCTGACGAGCTCGTGAACATCGGTTCGACCCGGGCGCCTGTCCCACCTGGCATTTTTCTCGAAAGCATCAACCGGAGATCCATCAAGGCGCAGGAAGCAACACCTAAAGTGGTCGTGGACGGCGAAGACGCACCAGAAATAGCGCAGGTGGCAGCAGCAACACCATCAGAAGAAACAAGCACCAGCGCATCCGACAGCACAGCCCTGACAGAGTTCGAAGGACCTGTTTGGACAAAACCGTTCCTCCGATTCCTAATCGAAGGCACGCTACCACAAGACGTGGCCAAAGCACGACGCATCAGCCGACGATCCAAGGCATTCACTGTGATCAACAGACAACTATATAAGCGCAGCATCACCCAGATACTCCAAAGGTGCATTGACGAAGAAGACGGCAAAGCCCTATTGCTAGAAATCCACGAAGGCACCTGCGGGCACCACGCGAGCAGTCGAGTGCTCGTGTCCAAAGCATTCCGAGCTGGATTCTACTGGCCCACATCCATGAAAAACGCAGAGGAAATCGTGCGACGTTGCGTCGCCTGTCAAAAATTCGCCAACAGGCCACACGCTCCCGCATCAGAGCTCAAGACCATACCACTATCCTGGCCGTTCGCCACCTGGGGACTCGACATGGTGGGCCCACTAAAGAAATCATCAAAGGGCGGAAGAACACACCTGCTCGTCGCAGTCGACAAGTTCAACAAGTGGATCAAAGCAGTACCCATCACCAGCTCTACAGCTCTCACAGCTGTCAACTCCATCAAATCGATCATCTTCAGATTCAGAGTGCCACACAACATCATCACGGACAACGGCACGAACTTCACGGTCGCAGAATTTCAGAACTTCTGCGAAGAACTGGGCATCAAAATCAATTATGCATCAGTCGCGCACCCGCAGTCCAACGGCCAGGTGGAAAAAGCAAACGGCCTTGTTTGTGGAGGAATCAAGAAACGACTCCTCGCACCACTCGAGCAAGTCGCCGGTAACTGGGTAGAAGAACTCCCCGCGGTCCTGTGGAGCTTACGAACCACGCCAAACACTGCGACCCAGTACACACCCTTCTTCATGGAGTACGGGGCAGAGGCAGTCCTACCACATGACCTCAAGTTCGGAGCACCCCGGGTCACCGGATACGAGGAAGAAGAAGCAGCAAAAGCATTACGAGACGACAACGATACGGCTGACGAAGCAAGAGACACAGCCCTGGAAAAATCAGAAGGGTACCAAGACAAGCTGCGTACCTACCAAAGCAGTCGACTGCGCACCAGAACCTTCAACAAAGGTGACCTAGCCCTACGACTAATACAAGAGAAGGTCCACAAACTTGCCCCCAATGGGAAGGACCATTCATAATCTCAGAAGTCATCGGAGGCGGCGCCTACAGACTGAAAAACCCAAAGACAGACGAGGACGTGGGCAACCCATGGAACGTAGCAAACTTGCGAATATTCTATCCATAGCCCCTATCGGTCAGACATGACTAGCAACTGATGTAAATCGCTTGACAGCAATAAAATAAATGTTGCCCAAATACTACCATCTCAAAGCACTCGGGGGTTGAAGAGGAAACTCCCCCCCGAGCAAATTCTATCGCACTCGCGATCTTAATCAAAGCACTCGGGGGTTGAAGAGGAAACTCCCCACCCACCCCCCGAGCAACTGCTATCGCACTCGCGATCTTAATCAAAGCACTCGGGGGATGAAGAGGAAACTCCCCCCCGAGCAACTGTTATCGCACTCGCGATCTTAATCGAAACACTCGGGGGATGAAGAGTAAACTCCCCCCGAGCAACTGTTATCGCACTCGCGATCTTAATCAACGCACTCGGGGGCTGAAGAGGAAACTCCCCACCGAGCAACTGCTATCGCACTCGCCATCGTAATCAAAGCACTCGGGGGCTAAAGAGGAAACTCCCCCCGAGCAACTGTTATCGCACTCGCGATCTTAATCGAAGCACTCGGGGGCTTAAGAATAAAAAACCCCTGAGCAACGCTATCGCCTACGCGACCTCCTTCACGAAGCACTCGGGGTCTCGAGCACAAATCCCACCCGAGAGACGACCATCAACACTCCCATGGCATCCAAACACTTTTGAAGAAACTTTGGAGGAAGCACAAGTTCATCTAGTCTTCACCCGATCGACAACGATCACCTAAAGACTCGGGGGCTACTCCCATCGGGAGCGCTGCCGCGCACCCGATAAAAGACAACAAAGGAAACAAAACTTTAGCCTACGCCTGACCCTTCGACTCAAGCGTAGCCTCGGGGGCTACTCCCATCGGGAGCGCTTTCGCGCACCTGATAAAACCCACAGTACCAAGTACAAGATGGACCCGAAGACAGTTCCCAGCCACAAAAGACTCGAACGTAACTCTTAGTTCCAAAAAGGATTCAAAGACAACTCCTGATGGTGAAGACACAATTTTTGGTGGCATAAAGGCTCAAATATACACAAAGGATAAAGCCCAGTTTACATCATAGATATCATCTTCAATAAAAAAAGGACTCAACTACATTTGGATAGAAGGAAACTCCTGTTACAAGAGGAAATCACCCAAGGAACTATGACTTCTACATGTGTGCCCATGAGGGGTAATCGACTCTAGTACAAGAGCATCATCACAGACAAAGTAGGGATGGAAGCAGCAGGCTCATGATGTCAATGACATAACAAAAGGTGAAGCTCGACTTATTTGGGGAGCCATTGGGGAAGCTGCTCCACCAGCTTCTTCTCCTGCTCCTCTATCTTCTTCTCCAGCTCCGCCCAAACTGCCGGCGAAGATGACGCCGCTGCCTCCATTTCTACAAGGTCGACTGCCGCGCTCATTTAACTGGTGGCTTGACATCAAGGTCTTCTTCAGAGGCAGAGGAGGAAGCAGTTGAAGACGGCTCACCACCACCACCAGAAGAGCCCCCGGAGGATGAAGCAGTCGAAGACGCAGGCGAAGGACTCCATGACTTCATGGAGCTGTCGCTGCTCGACTCCTGCCCATGCGGACCCATGCTATTGCCACTCGGATCGAATGCACGGACAATGACAGTGCTCTCACCGTCAAAGCGACAGCTGAGCATATCACCATCTCGCAAATTCAACCGCCGAGAAAACAAACCCCAACCAGAGCCAAGAAAAATCAAGCGAGAGCTATCAACCTCCAACTCAACATAAGAAGGAGATCGACAGCTCCCCTGAAGGTGGAGAAGCAAGCCATCCAAGCCACGTTCAGAGACAATGGCAGAAAAAGCAGAGGGAAGAAGGATGCGATTGGCACTTTGGCCACGAACACGCAAACTAAAATCATAACGCCAGAATCCCTCCTCCAAGGGAGAGGAGGAAGGCACTGGCACCGCACCATGACGACCTCCACGACATGAGCGTGGTGTGCGGCCACCACGGCCAAGACGACCACGGCCACGGCCAACACCTCGCCTAGGAACCATGAGCGGAAGAAGAGATGAAGAAAGAGGTGAAGCAGAAAGTTGGATAGAAGTGTGGAAAAGAAAGGCCTATTTATAGAACAAAAATCCTCGAAGCACAGAGAAGCCAAGATGACAACAGAAATTAATTCAAAGACCAACCGTCCCAGCCGTCTCGAACTCCAAGACGAAGATGCTTTCCCACGGGAAGCACTGTACGCAAGGCGCGTCAATTCGCGCGCGTTTCCAATGCACGTATGGGAAACTTAACCGGCGCCTACCGCACGCCACAAACGGCCATCATTATGACCGGTCCTCGAGACGTAACGGTTCACTGGCAGCGCATCACCGACAGCCATCAAACAGAGGCATCACTATCCCTGATGAGCGGCGAAGAAAACAAAACAGCAAGGCGTACTCAGTACGCCATCAAGGCCAACAGATTCCATCTTTTTAGATCTTTTCCCCAAGGAAGAAAAACATCTTACTCCCATCGGGAGCGTACATCATAAGAGTCCCGGGTGCTCCCTCACCTAAAGGCCAACCACGTGCTCGAGTGAACACTCGCACCAATGAGAGTCTCGGGTTCTCCCACAACCCGACACAAGACAAACAAAACACTCACCAGGACCATACGGTGCTACGAGTCCCAGGTGCTCCCTCACCTCAAGAGCCGAAAACGGCATTCGAGTGATTACTCGCAAAAAACCACCCGACTGAGCACTCCAAACAAAGCTCCTCGGGTGGATGAGTGAACAGATCGCTTGATGTTTTCTTCCAAGCGGGTGCAATGCTATAAGGCTCCGCGCCTCAAAAACACACATTCCAGGAACACGATACACTGTGCCCAGAATCCACGGAAGATTAGCCTGTAGGTAAGATCCCGCTGCGAAGTACGGCCGGGCTGGGACTTTCCTAAGAGCGATTTCACTCCCAACCATTCCCATGCGCAGAGCATGATAGATAAGCCGGGCAGACGCGCCTTAGGCTACACACATTACTAGCGGCAATTGAACACCGTAAGACCTGAAGCGGCCGGACTTTTGCTCGACACCAGTGTTCCAAGCTCACGTCGAGGGACGTGGGTTTGATTGGGCTACTGTGGTATTTTCCCTAGTGCAATTCACCAAGGCTCGACCCATCGACTCCTTGGGCCCTTTCAGCTTAGCATCCCTCGAAACAGGTTTTTTCATGGCCACCAGACTGCCAGCGACCCACGGATGAACCGTGCATATCAATGAACGACAAATGAATGTACTCGAGTCCCTGCGCGACTCTTCGAGTCCCCCAGGCACTTGGGGGCTACTGACGAGGGGGTGACCCCACGACTCCTACGGATGAGCCTACCTAGTGTCCATGAAGGCAGAAGGCCCATGAAGATACGGCCTCAGGCCCACTAGATGGCAGACGTAGAAGTCCTCGACTCACAAGGAAGGTGCGAAGACCTGCCGTATGGAGCAAGCTAGGGTTAGGAAGGTTTACCTGTACACGTAGATGAACTCCCCGAGACTTAGCCCGGTATATAAGGGCTAGGAGGGGCGACACCAAATACATCGAATCTTACCTGTAACCCTAGCCTTGAGCGCTCCAGCCTTGGCCTCCACTGTAATCGCATCTCCCCAATCAATAATATCGAGCAGGAGCGAGCCTCCCTGTTTGCCGACGAGCTATCGTCCAACCTGCGCCTCTCATGACTAACCCAGGGTCGCTGACCATGGGATTTGCCGTGGTTGATCCCCGTCAGTGTTTCTCTCCCAATCAATGAATGGTAGGATCCAACTTGTTATGAACAGCAAGCAAAAATTAAAAAAAAAATTAAAGAGCGGGACACTCTAATTTTAGCACATAAGATATGAAGTGATAAAAATATAGCATGGAGAAGGACGAACTGATGATTGTTGATGGAGAAGGGGATGCACAGGGGCATCCCCAAGCTTAGACGCTGGAGTCTCCTTGGATATTTTTTGGGGTGCATGGGGGAATCCCCAAGCTTGAGCGCTTGAGCGCTTGACACTCCTGAATCTTCTTTCATCATCTTTCTTCGCATACTTGAAAACTCCCTTCATACGAAACTCATCATAAGATGATTAGAGTGGTTAGTACCCATGATAAAATAGTTTTTCTCCATCGGAAATAAAGATATTCTTGAAGATCTACTGTTTCTCAAGATTTCCAATAAGTTTTTGCAAATAAAAAGAAAACTTAAGGTTTCGAAAACGATGAAAGCGCAAAACATGGCAGAATCTGTGAAAAACAGACCAACAGTTAGTAAATAAATTTTTTGGGGTACTTCTACAACTCAAATCAAAAAACTCGGAACAGACGGATGAAAGATAATTTTATAGAGCATGCTGTCAAAAACATTCAGATCAAAAATATGATCTGGTGATTTATGGATAATTTTTCCGTCAAGGGACATAATCTGTTTCTCGACAGCAAGTCACAAATTTTGAACTTTCTTGCAACCGGAGGATAAATTTGGCAGAAGGATTAAAAATAAAGATACAATGATGTTGGTATAGTAGTAACAAGCATCAAGACCACTAAAAGTGAAAGTAAAAACATCTTGGGTTCCCTCCCAACAAGCGCTTTGTTTTATGACTTTTAGCTAGGCATGATACAAGAAAATCAAGTTTTATCAATATCAATATAATAGCTTGCCCGTGTAACTGAGTCACAAGGTAACTTGATCTTCTTTCGAGGGAAGTGTTCCATTCCCTTTTTGAGGGGGAATTGGAATCTAATGGTCTCTTCTTTCATGTCAATGATAGCACCAACGGTGCGAAGAAAAGGGCGTCCCAAAATAATTGGACATGAGGGATGACACTCAATATCCATAATAAGAAAATCAACGCGAACATAATTATCATTGACAATAATAAGAATATCATCAATCCTTCCTAAAGGTTTCTTTACGGAAGAATCAACAAGACGAACACCAACAGAACATGTGTCAAAAGGTTTCAAATTGAGCATATCATACATTCTTTTGGGCATAACGGAGGCACTAGCTCCAACATCACATAAAGTAAAGCAAGAGAAATTGTTCAATTTAATTTTGATTATGGGATCCCAACCATCTTCTAGCTTCCTAGGGATGGAAGTCTCTAGCTGAAGCTTCTCCTCCCTAGCTTTGATAAGAGCATTGGTAATATGCTTGGTGAAGGCAATGTTAAGTATGCTAGTGTGGGTGTCTTTAGCCATTCTTTGCAAAAAGGTGATAACTTCGGAAAGACTACAATTTTCAAAATCAAGATCACTACCATTAACTAAAGTGGTGGTGATGTCATCTAAGCTCATTCTCCTGGTAGTCTCTATATTGATAGGATTTTCTTGTCCTCAATTTGAGGCATTAGCATCACCATTAATAGGTCTAATGGGACTATGGATGTGTTGGGTGCTAAATGTTTTGAGATCCTCAACAACTTGTATAGTGGAGATAGTAGTGTGTGTAGGAAGGATCTTAATTCTATCTTCCTGTTCCATTTCTCTAGCCCGTCTATCCTTAATCTTGGATAGCATTCTAATATTCTCATTAATTTGTACATGGATAGCATTCATGGGTGTAGTTTTTCTCTCCTCAAGAGGGGAGGTCCTAATTGTAAGAAATTCTACCTCATGAGCTACATTGTCAACCTGCAAAGAGAGACTATCTAGTTTTTCTAATTTCTCTTCTAAACTCTTGTTGAAGGCTTTTTGAGAAGTGATAAAGTCCTTAAGCATGCTTTATAATTCACAAGTGGAGTTTTTTGTGCTAGGAGAAGTGTTGTTGTTCCCATAGTCGTTGGATGGGAACGATTTAGGATTGCTACCAAAATTACTCCTATAAGCATTATTATTAAAGTTGTTCCTAGAGATAAAATTAACATCAACTTTCTCTTGAGCAACCAAATAATTCAAAGGAACATCATGAGGATCAATAGGAGCTTGCTTAGTAAGTAAATACATAATCATATCAACCTTTTGATTTAAGGAGGAGATATCCTCAACGGTGTTTACCTTCCTACCTGTTGGAGCTCTTTTGGTGTGCCATTGAGAGTAGTTTGTCATCATCTCATCCAATAGCTTTGTGGCAGCACCACGTGTAGTTGACATAAAAGTTCCTCCCGCAGCCGAGTCTAATAGATTCCGCGAGGTAAAGTTCAAACCTGCATAGTAAGTCTGGATAACCATCATAGTAGTCAAAGAACGTGTAGGGAAATTCTTAACAAGAGATTTCATGTGTTCCCAAGCTTGGGCAACGTGTTCATTATATAATTTCTTAAAATCCATAATATTACTTCTTAACTATATAATCTTCGAAGGGGGGTAGTACTTCCCAATAAAAGCATACTTGTACTTATCCAAAGAATCTATGATACTCCTAGGAAAGGATTGAAGCCACACTTTAGCTCCTCCTCTCAAGGAGAAAGGAAAAAATATTTAGTTGAACAATATCACCATCTGCTTCTTTATACTTTTGCATATCACACAGTTCAACAAAATTATTCAAGTGTAAAGCAGCAGCATCTCCGGCACCAGAGAATTGATATTTCATAACAATATTCAGTAAAGCAGGTTTAATTTCATAAGAAGGTGTTGAGGTGGCAAGTGGAGCAATAGGAGTGCTGATAAAGTCATTGTTGTTGTGACTAGTGAAGTCACACAACTTAGTGTTTTCACTGGAACCCATAGTGGTAGCAACAAGTAAGAACAAGGCAAACATTTTTTGTGTGGTTTTTGGTAAAGGACATTAGGATAAAAACTGAAAGGTAAACTAAAAAGAATAAAAAGCAAAGATAAAGGATAGTGTGCAACTCCCCTATCTTGAAGATTGGAGTCCCCGGCAACGGCGCCAGAAATTGTCTTGATGGCTGATACATGAGAGAGGATAGTGGCTTCTCGCCCTTCGTTGGTTACCCCAAGTGGAAGGTGAGATGCAGCGTAGTGGCAAGTTTCCCTCAGTGAAGACACCGAGGTTTATGTCTCTAGTACGACTCCGATAGCGACAAGTAGGTGGCAAGGAAACAATGGCACCGTTCGAGATTAAAGTTGCTTCCTTGACCTGGACCTGCACACGACACAAATAACTTTGATCCCAACGAAGTTCAGAGAGGTAGTTAATCTCTCCGGTCTTGTTGTTTACAAAGGATCAAACACAAGGGAAAATGATAATGGTGATTGCAACTGGAAAGTAAAAGTAGAAAATAAATTGAGCATGTAAACAGTGATGAGAATATAGACCGGGGTCCCGTGATGTTCACTAGTGATTTCTCTCTCCCAAAAGACGATAAAACTGCTATGCGAGGTAAACAAATCACAGTTGGGAATTTAGCAGGATTAAAAAGGCACCGCAATGCTAACTATGCTACAAAGAAAGGACGAGGCTCAAAAGCATGGGCGGTACGCCAAAATAAGTAGACCGAAATCCAACTGCATCTACTACTAATCATCCACTTTGAGATATCTATCCAGAACATCTCGCTAGTATTAAGTTGCGAGCCCTACCCAAAGTGCAAACCCAAATCAACAGACAACTGCATTAAAAGAACTTTGCTTAAAGTAAACAATCCTTGCAACCGTGTTTACAAGAACCGTTGTTTTCCCCCTTTTGGCAACAGTACATCCCCTAGACTCATGTTTCTATCACTCAAGCTAGTCATCAGGGGCACGAACCCACAATCGAGCATAACACTCCCTCTTGGATTCACTACCTACTACTTGGCCAAAGAAATAAACAACAACGGAGAACATGCAAGAACTACTCAAGTACATAAATATAAAAGATAAGAACCAAATATATTACTCGATCACAAACTGAACATAGTCTCATAATCCATCAGATCCCAGCAAACTCAGCATAGCAACAGCAGGAAATTAAATATGTTCCTCGATCATGTAGGGAAGCTCACGAGGTCTAATCCATGAAGAAGAAAGAGGGGAGGAAAACATCACATAGCTACTGATCCCGGACCGATGGTCCAAGGTAGACTACTCACGGATCATCCGGGAAGCGTCCATGGTGGAGGAGAGGCTCCCGGAGGTCAATCCTCCCTCCAACAGGATGCCGGGAAGAGGCCTACTGGCACTCCCGATCTTGGAAGCATGGCGGCGGCGGAACAGAGGCGAGATCGCGAAAAAGGGTTCTGTCCTTAGAGGTTTCGCGTCATGGAAAATATATAGGTGAGGGGGGCAGCCAGGGGAGCCAACAGGGGTCCAGACGGCCCCCTTGTGTGGCCCGACCCTAGGGCGCGCTTGGTGGGCACCTGGGGCCCTGGTGGGTTTCCTCTAGCGCCTCCTAGGTGTTTCCGGAAGATTCCGGTACGCTGATTTTTTATCTGATTTTTCCCAAATTTTTGGAGCACTTTTAATATGGGGAAACCTGAAATAGAAAAACATCAGAAAACAGGAACTGGTACTGTGGTGCACTGAGTTAATAAGTTAGTCCAAATATGATCAAAAGTTTTTGAAAGTGTATCTAGATCATAGCAATATCACACAAAACATGCATGGAGCAAGCAGAAATTATAGATACGTTTGGGACATATCAATGGCTTCTCGCCCCTCGTTGGTTACCCTAAGTGGAAGGTTGAGATGTAGCCTGGCAGCAAGTTTCCCTCGGTGAAGATCCCAAGGTTTATGTCTCCGGCAGACTCCGAATTCTTCAAGTAGGTGGCAAGGAAAAAATGGTGCCCTTTACAACCAAGGTTACTTACTTGACCTGGACCTACACACACAACAAATAGTTTTTCTCCCAATGAGTAGAGAGAGGTTGTGAATCTCTCCGGCCTTGTTGTTTACAAATGATTAAACGCAAGGGGATAATGATAGTGGTGATAATTGCAACAGAAAGTAAAAGCAGTAAATAAAGTGGATGTGTAAACAGTGGTGGAAATATGGACCAGGGTCCCATGATGTTCACTAGTGATGCTCTCTCCCAAAAGACGATAAAAAGGCTAAGCTGGGTGAACAAATTACAGCTGGGCAATTGACAGAATTATAAATGCAACGCAATGCTAATTATGCTACTAGAAAGTTAGAGGCTCAAAAGTATGGGCACCACGCCAAGACAAGTAGACCGAAATCCATCTGCGTCAACTCACTAATCATCCACCTTAAGATATCTATCCAGAACATCTCGCTTGTATTAAGTTGCGAGTCCCACCCAAAGTGTAAACTCAAAGCAATAGACAACTGCATTAACAAACTTTGCGTAAGGTAAACAATCCTTGCAACCGCGGTTACAAGCACCGTTGTTTTCTCCGTGGTGGCAACAACACATCCCCTAGTCTCATGTTTCTATCACTCAAGCTAGACATCTATAACATCCCAATTTTCTAAATTCGGTTGTTAATAGATCGTCATATGCATGTCATGCTGTAGTTTTTCATTATTTGGACTTCACGAATATTTTAAACATTTTTCAACTTAAGGCAATTTTATTGGAGAGGATATAATATGACTTATCCCCATTTTAAATAAGGTTGAAAAGTGTTGAAAATATTTTTGGGTGTTTATAAACTGTGTCATAGGAATTATAAATGACTTAAATTTATTTTTGGGATTTTTTATAATATTTATACGGAGTTTATTGCATAAAAGGCATTTATGAAAATTGCATAATGGCTGAAATAATAATGTCGGCAAAAACAAATATTTTTATTATTTTATTTTATTTTATTGTTGTGACATTTTTAAAATTCATATTTTCTTCTTTAAAAATGTTCTCCGTAGTCGGTTGACCAAATAATATAAAAAAACGGGTTTTTGTTTTGGGCCTTCCAGCGGCCGCGTGCATTCGGGTCCGATTCGGACTCAGGAAAAAAGAAAAAAATATATTTTTCCAGGCCTATATATAATTTTTGATTTTCCCGATGTTTTTTTTGGAAACCCTAATCTCGCCGCGGGACCCGCCGAGAGGAGCAAGCCGCCGCCGCCGAGTGCCTCGCCGCCGCCTCCCCGCCGCCTTGCGCGCGCGCCGCAGCCACCGCCGCCGGCCGCCGCCGCTCCACCGGGTAGGGACACGCCGGGCCGCTCCCGACCGTCGGATCCCGTGATGGATGGCCCGGATCGGATCTGGAGTTTCTCCAGATCTGAATCTGTTTTTTTAGTTTTTTTAGGGTTTGTGGTTTATTCCGGTTAACCGCGGTTTCGTTATACAGCAAACGCTCGCCGGACCATTCGCCGGAGTGGACGGTGTTCGCTCCGTAGCCGAGGACCTGTTCGCGGCAGAGAAGTTATTTTAATTGCGATTATGCCCTTTTTCACAGATTTCACCCTAGAACCGTTTTGGCTATATCTTTTAAACCATAGCTCAGTTTTAGTTAATTCTTTTTGCGTTGCGACCGTTACAAAAAATCCTATCCATTAGACCTAAGTTTTCAAAAAACTTCTGTTTTCAAATTTGAATTTGTAGATTTAAATTCAAACTTCCGATGGCCATATCTTTTATACGGTGTATCCGTTTTCGCCGATTCCAGTTGCGTTGGGATCGTGGTGACTTGTAGTTATCGTTTAGCTACTGTTTAGTTGGTTTTCTTGCTGTTCATTTGGTTTTTTTTACTGTTGCATTGTTAATGTGTTATATGGTGTATTGAATGCTTTATTGTTTGATCTTGTAGACTGTCCGGAGTGCAACGCTTCGTTCTGTGAAGAGTGTGATCGTCAGGAGCAGGATCAAGGCAAGTCATACATTTACCATTTCACAACCTATATTTTTACTTATGCATGTAGAAAATATCACCCTATGCATGTGTAGAAATGCTACCATATTTATTGTTGCAAACCTGGTATGGTAGCCATATGATCTTATCTTGTTTGCTTAGACAACCTAGCACGTGTTTGTTATAGATATTTCTATGCTTGTAGACGGGGATTGGTTTGAGAATTCATTGAGCTATGTAAGGATTTTAATGACTTGTCTAGAAAACATTAATTAGAATACACCTCTGGACGGGAAGGGAGTGCTTCCTGGGGGCTCGTACCTTATCTAAGGCGAGACCAGGTTGTACCCCTAATGGTTGTGAATGGTTTAGAGGGAAGGCATCATGGGGTCGTGCACCATATCTAAGGCAATTCGCCCATGAGAGTGCACCCTAAGTGGGCGTCGTCCAGTCTCAAAAGATCCGACGGACTTAGTGACTAGTAGCTTCCTTGTACGACCACTGGCTATATGGGTTCTAGCTTAGTCGAGTAGGTTGTAGGGAGCCTGGCCCTGGTAGCTAGCTGATGTAGATATGATAGGTGTACCGGCTACCAAAGGGTGGAGGTGACCTCTTCTGAAGACTTCGTCTCAATCTTCGGGTTGGGTCCAGTGGGAAAAGCGTACAGACCTCTGCAGAGCGTACAAACTGATCATGATTAGCCGTGTCCCCGGTTATGGACAACTTTGAACAACTAGGCATTACTATTGTTGGATGGTCTTTACAGATGAAACACTTTAATAAAACTTTATTGGGAAAGATTTAATAAAGGGTATGGGTTGGGACTGGTGTAGCTCAGTTCAACCTTATGTAGTAAGTTAAATTAAAATTTTGATTAGGTAGACTGGGAAAAATCAGCTTTCTGCAAAATAAAACCATAAGCCTTTCCTTTGACTTACCTTGCATGTAGCGATAGGTCTGTTATATCCTTTTCCGTGTGACTTGCCGTACAAATCAGATGTACTGACCCGTTGTCGGGCTGTAACCTTCGGTGTTGCAGGTTTTTCGGACGACCAGTAAGGTGCGTTTAGGGTCGCGGGTCTTCACTCAGCATGTTCGCTTGTGGATGTTTATGGGACTCCTCGTTATTTGCTTTTTATTCCGCTATATTTATGTTGAATAAGCTAGCCTTGAGCTATGCAACTTTTTATTTATATTTTTCTAGATCATACGTTGTAATAATGATGCACTTGTACTTTGATATACATCTATGATACTGTGTGTGCCAGCGAGTTCGATCCAGGGACTGGCACTTGATCACAGAGACTTCAATTCTATGTGAATTGGGTCATTACAACATCGGGGGGCATGAACCCACAATCAAGCATAAAGGCTCCCTCTTGTAGTTATTATCTACTACTTGGCCAAAGCAATAAAAAGTAACGGAGAACATGCAAGAATTACTCAAGAACAAAATATAAAAGGTAAACCAAATATATAACTCATCACGATCTGAACATCATCTCATAATCCATCGGATCTTAGCAAACACGGCATAACAACAACAGGAAAATTACATAAGTGGATTGATCATGTAGGGCAGCTCACAAGGACTAAGAATCGAAGCACAAGATTGGAGAGAAAACATCACATAGCTAATGGTCATGGAACCATGATCCAAGGGGGACTACTCACGGCACACCCGGGAAGCGTCCATGGTGGTGGAGAAGCTCCCGGAGGTCAATCCTCCCTCCGACAGGGTGCCGGGAAGAGGTCTTCTGGTGCTCCCGATCTTAGAAGCGCGGCGGTTGCGGAAAAAAGAGGAAATTCATGATGCGGGGTTCTTCTCGAGGGTTTTCGGAGCGAGGAGGTAATATAGGCCAAAGGGGGGCACAAGGGGGTGTCCCCACCTCCCAAGCGCCTTGGTGGCGCGACTAGGGGTGGGGTCGCGCCACCTGGCCGCTTGGGAGGGGGGTGGCCCCCCTCCAGCTCCCCTTTGGTGATTCTGAAAGCTTCTGTCGTGCTGATTTTTATCTTATATTTCTGGAATTTTTTGAGCTCTGAAAATTGGGGTAAAAACCTGTAACTTATAGACATCAACAGACATAAATTAGCACTGGGTGCACTAAGTTAGTAGGTTAGTCCAAATATGTGTAAGATGATATAAAAGTATAGAAAAACAAGTAACAATATCACATAAAAAGGCATGGAACAAGTAGAAATTATAGATACGTTTGGGATATATCAGTCTCTCTCAAGCAACCCTGCAATTAAGAAACAAGAAATCTCTTTTGTCCCCAACACACCGAATCCAATGGTAAATTTTATAGATGCACTAGTTCGGCGAAGACATGGTAAAATATGGGTGATAGGTGTGGCAAAGTAAGATAATAGAAATATGTAATAAAAATTACTGCGAGCAAACAAGTAGTAAACGTGAGCATAAACGCTATTGCAATGGTGAGAAACAAGGCCTGGGATTCATACTTTCACTAGTGGAAAGTCCCAACAACATTAACATAGTTAGATCACATGATATTTCCACTAAAACATGCAATGGAGACGTACTCGGAGGTCATTTCTTTGTGATCAAGAGAGGAAAAGAATTATGTAGGGCTACAAAAGAACACCTCAGAGTGCGTAGTTCTCATCTATGGATTTACCAATGTCAGCGCGGCCAGAGAGTACCACAATCACCACAATATATCTCAAGGATAGTCAAAGACAAGCACCAAGAGACTCTCAATCTTCAATCAATTCACAGTAGAAGAAATCACTCATGAAAATATTCTTCTAATCTAGGTCCAATAGACCGCTATCACCTAAGTCTCAGAGATTATACTAGATATAGACAAGTGAGTACATCAAATCCAATACATAGAACAAGGGGAAACATCATGGGATCACCCTAGATTAACATAGCCTATGATCAAAATCAAGATCACATAATGGGAGAGAGAATTAACCACATAGCTACTATAGAAGACCTCATCCCCAAAGTGGAACTACTCCCGCATCATCATCATGAGGAAGCAACGTCGATGGAGGTGAATCCGGGGCACTTCCCCATCCCGGCAGGGTGCTGGAGCAGGAATTCTGGTCCCCCAAAACTTGTTGGGGATGGAGCTGGAGATCAGAATCTCTTCTGGAAAAAGGAGTTGCGGAATTAGGGTTTCCTCCTCAGGGGAAAAAATAGGGCCAAAGGGGGTCTCGAGGGGAGACCCCACCTAACCAGGCACTACAAGAAATATGCCCATACATGACGTTCTCTACATGGTCGTGGATGAATTCGTCATAAATCTATGACGATTTCATACAAGATGGTCGCAAACCGTCTGAGGGGGGTCAAATCCCTATAAAGTTACGACGATGTGAGTCAAACAAGTCATAATCGCATAAGATGAAATCGTCATAAACTGGTCCGCACAGTTTACGAAGTTATTTTTAGTCAATTACGACAGATTCAGATCATCATAACATTTACGATGATTATAATAACATTGTAACCCGTTCTAACTATGCTTACATGTCATTCGTGGGGTTCATTCGATCCCACCTCATCCATCTATTGAGCATTCATTGCTATATGTGTTACTCTTGACAAACTTTTGGTGGATCTATGATGAAATAGCTACTTGTTTTTCTATAAATGATTTCTGGGAACAATTCCAAGCAAACTATCCACCACATGTAGTTTAAATTTGACCCTGTTCCAACTGAATCGGCGAAATTTTGTATTTTTTATGAGAGGTGTATGAAAAATATTGAACATGCAACTATTTGGTCAATTGTACATAAAACGTTGTCTAATATTTTTTGAAAAATGGGTTAGTACAATTTTGCAACAAATATTTGATAGGTTCTTAAAAAAAGTCAATAATGATGACCACTAAAACTTAGCATTAATTAAAATAATTAAAAATTAATTATTGCTTCAATAATTAATTCAGAAATAAATAAATAAAAATACCTCTATAGCAGAAAGTATTTATTGAAAAAATAAAAAATGAAACAGATAATGAATTATTATGATAATAGTAATAATAGTATTAAACTAAATAAAAGTTCAATAAAAACCCAAACAAATTAGGATAATTATTATATAATATTTAATTTTTCTGATGAGATTTAAATTTAAAAGTTAAATTTCATTTTGAATTAAAAATCGAAAATAATATGAAGAAATAACAAAAAACATAAGAAAATAAAATCTAGCATTACCTATATTGGGCAGAATCCCACTATAGTCTGCTCCTAAACCACACCCCGTCTCTTCAGGGGAGGCCCACTTTTAGGCCCCACGGTCAATGACATTGGCTGGCTAACCCCTAAGTAAAAAAATAATTCATTGGATTTTTAATATATAAAAAATTCCGAAAATGTAATAAACTTTGAAATTGAATATCTTTTAAACCATAATTCATATAAAAGTTATTTATATATGAATAATCATCAAAAAATATGCTCTATCCAATTAAATCAGATTTTTTTTGTCTTTTTGATGAGAGTTGTATGAAAAACATTTTACATGCGAGCATTTGGTCAGTTGTACATACAATGTTGTCTAATATTTTTTAATTGGTTTGGTCTAGTTTTGCAACAAAGATTTGGTAGGTTTTTCATCGAAAATAGCCAATAATGATAACCATTAAAACTTAGCATTAATTCAAAAAATACTAAATACATTATTGCTTGTGGAATTAATTATTATTTCAATACATAAAGATACCTCTATAATAGAAGGTATTTAATGAAATAATAAAAGTGAAAATAATAATTAATTAATATTCAAATTATAGTAATTACACCGAAAGCCTTATATTTCTGAAAAAGATGGTCTAGTTTTGTTTAATTTTGTGTAATTTTGAATGGTCTAAGAAGACAAGATATTGAGCATATGCTCTCTGAATTTAACTATATGTGTCATTTCATTGTTTGGGAGAGAAATCATTATGTTCCACCCAGGCAAAATGTCCCTTTCCCTGAATCTATATTTATTCCTGGAGCCAGGTACTCAATCCCTCAGGGAAGGGTCACAACAACAATGTCAAGAGGAAGGGCGAGAAGAAATAGAGCAGCAACATCTAGTAAAGTTGAAGGAGATGCACCAGGAAGAAGTAGTCAAGCAATAGGAAGAACTGCAAATAGAGCTAGAGGACGAGGTGCTGCTACTAACACATTTAGAGGCAGAGGAGTTGCAACAAATAGAGCAAGAGGATGTGTTGCCACTGTGACGGGAGAAGGAAGAGGAGAAGGCCAAGGCTTCTACAATATGATTTTTCGAGATGATGGAGCTCAAACCAGAGAAGCGGCACATTTCATTCCAGCAGAGGAAGTGTCTATTACACAGAATGCACCACCGTTCAATGATTTTCCTGATGATTTTCTATTTTCATGAATGAAGTAGATTAAATTTTCAATGGTTTTGTTAATCAAAATGAATAAGTGGTGTTCAGACGGGTCATGTGGAACTAGATGGTCCTTTATTTCTTTTCTAGTGAACTACTTGCATTTTTCTGTTCTTTCTTTGTTATGTCCTGCACTGAAAATTTGTGTGCTTCAAAATCAATATTTTGTTCCCTCTTTCCGTGTATTTTTATCATACGAAAAATATATTGTGTGCCTGCTGCAGCGCCTAATGCCGCTCGTCGCTGCCAACGACCCAACCTATGATGAACTAGATGTGAGAAAGGAACTATCTCTGTGATGTGGGAATTAAATCTTTTTTTATGTGCTCAAAGATATGCTCTTTCAGTGTTAAACACGTTACTGGGAAAATATGTTCTAGCCATGTAAAATAGAGAAAATTCCTTATATAACACTGTTTTAAATATTGTTTCCTTATTTAACACTAGATTGTTTCTTCTTCCTTGTCTAACACTATGTGTATAATTTTGTTCCCTTTCTAACACTTCCGTCAATTCTGTTAGCTTACACCGTTAAAACATACATGGACTCTTGTCAAAAAAAATCCAGCTGGACAAAAATGCCCCTATTCATAAGCAAGAGAAAAAAGGGAAAAAATCAGAACTATCGAACCGGTCATCCTCTTTTATCCCCGACCCGCTTTCTTCCCCTTTCTCCAACCCTAGGGGCGGCCCCCTAAAAAACCTAGGGGCGGCGGCTAAGGACCTGCTAGCAGCGGCGGCGACGATGCCTCAGCGTTATGGATGGCGGCGGTGCTGCGATGGGGAAGGTGCTGCAGAGGATGGACAGAGCGCTGGTACGGAGGGGGTCCAACCTTGGCGCTGCTGTGCATCCGTCCATGGTGATTCCTTGGCGACGGCGGGGATGCGGAGGGGGTGGTCCAGCGCGCAGTATCGGTTGCGTAGGGGCCAGTCCAGCGGGCGGCTGTTGAGAGGCCGGTCCAGCGTGCTGCAGCGGATGCGGAGTCCACGGAATCCGATATATTCGGTGGGCTAAAACATCGTGTGGATAATTCGGAATGCTCGCTTCAGCACACTTGTTTTTAACAAAGTTGTTCAAAAAAATCATAGTTGCTTCCTAAGAAAATGGGTTTCATCCTTTCAGTGATTTAGCTTACAGGGATATTTTCCGTTCCCATTTATAAACATGGTGTTGATTATTGGTTGGTGTGCTTCTTGTTCTATACTGTACTTGCTGAGTATTTTCATACTCACCCTTGTGTTTATTTGGTTTTCAGGTACTAATAAGTTGCCTACACGCGAGAGGGAGTAGTATCACTACATCACTCATATCACATACCTCCATATAATAATATTTAGACAAGACTCACATTTTTTCCTACTAGTTGTAGCTAATACTCTTTTTCTTGGCGTGAACCTTTGATTGCTTTGGCCGATTTAGTTTATTTCTTGGAGAACTAGAGATGTTTATACATCCTCTAGATATTGTGTCACATATACCATGCGTTCTTTGCAAAATATGTCTATTTGCTTGTTGAGGATGCCCGTATAAACAAGAGAAACTCTGTCCAAATTTCTAATCATAAGTCTTGATAGTTTTACTGTAGTGTGGTGGCGCCATCAGGTTTGGTTGAAATCTGGGGTGTTACAATATCAAGGAATACTTGCATTCCTACTTTGTGCCAATGTTGTGGCGGAAGTTGCCGGTTCTTGTGATGTTACCTGAATGTTGACATACTAACTATATATGAATTGTTTTTTGATGGTGCAGATTCTTCTGACGACCAGTGATTTAGACGAGTGCAACTTTTGGCTCTCATCATTGAAGTGTATGATTAAGACAAGGCAAAGCTTCAGAGGGTACATAAATCTGCGTGGCGTTGTGGCGCAACTAGTTCTCACAGAAGATAAACAAAACATGGAGAATGCATGAACTGGAGTAGTCCTCAAGTTGAGGCCGCCTGCTCTCTGCTGCAGAAGAACGACATACCCCTGCCTGGCGGTAACAAGAGCTTATTCTCATTTACTTGGTACTGCTTTCAAAGGAATTTAATTTTTCCTGATACTTATACGTTTGCTTGGTTCAATATGCCTACTGATCCCCACCTCGCTCGTTGTCCCGTAGATCCGAAGGAGCCCATGTGCCTACCTTTGCTGGACTGCACCAACTCTTTCCATGTTGATGCATTCCCGCGCTGCAACCGTACCAACGCTGCCTTTTGTCGATTATGTAAGTCTTACATCAGTTGTTGATTAGATCGCCCCCCTGCATATATTTGGTGGTCATATTTAGACCTGCAGCTAGATCTGGACAGTAATTTAGCTAATTCATGTTAATAGTTTCTATCAACACAGTAAACAAAAATGTCTATCAGATCTTGCTTTATAAATTGAAAGTACAATTTAAGATATTGTTCCTGGTGAAAAGAGGAAGGTAATTTACATTCAGTACTTGATATTTGTTTTTTGTAGTGCTGCGGTTAGCAGGGAATGCTAGAGCCAGATCTGGGTCTTTTGTTTATCCCAACTATGGAATTTACTTTTGCTTTATGATTGCTCATACATCAGGTTTTTGTGTGAATGTTTGATTGCTTACTTTCATTTGAGTGAGGTTTTTATTCAGGGATAAGATGAACCAGCTCGTTATTTGTTTGGATACATGTTTTTTTCTACAGAAATTTGGTGGTTCCTTGCAGAATAAATCAGTAAGCAGTATATATATATCATACATGTATCCATTTGTAGTTTTTTTCCTATATAGTATATTACCATACACGTGAAATGGTTTATATTATATAATGCAAAAAAAATCCACCTTTGCTGGATCCACCTTAACTGTGATTTTATACAGTTCTTCTGCTTATTACATGATTTTATTTATTCATAGACCCAGAGGTGACATGGTGCTTACTTGTGCTGGAGCGCATCAACCCTGGCAATGTCACTGTGTTGGTAGTTTTGGGTTCACCGCAGCGGAGCATCCTTCTCTGAATTAGATAAGTATTCGGTTTAACCAATACTATTCCTTTGTTACTTGGTTGATAGGCCGTGGTGCCATGAGATTATTCGGTGATCTGGAAGCTTTGGTCTGAGTAGCTTTGTTTTAGGATTTGTGATTTTACTTTATGGTCAGCCATGTATACTTTCCTTCCTATTTGGAGTCTAATGCAAGTGATAATGATCTCTGAGTAATTAGTAAAGAACATACATTTTCTTATGGATCATATGCTAATTAATAGGGGTAGTGAGATCTGCACTCTCATAGTGTTGCATGCGATCTGATCAATTGTATGCCTTTTTTTTCTATAGAAACTAGCTATCTTGTTCCAAATTACTAGAATAGACATATCATTGGCCTGTGTAGTACACCATCGGGTTATGAAATTATTGCAATAGTTCTTAGATGAGAACTTTGTATGTGCTTTATTCTAATTGATTTATTCAACCTGCAGGACTACGCAGGCTAAACCAGCTCCTCTGCGCGTTCCAGGACAGCTTCTAACCAAAGAGGAGCATGGCGAGCAGGAGGTGTTGGGTGTGGCAAGCTGCTGGATTGTATTAGATTGTAAAGATGTGATGGGTGTGGCAAGCTACTGGGTTGTAATATGTTATAAAGATTGCAATAGGCTAATTTACTGTTATTTTGGATGAAGGTCATGTGTTAACTTTGTCCTATTTCAAATTTATTTGAAAACGTGTGAAATGAAACCATATCAGTTGGCTTGTTTATAAAATAATCTTGCAAATTTGAATATTTTTAATGAGTGGGACCACTTTATGGGATGAACTTGATAAGTGGACTCATCTGACTGGTGGGACCCATATCAAAAGATAATGTTGAAAAAAAGTTGCTGAATTCAAAAATGAAAAAGGACAAAAAATTGAACCGGACCAAATTTATCTCACTACTAGGGAATACCCTTTTAGTGGCGTCCTTTTTAGGGCTTTAGTGGCGCATTACGGACTCGCCACTAACCACAAGCCACTAATAAGGGCTTAGAGGTGGCGCATCTCAGAATGCGCCACCTATAAGCTCTTAGGAGTGGCGCATTCTGAAATGTGCCACGCCTAAGGGTCCTTAGGGGTGGCGCATTCCTAATGCGCCACTAAATACAGACATAATGCGCCACTAAATTGGTTACAGAAAACAAAACAAAAATTAAAGAAAAGAATAAAACAGTACAGAATTACAAACATTACAGTTATTTTTACCATATTACAGAAATTCAAAAGACAATATTACAATGAGCCCAACAATTATTGATACAAAAGAACTGCATTATAATTCTTATTACAAAGATTTACAAGAGATTACATCCATCATCGTCTAAGATTTAGAGGCCAACAAGATTCACAAGATTACATCCATCACAATATTACAATGAGCCCAACAATTATTGAAAACAGAAAGCTACTTTCTTCATCATCTCTTGTTTGCTCTTCAACCTGCACAAAACAACGATTTTAGAGGTCGCATCCATGAATTCATAGTAAAGAACAACAACGCAATATAGCATCTATTCTTATCAACAACATAAAGCAAGTCGATCAATGGCCAGGAGCATGCACATATGCATAAAAATGCATATGCAGTCACCTTTATACATAAAGATCACCAAGAGTATTTGACACTACCATCGTCTACTACACAAAGAGTACATCCAAATTACATGTAGGGCACACATTCATCAAACGACTACCATATATAACATAAATTGGTCACATCTTCTGACTCGGCTCGGGGAATGGGCGACATCCTTCTTTCGTCATGAAAGGCCTTGTGTCACGCAAGGCCTTTAGGAGGACTTCTATCTCCCCATTGGATGGTGCAATGCTGGAGTGGAAGATCGTCCCCCTCATTTGTACTTCATGACGAATGATAGTCGCCATCTGCGCTTGGATGTGAAAGAACTCCTCCTTAATATTTGCGTCGGCGATTTCCGCCTTCCTTTCGGCCCACGCTCTGAGATGACTTAGCAGCGTAAGGTTGCGGTGTTCCTGTATAATCGCCCTCATGTGATGAAGGGCATAGTACGCATCCCTCACACTGCCAGCCGACTGCTTGACACACGGGAACTGCGTTACGTGGCTGAACACGTTCATGTCAGGCTGATTCTTCCTGAACTTGTGCTTCACCATCTTGCCTCCGTCTTTTATGTAGCCGGCGAGAGCATCATCCAAAACTCTCATGATATACTTGTAATCTTTCTTCTTCACACTCCCCGAGTCTAAATACACGACATGCGAGTGTTGCGGTGAAAAGCAGATGAGCACGCAGTCTTGATCCTCACTGCATAATTAAAACAATCCAAAAAGAATGTTGGAAGAGGACAATGGAAAGCTAAGAAAGCATATATGCTACGGCGGCGAGCGAATGACTTACTTGGGAGAGTAGGTCATAAGAAATGAATCCTTGCCGGCGTTCTGTAGCATGAAGTCTGTGATGTACCCTGCCGCAAGAGTCGCGTCCCCTTCGTCCATCAAGATGCTTTCACACATGTAGAAGGGGTCCAATATCGCGATGCTCGGGGTCTTATCTCTCCTGATACTCATAGAAAGGTTGAGCGAGAATAGACGGATAAGGCTATGGTCCAACCGCTTGAGATGGTACAAATTGAAGATCTCCGAAAACCGCAGGATTATCATATCCGCGGGGATAGTGTTGATGAAGCCCATGTTGAGTGGCACCTTGGCGATGAAAACCGGGTACGAGGGATTCTCTTCTTGAAGAAGAATCTTCTCTAATGCCATAATACCTTGATGCACACTCTGCATATCCGAAGTAGCAAGGTCGAGCATGTCCTTAGGTAGCATCGCCCTACCCTCCACATGAATTTCAAACGAGAGATCCTTGGGTCTTGGTGGCCCGTCCTGAGCCCGGATCGGCATCGAAGGTTGGATGCTCGAAGTGATGCTCTTCTTTCTGTTCCGTCCCTTCTTCTTTTCTGATTTCGAGCAGTCACCAGCCTTTATCTGCTCAGTGGCCGCCTTATGGAGCGTGGACGGGCTGAGAATAGATCTCCTTGTGGCATCTTCTTGAGGCTCGGTGAAGGCGCAAGCTGCTGGAGACATCTCCTAAGAAGCAGCGAAGAGACGCGTGGAGCAAGCAGGCTTCGCCGCAGGATCAGCTGGTCCGCGAGCTTCCTCGTCATGCTGATAGGCTCCTTCAGCATGAGGCATGATTAAGTTATCAGCATCATACAAAGTATTGATGAACTGGTCGGCGTTGATATAATCATCAAGATCATCGTCTTCTTGTTGTGCGCCGATGGGATCATGTGGCGCCGACACGATGACTAGCGGTGTTGTCCTAGGTGTGGTGCCCCTTTCCCCCGTCATTAAACGCATTTGGGTCTTCGACCATAGGCATATTTGGCCGAAACTGTCACTGAGGACTGTCGGCTCGTCCTCATCGTATTCAGGGGGTTGATGGGAGGTTCAACTCTCTCGTAGCCCGAAATCACGAGAGAGATTTGAACCCTATGCATCTCCGGTGCCATCGGCATATTGTGCATGATTCTATTTTGTGGTTGAATGATTTTACCTTTGGCAACATCCTTCAACTCGCCGTCCATGACTTGTAATAGAATGCATGGAGTGTCCTCCTGCGAAAGAGATATATGCATGTAGGTCATCAGAGAGATTCCACTAAAAAAGGCAAGGAGATGAAGTCCTCGTTTGAGTTGGAGACGCTTATAGTTACCTTGAGGGCGTCAAGGTCGGCCAATGAAGAGACCCCGCCGATGACGGCGGGCATGCAAGAGATGGAGGGCGCGCTACCTCCCGTGGCGTCGGTTGCCCTATTTGCGCTGTCGCCGGGTTTATTAAGGTTATGCCTCGGTTGCTCGATAATGGCTGGAGGAGTTATCATCACGTCCGGCGCCGCCGCCGCGATGTTGGCGGCTGGAGTCACCAATATGCCGGGAGTCGGTGCGGGAGCCACCATTACGGCGGGAGTCGGGACTGCAGGCGTCGCGGTGCCCGAGTTGCTGCCGACCATGCTGGGGACCGGTATGGGCCCTTGTCCACCACGCGCTTGCCAATTTGCGAGTGACTACATCATATCTGGAAGGAGAGCGTTCATCGTCTTCGCCACTTCGTCCTGGACAAGCTGCAGAAGCATGTTCACCTTCTCCTCGAGTCCACGAACATAAGCGGCGTCTTCTTCGGTCCTTCTCGCCTTGCGCCCCCTCGAACCGAACTTCTCCGCCGGTTTTCCATAGTATTCTGACCAATTTAGGTCCGTACCAAAGCCGACCACACGGCCGGCTAACGATGTCTTCGCCGTCACGTCGTCAACCTTCTTGACCTTGTTCAATGCCCTGTTAAAGGTGTTGTCCCACTGGCCGGCCGGCTTAACCGACGATTCCTGCGATGAGGCGATTTTCATTTCCTCTTGCTGTAGAAAGAATGTGAAACATTAAGAAATTGTGAACTTCACTGGAGAATTCAATCGACAAGGTCGCGTGGTAAACTACTTACCACGACAGTCGTAAACTGCTGAATCTTAGGATCGATAACTATTTTCGAGGTTGCTTTGTCCTTATAGCTCCGGGCCCTCACAAAGAATTCGGTCTGTGGATCATATTTGTATGGCTTGAAGGGGTTAGGTATGCCCGCGGCGGCGTACTCGGCATCCTCCTTGTCCCATTTAGGCTTGGAACTTCTGTAACAACCGACTCCGAGATGGTGGTTACCTATGACCTGCGACCGCATGGCCTTGCCCTTTGCACTTGCGGCCTTGGCTTGCTCGGACTCACACCTAGCCTTGAAAAGGTTGTAGGTAGCTTCGTCGATCAACGACTCTTTCTCCTTGAGCTCCTCCTAGGTTTTGTTCTTTTTAATAATTGCCCTCTTCACCCGGGTTTTCCAACTGGACAAGGCCTTGCTCATCTTCCTGAGGGCCAATGTGTTTACTTTGTTCCCTTTGATTTTGGTCTTATCGTACGGCTCCGGAAAATTGTATCGTCCGTTCAGCTTGTTGATAAGAAGCTGACAATAATGAATATTCTCACGACTCCCGAGGTTAATCGTGGTGATCGGCACGGTGTTGCGGACGATCGCCGCGACTTGACGGCCGTACCCTTCAGAAAAACGTTCAGGCTTTTTAGGAATCCCGACGGCGGTCACAACAGTAAACTCTTGCCTGATGGCGCCGACCTTGGTCGGTTTCTGATTCCTATTCTTCGACTGGGTACCATATGTGTTGGAGCCACCGGTCCCATCATCCTCGCCGATGTTCCTCTCGCCGTCTGTCGTACCGGCCTCCTCCTCCAAGTCATCAGCCGATGAGTTGGACTCCGACTCTATCTCCTCCGCATACTCCTCCTCTCCCGGAGGTACTTTCTCTTCTCTCTGCTCCTCGGCCTCCTCCTGGGAGTATTCCCAAAATTGCTTCCTTTTTTTTCCCGGCTGAGAAGAAGGACCGGCGTCGGCTTCGGTCGACATGTTTGCACTAGTACAATATTAAGAAATACAACTACTTAATTAATTAGCACAATAAATAAATGCAAATACTCTCATGTTAAGAAAAATAGGAAAGGTACGTCATGCACGAATTCACGGAAAAATTTGGCATGACCTTTTCTATTTTTCTTAACATGAGAGTGCCCCATTCTCAACCGAAACGGAAGTTAATCAACATTTCGGGAGAAAGGGGATAATGAGAGTCCCTGCACAACATATAGAATGACATATATGTGACAATAACCAGCAACATAGCATTTGTTCTTATCAGATTTCATAACCAGAGGCACCAAATATCAAGTAAAACAGTGGATATATGCTTAACAACATCTATATGACAAGTGCTAGATTTTTAGGATGATGCAAACCAACTTAAAATAATGCACAATCAGAAGATATTTTTGTAAGCAAGAATATTAATAAGAACATATGCTATGCTTGCTAGTCTTCCTTTTCTCTCTTCTAAATATATTAAAACGGACCCTACATAGATCTTGTATGTGCTAAGTGGCCTGGTTCATATTATTGCTATGGACAATATCTCCTTTCCAGATTTCCCTAATGATCAGTAATGATTTTGTGATCATCTAAACAACTTAAACATACAAGAAATTAAGCAAAGCACAATGGCATAAACAGAGCACCATCAAATTCCTCAATGGCATGACCAAGTTCACTTCAAAAAACAAAGCACCATCTAACTATCTCTCTATTTTTTTAATACACAAAACAAATCCCAATGACACTATAGATAGCTTCTACTATTTATAAGAACAAAGGCTATACCTACTTCATCACTGTCCTAGTGTATCAACAATTCATTGGATTCTTGTTAAAAAGGATTATAGTGTTGCATTTTAATAATAAAGAAATTCCAGAAATTCTTTTAAAATGATTTAAACTTTAGAAATTAATATCTTTTAAACCGTAACTCAGATTCAAAAACTTTATACATGAAAGTTGATCAGAAAAATATAGCGGTTAAGAATGTGCTACCCGTATGTCCACCTCCCCCCTCTAGCATACCGAACCCGAGACTTTCCCCCTCTGGTTGCACTGTCCGGTAATCGCCCGGGAGCCGGTAAAATTGCCGGTTAAATTCCCGTTTCGTCTGCAACGTGTAGCACCGCGTTTGTTCACCTCTATCTGAACGTTTGCCATGTATTGTATTTCTATTGCTATTATTTCCCTGTATTTATTTTTTCTTCCCCCACTCTTATTGTCTGGTAGTCTCGACGTCCGCTGCTGATGCCCATGTGATCGACTACTTCGTCGACGACGACCGTACCTCTACCGTCAAGCTTCCATGCAAGCAGAGTCATTCTCTTCCCTAGATATCGCCTATCTTTCTATACTTTTCTTGCACTAGGCATATGCTGCTGCTGCTACGTTACAATCCTAGTCAATTGCATAGCCTGTTTTTTTCGCCCCTTGATGAACATTCCTTTATCCTATGCTGCCTTATAATTATATTATATTCAGCAGTGAACCCTGCGCCTTGTTAGTCAATAGGATTAGATAGCGGGTCGTGTTCACTCGGGGAGTAAATGCGGATACGATACTTTACAAGTGCTATAGGTACGGTTCAGAGCAGACACCGATTCAGGACCCTACCCCGGCTCTGCCGAGCCACATCAAGTGTGAGCTATCGAGGAGTAATCCTTGTACTCCACTCGTTGCTGACTCTGTATAGCCGTCCTAGGGTACTGAACCACGGTTTTCCTTACAGGTAAGGAGTCGGGTGACCCCACGGTGCCCGCGCAGGGCATCTTAGTGGAACGACAGGTCAGGTGTATTCCGCCGGTGTGTGGCGGGCCTGGTACTGTTCATGGCCGACATATATCCTCTTGTACGAAAGTCGAGCTCTTTGGAGCAAACGCGAGACAAGGTAAGGAGACGGTTCACCTTGTTGGTAACCGCACGAGTTGGTGGGACGACAGGGCAGGAACCGACGTTACTGGTTGTCCTGACTGCTCACGTTGACCGCGACTCATTCAGTAAGGGACAACGATAACGGTTGTCTCGACAAAAAATTAATAAAATGCTTAACGGTTCAGGTGGATGACTTGAGTGGGTCGACGTGCCCTATACGCACTACCTCCATGTGGGATTACGGTGTTGGACCTCCGTGTTGTGGTCTCGTTCGAAAGCTCTAAAAGACGTCCAGTTCGGCATTGTGGTAGGGACGGATCGCGCTGCGGCGTTGGAATTCACCTTCCTCACAACGACCCGGAGAGCGAGGGGTGATAGGCCCATGACCCCCTAGCCCTTAGGGTTGTAGACCGGCGGGGACCTTTTTGATGAGCCGTAGGATGGGCCTCGGCGTGTCGGATAGCCTCGGTGGGGTGTTCCCTAACAAGGTGTACGCCACCCTGGAGATCCGAGCGTGTAGGGTAACAGTAGTGCAGCTCTGCAAGGAACATAATCTATTCGAATAGCCGTGTCCACGGTAACAGGACGCTTTACGCTGAAACCAGAGCCTACTACTACAATCTACTACTATTAAAATGTATGGTTCCGGTTTCTTTTCCTCGCACGGAGTCGAGGAAGGGAACTCGGAGGCATTATTATTATTAAATATTACAACTTACTATTATACAATGCTGCAGCAACTTCTGCTGCATTATTATTACATTCATGCTATTGAACTGTTGGCTGTTCTCTTATTGTGCTGCAAGACTCGTCGGAAGATGCTAGTCTTCGATAGGCCTAGCTTCTCTTCCTTATTCTGATTTCTACCTTGCAGTCCATTATATACAGCCTCCCCTTCCATTTGATACAAATGCATAAATGCTTAGTAGCGGACGTAGGACTCGCGGGTATACTAGATACTCACCCTTGCTTTATTCCCCTTTTCGCTTTGCCTGATGGGCCGCTGCAGTCGACGTTGGAGCCCAGGAGCAGGAGATTCCAGGAGGAGCCTACTACGACGTCGAGTTCCCGTTGACCAGGAGTAGTTCGGTGGATACCAGGCAGGAGGCCTCGCCTTTTCGATCTGTATATTTGATGTTATTTGTGCTAGCCTTCTTAAGGAAAAACTTGAGTAACTATGTCTGTACTCAGATATTATGTTTGATTTGACTTATGTATTCGGGTCAGTACGACCCCCCTTTGTTGTAATATATTGGTTTATCCTTTTGTGTTTAGTGTTGTGTTGTGATATTCTCACCGTGGCACCTTAATCTCGATCATGTACCCTGCGTGTATGATTACTGTACATGATCGTATATCGAGGGCGTCACAAGTTGGTATCAGAGCCGACTGCCTGTAGGAAGCCACCCAACCACTACCTGGTCTAAGTTGAGTCTATATTAAAAAAACCTATTTTTCTAACTTCATGTTTGGCTTACGGGCCCACATCGATGTCACTACGTGTGATATCTATGGTATTAGGATCCTTTTCTCCTTACGTATGCTCTGGGAATCTGCTCTCTTATCCTTGCTGGTAAGTTTTACAAACTCTGACATTAGGATCACGTTCTCTTGATTCCACCCGGCGTTCTGGTGCTTCCCCATTGATTGAGTCGTGTCGCAGGAGTTCTGACCCAGGTCCCGGACCGCGAATCCCATTCTCATTCTGGGCAGGCCGCGCGTTCTCTGGCACAAACTCCTGTGGCCAACAGTTTTCTTGCGGCTTTATTGACATATCGGAAGCTATGTCGCGTCGTGTAATCCTTACCGTGGTCTGTGCGCCGCCTACTGAGTCCTTTTTTCTTAATATCTACGACGTTACGTTGTCCGATTTTGACCGACTGTGTGCAATGACCTGTATGTCTTAATGACTACTATTGTGTATCTACTGCACTTATCATTCATTGCTCCTACTATATCATGTATGACTTCTCATCCTTGCAAATACTTTGTCTAAACTAACCCCTCCTGTTCAGGCAGGATGGCCGACGATCCCCCACCCTCATCGTATTTTGCCGCCCTGATGCAACAGTTTGAGCTGAACCATGAGCAGTTTGATCTGAACCGTCAGTTCATGGCCGGAGTAATGGCCTAGCTTCCAAACCATAATGCCCCAATCACACTTCAAGAGTTCGTACGCCTCAACCCGTCCACTTTTCGCGACTCCGCAAATCCTATGTATGCTGATGATTGGCTTCGTGATATCGCCTTTCAGATGGAGTGTGCTGCTGTTGCCCCTGACAGTTATGTCACCTATGCGGCGTATCATCTGAGGGGTCCAGCTTCTCAATGGTGGGAAAGCCACATGCTTGCGCTGCCAGATGGAACTGTAACCACTTGGCAAGAATTTCAGTCAGCCTTCCGTGCATGGCACTTTCCTCTAGGTCTGATGGACCAGAAGAAGGAGGAGTTCCGCAAACTCCGTCAGGGCCAGACAACTGTTGATGAATATCATAGGAAATTCCTTGAGTTGCCCAGCTATGCTGAGAGAGACGTCGCCCCTGATGCTCACAAACAGGAGAAATTCTGAGAAGGACTGCATCCTGATATAGAGCTCGCACTTGTCCTTCATGATTGTGCGGACTTTGCGACCCTTGTCAGCAAGGCTTTCCAAGTTGAAACTGCTCTGACTAAGCACCATGAGTCGCTCAAGCGTGCTCGAGGGGCTGGCCCATCTTTGGGTCGGCCCGTTCAGAAACTTTGAGTCTGTCTCCCGCACAACGTTTTTCACAGGCCTGCTCCAACGCCAAGGCCGTCTTATGCTGCACCTCGTCTGCCTCCGCCTCCGAGACAACTAACAGTACCGGCTGAACAACCCAATATTATGGCTCCTCCCCAGAACAATGGCTTATGTCGCCAGTGTGGACAGCCAGTTCACCGCGCACCTTGTCCTCCTGTTGGCAGAAAAAGAAGTTGTAGAAGCCGTCATTCCAGTAACTGCAACACCAAACAGTGTACTATGAGTTGTGCTCAGGTCACTGATGTCAAGATGGAAGAAGCTCGCGAGTCCCCAAAAATAGTGATGGGCACATTACTCGTCAATTCAACGCCAGCTTCTGTTCTTTTTTATTCCGGGGCATCGCATTCCTTTATTTCCCAATCGTTTGCTCAGTTGCATGGAATAGCTACGAAACCCTTGGCCACTCCTTTAGTGGTAAATGTTGTTGGATCTCAGAGCCACCATGATGAGCCCCGATACCACCATTGAAATTGTGGGTCTGTTGTTCCCTGCTCCTCTTATTGTCCTGAAGTCGTCCAACATTGATGTCATACTCGGTATGGATTGGTTGGCGGCACATGATGCCCATATCCACTGTGCCACTAAGACAGTTCAGCTCACGCACCCTTCTGGAAAAAAGATTCTGTACTCGGCCCGAACAGCTCAGCATGCCGAAGGCCAGATATATGCTCTGAATGCTTTGAATACCTCACCTCTTGAAGGGATCGAGAATGTTCCAGTTGTTCGCGATTTTCTCGACGTCTTCCCTGAAGAACTGCCGGGAATACCCCCGATCAGAGATGTCGAATTCGTCATTGACTTGAAGCCTGACACCGTCCCTATTGCTAAGCACCCTTATAAGATGCCGCCTCATCACCTCCTTGAACTGAAGGAGGAGATCGACATGGCACTCCGCAAAGGCTTCATCCTTCCAAGTTCCTCTGCTTGGGGAGCACCTTCACTCTTTGTCAAAAAGAGCGATGGAACGAACCGTTTGGTCCAAGATTACCGACCTATCAACCAAGCAACTATACAGAACAAGTATCCGCTTCCTCAGATCAAAGATCTATACGATCAACTTGTTGTATCTACGGTGTTCTCGAAACTCGACTTGAGGTTGGGTTACCATCAGATCCGGGTCCGCGAAGAGGACATCCCGAAGACCACCTTCATTACTCGTTATGGTTCATACGAGTACACCGTCATGTCCTTTGGCCTGACCAATGCCCCAGCCACTTTCTCTCGGTTGATGAACTACATATTCAGGGAATACCTCGAGAAGTTCGTCGTGGTTTATCTAGATGATATCTTAGTATACTCCAAGAATGAAGAGGAACATGCTGAACACCTTCGTCTTATACTGGAAAAGCTTCGAGAACACAAACTCTATGCTAAGTATTCTAAGTGTGAATTCTGGCTTCCCGAAGTAACTTACCTTGGTCATGTGATTTCCAAGGATGGCGTTGCCGTCAACCCAGAACGAATTCAGGCTATTCTTGTTTGGACTCCTCCCAGGACGGTCAAGCAAGTCAGAAGTTTCCTCGGCCTCGCTAGCTATTGCCGCCGTTTCGTCGAGAACTTCTCCAAGATTGCCAAGCCTCTGACTAATCTGCTTCACAAAGGCGTTAAGTTTGAGTGGACTGATAAATGTCAAGAAAGTTTTCAAGCTCTCAAGGACAAGCTCACTTCTCCCCCAGTGCTTGCTCCCCCTAATACCAAGAAGGACTTTGTGATATACTGCGATGCGTCTCATGAAGGATTAGGCCGTGTCCTAATGCAAGAGCGCCGCGTGATTGCTTATGGCTCTCGTCAGTTGCGTTATCACGAAGATAATTATCCAACACATGATCTCGAATTGGCAGCAGTAATTTATGCATTGAATCTGTGGCAACACTACCTCGTCGGTAATCGTTGCGAGATCTACACCGACCACCAAAGTCTGAAGTACTTGTTTACTCAGCCAGACCTGAATCTCCGCCAACAAAGATGGCTCGAGACAATAGCCGATTTCAACATGGATATTCATTACACCCCTGGCAAAGCTAATGTGATGGCCGATGCTTTGAGCCGTAAAGCTTACTGTCGTGAACTTGATGTTCAACTAGAACAACCACCTTTGTATAAAGGTTTCAAAAGATGAACCTCGAGATTGTTCCTCCAGGTTATGTAAATAACCTGGTTATCGAACCGGATCTCGTCAAATCCGTCAAGGCTATACAGTTTTATGATTATTTACCCCGAAGGTCATGAAAGCGGCTCACGATACCCCGTTGTCTATTCATCCTGGTATCACCAAGATGTACCAAGACATTCATTCGCAGTTCTGGTGGCCTAACATGAAGCAAGACATTGCCCGATATGTTTCTGAATGTGACGTTTGTCGTCGCGTCAAGGGCAAACATCAAAAACCCGCTGGAGCTCTACAGCCACTTGAAATTCCTGAATGGAAGTGGGACAAAGTCCAGATGGACTTCGTCACCGGTTTTCCTAGATCACAGAAGGGAAACGATGCGATCTTTGTCGTCATCGACCGGTTCTCCAAGGTTGCTCACTTTATACCAGTCAAGGAGAAGATCACCGCTACTCAGTTGGCAGAATTGTACATCTCCCAAATTGTTTCACTCCACGGTATTCCGTTGGAGATCAGTTCAGATCATGGCAGCCTTTTCACCTCAAGATATTGGAGGAGTTTCCAAGAAGCTTTGGGGACTATTCTGCA
Source organism: Bromus sterilis (assembly GCA_950022295.1). Classification (NCBI taxonomy): domain Eukaryota; kingdom Viridiplantae; phylum Streptophyta; class Magnoliopsida; order Poales; family Poaceae; genus Bromus; species Bromus sterilis. Next base: position 336,165,415 of record OX465596.1, on the reverse strand, counting down.
TCTCAGCACCGCTTATCACCCCGAGTCACAAGGCCAAGTTGAACGAGTCAATCAAGTGCTGGAAGACATGCTTCGAGCCTGTGTTATTTCCTTTGGTAAGAAATGGGAGGAATCTCTCCCGTTGGTCGAGTTCTCGTATAACAATAGCGACCACGCTAGTCTGAAGATGGCACCCTACGAAGTTCTCTATGGGCGTAAGTGTCGAACCCCTCTGAATTGGTCAGAAACTGGGGAACGTACACTCATTGGTCCGGATATTGTTCACCGAGCTGAAGATCAAGTTCACGTCATTCGTGAACATTTGAAGGCCGCTCAGTCCCGCCAGAAGAGCAACTATGACCGCAAACACCGAGAAAAGGAATATCAACCTGGTGAGCAAGCCTACCTCTGTGTCACTCCCATGAGGGGCACTCATCGCTTCGGGATCAAAGGCAAGTTGGCTCCTCGCTACATTGGCCCATTCCGTCTCCTTTCCAGGAGTGGACCCGTGGCATACCGATTGGAATTGCCGCCGAACCTCTTCCAAGTCCACGATGTCTTTCACGTGTCGCAACTCCGACGCTGCTTCAAGGACCCTATTCGAGAAGTGGAACATGAAATGATTGAGCTGAAACAGGACTTGACTTATCAAGAACATCCGAGCCGCATTCTTGATCAGTCTGAACGTCGAACCGCAACAAGACGGTCAAGTTCCTCAAGGTTCAGTGGTCGAATCATTCTGAAGATGAAGCCACTTGGGAATGCGAAGATCGTCTTCATGAGGAATACCCCGATCTTTTCCCCTCTACCATTTAAATTCTCGGGACGAGAATTCTTGTAGTCGGGGAGATTTGCAACACCCTCAGTGTCTTGTAACAGTAATCACTTTTGGCTAATGATAATTACTGTTGCTAATCTCACTTTGATCATCTTTGCATTTGATCCCTCCAAAAACCCTGTTGGTCGTTATTAAAAATAATGTGATAAATAAAACTTTGTCCAAAAAATTGTGGAACCAATTTTGTTAAATGCCCAAAATCAATAGAACCATGTTAAACCAACATTGGGTATTTATTGCAATATTTAAATATTGCAAACAATTCAAACTAGTGCTAAAACATCCCCTCTCACTAGTTGCATAATAAAAAGAAATATTAAATGAATTTCTTTTGCACCCAAACTTTTTGTGGCACTCTATTAATGTGAAGTGTTAATTATGGGACAAGTTCCGTATTTTACAAAAAGTCCAAAATGCTAACTAACATAAATACAAACAGAAAAGAAATTACCTAAAGAAAGGAATAAAAAAGGGGAAAAACCTAAACTACGCACTGGACAACCGTCCCACCCCCTCCCCTCTCCATTGGGCCAAGCCCAGCCCACCCAGGCATCCATCTTCAACCTCCGTACAGGGGAGGCGTGGCGCCCATCCCCTGGCCAGAACGCGGCCACGGTCGTCGTGGCGGGCATCGTGCGGCCGCCGGACGGGTTAAAGCCCCTGCGCCGCCCCCTCTCCCGCGAAGACCTAACCCTAGACGCGCCCTCCCCCAACTCTCCTCCTCGCGCCTGCCTAGCTCAGCTCCGAGCCGTCGCGCCGTGACCACCTCCGCTGGAGCACGCGGCCAGAGGCCTCGCCTGCTCGCTCCACCGTGTCCGGGAGCTCTGCCGTCCTCCTTTGGTTCGCCCTCGCACTCGAGCCTAACCCGGAAGCCACTACCTCGCCTGAATCGGGCCGCCCTCTGCCGCCGACCGCGGCGCCCCTCGACGTCGATTGCCGCCTCCACGCTCTCCCTCCGGTCTGCTCAAGCTCGGCAACACCACCCCTATGAGCCTGCGCATCTCCCCGACCCCTCCTCTTGCTTCCTCGCGATTCGTAGCCGCCACGCCGGCGAAGCCGTGCCCCCGCCGCCGTCATGATTGGCCATGTGCTCGCACTAGACAACCCCGGCTCACGTACTTAGCACGCATGGATGTGCCTCGGTGCGCTGGTCCTACAGCTTCCAGCGCCGCTCGAATTGGTCACCGATGGGGGTTTTTTTTGGCGAGTTCCCGCGTCGTCGTACTCCGGCTGCTGCCGGGCCGCCATGGCCATGGCGCGCAAGCCGTGCCCTTCCCCTCGGCCCACACCACCGCAGCCCCTCTCCGCTCCGCCATGCTCCGCCCCCTGTCTTGCCCCCTCGCCGGTTTGCTCGCCGTCGGCCTCACTGGTTAAGAATACGCTACCCGTATGTCCACCTGCCCCCTCTAGCATACCGAACCCGAGACTTTCGCCCTCCGTTTGCACTGTCTGGTAATCGCCCGGGAACCGGTAAAATTGTCGGTCAAATTCCCGTTTCGTCTGCAACGTGTAGCACCGCGTTAGTTCACCTCTATCTTAACGTTTCCCATGTATTCTATTTTTATTGCTATTATTGCCGTGTATTTATTGTTTCTTCCCCCTCTCTTATTGTCTGGTAGTCTCGACGTCCGCTACTGATGCCCATGTGATCGACTACTTCGTCGACGACGACCATACCTCTACCGTCGAGCTTCCAGGCAAGCAGAGCCATTCTCTTCCCCAGATATCGCCTATCTTTCCGTACTTTTCTTGCACTAGGCATATGCTGCTGCTGCTACGTTACAATCCTATTCAATTGCATAGCCTATTGTTGTCGCCCCTTGATGAACATTCCTTTATCCTATGCTGCCTTATAATTATATTATATTCAGCAGTGATCCCTGCGCCTTGTTAGTCAATAGGATTAGATAGCGGGTCGTGTTCACTCTGGGAGTGAATGCGGATACGATACTTTACAACTGCTACAGTTAGGGTTCAGAGCAGACACCACTTCAGGCCCCTACCCCGGCTCTGCCGAGCCACATCAAGTGTGAGCTATCGGGGAGTAATCCTTGTACTCCACTCGTTGCTGACTCTGTATAGCCATCCTAGGGAACTAAACCACGGTTGTCCTTACAAGTAAGGAGTCGGGTGACCCCATGGTGCCCGCGCAGGGTATCTTAGCAGAACGACAGGTCAGGTGTATTCCACCGGTGTGCGGCGGGCCTGGTACTGTTCGTGGATGACAGATATCCTGTTTCATGAAAGTCGAGCTCTTCGGAGCAAACGCGAGACATTGTAAGGAGATGGTTCACCTTGTTGGTAACCGCACGAGTTGGTGGGACGACAGGGCAAGCACCGATGTTACTGGTGGTCCTGGCTGCTGACGTTGACCGCGACTCATTCAGTAAGGGACAACGATAACGGTTGTCTCGATAGAAAATTAATAAAATGCTTAACGGTTCAGGTGGATGACTTGAGTGGGTCGACGTGCCCTATACGCACTACCTCCACGTGGGATTACGGTGTGGGACCTCCGCGTTGTGGTCTCGTTCGAAAGCTCTGAAAGACGTCCAGTTCAGCATTGTGGCAGGGATGTATCGCGCTGCGGCGTTGGAATTCACCCTCCTCACAACGACCCGGAGAGCGAGGGGTGATAGGCCCATGACCCCCTTGCCCTTAGGGCTGTAGACCGGCAGGGACCTCTCTGATGAGCCGTAGGATGGGCCTCGCCGTGTCAGATAGCCTCGGTGGGGTGTTCGCTAACAAGGTGTACGCCACCCTGCAGATCCGAGCGTGTAGGGTAACAGTAGTGCAGCCCCTGCAGGGAAGATAATCTATTCGAATAGCCGTGTCCACGGTAACAGGACGCTATATGCTGAAGCCAGATCCTACTACTACAAACTACTACTATTAAACTGTATGGTTCCGGTTTCTTTTCCTCACAGGTAGTCGAGGAAGGGAACTCAGAGGCATTATTATTATTAAATATTACAACTTACTATTATACAGTGCTGCGGAAACTTATGTTGTATTGTTATTACATTCATGCTATTGAACTGTTGGCTGTTCTCTTCTTGTGATGCAAGACTCGTCGGAAGATGCTAGTCTTCGATAGGCCTAGCTTCTCTTCCTTATTCTGATTTCTACCTTGCAGTCCACTATATACTGCCTCCTCCTTCCATTTGATACAAATGCATAAATGCTTAGTAGCGGACGTAAAACTCGCGGGTATACTAGATACTCACCCTTGCTTTATTCCCCTTTTCTCTTTGCGTCATCGGCCGCTGCAGTCGACGTTGGAGCCCAGGAGAAGGAGATTCCTGGAGGAGCCTAATACGACGTCGAGTTCCCGTTGACCAGGAGTAGTTCGGTGGATCCCAGGCAGGAGGACTCGCCTTTTCGATCTGTATCTTTGATGTTATTTGTGCTAGCCTTCTTAAGGCAAAACTTGACTAAGTATGTCTATAATCAGATATTATGTTTGATTTGACTTATGTATTCGGGTCAGTACGACCCCCTTTGTTGTAATATATTGGTTTATCCTTTTGTGTTTAGTGTTGTGCTGTGATATTCTCACCGTGGCACCTTGATCTCGATCATGTACCCTGCGTGTATGATTACTGTACATGATCGTAAATCGAGGGCGTCACAAGTTGGTATCAGAGCCGACTGCCTGTAGGAAGCAACCCAACCACTACCTAGTCGAAGTTGAGTCTAGATTTAAAAGAAATCTAGTTTTCTAACTTAATGTTTGGCTTACGGGCCCACATCGATGTCACTACGTGTGATATCTATGGTGTTAGGATCCTTTTCTCCTTACCTATGCTCTGGGAATCTGCTCTCTTATCCTTGCTGGTAAGTTTTACAAGCTCTGACATTCGGATCAGGTTCTCTTGATTCCACCCGGCGTTCTGGTGCTTCCCCATTGATTGAGTCATGTCGCTGGAGTTCTGACCCAGGCCCCGGACCGCGGATCCCATTCTCATTCTGGGCAGGCCGCGCGTTCTCTGGCACAAACTACTGTGGCCAACAGTTTTCTTGCGGCGTTATTGAAATATTGGAAGCTATGCCGCGCCGTGTAATCCTTACCGCGGTCTGCGCGTCGCCTACTAAGTCCTTTTTCCTTAATTTCTACGACGTTACGCTGTCCGATTTTGACCGACTGTGTGCAATGACCTTTATGTCTTAATGACTACTATTGTGTATCTACTGCACTTATCATTCATTGCTCCTACTATATCATGTATGACTTCTCATCCTTGCAAATACTTTGTCTAAACTAACCCCTGTTGTTCAAGCAGGATGGCCGACGATCCCCCACCCTCATCGTATTTTGCCGCCCTGATGCAACAGTTTGAGCTGAACCATGAGCAGTTTGATCTGAACCGTCAGTTCATGGCCGGAGTAATGGCCCAGCTTCCAAACCATAATGCCCCAATCATGCTGCAAATACTCTCATGTTAAGAAAAATAGCAAAGGTACGTCATGCACGAATTCACGGAAAAATTCGGCATGACCTTTGCTATTTTTCTTAACATGAGAGTGCCCCATTCTCAACTGAAACAGAAGTTAATCAACATTTCGGGAGAAAGGGGATAGTGAGAGTCCCTGCACAACATATAGAATAACATGTATGTGACAATAACCAGCAACATAGCATTTGTTCTTATCAGATTTCATAACCAGAGGCACCAAATATCAAGTAAAATAGTGGATATATGCTTAACAACATCTATATGACAAGTGCTGGATTTTTAGGATGATGCAAACCAACTTAAAGTAATGCACAATCAGAAGATATTTTTGTAAGCAAGAATATTAATAAGAACATATGTTATGCTTGCTGGTCTTCCTTTTCTCTCTTCTAAATATATTAAAACAGACCCTACATAGATCTTTTATGTGCTAAGTGGCCTGGTTCATATTATTGCTATGGACAATATCTCCTTTCCAGATTTCCCTAATGATCAGTAATGATTTTGTGATCACCTAAACAACTTAAACATACAAGAAATTAAACAAAGCACAATGGCATAAACAGAGCACTATCAAATTCCTCAATGGCATGACCAATTTCACTTCAAAAAACAGAGCACCATCTAACAACCTAGGTGGATATATATCTCCAGGTGGATGATTACTGAACAACCCAATATTATGGCTCCTCCCCAGAACGATGGCTTATGTCGCTAGTGTGGACAGCCAGGTCACCGCGCACCTTGTCCTCCTGTTGGCAGAAAAAGAAGTTGTAGAAGCCGTCATTCCAATAACCGCAACACCAAACAGTGTACTATGAGTTGTGCTTAGGTCACTCATGTCAAGATGGAAGAAGCTCGCGAGTCCCCAAAAATAGTGATGGGCACATTACTCGTCAATTCAACGCTAGCTTCTGTTCTTTTTTATTCCGGGGCATCGCATTCCTTTATGTCCTAATCGTTTGCTCAGTTGCATGGAATAGCTACGAAACCCTTGGCCACTCCTTTAGCGGTAAATGCTGTTGGATCTCAGAGCCCCCATGATGAGCCCCGATACCAACATTGAAATTGTGGGTCTGTTGTTCCCTGCTCCTCTTATTGTCCTGAAGTCGGCCAACATTGATGTCATACTCGGTATATATTGGTTGGCGGCACATGATGCCCGTATCCACTGTACCACTAAGACAGTTCAGCTCACGCACCCTTCTGGCAAAAAGATTCTGTACTCGGCCCGAACAGCTCAGCATGCCGAAGGACAGATATATGCTCTGAATGCTTTGAATACCTCACCTCTTGAAGGGATCGAGAATGTTCTAGTTGTTCGCGATTTTCTCGGCGTCTTCCCCGAAGAACTGCCGGGAATACCCCCGATCAGAGATGTCGAATTCGTCATTGACTTGAAGCCTGACACCGTCCCTATTGCTAAGCGCCCTTATAAGATGCCGCCTCATCACCTCCTTGAACTGAAGAAGGAGATCGACATGGCACTCTGCAAAGGCTTCATCCGTCCAAGTTCCTCTGCTTGGGGAGCACCTTCACTCTTTGTCAAAAAGAGCGATGGAATGAACTGTTTGGTCCAAGATTACCGACCTATCAACCAGGCAACAATACAGAACAAGTATCCGCTTCCTCGGATCAAAGATCTATACGATCAACTTGCTGGATCTACGGTGTTCTCGAAACTCGACTTGAGGTTGGGTTACCATCAGATCCGGGTCCGCGAAGAGGACATCCCGAAGACCGCCTTCATTACTCGTTATGGTTCATACGAGTACACCGTCATGTCCTTTGGCCTGACTAATGCCCAGCCACTTTCTCTCGGTTGATGAACTACATATTCATGGAATACCTCGACAAGTTCATCGTGGTTTATCTAGATGATAACTTAGTATACTCCAAGAATGAAGAGGAACATGCTGAACACCTTCGTCTTATACTGGAAAAGCATCGAGAACACAAACTCTATGCTAAGTATTCTAAGTGTGAATTATGGCTTCCCGAAGTAACTTACCTTGGTCATGTGATTTCCAAGGATGGAGTTGCCGTCAACCCAGAACGAATTCAGGCTATTCTTGATTGGACTCCTCCCAGGACGGTCAAGCAAGTCAGAAGTTTCCTCGGCCTCGCTAGCTATTGCCGCCGTTTCGTCGAGAACTTCTCCAAGATTGCCAAGCCTCTGACTAATCTGCTTCACAAAGGCGTTAAGTTTGAGTGGACTGATAAATGTCAAGAAAGTTTTCAAGCTCACAAGGACAAGCTCACTTATCCCCAAGTGCTTGCTCCCCCTGATACCAAGAAGGACTTCGTGATATACTGCGATGCGTCTCGTCAAGGATTAGGCCGTGTCCTAATGCAAGAGCGCCGTGTGATTGCTTATGGCTCTCGTCAGTTGCGTTCTCACGAAGATAATTATCCAACACATGATCTCGAATTGGCAGCAGTAATTTATGCATTGAAGCTGTGGCGACACTACCTCGTCGGTAATCGTTGCGAGATCTACACCGACCACCATAGTCTGAAGTACTTGTTTACTCAGCCAGACCTGAATCTTTGCCACCAAAGATGGCTCGAGACAATAGCCGATTTCAACATGGATATTCATTACACCCTTGGCAAAGCTAATGTGATGGTCGATGCTTTGAGCCGTAAAGCTTACTGTAGTGAACTTGATGTTCAACTAGAACAACCACCTCTATATAAAGAGTTTCAAAAGATGAACCTCGAGATTGTTCCTCCAGGTTATGTAAATAACCTGGTTATCGAACCGGATCTCGTCAAATCCGTCAAGGCGACGTTTGTCTTCGCGTCAAGGGCAAACATCAAAAACCCGCTGGAGCTCTACAGCCACTTGAAATTCCTGAATGGAAGTGGGACAAAGTCCAGATGGACTTCGTCACCGGTTTTCCTAGATCACAGAAGGGAAATGATGCGATCTTTGTCGTCATCGACCGGTTCTCCAAGGTTGCTCACTTTATACCAGTCAAGGAGAAGATCACCGCTACTCAGTTGGCAGAATTGTACATCTCCCAAATTGTTTCACTCCACGGTATTCCGTTGGAGATCAATTCAGATCGTGGCAGCCTTTTCACCTCAAGATATTGGAGGAGTTTCCAAGAAGCTTTGGGGACTATTCTGCATCTCAGCACCGCTTATCACCCCGAGTCACAAGGCCAAGTTGAACGAGTCAATCAAGTGCTGGAAGACATGCTTCGAGCCTGTGTTATTTCCTTTGGTAAGAAATGGGAGGAATCTCTCCCGTTGGTCGAGTTCTCGTATAACAATAGCTACCACGCTAGTCTGAAGATGGCACCCTACGAAGTTCTCTATGGGCGTAAGTGTCGAACCCCTCTGAATTGGTCAGAAACTGGGGAACGTACACTCATTGGTCCGGATATTGTTCACCGAGCTGAAGATCAAGTTCACGTCATTCGTGAACATTTCAAGGCCGCTCAGTCCCGCCAGAAGAGCAACTATGACCGCAAACACCGAGAAAAGGAATATCAACCTGGTGAGCAAGCCTACCTCCGTGTCACTCCAATGAGGGGCACTCATCGCTTCGGGATCAAAGGCAAGTTGGCTCCTCGCTACATTGGCCCATTCCGTCTCCTTTCCAGGAGTGGACCCGTGACATACCGATTGGAATTGCCGCCGAACCTCTCCCAAGTCCATGATGTCTTTCACGTGTCGCAACTCCGACGCTGCTTCAAGGACCCTATTCGAGAAGTGGAACATGATATGATTGAGCTGAAACAGGACTTGACTTATCAAGAACATCCGAGCCGCATTCTTGATCAGTCTGAACGTCGAACCGCAACAAGACGGTCAAGTTCCTCAAGGTTCAGTGGTCGAATCATTCTGAAGATGGAGCCACTTGGGAATGCGAAGATCGTCTTCATGAGGAATACCCCGATCTTTTCCCCTCTACCATTTAAATTCTCGGGACGAGAATTCTTGTAGTCAGGGAGATTTTCAACACCCTCAGTGTCTTGTAACAGTAATCACTTTTGGCTAATGATAATTACTGTTGCTAATCTCACGTTGATCCTCTTTGCATTTGATCCCTCCAAAAACCCTGTTGGTCGTTATTAAAAATAATGTGATAAATAAAACTTTGTCCAAAAAATTGTGGAACCAATTTTGTTAAATGCCCAAAATCAATAGAACCATGTTAAACCAACATTGGGTATTTATTGCAATATTTAAATATTGCAAACAATTCAAACTAGTTCTAAAACATCCCCTCTCACTAGTTGCATAATAAAAAGAAATATTAAATGAATTTCTTTTGCACCCAAACTTTTTGTGGCACTCTATTAATGTGAAGTGTTAATTATGGGACAAGTTCCGTATTTTACAAAAAGTCCAAAATGCTAACTAACATAAATACAAACAGAAAAGAAATTACCTAAAGAAAGGAATAAAAAAGGGGAAAAACCTAATCTACGCACTGGGCAACAGTCCCACCCCCTCCCCTCTCCACTGGGCCAAGCCCAGCCCACCCAGGCATCCATCTTCAACCTCCGTACAGGGGAGGCGTGGCGCCCATCCCCTGGCCAGAACGCGGCCACGGTCGTCGTGGCGGGCATCGAGTGGCCGCCGGAGGGGTTAAAGCCCCTGCGCCGCCCCCTCTCCCGCGAAGACCTAACCCTAGACGCGCCCTCCCCCAACTCTCCTCCTCGCGCCTGCCTCACTCAGGTCCGAGCTGTCGCGCCGTGACCACCTCCGCTGGAGCACGCGGCCAGAGACCTCGCCTGCTCGCTCCACCGTGTCCGGGAGCTCTGCCATCCTCCTTCGGTTCGCCCTCGCACTCGAGCCCAACCCGGCAGCCACTACCTCGCCTGAATCGGGCCGCCCTCTGCCGCCGACCGCGGCACCCCTCGACGTCGATTTCCGCCTCCACGCTCTCCCTCCGGTCTTCTCAAGCTCGGCAACACCACCCCTATGAGCCTGCGCATCTCCCCGACCCGTCCTCTTGCTTCCTCGCGATTCGTAGCCGCCACGCCGGCGAAGCCGTGCCCCCGCCGCCGCCATGATTGGCCGTGTGCTCGCACTAGACAACCCCGGCTCACGTACTTAGCACGCATGGATGTGCCTCGGTGCGTAGGTCCTACAGCTTCCAGCGCCGCTCGAATTGGTCACCGATGGGGGGTTTTTTTGGCGAGTTCCCGCGTCGTCGTACTCCGGCTGCTGCCGGGCCGCCATGGCCATGGCGCGACCGCCGTGCCCTTCCCCTCGGCCCACACCACCGCAGCCCCTTGCTGCTCCACCATGCCCCGCCCCTGTCTTTCCCCCTCGCCGGTTTGCTCGCCGTCGGCCTCACTGGTCGTCGCCGGCGTGCCCCGGGCGGCTCGGCCGTGGGGTTAGCCCACTGACAGGTGGGGCCAGATTTATTAACCACTAACCCCCCAGGCTAAACCCCCCCTATTTACTTGTTGATTAAATTAACAAAACCCCCTACTGACACTTACACGTGGGGCCCAAGCCCTTATTAAACTAAATAAACTTGATTTTAACAGATTGGGCCTATGACAGGTGGGCCACCGGATTAATTAGATTAATAAAAATTGCTAATTAAAACAATGTGTATGACATGTGGGACCCACTGGTCAGTAGGCCCCACATGTCAATTGACCAGTCAACTAGTTGTGGATAATGTTGCATTTTAATAATAAAGAAATTCCAGAAATTCTCTTAAAATGATTTAAAGTTTAGAAATTAATATCTTTTAAACCGTAACTCAGATTCAAAAACTGTATACATGAAAGTTGATCAAAAAAATATAGCGGTTAAGAATACGCTACCCGTATGTCCACCTGCCCCCTCTAGCATACCGAACCCGAGACTTTCGCCCTCCGTTTGCACTGTCTGGTAATCGCCCGGGAGCCGGTAAAATTGTCGGTCAAATTCCCGTTTCGTCTGCAACGTGTAGCACCGCGTTAGTTCACCTCTATCTTAACGTTTCCCATGTATTCTATTTTTATTGCTATTATTGCCGTGTATTTATTGTTTCTTCCCCCTCTCTTATTGTCTGGTAGTCTCGACGTCCGCTACTGATGCCCATGTGATCGACTACTTCGTCGACGACGACCATACCTCTACCGTCGAGCTTCCAGGCAAGCAGAGCCATTCTCTTCCCCAGATATCGCCTATCTTTCCGTACTTTTCTTGCACTAGGCATATGCTGCTGCTGCTACGTTACAATCCTATTCAATTGCATAGCCTGTTTTTGTCGCCCCTTGATGAACATTCCTTTATCCTATGCTGCCTTATAATTATATTATATTCAGCAGTGATCCCTGCGCCTTGTTAGTCAATAGGATTAGATAGCGGGTCGTGTTCACTTTGGGAGTGAATGCGGATACGATACTTTACAACTGCTAAAGTTAGGGTTCAGAGCAGACACCGCTTCAGGCCCCTACCCCGGCTCTGCCGAGCCACATCAAGTGTGAGCTATCGGGGAGTAATCCTTGTACTCCACTCGTTGCTGACTCTGTATAGCCGTCCTAGGGTACTGAACCACGGTTGTCCTTACAGGTAAGGAGTCGGGTGACCCCATGGTGCCCGCGCAGGGTAGCTTAGCAGAACGACAGGTCAGGTGTATTCCACCAGTGTCCGGCGGGCCTCGTACTGTTCGTGGACGACAGATATCCTGTTTTATGAAAGTCGAGCTCTTCGGAGCAAACGCGAGACATGGTACGGAGACGGTTCACCTTGTTGGTAACCGCAAGAGTTGGTGGGACGACAGGGCAGGCACCGATGTTACTGGTGGTCCTGGCTGCTGACGTTGACCGCGACTCATTCAGTAAGGGACAACGATAACGGTTGTCTCAACAGAAAATTAATAAAATGCTTAACGGTTCAGGTGGATGACTTGAGTGGGTCGACTTGCCCTATACGCACTACCTCCACGTGGGATTACGCTGTGGGACCTCCGCGTTGTGTTCTCGTTCGAAAGCTCTGAAAGACGTCCAGTTCAGCATTGTGGCAGGGATGTATCGTGCTGCGGCATTGGAATTCACCCTCCTCACAACGACCCGGAGAGCGAGGGGTGATAGGCCCATGACCCCCTTGCCCTTAGGGCTGTAGACCGGCGGGGACCTCTCTAATGAGCCGTAGGATGGGCCTCGCCGTGTCAGATAGCCTCGGTGGGGTGTTCGCTAACAAGGTGTACGCCACCCTGCAGATCCGAGCGTGTAGGGTAACAGTAGTGCAGCCCCTGCAGGGAAGATAATCTATTCGAATAGCCGTGTCCACGGAAACAGGACGCTATATGCTGAAGCCAGAGCCTACTACTACAAACTACTACTATTAAACTGTATGGTTCCGGTTTCTTTTCCTCGCAGGGAGTCGAGGAAGGGAACTCGGAGGCATTATTATTATTAAATATTACAACTTACTATTATACAATGCTGCGGAAACTTATGTTGTATTGTTATTACATTCATGCTATTGAACTGTTGGTTGTTCTCTTCTTGTGATGCAAGACTCTTCGGAAGATGCTAGTTTTCGATAGGCCTAGCTTCTCTTCCTTATTCTAATTTCTACCTTGCAGTCCACTATATACAACCTCCTCCTTCCATTTGATACAAATGCATAAATGCTTAGTAGCGGACGTAAAACTCGCGGGTATACTAGATACTCACCCTTGCTTTATTCTCCTTTTCGCTTTTCCTGATCGGCCGCTGCAGTCGACGTTGGAGCCCAGGAGAAGGAGATTCCTGGAGGAGCCTAATACGACGTCGAGTTCCCATTGACCAGGAGTAGTTCAGTGGATCCCAGGATGGAGGCCTCGCCTTTTCGATCTGTATCTTTGATGTTATTTGTGCTAGCCTTCTTAAGGCAAAACTTGACTAACTATGTCTATACTCAGATATTATGTTTGATTTGACTTATGTATTCGGGTCAGTACGACCCCCCTTTGTTGTAATATATTGGTTTATCATTTTGTGTTTAGTGTTGTGCTGTGATATTCTCACAGTGGCACCTTGATCTCGATCATGTACCCTGCGTGTATGATTACTGTACATGATCGTAAATCGAGGGCGTCACAAGTTGGTATCAGAGCCGACTGCCTGTAGGAAGCAACCCAACCACTACCTGGTCGAAGTTGAGTCTAGATTTAAAAGAAATCTATTTTTCTAACTTAATGTTTGGCTTACGGGCCCACATCGATGTCACTACGTGTGATATCTATGCTATTAGGATCCTTTTCTCCTTACCTATGCTCTGGGAATCTGCTCTCTTATCCTTGCTGGTAAGTTTTACAAGCTCTGACATTCGGATCACGTTCTCTTGATTCCACCCGGCGTTCTGGTGCTTCCCCATTGATTGAGTCGTGTCGCAGGAGTTCTGACCCAGGTCCTGGACCGCGGATCCCATTCTCATTCTGGGCAGGCCGCGCGTTCTCTGGCACAAACTACTGTGGCCAACAGTTTTCTTGTGGCGTTATTGACATATCGGAAGCTATGCCGCGTCGTATAATCCTTACCGCGGTCTGCGCGCCGCCTACTAAGTCCTTTTTCCTTAATTTCTATGACGTTACGCTGTCCGATTTTGACCGACTGTGCGCAATGACCTTTATGTCTTAATGACTACTATTGTGTATCTACTGCACTTATCATTCATTGCTCCTACTATATCATGTATGACTTCTCATCCTTGCAAATACTTTGTCTAAACTAACCCCTGTTGTTCAGGCAGGATGGCCGACGATCCCCCACCCTCATCGTATTTTGCCGCCCTCATGCAACAGTTTGAGCTGAACCATGAGCAGTTTGATCTGAACCGTCAGTTCATGGCCGGAGTAACTGCCCAGCTTCCAAACCATAATGCCCCAGTCATGCTGCAAATACTCTCATGTTAAGAAAAATAGCAAAGGTACGTCATGCACGAATTCACGGAAAAATTTGGCATGACCTTTGCTATTTTTCTTAACATGAGAGTGCCCCATTCTCAACTGAAACAGAAGTTAATCAACATTTCGGGAGAAAGGGGATAATGAGAGTCCCTGCACAACATATAGAATAACATGTATGTGACAATAACCAGCAACATAGCATTTGTTCTTATCAGATTTCATAACCAGAGGCACCAAATATCAAGTAAAACAGTGGATATATGCTTAACAACATCTATATGACAAGTGCTGGATTTTTAGGATGATGCAAACCAACTTAAAGTAATGCACAATCAGAAGATATTTTTGTCAGCAAGAATATTAATAAGAACATATGTCATGCTTGCTGGTCTTCCTTTTCTCTCTTCTAAATATATTAAAACAGACCCTACATAGATCTTGTATGTGCTAAGTGGCCTGGTTCATATTATTTCTATCGACAATATCTACTTTCCAGATTTACCTAATGATCAGTAATGATTTTGTGATCATCTAAACAACTTAAACATACAAGAAATAAAACAAAGCACAATGGCATAAACAGAGCACCATCAAATTCCTCAATGGCATGACCAATTTCACTTCAAAATACAGAGCACCATCTAACTATCTCTCTATTTTGGCAATACACAAAACAAATCCCAATGACACTATAGATAGCTTCTAATGTTTATAAGAACAAATTCTATACCTACTTCATCACTGTCCTAGTGTGTCAACAGTTCATTGGATTCTTGTTAAAAAGGATTATAGTTTTATTAATTAATCTAAGATAACAGAAAGCTAACATCTAATATTATTCATGTTAAAAAACCTTTTGAGCAACCCAAACTTTGGGACATGGAAAGAGTTGCTTAACCCAAAAATGCTTATAGAAGTTTTATACTACAACATGTCCAAGAACTCTCATGAAGCATGTGGCACCAAGACAGTGTTAGAGAAGCTAATGCATCTTCACATTTCACTGGTACCCACAACATCAATCACCATCCAAAACTCATATGAGAGATAAAATCCTAAACATTTTAGCACTTAATTTTTTCTCCACTACACCAGCTAGTCATTACCAAATCCTAAACAGAGCTAGCATTTCCTCCGGCGAACACAGTGAGGGCAGCCTGGGCAGAGAGAATTGGAACAAGAGAGGATGGAGAGGCGGCTTCTCACCGTGGGGAGTAGGCGTCGACGACAGGGAAGGCGCTTGCTTGAAGGAGGCGGCGGCCGGAGGCGAGGCAGAGGCGCAGTGGCGACTGCGGGCTCGGGAATAAGCGTGCTTGAAGGCGACGGCGGCCGGAGGAGAGGCAGAGGCGCAGCGGCGACTGCAGGCTCTGGGATGGAGGCTCCGATGGCGTCGAGGGAGGCTCCGGCGTCGACAGGAAGGGGCGCACGAGGGCTCCGGTGAGGCGACGACTGCTGGAGGGAAATGGTGGTTGTGCGAGCAGGGGAGGGGTAGTTGGTTAGGTCAAGGCTTAGGGGTGGCGCATTTTGTAGAAATGCGCCACCAAGTGGATCCTTATGTGTGGCGCATTAGAAATGCGCCACGCATAAGGATCCACTTGGTGGCGCATTTCTACAAAATGCGCCACCCCTAAGATCACTTAGTGGCGCATTGGGGCTGAATGTGCCACCCCTAAGCACCATTTCATTTTTTTATTTAATGTTTAACCATTTCATTTTTTTAATTAATGTTTTACCACTTCATTTTTTTAATTAATGTTTAACCATTTCATTTTATTAATTAATGTTTAAGCATTTCATTTTATTTGCGGGCTGACCAATTCATATTTTTTGCGGGCTAACCATTCCATTCCTTCGATCCATGCATTCTAGAAAAATAGTAAAGAATCATTTTAAGGAGTTAGGCATGGTGCTTCGATTGTGTATAATCGATGTTCATACACTTCAAACTATGATCCAAACCTAAGAATGTGATCATAAATTACAAAAGATTTTCTTAAATTTGTAGCTAGATATCTAGCTAGCGTTTCCTCACGATCTTCTTCTTGCCCTTATTTGTCGTGGTTGAATAATTTAGGCCCGGGACGCCTTCACTTTTCCTCTTGAACGAGAGACCTTTCTTCGGTAGGGTTGTGGTGTATGTATCCTGAGAGGCGTAGTCATCTTCCATCTTCGGGTCGTTGTACTTTTCAAAGTCTTTCTCGTTGGCGACTCCATCCATTACAATTATGTTTCTTTTGCCTCTCCTCACTACAACGCGGCTCGGCTTTGATGGGTCGGTAATGAAGAAGCATTGGTCCACTTGGCTAGCCAGTACCCATGGCTCATTTTTCGCGGTGACGTTTGCGCCCGCAGGCATGGATTTGGCTTCGGGTATAACCGTGGTGGTGAAGTACCGGTCTTCTTTTACGACGCTCTTGGCCCATCTCACACGGAGCATCGGCACCTTCTCTCCAGAGTAGTCAAGCTCCCATATGTCCTCGATCCTTCCGTAGAATCTTTCCTTGACGTCATCGGTGTAGAATATCCCCGTTACCCCTGAGTTCTGCTAATCGCAGTTATTGTCCTTTTCCTTCGTGTAGAGTGTGTAGTCGTTGATATCTTACGATTGATAGGTCATCAGGTTGCGTGCGGCACCCTGTGACAAGGTGAATATCATCTTTTCGTCCTCGGAATCGTTCCTTCACGGGGTATTAGCACGAAGCTCGTCCCTGAACCAAGTCATGAAATCGGAGTTGTGCGCTTTTATTAGCCGTGGATGTCGGTCCGTTATCTGCAGGCCCTGGTCACTGTACTTCTTCCTGATTACATCCTTGTGCTTTACTATCCAAAGATCGACCAGCTGGATGTGTTGTAGCGCGACTAGGCTTTCTCTTTCAAAGTCGATGTCTCGACCGTCAAAGTTGACATGCATTGCGCGGCTTCCCTCGTGGTGACCACACCCATCGGTCCTGCCAAAGTGCTTGTTGACGGCCAGACCAACAGGGTTCTCGGTGTTGAGATAATTCGTGAAAAAAGAGATGCACTCTTCGGTTAGAAAGCCCTTCGCTATGCTTGCATCTGGACGGGACCTGTTACGAACGTATTTTTTGATGTGTCCATTCATCCTTTCGAACGGCATCATGCTGCGCAGAAATGCAGGCCCGAGTTGGACGATATCCTCCACGACGTGGATCAGCAGATGCACCATAATGTCAAATAACGCGGGCGGGAAATAGATCTCAAGCTCGCATAGTATGAGCATGATCTCCTCCTGTAGCCTTTTGAGTTGCGTAGTGCAAATCGACTTTCGGTAGATGAGGTCAAAAAAGTTGCAAAGGCCAAACAACGTTTTACGGACGTGCTCCTCCATTATCCCTCGGATCGCAACCGGGAGAATCTGCGTCATCAGCACGGCACAGTCGTGAGATTTCGTCCCGCTGAAACGCTGCTTTCCCTCGTCTAGGTATCTTCTTATCTTCCTCGCGTAGACGTTCGGAAATTTTACTCCTATGAGGCAGTGGATAAACCGCTTGATCTCCTCCTCGCACAGAGTGAAGCATGCTGGGGGAAGTGATCAATACCTGTCTTCTTCTTTGTCGCCCTTTTTCGTTTGCGAGAGTTTTGCGTTTCCGTATCCTCTTCCTCCTCCGGCTCATCATCGTCGTCACTAGGGGGTGAAGTTCCCTCCTGATGCCCATAAATTTCAAGTCATTCCTTGCTTTTGGCCCGTCCTTGGTCTTCTCCGGCATGTTGAGCAGTGTGCCAAACAAGCTCCCGCAGACGTTCTTTGTGATATGCATGAGATCAAGGCTATGAGGACTGCGGAGGAAACTCCAGTATTCCAAATCCCAGAAAACAGACCTCGCTTTCCATACCCTCATCAATGGCTGAGTCTTCTTTTTTTCTTTCCTGGCGCGGGGCACTCTTTCCAAGTTTTCAGCAAGTTGTCAATTTCTTTGCCGCTCCTTCAAGCTGGGGGTGCTCGGAGCTCCTCGCTTCCATCGAACAGATGTCCCGGTTTTCTCCACGCGTGTTTCTTGGGAAGCCACCTCCAAGACCCCTGGAACATGGTTTTTGAAGATCCGGGATCTTTTGGTAGCTGGAGGTACGTTGTATTATCCATGCACCTAACACATGCATAGAATCCTTGGACCACCTGCCCTGAGAAATATCCATATCCGAGATAGTCGTGGACCGTCGTGATCACCACGGCTTTCATTGGGAAATACTCTTTTGCGGTGGCGTCCCACGTATTGACTCCGTCTTTCCATAACGTTTCTAGCTCCTCTTTCAGCAACTGCATATATAGATTGAGGTCCGTACCTGGTTGTTTCGGCCCTTGAACTAGCATACACATTGTTATGTACTTTTTCTTCATCCACTTCCAGGGGGGAAGGTTGTATATGCATACAAACACGGGACATGTACTGTGTGTGCTGCTCTGGCCGCCAAACGGATTGACTCCAACGGCGCTCACACCAATCCTGAGGTTCGTTGGTTCTTCCCCAAAATCTGGGTATTCGAGGTCCAACGCAGTCCATTGGCTACCGTCTGAAGGGTGCCTCAGCATGTCCTCCTTTTCCGGATCCGGGTTCGGGTAATCCTCTTTTAGCTTCTTCCTATCTGCGTGCCAGGTCATGAGCTTTGCTTCCTCGGGATCTAAGAAATACCTCTGCAAACGAGGAGTGATCGGAAAGTACCATACCACTTTTCTAGGAACTTTCTTCCCTTTCTTGTATCGACTAACACCGCACACCGACCATGTGGTTTTCTCTTCGTCCTCACCCCGATAGATCATGCAATCATTTATGCAGACGTGGTATTTAACGTGCGGAAGATCGAGAGGGCACATGAATTTCTTGGCCTCAGCGATACTAGTTGGACACGTGTTGCCCTTCGGAAGACGATCGTGCCAGAAAGACATGTTATCATCGAAGCTTTCGTCGGTCCATTTTTATTTTGCCTTCATCTCCATAGCCCAAAGTGTTACATTCAAGCGATTATCCACATCGCTTCATCCTTCATACAACTTCGTAACCGCGTCTTTCTCGAGTTGCGCCATCTTGGCTTTCTCTCTAGTTGCACCTCTTGCGTTCAACGCCTCTTTGACAAGCAGCTCTTGAACATGAGGGTCCCGCACCCAGCTTGAATCCTGATCATGTCCGACATCTTGATCTTCATGTCCGGCATCTTGATCTACATGATCTGCTTTGGCATCTTCTTCATGATCATGTACGGGATGCTCTTTGTCTTCTCGCCCGCCGCTATTGTCTAGTTGCCCTTCCTCATTTACTGGCACCCCACCATTGACGTCCTCCTCCTCACCAGCTTCATCACTTATCCACCGTGTGTAGCCATCCATCAAACCATTACGCTTCAGGTGTCTTTGCAATATTCTGGAATCAGGCTCGGTCACGCACTGCCGTTTGCATCTCCGACACGGACATCTTATATCCGACCTATTACTCCTTAGCATGTCGTTTGTCGCACATTGCATCCACCTAGCCACGGTGATATCGCTCAGCATCTCGCGGACCATGGTCGATCACCTGCGTGCACAGAGAGAGCAACACAATTATATATCATAGTCGTCGCCGGAAAAATTCGGCATGACCTTCCCTAATAATGCATGGGAGCATGCGGAGAGTGCGCCAGAAATTTGCCGAAACGGAAATGAATCGACATTTCAGCAAAACATTGGCCACTCAAGATTCACATATACATCAAACTACCATAAGCTTCACATATACATCAAACCACCACAAGCTTCACATATACATCAAACCCAAGCTTCACATATACAAAAAACCCCAAGCTAATAAAGGCAAGTATATGGGTCATAAATGGAAGAAAAGAGTTTGGGAGGAGGTCCACTTACTTCAATATGAAACAAAATAGATTTAATGCCAAGTATCGATGGATAAATGGAAGAAATGAGGTGGGGAGGAGGAGAAAACTGAATAGATCTAGGGTGAGAAGAGTGGGTCTAGTTTGAGAATTGTGTGGAGTGAATGAGAGATGGTAGGTGCGGTGGAGTAGATAAGGACAACTCTAGGCATTTAGTGGCGCATGTAGCAAGTCAGTGGTGGCGCATTGTTGAAATGCGCCACCCCTAAGCTCTTACGGGTGGCGCATTCCCATAATGCGCCACCCCTAAGAACCTTATGGGTGACGCATTTCCAAAATGCGCCACCCCTAAGCTCTTAGGGGTGGCACATTTTGGAAATGCGCCACCTATAAGGTTCTTAGGGGTGGCACATTTTACCAAATGCGCCACGTATAAGCTCATCTAGGCTGGCCCACTCTTAGGGGTGGCGCACTGGAAAATAATGCGCCACCCCTAAGGTCTTATGGGTGGCGCATTATTTTCCAGTGCGCCACCCCTAACAGATGGTGGATCATGGCTTGTTATATGCGCCACTAATAAGCTTTCCATGTATAGCTATTTCCCTAGTAGTGTTTGGGCACTAAAAGGCCACGGCCCAAATTATAATAATAATTTGATTTTGAAAAAAAAACCCCAGATGAGGCTGTAAATAGGCTAAGGCCCCAAAAGAATCCCAATAAGAAAAGCCCAAAAAATTAAAACCAGCCCATGTGATCAGTTGAAGTGGATTGGGCTGATTTCAGCCATGACGTTTTGATTTCGCCAAAATTTTGCCACGTAGGACTGCCACATAGGATTGAGCTAGATTGCCACTGACGATTTATGATCGTTGTAAAGGTTACGACGATTTGGAAATCGTCGTGAAAGTTACGACGATTTCGACCAAAACGTCGGTGTTTTCAGTTTTTGACGCCTCGTTTTTTACGCTCGGTTTTTCGTCTTAAGATCTTCGTAAGTTAAAAACCGTGATGATGTAGCGACAAAAATATAGCATCGTGTATTAGCATATTTCTTGTAGTGAGGCGGCCAGGTGGCGCGACGTACCCCTAGGTCGCGCGGGCAGGCCGCCTGGTTGGTGGGTGGCCCCCCTCCGTCTGTCCTTAGGGCTTTTGGAGTCTTTCGTCGTGCTGATTTTTTATATAATTTTTATGGATTTTTTCGAGCATTTTTATATTTGACATGAAACTACAATGCACGGATAACAACATATAAAAACTGGCACAGGGGAACTGACTTAGTAGGTTAGTCCAAATATGTGTAAAAAGCTATGAAAGTGTAGCAAAACACATAGCATTGTCACCCAAATAAGCATGAAACAAGCAGAAATTATAGATGAGTTAGTAGGTTAGTCCAAATAACATATCTATAATTTCTCCTTGTTCCATGCTTATTTGGGTGACATAGATATGTGTTTTTCTACACTTTCATACCTTTTTACACATATTTGGACTAACCTACTAACTCAGTGCACCCAGTGCCAGGTTCTGTCTGCTGATGTCTGTGGATTGCAGTTTTTTACCCATATTTACAGTGCCCAATAATTTCCAGGAAAAATATATGATAATCAGTGTGACGGAAGCTCTACGAAGTATCGGAGGGGCCAGAGGGGAGCCAGGGCCCACCCAGGCGGCCACCTGGCGCGGTCCCCTCCTGGCCGCGCCACCAGGGCGCCTGGGGGGAGGGTCCACCCCCTGGTGCCCCCTTCTGCCTATTTTTACCCCTCGCTCCGAAAAGCCTCGCAGCGAGTCCCGCAATACTATTTTCACCTCTATTCCGCCGCCGTCGCGCTTCCAAGATTGGGAACACCAGAATACCTCTTCCCGGCACCCTACCGGAGGGAGGATTGATCTTCGAGAGCTACTGCACCACCATGAGCGCTTCCTGGATGTGTCGTGAGTAGTCCCCCTTGGACCATGGGTCCATGACCAGTAGCTATGTGATGTCTTCTCTCCAATCTTGTGCTTCAATTGTTAGCCCTAGTGAGTTGCCCTACATGATCAAGGCGTCTATGTAATTATTTCTAATGTAGCTATGCTGTGTTTGCTGGGATCCGATGGATTATGAGATTATGTTCAGATCGCGATGAGTTATATATTTGGTTTACCTTTTATATTTTGTTCTTGAGTAATTCTTGCACGATCTCCATTAGTTTTAATTGTTTTGGCCAAGTAGTAGTAGTACTAGATATGTCTAGCTTGAGTGACAGAACATTGAGACTAGGGATGTGTTTTTGCCACCAGGGAGAAAACAACGGTGCTTGTAATTGTGGTTGCAAGGATTTTTTTACCTTACGCAAAGTTTGTTAATGCAATTGCTGTTGCTTTGGATTTACACTTTGGGTGGGGCTCGCAACTTAATACTAGCGAGATGTTCTGGATATATATCTCCAGGTGGATGATTACTGAGTTGATGCAGTTGGATTTCGTTCTACTTGTCTTGGCATACTTCCCATTCTTTTGAGCCTCTAACTTTCTTTGCACCATAATTAGCATTGCAGTGTGTTTATAATTTTTTCAATTTCCCAACTGTAATTTGTTCACCCAACTTATCTATTTTATCGTCTTTTGGGAGAGACATCACTAGTGAACATCATGGGACCCCTGTCCATATTTCCACCACTGTTTACACCTGACTTTATTTACTGCTTTATTTCCTTTTCGCTGCAATCGTCACCACTATCATTATTCCTCTTGTGTTTTGATCCTTTGTAAACGACAAGGCCGGAGAGATTGACAACCACTCTGTACTCGTTGGGAGCAAAGTTACTTGTTGTGTGTGCAGGTCCAGGTCAAGGAAGCAACTTTTGTCTTAAAAACGGTGCCATTGTTTCCTTGCCACCTACTCGAAGAATTCGGAGTCCAACTGGTCGACTCAAACCTTGGCATCTTTGCCAAGGGAAATTTGCTGCTACGCTACATCTCAACCTTCCACTTGGGGTAACCAACGAGGGGAGATCCATCACTTCCTCGCTAGCATCAAGAGGCAAATTATTTTATTATGGGTACTAACCACTCTAATTAGCTTATGATGAGTTTCGTATGAAGGGAGTTTTCAAGTGTGCGAAGGAACATGAGGAAGTAAGGTCCAAAAGTGTCAAAGGCTCAATATTGGGGATGCCCCCAAGAACTATTCAAGAAGACTCAAGCATCTAAGCTTTGGGATGCCCCCGTGCATCCCCTTCTACATCAACAATCATCAGTTCGTCCTTCTCCACGCTATATTTTTATCACTTCATGTGTTATGCGTTGGAATTATGCCCTAGAGGAAATAATAAATTGTATTATTTAATTCCAGGTTCATTATTAATGTTTATATGTCTGTGCTATAACTGCAATGGCTTATGCGGAGGTTTGCCAAGTAGCATGTTAACTGCCTCCGGAGGAAAACCCATATGCAGGTGTGGAGTATAAACACCAAGTGTTCTTAGTCTGCCTCTAGGACTAACCTGTGTGTTATGGATGACATGTTTTCCTGTTCATAGGGCATTGGAAATGCCGGTAACACATGGGAGCACATTGTTGCCAGAACAAGGGTGCTGAACCGACCCAATTGCATGATTTACTTTGAGATCATATCGTTTCCATGTTATAAGTAAAATCATCTAAAGTTAATATGCATGTGTCCTTCATGACCATAAGAATGTTTCGTAACTTCATACCGGAGGGTGGGTTTTGACACTGTCCCAACACCACCTGTAACAGGCGTGGCAATAACATCTTTGATCACTCACACCTGAAAGTGTGTCAAGGGACTTAACGATTCGAGTTGGGAATTTGCTCCTCTAACGATGGAGAGATAATTCTATGGGCCCTCTCGGTATTACGGCATCCAACATCGTCTGGCCAGACACTGTGAATTGATCACAAGGGATACCGGAATACTAAACGAGAAAATGGAACAAAACAAAAAGGAGGATGACTTGGTATAATGGTTAATGGTTAATCATGTAGATACCTAATAGATCTCACCTCAAGTTTTGTATAGTATGGTGAAGCAAATAGGACTGGCATGATAAGCTTGTGGTTCACTCGAATTTATATTCGTGTAGGTACGGGAACCGTTATGGGTGTCCATGGCTCCGCTATCGGTTATTGTTCCGCGGGAAAGTCAGTTTCCGGTTCATGTCTGTATCCTACCAAACCTATGGGGTCACACACTTAAGGGTGGAAGATTTGTTGAGTACTAGAGTGATAGGAGCACGAGTATAACACACCGAAAAAGTTTCGGAGTGATTGAGATTTTGTCGGAGAGAAAACCGGAATCATTTCGGGGCACCGGTAAAGTACAGGGAAGAGTTTTGAGAAAACCGGGTAAAACCGGAGGGCCAGAAAAGTTCCGGGATGGTCTAAATATGTTTAATATTTATTTATTGTGAATTCCCAAATTGTTTTGGAATTAATAAAATAGATTTAATACCAATGGGCCCTCTCTCACTTGGAAGGCCCAAGTGGGGGAGGGAGCACTTGGACCAAAGAGGCCCAAGGGGGGGCCCTAGGAGGAAGCTTCCTCCTAGGTGAGGAAGCTTCCTCCCCCTTGCCTTGTCCGGCCCTAAGGGGAGGGAAACCCTAGGGCGCCACCCCTAGGGCTCCCCCATCCTCCAAGGTGGCCTCCCCTCCCCTCCCACTATAAATAGAGGAGATGGGGGCACCCCTTCAACACACAAGTTGTTCTATTTTGCCGAAGGGCTGCCCCGTCTCTCTTTCTCTTGTAGATCCAATCTCCTCCATAGCCCCGAAGGGCTGATCCTCCCTCCTCTCTACTCCGGAGGTGCCGAGCTCTAGACGGCGGAGCCCTGCCGGATCTTCCACATCGTACGTGTGGATCAACCGTAGAGAGATCGTGCGTTCGATCTTTGTTCGAGGGACTCCACGGTGATTAGATCTATTCGTGGGATTGTTCATCTTCACACTTCTTCAACTCTCCATCAACATCTTCCACTGCGAGAGAGTGCATCCGTTGAACGGTTGCAAAAGGTAACAAGATCGACCTTGTCATCTACATCTTCCTAGATCCGTTCTTGGGTTTTGGTTTTCGTAATGCCGGAAAAAAATTTGTTTTCTACTCCGAATCCCAACATTATGTGCTATGCTTGGAGCGTCTTGCTCTTTAGTTTTCAGTTTTAGTTTTTAGTTTTGTTTGTTTTGTTTGCTGGTCTTATCTTGTGAGACATTAGAATCCTTGATTTTGTGAGAGACACACTCCACTTTTTCCTAGAATACTCATAGTTTTCATGCTTATCTTTGTTGAGTGTTCTTTACTTTTTCTAGCTGCTGTCATGCTTAGGTCTTGTTTTTCATGTTTATCTTTAAGAGCTTTTATTTAGGTTTTTACTTTTGGAACTCTCTTGAGTTCTCATGCTTATTTTGTTTAGAGAGTTGGCCGGTTGCACTGAATGTTTGTCTTGCTTTGAGTAGGTAATTGAGGTTGATATTTAAGTATAGTAGTAACTTGCAATAGTTTTTAGGTATTGATTTGAGTAATGTATGGAATTTTATGTGTCAAAAGCTCAAGCCTATTAGTGATAGATGTCGTATTAGTCAAAGGAACTAATCCACTTATTATCGGTAATTGATACGTCTCAAATGTATCTACTTTTCCAAACACTTTTCCTATTGTTTTGGTCTCATTCTTGCATGATTTGAATGTAACTAACCCGGACCGACTCTGTTTTCAGCAGAGTTGCTTGTATGGTTTTATTATGTGCAGGAATTTTGAATTTTAGGTGTCTCAGACAATTCCAGGAAAAATCACAGAAAATCCACACAGCCGGAGGGGCTCGGAGCCAGAAGTGGGGCCAGAGGGCAGCCAGGGGGCCCCCAGGCGCCCTACTGGCGCGGTCCCACCCCTGGCCGCGCCGGGAGGCCACCTGGGTGGGTCCTCCCCCCTGTGGTGCCCTACCAAGGCCCGTATTTATTATCGTCATGAGGAAACCCCAAAATAGAAGTTGTTTTCCCAGTTTCCGTCGCCGAGCCACTGCCACCCTCTGTTCTTCTTCGGGAGGGCTAATCTGGAGGCTGTTTTGGCCTTCGGTGAGGGGAGATCATCGCCATCGTCATCATCATCACCAATCCATCCTCCCTCCATGACTTCCTCTCTCATGTGTAAGTAATTCCCTACTGTAGGCAAAGGGGATGGTAGGGATTGGATGAGTTAGATCATGTAATAGTTCGTCAGATTGTTTGGGGCATGTTGCCTATCATCTACTTTGGTGTTTATCATCTTTCCTACAACTTGTTGCTGTTAGTGCTAGTCACTTTGGGCCCGAGTGCCATATTTTCAGATCTGAACCACTTGTGTTTTCATGAGTTTATTTGTCTTCTTGATCCTATCTATGAGTTGTATGCACCTATTATGGTCCGGAACCGGCGATCCCAAAGGTGACAGCTTGGGACACCAAAGAATGGACTATAATTTGAGGATTTCATTATCCATTGAGTATTAATGCTTTGTTCTGGTGCTCCTTGACAGGAGCACCTTAATGTCCATCAGTTTCTTTTGGCCACGTTCATAGCGGGATTGTAGAACAAAAGATGTTGTGCAAGTTCTTATTGCAAGCACGCACAACTACCTACGGGATACATGCCTAATGTTTGATATTTGCCTAGATGATCCTTCCTTTTCTGTGTGCCTTGCCCCTTGTTAGAATCTATTACATGTTCACTCTCATCCAAGTAGCGCCCGACCATCCATCTCCCTAGCCTACAGTTTTTTAATCCTGCTAGTTACTAGTTGTTTACTTTTGCTGTTTTACTTTCGCTGTTGCCACTATCACTCTCATATCACCGTTCCTTTTAATATTTTGTTGCAAGAAAGTATATTTTAGGTGCGGTTGAATTGACAACTCAACTGTTAAAGCTTATAAATATTCTTTGGCTCCCCTTGTGTCGAATCAATAAATTGGGTTATCTTACCCGCGAAGACTATCTCGATCACCTACAGTTGAGGGTCATCAAGTACTATTTTCTGGCGCCGTTGCAGGAGAGCATAGCTTTATTTAACAGTCTACTTGCAGTATTCTTCCTGCTTCTCTTTATCCACTATGGGTAAGAAACGAGACCCTAAGGTTCTGATCTTACCATCCACTACAAGAAAAGGTATTCTTCTGAGCACTAGTGCTACACTTGATTCACCTTCATTTATAAGTAAGTTTGTTTCACCACCACCACCACATGCTACTTCCAATAAGTCTGTTACTATGTCCGATAATTTTGATGATGCTTCCACTACTCTTGAGGAAATTGGTTTACTTGGTCGCTATCTTGAATCTCAAATTGCTAAGGTTGGACCACATTCCGAGACTGAAACTCCTACTACCTATTTTCCCACTTGCAAAGCCTTTGGTTATCCAGACTTGGACAAACTCAAGGAGAGACTTCTTGAGGACGATTATATTATTCTTGATGATGATTTATGCAGGGAACTTACAGAGTGTGCCGACTATGACCCTGGTGTTGTTGATGCGTCTCAAACGTATCTACTTTTCCAAACACTTTTGCTATTTTTTTGGTCTCATTCTTGCATGATTTGAACGAAACTAACCCAGACTGACGCTGTTTTCAGCAGAGCTGCCTGTATGGTTTTCTTATGTGCATGAAAATAGATTTTTAGGTGTCTCGGAAAATTCCAGGAAAATTCACAGAAAATCCACGCATCCGAAGGGAGCCCAGAGCCAGAAGTGGGGCCAGAGGGCAGCCAGGGGGGCCCAGGCGCCCTGCTGGCGCGACCCCACTCATGGCCGCGCCAGGAGGCCACCTGGGTGGGCCTTCCTGTTGGATATGTGCCCTAGAGGCAAATTAATAAAGATATTTGTCACATATCTGTTTGTTCATAATACTTTATATATTGTGCTAGAACTGTATTAAGAGGAAACATTAATACACGTGTGATATATAACAACCTGGTCCCTAGTTAAACTCAGGCATACTAGCTCATTGGGCAATTGATGATCAAGGTTTCTTGATCATGAGTACATAATAGTCTATTGACAATGAGGTCATATCATTAGGAGAATGATGTGATGGACACACACCCACCTTAAGCATTGCAGTGTGATCAAGTCACATAAGTTCAGCATTGCGATGACTTAATAACATAGTGAATGAATCCTTAGACCGTGATGATCATACATAATTGCTATCTATTAGGATGCTTTGAGTGCATTAACCGTTACACTGAAACATGGTAACTGAAAAAGGTGTATCTTGGGTATTCCGAAGTAGATATGTTGAGGAGTATGAAATAGATCAGAGCGGGATTTGTCAATCCGAGTGACGGATAGGTACTCTGGGCCCACTCGGTGGTGTTGCATCAATAGATTGCAAGCAAGTGACTAGGTCACAAGAGATGTAATATTCACAGACGAGTAAACATGTTATGTCAGAGACGAGGAAGAACTAGGTATTGGATACCGACGATCATACCTCGGACAAACATAGTACTGAAGCACAAAGGGATCATGTCATATTGTTAACGGTTCAACAGCGATGAAGTTTATTCGATGGAAGCGTAGGGGCACATCAAGGATTGTAACCAGATCCCACATGATGGTCATTGGTCAGAGAGTGTCTCGATCATGTCTACTATTTCCCGGACCGTAGGGTGCCACACTTAAGGGCAATCGATGCATTAAGGATTGATTCGGGATCATTGGTGAAAAGAGAGAAAACACCGGAAATGTACCGGGAGGTGCCGGAAGCTGTTCCAGATATTTTGAAAGGTTCAAAATAATATATATTGATGTTTAAATATTTTTTATTATTTAATTGACAGAATTAAATATTAAAAATGATTTAAAAATTAATTAAAAAGGAGAAAAAGGCATATGGGCCTTAAAAGGCCCATGAGGGGAAGGGGGAGCCTCCCCCCTTGGGCTAGGCGCTAAGGGAGGGGCCCATCCCCCCCATGGCCGGCGCACTCCCCCCCTTGTGGGGTTTAGTCCCACACGGGGAGGGGAGGAGAGTTCCCCCCCCCTCCTTGGCCTATAAAAGGAGGGGTGGGGTTCCTTTTCTCAACACAACATTGAGTTCTTTCTCTCTCTCTTTCTCTGACCTAGAGCGGACTCCCCTTGTTTGGAGTTTGCACCTGGTTGGGGGTTTCACCATCATCCAGACGTCGTCGCGCTGCCGGAATCGGGATCCGGATCAATCTTCTTTCCGCTGCTCTTCTGGTTCGGAGCCCGAGGGACGTCGGTTGCACCGTTCGTGTGTAATCCCGCGAGGCACTACACGTGTGGTGCTACTTCATCGTCGGAGGTTCTTCAACATGACAGGGAGCTCGTAGGATCAGAGTCTACGCCAACCACGTTCGAGGAACGTTTCCACTCTTTCGGTCTTCAAAGGTATGAACACCGATTCCTTCCATTACATACATCAGCATAGCATAGATCTAGGGTTCGGGACTCGTAGGTAGGAAAATTTTTGTTTTCTGCGCCGATCCCCAACACTTCCCCCTCTAGTGCCCTTCCGAAGCTCCTATTTATTATCGTGACGAGGAAACCCCAAAATAGAAGTCATTTTCCCAGTTTCCATCGCGGAGCCGCCGCCACCCTCTGTTCTTCTCCGGGAGGACTAACCTGGAGGCTGTTTTGGCCTCCGGTGAGGGGAGATCATCGCCATCGTCATCATCATCACCACTCGATCCTCCCTCCATGACTTCTCCTCTCATGTGTGAGTAATTCCCTGCAGTAGGCAAAGGGGATGGTAGGGTTTGGATGAGTTAGATCATGTAATGGTTCGTCAGATTGTTTGGGGCATGTTGCCTATCATGTACTTTGGTGTTTATCATCTTTGCTACAACTTGTTGCTCTTAATGCTAGTCACTTTGGGCCCGAGTTCCATATTTTCAGATCTGAACCACTTGTGTTTTCATGAGTTTATTTGTGATCCTATCTATGAGTTCTATGCACCTATTATGGTTCGGAACCGACGATCCCAAAGGTGACAGCTTGGGACACCAAAGGGGATGGACTATAATTTGAGGATTTCATTATCCATTGAGTATTAATGCTTTGTTCCGGTGCTCTTTGACAGGAACACCTTAATCTCCATAAGTTCCTTTTGGCCCCGTTCATAGCGGGATGGTAGGACAAAAGATGTTGTACATGTTCTTATTGCAAGCACGCACAACTACCTATGGGATACATGCCTAATGTTTGATAATTGCCTAGATGAACCTAGCTTTTCTATGTGCCTTGCCCCGTGTTAAAATCTATTGCATGTTCACTCTCATACAAGCAGTGCCCAACCATCCATCTCCCTAGCCTACATTGTTTTTAATCCTTCTGGTATCTAGTAGTTTACTTTCGCTGTTTTACTTTCGCTGCTGCCGCTATCACTTTCATATCACCGTTGCTTTTAATATTTTGTTGCAAGCAAGTATATTTCAGGTGTGGTTGAATTGACAACTCAACTGTCAAAGCTTATAAATATTCTTTGGCTCCCCTTGTGTCGAATCAATAAATTGGGTTATCTTGCCCGCGAATACTATCTCGATCCCCTATAGTTGAGGGTCATCAAATATTGTTTCTGCCGGCGTTGCCGGGGAGTATAGCTTTATTTACAAGTCTACTTGAAGTATTTTTCCTTCTGCACTTTATCCACTATGGGTAAGAGAGGAGACCCCAAGGTTCCGATCTTACCATCCACTACAAGAAAAGGTACTATTCTGAGCAATAGTGCTACGCTTGATTCACCTTCAGTTACAAGTAAGTTTGCTTTACCACCACCACCACATGCTACTTCTACTGAGTCTGTTACTATGTACGATACTTTTGATGATGCTTCCACTACTCTTGAGGAAGTTGGTTTTCTTGTTCGCTATCTTGAATCTCAAATTGCTAAGGTTGCAACACAGTCCGAGACTGATACTCCTGCTACCTATTTTCCCACTTCTAAATCCTTTGGTTACCCAGACTTGGACAAACGCAATTAGAGATTCCTTATGGATGATTATGTTATTCTTGATGATGATTTATGTTGGGAACTTACAGAGTGTGCCGACTCTGACCCTGGTGCTATTAGGAAGCTGCTTGAAAAACACTCCATGAAGAACAAGATTACTCTTGATCCTGAATTTGCTACATCTCCGATATGCATCATTGATCCTGATTATGATTGCTCTGTTGATCTTTCACTTATATCTACAGCGGAAGCTGGACCCTTTTATGGAAGAAAAAATAATGATGTTATAGCACACCTGACCAAACTCACTGACTTAGGTGCCTTGTTTACTACTGATGAGAGGATACGAAACTTTAATGTCGCTAAGCTCTTTTACTTTCTCTTTGAAGGGAGACGCTAAAGCATGGTTTGATGCACTACCCTATGGTTCCATTAAGAGTCCTCAGGACTTACCTCAATCTTTTGTGTATAAGTATTTTCCGGCTCATATGCAACATGCTGCTTTACAAAGAATTTATTACTTTAAACAGTTGCAGGATGAGCACCTCCCTTAAGCCTGGGGGAGGTATTGCAGTTTAATTAAGGCTAGACCGGGAAATGGAGTCCCAAATAATGAATTACTTGATATATATTATGTTGGTCCAACCGATGAATCCAGAACCTATTTGGATAGTTGTGCTGGTTTTGTTTTTAGGGAAAGAACACCAGACGATTCTGAAGAACTAATGGGCAAGATTGCCAAAAACCATGAAGATTGGTTCGTCTGTGAACCACCTCCACCACCAAAGAAGAGGGGCATACTTGTCCTGAGCCCCGAATATATGCAAGAAGCAAAGAAGTTTATAAAGGAGAAAGGTATTAAAGCTGAAGACGTAAAGAATCTACCTCCTATTGAGAAGTAGTCTGAGCTACTACTCACCCTCCCTTGGTAGAGGTACACTCTCTTTTAGATTTCAATAAAAGTGTCATCCCTAAAGGTAAGCCTCCTGTTCAATGTTTAGATGAGCTTGATAATTTTATTATGAAGCAAAACCACTTTAATATGAGGATACAAAGTCAGTTGCATGATAATACTCTTGCTATCAAAAGTTTGCTTGATGTTCTAGGTAGAACAGATAATGATGTTAAATGTCTTGTTAAGCATTTTCACATGGTTCAAACTCAGCTTGAAAAAAATTTCTAATGTGCAAAAAGATTTGCTTGCTAATAATGCCAAACAGGATATATAGGCTTATGTTATAAAGACTAGGGGTGGAACACAAAACCAGGACCCTCTCTATCCAGAGGGGCATCTGAAGATGATCTTGCAAGATTCTCAAGTGCAGGTAGAAGACGAGATTGTTAGCTCTCCAAAGAAGAAAAAGAAGAAGAAGAACCACAAGGAAGCTGACAACTCCAATGATCCTATTACAAGAGAAGAACCCTCTGTTAATCCTAATAGTATATCTACCTCCGATGCTGAAACTGAAGACGGTGCTGAGCCCAAAAAGGATAAGGAGAAGAATGATCCGCCTGAGGTGCGAGAAGAAGAAGCACCCGATAGACGCAAGAAATATGCTAGAGAAGACTTCATCGCAAGAAGACATGGGAAGGAAAGAGAACCATGGGTAGAGAATCACATGCCCTTTCTAGGTAAGTCTCTCAAAACCAAAGAAGAAGCGCACTATAATAAATTTTGTGAATGGATGAAACCTCTTTTTCTTCAAATTATGTTGACCGATGCTATTTAGTTACCTCCTTACTCAAAATATATGAAAGATAATGTTACTAATAAAATAAAAGTCCCTAATGAGGCAATATATACTATTCTTGCTAACTACTCTTTCAGTGGCAAGATTCCTCAGAAGCTTGGTGATCGAGGTATACCCACCATTCGTTGCTCCATAAAGAATAATTATGTCAAAACCGCTTTATGCGATCTTGGAGCAAGAGTGAGTGTCATGATTTTTTCTCTTTATAACAGGCTATGTTTAGATAAACTAATACCTACAGATATCTCTCTTCAGATGGATGACAAGTCAACAACCGTCCCGATTGGTATTTGTGAGGATGTTCCTGTTAAAGTTGCTAATTGCTTAATTATTATAGATTTTATTGTGTTTGACATGCCCGAGGA
Source organism: Bromus sterilis (assembly GCA_950022295.1). Taxonomy (NCBI): domain Eukaryota; kingdom Viridiplantae; phylum Streptophyta; class Magnoliopsida; order Poales; family Poaceae; genus Bromus; species Bromus sterilis. The sequence continues at coordinate 336,132,404 of OX465596.1, read as the reverse complement.
TGGGAGCATGTCCTTTATTCTTGGTAAACCTTTTCTTAACACCGCAGGTGCTATTATTGATTGCAATAAATGAAAGGTTACCTTCAACGTGGATGACAAAGAACACACGGTGTATTTTCCAAAGAAGATCGACAAAAGGCACGGCCTTAACTCTATAGAGAATATCGAAACCGTGAAGATTGGAGAATGAGATTGTCCTCTACATGTGCACCACAAATACAAAACCATTATGGTGGGGACAATGTCCATTAAAGTAAAGGTGCAATGATCACTTCATAAGAGGTGAGATTTTTTGCTCTATATATGGCCGGTTTGTTGGTAAGACTTGATCAACCTTGCTAGCTAGCATGTTTTATATAGGAAAAGAGTGGAGCTTGTTATGTTTTCATATGCTTTAGCTTTTGTTCTCCTTGCTGTACCAAGTTTTTATGTTTTTGAAGCTTCACATCTTTAACTACTGTTTCAAGTTTTCATAGAGTTTCACAGCTTTTTGAACCTCGAAAAAATTTCAACAGTGAAGTTTTCAGAAAAATTCCACAAAAATAAAAATCAAAATTTCCATGTCAAAAGTGACCCAGGGGTACCTAGGGATGACCAGGGGGCCACAAGTGGCCCAGGCGGCCAGCTGGCGCGGCCTGCCCCCTGGCCGCGCCCACATGCCCACCTAGGGATGTCTTTTTCCCTTATCTTCCTCTCTCTCTCCAAAAACACGAGTTCTGGTCCTGGAACTTACGTTCTTGCTGTTCTTGGAAGCAATTTTCGATCTCTTTCTACAACCAATCATTTAAGTTGAGATTTTGAGCAAATACTCCCTGGTATGTGACTCCTCCACCCCTCCAATTAGATTTTTGAATGGTGGCTTCATTTTTGAGTATTTATAAGTTCTTGGTGCTGCTCATATGAACTTGCATGCATGTGTAGAAATTTATTTTCCATGTTTTGATGCAAGTTTATGCCTTAGGTAAGCGAGTAGAGTAGTTTACCTCAACTCACTTCACTTAAATCCTTGTTTTTGTGAATTGTCCAAAATTTCAGAAATGAGTTTGCTAGGAAAAGCAAAAGGGTGGCTTGGGAAGAAGAAGCCCGAGCGCACTGATCGAGTTACTAGAGTTGCGGCTTCACCCTCGGCTGCAAGGGTGAGCTATAATGAAGATCATGTGCCCCTAGAGGTTTTTGAAGACACGATCGAAGGTGCAGGAATTAAGGAGGAATTTTACGGCCTTTGTGCCAATGCAGGTTTGACACGGCTAGCAACATTCCGTGTTACTCAGTATCATAAACTCACCTTCTGTTTTATTAATAGTTTCAGATATAATCATGACGTTGGTATTATTGAGTTTAAAATTTACAATGATTTTTTGACCATGTCTTTGGCAAGACATTGTGAAATAATAGGTGTGCTGAACGTTGGACAGACGACAAAGATGAACTCTCAGCCTTCCAAGCTGAGAACCCTCTTCAACTCTCTTTGCAGCCAGGAGACGAAGGATATTCAGCGTTCGAAGATTTCCAACATCTTATTCCCCACCTCAGGTATTTCGTGTATGTTATTGCTAGAGGGTTGTTAGCTCGTGACAACACGAGCAACATTTCTGCGCCGGATATTTCTATCTTTGCGAACGCCCTCTCAGGGGAGGGTGAGTATAATGTGGGTTCCTTAATTGCTCACCGCCTTGTTGCCAATGGCAACAAGGGGGATCTCTTTGGTGGTGTTTACGCCACACTTATCCTTGGGTCTCTTAATGGAACCCCACACCCTGATGATAAGCCTTTTAATTATTTAAGCTTTGATCTTGCTGCTATGAAGGGGCATCAGTTTGTTACCAGGACTTCCGAGTTTGGTAACCTTAACTATATTTTGAGATTCGGACTGACCACTATTCGAGAGATTCGCCTACGTGCACGTTTTTGGTTTGATTATACTGACAGGAGCGCGTATGGTCCTTCAAGGATACCCAGTTCGACGAGTTCATGGTCCAGCAGAAGTTTCACTACCCCGTGGAGGTGGTTGTGCCCGATGAGAAGGACCATGGTGAGTTTCCACCTTTACAGGAGGAGCCCGTCACCTAGTGGGGTGAAGGGTCTTCTTCTACTTGGGGCGCGGAGACTTCCTCGTGGGAGGATCCGAGGACTTCGGTGTACGCACCTGAAGCCCCGTACGACCCTTGGACTCCCCCGTACCACCCCGGAGCAGGAGGCTCCTGGGGATCGCAGTAGCTATTACCAACTTAGGCCAAAAGCCTCAGCTTGGGGAAGTACGTGCCCTTCTCCCTTTTCCATTGTATTATCCGCTTTATTTTGTTCGCTTTGATATTTTTAAAGTTTTTGCTTGTTCTTCTTTGTTCTCTCTAAATTTGCAAAAACAACAAAAAGATTTCTCCTTTCTTTTGCTTTCGTTAAACAATTTAAAACCCAAAAATATTTTCTTTCTCTCTTTAGTTTGCTTTGTTTTCAGAGTTCAGCTCAAGTCCGTGATGGCATTTGATTATATTTCCCACGTTCGATCGTGCAAGTGACAAGGCAGTAATGACGAAGATCGACGAAAGGGAAGCAACAAGGAAAACCGGTATGAACTCTTCTTATTTCTACTTTTGTACATATGCATGTACTTATGATCTAGAGACCAACTTGTAGCGACATAGTGCTATGTTTACAATGCTTTCCCAGTGTTCATGCTTAATTTGTGGCTGATTTCAAATAGCTAGAGTGCGTAATATGTTTTTGAAATGACTTACATGCATTGCATTGTTCATGGTTTGGCATATTGAAGTGGTATTTCCCTTCGGAGAATTCTTGGATTGACTTGGCCCATGTTCACACATGTTTATGACTAAAAAGTCTATCTTGCCTTGATGATCTTTTTATTTCAGAATAGTCATATAACTTTCATTCCCGATTCAATGTTTCTTTGTCGCTCTGCATGATTATGACTTTTATTGCTCTCTAGTTGGTCGCTTCCCAGTCTTTTGCTAGCCTTCACTCGCACTAAGCGTAATTCTGCTTGCGTATCCAAACTCCTTTTCAAACCAGTTATCCCACTTGAGTCCACCATACCTTCCTATATATGGTATTTACCAGCCATCCCTAACTTAGAATTTCTTGTGCCATCTCGAAACTTATTCAAAATCTTCCCTTTTGTAACTATAAAAGCTCATGGTGCGGTGAGGGAAAATCAGTATCTGCCATGCCAAAAATATTTCGACGGAAGTTCTGACTAGTCAAATATAAAAGAGTTACACCTCCCCCATACTTGATGACGGAATGAAATAGACCAAATGCTACTAATGATACATGGAACAAGAAATTCCCTTCCATACTTGAGGCAAAATAAAAATGCACCATAGACCGTCAAATGACGTATGGATAAGGGAACAAAAGTGTAAGAAAAAGGCATTAATAAAGGTTGTATGGGAGATATTGAGAGACCTTTACCGTTCACCGTTGACTAGAAAGTTGCACTTCTCAAAAAGAATTTTATCTCTGTTTACAAAACCAAGAGCTCTGGTACTTGTTTAGTCTTTTCTTCCAACCACGGGTTTTTAACCTTGCCATCAAAAGCCACGGTTCAAGAGTCTCCCTTCTTTCTTCAAAGCACCAACTATTGAGAGCATAATGTTCATTCTTAGTGTAACATGCATTGTCCCAAAGTACCGCATTGTCTTCTGCATGGTTGTGATATTGCTTGTTATGAAATTCTTAGTTCTAGTCTCCTTCAAAACTCCGGAGGAGTTTCTGCATTTATGTTTTGCTTCACTCATGGAAGCTAGCGAGATACCACTCTAGTATGTTCAAGCTATGTGCATTGTGATCTTGTCTTGATTTTTGGCAGCATATTATTTACTTTTGGTTGTTTGTGATTGATCACCTCAAAGAAGGATTGTTTCGTGCATTGTCCTCATAGCATTGTCTCAATACTTGCTAAACTCTTTTCGTAGTACATGCTTATATACATCTTATGAAGCAAAAGAGTGTTTCAAAGTTTTCTTTGTCTCGTCCAGTTCGTTGAACTGAATTGCTTGAGGACAAGCAATATGCTAAGGTTGGGGGATTTGATACGTCTCAAACGTATCTATTTTTACAAACACTTTTGTTATTGTTTTTCCCTAATTCTTGCATGATTTGAACGAAACTAACCCGGACTGACGATGTTTTCAACAGAGCTGCTTGCATGGTTTTCTGATGTGCAGGAAAATGGATTTATAGGTGTCTCAGAAAATTCCAGGAAAATTCATAGAAAATCCACGCACCCGAAGGAGCCCGGAACCAGAAGTGGGGCCAGAGGGCAGCCAGGGGGGCCCCAGGCGCCCTACTGACGCGGCCCCACTCCTGGCCGCGCCAGGAGGCCGCCTGGGTGGGCCTCCCACCTCTTGGTGACCTGCCGACGATCCTATTTATTCCCGTGACAAGGAAACCCCAGAACAAAAGTTGTTTTCCTAGTTTCCGTCCCGGAGCCGCCGCCACCCTCTGTTCTTCTCTGGGAGGAATAATCTGGAGGCTGTTTTGGCCTCCGGTGAGGGGAGATCATCGTCATCATCATCACCACTCCACCCTCCATCCATGGCTTCTCCTCTCATGTGTGGGTAATTCCCTGCTGTAGCCAAAGGGGATGGTAGGGATTGGATGAGTTAGATAATATAATAGTTCGTCAGATTGTTGGGGGCATGTTGCCTATCATCTACTTTGGTTTTTATCATATTTGCTAAAACTTGTTGCTCCTAATGCTTGTCACTTTGGGCTCGAGTGCCATGTTTTCAGATCTGAACCACTTGTTCTTGATCCTATCTATGAGTTGTATGCACCTATTATGGTCCGGAACCGGCGATCCCAAAGGTGACAGCTTGGGATACCAAAGGGGATGGACAGTAATTTTAGGATTTCATGTATCCATTGAGTGTTAATGCTTTTTTCCGGTGCTCTTTGACAGGAGCACCTTAATATGTATTAGTTCCTTTTGGCCCCGTTCATAGCGGGATGGTAGGAAAAAAGATGGTGTGCAAGTTCTTATTGCAAGCACGCACAACTACCTACGGGATACATGCCTAATGTTTGATATTTGCCTAGATGATCCTTGCTTTTTTCTGTGCCTTGACCCGTGTTAAAATCTATTGCATGTTCACTCTCATCCAAGCAGTGCCCAACCATCCATATCCCTAGCCTACAGTGTTTTTAATCCTGCTGGTATCTAGTAGTTTACTTTCGCTGTTGCTACTATCATTTTCATATCACCGTTTCTATTAATATTTTGTTGCAAGCAAGTATATTTCAGGTGCGGTTGAATTGAAAACTCAATTGTCAAAGATTATAAATATTCTTTGGCTCCCCTTGTGTCGAATCAATAAATTGGGTTATCTTGCCCGCGAAGATTATCTCGATCCCCTACAGTTGAGGGTCATCAGTTGTTATTTATCTGATCGAAAAGCACTCCATGAAGAACAAGATTACTCCTAATCCTTAATTTTCTACATCTCCTATATGCATCAATGATCCTGATTATGATTTCTCTGTTGATCTTTCACTTATATCTACAGTTGAAGCTGACCCCTTTTATGGAAGAGAAACTGATGATGCTATTGCACACCTGACCAAACTCACCAAGGTAGGTTGTTTGTTTACTACCGATGAAAGGATACAAAACTTTTATGTGACTAAGATTTTTCCTTTCTCTTTGAAGGAAGACGCCCTAGCCTATGGTTCCATTAAGAGTCCTCAGGACTTAGCTCAATCTTTTGTTGAAAAGTACTTTCCTTCTCACATGCAACATGCTACTTTACAAATAATTTATAACTTTAACCAGTTGAAGGATGAGAACCTCCCTAAGGCTTGGGGGGAGGTATTGTAGTTTGATTAAGGCTAGACCGAGACATGGAGTCCCTAACAATGAATTGCTTGATATATTTTATGCTGGTCTAACCGATGAATCTAGATCCTATCTAGATAGTTGTTCTGGTTGTGTTTTCAGGTAAAGAACACCGGGCGATGCTGAAGAATTAATGGGCAAGATTACCAAGAACCACGAAGATTGGTCCGTCCCTGAACCACCTCCACCACCAGAGAAGAGGGGCATGCTTGTCCTAACCTCTGAAAATATGCAAGAACAAAAGAAGTCTATAAAGGAGAAAGGAATTAGAGCTTAAGACGTGAAGAATCTACCACCTATTGAGAAGTTGTGTGAGCCCACTACTCACCCTCATATGGTAGAGGTACACTCTCTTATAAATTTCAATGCAAGTGACATCCCTCGAGGTAAGCCTCCTGATCAATGTCTTGATGAGCTTGATAATTTTATTATGAAGCAAAATCACTTTAATATGAAGATACAAATTTAGTTGCATGATAATACCCTTGCTATAAAAAGTTTGCTTGACATTCTTGGTAGAACTGTTAATGATGTTAAAGGCCTTGTTAAGCATGTTCATATGGTTCAACTCAGCTTGAACAAATTTCTGATGTGCAAAAAGATTTGCTTGCTAACAATGCGAAACAAGATGATTTACAGGCTTATGGTATAAATACTCGGGTTGGGACACACACCCAAGACCCTCTCTATCCAGAGGGGCATACAAAGAGGATCGAGCAAGATTCTCAAATGCAGGAAGAAGAAGTTGTTAGCTCTCCGCAAAACAACAAGAATAAGAAGAAACACAAGGAAGCTGACAACTCAAATGATCCCATAGTAGAAAGAGAGCGTCTTGTTGATCCAAATAGAATATCTACCTCTGATGCTGAAATGGAAGACGGTGCTGAACCCGAAAAAGATAAGGAGAAGAATGATCCTCCCAAGTGCGAGAAGAAGAAGCACCCGATAAACGCAAGAAATACACTAGAGAAGACTTCATCGCAAGAATACATGGGAAGGAAAGAGAACCATGGGTACAGAAGCCCATGTCCTTTCCAGGTAAGTCTCTCAAAACCAAAGAAGAAGAGCACTATAATAAATTTTGTGAATGGATGAAGCCTCTTTTTCTTCAAATTCCTTTGACTGATGCTATTAAATTACCTCCTTATTCAAAATATATGAAAGATATCGTTACTAATAAAAGAAAAGTATATAATGAGGCAATATCTACTATGCTTGCTAACTACTCTTTCAGTGGCAAGATTCCTGAGAAGCTTGGTGATCCAGGTATACCCACCATTCCTTGCTCCATAAAGAATAATTATGTCAAAACTGCTTTATGTGATCTTGGTGCAGGAGTGAGTGTTATGCCTTTTTCTCTTTATAAGAGGCTATGTTTAGATAAACTAATTCCTACAAATATATCTCCTCATATGGCTGATAAATCAACAGCTGTCCCGATTGGTATTTGTGAGGATGTTCCGGTTAAAGTTGCTAATTGCTTAATCCTTACAGATTTTGTTGTGCTTGACATGCCCGAGGATGGGAGCATGTCCATTATACCTGGTAGACATTTTCTTAACACCGCGGGTGCTATTATTGATTGCAATAAAGGGAAGGTTACCTTCAACGTGGATGGTAAAGAACACACGATGTATTTTCTGAAGAAGATCAAAAAAATGCATGGCCTTAACTCTATAGAGAACATCGAGACCGTGAAGATTGGAGAATGGGATTGTTCTCTACACGTGCACCACAAATAGAAAACCATTATGGTGGGGACAATGTCCTTTAAAGTAAATGTACAATGATCACTTTATAAGAGGTGAGACTTTCTGCTCTATATATCACCCTCTTGTTGGTAAGACTTGATCAACCTTGCTAGCTAGCATGTTTTATATAGGTAAAAAGTGGAGCTTGTTATGTTTTCATTTGCTTTAGCTTTTGCTTTCTTTGATGTACCAAGTTTTATGTTCTTGAAGCTTCACGTCTCTAACCACTATTTCAAGTTTTATAAAAGTTTCGCAGATTTTTGGACCTCGACAATTTTTCAACAGTGAAGTTGTCAGAAAAAATCCAAAAAAATAAAAATAATTTTTCCACGACAAAAGTGACCCAGAGGCACTTGGGGCTGACCAGGGGGGCCACCAGTGGCCCAGGCGGCCAGCTAGCGCAGCCTTCCCCCTGGCTGCGACCAAAGGGTGCCTGGGGCCCGCAGGGCAGCCATCTAGGTATTTCTTCCTCCCTTCTCTTCCTCTCTCTCTCTCTCCAAAAACACGAGTTTTGTTGTTGTAACCCATGTTCTTGCTGTCCTTGGAGGAGATTTTCGATCTCTCTCCACAACCCATCATTTGAGATGAGATTTTGAGAAAATACTCCCTGGTATGTGACTCCTCCACCCCTCCAATTAGATTTTTGATTGGTGGCTTCATTTGTGAGTATTTAGTAGTTCTTGGTGCTGTTCATATGAGCTTGCATGCATGTGTAGAAATTTATTTTCCAAGTTCTGATGCAAGTTCATGCCTTAGGTAAGTAAGTAGAGTAGTTTTCCTCAACTCATTTTCTTAAATCCTTGTTTTGGTGAATTGTCAAAAATTTCAGAAATGAGTTTGTTAGGAAAAGAAAAGGGGTGGCTTGGGAATAAGAGCCCGAGCGCACCGACTGAGTTCCTAGAGCTGCAACTTCATCCTCAGATGCTAGGGTTAGCTATAATGAAGATCATGTGCCCCTAGAGTTGTTGGAAGACACAAGTCTAGCGCGTGCAATGACGTATCCGTGTGATGTTTTCCTCGAAGCTGCAGGAATTAAGGAGGAGTTTTATAGCCTTTGTGCTAATGCAGGTTTGACACGGCTAGCAACATGCCGTGTTGCTCAATATCATAAACTACCTCCTATTTTATTAATAGTTTCAGATATAATCATGACATTGGTATTGTTGAGTTTAAAATTTACAATGATCTTTTGTCCATGTCTTTGTCAAGATTTTGTGAAATAATAGTTGTGCCGGACATTGGACATACGGAAAAGATGAACTCTCAGCCCACCGAGCTGAGAACCATCTTCAGTTCTCTTTGCAGCCAAGACACGAAGGATATCCGGCGTTCGAAGATTTCCAGCATCTTATTTCCCCACCTCAGGTATTTCGCGTATTTTATTGCTAGAGGGGTGTTAGCTTGTGACAACATAAGCAACATTTCTGCACCGGATGTTGCCATCCTGGTGAACGCCCTCTCAGGGGAGAGTAAGGATATTGTGGGTGCCTTAATTTCTCGCCGCCTTGTTGCCAATGGCAACAAGGATATTGAGTCTCTTAATGGAACCCCACACCCTGATGATAAACCTTTTACTTATTTAAGCTTTGATCGTGATGCTATGAAGGGGCATCAGTTTGTTACCAGGACTTCCGAGTTTGGTAACCTTAATTATATTTTGAGATTCGGACTGACCACTATTCGGGAGATTCGTCTACCTGGACGTTTTTGGTTTGATTATACTGGCAGGAGCGCGGATGATCCTTCAGCGATACCCAGTTTGACGAGTTCATGGTCCAACAGAAGTTTCACAACCACGTGGAGGTGGTTGTGCCCGATGAGGAGGACCATGGTGAGTTTCCACCTTTAAAGGAGGAGCCCGTCACCTAGTGGGGTGAAGGGTCTTCTTCTTCTTGGGGCGCGGAGACTTCCTCGTGGGAGGATCCGAGGACTTTGGTGTACGCACCTCAAGCCCCTTACAACCCTTGGACTCACCCGTACCACCCCGGAGCAGGAGGCTCCTGGGGATCGCAGTAGCTATTACCAACATAGGCCAAAAGCCTCAGCTAGGGGGAGTACGTGCCCTTCTCCCTTTTCCATTGTATTATCCGTTTTATTTTGTTCTCTTTGATATTTTCGAAGTTTTTGCTTGTTTTTCTTTGTTCTCTCTAAATTTGCAAAAACAACAAAAAGATTTCTCCTTTCTTTTGCTTTCGTTAAACTTTTTAAAACACAAAAAGATTTTCCTTTCTCTCTTTAGTTTGCTTTGTTTTCAGAGTTTAGCTCAAGTCCGTGATGGCATTTGATTATATTTCCCATGTTCGATCGTGCAAGTGACAAGACAGTAATGACGTAGATCGACGAAAGGGAAGCAACAAGGAAAACCGGTATGAACTCTTCTTGTTTCTACTTTTGTACATATGCATGTACTTATGATCTATAGACTAGCTGGTGACATAGTGCTATGTTTACAATGCTTTCCCAGCGGTTCATGCTTTCTTTGTGTCTAATCTCAAATAGATAGAGTGCATAATGTGTTGTTGGAAAAGATTTACATGCATTGCATTGTACATGGTTTGGCATATTGAAGTGGTATTTCCCTTCGGAGAATTCTTGGATTGACTTGGCACATGTTCACACATGTTTATGACTAAAAAGTCTATCATGGCTTGATGGTCTTTTTATTTCAGAATAGTTATATCACTTTCATGCCCCATTCAATGTTGCTTTGTCGCTCTGCATGATTATTACTTTTATTGCTCTCTAGTTGGTCACTACCCAGTCTTTTGCTAGCCTTCGCTCGCACTAAGCGGAATTCTTCTTGTGCATCCAAACTCCTTTTCAAACCATTTATTCCATTTGAGTCCACCATACCTTCCTATATATAGTATTTACCTGCCATCACTAACTTAGACTTTCTTGTACCATCTCGAAATTCATTTAAAATCTTCCTTTTTGTAACCATACAAGCTCAGGGTGCGGTGAGGGGAAATTAGTATCTTGCATGCCAAAAATATTTTACTCCTTGACAAAGTTTTAACTAGTCAAATTTATGAGGCAGAGGCCGGTCTAGAGAATGCCCAGCTCTCACTTGTTTCACATTTTATAAAAAAGTTACACTTCCCCCATACTTAATGATTGTAACATCCCAAAAATTTCCGAATTTTGGAATGTTAATAAAATTAAATAGATAATGATTGTTTGCATGATGTGTTTGATTTTCTCTGGGATTTAAAACTTTTGGAGTTTATTAAATATTAAAAAGAGAGGGAATAAAATGACTTTCCCTAATATTCATACTTGGTGTTTTTGGAATTTCTTATTTTAAAACAAAACCAACAAAACAAAATAAGAGAAGGTAATATGACTCCTTCAACATATTAAAAGGTTGGAAAATGTTTTAAATCATTATTATCTTTCGAATATTCAAAACATTTTTCAACTCAAGGAAATTCATTTGAGAGGATATAAAATGACTTATCCCCTTTTTAATAAAGTTGGAAAATATTTATAATATTATTTTAAAGTTTTTAAAATTTATTTTGAGTATTATAAATAACTCTAAAATTATTTTAGAGATTTTATATTGCTAAGAGAGTTTTTATTTCATTGAAATGATTTATTAAATATTTAAAAAGAGTTAAAAAGTTTTCCAATGGAATATTTTTGTTTTACCAAATTATTTATTGGTGTGAAAATTTTAAAATTTATATTTTAATATTTAGAAATGGTTTGTCAATGCTTTTGACGAAAAAACATTATTTTAAATGATTTATTGGATTTTACTTAATTTATGAAAAGTATTTTATATTTAAATAAATCATTTAGAAAATATTTTTATTTTTATTTTAATTTTTGGAAAATGTATTCATTAAATAAGTTTCCTTGTATTATTTGAAGAATTTATAAATTTATTTCATATTTTTCTGATGAGTATATATTTTTCTACAATTGTTTGAAGTTTCGGTTTTTAAAGAAAAAGAAAATGCGTACCGAGCCGGCCCAATAGCCTTTTCCGCCCACGAGCGCAATTTGAGCCCGAGCAGGATTTCAAAAAAAAAATTCGGGCTATATAAGTTTTCGAAAATTTTCTTTTTCGTTTTTTCCAAAAACCCTAAATCGTCCGCCGCCTCGGTTTCCATGCTGCCGCAGGCGAACCTCGGGATCCGCGCCGCCGACGAACCTTGATTTCTGCGCCGCGCCGCCTCGGTTTCCACGCCGACGAACCTCGGGTTCCGCGCCGGCGAACCTCGGTTTCAGTGCCATCGCCACATCAGCGGTACGTCAGCAATTTTGTCCTGTAGTGAAAAGGACCTGTCTGCGACAGAAACTTTTATTTTATTCACGAATAGGCCCTTTTTTACAGTTTGCACCCTATAATCTTCGTATCCGTATCTTTTAAACCGTGTATCGGAATTAGGTGATTCTTTTTCCTACACGCTCGTAGTGATCTGTACCTTATCATAGAGTAAACGTTTCACACTTTTGAACAATTTTGAATTTGAATTTATTCAGATTCAAATTTAAACTTCCGAAGGCCGTATCTTTTAAACCATTGATCCAAATCGAGTGATTCTTTTTGCGTTGGATCACTCGTTCCATGTACTTTCTGTCTATAGCATGTGTACACAAAAATTCACAAGTTTCTTGATCTGTTTAAATTAAAATTCAGTTCAATGTTGCACTTGCTATGACCTGCGTTGTGGTATTCCGTTTCACGTGATTCTTTTTGCATATCGGATCACTTGAGACATGTTATTGGTAAGATGCATACACTTTTCATGTGGGCATGATATTCACTTTGAATTCATAATGTCCATGATCACAATTCCTTACCGATGAATCTTTATCTGTTGACTCTCTCGAGTTCACTTCCACTGATCACCTTCGAGCACATCTACGCCTCCGCACTTCAAAGCTTTTGTTTTGTTTCAAAAAAAACCTTTGTGATTGTTATTTTGATCTTTTGTTTGCCTTGTGATGTGATTGCTTATTTGAGTTCCTTCGTTGCAATAGATTCTCGGAGTGTGACGAATAGAGTTGACTGGACCGTGAGAGCGAAGAACTTCACCGAATGGAAAAGGCAAGTTACACTTTGACCATACTTCAACCTATATTTTCTATTATTTATGTAGCAAATGATCACTCTATGCATGTGTAGGATTATATATTAGTTATGATTTAAACCTAGTAGGATAGCCATATGTTCCGACCTTATAATTCATTGTCGCCCTAGGATCGTGGTTGTTATATATTTTTATTGCTTTGTAGACGGGCATTGGTTGAGTTATCATTGAGCTATGTGAGGATTAATGACTTGACTAGAAAACTTAAATAGAAATCACCTCTGGACGGGCAGGGAAGGCATCCTGGGGCTCGTGCCGGACCAGGGCTAAATGCTTCCCGAATGGTAGTTTTGGTGGTGAACCGGGTGCGTCATGGCGAGTACCCTCTGACGCATTGGGCGCCGTCCAGGCTCAAAAAGATCAGACAGACAGTGAGACTAGTAGCTTCCATGTACAACCACTGGCTATATGGGCTCTGGCTTAGATGAGTAAGTTGTGGGGAACCTGGCCCTGGTAGCTAGCTGATGTAGATATGATAGGTGTACCGGCTACCAAAGGGTGGAGGCAACCTCTTCTGAAAGACTATGTCTCAATCTTCGGGTTGAGTCCAGTGGGGAAAGTGTACAAACCTCAGCCGTGTCCACGGTTACGGACAACTTTGAGCAACTGGGCACTATTGTTGTTGGATGGTCTTGACAGATAATTAATATTGATAAGAATTTGAGTGGGAACTTTTAATAAAGGGATGGTTGGAATTGGTGTAGCCCGATTCAACCATACTTAGGACTAGCAAGATATATTAAAATTTGATTAGTTGTAGTATGTGAGGAAAAAAATCAGTTTTCTGCAAAATAAAACCATAAGCCTTTCCTTTGACTTATCCTTGCATGTAGATGTATGTATGCTATATAATTTTCCGTGTGACTTGCCGTACCAATCAGATCTACTGACCCGTTGTCGGGCTGTAACCTTCGGTGTTGCAGGATTTTATACGATGAGTAAGTGATGCGTTGTAGGGTACGATGTCTATACTCAACTTGCCGGTGGAGTTGATGGACGCCATGAAGCTTTTATTGTTTTTCGCTGTATTTTATTTGTCAGCTAGCCTTGAGCTATGCAGGTATGCTATATTGTAATACTGGATCTTCGATGTAATATATATATGACATGTGGTTTATTCTTGATATTACATCATGTACTGTGTGTGCTAGCTATTGACCAGGGACTAGCACAGAATGTGTAGAGACTTGGATTCTTAGTGAATCGGGTTGTTACAGATGATATCAGAGCCCATGTTGACTGTAGGTCGTGACCCTAGAAAATAGATAGAAAAAGCCATAGGAACAAAATTATTTTATCACTCTTTGATTACTTACTCTCTTGACTAGTATTTCTCATCTATTATTCATCTTCTAAAACCCCTCATCTTGTTTTACTGTAAATACCCCTCTGAGTTACTTACCCCTGAAGAAAAGACATTTGAGAAGTACATCATCAACCTCGTGGATCAATTGAAGTTATGACCAGAAGGACAAGAAGAATACCCTATGAGGATAAATAAGTTTTGACACTACGAGAGGAATCTTTAAGATCAGCTTAGCTGAGAAGGATGAAGCTTAGAATCAGACCACCACCTTTTAGGTGAAGTTAGATGAACGAATTTCGCGTAGTATGATGAGATCGTATGTCTTGCACATATGACCTTACTCTAGGTGTTGTTTGTGTGTTTTGACTTTTGTGACTGTATTGTTTGTTGTTATGTGTTACTTTCGAACGTAGGTGTTTTGCCGCTTTCTTGTTTGAGTGCATATGTTTGGTGTTATCTTTAGTTGTTGTCTTGTCGGTGTTATAGTTTTGCCCTAACCCTCGTCGTTTGGGCTCAATAGATGGAGTATGGAGTAGGACTCGCCTTTTCTGGGGCGATGTCGAGACTGAAGGTGGAGCAATGGATTCTTAGTATGGAGGAGCACATGAAGATAAACAAGGTTGGAAGTGAGGACATGGTCCCCTATGCTATTAAGTACTTGGTAGAAGAGACTGCTACTTGGTGGAGGATGCACCAAGCGATTGACGAATCACGAAAGAAGATTTCTTGGAAGGAATTTACAAAGATTTTGTTGGGATACCTCCTTGTCACCCCGACGCAAAGGACGGTAAAACTTAAGAGGCCCCGTGCCTGCAAAATTTGCGGAGAAACAGGACACTCATATGAAGGACACCAAGATGGATGTCCCTATTGTGAAGAGATTCACTAGGGTGAAGAATGTCCCACTGCTCAAGTGACATGTTTTATGTGTCAAGGAACTGATCATTTCCCCGCTCAGTGTCGATTTTTCATCGTCACACAACAAGTGGTTCAACGTCAAAAGGAAGGAATGAAGAAAATTATCCAAGAATTGAAGGAAGCACCCTTGAGGAAGAAGATGACGGACATTAGCCAAATTCAGTGTTACTGGTGCAGGAATATGGCACATTACTCCAACATTTGTCCAGAATTGAACAGAAAGAAGAAGATGCGATCGTGGAAGCAAGGATGCTGACTTGAAGAAGCTTATGTTTGGCATTTGGAGAATAGAATATTCGTGGTGTGCACTAAGTGTATGGTGGTACCTTCTAAATGTTAGTTGGAGATGTGTATCGATGCATGTTTGCTATGGATTGACTAGATGTTCTATGCCATGATTGTCTTGTTAAGTTTTGTCTTGTACCTTGTGGCCCTGATATGTCTTTGATTGATGTTGTGCGTTGTGCTTTGTGTTTCTTCTATGCGAGTAGAATAAGTTTACGTTTCATTAGACCCTCATCTATTTAGTATGCTTCAAGACTGAAGAAGACACATCAACAAGGAGAATAACTTGACAAATGACTCAACGAGATGAAGATTGTTTCGACATTGCAACACTGAAGCTACCGTCATTGAAGACCTGAAGATTTGAAGACCTGGAAGATCAACGTTTCTACCGCTAGATCGTTTTCGTGAGCTGTCATTTCTTGTTTTTACTGACAGCTACGCATCAAAACCTATATTTTCAAAAACTGGTGTGATGTTTGTATGAGTATATCTCTCTATCTCTCTCTCTACCTCGCTATCTACGTTCTATTCCCCCTCATCCTCATCCCTAAACTGAAGAAGCTACTACAATGGCTACAAATGTCAAGACTGGAATGAAGATGGATGCAACCGATGATGAGTTCAAAGTTAACCCCTTGTGCCAACAGCTTACGACAAGCAAGCACAATCTTGCTGAAGGAAGAACCCTTGAAAAGTTGTAGTCCACCAGTACACGTTTTATAGCAGTTTGCGCAAACCTGAGTGTAATGAAGAAACGATAGATGTTTGTTTGGCTTGCAGAACCATGGATTTGCCTGGAACCTGTTCATGAGCAAGAGGAACTTTCTGCAGTGCTTGTGAGGATGACCGAGTGTTAGATTGCAAGATTCACTAAACCATGTACAAGGTAATGATTTTGGTGCGGAATGGATTGGCCCCCATGACGACTACCCTTATTATTCGCTCTTGCTATGCGGGATAGTAAATCTTGAGTGGCTTACCTATAGCAGAGAGACGACGATGTCAAAGCCTGAACCATAGAATGGTATGATGTGTGACCCCTGTAGGAGATTTCCGTTTGTATTATACGGTGAGTATGGACCAAGACCGTCTGCTGCAGGTATCCCGTAGAAGTATTCGTGAGGACCACCAAGAGAGTAATCGAAAGTTGTTTAGTACTGGCGGCTGAGCTGTCAGCCATGAAGTCTCAGTACTTGGAAGACCACTCTCTGGCTAAGGGATGGAAACCTCAAAGGAGGAATTCGTGAAACCTCGAAGACCGAAGGTGAAATCTGTACGAAGAATGTCATCGATGGATTAAGATACTGGAAGCCCACACTTGTGATGAAGAATTCAATGCCCCAACGGAGTATGAAGATTATGTGTGAGGAGCTCGCTGAGGGAGCAAGATTTTGAAGACCATGTCGCATTCCTTTTAAGGGTGGTAGTACCCTAGCTCATGGGAGGAACGATAGACTGCGATGAAGAATCGAACCCTAACCTTTTTTCTAGCCTTCTCGAATCTCGAGGACGAGATTCCTTTTAAGGGTGGTAGTGTGTAACATCCCAAAATTTTCCGAATTTTGGAATGTTAATAAAATTAAATAGATAATGATTGTTTGCTTGATGTGTTTGATTT
Source organism: Bromus sterilis (assembly GCA_950022295.1). NCBI lineage: Eukaryota > Viridiplantae > Streptophyta > Magnoliopsida > Poales > Poaceae > Bromus > Bromus sterilis. Next base: position 336,115,561 of record OX465596.1, on the reverse strand, counting down.
TCTCTGAGATTTAAAACTTTTGGAGTTTATTGAATATTACAAAGAGAGGGAATAAAAGGACTTTCCCTAATATTCATAATTGGTGTTTTTGGAACTTATTATTTTAAAACAAAACCAACAAAACAAAATGAGAGAAGGTAATATGACTCCTTCAACATATTAAAAGGTTGGAAAATGTTTTAAATCATTATTGGAATTCTTTTAAATATTCAAAACATTTTTCAACTCAAGGAAATTCATTTGAGAGGATATAAAATGACTTATCCCCTTTTTAATAAAGTTGGAAATTTTTTAGAATATTATTTTAAAGTTTTTAAAATTTAATTTGAGTATTATAAATAACTCTAAAATTATTTTAGAGATTTTATAATGCTAAGAGAGTTTTTATTTCATTGAAATGATTTATTAAATATTTAAAAAGAGTTGAAAGGTTTTCCAATGGAATATTTTTGTTTTACCAAATTATTTATTGGTGCGAAAATTTTAAAATTTATATTTTATTAATTAGAAATGGTTTGTCAATGCTTTTGACGAATTTTTTTATTTTAAATGATTTATTGGATTTTATTTGATTTATGAAAAGTATTTTATATTTAAATAAAGAATTTAGAAAATGTTTTTATTTTTATTTTTATTTTTGGAAAATGTATTCATTAAATAAATTTCCTTGTATTATTTGAAGAATTTAGAAATTTATTTCATATTTTTCTGACGAGTATTTATTTTTCTACAATTGTTTGAAGTTTCGGTTTTTAAAGAAAAAGAAAATGCGTACCGAGCCGGCCCAATAGCCTTTTCCGCCCACGAGCGCAATTTGAGCCCGAGAAGGATTTCAAAAAAAATATTTTTTTCGGGCTATATAAGTTTTCGAAATTTTTCTTTTTCGTTTATTCCAAAAACCCTAAAACGTCCGCCGCCTCGGTTTCCGTGTCGCCGCAGGCGATCCTCGGGATCCGCGCCGCCGACGAACCTCGATTTTCGCGACGCGCCGCCTCGGTTTCCGCGCGCGACGAACCTCGGTTTCCGTGCCACACCGCCTCGATTTCCACCCCCGGCGAACCTCGGTTTCCGTGTTGTGCCGCCTCGGTTTCCGCGCACGGCGAACCTCGATTTCCCTGCCCGGGAACCTCGGTTTCCGTGCCATCGCCACATTAGCTGTACGTCAGCAATTTTGTCCTGTAGTGAAAAGGACCTGTCTGCGACAGAAACTTTTATTTTATTCACGAATAGGCCCTTTTTCACAGTTTGCACCCTAAAATCTTCGTAGCCGTATCTTTTAAACCGTGTATCGGAATTAGGTGATTCTTTTTCCTACACGCTCGTAGTGATCTGTACTTTATCATAGAGTAAACTTTTCACACTTTTGAACACTTTTGAATGTGAATTTATTTAGATTCAAATTTAAACTTCTGGAGGTCGTATCTTTTAAACCATTGATCCAAATCGAGTGATTCTTTTTGCGTTGGATCACTCGTTCCATGTACTTCTGTCTATAGCATGTGTACACAAAAATTCACAAGTTTCTTTATCTGTTTAAATTCAAATTCAGTTCAATGTTGCACTTGCTATGACCTGCGTTGTGGTATTCCGTTTCACGTGATTCTTTTTGCATATCGGATCACTTGAGACATGTTATCGGTAAGATTCATACACTTTTCATGTGGGTATGATATTCACTTTGAATTCATAATGTCCATGATCACAATTCCTTACCGATGAATCTTTATCTGTTGACTCTCTCGAGTTCACTTCCACTGATCACCTTCGAGCACATCTACACCTCCGCACTTCAAAGCTTTTGTTTAGTTTCAAAAAAAACTTTGTGATTGTTTTGTTGATCTTTTGTTTGCCTTGTGATGTGATTGCTTATTTGAGTTCTTCGTTGCGATAGATTCTCGGAGTGTGACGAATAGAGTTGACTGGACCGTGAGAGCGAAGAACTTCACCTAATGGAAAAGGCAAGTTACACTTTGACCATACCTCAACCTATATTTTCTATTATGCATTTATCAAATTATCACTCTATGCATGTGTAGGATTATATATTAGTTATGATTTAAACCTAGTAGGATAGTCCTATGTTCTGACCTTATAATTCATTGTCGCCCTAGGATCGTGGTTGTTATATATTTCTATTGCTTTGTAGACGGGGATTGGTTGAGTTATCATTGGGCTATGTGAGGACTAATGTCTTGACTAGCAAACTTAAATAGAAATCACCTCTGGACGGGAAGGGAAGGCATCCTGGGGCTCGTGCCGGACCAGGGCTAAATGCTTCCCGAATGGTTGTTTTGGTGGTGAACCGGGTGCGTCATGGCGAGTACCCTCTGACGCAGTGGGCGCCGTCCAGGCTCAAAAAGATCGGACAGACAGTGAGACTAGTAGCTTCCATGTACAACCACTAGCTATATGGGCTCTGGCTTAGATGAGTAAGTTGTGGGGAACCTGGCCCTGGTAGCTAGCTGATGTAGATATGATAGGTGTACCGGCTACCAAAGGGTGGAGGCAACCTCTTCTGAAAGACTATGTCTCAATCTTCGGGTTGAGTCCAGTGGGGAAAGTGTACAAACCTCTCCAGAGTGTAAAAACTGATCATGATTAGCCGTGTCCACGGTTACAGACAACTTTGAGCAACTGGGCATTATTGTTGTTGGATGGTCTTGACAGATAATTAATCTTGATAAGAATTTGAGTGGGAACTTTTAATAAAGGATGGTTGGAATTGGTGTAGCCCGATTCAACCATACTTAGGACTAGCAAGATAAATTAAAATTTGATTAGTTGTAGTATGTGAGGAAAAAAAATCAGCTTTCTGCAAAATAAAACCATAAGCCTTTCCTTTGACTTATCCTTACATGTAGATGTAGGTCTGCTATATACTTTTCCGTGTGACTTGCCGTACAAATCAGATGTACTGACCCGTTGTCGGGCTGTAACCTTCGGTGTTGCAGGATTTTATACGACGAGTAAGTGATGCGTTGTAGGGTTACGATGTCTATACTCAACTTGCCGGTGGAGTTGATGGACGCCACGAAGCTTTTATTGTTTTCCGCTGTATTTTATTTGTCAGCTAGCCTTGAGCTATGCAGGTATGCTATATTGTAATACAGGATCTTCGATGTAATATATATATGACATGTGGTTTATTCTTGATATTACATCATGTACTGTGTGTGCTAGCTATTGATCCAGGGACTAGCACAGAATGCGCAGAGACTTGGATTCTTAGTGAATCGGGTCGTTACAATGATGGAATGAAAAGGGCCAAATGCTGCTAATGATTAATGGAATGAGAAATTTCCTTCCATACTAGAGGCAAAATAAGAAAGGCACCATAGAACGTCAAAGGATAGGTGGATAAGGGAACAAAAGTGTAAACAAAAAACCATGGGAAGCGCCATTAATGTGGTTGGTATGGGAGATATTGAGAGACCTTTACCGTCCACCGTTGACTGGAAAGTTGCACTTCCCAAAAAATTTACCTCTATTTTCAAAACCAAGAGCTCAGGTACGTGTTAAGTCTTTGCTTCCAGCCACGGGTTTGTAACCTTGCCATCAAAAGCCACAGTTCGAGAGTCTCCCCTTCTTTCTTCAAAGCACTAACTATTGAGAGCATAATTGTAATTCTTAGTGTAACATGCATTGTCCCAAAGTACCACATTGTCTTCTGCATGATTGTGATATTGCTTGTTCTGAAATTCTTAGTTTTAGTCTCCTTTAAAACTCCGGAGGAGTTTCTACATTTATATTTTGCTTCACTCATTGAGGCTAGCGAGATACCACTCTAGTATGTTCAATCTATGTGCATTGTGATCCTGTCTTGATTTTCAGTAGCATATTATTTACTTTTCGTTTTTTGTGATTGATCACTTGAAAGAAGGATTGCTTCGTGCATTGTCCTCATAGCATTGTTTCAATACTTGCTAAACTCTTTTTGTAGTACATGCTTATATATATCTAATGAAGAAAAAGAGTTTGTCAAAGTTTTCTTTGTCGCGTCCAGTTCATTGAACTGAATTGCTTGAGGACAAGCAATATGCTAAGATTGGGGGAGTTGATACGTCTCCAACGTATCTACTTTTCCAAACACTTTTGTTGTTGTTTTGGTCTCATTCTTGCATGATTTGAATGTAACTAACCCAGACTGACGTTGTTTTCAGCAGAGCTTCCTGTATGGTTTTTTTATGTGCAGGAAAATGGATTTTTAGGTGTCTCAGAAAATCCCAGAAAAAATCACAGAAAATCCACGCACCCGGAGGGGGGCCGGAGCCAGAAGTGGGGCCAGAGGGCAGCCAGGGGGGAAGAGGCACCCTGCTGGCGCGACCCCACCCCTGGACGCACCGGGAGGTCGCCTGGGTAGTTCCTCCCCCTCTGGTGCCCTACCGAGGCCCCTATTTATTCTCGTCATGAAGAAACCCCATAAAAGAAGTCATTTTCCCAGTTTCCATCGCGGAAGCTTCTCCACCGTTTGTTCTTATTCGGGAGGGCTAATCTGGAGGCTGTTTTGGCCTCCGGTGAGTGAGATCATCGCCATCGTCATCATCATCACCACTCCATCGTCCCTCCATGACTTCCTCTCTCATGTATGATTAATTCCCTGCTGTAGGCCAAGGGGATTGTAGGGATTGGATGAGTTAGATCATGTAATAGTTCGTCAGATTGTGAAGGGCATGTTGCCGATCATCTACTTTGGTGTTTATCATATTTTCTACAACTTGTTTCTCTTAATGCTTGTCACTTTGGGCCTGGGTGCCATGTTTCCAGATCTGAACTACTTGTGTTTTCATGTGTATATTTATGTTCTTGATCCTATCTATGAGTTGTATGCACCTATTATGGTCCAGAACCGGCGATCCCAAAGGTGAAAGCTTTGGACATCAAAGGGGATGGACTATAATTTGAGGATTTCATGTATCCATTGAGTGTTAATGCTTTTTTCCGGTGCTCTTTGACAGGAGCACTTTAATCTCCATAAGTTCCTTTTGGCCACGTTCAGAGCGGGATGGTAGGACAAAAGATGTTGTGCAAGTTCTTATTGCAAGCACGCAGAACTACCTACGGGATACATGCTCAATGTTTGATATTTTCGTAGATGATCCTTGCTTTTCTGTGTGCCTTTCCCCGTGTTAGAATATATTACATGTTCACTCTCATCCAGGGGTCGCCCAACCATCCATCTCCCTAGACTACAGTGTTTTAATCCTGCTGGTTACTAGTTGTTTACTTTTGTTGCTTTACTTTCGTTGTTGCCACTATCACTATTATATCACAGTTTCTATTAATATTTTGTTGCAAGCACGTATATTTCAGGTGCGGTTGAATTGACAACTCAATTGTTAAAGCTTATAAATATTCTTTGGCTCCCCTTGTGTCAAATCAATAAATTGGGTTATCTTACCCGCGAAGACTATCTCGATCCCCTACAGTTGAGGGTCATCAGTAACTCTCTATCTAGTTAGGAGATTCACAAAGAGACAAGTACCCTTAGGAGGAGTGTATGGGGGCTTGGTTATCCTTGCGCATCCTCGACCCATGATAACATGAGGGTACTTTATATATTACAACCCCTCAAGAGGTTAGTGATCCATCTAGTAGCTAGAGTTCTCAACTAAATTTTTGTGTAGTTTTTGAAAATAAGCACGTGGAACCAAAATACGACATCTATCACTAATAGGCTTGAGCTCTTGACACATAGAAGTCCAAACATTACTCAAATCAATACCTCAAAACTATTGCAAGTTACTACTATAGTTGAATAGCAACCTCAATTACCTACTCAAAGCAAGACAAACATTCAGTGCAACACGCCAACTCTCTAAACAAGATAAGCATGAGAACTCAAGAGAGTTCCAAAAGTAACAACCTAAATAAAAGCTCTTAAAGATAAACATGAAAAACAAGAGCTAAGCATGACAACAACTAGAAAAAGTAAAGAGCACTCAAAAAAGATAAGCATGAGATCTATGAGTATTCTAGGAAAAAGTGGAGTGTATCTCTCTCCAAATCAAGGATTCTAACGTCTCACAAGATAAGACCAGCAAACGAAACAAACAAAACTAAAAATTAAAACTGAAAACTTGTGACGCCCCCAAAATCAGACCGTGTACAGTAATCATACACACAGGGTACACGACTGAGATTAGGGTGCCATGATGATAATATCACAGCACAACACTAAACACAAAAGGATAAACAAATATATTACAATAGAGGGGGTCACGCGGACCCGAATATATAAGTCATACAAACCATAATATCTGAGTACAGACATAGTTAGTCAAGTTTTGCCTTAAGAAGGCTAGCACAAATCACATCAGAGATACAGAACGAAAAGGCGAGGACTCCTGCCTGGGATCCACAGTACTACTCCTGGTCAACGGGGAACTCGACATCGTAGTAGGCGCCTTCGGGGTACTCCTGCTCCTGGGCTCCAACGTCGGCTGCAGCGGCCGATCAGGCAAAACAGTAAAGGAAATAAAGCAGGTGAGTATCTAGTATACCCGCGAGTCTTACGTCCGCTACTAAGCATTATGCATGATATCAACGGAATGAAGAGGCTGTATATAGTGGACTGAAGACAGAAGTTCAGAGCAAGGGTAAGAAGCTAGGCCTATCAAAGACTAGCATCTTCCGACGGTGTCTTGCAGCATGAGGTAGGAATCAGCCAACAGTTGATATAAAGCAGTAAAGTAACAATGAAGCAGAAGTTGCTGCAAAATTGAATAATAATAAGTTGTAATAATTAACAATGCCTCCGAGATCACCTCCTCGACATCCCCGCGAGGAAAAGAACTCGGAACCATACAGTTTAATAATAGTTTCTAGTGGTAAGATCCAGCTTCAGCATAAAGCGTCCTGTTACCGTGGACACGGCTATCGATAGATCAATCTTCCCTGCAGGGGTGCACTTGTGTTACGCTACACGCACGGATCTCCAGGGTGGCGGGAACCTTGTTAGGGAATGCTCCACCGAGGCTATCCGACACTTCATAGCCCATCTTTCAAACTCAACAGAGAGGTCATCCGCCGGTCTAAATCTTAAGTACGCCGGGCCTTGGACCCCAACCCAAACGTACTCCTGCACGGTGCGTGGCTGGCCGGTGAAGTTAAATCAAAGCAAATACAAATCACACTGCCGTGGCAAATAAGACAACACCACTTCCCGGCAATCAGCCCGCGGTACTGCTGACGTCTGAAGAGTCCTCGGACGACACTAAGAAGCGGAGGAGCCCATAACTCGTAGTTCCCACGGGTAGGTAGTGCGTACATGGCATATAGCCAACTCAAGACATTCACTGAACCATTTAGCATTTTAATTAACCTGCGAGACAACCGTTATCGTTGCCTCGACTTAACCGACCCGCAGTCAACGACATCAGCCAGGACCACCAGTACATCGGTGCCTACCCCGTCGTCCCACCAAGTCACTGCGGTTACCAACAAGGTGAACCGTCTCCTTACCTTGTCTCGCATGTGCTCCCGAAGGAGCTCGTCTTTCGGGATTTGGTAACTCTCGCGGCCAACGATCAGGGGCCAAGCACACCGGTACACTGGTCGTGCCCTCCATGTCGTCCCGTCGCAATACCTCTCGCGAGCACCGTTGGGTCGCCCGACTTCTTACCTGAAGGACAACCGCTGTCAAGGACCCTATGGTGGTAAGACAAAGTCAGCCTCGAGTGGAGTACAAGGATTACTCCTTGATAGCTCACACTTGAGGTGACTAGGCATATCCCAGATAGGGCCTGAGGCGGTGTCTGCATTGTACCGTACCTGTGCAGTTATAATAATTGTATCCGCGTTCACTCCCCTGAGTGATCACGGCCCTCTATCTAATCCTAGCTAACAATGCGCAGGGTTCACTGCTGAATAATGCATAAGTAATAATAGGCAGCATAGGATTAAAGAAAGGTACATCAAGGGGCGACAAAAAACAGGCTATGCAATTGAATAGGATTGTAATCGTAGCAGCAGCAGTAACAATGCCTAGTGCAAGAAATGTACGGAAAGATAGGCGGTATCTGGGGAAGAGAATGGCTCTGCTTGCCTGCAAGCTCGACGGTAGTAGTAGGGTCGTCGACGACGTAGTCGTACTCAGCAGCGGTGTAGTCGACGGCAGCAGCGGTCTATCGGAGATTTAAAGGGGGGGAGAAACAGTAAATACACAGCAATCATATACAAACAGATGCATGACATGATAAATGAAATGTTAACGGTGTTCTAACGCAGTGTAATGCACGTTGCTCGGAACGGAAATTCATCTGAGGATGAACTACCGGCTCCGGGTGATTATCGGACAGGGTGTCCGGAGGGGAAGGATCAAGCCGGAGGTGTCGTAGTTACCGGAACAACATAAGGGGGGTGTATCCGTGCTATTTGAACCATTCCGGACAAGTTTCGTGTTCGGAATAAATTCATCCGGGCACTCTAACAGTACCGGACCATTTATCGGACAACCGGTCCGGAGGGGGAATGTTCGATGTTCGTTGTGTTAGAGGGGTGTGGTAGGCATTCAGATAGCGTATTCGTATTTGTTATATTTTTCTGATCAATTTTCATGTATAAAGTTTTTGAATCCGAGTTACGGTTTAAAAGTTATTGAATTTCAAAGTTTAAACCAATTTAAATGATTTTCTGGATTTCTTTTATTATTTATTTAAACATTATCCAAAACATTATCCACAGGGGCCTGACATGTGGGACCCACATGTCAGCCTCTGGATAATTATAAAACATTTATTTAAATCAGAAAAACCTCTGGGCCCACATGTCAGTGACTGGATTTTTATAAATCTTTTAATAAATAAAAAAAACCTGACATGTGGGGCCCAGCAGTCAGTGTCACATGGGCATAATAAAATGGTTAACTTAATTTAAATCCTCGGGGGGCCCCACAAGGCAGTGACTGGGGGGGGTTATTAAACTTCTGTTTAGTTTTAAAACGTGGGATTAAGGGGGCAGGCCCACTGTCGGCGAGGGATTAAATCTTAACCAAGTCGCTAATGACCTGTCTGACGCGGGGGCCCCACCTGGCAGCCTCACCGGAGGGTCACCGGAGTGACGCCGGCGGTGAGGTCGGGCTAGCCCACGATACAGAGCATGGGAGGGCGCGCGACTCGTTGTGTTCGAAGCAGTAGACGCCGGCGAGTGCACTGGTGGTGGTGGTGTGGTCGGGGGGTCACCGGAATGACGCCGGCGACGACGAAGGCGGGGACCCGTACGATGGCGACGTCGAGGACGGCGAATCCGCGCACGGGGTGAGGCGTGGCTATGCGCGTTCGGTAGCTGGCGTCCAGGGAAATGAAATGACGCGAGTAGGGCGTCAAATGCAAGCTCTACGCCGCGGTTGGGCGCTCGCCGGCGGCGAGGTTGCTCTGCCCTAATGGCGCGCACGGCTATGGGACACGGGAACCTCAACGGCGACATGGGGATGGTGAAGGAGCTCACCAGAAACGTAACGGTGCAGAGAGCGGCCTCGGTGGCGTCGGGGTGGCGCCGGATTTCCTCCGCGACGCCGCGGCGGCCGGAGTTGGGGGAGATGACCGTGTGCTCGCCGTAACGGCTCCGAGCTCGATTCCTTGCGCTCGGTGACGAAGGCGACGGCGAGACACACGCTGGACAAGGTGGTGAGGCGGCTCGAGGTCAGCGGCCGCGGTGGTGCGCGGTCATGGCGACGGCGGGCTCGGGGGAATTTTCCCAGACGATGGCGAGAGGAGGAGGACAGGAATGGGGTGGGGGAGTTGTCCAGGGTGTCGGCCGGGGTGGTCTTAGCGTGTCCATGGCGGGAGGGAGCAGGTGAGGGAGGGGAGGGCTCCAGGGGCGCCCGTGGCCACGGCGGCGCCACGGCGTCGAGCAGGTGGCCGACAGGTCGGGGGCAGGTGGGAGGTGGAAGATGGGCCGGGGTGGGCTGGCTGAGGTGGGCTTCGCCCTGGGCGTCAGTTTGCAGTTTTCCAATTATTTTGTTTCCTGTTTACTCAAAAGCTTTTCTGTAATTAATTTATCAACCCTAGCATTTTTGTAAAAGGTTAATAGTGTTTGTAAATTAGGGTTACATATTATTAAGGTGCCACAAAAGTTTTGCTGCAAAATAAAATCAATAGATAGTTCTTTTAAATATTAAATGCCCAAAGTAGGGGTTTTAACCTACTGTTTGAATTGTTTGGAATTTTCTGCAACTCCAAAAATTACCAAAGTTGGTCCAACATGATTATAATGATTCTAGGCAATTTACAAAAATAGTTCCATGATTTTTGGAACAACTTTATTTGAGCACTTTTGTTTTAATTTCCATTTAAAGTAGTTTCAACTAGGGTTTGGTTTGTTGGATGAGTAAGGTGCATTTGGCTTTGGGTTTTGATCCCAAGGGCTCAAGTACATGGGGCATGGGGTGTTGATCAACCACAACAAGGTTTGATCATGAGCATCACAAAGTTTTATCAGGTACAAGGGAGATCAAACAGTGATAATTCAACAATGATGATGATTACTGTTACAGCAACTGAGGGTGTTACAAAACTAAAGAGCAAGACGCTTCAATCATTGCACATAACATATGAAGTGATAAAAATATTGCGTGAGAAGGACGAACTGATGATTATGGATGTAGAAGGGGATGCACGGGGGCATCCTCAACTTAGACGCTTCAGTATTCTTGAACATTTCTTGGGGGTGCAAGGGGGCATCCCCAATATTGAGCCTTTGACACTTCCGGATCTTCGTTCATCATGTTCCTTCACACACTTGAAAACTCCCTTCATGTGAAACTCATCATAAGATGATTAGAGTGGTTAGTACCCATAATAAAATAATTTGCCTCTTGATGCTAGCGAGGAAGTGATGGATCGCCCCTCGTTGGTTACCCCAAGTGGAAGGTTGAGATGTAGCATAGCAGCAAATTTCCCTTGGCGAAGATGCCAAGGTTTGAGTCCGCCAGTTGGACTCCTTCTTCGAGTAGGTGGCAAGGAAACAATGGCACTGTTTTTAAGACAATGGTTGCTTCCTTGACCTGGACATGCCCACACAACAAGTAACTTTAGTCCCAACGAGTACAGAGAGGTTTTCAATATCTTCGGCCTTGTCGTTTACAAAGGATCAAAATACAAGGGGAATAATGATAGTGGTGATGATTGCAACGAAAAGGAAATAAAGCAGTAAATAAAGTCATGTGTAAAAAGTGGTGGAAATATGGACCGGGGTCCCATGATGTTCACTAGTGATGCCTCTCTCCCAAAAGACGATAAAATAGCTAAGTTGGGTGAAGAAATTACAGTTGGGCAATTGAAAGAATTATAAACGACCACAATGCTAATTATGCTGCAAAGAAAGTTAGAGGCTCAAAAGTATGGGGAGTATGCCAAGACAAGTAGACCAAAATACAAATGCATCTACTCACTAATCATCCACCTTGAGATATATACCAGAACATCACGCTGGTATTAAGTTGCGAGCCCCACCAAAAGTGTAAACCCAAAGAAACAGACAACTGCATTAACAAACTTTGTGTAAGGTAAACAATCCTTGCAAGCACCGTTGTTTTCTCCCTGGTGGCAACAGCATATCCCTAGTCTCAATATTTTGTCACTCAAGCTAGACATCGGGGGGAATGAACCCACAATCAAGCATAAACGCTCCCTCTTGGAGTTACTATCTACTACTTGGCCAAAGAATTAAAAAGCAACGAACAACATGCAAGAATTACTCAAGAACAAAATATAAAAGGAGAACCAAATATGTAACTCGTCACAATTTGAACATAATCTCATAATCCATCGGATCCCAGCAAACACAACATAGCTACATTAGAAATAATTACATAGACGCCTTGATCATGTAGAGTGGCTCACTATGGCTAAGAATTGAAGCACAAGATTGGAGAGAAGACATCACATAGCTACTGGTCATGGACCCATGGTCTAACGGGGGCTACTCACGGCACATCCGGGAAGCGCTCATGGTGGTGGAGTAGATCTCGGAGGTCAATATTCCCTCTGGCTAGGTGCCGGGAAGAGGTCTTCTAGTTCTCCCGATCTTGGAAGCGCGGCGGCGGCGGAATCGAGGTGAAAATAGCAATGCGGGACTCCCTGCGAGGGTTTTTGGAGCGAGGGGTAAAAATAGGTAGAAGGGGGCACAAGGGGGTGGACCCTCCCCCCAGGCGCCCTGGTGGCGCGACCAAGAGGGTACCGCACCAGGTGGCCGCCTGGGTGGGCCTTGGCTCCCCTCTGGCCACCTCCGATACTTCGTGAAGCTTCCGTCACGCTTATTTTTATATTTTTTTCCTGGAATTTATTGGGCACTATAAATATGGGTAAAAACCTGCAATTCACATACATCAGCAGAGAGAAACTGGCACTGGGTGCACTGAGTTAATAGGTTAGTCCAAATATGTGTAAATAGGCATGAAAGTGTAGCAAAACACATAACAATGTCACCTAAAAGAGCATGGAACAAGCAGAAATTATAGATACGTTTGGGACGTATCACCTCTGATGGAAATAAGGATTTTCAACAAGGGCTACTGTTTATCAAGATTGCCAAAAGTTTTTACAAAGAAAAATCATGGGCAAAATTGCAAAACCCGGCAAACGTAAAACAAGGCAGAATCTGAGAATAACATACCAGTAGGTAGTAAATAATTTATTAGAGGCACTTCTGCAACTCAAATCAAAAAGCGCAGAACAGGTGGCATATACTCAATTATATAGAGCATAGTGTCAAAAAAATTCAGAGCAAAAATATGATTTGGTGATTTTTAAAGATTTTTGCAATGAAGAAAACATAATCTGTTTTCTGGACAGCATGTAACAACTTTTAATTCACTTACCACCGAAGGCTAAAACTTGGGATAAAGCTTGAAAATAAAGATACAATGATGTTGCTACAGTAGTAACAAGCATCAAGATAACTAAAAGCTGAAAGTAAAAAACTCAAAGTAAATATAAAAGGGGTTTTCTCCCTAGAGGTCTTTATTTATAGCCATAAAGACAAACTTCAGATTTTAATGATGCTCTCGTAAGAATAAGAGTTGAAGAACAAAAGAGAGCATCAAGAAGAAAATACCAAACACATTTAAGTCTAACATTCTTCCTATGCATAGCACTATTGCAATGAAATAATTCATTGAATCACAAAGCAATAAGGCTAGGAAGGCAAAACAAGTGCAACTACAAAACCTTCATCATAAAGAGAGGGAACTTGATATTATTGAAATATCTATGAGCATATGATCCCCTCTCATAATAATTTTCAGTGGGATAATGAATAAACTCAACAATATAAGTATCACGTAAAAAAATCTTATCATGATCCACAAGGATAGAAAATTTATTACTCCCCACATAAGCAAAATCCTTCTCATTAGTAATAGTGGGAGCAAACTCAACAAAATAGCTATCACATTAATCATTCTTATCATGATCCACTTGCAAAATAGTATTATTTATAGCATAAGTGTCACCACAATAATCATTATAGATAGCAACTTTATCAAAATCAATTGTAGCCTCTTCCAAAATAGTTGAATCATCATAAATAGGAGGCAAAGTATCATAAAAATAAATTTGGTCATCAAAACTTGGGGGGCTAAAAAGATCATCTTCATAAAACATAGCATCCCCAAGCTTATGGCTTTGCATATCATTAGCATCAAAGGTATTCAAAGAAGACATACTAGTAACATTGCAACCATGAAGAGTGTGGAAATAAAGTTCCATAGGTTTTTTTTATTTTCTCTTCAAACACTTCATGTCCTAACTCAAGGTAGAGCTCATAAAGCTGGGTTTTTTCATAAGCCCAACTAGTGAAAATAAAAACAAGAAACAAAACGATTTAATTACAAGATCTAAAGAAATACCTTCAAGAACTCACTCCACACAAGAAATACCTTCCTTGTGTGTGTGTGTGTGTGTGTGTGTGTGTGTGCCTCTTACCTTACTTCCTCGGCAACGGCACCATAAATTGCTTCATGTCTACTACGTGCTTCTATTCTTGTAGACTATGTTGGACCTCCAAGCGCAGAGGTTTGTAGGACAGTAGCAATTTCCCTCAAGTGGATGACCTAAGTTTTATCGAACTCAGGAAAGTAAAGGTTGAAGATGGTCTCTCTCAAGCAACCCTTCTATTAAGAAACAAGAAGTCTATTGTGTCCCCAACATACCTAATACAATGGTAAATTTTATAGGTGCACTAGTTCGGCAAAGAGATGGTAAAATATGGGTGATAGGTGTGGCAAAGCAAGATAATATAAATCTTAAATGGTATTGCAATGAGCAAGCAAACAAGTAGTAAACATGAGCAAAAACGGTATTGCAATGTTGAGAAACAAGGCGTAGGCTTCATACTTTCATTAGTGGAAACTCCCAACAACATTAACATAGTCTAATCACATGATATTTCCACTAAAACATGCAATGGAGATCTACTCGGAGGTCATTCCTTTGTGACCAAGAGAGGATGAGAATTATGTAGGGGTACAAAAGCACACCTCAGAGTTCGTAGTTCTCATCTATGGATTTCCCAGTGTGACCGCGACAATCCAAAGAGAGTACCACAATCACCACAATATATCTCAAGGATAGACAAAGAAAAGCACCAAGAGACTCTCAATCTTCAATCAATTCACAATAGAAGAAATCACTCATGAAAATATTCTTTTAATCTATGTCCAATATACCGCTGTCACCTTGGTCTCGAAGATTATACTAGATATAGACACGTGAGTACATCAAATCCAATACATAGAAGAAGGGGAAACATCATGGGATCACCCAAGATTAACATAGCCTATGATCACCATCAAGATCTCATGGGAGAGAGAATTAACCACATAGCTACCGTAGAAAACCTCAGCCCTGAGGAACTACTCTCGCATCATCATGAGGAGGCAGCAACGTCGATGGAGCTGAATCTGGGGGAACTTCCCCGTCCTCGCATGGTGCCAGAGCAGGAATTCTGGTCCCCTGAAGCTTGTTGGCGATGGTGGCAGAGATCGGAATTGCTTCTAGAAAAAGGAGTTGCGGAATGATGGTTTCCTCCACGGGGAAAAAATAGGGCCAAAGGGGGGCTCAAGGGGAGGCCCCACATGACCATGTGGCGCGGCCTCCCCCAAGGTCGCGCGGGCAGGTCGCCTGGTTGGGGGTGCCCCCCTCCAGCTGTCTTCAGTCTTATGGAGTCTTTCGTCGCGCTGATTTTTTATGTATTTTTTTGGATTTTTTTGATCAATTTTATATTGTGCATAAAACTGCAATACATGGACAACAGCAGACAGAAACTGGCACTTGGGCACTGAGTTAGTAGGTTAGTACAAATAGGTTGTAAAAGGTATGAAAGTGTAGCAAAACATATAGCAATATCACCAATATAAGCATGGAACAAGCAGAAATTATATATACGTTTGGGACGTATCGGTATCCTATACCTAGTTCATCCTCGTTACTGACAAACATATTTACTCGTTCTGTGATATTACAACCTCGTGATCTAGCCATACGTTTGCAAACTTTATGATGTAATACCACCGAGTGGACCCAGAGTACCTATTTGTCACTCAGATGGAGAAATCCCACTCTTATCTTTTCATACTCCTCAACATATCCACTTCGGAATATCCAAGATGCACATTTATGGTTACCCTATTACGGTGTAACAGTTGATACACTAAGGCATCCTCCGGAGATAGAAATTACATATGATCATTACGGTCTAAGGATCGGGTCACTACGTTACTAAGTTATCGCAATGTTGAACTATGTGACTGGATCACATCGCAACACATTAGGTGGGAGTGTGTCCATCATATCATTGTCCTAATGACATGACTTCATTGTCAACGGACGTATGTGTCTTCATGATTAGGAAACCTTGATCAACAATTGCCCAATGAACTAGTATACTAGAGTTAACTAGGGACTTGGTTGTTTATATGGTACACATGTATTAATGTTTCCACTTAATACAGTTATGGCATAGTATAAAACTTATTATGAACTAATGAAATATGCGAATAAACATACTTTATTATTCGCCTCTAGGGCATATTTCCAAAAGTCTCGCACTTGCACTATAGTACAAATAATCTAGTTGCATTTTCTACGAACCATAACTCCATATCATATATGTGGTTATTGATCATGCTTGCTTGTGCAAAAGGTTGAGTCATTGGTCTGTACCATTCAGATCTGCATGTCTTTTCCAAATCATTAATGTCACCTAGTAAGACATTCATTTCATTATCCATGATAATGATGAGATATATGTTTTCCGATAGAGGGAGACTTCGTTTGTTTGTGTTTTAGCAATGACATTCGTTTGGTCACGCGGACTTTCCCATAGTCATGCACACTGAAAACTTACTCACTCAAAAGTCAAACTTCTTAAGAAAAACTATAACACTTGCCACTTCTAAGGCATCCATATCAATGTAGATTTAATCCTTGGTGCATTGTATGAAACTTAGATGTCTAACCATGTTTCTTTCAACTTAGGCACTTTATTAGTATGACATCTCAATTTTCTAGGTTACTGTCAGAACTTGCACCAGCGTAACATTTACGGTCAAGTTCACTATTCTTTACGAATTAGATATGTATCCTCAGATCTCTTAAGACACTGAAGCATAAACTTAACTCTTGCACAATGATTTACTCAAAAATCATATCGGAACATGTTCTTCTTACTAAGAACTTGGGTCACATTACGTTGAGTACATAACTCTGGTTTTATATGAAAGAACCTATGACAGAGGTGTAGAGGATGTATCACATCCCTTTCTTTCATTTAACCATTGTTCTTGTAGTGATACTAACTCAATACTTTTCTTGGATATACGAGTAAGAACTATTTTCTTGACTTGTCCCATTCTAAAGTTCTTCAAAATCATATCTAGGAATGTATTCCAACTCAATTTCATTAAACGCATTAATCTATCTTGATAGATTTTAATGTTTTATTATGTCCAATTTCATTTACAAATACCAACTACACCATTCAGAATATGTCATCCACATATAAGAATGTTGCACTACTGGAAAATGGATATAGATAATATGGACACTAATGGCGCACTATACATGTGGTGCGCCATTACTAAATAGTAATGACGCACCATTACACAGTGCGCCATTAGTAACATAAATAGCAGTGGCGCACCTGGTGAAAAGTGCGCCATTACTATGTTTGACCAAGGTTTGACCTATTCCTGAACATAGTAATGACGCACTTTTTACAGGTGCGCCATTAGTAAGTTGGGGTAGTAATGGTGCACCTTTAGAAAAGTGCGCCATTACTATGTTTGACCAAAGTTTGACCCATTCCTCGACATAGTAATGGCGCACTTTGTATAGGTGCGTCATTAGTAAGTTGGGTTACTAATGGCGCACCTATACAAAGTGCGCCATTACTAACTTTTTTTTGAATTTTGAAGGCAGGGAAATTAAAAAAAAATAAAAAAATAGAAAAAATAAAAAAAGTTAGTAATGGAGCACTTTGTATAGGTGCGCCATTACTATTTTTTTATAAAAAAAATTGAATTTTGCAGGCGGGAAAATTAAAAAAAAGTTAGTAATGGCACACTTAGCATAGGTGCGCCATTACTAATTTTTTAAATTTTTTTTTAATTTTGAAGGCAGGAAAATTAAAAAAATTAAAAATTCAACAAAATAAAAAAAGTTAGTAATGGCGCACTTTGTATAGGTGTGCCATTACTAAATTTTTAAAAAAATTTTGAATTTTGAAGGCGGGAAAATAAAAAAAAGAGTTAGTAATGGCGCACTAGCATAGGTGCGCCACAACTAACTTTTTTATTTATTTTTTGAATTTTGAAGGCAGGAAAATGAAATAAAATTAAAAAATTCAAAAATTCAAAAAAATTAGTAATGGCGCACCTTACGAATAGTGCGCCATTACTAACTTTTTTTTTAATTTTGAAGGCGGGAAAATAAAATAAAACAAATTAGTAACTTTTTTAGAATTTTGAAGGCGGGAAAAAATTCAAAAAAAATTAAATTTGAAGGCGTGAATTATTTTGAATTTTGAAGGCGCGATTTTCTTTTGAAATTTTTTAACTTTTTTGACTTTTAAATTTTATCAAAAGTTTTGATTTTTTTCATTTTTTTGAAAGTTTTCAAAAAAATATTTTTTTTTCAAAATTTTTGAAAAAAATAATTTTTTCAAATTTTGGACATCAATAAGGTTTAATAAGATTGATATGATATATATATCAACAAGTGCATGTTAAGTGAGCTGGTGTTGGGATTGGATAGAATTGAGAAGTTAAGCGTGCTGGGGCTGGAGTAGTGTGAGGATGGGTGACCATTTAGGAAGTTTGACCACGAAGCGCCATTAGACTTGGGATTAAGTATATGTGACCTAAGATTAAGCATATTGAACGTAGATTAAGAAAAAAATTGAAAAAAAATATCAAATTTCAATTTTTTTGAAAAAATATTCAAAAAAAAATTGAAAAAAATTTGTTAGTAATGGCGCACTTCTATAGGTGCACCATTACTAAGTCAGATAATAATGGCGCACTATAGGTGCACCAAATGTGCGCCATTACTAAAAGTTACAAATGGCGTGCTAGTAATGGCGCACCTAATGTGCGCCATTAGTAGCCAAAATAGGTGTGCCATTAAAGACCTTTTTTCAAGTAGTGTTGTCACGCTCCCACTCAAATACGTCAATCACATATAATACTAGGGTAAGACTAACCCAGCTCCCACTCAAATATGTCAGTCACATATAAGACTACCATAATACTCACATAGCTCTCACTCAAAATATGTCGTCCACATATTAAGTTTAGGAAGTTATTCAACTCCCACTCAGTTTCATGCTAATCTTCTCGATATGTTGGCTAAGTCCAAAATACTTTGATCATCCTATCAAATCGATAATTTAGGTTACGAGACACAAGTATCCATATATTTTCCAAAACCTTCTTGTTGTAACAATTATAAAACTTCTTCAAATGCAGGATTTGAGGAAGACACGGTATTGATAACATTATGGACTAATCGTAGTGAATACCCTATCGACACAAGCATCGCTACATATTGTAGTCAACCTTTTGGATTTGTTAGAAACATTCTTTATGACAAATTGATCTTTATGTCCTCCTTTGATGTTTGCATTTCTTCCTTATAACCTTGCAGTTATTTAGAATATCAAGTAACCTCTTTACTCGATAAGATTCAAGTAATCTTAAATGTAACTCAGTATAGTACTTAGGTCCACCATCGCTTCTTCGTAGTTCGTAGGCATGTCTTGTTCCATCAACATGACAAGTGAATCATGAATATTATTTTTCACAAGGGGAAAATATGTATTCTTGAATCCTATTTGTTTAATAAAAGTTTTAACCAAAAATAATGATCATTGTCATTAGTTTCTCCTCTAATTGTAGAGATTTGGTTCGAGAACATATTCTGTTGCGCTACTCTGACATCTGGAGGCAAGATCAGTTACCTTGTTTGAACTTTCACTTTCTTGCATTAACACAATCTTCAAGAACACTTCTTGACAAACAACAAACTTAGCAACAAAAGTTTTTATCTTTTGGTTCTAGTTGTGGAAGATGCATCCATTGTTGACTAAGGATACTCTACAAAGATATTTTATCACATAAATCACACTTTCTAGAAACCACGACACACCATAACTTATATAGTGTTGGTTTCCACGAACTCAGTTGGTTCCCTGTACTGAAGTGAGTGTTTGCATATAAAATTAACAAATCTAAAGAATAATAATGTAACTCAGTGAAGAGATAACTTATATCATACACTATCCAATAGAGTACGATTATAATGTTCAGGCACATCAACAAAATTGAAGTATCTTAAACATTGTAATTTGTGAAACATCGTTCACAAGTCTGTATGCTCAAGACTAACTCAAAATACTTGGCACTTCGATTAAATCATACAGACTCGTCTTTCTTATTAATTTAATACCCGTCATCATTCTGAAATATCTTTGATCACATCAAACTATTTCACACTCGAGTTTCATTAATGAATACACATTTATTCATCTAAGTCCAGATATGAAGTTCATGAAATAATGAAATTCTCTACATGTTGAATTATGATATATCATTATGTATGATATTCAACAATCAACGCAAACTATGTTTTACCAGAATCCGAGGTGTCAGTCATCTTACCTTAAGAGGCATGGTTTGCATGTGTCAAGAGATCAAGTATCTAAATACTTCATTATACCAATCATGAATTAAACAGTAGTGCCATTATTAAGTTTGGATAATTCTTGAAATTACAAATTTTATAAATGATCAAACTACTATAATCAATATTAAAATAAGAATAACTCATTCATAACCGTAATGTGACCGTAAAAGATATAATTCATAAAAGTAGAACAACTGACTTGTTTCTCACTCATATGAATAATTGTCTTCACGAGATGCAAGACACACTAATAAAGTTCACACTTACATGATTACAAAACTTATTCATATAACTAATCAAATGATAGATGTGCGTAGGGGGAGAGTGTTGTTGACCATCAACTATCTTGATTACCGTCAGCACACATCATCACCTCATCCCTTCCAAGCCACTCTTAAGTAGTAAGTTCAAGCATCGAGTACTTAATCAACCGCAATTAGTGTTTTTTGGGGAAAGACATTTATAACCCGTATATCAAATATACTTTCTCCGTTGATGAATATTCTTGCATTGGTTATACTTCTAAAGTTCTAAACTTTAGCCATGACCTCAGAAAGGTGAACGATTCTCTTTCGTGACATAGTATAGACATGATCTTTATAGCTGGGAGGAAGTGGACGCAACTCCCCAGTTATCTCAAAGTCATTAGTCATTTAGTAGTCCAAGTCGTACACTGATACTAACTCCCTGTTGGTTACCCCAAGTGGAAGGTTAGATGTAGTGTAGCTGCAAGATTTCCCTTGGCAAAGATACCAAGGTTGAGTATCGACCAGTAGGACTCTGATAGCTTCAAGTAGGTGGTAAAGTGAACAATGGCGCTTTTCACAACCTTAGGTTGCTTAATTTACCTGGACCTACACACAAATACAAATAACTTTGCCCCCAATGAGTACAGAGAGGCTGTCAATCTCTCCGTCCTTGCTGTTTACAAAGGATCAACACAACAGGTAATAGGTAGTGATAATTGGGACTGGAAAGTAAAAATAGGAAATAAATTGAGCGTGTAAACAGTGATGAAAATATGGACCGGGGTCCCATGACGTTCGCTAGTGATGCCTCTCTCTGAAAAGACGATTAAACTGCTATGCGAGGTAAACAAATCGAAGCTGGGAAATTGACAGGATTACGGGCGCAAACCAATGCTAACTATGCTACAAAGAATGGAAGAGGCTCAAAATCATGGGCGGTACACAAAAATAAGTAGACTGAAATCCATCTGCATCTACTACTAATCATCCACCTTGAGATATCTATCTAGAACATCTCGCTGGTATTAAGTTGTGAGCCCCACCCAAAGTGTAAACCCAAAGCAACATACAACTGCATTAAAAGAACTTTGCGTAACGTAAACAATCCTTGCAACCACGGTTACAAGCACCGTTGTTTTCCCCCTTATGGCAACAACACATCCCCTAGACTCATGTTTCTGTCATTCAAGCTAGTCATCAGGGGGCATGAACCCACAATCAAACATAAAGCTCCCTCTTGGAGTCACTACCTACTACTTGGCCAAAGCAATAAACAGCAACGGAGAAAATGCAAGAATTACTCAAGAACAAAAATATAAAAGATAAGAACCAAATATATTACTCAATCACAATCTGAACATAGTCTCATAATCCATCAGATCCCAGAAAACTCAGCATAGCAATAGAAGAAAGAATTACATATGTGCCTTGATCATGTAGGGCAGCTGACAAGGTCTAATCCATGAAGAACAAAGAGGGGAGGAGAACATCACACAACTACTGATCATGGACCCATGGTCCAAGGTGGACTGCTCACGGATCATCCGGGAAGCGTCCATGGTGGAGGAGAAGCTCCTGGAGGTCAATCCTCCCTCCGGCAGGGTGCCGGGAAGGGGTTTGTTGGCGCTCCCGATCTTGGAAGCGCGGCGGCGGCGGAACAGAGGCGAGATCGCGAAAAAGAGTTCTATCTTTGGAAGTTGCCCATAACGGATAATAAATATGCGAAGAGGGGCAGCCCGGGGGGCCACCAGGGGTCCAGGCGCGGCCCCACTCCTGGACACGCCGGGAGGGAGCCTGGGGCTCTGGAGGGTCCCCTCTGCCCCTCCTCGGTGATTCTCGAAGCTTCTGAAGCGCTGATTTTTTATTGTAGTTTCCCGGAATTTTTGGAGCATTTTTAATACGGCGGAACCTGAAATAGAAAAACAGCAGAAAACAGGAACTGACACTGGGGTGCACTGAGTTCATAGGTTAGTCCAAATATGATCAAAAGTGTATGAAAGTGTATATAAAACATAGCAATATCACACAAAACATGCATGGAGCAAGCAGAAATTATAGATACGTTTGGGACGTATCAACATCCCCAAGCTTAATTCCTGCTCATCCTCGAGTAGGTAAATGATAACAAGCATAATTTCTGTGGTGACATGCTAAAAACCATATAAGAACTTTGAGAGTAAAGCAATCAAGGTATGTAATTCAATTCAAGTCATATCAGGAAAGAGTCTATATTAGCATAGAAACAAGCAACATAAGAACATAAAGGTGCAAGAGCTCTTTCTGTCCGTGACTCGAATGTCTTCAGATGGTGTTTGTGTGCAAGAAGGGGGATATGGGAATACGAGAGAAAATAAATATTTTTTTTGAGAACTCAATCTACTAAAGTTTCACACTTGGTCTTCTTTGGAATCTTATCTTGACTCGTCCCCAGACCACTATCCAGGTACAAGTCAATTTGATCCACTCATTTTCGATATTTGGAGCACTCATGCAATGGATGAGCGTAAGCACGAGAGTTGACACTTAGGATGGCAAAGAGAGAGATATGGCGGAGGAGGAAGACAAAAAGGGTGTGAAAGTCTCACATCAACGAGGACAATCATAGGCAAGAGAAGCCAAATGATAGATATGATGTGAGGAGTAGGGATTGCCATGCAACGGATGCACATATGAGCTAAGAAAATCTCTTCAATGGAACTAGTGGGGGTGCATCCAACTTGCTCGCTCATCAAGACTTAGAGCTCGGTTGAGGAGGCTCATACTTGGAATATGCAAGCCAAGTTCTAAAGTGTGAAGGGTCCCCACATAGCTATATGCATAAATGCTCATCTCTATGGATCACAAAGATATAGAGGGAGTACGAGTGTGGATCTTTCAAAAGGAATAGTAGTGTTGCCCCTTTCTCTCTTTTTATTTTCTTTTTCTCTTTTTTTGTATTTTTTTAGTGGCCTCGATGGCTCTTTCTATGTAACTCTCATTTGTCCTCTTTGGGATCTTTTAAATTTGTCCTCTTTGGGATCTTTTCCTCACTTAAGGGCAACACTCTATTTTACAAGAAGGTAAAGAAGATCTTCACACTTTACAAGGTACTCAACATAAAGAAGATGTAGCTATCATGATGTATGCAAATGTATGCATCTAGCAGTATAGCAGGAACATGTATGAAATGAAGATCAAGTCATGAAGAGGTATGTTGCATGGCAATATATCTCGGAAAGGCTGTGGAAATGCCTTGATAGGTAGGTATGTTGGCTGTTTTGAGGAAAGATATAGGGAGGCTTATGATGACAAAGTGTATCATGCCAAGGGTTTGGACGCACCGGCGAGGTGGATGCCAAATCTTCGAGTGAGAAGAGGGAAATGCGCGGTACCGAAGAGGCTAGCAAATATGAGGAGGTGGAAGTGACAACTTTCAATACTTACATTAGTCCGAAGAACTCATGCACTTATTACTGGTAACTCTCAATCTAATAAGGAGGTTCACAAAGAGACAAGTACCCCGAGGAGGAGTGTATGGGGGTTTGTCTATCCTTGCGCATCCTCGACTCATGGTACGTGAGTGTACTCTAATATCCGATCCCTCCAAAGATTAGTGATCCATCTAGTAGCTAGAGTTCTCAAGTAGTTTTTTGTGGGTTTTGAAAATAAACACGGATTTCCCAAAATACGACACATATCACTAATAGGCTAGAGATCTTGACACCAAAAGTTCAAACATTACTCACAACAATACCTCAAAACTATTGCATGTTACTACTACAATTGAATAGCAACCTCAATTACCTACTTCAAGACAAGACACAACTCAGTGCAACAACCAAATCTCTTAACAAGATAAACATGAAAACTAAAGAGAGTCCCAGCAACAAACTAAACAAAAGCTAAGGCTCTTGAAAAAGATAAACATGAAAACTAAGAGCTAAACATGGTAGCAGCTACGAAAAGATAAAGAACAAACAACAGAGAAAAGATAAGCATGAAAAATCCTATGATGTGTTCTAGATTGAAGTGGATCGTGTTTCTCTCCCACACAAAGTAAGCTGGGGTATAACTTGTTATGAACAGCAAGCAAAGCTAAAGAAAACTAAAAAGGGAACCTAAGAGCGAGACACTCCAAGCATAGCACATAACGCATGAAGTGATAAAAATATAGTGAGACGGGGGACGAAGTGATGATTGTTGATGGAGAAGGGGATGCACGATACGTCTCAAATGTATCTACTTTTCCAAACACTTTTGCTATTGTTTTTCCCTCATTCTTGCATGATTTAGACGAAACTAACCCGGACTAACAATGTTTTCAGCAGATCTGTCTGTATGGTTTTATTGTGTGCAGGAAAATGGATTTTTAAGTGTGTCAGAAAATTCAAGGAAAAATCACAGAAAATCCACGCACCTGAAGGACCAATGTGCGAGAAGTGGGGCCAGAGGGCAGCCAGGGGGGCCCCAGGCGCCCTGCTGGCGCGGCCCCACCCCTGGCCGCGCCAGGAGGCCACCTGGGAGGGTCCTCCCCCCTCTGGTGCCCTACTTCGCCTCCTATTTATTCCCGTGGAGAAAAAACCCCAGAACAGAAGTCGTTTTCCCAATTCTCGTCGCGGAGGCGCCGCCACCCTCTGTTCTTCTCCGGGAGGGCTAATCTGGAGGCTGTTTTGGCCCCCGGTGAGGGGAGATCATCGCCATCGTCATCATCATCACCACTCCATCCTCCCTCCATGACTTCTCCTTTCATGTGTGATTAATTCCCCGCTGTAGGCAAAGGGGATGGTAGGGATTGGATGAGCTAGATCATGTAATAGTTTATCAGATTGTTGGGGGAATGTTGCCTATCATCTAGATTGGTGTTTATCATATTTGCTTCAACTTGTTGCTCTTAATGCTTTTCTCTTTGGGCCCGAGTGCCATATTTTCAGATCTGAACCCTATGTGTTTGCATGAATATATTTGTGTTCTTGATCCTATCTACGAGTTGTATGCGCCTGTTATAGTCCGGAACCGGCGATACCAAAGGTGACAGCTTGGGACACCAAAGGGGATGGACTATAGTTTTAGGATTCCGTGTATCCATTGATTGTTAATGCTTTGTTCCGGTGCTCTTTGACAGGAGCACCTTAATCTCCATAAGTTCCTTTTGGCCCCGTTCGTAGAGGGATGGTAGGACAAAAGATGTTATGCAAGTTCTTATTGCAAGCACATACAACTACTTGTGGGGTACATGCCTAATGTGTGATATATGCCTAGATGATCATTGGTTTTCTGTGTGCCTTTACCCAAGTTAAATGCATGAAGTATCTCATCCATGCAGCACCCAACCATCCATCTCCCTAGCCTACAGTGTTTTTAATTCTGCTGGTTACTAGTTGTTTGCTTTTGCTGTTTTACTGTCGCTGTTTCACCACAACTATTTCCGTTGCTACCATCACTTCCATATCGCAGTTACTATTAATATTTTGTTGCAAGTAAGTGTATCTCAGGTGCAGTGGAATTGACAACTCCACTGTCAAAGCTTGTGGGTATTCTTTGGCTCCCCTTGAGTCGAATCTATAAATTGGGTTATTCTTACTCGCGAAGACTATCTCGATCCCCTGCAGTTGTGGGTTATCAATGCACGGGGGCATCCCCAAGCTTAGATGCTTGAGTCTCCTTGAATATTTATTGGGGATGCCTGGGGGCATCCCCAAGCTTGAGCGTTTGACACTTCCAGATCTTCTTTCATCATCTTCCCTCGCACACTTGAAAACTCCCTTCATACATAACTCATCATAAGCTGATTAGAGAGGTTAGTACCCTTAATAAAATAATTTTCCTCTACTGTAAATAAAGATATTCTTGAAGAGCTACTGTTTCTCAAGATTTCCAAAAAAAATTGCAAAGAAAAATCAAGCTTAAGGTTTCCAAAAATGAAGAAAAGCATAACGTAGAAAAATCTGTGAAAAACAGAACATTATGTAGTAAAGAATTTTTTCGGGGTACTTATGCAACTCAAATCAAAAAACTCAAAACATATGAAAGTTTCACAATTTTATAGAGCATGTTGTGTAAGAAATTCAGCTCAAAAAGATGAACTGGTGATTTGTTTTGATTTTTTCCATCAAGCAGAAAGAATCTATTTTATGGACTGCATGTCACAACTTTTGCTTCCCTTATCATAAGAGGCTAGAACTTGGCACAAAGCTTAAAAATAAAGATACAATGATGTTGCTACAGCAGTAACAATCATCAAGACCACTAAAACCAGAAGTAAAAATATTCTGGGTTGCCTCCCAACAAGCGCTTTCTTTTACGCCTTTAAGCTGGGCATAAAGCAAAAGAAGAATCAAGTTTTATCAAGAGAGAGTGAATAGCTAGCCCGTGTAACAGACTCAAAAGGTAACTTGATTTTCTTTCTAGGGAAGTGTTCCATCCCCTTTTTGAGAGGGAATTGAAATTTTATATTCCCCTCTTTCATGTCAATAACAGCACCAACGGTGCAAAGAAAAGGACGTCCCAAAATAATTGGACATAAAGTTTCACACTATATATCCATAATAGTAAAATCAAGGGGAACATAATTGTCATTGACAATGATAAGAACATCGTCGATCTTCCCCAAATGTTTCTTTACGGAAGAATCAACGAGAAGAACACCAAAAGAGCAAGGCTCAAAGGGCTTCAATTCAAACATATCATACATTCTTTTGGGCATAACGGAGATACTAACTCCAACATCACATAAAGCATAGCAACAGAAGTTATTCAATTTAATTTTTATCATAGAATCCCAACCATCATCTATCTTCCTAGGTATGGAGGCTTCTATTCTAAGCTTCTCCTCCCTAGCTTTGATGAGAGCATTAGTGATATGCTCCGTGAAGGCAAGATTTAGTGCAGCAAGCTAATAACTTCTGAGAGGGTACAACTATCAAAATCAATGTCACTACTATCAAAGGTGGTAGTGGTGTCATCTAGGCTCACTTGTTTGAAACCCTCTATGTTCATAGGAGTGTCTTCTTCTACGGTTGAGGTATTAGCATCACCATTAATAGGTCCAATGGGACTAGGAGTGTGTTTTTTTGCTAATAGTTTGGATGTCCTCAACAATTTGGATAGTAGCAACTGTGTGTTGTGTAGGAAGGCTCTTAATTCTATCCTCTTCCTCTTTTTCTCTAGCCCATCTTTCTCTAAGTTTAGCCATCATCCTAATATTTTCATTGATTTGTCTAATCTTTCCTCTACACTCTTGTTGAAGGCTTTTTGGGTAGTGATAAAGTCTCTAAGCATGGTTTCTAATTCAGAAGTGGGGTTCTTGTTACTAAGATAAGGGTTGTTGTTCCCATAGTTGGATGGAAACGGTCTAGGATTGCTAGCAAAATTACCCCTATAAGCATTGTTGTTGAAGTTTTTTCTAGCAATAAAGTTCACATCTACTTGTTCCTGAGCAACCAAATAATTTAAAGGGGCATCATGAGGAACAATAGAGAGTTGATTGGTAAGTAGAGACATAATCAAGTCAACTTTTTCATCTAGGGAGGAAATCTCCTCGACAGAGTTTACCTTCCTACCTATTGGATCGCGTTCGGTGTGCCATTGGGAATAGTTGGTCTTCATCTCATCTAGAAGTTTTGTGGCAGCACCATGTGTAGTTGACATAAAGGTTCCTCCCGCAGCCAAATCTATCAGGTTCCGCGAGGTAAAGTTCAAGCCTGCATAAAAAGTCTGGATAACCATCCAAGTAGTCAAACCATATGTAGGGCATTTCTTAACAAGAGATTTCATTCGTTCCCAAGCATGGGAAACGTGTTCATTATCTAATTGCTTAAAATTCATAATGTTACTCCTCAATTGGATAATTTTAGCAGGTGGGTAGTACTTCCAAATAAAAGCATCTTTGCACTTATCCCAAGAATCTATGCTATTCCTAGGCAAAGAGTGAAACCAGATTTTAGCTTCTCCCCTCAAAGAGAAAGGAAAAAGCTTAAGCTTAACTACATCACCTTCTACTTCTTTATACTTTTGCATATCACATAGCTCAACAAAATTATTCAAGTGTAAAGCCGCATCATCTCCAGCACCAGAGAATTGATCTCTCATAACAAGGTTTAGCAAAGCAGGTTTAATTTCATAAGAGGTAGCTGAAGTGGCAGGTGTGGAAATAGGAGTGCACATAGAGTCTTTGTTGTTGTGACTAGTGAAGTCACACAACTTGGTGTTATCGGTGGAACCCATAGCAGCAGCAAGTGTGGCAGATTTTTTTGTTATTTTTGATATAGGACACTAAGATAAAAAATGAAAGGTAAACTAACAAGAATAAAAAGCAAAGATAAAAGATAGTGTGCAACTCCCCTATCTTGGCACTCGTAGTCCCCGGCAACGGCGCCAGAAATTTGCTTCTGGCTAGGGTGTTGTTGGGGCCAATCTTTTGTTGCACCTTGGAATCCCCGGCAACGGCCCTAGAAATTTGCTTGATGTGTGAGAAATAATAACGGCTGTTGGGATACGGGGCAGAAAACACAAATTTTTCATACCTACGGTACCCGAACCCAAGATCTATGCTATGGCGATGTAAAGTAACGAAGGGAATCGGTGTTCATACCTTTGAAGACCGAAAGAGGGAAACGTTCTTGCGAACGTGGCTGGGGTAGACTCGGAACTACGACCTCCCTGTTGTGTAGAAGACCACCACCGGCGAGGATGACTCCCGGTACACCTCCAGCGACGAAGTAGCACCACAGGTGTAGTGCCTCGAAGAGATTATACACGTACGGTACAATCGATGTTCCTCCCGGGCCCCGAACCAGGCGAGCAGCGGAAGAAAGACGGCTACGTATCCCGACTCCAGCAGAACCACGGCCTGCCTTATGGTGGAGAACTCCAATCCAGGTGCAGACTCCAAACAAGGGGAGTCCACTTCCGGGAAGGAGAAGAAGGAGATATTGGTGTGTTGGAAAAAAGGGGGGGTCTACCCCTCCTTATATAGGCCAAGGGGGGGGGTGCTATCCTCCTCCCCTCCTTCATGTGGGACTAAACTCCCAAGGGGGGGGAGTGCGCCGGCCAAGGGGGGTGGTGGGCCCCACCCTTGGCGCCAAGCCCAAGGGGGGAGACCCCCTCCTCCCTTAATGGGCCCCATTGGCCCATTTAGACCTTTTTCCCATTTTTTTAATTTTTTAATATGTTTTAAATATTTAATTCAGATAATTAAATAATAAAACATTATTAAAACAATTAAACTTTATTTTTAACTATTCAAAATGTCCAGAAACCATTCCGTCCTCCTCCGGACCTATTCCGGTGATTCCTCCTATTTCACCGATTGATCCCGTAACTGTCCTATGCATCGATTGCCCTTAAGTGTAACACCCTAACGGTCCGGGAAACAACAGACATGGTTGAGAATCTTCTCATTGACCAATGACTAGTCAGTTGGACCTGGTTACAATCCTTGACAACCCCTGCGCTTCCATCGAATGAACTTCGAACGCTTTTGAAAACTGTTAACGATACGACGTAATCCCTTTGTGCTGCGGTACTTTGTTTGTCCGAGGTTTGATCTTTGGTATCCTACATACCGTGTTCACATCTCGTTCACAACAAACAACTTCTCTCGTCCATGATCATTGCATCTCTTGTGACCTAGTCACGTCCTTGCAAGGTGTTGATGCAATATCACCGAGTGGACCCAGAGTACCTGTCCTGTCAGAAGGACTGACAAATCCCGCTTTGATATATTAACATACTCATCAACCATCTATTTCGGAATACCCAAAGTGCACCGTTATAGCCAGCATATTTCAGTCAGGCGGTGGGATACTGATACGTCCCAAACGTATCTATAATTTCTGTTTGCTCCATGCATGTTTTGTGTGATATTGCTATGCTTTTGATACACTTTCATATCTTTTTATAACATATTTTGGAACTAACCTATTAATGGTTGAAAGAGTGCACAAATTCTTGTTTTTCTACTTTATGTGTAGGAATTACTTGCATAAAGGAAAAATCACAAAAAGGAGCCTTGTAGGAGTTGGATTCTAACTCTCCCGAAATCTTTCCCCACCAGACAGGTTTTAAAGATCGCCTCGGAAACGCTAGAATACGGCCTCAAACGGAAAAACTTAAAACAAAAAAGTTGTAGGGAATTGTTTTCCGTTGGATTTAGACATAAAATTCGGCCCAATCTAAGTTCGGATGCTTCCAGAAACCCCGAAATACAGAAGAGGTAATTTGGATGTCGGGAATCCGAGAGCCTATATAAAGAGAGGAAACCTAGGTCAAAGGGTACCACAAAAATTCCTCCCCCTTGGCAGGCATCTTGAGAGGGAGATAATTCTCCACAGAAGCACCATCTTCAAGGAAGAATAAGGGGCCAAGGGCCGCTGCCCCCATGGGCCGTGGCCGTGGCCATGTGCGCCGCCGCCGCCGTGGCCGCCGCCGTCGCCGTCTCCTTCATCTCCTCCGGGATGCACCTCTCCATCAACAACTCTCCCTCTCACCATGTCCATGTGTGAGTAGTTCCCCTCGGGGCTAAGG
The DNA here is from genome assembly GCA_950022295.1 of Bromus sterilis. Lineage (NCBI taxonomy): Eukaryota > Viridiplantae > Streptophyta > Magnoliopsida > Poales > Poaceae > Bromus > Bromus sterilis. The sequence continues at coordinate 336,084,630 of OX465596.1, read as the reverse complement.
CTTGTAACTTGATCTATGTGGTTTCTCTCTCTCCCATGATGTGATCTTTGTTGTGATCATAGGCTATGTTAATCTAGGGTGATCCCATGATATTTCACCTTCCTATATGTATTGGATTGATGTACTCAATTGATCTTATCTAGTATAATATCCGAGACCAAGGTGACAGCGGTCTATTGGACATGGGTTAGAAGAATATTATCATGAGTGATTTCCTCTTTTTTGTGTGGATTGAAGATTGAGAGTCTCTTGGTGCTTGTCTTTGATTATCATTTAGATATGTTGTGGTGATTGTGGTACTCTCTTTGTATGGCCGCGGTGACATTGGGAAATCCATAGATTGAGAACTACGAACTCTGAGGTGTGCTTTTGTAGCCCTACACAATTCTCGTCCTCTCTTGACCACAAAGGAATGACCTCCGAGTACGTCTCCATTGCATGTTTTATGGGAAATATCATGTGATTAGACTATGTTAATGTTGTTGGGAGTTGTCACTAGTGAAAGTATGAAGCCTAGGCCTTGTTTCCATCATTGTTACACCGTTTGCACTTACTTTTGTTACTTGTTTCTTTGCTGCACTTTTTATTACGGATTATATTACTTCGTTTTATCACACCTATCACCCATATTTTACCATCTCTTCGCCGAACTAGTGCACCTATACAACTCCTAGTTTTATTAGGTGTGTTGGGGACACAAGAGACTTCTTGTATCTTAATTGCAGGGTTGCTTGAGAGAGACCATCTTCAACCTCTACTTCCCTGAGTTTGATAAACCTTAGGTCATCCACTTGAGGTAAATTGCTGCTGTCCTACAAACCTCTGCGCTTGGAGGCCCAACATAGTCTACAAGAATAGAAGCGTGCGTAGACATCAAGCTATTTCTGGCGCCATTGCCGGGGAGGTAAGCGTTGAAGGTATATCTTTAGATTCTGCAATTAAATCTTTTCGTTTCTTGTTTTTATGTTCACTAGTTAGGCCTTATGGAAAACAACAAAAATATTATGAGAGAGCTTTATGAGCTCTATCTTGAGTTGGGACATGAAGTGTTTGAGGAGGAGATCAAAAATCCTATGGAGCTTTATTATTTTCACAACACTCATGATAGTAGTAATGTTATTTGCATGTCTTCTTTGAATACTTTTGATGCTAATGATATGCAAAGCTATAAGCTTGGGGATGCTACGTTTGATGAAGATGATCTTTTTAGCCCCCCAAGTTTTGATGAGTAAATTTATTTTGATGATACTTTGCCTCCTATCTATGATGATTATTTTGATGACACTTATGCTATAGAGAATAAATGTTTGCAAGTGTATCATGATAAGAATGATTCATGTGATAGCTATTTTCTTGAGTTTGCTCCCACTATTACTAATGAGAAGGATTTTGCTTATGTGGGGAGTAATAAATTTTCTATGCTTGTGGATCATGATAAGAATTTTTTATGTGATACTTATATTGTTGAGTTTATTCATGATCTCACTGAAAATTATTATGAGAGGGGAACATATTCTTATAGATATTTCAATAATATCAAGTTCCCTCTCTTTATGTTGAAGGTTTTGAAGTTGCACTTATTTTGCGTTCCTATGCTAATCTCTTTATGCTTCAATGAGTTATTTCTCTACAAGATCCCTTTTCATAGGAAGCATGTTAGACTTAAATGTGTTTCATATTTGCTTCTTGATGTTCTGTTTTGTTCTTCAACTCTTATTCCTACGAGAGCATCACTAAAATCTTAAGCCTAGCTAATGGCTTTAAAGAAGCGATTTCGGGAGGCAGCCCGCAACGAATTTAGGATTTCCTTTTTGTTTTCCTTCTGTTTTTAGTGGTCTTGATGATTGTTACTACTGTAGCAACATCATTGTATCTTTAATTTTCAAGCTTTGTGCCATTTATCGCCTCATATGACAAGGGAAGTGAAAGTTGTGACATGCTTCCCAGAAAACAGATTCTGTCCTCGTGACAGAAAAAATCATAGAAAAATCCCATTTCATCTTTTTGAGCTGAATTTTTACACAGCGTGCTCTATACAATCACGGAACTTTCATATGTTCCGAGTTTTTTTATTTGAGTTGCAGAAGTACCCCTAAAAAATTCTTTACTACCTGCTGGTCTGTTTTTCACAGATTCTGTCCTGTTTTTCCTTTCCTTCATTTTGCGAACCTTAAGCTTTCTTTTTCTGTGCAAAATTTTTTTGGCAATCTTGAGAAACAGTAGCTCTTCAAGAATATCTTTATATACAGTGGGGAAAAATTATTTATTAAGTGTACTAGCCTCTCTAATCAGCTTATGATGAGTTATGTATGAAGGGAGTTTTCAAGTGTGCGATGGAAGATGATGAAAGAAGATTCGGGAGTGTCAAGCGCTCAAGCTTGGGGATGTCCCCATGCATCCCCAACAAATATTCAAGGAGACTCAAGTGTCTAAGCTTGGGGATGCCCCTGTGCATCCCTTTCTCCATCAACAATCATCAGTTCGTCCTTCGTCTCACTATATTTTTATCACTTCATGCGTTATGTGCTATGCTTGGAGCGTCTCGCTCTTAGGTTTTATTTTTTTAGTTTTCTTTAGCTTTGCTTGCTGTTCATAACAAGTTAGATCCCGTCTTACTTTGTGTGGGAGAGAAACACGCTCCACTTGCAAAATCTATAACACATAATAGGATTCTTCATGCCTATCTTTTGTTGTTGTGTGTTCTTTATCTTTTCGTAGCTACTGCCATATCTAGTTTTAGTTATAGTTTGTATTTAGCAACAGCCTTGGCTTTTTTTAGTTTGTTGCTGGAACTCTCTTTAGTTTTCATGTTTATCTTGTTAAGAGAGTTAGTTGTTGCACTGAGTTATGTCTTGTCTTGAGAGTAGGTGATTGAGGTTGCTATTTAATTTTAGTAGTAACCTGCAATAGTTTTGAGGTATTGTTTTGAGTAATGTTTGGACTTTTGGTGTCAAGATCTTTAGCCTATTAGTGATAGATGTCGTATTTTGTTCAATCCGTGTTTATTTTCAAAACCTACAAAACTAGTTGAGAACTCTAGCTAGTAGATGGATCACTAATCTTTGGAGGGATCGAATATTAGAGTACACTCAAGTACCATGAGTCGAGGATGCGCAAGGATAACCAAACCCCCATACAATCCTCCTCGGGGTACTTTTCTCTTTGTGAACCTCCTTATTAGATTGAGAGTTACCGATAATAAGTGCATGAGTTCTTCGGACTAATGTGAGTATTCGAAAGTTGACACTTCCACCTTCCCATATTTTGCTAGGCTCTCCTGTGCCGTGCATTGCTTTCTTCTCACTCCGAGAGTTGGCGTCCACCTTCGCCGGTGCATCCAAACCCTTGGCATGATACGCTCTGTCATCATAAACCTCCTTATATATTTCCTCAAAACAGCCACCATACCTACCTACAAGGCATTTCCATAGCCTTTCCGAGATACATTGCCATGCAACATCCACCCTCTCATGGCTTGATCTTCATGTCATACATGTTCCTGCTACACTGGCAGAGGCATACATTTGCATACATCATGATAGTTACATTTTCTCTATGATTTGAGTACTTTCTAAAGTGTGAAAGATCTTATATTCTTTTTTTTAAAATATAGAGTGTTGCCCCTAAAGTGAGGAAAAGATCCCAAAGTGGACAAATTAAAAGATCCCAAAGAGGAAAAATGAGAGTTAAATAGAAAGAGCCATTGAGGCCACCAAAAAAATACATAAAAATGTAAAAAAAAGAGAGAAGGAGGCACACTACTATTCCTTTTGAGAGATCCACACTCGTACTACATCTTATATCTTGTACTCCATAGAGATTATCATCATGCATATAGCTATGTGGGGAACCTTCACACTATAGAATTTGGCTTGTATATTCCAATGATGAGCCTCCTCAAAAGAGCTCTAGGTCTTCATGAGCAAGCAAGTTAGATGCATCCCCACTAGTTCCCTTGGAGAGCTTTTAGCTCATATGTGCATCCGTTGCATGGCAATCCCTACTCCTCACATCATATCTATCATTTGGCTTTCTCTCGCCTATGATTGTTCTCATTGATGTGAGCCTTTCACACCCTTTTTGTCTTCCCCCTGCACCATATTCTCTCTTTGCTATCATAAGTGTCAACTTTCTTGCTTACGCTCATCCATTGCATGAGTGCTCAAAATGTCGAAAAGGAGTGGATCATTTTGACTTGTACCTGGCTAGTGGTCTGGGGATGAGTCAAGATAAGATTCCAAAGAAGACCAAGTGTGAAACTTTAGTAGATTGAGTTCTCAACACAAAAATATTTTTCTCGTATATCCCTATCCCCTTTCTTGCACGCAAACACCATTTGGAGACATTCGAGTCACGGACAGCGAGAGCTCTTGCACCTTTATGTTCTTATGTTGCTTGTTTCAATGCTAATATATACTCTTATCTGTTATGACTTGAATTGAATTACATGCCTTGATTGCTTGACTTAAGAGTTCTTATATGGTTGGTAGCATGTCACCACAGAAATTATGCTTGTTACCATTTACCTACTCGAGGACGAGCAGGAATTAAGCTTGGAGATGTTGATACGTCCCAAACGTATCTATAATTTTTTCTTGCTCCATGCATGTTTTGTGTGATATTGCTATGCTTTTGATACACTTTCATATCTTTTTATAACATATTTTGGAACTAACCTATTAATGGTTGCAAGATTGCACAGTTCTTGTTTTTCTAATTTATGTGTAGGAATTACTTGGATAAAGGAAAAATCACAAAAGGAGCCTTGTAGGAGTTGGATTCTAACTCTCCCGAAATATGTCCCCACCAGACAGGTTTAAAAGATCGCCTCGGAAACGATAGAAGACGGCCTCAAACGGAAAAAATTAAAACTACAAAGTTGTAGGGAATGTTTTTCCGGTGGATTTAGACATAAAATTCGGCCCAATCGGAGTTCGGATGCTTCCAGAAACCCCGAAATATTGTAACACCCTCAGAATCAGTAACAGTAATCACTACAGTAATTCCACTGTTAGTGATCATTACTGTTGACGATCAAGACATGGCCACCTTTGATCCTAGCTCTGTCAATTTCTAACTCGGATAAAATTTTCAAATTGGGTAAACTATAAAACTTTCCTCCAAGAATTGTGGATGCATGTCAATCCACTTGATCATTGTTCAACCCAATCAAACTTAGTCATTTGCACAATCCCAGGTCAGTGTAAATTATAAAACCAATAATGGTGAGTGATTAAATTTCCTTATATTATTAATATAAAAGCAATGTGGGATTTTGAAGTAAACCCTAGGTGTTGCAAGAACTTTCATTAATTAATAGCAAATAATCTGGGGTCATGTTAAAAATAGCAATGGATATTCTACTAAAGTGTTTTAGTAATATTATGGAATAAAAACTATTGCTTGGGTATTATTAAATTGTCATGGTAATTAAAATAAACAAGTGGATATAATAATTGAACTAAAACTTATGCAATCATTTTTATTAAAAGCCTAATAATCAGTAGGTCTTACTAAAAATAAAATAGGAGTTTATAAAATGTTTTACTAGTTTAAATCAAACCAAAACAGTGTCAAATCAGTGGCTTTTAATCCCATTTAAATAAAACAAAAATTCTAATGATTTTATACTTGAGCCAAACTTTTTGTGGCCTCTCTATAATGTTTACCACAAATAATAAAAATGTTTTCACAGGTAACAAAATTCACATGGCACTTACATAAAATGTAAATAGAAAGAATAAATAAAACAAAATAAAAAGAGACCTATTCTACGACACGGGCAAAGCCCACCCACCCCGGGCCCAGCCCCTCTCTCTCCTTCTTCTCCCCTCCACCTAACCCCCCTCCCCCACCACGCACGGCAAGCAGGGCGCCATGGCCACTGCCTGGCCGGCCCCCCTCACCTTCTCCCCCCTCCTTCCTCACCTGCTCCCTCGGGGACGATAAGGCCAACGCCACCCACCCCCTAAATCTCCCTCCCCCCACTTCCCCTCTCCCTCTTTCTCTCGCGCTCCATCACCGGACCAGGAGACCGCCGTGGGCGCGCCGCCGTCGTCCTCATGGCCAACAACCTCTCCCAACCGTTACCTCGCGTCTGGGAGCCTCAAAGTCCCTGACTCTGTCGGCCTGCGGACGGAATCGGTCTGCGAAGCACCACAACCACCGCCCCGGTCATCTTCCTCTCCACCGGCCATCGCCTCGTCTACGAAAAATTCGTCGCCTTCGAGTCTTCTCCGCGCAGGCTGTGCTCACCTATAGGCTCACTGTGAGAAACCCCGCTAGAACCCCCGTTTTTGAGCTCGATTTCGAGCTTTAGCTCATGCTGCCGCCGTTACGCGCTCCGACCTCCGCTCGGGTGGTCGCCGTCGAGGCGTCCAGCCACCTCGAGGAACCACATGGGCATCGGTGGATGCGGGAGGGCGCGGGCTACCATTCGGTAGTTCCAGCCGCCGCTCCCATGCCCCCGGCACGCCTTCGCCGTGGCTAGTGATGCCGGCGTCAAGCCGCCGGCCACTGCCGTCGGGTCCAAGGCCGCTGGGTGTTAACCCCCCCCCCCCCCCGCCGCTAGGTCTATGACACGCGGGCCCCACACCCTGCTAATTACCACTGGTTAAAATAAACAAAGAAATTCCCCTCTCTATTACACGTGGGCCCTGCCCATTTAAATAACCTTTCGTTAATTAAACCTATTAATTAAAAGCCTGTGACACTTACATCTAGGGCCCACCTGTAAGTAATTAATTTAAAAAAATAGAAATAGAATGTCCCACTGACAAGTGGGCCCAGTGCCTATTTTGATTTATTAAAATGTTTTATAAATAAAAAGAGCCTGACATGTGGAGCCCACATGTCAGCACTGTTGTGGATAAGGTTCTGGATAAGGTTGGATTTATTAATAAAAGAAATTCCAGAAATTGTTTAAAAATGTTTAAAACTTTGAAATTTAATATCTTTTAAACCGTAAGTCAGATCCAAAAACTTATACATCAAAATTGATCAAAAAAATATAACGAATACGGATACGCTATCCGTATGTCTACCACCCCCCTCTAACGTACCGAACATCGACATTCCCCCCCCCCCCCTTCGGGTCGTCTGTCGATAATTCCCGGTACCGATAAAAGTTGTCCGGATGAAAAACTTTCGTATACGAAAGTTGCTCAGAACGGATCACCGAATACGGATACGATACCCATACACCCATACCCCCACCACACCCCTCTAACACAACGAACATCGAACCTTCCCCCTTCCGGACCGGCTGTCCGATGATTTGTCCGGTACTGATAAAGTACCCGGATGAATTTATTTCGAACACGAAAGTTGTTCGGAATAGATCAACTAACCCGGATACACCACCCACACATGTGTCGGATGTCCACGACACCTCCGGCATGATATCTCCCCCCCTCCGGACACCTTATCTGATAATCACCCGGAGTTGGACGTTCATCCCCGGATGAATTCTCGCTCCGAGCAACGTGCATTGCACTGCGTTAGAACACCGTTAGCATTTCCTCTGTCATGTCATGCATATGTTTGTATATGCTTGCTGTGTATTTACTGTTTCTTCCCCCCCCCCTTAATCTCCGGTAGACCCCGATACTGCCGCCGACGACAGCGTTGCCGAGTACGACTACTTCGTCGACGACCGTACCCCTACCTTCGAGCTTCCAGGCAAGCAGAGCCATTCTCTTCCCCAGATATCGCCTATCTTTCCGTACATTTCTTGCACTAGGCATTGTTACTGCTGCTGCTACGTTACAATCCTATTCAATTGCATAGCCTGATTTTGTCGCCCCTTGATGTGCCTTCTTTATCCTATGTTGCCTATTATTATTATGCATTATTCAGCAGTGAGCCCTGCGCATTGTTAGCTAGGATTAGATAGAGGGCCGCAATCACTCAGGGGAGTGAACGCGGATACAATAATTATAAACTGCACAGGTACGGTACATGCAGACACCGTCTAAGGCCCCTATCTGGGTTATGCCTAGTCACCTCAAGTGTGAGCTATCAAGGAGTAATCCTTGTACTCCACTCGAGGCTGACTTTGTCTTACCGCCTTAGGGTCCTGAACAACGGTTGTCCTTCAGGTAAGAATTCGGGCGACCCAACGGTGCCCGCGAGGGGTATTGCGACGGGACGACAGGGAGGGTATGACCAGTGTACCGGTGTGCTTGGCCCCTGATCGTTGGCCGCGAGATTTACCAAACTACGAAAGTCGATCTCCTCCACGAGCACACGCGAGACAAGGTAAGGAGACGGTTCACCTTGTTGGTAACCGCAGTGACTTGGTGGGACGACAGGGCAGGCACCGATGTATTGGTGGTCCTGGCTGCTGTCGTTGTCCGCGGGTCAGTTAAGTCGAGGCAACGATAACGGTTGTCACGCAAGTTAATAAAATGCTAAATGGTTCGGCGGATGTCTTGAGTTGGCTATATGCCATGTACACACTACCTACCCGTGGGAATTACGAGTTATGGGCTCCTCTGCTTCGTAGTGTCGTCCGAGGACTCTTCAGACGTCAGCAGTACCGCGGCCTGCGCCGGGAAGTGGTGTTGTCTTATTTGCCGCGGCAGTGTGATTTGTATTTGCTTTGATTTAACTTCACCGGCCAGCCTCGCACCGTGCAGGAGTACATCGGGGTTAGGGTCCAAAGCCCCACGTACATAGGATATAGTCCGGCGGATGACCTCTTTGTTGAGTTTGAAAGATGGGCTATGGAGTGTCGGATAGCCTCGGTGGAGCGTTCCCTAACAAGGTTCCCGCCACCCTGGAGGTCCGTGCGTGTAGCGTAACACAAGTGCACCCCTGCAGGGAAGATTAATCTATTCGGATAGCCGTGTCCACGGTAACAGGACGCTTTATGCTGAAGCTGGATCTTACCACTAGAAACTATTATTATTAAACTGTATGGTTCCGGGTTTTATTCCTCGCGGGGATGTCGAGGAGGTGAACTCGGAGGCATTGTTAATTATTACAACTTATTATTATACAATGCTGCAGCAACTTCTGCTGCATTGTTACTTTATGCTTTATATAAACTGTTGGCTGATTCTTACCTCATGCTGCAAGACATCGTCGGAAGATGCTAGTCTTCGTTAGGCCTAGCTTCTTACCCTTGCTCTGGATTTCTGTCTGTCAGTCCACTATATACAGCCTCTTCTTTCAGTTGATACAATGCATAATGCTTAGTAGCGGACGTAAGACTCGCTGGTATACTAGATACTCACCTGCTTTATTTCCTTTACTGTTTTGCCTGATCGGCCGCTGCAGCCGACGTTGGAGCCCAGGAGCAGGAGTACCCCGGAGGCGCCTACTACGACGTCGAGTTCCCCGTTGACCAGAAGTAGTTCGGTGGATCCCAGGCAGGAGGCCTCGCCTTTTCGATCCGTATCTCTGATGTGATTTGTGCTAGCCTTCTTAAGGCAAAACTTGACTAACTATGTCTGTACTCAGATATTATGGCTTGTATGACTTATGTATTCGGGTCCACGTGACCCCCTCTATTGTAACATATTTGTTTATCCTTTTGTGTTTAGTGTATTGCTGTGGTATTATCACCGTGGCACCCTAATCTCAGCCGTGTACCCTGCGTGTATGATTACTGTACACGGATTGATTTTGGGGGCGTCACAAATACAGAAGAGGTAATCTGGATGAAGGGAATCCGAGAGCCTATATAAAGAGAGGAAACCTAGTTCAAAGGGTTCCACGAAAATTCCTCCCCCTTGGCAGGCGTCTTGAAGGGGAGATAAATCTCCACAGCAGCACCATCTCCAAGGAAGAAGAAGGGGCCAAGGGCCGCTGCCCCATGGGCCATGGCCGTGGCCGTGGGCGCCGCCGCCGCCGTGGCCGCCGCCGTCGCCGTCTCCTTCATCTCCTCCGGGATGCACCTCTCCATCAACAACTCTCCCTCTCACCATGTCCATGTGTAAGTAGTTCCCCTCGGGGCTAAGGCTTGTATCTTGATCTATGTGGTTTCTCTCTCTCCCATGATGTGATCTTTGTTGTGATCATAGGCTATGTTAATCTAGGGTGATCCCATGATATTTCCCCTTCCTATATGTATTTGATTGATGTACTCAATTGATCTTATCTAGTATAATCTCCGAGACCAAGGTGACAGCGGTCTATTGGACATGGGTTAGAAGAATATTATCATGAGTGAATTCCTCTTTTGTGTGTGGATTAAAGATTGAGAGTCTCTTGGTGCTTGTCTTTGACTATCCTTTAGATATGTTGTGGTGATTGTGGTACTCTCTTTGTATGGCCGCGGTGACATTGGGAAATCCATAGATTGAGAACTATGAACTCTAAGGTGTGCTTTTGTAGCCCTACACAATTCTCGTCCTCTCTTGACCACAAAGGAATGACCTCCGAGTACGTCTCCATTGCATGTTTTATGGGAAATATCATGTGATTAGACTATGTTAATGTTGTTGGGAGTTGCCACTAGTGAAAGTATGAAGCCTAGGCCTTGTTTCCATCATTGTTACACCGTTTGCACTCAGTTTTGTTACTTGTTTCTTTGCTGCACTTTTTATTACGGATTTATATTTCTTCGTTTTATCACACCTATCACCCATATTTTACCATCTCTTCGCCGAACTAGTGCACCTATACAACTCCTAGTTGTATTAGGTGTGTTGGGGACACAAGAGACTTCTTGTATCTTAATTTCAGGGTTTCTTGAGAGAGACCATCTTCAACCTCTACTTCCCTGAGTTTGATAAACCTTAGGTCATCTACTTGAGGGAAATTGATGATGTCCTACAAACCTCTGCGCTTGGAGGCCCAACATAGTCTACAAGAATAGAAGCGTGCGTAGACATCAGATACAAATCAAAATCTCCTCATAGATGACAATTACGTATGATCATTACGGTCTAAGGACTAAGCCATACGTTACAAAGTCATAGCAACGCTGAACTATGTGACTCGATCACATTGCAATACTTTAGGTGGGTGTACGTCCATCACATCATTCCCCTTAACGATATGACCTCATTGTCAATGGACTTAAGTGTCGCCATGATCAGGAAAGCTTGATCAATCAATTGCCCAATGAGACAGTTTACCCGAGTTAAACTACGGACCATGTTTTATACTACACCTGTATTAGTATTTCCAAGTAATACAGTTATAGCACAGTATAAAACGTATTATGAACAAAACGGATATGTGAAAAATATCTTTATTAATTTGTCTCTAGGGCACATATCCAACAACGGCTTCTCGCCCTTCGTTGGTTACCCCAAGTGGAAGGTGAGATGTAGGATAACAGCAAATTTACCCTATTTATAGGATAGGGTTTGTCTCCCGTGGGACTCAAAAGCGGCAAAGTAGGTGTCAACAGCGCAATTGACGTGGACCTGCACACAACACAAATAACTTTTCTCCCAACAAAGTTCAGAGAGCTTGTCAATCTCTCCGGCCTTGTTTTTTACAAAGGATCAAACACAAGGGATAATGATAATGGTAATAGAAACTAGCAAGTAAAAAGCAGGAAATAAAGAGCGTGTAAACAGTGATGAGAATATGGACCGGGGTCCCGTGATGTTCACTAGTGATGCCTCTCTCCAAAAAGACGATAAAACTGCTATGCGAGGTAAACAAATCACAGTTGGGCAATTGACAGGATTAAAAACGCATCGCAATTCTAACTATGCTACAAAGAAAGGACGAGGCTCAAAAGGATGGGCGGTACACCAAAATAAGTAGACCGAAATCCAACTGCATCTACTACTAATCATCCACCTTGAGATATATATCCAGAACATCTCGCTGGTAGTAAGTTGCGAGCCCCACCCAAAGTGTAAACCCAAAGCAACAAACAACTGCATTAAAAAGCACTTTGCGTAAAGTAAACAATCCTTGCAACCGCGGTTACCAGCACCGTTTTCCCCCGTGTGGCAACAGCACATCCCCTAGACTCATGTTTCTGTCACTCAAGCTAGTCATCAGGGGGCATGAACCCACAATCGAGCATAACGTTCCCTCTTGGAGTCACTACCTACTACTAGGCCAAAGAAATAAACAGCACCAATGAACATGCAAGAATTACTCAAGAACATAAATATAAAAGATAAGAACCAAATATATTACTCAATCACAAACTAAACATAGTCTCATAATCCATCAGATCCCAGCAAACTCAGCATAGCAACAACAGAAAATTACATATGTGCCTTGATCATGTAGGGCAGCTCACGAGGTCTAATCCATGAAGAACAAAGAGGGGAGGAGAACATCACAGAGCTACTGATCACGGACCCATGGTCCAAGGTAGAATACTCACGGATCATCCGGGAAGCGTCCATGGTGGAGGAGAGGCCTCCGGAGGTCAACCCTCCCTCCGGCAGGGTGCCGGGAAGAGGTCTGTTGGCGCTCCCGATCTTGGAGGCGTGGTAGCGGCGGAACAGAGGCCAGATCGCGAAAAGGGTTCTTTCTTCTGAGGTTTTGCGTCATGAAGAATATATAGGAAAAGGGGGGCATCCAGGGGGGTATCCCGGTGTCCAGGCGGCCTCCCGGCGTGGCCAAGACCTAGGCTGCGCCACCTGGCCGCCTGGGCACCAGGTGGGGTGCCTCTGGCCCTCCTTCAGGACTCCGGAAGCTTCCATTGCGCTGATTTTTTATGTGATTTTTCCCGAATTTTTGGAGCACTTATAATATGGGGGAAACCTGAAATAGAAAAAATATGAGACAACAGGAACTGGCACTATGGTGCGCAGAGTTAATAAGTTAGTCCAAATATGATCAAAATTGTATGAAAGTGTATCTAGGTCATAGCAATATCACACAAAACATGCATGGAGAAAGCAGAAATTATAGATACATTTGGGACGTATCAACGAGCGAATTGCGTGGAGTTGGTTTGATGCGCTCAACGAGAACATCTTCATCCACTTCAAACAATGTCTTGTCGGCTGTAACAGCCCAGATTTCACAAAAATTAAAAATTTTGTTTTCGATGTGAATTGTTTCATTGTCTGATTTGTTTGCGGTGTTTGCATCCCCGATTTATCGATCGGCGATTATTTCCCCCCCCCCCTCTTATCTCGTACCGGACGGAGAACGACCCTTGCCAACCTGACACTCGACCTTTGCGACACCGGGTTTCACCCGATCACCGTCGTGAAAACCGCACGAGACCAGCCGCAGCCAACGAAACGAAAAACCTCGTTTAATAAGTAAACGGGATATTTTTATAGCGCACTGGAAAGTGTTCTCAGAATGGTTACAGCGCGAGGTGAACGCCGCCGGCTCGACGCGCTGATCGCGCAGTTCGAAGTTTTACCCGAATCAGAGGTCCTGTGGACGCCCGGCGGTCAGAAACGTAAACACCGCGCGCGCGAGAGAAAAACCGGGGATGTTTTTGCAAACTGCCAGCCACCTGGGCTATATAAGTACCACCACACTCCCACCCTTTACTAGGGTTTCCCTAGCTAAAAATTGCAGCCACCCCCTCCACTTTGCCCCAAAAAACTCCCCCTAGCCCTCCATATCGGAAAATTTTGCTCCCCTGCGATCTGGACCGTCGGATCGGCCGATCCAACGGCCCAGATGCGCCCTAGCCTTCCACCTACCTCTCCTCTCTCTCTCCTGGACGCAGCTGCCTCCCGTGGAGGCCGAAGCCACCGCCACCTCGCTCCGGCCGGCGAGCCGCCGCCGGTCACCACCACGCGCCAGTCGGGCCACCGCCGCACCCTCTCGTCCCTGGCCTCCTCCCTTCTCCCCGCAACCCTCCTCCTCTCTGCTGCAGGCCACGCCCGCCGCCGTGGTGCCACTAGGAGCCCCTCGCCGCCGGCCAGATCCGGTGAGGTCTGGCCCGGATCCGGTGACCTCGCCGCGCCCCTCGAGTCCTGCGCACCTCGCCCCCAACGCCGACCACTGGAGCCACGGCCGGAGCCGCTGGCAGCCGCCAGCCACGGCCTGAGCCGGCCGGCCTCCAACCGCCTGTGGGCCCCGCGTCCCCCGCAGCCCACCAGGCACCAGCGGCCCAGCTGGCCTCCAGCCCAAGCGTCCCAGCCAGGCCGGATCCAGGTCAGATGGGCCGGCCCAAACGTGAGCCCCCTTGTATTTTTTTTTCTGTGGAGAACCCTGTAAATTTTTTGCTAAGTCCTGAGGTATATGTTGCTGATGCTATTTTGCGAGTAGATTTGAGAGTAAACCGTAGCTCGGATCACGTTGCGCCCAAAAGGAAAATCGTTTAGATTTGTGTGTACTTTAGTTCATCTTTTGTGAGCATTTTGATTTGAGGCCGTCTTGATGTTGTTAATCTGTGTTGAAGTGGGCATCAGGCTATTAACCGCTATTATTTTCTGCTAGTGTGTTGATGCTGTTATTTTATTGGAAGTTTGCATGATGATTGTGACACATCCATGAGGCCTATTGTACTAATTCTTGTTGCATATTGTTAAGCATCATGTCTACTTCCATTATATGTATTGAATTGTCATGTTTACATTCCTGGTCATAGATATGTTTAGCTCCAAAGTTGCTATGCCACTGTTTTTGACAGCCACCTCTGTTTTTCACTAAGTCTGTAACTTTCCGATGCCATGTTGCATGCTTAATATCTTTTGGTCTTTTATGTCTATGACCTTGATTCTTGTTTGTACCTGATCATCATCATGTCTAGTTCATGCCCATATATTGCTATGTCATGTTTCTGCACATTTTCATATAGTTTTGCTCCTGTTTATACAGCATGAAAATAACAGTTTCTGCCCTGTTTTCCTGATTTTCACGAAGTCCTAGACCAGTAATGTTTTATTGCATTTTGCATGAGCTATAATTAGTTGTTCATGATGCCTATTTGCATGATTCTTTTTTCCATCCCTTCCCTGCCATGTCTACTTTAGTTGCATATCATTTGTGAGCATGTTTGCATTCATTATCCTGTTTATGCATTGCTCTAAAGTGTGCTTCCTGATGTTGGCAGATTGTGTTCGAAACTTGTTTTGCTTGTATCTTTTTAACCGTAACTCCGTTTGGAGTGTTCTTTATATGTAACTTGATTAGTTTTTCATGTACTTTGTGTTTATACTATTGTTTTCTATTGTTAACCAACCTAAAATATGGTTTAGGATAGAACAGTACCAAATCCTTTAATTGTCGTGGGGCCCATAGTATTATGCCATGTTTAGGATTGTGCCTCACTTAAATTGACTAGTATAGATAGTTTATCTTATGCTTCACATCTTCCAATGTTTGTGTGCTTTCCATGCTTGAGTGAAATGCCATGTTAACAACCTTCGCTCATCTTGTGTAGCTAAACAACTTGAACCTTTTTAAACGTGTGGTATCGTCGTGTGTAACGACTACTCCACTTAACATGTTAGTAACCACTCTCGCCGGTAGGTGCGATGTCTCGTGTTGCCTTCTTGTTGATGCTTGCTCGTGTTTGCTTCGTAGTAATAGATGCTTGCTCGTTGATTTCTTTCCAGTGTTTACCGTCTTGTGTGCTTCCGCGGGTACCTGTCGGAGACGATGCGAGCTTGCGATCAACTACACCTTCAGAACCCGACTTATCAACAGGAAAAGACTATAGATTACTTATGATCCATTCTATTTCAACCAGCGGTTTGCATGCTAGTCTAGGATAAGTTCGACGTTTGATCCTACCACATGTTTCCAGCCTCTTTCATACCGATACAGCCATGTCCCCTCCCAGCAAACCATGTACTGCTATGTTACTATTGCTCGTTGCTCAGCCCCTGCTTAGTATGCATGCTTAGGATGCTACGATGTTACCCTGTTAATCCTTGGATTGGGCTATCACATTATTATATTGTTGTTCATGACATGATTATTATAATGTTGACCATATTCGACGAAGGATGGAAGGTCTAGGCTATCCAGCCCCGACGCTTTGTTCCATTCAAGTCACCTAGGACCCGAGTTCCGGGTATTGTGTCTCTTCACGAGCGTGCCTAACCGCGTGTGGGATACTATGGGGTCCCCTCTTCTTACCTACCTAGCTTCAAACATTCCTTGTGGTGGCCCAAGCTGATTTACCATTTGAAACCGTGTGTGTGTCTGTTGGGTCGCTCCTGGCAGATATTCTTTAAACCAACCTGGACCAGTAAGGACATGGTTCCTTGCTGGCCCATCATGACCGGCTGAGGACCCGGTCTCATGTGAGATTAACTAGCAATCCAAACCTGGAGTCATACAGTAGAGACCAGATCGAGAGCACGGCCGGCTCCTGAGCTGGATGTCGACTCACCGGGGGCCACCTAGAATTGTTCGTTGTTAGCTAGAGGGACCAGTCGTTTCGGATCTCTCGGGACTAAATCATAAAATGGATGCCTGTGATAGGTAGACTCTTAGAGAGATGGGCGTGCGTGCGGAGCCTTGTAATGGGCATTTGGTACACTGCTGCAGGGTTAAATCTTTTCGAGAAGCCGTGTCCACGGTTATGGACGACTTGAGACCTACTCCTTGTTCATAGACAACAACAACCGAGATAATCTTAATATAACTTGATCAACGTGTGTGTGCCTTGACTGCTTCTTCTTCGTTAGGATGCGAAGAGGAGGACAAGGATATGATAGGTGTTATGCTTGCGTAAGTAGGTGGATAGAAGACTTGTTGGAGGCGATTCCTCGTCGAATGCTTGGCTTCTTATCTTACTCTCTAGATCGTTAGCCACTTCATGAATGCTAGTGCGGCAGAAACCTCACCACTTACCCCATCCTTACCGTAAATTACTAGTTGTCCTAGAATGACGAGTGATGAAGTCCTTGCTGGGTCAGTTGACCACTACAGTTGGATGCTGAGTACTTATGTACTCATGATACTACCCCCAAACTCTTTTTAGGGTTCTTGATCGACAACAGGTATGGTGATCGACGTTTCATGCGGAGACTCAACGACGGCTAGTTAGGCGGATCCCGGCGGAGGGCCTGGACCCGTGTGGTTATGGGGATCGATTTTTTTCTCTTTGACACTCGGAAATTGATTGTAGTCTGTACTCAGACATGTATCTTCCGCTGGTGTATTGTATTAAGGCAGTTGTATGCCGATTGTATGAGATGTTGTATCCTTGTATCTGTAATGTTGTGATATCATGTTGGAAATCCGGGGCATATGGCTATGTCATATGTCGCGGTGGGACCGATATTTGCTTCGTCCCCGGATCTGGATGGAAACATCTAGATCTAGAACAGTACCACATATCGGGCCTGACATCGGCGAGCAAGAGGTTCTTGTCGTTAAGCGTGCGGTGGAGTTCAACACAGAAGGGGTTTCGATCCGCCTCAAAGCCGCCAAGACTGAGCAAAACTCGTGGTGGCGATGCACAAATCCACTATGAAGTTTTATATTGGCTATGACGAGTGAGATAGGGTTATTATTGGGATTCGAAGTAGAAAACAAAAAATTGGCACTGTGAAACCAAGTCCCGAGATTGAATTTAGATAGATGCAAACAACGATAGCGATCTTGTTACCTTAAAAACCGTTCAACGGTAGTTCTATCACAAAGGAAGATGTTGTTGAGTTGGGGAAGTTTCAACTAGCACAACCCTCGAGAAGATCCAATCCGTGTGAAATCCCACGAACAGATCTACTCCGCAGAAGATGCAGAAGTCCCTCAAACGAAAGATCGAACGTACGATCTCTCTATGATTGATCCACACGTACGGTGTGTTAGATCCGGCAAGGCTCCGTCGTCCAGAGCTCGTTGCCACCAAAGTAGAGACGAGGGAGGAGAATCCCTTTGGCGTATGGTGGACATTAGAACTAATGGATAGAGAGAGAGGGGAAGCCTAGGGGCAAGACTATCTTAACAAGTTCACTTGTTGGGGGTGCCCCTTCTCATCTATTTATAGATGGGAGGGAGGGAGGCCGCCTTGTAGGAGGGGTCAGCCCTAGGGGGCGCCCTAAGGGGGAAGCTTCCTCCGAGGAAGCTTCCCCCTAGGTGCCTTCCGCACATGGGCCTCCTTGGTCCAAGTGCTCCCTCCCCACTTGGGCCTTCCAAGTAAAAGGGATCCCATTGATATTAAATCTATTTTATTAGTTCCAAAACAACTTGGTAATTCACAATAAATAAAGATTAAACATATTTAGACCATCCCGGACTTTTCCGGCCCTCCGGTTTTACCCGGTTTTCTCAAAACTCTTCCCGGTGCCCCGAAACGATTCCGGTTTTCTCTCCGATTAAATCTCAATCACTGCGAAACTTTTCTCGTGTGTTATAATCGTGCTCCAATCACTCTAGTACTCAACAAATTGTCACAACCCCAAGTTAGGTATGTGCTAGGATCAAGTGCTCCTTTGCATTCATGTTAAAAATTTCAAAAGAAATCAAAATGGGAGAGAGAACACCCCCCAGATGAATTAATTCAAAAGGCCAGAAATAAATCTTCTCCAAAAATTCATTTTTAACTTTTGAAAAATCTCATAAATGAGTGTGATCACATATCAAGTGATGTGGGACCCACCCCATGCTCATGGATTTTTCAAATATTCAAACAGTGCCTTGGGATTAATCAAATAACCCTATCTGAGTTAAGATTCAAATAATTTGAATTTTAAAAATGTCCAAACTTTATAAGTGTCTAGCTATATATATATTGAGGCCATATAAAATTTTGGGGCATTTAAAAAAATGTCTACCTATTTTTTTTAGCAAGACAAAACATAATGGAGAAAAGAAACAGAAAAGAAATAAGAAAGAAAAAAACAGAAACCTTACCTATCGCCCAAGGCGAGGCCCAGCAGATGGCCCAGCAGCCTTCTCCGTTGTCTTCTACCTCCCCGTGCCTCCAAGCTGCTCGGTGGAATGCCACCGAGCCAGCCGAGCACGCCACGGCCTCCGCAGCCTCCACCTGCCCCTCCCGAAGCTCCTAGACGCACCCCGCAGCTCCTGGACGAGCCGCACGTCCATTCCCCCTCCTCCCAACCCCTCTGCGTCTCTCCCTAGCTCGCCCGCAACGACCCCCGAGAGCATCGCCGGCCATGGCCATGGCAACTCGTAGCCCGAGCTCGAGATAGCCGCCAGGAACGTGTCCATCGTCTTCGCCGTCGTCGTCTACGCCAAGAAGCGGAAGGAATCGAGCCCTGGAGCCACGACAACGCCGTCCCCTTCGTCGAGCCGCCGCCGCCCGTCGTGGAGGTCTTCGTCGAATTCGCCGTAGCCGCAACTCCTCCGGCCTCCTCATCCCCGCCTTTGCATTCGTGGTGAGCCCCTGAGCATTTCCCCTCCGCTCCCGTGTTTTTCCCCTTCCTCTAGCTGCGGCCGCCATTGAAGCCGTAGCTCCTCGCCGCCGGTGTGCTCGTCGTCGAGCACACGAGCCACCCCAGCCACCCTAGCCACGTCCAGTGGACGTGCGACTCTCCCAGGAGCGTAAACCAACCAACTACGCGAATTCTGGGACACCGTAGCACCGTCCCCTTCTTCACCGAGCCATAGCCGCCGTCGCACGTCCTCGCCGGCGTCACTCCGGTGCTCCCCGGTGACACTGTCGTGCCCTGGGTGAAGCGCGCAAGCACGGGGATTCGATTGGTGGTCGCGGCGTGCCGTTTGGTCGCCGGAGTCATCGTCCAGTGGATCGCCGTCGCGTCGGATGTTGCCGTCGACATGTCGCCGGCAGCGCTGACGTGGCCGCCATTAGATTAGGTGCTAATGACCCCCTGGTGAGACTGACCTGTGGCCCTGGCCCTAATTAAACCCCCCTCAGTTTTAATTAAAACAGGGATTAAGCCCTGTGTCACTGACACCTAGGCCCCACTGGTCAGCCCCCCCCCCCTGCGTCATGCTGACGTCTTGATGACGCAGTAAACCTTTTCCAATTTTAAAGAAATCAGAAAATTACAGAAAATGCTTTAAACTTTAGAAATTCATAACTAATTCATATTAACTCCAAATTGGACAAATAATATGTCTAAAAATATCAGAAAAATACAAGGATTCTGAATATGCAACTGGTTTCTATGTTTGACCATTTTAAAATGGGTGAACAGTAGCAAACATGCATATGGATCCTTTTCAAATTCATTTTTGCAGTGATTTTGCAAATGACTTTGCAACACACTTATTTTAAGTGGTTTCATCCACACATCAGAACCATTATCTCAACTATACCACATCACTTCATGCTTAACCTTTTCAAATGAACTTCCATGCATTCAAATGCATTTGAAATTCATCGATAAATCAAATGGAGTTTGAATTTGCAATTCAATTGCAATATACTCCTTTTAATTAGAATTTTCCACACAATGCAACCATGAACATCACCATTTCAATCTTATTCATGTGATTGTGCATTGTACATTATGTTGATCCTATGATTTTCATGTTGCTGATAGAAGTGGAGCCGGAAATCGAGATCACCCCCTTCGTTGAAGACCCCGTGACTGAACCTCGTCAGCAAGGCAAGCAAACCCCCATTGATCATGTCGATAAAATCCCACTTCCCTCTCATGTCTCGCTTATGCATTGTATAGGATGATTACCATGCTACGTTTCTACCGCATAGATGAACCCATTCCTTTGCATGACCTATCATTTGTCACAGTAGTAAGCAAACCACAATCCTAGCAAATGTAGGAGTTGATTGATATCATGTGGCCCCTGCAATTGTTACTGCTTATTGCATGCTTAGAGTGATACCATGTTTTTACTGTTATGTGAATCGGGATGGTAGTGATCATGTTGATGATGGTGGAAATTTGTTGGTGAATCTACCCTAATACAAGGTGAACGATGAGAGGCTGTGTAGGAGTACACAGTGGGTTGTCTCGTTGAACACCGCCCTAAGTCCGAGTTCTTGTGTGGTGATCCAAGATGAAGAGTACAATCACACATTGGGCTCACTGACCCCTCTCAACCTATTAACTCATCCCTTTCGATGTCCAGATGTCGCAATAGTTCGGAGTTCTGGTAGGTTTGTGGCCTGGCTGCTAAGTGAGAGAACGGCTCACCCGAGATCGGCTTATGCACCACGCACACATCACTTGGGTCCACTTCGTTAAACCGGCCGGGTTCACGATAGGGGTAGCCAACCCAGGTAGGCGGCTTTCTTGGACTAGATCGGCTATGAGGTAACAGTTGTGGTGGCATCCTCGCTGTCATCTCTTGTACGGTGAAACGCAAAAGGCGGTAACTGATGACACGTGTGTGTAGCGGTACACCCCTATAGGGTTAACAAAACTATTCGAATAGCCGCGTCCGCGGTTAAGGACTGCTTGGAAAGCTTAGCTTGATTATTAGACAACTTGAACTGGATACTTCTAAAATACACCAAGATAAGTGTGAGTGCTATGGCAAGATTTCTCGTGGGGAAGTCGAGGAAGGCACCATAGTGGTGTAATTGGTGGGAGATGTAGTGGACTCGTGTACGCTTCTTACCTCAAGTCTGGTACTCGTAGTTCAGGACTAGCCAAGTCAAAGCTGGCACTTCTGCAAGTGAAACCCCACCTCCCTTTACATTGATACATGTGCATGAGTAGTATAGCTCCTATGTAAGTCTTGCTGAGTACGACTTTGTACTCACGTTTGCTTATTCTATGTTTTAGATGAACCCACTGACCCCGATGGTGGCTTCTACCCGAAGCTCGAAGAATGAAGACTCAGACCAAGACCAAGCTAGTGTAGTCCCAGTCAGTAGACTGGTTTCCTTGTGGAAGGGCTTGTTTATAGATAAGGCTTCTCTAAGCCATTCGTTAAACTTGTCTGTACTCAAGCCTAATTTGCTTCCGCATGCTTGTTGTAATGTTGGATCACAGACTTGTGATCTTTGTGTGCACTATGTAAGAGTTATTAATAAAGTATATACTTTGTAGAGAATTGCAATGATACCTGTTGTTCATACTGGACATGTGTCCTGCGTGTATGACTATAACATGCATGTCTTAGTATGGGTTTTCGAGACCTTAGTTGTGATCTGGCTGGCGGTCTTTTATACACCAAGTGGCCCTTAGATGTGCGCAGCTTGGGGCATCGCGATGCGATTGTTCGAGACTCTGTCTCGTGCACACCATGATGTATGATCGAGCCCGCCCTAGACCCCGATTAAGTGATCGGGCTGGAGTAAGTCTATGTAAGGGTTATAATACAATCGATAGTATGGTTGAGGCGACTTGTCTATGAGTATGGGAGTTCACCACCCATATCTTTTAGACTTGTGTGCGGACGATGAGGACCCATCTCAGTTGATCATCCGGCCTGAATGGGATGCCCCTCTCGTTTGATGCTTTCCGAGAACGTTCTGTTCTTGCCCTTGTCTGCTTAGACAAGTGGGTACGGTTCTCGGCTCTCCATATGATTGTGTTGTAGCGAGGCTTGCATACGCTAACCCCGGGTCCCGACACAAATATACCACCCTTAAGTGTGTGACCCCATAGGTTCGGTAGAATACGGACATGAACCGGAAACTGACTTTCCTCGGATCAATAACCAATAGCGGAGCCATGGACACCCATAATGGTTCCCGCACTTACACGAATATGAATTAGAGTGAACCTCTAGTTGACATGCCAATCCCTTTTCTTCGTGATAATTTAAAAACATGAGGTGAGATTATATAGTTATCTGCATGATCAACTCATTAATCATTATACCAATTATCCTCATATCGGTTTTGTTCTTTTCTCGTTCACGTATTAAGTACCTAGACATACTATCGAGTGTACAGGAGAAATGCTGTTATTGCCACGCATGTTAAAGATGGTGTTAGAACATAGTCAAAGTACACCTTCCAGTGTGTAGGTGATGGCTTCTCGCCCCTTGTTGGTCACCCCAAGTGGAAGGTTGAGATGTAGATAGTGGAAAATTTCCCTTGATGAAGAAACCAAGGTTTATATATCCGAAAGGACTCCAAGAGATACAAGTAGGTGGCAAGAAAACAATGGCGCCGTTTAGAACCTAAAGGTTGTTTACTTGACCTGGACCTGGACACAGAAACCAATAACTTTGCTCCCAATGAGTACAGAGAGGTTGTAAATCTATCCGGTCTTGTTGTTTACAAGGATTCAAAACACGAGGGGGATAGTAGTGGTGATTGCAATGAAAAGGAAATAAAAGCAATACAGATGAACGGTGTAAACTATGGTGGAAATATGGACCCGGGTCCCATGAATTTCACTAGTGATGTCTCTCTCCCAAAAGACGATAAACAACTATGTTGGGTGAACAAATTACAGTTGGGCAATTAACAAAATTATAAACGCACCTCAATGCTAATTATGCTACAAGAAAGCCAGAGGCTCAATCGTATGGTCAGTCCGCCAAGACGAGCAGACCGTTTATTCATGAGCTTCTACTCACTAATCATCCACCTTGAGATATCTATCCAAAGCATGTCGCGGGTATTAAGTTGTGAACCCCAGCCAAACTATAGGATCAAAGCAACAGACAACTGCGTTAACACACTATGTGTAAAGTAAGCAATCCTTGCAACCGCGGTTACAAGCACCGTTATTTTCTCCGCGGTGGCAACAACACATCCCCTAGTCTCATGTTCATGTCACTCAAGCTAGATATCGGGGGGCATGAACCCACAATCATGCATAACGCTCCCTCTTTGAGTTACTATCTACTACTTGGCCAAAGCAATACAAAGCAACGGAGAACATGCAAGAATACTCAATAAATAATATAAAAAGGTAAACCAAATATATTACTCATGAAAATCTGAACATAATCTCATAATCCATCGGATCCCAAGAAACACAACATAGAAACAAAAGTAATACATAAGTGCCTTGATCACTTAGGGCAGCTCACAAGGGCTAAGAATTGAGGCACAAGAGTGGAGAGAAAACATCATCTAGTTACTGATCATGGACCCATGGTCCAACGGGGACTACTCATGGCACATCCGGGAAGCGCTCATGGTGGTGGAGAAACTCTCGGAGATCAGTCCTCCCTCCGGCAGGTTGCCGGGATAGGGTCTTCTAGCAATCCCGATCTCAGGATCGTGGCGGCGGAACAGTGGTGAAAATAGCGTAATGGAGGGTATCCCGAGGGTTTTCGCGTCATGGGATAAATATAGGTGGAGGGGGCACCAGGGGGGCCACCTGACCAGGCGGCTAGGTGGCGCGGTGATACGTCCAAAATGCATCACTATTTTATATAGTAATTCTTTCTTATTCATTGATATATTTCATGCTATGATGCTATTTCTTATGTTTTTTGGCTTATTTTACACAGTTTGCAACTTTTCGATGCCGAAGCAGCAGAAGCAGGAATCAACGGTAAAAGGTGGATGCTGAGTTGCTGAAGAAGAATACCTCCAAATTAGCTGAAAATCGACGGAGGATATTTTTCAGAAGGATGAAGAAGACACGCCGAAAAGGGGCCACAGGGTGCCCAGACGGCCACCTGGCGCGGCCCCCACCTTGGCCGCGCCGGGAGGGCGCCTAGATCCCTGGGTCCACTCCCGGCTCCCCCCTCTGTCCTATATATCCCTCGGCGTCTAAAAACCCTTAAAATGGGAGAGTTTCGCGAGTTCCGCCGCCGCTCCGTGGCGGAAAGCAACAGAGGACAAAAGACATCTCCGTAGGGCAGATTCCGCCGGGGAGAACACCTCCCGGAAGGGGAGATCATCGCCATCATCATCACCATCGTCATGGGCATCAACGAGATCATCATCAACATCTTCCCCAACATCAGCACCATCTTCATCTTCATCCAATCTCACCTCACAATTCCAACTTGTGTTGTAATCCGTACTATCTATCCGCTCTACTCTACCGGTGTTGATTACTACAGTGTGATGAACGCTATTGAGTTTTGTTGGAGAAATATCATTGTGTCCATATTTTTTATCATCTATTTATCCCCACTGATCATGATCTCTGTTATGTCTTGTGAGTAGTTACTTTATTTCTTGAAGACATGGGAGAAGTCTAGTTGCTAGTAGTCATATGATGTTGAAGTAATATATGTTGTTTGATATTTAACTTGTGTTGTTATTTTCCTAGTGGTGGTGTGTGAGTCGAACACTCAATACTTCGCCTTATTAAGGACCTAGGGGAATGCATTGTGTATAAAGAATGCTTACGGTGGGTTGCCGGAGTGACATAAACCTAAACGCCAGTTCGCACGCTTTTGCATAAGGGAATAATGGATCAACGATCGTATTGCTATGGTTAGGCTTTTTCCTTAATTACTATCTTGTATTTGCGGATGCTTGCAAGGTGTTTAATCATAAGAGTGCACTTATCTTAGTCTAGAGGGTGTACTATAATAGATCCACCCACTCAACACTTATTAACACAACACATAGTACCGATGCGGAATATGTCGAAAGCACGTGACTATTTCTCCCGTGTGTCCTCAAGAACGATTTAGCCCTTATAAGTTCAGTTGGTAGGCCTCTCCTTTGTTCGAAAGGATTGGGCCACTTGTTACTCCTCAGTGCCTTTCACTTTACTCGCTTTTACCTTTTTGTTGCTTATACCGAAAACCCCTAAAAAGCTATCTTTCAGTTCCTACACCTATTTATTTACTAAAGTCACTTACCAATACCTTCTGCTCCTCTTTGGGTTCGACACTCTTATTTATCGAAAACGCTAAAAAAGATCCCCTAAAATTGAGGGTCATCACGCGGCCCCACCCTAGGCCGCGCCAGGAGGCCAGGTAGGGGGGAAGTCTCCTCCACGCGCCAGGAGTCTTCTGAATTGCTGTTTTTATTACAATTTTCCGGATTTTTCCGAGCACTTTTATAATTCCTTCAACTCATGGACAACAGCAGGCAGAAACTGGCACTGGGGCACTGAGTTAGTAGGTTAGTCCAAATATGTTGACAAAGTTATGAAAGTGTAGCAAAAAATATAGCAAACTCACCAATATAAGCATCGAACAAGGATAAATTATAGATACGTTTGGGACGTATCAGTAGGTACTTAACATTCTTATGGTCTATAAGGATTTATGCAAAATGTCAACTTATCTGATGATTTAACTCATAATACATTGATGATGAAATCTCAACGCAAATCATACAATTGGGTCGGTTCAGCACCTTGTTCTGGTAACAACGTGCTCCCATGTATTACCAGCATATTTAATGCCCTATGTCAGGAAAACATGACATCCATAATACACAGGTTAGTCCTAGAGGCAGACTAAGAACACTTTGTGTTTATACTCCACACCTGCATATGGGTTTTCCTCCGAAGGCATTTAACATGCACTGGGAAAACCTCCGCATAAGCCATTGCAGTTATAGCACAGAAATATAAACATTAATATTGACCTGGAATTATGATAATAAATTTTATTATTGCCTCTAGGGACTAATTCCAACAGTCTCCCACTTTCACTAGAGACAACAATCTAGTTGCATGGTTTACTCCGACCAATGGCACGTTGGTCTTTATGCTTGCTTGTGGTATAGACTTTGTCACTGAGCTTAATGGTTTTAGGTTCGTCTCAAACCTTCGTATCTTAATGTACCCCTTCATCATTTATGAAGTATTTAAAAATAGGGCACTATCGCTCAACATATTTGGATTGCAATGAGCCCTTAGCTTACTTTGTTTTGATCATGATGCTCATATCAAAGTATGGGTTGTGTAGATCAAGCGCTCGGAACTATGCCAATCACTATGATGGTGTTCCTGATCCAAATACCCTCCTACGCAACTTCCAAAGTTGTCATGTTTCACGTATATGTTGTAGAAATCCCGCTATGTGCCTTAGCTTGAAAAATAATTTTCAACATTCTATTTTGCTACCTAGCTATAGACCGATTGAAACTACTTGAAATCATTATGAAACTTTCTTTCATCTACTTGTAATGACTCTTTAGTCTTTCTCTAAGAACCTTTCTTCATCTGAGGTACTTCAAGAGAACTAATCTACTACTTAGATTACATTGGTGCTTGTTGCACTTTCAGGACATCCAATGCCTTAGTGCTTTCTTTTGCTAAAATATTTATTTTCAATCACTCATATGTTATTCACATATATGATTAGAATCGTGCTCCCACTTAATTCCACATCTTATATAATTATTGATGAAATAATAACTTTTCTAACTTCATCAAAACTATTACTCCAGCTTTGTGATATTTGCTTCAACTATGAACTAATCTCTGAAGCATTCTCACTTTTACTAATATCGTACAGATCATTAAATCCTTTCAGGTTGTATCATATATACACCCTTCGTTTAATTCTCTTAGAAGAAAAATCCATATGTCATACTTTGGAAGTATGCCGCGATTATCAATATTTTCTATATGAACATTTGCATCACTACTCATATTGTAGTCAACCTTTTGAACTGTATCGAAAAACTTATTTTTATGATAAGTCGAGCACTATCAACGATGAAGCTATCGTATATGTTCATATCTATGAAAGTCCAGTCCACTCTAATGATCAGGTATCCTTAGGAGGGTTTTACCAAGTTCTCAACTAGATTCTGGTGAATGGCTTTCATATCGTTTTTATAGTGTTTAAGCCATATAGTAGAGTTAGTGCATGTCATGGTTTCTTGTAGTTCACTGGTGATACGTCCCAAACTTATCTATAATTTCTGCTTGCTCCATGCATGTTTTGTGTGATATTGCTATGATCTAGATACACTTTCATACACTTTTGATCATATTTGGACTAACTTATTAAGTCAGTGCACCACAGTGCCAGTTCCTGTTTTCTGCTGTTTTTCTATTTCAGGTTTCCCCCATATTAAAAGTGCTCCAGCAATTCGGGAAAATCAGATAGAAAATCAGCATACGGGAACCTTCCGGAATCACCTGGGTGGGGCCAGAGGGCCACCACCAGGGACCCAGGCGGCCACCTGGCGCGGCCTAGGGTCTGGCCGCGCCGGGGGGCGCCTGGACCCCTGGTGCCCCCCATGGCTGCCCCCTTCGCCTATTTAATCTCCGTGACGCGAAACCCCCGAAGACAGAACCCTTTTTCGCGATCTCGCCTCTGTTCTGCCGCCGCCGCGCTTCCAAGATCGGGAGCGCCAGCAAACTTCTTCCCAGCACCCTGTCGGAGGGAGGATTGACCTCCGGGAGCTTCCCCTCCACCATGGACGCTTCCCGGATGTGTCGTGAGTAGTTTTCGTTGGACCATGGGTCCGTGATCAGTATTTATGTGATGTTCTCCTACCCTGATTTGGTCTTCATGGTTTTAGTCCTTCTGAGCTTCCCTATAGGATCGAGCCACATATGTAATTTTCTGATGTTGCTATGCTGAGTTTGCTAGGATCTGATAGATTATGAGATTATGTTCAGATTGTGATTGAGTAATATATTTGGTTCTTATCTTTTATATTTTTGGTCTTAGGTAATTCTTGCATGTTCTCCGTTGTTGTTTATTGCTTTGGCCAAGTAGTAGGTAGTGACTCCAAGAGGGAACGTTATGCTTGATTGTGGGTTCATGCCCCCCGATGACACGCTTGAGTGACAAAAACATGAAGTCTAGGGGATGTGTTGTTGCCACAAGGGAGAAAAAATCGGTGCTTGTAACCGCGGTTGCAAGGATTGCTTACTTTACGCAAACTTCTTTTTAATGCAGTTGTCTGTTGCTTTGGGTTTACACTTTGTGTGGGGCTCACAACTTAATACCAGCGAGATGTTCTGGATATATATCTCAAGGTGGATGATTAGTAGTAGATGAAGTTGCATTTCGGTCTACTTATTTTGGCGTACGGCCCATGCTTTTGAGCCTCGTCCTTTCTTTGTAGCATAGTTAGCATTGCGGTGCATTTTTAATCCTGTCAATTGCCCAGTTGTAATTTTTTTACCTCACATAGCAGTTTTAACATCTTTTGGGAGAGAGACATCACTAGTGAACATCACATGACCCCACTCCATATTCTCATCATTGTTTACACGCTCATTTATTTTCTGCTTTTACTTTCCAGCTGCTATCATTATCATTATCCCTTGCGATTGATCCTTTGTAAACGACAAGACCGGAGAGATTGACAATCTCTCGGAACTTCGTTGGGAGCAATGTTATTTGTTTCTGTGTGCAGGTCCATGTTATTTCCGCTGTTGACACCTACTTATCATTGCCGAAGTCCTACGGGAGACAAACCCTGTCCTCTACACAGGGGAAATTTGTTGCTATCCTACATCTCACCTTTCTCTTGGGGTAACCAACGAAGGGCGAGAAAACATTATCATCATCTCGCACATCAAGAAAAATTTTGGCGCCGTTGCCGGGGACTCCGAGTGCTAAGATAGGGGAGTTTCCCACTACCTAATACCTTTTCTTTTTAGTCTTGTTAGTTTACCTTTCAGTTTTTATCTTTGTGTCTTATATCAAAAATTACAAAAGAAATTTTCCACACTTGCTGATGCTATGAGTTCCACTGAAAACACCAAGTTGTGTGACTTCACTAGTCACAACAACAAAGACTTTATCTGCACTCCTATTGCCACACCTGCCACTTCAGCTACCTCTTATGAAATTAAACATGCTTTGCTAAACCTTGTTATGAGAGATCAATTTTCTGGTGCTGGAGATGCTGCTGCTTTACACTTAAATAATTTTGTTTAGTTATGTGATATGAAAAAGTATAAAGAAGTAGAAGGAGATGTTGTTAAGCTCAAGCTTTTTCCTTTCTCTTTAAGGGAAGGAGATAAAATTTGGTTTCAATCTTTGCCTAGGAATAGCATAGATTCTTGGGATAAGTGCAAAGATTCTTTTATTGGGAAGTACAACCGACCTGCTAAGATTATCCAATTGAGAAGTAACATTATGAATTTTAAGCAATTGGATAATGAACACGTTTCCGAAGCTTGGGAACGTATGAAATCTCTTGTTAAGAAATATCCTACACATGGTTTGACTACCTGGATGGTTATCCAGACTTTTTATGCAGGCTTGAACTTCACATCGCGGAACCTGTTAGATTCGGTTGCGGGAGGAACCTTTATGTCAACTACACTTGGTGCTGCCACAAAAATTCTCGATGAGATGATGATCAACTATTCCCAATGGCACACCGAGCGCGCTCCAACAGGTAGGAAGGTAAACTCTGTCAAGGAAATTACCTCCCTAAATGAAAAATTTGACTTAATTATGTCTCTACTTACCAAGCAACCCTCTATTGACCCTCATGATGTTCCTTTAAATTCTTTGGTTGCTCAGGAACAAGTAGATGTGAACTTTATTGCTAGAAACAACTTTAACAATAATGCTTATAGATGAAATTTAGCTAGCAATCCCAGACCGTCTCCATCCAACTATGGGAGAGTGTAGGGTAACAGTAGTGCAGCCCCTGCAGGGATGATAATCTATTCGAATAGCCGTGTCCACGGTAACATGACGCTTTATGCTGAAGCCAGATCCTACTACTACAAACTACACTAGTGTTGTTAGGGCATATCCAAACGGTTTTTGACCCCTATCGCCTACGGGAATTCGAACCGTCGCCTTGCTCTCGATTGCGATAGGGGTGCCTTTTCCACACAAGAGCGATAAACCGTTTGCTATGTGGCAACGTCAAGCAGACGTTTCCGTTTAAAATATCGTGTCCGATGTATGACTATATCCCACACGTCCATTGCCAGAATGACCGTGTGGACATAACATATGTATCACATGCAGTTCATTCGACACGATCGTTTGCAATGCGACCTTAACACAAACAAGCAATAGAAAAGCACCGTCTATGACACTACATAGATCCCACACAGTTTCTTTATGGTACCGGGTTTGGGTTTACACTATCGGGTTTCGGGTTTCGGGTTGCAACCCTTCATGTATGACTGGCGATTTGCTACAACTGTTTGTGTGTGACCATACTATTATTAGCCGCGGGTACTAAATTTTAAATGTGTGCACGGTCTATATGTTCCAAACGGTTTTATTTCAGTACACATGTGCCAATTTAAAGAGATCACACACATTTCATGTTTCCATATTGTGTGGGATGATATTCATAATCGCAGACAGTTTTTGCAAACAAAATGTGTTGTCTGTTGTGGATACTGGCTGACGGTTTTTATACGCAGAAAGTGTATGATGCATGATCTAATCGACACGGTTTTTAGAGGGACGACGTTTGTGTTGTTGAGCTCTATGCAAATGATTGGTCCCAAGAAACCGTGTGCAGCGTAATCTATAGAACATCAATTATTTCACCTTAATTTATTACCAGCAATTACAATTAACCTGTATTTGAAATTATAGTTGAATTTAATAGTAGGTGAAACTCAAAATTATATACATCCAATTTACAAAGGTTCAACGATCAAAGAATAAAACAAGTCACAACATCTAATGGTCTACCCTCAAAAAAACTAATGTTGAAGAATTACAGAAACAACTTTATCACAACAATGAACCAAATGAGTATTAAAAGCGGTAGAGCCAAAAGTCATTTTTTCTATCAGGGCAGTTGTAGAAGTCGAATTCCCATATTGTGCCCTCCTTCATGCGGAAGGCGGGCACAACTTTGGTCCAACCTCTTGTGATGACCGCCCGTCCATCCTACATAGACTTCAGGAAGACATGTAGACCGTCTTCATGATAGTCTGGATGATAGACTTTTATTTTGGTTGCCTCCGCACCAAGCATGGAGTTTGCTAGGTAATCTTGAGTAAACTGCTTTGGGAACCACTCAAAATTATAACATTCAGATACTGATGAGTAATGACTAACAACTCAATATGAGCATGGAAAAGGAAGGTTGCATAGTTCTTACCATCCTGAAGTTCACAGTTGTCTTGGATAAAGAATAGACAAAGAGTTTAATTCTCATCTCCTATCTCTTTCTCCTAACAATATTTAATAGTTTCCTCACTTGGCGATCAGTCATGAATATTTCATTACCCCACAGGCAAAAAGGGTCGAAGTGTGGATCTGAACCTCTGATGTATGTACCTATAGAAGCAACAACTAAACCATTAAAATATATTATGTACTTGTGGAATGAGGCAATAAAGGCCATGGGATGAAACTAACCTCGATGCTGAACAACGGTATCTCCCATTGTTTTTCCTGCATAAGTACAGATTGGGATACAAATCATCAGACTATGAAAGATATCTTGATTGTTAAGTTTTAAGATGCTGGTAAAGGAAGGGGTAAAACTGAACCATTATTTTGGAGGATAAACACAGACTGAGATAAATCAAAATTAATCACAGTATAAATTGTTCGAAAGTGAGCATTTAACATGATGGTAAAGCAACAAAATGAAAATAGAAAAGCATGTTAACTAGAACATGATTGACAATAACCAATTACGGTGATTACAACTGGTATTGGTGAAGTTTAACTGAGTATTTATTAATACTTAAATATCACATTGTGCATAAGAAATAATCACAACATAGTTCATGGCAGATCATGGCAGTAAAAAAGATAGTTTCATTGTGTAGATTAATATCCAAGGGGAAGCAACATAGATAAAAGTAGGGAATCATGTGAACTAGATGGCGATTGGCAAGAAACAAATATAGACAATAAAATGGTATTGATGGAATCGAAGTGGCTAGTTGATACCTAAATATTAGTATGCATAACAGAGGCCAATAGATCAAAGTTTAATATATCAGGGCATCGGTGTCAATGAATAAGTAGATCATATTAGCACCATTTAGAAACTTGGAATGAGTTACAAAGAGGTATGAATATGACTTTCATCCCCAAAAATGCTTACCCAAGAAGCAAGTTATTTATCTGTGCATGACGGTACCCAGCTCTAGTAAGGACCTTGTATAACACACCTGAGAGATACTGTATGTGGATTCACTTGATCCTTCTAGATATATGGCGGAGGCTAACTAATCCTTTAATGTGGCACCATTTGCCATGGTGCCAGAGAGCAGTCAAAAGAGCATTAAAGTTTCTCACAAGAGAAGAATACCGTTATGCACGGACCAAACTTGATTTTGGGTAAACCATTTCGGGTAAGAGAGATATATGCAAATGACAGTAAGAAACAAGTCACCGTTCGGCGTCAATGTTGCTCTCTTTGCAAATCATGACAGTAAGAAAGATAGTTTGATTTTGAAGATTAATATGATAGTAAAGCAACTGAAAGAAAAATGAAAATCGTGTTAACTAGACCATGAGTAATGACAACCAAATATAGCCGGTCTAACAAGTATTTGTTATTAGTTAAATACTAGCAGATCATGCATTACATAGCCAAACACAGCATAGTTGAACATGGCATTGCATCATTAGACCAACAGAAGGAGCATAGAAGACTAGTTGATACCTAAATATAGACAATAAATGGTATTGGTGGAATCAAACTGACTAGTTGATACCTAAATATCAGTGTGCATAACACAGAAAAACACATCATAGTTTAACATGTCATGGCATCAATATCAGTGAATAGGTAGATCATATTAGCAACATTTAGAAACTTGGAATGAGTTGCAAAGAGATATGTTTATGATTTTCATCCCTAGAAATGCTTACCCAAGAGCCAAGTTTTTTAGCAGATCATGCATTACATAGCCAAACACAGCATAGTTCAACATGTCATTGCATCATCAACAAAACAGAAGGAGAATAACAGACTAGTTGATACCTACATATGGACATTAAAATGGCATTGGTGCAAAGAGATATGTTTACGGTTTTCATCCCCAGAAATGCTTACCCAAGAACCAACTTTTTGAGCTATTTTGATAAAGATAGTAATTTAAACAACTTATTTCCCTTGGGAGAGGACACGTCGTGGGTGCCCTCCTCATGGATGTAGTCGTCAAACAGATCTGACTTGGTGGCTGGTGATGTCGAGCCACCGGTTCTGCAAGCGGCTTTCATAAACAGAAAAATGGGCTCCCAGGGGTATATGCATCACATGTCCTTCACTGAGCGCTCCACGAGATCAGAGGGGGGCCATCGAATAGATAAAAGTTGGGAGACTTCATCTATGTCATAGCCCTTGTCAAGTCGTAGTTGTTGACGAGCTCGATGTCAATACCAACACGCAGCAGATGAAGAAAGACACATGCATGCTGGTTTATACACTCCAACCTGGCGAAGTAGGCACCCCACTCGGCAGCAACCGCGGTGAGGTGTTCGTCCGGGGGTACAAGGAAGGAATGCACCGGGATCTGATGTGCCGACCCAGCTAGTGCGGCTGGGATATGACTATCGGCGACCACATCTACCTCCTCGAGCTCACGGTGATATGTGGAAATGCTTAAGTGGAGATTCTTTGGGGTAAGTTTTGGGGATATCGATGGAAGAGGGTGTTTCGCTGAATCCATGTACGAAGATGGTACGAGGAAGGGATTGATACGTCCCAAACGTATCAATAATTTCTGCTCGTTCCATGCATGTTTCGTGTGATATTGCTATGTTCTAGATACACTTTCATACACTTTTGATCATATTTGGACTAACCTACTAACTCAGTGCACCCCAGTGCCAGTTCCTGTTTTCTGTTGTTTTCCTATTTCAGTTTTTCCCCATATAAAAAGTTTTCACAACCCAAGCTTAGGTAAGTGCTAGGGTTTGAGTGCCCCTTTGCATCATGCAAAAATTTCAAAAGAAATTCAAAAATGGGGAAATGAAAAGCCCTAGGGAATTTAATTAAATGGCTAGACAAAAATTGCTTCCAAAAATTCCTTTGGTATTATTGAAAACTCACATAAATGAGTATGATCACATCTAAAGTGATTTGGATTCAAACCCATGCTCATGGATTTTTCAAATATTCCAAATAGGGCTTGGAAATTAATTAAATACCCTATTTGATTTGAAATTCAAATTATTTGAATTTCAAAATCTCCAAAACTTGTGAGTGGCTAGTTATATATTTTATAAGCCCACATAAAAGTTTTCAAGATTTTATAAAATGCCTTGCTATTTTATTTGGGGCAAAACAAATAACAGAAAAAGAAAACAGAAAGAAAAACACAGGGAAAAAGAAAAAGGAAAGTGAGCCCACCTGCTTGGACCTCGGGCCCAACTAACCGTACCCCGGCCCAGCCCACGACAC
Source organism: Bromus sterilis (assembly GCA_950022295.1). Classification (NCBI taxonomy): domain Eukaryota; kingdom Viridiplantae; phylum Streptophyta; class Magnoliopsida; order Poales; family Poaceae; genus Bromus; species Bromus sterilis. The sequence continues at coordinate 336,049,724 of OX465596.1, read as the reverse complement.
CCCCTTGTCGTCTTCTTCCCCGCGCTACCAAGCAGCTCGCTGGAGGGCAGAGCGCGGCCGACGCCACCGCGGCACGCCTAGGGCCTTCCCGTGCCCCTGAGTGCGCCACGAAGACACCCGAAGCCCCGCAACACCTTTCCCCCTCCTCAGGCTCCCTCTCCCCCTCTCCCTCTCGCGAATCCTGCGCGGCCCGAGCGCACGCCGGAGCACCACCGTGGAAATCCCGTGGCTGATGAGCTCCTCAGCCCTCGCCACCTTGTCCATCACGTGCAGCGACGTCGTCTTCGTCGAAGCCCTCTTCGAATCGAGCCGAGCAAGCACCACAAGCGATGCCAGCTTCAACGAGTCGCCGCGGGAGCCGCAAGTTCGTCGTCGTCGATTCGCCGCCTCCGTCGCTCCTCCGCCTCTCCAGACCTCTCCAACGTGCTCTTGGTGAGCTTCTGGCCACAACCCCTAACCCCCTCGAAAACCGCAGCGTCTCCGTCGCCGTTCGCAATGACGCCGGAGTACAACGTCGCCGCGGTGCTCGTCAGCGAGCACACGCAACGCAGACGTGGCCCAGACCACGTCCTTTAGAACCGCCGCGCCCGTAGGCATCGAACGCACCTATCCTCAGGTCCTCAAGCACACTGAGGCGATGCCCGCGACGCCGCCGTGTCTCTGTCGCCGGCGTTGAGGTCGTCGCCGTCTCCGTGGACCTCCCCGTGGTCGCCAGCATGCACGACGAGACGCGCGCGTGCATGGGCTACCCCCAGGTGGTCTCGGCGCATCAAGTCGTCGACGGAATCTCCCTCCCGAGTAGCGCCGCCGCGCACTGGAGCCACCGGCGGCTAGCCGCCGGCAGGCCATGACGTGGCGTGGTTAGTTTAACCACTAACCCCCACGGGAGTCACTGACAGGTGGGCCCTGCCCCCTTAAAATTTCTGGTTAATTTAATTAACCACGGGTTTAACCCCCTGAGGCTGAAAAAAGGACCCCACTGGTCAGAGGCCTCCCCACGTCAGCATGAAGTCATGCTGGCGCAATAAAGCCCCTGTCCAGATTAAATATATCTCAGAAAAATCCAGAAATTCAATTAAACTTTGGAAATTCATAGAAAATTCATACTAACTCCAAATTAAACATATAATATATGAAAAATTATCAGAAAAATGCAAGGATTATGAATATGCAATTTGTTTTCATGTTTGACAATTTTAAATTGGGTGAACAGTAGCAAACATGCATATGGCATAATTTGAAATTGAATTTGGAGTTTGAATTTGCAAATCCTTTGCAATACACTTCAATTAAATTGAATTGTTAACAAACCAGTACCATATACATCATGGACAACCTTATCATGTGATTGTGCATTTACTTCCGAAGTTGCCCCCCCCTTGTTGATGTTTGTTTCCGGTACCAGCTTTTCCGAGACGGTGATCACCCCCGAAGGAGAAGACCATCGTTAAGACCCGTGTATCGTCAACAAGGCAAGAAAACCCCATTGATCATGTCTATAAAATCCCAATTCCCTCTCAGTCTCGCTTATGCATGTTTAGGAGATCACCTTGTGTCGATTCTACCGCATAGTTGAACCCATATCCGATGCATGACCTATCATCTTGTCACAGTAGTAAGCAAACCACAATCCTAGCTGACATAGGTTTTGATTGATATCATGTGGCCCCTGCAACTGTTACTGCTTATTTCATGCTTAGTGGTACAATGAGGTTGCTTTTGACGTGAGTCGGGATGTTAGTGAACATGGTGTTTATGAAAGTGAAACTGTGTTGGTGAATCCACCCTAATACAAGGTGAACGATGAGAGGCTATGTAGGAGTACACAGTGGGTTGTCTCGTTGAACACCGCCTTAAGCACCGAGTTCTTGTATGGTAATCCACGACAAAGAGTACAACAACACATTGGGCTCACTGACCCCTCTCGGCCTAGTACCTTGATCCGTGTCGACGTCCAGGAGTCATATTAGTTTGGGCTTTCCATTTGGCATCTGCATAGAAAAAGAATGAAGGAATGGTTGCATCATATAGATATGTGGGTGCACCTGTGAGGCAGGAAAACCATCTGCCAGAGGTGGCGTCTCGGTCACCTGCATTGTTTGAGTCCGTTTCGTTGATCCGGCCGGGCTCTCGAGCGGAGGCAACTCAGATAGTCGACTCCTGGAATAGACTGGTTGTGATCGAAGTGTCGTGGTGAACATCCTCGCTGTCACCTCTTGAACGGTGGCGAGACCTGGCGGTAACTGATGGTCATGTGTGTGTAGTTTACACCCTTTCAAGGTTAACAAAACTATTCGAATAGCCTCGTCCGCGGTCATGGACTACTTGGAACCTGTACTTGATTATTAGACAACTTGAAGGGATACTTCTAAAACTCGAAAGATAAGCGTGAGTGCTATGGTGTGCTCCCCGTGGGGAAGTCGAGGAAGTAACCATAGTGGTGTATTGGTTGGAGACTTGGTAGTGGACTCGTGTACGCTTCTTACCTCAAGTCTGGTACTCGTAGTTCAGGACTAGCCAAGTCAAAGCTGGCACTTCTGCATGTTGAAAACCCACCCCCCTTTACCTTGATACTTGAGCATGAGTAGTATAGTTCTGATGTAAGTCTTGCTGAGTACGACTTTGTACTCACGTTTTCTTATTCTATGTTTTAGATGGAAACCCAGACCCCGATGGAGTCACCGACCTGAAGCTCGACGTTGACCTAGGTAGTATAGTTCCAGACAGCAGTCTGGTCCCTCGTGGAAGGGCATGTATGTTTACAAGGCTTCTCTAAGCCATTTGTTAAGCTTGTCTTTACTCAGACCTAATTTTCTTCCGTTGTATGATGTAATGTTGATCACATACATGTGATCTTTGTATACTCTATGTATAAGTAAATAAAGAAGTACCTTGTAGAGTTATGTGATGATACCTGCTGTTCATACTAGGCATGTGTGCTGCGTGTATGTTTATAACATGCATGTCTTAGTATGGGTTTTCGAGACCTTAGTTGTGATCTGGCTGGCGGTATTTTATACACAAAGTGGCCCTTAGATGTGCGCAGATTGGGGCATCGCAATGCAATTGCTCGTGACTCTGTCACGTGCACACTTTGTTGTATGATCGAGCCCGCTCTAGACCCCGACTAAGTGATCGGGCTGGAGTAAGTCTATGTAAGAGTTAGGATTCAATCGATAACATGGTTGAGGCGACTTGTCTATGAGTATGGGATTCACCACCCATAAGCATCTAGACTTGTGAGCGGACGATGAGGACCCATCTCAGATGATCATCCGGCCTGGATGGGATTCCCCTCACGTTCGATGCTTACCGAGAACGTTCTGTGCTTGGCCTTGTCTGCTTAGACAAGTGGGTACGGTTCTCGGCTCTCCATGTGATTGTATCGTGACTGGAATTACATACGCTAACCCCGGGTCCCGACAGACTTGGTATCAGAGCAGGACTGTCTGTAGGATTATTCAACCCTTGGTCGAAGTCGAGTCTAGCACTCTATAGTTATATCGTTACTCTGGGTATATGGGAACAACGTAAGGCTTCTTTTTCTCCTTACCCTCATCGATCTGAGTTCTGGGTCACCCTTATCTTTTCTACGGGATGATAGGACTAGGCTCATCTATGTTTGACTAGAACATCTCGTTGTTTGCCTCCTTGTAGCCGAAGGACAGTTGTGGTCGTCCAGAGTCTTCATGTTTTGAGTTCCTTGAGGAAGTTCTGTCCAATCTCCTCGAGGTTGTCTTGTTTTCCATTCCGGTGTAGCCGTTATGCTTCCAGATTTGTTCCGTGTTTCTTTGAGTCATTGCCTTTGCATTATGATCTTTTCTTCCAAAATCATGTCCTTCTTGTCTTTGATTCCATCATACAACCTGTTCTGATTGTTGATCTTTATCACACAGGATGTCAGGTGGAACTCGTAGTGCTGTTCGTCGGAATCGAGACCGTGTTCGGAATCGAAATGATGATGAACCTCTACCACCGCCTTCTACGGCGGAAATCATGATGGAAGCTGAGAAGAATCGACGTGATCAAACACGCCTTCTGGAGCTCATCGAGCAGAATATCTCACGTCATCGCAATGTGGTTGTGAGCATTCAGGATTTCATCCTCCTCAAGACACCGGTATTCCGATGTTCTTCTGAGCCCCTTGAAGCTGATGATTGGCTCCGTTCCATCGAGCGTAAGCTTGATACTGCACATGTTGCTCCCGATGACCGAGTTATTTTAGCGGTATACTTCCTGGAAGGTGATGCTCTTCAATGGTGGGAGAACTATGTTGCTATGCAGCCAGATAGTCACGTAGTGACTTGGCAGGAGTTCTGTGTTGCCTTTCGAGGGTACCACATTCTGGATGAGTTAATGGAGCGCAAGAAGGAAGAGTTCTGCAATCTGACTCAAGGAGAGATGTCCATTCATGAGTATGTGAGAGAGTTCAACCGCCTTGCTCGTTATGCCCAAGATGAGATCACCACCGATGCCAGAAAGCAGGCAAGGTTCCGTAAGGGACTTAACCCCATCCTTCTCCATGATCTCAACCTCATCAAATTTGCCACCTTTGAGGATTTAGTCAACAGATCCTTCAGAGCTGAGCATGGCAATGAAGTGTTCGAAGAGTCTCGCAAGCATGCTTTTGAGCTTGCTCCTTCTTCAAGTTCAGCCCCTCAGAAACGCCGAATTTGGATTCCAACCAGAGCCATACCTCGAAACTTTCTACAGAGACCAACATCCAATATATGCCATCCACCCCAACACATTATTCCACCCCGGAATGATGGTGTGCAACCAAGTAATCCTGCTCCCAACAATTCAGGCAGGGTGTGTTTCAAGTGTGGTCTTTCAGGCCATTACTTTCGTCAATGCCCTCAGGTCTTAATGGCACCACGTCATTCTCGGCCCAAGCCTCCAATGAAGTCAACCACCAAAGCCTTTCCAGCAAAGCCTTCCTCCACTAGTAGTGTTTGTGTGAACCAAATCTCCGTTGAGGACACCACTGCTGCTTCTGACGTCATTCTTGGTACACTCCAAGTCAATCATGTTCCCGCCTCCGTTCTTTTCGATCCAGGAGCTTCTCATTCATTCATGTCGGAGAGCTATGCACTTCGTCATGAATTCCTTTTTTGAGAAATGTTTTGTCCAATGATCATTCAAACTCCTGGTTCAAAGTGGCAAACTAAAAGAGTAAGCCATGGCAATCAAATTGCAATTGAGGGTGTAGTATTCCTTGCTTCACTTATAGCCCTCAAGTCTTCGGACATTGATGTCATCCTAGGAATGGATTGGTTATCAAGACAAAATGTTGTCCTTGATTGTAAAGCCAAATCAGTTAAACTCACCCATCCTTTAGGCCAGATCATTGACTACACCTCACCCAGCTCTAGAATCCAGATGCATACTTTGAATGTGATTCCCCTTCCTGACCTTGAAGATATTCCGGTGGTCCGTGACTTCCCGGATGTCTTTCCTGAAGAACTGCCGGGCATGCCACCCGACGGATGTGTAGAATTCATTGTGGATCTTATACCAGGCACAGCCCCAATTTCCAAACGCCCATATAGAATGTCCCCACATGAGTTAGCTGAGCTAAAAACCCAACTTGATGCTTCGTTGGCAAAAGGCTTCATCCACCCTAGCTCATCGCCATGGGGTTGCCCCGTTCTGTTCGTAACGAAGAAAGATGGAACAGAAAGTATGTGCGTAGACTATCGCCCACTAAATCTAGCGACGGTAAAGAACAAGTACCCACTGCCCAGGATCAATGATCTTTATGATCAACTTGCTGGATCTATGGTGTTTACGAGTATACCATCATGTCCTTCGGTTTAACCAATGCCCCCGCCACATTCTCACGCTTAATGAATTCGATCTTCACGGAATACCTAGATAAATTTGTGGTAGTTTATCTTGATGACATTCTCATCTACTCGAAGAACGAAGAAGAGCACGCAGAACATCTTAGGTTGCTATTGATGAAGCTTCGAGAGCATCGCCTTTATGCCAAGTTCTCCAAGTGTGAATTTTGGCTACCAGAAGTGACCTACTTAGGCCAAGTGATTTCTGCAAAAGGCATTGCTGTCAATCCCGAGAGAGTTCAGGCCGTCCTTGACTGGACTCCACCTGAATCGATTAAGCAAGTTAGGAGTTTTCTTGGGTTAGCAAGCTATTGTCGCTGCTTCGTCGAGAACTTTTCTAAAGTTGTAAAGCCTCTTACTGAACTCCTCAAGAAAGATAAGAAATTACAATGGACCCCCAAGTGCGAGGAAAGCTTTCAAGAGCTAAAAAGAAGATTGACTTCTGCACCCGTACTTGCACCTCCAGACACCAAAATGGATTTCGAGATCTATTGTGATGCTTCACGGCAAGGGTTAGGATGCATACTTATGCAAGATAGACATGTGGTAGCTTATGCTTCACGCTAGTTGCGTCCACATGAATAGAACTATCCTACCCATGATCTTGAACTCGATGCCGTAGTTCATGCCCTGAAGACTTGGCGACATTACCTCCTTGGTAATCGTTGTGAGATCTATTCCGACCACCAAAGCCTCAAATACATATTCACCCAGCCAGATCTTAATCTCAGGCAAAGACGTTGGATAGAGTTGATAAAAGATTATGACTTAGGAATTTCTTACACCCCAGGCAAGGCCAATGTCATGGCTGATGCACTAGGTCGTAAGTCGTATTGTAAAAACCTCATGTTACAACAGTATCAACCACTTCTTCATGAGGAATTTCGAAAGCTCAACCTCGAGATTGTTCCTCGTGGATCTCTTTTCAACTTGATGGCGAAACCAACCCTTGAGGATCAAATCATGGTTGCCCAAAGGCGTGCACAAGGTGTTCGTCGGATCAAGGAGAACATTGCTAGCGGAGTTGCTAAATGTTTCTCCACAGATAGTAAAGGAACGGTATTCTTTGAAAATCGTTTGATAGTACCTAAGAATAAGGATCTATGGCAACTCATCCTCAAAGAAGCCCATGACACACCCCTCTCGATTCATCCCGGTAGCACAAAAATGTACCAAGATCTACGCCAGAGATTTTGGTGGACTAGGATGAAGAGAGACACTGCTCGATATGTTGTCGAATGTGATGTTTGTCATCGCATTAAGGCAGAACACCAAAGACCTGCTGGCACACATCAACCTTTGCCTATTCCCGAGTGTAAATGGGACAAAGTCGGTATGGACTTCATCACCGGCTTTCCAAAAACCCAGAAAGGAAATGATGCCATCTTCGTTGTCATAGATAGGCTTTCCAAAGTTGATCACCTCCTTCTCGTTCGCGAGTTATAACTGCTAATCAGTTAGCAGACTTGTACGTCTCTAGAATTGTGTCTCTTCACGGTGTTCCTTTGGAAATCAATTCTGATCGTGGTAGCCTTTTCACCTCTAGATTCTGGGGAAGCTTTCAGAATGCTATGGGAACTCATCTCTCCTTTAGTACAGCTTTCCATCCTCAGTCTAGCGGTCAAGTCGAAAGGGTTAACCAAATTCTTGAAGACATGCTCAGAGCTTGTGTTATCTCACTCGAAAAGAATTGGGAGAAGTCTCTTCCATTTGCCGAATTTGCTTATAACAACAGTTTCCAATCTATTCTGAACATGGCTCCTTTTGAACTCCTTTATGGACGATGATGTCGAACACCCCTAAACTGGTCAGAAACCGGTGAAAGACAATTCTTTGGACCGGATATGATCAAGGAAGCAGAAGAGCAAGTTCGCATTGTTCGTGATCGATTGAAAGCCGCTCAGTCTCGTCAGAAAAGCTACTATGATCGTCATCATAGGCAAGAAAGCTACAATCTGGATGAGAAGTCTTACCTTCGGGTTACTCCTCTGAAGGGAACCCAAAGATTCGCTATCAAAGGCAAGTTGGCCCCACGTTACATCGGACCTTTCCGCATTCTCGCTAAACGTGGAGAAGTTGCCTACCAACTTGAACTACCCCTGCACCTTTCCCGAGTACATGATGTATTCCATGTGTCACAACTCAGGCGTTGCTTCAAGGACCCCATCCGCGAAGTCGACCATGAAACGCTTGATCTCCAAGATGACCTTTCTTATCGAGAGTACCATGTTCGTATTCTTGATTCAGTAGAGCGTGTCACTCTCCGAAAGAAGATCAAGTTTCTGAAAGTTCAGTGGTCACACCACTCCGAGAAAGAAGCCACATGGGAACGAGAAGACCGTCTCAGTGCCGAGTACCCCTCCTTCCTCCCGACGACTTCTGAATCTCGGGACGAGATTCTTTTGAGTGGGGGCGAGTTGTCACAACCCAAGCTTAGGTAAGTGCTAGGGTTTGAGTGCCCCTTTGCATCATGCAAAAATTTCCAAAGAAATTCAAAAATAGGGAAAAGAAAAGCCCTAGGGAATTTATTTAAATGGCCAGACAAAACTTGCTTCCAAAAATTCCTCTGGTATTTTTGAAAACTCACATAAATGAGTATGATCACATCTAAAGTGATTTGGATTCAAACCCATGCTCATGGATTTTTCAAATATTCCAATCGGGGCTTGGAAATTAATTAAATACCCTATATTATTTGAAATTCAAATTATTTGAATTTCAAAAATCTCCAAAACTTGTGAGTGGCTAGTTATATATTTTATAAGCCCACATAAAAGTTTTCAAGATTTTATAAAATGCCTTGCTATTTTATTTGGGGCAAAACAAATAACAGAAAAAGAAAAAAGAAACAAAAACACAGAGAAAAAGAAAAAGGAAAGTGAGCCCACCTGCTTGGACCTCGGGCCCAACTAACCGTACCCCAGCCTAGCCCACGACACCCCCTTGTCGTCTTCTTCCCCGCGCTGCCAAGCAGCTCGCTGGAGGGCAGAGCGCGGCCGACGCCACCGCGGCACGCCTAGGGCCTTCCCGTGCCCTTGAGTGCGCCACGGAGACACCCGAAGCCCCGCAACACCTTTCCCCCTACTCAGGCTCCCTCTCCCCCTCTTCCTCTCGCGAATCCCGCGCAGCCCGAGCGCACGCCGGAACACCACCGTGGAAATCCCGTGGCTGACGAGCTCCTCAACCCTCGCCACCTTGTCCATCACGTGCAGCGACGTCGTCTTCGTCGAAGCCTTCTTCGAATTGAGCCGAGCAAGCACCACAAGTGACGCCAGCTTCAACGAGTCACCGCCGGAGCCGCAAGTTCGTCGTCGTCGATTCTCCGCCTCCGTCGCTCCTCCGCCTCTCCCGACCTCTCCAACGTGCTCCTGGTGAGCTTCTGGCCACAACCCCTAACCCCCTCGAAACCCGAAGCGTCTCCGTCGCCGTTCGCCATGACGCCGGAGTACAGCGTCGCCGCGGTGCTCGTCGGCGAGCACACGCAACGCAGACGTGGCCCAGACCATGTCCTTTAGAACCGTCGCGCCCGTAGTCATCGAACACACCTATCCTCGGGTCCTCTAGCGCACTGAGGCGATGCCCGCGTCGCCGCCGTGTCTCTGTCGCCGCCGTTGAGGTCGTCGTCGTCTCCATGGACCTCCCCGTGGTCGCCAGCATGCACGAGGAGACCCGCGCGTGCATGGGCTACCCCCAGGTGGTCTCGGCGCATCAAGTCATCGACGTAATCTCCCTCCCGAGTAGCGCCTCCGCGCACTGGAGCCACCGGCGGCTAGCCGCCGGCAGGCCATGACGTGGCGTGGTTAGTTTAACCACTAACCCCCACGGGATTCACTAACAGGTGGGCCCTGCCCCCTTAAACTTTCTGGTTAATTTAATTAACCACGGGTTTAACCCCCTGAGGCTGACAAACGGAACCCACTGGTCAGAGGCCTCCCCACATCAGCATGAATTCATGCTGACGCAATAAAGCCCCTGTCCAGATTAAATATATCTCAGAAAAATCCAGAAATTCAATTAAACTTTGGAAATTCATAGAAAATTCATAATAACTCCAAATTAAACATATAATATATGAAAAATTATCAGAAAAATGCAAGGATTATTAATATGCAATTTGTTTTCATGTTTGACCATTTTAAAATGGGTGAACAGTAGCAAAAATGCATATGGCATAATTTGAAATTGAATTTGGAGTTTGAATTTGCAAATCCTTTGCAATACACTTCAATTAAATTGAATTGTTAACAAACCAGTACCATATACATCATGGACAACCTTATCATGTGATTGTGCATTTACTGCCGGAGGGAGGATCGACCTCTGGGAACTTCTCCTCCACCATGGACGCTTCCCGGATGTGTCGTGAGTAGTCTGCCTTGGACCATGGGTCCGTGATCAGTAGCTATGTGATGTTCTCCTCCCCTCTTTGTTCTTCATGGTTTAGACCTCGTTAGTTTCCCTACATGATCGAGGCACATATGTAATTCTTCTGTTGTTGCTATGATGAGTTTGATGGGATCTGATGGATTATGAGATTATGTTCAGATTGTGATAGAGTAATGTATTTGGTTTTTATCTCTTATATTTATGTTCCTAAGTAATTCTTGCATGTTCTCCGTTGCTGTTTATTGCTTTGGCCAAGTAGTATGTAGTGACTCCAAGAGGGAATGTTTTGCTCGATTGTGGGTACATGCCCCCTGATGACACGCTTGAGTGACAGAAACATGAGTCTAGGGGGTGTGTTGTGCCCACAAGGGGGAAAACAGCGGTGCTTGTAACCGCGGTTGTAAGGATTGTTTACTTTACGCAAAGTTCTTTTTAATGGAGTTGAATGATGCTTTGGGTTTACACTTTGGGTGGGGCTCGCAACTTAATACCAGTGAGATATTCTGGATAGATATCTCAAGGTGGATGATTAGTAGTAGATGCAGATGGATTTCGGTCTACTTATTTTGTTGTACTGCCCATGCTTATGAGCCTCTTCCTTTCTTTTGTAGCATAGTTATCATTGCGGTGCGTTTATAATCCTTTCAATTGCCCATCTGTAATTTGTTTACCTCGCATAGCAGTTTTATCGTCTTTTTGGAGAGACATCACTAGTAAACATCACGGGAACCCGGTCCATATTCTCATTACTTTTTACAAGTTTATTTACTTTTCAGTATTTACTTTCAGTTGCTATATCATTATCATTATCCTGTGTTTTTGACCCTTTGTAAACAACAAGACCGAAGAGATTGACAACCTCTCTGAACTTCGTTGGGAGCAAAGTTAATTGTGTTGTGTGCATGACGAGGGGGTGGCCCCACGACTCCTGCACATGAGGCTACCCGGTGCGTATGAAGACAGAAGGCCCGCTGGGAAGCCACGACAGGCCCACGACTGGCCCAACCAAGCACCGACATAGGAGTCCGTGACTAATATGGAAGGCACAACTTGGCGTACAAGGCAAGACTAGAACTAGGAAACTATCTTTTTAAGCTAGTACGGACTCCCCGAGACCTAGCCTAGTATATAAAGGCTGGGAGGGTAGACGTCCAGATCAATCCAATACACATCTACTCACATGGTCTTGCGAGAACTCGCCTGGCCTCCACTGTAATCGCCCCCTCACGCAATAAAATCGAGCAGGAAGAGCTTCTCCTGTTAGCCGACGAGTATCGTCCAACCTGTGCCTTCTCTATGACTATCCAAGGGTCCCTGACCGTGGGATTTGCCGGGGCTGATCCCCGTCAGTGCAGGTTCGCGTCAGGAGCGCCACTGACACCTACTTATCATTGCCGGAGTCCTACGGGAGACAAACCCTATCCTCTACATAGGGGAAATTTGCTGCTATCCTACATCTCACATTCCACTTGGGGTAACCAACGAAGGGCGAGAAGCCATTATCATCTCTCGCGTATCAGGGATGCATCTCGGTTGTTTACCTGATAAGAACGAGATGAGCGCAGCAGCTCGGAGAAGATGGTGGCGGCGGCCGAGGAGGAGGGGGCTATGAGTGGGTTGGGGGCTGGGTGTAACAGCCCAGTTTTCACAAAAAATTAAAAATTTTGTTTTCGGTATGATTTGTTTGATTGTCTGATTTGTTTGCGGTGTTTGGATCCCCGATTTATTGATCGACGATTATTTTAACCCCTCTTATCTCGTATCGGACGGAGACCGACCCTTGCCACCCTGCCACTCGACCTTTGCGACACCGGGTTTCACCCGATCACCGTCGCGAAAACCGCACAGGACCAACCATCGCCACCGGAACGAAAAACCCATTTATTTATTAAACGGGATATTTTTATAGCGCGCCGGAAAATGTTGTCGGAATGTCACCGCAGTGAAGTACGATCGAAGAGCTCGATGCGCTGAGCGCGTGGTCCGAGATTTCGTCGGAATCGGAGTCCGTATGCAACTTCGACGGTCACGAACGCGATCACCGGACACGCGAGAGGGCTACCGAGGGCGTTTGCGTCAACTGGCCAGTCAACCTGCCTATATAAAGACCACCACACTTCCCTAGGCCTTCTAGGGTTTCCCCCTCTGGAAATTTGCAGCCACCCCCCTCACAAACCTCCAGATCTGCAAAAAAACCCCTCTCTCCCCCGAAACCCTAGATCTGGGTGCACCACGGCCGTCGGATCGCAGATCGGACGCGCCCGGTGGCTGCCACGTCGTCACCCTCAAGCTCTCCTCTCTCTCTCTCCTGACCAAGCCGCCATGGCCGTGGAGCTCCCGAGCCGCCGCCGGCAGCAGCAGCGGCCGCCTCCCTCTCCTCTGCGCCTTCCCTCTCCCCTGCTCCCTCTCACCCGCCGCCTTCCTCTGTCTGCAGGCCGTGCGCCGCCGCGCGCCATGGACAGCCGGCGCGAGCTCCACCGCCCTGGCCTCGCGAGCGCGCCTCGAGCCGCCACGTCGCGCCGGCCCTCGCGCCGCCGGGCCCCTCGAACCGCGCCGCCCTCCGCCGGACTCGCACGGCCACGCCGGCCTCCTCCTCAGCGCGCCGCCCCCTCGTCGTCTTGGCCGGCCGGTGAGCCGAGCCCCGGCGCCGTCGGTCTCGATCCAGGCAGGATCGAGCCGGCCGCCCACCAACCGCCACGGTGGCCAGCTGGGCCGATCCAGGCGCCAGGCCCAGCGCGCCAGCACGCCTCCAACGGCCCACATCAGCCCCCTGGTCCAGCCGCGATGGGCCTCGGCCCAACTGGGTGAGGCCTGTTTTTTTTTAGTTAGTTACCCCCTGTTATTTTTGCTAAGTGTTGGAAAAACTGTGTGCTGATTCAATTTTGCAACGACGATAGCAAGCGATCCGTAGCTCCGATGACGTTGCCCCCAAAACGAAAGTTGCTCAGAATTGCGTGTACTTTAATTCATATTTTGTGAGCATTTGCATTTGAGGTCATCTTGATTGTGTAAACGTGTGCTGAACAGGGCATCAGGCCGTAAATTGCATTTATTTCCTGTTATGTGCTGCTGTTATTATTTTGTTGCAACTTTGCATGATGATTGTAACAAATCCATGAGGCCTATTGCATTGATTCCTTTTGCGTTGCGTTAAGCAATGTTTCTACTTCAGTTTCATGCATTCACATGCCATATTTGCTTGCTGAATCATGTTTATATCTTGCTCCAAAGTAGCTATCATGATGTTATTGTGCTGCTATTGCTGAAACTGTTATTTTGTTGCAACTTCGGATGACGATTGCTTCGCAACCGTTCATCGGAATTGAGTGATTCCAATTGCATATTGTTAAGCATGATGTCTACTTTCATTCCATGTATTTATATATCATGTTGCTGCACTTTTGCATATAGATTTACCCCTGTTTATACAGCATGTGTGCATAAATTGTTTTGCTTGTATCTTTTTAATCGTAACTCTGTTTGGGGTGTTCTTTATATGTAACTTGATTAGTTTTTCGTGTTCTTTGTGTTTATGCTGTTGTTTGCTGTTCTTAACCAACCTAAAATATGGTTTAGGGCAGAACAGTACCAAATCTTCTAATCATCGTGCGACACTTAGTGCTATGCCATGTTTAGGTTGTGCCTCACTTAAATTGTCTAGCATAGATAGTTTACTTTGTGCTTCACCTGTTGACCTGTTTGTGTGCTATGCCATGCTTGCTTGAGTTGCCATGTTAATAACCGTTGTTTGGTCACCTGTAGCTAAACAACTTGAACCACCGTAAACGTGCGGTATCGTCGTGTGTGACGAGTACTCCACTTAAATTGTTAGTAACCGCTCTCGACGGTAGATGCGATGTCTCATGTTACTTCTTGTTGATGCTTGATCGTGTTTTCTCCGTAGTAATAGTGGTGCACCGTTGATTGCTTTCCAGTGTTTATCGTCTTGTGTGCTCCCGCGGGTACCTCTCGGAGACGATGCGAGCTTGCGATCGACTACACCTTCGGAACCCGACTTATCAACAGGCAAGGACTTGCATTACTTATGATCCATTCTATTTCAACCAGCGGTTTGCATGCTAGTCTAGGTTAGCTTCGATGTTTGATCCTACCACATGTTTACAACCTCTTTTAAACCGATACAGCCATGTCCCTTCCCAGCAAACCATGTACTGCTATGTTACTTTTGCTCGTTGCTCAGCCCCTGCTTAGTATGCATGCTTAGGATGCTACGTTGTTACCCTGTTACTCTTTGGGTTGGGATATCACATTATTATATTGTTGTTGATGATATGATTATTATTATAATGTTGACTATATTCGACGAAGGGTGGAAGGTCTAGGCTATCCCGCCCCGACGCTTTGTTCCATTCGAGTCACCTAGGACCCGAGTTCCGGGTATTGGTTTTGAGACTGAGCGTGCCTAACCGCGTGTGGGATTTTATGGGGTCCCCTTCTCTTACCTACCTAGCTTCAAACATTTCTAGTGGTGGCCCAAGCTGATTTACCATTTGAAAACGTGTGTGTGTCTGTTGGGTCGCTCCTGGCAGATATTATTTAAAACAACTCGGACCAGTGAGGACATAGTTCCCTTGCTGGCCCATCATGACCGGCTGAGGACCCGGTTATCCCAATGTGTGATGAACCGGCAATCCAAACTTGGAGTCATACGGTAGAGACCAGATCGAGAGCGCGGCCGGCTCCTGAGCTGGGTGTCGTCTCACCGGGGGCCACCCGGATTTGTTCGTTGTTAGCTAGAGGGACCTGTCGTTTCGGATCTCTTGGAACTAAATCATAAAATGGTTGCCTATGATGGGTAGCAACTAAGAGTGATGGACGTGCGTGCGGAGCCTCGTAATGGGCAGTTGGTACACCCCTGCAGGGTTAAATCTTTTCGAGAAGCCGTGTCCACGGTTATGGACGACTTGAGACCTACTCCTTGTTCATAGACAACAACAACTGAGATAATCTTATTATAACTTGATCAACGTGTGTGTGCCTTGACTGCTTCTTCTTCGTCGGGATGCGAAGAGGAGGACAAGGATAGGATAGGTGTTATGTTTGCGTAGTAGGTGGATAGCAAGACTTGTTGGAGGCGATTCCTCATCGAATGCTTGGCTTCTTATCTTACTCTCTAGATTGTTAGTCACTTCATACATGCTAGTGCGGCAGCAACCTCACCACTTACCCCTTCCTTACCGTAAACTACTAGTTGTCCTAGAATGACGAGTGATGAAGTCCTTGCTGGGTCAGATGACCACTACAGTTGGATGCTGAGTACCTCTGTACTCATGATACTACCCCCAAACTCTTTTCAGGGTTCTTGATCGACAACAGGTATGGTGATCGATGTTTCACGTGGAGACTCGACGACGACTAGTTAGGCGGATCCCGGCGGAGGGTCTGGACCCGTGTGGTTATGGGATCGATGTTTTTCTCTTTGCCACTAGGCATTTGCTTGTAGTCTGTACTCAGACATGTATCTTCCGCTGTTGTATTATATCTGAGGCAGTTGTATGCCGATTGTATGAGTTGTTGTATCCTTGTCTCTGTAATGTTGTGATATCATGTTGGAAATCCGGGGCATATGGCTTTTTCATATGTCGCGGTGGGTCCGATATGTGCTTCGTCCTCGGGTTCGGGCGGAAACGTCCGAATCTGAAACAGTACCGCATATCGGGCCTTACAACTTGGTATCAGAGCCTTACCGACCGTAGGATCCCCTCTCTGGCCGAAGTCGAGTCTAGACAAAAACTATTTTGTAGCTACTAAGTTAGTTATCGGAGAGTAGGAATCTTTTTACTCCTTACCTTTGCTCTGGTCAGGACAAGTGCCGTAAGTGTTTTACTCTCGACTTATCCCCCTTCAAACTCTATGATCTCGAGTGCGTCGAGTACCGGAACCGTTACAATGCTTTGCTTGGGAAGTATTGTCTCGATTCCGAGCTCAGGTGGGAATTCCTGTAGTACCTTTAGCTTCTCCGACTTCGGGAATCATCTGGGTCATCCTTTGCCATCCCTCATTTTGCCCGGTGTTTTTACGACTTGCGTCGAAAAGCACTATCACTTTGACCAGGTTTGACTGTCGTTCTTCCTCTTGACACTGACGGTTTTGTCTTTTCGACGATGTCGTCTCTCTGCGGAAATTTATCTCGACAGAAGTTCGACGTCGACATGGAGCAGAGTCCCTTGTTGGTGGTGTTGAAGATCGTCGACTTATTTTTCTCCCCCCTCTCCCCCGGATCGTCCTGGATCTCGGGACGAGATCCCTTGTTGGTGGTGTTGCCTGTAACAGCCCAGTTCTCACAAAAAATTAAAAATTTTGTTTTCGGTATGATTTGTTTGATTGTCTGATTTGTTTGCGGTGTTTGGATCCCCGATTTATTGATCGACGATTATTTTAACCCCTCTTATCTCGTATCGGACGGAGACCGACCCTTGCCACCCTGCCACTCGACCTTTGCGACACCGGGTTTCACCCGATCACCGTCGCGAAAACCGCACAGGACCAACCATCGCCACCGGAACGAAAAACCCGTTTATTTATTAAATGGGATATTTTTATAGCGCGCCGGAAAATGTTGTCGGAATGTCACCGCAGTGAAGTACGATCGAAGAGCTCGATGCGCTGAGCGCGTGGTCCGAGATTTCGTCGGAATCGGAGTCCGTATGCAACTTCGGCGGTCACGAACGCGATCACCGGACACGCGAGAGGGCTACCGAGGGCGTTTGCGTCAACTGGCCAGCCAACCTGCCTATATAAAGACCACCACACTTCCCTAGGCCTTCTAGGGTTTCCCCCTCTGGAAATTTGCAGGCACCCCCCTCACAAACCTCCAGATCTGCAAAAAAACCCCTCTCTCCCCCGAAACCCTAGATCTGGGTGCACCACGGCCGTCGGATCGCAGATCGGACGCGCCCGGAGGCTGCCACGTCGTCACCCTCAATCTCTCCTCTCTCTCTCTCCTGACCAAGCCGCCATGGCCGTGGAGCTCCCGAGCCGCCGCCGGCAGCAGCAGCGGCCGCCTCCCTCTCCTCTGCGCCTTCCCTCTCCCCTGCTCCCTCTCACCCGCCGCCTTCCTCTGTCTGCAGGCCGTGCGCCGCCGCGCGCCATGGACAGCCGGCGCGAGCTCCACCGCCCCGGCCTCGCGAGCGCGCCTCGAGCCGCCACGTCGCGCCGGCCCTCGCGCCGCCTGGCCCCTCGAACCGCGCCGCCCTCCGCCGGACTCGCACGGCCACGCCGGCCTCCTCCTCAGCGCGCCGCCCCCTCGTCGTCTTGGCCGGCCGGTGAGCCGAGCCCCGCCGCCGTCGGTCTCGATCCAGGCGGGATCGAGCCGGCCGCCCACCAACCGCCACGGTGGCCAGCTGGGCCGATCCAGGCGCCAGGCGCAGCGCGCCAGCACGCCTCCAATGGCCCACATCAGCCCCCTGGTCCAGCCGCGATGGGCCTCGGCCCAACTGGGTGAGGCCTGTTTTTTTTAGTTAGTTACCCCCTGTTATTTTTGCTAAGTGTTGGAAAAACTGTGTGCTGATTCAATTTTGCAACGACGATAGCAAGCGATCCGTAGCTCCGATGACGTTGCCCCCAAAACGAAAGTTGCTCAGAATTGCGTGTACTTTAATTCATATTTTGTGAGCATTTGCATTTGAGGTCATATTGATTGTGTAAACGTGTGCTGAACAGGGCATCAGGCCGTAAATTGCATTTATTTCCTGTTATGTGCTGCTGTTATCATTTTGTTGCAACTTTGCATGATGATTGTAACAAATCCATGAGGCCTATTGCATTGATTCCTTTTGCGTTGCGTTAAGCAATGTTTCTACTTCAGTTTCATGCATTCACATGCCATATTTGCTTGCTGCATCATGTTTATATCTTGCTCCAAAGTAGCTATCATGATGTTATTGTGCTGCTATTGCTGAAACTGCTATTTTGTTGCAACTTCGGATGACGATTGCTTCGCAACCGTTCATCGGAATTGAGTGATTCCAATTGCATATTGTTAAGCATGATGTCTACTTTCATTACATGTATTTCTATATCATGTTGCTGCACTTTTGCATATAGATTTACCCCTGTTTATACAGCATGTGTGCATAAATTGTTTTGCTTGTATCTTTTTAATCGTAACTCTGTTTGGGGTGTTCTTTATATGTAACTTGATTAGTTTTTCGTGTTCTTTGTGTTTATGCTGTTGTTTGCTGTTGTTAACCAACCTAAAATATGGTTTAGGGCAGAACAGTACCAAATCTTCTAATCATCGTGCGGCACTTAGTGCTATGCCATATTTAGGTTGTGCCTCACTTAAATTGTCTAGCATAGATAGTTTACTTTGTGCTTCACCTGTTGACCTGTTTGTGTGCTATGCCATGCTTGCTTGAGTTGCCATGTTAATAACCGTTGTTTGGTCACCTGTAGCTAAACAACTTGAACCACCGTAAACGTGCGGTATCGTCGTGTGTGACGAGTACTCCACTTAAATTGTTAGTAACCGCTCTCGACGGTAGATGCGATGTCTCGTGTTACTTCTTGTTGATGCTTGCTCGTGTTTGCTCCGTAGTAATAGTGGTGCACCGTTGATTGCTTTCCAGTGTTTATCGTCTTGTGTGCTCCCGCGGGTACCTCTCGGAGACGATGCGAGCTTGCGATCGACTACACCTTCGGAACCCGACTTATCAACAGGCAAGGACTTGCATTACTTATGATCCATTCTATTTCAACCAGCGGTTTGCATGCTAGTCTAGGTTAGCTTCGATGTTTGATCCTACCACATGTTTACAACCTCTTTTAAACCGATACAGCCATGTCCCTTCCCAGCAAACCATGTACTGCTATGTTACTTTTGCTCGTTGCTCAGCCCCTGCTTAGTATGCATGCTTAGGATGCTACGTTGTTACCCTGTTACTCTTTGGGTTGGGATATCACATTATTATATTGTTGTTGATGATATGATTATTATTATAATGTTGACTATATTCGACGAAGGGTGGAAGGTCTAGGCTATCCCGCCCCGACGCTTTGTTCCATTCGAGTCACCTAGGACCCGAGTTCCGGGTATTGGTTTTGAGACTGAGCGTGCCTAACCGCGTGTGGGATTTTATGGGGTCCCCTTCTCTTACCTACCTAGCTTCAAACATTTCTAGTGGTGGCCCAAGCTGATTTACCATTTGAAAACGTGTGTGTGTCTGTTGGGTCGCTCCTGGCAGATATTATTTAAAACAACTCGGACCAGTGAGGACATAGTTCCCTTGCTGGCCCATCATGACCGGCTGAGGACCCGGTTATCCCAATGTGTGATGAACCGGCAATCCAAACTTGGAGTCATACGGTAGAGACCAGATCGAGAGCGCGGCCGGCTCCTGAGCTGGGTGTCGTCTCACCGGGGGCCACCCGGATTTGTTCGTTGTTAGCTAGAGGGACCTGTCGTTTCGGATCTCTTGGAACTAAATCATAAAATGGTTGCCTATGATGGGTAGCAACTGAGAGTGATGGACGTGCGTGCGGAGCCTCGTAATGGGCAGTTGGTACACCCCTGCAGGGTTAAATCTTTTCGAGAAGCCGTGTCCACGGTTATGGACGACTTGAGACCTACTCCTTGTTCATAGACAACAACAACTGAGATAATCTTATTATAACTTGATCAACGTGTGTGTGCCTTGACTGCTTCTTCTTCGTCGGGATGCGAAGAGGAGGACAAGGATAGGATAGGTGTTATGTTTGTGTAGTAGGTGGATAGCAAGACTTGTTGGAGGCGATTCCTCATCGAATGCTTGGCTTCTTATCTTACTCTCTAGATCGTTAGCCACTTCATACATGCTAGTGCGGCAGCAACCTCACCACTTACCCCTTCCTTACCGTAAACTACTAGTTTTCCTAGAATGACGAGTGATGAAGTCCTTGCTGGGTCAGATGACCACTACAGTTGGATGCTGAGTACCTCTGTACTCATGATACTACCCCCAAACTCTTTTCAGGGTTCTGGATCGACAACAGGTATGGTGATCGATGTTTCACGTGGAGACTCGACGACGACTAGTTAGGCGGATCCCGGCGGAGGGTCTGGACCCGTGTGGTTATGGGATCGATGTTTTTCTCTTTGCCACTAGGCATTTGCTTGTAGTCTGTACTCAGACATGTATCTTCCGCTGTTGTATTATATCTGAGGCAGTTGTATGCCGATTGTATGAGTTGTTGTATCCTTGTATCTGTAATGTTGTGATATCATGTTGGAAATCCGGGGCATATGGATTTGTCATATGTCGCGGTGGGTCCGATATGTGCTTCGTCCTCGGGTTCGGGCGGAAACGTCTGAATCTGAAACAGTACCGCATATCGGGCCTGACACTGGGGTGGGGGGAAGAAGGTTGGAATACACACATAAGGCGCGGATACTGAAAATTTCGCATGGAAACTGAAAACTTGAGTGAGGGGAACATACATTGAATACAGTTCCATTCGATAAACGGGTGCCATACAGGGGAAACTATCCATATGGAACCCCTCATCACCGAAATTTTGAGCCACCTATCTTTAAGTTCCAAATACTCGGGGTAGGTGTGGTGATAGAGATCGCACACGGTAAGGTAGTTCCGGGCGTCTGTAGTAAGGAGACTATCCCACACGGATTTGTGAGAAGAATCGTGTGTTTGATATATGGCGCTAAGTCAGTTTCATGTGCACTCGATATGAATTTATTTGCATTTGAACTACGAGTGCAACGAAATTTGACCAAATGTGTGCTGAAATATCATGTATGTGCTCTCGGGTTAACTTGTAGCACACAACATGGAATTGGAGTGAACTTGCTGCACCTCGGTCACATCTTTCGATCGAGAAACATTGAATTCATTGGTTTTAAAATTGAAAAAAACACAAAAATTAAGAATCGCTCGGAAATACACGAGAATTTGTGTGGCGCCGTGAGAAGGTAAAACTATGATGTGGTAAAAAATTCAAACATTTTAATAAAGGCTATCATGCGATCGCCTTGCAAACGGGGGCATCTCACATGAAGGGCCGTGGTTTCGATATGTATGGAACAACTCGTGAAATGTTCGGGTTACAAGTAGATTGTATCGTTACTTCGTCGATTGTGGTTGATTTTTTTTTTCACAGCTGCCACGCGTTTATATGTGATATACCTTCGAATTTGGATGCATTCCTTATAATTTTGGTATTTTTAAACTTTTTTTGCACTTACAAGCCGGAAAAAAAGACTTAAATACAATACCCACCGGAACTGCAGCAGCATGATGTTGGTTCATTGGCGACCGTTCGATCAGTTCGCATTGGAAGGTGCAGGGCGCGCGATCCGTGGTGCTGCATTCTGGCCAATCAGAACGCAACGGCAAATTCTGCAGGGTATAGGTTAAGCAAATGGTTGTATAACATGAACCGTGTGCTTTACCGTGTCACCGAAATTTAGTCATCTAACGGGACGTGTTTGATACATGTAAGTCATTAAGTGTAAATTAGACAATTGCTATGGGTTTATTTACACTGGAGATATGATTTTTCTTTTGTCCTTTTCATCTTCTGTTTGATATATGGCGCTAAGTCAGTTTCATTTGCACTCGATATGAATCTATTTGCATTTGAACTACGAGTGCAATGAAATTTGACCAAATGTCTGCTGAAGTATCATGTATGTGCTCTCGGGTTAACTTGCAGCACACAACGTGGGATTTGAGTGAACTTGGTGCACCTAGGTCACGTCTTTCGATCATGAAACATTGAGTTCAGTGGTTTTTAAATTACAAAAAAACCAAAAAAATTGAGAATCGGTCAGAAATACACGAGAGTTTGCGTGTCGCCGTGAGAAAATAAAACTATGATGTGGTAAAAAATTCATACATTTATAGAAAGGCTATCATGCGATCGCCATGCAAACGGGGGCATCTCAAATGAAGGACCATGGTTTCGATTGTATGGAACAAATGGTGAAATGTTCGGGTTACAAGTAGATTGTATCGTTACTTCGTCGATTGTGGTTAAATTTTTTTCACAGCTACCACACGTATATACGTGATATGCCTTCGAATTCTGACACATTCCTTGTTATTTTGGTATTTTCAAACTTTTTTTGCACTTACAAGCCAGAAAAAAGTCTTAAATACAATATCCACCGGAATTGCACCAGCATGATGTTGGGTCAATGTCGATCGTTCGATCCGTGCGCATTGGACGGTGCAGGGCGTGCGATCCGTGGTGCTGCGTTCTGGCCAATCAGAAGTTCAGAACGCAATGGTGAATTTCGCAGGATATAGGTTAAGAAAACGGTTGCAGTAGACGAACCGTGTGCTCTACCGTGTCACCAAAAAAATTTAATGTAACGGGACGTGTTTGATACATGTAAGTCATTAAGTGTAATTTAGACAATTGATATGGGTTTATTTTACACTGGAGCTATGATTTTTTTTGTCATTTTCATCTTCCGTTTGATATATGGCGCTAAGTCAATTTAATTTGCAATCAATATGAATTTATTTGCATTTGAACTACGAGTGCAATGAAATTTGACCAAATCTGTGCTGAAATATCATGTATGTGCTCTTGGGTTGACTTGCAGCACACAACGTGGGATTTGAGTGAACTTGATGCACCTAGGTCACGTCTTTCGATCATGAAACATTGAGTTCGGTGGTTTTTAAATTGCAAAAAAATAAAAATAAAATGAGAATCAATCGGAAATACACGAGACTTTGCGTTTCGCCGTGAGAAGGTAAAACTATGATGTGGTAAAAAATTCAGACATTTTGCGAAAGACTATCATGCGATCGCCATGCAAACGGGGGCATCTCACATGAAGGACCATGTTTTCGACATGTATGGAACAAGTGGTGAAATGTTTGGGTTACAAGTAGATTGTATCGTTACTTCGTCAATTGTGGTTGATATTTTTTTCGCAGCTGCCACGCGTCTATACGTGATATACCTTCGAATTTGGACGAATTCCTTGTTATTTTGTTATTTTTAAACTTTTTTTGCACTTACAAGTGATGTGCGAGAGATGATAGTGGATTCTTGCCCTTCGTTGGTTACCCCAAGTGGAAGGTGAGATGTAGTATAGCAGCAAATTTCCCCTATGTATAAGATAGGGTTTGTCTCCCGTAGGACTCGAAAGCGACAAGGTAGGTGTCAACGACGCAATTGACGTGAACCTGCACACAACACCAATAACTTTGCTCCCAACGAAGTTCAGAGAGGTTGTCAATCTCTCCAGTCTTGTTGTTTACAAAGGATCAAACACAAGAGATAATGATAATGATGATAGCAGCTACAAAGTAAAAGCAGGAAATAAAAGAGCGTGTAAACAGTGATGAGAATATGGACCGGGGTCCCGTGATGTTCACTAGTGATGTCTCTCTCCCAAAACACGATAAAACTGCTATGTGAGGTAAACAAATCAAAGCTGGGCAGTTGATACGTCTCAAACGTATCTACTTTTCCAAACACTTTTGCTATCGTTTTGCCCTCATTCTTGCATGATTTGGACGAAACTAACCCGGACTAACGCTGTTTTCAGCAAAGCTGCCTGTATGGTTTTATTGTGTGCAGGAAAATGGATTTTTAGACGTTCCAGAAAATTCTCGGAAAAATACCAGAAAATCCACGCACCCGAAGGAGCCAGAAGCCAGAAGTGGGACCATAGGGGAGCTCTGGGGGCCCCAGGCGCCCCCTGGCGCAGCCAGGGGTGGGGCCGCGCCCTCTGGCCGCCTGGGCGCCTCCCCCCTCCTCTGGTGCCCTACGGAGACTCCTATTTATCCCCGTGACGAGAAAACCCCAGAACAGAAGTCGTTTTCCCAGTTTCCGTCGCGGAGCCGCCGCCACCCTCTGTTATTCTTCGGGAGGGCTAATCTGGAGGCTGATTTGGCCTCCGGGGAGGGGAGATCCTCGCCATCGTCATCACCATCACCACTCCATCCATCGTCCATGACTTCTCTTCACATGTGTGAGTAATTCCCTGCTGTAGGCAAAGGGGATGGTAGGGATTGGATGAGTTTGATCATGTAATAGTTCGTCAGATTGTTGGGGGCATGTTGCCTATCATCTAGATTGGTGTTTATCTTCTTTACTTCAACTTGTTGCTCTTAATTCTTGTCACTTTGGGCCCGAGTGCCATGTTTTCAGATCTGAACCCTATGTGTTTTCATGAGTATATTTGTGTTCTAGCTCCTATCTATGAGTTGTATGCACCTATTATGGTCCGGAACCGGCGATCCCAAAGGTGACAGCTTGGGACACCAAAGGGGATGGTCCATAATTTGAGGATTCCGTGTATCCATTGAGTTTATTTATTTGTTCCGGTGCTCTTTGACAAGAGCACCTTAATCTCCATAAGTTCCTTTTGGCCCCGTTCGTAGCGGGATGGTAGGACAAAAGATGTTGTGCAAGTTCTTATTGCAAGCACGCACAACTACCTACGGGATACATGCCTAATGGTTGATATTTGCCTAGATGATCATTGCTTTCCTGTGTGCCTTGCCCCGTGTTAGAATCTATTATATGTTCACTCTCATCCATGCAGCGCCCAACCATCCATCACCCTAGCCTATAGTGTTTTCAATCCTGCTGGTCATTAGTTGTTACTTTTGTTGTTGCCACCATCACTATCATATTACCATTACCACTTATCTATTGTTGCAAGAAAGTATATTTCAGGTGCGGTTGAATTGACAACTCAACTGTCAAAGCTTATAAATACTCTTTGGCTCCCCGTGTGTCAAATCAATAAATTGGGTTAACTTACACGCGAAGACTATCTCGATCCCTTACGCCTGTGGGGCATCAAGCAGCGTTTTCTGGCGCCGTTGCCGGGGAGCATAGCAATATTTACAAGTCTACTTGAAGTATCCTGCCTGCTGCACATCATCCGCTATGGGTAAGAAAGGAGACCCCAAGGTTCCGATCTTACCATCCCGTACAAGAAAAGGTACTATTTTGAACACTAGTGCTACACTTGATTCACCTTCTGTTATGAGTAAGTTTACTTCACCACCACTACATGATGCTTCTATTGAGTCTGTCACTATGTCTGATACTTTTGATGATGCTTCCACTACTCTTGATGATGCTACTTTTCTTGGTCACTATATTGAAACTCAGACTGCTAAGGATGCAGCAGAATCCAAGACCAAGACCCCTGCTATCTATATTCCTACCTGCAAAACCTTTGGTTACCCATGCTTAGATGACCTCAAGGAGAGAATCCTTGATGATGATTATGTTACTCTTGATGATGATTTTTTCAGGGAACTCATAGAGTGTGTCGACTCTGACCCTGGTGTTGTTAAGGAGTTGCTCAAAAGGCACTCCATGAAGAACAAAGTTATTCCTGGTCCTAAATTTTCCACATCTCCTATATGCATCACTGATCCTGATTATGATTTCTCTGTTGATCTTTCACTTATATCTACAGTCGAGGCTGACCCCTTTTATGGCAGATAAAATGATGATGCTATAGCACACTTGACGAAACTCGCTGAGCTAGGTAACCTATTCACTACTGATGATAAGATACAAAACTTCTATGTGGCCAAGCTTTTTCCTTTTTCTTTGAAGGAAGACGCTAAATCATGGTACGATGCACTACCCTATGGTTCCATTAAGAGTCCTCAAGACTTAGTCCAATTCTTTGTTGATAAATATTTCCCAGCTCATCTGCAACATGCTTCTTTGCAAAGAATCTATAACTTTAAACAATTGCAGGATGAGCACCTCCCTAAAGCTTGGGGGAGGTTTTGTGATTTACTTAAGGTTATGCCGGGACATGGAGTCCCCAAGAATGAACTGCTTGATATATTTTACGCTGGTTTAACCGATGAATCCAGATCCTACCTGGATAGTTGTGCTAGTTGTGTTTTCAGAGAAAGAACGCCGGACGATGCAGAACAATTAATGTCCAAAATTGCCAAGAATTATGAAGATTGGTCCGTTCCTGAACCACTTCTACCACCTAAGAAGAGGGCATGCTTGTTCTGAACCCCGAAGATATGCAAGAAGCAAAGAAGTCTATAAAGGAGAAAGGTATTAAAGCCGAAGACGTGAAGAATTTACCGCCCATCGAGAAGTTGTGTGAGCCTACTACTCACCCTCCCTTGGTAGAGGTACACTCTCTATTAGACTTTACTGAAAGTGACATCCCTAAAGGTAAGCCTCCCGACCAATGCTTAGATGAGCTTGATAATTTTATTGTTAAGTAAAAACATTTTAATAGGAGGTTACAAAGTCAGTTGCATGATAACTCTCTTGCTATCAAAAGTTTGTGTGATGTTCTAGAAAGAACAGTTAATGATGTTAAATGTCTTGTTAAGCATTTTCATATGGTTCAAACTCAGCTTGAACAAATTTCTAATGTGCAAAAAGATTTGCTTGCTAATAATGCCAAAAAGGACATACAAGCTTATGGCATCAAAACTAGAGGTGGAACACACACCCAGGACCCGCTCTATCCTGAGGGGCATCCAAAGAGGATCGAGCAAGATTCTCAAGTACAAGAAGAAGAGGAGACTGTTAGCTCTCCAAAGAAGAAAAAGAAGAAGAAGAAACACAAGGAGGCTGACAATCCCAATGATCCTATTACAAGTGAAAAGCCAGCTGTTGATCCTAACAGCATATCTACCTCCGATGCTGAAACAGAAGACGATGCCGAGCCTGAAGAAAAGGGCAAGGAGAAGGGTGATTCTCCCGAGGTACTCTAGAGAAGACTTCATTGCAAGAAGACATGGGAAGGAAAGAGAACCATGGATACATAAACCCATGCCCTTTCCAGGTAAGTCCCTCAAATCTAAAGAAGAAGAGCATTATAATAAATTTTGTGAATGGATGAAACCTCTTTTTCTTCAAATTCCTTTGACTGATGCTATTAAGTTACCTCCCTATTCGAAATATATGAAAGATATTGTCACAAATAAAAGAAAAGTTCCTAATGACGCAATATCTACTATGCTTGCTAACTACTCTTTCAGTGGAAAGATTCCTAAGAAGCTCGGTGATCCAGGTATACCCACCATTCCTTGCTCCATAAAGAATAATTACGTCAGAACTGCTTTATGTGACCTTGGTGCAGGAGTGAGTGTTATGCCTTTCTCTCTTTACAAGAGGCTTTGTTTAGAGAAACTAATCCCTACAGATATCTCTCTTCAGATGGCTGACAAGTCAACATCTGTCCCCATTGGTATTTGTGAGGATGTTCCCGTTGAAGTTGCTAACTGTTTGATCCTTACAGATTTTGTTGTGCTTGACATGCCCGAGGATGGGAGCATGGCCATTATTCTTGGTATACCTTTTCTTAACACCGCAGGTGCTATCATTGATTGCAATAAAGGAAAGGTCACTTTCAACATTGATGATAAAAAACACACGGTGTATTTTCCAAAGAAGATCGACAAAAGGCATGGCCTTAACTCTATAGAGAATATCGAGACCATGAAGATTGGAGAACGGGACTGTCCACTACATGTGCACCACAAATACAAAACCATTATGGTGGGGACAATGTCCATTAAAGTAAAGGTGCAATGATCACTTCATCAGAGGGGAGACTTTTTGTTCTATATATCGCCGGTTTGTTGGTAAGACTTGATCAACCTTACTAGTGAGCTTGTTTTATATAGGTAAAAAAGTTAAGCTTGTTATGTTTTCATTTGCTTTAGCTTTCATTCTTTTTGTTGTACCAAGTTTTTATGTTTTTTAAGCTTCACAATACTAATCACCGCTTTAAGTTTTCAGAAAGTTTTGCAGCTTTTTGAACCCCGAGAAATTTTCAACAGTGAAGTTTCCAGAAAAACTCCAGAAAAATAAAAATAAAAATTTCCATGTCGGGAGTGACCCAGAGGCACCTGGGTCTGACAAGGGGGGGGGCACCAGTGGCCCAGGTGGCCAGCTGGCGCGGCCTGCCCCCTGGCCGCGCCCACAGGGCGCCTGGGGCCCACAGGCACCACTTTCAGGTATGTCTTCTTCCTCCCCCTTCTTCTCTCTCCAAAAACACGAGTTCTGCACTTTGTTCTTGCTGTTCTTGGAGGAGATTTTCGATCTCTCTCTACAGCCCACCATTCGAGCTGAATTTTTGAGCAAATACTCCCTGGTATGTAACTCCTTCACCCCTCCAATTAGATTTTTGATTGGTGGCCTCATTTGTGAGTATTTAGTAGCTCTTGGTGCTATTTTCATGAGCTTGCATGCATGTGTAGAATTTTATTTTCCAAGTTTTGATGCAAGTTTATGCTTGAGGTAAGTGAGTTGAGTAGTTTGCCTTAACTCACTTTGTTTAAATCCTTGTTTTTGTAATTTGTCAAAAATTTCAGAAATGAGTTTGCTAGGAAGTGCAAAGGGGTGGCTTGGGAAGAAAAGGCCCGAGCGCTCCGATCGAGTTACAAGAGCTGCAGCTTCACCCTCGTCTGCTAGGGTGAGTTACAACGAAGATCATGTGCCCTTAGAGTTGTTGGAGGACACAAATTCAGCATGTGCAATGACTTTCCCATGCGATGAATTCCTTAGAGCTGCAGGAATTAAGGAGGAGTTCTATAATCTTTGTGCTAATGCAGGTCTGACGCGGCTCGCAACGTGCCGTGTTACCCAGTATCAAAAACTCACCTCCTATTTCATTAACAGTTTTAGATACAACCTTGATGCTGGTTCTGTTGAATTTAAAATTTACAATGATCTTTTGACCATGCCTTTGGAAAAAATTTGTGAAATAATAGGTGTGCCGAACGTGGGATTGACGGCAAAGATGAGCTCTCAGCCCTCCAAGATGAGAACCTTCTTCAACTCTCTCTGTAGCATGGATACAAGGGATATTCATCGGTCAAAGATCTCCAGCATCTTATTCCCACACCTCAGGTATTTTGCGTATTTTATTGCTAGAGGGGTGTTAGCTCGTGACAACACGAGCAACATATCTGCGCCGGATATTGCTATCCTGGCAACCGCCCTCTCGGGGAGGTTTGATTATAATGTGGGTGCCTTAATTGCTCAACGCCTTGCTATGAACGGTAAAAAGGGAGATTTATTTGGTGGCGTTTACGCCACACTTATCCTAGAGTCTCTTAATGGCACCCCACACCCCGATGATAAGCCTTTACTTATTTAAGTTTTGATCTTGCTGCTATGAAAATGCATAAGTTTGTTACCATGACTTCCGAGTTTGGTAACCTTGATTATATCCTGCGTTTCGGAGCCACCACGGAACGCAAGATCCGTCTACCTGCACCTCTTTTGTTTGATTTTTCTCGCAGGAACGGATGGTCCTTTGATGCTACCCAGTTCGATGAGCTCGTGGTCCAGCGTCAGTTTCATAACCCCATGGAGGGGGTTGTGCCCGACGAGGAGGAGCATGGTGAGTTCCCACCTTTCCAGGGAGAGACCGTCACCCAGTTTTGTGAAGGGTCTTCCTCTGCTTGGAGCGCGGATCCTTCTTCGTGGGAGGATCCGAGGACTTTGGTGTACGCGCCGGAAGCCTCATACGACCCTTGGACTCACCAGTACTACCCTGGAGCAGGAGGCTCCTGGGGACATTAGCTACTACCAACTTAGGCCAAATGCCTAAGCTTGGGGGAGTACGTGCCCTTCTCACTTTTCCATTGTATTATCCATTTTATTCGCTTTGATCTTTTCGAAGCTTTTGCCCGTTTTCTCTCTCTTTATTTCTTTGCAAAAACAACAAAAATATTTTCTCTTTTATTTTGCTCTCTTTTAACCTTCAAAAACCCAAAAATATTTCCTTTCTCTCTTTAGTTTGCTTTGTTTTTCAGAGTTCAGCTCGAGTCCGTGATGGCATTTGATTATTTTTCCCATGTTCAATCGTGCAAGAGACAAGGCAGTAATGACGAAGATCGGCGGAAGGGAAGCAACAAGGAAAACCAGTATGAACTCTTCTTGTTTCTACCTTTGTACATATGCCTGTACTTATGATCTAGAGACCAGCTTGTAGTGACATAGTGCTATGTTTACAATGCTTTCCCAGTGTTCATGCTTTCCTTGTGGCTAGTCTCAAATAGCTAGAGTACATAAGGTGTTGTTGAAATGATTTACATGCATTGCATTGTTCATGGTTTGGCATACTGGAGTGGTATTTCCCTTCGGAGAATTTTTGGATTGACTTGGCACATGTTCACACATGCTTATGACTAAAAAGTATATTTATGCCTTGATGATCTTTTTGTTTCAGAATAGTTATATCACTTTCATGCCCGATTCAATGTTGCTTTGTCGCTCTGCATGATTATGACAGTTATTGCTCTCTAGTTGGTCGCTTCCCAGTCTTTTGCTAGCCTTCGCTCGCACTAAGCGGAATTATGCTTGTGCGTCCAAACTCCTTTTCAAACCCAGTTATTCCATTTGAGTCCACCATACCTACCAATATGTGGTATTTACCGGCCACTCCTAACTTAGTATTTCTTGTGCCATCTCGAAATTTACTCAAAAGTTTCCCTTTTGTAACCATACAAGCTCATGGTGCGGTGAAGGGAAATCAGTATCTTTCATGCCAAAAATATTTTGACGGAAGTTTTAACTAGTCAAACAGAAAAAAGAAAAAAAAATATGAGAGTTACACCTCCCCCATACTTGATGATGGAGTGAAATGGACCAAATGCTGCTTATGATATATGGAACGATACCCTCCTTCCATCCTTGAGGCAAAATAAAAGGTTCCGTAGACCATCAAAGGATTTATGGATAAGGGAATATGTGTAAGCAAAAGGAATTATATATGGTTGGCATGGGATATATTGAGAGACCTTTACCGTTCACCGTTGACTGGAAAGTTGCACTTCTCAAAAGAGTTTTATCTCTATTTTCAAAACCAAGAGCTCTGGCACATGTTTAGTCTTTGCTTCCTTTCACGGGTTTTCAACCTTGCCATCAAAAGCCACGGTTCGAGAGTCTCCCCTTCTTTCTTCAAAGCACCAACTATGAGAGCATAATTGTCATTCTTAGTGTAACATGCATTGTCCCAAAGTATTACATTGTCTTATGCATGCTTGTGTTATTGCTATTCTGAAATATTGAGTTCTAGTCACCTTTAAAACTCTGGAGGAGTTTCTGCATTTATGTTTTGCTTCACTCATGGAGGCTAGCGAAGTGCCACTCAAGTATGTTCAAGCTATGTGCATTGTGATCCTATCTTGATTTTCAGTAGCTTATTATTTACTTTTAGTTGTTTGTGACTGATCACATGAAAGAAGAATTGCTTCGTGCATTGTCTTTATAGCATTGTTTCAATACTTGCTAAACTCTTTTCATGGTACATGCTTATATACATTTAATGAAGCAAAAGAGTTTGTCAAAGTTTTCTTTGTCGCGTCCAGTTCGTTGAACTGAATTGCTTGAGGACAAGCAATATGCTAAGCTTGGGGGAGTTGATACGTCTCAAACGTATCTACTTTTCCAAACACTTTTGCTATTGTTTTGCCCTCATTCTTGCATGATTTGGACGAAACTAATCCGGACTAACATTGTTTTCAGCAGAGCTTCCTGTATGGTTTTATTGTGTGCCGGAAAATGGATTTTAGACGTTCCAGAAAATTCCCAGAAAAATACCAGAAAATCCACGCACCCGAAGGAGCCAGAAGCCAGAAGTGGGACCAGAGGGGAGCTCTGGGGGCCCCAGGTGCCCCCCTGGTGCAGCCAGGGGTGGGGCCGCGCCCTCTAGCCTCCTGGGCGCTTCCCCCCTCCTCTGGTGCCCTACGGAGACTCCTATTTATCCCCGTGACGAGAAAACCCCAGAACAAAAGTCGTTTTCCCAGTTTCCGTCGCGGAGCCGCCGCCACCCTCTGTTCTTCTTCGGGAGGGCTAATCTGGAGGCTGATTTGGCCTCTGGAGAGGGGAGATCGTCGCCATCGTCATCACCATCACCACTCCATCCATCCTCCATGACTTCTCTTCACATGTGTGAGTAATTCCCTGATGTAGGCAAAGGGGATGGTAGGGATTGGATGATTTTGATCATGTACTAGTTCGTCAGATTGTTGGGGGCATGTTGCCTATCATCTAGATTGGTATTTATCTTCTTTGCTTCAACTTGTTGCTCTTAATGCTTGTCACTTTGGGCCCGAGTGCCATGTTTTCATATCTGAACCCTATGTGTTTTCATGAGTATATTTGTGTTCTAGATCCTATCTATGAGTTGTATGCACCTATTATGGTTCGGAACCGGCGATCCCAAAGGTGACATCTTGGGACACCAAAGGGGATGGTCCATAATTTGAGGATTCCGTGTATCCATTGAGTTTATTGCTTTGTTCCGGTGCTCTTTGACAGGAGCACCTTAATCTTCATAAGTTCCTGTTGGCCCCGTTCGTAGCGGGATGGTAGGACAAAAGATGTTGTGCAAGTTATTATTGCAAGCACGCACAACTACCTACGAGATACATGCCTAATGTTTGATAATTGCCTAGATGATCATTGCTTTTCTGTGTGCCTTGCCCCGTGTTATAATTTATTATATGTTCACTCTCATCCATGCAGCGCCCAACCATCCATCTCCCTAGCCTACAGTGGTTTCAATCCTGCTGGTCATTAGTTGTTACTTTTGATGTTGCCACCATCACTATCATATTACCATTACCACTTATCTATTGTTGCAAGCAAGTATATTTCAGGTGCGGTTGAATTTACAACTCAACTGTCAAAGCTTATAAATACTCTTTGGCTCCCCGTGTGTCGAATCCATAAATTGGGTTAACTTACCCGCAAAGACTATCTCGATCCCTTACGCCTATGGGGCATCAGCAATTGGCAGGATTAAAAACGCATCGCAATGCTAACTATGCTACAAAGAAAGGAAGAGGCTCAAAAGGATGGGCGGTACGCCAAAATAAGTAGACCGAAATCCAACTGCATCTATTACTAATCATCCACCTTGAGATATCTATCCAAAACATCTCGCTGGTATTAAGTTGCGAGCCCCACCCAAAGTGTAAACCCAAAGCAACAGACAACTGCATTAAAAAGCACTTTGCGTAAAGTAAATAATCCTTGCAACCACGGTTACAAGCACCGTTGTTTTCCCCCTTGTGGCAACAGCACATACCCTAGACTCATGTTTCTGTCACTCAAGCGTGTCATCAGGGGGCATGAACCCACAATCGAGCATAATGTTCCCTCTTGGAGTCACTACCTACTACTTGGCCAAAGCTATAAACAGCAACGGAGAACATGCAAGAATTACTTAGGAACAAAAATATAAAAGATAAGAACCAAATATATTACTCAATCACAATCTGAACATAGTATCATAATCCATCAGATCCCAGGAAACTTAGCATAGCAACAACAGAAAATTACATATGTGCCTCGATCATGTAGGGCAGCTCACGAGGTCTAAACCATGAAGAACAAAGAGGGGAGGAGAACATCACATAGCTACTGATCACGGACCCATGGACCAAGGAAGACTACTCACTGCACATCCGGGAAGCATCCATGGTGGAGGGGAAGCTCCCGGAGGTCAATCCTCCCTCTGGCAGGGTGCCGGGAAGAGGTCTGCTGGCGCTCCTGATCTTGGAAGCGCGGCGGTGGCGTAACAAAGGCAAGATCGCGAAAAAGGGTTCTGTCTTAGGAAGTTTCACGTCATGGGGAATAAATAGGCGAAGGGGGGCATCCAGGGGGGCCACCAGGGGTCCAGGCGCGGCCAGACCCTAGGCCGCGCTAGCTGGCCGCCTGGGTCCCTGGTGGTGTCCCTCAGGGGCCCGCTTTGGTGATTCCGGAAGGTTCCTTCACGCTGATTTTTTATCTGATTTTTCCCGAATTTTTGGAGCACTTTTAATATGGGGGAAACCCTAAATAGAAAAATAGCAAAAAAAACAGGAACTGGCACTATGGTGCACTAAGCTTAAGTTAGTCCAAATATGATCAAAAGTGTATGAAAGTGTATCTAGATCATAGCAATATCACAGAAAACATGCATGGAGCAAGCAGAAATTCTAGATACGTTTGGGACGTATCAACATCCCCAAGCTTAATTCCTTCTCATCCTCGAGTAGGTAAATGATAACAAGCATAATTTCTGTGGTGACATGCTAGCAACCATATAAGAACTTTGAAAGTAAAGCAAGTATGTGATTCAATTCAAGTCATAACATGCAAGAGTCTATATTAGCATTGAAACAAGCAACGAAAGAACATTAGGTGCAAGATCTCTTGTTATCAGTGACTCGAATGTCTCCAAATGGTGTTTGCGTGCAAGAAAGGGGATATGGGAATATGAGAGAAAAAATATATTTGTTGAGAACTCAATCTACTAAAGTTTCACACTTGGCCTTCTTTGGAATTTTATCTTGACTCGTCCCCAGACCACTAGCGAGGTACAAGTCAATTTGATCCACTCCTTTTCGATATTTTGAGCACTCATGCAATGGATGAGCGTAAGCATGAGAGTTGACACTTTGGATGACAAAGAGAGAAATATGGTGGAGGAGGAAGAAAAAAAAGAGTGAGAAAGGCTCACATGAATGAGGACAATCATAGGCGAGAGGGACAATGATAGATATGATGTGAGGAGTAGGGATTGCCATGCAACGGATACACATATGAGCTAAGAAAAGCTCTCCAATGGAACTAGTGGGGGTGCATCCAACTTGCTCGCTCGTGAAGACTTAGAGCTCGTTTTAGGAGGCTCATCCTTGGAATATGCAAGCCAAGTTCTATAGTGTGAAGGGTGCCCACATAGTTATGCATGAATGATCATCTCTATGGAGCACAAAGATATAGAGGGAGTATGAGTGTGGATCTTTCAAAAGGATAGTATCTTTCTATTTAACTCTCATTTGTCCTCTTTGGGATCTTTTAATTTTGTCCACTTTGGGATCTTTTCCTCACTTAAGGGCAACATTCTATTTTACAAGAAGGTATAGAAGATCTTTCACACTTTACAAGGTACTCAAACATAAAGAAGATGTAGCTATCATGATGTATGCAAATGTATGCCTTTGCCAGTGTAGCAGGAACATGTATGACATGAATATCAAGTCATGAAGAGGTGAATGTTGCATGACAATGTATCTCGGAAAGGCTATGGAAATGCCTTGATAAGTAGGTATGGTGGCTGTTTTGAGTAAAGATATAGGGAGGTTTATGATGACAGAGCGTATCATGTCAAGGGTTTGGATGTACCGGCGAAGGTGGACGCTAACTCTCAGAGTGAGAAGAGGGAAATGCACGGTACGGAAGAGGCTAGCAAATATGAGGAGGTGGAAGTGTCAACTTTCAATACTTACATTAGTCCGAAGAACTGATGCACTTATTATCAGTAACTCTCAATCTAATAAGGAGGTTCACAAAGAGACAAGTACCCCGAGGAGGAGTGTATGGGGGTTTGGTTATCCTTGCGCATCCTCGACTCATGGTACGTGAGTGTACTCTAATCTCCGATCCCTCTAAAGATTAGTGATCCATCTAGTAGCTAGAGTTCTCAACTAGTTTTGTAGGTTTTGAAAATACACACGGATTGCCCAAAATAAGACACCTATCACAAATAGGCTAGAGCTCTTGACACCAAAAGTTCAAACATTACTCACAACAGTACCTCAAAACTATTGCAAGTTACTACTACAATTGAATAGCAACCTCAATTACCTACTTCAAGACAAGACACAACTCAGTGCAACAACCAACTCTCTTAACAAGATAAACATGAAAACTAAAGAGAGTTCCAGCAAAAAACTAAACAAAAGCCAAGGCTCTTGCTAAAGGCAAAAACTAAAACTAAACATGTCAGCAGCTACGAAAAGATAAAGAACACACAACAGAGAAGAGATAGGCATGGAAATCCTATGATGTGTTCTAGATTGGAGTGGAGCATGTTTCTCTCCCACACAAAGTAAGATAGGGTCTAACTTGTTATGAACAGAAAGCAAATCTAAATAAAACTAAAAAGGAAACCTAAGAGCGAGATGCTCCAAGCATAGCACATAATGCATGAAGTGATAAAAATATAGTGAGACGAAGGATGAACTAATGATTGTTGATGGAAAAGGGGATGCACGGGGGTATCCCCAAGCTTAGACTCTTGAGTCTCCTTGAATTTTTATTGGGGTGCATGGGGGCATCCTCAAGCTTGAGTGTTTGATACTCCCGGATCTTCTTTCATCATCTTCCCTCGCACACTTGAAAACTCCCTTCATACATAACTCATCATAAGCTGATTAGAGAGGTTAGTACCCTTAATAAAATAAAATTTTCAACTGGAAATAAAGATATTCTTGAAGACCTACTGTTTCTAAAGATTGCCAAAAGGTTTTTGCACAGAAAAAGCAAACTTAAGGTTTGCAAAAGTGAAGAGAGGCAAAACATGGCAGAATTTGTGAAAAACATAACAGCAGGTAGTAGAGAATTTTTTTCAGGGCACTTCTGCAACTCAAATCAAAAAACTCAGAACATATGAAAGTTTCACAATTGTATAGAGCATGTTGTGTAAAAAAATCATCTCAAAAAGATGAACTGGAGATTTGGTTTGATTTTTTCCGTCAAGCAGACAGAATCTATTTTCTGGACAGCATGTCACAACTTTTGCTTCCCTTATCATAAGAGGCTATAACTTGGCACAAATATTGAAAATAAAGATACAATGATATTGCTACAGTAGTAACAATCATCAAGACCACTAAAAACAGAAGTAAAAACATCTTGGGTTGCCTCCCAACAAGCGCTTTATTTTACGCCTTTAAGCTAGGTATAAAGCAAAAGAAGAATCAAAGGTCTCCGAGATCATCGGAGTCATAAAAACTGTCAAATTGATTTCAATAAGCTCATTCTTCTTCTTCCTAGGAAATAGGTACTTACCTTTCGCCTTACCTAAGTGTATGTGCCCGTTACCAATATCAATGAAGCCTTTCATAGCTCGGAGGAAGTCCCTTCCAAGCACGATGTTGCTTTGGTTTGGCTCCAAGATGAAGAAATCCATCGGTGCAACCCTATGAAGGAATGCAACTTGGACTTATTTTACCTTTCCTTTAACCTCTGAAATATCTCCATTAGCATGTTCATGATAAGATGACAATTTATCCATATCTAGTTTCAAAGAATCATAAACTATTTTTGGCATAGTAGAAACTATGGATCCAAGATCACAAAAAGCAAGGAAGTCTTGGTTAGAGATGCTAATCCTAACAAAAGGCTCCCAATCATCATCTATCTCCAACATTTCTTTATTGTTGGCCTTAAGTTCCTCTACTTTTCTCAAGTCTAGAGCATCCATCATCTTTTCAATAGTGGCAAGTGTATCTATAACAGTATCAAAACTACGATCATAAAAAAATAACTAGATAGACCATGCAAAATATCAAGAGATCTAGCTTCATCACACTCTAAAATGTCTCCTTCAGCTATGATATCAATAGAGTGTTTACACCACTTAAAAATACCATGGTAAAAAATTTAAGCACAATTTGTGTAGGTATCCAAGGCATAATTCTTTTATGTGCCTCAGAAATTCTATCCCATACCTTCTTCATATTCTCTCCATCCCTTTGACGGAAATCTAGAACTTCGGATTCCCTCAAAGCACCAACTCCTAACATGTTCATATAAACAAGGAGGGCTACTAAAAGCAAGATAAGTAAATAAAAATTGATTTTTGATATAGGACACAAAGAAAAAAACTGAAAGATAAACTAACAAGACTAAAAAGAAAAGGTAAAAGATAGTGTGCGACTCCCCTATCTTGACGATTGGAGTCCCCGGCAACGGCGCCCGAAATTTTCTTGATGTGCGAGAGATGACAGTCGCTTCTCGCCCTTCGTTGGTTACCCCAAGTGGAAGGTGAGATGGAGGATAGCAGAAAATTTCCCCTATGTAGAGTATAGGGTTTGTCTCCCGTAGGACTCGAAAGCGACAAGGTAGCTGCCAGCGGGGCAATTGACGCGAACCTGCACACAACATAAATAACTTTGCTCCGAACAAAGTTCAGAGAGGTTGTCAATCTCTCCGGTCTTGTTGTTTACAAACGATCAAACACAAGGGGTAATGATAATGATGATAGCAGCTACAAGGTAAAAGCATGAAATAAAAGAGCGTGTAAACAGTGATGAGAATATGGACCGGGGTCCCGTGATGTTCACTAGTGATGTCTCTCTCCCAAAAGACGATAAAAATGCTATGCGAGGTAAACAAATCACAGTTGGGAAATTGACAGGATTAAAAATGCACCGCAATGCTAACTATGCTACAAAGAAAGGAAGAGGCTCAAAATCATGGGCGGTACGCCAAAAAAAGTAGACCGAAATCCAAATGCATCGACTACTAATCATCCACCTTGAGATATCTATCCAGAACATCTCGCTGGTATTAAGTTGCGAGCCCCACCCAAAGTGTAAACCCAAAGCAACAGACAACTGCATTAAAAAGCACTTTGCGTAAAGTAAACAATCCTTGCAACCGCGGTTACAAGCACCGTTGTTTTCCCCCTTGTGGCAACAGCACATCCCCTAGACTCATGTTTCTGTCACTCAAGCGTGTCGTCAGGGGGCATGAACCCACAATCGAGCATAACGTTCCCTCTTGGAGTCACTACCTACCACTTGGCCAAAGCAATAAACATCAACAGAGAACATGCAAGAATTACTTAGGAACAAAAATATAAAACATAAGAACCAAATATATTACTCAATCACAATCTGAACATAGTCTCATAATCCATCAGATCTCAGCAAACTCAGCATAGCAACAGCAGAAAATTACATATGTGCATCGATCATGTAGGGCAGCTCACGAGGTCTAAACCATGAAGAACAAAGAGGGGAGGAGAACATCACATAGCTACTTATCACGAACCCGTGGTCCAAGGATGACTACTCATGGCACATCCGGGAAGCGTCGATGGTGGAGGGGAAGCTCCCAGAGGTCAATCCTCCCTCCGGCAGGGTCCCGGGAAGAGGTATACTAGCGCTCCTGATCTTGGAAGCGTCGCAGCGGCGGGACAGAGGCGAGATCAC
This sequence comes from Bromus sterilis, assembly GCA_950022295.1. Classification (NCBI taxonomy): domain Eukaryota; kingdom Viridiplantae; phylum Streptophyta; class Magnoliopsida; order Poales; family Poaceae; genus Bromus; species Bromus sterilis. The sequence continues at coordinate 336,010,558 of OX465596.1, read as the reverse complement.
GAAATAGGGTTATGTCTTCAGAGGTTTCGCGTCACGGGGAATAAATAGGCGAAGGGGGCTGCCAGGGGGGCCACCAGGGGTCCAGGCGCCCCCCTGGCGCGGGCAGACCCTAGGCCGCGCTAGGTTGCCGCCTAGGTCCCTGGTGGTGGCCCTCGGGCCCCACTTTGGTGATTCCGGAAGGTTCCTTTACGCTGATTTTTTATCTGATTTTTCCCGAATTTTTTAAGCACTTTTAATATGGGGGAAACCTGAAATAGAAAAACAGCAGAAAACAGGCACTGGCACTGTGGTTCACTGAGTTAATAAGTTAGTTCAAATATGATCAAAAGTGTATGAAAGTGTATCTAGATCATAGCAATATCACACAAAACATGCATGGAGCAAGCAGAAATTATAGATACGTTTGGTACGTATCAACAAGACGGAAAAAAATACTTAAATACAATATCCATCGGAACTACAGTAGCATGATGTTGGTTCAATGTCGACCGTTCGATCCATGCGCATTGGACGGTGCAGGACGTGCGATCCGTGGGCTTTACCGTGTCACCTAAATTTTGTCATCTAACGGGACGTGTTTGATACATGTAAGCCATTATGTGTAGATTAGACAATTGCCATGGGTTTATTTTACACTGGAGCTATGATTTTTTTTTCATCTTCCGTTTGATATATGGCACTAGGTCAATTTCATGTGCACTGGATATGAATTTATTTGCATTTGAACTATAAGTGCAACGAAATTTGACCAAATGGGTGCTGAAATATCATGTATGTGCTCTCGGGTTAACTTGCAGCACACAACATGGGATTTGAGTGAACTTTCTGCACCTCGGTTACGTCTTTCGATCATGAAACATTGAGTTCGGTGGTTTTTAATTTACAAAAAAATCAAAAAGGAAATTGAGAATCGGTCGGAAATACATGAGACTTTGGGTGTCGCCTTGAGAAGGTAAAACTATGATGTGGTAAAAAATTCAGACATTTTGAGAAAGGCTATCATGCGGTCGCCATGCTAACAAGGGCATCTCACATGAAGGACCATGGTTTCGATATGTATGGAACAAGTGGTGAAATGTTCGGGTTACAAGTAGATTTATCATTACTTCGTCGATTGTGGTCGATTGTCTTTTCACAGCTGCAACGCGTCTATACGTGATATGCCTTTGAATTTGGACGCATTTCTTGTTATTTTGTATTTTTTTTAAATGCACTTACAGCAGGAAAAAAGACTTAAAACAATATCCACCGGAACTACAACAGCATGATGTTGCTTCAATGTGGACTGTTCGATCCTTGCGCATTGGACGGTGCAGGGCGTGGGATCCGTGGTGCTGCGTTCTAGACAATCAGAACGCACGGGCAAATTTCGCAGGGTATAGCTTAAGAGAACGGTTGCATTAGAAGAACCGTGTGCTTTACCGTGTCACTGAAATTTTAGTTCTGATTAATTTCACTCTTTAGATTGAAAATATAACTACATTGAAATTCCACGATCCCATGACTGGTTGATCACCATCAACATCACAATTCAGAATCCTACATGACCGGAAGGCAACTTTATTTACCATCACAATATATACACACATATATATAGGGAAATCAACATAGGTCCAGCCATACATTAAATATCACCAATCATGCTCAAAAGCAATAATTTGCAAACCGTTCACTATTACACACACATCTAGATAATTATGAACTGCATAATATAGCTACTACCCTTAAGTTATTCGGCGTGCATCCATATAGCGTTGTCGTGCTTGTACTCGATCGTCGGGCGTCAAAGTTTTACCATCGCAGATCCTCTCTACGTGCTCTCAGTAGGTGCCATTGGCGGAGGATGAGCTTGTCAGTTCAACGATCTCCATACCGTGCCCGAATGTGGTGGCCAAGGCACGCGCATGCACTCCCTGCCCGCGCGGCGGTGCGGCTGACACGGACGATGACATTTCCTGTCCTACCGCCATGGCTTCCGCATCTGTCAGCTCCTCCGGCTCAAACTCGTACACGAGCCTGCGACAGTGCCTTCGGGTGCACTCCTCCTCCTCCTCCCCCCGAAGCCTCTTCCGATCAAGCCTCTCTCGTTCACGCAGTACCAATCGCTGCCTATCCCTATTCATGGCGAGGGCCCCGACAAAAGCGACGGACTGCGCCAACCCAAGTTGGAGCTCGCGCTCGTCCAGGTCGTGGAGGAGTGCGTCGAAGCGCAAATCCTCGAGGGTCTGGGCTATGGCCATCTTCATCATGCGATTGAACTTGGGATCGTCGTCCAGAGTGGCGGGTTGTGTGCCCAACACAATGTCGGCCAACAGTGTGTTGTACACGTCCACTCCTCCGTCCTCCACCTCCATCAAGGCGCGGTCCATATGCAACGGGTGTGGTGGTGGGGTGACGAGCTATAGGTGATGAGGTGAAGGGTGTGGTGGTAGTGGTGGCGAACTAAAGGATGAGCGTGTGTTTGTGTGTTGCCGCCGCCGCTTGCCATGGAGAGCTTTATTTGTAGAGCTAGCGCTCGGATTGGGGATCGATATTTTCCCTTGTGGGCGCTTGTGCGGGAAGGATCAGCTAAAGCGCGCAGGAGGAAATAACAAAAGTTCTAAAATCCTTGTGGAGCTCATGCTTTGGCTGTCGCGACGAGCGTGATGTAATAAGAGGAAGCTAGTCTGCCGATGAGAGAAGTGGAGGTGACGACGCGTAGCAAACGGTTGTTCCCATCCACACGTCGGCGTTAGTACGACGAAACTCATCACCGACGGCTATTCAATTAGATCCGTGTACGTTTACTTAATTTCATCTTAATTAATTTCATTCTCCACGCATATAATGCAAGGTTTTCCACTATTACACCCAAAATAGTTCACTAAAAGTTCCTTGTTAAGGCCATACGAAACTAAAAAGAGACTAACGGTTGTTCCCCTTCATTGAACAACACAAACTCTTAAAATTTTCTCGCTCGCCCTCCCGGCCATATCCACCATGAGTTCTTGGGGTCATCCAGAGGACTGGCATGGTCACACCAGCGACTCCAGCAGCGACGACGACAATGGTCATGGCTATCTGAGTGAGGACGACATGCCGCTGCCGCCGGCATCTCCGCCATCCGGCCCTGATGACCCCGCATTCTTAGAGATCATGGAAGGTCCATCCCCAGAGCCCAAGACCAACTCGGAACTTGAGTGGTACGAGTCGAAAGAGAAGCAATAGCAGGGGGAGGAGGAGGATGATGAGGAGGATGAGGAGCATCCGCAGCCACAAAAACAAGAGGACGAGGAGGATGAGGAGCATCCGCAGCCGCAGCAATAGGAGGAGCATCCGCAGCCGCAGCAGTCGAAGGAGGAGGACGATGATGCCGCCTATGCCGCCACTGAGAACAACGACAAGCCGCCTTCGCCCAACAAGCGTCATCGCAACGATGATGGCGCAGGCCCTTCCAAGACCAAGTAGTTGGCGATAGCGGCGATCAGGCGGTTACCTAGCTAGGTTTAGTGTGACGCCCCCAAAATCGAGTCGTGTACAGTAAGCATACACGCAAGGTACACGATCGAGATCAGGGACTCACGGTGAGATATCACAACACAACTCTACAAATAAAATAATACAAGATGTTTAATACAAGCCAGGGGCCACAAGGGATCGAATACAACAGCTCGAGAGCACAAAGTCAGCGGAAGCAATAGTATATGAGTACAGACACAAGGATACAAGGTTGCCTTAAGAAGGCTAGCACAAAATCAACACCGATCGAAAAGGCGAGGCCTCTTGCCTGGGAACCTCCAAACTACTCCTAGTCAAAGGGGAACTCGATGATGAAGCAAGCACCGGGGATCTTCACGTTGCATTGGTCGGCATCGGGGATCTTCTGCTCCTAGGCTCCAACGTCGACTGCAGCGGCCAATCAGGCAAAACAAAAAGGGGGAAATAAAGCAAGGGTGAGTATCTAGCATACCCGCGAGTCTTACGTCCTCTACTAAGAATTTATGCATGTATCAAATGGAAAGGGGAGGCTATATATAGTGGACTGAAAGTCAGAAACCAGAATAAGGAAGAGAAGCTAGGACTAACGAAGACTAGCATCTTCCGACGAGTCTTGCAGCATGAGAAGAGAATAGCCAATAGTTCAATAGCATGAATGTAATAACAATGCAGCATAAGTTGCTGCAGCATTGTATAATAGTAAGTTGTATTATATAACAATTACATATGCCTCCGAGAATCCCTCCTCGACTTCCCTGCGAGGAAGAAAACCCGAAACCAATCAGTTTAGTAGTAGTAGTTTGTAGTAGTAGAGTCTGGCTTCAGCATAAAGCGTCCTGTTATCGTGGACACGGCTATCCGAATAGATTATCATCCCTGCAGGGGCTACACTACTGTTACCCTACATGCTCGGATCTCCAGGGTGGCGTACACCTTGTTAGGGAATGCCCCACCGAGGCTATCCGATACGCCGAAGTCCATCCTTCGAGCTCAATAGAGAGGCCATCCGCGGGTCTAAATCCTAAGTACAAAGGAACTTTGGACCCCTGTCCTTTGTACTCCTGCACGGTACGTGGCTGGCCGGTGAAGCAGACCCACTTCCCACTACCGGAGTAAGCGGTCCAAACCCGGCAATCAGCCCGAGGTAAAGCTGACGTCTGAAGAGCCCTCGAACGAGGCTACAACGCAGAGGGCCCACACCGTAATCCCACGTGGAGGTAGTGCGAAAAGGGCACGACGACCCACTCAAGTCATCCACCTGACCCATTAAGCATTTTAATTATTATCTGTCGGAACAACCGTTATCGTTGTCCTTATTTAGGTGAGCCACGGACAACGACAGCAGCCAGGTCCACCCCCATTACCAGAGCCAGTGGCCGCCTGTCCTGTCTTCCCACCAACTCGTGCGGCTACCGACAAGGTGAACCGTCTCCTTACCTTGTCTCGCGTTTGCTCTTGAAGAGCTCGACTTTCGTACAACAGAATATCTGTCAGCCACGAACAGTACCAGGCCCGCTGCACACCGGTGGAATACACCTGACCCGTCGTTCCGCTAAAATACCCTGCGCGGGCACCTTTGGGTCACCCGACTCCATACCTGTAAGGACACCAGTTGATTCGAGTGCCTACCATCAAGTGAAACCAGGAGGAATCACCCTCGATGGTACACTTGAGATGGATCGATAGAGACATCAGCGGAATGAACTAAAGAGGAATATTCTTGTATCACCCCGGTGGTGCCGAGACACCAGCGGAATGAACTAAAGAGGTAAACCTTGTATCATCCCAGTGATGCTACGCTACTGATCTGACGAGAGTGAAATACGAGTCCGTCCACTCGTAAGTCAAACTCGAAGCGACTCGGCAGTCTCGCCGTTGTAGGTTCCCTAGGGCGTCTGCATTGATCCGTACCTGTTGTAGTTATAATATTTGGCAATCCGCGTTTACTCACCCGAGTGATCACGGCCCGCTATTCTAAACCTAGCTAACAATGCGCAGGGTTTACTGCTGAATATTATATATATTTATAGCAGGCAGCATAGGATAAAGGAAGGTACAACAAGGGGCGACAAAAACAAGCTATGCAATTGAATAGGTAAGCAACGTAGCAGCAGCAGTAACAATGCCTAGTGAAAAAAATGTACGGAAAGATAGGCGATATCTGGGGAAGAGAATGGCTCTGCTTGCCTGGAAGCTCGATGGTAGGGGTACGATCGTCGACGAAGTAGTCGATCACAGGGGCATCGGCAGCGGACATCGTGACTATCAGACAATAAGAGAGGGGGAAGAAACAATAAATACATGGCAATAATAGCAATACATATTCAAGACATGGCACACGCAGTGTTGGCGGTGTTCTAACGCAGTGTTAAGTATTTTAGTCGGAGCGGAAATTTATCCGGGGTTGACTCATCGGTACCGATTAATTACCGGACCAATGATCCGGAGGGGGAAGGTTCCATGTCTGCAGTGTTAGAGACATATGACAGACATGTGGATAGTGTATCCGTGCTCGCTGATTCGTTCTGAACAACTTTCATATACAGAACATTTTCATCCGGAAAGTTTTACCGGCTCCGGTCGTCTGACAGACAGATGAACCGGAGGGGAAATGTTCCACGTTCATTAGGTTAGAGGGGTGCGGTGGATAAATGGGTAGCGTATTTGGATTCTTGATATTTTTCTGATCAACTTTGATGTATAAATTATTTTGATCCGACTTACGGTTTAAAAGATATTGATTTTCAAGGTTTAAATCAATTTAAATAAATTATGGATTTCTTTTTGTTAATAAACCAACATTATCCAAAATAGTGATATTGACTGGTCAAACTGACATAGGGGACCCATATGTCATAGGCTAGGCCTTTGACTGGTCAAATAACCAATAGGTCCCATAGGTCATAGACCCATGTTGATTTCGTTGAAATTTTCTAAGTCTGAGAATCCGATTATGATTCAACTCCTTTGTGAGTTTAATATCAAATTAATCAAGCCTCAAACAAGTATATGCCCAAAATATTATTTGATCTTGGTTATGTGTATAACATGTCCATGTCATTAGCCTTATTAATAAAAGTCAATAACATAAAGTGTTGGGCTTACGAAGTGGTTAAGATAATGTTTCAGACTTAAAAGAAATTTACTAAGTCTGAGAATTTTGCTGTTTCCACAAGGCTATAACTAGAGTTCTATATCTTTTACGGTTTTGAGCTCAACATAAACTTTGAGATAATTTATATGATCTACAAACTGATACAAGTTTCATCAATATTAGACTTCATTTGTCAAATTAAATCTTTGTTGGAAAATTGCTACTCAATGTGAATTTCAGAAATTGTTAATTTGTATAAACTTTGCTTGATGGTTGCCATTTAACCAAAAGTCTAATTGATATTATTCCTATAGGTGTTTTGTACTACAAAAAGAGTACAATCATGTACTGCCCTAAATTGGTAAGTAAGATTCCTATAAATTGTTCATTATCACCTCTAAAGTAGCTATGAACATAATATTGTGTCTGTCATTTTCCTGTTAACATAAACTCTCATTTTGTGATTTTCATTGCATTTAATATACGCATTTTCTGGAATTGAACCAATGGAACAAAACAAAGATGGTTAAGTCTACTCTCTATTGATATTTTTGTTTGCTACGATTGGACACATTTGTTGCTAATTTTCTGCTGGTTTCGTGGTTGTCATAGGAGAAGAATAGCTGCAGCGGTTGTAAATTCAGTAGCAGCCGACAGCAGCGACAGTAGAGCAGCAGCATGCTGAGCAGCAAAGGCAGCAGCTGCACATCGGCGAGCGCAGAAGCAGCAGCCAAAAGGGATGCACGAACGCAGCCAATCCATCCAGGAGCACAACCCAACCAAACCCCCGTACAACACCATGTACGCACACACCTTGTACATCCATCCATCCACTACCCAGCCAAAGAAGAAACACGAGCCGGCAGTTATCTGTACGAGGAAGAAGCAAGGATCTCGACAGCGACATGGATACCAAGTTGATGATTCCGAACAGTGAATTTATCATCTACGTGCGTGCATACGCTGGGCGCGGCTAGGACCAGGCGAGCGCACGCCCTGGCCATGGAGAGCGTGTGGTCCGGCCATGGTGGCCGAGCATACGGCTCGTCGGGGAACGGCGTCCTACGGCATGGATCCACAGCGGAAAATACGGGAATCGGCAGAGGAGCTTACTGTGAAGCTCGTAGACGTGATTTGAAGGCGCGGGGACGACCGGTTGCGACGAGCTCGACGAAGAGAGATGAAGGCCGTGGCAGAGACCGGCTCGATCCCGAGCGTATGGTGGCTCCCCGAGCGCGAATAGAGGCAGGGGTCGAAGGAGAAGTCCCCGCTGGAGCTCCCAGACGCGCTCCCGTGGCCCGGGGAGGTCGCCGGCCGCGACCACGGCGAGGATGCGGTGACGGCGCCGCTCGGATGCCCAGGACCTAGAGGAGAGGATGAGGGGGAGAGGAGCAAGGGGGAGCTAGGGTTCTAGGGGCGCAAGGGGTCGACCTCATCCACATGGGGAGCCGCGGGATGGCCGGCACGTGGCAATCGGCGGCCATGGACGGGAGGAGCACGTCCACGACGTTCCTGGTGAGCAGAACAAAGGAGGAGGAGGAGATGGGCTGGGCCTGTTGGGAGATTGCCCTAGGCGTTAGTTAGGCATTTCCCAATTTTGTTTTGTTTTTTTTTCTATTTTCTTTCTGTTTTAATTAGTTTATCCACTAAATGGTTTTATTCAAATGTGCAATATGTTCCTAAATTAATGTCACACTATATAACAGTGCCACAAAATGTTTGGGAATTAAATAAAATCATTTCCATTTTGTTTTAAATCACAACTGGTTAAAAGGGTTGTTTTGGATGCTTTGTGAATGGTTTACATATTTATATGCTATATTAAATATCCAATACCAAGGTATCCTGGTCTACAGACTTTTAAGCATTTTACAAAATTGGTTGCAAGTTTTCTGGGCAATGTTTTATTTCCACTTTGGTTTGGAATTTTATTTGGGCGGAATTTGAACGGAGACATGATCAAGCATTGCAATCACCGTGACTTAGCGTTAATCAAAAGTGATTACTGTTACATGACGCCCGGGGTATCACAATTCTCCCCCACTACAAGGAATTCTCGTCCCGAGAATTAAAAGGGTAGTGTAAGGGGTAGAGTTTTGGTTTCGTATTCTAACGAGTCTTCCAGTGCATTGTTAACCTTCACGAAGAAGTTAATCCTTCTTGTCGATGTCTCGCTTTCTCTGCATCAGTGCATCTCGACGAGATGTCATCCCTTCTTCAGAACTTCATGGTACTTACGGATAGGGTAGGAGGCGAAACTTAAGGGGGTCAGAACGGTACAAGGTTAATCAACCGAGGTTTTTCAGGGAATGGGGTACAAAGTATCTTCCGAGTTTAAACTCAGGGCAATACATCGAGAGAACAAAATCACGCATGAGAAGTTTTAAGAGAATAGGCATGCATTCGATACCGATGACGGATGAGGAAAAAGGAGAGCATCAGGCACAAGCATGATTTTGGGTTGAATATCGCAAGGTAGATGACAAGAGTCAGGTTTCGATCCTTTGGAACATTAATCATGGTGAATCGAGAATAGGAAGTGCGGTGGCATATTATGCGACCATGATGCAAGGATTGTCAGAGAACAGCTTGTCAGCTATGTCGGGAACAACATCGGTACCAGGAGCAGTGGACATTGAGAACCATTTTCCTGCTCGTTAATACGAGGCGGACCAATTGGCAAAGTTCTCGTCCCGGGATGGTTATTTAAAGGTTTCCGATTATAGTAACAGATTGTACAGACAGAGTAGTCAACCGAAGTGTTTACATAAGCAGGGAATTATCACTGCTCAGATAAGATATACTACAAGAAAGGTTAAACAGACCAATGGAAGGGAAAAGGTGAGGATACACAAGTATCAGGTATATATCTTTCCCAAGGGAAAGCAGAGCACGATATGCTCGACCAAGTTGTATTGGCAGGGAGTCAAGGGAGGTTGTCGATGATAACACCAATCATCGAGGGCAAGTATGGTATTTCACACGATGAGTCCAATCGACACATGGAAGATGCCATGTAAGATTAGTCAGATAATAATCCACCAAAGGTCAGGTGGTTCGCAAAGGATCTGATGTGAGTATCGGCACTCAATCAGAAGGAGGAAGAATGCAAAGGCATCGGGTGATAGAAGCATCGAAATAATTTGATGCTTAAGTACAAGGGAATTATGATTTACAGATCGGGAGGTGGATGTAATTATCCATACTGACTTATCGGTGACAGGGGATTGCGTAGGAGATGAACACATAGGTGCTCGGAAACTTATCGGAGAATATCTTCGGGATGTTCTGGTGAATCAACTGATTGTCTGGAATGCAGGGCTCTCCGGGTAGATGTGACCACGAGAACCTAATGTCAGAGTTAGTAAATCTTACCAGCAAGGATAAGAAGGTAGAATCCCAGAGTCAAGGGTACGAAGAAAAAGATCCTAATACCATAGATATCAAACGTAGTGACATCGATGTGGGCCCGTAAGCCAAACAGTCAGTTAGCAAAATAGTTTTTGAAAATACTAGACTCAACTTCGACCAGGGAGTTGGATGGGATGTCCTACAGGCAGTCGCCTCTGATACCAACTTGTGACGCCCCCAAAATCGAGTCGTGTACAGTAAACATACACGCAAGGTACACGATCGAGATCAGGGACTCACGGTGAGATATCACAACACAACTCTACAAATAAAATAATACAAGAAGTTAAATACAAGCCAGGGGCCACAAGGGCTCGAATACAACAGCTCGAGAGCACAAAGTCAGCGGAAGCAATAGTATCTGAGTACAGACACAAGGATACAAGGTTGCCTTAAGAAGGCTAGCACAAAATCAACACCGATCGAAAAGGCGAGGCCTCCTGCCTGGGAACCTCCAAACTACTCCTGGTCAAAGGGGAACTCGATGATGAAGCAAGCACCGGGGATCTTCACGTTGCGGTGGTCGGCATCGGGGATCTTCTGCTCCTAGGCTCCAACGTCGACTGCAGCGGCCGATCAGGCAAAACAAAAAGGGGGAAATAAAGCAAGGGTGAGTATCTAGCATACCCGCGAGTCTTACGTCCGCTGCTAAGCATTTATGCATGTATCAAGTGGAAAGGGGAGGCTATATATAGTGGACTGAAAGTCAGAAACCAGAATAAGGAAGAGAAGCTAGGACTAACGAAGACTAGCATCTTCCGACGGGTCTTGCAGCATGAGAAGAGAATAGCCAATAGTTCAATAGCATGAATGTAATAACAATGCAGCAGAAGTTGCTGCAACATTATATAATAGTAAGTTGTATTATATAACAATTACATATGCCTCCGAGAATCCCTCCTCGACTTCCCTGCGAGGAAGAAAACCCGGAACCAATCAGTTTAGTAGTAGTTGTTTGTAGTAGTAGAGTCTGGCTTCAGCATAAAGCGTCCTGTTATCGTGGACACGGCTATCCGAATAGATTATCATCCCTGCAGGGGCTGCACTACTGTTACCCTACACGCTCGGATCTCCAGGGTGGCGTACACCTTGTTAGGTAATGCCCCACCGAGGCTATCCGATACGCCGAAGTCCATCCTTCGAGCTCAATAGAGAGGCCATCCGCGGGTCTAAATCCTAAGTACAAAGGAACTTTGGACCCCTGTCCTTTGTACTCCTGCACGGTACGTGGCTGGCCGGTGAAGCAGACCCACTTCCCACTACCGGAGTAAGCGGTCCAAACCCGACAATCAGCCCGAGGTAAAGCTGACGTCTGAAGAGCCCTCGAACGAGGCTACAATGCAGAGGGCCCACACCGTAATCCCACGTGGAGGTAGTGCGAAAAGGGCACGACGACCCACTCAAGTCATCCACCTGACCCATTAAGCATTTTAATTATTATTTGTCGGAACAACCGTTATCGTTGTCCTTATTTAGGTGAGCCGCGGACAACGACAGCAGCCGGGTCCACCCCCATTACCAGAGCCAGTGGTCGCCTGCCTTGTCGTCCCACCAACTCGTGCGGCTACCGACAAGGTGAACCGTCTCCTTACCTTGTCTCGCGTTTGCTCTTGAAGAGCTCGACTTTCGTACAACAGGATATCTGTCGGCCACGAACAGTACCAGGCCCGCCGCACACCGGTGGAATACACCTGACCCGTCGTTCCGCTAAAATACCCTGCGCGGGCACCATTGGGTCACCCGACTCCTTACCTGTAAGGACACCAGTTGATTTGAGTGCCTACCATCAAGTGAAACAAGGAGGAATCACCCTCGATGGTACACTTGAGATGGCTCGACAGAGACATCAGCGGAATGAACTAAAGAGGAATATCCTCGTATCACCCCGGTGGTGCCGAGACACCAGCGGAATGAACTAAAGAGGTAAACCTCGTATCATCCCAGTGATGCTACGCTACTGATCCGGCGAGAGTGAAATACGAGTCCGTCCACTCGTAAGTCAAACTCGAAGCGACTCGGCAGTCTCGCCGTTGTAGGTTCCCTAGGGCGTCTGCATTGATCCATACCTATTGTAGTTATAATATTTGGCAATCTGCGTTCACTCACCCGAGTGATCATGGCCCGCTATTCTAAACCTAGCTAACAATGCGCAGGGTTTACTGCTGAATATTATATATATTTATAGCAGGCAGCATAGGATAAAGGAAGGTACAACAAGGGGCGACAAAAACAAGCTATGCAATTGAATAGGTAAGCAACGTAGCAGCAGCAGTAACAATGCCTAGTGCAAAAAATGTACGGAAAGATAGGCGATATCTGGGGAAGAGAATGGCTCTGCTTGCCTGGAAGCTCGATGGTAGGGGTACGATCGTCGACGAAGTAGTCGATCACAGGGGCATCTGCAGCGGACATCGTGACTATCGGACAATAAGAGAGGGGGAAGAAACAATAAATACACGGAAATAATAGCAATACATATTCAAGACATGGCAAACGCAGTGTTGGCGGTGTTCTAACGCAGTGTTAAGTATTTTAGTCGGAGCGGAAATTTATCCGGGGTTGACTGATCGGTACCGATTGATTACCGGACCAATGATCCGGAGGGGGAAGGTTCCATGTCTGCAGTGTTAGAGACATCTGACAGACATGTGGATAGTGTATCCGTGCTCGTTGATTCGTTCTGAACAACTTTCATATACAGAACATTTTCATCCGGAAAGTTTTACCGGCTCCGGTTGTCTGACAGACAGATGAACCGGAGGGAAAATGTTACACGTTCGTTAGGTTAGAGGGTGCGGTGGATAAATGGATAGCGTATTTGGATTCTTGATATTTTTCTGATCAACTTTGATGTATAAATTATTTTGATCCGACTTACGGTTTAAAAGATATTGATTTTCAAGGTTTAAATCAATTTAAATAAATTATGGATTTATTTTTGTTAATAAACCAACATTATCCAAAATAGTGATATTGACTGGTCAAACTGACATAGGGGACCCATATGTCATAGGCTAGGCCTTTGACTGGTCAAATAACCAATAGGTCCCATAGGTCATAGACCCATGTTGATTTCGTTGAAATTTTCTAAGTCTGAGAATCCGATTATGGTTCAACTCCTTTGTGAGTTTAATATCTAGTTAATCAAGCCTCAAACAAATATATGCCCAAAACATTATTTGATCTTGGTTATGTGTATAACATGTCCATGTCATTAGCATTATTAATAAAAGTCAATAACATAAAGTGTTGGGCTTACGAAGTGGTTAAGATAATGTTTCAGACTTAAAAGAAATTTACTAAGTGTGAGAATTTTGCTGTTTCCACAAGGCTATAACTAGAGTTCTATATCTTTTACGGTTTTGAGCTCAACATAAACTTTGAGATAATTTATATGATCTACAAACTGATACAAGTTTCATCAATATTAGAGTTCATTTGTCAAATAAATCTTTGTTGGAAAAGTGCTACTCAATGTGAATTTCAGAAATTGTTAATTTGTATAAACTTTGCTTGATGGTTGCCATTTAACCAAAAGTCTAATTGATATTATTCCTATAGGTGTTTTGTACTACAACAAGAGTACAATCATGTACTGCCCTGAATTGGTAAGTAAGATTCCTATAAATTGTTCATTATCATCTCTAAAGTAGCTATGAACATAATATTGTGTCTGTCATTTTCCTGTTAACATAAACTCTCATTTTGTGATTTTCATTGCATTTAATATACGCATTTTCTGGAATTGAACCAATGGAACAAAACAAAGATGGTTAAGTCTACTCTCTATTGATATTTTTGTTTGCTACGATTGGACACGTTTGTTGCTAATTTTCTGCTGGTTTCGTGGCTGTCATAGGAGAAGAATAGCTGCAGCGGTTGTAAATTCAGTAGAAGACGACAGCAGCGATAGCAGAGCAGCAGCATGCTGAGCAGCAAAGGCAGCAGCTGCACATCGGCGAGCGCGGAAGCAGCAGCCAAAAGGGACGCACGCACGCAGCCAATCCATCCAGGAGCACAACCCAACCAAACACCCGTACAACACCATGTACGCACACACCTTATACATCCATCCATCCACTACCCAGCCAAGGAAGAAACACGAGCCGGCGGTTATCTGTACGAGGAAGAAGCAAGGATCTCGACAGCGACATGGATACCAAGTTGATGATTCCGAACAGTGAATTTATCATCTACGTGCGTGCATGCGCTGGGCGCGGCCAGGACCAGGCGAGCGCACGCCCTGGCCATGGCGAGCGTGTGCTCCGGCCATGGTGGCCGAGCATACGGCTCGTCAGGGAACGGCGTCCTACGGCATGGATCCACAGCGGGAAATACGGGAATCGGCAGAGGAGCTCACTGTGAAGCTCGTAGACGTGATTTGAGGGCGCGAGGACGACCGGTTGCGACGAGCTCGACGAAGAGAGACGAAGGCCGTGGCGGAGACCGGCTCGATCCCGAGCGTATGGTGGCTCCCCGAGCGCGAATAGAGGCAGGGGTCGAAGGAGAAGTCCCCGCTGGAGCTCCCAGACGCACTCCCGTGGCCCAGGGAGGTCGCCGGCCGCGACCACGGCGAGGATGCGGTGACGGCGCCGCTCGGATGCCCAGGACCTAGAGGAGAGGATGAGGGGGGAGAGGAGCAAGGGGGAGCTAGGGTTCTAGGGGCGCAAGGGGTCGACCTCATACACATGGGGAGCCGCGGGATGGCCGGCGCGTGGCAATCGGCGGCCATGGACGGGAGGAGCACGTCCACGACGTTCCTGGTGAGCAGAACGAAGGAGGAGGAGGAGATGGGCTGGCAGAGGTGGGCTGGACCTGTTGGGAGATTGCCCTAGGCGTTAGTTAGGCATTTCCCAAAAAAAAAATTGTTTTCTTTTCTATTTTCTTTCTGTTTTAATTAGTTTATCCACTAAATGGTTTTTGTCAATTGTGCAATATGTTCCTAAATTAATGTCGCACTATATAACAGTGCCACAAAATGTTTGGGAATTAAATAAAATCATTACCATTTTGTTTTAAATCACAACTGGTTAAAAGAGTTGTTTTGGATGCTTTGTGAATGGTTTACATATTTATATGCTATATTAAATATCCAATACCAAGGTATCCTGGTCTACAGACTTTTAAGCATTTTACAAAATTGGTTGCAAGTTTTCTGGGCAATGTTTTATTTCCACTTTGGTTTGGAATTTTATTTGGGCGGAATTTGAACGGAGACATGATCAAGCATTGCAATCACCGTGACTTAGCGTTAATCAAAAGTGATTACTGTTACATGACACCCGGGGTGTCACATTTAGGTAGTTATAGATTTATATGTTTGGATCCTTTCATGCATACATATGCAGTGCGTTTTTTAGATGTAATATTTTGTTCGTTGCTTTGCTCTGCAATGCACGCACCTTGTCCGCACTATTCTGATGCAAACTTCGTCAGTATGAATATTTCCTTCCGTAAAATCGTCAATATGTATTGTAACAGAGGTGTATGTTATATATTCTTCGTCACATCCTTTCTTGTATATGCACTGGAGTATGTTATTTCTTCAGTTTTCTGGGATGGTAACAGAGGAGTAAAATCATCCACACTTTCGGAAATTAATCCGTCCGAGACACGAATTACTATGCTCACAGGTCATTCAGTTTAATTAGTTGTTTGGCGGAGTAGAAAATTCTCAATACAGAAACTTTTGTTTTCTCAAGTATATATCAAACGGGTGGCAGTTGTAAAAATGTGTGCCTACATAGCAGTCATTTTCGATAACTAACATGTTTCTGTTTCACTACATCATTGCACACAAATTTGTATTTCCGAACGTCTGCAAGAGAAGCTAGCCAGCTTTTAGAAAACAAAGAAAATAAAAAGAAGACGTCGTGCATCACCAACCCTTAGATTTCCAGAAACATTTCTGATATGTTTTACTTCGCACACCATGTTTTAATTCAGAACGTTTGCTTTACTAAGGTAGTGATTCATTTTTTCGAACCGTTGGTGTTCAAAGGAGGAATCCCAAACACTTGATTTTAGGAACTGTGTGTCGTGCATAAACAACACTAAGATTTACAGAAACGTGCCTGATAGATTACACATCCCACACGTTTCAGTAAATACAAATGATTGTGAAGATGGGTTAGCGGTTCATTCTTTGCAACCGTGGGTGTTCTGGCTGGTCATGCGGACGGTTGTTTGAACGAATCGTCGGTCCTTGTTTCACACACGAAAGGATTTTCAGAAGCGTGTCTGATAGATTAGGCATTCCAAACATTTCAGTTACTATGAACGATTGCGATAAAGGGCTAGCGGTCCATTCTTTGCAACCGTGGGCTTTCACTCTAGGTATCCCAGACCGATTTTCAAAGACCCGTCAGCCCTACATCACCCACGCAATAAATTTTAGAATTGTGTCCTTTAGGGTATGTTTCCCAGACGGTTCAGTTTCGCCTAAACGGTTTTTTATTTATACCGTTTGCGTTGATAGCATCGCAACCAGTTTCGTACAAGGGACGGGGAAAGGAGTATCGTGTTATCCCCTCTTTGTAGTAGTGCTACTACATTACTAAACTGTTCGTTCTGGGTTTTCTTCCTCGTAGGGAAGTCGAGGAAGGGATCTCGGAGGCATTGATATTTATTACAACCTACTATTATACAATGCTGCAGCAACTTCTGCTGCATTGTTACTTTATGCTTTATGTATAACTGTTGGCTATTCTCTTATCATGCTGCAAGAACCGTCGAAAGATGCTAGTCTTCGATAGGGCTAACATATTCCCCCTTACCCTGGTATTTCTGTCTTGCATTCCACTATACAGCCCCCCTTGCATTTTGATACCAATGCATAATTCTTAGTAGCCTGGGTTTAATTCTCGCTGACTATGCTAGATACTCACCCTTGCTTTATTTCCCCCCTTTTGTTTTATATATCCGGTTCCTTCAATCAGACGTTGGAGCCTTGGATTCCAGGATCAGAAGTTCCCCGGTGCTTGCTTCGTCGTGGAGTTCCCTCCTCGACCAGGATATGACGCCCCCAAAATCGGACCGTGTACAGTAATCATGCACGCAAGGTACACGACCGAGATCAGGGACTCACGGTGAGATATCACAACACAACTCTACAAATAAAAAGAATACAAGTTGTTTAATACAAGCCAGGGGCCATGAGGGATCGAATACAACAGCTCGAGAGCACAAAGTTAGCGGAAGCAATAGTATTTGATTACAGACACAAGTTACACATGATCTGTCTTAAGAAGGCTAGCACAAAATCAACACTCGATTGAAAAGGCGAGGCCTCCTGCCTGGGAACCTCCAAACTACTCTTGGTCGACGGGAGCTCGACGTCGTAGAAGGCATCGGGGATCTTCATGTTGCGGTGGTCGACATCGGAGATCTCCTGCTCCTGGGCTCCAACGTCGACTACAGCGGCCGATCAGGAAAAACAAAAGGGGGGAAATAAAGCAAGGGTGAGTATCAAGCATACCCGCGAGTCTTACGTCCGCTACTAAGCATTTATGCAGTTGTATCAAATGGAAAGGGGAGGCTATATATGGTGGACTGAAAGTTAGAAAGAAGAATAAGGAAGAGAAGCTAGGCCTATCGAAGACTAGCATCTTCCGACGAGTCTTGCAGCATGAGGAGAGAATAGCCAACAGTTCATATAAAGCATAAAGTAACAATGCAGCAGAAGTTGATGCAACATTGTATAATAGTAAGTTGTAATTATTAACAATTATAAATGCCTCTGAGATCCCTTCCTCGACTTCCCTGCGAGGAAGAGAAACCGGAACCAACAGTTTAATAGTAATAGTTTGTAGTAGTAGGCTCTGGCTTCAGCATAAAGCGTCATGTTATCGTGGACACCGCTATTCGAATAGATCATCTTCCCTGCAGGGGTGCACTACTGTTCAGCCTGCACGCTCGGATCTCCAGGGTGGCGTACAACTTGTTAGGGAATTCCCCACTGAGGCTATCCGACGCGCCGAGGCCCATCCTACGGCTCATCAAAGAGGTCCCCGTCGGTCTAAAGTCCTAAGAGCAAGGAGGTCTTGGGTTGTCGCCCCTCGCTCTACGGGTCGGTGTGAGGACGGTGGATACCACGCAACTCTATCATGGATGTGGACCCGACCGTGCCACAATGCTGAACTGGACGTCTTTCAGAGCTTTCGAACGAGACCACAACGCGGAGGGCCCACGCCGTAATCCCACGTGAAGGTAGTGTGTACAAGCCTTTGCGGCCTTTCAAGTCATCCACCTGAACCATTAGTCATTTTATTATTATCTGTCGGGACAACCATTATCGTTGCCTCTTTCTGGGTGAGTCGTGGACAACGACAGCAGCCAGGACCACCAGTACATCGGTGCCTGCCCTGTCGTCCCACCAACTCTTGCGGTTATCAACAAGGTGAACTGTATCCTTACCTTATCTCGCGTGTGCTCTTGGAAGAGCTCGACTTTCGTACTACAGGATATCTCACGGCCAATGAGCAAGGACCAGGCCCACAATAGTATCCGCCTGTCCTGCCGTCCCGATACAATCCCTGCGCTGGCACCGTTGGGTCACCCGACTCCTTACCTTTAAGGACACCAGTTGATTCGAGTGCCTACCATCAAGTGAAACCAGGAGGAATCACCCTCGATGGTACACGTGAAGAGGTTCGACTGAGACATCATCGGAATGAACTAAAGAGGAATATCCTTGTATCATCCTGGTAGTGCTACGCTACCGTGCCAGCGACGAGAGTGAAACACAAGTCCATCCACTCGTAAGTCAAACTTGAAGCGACTCGGAGAGTCTCGTCGTTATAGGTTCCCTTGGGCGTCTTCTCTGTACCGTACATGATGCAGTTATAAAAAATTATACCAGCGTTCACTCCCCAGAGGGATCACGGTCCGCTATCTAATACTAGTTGACTAACAAGGCGCAAAGCTCACTGTTGAATAATATATATATTTAATAGGCAGCATAGGATAAAGGAAGGTGCATCAAGGGGCAACGAAAACAGGTTATGCAATGAATAGGAATGTAACGTAGCAGCAGCAGCATATGCCTAGTGAAAGAAATGTACGGAAAGATAGGTGATATCTGGGGAAGGAAAATGGCTCTGCTTGCCTGGAAGCTCGACGGTAGGGGTACGGTCGTCGACGAAGTAGTCGTACTCGGTGGTGTCATCGGCGGCAGCAACGGGGTCTACCGGAGAATAAGGGGGGTCAGTAAATACACAACAATAATAGAAATAGAGAAGCATCACATATTAAACACATTGTTAACGGTCTTCTAACGCAGTACAAAGTGCTATGCTTGGAGCGGGAAATCATCCGGGGGTGATTTACCGGGTCCGGGTGATTATCGGCAAATGATCCGGAGGGGGGACGTCTCGTGTTCGGTATGTTAGAGGGGGATGGTGGACACACGAATAGCGTATTCTTGTTCGTTGTATTTTTCTGGGCAACTTTGATGTATAAATTATTTTGATCGAGTTCTGGTTTAAAAGGTATTAAATTCCAAAGTTTAAATCATTTTAAATCAATTTCTTGAATTTCTTTTATTATTTAATCTAACATTATCCACAACCTTATCCAAAACACTGTACTGACTTGGGGGTCCCACATGTCATACACAGCAGTAATAAATCATTTAATTTAATTTAAACAGCCACTGGGCCCACATGTCATAGAGTACTTAATTACTATATTAAACTTAACCAAAGATTAATTAAATGGCCTTGGGCCCACATGTCATAGACCCAATTTTTAATAGCAATTCTATTTAGCTTATTAAGGGGCAGGGCCCCACTGGTCATAGACAATGAGGGAAGAATTTAGTTAACAGGGGGATTAGTGGATGTGGCCCACATGTCATAGTCAAGGGGGTTCTTTTTCTTTTCTTTCTATTTCTTTCCTATTTTCCTTTTATCTCTTTTCTTTTCTCTTATTTTTACAGGGGGTGGCCCCCACCTGGCAGTGGCCTAAGGCCACACCACCCAGCCAGGCACGGCACGGTCGTGGACGGCGACGGTGAGCGGCGGCGGCCAGCCAGGGCGCGGCGAGACGGCGAGCGGAGGGGGGGGCGGGGGGGGGGGGTGCACGCAAGGGGGTTCAGGCAAGCGGCGGCGGCAGATGCGAGCGGCCCGGGAGCGCGAGCTCCCGACCATAGCGGTCGTGGCTTGCCTTGACAGCAACGTTACGAAAACAAGGCGAAACGGAGGGGAATGGGTGCGGCGCTCACCGGGGGAGCTCGTGGGCAGGCTAGGGGAGCGCGGGGTGGTCGGGGGCGAGCGAATCGAGCGGCGAGACGGCGGCGGGCGTGGATGGAGGTCGGTGTCAAATTCGTCGCACACGTAGCCTCCAAGCTCGATTCCTTCTGCAGGTAGACGAAGTCGACGACGACGAGCGTGGGGGACAGCTCGGACGGGTGAGGGGGCTCGTTGGCCGCGCCGGTGACGACGGCGCGTCCACGGGTGCGCAGGCGGGGTTGATCCAGAGAGAGGGAGGGGAAAATGGAGGGGGCGGCTAGGGTTAGGGTTCCCCGGGGCAGAGGGGGTCCTGATCCGCGTCGGGGGGCTCTGGATGCTCGAGACGGCGCCAAGGCGTGGCAATGGCGCCATAGATGGCCGCCACGCACCTGCTGTGAACGGGAGGAAGAAGAAGGTGGCAGTGGGTCGGCTGGGCCTTGCCCAGTGCGAGGTTTAACACTTTTTCATTTTAGGTCTTTTATGATATTCTTTCAATTTTGTTTTATTTTTCTTGGCACCTAATGATTTATTTTCAAGGTTCCACTTGTTTGTAAATTTGTGTTGCATTATGTAGCAGTGCCACAAAAAGTTTTGTGCCCAGATAAATTCATTTGCATTTTTCTATTATTCAAAAGGGATTAAATGCCACTGTTTTTCTACTGTTTGAATTGTTTGATTTATTTTATAACTTAATAAATTCCCATATCCACATGGACATGGACCACTAAATATTGGGCATTTTACAAAAGTGGTTGCAAAGTTTTTGGTTGAACTTTTATTTGCCACATTCTTTTTAATTTCAATCACATGAAAATTTGACTTTGGATTGATCCAAAGATGATCAAGGAATGATTTGCAACAGTAAACATCATTAGAAAAAGTGATTACTGTTCCATGACACTAAGGGTGTTACACAAGAGTAGTTCAGAGGTTCCTAGGAAGGAGGCCTCGCCTTTTCGATCGTTGAGGCGTGTTTGTGCTAGCCTTCTTTAAGTCAAACTTGTATTCTTGTGTCTGTACTCAGATACTATTGCTTCCGCTAACTTTGTGCTCTCGAGCTGTTGTATTCGAGCCTCCGTGGCCCCTGGCTTGTATTATACAGCTTGTATTATTTTTATTATTAGATTTGTGTTGTGATATCATGTTGTGAGTTCTTGATCTCGGTCGTGTACCTTGCGTGTATGATTACTGTACACGGTCCGATTTCGGGGGCGTCACACTACGCATCCTCTATGGGAGCTGCTGGAAGAGCTGCTTTGAGAAGATAGTCCTTTTAAGAAACTTTGAGGATAAACCCAAAATTTTCGAACAAGTCCACATAGTTGCCCCCATTTGCAGCAAGCTTCTCTTTTTCAAGCATCGGTCCTAAGCTAAAATTATTGTTGTTGCGGGCCATCTCTCCACAACATATAAGCAGATTGATTTAGACATGGTTCAAAATTAATTGCATTAATCTTAACAAGTTTAATGTAATGCTCCCACTAAAACCAATATCTCTCTACATTGATCTTAGGGTAATCAAGATCGGATCAATACACCTTCCACCGGTGTAACACTCAAACATGGAGGAGATCAACCCGGTAGGTCTAACAAAACGATTCACAACCAATTTATGACTCGTGTATTAGTCTTTCAACACTTGTGCTCCGAGATCAGATACGATAAGCTAGAACGTCAAGACAACCAAGCGCTATTGTTGTGGAGACAACTCAATCCACCCGCCTCTTTCTTACCTTTCCGCTGGTACTCGTGTGACACGACACACCTCGGGTGCCGTTCATTTTAGACGGTTGCATGGTTATGAGAGCACAAACTTCTTGATATTTTAAGAGAGATCTACCTATTAAACACGACTACTTGCGCATTCAAACAAGCAATAAAAAGGATTAACATCACTGGCAATTTAGTGTGTGTGATATGGTATAGCCTTTTCCCGAAGAAACTACAAGTACTTTGCTTCTTTTCTTTATCTTCTTTTGGCGGAGAGCATCCCCTCCACACACGACATGTCGTCAAGCATCATGAAGTATGATCATCATCTTCATGTAGATACTACAAGTATTGCTAGCATCTATTCTACTAAAAGAAAATTACATGAAGTTTGGCACGCAGGACGAATAAATGACAATCATATGGCTCCAGCCATCATGGCATACCATGAAATGAAAGTTATGAAAGTTTAACATGTACAAAGTATAATCATCTCGTACAACTTTTATCATGACGAAGACTATACCACATCACATGTTCCTACAAAAACATGTTAGACGTTCTTCTACTCGTTCTTTGCATCTTTTATGTGGCTACTAGGGTTTGCATAGCAAAACATTTTGCTAGCTACATAACCACAAAAAGTAGAATCTTCAAGTTGCTAGATTAACACTCGGGGCGTATCATCCATTAGACTACAATTTAATCTCATAACCCATATTGAACAATCGTCAATACGCGTGATCCCCATGCTAGATCAACAATCTAACACGCCCCTTTTGTTACACAATTTCTCCACACCAAAAGAAAGACTCAAATCATCTTCGCGTGACCAACATACTCAGGAGTAGCATAGAAGGACCCCGAGGGGAAAGATGTTTGTAACAAAATCAAGAAATACAGGAGGGATCAACTTGTGCAATTAGAGGGGAAACAACTAGAAGATTCAGTTTATATCTATTATCAAAAAACCGTGCACAATTAAAAATTTGTGCAATGCTCGTTCATCGCTATGAACTCTAGATCGAACCTGCATCTATTACTAAAACTATCTCATGATACCACTGTTGGGATTCAGAGTAGAAAACAAAAAAAATCGGCACTATGAAACAAAGTCCCAAGATTGGATCTAGATAGATGCAAACAAGGATAGCGATCTCGATACCTTAACAACCTTTCAACGGTAGTTCTCTCACAGCGGAAGATGTTGATGGAGATTTGGGGAAGTTTCAACTAGTGCATCCCCTTGAGAAGATCCAATCTGTGTGACGTTCCACGAACAGATCTACTCTGCAGAAGAAGGTGCAGAATTCCCTCGAACAAAATATCGAACGTACGATCTCTCTATGGTTGATCCACACGTACGGTGTGGTAGATCCGGCAGGGCTCTGCCGTCCAGATCTCGGCGCCACCGGAGTAGAGAGGAGGGAGGAGCATCCCTTCGGTGTATGGTGGAGATTAGATCTAATGGAGAGAGAGAGGGGCAACCCAAGGGTAAGACTATCTTGACAAGTTCACTTGTTGGGGGGTGCCCCTTCTCATCTATTTATAGACGGGAGGGAGGGAGGCAACCTTGGATGAGGGGGCATCCCTAGGGGGCGCCCTAGTGTTTCCCTCCACCTGGTGGGGGCGCCTAGGAGGAAGCTTCCTCCTAGACGCCTTCCCCACATGGGCCTC
This sequence comes from Bromus sterilis, assembly GCA_950022295.1. Lineage (NCBI taxonomy): Eukaryota > Viridiplantae > Streptophyta > Magnoliopsida > Poales > Poaceae > Bromus > Bromus sterilis. Next base: position 335,986,960 of record OX465596.1, on the reverse strand, counting down.
CTTGGTCCAAGTGCTCCCTTCCCACTTGGGCCTTCCAAGTGAGTGGGGACCCATTGATATTAAATCTATTTTATTAATTCCAATTTTTTTTGGGAATTCACAATAAATAAATATTAAACATATTTAGACCATCCCGGAACTTTTCCGGCCCTTCGGTTTTGCCCGATTTTCTCAAAACTCTTCCTGATACCTTACCGGTGCCCCAAAACGATTCCGGTTTTCTCTCTGATTAAACCTCAATCACTCCGAAAAATTTCCGGTGTGGTATACTCATGCTCCTATCACTCTAATACTCAACAAATCTACCACCCTTAAGATGACCCCATAGGTTCGGTAGAATAGAGACATGAACCGGAAACTGACTTTCCTCGGATCAATAACCAATAGCGGAGCCATGGACACCCATAATGGTTCCCGCACGTACACAAATATGAATTAGAGTGAACCTCTGGTTGACATGACAATCCCTTTGCTTCGCGATACTTTACAAAACATGAGGTGAGATTATATAGGTATCCGCATGATCAACTCATTAATCATTATACCAATTATCCTCATATCGGTTGTGTTCTTTTCTCGTTCACATATTTTGTATCCCATGTGATCTATTCACAAATTATCTGGTCGGATGTTGGTGGATACGTAATACCGAGAGGGCCCATAGAATATCTCTCATGAATAGGAGGAGCAAATCTCAACTTGAATTATCAAGTCCCTAGACATACTATCGAGTGTACAGGAGCAATGTCGTTATTTCCACGCCTGTTACGGATAGTGTTAGAACATAGTCAAAGTACACCTTCCAGTATGTAGGTACTTAACATTTGTATGGTCTATAAGGATGCATGCAAATGTCAACTCATATGATGTTTTAACTCATAATACATTGATGATGAAATCTCAAAGCAAATCATACAATTGGGTCGGTTCAACAGCCTTGTTCTGGTAACAACGTGCTCCCACGTATTACCGGCATATTCAATGCCCTATGCTAGGAAAACATGACATCCATAATACACAGGTTAGTCATAGAGGCAGACTAAGAACACTTTATGTTTATACTCCACATCTGCATATGGGTTTTCCTCCGAAGGCAGTTAACATGTAGTGGGCAAACCTCTGCATCAACCATTGCAGTTATAGCGCAGAAATATAAACATTAATAATGAACCTGGAATTATAATACTCCATCCGATCCAAATTAATTGACACACACTTAGTACAATTTTATACTAAAGTTATACTAAGTGTGCGTCAATTAATATGGATCGGAGCGAGTAATACATTTTATTACTGCCTCTAGGGCATAACTCCAACAGTTATGTGGTTAGATTTTTGTATGTTATAATTTTTACCTCGTCTTCGTTTGATGAGCACATCGTGATGAACTAGCTCGTGATCTCGAATAAATTCTAGTGTAAACTAATTTTTTGAATTATGCGAAACCGTTTAAAGGATCTGTTCCATCATAAGATTTTGCTACCCGTAAAATCTGTTTCGAATATATCGCAAATTGATTTTACGGCTTGAGATTTTAACGAATCTGCTAAAGATTCTCTAAGGGCTCATTTGGTTGTGAGGGGTTTAAAACCCAAGGAAACAAGCATGTGAGGGGGTTTTGAGAGGGCACGTGGAATCCCCCTTCTTCTTGGGATGAAATTCCCCCAAATGGCAACAAAAATTGAAGGGGTAAAATCCATGAACATAAAAAAAAATTAAACAATTCTACATTAAAATCCAAAAATAATTTTGAAATCATAAGATAAAATACAATATCAGTTACTAAACAAATCTTAGAAAATCAAAAAAGATCGTGACTTAGAGTTGGAGGGGGAGAGGGAGGCAAGCGTCGCAAGTCACAGCTATGAGAGAGAGAGAGAGAGAGGAGATGGCGTGGGGAGATGCCTGTGGAATTGTTGCCGTTGTTGGAGGGGAGGCCCGAGGAAGGAGAATGGTTACAAGCATGGTTTGCGACCATCGCTGGAGAGAGGAACCTTGCACCCCGAGCACCGGAGGGAGAGGGTGGGGGACACCGTCGCACCACTTTTGTCACCAGCGGAGGAGCTCGAAGGCGGAGGCGGTGGCGCACTGGATTTTTATTGACGGCGCATCTTTCGTTCGCCTCTCAACTGAGCCGTTTCTTTCCTCTTTGACCTCTGAGGTCTTGACTTTCGTTCTGTTGGAAAGGGAAGTGATTGTGGCCGGCCGACCAGCCGAAGCTTCGGCCGATCGGGCCAAGCCCATCAACACCCACTGATCCCGCTTTTGCTACGTATGACACATCATAAATGTTGCAACCGTAGTAGTAAAATGCTCATATCTATATTATTATCATACTAAAATGCTACTATGTTGATCTATGTTATTTATTGCTAAACGGATGTATCAAGATATATTTTAGTGCTAAGCACGTCCGTTTGATAGCATGATATAAAATGCTACTAATGAATTTTGCTGCAACAAAAAAGATGAAGTGTTATTGGTGATGATGTGTCCCAAATTTTGTTGCAACTGTTATATTTTTTTTTGAAAAAGGTTGCAACCAGTGGGACGATTTTGCTGCAAAGGAATATCTGGAAAATATAAGGGGATTTTTTTGTTACACATAATGTTGCGACCGTTTAAATTTTTGGTTCCACCGTTGTCTATTTTTTCTACTACCGTTGAGAGTTTTTGCTACAACCAAAAATGTTTAAGTGATTAGCGGCGACGGGTTATGATTTTTTTGTTGCACCGATAGTAAAAAAAAATCTACACCAGCAATCAAAATTTGCTACCACTATTTTTTGCTATAAAAAGAATTAAAAAAATGTTACATCCGTATACCAAAAAGTTGCAAATATACCGCAAATGTTACAATCATATAATCAAAAAGGGTACGTGTGAATTTGATCCGTAGGATCGCGGGATCTGATGGTTGCGATCTGACCGACCCAAACTGGGCCGGTCGACCAGCGCATAGCATCGGCCTTGTGAAAAAGACGTGGATTCGGCAGGGGTGATCCTTAAAGGATGTGATCAAATGACCAGTTCGAGAAAACAACGGGCAACAAAACAAGCCTTAAAGGTATGTTTTAAGACTTAAAAAAAAGTATATTATAACTTTATAAGATTGGTCTTTTGATGATGTTGTGTTATTAGCAAATACTCCCTACTAGTACTCCATATTGAACGTAAAAAAAAGTACTTCCTCTGATCATAATAAATATCGCTCATTTCGTAATAAGTCGCTCATTTAATGTCAAATTTATATTAATTTAATATAAAATAAGCGATATTTATTATAAATAAGAATTATAAATTGGATTGAGTAGTAAATGACATAGACCTAAAAGCCACGGGTTCCTGTTGCAAAACCAGGCAAACGGACAGCCGCCATAGAACATTTTCATTGCTAGGGTGACACGCTCCCCCAAATCCATCCCCACTACCCCCCAAGTTCCCCTTCACCACCCCCACCATTCCCAAATGTCCCAGCCAAGCCAACACCACCACCCGCCGTTTGCCGTCGCCGTCGCAGTCGCGGCCGCGCTGCTAGTCCTGCTCCCGCCGCCGTCCGCCGCGGACCCGAACGACGAGCTGTGCCTGTGGAGCCTCCAGCAGTCGCTCTCCCTCCGCAACTGGACCAAGTCCTTCTTCACCGCCCCCTGCGACGGCTTCATCTCCAAGCTCCAGGGCGTCACCTGCAACAACGGCCGCGTCTACAAGCTGTCCCTCCCGGGGCTCTCCCTCGCCGGCTCCATCCCGCCGGAGCTCTCCAACTGCACCAACCTCCAGTCGCTGGACCTCTCCTCCAACGCGCTGTCCGGCGCCATCCCGACGGAGCTCTCCAAGCTGCTGAACCTCGCCGTGCTCAACCTCTCCGCCAACGCGCTGTCCGGCGCCATCCCGCGGGAGCTGGCCGGCTGCGCCTACCTCAACGTGATAGATCTCCACGCCAACCAGCTCTCCGGGCCCATCCCCGACGAGCTGGGCCTCCTGGTCCGCCTCTCCGCCTTCGACGTCTCGTACAACCGGCTCTCCGGGCCCATCCCCGTGCTCCTCGCGAACCGCAGCGTCGCCGGCGGAGGGGTGGCCGCGGGGGCGGCGGCGAGGTTCAATGCCAGCTCGTTCGCCGGGAACAAGGACCTGTACGGGTACCCTCTGGCGCCCATGCGGGGGCACGGGCTGTCCGTGCTGGCCATCGTGGGCATCGGGCTCGGCAGCGGGCTGCTCAGCCTGGTGCTCAGCTTCTCCGCCGTCTGCATCTGGCTCCGCTCCACCGACCGCACCGCCGCCACGCCTGGCGACGAGGGCAAGATCTCCCACCTCATGCCGGCCTACTGAACCACCCAAGCCAACTAGCCAACATGGTGCTGCTGCTGCTGCTGCTCTCACACATGCAAGCTCCTCCTTGCATCGAGTTGGAGTACTACGGATTTGATTTAATTTAATTCCAGGCGATAGATTCGGGCCTGGTAATCCGGGCGTGGTTGGATTCTCTGAGCCAAGATTACACCCTGGGGCTAGAAAAAAGGCTGGATCGACCAGAGCCTAGGGGTAGCAGAGGCAGAGCAGGCATCGTCGGAGTGTCAGAAGCTAATCCTAATCCAATTGGAGTTGCATCGTTATCTCTCTTCCAGCTTGGGGTTTCTTTGTGTGAATTAATAACTTGTTTTCTGGGGTTTTTTTAGTGCGACCTCTGCTCTGGAATTAGTGAGTGAGAGGGACAGAGTTAGGCTTGATGACATCCACCCGTGCTTGTATACCACAGTAGAGAATTTATTCCACTTCACTGGTGTGAGTGCTGACTGACTGAAGCCATTTGTTTTCTACCATATGTTATTCTAATCATCATCTACTAGTGTATTCCAGTTTTCTGTGTGTTGATGAATGATGACTCGTGAGTCGTGAGCTGTTGTCCAATCCAACCCCTTTTGATAAGCTGGAAAGGATGTAGAGTTCCTTTGTTGTTGGCATCAGGGCATCTGCACGGCATCTCCAATGGTTGTAAGATAGGTGTTGGTTAGTTTGCCACCTAGGATCTAAAGATGATGTGACATGTAATAAATGAGATGAGAGAGCAAAGTAGTATGTAGATTAACTAACACCTCTTGCACAAGCTTCAAGATAGACTAGAGAGCAACTATATTATTATTTTATTTTTTATTGGATGTCTTACATACAATCCATTGAAGTGCTTGTATGATAGCTTGTTGGTTGATGACATGGACAATTTACCAACAACAACTACATCCAAACTATTGAAGATGCTCTAAGATAGGTGTTGGTTTGTTTGTCATCTAAGATCTAAAGATGATGTGGCATGTAATAAATGAGGTGAGAGAGCAAAGTAGTATGTAGATTAACCAACACCTCTTGCACAAGCTCCAAGGTAGACTAGAGAGCAACTATATTATTATTTTACTTTTTATTGGATGCCTTACATACAACCCATTGAAGTGCTTGTATGATAATTTATTGGTTGATGACATGGACAATTTACCAACAACACCTACATACAAACTATTGAAGATGCTCTCACAAGAAAAGATGAATGGAGGTGTATAAAATTGCGTGAGTGGCAGGCGCACCGTACCAGATGGGAGTGGCAGTGGCAGCGGCGCGCTTTGCTTTACCGTTCCGGCAACATCATCATGTCGAGTGTTGAAGAAGCTTCAGCAGCGAGGGGCGGACGGCTTTCGGCTGAGGGCTGACACACATGTCAAGACGTAGCCCACTTAAAATCATGGTACGGCCGGCGCCGCGCTTCCGTGTTGGTGTGGGTGTGAGATATGGATGGCGGCCAAGTGGGGTGGTGCGATTGGGTCGTTGTTACTCCCTCCGTCCCATAATAACGTTACTATATTATGGGACGGATGGAGTACATGCCTGTGCGTGTCCACTACCCCTGTCAAGTTTCCGTCACCTTTATCGACACCCATCACAACGAATTACCCGGGATAAGGGCAACTCCAACACGCCGACGCAAATGGACGCTCGATTTGTCTAGATTTAGTTCGTTTCCGTCGGCCCTTGGACACTTTTTTGCGCTTGTCCGCGACTTGCTTGACGCGTCGGCCAACGTGAAGACGCATTTTGTCCGCGTCAACAAAAACAGCATTTTTTATTCATGCCAGCGCGCCATACACAGTTCGCGCCATGAATTCAAAGCTGGGTACACATACCAGCGTTAGAACAAAAAAAAAGCCCACGCCAATCCTTTTTCGCGTTCCAATCAATCATCCGAAGCAAGCATCTCATTTTGCATCTTCTCGAACCATACCCGCTGTTGGATAATTAGGCAATAATTTCATGATTAATTCCAGAATATTAAACATGATTACAATAGCTACTAACATGTGAAACACAAACATACTAGATGCATTGATCAACATGAACAGTAGTAACACATACGCGAAAAAATCCATAGTAAACGTATAGTTCGGAATACGCCGCACGTACCGAACGTTTGCAGAGGAAGCAGACAAGTTCACCGCAGCGAGATCAGCGGTGAGGTTGTTGACGATGACGTTGTTGATGACAGGTCGAAGAAGACGACGCCTGCAGAGACGATCCGCAGCTCCGGCTGGAAGGTGACCCGTGGTGGAAGCGGCGAGCAGTCGCGCAGAGCGCTTTCCAAAAACCTAATTCGCCCTCTCCCGTACAGGATCACAAAGGCGACTGGTTCCGGAGACCTTCTCTCCCAAACGCCGGTGCACGGAATGAAGTAGACTACGATGACGGCGCAAAGCACGAGGTGTGGCAAACTAGATTGGTTCGGTGTTATGGTGCAACACAGCGGACGACAATATATAGAGCAGCTCGGGAAACCCTAACGCGTACGAACGTGGGCCGTCCACGTCGCACACGTTTCATTTGAGTCGATTCAGTAGCCCACAATCCGGTAGCGACCCGGATAGGCAAAACTGTACGCGTACGCGAAAACTCATTTTCCCAAGCAGCAACAATATAGCCATCGGCTCGGCTCATTCCCGCGACCCGCGGCGCGTCGTGACGAGACGGACGGCGGAGGAGGAGGAGGAGGAGTGCGCGCGAGAGAGCCTTCTCTTTTTACTTGCACACCAAGTGTGTATGCACTCTGATACGTCCCAAACGTATCTATAATTTCTGCTTGCTCCATGCATGTTTTGTGTGACTTTGCCATGTTTTGCTTGAACTTTCATACACTTTTGAGAATATTTGGACTAACCTCTTAACTCAGTGCACCCAGTTGCCAGTTCCTGTTTTCTGCTGTTTTTGTATTTCAGGTTTTCCGGCCATTAAAAGTTCTCCAAAATTCCGGAAAAATTATATAAAAAATCAGCGTCCCGGAAGCTTCCGGAATCACCAAGGAAGGAGGGGAGGGCCACCACAGGGACTCCATAAGGGCCCCTGGCGCGGCCCCAACCTAGGCCGCGCCGGGCACCCTCCTGGCTGCCCTGTGCCCCCCCTGGTGCCCCCCTTTGGCCCTATTTTTACCCCCGCAGAGGAAACCCTGATTCCAGACCCCTTTTCTCCAGAAGCAATTCCGATTTCCGCCGCCATCGCCATCAAGTTTCGGGGGGACAAAAGTCCTGTGCCGGCACCCTGCCGGGACGGGGAAGTGCCCCGGATTCATCTCCATCGACGTTGCTTCCTCCCTCCATGAAGCGGGAGTAGTTCTACCTCGGGGCTGAGGTTTCTACCAGTAGCTATGTGTTCTTCTCTCTCTCACATGATTTGATCTTCGTTGTGATCATAGGCTATGTTAATCTAGGGTGATTCCATGATATTCCCCCTCCTCTATGTATTGGATTGATGTACTCAATTGATCTTATCTAGTATAATCCCCGAGACCAAGGTGACAGCGGTCTATTGGACATGGGTTAGAAGAATATTTTCATGAGTGATTTCCTCTTTTGTGTGTTGATTGAAGATTGAGAGTCTCTTGGTGCTTGTCTTTGACTATCCTTGAGATATGTTGTGGTGATTGTGGTACTCTCTTTGGATGGCCACGGTGACATTGGGAAATCCATAGATTGAGAACTACGAACTCTGAGGTGTGCTCTTGTAGCCCTACATAATTCTCGTCTTCTCTTGACCACAAAGGAATGACCTCCGAGTGCGTCTCCATTGCATGTTTTATGGGAAATATCATGTGATTAGACTATGTTAATGTTGTTGAGAGTTGCCACTAGTGAAAGTATGAAGCCTAGGCCTTGTTTCCACCATTGTTACACCGTTTGTGATCACTTTTGTCACATGTTTGCTTGCTGCACTTTTTATTACAGATTTATATTACCTTGTTTTGCCACACCTATCACCCATATTTTACCATCTCTTCGCCGAACTAGTGCACCTATACAACTCCTAGTTGTAATAGGTGTGTTGGGGACACAAGAGACTTCTTGTATCTTAATTGCAGGGTTGCTTGAGAGAGACCATCTTCAACCTTTACTTCCCTGAGTTCGATAAACCTTAGGTCATCCACTTGAGGGAAATTGTTGCTGTCCTACAAACCTCTGCGCTTGGAGGCCCAACATAGTCTACAAGAATAGAAGCATGTGTAGACATCAAGCTATTTCTGGCGCCGTTGCCGGGGAGGTAAGGTTTGAAGGTATATCTTTAGATCTTAAAATTAAATCTTTTCATTTCTTGTTTTTATTTTCACTAGTTATGCTTATGGAAAACTGCACTCTTAGTTCGTTGTTTGGGGAAGGCCGCTTTACCACGCCCGTGGTAGAGAAGTCTCCTCCACCTACTGAATGTATCCCGTTCAAAGTACCACTTGGGATAGTTGAAATAATTATTAATGATTGTTATGATGGGATAGTCAATCCTAGTATTCATTTGTTGAAACTTACAGAACTTTGTGAGTTATTTAAGATTTTAGGTTTGACAAGAGGTGAAGTCATGAAGAAATTATTTTCCTTGTCACTGAAAGGAAAAGCATTAGAATGGTATCGGCTACTAGATGATTCTCACCTACGGGATTGGGAAGAGATACAGTCTCTCTTTTACTCCAAGTTTTATCCTCTTCATGAAGTTCATGAGAATAGGAATTATATTTATAATTTCTATCCTCACGACGGAGAGAGCATAGCTCAAGCTTGGGGGAGACTGAAAACTTTAATGATGGAATGTCCTAACCATGGGCTCCCGAAAGATATAATTATTACTAATTTTTATGCGAGGCTCTCTCGACAGGATAAAGACTTGCTCAATGCTTCCTCTATGGGTTCTTTCACAAACGAAAAGATTGATGCTAAATGGGAACTCCTTGAAAGAATTCAACGCAATACTGAAGATTGGGAGATCGACAAAGGTAAAGAGTCAGGTATAAATTATGAGTATGATTGCATTAAGTCCTTTGTTGAAACTGAAAGTTTTAATAAGTTTAGTGCTAAGTTTGGGCTTGATTCTCAACTCCTTGTTGATTTCCTCAAATCTTTTTCTTCACATCTTAATATGCCTAAGGAGAATTGGATCAAGCATCAGGAACCTTTTAAAGAGATTTGCAAAGAAAATGAGATTGTTCATGATGATTGCAACATGCATGATCCAATTCCTTAAAATGAAGTTTTATATAAGCATGTTAATTTTTGTGGAGTGGATAGACCTTGTGAAAGGCCTATGATTGAAGAATAGAAGTATTGTAAGAAACATAAGCATGAAAGAACAATCACTTGGGTCAAAGATTTAAATGAAATTGCTAGAGAATTGTGTGTCCTTTATCCTTGTACTTGTGAACTTTGCTGCATAGAGGGTCACTTTAATTTTCAATGCATGAACTTTCAAAGAATAACTGTTAATCAGTTGTGTGATAAAATGATCACTTCTGATCTTTATGATGAACTTATGTTATTTTTGATGTGTGAATAGTTATCAGAAAAGACTTCTTGGCTAGATGTTAATGCCTTAGGAATTAGCAACACTTTGCAAAATTGCCATCTCTATTGTGTTGTTAATTGCCATGAAAATGATTACATAAGTAAGATTAGAAAGGAGGGAACTTTACCAAAGTATAAAAATGTCTCTTATATCTCTACTAATAAAAAGGAGTGTTTCTCCCAAGTTTCCCCTATTGTTTCTAATGATAAACCAGGATATTTGGAGAAGCTTCATCTCCAACCACTCCCTCCTAAGGTAAATAAGAAGAAAAAGAAGAGGAGGAGGAAGAGGATCAAGAAGGAAGAAGAATGGGTATCAACCTGGCATGAGCATATTCCTCGCATCAATTTTTATCCTAACAGACAGAAATTTTTGGAGGACGGTGAGCTTGATTGCATTCGTTATTACCCTGATGTTAAGTCCGTAGGCACTATTGAAGATGCTTTTGATTATGATATGAATGTTACTTTTTGTGATTGGGAAAATGATGATAATGCTACTTATGATCTTGAAAATCTTTTTGGTACTAACTCTGAGAGTGATGATATGGAAAGCTCTAAGCTTGGGGATGATAGGATTGCAAGTCCTTTACCCATTAGTGATGTGGTAATTGATAATTCTTTTGCTAGTAAGAATAAAGACAACATGTTTACAAATATAGTTTCTAGCAATATTAATGCTCTTATCTACTATGATGATGTGATAACCCACAAGTGTAGGGGATCGCAACAGTCTTCGCGGGTAAGAATAACCCAATTTATTGATTCGACACAAGGGGAGCCAAAGAATACTTATAAGCCTTAGCAGTTGAGTTGTCAATTCAACCACACCTGAAAAAGCACTAGACGAGATATAAGTAGCAACGGTGTGTTGACGGGTGTAGCCTTTAAGACTTCCCCAATCACCAACACCACAAAGTAGTAGGAGCAGCAAAGAAAGTAAAAATAACAACGAAGGCAATGAAGGTGAAAGATGGACCGGGGTTCAAGGTTTCACTAGTGGTACCTCTCTAGGAAAAAGAACAAGGTGCTGGGTGAACAAATTACAGTTGGGCAATTGACAGAATTGCACCAACTCTAGCCAAAGAACAAACTAGAGCATCCTAGTCTAAGAACCAAACGTAGGCATGTGTTCCGTATGTAGTTGTACGTGCTTGCAATAAGAACTTTGCACAACATCTTTTGTCCTACCATCCCGCTACGAACGGGGCCACTTAAGGAACTTATGGAGATTAAGGTGCTCCTGCGGCGGAGCACCGGAACAAAGCATTAACACTCCATGAACACATGTGATCCTCAAATTATAGCCCATCCCCTTTGGTGTCCCAAGCTGTCACAATTGGGATCGCCAGTTCCGGACTATAATAGGTGCATACAATCGTAGATAAGATCTAGAACAACAGTTATAATCATGCAACCATAACGTGCTAAGATCTGAGATCATGCTACTCGTGCACTATTAACAAGCATTAAGAACAACAAATTGCAGCAACAATAATTCATAAACCTCTTAGGACTGAACAAGGTAACAATTCATCGGATCCCAACAAACACAACACCAATTACATCATATGGATCTCAATCATGTAGGGCAGCTAATGATAACATTGTATTGAGGATCTAGGGGGAGAGAATACCAAATAGCTACTGCCAAGAACCCATAGTCCAAGGAGGAACTACTCAAAGAAGCATCATGGGGGCCAAGGCCCTCCCCGGCAGGGTGCCTGAGCAGGATCCTGGTGACCCCCGAAGCTAGTTTTCGATGGCGGCGGAGATCGGAATCGCTTCTGGAAAAAGTACTTCGATATTAGGGATTTCCTCCTCGGGGGTAAAAATAGGGGCCAAAGGGGGCGCCGAGAGGGGCCACAAGGCAGCCAGGAGGGTGCCTGGCGCGGCCTAGGGCTGGGCCGCGCCATGGACCCTTCTGGAGTCCTAGTGGTGGCCCTCCCTTCCTTCCTTGGTGTTTCCTGAGGCTTCCGCGACGCTGATATTTTATATAATTTTTCCGGAATTTTTGGAGCACTTTTAATGGCCGGAAAACCTGAAATACAAAAACAGCAGAAAACAGGAACTGGCAACTAGGTGCACTGAGTTAATAGGTTAGTCCAAATATGCTCAAAAATGTATGAAAGTTCAAGCAAAACATGGCAAAGTCACACAAAACATGCATGGAGCAAGAAGAAATTATAGTTACGTCTGGGACGTATCAACATCCCCAAGATTAATTCCTGCTCGTCCTCGAGTAGGTAAATGATAACAAGCATAATTTATGTGGTGGCATGCCACACAATCATATAAGGACTTTTAAGTAAAGCAATCAAAGCATGCAATTCAATTCAAGTCTTAACAAGCAAGAGTCTGTATTAGCATTGACACAAGCAACAAAAGAACAAAAGGTGCAAGAGCTCTCGCTGTCCGTGACTCGAATGTATCCAAATGGTGTTTGCGTGCAAGAAGGGGAATTTGGGAATACGAGAGAGAAAACTGTTTATTGTTGAGAACTAAATCTACTAAAGTTTCACACTTGGTCTCCTTTGAAGTCCTATCTGGACTCGTCCCCAGACCACTAGCCAGGTACAAGTCAAACTGATCCACTCCCTTTCGATATTTTGAGCACTCATGGAATGGATGAGTGTGAGCAAGAAAGTTGACACCCAAACGGCGAAATAGAAAGATGGTGGAGGAAGAAGACAAAAAGGTGTGAAAGGCTCACATCAATGAGGACAATCATAGGCGAGAGAAAGCCATATGATAGATATGATGTGAGGAGTAGGGATTGCCATGCAACATGCGGATGCACATAGAGCTATAAGTGTATGAAAGACCTCCAATGGAACTAGTGGGGGTGCATCCAACTTGCTTGCTCATGAAGACCTAGAGCTCTTTTGAGGAGGCTCATCCTTGGAATATGCAAGCCAAGTTCTATAGTGTAAGGATCCCCACTTAGTTAAGCAATTACAACATGAAAACTCTCTACAAACTGAAGTACAGGTGCTACTTTGAAGCACAAGTGTGGAATAAAGGATAGTAGTGTTGCCCCCTCTCTCTCCCTTTTTTATTTTTTATTTTTCACCTTTTTGTATTTTTTTGATTTTGGGTGGCCTCCATGGCTCTTTATTTCTCTCTCTTTTTTTCTTTCGTCCTCTTTGGGATCTTTTTTTTGTATTTTGTCCACTTTGGGATCTTTTATTCCTTTCCTCACTGTAGGGGCAACACTCTAGAGGAACATCAACACACTTTTATCTACTTACAACTCTGAATAAAAAAGTAATGACTATATGAATGCCTCTGCCAATGTAGCAGTATGTGCAATGATCAAGCGCAACATGCAACAAAAATATGAATAGCGGGCAAGGCCCAACTACATGCAGGCTATGAGATCATGCAAGGCAATATGACAAGGAAGGATAAGTCATATGAACATGAAGAACAATGGATGTTGCATGGCGATGTATCTCGGAAAGGCTATGGAAATGCCTTGTAGGTAGGTATGGTGGCTGTTTTGAGGAAATATATAAGGAGGCTTATGATGACAGAGCATATCGTGCCAAGGGTTTGGATGCACCGGCGAAATATGCGCCAACTCTCGAGGTGAGAAAGGGCAATGCACGGTACGGAAGAGGCTAGAAAAAGTATAGGTGGGTGGAAGTGTCAACTTTCGAATACTCACATTAGTCCGAAGAACTCATGCACTTATTATCGATAACTCTCAATCTAGTCAGGAGGTTCACAAAGAGACAAGTACCCCGAGGAGGAGTGTATGGGGGTTTGGTTATCCTTACGCATCCTCGACTCATGGTACGTGAGTGTACTCTAATATTCGACCCCTCCAGAGATTAGTGATCCATCTAGTAGCTAGAGTTCTCAACAGGGTTTAGGTTTTTGAAAATCACACGGATTGCCCAAAATATGACATCTATCACTAATAGGCTAAAGCTCTTGACACCATAAGTTCAAACATTACTTAAGTCAATACCTTAAAACTATTGCAAGTTACTACTACAAAGAGAATAGCAACTTCAACTACCTACTTTCTAGTCAAGACACAAAACTCAGTGCAACAGTCAAACTCTCTAAACAAGATAAGCATGCAAACTATAGAAAGTTCAAGCCTGAACCAATTAAAAGCTCTAGAAGAAAACTCCAAAGCACATGAACTAAACAGGGCAGTAGCTAAGAAAAGATAAAGAACAACTCACAGCAAAGAATAAGCATGAAAATCCTATGAGGTGTTCTAGTTTAAGCGGAGCTTGTATCTCTCCCAATCAAGCATGTTAGGTTCTGACATTGTAATGACCAGAAAACAAAACAAAAGAACTAAAAAAAGTAAAGAGCAAGACGCTCCAAGCATAGCACATAACGCATGAAGTGATAAAAATATAGTGGAACGAGGGACGAACTGATGATTGTTGATGAAGAAGGGGATGCATGGGGGCATCCCCAAGCTTAGACGCTTGAGTCTCCTTGAATATTTCTTGGGGTTCCGGGCGCATCCCCAAGCTTGAGCTTTTGACACTCCAAGATCTTCTTTCATCATCTTCCATCGCACACTTGAAAACTCCCTTCATACATAACTCATCATAAGCTGATTAGAGAGGTTAGTACCCTATTAAAAATAATTTTCCTCTACTGAAAATAAATATTTACAATAAGGGCTACTGTTTCTCTTTCCTGCCCAAAAGTTTTTGCAAAGAAAAAGCAAGCTTAAGGTTTGCAACACTGCCAAAAGAAAAACAGGGACAGAAGCTGAGAAAAACAGAACAGCAGAGAGAAAAGAATTTTTTATAGGCACTTCTGCAACTCAAATAAAAAAACTCAGAACATACGAAAGTTTCGTAATTGTATAGAGAATGCTGTGTAAAAAAATCAGCTCAAAAAGATGAACTGGAATTTTTCTATGATTTTTCTAGTCACGCGGACAGAATCTGTTTTCTGGACAGCATGTCACAACTTTCACTTCCCTTGTCGTATGAGGCTATAAAAGGCACAAAGCTTAGAAAGTAAAGATACAATGATGTTTCTACAGTAGTAACAATCATCAAGACCACTAAGAATCAAAAAAAAAAGAAAAACCTAAATTCGTTGCGGGCTGCCTCCCAAAAGCTCTTCTTTAAAGCCATTAGCTAGGCATGAGTGTAACGATGCTCACAAGAGAATAAGAGTTGAAGCGCAAAAGAGAGCATCAAAGGAGCAAAGACAAACCACATTTAAGTCTAACATGCTTCCTATGCATGGGCAACTTGAAAATAAATAAATAAATGAAGCACAAAGCAACAAGCATAGGAAGGTAAAACATGAGCACCTTCAAGATTTTCAACATGGAGAGGGGTGTTTTCCTAATATGAAAATTTCTATAACCATATTTCACTCTGTCCTAATAATTTTCAGTAGCATCATGAACAAACTCAACAATATAATTATCACACAAAGCATGATTTTCATGATCTACTAGCACATAATCATGTAGACTTTCTAAGCAAACCTCATCATCATTAAGAACATCCATAGTAGGCAAAAATAGAGGTTTATCATAAGATTCATCAAGATAGCAAGGGTTATCATAAATAACAGTAGCAAAATCATCCTTGCAAGTATCATTCATAGGGGCATCGTGGACACAAGCATCAATTTCATCAAAAAGGGATATTTCAAAAGAATCCATAGGATCATAGCAATCAATATAGCATTCATCCTCCTTTGGTAAGCATGGAGGGCAATCATATAAAGTAAGAGTCAAAGAATTACTCTCATTAGTAGGTAGAGATGGGTAGCTACTCCAGTCTTCCTCCTTTTGTTCGTCACTCTCCTCCTCTTTTTCATCCAAGGAGCATTCAGTTTCAACAATTTCTTCTTCCGTAGAGTCCTGCAAAGCATTAGTCTCTTCCTCTTGTGGAGAGAACCTTTTGAGATGGTAAATAATATAATAATTGTCATTAAAATCCTCAAAGAAATAATTAAGTATTTCAAGACTCTCGGATTTGTAAAGGGCATCATCAATATTTTTAAGAAAAGAAGTAATTTCATAGGCACCCTTAAAAACAACAAATTCTTCTATTTGTTCTGCATCATAAAAATCATAATTTCCCTTAGCATAAGAGGCTAAGGTTTCATCATCATTGTACTCACATTGGAAAGCAAGGTGTGTGTGCCTCATAAAGCAACAAGATTCATCCCTGCAGAAAGATGTATTATATATTGAGCACAAGATTCTAGCATAGTCATACAACTCCTGTATTAGTCCCCATGAGTGTATCCCTTTTTGAGACAAGCGGTATTCCTTGTAATATTTTTGTTGATCCTCCGTGAATCCGCCTTGCCAATAAGACCTAGTCTCAAAGAAAGTAGTCATTAGTAGAAAACTGAGTAATAAGCAAAAGTGTACTTATAAAGTGAACTTATAAGTAAAGCTATGCTCCCCGGCAACGGCGCCAGAAAATAGTCTTGATAACCCACAAGTGCAGGGGATCGCAACATTCTTCGCGGGTAAGAATAACCCAATTTATTGATTCAACACAAGGGGAGCCAAAGAATACTTATAATCCTTAGCAGTTGAGTTGTCAATTCAACCACACCTGAAAAAGCACTAGACTAGATATAAGTAGCAACGGTGTGTTGACGGGTGTAGCCTTTAAGACTTCCCCAATCACCAACACCACAAAGTAGTAACAAAGTAGTAGGACAAGAAAAGAAAGTAAAAGTAACAATGAAGGAAATGAAGGTGAAAGATGGACCGGGGTTCAAGGTTTCACTAGTGGTACCTCTCTAGGCAAAAGAACAAGGTGTTGGGTGAACAAATTACAGTTGGGAAATTGACAGAATTGCACCAACTCTAGCCAAAGAACAAACTAGAGCATCCTAGTCTAAGAACCAAACGTAGGCATGTGTTCCGTATGTAGTTGTACGTGCTTGCAATAAGAACTTTGCACAACATCTTTTGTCCTACCATCCCGCTACGAACGGGGCCACTTAAGGAACTTATGGAGATTAAGGTAACAATTCATCGGATCCCAACAAACACAACACCAATTACATCATATGGATCTCAATCATGTAGGGAAGCTCATGAGAACATTGTATTGAGGATCTAGGGTGAGAGAATACCACATAGCTACTGCCAAGAACCCGTAGTCCAAGGAGGAACTACTCAAGAAGCATCATGGGGGAAGGGGAGTCGATGAAGATGCCCCCCGGGGCCAAGGCCCTCCCCAGCAGGGTGCCGGAGCAGGATCCTGGTGACCCCCGAAGCTAGTTTTCGATGACGGCGGAGATCGGAATCGCTTCTGGAAAAAGTACTTCAATATTAGGGATTTCCTCCTCGGGGGTAAAAATAGGGGCCAAAGGGGCGCCGAGTGGGGACACCAGGCAGCCAGGAGGGTGCCTGGCGCGACCTAGGGCTGGGCCACGCCATGGACCCTTCTGGAGTCCTGGTGGTGGCCCTCCCTTCCTTCCTTGGTGTTTCCGGAGGCTTCCGGGACGCTGATTTTTTATATAATTTTTCCGGAATTTTTGGAGCACTTTTAATGGACGGAAAACCTGAAATACAAAAACCGCAGAAAACAGGAACTGGCAACTGGGTGCACTGAGTTAATAGGTTAGTCCAAATATGCTCAAAAGTGTATGAAAGTTCAAGCAAAACATGGCAAAGTCACACAAAACATGCATGGAGCAAGCAAAAATTATAGATACGTTCGGGACGTATCATGATGTTATAACTCCTATATTTAGTGATTATAAAGGTACCTATGACATAAGGAGAAATTATCCTTATGAAACTTGCCATAATCATGGAGGGAATTACTCCCTTGTTGAACACCATCTTCCTAATACACAATTAATCTATAGTGTTCAAGTTGTTTATGATAGTCCTACTCCCACTATTACCAATGAGAAAGATTATGCTTATGTGGAGAGTAAGAGTACCCTTTTGCATGTGGATCATGGTAACAATGCTTTATGTGATACTTATATTGTGAGTTTATTCATGATCCCACTTAAAATTATTATGAGAGGGGAACATATGGTTATAGATATTTCAATAATATCAAGTTCCCTCTCTTTATGTTGAAGGTTTTGAAGTTGCACTTATTTTGGCTTCCTATGCTAATATCTTTATGCTTCCATGAGTTATTTATCTACAAGATCCCTTTGCATAGGAAGCATGTTAGACTTAAATGTGTTTGTTATTTGCTTCTTGATGCTCTCTTTTGTTCTTCAACTCTTATTCCTTATTCCTATGAGAGCATCATTAAAATCTTAAGCCTATCTTTATGGCTATAAAGAAAGAGCTCTAGGGAGACAACCCTTGTTATCTTTAGTTTGAGTTTTTTTACTTTCAGTTTTTAGTGGTCTTGATGATTGTTACTACTGTAGCAACATCATTGTATCTTTATTTTCAATCTTTGTGCCAAGTCTAGCCTCCGATTGCAAGAAAGTTAAAATTTTGTGACATGCTGTCCAGAAAACAGATTCTGTCCTTGGACGGAAAAATAAGCCTAAAATCACCAGATCATCTTTTTGATCTGAATTTTTTTGACAGCATGATCCATACAATTGGCTTTCGAGGGTCTGTTCTGAGTTTTTTTATTCGAGTTGCAGAAGTACCCCTAATAAATTCTTTACTACCTGCTGTTCTATTTTTCACAGATTCTGCCACGTTTTGTCTCTCCTAACTTTTGCAAACCTTAAGCTTGCTTTTTCTTTGCAAAAAACTTTTGGCAATCTTGAGAAACAGTAGCTCTTCAAGAATATCTTTATATCCAGTGCGAAAAATTATTTATTAAGGGTGCTAACTTCTCTAATCAGCTTATGATGAGTTATGTATGAAGGGAGTTTTCAAGTGTGCGATGGAAGATGATGAAAGAAGATTCGGGAGTGTCAAGCGCTCAATCTTGGGGATGCCCCCATGCATACCCAACAAATATTCAAGGAGAATCAAGCGTCTAAGCTTGGGGATGCCCCCGTGCATCCCCTTCTCCATCAACAATCATCAGTTCGTCCTTCGTCTCACTATATTTTTATCACTTCATGCGTTATGTGCTATGCTTGGAGTGTCTCGCTCTTAGGTTTTATTTTTAGTTTTATTTAGCTTTTCTTTCTGTTCATAAAAATTTAGATCCCTTCTTACTTTTTGTGGGAGAGAAACACGCTCCGTTTTGAACTAGAACTCCTCATAGGATTTGCATGATTATTTCCTTAGCTGTGAGCTGTTCTTTTTCTTTTCTTAGCTGCTACCCTGTTTAGTTGTAGTGCTTTAGTTTTCTTCTAGAGATTTTCTTGTCTCAGATTGAACTTTCTATAGGTTGCATGTTTTATCTTGTTAGAGAGTTTGCCTGTTGCACTGAGTTATGTGTCTTGAATAGAAAGTAGGTAGTTGAAGTTGCTATTCTCTTTATAGTAGTAACTTGCAATAGTTTTGAGGTATTGACTAGAGTAATGTTTGAACTTTCGGTGTCAAGAGCTCGAGCCAATTAGTGATAGATGTCGTATTTTGGGCAATCCGTGTGATTTTCGAAAATGAAAACCCCTGTTGAGAACTCTAGCTACTAGATGGATCACTAACCTCTGGAGGGTTCGAATATTAGAGTACATTCACGTACCATGAGTCGAGGATGCGCAAGGATAACCAAACCCCCATACACTCCTCCTCGGGGTACTTGTCTCTTTGTGAACCTTCTGATTAGGTTGAGAGTTACCGATAATAAGTGCATGAGTTCTTCGGACTAATGTGAGTATTCGAAAGTTGTCACTTCCACCACCCATATTTTTCTAGCCTCTTCGGTACCGTGCATTGCCCTTTCTCACCTCGAGAGTTGGCGCATACTTAGCCGGTGCATCCAAACCCTTGGCATGATACGCTCTGTCATCATAAGCCTCCTTATATCTTTCCTCAAAACAACCACCATACCTACCTACAAGGCATTTCCATAGACTTTCCGAGATACATTGCCATGCAACATCCATCTTCTCATGACTTGATATTCATGTCATACATGCTACTTGCTTGATCGATGAGCCGCATGCTAGTTGGCTCTTCCCTAATAATTGCTACATGACGCGCTAGTATCATTGCATATCCTGCTACACCGGGAGAGGCATACATTTGCATCATGATAGTTACATCTTCTTTATGTGAGTACTTTTGTAAAGTGTGAAAGATCTTCTATACTCTTGTAATATATAGAGTGTTTCCCCTAAAGTGAGAAAAATATCCCAAAGAGGAAAAAATCAAAAGATCCAAAGAGGACAAATGAGAGTTAAATAGAAAGAGCCATTGAGGCCACCAAAAAAAATACAAAAAAATAGAAAAAAGAGAAAAAGGAAAATAAAAAGAGAGAAGGGGGCACACTACTATTCCTTTTGAGAGATCCACACTAGTACTTCATACTTTATCCCTTGTACTCCATAGAGATCATCATCATGCAATGATGAGCCTCCTCAAAAGAGCTCTAGGTCTTCATGAGCAAGCAAGTTAGATGCACCCCCAATAGTTCCCTTGGAGAGCTTTTAGCTCACATGTGCATCCGTTGCATGGCAATCCCTACTCCTCACATCATATCTATCATATGGCCTTCTCTCGCCTATGATTGTCCTCATTGATGTGAGCCTTTCACACCTTTTTGTCTTCCTCCTCCACCTTCTTTCCGTTTCGCCTTTTAGGTGTCAACTTTCTTGATCACGCTCATCCATTGCATGAGTGCTCAAAATATCAAAAGGGAGTGGATCAGTTTGACTTGTACCTGACTAGTGGTCTGGGGACGAGTCCAGATAAGAATCCAAAGAAGACTAAGTGTGAAACTTTAGTAGATAGTTGTTCTCAACAACCTTTTTTTCTCTCTTTTTCCCAGTCCCCTGCTTGCACGCAAACACCATCTGGAGACATTCGAGTCACGGACAGCGAGAGCTCTTGCACCTTTTGTTCTTTTGTTGCTTGTGTCAATGCTAATATAGACTCTTTCTTGTTAAGACTTGATTTGAATTTCATGCTTTGATTGCTTTACTTAAAAGTCCTTATATCGTTGTGTGGCATGTCACCACAGAAATTATGCTTGTTATCATTTACCTACTCGAGGAGGAGAAGGAATTAAGCCTGGGGATGTTGATACGTCCCAAACGTATCTATAATTTCTGCTTGCTCCATGCATGTTTTGTGTGACTTTGCCATGTTTTGCTTGAACTTTCATACACTTTTGAGCATATTTGGACTAACCTATTAACTCAGTGCACCCAGTTGGCAGTTCCTGTTTTCTGCTGTTTTTGTATTTCAGGTTTTCCGGCCATTAAAAGTGCTCCAAAAATTCCAGAAAAATTATATAAAAAATCAGCGTCCCGGAAGCTTCCGGAATCACCAAGGAAGGAGGGGAGGGCCACCAAAGGGACTCCAGAAGGGTCCCTGGCACGGCCCCACCCTAGGCCGCGCCGGGCACCCTCCTGGCTGCCCTGTGCCCCCCTGGTGCCCCCCTTTGGCCCTATTTTTACCCCTCTGAAGGAAACCCTGATTCCGGACCCCTTTTCTCCAGAAGCAATTTCGATCTCCGCCGCCATCGCCATCAAGTTTCGGGGGGACAGAATTCCTGTGCCGGCACCCTTCCGGGACGGGGAAGTGCCCCCGGATTCATCTCCATCGACGTTGCTTCCTCCATCCATGAAGAGGGAGTAGTTCTACCTCGGGGCTGAGGTTTCTACCAGTAGCTATGTGTTCTTCTCTCTCTCCCATGATGTGATCTTCGTTGTGATCGTAGGCTATGTTAATCTAGGGTGATCCCATGATATTTCCCCTTCCTCTATGTATTGGATTGATATACTCAATTGATCTTATCTAGTATAATCCCCGAGACCAAGGTGACAACGGTCTATTGGACATGGGTTAGAAGAATATTTTCATGAGTGATTTCCTCTTTTGTGTGTTGATTGAAGATTGAGAGTCTCTTGGTGCTTGTCTTTGACTATCCTTGAGATATGTTGTGGTGATTGTGGTACTCTCTTTGGATGGCCACGGTGACATTGGGAAATCCATAGATTGAGAACTACGAACTCTGAGGTGTGCTCTTGTAGCCCTACATAATTCTCGTCTTCTCTTGACCACAAAGGAATGACCTCCGAGTGCGTCTCCATTGCATGTTTTATGGGAAATATCATGTGATTAGACTATGTTAATGTTGTTGAGAGTTGCCACTAGTGAAAGTATGAAGCCTAGGCCTTGTTTCCACCATTGTTACACCGTTTGTGATCACTTTTGTCACATGTTTGCTTGCTGCACTTTTTATTACAGATTTATATTACCTTGTTTTGCCACACCTATCACCCATATTTTACCATCTCTTCGCCGAACTAGTGCACCTATACAACTCCTAGTTGTAATAGGTGTGTTGGGGACACAAGAGACTTCTTGTATCTTAATTGCAGGGTTGCTTGAGAGAGACCATCTTCAACCTTTACTTCCCTGAGTTCGATAAACCTTAGGTCATCCACTTGAGGGAAATTGTTGCTGTCCTACAAACCTCTGCGCTTGGAGGCCCAACATAGTCTACAAGATTAGAAGCGTGTGTAGACATCACACTCCACCTTATAAAGAGGTGCTTCTCTCCGGAAACTAGCGGGGTGGTACTAAACTTTTGCACCACACACACCTCCAAAATTCTGCCATTGCACATGGGCCAATTTGAGATTTCTCAGGCTTGTTTATATGGTCTGCCCACTAATGGGCCCAATATTCTAACACCCGCTTCCTTGGAGATACGGTGTTCAAGTCCACCTTCATAATCTTCATTTGCTTCGTCATCACGGCAAGCTTCACTTGCTTCTCTTTGATCTCAAGTTTCTTCTTTTGAATCTCGAGATATGCCTTCATTTTCTCTTCTTTCTTTATGCGCTTCTTATCTTCTCTCGCCATCTTGCTCGTGGCTAAACCTTGCAAGGTTTCTTGCAAAGCAAGTGTTGCCGCGTCTTCGAGTTTAGAGTTTTTTTGCCCTCTTGGCCTCTTCTCTGGGTCACCATGATCAACCATAGTGGACGGGCCTTCATTCTTATTTTGGGAAGCATATTGCTCCCTAAACTTTGGCAACTTGCTAATGATGTTCCAACAATGGGTGAGGGTGAATGACTTGTTTCCATATTGAACTTTCAATAATTCCAAAGCTTTGAAAGCCTACAAACAGTGAGCATAGACAATTTAATGCGACGTGCGCGCTATGGGAGAAATTTAATGCACTGGGCGCTGCAGTGCAGCAATTTAATGCGCTGGGCGCACCCAGAGCGCGCGCTAGGCGCTGCTGTGCAACAATTTAATGCGCTGGGTGCGCCCAGCGCGCGCTGCAGTACATGTAATAAAGGCAGTAGGTGATCATACCATGTCGCCGACGCCGAGGCCACTGACGGGATGGTTTTCGATTGTCTCGAGGGTGGCGCAAAACTTGTTGCACTCTAGTTGAATTAACCCCTATCTTTTCTTGATCGATTCCTCCGTCCGGTTGCTATCCATTTGATATGGAGGAAACATCTTGCGCTCGTGGAAGTATGCATAGATGCGGCGCCAAAAGACTGAGCCTTTTTTCTCCGCGCCGGTCTTGCGGTCTTGGCCAACATCCCTCCAAGCATGACAAATGAGCTCATCTTCTTTGATCGTGAACGCCTTGGTGCGAATGCTTTGGCCCCTCTTTTTTTGCGCTCTTGCTTGTTGGGTGAGATCGTCCATGAATGACAATGGCCCTCTCCAATGTCAAGACCATCATCGGTGCGGCATTCTTCTCCAGCGCCGGGTCCATGCATGACACCGTCGTCGTCCACAAAGTAGTCCACATCTGCGTCCGTGCCCGCCATGTCCTCATCTTGCTAGAAGGCGCGGTCGTCCAGATCGACGCCGCGCCCTTCAAAGATGAGATTGTCCATGAGCATGGCAGTGTATGTGCTGATTACGCAGTCCTAGGGCGCTTCCTCGAGCTCTTCGGGCCCTTGCATTTCATCGAATAGTTTGCGGGGAGGTGGCAAACTGTCGGTGGAAAACTCCCTCAGACGCTTTCTCCCCGCCATGGAGCCACCACCCTCTTCCCAAACGGGCTCAGCATTGAGATCGACGTCACCGGCGTGGTCGCTGATGTACGCGGGCGCTGGGATGATCCCGTGCCGCTCTTGACAGCAACAGACGAGCCCGCGGCCATGGCAGCAGCGGCCGCGACCACGATTGCGGGGTCGCGCACGTATCCCGCCATGTATAGAGCTCGCGCCGCCGCTTTTTGCGCGATGGCCTCATTCTCGCGCGCCATGGCTTCCACCTTGGCTTGCGTGGCCATGGATTTCGCGGCAGCCTCGGCTTTGGCGGCGGCGGCGGCTTTACGGCGGTTGGCTCTTTTGGCCGATTGCAAGTCCCTGTCCTGCGCCGCCTCCGCCTCCATCAACTCCTTCTTTGGTTTCTTCAGTTTCTTCAGGCGCTTCGGGTCGAATGGCGCGGTCTCATGCTTGGCTCTGGCAGGGCGCAGCCAGCTGCGCCGCCGCTGAGATTTGGCTCGGTCTCCATGAAAGGGCGCGAGAAGCTTTGGAGAGAATGGAGGGAAATGTGGCGCTCTGTGTGACCGACGAGTAGGCCAGTGGAGGACAAGGGTGGGCACTCGCACCCGTCCGCGCGTGTCCACGCCGACGCAAATCAGCCCCATTTTTGGGCCGGGAATGGGTTAGAACGGACGCGAAAACGAACGGGCGTATGTTTGCGCTGCCGCGTTGGGCCAAGTTTTCTGTCCGTGCCGACCCAAACGTACTAAATCGGACAGAAAACAGACAAATGCGTCGGCGCGTTGGAGTTTCCCTAATGATAATAGAGAAAGGATCGTGAGGGCATTTTCACCCCTCGTTCCTAAAATGGATACCGCAAATGCCCGCAGATCGGATCAGTTTGATCCGTCGATTCACGACCAATGATGCGAGAGTAGGTCATTCAACCTAGGTTGTATTTGATCACCAACAGTTTAATCAAAATACATTAAATTCGTACATATTTAAATAAAATTCATTCAAATTCATTATATATAATTAAAATAGTTTAAACATAAATTCAATTGAAATTTATGTTTATTTGTCTCCCTTAAAATCACATAAATGGTCGATCAGATTGTTATGAGCTGCTCATGAGTTGCATGATATCAAATTTGTTGATGTATTTGCACAAACTCGTTAAATGTGGAAGGATTCTAAGGTGGAAGTTTATTAGGATCATCAATGACATCACCATCATCTCTCCATCAACAAACCATGATTCACCCATCCATGTGTGAGTAATTTACCATTGTAGACAAAGGGGTAGTAGGGATTGGATAAGATTGATCATGTAATAGTTTGTTAGATTGTTGGGGCATATTTCCTAGCATTCCTATTGTGTTTATCATCTTTGCTGCATCTTGTTGATCTTAATGCTTGACACTAAGGCCCGAGCGCCATGATTTCAGATCTAAACTTGTTATATTTTCATGAGTATATTAATGTTCTTGATCTTATCTACAAGTTGTATGCATCTATTATAGTCCGAAACCGGCGACCCCAGTGGTGACATCTTGGGATATCAAAGTGGATGGGTTATTATTTGAGGAGTTCATGTATCCATAGAGTGTTAATACTTTGTTCTAGTACCTTGTGAAAGTACTACTTAATTACCATAAGTTCCATGTTTGAACCCACAACAACAGGATGGTTGGACAAAAGATGTTGTGCAAGTTTTTATGTCAAACACATAGAACTATCTTTGGGATACATGCCTAATGTTTGATATGTGATTGGTTTCTCATTTACTTTCTATGTGTTGTGCCCCCATGTTATGTCTACTACATGATCTATCTTATCAATGCAACGCCCAATCATCCATCACTAAGCCAATAGTGTTTTAATCTTGCGTGTTACTAGTTGTTTTTCTTGTTGCTTATCAGGTGTGGTTGAATATACAACTCAACTGCTAAGGCTTATAAATATTATTTGGATCCCCTTGCGTTGAATCAATAAATTGGTTCCCCCCCCAAAAAAAAAGAATCAATAAATTGGGTTATACTACCCGTGAAGACTGTTGCTGACGAGGGGGTGTCCCCATAACTCCTGCGGATGAGGATACCTGGTGCGTGTCAAGACAGAAGGCCCGCTGGAAGCTTCGACCAGCCCACGACTGGCCGAGTCGAAGCACCAACGTAGGAGTCCTTGGCATTACGGAAACCGCGACTTGGCGTCCAAGGCTAAAGCTAGATTAGGCAACTGCTTCTGTAAACCTGGACGGACTCCTTGCGACCCAACCTAGTATATAAAGGCTGGGAGAGGGGACGTCTAGGGCATCCAATCTCATAGAAACACCTCCGATCCCAAGCGATCTCGCCTTGACCGCCATTGTAATCGCCTCTATCATAATACAAAAGAGCAGGAAGTAAGGGTTTCACCAATCGAGGGCCCTGAACCTGGGTAAATCCCTGACTCATGTTAGGTGACGAGTATCGCCAACCTCCACCTCCTCTCTACGATCTAAACCCAGGTACCTTACCATGGGTTTTGCCGAGACTGATCCTCGTCAATTAGCGCCGACCGTGGGGAAGAAGCAGGTTGGAATCACGATCTCGGCGGTTCCGTCATCGGCAACCAACTACTCGACAGCTCGAGCAAGATCCGACCCACTCGAAAAGCTCAAGTTCATTGCGAGCCTCTCTGTACCGCCACCAAGCACACTCGATCAACGATTGGGCCAAGATCAGTTTGTCGGCGACTACCAAAGCTGCACCCAACGAAGAAGGATCCGTCGACTCAAATGAAGATCCCAATTCGCGGTCACAGAACCAGCAATGGAGCCAGATCAGATGAAGGAATTTCACATTGAAATTTCGCTCTAACAACCACCAACCGCCACGACAGCCCATGTCACTAGCCGAGCAGCCGCAGTAACTCGCGGCAGGGACTCATCCACCCGTCCCGGCGAATACTATGACCCCTAAAAAAGGCCAGACGAATTTGCTAAAATGATCCAAAACTACTCGATCAATGACGGAATCGAGCTCAATCCAAGGTTTCACTCCCGTTCTAAATATCACTCGCGGACATATCGTTTCGCAAGAATAAGAAGACATGACGGCTTGAACAGTATCACACCCAAAGAGCAGCTGGACGGACGTTGCACAATTCACTGTTTCGAAGACGACTGGGGACGGCTCAGAGCACGCCACGCTCTCACGAGCTGCCGCTTGTTCATCGAACTCTCTGAGAGGCTAAGAGAAGAGAAGCAGCGTAAATCCAAACGAGCCCGAGAAACTGCGCAGCCAACAACGCCTAACACAAAAGTGCAGTATCCATCGTCCCACAGACGAGTGTGCATGATCCAAGAAGGACGACCCTCAAAGACGAAGCAAGAGGTGAACACTCTACAAGCCCGAACAACCTACCTCAAGCTCAAGTGCCAGGACCCGCCGGGGTCATCACAGTCAGCGGAAACTTCATCGAGTCAGATCAATGCGATCAACATTTCCATCAAGTTTTCGACACATTCGGAGCACAACAAGAACTCAAAGAAATAGCAATGGTGGTAGACATGAGCATCTTTCCACTAGCCAGTAGAAGTGAAATAAAGGAAATCACTCGCGACTTCAGCTTCGGCAGTGACACCGTCAACCACCAAGTACACCCGACGGACCCGGACAAGACGATTTGAATTTATGCTCACCTACTAGAAGAACAAGCAACAACCCTCTTGGCTTTCCTCCGTGAGGAGTGGAAAATCTTTGCCTGGTGTCCGGCCGACATGCCCGGAATACCGTGAGAATTTGCAGAGCACGCACTTCAAATCTACCCAAACACCAAACCAGTAAAGAAAGCACTGTGCAGATTCTCCGAGCCAAAACGCAGAGCCATTGGAGAAGAAGTCAATCGACTACTCGACACACAATTCATCCAGGAAACAAAGAAGTCCACTTCGGTCGCAAACCCTGTCCTTGTTCCCAATAAAGATACCGACGTACTGCGCATGTGAGTCGACTACGGACCCATCAACAAGCACTGCTCAAAGGACCACTTTCCTCTCCCAAGGATTGACCAAATCATCGACTCCATTGCAAGATGTGATCTCTTGTACTTCCTCGACACTTACTGTTCGGGGAATGACCACCGAGTAGGGTCACCCAGGCGAAACAATCTTTCAAGACGAGGTGCAAGCACAAAAGGGCCATCAGGGGCACCTGGTCCGAGCTAACCAGGCAGGTTCCCGATTGCTCAGTAGAGAACAATCAGAGATCACCTGTGAGTAACCGGCACATGCGCAACCGGCCTGCCCCAAGTAATCGGCCCAGGCGCATCGGGCCCACTCCGAGCTAGCACCAGAAACAAGAGTTGACCAAGGGCCAGGTCGGAGCACCCAGCCCGAGGTCATAAATGATTGATCCCGAGATATCCGCATGGCAGAGAAGACATGTCCCATCGCCGAACTGTCAGGCGCGTGATGTCCCCTCCCACACCGATCTGCCATTACGGACGACAAGACAAAGCCCTGTCCATGTCGTCTATCTATTCATAGAGCTCTCAAGACCTACAAGCTAGAAGATTCTCATGACAAACTAGGCAAGCCACAATTCTACGCCTAGGCAGCCGGCGGGCTGCAGTCGGCGGGTCCCAGCAGGATTCCAGAGGCTTACAGCTGGGTCCATCTCTACTATTTAATTACCTTAGTACCATGGGCTCACACTATAAGAACCCAGGGCACCCCTCCTATGAGAGGGGACGACCTCATTTACTCCATTTCACCTACCAACAGAGCCGCAAGAGAGAGCAAAGCCATTGGCCTCCTTATCCTTCGTCTGATACAGCTCAAGGAGAATTAATTGTAGCTCGAGTTATTGCATCAGTATAGCTCGGCAAAAGTAGGGGTGTTATCTCTACGGAGAGCCCTGAACCTGAGTACATCGTGGTGTCTCACAGTGTTTGTGCCCAGCCCCGCTTCCGGCACCATCGACACTCTCCTCGGATCTTTCCCCCTCTCTTAGCCATCCCCATGGCATCTGTCATTACTAAACGATGACAGTTGGCGCTGATGTGCGAGATGATGATAATGGTTTCTCGCCCTTCGTTGGTTACCCCAAGTGGAAGGTGAGATGTAGGATAGCAGAAAATTTCCCCAATGTAGAGGATAGGGTTTGTCTCCCGTAGGACTCCGGCGATGATAAGTAGGTGTCAGTGGCGCAACTGACTCGGACCTGCACACAACACAAATAACATTGCTCCCAACGAAGTTCAGAGAGGTTGTCAATCTCTCCGGTCTTGTTTTTTACAAAGGATCAAAACACAAGGGATAATGATAATGATAACAACTGAAAGTAAATACTGAAAAGTAAATGAGCGTGTAAACAGTGATGAGAATATGGACCGAGGTCCCGTGATGTTCACTAGTGATGACTCTCTCCCAAAAGACGATAAAACTGCTATGCGAGGTAAACAAATTACAGAAGGGCAATTGACAGGATTATAAACGCACCACAATGCTAACTATGCTACAAAGAAAGGAAGAGGCTCATAAGAATGGGCAGTACGCCAAAATAAGTAGACCGAAATCCATCTGGATCTACTACTAATCATCCACCTTGAGATATCTATCCAGAACATCTCGCTGGTATTAAGTTGCGAGCCCCACCCAAAGTGTAAACCCAAAGCAACAGACAACTGCATTAAAAAGAACTTTGCGCAAAGTAAACAATCCTTGCAACCGCAGTTACAAGAACTGTTGTTTCCCCCCTTGTGGCCACAACACATCCCCTAGACTCATGTTTCTGTCACTCAAGCGTGTCATCAGGGGGCATGTACCCACAATCGAGCATAACGTTCCCTCTTGAAGTTACTACCTACTACTTGGCCAAAGCAATAAACAGCAACGGAGCACATGCAAGAATTACTTAGGAACAAAAATATAAGAGATAAAAACCAAATATATTACTCTATCACAATCTGAACATAATCTCATAATCCATCAGATCCCATCAAACTCAGCATAGCAAAAGAAGAAAGATTACATATGTGCCTCGATCATGTAGGGCAGCTCACGAGGTCTAAACCATGAAGAACAAAGAGGGGAGGAGAACATCACATAGCTACTAATCACGGACCCATGGTGTGACGCCCCCAAAATCAGACCGTGTATAGTAATCATACACGCAAGGTACACGATCGAGATTAGGGACTCACGGTGAGATATCACAACACAACTCTACAAATAAAATAATACAAGCTGTTTAATAGAAGCCAGGGGCCACGAGGGCTCGAATACAACAGCTCGAAAGTACAAAGTTAGCGGAATCAAAAGTATTTGAGTACATACACAAGAATACAAGGTTGCCTTAAGAAGGCTAGCACAAATAACAACAGATCGAAAAGGCGAGGCCTCCTGCCTGGGAACCTCCAAACTACTACTGGTCAACGGGGAACTCGACGTCGTAGAAGGCGTCGGGGGTCTTCATGTTGCGGTGGTCGGCATCAGGGATCTCCTGCTCCTGGACTCCAAGGCTCCAACGTCGACTACAGCGGCCGATCAGGAAAAACATAAAGGGGGAAATAAAGCAAGGGTGAGTATCTAGCATACCCGCGAGTCTTACGTCCGCTACTAAGCATTTATGCATTTGTATCAAATGGAAATGGGAGGCTGTATATAGTGGACTGCAAGGTAGAAATCAGAATAAGGGTAAGAAGCTAGGCCTATCGAAGACTAGCATCTTCTGACGAGTCTTGCAGCACAAGAAGAGAACAACCAACAGTTCATATAAAGCATAAAGTAACAATGAAGCAGAAGTTGCTGAAGCATTGTATAATAGTAAGTTTAATAATTAATAATAATAAATGCCTCCGAGTTCCCTTCCTCGACTTCCCTGCGAGGAAGAAGACCTGGAACCATACAGTTTAATAGTAGTAGTTTGTAGTGGTAAGATCTAGCTTCAGCATAAAGCGTCCTGTTACCATGGACACGGCTATTCGAATAGATTAAACTCCCTGCAGGGGTGCACTACTATTCAGCCTGCACGCTTGGATCTCCAGGGTGGCGGGAACCTTGTTAGGGAACGCTCCACCAAAGCTATCCGACACGCCGGAGCCCATCCTAGGCTCAACAGAGAGGCCATCCGCCGGGCTATATCGTATGTGATTGGGTCTAGGAACCCTCACCCTTCACGCTCCTGCACGGTGCGTGGCTGGCCGGTGAAGCAAAAACAAATCCAAATACAGCGTCCGGACAAAGAAGACACCACTTCTCGGCGCAGGCCGCGGTACTGCTGACGTCTGAAGAGCTTTCGGACAAACTACAACGCAGGGGAGCCCATAACTCCTTATCCCACGCGAAGGTAGTGCGTACAGACCAACTAGCCTCTCCAGTCATCCGCCGAACCATTTAGCATTTTAATTAACCTGTGTGACGACCGTTATCGTTGCCTCAACTTAACTGACCCGCGGACAACGACATCAGTCAGGACCACCAGTACATCGGTGCCTACCCTGTGGTCCCACCAAGTCTTTGCTGTTACCAACAAGGTGAACCGTCTCCTTACCTTATCTCGCGTGTGCTCTTGATAGAGCTTGACTTTTCATGGTTTGGTAACTCTCATGAGATACGACCAGGGGCCAAGCACGCCAGTAACGTCGGTCGTACCCTCCCTGTCGTTCCCGGCGCAATACCGCTCGCGGGAACCGTTGGGTCGCGTGACTCTTACCTTTAAGGACACCATTTGATTCGAGTGCCTACCATTAAGTGAAATCAGGAGGTATCACCCTCGAAGGTACACTTAAAGAGGTTCGACAGAGGCATCAGCGGAATGAACTAAAGAGGTAAACCTCGTATCATCCCGGTGATGCTACGCTACCGAGCCGACGAGAGTGAAATACGAGTTCATTCCACTCGTAAGTCAAACTCGAAGCGACTCGGCAGAGTCTCGCCGTTGTAGGTTCCCTAGGGCGTCTGCATTGATCCGTACCTATTGCAGCTATAATATTTGTATCCGCGTCACTCCCCTGAGTGGCCATGGCCCGCTATCTAGTCCTAGCTAACAAGGCGCAGGGCTCACTGTTGAATAATGCATAATTATAATAGGCAGCATAGGATAAAGGAAGGTACATCAAGGGGCGAAAAAAACAGGCTATGCAATTGAATAGGATTGTAATCTTAGTAGTAGAAGTAACAATTCCTAGTGCATGAAATGTACGGAAAGATAGGTGATATCTGGGGAAGAGAATGGCTCTGCTTTCCTGGAAGCTCGCGGGAGGGGTACGGTCGTCGTCGCAGTAGTCGTACTCGGCAAAGGTGTCGTCGGCGGCAACAATGAGGTCTAACGGAGAATAAAGGGGGGAGAAACAGTAAATATAAAGCAATCATAGCAAACAGATGATTGGCATGACGTATGCAATGTTAACGGTCAGTGCAATGTGTTATGCTCGGAGCGGGAATTCATCCAAGGATGAAATGCCAGTTCCGGGGTAATTACCGGACAGGGTGTCCGGAGGGGGAAGGTACCATGTCGGAGGTGTCGTGGACATCTGACAAGCATATTCATGGTGTATCCATGTTAGTTGATCCATTCCGAACAACTTTCATGTTTAGAATAAATTCATCCGGATAGTTATGCGGTATCGGGCAATCATCGGAAAGACGGTCCGGAGGGGTGTGTGTCGATGATCGTTGTGTTAGGGGGTGTGGTGGGTATACTGATAGCATATTCTTAATCATTATATTTTTCTGATCAATTTTCATGTATAAAGTTTTTCCATCTGATATACGGATTAAAAGATATTGATTTTCCAAGTTTTATTCAATTTAAAAGTATTTTCTGAATTTTATTTATTATTAAAAACAACATTATCCACAACAGTGGGGGGGGGGGGGGTTGACTGAGTCAACACTGACAGATGGGGCCCAGTCAACAGTCTCTGTTGACGTGGTCAATCTGACCAATGGGTCCCACATGTCAGCCTCTGGGTAATAATAAAATCATTTAGTTTAATTAAATAGCACATGGGCCCACATGTCATACACAGGTTATTTAACAAATTCATTTTATTTAATATATTAGCACAGGGGCCCACCTGTAAGTGTCACATGGGAAGGTTACTTCATTTCTTTTAATCTTTATCTAGTTATTAGTGTGCTGGCCCACATGTCATAGGTACAAAAGGGGTTTCCCCACTTAATTAAAAGCAACCATTTAATTAGGGCATTGGGCCCATGTGGCAGTGATGTTAGGGGAGGGAGGCTTAACAGTGGAGTTAGCCCACGGTTACAACCGTGCCCGCTGGTAAGGCAGGACACGGCGAGGCCGCCACTCCGGCGAGCTGGGGCGGAGAGGCCATGGCAGGGAGCGGGGGGGGCTTTGGCAGCGGCTTGGTCGGCACCAGCCGTTGCGGCGCACGACGAGCAGGTGCGACGGGCAGGCGGCCATGGGCGCTAAGGGGCGAGCCCGAGCGCGGCTGGGAGGCGGGCAACAGCAGAGGGGTGCAGCGGCAGGCGACGCGCACTAGGCGTGGCCATGGCGCGTGTTGGCGTGGCGCGGGCGCGGCCAGGCCCAAGGCTGGGCGCGCTGGACGTGCACAAGGCACGACCATGGCGCGGTCCGGCCATGGCGGCCACGGGTAGGGGGGCAAGGTCTTACGGCGGCGGATTCAACGGGGAAGGAGGGGAATCGGTCCGGATGCTCACGGGGAGGGCAGGGGAGAGGTCTTGCTGGCCGGGGAGCTTCACCGAGGACGAATTTTTCCGGAGTAGCGCGGCGGCCGTAGAGAGGAAGACGGACGAATTCGGCGACGCTAGGGCGTCCCAGCCAGATTCCAGGCGCGGGGGGTGACGAGGAAGACGCCGGCGGTCCTCCTCGACGTCGTCGCATGGCTAAGGGAAGCAGTTGGCCGCGACAATGGTGGACGGCGGCGACGTGGTGTTCGGGCTCCTCTCCAGATCGATTGGAGAGGAAGAGGGAAAAGGGGATCGAGCAAATGGGGGGGGGGGGAACTAGGGTTTGCATTGGATTCACGGGGTTCATTTAACCACCCCAGAGCTGCCCTCGATGGTCGCCACGGTGACAGCGGCACGGCCGACCGGGGGATGCCCGCCACGGCTCCCCCTGTGTACAGTAGGTAGGAGACAAGGGAGTGGTGTGGGAGCTGGGCTGGGCTGGGGTAGGTGGGTGGGCTTCTCCCAGTGCGGTAGATAGGGTTTTTGCATTTTTTTATTGTTGTTTTCTTTTCTGTATTTAATTGTTTTAGATACCTTTGTAGTTTTGTAAAATATGTTACATAGTCCATAATTAGTATCGTACATTGCTAGAGTTCCACAAAAAGATTGGGGTTTTTATAAATTCTTTTGCATTTTTGTTTTATTAAAAAGGTATTAAATTCCACTGTTTTGCTAATGTTTGAATTTTTTGATTAATTTTATAGCTTTAATAAATTCCCATACCCACATGGACATGGTCCACTAAATATTGGGCATTTTACAAAAGTGGTTGCAATATTTTTGGATCAAGTTTTATTTCCACTTGTATCTGGAAAAATTATTTGGTTTGAATATGAACAAGCTATGATCAAGGTGATCATCACAACTTAATCAAGGTGACTTGGCATTAGCACAAGGTGATTACTGTAGCGTGACACCCGGGGTGTTACACATGGTCCAAAGGAAACTACTCGCGGCACATCCGGGAATAGTCCATGGTGGAGGGGAAGCTCCCGGAGGTCGATCCTCCCTCCGGCAGGGTGCCGGGAAGGGTCCTGATGATGCTCCCGATCTTGGAAGCGCGGAGGCGGAGGAACAGAGGCGAGATGGCGAAAAAGAGTTATGTCTTCGGAAGTTTCACGTCACGGGAGATATATAGAGGTGAAGGGGGACAGCCAGGGGGCCACCAGGGGTCCAGGAGCCCCCCTGGCGCGGCCAAGCCCTATGCCACGCCAGCTAGCCGCCTAGGGCCCAGATGGGTCCCACCTGGCCCCCCTTCGGGACTCCGGAAGGTTCCTTCACACTTATTTTTTATCTCATTTTCCCGAATTTTTGGAGCACTTTTAATATGGGGGAAAATTGAAATAGAAAAACAGCAGAAAACAGAAACTGGCACTGGGGTGCACTGAGTTAATAGGTTAGTTCAAATATGATCAAAAGTGTATGAAATTGTATCTAGATATAGCAATATCACACGAAACATGCATGGAGCAAGCAGAAATTATTGATACGTTTGGGACGTATCAGGCGCCCACCGTGGGGCAGACCGGGGCGTCAACTGGAGTTTTGATCCGGACGGGGTCATCCTCCTCATCGAGCGCACGCTGCGCGTCCGACCTGGTCTTCAGGCATGAATTTTTCGACTACGTCGTCGACAACGCTTCGCGGTTTGGGATAGGAGAATGATACGTCCAAAATGCATCACTATTTTATATAGTAATTCTTTCCTATTCATTGATATATTTCATGTTATGATGTTATTCTTATGTTGTTTTGGATTGTTTTACACAGTTTGCAACTTTCCGATGCCGAAGCAGCAGACGCAGGATTCAACGGTAAAAAGTGGACGCTGAGTTGCTGAAGCTGAAGACCTCCAAATTACCTGAAAATCGACAGAGTCCATTTTCCAGAAGGTTGACGAGGACACGCAAAACAGGAGCCAGAGGGGGGCCACAGGGTGCCCAGGTGGCCACCTGGCGCGGCTCCCACCTGGGGCGTGCCGGGAGGGCGCCTAGACCCCTGGGGCCACTCCCGGCTCTCCTCTCTGGCCTATATATCACTCGTCACCCAAAACCCCTAAAAGAGGAGGAGTTTCGCGAGTTCTGCCGCTGCTTCGTGGCGGAAACATACAGAGAAGAAAAGACATCTCCGGTGGGAAGATTCCACAGGGGAGAACACCTCCCGAAATGGGAGATCATCGCCATCGTCATCACCATCGTCACATGCATTATCTAGATCATCATCAACATCATCCCCAACATCAGCAGCATCTCCATCTTCATCCCATATCACCTCACAAGTTTAACTTGTGTTGTAATCCGTACTATCTATCATCTCTACTCTATCGGTGTTGATTACTACCGTGTGATGAATGCTATTGAGTTTGATTGGAGAAATATCATTGTGTCCAGATTGTTTATCATCTATTTATCCCCTCTGATCATGATCTCTTTTATGTCTTGTGAGTAGTTACTTTAGCTCTTGAGGACATGGGAGAAGTCTAGTTTCTAGTAGTCATATGATGTTGAAGTAATATGTGTTGTTTGATATTTAAGTTGTGTTGTTATTTTCCTAGTGGTGTTGTGTGAGTTGAACACTCAACACTTCGCCTTATTAAGGACCTAGGGGAATGCATTGTGCATAAAGAATTTACGGTGGGTTGGCGGAGTGACAGAAACCTGAACCCCAGTTTGCACACTTTTGCATAAGGGAAGAATGGATCATCGATCGTATTTCTATGGTTAGGCTTTTGCCTTAATTACTATCTTGTATTTGTGGATTCTTGCAAGATGTTTAATCATAATACTGCACTTATCATAGTCTAGAAGGTGTGCTAGCATAGATCCACCCACTCAACACTTATCAACACAACACATAGTATCGATACGGAGTATGGCGAAAGAACGTGACTATTTCTCCCTTGTGTCCTCAAGAACGCTTTAGCCTTTATAAGTTCAGTTTCCAGTCTTATCCTTTGCTCAAAAGGATCGGGCCACTTTTCGCTCCTTGGTGCCTTTTACTTTGCTTGCTTTTACCTTCTGTTGCTTATACCGAAAACCCCTAAAAAGTTATCTTTCAGTTCCTGCAGTTATTTCTTTGACAAAGTCAATTACCAATACCTTCTGCTCCTCGTTGGGTTCGACACTCTTATTTATCGAAAACGCTACAATCGATCCCCTACAGTTGAGGGTCATCAAGTACTGTTTTCTGGCACCGTTGCCGGGGAGCGTAGCGCTATTAGTAACTGAAGCTGGTAAGAAAGCTTTTATATTTATGTTTTTATTTTTGCTGTTGCTGCTCTTTTTCCTTATGGACACCTCTACTCTTGGTTCGTTGTTTATGGAGAAACGCCCCACAAATGTGGTGGTCACTCCTATCCCTACTGAATTTGTGCCTTACAAAATACCAACTGGTATTATCGATTGTGTCTTTGCTAATCGTTATGCAGGAGACAGTCATCCCAGTGAACACCTGCTATATTTATCACAACTATGTTCATTATTCAAGCTTGCAGGTGTGTCAAGGGATTTTGTTATGAAGAAATTGGTGTATGTATCGCTTATAGATTAAGCTTAAGATTGGTACAAGCTCCTCGATAACTCACATCTACTTAATTGGCAAGAGCTTATGTCTGTCTTTTATACAAAGTTTTATCCTCTTCATGAAATTTATCGAGACAGGAACTACGTGTATAACTTTAGGTCTCATGACGGAGAGATCATCGCTCAGGCTTGGGGGAGACTGAAGTCCCTAATGTTCAAATGTCCTATTCATGAACTCCCCAAAGATATTATACTTACAAATTTTTATGCCAGGCTTTCTCGTCAGGATAAGGAGATGTTGGATGCCTCCTCTAGAGGGGTAATTCAAACAAGGAGCATTGAAGAAAGATGGGATCTCATTGAGAGGATCCAGAAGAATACTGAAGACTGGGAAATCATCAAAGGTATTGAACCGCTATAAATTATGAGCATGATTACATTAAGAGCTATGTGAAAACTGATTACTTTAATACCTTTTGCTCTAAGATTGGTCTTGATTCCCAGCTTACGATTGATTTTTGTAAGAACTTTGCCTCTCACGTTGACTCTTCTAAGGAGGAGAAGGATCAGTATCATAAACCATTTAAAGAATTACCTGTTGATATTGATGTTGCTGACCCTATCCTTCCTGCAGTTTTATATGAAAAGCCCCCTTTTCCTACAAGGATAAGGGATCACTCTTTTGTGACAGGCATAATAAATAAAAGTGAGAGACGAACTGACGAACCGGAGGACCTGATCAAGGTTGATCCTCAAGTTGCGGTGGTTAAATATTTAGTTACTAATGATGTTTCAGATTCCATTATGAATTTTTGTGTTCTTTCAACTAACATTGTCACAGCCAAGAAGAAAAGCCCAATTTCAGGTACACCAGTTGTATCTGTCAAAATAGGAGACCACAATTATTACGGGCCATGCGATTTGGGATCCAGTGCTAGCGCTATTCCCTACTCACTCTATCAGGAGATCATGGGTGAGATTTCACCCTGTGAACTTGAAGAGGTTGATGTTACTATTTATCTAGCAAACAAAGAAACTATCTCTCCCATTGGGATTGTAAGAGATGTTGAAGTCCTATGTGGAAAGGTAAAGTACCCTACCAACTTTCTAGTACTTGGTTCAGTGCAAGATAATTTTTGACCTATTATTTTTGGTAGGCCTTTCCTCAGAACTTGTGGAGCTATAATAGACTGCAAAAAAGGTAAAGTTTCTATTGAATTCAATGGTGAGCCATATGAATTTAACTTTTCTAAATTCTCCAAGCAGCCTCGTGGTACTGATTTACCTAGTCATGATAAAATTATTGAAGATATTTCTTCCATTCCTATTCATCCTAATGATCCTTTGCGGCAATATATGGAAGACCACGAGAATGATATGCATATGCAAGAAAGAAATGAGTTGGACGAAATATTCACAAGACAAACTGCTATCCTGAAGCACAACCTTCCGGTTGAACCTTTAGGAATCCAAGCACAACCTAAAGAAGACCCGGTGTTTGATCTCAAACCACTTCCTGATACGCTCAAATGCGCTTATTTAGATGAAAAGAAAATATATCTTGTTATTATCAATGCTAACCTTTCAGGATTTGAAGAAGAGCGGTTATTGTAGACACTTCGCAGACACCGTGGTGCCCTTGGCTATACCCTTGATGACCTTAAGGGGATTAGTCCATCGATTTGCCAACACACTATCAATCTCGAGCCCGATGCTAAGCCCGTTATTGATAATCAACGACGGCTGAACCCAAGGATGAAGGACGTGGGTAGGACTGAGATTCTCAAGCTTCTAGCCACAGGTATCATCTATCCTATAGCTGATAGTAGGTGGGTAAGTCCAGTTCATTGTGTTCCGAAGAAAGGAGGTATGACTGTTGTTCCTAATGATAAAAATGAACTAATACCTCAAAGAGTTGTTATTGGATATAGGATGTGTATTGATTACAGGAAGTGGAACAAGGCAACCAGGAAAGACCACTACCCACTGCCCTTTATCGATCAGATGCTTGAGAGGTTGTCCAAAAACACCCACTTTTGCTATCTTGATGGGTACTCTGGCTTCTATCAAATTCATGTCAATACTGTCGATCAAGAGAAGACCACTTTCACATGTCCTTATGGTAATTATGCTTACATGTGTATGCCTTTTGGTTTATGCAATGCACCTGCTACTTTTCAGAGATTTATGTCTGCTATTTTTCATGGTTTCTGTGAGGAGATTGTGGAAGTCTTCTGTAAGGCCCGATATGCGGTACTGTTCCAGATCTAGATGTTTCCATCCAGATCCGGGGACGAAGCACATATCGGTCCCACCGCGACATATGACGAAGTCATATGCCCCGGATTTCCAACATGATATCACAACATTATAGATACAAGGATACAACATCTCATACAATCGGCATACAA
Source organism: Bromus sterilis (assembly GCA_950022295.1). Lineage (NCBI taxonomy): Eukaryota > Viridiplantae > Streptophyta > Magnoliopsida > Poales > Poaceae > Bromus > Bromus sterilis. Next base: position 335,947,488 of record OX465596.1, on the reverse strand, counting down.
CTGCCTTAATACAATACAACAACGGAAGATACATGTCTGAGTACAAACTACAATCAAATTCCTAGTGGCAAAAGAAAATCATTGATTCCCATAACCACACGGGTCCATGCCCTCCGCCGGGATCCGCCTAACTAGTCGTCGTCGAGTCTCCACGTGAAACGTCGGTCACCATACCTGTTGTCGATCAAGAACCCTGAAAAGAGTTTGGGGGTAGTATCATGAGTACAGAAGTACTCAGCATCCAACTGTAGTGGTCATCTTACCTAGCAAGGATTTCATCACTCGTCAGTCTAGGACAACTAGTAGTTTACGGTAAGGATGAGGTAAGTGGTGAGATTGCTGCCGCACTAGCATTATGAAGTGGCTAACGATCTAGAGAGGTAAGATAAGAAGCCAAGCATTCGATGAGGAATCGCCTCCAACAAGTCTTGCTATCAACTACTACGCAAACATAACAACTATCATATCCTTGTCCTCCTCTTCGCATCCCGACGAAGAAGAAGAAGTCAAGGCAAAAACACGTTGATCAAGTTATATTAAGATTATCTCAGTTGTTGTTGTCTATGAACAAGGAGTAGGTCTCAAGTCGTCCATAACCGTGGACACGGCTTCTCGAAAAGATTTAACCCTGCAGGGGTGTACCAACTTCCCATTACAAGGCTCCGCACGCACGCCCATCTCTCTCAGTTGCTACCCATCACAGGCAACCATTTTATGATTTAGTTCCGAGAGATCCGGAACGACAGGTCCCTCTAACTAACAACGAACAAATCCGGGTGGCCCCCGGGGAGTCGACACCCAATCCAAAATCCGGCCACGCTCTCGGATCGGACTCTTCCGTATGGATAAGGTCGGGGTTAGCCTCACCTATATAACAGGGGACTTCCCTAGCTCACCAGTGTGGACCAACAAAGGAACACTGTCTCTGCTGGCCCGAGTTGTTTTAAATCCACTGGCTGCAGACTTGTTATGCATGCGGGTTCAAATGGTAAATCAACTTGGGCCACCACTAGAAATGTTTGAAGCTAGGTAGGTAAGAAGAGGGGACCCCATAGTATCCCACATGAGGTTAGGCACGCTCAGTCTTAAAACCAATACCCGGAACTCGGGTTCTAGGTGACTCGAATGGAACAAAGCGTCGGGGCAGGATAGCCTAGACCTTCCATCCTTCGTAGAATATAGTCAATATTATAATAATCATATCATCAATAACAATAATAATAATGTGATATCCCAAACCAAGGAGTAACAGGGGGTAACATCGTAGCGTCCTAAGCATGCATACTAAGCAGGGGCTGAGCAACGAGCAATAGTAACATAGCAGTACAAGGTTTGCTGGGAGGGGACATGGCTGTATCGGTTTGAAAGAGGCTGTAAACATGTGGTAGGATCAAACATTGAACCTATCCTAGACTAGCATGCAAACCGCTGGTTGAAATAGAATGGATCATAAGTAATGTATAGTCCTTGCTTGTTGATAAGTCGGGTTCCGAAGGTGTAGTTGATCGCGAGCTCGCATCGTCTCCGAAGGTACCCGCGGAAGCACACAAGACGGTAAACACTGGAATGCAATCAACGAGCAAGCATCTATTACTACGAAGCAAGCACGAGCAAGCATCAACAAGAAGGCAACACGAGACATCGCACCTACCATCGAGAGCGGTTACTAGCAGGTTAAGTGGAGTACTCGTCACACACGACGATACCGCACATTTAGAGAGGTTCAAGTTGTTTAGCTACAAGTGATCAACCAACGGTTGTTAACATGGAAAGGAACCCAAGCATGGCATGTCACAAAATCATGGAAAAAGGTTAAGCACAAAGTAAACTACCTATACTAGTCAAGTTAAGCGAGGCAACACCCTAAACATGGAATATCACTAAGTGCCCCACGACAATTAAAACATTTGGCACTGTTCTGCCCTAAACCATATTTTAGGTTGGTTAAGAGCATCAAACAATAGCATAAACACAAAGTACAGGAAAAACTAATCAAGTTACATATAAAGAACACTCCAAACGGAGTTACGGTTTAAAAGATACAAGCAAATCAAGTTTGGAACACAATCTGCCAACATCAGGAAGCACACTTTAGAGCATTGCATAAACAGGGTAATGAGTGCAAACATGCTCACAAATGAGATGAAATTAAAGTAGACATGGCAGGGAAGGCATGGCAAAAAGAATCATGCGAAAAGGCATCATGAACAACTAGTTATAGCCCATGCAAAATGCAACAAAACATTACTGGTCTAGGACTTAGTGAAAATCACGAAAACATGGCAGAAACTATTATTTTTATGCTGTATAAACAGGGTTATAACTATATGAAAAAGTGCAGCAAGATGACATAGCAATACATGGGCGTGAAGTAGACATGATGGTGATCAGGTACAAACAAGAATCAAGGTCATAGGCATCATAGATCAAAAGATATTAACCAAACAACATGGCATCGGGACGTTACAGACTTAGAGAAAAAACAGATGTGGCTGTCAAAAACAGTGGCATAGCAACTTTGTAGCTCAATAACTATATGACCAGCAAGCATATCATGACAATGCAATACATAAAATGTAAGTAGACATGATGCTTAACAATATGCAATTGGAATCACTCAATTCCGATAAACGGTTGCGACACACTCGTCGACCGAAGTTGCAACAAAATATAAACAACAACACACTAACAACAGGGTAGCTACTTTGGAGCAAGATACAATCATCATGCATCAAGAAAATATGGCATGTGAATGCATGGAACTGAAGTATAAACAATGCTTAACAGGATGCAACAGTCAATTCCGACGAACGGTTGCGAAGCAATCGTCACCCGAAGTTGCAATAAAATAACAGCTCTAGACAGATTCACAGCAGTTAGCAATTTAACGATCTGGTGCCCTGTTAAACACACAATTACATATTCAAGATGACCTCAAAATAAATAACTTCCTAAAGATGAACTCTAGAGCACACAAATCACAACCAAAAAAAAGAATCACTTCATTTGGACCTACGAGTCAACGGGAATTAACGGTGCAAAACAGGACAACAGGCAAAAATTTCAGGGACTTAGCAAAAATCGTAGGGCGCGAGAGAGAAAAAAAAATGGCACGGGCGTCACCACTGGGCTCGGCCCAATAGGCCGAAGTGGGCGTTGGAGGCGTTGACGGGCCGAAGGGAGGCCGACTGGGCTGCGGTGGGCTGCGCCGGCCCACTAGCAGCGGCGGCGGCGGCCTGCTCGCCCGATCCAGATCGGATAGGGACGAGCTCGACGGCGGCAGCGGCTCCGGCGGCCACGACGGCAAGGAGCAGCGGCGCGGGCTCGGGTGAGGCGTCCTGGCTCGGCACGACGGCGGTCCAGCAGGGACGGCGGCCAAGGCTGGCTGGGGTGAGCTCAGGCGACGGAGGTGGAGCTCCTCGGCCGCGGTTCCATGGCGAACGCAGTGAGCTTCCGGCTGCCTACGGCGACCTGTGAGGAGGAGAGGGAGGAGGTGAGGCAGAGGAGAAGGGAGAGAAGAGGAGGCGCGACGAGGGGCGGCTCACAGCGGCATGGCGGCGCGTCTCGCCGGAGACCGGAGGCGAGGGCGGCTCACGGCGTCTCCACGGGAGGAGGCGGCTCGCTGCGTCTCCACGGGAGGAGGCGGCGAGGCGGACCCAGATCGGGCCCGGCGGCGGCGGTTGCGGGCCCATGCGGCCCGAGTGGGCTGGAGCTGCTGTGGGAGACTGGGGATGCGATCTGGACTGTTGGATCTCAGATCTGACGGTCCAGATTATTGGGAGAGCTAGGTTTTCAGATTTGGAGGGGCTAGGGGGCAGAATTTGGGCAAAATGGAGGGGGGTGGCTACAATCTTGTGCTATGGAAACCCTAGAAATGGTTGGGAGAGTGGTGGTCTTTATATAGCCCAGGTGGCTGGCAGTTTGCAAAAACATCCTCGGTTTTTCTCGCGCGCACGCGGTGTTTACACTTCTGACCGCCGGGGGTCCGCAGGACCTCCGATTCGGGTAAAACCTCGAACTGCGCGATCAGCGCATCGAACCGGCGGCGTTCACCTCGCGCGGGAACCGTTCCATGAACACTTTTCAACGGTCTATAAAAATATATCATTTACTTATTAAACGGGGTTTTCGTTCCGTTGGCTGCGGCTGGTCTCGTGCGGTTTTGGCGACGGTGATCGGGCGAAACCCGGTGTCCCAAAGGTCGAGTGTCAGGATGGCAAGGGTCGGTTGTAACAGCCCAGTTTTCACAAAAATTAAATTTTTTTTTCGGCGTGAATTGTTGATTGTCTGATATGCTTGCTGGTCATATAGTTTTTGAGCTCGAAAGTTGCTATGCTGTTGTTTTAACAGCCACCTCTGTTTTTCTCTAAGTCGGTAACGTTATGATGCCATGTTGCATGCTTAATATCTTTTGATCTATGATGCCTTTTTGCATGATTCTTTTTGCCATGCCTTCCTTGTCATGTCTACTTTAGTTTCATGTCATTTGTGAGCATGTTTGCATTGATTGTCCTGTTTATGCATTGCTCTAAAGTGTGCTTCGTGATGTTGGCAGATTGTGCCCGTAACTTGTTTTGCTTATATCTTTTTAACCGTAACTCCGTTTGGGGTGTTCTTTATATGTAACTTGATTAGTTTTTCATGTACTTTGTTTTTACGCTATTGTTTGCTGCTGTTAACCAACCTAAAATATGGTTTAGGACAGAACAGTACCAAATATTTTAATTATCGTGCGGCACTTAGTGTTATGCCATGTTTAGGATGTGCCTCACTTAAATTGACTAGCATAGATAGTTACTTTGTGCTTCACCTCTTGAAATGTTTGTGTGCTATGCCATGCTTGCTTGAGTTGCCATGTTAATAACCGTTGGTTGATCACCTGTAGCTAAACAACTTGAACCACCGTAAACGTGCGGTATTTGTCGTGTGTGACCGATACCCCACTTAAACTGTTAGTAACCGTTCTCGACGATAGATCCGTATCGCGTTGCCGTGTCGTGTGATGTTTTCTTGGTCTTGTGTTGCCTCGTAGTAATAGATGCTTGCTCGTTGATTGCTTTCCAGTGTTTTCCGTCCTGTGTGCTTCCGCGGTTACCTTCGAAGACGATGCGAGCTTGCGATCAACTACACCTTTGGAACCCGACTTATCAACAGGCAAGGACTTTGCATTACTTATGATCCATTCTATTTCAACCAGCGGTTTGCATGCTAGTCTTGGTTAGGTTCGATGTTTGATCTTACCACATGTTTACAACCTCTTTCAAACCGATACAGCCATGTCCCTTCCCAGCAAACCTTGTATTGCTATGTTACTATTACTCATTGCTCAGCCCTTGCTTAGTATGCATGCTTAGGATGCTACGATGTTACCCTGTTACTCCTTGGTTTGGGATATCACATTATTATATTGTTGTTCATGATATGATTATTCTAAATGTTGACTTTATTCGACGAAGGATGGAAGGTCTAGGCTATCCCGCCTCGACGCTTTGTTCCATTCGAGTCACCTAGGATCCGAGTTCTGGGTATTGGTTTTGAGACTGAGCGTGCCTAACCGCGTGTGGGATTTTATGGGGTCCCCTTTTCTTACCTATCTAGCTTCAAACATTTCTAGTGGTGGCCCAAGCTGATTTACCATTTGAAAACCGTGTGTGTGTGTGTCGGGTAGCTCTTGGAAGATATTATTTAAAACAACTTGGGCCAGCGGAGACATGGTTTCTTTGTTGGTCCACCTCAGGGAGCTAGGGGGCTGCCCACATCTGTCTGGGTAGCTAACCCGACCTCGTCCAGACTGTAGAGGCCGAGTCGAGAGCGCGGCCGGCTTTTGTGTTGGATGTCGACTCACCGGGGGCCACCCGGATTTGTGCGTTGTTAGTTAGAGGGACTTGTCGTTCCGGATCTCTTGGGACTAAATCATAAAATGGTTGCCTATCATGGGTAGCAACTGAGAGAGATGGGCGTGCATGCGGAGCCTTGTAATGGGCAGTTGGTACACCCCTGCAGGGTTAAATCTTTTCGAGAAGCCGTGTCCACGGTTATGGACGACTTGAGACCTACTCCTTGTTCATAGACAACAACAATTGAGATAATCATAATATAACTTGATCAATGTGTGTGTGCCTTGACCGCTTCTTCTTCGTCGGGATGCGAAGAGGAGGACAAGGATAGGATAGGTGTTATGATTGCGTAAGTAGTTGATAGCAAGACTTTTTGGAGGCGATTCCTCATCGAATGCTTGGCTTCTTATCTTACTCTCTAGATCGTTAGCCACTTCATAATGCTAGTGCGGCAGCAACCTCACCACTTACCTCTTCCTTACCGTAAACTACTAGTTGTCCTAGAATGACGAGTGATGAAGTCCTTGCTGGGTCAGATGACCACTACAGTTGGATGCTGAGTACCTCTGTACTCATGATACTACCCCCAAACTCTTTTCAGGGTTCTGATCGACAACATGTATGGTGATCAACGTTTCACGTGGAGACTCGACGACGACTAGTTAGGCGGATCCCGGCGGAGGGCCTGGACCCGTGTGGTTATGGGGATCGATGCTTTTCTCTTTGCCATTAGGCATTTGATTGTAGTCTGTACTCAGACATGCATCTTCCGCTGATGTAATGTATTAAGGCAGTTGTATGCCGATTGTATGAGATGTTGTATCCTTGTATCTGTAATGTTGTGATATCATGTTGGAAATCCGGGGCATATGACTTCGTCATATGTCACGGTGGGACCGATATGTGCTTCGTCCCCGGATCTGGATGGAAACATCTAGATCTGGAACAGTACCGCATATCGGGCCTTACATCGGTCTCCGTCCGGTACAAGATAAGAGGGGGAAAAATAATCGCCGATCGATAAATCAGGGATGCAAACACCGCAAACAAATCAGACAATCAAATAATTCACACCGAAAACAATTTTTTTAATTTTTGTGAAATCTGGGCTCTTACATCTTCATGGACGATTTCTCCTTCTATGGAACTTCCTTTGACCAATGTCTCCACAATCTTAATAAAGTTTGGAGAGATGCGAGGACACAAATTTAGTTCTAAACTGGGAAAAGTGCCACTTCATGGTTAACAAAGGGATCATTCTTGGTCACAAGATTTCCGAGAGGGGAATTGAAGTGGTCAAGGCGAAGATCGAAGCTATTGAAAGGATGCCCTATCCAAGGGCCATTAAAGGCATTCATAGTTTTCTCGGTCATGCTGGTTTCTATAGAAGATTTATTAAAGACTTTCTAAGACCTCGAGACCCCTCACTAATCTTCTCCAGAAGGATGTTCCTTTTGTATTTGATGAAGATTGTAAGGAAGCCTTTGAAGTTCTTAAGAAAGCTTTGATAACCGCTCCTATAGTACAACCTCCTGATTGGAAATTGCCCTTTGAAATTTTGTGTGATGCTAGTGATTTTGCTGTTGGAGCTGTTTTAGGACAAAGGGTTGATAAGAAATTAAATGTTATACATTATGCTAGCAAAACCCTTGATAGTGCTCACACGAATTATGCTACTACTGAGAAGGAATTCTTAGCAGTAGTGTTTGTTTGTGATAAGTTTAGACCTTATATTGTTGATTCAAAAGTCATTATTCATACTGACCATGCTGCTCTTAAGTACCTTATGGGGAAGAAGGATGCCAAACCAAGACTCATCCGGTGGGTACTCCTTCTTCAAGAGTTTGATTTACAGATTGTTGCTAGAAAAGGAGCAGATAATCCGGTAGCGGACAATCTTTCAGGAATGGAAGATATACTGCATGACCCCATCCCAAACAACGATAGTTTTCTAGACGAACAACTTGCCATTGTAAAAGTACAATCTCTTTCCGACCCATGGTTTGCAGATTATGCTAATTTTATCGTTGCAAAGTATTTGCCTCCAGGTTTAACATTTCAGAAAAGGAAGAAATTCTTCCATGATTTGAGGCACTACTTTTGGGATGATCCTCATCTTTTCAAAGATGGTCCAGACGGGATCGTGAGAAGATGCATACCGGAGCACGAGAAGAAGGACATTCTTAGACAATGTCACGATAGTCCCTAGGGAGGACATCATGCCGGTGAGAGGACAACATATAAGGTTCTCCAATCAGGTTTTTATTGGCCTACTCTCTTTAAAGATGCTAGAGATTATGTTTTATCTTGTGATAAGTGTCAGAGAGTTGGTAATATTAGTAGGAGGAATGAGATGCATATGAATTTCTCTCTAGTGATTGAGCCCTTTGATTGCTGGGGTTTTGATTTTATGGGTCCTTTTCCTCCCTCACACAAGTACACTCACATTTTAGTAGTTGTTGATTATGTAACCAAGTGGGTTGAAGCAATCCCCACTGAAAGTGCTGATCACAAGACATCTTTGAAAATGCTCAAAGATTTAATTTTCCCTAGGTTTGGTGTGCCTAGGTACCTCATGACTGATGGAGGATCACACTTCACGCATGGAGATTTTTGAAAATCTCTAGCCAAGTACAATGTCAATCATAGAATTGCTTCACCGTACTATTCTCAGACTAGTGGTCAAGTTGAGCTCACCAATAGAGAGATCAAGTTGATCTTGCAAAAGACAGTTAACAGTTCGAGGAAGGACTGGTCAAAGAAGTTAGGAGATGCTTTGTGGGCGTATAGAACTGCTTACAAAAACCACATGGGCATGTCTCCCTATAAGATGGTCTATGGCAAGGCTTGCCACTTGCCATTAGAATTAGAACACAAAGCTTTCTGGGCTATTAGAGAGCTTAATGCTGACCCAAAACTAGTTGGTGAAAAGCATCTCATGAACTTGACTTCTCTAGATGAGTGGAGAAGTGAAGCTTAGGAGAGTGCTAAAATATTTTTAAGGAAAAGGTAAAGAAGTGGCATGATAGAAGGATTCTGAAACGTGAATTTAATGTTGGTGATAAAGTTTTGTTGTTTAGATCTTGTTTCAGGTTTTATCCAGGTAAATTAGTTTCCAGATGGGAAGGGCCATTTCATATCGAAGAAGTTTACCACTCCGGTGCAATCAAGATTAAAAAAATTGATGGCACCAAACCCCAAGTTGTGAATGGGAAAAGACTCAAGCATTACATGGCGGGAGACCCCGTCAATGTGGATGTAAATTTAATACACACAACAACTCATGCAGAATATGTTGCAGCCATGTTTTAGACACCGACAGAAGAAGAATAAGAAAAGGTATGTATTATGGTAAGGAAACATCGCGAACCGCCATAAAAGTTCCATATTACGATTTTCTGCAAAATTAGGAAAATTTGAAGCCTGATTGGAGCCGGAGAGGAGCTCCAGGGGGACCAGGCGCCCCCCCTGGCGCGGCCTACCTCCTGGACGCGTCGGGAGGCCGCCTGGACACCCTGGAGTCCACCTCCGACTCTGCTTTGGCTCGTTGCCTTCCTTCTGCTGCAGAAATTTTTGCTATATATTTGCCCGGATAGTCCCGACACCGTATCTCGTGATTTCATGTGTTTTTTTTTCGAGCTATTTCTTCCAGGAAATCTTTTAGCTAGACGTAGGTGCCATGGCTTCCCCAAGTTTCCCCAAGGACAATTTCGTCGTCAACGTCATCAACCCTAACCTCACTCAGGTGAAGAAGCATCCTCAAACCGTCCGGTTGGAGGACGGTGTTCTTCACCAAGAAGATCTAAAGGAACCTGTTAAGGAGGGGAGCATCGAGGCCAGGCTTGAAGAAGTGGAGCAAGAAGTCTTCAAGTACAAGAAGATGGTTGAGCGTGGTGTTGAAGCCAACTTCGACCTCTAAAACGAGCTAAAGACGTTCTACAAGAAGAAGATGGGGGGGGATGTGGTCAAGCATCACCACAGCAAAAGAAAGAATTGATGAGATCCAAGGGCAGATTTATGATCTGCACAACCAGAACTGTGGGTATGAACTAAAGTTTCTGCGCATGGGTTTAGGTGTTGAAAGCAGGATCTTGGATACTGAAGCTTCTCATGGGACGGGAGAACCTCTTCCATGGAAGCGCTTCGCCAAGGACTACGTGACCAACAGGAACAGGAATGAGGAGTGAAAACTCCTCGGGTAATGGCATACCCTTAGCTTGTTCAAAGCCTGGGGGAGTGCCCGGTATCTTTATCTTTTTCTTAGTCTTTTAGAGTTAAGTAGAGTCGTATCAGGTCTAGGAAAGTTATTATATTAAATAGGTGTTTGCATTGAGGTCTATCACTCCTTTGCGGAGAGTTTGTATCCGTGAGTGTGGAGTCGTCTATGTTGGAATATTAATGACAAGTCTATTGGTTCCTTTGATACACTCGGTATTCTCTTCACGGAATCGGCCTTATATGATGATTCTTATGGGGAGTATGGACCTTATATTAGGTATGGCTTTGAAAACTTTATTTAATTTTGGCAAACATAGCTTTGGTCATAACAACATGCATGTTTTCTCAAGTAGCGACATAGCCAAAACCTTTATGTTATTATGCTTGAAGTGTTATGTTGACAAGGAAGACAACTTGATGTGTTATGCTTACCTTAATGTTTATGCTTTATATGTTTTGCATCTAAGTCATCATCAATTGTCTGTTCTCTCAAAGCCTTTGCTAGCCAAACTCTTTTCCTAGAATATTTCTTCTTGTGCATTCATACCCTGAAACCAATATCTTCCATATGAGTCCACCGTACCTTCCTATTCGTGGTATTTCTCTACGACTCCTAAAAGTATAGAATTTATGTGTTATCCTTAAATGTTCAAAATCTTATGTTTTGTGCCTCTTGTTTAGCTCATGAGGATGTAGTTGGTAATTCATGATCTTCTTAAGTTGGAAAAGTTTTACCCCGGGATTGCATGTCTAATCTGCAAACCCATAATACGAGGAGCAACTAGCATGAGTCGCCCAGCTCGTAAGATAATACAACAAATAAACCCTCCTTCACGCTTGGTCTATGAAAAATCAGAATCTTTGGCAGGATAAACAAAGGATATTAAGGGGAAGCGATCGTCCCCACTTGGGAGACGTTCCTCGAAACTTGTCCATCTTGAGAAGTAATTGAGCTATCTATTTGCATTCGTTGACAAACTATGCACCTCCAAAATTTTGTTTTCATTCTGTTTGATTTAAGGATGCCACATGAGTTTTCCCTGCTAGCCTATAACAAGGCCTATCTTTTACTTTTATGTTGAGTCAGTTTTCCCACTTCCTTCTTTCCTTAAAGAGAACATACACTTGATGTTGATGAGGATGCATCCATATAATGATGCATTAAGTTTTGCCATGCCACCCTTGTTGACATTATCTTTTGATAAGTAAGTTGTTTGCAAAAGCTTATGCCAAGTAAACATCTTCCTTTGTGTTAGCATTTGCACTTCATGACTAATAACATGTTCTTTCAAAGCCTTCAAATTGTTTCATTATAAAGAGAAAGAGCAAAAGTAAAAGTTATTAGTTGTCCTTTGACCAAGTACATGTTTGCCATAATTTGATGAGTTTTCTCAGCCCTACTTTTGATTATAATTGTTATTACTTTCTGATAAGGACCTTATGAGTTGAGGTTGCTATTGAGGATGCTTGAGTTTGGTGAAGAAATCATGATGCTTCTTGTCCGTATTCTATTTATCGACACTTCACTCTCTAAACTTGTGGACAGGATTACCGAGCTCAGTATTCGCTTGGGGACAAGCGAGGTCTAAGCTTGGGGGAGTTGATACGTCCAAAATGCATCACTATTTTATATAGTAATTCTTTCCAATTCATTGATATATTTCATGTTATGATGCTATTCTTATGTTGTTCGGGCTTGTTTTACACAGTTTGAAACTTTCCGATGCAGAAGCAGCAGACACAGGATTCAGCGGTAAAAAGTCGTCGGTGAGTTGCTGAAGCGGAAGACCTCTAAATTACTTGAAAATCGATGGAGGCCATTTTCCAGAAGGTTGACGAGGACACACAAAACAGGAGCCAGAGGGAGGGCCACAGGGTGCCCAGGCGGCCACCTGGCGCGACCCCCACCTGGGGCGCGCCGGGAGGGCGCCTGGAACCCTGGGGCCACTGCAAGATCTCCCCTCTGTCTTATATATCACTCGTCACCCAAAAATCCTAAAATAGGAAGAGTTTCGCGAGTTCCGCCGCCGCTCCGTGGCGGAAACATACAGAGAAGAAAAGACATCTCCGGTAGGTAGATTTCGCCGGTAAGAACACCTCCCGGAAGGGGAGGTCATCGCCATCGTTATCACTATCTTCACGGGCATCATCAAGATCATCATCAACATCATCGCCAACATCAGCACCATCTCCATCTTCATCCCATCTCACCTCACAAGTTTAACTTGTGTTGTAATCCGTACTATCTATCCTCTCTACTATATCGGTGTTGATTACTACCGTGTGATGAATGCTATTGAGTTTTGTTGGATAAATATCATTGTGTCCAAATTGTTTATCATCTATTTATCCCATATGATCATGATCTCTTTTATGTCTTGTGAGTAGTTACTTTAGTTCTTGAGGACATGGGATAAGTCTAGTTGCTAGTAGTTATATGATGTTGAAGTAATATGTGTTGTTTGATATTTAAGTTGTGTTGTTATTTTCCTAGTGGTGTTGTGTGAGTCGAACACTCAATACTTCGCCTTATTAAGGACCTAGGGGAATGCATTGTGCATAAAGAATTTACGGTGGGTTGGCGGAGTGACAGAAACCTGAACCCCAGTTTGCACACTTTTGCACAAGGGAAGAATGGATCATCGATCGTATTTCTATGGTTAGGCTTTTGCCTTAATTACTATCTTGTATTTGTGGATGCTTGCAAGATGTTTAATCATAATAGTGCACTTATCATAGTCTAGAAGGTGTGCTAGCATAGATCCACCCACTCAACACTTATCAACACAACACATAGTATCGATACGGAGTATGGCGAAAGAACGTGACTATTTCTCCCTTGTGTCCTCAAGAACGCTTTAGCCTTTATAAGTTCAGTTGCCAGTCTTATCCTTTGCTCAAAAGGACCGGGCCACTTTTCGCTCCTCGGTGCCTTTTACTTTGCTTGCTTTTACCTTCCAGTTGCTTATACCGAAAACCCCTAAAAAGTTATCTTTTAGTGCCTGCAGTTATTTCTTTGCCAAAGTCACTTACCAATACCTTCTGCTCCTCGTTGGGTTCGACACTCTTATTTATCGAAAACGCTACAATCAATCCCCTATAGTTGGAGGGTCATCAGAGAGCCCTTACCACTAGGCGTCATTCTTCCCATTGGCAGTCATCGCATCTTCATAGCCAAGCTCCCTCACGTATACCCCAGGGAGATACATGTTTTCTCAGGCCTGACGGATCCTCTTCTGACCAGGGCCTGCTCGGCAGTCCAGGGCGGAGAAACCTCGCGCGTCCATGCTGAGGTAATGATGGTGGGAACTACTGCGTCCAGCACCGCAAGTTTGGATCGTAGAGCCAAGGAGGCCGCAGACGCTGCTCCAACATCCGCAAATCTCGCCAGCTTGCGGGATGTGTTATACACACCCGTCAACCTCAACGCCGACCATCTCAGGCATACGCCGAGCTGGAGAAGTGTCGTTTGGTCTTGGCCAAGAAGGCCGAGCATGTGCTTGCAGAGGAATGGCGCCTGGGAGCAATCACTAGGGAGTACAATGTTGTGCACGGCGTCCAACCGCGTGAAGTCGAGCGAGTGATTTTGGAGGATCTCTGAGCTGCAGGCCGAGTAGTCGATAGAGAAATAGCTCGAGCAGTGCAACCGGCAACGTCTGCATTCGTCCAGCGACCAACGTACAACTCTCCGGACAAGAACCTGCGGGCGGCCGAGCAGATTGTGCAGGCGTGTGATGATCTGGAGGGAGATGAGCTACGTCAACAGACGCGCCGGATGCGTGAGCTCCTGTCGGCTGCAAAGAAGCAACAAGCAGCAACTGAGTCGCCGCCCAGACCGGAGGCATCGAGAAGAACTTGTCGCGAGGCTCCGGATGCTAAGCAGCCAATTGCCCTCCGTCAGCACAGGAAGCAAGGTTCGTCTTGTCATGAGAGTCGAGCTCGAAGCCACAGCGAACCGCTGGTTGCAAACAATCGAGCGGAGGAACCAGCTGTGAACAGCCGGCGAAATGATCGACATCCACCTTCGAGACCAGCGATGAGCAATCGGCTCAGAGCTCATCAGATCAGAGAAAATGATGCTCGACATCGCATTGAGAAGCTGGGGAAGGACACCCAAATGAAGGACGGAGCACCGGTCGGACCGGGATGTTTCGGACATCGTATCCAGGCTGCGCAGTTCCCTAAGGGATTCACTCTGCCCAAAGACACCCCAAATACAACGGCACAGTCAAACTAGAGGACTGGCTGACAGTTTACATGACCGCAGTCGGCATCGCTGGCGGCAATCAACGTGCAGCTGTTCGTTATGCTCCTCTGATGCTTCAAGAATAAGATCGATCTTGGCTGAACAGTCTACCCAGCAACAACATAAACTGCTGGCAGGAATTTGAGGACGCATTTGTGCGCAACTTCACTAGGACCTATGAGTGGCCAGGTTTACCTCGGCAGATCACTCTCTGCATACAGGGAAAGGATGAGCCCCTCCATGACTATCTAGCTCAGTGGATAAAGCTCAGGAACTCTTGCGAACGGGTCCATGAGATTCAAGCCATTCAGTACTTAACCGACGGATGATTGGACGGCTCGATGATGAAGCGCAAGTTGCTTTGCAAAGAGATCACGTCCTTGGCCGAGTTCATGAAGATCGCCAATTCGTTTGTCCTCTCCAATTCCGCAATAAGGTCCATCAGGCCTGATGCAAATGACGTCATTGGAGATCAGCAAGCTGGACAATCGGCAAATCCAACACACCATGGGCTTAGTCGGCGAGAGCGACGTGAGAACAACCGCAACAACAACAACACCAACAACAACAGCAATTAGTACAGTAGCCATCTCGGCACTGGAAATAGGAAGGACGAGCAACCGGATGCTCACTATGGCAGTCGGCAGGTGGCTGCAGTACAAGAACACGAGGCACAAGGGTCTGTAGGCGGCAGTCGGAGGATGACGCCCGGGGAAAAACCACAGTGGCCAACTCGGCCCAAGTATACTTTTGAAGACATGCTCGACCAACCGTGCAAGATGCACAGTGGACCTAGCAAACCTGCAACACACACCACTCGGGATTGCAACTGGACGAAGCGCATTGCGCAGGGTGACCAAGGCCTCCCACCACCTTCCCCTCCTCCTCCTCCTCCTTAGAACCGTGCTCCACCTCAAGCTCAGAACCAGTTCCCGTGTCAGGACGCGGCTTATATGATCTTCACCAGCGAGTCAACTGACAAGGGCTGTCGGAGGGCCCGAGCTCAAGAAGTCAATGCTACCATGGCCCCGATTCCCCAATACATGCATTGGTCAGACAAGGCTATCACTTGGGACAGAGAGGACCACCCAAGCATTATGCCAAATCCCGGTAGTTATGCTCTGGTGGTGGATGCACTCGTTACATCGCCAAAGTTCTCGTGCTTATTCTCCCGAGTGCTCATTGATGGTAGAAGCACCATCAACATTTTGTACAGAGAGACCATGATCAAGCTAGGACTCACCGAGCAAGATTTGCAGCCCAGCAGGACCACCTTCCATGACATCATCCCCGGTCTAGCATGCACTCCCATGGGCCGCATTCGGCTAGAAGTCATCTTTGGCACACAGCAGAATTTCCGCCGAGAGCTGATCTGGTTCGAGGTGGCCAATTTGAGCAGCCCATACCACATGCTTTTGGGACTACCCACAATCGCCAAGTTCATGTTGAATGTTTTCCAATCTTATCTCAAGATGAAGCTCCCAGGGTCAAACGGCATCATCACCGTCTGCGGCGACTACAAGAAATCCCTCGAGTGTTCCTCTACCGGTTCCCATTTGGATGATTCCCTCGTTGTGGACGAGGAGAAGCGTCAGCTCGGCAAAGTGGTGGCCATGGCCCAATCTCAGAGCAAAGCACCCCCTTTGGTTGGCAGACCCAAGCGAGCTGAAGATGAGACCACATTCCAGGACACCAAGGACAGCAAGAATATTGCTCTAGATTCCTCCGACCCTAGCACGTTCGTGGTCGTTGGAGATGGACTGAGCAGCAAATAGGAAAGTGAGCTCGTTGAGTTCCTCCGTGAGAACCGGGACATCTTTGCATGGTCTCCACAAGACATGCATGGGGTGCCGAGGGAACTCGCTGAGCACAAGCTTCACATCCGACCAGGATCCAAGCCGGTCAAGCAACCACTTCGACGCTTTTCCGAAGACAAGAGGCGAGGAATCGGCGAAGAGATCTCCAAGCTACTCGCGGCAGGGTTCATCATGGAAGTGTTCTATCCGGACTGGTTAGCGAATCCAGTTCTGGTTATGAAGAAGAATGGGACTTGGCGCATGTGTATCGATTACACTTTCCTGAACAAGGCATGCCCCAAAGATCCATTTGATCTGCCCCATATAGATCAAGTAATTGACTCTACGATCGGTTGCGACCTTTTGTCATTTCTGGATGCCACTGTTGGATATCACCAGATCAAACTGGTTGTTTAAGATCAAATAAAAACTGCTTTTATAACCCCTTTAGGGTCTTATTGCTATATCACTGTGGCATTTGGTCTGAAGAATTGTGGTGCAACCTACCAGCGCACTATGCAGCGTTGTGTGAAATCTCAGCTCGGCAAAAACATCCATGTATATGTGGACGATCTGGTAGTCAAGTCGGTACAAGGCATGACATTGCTAGAAGACCTTAGAGAAACTTTCGCCAATTTGCGCACGTACCCGATAAAGCTCAATCCAGAGAACTGTGTATTCGGTGTTCCAGCCGGCAAACTCTTGGGGTTTCTTGTTTCTGAAAGAGGAATCAAATGCAACCCCGAGAAGATAGCTGCAATCGATAGGATGGTTTAGCCCAAAAATCTCAAGCAAGTACAGAAATTCACCAGATGCTTGGCATCACTCAGCCGATTTCTTAGTCGGTTGGGAGAGAAAGCAATCCCACTATACCAGCTGATGAAGAAAACAGAAAAGTTCACCTGGACCCCGCAAGCGGACGAAGCCTTCAAGGATCTCAAGCGCATGCTCTCTACTGCACTAATCCTAGCTGCACTGATTGAGAAGGAACTGATGATGTTATGCATCACGGCAACCACTTGGGTGATCAACATTGTGATGGTTGTGGAGCGCACCAAAAAGGATAAAGCACAACAAATCCAGAGGCCAGTGTACTATTCCAGTGAAGTTTTATAAACCTCCAAGCAGAACTATCCCCACTATCAGAAGATGTGCTATGGAGTGTACATGGCAGCCAAGAAGTTGAAGCCGTACTTTGAGGCCCATCCGATCACAGTGATCAGCTCGGCACCGCTAGCAGAGATCATAGGCAGCCGAGATGCATCTGTACAAGTGGAAAAATGGGCTATTGATATTGCAAATTATGGCATCAAGTACGAACCACGAATTGCAATCAAATCCCAGGCACTGGACGATTTCTTGGTGGATTGGGATGAGACTCAGTATGAGCCACCCTGCCCCGATCCGGACCACTGGAGGGTGCATTTTGAAGCCTCCAAGAGAAAGAGCGGCCTAGGAACCGGCATTGTCCTCACATCCCCCAAGGGTGATCAGCTGAACTATGTGCTGCAAATCCATTTCCCTGCATCCAACAATGTAGCCGAGTATGAAGAACTTGTGCATGGAATCCTGCTAGCCAAGGAGATCGGCATTAGGAGCATCATATGTTTTGGCGATTCCGATCTGGTGGTGCAACAGTGCACAGGGAACTAGGATGCAAATGATGAAAATATGGCAAGCTATCGATTCCTAGTCCAGTAGCTCAGTGGGTCTTTTGAAGGCTGTGAGTTTCATCCTGTACCCAGAGAAAACAATGAGGCATCAGATGCACTCTCCAAGATAGGAAATTCCATTCCGCCAGGCATATATTTGGAGCACATCAAGAAACCGTCCATCAAGCCTTCACCAGAGTCAGAATCGATTTTCATAGCAGAAGCCGACCTGGAAGTTTTGAAGCAAGAAAAATTGGCACAACTTGTCAAGACGTCCGACCTAAAAGCGCAATCGATAGCACCAGGGGTTGCAGCCTCATCAGAGCCAACGGCACCAGGGGTTGCCGACTGCGGTCCAGGGGCTGATTTCGTCAGCTCGGGGACTGAAATCACAATGCAAGAGGCATCCGGATCTGTTTCTGAAGAAGCAGAGGCATATGTTCCAGTAGTGGCGGCCGTTCTGGTCATAGTGACCGATCCATCTTGGGCACAGCCATTCAGAGACTTCCTGGTGGACGACACCCTACCCCCAGATGAAGTAGAAGCTCGGCAGATACATCACCGACCTGGCGTGTATGCCATCATCAACAACGAGTTGATTCACTGCAGCGCAACCGGAGTCCTTCAGTGTTCTGTGGAAGAAGACAAGGGGCTGTAGTTGCTAAGAGATATCCATCAAGGCGATTGTGGCTACCACGCATCAACAGCAGCAATAGTAGCCAACGTTTTCCGCCACGGGTTTTATTAGCCGACTGCGAGAGAAGCAGCCGAGAACCTGGTGAAGCACTGCAACGGTTGCCAGCGTTTGAAAGCCAAAAGACACCAACCGGTGTCAGCATTCAAGAACAGCCCAATAACCTGGCCATTTGCAGTTTGGGGACTGGACATGATCGGACCATTCAGGCCGGCCAGGGGCGGTTTGACTCATCTTTTGGTCGCAGTCGACAAATTTACCAAGTGGATTGAAGCTCAGCCGATCAAGAAACTAGATGGTCCGACTGCAGTCAGATTCATAGTAGACATTGCAAGCAGATATGGGCTGCCACACAGTATTATCACGTATAATGGCATAAACTTCGCAAAGGGGCACTCACCCGATATGCATATTAGAAGGGAATTCGGCTAGATGTGGCATCGGTTGCTCACCCGCAGTCAAATGGCAAGCAGACAGAGCAAATGGTCTTATATTATCAGGCATCAAGCCTCAATTGGTTGAACCACTAGAGAGAGCACTCGGAGCATGGATTGATGAACTTCCAGCCGTGTTGTTTAGTTTGCGCACCACACCAAACCGTTCAACTAGATTTACTCCATTCTTCCTCGTGTATGGCTCAGAGGCAATCATTCCTTCTGATATTTAGTTCGATTCACCTCGCCATGCCCTGTACAATGAGGCAGAAGCCAAGGAAGCTCGAAAGAACGGCGTCGATCTGGAAGAAGAAGCATGCGTGTTGGCTCTGTCCAGATCGACGATATACCAGCAAAAGTTGCGTCACTCTCACAGCAAGAATATCCGCCCCTCGCTTTTTATGAGGGCGATTTGGTGCTCCGCCGAATTCAGAAGTCGACAGGCCAACAAAAATTGTCCTCTCCTTGGGAAGGTCCATTCGTCGTCAGTCGAGCTCTGAAGAACAACGCATATTACCTCACCAATTGCACGAAGGGAACTCCACATGTGGACACTTCAGGAATGGAAACTGGGCGTCCCTGGAGGCTGGAACGCCGACCTATTATGCCCGTTTTACAGTTGAATGGTACCATTGTATCTTTACTACTTCAAAGTTTATCAGTAAAGTTGGCATGCATCCATGAGATCGCATTTGATTGTCTTATACATGATCCAGTTAAAACAAATCTTTACATTCCGAACCCAAGCCGACTATCGGCCAAACCCACACAGATAGATTTCAAAAAATCACTCAGGGCGATAGCTCGTGGCCGGGCTATTATCTAATCCGGATGCAGACTGCGGGTCGGATATAATATCGTGGAGGGAAGGGTCGGTCATAGCTACTGCTTGAAAGTTCATTTTGAAATATATTGAAGTGGGGCATGGCCGAGTGCAGTACTTTCCGATTTCAATGGGACGGTTCACCCGCAATCGGCTCAGTGCAATCGGCTCAATCATTTGCGTTTTTAAAACCTTTGTGTCAACCACTCAATGCTTGGAAGTACCTACCCTATTCTCTTAAGGACGATTCTTGGATCCGAGCACAAACCGCAGTTCGGCTGTCAGGTCGATGGGAGCACATGGCCTTAAGAGGAAAAAGGCCGAGAAAAAAGCAGCAGGTCCAAAACACAAAGGCGAGCAAGCATAGATTATATGCAAAAAGCAAATAAGTCATCCAAAGTGCAGGGCCGAAGGCCGAATAAGTTTGTTACAGATAAAACACCCCCAGTGGGTGCACTTGCGGTCTAACAAAGTTCATCAAAGTGTGCGGTAAAAAGAGGCAGGCACAGCTGGCCAGGCACTTGGCGTGGTCGACACCGTCTTCTCGCCAGAGGGTGGCACGCCTGCCTCTGGTGGAGGAGCGGTGGCAGGTTGCTCAGGCGCAGTCGGAGGCGTCTATGTGGCAGTTGGGTCCGCTTGCGAAGCGCCAGTCTTGGACCGATCAACCGGATGCTCCTCCGAGGATTTGGAGGATCTCCCGGATCATTCGCCGTCTTCACTGGTCCTCTGGTACAGCGGCAAGCTGGAAGTGGGAGCCGTCCTGTTGGATTGACCTGACCGCGTGGCCTCTGGGCTGCTTCTGGCCAGGCCAACCACTAAGATCAGAGGAATTGGCGCGCCATTAGTATCCAGATAGGGCCGTTATTCAGTATGGTCGAACCAAGTGGACATCTCAGTGGCAAGATAATTTATTTGGGTGTATGCAGCCTCAAGCGCCTCATCAGCTCCCTTGCGCATTCCGCTGAGAACATCCAGATTCAACCGGGGATACCAGCTGGGGGCAGTTTGAAGAGCTGTTTCTGCACCAGCTCCGGCAGCAGAATCCATCATAGCTCGAACACACCGAGGAGCAGCCTTGAGTAACAGCAATAATTGCTCGTTGGTGGCGTTGGGTGCTTCACCATGCTTGGACCATTCCTCGGCGCCCTCTTCTTCATCATCAGTTTGATCGGAATATTTTTCTTCATCAGGTCGGAAGGTAAATGCAGCTTTGGTCTCAGCAGGGGACCAAATATACTTGGCTAGTTTTTGCACTCCCATCTTGTATGCAAAGGCGCATCCCTGGATAATGGGGAGGCGAGTCTGGGTGGCCAGGATGAGCTCGGAGGGACTCCAAGGGGCATTTTCGTTGACCACTGTGCCCGCTTACTAACGAGCTTTCCGGTCATTCATGATAGCATCCTCAGTAGCAACCTGGGAAGCAGGCCAACTCTGTGAGGCAAAGAGAAGGTCGGAAGTCAGCAGAAAGCAATTGGAAGTTAAGAAGAAGGCAGAAAAGGCAAGAATCCTCACTGGCAAGCAGGTCGTCCATCACGTGCATCCCGTCCATAGCGGCAGCAGTCCTCTGTTTGGCAGCGTTCAGCTCCTCCCGGTGTTGTTGGATGGCTGCGGCAAGTTGACCCACTGCAGTATCGTGCTCTTTGCGTAGCATTTCTTCTGGGGCATCTTGGGTGGCAACCACCTTCTCCAGCTTTTCCTTTTGGGCAGCTCTCAAGTTGACCGGCTCCCTTTGCAACCTTTCCGAGCTATTTCTCAGGTCGGTCGCAACAGCGTGCAACCGCTCAAGATCATGTGTCGCAGCACCAAGTTGATCCTCAAATCGGAAACCTGAGATTTTAGGGCATTGTCCGTAGGCAAGGCAGCTGTGGTGGCTAGGGGCACAAAGAGGTTAGAACGGAAAAATCAGTGGCAGAAGGAGGACAGAAGCAACCAAAGAAAAATACCTGTGAGTTCGGCAAGCTTGGCAGCATGTGCCTCCGCATCAAGTTTGGCTCGGGCAAGGAGGTCTTGGCCTGCTGCGTAGCTCTATAGCAACCGGTCGAAGATACCCTGCATGGCCTCATGAATGTGTTGAAACAAAGCAAAAGACGAAGGGTTAGTCACAAATACAAGTCAAATAAGATCCGAGCTGATTGCAAGCAATCAGCCCGAATCTCGGGGACTACACCCGATGGGTGCGCTGGAGCGCACCCAACTGAGGTCAGATCCACCGATCTGAACGGAAAGCATAAAGTAAAAGAAACAAAAGAAAAATAAGATCCGAGCTGATTGCGAGCAATCGACCTGAATCTCGGGGACTACACCTAGTGGGTGCACTGTCGCACACCCAACTGAGAGCTAATCCACCGATCAGAACAAAACTTACAACGAACGAATCCTCGGCGGCGTCGAGCTCGGGGAGGATGATGGTGGGAAGGTCGCGGATCTGGTTGCGCGCCAAAGCTAAGTAGCCATGGGTTGCAGCTGGAGTCCGAGCGACAGCACGAGGGACAACAGCGGCAGAGTCAAAGAGCCCAGCGCTCTGGTAAAACATTTGAAATTGCTCCGCGGAAGGAAGGAGCTGATCTGGAGCGTTGGGCTGAACCACCAATGCAGAGGCTGGATTGATGGCGGCGGAGTCAAACGAAGCTTGGTGCACAGGAGGGGCCACATCCTCCGCAGGCGGAGAAGTGGCCATCTCAGCATCAACCCGATCGCCTCCATCCGAGCTGGTGTTGGGAATGCCCTGATTCAGGTCGTCTGCCCGAGGAGAGGACAGCGTCACCATGGCATCCGGCTGTGGGGAAGCAGTCGGGTTTCGGGGGGCAGTCGGCGAAGTGGTGGAAAAAGTGGTCAGATCGACCGTAGTGGAAGGATTTGGAGGCTGGGAAGAAGCGGAAGCACCACGAGATTTCTTAGCTCGGCGTTCAGCGTTGGCCATGGTGGCTGGAGCTCTCTTGTTAGTGGCCCCGGCCTGCTTGGACACAGCAGAAGCAACAGGGCGGCTAATCGAAGGTATCGCAGGACCAGCGACTCCAGTGTCTAGCTCCTCGCCGCAGGATCGGAAAGTAGAGAAAATATAGGGCACGAAGAGGGCGAAGGAAAACAAGCAAGGATAGGGGGAATTTTCACCCGTCCACTCACGGAGAAAGGACCGGCATCCGGCTACGCAAAGGGGAAACATTCAGCACCACTCCCCTCGGTCCGGGAGCGGCCGATTGCTTCTTAGCAGGCGCCTTTCCAGCTGGTGGTTTCTTGCAGGTGTTCATGGAAGGTTTCCCCTGTCAAGGTCCTGCCGCAGTCGGAGCACCTTGGGTAGAGGTGGTAGCAGAGGAAGACGCACCATCTCGGGTTTGCTTCCCCTTGTTTGTCCACTGGACCTCCGGATGCTCGCCTGCATCAGGCTCGTCAGGTTTCGAAACAATGTCGTCGTCGCTACATTCGGCTTTAAAGCGCTCAAGTGAGTAATCTAACGTACCCCCTTTGTTTTTCCAACTGGCGTCGAGATAGGCCGTCCTGGCCTCGGTCTCGAAATCGGAGGGGGCGATGTAGTCAAGGTCTTCGGGGTCGTCGTTGTGGCGGTCCGGATGATACGTGCCAGGAGCCTGGCCATCTTGCATCACGTCCGACCCAATAAAGAGCTGTGGAAGGAGCCGATCTAAATCAGCAATCGAAACAAGGAAAAGAGTGCAAAAGGGGATTAGCAATCGAAACGGCGCGGTCGACGGCAATGGCCTGAGCAGCAGAGTCGCAGGAGCGGCAGCGGAGAGAGGAGCGCAAGAGCGAGGAAGAGGAGAAGAATGAGGGCGCGGAGGCGAGCCCAATTCCACTTTCCCCCTATTTATGGACGGGAGGAGGCGAGTGGGATCAGATGTGCACTTTGTGACCCCATGTGGCTGTTGACTGCGGCGTGTATTGGGCACTGCGGAGGAGTTAAGGCGTGCGTTGGTCATGGGGCCCGGTGCATTAAATGCTCGTGGTGGAGTCGGTGCGACGTGCGATGGTCAAGTACTTTTCAAAGATAACCGTCGGATTGCATTCGGCCGTGCTTGCGGGCATCTCGGCATGAAGCATCCGGAGAAAGAAAAAGATCGGGTGTGCTTGGCCGAGCTAACAGTTAGCTCGGCAAGAGGCATCTTGAACAATTAATCCTTAGGTCGGCCAGGCGCGTTCAGAGATACTAAGCGATCAGATCAACATGAGGCACTTGATGAGATCTAAGCAAAGACAAGCTAGACAAGACAAGTTCTCCGGGTAAAAACCTGCAAAGGCCCCGCAATCAGCAAATCACGGGACCTCTACAGCTGTACGGGCTACTGTCAGGGGAATGACCCCCAGGTAGGGTCACCTGATACATCCAAAACGTATCTATAATTTCTGCTTGCTCCATGCATGTTTTGTGTGATATTGCTATGATCTAGATACACTTTCATACACTTTTGATCATATTTGGACTAACCTATTAACTCAGTGCACCCCAGTGCCAGTTCCTATTTTCTGCTGTTTTTCTATTTCAGTTTTCCCCCATATAAAAAGTGCCAGAAAAATTCCGGGAAAAATACAGGAAAAATCAGCGTACAAGAAGCTTCGAGAAGAGCCCGGGAGGGGCCAGAGGGGAGCCAGGGGGGCCCAGGCGGCCACCCGGCGCGGCCCCACCCCTGGCCGTGCCAGGGGGGTGCCTGGGGCCCCTGGTCCACCTCTGGCTGCCCCCCTTCTCTTATTTATTCTCCGTCACGGGGAAACTCCGAAGACAGAACCCTATTTCGCAAACTCTCCTCTGTTCCGCCGCCGCCGCGCTTCCGAGATCGGGAGCACCAGAAGACCTCTTCCCGGCACCCTACCGGAGGGAGGATTGACCTCCGGGAGTCTCCTCTCCACCATGGATGCTCCCCGGATGTCTCGTGAGTAGTTTTCCTTGGAAAATGGGTTCGTGATCAGTAGCTATGTGATGTTCTTCTCCCCTCTTTGATCTTCATTGTTTAGACCTCGTGAGCTGCCCTACATGATCGAGGCACCTTTGTAATATTTCTGCTATTGCTATGTTGAGTTTGATGGGATCTGATGGATTATGAGACTATGGTCAGATTGTGATAGAGTAATATATTTGGTTTTTATCTCTTATATTTTTGTTCCTAAGTAATTCTTGCATGTTCTCCGTTGCTGTTTATTGCTTTGGCCAAGTAGTAGGTAGTGACTTCAAGAGGGAACGTTGTGCTAGATTGTGGGTTCATGCCCCCCGATGACATGCTTGAGTGACAGAAACATGAGTCTAGGGGATGTGTTGTTGCCACAAGGGGGAAAACAACGGTGCTTATAACCGCGGTTACAAGGATTGTTTACTTTACGCAAAGTTCTTTTTATTGCAGTTGTCTGTTGCTTTGGGCTTACACTTTGGGTGGGGCTCGCAACTAAATACCAGCGAGATGTTCTGGATAGATATCTCAAGGTGGATGATTAGTAGTAGATGCAGTTGAATTACGGTCTACTTATTTTGGCGTACTGCCCGTGCTTTTGAGCCTCTTCCTTTCTTTTGTAGCATAGTTAGCATTGCGGTGCGTTTATAATCCTGTCAATTGCCCTTCTGTAATTTGTTTACCTCGCATAGCAGTTTTATCGTCTTTTGGGAGAGAGACATCACTAGTGAACATCACGTATCCCGGTCCATATCCTTATTATTATTTCCACGCTATATTTACCTTACAGCTTCTACTTGCTATCATTATCCCTTGTGTTTTACCCTTTGTGAACAACAAGACCGAAGAGATTGACAACCTCTCTGAACTTCGTTGGGAACAAAGTTATCTGTGTCTGTGTGCAGGTCCACGTCAGTTGCGCCGCTGACACCTACTTATCATCTCCGGAGTCCTACTGGAGACAAACCTTGGTATCTTCACCGAGGGAAACTTGCTGCTGCGCTACATCTCCACCTTCCACTTGGGGTAACCAACGAAGGGCGAGAAGCCATCATCACCCAGGAGAAACAATCTTTCAATACGAGCTGCAAGCACAGAAGGGCCATCACGGGCACCTGGTCCGATCTAACCAGGCAGGTCACCGATTGCTCAGGAGAGAACAATCGGCAATCACCTGTAAGCAACCGGCCCAGGCGCACCCGGGCTACACCGAGATATCGGCCCAGGTGCATCCGGCCCACTCTGCGCTAGCACCAGAAACAAGAGTTGACCAAGGGCCAGGTCGGAGAACCTGGCCCGAGGTCATAAATGATCGATCCCGGGAGGTCTGCATGGCAGAGAAGACATGTCCCATTGCCGAACTGCCAGGCACGTGATGTCCCCTCCCACGCCGATCTGCCAGTACGGCCGACAAGACAAAGCCTTGCCCATGCCGTTTTTCTATTCATAGATCTCTCAAGACCTACAAGCTTGAAGATTCTCAGGACAAACTAGGCAAGCCGCAAGTCTATGCCTAGGCAGCCGGCGGGATGTAGTCGGCGGATCCCAACTGTTGGAGATATGCCCTAGAGGCAATTATGTTATGATTTTATCTCTTTATGTATTCATGAGTTATTTGTATTGTCCTTGAACATCATCACTGATATGTATCAATAAGTATGTGACTTGTTTTTGAGACTATATATTCTATGATGATTGTTCTAATGGTCCCTAGTTGATAAGGTTATGCGGGCACATATCCTTGACTAGTATATGATTCGATTGATGACTATGTTTCGCAAGTCATGAGCATGGAGATGCTACCGATGGTATGGACTTAGTGATGGGATCACTAAGTTGGAAAGAGACCCACTTTGAGACGCAGCGAGATATTGTCATCTGTTAGTCTCAATACAATGTATATGCCATGTCCTAGACCTGAGGTCCTCGTATGTTCTCGAGATGAGGAATGACTCACTTAGGGACTATCAAACGCTACACCGTAACTGGGTAGTTATAAAGGTAGCTTACGGGTGAGTCATGATACATGCCGCGAGACATGGTTGATCAAGATGGGATTTGCCCCTCCACTTTGGAGAGATATTCTCTGGGCCCTCTCGAGTGATAAGATTCAGAAAGCATGGCCATGTGATATGGGTTAAGTGTTAACCCGGTTCAGGATTCTGTATCACGGTTTCGAGAAGAGAGGTCAAGCTATCACAAGGGTGACAAGTACTCGCCTTGAGCTTGACAACATATATCGTGAGGCAAAAGGAATGTTGCATATGACACTTTGTAATGGTTCGTCTTATGACTTTACGCATATATGGGAGTCGGCACGTTCTGCTAGGAACCGCTACAGACTATCGAACCGGATGTGATTCGGGACGTGTCCATGTGTATGTGAACCTATAGGGTCGCGCACTTAAGAGGAAAGGAGCCCATTCGGATGTGATCCGAATGGAATATGGATGGAGGGTCCGGATTTCCTCAAGGGTTGAGGCCATTCCACGGGCGCCTATATAAGGGCTAGGGTGAACCCCGAAGGGGTAGAGGTCAGACAAAAACCCTAGCCACCACTCCACCTCCAGGCCGAGCCGTCGGACCTAGCAGTCCGCCGCCCGACGCTCCTCCTTGTACATGTGCATCCCTTGGAGGCGCTGCACCTGCGGCGCTTGGACGAACTGTTCGCGAGATCGGATCGTGGGACTCTGTTCGTGGGATCGGTACGAGGGATCGGTTCGAGGGATTCGAGCAGCAGCCGCCGACGCGCATCACCAACTCTCCTTCCGCTGCCGTGACTGCACGTCTAGTGGTAAACCCAAATCATGTAGTTCATCTCCAGTAGTAGTGATCTTGGTTGTGCGTGGTAGAAAATTTTGATTTAGCGCTAGCGTAGCAAACCGCGTGCCCCAACACCAGCAGGATTCCAGAGGCTTACAGTTGGGTCCCTCTCTACTGTGTAATTACCTTAGTACCCTGGGCTCACACTATAAGAACCCAAGGCACCCCTCTTGTGAGATGGGACGACCTCATTTACTCCATTTCACCTACCAGCAGAGCCGCAGGAGAGAGCAGAGCCATTAGCCTCCATCTCCTTCCTCTGATACAGCTCAAGGAGCATTGATTGTAGCTCGAGTTATTGCATCAGTATAGCTTGGCAGGAGTAGGGGTGTTATCTCTACGGAGAGCCCCGAACCTGGGTACAGCGTGGTGTCTCACAGTGCTTGTGCCCAACCCTGCTTCCGGCACCATTGACACTCTCCTTGGATATTTCCCCCTCTCTTAGCCATCCCCATGGCATCTGCCGTTACTAAACAATGACACTTACTCAGGATACAACCAGATCAGGATGAAGGAGGAAGACAAAGAGCACATCACGTTCATTACCCCTTATGGCGTATTTTGCTACAGGACAATGCCCCTCGGGCTGAAAAACGCCGGAGCCACGTACCAATGGATGATGCAAGCATGCCTAAGGGACCAAATCGGCAGAAATGTCCAAGTTTATGTAGATGACATTGTCATCAAAACATACAATGCATACACACTACTCGACAAACTCTGAGAGACCTTCAGAGCACTCAACCGATACAGGATCAAGCTCAATCCAAAAAAGTGGGTGTTCGGCGTCCCAGCCGGAAAAATGCTCAGGT
Source organism: Bromus sterilis (assembly GCA_950022295.1). Lineage (NCBI taxonomy): Eukaryota > Viridiplantae > Streptophyta > Magnoliopsida > Poales > Poaceae > Bromus > Bromus sterilis. Next base: position 335,919,261 of record OX465596.1, on the reverse strand, counting down.
ACATGGTCTCTGCCCGAGGAGTCGAAGCCAACCCATAAAAAGTCCAAGCACTCGCCAGGATGCAAGAACCAGTCAACATAAAAGGCGTACAACAACTCACTGGGTGACTCGCAGCCCTGAGCTATTTCATCAGCAGGCTAGGAGAAAGGGCCCTGCCATTTTACCAGTTGCTCAGGAAAGGAGGCAAGTTCGAATGGACCTAAAGAAGACCCTTTCGACTCTGCCCATACTGGCAGTACCCAAAGAATGAGAACCCCTATACCTCTACATAGCAGCGCTGAGCAGCGTAGCCAGCACCGCACTCGTTGTTGAGCGCATAGAAGAAGGCAAAATACAAGGCATCCAAAGGCCAATCTACTACCTCAGCGAGGTCCTCACAAAATCTTAGCAGAGATACCCACACTACCAGAAGCTCGTGTACCCCATCATCATGACGTCATGCAAAGTAACGCATTATTTCGAGGAACACCCAATCACGGTGGTGAGTAGCGCACCACTCTCGGACATCCTCAACAACTTAGGAGCAACTGGTCGAGTCGCCGAGTGGAACATCGAACTCAGCCCTCACGACCTGCAATTCAGGCACCTAACGGCGATCAAAGAACAGGTCCTTCAAGATTTCATGGTCGAATGGATGGAAGTACAAACACCCGGCCCTCCGGACCTCTCCAACTCATGGAAAATGTTCTTCGACAGATCAAAAAGGCACCAATGATTTGGAGCAAGTGTCGTACTAATCTCATCCAAGGGTGAAAAGCTCAGATACGTACTCCAGATCAACTTCGAAAAGGCATCAAATAATGAAGCGGAATACGAGGCACTACTCCACGGCATGCGCATGGAAAAAGCCTGCGGCGCCACACTCCTCGTAATCTATGGCGACTCCAACCTTGTCGTCCAGCAAGCAATGAGAGATTGCTAAGCAGTCGCATATAACATGTCCGCGTACCAAAATCTCTACAACACTCTAGAAGGGAATTTCGAAGGAAGCGAGCTCAATTATATCAATAGGGAAAATAACATAGAGGCGGACGAGCTTGCAAACATCGGATCAACCCGAGGGCCAGTCCCCCCCCAGGAATTTTCCAAGAAAGTATCAGCCAGAGATCACTCAAAACCAAAGAACTCGAGCCAGCAGTGTCCGCAGAATCCGGAAACGCAAATGAATCAGCACAAGTAGAAGCAACGAACCCAGTCGCTAACGAAGGAGGCGACAACACAGACGAGGAGGAGAATAGGTTGTACCTGAAGGCCCGTCCTGGACAAGACCTTTCCTCAAATATCTGATAGACGACACCCTGCCGTAAGACATCGCAGAAACTCGACGCATCAGCCGACGCTCCAAGGCATTCACCATAATCAATGGGCAGCTCTACAAGCGTAACATTTCTCAAGTGCTCCAAAAGTGCATCGAGGAAGAAGAAGGTAAAGCAGTACTACTCGAGATCCATGAAGGAGTTTGTGGACACCATGCGAGTAGACGCGCCCTGGTGGCTAAAGCCTTCCGAGAAGGTTTCTACTGGCCAACTGCAATGCGAAACGCGGAAGACATCGTGCGGTGTTCCATCTCTTGTCAAAAATTTGCCAGCAGGCCTCACACGCCAGCGTCAAAACTCAGAACCATACCACTATCCTGGCACTTTGCAACATGGGGACTCGATATGGGTGGTACACTCAAGAAATCTTCGAAGGGCGGTCTAACACACCCCCTGGTAGCAGTCGACAAGTTCACCAAGTGGATTGAAGCGGTCCCAATCACAAGCTCGACAGCCCTCGCGGCAGTAAACTTCATCAAGTCAATTTTCTTCCAGTTCGGCGTACCGCACAACATCATCACTGATAACGGCACAAACTTCACATCAGAAGAGTTCCAAAACTTCTGCCAGGAACTAGGCATCAAGATCAACTACACATCAATCGCACACCCGCAATCCACGAACAAGTCCGAAAGGCAAACGGACTAGTATGCGGCAGCATCAAAAAGTGGCTCCTCGCACCACTCGAGCAAGTCGCGGCTAATTGGATAGAAGAGTTGCCCGTCGTCCTCTGGAGCCTGCGCACCACACCTAACGCCTCAACCCAATACACACCTTTCTTCATGGTCTACGGAGCAGAGGTAGTACTCCCACATGACCTCAAGTTCAGTGCCCCCCGCATCACGGGATGCAAAGAAGAATAGGAAGATGATGCGCTTGAAGACGACACGGATGTAGCGCATGAAGCAAGAGACACATCCCTCGCACGGTCAGAAGGATATCAGGACAAACTGCACACCTACCAAAGCAACCGACTTCGAACAAGAATTTTTAGTGAAGGAGACCTTGTTCTGCGGCTCATACAAGAGAAAGTTCACAAGCTCGCCCCCGGTGGGAAGGACCCTACATAATGTCCAAAGTGATAGGAGGTGGAGCCTATAGAGTGAAGAACCCGAAGACTGGTGAATACGTGGGAAATCCGTGGAATGTGGAAAATCTACGCCTCTTCTATCCTTAGATTACCTACTGGTACTTTCGCCCCAGGAACCCAATATCGTCACTACTTCCCAAAGGCAACTCATGTAAAAAACTAAAGCAATAAAGCATGTGTTGCCCCAACTACAGTCCATGGCACTTGGGGGCTCGAGCGCGGATTCACCCTCTCCCCCGAGGCGTTTTTCGCTTACGCAACGATCATACTCTGGCACTCGGGGGCTCGGGCACGGATTCACCCTCTCCCTCGAGGCGTTTTTCTCTTATGCAACGATCGTACTCTAGCACAAGGGGGCTCGAGCGCGGATTCACCCTCTCCCCCGAGGCATTTTTTGCTTACGTGACGATCATACTCTGGCACTCGGGGGCTCGAGCGCGGACTCACCCTCTCCTCCGAGGTGTTTTTTTCTTACGCAACAATCATACTCTGGCACTCGGGGCTCGAGTGCAGACTAGCCCTCATCCCTGAGGCGTTTTCGCTTACGCGAAAATTATGCACCAACACTCGGGGCCCCAAGCGCAGTCTTCTCCTTAACACGAGGCATTTTTCTTCCGCTCACGCGATGATTATACATCGGCAAAAAGACTTCACCAAGAACTCAACACACAGCATGAAATAGCAAGGAACTCTCAAAAAGAAAAGCACCAGAGCCCCCGGAGGAAGACCTTGCTGCCAAGGCAAAACTGGAAAGGAGAAAATTTACAGTCTCCGCCCAATCGCAAGCGATCACCCAAAGACTCGAGGGCTACTCCCATCGGGAGCGCGGCCGCGCACCCGACGAACTTCATCGCACATATCAAAGGAAAAGATGGGGCCAGGTTATCAAAAACGTCTAAGCCTATGCCCAACACTACGAATCAAACATAGCCTCAAGGACTACTCCCATCGAGAGCGTTGTCGCGCACCCGATATTATCACAAACTCCGACACCTGATGGAGCACAAGATCAGGCATTAAAAGAGAAACTTATTCCATACATCAAAGGGATACAAGATCAAGCACTCCATGAACCTTTCAGCTATACATCAAAAGCAGTACAAGTCCAAGCATTACAAGGAATTATGACTTCTACATGTGTGCTCATGTGTGATCATCACAGACAAAGGGAAAATCTACCCTAAGACTATGTGGTGGTGCTCGCCTCCTCCTTGAGCTTTTTGGCCTTGACCTACCGGCGCACCCTCTTGGTCGATGGCTTGACGTCATTGTCCTTCTTGGAACTAGAAGAGAAAGCACCACCAGTCGAAGAGTCGGTAGAGGGAGAAGCCGCAGGTGAACCTCCAGGAGAAGAAGGAAGAGAAGCCGAAGCACCCCCTGAGCCTCCAAAAATATCACTGCTCGAACTCTCCTAGTAGGGCTCCAGACCATTCCCGCCAGCATCAAAAGCACGGACCGTGAGAGTATCTTCACCATGAAAACGGCAGCACAGACTATCACCCTCACGCAGATTCAGTTGACGAGCAAATACCCTCTAGCCAGGCCCCAAGAAAATCAAAAAATAGCTCTCAACCTCGAGCTCTACCCACAAAGGGGCTCGGGATCAGCCTTGAAGCCGAAGCCAAAGACCTCCCAAGTTAAGCTCAGAAACAATGGGAGAAAAAGAAAACGGAAGAGGAATCCGACTAGCAATGCGGCTAAGATCGCGCAAAAGAAAATCATAGCCGCAGACGCCTTCGTCTGCAGCGGCAATGGAAGGAACCATCATAGCGCCACCGCACCCTCGTCGAGAAGAACGAGGAGCACGGGCACCACGAATGTGGCCGCCTCGACCTCGGCCAGCAACACCGCGAGAAAAGCCTCCAGAAGCCACACAACCACGGCGTTTGGGAGCCATGTTAGCAAGTAGAAGAGAAAGGATAGAAGAAGAACGGTTGTAGCATACCACAACAACAACATATATATATATATACCAAGCCAGGGGTAAAAGGGGAATGTCTCAAGAAATCCAAACCGGCGCCATGAATAAGTAATCAAGACCAGCGCATGCAACACTACGGGTTCCAAGACGAGGTGGCCTTTCGTATCAAGCAACATTTAAAAAGGCATCAAATCACGCGTGTTCCCACGCAACCTTGGAAACCCAACAAGCGGTCGCGATGTGAAACCACAACACAGTACCAAAGGCATCATTATGAATACAAAGAAGATGTGACGGTTCACAACCTGCCACCGTCATCAAGCGCGTCATCAGCAAGCATCATTACAACCTGTCGCACCATGGCAGCACAGATGGGAGAATTCAATACAAGGCACAGGCAAACCTGTGACTGAAAAGATGCCCTACTTTTCAGATTTTTTATTCCTTCAAATTTCGATTACATCAAAATCTTACTCCCATCAGGAGCGCCCTGTCATTGCTAAAGCAGAGCATAAGCAGCACAGACTAAAGCTTCGAGGGTGCAAGTGGCCACTCCCCTCCAACAAGAATAAATACATCGATAGATTTCGGGTGCTCCCTCACCCAGGAGACAAAGTGCTCAAGTGACTACTCGCACTAACAAGCAAGACTCAAAAGACAAACAGAAGGACAATTCACCCGAGCACTTGAACGCTCCATGGGTGCTCACACTACTAGTCCACTCGACGACTCTCCGAGTGGGTGCATCTCATACTTATTCCTCGCCTGAGCTCGCAAACGCTCCGTGAGTGACGGCTATTAGTCCACTCGGTTGTTTTCCGAGTGGGTGCATTCCATTTTGGCACTATGCCCCTACAACTATTGCCTGGGCTGCGACAAACTTCACCCCGGATGTCGCGCAAGCTCGCGCGTAGGTAAGACCCCGCTGCATAGACGGACGGGCCGGGACTTGCCACATCGCGACTTCACTCACGACGGTTCCATGCGCGATGCATGATGAAAGTTAAGCCGATAACGGACGCGTTAAGGATGTATTTGCTGAGACCGGCGGAATTGATCATGTAAGCACTGCAGTGGCATGGAACTTGTTTGCCATTGGTTGTATCCAAGTTCGTGTCGAGGGACGCGAACTTGATTGGGCTACTGAGGTATTTTCCGCTAGCGCAATTCACCAAGGCTCGACCAGTCGAGTACCTTGGGCCCTTTCAGCTTAGCATCCCTCGTAAAAACTATCTCTCATGGCTAAACAGTCGACGACTCGCAACAAACCAACTCGCACAGCTACAATTGATTATGGGCTTGAGTCCCTGCGCGACTCTTCGAGTCACCCAGGCACTCGGGGGGCTACTGACGAGGAGGTGTCCCCACAAGGCCACAACTCCTGCGAATGAGGGTACCTGGTGCGTGTCAAGAAAGAAGGCCCGCTGGAAGCTTCGACCAGCCCACGACTGGCCTACTCGAAGCACCGACGTAGGAGTCCTTGGCGTTATGGAAACCGTGACTTGGAGTCCAACACTAAAGCTAGATTAGGCAACTGTTTCTGTAAACCTAGACGAACTCCTTGCGACCCAACCTAGTATATAAAGGCTGGGAGAGGGGACATCTAGGGCATCCAATCTCATAGGAACACCTCCGGTCCAGAGCGATCTTGCCTCGACCGCCACTGTAACCGCCTCTATCATAATACAAAAGAGAGGAAGTTGGGGTTTCACCGATCAAGGGCCCTGAACCTGGGTAAATCCCTGTCTCCTGTTATCCCACGAGTATCGCCAACCTGCACCTCCTCTCTACGATCTAAACCCAGCAAACCTTACCATGGGATTTGTCGAGGCTGATCCTCGTCAGTTGTGATCCCTACACTTGTGGGTCGTCAAGACTATTTTCTAGCGCCATTGCGTGGAGCATAGCTTTATTTATAAGTTCATTTTGGAGTTATTTTTCTTGTTGTAATTTATCCATCATGGGTAAGAAAGGAGACCCCAAAGTCCCCATATTACGGTCCAGTACAAGAAAATGACCACGTTGAATACTAGTGTTGCACTTGATTCACCTCCGTTATAAGTAAGCTTGTTTCACCAGCACCACATGCTTCACATGTTATTTCTACTAAGTTTGGTAATATGTCTGATGCTTTTGATGATGCTTCTACTGTTCTTGATGAGATTGGTTCACTTGGTCTTTTTCTTGAGTCACATAATGCTAGAGCTGAAAAGCACACACGTGCTGAAATTTCTATTGATCCACTTTACACTTCTATGAGACCCCCTAGTTATCCTGATATGAGCATTCTTAAAGGTGAGTACCATGAGGATAACTATATTGAACTTGATGATGAATTTACTAGAGAGTATGTAGATCTGTAGTTTCTGATGCTATAAAGAAGCTACTTGAAAAGTATGCTATGAAGATTCTCCTAGTAGCATTAAAGATATTGATTTCGATTTCTCTATTGATCTTTCACTTATATCTATGATTGAATCTGGCCCTTTTTACGTCAGAGAAACTGAAGATGCTATTGCACACCACATCAAACTAACATAGAGAAGATATGAAATTACCATGTGGTAAAGTTGTTTCATTTCTCTCTAAGAGAGGGTGCTAAAGCTTGGTATGATAAATTACCTTACGATTTTACTAAGAGGCAAGAGCCCTCGGAACATGATTCATCTCTTTTTTGAAAAATATTTTCCTGCTCACATGCAACATGTTGCTTTACAGAAGATTTATAACTTCAAATAGTTGCAGGTTGACCACCTCCCTAAAGCTTGAGGAGATATTGCACCTTACTCAAGGCCGGGCCAGGAAATGGAGTCCCTAAGAATGAAATTATTGATATATTTTATAATGGACTAACCGTCGAATCTAGGACATACCTATATAGTTGTGTTAGCTGTATTTTTAGGGAAAGAACTCCGGAAGAAGCTGGAGAATTGACGGGTAAATTATCCAAGAACCATGATGATTGGGTTGTTCCTGAACCATCACTTACACCCACATCAAAGAAGAGGGGTATTCTTTTTTTAAACCCTGAAGATATCCAAGAAGAAGAAAATCTATTAAGGAGAAAGGTATAAGAGCCGAAGATGCTAATAATCTACGTCCTATTGAAAAATTATGTGAGTATTGATACGTCCCAAGCGTATCTATAATTTATGCTTGTGTTGACACTCGTTTTTGGCATGACCATAAACTTATACAAGATTGCCAAACCGGAAGCTTCCGAGTCAATGCCAACCCCAAAGGATGAACTACCGTGTCGGGACCCGGGGTTAGCGTATGCAAGTCCAGCTAAGACATAGTCATATGGAGAGCCGAGAACCGTACCCACTTGTCTAAGCAGACAAGGCCAAGCACAGAACGTTCTCGGAAAGCATCATACGTGAGGGGCATCCCATCCAGGCCGGATAATCAACTAAGATGGGTCCTCATCGTCCGCACACAAGTCTAATGATATGGGTGATGAACTCCCATATTCAAAGACAAGTCGCCTCAACCATACTATCGACTATCTCATAACTCTTACATAGACTTACTCCAGCCCGATCACTTAGTCGGGGTCTAGGGCGGGCTCGATCATACCACAAAGTGTGCACGAAACAGAGTCTCGAACAATCGCATCGCGATGCCCCAGGATGCGCACATCTAAGGGCCACTTGGTGTATGAAAGACCGCCAACCAGATCACAACTAAGGTCTCGAAAACCCATACAAAGACATGCATGTTATAAACATACACGCAGCACACATGCCTTGTATGAACAGTAGGTATCATTGCAATTCTCTACAAAGTATACATTTTATTGATAACTCTTATAGAGTGCACACAGAGATCACAAGCATGTGATCCAACATTACAACAACAAGCGGAAGCAAAGTATGTCTGAGTACAGACAAGTTTAACAAATGGCTTAAGAAGCCTTATTTAAACACAAGCCCTCCACGAGGGAACCAGTCGTCTGACTGGGAATAGACTAGCTTGATCTTCAGTCGTCGAGCTCGATGAAGAAGCCACCTTCGGGGTCAGTGGTTTCATCTAAAACATAGATTAAGAAAACGTGAGTACAAAGTCGTACTCAGCAAGACTTACATAATAGCTATACTACTCATGCACATGTATCAAGGTAAAGGGAGGTGGGGTTTCACTTGCAGAAGTGCCAGCTTTGACTTGGCTAGTCCTGAACTACGAGTACCAGACTTGAGGTAAGAAGAGTGCACGAGTCCACTACTTTCTCCAACCAATTACACCACTATGGTGCCTTCCTCGACTTCCCCACGAGAAAACACGCCATAGCACTCACACTTATCTTGGTGTGTTTTAGAAGTGTCCAGCTCAAGTTGTCTAATAATCAAGCTAAGCTTTCCAAGCAGTCCATAACCGCGGACGCGGCTATTCGAATAGTTTTGTTAACCCTGCAGGGGTGTACCGCTACACACACATGATCATCATTTACCGCCTTTGATCTCGACACCATTCAAGGGGTGCCAGCGGGGATGCTCACCACAACTGTTACCTCATAGCCTATCTAGTCCAAGAAAGCCGCCTACCTGGGTTGGCTACCACTATCGTGAACCCGGCCGGTTTACCAAAGTGGACCCAAGTGATGTGTGCGTGGTGCATAAGCCGGTCTCGGGTGAGCCGCTCTCTCACTTAGCAGCCAGGCCACAGACCTACCAGAACTCAGAACTATTGCGACATCTGGACATCGAAAGGGATGAGTTAATAGGTTGAGAGGGGTCAGTGAGCCCAATGTGTGGTTTTACTCTTCATCTTGGATCACCACACAAGAACTCGGACTTAGGGCGGTGTTCAAAGGGGTTTTGCTTACCTTGCTGACGAGGTTCGGGTTCGGGGTCTTCAACGAAGGGGGCAGCCTCCTGTTCCGGTTCCACCTCTACTCGACAAACAACAAACAAAGTAGCAAAGTAAATACAATGCACAATCACATGATGGAAGGTTGAAACTTGATGTATATGCTTTGATGTGTGAAGCAATTCCATTTAAATGGAGTATATTGCAAATTGAATTGCAAATTCAAACTCCAATTTGAATTCAAATTTAGCAAAGTTAAATGTGACATTGTTTGATCAAGTTGAATCATTTTGAAATGTGTATGATATGCCTCTGATGTGTAAATGAAATGTAGCATGTTGCCATGGTTCAAGTTGCAAAAGTATTTGAATTGAATTTGATTTAATTCCATTTAAATCAAATAGCAAATGCTACTGATCTCATTTTAAATTCAACTCAAACATAGTTGAAAGTTGGAAATTTGGATAGCTTATTTTCTCCTGATCATTTTTCATATATTATTTGTTAAATTTGGAGTTGATATGAATTTTCTATGAATTTCCAAATTTTCAGCCTTTTTCTAGAATTTCTGAGGGGGGGTTCTGATGTGTGGGGTCGGCCTGTCAGCCACTGGGTTAATTAACCCGGTTAGTTTAAACTAACCGGGGGGGTTAAGGGCTCTGGGCCCACTCGTCAGTGACACCAGGGGGTGGATTAGGGCTAATCACCCCTGCCACGTCGGCGGGCTACCGGCGGCTAGACGCCGGCGACTCCAGCGCACGGCGGCGCTCACGGGGAGGGCGACCCCGGCCACCATTTGGCATGCCGCGACCACCAAACGGGAGCCCAAGAACGCGCGCTTCATCTGGGACAGACGAGCAGCATGGGGGCTCACCGGAATTACGTCGGCGACGAGCAAAGGCGGCGGCAGAGAACCGGCGAGGTCGGGAGTCGGGCTAGAGGCCACGTCTTGAAGCTGGGACGGTCGCGTTCGAAAGCTAGAGCCACTGGGAGTCACACGCGCGCGCTGGACGAGATGATAGGGCACAGGGGCGACCTCATCGTCGTCCATGGCGGCGACCTTCCTCGGCTTCCATGGTGAAACCGGCTAGAGGGGTTGCGGAGTGCTGGAAGCTTGGGGGAAACGCTCAGTAGCTCACTGCGAATCGAACGGAAGCCACAGCAAGCTCGGGGAGGCTTCAACGGCGGCGAATCGACGACGGCGAGCTCACGGGTCCGGCGAGTTCTCGGTGAAGCTTGCGTCACGTCCAGGGGCTCTTCTTTTCGATTGGCTGCACTCCTTGGCGTAGAGGACGACGACAAAGCAGATGGACAAGGTGGCGCGGCTTGTCGACGGCGTTGTCCACGCGTTCTTCTCGTCGGTGCTCCGGCGGGGTCTCGGGCGGTGACGAAATCGAGCGGGGGAGAAAGGGGAAGAGCTCTAGAGGGGGGGAATGGAGGAGGCGTGCTCCAGGGCGTCTCCAGGCGCGAGAAGGAGGCACGGGGAGGCCTGGAAGGCCTTCGACGGCGACGTGTCGTCCACGGCTGGCTCGGTGGCATTCCACCGACCAGCTTGGAGGCGCGGGGCGGGGAAGAAGACCCTGCTGCCCCTGGTGGGCCGGCTGGGCTGGTGGGCTGCTTTCGCCTGGGGCGCCAGGTCAGGTTTTCTCCTTCTTTTTCTTTTTTTCTTTTCTGACATTTGTTTTGGCTAGCAAAAATAAATACCTAGCCATTTTCTAAAATGCTAAAACTTTTTATATGGCCTCATAATAATATAGACTAGCCACTAATAAAGTTTGGCACTTTTTAAAATTCAAATAATTTGAATCTTAACTCAAATAGGGGTTTTTGATTAATTCCAAGGCACTGTTTGAATATTTGAAAAATCAATGAGCATGGGGTGGGTCCCACATCACTTGATATGTGATCACACTCATTTATAAGACTTTTCAAAATTTTAACATGAAATTTTGGAGAAGATTTTTATCTGGCCTTTTGAATTAATTCATCTGGGGGGTTCCTTCTCCCATTTTGCTTTTGAAGTTGATTTCAAAGATTTCTTTTGAAATTTTTAACATGATGCAAGATGACTTTCATCCTAGCACATTACCTAACAGAGGGTTCTGACAACTCACCCCCACTCAATAGAATCTCGTCCCGAGATTCAGAAGTCTGTGGGAGGAAGGTGGGGTACTCGGCACTGAGACGGTCTTCTCTTTCCCACGTAGCTTCTCTCTTAGAGTGGTGTGACCATTGCACTTTCAGAAACCTAATCTTCTGACGACGAGTGACACGCTCTGCGGAATCAAGAATACGAACGGGGTATTCTCGATAAGAAAGGTCATCTTGGAGATCAAGCGTTTCATGGTCGACTTCGCGGATGGGGTCCTTGAAGCAACGCCTGAGTTGGGACACATGGAATACATCATGTACTCGGGAAAGGTGCGGGGGTAGTTCAAGTTGGTAGGAAACTTCTCCACGTTTAGCAAGAATGCGGAAGGGTCCGATGTAACGTGGGGCCAACTTGCCTTTGATACCGAAACGTTGGGTTCCCTTCAGAGGAGTAACCCGAAGGTAAGCCTTCTCATCCAGATTGTAGCTCTCTTGCCTATGATGACGATCATAGTAGCTTTTCTGACGAGACTGGGCTACTTTCAATTGATCACGAACAATGCGAACTTGCTCTTCTGCTTCCTTGATCATATCCGGTCCAAAGAATTGTCTTTCACCGGTTTCTGACCAGTTTAGTGGTGTTCGACATCGTCGTCCATATAGGAGTTCAAAAGGAGCCATGTTCAGACTAGATTGAAAACTATTGTTATAAGCAAATTCGGCAAATGGAAGAGACTTCTCCCAATTCTTTCCGAATGAAATAACACAAGCTCTGAGCATGTCTTCTAGAATTTGATTAACCCTTTCGACTTGACCGCTAGACTGAGGATGGAAAGTTGTACTAAAGGACAGATGGGTTCCCATAGCATTCTGAAAGCTTCCCCAAAATCTAGAGGTTAAAAGGCTACCGCGATCAGAATTGATTTCCAAAGGAACACCGTGAAGGGATAAAATTCTAGAGACGTACAAGTCCACTAACTGACTAGCAGTTATAGACTCGCAAACTGGAAGGAAGTGAGCAACTTTGGAAAGCCTATCTATGACAACGAAGATGGCATTGTTTCCTTTCTGGGTTTTTTGAAAGCCGGTGATGAAGTCCATACCGACTTTGTCCCATTTCCACTCTGGAATAGACAAAGGTTGAAGTGTACCAGCAGGTCTTTGATGTTCTGCCTTAATGCGACGACAAACATCACATTCGGCAACAAATTGAGCAATGTCTCTCTTCATCCTAGTCCACCAAAATCTCTGGCGTAGATCTCGGTACATTTTTGTGCTACCGGGATGAATCGAGAGGGGTGTGTCATGGGCTTCTTTGAGGATGAGTTGCCTTAGTTCCCTATTATTAGGTACTACCAAACGATTTTAAAAGAATACCGTTCCCTTGCTATCTGTGGAGAAACATTTAGCAACTCCGCTAGCAATGTTCTCCTTGATCCGGCGAACACCTCGTGCACGCCTTTGGGCAACAATGATTTGATCGTCAAGAGTTGGTTTCGCCACCAAGGTAGAAAGATAGCTATGAGGAACAATCTCAAGATTGAGCTTGCAAAATTCCTCATGAAGAAATGGTTGATACTGTTGTAACATGAGGTTGTTACAATACGACTTACGACTTAGTGCATCAGCCATGACATTGGCTTTGCCTGGGGTGTAAGAAATTCCTACGTCGTAATCTTTTATCAACTCAATCCAGCGTCTTTGCCTGAGATTAAGATCTGGCTGGGTGAAAATGTATTTGAGGCTTTGGTGGTCGGAATAGATCTCGCAACGATTACCAAAGAGGTAATGTCGCCAAGTTGTTAGGGCATGAACTACGGCAGCGAGTTCAAGGTCATGGGTAGGATAGTTCTCTTCATGTGGACCAACTGGCGTGAAGCATAAGCTACCACATGTCGATCTTGCAGAAGTATGCATCCTAACCCTTGCCGTGATGCGTCACAATAGATCTGGAAATCCTTCTTGGTGTCTGGAGGTGCAAGTACGGGTGCAGAAGTCAATCTTCTTTTTAGCTCTTGAAAGCTTTCCTCGCACTTGGGAGTCCATAGGAATTTATTATCTTTCTTGAGGAGTTCAGTTAGAGGCTTTGCAACTTTAGAAAAGTTCTCGACGAAGCGACGGCAGTAGCTGGCTAGGCCAAGAAAACTCCTAACTTGCTTAACCGATTCAGGTGGAGTCCAGTCAAGGACGGCCTGAACTCTCTCGGGATTCACAGCAATGCCTTTTGCAGAAATCACGTGGCCTAAGTAGGTCACTTCTGGTAGCCAAAATTCACACTTGGAGAATTTAGCATACAGTTGATGCTCTCTAAGTTTCGTCAATACCAGCCTTAGGTGTTCGGCATGTTCTTCTTCGTTCTTCGAGTAGATGAGAATGTCATCGAGATAAACTACAACAAATTTTTCTAGGTACTCCATGAAGATTGAATTCATCATGCGCGAGAAAGTGGCGGGGGCATTGGTTAAACCAAAGGACATGACGGTGTACTCGTAAAGACCATAACGAGTAGTAAAAGCCGTTTTGGGAATGTCCTCGTTTCGGATTTTGATTTGATGATAACCTAATCTCAAATCCATCTTGGAGAATATAGAGGATCCTGCAAGTTGATCATAAAGATCATTGATCCTGGGCAATGGGTACTTGTTCTTTATCGTCGCTAAATTTAGCGGGCGATAGTCTACGCACATCCTTTCTGTTCCATCTTTCTTCGTTACGAACAGAACGGGGCAACCCCATGGCGATGAGCTAGGGCGGATGAAGCCTTTTTCCAACAAAGCTTCCAGTTAGGTTTTAAGCTCAGCTAACTCACGTGGGGCCATTTTGTATGGGCGTCTAGAAATTGGTGCGGTTCCTGGTACAAGATCCACTATAAACTCTACACATCTGTCGGGTGCCATGCCCGGAAGCTCTTCAGGAAAGACATCCGGGAAGTCACGAACCACCGGAATATCTTCAAGTTCGGGAAGGGGAAGTACATTCAAAGAATGCACTTGGGTTCTTGTTCTGGGTGAGGTATAGTTGACGGTTTTGCCTGAAGGGTGGGTGAGTTTCACTGATTTGCCTTTGCAATCTAGGTAGGCATTCTGTCTTGATAGCCAATCCATGCCAAGGATGGCATCAATGTCTGAAGACTTGAGGGCTATGAGTGAAGCAAGGAATACTAAACCTTCAATTGAAATTTTATTACCATGGCTTACTCTATTAGTTTGCCATCTTGACCCTGGAGTTTGAATAATCATGGGGGTGGATAATTCAACAAAAGATAACTCATGACGAAGTGCATAACTTTCCGACATGAATGAATGAGATGCTCCTGGGTCGAAAAGAACGGAAGTAGGAACATAATTGACTGGGAGCGTACCAAGAATGACGTCAATGGTGTCGTCAGTCTCTTCGGTGGCAATCTGGTTCACACGTCCACGAGTGGCGGGAGGAGCGGGTTTGGCGGTGTAGACCTTCTGGGGTGGCTTGCCACGACCATTGTTGTTGCCTCCGGCACGGGGTGGAGCATTCTGATTCTGGAGCTGGTTCTGGGGACACTCACGAGAGTAGTGGCCTGCCTGACCACACTTGTAACAGGCTCCAAAGACAGTGCGTGGAGCTGGGTTGTTTGGTGGAGCTGGGTGGAACTGGGTTGGTGGATGAGGCGCCACATAGGATGGCCTCGGTGGGTTTTTCTGTCGGAACATACTATTGGGGATCCAGATCTTGCGCTTCTGGGAGCCGGAACTGGATGATCCATCATCTCTAGGTGTTTGCGAAAGTAATTGGGGGTGTTCATGTCCTCTGCCTTGATGGCCTTGTTAACAAGGACCTGGAATGTGGCAAAGTCATGTAGGTTGAGCTCACGACGGAGTCCGGAATTGAGTCCACGACGGAACCTCTCTTGCTTCTTTGCGTCGGTGGAGACTTCTTCAGTAGCATAACGAGCCAGTCGGTTGAACTCACGACTAAACTCGTCAACAGTCCTTCTGCCTTGGGTGAGGTTACAGAACTCCTCACGCTTGCGGTCCATAAGACCCTTTGGAATGTGGTGCTCGCGGAAGGAAGTGCAGAACTCATCCCAAGATGCGGGCGGTCCAACGGGACGCATGTTCAGGAAGTTCTCCCACCAAGAGCTAGCTGCACCTTCAAGGTGATAGGTGGCATAGCTGACCTTGTCGCCATGTGCAACATGGCCTGCTTGGAGCTTCCTCTCGATGCTGCGAAGCCAGTCATCGGCGTCAAGGGGCTCGGTGGAGTAACTGAAAACCGGGGGATGAAGCCGGATGAAGTCGTTCAGGGACACCAACTCATTGCGCTGTTGAGTGGTGTTGCGGGCAATGACCTCCAGCAAATGGTGAGAGTCTCGGCGGTTCCTCTCAACCTCCATCAGAACCTGAGCCATCGTGGGTGGGGGTGGAAGGTTGCCTTCCTCCTGTTCATTTCCACGACCCTGGTTACGACCAAGCTGGCCACGGGTTCCTTGAGACATCCTGAAGGTGAAAAACCAAATTCAAACAGAGTTGATTGGAAGAATCTACACAAGGTATTGAAGTCCTGGAAGGATTACAGAGCAAAGGAAGTAATCATCTTGACAACATGGTGATAAAAGCATACAAGCCATATATTCACAAGCTGTCATAAAAACCATACATCGTTTTAGTACAAGCACCAAGCTAATACAAACGTGATGAAGATGATACATCCTTTAGAGGCACTTTGAATTCCTATACATTATTTATCAAAGCCTCTGGAACTTAGACACCTTGCGTACAATATACTAAGATACTACTACATCCTCACTAAGTAAGACCACAGACGGTCTCACTCATCTCCATCTCCATAGTAGTCCGCGTATCCCGGTAGCTGAAGGTGACCATCGGAAAACATGGAGGCCTGTGGACCCTGATGTCCATTTGGACAAGGATGGGGCCTAGGTCCAGCGTAGGGTGGACGCAAAGGACCACGGGGTGGAAAATGCCTCCAATCTCGGGCCAAGAAACTCGAGAAGGCATATGAGTCCTCACAGGGTAGATAGCATCATACTCGACTGATCCAACACTGACGAAGGGTGCCAAGAGTGTCAGTGCTCGATACAGACGAACATGGGTGGCGTGAAGCTCAAAACGGAGAGCGCGT
Source organism: Bromus sterilis (assembly GCA_950022295.1). NCBI lineage: Eukaryota > Viridiplantae > Streptophyta > Magnoliopsida > Poales > Poaceae > Bromus > Bromus sterilis. The sequence goes on along the minus strand of OX465596.1, from coordinate 335,902,913 downwards.
GCATCACGATCTCGATCACTAGCAAATATAGCAGTCATCTGAAGTACTGGATCCTCTGCAGAGTGATCTGAGTAGAGTCCGGTGTAATATCCCTCTTCTCCTGGAAGTGCAGTAGGGATATAGCGGAACGAGGTCTCTCTCAGCATAGTGTGCTCCTCTCTCAGAAGGGTAATACATGAGTATGCAGCATCCTGCACAGCCATGTTCTCAGTCATGCCAATGCCATGTCCAAAGTGGATAGGCTGAGTGACTCCATTGTGGTGCGGGTAGATCCTGAAAATGCAGTGGAACTGGGTCTGGTTGAAGTCGTGGAACTGCTCCTCGACGATGTACTTAGGATACCATCGATATCCCACATAGGACATCATCTCGAGCAACGTGGCGGGATGGCCACGCACACCGAGGCACCTGGTCAAACGAACAATCTTCCGAGGGGGAAGATCTGCCATCTGAAACAGAAAGAAGGAGTTTGCAAATGCATCAGATTATGAGATAAACCTGGAATGACTCGGACAGCATAACGGCTGTAATTGTAAGAAATGGAAATTTCTTCCAACATGGAAAACAACACTTACATACGATGTAAGAAATCAAAAAGCACTACCACTCTAACAAACCGATCACAACTTTCCTACGGCTACAAGGAAGCAAACAACGAGATGTTCGAATCAGACAGAGGAGAGCCTAGTCCTATCTTCCCGTAGAATAAGATGAGGGTGACTCGGAACTCAGAACGAAGGGGGTAAGGAGAAAAAATAAGCCTTAAGTTGTTCCCTTATATACCCAGAGTAAATATATAACTATAGCAAGCTAGACTCGACTTCGGCCAAGGCTACTAGTGCTACAGTCAGTCCTGCTCTGATACCAAGTCTGTCGGGACCCGGGGTTAGCGTATGCAAGTCCAGCTAAGACATAGTCATATGGAGAGCCGAGAACCGTACCCACTTGTCTAAGCAGACAAGGCCAAGCACAGAACGTTCTCGGAAAGCATCGTACGTGAGGGGCATCCCATCCAGGCCGGATGATCAACTGAGATGGGTCCTCATCGTCCGCACACAAGTCTAATGATATGGGTGATGAACTCCCATATTCAAAGACAAGTCGCCTCAACCATACTATCGACTATCTCATAACTCTTACATAGACTTACTCCAGCCCGATCACTTAGTCGGGGTCTAGGGCAAGCTCGATCATACCACAAAGTGTGCACGAAACAGAGTCTCGAACAATCGCATTCTGCTCGATGAGCTCCAGAAGGCATGTTTGATCACGTCTATTCCGCTCAGCTTCCATCATGATTTCCGCCGCAGAAGGCGGTGGTGGAGGTTCATTATCATTTCGATTCCGATCACAGTCTCGATTCCGAAGAACAACACTACGAGTTCCACCTGACATCCTGTGTGATAAAAATCAACAATCAGAACAGGTTGTACGATGGAGGCAAGGATAAAAGGATATGATTCAGGCGGAAAAGATAATAATGCGAAGGCAATGAATCAAAGAAACACGGAACAAATCCGGCAGCATAACGTCTACACTGGGATGGAAAATGAAACAACCTCAAAGAAAATGGACATAACTTCTTCAAGGAATTCAAAACACGAAGACTCTGGACAACCACAACCATCCTACGGTTATAAGGAGGCAATCAACGAGATGTTCTAGTCAGACATAGATGAGCCTAGTCCTATCATCCCGTAGAAAAGATAAGGGTGACTCAGAACTCAGATCGATGAGGGTAAGGAGAAAAAGAAGCCTTACGTTGTTCCCTTATATACCCAGAGTAACTATATAACTATAGAAGGCTAGACTCGACTTCGGCCAAGGCTGATAATCCTACAGTCAGTCCTGCTCTGATACCAAGTCTGTCGGGACCCGGGGTTAGCGTATGCAAGTCCCGCTACGACATCATCATATGGAGAGCCGAGAACCGTACCCACATGTCTAAGAAGACAAGGCCAAGCACAAAACGTTCTCAGAAAGCATCGTACGTGAGGGGCATCCCATCCAGGCCGGATGATCAACTGAGATGGGTCCTCATCGTCCGCACACAAGTCTAAATGATATGGGTGATGAACTCCCATATTCACAGACAAGTCGCCTCAACCATACTATCGACTATCTCATAAATCTTACATAGACTTATTCCAGCCCGATCACTTAGTCGGGGTCTAGGGCGGGCTCGATCATACATCAAAGTGTGCACGAGACAGAGTCTCGAGCAATCGCATCGCAATGCCCCAATCTGCGCACATCTATGGGCCACTTGGTGTATGAAAGACCTCCAGCCAGATCACAACTAAGGTCTCGAAAACCCATACAAACACATGCATGTTATAAACATACACGCAGCACACATGCCTTGTATGAACAGTAGGTATCATTGCAATTCTCTACAAAGTATACATTTTATTGATAACTCTCATAGAGTGCACACAGAGATCACAAGCATGTGATCCAACATTACAACAACAAGCGGAAGCAAAGTATGTCTGAGTACATACAAGTTTAACAAATGGCTTAAGAAGCCTTATTTAAACACAAGCCCTCCACGAGGGAACCAGTCGTCAGACTGGGACTTGACTAGCTTGATCTTCAGTCGTCGAGCTCGATGAAGAAGCCACCTTCGGGGTCAGTGGTTTCATCTAAAACATAGATTAAGAAAACGTGAGTACAAAGTCGTACTCAGCAAGACTTACATAGGAGCTATACTACTCATGCACATGTATCAAGGTAAAGGGAGGTGGGGTTTCACTTGCAGAAGTGCCAGCTTTGACTTGGCTAGTCCTGAACTACGAGTACCAGACTTGAGGTAAGAAGCGTGCACGAGTCCACTACTTTCTCCAACCAATTACACCACTATGGTGCCTTCCTCGACTTCCCCACGAGAAAGCACGCCATAGCACTCACACTTATCTTGGTGTGTTTTAGAAGTATCTAGTTCAAGTTGTCTAATAATCAAGCTAAGCTTTCCAAGCAGTCCATAACCGCGGACGCGGCTATTCGAATAGTTTTGTTAACCCTGCAGGGGTGTACCGCTACACACACATGATCATCATTTACCGCCTTTGATCTCGACACCATTCAAGGGGTGCCAGCGGGGATGCTCACCACAACTGTTACCTCATAGCCTATCTAGTCCAAGAAAGCCGCCTACCTGGGTTGGCTACCACTATCGTGAACCCGGCCGGTTTACCAAAGTGGACCCAAGTGATGTGTGCGTGGTGCATAAGCCGGTCTCGGGTGAGCCGCTCTCTCACTTAGCAGCCAGGCCACAGACCTACCAGAACTCAGAACTATTGCGACATCTGGACATCGAAAGGGATGAGTTAATAGGTTGAGAGGGGTCAGTGAGCCCAATGTGTGGTTGTACTCTTCATCTTGGATCACCACACAAGAACTCGGACTTAGGGCGGTGTTCAACGAGACAACCCACCGTGTACTCCTACACAGCCTCTCATCGTTCACCTTGTATTAGGGTAGATTCACCAACACCTTTCTACCATCATCAACATGATCACTACCATCCCGACTCTCATAAATGTATCATCATGGTATCACTCTAAGCATGCAATAAGTAGTAACAATTGCAGGGGCCACATGATATCAATCAACTCCTACATTTGCTAGGATTGTGGTTTGCTTACTACTGTGACCAAATGATAGGTCATGCAAAGGAATGGGTTCATCTATGCGGTAGAAACGCATCATGGTAATCATCCTAAACAATGCATAAGGGAGACATGAGAGGGAAGTGGGATTTTATCGACATGATCAAAGGGGTTTTGCTTGCCTTGCTGACGAGGTTCGGGTTCGGGGTCTTCAACGAAGGGGGCAGCCTCCTGTTCCGGTTCCACCTCTACTCGACAAACAACAAACAAAGTAGCAAAGTAAATACAATGCACAATCAATTGATGGAAGGTTGAAACTTGATCTATATGCTTTGATGTGTGAAGCAATTCCATTTAAATGGAGTATATTGCAAATTGAATTGCAAATTCAAACTCCAATTTGAATTCAAATTTAGCCAAGTTACATGTGACATTGTTTGATCAAGTTGAATCATTTTGAAATGTGTATGATATGCCTCTGATGTGTAAATGAAATCTAGAATGTTGCCATGGTTCAAGTTGCAAAAGTATTTGAATTGAATTTGATTTAATTCCATTTAAATCAAATAGCAAATGCTACTGATCTCATTTTAAACTCAACTCAAACATAGTTGAAAGTTGGAAATTTGGATAGCTTATTTTCTCCTGATCATTTTTCATATATTATTTGTTAAATTTGGAGTTGATATGAATTTTCTATGAATTTCCAAAGTTTCAGCCTTTTTCTAAAATTTCTGGATTTATATAAATCATTTCATCGAATTACTGCGTTAGACTTGCGCAAGGGTGACGTTAGGGGGGGTCTGGCGTGTGGGGTCGTCCTGTCAGCCACTGGGTTAATTAACCCGGTTAGTTTAAACTAACCGGGGGGTTAAGGGCTCTGGGCCCACTCGTCAGTGACACCAGGGGGGTGGATTAGGGCTAATCACCCCTGCCACGTCGGCGGGCTACCGGCGGCTAGACGCCGGCGACTCCAGCGCACGGCGGCGCTCACGGGGAGGGCGACTCCGGCCACCATTTGGCATGCCGCGACCACCAAACGGGAGCCCAGGCACGCGCGCTTCATCTGGGACAGACGAGCAGCACGGGGGCTCACCGGAATTACATCGGCGACGAGCAAAGGCGGCGGCAGAGAACCGGCGAGGTCGGGAGTCGGGCTAGAGGCCACGTATTGAAGCTGGGACGGCCGCGTTCGAAAGCTAGAGCCACTGGGAGTCAAACGCGCGCGCTGGACGAGATGATAGGGCACAGGGGCGACCTCATCGTCGTCCATGGCGGCTACCTTCCTCGGCTTCCATGGTGAAACCGGCTAGAGGGGTTGCGGGGTGCTGGAAGCTTGGGGGAAACGCTCAGTAGCTCACTGCGAATCGAACGGAAGCCACAGAAAGCTCGGGGAGGCTTCAACGGCGGCGAATGGACGACGGCGAGCTCACGGGTCCGGGGAGTTCTCGGTGAAGCTTGCGTCACGTCCAGGGGCTCTTCTTCTCGATTGGCTGCACTCCTTGGCGTAGAGGACGACGGCAAAGCAGATGGACAAGGTGGCGCGGCTTGTCGACGGCGTTGTCCATGCGTTCTTCTCGTCGGTGCTCCGGCGGGGTCTCGGGCGGTGATGAAATCGAGCGGGGGAGAAAGGGGAAGAGCTCTAGAGGGGGGGAATTGAGGAGGCGTGCTCCAGGGCGTCTCCAGGCGCGAGAAGGAGGCACGGGGAGGCCTGGAAGGCCTTCGATGGCGACGTGTCGTCCACGGCTGGATCGGTGGCATTCCACCGAGCAACTTGGAGGCGCGGGGCGGGGAAGAAGACCCTGCTTCCCCTGGTGGGCCGGCTGAGCTGGTGGGCTGCTTTCGCCTGGGGCGCCAGGTAAGGTTTTCTGCTTCTTTTTCTGTTTTTCTTTTCTGACATTTGTTTTTTCTAGCAAAAATAAATACCTAGCCATTTTCTAAAATGCTGAAACTTTTTATATGGCCTCATAATAATATAGACTAGCCACTTATAAAGTTTGTCACTTTTTAAAATTCAAATAATTTGAATCTTAACTCAAATAAAGGTTTTTGATTAATTCCAAGGCACTGTTTGAATATTTGAAAAATCCATGAGCATGGGGTGGGTCCCACATCACTTGATATGTGATCACACTCATTTATAAGACTTTTCAAAATTCTAACATGAAATTTTGGAGAAGATTTTTATCTGGCCTTTTGAATTAATTCATCTGGGGGGGTTCCTTCTCCCATTTTGCTTTTGAAGTTGATTTCAAAGATTTCTTTTGAAAGTTTTAACATGATGCAAGATGAATTTGATCCTAGCACATTACCTAACAGAGGGTTCTGACATACCGAGTGCTTTTACCGAGTGGTTATTCAGAAGCTACAGAAGATTCTGAGTTACTTATTACTCGGAAGCCAAGATGAACCGAGTTACTCGTAACTCGGAAGCCATAAGTGTACCGAGTTACTTGTTACTCGAAATCCAAGATGAACCGAGTCACTCGTTACTCGGAAGCCATAGTGTGTCGACTTACTCGTTACTCGGAATTGATAGTGTGCTGAATTACTCGTTACTCGGAAGCAAGTACCTAGTTGCCGCTAACTCGGAAGCAAGTACCGAGTGCTTTTTCCAACTCGGGAGCGAGTACCTAGTGACTCGGAAACCAAGATGAACCGAGTTACTCGTTCCTCGGAAGCCATAAGTGTACCAAGTTACTCATTACTCGGAAGCCATAGTGTGCCGAGTTACTCGTTACTCGAAAGTCATAGTGTGCGGAATTACTCGTTACTCGGAAGCAAGTACCTAGTTGCCGCTAACTCGGAATCAAATACCGAGTGCTTTTACCGAGTGCTTTTTCCAACTCAGGAGCGTGTACCGAGTTATAGCCAAGTCGGAGATACATAGCGAGTGCTTTTATCGAGTGCTTTTACCGAGTGGTTCCAACTCTGAAGAAGAAAGCGCCGATCTCACCCGGACACAGACAACTCGGAAGGAATATTTTGCGGAACGCGTCCGAGTTGGATCAGGCTGTGCTGGATTTGGAAGGGATTCCGGGTTCCTCTCTGTTGTCGATTTGGAAAGGATCCCGACCTCTTTTCTTGTGCGGGAAGACTAGCCCGAGTCCTTCTTGCCTTGAACGAAGATCAAGCCCCTCATATAATGAGGTGATGGCCGATTGAAAACATCAACACACAATCGAACAAACACATCTACATCTTTTTCGTGTTCATCTATCCCTAACCTTGTATCTTTCTACTCGTTCTTCGTCTACTCTTGTTCTTCTAGGAAGAGGAATGACGAAGATTTAGGGGCGTCTAGGACGACCTAGAGCAACAAATCATCGCCAAGTTCTCTGACGGGGTCCCTCCCGAGGGCTTGGCGCATCTGGTTCAAAAAGAGCTAACCAGATTGTCTTGCGTATCGCGCTTCCGGTTGGCCTCCCATGGTGCAAGCTGCAGAGTATCTCCCTCGGCGACGCGGGTACACGTGACGTATTCGTGTAGGGCGCAATTCAGCATCAACACACTTTCTGGCGACTCAGCTAGGGACGAAAGATTTAAACAGTCTCCAGTCTATTCTTCCTGCGAGGAAATCATCATCAAGTTGTTGCAATCTACGAAGGTAGTATGAATTCCCAATTCACCTATGTAGATGAAAATAATTCATATGTTGTTGCTAGATCACCTAATTAACATGATGTATCGGCTAGCTCTAGCTTTATCAATTATGCATCTAATTGTGTGCAATAGCTGGTTCATAATAATATCTATCCTTCAAGTTCTAGTTTTATCAACATGCAACATATGTATCCTAACCCTCATGCATCGGCAATCCCACAAATTCATATGTCGGTGGACAACATGGTGGGCGTGAGTGATCAATATAAGGCACCTCATGTACAGGAGGGCATCTCACAATTTTATACATCGGTAGTTAGCTCGCATTATGCGGGTTCATCCCCAAACATGTCGATGGATGGGGAAATCGGCCATGCTTCAATCAGTTATTCGACCAATTACCCTCAACCATCATATGCTACACCATGTGTTACTAAATTTTTAGCACCATTTGAAACCGGTGATATTCATAATTCGGCTCTGCACCTTTACAATGGTTATGGCCGAATAAGTGGAGATTCAAAGGGAACTCGGGTGCATCCATCTGGATTTGTAGAAGCAAGGTGCAAGATGAATCTTGAGGAATTACCAATCAAGTATCAACAGATTTATGAAGCCCTCAAGAAACTGCGCAAGGAGCAGCGCATGAAGGCTTATGAGGCGCTCATGAAGCAGCAAGAGGAGGAATATTTGCAGAAGTTTTGCGCAACTATTAAGAAAGATCCAATGTCTACTCCTTACTGCAACAATCATGTCGAGCCATCTGCATTAGAGAGACAAGAAGGCAAAGCTTTGAAAGCCAACCAAGACAAAGTTGACTGGGATAATATGATTGAACCGACTAAGGAAGCCGAGTCATGTTACTCAGTGAATACCGAGTCTACTGTGCAGAAGAAGGTCAACCCAGGTGACGCAACCAACTCTACAGAAGCCGAACCAAACGGTTCAGGCGATAGCAAGTCGGGCGTGCCTACTGAGTTCATCGAGCCAACAGGAAAAAAGGTTTTGATTCGGCCTGATATAACCGAATTAGCTAATAAGGAAAATATGGTCATCGATGAATCCAAAAAGGAAAAAGATGGCAGCAAGAGCTCGGGGAGGCAATTAACAATTGACAAGTAAGCCTGTGGAGGAGAAACAATTAAGATCTCCATCAAGAATCCTGCACTCGGGGGGCAACTGCCATGACAAGAGAAGAGTCGAGCCAACTCATAAGTTAGAGTTACCGAGTAGCAGCAGACAGCTCGGAAGCAAAAATCTGCCGAGTTGCAGCAGCCAGCTCGGAATCAAGAGTCTTCTAAGTTGCTCACAACTCGGAAGGGCTTATCGAGTAAGACCCGAGCCAACTCGGAAGTCAGAGTTACCGAGTTGCAGCAGACAGCTCAGAAGCAAAGATCTGCCAAGTTGCAACAGCCAGCTCGGAATCAACAGTCTACCGAGTTGCAGTTAACTCGGCGAAGAAATTCTACCGAGTTACGACAACCAGCTCGGAGTCCCCATCTTACCAAGTTGTAGCAGCCAGCTCAGAGTCAAGATTTTACCGAGTTTCAACAGCTAGCTCGAAATCAAAGGTCCACCGAGTTGCAGAAGCTAGCTCCGAATCAAGGAGCTACCGATTTGCAGCAAGCAACTCGGAAGCAAAAGTCTACCGAGTTACAACAGCCAATTCAAAATCAAGAGTCTGTTGGACTGCAGGCAACTCGTAAGGGCTTGCCAAGTTATGCTCATGGAATTTGTTAAACCTAAGCGTCCAGAAGTTGGCAAGTGGAACAATAATGAAGCCAAAGCGCAGCACAAGAAGAACAAGCCAACTTTTGATATGCTGATGTCTAAGTACGCCAACCAAGAGGCTGGTTCTAGCTCCAATCGTCCATCACGTTTGAAGCACTTGAGGTCACCCCCAAGAAAAGATCTCGGTGTCATGCAAAGCCATATGAGTCATGGGTACCGGCACCATGGACGATGCCACACTTTTATGCACCATATTACTCGGGTGGCTTCAATAAGAGATGGGGGCAGCCCCCAATGGCTCTGTATGATTTCTATCCAGGGTGGGAAGCATCTAGGAGGTCCACCAATGACAGGCTTTTTTACCCTGGACAAAGCCGATTGAGCAATGGTGCCAACCGGCCAACAAAAAGTTATTCAAACAAAACCAACAAGCGAGTGTGGCGTGTCAAGTCTCCAAGCTCTGAAAAGCCGAATACTGATGACTCGGATAATCCGAGTAAGGGCATAGTTGCTTCTCTGAGTAGTAATGATGTTCCAAGTGAAAACATAGTCGTTGTTCCGAGTAGTAATGATGTTCCGAGTAACAGTATGCTTGATCTCCGCAAGGTCCCATGGCCAATGATCATGAAGCTAGCACACACAAGGCCAAGACTAGGGATCCTAAATATACTCAACCTCAGTGGTGTCCTCCCGGTCTGACAAGGAAACAGAAGAAAAGATTGCAACGTCTGAGGAACCACGAGAAGGAGGAGCAAGGAGGAAAAAATCAAAGGGACGAATTGTTCAAGAAAATTCGGCCTATTGGACCCACGAAACGAGTATGGAGGCTCAAATAGAAGGAGAACGATTATGTCTCTACATCAGCTACGGCGACACCTACACCATCAGAAAAGGATGGTGCAATTTCTGTTACATCGTCAGTGACACTTCTTTCAACTTCTTCGTCTGAGGAGACTTCAAGTCCAATATACACCTTAGGGTATGAAGAAGAATTGATTCAAGAAGGCATAGATATCAATATGGTGTATTACTTACCTATTGAATTCCATGCTGCAGATGAAGAAGGGAGGGTGACTGAGCCGAAATACCACTCGAACTTGTGCCAAGAAGCCTAAACAAGTTATGGCCGATAAACAATTATCGCCCTAAGAAAACACATGGCCGATGGAGTGTTGACATCGTCCTTGGAACAAACATGGGCAAGTTGTTTTTTGGCACACAAGTTTTGCCGAAAAACAAGGGGGCATGTGTTGACACCCGTTTTTGGCACGACCATAAGCTTATACAAGATTGCCAAACCGGAAGCTTCCGAGTCAATGCCAACCCCAAAGGAGGAACTACCGAGTGGTTTTACCGAGTGGTTATTCGGAAGCTACAGAAGATTCTGAGTTACTTATTACTCGGAAGCCAAGATGAACCGAGTTACTCATAACTCGGAAGCCAGAAGTGTACCGAGTTACTTGTTACTCGAAATCCAAGATGAACCGAGTCACTCGTTACTCGGAAGCCATAGTGTGTCGACTTACTCGTTACTCGGAAGTCATAGTGTGCTCAATTACTCGTTACTCGGAAGAAAGTACCTAGTTGCCGCTAACTCGGAAGCAAGTACCGAGTGCTTTTTCCAACTCGGGAGCGAGTACCTAGTTATATCCAAGTTGGGGATACATGCCGAGTGCTTTACCGTGTGCTTGTACCGAGTGGTTCCAACTCTGAAGCAGAAAGCACCGATCGCACCCGGACACAGACAACTCGGAAGGAATATTTTGCGGAATGCGTCCGAGTTGGATTAGGCGGTGCTGGATTTGGAAGGGATTCCGGGTTCCTCTCTGTTGATGGTTTGGAAAGGATACCGACCTATTTTCTTGTGCGGGAAGACTAGCCCGAATCCTTGCCTTGCACGGGAAGACCAAACCCCTCATGTAATGAGGTCATGGGCGATTGAAAACATCAAACATCAACACACAATCGAACAAACACATCTACATCATTTTTGTGTTCATCTATCCCTACCCTTGTATCTTTCTTCTCGTTCTTCGTCTACTCTTGTTCTTGCAGGAAGACGAATCACGAAGCTTTAGGGGCGTCCAGGATGACCTAGATCAGCCAATCGTCGCCGAGTTCTCTGATGGGGTCCCTCCCGAGGGCTTGGGGCGTCTGGTTCAAAAAGAGCTAACCGGATTGTCTTGCGTATCGCACTTCCGGTTGGACTTCCACGGTGCGAGCTACGGAGTATCTCCCTCGGTGCCACGGGTACACGTGGCATGTTCGTGTAGGGCCCAATTCAGCGTCAACAGCTTGTTCCATGCTTATTTGAGTGACATTGATATGTGTTTTGCTACACTTTCATAGCTTTTTACACACATTTGGACTAACATATTAACTCAGTGCACCCACTGCCAGTTTCTGTCTGCTGATGTCTGTGAATTGCAGGTTTATACCCATATTTACAATGCCCAAAAAAATTCCAAGGAAAATATATAAAAAATCAGCGTTGCAGAAGACTCCACCCCTGGCTGCACCAGGAGGCCTCTTGGGAGGAGGTCACCTCTCTCGTGCCCCCTTCGGCCTATATTTACCCCTCGGTACAGAAACAGGAAAAAAATGACCCTACATCGTGAATTTCACCTCTATTCCGCCGGCGCCGTGATCCCGAGATTGGGATCGCTAGAATACCTTGTCCCGGCACCCTGCCGGAGGGAGGATGTAAGAGCAAAGTTTTGCCCCCGTGTGTTTTGGATATTGTTGGAAAAAATAGTAGAGGAACTAACAATGTTTTCTAGTATAAACAGTTGCTTAGGTTCCTGAAGGACAAGCTATGTGATAAAGCTTCAGGGAAGGTCTTCAAGTTATCGAAGCATAACCCACGGAGCGAAGCTTAATCACGAAGGATGACCCCCAAAAATGAAGGTGTCCTGAAGCTCTACTCATTGAAGGAAATGAAGAAGACGGCGCAAGACTTAGATGTTTTTGTGTAGTTCTTTTTCGGTTCCTTGAGTCATAGGACAAACCGTACTATCAAGAGGGGTATTTAGTTTGTGGACACCGAAGTCTTTGAGAATTGCTCAGATCAAATCCAAACCTAGTGAGAAGCCTGAGTGAAGAAATCTCATGTGCACTAAGTTAAGTTTCTGTAGCAAAGACTTCGTTCTTTGGCAACTGAAGCAGAACTAAGTCCGTGAGTCAGCTTTACTTGTTCCTCAAGTAAAGTTGCGCATTGATGATAAATCCGATCGTTGTGGACACGTGTCAAGCTGTCACCTCGGGTCAGTTTGGTCATTCCGCGCCTCGGGATCGCCAACTATATATACGCCGCCCCCGCCTCCATTTGCGGATGGCTGCTCTGAGATCATTCCAAGAGAGACTGAAGAGAGCAACCCCAAAACGTCACCGAAGCAAAACCCAAAATCCTGAATACTGAAGCCTAAGTCCCATTGATCTGAGTAGATTTGAGATGACTTAGGTGAAAGCTTGCTAGCCTTTTTATCTTGGAGAACTGCAATTCTCCTAGACGGTTAGAGAGTTGTACTTCAGAGAGCGAAGAGTAATTGTCGCCTCGAAGTCCAGTTTGTCAAAGGTTTCGGTGATTTCCTCAATAATCAACCACGAGTGAAGAACTGATCAAGCTCAAGGAGTTTGATGCAGTGGAGCAACGGACGGAGAGAGATTTGCTCCAGGTGTTCAATCACCAGTCCCTCCAACCAGACGTAGCGCTTTGCAGAGCGTGAACTGGTCGAACAAACATCGCCGAGTCCCAGTTCGTTTTACTTCAAGCATTTACCTTCAGTACTGCATTTTCTTCGCTGTTATGCTTTTATGTGTTTTGATTCACTGCATTTAGTTTCTCTTCCAGTTATTCTTCGCTATTCCGCACTGCTTATGCTTCACTTCAATAGTTTCAGTAGAAAATTTTGAAGTGATCATTCACCCCCTACCCCTCTGATCACATACTTGGACTTTCAATTGGTATCAGAGCTAGTCACTCCCTACACTCTGTGTGTTTTGGATTAACCTCCTGGAGTGTCTTCTATGTCTTCAAGTATGTCTTTCGCAACTATTCGCTCCGGCGAACCTATTCCTATTTTTAATGGGAAGGACTACTCGTACTGGAAGGACAAGAGGAAAAGAAATATCATGGCTATCAACTCTATCGCCTGGCAGGTTGTCTTGTATGGTGTGACTGTTGCAGACGAGAACGCCATCACTCCTGAAGAAGCAAAACTGATTGATCTTGATTCTGTAGTTTGGGTTTTCATCACCAATCACTTGACACCAGAAAAGTATCATGAAGTGAAGAATATTCCTACTGCCAAAGGTGTCTGGGACTATCTTGAAAAGATTGTTGAAGGTGTTTCTACCCAAAAGGATGCCAGAATTGACACACTACGAAGCAAATTCTATCTCTTCAAGAGAATCGAGGGTGAAAAAGTCAGCTCAATTTACAGCAGACTCACAGCTCTTGCAAATGAGTTGATTTCCCTCGGTGCTGATGACATTACTCCTCACTCAGTTGTAAGAACTTTGCTTCGCTCATTAGATGACTCATTTGATCACATTGTGCTGATGATCAAGGAAAGGACTGATTTCAGACGTCTTGTTGTTGCTGATATTCTTGAGAGACTCACTACCTTTGAAATGGAAGAAGATGAGAAACGTGACATAAATGGTTCACGAAGAAAAACTCATGCTTTGAAAGCAAAAGCTTCACGTCATTCTTCACCCGAGGTTAGTTCTGCTTCAGGTGTCAAATCAGATGATCCTGCAAGTATTGGGAAGGATTTGGCATTGATCATGAGACGCTTCAATCGCGTCCAAAGAAAAGGTTTTTCTTCACCGAGAAAGAGTTATTCTTCAAGAAGCTCCACTCACTCATCTCACCGTTCATCCTCAAGAAGCTCTCCATCAAAAGACAATTGTTGCTACAAATGCAAGAAACCAGGTCACTACATTGCTGATTGTCCTCTGTGGGAAGCTGAGAACAAAGCAAAGCATTCGCTCAGAGACTTCTCATCCAAGTCCCACAGACCTTCAAGAAGCTATGAATCCAAGAGACATGATTCCAGTTCGAGAAGAGATAAGAAGAAAGATTCTGATGATGACAAGAAGAAGAAGTATCACAAGAAGCGTGAGGGTTCTTCATCGAAGACTCACTCGTCTCGTCGAAGCAGCTCTCACCGAGCCAAGGCCTATCTGGGAAAGGAGATGAACTCCGAAGACGAAGCCTCTGGGTCCGAAGCTCATTTAAGCTCAAGGTATGGGTCAGGACCCGAATCAGATGGTGTTGCTAGTTTGGCATTCGCTTCAGCAGATGCTTCGGCAAAAGCTTCGAGCTCATTCTTCACCAACAACAGTAGTGAAGATGAATCTCCTGCATATTGCTTCATGGCCAAGGCGAAGGTATCTTCATCGAAATCTAACTATGATACCTCTGATTGTTCTTCTTATGACAGTGATTCAAAGATAAGCTATGCTAAACTTGCTAAAATTGCTTCAATCCAACAAGATGAACTTGATTCACTAAGCAAAACCATTAAGAAATCAGAAACTCTGTTGATCGATGAGATAGAGAAAGGTCAAACTTTAACTAATGAGCATGAAGCTCTGAAAGAAAAGTTTGAAGAATTATCCTCTCGGCATGATCTTCTTTCAGTTGAATATGAGAAGCTCACCTATGAATTTCTTCAGAGGAAAATGGCTCTCGAAAAATTGAAAGAGGCTCATGAAGAGTTGGAAAATATCAATCTCTCCCTCATGGCTCAACAAGGTTCTGAAGAAAATCATAAAACTGAATCACCTTGTTTGGATTGTTTGGAACGAAGCAAAATTGATTCCAAAGGCAAAGCTCCTATTGTTATTGATGATACTAATGCCTCCGATGAGGAAAACCCTGCTGTTACCGAGGAACTCCTCAGGTTGAAAAACTTATTTGAAACAGGCATGTTCAAAAGTGTGCAAGGTCACCAGTATCTCTGTGATATCCTGAGGAAGGCTCTCCTTCACAGGAATCCCAGGAATGAAGGTGTTGGTTTCGAGAGAAAGATAAACCCTGATGGCACCTATTGGGAACCTGAGCAGTATCCTAAGACTGTTTGGGTCCTTGCGAAAGGGAACCCCATTGATATAGCTAACCTTTTAGGTTTTGATTGCAAGATGAACAAAGCCATTGTAGACGAATCACTTGATTCTGACTACAAGCTCATCAAAGATGAACAGGGAAAGGTTACAGCTGAGTATGTTGGTACTCCTCCTAAGAATGGCTTCTATAAGAGGCAGATATGGGTGCAGAAAGCACTTGTGGAAAAACTGCATACTAACCATACCATGCAGGGAAAGTCTTCGGTACCACCGAATCATTTCTATTCTCTTGAAACGAGAAATGATCCTCTGGTGACCGAATCAAATGTTCCGCAGAAGCAATACTATCGTACTGGTCGTCATACTTATCGTCCTCATAATAATCATACTAAGAGTGCATATGCTCATTCTTATGCTAACCATTCACAGAGGACTTACATATATGGTGTGCTTGATGGTACACCGAAGCAATACACTCCTGTTCGATTTAATATTGCTTCAACCAGTGCTTCAACATATTCTCAGTCACCTGCTCGTTTGTGGGTGGTTAAGAAGAACTAATTCTTCTGCGGGGCTATGTCTCGGGTGGATCCGAATGGGTCATGGATAGTGGTTGTACAAATCATATGACCGGAGAAAAGGAGTTATTCACCGAAGAAAAACTATCTCACTCTTCTCAGAATTATATTACCTTCGGTGATAACAACAAGGGTAAAGTTTTAGGTTTGGGTAAGGTTGCCATATCGAAAGATAAGCACATTGACAAGGTTATGCTAGTCCAATCTCTTGGATATAATCTAATGTCTATTTCGAAGTTATGCGATATGGGTATGCTTGTTCTATTCTCTGCTTCGCGTTGTGTTGTCTTTTCACAGGATGACTATGCGTTTGTCTTCGAGGGTTACCGAAAAGGAGATTTATACATTGTTGATTTTTCTTCGGGCCCTGCTGTATCCATATGCTTAATGGTAAAAGCTTCATCTGGATGGTTATGGCATCGAAGACTTGGTCATGCAGGGATGAGAAATCTTCATAACTTAGTGAAGAAGAATCATGTTATTGGCCTTAGCAAAGTTAAATTCGAAGAAACATCATTCAGCGAAGACTATCATGACTACCACTCGTCCTCTTGAATTGCTTCATATGGATCTCTTTGGTCCTCAAAATTATGCAAGTCTGGGAGGAAATAAATATGGTCTAGTTATTGTTGATGATTTCTCTCGTTATACTTGGGTTTTCTTTTTGGATGACAAGAGCAAAGTTGTTGAAATCTTCAAGTCATTCGCCAAGAGAGCTCAAACAGAATATGAATTATCTCTAAAGCATATCCGGAGTGATAATGGAACTGAATTCAAAAATACTCGTATTGAAGATTTTCTTGATGATCATGGTTTTACTCATGAGTTCTCTGCTGCTTACACACCTCAACAGAATGGTGTTGTTGAAAGGAAGAATAGAACTCTCATTGAAATGGCCAGAACTATGCTTGCTGAATACAAGACTCCTATTAGGTTCTGGGCCGAAGCAATTAACACTGCTTGTCATATCATCAACAAGGTCTACCTTCACAAATTTCTGAAGAAGACTTCACATGAGATTATCACTGGTAACAAACCAAATGTTTCGTACCTTAGGGTGTTTGGTGCTCCATGCTTCATTAGAGATATGAATCATAGCTCCAAATTTGCCCCTAAGGCACATGAAGGTTTTCTTTTAGGTTATGGCTCAAACTCTCATACTTACAGAGTCTATAAATCTCACTTTGGGAAAGTTATGGAAACTGTGAATGTGAGATTTGATGAAACTAATGGCTCTCAAAAAGAGCATTTGCCTCATGATCTAGATGAACCTCCTCTTGATGAAGTGATCAGGTCCATGGCTATTGGAGAGATTCGTCCTGTTGAAGCCAATGCTAGTCAAGCAAATAGGTATGATGATGGTCCAATGTTCCCACACATAGCCCGGGGCGCTGGAGATCAACATCCTGAAGCAAATGATGAACAGGACGAAGAAGAGCAAAGGAACGAAGGAAATGCTGATGCTGAAGGTGAAGCAGATCCTGAAGCTGAAGCAGATCCTGAAGCAGAAGCTGAGCCTGAAGCTAATGAATCAACCCTATCACGAGTTCCAAGAAGAGTTGATGTTGACTCGATTCTTGAAGAAATTCATCAACCAGGTCGTCCTACAACTCGTTCTCGTACTCGTTTGGCTAAATTCTGTGGAAATTTTTCGTTTGTCTCCATGTTAGAACCGTCGAAGTTTGATGAAGCCATGAAGGATCCAGATTGGTTAACTGCCATGCTCGAAGAACTTAACCAGTTTGAGCGAAACAAAGTCTGGTCCTTAGTTGATAGACCTGATCCCACGAAGCACAACATCATTAGTACAAAGTGGATTTTTCGCAACAAGCAAGATGAAGATGGTATAGTGGTAAGAAACAAAGCACGATTGGTAGCACAAGGTTACACCCAGGTATCGATTTCGGTGAAACTTATGCTCCTGTTGCTCGTCTCTAATCCATTCGTGTTATGCTTGCTTTTGCAAATTTCAATGGTATTCTGCTTTATCAAATGGATGTGAAAAGTGCTTTTCTTAACGCAGAAATCGAGGAAGAAGTGTATGTTATGCAGCCTCCAGGTTTTGAAGACCCGAAGAAACCCGACATGGTGTACAGGTTACATAAGGCTCTTTATGGGTTGAAGCAAGCACCTCGTGCTTGGTACGACACACTGAAGGATTTCCTTCTGAAGAAAGATGATATCATTTTTGGATGCACTAACACTGAAATCAGCGAAGAATTTGCCAAAATGATGTCGAAGAAATATGAGATGTCTATGATGGGTGAATTGAAGTTCTTCCTTGGAATTCAAATCCGTCAACAGAAGAATGGCACCTTTATTTCTCAAGAAAAATATCTCAAGGATTGCCTGAAGAAGTTTGGTCTTACTGAATGCAAAACTATCAAGACGCCTATGCCTACCAATGGCTTCTTAGATGCAGATGAGAAGGGGAAAGCCTTCGACCAGAAGAAATATCGGTCTATGATTGGATCCCTCTTATATCTTTGTGCATCTAGACCTGACATTATGCTTTCAGTATGTATTTGTGCTCGTTTTCAGGCCAATCCAAAGGAATCACATCATATTGCCGTAAAGAGAATTCTTCGTTATCTTGGTCACACACCTACCTTGGGCTTGTGGTATCCCAAGGGAGCTCAGTTTGATCTCATTGGGTATTCTGACTCTGACTGGACTGGTGATCGTGTGGATAGGAAGTCAACTTCAGGGACTTGTCATTTCCTTGGAAGATCACTTGTGTGTTGGGCTTCAAAGAAGAAAAACTGTGTTTCAATATCTACTGCTGAAGCCGAATACATTGCTGCTGGGTCATGCTGTACTCAGATTCTATGGCTGAAGCAAACGCTGAAGGATTATGGTATTCATGTGAAGAAAATTCCACTCCTATGTGATAATGAGAGTGCAATCAAAATTGCTCACAATCCTGTGCAGCACTCTCGCACGAAGCATATTGACATTCGCCATCATTTTCTTCGTGATCATGTTCAGCGTGAAGATATTGTGATCAGTCTTGTCAGAACTGAAGATCAACTGGCCGACATTTTCACGAAACCATTGGATGATAAAAGGTTATGTACGTTAAGGTGTGAGCTCAATATATTGGACTCACGACATGTACTGTAAGACCGAACCTTTTACTTATGTAAATATTCATTTACTTCGTTCCTTACCTATTCTGTTTTGTTGTCTGTTTTTGCTTCACTTTCTTTATCTTATTTCTTTTGGATTTAGTCCTCTATGCTTATCACCTTTTGCTTCGTTTGGTTTTTCTTCGAGGTGATAAGTTTCGGACCCTACCCTTTCTGTTCTTTTTCTTTCTTACTCTATCTGTCCAAAATGGTTGAGCACAATTGAAACGGAAAGTATTTTTTCTTCGAACGTCATTGAGTTCCGAAGCAAATGCTTCCAATTCTCATCGAAGTTTTACTCAAGTCGAGGACTTATTCTTCGGTCGTTGAGATCCCATCAAATCCGGGTCGTTGAGATTTTCTTGCGATTCGCCACGAGATCCTCGTCGTAGAATCCGGAGAGACAATCGCTGGGGTCCATTCGATCTGATCTGACAGCTCCTGTCAGACCGACCTATATAAGGCATCCCACCCCAGCAAAGCCGTCCCTCCTCCTCATTCGCATCTCCCCGGAACCCCTCTCTCTCCCGAGCGCCGCTGAGCTCTTCGTCTCCATCGCCGCTCTCGCTGCTTCACTGCCGGAAGAGCGCCGCCGTGGACTTCACGCCGTCGACGAGCACATCCTCTCCGCTCTTCGTCGCCGTAGTTGCTTGACGCCACCGAGATAGGGTACGCCAAGCCTCGATCCAATCTTCATCTCTTGTGTTCTTCTTTCTTCAGATTGGATCCGAGTTCTTAGACTGTTTGTTTTTGGATGATATTCTTAGGTTTCCTTGATCCGTTGGATCATTGCACCGTTGCGAAACCTGTTTCTGATAGTCAAGGTTTCCTCCTCAATTCAGGCTAGAAGTTAGGGTTAGTATCTATCTGTTCTGTGTTAGGGTTTCTGTTCATCATTGAGTGAGGTTAAGTCTAGCTCAGAACAAACCAGAATATTTACCCAAAACTCTTCACTGAATCTCTTGTCAAAAGTGTTTTTGGATCAAAACTTTTGCTGGTGCTCATTCCATACTCGCCTTTTCCCTCGCTACCTTTATGCTTTTCACAGGATGTCTGCTGAGTTAGACTTCGGTAATGAGTCACCAAACCTTGATCACATCAACGAAGCAGAACGTACTGCACCGAAGAAGAAAGGAGGAAGAACAAAGGAAACCAACAACGCCAGAGGCATCCCCGAATCAATTCGCATTGCTCTGGGTTATGACACACCTCCTGAAGAGACCAAGGAGCAGCGCAAGAACCGCTTGCAAAACATTCGCAGGTACTGGGCTGTTCGATGGTACAAGTACAAGAGCATCCCTACCTGGAAGTGGACTATGCAGTTTGCCTTCAGTCCGCCCTTTCGGTACACTTCAACCATGTGCAGTCAGTACACTGAAGAGAATCGTCACCAGTACTACCCTGTTCCACCGAAGCTTCCTCACCCCAACACCCTCAAGACTCCAGATGATTACCCAGAAGAGAAAGAACGTCTGAGAATTGTAGCTGAAGCCAAGAGGCTGAAAGAAGAGAAAAAGGCAGCCAAGTTGGCTGAAGCTGAAGCCCAAGGTGAAGGGCCTAGCAAGAAGAAGAAGAAGCTGAAGAAGAAGTCTGCTTCTCCACCCCATGCAACAACAGAAGATGAAGAACATGCCAGATTAGAGCAAGCTGCTCTGGAAGATTCCATCATGGATGAATCCAATGCAGCTGGTGACGAATCTGAATTCGAAGCAGATGACGAATCGGATGATCCTGCTCCCCCCAAGAAACAAAGACTTCAGATCCCACTGAAGAAAAAGCCAGGAGAGAAACCTGAGGCTAAGGTCAAGCCTTCTGCTCGTCCCACCATTGATCTCTCCAACTTAGTTGTCACGAAGCCCTTGGCCTCCAAGCCACCGGCTGATGCCCCCGACTCTGAGAGGCGATCCAAGCAGAAGCACGACCCCGCCAAGAGACAACCTGCAAAGGCTTCAGCACCAACGAAGCCCAAGAAGTCTGCTGCAAAAATCCCTTCAGTGAAGCACAAGCTCACTGAAGAAGAATTGAGACAAAAAGACCTCGCGGAGGCACTTGAGCGCAACATCCATGCCAGAAGCGCAGCTGAGAAGAAGAAGGCAGATGAGGATGCTGCCAGACAGAAAAAGGAGTTCGACTCAGCCAAGATTGCTGCAGAGAAGGCTGAGACGAAGCGCAAGCTCGCCGAAGCCGCAAAGAACGAAGACAAAGCTGCTGCTGAAGCTAAACAGCTTGTTGAACATGAAGCTAAACGCAAGGCTTCATTAGAAAGCCTCAGAACAAAGAAAGCAGAGAAAGCTGCTAGGGCAGGCCAGAAGAACCCCGTAGTTGATATGACTCCCTCAGCTATTCCGTTGAAGCAGAAAGGCATATCTTTGCCTGAAGCTCAAGCTGAAGCTGATCGTCAGAGTGACCATCAATTCTCTGACCCTCGTGAAGGCGAACTCTGGGATCAGTTGGGCATCACTGAAGCCCTTTGGGAGAAGTGTGAAGCTAAAGATCCAGATGCTGTTGACCTTGGACAAGTGTACATCTCCAGGTCTATCGAAGCTATGATCACTATCATGATCAGTCAGCTGAAGAATTTGCATTCAAGAGACAGGGCTGAAATGAAAAAGATTCACAACTATCAGAAGCGAGCTGAATCCGAACCTGATGAAGAATTCAAACAGCACGCCTTGAAATTGCTTCAACAAGTGACAGAAGTCAATTCCACCACCAAGGACAATATCAAAATCTTCAAAGGCAAAGTCAAGGCCGCTGTTGATGACATGGTGAAGACCCATAATGCTTCCATTATGGAAAGGGATTCAAGGAAACGCAAGGCTTCGCCCGAAGCTGAACGTGTTGTTGTTGCACCACCATCTCCTAAGTCTGCTCCATCAAAGGCAACAGGACCCTCACCGAAGAAGAAAACCACCAAGAGGCACAAGGTTACTTTGGCCTCAGCCGCAGACATGGATACAAGTGATGAACAGCCCCTAGAATCTCCTGAAGCCGTTCCCACTCCTGCACCGAAGCCAAAGCCATCCAAGCCCGCATCAAAGCCTTCAGCTCCACCCACCAAGACCCCCACACCTCCTCCTACCAAAACCACCCCCAAGCAAACTCCACCACAAAGAGCTCCTAACCCCACTCCAACGCCTGCACGAATCCCCACACCCATACCACCTCGAGTTCCCACACCCATTCGTGCTCCAACCCCCGAACCACAAAGGATTCCCACTCCACCAGTTGCTCCCGCACCACCTCCATCACCTTCCCGTGAAGCTAATGCTCCATCACCAACCCACTCCAGAACCCATGTATCCCGAGATTTTTCCCCCGCCAGAACAGTTCAAGAGTCTGAAGCACATGTGCCCGACATCAAAGCACATGAGGACGAAGAAGAACAAGTACAAATTCTGAATCTATCGCAAGAGCAAGCGCTTGTAGTCGCTCAATCTGCTGGTCCTTCAAGAGCCAATCAAATTGCTCCTCTGCAAAGAATTCGTGAGCGTTCGCGCCCCTGCCAAGATACCCAGCTTGACTCCAATTACCCGCGTGAAACTTTTCCTATATTCAAGGGTGCTGGTTATTCTTCAAGGCATGGCCCGGAATTCAACCTGGAACAACATAGGAAGCGCCATCGTTTCTTTGGTGTTAGTCCTTATGCTTCTGACCGCACAGCGGATGATCTTCGCTTTTGGACTGCTGAACAACAAGTCTTATACACCAAAGTCTTCTGCCAGCAAGGAGTTCTGTTTAGGCACAAGTTTCTGGACTTGCGAAGTCTTTCCACTGCATCCTGCTTTTAGAACGTCCTCGAAACTATTGAAAATCAGAATTTGACTCGGTTGTTTGCGTTGAGCACTCCTTTCAACTCAGAGCTCATCAAACAATTCTATGCAACCCTTTATGTGTCTGGTGATGCCAATGAACCCAGCTCATGGACGCTGGAATGGATGATTCAAGGCAAATTCTTCAGGATGACCTCTGCCGAATTCATGGAAATTGTCAACATTCCTAGGCATTCTGGAGTTCATGAAAAGATTCATGCTGAACCTGAGCTGTCTGGAGAAGAATTTTCAAATCTGTTGGATCCTGAAGCCACTAATAACCATATTCCTCAAAACATTCGCCCGAAGCACTCGAACTTCATTTCAAGGACTTGGTTCTTCATCCTGTCAAACTCATTGATTCCTTTGAGTACAGCTTCGGAAGAATCGAATCTTTATCCAGAGACAAGGCATGCTATTATGAAACTCACTCATGGCCTTCTCTTCGACTTTGAGGATTGCTTCATTAGGAATTTGGTTCATGCAGCAGAGCTACCTTTCACACTGAAACCCTATGCTCCCTGGCTGCAAGTAGTATGTAACTATGGTTGGAACGAAGACTTTGTGGCACGCCATCATCCGAAGCTTTTCCTCCCACCAGTGCGTGACTCCTTGGAACTGCTAAGGAAACCCAATGATCCATTTGCCACATATGTTGGTGTGCGCCATGAAGTCAATGAGCGAAACTTATCCAAGACGTTCCAGAAAGAATGCCATCATTTTGAAGTTAATCTTCGCACGCAGCAAATGCTTGACAACTTTATTGAAGCAAATCAACGCCAGATGCAGTTTCTTGCTGATGAGATCAACCGTGTTGGCAATATAGCACTCAACAACAATCAGTACTTGCGTGTGCTCAAGCGTCATTCCTGGAAAGGGCTCAGGAAGTTCAACTCTGTCAAAGGCCTTCGTAAAGATCGCATCCACAAAGAGTATCCGCACCTCCGGCGAAACTTTGCTCGTGATGACTCAGTGGACCGCCCGAATCAGAAGATCCCTCCCCTGCACAAGATTGATGAAGTATTCTTCGTCAACGAGCCTGAACCCATCCGGCCAGACACCGTCTCCGAGAATGACTCCATCACCTCAAAGGACGACGACAGCCTCGAAGACAGCGACCTCGACATCAACCTCATCACTCAGACACGCCACGAAGCTATTCCTACGTCTTCTTCTGAAGAAGAATCCTCAGGCGATCAGTCTTCGTCGGATGAGTCTTCGTCGAGCACAGCTTCGTCGGGTTTTCAGGGTGCTGATGCTGTGTAATAGATCTCTCGAACCTCCTCTCAACCTTTTGTCCAATCATTGACAAAAAGGGTGAGAATGAGGGCATCGATGAGTTAGTTTTGCATCAGGGAAAGGGTTCTTGCTATCTGTTTTTGCTTCGTTTGGTTAAGTTACGACAAACATTCCATTCCATTCGATTGGGTTGTAACTTAAGTTTAACTTCGGTCATGCTACTCATGTGCTACGTTTCAGTTTTAATAACCCCTTTTCTTGCAAGTATTGCTTCGTATCTTCTATCTTGCAGGTGGTTATTATTTCTAAGTCACAGGTCATTGGAAGCAATTGCATACTTCCTGGATATATATCTTCAAATGCAATTGTTTTCGCTAAGATATTTTGTTTTGCTCTCCACCGAAGAAAATCTTCTCAAGCATTAACTTCGATTATAAATCTTCGATGCTTGCATTCAGGGGGAGCCAGAACTTCATATCTCAGAGTTTGTCTCATCACTTCACAAAAACTTCAATATCTTTTATCGATGCATGTTTTGTCAACAATAGTCCAAAAAGGGGGAGATTGTAAAAGCAAAGTTTTACCCCCGTGTGTTTTGGATATTGTTGGACAAAACAGTAGAGGAACTAACAATGTTTTCTAGTATAAACAGTTGCTTAGGTTCCTGAAGGACAAGCTATGTGATAAAGCTTCAGGGAAGGTCTTCAAGTTATCGAAGCATAACCCACGGAGCGAAGCTTAATCACGAAGGATGACCCCCAAAAATGAAGGTGTCCTGAAGCTCTACTCATGGAAGGAAATGAAGAAGACGGCGCAAGACTTAGATGTTTTTGTGTAGTTCTTTTTCGGTTCCTTGAGTCATAGGACAAACCGTACTATCAAGAGGGGTATTTCGTTTGTGGATACCAAAGTCTTTGAGAATTTCTCAGATCAAATCCAAACCTAGTGAGAAGCCTGAGTGAAGAAATCTCATGTGCACTAAGTTAAGTTTCGGTAGCAAAGACTTCGTTCTTTGGCAACTGAAGCAGAACTAAGTCCGTGAGTCAGCTTTACTTGTTCCTCAAGTAAAGTTGCGCATTGATGATAAATCCGACCGTTGTGGACACGTGTCAAGCTGACACCTTGGGTCAGTTTGGTCATTCCGCACCTCGGGATCGCCAACTATATATACGCCGCCCCCGCCTCCATTTGCGGGTGGCTGCTCTGAGATCATTCCAAGAGAGACTGAAGAGAGCAACCCCAAAACGTCACCGAAGCAAAACCCAAAATCCTGAATACTGAAGCCTAAGTCCCATTGATCTGAGTAGATTTGAGATGACTTAGGTGAAAGTTTGCTAGCCTTTTTATCTTGGAGAACTGCAATTCTCCTAGACGGTTAGAGAGTTGTACTTCAGAGAGCGAAGAGTAATTGTCGCCTCGAAGTCCAGTTTGTCAAAGGTTTCGGTGATTTCCTCAATAATCAACCACGAGTGAAGAACTGATCAAGCTCAAGGAGTTTGATGCAGTGGAGCAACGGACGGAGAGAGATTTGCTCCAGGTGTTCAATCACCAGTCCCTCCAACCAGATGTAGCGCTTTGCAGAGCGTGAACTGGTCGAACAAACATCGTCAAGTCCCAGTTCGTTTTACTTCAAGCATTTACCTTCAGTACTGCATTTGCTTCGCTGTTATGCTTCAATGTGTTTTGATTCACTGCATTTAGTTTCGCTTCCAGTTATTCTTCGCTATTTCGCACTGCTTATGCTTCACTTCAATAGTTTCAGTAGAAAATTTTGAAGTGATCATTCACCCCCTCCCCCTCTGATCACATACTTGGACTTTCAGAGGATTGATCTCCAAGAGCTTCTCCACCATCATGAGCGCTTCCCGAATGTGTTGTGAGTAGTTCCCTTTGGATCATGGGTCCATGACCAGGAGCTATGTGATGTCTTCTCTCCAATCTTGTGCTTCAATTCTTAGCCCTTGTGAGCTGCCCTACATGATAAAGGCACTTATGTAATCTTTATGTTGTTTCTATGTTGTGTATGTTGGGATCAGATGGATTATGAGATTATGTTTAGATCATGATGAGTTATATATTTGGTTCTCCTTTTATATTTTTTTCTTGAGTAATTCTTGCATGTTCTTTGTTGCTTTTTATTGCTTTGGCCAAGTAGTAGATAGTAACTCCAAGAGGGAGCGTTATGCTTGATTGTTGGTGCATGCCCCGCGATGTCTAGCTTGAGTGAAAGAAACATGAGACTAGGGGATTTGTTGTTGCCACCAGAGAGAAAACAACGGTGCTTGCAACCGCGGTTGCAACGATTGTTTACCTTACACAAAGTTTGTTAATGCAGTTGTCTGTTGCTTTGGGTTTACCCTTTGGATGGGGCTTGCAACTTAATACTAGCGAGATGTTCTGGATAGATATCTCAAGGTGGATGATTAGTGAGTAGATGTTGATGAATAAACGGTGTACTTCTCTTGGCGTACTGCCCATACTTTTGAGCCTCTAGCTTTCTTGTGGCATAGTTGGAATTGCGGTGCGTTTATAATTTTTTCAATTGCCCAGCTGTAATTTGTTCACTGTAACACCCTAAGTGTCTGTAACAGTAGTCCTTTTGCTAATGAAAACAATTACTGTTACTAAATCTCACTTTGATCATCTTTGCATTTGATCACTCCAAAAACACTTTTGGTTGTTATTAAAAATAATGTGATAAATCAAACTTTGTCCAAAAATTGTGGAACCAATTTTATTAAATGCCTAAAAATCAGTGGTCCATGTTAAACCAAAATTGGATATTTATTGCAATATTTAAATATTGCAAACAATTCAAACCAGTGCTAAAATAGCCCCTTTCATCAGTTGCTTATTCAAAACAAATATTAAATGATTTTATAAAAGCTTTAAACATTTTGTAGCAGTAGTCAAAAATGTAAAAATATTATTGGAGCAGGTTCCAAGTTTTACAAAAATGTTAAATCAACTAAAACAAATAAAAACAGAAAATAAAGAACAGAAAAATAAAAATAAAACCTATCTACCGCCTGGGGCGAGGCCCCCTCCCCTCTCCACTGGGCCAGCCCACCCCGGCCCACTCCCACGTCCCAGCTTTCTCCTACCTCCGTACAGGGGCGGCGTGGCACCCATCCCCTGGCCAAGACGCGGCCACGGACATCGTGGAGGCAATCCAGGCCAGCTCCGGCGGGGATAAAGGCCCCCACGCCCGTGCCCCCTCTGGCAACTCTAGCTCCCTCCCATTCCTTCCCATCGCGCCCCCCTTGCTCGATTCCGAGCTACACCGAGCCGCTGTCGCCGCCGTGGCCACGCCGCCGCGAACCCGCGCGGCCAACGTCCTCCCCGCTCCTCGCCGGCGTGTCCAGGCGACCCGCCGTGGACTACCTTGTCTCCCTGCACGACAAATTGCCCCGGGAGGCCCCAAGCATGACGCGCCGGTCATCTTCCTCCACCACGGCCGCCGCGACCTCACCGCCCGATTCGTCGCCGCCGACGCCTCCCCCTGCCTTCTGCCTCCTCGTCGAGTTCCATGTGAGCTCACGCCCTTCCCCATCCTCCCCTTCCTCTCGCTCGTGCCCTGTGGCCGCCGTTCTGCAATCCTGTGCTCCGGCCGCCGCGGCTGCACACGCCATCGTGGCCACGATGCCCCTCGGCTCGAACTTTTAGCACGGTTAGACGCGGCTCCTCGCACTGGACACATAGACACAAACGGCGATCCAAATGATGCATTTTAAAGGGCGCACGGTCGGCTCGCCGTCGTCATGGTGGTTCGTCGCCGGCGAGGGAATTGGGCTACTGTGACGCCCCCAAAATCAAGCCGTGTACAGTAATCATACACGCAAGGTACACGATCGGGATTAGGGACTCACGATGAGATATCACAACACAACTCTACAAATAAAATAATACAAGCTTTTTAATACAAGCCAGGGGCCACGAGGGCTCGAATACAACAGCTCGAGAGCACAAAGTCAGCGGAAGCAATAGTATATGAGTATAGACACAAGAATACAAGGTTGCCTTAAGAAGGCTAGCACAAATAACAACAGATCGAAAAGGCGAGGCCTCCTGCCTGGGAACTCCAAGCTACTCCTGGTCAACGGGGAACTCGACGTCGTAGTAGGCATCGGGGATCTTCACGTTGCGTTGGTCGGCACCGGGGATCTCCTGCTTATGGACTCCAACGTCGACTGCAGCGGCCGATCAGGCAAAACAATAAAGGAAATAAAGCAGGTGAGTATCTAGTATACCCGCGAGTCTTACGTCCGCTACTAAGCATTATGCATTGTATCAACGGAAGGAAGAGGCTGTATATAGTGGACTGAAAGACAGAAATCCAGAGCAAGGGTAAGAAGCTAGGCCTAACAAAGACTAGCATCTTCCGACGATGTCTTGCAGCATGAGGTAAGAATCAGCCAACAGTTTATATAAAGCATAAAGTAACAATGCAGCAGAAGTTGCTGCAGCATTGTATAATAATAAGTTTTAATAATTAGCAATGCCTCCGAGTTCACCTCCTCGACATCCCCGCGAGGAAGAGAACCCGGAACCATACAGTTTAATAATAATAGTTTCTAGTGGTAAGATCCAGCTTCAGCATAAAGCGTCCTGTTACCGTGGACACGGCTATTCGAATAGATTAATCTTCCCTGCAGGGGTGCACTTTTGTTACGCTACACGCACGAATCTCCAGGGTGGCGGGAACCTTGTTAGGGAACGCTCCACCGAGGCTATCCGACACTTCATAGCCCATCTTTCAAACTCAACAGAGACGCCATCCGCCGGTCTAAATCCTAAGTACGCCGGGCCTTGGACCCCAACCCGAACGTACTCCTGCACGGTGCGTGGCTGGCCGGTGAAGTTAAAGCAAATCCAAATAAGACACCACCGCGCGAGAAAATAAGACAACACCACTTCCTGGCGCAGGCCGCGGTACTGCTGACGTCTGAAGAGTCCTCGGACGACACTACGAAGCAGAGGAGCCCATAACTCGTAGTTCCCACGGGTAGGTAGTGCGTACATGGCATATAGCCAACTCAAGACATTCACTGAACCATTTAGCATTTTTAATTAACCTGCGTGACAACCGTTATCGTTGCCTCGACTTAACCGACCCACGGACAACGACAGCAGCCAGGACCACCAGTACATCGGTGCCTGCCCCGTCGTCCCACCAAGTCACTGCGGTTACCAACAAGGTGAACCGTCTCCTTACCTTGTCTCGCGTGTGCTCCTGGAGGGGCTCGACTTTCGTGGTTTGGTAACTCTCGCGGCCAACGATCAGGGGCCAAGAACACCGGTACACTGGTCGTACCCTCCCTGTCGTCCCGTCGCAATACCTCTCGCGGGCACCGTTGGGTCGCCCGACTTCTTACCTTTAAGGACACCAGTTGGTTCGAGTTCCTACCATTAAGTGAAACCAGGAGGAATCACCCTCGATGGTACACTTGAGCTGGCTCGACTGAGACATCAGCGGAATGAACTAAAGAGGTAAACCTCGTATCATCCCGGTGATGCTACGCTACTGAGCCGACGAGAGTGAAATACGAGTCCATTCCACTCGTAAGTCAAACTCGAAGCGACTCGGCAGAGTCTCGCCGTTGTAGGTTCCCTAGGGCGTCTGCATTGATCCGTACCTGTTGCAGTTGTCATATATCGTTCCCGCGATCACTCCCAAAGTGATCACGGCCCGCTATCTAATCCTAGCTAACAATGCGCAGGGCTCACTACTGAATAATGCATAAGTAATAATAGGCGGCATAGGATTAAAGGAAGGTACATCAAGGGGCTACAATGGCAGGCTATGCAATTGAATAGGATTGTAATCGTAGCAGCAGCAGTAACAATGCCTAGTGCAAGAAATGTACGGAAAGATAGGCGATATCTGGGGAAGAGAATGGCTCTGCTTGCCTGTAAGCTTGGTAGTAGCGGTACGGTCGTCGACGAAGTAGTCGTACTCAGCAACGGTGTAGTCGACGGCAGCAGCGGGGTCTACCGGAGATTAAGGGGGGGAAGAAACAATAAATACACAACAATAATAGCAATACAAATGCAAGACATAACAGATGAATTGTAAATGGGGTTCTAACGCAGTATGATGTACGTTGCTCGGACCGGGAATTCATCCGGGGATGAAATACCGGCTCCGGGTGATTATCGGACAAGGTGTCCGGAGGGGGGGAGATATCATGCCGGAGTTGTCGTGGATATCCGACACAGGTGTGGGTGGTGTATCCGGGTTAGATGAACTATTCCGAACAACTTTCGTGTTCGAAATAAATTCATCCGGGTACTCTAACAGTACCGGACAGTTTAACGGTTATCGGGCAATCTATCGGACAGTGCCACCGGAGGGGGGGGACAGTTCGATGAACGGTATGTTAGAGGGGTGTGGTGAGGATATGGGTATCGTATCTGTAATCGTTGATCCTTTCCGAGTAACTTTCGTATACAAAGTATTTTGTTCCGGGCAATTTTTATCGGTACCGGGAATTATCGACAGACAGCCCGAAGGGGCGAATGTCGATGTTCGGTACGTTAGAGGGGGGTGGGAGACATACGGATAGCGTATCCGTATTCGTTATATTTTTCTGATCAATTTTCATGTATAAAGTTTTTGAATCTGACTTACGGTTTAAAAGATATTTAAATTCAAAGTTTTAAACCGTTTTAAATAAATTTCCTGAATTTCTTTTATTATTTAATCTAACATTATCCATAAGGGGTTGACTGGTCCAACCTGACCAGTGAGACCCACTGGTCAGCCTCACATTTGATAAATAGTATTATTAAATTTAATTAAAGGGGGGGTCCCACATGTCATAGACTGTTAGGCAATATTAACTAACACATTAATTAATCTAACTTACTTACTGGTGGAGGCCCCACATGTAAGTCTCAGGAGGGATTAAAATTAGCAGTTAACTTAACTAACATGGGGGGTTATATTCTAATTGGGGGATTCAGGGCTAACTTAATTTGGAGGGCCCCATAGGTCAGTGGGTTAGCCCACGACTCACACGGCCATGCTCGTCGGCGAACAGAACCTGGCGGCGAGGCCACCAGGTGGAGGAGCCACGGCGGGGGCGTGGGCGTGGCCGGCAGTACTGGTGTAGCAGCGACGCGAATGGCGTCCCCGCGGGCACGGGCGCACGCGCGCCGCCAGACCACCATGGCCGCCGCCGGCAGGGGCGAACAGGGCGACCGGGCTGCAGTAGGGGTGCGCGGACAACGCGAGTGAGCGCGCGCGCACGGAGATGTGGCCAGGGAACGCGCAGGGCGGCCATGGGGGTGCCCTCGGTGCGGACACGGGGCGGGGAGCGCAAGCTCTAGTGAGCTCCGGCTCCAGCGATGGCAGGTGCCTACGGCGGTGATTCGGCGGAGGGGAGCGATGGAATCGGGGGGAGCCTCACCGGGGAGCTCGAAGCTGTGGTCAGGTAGGGCCGTCGAGGTCGGAGGCGAGCTAATTTTCCGGCGTGAGGTGATGGCCGTGGCGGGGGGAACGCCGACGATGGCGACTTCTACAGGGCACCTCGGCCCGATTCCTTCAGCAGACCGATGAAGACGACGATGGCACACGAGTTGTACACGTTGGTTTGGCCAGGGGGCGACGATGGTCGCGACGAGGATGAACGGCGGCGACGGGGAGTCCACGGGCGAGCTCCTGGACCAGGGAGAAAACAGAGAGGGGGAGGGCTGGAGGATGGGCGAGGAGGTAGGGGCCTCGGGCGCCCTTATCTCCATAGAGGAGGGGGAGCAGGTGGAGTGGGGGAAGAGGGAGCAGGTGAGGGGGGGCCATGGCGTGGCCACAGTGGCCATGTCCATGGGTGCGTACGGGGGTGGGGGGGCAGGTGGGGAACAGGGGAGAGGGAAGAGAGAGAGGGGGCTGGGCCTGGTGGGCCGTTGCCCCAGGCGTTAGATTAGGTTTTTCCTTTTTTTTTTGTTATTTGCTCTCTTTCTTTTCTGTTTTAATTTATTCTAAATACTTTTATATTTTTGTAAAAATATGTAATAGGTTCCATAATAAGTTTTATGCTCCATATCAGTGCTACAAAAAGTTTGGGGCATTTATAAACTCATTTGCATTTTGTTTTATTTAAAAAGGATATTAAATGGTACTATTTTGCTACTGTTTTATTTGTTTAGCATTTTTAAACATGGTAATAAAATCCCATTCCACTTTTAATAAAGCCTACTGGTTTTTAGGCATTTTATAAAAATGGTTTCATAAATTTTGGATCAACTTTATTTTCCACTTGTTTATTATAATTCCATGGTAATTTAATAAACCCTAAGCTTCTGGTTTTATTCCTTAATATTAATAAATCATTTTAATTAAAATAACCAGTACCATAGTAACATGGCTTAATGATTGCTAGGCATTTTATAAATAGATTCCATTATTTTGGTTCAACTAAGATTTCCATTTTTATATTAACTTTCAAAATAATTTTTGATGACACCACAAGGTTGGTTTCACAATCAACATAGACTTGTGATTATTCTAATGACTAAGGGTGACTTGGTTTAAGTTTTTGCATGATGGTTATCAATCACCCATAAATTCTTGGAGCAATTCAATAGTCCACACAAATTTGAAAATTTTATCAGGGTTGGAATTTGACAGAGCTATGATCAAAGGTGATCATGGCTTGATCATCAACAGTAATGATCACTAACAGTGGACTCACTGTAGTGATTACTGTTACTGATTCTGAGGGTGTTACAGCTACCCCCCCCCCTCTGTCTCACCGATGTGTGGGCCAACCCCAGGAGATTTGCATTAACCCCCCTGTTAAAATAAAGCAAACCCCCTTCTTTAAATTATGTTCGCAGTAAACTCCCTCACTATCTATGACCAGTGGGGCCCTAAAACTTATTAAACTAAATAATATTGCTATTAAAAGTTTGGGTCTATGACATGTGGGCCCACTGGCCTTTTAAATTAAATAAAATGGTTTATTACTGCTGCTATGTATGACATGTAGCCCCCACTTGTCAGTTGACCAGTCAACTAGTTGTGGATAATGTTGCATTTTAATAATAAAGAAATTCCAGAAATTCTTTTAAAATGATTTAAACTTTAGAAATTAATAACTTTAAACCGTAATTCAGATGAAAAAAATTATACATGAAAATTGATTATAAAAATATAACGAACATCGACATCCGGATACCCACCACACCCCTCTAACACAACGAACATCGACATCCCCCCTCTGGGCCGTTTGTCCGATAATTGCCCGATACCGTAAAACTCTCCGGATGAATTTATTCTGAACACGAAAGTTGTTCAGAATGGATCAACTAACACGTTTACACCATTCACATGTTTGTCGGATGTCCATGACACCTCCGGCATGATACCTTCCCCCTCCAGACACCCTGTCCGGTAATCACTCGGAGCTGACAGTTCATCCACGAATGAATTCCCGCTCCGTGCTACGTGTATCGTACAACGTTAGAGCATCGTTAACATTTCATATGTCATGTCTTGTATTTGTATTGCTATTATTGTTGTGTATTTATTGTTTCTCCCCCCTCTTTTAATGTCCGGTAGTCTCGACGTCCACTGCTGATGCCCCTGTGATCGACTACTTCGTCGACGACCGTACCTCTACCGTCGAGCTTACAGGCAAGCAGAGCCATTCTCTTCCCCAGATATCGCCTAGCTTTTCGTACTTTTCTTGCACTAGGCATATGCTACTGCTGCTACGTTACAATCCTATTCAATTGCATAGCCTGTCTTTGTCGCCCCTTGATGAACATTCTTTTATCCTATGCTGCCTTATCATTATATTATATTCAGCAGTGAACCCTGCGCCTTGCTAGTCAATACGATTAGATAGCGGGTCGTGTTCACTCTGGGAGTGAATGCGGATATATTACATTTCAACTGCTACAGGTATGGTTCAGAGCAGACACCGCTTCAGGCCCTACCCCGGCTCTGCCGAGCCACCTCAAGTGTGAGCTATCGAGGAGTAATCCTTGTACTCCACTCGTTGCTAACTTTGTATAGCCGTCCTAGGGTACTGAACCACGGTTGTCCTTACAGGTAAGGAGTCTGGTGACCCAACGGTGCCCGCGCAGGGTATCTTAGCGGAACGACAGGTCAGGTGTATTCCACCGGTGTGCGGCGGGCCTGGTACTGTTCGTGGCCGAAAGGTATCCTGTTGTACGAAAGTCGAGCTCTACCAAGAGCAAACGCGAGACAAGGTAAGGAGACGGTTCACCTTGTTGGTAACCGCACGAGTTGGTGGGACTTCAGGGCAGGCACCGACGTTACTGGTGGTCCTGGCTGTTGTCGTTGTCTGCGACTCACTGAGAAAGGGGCAACGATAACGGTTGTCTCGACAGATAATAATAAAATGAATTAACGGTTCCGGTGGATGACTTGAGAGGCCGCAAAGGCTTGTACGCACTACCTTCACGTGGGGTTACGGTGTGGGCCCTCCGCGTTGTGGTCTCGTTCGAAAGCTCTGAAAGACGTCCAGTTCAGCATTGTGGTTGGGTCGGATCGTGCTGCGGCACTGGATCCACTTGGCGCACAACGACCCGGAGTGCGAGAGGTGATGGGCCATGAAGCTCTTGCGCTTAGGACTGTAGACCGGCGGGGAACTCTCTGATTAGCCGTAGGATGGGCCTCGACGTTTCGGATAGCCTCGGTGGGGCATTCCCTAACAAGGTGTACGCCACCCTAGAGATCCGAGCGTGCAGGCTGAACAGTAGTGCACCCCTGCAGGGAGTTTGATCTATTCGAATAGCCGTGTCCACGGTAACAGGACGCTTTATGCTGAAGCCAGAGCCTACTACTACAAACTACTACTATTAAACTGTATGGTTCCGGTTTCTTTTCCTCGCAGGGAAGTCAAGGAGGGGATTTTGGAGGCATGTATAATTGTTATCTATACAACTTACTATTATACAATGCTGCAGCAACTTCTGCTGCATTATTATTACATTCATGCTATTGAACTATTGGCTATTCTCTTCTTGTGCTTCAAGACTCGTTGGAAGATGCTATTCTTCAATAGGCCTAGCTTCTTATCCTTATTCTGATTTCTATCTTGCAGTCCAATATATATAGCCTCCCCTTTCCATTTGATACAATGCATAATTGCTTAGTAGCGGACGTAAGACTCGCGGGTATGCTAGATACTCACCTTGCTTTATTTCCCCTTTTTCGCTTTGCCTGATCGGCCGTTGCAGTCGACGTTGGAGCCCAGGAGGAGCCTACTACGACGTCGAGTTCCCGTTGACCAGGAGTAATTCGGTGGATCCCAGGAAGGAGGCCTCGCCTTTTCGATCTGTATCTCTGATGTTATTTGTGCTAGACTTCTTAAGGCAAAACTTCACTAACTATGTCTGTACTTAGATATTATGATTGTATGACTTATGTATTCGGGTCCGTGCGACCCCTTTCATTGTAATATATTTGGTTTATCCTTTTGTGTTTAGTGTTGTGTTGTGATATTCTCACCGTGGCACCTTGATCTCGATCATGTACCCTGCGTGTATGATTACTGTACATGATCGTAAATCGAGGGCGTCACAAGTTGGTATCAGAGCCGACTGCCTGTAGGAAGCCACCCACCTACTACCTGGTCGAAGTTGAGTCTAGACTTTGAAAAACTATTTTTTCTAACTTAATATTTGGCTTACGGGCCCACATCGATGTCACTACGTGTGATATCTATGGTATTAGGATCCTTTTCTTCGTACCTATGTTATGGGAATCTGCTCTCTTATCCTTGCGGGTAAGTTTTACAAACTCTGACATTAGGATCACATTCTCTTGACTCCACCCGGCTACCTCATCGATTGAGTCGTGTCGCAGGAGTTCTACCCCAGGTCCCGGACCGCGGATCCCATTCTCATTCTGGGCAGGCCGCGCGTCCTCTGGCATTAACTCCTGTGGCCAACAGTTTTCTTGCGGCGTGATTGAAATAGTGGAATCTATGTCAGGTCGTGTAATCCTTACCGCGATCTGCGCGCCGCCTACTGAGTCATTTTCCTTAATTTCTACGACGTTACGTTGTCCGATTTTGACCGACTGTGTGCAAAGATCTGTATGTCTATATGACTACTATTGTGTATCTACTGCACTTCTCGTTCATTGCTCATACTACATCATGTATGACTTCTTATCCTTGCAAACACTTTGTTTGAACTAACCCCTTTTGTTCAGGCAGGATGGCTGACGATCCCCCACCTCCACCTTATATGGACGCAGTACTGCAACAGTTTGATCTGTACCGTCAGTTTATGGCCGGAGTAATGACCCAGCTTTCAACTCAGAATTCCCCAATAACCCTGCAAGAGTTCGTGCGCCTCAGTCCGTCCACCTTCTGCAGCTCCACCAATCCTATGGATGCTGATGATTGGCTCCGTGATATTGCTTTTCAGATGGAGTCAGCTGCTATTGCCCCTGCCAGTTACCTCACCTTTGCGACGTATCATCTGAGGGGTCCAGCTGCTCAGTGGTGGGAAAGCCATCGGCTTGCGTTGCCAGATGGAACTGTAACCACTTGACAAGAATTCCAGTTAGCCTTCCGTGCATGGCACCTTCCTCAAGGTCTGATGGACCAGAAGAAGGAGGATTTCCGCCGACTCCGTTAGGGCCAGACAACTGTTGATGAATATCATAGGAAATTCCTTGAGTTTTCCCGCTATGCTGAGAGAGACGTCGCCACTGACGCTCGCAAACAGGAGAAATTACGAGAAGGACTGCATCCTAAAATAGAGCTCGCACTTGTCCTTCATGATTGTGCGGACTTTGCGACCCTTGTCAGCAAGGCTTTCCAAGTCGAAACTGCTCTGACTAAGCACCATGAGTCGCTCAAACGTGCTCGAGATGCTAGCCCATCTTCGGGTCGGCCTGCTCAGAAACTTAAAGTCTGGCTCCCGCACAGTTTTTTACTGGCCTGCTCCAACGCCGAGGTCGTCCTATGCCGCACCTCGTCTGACTCCACCGCCGAGACATCTAACAATTCCGACTGGACAACCCAATATTATGGCTCCTCCCCCTAATGATGGCTTATGCCGCCAGTGTGGACAGCCAGGTCACCGTGCACCATGTCCTCCTGTTGACCGTAAGAGGAACTGTCGAAACCGTCTTACCAGAAAAGGTAATACCAAGCCGCCTCTTGTTGAACGTAGCTATGCCAATCATGTTGATGTTGAGAAGGCTAGGATGGATCCGACTATTGTGATGGGAACCCTCCTTGTTAATTCAGTACCAGCTTATGTTCTGTTTGATTCAGGAGCCTCACATTCCTTCATATCTGCTGCGTTTGCTCGTAAGCAAGACTTGCCGTTCGAAAACATGTACCCTCCGCTGGTGGTTTATTCTCCAGGTTCCATTTGGGATACCTCGATGATAGCCCACAACAATCGTATTGAAATTGGAGGATTGGTGTTTGCTGCTTCACTCATGGCCCTCAAGGTTTCTACCATTGACGTTATTCTTGGTCTGGATTGGTTGAAAGCGCATGATGCTCAGATTCGCTGTGGTACTAAAACAGTCCAGCTCACTCACCCTTCTGGCAAGACAATTCTGTACTCGACCCGAACAGTTCAACATGCCGAAAGCCAGATATATGCTCTGAACGCAGTGAATGCCTCACCTCTTGAAGGAATTGAGAAAGTTCCAATCGTTCGCGATTTTCTCAACATCTTCCCAGAAGAGTTGCCGGGAATACCCCCGATCCGAGATGTCGAAATTGTCATCGACTTGAAGTCTGGCACCGTCCCTATTGCTAAGCGCCCTTATAAGATGCCGCCTCACCACCTCCTTGAACTGAAGAAGGAGGTCGACATGGCACTCCACAAAGGCTTCATCCGTCCAAGTTCCTCTTCTTGGGGAGCACCTTCACTCTTTGTCAAGAAGAGCGATGGCATGAACCGTTTGGTCCAAGATTACCGACCTATCAACCAGGCAACAATTCAGAACAAGTATCCGCCTCCTCCGATCAACGATCTATATGATCAACTTGCTGGATCTACGGTGTTCTCGAAACTTGACTTGAGGTTGGGTTACCATAAGATCTGGGTCCATGAAGAGGACATACCGAGGACCGCTTTCATTACTTGCTATGGTTCATACGAGTACACCGTCATGTCCTTTAGCCTGACCAATGCCCCGGCCACTTTCTCTCGATTGATGAACTATATATTCATGGAATATCTCGACAAGTTCGTCGTGGTTTATCTGGATGATATCTTGGTATACTCCAAGAATGAAGAGGAACATGCTGAACACCTTCGTCTTATACTGGAAAAGCTTCGAGAACACAAACTCTATGCTAAGTATTCTAAGTGTGAATTATGGCTTCCCGAAGTAACCTACCTTGGTCATGTGATTTCCAAGGATGGCGTTGCCGTCAACCCAGAACGTATTCAAGCTATTCTTGACTGGACTCCTCCCAGGACTGTAAAGCAAGTCAGAAGTTTCCTCGGCCTCGCTAGCTATTGCCGCCGTTTCGTCGAGAACTTCTCCAAGATTGCCAAGCCTCTGACTAATCTGCTTCATAAAAGCGTTAAGTTTGAGTGGACTGATAAATGTCAAGAAAATTTTCAAGCTCTCAAGGACAAGCTCACTTCTCCCCCAGTGCTTGCTCCCCCTGATACTCAGAAGGACTTCGTGATATACTGCGATGCGTCTCGTCAAGGATTAGGCTGTGTCCTAATGCAAGAGCGCAAAGTGATTGCTTATGGTTCTCTTTAGTTGCGTTCTCACGAAGACAAGTATCCAACGCATGATCTCGAATTGGCAGCAGTAATTTATGCATTGAAGCTTTGGCGACATTACCTCGTTGGTAATCGGTGCGAGATCTACACCGACCACCAAATCCTGAAGTACTTGTTTACTCAGCCAGACCTAAATCTCCGCCAACAGAGATGGCTCGAGACAATAGCCGATTTCAACATGGATATTCATTACACCCCTGGCAAAGCTAATGTGACGGCTGATGCCCTGAGTCGCAAAGCCTACTGTAGTGAACTTTAAGTTCAAATACAACAACTACCTCTGTATGAAGAGCTTCGCAAGCTGAACATCGAGATTGTTCCGCAGGGATATGTGAACTCCCTGGTTGTCAAACCAGATCTCGTTGAACGCATCAAGACGATACAAAATTATGACTCTGACATTTGGAAGACTAAGCGTCGTGTCGCCAGCGGGGAGCCCTCATTCTTCACTATTGATGCCAATGATGATAATGCAGTGTACTTCAAGGGTCGTTTAGTGGTTCCGGTAGCCAAGGCCAACCTGAACTACGCCCCTGATGTCATGAAAGAAGCTCATGATACCCCTTTGTCGATTCACCCTGGTAGTACCAAGATGTACCAAGACATTCGTCAGCGGTACTCGTGGTCTAACATGAAGCAAGATTGTAAGGCCCGATATGCGGTACTGTTCCAAATCTAGGTGTTTCCACCCAGATCCGGGGACGAAGCACATATCGATCCCACCGCGACATATGACAAATCCATATGCCCCGGGTTTCCAACATGATATCACAACACTACAGATACAAGGATACAACATCTCATACAATCGGCATACAACTGCCTCAAATACAATACAACAGCGGAAGATATATGTCTTGGTACAGACTACAAGCAAATGCCTAGTGGCAAAGAGAAAAACATCGATCCCCATAACCACACGGGTCCAGGCCCTCCGCCGGGATCCGCCTAACTAGTCGGCGTCGAGTCTCCACGTGAAACGTCGATCACCATACCTGTTGTCGATCAAGAACCCTGAAAAGAGTTTGGGGGTAGTATCATGGGTATAGAGGTACTCAGCATCCAACTGTAGTGGTCATCTGACCCAGCAAGGACTTCATCACTCGTCATTCTAGGACAACTAGTAGTTTACGGTAAGGAAGGGGTAAGTGGTGAGGTTGCTGCCGCACTAGCATCTATGAAGTGGCTAACGATCTAGAGAGTAAGATAAGAAGACAAGCATTCGATGAGGAATCGCCTCCAACAAGTCTTGCTATCAGCTACTTACGCAAACATAACACCTATCCTATCCTTGTCCTCCTCTTCGTATCCCGACGAAGAAGAAGCAGTCAAGGCACACACACACGTTGATCAAGTTATATTAAGATTATCTCAGTTGTTGTTGTCTATGAACAAGGATTAGGTCTCAAGTCGTCCATAACCGTGGACACGGCTTCTCAAAAAGATTTAACCCTGCAGGGGTGTACCAACTGCCCATTACAAGGCTCCGCACGCACGTCCATCTCTCTCAGTTGCTACCCATCACAGGCAACCATTTTATGATTTAGTTCCAAGAGATCCGAAACGACAGGTCCCTCTAGCTAACAACGAACAAATCCGGGTGGCCCCCGGTGAGTCGACATCCAGCTCAGGAGCCGGCCGCGCTCTCGATCTGGTCTCTACCGTATGACTCCAGGTTTGGATTGCCGGTTAATCACACATGGGAAACCGGGTCCTCAGCCGGTCATGATGGGCCAGCAAGGGAACTATGTCCTCACTGGTCCGGGTTGGTTGGAAAACTATTAGCGTACGACCAGCACACACACACGGTTTCAAAAGGTAAAATCAGCTTGGGCCACCACTAGAAATGCTTGAAGCTAGGTAGGTAAGAAAAGGGGACCCCATAAAATCCCACACGCGGTTAGGCACGCTCAGTCTTAAAACCAATACCCGGAACTCGGATTCTAGGTGACTCGAATGGAATAAAGCGTCGGGGCGGGATAGCCTAGACCTTCCATCCTTCGCCGAATATAGTCAACATTATAATAATCATATCATCCATAACAATAATAATAATGTGATATCCCAAACCAAGGAGTAACAGGGTAACATCGTAGCATTCTTAAGCATGCATACTAAGCAGGGGTTGAGCAACGAGCAATAGTAACATAGCAGTACAAGGTTTGCTGGGAAGGGACATGGCTGTATCAGTTTGAAAGAGGTTGTAAACATGTGGTAGGATCAAACATCGGACCTAACCTAGACTAGCATGCAAACCGCTGGTTGAAATAGAATGGATCATAAGTAATGTATAGTCCTTGACTGTTGATAAGTCGGGTTCCGAAGGTGTAGCCGATCGCAAGCTCGCATCGTCTCCGAAGGTACCCGCGGAAGCACACAAGACGATAAACACCTAATGGGCTCGGCCCAACTGGCGGCTGGGAGCCCGGCTCGGGCCGAGAAGCGCTGGTGGGCCGGGGCGCCTGGCATGCCGTGTGGGAGGCCGGCCCACACGTGCGGGGGGAGCCCAGCCGGGTGGCCTCGTCCTCGTCTGCTCGGGACACAGGGCAGCGGCGGCGGCGCGCTCCCGGATTCCGGCGAGGGGCGGCGAGGCAAGGAGGCCGAGACGACGGGAATGGGCGCGGCGGCGACGCGGCTTCCAGATCCGCCCGACGGCGGCGACTTGGGGAAGAGGGGGCACTCGGGCGGCGGCGTGGCCGAGCTCGGCCTCGGGCGGCTTCCAATGGCGGCCTACGGCTGGCTGCTCTGCGAGGGGAGGAAAAGGAGGGAGGTGAGAAGGCGCAAGGGAAAGAGGAGAGGAGCGCAGGAGAAGGAGGGGCGCGTCCGGCGTGGCGCGGTGGTCGGCCAGAGGGAGGCGGCGGCGGCCGTGGAGCTCGGGCTGGAGGAGGGAGGAGATGCGGTTGGTGGGGGATCCAGCCGCGATCTGGGCCGTTGGATCGGCCGATCCGACGTTCCATATCGCAGGGAGCTAGGAATTTCGTGATTTGGGGGTCTATTGGGCAGATTTCGGGCAAAAACAGGGGGTGGCTGCAAATTTGTGGCTAGGGAAACCCTAGAAAGAGGTGGGAGTGTGGTGGTCTTTATATAGCCCCGATGGCTGGCAGTTTGCAAAAACATCCCCGGTTTTTCTCTCGCGCGCGCGATGCTCACGTTTTTGACCGCCGGGGGTCCGCAGTACCTCTGATTCGGGTAAAACTTCGAACTGCGCGATCAGCGCGTCTAGCCGGAGGCGTTCACCTAGCGCTGGAACCGTTTCGAGAACACTTTCCGGTGCGCTATTAAAATATCCCGTTTAATTATTAAACGGGGTTTTTCGTTCCGTTTGTTGCGGCTAGTCTCGTGCGGTTTTCGCGACGGTGATCGGGTGAAACCCGGTGTCGCAAAGGTCGGGTGTCAGGGTGGCAAGGGTCGGTCTCCGTCCGGTACGAGATAAGAGGGGGAAAAAGAATCGCCGATCGATAAATCAGGGATGCAAACACCGGAAACAAATCAGACAATCAAACAATTTACACCGAAAACAAAAATTTTAATTTTTGTGAAAACTGGGTTGTTACAAAGATATTGCTCGTTATGTTGATGAATGTTACGTATGCCATCGCGTCAAGGAAGAACATCAAATACCCGCCGGAATTCTGCAACCACTCTCTATTCATGAATGGAAATGGGACAAGATTGAAATGGACTTCGTCACTAGTTTTCCCCGATCACAGAAAGGTCATGATGCCATCTTTGTCGTCATCGACCGGTTCTCCAAGGTTGCTCACTTTCTGCCTGTCAAGGAGACTATCTCTGCTAATCAGTTAGCAGACTTGTATGTTTCTAGAATTGTGTCCCTCCATTGTATTCCGTTGGAGATCAGTTCTGACCGTGGTAGCATTTTCACCTCAAGATTTTGGGATAGTTTCCAAGAAGCTATGGGCACTCACCTAAACTTCAGCACCACTTATCACCCCTAGTCGCAAGGACAAGTTGAACGAGTCAATCAAGTGCTTGAAGACATGCTTCGAGCTTGTGTCATCTCATTCGGTAAGAAATGGGAGGAATCACTTCCATTTGCTGAATTCTCGTACAACAATAGCTACCAAGCTAGTCTGAAGATGGCACCCTTTGAAGTTATATATGGACGTAAGTGTCGAACCCCTCTGAATTGGTCAGAAACTAGGGAACGAACTCTCATTGGTCCAGAAATTATTCAGCATGCTGAAGATCAGGTTCGCGTTATCCGTGAACACTTGAAAGCTGCTCAGTCCCACCAGAAGAGCAACTATGACCGCAAGCACAAAGAAATGGTCTATCAACCCGGCGAACAGGCTTACCTTCGTGTCACTCCCATGAGAGGCACTCATCGATTCGGGATAAAAGACAAGTTAGCTCCTCGCTATATTGGCCCGTTCCGTATCCTGTCCAGAAGTGGACCGGTGGCATACCTGTTGGAGTTGCCGTCAAACCTCTCTCAAGTTCATGATGTCTTTCATGTGTCGCAACTCCGTCACTGCTTCAAGGACCCTATCCGAGCAGTGGATCATGGAATGCTTGAACTACAACAAGACTTGTCTTATCAAGAACATCCGAGCCGCATTCTTGATCAGTCTGAACGTCGGACCCGCAATAAGGCAATCAAGTTCCTCAAGGTTCAGTGGTCGAATCACTCTGAAGGGGAGGCCACTTGGGAACGCGAAGATCGCCTTTGTGAAGAATACCCCGATTTTTTCCCCTCTACCGCTTAAATTCTCGGGACGAGAATTCTTGTAGTGGGGGAGATTTGTAACACCCTCAGTGTCTGTAACAGTAATCCTTTTGCTAATGAAAAAAATTACTGTTACTAAATCTCACTTTGATCATCTTTGCATTTGATCACTCCAAAAACCCTTTTGGTTGTTATTAAAAATAATGTGATAAATCAAACTTTGTCCAAAAATTGTGGAACCAATTTTATTTAATGCCTAAAAATCAGTGGTCCATGTTAAACCAACATTGGATATTTATTGAAATATTTAAATATTTCAAACAATTCAAACCAGTGCTAAAACAGCCCCTTTCATCAGTTGCTTATTCAAAACGAATATTAAATGATTTTATAAAAGCTTCAAACATTTTATAGCAGTAGTCAAAAATGTAAAAATAATATTGGAGCAGGTTCCAAGTTTAAAAAAATGTTAAATCAACTAAAACAAATAAAAACGGAAAATAAAGAACAGAAAAAGAAAAATAAAAATAAAACCTATCTACCGCCTGGGGCGAGGCCCCCTCCCCTCTCCACTGGGCCAGCCCACCCCGGCCCACTCCCACGTCCCAGCCTTCTCCTACCTCCGTACAGGGGCGGCGTGGCACCCATCCCATGGCCAGGACGCGGCCACGAACGCCGTGGAGGCAATCCAGGCCAGCTCCGACGGGGATAAAGGCCCCCACGCCCATGCCCCCTCTGGCAACCCTAGCTCCCTCCCATTCCTTCCCATCGCGCCCCCCCTTGCTCGATTCCGAGCTACACCGAGCTGTTGTCGCCGCCGTGACCACGCCGCCGCGAACCCGCGCGGCCAACGTCCTCCCCGTTCCTCGCCGGCGTGTCCAGGCGACCCGCC
This sequence comes from Bromus sterilis, assembly GCA_950022295.1. Classification (NCBI taxonomy): domain Eukaryota; kingdom Viridiplantae; phylum Streptophyta; class Magnoliopsida; order Poales; family Poaceae; genus Bromus; species Bromus sterilis. The sequence goes on along the minus strand of OX465596.1, from coordinate 335,858,812 downwards.
GTGGACTAGCTCGTCTCCCTGCACGACAAATTGCCCCGGGAGGCCCCAAGCACGACGCGTCGGTCATCTTCCTCCACCACGGCCGCCGCGACCTCACCGCCCGATTCGTCGCCCCCGACGCCTCCCCCTGCCTTCTGCCTCCTCGTCGAGTTCCATGTGAGCTCACGCCCTTCCCCATCCTCCCCTTCCTCTCGCTCGCGCCCTGTGGCCGCCGTTCTGCAATCCTGTGCTCCGGCCGCCGTGGCTGCACACGCCATCGTGTCCACGATGCCCCTCAGCTCGAACTTTTTGCACGGTTAGACGCGGCTCCTCGCACTGGACACATAGACACAAACGGCGATCCAAATGATGCATTGTACAGGGCGGACGGTCGGCTCGCCGTCGTCATGGTGGTTCGTCGCCGGCGAGGGAATTGGGCTACCCCCCCCCCCCTCTGTCTCACCGACGTGTGGGCCAACCCCAGGAGATTAGCATTAACCCCCCCTGTTAAAATAAAACAAACCCCCTTGTTTAAATTATGTTAGCAGTAAACTCCCTCACTATCTATGACCAGTGGGGCCCTAAAACTTATTAAACTAAATAATTGCTATTAAAAGTTTGGGTCTATGACATGTGGGCCCACTGGCCTTTTAAATTAAATAAAATGGTTTATTACTGCTGCTGTGTACGACATGTAGCCCCCACCTGTCAGTTGACCAGTCAACTAGTTGTGGATAATGTTGCATTTTAATACTAAAGAAATTCCAGAAATTCTTTTAAAATGATTTAAACTTTAGAAATTAATAACTTTAAACCGTAACTCAGATGAAAAAACTTTATACATGAAAATTGATCAGAAAAATATAACGAACATCGACATCCGGATACCCACCACACCCCTCTAACACAACGAACATCGACATCCCCCCCTCTGGGCCGTCTGTCCGATAATTGCCCGATACCGTACAACTCTCCGGATGAATTTATTCTGAACACGAAAGTTGTTCAGAATGGATCAACTAACACGGATACACCCTTCACATGTTTGTCGGATGTCCATGACACCTCCGGCATGATACCTTCCCCCTCCGGACACCCTGTCCGGTAATCACCCGGAGCTGACAGTTCATCCACGAATGAATTCCCGCTCCGTGCTACGTGTATCGTACAATGTTAGAGCATCGTTAACATTTCATATGTCATGTCTTGTATTTGTATTGCTATTATTGTTGTGTATTTATTGTTTCTCCCCCTCTTTTAATGTCCGGTAGTCTCGACGTCCGCTGCTGATGCCCCTGTGATCGACTACTTCGTCGACGACTGTACCTCTACCGTCGAGCTTACAGGCAAGCAGAGCCATTCTCTTCCCCAGATATCTCCTATCTTTCCGTACTTTTCTTGCACTAGGCATATGCTACTGCTGCTACGTTAAAATCCTATTCAATTGCATAGCCTGTCTTTGTCGCCCCTTGATGAACATTCTTTTATCCTATGTTGCCTTATCATTATATTATATTCAGCAGTGAACCATGCGCCTTGTTAGTCAATACGATTAGATAGCGGGTCGTGTTCACTCTGGGAGTGAATGCGGATACGTTACATTTCAACTGCTACAGGTACGGTTCAGAGCAGACACCGCTTCAGGCCCTACCCCGGCTCTGCCGAGCCACCTCAAGTGTGAGCTATCGAGGAGTAATCCTTGTACTCCACTCGTTGCTGACTTTGTATAGCCGTCCTAGGGTACTGAACCACGGTTGTCCTTACAGGTAAGGAGTCGGGTGACCCAACGATGCCCGCGCAGGGTATCTTAGCGGAACGACAGGTCAGGTGTATTCCACCGGTGTGCCGCGGGCCTGGTACTGTTCGTGGCCGAAAGGTATCCTGTTGTACGAAAGTCGAGCTCTACCAAGAGAAAACGCGAGACAAGGTAAGGAGACGGTTCACCTTGTTGGTAACCGCACGAGTTGGTGGGACGTCAGGGCAGGCACCGACATTACTGGTGGTCCTGGCTGCTGTCGTTTTCCGCGACTCACCGAGAAAGGGGCAACGATAACGGTTGTCCCAACAGATAATAATAAAATGACTTAACGGTTCCGGTGGATGACTTGAGAGGCCGCAAAGGCTTGTACGCACTACCTTCACGTGGGGTTACGGTGTGGGCCCTCCGCGTTGTGGTCTCGTTCGAAAGATTTGAAAGACGTCCAGTTCAGCATTGTGGTTGGGTCGGATCGTGCTGCGGCACTGGATCCACTTGGCGCACAACGACCCGGAGTGCGAGAGGTGATGGCCCATGAAGCTCTTGCGCTTAGGACTGTAGACCGGCGGGGACCTCTCTGATTAGCCGTAGGATGGGCCTCGACGTGTTGGATAGCCTCGGTGGGGCATTCCCTAACAAGGTGTACGCCACCCTAGAGATCCGAGCGTGCAGGCTGAACAGTAGTGCACCCCTGCAGGGAGTTTGATCTATTCGAATAGTGGTGTCCATGGTAACAGGACGCTATATGCTGAAGCCAGAGCCTACTACTACAAACTACTACTATTAAACTGTATGGTTCCGGTTTCTTTTCCTCGCAGGGAAGTCGAGGAGGGGATTTCGGAGGCATGTATAATTGTTATCTATACAACTTACTATAATACAATGCTGCAGCAACTTCTGCTCCATTGTTATTACATTCATGCTATTGAACTGTTGGCTATTCTCTTCTTGTGCTTCAAGACTCGTTGGAAGATGCTATTCTTCGATAGGCCTAGCTTCTTATCCTTATTATGATTTCTATCTTGTAGTCCAATATATATAGCCTCCCCTTTCCATTTGATACAATGCATAATTGCTTAGTAGCGGACTTAAGACTCGCGGGTATGCTAGATACTCACCTTGCTTTATTTCCCATTTTTCGCTTTGCCTGATCGGCCGCTGCAGTCGACGTTGGAGCCCAGGAGGAGCCTACTACGACGTCGAGTTCTCGTTGACCAGGAGTAATTCAGTGGATCCCAGGCAGGAGGCCTCGCCTTTTCGATCTGTATCTCTTATGTTATTTGTGCTAGCCTTCTTAAGGCAAAACTTGACTAACTATGTCTGTACTCACATATTATGATTGTATGACTTATGTATTCGGGTCCGTGCGACCCCCTTCATTGTAATATATTTGGTTTATCCTTTTGTGTTTAGTGTTGTGCTGTGATATTCTCACCGTGGCACCTTCATCTCGATCATGTACCCTACGTGTATGATTACTGTACATGATCGTAAATCGAGGGAGTCACATTCACCCAGCTTATATGTTTTATCGTCTTTTGGGAGAAAGGCATCACTAGTGAACATCATGGGACCCCGGTCCATATTTGCACAACTGTTTACACCTTCGCTATTACTGTTTTATTTCCTTTCAGTTGCAATCACCATCACTATTTCCACCGCTCCTTTGATCCTTTGTAAACAACAAGGCCGAAGAGATTGACAACCTCTCTGAACTCGTTGGGAGAAAAGTTATTTGTTGCTGTGTGCGGGTCCATGACCAACTCCCTAGCTTGAAGTAATTTCTGGCGCCGTTGCTGATACGTCCCAAACGTATCTATAATTTCTGCTTGTTCCATGCACTTTTATGTGACATTGCTACATGTTTTGCTACACTTTTATATCATTTTACACATATTTGGACTAACCCACTAACTTAGTGCACCAAGTGCCAGTTTCTGTCTGCTGATGTCTGTAAGTTGCAAGAATTTTACCCCAATTTTTAGAGCCCCAAAAATTCCAGAAAAGTCATAATAAAAATCAGCTAGACGAAAGCTTCCGGAACCACCAAAGGAGAGCCGGAGGGGGGCCACCCCCCTCCCAGGCGGCCAGGTGGCGGAGCCCACCTCAAGGTCCCGCCACCAGGGCACCTGGGAGGTGGGGACACCCCCTGGTGCCCCCATCGTCCTATATTATCTCTTTGTCCCGAAAATCCTCGAGGAGAACACCGCATCACGAATTACCTCTTTGTTCCACCGCCAGCGCGCTTCCAAGATCGGGAGCACCAGAAGACCTCTTCCCGGCACCCTGCCGAAGGGAGGATTGACCTCCGGGAGCTTCTCCACCACCATGGACGCTTCCCGGATGTGTCGTGAGTAGTCCCCCTTGGACCATGGGTCCATGAACAATATTTATGTGATGTCTTCTCTCCAATCTAGTTTTTTAATTCTTAGTCCTCGTGAGCTGCCCTACATGATCAAGGCACCTATGTAATTTTCCTGTTGTTGCTATGTTGTGTTTGCTGGGATCTGATGGATTATGAGATTATGTTTAGATAGTGATGAGTTATATATTTGTTTTACCTTTTATATTTTGTTCCTGAGTAATTCTTGCATGTTCTCCGTTACTTTTTATTGCTTTGGCCAAGTAGTAGATAGTAACTCCAAGAGGGAACATTTATGCGTGATTGTGGGTTCATGCCCCCCGATGTCTAGCTTGAGTGACAGAAACATGAGACTATGGGATGTGATGTTGCCACCAAGGAGAAAACAACGGTGCTTGTAACCACGATTGCAAGGATTGTTTACCTTATGCATAGATTGTTAATGCAATTGTATGTTGCTTTGAGTTTACACTTTGGGTGGGGCTCGCAACTTAATACCAACGAGAAGTTCTGGATAGATATCTCAAGGTGGACGATTAGTGAGTAGATGTAGATAGATTTCGGTCTACTTGTCTTGGCGTACTTCCCATACTTTGGAGCCTCTAACTTTCGAGTAGCATAATTAGCATTGTGGTGCGTTTATAATTCTGTAAATTGCCCAGCTGTAATTTGTTCACCCATCTAGCTATGTTATCATCTTTTGGGAGAGATACATCACTAGTGAACATCATGGGACCCCGGTCCATATTTCCACCACTGTTTACACCTCCACTTTATTTACTGCTTTTACTTTCACTTGCAATTACCACCACTATTATCCTCTTGTGTTTTATCCTTTGTAAACGACAAGGCCAGAGGGATTGACAACCCCTCTGTACTCGTTGGGAGCAAAGTTATTTGTTTCTGTGTGTAGGTCCACGTCAACTTCTTTATCTTGCACCGTTGACACCTACTTGTCGATCCTTGGAGTTCTCCTGGATTCGATAAACCTTAATGTACTCGTGTAAGGGAAAAAATTTGCTATCTACATCTCAACCTTCCACTTGGGGTAACCAACGAAGGGCGAGAAGTCGTTATCATCTCTCGTACCATCAAGAAAATTTCTGGCGCCGTTGACGGGGACTCCAATCTTCAAGATAGGGGAGTTATACATTATCTTTTATCTTTGCTTGTTAGTCTTGTTAGTTTACCTTTCAGTTTTTATCTCAGTGTCTTTTATCAAAAATCACAAAAAAAATGTTTGCCTTGTTCTTGCTTACTGCTACTACTGTGGGTTCTAGTGAAAACACTAAGTTGTGTGACTGCACTAGTCTCAACAACAATGACTTTCTCAGCACTCCTATTTCTCCACCTGCCACTTCAGCACCTTCTTATGAAATTAAACCTTCTTTGCTGAATCTTGTTATGAAAGATCAATTCTCCGGTGCTGGAGATGATGCTTCTTTACACTTGAATAATTTTGTTGAGCTTTGTGATATGCAAAGGTATATATAAGTAGATGGTGATATTGTTAAACTAAAGCTTCTTCCTTGCTCCTTGAGAGGAGGAGCTAAAATATGGCTTCAATCATTGCCTAGGAATATCATAGATTCTTGGGATAAGTGCAAGGGTGCTTTTATTGGCAAGTACTACCCCCCTGCTAAGACTATCTAGTTGAGGAGTAACATTATGAATTTTAATCAATTGGATAATGAACACGTTGCCCAAGCTTGGGAACGCATGAAATCTCTTGTTAAGAATTGCCCTACACATGGTTTGACTACTTGGATGGTTATCCAGACTTTTTATGCGGGTTTGAACATTACCTCGCAGAATCTGTTAGACTCAGCCGTGGGAGGAACTTTTATGTCAACTACACTTGGTGCTGCCACAAAGCTATTAAATGAGATGATGACAAAATACTCTCAATGGCACACCGAAAGAGCTCCAACAGGTAGGAAGGTAAACTCTATTGAGGAGATATCATCCTTAAATGAAAAAGTTGACATGATTATGTCTCTACTTACTAAGCAAGAACCTATTGATCCTCATGATGTTCCTTTCAATTTTTTGGTTGCACAAGAGCAAGTTGATGTTAATTTTATCTCTAGGAACAACTTTAATAATAATGCTTATAGGAGTAATTTTGGTAGCAATCCTAGACCATTCCCATCCAACAACTATGGGAACAACAACACTTATCCTAGTACCAAATACTCCACTTCTGAATTAGAGATCATGCTTAAGGACTTTATCACTTCTCAAAAAGCCTTCAACACGAGTGTAGAATAGAAATTAGAAAAACTAGATCCTCTCTTCGAAGGTTGACAATATATCTCATGATGTAAAATTACCTTAAATTAGGACCTCCCCTCTTGAGGAGAGAAAAACTACACCCATGAATGCTATCCAAGTCCAAATTAATGAGAATATTAGAATGGTAGCCAAGCTTAAGGATAGATGGGCTAGAGAAAAAGAAGAGGAAGATAGGATTAAGATCCTTCCTACACACACTATTGTATCCACTATACAAGTTGTTGAGGACCTCAAAACCTTTAGCACCCAACACATCTCTAGTCCCATTGGACCTATTAATGGTGATGCTAATACCTCAACTGTAGGACAAGAAAGTCCCACCAATCTAGATACTACCAAGAGAATGAGCTTCGATGACATCACCACCACATTAATTAATGGTAGTGATCTTGATTTTGATAATTGTAGTCTTTCTGAAGTTATCACCTTTTTGCAAAGAATGGCTAAAGACCCCCACACTACCACACTTAACATTGCCTTCACCGAGCATATTACTAATTCTCTTATCAAAGCTAGGGAGGAGAAGCTCAAGCTAGAGACTTCCGTCCCTAGGAAGCTAGAAGATGGTTGGGATCCCATAGTCAAAATTAAATTGAATAATTTCTCTTTCTTTGCTTTATGTGATGTTGGAGCTAGTGCCTCCGTTATGCCCAAAAGAATGTATGATATGCTCAATTTGAAACCTTTTGATACTTGTTCTTTTGGTGTTCGTCTTGTTGATTCTTCCGTAAAGAAACCTTTAGGAAGGATTGATGATGTTCTTATTATTTTCAATGATAATTATGTTCCCGTTGATTTTCTTGTTATGGACATTGAGTGTGATCCCTCATGTCCAATTATTTTGGGACATCCTTTTCTTTCCACCGTTGGTCCTATCATTGACATGAATGAGGGGACCATTAGATTTCAAATACACATCAAAAAGGGAATGGAGAACTTCCCATGAAAGAAGATTAAGTTACCTTATGAGTCCGTTACACGGGCAGGCTATTCTTTTAATATTGACAAAATTTGATTTTCTTTGTATCATGCCTAGCTAAAAGGCATAAAAGAAAGCGCTTGTTGGGAGGCAACCCACGATGTTTTTACTTTCAGTTTTAGTGGTCTTGATGCTTGTTACTACCATACAAACATCATTGTATCTTTATTTTCAAGCTTTGTGCCAAGTTTTAGCCTCCGGTCGCAAGAAAGTTCAAAAGTTGTGACATGCTGTCAAGAAACAGATTATGTACCCTTGACGGAAAAATTAGCCATAAATCATGAGATCATCTTTTTTATCTGAAATTTTTTTACAGCATGCTATATACAATTATATTTCATGCGCCTGTTCTGAGTTTTTTTATTTTAGTTGCAGAAGTACCCCAAAAAATTATTACTACCTTCTAGTCTATTTTTCACAGATTCTGCCACGTTTTGCATTTTCTTAGTTTTGCAAACCTTAAGCTTGCTTTTTCTTTGCAAAAACTTTCTGGCAATCTTGAGAAACACTAGCTCTTCAAGATTATCTTTATTTATAGTGTAGAAAAAATATTTTATCATGGGTACTAACCACTCTAATCAGCTTATGATGAGTTTCGTATGAAGGGAGTTTTCAAGTATGCGAAGGAAGATAATGAAAGAAGATTCTGGAGTATGAAGCGCTCAAGCTTGGGGATGCCCCCATGCACCCCAGAGAAATATCCAAGGAGACTCAAGCATCTAAGCTTGGGGATGCCCCCATGCATCCCCTTCTCAGTCAACAATCATCAGTTTGTCCTTCTCCATACTATATTGTTATCACTTCATATGTTTTGTGCTAAACTTGGAGTGTATCGCTCTTTACTTTTTAGTTTGTTTTAGTTTTGCTTGCTGTTCATAACAAGTTGGATCCTAACCTTCATTGTTTGGGAGAGAAACACGCTCCACTCCACCGTAGAACACAACATAGGCTTACATGCTTATCTTTCTTTTTGTGTGTGTTCTTTATCTTTTCATAGCTGTTGTCATGCTTAGCTCTTAGTTTTCATGCTTGTCTTTTTAAGAGCTTTTGTTTAGGATTGTTCTATAAACTCTCTTGAGTTTTCATGCTTATATGGTTTAGAGAGTGGTCTTGTTGCACTGAGTTGTGCGTCTTGCATGAGTAGGTAATTAAGGTTGCTATTACAAGTGTAGTAGTAACATGCAATAGTTTTGAGGTATTGAATAGAGTAATGTTTGGACATTAGGGTGCCAATAGCTTGAGCCTATTAGTGATAGGTGTCGTATTTTGGGCAATCCATGCTTATTTTCAAAAACTACAAAAATTAGTTGAGAACTCTAGCTACTAGATGGATCGCTAACCTCTGGAGGGGTTGGAATATATAGAGTACCCTCACGTACCATGGGTCGAGGATGCGCAAGGATAACCAAACCCCCATACACTCCTCCTCTGGGTACTCGTCTCTTTGTGAACCTCCTGATTAGATAGAGAGTTACTGATAATAAGTGCATGAGTTCTTCGGACTAATGAGAGTATTCGATTGTTGGCACTTCCACCTTCCATATTTTGCTAGCCTCTTCGGTATCGTGCATTGCCCTTTCTCATTTTGAGAGTTGGCGCATACTTCGCCGGTGCATCCAAACCCTTGGCATGATACACTCTGCGTCATAAACCTCCTTATATTTTCCTCAAAATAGCCACCATACCTACCTATCAAGGCATTTCCATAGCCTTTCCGAGATACATTGCCATGCGACATCCACCATCTCATGACTTTATCTTCATGTCATACATGCATGATTTTTCTTGATCAAGGAGTCGCATGATAGTTGGGATTTTCCCTTATTATTGCTACATGACGCGCTAGTAACATTGTACATCATGCTACACTGGCAGAGGCATACATTTGCATACATCATGATAGTTTTCATCTTTCTTTATGTTGAGTACTTCTTGTAAAGTGTGAAGATCTTCTATATCCTTTTAAAATATAGTGTTGCCCTTAAGTGAGGAAAAGATCCCAAAGAGGACAAATTAAAAGATCCCAAAGAGGACAAATGAGAGATAAATAGAAATAGCCAAAGAGACCACAAAAATACAAAAAAATACAAAAAGGAGAAAAAATAAATAAAAAGAGAGAAGGGGAAACAATACTATTCCTTTTGAAAGATCCACACTCGTACTCCGTTGTTATATTTGTACTCCATGGAGATTTTCATATCATTCATGCATAACTATGTGGGGACCCTTACACTATAGAACTTGGTTTGCATATTCCAGGATGAGCCTCCTCAAATGAGCTCTAGGTCTTCATGAGCAAGCAAGTAGGATGCACCCCCACTAGTTCCATTAGAGATCTTACCTTAGCTCATATGTGCATCCGTAGCATGGCAATCCCTACTCCTCACATCATATCTATCATTTGGGTTTCTCTCGCTTATGATTGTCCTCATTGATGTGAGCCTTTCACACCTTTTTGTCTTCCTTCTCCATCATTTCTCTCTTTGCCATCCTAAGTGCCAACGTATCTTGCTCGCGCTCATCCATTGCATGAGTGCTCAAAGTCGAAAGGGAGAGGATCAGTTTGACCTGTACCTGACTAGTGGTATGGGGATCAGTCAAAATAAGATCCCGAAGGAGACCAGTGTGAAACTTTAGTAGATTGAGTTCTCAATTAAACTATATATATGCTTTTCTTCTCTAATCCCATCTCTCATTGCTTGCACGCAAACACCATTTGGAGACATTAGAATCACGGACAGGAGAGCTCTTGCACCTTTATGTTCATGCTTTTCTAGTATCGATATGTAGCATCCTGAAATTTTCTGAATTTTGGAATTTTAATAAAATAAAATAGATAATGAATGTTTGCTTGATGTGTTTGATTTTCTCTAGGATTTTGTCAGAACCCCAGCTAGGGTAAGTACTAGGTTTGTTTGAGCCCTTTGCATCATGCAAAAATTCAAAAAGAAATTCAAAATGGGGAAAGAAAAGCCCTAGAAATTTTAATTCAAATGGCCAGATAAAAATATTTTTCCAAAAATCTTTTGAATGATTGGAAAATTCCTAGAAATGTTGCTGATCATTTTAAAAGTGATTTGGGATCAATCCCATGCACATGGATTTTTCTAATATTCAAACAGTGGCTTTGGAAATTAAAATAACCCTAATTAAATTGAAATTCAAAATATATTGAATTTCAAAAATGCTCAAACTCTACAAGTGACTTGCTACTGGTCACCTAGGATTTATAAAAATGTTTGGGCATTTTACAAAATTGCTCTGCTTTTTATTTTGGGGCAAAACCAATTACAGAAAAGGAAAAAACAGAAACAAAACAAAGAAAATTAGAAAGGAAAAGCAGGCCCATCCGTCCAGGCCGCAGGTCCAACTAGCCCCCCCCCACGGCCCAAGCCCACCTGGCATTGTTGTCTTCCCGGGCACGAGCACACAGCTGCGTGCCAGGCATGTCGTGGCCGCCGTGGCCGTCGGCGCCACGCAGCAGCTTCCTCGACGCCATCTGCGCGTCCAGAAGCCTCCCCTGGACGCCTCCTCCATTCCTCCCCCCTCTCCGCTCTCTTCCCTCCTCTCCCTCTCGCGATTTCGCCGCCGTCAGAGAACTCTCCGGGGCGCAGCGCTGTGAGCAACCGTGGCCAACGGCCCTCCCAAGCGACGCCGAGCTGTCCATCAGATCCGCCATCTTCGACTCCTTCAACCTGTGGATCCAATTCGAAGTATAGCCCCAACAGGCGACGCCATCGTCATCAATACGCCGCCGGCCGCCATAGATTCCGGCGTGGAATTCGCCATCACCTCGCTCTCCCCGGCTTCCCCGAGTTCCGCTCCATGCTCAGGGTGAGCTCCTCTTTCGGACCCCTCTCCATGAGCTCATCCCCGTGCACTGCACGTCGTCCTCACCATGGTCAGTGGCCGGTCGCCGCGCAAAGTCGTCGCCGCCGTGGCCACATGCCTCCTAGAGGTCCCCCTCCTGCACCCCTAGACGCGCGCGAGCGCGAGACGCATCCTAGAGCAAATCCAGTGCCAATTGGTGGCCGGGATCACCGTCCCCGCGAGCGCCGCCGCGCACTGTAGCCACCGGCGGCTAACCGCCGGCGTGGCTGGATTAGTTAGCACTAATGACCCCCCTAATCTAACCCACGCCCAGTGACATGTGGGCCAGCCCCCCCCCCCTTAACCCCCTGTTAAATCTAATTAAACGGGTTTTAAGCCAGTCTCACTGACCTGCGGGTCCCACACGTCAGGTTGACCAGTCAACAGCCCTGATGTCAGCCTGACACAATGCTGGCGCAATAAATCAAATTCCAGAAATAGAAAAGATTTAAAATAATTACAGAAAAATCCAGAAAATGAATTAAACTTGGGAAATTCATAACTAATTCATATGAACTCCAAATATAGCAAATAATATGTCTAAAAATATCAGAAAAATCCAAGGATTATGAATATGGGTTCTGTTTTCATGTTTGACCAATTAAAATTGGGTGAACAGTGCAAAACACCCATATGGCTTTAATTCAAATTCAAATTTGAAGCACATTTGCAAATGACTTTGCATGTGACTTCTTTTAAATGGAATTGTACACACTTTGTGACCAAGAACATCACCATTTCAATATTGATCATGTGTTTGATGCATTGCAAATAAATTTATACCATTGTTTGATTGTTTGCTCGATAGACGTGCAACTGGAATCGGAGGCCACCCCCTTCGTTGAAGACCCCGATACTGAACCTCGTCAGCAAGGCAAGCAAACCCCATTGATCATATCTATAAAATCCCAATTCCCTCTCAGTCTCGCTTATGCATGTTTAGGAGATCCCCGAGACACGTTCTTTCGCATAGTTGAACCCATTCCGATGCATGACCTATCATTCTGTCACCGTATTAAGCAAACCACAATCCTAGCAGATATAGGAGTTGAATGATGAGCATGTGGCCCCTACAACTGTTACTGCTTTTGCTGCTTAGTGATACAATGAGGATGTTATGATTGTGTGTCGGGATGGAATGAACACAGTGATGTTGATGAAAGTGAAACGTGTTGGTGAATCCACCCTAAGCAAAGGTGAACGATGAGAGGCTGTGTAGGAGTACACAGTGGGTTGTCTCGTTGAACACTGCCCTAGGCCCCGAGTTCCTGTTTTGTGATCCAAGACAAAGAGTATGACCACATGTAGGGTTTTATGGGAGCCCCGTTTGGCCTCTTTACGTACCCGATCCAGTCCAGGAGTCACACTAGATTCGAGCTTTCCATTTGATTTATGTATAGATATGTGGTGGACCTGTGAGGCAGTGAAACCATCTGTCAAAGGTGGCGTCTCGGTCCCTTACATTATCTGAGTCCGTTTCGTGGAACCGGCCGGACTCTCGAGCGGTGACAAACTCAGGTAGTCGGCTCCTGGATTAGAGAAGGTGATGTGAGGGTAGTGCCTTGGTTTCATCCACGTCCGACATCCGCTTGAAGGATGACAAGAACGAGACGATAAGTGATGACACGCGTGTGAAGATGTACACCCCTGCAGGGTTAATGAACTATTCGAATAGCCGTGTCCGCGGTTATGGACTACTTGGAAACCTCTACTTGATCATAGATAACTCGAATGGATACTTTTAAAACTCGCAAGATAAGCGTGAGTGTTGTGGTGTGCTTCTTCGTGGGGAAGTCGAGGAAGTAACCATAGTGGTGTATTGTTTGGAGATATGTAGTGGACTCGTGTACGCTTCTTACCTCAAGTCTGGTACTCGTAGTACAGGAATAGCCAAGTCAAAGCTGGCACTTCTGCATGTTGAACCCCACCTCCTTTACCTTGATACTTGAGCATGAGTAGTTTAGATCTGATGTAAGTCTTGCTGAGTACGATTTTGTACTCACGTTTGCTTATTCTATGTTTTAGATAAGAACCGGACCCCGATGAACTCACCTTCGTGAAGCTTGACGTTGACCTTGGTAGCATAGTCCCAGACAGCAGTCTGGTCCCTCGTGGAAGGGCATGTTTGTTGTACAAGGCTTCTCTAAGCCATTTGTTAAACTTGTCTGTACTCAGACCTAATTTGCTTCCGTTGTATGATGTAATGTTGATCACAGACATGTGATCTTTGTATGCTCTATGTGTATAAGTCAATAAAGAATACTTTGTAGAGTTATGTGATGATACCTGCTGTTCATACTAGGCATGTGTGCTGCGTGTATGTTTATAACATGCATGTCTTAGTATGGGTTTTCGAGACATTAGTTGTGATCTGGCTGGCGGTCTTTTATACACCAAGTGGCCCTTAGATGTGCGCAGCTTGGGGCATCGCGATGCGATTGTTCGTGACTCTGTCACGTGCACACTTTGTTGTATGATCGAGCCCGCCCTAGACCCCGACTAAGTGATCGGGCTGGAGTAAGTCTATGTAAGAGTTAGGATTCAATCAATAACATGGTTGAGGCGACTTGTCTATGAGTACGGGATTCACCACCAGTAAGCATTTAGACTTGTGAACGGACGTTGAGGACCCATCTCAGTTGATCATCCGGTCTGAATGGGATGCCCCTCACGTTCGATGCTTACCGAGAACGTTCTGTGCTTGGCCTTGTCTGCTTAGACAAGTGGGTACGGTTCTCGGCTCTCCATGTGATTGTATCGTGACTGGAATTACATACGCTAACCCCGGGTCCCGACAGACTTGGTATCAGAGCAGGACTGTCTGTAGGCTTAGCAACCCTTGGTCGAAGTCGAGTCTAGCATTCTATAGTTATATAGTTACTCTGGGTATAAGGGAACAACGTAAGGCTTCTTTTTCTCCTTACCCTCATCGATCTGAGTTCTGGGTCACCCTTATCTTTTCTACGGGATGATAGGACTAGGCTCATCTATGTCTTATTAGAACATCTCGTTGAGTGCTTCCTTGTAGCCTTAGGATTGTTGTGGTCGTCCAGACTCATCGGGTTTTTGAGTTCCTTGAGGAAGTTCTGTCCAATCTCCTCGAGGTTGTCTTGTTTTCCATCCCAGTGTAGCCGTTATGCTGCCGGATTTATCCCGTGTTTCTGTGGATCATTGCCTTTGCATTAAAATGCTTTTCGCCTTCATCATGTCTTGTTATCCTTGAATCCATCATTCAACCTGTTCTGATTGTTGATTTTTGATCACACAGGATGTCAGGTGGAACTCGTAGTGCTGTTCGTCGGAATCGATACCGTGCTCGGAATCAAAATGATGATGCACCTCCACCACCGCCTTTTGCGGAGGAAATCATGATGGAAGCTGAGAAGAATCAACGTGATCAAACACGTCTTCTGGAGCTCATCGAGCAGAATACCTCACGTCATTGCAATGTGGTTGTGAGCATTCAGGACTTCATCCTCCTCAAGCCACCGGTATTCCGATGTTCTTCTGAGCCCCTTGAAGCTGATGATTGGCTTCGTTCCATCGAGCGTAAGCTTGATACTGCACATGTTGCTCCCGATGACCGAGTTGTTTTCGCGGTATACTTCTTGGAAGGTGCTGCTCTTCAATGGTGGGAGAACTATGTTGCAATGCAGCCAGATGGTCACCTAGTGACTTGGCAGGAGTTTTGTGTTGTCTTTCGAGGGTACCACATTCTGGATGAGTTGATGGAGCGCAAGAAAGAAGAGTTCTGCAATCTGACTCAAGGAGAGATGTCCATGCATGAGTATGTACGGGAGTTCAACCATCTTGCTCGGTATGCCCAAGATGAGATCACCACTGATGCCAGAAAGCAGGCAAGGTTCCGCAAGGGACTTAGCCCCATCCTTCGTCATGATCTCAACCTCATCGAATTTGCCACCTTTGAGGATTTAGTCAACAGATCCTTCAGAGCTGAGCATGGCAATGAAATTTTCGAGGAATCTCGCAAGCATGCTCTTGAGCTTGTTTCTTCTTCAAGTTCAGCCCCTCAGAAACGCAGAATTTGGATTCCAACCAGAGCCGTACCTCAAAACTTTCTGCAGAGGCCAACCTCCAATATATGCCATCCACCCCAACACATTATTCCACCCCGGAATGATGGTGTGCAGCCAAGTAATCCCACTCTCAACATTTCAGACAGGGTATGCTTTAAGTGTGGTCTTCCAGGCCATTACTATCGTCAATGCCCTCAGGTCTTGATGACACCACGTCATTCTCGACCTAAGCCTCCAAAGAAAGCAACCACCAAAACCATCCCAGCAAAGCTTCCAGTCCCAAGTAGTGGATATGTGAACCAAATCTCAGTTGAGGAAACCACTGCTGCTTCTGACGTCATTCTTGGCACACTCCCAGTCAATCATGTCCCCGCCTCCGTTCTTTTCGATCCAGGAGCGTCTCATTCATTCATGTCGGAGAGTTATGCACTTCGTCATGAATTCCCTTTTGAAGAAATGTTTTCTCCAATGATCATTCAAACTCCTGGTTCAAAGTGGCAAACTAATAGAGTAAGCCATGGCAATCAAATTGCAATTGAGGGTTTAGTATTCCTTGCTTCACTTATAGCCCTCAAGTCTTCGGACATTGATGTCATCCTAGGAATGGATTGGTTATCAAGGCAAAATGCTTTCCTTGATTGTAAAACCAAATCAGTCAAACTCACACATCCTTCAGGCCAGACCATTGACTACACATCACCCAGCTCTAGAATCCAGGTGCAGACTTTGAATGTGCTTCCACTTCCAGACCTTGAAGATGTTCCGGTGGTTCGTGACTTCCCGGATGTCTTTCCTGAAGAACTGTCGGGAATGCCACCCGACAGGTGTGTAGAATTCATAGTTGATCTTATACCAGGCACAGCCCCAATTTCCAGACGCCCATATAGAATGGCCCCACATGAGTTAGCTGAGCTAAAAACCCAACTTGATGCTTCGTTGGCAAAAGGCTTCATCCGCCCTAGCTCATCGCCATGGGGTTGCCCCGTTCTGTTCGTAACGAAGAAAGATGGAACAGAAAGGATGTGTGTAGACTATCGCCCGCTAAATTTAGCGACGATAAAGAACAAATACCCACTGCCCAGGATCAATGATCTTTATGATCAACTTGCAGGATCCTCTGTCTTCTCCAAGATGGATCTGAGATTAGGCTATCATCAGATCAAAATCCGAAACGAGGACATACCCAAAACGGCTTTCACCACTCGTTATGGTCTTTACGAGTATACCGTCATGTCCTTTGGTTTAACCAATGCCCAGCCACTTTCTCACGCTTGATGAATTCGATCTTCATGGAGTACCTAGATAAATTTGTTGTAGTTTATCTCAATGATATTCTCATCTACTCGAAGAACGAAGAAGATCATGCCCAACACCTAAGGCTGGTATTGATGAAACTTAGAGAGCGCCGCATTTTTGCCAAGTTTTCCAAGTGTGAATTTTGGCTACCAGAAGTGACCTACTTAGGCCACGTGATTTCTGCGAAAGGTGTTGCAGTCAATCCCGAGAGAGTTCAGGCTGTCCTTGACTGGACTCCACCTGAATCGGTTAAGCAAGTTAGGAGTTTTCTTGTCTTAGCAAGCTATTGCCGCCGCTTCGTCGAGAACTTTTCTAAAGTTGCAAAGCCTCTTACTGAACTCCTCAAGAAAGATAAGAAATTCCAATGGACCCCCAAGTGCGAGGAAAGCTTTCAAGAGCTAAAAAGAAGATTGACTTCTGCACCCGTACTTGCACCTCCAGACACCAAAAGGGATTTCGAGATCTATTGTGATGCTTCACGGCAAGGGTTAGGATGCATACTTATGCAAGATCGACATGTGGTAGCTTATGCTTCACGCCAGTTGCGGACACATGAAGAGAACTATCCTACCCATGATCTTGAACTCGCTGCCGTAGTTCATGCCCTGAAGACTTGGCGACATTACCTCCTTGGTAATCGTTGTGAGATCTATTCCGACCACCAAAGCCTCAAATATATATTCACCCAGCCAGATCTTAATCTCAGGCAAAGACGCTGGATAGAGTTGATAAAAGATTATGACTTAGGAATTTCTTACACCCCAGGCAAGGCCAATGTCATGGCTGATGCACTAAGCCGTAAGTCGTATTGTAACAACCTCATGTTACAACAATATCAACCACTTCTTCATGAGGAATTTCGAAAGCTCAATCTCGAGATTGTTCCTCGTGGATCTCTTTTCAACTTGGTGGCGAAACCAACCCTTGAGGATCAAATCATAGCCTCCCAGAAACAAGATAGTAGTATTCAAGAGATCAAGCAGAACATTGCTAGCGGAGTTGCTAAGTGTTTCTCTGCAAATGATCAAGGAACGATATTCTTTGAAAATCATTTAGTAGTTCCTGAGAATGAAGACTTAAAGCAGCTGATCCTTAAGGAAGCTCATGACACTCCCCTCTCAATTCATCCCGGTAGCACAAAAATGTACCGAGATCTATGCCAGAGATTTTGGTGGAACCGGATGAAGAGAGACATTGCACAATTTGTTGCCGAATGTGATGTTTGTCGTCGCATTAAGGCAGAACACCAAAGACCTGCTGGTACTCTTCAGCCATTGCCTATTCCCGAGTGGAAATGGGACAAGGTCGGTATGGACTTCATCACCGGCCTTCCAAAAACCCAGAAAGGAAATGATGCCATCTTCGTTTTCATTGATCGAATTTCCAAAGTTGCTCACTTTCTTCCTGTTCGCGAGTCTATAACTGCTAGCCAGTTAGCGGACTTGTATGTCTCTAGAATCGTGTCTCTTCATGGTGTTCCTTTGGTGATCAATTCTGATCGTGGTAGCCTTTTCACCTCTAGATTCTGGGAAATTTTTCAAAATGCTATGGGAACTCATCTATCCTTTAGTACCGCTTTCCACCCTCAATCTAGCGGTCAAGTTGAAAGGGTTAATCAAATCTTGGAAGACATGCTCAAAGCTTGTGTTATCTCTTTCGGAAAGAATTGGGAGAAATCTCTTCCATTCGCCGAATTTGCTTATAACAATAGCTATCAATCTAGTCTGAATATGGCTCCCTTTGAATTCCTCTATGGCCGACGATGTCGAACACCCCTTAACTGGTCAAAAACCGGTGAAAGACAACTCTTTGGACCGGATATGATCAAGGAAGCAGAAGAGCAAGTTCGCATTGTTCGTGATCGATTGAAAGCCGCTCAGTCTCGTCAAAAGAGCTACTATGATCGTCATCATAGAGAGGAGAGCTACAATATTGATGAGAAGGCTTACCTCCGGGTTACTCCTCTGAAGGGAACCCAAAGATTCGGTATCAAAGGCAAGTTGGCCCCACGTTACATCGGACCTTTCCGCACTATTGCTAAACGTGGAGAAGTTGCCTACCAACTTGAACTACCCCCTCACCTTTCCCGAGTACATGATGTATTCCATGTATCACAACTCAGGCGTTGCTTCAAGGACCCCATCCGCGAAGTCGACCATGAAACGCTTGATCTCCAAGATGACCTTTCTTATCGAGAGTACCCTGTTCGTATTCTTGATTCAGCAGAGCGTGTCACTCGTCGTCAGAAGATCAAGTTCTTCAAAGTTCAGTGGTCACATCACTCCGAGAAAGAAGCAACCTGGGAAAGAGAAGACCGCCTCCGTGCCGAGTACCCCACCTTCCTCCCGACGACTTCTGAATCTCGGGACGAGATTCTTTTGAGTGGGGGCGAGTTGTCAGAACCCCAGCTAGGGTAAGTACTAGGTTTGTTTGAGCCCTTTGCATCATGCAAAAATTCAAAAAGAAATTCAAAATGGGGAAAGAAAAGCCCTAGAAATTTTAATTCAAATGGCCAGATAAAAATATTTTTCCAAAAATCTTTTGAATGATTGGAAAATTCCTAGAAATGTTGCTGATCATTTTAAAAGTGATTTGGGATCAATCCCATGCAGATGGATTTCTCTAATATTCAAACAGTGGCTTTGGAAATTAAAATAACCCTAATTGAATTGAAATTCAAAATATATTGAATTTCAAAAATGCTCAAACTCTACAAGTGACTTGCTACTGGTCACCTAGGATTTATAAAAATGTTTGGGCATTTTACAAAATTGCTCTGCTTTTTATTTTGGGGCAAAACCAATTACAGAAAAGGAAAAAACAGAAACAAAACAAAGAAAATTAGAAAGGAAAAGCAGGCCCATCCGGCCAGGCCGCAGGTCCAACTAGCCCCCCCCCCCCCACGGCCCAAGCCCACCTGGCATTGTCGTCTTCCCGGGCACGAGCACACAGCTGCGTGCCCGGCATGCCGTGGCCGCCGTGGCCGTCGGCGCCACGCAGCAGCTTCCTCGACGCCATCTGCGCGTCCAGAAGCCTCCCCTGGACGACTCCTCCATTCCTCCCCCCTCTCCGCTCTCTTCCCTCCTCTCCCTCTCGCGATTTCGCCGCCGTCAGAGAACTCACCGGGGCGCAGCGCTGTGAGCAACCGTGGCCAACGGCCCTCCCAAGCGACGCCGAGCTGTCCATCAGATCTGCCATCTTCGACTCCTTCAAGCCGTGGATCCAATTCGAAGTATAGCCCCAACAGGCGACGCCATCGTCATCAATACGCCGCCGGCCGCCATAGATTCCGGCGTGGAATTCGCCATCACCTCGCTCTCCCCGGCTTCCCCGAGTTTCGCTCCATGCTCAGGGTGAGCTCCTCTTTCGGACCCCTCTCCATGAGCTCATCCCCGTGCACTGCACGTCGTCCTCACCATGGTCAGTGGCTGGTCGCCGCGCAAAGTCGTCGCCGCCGTGGCCACATGCCTCCTAGAGGTCCCACTCCTGCACCCCTAGACGCGCGCGAGCGCGAGACGCATCCTGGAGCAAATCCCGTGCCAATTAGTGGCCGGGATCACCGTCCCCGCGAGCGCCGCCGCGCACTGTAGCCACCGGCGGCTAACCGCCGGCGTGGCTGGATTAGTTAGCACTAATGACCCCCCTAATCTAACCCACGCCCAGTGACATGTGGGCCAGCCCCCCCCCCCCTTAACCCCCTGTTAAATCTAATTAAACGGGTTTTAAGCCAGTCTCACTGACCTGCGGGTCCCACACGTCAGGTTGACCAGTCAACAGCCTAGACGTCAGCCTGACACAATGCTGGCGCAATAAATCAAATTCCAGAAATAGAAAAGATTTAAAATAATTACAGAAAAATCCAGAAAATGAATTAAACTTGGGAAATTCATAACTAATTCATATGAACTCCAAATATAGCAAATAATATGTCTAAAAATATCAGAAAAATCCAAGGATTATGAATATGGGTTCTGTTTTCATGTTTGACCAATTAAAATTGGGTGAACAGTGCAAAACACCCATATGGCTTTAATTCAAATTCAAATTTGAAGCACATTTGCAAATGACTTTGCATGTGACTTCTTTTAAATGGAATTGTACACACTTTGTGACCAAGAACATCACCATTTCAATATTGATCATGTGTTTGATGCATTGCAAATAAATTTATACCATTGTTTGATTGTTTGCTCGATAGACGTGCAACTGGAATCGGAGGCCACCCCCTTCGTTGAAGACCCCGATACTGAACCTCGTCAGCAAGGCAAGCAAACCCCATTGATCATATCTATAAAATCCCAATTCCCTCTCAGTCTCGCTTATGCATGTTTAGGAGATCCCCGAGACACGTTCTTTCGCATAGTTGAACCCATTCCGATGCATGACCTATCATTCTGTCACCGTATTAAGCAAACCACAATCCTAGCAGATATAGGAGTTGAATGATGAGCATGTGGCCCCTACAACTGTTACTGCTTTTGCTGCTTAGTGATACAATGAGGATGTTATGATTGTGAGTCGGGATGGAATGAACAGAGTGATGTTGATGAAAGTGAAACGTGTTGGTGAATCCACCCTAAGAAAAGGTGAACGATGAGAGGCTGTGTAGGAGTACACAGTGGGTTGTCTCGTTGAACACTGCCCTAGGCCCCGAGTTCCTGTTTTGTGATCCAAGACAAAGAGTATGACCACATGTAGGGTTTTATGGGAGCCCCGTTTGGCCTCTTTACGTACCCGATCCAGTCCAGGAGTCACACTAGATTCGAGCTTTCCATTTGATTTATGTATAGATATGTGGTGGACCTGTGAGGCAGTGAAACCATCTGTCAAAGGTGGCGTCTCGGTCCCTTACACTATCTGAGTCCGTTTCGTGGAACCGGCCGGACTCTCGAGCGGTGACAAACTCAGGTAGTCGGCTCCTGGATTAGAGAAGGTGATGTGAGGGTAGTGCCTTGGTTTCATCCACGTCCGACATCCGCTTGAAGGATGACAAGAACGAGACGATAAGTGATGACACGCGTGTGAAGATGTACACCCCTGCAGGGTTAATGAACTATTCGAATAGCCGCCGCGGTTATGGACTACTTGGAAACCTCTACTTGATCATAGATAACTCGAATGGATACTTTTAAAACTCGCAAGATAAGCGTGAGTGTTGTGGTGTGCTTCTTCGTGGGGAAGTCGAGGAAGTAACCATAGTGGTGTATTGTTTGGAGATATGTAGTGGACTCGTGTACGCTTCTTACCTCAAGTCTGGTACTCGTAGTACAGGAATAGCCAAGTCAAAGCTGGCACTTCTGCATGTTGAACCCCACCTCCTTTACCTTGATACTTGAGCATGAGTAGTTTAGATCTGATGTAAGTCTTGCTGAGTACGATTTTGTACTCACGTTTGCTTATTCTATGTTTTAGATAAGAACCGGACCCTGATGAACTCACCTTCGTGAAGCTTGACGTTGACCTTGGTAGCATAGTCCCAGACAGCAGTCTGGTCCCTCGTGGAAGGGCATGTTTGTTGTACAAGGCTTCTCTAAGCCATTTGTTAAACTTGTCTGTACTCAGACCTAATTTGCTTCCGTTGTATGATGTAATGTTGATCACAGACATGTGATCTTTGTATGCTCTATGTGTATAAGTCAATAAAGAATACTTTGTAGAGTTATGTGATGATACCTGATGTTCATACTAGGCATGTGTGCTGCGTGTATGTTTATAACATGCATGTCTTAGTATGGGTTTTCGAGACCTTAGTTGTGATCTGGCTGGCGGTCTTTTATACACCAAGTGGCCCTTAGATGTGCGCAGCTTGGGGCATCACGATGCGATTGTTCGTGAATCTGTCACGTGCACACTTTGTTGTATGATCGAGCCCGCCCTAGACCCCGACTAAGTGATCGGGCTGGAGTAAGTCTATGTAAGAGTTAGGATTCAATCAATAACATGGTTGAGGCGACTTGTCTATGAGTATGGGATTCACCACCCATAAGCATTTAGACTTGTGAGCGGACGTTGAGGACCCATCTCAGTTGATCATCCGGTCTGAATGGGATGCCCCTCACGTTCGATGCTTACCGAGAACGTTCTGTGCTTGGCCTTGTCTGCTTAGACAAGTGGGTACGGTTCTCGGCTCTCCATGTGATTGTATCGTGACTGGAATTACATACGCTAACCCCGGGTCCCGACAGATTTAAAACTTTTTTTGGAGTTTATTGAGTATTAAAAAGAGAGGGAATAAAAGGACTTTCCCTAATATTCATAATTGGTGTTTTTGGAATTTATTATTTAAAACAACACCAACAAAACAAAATGAGAGAAGGTAATATGACTCCTTCAACATATTGAAAAGTTGGAAAATGTTTTAAATCATTATTGTAATTCTTCTGAATATTCAAAACATTTTTCAACCAAGGAAATTCATTTAAGAGGATATAAAATGACTTATCCCCTTTTTAATAAAGTTGGAAAATATTTAGAATATTACTTTAAAGTTTTTAAAATTTATTATGAGTATTATAAATAACTCGAAAATTATTTTAGGGATTTTATAATGCTAAGAGAGTTTTTATTTCATTGAAATGATTTATTAAATATTTCAAAAGAGTGGAAAAAGTATTCCAATGGGATATTTTTATTTTACCAAATTATTTATTGGTGTGACAATTTTAAAATTTATATTTTATTATTTAGAAATGGTTTGTCAATGCTTTTACAAAATAGAAATATTTTTAATAATTTATAGGATTTTATTTGATTTATGAAAAGTATTTTATATTTAAATAAAGTATTTAGAAAATGTTTTTTATTTTTATTATCCTTTTTGGAAAGTGTATTCATTAAATAATTTCCTTTGTATTATTTGATGAATTTAGAATTTTATTTCATATTTTTCTGATTTGTGGTTGATTTTATTTTATTGTTTGAAGTTTCGGTTTGAAATAAAAAGAAAACTCGCAGTCGAGCCGGCCCAATGCTGTTCTTCTGCCCGCGAGCGCAATTCGAGCCCAAGTCGCACCTGAATCGTTTTTTTTTCTCTCTCTGCCTATAAATAAAATTCAGAAAATCCTTTTTCCTTTTCCTATTTTTCGTTTTTTTGAAAACCCTAGAAAAAAAATCTCGACGCCGCCGCCCGTCGTGCCGCCTCGCCTAGCCAGTGCGCCACCGCCGGCCGGCCACCACACGCCGCGCCCGCGCCGGCTGGCCACGCCGAGCCGCACCGCCGCCCGCGCCTCCCGTGCGCCACCGCCGGCCACCGCTCGTCGGAGCTCACAGCCGCGCCCGAGCAGCCGGCCGAGTCGCCGCCGTCGCCACCTCGCGCGCCGCGCGCCCGGGCTGGCCACAGCGCCCTCCCGTTCCCCTGGTGCCGCGCGCTGGAGCTTCCCACCTCGCCGGAGTTCATAGAAGTTCACCGGAAACCGCCCTCGCCGGAGTTGCTCCGGCCAGATCCGGACCATGGACCCGATCGCATTTTTTGTAAAAAAGATAATTGCAGATAAGTCCTTTTGGCAGAAAAGACCCTGGCGCCGTACCCGCAATATCTCCCACACCGTGCGTCGGATCGAGGTGAAACTTTTTCCTACGCGCTCGTGTTGTTGTTTACTTTAGCATGGAATAAATTTTTGCACACTTTGCACACTTTTGAATTTGAATTTATTTCAAATTCAAATTCAAATTCCGAAGGTCGTATATTTTCAACCGTTGATCCAAATTGAGTGATTATTTTGGCGTTGGATCACTCGTGTCATGTACTTTTTGAATATATCATGTGTACACAAAATTTCACAAGTTTCTTGGTCTGTTTAAATTCAAATTCAATTCAGTTTTGCACTTTCTATGACCTGCGTTGTAGTATTCCGTTGCACGTGATTCTTTTTGCATATCGGATCACTTGAGACATGTTATCGGTAAGATTCAAACACTTGTCATGTGGGCATGATATTCACCTTGAATTCATAATGTCCATGATCACAATTCCTTACCGATGAATCTGTATCTGTTGACTCTCTCGAGATCACTTCCACTGATCACCTTCGCGCACATCGACACCTTTACCCTTCAAAACCTTTTTGTTTTGTTGCTAAAACCTTTGTGTTTGTTTGTTGATCTTTTGTTTGCCTTGTGATGTGATTGCTTATTTGAGTTCCTTCCGTTGCGATAGATTTCTCGGAGTGTGACGAGTAGAGTTGACTGGACCGTGAGAGCGAAGAACTTCACCGAATGGAAAAGGCAAGTTACACTTTGACCATACCTCAACCTATATTTTCTATTATGCATGTAGCAAATTATCACTCTATGCATGTGTAGGATTATATATTAGTTATGATTTAAACCTAGTAGGATAGCCATATGTTCTGACCTTGTATTTCATTGTCGCCGTAGGATCGTGGTTGTTCTATACTGCTATTGCTTTGTAGACGGGGATTGGTTGAGTTATCATTTAGCTATGTGAGGATTAATGACTTGACTAGCAAACTTAAATAGAAATCACCTCTGGGCGAGCAGGGAATGCATCCTGGGGCTCGTGCCTTGTCTAAGGAGGGACCAGGGCTAAATGCTTCTCGAATGGTTGTTTTGGTGGTGAACCGGGTGCGTCATGGTGTCTACCCTCTGAACGCAGTGGGCGTCGTCCAGGCTCAAAAAGATCGGACAGACAGTGTGACTAGTAGCTTCCATGTACAACCACTGGCTATATGGGCTCTGGCTTAGATGAGTAAGTTGTGGGGAACCTGGCCCTGGTAGCTAGCTGATGTAGATATGATAGGTGTACCGGCTACCAAAGGGTGGAAGCAACCTCTTCTGAAAGACCATCTCAATCTTCGGGTTGAGTCCAGTGGGGAAAGTGTACAAACCTCTGCAGAGTGTAAAAAACTGATCATGATTAGCCGTGTCCACGGTTACGGACAACTTTGAGCAACTGGGCATTATTGTTGTTGGATGGTCTGGCAGATAATTCACCTTAATAAGAATTTGAGTGGGAACTTTTTTAATAAAGGGATGGCTGGAATTGGTGTAACCCGATTCAACCATACTTAGGACTAGCAAGATAAATTAAAATTTGATTAGTTGTAGTATGTGAGGGAAAAACTGGCTTTCTGCAAAACTAAACCATAAGCCTTCGATTGATATATCATGCATGTAGTTGTAGGTCTACTATATACTTTTTCGTGTGACTTGCCGTACAAATCAGATGTACTGACCCGTTGTCGGGCTGTAACCTTCGGTGTTGCAGGATTATATACAACGAGTAAGTGGTACGATGTAGGGTTACGATGTCTATACTCAACTATGCCGGTGGAGTTGATGGACGCCATGAAGCTTATATTGTTTTCCGCTGTATTATATTTGTAAGCTAGCCTTGAGCTATGCAGGTATGTTTATTTGTAATACTGGATCTTCGATGTAATATATATGACATGTGGTTTATTCTTGATATTACATCATGTACTGTGTGTGCTTGCTATTGATCCAGGGACTAGCACAGAATGCATAGAGACTTGGATTCTTAGTGAATCGGGTCGTTACACAATACTAGATATAGACTCTTGCTTTTTATTATCTTGACTTGAATTGCACATCTTACTTGCTTTACTTTGAAGTTCTTATATGTGTGTTAGCATGTCACCACAGAAATTATCTGTGTTATCATTTACCTACTTGAGGACGAGCAGGAGTTAAGCTTGGGGATGTTGATACGTCCCAAACGTATCTAAAATTTCTGCTTGTTCCATGCACTTTATGTGACATTGCTACATGTTTTTCTACACTTTTATATCATTTTACACATATTTGGACTAACCTACTGATGGCTTCTCGCCCCTCGTTGGTTACCCCAAGTGGAAGGTTGAGATGCAGCGTAGCGGTAATTTCCCTCAGTAAATATACCAAGGTTTGTCTCCAGTAGGACTCAACGATAAGTACGATAGGTGGCAACGGCGCTAGAAATTATTCTGATGCGTGGAGTTGTCGTGGACCTGCACAAAACAAATAACTTTGCTCCCAATGAGTTCAGAGGAGTTGTCAATTCCTCCGGCCTTGTCGTTTACAAAGGATCAAACGCAAGAGATAAAAAGGTACTAGTAAAAGTAAAACAGAAAGGTAAATAGTGGGTGTGAACAATGGTATGAAGATGGACCGGAGTCCCGTGATTTTCACTAGTGATGTCTCTCTCCCAAAAGACGATAAAAATGCTAGCGAGGTAAACAAATCACAGTTGGGCAATTGACAGGATTATGAAGGCACCGCAATGCTAACTATGCTGCAAAGAAAGGAAGGGCTCAAAAGAAATGGGCAGTACGCCAAGGTAAGTAGACCGAAATCCATATGCATCTACTACGAATCATCCACCTTGAGATATCTATCCAGAACATCTCGCTGGTATTAAGTTGCGAATCCCACCCAAAGTGTAAAATCAAAGCAACAGACAACTGCATTAAAAGAACTTTGCGTAAAGTAAACAATTCTTGCACCAATAGGCACAATCACCGTTGTTTTATCCCTGGTGGCAACAGCACATCCCCTAGTCTCATGTTTCTGTCACTCAAGCTAGACATCAGGGGGCTGAACCCACAATCGAGCATAACGCTCTCTCTTGGAGTTGCAAGCAAATAACTTGGCCAAAGCAAATACTGCAACGGAGAACATGCAAGAATTTACTCAAGAACAAAATATAAAAGGGCAAACCAAATATATTACTCATCACAATCTGAACATAGTCTCATAATCCATCAGATCCCAACAAACTCAGCATAGCAACAGCAGAAAATTACATAGGTGCCTCGATCATGTGAGGCAGCTAACGAGGTCTCGAAAGTGGAAGCACAAAAGAGGGAGAGGACATCACATAGCTACTGATCACAGACCCATGGTCCAAGGGGGCCTACTCACGGTACATACGGGAGGCGTCCATGGCTATGGATGGTCTCCCGGAGGGGTGATCTCCTTCCGGCAGGGTGCCGGGGCAGCTTCTCCAGGCAGCCCCGATCTGAAAACGGCGGCGGCGGCGGAACAGAGAGGTTTCCGCGAAAAAGAGTTCTTCTTTTGGGGTTTCTACCCCGAGGGGGTTATATAGGCGAAGGGGGGCGTCGAGGGGCCACCCAGGGCAGCCAGGAAGGTGCCAGGCGCGCCCTAGGGTTGGGGTCGCGCCAGGGACCCTTCCGGCTCCCTGGTGGTGGTCCCGGCTCTCTCCCTTGGTTATTCCGAAAGCTTCCTGCCCGCTGATTTTTAATATAATTTTTGCGGAATTTTTTGGGCACTTTAATCAGCCGGAAAACCTGAAAAACAAAAACAGCACAAAACCAGAAGCTGGCAACTGGGTGCATTGAGTTAGTAGGTTAGTCCAAATTGGTTTAAAAGTGTAATAAAGTTCAACCAAAACATGGCAAAGTCACACAAAACATGCATGGAGCAAGCAGAAATTATAGATACGTTTGGGACGTATCACCTACTAACTCGGTGCACCCATTGCCAGTTTCTGTCTGTTGATGTCTGTAAGTTGTTGGTATTTTACCCCAATTTTCAGAGCCCGAAAAATTCCAAAAAAAATCGGAATAAAAATCAGTTAGACGAATGCTTCCGGAGCCACCAAAGGAGAGCTGGAGGGGGGCCACCCCCCTCCCAGGCGTCCAGGTGGCGCGGACCGCCTCCAGGCCGCGCCATCAGGGCGCCTGGGAGGTAGGGACACCCCATGTTGCCTCCCTTCGGCCTATATTACCTCATCATCTCGGAAACCCTCGAGGAGAACCCTGCAACGTGAATTACCTCTCTGTTCCGCCGCCGCTGCGCTTCCAATATTGGGAGCACCAGAAGACCTCTTCCCGGCACCCTGCCAGAGGGAGGATTGACCTCCGGAAGCTTCTCCTCCACCATGGACGCTTCCCGGATGTGCCGTGAGTAGTCCCCCTTGGACCATAGGTCCATGACCGGTAGCTATGTGATGTCTCCTCTCCAATCTTGTTCTTCAATTATTAGTCCTTGTGAGCTTCCCTACATGATCAAGGCACCTATGTAATTTTCTTGCTATTGCTATGATGTGTTTGTTGGGATCCGATGGATTATGAGATTATGTTTAGATCGTGATGAGTAATATATTTGGATTACCTTTTATATTTTGTTCTTGAATAATTCTTGCATGTTCTCCATTACTTTTTATTGCTTTGGCCAAGTAGTAGATAGTAACTCCAAGAGGGAGCGTTTATGCATGATTGTGGGTTCATGCCCCCCGATGTCTAGCTTGAGTGACAGAAACATGAGACTAGGGGATGTGTTGTTGCCACCAGGGAGAAAACAATGGTGCTAGTAACCGCAGTTGCAAGGATTGTTTACCTTACACATAGATTGTTAATGCAATTGTCTGTTGCTTTGAGTTTACACTTTGGGTGGGGCTCGCAACTTAATACCAGCGAGATGTTCTGGATAGATATCTCAAGGTGGATGATTAGTGAGTAGATGCAGATGGATTTCGGTCTACTTGTCTTGGTGTACTGCCCATACTTTTGAGCCTCTAACTTTCCAGTAGCATAATTAGCATTGTGGTGCGTTTATAATTCTGTCAATTGCCCAGCTGTAATTTGTTCACCCAGCTAGGTATTTTATCGTATTTTGGGAGAGAGACATCACTAGTGAACATCATGGGACCCTGGTCCATATTTCCACCACTGTTTACACCTCCACTTTATTTACTGCTTTTACTTTCAGTTGCAATTATCACCACTATTATCCTCTTGCA
Organism: Bromus sterilis; assembly: GCA_950022295.1. Taxonomy (NCBI): domain Eukaryota; kingdom Viridiplantae; phylum Streptophyta; class Magnoliopsida; order Poales; family Poaceae; genus Bromus; species Bromus sterilis. The sequence continues at coordinate 335,829,517 of OX465596.1, read as the reverse complement.
TTTTATCCTTTGTAAACGACAAGGCCGGAGGGATTGACAACCCCTATATACTCGTTGGGAGCAAAGTTATTTGTTTCTGTGTGCAGGTCCACGTCAACTTATTTATCTGGCACCATTGACACCTACTTGTCGATCCTTGGAGTCCTCCTGGATTCGATAAACCTTACCATCCTCGTGTAAGGGAAATTTTCTGCTATCTACATCTCAACCTTCAACTTGGGGTAACCAACGAAGGGCGAGAAGCCGTTATCATCTCTCATACCATCAGTTGCCACCTACTTGTAGAACTTGGAGTCCTGCTAGAGACAAACCTTGGTATATTCACCGAGGTAAATTTGCTGCTGACTACATCATAACCTTCCACTTGGGGTAACCAATGAGGAGGTGTTATCTGCACCCATCAAGCATAATTTCTGGCGTCGTTGCGGAGCACTCCAATCTTCAAGATAGGGGAGTTGCACATTATCTTTTACCTTTGCTTTTTAGTCGTGTTAGTTTACTTTCTAGTTTTTGCTTTAGAGTCTTATACCAAAAACCACAAAAAATAGTTGTCTTGCTTTTAGTTCCTTTGCTCTTGCTTGATGTTACTATGGGTTCCACTGAAAGTAATACGTTGTGGGATTTCACTAGTCAAAACAACAATGACTTTATTAGCCCTCATATTGCTCCACCTTCCACTTCAGCACCTTCATATGAAATCAAACATGCTGTGCTGAATCTTGTTATGAAAGAACAATTCTATGGTGCTGGAGATGATGCTGCTTTGCACTTAAATAATTTTTTTGAGCTTTGTGATATGCAAAAGTACAAAGAAGTATATGGTGATATTGTTAAACTTAAGCTTTTTCCCTTCTCCTTAAGAGGAAGAGCTGAGGAGTGGCTCCAATCCTTGCCTAGGAATAGCATAGATTCTTGGGATAAGTGCAAGGATGCTTTTATTGGAAAGTATTACCCAACTGCTAAAATTATTCAGTTGAGAAGTAACATTATGAATTTTAGACAATTGGATAATGAACACGTTGCCCAAGCTTGGGAACGCATGAAATCTCTTGCTAAGAATTGCCCTACACATGGTTTGACTACTTGGATGGTTATCCAGACTTTCTATGCCGGATTGAACTTTACCTCGCGGAATCTGTTGGACTCGGCCGCGGGAGGAACCTTCATGCCAACCACACTTGGTGCTGCCACGAAGATATTGGAAGAAATGATGACAAATTATTCTCAATGGCACATCAAAAGATCTCCAACAGGTAGGAAGGTAAACTCTGTTGAGGAGATCTCCTCTTTAAATGAAAAGGTTGACTTGATCATGTCTTTACTTACTAAGCAATCTCCTATTGATCGTCATGATGTTCCTTTAAATTCTTTGGTTGCTCAAGAAAGGGAGCAAGTAGATGTTAATTTTATTTCTAGGACCAACTTTAACAACAATGCTTATAGGAGTAACTTTGGTAGCAACAATCCTAGACCGTTGCCATCTAACAACTATGGGAACAACAACACTTATCCTCGCACCAAAAAACTCCACTTATGAATTAGGAAGCATGCTTAAGGACCTTATCACTTCTCAAAAGGCCTTCAATAAGAGTGTAGAAGAGAAATTATAAAAATTATATAGTCTCTCTTTGAAGGTAGACAACATAGCTCATGATGTAGATATGCTTAAAACTATAACTTCTCCCCTTGAGGAAAGGAAAACTACACTATGAATGTTATTCAAGTGCAAATTAATGAGAACATTAGAATGCTAACCAAACTTAAGGATAGATGGGATAGAGAAAAAGAAGAGGAAGATAGAATTAATAGCCTTCCTACACACACTACTATTGCTACTATACAAGTGGTTGAGAATCTCATAACCTTTAGCACCCAACACATCCGTAGTCCACCTAATGGACCTATCGATGCTAAGACCTCAACTTTAGGACAAGAAGGTCCCACGAATTTAGTGTTGGGGTTCGGGGCAGAAAACACAAATTTTTCATAACCTACGAGACCCAAACCCAAGACCTATGCTATGGCGATGCAAGTAACGGACAGAAATAGATCACATACCAGTATGTAGTCCGTTAAGCGGGAAACGTTCCCGCATGAACGTGGTTGGTGTAGTCGTACCGGCAATCCCCGATGCCGCGCAGATCCACGATGACTCCTGTAGCCACCCGATCCTTGTAGACCGATTACGGGATTACGTCCCCGTCGGAACGTTGCTGATGAAGACCTCGCGATACGACCACGACGATGAAGTAGCACCACAAGTTTAGTGCCTCGCGGGATTATACACATACAGTATACCCGACGTCCCTTCGGGCTCCGAACCAGTAGAGCAGCGGAAAGAAGATGGATTCGGATCCCGATTCCAGCAGCACGACGGCGTGCGTATAGTGGAGAAATCCCCAACCAAGTGTAGACTCCAAACAAGGGGAGTCCACTCGAGGAAGGAGAAAAGGAGGAAGAGAGAACTTCAATTGTTGAATCAAAAGGGCACCCCTGCCCCTCCTTATATAGTCCAAGGAGGGGTGGGATCCTCCCTCCCTCCCTGAGGTGGGACTAATCCCACCAAAGGGGGGAGGTGCGCCGGCCTAAGGAGGGGTGGGGCCCTCCCTTGGCGCCAAGCCCAAGGGGGGAGGCTCCCCTCTCCCCTAATGGGCCCTTAGAGGCCCATACACCTTTTTAATTCATTTTTAATATATTTAAATACATTTTAATATTTAATTCAGATAATTAAATAATAAAACATATATTAAATATTATTAAATATATTTTGAACCTCTCAAAATACCCGGAACTACTTCCGGCCTTCATCGGAACAATTCCGGCCATCACCGGAACAATTCCGGTGTTCTCTCCAATTTCTCCGGTGATCCCGAATCAATCCTTACTGCGTCGAGTACCCTTAAGTGTAACACCCTACGGTCCGGGAAACAGCAGACATGATAGAGACAATTCTCATTGATCAATGACTAATCAATTGGACCTGGTTACAATCCTTGATAGCCCCTGCGCTTTCATCGAATGAACTTCAATCGTTGTTGGATCCGTTAACCGTGTGCCTGTTCCCTTTGTCCTGTGGTACTTTGCTTGTCCGAGGTTTGATCATCGGTATCCAATATACCTAGTTCATCCTCGTTCTCAACAAACAAGTTTACTCGTTCCCTTGATATTACAACTCCGTGACCTAGTCACACGTTTGCAAACTTTATGATGCAATATCACCGAGTGGGCCCAGAGTACCTATCCGTCACACGGATGGACAAATCCCGCTTTGATCTATTTGCATACTCATCAACCATCTATTTCGGAATACCCAAAGTGCACCGTTATGGCCAGCATATTTCAGTCAGGCGGTGGGATACAAATCAAAGTCTCCTCATAGATGACAATTACGTATGATCATTACGGTCAAAGGATCTGGTCACTACGTTATAGTTATCGCAATGTCGAACTATGTGACTTGATCACATCGCAACACTTCTGGTGGGTGTATGTCCATCATATCATTATCCAATGATACGACTCCATTGTCAACAGACGCCATTGTCTCATGATCAGGAAACCTTGATCATCAATCGCCCAATGGACTAGTATACTAGGGTTAACTAGGGACCTGGTTGTTTGTATACCACACTTGTATTAATGTTTCCGCTTAATACAATTATAGCATAGTATCAAACGTATTATGAACTAATGGAATATGCTCGATAAAACATATTGTATTTGCCTCTAGGGCACATTCCCAACAGTCTCCCACTTGCACTAGAGTACAAATAATCTTGTTGCATTTTCTCTGGATCATAACTCCTTATTGATCATGCTTTCCCGTGGAAGAGGTTGTATCAACGGTCTGGGTACCATTCAGAACCGTATGTCCTTTTGCAAATCATAATGTCACCTAATTTGACATTCCTTCATTATCCACTATAATGATGAGGTATATATATTTGGCGGTGAAGTGAGATTTCGTTTGCTGTGTCATAGCAATGACATCCGGTGGGTCATGCGAACTTTCCCATAGTCATGCACACTTGAAACTCACTCAATCAGAAGTCGAACTTCTTAAGCCATAATATAACTCCTGCTACTTCTAAAGCAGCCACATCAATGTAGATTCAATCCTTAGTGCATTGTATGCAACTTTGATGTCTAACCATGTTTCTTTCAACTTAGGCATTCATTAGTATGATATCTCAATTTTCTAGGTTAGTGTCAAAACTTGAACCAGCATAACATTTATGGTCAAGTCCACTATCCTTTACAAATTTGATATGTATCCTCAGTTCTCTTCAGACACTGAAGGATAAACTTAACTCTTTGTTCAATGATTTACTCATAAATCATATCACAACATGTTCTTACTACTAAGAACTTGGGTCACATTACGTCGAGTACATAACTCTGGTTTTATATGAAAGAACCTATGACAAAGGCATAGAGGATCCAACACATCCATTTCTTTCATTAACCATTAACCATTGTTCTTGTAATGAGATTAACTCAACACTTCTCTTGGATATACAAGTAAGGACCACTTCTTGACTTGTCCCATTCTGAACTCCTTCAGAATCTTATCCAGGAAAGTATTACGACTCAATGTTATTAAACACATATCTATATTAATATATCTTCAATGCTTAATACTTATTCATCTTCATTTATGAAATATTCAAATAATCATTAACACCAACTACACCATTCATAATATGTTATCAATATATGAGAATGTTATTATGCTCCCACTCAAATATGTCATGCACATATTAAGTTATAGGATAACACTCATATTGCTCCCACTCAAATATGTCGGCCACATATAAGACAAGGATAACATCCACATGGCTCCCACTTAGATATGTGTAACGACCCAATTCACACATAATTGAAGTCCCTGTGCTCAAGTGCCAGTCCCTGGATCGAACTCGCTGGCACACATAGTATCATAGATGTATATCAAAGTACAAGTGCATCATTATTACAACATATGATCCAGAGTAAAATAAATAACAAGTTGCATAGTTCAAGGCTAGCTTATTCAATATAAATATAGTGGAAGCAAAAGCAAATAACGTGGAGTCCATCAACAGCCACATGCGAACATGCTGAGTGTAGACTCGCAACCCCTAAACGCACCTTACTGATCGTCAGAAAAACCTGCAACACCGAAGGTTACAGTCCGACAACGGGTCAGTACATCTGATTTGTACGGCAAGTGACACGGAAAAGTTTATATAAAGGATCTACAACTACATGCAAGGTAAGTCAAAGGAAAAGCTTATGGTTTAGTTTTGCAGAAAGCCAATTTTCTCCTGAACTAAACTAGTCAAAATTTTAAGTTGAATTCTACCTGAAACACACAGCAACCCATGCTACTCTTGTCCCAACCAATTATTATTAAGTGTTCATCTGTCAAGATCATTCATCAACAGTACTGACTAGTTGCTCAAAGTTCGTCCGTAACCGTGGACACGGCTAATCATGATCAGTTTATACGCTTTGCAGAGGTTGTACACGTTCCCCACTGGACTCAACCCGAAGATTGAGACAAAGACTTTCTGAAGAGGTTGCCTCCACCCTTTGGTAGCCGGTACACCTAACCACACATCTACATCAGCTAGCTACCAGGGCCAGGTTCCCCACAACGTACTCGTGCTAAGCCAGAGCCCATATAGCCAGTGGCTGTACACGGAAGCTACTAGTAATATTGCATGTCTGATCTTTTTGAGCCTGGACGGCGCCCACTGCGTCAGAGGGTACTCGCCATGACGCACCCGGTTCACCACCAAAACAACCATTGGGTGCATTTAACCTCGGCACTGTCCTCAACCGAGGCACAACTACCGGGATGCAACCCGCCCGTCCAGAAGTGATTTCTATTATTATAAAGTTGCTACACAGTTTATTTAATAGCTCACATGCACTCCATGAATTCCCACAACCCAACCACGTCTACAAAGCATAGCAATAAAGTAACAACACGGCTAGGTTGATCTACGGTAGACAAGTAAAAACATGTGGCTATCCTAACTGGTTTTGCAGCAACAGTAAAATAAACTACCTATCATGCAATAGAGTGATATTTCTTAACATAATGCATATAGAAAATATAGGTATGAGTATGGTCAAAGCATCACTTGCCTTATACATTCGATGAAGATCTTCGCTCTCACGTTCCAGTCAACTCTACTCGTCACACTCCGAGCAATCTATCGCCAGCGAAAGAACTCAAATAAGAACTCACATCACATTACAAACAAAAGATCAACAAAACAATCACTAAGGTTTTAACAACAAAACAAAAGGTTTTGAAGTGCAAAGGTGTGGATGTGCTCGAAGGTGATCGGTGGAACGTAAACTCGAGAGAGTCAACGGATAAAGAGTTGTCGATACAATAGTATGATCAAGGAATTATGAATTCAAGGTAAAGATCATAGCAATATGAATGGTATGTGGATATTGCCGATAAGATGTCTCATATGATCCAATATGCAAAAAGAATCACGTGAAACGGAATACTACAACGCAGGTCATAGAAATTGCAACATTGAATTGAATTTGAATTTAAACAGATCAATAAACTTGTGAATTTTTGTGCACACATGATATAAACAGAAGGTACATGTAACGAGTGATCCAACGCAAAAAGAAACGGCGCAAACGGGCGCACCGGTAAAAAGTTACGGCTGCCGGAAGTCCAAATTTGGATCAGCTTGGGATCTAAATTTAAAACTTCAAACTTCTGTAACACTAGGTCTACTGGCTAGAGAATTTCTACACGGTCGCAACGCAACTGGAATCGCCCAATTCCGAGTTACGGTTAAAAAGTAGTCGCGAAAACGGTATCGGGGTGACACCGAGGATACCGGGGGGTTCTACTGTAAAAAGGACCCGTACGTAAATAAAATTTTCTGAAAAACGCGATCGGGTTCCCGGGCGGTTTGGATCCAGATCTGAAAAAAAAAATCGAAACGTTTTTTTTTCTCTCTTCTTCTTCCACGGGCAGTACGCGCACAGCACAGGGGAGGGCCATGGCGCGGGAGCTCGGCTGGCTCCGGCCGGCTCCGGCCATGGGCCGGCGGCCAGGCGGCGCGGCTCACGGGGCCAGGGGCGCACGGGGCGCGCAGCTTGGAGCACGGGCGGCCAGGGCGGCTCGCGGCCATGGCGCTCCGGCTCGGGCTAGCTCCGGCCGGGCGGCGGCGAGCGGCGAGCAGGCGGCGGGGCGGCGCGGCTAGGGGCGGCGGGGTGCTCCGGCGAGGCGAGGACAGCGGCACACGGCGGCTCGCGAAGATATACCTCGAAAAAACGCAAAAACGCAGCTTCGGCGAAGCTCCGGCGAGATTCCGGCGATGACGTCGGCGGCGGCGGGTCCCGCGGATTAATTTAGTCTAACCCTAAAAACGCTAAGCGAAAATAATTTAGCCCTAATCGGGGCTATTTATAGCCAGCCCCTAATCTTGTTTTTTTAAATCCGAGATAAATACAAAATCGGTCTGCGAAAAAAAAACAGAACATGCCCATTAGGCCCAAAACAATATTAGAAAAAACACGGAAATTTATTTTAAAATTTCGTCTTCGCCAATATTTTTAAAATAATAAAATTGAATTTTTGGCTTGACCAAAATATTAAAAAAAAATGAAAAACTTTGCAACTTATTTTTTAAAACATTTTTAAAATACTTTTCTCGCATTTTAAAAATACCGAAAACTCTGAGAATTGAGATAAAAACTTTTCCGGAGCATAAATAAATTCCAAAAATATTTTTAGAAAATATTCATAACTCCAAAGTAAAATTAAAAAGTCTCCCAATAATATTTTCAACTATTTTTCAACAAATTAAAATGGGGATAAGTCCTTTTATATCCTCTCAAATGAATTTCCTTGTGTTGAAAAATGTTTTGAATATTCAAAAGGATTCCAACAAGGATTTAAAACATTTTCCAAACTTTTAAAATGTTGAAGGAGTCATATTACCTTCTCTCATTTTATCTTGTTGGTTTTGTTTTTAAATAATAAATTCCAAAACACCAACGGTGAATATTAGGGAAAGTCATTTTATTCCCTCTCGTTTTAATATTCAATAAACTCCAAAAAGTTTTTAATCTCAGAGAAAATCAAACACATCAAGCAAACAATCATTATCTATTTAATTTTATTAACATTCCAAAAATTCGGAGTATTTTGGGATGTTACAATATGTCAGACACATATTAAGTTCAGGATACTAACCACATGGCTCCTACTCAAATATGTCATTTATATATAAGTCTAGGATAATACTCCCATAGCTCCCACTCAAAATATGTCGTCTACATATTAAGTTTCAGGAAACTATTCAGCTCCCACTCAGTTTCATGCAAATGCATGATCCTCGATATTTTGGTTAAGTCCAAAATCCTTTGATCATCCATCAAAATGAGAATTCAGTTTACGAGACACTAGTATCCATATGTTTTTTCAAAACCTTCTTGTTGTACCAATTACAACACTTCTTCAAATACAGGATTTGAGGAAGTCACGGTATTGACAACAATCCTGGATCAATCGTAATGAATATCCCTTTGACTCAAGCATTGCTACACATTGTAGTCAACCCATTGAATTTGTCAGAAACAATCTTTGTGACAAACCAATCTTGACGTCCCTTTGATGTTCACATTTATTCCTCATAACTCTGAAGTTATTGTGAATATCAAGTAACCTCCTTACTTGATAAGATTCAAGAAATCTTAAATGTAACTCAACATAGGATTTTATGACTCATAGTCATATCTCGTACTTAGGTCCACCATCGCTTCTTTGTAGTTCATAGGAATGTCTTGTTCCATTAACATGACAAGTGAATCATGAATATCATTTTGCACCAGGGGAAAATATATATTCTTGAATCCTACCTTTCTCAGTAAAAGCTCCCATCAGAAGATCATGATCATTATCATTAGTTTCTCCTCTTATTGTAGAGCTTTGCTTCCAGAACACATTATGTTGCACTACTCTGACATTTGGAGGCAAGGTCAATTACCTTGGTTGGACTTTCACTTTTCTTCCATTACCACATTTATCAAGAATAATTCTTGACAAACACCAAACATAGCAATACAAGTTTTGCTCCTTTTGGTTCTAGTTGTGGAAGATTGTCAGAACCCCAACTAGGGTAAGTGCTAGGATTTGATTGCTCTTTTGCATCATGAAAAAAATTGCAAAAGAAAAGGAAATGGGGAAAAGAAAAGCCCTAAATGAATTAAATAAAAAGGCCAGAAATAAATCTTTTTCCTAAATTCTTTTGGATATGTTGAAAAATCCTAAAAATGAGTGTGATCATTTTAAAAGTGATTTGGGATTAATCCCATGCTCATAGATTTTTAAAATATTCCAAACAGGGCATGGAAATTAAATAAATGCCCTATTTGAATTAAAGTTCAAATTATTTGAATTTCAAAAATCTCCAAAACTTGTGAGTGGCTAGCTATTTATATTATAAGCCCACATAAAAGTTTTCATGATTTTATAAAATGCCTTGCTAATTTTATTTGGGGCAAAACAAATAACAGAAAAAGAAAAACAGAAACAATTATAAAAGAAAAAAGAAAAAGGGCAAAGGAGCCGACCCAACCGGGCCCCCCGGCCCAACTTACCCTTTCCCAGCCCAACCCACCTCCACCCGTTGTCGTCTTCCTCAGAGCGCCGAAGCAGCTCGGTGGCGCGCTCACAGCCGCGCACGCCACCGCGGCCACTCCAGAAGCCCCCCTTGCCCCTCGCCTCACCACGGAGACGCCCATACCCTCCCCTCACCTTCCCCTCCACTCGCGGTCCCTCCCCACGCCTCTGCATCGTCTCTCCCGCATGCGCCCGAGAGAACCCCGGAGCACGCCGACGAGCCCACGCGGCCAACGGCAACGAGGAGCCGCCCCGACCTGTCCAGTGAGCTCGCCCCCGTCTACTTCGTCACCCCGAAGGAGATCACAAGCCGGAACGCCCCCAAGACGTTGAATTCAACGACGAGAAGCCGCCGGACCCGCAGGACCTCACCGTCGATTGTGCCACCACCTCGCACTTTCCGGCCTCCCCGACCTCCTCATCCGATCCAGGGTGAGCTCCTCGCCTTTTTCCCCCTTTCCCCGCTATCTTCCGCGCATGGAATCGACGTCGCCGTGTCCCAGTGCCTCGGCCACCGCCGGGAAGCTCGCCGTCGTCACGTTGGGCCTCCCCGTAGTCGCCCGACCCCTCCAGTAGCTGCACGCGGGCACGGGCTACACGGTCGTGGTCTCAGCGGGCAAAAAGGTGCCCGGAAACCCCTAAACCGTGCAGCTCCGCCGTGCCCAGTGGCACCGGAGGCTAGCCGCCGGCCACTTAGGCCTAATCCCCCTTAACTACCCCCTAAACTAACCCCACCCCACTGACAGGTGGGGCCCTGCCCCTGATAACCCCTGTTTATTTTTTAAACAGAGGGGATTAACCCCCACTGTGACTTACAGGTGGGCCCCTATTGTCAGCCCCCCCTGTGACATCAGAACTGCATCATGCTGACGCAATAAACAGAAAAACAAATTAAAAGAATTCCAGAGAAATCAGAAAAATCCAGAAAATAGCCAAAACTTCAATAAATCATAGAAAATTCATATTAACTCCAAATTGGACAAATAATATATGAAAAATTATCAGAAAAATGCAAGGATTATGAATATGCAATTTGTTTTCATGTTTGACCATTTTAAAATGGGTGAACAGTAGCAAACATGCATATGGCATAATTTGAATTTGAATTTGAAGTTTGAATTTGCATTCCAAATGCAATATGCTTCAATTAAATTGAATTTTCCACAAACCAGTACCATATACATCATGTACAACCTTATCATGTGCTTGTGCATTTACTTTCGATGTTGCCCCCCTTTGTTGATGATTGCCTCCGATGACAGACGTTCCGAGACGGTGATCACCCCCGAAGAAGAAGACCACCGTTAAGACCCATGTATCGTCAGCAAGGCAAGCAAACCGCATTGATCATGTCTATAAAATCCCAATCCCCTCTCAGTCTCTCTTATGCATGTTTAGGAGATCACCTTGTATCGATTCTACCGCATAGTTGAACCCATATCTGATGCATGACCTATCATCTTGTCACAGTAGTAAGCAAACCACAATCCTAGCTGACATAGGAGTTGCTTGATATCATGTGGCCCCTGCAACTGTTACTGCTTATTGCATGCTTAGTGGTACAATGAGGTTGCTTTTAATGTGAGTCGGGATGTTGGTGAACATGGTGTTGATGAAAGTGAAACTGTGTTGGTGAATCCACCCTAATACAAGGTGAACGATGAGAGGCTGTGTAGGAGTACACATTGGGTTGTCTCGTTGAACACCGCCTTAATCCCGAGTTCTTGTATGGTAATCCGAGACAAAGAGTACAACCACACATTGGGCTCACTAACCCCTCTCGACCTAGTAACTCACCCCGATCCAAGTCCAGGAGTCACACCTAGTTTGGGTTTTCTATTCGGCATATGCATAGAAAGATAAAGGAAATGAAATGTGGCATTCATGGTAGGGCTTGTGGAACATGGCTTGTCAATCGGAGAACCATCCGTCGAGGTGGGATTGTCAGTTGTGCCCACATGGTTTGAGTCCTGGCTGGAAGCTTGGCCGGAACTCCAGTTGGGTTTGGAACTCAGACAGTTGACTCCTTGGACTAGAACGGAGCTGTGGGCGAAGTGTTGTGGTGAACATCCTCGCTGTCACCTCTTGAACGGTGGAGAGACTTGGCGGTAACCGATGGTCATGTGTGTGTAGCGGTACACCCCTGCAGGGTTAACAAAACTATTCGAATAGCCGCGTCCGCGGTCATGGACTACTTGGAAAGCTGTGCTTGATTATTAGACAACTTGAATGGATACTTTTAAAACTCGCAAGATAAGCGTGAGTGCTATGGTGTGCTTCCTCGTGGGGAAGTCGGGGAAGTAACCATAGTGGTGTATTGGTTGGAGACTTGGTAGTGGACTCGTGTACGCTTCTTACCTCAAGTCTGGTACTCGTAGTTCAGGACTAGCCAAGTCAAAGCTGGCACTTCTGCATGTTGAACCCCACCTCCTTTACCTTGATACTTGAGCATGAGTAGTATAGATCTGATGTAAGTCTTGCTGAGTACGACTTTGTACTCACGTTTGCTTATTCTATGTTTTAGATGAGAACCCGGACCCCGATGGAGTCACCGACCTGAAGCTCGACGTTGACTAAGTTAGTATAGTCCCAGACAGCAGTCTGGTCCCTTGTGGAAGGGCATGTTTGTTGTACAAGGCTTCTCTAAGCCATTTGTTAAACTTGTCTGTACTCAGACCTAATTTGCTTCCGTTGTATGATGTAATGTTGGTCACAGACATGTGATCTTTGTATGCTCTATGTGTAAGTCAATAAAGAAATACTTTGTAGAGTTATGTGATGATACCTGATGTTCATACTAGGCATGTGTGTTGCGTGTATGTTTATAACATGCATGTCTTAGTATGGGTTTTCAATACCTTAGTTGTGATCTGGCTGGCGGTCTTTTATACACCAAGTGTCCCTTAGATGTGCGCATCTTGGGGCATCGCGATGCGATTGCTCGTGACTCTGTCACGTGCACACTTTTTGTATGATCGAGCCCGCCCTAGACCCCGACTAAGTGATCGGGCTGGAGTAAGTCTATGTAAGAGTTAGGATTCGATCGATAACATGGTTGAGGCGACTTGTCTATGAGTATGGGATTCACCAACCATAAGCATTTAGACTTGTGAGCGGACGATGAGGACCCATCTCAGTTGATCATCCGGCCTGGATGGGATGCTCCTCACGTTCGATGCTTTCCGAGAGTGTTCTGTGCTTGGCCTTGTTCGCTTAGACAAGTGGGTACGGCTCTCGGCTCTCCATGTGATTGCATCGTGACTGGAATTACATACGCATACCCCGGGTCCCGACAAAGATGCATCCATAGTTGTCTAAGGATACACTACAAAGATAATTTATCTTACATAAATCAAGCTTCCTAGAAACCACAACACACCATGACATATATAGTGTTGGTTTCCACGAACTCAGATGGTTCCCTATGCTGAAGTGAGTGTTTGCATATTAAATTAATAACTCTAAACAATAATAACGTAACTTGGTAAGAGATAACTTAGACCATACACTTTTCGATAGAATATGATCACAATGTTCAAGCACGTCAATCATATTGAAGTGTCTCAAGACATTGCAATTTGTGGAACAACTTTCACACAAGTCTTTATGCCCAAGACTAACTCAAAACATTTGTCACTTTGATCAAATCGTAGAGACTTGTATTTCTTGTTAATTTAATATCCATCTTTACTCTGAAATCCCTTTTGATCATATCAAATTATTTCAGACTCATGTTTCATTAGTGAATACAAATATTCATCTAAGTCCACATTCGAAGTTCACGAAATAATGAAGTTTACCACATGCTGACATACGATACATCACAATGTATGATACTCAACAATCAGTACACATTCTGTTTACCAGAATGCGAGGTTTTAGTCATCTCACCTAAAAGGCATGGTTTGTATGTGTCAAGAGATCAAGTATCTTAAGACATCATCATACCATTCATGACTTAAACTGTAGTGTCAATATTAAGCCTGGATATTTCTTGGCATTACAATATTTCTTATAAATGATCAAACAACTATCATCAATATAAGAATAACTCATTCATAATCGTAATGTGACCATAAGAGATATCATTCATAAAAGGAGAACAACTGACTTGTTTCTCACTAATATGAATAATTGTCTTCGCGAGATGCAAGACACACTAATAAAGTCCTCATTCAAACGATCATAAAATTTATTCATATATTATTCAATTGATAGATCTAGAGGGAGAGTGTTGTCGACCATCAACTATCTTGATTGCCGTCAGCACACATTGTCACCTCATCCCTTCCAAGCCACTCTCAAGCAGTAAGTTCAAGCATCGAATACTTAATCAACCGCAATTAGTGTTTCGTGGGAAAGACATTTATAACTCGTATATCAAATATACCTTCTCCGTCAATGACCATTCCTGCATTGGTTCTACTCTTAAAGTTCTTAACTTTAACCATGACCTCATGATAGGTGAACGATTCTCCTTCATGACATAGTCCAGACATGGTCTTTGTAACTGGGAGGAAGCGGATGCAACTCCCCAGTTATCGCAAAGTAACCAGTCATTCCGTAGTCCAAGTTATACACAAGGTGTTCCATGTATCTTATACATTTTCCAAGTGACTTTCTCAGCAGGTTGTTCCTTCCACCATAGTTGAAAGAAACCCCGTCCATATACTCATCTTCTATTACTCTGATTTGTGACCAAGTGCTTTCAAGTTCACCTAGCACGTCATACGTGTTGGTTAACATGCATTCACAATTCAGATTCCATAGAATGAATTATGGCGTATTGGACAGTCATTCATAAGTGACTGTAAGGCCCGACATGCGGTACTGTTCCAGATCTAGGTGTTTCCACCCAGATCCGGGGACGAAGCACATATCGGTCCCACCGCGACATATGACAAAGCCATATGCCCCGGATTTCCAACATGATATCACAACATTACAGATGCAGATACAACATCTCATACAATCGGCATACAACTGCCTTAATACAATATAACAGCGGAAGATACATGTCTGAGTACAGACTACAATCAAATGCCTAGTGGCAAAGAGAAAAACATCGATCCCATAACCACACGGGTCCAGGCCCTCCGTCGGGATCCGCCTAACTAGTCGTCGTCGAGTCTCCACGTGAAACGTCGATCACCGTACATGTTGTCGATCAGAACCCTGAAAAGAGTTTGGGGGTAGTATCATGAGTACAGAGGTACTCAGCATCCAACTATAGTGGTCATCTGACCCAGCAAGGACTTCATCACTCGTCATTCTAGGACAACTAGTAGTTTACGGTAAGGAAGGGGTAAGTGGTGAGGTTGCTGCCGCACTAGCATTTATGAAGTGGCTAACGATCTAGAGAGTAAGATAAGAACCAAACATTCGATGAGGAATCGCCTCCAACAAGTCTTCCTATCAACTACTACGCAAACATAACACCTATCCTATCCTTGTCCTCCTCTCCGCATCCCGACGAAGAAGAAGCAATCAAGGCACACACACGCTGATCAAGTTTATATTTAGATTACCTCAGTTGTTGTTGTCTATGAACAAGGAGTAGGTCTCAAGTCGTCCATAACCGTGGACACGCCTTCTCGAAAAGATTTAACCCTGCAGAGGTGTACCAACAGCCCATTACAAGGCTCCGCACGCACGCTCATCACTCTCAGTTGCTACCCATCACAGGCAACCATTTTATGATTTAGTTCCAAGAGATCCGAAACGACAGGTCCCTCTAACTAACAACGAACAAATTCGGGTGGTCCCCGGTGAGTCGACATCCATCTCAGGAGTCGGCCGCTCTCTCGATCTGGTCTCTACCGTCTGTCTCGGGTTTGGATAGCCGGTTAATCACACATGGGAAACCGGGTCCTCAGCCGAACAAGGTGGGCCAGCAAGGGAACTATGTCCTCACTGGTCCGGGTTGGTTTGAAAACTACTGGAAGCTGACCAGCACACACACGGTTTCAAATGGTAAATCAGTTTGGGCCACCACTAGAAATTTTTGAAGCTAGGTAGGTAAGAAAAGGGCACCCCATAAAATCCCACACACGGTTAGGCACTCTCAGTCTTAAAACCAATACCCGGAACTCGGATCCTAGGTGACTCGAATGGAACAAAGCGTCGGGGCGGGATAGCCTAGACCTTCCATCCTTCGTCGAATATAGTCAACATTATAATAATCATATCATCAACAACAATATAATAATGTGATATCCCAAACCCAGGAGTAACAGGGTAACATCGTAGCATCCTAAGCATGCATACTAAGCAGGGGCTGAGCAACGAGCAATAGTAACATAGCAGTACATGGTTTGCTGGGACGGGACATGGTTGTATCGGTTTGAAAGAGGTTGTAAACATGTGGTAGGATCAATCATCGAACCTATCCTAGACTAGCATGCAAACCGCTAGTTGAAATAGAATGGATCATAAGTAATGTATAGTCCTTGCCTGTTGATAAGTCGGGTTCCGAAGGTGTAGTTGATCGCAAGCTCGCAACGTCTCCGAGAGGTACCCGCGGAAGCACACAAGAAGTAAACACTGGAAAGCAATCAACGAGAAAGCACTCTATTACTAAGGGGCAACACAAGATCAAGAATACATCACACGACCCGTCAACGCGATACGGATCTATCGTCGAGAACGGTTACTAACAGTTTAAGTGGGGTATCGGTCACACACGACGAATACCGCACGTTTACGGTGGTTCAAGTTGCTTAGCTACAGGTGATCAACCAACGATTATTAACATGGCAACTCAAGCAAGCATGGCATAGCACACAAACATTTCAAGAGGTGAAGCACAAAGTAATCTATCTATGCTAGTCAATTTAAGTGAGGCACAACCTAAACATGGCATAACACTAAGTGTCGCACGATGATTAAAACATTTGGTACTGTTCTGTCCTAAACCATAATTTAGGTTGGTTAACAACAGCAAACAATAGCATAAACACAATGTACACGAAAAACTAATCAAGTTACATATAAAGCACACCCCAAACGGAGTTACGGTTAAAAAGATACAAGCAAAACAAGTTACGGGCACAAACTGCCAACATCATGAAGCACACTTTAGAGCAATGCATAAGCAGGTTAATCAATGCAAACATGCTCGCAAATGATATGAAATTAAAGTAGACATGACAGGGAAGGCATGGCAAAAGAATCTTGCAAATAGGCATCATAGATCAAAAGATATTAAACATGCAACATGGCATCGCAAAGTAACAGACTTAGTGAAAAACTGAGGTGGCTGTCAAAAACAGCAGCATACCAACTTTGGAGCTCAATAACTATATGACCAGCAAGCATATCATGGAAATGCAATACATATAATGAAATTAGACATGATGCTTAACAATATGCAATTGGAATCACTCAAATCCGATAAACGGTCGCGACACACTCGTCGACCGAAGTTGCAACAAAATAACAGTTTCAGCAACAGCAGCACATTAACATCAGGATCACCACTTTGGAGCAAGATTTAATATAGCTAGAGCACCCAAACATGGCAAGTTAAAGCATGTAAATGAATTACACATGATGCTTAACACATAGGAGAAAGAATCAATGCAATAGGCCTCATGGATTTGTTACAATCATCATGCAAATTTGCAACAAAATAATAACAGCAGCACATAATAGCAATTTGTAACAGTTTAACAGCATGATGCCCACTTCAGCACACAATTACACAATCAAGATGAGCTCAAATGCAAAAACTTTCTACATATGAATGCTAGAGCACGCAAAACTGAGCAACTTTCGTTTTGGGGGCACGTTCATCCGGGCTACGGTTCAACGGGAAAATACGTCGCAAACAGGCATACAGCAGCAAAAGTTCCCAGACTTAGAAAAAAACCGCAGGGCTATCCACAGAAAAAAAATAAAAAAATCTCACCCATGGGCTGAGCCCACTAGTGGCCTGGGAGGCCACTGGGCTGGCGGCATGGGACAGTGGGCCGGGGGCGCCATGGGCCTGGATCTGGCCGGCCGGTTCGGGGCGTCCCGCACGCGTGGAGCCACGGCGGCGGCGCCGTCGGTCTCCGGCGAGGAGCGGGCCGGCGGAGGGGCGCAGGGTGCTGCTCCAGGGGGCGCGCGGCGTGCTGGGCTCGGCTGGGTGGCGAAGGGAGGCCGGAGCAGGGGAGGCCGGCGAGCTCCTGCCCGCAGCGCCTCCGAGCTCCATGGACGGTCGGGCGGCGACTTCCTGCGAGGAGAAGGGAGCAGCGGGTGAGAGAGGGAGAAAGAGAGGAGAGGGAAGGAGGAGAGGGAGAGGAGGAGGCCGGCGGCGGCCTCGGGCACGGCGGCGGCTCCACGGTTGGGGCGCGGCTTGGTTGGAGGAGGAAGAGAGAGGAGGTGGGGTGGCTAGATCCGATCTGGGCCGTCGGATCTCCGGATCTGACAGTCCAGAACTCATTGGGCAGAAAACTGAGCAAAATTGGGGGTGTGGCTGCAAATTGTGGCTAGGGAAACCCTAGAAATGGGTGGGAGTGTGGTGGTCTTTATACAGCCCTGGTGGCTGGCAGTTTGCAAAAACATCTCCGGTTTTTCTCTCGCGCGCGCGGTGCTCACGTTTCTGACCGCCGGGGGTCCGCAGGACCTCCGATTCGGGTAAAACTTCGAACTGCGTGATCAGCGCGTCGAGCCGGAGGCGTTCACCTCGCGGTGGAACCGTTCCGAGAACACGTTCCAGCGCGCTATAAAAATATCCCATTTAATTATTAAACGGGGTTTTTTGTTCCGTTGGCTGCGGCTGGTCTCGTGCGGTCTCGCGACGGTGATCGGGTGAAACCCGGTGTCGCAAGGTCGAGTGTCAAGGTGGCAAGGGTCGGTCTCCGTACAATACGAGATAAGAGAGGAAAAATAATCGTCGATCGATAAATCGGGGATGCAAACACCGCAAACAAATCAGACAATCAAACAATTCACACCGAAAACAAAAATTTTAATTTTTGCAAAAACTGGGTTGTTGAAGTGACGGTGAGTGCGATACTCATCATCATCTTCCTTGATTACGGAGTTGTCAGGTGTATCTCCTAGAAGTTCTTCGTATTATGTTTAGCAAGTCATTACTAATGAGTATGTCTCTAATGGTGTTGGTACACATCAATGAAGTAAGACCCATTTACCTTAAGTTCTATCATACTAAAAGAGCCATAGTTCTAAACATTGGTATGACGTTATCTACAATGATATTTGCTAAGACATGAAGATTCAGTTCATAATATGGAGTTCATGTTTCAAAAACAATTCTGGAACTCCCACTCAGACAAACATCCCTCATAGTTTGTTCTAAGTGATTACACGATCCTTGAAGAACATACCTCCCCCGTGTGACACGACCATCAGTATGTTGTTCAAGGTAGGCCATCATGCCAATCACATCATCCATGTGACTCATGCTCGACCTTTCGGTCTCTTGTGTCCCGAGGCCATGTCTGCACATGCCAGGCTCGCCACAATAACCTTAGTGAGTATATGCCGCGTATGCAAGGCCATGTTTCTGGACATGCTAGGCTTGCTCCACCCATCTCTTGTGAACGTAAAAATGTTTGACACACGTGTGACACGTGATGCCTCCATAATGAATAACTTTCCATATGGTGCTTCACTAAGGAAGGACACTTTATTGGATTAGTGAGGGATCATCCTATTATGCTACTGTCATATATCTAACATATTA
This sequence comes from Bromus sterilis, assembly GCA_950022295.1. NCBI lineage: Eukaryota > Viridiplantae > Streptophyta > Magnoliopsida > Poales > Poaceae > Bromus > Bromus sterilis. The sequence goes on along the minus strand of OX465596.1, from coordinate 335,810,174 downwards.
GCAAAACAGGATGCAACAGTATAAATCATACATGTTATGATTCCCCCCGACATGCAAATTAAAGTTGAAAACGCCTTTCTACTTTATCTTTTGCAAGTTTTACGTGGATGCTAGGGGTTTCGAGAAAAGAACCGCTTTCTATACTCCGAAAACAAGCCACAACACCAATCCCGCAATTGTCTCTATTACACCCCTGTCGGGGCCCTCCGTTGCAAACATCTTCGCATCGCTAATGCAGAGAGACAGACACCCCCCCAGCCACTTTATATGGTACAAGCCATATGTCAAGCGTGGAACCAGTCTCGCGTAAACGCGTAAGGTCGGTCGGGGCCGCTTCATCAAACATTGCCGCAACGCTAAATGAGTACACGTGAGAGGGTAACAATTGGAGAATTGATGCCCACATACTAGATGTGTTCTATCCGTACAATACATCTACGCATAGCCTTGCTCATGATACCACTGTTGGGGTTCGGGGCAGAAAACACAAATTTTTCATAACCTACGAGACCCATACCCAAGACCTATTCTATGGCGATGTAAGTAACGGACAGAAATAGATCACATACCAGTATGTAGTCCGTTAAGCGGGAAACGTTCTCGCATGAACGTGGTTGGTGTAGTCGTACCGGCAATCCCCGATGCCGCGCAAATCCACGATGACTCCTGTAGCCACCCGATCCTTGTAGACCGATTACGGGATTACGTCCCCGTCGGAACGTTGCTGATGAAGACCTCGCGATACGACCACGACTATGAAGTAGCACCACAAGTGTAGTGCCTCGCGGGATTATACACATACAGTATACCTGACGTCCCTCCGGGCTGCGAACCAGTAGAGCAGCGGAAAGAAGATGGATTCGGATCCCGATTCCAGCAGCACGACGGCGTGCGTATAGTGGAGAAATCCCCAACCAAGTGTAGACTCCAAACAAGGGGAGTCCACTCGAGGAAGGAGAAAAGGAGGAAGAGAGAACTTCAATTGTTGAATCAAAAGGGCACCCCTGCCCCTCCTTATATAGTCCAAGGAGAGGTGGGATCCTCCCTCCCTCCCCGAGGTGGGACTAATCCCACCAAAAGGGGGAGGTGCGCCGGCCTAAGGAAGGGTGGGCCCCTCCCTTGGCGCCAAGCCCAAGGGGGGAGGCTCCCCTCTCCCCTAATGGGCCCTTAGAGGCCCATACACCTTTTTAATTCATTTTTAATATATTTAAATACATTTTAATATTTAATTCAGATAATTAAATAATAAAACATATATTAAATATTATTAAATATATTTTGAACCTCTCAAAATACCCGGAACTACTTCTGGCCTTCATCGGAACAATTCCGGCCATCACCGGAACAATTCCGGTGTTCTCTCCAATTTCTCCGGTGATCCCGAATCAATCCTTACTGCGTCGAGTACCCTTAAGTGTAACACCCTACGGTCCGGGAAACAGCAGACATGATCGAGACAATTCTCATTGATCAATGACTAATCAATTGGACCTGGTTACAATCCTTGATAGCCCCTGCGCTTCCATCGAATGAACTTCAATCATTGTTGGATCTGTTAACCGTGTGCCTGTTCCCTTTGTCTTGTGGTACTTTGCTTGTCCGAGGTTTGATCATCGGTATCCAATATACCTAGTTCGTCCTCGTTCTCAACAAACAAGTTTACTCGTTCCCGTGATATTACAACTCCGTGACCTAGTCACACGTTTGCAAACTTTATGATGCAATATCACCGAGTGGGCCCAGAGTACCTATCCGTCACACGGATGGACAAATCCCGCTTTGATCTATTTTCATACTCATCAACCATCTATTTCGGAATACCCAAAGTGCACCGTTATGGCCAGCATATTTCAGTCAGGCGGTGGGATACAAATCAAAGTCTCCTCATAGATGAAAATTACGTATGATCATTACGGTCAAAGGATCTGGTCACTACGTTATAGTTATCGCAATGTCGAACTATGTGACTTGATCACATCGCAACACTTCTGGTGGGTGTATGTCCATCATATCATTATCCAATGATACGACTCCATTGTCAACAGACGCCATTGTCTCATGATCAGGAAACCTTGATCATCAATCGCCCAATGGACTAGTATACTAGGGTTAACTAGGGACCTGGTTGTTTGTATACCACACATGTATTAATGTTTCCGCTTAATACAGTTATAGCATAGTATCAAACGTATTATGAACTAATGGAATATGCTCGATAAAACATATTTTATTTGCCTCTAGGGCACATTCCCAACATTTAGATACTACCAAGAGAATGAGCTTAGATGACATAACTGCCACTTTAATTAATGGTAGTGAACTTGATTTTGATAAGTGTATTCTTTCTGAAGTTATCACTTTTTTACAAAGAATGGCCAAAGGTCCCCACACTAGTTCACTCAACATTGCCTTCACCGAGCATATTACCAATGCTCTTATCAAAGCTAGGGAGGAGAAACTTAAGTTAGAGGTTTCTATTCCTAGAAAACTAGAAGATGGTTGGGATCCTATGGTCAAAATTAAATTGGATATTTTTTCTTGCTTTCCTTTATGTGATATTTGAGCAAGTGCCTCCGTTCTACCCAAAAGAATGTATGATATGATTGAATCTAAACCTTTTGATCCTTGTTATTTTCGTGTTCGTCTTGTTGATTCTTCCGTAAAGAAACTTTTGACAATGTGCTTATTGTTGTCAATGATAACTATGTTCCCGTTGATTTTCTTGTCATGGACATTGAGTGTGATCCCTCATGCCCAATTATTTTGGGACGTCCTTTTCTCCGCACCGTTGGTGCTATCATTGACATGAAAGAAGGGACTATTAGATTCCAATTCCCCCTCAAAAAGGGAATGGAATACTTTGCTCGAAAGAAGATTAAGTTACCTTATGAGTCCGTTACACGGGCAAGTTATTCTTTTGGAGTTGACAAAACTTGATCTTTTTGCATCATGCCTAGCTCAAAGGCATAAAAAAAGCGCTTATGGGAGGCAACCAAAAATGTTTTTACTTTCAGTTTTAGTGGTATTGATGCTTGTTACTACTGTATCAACGTCGTTGTATCTTTATTTTCAAGCTTTGTGCCAAGTTTTAGCCTCTCGTTGCAAGAAAGATCATAAGTTCTGACATGCTGTCCAGAAACAGATTCAGTATGCTTGACGAAAAAATTCACCAAAAATCACCAGATCATATTTTTGATCTGAATTTTTTTACAATATGCTCTATACAATTGGCTTTCATGCATCTGTTCTGAGTTTTTTTATTTGATTTACAGAAGTGCCCTGAAAAAATTATTTACTACCTGCTGGTCTTTTTTCACAGATTCTGCCACGTTTTGCGTTTTCTTCGTTTTGCAAATCTTAATCTTGCTTTTTCTTTGAAAAAACTTTTTGGAAATCTTGAGAAACAGTAGCTCTTCATGAAAATCTTTATTTCCGGTAGAGGAAAATTATTTTATTATGGGTACTAACCACTCTAATCAGCTTATGATGAGTTTCGTATGAAGGGAGTTTTCAAGTATGCGAAGGAAGATGATGAAAGAAGATCCGGGAGTGTCAAAAGCTCAATCTTGGGGATGCCCCATGCACCCCCAAGAAATATCCAAGGAGACTCAAGCATATAAGCTTGGGCATGCCCCCGTGCATCCCCTTCTCCATCAACAATCATCAGGTCGTCCTTCTCCATGTTATATTTGTATCGCTTCATGTGTTATGTGCTATGCTTGGAGTGTTCCGCTCTTTACCCTTTAGTTTGTTTTAGTTTTGTTTGCTGTTCATAACAAGTTCGACCCTAGCCTACATTGTTTAGGAGAGAAACACGCTCCACTCCACCCTAGAACACAACATAGGTTTGCATGCTTATCTTTGTTTGTGTGTTCTTTATCTTTTCGTAGTTGTTGTCATGCTTAGCTCTTAGTTTTCATGCTTATCTTTTCCAGAGATTTTATTTAGGTTGTTGCCTTTGGAACTCTCTTGAGTTTTCATGCTTATCTTGTTTAGAGAGTTGGTCTGTTGCATTGTGTTGTGTGTCTTGCATGAGTAGGTAATTGAGGTTGCTATTATAAGTGTAGTAGTAACTTGCAATAGTTTTGAGGTATTGATTTGAGTAATGTTTGGACTTTTGGTGCCAAGAGATTGAGCATATTAGTGATATGTGTCGTATTTTGGGCAATCCGTGCTTATTTTCGAAAACTACAAAATATAGTTGAGAACTCTAGCTACTAGATGGATCTCTAACCTCTGGAGGGGTTGGAATATATAGAGTACCCTCACGTACCATGGGTCGAGGATGCGCAAGGATAACCAAACCCCCATACACTCCTCCTAGGGGTACTTGTATCTTTGTGAACCTCCTGATTAGATAGAGAGTTCCCGATAATAAGTGCATGAGTTCTTCGGACTAATACGAGTATTTGATTGTTGGCACTTCCACCTTCCATATTTTGCTAGCCTCTTCGGTACCGTGCATTTCCCTTTCTCATCTTGAGAGTTGTTGCAAACTTCGCCGGTGCATCCAATCCCTTGGCATGATACGCTCTGTCATCATAAACCTCCTTATATCTTCCTTAAAACAGTCACCATACCTACCTATCAAGGCACTTCCATAGCCTTTCCGAGATACATTGCCATGCAACATCCATCATCTCATGACTTGATCTTCATGGCATACATGATTTTCTTGATCGAGGAGCTGCATGCTATTTGGGTCTTGCCCTTATCATTGCTACATGACGCGCTAGTATCATTGCATATCCTGCTACACTGGCAGAGGATACATTTGCATACATCATGATAGTTTTCAGTTTTCTTTATGTCGAGTACTTCTTGTAAAGTGCAAGATTTTCTATACTCTTGTACAATATAGAGTGTTGCCCTTAAGTGAGGAAAATATCCCAAACAGGAAAAATTAAATGATCCCAAAGAGGACAAATGAGAGATAAATAGAAAGAGCCAATGAGGCCACAAAAATACAAGAAAAAAGGAAAAAATAAAAAAAGAGAGAAGGGGGCAACACTACTATTCCTTTTGAAAGATCCACACTCGTACTCCATAGTTATATTTGTACTCCATAGAGATTTTCATATCATTCATGCATAACTATGTGGGGATCCTTACACTATAGAACTTGGCTTGCATAGTCCAAGGATGAGCCTCCTCAAAAGAGCTCTAGGTCTTCATGAGCAAGAAAGTTGGATGCACCCCCACTAGTTCAATTGGAGAGCTTACCTTAGCTCATATGTGCATCCGTTGCATGGCAATCCATACTCCTCACATCGTATCTATCATTTGGCTTTCTCTCGCCTATGATTGTCCTCATTGATGTGAGCCTTTCACACCTTTTTGTCTTCCTTCCCCATCATTATTCTCTTTGCCATCCTAAGTTCCAACATATATTGCTTGCGCTCATCCATTTCATGAGTGCTCAAAGTCAAAAGGGAGAGGATCAGTTTGACTTGTGCCTCACTAGTGGTCCGGGGACGAGTCAAAATACGATTCCGAAGGAGACCAAGTGTGAACTTTCAGTAGATTGAGTTCTCAATTAAACTATATAGTATTTTTATGCTCTAAACCCATCTCCCACTTCTTGCACACAAACACCATTTGGAGACATTCGATTCACGGAAAGCGAGAGCTATTTCACCTTTATGTTCTCACTTTGCTAGTTTCAATACTAGATATAGACTATTGCTTGTTATTGTCTTGACTTTAACTGCATATCTTACTTGCTTTACTTTGAAAGTTCTTATATGTGTGTTAGCATGTCACCACAGAAATTATCTGTGTTATCATTTACCTACTCGAGGACGAGCAGGAATTAAGCTTGGGGATGTTGATACGTCTCAAACGTATCTATAATTTATGTTTGTTTCGTGCTTATTTGGGTGACATTGTTATGTCTGCTGATGTCTGTGAATTGCAGGTTTATACCCATATTTATAGTGCCCAAATAAATTCCAAGAAAAATGTATAAAAAATCAGAGTTCCAGAAGACTCCGAAGGCCCGAACGAGAGCCGGAGGAGGGGGCACCCCCCTCCCAGGCGGCCAGTGGGCGCGGCCCCACCCCTGGCCGCGCCAGGAGGCCCCTTGGGAGGAGGGCACCTCCCCTGAGCCCCCCCTTCGGCCTATATTTACCCCTCAGTACAAAAACCCTGAAAAAAAGACCCCGCATCACGAATTTCACCTCTGTTCCGCCGCCTCCGCGATCCCGAGATCAGGATCTCCAGAAGACCTCGTCCCGGCACCCTGTCGGAGGGAGGATTGATCTCCGGGAGCTTCTCCACCACCATGAGCGCTTCCCGTATGTGTCATGAGTAGTCCCCCTTAGACCATGGGTCAATGACCAGTAGCTATGTGATGTCTTCTCTCCAATCTTGTGCTTCAGTTCTTAGACCTTTTGAGCTTCCCTACATGATCAAGGCACTTATGTAATCTTTCTGTTCTTGCTATGCTTTTTTGCTGGGATCCGATGCATTATGAGATTATGTTCAGATCGGGATGAGTTATATATTTGGTTCTCATTTTATATTTCGTTCTTGAGTAATTTGCATGTTCTCTGTTGCTTTTTATTGCTTTGGCCAAGTAGTAGATAATAACTCCAAGAGGGAGCGTTATGCTTGATTGTGGGTTTGTGTCCCCGATGTCTAGCTTGAGTGACAGAAACATGAAACTAGGGGATGTGTTGTTGCCACCAGGGAGAAAACAACGGTGCTTGTAACCGCGATTGCAAGGATTGTTTACCTTACAAAAAGTTTGTTAATGCAGTTGTCTGCTGCTTTGGGTTTACACTTTGGGTGGGGCTCGCAACTTAATACCATCAAGATGTCTGGATAGATATCTCAAGGTGGATGATTAGTGAGTAGATGTTGACTTGTCTTGGCATATTACCCATACTTTTGAGACTCTAACTTTCTTGTGGCATAGTTAGCATTGCGGTGCGTTTATAATTCTGTCAATTGCCCAGCTTTAATTTGTTCATCCAGCTTAGTTGTTTTATTGTCTTTTGGGAGATAGACATTACTAGTGAACATCATGGGACCCCGGTCCATATTTCCACCATTGTTTACACCTTCACTATTTACTGTTTTATTTCCTTTCAGTTGCAATCACCATCACTATTTTCACCGTGCGTTTGATCCTTTGTAAACAACAAGGACGGCGAGATTGACAACCTTTATAAAGTCGTTGGGAGCAAAGTTATCTGTTGTTGTGTGCAGGTCCACGACAACTCCCTAGCTAGAAGTAATTTCTGGCGCTGTTGCCACGTACTTGCAGAACTTGGAGTCCTACTGGAGACAAACCTTGGTATCTTCACCGAGGGAAATTTGATGTTATCTACATCATAACCTTTCACTTGGGGTAACCAACGAGGAGGCGTTATCTGCACCCATCAAGCATACCACTCACCCTTCCTATGGTAGAGGTATACTCTCTTTTATATTTCAATGCAAGTGGTGTTCCTTATGATAAGCCTCCTGATCAATGCTTAGATTAGCATCATGGGAAGGACCAAAAAAATTTAAGGTGGGGTGAATTTTTAAGTAAATTTTTAAACAAAACCATAATAGTCATCACACACTAGCAATGCACATCAATATTTCTTTGGAGATCCTCGACATAATAATCAAATATAATAAAAAAATGTAAACATTTAAATAAAAATTAATCTAAAACATATTGATAATGAAGTATTCGGTTTACATCAAATTTTCATTCTCTTATTCGACGGAATTCACTTAATCTTGATGAAGAGCATGTGTCAAAACATTGAGATTTTTATTGCTTTTGGATTGGAGCTACTAGGACTACAAAAAAAGTGTTTAGATTGGAGGTGCGTTGCGTTCTCAGCCTAGAGCGATGTAGTCACATGCGTGCGTATGTGGAGAGCAACTAATTAAAGAGTACTCATTCGGATCATCCGCAAGAGGCACGTTTAGATGGTTTTTTAGCTTTCGGTTTTCTTGTGTTTTTCTTACATTTTGGTGATTTTTTTTTTAAAAATCTTACACGAAAGAATACATTTCCTTTTTTACAAGAGGCACGAGGCACGCTCCCTGCCTTTAAAAAGGAAAAAATATGTGTTTTCCAGAGTCATGATTGTGTCTCTCGTGGAGGCACATGTCTGTTTCCACGAGAGGCACGCCGTGCCTCTAAAAAGAAAGAAAAATAGTCTGTGCTTTTTCCTAGAGAGGCACGATTGTGCCTCTCATGGAGGCACAAGTTTGCTTCTGCGCAAGGCACACCCCGCGCCTTTAAAAAAGAAAAAATAATGTTTTTTTCAAAGAGGCACGATCATGCCTCTCGTGGAGGCACAAATTTCTTCTCGTGAGAGCCACACCTCGTGCCTATACAAAAAAGGAAAAAATAACCTTCAGATCACAACAAGTTGTGGGTGACAATGCGCCCCTTGCCAACCGCGAAGAAGATAAAAGTGTTCGCTGCAAGTACTCCTTAATTGATGATTTCGGTGTGTGTGTGTCATGTCATTGCAGCGTGGTCTGGAGAGCACTAGGCGCTGGCTCGATCGATTCAGCGGATCAGTCGTGCCTGCATGGCACAACTGCGTCTGATGGCCCATTATCCAATGAAGGCCTCTCTTTGTTTGTTACTCCCTTCGTCCCGAATTACTTTTCATTCAAATGAACGTATCTAAAACTAAAATAGTGCTAGTTACATCCATTTGAGCGATAAGTAATTTGGGACGGAGGGGGTATGATTCTTTCCGCGCTAGAGGCATGTCGCACCCGTTCGCGGATTGATCTGCACCATTCCGTGGATAGTGATGCGCGAGCCGGCCATCTAACTGTAGTTGCATCTGTCCGCCAATAGTTTAAAAAATAGAACACTGATAAGTGCCAAACATCAGGGCGGAAGGTATGGCAATTCCGAACGTTTTGGTTGGCAACTTTAGTTAAGTACGGTTCGTAACTTTAGTTGTAAGAACATGGCAGTTTTCTACAGAGAGGGCAATTTTTCCTTTTTTTCTTTTTTTAGGTGGCAATTTTAGTTTAAAAATGTCAGAGCGGAGGGGCTTCCGCCCTGACGTTCAGCACTTCTCATTTCCAAAAAATATACCAAATTCGACAAACTCGGATGGATTTCATTCATATTCGGGTGTAATTTACATAAACCGAACGCATTTCATGCAAATCAGACGAAATAAATGTGTTTAACCTAATCTAAAACTATGTCGTTGGCCGAATGGGCGCATCCTTGCTTTTTGGTAGCTCTGAGGCTCCCGATGATGAAGAATATTTAGTGCAGCTGATATCTATCGATGTACGCCGATCGTATGCAAAAGAGCCGCTCATCCTCCAAGTCTTCCTGGTCGACGCTCCACTCAGTCTTTGTGCTTATATGATGTACAATGGGAGCGTTGACCAGTGATGGAGAAGGAGACCACTCTTCGCCTCCCCGGCCTAGCGGCCCGGTCGATGATGAGTCAGTCATGCTTGAGAGGCTAGAAGTGACAGGGAAAGTATCTGGTGCACCGATGCTAGTGGTGCTACCAGTGCACCGAATGTCGTAGTGCTTTCAAAAATTGTTTCAAAAAATCTGATAAAAATGTAGCATATTGAATTATTGATACAACATCGGTCTATGTTGTCTCAAAAATTCGAATCAAATTTTGAAACATTGCATGAGATACAAAAATAACAAGTTTGGCATCAATGTGATAATGGGCCAAATCTAAAGCCCAATTTATATTATGCATTATACAGTGTTGATTTTGTGATTTTTGTAAATCCAGCAATGTTACGATTTTGGAGTTCAAATTTTTCGACAACATAGATCGATGTTGTGTCAATGTGGTACATTTATTTTAGAATTTTTGACACATGTTCGAAGGCACTACAACGTCCGGTGCACAGGTAGCACCACAAGCATCAGTGCACCGGATACTTTCCCAGAAGTGGTGGCCTTCAAGGGATTCAAGTCGGAGTGTGGCCCTCCCGTGAGGAGGTGTGCTGCCCATAATCACATTCTGCATCTCCATTACACTCGTCTTCTTGAGGAGAGTTGTTGTCCGCAATTGATGTTGCTCGACCGGCTAGTCGGCCTCTATTCCAAAAAATCCTAGAGCTTGGAGTCATGGCGGAGATGAAGGAAGAAGAAAGAGAAACGATTGTGTGTGGTGTGTTACACGGTTCTGCGAGGGTCCGTTTAAATAGCCGGTGTAGGGAAGGGGAGCGAAGGAGCCGGTTTGAATGTGGTGAGCTGGGGTGGGTTTCTCGGGAGCCAAACTTGATTAATGTCGGTAGGGCGACGGTCCCCGTCGCGTATCTCCAACATTGAACTGACGTGGAGACCGGCTCTCTCGGCCGGTATAGTGAGTCGTACGTCCCTCCAATGAGCGATCACATCAGTACTGGTTGGGCATCAATATCTACCGTAGTGGCCAGTCACGCATGCACTCGTCCGACATCCAATGCCAGCGACCTCCATGAATGTGCGGGGACCTCTTCGCGCGCGGGTAGGATTTCTGGCACGGAGGGAATATGGGCATTTCTGGTGTTCGAACTCTCGCAACGCATCCCTTGGTTTGGATCACATTTGTAGGACAACGGATAGATGGACCAGCCCGTAGATGGATTTGGATGGCAAAATTAATTCGGACAGTTCAATCCGGACGGATGCGGGAGGATTGGGGGTTCGCGTTGAAGATGCCCTTAAAGAGTATTCCTTTGGTTATTTTTCACTACGATGTAAAAAAAAGTGATATAACGTGCATTCACCACTTATTGCAACCAAGAAAATCTGAGCGGTTTTCCCATCTTACGCGTGCGGATGGAACGTTGATTGTTTATGTTTTTCTTGTAGATTCACTCTTTTCTAATAATTTATCTTCAAACAACCGACCGTTTTCACCGTCATATTTCTTGTGTCAAGATGTTTAAAACTAGATTTCACGCTAATAGGTTTCAACAGACTTTTTTGGACAAAATCTGTGACCAAAAATTGTACTAGTATTAAAGTGTGGTGGGAAGTGTACTAAATTATGATTGAAAACTATATTAAATTGTGACTAAAATTTGGTCAAAAATTGTATGTAACTGAAAACTGTGACTGAAATTTATCATAGTTTTATTTAGTTTCTCGTTTCTTTTGTGAAATCTTGGCTGAAAACTATACTAAATTATGGTTAAAAATTGTACTGAATTATGGTTAAATTTTATCATAGTTTCCTTTTTGCCTTTTTTTTTCTTGTAATACCAGAGATTTGCTTATCGCACAATCACATATTCGCTCGACGCACAGCTACAGATTTGTTTCTCATGCAACTACAATATTTTATTACTTTTTGAAATGCCGTAATTTTACTTCTCACACTACCATAAATTTACTTTTTACATAGCCACAGATTTATACTCTCTAAATTTCGTTCAAACGAAGATTCCAGATACACCCAAAACATAACACGTGAGTGCATTTGAATGCATAAAAAATAACCTCTATGGATACCCTTCAAAGGCTCTATGGATACCCTTCAAAGGCACCCGTCAATTAATTGCCCCTCAAGAGTACTACATGCGTGAGGTCCTCCACCAGTGCCTATAATAATGGTTATTGTGATAATCATGCTAGAGTTGCTTTAAGGACAGATTTGAAAACGATCTTGATTAAAAATTCTTCATTAACACTTTCACCCTTTACATCAATGTGATCTCATCATATATCCTATTAAAACAGATACGAAAACAGAAATGATTGAAATTTATCCAAACCACTTACACCCCTACAAAACGATCCCCGTGCCACAATGTTTCTTTCAGTGGAAGAAGTCAAAAATCAAGATCAAACTCTCAAAAATGCTCATAGATGTAAGGTGTGCATTCATTTGATAATATGTGGCACGAAATTCAACATATTTACAAAGCTTTTGGAACGAACAGTCAACATGATTCCTAATTCTATGTTCAAGACTACACCACCAGATTCTAAAATCAAGATCGGTATCAGTAAAAGTCTAGCACTCCTGAGATGGTTATCGGAGGGTCGATCAGTACACGCTTCGCTTGTCCTGATGAAAACAGCTGCGGCAGCATGTTTGCTTCTTTTGCTGCAACACCAGGGGCTGTCCAAAGAGTGACATGTGGCCAATCATTTTTGGAATTGATCTTCTCACCATTTACCTCTCCAAGTTGTGCCTCAAGAGCAGCCATCTTATCGGTGTAGAGGAAGGCGTTAAACGACACTGGGACTTCCTGGTTCTGGTAGACTCCATAGCTAGCAACGGCAGCTACACCATGGGCTCTTTTGTGGGCAAGGGTGACGTGAGCCTTGCTTAGGTTATCCTCCGCTTTTATGGTGTTGAGAAAATTGTTTACATCACTGTCACTCTCGCCCAACTGTTACAGTTACGCAGCGTGTAAATGGTTAAATTTAGAGCATCATTCATGACTGCTTCATGATGACAACAAGACTAGAACTGGGAAAGACCCCAGCAACCATGTACCAATAGGTCTGAACTGGGGAAAAAGTTCAAACATCTTAAGGACTAAATTGAGCATGCATATCTTACCTTTCGCAGGAGGCCCAATATGTCTGCCTGCGGTACTGTAACTGCAGCAAAAACAATATTCCCAAACCTTCGCTTCACAGTATCAGGCGTTTTGATACCACCTTTTGCAACAGCCTTTAACTGTTCCAGCACTTCTTTCACCGCAACATCAAATGGGACCTAATAAATGTAAACATTATAACACAAGAAATGCATCGTCTCTCTCTCGTTCTCTCTTTTGGGTTCTCAGTTTTCTGTTGGGTTTCATCAATAGCCTACCCCAACTTACTTGGGACAAAAGGCTTTGATATTGTCGTATTTATAAACTAAATATTGTATAACCATTCTACTACTAAAACAGAGAAAGTAAATCCAGAAGTAACATGGTTACCTGAATGGAGGTCAGATAATTAGCATTCCTTGACAAAATCCCACGCAATCTTTTCTCCCACTGAGTCCATTCTTGAGCATATGAACCTTTTGATGGCTCCGCTCTGATTTGATATTATTGTGAAAATCAGTCAGCATATAAATAATCATGAATTTGATAATGCGTCACTAGTTATGTAAAAATTGTCAGCTGAAACTGCACTATTTTTGTACTCGGAGAAGGGTGTACAATGAAAGCCCGTTAACCATTGCATACCTTCCATGCCTGCTTTGATGCAGTCTGAATAGGCTTAACCCCTCATCTAAGATACCCTTCACATCACCAGGCAATGGAGCTCTGCATGAAAATTTAAGTAGCAATTCAGTACATACAAGTACAACAAAGCAACATATTATTATTTTTTACGCTTCTACGGCGGGCTTACGCCGGCCTGAACATCTTATTGAACCAAAAAAGAGTACCATACAGCAGAGGGGTACAGGAGGGGGGGAGCATCAGTTACAGGTGACAAAGCAACATATCAGTCAGACTGTACAAAGGACAAAGCCGGACTCATTACGACATATTCTCTCTGGCACATGACATGAAAGACCACACATTTTCCTGGATAACAAATGTATTGAACAAGTTGTCTTCCTCAATACTCCATCCGTCCCATGATATAAGATCATTTTGCAAACTATGTTAGCTTGCAACATAGCTTGCAAAATAATCTTATATTGTGGGACGGAGGGAGTATTTCCTCAAGTGAAAAATATTAAAATGTATAGCTCTACTAACATGGCATTGTAGAAACATGGAAATAAATAAAATGTATTGGCCAGTCATATAAAAAGAATGGGAGAAACAATATCAAGAATATAATTAACAGGACATTTGATAAACTAGTGGCAGAAATAGTGCAAGAATATAAGAACATAATCTTACCTGTCTGGCTTCAGGAGAGGCATCTTAACCAAAGAGCCAAAACGCTCATACAGTTCACTTTCAAATTCTCTTCGACTCTGAATTTGTTTGTTGATTAACATTGATTATTTGGTATATTACAACAGGAGTTGAAACAGATATCACTAAATGTACGCATACCTTGCCATCATAGAGGTTGTAAAACATTAGCAAAACATAGCCAGCAGTTGGTGATGCTTTGTCCAGATTTCCCTTTTATAAAATGTGAAAACAATTTAGAATGTATAACAGTGAGTACCAACAAACTTGTGTAAGAGTAAATATCGTACATACTGGATGATTGACCCGTTGGAGTACACGAAAAAGGAAAACAGCAAGAGCTTCAAGAGAAAATGGATTTGAATCGGTGCCTATTGATTCAAGGAACAAGAAGAAAATTTATGAAACTTATTCAAGAACAAAGCATGACCGATCGTAAACAGAAATGTATGCAACAAAATTCATAATGCCGATCCACAATTAAAAAAATCCACTAGCAGGATAAATGGAACCTCAACCAGTGTTGTGGTAAGTCAATAAGAGGTCTCATACAGACTATCAATGAAGTCATAGGGTCCACTGTCCACATGGTCTCTAGATTGATTTCAATGCGATGTCACACTTCTATCACAATTCATAGAGAAGCAAAAGTTCCCAAATAAATGCAATTTGTTGTCTCTCTTTTGATTTCCTTGTGAAGTGAAAAACGTAAACTTGCGACAACAGAACGATAAATAATGAAGCATAGGTTACTACCTTCAGAGTCAGGAATAACAGGAACAGCAGCAGCCTTTGTGGTCCCACACATATCCTCAATCTGGAATAAATGATATATCAGTTCAGTTATTCGTATAATGTCAGAATTAATTTCAAAGGGACACAAACAAGCAAGAAAATAGTAAACTTACCTGCCGCCACACTTCCTCATTTGGTGCATTTTTGTCAGCGAGGGTTATTCTAAATGGTTTCTTTTTCCGCTCATCAGCAACCTTTTGCCAGTATCTTCCTGTAAGGATGGACAGTTAAGAAAATGGTCAAAATAAATAATGTATAAGTTTGGCTGAAAGATAGACTCTAAAACAGAAAAAAATCAGAAGCATAGGTACGACACAAAATTTGTGGAAATCTGAAAAATTGACACTGGTATACTGATAAATCTCCACTGCTATAACACGGACGTTTAGAAAATAGATTTACCACCCTTCCATTTTTGCGCTGAAACACACTGGCTCAACATCCGCAGCCAATTTCTCTTGCTGTGTTTATCTAAGATGTCTACCAGGAATGTGGACACGTAATTGAACAGCTAAGAACTACCAGATTCGCTCCCTGTTCTGGCATGCCATTGCCAGGTGCACCATGCACATGCCAGATTGTCAAAATAAACAAACAACAAAATCTCAACTGCATCGGCATCCCATGCCAATCAAGGGGAGTCCAGAATGTTCCTGCCACTTACTGAATGGTAGATTTCGCGTGTTTTGCCTCTGTATAAAAATACTACTAGCTCTGAACATGTTTCTTGGTTCAAAAGTGCTCGGAAGATGTAAACTTGCCACAAGGTTGTTTCTACCGGAGTGAGCCATTCTTCAATTCATCTTTTTGTTCACCATAGGAGGGCTCACTGGAATAGTTCTAGCAAACTCTGGGCTAGACATTGCTCTACATTATACTTATTATGTGGTTGCACATTTCCATTATGTACTTTCTATGGGAGCCGTTTTTGCTGCTGCCCTACTTCATCCAAGAGCTAGGGAGAGTGTGACTAAATCCTCTCCCTTACTAATCAACGCTAGCTAAAGTGGTCTACTGTCTATGAAAAAATTATTTCTTTGCAAAAGCAAGGCTTATCAGCTACTATTATATAATAACATACATTATCTTTGTCAGAGCAAGGCATGCACCAATAATAATCGATTATCATGGTGAACAATGGAGTCCTAGAGAAGGCACAGCTGTGATGATCGACTATGTACTACCAGAATACAGACGTTTGTGTTTTCTTTGCATAAGCACTAGTAAACTGCAACTATTGAACGCATCCACACTCTGTTTGTAGAAGATCTAAGACCAAGTTGGGCCCAATGAACAGAACTAGAGAATGTTGCCAAATGTTCCATACCTTTAATAAGATCTCCCATCAAGCTATGAAGAGGACGATTATCACCAAGGCCACCGGGTGTGTTTAATATTTCCTTACATAAAGCAGACTTTGCACAGCCAGGTATACCTGAAAGAAGAATAAACACCACAAGGGATGATAATAAACAGTTGTAAAATATAAATCAAGAAATGACGGACTTTGGCAGCAGAAATATTATATCAAAGACTGCTTCAGGTATGAACCAATTGCTGTATGAATTTATATGATAGGTTGATAATAGAGATAAGAGGTAATATATACAAACACGGAACAGATAATAGCAAGATACATGTACATAAAATAAAATTTCAAATGGAACTACTTTTATGAAGAATGCAATAAAATGATAGGCACAACACGCCATTACTGAAGAAAAAAAGGTTTGTCTGGCCATTGAGGCATACTTACACCAACCTTAGGGCCTATTTTGTCTGGCATAATCATATGCGCATTTGATTTAAAGCTTAAGCCAAGCAGCCAAAGCCCAAAGAACAAGTAGTTTTTTTACGCTTACGGTTAATATTATTGAAGCCATCTCCTACATCTGACTGAGTACAATACAAAATCAAGAATGTTCATTGACATAACTCCAGAATCTGTTAACAGAAATCAAAATTTACCAGGAAAGAAGACAATAAGGCCCTCAGTTTTTGAAACAACATCCAGGGATGTCGATGTAGGACTAGAAGGAGCTGCCCCATGTTCTGGCTGAAGGTCACCCTCTTCATCTCTCTGTGCATCAAGTATGGCCAAGAAATTTTCTGTTTGAACCAAGTCACCAGCAGCCCCTATCAAAGCCTGGTTTGCAGGACTCCGCTTAGCATACTGTTCAAGGAAAGGTTCTGCTTCGCTAAGATATGTTGAGGATGATAGCTGCTTATTCCCATACTTCCTTCTGATGTGTACAGCCCTGCAATGGGTAACCAATTGAATTAACAGAACATTAGTAAGGAACTAAGGATACAATATATTAGGAGATAAGTAGCAGTATACCATTCATCCAACAATCTTGTAAGATCTTTCTGCTTACTTGCTGATGTTCCCCAGATCTTCATTTGCCTATTAACTCATTCAGGAACACTAATATCAGGGACAGCACTGTTTGTATTCAATACAGAAGGAGCAAGACCATGTAAGTAGTAACAGTTGACAACTCGGCTACAACAATTGCATATGGCTGGAATCTTCAAGCATGAAATCATCACTTGCCGAAGGAAAATTCTTGAATTTCACAAAGTTATAGACATCTGTGTGTCCCTACGTTATAGGTATTTCCATTTTTTGGTATTATATATATCAACTAAGTTGAAGGCTGGAGGATGTGTTACAACTGTTTTCCAACATTACATAAATTATGCAGAAGACTAAACTAAACCAGCAATGATAATGTTCGTAACTAGTTACAGGATCAATTGGCATTGATTTCATAATTAATTGCTCAAATAGGCTGGAGGATGTGTTACAACTGTTTTCCAACATTACATAAATTATGCAGAAGACTAAACTAAACCAGCAATGATAATGTTCGTAACTAGTTACAGGATCAATTGGCATTGATTTCATAATTAATTGCTCAAATAGAAGCAGAGAAAAGCTGAAGCTTGAAAGTTACGTAAGATTGGCCTACACGGCATACCTCAGGTAATAAGTTCTATACACAGATGGGCCATCTTTGAAGAGGGTGGTTAGGCCATTTCGAATTAAAAATGTCCTTATCTGTCGGGTAGAAACACATGAAAATTGTTAGATTATACATATTCGGCAAAGTTAAACTATACCGTTGTTGGCCTCTCTCATGCACAAGAATAAAAAATCTACTTAAGGAAAGGAGATCCACAGAGAAACATTAGAGGGAGATCAGATGGATGGGCGTAATAGGAATGCATAACCATAAGCATGTCAGTACCATTACAAACTTAATATTAGGAGTGCACCAAATTCAACATGAAAGTAATCAATCTAAGGTAAACAGCATAGTATCCATATCTCAAAAAGTGTTGAGCAAAATCCAAAAAGAAGTTGAAAACAATAGCAAAGTCCAAAAAGAAGTTGGAAAACAATAGCAAAGTACCTTATACGTCAGGAATTTTAGTTTAACCATCAAATTTGAATCCTCATCAGCCAGACCATCCTTAGTTGACGAACTTGAATCCAAAGCACCATTGATATTTTTCAGTAAAGTGTTACTGTCTTTGGCAAGTTCAGCAGCCTTCTCATTATTCGCCTTGAACAGGTTTACATCAACAAAGAAACCTAAGCATGAAACATAGGTCAGTCAAAGGAACATCAGTGCAGGTATTAATTGCAAGAACTGAAAACTGATTGTCACAAGGGGAGAGGAGTTTTATGTAATAAAAGGTTCATCTTACCTCTGTACAGTGGCCACAACTCTTGATTTTTCCTAGAAAGGAAAATGTAGGATTCATTAGAGCTAATAAATCTCAGAAGGAGGAGAATCAAATAAGAGATGCTTCCATACCCCCCGTAGTGGGGGTATCATAGCAAGTATCATGCAGCTTCATGCAATGCCAACTAGGCATATTGCTGAGTTGGTTTAGCATTTAATGAGGAAAAAGTGTCTAGCCTCTTTTGGTTCATAGCATAGGAATATTATGGGAATAGGAAAACCATAGGAAGTGAGATCACATGTATCTCAAATCCTATAGGGAACGAGGTGTGATTTGGTTCATAGGATAGGATTTTTTCCATTTGAGTCTAGGCTAATGTTTCTTTTCCTTTGAAATGCAAAGGATTGGTTCCTATCTTGTACACGAATAGGATTCCATTCCTATAAACCTTTCAGAAGGACTACAATACTTGTAGCCTTGCTGCCCAGATGAATACCCAGTGAAGATAAACTTGACAGCCCGTGGATCCAATTTGCCCACAGATGGCTTGTGATCTATCATAGATGATACTGGTATATGATACTCCCCCACTACGAGTAGCCTAAGCTAATGAGATACTCTATCTATTTCATATTACAAGGTGTAACTTAGTCAGGCGTCGGAATTCAATAAGCAATTAAATGCCATCGTAGCTATGAAGCCATTGTATAGGGAAGGAGAGAACAGATAGTATGTGGATTTAACCATATATTTTGTGAAGGGGGGCGAGAGATAAACAATGGCAAAAGCGAGAGAGAAAATCACTACTTCCAAATGCAGGCCTTATATTTTTTAGAAGAGTGCAAAATTAAACCTTAATAGTTTGAAATGGAGGGAGTAGTACACAAGGATGATTTCACAAACTTACCTCATCTCTTGCTGATAACGTCTAAAAGCAGAATCACTGTGCACATGGATAACCATCTTGTAATACAAGTTATCATTTGAAAGAGAATCAACTTTTTGATAATTCCAGTAACATTTGAAAGATGCAGGGAAATTTCTCTGCTTCATCAGACGTATCATCTCCTGTAAGTCCACAGCAGGAAGAACTGGATTACCATCTAACAAGCTATTGGCTTACTGATGTTACAGTTATCATGCATTTAAAATGATAGTATGTCTATTACAGTCAAGAAGAATTTACTGTTGGACAAGAACCAACAAAATCATCTAACCTGTAATTTCTTAGTTGCATAGTCCGTTGGATGCGCTTGCAGAAAATTAATGACAACTGATTTATCAGCATTTCGAGACTGGGCCTCAAGACCACTGTTTCCAAACCAATCACAGTGGTCCGGACACATTGAAGATCCAACATTTTCAAGAAGTGCTTTCATTTGCTGTCATGTAGAAGTAAAAGTTACAATAAGTTAGAACCAATACAAAGACAAATAATGAAAGAGAGGAGAATACCACTTCACAACATTAAATAATACCTGTTTCTCATCTGACCTATTAGCAGCACATATTTCTCGTAAACTTGGTCCTAAATCAGAGTTGCCTGCATATAATAGTAACTTTCTGAATCAGTAGACATATGAAGTGTTTACAACTTCACAGATCAGAAGCATCAAACAATTTTGGGACATGCCCAAAGCATTAGAAAATCTTTGTTAAGATAGATGCATAGTGTAGTGACAGCAAGGCTATCAGATCTGTGACACCCATTATGCTGAACTTAAAACCACCCGCTGAACATAAGTTCATACTCCATATTTCATGTTTGCTGGGATCGCTTCTTTTGTATTCACTTATGCAGAATTGTTTAACTGTGGTCAACCTCTATGATCTACAGTTCCAACCATGATATATCAATTGCCAAGGATAAAAAAAATAGTTATACATATAATGTGTGGGCATTTTTTTTTTGGAGAACAGAAAATCTCTGTATCTCAAAAAAAAATCTCTGTATCTCAAAAAAAAAATCTCTGTATCTGTATCGGACTATCAGGTCAATAAGTATTGAATATACGCATTGGTGTTGCAGAGTTCAGCTCAGAGTCAGAAGCAGACTAAAATGACTGGCAGGATTAGTACTACCATATGGTATACAAAATACAGATATAAAACAGAAAAAAAGGTAGCCGGGTTTTCTTTGAAGAGAGGAAGTATTTATTAGGTGACTTCAAAAAATTAAAGAAACTTACAATATTGAGATGAAAGCTTGGTCAAAGTAATTTACAAATAAACAGAAACCTTCTTAAATAACTCACGTATTCACTCAAAAAACAAGATAACTTCATTATTGTGGCTTACCTCCATCTAGTGAAGGTTGTGGAAAATTCCTCAAAACTTCTTCCATTTGAACTGAACTTCCACGACTGACGATACGGGCAACCAGACCTTCAAGTATCTCACCTTGCACCATCACATGATCCTTGGACCCTAGAACACATAGTTAGTACTTCGATGGTGGAGAGAGATGAAAATATACCAGTTCAGTTTAGAGCGGCAGTAAAAACAATAGTGTCAAGGAAAATATAATCTTTCATTCATACCTGGCACAGATATATCAGCAATTTCATCAAGGGCTTTGCAAACAGGTGTGGCAGTCCCCTCTTCACACAATGCGTCGTAGGCAGCAAAGAATGAAGTGGCAGATTTCCTAATGGAGACAAACAGAAAGCATAATAATGTTATGAGCGGCGCCGAATGCATGTGTGTTCATATGGAAGTGATGATACAAAGGAGAATGGAACAAGAATTTAGTAACTTCACAGGCATAAGTTGGCTGATCATCGTATTCAAGCAATAATCTACTGCAGCAAACATAATAACACTGCATTTGCTTTCCTAACACTGGACAATTGCAGAACATGGGATGTCACGATTAAAAAGTGGATACGAGGTCTTCTGTACAGTGCAGCTACATGAGATACCATTGTTAAATTAATTAATTGAACCAAGTCTTTCACCCTCTCTTATAGTCCCATTAAATGGAAAATGCACAAGGATATGTGTCAAACAAGGCAGCGGATTTTCCACACATGAAGTTGTCAGATGGGTACCTCATGGAAAATAGCCAGACATGGTTTGTTGGTAGGCGCCATTTCCGACAAAATGCAATCACCTCTGGAGTAGAATAGAACTGAGGCTTGCCATAACCCAATTCTGTCACAGCTGTAACCACGGCTGCACAAAAGCCAAAGTAGAATTGATATAACATGCATACCAAAGGAGATTATAAATAATGTGGAATTGATGAGCTGGAACAAGGCAAGTGACTTCATACTTCAGAAGGAAAATGTAAGAACAATGTAGCATTTATAGCTTCAATATAATATCAGAGTGAACTAATGATGACGAAAAAAGTATACAGTGAGCACTATTTAGTAAGAAGAAAAATAGATCATACCATAATCATCCTTCGGCCTTTGGCCATGGTCTCCTAATACAGCTGTGACAAGTTCCATTGAAATGCATATTCGTTTTTTCTAGAAGCACAAAACAGGGACAACATAAGAAATCTTAAGAGAGCAGCTGAAAACAAAAGGTACAAAGGATAAAGCAAGCATGCTTGATTGTGCTTTATTCCAACAAACTAGTTCCAACAGTGAACTAAGCACCATTGTATGTATTAATTGGTAGGCTTTAGATTTTATATTTGCTTATGTGAGTTTGTTTGTACTAATTAAGAAAGATGTCAAATTAAAGAGTTGTGTTAAATAAAATAGAAGTGCAAAAGTATATTTTTAAAAATCCCTAGTTGCACCCATATCATACGTTAAAGAATTAATGTGTATCGAGTTGAAAGATCCAGAGACACAGGAACATGGAAAACAAAAATCAACACATGATATTCTTGACAAAAGCTGCAATGGGCGTGGAATACCTCAAGAAAATCATTGAATTCTGCTTGCATTTTAGGAGCTTTCCTGCCCCAAGCTTCACGAAACAAGCGACCCAGAACAAAAACACCCACAGCAGTGTATCTAAAGACAATTAATGCCTTCAGTCAGAACACAAATAGGCAAATAGCTCAAGAAATAATGAGGAGAAAATAGCAGAACTTACATATTTCCAAAGCTGTTCTTGGCATATGCACCACCACAGTGACCAGCATACATGAAGAGAGATCCTGAATGCTTGAGCGTGACCTGAAGAAAACAAACTATCTTAGCCAAAATACTTCTATTTTAGGCAACAGGGTAAGCACATCTAAACAGTCAAAGCTATAGTTCCCAGATGAGAACAATCAGTTAATTAGAGGGGGAAATAACGAATTAGATATACCTCCATGGTAGCTAATCCATCCGATACCATCTCAATCATCCGAGTTCTTGTCTGCAAAGAGAAGGCATTCTAGAGTTAGGGCATGTATGGATCCTCTCCGGCTCTGCACTCCACCAACTCCACGTGAGGAGTCAGGCCAAACGGTGAGCTCCGCGGAGGCAGATTCGGGAAGCTGAGCTCTCCCCTAGTTTAAAAAGGTGCCGAATTAAAGTGAATTGCCAACCGGTTCGATTTATCTCTCTTTCTCCCTCCCTCCCCCCCACACCTAGTCGCCTCTCCTTCCCTGAGCTTGCTGTCCTAGCCGAAGGTATCACCCAAACGGCCGTCCTCGCCCAACCCCGAGGTGAACAGGCCATGCTTCCTCCCAACTGGGCTGTCAGCCCGTCTGGCGTTGGGAGGAGCTTTGCCAGCCAGCCGAGCGTATGGGTCGCAACCCACAGAACTAGAAGCTGGTGATGGAAGCTGAATCTGGAGATTTGGAGAAGCTGGGAGGACATCCAAACAGGCCCTTAATATTCCACTTACTGAATGGGAATAAGAGATACTAAATGAGCCAGAACCCACAGTTACTAAAATATCTCCTGTACAGTCAAGTTCATTAACATATTTTCATCAAGAGCAACTAAATACATTTATATTACTCAAACTCATCAAGATCTATACAGCTACAATGGAGATTGCAGACATCATGTTCAAGCATTCAATGGCTGAAAGTACAGTGGAGTGCATGGATTACTCAGGGAAAAAATCATATCAACACAATGTGATGGAAACCTAAAGTTAGCAATACTGATTTAAAATCTAAAAGGTTGGGAACTAGGCTCCTTTTACTCTTTTAGCACTGCAGTAGATTCTGAGAGTTCCGTTGAACAATTTTAGTTATTTGTATATTTTGTTTATTGAGTTCCAAATCATATGAGAACAATCACTGGAAAAATAATTTATCTATTGATCAGATATACTAAACAGTGTAATAGACTTTTAACACGCTCTTTTCCCAACCAACTTAAAATAAGCACAGCACATCAACCAAACTGAGAACAAGTGTAGCACAAAAAATAAGGTGGTCTGTCTTATAAGTTATAACCATTAACTAACTAATTAAAGTTGGGTTAAAGTTTAAGGTGGTCTGCGGAACTAGGTCACAAATCATGATGTTCAATGTCTCTACAGCTATAATGCAGATTATGGACATCATGCTCAAGCATCTAATTGGATGAAAGTACAGTCGAGTGCATGGATTGCTATGAATGGATTACTATGAAAAAACTCAATTATGTTACAGTGCAATAGAAACCTGGAAAAAAAATGAGCGATACTGATTTAGAAAGATAGAAACTAGGCTCATTTTACTCTTTTGGCATTACAGTTGATTATGACGGTAATTTTAACTATTAATCAGATTCGCAAAACAGAGTAATAGACTTGTCACACGATTCATTTCCAAACAGCAATATTAATGTGGACAGTCCCATAATCATTGACTAATTATAAAGTTGGGTCAAAGTATGGCTAACGGAAGCTGTGGAACTAGGTCACCGCTCGTAATGTGAAATACGTCCGCAGGCACCAAATGATTAAGAACACCCAACAGTTCCCCCCACGGTTACACAGAGACACTTGCGTTGTCAGTCACAAGGTGGTCGAAGGAACGAGCAATTCAACAAACACCCAGATGATCAGGCGAACCCAACCAAGCACGCACCTCCTGATCAGATTTCTCGTTCTCGAACTTGGGGTAGAAGGTGGCCCTGATCTGCGCCTCGGCGAAGGTGTTGTTGTCCACCGAGAACCCCGCGGCCCCCTTGATCAGACTGGAGAGCTTATCACCGGCACTGTGCTGCTCGGCCGCGGCCACCGAGGAGGACGAGGACGCCGAGGTCGCGTAGCCCTTGGGCACCCACACTTGCGCCGCCCCTGTCGTGGTCGGCGTGAGGGCCATCGTCTGGATGCCCCGGGCGGCCGTGGACGAGGGGGGAGGTGCGGGGGCGGGGGTGGGAGCGGCCTTCGGCTTCCATTTCTGCTGAGTCTGCTTACCCTGCGAGAGACACGGTTAGGTATTCGGGGAGTGCGGGAGGAGGAGAGTTGAGAGAGAGGCGTACGTGGTCGCGGCGAGGAGGCATTGCGAGGGGCGGGGCAGAGGAGGAGAGGCGGAGAGGGAGGAGGAGGGGGAGGAGACGTCTAGGCCTGTAGGGGGAGAGGAGGGACGAGGAGAGCGGCATATATAAGTGCTGGGCACGCCGGGGCGGGGATGGAGGTCGGTGGGGAATTGGCAAGCGGCGCCGCCGACCCACGGCGAGTTCTGGAGGGTTTGGGGTGGGGGGGTGGGGGAAGGGCGTATTGGCTGGCCTCCGCCGCGTGTGGGTTTTGGGTGGGCTTTGGACTTCGACGTGGCCTCCACGTCGCAAGGCATCACAATTATGTTTTTCTTAATTTAATAATGAAAATGGGTTATGCCCGGTTTAGAAATGAGATGTTCTAAAAAAATCAGATAGTATATAAATGTGTTTTAGTTTATTTGTTCACTCATTTCAATTTATATGTAGACTATATTAAAATATCCAAAACATCCTATACTTCCTTCGTTTTGAATTACATGTCATCATTGGATTTCTTTTGCCATAGATTTGATGGTGTCTATGGCAAATCTGATGATGGAAGTGCAGATCTAGTTGTATGGAAGCGATGATACGGTGGTAGAGGACAAACCCTAGCTAAGAGGGCCTCGATGCGACAACGAGGGGTGCAAAGGATGAACGCACTGTCATCCATGGGCGGGTTGGTCAAGCTTGGGTTGTTGGGTGGCACGGCGCGATGCCTCTACCTTAACAATGTCGAGGTCAACCACCAAGTCATCGTCTTCAACCGTCTCGAGTTGCACATGGTAACGTCCTCTTCTCTCAAGTCTCAATCCCTTTCTCCTAGCACAGATGTGTGATTTCCTATCATTATTTCAAGATTGATATTGTTTTTTATCAGTACATCAGAATTTGCATACGGTTTCTCACATGCTCTAGGATTTTCATCTATTATGCGGTAATATGGAGTAGGAAGAGGTGTAATTAGGTTAGAAGAACAATTTAGCATAAAAAAAATTTGCATACTGACATGAAGTACATGTACCAATGAATTAGGTTTATTGTATTCTCCATAGAGTAGCATACTAACGTAGAATATGTGTACCGATAAATTAGGTCTCTCTTGACATGAAGTAACATACTGACATAGAGTACATGGAATAGCATACTGACATGGAGATGTGAAGCAAGATGAGGAGGAGGTTGAGAATTACACGAGCACTCAAAATTACAACCCAATTTAGCATATGTTCAGGAGTACCCTAGATTAATTTAATTGTAAATCATTTTTCCTAATTTAATTGTAATTAGGGTTTCGTAGCGATTTATAATTATCCAAAAGTAGAATACTTTAGAAGATTAGGAGTTCAATTTAAATTAAACTCCCACTGATACTCCTCCTAGGTTTAATTTACTTATCAGTTTAGGAGTACTCATAGGAATACTCTTGGCAGTTTATAATTTAATGTCAATAGATTAGGAGTATTTCAGTTATTATCAATACTCCCTGAAGTACTGTAACAATTCAGAATCTTAAATTATGATTATTAAGCATGTATTCATAAGCATATTTATTTTCATGCATTATGGGTTTCAAAGGAATTTAATTTAATTGTTTATATGTCTGTAGGGAATATTTAATGGAATTATTAAACCTTGATGTATAAAATGATATTTCCAAAATAACTAGGGCAAAGAATTTATACAAATTCCATAAATAAAGTTAGCCCAATATTTTATTTGTTTTTTCTTGAATTCAAAGACTTGAGTGTTGATTTAAACTTTCACGAAATTCAAGTCTATGTAATTAACAAAGAAAATAAAACAAAAAAGAATTAGAAAATAACAATAGAAAATTATTTTGGCAAGATTATAATTTTTTTAAGACCAAAAAGTTCAAAAAGTATATTCTGATATGTAGAATGATATTTGGAGAAAGTTTGATGTTGGATACTTTTTCAAATTGAAAAAGATTTGAAATTAAAAACTAAATAAAGTACAAATAGGAAGAAAAATGAAAGAAAATGAGAAAAGGCACAGAAGCCCAATCGGCCCAATTAGCTAGCCCAGCCCGCGCCCATCTCTCTCCCTCACTACGCGACCGAACACACCTGTCATCTCCCATCTCCCCCTAGAGCTTGCTATAAGTAGGCCCGTACCCCCTTTGCCATTTCCCCTACTCCCCGACCTCGCCCACCACTAGGCTCGCCGTATTACGACCTCTATCGCCGTCGCATGTATGGTCTCCAATGAGAGATTGTTCCCACGTTAGTGAGCCCCCATAGCCTCTGATGCTTTTGTTTTGATTTGCCTTGACACACTCTCACTCCCCCGCGTTTCATTTGACCCAATACGCGATTGCATCGACGCCTACAACGATGATCGAAGTTGCATGCTGCCTCATCCATTCGCAAATGATGTTGAAGAGCCTCTCCAATGTCGGCGAGATCACCATCGAACGCGCGATGATGAGACAAACCCCGATGACCTCTTTGTGACCTAGGTAGACACCGTAGATGACGTAGGCATCATTTTCGAGCCACGGCCACGCCATTCCGGTGAAGCTTCGACCACTTTCCGTGAGTCTCTTCTCTCGCCAACATGGCACGCTTGTAGTCATCCATCCATCATCCACGGTCTAGATTAGATCATTTAAATCCCCAAAGTTATACACAGTGATAGTTGTTAGATACGGATCTATTATCTCTCATTAGATCACTTAATAACACAATATCTGGACTTAAATGCAAAAAAATGTTATATTGTAACTTTTATATTAAAATCCATGTTAACTAAAACCATTATGTTTTTTATCTACAAGTCCAAAGATATTATTCTTTTTGCAAAACGATCCTCGTGTAAAATGCCACATGTTAGTGAATTAAACTTTCAAATTTGAATAAGCTTTAATTCAAGTTTGAACATAACCAATATTCTAACTTTAATTTGGCCATAATTTGAAAACTATAAGTCATTTTAGTTGAATCTTCCTGCAAACTGATTATAGGAACATGTACATTCAATTTCAAACTCCAGAAACCAAATTTGGACCAAATTTAAACTGAACTCAAATAGGCGGAACTTTTGAGCTAAAATAAAAAATAAAAAATAAATGATCACAACTTGTGATCATTAAAGCAAACTATGTGATTTGTAATTCGTTATTCTAGGCGGTGATAGATTTTTAGTGACAACTACCCTAACTAGATGATGCCCCGCACGTTGTTGCGGAATTTTTTTGCAAAATATTTCAGTGAAAATGTTTGGTTAAATGAAGCATGTATATTTGAAATAATAACTTTTGAACTAATATATGGATTTAATATAAATATCATAATAACATTAAAATTCCCATGCATGTATGTTGCATATGGGTTTTTATTATGCATAGTGGCATATTGAGGTGGTTTTTTCTCATGCATGTTGAATGATGAGGTGGCATGCTTGCATGTTGAGAAAAATATGATAGTGGAGGGTGATGTGGCATGCATGATGAGGTGGAGTGTGTGCATGTTGAGAGAATTGGTAGTAGTGGGGAGCAACTTCTTAAGAATGTAAGATGTATTATATCTTGGATATTATATTTAAGCGATGTTGCATTTAATCGGTTTAAGGATCACTGCGCACATCAATATTTTACCTATTTGTGGATAAAGTGAAAAAGAAAGAAACATGGAGAGAGAAGTCACCCCGGATCCCAGCATTAATTAGAGAAGTATACAAATGATGACAAAAGCCATATCTTAACTAACATACAACATCCTTCTATTTTTTTATTAATTGATGTGACTTAATATGCCACATCAATATTTTACCTATGAATTCGTGCGAAGAAACAAGCATTAGGGCACTCCCAATACTAGTTTCTTAGCACGTTATCATATGTATTTTGCTGATGTAACATAGTACTTATTGAAGAAAAAGATGAAGGTTGTATCTTAGGCATTTTCAAGTGCAAATATGCTACATGAGGTGCTAAGTGTATTAAATAAGTTAAGCAACTAGAATCTCCAATGCGTTGCTACTTAACTTGTTGTTGCTAAGGTTGTTTCATTTAAATTTTTTGGCCACTAAAGTCTTTCATGCATATGCTAGTTTCCTTCATTTTTAATATTTTACATAGGTTTTTGCGACTAGTACCATTTCTTCCTAGGATCACCAAACTTCTCTCTCTCATCTTAATTACCTTGGCACATAAGATTTTTTGCCTGGTTGGCGGGCTTAGCACGTCTATAAGATGGAGCATTAGGAGTAACCTTAGCTAACATGCAACCCTTGCACGTGGCCATAGGAAAAAAGACTTGTTGGACCAATCACATACATGATGAGCCTCAGATCATTATATATATATATATACACAACTATAATAAACAATGGATTGAAGTTGTTAGAGAATCGAGAGGCAATTAACAACAAGAAGAACGAAAATCAACACATGGACACGAGGATTTTTAACGTGAAAAAGCCCTCTGAGGAGAAGGGTAAAAATCACGGGCGCCAGCCAACCAAATTTTACTATCATGGAGAGGTTACAATCGTCGAGGGATTTACATCGTGATTAACTATCCCGTGTGGGGGCTTTCAAGGGGTATATATAAGAGGCAGAAGAAACCTAGACTAATAGCTCTGCTCAATTCAGTCAGAAGTTAGCCTTTAACTTTATATATGAATTTTGATCGCAACTTCAACAGAAGTAGTTGTCTCTTAAGTTTTTATACCTCATATTATAATGTGCTATTAGATAATGCATTGAGAGAGCCCTTAGGAGTGCCCTAAGGCCTTTTTCAATGCGTTGGTGCTAAGGTGAGGTGTTAAGTACATTGAAAAACTAAGCAATTAATCTTCGTAATGCATATGTGCTTAGCTTTTGAGGTAAATCACCGGAAGTCATAGAACTTGCACGTGATGTTCAATTTGATAAAAATAAATAAATAAACACGTAATTATGCTCAGTAAATTGCACGAACACGCAAATACGTTCACAATTATGTACACGTGCATATTTAATGTCTACAAGACATCATGTGGGTCCCACATGTGAGTAAACAATGCTCCCTCCATTCCAAGATATAAGGCGTATTTGTTTTTGAAAAAGCTTCAAAATGTAGGGTGTATAAATAATTATAATGTCTATTTGACAAACTTGTCAGTGAAAGGATGAAGACAAAATCGCAAGCAAAAAAGAGCAACGGGAAGATTCAATATCTTATGCTAATTCAAACTTATATATCCTTTCCGTTTGCCTCCGCCCACATTTTGCTATGAGCCACTGCCCAGTACAACCCATTTTACACCGCTACTTTTTAAAATTAACTGCTGTTAGATACATTATAATTATGTGTTATAACTAATATAAATGTAACTACAATGTACTGTATTATAAGATATTCAAATATAATTTTAAAAACATCAATATAACTAAATTAAGAATTGTAAATATTTACATAAAATATTATAAGAATGCCATGAAACTTTATATTTTCTCAAGTTAAAATATTATAAATTAAAGTTGTAATACCCTTATTGTTACAAACATTATAAAAATACCATGAAACTTTTATATGTTTTCGAATAGATATAGTATTTTAAACAATAAAGTAAATAGAAAATATGTTTTCAAATAATACATTATTCTTATAATTAATTTTAATAATCATAAAATTAAATTACAGTTATAATATTCTTATTGCTAAAAATATTATCAGAATATCATGAATTTTTTATATATTTAAAATAAATATATTAAATAATATTCATAACATAAATAAGTTTTCAAAAAATACATGATTTTTATACTTACCTTTTATATTTTTAAATAAATAATTAAAAATCATGTTTTCATCAATATATTTATTTAAAACATATAAAAATTTAATTATCTTTTAGAAGAATCATGTATTATTCAAAATTATATTATTTTGCAAATACTTGTATATTACAATAAACTATATTTTATTATTTATAATATATATTGTAATTTATCTAGAAGTTGTGAATTAATAGAAAACAATTAACAATATAAAACGAGCCATATTGGATAGCGGTTCATAGCAAAATGGGTAGAGGCGCACGGAAAGGATATAAATAATTTGAATCAGTTTTGATATAAATAAGTAGTAGCCTCACTAGTCAGGGGCTAGCGCGCCTCTCCGTAGGTCTTGGGTTCGAGACGGCCTCAGCTCTTAATTTTGCTTGCGATTTTCGCGATATGTTGTGCATTCTTTCATTGATAAGTATAAGTATAACACACATGATTTTAAATAAAATTTATTATTATTTGTATTGATTATTAATAAGTGGGACCCATCCAATGCCATGTAGATGTTGAATACATATGTGTACATGAATTGTGATTGTATTTGCACGTTTGTGCAAGTTTACCGGCCATAATCACGTATTTTATAAGTTTTTATACCAAACTGAACATTGAGTGCAAGTTTTATGATTTTAGTGTATTTACATCTTAGCTTTTATAGCTAAGTTTCCCCATGTATTTGTTTAAAAACACCCTAAAAAAAGGAATTGTTTAACAAAAAATATATTCATGCATTGATTGATAGGCATTTTGAATATGCCCACACGCTTAGCATTGTTTGTTTGGTGCCATCATAATGATCTCCCTTCTTTAATTTCTTTGCTACATCACTTTTTTTGCCTACATGGCACTCTTAGCATTTCTATATCGTGGATCATTTGAAAAGACTTAGGATTACTCATAGTGGAAGTAACATAAGTAGTAACATGCATACCACATGTACAAAAATATGGCAAATAATTAATGAAAAAATAGAGAAACCTAATATGTTAGTATCAATATCGTTTTCCAATGTGAAATGAATCTACAAAGTATATGAATCTCTCTATGCTACCATAGTTATAAAACTACCCACTATGAAAATTGTAATATAGATTAGTAACATATGCATGTTAGTAGTCTAAATTACTCACGACTATGATCAACTTAAGCAAGAGTGGTTAGGCCCACCTACATGTCTCGTTTCATGTGAGACGACAGGAACTCTCGCTGAAGGGCGAGCGCCATACTGGGCTCGTCCATCGCACAGGAGGCCACATGCCACAACCTTAATGCTTTTTTTATTATGTTTTTTTTTGCTTTTTTTAAATACTCTCTCTATCTCTTTTTACTCATGTATTTTAAAAATATTGATAATATATTTAAACATAATTGATCTTGTATACAAAAAATAGACAAGAATATATTAAAAATATACAATATGTATGAAAAATTATTAATTATGTATATAAAAAATAGTAAACGCATATAGAAATATTGATGATGTAATTACTCAAATTTATGTAAAAAGATATTAAACATGTATTGAAAATATTAAACATATGTAAACAATATTGATGCTATATTTAAGAATTGTTAAATATATTTTAAAAACTATTAATCATATATTTTAAGAATGATAAATATACATGTTAGACGTGCATACGAAAATTGTACAAAAAATTGAAAGAAACAAAAATCGACAAAACACAAAAAAATATGAAAAATCAACTAAAAACACAGAAAATATAGAAATGACGTGTTAGATATATGATATCTAAATATGCATGTTAGACGTGCATACGAAAAACCTGCTGAAGAAACAGACAAAACCGTAAGAACAAACAGAACAAAACAAAAAAAGGAAAAAAATAACTCAAACCTAAACGAAACCGCAAGCGAGTGAGCGTCTAGCGAAAAAAGAACATACAGATGGACCATCCAGCAGCTATGTGAGGCAAAAAAATCTTTAGATGAGACAGAAACTTTAGCGTGAAGCAAGATTATAGGGACTTGAACGTTGCTGTATGGGGCATATGCATCCTCTCTATTAAGGACACACATCTTATATCTAAATATCTAGTCTTCACTAGCATATTTCTTTTAACATGCAAGCATGCCACCTCCTCATTCAATATGCATAAGCAAAAGTTTATTTCAATATATCACTATGCATAATAATAAACCACCGTAACATGCAATACATGCACGAAATTTTTCATTATATTATGATACTTATATTAAAATTATATATCAATTCAAAATTTATTATTTCAAATATTCATATCTGATTTAACCAAATATTTTACTGAATTATAATGCAATATTTTATCGCAACAACGTGCGGGGTATCATCTAGTTTTATAAACGGAAAGTTTCAAACCACTTGTTTCCAAAAAGAATCAAACCTATTCCTAGCCCATGCGTCTGACAGCGTGGCGGAAATCCATCATATCCCGTGCGTGCATCATCATAAGTACACAAGTGCAAATTGAATGTAAGAATGCATTACACTTGAACCAAGGGTCTAAATTAAATTCAGTCTTTACTGTTATGTTCTCATGACAAGATCTTCGAAAATAGATCCACATAAACATATTTCATCAATTGTGTTGAAAAAAGCAACTTTGATATAAGAAAATCAAATATTTAATATAATGATGTTTTTTATATCAACCTCATATGTTAAAAATTGTTTGAACTATAATCTTAAGTACAATTTTATCGAATGCATCTTGTTAAAATGGTTCATTAAAAATTAGTCTTTTACAATTTAAGGGCACTGTTTTTTCTAAATGTGAAAATCAAGTTTAAGCTACAAATATGTTTTTTCACCACAAGACAAGCATGGTTCTTAGGGTAAAAGTCAAGTTTTAAAGATCTCATCGCTAGGAACATAATGGTGAAAGCGGATTTTGATTTTGTCAATTGATTTTAAAGCAATGCAATTTTTAGTTTTCAAAATATTTTTTGCATGGCATTATCGTCATGCACGTATACTCTGCTTTCGCATTCACTAGTAGTGTGGTCCATTTACCACCATTAACGATATTTAATATTTTTTATATGTAAGAGGAGTCCACTCAGATGAAAAAAAAATGCTTTAATCGCTAGCGATAACAATCGAGAAAGCGCACACGAACATTTTTAAGCGTTTAGGTACTTTTAGACCTTTAAAATCCATAGCAAAACATCAATCCTATCTCAACACAACGACGGGACTCGGTTGAGGAATTTATGACGGAACTCAAAACAAAGGCTCGCACGCGGCCGCCTCCTCCCGCCTCCCCCCGGCGCTACTGCTCATTCGTCTTGTCTCCGTGATCTTAGGGCCATGATGACGTGGTAGATCTCGGTTGTTGTTGGTGGGAGGGCATTGTTTTTAGATGTTTCCTCTAAATTTTTTTACGGTTTATGTTTTGCTTAGAAAGATGAGATGATGGCGAATTTCTGAAGATAAAATAAAGGTCTCCCCGCCTATCCTTCATCCCGGTGGTGTGTCTAGCATTATCGGTGAGCGTGTGGAGGTGTGTCTTCGGCAGATTTATCCTTCGTGGATTTGTTCGAAGCTCGTCGTAGTTCGTCTGCGTCTGTGTGTCTTCAGGTTTGATCCTTCCGATGTACGCTACTCTTCAACGGCGACGGTTGTTGTTTTGATGCGTTGGTCCTACGGGGCCTTAACACGACGACTTCCTGACTGTCTACTACAACAAGTTTTGCCCAACTCCGGCGAGGGAGGGATGATGACGGCGGCGCGCCTTCAGCTCGCTTCAGTGCTTGTAGTTGTCGCTAGGTGGTCTACGAGTCTAAATGTAATTTTTTATTATTTTTAGTATTTCTTGTAATACCATGTTTGAAGATGAATAGATCAAAAGTTTTCTTCGAAAAAAAAGGCTCGATGCTCACTCCACAACACACGACAGATTTCCCATCGAAAACCTTCCACGCCAGTCTCGCGTCACAGGAATCCAGTTGCCACGGTGTGACGGCACAGCAGGTCGCGAGTCGCAACGACCAACAACAAGGCAGAAGCAGTATAAATAAACATGACGGGAAAGGGACAGGAACCAAGACGCATTGCATATGAATTTGCATTGCTCGACAACGGTTGTACGAGGCTTTCGGTACGGGTCAAGTTTTAAGCGCCTCAAAATCGGGTAAGCACAGAACAGCTATATAGAGAAGAAGCTCAGATATCACTCTCCAGAGCGTTGCCTATTCGCGTCAAACACCCAACCATCTTTCCGTGTACCGTCAAGGTACCCAACCAGACGACGCAAATACAGACGTACTCCCTCCGATTCATAATAAGTGTCGCTCGTTCATTACTAGATGAGCGACACTTATTATGGATCGGAGGGAGTAGAAAATAAAACAAGGGACGATGAAAATACAGACA
This sequence comes from Bromus sterilis, assembly GCA_950022295.1. NCBI lineage: Eukaryota > Viridiplantae > Streptophyta > Magnoliopsida > Poales > Poaceae > Bromus > Bromus sterilis. Next base: position 335,775,304 of record OX465596.1, on the reverse strand, counting down.
AATACAAAGTGGTATCTGGCGCACTGTGCGTCAACCAAAATCAAATAGTTGTAGCCCACCACCCAATGCGGACGCTGACAGATCTCTCCCTATCATCATACCAAACAACTGCCAATGCGTGGAACAATAGGAACCTGAAGCATACAATTTTAGTGTGGATCATCACTTGCACGTCATTCCTAGTTAATCTCAACTAAGATGATATCAACTGCAACAACAAAAGACGAAGATGATATATTGCGTCTTTGGTGTAGAAAACAAATGCAGATGAAAAGTTGAGCGAAGAATTTACAGGACGTATTTTGTCAAACTATTAAAATATATGCTTTAAATCTATGATATATAACAATGTTCGTTTTCCCCCGCCAAAAAGAAAACAATGTTCGTTTTGTCAAACAACATCTACTCATCGCCCCGGCTAGAGAGAATCAACTAGGTAGTTTAGGTTGTTAGCAAATTTGGTTAGTCTAGATAGGACCGTAGCTATCTATCTAGATATTCTGGTTTTTGGGTGGAAGGGCATCTTCAAGGGAGATTCTCAATACTTCATGCATCCGTTTGGATTGGATTATTCGACCGAATTTAGCGATCTAATGTGATCATGTATTCGTCTGCGGATTGATGCGTCTGTTTTTTTTTCCATGAAAATCTGAACTAAACTGAGGGGGTTTGTACGGGAATTCGGAGAGCAGAAACGTCATGCCCCCATACCTTTGGCCCACCTCAGAACCACTCACAAGCCCACGATTTTTCCACCTCCTCCTTCCACTCCATCCGCTTGCTCCTTGACGGCCGCCGCCGCACCACCGCAGAGTTGCTAAACACCTTATTGGAGATCAGTTGCACCGCCGCACTACCCCAGTGTTTCCAATTCCTTACCGGGGTCGGGCCGGGCTTGGGCCCGATTTCTGCAGATTGATGGCCAGGTCGGGCCGGGCTCGGGCCTAGGTTTTTCTGCGTCAGGCTTTTTTGACCCGGCCCGAGCCCTGTGATACGTCTCAAACGTATCTATAATTTCTGCTTGTTCCATGCACTTTTATGTGACATTGCTACATGTTTTGCTACACTTTCATATCATTTTACACATATTTGGACTAACCTACTAACTTAGTGCATCAAGTGCCAGTTTCTGTCTGTTGATGTTTGTAAGTTGCAGGTATTTTACCCCAATTTTCAGAGCTCCAAAAATTCTAGAAAAATCAGAATAAAAATCAGCGAGACGAAAGCTTCCGGAATCACCGAAGGGGGGGGTCGGAGGGGGGCCACCCCCTCCCAGGCGGTCAGGTGGCGCGGCTCCACCCTGGCCGCACCACCAAGGCGCCTGGGAGGTGGGGACACCCCCTCGTGCTCCCCTTCGGCCTATATTACCTCCTCGTCCCGAAAACCCTCAAGGAGAACCCCACATCGTGAATTTCCTCTCTATTTTGTCGCCGCCGCGCTTTCAAGATCGGGAGCACGAGAAGACCTCTTCCTGGCACCCTTCCGGAGGGAGGATCAACCTCCGGGAGCTTCTCCACCACCATGGAAGCTTCCCGGATGTGCCGTGAGTAGTCCCCCTTAGACCATGGGTCCATGACCAGTAGCTATGTGATGTCTTCTCTCCAATCTTGTTCTTCAATTCTTAGTCCTTGTGAGCTTCCCTACATGATCAAGGCACCTATGTAATTTTCCTGCTGTTGCTATTCTGTGTTTGCTAGGATCCGATGGATTATGAGATTATGTTTAGATGTGATGAGTTATATATTTGGTTTACCTTTTATATTTTGTTCTTGAGTAATTCTTGCATGTTCTCCGTTACTTTTTATTGCTTTGGCCAAGTAGTAGATAGTAACTCCAAGAGGGAGCGTTTATGCATGATTGTGGGTTCATGCCCCCCCGATGTCTAGCTTGAGTGACAGAAACATGAGACTAGGGAATGTGTTGTTTCCACCAGGGTGAAAACAACGGTGCTTGTAACCGCGATTGCAAGGATTGTTTACCTTACGCATAGATTATTAATGCAGTTGTCTGTTGCTTTGAGTTTACACTTTGGATGGGGCTCGCAACTTAATACCAGCGAGATGTTCTGGATAGATATCTCAAGGTGGATGATTAGTGAGTAGATGCGGATGGATTTCGGTCTACTTGTCTTGGCGTACTGCCCATACTTTTGAGCCTCTAAATTTCTAGTAGCATAATTAGCATTGCGGTGCGTTTATAATTTTGTCAATTTCCCAACTGTAATTTGTTCACCCAGCTAGCCTTTTATCGTCTTTTGGGAGAGAGACTTCACTAGTGAACATCATGGGACCCCGGTCCATATTTCCACCATTGTTTACACCTCCACTATATTTACCGCTTTTACTTTCAGTTGCTATTACCACTATCATTATCCTCTTGTGTTTGATCCTTTGTAAACGACAAGACCGGAGGGATTGACAACCCCTATGTAGTCGTTGGGAGAAAAGTTACTTGTTGTGTGTGCAGTTCCAGGTCAAGGAAGCAACTTTTGTCTTAAAATGGTGCCATTGTTTCCTTGCCACCTACTTGTCGACCTTGGAGTCCTACTGGACTGACTCAAACCTTGGTATCTTTGCCAAGGGAAATTTGCAGCTATCTACATCTCAAGCTTCCACTTGGGGTAACCAACGAAGGGCGAGAAGCCTTTATCATCTCTCGTACCATCACCCGTCCTGGCCCGAGAAATGCCCAGGTATAAAGGCCATAGAGTGTTGAATCGCAACGGGGCACGTGGGTACTTGACGCTGGTGGACAATTACTTTGCTTCAGATTACTTGTTCGTGAAAAAAGATTGCCGGTCCTTTCGGATGCGGAAGAATGTGTATGATTGCCTCTACAATAGCGTCCGGTTCTATGATGCCTACTTCATCTTGAAGAAGGATGCATTGGGGACAATTGGATTCTCCGGCTATCAGAAGTGCACATGTGCATTGCGGATGCTTGCACATGGCATGGTTGCGGACTCGTGGGACGAGCACCTCCAGATGTTTGAGAGCACATGCGGGGACACCATGGTGCAATTCGCTCATGTGGTGGTGCAGGTGTTTGGTCCTCAATACTCGAGAGAACCAATGGTTGCGGACACCCAAAGGATCATGGAAATATCATAAGCAAAAGGATCGCCCAATATGCTTGGATCTCTCTATTGCATGCATTGGAGGTGGAAGAACTGGACGTACGTTCTACAAGGACAATATCAGGGTCATGTAAAGAAGCCCATCATTATTCTTAAAGCGGTTGCTTCACAGGAGCATTGGATTTGGCATGTTTTCTTTGGCATGCCCGGGTCTCAAAACGATATCAACGTACTGTAGCACTCTCCATTGTTTGTTTAGTTGACTGAAGGACAAGCTCCTTCGTGCAATTATACTATCAACGGGCATGAGTACAACATGGGATACTATTTGGTTGATGGCATCTATCCTACATGGGTGACCTTCGTCAAGACCATCTCCCGGTCAATTGCTAAAAAAACTCACTTTACCCAAAGATAATAAGGAGGCAGAAAGGATGTGGAGTGAGATGACATTAGGAGTACTACTCCAAGCTCAATTTGTAGTTATCCGATGACCTACAAAACAACGAGATCCGTAGATCTTGTGGGAGGTGATGACATGTTGTGTGATCATGCACAACATGATCATGGTGGATGAGGGTGAAGATGTTCCTCGAAATATGGACTTTGAGAACATGGGTGATCCTATTGAACTTCCACCCTAGAATTCGACCACATTGGACAAATTTGTCCAAATGCATCAAAAAATTCAACATCGTGCAACTCATGAGAAGCTCAAGGTAGACTTGATTGAACATTTGTGGGTTGATACGTCCCAAACGTATCTATAATTTTTGCTTGTTCCATGCTTATATTGGTGACTTTGCTATATATTTTTCTACACTTTCATACCCTTTTCAACGTATTTGGACTAACCTACTAACTCAGTGCCCCAGTGCTAGTTTCTATCTGCTGTTGTCCGTGCATTGCAGGAAAATGCCAATTATTAAAGTGCTGGAAAAAATCTGGAAAAATCATAATAAAAATCAGCAGATCAGAAGACTCCAGAAGGCCGGAGGGGGGCCAGAGGGGAGTCCCTCCTGGCCAGGCAGCGTCCTGGCGCGGCCTAGGGTGGGGCCGCGCCACCTGGCCGCCTGGCCAGGTGCCCCCCATGGCGCCCTCCTTCCGCCTATATTTAGCCCTCGACGCGAAAACCCTCGGGAGGCCCTTCGTTATGCAATTTTCACCACTGTTCCACCCCAGCCGCGATCCTGAGATCGGGATCGCCAGAAGACCCTGTCCCGGCACCCTGCCGGAGGGAAGATTGATCTCCGGGAGCTTCTCCACCACCATGAGCGCTTCCCGGATGTGTCGTGAGTAGTCCCCCTTGGACCATGGGTTCATGGTCCATGATCAGTAGCTAGATGATGTTTTCTCTCCACCCTTGTGCCTCAATTCTTAGACCTTGTGAGCTGCCCTACATGATCAAGGCACTTATGTATTAGCTTATGTGTTGCTATGCTGTGTTTGCTGGGTTCCGACGGATTATGAGATTATGTTTAGATTGTGATGACTAATATATTTGGTTTAACTTTTATGTTTACCTCTTGAGTATTCTTGCATGTTCTCCATTGCTTTGTATTGCTTTGGCCAAGTAGTAGAAAGTAACTCCAAGAGGGAGCGTTATGCTTGATTGTGGGTTCCTGGCCCCCGATGTCTAGCTTGAGTCACAGAAACATGAGACTAGGGGATGTGCTCTTGCCATCAGGAAGAAAACAACGGTGCTTGTATCCGCGGTTGCAAGGATTGCTTACTTTACGCATAGTGTGTTAATGCAGTTGTCTGTTGCTTTCATCCTACAGTTTGGCTGGGGTTCGCAACTTAATACCAGCGAGATGGTCTGGATATGTATCTCAAGGTGGATGATTAGTGAGTAGATGTTGATGAATAAACGGTCTGCTCGTCTTGGCGTACTGCCCATACGATTGAGCCTCTAGCTTTCTTGTAGCATAATTAGCATTGTGATGCGTTTATAATTCTGTCAATTTCCCAGCTGTAATTTGTTCCCCCAGCATAGTTGATTATCGTCTTTTGGGAGAGAGACATCACTAGTGAAAGTCATGGGACCCCGGTCCATATTTTTATCATAGTTTACACCATTCATATTTACTGCTTTTATTTCCTTTCCGTTGCAATCACCACTACTATTTCCACATTTGTGTTTTGACCCTTTGTAAGACCGGAGAGATTGACAACCTCTGACTCGATGTGAGCAAAGTGATTTGTTGTTGTGTGAAGGACCACGTCAAACTACGCACCAAGCTAATTTCTGGCGCCGTTGACACCTACTTGCAGTACTCGGAGTCCTACTGGTCGATAACCTTGGTTCTTCAATGAAGTAAATTTCCTGTTGTCTGATGACCCACAAGTGTAGGGGATCGCGATAGTCTTCGCGGGTAAGATAACCCAATTTATTGATTCGACACAAGGGGAGCCAAAAAATATTTATAAGATTTAATAGTTGAGTTGTCAGTTCAACCGCGCCTGAAAGATACTTGCTTGGCAACGAGATATTAGTGGTAACGATGATATGGAAGTGATAGTGTGAAAGTGCTATCTTGCCCTTAATTATATTTTGATGTTGATGACAATGTACATATAGAGGACTAATCATGTTTGCCAAGTATATCTCAGGTTTTAGTCCTTGGTGCGTTGTATTGGTGGATCAAGGACCATCTAATCATGTCGATATGCTCAAGATACGGATCCAATCCATGTTAAAGCGTAAGATTTTCGGTTTATCTTGGGTATAGGGATCCCCACACTATTAAGAGGGGATCAGCGGGTTTGTGTTTAAGATTTGCTGAAAGCTAATTAAAACAAAAACATCTCGACTCAATATTGGAGCTCAAAAGTAAAAATATGACCACTGCTTTCGGGCGTCCGACGAGTTTCGGAAGTCCGACATTTCAACGTTTCGGACGTCCGACATTTCAACGTTTCGGACGTCCGACATCTCATATATTGATTATCATAGGAAAGGTCAGTAGGCATGCGAAAATGCCGGACATCCGACATGTTTCGGACGTCCGACCCCTCGGACGTCCGAACTCTGTCGGACGTCCGATGTGCTACTGATCTTTTTCTTATAATGTTGGTTGTTGCACGCAGATATAACACTTCGGACGTCCGACCTGGCTCGGACGTCCGACATGTGAACTTTCAGACGCCCGATACCTGACGGACGTCCGACACTTACACATCATTAATGTCCCAACGGCCATTTCGTCCCTTGGGCTATAAATACCCCCTCACTCCCACTTGTGAGGGTTGACCACTTCATTTAGAATCACCCAAGAACACAAGTGCTCCCTCTCACTCTCTCCCTCACCAAATCTCAGATCCCGGAGAGTTCCTTGAGAGTTCTTGACGGATCTTTCACCCAGTGATAGATCCGCCCCTTCCCCATCTTCCAACCAAAGAAAATCGCGTTTTGAGCAAGTCTTGAGCATTTCCCATTGATCTTGTTACTCTTGGAGGTTGGAGACTCCTAGGCGGGTAGGAGTTCTTCGGAGAGGAATCGACCATTGTGATTACCCCCGTTGAGTTTGTGAGGGTTTGGTGACCACCTTTAAGGTCAACCGGTAGTGGTTGGGAATCGCCTTCGTGGTGATATCTCAAGGGGAATAGAGTGAGCCTTCGTGGCGTTGGTGTGCCTTCGTGGTTTCACCCACTCTCTCCGAACGGTGAGTAGCTTCCCTCCAAGGAAGTGAACATCGGGATACATCGTTGTCTCCACGTCATTCGGTTATCCCTACTCTTTCCCCTTGTTACTTGTGCTACTGTATTATTTGCCCCTCACTTGCTTTTGTTTACTGTGCTTATTGTCTATCTTGTCTTTGCTAAATAGACCTTGCAATTGTTAGGCACACCTTTGTTTTCCGCACTATTGCCTAAAAATTGCTAAGTAGTGATAAAATTTGTAATAAGACCTATTCACCCCCTCTAGGTCTATCTCAACCCTTTCAATTGGTATCAGAGCCTCGTGCTCTATTCTTGTGGCTTAACCGCCCTAGAGCGAGATGACCAAGAACGGCATCCCCGAAAGTTCGGGTGCCAATGTGGAGGAGGTCGCAATTGCTGCGGATGCCGCGAGTTCGGAAGCCGAGAGATTGACTACCGAACAAAGGGCCGCCGCACAAGCTGCGTTGCCTCCCTCCACGGGGCATGTTAGTTATGAGATTGAGGACCCCAAGTTGTTCACCTCCGGAGATATGGAAAAAGCCTTGAAAAAGGCTTTGGACAATCAAAGGAAGGAAATGGAAGCCTCCTTTGCTAGATTGAAGGCTTCAACGTCGGAGTCACAAACGTCAAGTGGTGCGGCCCCTAGGTCCCCACAAGCGACCTTTGTGCACCCCGGTTCCGAGGCTCCCTTGCAAAGAGGTGGTCCCTACCAATGGGACTATCCTGCTCCTAAGCTTGTGGAACCTAAGTATAATTTCAACGGCAATCTGCCGGTACTAACCGAGAACACTAACTTTTTGGATTGGAAAAGTCTTATGGCAGATTATCTTAGGTTTGTGTGCGAACCCATGTGGAACCTCATCGACTCCGATAAAGGCTATTATCCCATTGATCCGAACAACCTTACTCCAAGTGAAGTGTTTGATCGACATCTCAACCTTGCGGCTATTGGGTTCTTGAAGAGAGGAATGGATGAGTTGACACGTGCACCATTTCTTCATATCACCAATGCCAAGGAAATGTGGGATACTCTTCTCATTGCCAAGTCCGGCACCGGTTCGCTGATACGTCCAAAACGTATCTATAATTTCTGCTTGCTCAATGCATTTTTTATGTGATATTGCTATGATCTAGATACACTTTCATACACTTTTGATCATATTTGTACTAATCTATTAACTCACTGCACCACAGTGCCAGTTCCTGTTTTCTGCCGTTTTTCTATTTCAGTTTTCCCCCATATAAAAAGTGCCAGAAAAATTCCGGGAAAAATATAGGAAAAATCAGCGTACAGGAAGCTTCGCGAAGAGCCCGAGTGGGGCCAAAGGGGAGCCAGGGGTGGCCCAGGCGGCCACCCGGCGCGGCCCCACCCCTGGCCGCGCCAGGGGGGGCGCCTGGGGCCCCTGGTCCACCTCTGGCTGCCCCCCTTCGCTTATATATTCTCCGTCACGTGAAACTTCCAGGGACATAACCCTTTTTCGCGATCTCTCCTCTGTTCCGCCGCCGCCGCGCTTCCGAGATCGGGAGCACCAGAAGACCTCTTCCCGGCACCCTGCCGGAGGGAGGGCCGATCTCCGGGAGTCTCCTTGATGGCTTCTCTCCCCTTCGTTGGTTTACCCAAGTTTAAGGTTGAGATGTAGTGTAGCAGCAGTTTTCCCTCGGTGAAGATACCAAGGTTTGTCTCCAGCAGGACTCCAGAGATGATAAGTAGGTGTCAGCGGCGCAACTGACGCAGACCTGCACACATACACAGATAACTTTGTTCCCAACGAAGTTCAGAGAGGTTGTCAATCTCTCCGGTCTTGTTGTTTACAAAGGATAAAATGCAAGGGATGATGACAGGAAATAAAAGCGGTAAAGTAAATGTAGCGTGGAAACAGTGATAAGGATACGGACCGGGATACGTGATGTTCGCTTGTGATGTCTCTCTCCCAAAAGACGATAAAATTGCTATGCGAGGTAAACAAATTACAGAAAGGCAATTGACAGGATTATGAACGCACCGCAATGCTAACTATGCTACAAAAGAAAGGAAGAGGTTCAAAATCACGGGCAGTACGCCAAAGTAAGTAGACCAAAATCCATCTGCATCTACTACTAATCATCCACCTTGAGATATCTATCCAGAACATCTCGCTGGTATTAAGCTGCGAGCCCCACCCAAAGTGTAAACCCAAAGCAACAGACAACTGCATTAAAAAGAACTCTGCGTAAAGTAAAAAATCCTTGTAACCGTGGTTACAAGCACTGTTGTTTTCCCCCTTGTGGCAACAACACATCCCCTAGACTCATGTTTCTGTCACTCAAGCGTGTCATCAGGGAGGCATGAACCCACAATCTAGCACAACGCTCCCTCTTGGAGTCACTACCTGCTACTTGGCCAAAGCAATAAACAGCAACGGAGAACATGCAAGAATTACTTAGGAACAAAAATATAAAAGATAGAAAGCAAATATATTACTCTATCACAATCTGAACATAATCTCATAATCCATCAGATCCGATCAAACACAACGTAGCAATGGTAGAAATATTACAAAGGTGCCTCGATCATGTAGGGCAGCTCACGAGGTCTAAACAATGAAGATCAAAGAGGGAAGGAGAACATCACATAGCTACTGATCACGGACCCATGGTCCAAGAAAGACTACTCACGGGACATCCGGGGAGCATCCATGGTGGAGAGGAGACTCCCGGAGGTCAATCCTCCCTCCGGCAGGGTGCCGGGAAGGGGTCTTCTGGTGCTCCCGATCTTGGAAGCGCGGCGGCGGCGGAACAGAGGCGAGTTCGCGGAATAGGGTTCTGCTTCTGGAGTTTTCCCGTGATGGGGGATAAATAGGCGAAAGGGGGCAGCCAGAGGTGGGCCAGGGGCCCCTGGCGCCCCCCTGGCGCGGCCAGGGGTGGGGCCGCGCCGGGTGGCCGCCTGGTTCCCCTTGGCCCCCTCTGGCCCCTCCCGGGCTCTTTTGGAAGCTTCCTGTACGCTGATTTTTTCTGTATTTTTTCCGGATTTTTTCTGGCATTTTTTATATGGGGGAAAACTGAAATAGAAAAACAGCAGAAAACAGGAACTGGCACTGGGGTGCACTGAGTTAATAGGTTAGTCCAAATATGATCAAAAGTGTATGAAAGTGTGTCTAGATCATAGCAATATCACACAAAACATGCATGGAGCAAGCAGAAATTATAGATACGTTTTGGTCGTATCACTCCTCTCCACCATGGATGCTCCTCGGATGTCTCGTGAGTAGTTTTCCTTGGACCATGGGTCCGTGATCAGTAGCTATGTGATGTTCTCCTCCCCTCTTTGTTCTTCATGGTTTAGACCTCGTGAGCTGCCCTACATGATCGAGGCACTTTTTTAATCTTTCTGCTGTTGCTATGCTGAGTTTGATGGGATCTGATGGATTATGAGATTATGTTCAGATTGTGATTGAGTAATATATTTGGTTTTTATCTCTTATATTTTTGTTCCTAAGTAATTCTTGCATGTTCTCCGTTGCTGTTTATTGCTTTGGCCAAGTAGTAGGTAGTAACCCCAAGAGGGAACGTTATGCTCGATTGTGGGTTCATGCCCCCCGATGACATGCTTGAGTGACAGAAACATGAGTCTAGGGGATGTTCTGTTGCCACAAGGGGGAAAACAACAGTGCTTGTAACCGCGGTTGCAAGGATTGTTTACTTTACGCAAAGTGCTTTTTAATGCAGTTGTCTGTTGCTTTGGGTTTACACTTTGCGTGGGGCTCGCAACTTAATACCAGCGAGATGTTCTGGATAGATATCTCAAGGTGGATGATTAGTAGTAGATGCAGTTGGATTTCGGTCTACTTATTTTGGCGTACTGCCCGTGCTTTTGAGCCTCTTCCTTTCTTTTGTAGCATAGTTAGCATTGCGGTGCGTTCATAATCCTGTCAATTGCCCTTCTGTAATTTGTTTACCTCGCATAGCAGTTTTACCGTCTTTTGGGAGAGAGACATCACTAGTGAATACCACGTATCCCGGTCCATATCCTCATTACTGTTTCCACCCTTGTGTTTGATCCTTTGTGAACAACAAGACCGGAGAGATTGACAACCTCTCTGAACTTCGTTGGGAACAAAGTTATTTGTGTCTGTGTGCAGGTCCGCGTCAGTTGCGCCGCTGACACCTACTTATCATCTCTGGAGTCCTACTGGAGAAAAACCTTGGTATCTTTACTGAGGGAAATTTGCTGCTGTGCTACATCACGCCTTCCACTTGGGGCTCACCAACGAAGGGCGAGAAGACTACACCCGTCAACTCTCGCGCCATCAAGCAAATTTCTAGCGCCGTTGCCGGGGACTCCGAGTGCTAAGATAGGGGAGTTGCACACTACCCTTTACCTTTGTTTTTTAGTCTTGTTAGTTTACCTTTCAGTTTTTATCTTTGTGTCGTATATAAAAAATCACAAAAAAATCTGCCACACTTGCTGCTGCTATGGGTTCCACTGAAAACACCAAGTTGTGTGACTTCACTAGTCACAACAACCAAGACTTTATCTGCACCCCCATTGCCACACCTTCCACTTCAGATACCTCTTATGAAATTAAACCTGCCTTGCTAAACCTTGTTATGAGAGATCAATTCTCTGGTGCTGGAGATGATGCTGCTTTACACTTGAACAATTTTGTTGAATTATGTGATATGCAAAAGTATAAAGAAGTAGAAGGTGATATTGTTAAGCTCAAGCTCTTTCCTTTATCTTTAAGGGGAGACTCTAAAATTTGGTTTCAATCTTTGCCTAGGAATAGCATAGATTCTTGGGATAAGTGCAAAGATGCTTTTATAGGGAAGTACTACCCACCTGCTAAAATTATCCAATTAAGGAGTAACATTATGAATTTTAAGCAATTGGATAATGGACACGTTGCCCAAGCTTGGGAACGAATGAAATCTCTTGTTAAGAAATGCCCTACACATGGTTTGACTACCTGGATGGTTATCCAGAATTTTTTTGCAGGCTTGAACTTTACCTCGCGGAACCTGTTAGATTCGGCCGCGGGAGGAACCTTTATGTCAACTACACTTGGTGCTGCCACGAAGCTTCTCAATGAGATGATGACAAATTATTCCTAATGGCACACCGAATGCGCTCCAACAGGTAGGAAGGTAAACTCTGTCGAAGTTACCTCCCTAAATGAAAAAGTTGAATTAATTATGTCTCTACTTACCAAGCATCCCTCTATTGATCCTCATGATGTCCCTTTAAATTCTTTGGTTGCCCAAGAACAAGTAGATGTGAACTTTATTGCTAGAAACAACTTCAACAACAATGCTTATAGGGGTAATTTTGCTAGCAATCCTAGACCGTTTCCATCCAACTATGGGAACAACAACACCTACCCTAGCAACAAGAACCCCTCTTCTGAATTGGAAAATATGCTTAGAGACTTTATCACTACCCAAAAAGCCTTCAACAAAAATGTAGAGGAGAAATTAGCTAAATTAGATAATCTCTCTTTGAAGTTAGAAGGCTTAGCCCTTGATATTGAGATGCTTAAAATTAGAACCTCTCCCCTTGAGGAGAATAAGGCCACTCCTATTAATGCTATCCAATTGCAAATTAATGAAAATATTAGGATGATGGCTAAACTTAAAGAAAGGTGGGCTAGAGAAAAAGAGGAAGAGGATAGAATTAAGAGCCTTCCTACACACCACACTGCTTCCACTATCCAAATTGTTGAGGACACCCAAACTATTAGCACCCAATGCACTCCTAGTCCCGTTGGACCTATTAATGGTAATGCTAATACCTCAACCGAAGATGAAGAAACTCCTATGAACATAGAGGGTTTCAAACAAGTGAGCTTAGACGACACCACTACCACCTTTGATAGTAGTGATATTGATTTTGATAGTTGCACCCTCTCAGAAGTTATTAGCTTGCTACACAAAATGTCTAGAGACCCCCACACTAGCACACTTAATCTTGCCTTCATGGAGCATATCACAAATGCTCTCATCAAAGCTAGGGAGGAGAAGCTTAGAGTAGAAGCCTCCATACCTAGGAAGCTAGATGATGGTTGGGACCCTATGATCAAAATTAAATTAAATAACTTCTCTTGCTATTCCTTATGTGATGTTGGAGCTAGTACCTCCGTTATGCCCAAAAGAATATTTGATATGTTTGAATTGAAGCCCTTTGAGCCTTGTTCTTTTGGTGTTCGTCTTGTTGATTCTTCCGTAAAGAAACCTTTGGGGAAGATCGATGATGTTCTTATCATTGTCAATGACAACTATGTTCCCTTTGATTTTATTGTTATGGATATAGAGTGTGAACCTTTGTGTCCAATTATTTTGGGACGTCCTTTTCTTCGCACCGTTGGTGCGGTTATTGACATGAAAGAGGGGAATATAAAATTCCAATTCCCATTCAAAAAGGGGATGGAACACTTCCCTAGAAAGAAAATCAAGTTACCTTTTGAGTCCGTTACACGGGCTAGTTATTCTCTTTCTCTTGATAAAACTTGATTCTTCTTTTGCATCATGCCTAGCTTAAAGGCATAAAAGAAAGCGCTTTCGGGAGGCAGCCCGCAACGAATTTAGGTTTCTTTTTGCTTTTTGTTGTGTCTTGATGTTTGTTACTACTGTAGCAACATCGTTGTATCTTTATTTTTCAGCTTTGTGCCAAGTTATAGCCTCTTATGATAAGGGAAGCAAAAGTTGTGACGTGCTGTCCATAAAACAGATTCTGTCCCTTGACAGAAAAATTCGAATCAAATCACCAGATCAACTTTTTGATCTGAATTTTTTTGACAGCATGCTCTATAAAATTGTGAAACTTCCGTATGTTCTGAGTTTTTCGATTTGAGTTGCAGAAGTACCCCAAAAAAATTCTTTACTACCTGCTGTTCTGTTTTTCACAGATTCTGCCACGTTTTGTCTCTCCTAACTTTTGCAAACCTTAAGCTTGCCTTTTCTTTGCAAAAACTTTTTGGCACTCTTGAGAAACACTAGCTCTTCAAGAATATCTTTATATCCAGGTGGGAAAAATTATTTTATTAAGGGTACTAACCTCCCTAATCAGCTTATGATGAGTTATGTATGAAGGGAGTTTTCAAGTGTGCGATGGAAGATGATGAAAGAAGATCCAGGAGTGTCAAGCGCTCAAGCTTGGGGATGCCCCCATGCATCCCTAATAAATATTCAAGGAGACTCAAGCGTCTAAGCTTGGGGATGCCCCCGTGCATCCCCTTCTCCATCAACAATCATCAGTTCGTCCTTCGTCTCACTATATTGTTATCACTTCATGCGTTATGTGCTATGCTTGGAGCGTCTCGCTCTTAGGTTTTATTTTTAGTTTTCTTTAGCTTTGCTTGCTGTTCATAACAACTTAGATCCCGTCTTACTTTGTGTGGGAGAGAAACACGCTCCACTTTCAAAATCTAGAACACATCGTAGGATTTTTCCTGCTTATCTTTTTGCTGTTGTGTGTTCTTTATCTTTTCATAGCTGCTGCCATGTTTAGTTTTAGTCTTAGCTTGTATTTAGCAAGAGCCTTGGCTTTTGTTTAGTTTGTTTCTGGAACTATTTTTAGTTTTCATGTTTATCTTGTTAAAGAGAGTTGGTTGTTGCACTGAGTTGTGTCTTGTCTTGAAAGTAGGTAATTGAGGTTGCTATTTAATTCTAGTAGTAACTTGCAATAGTTTTGAGGTATTGTTGTGAGTAATGTTTGAACTTTTGGTGTCAAGAGCTCTAGCCTATTAGTGATAGGTGTCGTATTTTGGGAAATCCGTGTGTATTTTCAAAACCTACAAAACTAGTTGAGAACTCTAGCTACTAGATGGATCACTAATCTTTGGAGGGATCGAATATTAGAGAACACTCACGTACCATGAGTCGAGGATGCGCAAGGATAACCAAACCCCCATACACTCCTCCTCGGGGTACTTGTCTCTTTGTGAACCTCCTTTTTAGATTGAGAGTTAACGATAATAAGTGCATGAGTTCTTCGGACTAATGTAAGTATTGAAAGTTGACACTTCCACCTTCCCATATTTTGCTAGCCTCTCCCGTGCCGTGCATTGCCTTCTTCTCACTCCGAGAGTTGGTGTCCACCTTCGCCGGTACATCCAAACCCTTGGCACGATACGCTCTGTCATCATAAACCTCCTTATATCTTTCCTCAAAACAGCCACCATACCTACCTATCAAGGCATTTCCATAGCCTTTCCGAGATATATTGCCATGCAACATCCACCTCTTCATGACTTGATCTTCATGTCATACATGTTCCTGCTACACTGGCAGCGACATACATTGCATACATCATGATAGTTACATCTTCTTTATGATTTTGAGTACCTTGTAAAGTGTGAAAGATCTCCTTTACCTTCTTGTAAAATAGAGTGTTGCCCTTAAGTGAGGAAAAGATCCCAAAGTGGACACAATAAAAGATCCCAAAGAGGACAAATGAGAGTTAAATAGAAAGAGCCATTGAGGCCACAAAAAAAATAGAAAAAATAGAAAAAAGATAAAAATAAATAAAAAGAGAGAAAGGGGCAACACTACTATCCTTTTGAGAGATCCACACTAGTACTCCCTTTATATCCTTGTACTCCATAGAGATGATCATTATGCATATAACTATGTGGGGACCTTCACACTATAGAACTTGGCTTGCATATTCCAAGGATGAGCCTCCTCAAACGAGCTCTAGGTCTTCATGAGCGAGTAAGTTAGATGCACCCCCACTAGTTCCATTGGAGAGCTTCCTAGCTCGTATGTGCACCCGTTGCATGGCAATCCCTACTCCTCACATCATATCTATCATTTGGCATCTCTTGCCTATGATTGTCCTCATTGATGTGAGCCTTTCTCATCCTTTTTGTCTTCCTCCTCCGCACTTCTCTCTTTGCCATCCTAAGTGTCAACTCTCGTGCTTACGCTCATCCATTGCATGAGTTCTCAAAATATTGAAAAAGGAGTGGATCAAATTGACTTGTACCTGACTAGTGGTCTGGGGACGAGTCAAGATAAGATTCCAGAAAAAGACCGAGTGTGAAACTTTAGTAGATTGAGTTCTCAACAAATAAATTGTTTTTCTCGTATGCCCTATCCCCTTTCTTGCACGCAAACACCATTTGGAGACATTCGAGTCACGGACAACAAGAGCTCTTGCACCTAATGTTCTTTTGTTACTTGTTTCAATGCTAATATAGACTCTTGCTTGTTATGACTTGAATTGAGTTTCTAACCTTGATTGCTTTGCTTTTCAAAGTTCTTATATGGTTGCTAGCATGTCACCACAGAAATTATGCCGTTATCATTTACCTACTCGAGGACGAGCAGGAATTAAGCTTGGGGATGTTGATACGTCCAAAA
Organism: Bromus sterilis; assembly: GCA_950022295.1. Lineage (NCBI taxonomy): Eukaryota > Viridiplantae > Streptophyta > Magnoliopsida > Poales > Poaceae > Bromus > Bromus sterilis. Next base: position 335,759,226 of record OX465596.1, on the reverse strand, counting down.
CGTATCTATAATTTCTGCTTGCTCCATGCATGTTTTGTGTGATATTGCTATGATATAGATACACTTTCATACACTTTTGATCATATTTGGACTAACCTATTAACTCAGTGCACCACAGTGCCAGTTCCTGTTTTCTGCTGTTTTTCTATTTCAGTTTTCCCCCATATAAAAAGTGCCAGAAAAATTCCGGGAAAAATATAGGAAAAATCAGCGTACAGGAAGCTTTGCGAAGAGCCCGAGTGGGGCCAGAGGGGATCCAGGGGTGGCCCAGGAGGCCACCCGGCGCGGCCCCACCCCAGGCCGCGCCAGGGGGGCGCCTGGGGCCCCTGGTCCACCTCTGGCTGCCCCCCTTCTCCTATATATTCTCCGTCACGGGAAACTTCCAGGGACAGAACCCTTTTTCGCGATCTCTCCCCTGTTCCGCCGCCGCCGCGCTTCCGAGATCGGGAGCACCAGAAGACCTCTTCCCGGCACCCTGCCGGAGGGAGGGCCGATCTCCGGGAGTCTCCTCTCCACCATGGATGCTCCTCGGATGTCTCGTGAGTAGTTTTCCTTGGACCATGGGTCCGTGATCAGTAGCTATGTGATGTTCTCCTCCCCTCTTTGTTCTTCATGGTTTAGACCTTGTGAGCTGCCCTACATGATCGAGGCACTTTTGTTATCTTTCTGATGTTGCTATTCCGAGTTTGATGGGATGTGATGGATTATGAGATTATGTTCAGATTGTGTAATATATTTGGTTTTTATCTCTTATATTTTTGTTCCTAAGTAATTCTTGCGTGTTCTCCGTTGCTGTTTATCGCTTTGGCCAAGTAGTAGGTAGTAACCCCAAGAGGGAACGTTATGCTCGATTGTGGGTTCATGCCCCCCGATGACATGCTTGAGTGACAGAAACATGAGTCTAGGGGATGTGCTGTTGCCACAAGGGGGAAAACAACGGTGCTTGTAACCGCGGTTGCAAGGATTGTTTACTTTACGCAAAGTGCTTTTTAATGCAGTTGTCTGTTGCTTTGGGTTTACACTTTGGGTGGGGCTCGCAACTTAATACCAGCGAGATGTTCGGGATAGATATCTCAAGGTGGGTGATTAGTAGTAGATGCAGTTGGATTTCGGTCTACTTATTTTGGCGTACTGCCCGTGCTTTTGAGCCTCTTCCTTTCTTTTGTAGCATAGTTAGCATTGCGGTGCGTTCATAATCCTGTCAATTGCCCTTCTGTAATTTGTTTACCTCGCATAGAAGTTTTATCGTCTTTTGGGAGAGAGACATAACTAGTGAACATCACGTATCCCGGTCCATATCCTCATTACTGTTTCCACACTCATTTACTTTTCTGCTTTTACTTTCAATTGCTATCATTATCCCTTGTGTTTGATCCTTTGTGAACAACAAGACCGGAGAGATTGACAACCTCTCTGAACTTCGTTGGGAACACAGTTATTTGTGTCTGTGTGCAGGTCCGCGTCAGTTGCGCCGCTGACACCTACTTATCATCTCTGGAGTCCTACTGGAGACAAACCTTGGTATCTTTACTGAGGAAAATTTGCTGCTGTGCTACATCACGCCTTCCACTTGGGGCTCACCAACTAAGGGCGAGAAGACTACACCCGTCAACTCTCGCGCCATCATTCGCTTCAAATGACAAGATATGAGACCGCAAAGAATGCATTGCACAACCTTCACATGAAGAAAGATGAGACGCCCCAACAACTTCATATGCGTCTCAAGGTTCTCTCTGCTCATGTCCAGTCCTTCACATGTGAAAAATCTTTGGATGGATATCAAATCACCAACCATTACCTTGTGGACAAAATGTTGAATGCTCTCATGGTGTATTCTCATGAAATGGTGTGGGAATTGAGGCGTATGCCCGACTTCTTCAAGATGACACCGGATGATGTGATTGCCACCTTCTTGCAATATGAAGAGCACCTAAAGGAGTCCAAGAGGCTTCTTGCCACATATGGTGGTCCGTCCTCAAACCTTGCTCTCAAGGCTAGGCTCGAGGTGTTTGATGATGATGAGGAAGAAGATGAGTATGAAGACGATGATAACTCCGATGATACTCCCTCATATGATGATATTGCTCTCTTTGTGAAGAAGTTCACCAAAGGGGACTTCAAGGGAAGATTCCAAAAGAAGAAGATGAGAAAGTGCTACAACTGTGAGAGACCGGGACATTTTGCGGAGGAGTGTCCATATGAGAAAAGAGAGGACAAACCTCTATTTCCTCGGAAGGATGTCGCCAAGAAGCTCCCCAACCCTCTCAACAACAAGTTCAAAAAGAAAGCATTGTTGGCACTTGAAGGGTCCGATCCCGAGGATGTTGGTGGTGTGGCCGGAGTTGCTCAAGATACACAAAAAACCTTGAAGCTCCTCAACAAGGAAGGTGAAGTTGTAAACTACAACTACATGAGTGACTACACCGGCAATGCACACAAGTGTCTCATGGCCAAGTTGGTTGACGATGACACTCCCTCCTCCTCGGCTAAGATCAAGGTAACTCCTATTGATGAGTCCTTCATGTTCTCTTCCGAACCTCATGATGAATTTCATGATGTGGAAAGTGATGATGCACATGATATATGTGAAGATTTGTTGTTTTCCAAAGTGAACAAAATGATGAGCTCTCTCAAAGGCAACAAGCTCAAAATGTTTCAATTACTTATGGATGTGGTGGGTAAGCACTTCACAACCATTAAGGATCTTGAAATCCTCCTCACCGAGGAAAAGGAGAACTATACTCTCCTTGAGCGAAAAATTGACTTTGAGGAAGCTCGAAATGACAACTTATGCAAAGTTGTTCACGCATCAAACGACTTAAATGACAAGCATGTTGCCTCCTTGAAAAGGCTAATGAAATATGTAAAGAGCTTGCTAATGATATGAGCAAACTTGTGGAGCTAAACACCTCCCTTTCTAAGGATGTTGAGGTACTCACCTTGTCCCTCAAGACAAAAGATGAGGAACTCGCCACTCTTAAGAAAAATTTCGAGGCCCACAAATTTTCCCATATAAAAACACTTACGAAGATGTCTCCTCCAACTATTGTGCATATTGATGCTTGTGCTACTAACTCTACCATTGATCAAGCATCACTCATTGAGGAGAACATAGCTCTTCATGCTCAACTAAAGAAGGGCCTCTTGACTTGTGCCCAAGGCGAGAAAAACCTAAATGATGTATTAAGTCATCACAAGGAATCCTTTTCTAAGGAAGGACTTGGATTTGATCCAAGTACGAGTGTGACAAAGGATGTCACCCTTAGCAAGGAATCAACTCCCCAAAAGGTGATCTTTGTTCGTGAAGGGCACAAGGACAAAGGTAAGAAAATTGTTGATAAGGTTGGTGTTGGGAATGGGAAGGCCATTAGGGGCAAGCCCACTCCTAACAAGAAGAAGGAGAAAATGCCTCCATCCTATGTGCTCCGTAAGGCAAAGGATGGAGAGGTGTTTGCAAAATTCATTGGGCCCCGTAATGATTTTCGTTTCTATACCATTTGGGTTCCAAAGACCCTTGTTACTAACCTTAGAGGTCCCATTGCAAAATGGGCACCTCTAACCAAAGCCTAAATCCATGTGTAGGATGCTATCTCCGGTGGAGTCAAATGGGTGATTGATAGTGGATGCACCAATCATATGACCGGAGAAAGCCGTTTGCTCAAGGACTTCATGGATGAAATTCAACCATACATGAGCATTGTCTTTGGTGGTGGTTCCAAGGGAAAGGTACTTGGGTTGGAAAAGTGGATATTACTAATGACATGTCCCTTGCAAATGTCATGCTTGTCCAATCCCTTCAATACAATTTGCTTTCCGTTCGTCAACTAGCTTCCGTTGGTTATGATACACTATTTGGTCTAACAAGTGTGAAAGTCTTTAGGAGAGATACTCTCGAAGTGGCCTTTGTTGGAGAGTTGGATGACAACCTTTATACGGTTGATTTATCGAAAGAGAGTACTTACCATGCAACTTGTCTAATGGCCAAGGCCGACAAGGGGTGGCTATGGCATCACCGGCTAGCCCATGTCGGTATGAGAAATCTAAAAGATCTCCTAAAGGGTGAACACATCCTCGGACTAACAAACGTGTCTTTTGAGAAAGATCGTGTGTGTAGTGCATGCATAGCCGGGAAGCAACATCAAGCAAAGCATACCCCCAAGAATATCGTGTCAACGTCAAGGCCTTTGGAGCTCCTTCATGTGGATCTCTTTGGTCCTCCATCATGGTATAGTCTTGGTGGGAAGAAATATGGTCTCGTCATTGTTGATGATTATTCAACATACACATGGGTGTTCTTTCTCAAGTCCAAGGACGAGACGAAGGCCACCTTCATTGATTTTTCCAAGAAAGCACAAAGGAAATACAACATGGCTATCTTGGCAATATGAAGTGACAATGGCTCCGAATTCAAGAACTACACCTTGGAAGAATTCTTGAGTGATGAGGGGATAGAACATCAATATTCCGCACCTTACACCCCTCAACAAAATGGTGTAGCCGAGAGGAAGAACCGTACTCTTGTGGAGATGGCCCGGTCCATGTTGGATGAGTACAAGTCACCATATAGCTTTTGGGCCGAAGCCATCAACACCGGATGTCATGCATCAAACCGTCTCTTTCTTCGCAAGATCTTGATGAAGACCCCCTATGAGCTTCTAACCGGTCACAAGCCAAACGTCAAATACTTCCGGGTATTCGGTTGTAAGTGTTTCTTTCTCAATAAGAAAGACCGGTTAGCTAAGTTTCAATCCAAAACAATTGAGGGTATATTTGTTGGGTATGCTTCAAATTCTCACGCCTATAGGGTCTACAACAAATCCACCGGATGTGTTGTGGAAACTTGTGACGTGGAGTTTGATGAATTTAATGGCTCCCATGGGGAGCAAGTTGATCTAAGTGATGTAGGAAATAATGAAGATTCTTCTCAAGACATCTTGGCTATGGGAATTGGAGATCTTGTGCCCATTGCTCAAGTCCCTAGAGATGATGAGGTGTGTGATGGGCCAAGTGTTCCACCACCACAATCACCTCCTCCTACCACTCAAGATCCGATTGCTCATGAGGAGCCCACTATCCAAGAACAAGAACAAGACCCTCCACAATCCGATGTTGTTACTCAACCACAAGTTGAGGTTGCGGTTGATCCACATGATTGACTTGACCGCATTTGCTTTGGAGAAAATGGTGAAATTGATGATGGCTCCGCCCTTGATGATGAACCAAATGTTGCCCATGAGCCCGAATGGGTAGATCCTATTGAAACTCCAACTTCCATCATGCCATTGGTGGCTAAACGTGTTGATGTTGACAAGATCCTCACGGGATTGGGGCAAGGTATAGTTACTCGTCGTCAACTTATGAACTTTTGCGCTCACTTCTCGTTTGTGTCTTGCATTGAACCACTTAGGGTTGAACAAGCACTTGTGGATGCGGATTGGCTCATTGCAATGCAAGATGAGCTCACTAGCTTCACCCAGAATTAAGTTTGGTCTCTCGTGGTCATGATCATACCATCATTGGAACCAAGTGGATCTTCAAAAACAAGCAAGATGAATATGGTAATATCATTCGAAACAAGGCAAGGCTAGTGGCTGAAGGGTACTCCCAAGTTTAAGGCTTGGATTTTGATGAGACCTTTGATCCCGTTGCTCGCCTTGAATCTATACACATGTTTCTTGCTTATGCCGCATTCAATGGATTTCCATTATTTCAAATGGATGTAAAAATTGCTTTCCTTAATGGTCCTCTACAAGAGGATGTATATTGAGCTCAACCACCCGGCTTTTGTGACCCTCATCACAAGGACCACGTGTACAAACTTCATAAGGCATTATATGGTCTTAAGCAAGCCCCTAGGGCTTGGTATGACCATCTTAGGAAGTTTTTACTCGAGGAAGGATTTGTGAGAGGTGTCATTGATGCCACTCTTTTTACCAAGAGAACCAATGGTGAATTGCTCATATGCCAAATCTATGTAGATGACATCATATTTGGTTCTCCTAATCCATCTTTGTGCAAGTGGTTCTCGGAAACTATGACCAAGAACTTTGAGATGTCCATGATGGGGAGCTTGAAGTATTTCCTTGGATTTCAAATCGAGCAATTTGCCGAAGGAACCTTCATCTCTCAAACAAAGTACATTCAAGACATGCTCGTGAAGTTTGGTATGAAGGATGCCAAGCCATGCAAGACACCCATGCCAACCAAGGGATATCTAGATCAAGACCTTTCCGGTATTCCATTTGATGCTACTCTTTATCGTTCTATGATTGGGTCATTGCTTTACCTTTGTGCATCTAGACCGGATATTATGCTTAGCGTAGGAATGTGTGCAAGATATCAAGCCTCTCCCATGGAGAGTCATCATTTGGCGGTTAAGCGCATTCTTAGATACCTTGTTCATACTCCTTTGTTGGGCCTTTGGTACCCCAAGGAAGACAAGTTTGATCTCTTGGGGTACACCGATGCGGATTGGGCCGGAGATAAGGTGGATCGGAAGTCAACATCCGGTTCATGCCAATTTCTTGGGCGCTCATTGGTAAGTTGGCATTCCAAGAAGCAAAATTGTGTCTCCCTCTCCACCGCTGAAGCCGAGTATGTGGCCGCCGCAAGTTGTGCTACTCAAGTTCTATGGATGAGGCAAACCTTGAAGGATTATGGCCTCACCTACAAGAAGGTACCCATCTTATGTGACAATAAAAGTGCTATCAAGATTGCCAACAACCCGTGTCAACATCCTCGCACCAAGCATATTGACATTCGTCATCACTTCATACGGGATCACATTCAAAAGGGTGATATTGTTCTTGCACATGTGGGCACCGACAACCAACTTGCCGATATTTTCACAAAACCATTGGATGGAGCAAGGTTTTGCCAACTAAGGGGTGAACTTGGTATCTTGGAACGTTATAGCTTCTCGGCCTAGGGGTATCTTGCTCTCATTCATGCACATAGCAACTATCTTGTCTAAATGTAGGCATATATGTAGGGGGAGACACTCAATCAATGAGTTCTCTCCTTCTACGTGATGCATAAAGGGATCCCCACATAAAAAATCCGCGTGCTCACCACGGTGAACCCACGTGTAGCGGTTATCGATGGAGTAAGTGTCTTCGAACCCAAGGTACATCTTCGCGGTGTCAAAGCACTATACACTCAAACATGGTGGTTTTGGCCACCACCTCTCCTTTGTGAAAGGTTTGATTTGATCATTCTGGTGTGCATCCATGGTTATGATGTTGTGTGTTTATCTACTTTTGGCCCCTGTCAAGGTTGTTTGAAATTCGAGCATCAACTATTTCTTCATATTTTCGTGCTTACACGTCAAATCCCAGTAGCCTGTCGGAAATCCGTTGGATTTCGGACGTCCGACACGTCGGACGTCCGAAACTCGTCGGATTTCCGACATTCCCTGTTCCCACACCTGGGTGTCCAGCCTACGCAGAATCAGCCTTCTTCGGAAATCCGTTGGGTTTCGTACGTCCGACACGTCGGGCGTCCGAAACGCATCGGACGTCCGAAGTTGGCTGCACTATATATACTGGGTGTCGGGCCGAGGGGGGCAGTTTTCTTTCCCCTCGGCCGTTCCACTCTGAAAACCCTCGTGCGCCGCCGCCTTCTGACGCCGCTGCCGGCCGCCCCGGCCTCCCCGGTGCTCCTCTCCTCCGGATCTCCTCCCCCGCGGCACTTCTCGTCCCGATCTACCCTTTCATCCGATTGGTTTTGCCATTTTGCCCGGTTTCTTGCCTCATTCTTGCATCTCCTTCCTCTAGGGATTCGCAATGGTGAGGACGAAAACTTGCGGTCGCAAGAATCGTGAGGCCTCCGGTTCCCGTGGTATGCTCATACCTAGCTTTCTCTCCTTCGTGTGTCTTCATTTGTTGGTTAGGGTTTCGTACTCATATTCCTCACGTATGGCTAGGTGGTTCCGGGGATGAACCGCCCCATATTCATCGCCGCATGAAGCAACCGACGTACACGGAACCCTCCTCGGACAGTGAGCACACTCCTTGTGCAGAGGATAGTACCTATGCCTCTGAATTTGAGGATGAAGAGGAGTTTGTGGTTGAAGAAGATGATCCCCTGGTGGTGACTCGCCCCTCCAAACTTGGGGTGCGTCGCCCGACTAAGGGCTCCTCATCGGCGTCTGGTGCTCGTGATGATGAGGATCCTGCTGATGCTCCTCCTATACCGATACATATCTCATCTGAGCCGGTGGTTGCTACTGGACGTATGATGGCAGATTACTCGAAGATTTCTTTGGATGCCTACCGCAAGTTTCGTCGTGTTAATCAGTTTGAGGCTCCTCGGGATTGTCTGGACAGCAGGTTCCAGACCAATGTGCAGGCCGATATCTTCACGTCAGTTGTAGTTCGTCAGGAACTTGCAAACCCTCATGCCTGCATCCCACTTGACTTCATCCAAGAAAATCCAGACAAGTTTCCCGATGTGATGGATATTATTGATTCTGCAGGGCTCGGTCCAGTCTTCAGATTTCGCCGTGACTGGAACACTACTGCGATCGTCAAGTTCTATGCCACATGCTACTTCCACACCAATCACCGGGAGATATCATGGATGACTGGTGAGCAGCAGTGCACAACCACGTTTGCTCAGTTTCAGCGAGCTCTGAACATTCGGTCCTCTGGTGTTCGGATTCATGCCTCTACCAAGGAGAAGCCCAAGGGCATCAATGACTGTCTGTGTTTTGTTAAGTCTGGGATTCGTGGTGATGACAGCTACCGGAAGGCAAATGACATATCCATTTGGAAGCAGCCCTATAGGTTCCTCTACCAGTGCGTCCTCCGGACTCTCTATCCCAAGTCTGGTGACAAGACTCATTGCAGCAGCTCTGCTATCACACTGATGTGACATATCCATGAAACTCCTCTGAAGCGCCTTGATGTGGCCCACTATCTTTGGCACGAGATTCGGATGGCGAGTCTTCAGCAGCGTCGCCAATATCCCCATGCACCTTTCATCATGGCTCTCATTCAGTACGTCGTCTCCTCCCCACTGGAGATCACTCAGCCCCACGCTGTTTGGTCCATTCCGGAGCACATGTACTTTGATGCTCCTGAGGTTGGTCTGACGCGCCCTGTTCCGATACACACCACGGTTCGTGGCAACCTTGAGCGTCAGTCTGTGGAGCAGGATCCTATGCATCGTATGGCTCGGTTTTTGGGTAAGGCCCAAGCGGCTATGATGCGCGCTATTTCTTTCAACTGCCACTCCAACCACACGGTGGTCTCGCGTCTCATCCAGTCCAAGAACTCCCTCAAGGCCCGTCTGCGTGCACATGGAGAGGCCAACGTCAGTGATGATGAGCACCTTCCCGATGCTCCTCCCTCTGATCTTGGCTTCGACTTCCCTACGAGACCGGAGTGGGCGGATTTCTTCCCTGGAGACTCTGGCGCCAGTGGCAGTGGGACTCACTAGTTTCGTCAGCGCGTGTGCCCCTTTTTGGTCCTTGATGCCAAAGGGGGAGAGTCATATGTGTCTTACTTATGGTGTCTAGGTGTTCGAGACTTGATTATGTCGTTGTATGAGATCTGGTGTGTTAAGACATTTGTGTGTGATCGTTATGTGTACTCTGTGTTTTGCATTGTGTACTTGGTGTTATGCATGGTGTTGCTCTTGCGTTTGGCTGGCTTTTGGCATTATGGGTCTATTATGTTTTGGTGCAATCTAATCTGTCATCTCCATAATCAATGATTGCTTGCCTTGATATCATGTATTGTGACTCGCCCCAATTGTGTGCATCTTGTGTAAAACTAAAGAATCTTATATGCACACATTAAGGGGGGAGTTCATTGTAAAACTTGCTCCCACCAAAAGCAAATTTTTGAATAATTTTGGGAGCTATATGTATGTTGACATCAACTACCAAAAAGGGAGAGATTGAAAGTGCTATCTTGCCCTTAATTATATTTTGATGTTGATGACAATGTACATATAGAGGACTAGTCATGTTTTCCAAGTATATCTCAGGTTTTAGTCCTCGGTGCGTTGTGTTGGTGGATCAAGGACTATCTAATCATGTCGATATGCTCAAGATACGGGTCCAATCCATGTTAAAGAGTAAGCTTTTCGGTTTATCTTGAGTATAGGGATCCCCGCACTATTAAGAGGGGATCAGTGGGTTTGTGTTTAAGATTTTCTCAAAGCTAATTAAAAAAACATCTCGACTCAATATTGGAGCTCAAAAGTAAAAATATGATCACTGCTTTCGGGCGTCCGACGAGTTTCAGACGTCCGACATTTCAACGTTTTGGACGTTCGACAGACATCAGACGTCCGACATCTCATATATTGTTTATCATAGGAAAGGTCAGTAGGCATGCGAAAATGCCGGACATCCGACATGTTTCGGACGTCTGACCCCTCGGACGTCCGAACTCTGTCGGACGTCCGATGTGCTACTAATCTTTTTCTTATAATGTTGGTTGCTGCACGCAGATATAACACTTCGGACGTCTGACCTGGCTCGGACGTCCGACATGTGAACTTTCGGACGTCCGATACCTAACGGACGTCCGACACTTACACAACATTAATGTCCCAACGGCCATTTCGTCCCTTGGGCTATAAATACCCCCTCACTCCCACTTGTGAGGGTTGACCACTTCATTTAGAATCACCCAAGAACACAAGTGCTCCCTCTCACTCTCTCCCTCACCAAATCTCAGATCCCGGAGAGTTCCTTGAGAGTTCTTGACGGATCTTTCACCCAGTGATATATCCACCCCTTCCCCATCTTCCAACCAAAGCAAATCGCGTTCTGAGCAAGTCTTGAGCATTTCCCATTGATCTTGTTACTCTTGGAGGTTGGAGACTCCTAGGCGGGTAGGAGTTCTTCGGAGAGGAATCGACCATTGTGATTACCCCCGTTGAGTTTGTGAGGGTTTGGTGACCACCTTTAAGGTCAACCGGTAGTGGTTGGGAATCGCCTTCGTGGTGATATCTCAAGGGGAATAGAGTGAGCCTTCGTGGCGTTGGTGTGCCTTCATGGTTTCACCCACTCTCTCCGAACGGTGAGTAGCTTCCCTCCGAGGAAGTGAACATCGGGATACATCATTGTCTCCGCGTCATTTGGTTATCCCTACTCTTTCCCCTTATTACTTGTGCTACCGTATTATTTGCCCCTCACTTGATTTTGTTTACTGTGCTTATTGTCTATCTTGTCTTTGCTAAATAGACCTTGCAATTGTTAGGAACACCTTTGTTTTCCGCACTATTGCCTAAAAATTGCTAAGTAGTGATAAAATTTGTAATAAGACCTATTCACCCCCCCCTCTAGGTCTATCTCGATCCTTTCATAGTGGTAATGGATATAATGGTGGTAAAGCAATGAAAGTAAAAAATGGTAAAGTAAAGTAACTTGTAACAAGAAAAATTATAACACTATAGGCTATGGGGACGGATGCTTGGTCGCTGCATGGATGAGAGACATCATGTATTTTACTTGGGGCAAGGCACACGGAAAAGTAACGATCATCTAGGAAAATATCAAGCATTAGGCATGTATTCCGAAGGTAGTCGTACATGCTTGCAATAAGAACTTGCACAACATCTTTTGTCCTACCATCCCGCTGCAAACGGGGCCAAAAGGAACTTATGGAGATTAAGGGTCTCCTGTCAAAGAGCACCGGAACAAAGCATTAAAAATCAATGGATACATGGAATCCTCAAATTATAGTTTGTCCCCTTTGGTGTCTCAAGCTGTCACCATTGGGATCGCCGGTTTCGGAAAATAATAGGTGCATACAACTCATAGATAGGATCAAGAACACAAATATATTCATGCAAACACATAGGGTTCAGATCTGAAATCATGGCATTCAGTCCCAAAGTGACAATCAATAAGAACAACAAGTTGTAGCAAATATGATAAACACCATAGTAGATGATAGGCAACATGCCCACAACAATCTGATAAACAATTACATGATCTAACTCACCCAATCCCTACCATCCCCTTTGCCTACAGCAGGGAATTACTCACACATGAAAGGAGAAGTCATGGTAGGATGATGGAGTGGTGGTGGTGATGACGATGGCGATGATTCCCCCTCATCGGAGGCCAAAATAGCCTCCAGATTAGCTCTCCCGGAGAAGAACAGAGGGTGGCGGCGGCTCCGCAATGAGAATTGAAACAACGACTTATGTTCTGGGATTTTCTCGGTACGGGTAAAAATAGGAGCCAAGGTAGGGCACCAGAGGGGCTGGGGCCCACCCAGGCACCCTGGTGGCGCGACCAGGGGCTATGCCGCGCCACCTGGCTGCCTAGGCTAGGGACAACCCCCTCTGGCCCCTCTTCTGATAGGTGGTTCCTCCCGGTGCGTGGATTTGCTCTATTTTTACTAGAATTTTCTGGGACACCTAAAAATCCATTTACCTGCACCCAAGAAAACAATATAGGCAACTCAGCTGAAAACAACGTCAGTTCGGGTTAGTTACATTCAAATCATGGAAGAGTGAGGTCGAAACAATAACAAAAGTGTTTGGAAAAGTTGATACATTAGAGACGTATTAACTCCCCCAAGCTTAGCATATTGCTTGTCCTCAAGCAATTAAGTTCAACAAACTGGCGCGACAAAGAAAAATTTGACAAACTTATTTTGTTTCATTAGATGTATATAAGCATGTACTATGAACAAGACTAGCAAGTGTTGAAACAATGCTACAAAGACAATGCACGAATCAATCCTTCTTTCATGTGAAAAGTTTCAAACAACCACGAATGAATAATATGCTACTGAAAATCAAAACAAGATCACAATGCACATGACTTGAACATACTAGAGTGGTATCTCGCTAGCCTCCATGAGCGAATAAAAACATAAATGGAGAAGCTCCTTCGGAGTTTTAGAGGAGACTAAAACTAAATATTTCAAAATGAGTGATAACACAAGCATGCTGAAGACAATGTGGTGCTTTGGGACAATGCACATTACACTCATAATGACAATTATGTTCTCAATAGTTGGTGCTTTGACGAAAGAAAGGGAGACTCTCGAACCGTGTCTTTTGATGGCAAGGTTGAAAACCCGTGGCTGGAAGCAAAGACTAAACAAGTACCAGAGCTCGTGGTTTGAAAATAGAGATAAAATGTTTTTGAGAGTGTAACTTTCCAGTCAACGGTAGCGGTAAAGGTTCTCAATATCTTCCATACCAACCATATTAATGGCGGTTCCCATGCTTTTGTATTATGGCTACACTTGTGTTCCCTTTCCATCTATCATAAATGGCCCATGGCCAACAATTGCATGGTGCCTTTTATCTTGCCTCAAGTATGGAAGAGAAGATTGTGAGTCTCCCTCCACCTATCATTGGCAGTTAGTGGCCAACATTTAGTTCCATTTCATTCCTTCATCAAGTATGGAGGGCAAGTGCAAGCTTTATAAAAATGTGAAATAAGTGAGAGCTGGGCATTCTCCAGACCAGCCTCTGCCTCATAAATTTTACTAGAATAAACTTTCTCAAGGAGTAGAACATTTTTCGTATGGAAGATAATGATTCCCTCTAACGCCCCATGAGCTTGTATGGATACAAAAAGAGAAGTGCATTTGAATAATTTTGAGATGGTACAAGAAAATCTCCGTTAGGATGGCCGGTAAATACCATATATGGGAAGGTATGGTGGACTCATATGGCGCAACTGGTTTTAAGGATTTTGGATGCACAAGTATAATTCCGCTTAGTACGGCGAAGGCTAGCAAAAGACGGGGAAGTGACCAACTAGAGAGGAATAACGGTCATAATCATGCAAAGCGACAAAGCAACATTGAATCAGGCATGAAAGTGATATAACTATTCTGAAACAAAAAAGATCATCAAGGCTTGATAGACTTTCAGTCATAAACATGTGTAAGCATGTGCCAATTCAATCAAAAAATTCTCCGAAGGGAAATACCACTTCAATATGCCAAGTCATGAAGAATGCAATGCATGCAAATCATTTCAATAACACATTATGCACTCCAGCTATTTGAAACTAGTCACAAGAAAGCATGAACTACTGGGAAAGCATTGTAAACATAACACTATGTTGCTACAAGCTGGTCTCTAGATCATAAGTACAGGCATATGTACAAAACTAGAAACAAAAAGAGTTCATATCGGCTTTCCTTGTTGCATCCCTTCCGTCGATCTTCGTCATTATTGCCTTGTCCCTTGCACGATCGAACGTGGAAAGATATAATCAAGTGCAAACGCAACCAAGGACGTGAGTTGAACTCTGCAAGCAAAGCAAACTAAAGAGAGAAAGGAAATATTTTTGTATTTTTCAAAGGTTAATCGAAAGCAAAAGAAAAGAGAAATCTTTTTGTTGTTTTTGAAAATTAAGAAAGAACAAAGAAGAAAGGCAAAAACTTTGAAATGATTAAAGTGAACACATGGATGATGATACCATGAAAGGGGAGAAGGAAACGTACTCCCCTAAGCTTAGGCTTTTGGCCTAAGTCGGGCTCGTCTACTGCGGGCCCCAGGAGCTCCTACCGGCTTCGGGATAGTACTGGTACGTCCATCCCTCGTACGGGGTCTCGGGTGCGTAGATGGACGTCCTACTGTCCTCCCAAGAATAAGGCTCCCCACCCCAAGAAGAAGGTACCTTGCCCCACTGGGCAACAGGCTCCTCCTGGGGGTGTGGAATATCCTCTGGCTCCTCCTCCTCAAGAGCAACCCCCTCCACGGGGTTGTGGAACTGCTGCTGGACAACGAACTCGTCCACCTCGACTGCGGTGAAAGACCATCCGTTCCTGCTAGTATAATCAAACAAAAGTGGTGCATGTAGACGGATCTCGCAAGTAGTAGTATCGCCAAATCTCATAACATAATCAAGGTTACCAAACTCAGAAGTCCTAGTAACAAAATCATGCCTCTTCATAGCAGTAAGATCAAAGCGTAAGAATGGAAAAGGCGCATCATCATCACGTGCAGTGAGCTTGAGCCGCTCAAGAATAACCGTGGCATAAACGCCACCAAAGTGAGGTCCTTTGCCGCTGTTAGCGACAAGGCGGCGAGCAATCAAAGCACCACTACTATACTTGATGTCTCCTAAGAGGGCGGCTGCCAAGATAGCAATATCTGGACCCAAAATGTTGCTCGTGTTGTCACGAGCTAACACCCCTCGAGAAATGTAGTATGCGAAATACCTGATGTGGGGAAACAAAGTGCTGGAAATCTTCCCCCGATGAACGTCCTTCGGATCCTTGCTGCAAAGAGAAGCGAAGAGGGCCTTCAACTCGGTGGGGTGAGTAGGTATCTTGGTATTCCCAACATTCTGCACACCTAAAATATCACAAAATTCTGCCAATCGCATGATGATAACTTTCTCATATATTCTAAATTCAACCATGGAAGTTTTATCATTATATCTAAACCAGTTGACTAAATAATACGTGAGTATTGGATACTGCGGCACCTGACGTGTCACAAGGCGTGTCAAACCTGCAGCTGCACAAAGGTTATCAAACTCATCCTTAATACCTGCCGCCGTAAGAAAATCCGAACACGGGTATGTCATGGCACGTGCCGTATCCGTCTCGTAGAGCAACTCCGGTGGCATGATATCATCACTGTAACTCATCCTCGCAGAAGAGGATGAAGCTGCAGCTCTAGTTACTCTATCCATAGGCTCGAGCCTCTTCTTCCCAAGCCAGTCATTAGCCTTTCCAAATAAACTCATTTCTGATTTTTTTGACAAGTTACAAAAACGAATATTTAAGCAAAATGAGTTGAGGCAAACTACTCTACTCACTTCCCTAAGGCATATACTTTCATCAAAACTTCAAAAATAAATTTCTAAGCATGCATGCGAGCTCATATGAACAACACCAAAAACTTCTAAATACTCATAAATGTGACCACCATTCAAAATTCTAATTGGAGGGGTGGAGAAGTCACATACCAGGGAGCAAATGCTCAAAATCTCAACTCAAATGATGGGCTGAATAGAGAGATCAAAATTCACCTCCAAGAACAGCAAGAACACGGGTTCCATCAGCAAAACTCGTGTTTTTGGAGTGAGAGAGAGAGAGAGAGAGGAAGAAGACATACCAGAAAAGGGGGCCTGGTGGGCCCAGGCGCCCTTGTGGTGCGGCTAGGGGCCAGGCCGCGCCACCTGGCCGCCTGGACCAGGGTGGCCGCCTTGGTCAGCCCAGGTGCCCCTGTACTTCAAATTTTGTAATATAATTTTTCTAGAATTTTTCTGACAACTTCATTTTTTAAAATTTTCCGAGGTAGAGAAAGCTGCAGAAACTTCCGGAGGGCTCGAAACGGTGGTTAAACATATGAAGTTTCAAAAGCATAAACTTTGGTACACCAAGATAGATGAAAGCTAAAAGAAATGCAAGTATAATAAGCTCCCCTTTTTACTGATATAAAACTTGTTTATTATCAAGGTTGATCAAGTCTTACTACTAAACAAGTGATATATTAAGCAAAACGTTTTACTTCTTATAAGGCATTCATGGTACCTTTATTTGGAGGGACACTGTCCCTACCATGATTGTTTTATATTTTTAATGAAAATGTAGAGGACAATCCCAATCACCAATCTTCACGGTCTCAATATTCTCAATGGAGTTAAGGCCATGCCTTTTATCGATCTTCTTTGGAAAATAAACCGTGTGTTCTTTATCATTAACATTGAAAGTGATCTTTCCTTTATTGCAATCAATAATAGCACCTGCGGTGTTCAGAAAAGGTCTACCAAGAATAATATACATGCTCCTGTCCTCAGGCATGTCAAGTACAACAAAATTAGTCAGAATCAAGAAATTAGCAACTTCAACAGGAACATCCTCACAAATACCAATGGGAACGGCTGTTGACTTGTCAGCCATTTGAAGAGAGATATCTGTGGGGATTATTTTATCTAAGCAAAGTATTTTATAAAGAGATAAAGGCATAACACTCACTCCTGCACCAAGATCACATAAATCAGTTCTAACATAATTATTCTTTATCGAGCAAGGAATGGTGGGTATACCTGGATCACCAAGCTTCTCAGGAATCTTGCCACCGAAAGAATAGTTAGCAATCATAGTAGATATTGCCTCATTAGGAACTCTTATTTTATTAATCACAATATCTTTCATATACCTCGAATACGGAGGCAACTTAATAGCATCAGTCAAAGGAATTTTCAGAAAGAGAGGCTTCATCCATTCAAAAATTTTATTGTAGTGCTCTTCCTCTTTAGTTTTGAGAGACTTACCTGGAAAGGGCATTGGTTTTTGTACCCATGGTTCTCGTTCCTTCCCGTGCTTCCTTGCAATGAAGTCTTCTCTAGTATATCTCTTGCGTTTATCCGGTGCTTCTTCTTCTCGCGCTTCAGGAGGATCATTCTTCTCTTTATCTTTACCAGGTTCAGCACTGTCTTCAGTTTCAGCATCAGAAGTAGATATACTATTAGGATAAACAATAGACTCTTCCTCAAATATAGGGTCATTTGAAATATCATCTTCCTTGTGTTTCTTCTTCTTCTTCTTCTTCTTCTTCTTCTTAGGGGAGCTGGCAATGTCTTCGTCCTGCATTTGAGAATCTTGCTCGATTCTCTTAGGACGTCCCTCTGGATAAAGGGGATCTTGAGTGTGGGTGCCACCTCGGGTTTTAATCCCGTAGGCCTGTATATCTTGTTTGGCATTGTTAGCAAGCAAATATTTTTGCACATTAGAAATTTGTTCAAGCTGAGTTTGAACCATATGAAAATTCTCAACGAGGCCTTTAACATCATTAACAATTCTACCTAAAACATCAAGCAAAATTTTGATAGCAAGGGTATTGTCATGCAACTGACTTTGAATCCTCTCATTAAAGTGATTTTGCTTCATAGTAAAATTATCAAGCTCATCTAAACATTGATCAGGGGGCTTACCATGAGGGATGTCACCTGCATTGAAATCTAAAAGAGAGTGTACCTCTACCGTAGGAGGGTGAGTAGTAGACTCACAAAGTTTTTCAATTGGAGGTAGGTTCTTCACATATTCGGCCTTAATACCTCTCTCTATGATAGACTTCTTAGCTTCTTGCATATCTTCGGGGTTTAAGATGATCATTCCCCGCTTCTTTGGTGGTGGAGGTGGTTCAGGGACGGACCAGTCTTCGTGATTTTTTGGCTATCTTGCCCATTAGTTCTTCAGCATCGTCCTGTGTTCTTTCCCTGCAAACACAACCAGCACAACTATCTAGATAGGTTCCAGATTCATCTGTTAGACCAACATACAATATATCAAGTAATTCATTCTTAGGGACTCCATGTCCCGGCCTAGCCTTGAGCAAAGTACAATACCTCCCCCAAGATTTAGGGAGGTGCTCATCCTGCAATTGTTTAAAATTATAAATTCTTTGCAAAGCAGCATGTTGCATATGAGCAGGAAAATATTTAGCAAAAAAATATTGAGCTAATTCTTGAGGACTCTTAATAGAACCATATGGTAGTGTGTCATACCATGCTTTAGCATCCTCCTTCAAAGAAAAAGGGAGAAGCTTAGTAACATAATAATTTCTCTTCTTGTCCTCCGTAGCGAATAAGCCACATAAATCAGTGAGTTTAGTAAGGTGTGCAATAGCGTCATCATTTTCTCTGCCATAAAAGGGGTCAGCTTCAACTGTAGATATAAGTGAAAGATCAACAGAGAAATCAAAATCAGCATCTTCAATGCAAATAGGAGATGAAGCAAATTTAGGATCTAGAGTAAACTTGTTCTTCATGGAGTGCTTTTTAAGCAGCTTCCTTACAACACTAGGGTGATAGTCAACACACTCTGTAAGTTCCCTCCATAAATCATCATCAAGTTCAACATAATCATCGTCAAGGATTCTTTTCTTGAGTTTACTCAAGTCCAGGTAACCAAAGGATCTGCAAGTAGGATAACGCGTAGCAGGAATTTCAATTCTGGACTGTTTTGCAGCCTTAGAAATGTGAGATTCAACATAGCGACCAAGAAAACCAATATCATCAAGAGTAGTGGAAGCATTATCAAAAGTATCAGACATAGTAACGGACTCAGTAGAAGTAGCATGTGGTGGTGGTGAAACAAACTTACTCATAACGGAAGGTGAATCAAGCGTAGCACTAGTGCTAAGAGCGGTACCTTTTCTTGTAGTGGATGGTAAAATTGGAACCTTGGGGTCTCCTTTCTTACCCATAGCGGATAAATTGCAGCAAGAAAAATAATTTCAAGTAGACTTGTAAATAGAGCTATGCTCCCCGGGAACGGCGCCAGAAGACAGTCTTGATGACCCACAAGTGTAGGGGATCGCGATAGTCTTAGCGGGTAAGATAACCCAATTTATTGATTCGACACAAGGGGAGCCAAAGAATATTTATAAGCTTTAACAGTTGAGTTGTCAGTTCAACCGCACCTGAAAGATACTTGCTTGGCAACGATATATTAGTGGTAACGGTGATATGTAAGTGATAGTGGTAATGGATATAATGGTGGTAAAGCAAAAAAGTAAAAACGGTAAAAGTAAAGTAACTTATAACAACCAAAATTAAAACACTGTAGGCTAGGGGGACGGATGGTTGGGCGCTGCATGGATGAGAGACATCATGTATTTTACTTGGGGCAAGGCACACAGAAAAGTAATGATCATATAGGCAAATATCAAGCATTAGGCATGTATGCTAAAGGTAGTTGTACGTGCTTGCAATAAGAACTTGCACAATATCTTTTGTCCTACCATACCGCTACAAACGGGGCCAAAAGGAACTTCTGGAAATTAAGGTGCTCCTGCCAAAGAGCACCGAAACAAAGCATTAACAATCAATGGATACATGGAATCCTCAAATTATAATCCGTCCCCTTTGGTATCCCAAGCTGTCACCATTGGGATCGCCGGTTCCGGACTATAATAGGCGCGTACAACTAATAGATAGGATCAAGGACACAAATATATTCATGCAAACACATAGGGTTCAGATCTGAAATCATGGCACTCGGGCCCAAAGTGACAAGCAATAAGAACAACAAGTTGTAGCAAAGATGATAAACACCATAGTAGATGATAGGAAATATGCCCCCAACAATCTGATAAACAAATACATGATCTAACTCATCCAATCCCTACCATCCCCTTTGCCCACAGCAGGGAATTACTCACACATGAAAGGACAAGTCATGGTAGGATGATGGAGTGGCGATGGTGATGACGATGGCGATGATTCACCCTCATCGGAGGTCAAAACAGCCTCCAGATTAGCTCTCCCGGAGAAGAACAGAGGGTGGCGGCGGCTCCGCGATGAGAATTGAAACATCGACTTTTGTTCTGGGATTTTCTCGCCACGGGTAAAAATAGGAGCCAAGGTAGGGCACCAGAGGGGGTGGGGTCCACCCAGGCGCCCTAGTGGCGCGGCCAGGGGTCAGGCCGCGCCACCTGGCCGCCTGGGCTAGGGGCAGCCCCCCTCTGGCACCTTTTCTGACAGGTGGTTCCTCCCGGTGCGTGGATTTCTCTATTTTGACTGGAATTTTTTGGGACATCTAAAAATTTCTTTTCCTGCAGACAAGAAAACCATACAGGCAACTCTACTGAAAATAGCGTCAGTCCGGGTTAGTTACATTCAAATCATGCAAGAATGAGGCCGAAACAATAGCAAAAGTGTTTGGATAAGTCGATACATTTGAGACGTATCACTGATACGTCTCAAACGTATCGATAATTTCTGCTCGCTCCATGCATGTTTTGTGTGATATTGCTATGATCTAGATACACTTTCATATACTTTTGATCATATTTGGACTAACCTACTAACTCAGTGCACCCCAATGCCAATTCCTGTTTTCTGCTGTTTTTCTATTCCAGGTTTCCCCCATATTAAAAGTGCTCCAAAAATTCAGGAAAAATCGGATAAAAAATCAGCGCAACGGAGTCTTCCAGAACCACACAAGTGGGGCCAGAGGGCCACCACCAGGGGACCAGGCGGCCACCTGGCGCGGCGAGGGGCCTGGCCGCGCCAGGGGGGGCGCATGGACCCCTGGTGGCCCCCCTGGCTGCCCCCTTCGCCTATTTATTCTCCGTGACGAGGAAACTCCGAGGACAGAACTCTATTTCACAAACTCTCCTCTGTTCCGCCGCCGCCGTGCTTCCAAGATCGTCAGCACCGCCATGACCCTTCCCGGCACCCTGCCGGAGGGAGGATCGACCTCCGGGAGTTTCTCCTCCACCATGGACGCTTCCCGGATGTGCCGTGAGTAGTCTACCTTGGAACATGGGTCCGTGATCAGTAGCTATGTGATGTTCTCCTCCCCTCTTTGTTCTTCATGGTTTAGACCTCGTGAGCTGCCCTACATGATCGAGGCACATATGTAATTCTTCTGCTTTTGCTATGTCGAGTTTGATGGGATCCAATGGATTATGAGATTATGTTCAGATCGTGATAGAGTAATATATTTGGTTTTGATCTCTTATATTTTTGTTCCTAAGTAATTCTTGCATGTTCTCCGTTCCTGTTTATTGCTTTGGCCAAGTGGTGGATAGTAACTCCAAGAGGGAACGTTATGCTCGATTGTGGGTACATGCCCCCTGATGACACGCTTGAGTGACAGAAACATGAGTCTAGGAGGTGTGCTATGGCCACAAGGGGGTGAACAACGGTGCTTGTAACCGCGGTTGCAAGGATTGTTTACTTTACGCAAATTTCTTTTAATGCAGTTGTCTGTTGCTTTGGGTTTACACTTTGGATGGGACTCGCAACTTATTACCAGCGAGATGTTCTGGATAGATATCTCAAGGTGGATGATTAATAGTAGATGTATATGGATTTCGGTCTACTTATTTTGGCGTACTGCCCATGCTTTTGATCCTCTTGCTTTATTTTCTAGCATAGTTAGCATTGCGGTGCATTTATAATCCTGTCAATTGCCCGTCTGTAATTTGTTTACCTCGCATAGCAGTTTTATCGTCTTTTGTGAGAGAGACAATACTAGTGAACATCACGGGACCCCGGTCCATGTTCTCATCATTGTGTACAAGCCTATTTCCTTTTCAGTATTCACTTTCAGTTGCTATCATTATCATTATCCCTTGTGTTTTTGACCATTTATAAACAACAAGACCGAAGAGATTGACAACCTCTCTGAACTTCGTTGGGAGCAAAGTTAATTGTATCGTGTGCAGGTCCGCGTCAGGTGCGCCGCTGACACCTACTTATCATCGCCGGAGTCCTATGGGAGACAAACCCTATCCTCTACATCGGGAAATTTGCTGCTATCCTACATCTCACCTTCCACTTGGGGTAACCAACGAAGGGAGAGAAGCCATTACCACTTCCACGCCATCAAGCAAATTTCTGGCGCCGTTGCCGGGGACTCCGAGTGATATGATAGGGGAGTTGCCCACTATCCTTTACCTTTACTTTTTAGTCTTGTTTGTTTACCTTTCTTTTTTTATCTTTGTGTCTTATATAAAAAATTACAAAAAAATATTTATCTTGCTGTTGGCAATCCTCCTAGTTTAGATGAACATGTTAGGAGTTGGTGCTTTGCGGGAATCGGAAGTTCTCGATTTCCGTCAAAGGGATGGAGAAAATATGAAGAAGGCATGGGACAGAATTTCTGAAGCACACAAAAGAATTATGCCTTGGATACCTATAAAAATTGTGCTCAGGAATTTTTACCATGGTCTTTTTAAGTGGTGTAAACACTCTCTTGATATTATAGCTGAAGGAGACTTTTTAGAGTGTAATGAAGCTAGAGCTCTTGATATTTTGCATAATGTATCTACTTATTTTGTTTATGACCGTAGTATCGATACTGTTATAGATAGACTGGTCACTACTGAAAAGAGGATGGATGCTCTAGACTTAAGGAAGGTAGAAGAACTTAAGCCCAACAAGAAAGAGATGTTGGAGATAGAAGATGATTGGGAGCTCTTTGTTAGGATTAGCATCTCTAACCAGGACTTCCTTGCTTTTTGTAATATTGGATCCATAGTTTCTACCATGCCAAAAATAGTTTATGAATCTTTGAAACTAGATATGGATAAATTATCATCTTATCATGAACAAGCTAATGGATATATTTCAGAGGTCTAGGGAAAGGTAAAAGGAGTTCAAGTTGCATTCCATCATAGAATTGCTCCAATGGACTTCTTCATCATGGAGCCCAATCAAAGCAACATTGTGCTTGGAAGGAACTTCCTTCGAGCTATGAAAGGCTTCATTGATATTGGTAATGGGTTAATATTCTTATGCGGGAAGACTAAAGGTAAGTACCTCTTTCCTAGGAAGAAGAAGAATGAGCTTATCGAAAATCAATTTGAAGGTTTTTATGATTCCGATGATCTTGGAGAGCTTTGATTCTTCCTTTGCCTTATGCCTAGCTTAAAGGTGTAAAAGAAAGCGCTTGTTGGGAGGCAACCCAATATGTTTTTACTTCTGTTTTTAGTGGTCTTGATGATTGTTACTACTGTAGCAACATCATTGTATCTTTATTTTTCAAGCTTTTTTGCCAAGTATAGCCTCATATGACAAGGGAAGTGACAGTTGTGACATGCTGTCCAGAAAACAGATCCTGTCCTCGTGACGGGAAAAATCATAGTAAATCACCAGTTCATCTTTTTGAGCTGAATTTTTTACACAGTGTGCTCTATACAATCATGAAACTTTCGTATGTTCTGAGTTTTTTATTCGAGTTTCAGAAGTACGCCTAAAAAATTCTTTACGACCTGTTGTTCTGTTTTTCACAAATTCTGCCACGTTTTGTGTCTCCTAACTTTTGCAAACCTTAAGCTTGCTTTTTCTTTGCAAAAAACTTTTGGAAATCTTGAGAAACAGTAGCTCTTCAAGAATATCTTTATAGCCAGTGGGAAAAATATATTTATTAAGGGTACTAACCTCTCTAATCAGCTTATGATGAGTTGTGTATGAAGGGAGTTTTCAAGTGTGCGATGGAAGATGATGAAAGAAGATTCGGGAGTGTCAAGCGCTCAAGCTTGGGGATGCCCCCATTCATCCCCAACAAATATTCAAGGAGACTCAAGCGTCTAAGCTTGGGGATGCCCCCGTGCATACCCTTCTCCATCAACAATCATCAGTTCGTCCTTTGTCTCACTATATTTTTATCACTTCATGTGTTATGTGCTATGCTTGGAGCGTCTCGCTCTTAGGTTTTATTTTTAGTTTTCTTTAGCTTTGCTTTCTGTTCATAACAAGTTAGATCCCATCTTACTTTGTGTGGGAGAGAAACACGCTCCACTTTCAAAATCTAGAACACATCATAGGATTCTTTGTCAGATCCCTCTGTTAGGTATGTGCTAGGGTTAGCTAGTACCTTTGCATCATGCAAAAGTTTCAAAAGAAACCTTAAAAATCAAATTCAAAATCCAAATGGGAGAAGGAACACCCCCCAGATGAATTAATTCAAAAGGCCAGATAAAAATATTTTCCAAAAATTCATGTTAGAGTTTTGAAAAGTCTTATAAATGAGTGTGATCACATATCAAGTGATGTGGGACCCATCCCATGCTCATAGATTTTTCAAATATTCAAACAGTACCTTGGAAATAAAGAAATCCCCCTATTTGATTTAAAATTCAAATCATTTGAATTTTAAAAATGTTGAAACTTCATAAGTGGTTAGTCTATATTATTATGAGGCCACATAAAAGTTTTCAGCATTTAATAAAATGGTTTGGTATTTGTTTATCAGAGCCAAAACAAATTACAGAAAAGAAAGGAAAGATTAAACAGAAAATAAATCAGAAAAACCTTACCTGTCGCCTGAGCGAAGCCAGCCCACCCCAGCCCAACCGGCCCACAAGGGCAGGGAGGTCTTCTTCCACCTCCCGCGCTCCCAAGCTGCTCGGTGGAATGCCAGCGAGCGAGCCGAGGACGACACGTCGCCGCCGTGTGCTTCCAGGCCACCCCGTGCCCTCTTCTCGCACCTGGAGCCTCCCTGGAGCAAGCCGCATCCATTCCCCCCCTCCTCATCGTCTTCCTCCTCCTCCCGCACCCAATCCGTCGCCGCCCGAAGCCTCACCGGAGCGCACCGCCGTGGACGACGTGGCCACCGTGCCCTAGAGCTCAAGCCAGCAAGTCCATCGTACTCCTCGTCCCCGACTTCGTCTTCAAGCAGAAGGAATCGAGCCCGGAGCCAGTGTAGACGTCGAGTTCCTCCTCGAGCTCCCGCCGGCCGCCGTGGAGCAAGTCGTCGAATCCGCCGCCGTTGAACTACCCC
Organism: Bromus sterilis; assembly: GCA_950022295.1. Taxonomy (NCBI): domain Eukaryota; kingdom Viridiplantae; phylum Streptophyta; class Magnoliopsida; order Poales; family Poaceae; genus Bromus; species Bromus sterilis. Next base: position 335,734,039 of record OX465596.1, on the reverse strand, counting down.
AGCCTTCTCCACCACCTCGACTGCGTTCAGGGTGAGCTTGCGCGTGAGAACCCCCTGTTTTCCCCTTCGTTTGCTCGTCCTAGCCGAATCCACCATGGAAGCCGTAGCTCGTCGCCGCCATGGATGAGCTCGAGGTCGCCCCGGTGCCCCTTCGACTCGTCCAGAGCGTGCGTTTAACCCCTGGTCATGCCAGCTTTCGAACGCAAGTGAAATCAGCTCGATCCGTGCTTCCTAGCGTCAACTACGACCTCGTCGCCGTACTGCTTCCGCCGGAGACGTCGCCGTCGTCGTTCCCGACCACCCCGAGGACCCCCGTCGCCTCCAGAGGATGCGCGAGACGCTTCTACGCCGATTGGTGCCCTCCCCGTGCTCTCCCGTGGCCGGAATCGATCTCCCCGTGCAGCGCCGCCGTGGCCAGGTCGCCGGCGACTAGCCGCCGGCAGGCCTGACGTGGCCGTGGTGGTTAACCACTAAACCCACCCCCAGAGTCGCTTACAGGTGGGCCCAGAACCCCCCTAATCCCCCTGTTGACTTAATCAACACGGGATTAAACCTGTGTCACTGACCAGTGGGACCCCCTAGTCAGTTTGACTGGTCAAACCCCCCTGCTGACGCAATAATTCAAAAATGATTAAAAAGAAATCCAGAAATTCCAGAATTTACCCCAAACTTTGGAAATTCATAGAAAATTCATATTAACTCCAAATTGGACAAATAATATATGAAAAATGATCAGGAGAAAATTATCTTTCCAAATATGCAACTTTCAACTCTGTTTGAGTTGATCTTAAAATGGAACCAGTAGCATATGTCATTTGCTTTATTTGAATTTAATTCAAATTCAAACTAAATGATTTTGCCACTTGGACCTTGGATTTATGTTGCAAATCAACCACACTTCAGAGGCATATCATACACATTGAAGTTAATTCAAATTGATCAAACTATATCATATATAACTTGATTAAGGTTGAATTCAAATGTGGAATTTGAATTTGCATTTTAAAAATGCAATATATTCCACTTAAATGGAATTGCCTCACACATCAAACTTGTACTTCAAGATTAAACATTCTATCATGTGCTTGAGCATTGCATTCATATTGATTGTTACTTGTACTTGCTTGTCGAGTAGAGGTTGAACCGGAGCAAGAGGTCACCCCCTTCGCTGAAGATCCAGAGCCCGAATCTCGTCAGCAAGGCAAGCAAAACCCCTTGATCATGTCGATAAAATCCCACTTCCCTCTCATGTCTCGCTTATGCATTGTATAGGATGATCACCGTGTTACGTTTCTACCGCATAGATGAACCCATTCCTTTGCATGACCTATCTTTTGTCACAGTAGTAAGCAAACCATAATCCTAGCAAATGTAGGAGTTGAATGATATCATGTGGCCCCTGCAAATGTTATCGCTTATTGCATGCTTAGTATGATACCATGTTGTTACTGTGATGTGAGTCGGGATGGTAGTGATCATGTGTTGATGGTAGAAAAGTGTTGGTGAATCGAACCTAATACAAGGTGAACGATGAGAGGCTGTGTAGGAGTACACGGTGGGTTGTCTCGTTGAACACCGCCCTAAGTCCGAGTTCTTGTGTGGTGATCCAAGATGAAGAGTACAACCACACATTGGGCTCACTGACCCCTCTCGACTTATTAACTCATCCCTTTCGATGTCCAGATGTCGCAGTAGTTCGGAGTTCTGGTAGGCTTGTGGCTTGAATGCTAAGTGAGAGAACGGCTCATCCGAGACCGGCTTATGCATCACGCACACATCGCTTGGGTCCACTTCGGTAAACCGGCCGGGTTCACGATAGTGGTAGCCACCCAAGTAGGCGGCTTTCTTGGACTAGATAGGCTATGAGGTAACAGTTGTGGTGAGCATCCTCGCTGGCACCCCTTGAATGGTGTCGAGATCAAAGGCGGTAAATGATGATCATGTGTGTGTAGCGGTACACCCTTGCAAGGTTAACAAAACTATTCGAATAGCCGCGTCCGCGGTTATGGACTGCTTGGAAAGCTTAGCTTGATTATTAGATAACTTGAACCGGATACTTCTAAAACACACCAAGATAAGTGTGAGTGCTATGGCGTGCCTCCTCGTGGGGAAGTCGAGGAAGGCACCATAGTGGTGTATTGGTTGGTGAAAGTAGTGGACTCGTGTACGCTTCTTACCTCAAAGTCTGGTACTCGTAGTTCAGGATTAGCCAAGTCAAAGCTGGCATTTCTGCAAGTGAACCCCACCTCCCTTTACCTTGATACATGTGCATGAGTAGTATAGTTCCTACGTAAGTCTTGCTGAGTACGACTTTGTACTCACGTTTGCTTAATATATGTTTTAGATGACGCCACTGACCCCGAAGGTGGCTTCTTCATCGAGCTGGACGACTGAAGTTAAGCTAGTCTAGTCCCAGTCAGCAGACTGGTTCCCTCGTGGAGGGCTTTATGTTTGAATAAGGCTTCTTAAGCCAATTTGTTAAACTTGTCTGTACTCAGACATAATTTGCTTCCGTTCTGTGTTGTAATGTTGGATCACTCGTAAGTGATCTCTGTGTGTACTCTATAAGAGTTATAAATAAAATGTACACTTTGTAGAGAATTGCAATGGTACCTACTGTTCATACAAGGCATGTGTGCTGCGTGTATGTTTATAACATGCATGTCTTTGTATGGGTTTTCGAGACCTTAGTTGTGTTCTGGCTGGCGGTCTTTTATACACCAAGTGGCCCTTAGATGTGCGCAGCTTGGGGCATCGCGATGCGATTGCTTGAGACTCTGTCTCGTGCACACTTTGTGGTATGATCGAGCCCGCCCTAGACCCCGACTAAGTGATCGGGCTGGAGTAAGTCTATGTAAGAGTTTTGAGATAGTCGATAATATGGTTGAGGCGACTTGTCTTTGAATATGGGAGTTCACCACCCATATCAGTAGACTTGTGTGCGTACGATGAGGACCCATTACAGTTGATCATCCGGCCTGGATGGGATGCCCCTCACGTCCGATGCTTTCCGAGAATGTTCAGTGCTTGGCCTTGTCTGCTTAGACAAGTGGGTGCGGTTCTCGGCTCTCCATATGACTATGTCTTAACTGTACTTGCATACGCTAACCCCGGGTCCCGACAGACTTGGTATCAGAGCAGGACTGACTGTAGGACTAGTAGCCTTGGCCGAAGTTGAGTCTAGCTTGCTATAGTTATATAGTTACTCTGGGTATATAAGGGAACAACGTAAGGCTTCATTTTTCTCCTTACCCCCTTCGTTCTGAGTTCTGAGTCACCCTCATCTTGTTCTACGGGAAGACAGGACTAGGCTCTCCTCTGTCTGATTAGCATATCTCGTTGATTGCTTCCTTATAGCCGTAGGAAAGTTGTGTCCAGGTTTTCCTAGCATTTTTGTAATGCTGATTTCTTACATCGTATTATGTAAGTGCTGTTTTGCATGATTGAAAGAAATTGTCATTTCTTACAATTACAGCCGTTATGCTGTCCGAGTCATTCCAGGTTTATCTCATAATCTGATGCATTTGCAAACTCTTGCTTTCTGTTTCAGATGGCAAATCTTCCCCCTCGGCAGATTGTTCGTTTGACCAGGTGCCTCGGTGTGCGTGGCCATCCCGCCACGTTGATCGAGATGATGTCCTACGTGGGATATCGATGGTACCCTGAGTACACCATCGAGGAGCAGTTCCACGACTTCAACCAGACGCAGTTTCACTGCATTGTCCGGATCTACCCACACCACGTTGGAGTCACCCAGCCTATCCACTTTGGACATGGCATCGGCGTTACCGAGAACATGGCTGTGCAGGATGCTGCATACTCATGTATCACACTGCTGAGAGAGGAGCACACCCTACTGAGAGAGACTTCTTTCCGCTATATCCCAGCTGCACTTCCAGGAGAAGAGGGATATTACACCGGACTCTACTCAGACCACTCCGCAGAGGATCCAGCACTTCAGGTGACTGCTAGGTTTGCTAGTGACCGAGACCGTGATGCACGTGCTCTCCGTTTTGAGCTCCACGCTACTCGTGTTCGTCTGTACCGAGCACTGACGCTCTTGGCACCCTTTGTGAGCGTGGGATCAGTGGAGTATGATGCGATCTATCCAGTGAGGACCCAGATGCCTTCTCGAGTTGCTTGGCCCGAGATTGGAGGAGTTTTTCCACCCCGTGGTCCTTTGCTTCCACCCTACACTGGACCTAGGCCCCGTCCTTGCCCAAATGGATATCAGGGTCCACAAGCCTCCGTGTTTTCCGATGGTCACCTCCAGCTACCGGGATACGCGGGTAACTTTTACGAGGATTACTATGGAGATGGAGATGAGTGAGACCGCCTGTGGTCTTACCTAGTGAGGATGTAGTAGTATCCTAGTATATTGTAAGCAAGGTGTCTAAGTTCCAGAGGCTTAGATAAATAATGTATAGGAAGTCAGAGTGCCTCCGAAGGATGTATCATCTTCATCACGTTTGTATTAGCTTGGTGCTTGTACTAAAACGATGTATGGTTTGTATGACAGCTTGTGAATATATGGCTTGTATGCTTTTATCACCATGTTGTCAAGATGATTACTTCCTTTACTCTGTAATCCTTCCAGTACTTCAATACCTTGATTAGACTCTTCAACTCAACTCTGTTTGACTTTGGATTTTTCACCTTCAGGATGTCTCAAGGAACACGTGGCCAGATTGGTCGTAACCAAGGTCGTGGTAACAACCAAGAGGAAGACAACCTTCCACCCCCACCCACGATGGCCCAAGTTCTGATGGAGGTCGAGAGGAATCGCCGTGACTCTCACCACCTGCTGGAAGTCATCGCACGCAACACCACTCAGCAGCGCAATGAGCTGGTGTCTCTGAACGACTTCATCCGGCTTCATCCCCCGGTTTTCCGTTACTCCACCGAACCCCTTGACGCCGATGACTGGCTTCGCAGCATCGAGAGGAAGCTCCAAGCCGGCCATGTCGCAGATGGCGACAAGGTCAATTATGCCACCTATCACCTTGAAGGTGCAGCAAGCTCTTGGTGGGAGAATTTTCTGAATATGCGCCCAGTTGGACCACCTGCATCTTGGGAGGAGTTCTGTACCTCTTTCCGCGAGCACCACATTCCCAAAGGTCTCATGGACCGCAAGCGTGATGAATTCTGTAACCTCACTCAAGGCAGAAGAACAGTTGACGAGTTTAGTCGTGAGTTCAACCGACTTGCTCGTTATGCAACTGAAGAAGTCTCCACCGACTCCAAGAAACAAGAGAGGTTCCGTCGTGGCCTCAATAGTGGACTCCGCCGCGAGCTCAATCTTCATGACTTTGCCACATTCCAGGTCCTTGTCAACAAGGCCATCAAGGCAGAGGACATGAACACCCCCAATGACTTTCGCAAACACCCTAGAGAGGAAGGTTCATCCAGCTCTGGTTCTCAGAAGCGCAAGATCTGGATTCCCAATAGCATGTTCCGCCAGAACAACCCACCGAGGCCATCCTATACGGCGCCTCGTCCACCCACCCAGTTCCACCCAGCTCCACCAAACCACCCAGCTCCACGCACTGTTTTCGGAGCTTGCTACAAGTGTGGTCAGGCAGGCCACTACTCTCGCGAGTGCCCCCAGAACCAAGTCCAGCACCAGAATGCTCCACCACGTGCCGGAGGCAACAACAACAACAATGGTCGTGGCAAGCCACCCCAGAAAGTCTACACCGCCAAACCCGCTCCTCCCGCCAATCATGGACGTCTGAACCAGATTGCCGCCGAAGAGACTGACGACACCACTGACGTCATTCTTGGTACGCTCCCAGTCAATTTTGTTCCTACTTCCGTTCTTTTCGACCCAGGAGCATCTCATTCATTCATGTCGGAAAGTTATGCACTTCGTCATGAGTTGCCCTTTGTTGAATTGTCCACCCCAATGATTATTCAAACTCCAGGGTCAAGATGGCAAACTAATAGAGTGAGCCATGGTAATCAAATTGCAATTGAGGGTTTAGTATTCCTTGCTTCACTCATAGCCCTCAAGTCTTCAGACATTGAGGTCATCCTTGGCATGGATTGGCTATCAAGACAGAATGCCTATCTGGATTGCAAAGGCAAATCCGTGAAACTCACCCACCCTTCAGGCAAAACCGTTAACTATACCTCACCCAGAACAAGAACCCAAGTGCATTCCTTGAATGTACTTCCCCTTCCCGAACTTGAAGATATTCCGGTGGTTCGTGACTTCCCGGATGTCTTTCCTGAAGAGCTGCCGGGCATGCCACCCGACAGATGTGTAGAGTTTATAGTGGATCTTGTTCCAGGAACCGCACCAATTTCCAAACGCCCATACAAAATGGCCCCACATGAGTTAGCTGAGCTAAAAACCCAACTTGATGCTTCGTTGGCAAAAGGCTTCATCCGCCCTAGCTCATCGCCATGGGGTTGCCCCGTTCTGTTCGTAAAGAAGAAAGATGGAACAGAAAGGATGTGCGTAGACTATCGCCCGCTAAATTTAGCGACGATAAAGAACAAATACCCACTGCCCAGGATCAATGATCTTTATGATCAACTTGCAGGATCCGCTGTCTTCTCAAAGATGGATTTGAGATTAGGTTATCATCAGATCCGAATTCGAAACGAGGACATTCCCAAAACGGCTTTTACTACTCGTTATGGTCTTTACGAGTACACCGTCATGTCCTTTGGTTTAACCAATGCCCCCGCCACATTCTCACGCTTGATGAATTCGATCTTCATGGAGTACCTAGATAAATTTGTTGTAGTTTATCTTGATGATATTCTCATCTACTCGAAGAACGAAGGAGATCATGCTGAACACTTAAGGCTGGTATTGATGAAACTTAGAGAGCATCGCCTGTATGCTAAATTTTCCAAGTGTGAATTCTGGCTACCAGAAGTGACCTACTTAGGCCACGTGATTTCTGCAAAAGGCATTGCTGTGAATCCCGAGAGAGTTCAGGCCGTCCTTGACTGGACTCCACCTGAATCGGTTAAGCAAGTTAGAAGTTTTCTTGGCCTAGCCAGCTATTGCCGTCGCTTCGTCGAGAACTTTTCTAAAGTTGCAAAGCCTCTAACTGAGCTCCTCAAGAAAGATAAGAAATTCTTATGGACTCCCAAGTGCGAGGAAAGCTTCCAGGAGCTAAAAAGAAGATTGACTTCCGCACCCGTACTTGCACCTCCAGACACCAAAAGGGATTTCGAGATCTATTGTGACGCATCACGGCAAGGGTTAGGATGCATACTTCTGCAAGATCGACATGTGGTAGCTTATGCTTCACGCCAGTTGCGGCCACATGAAGAGAATTATCCTACCCATGACCTTGAACTCGCTGCCGTAGTTCATGCTCTAGCAACTTGGCGACATTACCTCCTTGGTAATCGTTGTGAGATTTATTCCGACCACCAAAGCCTCAAATATATTTTCACCCAGCCAGATCTTAATCTCAGGCAAAGACGCTGGATTGAGTTGATAAAAGATTACGACGTAGCAATTTCTTACACCCCAGGCAAAGCCAATGTCATGGCTGATGCACTAAGTCGTAAGTCGTACTGTAACAACCTCATGTTACAGCAGTATCAACCACTTCTTCATGAGGACTTTCGCAAGCTCAACCTTGAAATTGTTCCTCATGGCTATCTTTCTACCTTGGTGGCGAAACCAAATCTTGAGGATCAAATCATAGTTGCCCAAAGGCGTGCACGAGGTGTTCGTCGGATCAAGGAGAACATTGCTAGCGGAGTTGCTAAATGTTTCTCCACAGATAGTAAAGGAACGGTATTCTTTGAAAATCGTTTAGTAGTACCTAAGAATAAGGAACTAAGGCAACTCATCCTCAAAGAAGCCCATGACACACCCCTCTCAATTCATCCCGGTAGCACGAAAATGTACCGAGATCTACGCCAGAGATTTTGGTGGACTAGGATGAAGAGAGACATTGCTCAATTTGTTGCCGAATGTGATGTTTGTCGTCGCATTAAGGCAGAACATCAAAGACCTGCTGGTACACTTCAACCTTTGTCTATTCCCGAGTGGAAATGGGACAAAGTCGGTATGGACTTCATCACCGGCTTTCCAAAAACCCAGAAAGGAAACAATGCCATCTTCGTTGTCATAGATAGGCTTTCCAAAGTTGCTCACTTCCTTCCGGTTCGCGAGTCTATAACTGCTAGTCAGTTAGCGGACTTGTACATCTCCAGAATTGTATCACTTCACGGTGTTCCGTTGGAAATCAATTCTGATCGCGGTAGCCTTTTCACCTCTAGATTTTGGGGAAGCTTCCAACGTGCTCTGGGAACTCATCTCTCCTTTAGTACGGCTTTCCATCCTCAGTCTAGCGGTCAAGTCGAAAGGGTTAACCAAATTCTTGAAGACATGCTCAGAGCTTGTGTTATCTCATTCGGGAAGAATTGGGAGAATTCTCTTCCATATGCCGAATTTGCTTATAACAATAGTTTTCAATCTAGTCTGAACATGGCTCCTTTTGAACTCCTTTATGGACGACGATGTCGAACACCACTAAACTGGTCTGAAACCGGTGAAAGACAATTCTTTGGACCGGATATGATCAAGGAAGCAGAAGAGCAAGTTCGCATTGTTCGTGATCAATTGAAAGCAGCCCAGTCTCGTCAGAAAAGCTACTATGATCGTCATCATAGGCAAGAGAGCTACAATCTGGATGAGAAGGCTTACCTTCGGGTTACTCCTCTGAAGGGAACCCAACGTTTCGGTATCAAAGGCAAGTTGGCCCCACGTTACATCGGACCTTTCCGCATTATTGCTAAACGTGGAGAAGTTGCCTACCAACTTGAACTACCCCCGCACCTTTCCCGAGTACACGATGTATTCCATGTGTCCCAACTCAGGCGTTGCTTCAAGGACCCCATCCGCGAAGTCGACCATGAAACGCTTGATCTCCAAGATGACCTTTCTTATCGAGAATACCCCGTTCGTATTCTTGATTCAGCAGAGCGTGTCACTCGTCGTCAGAAGATTAGGTTTCTGAAAGTGCAATGGTCACACCACTCTGAAAGAGAAGCCACGTGGGAGAGAGAAGACCGTCTCAGTGCCGAGTACCCCACTTTCCTCCCGCAGACTTCTGAATCTCGGGACGAGATTCTTTTGAGTGGGGGCGAGTTGTCAGATCCCTCTGTTAGGTATGTGCTAGGGTTAGCTAGTACCTTTGCATCATGCAAAAGTTTCAAAAGAAACCTTAAAAATCAAATTCAAAATCCAAATGGGAGAAGGAACACCCCCCAGATGAATTAATTCAAAAGGCCAGATAAAAATATTTTCCAAAAATTCATGTTAGAGTTTTGAAAAGTCTTATAAATGAGTGTGATCACATATCAAGTGATGTGGGACCCATCCCATGCTCATAGATTTTTCAAATATTCAAACAGTACCTTGGAAATAAAGAAATCCCCCTATTTGATTTAAAATTCAAATCATTTGAATTTTAAAAATGTTGAAACTTCATAAGTGGTTAGTCTATATTATTATGAGGCCACATAAAAGTTTTCAGCATTTAATAAAATGGTTTGGTATTTGTTTATCAGAGCCAAAACAAATTACAGAAAAGAAAGGAAAGATTAAACAGAAAAGAAATCAGAAAAACCTTACCTGTCGCCTGAGCGAAGCCAGCCCACCCCAGCCCAACCGGCCCACAAGGGCAGGGAGGTCTTCTTCCACCTCCCGCGCTCCCAAGCTGCTCGGTGGAATGCCACCGAGCGAGCCGAGGACGACACGTCGCCGCCGTGTGCTTCCAGGCCACCCCGTGCCCTCTTCTCGCACCTGGAGCCTCCCTGGAGCAAGCCGCATCCATTCCCCCCCTCCTCATCGTCTTCCTCCTCCTCCCGCACCCAATCCGTCGCCGCCCGAAGCCTCACCGGAGCGCACCGCCGTGGACGACGTGGCCACCGTGCCCTAGAGCTCAAGCCAGCAAGTCCATCGTACTCCTCGTCCTCGACTTCGTCTTCAAGCAGAAGGAATCGAGCCCGGAGCCAGTGTAGACGTCGAGTTCCTCCTCGAGCTCCCGCCGGCCGCCGTGGAGCAAGTCGTCGAATCCGCCGCCGTTGAACTACCCCAGCCTTCTCCACCACCTCGACTGCGTTCAGGGTGAGCTTGCGCGTGAGAACCCCCTGTTTTCCCCTTCGTTTGCTCGTCCTAGCCGAATCCACCATGGAAGCCGTAGCTCGTCGCCGCCATGGATGAGCTCGAGGTCGCCCCTGTGCCCCTTCGACTCGTCCAGAGCGTGCGTTTAACCCCTGGTCATGCCAGCTTTCGAACGCAAGTGAAATCAGCTCGATCCGTGCTTCCTAGCGTCAACTACGACCTCGTCGCCGTACTGCTTCCGCCGGAGACGTCGCCGTCGTCGTTCCCGACCACCCCGAGGACCCCCGTCGCCTCCAGAGGATGCGCGAGACGCTTCTACGCCGATTGGTGCCCTCCCCGTGCTCTCCCGTGGCCGGAATCGATCTCCCCGTGCAGCGCCGCCGTGGCCAGGTCGCCGGCGACTAGCCGCCGGCAGGCCTGACGTGGCCGTGGTGGTTAACCACTAAACCCACCCCCAGAGTCGCTTACAGGTGGGCCCAGAACCCCCCTAATCCCCCTGTTGACTTAATCAACACGGGATTAAACCTGTGTCACTGACCAGTGGGACCCCCTAGTCAGTTTGACTGGTCAAACCCCCCTGCTGACGCAATAATTCAAAAATGATTAAAAAGAAATCCAGAAATTCCAGAATTTACCCCAAACTTTGGAAATTCATAGAAAATTCATATTAACTCCAAATTGGACAAATAATATATGAAAAATGATCAGGAGAAAATTATCTTTCCAAATATGCAACTTTCAACTCTGTTTGAGTTGATCTTAAAATGGAACCAGTAGCATATGTCATTTGCTTTATTTGAATTTAATTCAAATTCAAACTAAATGATTTTGCCACTTGGACCTTGGATTTATGTTGCAAATCAACCACACTTCAGAGGCATATCATACACATTGAAGTTAATTCAAATTGATCAAACTATATCATATATAACTTGATTAAGGTTGAATTCAAATGTGGAATTTGAATTTGCATTTTAAAAATGCAATATATTCCACTTAAATGGAATTGCCTCACACATCAAACTTGTACTTCAAGATTAAACATTCTATCATGTGCTTGAGCATTGCATTCATATTGATTGTTACTTGTACTTGCTTGTCGAGTAGAGGTTGAACCGGAGCAAGAGGTCACCCCCTTCGCTGAAGATCCAGAGCCCGAATCTCGTCAGCAAGGCAAGCAAAACCCCTTGATCATGTCGATAAAATCCCACTTCCCTCTCATGTCTCGCTTATGCATTGTATAGGATGATCACCGTGTTACGTTTCTACCGCATAGATGAACCCATTCCTTTGCATGACCTATCTTTTGTCACAGTAGTAAGCAAACCATAATCCTAGCAAATGTAGGAGTTGAATGATATCATGTGGCCCCTGCAAATGTTATCGCTTATTGCATGCTTAGTATGATACCATGTTGTTACTGTGATGTGAGTCGGGATGGTAGTGATCATGTGTTGATGGTAGAAAAGTGTTGGTGAATCGAACCTAATACAAGGTGAACGATGAGAGGCTGTGTAGGAGTACACGGTGGGTTGTCTCGTTGAACACCGCCCTAAGTCCGAGTTCTTGTGTGGTGATCCAAGATGAAGAGTACAACCACACATTGGGCTCACTGACCCCTCTCGACTTATTAACTCATCCCTTTCGATGTCCAGATGTCGCAGTAGTTCGGAGTTCTGGTAGGCTTGTGGCTTGAATGCTAAGTGAGAGAACGGCTCATCCGAGACCGGCTTATGCATCACGCACACATCGCTTGGGTCCACTTCGGTAAACCGGCCGGGTTCACGATAGTGGTAGCCACCCAAGTAGGCGGCTTTCTTGGACTAGATAGGCTATGAGGTAACAGTTGTGGTGAGCATCCTCGCTGGCACCCCTTGAATGGTGTCGAGATCAAAGGCGGTAAATGATGATCATGTGTGTGTAGCGGTACACCCTTGCAAGGTTAACAAAACTATTCGAATAGCCGCGTCCGCGGTTATGGACTGCTTGGAAAGCTTAGCTTGATTATTAGATAACTTGAACCGGATACTTCTAAAACACACCAAGATAAGTGTGAGTGCTATGGCGTGCCTCCTCGTGGGGAAGTCGAGGAAGGCACCATAGTGGTGTATTGGTTGGTGAAAGTAGTGGACTCGTGTACGCTTCTTACCTCAAAGTCTGGTACTCGTAGTTCAGGATTAGCCAAGTCAAAGCTGGCATTTCTGCAAGTGAACCCCACCTCCCTTTACCTTGATACATGTGCATGAGTAGTATAGTTCCTACGTAAGTCTTGCTGAGTACGACTTTGTACTCACGTTTGCTTAATATATGTTTTAGATGACGCCACTGACCCCGAAGGTGGCTTCTTCATCGAGCTGGACGACTGAAGTTAAGCTAGTCTAGTCCCAGTCAGCAGACTGGTTCCCTCGTGGAGGGCTTTATGTTTGAATAAGGCTTCTTAAGCCAATTTGTTAAACTTGTCTGTACTCAGACATAATTTGCTTCCGTTCTGTGTTGTAATGTTGGATCACTCGTAAGTGATCTCTGTGTGTACTCTATAAGAGTTATAAATAAAATGTACACTTTGTAGAGAATTGCAATGGTACCTACTGTTCATACAAGGCATGTGTGCTGCGTGTATGTTTATAACATGCATGTCTTTGTATGGGTTTTCGAGACCTTAGTTGTGTTCTGGCTGGCGGTCTTTTATACACCAAGTGGCCCTTAGATGTGCGCAGCTTGGGGCATCGCGATGCGATTGCTTGAGACTCTGTCTCGTGCACACTTTGTGGTATGATCGAGCCCGCCCTAGACCCCGACTAAGTGATCGGGCTGGAGTAAGTCTATGTAAGAGTTTTGAGATAGTCGATAATATGGTTGAGGCGACTTGTCTTTGAATATGGGAGTTCACCACCCATATCAGTAGACTTGTGTGCGTACGATGAGGACCCATTACAGTTGATCATCCGGCCTGGATGGGATGCCCCTCACGTCCGATGCTTTCCGAGAATGTTCAGTGCTTGGCCTTGTCTGCTTAGACAAGTGGGTGCGGTTCTCGGCTCTCCATATGACTATGTCTTAACTGTACTTGCATACGCTAACCCCGGGTCCCGACATTCTTCATGCCTATCTTTTTGCTGTTGTGTGTTCTTTATCCTTTCGTAGCTACTGCCCTGTCTAGTTTTAGTCTTAGTTTGTCTTAGCAAGAGCCTTGGCTTTTGTTTAGTTTGTCGCTGGAACTCTCTTTAGTCTTCATGTTTATCTTGTTAAGAGAGTTGGTTGTTGCACTGAGTTATGTCTTGTTTTTGAGAAGTAGGTAATTGAGGTTGCTATTTAATTTCATTAGTAACTTGCAATAGTTTTGAGGTATTGATGTGGATAATGTTTGAACTTTTGGTGTCAAGAGCTCTAGCCTATTAGTGATAGGCGCCGTATTTTAGGCAATCCGTGTGTTATTTTCAAAAACCTACAAAACTAGTTGAGAACTCTAGCTACTAGATGGATCACTACTCTTCTGATGGGTCTAATATTAGAGTACACTCATGTACCATGAGTCGAGGATACGCAAGGATAACCAAACCCCCATACACTCCTCCTCGGGGTACTTGTCTCTTTGTGAACCTCCTTATTAGATTGAGAGTTACCGATAATAATTTCATGAGTTCTTCGGACTAATGTGAGTATTGAAAGTTGACACTTCCACCTCCTCATATTTTCTAGCCTCTCCTGTGCCATGCATTGCCTCCTTCTCACTCAGAGAGTTGGCGTCCATCTTCGCTGGTACATCCAAACACTTGGCATGATACACTCTGTCATCATAAACCTCCTTATATCTTTCCTCAAAACAACCACCATACCTACCTATCAAGGCATTTCCATAGCCTTTCCGAGATATATTGCCATGCAACATCCACCTCTTCATGACTTGATCTTCATGTCATACATGTTCCTGCTACACTGGCAGCGACATACATTGCACACATCATGATAGCTACATCTTATTTATGATTTGAGTACCTTGTAAAGTGTGAAAGATCTTCTATACCCTCTTGTAAATTAGAGTGTTGCCCTTAAGTGAGGAAAAGATCCCAAAGCGGATGACGGGGATCAACCCCGGCAAATCCCATGGTCAGGGACCTTGGGTTAGTCATAGAGAAGGCACAGGTTGGACGATACTCTTCGGCTAACAGGAGAAGCACTTCCTGCTCGATATTATTACGTGAGGGGGCGATTACAGTGAAGGCCAAGGCGAGTTCTCGCAAGGCTAGATGAGTAGATGCGTATTGGATTCATCTGGACGTCTCCCCTCCCAGCCTTTATATACTAGTCTAGGTCTCGGGGAGTCCGTACTAGGTTACAAAGATAGGTTCCTAGTTCTAGTCTTGCCTTGTACGCCAAGTTGCGCCTTCCATACTAGTCGCGGACTCCTACGTCGGTGCCTGGTTGGGCCAATCGTAGGCTTGTCGTAGCTTCCCGGCGGGCCTTCTATCTTCATACGCACCAGGTAGCCTTACATGCAGGAGTCGTGGGGTCACCCCCTCGTCAGTATCCCCCGAGTGCCTGGGTGACTCTAAGAGTCGCGCAGGGACTCAAATTCATCTGCGCTTTTTTATCTGTAGGCGCGACATCGCCACGGGTCGTTGGAAGTTTTGAGCCATGAAAATATCTGTTTCGAGGGATTGCTAAGCTGAAAGGGCCCAAGGAGTCGACTGGTCGAGCCTTGGTGAATTGTGCTAGTGACAAATACCACAGTAGCCCAATCAAGCTCACGTCCCTCGACATGAACTTTGAACGACCGGTGTCAAGCAAAGTCATGCCGCTGCAGGTCTTAGAGGATCAATTGCTGCCAGTCTAAGCACATAGCCTAAGCGCGTCCGCTCGACTCTTTCTATCATGCGAGCGCATGGAAAAGGTCGGGAGTGAAATCGCTCTGCGGCAAGTCCTTGCCCGGCCGTTCTGCGCAGCGGGGTCTTACCTACACGCTAAGCTTGCGTGGCATCTGGGTACAGTGTGTCGTAGCCCAGGCATAATTGTTTTTGTAGAGGCACGGAGCCTGGTTAGCGATGCACCCACTTGGAATAAACAATTAAGTGAGCTGTTTAGTCGTCACTCGCGGAGTTTTTTTAGTGAACTCAGGCGAGGAAAATAAGAAAGCGCCCACTCGGAATGTCGTCGAGTGCGTGAGTAAGTCATGTTTGCTGAATTGCTAAGTCTTTTTTGCGAGTAGTCACTTGAATACTTTACTGCTTTCGGGGTGAGGGAGCACCCGAGCTCTGAGAGTATGTTCTTTCTGCTGGTGCGAGTGATCACTCGAGCACATCTTTGCCTTCTGGGTGAGGGAGCACCCGAACTCGAATAAAGATACTCCCGATGGGAGTAAGAATTTTTAAAGTCAGAAAATTTGGATGGATAGATGGCTTTTGGAATATTTTGGTTTTTTCCAACTGCTTTCATCTTGATCCGTCCCTCTTGAGATGCCGTGCTAATGTGCATTGTCATGTTGTTTGATGACCTATGATGATGCTTGATTTTTTTGATCAGTCGCGTCTTCTGGACCGTCATAATGATGGTCTGGACGTCGTGCTACCTGTTGCCTGTTGGGTTTCCGAGGCTTGTATGGGAAACAGGCGAGATTTGACGCGTCCTGTAAATAATGCTGACCGTGTGAAGACATCTTTGCCTTGGAATTCATAACGCCCGGCCCGTTTGGTCTTTGATGCAATGATGGCGTCGCCCGAGCTTCCGCGTGTTTTTCCTGGTTTGCCCTTGGTCTGCGCTATAAATACTTCCTGTGGTTGCCCGTCCTTGGCATCCATTCTTCTCGTCTTTCCTTTCTGCTTCTTCTTCATATGGCGCCCAAGCGTGGTAGTGGTGTGGCTGGGCGAGGCCGTGGCCGCCGTGGTCGTGGTGGCCGCACACCTCGTTCTTCGCGCGGTGGACGTCATGGTACCGCGTTGGTGCATTCTTCTTCTTCCTCCATGGAAGAGGGTTTTTGGCGCTATGATTTTCTTTTGCGTGTTCTTAGACGGAATGCTGCCCGGATTCCTCTTCCATTCTCATTTGCCTCCATTGCTTCTGAGCGTAACTTGAGGGGCTTCCGGCTCCGTCTTCATGGATGCGCTCGTTCTTCTTCTTGGGTGGAGCTGGAAATTGATAATTCCTCCTTGATCTTCCTTGGGCCTGGCTGGAGGGCATTTTCTCGTCAGTTGAATCTGCGCGGCGGAGATAGCCTTTGCTGTTGTTTTGACGGCGAAGATACTGTTATTATCCGTGCATTTGATGCTGGTGGCAACCGTCTGGATCCATACTGTGAATAAACAAGCAGCAGCGATTCCGATGGCTCGAGTGGTGGCTCGCTTGATTCTCCTGTGTCTCCGTCTTCGGCTGATCCCTCGGGTGATGGTGTTTGCTCTTCTAGTTCTAAGGATGAACTGGACGTCAAGCCAGTCGTCAAGCGGCAGCGGCAGTAGGGGAGGCACCTTGTAGAACTGGAGGACGGTGACCTTCTTCTTCACGGGCTGGGTTGCTACTTTGTCTTTGGTGATGCCCGTCGTGTTGTGGCACGAAAGTGCCAATTATCTCAGCATGAGCACACATGTAGAAGTTGAATGTAGCATGTCTTGTAGTTCCCTAGGTCGTTCTGTAGAGGCAACTGTCGTTTCGATTTCTTTGTAATGAAATGACTGTCTTCGGCTTATTTTGTAGCGGAAAATGTCTTTGACTCCTTTGTAATGAAGATGTCTTCGATTCCTTTGTAATGAAATGTCTTCGACTCCTTTGTAATGAAATGTCTTCGGCTCCTTTGTAATGAAAAAGTCTTCGGCTCCTTTGTAATGAAAAAGTCTACTCGGGTGCGCGCCAGCGCTCCTGATGGGAGTAGCCCCCGAGGCTACGTTTGATTTTCAGAGTCAAGCGTAGGCTTTATGAATTTTTTGTCTTGCTGGTTTGTAGCTATTTTTGAATTTTTCCAAGTTTGGATCGGGTGCGCGTCAGCGCTCCCGATGGGAGTAGCCCCTGAGTCTTTAGGTGATCGCTTGCGATCGGGTGAAGACTAAAGAACCGTGCACTTTTTGATGCACCTTTCTTGGCCTGAGCTTTTGTTGTTGTCGAGAGTCTTGCGTTCTGGCCTCCTGATGGTTGTAGATCGTCGCGTTTTTTAGCGAGGATAACGTCTTTTGGGGGAAGTTTATGCTCGAGCCCCCGAGTAAAAGTCGCGTGAGCGAAGATAGCGTCTCTCAAGGGGAGTTTAGACTTGAGCCCCCGAGTGCTTTTAAGTAAATGTCGCGTGAGCGAAAATAGCGTCTCTCGAGGGGAGTTTGGACTCGAGCCCCCGAGTGCTTTTAAGTAAATGTCGCGTGAGAGAAGATAGCGTCTCTCGGGGGGAGTTTGGACTCGAGCCCCCGAGTGCTTTTAAGTAAATGTTGCGTGAGCAAAGATAGCGTCTCTCGGGGGGATTTTGGACTCGAGCCCCCGAGTGCTTTTAAGTAGATGTCGCGTGAGCGAAGATAGCGTCTCTCGGGGGGAGTTTGGACTCGAGCCCCCGAGTGCTTTTAAGTAAATTTCGCATGAGCGAAGATAGCGTCTCTCGGGGGGAGTTTGGAGTCGAGCCCCCGAGTTCTTTTAAGTAAATGTCGCATGAGAGAAGATAGCGTTTCTCGGGGGCAGTTTGGACTCGAGCCCCCCGAGTGCTTTTAAGTAGATGTCGCATGAGCGAAGATAGCGTCTCTCGGGGGGAGTTTGGACTCGAGCCCCCGAGTGCTTTTAAGTAGATGTCGCATGAGCGAAGATAGCGTCTCTCGGGGGGATTCTGGGCTCGAGCCCTCGAGTGCTTTTGAGTAAGATGCTTTGGGAAACATTATTTTATTCCTTCGAATTTTACATGAGTTGCCGATCGGTGCTGCTACCGATGTCTCTGATAATTCCTAGAGGACTATGGGTAGAACAGGCGTAGGTTAGCTACGTTCCATGGATTTCCCACGTCCTCATTGGTCTTCGGATTCTGCAATCTGTATGCTCCTCCTCCTATGACTTCCGAGATGATGAACGGTCCTTCCCATTGTGGGGCAAGTTTGTGCACTTTTTTCTGTATTAGCCGTAGCACAAGGTCTCCTTTGTTGAACGTTCTGGTCCGGAGGCGACTGCTTTGATATGTGCGTAGTTTGTCCCGGTATCCTTCAGATCTTGTGATGGCTGTGTCCCGTGCTTCGTCTGCTACGTCTTTGTCGTTCTGCAGCGCTTCTTCTGCCTCTTCCTCTTCGTACCCTGAGATTCTGGGTGCTCCGAATTTTAAGTCGTGCGGCAGTACTGCTTCTTCCCCCTATACCAAGAATAAGGGTGTATACTGGGTTGAGCTGTTTGGAGTGGTGCGCGGGCTCCACAGAACTGCGGGGAGTTCCTCTACCCAGTTGCCTGCGGCTTGTTCTAGTGGTTATAGGAGTCGCTTCTTTATTCCTCCGCATACTAGCCTGTTTGCTTTCTCCACTTGGCCATTGGACTGTGGGTGTGCGACTGACAGAAGTTTTGGAATTCTGCTGCTGTGAAGTTTGTGCCATTGTCTGTGATGATGTTGTGTGGTACTCCGAATCTGAAGATGATTGATTTGATGAAGTTGACTGCCGTGAGGGCTGTTGAGCTGGTGATTGGTACTGCCTCGATCCATTTGGTGAACTTTTCGACTGGGCCAGCAGGTGTGTTCTTCCTCCTTTTGAGGATTTCTTGAGTGGGCCTACCATGTCGAGTCCCCATGTGGCGAATGTCCATGACAACGGTATGGTTTTGAGTTCCGATGTTGGGGCATGTGGCGTGCTGGCGAATTTTTGGCAGGCGATGCAACGCCGTACGATGTCCTCTGCATTTCTCATGGCGGTCGGCCAGTATAATCCTGCCCGAAAGGATTTTGCCACGAGTTCTCGGCTGCCCATGATGCCTGCAGGTGCCTTCGTGAATCTCGAGTAGTAGGGCTTTGCCGTCTTCTTCGTCTATACACTTTTGGAGGACCTGAGAGATGATGCGCTTGTAGAGCTTTCTGTTTATTACTGTGAACGCTTTAGATCGTCGACTGATGCATTGGGCTTCTGCGATGTCTTTTGGTAGGGTGCCTTCGACTAGGAATCGAAGGAAAGGTCTTGCCCAGTCCGGGTCTTCGAGTGCTTCTGGTTCTTCGGCTTCAATTGCTTGGTTGTTTGTGCCATCAGCTGCGCTCGTTGCTGCCACCTGTGCTGGCTCATTTGTGTCGTCTTCCTCTACGACTATCTTGGGTTCCGATGGCTTTGCTTTTCTTGATCTTTGGTTGACGCTCTCAAGGAAAACGCCTGGTGGTATTGGTCCTCGAGTCGATCCGATGTTCGCGAGTTCGTCGGCTTCTGTATTATTTGCTCTGGGGATGTAGTTGAGTTCACAGCCGTCGAATCCTCCCTCTAGTGTGTTATAGACCTTCTGGTAGGCTGCCATGTTGTCTGCGACTGCGTTAAAGTCTCTCATCGCCTGCTGGACGACGAGGTTGGAGTCGCCATAGATCGAGAGGCGAGTGGCACCGCATGTTTTTGCCATGCGCATGCCGTGAATTAGTGCCTCGTATTCTGCTTCGTTGTTGGAGGCATTGCTGAAGTTGACCTGGAGGATGTATTTGAACTTTGTTCCTTTTGGGGGAGACTAGGACGACGCCTACTCCGGCTCCTTGCTGTCTTTTAGATCCGTCGAAATACATCGTCCATGAGTTGGATAGGTCTGGGGGACCTGGTGTTTGGACTTCTTCCCACTCGACCAGGAAGTCTGGGAGTACTTGGGCTTTGATTGCTGTCGGGTGTTTGAACTACAGGTCTCGCGGGCTGAGCTGCATGTTCCACTCGGCGACTCGACCGGTCGCTCCGGGATTGTTGAGGATGTCCGCGAGTGGTGCACTGCTCACGATTGTGATGGAGTGTTCGTCGAAGTAGTGCGATACTTTCCTGGAGGTCATGATAATGGCGAGCAGGAGCTTCTGGTAGTGTGGGTACCGCTGTTGTGGCTTCGTGAGTAGCGTGCTGAGGTAGTATATTAGTCTTTGTATGCTCTAGATTTTTCCTTCTTCTTCACGCTCGACGACAAGCACTGTGCTCACGACACTGCTGCGTGCTGCTATGTAGAGATACAACTTTTCCCTTTCTTTAGGCACCACCAAGATTGGTGGGGTTGAGAGGGTCTTATTTAAGTTTGCGAATGCATTGCTGGCTTCCTCGGTGTACTCAAATTTTTCTCCTTTTCTCAGCAGTTTGTAGAACGGTAAGGTCCTTTCGCCTAACCTGCTGATGAAGCAGCTCAATGCCGCGAGCTTTCCTGTGAGCTGTTGTACTTCTCTGATGTTGGTTGGCCTTTGCATCTTGGCGATTACTTGAACCTTTTCGGGGTTTGCTTCGATTCCTCGGGAAGAAACCATGTACCCGAGTAATTTTCCGGCTGGGACGCCGAACACGCATTTTTTGGGGTTGAGCTTGATCCTGTACTTGTTGAGGGCCGCGAATGTCTTGCGGAGGTCGTCGAGTAGCGTGTTTGCGCTGTAGGTTTTGATGACAATTTCGTCTACATAGACCTGGACGTTCCTGCCGATCTGGTCTCTCAAACATGCTTGCATCATCCGCCGGTACGTGGCTCCCGCGTTTTTGAGGCCAAATGGCATTGTTTGGTAGCAGAATACTCCGTAGGGGGTGATGAACGAGGTTTGCTCTTCGTCTTCTTCCTTCATCCTGATCCGATTGTATCCTGAGTATGCGTCGAGGAAGGATGTGACGCCCCAAAATCAACCCGTGTACAGTAATCATACACGCAGGGTACACGGCTGAGATTAGGGTGCCACGGTTAGAATATCACAGCACAACACTAAACACAAAAGGATAAACAAATATGTTACAATATCAGGGATCACGAGGATCCGAATACATAAGTCATCCAAGCCATAATATCTGGGTACAGACATAGTTAGTCAAGTTTTGCCTTAAGAAGGCTAGCACAAATCACATCAGAGATACAGATCGAAAAGGCGAGGCCTCCTGCCTGGGATCCACCGAACTACTCCTGGTCAACGGGTAACTCGACGTCGTAGTAGTCGCCTCCGGGGTACTCCTGCTCCTGGGCTCCAACGTCGGCAGCAACGACCGATCAGGAAAAGCGAAAAAGGGAAATAAAGCAAAGGTGAGTATCTAGCATACCCGTGAGTCTTACGTCCGCTACTAAGCATTATGCATTGGATCAACGGAAAGAAGAGGCTTTATATAGTGGACTGCAAGATAGAAATCAGAATAAGGGTAAGAAGCTAGGCCTATCGAAGACTAGCCTCTTCCGACGATGCCTTGGAGCATGAGGTAAGAATCAGCCAACAGTTTATATAAAGCATAAAGTAACAATGCAGCAGAAGTTGCTGCAGTATTGTATAATAATAAGTTGTAATAATTAACAATGCCTCCGAGTTCCCTCCTCGACTCCCCTGCGAGGAAGCAAACCCGGAACCATACAGTTTAATAGTAATAGTTTGTAGTGTTAAGATCCAACTTCAGCATAAAGCGTCCTGTTACCGTGGACACGGCTATTCGAATAGATTAATCTTCCCTGCAGGGGTGCACTTGTGTTACACTACACGCACGGATCTCTTGGGTGGCGGGAACCTTGTTAGGGAATGCTCCACCGAGGCTATCCGACACTTCGTAGCCCATCTTTCAAACTCAACAGAGAGGCCATCCGCCGGTCTAAATCCTAAGTACGCCGGGCCTTGGACCCCAACCCGAACGTACTCCTGCACGGTGCGTGGCTGGCCGGTGAAGTTAAAGCAAATCCAATTAAGACACCACCGCGCGAGCAAATAAGACAACCCCACTTCCCGGCAATCAGCCCGCAATACTGATGACGTCTGAAGAGTCCTCGGACGACACTACGAAGCAGAGGAGCCCATAACTCGTAATTCCCACAGGTAGGTAGTGTGTACATGGCATATAGCCAACTCAAGACATCCACTGAACCATTAGTCATTTTATTAACTTGCGGGACAACCGTTATCGTTGCCTCGACTTAACTGACCCGCGGACAACGACAACAGTCAGGTCCACCAGTACATCGGTGCCTGCCCTGTCGTCCCACCAAGTCACTGCGGTTACCAACAAGGTGAACCGTCTCCTTACCTTGTCTCGCGTGTGCTCCTGGAGGAGCTCGACTTTCGTGGGTTGGTAACTCTCGCGAAACGATCAGGGGCCAAGCACACCAGTACACTGGTCGTACCCTCCCTGTCGTCCCGTCGCAATACCTCTCGCGGGCACCGTTGGGTCGCCCGACTTCTTACCTGAAGGACAACTGTTGCTCAGGTACCTAGAGCGGCTATACAGAGTCAGCAACGAGTGGAGTACAATGATTACTCCTTGATAGCTCACACTTGATGGTGGCTCGGCAGAGCCGAGCTAGGGGGCCTGAGGCGGTGTCTGCATTGTACCATACCTGTGCAGTTATAATATTTATATCCGCGTTCACTCCCCTGAGTGATCACGGCCGGCTATGTAATCCTAGCTAACAATGCGCAGGGCTCACTGCTGAATATAATATATATTTATATAGGCAGCATAGGATAAAGGAAGGTACATCAAGGGGCGACAAAAACAGGCTATGCAATTGAATATGTAAGCAACGTAGCAGCAGCAGTAACAATGCCTAGTGCAAGAAAAGTACGGAAAGATAGGTGATATCTGGGGAAGAGAATGGCTCTGCTTGCCTGGAAGCTCGACGGTAGGGGTAGGGTCGTCGACGAAGTAGTCGTACTCAGCAGCGGTGTAGTCGACGGCAGCAGCGGGGTCTACCGAAGATTAAGGGGGGGGGAAGAAAACAGTTAATACACAGCAAGCATATACAAACAGATGCATGGCATGACAGATGAAATGTTAACGGTGTTCTAACGCAGTGCAATGCACGTTGCTCGGAGCGGGAATTCATCCGGGGATGAACGGCCAGCTCCGGGTGATTATCGGACAAGGTATCCGGAGGGGGGAGATATCCTGCCGGAGGTGTCGTGGACATCCGACACATGTGTGGGTGGTGTATCCGGGTTAGGCGATCTATTCCGAACAACTTTCGTGTTCGAAATAAATTCATCCGGGTACTTTAGCAGTACCGGACAATTTATCGGACTGTCGGTCCGGAGGGGGACGGTTCGATGTTCGTTGTGTTAGAGGGGTGTGATAGACATACAGATAGCGTATTCATATTCGTTATATTTTTCTGTTCATGTATAAAGTTTTTGAATCTGAGTTACGGTTTAAAAGATATTGAATTTCAAAGTTTAAATCAATTTAAATGATTTTTTGAATTTATTTTTATTACTATATCAACATTATCCAAAACATTATCCAAAACAGTGCCTGACATGTGGGACCCACATGTCAGTCTCTGTTTATTTATAAAACATTTTAATAAATCAGAAAAGCCTCTAGGCCCACTTGTCATAGACTCAACATTTTATAAAACCAATTTATTAAATAAAAACTCAGTGGGGCCCAGCTGTCATTGACTTACAGCTAAACAAACAGTTTTCATTAAGTTAAGGGCCTGGGCCCAGTAGTCAGTGACCTAGGGTTATTCCCTAATTAGACTAACATTGGGGGTTAGTTAGTCGCTATGGCCCGCATGTCATTGACAGGGGGGGGGAGGGTAGGGGTTTGTAGTTAATTAAATAACTGACTGGGCGGGCTCATTGGTCAGAGAGAGGAGGGCCTCCCCGGCGGCGGTGCTCCGGTGAACTCGCCGGTGTGCGCGATTTCGGGCCCCGTTTGCGGCCCCGTTTGGCCCTATGGGATCCTGGCGGCGAGCCGCGTCCACCCCATCAAGCGGAACGAGGCGAGGTGGCCGGAGCGGAGCTCTACGTCGACAATGGCGTAGACTACCGTCGGGCTCCAATGGTGAACTACGACACGCTACGAAATCGAGCTAACTACCGGTCCAAATCGAACACGCGCATCACGGGGATCCTACTGGTGCACTTGGCGCGGGCTGGGACGGACCAAGTCGACGGCTACGACGACGTGCCACGGCGGCCGGAGCAAGCGAATTGGGGGAAAAGGCAAAGGCCTTAGCGGACGGCCACGGACCGAAGGCGAACAACGAGAAGCTCACAGTGAACGTGTAGACGGTGGCAGCGGGCTCGACGGAGGTGCGAGGTGGCCGGAATTTGAAGTCGATCCCGGCGGCTGGAGGTAGACGACGACGGTGATTCCATTCGATGCAGTGGCTCCGGGGTTCTCCTCTTCTGCAGCGTGGTGGTGACGTCGATGGCGCGCACGATTGACACGGTGGTGTGGCTTGCCGTGGCGGTTGGACGCGTCTGCGCACGACGACGGCGACGGCGGGCTCGGGCAAATTTGCTCGGGCGAGAGAGAGAGGTGAGGAGGAGGGGAAATGGAGGGGAGGGGGTGTCTACGGGGCAGGGGCGTCGCCCTTATCCACTACGGCGCTCCAGGGGAGGTGGGGGCGGCCGGCAGAGCTCCCGGCCACGGTGAGCTCGCCACGGCGCCGGGGCAGGTGGGGGAGGTGATGGGGGCAGGTGGGGGAAGGGGGCTTGGGCCGACTGGGCCTCGCCTGGGGCGAGGTATAACATCTTTTTCTTTTTTTCTTTTACGTTCTTTCCTTTTTGCAATTGTTTTAATTACCCTAGCATTTTTGTAAAATGTGTGAACTGGTCCATAATTAGGAGTGTATATTTCCAGAGTTCCACTAAAAGTTTAGGCTTAAAATAAAACCATTTACTATTTCTTTATAATATTCAATTGTCAAATGGTGCAGTTTTGCTTGGTGTTTGAATTGTTTGAATTTTCCAGAGGCATAATAAAATACCATAACCACATGGGCATGACCCACTGATTATTTGTGATTTAATAAAAGTGGTTGTATAATTTTTGGACAAGTTTTATTTGCAACATTATTTTTTTAATATCAACAAAAGGCATTTTGGATTTGATTTGATTCAAATTTGATCATGATATGATTTAGCAACATTAATTGTCATTAGCAAAAGGATTACTGTTACAGACAACTGAGGGTGTTACAAATCTCCCCCACTACAAGAATTCTCGTCTCGAGAATTTAGGTGGTAGTGAGGAAAAGATCGGGGTATTCATCGCGAAGGCGATCTTCGCGTTCCCAAGTGGCTTCATCTTCAGAATGATTCGACCACTGAACCTTGAGAAACTTGACGGTCTTGTTGCGGGTTCGACGTTCAGACTGGTCGAGAATGCGGCTCGGATGTTCTCGATAAGTCAAGTCTTGTTACAGCTTGATCATATCATGTTCCACTTCGCGGATAGGGTCCTTGAAGCAGCGACGGAGTTGCGACACGTGGAAGACATCGTGGACTTGGGAGAGGTTCGGCGGCAATTCCAATCGGTATGCCACTGGTCCACTTCGGGAAAGAATACGGAACGGGCCAATGTAGCGAGGAGCCAACTTGCCCTTGATACCGAAGCGATGAGTGCCCCTCATGGGAGTGACACGAAGGTAAGCGTATTCACCAGGTTGATACTCCATTTCCCGGTGTTTGCGGTCATAGTTGCTCTTCTGACGAGACTGAGCGGTCTTCAAATGTTCACGGATGACGTGAACTTGATCTTCAGCTTGCTGAATAATATCCGGGCCAATGAGTGCACGTTCCCCAGTTTCCGACCAACTCAGAGGGGTCCGACACTTACGCCCATAGAGAACTTCATAGGGTGCCATCTTCAGACTAGCGTGGTAGCTATTCTTATACGAGAACTCGACCAACGGAAGAGATTCCTCCCATTTCTTACTGAAGGGAAAAACGCAAGCTCGAAGCATGTCTTCCAGCACTTGATTGACTCGTTCAACTTGGCCTTGTGATTGGGGGTGATAAGCGGTGTTGACATGCAGAATAGTCCCCAAAGCTTCTTGGAAACTCCGCCAATATCTTGAGGTGAAAAGGCTGCCACGATCTGAACTGATCTCCAACGGAATACCGTGGAGCGACACGATTTGGGCGATATAAAATTCCGCTAACTGAGCCGCCGTGATCTTATCCTTGACTGGTATAAAGTGAGCAACCTTGGAGAACCGGTCGATGACGACAAAGATAGCATCGTTACCTTTCTGTGATCGGGGAAAACCGGTGACGAAGTCCATCTGAACTTTGTCCCACTTCCATACAGGGATTTCAGGTGGTTGTAGAGTTCCAGCGGGTTTTTGATGTTCACCCTTGACGCGACGGCAAACGTCACATTCAGAAACATATCGGGCAATGTCTTGCTTCATGTTAGGCCACCAGAATTGCTGACAAATGTCTTGGTACATCTTGGTGCTTCCAGGATGAATGGACAACAGGGTATCGTGAGCCGCTTTCATGACCTTCGGGATCAAATCCAGGTTCTCATGCCTGCCCTTGCTGTGAGTGACCACTAAACGGTTCTCGTAGAACACCGCACCTTTGCTATCAATGGTGAAGGGTGAGGGTCTCCCATTGATGATATCCCGCTTAATCGTGTGTACGAAATCATCATACAACTGTATACCCTTGACGGATTTGACGAGATCCGGTTCGATAACCAGGTTATTTACATAACCTTGAGGAACAATCTCGAGGTTCAACTTTTGAAACTCTTCATACAGAGGTGGTTGTTCTAGTTGAACCTCAAGTTCACTACAGTAAGCTTTACGGCTCAAAGCATCGGCCATCACATTAGCCTTGCCAGGGGTGTAATGAATATCCATGTTGAAATCGGCTATTGTCTCGAGCCATCTTTGTTGGCGGAGATTCAGGTCTGGCTGAGTAAACATGTACTTCAGACTTTGGTGGTCGGTGTAGACCTCGCAATGATTACCGACGAGGTAATGTCTCCACAGCTTCAATGCATAAATTACTGCTGCCAATTCGAGATCATGTGTTGGATACTTGTCTTCGTGAGCACGCAACTGACGAGAGCCATAAGCAATCACTTTGCGCTCTTGCATTAGGACACAACCTAATCCTTGACGAGACGCCTCGCAATATATGACGAAGTCCTTCTGAGTATCAGGGGGAGCGAGCACCGGGGGAGAAGTCAGCTTGTCCTTGAGTGATTGGAAACTTTCTTGACATTTATCTGTCCACTCAAACTTGACGCCTTTGTGAAGCAGATTAGTCAGAGGCCTGGCAATCTTGGAAAAATTCTCGACGAAACGGTGGCAATAGCTAGCGAGCCCGAGAAAACTTCGGACTTGCTTGACGGTCTTGGGAGGAGTCCAGTCAAGAATAGCCTGGATACGTTCTGGGGTGACGGCAATGCCATCCTTGGAAATCACATGTCCAAGGTAGGTTACTTCGGGAAGCCAGAACTCACACTTAGAATACTTAGCGTAGAGTTTGTGTTCTCGAAGCTTCTCCAGTATAAGACGAAGATGTTCAGCATGTTCTTCTTCATTCTTGGAATATATCAATACATCATCCAGATAAACCACGACGAACTTGTCGAGGTACTCCATGAAAATATAATTCATCAATCTGGAGAAGGTGGCTGGAGCATTGGTTAAGCCAAAGGACATCACGGTGTACTCGTACGAACCATAGCGAGTAATGAAGGCAGTCTTCGGAATGTCCTTAGCACGGACTCGGATTTGGTGATAACCCAACCTCAGGTCGAGTTTAGAAAACACCTTGGATCCGGCAAGTTGATCATACAGATCGTTGATCCGGGGAAGTGGGTATTTGTTCTGGATGGTGGCTTGGTTAATGGGCCGATAATCTTGGACCAATCGGTTTGTCCCATCGCTCTTCTTGACAAAGAGCGAAGGTGCTCCCCAAGCAGAGGAACTGGGGTGAATGATTCCTTTCTGAAGTGCCTTGTCGATTTCCTCCTTAAGTTCAAGGAGTTCATGTGGGGGCATCTTGTAAGGACGCTTGGCAATAGGGGTGGTGCCGGGCTTCAAGGCGATGACAAATTCGACTTTTCTAATCGGGGGTATTCCCGGCGGTTCTTCTGGGAAGATGTCGGGAAAATCGCGAACGACTGGAATGTTCTCGATGCCTTCGAGGGGGGCGGCATTCAAAGCATTCATCATAAATATCTGTGTTTCAGCATTACGGGTAACTCGGGTGGTATGGTTAACAATCTCGCCGGAGGGGTGAAAAAGTTGGACAAACTTGGTGCCACAATAGAGTGCGGCATCGTGAAATTTCAACCAATCCATTCCCAGAATGAGGTCTATGGTGGAAGACTTCAGAACGATGGGGGAAGCAAGGAATTCAATCCCTTCAATTTCAACAATGGTTCCGGGCACTATCTTGGTGGTTTGACATTGGCCTATAGGGGTGCGGACAACCATCAGTGGGTTCATCTTTTCTAGCGTGAAGTTATGCGACAATGCAAATCCTTCCGACAAGAATGAATGCGATGCTCCTGTATCAAATAAAACATTAGCAGGTACGGAATTAACGAGAAGGGTACCCATCACGGTAGCGGGTTGTTGCTGAGCTTCTTCAACATTGATGTTGTTAGCATGTCCACGAGCATAAGCAGCAGACCCAGTATTATAGTTGGGGGTCCGGTTGTTGCCACGACCATTTCTGCGGCCAGCGGGGTGAACTACCAGTTGCTTCTGTTTCTGGGGGCACTCCCTGGAAAAATGCCCAGGTTGGAGGCACGTGAAGCATAATCCATCCTGAGGACGAAGGGGGGTAGCATTGGGTGGTGCTGGCAGAGCTCTTGGCATATGCGGTGGCGGAGGCAGACGGGGTGCATCATAAGACGGCCTTGGAGCAGGTACAGGTGAATGGCTCACACTGGTAGGGATCCAGATACGACGCTTCTGCGTTGCGCCCGAAGATGAGCCAACGTCACGATAACGCTTCAGAGAGTTCTTGTGCTCCATGTGGGCAGTCTCGACGGTGATAGCCTTGTTCACCATGGTGGCGAAGTTGGCGAAATCATGAACGGCAAGAGCGCGCCTGAGGTCTGGGTTGAGGCCACGACGGAACTTCTGCTGTCCGTGAGCATCAGTGGTGATCTCCTCTTCCGCATAGCGAGAGAGGTTGAGGAACTCGCGCTGATAGGCTTCAACAGTCATGTCGCCCTGAGTGAGGTTGCGGAATTCTTCCGTCTTACGATCCATGATCCCCTGAGGAATGTAGCGGGCGCGGAAGGCAAACTAAAATTCATCCCAAGTGATGACTTCTCCAACTGGCAGTGAACGCTTGTGGGTGCTCCACCACTGAGCAGCGACGCCTTTTAGATGATAAGACGCAAAGTTCACATAGTCGGCTGGATCGACGTTAGCAGACTCCAGCTTGTGAGTGATGTCGCGAAGCCATTCATAAGAATCCAACGGCTGAACAGTGTTGCGGAACATAGTGGGGTTGAGGCGGGTGAAGTCGTGCAGAGTCACGGTGGCGTGCTGATGCTTATTGGCTTCTCGCCCTTCGTTGGTGAGCCCCAAGTGGAAGGCGTGATGTAGTACAGCAGCGAGTTTCCCTCGCTGAAGATACCAAGGTTTGTCTCCCGTAGGACTCCGGATATGATAAGTAGGTGTCAGCGGCGCGACTGACGTGGACCTGCACACAGACACAGATAACTTTGTTCCCAACGAAGTTCAGAGAGGTTGTCAATCTCTCCGGTCTTGTTGTTCACAAATGATAAAATGCAAGGGATAATGATAGCAAATAAAAGCGGTAAAGTAAAGATAGCGTGGAAATAATAATAAGGATATGGACCGGGATACGTGATGTTCGCTAGTGATGTCTCTCTCCCAAAAGACGATAAAACTGCTATGCGAGGTAAACAAATTACAGAAGGGCAATTGACAGGATTATGAACGCACCGCAATGCTAACTATGCTACAAAAGAAAGGAAGAGGTTCAAAAGCACGGGCAGTACGCCAAAATAAGTAGACCGAAATGCATCTTCATCTACTACTAATCATCCACCTTGAGATATCTATCCAGAACATCTCACTGGCATTAAGTTGCGAGCCCCACCCAAAGTGTAAACCCAAAGCAACAAACAACTGCAATAAAAAGAACTTTGCGTAAAGTAAACAATCCTTGTGACCGCGGTCACAAGCACCGTTGTTTCCCCCCTTGTGGCAACAGCACACCCCCTAGACTCATGTTTCTGTCACTCAAGCATGTCATCGGGGGGGGGGGGGGCATGAACCCACAATCTAGCACAACGCTCCCTCTTGGAGTCACTACCTACTACTTGGCCAAAGCAATAAACAACAACGGAGAACATGCAAGAATTACTTAGGAACAAAAATATAAGAGATAACATCCAAATATATTACTCTATCACAATCTGAACATAATATGACAATCCATCAGATCCCTCCAAACTCAGCATAGCAACAGCAGAAATATTACAAAGGTGCCTCGATCATGTAGGGCATCTCACGAGGTCTAAACAATGAAGATCAAAGAGGGGAGGAGAACATCACATAGCTACTGATCACGGACCCATGGTCCAAGGAAAACTACTCACGAGACATCTGGGGAGCATCCATGGTGGAGAGGAGACTCCCGGAGGTCAATCCTCCCTCCGGCAGGGTGCCGGGAAGAGGTCTTCTGGTGCTCCCGATCTTGGAAGCGCGGCGGCGGCGGAACAGAGGCTAGTTCGCGGAATAGGGTTCTTCTTCTGGAGATTTCCCGTGACGTAGATTAAATAGGAGAAGGGGGGCAACCAGAGGTGGACCAGGGGCCCCAGGCGCCCCCCCTGGCGCGGCCAGGGGTGGGGCCGTGCCGGGTGGCCGCCTCGGCCCCCCTGGCTCCCCTCTGGCCCCTCCCGGGCTCTTCTCGAAGCTTCCGTCACGCTGATTCTTTATCTGAATTTTCCCGAATTTTTCTGGCACTTTTTATATGGGGGAAAACTGAAATAGAAAAACAGCAGAAAACAGGAACTGGCACTGGGGTGCACTGAGTTAATAGGTTAGTACAAATATGATCAAAAGTGCATGAAAGTGTATCTAGATCATAGAAATATCACACAAAACATGCATGGAGCAAGAAGAAATTATAGATACGTTTTGGACGTATCAGCTGATGGTGGTGCCCATTCTGATTCGGCTGGGGGAACTGAGCCATGACATTCTCCATGAACTGACGGTTCAGCTCGAACTGCTGCATCATCCCGGCCATGTAATCTGGCGGTGGAGGTGGGTCGTTGGCAGCACGACCACGTCCACGACCACGACCACCAAGACCAGCCATCCTGCTAGAATTTAACAGGGGTCTTTTAGCGATGAAAATTTAACGAGATATCGGAATCAAGCCTGAAGTAAAGCGACAACGAAGAGGAGGCGCGGATATATATAAGAGTAGTCATATAAGACATACACATTTACACACAGAGTCAATCGAAAATCGGGCAGCGTAACGTCGTAGAAATTAAGGAAAAAGGACTCACTAGGCGGCGCGCAGACCGTGGTAAGGATTACACGACGCGACATAGATTCCACTATGTCAATCACGCCGCAAGAAAACTGTTGGCCACAGGAGTTAATGCCAGAGGACGCGCGGCCTGCCCAGAATGAGAATGGGATCCGCGGTCCGGGACCTGGGGTAGAACTCCTGCGACACGACTCAATCAATGGGGAAGCACCAAAACGCCGGGTGGAATCAAGAGAACGTGATCCTAATGTCAGAGTTTGTGAAACTTACCAGCAAGGATAAGAGAGCAGATTCCTAGAGCATAGGTAAGGAGAAAAGGATCCTAATACCATAGATATCACACGTAGTGACATCGATGTGGGCCCGTAAGCCAAATATTAAGTTAGCAAAATAATTTTTCAAAGTCTAGACTCAACTTCGACCAAGTAGTGGTGGGGTGGCTTCCTACGGGCAGTCGGCTCTGATACCAACTTGTGACGCCCCCAAAATCAACCCGTGTACAGTAATCATACACGCAGGGTACACGGCTGAGATTAGGGTGCCACGGTGAGAATATCACAGCACAACACTAAACACAAAAGGATAAACAAATATGTTACAATATCTGGGATCACGAGGATCCGAATACATAAGTCATACAAGCCATAATATCTGGGTACAGACATAGTTAGTCAAGTTTTGCCTTAAGAAGGCTAGCACAAATCACATCAGAGATACAGATCGAAAAGGCGAGGCCTCCTGCCTGGGATCCACCGAACTACTCCTGGTCAACGGGGAACTCGACGTCGTAGTAGTCGCCTCCGGGGTACTCCTGCTCCTGGGCTCCAACGTCGGCTGCAGCGGCCGATCAGGCAAAGCGAAAGAGGGAAATAAAGCAAAGGTGAGTATCTAGCATACCCGCGAGTCTTACGTCCGCTACTAAGCATTATGCATTGGATCAACGGAAAGAAGAGGCTGTATATAGTGGACTGCAAGATAGAAATCAGAATAAGGGTAAGAAGCTAGCCTCTTCCGACGATGTCTTGCAGCATGAGGTAAGAATCAGCCAACAGTTTATATAAAGCATAAAGTAACAATGCACCAGAAGTTGCTGCAGCATTGAATAATAATAAGTTGTAATAATTAACAATGCCTCCAAGTTCCCTCCTCGACTCCCCTGCGAGGAAGCAAACCCGAAACCATACAGTTTAATAGTAATAGTTTGTAGTGGTAAGATCCAGCTTCAGCATAAAGCGTCCTGTTACCGTGGACACGGCTATTCGAATAGATTAATCTTCCCTGCAGGGGTGCACTTGTGTTACACTACACGCACGGATCTCCAGGGTGGCGGGAACCTTGTTAGGGAACGCTCCACCGAGGCTATCCGACACTTCGTAGCCCATCTTTCAAACTCCACAGAGAGGCCATCCGCCGGTCTAAAACCTAAGTACGCCGGGCCTTGGACCCTAACCCGAACGTACTCCTGCACAGTGCGTGGCTGGCCGGTGAAGTTAAAGCAAATCCAATTAAGACACCACCGCGCGAGCAAATAATACAACAACATTTCCCGGCAATCAGCCCGCAGTACTGCTGACGTCTGAAGAGTCCTCGGACGACACTACGAAGCAGAGGAGCCCATAACTCGTAATTCCCACGGGTAGGTAGTGCGTACATGGCATATAGCCAACTCAAGACATCCAATGAACCATTAGTCATTTTATTAACTTGCGGGACAACCGTTATCGTTGCCTCGACTTAACTGACCCGCGGACAACGACAGCAGTCAGGTCCACCAGTACATCGGTGCCCGCCCTGTCGTCCCACCAAGTCACTGCGGTTACCAACAAGGTGAACCGTCTCCTTACCTTGTCTCGCGTGTGCTCCTGGAGGAGCTCGACTTTCGTGGGTTGGTAACTCTCGCGGCCAACGATCAGGGGCCAAGCACACCGGTACACTGGTCGTACCCTCCCTGTCGTCCCGTTGCAATACCTCTCGCGGGCACCGTTGGGTCGCCCGACTTCTTACCTGAAGGACAACCGTTGCTCAGGTACCTAGAGCGGCTATACAGAGTCAGCAACGAGTGGAGTACAAGGATTACTCCTTGATAGCTCACACTTGATGGTGGCTCGGCAGAGCCGAGCTAGGGGGCCTGAGGCGGTGTCTGCATTGTACCGTACCTGTGCAGTTATAATATTTTTATCCGCGGTCACTCCCCTGAGTGATCACGACCCGCTATCTAATCCTAGCTAACAATGCGCAGGGCTCACTGCTGAATATAATATATATTTATATAGGCAGCATAGGATAAAGGAAGGTACATCAAGGGGCGACAAAAACAGGCTATGCAATTGAATATGTAAGCAACGTAGCAGCAGCAGTAACAATGCCTAGTGCAAGAAAAGTACGGAAAGATAGGCGATATCTGGGGAAGAGAATGGCTCTGCTTGCCTGGAAGCTCGACGGTAGGGGTAGGGTCATCGACGAAGTAGTCGTACTCAGCAGCGGTGTAGTCGACGGCAACAGCGGGGTCTACCAGAGATTAAGGTGGGAAGAAAACAGTAAATACACAGCAAGCATATACAAACAGATGCATGACATGACAGATGAAATGTTAACGGTGTTCTAACACAGTGCAATGCACGTTGCTCGGAGCGGGAATTCATCCGGGGATGAACGGCCAGCTCCGGGTGATTATCAGACAAGGTGTCCAGAGGGGGGAGATATCCTGCCGGAGGTTTCATGGACATCCGACACATGTGTGAGTGGTGTATCCGGGTTAGTTGATCTATTCCGAACAACTTTCGTGTTCGAAATAAATTCATCCGGGTACTTTAGCAGTACCGGACAATTTATCGGACTGTCGGTCCGGAGGGGGACGGTTCGATGTTCGTTGTGTTAGAGGGGTGTGATAGACATACGGATAGCGTATTTGTATTCGTTATATTTTTCTGATCAGTTTTCATGTATAAAGTTTTTGAATGTGAGTTACGGTTTAAAAGATATTGAATTTCAAAGTTTAAATCAATTTAAATAATTTTCTGAATTTATTTTTATTACTATATCAACATTATCCAAAACATTATCCAAAACAGTGCCTGACATGTGGGACCCACATGTCAGCCTCTGTTTATTTATAAAACATTTTAATAAATCAGAAAAGCCTCTGGGCCCACTGGTCATAGACTCAACATTTTGTAAACCAATTTATTAAATAAAAACTCAGTGGGGCCCAGCTGTCATTGACTTACAGCTAAACAAACAGTTTTCATTAAGTTAAGGGCCTGGGCCAAGTAGTCAGTGACCTAGAGTTATTCCCTAATTAGACTAATAGTGGGGGTTAGTTAGTCGCTATGGCCCGCATGTCATTGACAGGGGGAGGGGTTTGTGGTTAATTAAATAACTGACCGGGCGGCCCCATCGGTCAGAGAGAGGAGGGCCTCGCCGGCGGCGGTGCTCCGGTGAACTCGCCGGCGTGCGCGATTTCGGGCACCGTTTGCGGCCCCGTTTGGCCCTACGGGATCCTGGCGGCGAGCCGCATCCACCCCATCAAGCGGAACGAGGCGAGGTGGCCGGAGCGGAGCTCTACGTCGACAATGCCGTAGACTACCGTCGGGCTCCAATGGTGAACTACGACACGCTATGAAATCGAGCTAACTACCGGTCCAAATCGAACACACGCATCACGGGGATCCTACTAGTGCACTTGGCGCGGGCTGGGACGGACCAAGTCGACGGCTACGACGACGTGCCACGGCGGCCGGAGCAAGCGAATTGGGGGAAAAGGCAAAGGCCTTAGCGGACGGCCACGGACCGAAGGTGAAAAACGAGAAGCTCACAGTGAACGTGTAGACGGTGGCAGCGGGCTCGACGGAGGTGCGAGGTGGCCAGAATTTGAAGTTGATTCCGGCGGCTGGAGGTAGACGACGACGGTGATTCCAGTCGATGCAGTGGCTCCAGGGTTCTCCTCTTCTGCAGCGTGGTGGAGACGTCGATGGAGCGCACGATTGACACGGTGGTGTGGCTTGCCATGGCGGTTGGACGCGTCTGCGCGCGACGACGGCGACGACGGGCTCGGGCAAATTTGCTCGGGCGAGAGAGAGGTGAGGAGGAATGGGAAATGGAGGGGAGGGGTGTCTACGGGGCAGGGGCGTCGCCCTTATCCACTACGGCGCTCCAGGGGAGGTGGGGGCGGCCGACAGAGCTCCCGGCCACGGTGAGCTCGCCACGGCGCCGGGGCAGGTGGGGGAGGTGATGGGGGAAGGTGGGGGAAGGGGGCTTGGGCCGACTGGGCCTCGCCTGGGGCGAGGTATAGCATCTTTTTTTTTGGGTTTTTTTTTCTTTTCTGTTCTTTTATTTTTGCAATTGTTTTAATTACCCTAGCATTTTTGTAAAATATGTGAACTGGTCCATAATTAGGAGTGTATATTTCCAGAGTGCCACTAAAAGTTTAGGCTTAAAATAAAACTATTTACTATTTCTTTATAATATTCAATTGTCAAATGGTGCTGTTTTGCTTGGTGTTTGAATTGTTTGAATTTTCCAGAGGCATAATAAAATACCATAACCACATGGGCGTGACCCACTGATTATTTGTGATTTAATAAAAGTGGTTGTATAATTTTTGGACAAGTTTTATTTGCAACATTATTTTTTTAATATCAACAAAAGGCATTTTGGATTTGATTTGATTCAAATTTGATCATGGTATGATTTAGCAACAGTAATTGTCATTAGCAAAAGGATTACTGTTACAGACAACTGAGGGTGTTACAAAGGAGAGGAGGTCACATCCTGCTGTGGAGTCAATTATTTGATCGATTCTTGGCAGGGGGAAGTGGTCTTTTGGGCAGTGCTTGTTTATAGGCCCATAGTCGACGCACATCCTCAGTACCTCGGTGTCCTTTTTAGGGACTAGGATTGGGTTTGCTATCCATGTTGCTTTCTTCGTCTCTCGGATGAACTGTGCGTCGAGTAGCTGGTTGACTTCTTCTCCGATTGCTCTGCGCTTGGGTTCTGAGAATCGTCGCAATGCCTGCTTTACTGGCTTGGTGTTTTGCTTGATGTGGAGCGCGTGTTCTACAAATTATCGTGGTATCCCGGGCATGTCGGCTGGGCACCGGGCGAAAAATTTCCACTCTTCGCGAAGGAAGGTTATGAGGGCGGTTGCTTGCTCATCTGGAAGGTGGGCATATACGCGAACTGTATTCTCTGGGTCTGTTGGGAAGACTTGGTGCGTGATTGTGTCGCCGTCGATGCTGAAGTCGCGGTCAAATTCTTTTGTCTCGCTTCGGTTTGCCAGCGGAAATATGCTTTTGTCCGTCACCATGGCAATTTCTTTCAGCTGTTGTTGGGCTCCGAACGTGTCAGAGACTTTATGGAAATAGCGGTCGCACTGGTCTGATTTGGTGAAGCTTCCCTTGACTGTGATGATTCCTGCGGGTCCTGGCATCTTGAGCTTGAGATATGCTTAGTGTGGAACCTCCATGAACTGTGCGAACGCTGGTCGCCCGAGTATGGCGTGATACTGCGACTGCAAGTCGAGCACTTCGAACTCGAGTGCTTGCTTTGCGAAGTTGCGTTTGCTGCCGAAGATCACATCAAGCTGTATTGTTCCGATGGAGGTGGCTGCTTCGCCCGGAACTACGCCGTATATTGTGGTGCCTGACTTCTTCCAAACTGATCGTGGGATTAGCATCTTGCGTAGGGTGCTGTCGAAGATTATGTTTAGACTGCTGCCTCCGTCCATGAAGACTCTGTCCATGTCGTAACCTCCGATCTGAGCTTCGAGGACCAAGGGTGCGTGCCCAGGCCTTGGGACTGTGGGCGGATGGTCGCTCTGTGAGAAAGTGATGCTGGTCTCAGCGCCGCTCAGTTGGTAGGTTTCAGTTATATTTAGGCCTTCGGCCTGCAAGGTATAAGCATCTTGTTTTGCTTTCGAGGGTCTTCCTTCTTGGATCATGCAAATTCGTCCGTGGGCCATGGGGTATTGTTCCTCTGTACTTGGTGCGGGTGACTGCGCGCTTCTTCGAGTGCATTTGGCTTCACGCTGTTTCTCCTCCTTGAGGCTGTTGGAGAATTCGGCGAATAGGCGGCAATCTCCTAGGGTGTGGCTTGCTCTGAGATGTCCCCGACTGTCTTCAAAACAGTGGATCGCGCAAGGTCCTTCCAGTTGCTCTTTAGCTGTGAGTTTGCTGGAGCCGGCGTGCCTTCTTCTCCTTGAGATTTGGAAGATCCGCGAGGGGTCTTCTGCTCGGATGTCGAATCTTGGGTCAAGTACTATCCCGTCGCTGAGTGATTGGCTCCGGATGAAGTTGGTGAATTCATCTGGCCTTCGATCCGGGTCGTAGTACTCTCCGGTCTGGGTTTCAGAGTCACTGTCTTGGCATGTGGTGGGAGTCCGGGCGGCGGAGGGTCATCGACTGGTGGGCGAGTCTTCGAGTGGGCTTCCCGAGTAGAGTCCTCGTGCTTGTCTTCTGGGTAGTCAAGTTCTTTTTCGTCGGCAATGGATCTGACAGTCGTTGAGGTGCTGGACTTGGATCGTCTGCAGGCTAGACGATCTTGACGAGATGATGGAGATGCTTGTGGTGATCTTGAATTCCTCGAGCGGGCTAGATCTGGTTCTAGTCCTCGAGTCTTGATCTGCTGTTGGCGGGACCGCCGAGATCGTGATTCCAACCTGTGTAGTTCCCACAGACGGCGCCAATTGACGGGGATCAACCCCGACAAATCCCATGGTCAGGGACCATGGGTTAGTCATAGAGAAGGCACAGGTTAGACGATACTCGTCGGCTAACAGGAGAAGCACTTCCTACTCGATATTATTACGTGAGGGGGTGATTATAGTGAAGGCCAAGGCGAGTTCTCGCAAGGCTAGATGAGTAGATGCGTATTAGATTCATCTGGACGTCTCCCCTCCCAGCCTTTATATACTAGGCTAGGTCTCGGGGAGTCCGTACTAGGTTACAAAGATAGTTTCCTAGTTCTAGTCTTGCCTTGTACGCCAAGTTGCGCCTTCCATACTAGTCGTGGACTCCTACGTCGGTGCCTGGTTGGGCCAATCGTGGGCTTGTCGTAGCTTCCCGGCGGGCCTTCTATCTTCATACGCACCAGGTAGCCTTAAATGCAGGAGTCGTGGGGTCACCCCCTCGTCAGCGGACAAAATAAAAGATCCCAAAGAGGACAAATGAGAGTTAAATAGAAAGAGCCATTAAGGCCACCAAAAAATACAAAAAAAATAAAAAAGAGAGAAAAAAGAAATAAAAAAGAGAGAAAGGGGCAACACTACTATCCTTTTGAAAGATCCACACTAGTACTCCCTCTTATCCTTGTACTTCATAGAGATGATCATACATGCATATAGCTATGTGGGGACCTTCACACTATAGAACTTGGCTTGCATATTCCAAGGATGAGCCTCCTCAAACGAGCTCTAGGTCTTCATGAGCGAGCAAGTTAGATGCACCCCACTAGTTCCATTGGAGAGCTTTTCTTAGCTCATATGTGTAACAGCCCAGTTTTTGCAAAAATTAAAATTTTTGTTTTCGGTGTGAATTGATTGATTGCCTGATTTGTATGCGGTGTTTGCATCCCCGATTTATCGATCGGCGATTATTTTTTTCCCCTCTTATCTCGTACCGGACGGAGACCGACCCTTGCCACCCTGACACTCGACCTTTGCGACACCGGGTTTCGCCCGATCACCGTCGCGAAAACCGCACGTGACCAGCCGCAGCCAACGGAACGAAAAACCCCGTTTAATAATTAAACGGGATATTTTTATAGCGCGCCGGAAAGTGTTTTCGGAACGGTTCCGACGCGAGGTGAACGCCTCCGGCTCGACGCGTTGATTGCGCAGTTCGAAGTTTTACCCGAATCGGAGGTACTGCCAGCCACCCATTCTATATAAAGACCACCACACTCCCACCCACCTAGGGTTTCCCTAGGCAGCCACCAGCCCCAGATCTAGCCCCAAATACCCCAAATTGTAGCAAACCCTAGCTTCCCTCTGATCCAGACCGTCAGATATGGGATTTGACGGCCCAGATCTGGCCAGCCCGAGCTCCACGCACCCTGCACGCCGACCTCCTCGCAGCCACCCGTGGAGTAGCCGCCGCCACCGCCGGGGCCGGCCAGCACGCCGGCTAGCCGGAGCCGCGACGCCGCAGGTCGCCCCCGCCTCCCTGCCTCCCTCTCTCCTCTCCTCCCTCACCCCTTCTCTCTCTCGCAGCAGCAAGCACCCAGCCGCCATGGACAGAGGAGCCTCCATGGCCCGAGCTCGCCCGAGCCGCCGCCTCGCCTTGCCTTCGAAGCCGCGCCGCCGAGGAGCTCCGCCGTCCGCCTCACCGCCCGCCTGCGCCTCCTCCGCCTCCAGTCCGTGCCCCCTCGTCGACCAGCCCGCCGCCTCGCCGCCGGTGGCCGGCGTGCCACCGGGTAACCGCGCCGCCGCCCCTGTCCAAGCTCGGGAGGAGGAGCCGAGCGCCTGCCTCCTCACCGCTCGAACGGGCCACGTGGGCCACGGCCCAGGCCAGGCCAGGCCTCCAGCCCAGCCGCCCGGCCTCCAGCGCCAGATGGGCCAGCCCGTGGGTGAGATGCCCTTTTTTTTTCTTTTTTTTCCTGTTGGGCCAGTAGCTTCCAGCCCAGTTAGTTTTTTTCTGCTAGTTGTTTTTATTTATTTAGGCAGTTTGTATTAGGATTTTTGCGGTGCCCGTAACTTTTTAACCGTAGCTCCGATTGCGACGATTTAAATATGAAACTTGCTTAGTTTTGTGTCTAGTTTAATAATTTGTGCTTTGTTGCCATGTTTGAGCTTGTTTACTTGCTTTTTGACTGCTAATTACACTGCCTGCCACTGTAAACTGTAACTGCTATAACTTTTTATCCGTTGCTTGGATTAAAATGTTCTTTATATGTAACTTGACTAGAATTGCATGTAGGTTGTGTTTTTTCTGTTGTTGCTTGCTAATAACAATATAAAATATTGTTTAGGGCAAAACAGTACCAAATTCCATTTTTATCGTGGGGTCCGCAATAGTTTGCATGTCTAGGATTTCACCCCACTTAAATTAACTAGCTTAGGTAGTTTATTTATGCTTCACCTCTTGCCATGTTTGTGTGCTATGCCATGCTTGCTTGAGTTGCCATGTTAACAACCTTTTTTGATCACCTGTAGCTAAACAACTTGAACCACCGTAAACATGCGGTATCGTCGTGTGTGACGAGTACTCCACTTAAACCGTTAGTAACCGCTCTCGACGGTAGGTGCGATGTCTCGTGTTGCCGTGCCTTGTGTTGTCTCTTTGATCTTCTATTGCTCCGTAGTAATAGTGATGCATTGTTGATTGCTTTCCAGTGTTTACCCTCTTGTGTGCTCCCGCGGATACTCTCGGAGTCGATGCGAGCTTGCGATCAACTACACCTTCGGAACCCGACTTATCAACAGGCAAGGACTATACATTACTTATGATCCATTCTATTTCAACCAACGGTTTGCATGCTAGTCTAGGATAGGTTCGATGTTTGATCCTACCACATGTTTACAGCCTTTCTCAAACCGATACAGCCATGTCCCTTCCCAGCAAACCTTGTACTGCTATGTTACTATTGCTCGTTGCTCAGCCCCTGCTTAGTATGCATGCTTAAGATGCTACGATGTTACCCTGTTACTCTTTGGGTTGGGATATCACCTGATTATTATATTATTGTTGATGATATTATTATTATAATGTTGACTATATTCGACGAAGGATGGAAGGTCTAGGCTATCCCGCCCCGACGCTTTGTTCCATTCGAGTCACCTAGGATCCGAGTTCCGGGTATTGGTTTTAAGACTGAGCGTGCCTAACCGCGTGTGGGATTTTATGGGGTCCCCTTTTCTTACCTATCTAGCTTCAAACATTTCTAGAGGTGGCCCAAGCTGATTTACCATTTGAAAACATGCATATATATCTTGTTGGGTCGCTCCTAGCAGATATCTTTTAAAACAACTTGGGCCAGCGGAGACATGGTTTCTTTGTTGGTCCACCTTTGGCCGGCGAGGGCCCGAGACCTCACGTGAGGCGTCTCGGTAACCCAAACCCGGTTGCGACGGAAGAGTCCGATCCGAGAGCGTGGCTAGCTTTTGGATTGGGTGTCGACTCCCCGGGGCCACCCGGATTTGTTCGTTGTTAGTTAGAGGGACCTGTCGTTTCGGATCTCTTGGAACTAAATCATAAAATGGTTTCCTGTGATGGGTAGCAACTGAGAGTGATGAGCGTGCGTGCGGAGCCTCGTAATGGGCAGTTGGTACACCCCTGCAGGGTTAAATCTTTTCGAGAAGCCGTGTCCACGGTTATGGACGACTTGAGACCTACTCCTTGTTCATAGACAACAACAACTGAGATAATCTTAATATAACTTGATCAACGTGTGCGTGCCTTGACTGCTTCTTCTTCGTCGGGATGCGAAGAGGAGGACAAGGATAGGATAGGTGTTATGATTGCGTAAGTAGTTGATAGCAAGACTTGTTGGAGGCGATTCCTCATCGAATGCTTGACTTCTTATCTTACTCTCTAGATCGTTAGCCACTTCATAAATGCTAGTGCGGCAGCAACCTCACCACTTACCCCTTCCTTACCGTAAACTACTAGTTGTCCTAGAATGACGAGTGATGAAGTCCTTGCTGCGTCAGATGACCTCTACAGTTGGATGCTGAGTACCTCTGTACTCATGATACTACCCCCAAACTCTTTTCAGGGTTCTTGATCGACAACAGGTATGGTGATCGACGTATCACGTGGAGACTCGACGACGACTAGTTAGGCGGATCCCGGCGGAGGGCCTGGACCCGTGTGGTTATGGGATCGATGCTTTTCTCTTTGCCAGTAGGCATTTGATTGTAGTCTGTACTCAAACATGTATCTTCCGCTGTTGTATTGTACTTGAGGCAGATGTATGCCGATTGTATGAGATGTTGTATCCTTGTATATGTAATGTTGTGATATCATGTTGGAAATCCGGGGCATATGGCTTTGTCATATGTCGCGGTGGGACCGATATGTGCTTCGTCCCTAGATCTGGGTGGAAACACCTAGATCTGGAACAGTACCGCATATCGGGCCTTACAATATGTGCATCCGTTGCATGGCAATCCCTACACCTCACATCATATCTATCATTTGGCCTTCTCACCTATGATTGTCCTCATTGATGTGAGCCTTTCTCATCCTTTTTGTCTTCCTCCTCCACCATATTCTCTCTTTACCATCCTAAGTTTCAACTCTCGTGCTTACGCTAATCCATTGCATGAGTGCTCAAAATATCGAAAAAGGAGTGGATCAAATTGACTTGTACCTGGCTAGTGGTCTGGGGACGAGTCAAGATAAGATTCCAAAGAAGACAAGTGTGAAACTTTAGTAGATTGATTTCTCAACACAAAAATACTTTTTTCTCGTATTCCCTATCCCTCTTCTTGCACGCAAACACCATCTGGAGACATTCGAGTCACGGACAGCAAGAGCTCTTGCACCAAATGTTCTTTCGTTGCTTGTTTCAATGCTAATTAGACTCTTGCATGTTATGACTTGAATTGAATTACATACCTTGATTACTTTAGTTTTCAAAGTCCCTATATGGTTGCTAGCATGTCACCACAGAAATTATGCCTGTTATCATTTACCTACTCGAGGACGAGCAGGAATTAAGCTTGGGGATGTTGATACGTCTCAAACGTATCGATTGTTTCTGCTCGCTCCATGCATGTTCTGTGTTATATTGCTATGATCTAGATACACTTTCATATACTTTTGATCATATTTGTAATAACCTACTAACTCAGTGCACCCCAGTGCAAGTTCCTGTTGTCTGCTGTTTTTCTATTCCAGGTTTCCCCCATATTAAAAGTGCTCAAAAATTTCGGGAAAAATTGGATAAAAAATCAGCGTAACAGAGTCTTCCAAAAGCACCCAAGTGGGGCCAG
Source organism: Bromus sterilis (assembly GCA_950022295.1). Lineage (NCBI taxonomy): Eukaryota > Viridiplantae > Streptophyta > Magnoliopsida > Poales > Poaceae > Bromus > Bromus sterilis. The sequence continues at coordinate 335,690,656 of OX465596.1, read as the reverse complement.
AGGGCCACCACCAGGGGCCCAGGCGGCCACCTGGACCCCTGGTGGACCCCCTGACTGCCCCCCTTCGCCTATTCATTCTCTGTGACGGGGAAACTCCGAGGACAGAACTCTATTTCGCAAACTCGCCTCTGTTCCGCCGCTGCCGCGCTTCCAAGATCGGGAGCACCGTCAGGACCCTTCCCGGCACCCTGCCGGAGGGAGGATCGACCTCCGGGAGCTTCTCCTCGACCATGGACGCTTCCCGGATGCGTCGTGAGTAGTCTACCTTAGACCATGGGTCCGTGATTAGTAGGTATGTGATGTTCTCCTCCCCTCTTTGTTCTTCATGGTTTAGACCTCGTGAGCTGCCCTACATGATCGAGGCCTCTTATGTAATTCTTCTGCTTTTGCTATGTCGAGTTTGATGGGATCCGATGGATTATGAGATTATGTTCAGATCGTGATAGAGTAATATATTTTATTTTGATCTCTTATATTTTTGTTCCTAAGTAATTCTTGAATGTTCATCGTTGTTGTTTATTGCTTTGGCCAAGTGGTGGATAGTAACTCCAAGAGGGAACATTATGCTCGATTGTGGGTACATGCCCCTGATGACACGCTTGAATGACAGAAACATGAGTCTAGGGGATGTGTTGTGGCCACAAGGGGGAAAACAACGGTGCTTGTAACCGCGGTTGCAAGGATTGTTTACTTTACGCAAAGTTCTTTTAATGCAGTTGTCTGTTGCTTTGGGTTTACACTTGGGGTGGGACTCGCAACTTAATACCAGCGAGATGTTCTGGATAGATATCTCAAGGTGGATGATTAGTAGTAGATGTAGATGGATTTCGGTCTACCTTTTTTGGTGTACTGCCCATGCTTTTGAGCCTCTTCCTTTCTTTTGTAGCATAGTTAGCATTGCGGTGCGTTTATAATCCTGTCAATTGCCCTTCTGTAATTTGTTTACCTCGCATAGCAGTTTATCGTCTTTGGGGAGAGAGACATCACTAGTGAACATCACGGGACCCCGGTCCTTGTTCTCATCATTGTTTACAAGCCTATTTCCTTTTCAGTATTTACTTTCAGTTGCTATCATTATCATTATCCCTTGTGTGTTTGACCCTTTGTAAACAACAAGACCGGAGAGATTGACAACCTCTCTGAATTTCGTTGGGAGAAAAGTTAATTGTATCATGTGCAGGTCCGCGTCAGGTGCGCCGCTGACACCTACTTATCATCGCCGGAGTCCTACGGGAGACAAACCCTATCCTCTACATAGGGTAAATTTTCTGCTATCCTACATCTCACCTTCCACTTGGGGTAACCAACGAAAGGAGAGAAGCCATTAATACTTCCATGCCATCAATAACTTTCTACATCTCAACCTTCCACTTGGAGTAGCCAACGAGGAGCACTATCAAGTGCCATCAAGATAATTTCTGGCGCCGTTGTCGGGGACTCCAGTCTACAAGATAGGGGAGTTGCACACTACCCTTTACCTTTGCTTTCTAGTCTTGCTAGTTTACTTTCCAATTTTTGCTTTGTGTCTTATATCAAAAACCACAAAAAATTTGTTACTTTGTTCTTGCTTGCTGCAGTTACTATGGGTTCCTCTGAAAACTCCAAGTTGTGTGACTTCACTAGTCACAACAACAAAAACTTTATTTGCACTCCTATTGCTACACCCGCCACTGAGTTGACTTCATATGAGATTAAACCTGCTTTGTTGAATCTAGTTATGAAAGAACAATTTTCCGGTGTTGAAGATGCTGATGCTTTGCATTTGAATAATTTCGTTGAGCTTTGTGATATGCAAAAGTATAAGGAAGTAGATGGTGATATTGTTAAACTTAAGCTTTTTCCTTTTTCTTTGAGAGGAAGAGCTAAGGAGTGGCCCCAATCCTTGCCTAGGAATAACATAGATTCTTGGGATAAGTGCAAGGATGCTTTTATTGGTAAGTACTACCCACCTCCTAAGATTATCCAGTGGAGAAGTAACATTATGAATTTTAGGCAAATGGATAATGAACACGTTCCCCAAGCTTGGGAACATATGAAATCTCTTGTTAAGAATTGCCCTACACATGGTTTGACTACTTGGTGGTTATCCGGACTTTCTATGCAGGATTGAACTTTATCTCGCGGAATCTGTTGGACTTGGCCGTGGGAGGAACTTTTATGTCAACCACACTTGGTGCTGCCACAAAGCTAATGAATGAGATGATGACAAACTATTCTCAATGGCACACCAAAAGATCTCCAACATGTAGGAAGGTAAACTCTATTGAGGAGATCTCCTCTTTAAATGAAAAGGTTGACTTGATCATGTCATTACTTACTAAGAAATCTCCTATTGATCCTCGGGATGTCCCTTTCAATTCTTTGGTTGGTAAAGAACAAGTACATGTTAATTTTATTTCTAGGAACAACTTTAACAATAATGCTTATAAGAGTAACTTTGGTAATAACGAATAACGAGGAGCACTGTCCAGTGCCATCATGAGTTTTTAAGGGAGACAATTATGTTGGGATTTGGAGTAGGAAACTAAAAAAATCGACACTACGAAGCAAAGTCCCAAGAAAATTTAGCTAGATGCATACAAGGTTAGCGATCTATTTACCTTGACGTTGCTCAAGAACGCACCTCTCACGCAACGGAGGAAGTTGAGGGAGAGTTGGAGAAGCATGTAGTGTAGTTACGCGAACAAGATCCAATCTGTAAGAAGTTACACGAGCAAGATCAATCTTGATTCCCTAGAACAGAGAACGAACACCGATCTCTCTATGGATAGTCCACACATAAGGTGCGGCTGATCTTGCAGGGCTCCGCCGTCCAGAGCTCGGCGCCACTGGAGTAGAGAAGAGGGAGGAGCAGCCCTTCGGGGTATGGTGGAGATTAGATCTAAAGAGGGAGAGAGGGGGCAGACCAATGATATAAGAGACCTGTCTTGTTTGGGACTGTCCCCTCCACATATATATATATAGTAAGGAGGGAGGGGGAACCATATTGGGCAAGGGGCATCCTCCAAGGGGAACCCTATGGTTTCCTCCCTTGTGGGGGTGCCCTAGGGTTTCCCCAAAGGGGGCTTGGCCCTCTAGATGAGGTGCTGATACGCGAGAAATGATAATTGCTTCCGGACCTTCGTTGGTTACCCCAAGTGGAAGGTGAGATGCAGCGTAGCGGCAAGTTTCCCTTGGTGAAGATACCAAGGTTGAGAGTGTAGACCAGTAGGAATCCGATAGTGATAAGTAGGTGGTGAAGTGAACAATGGCGCCGTTCACAACTCTGGGTTGGTTACTTCACCTGGACCTGCACACAAACACAAATAACTTTGCTCCCAACGAAGTTCAGAGAGGTTGTCAATCTCTCCGGTCTTGTAGTTTACAAAGGATCAAACGCAAGGGATAATGATAATGATAGCAACTAAAAGTAAAAGCAAGAAATTAAATGAGCGTGTAAACAGTGATGAGAATATGGATCGGGTCTCGTGATGTTCACTAGTGATGTCTCTCTACCAAAAGACGATAAAACTGCTATGTGAGGTAAACAAATTACAGATGGGCAATTGAATGGTTTATAAATGCACCGCAATGCTAACTATGCTACAAAGAAAGGAAGAGGCTCAAAAGCATGGGAAGTACGCCAAAATAAGTAGACCGAAATCCAACTGCATCTACTACTAATCATCCACCTTGAGATATCTATCCAAAACATCTCGCTGGTATTAAGTTGCGAGCCACACCCAAAGTGTAAACCCAAAGCAACAGACAACTGCATTAAAAAGAACTTTGCGTAAAGTAAACAATCCTTGCAACCGCGGTTACAAGCACCGTTGTTTTCCCCCTTGTGGCAACAGCACATCCCCTAGACTCATGTTTCTGTCACTCAAGCGTGTCATCAGGGGGCATGAACCCACAATCGAGCATAACGTTCCCTCTTGGAGTTACTACCTACTACTTGGCCAAAGCAATAAACAGCAACGGAGAACATGCAAGAATTACTTAGGAACAAAAATATAAAAGATAAGAACCAAATATATTACTCTATCACAATCTGAACATAATCTCATAATCCATCAGATCCCATCAAACTCAGCATAGCAACAGAAGAAATATTACTTATGTGCCTCGATCATGTAGGGCAGATCACGAGGTCTAAACCATGAAGAACAAAGAGGGGAGGATAAAATCACATAGCTACTGATCACGGACCCATGGTCCAAAGGAAACTATTCACAACACATCAGGGAAGAGTCCATGGTGAAGGGGAAGCTCCCGGAGGTTGATCCTCCCTCCGGCAGGGTGCTGGGAAGAAGTCTGCTGGCGCTCCCGATCTTCGAAGCGCGGCGGTGACGGGACAGAGGCGAGATCGCGAAAAAGGGTTATGTCCTTGGGGGTTTTGCGTCATGGGGAATAAATAGGCGAAGGGGGGCAGCCAGGGGGGCCACCAGGTGTCCATGCGGCTACCCGGCGCGTCCCCACCCTAGGCCACGCCACCTGGTCGCCTGGGCACCAGGTGGACCCCCTCCGGTCCTCCTTCGGGACTCTGGGAGCTTCCGTTATGCTGATTTTTTATCTGATTTTCCCGGATTTTTGGAGCACTTTTAATATGGGGGAAACCTGAAATAGAAAAACAGCAGAAAACAGAAACTAGCACTTGGGTGCACAGAGTTAATAGGTTAGTCCAAATATGATCAAAAGTGTATGAAAGTGTATCTAGATCATAGCAATATCACACAAAACATGCATGGATCAAGCAGAAATTATAGATACGTTTGGGACGTATCAACATCCCCAAGCTTAATTCCTGCTCGTCCTCGAGTAGGTAAATGATAACAATCATAATTTCTGTGGTGACAAGCTAGCCATTGATATGTCTCAAACGTATCTACTTTTCCAAACACTTTTGTTATTGTTTTGGCTTCATCCTTGCATGATTTGAATGAAACTAACCCGGACTGACGCTGTTTTCAGCAGAGTTACCAGTGATGTTTTCTTTTGCGCAGGTTTCTGGATATTTAGGTACGCTGGAAAAATCCCAAAAAAATATATAAAAAATCAGCGTTCCGGAAGCTTCTGCGAGTCCAAAGGGGGCCACAGGGCAGCCAGGAGGGTGCCTGGCGCGGCCCAGCCCCTGGCCGCGCCACCTGCCCTCCTGGCTGGGTCCCACACCCCCTGGTGACCTACCTTGGCCCCTATTTATTCTCCCAGCGCAGAAACCCCAGAACAGAAGTCGCTTTTCCAATCTACGTCGCGGAGCTGCCGCAACCCTCTGTTCTTCTCCGGGAGAGCTAATCTGGAGGTTGCTTTGGCCTCCGGTGAGGGGAAATCATCGCCATCGTCATCGCCATCACCTCTGCATCACCCCTCCATGACTTCTCCATCCATGTGTGAGTAATTCCCTGCTGTAGGCAAAGGGGATGGTCGGGATTAGATGAGTTAGATCATGTAATAGTTCAATCATATTGTTGGGGGCATGTTGCCTATCATCTACTTGGTGTTTATCATCTCTGTTACAACTTGTTGCTCTTAATGCTTGCCACTTTGGGCCCGAGTGCCATGATTTCAGATCTGATCACCCTTTTGTTTCTTGAGTTTGTGGTGTTCTTGATCCTATCTATGAGTTGTATGCACCTATTATAGTCCGGAACCGGCGATCCCAATGGTGACAGCTTGGGACACCAAAGGGGATGGACTATAATTTGAGGATTCCGTGTATCCATGAAGTGTTAATGCTTTGTTCCGGTGCTCTTTGACAGGAGTACCTTAATCTCCCTAAGTTCCTTTTGGCCCCGTTTGTAGCGGGAGGGTAGGACAAAAGATGTTGTGCAAAGTTCTTATTGCAAGCACGTACAACTACCTTGGGATACATGCCTGATGTTTGATATTTGCCTAGATGATCCTTTCTTTTTCTGTGAGCCTTGCCCGTGTTAGAATCTATTACATGTTCATTCTCATCCAAGCAGCGCCCAACCATCCATCTCCCTAACCTACAGTTTTTTCTTTCCTTCTAGTTACTAGTTGTTTACTTTTTTTGTTTTACTTTTGCTGTTTCACCACCACCATCACCACTATTATCACCACCACTACTACCACTGTATCACAGTTTCTACTAATACCTTTGTGCAAGCAAGTGTTTATTTCAGGTGTGGTTGAATTGACAACTCAATTGTCAAAGCCTGTACGTATTCTTTGTGTCCCCAAGTGTCGAATCAATAAATTGGGTTATCTTGCCCGCGAAGACTATCTCGATCCCCTACAGTTGAGGGTTATCAACCACCATATAAGAACTTTGAAAAGTAAATCAATCAAGGTATGTGATTCAATTCAAGTCATAACATGCAAGAGTCTATATTAGCATTGAAACAAGTAACAAAAGAACATTAGGTGCAAGAGCTCTCGCTGTCCGTGACTCGAATGTCTCCAGATGGTGTTTGCGTGCAAGAAGGGGGATAGGGAATACGAGAATTTTTTTTGAGAACTCAATCTACTAAAGTTTCACACTTGGTCTTCTTTGGAATCTTATCTTGACTCATCCCCAGACCACTAGCCAGGTACAAGTCAATTTGATCCACTCCTTTTTGATATTTTGAGCACTCATGCAATGGATGAGCGTAAGCATGAGAGTTGACACTTAGGATGGCGAAGAGAGAAATATGGTGGAGGAGGAAGACAAAAAGGTGAGAAAGGCTCACATCAATGAGGACAATCATAGGCGAGAAGGCCAAATGATAGATATGATGTGACGAGTAGGGATTTCCATGCAACGGAGGCATATATGAGCGAAAAAGCTCTCCAATGGAACTATTGAGGGTCCATCTAACTTGCTTGCTCATGAAGACCTAGAGCTCTTTTGAGGAGGCTCATCCTTGGAATATGCAAGCCAAGTTCTATAGTGTGAAGGTCCCCACATAGCTATATGCATGAATGATCATCTCTATGGAGTACAAGGATAAGAGGGAGTACTAGTGTGGATCTTTCAAAAGGATAGTAGTGTTGCCCCTTTCTCTCTTTTTATTTTTATTTTTTTCTTTTCTCTCTCTTTTTTTCTATTCTTTTGGTGGCCTTAATGGCTCTTTCTATTTAACTCTTATTTGTCCTCTTTGGGATCTTTTATTTTGTGCACTTTGGGATCTTTTCCTCACTTAAGGGCAACACTCTAATTTACAAGAGGGTATAGAAGATCTTTCACACTTTACAAGGTACTCAAATCATAAAGAAGATGTAGCTATCATGATGTATGCAATGTATGCCTCTGCCAGTGTAGCAGGAACATGTATGGCATGAAGATCAAGTCATGAAGAGGTGGATGTTGCATGGCAATATATCTCGGAAAGGCTATGGAAATGCCTTGATAGGTAGGTATGGTGGCTGTTTTGAGGAAAGATATAAGGAGGTTTATGATGACAGAGCGTATCATGCCAAGGGTTTGGATGTACCGGCGAAGGTGGACGCCAATTCTCGGAGTGAGAAGAAGGCAATGCACGGCACGGGAGAGGCTAGCAAATATGAGGAGGTGGAAGTGTCAACTTTCAATACTTATATTAGTCCGAAGAACTCATGCACTTATTATCGGTAACTCTCAATCTAATAAGGAGGTTCACAAAGTGTCAAGTACCCCGAGGAGGAGTGTATGGAGGTTTAGTTATCCTTGCGCATCCTCGACTCATGGTACGTGAGTGTACTCTAATATTCGATCCCTCCAAAGATTAGCGACCCATCTAGTAGCTAGAGTTCTCAACTAGTTTTTGTAGGTTTTGAAAATAACACGGGTTGCCCAAAATACGACACCTATCACTAATAGGCTAGAGCTCTTGACACCAAAAGTTCAAACATTACTCACATCAATACCTCAAAACTATTGCAAGTTACTACTAAAATTAAATAGCAACCTCAATTACCTACTTTCAAGACAAGACACAACTCAGTGCAACAACCAACTCTTCTTAACAAGATAAACATGAAAACTAAAGAGAGTTCCAGCAACAAACTAAACAAAAGCCAAGGCTCTTGCTAAACACAAACTAAAACTAAAACTAAACATGGCAGTAGCTACGAAAAGATAAAGAACACACAACAACAGAAAGATAAGCATGAAAAATCCTATGATGTGTTCTAGATTGGAGTGGAGTGTGTTTCTCTCCCACACAAAGTAAGATGGGGTCTAAATTGTTATGAACAGAAAGCAAAGCTAAAGAAAACTAAAAAGGAAACCTAAGAGCGGGACGCTCCAAGCATAGCACATAACGCATGAAGTGATAAAAATATAGTGAGACGAAGGACGAACTGATGATTGTTGATGGAGAAGGGGATGCACGGGGGCATACCCAAGCTTAGATGCTTGAGTATCCTTGAATATTTATTGGGGATGAATGGGGGCATCCCCAAGATTGAGTGCTTGACACTCCCGGATCTTCTTTCATCATCTTCCATCGCACACTTGAAAACTCCCTGCATACATAAGTCATCATAAGTTGATTAGAGAGGTTAGTACCCTTAATAAAATAATTTTCCCACACTGGATATAAAGATATTATTGAAGATCTACTGTTTCTCAATATTTCCAAAAGGTTTTTTCAAAGAAAAAGCAAGCTTAAGGTTTGCAAAAGTAAGGAGAGGCAAAACGTGGAAGAATCTGTGAAAAACAGAACAGCGGGTAGTAGAGAATTTTTCGGGGTACTTCTACAACTCAAATCAAAAAACTCAGAACGTACGAAAGTTTCTCAATTGTATAGAACATGTTGTGTAAACAATTCAGGTCAAAAAGATGAACTGGTGATTTGTTCCGATTTCCCCCGTCAAGAAGACAGAATCTGTTTTCTGGACAGCATGTCACAACTTTTGCTTCCCTTATCATAAGAGGCTATGACTTGGCACAAAGCTTGAAAATAAAGATACAATGATGTTGCTACAGTAGTAACAATCATCAAGACCACTACGAATAGAAGTAAAAACATCTTGGGTTGCCTCCCAACAAGCGCTTTCTTTTACGCCTTTAAGCTAAGCATAAAGATTATAGAAGATGCTCTCACAAGAATAATAATTTTGAAGCAAAAGAGAGCATCAAGAAGCAAATATGAAAAAAATAAGCCTAACCCACCTCCTATGCATAGGAATCTTGTAAGAAAATAAATCGAAGAAGCACAAAGTGGCATGCATAGGAAGGTGGAAAAAGAACAACTTCAAAACGATCAACATGAAGAGAGGTGTTTTAGTAATATGGAAGATTCTACAACCAAACTTTCCTCTCTCGAAATAATTTTCAGTAGTATCATGAAAAACATCAAGAATATAATTATCACATAAATCATGTTGTTCATGACCTATAAGCACACTTGTATAGTTTTCAACACGGTCTTTAGAATCATAAGATAAATGCAAACCATCGCATTGAGTTTTGATAAGAGAAAAATTCTCCGAAGTTGGAGATTTCAAAAGGATAATAGTACACTCAAGTATGGGTGCGATAGCAACAATTTCATGATTAACATAAGGAACTATAGCAAGTTCATCTTCGTAAGCGTCATCCATAATGGCATCATGGCCATCAACAAAGCAAGTATTAAGTTCATCAGAAAGGGAAGTATCAAGTGAGTCCTCGGAATCATGGGATTCCTCATCAAAGAAATTAGCCTCTTCTTGGACAACAAACATTTTATTTTAAAATCCTCAATATAAGTACTGCAAGTATAATTCTCGAAGCAATAAGAAAGAACTTCAAAGTTTTCGGACTTGTGAATAGTATTGTGATACTTTTCACTCAAAGAAGCAATCTCATAAGCACCTTTAAAAGCAACAAACTCTTCAATCTTTTCAACATCAAATTAATCATAAACACCTTTAACATCAGAAGATAAGATCTCATTTTCATGAAACTCACATTGGAAAGGAAGGTGTTTATGATCTATATTAGAAAAACAAGTAAAATCATAAATGTGGCACAAAAGTTTAGCATGGCAAAAAGAAACATATATTTGATCCCATAAGTGTTTCCCTTTCTGAGATAGGCGGTGCCGCGTATAATGAGCATACTCATCCAATGATTTTCCCTCAACCAAGTCAGTTGGGTTTTTAGCGAGAGCACAAATTGATCGAAGACGATCCCAGTGAAACATGTGAAACATGTCCATCCTACCATATTTGGGTGGTTCAACACCCATGGTGAGGATATCATCACTAGGCAAAGCAATACAAAGGCAAAAGGTAGCAACTATTTTTTTGTTTTTTCATATAAGACACAAAGGTAAAAACTGAAAGGTAAACTAACAAGACTAAAAAGAAAGGTAAAAGGTAGTGGGCAACTCCCCTATCTTAGCACCCGGAGTCCCCGGCAACGGCGCCAGAAATTTGCTTGATACGCGAGAGATCATAATTGCTTCTCTCCCTTCATTGGTTACCCCAAGTGGAAGGTGAGATGCAACGTAGCGGCAAGTTTCCCTTGGTGAAGATACCAAGGTTGAGAGTGTCGACCAGTAGGACTCCGATAGTGATAAGTAGGTGGTGAAGTGAACAATGACACCATTCACAACTCTGGGTTTCTTACTTCACCTGGACCTGCACACAGACACAAATAACTTTGCTCCCAACGAAGTTCAGAGAGGTTGTCAATCTCTCCGGTCTTGTTGTTTACAAAGGATCAAACACAAGGGATAATGATAATGGTAGCAACTGAAAGTAAAAGCAAGAAAGTAAATGAGCGTGTAAACAGTGATGAGAATATGGATCGGGGTCCCGTGATGTTCACTAGTGATGTCTCTCTCCCAAAAGACGATAAAACTGTTATGCGAGGTACACAAATTACAGATGGGCAATTGACAGGATTATAAACGCACCGCAATGCTAACTATGCTACAAAGAAAGGAAGAGGCTCAAAAGCATGGGCAGTACGCCAAAATAAGTAGACCGAAATCCAACTGCATCTACTACTAATCATCCAGCTTGAGATATCTATCGAGAACATCTCGCTGGTATTAAGTTGCGAGCCCCACCCAAAGTGTAAACCCAAAGCAACACACAACTACATTAAAAAACACTTTGCGTAAAGTAAACAATCCTTGCAACCGCGGTTACAAGCACCGTTGGTTTCCCCCTTGTGGCAACAGCACATACCCTAGACTCATGTTTCTGTCACTCAAGCGTGTCATCAGGGGGCATGAACCCACAATCGAGCATAACGTTCCCTCTTGGAGTTACTACCTACTACTTGGCCAAAGCAATAAACAACAACGGAGAACATGCAAGAATTACTTAGGAACAAACATATAAAAGATAAGAACCAAATATATTACTCTATCACAATCTGAACATAATCTCATAATCCATCAGATCCCATCAAACTCAGCATAGCAACAGCAGAAAGATTACATATGTGTCTCGATCATGTAGGGAAGCTCACGAGGTCTAAACCATGAAGAACAAAGAGGGAGGAGAACATCACATAGCTACTGATCACGGACCCATGGTCCAAAGGAAACTACTCACGGCACATCCGGGAAGCGCCCATGGTGAAGGGGAAGCTCCCGGAGGTCGATCCTCCCTCCGGCAGGGTGCCGGGAAGAAGTCTGTTGGCGCTCCCGATCTTGAAAGCACGGCGGCGGCGGAACAGAGGCGAGATCGCGAAAAAGGGTTCTGTCCTTGGGGGTTTCGCGTCACGGGGAATAAATAGGAGAAGGGGCAGCCAGGGGGGCCACCAAGTGTCCAGGCGGCCACCCGGCGCGGCCCCACCCTAGGCCGCACCACCTGGCCGCCTAGGCACCAGGTGGGGCCCCTCCGGCCCTCCTTCGGGACTCTGGAAGCTTCCGTTACGCTTATTTTTTATCCGATTTTTCCCGGATTTTGGAGCACTTTTTATATGGGGGAAAACTGAAATAGAAAAACAACAGAAAGCAGAAACCGGCACTGGGGTGCACCGAGTTAATAGGTTAGTCCAAATATGATCAAAAGTGTATGAAAGTGTATCTAGATCATAGCAATATCACACAAAACATGCATGGAGCAAGCAGAAATTATAGATACGTTTGGGACGTATCAGGTGCCCCACTTTATGGGCCTCTTTAGTCCAAGTGGCTCCTCCCCCACTTGGGCCTTCCAAGTGAGAGAGAGGGCCCATTGATTTTTTTTTTCTTTTAACATTTCTATAAAATAAAGGAATTCACAAGAAATAAATATAAAACATATTTATACCATCCAGGAACAATTTCGGCCCTCCGTTTTACCGGTTTTATCAAAACCCTTCCCGTACTTTACCGACGTCTCGAAACGATTTCAGTTTTATTTTCAATCATATCCCGATCACTACAAAACTTTTTCGATGTGTTATACTCATGCTCCTATCACTCTAATACTCAACAAATCAAATACCATTAAGTGTGTGACCCCATAGGTTTGGTAGGATACAGGCATGAACCAAAAACTCTTTCATTCACGGAATAGTAACAGATAGCAAAGCCATGGACACCCATAAAGGTTTACGCGTCTACACAAATATACATTCGATTCAATCGTAAGCTTAACATGCCAATCCTATTTGATTCACAACACTATACAAAACGAGAGGTGAGATCTTTTAGGTATCCGTGTAATCAACCATTGATCACTATACCAAGTTATCATGCTTTTAGTTTTGTTATATTGTCTCGTTAACCTGTTCTGGTTTCCCTTGTGATCAATTCACAGGGTCTCCGGCCAGATGATGTTATATACCGTAATACCGAGAGGTCCCACAGATTATCTCTCCATCGTGGGAGGAGCAAATTCCCAACTTGAATCGTTAAGTACCTTGACAAGTTGACATACTTTTGGGAGTTCAGAGGCACTGTCGTTATTGCCACGCCTGTTACGGACGATGTTGGAATAGAGTCAAAGCCCACCTTTCGATATGAAGTTATGAAATATTCTTATGGTCATTAAGGATACATGCATATTAACTTTTGATGATTGTACTCATAACATGAATACAATATGATCTCAAAGTAAATCATACAATTGGGTCGGTGAGCACCCATGTTTGAAAACAATGTGCTCATATGTTACCAACATATACAATGCCCTATGTTGAGGAAAACATGATCACCCGTAACACAAGGGCTAGTCCTAGAGGCGGACTAGGAACACTTTGTGTTTATACCTCCACACCTGTATATGTGTTTTCCACCGAAGGCAGTTAACATGAACTTTAGAAACCTCCGCATAAGCCATAATAGTTATAGCACAGAAATATAAACTATAATAATGAACCTGTAAATAGAATAATGCATTTAGAGTTGCCTCTAGGGCATATTTCCAATAAATTAAACATAAATTTAAGTTAAAGTTATGTTTAAACTATTTTAATTTTTGAATTATAATGAATTTGAATGAATTCCACTAGAGTTTGTCTGAATTTGTCAATTTTCTGTTGAACTATATATTTGCGGACAGATGCAGTCAAGGTTGGATGGTCGGTTCCCGCATTAGTGTCCACGGACTGGTCCATACCGGTCCACGGATGGATGTGGTGTTCGTTTTTGGGTATAGCATTGGAGATGCCCTAATCTCAACATCTCTCTAGTTGTAATATTTATGGACCTCCTGTATGCGAATAAATGATATGCCCCTCTATACTAACACACAAGTGCGCCTCTAACGAGGTAGCAAGACGCTTGCCACAATACTTTAACATGGTAAACAAAGCCTAACTCATCCATCCCATCTAGCCTCTACCATTTCTCAAGTTAACCTTCTTGAAATAGCGTTTCGTTTCGTATTTATAGATAAAGTCACAACCAAGTGCATACTCAGGTTCAAGTGCAATACAATAAACATAAGTTTGTTGAGGCAACATAACAAATAAGCTCAGATAAAAGAAACAAACGTGGCCACAAGATCAACGTCCAGGTGGTAAGGCAAGCCCACGTTTTATCGTTGTCATTGCATCCAACAATCGCGGTCCCGCTGCCTAGAAAGCGGGTGGCAATGCTGGAAAAGGAAAAACATTAAAAATATAGAGTCGGTGGCTCATCGCAAGAAGACCCTCTCAATAACCATCTTGTTATGCATCGTCCAAAGGGTCCAAGGCATCGTTGTCGCAAACACTAAACCAAAGGGACATCTCCTCCTGCCGGTCTAGTTAGCCCTAGTTTCGAGAAACTCAGCCATGTCTAAGGCCTTCCATTCATGTCCCAAAGCCTCACGCACAAAACACCAAAGAAAGCGGACAACAGGTCATGTGAAAAAACATGGGTTTTCGTCTCTAGGACAATGCAAAGTGGGCAAAGCCCTTCACCAAACCCTTGCTGCTTGATCACACATGGGAAAGCACTCGGCATAGGTCGTGATAAGCCGATCCCACTAATAAGAGCCCCGAAGAGGCCAAGCGCCAAGAGATGTCATTCAAATATTCTAGAAGCTACAATGAGAGGGTTGCTCGTTGTTGGGCCAAATCTATGGTCTCTTAGGATCAAATTTTTGATAGAACGAGATGTTCGGATTCCTGTTGTGAGCAGTCAAGGAAACAAACAACAATGTATCTGAGAAAATAGAAATATATTCGGGAACTCGGAGCAAAGTAGAGACCTATTCAGCTACGGATCATTCCAAAATAGAGTCCCATATCCATTGCCCATGGAGACCGAGAGCTTGATTCCGATCTCATGCTTGAGTGGTTGAATATCTTCCAAAACTATCACCCCTCCCTATGCCCAAACGTGAGGAGAGGGCGACCCTTCAAGTAGAGATCCATTCAGCTACAGGTCATTCCATTAACAATGGAGTGTTGTGCCAAGTTGGTACTTTATATGGTGTCCCTCTTCAACTGTCAAACACACCAATTATATATAAGCCACCAAAGGGATATTCTTCTATTGCTAAATAGCTAGTTTCCAAGAGACCATCTTCTCAACCAAGGATCCAGCTGCTGACAAGAAGCCATCTTGTTCGGTGAATGATCCATCTATTGCAAAGCCCAATACCATGGCAAATTAACAAAAAACCATCTTCTCAACCAAGGATACAGCTGCTGACAAGAAGCCATCTTGTTCAGTGAATGAGCCATCTATTGCAAAGCCCAATCCCTTGGCAAATTAACAACAATCTCCCTCTAAGGTTGAATTGTGTTGATGTCTTATGTTGTCACATAATAATAAATTTTATTTTAATTCATGAAATTTTTAGTATTTCTTACCTTCAAATCTTCAAAAAGTTGTCCCCTCGAGACAAATAATATATGTCGTTGAAATGGGCGTATCTAACATTAGAATACATCTAGATACATCCATTTCAGTGATAGTTAATATGGAATGAAGGAAATATATTTGTAAAAAGTTGAAACATTAGAATATAAGAAACAATAGAAGTAAAATAAATAGTTGAATCAAAGTGTGTCCCGCAATATTATGCTAAACACATTTTTTTTGAAACAATGTATGTTTATGAAATTGATTTGAAATACGGTTGAAACTGTTAGGGCGTACGCGCACACGACACACACACAACCTAGTAATGAATGCATAATATATAGTAATATAGTCGTATATAAATATGGAGTAGCAATTTTTGCAGATATGTAGTGAATTATCAACTTGAATTAAAAACAAAATTACTAAATTTAATGTACTGTTTCACTAGATTTTTCTTGACCAAAAGTTGATAAAAACTAACAACAGTTTTTCTAGTCGCGTGTATTTATCTCTGTTGCGGTGTGTTTTTATTCGAAGAAGAAAGCTGATAGCATTTGAAGAGGGCAGCATTGATTTCCATGTGAAAATGAACGGCAAATTCAACTTTGTTATATTGCGGAACTGTTAAAAGATTCAGGATGTTTTCATATGATGATGTTGCACATGAGCCTTCTGTACGTTTCAACATAGAGTATGTATGGAAATATGTCGTGTAACAAGGACATGATCACCCTTACTTCTCATCATTCTGCTGAATCTTAATCTTGTGTAGGAAGTTTGTAGCGCATGGCCAAATCTGCTCGTACATCAGAAAATAGGTTTTCGTTCCACTTTATAGATAAAAAATCAAGCACATATTCAATCCATCCAGTTATATCACAGAGTAAAAACACACATCAGTTGAAGCAACAACACAACATACCCAATAACATGAAAGGGTATACACCACAACATGAGAAATAGGGTAACACCACAGTAGGACAATCTCAACGTCACGTAGCCACTATGGGAGGCGAAGCTACAAATCGTCCCATGATCATCAGGGCCTTCATCATGCGTAGCTCCCTATCCCTGCGTCTGGATCGGAGATTCGGTTACTGCTCGAAATTTCGCAGTATGGCGCGGTTATCGCAAATTTCAGTGCCCCTCAGTAAATGCACGTTTTAAGCAAAAACAATGAAACTTTTGAATTTTTGAATTTGAACAGTCAATACATAGATAAGTAGAAGTGAAACACTATTCACACACATAGTAGTAGATGGTGTATTGGTTGTACGTTGCTTGTGATTACACAACTATAGCGTCGCCTGTTCGAATCCCACCTTTCCATTTTTCCATAGTTTTAGGGATATACACAACATAATTTAAAAGAAATGAAGAGTATTTGCAATGTGTAGGGATCAAACTCAAAACCATCTCACATTTACTCTACTCTCCTGTCTGCGGGCGTTTCGGACGCCTTCAGAAGTTTTTGCACCTGTGGCCTCGTATTCGCTCTACTCGCCTGTCTACGGATGCTTCTTTGCTCGATCGGCTTATGCCGCGAGGTTTGCTGGCTTGGAAGTCTCACCATCGACGACTTTCACTTGGAGCTCCAAGGCCCCGCTCCGATGCAGGTTTTTCTCATGGCTGTCCCTAAGCGACCGATGTTAGACGGCGGATAGGCTTTAGAGACGTGGGCTGCCGCACTTGGCGGCCTGCCCATTTTGCGACCAGCACCGTGAGGACATCTCGCATTTACTAGTGGAGTGCTCTTTCTCGCAGATAGTTTGGCAAGGAGTTCTTTCGGCTGTGGGATTGCCGGACCTTGTTCCGCGCATGGGTGAGCACCTGCAAGCCTGGTTTGCCCGATGTGAGTCCAAGGTGGGGCATCAGAAATTCAATAGGGCCATCTGCTTGCTGGGCATGTGGGAGTTATGGAAACACCGGAACAAGATCGTGTTCGAGGGTGCCTCACCGTCCGTAGCAATGGTTGTGCGCTGGATCATGGAGGAGGGTTGTGCGTGGCATAGGGCTGGGCTGTCCACGGCACCGTTTAACGGCGTCTTTGCAGGAGTGGATAGGCGGGATGGACAAGGATATTGGTTGGGGTTCTTGTTCGGTATTGTAGGGTGGATAGAGCGTGGTGTGTTTGGCTTTTTTTTAACAAGCCTTTGTTGTAATTTCGTGGATTTGGGATTCTCTCCCTCTCCCCTCTTCAATACAAGATACGTCTACTGGGGCGTATTCCAGAGAAAACTCAAAACCATCAAAGTATCTACGTTAGGACGAGTAGGGGAAGAACTAGTGCACCACTTGTAAGTTTGTGGATAAAAATAGTTCCACGACCAGCTTCCAGAAATATTTGAATTTAAATTTGCTTTGAAATTCAAACAGTATTTGCCTGAAATTTCGTGGTAACCACGGTAACCGGTTTTTTCACCCCCCTCAAAATTATTCATGTGTTCGATATCCAAAACCTTGATCTGAATAACGGGTGCCAGTGCTGCAGGAAGGCGAGGAATTTGAAGGTTGCTTCGCAACTAGAAGGATCCAGCCAAATCTGCAGTCTTCCCGTCAAGCTCAGAGGTTCACAGATATAACTCTTCATAAACTTAATTGGCAGACAGAAGACGAAGATGTGGATCCAAATCTCAGGAACCCCGCAAGGGGAATCTATTTGTATATTCTGCTGTATGGGCACCAAAATCTCAGCACAGGGAGATATATATGCATGTGCGAATCACAACATCTCCTCTTTATTGGGAGGCCATTAAGATGTTGATTCGGCACTTGAACTAATAGACTAATATGGCTTCTGGAGTACCACAAGACTTGAACAAAAGGAAAAAAAAATGAGCTCTTAAAAGTTCTCAACGAGATGGATGCTATATTGCTATAGTCTCCACTGTACGCTGGATACGGTCCCGCATCTATATCCAGCCACTATATATATATATATATCCCAAGACAAACCACACATCTCATCGTGGCCCGCAAATTATTAACCCAGCGTTGAAGTGAAGAAGATGCCCTCACAACGCGTGCAGCAGCGCTGGCCACTGATCTTGATGTACCTCCTGCTGTCATCCAGCTTCAGCAACAGCGGCAAGGCGACGGCCGGGAAGGTGCCGGCGATCATCGTGTTTGGGGACTCCACGGTGGACTCCGGCAACAACGACTACATCCCCACCGTCGCCAGGGGCAACTTCCCGCCCTACGGCCGCGACTTCGACGGCGGCGTCGCCACCGGCCGCTTCACCAACGGCCGCCTCGTCACCGACTTCCTGTCGGAGGCGCTCGGGCTGGTGTCCTCCGTGCCGGCCTACCTTGACGGCAGCTACACCGTCGACCAGCTTGCTGCCGGCGTCAGCTTCGCTTCGGGAGGCACCGGGCTGGATTCTTTGACGGCAAAGATCGCAGTAAGCTACCGATCGTTATCTGGCAATCTTTTGGGACTTTTAATCAGTCTTGATTTGCTTGGCCGGCGAAATTACATGTTAATAAAGCTAGATGAAGTTTGGCTCTAAAAAGTTGTGATTACCGAAATGCGTAGAAAATTTCAGTTCAGTACTACTAGTACTATACGACGTATAAGTATAACCACTCAGAAAAAGGAGTCACCTTTTGGTGGAACTAATACTCTCTCAGGTCCGTTCTACTGTACTTTGCATGTTTGATTTATCTTAAGTCAAACTTTGCAAAATTTGACGGACTTTACAAGAAAAAAATATCAACATTCGTAATACAAAATCAATATCATTAGGTGTGTCGTGAATTTAATTTTTACGTTATAAAACTTTAGTATTGTAGATATTGATACATATAAATACGGTTAAACTTTATGTAGTTTAAATTCAGATAAATTTTGTGTGTGGAATAAAAAAAACCCGGAGGAAGTCATAATAATTTGCTTATCTCCAGCCCTAAGAAAATACTTTTCTTCTCACTGGGGTGATAAAGTTATGAGAGCATAAATACATTCACAATGGTTGAAATACCATACTCACATTTACACAGGTGAGTACATAATCACTACTCCCTCAATTTTGTATCCAAGGTCACTATTAGATTTTAAAAACCAACAATAAATAGCAAGACTATATATGGAAATTTTCTCATGTTTTGGACTAATTAAATATATTGGATGTGGTGTCTCTTTCTCTATGGTTGCATGCAATGTTTGCATTAATAAGCATTATCGTCCGCTGCAAAAATCTAATCATTTTTTCTTGAGAAGAAATAGTAGCCTTGTATGGACACAAATTGTATTCTTCATAATGATCTTGTATTTAAAACCAAAGGGAGTAAAATAATATTGATTCACTCCCTCAAAAATGATAATGATTCAAAAATTTGGCCATGATCTCCGTTAATCCTACCTATGTGTGACTAACGATAACTTGAATGACTGTTGTTTGTAGTGATAGTTTAAAGATTGTCAATGATGGCGAAGCTTTTTTCAAAAAAAAAACAGGATGGATTTTTATGCTATAAATGCGGTGGAGTTTTAAGGTATTACATTACTTTTTTGCGGGAACTGATAAAAAAAATTGGTACACAGTTGAAATTATGAAATGTTGATAACTAAAACCTCATATACTAGATGATACCTCATGTGTTGCTGCAGGAATTGCTTGCAATATATTTTTGTAAAATTTGAACATATGAACATGAATATTCAGATGAAGAATATAAGAACTACAACTAAAAATAGATGTTATAAACTATTCAATAGGTATAAGCGGCACAATATAGTTAAAAAAATTAAGTCATTTGGCATACATGTTACATGCTGAGGTGGACGATTTTCCATGCATGCTGAGATAAATATATTAGTGGAGATCTACTACTTCATTATACAGCATTTCTAAGCCATGGTGGTCTATCCATATAGTCAGACATAAATGCTTCATTGTAAGAGTGAATTTCAGTTTTACCCCCTGTTTTGACATTAATTACCCAATATAGTAGATTTTTCATTGTCTTACCCCCTTTTATAGTCCATTTAGTGTACCTTTTCTTCACGAACATTAGGTGTATACCACATTTTGCTGTTGGTTTTGCTGAATAGATGCATGCGGGCGCATGGGATGGGTTCGGCTCGAGAAAATGAACCAGTATAGAAGCGGGAAAAACGAAATGAGGAAAACCACGTCGTGGCTCTCCATGGCCAAGACTCATCTACCTTATCGCTCTCAAAAACTAACGGGGTAAAAGTTGACAAAACTTTCATTATAAACGTGGCAAAAACATGCGGAACTTTCGCTAAATGAAGTAAGCCGGATGAAAAACGGTTACTTAATCAACGATGTCAAAATAGAAAGTAAAAAAACTAGAATTCTCTCTTATAGTAATCACAGAGGTGGAATTTTATGATCTATTGTAATATATATAGTGTTGGTAGTCTTGTACTCCCTCAGTTCCATAATCTTTGGGAGTAGATGCAATGTGTTCCCATATTGTAGAGCATGCGTTGATCTGACAGATAATTTGATATTATTTTTCTGACACTGCGGATCATTGGTATAGATATGTTTAGGTCTATTGGTAAAACAGTTCGGTTAACAAATCATCAGAAACATCATAAGAAGCAAAGTCACAAAATACTTGAAACTAATTGTATTTAAATATCTACTACTATACTCATCGAAATCAAGGAATTGCAGAATATGTGTGATTTCATTACAAAAATATTGCAGGAACAAAACCAAACCTTTGTATAGTCAGTTATGTTCACATTGCAGTTCTTGTAATTATGTCAACAAACATTCATTAACAATCTTTCACACTTCAATTCAGTTACGTACGTTATTATTATTGTAAGTGATTCATACTGAAAGTGAAATTAAAGATATCATTCCAGAAAACACTAACGGCTATCACTATCTTTTAATACCACTAGTAGAAAAAGGCTCATTTGTCCCGGTTTCATAGAGCCTTCTGTTCCGGTTCTGGAACCGGGACTAAAGGGTCGTTAATAAAGCCCATGACCTTTAGTCCCGGTTCGCTTACGAACCGGGACAGATGGGCCTCCACGTGGAAGCCGGCTGGAGCAGGGGCTGGAGGACCTTTAGTCCCGGTTGGTGTTAAAAACCGGGACTAAAGGAATTTTTTCGAAATTTGTTTTTTCTGAAAAAAAAATTGGATTTTTTTCATTTTCGAATCTTTGAATTATTTGACAATTTAATCTCTAATCACCCCTCCTCACTGCTTCACAATTTAATCTCTAATCTCTAATATGGATTAATCAACACTCATTCCAAATCATCTAACTTCCCGGTCGGTCACCCATCCTCTCACTACTCCAGCCCGAGCATGCTTAACTTTCAGGTTCTATCTCCCCTAGTTTCCAAGTCTGCACTTGTTGTTTTCCTGACAATAGTAAGATATCAATCATTATAACCCTTAGGTCTTGATATCACATGATTTAATTTTTTGAATTCCAAACAATTATTAAAAAACAATCACGATTAACAAACAACAATGATGTCACGATTAACAAAAAAACAATCACGATTAACAAACCAAAAAATATATATAATTCATAATATTTATTACAGAAGATCGAAGCTAGAAGCGTCTAATCTAACGACTAGAGCTAAATTACTCGATCTTCTGCTTCTTGGCGGAGGTCCCGGCGCCCTCATCGTCGTCGTTGGGCGCCGCCCGCTTGGTGGCCTCCTCCGACGCGACTTTCGCCTCCACGCGCGCCGTCATCTCGGCCCTCTTCTTCTCCTTCTTCTTGGCCCTCGCCTTGGCCAGGTTCGCGCGGGACTTCTCCGCACGATCGGCACGGCGAAGTTCCTGCGCCTCCAGCCATTCCAGCGCCGCCAGCCGTTCCAGCGGGTCGTCGGCGGGCGGCGGGCTGTCGTCGGCGGGCGGCGGACTGTCGTCGTCGGCGGGGGGCGGGCTGTCGTCGGCGACGCGCGATCGTCGCCCGCGCTGTCGAGGCCGCCGCTTCGGAGGCGGGTCTCAAAACTTGCGCCTTTCGGAATTGTCCTCGTCCGACGGGGTGTCGGAGTCGGACGGCCATCGTAGCGGCGACCCCGACATGGCGGCGAGAAGCTCGTCGGGCGCGAGAGGGATGAGAAGGGAAGATGAGATGAGATGAGTCGGATGTGCTCCCGGCCTTCGTCTACTTATAGCCTGAGAAGCTCGTCGGACGCGCGCCCGACGAGCTTCCCATGCGCGTGCGGCTTCCCAACGCGCGCCGCACGCGCATGGGAAGCTCGTCGGGCGCGCGCGAAAGACGAAGCGCCGTCATTGGTCTCGGTTCGTAGCTGGAACCGGGACTACAGGTATCCTTTAGTCCCGGTTCCAGCTACGAACCGGGACCAATGGTTGGAGGCCGCACGCGCATGGAAAAAGAAACCGCCTCGGGACGAAGCGCGGGAAGACGAAGCGTCATCCATTGGTCCCGGTTCGTAGCTGGAACCGAGACTAATGGCCAACCTTTAGTCTCGGTTTGAGCTACGAACCGGAACCAATGGATAGAGGCCCATACGTCCCGGTTCGTGTCTGGAACCGGGACTAATAGGTCCAGACGAACCGGGATCAGTGCCCCACGAGGCCCGGCCGGCGCCCTGGGCGCACGAACCGGGACGTATGCCCCCATGGGTCCCGGTTCGTGACTGAACCGGGACTAATGGGCTGGCCAGGTCTGAACCAAAGCCCTGTTTTCTACTAGTGTACACTCTCTTTCATCTTCCGTACTCTTCAAAGTATTGCACTGTGCTACAATAATTTTTGAAAAGGAGTGTGCTACTTCCGATTATGAGAGAGTACTAACCAGTACGCCACATTTCTTTTGACTGCTACGTTGTACACCTACATGTTATACAGGGAATTGATTACGCATAAGATTTTCTTCTCATCTCCTAATATGAAACTCATTGAAAAGGACAAGTGTGATATGTTCCAAACAGAGAATTATTAGAGCATGTACAAAGGTACAACGGGTTGTTTTCATGACCACTTATGTTCATTAGCAAAACTTAAGTAGATATGCAGTCTATAAATATCTCCCCAGTTTTTAGTGTGAGATAGAGAGAACATCTAAACAATAAAAAATATGTATCGTCGATAAATTGTCTATAAAAGCCTTACAAATTGTCTGTAAGACAACAGGCAACGTATCCTTATTTTCTTCCAAAGAACTATATTGCACTGTCGACGAGCCATTAGAAATGACTGCTAGTAATATAAGAGTTTTAGAACCGACATGTTGGTGGTTGTGCAGCAGTTCATGATGTTTATGCGTCTCACTGATGTCGAATTATGGTTTCATGACATGCGACGTACACGTCACTACCAAAGCAGCTATAGTGATTTCAAAATCTTCTACCATCAAGAGATCAGGCATCCCTGTCGCATGTGTGAAGTGTGTGTCATCGTGTGTATGTTCGCATGTCTCAGGTTGTTTCCTTTTTCTTCCGTTGCGAAATTACAGGTTGTGTTCTGAAAAATATTTTATGAGCAAGTTGAAGGTTCATTTTAGGTAAATGAAAAGTGGAACAGGTCTATCGGATGTTCTATAAAAAGTTCTACTATATGCCCTTTGGAACAAAGGACTGCCTTCTCAAGTATGGCAAGAAATTCTCGTCCTCAAACATTTTGATGGAAATAATCACTCCCTTCTCCCTTCCAATGATATTTGTCTGAAAAATTCTGTGTTTCGATAGTGTTTTCCAAATGGCTTTTCTTCTCAATTCTTATGCTTTTGATCAGTCCTTATATAATTTGCAAGTGTCTGAAAGTTCTGACTGAACCGGTACAGCTACGAACGAATTAATCATGGTACTAGTTTTGTTGAAAATCTGAATAAGAAAACACAAATGATAGTAGTACCAAATTCAGTCAACTGGTGTTCTAAAGTGGCAAAAACCCAAAATTTGAATGCAACCATTAAGGAATGCAGAATCTTTTGACAATTGAGGAACGCGGGAAGCTAAGCGGCAAATATTTCTAAAGACACCACTGTAGGAGCATAGGAGAACCTCCAGAATCTTGTAATAATTTCAGCTGTGTGCATCAATCGATGCAGAGGTTGGGGATTTCCCCATTTCTAATAAAAAAATCTTTTAATATGTTATAATAGAAGATATTACGCTCTTCAATAGCGAAAGATGGTGAAAATGATTTTTCTGTGAAGAAGATTTTTTTAGAAAAGATTTTTTTTCTTTTTGAATGAAACTAAGACTTTTTTACAAAATAGGTTTTTTGGGATGGAAGTGAGATTTTTCTAAAAAATATTCTTTTCATCAAGCAACAACTTTTTCTCAAATAAAAAAATGGAAGTTAGACTTTGTTTACAAAATAAGTTTTCCCTTTTTCTAAGGAAAAGGCTATGCCAAGTGGCAGACTCTAGTTGGCAGCAGTGAAAATGCTTTTTTTTAGAAATGATGTTTTTATTTATTAATGGAAGTAAAACTTTTTCACAAAAAAGTGTTTTTTCTTTTTTAAAGATGGAATTGAGAAATATTTTTCTTTTCAACAAGCAACAACTTTTTAGTGAAGTGTTTTTCTTTAGAAAATGGAAGTGAGATTTTTTTTACAAAAAACACTTTTTTTAAAGATGCAGGTGACAATAAGATTAACTAGATGATACATCGGGTGTTGCTGCGGAAACTTTTAACAAATAATTTAATGTTTAAAAATATGTGAAAAATTATGGAATATAGTATAAATTGATTATAAATTCTTGATTGAATTTTTTTTGTTTAGAGTAAAAAATATATGAATATTTAATGAAAAAATAAAAAATGTGTGTGATTTTTGTTATAGTAATTTATTACCACCGAGATGATTTGAGGCGAAAACAACGTTGAGTAGAGACAATGGCACATCAACCTTGGTAACCCTAAAACAGTGATAACAATTACATATGTGCATTCTAAAAAGTTATTGCATATAAAAATAAAATGTGAGGTAACTTATAATTTATTTTTTAATAAAAAAATAGCTTCTAAATCGTGAAGTTGAGTATATAATTTTTTATTTTTTATTTGTGATAGTTGCATGTGCATACGAATTCAATGAGAGTATATGCATAAAGTATTAGTGGAAAATATTTTTGCATGACGAACATATTTAATGATATGGATAACTTGTATGTCAAAATAAATAAATTAGTGAAGACAAACAATTTAAGTATTATAGATACGTATAAACACGCTTAAAAGATGCGCTCAGGCGCACCTCAATCACTAGTACAAACTTAAGAGTCAACTAGCCCTGAAGTGTAGGCTCATGAGCGACTTTGCTCACGAAAACGTTTATAAATAGCCAACAGATACTCCCACTGTTTTATAATATAATACATCCTCGGTTTCCGCGTTTTAACTTTGATCATAAATTTAACAAATGAGACCGACTGCAACGGATGTAAAAGTTATATCAATGAATTTGAAAAAACTTTTTAATTATATAATTTTTGTGTCCGTCGCAATCAGTCTTGTTGGTTAAATTTATGGTCAAAGTTGAACCTCAAAAAACGCAAACGCACTATATTTTATAACGGAGTGAGTACTATAATTCCTGAAATATAAAATGCATATGTTTTTCAAAATTTGGACTTCTAGTGACGATACAATATCGGTACCTTTTAGTTCAACTACAGCTATGTAGATTATATGATAAGTACAATATTGGTACCTAAAAACTCTTGTGCCATAATTTTTTGATTGCACCCATGGAAGCAACTTTCTGTCTAACTTAAGTACTCAATTACAGTCAGTGATATCAATGAGCCAGCAGCTGGAATACTTCAAGGAATACAAGGAGAGGCTGGAGCAGGCCAAGGGCCGGGCGGTGGCCGACGAGATCATCGCCGAGGCGCTCTACGTCTTCAGCATCGGCACGAACGATTTCTTCGTCAACTACTACGTCCTGCCTCTCCGAGCCGCCCATTACACGCCGGCGGAGTACGTCACCCACCTAGTCGGCCTGGCCGAGGACGCCGTCCGCCAAGCCCACGGGCTCGGCGCGCGCAAGGTCATGCTCACCGGGATCCCGCCGTTCGGGTGCGTGCCGGCGGCGAGGACGATGAACAGGGACGCGCCGGGGGAGTGCAACGAGGAGTACAACCGGGTGGCGCTGAGGTACAACGCCGAGATACGGGACGCCGTGGAGAGGCTCAACGGCGGCGAGCTCGCCGGCGCGCGGGTGGTGTACGCCGACGTGTACGACGTGCCGTACGCCATCATCGCCGACCCGTCGGAGTACGGCTTCGAGAACGCCGCTCAGGGTTGCTGCGGCACGGGGCTCATCGAGACGTCCGTCCTTTGCGGCATGGACGAGGCGTACACGTGTGAGGATGCCGATAAGTACGTCTTCTTCGATTCCGTCCATCCTTCGCAGAGGACATACAAGCTTCTGGCGGACGAAGTTATCAGAACGTGCCTGCAAGTGTTCCTGTGACATTTTGTGCCCACAAAATTATGGAAATCAAATATCGTTTGCAAAAGAATTTCAAAAAAGGAGAAGACATGTTCGCAAAAGCATGCAGTACTGTCAGTACTGAAGAGAAGGCAGCGACAAATGACGACATGGAGGGAAGAAGAGGAAAACGACCAGGTGTCTACACGGGCCAAGCCCGGAAGGAATCCCAGGATCAGATCAGTGGCGGAGCCAGGATCAGAAGTCTGTGATGTCATTTCAAATCTGTGATGTCAAATACATGTGTTTTCATTGATTTTATATAAAAAATTACACGATTTCTACTTGTATACAAAGGATTTGCCACAAACCTGTGTGGTCAATTGACCACACAGCTCTCTACGTGACTCCGCCACTGCCCAGGATACCTCCACATGTTGTAGTTGAGCCTGAATGGACCCGTTTGTTCCTTGTATAAATACCAAGTAGAACCTCGAAAAACTACTAATTAGAGCATCTCCAGCCGTTCGTCCCCCAGGACGATTTGCGGCGCTAAAGTCGCGGCCCCAAGATGACCCCAAGTATCGGCCAAATTCAAACAAAAAACGACCAAACGCATTTAATTTAGAGAAAGTTCGACTGAATTCATAATATTCGGGCGATTTTTACATAAAAGATAAAAAAAACTACGCTAGCCTACTGATCGAAGAAGAAGGAGTAGAGCGCCTCCATTGACGACTTCGGGCCGCCTCCTCCTCCAGCAGCGCCGCCAGCTGCACCGCCATCGTCGCCGTCGCCGCCATCCTTTGGCTCCGGCTTGACGCCGGCCTGCGCGCCACAGGTCCCGCCGCCGATGGAGCCCCTCCTCCTCCGAACCCGCAGTGGCTCCTCCTCCTCGTCGTCAGTGCCGTCGAGGACGATGAACGGCGGCGACTGAGGTCGTGGAGGCGCCCACTTGCTGCGGCTGCTGCTGCCCTCGCCGCGCTTCGCCTACTCGGCGCGCCTCGCCAGCTCGGAGCGCCGGGCTTCCTCGGCCCGTTTCATGGCCTCGACCCGATCCATCTCCAGCTGTTGCAGGCGCACCTGCTTGGCCAAGTAGTCTCGCCTCGCCCAGTCCATCTGGAAGGCGAGGCCCTCTTCGTCGTCGCTGTCGACGGCCGGCGGCGGAGGAGGAGGCGGCGGGGCAATGTCCTTCTTCTTCTTCCCAAGGACTTTGCCGAGGAAACCACGGCGCTTCGCCGGGGAGTGCTCCTTCTTCACCTCCTTCTTCACACGCCGACAGGTGGGGCGCGGCGCGAGGACGCGCGAAATCGCGCGAACTTTCCTTCCCATTCGCGCGCTTTCCTTTCATCCGGCGACCCCAAGCGCCCCCCAGCGCTCTGAGTTTGGGTTGGGATCGCCGGACTCAATTTTGGCCCAATCCGGCGCTATTTGGGCCCTTGGGGGCGCGGCTGGGGGAATTTCCTCCCCACGGCGCTAGTTTCGCCGTCCTGGGGGCCTCTTGGGGGCGCGGCTGGAGATGCTCTTAGAGGGTATCCTTTTGGGAGCACCCGCGAAGGTCACTTTCCGTTCGTCTAGAAGCCGCATGTCGCATTTTGGGCGCACCTGTGTGAAGCAAAAAAAAAACGTGGCTGCACGCGAACCGTGGCCGCGCATGAACGATGGTTGCACATGTAGTTGCAAATGTGGTTGTAGTTGTGGTTGCATCCCGTGGCGTGGTTGTGGCTATAGTTGCACCCCTATGGTTGTGCCCGTGGATGTGTCTTAACTGCGGTTGCATGTTGTGGCAGTGGTTGTGGTTGCGCCCGTGATTGTGGCTATGTCTATGGTTGCTCGTAGTGGCAGTGGCTATGACTGCACCTATGGCTATGCCCGTGACTGTAGCTGAATTCGTGACTGGGAAATCGTAATCCGGAAATAGGTAAACTCCTCACCACTTGACACGTGTCGAACACGAAGGGAATTAAAAAACGCATCACAACACGAGACTGGACGTGCTCGAAGCACATGCAGGTAACCTCCGCGGAGGGTACCCTCCAAATAGTGATTTGGAGAACCTCGTATGGGGCATGGATATGTTCGAAATCATTAGTTTAATGAGTACTCCTTGCAAAAGTAACTTAAACTTTCTAGTGTTCGACCAATGGTACATTGCATGCACTTCACTTGTCACAACTTGGAAGTTTGTCCCTTTTTCTAGATTCATTCTCAATAAGTTTAATTTTTCGAACCATGCGTCCAAATTCCGAACCGTTTTCACCGTTAAATTCCTCACATCAAGATCTCCAAAATTAGATCCGATGTTAATAGGTTTCAACAAAAAAATCACCAAAAACCAGTAGAACAATATCGAAAAGAAAAAACCCTTTCCAACATGCACAATTTTGCCTTTCGTGGAAGAAAATATATGCCTCCAAAAGAAGCAAATATGTGTCTCTTGCGAAGCAAAACAAAACAAAACACATTTTCCCTTTTTCCGATGCACAATCGTGACTCTCGCGAAAGCAAATTAATCAGTGTCTCGATAAAAAATAAAACATGATTTATCGTTTTCGAGAGGCACAGTTGTGTATCTCGTAAAAATCACATTTTTCCTCTCTCAAGAGGCATAGTTGTGCCTCTCGCGAAAGCAAAGTTATACTTTGGAAGAAGCAAATTTGTGCCTCTCGTGGAAGAAAAAAGTTTTTCACCCGAAAAATATTTTTATTAAATTTCTCTCCCTTCAAAATCTAGAAAAAACCATGCGAAAATCGAATGGTAAAAAACCTGTCTACACCTCTGAAAATGCGTAAAAATAAAATCTTGAGGATGCGCCCAGCATGAGACACGTGGCGTGCTCTAAACCCACCGAAAATGACCTTAGTCTGGCTCTCGGAAGGAGTACCCGTTATCTAGTTGCTCTCGGATATATCTCGCTTTACATGGGCGAAAATCACTATTCTGACATTTTATTCAAACTTCAGCACACTTTGATCCTCCGTCGAAACCATTTCAAAATTTAACCCAATAGGGTAGCGCCCGCCCAAGTGGCGCTACCCTCTGTGGTGTAGCGCCATCATCAATTGCGCTACCATAGTGCCACCGTGGCATGCTGGGTCCTGCACCCCGATAGGGTAGCTTCGTCATAGGTGGCACCGTCACTGGTGGCTCTACCCTCCTGATTTTTTAATTTTAGTTGTTTTGCGTTGCTTGTATCTTTTTAACCATAGCTCCGTTTGAGATGTTCTTTATATGTAACTTGACTAGAATTTCATGTAGATTATGATTTTGCTATAGTTTTATGTTATTAACCAATGTAAAATATGGTTTAGGTCAGAACATTAGTAAAACTAGCCGTGGGGTACTTAGTGATATGCCATGTTTAAAATTTTACCTCTCTTCAATTGACTAGCATAGATAGTTTACTTTAAGCTTCACCTCTTTCCATGCTTGTGTGACCTTTCATGCTTGTGTGAGATACCATGTTAACAACCTTTGCTCAATCTTAGAACCGATTGGAGCTAGATAGGTAAGACAAGGGGACCCCATAGAATCCTCGACACGATTAGACACGCTTAGTCTTACAACCAATACCCGGAACTCGGATCTTAGGTGACTTGAATGGAACAAAGCGCCAAGGCGAGATAGTCTTATCTTTCATCCTTCGTCGAATATAGTCAATATTGTAATAATCATATCATCCACAACAATACAATAGTGTGATAGCCCAATTCAAGGAGTAACAGCAGAAATAAATAGATAGCATCCTAGCATGCATACTAAGTAGTGGTCAAGCAAGCATACATGGCCAAACAAAGGTTTGCTAGGACGTGGAGGAACATTGTTGTTTGGGTTTCAAATATGGAGGCTTGAATATAGGTGGTAGGATCAAGCAATCGTTCTATCCTATACCTAGGAAAGGCAAGCTGAAAGCTATAAAACATGATATATGCTCCCCCTTACCTGTTAAGAAGTCAGTGCCGAAGGTGTAGTCGATCGCAAACTCGCACCGTCTCCGAGGGTAACCGCGGAATCACACAAGAAGAAAACACTAGAAAGGAAATCGACGAGTAAGCATATATTACTACAAAGCAATCAGGAGCAAGCATCAATAAGAAGGAAACACGAGACAACGCACTACGATATCACATCTATCGTCGAGAGCGGTTACTAACAGGTTAAGTGAAGTATCGGTCACACACGACGATACTGCACATTTATGATGGTTCAAGTTGTTTAGCTACACAACATGAGAAAAGGTTGTTAACATGGCATCTCACACAAGCATGTCATATCACACAATCATGGCAAGAGGTGAAGCACAAAGGAAACTATCTATGCTAGTCAATTTAAGTGAGGCTTAAACCTAAACATGGCATATCACTAAGTACCCCATGACAAATTAAGCATTTGATATTGTTCTTCCCTAAACCATGTTTTAGGTTGGTTAATAACAGCAAACAATAGCATAAACACAAAGTAAAAGAAATTCTAGTCAAGTTACATATAAAGAAACACCTCAAACGGAGTTACGGTTAAAAAGATACAAACATCACAAGTTATGAACACAGTCTGCCAACAAAAGGTAACACACTTGAGAGCAATGAAACAACATGATACATATTGCAAACATGCACCAAAATGACATGGATTTACCGTAGACATGACAAGCATGACATGGCATCAAGGTTTCATGTTCAAAGGCATCAAGAATAAACAATTATAACCCATGCAAAAAACTATTTTATGCTACTGGTTTAGGACTTCGTGAAATTAGGAAAACAGACAAAAGGTTAATATCATGCTCTCTAAACAGCAGGTAAAAAATTATCAAACAAACTTCAAATTGATCATGAAATATATCAACATGTAGCTTACGCGATGCTCATGAGTTCATACATTGAACTTATGCTCAAAAGAATGATGGATAAACATATAACAAGGGTGCAAGAGAGCTACTTTAGAATACAGACTTAGTGGAAATCAGAGATCATGACAAACTGTTATAATCATGCTCTATAAACAGTAGTAAAAGTGATAGCAAATCTATAGCAACATGACCATGCAATATATAAACATGAAGTATACATGATGCTAAACAATTCATAGATAGCACTTATGGTCAAAAGACCCATGGATGAATAAGTATTAAACATGCAAAACAACTAAAACAGATTCCAGACTTAGTAGAACTTTAGGGTAGTTGACAAACAACAACAAGTAGCCACTTTGGGAGTTCAAGAACCTTTGTTTGGCCATGTACCTTGCTTGTTTGACCACTGCTTAGTATGCATGCTAGGATGCTATATATATTTATTTTTGCTGTTACTCCTTGGATTGGGCTATCACACTATTGTATTCTTGTGGATGATATGATTATTACAATGTTGATTATTCGACGAAGGATGGAAGATCAGGCTATCCCGCCTTGGCGCTTTGTTCCAATCGAGTAACCTAGGATCCGAGTTCTGGGTATTGGCTCTAAGGCTGAGCGTGCCTAATCGTGTGTGAGATCATATGGGGTCCCTTTGTCTTACCTATCTAGCTCCAATCGGTTCTAAGACTGAGCAAAGGTTGTTAACATGGTATTTCACACAAGCATGGCAAGAGGTGAAGCATAAAGTAAATTATCTATGCTAGTCAATTGAACAGAGGTAAAATTCTAAACATGGCATATCACTAAGTACCCCACAGCTAATTTTACTAATGTTATACCCTAAACCATATTTTACATTTGTTAACAACATCAAACAATAGCAAAATCATAATCTACATGCAATTCTAGTCAAGTTACATATAAAGAACATCTCAAACGAAGCTATGGTTAAAAAGATACAAGTAACACAAAACAACTAAAATTAAGTATTCAAGAGGGTAGAGCCACCAGTGACGACGCTACCCTACAGAGGATAGCGCAACTTATGACGGCGCTACCCTACCGGGGTGTAGGACCCAGCGTGCACGGTGGCACTATGGTAGCGCCTTTGGCGATGACGCTACACCATAGAGGGTAGCGCCCAAGTGGCTCTACCCTATTGGGTTAAACTTTGAAATGGTTTCGACGAAGGGTTAAAGTGTGCTGAAGTTTGAACGAAAGGTCAGAATTGTGATTTTCGACCTTTACATGAATCAAAGCGAGGTGTCGCCTCAAAGCAGAGCACCAACTGGGATGCCCCGTGTGCGTGGGAGGTCAATGCTTCAACTTTTTCATGTTTTCTATTTTATTTTTTTATTTTGTTTATATTTCCAAATAATCTTAAAAAAATATTAAAACATTTTATATAAAAGCTGAAAAAATGTTAACCAAGCATTTGAAAAAGATTAAATGTGTATAGAAAAAATAGTTTTTATGTATACAAAAAATATACAATGTGTGTGAAAAAAATAGCTTACATGGCGAGTGCCAAAATAGGTACTACCGACGTGCCGCTCACGGGCCTTCCGTGTTATTCACGGGAATAGTTTGTTGGGGACGGTGGTGACTTCCCTGATGCAGTACCGAATCACCATCCCCAAGATCGTACGTGCTTCGCCATGCTGGGAAACATGCACGACCATGTACATATGATGTCTACTACACACTCCTATTTTTGTAGACTATGTTGGGACTTCAAACGCAAACGTTTGTACGACAACAGTAAATTTCCCTCAAGTGGATGACCAAAGGTTTATCGAACTCAGGATGAAGATGGTCTTTCTCAAGAAATCCTGTAATTAAGATACGAGAAGTCTCTTGCGTCCATAACACATCTAATATAACTAGGAGTTGTATATATGCACTAGTTCGATAAAGAGATGGTAAAATATGAATGATAGGTAATGTAAATCTGTAATAAAAATTACAGCAAGGTAGCAAGTAATAAAAGCACCTAAAACAGTATTATAAATCTCGGAAAGAAGGCCTAAGCTTCATACTTTCACTAGTGACAACTCCCAACAACATTAATATAATTGAAACTCATGATATTTTTTTCAAAAGCATGCAAAAAGACGTTACTCAAAGATCATTCTTTTCATGGATCACAAGAGGATAAAAAATGTGAAGAATACAAAAGCACACCTTAAAGTTTGTATTCCACATCTATGGATGTCTCAATGTCATCGCGCTCATCCAAAGATAGTATTAACAAACACCACAACATATCTCAAGAATAATCTCTTTCTATTATGAAACACCCATCCTATCACCGAAGAACTATGAAAACTAGATGATACCCCGCGCGTTGTTGCGGGAACTTTTAACAAATAATTTGATGTTTTCAAATATGAGAAAATTTGATGAAAGAACTATAAATGAGTGTGATTTTTGTTTTATTAATTTATTACTTTTAGAATATACCAGCGGAACAATATGAGACGAAAACAACTTTGAGTGGATACATCACCTTAGCTAAACCTAGAACAATGATAGTAAATACATATGTGTATTCAGAAAAAAAATGTCGCATAGAAAAATAAAATGAGAGGTAACTCATAATTTGTTTTTCTATAAAAAAATCCTTCTAAATAGTGATGATTAGTGTATAAAAAAGTTAATATTTATTCTTGATAGGTTGCATGCACATGCGGATTTAATGAAGAATGTGCATGAAGAGTTAGTGGAAAAGAGGTGGACCTACTTGATGATGTGGATAGTATGCATGCCACGATAAATATGTTAGTGGGGATAAACTATTTAGGTATTATAGATTATACTCAACACAAGCATCAAGAGACTCTAATGATTCTATAATTCAATCCAACAAGAAGAAGAACCTCATGATCAATATTACCCTAATATTGGAGTCACCACGTCATCGGTGGGCTCCGGCAATATCATCAAAGGAGCACATCATATCCAATACATAAAAGAGATAAAAAATGAAAACACCATGGGATTCAATTAGATTAACATAGCTAATGATCACAACAAAAATCAAACCATGAGAGAAAGAGATAACCACATAGCTATAGGTACAAGCCTCAGTCCCGGAGAGGAACTACTCACGCATGAACATGGTGAGAAAGAGAGAGTTGTTGATGGAGAAGAAGGAGGCGGCGGCCATGACCACGACCGTCGGGGGGGGGGGGGGGACTGTCCCTTGGGCCCTTCTTATTCATTGGAGATGGTGCTGCTGTGGAGATGGATCTCCCCCTCAAGACGATTGTCTAGGGGGAGGAAATTTCTTGGTGTAGACTCTCGGATTTCAGTCATACATATTGCATCGTCAGTAGAACGGGGCTCCAGGGCGCATATGAAGTCGGATTGGGCCATATAATATGTCCAGAACCAAGCGCGGGAAATTAGATACAATTTTGTAGTTTTAAGTTTTTCCATTTTAGGTCGTCTTCTACCATTTTGTACGTGATCTCTAAACATGTCTGGTGGGGACAGATTTCGGAAAAGTTAGAGTCCAAATTCTAAAAGGCTACTTTTGTAATTTTTTCTTTATCCAAGTAATTCCTACACATAAAGTATTAAAACAGTAACTTGCGCACTCTTGCAACCATTAATAGGTTAGTTCAATAAAATGTCTTAAAGTGATACAAGAGTATGATAAAAGCATGTAGGGATGACATGAAACAAGAATGAAACAAGCAAAAAATACAGATACATTTGAGATGTATCAACATACCTACCCACTTGGAGTGTACGGGACATGCACGACCATGTACGGGCCTACCTACTTGGTGTATGGGACATGCACGACTCTGTACGGACATGCCGACCGGCCCCTCCTATGTCTGTGTCAGCAGTCCTCACCCCTCAAATCCATACACAATTATGCAATGTAGATCAACACACATACTTTCATTTCATATAGGTAGTAATGTTCAAGATATCTTCTGATATTCTGATAAAGCGGTCGATTTATCACTTCCCGGTATCTGACTGATAAGATAAGTCAGCCGATATGTCAATAAATCGGCTGATTACCAATAAACCGATCGATTTACCTCTTATCTTGGGTCAATTAAAAAGTTCTTGATAAGCGATATCCCTAACATTGGAAGGTAGTCCATACATAGTCCGGACATAGGTTAGAAATACATGCCGGAAATCTACAAAAATGATGTCATGTTTTTACTAGTTCATCATAAAACTAAAGTAGGACATTCACCCATCGCCACCCTTGACCTTGCACGCTCAAAGTAGAACATTCACCTTTCGCCGACCACCATTATGCGCGACAGGATTTCTCCCTTTCACGACGGGCACACCGCCCCTCAACCTTGGGCATGCCACCAAAGTGGCAGCATTCGGTGTATTGGTGCCCCCACATTATTATCATAGACCTCAACTTTGAGCATAAGAACCCAAAATTGGCTAACCTCATAGACTCTCTCAGAGGTTAGAATGGCCCTCCTATTGCCACACACCTGATCTGGTCATAGCATGAGCAGGCTACGTAGGATGAGGTGCCACTATTGGGTATCATTCGAAGTGGCAGAGAACGCCCCCAACGGGTGGATCTGCGACAGTACACCCCCTAAGACGAAGCTTGACATCCTTTGTGGATCGGCGGACCATGAGCCATACGACTATCTCCTCCTTGTCTGAGTTGGTGGAAAGGTCCTAGTCGACGGATCCAAAATGATTGAAATCAAATCCGTGACTAGCCATGGGAAAGATGTTTGAAGAGAATTCAGGGCGGAGCGGAACATATTGGAAATGGAGTGGACTAAGAAAAATGTCTAGGTTTGTTTCGAAGGTGGGGATCAAGATTTTATGGGATGAAAAGGGAGTGGACTAAGAAGAATGGCTAGATCTATGGCATTTCGATGGGCCGCTCCAAAGTGGTGGACGCGTCCGGACTTGTTTGGGTGGTCCAAATCCTTCCCACATAGGGTTGGGTATGAGAAGTGACGAATAGCCCAAATATATGGGCTGGATTTTGGGGGTCTGGTTGAATGTTTATTTTGTTCAGACGATTGATACGTCCTAAACGTATCTATAATTTCTTCTTGCTTCATGCTTATTTGGGTGAATTTACTATGTGTTTTGCTACACTTTCATATCTTTTTACACATATTTGTACTAACCTACTAATTCAGTGCACCTAGTGCCAGTTGTTGTCTGCTGATGTCTATGAATTGCAGGTTTTTACTCATATTCATATAGCCCAAAAAATTCCAAGAAAAATATATAAAAAATCAGCGCAACGGAAGCTTCCGGAAGACCAAAGGAGAGTCGGAGGGGGACCACCCCCTCCCAAGCGGCTAGGGGGCGTGGCCCCACCCTAGGAGGCGGCCACCCCTGATGCCCCCTTCGGCCTGAATTTACACCCCCGTTCTAGAAACCCTCGAGAGAGACCCCGCATCGCGATTTTCACCTATGTTCCGCCGCCTCCGCGCTTCCAAGATCGGGAGCACCAGAAGACCTCTTCCCGACACCCTGCCGGAGGGAGGATTGACCTCCGGGAGCTTTTCCGCCACCATGAGCGCTTCCCAGATGTGTCGTGAGTAGTCTCCCTTGGACCATGGGTCCATGACCAGTAGCTATGTGATGTCTTCTCTCCAATCTTGTGTTTCAATTCTTAGCCCTTGTGAGCTTCCCTGCATGATCAAGACACCTATGTAATTTTGCTGATGTTGCTATGTTGTGTTTGCTAGGATCCAATGGATTATGAGATCATGTTCAGATTGTGATGAGTTATATATTTGGTTCTCTTTTTATATTTTCTTCTTGAGTAATTCTTGCATGTTCTTCGTTGCTTCTTATTGCTTTGGCCAAGTAGTAGATAGTAAATCCAACAGAGAGCGTTTATGCTTGATTGTGGGTTCATGCCCCCCCCCCCCCGATCTCTAGCTTGAGTGACAGAAACATGAGACTAGGGGATGTCCTGTTTCCACCAGGGAGAAAACAACGGTGCTTATAACCGCAGTTGCAAGAATTGTTTACCTTATGCAAAGTTTGTTAATGCAGTTGTCTGTTGCTTTGGGTTTACACTTTGGGTGGGGCTCGCAACTTAATACCAGCGAGATGTTCTGAATAGATATCTCAAGGTGGATGATTAGTGAGTAGATGCTGATGGATAAACAGACTACTTGTTTTGGCATACTACCCATACTTTTGAGCCTCTAACTTTCTTGCAGCATAATTAGCATTGCGGTGCGTTTATAATTTTGTCAATTTCCCAGCTGTAATTTGTTCACCCAGCTTAGCTATTTTATAGTCTTTTGGGAGAGAGACATCACTAGTGAACATCATGGGACCCCGGTCCATATTTCCACCATTGTTTACACCTGAATTTTTATTGCTTTTATTTCCTTTTAGTTGCAATCACCATCATTATTTCCACCGTGCGTTTGATCCTTTGTAAACAACAAGACTGGAGAGGTTGACAACCTCTCTGAACTCGTTGGGAGAAAAGTTATTTGCTTTTGTGTGCAGGTCCAAGTCAAATGAGTAACTTATCTCAAACGGCGCCTTCTCGTTTGACCACCTTCTTGCAGTCCTTGGAGTCCTACTGGTCGATTAAACCTTGGTATCTTCACTGAGGGAATTTTGCTGCTAGCTACATCTCAATCTTCCATTTGGGATAACCAACGAGGGGCGAGAAGCCATCAGCGGTGTACAGACCGCTCGTTTGGGCGTTTAGGGTGGAAGTTGGAGTCCAATGGAAAATAAGTAAAGAAGTTCGTGATGCATTTTTGTATCCATCCAGTCCATCTTTGACCAAATCCTCTCGCTTCAAGAATATCTAGGATTATCTATACTATCTATATAGTGTACGAATAACTTTGAATATCGGTTGTTGGATGAAGCCAATTCAACGGTTGAGATGTGGCAAATCCGAGTAGTCTTGGCCATTGGATATTCTCTC
Source organism: Bromus sterilis (assembly GCA_950022295.1). Classification (NCBI taxonomy): domain Eukaryota; kingdom Viridiplantae; phylum Streptophyta; class Magnoliopsida; order Poales; family Poaceae; genus Bromus; species Bromus sterilis. The sequence continues at coordinate 335,652,378 of OX465596.1, read as the reverse complement.
CGTCACATTAGATTTTTTCATGTGTACTAATCTAGAAGGTTCTACAATTCTGCTTACGCACAAAACTGGAAACAAAGACACTTCTCCTTCGTTCTAGACTCTTCCATAATTCAGTTCTTCAAGTGTTTCTCTGTTAAAAGATAACCATTCATGTCTGTTTTAGAATATGCACATGACACATACACTTCCCATTTTATCCGGACACTTCATAGTTCAGTTCTCCCATGTGTTTTTTTAGAATTGATAACTATTTTTATTTTATTTTGTTCTGTTTTGGTTCAAAGCTAATACAACATCTTCCCAAAGTCTAACTTTCTTTGCAAATGGAATACTCAACTGTTTTTACGTATTTCACATTAGTTTTATGTAGTATATGCTACCACACAGTCATCAAATACTATGTCATTATAGTTTGATTTTGAATGAGATGGGTGATGATCTTAAATTTTATTTGTGTGATTCTGAATATGTTTTTTTATCTATTATAATGTGATATGTTGATATCCGGTCACACTTCACTCTCACGTGCAAGGCACGTGTAACTTACTAGTGCTCAATTAGATCATAAGCTTTCCCAAAGTCCAGGTTTAAGATGATGAATTCCCTTTTAGACTAGTAAAGGTGTGCAAATGTCCAGTCCTTAATTGATCTTGATTACAGAAATTCATATTGACTGATGTGAACAAGCTTTAACATAACTAGATGATATCCCACGCATTGCTATGGAAACTTTTAACAAATACTTTGATGTTTTAAAACATGAGAAAATTTAGAAAAAATATTGTAATTTGATTATAAATTGTTTCTTGAAAGAAAACATTTTTTAGAGTACAAAACTAAGAATATTTGATGAAAATTCAAAAATATGTGTGATTTTTTGCTTTGTTAATTTATTACCTTGACAATATATCAGTGAGATGATATGCAAAAAGAACGTTGAGTAGAGACAGTGGAAACATCTCCACCCTTGACTAAGCCTAAAACAACAATAATAACTACAGATGTGCATTCATAGAAAATTTGTCGCATAGAAAAATAAAATTTGAGGTAACTTTTAATTTGATTTTCTATAAAGAAATCATTTATAAATCGTGTATCTAAGTGCATATTTTTTCTAAATATGAATTTTCCATACGTTGCATGTGCATGGAGAATTAATGGGAGCATGTGCATGAAAAGTTTATTAGTGAAATGATATGAGACGAAAATAACGTTGAGTAGAGACAGTGGATACATCTCCACCCCTAAGTAAACCTAAAACAATGATAGTAACTACAGATGTGCATTCATACAAAAATTGTCACATAGAAAAATAAAATGCGAGGTAACTTCTAATTTGATTTTCTATAAAGAAATCATTTATAAATCATGAAGCTAAATGCATAATTTAAAAATATATTTATTTGTGATACTGTTGTATGGGCATGAAGAATTAATGTGAACATGTGCATGAACATTCGGTGGAAATTAGTTTTTACATGGTGGATCTACTTGATGATGTGGATAGCTTGCATGTCAAGGTAGATATGTTATAGTGGGGATGAACTATTTAGGTATTATAGATTTCTTGGAATCTAAGGGCCAAGAGTTTTGTCATGATGTTGATGGTGCAGTTGGTAAAGAAACATGTCTAAAATCACTTGGCAGCAAGAGGTTGTCCTTCTTTGGAATAAATGTGATAAAGGAGTTGATACTTTTCAGGTTTATTGTGCCATTGTAACAGCCTTGAATTAGCTCACATGATCCCCAGCGGGCCTTTATGAATGCACCATTGAAACAATCAGATCCAGGAGCTTTATCAGTAGAAAGGTGTTTTACCACAACCCCTATTTCTTGTTTTGTGAAAGAACTAAATCCTCGTAGCTTTGAACGCATCATCCTTTCTTGTAGCTAAGTAGTGAGCAGCTTGCTACCTGTGGCTCAATGAGCCACCAGATTGTATCCTCAGCACTATTTCAGCAGAGATTTCTGCTCATCCAGTTTAAATAAAGTTGTTATTTACCCTAAAAAAAATCCTTCTCTGTATGCGGTTGCGCTTGGGTGGAGTTGTCAGCACGTCCGTCCTAGCTTCGCCATCAGAAAACCTGATGACACTTAAACGACAGGTCACATCCAACGAGACAAGGCTAGAGCCAAGACAGAGCAGCATCCTGGGATGATCATCAGTTGAGCGCAGCAGAGTAGCTTTCCTTGGCAGCTATAACTGCATGCTCGAATGACAGAATTCGTACAAGCGTTTAGCAAATTTTTGTTGGCATGTCAGTGGATTTGGAACCGGATGCCTGATGATTGGTCAGTGGCGAGGAAAATATAAACGAGACAGGTCTTTTGTCTTTCTGAATGCCTGTTGGTCAGTAGACTATACGTGGAGAAGAGAAACTAATTAAGATGGATTTGCTTCCTTTTTCCTGAGAAGATGGAAATCATTCTGTCTGGTGCCTCAATTTGTGAACAATGGTCTAGCACACACAAACTCTGAAAAGCTTTATTTTTGAGAGAGACAGAGAGTTGGCCTGAAGAACCTGAGGAAACCATTTCATTTACTTAGTAGGAGTACATCAATTCTCTCGTGTACTACTCTAGGTGCTACTACCAAATCTTCCGTAGTTTTTTTTGTTGCTGTTGACAAATACCGAATCTTCCGTACAGTAGTTACTAGTACCATCCATCTCCCCCGAGTACACTATTCTATGGCCAGTGCTCGGCGCCGGCTGAGCGATCCAGTTCGCCGGTCAAGCCTGGGCCGTCTGATCTCCGTGATTAACGGTCCAGATTTGCGTGTACCCCTTCGGATGACTGCAACATTTGCGGTACCTTTGCAACATTTGCGGTACTTTCGTAATTTTTTTGGTACACGAATGTAACATTTTTATTTTTGATGTTTTTTGCAGCAAAAAGAATTGTGTTAACAAATTTTAAATCGTTGATGGTAGCATTTTTTACTATCGGTTGCAACTTTTTTCGTACATGCAACAAATTGTATGCTTTTTTTCAATTTTTTCACTGTTGCAACAAAAAATCTGATAAAAAATTATGTACCATATTTACCATCAATTCGTGGCAGCAAATTTAATCTATGCTTGTAGCTTTTTTTATAATGTTTGCAACAAAATTCGGGACCCATCATCACCGATCACACTTCATCTTTTTTGTTGTAGCAAAAATCATTAGTAACATTTTTATATTATGTTACCAAATGAATGCGCTTAGCACTAAAATACTACTTATTAAATACATCCGTTTAGCAAAAAATAACATAGATCAATATAATAATATTAATATAATAGTAGTACAGATCGTAATATTTTATACTACGATTGCAACATTTATCATGTGCCAGATGCAACAAAAGCGGAAAAGTGAAGAGAAGTGAGTCTGGACCGACCTGCGCGTAGGCTTTGGCCGGTCGGCCGGCCACCATCATTAGCCCTATTCTATTCTACTACAGCGTACCTTGTACACTGTAACGGCAGAACACGGAATACACGGGAGGGCGTACAGTACTACGTAGAATACGTGAAAAGAATTGAAACCATTGGAAGCAATTGGGAATGGGAGGCCATAAATACAATGCACTACAGCCAGGAGCATCATCGATGCCATTTTACGTCACCCGCATTTCTCCATGAAGGAAGGCACAGAGGAAGAGGAGTGGTTTAAATGCTGTGCGAATTAAAAAAAGATCGAGAGGTGGTGCGGAATTAATCAAGCGCCTCACATGCAGCTGAACCCAACCTATCGAGCTCAAAGGCCTGAAAACGGCACATCGCTCTCAGGGTCGTTGCCTAAACGGGGCGTGGCATGGCGCACATACACCACGCAACCACATTGCCACTATATATGCCGTTGCTGCCTACTGCGATACGTACACCACAGCCACAGCCAGGCATTATATATTTGGTACTACAGTCTACTACGTCCATATTATAGCTCCTTCTTTCGGTGCCTTAATCTCGTCGTCATACATACACCAACCTATTTCACCAAACACTCTCACAACAAGAAACTAAGATCGACCGGCCTAGCTAAGCTAGCTATCAATGTCGTCGTCGTCGTCGCTCCGCAAGTGGTTGATGATCCTCTTGCTGGTGTGTGGCGGCGGGGTGCCGGCGGCGGCAAAGGCCGGGAAGGTGCCGGCGATCATCGTGTTCGGGGACTCCTCGGTGGACACGGGCAACAACAACTTCATCCCCACGATCGCGCGGAGCAACTTCTGGCCCTACGGCCGCGACTTCGCCGACGGCCTCCCCACGGGCCGCTTCTCCAACGGCCGCCTCGCCACCGACTTCATCTCCGAGGCGTTCGGCCTCCCCGCCTCCATCCCGGCCTACCTAGACACCGGCCTCACCATCGACGACCTGGCCACGGGCGTCTCCTTCGCGTCCGCCTCCACGGGGCTCGACAACGCCACGGCCGGCATCCTGTCCGTGATCACCATGGACGAGCAGCTGGGCTACTTCAGGGAGTACCGGCGGCGGCTGAAGCTGGCAAAGGGCGACGCGCGCGGGGACGAGATCGTGCGCGAGGCGCTCTACATCTGGAGCATCGGCACCAACGACTTCATCGAGAACTACTACAACCTGCCGCAGCGGCGGGCGCAGTACACGGCGGCGGAGTACGAGGCGTACCTGCTGGGGTTGGTGGAGGCGGCGGTGCGCGACGTGCACGCGCTGGGCGGCCGGAAGATGGACTTCACGGGGCTCACGCCCATGGGCTGCCTCCCCGCCGAGCGCATGGGCAACCGCCGGGACCCCGGGGAGTGCAACGAGGAGTACAACGCCGTCGCCCGGAGCTTCAACGCCAAGCTGCGGCAGGAGGTCGTCCCCAAGCTCAACAAGGAGCTCCCCGGCCTGCAACTCGTGTACGCCGACACCTATGACATCCTCGACGCCGTCGTCCGGAAGCCCGCGGACTACGGTACGTGCAGGCCATGCACAACCTCGATCAACTCTGCCATGCATGGCTGAGGGCAGCAGAGATTATTTTTTTTGCCAATTAAGGGCAGCAGAGATGCACAGGAGTGACGAGTAGCTAAGATGCATTCACGTACGCCCTTGGATCGTATCGATTAATTCTAGTCAACTGGCTATAAGAATTTAAATAATATATTTGTGCTTAGTTAAAGGAGAGAGAAGAAGAGAGAGATGGGAAGCGGGATAGCCAGCTGCAACACGTGCTTCTAGGAACTTTATGGGAAGCGGGATAGCCAGCTGCAACACGTGCTCCTAAAAACTCTGTGAGATAGACATGTGGGTCTTACTATTGTACTTGTTGACTATAAGGTTAGCTATAAATGACATGGCACCATCTTATAGCCATCAGCTGACTATACTATTAACCTTGCTCTAATGGTGCACAGCACTGCACTGAACCACTGCAACGAGAGGCACGGCATGGGCGCCACATGCCTTGCCTCCGCAGCACGCACGTCCCGTTGCATGCACAGTGTGTGGCCTCATCATGCACTAACGGCTGTTCAGACGGACTCTAGATTCTATCACTGTACACACATTGCCTACAGTAACTTGCTATGCATAAGTCTGCTTTTAGTTTATTGTCACTAAAAACGCTACTGCTAGAGGCTTCTTTATCATAGGATGCACAGCACATGCTGACAGTAAGGTACTGTAGTTACAAAATTTTACTTCTCCAATTTTTAATTTAATTTAATTTATGATGCAGGTTTTGAGAACGCGGAGCGAGGGTGCTGCGGGACAGGGCTGTTCGAGGCCGGCTACTTCTGCAGCCTGAGCACGTCGATGCTGTGCAGAAACGCCAACAAGTACGTCTTCTTCGACGCCATCCACCCCACGGAGAGGATGTACAGCATCCTCGCCCAGAAAGTCATCAACACCACGCTTCATGTCTTCCTCTGAATTTCACTTTGCAAACTCGATCCACAAGACAACATTATGGAAAGATGGCTATATATGGTACTATGTGTATACGTTCAGTGAAGATGAGACGTCGTGTCACACTCGTCCACGACGATCGAGCATGGACTCGGTGGACTGTAAATGAAAGCTTTTGCTAGTTTTGTAATGTTATTTATAGACAGCTATTTTATTTTATTTATATCACCACCTTGAGATAGAGCTTGTGCCGCATATAGGAGAGTTGACCTTGTTGCACCTGTTTTTTTTTGAAAGATTTGTTGCACCTGTAATGTTGTTTCTGGGAGAAACATTTCCAGTTTCTCCAAGAAAATATTAAAGTTTTTTTTAAGAAAAATAATCACGGAAGAGGAGAAAAAGAGTTAATCCTTCCTCCGCGTCTCCCTCCCGCATCGCCCCCGCGCGGCGACAGGGAGGGCTCCCCTTGCGCCACCGCCAGCCCCCCCTCCCCTCCGCCCCTCCCCTCGCCGCCGCCACAGGGCTCGCCCGGGCGAAGCCCGCCCGGAGCCGCCGGCGGCGGGGCTTCCCCATCTCTCCGCCTAAAGGGCCAGCGCGGGACGGCTCCGGCAGGCTGGGCGCGACGTTGGCGTCGGATGCCGCGGCACGGCGGCGCGCGGGGCGTGGTGTTGGGAGCAGGCGGCGTGGGGGCTGCTGGTCTCGTGGATCTGGCCGCGGAGGTCGTGTCGCCCTGTGGCGGCTCGTCCTCGTCGGCACGTGGATCCGGGGCTGCCCAGCCCGGATCTGCTGCCTGGACGTCCCCTGGCGGCCGTTCTGGTGGGCTGGGGGTGTGCTGCTGTTGGTCATGCGCGGAGGCGGAGGATGATGGTTCTAGGGACGTGGTGGGGCTGCTGGTGCCGGGCTCGCCTGGTCACGCCCGGGCCACGGTCGGTCGGGTGGCTGGTGGCGGGATCTGCAGCCAGGGGCGCTGCTGCTCGACTGGGGTGGTTTGGACCTCTGCTCTCCGATCTTCTTGGCTCTTGTGCCGCGGTTGGGAATCGTGGTGGTTCCGAACCCAGGATGCTCCTCTGCCTGCTCGCCGGCATGGTGCTCGGTTGAGCCGGCTCGGTGCTGCGTCCGGTGGCATCAGTTAAATCTGCTCGACGTGAAGAGGGTTTGGTTCCGACCGGCTCGGCTCGTGTCGGTGGGCGTTGGTCATGGCGGCTCGGCTAATTTGGAGGGGAGGAGTGATGATGCCAGACGAAAGTTTATCACCGGCTTGGTCGGTGCCGGCGGCGGTGGCGCTCGAGGGCGTCACTATCTTTTTGAAGACGTTGCTGTGGTTATGCGCTCTCCACTTCTCCGCCTTGCTCCGAGGGAAACCTCAGATTCGTGCTCTCTCGGATCTGGTGACGGCGGCGCATTGCGTCGTATCCCTCTTGTGGGCGTCATTTTGGAGTAGGAATCAGCCGGAGGGACAGTGTGGGTTGGTGGTGGTGGTGCGGTTGGTGGTGCGGCCTTTCTTGGGTCGATGGCGGTGTGTATTGTGCTCGTGTGCCTGCTTGGTGAGTCTCTGCTAGGCGTTGCTCTGCAGCTTCGTTGATGGCACAAGAGGTGTTGTTGCGACGTCTCGGCTCCGGGCAACCGTTCGAATGCGCCCCCGACACAGATGGTGTCGTGGCGTTGTGCAGTCTCGGTTGTGGGGAGCCTCTCAATTGCGCCGACGATACAGTGCCGTCGCTTTGTCTGCTTGGCGATGCCCTTCGACTAAGTTGTTGGCACACAGGTGTCGAGGCGCCGTCTCGGCCTCGCGTGCCCGTTCGAATGCACCCCCGACACAGGTGGTGTCGTGGCGTTGTGTAGTCTCGGTTACGCGGAGCCTTTCGATTACGTCACCGATTGCACTGTCGTGCTTTGGTCTCGGCTGGCTGATGCCGTTTGTCCTGCGGTGCTCTTTGTAGTGTTGTGTTGTATTTTCCCTCCTTGTTCCCCATGTTGAGTGTGTTGTAGTGTGTTGTGGTGAGTTTTTTTCTTGATTTTTTCTCTCTGTGCCCCCTGTACTTCTGGTTCACTTGAACCTATCTTGCAATAGGCTTTGCAAATTCAGGTGGGGGAGTTCTCCCCCCCCCCCGGGTGGCAATTCAAAAAAAAGAAAAATAATCACAATTTTCATAGGGAAACTACGAGCTTGTACTTCTATAATTACAGTCTAGGGGTTACCTCTGCCTATGGATTACAGCCTGATAGGCCAGTCGAAAGAACCCTAGATGGGTTTTCTTCTTGGGTCCTCATACCAGTCCATGATTACCAATGTGAAAGACTGCAAAATCCTTGCCTTGTCAATCAAGACAAGAGGTCATATTCAAGGAGGATTTCACTTGTTGTTATAGTGGGATAGGATTCTTTTACTCCTATGCCTCCATCATCATATATAAACCAAGACCAAGCTAGTCAATATGCACTTTAATACTTAATTAATCCCTCGAGTATACCTTGTGATATGCATACCTCGTCGTAATATGTTGAAATAAATATATTACCAACCCTTCTTCAACAGATCTATTGAGGGAGAGTGTTAAACTCTGTATATTAGACTTGTATTAGGAGTCTGAGTCATGTACTTGTACATGAATGTTTTACCTATAAATATAACTACAACGCCACCCCTTGAGGTGTGCAAGTTTCCACAAATCTAACTGTATTACATGGTATTAGAGCCTTAAGGTCTTGAGTTCAACTCCTATGTAACGCACTATTAATCTAAAATAGGTGTGACATTTCATCATCCCACGTTAGGCATCTGCTCGGCTCTCGTGTGCCTTCCTGTCCCGCCTTGACGTGAGGGGTGTGTTGAAATAAATATATTACCAACCCTTCTCCAACACTTCTCCAACAGATCAGTCTTTTAGATGAATTGGTTGAAGTTTATTGTTCAATAGAATAATACAGCACAATCAACACGAGCAAAAAGTAAGGTATTACCTCATCTTGAGGGTCTGAACCTGGATAAACCCCATCTTTTGTTACAATCCTGTCTACCCACTTCGTCAGAGATACCCTATCAAGGTATCTGTAGAATTTACCTTTGAAGCAGTTTATTATTCTCTTTTAAGAACCTGTTCTTCCAACAATGTTTTGTTCATATAAAAAATTCCACACGCTATTTAAAGAAACAAGAACAAGGTGTTTCCCTTCTCTCTTTTCGCAGTTCGTATCCTCTTTTAAAAATCACTACTTACAACAATGCTTTGTTCATATAAGCAATTCTGCACACTGCTTGGAGAAATTAGAAGGGGCTACTATGATGGCCAATGAATTCTACTTATTTATTATGACAGAACAAAATATTTTTATTCCCGGTGAATTTATCTATGAACACAGAAATTATATTTCTGTCACAAAGATGACATACTTGTTTCTCCATCTAGCATTGCTTAACGTACCATAACATCACTCGCTCTGAGTAGCAGCAAAGTTAAAGAGGTACTGATCGTATCTTCTAATAAAATTTAATGAAGTACACATGTTGTTAACGATGACAGGTCGACTGCTCACGTACAAAAGCAAAAGAAAGAGAACGCTATCATTACCAAACTCTACAAAGCTTGACGTGTAGTTATGAATACCTAACCAACAAATTCATGCATGCATTCAATAGCCGCCTTCCCAAATTCAGTTCAAGTTGATCACACGGCAGACCAAGATAAAGACAGAAAGCGAGCTGATTTCAGGCACACAACTTCCAAAACACATTTTTGCTAGTACAGTATGTACTACATGTTTCTCGTTCAACTTAAAACAAGGTGGAGCTACTACTACTAAAATTCAAAATCCACACATACCGAAGGGGTTAGAACTCATATATTGTTTACACATCAGCCATGCATGGAGATTTCGTAGAATACAGCTTACTATTCTTATGACTTGAAAACTTTTGGGAAATGTAGCTTGACAAGCATTGGGAGTTCAGAGAGCTCCACCTTGGACCTGCCCAACAGTACAGTTTTCAGCTTCTCATCACAGTTCACAATGTTCCTGTTGGTCGGGTCCTGCAAATCGGTGCAATTTCATGTAAACTTGTAGTAATCACATATCCATATGGGTGGTTACAAATTTCATGGTACATATGACACGAGTGTCGTTAGACAAACATACAGCAGTAGTAAATCTAGACTTACAAACAAAATGTCTCGAGTCATGATGGTTTTATTGACGATTCTCTAGTGTAAACAGTTCTAAATGGCATCAAATGGAAGATAGAGCCACAACTACTTTCTGCAATATAGTTCAAATCCAACTGATGACAATAATGGTGCCACCCAACAAACTGTATAATCGCATGGCCTAAATATCTGGGGAGAGATGACTCATTCTTCTTCATGTTAGATATAAAGTCAACAAAAACAGAAGCGCCAGACCAAACCTCAGAGAAAACAATGGACAGTTGGCCCTGAAAGGGATGTGCAGGCAGGCCTCCAGGGGAAGCAATATCTAGAAAGGGGAAACAACAGTAAATCCTCCAACACTGAGCTATAGCTCAAATTTAACACTGCGGCGATTCTGATCCAACCTGGTCATATGAATGTTTTATTCCCCAAATCCCTATCCTATCCTAGACTAATGTGTGAAGTTCAACAGCAAATAATTTGCCTGAATCATTAAATGCTCCGAAACCTGTCCAGGTAAGGTAAACCTTTCAGTTGGCTCTTTAGGGTCTGTTTGGTTCAGGTCACAGGATAGAATGGAACGGGTCCATTCCGCACCTGGACCTGATCCTTGTGTTTAGTTGGGCTAGAGAATCGGAACCCACTCGTTCTCCCAAACGCTATACTCCCTCAATATACTGAATGCACCGGTACCTCAAAATCGGAGGAACCACGCACTCTCGCGACGCACTCTCACCTCCCTCTCTGTGCGACGCCGCCACGGTCCCTTCCTCATCTCTCTCTCCTCTCGATCTGGCCTCTCCTTGGTCTCCGTCGAACGCCACCGGCCTTTCCTCATCTCTCTTCCCCGCTCGATCTGGCATCTCACCTCTTGGCCGACAGCAGATCAAATCCTATGGCTGTTGTGCAATTCCCTGGCCACGTTGCGAGTAGCGGGCATCAGCGGGCGCGAGACACCCCCTGGGCCGGAGAAGCCGCAGTGCGTGCTGCCGATTCGGCTGAGTACAGGACGAAGGTCCATGAGGATTATATACTGTATGCTCATGGGTCCAACACAGGAAAGTCCATGAGGATTCGGCGGACTACAGCAGCATCTCTCCATGTGTTCATGAGCAGCTCTGGGCTGCTCGATCCAATGATTTGGTATATTTCCATGGAAGGTTTGGGGATGTGAATTGTTACTGATGTGTCCATGAATGGCGGCTCTTGATGTATGCACATAACTGACAACTGTTAATTGTTAATTAACCTTGGGTGTATTTTGTGTAAATGGCATGTATTTTGGCAGATTTTTTGACATGTAAAATGGGTGGATGAATTTTATTTTGACACGTATATGAGTAGATGGCGCTTGTGTTTTCACAGATTTTGCCAAAATATTTTACTATCTTATCATGTGTGAAAATTATAAAAAGTTATAGGGATGACAATTGTGCGTATATACATATGAGGGAGGCAGTCCCAAATTCATTTCATTCCATGTCGCCAGACAAACACTGAAATGTAGTCATTCCATTCCATCTATTACGCTCTACAAAACATAGGAACGGAACGGAACCAACCCACTCCCGTTGAATGGAACCAACCTTAGTTACCGGAAATAAGAGCTCAACAAACAGTACAAGAGTAGCAGCCACTATGAGCAACAAGAGAATACTAGCATCTAGCTTTCTGACTAAATGAAGACGAAATTTCAATGGTCGGCACCAGAGACTCTGCAATAATAGGGACGCTCAACTAATTCCGAGTAACAAACCTAATAATGCGATTAATTTCCGAGGCGGCCCAAACAAACAGGTTGAGCTGCCTAGCATGTACCTGGAGGTTGTTGTTCTTAATGTGCGACCAGACGCCGAGGAAGAAGGAGAGGTGGGACATCTGGGACCGGCCCCCCGCGAACTCCCTCAGCGCGGTCGGCAGGTTCACCAGGTCGACGAGGGCCGCCACCTTCTTAGGGGACTCCACCGCCGCCCGTCGCAGCACCATCTCTCTATGTGTGGTCTCCCTTACGAGGTAGTTGATGGTTCACTTGTTGGAAGGGGGAAACGAGAGAGGGGAGGTGGAACGGCAGCCAGGAGGCAGAAGACAGAGGTAGACGTACGGCGGGCAGCGAGGTGGCGGGGCAAAGCCGCGCCGGAGATCGGACGGAGGAGCGAGGCGGCGGCGAGGCGCAAAACGAAGATTGATACCTCCCCAATGACGACGGCTAGATCAGGAGCTGGCACCGATCAGACGGTCCTGTTAGCAAGACATAAGTTTAGGGTTCAAAACCAAAACACGGTGTGTGTCTCGTCAAAAAGGGGTTAAAGAGGAGTTCGATCATTTCTCGTGAGCCACTGAGTTTTTATTACTCCAGTAGAAGTCATATGTTGGGCTCAATGTTTTGTAGTAACATGAATTTTATTGTAATTCTTTGAATGGATTTTCTTTTCTGCGCGATCACATTGAACCTTGGCAACAAGTTTTTTTATTACGCTTAGCGATTGCAACATAAACCGTGTTATAATGTTTTGAAGGGTTATTTACTTATTTTTGTAACAGGAATCTTGTTCCGCCAATTCATAAACGTGTTTTTTTTTGCAATAAGTATTGTGTTACGCTCGATGCTTTGCAAGCAAGCTTTGTTACAATCATGATTTTTTTTTGCACGGTCAATAACTAAAACGACCATGTTACAGACAATTTAGTCAAGGCACGGACAATGCGACGAACATTTTGTGTCTGGTCGGTCGATTGAGAGGAAGCATTTCCACAACAAAAATAGGTTAGTATTGATATTTCCTGGTTACAAATGAACAATGCTACACATCGATCGTTTTATGTTTTAAAAAGATTGACGGGATGATGAGACATTGATAAGATAGTTGTTATACCGTGTCTGACATTCTTTGCAACATCGATTGTGCTATTTTAAAGATCTACAAAATGAGTCATGTAAGTTTGAGGTTTGCACAAAAAGTGCTTTGCATTAACTGTTCTAGGGGTCTTATAAAAGTTCTTCAAGAAAGTGGATAAGGTTAAATGCAGATTCCTATGAACCCAGAAAAAGGAGCTCATTGTGGGAAGTTGCAAAGTTAAGTGGCAAAGTTAACTTGCCAACGGGCAACGACGACTTGAGGATCCTTTAACTTGAACACTTCTCCGTAATAATGAGGTTGTATTGGTCGTGGGCTTCATGACAACATAGGACATGGCATGGCTCTAAGTTGCCCTGTGATGATCAAGACAGAGCCCTCTTTGTCGCGGCAATAACCTTGAAGATTGGCGATGGGAATACAACATCTTTTCGGTGATCTACATGGCTCACATCGCCGCCTCACGACATCATGCTCCCACTGCTCTATAAGTGATCAATGGGCAAGAGCAGAACCTTGGTGGCGGCTCTACACAACGACACGTGAGTTCTAGACCTGTGAAGAAAGGAAAACAAGGAAACCATGCACCAATTCCTGAGTCTGTGGAGAGTGATTAAAGCATTTGCCTTGATCCTATCACCACTTCACAAAATCTTTACTATTAAAGAAGAATTGGTCATTTATTTTCTTGCCTCCAAGGTTTCCTTCCCTACTACGACCACTTCAATATCTCTCAACCGATTCCTCTTAATTAAGTAATGCTTGCAAAAATCTAAACAAAATCTTAACTTTTTCTATCAACCGATTCACTCAATAAATTAATAATTTATAGAAACATGAACAGATTTATATCTTCCTTTCGTTGACAAGGTCCCTCTCATTCGTACTAAAAAAGCAACTACGACACATGCACAAATGACTCGTTGCAGCTAGGAACCTCATGCTTCCTGAATCCATCCGCTGATGGTAATTGATATATCAAGAGAGAAGAAAATAATAAAAAACTGATTTTGTATCTTCCTTGGATACTTTTGGAGAAAGATCAAGAGGTTTATTATTATTTTGAATATTTTGATAAAAGGAAAATTTCACTTGGTATCACTTGAAAAATGAAAAGAGTAAAAGAAAATAAGGATTGAAAATAGAGAAACGTACCAACATTTTGTGGTATTTGCACCTTGTTTGTCATCGCATGTGTCCTCGTGTATCGATGACCTACGCCATTACCATGCGTTGTATTTTGTGTTATCAAAATGTACTGGCTTTTATTTCAAAACATTGCTTGTGTATACATGTATGACTGATGTATTATAAATGATGGATTTCGTGTACATATAATATACTGATTTTAAATGTCACATCCGTACTTTTGATCGTGTTCTTATGATCTAATGCTCTGCTTCTAATTCATTCTTGACATTTTATTTGTGTTGTAACTATGATCATGCTTTAAAAATGTATGCCATTTTTGTTATTGATCGAGTGAACCCCTGATCTTGTAGCTTCATGTTAAAAAAAATCAATAATATTCTCGTATTATCAAGTAGGTAGCTTGTAGAGTCAACAGTAGATGAATCTACATAACAAACATTGTTTGCTCAAAATTACCATTTACCTTCACATTAAAATGTGATGTGTGCGTTAACAAATCCTATTTTAGATGTTGAATTGATAAAAAGGCTTCCATGTATGCAATAATTTGGCATGAACCTAAACCTCTCAAAGTTTGTATAACAATTGGCCTCCCTTCTCAGAAAAAACTTTTTTTAATACATTTATCCTTATTGTAGACATGCATATATCAACAGTTAATCCAACCCGATCATCATTATGTGTCGTGGTAACACTAAAGGTATACCCCTAGGCAAGGGAAATCAAGGGGTATACTCAAGCCTTCGGTTCTCCGACACAATAAGATCAGTTAGAAACACGGAGCTGTAACAATCTCAGAGACGCAACTTCCTCTCCGAGTAAGGTGTTACTCGGAAAACGGAAACCACTTCCGAGTAAACAGTCACTCGGAGGATCAGTGAGATCCGAATAAGTCAATACTCGGAAAAGAGGAGCAGCGAGCCATTCGTTATTTGGAGGATGGGAACGCAACGGACGGGAAGCATTCAAGGACGCGGGCGTTTCTCCCCCTTTATTAGTAGTAATGGAAAAACCGTTTCTTGTATTTAAACACATTCAATCCTGTAATTAAGACCCATTAAGGCTGAGGCATTAAGGGGGCAGGGGCGCACTCCATATAAGCCCCCCTTCCTCTAGCAGGGGCACACGCAACACTTTCCCTCTCAGTATTTTGAGAAAAGAACACCCCAGTCAGCCTGGGACAGGACTAAGGTTTTTATCTCTACGGAGAGGCCTAACCTATATAATTCCCCTGCGTCAACCCTCTCTACGTACAGATTCATCTAGCTCCTTTCATACCCCCTCTCTATTGTCAGTATTATATCCCCGACAGTTGGCGGCCACCGTGGGGCTGAATTGATCAGCAATCGTAGAGATGGCATTTTCTTCATCCTCTTCGCCGGTTCACGACCCTGAGATCATCGTCGGAGAGGTTTTCCATTTCGGATCATTGGCTTTCGTAGCTGATGATTCCGCCTGGTTGGTGGATTCTCCACTCCAGGCACAACTGCTGCCTTCAAGAGGCAGCGTCCACTTCCGAGCTCACGAGTCGGCGGCTCTGCTCCTCCAACTGTCGGCCCGTCGTCAAGCACCTGCGCTGTTGTCTGCCCGCCATAAGAAGAAGCGCTCGGGTCGCCCGCGTGCTCATCATCGTGGCAAGCCAGGCAGGATACAACAGGTGGCAGTCATCGACTCGGTGGAATCAGCCCAGAAGGCCTTGGATGAACTGATTGCAAGAGAAGGCTCCACAGCATCTCTCTTGCCTCTGTTCGACTCGGTTGAAGAAGAAGGCATGGCGGAATCTGACCCTGAGTCAATCTCCGAGCAAGAGGGCAGCAGCGGCGCTCCAGTCGCAGTTGCAGAAGTATGTATGGCTGAAACTCTGCCCTCTCAGCCATCACCAACTCGAGATAATCACACCCGGGACGAAGCAAACAGTCCATCCGGGGCTGGTGTCCGGGAGCCAGCTCGGCGTGTATCCGCATTCAGAAGGTTAGAGCTCGGAGAAGCAAGTCGGCAATCTCGCCCCTTACTCTGGATGAGCGGGAAGAAGCAGAAGCGGCCGAGCGGTTGCTAAACACCCCCATTGACACAAGCACTCCAGAAGGGCGAAGCCTGGAGGTAGCCAGATTAACTAACTTGGCTGAGCGAGAACGCCTGGCCGAGCTAGAAAACACTTTGGAGCGTCAAGCTCGGGAGGTAGCTCGGCTCAGGCAAAGCAGAACAAGTCGGCAACTGCGGGGCCCAGGCCGAGAACCTTTCCGAGCTATCGGTACCCCAGTAGAAAATCTCATAGCAGCGACTCGGATTGCAAACTCTCTGCAGCCTAGTGGATCGGTAGCAGAATAAATTCAACACTTGGCATTTTTGTTGCAAACCGCAGTGGATCAAAATGCTGTTGTCAGTCAATCACAGCAGCGAATTCACTCTCAAGTTCCCCCTGCAAGAACGTCACAGTCGGTGCACACGCCTTATGGAGAAGCGCGGAGAAACATGAACAATTCTCCTCGGCACAGAAATGATCCCCGAGGAGATCACCACCAAGAGCAGTATCGGCATGAAGACCACAGGAGGGCAGAAGCTCGCGGGACGGGTCGGGCCGCACCGCGGAGAGAGGAGTTCCCTCGGCACCGGGACGACCGTCATTTTGATGTTGAAGACGACGCCCGAAGCCATCTGGTACAGAGCCGAGTCGACCACGCTAGATCGCATCATCAGGACCAAGCTCGACCCTCAATGGCTACAGGGACAGTTTGCTTCAGCGAAAGGGTTCGGTCTACCCCTATTCCACCTCACTTCAAGATAGCTCAAGGGGTGGATAAATACCGAGGTGCTGCCAAACCTCAGACATGGTTAGATGATTACAGAATAGCTGTGCAAATCGGAGGAGGAGGGGACGAGATAGCTATGATGCACCTGAACGTTGATGCTAGAAGGCTCAGCTCGGGCATGGTTGAATCAGATCCCCCCTAGTAGCATCTGGGTTTGGGAAGACCTTGAGAAAGTATTCGTCAAGAATTTTGAGGGGACCTACAAGAGACCCGGGGGTCTAACCGAGCTACAATTATGTGTCCATAGCAACACCGAATCTACTCGGGATTATATCCAGAGATGGATCACACTTCATAACTCGGTTGAAGGAGTCTCCGAGTTCCAGGACATTCATGCCTTCAAACAAGGGGTCAAGTACAGAGAGTTGAGTCTCAAGTTGGCAAGATCACCTCATGTCACCTCACT
Source organism: Bromus sterilis (assembly GCA_950022295.1). Lineage (NCBI taxonomy): Eukaryota > Viridiplantae > Streptophyta > Magnoliopsida > Poales > Poaceae > Bromus > Bromus sterilis. Next base: position 335,635,158 of record OX465596.1, on the reverse strand, counting down.
CGGAAAACTGATGGAGATAGCGAATAAGTATGCCAACGGTGAAGAGGAGATTCGGCAGAAGAACCAGCATCATAGAGGAGGCAGCAGCTCGGCGCCTAACCCAAAACAGAAGACCGGAGGCAACAACAAGCGAAAAGCAGAAGACGCCCCAACAGACGCAGAGTTAGTGGCGGCGGCAAACGCCTTAGGCATTCATGGCAAGGGTCAAGCACGAAAGGAGTGGCAGCCACGGCAGAAAAAGCCGTCCAATGATGATGAAGTTCTGGATCAACCTTGTCCTCTTCACACTACCCAAGATGCCGATGGAAAGTTAGTTATTCCAAAACATACAGCTCGGCAATGTCGCCTGATCAAAAGAGCATCCCAGAATGCAAGGACAGGTCCCCATCAAGATAAGGATACCGGAAAAAAGAAAGCGCCCAACCCAGATCTGGACAGCGAAGGCTTCCCAAGAGAAGACGGAGTGTTAGTCATCTTCGCAGGATGGGAGTCGAAGAGGGTAGAAAAGATAAGGTTCAGAGAAGTCAATTCGGCAGCTCCAACAGTTCCGAGTTATATGAAGTGGGATGACATCCCAATCACTTTCGACCATTCGGATCACCCTCCTCACATCCCTCACCCAGGAAGGCATGCTCTGATTGTTGATCCTTTGGTGGAAATAGGGAATGGGAACTTCAGGATCAGAAATGTTTTGATGGATGGTGGCAGTGGGATTAATATCCTATATGCGAGCACTCTGAAGAGCATGAACATTCCAATGTCCAAGCTTTGAAAAAGCTATCTGGAATTTCATGGGATAATCCCGGGGAAAAAGGCATACTCACTCGGAATGATCTCCCTCAATGTGGTCTTTGGTACTCCGAGTAATTTCCGGAAAGAAAAGATCACCTTTGAAGTGGTGGATTTTCCGAGTGCATATCATGCTCTACTCGGAAGACCAGCTTATGCAAAATTCATGGCCATCCCATGTTACGTCTATCTGAAACTAAAGATGCCTGGCCCGCACGGCGTGATCACTGTCTCGGGAGACTACAAGCAAGCCGAAGAACTATTGCAGAAGGGGTCCTTGATAGCCGACCAGCAAATGGCTGAGGTTGAGCTGGCCGAATACAAAAAAGCCGCTGACTCATCCGAGTTGCTGCAACCAAAGAAGACATCTTAATTCGAGTCGGCTGGGGAGACCAAGAAGGTACAAATACATCCTACGGATAAGGACAAATACACCAACGTTGCAACCGATTTGAATCCCCAATAGGAACTCGAGCTCGTCAACTTCCTCCATGAGAATTGGGATATCTTTGCATGGAAGCCTGCTGATATGCCTGGAGTCCCAAGGGAGTTGGACGAGCACAAGTTACATGTTGATCCGAAAGCAAGACCGGTGAAAGAGTCCCTTCGGCGGTTCTCCTCCGAGAAAAGGAAGGCCATCGGACAGGAGATAGCTAGATTATTAGCAGCCGGATTCATTAGGGAAATCTTCCACTCCGAGTGGTTAGTGAATCCTGTAATGGTTCCGAAGAAAGATAAATCTTGGAGAACTTGTGTTGATTTCCGTCATATCAATAAAGTTTGCCCAAAAGAACATTTCCCCCTTCCTCGCATTGACCAGATTGTGGATTCCACATCGGGTTGCGAGAGATTATGTTTCCTCAATGCGTACTCGGGTTATCATCAAATCTGACTATATGAACGAGATGAGCTCAAAACAACATTCATAACCCCATTCGGATGTTTTTGTTATGTCACGATGCCATTCGGACTCAGAAACACGGGCGCTACATATCAGCGCATGATGCGAAACTGCATGATCTGGCAAATCGGCAAGAATGTTGAGGTCTACGTGGATGACATTGTGGTCAAGTCGGTTAAAGGAAGTAGTCTGCTAGCCGACTTAGCTGAAACCTTTCAAAGCCTCCGAGCCTACAGCATCAAGCTCAACCCTGAAAAATGTGTTTTTGGTGTACCAGCGGGGAAGCTACTCGGATTCATGGTCTCCGAGCACAGGATAGAAGCCAGCCCGGAAAAAATTGCTGCAATCCAAAACATGAAACCACCCAAGCAGCTCCGAGACGTCCAAAAATTAACAGGTTGTCTCGCAGCACTCAGTAGGTTCATCTCCAGACTGGGAGAGAAAGCCCTACCTCTCTACCAGCTGATGAAAAAATCGCCAAATTTCGTTTGGACGGAAGAAGCTCAAATGGCGTTGATAACCCTCAACTGTAGGGGAGCGAGATAGTCTTCGCGGGCAAGATAACCCAATTTATTGATTCGACACTTGGGGACACAAAGAATACATACATGCTTTGACAATTGAGTTGTCAATTCAACCGCACCTGAAATAAACACTTGCTTGCACAAAGGTATTAGTAGCAACTATGATATGGTAGTGGTGGTAATGATAATAGTGGTGATAGTGATAGTGGAACATCAAAGGTAAACAACTAGTAACCAGCAGAAGGAAAACACTGTAGGCTAGGGACATGGATGGTTAGGCGTTGCTTGGATGAGAACGAACATGTAACAAATTCTAACTTGGGCAAGGCTCACAGAAAACAAAGGATCATCTAGGCAAATATCAAACATCAGGCTTGTATCCCAAGGTCGTTGTACGTGCTTGCAATAAGAACTTTGCACAACATCTTTTGTCCTACCCTCCCGCTACAAACGGGGCCAAAAGAAACTTAGGGAGATTAAGGTACTCCTGTCAAAGAGCACCGGAACAAAGCATTAACAATTCATGGATACACAGAATCCTCAAATTATAGTCCATCCCCTTTGGTGTCCCAAGCTGTCACCATTGGGATCGCCGGTTCCGGACTATAATAGGTGCATACAACTCATAGATAGGATCAAGAACACCACAAACTCAAGAAACAAAAGGGTGATCAAATCTGAAATCATGGCACTCGGGCCCAAAGTGACAAGCATTAAGAGCAACAAGTTGTAACAGAGATGATAAACACCAAGTAGATGATAGGCAACATGCCCCCAACAATATGATTGAACTATTACATGATCTAACTCATCCAATCCCTACCACCCCCTTTGCCTAAAGCAGGGAATTACTCACATATGAGAGGAGAAGTCATGGAGGGGTGATGGAGAGGCGATGATGATGATGATGGCGATGATTTCCCCCTCACCGGAGGCCAATTCAGCCTCCAGATTAGCTCTCCGAGGAAGAACATAGGGTTGCGGCGGCTCCGTGACGTAGATTGGAAAAGCGACTTATTTTTCGGGGTTTCTGCGTCGGGAGAATAAATAGGGGCCAAGGTAGGTCACCAGGGGGTGTGGGACCCAGCCAGAAGGGCAGGTGGCGCGGCCAGGGGCTGGGCCGCGCCAGGCACCCTCCTGGCTTCCCCCTGGCTGCCCTGTGGCCCCCCTTTGGCCTGGTGGAAGCTTTCGGAACACTGATTTTTTATATATTTTTTTGGAATTTTTCCAGTGTACCTAAATGTCCATAAACCTGCACAAAAGAAAACAGCATTGGTAGCTCTGCTGAAAACAGCGTCAGTCCGGGTTAGTTTTGTTCAAATCATGCAAGAATGAAGGCAAAACAATAGCAAAAGTGTTTGGAAAAGTAGATACGTTTAGGACGTATCAACTCCCCCAAGCTTAACCATTGCTTGTCCTCAAGCAATTCGGTTCAACGAACTGGACGCGAAAGAAAACTTTGAAAAACTCTTTTGCTTCATTAGATGTATATAAGCGTGTACTACGAAAGAGTTTAGCAAGTTTTGACACCATGCTACAAGGACAATGCATGAAGCAATCCTTCTTTCATGTAATCAGTCACAAACAAACAAAAAGTAAACAATATGCTGCTGAAAATCAATCTAAGATCACAATGCACATAGCATGAACATATCAGAGTGGTATCTCGCTAGCCTCCATGAGTGAAGCAAAACATAAATGCAGAAACTCCTCCGGAGTTTTAAAGGAGACTAGAACTTAGAACTCAAAGTAAGAAACATCACAAGCATGCAGAAGACAATGTGGTACTTTGGGACAATGCATGTTACACTAAGAATGACGATTATGCTCTCATAGTTGGTGCTTTGGAGAAAGGAAGGTGGGGACTCTCGAACCGTGGCTTTTGATGGAAAAGTTGAAAACCCGTGAAAGGAAGGAAAGACTAAACATGTGCCAGAGCTCTTGGTTTTGAAAACAAAGATAAAACTCTTTTGAGAGGTGCAACTTTCCAGTCAACGGTGAACGGTAAAGGTCTCTCAATATCTCCCATGCCAACCATATTAATGCCTTTTGCTTACACATGTTCCCTTATCCATAAATCCTTTGATGGTCTACGGAACCTTTTATTTTTCCTCAAGGATGGAAGGAGGATATCGTTCCATCTATCATAAGCAGCATTTGGTCCATTTCACTCCATCATCAAGTATGGGGGAGGTGTAAGTCTCATATGTTTTTTATTGACTAGTTAAAACTTCCGTCAAAATATTTTTGGCATGAAAGATACTGATTTTCCCTCACCGCACCGTGAGCTTGTACGGTTACAAAGGGGAAGCTTTTGAATAAATTTCGAGATGGCACAAGAAAGTCTAAGTTAGGAGTGGCCGGTAAATACCACATATAGGTAGGTATGGTGGACTCAAATGGAACAACTGGGTTTAGAAAGGTGATTGTGGAAGCACAAGCAGAATTCCGCTTGGTGCTGGAGGAAGGATAGCAAAAGACGGGGAAGCGACCAACTAGAGAGCATAACAGTCATAATCATGCAGAGCGACAAAGCAACATTGAATCGGGCATGAAAGTGATATAACTCAGCCTGAAGTAAAAAGATCATCAAGGCAGAACAGACTTTTTAGTCTTAACATGTGTGAACATGTGCCAAGTCAATCCAATAATCCCCCGGAGGGAAATACCACTTCAATATGCCACACCATGAACAATGCAATGCATGTCAATCATCTCAAGCAACACATTATAAACTCTAGCTATTTGAGACTAACCACAAAGAAAGCATGAACCACTGGGAAAGCAATGTAAACATAGCACTATGTCGCTACAAGCTGGTCTCTAATCATAAGTACATGCATATGTACAAAAGTAGAAACAAAAAGAGTTCATACCGGCTTTCCTTGTTGCATCCCTTCCGTCGATCTTTGTCATTACTGCCTTGTCACTTGCACGATCGAACGTATGAAATTATAATCATCACGGACTCGAGCTGAACTCTGAAAACAAAGCAAACTAAAGAGCAAAGGAAACATATTTTTGTTTTTTTAAGTTTAACGAAAGCAAAAGAAAGGAGAATTGCAAACTAGAAGAACAAAGAAGAACAGGCAAAAACTTGAAAAAAGATAAAAGCGAACCAACGGTAGATACAAAGGAAAGGGGAGGAGAGCACGTACTCCCCAAGCTTAGGCTTTTGGCCTAAGTTGGGATCTTCTACTGCGGTCCCGCGGAGCTTCCTGCTCCGGGGTAATGGTAATTCCACGGGTTGTATGAGCCCTCCGGTGCGTACACTGAAGTCCTCGGATCCTCCCACGTGGAAGAGGAAGGTCCCGCCCCCCATCCAGAGGAAGACCCTTCACCCCAGGGGGTGACGGTCTCCTCCTGAACTGGTGGATATACCACGTGCTCCTCCTCGTCTGGCTCGACCCCCTCCGTGGGATCGTGAAACTGGTATCTCCTCGTGATCTCATCAAACTCGGCCACTGAAAAACGTAATCCATTCCTGCGAGAAAAATCAAACACAAGTGGTGCAGGTAGACGGACAACGCGTTCCACACAGTCTTTAAACCGCAAAACATAATCAAGTGCATAGCGGTCAGAGGCCTTAGTAACAAAGAAATGCCTCTTCATGGCAGCCAAGTCAAGGCTAACAAAAGGAAAGACTGTATCATCTGGGCGCGGTTCTCCTTGGAGAAACTGCAAAAGAAGTGTGGCATAGACGCCACCAAAGAGGCCCCTCTTGTTACTATTAGTAGCAAGGTGTTTCGCGATAAGCGAACCCACATGATACTCATGCTTCCCTGAGAGGGCATTCGCCATGATAGAAGTATCAGGCATAGAAGTGCTGCTCGTGTTGTCTCGAGCCAACACTCCTCTAGCAATATAATAGGCGAAATACCTGAGGTGAGGGAACATAATGTTGGAAATCTTCTGACGGTTGGATGCCCTCACTTCAGTGTTACAGAACGAGTCGAGGAGGGTGTTGAGTGCAACAGTTTGGACATTTTTCCTCTTCTTCTTTTCGACCAAGCTTGGAAAACCTAAAGCTTCACAAAATGTACTCATAGGCATGGTCAACAACCTTTCATAAAGTCTAAACACCACAGTATCATTGTCAGGATAAAACCTGAAACTGTTAACAAAAATAGCGGTGAGTGTCTCGTACTGTGGTACACGGCTCGTAACGAGCCGTGTTAAAGTTGCATGGGCACACAGAGCATAGAACTCTTCTCGTATGCCGGCATCCTCCATGAAGTCTTCGCATGGAAATGCCATAGCTCTTGCGGGTGACGCGTCCAACATCTCCATGGGTACGATATCTTCATTATAGCTCATCCTCGTGGCCGAAGGTGAAGCTGCGGAACGCGTAACATGGCTAGAGCGCTCGGGCTTCTTCTTCCCAAGCCACTTTCCTAGCCTCTCCATTTCTGAAATATTTAACAATTCACAAAAACGAGGATTTAAGCAAAACTAGTTTGGGAAAAACATTCTACTTACTTTACCAAGGCTCAAACTAGCAAAAAATCTTGAAAAATAAATTTCTACACAAACATTTAAGCTCAACTAGACAGCACCAAGAACCACTAAATACTCACTAATGAAGCCACCAACTAGAAAACTAATTGGAGGGGTGAGGGAGTCACATACCAGAGAATATTTGTCCCAAATTTCAGCTCAAATGAGTGGTTGTAGAGGGAGATCGAAGTTCCGTGCTCAAGAACAGCAAGAACACGAAACCAGAGCAAGAACACGAGTTTTCGGGGTGAAAGAGAGAGAGTGGAAGAAGAGATGCCAGCAGGGGGTGCCTATGGGCCCCAGGAGGGTGGGTGGCGCGGCCAGGAGCTGGGTCGCGCCACCTGGCCTCCTGGGCCAGGGGTGGACCCCCCCGGTCAGCCACAGGTACTCCCCGATGGCTTTTTACCTGAAATTTTTTATTTTGAATTTTCTGGAATTTTCTGGGCAACTTCACTGTAGAGAATTTTTCAAAGTTCAAAAAGCTGCAAAAAACTTTCGTGAACTTGAGACAAAAGTTAGAACAAGTGAAGTTTTAAACAAAAACTTGGGTAGAGCAAGGAGAATAAAAGCTAAAGGAAATGAAAACGTAACAAGCTCAACTTTTTACTTATATAAAACTTTCTAGTTAGCAAGGTTGATCAAATCTTACCAACACACCGGTGATATATAGCGCAGAAAGTCTCGCCTCTTATGAAGTGGTCATTGCACTCTCACTTTAATGGACATGGTCCCCACCATAACTGTTTTGTATTTGTGATATACATGTAGTGGACAATCCCATTCTCCAATCTTCAAGGTCTCGATATTCTCAATGGAGTTAAGGCCATGCCTTCTGTCGATTTTCTTCGGAAAATACACCGTGTGTTCTTTTTCATTTACGTTGAAGGTAACCTTCCCTTTATTGCAATCAATAATGGACATGCTCCCATCCTCGGGCATGTCAAGCACAACAAAATCAGTAAGTATTAAGCAATTGGCAACTTCAACAGGAACATCCTCACAAATACCGATCGGGACGGCCGTGGACTTGTCGGCCATCTGAAGAGAGATATCTGTATGAATTAGTTTCTCTAAACAAAGCCTTTTGTAGAGAGAGAAGGGCATAACACTCACTCCTGCACCAAGATCACATAAGGCAGTTCTAACATAATTATTCTTTATGGAGCAAGGAATGGTGGGTATACCTGGATCACCGAGCTTCTCAGGAATCTTTCCACTTAAAGAGTAGTTAGCAAGCATAGTAGATATTGCCTCATTAGGGACTTTTCTTTTATTAGTAACAATATCTTTCATATATTTTGAGTAAGGAGGTAATTTACTAGCATCAGTCAAAGGAATTTGAAGAAAAAGAGGTTTCATCCACTCACAAAACTTGTTATAGTGCTCTTCTTCTTTGGATTTGACGGACTTGCTTGGGAAAGGCATGGGTTTCTGTACCCATGGTTCTCGTTCCTTCCCGTGTCTCCTTGCAAGGAAGTCTTCTCTAGTATACTTCTTGCGCTTATCGGGTGCTTCTTCTTCACGAACCTCGGCTGGATCATTCTTTTCAGTATCTTTTTCAGGTTCAGCACCGTCTTCAGTCTCAACATCGGATGTAGATATGCTGTTTGGATCCACAGCTTGTTCTTCTTCTTCTATAGGATCATTGAAATTGTCAGCTTCCTTGTGTTTCTTTTTCTTCTTCTTCTTCTTCTTTGGGGAGCTAACAATTTCTTCTTCCTGCACTTGAGAATCTTGCTCGATCCTCTTTGGATGCCCCTCTGGATAGAGAGGGTCTTGGGTGTGTGTGCCACCCCGGGTCTTTATACCGTAAGCTTGTAAATTGTCCTGTTTGGCATTATTAGCAAGCAAATATTTTTGCACATTAGAAATTTGTTCAAGATGAGTCTGAACCATATGAAAATGCTTCACAAGACATTTAACATCATTAACTGTTCTACCTAGAACATCAAGCAAACTTTTCATATCAAGAGTATTATCATGCAACTGACCTTGTATGTTCTTATTGAAGTGATTCTGCTTCATAATAAAATTATCAAGCTCATCTAAACATTGGTCAGGAGGTTTACCTTTAGGGATGTCACTTGCATTGAAATCTAAAAGAGAGTGTACTTCTACCATAGGTGGGTGAGTGGTAGGCTCACACAGCTTCTCAATTGGAGGTAGATTCTTCACGTCGTCAGCTTTAATACCTTTCTCTCTTATGGACTTCTTTGCTTCTTGCATATCTTCCGGTTTTAGGACTAGCATGCCCCTCTTCTTTGGTGGTGGAGGTGGTTCAGGCACGGACCAATCTTCATGGTTTTTGGCAATTTTGCCCATCAATTCTTCCGCATCGTCCGGTGTTCTTTGCCTGAAAACACAACCAGCACAACTATCTAGGTAGGATTTAGACCCATCGGTTAGACGAGCATAAAATATATCAAGTAATTCATTTTTAGGGATTTCATATCCCGGTCTAGCTTTTAGCAAACTGCAAAATCTCCCCCAAGCTTTAGGGAGATGCTCATCTGCAACTGTTTAAAGTTATAAATTCTTTGTAAAGCAGCATGTTGCACATGAGCAGGAAAATACTTATCAACGAAAGATATAGCCATATCTTGAGGACTCCGAATGGAACCACATGGTAGTGCATCGTACCATGCTCTAGCATCTCCTTTCAAGGAAAAAGGAAGAAGCTTGGTCACATAAAAGTTCCGGATCCTTTCATCTGTGGTAAACAAGCCGCCTAACTCAGTGAGTTTGGTCAGGTGCCCGATAGCATCATCATTTTCTCTGCCATAAAAGGGATCATCTTCAACTGTGGATATAAGTGAAAGGTCAACAGAGAAATCAAAATCAGGATCAGCGATGCGTATAGGAGACGTAGCAAAAGTAGGATCAGGAGTAAACTTGTTCTTCAGGGAGTGTTTTGTTGGGAAACGTAGTAGAAAACAAAAAATTTTGGCCTACGAATCAAGAACCCAAGATCATCCAAGAAGATTGCATACAAGGTTTTAGGTCATGGCTCACCAACCGATGTAGCGGAAGTAGAGTTGGTGAAGCTCGTGGACGTAGTGGAAGTAGATCTCGCAAGTTCTCCCACGAACAGTCCCTTGATCAATCCCACGAACAAGTCCCGCGATCTAGTCCCACGGACAAGTCCCATGAACAAGCTCCTCGAAGAAGGGTCGAAGGTACGACCCCTCCATTAGTATCCACACATCCCGTAGCAGCAATCCAGCAGCGCTCCGCCGTCCAGAGATGAACGCCACCGAGAAAACTAGAGGGAGAAAACCCTAACGGATTCCGATCTAGAACAGCGTCTAAACCGGGGTCTAATTGTGGAGCAACGGGGTTTAGAGGAGGGAGGGTGGCGCATAGGCCTTGGGGACAAGTTGTGCTGCGCCCCCCACCCCTCCCCCACATTATATAGGTGGCCAAGAGGCCCTTGGGGCGCAATAAGGGGGGTGGGGAGTCCAACTTGGACTCCCAAACCTTCCCACCGGAAACCTGCCATATTGGAGAGTTGGACTTTCCACCTGGAGGGGATTCCTTCCCCTTGGTGCGCCCCCACCCCTTGGCCGGCCAGGGAAGCCTAGGTGGCTTTCCCCCCAAGGCTAGGGGCGCAGGGGAGTGGGTGGTACTGCCCGGAACCTTCTGGAACCTTCCATGACCTTCTAGAAGCTTCCAGGACCTTCCGGGACATACCGGGACCGTTTCGGGACATTCCGGACACTTCTGGAGCACTTCCAGGACCTTCCGAGACCGTTCTCGGACGTTCCGGAGCCATCCGGATAGTTTCCAAGACCATCCGAGTTACAGTTTAAGCCACCGGATGACCGCGAAGGTTGTCGGGACGCCTAGCGATTATCCGGAAACTATTCCGGTTGATCCAGGACTTCCCCAGTACCATTCTCATATGTTCCGGAACCACCTGGGACTACTCCAGAGTGATCCGGACATAACCTTAAATACCCAGAACTACTTCTGGTGCCCTTATGAACAATTCCATAAATCTCCGGAACTACTTCCGGTACCCGTATGAACTATTCTGCTTTGCTTCCACTAAACCTTCTACCATACTAGTATTCTAACAGACTACATCTCGTTAAGTGTGTGACCCAATAGGTTCGGTATAATGTGGACATGACTCAGAACATCTTCCGGACATAGGTCAACAGCCTTTTGTCAATAGCCAATAATCAACAGCGGAGCCATGGACACCCATGTTGACTCCCGCACATACACGAAGAAACTTCGAGTGAACCATTATGTTTAGTCATGTACCATTCCCTTTGCTTCGCGATATATGACAAAGTTAGAGGAGAGAAGTTTGGCACCCATGTGTAACAACTTCTGAACACAAGCCACTTGTTATCCTCTTTGCTCGTTTGTCCCTTTTCTCGTTATCGTATTCCGGTATCCCCGTGACTGAATCACAATGCGTCTGGCCAGACTATAATGGATACCGTCATACCGAGTGGGCCCGAAGTGAATATCTTCTTCATCGTGAAGGAGCAAATCCCATTCTTGAACTATCACAGTCACTAGCCACACCATCTGACATACCCAGAACTTATTTTACTACTTCCCATTTACGGGAGGATTCATCTAAGAACCAAAGCATGTCTTCCTGTGTGAAGCAACTCGATACTCTCATGGTCTAAGGAATTACGTATATGAAAACATTTCATGATATGACTTATAACGTAGTTACGATGTGATCTCTAAGTATATCATTCAATATTGGGGTCGGTTCAACATCATTGTTCTGCTAACAATATGTTCCCATTGCTACTGACATCCTTGTTACAAGAACAATGTCCATGATTAAGAAAACGTAATCATCAGTTAGCACATGAGCTGGTCTTAGAGGCTAAACCAGGAACTCTTGGTGTTTACATTTCCACACATGCAAATGAGTTTTCTTCTGAATCTCACAGTCAGGGTCATTGCAATTATAGCACAGAAATATAAACATTAATTATGAACGTGGAAATATATATATAATAACATTTTATTATTGCCTCTAGGGCATATTTCCAACAGTCTCCCACTTGCACTAGAGTCAATAATATTGTCAGTGCTTGAGCACTTTACACCTATGGAATACCGGTGTAAGAAATGCTTCATTTGTGGTATAGACCTCATCTTCGGATCTGACGTTTCAGGCCCGTTTGTATCTTGCATATCTTCGCGTTTTCACGCTATCATAAAATTCACTAATTTTATCAGTTTAGCTTTGTATATGTTTGAATCATTTGGCAGGACCTTGGTTCCTTTAGAATAAGTCATGAAATCATTTGTCAATGTTCCATGAGCTTCAAGCATCTAGGAAACCATACCATGTTCATAAATGAATTTATGATTGAAAATACCCTCCTTGTTACTTCTTTAAGCAACAATATACTTAGCCTCTGTTATAGAATTCACCACAGTATCTAACTTCACATAGTTCCTCCATACTGTGCCACCCTTACGTGTGAAACACATAATCCCAATTAAAATCGAAAATCGATCGGAGTAAGTATGAAGACTGAATTGGTGTAACTGTTTACATCAAAATTCAGCTGGTGTAACTTGTTACAACGAGCTCTTCATTATCTCCATTTTCTGAGAAACATATCTTATCTATCATAAGTTTAACTTTTCACTGCTTGTCCAATGATCAACATATTGATCACTTTGGTATCTTGCTCACAACCTTTTGGAGCGTTGGACATATCTGGTCGTTTTACATATTATGGTGTACATGATTAATCCAAACACACATGTGAGTGAAATTCAATTCATGTGTTTTGCTTATCTATGTTCATGAACACCGATTTCCGCAAACAACTTTTCACCGTGACCTCGGCAAGAACATCCTTCCTGGCGTTTTCATACTAAACTACTTTAGTATCATGTCAATATGCAGTGTTGGCTTTAGCATGATCAGGCACTTACTATCTTCATAGATCACTGCGCTCAATACTAATGCTATATTAGCCCAAGTACTTCAGCTGAAAACTATTTTCAATAAAGTCCTTATTTGTGTCAAGAAATTTATATCATTTCTAATCAACAACATGTCATATACATAAGGTTTTAGAAATATTATTCAGCTCCCACTTACTTTCTTGAATATTCAAGCATCTTCGTTATTCCTGATGAAAACAAACTCTTTTGGCAATTTCATCACAACGAAAATTCCAACTCCATTATGCTAGCTTCAGTCCATCACTGGATATCCAAGGCTTGCATCTATTTTAGCATCCTTTGAATCGACAAAACATTCCGGTCGTATCACATATACGTCCTTTGTTATATTTCCGTGTAGGAACTTTGTTTTGACGTTCATTCTACCATATCCTATAAATGAGATATGTAGTAATTGCTAATATAACCCGAACTGACTAAAGCATTTCTACGGTCGACACTATTTCGCCGTAGTCAACCTTTGAACTTGCTAGAAAACAATTTTCCAACGAGTTGAGCTTTATGGATAAAACAATTTCATCCGAATCAATTATAGATCCATATATATATTCTTCAGACTTTTAGTCTTTCCGAGGGTCTACCAAGTTCAAAACTTGACTTACTTCCATGGATACTATCTCGGATTATTTGGCATTTAGCCAAATCCCGGAGTCAGGGCCCATCAACGCTTCTTTGTATATCACAGGTTTATCATTGTCGAACAACAATATCTCGTTTTACATATCATGAATGTTTGTACGATTTTTGTCTAACCTATGTGGTTCAGCTGCGCACTTCTCTGAAGATTCAACAATCTTTGACAAGTTGCACTGTCCTCCCACTCACTCTTTTGTAAGAAACTGTTTTTCTTCAAAATACATTGTTCTTAACAGCAAACAGTTTTGCTTTTGTGTAGTGATAGAGGAATACCAAAACTTTTGGCATAACCTTAACAAAGTAGCACTTATCTGATTTGGGGTTTTGAGTATGTCAAACATATGCCTCATATACCCAAATTTTAAGAAAAGACAACATGGTTTTAACAGTCCATACCACATCTAATATGGTGTCATTTCAACAGATTTGATGGTGCTCTTTTCAGTGTAAAAGCTGTAGTCACTAACGCATAACTTTAATAAGTATAATGGCAAATTGATAAACGTCATATTTGATCTTACCGTGTCATACATGGATTGATTACATCTCTCGAACACTTTACTCATAGTGGTGTTCCGGGAGACGCAAGTTATGACACTTCTTCACAACTCATCAGACGTTCGCTAAACTTGTAACTCAAATATTACTTTCTACAATCTAATTTGCAGAAGCTTTATTTTCTTGTTACAATGAATTTCTATTTCACTCTAAAATTCCTTGAACATTTCAAAGATTTCAGACGTATGTCTCTATTGAACAGATATCCACATATCTACTTCAACTCATGAGTGAAGATAGGGAATCCACTGCACACAACTACACTTATTGGATTACACAGATCATCATGTATGATTACCAATGGTTTAGTTGCCCGTTCATGTATGGCCTATTAATGGTGTTTTAGTCACATTAATTCGAGACAAAGATCGCAAGCGTCAAGTGATTCATAATCATATGACTCGAAAGTCCATCACTTATGGAAATTCTTCATGCATGTTATGTCACTTGTGATAAACGGCAGTGCAACATCTATGTGGTATTTCTGTTAGTCTTGCGACGTTTAGCGTCAGTGTTATGAATGTTTAGTATTATTATCAAGATTCATAACATACACCCTATTCATAATGGAAGTATGGCCTTTACGTTATTCATAGCTTTGAACAACTCTCTTGCAACAAACATGATTCAAAATGATGTTTTGCAACAAGGCTAAAGTGTAGTAACAATTTACTCAACTCTAAAATGAATTATGAAGATAATCATAGAGTCAACACACGGTATAGTAAACCTTTTACCGTGTTCCCGAGCGTGTCAAAACTCATCATTAGCTAGTCATAAAGGCCATAGTATTTCTTGCATCGAGTTGCAACAATATGCAATCGATGTGATATTCCGGTGATCAACAGTTTAATCACAATATACAGAATCCACAATTAACTGCTTAATCATGATTCCCAAGAATTACATCTCTTGACCAGCAATGAATTCATCTATAACTCCGTATGACTTTCATTTCTGAGCTGGTTATTCCAGTCTTCTTTCGTTTTGCCTTTATACGTATCATAGTTCTATTTCCAATGTCACTCCTACTCACAGAAGATCACACATGATCAAGGGTGGCGCAGGCCATGGACTTTCCGGCGTGTAAGTCTTACTAACACCCTATGGAACTTCCTTTCCCTTAATCCTCATCATCATATGATCATTGTTCTTCTGGATCCCACACATCAGTTTTGTTTAGAGCACAATGAACATTTTCACTAATGCTTACAATCATACAATGTACTAGATATCTTATATCCAACATTAAATGTCTTACTACTGAAAACTTATTTTTCAGTTCCATGAATATAACATAACTATCCCAAACTTTTCGAAGTTCGGGTTTCATGATGGTGAAGACAATGCACTTAGCTGTCGTGGAATTCTAGCATTTTGGATTATGGACATAAGTCACATCATCCATAGCATCAGCGGGAGAGCATAAAAAATTTGCGATAGGACAAGCTCCTTCTCGACACTATTGAGGATAGTCCTCACAATACGGTACCAATCGTAAAGTTTTTACCAGATAAAACAGTTAATCAAAATCAATTGGGAAGGTGGTAACGCGAGCCATTATTCTACAACGATAATGCAAATACTAAGACTTTGTTCATAATTAAGTTGCACTTGTGATTAATCAATTTAATTACTTAGTGCGCTCCCACTCAGATCAATATCTCTCGTAATTGATGCTGAAGTGATTCAAGATCCAACCCAATCGTCCGCCATTGATGTCACATCACTGATGACTTAGACTGGACCGGTAGGCCAACTTGCCAATCACGCCAAAGGTGATTCTTGTTCATCTTTCGATGGGCGTGTTCCGGTAGCAAACTTTTATCCAAACCGTCAAGATAACCAATCGTAATGTGTTGTGTGTTCTTTTAACACACCCGTCTTTTATGCGTCACACCGTGTGCACCCATGTGACATGACCTGCTCCGGTGTGAAACATAGTATAGACGGTGCTACAGTTGGGAGAACACTATCAACTTGATATTGTTTTGCGAGAGATCACCCTAATAAAACACGACTACCGCGCATCAAACAAGGGTGCATCAAAGGGATAAACATCACAGGCAGTTCATAAAATTATGTGATATAGTATATCCCTTTGCTTCGTGAAGTCTTCATTGTCTTCACGTCGTCGTGGTTGAAGTCACCGTGTCCACCAACTTTGTCCTTGGCGCCGGGAACATCACCACGGCTTCCGGCATGTGCGTCGGGGTCCACCTCCGCATCGTGGATCATCACCTTGCATCTATCTATTGCTTTGCCTCGAGCTAATAAACAGTTCTGGCACGCAGGCCATAATTAAGTGACAATCATATGACTCCAGTCATCATGCCGTACCACGACACGCAGGTCGCGAATAAATATTACATCATATAGCATCTCATACAAACACATTGCAAATCTTGAAGGCTATACCACATCACATGCATACTCTGCAAAAACGAGTTAGATCGCCATCTACACGGGTTGTTGCAACTTTTATCGTGGTTGTTAAGCAGGTTTACAAGGAAAACGAGAAACCCTAGATAAAACAAAACACGATACTTCTTTTGTTGCTAGTTTAACATACGGGGTGCGTGCAACAACTAATGCCACAAGCCAAACTTCGTTAAACGCGTGACCCCCGTGTGGATTTGAGTTCATAAAATCCACAAGCCCCTCCATGTTAAATCTTCTATTGCGAGATTAAGATGAGATCCAAGGAGTTTGATGTAGACCATGATCAAGGCAACCAGCATACTGAAAGCAGCATAGAGGGATCAATGGAAAACTCAATCCTTGTAGCAAAACCTCAACTTGCCATCAAGCATAGAAAAAATCACATGACAGGGAAGCAACAAGAAAATCAATGCCTCATATCACACATATGATCTAGACCTAAACATGCATCTAATCAAGGATCGCTCATGATACCACTGTTGGGAAACGTAGTAGAAAACAAAAAATTTCGGCCTACGAATCAAGAACCCAAGATCATCCAAGAAGATTGCATACAAGGTTTTAGGTCATGGCTCACCAACCGATGTAGAGGAAGTAGAGTTGGTGAAGCTCGTGGACGTAGTGGAAGTAGATCTCGCAAGTTCTCCCACGAACAGTCCCTTGATCAATCCCACGAACAAGTCCCGCGATCTAGTCCCACGGACAAGTCCCATGAACAAGCTCCTCGAAGAAGGGTCGAAGGTACGACCCCTCCATTAGTATCCACACATCCCGTAGCAGCAATCCAGCAGCGCTCCACCGTCCAGAGATGAACGCCACCGAGAAAACTAGAGGGAGAAAACCCTAACGGATTCCGATCTAGAACAGCGTCTAAACCGGGGTCTAATTGTGGAGCAACGGGGTTTAGAGGAGGGAGGGTGGCGCATAGGCCTTGGGGACAAGTTGTGCTGCGCCCCCCACCCCTCCCCCACATTATATAGGTGGCCAAGAGGCCCTTGGGGCGCAATAAGGGGGGTGGGGAGTCCAACTTGGACTCCCAAACCTTCCCACCGGAAACCTGCCATATTGGAGAGTTGGACTTTCCACCTGGAGGGGATTCCTTCCCCTTGGTGCGCCCCCCACCCCTTGGCCGGCCAGGGAAGCCTAGGTGGCTTGCCCCCCAAGGCTAGGGGCGCAGGGGAGTGGGTGGTACTGCCCGGAACCTTCTGGAACCTTCCATGACCTTCTAGAAGCTTCCAGGACCTTCCGGGACATACCGGGACCGTTTCGGGACATTCCGGACACTTCTGGAGCACTTCCAGGACCTTCCGAGACCGTTCTCGGACGTTCCGGAGCCATCCGGATAGTTTCCAAGACCATCCGAGTTACAGTTTAAGCCACCGGATGACCGCGAAGGTTGTCGGGACGCCTAGCGATTATCCGGAAACTATTCCGGTTGATCCAGGACTTCCCCAGTACCATTCTCATATGTTTCGGAACCACCTGGGACTACTCCAGAGTGATCCGGACATAACCTTAAATACCCAGAACTACTTCTGGTGCCCTTATGAACAATTCCATAAATCTCCGGAACTACTTCCGGTACCCGTATGAACTATTCTGCTTTGCTTCCACTAAACCTTCTACCATACTAGTATTCTAACAGACTACTGCTCGTTAAGTGTGTGACCCAATAGGTTCGGTATAATGTGGACATGACTCAGAACATCTTCCGGACATAGGTCAACAGCCTTTTGTCAATAGCCAATAATCAACAGCAGAGCCATGGACACCCATGTTGACTCCCGCACATACACGAAGAAACTTCGAGTGAACCATTATGTTTAGTCATGTACCATTCCCTTTGCTTCGCGATATATGACAAAGTTAGAGGAGAGAAGTTTGGCACCCATGTGTAACAACTTTTGAACACAAGCCACTCGTTATCCTCTTTGCTCGTTTGTCCCTTTTCTCGTTATCGTATTCCGGTATCCCCGTGACTGAATCACAATGCGTCTGGCCAGACTATAATGGATACCGTCATACCGAGTGGGCCCGAAGTGAATATCTTCTTCATCGTGAAGGAGCAAATCCCATTCTTGAACTATCACAGTCACTAGCCACACCATCTGACATACCCAGAACTTATTTTACTACTTCCCATTTACGGGAGGATTCATCTAAGAACCAAAGCATGTCTTCCTGTGTGAAGCAACTCGATACTCTCATGGTCTAAGGAATTACGTATATGAAAACATTTCATGATATGACTTATAACGTAGTTACGATGTGATCTCTAAGTATATCATTCAATACTGGGGTCGGTTCAACATCATTGTTCTGCTAACAATATGTTCCCATTGCTACTGACATCCTTGTTACAAGAACAATGTCCATGATTAAGAAAACGTAATCATCAGTTAGCACATGAGCTGGTCTTAGAGGCTAAACCAGGAACTCTTGGTGTTTACATTTCCACACATGCAAATGAGTTTTCTTCTGAATCTCACAGTCAGGGTCATTGCAATATAGCACAGAAATATAAACATTAATTATGAACGTGGAAATATATATATAATAACATTTTATTATTGCCTCTAGGGCATATTTCCAACATGTTTTGCTAGCAACTTCTTTATAGTAGCAGGGTTGGAATCAACACATTCATTAAGTTCCCTGCAAAAATCATCATCAAGTGTAATATAATCATCCTCAAGGAGTTTCTCCTTAAGGTCAACAAAGTTATGAATTTTCCCAATAGGAGTTTGGATAATAGGAATTTCAACACCCGAGAGTCAGGCAGCAGCAGCAATCTGTTCTTCTATAAAAGAACCAAGTGAACCTGTAGTCTCAAAATTAGTAGAAGCATCATCAAAAGTATCTGACATATTGCCAAACTCAGCACAAGTAGCATGTAACTGAGGTGAATCAAACTGACTCATAACCGAAGGTGAATCAAGTTTAGCACTAGTGCTAAGAGCAGTACCTCGTCTCGTACGGGATGGTAGGATCGGAACTCTAGGGTCTCCCTTCTTACCCATAGTGGATAACGTGCAACAGGTAGGATACTTCGAGTATACCTGTAAATAAAGCTATGGTCCCCGGCAACGGCGCCAGAAAACAGTACTTGATAACCCTCAACTGTAGGGGATCGAGATAGTCTTCGCGGGCAATATAACCCAATTTATTGATTCGACACTTGGGGACACAAAGAATACGTACAGGCTTTGACAATTGAGTTGTCAATTCAACCGCACCTGAAATAAACACTTGCTTGCACAAAGGTATTAGTAGCAACTATGATATGGTAGTGGTGGTAATGATAATAGTGGTGATAGTGATAGTGGAACATCAAAGGTAAACAACTAGTAACCAGCAGAAGGAAAACACTGTAGGCTAGGGAGATGGATGGTTGGGCGCTGCTTGGATGAGAACGAACATGTAACAAATTCTAACTTGGGCAAGGCTCACAGAAAACAAAGGATCATCTAGGAAAATATCAAACATCAGGCATGTATCCCAAGGTAGTTGTACGTGCTTGCAATAAGAACTTTGCACAACATCTTTTGTCCTACCCTCCCGCTACAAACGGGGTCAAAAGGAACTTAGGGAGATTAAGGTACTCCTGTCAAAGAGCACCGGAACAAAGAATTAACAATTTTATGGATACACGGAATCCTCAAATTATAGTCCATCCCCTTTGGTGTCCCAAGCTGTCACCATTGGGATCGCTGGTTCCGGACTATAATAGGTGCATACAACTCATAGATAGGATCAAGAACACCACAAACTCAAGAAACAAAAGGGTGATCAGATCTGAAATCATGGCACTCGGGCCCAAAGTGACAAGCATTAAGAGAAACAAGTTGTAACAGAGATGATAAACACCAACTAGATGATAGGAAACATGCCCCCAACAATATGATTGAACTATTACATGATCTAACTCATCCAATCCCTACCATCCCCTTTGCCTACAGCAGGAAATTACTCACACATGACAGGAGAATTCATGGAGGGTGATGGAGAGGCGATGATGATGACGATGGCGATGATTTCCCCCTCACCGGAGGCCAATTCATCCTCCAGATTAGCTCTCCGAGGAAGAAAAGAGGGTTGCCGCGGCTCCGCGGCGTAGATTGGAAAAGCGACTTCTTTTTCGGGGTTTCTGCGTCGGGAGAATAAATAGGGGCCAAGGTAGGTCACCAGGGGGTGTGGGACCCAGCCAGGAGGGCAGGTGGTGCGGCCAGGGGCTGGGCCGCTCCAGGCACCCTCCTGGCTGCCCCCTGGCTGCCCTGTGGCCCCCCTTTGGCCTGGTGGAAGCTTCCGGAACACTGATATTTTATATATTTTTTCAGAATTTTTCCAGTGTACCTAAATGTCCAGAAACCTGCACAAAAGAAAACAGCATTGGTAGCTCTGCTGAAAACATCGTCAGTCCGGGTTAGTTTTGTGCAAATCATGCAAGAATGAAAGCAAAACAATAGCAAAAGTGTTTGGAAAAGTAGATACGTTTAGGACGTATCAGGCGTTCGAAGAACTGATACGTCCCAAACGTATTTATAATTTCTGCTTGCTCCATGCATGTTTTGTGTGACTTTGCCATGTTTTGCTTGAACTTTCATACACTTTTGAGCATATTTGGACTAACCTATTAACTCAGTGCACCCAGTTGCCAGTTCCTGTTTTCTGCTGGTTTTGTATTTCAGGTTTTCCGCCCATTAAAAGTGCTCCGAAAATTCCGGAAAAATTATATAAAAAATCAGCGTCCGGAAGCTTCCGGAATCACCAAGGAAGGAGGGGAGGGACACCACAGGGACTCCAGAAGGGTCCCTGGCGCGACCCCACCCTAGGCCGCGCCGGGCACCCTCCTGGCTGCCCTGTGGCCCCCCTGGTGCCCCCCTTTGGCCCTCTTTTTACCCCCGCGGAGGTAACCCTGATTCCGAACCCCTTTTCTCCAAAAGCAATTCCGATCTCCGCTACCATCGCCATCAAGTTTCGGGGGGACAGAATTCCTATGCCGGCACCCTGCCGGGACGGGGAAGTGCCCCCGGATTCATCTCCATCGACGTTGCTTCCCTCCTCCATGAAGCGGGAGTAGTTCTCCCTCGGGGCTGAGGTTTCTACCAGTAGCTATGTGTTCTTCTCTCTCTCCCATGATGTGATCTTCGTTGTGATCATAGGCTATGTTAATCTAGGGTGATCCCATGATATTTCCCCTTCCTCTATGTACTGGATTGATATACTCAATTGATCTTATCTAGTATAATCCCCGAGACCAAGGTGACAACGGTCTATTGGACATGGGTTAGAAGAATATTATCATGAGTGATTTCCTCTTTTGTGTGTTGATTGAAGATTGAGAGTCTCTTGGTGCTTGTCTTTGACTATCCTTGAGATATGTTGTGGTGGTTGTGGTACTCTCTTTGGATGGCCGCGGTGACATTGGGAAATCCATAGATTGAGAACTACGAACTTTGAGGTGTGCTTTTGTAGCCCTACATAATTCTCATCCTCTCTTGACCACAAAGGAATGACCTCCGAGTGCGTCTCCATTGCATGTTTTATGGGAAATATCATGTGATTAGACTATGTTAATGTTGTTGAGAGTTGCCACTAGTGAAAGTATGAAGCCTAGGCCTTGTTTCCACCATTGTTACACCGTTTGTGCTCACTTTTGTCACATGTTTGCTTTCTTCACTTTTTATTACAGATTTATATTACCTTGCTTTGCCACACCTATCACTCGTATTTTACCATCTCTTCGCCGAACTAGTGCAGTTATACAACTCCTAGTTGTATTAGGTGTGTTGGGGACACAAGAGACTTCTTGTATCTTAATTGCAGGGTTGCTTGAGAGAGACCATCTTCAACCTCTACTTCCCTGAGTTCGATAAACCTTAGGTCATCCACTTGAGGGAAATTGCTGCTGTCCTACAAACCTCTGCGCTTGGAGGCCCAACATAGTCTACAAGAATAGAAGCATGCGTAGACATCAAGAACTAAAAAATAAACTGTCAACTCGGCCGGTCCTAGAAGCACCCCAAGAAAAGGAGCCTCTCTTATTATATATTGCAGCCACAAGCCGAGTTGTCAGCGTGGCTATAGTGGTGGAGAGAGATGAAGAAGGAAAGTCACAAAAGGTACAAAGACCGGTGTACTTCATCTCTGAAGTCCTCACACCATCCAAGCAGAGATATCCCCACTACCAAAAGTTAGCAATGGGAATTCACTTGGCATCACAGAAGCTTGCACATTACTTCCAGGATCACTCCATCACAGTGGTCTCTGAAGCTCCCCTGGCAGAAATCATGAACAACAAATACTCAACAGGCAGAATAGCAAAATGGAGTTTGGATCTACTACCCTTCGACCTCAACTACCAAGCCAAAAAAGCAATCAAGTCACAAGCATTGGCGGATTTCCTGGCCGAGTGGATTGAATTCCAACATCCTCCACAGCCCACGCTAGAGCATTGGACGATGTTCTTCGATGGGTCCAAGATGCTGAATGGTGCAGGGGCGGGGGTGGTACTGGTTTCACCAAGGAAAGACGAGATGAGATACGTCCTCCAAATCCATTTCCCAGCAACAAATAATGAAGCCGATTATGAAGCTCTTCTGTTCGGCATGAGAATGGCCATTTCACTCGGAATCAGGAGACTCGTAATATTCGGAGTTTCATACCTAGTAATCAGTCAAGTAATGAAAGAGTGGGACATCCGGAGTCCAGCAATGACAACCTATTGTGTAGCAGTGAGAAAATTGGAGAAAAAATTTGATGGGCTGGAGCTCCATCACATTCCAAGGGTTAAAAATCAGGCAGCAGATGACCTAGCCAAGTTGGGCTCTACCCGGGGTCAGATCCCGCCAGGAATCTATTTGGAGCACTTGCACTCTCCAACAGTCAAGGAAGACCCTTTCCTAGAAGCCGATCCAGATAAGCTGCCTGACAAGAACATCCCTAACAAAGAAGATATAGCCGCAGTAGTCGACATGGTGTTTGGTGTGGAGGTCATTCCCCTCGAGTGGAAACTTCCAATCCTTGCTTATCTGCAGAAACAAGAGTTGCCTGATGATGAGATAGAAGCTAAGCAAATCATCCGCAAATCAAAGTCTTACTCAGTGATCAATGGGGAGTTATACAGAAACAACATCACTCAGCTCCCCCAAAGATGCATCTCCGAGGAGGAAGGCCGATGTATCCTGCAAGACATCCATGCGGGGGATTGTGGCCACCATGCCTCAAGTCGGACGTTGGTGGAAAAAGCTTTCCGAGCTGGTTTCTTCTGGCCTGAAGCCCTCAGCGATGCTAGGTACATCGTGGACCACTGTGAAGGCTGTCAGTTTTATGCCAACCAGCCACGCAAACTAGCCTCCGAGCTGAAGACAATCCCTCTAGACTGGCCATTCGCAGTATGGGGACTGGATATGATCGGACCGCTCAGAACGGGCAAACATGGTTTCACCCACATTTTGGTTGCAGTAGACAAGTTTACAAAATGGATAGAAGCAAAACCTATCAAGGCCCTCGACTCTGCCACAGCAGTCAGCTTTATGCAAGGCATCATACATCGTTTTGGCGTTCCACATGACATCATCACTGATAATGGGTCGAATTTCAACTCGGCTGAATTCAAGAAATTATGTTGGACCAATGGTATTCAGGTCAACTTCGCCTCAGTCGCACACCCACAGTCCAACGGCCAGGTCGAACGAGCAAACAGATTAATACTCAAAGGAACCAAGCCTCGGCTACTTCGGGAACTGAAGGAAGCAGCGGGTGCTTGGGTCGATGAACTCCCTTCGGTCCTGTGGGGATTGCGGACAACTCCCAATCGCTCAACTCGGTCAACCCCTTTCTTCCTCGTTTACGGTTCAGAAGCAGTTCTCCCGAGTGACCTTAAGCACAATGCCCCCCATGTAAGCCAGTACACAGAAGCTGAAGCCGAAGTAGCACGACAAGATGGTGTTGATCTCTTGGAAGAAGAGCGAAACCTAGCTCTCACCCGCTCGGCGTTCTATTAGCAAGACCTTCGCCGATATCACGACCAACATGTCCGAGCTCGCTCATTTCAAGAGGGCGATATGGTACTTCGCATCAAGCAAACTTCGGACCACAAACTAGCTCCCCCATGGGAAGGCCCATATGTCATCTCTAGAGTACTGCACAATGGGGCCTATCGCTTGTACGATGTAACTAATAATATAGAAGAGCTTCATGCATGGAACGCCCAGTTATTGCGACGTTTCTATGCATGAGCACGTTTGTAAGATCTGAATAAAATATTATTTCGCACACACAGTGTGCCTTGCTCAATCTGTATTACATTACATTCGTCCTATAAAATCAGGTTTTCTTCCAAGCTGTACCCAGCTCGGACGAAAACTCACAATCAGGTTTTCTATCCGAGTTGTGCGCAGCTCGGACGAGAACCTAGAAAACACTCTCTAAGTGCTTGCCAACACCCAAGAGGCTTGGGGAAGCACAACATCATCTGCATTGAGGATCTTGTCTACAAGATCATCAATAGAAAATTTTCTAAGTACTTTTCAAGTCTCAGGAGACTTGGGGTCTACTTAAAGTTATAAAATCAGGTTTTCTTCCGAGCCGTGCCCAGCTCAGACGAAAACTCACAATCAGGTTTTCTATCCGAGCTGTGCGCAGCTCGGACGAGAACCTACAAAACACTCTCTAAGTGCTTGCCAATACCCAAGAGGCTTGGTGACGAGGGGGTGACCCCACGACTCCTACGGATAAGCCTACCTGGTGTCCATGAACATAGAAGGCCCATAAAGATATAACCACGGCCCAATATTTGGCACCGACGTAGGAGTCTGTGACTCACAAGGAAGGTGCGAAACCTGCCGTACGGAGCAAGCTAGGGTTAGGAAAGTTTACCTGTACATGTAGATGAACTCCCCGAGACCTAGCCCGGTATATAAGGGCTAGGAGGGGCGACGACAAGACATCTAATATCACCTGTAACCCTAGCCTTGAGCGCTCCAGCCTTGGCCTCCACTATAATCGCATCTTCCCCATCAATAATATCGAGCAGGAGCGAGCCTTCCTGTTTGCCGACGAGCTATCGTCCGACCTGTGCATCTCATGACTAACCCAGGGTCCCTAACCATGGGATTTTTGCCAGGGTTGGTCCCTGTCAATTGGCGTTGTCTGTGGGAACTACACAGGTTAGAATCACGATCTCGGCGGTCCCGTCTTCAGCAGGCTACAACTCAAGGGCAAGAACCAGATCTAGCCCACTCGAAGGATTCAAGATCACGGCGGACATCTCCTCCACCCCATCAAGACCACTCGAGCTACAGTTGTGCCAGGACCGATACTACGGTAACGGCCAAGTGCAGCGCCAGCACCGAAGGAGTCGACGACCCAGAAGAACGGCGAGGGGCCTCTACGAAGGAATTCCACTCGACGAACCGCTACGCGCAGCGGAGGACTCACAAATCTTTCGACAACCCACCACCGCCCGGGCACCCGCCGCACATCAAGACGATGACTACGAGATCGAATCCAGCGATCAGACCCAAAAGGCGTGCATGGGAGATCTACGGCGAGGCCCCAATGAACGAGCCGTATCACGCAGCCGCACAACCGACGACCACTCGACGACACGCCGTCGCGCGAGCACCTACCGCCAACCAAGACAGCGACTCCGAGACACCTATAGGCGAGTACTACGACCCAGATCGAAGGCCGGATGAATTCGCCAACCTCATCAAGAACCAAGACATGAGTCGAGGAATCGAAACCGACCCTCGCTTCCATGAACACCCGGAGGATCACGAGCAGATCTTCAGAATCTCAAGAAGGAAGAGGCACGCCGGATCTAGCAAACTCACGGCTAGAGAGCAGCTAGCAGGACCCTACACGATCCAGAACTTCGAGGATGACTGGGGACGCGTCAGGTCAGGTCACACTTTGAGAGACTGCCGCTTGTTCAACGAGCTAGCCGACGACCTCAAGAAGGAAAAGCAGAAAGAAGACCGACGCAACCGGAGACCCGAGCAATCGCCGACCTCAAGCCCGGAAGGACGTCACAACCCGCTGCAAAAACAGGTGCTCATGATCCAAGAAGGAAGGGTACCGCAAGCACAACGCGGCGCCCACACCCTGCAGGCTAGAGCAGCTGAGAGCATAAACATAGTCGAAGTCTACCAGCTACATGACACGGAGACCAGCATCATGTTCTCACAGGACGACCATCCACCCGCAGTCCCAAGACCGGGACATGCGCCCCTAGTGCTCGATGCACAAATCGGAGGGTACGACATGGATAGGGTCTTCATGGACGGAGGCAGCAGCATGAACATCATCTTCGCCAGCACCCTGCAAAAGATGCTGATCCCACGATCAGTATGGAGAAAATCAAGCACCGAGTTACACGGGGTAGTCCCAGGAGAAGCAGCCAGATCCCTCGGAGTGATCGAACTCAAAGTTGTCTTTGGCAACCGACGCAACTTCGCAAAGCACGTCCTCGAGTTCGAGGTACTCGACTGGCAATCACAGTATCACGCCATATTGGGATGGCCAGCATTCGCACAGTTCATGGCGGTCCCACACTACGCCTACCTCAAGCTCAAGATGCCAGGATCATCAGGAGTCCTCACGATCAACGGAAGCTTCATCAAATCAGATCAATGTGATCGTGACTTCCACAGAATCTCTGACACATTCGGAGCCGAACAAGAACTCGAAGAAATAGCCATGGTGATGGACAAGATTACCTTCCCATTGGTGAACCAAAGCGAATCCAGAGAGTACGGACGCGACTTCAGCATCGACAGCGACACAGTCACTCACCAAGTTCACCCGACGGACCCGGACAAAACAGTCCGCGTGTACGCCCACCTACTAGAGGAGCAGGCGACGGCCCTCGTCGCTTTCCTTCGAGACGAGTGGGAAATATTCGCCTGGTGCCCAGCCGACATGCCTGGGATACCACGCGAATTCGCGGAACACGCCCTACGCATCAAGCAAAACACGAAGCCGGTGAAGCAAGCGCTCAGACGATTCTCGGAGCCCAAGCGCAGAGCAATCGGAGAGGAAGTCAACTGGTTACTCGACGCTGAGTTCATCCGATAAACGAAGAAAGCCACCTGGATAGCCAACCCAGTGTTGGTGCCCAAGAAAGACACGACCGTGCTGCGCATGTGGGTCGACTACGGAGCAGTCAACAAGCATTGCTCGAAGGATCACTTCCCCCTTCCTAGAATCGATCAGATAATCGACTCAACAACAGGGTGCGATCTACTTTCCTTTTTCGACGCTTACTCAGGATACAACCAGATCAGGATGAAGGAAGAAGACGAAGAGCACACATCGTTCATCATCCCCTATGGCGTATTCTGCTACAAGACCATGCCCTTCGGGCTAAAAAACGCAGGCGCCACTTACCAACGAATGATGCAGGCCTGCCTGAAGGAGGAAATCGGAAGAAACATGCAAGTCTACGTGGACGACATCGTCATCAAGACCTACAAAGCAGCCACACTACTCGACGACCTGCGCGAAACCTTCGCGGCACTCAACAAATACAGAATCAAACTCAACCCAAAGAAGTGCGCATTCGGCGTACCGGCGGGAAAGCTGCTTGGCTATATGGTCTCTGCCCGAGGAATCGAGGCAAACCCTGAGAAAGTCCAAGCCATCGCCCGCATGCAAGAACCAACTGACGTCAAAGGAGTACAACAGCTCACTGCGAAACTCGCAGCCCTAAGCCGCTTCATCAGCAGGCTGGGAGAACGCACGCTGCCTTTCTATCAGCTGCTCAAGAAAGGAGAGAAATTCGAGTGGACGGAGGAAGCCCGCCAAGCATTCGTGGACCTGAAAAAGACACTCTCGACCCCACCAATCCTTGCGGTACCCAAGGAACGAGAGAAGCTATACCTCTACGTAGCAGCACGTAGCAGTGTAGTAAGCACAACGCTCGTTGTCGAACGCGCAGAAGAAGGCAAGGTCCAGAGCATCCAGAGACCAATCTACTACCTCAGCATGCTCCTGACCAAATCCCAGCAGCGGTACCCGCACTATCAGAAGCTACTACTGGCCATCGTCATGACCTCAAGAAAGGTGTCCCACTACTTCGACGAGCACCCTATCACAATCGTGAGCAGCGCACTACTCGCTGACATACTCAACAACCCTGGAGCAACCGGGCGAGTCGCCGAGTGGAACATTGAGCTCAGCCCACGGGACCTGCAGTTCAAGCACCCAACAGCCATCAAAGCCCAAGTACTCCCAGATTTCCTGGTCGAGTGGACGGAGGTTCAGACACCAGGCCCCCCAGACCTATCAAACTCATGGTCAATGTTCTTCGATGGGTCCAAGAGACAACAAGGAGCTGAGGCAGGAGTTGTGCTCATCTCCCCTAAAGGAACAAAGCTGAAATATGTCCTCCAGATCAACTTCAGTCACGCCTCCAACAACGAAGCAGAATACGAGGCACTCCTCCATGGCATGCGCATGGCCAAAACATGCGGAGCCACTCGCCTCATAATTTACGGGGACTCAAATCTCGTCGTCCAGCAGACGATGAGAAACTGCAACGCAATAGCTGACAACATGGCGGCCTACCAAAAGCTCTACAACGAACTCGAAGGAAGTTTCGACGGTTGCGAGCTCAACTACATCACCAGGGACAACAACACAGAAGCCGACGAGCTCGCGAACATCGGTTCGACCCGGGGACATGTACCACCCGGCGTTTTTCTCGAAAGAATCAGCCGGAGATCCATCAAGGTACATGTCGTGGATGTAAATCTGACAATGAGTATAGGGGTATGAAAGGAGCTAAATAAATCTGTACGTAGAGTGGGTTGACGCAAGAGGATTATACAGGTTAGGCCTCTCCGTAGAGATAAAAACCTTAGTACTGTCCCAGACTTACTGGGGTGTTCTTTCTTCAGAAAACTGAGAAGGGAAAAGTGTGCGCGTGCCCATGCCAGAGGGGTGGGGTGGCTTATATAGAGTGCGCCCCTGCCTCCTTATTTTTCTTGCATAAATGGGTCTTAATTACAAGATTAAATACGTACTTAATTACAAAACGGTCAGCCCATTACTACTAATAAAGGGGGGGGGGGAACGCCTGCAGCATTAAGTGCCTCCTGTCCGTTGCGTTTTCCATCTTCCGAGTAGTGGGTTCTTGCCGGTTATTTCCGAGTATCGCTCTACTCGGATCTTGTTGAGCTTCCGAGTAGATGTTTACTCGGAAGCGGCTCCTGGTCTCCGAGTAACGTGTTACTCGGAGGCCGCCAATGCTTCGTGTCTTTTGGTTGATCTTATTTTGCTTGATGTGTGTTTTCTGGGGGGGGGCAACCCAAGGCTTAGGGATACCCCTGGGTTTCCCTCGCCTAGGGGTATACCTTTAGTATTACCACGACAGTATCCCCCAAGCGCTTTCGGGTGCTCGCAAGTGGGTTGACTGACATCTAGTATTTCTGAGGTATGCGAAGATTGAACTCAGTAAGGGGCCCAGAAGGGATTTATTGATGTTCGAACTTTTCCCTCGAGTGGGAGTTGGGCAGGTTAACGGAAAAATTTGGCGACACTCAAAACGTCTCTCGAAAGAGGTGGACTGAGGCCTCGGGAGGCGTGTCTCGGAGTAAAAGGCCTTAAACTCCATATGAACCAAATTTGTAAAGCTCAATGTCCTAGGACATCATGCCGAGTCCTAGGCCATGCCACGTGGGACATTGATTCTTTACCCCCTGCGCCGGGTCTTACCGGCGGCCTGGCATTCTACGTCAGAGATGGGCCGCCAGCGAGTTTGTGATTCGGATTTTTGCCCGAGTAACTGGGTGCGGGATTCTTCGTCTTGCGAGGAATCTTCGAGTGGTTCCTTTCGCGGCGCTTCCGAGTGACAACTTGCTCGGATGCTGTAGGAGCTTCGCGTTTTCTTCCGAGTGATGGCATACTCGGAGAGATTGGTTGTTGCTATGGCCCGCAACTTCCGAGTGGTTGGGGCGATTCCAAGCTTCGGGCTGGGAACCGATTTGGTTTTTCCCCAAAGGATCTTATCCTGTCAGAGAATCTTCTTGCCCAGGTGAGTGGGCGCACTGTTTGGGTTTGTCTCCTCGATTCCCATGGCGGTTTCATAGGATAATAATAATTAACTGCCCGCGTGGGGGAGGGATTATGGGAAGTGGGGCGGTTTTTATGGGGAAGCGCAACCGGCAAACCCATTAGTGGGATGCGGATCTGGCGCGAGGCGGTTGCCATCCTGAGCTATAAAAAGGGCCCCCTTTCTTTGCGGTTTGGAACGCCTCCACTCATTTCCCCCCGCGCAGCCTTTCCTGCTTCTCTCTCTTGCTCCGCCTCTTCCTCTGCCTGCTGAATCTCGCCGTTGAGACTTCTCCGCCGGCCGCTCAAGGTCCACCCTGGGAGGTTGACATTCGTACTGCCCTCTTCTGCCACCGCGACCATGTGTGCGGGGGAGTGGCTGCCGTCGATTGTGATGGAAGACATGCTGCTGGGGTACCAGGACGCCGGCCTGGTTCCCCGGGAGGGTTGCCGTCTTCCCGCGGCGGGGGAAGACGAACCTGCACCGCGGGATGGTGAGAGGGTAATTTTACTTTCGCATGTGGATCGCGGCTTTTCTCTTCCTCCACATCCCTTCTTCTTGGATTTCTTGGCTTTCACGGGCGCGCAGCTTCACCACGTCGTTCCCAACGTGGTTACCCTTCTTTCCAGTTTTTCACCCTTTGCGAGGGCTTTTTAGGCATAGAGCCCCACTGGCATATCTTCCGTAGCATATACGCCATCATGCCTCAGAAGGCGAAAAAGTCTGGGGAGGGCGGCGACGTTGAGTTTAATCATCTTTGTGGCGGTCTGTTTTTGGCTAAAAAACAAGGAGTGCAGTATTTTGCTTCTTGTGTTCCCGATTCTGTCAAGAACTGGCAGAATAGCTGGTTTTACTGCAAGGTGGCCGAGGAACCGGGGGTGCGTACCTTGCCTCCTTACTCGGGCGTTAGGCTGACTAACTCTCAGGGCTGGAACCCCCGGCTCACCAATGCTGATAAGGAGCAAGTGCTCCCCCTGATGCGTGAAGTCATCAGGTTGAAGAAGAATGGTTTGGACGCCATAGATCTGATAGCTGCTTTCGTGATTCGGAAGATCCAGCCGCTCCAGGCCCGAGCTCGGGGGATGTGGACGTACTCCGGGTTGCAGGATGACACCCATTACAGTAACACTGAGATGCCCTTGGACGAGTTTGAGCTTCAGATGAAGATAATAACAAGCGTGACTCAGGGGCTTCAGGCGACTGGCCGAGTGAGACCCCTCGGCGTCGACAATCCTCCCACCCTGGTATGCCGAGTCGTATGTTTCTTGAATGTGCTTCATTTGTTGGCTTTAACTCGGACCTCTTTGTGTATTGCTTAGGATTTTACCCAGTTCCGCTGCCCTATTCCTCTGGGTCCGCAGCATCCCGCCGAGGAAGATGAAGATAGTACTGCGGGCGCGGGGGTCGGAGTTGAGGTGGGGGAGGAGCTGGAGTCCGAGGTGGCTCGGGTTCAAGCAGCGTCCAAGCAACGCTCGAAGAACAACCAGGATCGCGAGTCGGCGCGGGAGGGGCTTACTCGGACCCGAAAAAGGGGTCACACTCCGAGTGGTGAAGAAGACAGCGGGAAGCTTCCTCCTTTGGGCCTCAGCTCGGGGAGGGTAGCGCCCATGAAGAAGAAGAAACTTGTCACTCTCGGGGGCCGAGAGGCTAATCCCGCAGGAGGTGCTGCTGCTGAAAAGGCCAAGGGGGTTGGATCTAGTTCGGCCAGGGTTGCTCCCCCAAGGCGTAGCTTGAAGACCGTTCACCCGTAATGCCGTTGCTTAACGTGTGATTTTGAGGCTTTGTAAGTTTCTCAGGCTCATCCTGCCTTTTTGCAGTGTTCGTCCGAGTGGTTCTGAGACGTTGCCTGGGATCGAGGAGGATCCCGAGGTTGAGGCTATGGAGGACGCTAGCACTTGTGAGGTGACTGATTTTCCTGGGATGGGCGCTATTCCAGAAGATACTGCGACTGTTGGTGAGAATTCTTCGCCGTTTTCTTTGTTGAGGCGTTTGTTGTTGTCGTCTTTCGTCTTTAATTGTTTGTTGTTTCTGCTGCAGACATGGATGTTGACCTTGCTGTTGATCCTCCTAAGGTGCCTGTTCCTGAGGGAGCGGTAGCCTCTGGGTCTGGTTCCCAAGCTGCTGCACCCGATGCTCCAGCTGGGGAGGCTGTCAAGGGGACCCCTGTCGCCTTGGCGGCTGTTCGAGGGAGTGAGCCTGCTAGTTCGGGGGGCATCCCTGTCGGAGCCCTAGTGGAGAGTGCTATCATTGGCGGATTGAAGGAGTCTTTGGTCAAGGCGACCCAGTTTGAGCTGCGGCTGCGGGAGCTGGCGTCCGAGGCTGAGTTGGTGAAGTCCAACATGCACGTAAGTACTTACGTAAGTTTTCTTACCCAGTGGGTGTAGCCCCCAAGGCTCCGAGTAACTTTGCGAAGTTATTCGTAGTCTTTTGAGGTTTGTTATTTTCGTGAACTTCCAGTGGGAGCACTTCTTAGTGCACCCACTGGGTGTAGCCCCCAAGGCTCCGAGTAAGTTTGTGAAGTTATTCGGAGTCTTTTGATAGGAGGTTTTTATTTTGATGAACTTCCAGTGGGAGCACTTCTTAGTGCACCCAGTGGGTGTAGCTCCCAAGGCTCCGAGTAACTTTGCGAAGTTATTCGAAGTCTTTTGGTAGGAGGTTTCTGTTTGCTTATGGTATTCCTCTTGTCTTCATAGGAGGCGTGCAAGCTTGGGTCGGCCTTCTTGAAGTTGCAGGAGGAAGGTGTTGCCACTAAGAGTGCGTATGAAGCGCTTCTTGAAGAGCATAAAAAACTGAAGAAACAACATGCTGAGGATAATGGTAACAGTTCTTTTAGTTTAAGAACTGCCATCTTTCTTCCTCTTGTTCTTGCGGTCTGACGTTCTGCTTGCAGAGGCGGCGAAGAAGGCCTTTGATGCAAAAGTAAAGGAGAACGATGATTTTCTGTCCAAGATGAAGAAGTAAATAGACCAGGTTGAGAAGAGAGCCAAGGCGCAGAAACCCTTGGAGACCAGTCTTCATTACTATAAGCAGGCGGTGAAGGAGAATGAGGCTTGCATCTCTAGGCAGGAGTCTGACTTGGAGAAATTTCCAAGCTGCGTGCCGAGGATGCGAAGAAGCATGAAGCCGAGTTGGAAACCACTCGGAAAGCAGTGAAGGCAGCTGAGGAGTATTGCGCTGGGCGGTTTGCCGTTTTCAGTGAGACCTTGTCTGGTGAGTATTTGATTGTCCGAGCTGTGGTAATGAGTTGTTGCCCCGTTCTTAGATTGTTTACTCATCTACTGTATTGGTGCAGCCTATGGTACAGATCCCGATGCCGAGCGGGCATGCATGGCTGACTTCGCAGAAATCATGAAGAGAGATAACTATACTCCAGTTACCACAGAATTTGCTTTGGCTCGGGGATTGCTGACCATGAGGTGCGCCAAAGCGAAGAAATTTGCCGAGGAGGTTATGGGTGCTACCTTAGCTTTAAAGAGCAAGCTGTCGCCTGAAGAAGAAAACAGAGTGAAGCTAGATACTGTGGTACCCGTTCTCCAGGAGGCTCCGCACCAAGTTGCCCGCTGGAAACGCTCAGCAGCGCGGAGCGGTGCGAATTACGCATTGGCCTTGACCAAGGCGCATTTTCCGGAGCGGGTCCATAATCTTGAGCGAGTTGGTGGTGGAGATCCGAAAGAAGGTCAGAGCTGCACTTCCTTCCTGCCGTGCTATGCTGAAACCGCTAGCCGAATCGCCCTGATGCCCGATCTGGATTTCTTTGTTGAGTCAACTGGTGTAACCAGTGAGTCTGACGAGGCGGGCGAGGAATGACTGGATTGTGGTAACAAACACTTGTTTGGTATTTGCCTCGGTATGCCGAGTCGGTTTGTAATAAGTTGCACTTTGTGGTTGTGTCGTGACACTCCGTCGTTTGGGTGATGAACTCGTGCTCTGTTTCTTTGCTTGGAATGAATTTTTCTTCCGATTTGCCTTTATGAAGGTTCGAAGTTTTTATGGCTTTAAGCAGCCCCCAAGCCTTTTGAGGCTTGAGAGTGCTTAGAATTTTTTTCTATTGAAGATCTTGTATACAAGGTCCTCAATGTAGATGATGTTGTGCTTCCTCAAGCCTTTAGGGCGTTGGTGAGCACTTAACATTAGTTTTCTAAGTTCTCGTCCGAGCTGCGCACGGCTCAGATGGAAAACCTGATTAATAGTGTTCGTCCGAGTTGCGCGCAGCTCGGAAGAAAACCTGTTTTTATAGCTTTAAGCAGCCCCCAAGCCTCTTGAGGCTTGAGAGTACTTCGAATTTTTTTCTATTGAAGATCTTGTATACAAGGTCCTCAATGCAGATGATGTTGTGCTTCCTCAAGCCTTTGGGGCGTTGGTGAGCACTTAACATTAGTTTTCTAAGTTCTCGTCCGAGCTGCGCACAGCTCGGATGGAAAACCTGATTAATAATGTTCGTCCGAGCTGCACGCAGCTCGGAAGAAAACCTGTTTTTATAGCTTTAAGCAGCCCCCAAGCCTCTTGAGGCTTGAGAGTACTTAGAAAAAAATTCTATTGAAGATCTTGTATACAGGGTCCTCAATGCAGATGATGTTGTGCTTCCTCAAGCCTTTGGGGAGTTAGTGAGCACTTAACATTAGTTTTCTAAGTTCTCGTCCGAGCTGCGCACAGCTCGGATGGAAAACCTGATTAATAGTGTTCGTCTCGGAAGAAAACCTGTTTTTATAGCTTTAAGCAGCCCCAAAGCCTCTTGAGGCTTGAGAGTACTTAGAATTTTTTTCTATTGAAGATCTTGTATACAAGGTCCTCAATGCAGATGATGTTGTGCTTCCTCAAGCCTTTAGGGCGTTGGTGAGCACTTAACATTAGTTTTCTAAGTTCTCGTCCGAGCTGCGCACAGCTCGGATGGAAAACCTGATTAATAGTGTTCGTCTGAGCTGCGCGCAGCTCGGAAGAAAACCTGTTTTATGTAATGAAAACGAATGGAATAAGGCGCATTAGGCGTACAAGTAATTTTTATTCATATCTTACAAGCTTGCTCATGCATAGAATCGGCGCAGTAACTGAGCGTTCCAGGCATGAGGATCTTCTATCTTATTGGTTACATCATACAGGTGATAGGCCCCATTGTGTAGTACTCTGGAGATGATGAACGGGCCTTCCCATGGGGGAGCTAATTTGTGATCCGAAGTTTGCTTGATGTGAAGTACCATGTCACCTTCTTGGAAGGAGCGGGCTCGGACGTGTCGGTCGTGATATCGGCGAAGGTCTTGCTGATAAAACGTCGAGCGGGTGAGGGCTAAATTTCGTTCCTCTTCCAGGAGGTCGACGCCGTCTTGTCGTGCTTCTTCGGCTTCAGCTTCTGTGTACTGGCTTATACGGGGTGCGTTGTGCTTGAGGTCACTCGGAAGGACTGCTTCTGAGCCGTAGACGAGGAAAAAAGGAGTTGACCGAGTTGAGCGATTGGGAGTTGTACGTAGTCCCCACAAGACTGAGGGGAGTTCATCGACCCAGGCGCCCGCTACTTCCTTTAGTTCCCGAAGGAGCCGAGGCTTGATTCCTTTCAGTATTAGTCCGTTGGCTCATTCGACTTGGCCATTGGACTGCGGGTGTGTGACTGAGGCGAAGTTAACCTAGATGCCATTGGACCAACATAATTTCTTGAATTCGGCCGAGTTGAAGTTCGATCCGTTATCAGTAATAATGTCACGCGGGACGCCGAAACGATGGATGATGCCCTGCATAAAGCTGACTGCGCTGGCGGAGTCTTGGTTCTTGATGGGCTTTGCTCCTATCCATTTTGTAAACTTTTCTACGGCGACCAGAATGTGGGTGAAACCATGCTTGCCTCTTCGGAGCGGTCCAATCATATCCAATCCCCATACTGCAAATGGCCAGGCTAGCGGGATGGTCTTCAGCTCGGAAGCTGGTTTGCGAGGCTGGTTTGCATAAAACTGGCAGCCCTCGCAATGATCCACGATGTACCGGGCATCACTGAGGGCGTCAGGCCAGAAGAAACCAGCTCGGAAAGCTTTTGCCACTAACGTCCGACTTGAGGCATGATGGCCACAATCTCCCGAGTGGATTTCTTGCAATATGCAGCGGCCTTCTTTCTCGGAGATGCATCGCTGGGGGACATGAGTGATGCTGTTCCGATACAGCTCTCCATTGATCTCCGAGTAGGACTTGGACTTGCGGACGATCTGTTTGGCTTCGATCTCGTCGTCGGGCAACTCTTGTTTTTGCAGATAGTCGAGGATTGGGCGGGTCCACTCGGGAAGAGTGACCTCCACATCAAACACCATATCCACTACTGCGGGTATGTCTTCTTTGCTGGGGATGTTCTTGTCAGGCAGCATGTCTGGATCGGCCTCCAGGAAGGGATCTTCCTTGACTGTTGGGGAATGTAGGTGTTCCAGATAGATCCCAGGTGGGATCTGTCCGCGGGTGGATCCCAACTTGGCAAGGTCGTCTGCTTCCTGATTCTTAACCCTTGGGATGTGATGGAGCTCCAGCCCATCAAATTTTTTCTCCAATTTTCTCACTGCTACACAGTAGGTTGTCATTGCTGGGCTTCGGATGTCCCATTCTTTCATTACTTGGTTGATTACCAAGTATGAATCTCCGAATACCATAAGTCTCTTGACTCCGAGTGAGATAGCCATTCGCATGCCATACAGAAGAGCTTCATATTCTGCTTCGTTGTTTGTTGCTGGGAAATGGATTTGGAGGACGTACCACATCTCATCCTTTCTGGGTGAGACTAGAAACACCCCTGCCCCTGCGCCATGCAGCATCTTGGAGCCATCAAAGAACATTGTCCAATGTTCTGGTGTTGGCTGTGGGGGGTGCTGGACCTCAATCCACTCGGCTAGGAAGTCCACCAGTGCTTGTGACTTGATTTCTTTCTTAGCTTGATAATTGAGGTCAAAGGGGAGTAGGTCCAAACTCCATTTTTCTATTCTGCTAGTTGAATATGTGTTGTTCATAATTTCTGCCAGGGGAGCTTCAGAGACCACTGTGATGGAATGATCCTGGAAGTAATGCGCGAGCTTCTGAGACGCCAGGTAAATCCCCATTGCTATCTTCTGGTAGTGAGGCTATCTCTGCTTGGATGGTGTGAGGACTTCGGAGATGTAGTACACCGGTCTTTGCACCTTCTGTGCTTTTCCTTCTTCTTCTCTCTCCATCACTATGGCTACGCTGACAACTCGGCTTGTGGCGGCGATATACAGCAAGAGCGGCTCTTTTTCCTGGGGTGCTGCCAGGACTGGCCGAGTCGACAATTGCTTCTTGAGTTCTTCGAGAGCCCTTTGAGCCTCTTCCGTCCAGACGAAATTCGGCGATTTTTTCATCAGTTGGTAGAGAGGTAAGGCTTTCTCTCCCAATCTGGAAATAAACCGACTGAGTGCTGCGAGGCAGCCTGTTAATTTTTGGACGTCTCGGAGCTGCTTGGGAGGTTTCATGTTCTGAATTGCCGCTTTTTTTATCCGGGTTGGCTTCTATCCCTCGTTCGGAGACCATGAATCCGAGTAGCTTCCCTGCTGGCACGCCGAAAACACACTTTTCAGGATTAAGCCTGATGCTGTAAGCTCGGAGGCTCTGGAAAGTTTCTGCTAGGTCAGCTAGCAAGCTACTCCCTTTAGCCGATTTGATTACGATGTCATCCATGTAGACTTCCACGTTCCTGCCGATCTGCCAGATTAGACAATTCTGCATCATGCGCTGGTACGTGGCGCCTGCATTCCTTAGTCCGAATGGCATCGTGATGTAACAAAAACATCCGAACGGGGTTATAAACGCTGTTTTGAGTTCGTCTCGTTCATATAGTCGGATTTGTTGGTAACCCGAGTATGCATCGAGGAAACATAATCTCTCGCAACCTGATGTGGAGTCCACAATCTGGTCAATACGAGGAAGAGGGAAATGGTCTTTTGGACAAACTTTATTGATGTGGAGAAAATCAACACAAGTTCTCCAAGATTTATCCTTCTTCGGAACCATTACAGGATTTGCCAACCACTCGGAGTGGAAGATTTCCCTAATGAATCCGGCTGCTAATAGTCTAGCTATCTCCTGCCCGATGGCCTTCCTTTTCTCAGAGGAAAACCGTCGAAGGGACTCTTTTACCGGTCTTGCTTTCAGATCTACATGTAACTTGTGCTCGGCCAACTCCCTTGGGACTCCAGGCATGTCGGAGGGCTTCCACGCGAAGATGTCCCAATTCTCACGGAGGAAGCTGACGAGCTCGAGTTCCTATTGGGGATCCAGATCGGTAGCGATGTTGGTGTACTTGCCTTCATCTGTTGGGTGTATTTGCACCCTCCTGGTTTCTCCGGCCGACTCGAATGACGATGTCTTCTTTGGCTGCAGCAACTCGGACGAGTCGACGGCCTTCTTGTATTCGGTCAATTCGACCTCGGCCATCTGCTGATCAGCTATCAGGGAGCCTTTCTGCAGCAGGTCCTCGGCTTGCTTGTAGTCCCCTTAGACAGTGATCACGCCGTGAGGGCCGGGCATCTTGAGCTTCAGGTAGACGTAACAGGGGATGGCCATAAATTTTGCGTAGGCCGGCCTTCCGAGTAAAGCATGATACGCACTCGGGAAGTCCACTACTTCAAAGGTGATCCTCTCTTTCCGGAAGTTACTCGGAGTACCAAAGACCACATTGAGGGAGATCATTCCGAGTGCGTACGCTTTTTTCCCCGGGATTATCCCATGAAATTCTAGGTAGCTTTTGCGGAGTTTGGACATCGGGATGTTCATGCTCTTCAGAGTGCTTACCTACAGGATGTTAATTCCGCTGCCACCGTCCATCAAGACATTCCTGATCCTGAAGTTACCATTTTCCGTTTCTAGCAAGGGGTCCACAATCAGGGCGTGTCTTCCCGGGTGAGGAATGTGAGGAGGGTGGTCCGACTGATCGAAACTGATAGGGACGTCGGCCCACTTCGTGTAACTCGGAACTGCCGGAGCCGTCGAGTTGACTTCTCTGAACCTTATTTTTTCCACCCTCTTCGACTCTCGTCCTGCGAAGATGACCAACACTCCATCTTCCCGCGGGAAACCTTCACTGTCCAGTTCCGGGCTGGGTGCTTTCTTCTTTCCGGTCTCCTTGTCTTGCCGGGGGCCTGTTCTTGCGTTCTGGGCTGCTCTCTTGATCAGGCGGCACTGCCGAGCTGTATACTTTGGGATAACCACCTTTCCCTCGGCATCGCGGGTGGTGTGGAGAGGACAGGGCTGATCCAGAACTTCATCAGCGTTGGACGGCTTTTTCTTCCGCGGTTGCCACTCCTTTCGTGCTTGGCCCTTGCCATGAAGGCCCGAAGCATTTGCTGCCGCCACCAGCTCTGCGTCTGTCGGGGCGTCCTCCGCCTTTCTCTTGTTGTTTGCGGTCTTCTGCTTTGTGTTCGGCGCCGAGCTGCAACCTCCTCTGTGCTGCTGATTCTTCTGCCGGATTTCTTCCTCGCCATTGGCATACTTGTTTGCTATCTCCATCAACTTCCTGAGTGAGGTGATGTGCGGTGACCTTGCCAGCTTGAGACTTAACTCCTTGTACTTGACCCCTTGCTTGAAAGCGTGAATGGCCTGAAACTCGGAGACTCCTTCGACCGAGTTATGGAGTGTGATCCACCTCTGGATGTAGTCCCGAGTTGTCTCCGTGTTGCCCTGGACGCACAATTGTAGCTCGGTCAGGCCTCCTGGCCTCTTGTAGGTCCCCTCAAAGTTCTTGATGAATACTCTTTCGAGGTCTTCCCAAACCCAGATGCTGCTTGGGGGGAGTTGATTCAGTCACGCCCGAGCCGAGCCCTCTAACATCAACAACAGGTGCATCATGTCTATCTCGTCACCGCCCCCTCCGATCTGCACGGCTATTCTGTAATCATCCAGCCATGTTTGGGGCTTAGCATCACCTCGGTATTTTTCCACCCCCTGGGCTATCTTGAAGTGTGGCGGAATGGGGGTGGACCGAATCCTTTCGCTGAAGCAGACCGGTCCCGTGGCCATTGAGGGCCGAGCCTGATCCTGACGATGAGTTCTGGCGCGGTCGACTCGGGTCTGAACAAGATGGCTTCGGGCGTCATCTTCAATGTCAAATTAACGGTCGTCTCGGTGCCGCAGGAACTCCTTCCTCCGAGGCGCGGGCCGATCCATCCCACGGGCTTCTGTTCTTCTAAGGTCTTCATGTCGATATTGCTCTTGGCGATGATCTCCTCGAGGTTCATCTCTGCGCCGAGGCGAACTGTTTCTGTTCCTCCGTGATTCCCTGTAGGGCGTGTGTACTGATATTGACGTCCTCGCAGGGGGAACTTGGGAATGGATCCGCTGCTGTGATTGACTGACGGCAGCGTTTTGATCGAATGCGGCTTGCAAGAGGAATGCCAGGTGCTGAATTTCTTCTGCCGCCGATCCACTGGGCTGTAGAGAGTTTGCGATCCGAGTCGCCGCTATGAGATTTTCGACTGGGGTGCCCATAGCTCGGAAAGGTTCTCGACCTGGGACCCGCAGTTGACGACTCATTCTGCTTTGTCTGAGCCGAGCTACCTCCCAAGCTTGACGCTCGAGAGTGTTTTCCAACTCGGCCAGACGCTCCCGCTCAGCCAAATTGTTTAACCTGGTTGCCTCTAGGCCTCGCCCTTCTGGAGTGCTCGTGTCAATCGGGGTATTAAGCAGTCGCTCGGCCGCTTCTGCCTCTTCCCGCTCCTCCCGGGTAGGTGGACGAGGTTGCCGACTTGAATCTCCGAGCTCCAACCTTCGGAAGGCTGAAACACGTCGGGTCGGCTCCCGAGTGCCAGCTTTGGATGGGCTGTTCGGTTCATCTCGGGCGTTTGTGTCCCGAGCTGGCGATGGCTGAGAGGGCGGAATCTTGGCAATACATACTTCCGCGACCGCGACAGGGGTGCCGCTGCTGCCTTCTTGCTCGGCGCCTGACTCGGGGTCAGACGCTGCCATGCCTTCTTCCTCAACCAAGTCGACTAGAGGCAAGAGAGAAGCCATGGAGCCTTCTCTTGCGATCAGTTCGTTCAAGGCCTTGTGGGCTGACTCCACCGAGTCGATGACTGCCACCTGCTAGACCTTGACCGAATTTCCACGATGGTGAGCGCGCGGACGGCCCGAAAGCTTCTTCTTGGGGTGGACAGATAGCAGCGCGGGTGCTTGACGATGAGCTGACAACTAGAGGCACAGGGCCCCCGACTCGTCAGCTCGGAAGTGGACGCTGCCCCTTGAGGGCAGCAATTGTGCCTGGAGCGGGGAATCCGCTAACCAATCCGAATCGTCAGCTATGAAAGCTAACAATCCGAAACAGAAAACCTCTCCGACAATGAGCTCAGAGCCGTGAGTCGACGAAAAGGATGAGGAAAATGCCATCTCTACGATTGCTGATCAACTCAGCCCCAAGGTGGGCGCCAACTGTCGTGGATGTAAATCTGACAATGAGTATAGGGGCATGAAAGGAGCTAAATGAATCTGTACGTAGAGTGGGTTGACGCAAGAGGATTATACAGGTTAGGCCTCTCCGTAGAGAAAAAAACCTTAGTCCTGTCCCAGACTTACTGGGGTGTTCTTTCTTCAGAAAACCGAGAAGGGAAAAGTGTGCGCGTGCCCATGCCAGAGGGGAGGGGGTGGCTTATATAGAGTGCGCCCCTGCCTCCTTAATTTCCTGGCATAAATGGGTCTTAATTACAAGATTAAATACGTACTTAATTACAAAACGGTTAGCCCATTACTACTAATAAAGGGGGGGGGAACGCCTGCAGCATTAAGTGCCTCCTGTCCGTCGCGTTTTCCATCTTCCGAGTAGTGGGGGCTCGCCGGTTATTTCCGAGTATCGCTCTACTCGGATCTTGTTGAGCTTCCGAGTAGATGTTTACTCGGAAGCGGCTCCTGGTCTCCAAGTAACGTGTTACTCAGAGGCCGCCAATGCTTCGTGTCTTTTGGTTGATCTTATTTTGCTTGATGTGTGTTTTCTGGGGGGGGGGGAACCCAAGGCTTAGGGATACCCCTGGGTTTCCCTCGCCTAGGGGTATACCTTTAGTATTACCACGACAGTACAGGCAGCAACACCTGAAGCAGTCACGGATGGCGAAGACGCAACAGAAATGGCGCAGGTGGCAGCAGCAACCCCATCAGAAGGCACAAGCGCCATCCCATCCGACAGTACATCTCCGATAGAGCTCGAAGGACCCGTCTGGACAAAACCGTTCCTCCGATTCCTAATCGAAGGCACGCTACCACAAGACGTGGCCGAAGCACGACGCATCAGCCGACGATCCAAGGCGTTCACAGTGATCAACATGCAACTATACAAGCGCAGCATCACCCAGATACTCCAAAGGTGCATCGACGAAGAGGACGGCAAAGCCCTACTGCTCGAAATCCACGAAGGCGCCTGCGGGCACCACGCGAGAAGTCGAGTAGTCGTGTCCAAAGCATTCCGAGCTGGGTTCTACTGGCC
Source organism: Bromus sterilis (assembly GCA_950022295.1). Lineage (NCBI taxonomy): Eukaryota > Viridiplantae > Streptophyta > Magnoliopsida > Poales > Poaceae > Bromus > Bromus sterilis. Next base: position 335,592,352 of record OX465596.1, on the reverse strand, counting down.
CACAGCCATGAAAAACACAGAGGAAATCGTGCGACGTTGTGTCGCTTGCCAGAAATTCGCCAACAGGCCACACGCTCCCGCATCAGAGCTAAAGACCATACCACTATTCTGGACGTTCGCCACCTGGGGACTCGACATGGTGGGCCCACTCAAGAAATCATCAAAGGGCGGAAGGACACATCTTCTCGCCGCAGTCGACAAATTCACTAAATGGATTGAAGCAGTGCCCATCACCAGCTCCACAGCTCTCACGGCTGTCAACTTCATCAAGTCGATCATCTTCAGATTCGGAGTGCCACACAACATCATCACGGACAACGGCACGAACTTCACAGCCGCAGAATTTCAGAACTTCTGCGAAGAACTAGGCATCAAAATCAATTATGCATCAGTCGCGCACCCGCAGTCCAACGGCCAGGTGGAAAAAGCAAACGGCCTTGTCTGCGGGGGAATCAAGAAACGGCTCCTCGCACCACTCGAGCAAGCCGCAGGCAACTGGGTAGAAGAGCTCCCCGCGGTCCTATGGAGCCTACGTACTACACCAAACACCGCGACCCAGTACACACCCTTCTTCATGGTGTACGGGGGCAGAGGCAGTCCTACCACATGACCTCAAGTTCGGAGCACCCCGGGTCACCGGATACGAAGAAGAAGAAGCAGAAGAAGCACTACAAGATGAAAAAGATACGGCTGACAAAGCAAGAGACACAGCCCTGACAAAATCGGAGGGGTACCAAGACAAACTACGTACCTACCAAAGCAGTCGATTGCGCACTAGAACCTTCAACAAAGGCGACCTAGTCCTACGACTAATACAAGAGAAGGTCCATAAACTTGCCCCCAATGGGAAAGACCATTCATAGTCTCAGAAGTCATCAGAGGTGGCGCCTACAGGCTGAGGAACCCGAAGACAGACGAGGACGTGGGCAACCCATGGAACGTAGCAAACTTGCGACTGTTCTATCCATAGCCCCTATCGGTCGGACATGACTGGCAACTCATGTAACCACTTGACCGCAATAAAATAAATGTTGCCCAAATACTGCCATCTCAAAGCACTCGGGGGCTTAAGAGAAAAATCCCCCCAAGCAACGCTATCGCCTACGCGATCTTAATCAAAGCACTCGGGGGCTTAAAAGCAAAATCCCCCCCGAGAAACGCTATCGCCTACGCGATCTTCATCAAAAGCACTCGGGGGCTTAAGAGCAAAATCCCCCCGAGAAACGCTATCGCCTACGCGATCTTCATCAAAAGCACTCGGGGGCTTAAAAGCAAAATCCCCCCGAGAAACGCTATCGCCTACCCGATCTTCATCAAAAGCACTCGGTGGCTTAAGAGCAAAATCCCCCCGAGAAACGCTATCGCCTACGCGATCTACATCAAAAGCACTCGGGGGCTTAAGAGCAAAATCCCCCCGACAAACGCTATCACCTACGCGATCTTAACCAAAGCACTCGGGGGCTTAAGAGAAAAATCCCCCCGAGAGATGCTATCGCCTACGCGATCTTCATCAAAAGCACTCGGGGTCTCGAGTACAACCCCCACCCGAGAGACGACCATCGACGCTCACGCGACCTCTACCCAAAATAAAACTCGGGGACTCAAGCACAACACCCCCCCCGAAGGACGCTATCGTCACCCACGCGACCTCTACATCCAAGCACTCGGGAGCTCGAGGACCATTGCCTCGCAAAGACCGTTCGCGTAGTCTGAAGCTTAAAAAACGCTCAAGCAAAAAATACCCAGCCAGCCCCACCTGCTGAAAACAAGGCTCGAAATACATGGCCACAATCAGATGGAGCACCAAGTACTCTGAAGAAACTTTGGAGGAAGCACAGGACACAGGCTCATTTAGTCTTCACCCGATCGCCAACGATCACCTAAAGACTCGGGGGCTACTCCCATCGGGAGCGCTGCCGCGCACCCGATAAAAGACAGAAACCAACGACAAAGGAAACAAATCTTAGCCTACGCTCGACCCTTCGACTCAAGCGTAGCCTCGGGGGCTACTCCCATCGGGAGCGCTGTCTCGCACCCGATAGAACCCTGCAAAGTATTGGACGGATTCGAAGACAGCTCTTGGCCGCAAAGGACTCGAACTCAACTCTCAGTTCCAAAGAAATCGAAGATAGCTCCTGATCGTCAAGGACTCGAACACAGTTTTCGGTTGCATAAAGGCCCAAATATAAATTCCATTGCAAAGGATCAAGCACAGTTTACATCATAAGGATGATCTTCAGTACAAAAAGGACTCAACTACATTTGGATAGAAGGCATCTCCTGTTACAAGAGGGAATCACCCAAGGAATTATGACTTCTACATGTGTGCCCATGAGGGGTAATCGACTCTAGTACAAGAGCATCATCACAGATAAAGGAGGAGTCGAAGCAGCAGGCTCATGATGTCAATGGCATAACAAAAGATGAAGCTCGACTTATTTGCGGAGCCATTGAAGATGATGCTCCACCAGCTTCTTCTCCTGCTCCTCTAGCTTCTTCTCCAGCTCCGCCCAAGCTGCCGGCGAAGATGACGCCGCTATCTCCAGTTCTACAAGGTCGCCTGCTGCGCTCGTTTAACCGGTGGCTTGACATTGAGGTCTTCTTCAGAGCCAGAGGGGGAAGCAGTTGAAGACGGCTCACCACCAGCACCAGAAGAGTCCCTGGAGGAAGAAGCAGTCGAAGACGCAGGCGAAGGACTCCTCGACTTTGTGGAGCTGTCGCTGCTCGACTCCTGCCAGCACGGATCCATGCTGTTGCCTCTCGGGTCGAATGCACGGACAGTGACAGTGTTTTCGCCGTCAAAACGACAGCTGAGCACATCGCCATCTCGCAAATTCAATCGCCGAGCAAACAAACTCCAACCGGAGCCAAGAAAAATCAAGCGGGAACTATGAACCTCCAAGTCAACATAAGAAGGAGATCAACAGCTCCCTTGAAGATGCAGAAGCAAGCCATCCAAGCCACGTTCAGCGACAATGGCGGAAAAAGCAGAAGGAAGAAGAACGCGATTGACACTTTGGCCACGAACATGTAAAAGAAAGTCATAGAGCCAGAATCCCTCATCCAAGGGAGAAGAGGAAGGCACTGGCGCCGCACCATAGCGACCACCAAGGCATGAATGTGGTGTACGACCACCACGGCCACGACGAACACGGCCACGGCCAACACCCCGCTTGGGAGCCATGAGAGGAACAAGAGAAGAAGGAAGAGGCAAAGCAGCAAGCTGGATAGAGGCGGAACACTGTGGAAGGCTTATTTATAGAACAACAATCCTCAAGCACAGAGAAGCCAAGACGACAGCAGCAATTAACTCAAAGACCAAACGTCGCAGACGTATCGGACTCCAAGACCAAGATGCTCTCCCACGGGACGCACTGTGCGCAAGACGCGTCAATTCATGCGCGTTTGCAACGCGCGTATCGGAAACTCAACCGGCGCCTGCCGCACGCTACAGCGGACATTATTATGACCGGTCATGAAGACATGACGGTTCACTGCCAGAGCATCCCTGACAGCCATCAAACAGGGGCATCGCTATCCCTGACAAGCGGCAAAGAAAACCAAACAGACATCAAGGCCCTGAGATTCCATCTCTCAGATCTTTTTCCCGATGAAGAAAAACATCTTTCTCCCATCGGGAGAGTACATCATAAGAGTCCCGGGTGCTCCCTCACCTAAGGGTCAGCCATGTGCTCGAGTGACCACTCGCACTCACGAAGAGTCTCGGGTGCTCCCTCAACCCGACGCAAAGACAAACATGCATTCACCAAGACCATACGGCGCTAAGAGTCTCAGGTGCTCCCTCACCTCAAGAGCCAAAACGGCATTCGAGTGATTACTCGCGAAAACCCCCCGACTGAGCACTCGAAACAAGCTCCTCGGGTGAATGAGTGAACAGCTCACTTGATGTTTTGTTCCAAGCGGGTGCAATGCTATAAGGCTCCGCGCCTCAAAGACACACATTCCTGGAACACGACACACTGTGCCCAGATGCCACGCAAGATTAGCGTGTAGGTAAGACCCCGCTGCGAAGTTCGGCCGGGCTGGGACTTGCCGAAGAGCGATTTCACTCCCAACCTTTCCCATGCGCTGCGCATGATAGAAAATCCGGGCGGACGCGCCTTAGGCTATGCACATTACTGGCGGCAAATGAACACCGTAAGACCTAAAGCGGCCGGACTTTTGCTCGACACCAGTGTTCCAAGCTCACGTCGAGGGACGTGGGTTTGATTGGGCTACTGTGGTATTTGCCCTAGTGCAATTCACCAAGGCTCGATCCGTCGACTCCTTGGGCCCTTTCAGCTTAGCATGCCTCGAAACAGATTTTGTCATGGCCACCAGACTGCCAGCGACCCGCGGATGAACCGTGCATACCAATAACCGACAAATGAATGTACTCGAGTCCCTGCGAGACTCTTCGAGTCCCCCAGGCACTCGGGGGCTACTGACGAGGGGGTGACCCCACGACTCCTACGGATAAGCCTACCTGGTGTCCATGAAGACAGAAGGCCCATAAAGATATGACTACGGCCCAATATTTGGCACCGACGTAGGAGTCTGCGACTCACAAGGAAGGTGCGAAACCTGTCGTACGGAGCAAGCTAGGGTTAGGAAAGTTTACCTGTACACGTAGATGAACTCCCCGAGACCTAGCCCGGTATATAAGGGCTAGGAGGGGCAACGCCAAAGACATCTAATATCACCTGTAACACTAGCCTTGAGCGATCCAGCCTTGGCCTCCACTGTAATCGCATCTTCCCCATAAAAAATATCGAGCAGGAGCCAGCCTTCCTGTTTGCCGACGAGCTATCGTCCGACCTATGCATCTCATGACTAACCCAGGGTCCCTGACCATGGGATTTTCCGGGGTTGATCCCCGTCACTTGGGGAAGCACAACATCATCTGCATTGAGGATCTTGTCTACAAGATCATCAATAGAAATTTTTCTAAGTACTTTTCAAGTCTCAGGAGACTTGGGGGCTGCTTAAAGTTATAAAATCAGGTTTTCTTCCGAGCTGTGCCTAGCTCGGACGAAAACTCACAATCAGGTTTTCTATCCGAGCTGTGCGCAACTCGGACGAGAACCTAGAAAACACTCTCTAAGTGCTTGCCAACACCCAAGAGGCTTGGGGAAGCACAACATCATTTGCATTGAGGATCTTGTCTACAAGATCATCAATAAAAAATTCTCTAAGTACTTTTCAAGTCTGAGGAGACTTGGGGGGTGCTTAAAGTTATAAAATCAGGTTTTCTTCCGAGCTGTGCCCATCTCGGACGAAAACTCACAATCAGGTTTTCTATCCGAGCTGTGCGCAGCTCGGACGAGAACCTAGAAAACACATTCTAAGTGCTTGCCAAAACCCAAAAGGCTTGGAGAAGCACAACATCATCTGCATTGAGGATCTTGTCTACAAGATCATCAATAGAAAATTTTCTATGTACTTTCCAAGTCTCAGGAGACTTGAGGGCTGCTTAAAGTCATAAAATCAGGTTTTCTTCCGAGCTGTGCCCAGCTCGGACGAAAACTCACAATCAGGTTTTCTTCCGAGTTGTGCCCAGCTCGGACGAAAACTCACAATCAGGTTTTCTATCCGAGCTGTGCGCAGCTCGGACGAGAACCTATAAAACACATTCTAAGTGCTTGCCAAAACCCAAAAGGCTTGGAGAAGCACAACATCATCTGCATTGAGGATCTTCTCTACAAGATCATCAATAGAAATTTTTCTAAGTACTTTCCAAGTCTCAGGAGACTTGAGGGCTTCTTAAAGTCATAAAATCAGGTTTTCTTCCGAGCTGTGCCCAGCTCAGACGAAAACTCACAATCAGGTTTTCTTCCGAGCTGTGCCTAGCTCGGACGAAAACTCATAATCAGGTTTTCTATCCGAGCTGTGCGCAGCTCGGACGAGAACTTAGAAAACACATTCTAAGTGCTCGCCAACACCCAAGAGGCTTCAGGAAGCACAACATCATCTGCATTGAGGATCTTGCATACAAGATCATCAATAGAAAATTTCCTAAGTACTCTCCAAGTCTCAGGAGACTTGGGGGCTACTTAAAGTTATAAAATCAGTTTTTATTCCGAGCCATGCGCAGCCCAGATGAAAACTAAGAAAATTCCCACAAGGATAAAACCAAGCATCGGCAGATAAATACGTTCCCCACCAGGAAACAGAATAGGAATCCATAAAATGAAGGAGTGCCCAGTACCTAGATCACGACATCAAGCAATATATCTTACTACAGAGTTACTCGGCATTCCGAGGAAAATTTAACACCAGTGTTTTTTCCGACACACTCGTCCAATCGGGCTCACTCATTCCTCGCCCGCCTCGTCAGACTCACTCGTTACGCTAGTCAATTCTACGAATAAGTCTAGATCAGGCGTCAAAGCAACACGGCTGGCAGTCTCAGCATATCGCGGCAGAAAGGCAGTGCAGCTCTGACCATCCTTTGGGTCACCACCACCAACCCGCTCCAGATTATGGACCCGCTCCGGAAAATGTGCTTTGGTCAAAGCCAGCGCATAATTCGCACCACTCCGTGCCGCTGAACGCTTCCAGCGTGCTAGCTGCTGAGGGGCCTCTCGGAGGACGGGCACAACAATGTCCAGCTTCACCCTGCTTCCCTCATCAGGAGACAGTTTGCTCTTCAAGGCCAGAGTAGCGCCCATAACTTCCTCAGCAAACTTCTTCGCCTTCGCACACCTCATGGTCAGCAGACCCCGAGCCAGAGCAAATTCTGTCATTACCGGCGTGTAATTGTCCCTCTTCATCATCTCGGCAAACTCGGCCATGCGCGCCTGCTCGGCCTCCGGGTCCGTCCCATATGCTGCATCAATAAGGAAGATGAGTACATAATGAAAAGACATGAGATCTTTTCTCCGTTGCAATTGGGTCACAAAACTCACCAGACAAGGTCTCGCTGAAAACGGCAAACCGCCCAGCGCAATACTCCCCAGCTGCCTTCACCGCCTTCCGAGTAGCCTCCAACTCGGCTTGATGTTTCTTTTCATCCTCGGCACGCAGCTCGGATAACTTCTCCAAATCAGACTCCAGTTTCGTGATACAAGCTTCGTTCTCCTTCACCGCCTGTTTGTAATGGTACAAACTGGTTTCCAAGGCTTTCTTCTCCTTAGCCCGCCTCTCAACTTGGTCTATCTCCTTCTTCATTTTTGCCACAAAATCATCGTTCTCTTTAACCTTGGCGTCAAAAGCTTTCTTCGCCGCTTCTGCAATCAGAATCCCAAACGGTTAATAGGAAGATGAAAGATACAACACAGGAACGCAAGAGTCCTTACCATTGTCCTCAACATGTTGTTTATTAAGTTTGTTATGTTCTTCAAGCAGTGCCTCGTATGCACTCTTGGCAGCAACGTGTTCCCCCCTGCAACTTCACGAAGGCAGATCCAAGTTTGCAAGCCTCCTACGAAGACGAAAAAAACACCATGTTATAAATAATAACTCCTATCTAAAAGACTCTGAATAACTTCAAGAAGTTACTCGGAGCCTTGGGGGCTACACCCAGTGGGTGCACTAAGAAGTGCTCCCACTGGAAGATCATCAAAATAATAACTCCTATCTAAAAGACTCCGAATAACTTGAAGAAGTTACTCGGAGCCTTGAGGGCTACACCCAGTGGATGCACTAAGAAGTGCTCCCACTGTAAGATCATCAAAATAATAACTCCTATCCAAAAGAATCTGAATAACTTCAAGAAGTTACTCGGAGCCTTGGGGGCTACACCCAGTGGCTGCACTAAGAAGTGCTCCCACTGGAAGATCATCAAAATAATAACTCCTATCTAAAAGACTCTGAATAACTTCAAGAAGTTACTCGGAGCCTTGGGGGCTACACCCAGTGGGTGCACTAAGAAATTCTCCCACTAGAAGATCCTCAAAGTAATAACTCCTAACAAAAAGACTCCGAATAACTTCAAGAAGTTACTCGGAGCCTTGGGGGCTATACCCACTGGGTGCACTAAAAGTGTCCCCAGCGGAGATTTCAAACCTGCAGAATAACAACAGTACGCCCAAAGGTCATTTCGACACCCACTGGGTAGAAAACTTACATAAGTACTTACGTGCATGTTGGACTTCACCAACTCGGCCTCGGACGCCAGCTCACGTAGCCGCAGTTCAAATTGAGTCGCATTTACCAAAGACTCCTTCAGACCACCAACAATGGCACTCTCCACCGGGGCACCGACTGGAATGGATACTGAGACATCAGGTCCATCCCCTTGAGTAGCCGCCGGGGTGACAGGAATCTCCTTAATAGCCTCCTCAGCAGGAGTGTCAGGTGCGGCAGGAGAGGCAGTCAAGCTCCCGGCATCTCGGTGACCGAACCCAGAGGACACCGCCCCCCAGGAACAATCACCTCAGGAGGAGCGGTCCCAACAACCGTTGGCTCAGTAGCAATCCGAGTTGGGTCAGCAGTGGAGTCAATATCCATGTCTACGGCAGATACAACAAACAATTAGAAGCAGGAAGATGACAGCAGTAGAAGCCTCAAACAGGGATATTGAAGAATCCTCACCAATGGCCACAACATCTTCTGGAATAGTGTCCATGACAGGAAAGTCAGTCACCCCGCAAGTACTGACATCCTCGAAAGCGTCAACCCCGGGATCCTCAATCCCAGGCAGCGACTCAGAACCACTCGGACGTACACTGCAAAATAAAACAGTTGAGGAAGGGCCTGGGAAACCAATAGAGCGCTAAATCATAAGAGAACCAACGGCATTACTTATGGAAGGTCTTCAAACTACGCCTCGGGGGAGCAACCCTGGCCGGACCAGTTCCATCCCCCTTGGCCTTCTCAACAGCAACCCCCCCCCCCCCCCCCCGAGGGGTTAGCCTCTCGGCCACCAAGCGTGACAAGTTTCTTCTTCTTCATAGGTGCAATCTTCCCAGAACTGAGGCTTAAGGGCGGAAGTTTCCCGCTGCCCTCTTCGCCACTCGGAGTATGAGCCCTTTTACGTGTCCGAGTAAGCCCTTCCCGCGCCGACTCGCGGTCCTGGTTGCTCTTGGAGCGTTGCTCGGACGCCGCCTGAGCCCGGGCCACCTCGGATTCTAACTCCTCCCCCGCTTCAACTCTGACCCCTTCTCCAGCAGTACTATCTTCATCCTCCTCGGCAGGATGTTGCGGAGCCAGAGGAATAGGAGAATGGAACTGAGAAAAATCCTAGCAAAAAATAGAGGGGTCCGAGTCAGAACCAACAGACGATACACACTCAAGACACACATGGCACGGGATGGCATACCAAGGTCGGAGGATTCTCGATGCTGAGAGGCCTCACTCGGCCGGTCGGCTGAAGACCATGGGTCATGCTGGTTATCATCTTCATCTGGAGCTCAAATTCATACAAAGGCATCTCAGTGTTATTATAGCGGGTGTCATCCCGCAACCCGTAGTACGCCCACATCCCCCGAGCCCTGGCTTGAAGAGGTTGAATCTTCCGAATCACAAAGGCGGCTATTAGATCCATGGCATCCAAGCCATTCTTCTTCAGCCTAATGACTTCACGCATCAAGGGGAGCACCTGCTCCTTCTCAGCATTGGTGAGCCTTGGATTCCAGCCCTAGGAGGAAGTTAGTCTAACGTCCGAGTAGGGAGGCAAGGTAAGCACTCCCGGCCCCTCAGCCACCTTGCATTAAAACCAACTGTTTTGCCAATTCTTAACAGAATCCGGCAGACTAGAAGAAAAATACTGCACCCCCTGTTTCCTAGCCAAGAACAGACCGCCACACAAGTGATTGAACTCCACGCCACCACCCACCCCAGACTTCTTCGCCTTTTGAGGCTTGATAGCATATATGGTACGAAAAAGGTGCCAGTGAGGCTCTATGCCTAAGAATCCCTCACAGAGGGTGAAGAAGCTAGAGAGGAGAGTAATAGCATTGGGGACAGTATGATGGAGCTGAGCACCCGTGAAAGCCAAGAAATCCAAAAAGAAGGGATGTGGAGGAAGAGAAAACCCACGGTCCACATGCGAAAGCAAAAGGACCCTCTCACCGTCTGGTGGAGCAGGATCGTCTTCCCCAGCCGTGGGAAGGCAACAACCCTCGCGGGGAACCAGGACAGCATCCTGGTACCCCAGCAACATATCCTCCATCACGATTGACGGAAGCCACTCCCCTGCAGACATGGTCTCGACGACGGCAGAAGGGCAGCGCGAGTGGCGGCCTCCCAGGATGAAGAGCGGACGGACGGCGAAGGTTTCCCGGCGGCGGAAGCAAGTAAGCAAGAAAGAGAAAGAGGCGAAGCGAGAAAGAGAAGTGGGAGCGGCCGCGTGGGGGAAAGTGAGCAGATCTGCTCCAACCCGAAAGGAGGGAGTGGTTTTATAGCTCGAGGTAGCAACTAGCACCTGTCAGATCCGCACCCCATTATGGGCCTGGCGGTTTCCCTCCCCATAAAACCGCTCCACTTCCCCATGATCCCTCCCACTTCCCCACGAGCGGTTAATCATTATCCTATAAGACCGCCGCGGAAATCGAGGAGACAGGCCCAACAGTGTACCCACTTGTCTGGATGAGAAGATTCTCTGACAAGACGAGATCTTTTTCATTTATTTAGAACCGAATCAGATTTCGATTCGAAGCCCAAGACTACTTTAACTACTCGGAAGATGCGAAGCACGCACCCACAGAACTCTCCGAGTAAGTCACCACTCGGAAGAAATCAATAAGCTCCCGCAACGACCGAGTAAGCTATCGCTCGGAAATACAACGAAGAGAACCACTTGAGATTTTCCGCAAACGAAAAGTCTCGCACCCAACTGCTCAAGCGAAAATCCGAGTAGTTAACTCGCTGGTGGCCCGTCTCTAACGAAGAATGACAGGTCACCAGTAAGACCCGGCGCAGGGGGTAAAGAATCGATATCCCACGTGACATGGCCTAGGACTCGCTACGATGTCCTAGGATATTGTACTTTACAAATTTGGTTCATATGGAGTTTAAGGCCTTTTACTCCGAGACACGCCTTCCGAGGCCTCAGTCCACCTCTTCCGAGAGACGTTTGAGTGTCGCCAAATTTTTCCGTCAACCTGCCCAACCCACGCTCGAGGGAAAAGTTCAAAACATCAATAAAGCCCTTCCGGGCCTCTTACTGAGTTTAATCTTCACATACCTCAGAAAATCTGACAAATGCCAGTTGCCTCAATTGTGAGCACCCGAAAGCACTTGGGGGCTACTGTCGTGGTAACACTAAAGGTATACCCCTAGGCAAGGGAAATCAAGGGGTATACTCAAGCCTTCGGTTCTCCGACACAATAAGATCAGTTAGAAACACGGAGTTGTAACAATCTCAGAGACGCAACTTCCTCTCCGAGTAAGGTGTTACTCGGAAAACAGAAACCACTTCCGAGTAAACAGTCACTCGGAGGATCAGTGAGATCCGAATAAGTCAATACTCGGAAAAGAGGAGCAGCGAGCCATTCGTCATTCGGAGGATGAGAATGCAACGGACGGGAAGCATTCAAGGCCGCGAGCGTTTCTCCCCCTTTATTAGTAGTAATGGACAGACCGTTTCTTGTATTTAAACACATTCAATCATGTAATTAAGACCCATTAAGGCTGAGGCATTAAGGGGGCAGGGGCGCACTCCATATAAGCCCCCCTTTCCTCTAGCAGGGGCACGCGCAACACTTTCCCTCTCCGTATTTTGAGAAAAGAACACCCCAGTCAGCCTGGGACAGGACTAAGGTTTTTATCTCTACGGAGAGGCCTAACCTGTATAATTCCCCTGCGTCAACCCTCTCTACGTACAGATTCATCTAGCTCCTTTCATACCCCCTCTCTATTGTCAGGATTATATCCCCGACATTATGTTTAGTGTGTGAAATGTTTTTTTAGGAACACAGTACAACTCAGACACTCACATACACGAGTATACAATCACCCCTATGACGCACTAGTGTGTGAAATGTTTATCCCAATCTTGATAGATGTTATAAAAAGATTATCTTGAAAATTGATTGCATGGAGTATATGAGATGTTGCCTTGAATTCTCATTTGTCAACAATTTAGTATCTCTTTTCATTGTGCTTATTTGGGATATGTATAAACCATTAATAATCAAGAGGAAGTACAACCGATAAAGATTATTAAAGTTGAACAAGAAACAAGGCACTGCCGTGTGAGGTAAAAGTGAGTGGAAAAGAGATAAAAGCATAATGAAAGAAAGGAAGTTGAGTGTGGTATGGTGCGTGACGCGAAGGAGTGAGGAAAAAAGACGAACTTATGAAGAGGATTTACTAGTCTAAAAAATTTGTACGCAAGTTGGCACAACGCTTTCAATCTCGCCCATGTGGTCTGCCCGGTCAAATCAGCAACCATGCCCTCCTTTCTAAGACATCAAAATAGCGCCGGCGAAGTGTTTTATTCCTCCAAAATATCGTCCGGGTGCTCTTGGGGTCTCCAACGGCTGGAGATGCTCTAACTCGCATGTTTCACAAAATTTCACATTGTATATACTCCCTCCGTTCCAAATTAGATGACTTTTATTTGTATACATATCTATATACATATATGACAAATAAAAGTCATCTAATTTAAAACAGAGGAAATATATTTGTTAATCCGTGGTAATGCACGGATTCTTGGCTAGTTGTTCTAGAAGCCAGATGAAGATTTTCTTTTGGCTCCTTCGGAATAGGCTTTGGTGCAACGACACTCCATAAGAGAGGCTGGTAAAACGGATATTTCTGCACATGTGTATGCGGAATTTGGAGTATCCATGCACCTGTGTTTGGGAATGCCCAGTGTCCATAGAAATTTGGGGCCAATCTTCACGGGAAGATTTATGCAGTTTTTTAGGACCAAATTCTTTTACTGGTATTTTTTTGGCCTTTCAGAATAAGCTGCCCCTTACCCAATTTATTTTAGAAGTCCAACAAAAAAAATTATTTGTAAAAGTCTACTAATCAAACCTTAACTACTAAGCTTTCAAAAAATTGGTTGGGCTTCTAAAATAAGCTGGGTATAGGGCAGCTTATTTCAGCTTATTCTAGAAGCTAGCAAAAAAACTAGGCCGACCACACGGCTGGGACATGGTTCCATCTTCCATTCAGAGGATTCAGCAAATTAAGGATACAACGAGGTCTGAAGTCCGAACACAAGAGAATTCAGACATTGCTAATTTTAATCACTTGGCACATCTGGAATGAAAGAAACAACTAAACCTTCAGAGGAGTCAATAGCTGGGACATGGTTCCATCTTCAATTCAGAGGATTCAGTAAATTAAGAACAGAACGAGGTCTGAGCACAAGAGGATTCAATCATTTGCTGATTTTAATCACTTGGCACATCTGGAATGAAAGAAACAACCAAACCTTCAGAGGAGTCACTCAGCCGGTATGCGTGACCAGGAGGAAGAAAGAGATGTGGAAATTGGCAGGGGCAGAATGTCTGGAGACCCCACTAGGGGATCCAGGTTAGAAAGTAAATTAGCAGCAAAACCTGCACCAGTATGTGTGTAATGTCTCTCCACCCTCAAACACCATGATCTACTTGGATCATGTCACGTAATTTCCCACATTTCTATCTACTCAATCTACGAAATGCCAGCAATGCTGGATCTTTTTTTTTTAAAGACAGTAAATGTTCGGACGAACGATGCCGATATGCTATCATCCGTCCTTGCAAACATTGTATTGGCACCCCAAACAAAATTAACATCAAATTTATTACAGTGCATCTTGTTTATGTCTTAAGCACATTTGGAAAAGACTACTAACAACGCCATATTTATTGATCATGACAATTTACTCAACTATAGCTGATTGAGCCTCGAGACCTCTACCAGATCTATAGTCTAGACTGCGTTCCTCCAGCAACAACAATTGTTTCAGCTGTAATGAAGGATGCATCATCGGATGCCAGGAATGCGGTGGCTGAAGCCATGTCTTCCACCGTACCCAATCTCTTAAGTATGGTCCTGTCCATAATTTCATTTCTCTGTAGAATTATTTGGTTAGCACCATATACATGCATGGAAGAAAACATACATTAGATTTACTTGGTGGTGCAGCTACAACTATTTAGACAATAATATTGTTCTGGAATCGGTTGCATTCGAAAGAACCTAATATATGACTGAGAAAAGCAGTGTCGTGTGGACAAAAGCACTGGGATAACAGTGAAACAGCAAGGAAATTAAGAATCTAGAAAGAACCTAGCCATTCAAACTATAAGCAGTCTTAGATTTTTTTTGCCAGTCAAACAGCATTTTTATGTTTGACCCACATTGCAGAAAGAACTACCAAAATGGAAAATATTCTATTCAGATTTGGACAATATCAAGATGTTATTGCTAGATTTGACATAAAAGATATTTTTATGGTTTGTATTTGTTTGAAACAACATTTAAAAAAATCAAAGTGTTACCGTACTAACAAGACTAACTGAATGCAAGGGATGAGTATTTAAATTAAAAGAAAAACAATGAATTTCTTGCAAAAAGAAAGAAAAACAATGCATTAGCTAACTGAAATCACCACATTAATAATCATATCGACCATGGCATATATAGTTCCAATTGCCATCCATGAATGTGTAACACATTTTGATAACTAACTGCCCATGATTGAGAAAGTACTAAGATCACTTTAGTAACAATAATCTTTTGAAGTGGGAGATCGTTGTAATAGTCTCACTGGTCCTGGAAGGGCAAGACACATAATTTAATGTAGAGGAGTTCTTCAACTCTCAAGATGTTCCATGTGAGAAGTAAAATAATGCCTTCACATTTGTCTCCAGTAAGTTAGTTTTAGTGTTATCCCGTGTTAGCAATAGTTGCTGCACAATTTGAACATTTTTTTTTTAAATAACAAGTTCATCTACTTTTTTCTTCGTAAAAAATAAATGCAGTATATAGAACAATTCATGAGAAAATCAGTATATTTATATGTGCAGGCCTTTGCTTTTTTACGTGTAAGATTGTGTCAGCAGTACAAGGCACTAAATATGTGGCAAGTAATTAATCTTATTCATCAAGAAACTTTCAGAAATGTACAATTGCCCTCTTGATTCACTTTTCCTTGTAAGTGATGTAGAGTTTTCCTCTTTGGTATGAGTATGTGGAACAGATATACCAAAATATATAAGAAAAGGAGTATGATGAATATCAGAAATTACTCACAATAGTCTCATTAGTTGTGAGGAAACCAGCAAAACGTGTAGGAACAAAACCAGGAGCTATACAGTTAACTCGGGTATTTGGGCCCATCTCAGTAGCAAGAGCCTGGACAAGGATGCATATATGGACAGAGTCAGTGGAGAAAATAGCTCTTCAGGTGTAAAACAACGTATATCCTGACAGTTTAAAGAGAAAAGCATATGTGCACTTATGGGTGACTGCATACGATATTGAAAGTCATATTTATGCACCATAAAACAAATGTCAGAAAAATCATGTGCAGCGAGCGCACGTGGAAAAGGTGAATGCATGCAAAAAAAAGGTTATACTTATTAGGTCCTGTTCGGGAGCCCTCCGCTTCTGGAGCGGCCGGAACGGGCACCGAATGCGATTAGCTCCAAGCTTTAATCATCCGGAGCGGAGCGCTCGCAAGCCAATTTTTTTGGAGTCGCCAAAGTGACGCTCCGTGGGCTCCGGAAAAGTGTGGAGGGGAAGGCTTCCGAATGGGCTCTTAGTCTTATTTTTTTCAAATGTACGCACGTTTTGCAAGTATGCATGTCTTACTTGATGCACATGATTTTCTGATATATTTTTAAGATGCGTAAGTGAGTATTTTGAAAATTTTGAGATGGACAACTAGGCAATTGAATTCAATTAAAGATCATGTTCACACACACCTAAGTTCTCATATGTATAGAAAATCCACAATCAACAATAAAATATGATCACAAAGTTACAACGTGAATACCCCTACTTGAGATGCACGCAAGTCCATTCAGTGAACCAAGAGTTCTTACAACCATTCTACTCTCCACCCCTACTTAAATGCTTTGAAGTGGTTAGGCGATTCCAGTATGGTCTTTTAATAGGTTAAGAAGTCACTTCTCAGTAAGTTGACGCTACCATGGTCTGCGTGCATGGTGGGTTGTAGACTAATATAGGAAAACGAAGTGAGTATCAACCACACTAACACACAATTCTTTACAATTTTGATATGAACCAATATGTGTGCACTAACACAACAATCAAAGGATTAGCATATACCTTTGTGAGACCCAAAAGGGCAGTCTTTGTAACACCATACATCCCTAGAGATGCTTCAGGATTATAGCCAGCAATTGAAGAAATTATTATCACAGATGATCCCTTCCTCAAATGTGGTGCAGCAACCTAAAACAAGGAAAATGTAAGTGATTAATTGTGTGCAGTAATTTATAGACCATTTAGAATGTAAAATTAATTCACCTGAAGTAGAAGAATAGAAGCTTTGACATTAATATCCCATAGCTTGTCAAGAACTGACTCTTTCATCTCTAATATGCCATCCACAGAAGGATTTGCAGCGGCATTGGAGACAACAATATCAATATGTCCAAAATTCTGCAGTAACATAATTAATTTTTGTCATGGAGCAACTCTGTACCAGGGCAGCATCAACTGATGTTGATGCTAAGAAGCGGCAATGGCAAGAGAAGAAAATGAGATTGCTTTATTTTGATATATTCAGATCCTGTGGGACTGTGTCACATGCTGGTGCTGTGATTCATGTTGCTATCTGCGGAGCTGTGTCACATGCTGGGGATTCAGGTCACTATCTGTGGGGATGTGTCAATTTATAAAGCCTTCTACTGTAATGGTATTGCCTCCCCAATTCTTATTTCTTCTTCTTCCCCAAACCAACTCTCTTATGTATGTCCCAAATCCATGTTCTATCCACCTAACAAAAATCCCAAATTCTATCTTCAGGGACAATACAAATTGTTTACTACCACAATCATTCTAATACTACCCGGTTGCAATAATCATAAGTACATGCAGTAAAGTGCTTCAGATATGAGTACAAACTAACAGCTGTAACCCAAATTTGTCACCCGGGCCAAAATTCCTCTCTAGAGTGCCGATCTATGTAACATCGCAACTCCAAATCAACGAAACCCAAGAGCCCCAGGCCCCAGCACTGTCGAACGGGATCTCCTCACCCCACCACCACCACGACAACCGAAGTAAGAATGGATAGCCTAAATCTCACCTTGACGGCCGTGTCGATGAGGTGCTTGCGCTGCTCAGCGTTGGAGACGTGGCAGACGGCCCCGACCACGGTGACCCCCTTTGCCTTGAGGCCCTCCACCGCCTCGTCCACGTTTTTCTGCGACGCTAAGAGACCACTCGGTTAGGGGAAAAAAGCACGCGGCCGACGGAATCGAGAGCCCAGGAGGGGCAAGGCTCGACCTGCTTGCGTGAGGAGATGACGACCGCGGCGCCCTCCAGGCCGAGGCGCTCGGCGATGGCGAGGCCGATGCCCTGCGTGGAAGCCGTTACTACGGCCACCTTCCCCTCCAGACGCCGGCACTTGACCTCCATCGCCGGCCTCGCCGTGTTCCCTTTGCTGCTCGCAGGACGATCTTGTCGCGATGGAAGGGTGCGTTTTAGGTGAGAAGAAACGCGGCGATGGAAGCAAGGCAAAGTAGAGCAACGTGAGTAGAATATCCGCTTAGGACCGGCCGACCATAGTCGCGCTGGGGAAACACTACGCTACAGACGTCTGATGCATAGATTTGGTCAGACTGGTCATCGGTCGTCAATTCGTCTCTCATCTCACGGCCGAGAGAAGCAATCGAAATTCTACTACTACATCATTTTTTAAGGAAATGATCCCTGCCGGAGTGAAGTCTATTTTAAACATTGAACTCGTATACCTGATCTGATTTAAACCCCAACCTTCTTATCCTTGGAATAGGAAACCCCGCCTCTCTAATCCCGGTCGTAATCGTGATTTAGGCCGTAACCAAAGGGGGATCGTTGAATCAGCATAATGGTAGGTCTCATTGGGTCGCTTGTGGGGCAAGATGGTTGAGCCGCACCAGACCACAACGCCTCGCTCTGTTCACCCCCTTCCTTTCCTCTGCTCCGACACATCATCTTCTCTGCCACGATGCAATGGAGACGCAGACGACGATGGTGTAGGGTTGATCGCCGCGACCTCAGGCGACCACGACAACGACAAAGAGACGGGTGCCCCATTCATCTCCTTCCCCTGCTAGATGTGGGTTATTTTGCTCTATCATGGTGTTGTTAGGTTTAGGGTTCTACAGGGGGTTGAAGTTTAGGTTTTTTGTGCAACTTTTGAATGGGTTTTGCATTGAATTGTAGGTTTTTCTGTTGAATCATGGATCTTGCAGAGGTTTTGAATGTTAGGTTTCACTATGGGGACAGTTCATCTGTATTGGGCCAAGCCTTGATTATGTTGATGGAGATACTGCAGTGTTCGAGATTGAAAGGATAAGCTTTCACTACCTGAGGTTAAAGGATTTTTAGCAGATCATATGGCTGTGAAGGAGAGCGTGAAATTTTATTTTCTCATCCCAGGCAGAGAGCTAGTGGATGGTTTGCAATTTCTCTACACGAATCAATGTTGCCTAAAGATGTCAGATTATGTGACAGATGCAGGTGTTGCAGCCATTTATGTTGAGTACAATGGTGAGGTTGATGAGGAAGGGGAAGAGGATAGTGGTTCATATTTTGAAGATGAACTCAAGGAGGTTATTAGTGGCAGTGAGGAAGAACCAGATGTTGTTATAACTACAGAAGAAGAACCAAATGCAGTTGTCAGTGCAGTAGAAGCACCAGAGGTTCAGAATGTCAATGCAGTTGCAGATTCGGAGATATTGGAACATATCCTAGTTCCAAATGAAGGAGGTGTCATAACTGGACTAATTAACAGCTCGTTGAAATCCCAATTTGCAAAAAATACTCCTTCCCAATGCTCTCAAGTTATAAATCCATCATAGCCATTTGTAGCAATCCAGAGTGTACCTGCAATTCCTCAAACTATTAATGAAACTGCAAATAAATGCTCAGACTCTGAAGATACAGATGATTCTAATTATGTGGCACATACTGATGATAGTGGAGAGGAATCATATGTTGTGGAATTGAGAAAGCATGCAAGAAAATTCAACAAGAGGATGAAAGCTTTAGAGGTTTGGTTTGAAAAAGAATCAACATGTCATGTTCCTATTGAGTTAGTGGCTAATGTGGAGGAAGCCGTTGAGGAAATGGACTATGAGTCCTCTAATGAGGATTAATATGATGAAGAAGGCAATTTAGTGAGGAAAAAGAGCAAGTTTGTTAGGTTTAACTTTGAATCAGACATTCCACATTTTAGTTTGGGAATGGTATTTAGAAGCAACAACTAGTTGGTCAAATCACTTAAAAGGTATGGCATTGCTACCAAATGGAGCATATCATTCAAAAAATCTGAAGAGAAAAGGGTAAGAGCAAAATGTGATTGGCCTGGTTGCCCATGGATGTTATATGCAACAAAACTAGTAGATGCTCTAGGTTTCAAATAATAATGTATGAAGATGAGCATGATTGTGCCCAGAACAAAGAGAATAAGCTTGTTATTTCCAAGGTGATTGCAAACATATATGAGCATATCATCCTAGCCAATCCTATGTGGAAAATTGATAGCATCAAAGCAACAATGCTCAAAGATATGTTTGTTGATGTCTCTGTTTGTCAGAACCCCAACTAGGGTAAGTGCTAGGGTTGCTTGTGTCCTTTGCATCATGTGAAAAATTCAAAAAGAAATTCAAAAATGGGGAAAAGAAAGCCCTGAGAAATTAATTCAAATGGCCAGATAAAAATATTTTTCCAAAAATCTTTTGAATAGTTGGAAAATTCCTATAAATGATGTTGATATTTTCAAAAGTGGTTTGGGTTCATTCCCAATCCCAAGGAATTTTCTAAAATTCAAAAGGTGCTCTGGAAATTAAATTTAACCCTAATTTAAACTGAAATTCAAATTTGTTGAATTTCAAAAATGCCCAAAACCTAGGTGTGACTATCTACTGGTCACCTAGGAATTATAAAATTATTTGGGCATTTAACTAAAATGCCTAGCTATTTTAAATCTAGGCAAAACAAATGAAACAGAAAAATAAAAAGAAAAGAATAAAGGGGCAGAGTCTACCTGTCGCCTAGGGGCGAGGCCTACCTGGCCCAGTAGCCGGCCCAGCCCGGCCGCACTGTTGTCGTCTTCCTCCCCCGCGGCTCCAAGCAGCTCGCTGGAGATGGGAGCGCGGCGAGGACGCCACCGCGACAATCACGCAGTCTAGAACCCCCCAGGCCTCCTTCTCGCGCCACAGAATCGACCAGAAACCCCCTAGCTCTTCCCTCTCCTCTAGTTCACCCTCCGCCCCTCCTCCGCTCGTATTCGTCGACGACAGAGCGCTCGCCGGAGCACAGCCGCGTGCACCGCCGTGGCCAACGCTGACGAGAGAGCAAGTGAAGCTGTCTGCCGTGATCGCCGTGGACGTCTACTCCGTTCCTCCCACTCAATCGCGCCGGAGAAGCCCTGGAGTCGTCGCCCCCTTCACCGGATCGCCGTCGGTCGCCGGGAGCTTCAAGCTTAAATCCCGCCGTCTCCGGCCAGCCCCCGACCTCCCCGTCCTCTTCAACGTCGCCAGGGTGAGCTCCTCGTTGATCCGCGCCATCTCCAGCTCTTCCCCGTGCCCGGTTTCACCATCTCCCCGTCAACCGTGGTCCGGCCGCCGCCATTGCTGTCATAGCCATGGCCTCGGGCCTCCTCGCGAGCCGTGGCTAGCTCCAGGGGTGCACAAGCTTAAGGGCTACGCGCCCATGCCACCCAAGCCACTCCCCGTGCCCGAAATCGCCGTTCCGGCGAGCTAACCACGCCGGCGCCGTTAACCCGAGCTTAATAACCCACTAACCCCTAACCCTAGCCACTGACCCCTGGGCCCCAGTGCCCTAAACTAAACCAGTGGCTAATCTAAACAGGGGGTTAACCCCAGAGCCTATGACAGGAGGGCCCCACTGGCCAGAAGCCCCCCCCACGTCATGCTGAGGTCAGCATGACGCAATAAATTTTTCCAGAGAATTAAATTAATCCAGAAAATGCAGAAAATTAGCTAAACTTTGGAAATTCATAGAAAAATCATACTAACTCCAAATTTAACATATAATATATGAAAATTGATCAGGAGAAAATAATCTATCCAAATATACAACTTTCAACCATGTTTGAGTTGAATTTAAAATGGGACCAGTAGCTTTTTCTATTTGGCTTAATTGGAATTAATTCAAATCTAATTCAAATGCTAATTCAACTTGAACCTTGGCAATGCAACCTTGATCACTTGTACATCAGAGGCACATTACACACATGATCACATGGTTTATGAAGAACAAACAATGACTTTTGCAACTTGGCTAATTTAACAAACATGTGGAGTTTGAATTTGCATTTCAAATGCAATATACTTCATTTAAATCAAATGTGCCACAAACAATACCATTCACATCATGGACAACTTAATCATGTGCTTGTGCATTCTATTACAATGTTGCCCCCCTTTGTTGATGATTGTTCTGCTAACAGTGCCTCCGAGACGGTGATCACCCCCGAAGGAGAAGAAGTTCGGTAAACCCCGTGTATCGTCAGCAAGGCAAGCAAACCCCATTGATCATGTCTATAAAATCCCAATTCCCTCTCAGTCTCGCTTATGCATGTTTAGGAGATCACCTTGTATCGATTCTACCGCATAGTTGAACCCATATCCGATGCATGACCTATCATCTTGTCATAGTAGTAAGCAAACCACAATCCTAGTTGACATAGGAGTTGATTGTTATCATGAAGCCCCTGCAACTGTTACAGCTTATTGCATGCTTAGTGTTACAATGAGGTTGCTTTTGATGTGAGTCGGGATGATAGTGAACATGGTGTTGATGAAAGTGAAACTGTGTTGGTGAATCCACCCTAATACAAGGTGAACGATGAGAGGCTGTGTAGGAGTACACAGTGGGTTGTCTCGTTGAACACCGCCTTAAGCACCGAGTTCTTGTATGGTAATCCAAGACAAAGAGTACAACCACACATTGGGCTCACTGACCCCTCTTGGCCTAGTACCTTGATCCGTGTCGATGTCCAGGAGTCACATTAGTTCGGGCTTTCCTTTTGGCATGTGCATAGAAAAAGAATGAAGGAATGGTTGCATCATATAGATATGTGGGTGCACCTGTGAGGCAGGAAAACCATCTGCCAGAGGTGGCGTCTCGGTCACTTACATTGTTTGAGTCCGTTTCGTTGATCCGGCCGGACTCTCGAGCGGAGGCAACTCAGATAGTCGACTCCTGGAATAGACCAGTTGTGAGCGAAGTGTCGTGGTGAACATCCTTGTTGTCACCTCTTGAACGGTGGCGAGCAAAAGGAGGTAACCGATGGTCATGTGTGTGTAGCTTACACCCTTGCAAGGTTAACAAAACTATTCGAATAGCCGCGTCCACGGTTAAGGACTACTTGGAACCTGTACCTGACTATTAGACAACTTGAATGGATACTTCTAAAACTCGCAAGATAAGCGTGAGTGCTATGGTGTGCTCCTCGTGGGGAAGTCGAGGAAGTAACCATAGTGGTGTATTGGTTGGAGACTTGGATAGTGGACTCGTGTACGCTTCTTACCTCAAGTCTGGTACTCGTAGTTTAGGACTAGCCAAGTCAAAGCTGGCACTTCTGCATGATGAAACCCCACCTCCCTTTACCTTGATACTTGAGCATGAGTAGTGTAGTTCTGATGTAAGTCTTGCTGAGTACGACTTTGTACTCACGTTTGCTTATTCTATGTTTTAGATGGAAACCCAGACCCCGATGGAGTCACCTTCGTGAAGCTCGACGTTGACCTTGGTAGTATAGTTCCAGACAGCAGTCTGGTCCCTCGTGGAAGGGCATGTATGTTTACAAGGCTTCTCTAAGCCATTTGTTAAACTTGTCTGTACTCAGACCTAATTTGCTCCCGTTGTATGATGTAATGTTGATCACAGACATGTGATCTTTGTATGCTCTATGTGTAAGTCAATAAAGAAGTACTTTGTAGAGTTATGTGATGATATCTGCTGTTCATACTAGACATGTGTGATGCGTGTATGATTATAACATGCATGTCTTAGTATGGGTTTTCGAGACCTTAGTTGTGATCTGGCTGACGGTCTTTTATACACCAAGTGGCCCTTAGATGTGCGCAGCTTGGGGCATCGCGATGCGATTGTTCGTGAGTCTGTCACGTGCACACTTTGTTGTATGATCGAGCCCGCCCTAGACCCCGTCTAAGTGATCGGGCTGGAGTCTGTTTATGTAAGGGTTATGATTCAATCGATAACATGGTTGAGGCGACTTGTCTATGAATATGGGATTTCACCACCCATAATCATTTAGACTTGTGAGCGGGCGATGAGGACCCATCTCAGTTGATCATCCGGCCTAGATGGGATGCCCCTCACGTACGATGCTTTCGGAGAGTGTTCTGTGCTTGGCCTTGTCTGCTTAGACAAGTGGGTACGGCTCTCGGCTCTCCATGTGATTGAGTTGTGATTGGAATTACATACGCATATTCCGGGTCCCAACACTGTTTCAAAATGCAAGGCAACAAAGAAAATGGTATTGGATAAGCTCATGTGTGGGATGAAAAGTGAGTACACAAAGATTTTTTATTACCAACAAAAACTACTAATTAAGAGCAACCATGGTAGTATGGTAGCAATACTATGTTGCTTTAATGAGATGAAGCATGGTTTTTAAATCAGGGTGCAGGAAAGTAATTTGACTAGATGGTTGCTTTTTCAAGGGAGCATATCAATGTGAATTGTTACCTGAAATTGCAACGAATGCTAAAAATCAAATGTATCCAGTAGCTTGGGCAGTGGTGGAGAAAGAGACCAATGATAGATATAAATGTTTCATTGCATTGTTGATCAAAGATTTGGATATCGCTTAATATCCACTCTTATCCTAACGCAACAACTTACTAGGGATCCCCCCACCCACACACACATTATTTCTTTAGGAAATGTTCTCTGACGTAGTAGCTTCGGCCGGTCCGTCGCCGTCGCGCTAGTTACCAACTATGGTATTAAAAGGATTTTCATATAGAGCGAATTTTTTCTCTGGGGCATGGCAAGCGTGAACCATTTTTATGGTAAGCGCGGTTGATACGGGGTGGTAACTGCAGTACACGCGTGTAGAAACTCGCTACAGTTTGCTTTTTCCGATGGCAATCACGTATCACATTTTCCATTTGCTTTCTTTCGCTTATGCTTAGAATTACCAAAACCTAGTTCGCTATTGACATGCATCTTAATGATCAATCACTCTGAAAGATTACCATATTAAAATATTACTATTTGTACGACTATAATAATATGTTACTACATTGATATGTGTTACTTGGATGTATCTAGATGTATTTCAGTGTTAGATACATTCATTTGAGAGTCATTGATATAAAAATACTTTTACCTCTGATCCATATAACTTGTCGCTCAAATGAATGTATCTAGATGTATTTTAATACTAAATACATCCATGTGAGGGAGCATGGCTGACGATGACGACGCCGCATTTTTTGTTGCAATGGGTAACGAGAAAAGCTACAATAAACCCTCAGTTTTTGCTGCAACTAGATAAGATGAAGCATGGAAGACGATGATGAGCTACGAATTTTCTACAACCGGCAATGATAAAGCTACCACCGATGATCAAATTTGTTGTCACGATACGACGACGATTGTGGCCTGCGATAACGGTGCCAAAGAAATTCTACAAATGTGCTAAAATTTTAGAAAAAAGACATGGTGGTCGTGGGATGGAACCAATGTCGCAGCGTGCTCAAACTAGCGACATATTTTCTACATTCATTCATGGCGAAGTTTTGACCCGCAATGGCGGCAATGATGTTTTGTTGCAACCGTCGTCGGTTTTTGATAGGAATTTTACTACACCCATTAATAGTGGATCCACGACCCCGCGGCGGCAACGATGATGGCTTGTCATTCTGGCTCGCACCCTGTTGGTTATCTTTGCTACATACAAAAACAAGGTTCTCGCGGATGTCGATCATTGCAACCAAAACAATCATGGAGAATCATGCCTTGTTTTTCATACTTCTTTGTTGCCTCCCTCTTTTCATATTTATTATTTGTTTGGTTTCCATGTGTTAGATGGTTTTGTTGCATTTCTTTCATTGCGTTGACGTAGTGGACAACATACATTTCCCATTCTTTCACAAGATAACAAGGAAGGCTCGGGTCACTCTGACAATAACCACAAAATCGATGGTCATCTTAGAGGAACTCTAGCAGATGCGCTACAGTTTAAGCCCACAAAAAACATATGCGGGTCGCAACAAATTGGAAATGCAACACGAAGCTTGGTTCGATAGAATAGATACCGAATAGTTGAACGTCATATTACATATTCGAAAGATATATTGTTTGCGGTACACATAATGGCCGGAGCATCGCCGGAGCACACAAACACGACAAAAATAAACCTAATATTTTATCACAAGAGGTCACCTGTGTAATAGATAGGCCGTCGAGGAGGCGGAGCTCGCGGCTTGCGGACGAGCCCTGGCCACGGCGCTGCGTTCGGCTGAACCCTCTTTGCAGAAAATTACGGCGAAGTTGGCGACGCGGAGAGGCTCCTCGGCGTGGCATAGCTTCGTGGTAACCGACACAAGCTGTTAACCGAGCTCTGAGAGGAGCATCTACTCGCGGTTGAAGTCTTCCTCGCCGGTTGACGAGGGGATTACCCCGCAGGTCCCCTCCATGAGGGTAACTGGTGCGTGTCAAGTCCGACGGACCACCAGAAGCCCACTCGGGTGAACCGATGATACGTCCCAAACGTATCTATAATTTCTGCTTGCTCCATGCATGTTTTATGTGATATTGCTATGTTTTAGATTCAGTTTCATACACTTTTGATCATATTTGGACTAACCTATTAACTCAGTGCACCCCAGTGTCAGTTTCTGTTTTCTGCTGTTTTTGTATTTTAGGTTTTCCCATTATTAAAAGTGCTCAGAAAATTCCGAGAAAAATATATATAAATCAGCGTTCTAGAAGAGTCCTCCAGCCGGAGGATGTGGTCAATGGGTGGCCCACAGCCCCCAGGCGACCTCCTGGCGCGGCCTAGGGTGGGGCTTCGCCGGTAGGCCGCCTGGAATCCTGGTGCCCCCCAGTGCCCCCTTTAGCTCTTATTTATACTCCCGTCGCAAAAACCCTGATTCCAGACCCCTTTTCTCCAGAAGCAATTCCGATCTCCGCCGCATCGCCTACAAGCTTCGGGGGACCAGAATTCCTGTGCCGGCACCCTGCCGGGACGGGGAAGTGGCCCTGGATTCATCTCCATCGACGTTGCTTCCTCCCTCCATGATGCGGGAGTAGTTCCTCCTCGGGGATGAGGTTTCTACCAGTAGCTATTTGGTCTTCTCTCTCTCCCATGATGTGATCTTCATTGTGATCATAGGCTATGTTAATCTAGGGTGATCCCATGATATTTCCCCTTCCTCTATGTATTGGATTGATGTACTCACTTGATCTTATCTAGTATAATCCCCGAGACCATGGTGACAGCAGTCTATTGGACATGGGTTAGAAGAATATTATCATGAGTGATTTCCTCTTTTGTGAATTGATTGAATATTGAGAGTCTCTTGGTGCTTGTCTTTGACTATCCTTGAGATAAGTTGTGGTGATTGTGGTACTCTCTTTGGATGGCCGCGGTGACATTGGGAAATCCATAGATGAGAACTACGAACTCTGAGGTGCACTTTTGTAGCCCTACATAATTCTCGTCCTATCTTGATCATAAAGGAATGACCTCCGAGTACGTCTCCAATCCATGTTTTAGTGGAAATATCATGTGATTAGACTATGTTAATGTTGTTGGGAGTTGCCACTAGTGAAAGTATGAAGCCTAGGCCTTGTTTCCACCATTGCAATACCGTTTGTGCTCACGTTTACTACTTTCTACCTTGCTGTAATTTATATTACATATTTATATTACTTCGTTTTGCCACACCTATCACCCATATTTTACCATCTCTTCGCCGAACTAGTGCACCTATACAACTCCTAGTTGTATTAGGTGTGTTGGGTACACAAGAGACTTCTTGTATCTTAATTGCAGGGTTGCTTGAGATATACCATCTTCAACCTCTACTTCCCTGAGTTCGATAAACCTTAGGTCACCCACTTGAGGGAAATTGCTGTTGTCCTACAAACCTCTGCGCTTGGAGGCCCAACATAGTCTACATGAATAGAAGCGTGCGTAGACACCAAGCTATTTCTGGCGCCATT
Organism: Bromus sterilis; assembly: GCA_950022295.1. Taxonomy (NCBI): domain Eukaryota; kingdom Viridiplantae; phylum Streptophyta; class Magnoliopsida; order Poales; family Poaceae; genus Bromus; species Bromus sterilis. The sequence continues at coordinate 335,565,055 of OX465596.1, read as the reverse complement.
GCCGGGGAGGTAAGGTTTGAAGGTATATCTTTAGATCTTGCAATTAATTCTTTTTGTTTCTTGTTTTTATTTTCACTAGTTAGGCTTATGGAAAAGAACAAAAATATTATGAGAGAGCTTTATGAGCTCTACCTTGAGTTGGGACATGAAGTGTTTGAAGAGAAAATCAAAAAGCCTATGGAGCTTTATTATTTGCACAACACTCATGTTAGTAGCAATGTTATTAGTATGTCTTCTTTGAATAATTTTGATGCTAATGATATGCAAAGTTATAAGCTTCGGGATGCCACGTCTGACGAAGATGATCTTTTTATCCCCCCAAGCTTTGATGAGGAAATTTATTTTGACGATACTTTGCCTCCTATCTATGATGATTATTGTGATGACACTTATGCTATAAAGAATAAATTTTTGCAAGTGGATCATGATAAGAATGATTCATGTGATAGCTATTTTCTTGAGTTTGCTCCCACTATTACTAATGAGAAGGATTTTGCTTATGTGGGGAGTAATAAATTTTCTATGCTTGTGGATCATGATAATAATTTTTTATGTGATACTTATATTGTTGAGTTTATTCATGATCCCACTGAAAATTGTTATGAGAGGGGAACATATGCTTATAGATATTTCAATAATAGCAAGTTCCCTCTCTTTATGTTGAAGGTTTTGAAGTTGCACTTGTTTTGCCTTCCTATGCTAATATCTTCAGGCTTCAATGAGTTATTTCTCTACAAGATCCCTTTGCATAGGAAGCCTGTTAGAATTAATTGTGTTTGTTATTTGCTTCTTGATGCTCTTTTTTGTTCTTCAACTCTTATTCATACGAGAGCATCATTAAAATCTTAAGCCTATCTTTATGGCTATAAAGAAAGAGCTCTAGGGAGATAACCCTTGTTATCTTTACTTCGAGTTTTTACCATCTGTTTTTAGTGGTATTGATGATTTTTACTACTGTACCAACATCATTGTATCTTTATTTTCAAGATTTGTACCAAGTTCTAGCCTCTTATGATAAGGGAAGCAAAAGTTGTGACATGCTGTCCAGAAAACAAATTCTGTCTGTTTGACGGAAAAAATCAAAACAAATCACCAGTTCATCCTTTTTAGCTGAATTGTTTACACAACATGCTCTATAAAATTTTGAAACTTTCATATGTTCTGAGTTTTTTATTTGAGTTGCAGAAGTACCCCGAAAAAATTATTTACTACCTGTTGTTCTGTTTTCGCAGATTCTGACACGTTTTTCCTTTCCTCACTTTTGCAAACCTTAAGCTTGCTTTTTCTGTGCAAAAACTTTTTGGAAATCTTGAGAAACAGTAGATCTTCAAGAATATATTTATTTCCAGTGGATAAAAAATATTTTATTAAGGGTACTCTCCTCTCTAATCAGCTTATGATGAGTTATGATGAAGGGAGTTTTCAAGTGTGCGAGGGAAGATGATGAAAGAAGATCTAGGAGTGTCAAACTCCCAAGCTTGGGGATGCCCCCATGCATCCCCAATAAATATTCTAGGAGACGCAAGTGTCTAAGCTTGGGGATGCCTCCGTGCATCCCCTTCTGCATCAACAATCATCAGTTCGTCCTTCGTCTCATATATTTTTATCACTTCATGCGTTATGTGCTATGCTTGGAGCGTCTCGCTCTTAGGTTTCCTTTTTAGTTTTCTTTAGCTTTGCTTGCTGTTCATAACAAGTTAGACCCCAACTTACTTTGTGTGGGAGAGAAACACGCTCCACTTCAATCTAGAACACATCATAGGATTTTTCATGCTTATCTTTCTCTGTTGTGTGTTCTTTATCTTTTCGTAGCTGCTGCCATATTTAGTTTTAGTTTTAGTGTTTGTCTTTAGCAAGAGCTTTAGCTTTTGTTTAGTTTGTTGCTGGAACTCTCTTTAGTTTTCATGTTTATCTTGTTAAGAGAGGGTGTTGTTGCACTGAGTTGTGTCTTGTCTTGAAGTACGTAATTGAGGTTGCTATTCAACTGTAGTAGTAACTTGCAATAGTTTTGAGGTATTGTTGTGAGTAATGTTTGAACCTTTGGTGTCAAGAGCTCTAGCCTATTAGTGATAGGTGTCGTATTTTGGGCAATCCGTGTTTATTTTCCAAAACTACAAAAACTAGTTGAGAACTCTACCTACTAGATGGATCACTAATCTTTGGAGGGATTAGATATTAGAGTACACTCACGTACCATCAGTCAAGGATGCGCAAGGATAACCAAACTCCCATACATCTCATTGTGAACTTCCTTATTAGATTGAGAGTTACCGATAATAAGTGCATGAGTTCTTCGGACTAATGTAAGTATTGAAAGGTTACACTTCCACCTCCTCATATTTGCTAGCCTGTTCGGTACCGAGCATTGCCCTCTTCTCATTCTAAGAGTTGGCGTCGACCTGCCGGTGCATCCAAACCCTTGGCATGATACGCTCTGTCATCATAAACCTCCTTATATCTTTCCTCAAAACAACCACCATACCTACCTATCAAGGCATTTCCTTAGCCTTTCTGAGATACAATCCATGAAACATCCACCTTCTCATGACTTGATCTTCATGTCATACATGTTCCTGCTACACTGGCAGAAGCATACATTTGCATACATCATGATAGCTACATCTTCTTTATGTTGATTACCTTGTAAAGTGTTAAAGATCTTCTATACTTCTTGTAAAATAGAGTGTTGCCCTTAAGTGAGGAAAAGATCCCAAAGAGGACAAATTTAAAAGATCCCAAAGAGGACAATTGAGAGTTAAATAGAAAGAGACATTGAGGCCACCAAAAAAATATAAAAAATAGAAAAAAGAGAAAAAGAAAATAAAAAGAGAGAAATGGGCAACACTACTATTCCTTTTGAAAGATACACACTCGTACTCCCTCTACATCTTGTACTCCATAGAGATGATCATATATGCATATAGCTATGTGGGGACCTTCACACTATAGAACTTGGCTTGCATATTCCAAGGATGAGCTTCCTCAAACAAACTCTAGGTCTTCATGAGCGAGCAAGTTGGATGCACCCCCACTAGTTCCATTGGAGAGCTTTTCTTAGCTCATATGTGCATCCGTTGCATGGAAATCCCTACTCCTCATGTCATATCTATCATTTGGCTTTCTCACCTATGATTGTCCTCATTGATGTGAGACTTTCTCGCCATTTTTTTATTCCTCCTCCACTATATCTATCTCTTTGCCATCCTAAGTGTCAACTCTCGTGCTTACGCTCATCCATTGCATGAGTGCTCAAAATATAGAAAAGGAGTGGATCAAATTGACTTGTACCTGGCTAGTGGTCTGGGAATGAGTCAAGATAAGATTCCAAAGAAGACTAGGTGTGAAACTTTAGTAGATTGAGTTCTCAACAAATACATTTTTCTCTTGTATTCCCATCTCCCCATTCTTGCACGCAAACACCATCTAGAGACATTCGAGTCACGGACATCAAGAGCTCTTGCACCTTTATGTTCTTATGTTGCTTGTTTCAATAATAATATAGACTCTTGCCTGTTATGACTTGAATTGAATTACATACCTTGATTGCTTTACTTTCAAAGTTCTTATATGGTTGTTAGCATGCCACCACAGAAATTATGCTTGTTATCATTTACCTACTCGAGGACAAGCAGGAATTAAGCTTGGGGATGTTGATACGTCCCAAATGTATCTATAATTTCTGCTTGCTCCATGCATGTTTTGTGTGATATTGCTATGTTTCTGATTCACTTTCATACACTTTTGATCATATTTGGACTAACCTATTAACTCAGTGCACCCTAGTGCCAGTTTCTGTTTTCTGTTGTTTTTGTATTTCAGGTTTTCCCATTATTAAAAGTGCTCAGAAAATTCCAGGATATATATATATAAATCAGTGTTCTAAATTTCTGGCGCACCCCTAAGAGTTTTTTAATTTTCGGAGAATTTTTGGCGCACTCTCCGCATTTTCACATGCATTATTAGGGAAGGTCATGCCGGATTTTTTCGGAGACGACTGTGATATATAATTGTGTTGTTCTCTCTGTGCACGCAGGCGATCATGTTCCGCGAGATGCTGAGCGATATCACCGTGGCTAGGTGGATGCAATGTGCGACAAACGACATGCTACGGAATAATAGGTTGGATATAAGATGTCCGTGTCGGAGATGCAAACTGCAGTGCGTGACCGAGCCTGATTCCGTAATATTGCAAAGACACCTAAAGCGTAACGGTTTGATGGATGGCTACACACGATGGATAAGTGATGAAGCTGGTGAGGAGGAGGACGTCAATGGTGGGGCGCCAGTAAATGAGGAAGGGAAACCAGACAACAATGGCGGGCGAGAAGACGAAGAGCATCCCGTACATGATCATGAAGAAGATGCCGAAGCAGATCATGTAGATCAAGATCCCTGACATGAAGATCAAGATGCCGGACATGAGGATTCAAGCTGGGTGCGGGACCCTCATGTTCAAGAGCTGCTTGTCAAAGAGGCGTTGAACGCAAGAGGTGCAGCTAGAGAGAAAGCCAAGATGGCGCAACTCGAGAAAGACGTGGTTACAAAGTTGTATGAAGGATGCAACGACGGGGATACTCGCTTGAATGTAATTCTTTGGGCTATGGAGATGAAGGCAAAACGGAAATGGACCGACGAAAGCTTCGATGATAACATGGCATTTTGGCACGATCGTCTTCCAAAGGGCAACACGTGCCCAACTAGTATCGCTGAGGCCAAGAAAGTCTTGTGCCCTCTCGATCTTAGGCACGTTAAATACCACGTCTGCATAAATGATTGCATGATCTATCTGGGTGAGGACGAAGAGAAAACTACATGCTCGTTGTGCGGTGTTAGTCGATACAAGAGATGGAAGAAAGTTCCTAGAAAAATGGTATGGTACTTTACGATCACTCCTCGTCTGCAGAGGTATTTCGTAGATCCCAAGGAAGCAAAGCTCATGACCTGGCACGCAGATAGAAAGAAGCTAAAAGAGGATGACCCGAACCCGGATCCGAAAAAGGAGGACATGCTGAGGCACCCTTCAGATTGTAGCCAATGGACTTTGTTGGACCTCGAATACCCAGATTTTCGGGAAGAACCAAGGAACCTCAGGATTGGTGTGAGCCCCGATGGAGTCAATCTGTTTGGAGGCCAGAGCAGCACACACAGTACCTGGCCCGTGTTTGTATGCATTTACAACCTTCCCCCCTGGAAGTGCATGAAGAAAAAGTACATAACAATGTGTCTGCTAGTTCAAGGGTCGAAACAACCAGGTACGGACCTCAATCTGTATCTCCAGCTGTTGAAAGAGGAGCTAGAAACTTTATGGAAAGACGGAGTCAATACGTGGGACGCCGCCGCAAAAGAATATTTCCCAATGAAAGTCGCGGTGATCACGACGGTGCACGACTATCTCAGATACGGATATTTCTCAGGGTAGGTGGTCCAAGGATTCTGTGAATGCGTTAGGTGCATGGATAATACAACGTACCGCAAGCTAGCGAAAGATCCCGGATCTTCAAAAACTGTGTTCCAGGGGTCTCGGAGGTGGCTTCCCAAGAAACACGCGTGGAGAAAACAGGGACATCTGATCGATGGAAGCGAGGAGCTCCGAGCACCCCCAGCTCGAAGGAGCGGCAAAGAAATCGACAACTTGTTGAAAACTTGGAAACAGTGCCCCGAGCCGGGAAAGAAAAAAAAGAAGACTCAGCCATTGATGAGGGTATGGAAAGCGAGGTCTGTTTTCTGGGATTTGGAATACTGGAGTCTCCTCCGCAGTCCTCATAGCCTTGATCTCATGCATATCACAAAGAACGTGTGCGAGAGCTTGTTTGTCACTCTTCTCAACATGCCGGAGAAGACCAAGGACAGGCCAAAAGAAAGGAATGACATGAAATTTATGGGCATCAGGAGGGAACTTCACCCCCCTAGTGACGACGATGATGAGCCGGAGGAGGAGGAGGTTATGGAAACGCAAAACTCTCGCAAACGAAAAAGGGCGACTAAGAAGAAGACCGGTATTGATCACTGCCCCCCGACATGCTTCACTCTGTGCGAGGAGGAGATCAAGCGGTTTATCTACTGCCTCATAGGAGTAAAATTTCCGAACGACTACGCGGGGAAGATAAGCAGATACCTAGACGAGGCGAAGCAGCGTTTCAGCGGGATGAAATCTCACGACTGTGTCGTGCTGATGACGCAGATTCTCCTGGTTGCGATCCGAGGGATAATGGACGAGCACGTTTGGAAATTGTTGTTTGGCCTTTGCAAGTTTTTTGACGTCATCTCCCGGAAGTCGATTTGCGTTGCGCAACTCAAAAGGCTACAGGAGGAGATCATGCTCATACTATGCAAGCTTAAGATCTATTTCCCGCTCGCGTTCTTCGACATTATGGTGCATCTGCTGATCCATGTCGTGGAGGATATCGTCCAACTCAGGCCTGCGTTTTTGCGCAGCATGATGCTGTTCGAAAGGATGAATGGACACATCAAAAAATACGTTCGTAACAGGCCCCGTCCAGATGCAAGCATAGTGAAGGGCTTTCTAACCGAAGAGTGCATCTCTTTTTGCACGAATTATCTCAACACTGAGAACCCTGTTGGTCTGCCCATCAACAAGCACTTTAGCAGGACCGATGGGTGTGGTCACCATGAGGGAAGCCGCGCAATGCATGTCAACTTTGAGGGTCGAGACATCGACTTTGAAAGAGCAAGCCTAGTCGCACTACAACACATCCAGCTGGTCGATCCTTGGATAGTAAAGCACAAGGACGTAACCAGGAAGAAGTACAGTGCCCAGGGCCTGCAGATAACGGACCGAGATCCACGACTAATCAAAGAGCACAACTCCAGTTTCATGACTTGGTTCAAGGACGAACTTCGTGCTAATACCCCGCGAAGGAACGCTTCCGAGGATGAAAAGATGATATTCACCTTGTCACAGGGTGCCGCACGCAACCTGATGACCTATCAAGCGTCTGATATCAACGGCTACACATTCTACATGGAGGAAAAGGACAATAACTGCGATACATACACCACAACCCTACCGAAGAAAGGTCTCCCGTTCAAGAGGAAAAGTGAAGGCGTCCCGGGCCTAAATTATTCAACCACGACAAAGAAGGGCAAGAAGAAGATCGTGAGGAAACACTAGCTAGATAGCTAGCTCCAAATTTAAGAAAAATATTTTGTAATTCATGATCACTTTGTGTATGCATGGATTTAATCTATACTTTATAATTGATGATCACATTCTTATGTTTCCAAACGCCGCTACACCTTGTGTTTGTGGATCTTGGTTCGGCGATGATACGTCTCAAACGTATCTACTTTTCCAAACACTTTTACTATTGTTTTGCCCTAATTCTTGCATGATTTGGACGAAACTAACCCGGACTAATGCCGTTTTCAGCAGAGCTGCCTGTATGGTTTTATTGTGCCCAGGAAAATGGATTTTTGGATGTCTCAGAAAATTCCCAGAAAAATACCAGAAAATCCACGCACCCAAAGGAGCCAGAAGCCAGAAGTGGGACCAGAGGGGAGCCAAGGGGGCCCCAGGCGCCCCCCTGGCGCGACCAGGGGTGGGGCCGTACCCTCTGGCCGCCTGGGGGACTCCCCCCTCCTCTGGTGCCCTACCGAGGCTCCTATTTATTCTCGTGACGGAGAAACCCCGAAACAGAAGTCGTTTTCCCAATTCTCGTCGCGGAGCCGCCGCCACCCTCTGTTCTTCTCCGGGAGGGCTAATCTGGAGGCTGTTTTGGCCTCCGAAGAGGGGAGATCATCGCCATCGTCATCATCATCGCCACTCCATCCTCCCTCCATGAATGCTCCATCCATGTGTGAGTAATTCCCTGCTGTAGGCAAAGGGGATGGTAGGGGTTGGATGAGCTAGATCATGTAATAGTTTATCAGATTGTTGGGGGCATGTTGCCTATTATCTAGATGTTGTTTATCATCTTTGCTTCAACTTGTTGCTCTTAATGCTTGTCACTTTGCGCCCGAGTGCCATGTTTTCAGATCTGAACCCTATGTGTTTTCATGAATATATTTGTGTTCTTGATCCTATCTATGAGTTGTATGCACCTGTTATAGTCCGTAACCGGCGATCCCAAAGGTGACAGCTTGGGACACCAAAGGGGATGAACTATAATTTGAGGATTCCATGTATCCATTGATTGTTAATGCTTTGTTCCGATGCTCTTTGACAGGAGCACCTTAATCTCCATAAGTTCCTTTTGGCCCCGTTCGTAGCGGGATGGTAGGACAAAAGATGTTGTGCAAGTTCTTATTGCAAGAACGTACAACTACCTGTGGGGTACATGCCTGATGTTTGATTTATGCCTAGATGATCATTGCTTTTCTGTGTGCCTTGCCCCAAGTTAAATACATGATGTGTCTTGTTCATGCAGCGCCCAACCATCCATCTCCCTAGCCTACAGTGTTTTAATTCTGCTGGTTACTTGTTGTTTACTTTCGCTGTTTTACTATTATCATTGCTATCATCACTTCCATATCGCAGTTACTATTAATATCTTGTTGCAAGTAAGTGTATCTCAAGTGCGGTGGAATTGACAACTCCACTGTTAAAGCTTGTGGATATTCTTTGGCTCCCCTTGAGTCGAATCTATAATTGGATTATTCTTACCCGCGAAGACTATCTCGATCCCCTGCAGTTTTGGGTTATCAAGCCTGTTTTCTGGCGCCGTTGCCGGGGAGCATAGCTTTATTCACAAGTCTACTTGAAGTATTTTACCTGCTTCAATTTATCCGCTATGGGTAAGAAATAAGACCCCAAGGTCCCGATCTTACCATCCCGTACAAGAAAAGGTACTGTTCTGAACACTAGTTCTACACTTGATTCACCTTCAGTTATGAGTAAGTTTGCTTCACCACCACCACATGATGCTTCTACTGAATCTGTTACTATGTCTGATACTTTTGATGATGCTTCTACTACTCTTGATGATATTGGTTCACTTAGTCATGCTCTTGAGAAACAGATCGCTACTGCTGCAAAAAAAATCTGGAATTGAAATTCCTGACACTTGCTATCCTTTTGATGGAACTTACACTTATCCCGATTTGAGTAAACTCAAGGAGAGACTCCTTGATGATGATTATATTATACTTGATGATGATTTATGTAGGGAGCTAACAGAGTTTGACGAATCTGACCCTGATGCTATTAAGAAGCTTCTCGAAAAACACTCCCTGAAGAACAAGACCGTTCCTGATCCTACTTTTGCTACGTCTCCTATATGTATCAATGATCCTGATTATAATTTCTCTGTTGATCTTTCACTTATATCTATGGTTGAATCTGACCCCTTTTATGGCAGAGAAAATGATGATGCTATTGCACACCTGACCAAACTCACTGAGTTAGGTGGCTTGTTTACTACAGATAAGAAGATACGAAACTTCTATGTTACTAAGCTTTTTTCGTTTCTCTTTGAAGGAAGGCGCTAAAGCATGGTATGATGCACTACCATGTGGTTCCATTAGGTGTCCTCAAGACTTAGTTCGCTCTTTTGTTGATAAGTACTTTCCTGCTCATATGCAACATGCTGCTTTACGAAGAATTTATAACTTTACACAGTTGCAGGATGAGAACCTCCCTAAAGCTTGGGGGAGGTATTGCAGTCTGATCCAGGCTAGACCGGGACATGGAGTCCCTAAGAATGAATTAATTGATATATTTTATGCTGGTCTAACTGATGAATCTAGATCCTATTTGGACAGTTGTGCTGGCTGTGTTTTCAGGAAAAGAACACCGGACGATGCAGAAGAATTAATGGGCAAGATTGCCAAGAACCACGAAGATTGGTCCGTCCCTGAACCACCTCCACCACCAAAGAAAAGGGGCATGTGTAACACCCTCAGACCCAGTACAGTAATCACTACAGTGATTCCACTGTTAGTGATCATTACTGTTGATGATCAAGCCTTGAACACCTTTGATCACAGCTTATTGGAATTCCAACCCTGATAAAATTTTCAAATAAAGGTGGATTAGAATTTTGATCCAAGGAAATGGTGGGTGAATGATAACCATCTTGCAATTACCTAAACCAAGTCAACTCCTAGCCATTTGAATAATCACAAGTCTATGTTGATTGTGAAACCAATCTTGTGGTGTCATCAAAAATTATTTTGAAAGTTCATATAAAAATCGAAATCTTAGTTGAATCAAAATAATGAAACATATTAATTAAAATGCCTAGCAATATTAGATGATGATAATATAGCAATGGTTGTTTTGTTAAAAATGGTATAGTAATATAAAGGAATAATATTTAAAATAAAACAATGGCTTTAGGAAATTATTAAATGGCTATGGTAAAATAAATAAACAGTGGGAATTTTAAATGAACTAAAATTTATGGGAACAATTTTATAAAATGCCTAATAATCTGTAGGCCATAATAAAAGTGATTTGGGATTTTATTACCATGTTTTAATAATGTAGATAAATAAAAATAGTAGCAAAATAATAGCTTTTACCTCATATTAAATAATTTAAAGGTCTAAGGATTTTATTTTTGTACCAAAATTTTTGTGGCATCATGTTAAAGTGTAACTCTAATATAGGTGCAATTATAACATTTTACAAAAATCAAAACCTAGCTAAACTAAATACAAACAGAAAAGAAAATTTAAAAGAAACAAAACACAGAGAAAATAAAAATAAAAATAACCCTAAGCCTCGCCTGGGGCGAGGCCCACCCCAGGCCCAACCCCCTCTCTCCTTCCCCTGTACCTTCTCCCACCTGCCCCCACGCCACGACGCCATGGCCATGGCCATGCCGTGGCCACGCCATGGCCCCCCTACACCTGCTCCCTCTCCCCCATCTCACCTGCCCCCGTCGGTGGATAAGGAGGCCACCTCGCCCCCGAACCCTAGATGCCCCCCATCCCCCCCCTCTGCGCGCCTCCATGGCTCTCCACCAAGCGGCCCCGAGCCTGCCGTCGCCACCGTCGCGCTCCGGCGTGGCCACTGGCCGCCCCGTGCCTCGGCACCTTGCCCTTCGAGCCCTTCGTCGTGGACTACGTCACCCAGCAGAAGAAACCGAACCCGGAGCCCCCGCAACGAGCTAATCGACGCCATCTTCAACCTCCAGCCGCCGACAAGCTTCGTTAAATTCCGGCCGCCCGCACCACCGTCGTCCTCCCCGAGCTCTCCTCAACCCTCCCAGTGAGTCTCCCATCCGTCGCCGACCGTCCCCGAGTCTCCCCTTTCGCTCTAGCCAACGTTGCCATGGGGGCCGAGCTCGGCGCCGCCATGGACGTCCGTGTGCTTGCCCCCGTGTGTTTCAGCTCGCGCCACTAGCACCAACACGCTGTACGTGGCCCGTATGATTGATTTGGCCAGGAAGATCTCTTGTTATTGCCTGGTTTCGCCGATTTCCATTTGGCCCGTACGCCGCCGCCGCCGTGATCTCCATTGCCGAGGACCCCGACCTCCCCTGCAGCCTCCTCTGTCACTGGTCGACGTGCGACTACTCCGGCATTCGATCCCCGCCCTCTGCCTCGAATTTGGTCGCCGGAGGCGCCCCGCTGTACTCCCGCCGTGCTCCTGCTTGCCGCCGGCGAGGGCATGGCCGTGGTAAGCAACGGGGATAACCCCACCCATTAATAAGCCCCCCCACTGACCTGTGGGCCAGCCCGGGTTAATTAGCCCCTAACCTAAGTTAAACAGAGATAGCCCCCATGTGTGTGTGACATATGGGCCCATGCCCTTTTAATTAAATGAAACCTGTCTAATTAAACTATACCCTATGACATACGGGTCCCACCTGTAAGCTAATTATTTAACTAAATGAAATTACTTCTGTGAGGATGACATGTGGGGCCAGAGGCATTTTCTGATTTAATTAAATGTTTTATAAATAACAGAGGCTGACATGTGGGTCCCACATGTCAGCACTGTTTTGGATAATGTTTTGGATAATGTTCTGGATAATGTTTAATAAATAATAAAAGAAATTCAGAAAATCATTTAAATGATTTAAAACTTTGAAATTCAATAACTTTTAAACCGTAACTCAGATAAAAAAACTTTATACATCAAAATTGATCAGAAAAATACAACGAATACGGATACGCTATCTGTATGTCTACCACCCTCCTCTAGCGTACCGAACCTCGACATTCCCCCCTTCCGGCCGTCTGTCGATAATTCCCGGTACCGATAAAAGTTGTCCGGATGAAAAACTTTTGTATACGAAAGTTACTCAGAACGGATCAACGATTACAGATACGATACCCATATCCTCACCACACCCCTCTAACATACCGATCATCGAACTGTCCCCCCCCCTCCGGTGGTACTGTCCGATAGATTGCCCGATACCGATAAACTTTCCGGATGAATTTGTTCTGAACATGAAAGTTGTTCGGAATAGATCAACTAACCCGGATACACCACCCACACGTGTGTCGGATGTCCACGACACCTCCGGCATGATATCTTTCCCCCTCCGGACACCTTGTCCGATAATCACCCGGAGCCGGTATTTCATCCCCGGATGAATTCCCGCTCCGAGCAACGTGCATCGTACTGCGTTAGAACCCCGTTTACAATTCATCTGTTACGTCTTGCATTTGTATTGCTATTATTGTTGTGTATTTATTGTTTCTTCCCCCCCCTTAATCTCCGGTAGACCCCGCTGCTGCCGTCGACTACACCGCTGCTGAGTACGACTACGTCGTCGACGACCCTACTACTACCGTCGAGCTTGCAGGCAAGCAGAGCCATTCTCTTCCCCAGATATCGCCTACCTTTCCGTACATTTCTTGCACTAGGCATTGTTACTGCTGCTGCTACGATTACAATCCTATTCAATTGCATAGCCTGATTTTGTCGCCCCTTGATGTGCCTTCCTTTATCCTATGCTGCCTATTATTATTATTATGCTTTATTCAGCAGTGAGCCCTGCACATTGTTAGCTAGGATTAGATAGCGGGTCGTGATCACTCAGGGGAGTGAACACGGGTACAATATATACAATTGCACAGGTACGGTCAAAGCAGACACCGCCAAAGGCCCCTATCTGGGTTATGCCTAGTCACCTCAAGTGTGAGCTATCAAGGAGTAATCCTTGTACTCCACCCGAGGCTGACTTTGTCTTGCCGCCATAGGGTCCTGAACATCGGTTGTCCTTAAGGTAAGAAGTCGGGCGACCCAACGGTGCCCGCGAGAGGTATATTGTCGGGAACGACAGGGAGGGTACGACCGACGTTACTGGCGTGCTTGGCCCCTGTTCGTATCTCGCGAGAGTTACCAAACCACGCGAAAGTCGAGCTCTACCAAGAGCACACGCGAGACAAGGTAAGGAGACGGTTCACCTTGTTGGTAACCGCAGTGACTTGGTGGGACGACGGGGCAGGCACCGATGTACTGGTGGTCCTGGCTGCTGTCGTTGTCCGCGGGTCAGTTAAGTCGAGGCAACGATAACGGTTGTCACGCAGGTTAATTAAAATGCTAAATGGTTCAGTGAATGTCTTGAGTTGGCTATATGCCATGTACGCACTACCTACCCGTGGGAACTACGAGTTATGGGCTCCTCCGCTTCTTAGTGTCGTCCGAGGACTCTTCAGACGTCAGTAGTACCGCGGCCTGCGCCGGGAAGTGGTGTTGTATTATTTGCTCGAGCGGGGTGTCTTATTTGGTTTTGCTTCAACTTCACCGGCCAGCCACGCACCGTGCAGGAGTACGTTCGGGTTGGGGTCCAAGGCCCGTCGTACTTAGGATTTAGACCGGCGGATGACCTCTCTGTTGAGTTTGAAAGATGGGTTATGAAGTGTCGGATAGCCTCGGTGGAGCGTTCCCTAACAAGGTTCCCGCCACCCTGGAGATCCGTGCGTGTAGCGTAACACAAGTGCACCCCTGCAGGGAAGATTAATCTATTCGAATAGCCGTGTCCACGATAACAGGACGCTTTATGTTGAAGCTGGATCTTACCACTAGAAACTATTATTATTAAACTGTATGGTTCCGGGTTCTCTTCCTCGCGGGGATGTCGAGGAGGTGAACTCGGAGGCATTGCTAAATTATTACAACTTATTATTATACAATGCTGCAGCAACTTCTGCTGCATTATTACTTTATGCTTTATATAAACTGTTGGCTGATTCTTACCTCATGCTGCAAGACAACGTCGGAAGATGCTAGTCTTCGATAGGCCTAGCTTCTTACCCTTGCTCTGAATTTCTGACTTTCAGTCCACTATATATATCCTCTTCTTTCCGTTGATACAATGCATAATGCTTAGTAGCGGACATAAGACTCGCGGGTATACTAGATACTCACCTGCTTTATTTCCTTTACTGTTTTGCCTGATCGGCCGCCGCAGCCGACCTTGGAGCCCAAGAGCAGGAGTACCCCGGAGGCGCCTACTACGACGTCGAGTTCCCCGTTGACCAGGAGTAGTTCTGTGGATCCCAGGAAGGAGGCCTCGCCTTTTCGTTCTGTATCTCTGATGTGATTTGTGCTAGCCTTCTTAAGGCAAAACTTGACTAACTATGTCTGTACTCAGATATTATGTCTTGTATGACTTATATATTCGGGTCCGCGTGACCCCCTCTATTGTAATATATTTGTTTATCCTTTTGTGTTTAGTGTTGTGCTGTGATATTATCACCGTGGCACCCTAATCTCAGTCGTGTACCCTGTGTGTATGATTACTGTACACGGTCTGATTTTGGGGGCGTCACAGCATGCTTGTCCTAAGCCCCGAAGACATGCAAGAAGCAAATAAGTCTATTAAAGAGAAGGGTATTAAAACTAAATACGTGAAGAATCTACCCCCTATTGAGAAGTTGTGTGAGCCTACCACTCACCCTCCTATGGTAGAGGTACACTCTCTTTTAGATTTCAATGCAAGTGACATTCCTCATGGTAAGCCTCCTGATCAATGTTTAGATGAGCTTGATAATTTCATTATGAAGCAAAATCACTTTAATGAGAGGATACAAAGTCAGTTGCATGATAATTCCCTTGCTATCAAAATTTTGCTTGATGTTCTAGGTAGAACAGTTAATGATGTCAAATGTCTTGTGAAGCATTTTCATATGGTTCAAACTCAGCTTGATCAAATTTCTAATGTGCAAAAAAATTTGCTCGCTAATAATTCCAAACAAGATATACAGGCCTTCAGGATTAAAACCTGAGGGGGAACTAGCACTCAAGATCCTCTCTATCCGGAGGGGCATCCTAAGAGGATCGAGCAAGATTCTCAAATACAGGAAGAAGAAATTGTTAGCTCTCCGAAGAAGAAGAAGCATAAAGAAGCTGACAATTCCAATGATCCAAATAGTATATCTACCTTCGATGCTGAGACTGAAGACGGTGCTGAGCCTGAAAAGGATGGTGAAAAGAATGATCCACCCGAAGTTCGAGAAGAAGAAGAACCCGACAAACGCAAGAAATACAATAGAGAAGATTTATCGCAAGAAAACATGGGAAGGAACGAGAGCCATGGGTACAGAAACCCATGCCCTTTCCAGGTAAGTCTCTCAAAACTAAAGAAGAAGAGCATTACAATAAGTTTTGGGAGTGGATGAAACCTCTTTTTCTTCAAATTCCTTTGACTGATGCTATTAAGTTACCTCCTTATTCGAGATATATGAAAGATATTGTTGCTAATAAAAGAAAAGTTCCTAATGAAGCAATATCTACTATGCTTGCTAGCTACTCTTTTAGTGGCAAGATTCCTGAGAAGCTTGGTGATCCAGGTATACCCACCATTCCTTGCTCCATAAAGAATACTTATGTCAAGACCTCTTTATGTGATCTTGGAGCAGGAGTGAGTGTTATGCCCTTTTCTCTTTACAAGAGATTATGTTTAGAAAAACTAATCCCTATAGATATCTCTCTTCAGATGGCTGACAAGTCAACAGCTGTTCCCATAGGTATTTGTGAGGATGTTCCCGTTGAAGTTGCTAATTGTTTAATCCTTACTGATTTTGTTGTGCTTGACATGCCCGAGGATGGGAGCATGTCTATTATTCTTGGTAGACCTTTTCTTAACACCGCAGGTGCTATTATTGATTGCAATAAAGGAAAGGTTACTTTCAATGTGAATGAAAAAGAACACACGGTGTATTTTCCGAAAAAGATTGACAAGAGGCATGGCCTCAACTCTATAGAGAATATCGAGACCGTGAAGATTGGAGAATGGGATTGTCCTCTACATGTGCACCACAAATACAAAACCATCATGGTGGGGACAATGTCCATTAAAGTAAAGGTGCAATGATCACTTTATAAGAGGTGAGACTTTTTGCTCTATATATCGCTGGTTTGTTGGCAAGACTTGATCAACCTTGCTAGTAAGCATGTTTTATATGGGTAAAAAGTGCAGCTTGTTATGTTTTCATTTACCTTAGCTTTTATTCTCCTTGCTGTACCAAGTTTATATGTTTTATTGAAACTTCACAACTCTAATCACTGCTACAAGTTTTTAGAAAGTTTCGCAACTTTTTGAACTTCAAATTTTTTTCAACAGTGAAGTTGTCAAAAAAATTCCAGAAAAATTATATTAAAAATTTCCATGCCGGGAGTGACCCAGAAGTACCTGGGCTGACCAGGGGGGCCCACCAGTGGCCCAGGTGGCCAGCTGGCGCGGCCTGGCCCCTGGCCGCGCCCATAGGGCAGCCAGCCAGGTAAGTCTTCTTCCTCCTTCTTCTCTCTCCAAAAACACGAGTTCTGTACTTTGTTCTTGTGTTCTTGTTGCTCTCCGTCCAGAATTTCGATCTCTCTCTACGACCCATCATTTGAGCTGAGATTTTGGGAAAATACTCCCTGGTATGTAACTCCTTCACCCCTCCAATTAGATTTTTGATTGGTGGCTTCATTTGTGAGTATTTAGTAGCTCTTGGTGCTGTTCATATGAGCTTGCATGCATGTGTAGAAATTTATTTTCCAAGTTTTGATGCAAGTTTATGCCTTAGGTAAGTGAGTAGAGTAGTTTTCCTCAACTCACTTTGTTTAAATCCTTGTTTTTGTGAATTGTTAAAATTTTCAGAAATGAGTTTCTTTGGAAAAGCAAAGGGGTGGCTTGGGAAGAAGAAGCCCGAGCGCTCCGATCGAGCTACTAGAGCTGCAGCTTCACCCTCAGCAGTTAGGGTGAGCTACAATGAAGATCATGTGCCCCTTGAGCTGTTGGAAGATACAAATCCAGCATACGCAATGATGTATCCGTGCGATGATTTTCTTACATCCGCAGGAATTAAGGAGGAATTTTATGGCCTTTGTGCCAACGCAGGTTTGACACGGCTAGCTTTATGCTGTGTGGTACAATACAAAAAGCTTACCTCCTGTTTTGTTAACAGTTTTTGTTATAACCATGATGCTGGAACCGTTGAGTTCAAACTTTATAATGATCTCATAACCATGTCTTTGGCACAGTTTTGTGATATAATAGGTGTGCCGAACGTTGGTCAAACAGCTAAGATGACCATGCAGCTTTCCGGGTTGAGGACCCTCTTCAACTCCCTTTGCTGCCAGGAGGAGACCGACATTCGGCATACAAAGATTTCCACCACTTGTTTCCACACCTCAGGTATTTCGCGTATTTTGTTGCTAGAGGGGTGTTAGCTCGTGACAACACGAGCAATGGTTCTGCACCAGACTTTGCTATTTATGCGAACGCCCTCTCTAGTAAGAATGAGTATAATGTGGGTGCCTTGATTGCTCGGCGCCTTGTTACAAACAGTAACAAGGGCGATTTATATGGTGGCGTTTATGCCACACTTATCCTTGAGTATCTTGAGCGCACCCCGCATCCTGATGATGTTCCCTTTTCATATGCGAGTCTCGATCTTGCAGCTATGAAGAGGCATAAGTTTGTTACCATGAATTCTCAGTTTGGTAACCTTGATTATATTTTGAGGTTTGAAAGGACTATTACTCGTGAGATCCGTCTACCCGCACCACTTTTGTTTGATAACACTCGTAGGAACGAATGGTCCTTCAACGAAATTCAGTTCGATGAGTTCATGGCTAATTATCAGCTGCATAACCCCATGGAGGGGGTTGTGCCCGATGAGGAGGAGCATGGTGATTTCCCACCTTTCCAGGGAGACCTTCACCGAGCATGGCGAGGGATCTTCTTCCTCTTGGAGCGCATGGCCTTCCTCATGGGAGGATCCGAGGACTTCGGTGTACGCACCGGAGGGCTCATACGACTCCTCGACTTACCCTTACCACGGAGCAGGAGGCTCCTGGGGGCAATAGCTGCTACCAACTTAGGCCAAAAGCCTAAGCTTGGGGGAGTACGTGCCCTTCTCACCTTTCCATTGTATTATCCGTTTTTATTTTGTTCGCTTTGATCTTTTCAAAGTTTTTGCCCGTTCTTCTTTGTTCATTTATCTTGCAAAAACAACAATAAAAATTCTTTTCTTTTTCTTTCGTTTAACCTTTGAAAAATCCAAAAAGATTTCTTTTCTCTCTTTAGTTTGCTTTGTTGCAGAGTTCAGCTCGAGTCCATGATGGCATTTGCACTTGATTATATTTCCTACGTCCAATCGTGCAAGTGATAAGGCAGTAATGACGAAGATCGACGAAAGGGATGCAACAAGGAAAACCGGTATGAACTCTTCTTGTTTGTACTTTTGTACATATGCTTGTACTTATGATTTAGAGACCAGCTTGTAGCGACATAGTGCTATGTTTACAATGCTTTCCCAGTGTTCATGCTTTCCTTGTGGCTAATCCCAAATAGCTAGAGTACATAATGTGTTGTTGAAATGATTTACATGCATTGCATGTTCATAGTTTGGCATACTGAAGTGGTATTTCCCTTTGGAGAATTCTTGGATTGACTTGGCACATGCTTACACATGTTTATGACTGAAAAGTCTACTATGCCTTGATGATCTTTGAGTTTCAGAATAGACATATCATTTTCATGCTCAATTCAATGTTACTTTGTTGCTCTGCATGATTATGACTGTTATTGCTCTCTAGTTGGTCGCTTCCTAGTCTTTTGCTAGCCTTCGCTCGCACTAAGCGGATTTCTACTTGTGCATCCAAAATCCTTGAAACCAGTTTTTCCATATGAGTCCACCATACCTTCCTATGTGGTATTTACCGGCCATCCTAACGAAGACTTTCTTGTACCATCTCGAAATTATTCAAAAGCATTCCTGTTTTGTGCCTCTGTTTTAGCTCATGAGGAAGTAGTAGGTAATTCATGACCGTCTTATGTTAGACATGTTTTATTCCGGGATTGCATGTCTAATCTGCAAACCCCTAATACGAGGAGGGACTGGCATGAGTGCGTCCAGCTCACAAAAGATAATCACAACCAAAAAAACCCTCCTTCACTCTTTGTCTATGAGAAATCAGAAAACTTTGGCAGTGATAAACAAAGGAGATTAAGGGGATGTGATCGTCTCCATCTTGGGAGCCGTTCCTCGAAACATGTCTAGCGTAAGAGGTGATCGAGTTGTCTACTAGCATTCGTTGACGAAGCATGCACCTCCCAAAACACTTTTTATCTCTGTTTTCAAAACCAAGAGCTCTGGTACATGTTTAGTCTTTGCTTCCATTCACGGGTTTTCAAACCTTTCCATCAAACTCCACGGTTTGAGAGTCTCCACCTTTTTTCTTCAAAGCACCAACTAGGAGAGCATAATTGTCATTCTGAGTGTAATGTGCATTGTCCCAAAGTACTACATTGTCCTTTGCATGATTGTGGTATTACTTATTCCGAAGCTCTTAGCTCTAGTCTTCTTTAAAACTCCGGAGGAGTTTCTGCATTTATGTTTTGCTTCACTCATGGAGGCTAGCGAAATACCACTCTAGTATGTTGATACGGTGAGGATCTCTCACTCCTCGTTGGTCACCCCAAGTGGAAGGAGAGATGTAGCGTAGGAGCAAATTTCCCTCGGTGAAGATACCAAGGTTATCGAACCAGTAGGACTCCAAGAGATACAAGAAGGTGTCACGGCGCGTGACGTGGACCTGCACACAGCAACAAATAACTTTGCTCCCAACGAGTATAGAGGAGTTGTCAATTCCTCCGGCCTTGCTGTTTACAAAGGATAAACGCAAGAGATAATAATAGTGGCAACTGAAAGTAAAGACTGAAAGTAAACTAAGGATGTAAACAGTAATGTGAAGATGGAGAATAGCAACTTCAACTACCTACTTCTAGTCAAGACACAAAACTCAGTGCAATAGGCAAACTCTCTAACAAGATAAAACATGCGACCTATAGAAAGTTCAACCTAAAACAAAAGAAAATCTCTAGAAAAACTAAAGCACTACAACTAAACAGAGCAACAACTAAGAAAAGAAAAAGAACAACTCACAGCTAAAAGAATAAGCATGCAAATCCAATGAGGAGTTCTAATTCAAGAGGAGCATGTATCTCTCCCACACAAAAGAGTAAGCTGGGGTCTAACTTGTTACTACAGCAAACAAAGATAAAGAAAACTAAAAACAAAACCTAAGAGCGAGACGCTCCAAGAATAGCACATAACGCATGAAGTGATAAAAATATAGTGCAACGAGAGACGAACTGATAATTGTTGATGGAGAAGGGGATGCACGGGGGCATCCCCAAGCTTAGACACTTGAGTCTCCTTGAATATTTCTTGGGGATGCATGGGGGCATCCCCAAGCTTGAACGTTTGACACTCCAAGATCTTCTTTCATCATTTTTCATCGCGCACTTGAAAACTCCCTTCATACATAACTCATTGTAGACTGTTTAGAGAGGTTAGTACCCCACTAAAATAATTTTTCCTCTACTAGAAATAAAGATAAACTTGAAGAGCTACTGTTCTCAAGATTGCCAAAAGGTTTTTGCAAAGAAAAATCAAGCTTAAGGTTTGCAAAAGTGAAGAGAGACAAAACGTGGCAGAATCTGTGAAAAACATAACAGCAGGTAAAATCGAATTTTTTCGGGGTATTTCTGCAACTCAAATAAAAAAACTCAGAACATACGCAAGTTTCGTAATTGTATAGAGCACGCTGTGTAAAAACTTCAGCTCAAAAAGATGAACTGGGATTTTTCCATGATTTTTCTAGTCACGAGGACAGAATCTGTTTTCTGGACAGCATGTCATAACTTTCACTTCCCTTGTCGTATGAGGCTATAAAAGACACAAAGCTTGAAAAATAAAGATACAATGATGTTGCTACAGTTGTAACAATCATCAAGACCACTAAGAACAGAAGAAAAGCAAAAAGAAAAACCTAAATTCATTGCGGGCTGCCTCCCGAAAGCGCTTCTTTAGAGCCATTAGCTAGGCTTAAAGCAGAAGATCAAAGTTCTCCAAAATCATCGGAAGGTTCACCAAGGATCTCAAAAGGGGTTTCAATAAGCTCATCCTTGTTCTTCCGAGGGAAAAGGTACGTACCTTTTTCTTTACCACGAAAACGTATTTGTCCTTTACCTATATCAATGAAGCCTTTCATGGCTCGGAGGAAGTCCCTTCCAAGCACTATATTTCCTCGATTGGCCTTCATGATGAAGAAGTCAATCTCCACACTACTTTAAGAAACATGACCTGGACATCTTTCAATCTTCCCTGGATCTCAGAAATATCACCATTAGAATGTTCATCGAAAGGTGGAAATTTGTCCATGCTTGCAAGGTACAAAGAATCATAAATAAAGCTTGGCATTATAGAAACTGTAGATCCAATGTCACAAAAAGCAAGGAAATTTTGATTAGAGATAACAACCCTAACAAAAGGCTCCCAATCATTTTCTATTTCCAACATCTCCTCTCTAGGAGGGTTTAGTTTTTCTACTCCTTTAAAGTCTAGAGCATCAAGTCTATTCTCAATAGTAGCAATTCTGTCTACAACAGTATCAAGACCATCATAAACAAAATAACTAGATAAACCATGTATAATTTCAAGAGCTCTAGCTTCATCACACTCTAGAAAGTCTCCTTCAGCTATAAGATCAAGAGAATGCTTACACCACTTAAAAAGGCCAAAGTAAAAATTTCTAAGCACAATTCTTATAGGTAACCAAGGCATATTTGCCTTATGTGCTTCAGAAATTCTGTCCCATGCCTTCTTCATATTCTCCGCGTTCCTTTGGTGGAAATCCAAGACCTCAGATTGCCTCATAGTACCAACTCCTAACATACTTGACCACACCAGAAAGGTAACATGTATTTTTGGTAATTTTGATAAGGGACACAAAAGAAAAAGCTGAAAGGTAAACTAACAAGAATAAAAAGCAAAGATAAAAGATAGTGTGCAACTCCCCTATCTTGTAGACTGGAGTCCCCGGTAACGGCGCCAGAAATTGGCTTGATACGGTGAGGATCTCTCACTCCTCGTTGGTTACCCCAAGTGGAAGGTGAGATGTAGCGTAGCAGCAAATTTCCCTCAGTGAAGATACCAAGGTTATCGAACCAGTAGGACTCCAAGAGATACAAGAAGGTGTTACGGCGCTTGACGTGGACCTGCACACAGCAACAAATAACTTTGCTCCCAACGAGTACAGAGGAGTTGTCAATTCCTCCGGCCTTGCTGTTTACAAAGGATAAACGCAAGAGATAATAATAGTGGCAACTGAAAGTAAAGACTGAAAGTAAACTAAGGATGTAAACAGTAATGTGAAGATGGACCGGAGTCCTGTGATTTTCACTAGTGATGTCTCTCTCCCAAAAGACAATAAAAGTGCTAGGTAAACAAATCACAGCTGGGAAATTGACAGGATTATGAAGGCACCTGATACGTCCCAAACGTATCTATAATTTCTTCTTGCTCCATGCATGTTTTGTGTGACTTTGCCATGTTTTTCTTGAACTTTCATACACTTTTGAACCTATTTTTACTAACCTATTAACTCAGTGCACCCAGTTGCCAGTTTCTGTTTTCTGCTGTTTTTGTATTTCAGGTTTTCCGGCCATTAAAAGTGCTCAAAAAATTCCGGGAAAAATATAAAAAAAATCAGCGTAACAGAAGCTTCCGGAATCACCAAGAGAGGGAAGGGGGGCCACCACCAGGCAGCCAGGAGGGCAGGTGGCGCTGCCCCACCCTGGGCCGCGCCAGGGACCCTCCTGACTGCCTCGTGGGTCCCCTCGATGCCCCCCTTAGCCTATATTTACCCCTCGGGGTGGAAACCCCTAATATCAATCTCTTTCTCGCGAACCCCCCTCTATACCGCCGCCGCCGCCGTTTCAAGATCGTGGCTGCCTGGAGAAGGTGCCCCGGCACCCTGCCGGAAGGAGGAACCCCCTCCGGGAGACCATCCATAGCCATGGACGCCTCCCGGATGTGCCGTGAGTAGTCCCCCTTAGACCATGGGTCCGTGACCAGTAGCTATGTGATGAATCTCTCCTCCCTTTGTGCTTCCACTTTCGAGTCCTCGTGAGCTGCCTCACATGATCGAGGCATCTATGTAATTTCTGCTGTTGCTATGCTGAGTTTGCTAGGATCTGATGGATGATGAGACTATGTTCAGATTGTGATGAGTAATATATTTGGTTCTTCTCTTTTATATTTTGTTCTTGAGTAAATTCTTGCATGTTCTCCGTTGCGGTATTTGCTTTGGCCAAGTATTTTATTTCCAACTCCAAGAGAGAGCGTTATGCTCGATTGTGGGTTCAGCCCTTTGATGTCTAGCTTGAGTGACAGAAACATGAGACTAGGGGATGTGATGTTGCCACCAGGGATAAAACAACGGTGCTTGTACCTGCGGGTGCAAGGATTGTTTACTTTACACAAAGTTCGTTTAATGCAGTTGTCTGTTGCTTTGAGTTTACACTTTGGGTGGGATTCGCAACTTAATACCAACGAGATGTTCTGGATAGATATCTCAAGGTGGATGATTCGTAGTAGATGCAAATGGATTTCGGTCTACTTACCTTGGCGTACTGCCCATTGCTTTTGAGCCCTTCCTTTCTTTGCAGCATAGTTAGCATTGCGGTGCCTTCATAATCCTGTCCATTGCCCAACTGTGATTTGTTTAACTCGCTAGCACTTTTATCGTCTTTTGGGAGAGAGACATCACTAGTGAAAATCACTGGACCCCGGTCCATCTTCACATTATTGTTCACACCCTCAATTTACTTTCAGCTTTTACTTTCCTTTGCACCTTTTATCTCTTGCGTTGATCCTTTGTAAACGACAAGGTCGGAGGAATTGACAACTCCTCTATACTCGTTGGGAGCAAAGTTATTTGTTGATGTGTGCAGGTCCACGACAACACCCTAGTCAGGAAGCAATTTCTGGCGACGTTGCCACCTACTTGTATCTCCTGAGTCCTACTGGTTCGATAACCTTGGTATCTTCACCGAGGGAAACTTGCTGCTGCACTGCATCTCAAACCTTCCACTTGGGGTAACCAACGAGGGGCGAGAAGCCATCAAGCAAATTTCTCGCGCCGTTGCCGGGGACTCAAGTCTACAAGATAGGGGAGCTGCACACTATCTTTTACCTTTGCTTTTTAGTATTGTTAGTTTACCTTTAAGTTTTTATCTTCGTGTCCTTTATCAAAAATCTAAAAAAATATAGTATGTCTAGTTCCTTACTTGCCAATCAATGTCTGACTTATTTGAAACTAGATCTTATTGGCATTGAGGATTCACAGAGGATCAACAAAAGTGGTACAAGGAACATCGCTTGTCTCAAAAGGGGATACACTTATGGAAAAAATACACCAGTTGTATGACTATGCTAGAAACTTGTGCTTAATATATAATATATCTTTCTGCAGGGATGAATCTTGTTGCTTTATGAGGCACAAACACCTTGCTTTCCAATGTGAGTACAATGATGATGAAACCTTAGCTTCTTATGCTAAGAGAAACTATGATTTTTATGATGTAGAGGAAATAGAAGAATTTGTTGCTTATAAGGGTGCCTATGAAATTACTTCTCTTCTTAAAAATATTGATGATGCCCCTTACAAATCTGAGAGTCTTGCTATACTTAACTATTGTTTGGAAAATTACGATGCAAACTATTATATTAATGATCATCTTGAGAGAATCTCTCCTACAAAGGAAGAGACTAATGTTTTGCAGGACTCTATGGAAGAAGAAATTACTGAACCTGAAAGCTCCTTGGATGAAAAAGAGGAGGAGAGTGACGAACAAGAGGAGGAAGAATGGAGCCATCCATGTCTACCTTCTAATGAGAGTAACTCTTTGACTCTTACCTTATATGAGTGTTATGATCCCATGGATTATTTTGAAATACCCCTTTTTGATGAAGTTGATGCCTTCTATGCTTATGGCCGTGATGCCACTATGGATGATGCTTACGGAAATGAACTTTCTATAGTTCCTCATGTTAAGCATGAAATTTTTGCTATTGAACCCACACTTGATTGTCCTATTACCCTTTTGAAATCTCCAAATCATATTCCGGAGAATTATGCTCTTATTAAAGCTCAATGTGATGGGTTGCATTTATCTTATGTTCCTAAAGACCGTGTTGAAAACTATACACGTGTACTTATAGGTCATGAACAACATGATTTATGTGATAGTTATATTCTTGATGTTGTTCATGATACTACCGAAAATTATTTCGAGAGAGGGAAGTTTGGTTGTAGAAACTTCCATGTTACAAAAACACCTCTCTTTTTGTTTAATGTTTTTAAGTTGTTCTTGTTCCACCATCCTATGCATGTCAGTTTGTGCTTCTTTGATTTATTTTCTTACAAGATGCCTATGCATAGGAAGTGGGTTAGGCTTAAATGTGTTTCACATTTGCTTCTTGATGTTCTCTTTTGCTTCAATTCTTATTCTTGTGAGAGCACCTTTTGCAATCTTTAAGCCTAGCTAATGGCTTTAAAGAAGCGCTTTCGGGAGGCAGACCGCAACGAATTTAGGTTTTTTCTTTTTTCTTTTGTTATGTTTTTAGTGGTCTTGATGACTGTTACTACTGTAGCAACATCATTGTATCTTTACTTTTCAAGCTTTGTGCCTTTTATAGCCTCATACGGCAAGGGAAGTAAAAGTTGTGACATGCTGTCCAGAAAACAGATTCTGTCCTCGTGACTAGAAAAATCACAGAAAAATCCAAGTTCATCTTTTTGAGCTGAAATTTTTACACAGCGTGCTCTATACAATTACGAAACTTCCGTATGTTCTGAGTTTTTTTATTTGAGTTGCATAAGTACCCCTAAAAAATTCGTTTCTATCAGCTGTTCTGTTTTTAACAGATTCTGCCACGTTTTGTCTCTCCTTACTTTTGCAAACCTTAAGCTTGCTTTTTCGTTGCAAAAACTTTTTGGAAATCTTGAGAAACAGTAGCTCTTCAAGGTTATCTTTATTTTCAGTAGAGAAAAAATATTTTAATAGGGTACTAACCTCTCTAATCAGTTTACAATGAGTTATGTATGAAGGGTGTTTTCAAGTGTGCGATGGAAGATGATGAAAGAAGATCTTGGAGTGTCAAACGCTCAAGCTTGGGGATGCCCATGTGAACCCCCAATAAATATTCAAGGAGACTCAGCGTCTAAGCTTGGGGATGCCCCCGTGCATCCCCTTATTCATCAACAATTATCAGTTCGTCTCTCGTTACACTATATTTTTATCACTTCATGCATTATGTGCTATTCTTGGAGCGTCTCGCTCTTAGGTTTTGTTTTTTGTTTTCTTTAGCTTTGTTTGCTTTAGTAACAAGTTAGATCCCAGCTTACTTACTCTTTTGTGTGGGAGAGAAACACGCTCCGCTTGAATTAGAACTCCTCATAGGATTTGCATGCTTATTCTTTTAGCTGTGAGCTGTTCTTTTTCTTTTCTTAGCTGCTGTTCTGTTTAGTTGTAGTGCTTTAGTTTTTCTAGAGCTTTTCGTTTGTCTTAGGTTGAACTTTCTATAGGTTGCATGTTTTATCTTGTTAGAGAGTTTGCCTGTTGCACTGAGTTTTGTGTCTTGACTAGAAGTAGGTAGTTGAAGTTGCTTTTCTCTTTGTAGTAGTAACTTGCAATAGTTTTGAGGTGTTGACTAGAGTAATGTTTGAACTTATGGTGTCAAGAGCTCTTTCCTATTAGTGATATATGTCGTATTTTGGGCAATCCGTGTGTTTTTCGAAAACCAAAAAACCCCTGTTGAGAACTCTAGCTACTAGATGGATCACTAACCTCTGGAGGGTTTGAATATTAGAGTACACTCACGTACCATGAGTCGAGGACGCGCAAGGATAACCAAACCCCCATACACTCCTCCTCGGGGTACCTGTCTCTTTGTGAACCTCCTGATTAGATTGAGAGTTACCGATAATAAGTGCATGAGTTCTTCGGACTAATGTGAGTATTCGAAGGTTGACACTTCCACCCACCTATACTTTTTCTAGCCTCTTCGGTACCGTGCATTGCCCTTTCTCACCTCGAGATTTGGCGCATACCTCGCCGGTGCATCCAAACCCTTGGCATGATACGCTCTGTCATCATAAGAGTCCTTATATCTTTCCTCAAAACAGCCACCATACCTACCTACAAGGCATTTCCATAGCCTTTCCGAGATACATTGCCATGCAACATCCACCTTCTCATGACTTGATCTTCATGTCATACATGCTACTTGCTTGATCGATGAGCCGCATGCTAGTTGGGCCTTGCCCTAATCATTGCTACATGACGCGCTAGTATCATTGCATATCCTGCTACCCTGGAAGAGGCATACATTTGCATCATGATAGTTACATTTTCTTTATGTGAGTACCTTTGTAAAGTGTGAAAGATCTTCTATATTCTTGTAAAGTATAGAGTATTGCCCCTAATGTGAGGAAATGATCCCAAAGAGGACAAAATCAAAAGATCCCAAAGAGGACAAATGAGAGTTAAATAGAAAGAGCCATTGAGGCCACCAAAAAATAAAAAAAAGAGAAAAAGAGAAAAGAAAAAAATAAAAAGAGAGAAGGGGGCATACTACTATTCCTTTTGAGAGATCCACACCAGGACTTCATATTCTATCCCTTGTACTCCATAGAGATCATCATCATGCATATAGCTATGTGGGGACCCTTCACATTATAGAACTTGGCTTGTATATTCCAATGATGAGCCTCCTCAAACGAGCTCTAGGTCTTCTTGAGCAAGCAAGTTAGATGCACCCCCACTAGTTCCCTTGGAGAGATTTTAGCTCACATGTGCATCCGTTGTATGGCAATCCCTACTCCTCACATCATATCTATCATATGGCCTCCTCTCGCCTATGATTGTCCTCATTGATGTGAGCCTTTCACACCTTTTTGTCTTCCTCCTCCACCTTCTTTCTGTTTGTCCTTTTAGGTGTCAACTTTCTTGCTCACGCTCATCCATTGCATGAGTGCTCAAAATGTCGAAAGGGAGTGGATCAGTTTGACTTGTACCTGGCTAGTCGTCTGGGGACGAGTCCAGATAAGAATCCAAAGGAGACCAAGTGTGAAACTTTAGTAGATATTTGTTCTCAACAACCTTTTTTCTCTTTCTTCCCAGTCCCTTGCTTGCACGCATACACCATTTGGAGACATTCGAGTCACGGACAACAAGATCACTTGCACCTTTTGTTCTTTTGTTTCTTGTGTCAATGCTAATATAGACTCTTGCTTGTTAATACTTGAATTGAATTGCATGCTTTGATTGCTTTACTTAAAAGTCCTTATTTGGTTGTGTGGCATGTCACCACAGAAATTATGCTTGTTATCATTTACCTACTCGAGGACGAGTAGGAATTAAGCTTGGGGATGTTGATACATCCCAAACGTATCTATAATTTCTGCTTGCTCCATGCATGTTTTGTGTGACTTTGCCATGTTTTGCTTGAAGTTTCGTACACTTTTGAACCTATTTGGACTAACCTATTAACTCAGTGCACCTAGTTGTCAGTTTCTGTTTTCTTCTGTTTTTTTATTTCAGGTTTTCCGGCCATTAAAAGTGCTCCAAAAATTCCGGGAAAAATATATAAAAAATCAGCGCAACAGAAGCTTCCGGAATCACCAAGAGAGGGAAGGGGGGCCACCACCAGGCAGCCAGGAGGGCAGGTGGCGCGGCCCACCATGGGCCGCGCCAGGGACCCTCCTGACTGCCTTGTGGGTCCCCTCGATGCCCCCCTTCGCCTATATTTACCCCTCGGGGTGGAAACCCATAATATTGATCTCTTTCTCGCGAACTCCCCTTTGTACCGCCGCCGCCGTTTCAAGATCGGGGCTGCCTGGAGAAGCTGCCCCGGCACCCTGCCGGAAGGAGGAACCCCCTCCGGGAGACCATCCATAGCCATGGACGCCTCCCGGATGTGGCGTGAGTAGTCCCCCTTGGACCATGGGTCCGTGACCAGTAGCTATGTGATGAATCTCTCCTCCCTTTGTGCTTCCACTTTCGAGTCCTCGTGAGCTACCTCACATGATTGAGGCATCTATGTAATTTCTGCTGTTGCTATGCTGAGTTTGTTGGGATCTGATGGATTATGAGACTATGTTCAGATTGTGATGAGTAATATATTTGGTTCTTCTCTTTTATATTTTGTTCTTGAGTAAATTCTTGCATGTTCTCCGTTGCGGTATTTTCTTTGGCCAAGTATTTTATTAGCAACTCCAAGAGAGAGCGTTATGCTCGATTGTGGGTTCAGCCCCTTGATGTCTAGCTTGAGTGACAGAAACATGAGACTAGGGGATGTGCTGTTGCCACCAGGGATAAAACAACGGTGCTTTACCTGCGAGTGCAAGGATTGTTTACTTTACGCAAAGTTCTTTTAATGTAGTTGTCTGTTGCTTTGAGTTTACACTTTGGGTGGGATTCGCAACTTAATACCAGCGAGATGTTCTGGATAGATATCTCAAGGTGGATGATTCGTAGTAGATGCAGATGGATTTCGGTCTACTTACCTTGGCGTACTGCCCATTGCTTTTGAGCCCTTCCTTTCTTTGCAGCATAGTTAGCATTGCGTTGCCTTCATAATCCTGTCAATTTCCCAACTGTGATTTGTTTACCTCGCTAGCACTTTTATCGTCTTTTGGGAGAGAGACATCACTAGTGAAAATCACGCACTACAAGAGAAATAGCTATACATGGAAACCTTATTAGTGGCGCATTTTATATGTAATGCGCCACTATGTTGTAAGGGGTGGCGCACTGGTAAAAAATGCGCCACCAATAAGCTCTTATAGGTGGCGCATTTTCCAAAATGCGCCACACCTAAGAGTGGGCTAGCCCTGGATCCCCTTACACGTGGCGCATTTGGAGCATTGCGCCACCCCTAAGAACTTTATAGGTGGCGCATTTTGGAAATGCGCCACCCCTAAGAGCTTAAGGAATTATTAGTGGCGCATCCAGAATGCACCACCCATAAGCTCTTAGGGGTGGCACATTTTCCATATGCGCCACTAATAAGAAAAAACTGTGCGGGAAAATTCCCAAATACACCCCCCTGTGGACCGCCTTTTTAATTTGAAAAAAAATAAAAGAAAATGATAGAAATGTCAAAAAAATAAAAGAAAGTAAGTTTCCCAAATGATATGTGGTCTAGTTGTTAGGAAAATTTACAAATATGAATTTCGACTTTTTTTTTGCAAAATCTCCCGAGAATTTCGTAAAATGGGCTTAACTTTTGCATACGACCTCCGATGAAAAAGTTATTTATATGAAAAATCATCTACTCGAAAAGTTATATTCAAAAACCTAACAGAAAAAAAAGTTACGGACGTTTCAAGATCTGGAGGCCAAAAAAATGAAAAAAATTGAATTTTTTAACTTAGCAGTGGCGCATTTTGTATGAAATGCGCCACTAGTAGCAGAATTTTTTTTTAAATTTTTTTTTGAAAAATTCAAAATAGGCTAGAGGACCGATCGGGAAGTTTCAAAAAAAGGTTAAAATTTTTTAGCTAGTAAAAACATTAAAAAAATTAAAAATTAAATAAAAAATTTAAATTTTTATTTTCAATTTTTTTGAAAAAAGTTCAAAATATGCTAATGGTCCCATCGTGAAAGTTTCAAAAAAATATTGAAAATTGTAGCACACCCATGAACATCAACAAGGTCCTAGACATCAACATGGTTCAATAGGATTTATACCCCTCGGGGAAGTTTGACCTGAGATTAAGCATAGTAACCGAGCATTAAGCATACTAACATGAGATTAAGAAAAATAAAAAAAAATTAAAAAAAATTGTTTTCCAGATTCAAAATTAACAAAAATTAATAGTGGCGCATTTTCAGAATGCGCCACCCCTAAGACTCTTATGGGTGGCGCATTTGGGCTTATAGGTGGCGCATTTCGAAATGCGCCACGCATAAGAGTTTTAGGGGTGGCGCATTTGAAATGCGCCACTATTAAGGCCTTATTAGTGGCTTGTCGTTAGTGGCGCATTTGAAATGCGCCACTAAAGGCAAAAAAAGGACGCCACTAAAAGGCTATTCCCTAGTAGTGACGGGACCCCGGTCCTTCTTCACATTATTGTTCACACCCTCAATTTACTTTCAGCTTTTACTTTCCTTTGCACCTTTTATCTCTTGCATTGATCCTTTGTAAACGACAAGGCCGGAGGAATTGACAACTCCTCTGTACTCGTTGGAAGCAAAGTTATTTGTTGCTGTGTGCAGGTCCACGACAACACCCTAGTCAGGAAGCAATTTCTGGCGACGTTACCACCTACTTGTATCTCCTGAGTCCTACTGGTTCGATAACCTTGGTATCTTCACCGAGGGAAACTTGCTGCTGCACTGCATCTGAAACCTTCCACTTGGGGTAACCAACGAGTGGCGAGAAGCCATCAGCACCACAATGCTAACTATGCTGCAAAGAAAGGAAGGACTCAAAAGCAATGGGCAGTACGCCAAGGTAAGTAGATCGAAATACAACTGCATCTACTACGAATCATCCACCTTGAGATATCTATCCAGAACATCTCGCTGGTATTAAGTTGCGAATCCCACCCAAAGTGTAAACTCAAAGCAACAGACAACTGCATTAAAAGAACTTTGCATAAAGTAAACAATCCTTGCACCCGCGGATACAAGCACCGTTGTTTTATCCCTGGTGGCAACAACACATCCCCTAGTCTCATGTTTCTGTCACTCAAGCTAGACATCAAGGGGCTGAACCCATAATCAAGCATAACGCTCCCTCTTGGAGTTGCAACAAATCACTTGGCCAAAGTAAAATACGGCAACGGAGAACATGCAAGAATTTACTCAAGAACAAAATATAAAAGAGAAGAACCAAATATATTACTCATCACAATATGAACATAGTCTCATAATCCATCAGATCCCAGCAAACTCAGAATAGCAACAACAGAAATTACAGAGTGCCTCGATCATGTGAGGCAGCTCACGAGGTCTTGAAAGTGGAAGCACAAAGAGGGGAGAGAAGTACATCACATAGCTACTGGTCACGGACCCATGGTCCAAGGAAGACTACTCACAGTACAGACGGGAGGCGTCCATGGGTATGAATGGTCTCCCGGAGGGGGTTCGTCCTCCCGGCAGGGTGCCGGGGCAACTTCTCCAGGCAGCCCCGATCTAGAAACGGCGGCAGCGGCGGTACAGAGGCGAGTTCGCGGAAAAGAGATCGATATTAGGGGTTTCCACCTCGAGGGCTAAATATAGGCAGTGGGGGTGTCGAGGGGACCCACCAGGCAGTCAGGAGGCCTCCTGGCGCAGCCTAGGGTGCGGCCGCGCTGGGGACCCTCCTGGTCTCCTGGTGGTGGCCCCCCTCCACTGCCTTGGTGATTCCGGAAGCTTCGGGGTTGCTGATTTTTTATCTGATTTTTCCGGATTTTTTGGAGCACTTTTAATGGCCGGAAAACCTGTAATACAAAAACAACAGAAAACAGCAACTGGCAGCTGGGTGCACCCGGTTAATAGATTAGTCCAAATATGCTCAAAAGTGTATGAAAGTTCAAGCAAATCATGGCAAAGTCACACAAAACATGCATGGAGCAAGCAGAAATTATAGATACGTTTGGGACGTATCATATGTTCAAGCTTTGTGCATTGTAATCCTGTCTTGAATTTTAGTAGCATATTATTTGCTTTTAGTTGCTTGTGATTGATCACTTGAAAGAAGGATTACTTCGTGCATTGTCCTCATAGCATTGTTTTGATACTTGCTAAATTCTTTTCGTAGTACATGCTTATATATAACTATTGAAGCAAAAGAGTTTGTCAAAGTTTTCTTTGTCGCGTTCAGTTCGTTGTACTGAATTGCTTGAGGACAAGGAATATGCTAAGCTTGGGGGAGTTGATACGTCTCAAACGTATCTACTTTTCCAAACACTTTTGCTATTGTTTTGCCCTCATTCTTGCATGATTTGGATGAATCTAACCCGGACTAACGCTGTTTTCAGCAGAGCTGCCTGTATGGTTTTATTGTGCGCAGGAAAATGGATTTTTGGACGTCTCAGAAAATTCCCAGAAAAATACCAAAAAATTCACGCACCAAAAGGAGCCAGAAGCCAGAAGTGCGACGAGACGGGAGCCAAGGGGGCCCCAGGCGCCCCCTTGGCGCGCCTAGGGGTGGGGCCGCGCCCTCTGGCCGCCTGGGGGCCTCCCCCCTCCTCTGGTGCCCTACCGAGGCTCCTATTTATTCCCGTGACGGAGAAACCCCGAAACAGAAGTCGTTTTCCCAATTCTCGCCGCAGAGCCGCCGCCACCCTCTGTTCTTCTCCGGGAGGGCTAATCTGGAGGCTGTTTTGGCCTCCGGAGAGGGGAGATCATTGCCATCGGCATCATCATCGTCACTCCATCCTCCCTCAATGACTTCTCCATACATGTGTGAGTAATTCCCTGCTGTAGGCAAAGGGGTTGGTAGGGATTGGATGAGCTAGATCATGTAATATTTTATCAGATTGTTGGGGGCATGTTGCCTATCATCTAGATTGGTGTTTATCATCTTTGCTTCAACTTGTTTCTCTTAATGCTTGTCACTTTGGGCCCGAGTGCCATGTTTTCAGATCTGAACCCTATGTGTTTTCATGAATATATTTGTGTTCTTGATCCTATCTATGAGTTGTATGCACCTGTTATAGTTCGGAACCGGCGATCCCAAAGGTGACATCTTGGGACACCAAAGGGGATGGACTATAATTTGAGGATTCCATGTATCCATTGATTGTTAATGCTTTGTTCCGATGCTCTTTGACAGGAGCACCTTAATCTCCATAAGTTCCTTTTGGCCCCGTTCGTAGCGGGATGGTAGGACAAAAGATGTGCAAGTTCTTATTGCAAGCACGTACAACTACCTGTGGGGTACATGCCTGATGTTTGATTTATGCCTAGATGATCATTGCTTTTCTGTGTGCCTTGCCCCAAGTTAAATACATGATGTGTCTTATCCATGCAGCGCCCAACCATCCATCTTCCTAGCCTAGAGTGTTTTAATTCTACTGGTTAGTAGTTGTTTACTTTCACTGTTTTACTATTATCGTTTCTATCATCACTTCCATATCGCAGTTACTATTAATATCTTGTTGCAAGTAAGTGTATATCAGGTGCGGTGGAATTAACAACTCCACTGTTAAAGCTTGTGGATATTTTTTGGCTCCCCTTGAGTCGAATCTATAAATTGGGTTATTCTTACCTGCGAAGACTATCTCGATCCCCTGCAGTTGTGGGTTATCAGGCGACGACACTGTTAAGGCATGGTACGTGGATCGATAGGATGAGTAACACACCGATGGGAAGGAAGGCCATGGCCTCGCTAAAAAACCAGATATTTAGTAGCGATAAAAAAACTAGTAGCGATAAAAAACCCACATAGATAGCTAGGCCAATTAATTCAACAAAATAAAATAAAAACCAGACAAATTGTACCTAGTCGAAGAAGCGGAATCGGAAACCGACCAAGGTCGGCACCATCAGGCAAGAGTTTATTGCCGTGACCGCCGTTGGCATTCCTAAACAGCCCAAACATTTTTCGGAAGGGTACGACCGTCAAGTCGCGGCGATCCTCCGCAACACCGTGTCGATCACGACGATTAACCTCTGGAGTCGTGACAATAGTCATTATTGTCAGCTTCTTATCAACAAGATGCACGGACGATACAAGTTCCCGGAGCCGTAAAATAACACCAATCTCAAAGGGAACAAAGTAAACACATGGGCCCTCAGGAAGATGAGAAATGCCTTGTCCAGTTGGAAAACCCGGGTGAAGGAGGGAATTATTGAAAATAACAAAACTCTGGAGGATCTCAGGGAGAAAGAGCCGTTGATCGACGAAGCTACCTACAACCTTTTCAAGGCTAGGTGTGAGTCCGAGCCAGCCAAGGCCGCGAGTGCAAAGGGGAAGGCAATGCGGCCGCAGGTCATAGGTAACCACCGTCTCGGAGCCGATGGTTACAAAAGTTCCAAGCCTAAATGGGAAGAGGAGGATGCTGAGTACGCCGCTGCGGGCATACCTAACCCCTTCGAGCAATACAAAGGTGATTCGCAGACCGAATTCTTTGTGAGGGCCCCGAGCTATAAGGACAAAGCAACCTCGAAAATAGTTGTTGATCCTAAGATTCAGGAGTTTACAAATGCCGTGGTAAGTAGTTTACCACGAGACCTTGTCGATTGAATTCTCTAGTGAAGTTCACAATTTCTTAATGTTTCACATTCTTTCTGCAGCAAGCGGAAATGAAAATCGCCTCATCGCAGGAGTCGTCAGTTAAGCCGGCCGGCCCGTGGGCCACCGCCTTTAACAGGGCGTTGAACAAGGTCAAGAAGGTTGACGACGTGGCGGAGTAGCCATCGTCAGCCGTCCGTGTGGTTGGCTTTGGTGCAGACCTAAATTGGTCCGAATATTATGGAAAACCGGCGGAGCAGTCGGGTTCGAGGGGGCGCAAGGCGAGAAGGACCGAAGAATACGCCGCTTATGTTCGTGGACTGGAGGAGAAGGTGAACATGCTTCCGCAGCTTGTCCAGGACGAAGTGGCGAAGACGATGAACGCCCTCTTTCCAGATATGATGCAATCACTCGCGAATTGGCAAGCGCGTGGTGGACAAGGGCCCATAACGGTCCCGAGCATGGTCTTCAGCAACTCAGGCACCGCGGTGCCTGCATTCCCGACTCCCGCTGTATTGGTGGCTCCCGCACCGACTCCCGGCTTATTGGTGACTCCGGCCACCAACACCGCGGTGGCGGCTCCAGACGTGACGGTAACTCCTCCAGCCACGATCGAGAAACCGGGGCATAATAATAATGCACCCGACAACAGCGAAAATAGGGAGACCGACGCCACGAGAGGCAGCGCGCCCTCCGTCTCTTGCATGCCCGCCGTCATCGGAGGGGTCTCTTCATTGGCCGACCTCGACACCCTCAAGGTAACTATAAGCGTCTGCAACTCAAACGAGGACTTCATCTCCTTGCCTTTTTTAGTGGAATCTCTCGGATGCCCTACATGCATATATCTCTTTCGCAGAAGGACACTCCATGCATTCTATTACAAGTCATGGACGACGAGTTGAAGGATGTTGCCAAAGGTAAAATCCTTCAACCACAAAATCGAATCATGCACAATATGCCGATGGCACTGGAGATGCATGGGGTTCAAATATCTCTCGTGATTTCAGGCTACGAGAGAGTTGAACCTCCCATTCAACCCCCCGGATACGATAAGGACGAGCCGGCAATCCTCAGTGATTGTTTTGGTCAAATATGCCTATGGACGAAGAACCAAATGCGTTTAATGATGGGGGAAAGGGGCACCACACCTAGGACAACACCGGTAGTCATCGTGCCGGTGCCACATGATCCCATCGGCGCACAACAAGAAGACGATGATCTTGATGATGATGACATCAACGCCGACCAGTTCATCAACACTTCGTTCGAAGGTGATGACTTATTCATGCCTCCTGTTGAAGGAGCCTACCAGCATGAAGAGGAAGCTCGCGGTCTAGCTAATCCTGCGGGGAAACCCGCTTGCTCCATGCGTCTCTTTGTTTCTTCTCAGGAGATGTCTCCAGCAGCTTTCACCTTCACCGAGCCTCAAGCAGATGCCACAAGGAGATCTATTCTCAGCCCGTCCACACTCCATAAGGCGGCCACTAAGCAGATAAAGGCCGGTGACTGCTCAAAATAAGAAAAGAAGAATGGACGGAAAAGAAAGAAGAGCATCACTTCGAGCAGCCAACCTTCGATGCCGATCCGGGCTCAGGACGGGCCACAAAGACCCAAGGATCTCTCGTTTGAAATCCATGTAGCGGGTAGGGCGGTGCTACCTAAGGACATGCTTGACCTTGCAACTTCGGATATGCAGAGTGTACATCACAATATTATGGCATTAGAGAAGATTCTTCTTCGTTAACAGAATCCCTCGTACCCGGTTTTTATCGCCAAGGTGCCACTCAACATGGGCTTCATCAACACTATCCCCGCGGATATGATAATCCTGCGGTTTTCGGAGATCTTCAATTTGTACAATCTCAAGCGGCTAGACCATATACTTATCCGTATGTTCTCGCTCAGACTTTCTATGAGTATCAGGAGAGATAAGACCCCGAGCATCGCAATATTGGACCCCTTCTACATGCTGATACGTCCCAAACGTATCTATAATTTCTGCTTGCTCAATGCATGTTTTGTGTGACTTTGCCATGATTTTCTTGAACTTTCATACACTTTTGAGCATATTTGGACTAATCTATTAACCCAGTGCACCCAGCTGCTAGTTGCTGTTTTCTGCAGTTTTTGTATTTCAGGTTTTCCGGCCATTAAAAGTACTCCAAAAAATCCGGAAAAATTAGATAAAAAATCAGCGACACGGAAGCTTCCGGAAACACCAAAGGAGCGGAGGGGGGCACCACCAGGAGGCCAGGAGGGTCCCTGGCGCGGGCCCACCCTAGGCCGCGCCAGGAGGCCTCCTGGCTGCCTGGTGGGTCCCCTCGACACCCCCTTCGCCTATATTTACCCCTCGGGGTGGAAACCCCTAAGACGGACTCCTCTTTCGCGATCTTGCCTCTGTACCGCCGCCACCGCCATTTCAAGATCGGGGCTGCCTGGAGAAGCTGCTCCGGCACCCTGCCGGGAGAAGCTATCCCCTCCGAGAGACCATCCATAGCCATGGACGCCTCCCGTATGTACCGTGAGTAGTTTCCCTTGGACCATGGGTCCGTGACCAGTAGCTATGTGATCTATCTCTCCCCTCTTTGTGCCTCCACTTTCGAGACCTCGTGAGCTTCCTCACATGATCGAGGCACCTTTGTAATTTTGTGCCGTTGCTATGCTGAGTTTGTTGGGATCTGATGGATTATGAGACTATGTTCAGATTGTGATGAGTAATATATTTGGTTCTTCTCTTTTATATTTTGTTCTTGAGTAAATTCTTGCATGTTCTCCGTTGCCGTATTTTACTTTGGCCAAGTGATTTGTTGCAACTCCAAGAGGGAGCGTTATGCTTGATTGTGGGTTCAGCCCCTTGATGTCTAGCTTGAGTGACACAAACATGAGACTAGGGGATGTGATGTTGCCACCAGGGATAAAACAACGGTGCTTGTATCCGCGGATGCAAGGATTGTTTACTTTACGCAAAGTTCTTTTAATGCAGTTGTCTGTTGCTTTGGATTTACACTTTGGGTGGGATTCACAACTTAATACCAGCGAGATGTTCTGGATAGATATCTCAAGGTGGATGATTCATAGTAGATGCAGAGGGATTTCGGTCTACTTACCTTGGCGTACTGCCCATTGCTTTTGAGCCCTTCCTTTCTTTGCAGCATAGTTAGCATTGCGGTGCCTTCATAATCCTGTCAATTGCCCAACTGTGATTTTTTTACCTCGCTAGCACTTTTATCGTCTTTTGGGAGAGAGACATCACTAGTGAAAATCATGGGGCCCTGGTCCATCTTCATATCACTGTTTACATCCTTAGTTTAATTTTCAGTTGATATCACTATCATTATCTCTTGCGTTAATCCTTTGTAAATAGCAAGGCCCGAGGAATTGACAACTCCTCTGTACTCGTTGGGAGCAAAGTTATCTGTATCTGTGTGCAGGTCCACGTCAAGCACCGTGACACCTTCTTCTATCTCTTGGAGTCCTACTGGTTCGATAACCTTTGTATCTTCACCTTGGGAAATTTGCTGCTACGCTACATCTCACCTTCCACTTGGGGTAACCAACGAGGAGTGAGAGATCCTCACCGTATCAAGCCAATTTCTGGCGCCGTTGCCGGGGACTCCAGTCTACAAGATAGGGGAGTTGCACACTATCTTTTATCTTTGCTTTTTAGTCTTGTTAGTTTACCTTTCAGTTTTTACTTTTGTGTCCCTTATCAAAAATACCAAAAATACCTGTTACCTTTCTTATGTGGTCAAGTATGTTAGGAGTTGGTACTATGAGGGAATCCGAGGTCTTGGATTTCCACCAAAGGAACGGGGAAAATATGAAGAAGGCATGGGACAAAATTTCTGAAGCACATAAGGCAAACATGCCTTGGTTACCTATAAGAATTGTGCTTAGAAATTTTTACTTTGGCCATTTTAAGTGGCGTAAGCACTCTCTTGATCTTATAGCTGAAGGAGACTTTTTAGAGTGTGATGAAGCTAGAGCTCTTCAAATTATACATGGTTTATCTAGTTATTTTGTTTATGATGGTCTTGATACTGTTATAGATAGAATTACTGCTATTGAGAAAAAACTTGATGCTCTAGACTTAAAAGTAGTAGAAAAACCAAATCCTCCTAGAGAGGAGATTTTGGAAATAGAAAATGATGGGGATCCTTTTGTTAGGATTGTTATCTCTAATCAAAACTTCCTTGCTTTTTGTGACATTGGATCTACAGTTTCTATAATGCCTAGCTTTATTTATGATTCTTTGTACCTTGCAAGCATGAACAAATTTCAATCTTTCCATGAACATTCTAATGGTGATCTTTCTGAGATCCAGGGAAGATTGAAAGATGTCCAGGTCATGTTTCTAAAAAGGAGTGTGGAGATTGACTTCTCCATCATGAAGGCCAATCAAGGAAATATAGTGCTTGGAAGGGACTTCCTCCGAGCCATGAAAGGCTTCATTGATATAGGTAAAGGAAAAATACGTTTGCGTGGTAAAGCAAAAGGTACGTACCTTTTCCCTCGGAATAACAAGGATGAGCTTATTGAAAACCCTTTTGATATCCTTGGTGAACCTTCCGATGATTTTGGGGATCTTTGATCTTCTGCTTTAAGCCTAGCTAATGGCTCTAAAGAAGCGCTTTCGGGAGGCAGCCCGCAACGAATTTAGGTTTTTCTTTTTGCTTTTCTTCTGTTCTTAGTGGTCTTGATGATTGTTACTACTGTAGCAACATCATTGTATCTTTACTTTTTAAGCTTTGTGCCTTTTATAGCTTCATACGACAAGGGAAGTGAGAGTTGTGACATGCTGTCCAGAAAACAGATTCTGTCCTCGTGACTAGACAAATCATGAAAATAATCCCAGTTCATCTTTTTGAGCTGAATTTTTTACACAGCGTGCTCTATACAATTACGAAACTTGCATATGTTCTGAATTTTTTGATTTGAGTTGAAGAAGTACTTCTAAAAAATTCGTTTCTACCTGCTGTTATGTTTTTCACAGATTCTGCCACGTTTTGTCTCTCTTCACTTTTGCAAACTTTAAGCTTGCTTTTTCTTTGCAAATTTTTTTTGGAAATCTTGGGAAACAGTAGCTATTCAAGATTATCTTTATTTCCAGTTAGAGAAAACATATTTTATTAGGGTACTAACCTCTCTAATCAGTCTACAATGAGTTATATATGAAGGGAGTTTTCAAGTGTGCGATGGAAGATGATGAAAGAAGATCCTGGAGTGTCAAACGCTCAAGCTTGGGGATGCCTGTTGGATATATGCTCTAGAGGAAAATAATATATGATTATTCCAATATATCTAATCAAGTTCATAACCAGTTTCATACCGTGCTAGAACTGTATCAGTGAAACAATGATACTGGTGTGGTATAGAAACCCCCAGAGTTCCTAGTTAGCCTCTACATCAACAACTAGTTCATGGTCAACATGATGATCGTGGTTTCGCGATCATGGACAATTAAATCTCTTGACTATGAGGTCACCTCACTGGTTAAGTGACATGATGAACATTACCCAAAGTAAGCATTACAACATGATCAAATCTTTTGAAGGTTCAGTGTTGTAATTACAGAACGTGGTAGACCGTTCCTTTGACCGTGAGTACGTGCATAATTGCTATCTTCCCGGATGCTTTGACTTACATCCCACCACCTCGACTGAAATATGCGGGTCTTAACGGTTGTATCTTGGGTATTCCGTGGAGATATGTTGAGGAGTATTGTTACAAGAGCGGGATTTGTCAATCCATATAATGGATAGATACTCGGGGCCCACTCGGTGAGATTCCATCCATAAAGCTACAACGTGTAACTAGGTCACGGGGATGAATATCACGGGAAAGAGTGAATGAGGATTAGTTCAGAACGAGGTTGAACCAGACATAGGATGTCATTGATCGAATCTCAGAACAATCCAGTATCGCTGACAAAGGGAATGCTATACGGCGTAAGGTCCAATTAGTGTTTGATATCCGGAATGCACAGGGGTCATTATGGGCATCCAGGTCCCGCTGATGATCATTGACCGTAGCCTCATCTCGGTCATGACTGGAGTGTTCTCGGACCGTAGGGTAACACACTTAAGGGCTCGATGAAATCGGAGACCTTTTCGGAACCATCGGAGTAACCAGAGAATAAAGGAAACAATATCAGAGAAGTACCGTGTTGAACCGAAACAAGTTCGGAGTGAACCGGAAGGTGTCCCGGAGCACCGGGAGATGGAATATTATGTTTTAGTTATTAATTAATTGAATTAATAATTAAAATCATTTTATTTCTAATTAATATGTGCAATGGGCCTTAGTGGAGAAAAAGGCCCATTAGGGGAAATAAAAGGGAAAAAGAAAAAAGAAAAGAGGGGGGAGGCGCCATGGGCCCTAGGGCCCATGAGGGGTGCGCCCCCTCCCACCCATTGGCCGGCCACCCCCCTTAGCAAAGGGACTTTAGTCCCACATTGCTAAGGGAGAGGGGTTAACTCCCTGTCGGGACCCGGGGTTAGCGTATGCAAGCCTCGCTACAACACAATCATAGGGAGAGCCGAGAACCGTACCCACTTGTCTAAGCAGACAAGGCCAAGCACAGAATGTTCTCGGAAAGTATCGAACGAGAGGGGCATCCCATTCAGGCCGAATGATCAACTGAGATGGGTCCTCATCGTCCGCACACAAGTCTAAAAGATATGGGTGGTGAACTCCCATACTCATAGACAAGTCGCCTCAACCATACTATCGATCGTATTATAACTCTTACATAGACTTACTCCAGCCCGATCACTTAGTCGGGGTCTAGGGCGGGATCAATCATACCACAAAGTGTGCATGAGACGGAGTCTCGAACAATCGCATCGCGATGCCCCAAGCTGCGCATATCTAAGGGCCACTTGGTGTATGAAAGACCGCCAGCCAGATCACAACTAAGGTCTCGAAAACCCATACAAAGACATGCATGTTATAACATACACGCAGCACACATGCCTTGTATGAACAGCAGGTATCATTGCAATTCTCTACAAAGTATACATTTTTATTGACAACTCTTATAGAGTGCACACAGAGATCACAAACATGTGATCCAACATTACAACAACAAGCGGAAGCAAAGTATGTCTGAGTACAGACAAGTTTAACAAATGGCTTAAGAAGCCTTATTTAAACACACGCCCTCCTCGAGGGAACCAGTCGTCTGACTGGGACTAGACTAGCTTGATCTTCAGTCGTCGAGCTCGATGAAGAAGCCACCTCAGCGGTTAGTGGTTTCATCTAAAACATAGATTAAGCAAACGGGAGTACAAAGTCGTACTCAGGAAGACTTACATAGGAGCTATACTACTCATGCACATGTATCAAGGTAAAGGGAGGTGGGGTTTCACTTGCAGAAGTGCCAGCTTTGACTTGGCTAGTCCTGAACTACGAGTACCAGACTTGAGGTAAGAAGCGTACAAGAGTCCACTACTTTCTCCAACCAATTACACCACTATGGTGCCTTCCTCGACTTCCCCACGAGAAAGCACGCCATAGCACTCACACTTATCTTGGTGTGTTTTAGAAGTATCTAGTTCAAGTTATCTAATAATCAAGCTAAGCTTTCCAAGCAGTCCATAACCGCGGACGCGGCTATTCGAATAGTTTTGTTAACCCTGCAGGGGTGTACCGCTACACACACATGATCATCATTTACCGCCTTTGATCTCGACACCATTCAAGGGGTGCCAGCGAGGATGCTCACCACAACTGTTACCTCATAGCCTATCTAGTCCAAGAAAGCCGCCTACCTGGGTTGGCTACCACTATCGTGAACCCAGACGATTTACCGAAGTGGACCCAAGTGATGTGTGCGTGGTGCATAAGCCGGTCTCGGGTGAGCCGTTCTCTCACTTAGCAGCCAGGCCACAGACCTACCAGAACTCCGAACTATTGCGACATCTGGACATCGAAAGGGATGAGTTAGTAAGCTGAGAGGGGTCAGTGAGCCCAATGTGTGGTTGTACTCTTCATCTTGGATCACCACACAATAACTCGGACTTAGGGCGGTGTTCAACGAGACAACCCACCGTGTACTCCTACACAACCTCTCATCGTTCACCTTGTATTAGGGTAGATTCACCAACACCTTTCCACCAACATCAACATGATCACTACCATCCCGACTCACATAACAGTAACATCATGGTATCACTCTAAGCATGCAATAAGCAGTAACAATTGCAGTGGCCACATGATATCAATCAACTCCTACATTTTCTAGGATTGTGGTTTGCTTACTACTGTGACAAAATGATAGGTCATGCAAAGGAATGGGTTCATCTATGCGGTAGAAACGCATCTTGGTAATCATCCTAAACAGTGCATAAGAGAGACATGAGAGGGAAGTGGGATTTTATCGACCTGATCAATGGGGGTTTGCTTGCCTTGCTGACGAGGTTCGGGTTCGGGGTCTTCAACGAAGGGGGCAACCTCCTGTTCCGGTTCCACCTCTACTCGACAAACAACAAACCAGGTAGGAAAGTAAATACAATGCACAATCACATGATGGAAGGTTGAAACTTGATGTATATGCTTTGATGTGTGAAGCAATTCCATTTAAATGTAGTATATTGCAAATTGAATTGCAAATGACATTGTTTGATCAAGTTTAAACATTTTGAAAAGTGTATGATATGCCTCTGATGTGTAAATGAAATGTAGCATGTTGCCATGGTTCAAGTTGCAAAAGTATTTGAATTGAAATTGATTTAATTCCATTTAAATCAAATAGCAAATGCTACTGATCTAATTTTAAA
The DNA here is from genome assembly GCA_950022295.1 of Bromus sterilis. NCBI lineage: Eukaryota > Viridiplantae > Streptophyta > Magnoliopsida > Poales > Poaceae > Bromus > Bromus sterilis. The sequence continues at coordinate 335,520,845 of OX465596.1, read as the reverse complement.
TTCAACTCGAACATAGTTTAAAATTGGAAATTTGGATAGCTTATTTTCTCCTGATCATTTTTCATACATTATTTGTCCAATTTGGAGTTAATATGAATTTTCTATGAATTTCCAAAGTTTCAGCCTTTTTCTGGATTTTTTGTAATTTATAAAATCATTTATTCGAATTACTGCGTCAGGCTTGCGCAAGGATGACTTCAGGGGGGGGGGGTCTGACTGGTGGGGTCCAGTGGTCAGTGACACAGAGCTTAATCCCTCTGTTTAAATTAAACAAAGGGGGTTTAGGGCCTGGGGTCCCCACCTGTCATTGACCTGGGGTCAACTAACAGGGGGTTTAGCCCCCTAATGATGCCCACGTCATCAAGCCACCGGCGGCTAGACGCCGGTGACATCCCGACGCGGCGGCGACACACTGGGCGGCGACTCCGGCGTCCAAATGAAGTGCTGCGACCACCGGACGACTCCTCTTGGTCGCGCGCTTCACCTCGAGCATCTCAGCGTCACCGGGGGGCACCGGAACATTGCCGGCGTCAAGACCTAGCGGCGGCCGTGGCTCGGGCTCGAGGCAAAGCTCACTGCGGTGCTCTACTTGAGCCGGTGATGCACGCAAACGACGCAGAGGAGCATGGCGAAGACGATGGACATGCGCTCGAGCTCAAAAGATTCATGGTTGCATGGCGAGGAACATCCCGGCGGCGAGAAGCTCCGGCTTCCATGGCAAAAGTTGCTAGGGTGCGAGGGTTGGCCTGTGCGATAGCTAGGGTGAACCAGAAGCTCACCGTGAGTCAAACTGAGGCGGTGGCGTGGTCGGAGGAGCTCCACAGTGGCCGGAATTGAAGACGACGCGCGGCGGCTCTGGCGAGAAGAAAGCTTCGATTGTGGCGGCTCCAGTGGCTCCTAGGTCACCATCTTCAAGCTCTTGGCGGGAACGACGACGTAGCGCGAGGGGGACACGGTCTCTGGGCTTCTCTCCAGCGTTGGCTGCGGTTTCTCACGGTGGCGAATGGCGGATGCTCTTGGGGAAGAAGGGGGAAACACGTATGGAGCTCGAGAGGAAGCGGCGATGGGGGGAAAGTGAGAGAGGGCGAGGCGTGCGTCTCCGTGGCGCACTTTGGTGAGCTGGGGAGGCCTGGAACCCCGTGGGCGTCGCGGTGGCGTCCACGGCGTCGGCGCCTCGCCACCGAGCTGCTTGGGCGCGCGGGGAGGAAGACGACAGAAGACTTCGGGTGGGCTGGGCCAGGTAAGTGGGCCAACAGGCCAGAAGCCAGGTAAGTTCCTTTTTCCCTTTTCTGTTTCTTTTTCTTTTCTGTGATTTGTTTTGTCATAGCTAAATAATTAGCTAGACAATTTTATAAATGCTCAAATCTTTTATATGGCATTACATAACCAGTAGCTAGTCATATCCAGAGTTTGAACATTTTTGAAATTCAAAATATTTGAATTCAAATTCAAATAGGGGTTTTTGATTAATTCCAAGGCACTGTTTGAATATTTGAAAAATCCATGAGCATGGGGTGGGTCCCACATCACTTGATATGTGATCACACTCATTTATACGACTTTTCAAAAATCTAACATGAATTTTTGGAGAAGATTTTTATCTGGCCTTTTGAATTAATTCATCTGGGGGGGGGGGGTTCCTTCTCCCATTTTGCTTTTGAATTTGATTTCAAAGATTTCTTTTGAAAATTTTAATATGATGCAAGTGACTTGCTAACCCTAGCACATTACCTAACAAAGGGTTCTGACAACTCGCCCCGACCCAACAGAATCTCGTCCCGAGATTCAGAAGTCTGCGGGAGGAAGGAGGGATACTCGGCACTGAGACGGTCTTCTCTTTCCCACGTAGCTTCTCTCTCAGAGTGGTGTGACCATTGCACTTTCAGAAACCTAATATTCTGACGACGAGTGACACGCTCTGCGGAATCAAGAATACGAACAAGGTATTCTCGATAAGAAAGGTCATCTTGGAGATCAAGCGTTTCATGGTCGACTTCGCGGATGGGGTCCTTGAAGCAACGCTTGAGTTGGGACACATGGAATACATCATGTACTCGGGAAAGGTGCGGGGGTAGTTCAAGTTGGCAGGCAACTTCTCCACGTTTAGCAAGAATGCGGAAAGGTCCGATGTAACGTGGGGCCAACTTGCCTTTGATACCGAAACGTTGGGTTCCCTTCAGAGGAGTAACCCGAAGATAAGCCTTCTCTTCCAGATTGTAGCTCTCTTGCCTATGATGACGATCATAGTAGCTTTTCTGACGAGACTGGGCTGCTTTCAATTGATCACTAACAATGCGAACTTGCTCTTCTGCTTCCTTGATCATGTCCGGTCCAAAGAATTGTCTTTCACCGGTTTCTGACCAGTTTAGTGGTGTTCGACATCGTCGTCCATATAGGAGTTCAAAAGGAGCCATGTTCAGACTAGATTGAAAACTATTGTTATAAGCAAATTCGGCGAATGGCAGAGATTTCTCCCAATTCTTTCCGAATGATATAAGACAAGCTCTGAGCATGTCTTCAAGAATTTGGTTAACCCTTTCGACTTGACCGCTAGACTGAGGATGGAAAGCTGTACTAAAGGAGAGATGAGTTCCCATAGCATTCTGAAAGCTTCCCCAGAATCTAGAGGTGAAAAGGCTACCACGATCAGAATTGATTTCCAAAGGAACACCGTGAAGGGATACAATTCTAGAGACGTACAAGTCTGCTAACTGGCTAGCAGTTATAGACTCGTGAACTGGAAGGAAGTGAGCAACTTTGGAAAGCCTATCTATGACAACGAAGATGGCATTGTTTCCTTTCTGGGTTTTTGGAAAGCCGATGATGAAGTCCATACCGACTTTGTCCCGTTTCCATTCTGGAATAGGCAAAGGTTGAAGTGTACCAGCAGGTCTTTTATGTTCTGCCTTAATGCAACGACAAACATCACATTCGGCAACAAATTGAGCAATGTCTCTCTTCATCCTAGTCCACCAAAATCTCTAGCGTAGATCTCGGTACATTTTTGTGCTACCGGGATGAATCGAGAGGGATGTGTCATGGGCTTGTTTGAGGATGAGTTGCCTTAGTTCCCTATTCTTAGGTACTACCAAACTATTTCCAAAGAATACCGTTCCTTTACCATCTGTGGAGAAACATTCAGCAACTCCGCTAACAATGTTCTCCTTGATCCGGCGAACACCTCGTGCACGCCTTTGGGCAACTATGATTTGATCCTCAATAGTTGGTTTCGCCACCAAGGTAGAAAGATAGCCATGAGGAACAATCTCAAGATTAAGCTTGCGAAATTCCTCATGAAGAAGTGGTTGATACTGTTGTAACATGAGGTTGTTACAATACGACTTACGACTTAGTGCATCAGCCATGACATTGGCTTTGCCTGGGGTGTAAGAAATTCCTAAGTCATAATATTTTATCAACTCAATCCAGCGTCTTTGCCTGAGATTAATATCTGGCTGGGTGAAAATGTATTTGAGGCTTTGGTGGTCGGAATAGATCTCACAACGATTACCAAGGAGGTAATGTCACCAAGTTGTTAGGGCATGAACTACGGCAGCGAGTTCAAGGTCATGGGTAGGATAGTTCTCCTCATGTGGCCGCAACTGGCGTGAAGCATAAGCTACCACATGTCTATCTTGCATAAGTATGCATCCTAACCCTTGCCGTGATGCGTCACAATAGATCTCGAAATCCTTTTTGGTGTCTGGAGGTGCAAGTACGGGTGCAGAAGTCAACCTTCTTTTTAGCTCTTGAAAGCTTTCCTCGCACTTGGGAGTCCAAAGGAATTTCTTATCTTTCTTGAGGAGTTCAGTTAGAGGCTTTGCAACTTTAGAAAAGTTCTCGACGAAGCGACGGCAGTAGCTGGCTAGGCCAAGAAAACTCCTAACTTGCTTAACCGATTCAGGTGGAGTCCAGTCAAGGACGGCCTGAACTCTCTCGGGATTCACAGCAATGCCTTTTGCAGAAATCACGTGGCCTAAGTAGGTCACTTCTGGTAGCCAAAATTCACACTTGGAGAATTTAGCATACAGGCGATGCTCTCTAAGTTTCATCAATACCATCCTTAGGTGTTCGGCATGTTCTTCTTCGTTCTTCGAGTAGATGAGAATGTCATCGAGATAAACCACAACAAATTTATCTAAGTACTCCATGAAGATCGAATTCATCATGCGTGAGAAAGTGGCGGGGGCATTGGTTAAACCAAAGGACATGACGGTGTACTCGTAAAGACCATAACGAGTAGTAAAAGCCGTTTTGGGAATGTCCTCGTTTCGGATTTTGATTTGATGATAACCTAATCTCAAATCCATCTTGGAGAAGACAGAGGATCCTGCAAGTTGATCATAAAGATCATTGATCCTGGTAAATGGGTACTTGTTCTTTATCGTCGCTAAATTTAGCGGGCGATAGTCTACGCACATCCTTTCTGTTCCATCTTTCTTCGTTACGAACAGAACGGGGAAACCCCATGGCGATGAGCTAGGGCGGATGAAGCCTTTTTCCAACAAAGCTTCCAGTTGGGTTTTAAGCTCAGCTAACTCACGTGGGGCCATTTTGTATGGGCGTCTAGAAATTGGTGCGGTTCCTGGCACAAGATCCACTATAAACTCTACACATCTGTCGGGTGGCATTCCCGGCAGCTCTTCAGGAAAGACATCCGGGAAGTCACGAACCACCGGAATATCTTCAAGTTCGGGAAGGGGAAGTACATTCAAGGAATGCACTTGGGTTCTCGTTCTGGGTGAGGTATAGTTGATGGTTTTTCCTGAAGGGTGGGTGAGTTTCACGGATTTGCCTTTGCAATCCAGGTATGCATTCTGTCTTGATAGCCAATCCATGCCAAGGATGACATCAATATCTGAAGACTTGAGGGCTATGAGTGAAGCAAGGAATACTAAACCCTCAATTGCAATTTGATTTCCATGGCTTACTCTATTAGTTTGCCATCTTGACCCTGGAGTTTGAATAATCATGGGGGTGGATAATTCAACAAAAGATAACTCATGACGAAGTGCATAACTTTCCGACATGAATGAATGAGATGCTCCTGGGTCGAAAAGAACGAAAGTAGGAACATAATTGACTGGGAGCGTACCAAGAATGACGGCAGTGGTGTCGTCAGTCTCTTCGGCGGAAATCTGGTTCACACGTCCACGAGTGGCGGGAGTAGCGGGTTTGGTGTAGTAGACCTTCTGGGGTGGCTTTCCACGACCATTGTTGTTGCCTCCGGCACGGGGTGGAGCATTCTGATTCTGGAGCTGGTTCTGGGGACACTCGCGAGAGTAGTGGCCTGCCTGACCACACTTGTAACAGGCTCCAAAGACAGTGCGTGGAGCTGGGTTGTTTGGTGGAGCTGGGTGGAACTGAGTTAGTGGACGAGGCGCCACATAGGATGGCCTCGGTGGGTTGTTCTGGCGGAACATACTATTTGGGATCCAGATCTTGCGCTTCTGGGAGCCTGAACTGGATGAACCGTCGTCTCTAGGGTGTTTGCAAAAGTCATTGGGGGTGTTCATGTCCTCTGCCTTAATGGCCTTGTTGACAAGGACCTGGAAAGTGGCAAAGTCATGCAGGTTGAGCTCACGACGGAGTCCAGAGTTGAGTCCACAACGGAACCTCTCTTGCTTCTTTGCGTTGGTGGAGACTTCTTCAGTAGCATAACGAGCAAGTCGGTTGAACTCACGACTAAACTCGTCAATAGTCCTTCGGCCTTGGGTGAGGTTGCAGAACTCCTCACGCTTGCGGTCCATAAGACCCTTTGGAATGTGGTGCTCGCGGAAGGAAGTGCAGAACTCATCCCAAGATGTGGGCGGTCCAACGGGACGCATGTTCAGGAAGTTCTCCCACCAAGAGCTAGCTGCACCTTCAAGGTGGTAGGTGGCATAGCTGACCTTGTCGCCATCTGCAACATGGCCTGCCTGGAGCTTCCTCTCGATGCTGCGAAGCCAGTCATCGGCGTCAAGGGGCTCGGTGGAGTAACTGAAAACCGGGGGATGAAGCCGGATGAAGTCGTTCAAAGACACCAACTCGTTGCGCTGTTGAGTGGTGTTGCGGGCAATGACCTCCAGCAAATGGTGAGGGTCTCGGCGGTTCCTCTCAACCTCCATCAGAACCTGAGCCATCGTGGGTGGGGGTTGAAGGTTGCCTTCCTCCTGGTCATTTCCACGACCCTGGTTACGACCAAGCTGGCCACAGGTTCCTTGAGACATCATGAAGGTTAAAAACCAAAGTCAAACAGAGTTGATTGAAGAATCTAATCAAGGTATTGAAGTACTGGAAGGATTACAGAGAAAAGGAAGTAATCATCTTGACAACATGGTGATAAAAGCATACAAGCCATATATTCACAAGTTGTCATACAACCATACATCGTTTTAGTACAAGCACTAAGCTAATACAAACGTGATGAAGATGATACATCCTTCAGAGGCACTCTGACTTCCTATACATTATTTATCTAAGCCTCTGGAACTTAGAACACCCTGCATACAATATACTAAGATACTACTACATCCTCACTAAGTAAGACCACAAGCGGTCTCACTCATCTCCATCTCCATAGTAGTCCTCGTAAAAGTTACCCGCGTATCCCGGTAGCTGAAGGTGACCATCGGAAAACACGGAGGCCTGTGGACCCTGATATCCATTTGGGCAAGGATGGGGCCTAGGTCCAGCGTAGGGTGGAAGAAAAGGACCACGGGGTGGAAAATGCCTCCAATCTCGGGCCAAGCAACTCGAGAAGGCATCTGCGTCCTCACAGGGTAGATAGCATCATACTCAACTGACCCAACACTCACGAAGGGTGCCAAGAGTGTCAGTGCTCGATACAGACGAACACGAGTGGCGTGAAGCTCAAAACGGAGAGCGCGTGCATCACGATCTCGATCACTAGCAAACCTAGCAGTCATCTGAAGTGCTGGATCCTCTGCAGAGTGATCTGAGTACAGTCCGGTGTAATATCCCTCTTCTCCTGGAAGTGCAGCAGGGATATAGCGGAACGAGGTCTCTCTCAGCATAGTGTTCTCCTCTCTCAGCAGTGTAATGCAGGAGTATGCAGCATCCTGCACAGCCATGTTCTCGGTCATGCCAATGCCATGTCCAAAGTGGATAGGCTGAGTGACTCCATTGTGGTGCGGGTAGATCCGGACAATGCAGTGGAACTGGGTCTGGTTGAAGTCGTGGAACTGCTCCTTGACGGTATACTCAGGATACCATCGATATCCCACATAGGACATCATCTCGATCAACGTGGCGGGATGGCCACGCACACCGAGGCACCTGGTCAAACGAACAATCTGCCGAGGGGGAAGATCTGCCATCTGAAACAGAAAGAAGGAGTTTGAAAATGCATCAGATTATGAGATAAACCTGGAATGACTCGGACAGCATAATGGCTGTAATTGCAAGAAAAAGACAATTTCTTCCAACATGGAAAACAGCACTTACATAATACGATGTAAGAAATCAGCATTACAGCAATGCTAGGAAAACCGGACACAACTTTCCTACGGCTATAAGGAAGCAAACAACGAGATGTTCTAATCAGACAGAGGAGAGCCTAGTCCTATCTTCTCGTAGAATAAGATGAGGGTGACTCAGAACTCAGAATGAAGGGGGTAAGGAGAAAAAAGAAGCCTTACGTTGGTCCCTTATATACCCAGAGTAACTATATAACTATAGCAAGCTAGACTCGACTTCGGCCAAGGCTACTAGTCCTACAGTCAGTCCTGCTCTGATACCAAGTCTGTCGGGACCCGGGGTTAGCGCATGCAAGCCTCGCTACAACACAATCATATGGAGAGCCGAGAACCGTACCCACTTGTCTAAGCAGACAAGGCCAAGCACAGAACGTTCTCGGAAAGCATCGAACGAGAGGGGCATCCCATTCAAGCCGGATGATCAACTGAGATGGGTCCTCATCGTCCGCACACAAGTCTAAAAGATATGGGTGGTGAACTCCCATACTCATAGACAAGTCGCCTCAACCATACTATCGATTGTATTATAACCCTTACATAGACTTACTCCAGCCCGATCACTTAGTCGGGGTCTAGGGCGGGCGCAATCATACCACAAAGTGTGCACGAGACGGAGTCTCGAACAATCGCATCGCGATGCCCCAAGCTGCGCATATCTAAGGGCCACTTGGTGTATGAAAGACCGCCAGCCAGATCACAACTAAGGTCTCGAAAACCCATACAAAGACATGCATGTTATAACATACACGCAGCACACATGCCTTGTATGAACAGCAGGTATCATTGCAATTCTCTACAAAGTATACATTTTATTGACAACTCTTATAGAGTGCACACAGAGATCACAAACATGTGATCCAACATTACAACAACAAGCGGAAGCAAAGTATGTCTGAGTACAGACAAGTTTAACAAATGGCTTAAGAAGCCTTATTTAAACACACGCCCTCCTCGAGGGAACCAGTCGTCTGACTGGGACTAGACTAGCTTGATCTTCAGTCGTCGAGCTCGATGAAGAAGCCACCTCAGCGGTCAGTGGTTTCATCTAAAACATAGATTAAGCAAACGGGAGTACAAAGTCGTACTCAGGAAGACTTACATAGGAGCTATACTACTCATGCACATGTATCAAGGTAAAGGGAGGTGGGGTTTCACTTGCAGAAGTGCCAGCTTTGACTTGGCTAGTCCTGAACTACGAGTACCAGACTTGAGGTAAGAAGCGTACACGAGTCCACTACTTTCTCCAACCAATTACACCACTATGGTGCCTTCCTCGACTTCCCCACGAGAAAGCACGCCATAGCACTCACACTTATCTTGGTGTGTTTTAGAAGTATCCAGTTCAAGTTATCTAATAATCAAGCTAAGCTTTCCAAGCAGTCCATAACCGCGGACGCGGCTATTCGAATAGTTTTGTTAACCCTGCAGGGGTGTACCGCTACACACACATGATCATCATTTACCGCCTTTGATCTCGACACCATTCAAGGGGTGCCAGCGAGGATGCTCACCACAACTGTTACCTCATAGCCTATCTAGTCCAAGAAAGCCGCCTACCTGGGTTGGCTACCACTATCGTGAACCCGGCCGGTTTACCGAAGTGGACCCAAGTGATGTGTGCGTGGTGCATAAGCCGGTCTCGGGTGAGCCGTTCTCTCACTTAGAAGCCAGGCCACAGACCTACCAGAACTCCGAACTATTGCGACATCTGGACATCGAAAGGGATGAGTTAGTAAGCTGAGAGGGGTCAGTGAGCCCAATGTGTGGTTTTACTCTTCATCTTGGATCACCACACAAGAACTCGGACTTAGGGCGGTGTTCAACGAGACAACCCACCGTGTACTCCTACACAGCCTCTCATCGTTCACCTTGTATTAGGGTAGATTCACCAACACCTTTCCACCAACATCAACATGATCACTACCATCCCGACTCACATAACAGTAACATCATGGTATCACTCTAAGCATGCAATAAGCAGTAACAATTTCAGGGGCCACATGATATCAATCAACTCCTACATTTGCTAGGATTGTGGTTTGCTTACTACTGTGACAAAATGATAGGTCATGCAAAGGAATGGGTTCATCTATGCGGTAGAAACGCATCATGGTAATCATCCTAAACAATGCATAAGCGAGACATGAGAGGGAAGTGGGATTTTATCGACATGATCAATGGGGGTTTGCTTGCCTTGCTGACGAGGTTCGGGTTCGGGGTCTTCGACGAAGGGGGCAGCCTCCTGTTCCGGTTCCACCTCTACTCGACAAACAACAAACCATGTAGCAAAGTAAATACAATGCACAATCACATGATGGAAGGTTGAAACTTGATGTATATGCTTTGATGTGTGAAGCAATTCCATTTAAATGGAGTATATTGCAAATTGAATTGCAAATTCAAACTCCAATTTGAATTCAATTTAGTCAAGTTGCAAATGACATTGTTTGATCAAGTTTAAACATTTTGAAAAGTGTATGATATGCCTCTGATGTGTAAATGAAATGTAGCATGTTGCCATGGTTCAAGTTGCAAAAGTATTTGAATTGAAATTGATTTAATTCCATTTAAATCAAATAGAAAATGCTACTGATCTCATTTTAAATTCAACTCAAACATAGTTGAAAGTTGGAAATTTGGATAGCTTATTTTCTCCTGAATTTTCTATGAATTTCCAAAGTTTCAGCCTTTTTCTCGATTTTCTGTAATTTATAAAATCATTTATTCGAATTACTGCGTCGGGCTTGCGCAAGGATGACGTCAGGGGGGGTCTGACTGGTGGGGTCCAGTGGTCAGTGACACAGAGCTTAATCCCTCTGTTTAAATTAAACATAGGGGGTTTAGGGCCTGGGGGCCCCACTTGTCATTGACCTGGGGTCAACTAACAGGGGGTTTAGCCCCCTAATGATGCCCACGTCATCAAGCCACCGGCGGCTAGACGCCGGTGACATCCCGACGCGGCGGCGACACACTGGGCGGAGACTCCGACGTCCAAATGAAGTGCTGCGACCACCAGACGACTCCTCTTGGTCGCGCGCTTCACCTCGAGCATCTCAGCGTCACCGGGGGCACCGGAACGTCGCCGGCGTCAAGACCTAGCGGCGGCCGTGGCTCGGGCTCGAGGCAAAGCTCGCTGCGGTGCTTTACTTGAGCCGGTGATGCACGCAAACGACGCAGAGGAGCATGGCGAAGAAGATGGACATGCGCTCGAGCTCAAAAGCGTCATGGTTGCACGGCGAGGAACATCCCGGCGGCGAGAAGCTCCGGCTTCCATGGCAAAAGGTGCCAGGGTGCGAGGGTTGGCCTGTGCGATTGCTAGGGTGAACCAGAAGCTCACCATGAGTGAAACTGAGGCGGTGGCGTGGTCGGAGGAGCTCCACAGTGGCCGGAATTGAAGACGACGCGCGGCGGCTCCGGAGAGAAGAAAGCTTCGATTGCGGCGGCTCCAGTGGCTCCTAGGTCACCATCTTCGAGCTCTTGGCGTGAACGACGACGTAGCGCGAGGGGGACACGGTCTCCGGGCTTCTCTCCGGCGTTGGCTGCGGTTTCTCACGGCGGCGAACGGCAGATGCTCTCGGGGAAGAAGGGGGAAACACGTATGGAGCTCGAGAGGAAGCGGCAATGGGGGGAAAGTGAGAGAGGGCGAGGCGTGCGTCTCCGTGGCGCACTTTGGTGAGATGGGGAGGCCTGGAACCCCGTGGGCGTCGCGGTGGCGTCCACGGCGTCGGCGCCTCGCCACCGAGCTGCTTGGGCGCGCGGGGAGGAAGACAACAGAAGACTTCGGGTGGGCTGGGATAGGTAAGTGGGCCAACAGGCCAGAAGCCAGGTAAGTTCTTTTTCCCTTTTCTGTTTCTTTTTCTTTTCTGTGATTTGTTTTGTCATAGCTAAATAATTAGCTAGACAATTTTATAAATGCTCAAATCTTTTATATGGCATTACATGACCAGTAGCTAGTCATATCCAGAGTTTGAACATTTTTGAAATTCAAAATATTTGAATTCAAATTCAAATAGGGGTTTTTGATTAATTCCAAGGCACTGTTTGAATATTTGAAAAATCCATGAGCATGGGGTTGGTCCCACATCACTTGATATGTGATCACACTCATTTATAAGACTTTTCAAAAATCTAACATGAATTTTTGGAGAAGATTTTTATCTGGCCTTTTGAATTAATTCATCTGGGGGGGGTTCCTTCTCCCATTTTGCTTTTGAATTTGATTTCAAAGATTTCTTTTGAAAATTTTAATATGATGCAAGTGACTTGCTAACCCTAGCACATTACCTAACAGAGGGTTCTGACACTCCCTCCCCTCTGCCTATATATAGATGGGCAGGGTGCACATATTTAACACACAGAAATTCGTGAGAAATTAAATATTACTCTGAATTGAGATCGGTTTTCTCCGGTCTTCTCCCCTCCGTTGTCTCTTTCACGGTGGGCTCCCTAGTGTGAGCCTATAGTGGAATTAAGGCTTCTCTGCTAGAATCGGAGGCTGTCGTGCTGCCGAAGCTCCGTCCGGAGGTCTGCTTCTGCCACCTTCGCTGGATCGGAGAACGGAGGTCGTCATCGAGTCTCGTACGTGTGCGAGTACTACGAGGTGCTACACGTGTGGCACTACACCCATCCGGGTGCTCAACACAGCCAGGGGGCTGTGAAACTTGATCAGCTACATCAACCACGTTTGCGGGAACGTTTCCCGCGCAATGGACTACACCCCGAGGTATGTTACTTCCGCAATATTTTCCGTTACGGTAATACGGCTAGCTAGATCTTGGGTTATGGGAACGCTAGTTAGAAAAATTTGTGTTTTCTGCTGCGAACCCCAACAGTGGTATCATGAGCTAGGTCTATGCTTAGTATTACTGTACGGATAGAACACATCGGGGATGTGGGCGTTGATTGTATGATTGTTACCCTCCCACGTGTACTTGTTCACATCTGCGGCATTGTTTGATGAAGCGTCCCCCGACCGACCTTACGCGTACGCTTACGCGAGACTGGTTCCACGCTTGACATACGGCTTGTACCGTATAAAGTGGCTAGGGGGGTGTCTGTCTCTCTACTTTAGCGGATGTGGCATTTGCAACGAAGGGCCCCGTATGGGGTGTAATAGAGACAATCGTATGGTTGACGTTGTGGTTGACTCGTAGGTTAAAACTTGTTTAACTATGAAAGCCCTAGCAGCCACGTAAAACTTGCAATATACAACTAGATCGTCTAAACTTTGTATTGCTAAGTGGGGGCTATCATTCGTTTGTTTGTGATGTAGCGATAGCTTTGCTATGTGTTACTAGTAAGTAGTAATCGTCATCATAAAACAAACTAAAATGGAGACACTGTAGACTTAGTGTTGCCATAGCTCAGACATCTTAAAACTTGCTAGTATAGGATACACGATGGTAGCATATGATAAGATGATCCCTTAACAAAGCCAAACACAAGTATTCTACCGAAGTGTGCACCGCCTGGAAGTTTCTCCCATATGGCTTGATGCTCCGTACATACCGGAGTTGTCCTACATATTAAATGGAGTTCGCATGAGGTTGGGTTCGGCAAGCCTGGCATATGCAGATATGGCCTTGCTGAGAAGCATATAACATGGAGGTTAATTTGGCGAGCCTAGCATATGCAGATATGGCCTCGGAATACTAGAGATCGAAAGGTCGAGCATGAGTCACAGTACATATAAGATAATATGATCGCACAAGTTGTTGTCTACCTTTGAAAATGACCCGTCGGCTGTGTGATATTCGAGGTCGGGCAGTAAATCTAGATCATGTAATCACTAAAACTTCCTAGGGATGAATTGTTTTAGTGCGAGCTCATTTATAATATGATTATATGAACTCATTGTTGTGAACTAGTCTTGATTGTGTTCCTTGCAATTATGTTTGTAGAAAATAAATGCACTAGAGCAACGTGAACTATCTTTCTTCATGGAAGGTGAAAGACTTAGAGAAAATGGGTCAAACTTTGCTGATTGGTACTCACGCCTTAGGACGTCGCTCAAAAGAGAAGACATCTTTTTTACAATAGAAGTGCATGTGGAAGAACATCAGGACGATCATGTTGGCGATCAAGGGATACTTGATCATTATGCTCGCCGACAGAAATGCTCCGTAGTCAAGAATGTCATGATCTTCAGCATGTCAGAGGTTTTGGGTATACAGTTTCAGGACACTGGCTCATATGACATGATGGAAACGCTAAATACAATGTTCGTGCGTGAGTTCAGAATTGCCAGATTTGAGTTAGAAAGCAAGTTTCTATCTACAAAGATGGAAGAACACACAAGCCTTGGTGATCACTTGGACAAAATGCATGAGATGTACCTAACCCTTGTGGAGGACTATGAATATTGGACAATGAACGAAAGCACCACAGAAGAGTTTGCAATAAATACGTTATTGCACTCACTCCCTCCGAGTTATGGTGATCATGTTCATAGCTATGTCGGAAGAGGAGCTAAAATTAGTCTCCAGAACTTCATGACTGATCTCTTGGCCGCGGACATTGCTACTATCGAGGATGCAGAAGTCGTGGATGGAGAAGGTATATACTTGATATACTTTATAAATGTGTAATCCCTTATACAACATTTGCAGTAAATGAGTATCTGATACTTATTCTGTTTTATGAAAACAGGACCTGCCGTTGCATGGATGGGAAGAGGTGAAATCGAGGATTGATGGATATCAAGTCAGTTGATGTCCAGCATGGATTCCGCCGAGACATCTATCATAGGAGATACTTAGAGTATTAGGTAAATCTTATGTAATCATTATAGTATGAACACTTAGTTGTGTGTCTTGCATCTCGCGAGACGAAGTTATTCATGTAATGAGACAAGTCAGTTGTTCCATCTTTATGAATAAGAGTGTTCTTATACTTTGATAACGTCTTGATTTATGATATGATAGAAAGCATTTATAATACTGCTATTATTGTCAAGAAATATTCAATGTTTAATGATAAAGTTGTCTTGATTATAACAAGTCAAAGATTTGATTGCATGAGGTGACTTCATAACTGATGAATTCATTAAATGTATGATCTATTAACTTGTGAGTTCATTATCGAATGAAAATCATAACTTGATTGCATGAGATGGATTAGATACACGATCTATGAACCTTTGCAATAAATATAACCATGACAAGGTTCTAGCAAGTAGAACTTGTGCCAATCATTATACATAAATGATGTACTAAATGGGCACGTAAGTTATCATTAAAGACTTCATATGATTAATTGAAAGTTGTATTCAATTGAGATCATAAAACTGAGATTCAGGAATCACAGTGAGAAGTGAGAATACAAGGATACATATCACTACGCTACGATCCGAAGTGATAAGTATTGATATTGACATAATGGGAGACTTGTGGAAGTTGTACCACAAACTACGATGGAAGTTGAAAGTGCTAGACTACTTGAACCATTCGTAGTCATACTAAACCGTAGTATGGTCTAAACGTTCTTTCCCCTAGCACTATAGTTATTGTCGAATAAGGTTGTTTAATTCATTAAGTTAAAACACCCACTTCATGAATAGGAGACCATCCTGAATCTAACGAGACATGATAGCTCCATAACTGATGGTGTTATAAGGTTTCTTAAAAGAAAGAATTTCTTTGTAATAAAACTACAAGCAATTGAAATTACATATTCTCCCCGAATAGCAAAATGTGTGTTGCTTGATTGGTAATGCGAGAAGAAGTCTCACGACACGGATCCAATGGGAGATAATGGAAACTTTGACCAGGGTATTGGACCTTGCCTTCAGAATATCAGAGTATTGCAACGGAAGCATGTTCCGCTGTAATGACGCTATATAAGGAAGGATATGCCAAAGATGATTGATCTTGGTATATGAGTTGAAGCCATTGTTGAATTTACAAGGTTGTAATGAATACGTTCTGTACAGAACAATAATCATGAGTCTTCTTAATAAAACAATAGGGAATAACATTGCTTGAAACACAAAGGAATGATGGTAGCCTAGAACACGAGGAGAAATGAAATAATATTGAGTTACATATAGGATGGCTCACGTCCCGTGAAATAAATCGGTTATTTCATATTCTCGACAAACTGGAGAGTTATTGAGAATAATGTAATGGGCATAAGGCATTATTTGGTTATGACCAAAGTTCAATGGTGATTGACTACGGAAACGTAGGAATGCTTTAATCAATAAAATATTTCATTTACACTACGATGGACCATAGCCTGAAATTGCATCTCAGTAAAATTTGGGATTTGAAAGAGAATTGCAATGGGCATGACGAAGGTTATTTCGTTAAAAGGATGGACTATAGTACCTCAAGACAGGAACCCTCAACCTTGATTTGGTCAAGTGATTTTGTGATGACCAAAATATTGAGTGGGCCTGCAGTTTCATGAAACTGAGTGGGAGCTTTGAAGACTTCCCGGAAACTTGGAATGCAGAGGGAATTTTCTGAGTGGGAGCTTTAGAAGCATTGTCATTATGTGAGACATAGTGAACAATAAAATGACTTGATGAAAGCTGAAATATATGAGTATATGATGGATATATTTGAGTGGGAGCATGATCATTATCTCAAACATATGTGCATTGATATTTGTGAAGAATGATCTCATATGTATATATATGGATATGCATTGATTGTGTATATAGAGAACCGTCTTATATACATATGTGCATTATGATATATATAGAGCATAAGGCAAATAAAATACAAGATTGCAAGAATCTTCTTTTATGTGAAATACCAACACATTACACGTTGAAATCTATATGAGTAGATTAAGATACGGATAATGAAACGAAGTGAAGGTTGGAATAATCTTCTAGACAAGAAACAGGTTCTTGTGGTTAGAAATTATATAATGGATGAAATCCAAATATCACAAGCAATGTCTTGATGTAAGAATAGAGATGTACCATGTACTTGACATGTGATCTTATATGTTCTTCACATATGATTCTACCATATACCATGCATTGTGAATCCAACAACGGAATGACTCAAAAGTTCTTGGAAGAAGAACAGATTCCGATGTGCTTTAGGAGTAAAACACAGAATCTGAATAAAGTCCATGCATTCAGTATATGAGGAATACTGAGGACTAATCTCTAAAATATAGAAAGGATAATAGACTTGAATGCAATGCAAGATTACAATTGCAAGCCATATTATGGGTCTATATGGAATTAGAGACATCACCAAGGACATGAAAGAAATGTGAGCAAAATTCGTGGCACTACAAACATAATACTACTTAAGAAAGTAGACATATGGATAAAAGTTTAGCGTTAGAAGTATTGGACTTCTGGTTGAGTGTATTTCCCAGTATATATGACTAAGGATGAGTCTTTTAAAGACTGAACCAAGAGATCATTGGAGGATACTGTGAAATAATAGTCTCACTCTCCCGCGAAACTTATATCCAACCATTATATGATAATGAGTGGTATGTCAAAAGAGCTTTTGACCTGTACCAGTTGCAAAGGAAACATACGAATCTGAATTGGTGCTGTTCGTTGACGAACCCTCTTCCATGAGCATGCATGATCAATGAACACTTATGTGATAAGATGATTATGATCGGAAAAATGCGGCTAGATTATTAGCACTCTAGTGCAAGTGGGAGACTGTTGGATATATGCTCTAGAGGCAAATAATATATGATTATTCCAATATATCTAATCAAGTTCATAACCAGTTTCATACCGTACTAGAACTGTATCAGTGAAACAATGATACATGTGTGGTATAGAAACCCCCAGAGTTCCTAGTTAGCCTCTACATCGACAACTAGTTCATGGTCAACATGATGATCGTGGTTTCGCGATCATGGACAATTAAGTCTCTTGACTATGAGGTCACCTCAGTGGTTAAGTGACGTGATGAACATTACCCAAAGTAAGCATTACAACATGATCAAATCTTTTGAAGGTTCAGTGTTGTAATTACAGAACATGGTAGACCGTTCCTTTGACTGTGAGTACGTGCATAATTGCTATCTTCCCGGATGCTTTGACTTACATCCCACCACCTGACTGAAATATGCGGGTCATAACGGTTGTATCTTGGGTATTCCGTGGACATATGTTGAGGAGTATTGTTACAAGAGCGGGATTTGTCAATCCATATAATGGATAGATACTCGGGGCCCACTCAGTGAGATTCCATCCATAAAGCTGCAGCGTGTGACTAGGTCACGGGGATGAATATCACGGGAACGAGTGAATGAGGATTAGTTCAGAACGAGGTTGAACCAGACATAGGATGTCATTGATCGAATATCGGAACAATCCAATATCGCTGACAAAGGGAATGCTATACGGCGTGAGGTCCAATCGGTGTTTGATATCCGGAATGCATAGGGGTCATTATGGGCATCCAGGTCCCGCTGATGATCATTGACCGTAGCCTCATCTCGGTCATGACTGGAGTGTTCTCGGACCGTAGGGTAACACACTTAAGGGCTCGATGAAATCGGAGACCTTTTCGGAACCATCGGAGTAACCAGAGAATAAAGGAAATAATATCGGAGAAGTACCGTGTTGAACCGAAACAAGTTCGGAGTGAACCGGAAGGTGTTCCGGAGCACCGGGAGATGGAATATTATGTTTTAGTTATTAATTAATTGAATTAATAATAAAAATAATTTTATTTCTAATTCATATGTGCAATGGGCCTTAGTGGAGAAAAAGGCCCATTAGGGGAAATAAAAGGGAAAAAGAAAAAAGAAAAGAGGGGGGAGGCGCCATGGGCCCTAGGGCCCATGAGGGGTGCGGCCCCTCCCCCCCCTTGGCCGGCCACCCCCTTAGCAAAGGGACTTTAGTCCCACATTGCTAAGGGAGAGGGGTTAACTCCCTCCCCTCTGCCTATATATAGATGGGCAGGGTGCACATATTTAACACACAGAAATTCGTGAGAAATTAAATATTACTCCGAATTGAGATCGGTTTTCTCCGATCTTCTCCCCTCCCTTGTCTCTTTCACGGTGGGCTCCCTAGTGTGAGCCTATAGTGGAATTGAGGCTTCTCTGCTAGAATCGGAGGCCGTCGTGCTGTCGAAGCTCCGTTCGGAGGTCTGCTTCCGCCACCTTCGCTGGATCGGAGAACGGAGGTCATCATCGAGTCTCGTACGTGTGCGAGTACTACGAGGTGCTACACGTGTGGCACTACACCCATCCGGGTGCTCAACACTGCCAGGGGGCTGTGAAACTTGATCGGCTACATCAACCACGTTTGCGGGAACATTTCCCGCGCAACGGACTTCACCCCGAGGTATGTTACTTCCGCAATGTTTTCCGTTACGGTAATACGACTAGCTAGATCTTGGGTTATGGGAACGCTAGTTAGAAAAATTTGTGTTTTCTGCTGCGAACCCCAACAATGCCCATGTGCACCCCCAATAAATATTCAAGGAGACTCAAGCGTCTAAGCTTGGGGATGCCCCCGTGCATCCCCTTATTCATCAACAATTATTAGTTCGTCTCTCGTTGCACTATATTTTTATCACTTCATGCGTTATGTGCTATTCTTGGAGCGTCTCGCTCTTAGGTTTTGTTTTTATTTTCTTTTGCTTTGTTTGCTGTAGTAACAAGTTAGATCCTAGCTTACTTTCTTTTGTGTTGGAGAGTTACACGCTCTGCTTGAACTAGAACTCCTCATAGGATTTGCTTGCTTATTCTTTTAGCTGTGAGTTTATCTTTTCTTTTCTTAGCTACTGCTCTGTTTAGTTGTAGTGCTTTAGTTTTTCTAGAGCTTTTATGTTATTTTTGGGTGAACTTTTTATAGGTTGCATGTTTTATCTTGTTAGAGAGTTTTCCTGTTGCACTGAGTTTTGTGTCTTGACTAGAAGTAGGTAGTTGAAGTTGCTTTTCTCTTTGTAGTAGCAACTTGCAATAGTTTTGAGGTATTGACTAGAGTAATGTTTGAACTTTTGGTGTCAAGAGCTTGAGCTTATTAGTGATAGATGTCGTATTTTTGGCAATCCGTGTGTTTTTCGAAAACCAAAAACCCCCGTTGAGAACTCTAGCTACTAGATGGATCACTAACCTCTGGAGGGTTCGAATATTAGAGTACACTCACGTACCATGAGTCGAGGATGCGCAAGGATAACCAAACCCCCATACACTCCTCCTCGGGGTACTTGTCTCTTTGTGAACCTCCTGATTATATTGAGAGTTACCGATAATAAGTGCATGAGTTCTTCGGACTAATGTGAGTATTCGAAAGTTGACACTTCCACCCACCTATACTTTTTCTAGCCTCTTCGGTACCATGCATTGCCCTTTCTCACCTCGAGAGTTGGCGCATACTTCGCCGGTGCATCCAAACCCTTGGCACGATACGCTCTGTCATCATAAACCTCCTTATATCTTTCCTCAAAACAGCCACCATACCTACCTACAAGGCATTTCCATAGCCTTTCCGAGATACATTGCCATGCAACGTCCATCTTCTCATGACTTGATCCTCATGTCATACCTTTGCATCATGATAGTTATATCTTCTTTATGTGAGTACCTTTGTAAAGTGTGAAAGATCTCCTATATTCTTGTAAAATATAGAGTGTTTCCCCTAAGTGAGGAAAAGATCCCAAAGAGGACAAAATCGAAAGATCCTAAAGAGGAAAAATGAGAGTTAAATAGAAAGAGCCATTGAGGCCACCAAAAAAATAGAAAAAATAGAAAAACAGAAAAAGAAAAATAAAAAGAGAGAAGGGGGCACACTACTATTCCTTTTGAGAGATCCACACTAGTACTTCATCCTCTATCCCCTGTACTCCATAGAGATCATCATCATGCATATAGCTATGTGGGGACCTTCACACTATAGAACTTGGCTTGTATATTCCAATGATGAGCCTCCTCAAACGAGCTCTAGGTCATCTTGAGCAAGCAAGTTAGATGCACCCCCACTAGTTCCGTTGGAGAGATTTTAGCTCACATGTGCATCCGTTGTGTGGCAATCCCTACTCCTCACATCATATCTATCATATGGCCTTCTCTCGCCTATGATTGTCCTCATTGATGTGAGCCATTCACACCTTTTTGTCTTCCTCCTCCACCTTCTTTCTGTTTCACCTTTTAGGTGTCAACTTTCCTGCTCACGCTCATCCATTGCCTGAGTGCTCAAAATATGGAAACGGAGTGGATCAGTTTGACTTGTACCTGAATAGTGGTCTGGGGACGAGTCAAGATAAGAATCCAAAGGAGACTAAGTGTGAAACTTTAGTAGATAGTTGTTCTCAACAACCTTTTTTCTCTCTTTTTCCCTATCCACTGCTTGCACGCAAACACCATCTGGAGACATTCGAGTCACAGACATCGAGTGGATCTGATGGATTATGAGACAATGTTTAGATTGTGATGAGTAATATATTTGGTTCTTCTCTTTTATATTTTGTTCTTGAGTAAATTCTTGCATGTTCTCCTTTGCTGTATTTTACTTTGGCCAAGTGATTTGTTGCAACTCCAAGAGGGAGCGTTATGCTTGATTGTGGGTTCAGCCCCTTGATGTCTAGCTTGAGTGACAGAAACATGAGACTAGGGGATGTGCTGTTGCCACCAGGGATAACACAACGGTGCTTGTATCCGCGGATGCAAGGATTGTTTACTATATGCAAAGTTCTTTTAATGCAGTTGTCTGTTGCTTTGGATTTACACTTTGGGTGGGATTCGCAACATAATACCAGCGAGATGTTCTGGATAGATATCTCAAGGTGGATGATTCGTAGTAGATGCAGATGGATTTCGGTCTACTTACCTTGGCGTACTGCCCATTGATTTTGAGCCCTTCCTTTCTTTGCAGCATAGTTAGCAATGCGGTGCCTTCATAATCCTGTCAATTGCCCAACAGTGATTTGTTTACCTCGCTCGCACTTTTATCGTCTTTTGGGAGAGAGACATCACTAGTGAAAATCACGGGACCCCGGTCCATCTTCATATCACTGTTTACATCCTTAGTTTACTTTTCAGTTGCTATCACTATCATTATCTCTTGCGTTAATCCTTTGTAAACAGCAAGGCCGGAGGAATTGACAACTCCTCTGTACTCGTTGGGAGCAAAGTTATCTGTATCTGTGTGAAGGTCCACGTCAAGCGCCGTGACACCTTCTTGTATCTCTTGGAGTCCTACTGGTTCGATAACCTTGGTATCTTCACCGAGGGAAATTTGCTGCTACGCTACATCTCACCTTCCACTTGGGGTAACCAATGAGGAGTGAGAGATCCTCACCGTATCACATGCGTGAAAGAATCTTGATGGACGGCGGGGACGCGGCTCTCGCGGAGGGGTACATCAGAGACTTCATGCTAGAGAACGCCGGCAAGGATTCATTTCTTATGACCTACTCTCCCAAATAAGTCATTCGCTCGCTGCCGTAGCATATATGATTTCTTAGATTTCCATTGTCCTCTTCCAACATTCCTTTTGGATTGTTTTAGTTATGAAGTGAGGATCAAGACTGCGTGCTCATCTGCTTTTCACCGCAACACTCGCATGTTGTGTATTTAGACTCG
Source organism: Bromus sterilis (assembly GCA_950022295.1). Lineage (NCBI taxonomy): Eukaryota > Viridiplantae > Streptophyta > Magnoliopsida > Poales > Poaceae > Bromus > Bromus sterilis. Next base: position 335,498,838 of record OX465596.1, on the reverse strand, counting down.
GGGAGTGTGAAGAAGAAAGATTGCAAGTATATCATGAGAGTTTTGGATGATGCTCTCACCAGCTACATAAATGCCGGAGGTAAGATCGTGAATCACAAGTTCAGGAAGAATCAGCCTGGCGTGAGCGTGTTCAACCATGTAACGCAAATCCCGTGCGTCAAGCAGCCGGCTAGCAGTGTGAGGGATGCGTCCTCCATCACATGAGGGAGATTGTACAGGAACAACGCAACCTTACGCTGCCATGACGAAAGAAGGATGCTGCCCATTCCCCGAGCCGAGTCAGAACAATTGAATGTACTCTTTGTGTAATTTGGATGTAATTTGGATGTACTCTTTGTGTAGTAGATGGTAGTGTCAAATACTCTTGGTGCTCTTTGTATATAAAGGTCACTGCATATGCATTTTTATTCATATGTGCATGCTCCTAGCCATTGATCGACTTGCTTTATGTTGTTGATAAGAATAGATGCTATATTGCGTTGTTGTCCTTTGCTATGAATTCATATGGATGTGACCTCTAAATCTTTGTTTTGTGCAGGTTGAAGAGCAAACAAGAGATGATGAAGAAAGTAGCTTTCTGTTTTCAATAATTGTTGGGCTCATTGTAATATTGTGATGGATGTAATCTTGTGAATCTTGTTGGCCTCTAGACCTTAGACGATGATGGATGTAATCTTGTAAATCTTTGTAATAAGAATTATAATGCAATTCTTTTGTATCAATAATTGTTGGGCTCATTGTAATATTGTCTTTTGAATTTTTGTAATATGATAAAAATCTCTTTAATGTTTGTAATTTTGTACTGTTTTATTCTTTTCTGTAATTCTTTTGTTTTTTGTAACCCATTCAGTGGCGCATTATGTCTGGCTTTAGTGGCGCAGTAGGAATGTGCCACCCCTAAGGACCCTTAGGCGTGGCGCATTTCAGAATGCGCCACCCATTTATAGGTGGCGCATTCTGAAATGCGCCACGCCTAAGGGCCTTAGGGGTGGCGCATCCAGAATGCGCCACCTCTAAGCCCTTATTAGTGGCTTGCCTTTAGTGGCGTATCCCTAATGCGCCACTAAAGCCCTAAAAAGGACACCACTAAAAGGGTATTCCCTAGTAGTGCATGGGAGAAGTCTAGTTGCTAGTAGTCATATAATGTTGAAGTAATATGTGTTGTTTGATATTTAAGTTGTGTTGTTATTTTCCTAGTGGTGTTGTGTGAGTCGAACACTCAACACTTCGCCTTATTAATGTTGGGGATCGGCGCAGAAAACAAAAAATTTCCTACCTACGAGTCCCGAACCCAAGATCTATGCTATGCTGATGTATGTAACGGAAGGAATCGGTGTTCATACCTTTGAAGACCGAAAGAGGGAAACGTTCCTCGAACGTGGTTGGCCTAGACTCTGATCCTACGACCTCCCTGTCGTGTTGAAGAACCTCCGACGATGAAGTAGCACCACACGTGTAGTGCCTCGCGGGATTACACACGTACGGTGCAACTGACGTCCCTCCGGGCTCTGAACCAAAAGAGCAGCGGAAAGAAGATTGATCCGGATCCCAGTTCCGGCAGCGCGACGACGTCCGGATGATGGTGAAACCCCCAACCAGGTGCAAACTCCAAACCAGGGGAGTCCGCTCTAGGTCAGAGAAAGAGAGAGAGAGAAACTCAATGTTGTGTTGAAAAAGGCACCCCACCCCTCCTTATATAGGCCAAGGAGGGGCTCCACCCCTCCCCTTCCCCCATGTGGGACTAAACCCCCAAGGGGGGAGTGGTGCGGCTAGGAGGGGGGATGGGCCCCTCCCTTGGCGCCAAGCCTAAGGGGGGAGGCTCCCCTTCCCCTCATGGGCCTTTTAAGGCCCAAATACCTTTTCACCTTTTTAATTAATTATTTAAATCATTTTTAATATTTAATTCTGTCAATTAAATAATAAAACATATTTAAACATTAATATATATTATTTTGAACCTTTCAAAATATCCGGAACAGCTTCCGGCACCTCTGACATAACATGTTTACTCGTCTGTGAATATTACATCTCTTGTGACCTAGTCACTTGCTTGCAAGCTATTGATGCAACACCACCGAGTGGGCCCAGAGTACCTATCCGTCACTCGGATTGACAAATCCCGCTCTGATCTATTTCATACTCCTCAACATATCTACTTCGTAATACCCAAGATACACCTTTTCAGTTACCATGTTTCAGTGTAACGGTTTATGCACTCAAAGCATCCTAATAGATAGCAATTATGTATGATCATCACGGTCTAAGGGTTCAGTCACTATGTTATTAAGTCATCGCAATGCTAAACTTATGTCACTTGATCACACTGCAATGCTTAAGGTGTGTGTGTGTCCATCACATCATTCTCCTAATGATATGACCTCATTGTCAATAGACTATTATGTTCTCATGATCAAGAAACCTTGATCATCAATTGCCCAATGAGCCAGTATGCCTGAGTTTAACTAGGGACCAGGTTGTTATATATCACACGTGTATTAATGTTTCCGCTTAATACAGTTCTAGCACAATATATAACGTATTATGAACAAACAGATATGTGACAAATATCTTTATTAATTTGCCTCTAGGGCACATATCCAACAGTCTCCCACTTGCACTAGAGTACAAATTACACTAGTTTACATCAGGTATGTATCTAAAACCAATAGTCTCTCAGTGTTGTTCAAACTTGGCTTGTGGAAGAGGTTTAGTCATTGGGTCTGACGGATTCAGATCCGTATGTATTTAGCAAATCCTAGTATGACCATCCTTGACGTAGTCCCGCGTCACATGGAAACGCCGAAGAATATGCTTGGCTGTAGAGTGAGTCCTCGGCTCCCTTGCGTTAGCAATGGCACCCGTATTGTCGCAATAAATGCTAACAGGGTCAGTGCAACTAGGTAATACGCCAAGCTCGATGACGAACTTCTTCAACCAATGCGCTTCATTTGACGCTTCGCAAGGGGCAATATACTCCGACTCCATCGTAGATTGGACGACGACTGACTTCTTGCCACTCCTCCAGCTAATCGCACCACCATTGAACATAAACACGTATCCCGTCTGGGATTTTGAGTCATCGGGATCAGTACCAAGACTGGCATCGACGTAACCTGTTACGGCGAGCTCTTCTTCACATCCTCCATAGACAAGAACCAGATCCTTAGTTCTTCGTAAGTACTTAAGGACGTTCTTCACTGCAATCCAATGATCCATTCCAGGATTACTTTGGAAACCATTAGTCAGACTAACCGCCAGGGCCACATCTGGTCGAGTACACAACATAGCATACATGATAGAACCTATGGCTGAGGCATAGGGGTTTGAGGACATTTCCTCCCTTTCTTTTGCTGTTGCTGGGCATTTAGTCACACTCAATTTACTTTCTTTCATAACGGTCAAGAGGCCTCTCTTGGCATTATCCATATTGAACCTCTTCAATATCTTCTCAAGGTAAGTTCTCTCACTTAGTGCTAATAGGCGTCTTGATCTATCTCTATAGATTTTAATGCCTAATATGTATGCAGCTTCACCTAGGTCCTTCATGGAAAATTGTCCATTCAAATATTCCTTTACCCCCTCTAGAAATTTCACATCATTCCCTATCAATAATATGTCATCCACATATAGTACTAGGAATGCCACAGAGCTCCCACTCGCTTTCTTATAAACACATAATTCTTCTTCATTTTGGACAAATCCAAAAGCTTTGATCACCTCATCAAAACGAAGATTCCAGCTCCGAGATGCTTGCTTCAACCCATAAATGGACCGTTGAAGTTTGCATACCTTACCAACGTCCTTAGGATCAATAAACCTTCCGGTTGTACCATATACATCTCTTCCTCAATGTTGCCATTTAGGAATGCGGTTTTCACATCCATCTGCCATATTTCATAATCGTAATAGGCAGCAATTGCTAGCAATATCCAGATAGACTTTAGCATCGCTACAAGAGAGAAAGTCTCTTCGTAGTAAACTCCTTGAATTTGTCGGGAACCTTTTGCGACAAGTCGAGCTTTATAGACAGATACGTTTCCGTCTGCGTCAGCCTTTTTCTTGAATATCCACTTATTCTCGACGGCCTTTCGGTCCACGGGAATATCCACCAAAGTCCATACTTTGTTGGCATACATGGAGTCTATCTCGGATTTCATGGCTTCCAGCCATTTCTCGGACTCGGGTCCCTCCATTGCTTCTTTGTAGTTCGCAGGTTCGTCAGGTTCATTTAACATGACTGCATTGACAAGTTGCCCATAAAACTGAGTTTTTACTCGGGCTCTTGATGACCCGCGGGGTACAATAGGATCCCCTTCATCTTGATCATGATCATCATGTATGTCACGATCGTTATGAATATCATGATGACCGTTCTCTTCAGCTCCCACTACGGAAGATGGTTCCGAAACAACTTCCATTGCCATTTCTTCCACTTGGAGTGATTGGTCAATCATCTTGTTGAGGTCTATTTTCCTCCCACTCAATTCTTTCGAAAGGAACTCTTTCTCAAGAAAGCATCCAGTCTTGGCGACAAACGTTTTGCCCTCAGACTGGTTGTAGAAGGTGTATCCAACGGTTTCCCTTGGATATCCCACAAAGATGCACTTCTCCGCTTTTGATTCGAGTTTGTCAGGCTGAAGTTTCCTAACATAAGCCTCACAACCCCAAATCTTCAAGTGAGACAACTTTGGTTTCTTGCCATGCCATTCCTCAAATGGTGTTGTCTTTACGGATTTGGATGGTGCCCTATTAAGAATGTAAGCGACAGTTTCTAATGCATACCCCCAGAATGACACAGGTAAGTCGGTATGAGACATCATCGATCATACGCTATCCAATAGAGTTCGATTACGTCGCTCAAAACACCGTTACGTTGAGGTGTTCCTGCCGGCGTAAGTTGTGGTACGATGCCACAAGTCTTAAGATGATCGCCAAACTCGTGACTTAAATACTCGCGTCCTCGATCGGATCGAAGGTGATTGATTTTCTTCCCGAGTTGATTCTCGACCTCACTCTGAAATTCCTTGAACCTTTCAAAGGTTTCAGACTTATGTTTCATTAAGTAGATATACCCATATCTGCTTAAGTCAGCTGTGAAGGTCACGAAGTAACGAAGATCATTGCGTGTGGGGACGTTCATAGGTCCACATACATCTGAATGTATGATCCCTAACAAGTCTTCCGAACGCTCCATTGTTCCATTGAATGGAGTCCTTGTCATCTTGCCCATAAGGCATGGTTCACATGTGTCAAGGGATCCAAAATCCAATGACTCCAGAAGTCCATCATCATGAAGCTTCTTCATGCGCTTTTCACCAATATGACCAAGTCGACAATGCCACATCGTCATGTGTTCTTCGCCACTAGGTTTTAATCTTTTGGCCTCTACGTTATCAATATGAAGTATATCACAATCGAGATTAAGAATGAATAAGCCATTTTTCTCCGGTGCGTGAACATAAAACACATCATCCTTATAAATCGCACAACCAATTGTATCTGACTTAAAAGAATAGTGGTCTCGCTTCAAGAAAGAACCACTAACGATGTTCACACTCAATGCGGGTACATAGTTGCACTTATTCAAAATCAAAACTAATCCCGAAGGGAGACTAAGATGCTTCGTGCCGACCGCCACCACTTCAATCCGGCAGCCGTTTCCCACGTGCATCGTCACTTCATCTTTCATCAAGCGTCGCCTATTCCGTAGCCCATGAGAGGAGTTAGAAATATGAGCAACATATCCTGTATCAAATATCCAGGATTTGTTCCCAGCGCTTGTTAATAAAAGATCAATAACGTGTATATCAAATATACCTTTGTCTCTTCTTATCCTCTAGGTACTTGGGGCAGTTGCGTTTCCAGTGACCATCACCCTTCCAGTAGAAGCACTCAACGCCGGGCTTGGGTCCAGGTTTGGGTGCCTTACGAGGAGTGACAACTGGCTTGTCACCCTTCTTCGGTCCTCCCTTCTTTCCCTTCTCCTTCTTGCCACACTTCTTGAATTCAACGGTCTTGTTGACCATGAATACAACATGCTCATTCTTGATCTCAACCTCAGCAGTTTTCAGCATGGTGAACAACTCAGAAGGGGTCTTAGTCATCCCCTGCATGTTGTATTTCAACACAAAGCCTTTGTAGCTAGGTTGCAGTGACTGCAGCTCCCTATCAACAACAAGTTCATCTGGAATCTGACATTCCAGAGCATTCAAGTGTTGAACGTAGCCAGACATCTTGACCACGTGCTCACTAACACTGCTATGCTCACCCATCTTTGCTGAGAAGAAAGCTTCAGAAGCCTCATAACGTTTAGCCCTGGCTTGGGGTGCAAAGACGGCCTTGAGGTCGGTGATTATCTCATATGCACCCATCCTCTCAAAGTGTTTCTGCAGCTCAGTCTCCATGGAGTAAAGCATTCCACTCTGGACAAGGTTGTAATCATCCGTCTTGGAGAGTTAGACATTCTTCTCATCCTGACTAGCGTCCTAACGCAGCCTCTAGTACGTATGTCATCTTGAGGGGAACGAGGAGAATCCTCAGAGTGCGGAACCAGTTGGTGAAGTTTGACCCATCGGTTTTCAGTTTGTCTTTGTCTAGGAATGACCCTAAGTTGAATGAGGGGCGAGGTGCAGCCATCTACAATGGTTATTTGCAAAACACATATTTAGACTTTGTTCATAATTGGAGTTAAATTTTAATTAATTATAAAACTCCCACTTAGTTAAACATCTCTCCAAATTTACTAAGTGATTAACATAATCCTAGTTTGAATGATCGTCCTCGAATATCACGTGGCCGACGACACATATCCCTAGGTAGGCCATCATGCCAATCATATCCATTATATGACTCATGCTTAACCTTTTGGTCATCCGTATCCCAAGCTCATATCTACATATGTCAAGCCTGCCAGTCGAACCTTAGTGTATGGTTGTTCAGCAAGGCCATATCTGCATATGCTAGGCTTGCCAAACCCAACCTCATGTGATTGCTAATGTATGTATGACACCCGATCGTCACGGCCTGCCTATCATAAAGAGATCCTTCCAGGCGGTGCCCACTAAGGGAGAATACAATCATGGTATTGAGAGAGATTATCCTATCATGCTACCGTCGCATATCTAGCATATTAGCAAGACATGAAGTAAAACTGTAAATCATACAAGCTATGCTCCCCCTTTACATGAAAATTAAAGTTAAAACGCCTTCTACTTTATCTTTTCCAAGTTTTACGTGGCTGCTAAGGGGTTTCGAGAGAGAACCGCTTTCTATCCTGCGAAAACAAGCCACAACACCAATCCTGCAATCGTCTCTATTACACCCCTGTCGGGGCCCTCCGTTGCAAACGTCTTCACGTCACTAATGTTAGAGAGACAGACACCCCCAACCACCTATATGGTACAAGCCATATGTCAAGCGTGGAACCAGTCTCGCGTAAACGCGTAAGGTCGGTCGGGGCCGCTTCATCAGGACATTGTCGCAACGCTAAACGAGTACACGTGGGAGGGTAACAATTGGAGAATTGATGCCCACATCCTAGATGTGTTCTACCCGTACAATACATCTACGCATAGCCTTGCTCATGATACCACTGTTGGGGATCGGCACAGATTTTTTTTTCCTACCTACGAGTCCCGAACCCAAGATCTATGTTATGCTGATGTATGTAACGGAAGGAATCGGTGTTCATGCCTTTGAAGACCGAAAGAGGGAAACGTTCCTCGAACGTGGTTGGCGTAGACTCTGATCCTACGACCTCCCTGTCGTGTTGAAGAACCTCCGACGATGAAGTAGCACCACACGTGTAGTGCCTCGCGGGATTACACACATACGGTGCAACCGATGTCCCTCCGGGCTCCGAACCAGAAGAGCAGCGGAAAGAAGATTGATCCGGATCCCGATTCCGGCAGCGCGACGGCGTCCGGATGATGGTGAAACCCCCAACCAGGTGAAAACTCCAAACCAGGGGAGTCCGCTCTACGTCGGAGAAAGGGAGAGAGAGAGAAACTCAATATTGTGTTGAAAAAGGCACCCCCACCCCTCCTTATATAGGCTAAGGAGGGGCTCCACCCCCTCCCCTTCCCCCATGTGGGACTAAACCCCCAAGGGGGGAGTGGTGCGGCTAGGAGGGGGGATGGCCCCCTCCCTTGGCGCCAAGCCCAAGGGGGGAGGCTCCCCCTTCCCCTCATGGGCCTTTTAAGGCCCAAATACCTTTTCACCTTTTTAATTAATTATTTAAATCATTTTAATATTTAATTATGTCAATTAAATAATAAAACATATTTAAACATTAATATATATTATTTTTAACCTTTCAAAATATCCAGAACAGCTTCCGGCACCTCCCGATACATTTCCGGTGTTTTCTCTCTTTTCACCGATGATCCTGAATCAATCCTTAATGCATCGATTGCCCTTAAGTGTGACACCCTATGGTCCGAGAAACAGTAGACATGATCGAGACACTCTCTGACCAATGACCATCATGTGGGATCTGGTTACAATCCTTGATGTGCCCCTACGCTTCCATCGAATAAACTTCATCGCTGTTGAACCGTTAACAATATGAATTGATCCCTTTGTGCTTCGGTACTATGTTTGTCCGAGGTATGATCGTCGGTATCCAATACCTAGTTCTTCCTCGTCTCTGACATAACATGTTTACTCGTCTGTGAATATTACATCTCTTGTGACCTAGTCACTTGCTTGCAAGCTATTGATGCAACACCACCGAGTGGGCCCAGAGTACCTATCCATCACTCGGATTGATAAATCCCGCTCTGATCTATTTCATACTCCTCAACATATCTACTTCGGAATACCCAAGATACCTTTTCAGTTACCATGTTTCAGTGTAACGGTTAATGCACTCAAAGCATCCTAATAGATAGCAATTATGTATGATCATCACGGTCTAAGGATTCAGTCACTATGTTATTAAGTCATCGCAATGCTGAACTTATGTGACTTGATCACACTTCAATGCTTAAGGTGGGTGTGTGTCCATCACATCATTCTCCTAATGATATGACCTCATTGTCAATAGACTATTATGTTCTCATGATCAGACAACCTTGATCATCAATTGCCCAATGAGCTAGTATGCCTGAGTTTAACTAGGGACCAGGTTGTTATATATCACACGTGTATTAATGTTTCCGCTTAATACATTTCTAGCACAATATATAACGTATTATGAACAAACAGATATGTGACAAATATCTTTATTAATTTGCCTCTAGGGCACATATCCAACGATTAAGGACCTAGGGGAATGCATTGTGTATAAAGAGTTCTTACGGTGGGTTGCTGGAGTGACAGAAATCTGAACCCCAGTTCTCACGCTTTTGCACAAGGGAACAATGGATCATCGATCGTCTTGCTATGGTTAGGCTTTTGCCTTAATTACTATCTTGCATTTGCGGATTCTTTCAAGATGTTTAATCATAAGAGTGCACTTATCTTAGTCTAGAGGGTGTACTAGCATATATCCACCCACTCAACACTTATCAACACAACACATAGTACCGATACAGAATATGGCGAAAGCACATGAATATTTCTCCCGTGTGTCCTCAAGAATGCTTTAGTCTTTATAAGTTCAGTTGCGAGGCCTATCCTTTGCTCAAAATGATTGGGCCACTCATTACTCCTCAGTGCTTTTTTAATTTTCTCTCTTTTACCTTTTTGTCTCTTATATCGAAAACCCCTAAAATGTTATCTTTCAGTTCCTGCAGCTATTTCTTTACCAAAGTCACTTACCAATACCTTCTGCTCCTCGTTGGGTTCGACACTCTTATTTATCGAAAACTCTACAAACGACCCCCTACAGTTGAGGGTCATCAAGTACTGTTTTCTAGCGCCGTTGCTGGGGAGTGTAGCGATATTAGTAAGTGAAGCTGGTAAGGAAGTTTTTATATTTATGTTTTTGTTTTGTCGTTGCTACTTTTGTCCTTATGGACACCTCTACTCTTGGTTTGTTATTTATGGGGAAACGCCCCACAACTGTGGTGGCCACTCCTACCCCGACTGAAATTGTTCCTTATGAAATACCGTCTGGTATTACCAATTATGTCTTAGCTAATCGTTATGCAGGAGATAGACATCCAGGTGAACACTTGCTATATTTATCACAACTATGTTCATTATTTAAGCTTGCAGGTGTGTCACTGGAGTTCGTCATGAATAAATTATTCTCCATATCACTTATAGATAAAGCTTCAGATTGGTATAAGCTCCTCGATAACTCGCATCTACTTAATTGGGAAGAGCTTATGTCTCTCTTTTATACAAAGTTTTATCCTCTTCATGAAATTCATCGAGACAGGAATTACATCTACAACTTTTGGTCTCGTGATGGAGAGAGCATCGCTCAAGCTTGGGGGAGACTGAAATCCTTAATGTTCAAATGTCCTATCCATGGACTCCCCAAAGATATTACAATTAAAAAAATTTATGCCAGGCTTTCTCGTCGGGATAAGGAGATGTTGGATGCCTCCTCTAGCGGGGTATTCCAAACAAGAAGCATCGAAGAAAAGTGGGATCTCATTGAGAGGATCCTGAAGAATACTGAAGACTTGGAAATCGATAAAGGTATTGTACCCACTATAAATTATGAGCATGATTACATTGAGAGCTTTGTGAAAACTGATTATTTTAATACCTTTTGTTCCAAGATTGGTTTTGGTTCCCAGCTTATGATTAAGTTTTGTAAGAACTTTGCCTCTCACATTGACTCTTCTAAGGAGGAGAAGGATCAGTGTCATAAACCCTATAAAGAATTACCTGTTGATATAAATGTTGCTGACTCTATTCTGCATGCAGTTTTCTATGAAAAGCCCCCTTTTCCTATACAAGGATGAGGGATCACTCTTTTGTGACAGGCATAATAAATAAAAGTGAGAGAAGAACAGACGAACCTGAGGACCTGATCAAGGTCGATTCTCAAGTTGCGATTGTTAAAGATTTAGTTACCAATGATGTTTCAGATTCCAAGATAAATTTTGTTGTTGTTTCAACTAACATTGTCACAGCCAAGAATAAGAGCCCAATTTCAGGTACACCAGTTGTATCCGTCAAAATAGGAGATCACAATTATTACGGGCTTTGCGATCTGGGATCCAGTGCTAGCGCTATTCCTTATTCACTCTATCATTAGATCATGGGTGAGATTTCACCCTGTGAATTGAAGAGATCGATGTTACCTTTTATCTAGAAAACAAAGAAACTATCTCTCCCATTGGAATTGTGAGAGATGTTGAAGTCCTATGCGGAAAGGTAAAGTATCCTACCAACTTTCTCGTACTTGGTTCAATGCAAGATAGTTTTTTCCCTATTATCTTTGGTAGACCTTTCCTCAGCACTTGTGGTGCTATTATAGATTGTAAAAAAGGTAAAGTTTCTGTTGAATTCAATTGTGAGCCATATGAATTTAACTTTTCTAAATTTTCCAAGCAACCTCATGGAACTGATTTACCTAGTGATGATAAAATTATTGAAAATATTGCTTCTATTGCTATTCCTCCTAATGATCCTTTGCAGAAATATATGGAAGACCACGAGAATGATATTCATATGCAGGAGAGAAATGAGTTAGACGACGTATTTGCAAGACAAGTTGCTATCCTGAAGCACAACCTTCTAGTTGAGCCTTTAGGGATCCTAGCACAACCAAAAGAAAACCCAGTGTTTGACCTCAAACCACTGCCCGATACGCTCAAGTATGCTTACTTAGATGAAAATAAAATATATCCTGTTATTATCAATGCTAACCTTTCAGGATTCGAGGAAGAGCGGTTATTGGAGACACTTCGCAGACACCGTGGTGCCTTGGGCTATAACCTTGATGACCCTAAGGGGATTAGTCCATCGATTTGCCAACACACTATCAATCTCGAGCCCGATGCTAAGCCAGTTGTTGATCATCAATGACGGCTGAACCCAAGGATGAAGGACGTGGTTAGGACAGAGATTCTTAGGTTTCTGGCCGCAGGTATTGTAACAGCCCAGATTTCACAAAAAATTAAAATTTTGTTTTCGGTGTGAATTATTTGATTCTCTGATTTGTTTGCGGTGTTTCCATCCCTGATTTATCGATCAGCGATTATTCCCCCCCCTCTTATATCGTACCAGACGGAGACCGACCCTTGCCACCCTGACACTCGACCTTGCAACACCGGGTTTCACCCGATCACCGTCGCGAAAACCCGCACAAGACCAGCCGTAGCCAACGGAACAAAAACCCCTTTTAATAAGTAAACGTGATATTTTTATAGCGCGTCGGAAAGTGTTCTCGAAACGGTTCCAGCGCGAGGTGAACGCCGACGGCTCGACGTGCTGATCGCAGATACGTCCCAAACGTATCTATAATTTCTGCTTGCTCCATGCATGTTTTATGTGACTTTGCCATGTTTTGCTTGAACATTCATACACTTTTGAGCATATTTGGACTAATCTATTAACCCAGTGCACCGAGCTGCCAGTTGCTGTTTTCTGCTGTTTTTGTATTTCAGGTTTTCCGGCCATTAAAAGTGCTCCAAAAAATCCGAAAAAATCAGATAAAAAATCAGCGACCCGGAAGCTTCCGGAATAACCAAGGCAGCGAAGGGGGCCACCACTAGGAGACCAGGAGGGTCCCTGGCGCGGCCCCAACCTAGGCCGCGCCAGGAGGCCTCCTGGCTGCCTGGTGGGTCCCCTCGACACCCCCTTCGCCTATATTTACCCCTCGGGGTGGAAACCCCTAAGACAGACTCCTCTTTCACGATCTCGCCTTTGTTCCGCCGCCATCGCCGTTTCTAGATCGGGGCTGCCTGGAGAAGCTGCTCCGGCACCCTGCCGGGAGAAGCTACCCCCTCCGGGAGACCAACCATAGCCATGGACACCTCCCGTATGTACCGTGAGTAGTCTCCCTTGGACCATGGGTTCGTGACCAGTAGCTATGTCATCTATCTCTCCCCTCTTTTTGCCTCCACTTTCGAGACCTCGTGAGCTGCCTCACATGATCGAGGCACCTTTGTAATTTTCTGCCGTTGCTATGCTGAGTTTGTTGGGATCTGATGGATTATGAGACTATGTTTAGATTGTGATGAGTAATATATTTGGTTCTTCTCTTTTATATTTTGTTCTTGAGTAAATTCTTGCATGTTCTCCGTTTCCGTATTTTACTTTGGCCAAGTGATTTATTGCAACTCCAAGAGGGAGCGTTATGCTTGATTGTGGGTTCATCCCCTTGATGTCTAGCTTGAGTGACAGAAACATGAGACTAGGGGATGTGCTGTTGCCACCAGGGATAAAACAACGGTGCTTGTATCCGCGGGTGCAAGGATTGCTTACTTTACGCAAAGTTCTTTTAATGCAGTTGTCTGTTACTTTGGATTTACACTTTGGGTGGGATTTGCAACTTAATACAAGCGAGATGTTCTGGATAGATATCTCAAGGTGGATGATTCGTAGTAGATGTAGATGGATTTCCGTCTACTTACCTTGGCGTACTGCCCATTGCTTTTGAGCCCTTCCTTTCTTTGCAACATAGTTAGCATTGCGGTGCCTTCATAATCCTGTCAATTGCCCAACTTTGATTTGTTTACCTTGCTAGAACTTTTATCGTCTTTTGGGAGAGAGACATCACTAGTGAAAATCACGGGACACCGGTCCATCTTCATATCATTGTTTACAGCCTTAGTTTACTTTTCAGTTGCTATCACTATTATTATCTTTTGCGTTAATCCTTTGTAAACAGCAAGGCCGGAGGAATTGACAACTCCTCTGTACTCGTTGGGAGCAAAGCTATCTGTTGTGTGTGCAGGTCCAGGTGAAGTTAGCAATCCTTAGATTATCAACGGCGCCAATTGTTCACTTCACCACCTTCTTGTATCTGCTGGAGTCCTCCTGGACGATACTCAACCTTAGCATTTTTTCTAAGGGAAATTTTCTGCTACGCTACATCTCACCTTCCACTTGGGGTAACCAACGAGGAGTGAGAGAACTATCCTCACCGTATCAAGCCAATTTCTGGCGCCGTTGCCGGGGACTCCAGTCTACAAGATAGGGGAGTTGCACACTATCTTTTATCTTTGCTTTTTAGTCTTGTTAGTTTACCTTTTAGTTTTACTTTTGTGTCCCTTATCAAAAATACCAAAAATACCTGTTACCTTGTCAGTAGTTACCACTATGGCTGGTCCTTTTTCCTTTTTTGAGGCAGAAGTACTTACCTTTACTCAAAGAGGTGGTGAAAGTTTGAAAGATGCTTGGTATAGAATTAATGATTCTCAGAAAAGAGCCACCAAGAAGCAATCCACTACTATCTTGCTTAGAAATTTTTATGTTGGGATCAATTCTCGGAATAGGTTTCTTTTAGAGACTGCTATCAATGGGAACTTCGTAGAGGCCCCAGTTTGGGAATCCCTTAATGTTATTGAAAATCTTGTTGGAAGTCTCCCAGTTGTTAGTATTAAAGAGGACATTACTTTAGCTCACATTATGAGAAAACTTGAAAAAATAGAGCTAGAGATGCCAAGTGTCGATAGGGTTAATGAGTTGGATCTTAAGATTCAAGGGAATTTGAATAGGTTAGATAACTCCATGCAGAAAATTATCAAAACTTTTGAGACTATAAAATCCCTTGATGAGAAGTCTTCTAGGATAGAAAAGATTGAGGAAGTTATTGAAACTTTAGGAACTACCTTTTCCTCAATCAAAACCAAAAAGGATGAAACTCCGTCAAAGAAGGAACCCAAGTTCGTTTACGTCCCCAAGGTTCCTCGAGCTAAAGCAAACACACCTATTGCCAAAAGAGTTGAAACGGTGAAAACTTTGGAGGAGACACCTATCTTTAACTTTAATGAAACTCCAATTGATTTCCCTCCTTTTGATTTTATTCCAAGAAGAATTTTCATTCGTCCTTTGTTTGAGAAACCTATTAAGACTAGTTGTACTATTGAAGAGCTTTTTGATGATCTTGATGATGGTTCAATGGATACAACTTGATCTTCTGCTTTAAGCCTAGCTAATGGCTCTAAAGAAGCGCTTTCGGGAAGCAGCCCGCAACGAATTTAGGTTTTTCTTTTTTGCTTTTCTTCTGTTTTTAGTGGTCTTGAT
The DNA here is from genome assembly GCA_950022295.1 of Bromus sterilis. Lineage (NCBI taxonomy): Eukaryota > Viridiplantae > Streptophyta > Magnoliopsida > Poales > Poaceae > Bromus > Bromus sterilis. The sequence continues at coordinate 335,483,742 of OX465596.1, read as the reverse complement.
GATTGTTACTACTTTAGCAACATCATTGTATCTTTACTTTTTAAGCTTTGTGCCTTTTATAGCCTCATACGACAAGGGAAGTGAAAGTTGTGACATGCTGTCCAAAAAACAGATTCTGTCCTCGTGACCAGAAAAATCATGGAAAAATCCCAGTTCATATTTTTGAGATGAATTTTTTACACAGCATGCTCTATACAATTATGAAACTTGTGTATGTTCTGAGTTTATTGATTTGAGTTGCGGAAGTACCCCTAAATATTCGTTTCTACCTGCTGTTCTGTTTTTCACAGATTCTGCCACGTTTTTTCTCTCTTCACTTTTGCAAACCTTAAGCTTGCTTTTTCTTTGAAATTTTTTTTTGGCAATCTTGGGAAAAAGTAGCTCTGAAAGATTATCTTTATTTCCAGTAAGAGAAAAATTATTTTAATAGGGTACTAACCTCTCTAATCAGTCTACAATGAGTTATGTTTGAAGGGAGTTTTCAAGTGTGCGATGGAAGATGATGAAAGAAGATCCTGGAGTGTCAAACGCTCAAGCTTGGGGATGCCCATGTACACCCCTAATAAATATTCAAGGAGACTCAAGCGTCTAAGCTTGGGGATGCCCCGTGCATCCTCTTCTTCATCAAAAAATATCAGTTCGTCCCTCCCTGCACTATATTTTTATCACTTCATGTGTTATGTGCTATTCTTGGAGCGTCTCGCTCTTAGGTTTTGTTTTTACTTTTCTTTTTCTTTGTTTGCTGTAGTAACAAGTTAGATCCCAGCTTACTTTCTTTTGTGTGGGAGAGTTACACGCTCCGCTTGAACTAGAACTCCTCATAGGATTTTCTTGCTTATTCTTTTAGCTGTGAGTTGTTCTTTTTCTTTTCTTAGCTGCTGCTCTGTTTAGTTGTAGTGCTTTAGTTTTCCTAGAGTTTTTCTTTTAGGTTGAACTTTCTATAGGTTGCATGTTTTATCTTGTTAGAGAGTTTTCCTGTTGCACTGAGTTTTGTGTCTTGAATAGAAGTAGGTAGTTGAAGTTGCTTTTCTCTTTGTAGTAGCAACTTGCAATAGTTTTGAGGTATTGACTAGAGTAATGTTTGAACTTTTGGTGTCAAGAGCTTGAGCCTATTAGTGATAGATGTCGTATTTTGGGAAATCCGTGTGTTTTTCGAAAACCAAAAACCCCTGTTGAGAACTCTAGCTACTAGATGGATCACTAACCTCTGGAGGGTTCGGATATTAGAGTACACTCACGTACCATGAGTCGAGGATGCGCAAGGATAACCAAACCCCCATACACTCCTCCTCGGGGTACTTGTCTCTTTGTGAACCTCCTGATTAGATTGAGAGTTACCGATAATAAGTGCATGAGTTCTTCGGACTAATGTGAGTATTCGAAAGTTGACACTTCCACCCACCTATACTTTTTCTAGCCTCTTCGGTACGGTGCATTGCCCTTTCTCACCTCGAGAGTTGGCGCATACTTCGCCGGTGCGTCCAAAACCTTGGCACGATACGCTCTGTCATCATAAGCCTCCTTATATCTTTCCTCAAAACAGCCACCATACCTACCTACAAGGCATTTCCATAGCCTTTCCGAGATACATTGCCATGCAACGTCCATCTTCTCATGACTTGATCCTCATGTCATACCTTTGCATCATGATAGTTATATCTTATTTATCTGAGTACCTTTGTAAAGTGTGAAAGATCTCCTATACTCTTGTAAAATATAGAGTGTTGCCCCTAAAGTGAGGAAAAGATCCCAACTTGGACAAATCAAACGATCCCAAAGTGGACAAATCAAAAGATCCCAAAGAGGGAAAATGAGAGTTAAATAGAAAGAGCCATTGAGGCCACCAAAAAAATACTAAAAAATAGAAAAAAGAGAAAAATAAAAAATAAAAAGAGAGAAGGGGGCACACTACTATTACTTTTGAGAGATCCACACTAGTACTTCATCCTCTATCCCATGTACTCCATAGAGATCATCATCATGCATATAGCTATGTGGGGACCTTCACACTATAGAACTTGGCTTGTATATTCCAATGATGAGCCTCCTCAAACAAGCTCTAGGTCTTCTTGAGTAAGCAAGTTAGATGCACCCCCACTAGTTCCCTTGGAGATCTTTTAGCTCACATGTGCATCCGTTGCATGGAAATCCCTACTCCTCACATCATATCTATCATATGGCCTTCTCTCGCCTATGATTGTCCTCATTGATGTGAGCCTTTCACACCTTTTTGTCTTCCTCCTCCACCTTCTTTCTGTTTCGCCTTTTAGGTGTCAACTTTCTTGGTCACGCTTATCCATTGCATGAGTGCTCAAAATATCAAAAGGGAGTGGATCAGTTTGACTTGTACCTGGCTAGTGGTCTGGGGACGAGTCAAGATAATAATCCAAAGGAGACTAAGTGTGAAACTTTAGTAGATAGTTGTTCTCAACAACCTTTTTCTCTCTCTTTTTCCCTGTCCCTGCTTGCACGCAAACACCATCTGGAGATATTCGAGTCACGGACAGCGAGAGCTCTTGCACCTTTTGTTCTTTTGTTGCTTGTGTCAATGCTAATATAGACTCTTGCTTGTTAAGACTTGAATTGAATTGCATGCTTTGATTGCTTTACTTACAAAGTTCTTATATGGTTATATGGCATGTCACCACAGAAATTATGCTTGTTATCATTTACCTACTCGAGGACGAGCAGGAATTAAGCTTGGGGATGTTGATACGTCCCAAACGTATCTTTAATTTCTGCTTGCTCCATGCATGTTTTGTGTGACTTTGCCATGTTTTGCTTGAACTTTCATACAATTTTGAGCATATTTGGACTAATCTATTAACCCAGTGCACCCAGTTGCCAGTTGTTGTTTTCTGCTGTTTTTGTATTTCAGGTTTTCCGGCCATTAAAAGTGCTCCAAAAAATCCGGAAAAATCAGATAAAAAATCAGCGACCCGGAAGCTTCTGGAATAACCAAGGCAGCGGAGGGGGGCCACCACCAGGAGACCAGGAGGGTCCCTGGCGCGTCCCCACGCTAGGCCGCGCCAGGAGGCCTCCTGGCTGCCTGGTGGGTCTCCTCGACACCCCCTTCGCCTATATTTACCCCTCGGGGTGGAAACCCCTAAGACGAACCTCTTTCGCGATCTCGCCTCTGTTCCGCCGCCACCGCCGTTTCTAGATCGGGGTTGCCTGGAGAAGCTGCTCCGGCACCCTGCCGGGAGAAGCTACCCCCTCCGGGAGACCATCCATAGCCATGGACGCCTCCTATACGTACCGTGAGTAGTTTACCTTGGACCATGGGTCCGTGACCAGTAGCTATGTGATCTATCTCTCCCCTCTTTGTGCCTCCACTTTCGAGACCTCGTGAGCTGCCTCACATGATCGAGGCACCTTTGTAATTTTCTGCCGTTGCTATGTTGAGTTTGTTGGGATCTGATGGATTATGAGACTATGTTCAGGTTGTGATGAGTAATATATTTGGTTCTTCTCTTTTATATTTTGTTCTTGAGTAAATTCTTGCATGTTCTCCGTTGCCGTATTTTACTTTGGCCAAGTGATTTGTTGCAACTCCAAGAGGGAGCGTTATGCTTGATTGTGGGTTTAGCCCCTTGATGTCTAGCTTGAGTGACAGAAACATGAGACTAGGGGATGTGTTGTTGCCACCAGGGATAAAACAACGGTGCTTTTATCCGCGGATGCAAGGGGATTTTTTACTTTACGCAAAGTTCTTTTAATGCAGTTGTCTGTTGCTTTGGTTTTACACTTTGGGTGGGATTCGCAACTTAATACAAGCGAGATGTTCTGGATAGATATCTCAAGGTGGATGATTTGTAGTAGATGCAGATGGATTTCGGTCTACTTACCTTGGCGTACTGCCCATTGCTTTTGAGCCCTTCCTTTCTTTGCAGCATAGTTAGCATTGCGGTGCCTTCATAATCCTAACAATTGCCCAACTGTGATTTGGTTACCTCGGTAGAACTTTTATCGTCTTTTGGGAGAGAGACATCACTAGTGAAAATCACGGGACCCCGGTCCATCTCATATCACTGTTTTAATCCTTAGTTTACTTTTCAGTTGCTATCACTATTATTATCTTTTGCGTTAATCCTTTGTAAACAGCAAGGCCGGAGGAATTGACAACTCCTTTGTACTCGTTGGGAGCAAAGCTATCTGTTGTGTGTGCAGGTCCAAGTGAAGTTAGCAATCCTTAGATTGTCAACGGCGCCAATTGTTCACTTCACCACCTTCTTGTATCTGCTGGGGTCCTCCTGGACGATACTCAACCTTAGCATTTTTGCTAAGGGAAATTTGCTGCTACGCTACATCTCACCTTCCACTTGGGGTAACCAACGAGGAGTGAGAGAACTATTCTCACCGTATCAATCGCGCAGTTCAAAGTTTTACCCGAATCGGAGGTCCTGCGGACCCCCCGATGGTCAGAAACGTAAACACCGCGCGCGCAAGAGAAAAACCGAGGATGTTTTTGCAAACTGCCAGCCACCTGGGATATATAAAGACCACCACCTCACTTAGGGTTTCCCCTAAGCACCTAGGTAGCCAACAGCCCCAGATCTGGCACAAAACACCCCAATTTCGTCCAAAAAACCCTAATCCAGATCTGGAAATTGCCTCCCAATGATCCAGACCGTCGGATCGGCCGATGCAACGGCCCAGATCGATCCCTGGCTTCCCACCAACCGCACCTCCCTCTCTCTCTCCTCCCAGCCCGAGCAACCCCACCGCCTCCGTGCTGAGGCCATGCTCCACGCCGTCGGCGAGCACCTGTAGGTCGCCGCACCTCGCCCCCTTCTCCTTCCCTTTCTCTCCCTCTCACCTTTTCTCTCTGTTCCTTGCGAGGCCGAGAAGCCATGGACGCCAGGGAAGGCCCTCGAGCTCTCCATGCACGCCATAGCGACCGCCGGCAGATGCCTCCGGCCAGATCCGCCCAAGTCCGGCGCCGCCGCGTGTGCAAGACCGCCGCCTCGTCTCGTTCCCAGGACCGCCTCGCCGCCTGGCCTCTCCTCTCCGGAGATCAGGCAGGCCGGTAGCCGCCGCCGGTGCCGCCCGCGTAGACAGGATCGGGACGAGCCGCCCTGCATCATTGACCGCCGCTGTGGGCCTGCGCGCGCCCCATAGCCCAACTCCCGCTCGCTTCCACAACTGGGCCGAAAGCCCATGGTGAGCCTCATTTTTCTTTTTTTTTTCTTTTTTTTCTGCTGCGATAATGGGCTCGGCCCACCTCTATGTTGCGCGCTATGCGCGCTTTATTTATCTCTCGCCCGCCTCTGTCTAGGCCCAATTGCTCCAGATTTGGCCCGAGAGGCATATACCTTTTTTTCTTCTGTTTATTCATATGACAGATTTGTTTATAATTTGCGAGTGCTATATCTTTTTAACGATAGCTCGGATCGCGACGCTTTAAACATGAAACTTACTTAGTTTCATGTGTAGATTAATAAAATGTGCTCCTTTTCCATGTTTGACTTTGTTTACATGATTTTCACTGCTATTTACATTGCATGCCACTGTAAACTGTAACTGCCATAACTTTTTAACCGTTGCTCCGATAAAAAATGTTCCTTATATGTAACTTGACTAAAATTGCATGTAGATTATGATTATGCTACTCTTGCTTGCTAATAAAAATTATAAATATTCTTTAGGTCAAAACAGTACCAAATTCCATTTTATCGTGGGGTTCGCAATAGTTTGCCATGTATAGGTTTTACCCCCACTTAAAGTGACTAGATTAGATAGTTTACTTTATGCTTCACCTCTTGTCATGGATTGTGTGATATGCCCTGATTGAGTGAGATTCCATGCTAACAACCCTTGCTCATGTTGTGTAGCTAAACAACATTAACCATCGTAAATGTGCGGTATCGTCGTGTGTGATGAATACTCCACTAAACCTGTTAGTAACCGCTCTCGATGATAGATGCGATACCGTAGTGTGTTTTCTCATGTTGCTTTCTTGTTGTTGATTGCTCGTGATTGCTTCGTAGTAATAGATGCTTGCTCATCGATTGCTTTCCAGTGTTTCATTCCCGTGTGCTCCCGCGGTTACTCTCGGAGACGGCGCGGGCTTGCGATCGCCAAAACCTTCGGAACCCGACTTATCAACAGGTAAGGACTATACATTACTTATGATCCATTCTATTATAACTAGCGGTTTGCATGCTAGTTTAGGTTACATTCGATGTTTGATGCTACCACATGTTTACAGCCTCTCTTAAACTGATACAGCCATGTCCCCTCCCAGCAAACCATGTACTGCTATGTTACTATTGCTTGTTGCTCAGCCCCTGCTTAGTATGCATGCTTAGGATGCTACGATGTTACCATGTTACTCCTTGGTTTGGGCTATCACCATTATTATATTTATGTGAATGATATGATTATTATAATGTTTACTATATTCGACGATGTAACAACCCAAAATTTTCTAAATTTTGGAATGTTAATAAAATTAAATAGACAATGATTGTTTGCTTGATGTGTTTGATTTTTCTCTGGGATTTCAAACTTTTTGGAGTTTATTGAATATTAAAAAGAGAGGGAATAAAAGAACTTTCCCTAATATTCATAATTGGTGTTTTTGGAATTTATTATTTAAAACAAAACCAACAAAACAAAATGAGAGAAGGTAATATGAGTCCTGCAACATATTTAAAGGTCGCAAAATGTTTTAAATCATTATTGGAATTCTTCTGAATATTCAAAACATTTTCAACTCAAGGAAATTCAGTTGAGAGGATATAAAATGACTTATCCCCTTTGTAATAAAGTTGGAAAATATTTAGAATATTACTTTAAAGTTTTTTTAAATTTATTATGAGTATTATAAATAACTCTAAAATTATTTTAGGGATTTTATAATGCTAAGAAAGCTTTTATTTCATAGAAATGATTTTTTAAACATTTTAAAAGAGTTGAAAAAATATTCCAATGGGATATTTTTATTTTTCCCAAATTATTTATTGGTGTGACAATTTTAAAATTTATCTTTTATTATTTAGAAATGGTTTGTCAATGCTTTTTACCAAATAAAAATATATTTTTTATAATTTATTGGATTTTATTTGATTTATAAAAAGTATTTTATATTTAAATAAAGTATTTAGAAAATGTTTTTATTTTTATTTTCATTTTTGGAAAATGTATTCATTAAATAAATTTCTTTGTATTATTTGATGAATTTAGAAATTTATTTCACATTTTTCCGATGATTATTTATTTTTCTACAATTGTTTGAAGTTGGTGATTTTAAAGAAAAAGAAAAATCTGTAGCCCCGGCCCAGTAGCCTTTTTCCGCCCGCGAGCGCAATTCAAGCCCAACTCGGACCCAGTTTTATTTTATCTTTCCCTCTGCTTATAAATAAAATTCCAGATGTTCCTTTTCTTTTATTTTTATTTTCTGGAAAACCTAGCCGGCGGGACCCGCGGGCCTCCCTGCCGCCGCCGCCGGGCCCCGCCTCGGCAGCCGCCGCCGCCTCCCGCGCCCGTCCGCCTCCCGACCGGAGCCCGCACCTTGCCGGAGTAGCGAGCCGCGCCTCGCCGGCGACCACGGCCGCCGCCGTCGCCTCGCCGTGGGCCGAGCGGCGCCGTGCCCCACGTCGGCCGCGCCGCCTCCTCTGCCGAGCTGCTCGCCGACCGCCGCATCCCGGAGCTCCGTCGCCTCCCCACGTCGCCGGATCACCTCGAGTTCGCCGGAGTTGACCGGCCAGATCTGGTCACAGGGATCCGATCGCTTTTTCTGAATAAAGTTTAATTGCGGATAGGTCCTTTTTGCAGAAAAGACCCCGTTGTCGCGTCCGCAATATCTTCTACACCATAAGTCGAATCGAGGTGAAACGTTTTCCTACACACTCGTGTTGTTCTGTACTTTAGCATGGAATAAATTTTTTGCACACTTTGCACACTTTTGAATTTGAATTTATTTCAAATTCAAATCCAAATTCCGGTGGCCGTATCTTTTAAACCGTTGATCCAAATCGAGTGATTCTTTTTGCGTTGGATCACTCGTTCCATGTACTTTCTGTCTATATCATGTGTACACAAAAATTCACAAGTTTATTGACCTGTTTAAAGTCAAATTCAATTCAATTTTTCACTTGCTATGACCTGTGTTGTAGTATTCCGTTTCACGTGATTCTTTCTGCATATTGGATCATATGAGACATCCTATCGGCAATATCCACACACCATTCATATTGCTATGATCTTTACCTTGATTTCATAATGCCTTGATCATAATCTTGTATCGACAATTCTTTATCCGTTGACTCTCTTGAGTTCACGTTCCACCGATCACCTTCGAGCACATCGACACGTTTGCACTTCAAAACCTTTTTGTTTTGTTGTTAAAACCTTTGTGATTGTTTTGTTGATCTTTTGTTTTGTCCTTGTAGTGTGTTGCTTATTTGAGTTCCTTCGTTTGCGATATATTTGCTCGGAGTGTGACGAGTAGAGTTGACTGGACCGTGAGAGCGAAGAACTTCACCGAATGGAAAAGGCAAGTTACACTTTGACCATACCTCAACCTATATTTTGTATTATGAATGGAGCAAATTATCACTCTATGCATGTGTAGGACTATATATTAGTTATGATTTAAACCTAGTAGGATAGCCATATGTTCTGACCTTGTATTTCATTGTCGCCCTAGGATCGTGGTTGTTATATACTGCTATTGCTTTGTAGACGGGGATTGGTTGAGTACATCATTGAACTTTGTGAGGATTAATGACTTGACTAGCAAACTTAAATAGAAATCACCTCTGGGTGGGCAGGGAATGCATCCTGGGGCTTGTGCCTTGGATAAGGAGGGACCAGGGCTAAATGCTTCCCGAATGGTTGTTTTGGTGGGAAACCGGGTGCGACATGGTGTCTACCCTCTGAACGCAGTGGGCACCGTCCAGGCTCAAAAAGATCGGACAGACAGTGTGACTAGTAGCTTCCATGTACAACCACTGGCTATATGGGGTCTGGCTTAGATGAGTAAGTTGTGGGGAACCTGGCCCTGGTAGCTAGCTGATGTAGATATGATAGGTGTACCGGCTACCAAAGGGTGGAGGCAACCTCTTCTGAAAGACTATGTCTCAATCTTTGGGTTGAGTCCAGTGGGGAAAGTGTACAAACCTTTGCAAAGTGTAAAAACTGATCATGATTAGCCGTGTCCACGGTTACGGACAATTTTGAGCAACTGGGCATTATTGTTGTTGGATGGTCTTGACAGATAATTCACCTTAATAAGAATTTGAGTGGGAACTTTTAATAAAGGGATGGTTGGAATTGGTGTAGCCCGATTCAACCATACTTAGGACTAGCAAGATCAATTAAAATTTGATTAGTTGCAGTATATAAGGGAAAAATCAGCTTTCTACAAAATAAAACCATAAGCCTTTCCTTTGACTTATCCTTGCATGTAGATGCAGGTCTGCTATATCCTTTTTCGTGTGACTTGCCGTACAAATCAGATGTACTGACCCGTTGTCGGGCTGTAACCTTCGGTGTTGCAGGATTGTATACGACGAGTAAGTGATGCGATGTAGGATTACGATGACTATACTCAACTTGCTGGTGGAGTTGATGGACGCCACGAAGCTCTTTATTGTTTTCCGCTGTATTCTATTTATAAGCTAGCCTTGAGCTATGCAGGTATGCTATATTGTAATACGGGATCTTCGATGTAATATATATGACATGTGGTTTATTTTTGATATTATATCATGTACTGTGTGTGCTAGCTATTGATCCAGGGACTAGCACAGAATGCATAGAGACTTGGATTCTTTAGTGAATCGGGTCGTTACAGATGGTATCAGAGCCCATGTTGACTGTAGGTCGTGACCCTAGAAAATGGATAGGAAAAACCATAGGAACAAAAATATTTTATCACTCTATGATTACTTACTCTCTTCAGTAGTATCTCTCATCTATTATTCATCTTCTAAACTTCTTATCTTTTTTTAATGTAAATACCCCTCTGAGTTACTTACCTCGGGAGACAAGACATTTGAGAAGAACATCATCAACCTCGTGTATCAATTGGAGTTATGATTACCGAAACTAGAAGGAATATCCTATGAGGATCAATAAGTTTTGACACTACGAGAGGAATTTTTAAGATCATCTTAGCTGAGAAGGATGAAGCTTAGAATCAGACCCCCACCTTTTATATGGAGATAGATGAACGAATTTCGCGTAGGATGATGAGATCTTATGTATTGCACATTTGACCTTACCCTAGGAGTTTTTTGTGTGTTTTGACTTTTGTGACTGTATTGTGGTGGTTATGTTTTGCTATTGGGCGTAGGTGTTTTTGCCTCTTTCTTGTTTGAGTGCATATGCTTGGTGTTATCTTAGTTGTTGTCTTGTCGGTGTTATAGTTTTCCCCTAAACCTTGTCGTATGGGTTTAATAGATGGAGTATGGAGTAGGACTTGCCTTTTCTGGGGCGATGTCGAGACTGCAGGTGGAGCAATGGATTCGTAGTATGGGGGAGCACATGAAGATAAAAAAGGTTGGAAGTAAGGACATGGTCCCCTATGCTGTTAAGTACTTGGTAGAAGAGGCTGCTACTTGGTGGATAATGCACCAAGCAATTGACAAATCACGAAGGAAGATTACTTGGAAGGAATTTACAAGGATTTTGTTGGGATCGCGCCTCGTCGCCCCAACGAAAAGGTCGGTAAACCTTAAGAGACCCCGTGCCTACAAAATTTGCGGAGAAACAGGACACTCCTACGAAGGACACCAAAGATGAATGCCCCTATTGTGAAGAAATTCACTGGGGTGAAGAATGTCCCACTACTCAAGTCACATGTTTTATGTGTGAAGGAACTGATCATTACCCCGCTCAGTGTCAATTTTTCATCGTGACACAACAAGTGTTTCAACATGAAAAAGAAGGAATGAAGAAAGTCATCCAGGAGTTGAAGGAAGCACCCATGAGGAAGAAGATGAAGGACATTAGCCAGATTGAGTGTTATGTGCAGGAACATGGGGCACTACAGCAACAGGTGTCCAGGATTGAAGAGAAAGAAGATGTGAACGTGAGAGCAAATATGTCGACATATTGAAGCTTATGTTTTGCAATTGGAGAATAGAATGTTCGTAGGTGTGCACTAAGTGTACGATGTTACCTTTTCATTGTTAGCTGGAGTTGTGGTTTGCAGCATGTTCTGCTGGTTGAACTAGATGTTTTATGTCATGTTGTTTTGTTTGGTTTTGATTGTGTCCTTTGACCTTGATATGTCTTATGATTGGTGTTGTGTGTTGTGCTTTGTGTTTCTTCTATGCGAGTATAATAAGTTTACGTTTCATTAGGACCCCATCTATTTAGTATGCTTCAAGACTGAAGGAGACACAACCACCAGAAGAATAACTTGACAAGTGACAAAACTATATGAAGATTGCTTCGACAATGCGAAATTGAAGCTACCGTCATTGAAGACCCGAAGACCTGGAAGATTCAAGATTCCTATCGTTAGATCGTTTATGTGAGCTGTCATTTCTTGTTTTTACCGACAACTACACAACAAAACTTATATTTTCAAAACTAGTGTGATGTTTGTATGGGTATCTCTCTCTATCTCTCTCTACCTCGCTATCTACATTCTATTCCCCCTCATCCTCATCCCTAAACTGAAGAAGCTACTACAATGGCTGCTAATGTCAAGACTGGAATAAAGATGGCTGCAACTTAACGCTGAGTCAAGGATAACCCCTTGTGCCAGGATCTTATAACAAGCAAGCACAATCTTTCTAAAGGAAGAACTCTGGAGGAAGATGTAGTTCACTAGTACACGTTCATAGTAGTTTGCGTAAACCTGAGTGTTGAGGAAACGGTAGATGTTTGTTTGGCTTGCAAAACCAATGGATTTATCTGAACCCAGTTCGTGAACAAGAGGAACTTGCTGCAATGCTTGTGAGGATGACCAAGTGTTAGACTGCGAGATTCGCTAAACCATATACAAGGAAATGATTTGGGTGCGGAATGGATTGATCACCATGAGGACTACTATTATTATTCGCTCTTTCTATGCGGGATAGTAGATCTTGAGTGACTTACCTATAGCAGAGAGACGACGATGTTAAGCCTAAACCATAGAATGGTACGATGTTTGACCCCTGTAGAGGATTATCGTTAAGGTTCGTAAGTTATACGGTGAGTATAGACCAAGACCGTTTCATGCAGGCATCCCGTAAAAGTATTCTTGATGACCACCATCAGGAAATCGATAGTTGCTTAGTATTGGCGCCTGACTTGTCAGCCATGAAGGTTCAGTATACGGAAGACTCCCCTGTTGCTAAGGATTCTAGACCCTCAAAGGAGGAGGTGAACTCCCTTTGAAGGAGGTCATCGATGGAGTAAGATTTTGAAGACCACGTCGCATTCCTTTTAAGGGTGGTAGTACCCTAGACCTTCGGAGGATCAAAGGATTGTCGTGAAGACCCAAACACTAACCTTTCTTTCTAGCCTTCTCAAATATCGAGGACGAGATTCTTTTTAAGGGTGGTAGTCTGTAACATCCCAAAATTTTCTAAATTTTGGAATGTTAATAAAATTAAATAGATAATGATTGTTTGCTTGATGTGTTTGATTTTTCTCTAGGATTTAAAACTTTTTCGAGTTTATTGAATATTAAAAAGAGAGGGAATAAAAGGACTTTCCCTAATATTCATAATTGGTGTTTTTGAAATTTATTATTTAAAACAAAACCAACAAAACAAAATGAGAGAAGGTAATATGACTCCTTCAACATATTTAAAGGTCGGAAAATGTTTTAAATCATTATTGGAATTATTCTGAATATTCAAAACATTTTTCAACTAAAGGAAATTCATTTGAGAGGATACAAAATGACTTATCCCCTTTGTAATAAAGTTGGAAAATATTTAGAGTATTACTTTAAAGTTTTTTTAAATTTATTATGAGTATTATAAATAAATCTAAAATTATTTTAGGGATTTTATAATGCTAAGAAAGTTTTTATTTCATTGAAAGGATTTATTAAATATTTTAAAAGAGTTGAAAAAATATTCCAATGGGATATTTTTATTTATCCCAAATTATTTATTGGTGTGAAAATTTTAAAATTTATATTTTATTATTTAGAAATGGTTTGTCAATGCTTTTGACCAAATAAAAATATTTTTTTTATAATTTATTGGATTTTATTTGATTTATGAAAAATATTTTATATTTAAATAAAGTATTTATAAAATGTTTTTATTTTTATTTTCCTTTTTGGAAAATGTATTCATTAAATAAATTTCTTTGTATTATTTGAAGATTTAGAAATTTATTTCACATTTTTCCGATGAGTATTTATTTTTCTACAATTGTTTGAAGTTGGTGATTTTAAAGAAAAAGAAAAATATGTAGCCCCGGCCTAGTAGCCTTTTTCCGCCCGCGAGCGCAATTCGAGCCCAACTCGGACCCAGTTTTATTTTTTCTTTCCCTCTGCTTATAAATAAAATTCCAGATTTTCCTTTTCTTTTATTTTATTTTCTTGAAAACCTAGCCGGCGGGACCCGCGGGCCTCGCCGCCGCCGCCGCCGGGCCCCGCCTCGGCAGCCGCCGCCGGGCCCCGCCTCGGCAGCCGCCGCCGCCCGCGCCCGGCGCCGCCACCCCCGGCCGGAGCCGCGCCGCACCCTCCCGCGCCGGCCACACCGCCGCCTCCCGACCGGAGCCTGCACCTCGCCGGAGCAGCGAGCCGCGCCTCACCGGCGACCACGGCCGCCGCCGCCGCCTCGCCGTGGGCCGAGCGCCGCCGTTCCCCATGTCGGCCGCGTGGAGACATGGTTTCTCTTGTTGGTCCACCCCAGGGAGCTAGGGGGCTGCCCACATGGTTTGGGTAGCTAACCCGACCTTGTCCAGACGGTAGAGGCCAATTCGAGAGCGCGGCCGGCTTTTGAGTTGGATGTCGACTCACCAGGGGCCACCCGGATTTGTGCGTTGTTAGTTAGAGGGACCTGTCGTTTTGGATCTCTTGGAACTAAATCATAAAATGGTTGCCTTTGATGGGTAACAACTGAGAGAGATGGGCGTGCGTGCGGAGCCTTGTTATGGGCAGTTGGTACACCCCTGCAGGGTTAAATCTTTTCGAGAAGCCGTGTCCATGGTTATGGATGACTTGAGACTTACTCCTTGTTCATAGACAATAACAACTGAGATAATCTTAATAACTTGATCAATGTGTGTGTTGATGTCACGAGAGATTACTTCTCGCCCCTCGTTGGTTACCCAAAGTGGAAGGTTGAGATGTAGACAGCGGCAATTTCCCTTAGCGAAGATGCTAAGGTAGAGTATCGAACCATTAGGACTCCAAGATTGACAAGTAGGTGGTTCGGCAAGTGATGCGCCGTTGAAAATCACTTGCCTCTCCTGGACCTGCACACACAACAGATAACTTTGCTCCCAACGAGTTGTTTACAAAGGATAAAACACACGATATAATAATGATAGTGATAGAAATGGAAAAGTAAATACTGAAAGTAAATTGAAGGTGTAAACAATATTGGAAATATGGACCGGTGTCCCATGATGTTCACTAGTGATGTCTCTCTCCCAAAAGATGATAAAATAGTCATGCGAGGTAAACAAATTACAGCTGGGCAATTGACAGGATTATGTGCGCAAACCAATGCTAACTATGCTATAAAGAAAGGAAGAAGCTCAAAAGCATGGGCAGTACGCCAAGACAAGTAGACCGAAACCCATCTGCATCTACCTAATAATCATCCACCTTGAGATATCTATCTAGAACATCTCGCTGGTATTAAGTTGCGAATCCCACCCAAAGTGTAAACTCAAAGCAACAGACAACTGCATTAAAGAAATTTGCGTAAAGTAAACAATCCTTGCAACCGCAAGTACAAGCACCGTTGTTTTCTCCCTTGTGGCAAAAACACATCCCCTAGACTCATGTTTCTGTCACTCAAGCTAGTCATCAGGGGGCATGAACCCACAATCATGCATAACGCTCCCTCTTGGAGTCACTACGTACTACTTGGCCAAAGCAATAAACAGCAACGGAGAACATGCAAGAATTACTCTAGAACATAAATATAAAAGAGGAGAATCAAATATATTACTCAAACACAATCTGAACATAGTCTCGTAATCCATCAGATCCCAGCAAACTCAGCATAGCAACAGCAGAAAGATTACATATGTGCCTCGATCATGTAGGGAAGCTCACGAGGTCTAATCCATGAAGAACAAAGAGGGGAGGAGAACATCACATAACTACTGATCATAGACCAATGGTCACAGGTGGACTACTCACGGTTCATCCGGGAAGCATCCATGGTGGTGGAGAAGCTCCCGGAGGTGGTTCCTCCCTCCGGGAGGGTGCCGGTAAGAGGTCTCCTAGTGCTCATGATCTTGGAAGCGCGGCGGCGGCGGAACAGAGGAGAGATCGCGAAAAAGGGTTCCCGTCACGGGGGTTTCACGTCACGGAGAATATATGGGCGAAGGGGGTAGCCAGGGGGGCCACCAGGGGTCCAGGCGGCCCCATGGCACGACCCAACCCTAGGGCACGCCGGGAGGGTGCCTGGTGGGTCCCCTCTGGCACCCCTCGGTGATTCCCGAAGCTTCTGATGCGCTGATTTTTATTGTATTTTTCCTGAATTTTTGGAGCACTTTTAATATGGGGGAAACCTGAAATAGAAAATCAGCAGAAAACAGGAACTGGCACTGGGGTGCACTGAGTTAATAAGTTAGTCCAAATATGATCAAAAGTGTATGGAAGTTCATCAATATCGTACCAATATCACACAAAAGAGGCATGGAGCAAGCAGAAATTATAGATACGTTTTGGACGTATCAACATCCCCAAGCTTAATTCCTGCTCGTCCTCGAGTAGGTAAATGATAAAAGCATAATTTTTGTGGTGACATGCTAACAACCATATAATAACTTTTAAGTAAAGTAATCAAAGCATGTAATTCAAATCAAGTCATAACAGGCAAGAGTCTATATTTAGCACTGAAACAAGCAACATAAGAACATAAAGGTGCAAGAGCTCTCGCCGTCCGTGACTCGAATGCCTCCAAATGGTGTTTGCGTGCAAGAAAGGGGATAGGGATATACGAGAAAAATGTATTTTTGTGTCGAGAACTCAATCTACTAAAGTTTTACACTTGGTCTTCTTTGGATCTTATCTTGACTCATCCCCAGACCACTAGCCAGGTACAAGTCAAAATGATCCACTCCTTTTCGACATTTTGAGCACTCATGCAATGGATGAGAGTAAGAAAGAAAGTTGACACTTAGGATGGCAAAGAGAGAATATGGTGGAGGAAGTCAAAAAGGTGAGAAAGGCTCACATCAATGAGGAAAATCATAGGCGAGAGAAAGCCAAATGATAGATATGATGTGAGGAGTAGGTATTGCCATGCAACAGATGCACATATGAGCTAAAAGCTCTCCAAGGGAACTAGTGGGGGTGCATCCAACTTGCTTGCTCAAGAAGACCTAGAGCTCATTTGAGGAGGCTCTTCATTGGAATATACAAGCCAAGTTCTATAGTGTGAATGTCTCCACATAGCTATATGCATGAATGATAATCTCTATGGAGTACAAGATATAAGATGGAGTACGAGTGTGGATATATCAAAAGGAATAGTAGTGTGACCCCTTCTCTCTTTTTATTTATTTTTCTCTTTTTCTATTTTTTGTAATTTTTTTGGTGGCCTCAATGGCTCTTTCTATTTCTCTCATTTGTCCTCTTTGGGATCTTTTTATTTTGTCCTCTTTGGGATCTTTTCCTCACTTTAGGGGCAACACTCTATATATTACAAGAAGTATAGAAGATCTTTCACACTTTACAAAGGTACTCAAATCATAAAGAAAATGTAACTATCATGAAGTATGCAAATGTATGCCTCTGCCAGGGTAGCAGGATATGCAATGATACTAGCGCGTCATGTAGCAATGATTAGGGAAAGGCCCAACTAGCATGCGGCTCATCGATCAAGCAAGTAGCATGTATGACATCAAGATCAAGTCATGAGAATGTCAGAACCCCAACTAGGGTAAGTGCTAGGGTTTGATTTCACCTTTGCATCATGCAAAATTTCAAAAGAAATTCAAAAATGGGGAAAAGAAAAGCCCTGAGAAATTTAATTAAATGTCCAGACAAAAATTTCTTCCAAATTTTCCTCTGGTATTTTTGAAAAGTCTTATAAATATGCATGATCACATATAAAGTGAAGTGGGTCCCACTTCATGCACCAAGATTTGCCAAAAATTCCAAACAGGGCTTGGAAATTAAATTTAACTCCAATTTGAATTTAAATTCAAATTGTTTGAATTTCAAAAGTCACCAAAACTTATGAGTGGCTAGCTATATATGTTACAAGCCCACATAAAAGTTTTCATGATTTTATAAAATGCCTTGATATTTTAATTGGGGCAAAACAAATAACAGAAAAAGAAAACAGAAACAAAAAAACACAAAGAAAAAGAAAAACAAAAGCTAGCCCACCCCTACAGGCCTCGGGCCCAACTAAACCCCCCACGGCCGAAGCCCACGGCCACCCTTGTCGTCTTCCTCAACCAGCTCGGTGGCGAGCTGGGAGGGAGCCGGCGACGCCACCGCGACGCCCAGCGGCTTCCAGACCTCCCCCTGGCCTCTAAGCGCGCCACGGAGCTGCCCACGAACCCCCGCACCCTTTCCCCCTCCTCTGGCTTCCTCCCTGCCTCTCTCCCCCGTGAATCCAGCGCCGCCCGAAGCCCAGCCGGAGCACGCCGCCGTGCAGCGCATGGCCATCGAGCATTTCCCGGCGAACTGTGCTGTCCAGAAGGTCCGCAGCAGACGACTTCATCAAGCTGCGCAACGAATCGAGGCCAGAAGCCCTTGGAAGAGCTGCCAGCTTCGAGTTCTTCCCCACGGCCGCCGTGCGCCATTGCCGGAATTCGCCGTCGCCTCGCATCCTCCGGCTTCCTCGAGCCCTTCTCTGCACCCAGGGTGAGCTTGCGCTCATTTCCCCTCAAAGTCCCGCTCGAATCCGTGCCTGAGTCGTGTTTCGCCATGGTCTAGTCCACGGCCGCCGCTGCCCCTCGTCGCCGGCGAGGTTCCGGCCGCCCCCTGACCTTCCTGGTGGCATAGATCAAAGCGGACGAGCACGGGCTACCCCCTGGTAGTTTCCCCGTGCCCAGCCGTGGCCGGAATGGTCACTCCGGCAGGGCTCCGCCGTGCCCAGTCGCACCGGCGGCTAGCCGCCGGCCGGGTGGATTAGCTTAAGGGCTAATCAGCCCTTAATCCCCCCTAGTGACGATGACAGGTGGGCCCCCTGGCCCCTTAAGCCCCTCTGTTAATTAAACAGAGAGGGGATTAACCCCTCTCCCACTGACAGAGTGGACCTACATGTCAGCCCCCCGTGTGACATCACCCCCACATCAGCATGACGCAATAAAGAATTTTCCAGAAATTAAATGATTTAAAGAAATTACAGAAATTGCAGAAAATCATTTAAACTTTGAAAAATCATAGAAAATTCAAATCAACTCCAAATTAAACATATAATATATGAAAAATTATCAGAAAAATGCAAGGATTAATAATATGCAATTTTTTTTTATGTTTGACCATTTTAAAATGGGGCAACAGTAGCAAATGTGCATATGGCTTAATTTGAATTCATATTTGAAGTTTGAATTTGCAATTCTTTTGCAATACACTTCAATTAAATGGAATTGTCAACACATCAGTACCATGTACATCATGTTTACACAACTTATCATGTGGTTGAGCATTGCAATTATATTTATTCCTTGATTCCTTTGTTTGCTCGATAGACGTGAAACTGGAACCGGAGGCCACCCCCTTCGTTGAAGACACCGTGTGTGTGAACCTCGTCAGCAAGGCAAGCAAACCCCATTGATCATGTCTATAAAATCCTAATTCCCTCTCAATCTAGCTTATGCATGTTTAGGAGATCACTTTGTATCGATTCTACCGCATAGTTGAACCCATATCCGATGCATGACCTATCATCTTGTCACAGTAGTAAGCAAACCACAATGCTAGCTGACATAAGAGTTGGTTGATATGATGTGGCCCCTGCAACTGTTAATGCTTATTGCATGCTTATTGGTACAATAAGGTTGCTTTGATGTGAGTCGGGATGATAGTGAACATGGTGTTGATGAAAGTGAAACTGTGTTGGTGAATCCACCTAATACAAGGTGAACGATGAGAGGCTGTGTAGGAGTACACAGTGGGTTGTCTCGTTGAACACCGCCTTAAGCACCGAGTTCTTGTATGGTAATCAAGGACAAAGAGTACAACCACACATTGGGCTCACTGACCCCTCTCGGCCTAGTACCTTGATCCGTGTCGACGTCCAGGAGTCACACTAGTTCGGGCTTTCCATTTGACATGTGCATAGAAAAAGAACGAAGGAACTGGTTGCATCATATAGATATGTGGGTGCACCTGTGAAGCAGGAAAACCATCTGCCAGAGGTGGCGTCTCGGTCACTTACATTGTTTGAGTCCGTTTCGTTGATCCGGCCGGGCTCTCGAACGGAGGCAAACTCAGATAGTCGACTCCTGGAATAGACCGGTTGTGAGCGAAGTGTCGTGGTGAACATCCTCGCTGTCACCTCTTGAACGGTGGCGAGTCCTGGCGGTAACCGATGGTCATGTGTGTGTAGCTTACACCCTTGTAAGGTTAACAAAACTATTCGAATAGCCACGTCCGCGGTTATGGACTACTTGCAACCTGTACCTGATTATTAGACAACTTGAACTGGATACTTCTAAAATACACCAAGATAAGTGTGAGTGCTATGGCGTGCTTTCTCGTGGGGAAGTCGAGGAAGGCACCATAGTGGTGTAATTGGTTGGAGATGTAGTGGACTCGTGTACGCTTCTTATCTCAAGTCTGGTACTCGTAGTTCAGGACTAGCCAAGTCAAAGCTGGCACTTCTGCATGATGAAACCCCACCTCCTTTACCTTGATACTTGAGCATGAGTAGTATAGATTTGATGTAAGTCTTGCTGAGTACGACTTTGTACTCACGTTTGCTTATTCTATGTTTTAGATGAGAACCCGGACCCCGATGGAGTCACCTTCGTGAAGCTCGACGTTGACTAAGTTAGCATAGTCCCAGACAGCAGTCTGGTCCCTCGTGGAAGGGCATGTTTGTTTACAAGGCTTCTCTAAGCCATTTGTTAAACTTGTCTGTACTCAGACCTAATTTGCTTCCGTTGTATGATGTAATGTTGATTACAGACATGTGATCTTTGTATACTCTATGTATAAGTAAATAAAGAAGTACTTTGTAGAGTTATGTGATGATACCTGCTGTGTAGGAGATATGCCCTAGAGGCAATAATAAATGTTATTATTTATCCCCATGTTCCTAATTATGTTTATATTCCATGCTATAACTGCAATGGTTCTCGAGTCTGCAATAACCACGAGGCTCGGAGGAAGACTCATATGCACGTGTGGAATAATAAACGGATAAAATATATATTCCTAGTCTCGCCTCTAAGACTAGCTCAAGTGTTGCATGATGGTTCTGTTTTCCTGATCATGGGCATTACTATGCCGGCAATTTTGAGGGCACAATGTTAGAAGAACATTTGTGTTGAATCGACCCAGATTGATGTTATGCTATGAGATACATTCGTCACAAGTTAATGGATTATAACACAGAGAAAGTTGAGCATTTGCATAATTCCTTAGACCATGAGAGTATCGAGTTCCTTCGTACTTGCTTCGTGAACTTTGGGGTTTGTTAAACGTCATCTGTAAAAGGGTGGCTATTACGGCGGCTTACGGGTTCACGGAAAAGTATGACCAGGAACTAGGTAGCTCAAGATTGGGATTTGCTCCTCCGTCGATGGAGAGATATTCTTCGGGCCCTCTCGGTGTTACAGTATCCACCATCGTCTGGCCAGACACATTGTGATTTGATCACAGGGATGCCGGAACACGGGAACGAGAAAAGAGAACAATACCAGTAACGAGGTAACTGGCATAGTGGACAAGTGTTGATCCACGGGGATGCCGATAAGTCTCACCTCGGGTATTTGTAACATATCGCGAAGCAACAGGAATAGCACACGGCAACTGGAGGTTCACTCGAATTTTTATTCGTGTGGGTATAGGGGTCAATATGGGTGTCCACGGCTCCGATGTTGATCATTGATCGGAAAGTGTTCCGGGTCATGTCTATACTTCACCGAACCTATAGGGTCACACGCTTAAGGGTCATCTATCTGCTGAATACTAGACAGGGAGTCTGAGAGAAAGTCACCGGAAAGGTTTCGGAGAAAACGGAAAAGTTCCGGAAAGAGAACACCGGAATAATTTCGGTAAAACCGAAAAGTTGTTTCGGAATATATCATTAAGTCAAAATGGTTTCGGCACACGCCTGGAAATTCTTGGAGGGTGCCAGAATTGTTCTGGGAACTTCTGGGATTTTTCCAGAGAGAAAAAACCGGAAATGTTCCAGAGCTGCTGGAACCGCTTTGGTTGCTTTTCGCAGATGAAAATCACTAATCCGGAATTGTTTCGGAACGCGTCCAAAATCCTTTTAGTGGGTACTGGAATTTTTCTAAGACCTACAGAAAAGTTTCGGATTTTACGGTCGCAGATAAATGTCTTCATGAATAGTGGATACACTATTCATGATGATGCAGGCGATGATGCAGCTTGCATGATGATGCAGGCGATGATGCAGCTTGCATGATGATGCAGGCGATGATGCAGCTTGCATGATGATGCAGGCGATGATGCAGCTTGCATGATGATGCAGGCGATGATGCAGCTTGCATGATGATGCAGGCGATGATGCAGCTTGCATGATGATGCAGGCGATGATGCAGCTTGCATGATGATGCAGGCGATGATGCAGCTTGCATGATGATGCAGGCAATGATGCAGTTTGGAGGGCATTTTGGGTTTTTCCCCATAGCCTCTCACCCTATAAATAGGGGTGGAGAGGGGTCTCTCAAATCTGATCCAAGTTCTCACTTGAACTCTCAACAAGTGCCATTGCATGATCTGGCTTTCTTCTCTCCCTCCCACGAAATAGTTTCGTAGAGCCGAAAGGCTGTCTGGGTTCCGGCAGGAACTAGTTCTGGACGGCGAAGCCCTGCCGGATAGATGACACCGTATGTGTGCAACCCCATAGAGAGGTCGTAGTTTCGATCTTTTTCCCGAGGGACTGTTCGAGGGTCCTCCCGAAGGGCTGTCCGAGTTACCGCTTCGAGGGTCCTCCCGAAGGGCTGTCCGTGACATCGTCCGAAGGACTGTCCGACCGCCTCTCGGAGCGTTGTCCGAGGAGCAGACGAGGGAGAACATCCTCGCGGTTGGGAGGTTGTAAATCCTAGCTGCGGGGGTCTGCACCAACGATCTACATCGACTCTACTTCCGCTGCGCTACGAGTCGGTAACGATCAGATCAAAACCTTGTATGCAGTCTCCATAGTGGTCCTGGGCTGTTCGTAGTGCGGAAATTTTTTTTGTTTTCTGCCGCGTTCCCCTACATGCTGTTCATACTAGGCATGTGTGTTGGGTGTATGTTTATAACATGCATGTCTTAGTATGGGTTTTCGAGACCTTAGTTGTGATCTGGCTGGCGGTCTTTTATACACCAAGTGTCCCTTAGATGTGCGCAGCTTGGGGCATCGCGATGCGATTGCTCGTGACTCTGTCACGTGCACACTTTGTTGTATGATCGAGCCCGCCCTAGACCCCGACTAAGTGATCAGGCTGGAGTAAGTCTATGTAAGAGTTAGGATCCAATCGATAACATGGTTGAGGCGACTTGTTTATGAGTATGGGATTCACCACCCATAAGCATTTAGACTTGTGAGCGGACGTTGAGGACCCATCTCAGTTGGTCATCCGGCCTGGATGGGATGCCCCTCACGTTTGAGGCTTTCCGAGAGCGTTCTGTGCTTGGACTTGTCTGATTAGACAAGTGGGTACGGCTCTCGGCTCTCCATGTGATTGTATCGTGACTGGAATTACATACGCTAACCCCGGGTCCCGACAGACTTCGTATCAGAGCAGGACTGTCTGTAGGACTATCAAACCCTTGGTCGAAGTCGAGTCTAGCATTCTATAGTTATATAGTTACTCTGGGTATAAGGGAACAACGTAAGGCTTCTTTTTCTCCTTACCCTCATCGATCTGAGTTCTGAGTCACCCTTATCTTTTCTACGGGATGATAGGACTAGGCTCATCTATGTCTTACTAGAACATCTCATTGAGTGCTTCCTTGTAGCCGTAGGAAAGTTGTGTCCAGTTTCCTAGCATTGTTGTAATGCTGATTTCTTACATCGTATTATGTAAGTGCTGTATCTACATTGAAAGAAAATTGTTTTCTTGCAATTACAGCCGTTATGCTGTCCGAATCATTCCAGGTTTCTTCATAATCTGATGCCTTTGCAAAATCTTTCTCCCTATTTCGATTGTCTTTCCAGAAGATTTGTTAGGTGGCATTCCCGACAGTTCTCTAAGTTTGTTGGAGGTTTTGTTCTAGAAACCTTTAGTGATTCAATTGCAGTTCTTCCTCCCACTTTAGATGTCTTCTAGCACGAAGAACCACACTAACCATCGTGTTGGAGTACTTTGCTACTCTGACATATCTGTTGTAGCCCCTAGTAAACCTTGGTCATCCTCTAGGAAGCTATCCAGTGATCCAACCCCTTAAACCTAGCCACCCGACAGGTGTGTAGAATTCATAGTGGATCTTATACCAGGCACAGCCCCAATTTCCAGACGCCCATATAGAATGGCCCCACATGAGTTAGCTGAGCTAAAAACCCAACTTGATGCTTCGTTGGCAAAAGGTTTCATCCGCCCTAGCTCATCGCCATGGGGTTGCCCCGTTCTGTTCGTAATGAAGAAAGATGGAACAGAAAGGATGTGCGTAGACTATCGCCCGCTAAATCTAGCGACGATAAAGAACAAGTACCCACTGCCCAGGATCAATGATCTTTATGATCAACTTGCAGGATCCTCTGTCTTCTCCAAGATGGATTTGAGATTAGGCTATCATCAAATCAAAATCCGAAACGAGGACATTCCCAAAATGGCTTTTACTACTCGTTATGGTCTTTACGAGTATACCGTCATGTCCTTCGGTTTAACCAATGCCCCCGCCACATTCTCGCGCTTGATGAATTCGATCTTCATGGAGTACCTAGATAAATTTGTTGTAGTTTATCTTGATGACATTCTCATCTACTCGAAGAACGAAGAAGAGCACGCAGAACATCTTAGGTTGGTATTGATGAAACTTAGAGAGCGCCGCCTTTATGCCAAGTTCTCCAAGTGTGAATTTTGGCTACCAGAAGTGACCTACTTAGGCCACGTGATTTCTGCGAAAGGTGTTGCAGTCAATCACGAGAGAGTTCAGGCCGTCCTCGACTGGACTCAACCTGAATCGGTTAAGCAAGTTAGGAGTTTTCTTGTCTTAGCAAGCTATTGCCGCCGCTTCGTCGAGAACTTTTCTAAAGTTGCAAAGCCTCTTACTGAACTCCTCAAGAAAGATAAGAAATTCCAATGGACTCCCAAGTGCGAGGAAAGCTTTCAAGAGCAAAAAAGAAGATTGACTTCTGCACCCGTACTTGCACCTCCAGACACCAAAAGGGATTTCGAGATCTATTGTGATGCTTCACGGCAAGGGTTAGGATGCATACTTATGCAAGATCGGCATGTGGTAGCTTATGCTTCAGGCCAGTTGCGGCCACATGAAGAGAACTATCCTACCCATGATCTTGAACTCGCTGCCGTAGTTCATGCCCTGAAGACTTGGCGACATTACCTCCTTGGTAATCGTTGTGAGATCTATTCCGACCACCAAAGCCTCAAATACATTTTCACCCAGCCAGATCTTAATCTCAGGAAAAGACGCTGGATAGAGTTGATAAAAGATTATGACTTAGAAATTTCTTACACCCCAGGCAAAGCCAATGTCATGGCTGATGCACTAAGTCGTAAGTCGTACTGTAACAACCTCATGTTACAGCAGTACCAACCACTTCTTCATGAGGAATTTCGAAAGCTCAATCTTGAGATTGTTCCTCGTGGATCTCTTTTCAACTTGGTGGCGAAACCAACACTCGAGGATCAAATCCGAGTTGCCCAAAGGCGTGCACGAGGTGTTCGCCGGATCAAGGAGAACATTGCTAGCAGAGTGGCAAAATGTTTCTCCACGGATAGCAAAGGAACGGTATTCTTTGGAAATCGTTTGGTAGTACCTAAGAATAGGGAACTAAGGCAACTAATCCTCAAGGAAGCCCATGACACACCCCTCTCGATTCATCCCGGTAGCACAAAAATGTACCGAGATCTACGCCAGAGACTTTGGTGGACCAGGATGAAGAGAGACATTGTTCGATTTGTTGCTGAATGTGATGTTTGTCGTCGCATTAAGGCAGAACACCAAAGACCTGCTGGTACACTTCAACCTTTGCCTATTCCAGAGTGGAAATGGGACAAAGTCGGTATGGACTTCATCACCGGCTTTCCAAAAACCCAGAAAGGAAATGATGCCATCTTCGTTGTCATAGATAGGCTTTCCAAAGTTGCTCACTTCCTTCCCGTTCGCGAGTCTATAACTGCTAGTCAGTTAGCGGACTTGTATGTCTCTAGAATTGTGTCTCTTCAAGGTGTTCCTTTGGTAATCAATTCTGATCGTGGTAGCCTTTTCACCTCTAGATTTTGGGGAAGCTTTCAGAATGCTATGGGAACTCATCTATCCTTTAGTACAACTTTCCATCCTCAGTCTAGCGGTCAAGTTGAAAGGGTTAATCAAATCTTGGAAGATATGCTCAGAGCTTGTGTTATCTCTTTCGGAAAGAATTGGGAGAAGTCTCTTCCATTTGCTGAATTTGCTTATAACAATAGTTTTCAATCTAGTCTGAACATGGCTCCTTTTGAACTCCTTTATGGACGACGATGTCGAACACCCCTAAACTGGTCAGAAACCGGTGAAAGACAATTCTTTGGACCGGATATGATCAAGGAAGCAGAAGAGCAAGTTCGCATTGTTCGTGATCGTTTGAAAACCGCACAGTCTCGTCAGAAAAGCTACTATGATCGTCATCATAGGCAAGAAAGCTACAATCTGGATGAGAAGGCTTACCTTCGGGTTACTCCTCTGAAGGGAACCCAACGATTCGGTATCAAAGGCAAGTTGGCCCCACGTTACATCGGACCTTTCCGCATTCTCGCTAAACGTGGAGAAGTTGCCTACCAACTTGAACTACCCCCTCACCTTTCCCGAGTACATGACGTATTTCATGTGTCACAACTCAGGCGTTGCTTCAAGGACCCCATCCGCGAAGTCGACCATGAAACGCTTGATCTCCAAGATGACCTTTCTTATCGAGAGTACCCTGTTCGTATTCTTGATTCCGCAGAGCGTGTCACTCGCCGTCAGAAGATCAAGTTCCTTAAAGTTCAATGGTCACATCACTCTGAGAAAGAAGCAACCTGGGAAAGAGAAGACCGCCTTCGTGCCGAGTAACCCACCTTCCTCCCGACGACTTCTGAATCTCGGGACGAGATTCTTTTGAGTGGGGGCGAGTTGTCAGAACCCCAACTAGGGTAAGTGCTAGGGTTTGATTTCACCTTTGCATCATGCAAAATTTCAAAAGAAATTCAAAAATGGGGAAAAGAAAAGCCCTGAGAAATTTAATTAAATGGCCAGACAAAAATTTCTTCCAAATTTTCCTCTGGTATTTTTGAAAAGTCTTATAAATATGCATGATCACATATAAAGTGAAGTGGGTCCCACTTCATGCACCAAGATTTGCCAAAAATTCCAAACAGGGCTTGGAAATTAAATTTAACTCCAATTTGAATTTAAATTCAAATTGTTTGAATTTCAAAAGTCACCAAAACTTATGAGTGGCTAGCTATATATGTTATAAGCCCACATAAAAGTTTTCATGATTTTATAAAATGCCTTGATATTTTAATTGGGGCAAAACAAATAACAGAAAAAGAAAACAGAAACAAAAAAACACAGAGAAAAAGAAAAACAAAAGCTAGCCCACCCCTACAGGCCTCGGGCCCAACTAAACCCCCCACGGCCCAAGCCCACGGCCACCCTTGTCGTCTTCCTCAACCAGCTCGGCGGCGAGCTGGGAGGGAGCCGGCGACGCCACCGCGACGCCCAGCAGCTTCCAGACCTCCCCCTGGCCTCTAAGCGCGCCACGGAGCTGCCCACGAACCCCCGCACCCTTTCCCCCTCCTCTGGCTTCCTCCCTGTCTCTCTCCCCCGTGAATCCAGCGCCGCCCGAAGCCCAGCCGGAGCACGCCGCCGTGCAGCGCGTGGCCATCGAGCATTTCCCGGCGAACTGTGATGTCCAGAAGGTCCGCAGCAGACGACTTCATCAAGCTGCGCAACGAATCGAGGCCAGAAGCCCTTGGAAGAGCCGCCAGCTTCGAGTTCTTCCCCACGGCTGCCGTGCGCTATTGCCGGAATTCGCCGTCTCCTCGCATCCTCCGGCTTCCTCGAGCCCTTCTCTGCACCCAGGGTGAGCTTGCGCTCATTTCCCCTCAAAGTCCCGCTCGAATCCGTGCCCGAGTCGTGTTTCGCCATGGTCCAGTCCACGGCCGCCGCTGCCCCTCGTCGCCGGAGAGGTTCCGGCCGCCCCCTGACCTCCCTGGTGGCATAGCTCGAAGCGGACGAGCACGGGCTACCCCCTGGTAGTTTCCCCGTGCCCAGCCGTGGCCGGAATGGTCACTCCGGCAGGGCTCCGCCGTGCCCAGAGGCACCAGCGGCTAGCCGCCGGCCGGGTGGATTAGCTTCAGGGCTAATCAGCCCTTAATCCCCCCAGTGACGATGACAGGTGGGCCCCCTGGCCCCTTAAGCCCCTCTGTTAATTAAACAGAGAGGGGATTAACCCCTCTCCCACTGACAGAGTGGACCCACATGTCAGCCCGCCCCCCTGTGACATCACCCCCACATCAGCATGTCGCAATAAAGAATTTTCCAGAAATTAAATGATTTAAAGAAATTACAGAAATTGCAGAAAATCATTTAAACTTTGAAAAATCATAGAAAATTCAAATCAACTCCAAGTTAAACATATAATATATGAAAAATTATCAGAAAAATGCAAGGATTAAGAATATGCAATTTGTTTTTATGTTTGACCATTTTAAAATGGGGCAACAGTAGCAAATGTGCATATGGCTTAATTTGAATTCAAATTTGAAGTTTGAATTTGCAATTCTTTTGCAATACACTTCAATTAAATGGAATTGTCAACACATTAGTACCATGTACATCATGTTTACACAACTTATCATGTGCTTGAGCATTGCAATTATATTTATTCCTTGATTGCTTTGTTTGCTCGATAGACGTGCAACCGGAACCGGAGGCCACCCCCTTCGTTGAAGACACCGTGTGTGTGAACCTCGTCAGCAAGGCAAGCAAACCCCATTGATCATGTCTATAAAATCCCAATTCCCTCTCAATCTCTCTTATGCATGTTTAGGAGATCACTTTGTATCGATTCTACCGCATAGTTGAACCCATATCCGATGCATGACCTATCATCTTGTCACAGTAGTAAGCAAACCACAATCCTAGCTGACATAAGAGTTGGTTGATATCATGTGGCCCCTGCAACTGTTAATGCTTATTGCATGCTTAGTGGTACAATAAGGTTGCTTTGATGTGAGTCGGGATGATAGTGAACATGGTGTTGATGAAAGTGAAACTGTGTTGGTGAATCCACCCTAATACAAGGTGAACGATGAGAGGCTGTGTAGGAGTACACAGTGGGTTGTCTCGTTGAACACCGCCTTAAGCACCGAGTTCTTGTATGGTAATCCAAGACAAAGAGTACAACCACACATTGGGCTCACTGACCCCTCTCGGCCTAGTACCTTGATCTGTGTCGATGTCCAGGAGTCACATTAGTTCGGGCTTTCCTTTTGGCATGTGCATAGAAAAAGAATGAAGGAATGGTTGCATCATATAGATATTTGGGTGCACCTATGAGGCAGGAAAACCATCTGCCAGAGGTGGCGTCTCGGTCACTTACATTGTTTGAGTCCGTTTCGTTGATCCGGCCGGACTCTCGAGCGGAGGCAACTCAGATAGTTGACTCCTGGAATAGACCGGTTGTGAGCGAAGTGTCGTGGTGAACATCCTTGCTGTCACCTCTTGAACGGTGGCGAGAAAAAGGCGGTAACCGATGGTCATGTGTGTGTAGCTTACACCCTTGCAAGGTTAACAAAACTATTCGAATAGCCGCGTCCACGGTTAAGGCCTACTTGGAACCTGTACCTGACTATTAGACAACTTGAATGGATACTTGTAAAACTCGCAAGATAAGCGTGAGTGCTATGGTGTGCTCCTCGTGGGGAAGTCGAGGAAGTAACCATAGTGGTGTATTGGTTGGAGACTTGGATAGTGGACTCGTGTACGCTTCTTACCTCAAGTCTGGTACTCGTAGTTTAGGACTAGCCAAGTCAAAGCTGGCACTTCTGCATGATGAAACCCCACCTCCCTTTACCTTGATACTTGAGCATGAGTAGTGTAGTTCTGATGTAAGTCTTGCTGAGTACGACTTTGTACTCACGTTTGCTTATTCTATGTTTTAGATGAGAACCCGGACCCCGATGGAGTCACCTTCGTGAAGCTCGACGTTGATTAAGTTAGCATAGTCCCAGACAGCAGTCTGGTCCCTCGTGGAAGGGCATGTTTGTTTACAAGGCTTCTCTAAGCCATTTGTTAGACTTGTCTGTACTCAGACCTAATTTGCTTCCGTTGTATGATGTAATGTTGATCACAGACATGTGATCTTTGTATACTCTATGTATAAGTAAATAAAGAAGTACTTTGTAGAGTTATGTGATGATACCTGCTGTTCATACTAGGCATGTGTGCTGCGTGTATGTTTATAACATGCATGTCTTAGTATGGGTTTTCGAGACCTTAGTTGTGATCTGGCTGGCGGTCTTTTATACATCAAGTGGCCCTTAGATGTGCGCAGCTTGGGGCATCGCGATGCGATTGCTCGTGACTCTGTCACGTGCACACTTTGTTGTATGATCGAGCCCGCCCTAGACCCCGACTAAGTTATCGGGCTGGAGTAAGTCTATGTAAGAGTTAGGATCCAATCGATAACATGGTTGAGGCGACTTGTCTATGAGTATGGGATTCACCACCCATAAGCATTTAGACTTGTGAGCGGACATTGAGGACCCATCTCAGTTGATCATCCGGCCTGGATGGGATGCCCCTCACGTTTGAGGCTTTCCGAGAGCGTTCTGTGCTTGGCCTTGTCTGCTTAGACAAGTGGGTACGGCTCTCGGCTCTCCATATGATTGTATCGTGACTGGAATTACATACGCTAACCCCGGGTCCCGACAGAGAAGGTGGATGTTGCATGGCAATGTATCTTGGAAAGGCTATGGAAATGCCTTGATAGGTAGGTATGGTGGCTGTTTTGAGGAAGGATATAAGGAGGTTTATGATGACAGAGAGTATCATGCCAAGGGTTTGGATGTACCGGCGAAGGTGGACGCAAACTCTCGGAGTGAGAAGAAAGCAATGCACGGCACAAGAGAGGCTAGAAAAATATGGGTAGGTGGAAGTGTCAACTTTCGAATACTCACATTAGTCCGAAGAACTCATGCACTTATTATCGGTAACTCTCAATCTAATAAGGAGGTTTCACAAAGAGACAAGTACCCCGAGGAGGAGTGTATGGGGTTTGGTTATCCTTGCGCATCCTCGACTCATGGTACGTGAGTGTACTGTAATATTTGACCCCTCAGAAGAGTAGTGATCCATCTAGTAGCTAAAGTTCTCAACTAATTTATAAGCTTTGAAAATAAACACGGATTACCCAAAATACGACATCTATCACTAATAGGCTAAAGTTATTGAAACCAAAAGTACAAGCATTACTCAAATCAATACCTCAAAACTATTGCAGGTTACTACTATAAAAGAATAGCAACTTCAATTACCTACTTCAAGTCAAGACACACAACTCAGTTCAATAGGCAAACTCTCTAAACAAGATAAATATGAAAACTCAAGAGAGTTCTAGCAACAAACTAAAAAAAATCTCTTTAAAAAGATAAGCATGAAAACTAAGAGCTAAACATGGCAGTAGCTATGAAAAAGATAAAGAACACACACAACAAAGATAAGCATGAAAAATCCTATGTTGTGTTCTAGATTTTGAAAGTGGAGCGTGTTTATCTCCCACACAAATAAAGCTGGGTTCTAACTTGTTTTGAACAGCAAGCAAAGCTAAAGAAAACTAAAAATAAAACCTAAGAGCGAGACACTCCAAGCATAGCACATAACACGTGAAGTGATAAAAAATATAGTGAAACGAAAGACGAACTGATAATTGTTGATGGAGAAGGGGATGCACGGGGGCATCCCCAAGCTTAGACGCTTGAGTCTCCTTGAATATTTCTTGGGTGTGCATGGGGGAATCCCCAAGCTTGAGCGCTTGACACTCTTGAATCTTCTTTCATCATCTTCCCTCGCTCACTTGAAAACTCCCTTCATACATAACTCATTATAATCTGATTAGCGAGGTTAGTACCCATAATAAAATAATTTTTCCTCTACTGGAAATAAGGATATTCTTGAAGAGCTACTGTTTCTAAAGATTTCCAAAAAGTTTTTGCAAAGAAAAAGCAAGCTTAAGGTTTGCAAAATGAAGAAACGGCAAAACAGGACAGAATCTGTGAAAAACAGACCAGCAGGTAGTAAAGAATTTTTTAGGGATACTTCTGCAACTCAAATAAAAAAACTCAGAACATACAAAAGTTCCGTAATTGTATAGAGCACGCTGTGTAATAATTTCATCTAAAAAAGATGAACTGGGATTTTTCTCTGATTTTTCTAGTCACGAGGACAGAATTTGTTTTCTGGATAGCATGTCACAACTTTCACTTCCCTTGTCATATGAGGCTATAATTGGCACAAAGCTTGAAAAGTAAAGATACAATGTTGTTGCTACAGTATTAAAAATCATCAAGACCACTAAAAACAGAAGAAAAAAAGCAAAACCTAAATTCGTTGCGGGCTGCCTCCCGAAAGCGCTTCTTTAAAGCTATTAGCTAGGCTTAAAGCAAATAGATCAAGTCTTTTCAATTGAACCATCATCAAGATAATCAAAAAGCTCTTCAATAGTACAACTAATCTTAAGAGGTCTTTCAAATAAAGGCCTAATAAAGATACTTCTAGGAATAAAAGCAAAAGGCGGAAGATCAACTGGAGTCTCATTTATTCTATTAAAGAAAGGTATCTCTTCCAAAGTCTTCATAGTTTCAACCCCTTTGGCAATAGATAGATTATTTTTGAAACGAGGAGCCTTTGGAATGTAAACGAACCTAGGTTCCTTATTTTCCGGAGTTTCCACCTTTTTGGTTTTGATTGAGGAGAAAGTAGTTCCTAGAGTGTCAATGATTTCCTCAATCATATCAATCCTAGAAGGTCCAAGTCATGGGATTTGATGGTCTCCAAGGTTTTGACAGTTTTATGCATGGAGCTATCGAGTCTATTCAAATTCCCTTGAACCTTACGATCCAACTCACTTATCTTATTAATGCTTGGCATCTCTAGCTCTATCTTTTCAAGTTTTTTCATAATGTGAGCTAGGGTAATGTCTTCTTGCATGCTAGCAACAGGGAGATTTCCAACAAGATTTTCCATAACACTAAGAGCTTCCCAAACTGGGACTTCTAGGAAATTCCCATTGATAGTAGTATCTAGAATAAACCTATTCCAAGAAGTAATTCCAACATAAAAGCTTCTAAGAAAGATAGTAGTGGATTTCTTCTTGGTGGCTCTTTTTTGGGAATCATTAATTCTATACTAGGCATCTTTCAGACTTTTACCACCTCTTTGTTTAAAGGTGAGCACTTCTGCTTCACCAAAGGCAAAAGGACCAGACATTATGACAACTACTAGCAAGGTAACTACTTTTTTTTAATAAATGACACTAAAGAAAAAACTGAAAGGTAAACTAACAAGACTAAAAAGAAAAGATAAAAGATAGTGTGCAACTCCCATATCTTTAAGAGTGGAGTCCGCGGCAACGGCGCCAGAAATTTCTTTGATGTCACGAGAGTTTACATGTCGCCCCTCATTGGTTACCCAAAGTGGAAGGTTGAGATGTAGACAGCGGCAATTTCCCTTAGCGAAGATGCTAAGGTAGAGTATCGAACCAGTAGGACTCCAAGATCTACAAGTAGGTGGTTCGTCAAGTGATGCGTCGTTGAAAATCACTTGCCTGTCCTAGACCTGCACACACATCAGATAGCTTTGCTCCCAATGAGTACAGAGGAGTTGTCAATTCCTCCGGCTTGTTGTTTACAAAGGATAAAACGCACGAGATAATAATGATAGTGATTGCAACGGAAGAGTAAATACTGAAAGTAAATTGAAGGTGTAAAAAATATTGGAAATATGGACCGGGGTCCCATGATGTTCACTAGTGATGTCTCTCTCCCAAAAGACGATAAAATAGCCATGCAAGGTAAACAAATTACAGCTGGGCAATTGACTGGATTATGTGCGCAAACCAATGCTAACTATGCTATAAAGAAAGGAAGAGGCTCAAAAGCTTGGGCGGTACGCTAAGACAAGTAGAAAGAAATCCATCTGCATCTACCTACTAATCATCCACCTTGAGATATCTATCCAGAACATCTCGCTGGTATTAAGTTGCGAATCCCACCCAAAGTGTTAACTCAAAGCAACAGACAACTGCATTAAAGAACTTTGCGTAAAGTAAACAATCCTTGCACCCGCAAGTACAAGCACCGTTGTTTTCTCCCTTGTGGCAATAGCACATCCCCTAGACTCATGTTTCTGTCACTCAAGCTAGTCATCAGGGGGCATGAACCCACGATCATGCATAACGCTCCCTCTTGGAGTCACTACCTACTACTTTGCCAAGGCAATAAACAACAATGGAGAACATGCAAGAATTACTCTAGAACATAAATATTAAAGAGGAGAATCAAATATATTACTCAAACACAATATGAACATAGTCTCATAATCCAACGGATCCCAGCAAACTCAGCATAGCAACAATAGAAAGATTACATATGTGCCTCGATCATGTAGGGCAACTCACGAGGTATAATCCATGAAGAACAAAGAGGGGAGGAGAACATCACATAGCTACTGATCAAAGACCCATGGTCCAAGGTGGACTACTCACGGTTCATCCGGGAAGCATCCATGGTGGTGGAGAAGCTCCCGGAGGTGGTTCCTCCCTCCGGCAGGGTGCCGGGAAGAGGTCTCCTGGTTCTCTCGATCTTGCAAGCGCGGCGGCGGAGGAACAGAGGAGAGATCGCGAAAAAGGGTTCCTGTCACGGGGGTTTCACGTCACGGAGAATATATGGGCGAAGGGGGGCAACTAGGGGGGCCACCAGGGGTCCAGGCGCCCCCCTGGCGCGGCCCCACCCTAGGGCGCGCCGGGAGGGCGCCTGGGCCCCTGGTGGGTCCCCTCTGCCCCCCTCGGTGATTCCCGAAGCTTTTGATGCGCTGATTTTTGTTGGATTTTTCCTGAATTTTTGGAGCACTTTTAATATGGGGGAAACCTGAAATAGAAAAACAGCAGAAAACAGGAACTGGCACTAGGGTGCACTGAGTTAATAATTTAGTCCAAATATGATCAAAAGTGTATGGAAGTTGATCAATATCATAGCAATATCACACAAAAGAGGCATGGAGCAAGCAGAAATTATAGATACGTTTTGGATGTATCATGTGTGCCTTGAGTGCTCACTCTTCGTCGGGATGCGAAGAGGAGGACAAGGATAGGATAGGTGTATGTTTGCGTAAGTAGCTGATAGCAGACTTCTTGGAGGCGATTCCTCATCGAATGCTTGGCTTCTTATCTTACTCTCTAGATCGTTCGCCACTTCATAAATGCTAGTGCGGCAACAACCTCACCACTTACCCCATCCTTACCGTTAACTACTAGTTATCCTAGAATGACGAGTGATGAAGTCCTTGTTGGGTCAGTTGACCACTAAAGTTGGATGCTGAGTACTTCTGTACTCATGATACTACGCCCAAACTCTTTTCAGGGTTCTTGATCGACAACAGGTATGGTGATCGGCGTTTCACGTGGAGACTCGACGACGACTAGTTAGGCGGATCCTAACGGAGAGCGTGGACCCATGTGGTTATGGGAGCGATGTCTTTTTCTCTTTGTCGCTAGGCATTTGATTGTAGTCTGTACTCAGACATGTATCTTCCGCTGATGTAATGTATTTAAGGAAATTGTATGCTGATTGTATGAGATGTTGTATCCTAGTAGCTATAATGTTGTGATATCATGTTTGAAATCCGGGGCCTATGGCATTGTCATATGTCGCGGTGGGACCGACATGTGCTTCGTCCCCGGATCCGGATGGAAACATCTAGATCTGGAACAGTACCACATATCGGACCTTACAGGTATCATCTACCCTATAACTGATAGTAGGTGGGTAAGTCCAGTTCATTGTGTTCCTAAGAAAGGAGGTATGACTGTTGTTCCTAGTGATAAAAATGAACTAATACCTCAAAGAGTCGTTATTGGATATAGAATGTGTATTGATTACAGGAAATTGAACAAAGCAACCAGGAAGGACCACTACCCGCTGCCCTTTATTGATCAAATGCTTGAGAGGTTGTCTAAAAACACCCACTTTTTCTATCTTGATGGGTACTCTGGCTTCTCTCAAATTCATGTTAACACTGCCGATCAAGAGAAGACCACTTTCACGTGTCCTTACGGTACTTATGCTTATAGGACGTCTTTTTCATGGTTTCTGTGAGGAGATTGTGGAAGTCTTCATGGATGATTTCTCCGTCTATGGAACTTCCTTTAACCACTGTCTCCACAATCTTAACAACGTTTTGCAGAGATGCGAGGATACAAACTTAGTTCTAAACAGGGAAAAGTGCCACTTCATGGTTAACGAAGGGATCGTGCTTGGTCATAAGATTTCTGAGAGGGGAATTGAAGTGGACAAGGCGAGGATTGAAGCTATTGAAAGGATGCCCTGTCCAAGGGACATTAAAGGTATTCGTAGTTTTCTCAGTCATACTGGTTTCTATAGAAGATTTATCAAAGACTTTTCTAACACCTCGAGACCCCTCACTAATCTTCTCCAGAAGGATGTTCCTTTTGTATTTGATGAATATTGTAAGGAGACTTTCGAAGTTCTTAAGAAAGCTTTGATAACCGCTCCTATAGTACAACCAGCTGACTGGAAATTGCCCTTTGAAATTATGTGCGATGCTAGTGATTTTGTTGTTGGGGCTGTTTTAGGAAAAATGGTTGATAAGAAATTGAATGTTATACATTATGCTAGCATAACCCTTATAGTGCTCAGAAGAATTATGCCACTACTGAGAAGGAATTATTAGCAGTAGTTGATGGCGGTGAAGTTAATAGGTTTAGTTGTGTTGCCTCCCCTGTTAACCGCGCCAATAAACGATTCTTGATAACCCACAAGTCTAGGGGATCAATTGTAGGTTTTCGAAAAATAAGGATGTCGATCCCAACGAGGAGCAGAAGGTGCTGATAAGTGACACTGGATAAGGAAAGGCTGCACAACCTCAAAGGTAAATATTTAGGGGTTTTTGTATTAAGCAACAGAAAAGTAAAAGACAAGAAAAGTAAACAGGGTAACTGAGGAGTAGCAAGTGGCCCAATCCTTTCACAAGGTTAAGCCTAGGAACTAAACTTCTAAAAGCTAAAGCGTTCTCGAGAACACACGGGAGAGATGGCCAAGTTACTTTCACCATACTCCGCCAAGTAATATGTATTGTGTTGATAAGTGTTGGTGGGTGGATCAATGCTAGTACACCTTCTAGACTAAGATAAGTGTACTCTTATGATTACACACCTTGCAAGCATCCGCAAATACAAGGTAGTAATTAAGGCATAAGCCTAACCACAACATTACGATCAAGGATCCATAACTCCCTTGTGCAAAAGTGTGCGAACTGGGGTTCAGGTTTCTGTCACTCCGGCAACCCACCATAAGAATCCTTTGTGCACAATGTATTCCTCTAGGCCCATGAAAGGTGAAGTGTTAAGTGTTCGACTCACATAACACCACTAGAGAAATAACAACACAACTTAAGAATCAAACAACACATAAAACTTAAACATCATATGACTACTAACAACTAGACTTCTCCCATGTTCTCAAGAACTAAAGTAACTACTCACAAGACATAAAAGAGATCATGATCAGAGGTGATAGATGGGTGGCAAACAATCTGGACACAATGATATTTCTCCAACAAAACTCAATAACATTCACCACAAAGTAGTAATCAACACCAACAGAGTAGAGAGGATAGATAGTACGGATTACAACACAAGTTGCAATTGTGAGATGAGATGGGATGGAGATGGAGATGGTGCTGATGTTGGGGATGATGTTGATGATGATCTCGATGATGCCCGTGACGATGATGATGATGATGATGATGGCGATGATCTCCCCTTCCGGGAGGTGATCTCCCCGGCGGAATCTGCCCGCCGGAGATGGCTTTTCTCCTCTGTAGGTTTCCGCCCCGTGGCGGCGGCGAAACACGGAAACTCTTCTCTCTTTAAGGTTTCTACCCCAGGGGGGTCTTATAGGAGAGAGGGGGCACCGAGGGGGCCCAACAGGCATCCAGGAGGGTGCCTGGCGCGGCAAGGAGGGGGGCCGCGCCAGGCACCCTTCTGGCTGCCTGGTGGGTCCCCTCACCTCCATCCTCGGTGATCCCCAGTCAATCTTCATAAAAACACTGTCCGTAAATTTTCATCGCGTTTGGACTTGATCTGATTCAACAACTCGGTGTCCACTTTTCACCGCTGAATTCTGGTTCTGCTGCTTCGGCACAAGAAAGTTGTAAACTGTGTAAAACAATCCAAAACAACATAAGAACAATACTTTAAAGTGGAATATATCAATGAATAGGATGAAATTACAATATAAAATAGTGATGCATTTTGGACGTCTCAACTCCCCCAAGCTTAGACCTCGCTTGTCCCCAAGCAATTGTTGAGCTCGGTAAACCTGTCCACAAGTTTAGAGAGTGAAGCGTCGATAAAATAATACGGACAAGAAGCATCAAGATTTCTCACCAAGCTGAAGCATCCTCAACAGCAACCTCAACTCATAAGGTCCTTATGAGAAAGTAGTAACAATTATAACAAAGTAGGACCTGGAAAACTCATCAAATCATGGAAAAAATAGCCTTGGTCAAGGAACAACTAATAACTTTTTTACTTTTTTCTCTTTCACTTATAAAGGAACCAGTTGAAGCTTTGGAAAGAACATGTTATTAGTCAAGAAGTGCACATGTTAACACAAAGGAAGATGTTTACTAAGCATAAGCCTTTGCAAACAACTCACTTATCAAAAGATAATGCCAACAAAGATGTAACATGCTAACTTTCAATGCAGCTTTGTATGCAAGAATCTTTATTAACATCAAGTGTTTGTTCTCTCTCAAGAAAGAAGGAAGTAGGAAGGACTGACTCAGCACAAAATAAAGGATAAACCCCGTGCAAAAGGGTAAGAATGGAAAACTCATGTGCCATCTCTAGATCAAACAGAATAAAAACAGACTTTTGCGAGGTGCATGATCCGTCAATGAATGCTGATAGATAACTCACTCACTTCATGATTTGGACAAGTTTCGAGGAACGGATCCCATGTGGGTGCGATCACATCCCCTTAAATTCCTTTGTTTATCACTCATAAATGGGCGAAGGAACTTGTGCGTTAGTATTTATCTTTTACGAGATGGGCACTCATGCCAGTCCCTTCTCGTATTAGGGGTTTGCAGATTAGGCATGCAATCCCAAGATAAAACTTGTCCAAATTAAGAAGATCATGGGTTACCCACCACTTCCTCATGAGCTGAATCAGTGGCACAAAACAGAAGATTTTGAACATCTAGAGATAGCACACAAATTATATACATTAGGAGTGGTAGTGGAATACCACAAATAGGAAGGTATGGTGGACTCAAGTGGAAGATGTTGGTTTCAGGGTATGGAAGTACAAGAAGAATTCCGCTTAGTACAGAGTTTTGGCTAGCAAGCCTTTGAGAGACCAGACAATTGATGAAAACTTGGATGCAAGCAATACAAAGCATAAACATTAAAACTAGCATGAAACATCAAGTTGTCTTCCTTGTCAACATAACACTTCAAGCATAATAACACAAAGGTTTTGGCTATGTCGCTACTTTGAGAAAACATGCTTGTTGTTATGACCAAAGCTATACTTGCCAAGATTTAAATAAAGTTTTCGAAGCCATACCTGATATAAGGTCAATACTCCCCATAAGAATCAGCTCATAATGTCGATTGTGTGAAGAGAATACCGAGTGCAGCGAAGAAACCAATAGACTTCTCATTAATATTCCTTCATAGACGACCCCACACTCACGGATACAAAGCTCTCCACAAAAGGAGTGATAGACCTCAATGCAACACCTATTTCATAAAGTAACTTCCCTAGACATGATACGACTCTACTTGACTCCTAAAGACAAAGATAAAAGATAAAGATACCCGGCACTCCCCCAAGCTTGGAACAAGCTAAGGGGATGCCATTACCCGAGGAGATTTACTCCTCATTCTTGTTCTTGTCGGTCACGTACTCCTTGGCAAAGCGCTTCCATGGCAGCTGTTCTCCAGTCTCAAAGAACATTCCCGTCTCCAGGATCCTGCACTCAGCACCCAAACCCATGCGCAGAAAATTTAGTTCATACTCACAGTTCTGGTTCTGTAGATCATAGATCTGTGCTTGGAGTTCATAAACTTTTTCTTCTAGTGCGGCCAAACTTGACCACATCTCCTTCAACTCCTTCTTGTGGGAAGCCTCTATCTCGTTCATGATGTCGAAGTTAGCTTCAACACCACGCTCTACCATCTTCTTGAACTTGAAGACCTCATGTTCCATCTCCTTCAGCCGCTCTTCGGCGCTCCCTTCCTTGATTGGTCCCTTCATATCTTCCTTGTGGAGAACACCGTCCTCCACACGAAGGACCTGGGGGTGCTTCCTCACCTCTGCGAGGTAAGGGTTGATAACGTTGATGACGAACTTGTCCTTGGGGGAACTTGGGGAAGCCATGGCACCTAGATCTTCTGAAAGTTTTTTCTGGCAGAAATAGACCGAGAAAGAAAACACGCGAAATCGAGAGATACGGTGCCGGGACTATCCGGGCAAATATATAGCAAAAATTTCTGCAACAGAAGGAAGATTTCAAGCCTAGGTGGAGTCATAGTCGGAGTCCAGGGCACCCAGGAGGGTGCCTGGCGCGGCCAGGAGGGGGGCCGCGCCAGGAGGCCTCCTGGGCCCCCTTGATCTCCTTTCCGGCTCCACTCGGCCTTGGAATTTTCCTAATTTTGCAAAAACCTTGAAAAGTAAATTTTTATTGACGTTCGCGATGTTTCCTTACTGTAATACATACCTTTTCTTATTCTGCTCCTGCCGGAGTTTGAAAATGGCTGCAACATGATCTTCATGAGTTCTTGTATATATCATGTTTGCATCCACATTGATTGGATCACCTGTCATGTAATGTTTGAGTCTTTGTCCATTCACAACTTGAGGTTTGGTGCCTTTGAAATTATTGATCTTGATCGCACCAGACCGATATACTTCTTCGATATGAAAAGGTCCTTCCCATCTCGAAAGTAGTTTGCCTGGAGAAAACCTGAAACGAGATCTAGACAACAAAACTTTATCACCAACATTAAATTCACATTTCAGAATTCTCTTATCGTGCCACTTCTTTACCTTTTCCTTGAACATTTTAGCGCTCTCGTAAGCTTCACTCCTCCACTCATCTAGAGAAGTCAAGTTCATGAGACGCTTTTCACCAGCTAACTTTGGGTCAGCATTTAGCTCTCTGACAGCCCAGAAAGCCTTGTGCTCTAACTCTAATGGTAAATGGCAAGCCTTGCCATAGACCATTTTATACGGAGACATGCCCATGGGGTTTTTGTAAGCAGCTCTATATGCCCACAAAGCATCTCCTAACTTCTTTGACCAGTCCTTTCTAGAACTGTTTACTATCTTCTGTAAGATCAACTTGATCTCCCTATTGGTGAGCTCAACCTGCCCACTAGTTTGAGGGTGGTACGGTGAAGCAATCCTATGATTGACATCGTACTTGGCTAGAGCTTTCCTAAAATCTCCATGCATGAAGTGTGACCCTCCATCTGTCATGAGGTACCTTGGTACTCCAAACCTAGGAAAAATTACATCCTTGAGCATTTTCAAAGATGTCTTGTGATCAGCACTCTCAGTGGGGATTGCGTCAACCCACTTAGTTACATAATCAACATCAACTAAGATGTGTGTGTACTTGTGTGAAGGAGGAAAACGACCCATAAAATCAAAACCCCAGCAATCGAAAGGTTCGATCACTAGTGAGTAATTCATAGGCATCTCATTTCTCCTGCTAATGTTACCAACTCTCTGACACTTATCACAAGATAGAACGTACCTTCAGGCGTCCTTAAAAAGAGTCGGCCAATAAAAACCTGATTGTAAAACTTTATGTGCGGTCCTTTCACCGGCATGATGTCCTCCATAGGGACTATCGTGACATTGTCGAAGAACGTCCTGCTGCTCGTGCTCCGGTATACACCTTCTTACGATCCCGTCCGCACCTTCTTTGCAAAGATGTGGATCATCCCAAAAGTAGTGCCTCAAATCCGTGAAGAATTTCTTCCTCTACTGAAATGTAAAACCTGGAGGCAAAAACTTTGCAACGATAAAATTAGCATAATCTGCAAACCATGGGTTGGAATGAGATTGTACTCTTACAACAGCAAGCTGTTCATCTGGGAAACTGTCGTTGACTGGAATAGGATCGTGCGGGATATCTTCCATCCTTGAAAGATTATCCGCCACTGGATTGTCTTCTCCTTTTCTATCGACAATCTGCAAATCAAATTCTTGAAGGAGTACCCATCTAATGAGTCTTGGTTTGGCATCCTTTTTCTGCATAAGATACTTATAAGCATGGTCAGTATGAATAATAACTTTAGAATCAACAATATACGGTCTAAACTTACCACAAGCAAACACCACTGCCAAGAATTCCTTCTCGGTAGTAGCATAATTCTTTTGAGCACTATCAAGTGTCTTGCTGGCATAGTGGATGACATTCAGCTTCTTGTCAACCCTTTGTCCTAAAACAACTCTAACAGCAAAATCACTAACATCACACATAATTTCAAAGGGCAAATTCCAGTCAGGTGGTTGTACTATAGGAGCGGTTATCAAGGCTTTCTTAAGAACTTCAAAAGCTTCCTTACAATCTTCATCAAATACAAAAGGAGAATCCTTCTGGAGAAGATTGGTAAGGGGTCTCGAGGTCTTAGAAAAGTCCTTGATAAATCTTCTATAGAAACCAGCATGACCTAGAAAACTACGAATACCTTTATGTCCCTTGGATAGGGCATCCTTTGAATAGCTTCAATTTTTTCCTTGTCGACTTCAATTCCCCTTTCGGAAATCTTGTGTCCAA
The DNA here is from genome assembly GCA_950022295.1 of Bromus sterilis. Taxonomy (NCBI): domain Eukaryota; kingdom Viridiplantae; phylum Streptophyta; class Magnoliopsida; order Poales; family Poaceae; genus Bromus; species Bromus sterilis. Next base: position 335,441,210 of record OX465596.1, on the reverse strand, counting down.
GAACTATCCCTTCGTTAACCATGAAATGGCACTTCTCCTAATTGAGCACCAAATTCGTTTCTTCGCATCTCTGCAAAACTTTATTAAGATTGTGGAGACAGTGGTCAAAGGAGTTTCCATAGACGGAAAAGTCGTCCATGAAAACTTCTACAATCTCCTCACAGAAACCATGAAATATTGCAGACATACATCTCTGAGAAGTAGCAGGTGCATTACATAAACCAAAAGGCATACGCCTATAATCATAAGTACCGTAAGGACACGTAAAGGTGGTCTTCTCTTGATCCGCGGTGTTAACGTGAATCTGGGAGAAGCCAGAATACCCATCAAGATAGCAGAAGTGGGTGTTTTTAGACAGCCGCTCGATCATTTGATCAATAAAGGGTAGAGGATAATGGTCCTTCCTGGTGGCCTTGTTCAACTTCCTGAAATCAATACACATTCTATATCCAATAATAGTCCTTTCAGGTATTAGTTCATTTTTATCATAAGGAACAACAGCCATACCTCCTTTCTTAGGAACACAATGAACGGGACTTACCCACTTACTATCAGCTATAGGATAGATGATACCTGCGGCTAGAAGTTTGAGAACCTCCGTCCTAACCACGTCCTTTATCCTTGGGTTCAACCGTCATTGATGATAAACAACTGGTTTAGCATCGGGCTCGAGATTGATAGTATGTTGGCAAATGGATGGACTAATACCCTTGAGATCATCAAGAGTATAGCCAATAGCACCTCAGTGTCTGTGGAGTGTCTCCAATAATCGCTCTTCTTCATACCCTAAAAGGTTAGAATTGATATTAACAGGATATACTTTCTTTTCATCTAAATAAGCATACTTGAGCGTATCGGGTAGTGGTTTTAGATCAAACACCGGGTCTTCTTTTGGTTGCGAGAGGATTCCTAAAGGTTCAACCGAGAGGTTGTGCTTCAGGATAGGAGTTTGTCTTAAAAATATGTCTTCTAGTTCATCCCTCTCCTGCATATGTATGTCAGTCTCGTGGTCTTCCATAAATCGCTGCAAAGTATCATTAGGAGGAATAGCAATAGAAGAAATTTCTTCAATAATTTTGTCATTACTTGACAAGTCAGTACCACGAGGCTGCTTAGAAAACTTAGAAAAATTAAATTCATACGGCTCACCGTTGAATTCAACAGAAACTTTACCTTTCTTGCAATCTATTATAGCTCCACAAGTGCTGAGGAAGGGCCTACCAAAGATAATAGGGCAAAAACTATCTTGCACTGAACCAAGTACAAGAAAGTCAATATGATATTTTACCTTCCCGCAGAGTACTTCAACATCTATCACAATCCCAACTGGAAAGATTGTTTGTTTATTTGCAAGATGAATCGTGACATCAATGTCCTCGATCTCACACGGCCGAATCTCGTGTATGATCTCTTGATAAAGTGTGAAGGGAATAGCGCTGACGCTAGATCCCAAATCACATAGTCCATAGTAATTATGATCTCCTATTTTGACAGATACAACTGGTGTACCTGAAATTGGGCCTTTGTTCATGGTTGTGACAATGTTAGTGGAAACAACAAAAAAACTAATAGTGGATTCTTCAATATCACTGGTTACCAGATCCTTGACCATTGCAACTTGAGGCTTCACCTTGATCATGTCCTCAGGTTCGTCAGTGGTCCTTCTGCTTTTGTTTAGAATACCTGTAACAAAAGAATGCTCCTTTATCCTTGAGGGATAAGGAGATTGTTCATACACAACTTCAGGTAAAATGGGATCAGTAACATTAATCTCAATAGGTGACTCCTTGAAAGGTTTATGATGTTGACTCTCCTTCTTCTTAGAAGAATCAATATGAGAAGCAAAGTCCTTGCAAAAGTCAACCATTAGCTGGGAATCAAGACCAGTTTTAGAGAAAAAGGTATTAAAGTAATCAATCTTCACATAACTCTCAATGTAGTCATGCTCATAGTTTATAGCGGGTTCAATACCTTTATCAATTTCCCATTCTTCAGTGTTCTTCTGGATCCTTTCTATAAGATCCCATTTTTCTTCCATACTTCTGGTCTGGAATACCCCGCTAGAGGAGGCATCCAACATCTCCCTATCCTTAAGAGAAAGCCTGGCATAAAAATATGTAAGTATAATTTCCTTGGGGAGCTCATGGTTTGGGCATTAGAGCATCAGGGACTTCAGTCTCCCCCAAGCTTGAGCGATGCTCTCTCCGTCGTGAGACCAAAAGTTGTAGATGTAGTTCCTGTCTTGGTGAATTTCACGAAGAGGATAAAACTTTGCATAAAAGAGAGACATAAGCTCTGGCCATTCAAGCATATCAGAGTTATCGAGTAGCTTATACCAATCTGAAGCTTTATCTTTGAGTGATACGGAGAATAGTTTCTTCATTATGAACTCCATCGTCACACCTGCAAGCTTAAATGAAGAACATAATTGTGATGGATATAGTAGGTGTTCTCCCGGATGTCCTTCTCCTGTATAATGATTAGCCAAGACATAATCAATAATACCAGATGGTATTTTATAGGGCACAATTTCAGTAGGGGTAAGAGTGACCACCACAGTCGTGGGGCGGGTCCTTACCAGCAACGAGCCAACAGTAGAAGAGTCCATAAGGACTGAAGGTAACAACAGAAAATAAAGGTTTCCTTACCGGCTTCACTTACCAGTAGCGCTACACTCCCCGGCAACGGCACCAGAAAAGCTCGTTGATGGCGGTGAAGTTAATAGGTTTAGTTGGTGTAACATCCCAAAATTTTCAAAATTTTGGAATGTTAATAAATAATATAATATTGATTGAATTGTTTTGATTTTGGGATAAATGAAAACTTTTCCCTTGAGTTTTTGTTTAAACCTTTACAAACCATTTAATAAAATTGGATAATCATTTATCCAATAATTAAAATTTTGGTTGTGAACTTTATTCAAAATTTCAAAGAATGATTTTCTTTCTTTTGTCCTTTTGAAATTTGGTACGAACCACAATTAAATATTTCCGAGTGAGAATAAAATGACTTTCTTAAATTTATTGTGGTCGCATACTCATTCTCGAATTCTTATTTTGGAGTTTATTGGATATTGACGTTTAAGAGATATTTAAATATTTCCAATAATTTAATAAACAAAATGAGAGGAGATAATATGACTTCTCCAAAAACAGTATTGAATTTTTTTAATAATGTCGTTAATGAGGTTTTTTATAAAAATCTATTTCTAAAATGTATTCTGAGAGGGAAATATAGTTTTCCTAGACTCTCTATGTTTTATTTGGCCTATACAATTTTATTTGAGAGTGTTTAACCCAAATAATAAAAATAGGATTCCTAAGTCAATTGGACTGAGGTCATCTATCTAATTTTTCCCCTATCTCTCTTTCCTTTTTCTTTATCTTGGGACAAATTTATCACTAAGGCCCATAGCCCGAGCGAGCTGTCTTCTTCCTCTCGTTCGTTCATGTGTACGTGAACACAGAAGCAAATGACCATGGCAACTGAAGCTCTTCCTCCTTTCCTCCCATATACTCTTTTGACTGATTCACTTCAGAACCTACACAAAAATTGTGGACAAGTTCATGAGGAATCCATTCATGGAAACAAACACGCGTTTTAATGATTTTAATTGTCCATAATTTTCTCCATGAATGCCATTAAATCTATTTCCAAAACCTCGCTTTTAATGTTCATTATTTCTCCATGAATGCCATTAACTCCATTCCAAAACCTCACCCACTCTCCTTCTATGGACCTCACATGACCCTATAAATACCGCCCCTAGGACCCCTTTGAACCACACATCCCCACGCATAAAGTCCCTCTCCAAAGCCCTCTCCTTCGTGCGCAATTTCTCGTCGGAGTAAAGATGCATCCACACTTCCGGTGAAGATTTTTGTCGCCATGAAAGCTACCTAGTCCATATTTCTACCTCTAGTTTCTTCCCCTTGCCGATGCGCACCGTTGTCACATATTTTTCCTCTCGATTGCAAGGCCGGAGCACGCCGTCCGTGTCATTGTGCTCTTCATGCGTTCTTTTCTACTCCGACGTAACTTCTTCGCTATCCGAGGGCGAACCTGGAGCTATAACCTTGTCCATCGAGTCGCACAAATCATCCTCTATCCCGTTCGGCTGTTTATTGACGCCCGCGATCTTTTTCCAAAATTCCGGCGAGATCTCCGGTGAGCCTTTCTCCCCTCTTTGTTCATAATTTTATTTTGTAAAAATTGAATAGGTGCGGACCTATCAGAACTCGCCACGTGGCATCCTTTTATTAATCCCGTAATTCATTTTAGCAAAAATACCCAAACTTCAAAAATTCATATCTTCTAGCCCGTAAGTCGGATTTCGACAAATTTTATATCCCCGGATTCCTTGGAAAATGTAATTTATTGTTTTCCAGTAATATTCCACTTTTGATAATTTGAAATTTAACTCAAATTTATTTCTATAATTTGAGTATATTTGATATACATCTTATTCTATAATTTATTTGCAATATTTTCTTCATCAAATTTGATCCTTAAAATCAAATCTTTCTGTTTGGACAATTGTCACATTCTTTCCATCATATAAATACACTATTTTGACCTCAAACCTTCGTCTTAGCTTCCATTTAGTTATATCTCTTTTTTATATAAATTTGGCTACAAAAATTCAATCTTCTCAACAAGATCATCACGATTTCTATCGGATCTTTTTGAATCCAATCCAAGAATTGATTTCCTATTCAAATATTCATATGGAAAAACCAACTGAGTTTGACATACTCTCCATCCAATTGATTTTATAATCAACCTCCAACATATCCAATTTATTTTACAATCCTCGGTTATATGATTTCCATCATATTTCCATCCAATCCAACTTGATCCTATCTCAACCTATCCATGCCATAGTAATTAGTTTATTAATAGTAATAACTAAATATTTATGTTGTAGTTGTATCTTATTTGGATCTTCACTTTGGATTGAGTTGTGTGTTGAAGTGTTTCTCTTTTACCGTTAGATATATTGTAACGAGATGGAGAGATGACTACGAGTAGAATATTTTATCTTCAAGATCCAGGCAAGTTACTCTTTTGATCATGCTCCAGTATTACCTATATTTTTCCTATGCATAGTAGTCCAACTTAAATATTATGCATTGATAGGATTATATATTATGCTATGCTATTACACCCAGTAGTTCATTGAGGTAGGTCCAAACCTTATATCATTGTCACCACCGTGTAGAATTATACTGCTTTGCTAAGTAGACGTGGATTGGGAAGTGATCCATTATGAGGTATGAGTGACTAAGTAGTAAACAGGACCAAAATAATCTTAATGAATCACCTGGGTGGAATGGTTGGGGGCACCCTGGAGGAACCAGTGGATTTGCCTGAGTGACCTGGAGATGGCCAGTAATCACTGCGGAATGCCACCCAGGCTGAAAGGGATAAATCATATTTTTCATAACTAGAAGCTTGCGTGTGCAGCCACAAGCTATTATGGGCTCTGGCTTGGTTGATTAGTTGTAGTGACTCTTACTAGGTGGTGCTACGAACGTAGTTATGTGTAGGTGGGATGGGCACCGCCAGAGTAGGGGAAACTCTTCTAAAAGACCATGTATCGACCTTCCTGTTTCCATACAACGTGTAGTGTGGCAAATACCAAAGGAGGTGGTTGAGTCTTGTGGGGAAAAGTGCACAACCTCTGCAGAGTGTACAAACTGATCATGATTAGCCGTGTCCCCGGTTACGGACAACTTTGAGCATCTAGAAGTGGGAATGTTGACGGATCTCATCATCTTTAAATAATCAATCGGGTTTAATCAACCTCGGGAGTAGATTGACTTGGAGAAACCAATTCAATCATATTATGAGCTTTGTAGTACTGATATGATAATCTTTGAGTAGGACAAAATCAGCTTTATGCAAACTGAAACTCTTATAGATCTTCCACCAGCCAAAATTGCATGTAGAAGATAGGTCTGTTATATATATTTTTGGGAGTAACTTGCCGTACATTCAAAGTACTGACCCATTTTGGGATGTAACCTTCGGTGTTGCAGGATTGTATATGACGAGTAAGTGATGCGATGTAGGGTTACGATGTCTACACTCAACTTTGCCGTTGGTGTTGATGGGACTCCACTTATGTATTGTTTGTTTCCGCGGTGTATTCTAGCCCAAAGGCTATAAGGTAATAAATACCATGTATTTACGTTACTTTTTGACATGTGATTCATGGTATTTCATCGAGTACTGTGTGTGCGAGCATACTGATCCAGGGATAGAACAAAAGTACAGTAGACTTGGTTCCCTTCGGGACCGGGTTGTTACAGTTGGGTTGCCTCCCCTGTTAACCGCGCCAATAAACGATTCTTGCTAACCCACAATTCTAGGGGATCAATTGTAGTTTTTCGATAAATAAGGATGTCGATCCCAACGAGGTGCAGAAGGTGCTGATAAGTGACACTGGATTAGGAAAGGCTGCACACACTCAAAGGTAAATATTTAGGGGTTCTTGGTTTAAGCAACAGAAAAGTAAAAGACAAGCAAAGTAAACAGGGTAACTGAGTAGTAGCAAGTGGCCCAATCCTTTCACAAGGATAAGCCTAGGAACTAAACTTATAAAAGCTAAAGCGTTCTCGAGAACACACGGGAGATATGGCCAAGTTACTTTCACCATACTCCGCCAAGTTATATGTATTGTGTTGATAAGTGTTGGTGGGTGGATCAATGCTAGTACACCTTCTAGACTAAGATAAGTGTACTCTTATGATTACACACCTTGCAAGCATCCGCAATTACAAGGTATTAATTAAGGCATAAGCCTAACCACAGCATTACGATCAAGGATCCATAACTCCCTTGTGCAAAAGTGTGCGAACTGGGGTTCAGATTTCTTTCACTCCGGCAACCCACCATAAGCATCCTTTGTGCACAATGTATTCCTCTAGGCCCATGAAAGGTGAAGTGTTAAGTGTTCGACACACATAACACCACTAGAGAAATAACAACACAACTTAAATATCAAACAACACATAAAACTTCAATATCATATGACTACTAACAACTAGACTTCTCCCATGTTCTCAAGAACTAAAGTAACTACTCACAAGACATAAAAGAGATCATGATCAGAGGTGGTAGATGGGTGGCAAACAATATGGACACAATGATATTTCTCCAACAAAGCTCAATAGCATTCACCACAAAGTAGTAATCAACACCAACAGAGTAGAGAGGATAGATAGTACGGATTACAACACAAGTTGCAATTGTGAGATGAGATGGGATGGAGATGGAGATGGTGCTGATGTTGGGGATGATGTTGATGATGATCTCGATGATGCCCGTGACGATGATGATGATGATGGCGACGATCTCCCCTTCCGGGAGGTGATCTCCCCGGCGGAATCTGCCCGCCGGAGATGGCTTTTCTCCTCTGTAGGTTTCCGCCCCGTGGCGGCGGCGAAACACGGAAACTCTTCTCTATTTAGGGTTTCTACCCCAGGGGGGTCTTATAGGCGAGAGGGAGCACCGAGGGGGGCCACCAGGCATCCAGGAGGGTGCCTGGCGCGGCCAGGAGGGGCGCCGCGCCAGGCACCCTTCTGGCTGCCTGGTGGGTCCCCTCACCTCCATTCTCGGTGATCCCTAGTCAACACTCCCCATAAATTTTCATCGCGTTTGGACTTGATCTGATTCAGCAACTTGGTGTCCACTTTTCACCGCTGAATTCTGGTTCTGCTGCTTCGGCACCGGAAAGTTGTAAATTGTGTAAAACAAGCCAAAACAACATAAGAACAATACTTTAAAGTGGAATATATCAATGAATAGGATGAAATTATATTATAAAATAGTGATGCATTTTGGACGTATCAGTAGTGTTTGCTTGTGATAAGTTTAGTCCTTATATTGTTGATTCTAAAGTCATTATTCATACTGACCATGCCGCTCTTAAGTACCTTATGGCAAAGAAAGACGCCAAACCAAGACTCATCATGTGGGTACTCCGTCTTCAAGAATTTGATTTACATATTGTTGATAGGAAAGGAGTAGATAATCCGGTGGCGGACAATCTTTCAAGGATGGAGGATATACCGCATGACCCCATCCCAGTCAACGACAATTTTCCAGATGAACAAATTTTCGTTGTAAAAGTACAATCTCTTTCTGATCCTTGGTTTGCAGATTATGCTAATTTTATCGTTGCAAAGTATTTGCCTCCAGGTTTAAAATTTTAGCAAAGGAAGAAGTTCTTCCATGATTTGAGGCACTACTTTTGGGATGACCCTCGGCTTTTCAAGGAAGGTCCGGACGGGATCGTGAGAAGATGCATACCGGAACACGAGCGGAAGGACATTCTTAGACGATGTCACGATAGTCCCTACGTAGGACATCACGCCGGTGAGAGGACCACACATAAGGTTCTCCAATCAGGTTTTTATTGGCCTACTCTCTTTAAAGATGCTAGAAATTATGTTTTATCTTGTGATAAGTGTCAGAGAGTTGGTAATATTAGTAGGAGGAATGAGATGCCTATGAATTACTCTCTAGTGATTGAACCTTTTGATTGTTGGGGTTTTGATTTTATGAGTCCTTTTCCTCCCTCACACAAGTACACTCACATTTTAGTAGATATTGATTATGTGACCAAGTGGGTTGAAGCAATCCCCACCGAGAGTGCTGATCACAAGACATCTTTGAAAATTCTCAAAGATGTATTTTTCCGTAGGTTTGGTGTACCTAGGTATCTCAGGACTGATGGAGGACCACACTTCACACATGGGGATTTTAGAAAATCTCTAGCCAAGTACGATGTCAATTATAGAATTTCTTCACCGTACCATCCTCAAACTAGCTGGCAAGTTGAGCTCACCAATAGAGAGATGAAGTTGATCTTGCAAAAGACAGTTAACAGTTCTAGGAAGGACTGGTCAAAGAAGTTAGGAGATGCTTTGTGGGCGTATATAACTGCTTACAAAAACCCCATGAGCATGTCTCCGTATAAGATGGTCTATGGCAAGGCTTTCCATTTTCCATTAGAATTAGAACACAAAGCTTTCTGGGATGTTAGAGAGCTTAATGCTGACCCAAAGTTGGCTGGTGAAAAGCGTCTCATGAACTTGACTTATGTAGATGAGTGGAGAAGTGAAGCTTACGAGAGTGCTAAAATGTTCAAAGAAAAGGTAAGAAGTGGCATGATAGAAGGATTCTGAAACGTGAATTTAATGTTGGTGATAAAGTTTTATTGTTTAGATCCCGTTTCAGGTTTTCTCCAGGTAAACTACTTTCCAGATGGGAAGGACCCTTTCATATTGAAGAAGTATACCTCTCTAGTGCAATCAAGATTAACAATTTTGATGGCACCAAACCTAAAGTTGTGAATGGGAAAGACTCAAGAACTACATGGCGGGAGACCCCGTGAATGTTGATGTAAATTTAATACACACAACCACTCATGAAGAATATGTTGCAGCCCGATTTCAGACACCAGCAGAAGCAGAATAAGAAAAGGTATGTATTACGGTAAGGAAACATTGCGAAACCGCCATAAAAGTTCCATATTACGAGTTTTTTCAAAATATAGAAAATTCAGAGCCTAATTGGAGCCGGAGAAGAGCTCCAGGGGGCCCAGGCGCCCCCCTGGCGAGGCCTACCCCCTGGCCGCGCCGGTTAGCCGTCTGGGCACCCCGGAGCCCGTCTCCGACTCCACTTTGGCTCGTTACCTTCCTATTGTTGTAGAACTTTTTGCTATATATTTGCCCGGATAGTCCCGGCACCGTATCTCACGATTTCGTGTGTTTTCTTCTTGATCTGTTTCTGCCAGGATAAAAAAGGCTATCTTCTTGCGGCTCGAGCGGAGAAGACTTTTTGGGGTGACGTCTCCGTCAACTCCAGCAGGATCTCAACCAAGGGAAGTACATTGATTGGGATACATAAGAAGAAATCGGTGGAAGGCAAGCGAAGATGGAGCGCTCTGTGAGAGAGGAAGTCAAGATTATTACTGTCCAACAACAAGGAGGTCCAAGCAATCCCATCATGGTGGGATCTGTCCAACCTCAGTATGATCTTTCTCTTAACCTTTCAGGGCCTCCCACTTCACTTGAAGATCAGCGTACGATCTCCACCATCTCCGAAGCCTACCGCATCGCCAATCAACTCTGTGAAGATTTCCGTGTACTGAAAGTACAAGTGGAACTCTTGGAATTAGAAAATTGAACCCTTTGCCCTGTCATCAAGGATTTGAAGAATGAACAACAACAGGAATGAGGAGTAAAACTCCTTGGGTAATGGCATCCCCTTAGCTTATTCCAAGCTTGGGGGAGTGCCCGGTATCTTAATCTTTATCTTAGTCTATTAGAGTCAAGTAGAGTCGTATCATGTCTAGGGAAGTTATTTTATGAAATAGGTGTTTGCATCAAGGTCTATCACTCCTTCCACGGAGAGTTTGTATCCGTGAGTGTGGATTCTTCTATGATGGAATATTAATGAGAAGTCTATTGGTTCCTTCGCTGCACTCGGTATTCTCTTCACGCAATCGGCCTTATATGATGATTCTTATGGGGAGTATTGACCTTGTATCAGGTATGGCTTTGAAAATTTTATTTAATTTTGGCAAACATAGCTTTGGTCATGGAAACGTGCATGTTTTCTCAAGTACCGACATATCCAAAACCTTTATGTTGTTATGCTTGAAGTGTTATGTTGACAAGGAAGACAACTTGATGTGTTATGCTTGAAGTGTTATGTTGACAAGGAAGAAAACTTGATGTGTTATGCTTACCTTAAATTTTTATTCTTTATATGTTTTGCATCTAAATTAGCATCAATTGTCTGTTCTCTCAAAGCCTTTGCTAGCCAAACTCTTTGCTAAGTACATTTCTTCTTGTGCATCCATACCCTGAAACCAATATCCTCCATATGAGTCCACCATACCTTCCTATTCGTGGTATTTCCCTACCACTCCTAGAAGTATAGAATTTATGTGTTATCCTTAAATGTTCAAAATCCTCTGTTTTGTGCCTCTTGTTTAGCTCATGAGGAAGTAGTAGGTAATTCATGATCTTCTTAATTTGGACAAGTTTTACCCCGGGATTGCATGTCTAATCTGCAAACCCATAATACGAGGAGGAACTGGGATGAGTGGACCCAACTCAAAAGATAATATAATAAACAAACCCTCCTTCACGCTTGGTCTATGAGAAATCAGGAACTTTGGCAGTGATAAACAAAGGAGATTAAGGGGATGTGATCGTCCCCACTTGGGATCCGTTCCTCAAAACATGTCCATCTTGAGAAGTAATTGAGCTATCTATTAGCATTCGTTGAAAAACTATGCACCTCCCAAAATTTATTTTCATTTTGTTTGATTTAAGGATAGCACATGAGTTTTACCTGCTTGCCTATAACAAGGCCTTTCCTTTACTTTTATGTTGAGTCAATTTTCCTACTTCCTTCTTTTCCCAAAGAGAACAGACACTTGATGCTGATGAGGATTCATTCATATAATGTTGAATTAAGTTTTTCCATGCCACATAATTGTTGACATTATCTTTTGATAAGTAAATTTTTTGCAAAAGCTTATGCCATGCAAGCATCTTCCTTTGTGTTAGCATTTGCACTTCATAACTAATAACATGTTCTTTCAAAGCCTTCAAATTGTTTCTTAATAAAGAGAAAGAGAAAAAGTAAGAGTTATTAGTTCTCCTTTGACCAAGGATATGTTTGCCATAATTTGATGAGTTTCCTTAGCTCTTTTGATTATAATTGTTATTACTCGCTCATGAGGACCTTATGAGTTGAGGTTGCTGTTGAGGGTGCTTGAGTTTGATGAAGAAACCTTGATGCTTCTTGTGCCTATTCTATTTATCGACACTTCACTCTCTAAACTTTTGGACAAGTTTACCGAGCTCAGTATTCGCTTGGGGACAAGCGAGGTCTAAGCTTGGGGGAGTTGATACGTCCAAAATGCATCACTAATTTATATAGTAATTCTTTCCTATTCATTGATAAATTTCATGTTATGATGCTATTCTTATGTTGTTTTGGCTTATTTTACACAGTTTGCAATTTTCCGACGGCGAAGCAGCAGACGCAGGATTCAGCGGTAAAAAGTGGATGCTGAGTTGCTGAAACATAAGACCTCCAAATTACCTGAAAATCGACGGCGGCCATTTTCCAGAAGAATGTCGGGGACACGCAAAACGGGAACCAGAGGTGGGCCACTGATATGTCTCAAACGTATCTACTTTTCCAAACACTTTTGCTATTGTTTTGCCCTCATTCTTGCATGATCTAAGCTAAACTAACCCGGACTGACGCTGTTTTCAGCAGAGATTCCTGTATGGTTTTATTGTGCGCAGGAAAATGGATTTTTGGACATCTCAGAAAATCCCAGAAAAATACCAAGAAATCCAGGCACCCGAAGGATCCCAAAGCCAGAAAGGGGGCCAGAGGGCAGCCAGGGGGGGCAGGCGCCCACCCCTGGCCGCGCCAGCTGGCCCCCTAGGCGACTCCCCCAACAGAAGTCGCTTTTCCAGAACCCGTCGCGGAGCCGCCGCCAACCTCTATTCTTCTTCGGGAGGGCTAATCTGGAGGCTGATTTGGCCTCCGGAGAGGGGAGATCATCTCCATCTTAATCACCATCGCCACTCCATCATCCCTCCATGACTTCTCTTCACATGTGTGAGTAATTCCCTGCTGTAGGCAAAGGGGATGGTAGGGATTGGATGAGATTGATCATGTAATAGTTTGTCAGATTGTTGGGGGCATGTTGCCTATATTCTACTTTGGTGTTTATCATCTTTGCTACAACTTTTTGCTCTTAATGCTTGTCACTTTGGGTTCGAGAACCATGTTTTCAGATTTGAAGCACTTATGTTTTCATGAGTTTACTTATGTTCGAGATCCTATCTATGAGTTGTATGCACCTATTATGGTCCGGAACCGACGGTCCCAAAGGTGACAACTTGGGACACCAAAGGGGATGGTCCATAATTTGAGGATTCCATGTATCCATTGAGTTTATTGCTTTGTTCCGGTGCTCTTTGACAGGAGCACCTGAATCTCCATAAGTTCCTTTTGGCTCCGTTCATAGCGGGATGGTAGGACAAAAGATGTTGTGCAAGTTCTTATTGCAAGCACGCACAACTACTTATGGGATACATGCCTAATGTTTGATATTTGCCTAGATGATCATTGCTTTTCTGTGTGCCTTGGCCCGAGTTAGAATCTATCACATGTTCATTCTTATTCATGCAGCGCCCGACCATCCATCTCCCTAGCCTACAGTATTTTAGTTCTGGTGGTTACTACTAGTTTACTTTCACTATCATCACTATTGCTATCATATCATAGTTGCTATTAATATTTTGTTGCAAGCAAGTATATTTTAGGTGCGGTTGAATTGAAAACTCAACTGTCAAAGATTATAAATACTCTTTGGTTCCCTTTGTGTCGAATCAATAAATTGGCTTAACTTACCCGCGAAAACAGTACAATCGACCCCCTACAGTTGAGGGTCATCAAGTATTGTTTTCTGGCGCCGTTGCCGGGGACCATAGAAATATTTATAAGTCTACTTGAAGTATCATGCCTGTCACACTTCATCCTCTATGGGTAAGAAAGGAGACCCCAAGGTTCCGATCCTACCATCCACTACAAGAAAAGGTACCATTCTGAGTACCAGTGCTACGCTTGATTCACCTTCCGTTATAAGTAAGTTTGCTTCACCACTACCATCACATGCTACTTCTACTGAGTCTGTCACTATGTCCGATACTTTTGATGATGCTTCCACTACTCTTGATGATACTAGTTTTCTAGGTCACTATATTGAAACCCAGACTGCTAAGGCTGCAGCAGAACCAGAGACCAAGACTCTTGCTACCTATATTCCTACTTGCAAAACCTTTGGGTACCCAAACTTAGATGAACTCAAGGAGATGATCCTTGATGATGATTATATTACTCTTAATGATGATCTTTGCAGGGAACTCAGAGAGTGTCCCGACTCTGACCTTGATGCTATTAAGGAGTTGCTCGAAAAGCACTCCATGAAGAACAAGAATATTCCTGATCCTAAATTTTCCACATTTCCTATATGCATCAATGATCCTGATTATGATTTCTCTGTTGATCTTTCAGTTATATCTACAGTCGAGGCTGACCCTTTTTATGGCAGAGAAAATGATGATGCTATAGCACACCTCACCAAACTCACTGAGTTAGGTGACCTATTTACTACTGATGAGAAGATACGAAATTTCTATGTGGCCAAGCTTTTTCCTTTTTCTTTGAAGGGAAACGCTAAATCCTAGTATGATGCACTACCCTATGGTTCCATTGAGAGTCCTCAGGACTTAGTTCAATTTTTTGTTGATAAATATTTTCCTGCTCATATGCAACATGCTGCTTTGAAAAGAATCTATAACTTTAAACAGTTGCAGGACGAGCACCTCCCTAAAGCTTGGGGGAGGTATTGTGACTTAATCAAGGCTAGACCGGGACATGAAGTCCAAAAGAATGAATTACTTGATATATTTTATGCTGGTCTAACCGTTGAATCCAGGTCCTATCTAGATAGTTGTGCTGTTGTGTTTTCAGGGAAAGAACACCAGCCGATGTTGAAGAACTAATGGGCAAGATTGCCAAGAACCATGAAGATTGGTCCGTCCCTGAACCACCTCCACCACCAAAGAAGAGGCGCATGCTTGTTCTGAACCCCGAAGATATGCAAGAAGCAAAGAATTCTATTAAGGAGAAAGGCATTAAAGACAAAGACGTGAAGAATCTACCACCTATCGAGAAGTTGTGTGAACCTACTACTCACCCTCCCTTGGTAGAGGTACACTATCTATTAGACTTTACTGAAAGTGACATCCCTAAGGTACGCCTCCCGACCAATGCTTAGATGAGCTTGATAATTTTATTATTAAGCAAGACAATTTTAATAGGAGGATACAAAGTCAGTTACATGATAATTCTCTTGCTATCAAAAGTTTACTTGGTGTTCTTGAAAGAACATTTAAGGATGTTAAATGTCTTATTAAGAACTTTCATATGGTTCAAACTCAGCTTGAACAAATTTCTAATGTGCAAAAATATTTGCTTGCTAACAATGCAAAATAGGACATACAAGCTTATGGCATCAAAACAAGGGGTGGAACACACACCCAGGACCCACTCTATCCTGAGGGGCATCCGAAGAGGATCGAGCAAGATTCTCAAGTGCAAGTAGAAGACGCGATTGTTAGCTCTCCAAAGAAGAAAAAGAAGAAGAAGAAACATAAGAAAGCTAACAACTCCAATGATCCTATTACAATTGAAGAACCTGCTGTTGATCCTAACAGCATATCTACCTCCGATGCTGAAACTGAAGACGATGCTGAGCCCGATGAAAATGATAAGAAGAATGGTGATCCTCTTGAGGTGTGAGAAGAAGAAGCATCTGATAAATGGAAGAAGTACACAAGAGAATACTTCATATCAATAAGACATGGGAAGGAAAGAGAACCATGGGTACAAAAACCCATGCCCTTTCCAGGCAAGTCTCTCAAATCTAAAGAAGAAGAGCATTATAATAAATTTTGTGAATGGATGAAACCTCTTTTTCTACAAATTCCTTTGACTGACGCTATCAAGTTACCTCCTTATTCCAAATACGTGAAAGATATTGTCACTAATAAAAGAAAAGTCCCTAATGAGGCAATATCTACCATGCTTGCTAACTATTCTTTCAGTGGCAAGATTCTTGAGAAGCTTGGTGATCCAGGTATACCCACCATTCCTTTCTCTATAAAAAATAATTATTTCCAGACTGCCTTATGTGATCTCGGAGTAGGGGTGAGTGTTATGCCTTTTTCTCTTTATAAAAGACTATGTTTAGATAAGCTAATCCCTACAGATATCTCTCTTCAGATGGCTGACAAGTCAACAGTCGTCCCGATAGGTATTTGCGAGGATGTTCCCGTTGAAGTTGCTAATTGTTTAATTCTTACAGATTTTGTTGTGCTTGACATGCCCGAGGATGGGAGCATGTCCATTATTCTTGGTAGACCTTTCTTAACACCGCAGGTGCCATTATTGATTGCAATAAAGGAAAGGTCACCTTCAACGTAGACGATAAAGAACACACGGTGTATTTTCCAATGTAAATCGACAAAAGGCATGACCTTAACTCAATAAAGAATATCGAGACCGTGAAGATTTGGGAATGGGACTGTCCACTACATGTGCACCACAAGCACAAAACCATTATGGTGGGGACAATGCCCATTAAAGTAAAGGTGCAATGATCACTTCATAAGAGATGAGACTTCTTGCTCTATATATTGCTGTTTGTTGGTAAGACTTGATCAACCTTGCTAATAAGCATGTTTTATATAGGTAAAAAGTAGAGCTTGTTATGTTTTCATTTGATTTAGCTTTTATTCTCTTTGCTGTACCAAGTTTATATGTTTTTGAAGCTTCACAATTCTAATCATTGCTTCAAGTTTTCAGAAAGTTTCGCAGTTTTCAGAAAAATTCTAGAAAATTCAGAATCAAAATTTCCATGCCGAGAGTGAGAGGCACCTGGGGCTGACCAGGGGGACCACCAGTGGCCCAGGCGGCCAGCTAGCGCGGCAATCCCTCTGGTCGCGCCCATAGGGCGCCTGGGGCCCAAAGGCCCCATCTCAAGGTGAGTCTTCTTCCTCTCTCTTTCTTCCCCAAAACACGATTTTTGCACCTGGAACTTGCATTCTTCCTGCTCTCCGTCTAGAATTTCGATCTCTCTCTACGACTGTAAGGCCCGATATGCGGTACTGTTCCAGATCTAGATGTTTCCATCCAGATCCGGGGACGAAGCACATATCGGTCTCACTGCGACATATGACATAGCCATATGCCCCGGATTTCCAACATGATATCACAACATTACAAATACAAGGATACAACATCTCATACAATCGGCATACAGCTGCCTCAAATACAATACAACAGCGGAAGGTACATGTCTGAGTACAGACTACAATCAAATGCCTACTGGCAAAGAGAAAAATATCGATCCCATAACCACACGGGTCCAGGCCCTCCGCCGGGATCCGCCTAACTAGTCGTCGTCGAGTCTCCACGTGAAACGTCGATCACCGTACCTGTTGTCGATCAGAACCCTGAAAAGAGTTTGGGGGTAGTATCATGAGTACAGAAGTACTCAGCATCCAACTGTAGTGGTCAACTGACCCAACAAGGACTTCATCACTCGTCATTCTAGGACAACTAGTAGTTTACGGTAAGGACGGGGTAAGTGGTGAGGTTGCTACCGCACTAGCATTTATGAAGTGGCTAACGATCTAGAGAGTAAGATAAGAAGCCAAGCATTCGATGAGGAATCGCCTCCAACAAGTCATTGCTATCAAATACTACGCAAACATAACACCTATCCTATCCTTGTCCTCCTCTTCGCATCCCGACGAAGAAGAAACAGACAAGGCACACACACACATTGATCAAGTTATATTAAGATTATCTCAGCTGTTGTTGTCTATGAACAAGGAGTAGGTCTCAAGTCGTCCATAACCGTGGACACGTCTTTTCGAAAAGATTTAACCCTGCAGGGGTGTACCAACTGCCCATTACGAGGCTCCGCACGCACGCCCATCTCTCTCAGTTGTTACCCATCACAGGCAACCATTTTATGATTTAGTTCCAAGAGATCCGAAACGACAGGTCCCTCTAACTAACAACGAACAAATCCGGGTGGCCCCCGGTGAGACGACATCCAGCTCAGGAGCCGGTCGCGCTCTCGATCTGGTCTCTACCATATGAATACAGGTTTGTATTGCCGGTTAATCACACAGGGGACACCGGGTCCTCAGCCGGTCATGATGGGCCAGCAAGGGAACTAAGTCCTCACTGGTCCGGGTTGGTTTAAAAACTACTGGCAGCTGACCAGCACACACACGGTTTCAAATGGTAAATCAGCTTGGGCCACCACTAGAAATGCTTGAAGCTAGGTAGGTAAGAAAAGGGGACCCATAAAATCCCACACGCGGTTAGGCACGCTCAGTCTTTAAACCAATACCTGGAACTCGGGTCCTAGGTGACTCGAATGGAACAAAGCGTCGGGGCGGGATAGCCTAGACCTTCCATCCTTCGTCGAATATAGTCAACATTATAATAATCATATCATCAAGAACAATATAATAATGTGATATCCCAAACCCAGGGTAACAGGGTAACATCGTAGCATCCTAAGCATGCATACTAAGCAGGGGCTGAGCAACGAGCAATAGTAACATAGCAGTACAAGGTTTGCTGGGAGGGGACATGGCTGTATCGGTTTGAAAGAGGCTATAAACATGTGGTAGGATAAAACAACGAACCTAACCTAGACTATCATGCAAACCGCTGGTTCAAATAGAATGGATCATAAGTAATGTATTGTCCTTGCCTGTTGATAAGTCGGGTTCCGAAGGTGTAGTTGATCGCAAGCTCGCATCGTCTCCGAGAGGTACCCGCGGAAGCACCCAAGACGATAAACACTGGAAAGCAATCAACGAGCAAGCATCTATTACTACGAGGCAAACATGAGCAAGCATCAACAAGAAGCAACACGAGACATCGCACCTACCGTCGAGAGCGGTTGCTAACAATTTAAGTGGAGTACTCGTCACACACGACGATACCGCACGTTTACGGTGGTTCAAGTTGTTTAGCTACAGGTGATCAACCAACGGTTATTAACATGGCAACTCAAGCAAGCATGGCATAGCACACAAACAGGTCAAGAGGTGAAGCACAAAGTAAACTATCTATGCTAGTCAATTTAAGTGAGGCACAACTTAAACATGGCATAACACTAAGTGCCGCACGACAATTAAAAGATTTGGTACTGTTCTGCACTAAACCATATTTTAGGATTGTTAACAACAGAAAACAATAGCATAAACACAAGGTACATGAAAAACTAATCAAGGTACATATAAACAACACTCCAAACGGAGTTAAAGTTAAAAAGATACAAGCAAAACAAGTTATGCACACATGCTGTATAAACAGGGGTAAATCTATATGCAAAAGTGCAGCAACATGAAATAGCAATACATGGGATGAAAGTAGACATGATGCTTAACAATATGCAATTGGAATCACTCAATTCCGATAAAAGGTCGCGACACACTCGTCGACCGAAGTTGCAACAAAATAAGAGTTTCAGCAACAGCAGCACAATAACATCAGGATCACCACTTTGGAGCAAGATTTAATATAGCTAAAGCACCCAAACATGACAAGTCAAAGCAGGGAAATGAATTACACATGATTCTTAACACATAGGAGAAAGAATCAATGCAATAGGCCTCATGGATGAGTCACAATCATCATACAAAGTTGCAACAAAATATAAACAACAGCACTTAACAGAATTTGTAGCAGTTAACGGCCTGATGCCCACTTCAACGCAGAATTAAACTATCTAGACGTCCTCAAACGGAAAAACTTTCTACATACGAATGCTAGAGCACGCAAAACTGAGCATCTTTCTTTTTGGGGGCAAAATTGAATCAGCAGCAAAATTGAATCGGTGCCCCCAAAACGAAAGTTGCTCAGTTTTGCGTGCTCTAGCATTCGTATGTAGAAAGTTTTTCCGTTTGAGGACGTCTAGATAGTTTAATTCTGCGTTGAAGTGGGCATCAGGCCGTTAAACTGCTACTTTTCCTGTTAGATGCTGCTGTTATTATTTTGTTGCAACTTTGCATGATGAATGTGACTCATCCATGAGGCCTATTGCATTGATTCCTTTTGCGTTGCGTTAAGCAATGTTTGTACTTCAGTTTCATGCATTCACATGCCATATTTTCTTGCTGCATATAGATAAAATCTTGCTCCAAAGTGGTGATCATGATGTTAATGTGCTGTTGTTGCTGAAACTGTTATTTTGTTGCAACTTCGGTCGACGAGTGTGTCGCGACCGTTTATCGGATTTGAGTGATTCCAATTGCATATTGTTAAGCATCATGTCTACTTTCATCCCATGTATTGCATTTCGATTATATGCTTGCTGGTCATACAGATTTAGCTCCAAAGTTGATATTCTGCTGTTTTTAACAGCCACCTCTGTTTTTCTCTAAGTCTGTTACTTTGCGATGCCATGTTGTTTGCTTAATATCTTTTGATCTATGATGTCTTTTTGCATGATTTTTGTTGCCATGCCTTCCATGTCATGTATAGCTGAATTACATATCATTTGTGAGCATTTTTGCATTCATTATGTTGTTTATGCATTGCTCTAAAGTGTGCTCCGTGATGTTGGCAGTTTGTGCCCGTAACTTGTTTTGCTTGTATCTTTTTAACCGTAACTCCGTTTGGGGTGTTCTTTATATGTAACTTGATTAGTTTTTCGTGTACTTTGTGTTTATGCTATTGTTTGCTGTTGTTAACCAACCTAAAATATGGTTTAGGACAGAACAGTACCAAATCCTTTAATTGTCGTGCGACACTTAGTGTTATGCCATGTTTAGGTTGTGCCTCACTTAAATTGACTAGCATAGATAGTTTACTTCATGCTTCACCTCTTGACATGTTTGTGTGCTATGCCATGCTTGCTTGAGTTGCCATGTTAATAACCGTTGGTTGATCACCTGTAGCTAAGCAACTTGAACCACCATAAACGTGCGGTATTCGTCGTGTGTGACCGATACCCCACTTAAACTGTTAGTAACCGTTCTCAACGATAGATCCGTATCTCGTTGCCGTGTCGTGTGATGTCTTCTTGATCTTGTATTGATCCGTAGTAATAGTGGTGCACCGTTGATTGCTTTCCAGTGTTTCCTTCTTGTGTGCTTCCGCGGGTACCTATCGGAGACGATGCGAGCTCGCGACCACCTACACCTTCGGAACCCGACTTATCAACAGGCAAGGACTATACGTTACTTATGATCCATTCTATTTCAACCAGCGGTTTGCATGCTAGTATAGGTTAGGTTCGATGTTTTATCCTACCAGATGCTTATAGCCTTTTTCAAACCGATACAGCCATGTCCCCTCCTACCAAACCATGTACTGCTATGTTACTGTTGCTCGTTGCTCAGCCCCTGCTTAGTATGCATGCTTAGGTGCTACGATGTTACCCTGTTATTCCTGGGTTTGGGATATCACATTATTATTATTGTTATTGATGATATGATTATTATAAATGTTGACTATATTCGACGAAGGATGGAAGGTCTAGGCTATCCCGCCCCGACGCTTTGTTCCATTCGAGTCACCTAGGATCCGAGTTCCGGGTATTGGTTTTGAGACTGAGCGTGCCTAACCGCGTGTGGGATTTTATGGGGTCCCCTTTTCTTACCTACCTAGCTTCAAACATTTCTAGTGGTGGCCCAAGC
This sequence comes from Bromus sterilis, assembly GCA_950022295.1. NCBI lineage: Eukaryota > Viridiplantae > Streptophyta > Magnoliopsida > Poales > Poaceae > Bromus > Bromus sterilis. Next base: position 335,419,866 of record OX465596.1, on the reverse strand, counting down.
TGATTTACCATTTGAAAACGTGTGTGTGATTGGTCCGCGGCCTGCAGATTTCAAATAACTTGGGCCAGCGGAGACATGGTTTCTCTTGTTGGCCCACCCCAGGGAGCTAGGGGGTTGTCCACATCTGTTTGGGCAACCTATCCACCTCGCCCAGACGGTAGAGGCCGATTCGAGAGCGCGGCCGGCTTTTGAGTTGGATGTCGACTCACCGGGGGCCACCCGGATTTGTGCGTTGTTAGTTAGAGGGACCTGTCGTTCCGGATCTCTTGGGACTAAATCATAAAATGGTTGCCTATCATGGGTAGCAACTGAGAGAGATGGGCGTGCGTGCGGAGCCTTGTAATGGGCAGTTGGTACACCCCTGCAGGGTTAAATCTTTTCGAGAAGCCATGTCCACGAGTATGGACGACTTGAGACCTACTCCTTGTTCATAGACAACAACAACTGAGATAATCTTAATATAACTTGATCAACGTGTGTGTGTGCCTTGACTGCTTCTTCATCGTCGGGATGCGAAGAGGAGGACAAGGATAGGATAGGTGTTATGTTTGCGTAAGTACTTGATAGCAAGACTTGTTGGAGGCGATTCCTGATCGAATGCTTGGCTTCTTACCTTACTCTCTATATCGTTAGCCACTTCATAAATGCTAGTGCGGTAGCAACCTCACCACTTACCCCTTCCTTACCGTAAACTACTAGTTGTCCTATAATGACGAGTGATGAAGTCCTTGCTTGGTCAGATGACCACTACAGTTGGATGCTGAGTACCTCTGTACTCATGATACTACCCCCAAACTCCTTTCAGGGTTCTTGATCAACAACAGGTTTGGTGATCGACGTTTCACGTGGAGACTCGACGACGACTAGTTAGGTGGATCCCGGCGGAGGGCCTGGACCCGTGTGGTTATGGGATCGATGTTTTCTCTTTGCCACTAGGCATTTGATTGTAGTCTGTACCCAGACATGTATCTTCCGCTGTTGTATTATATTTGAGGTAGTTGTATGCCGATTGTATGAGATGTTGTATCCTTGTATCTGTAATGTTGTGATATCATGTTGGAAATCCGGGGCATATGGCTATGTCATATGTCGCGGTGGGACCGATATGTGCTTCGTCCCCGGATCTGGATGGAAACATCTAGATCTGGAACAGTACCGCATATCGGGCCTTACAACTTGGTATCAGAGCCTTACCGACCGTAGGATCCCTTCTCTGGCCGAAGTCGAGTCTAGACAAAAACTATCTTGTAGTTACTAAGTTAGTGAACGGAGAGTAGGAATCTTTTTACTCCTTACCCTTGCTCTGGTCAGGACAAGTGTCGTAAGTGTTTTACTCTCGACTTATCCCCTTTCAAACTCTAGGATCTCGATGAGTGTGGAGTATCGGAACCATTACAATGCCTTGCTTGCAGCGTATTGTCTCGATTCCGAGCTCATGTGGGAATTCCTGTAGTAACTTTAGCTTCTCCGATTTTGGGTGTCATCTGGGTCATCCGTTGCCATCCCTCCTTTTGCCTGGTGTTTTTACGACTTGCGTCGAAAATCACTATCCCTTGATCTGGTTTTCGCGATCGTTCTTCCTCTTGTCACTGACGTTTTCGTCATTCCGACGATGTCGTCTCTCTACGGAAATTTATCTCGACGGAAGTTCGACGTCGACATGGAGCAGAGTCCCTTGTTGGTGGTGTTGAAGATCGTCGACTCTTTTCTCTCCACAGGATCGTCTTGGATCTCGGGACGAGATCCATTGTAGGTGGTGTTGTATTGTAACAGCCCAGTTTTCAGAAAAATTAAAATTTTTGTTTTCGGTGTGAATTGTTTGATTGTCTGATTTGTTTGCGATGTTTGCATCCCCGATTTATCGATCGGCGATTATTTTTCCCCTCTTATCTCGTATCGGACGGAGACCGACCCTTGCCACCCTGACACTCGACCTTTGCGACACCGGGTTTCTCCCGATCACCGTCACGAAAACCGCACGAGACCAGCCGCAGCCAACGGAACGAAAACCCCGTTTAATAATTAAACGGGATATTTTTATAGCGCGCCAGAAAGTGTTTTCGGAACGGTTCCAGCGCGAGGTGAACGCCTCCGGCTCGACGCACCGGTCGCGCAGTTCGAAGTTTTACCCGAATCGGAGGTACTGCGGACCCCCGGCGGTCAGAAACGTGAGCACCGCGCGCGCGAGAGAAAAACCGGGGATGTTTTTGCAAACTGCCAGCCATATATAAAGGCCACCACACTCCCACCCATTTTTACGGTTTCCCTAGCCACAATTTTGCAGCCACCCCCCTCACATTAGCCCCAATTTTCGCATTTTGCCCAATGAGTCCTGGACCGTCAGATCCGGAGATCCGACGGCCCGGATCGCGCCACGTCACCCACCTCTCCTCTCTCTCTCTCCTGGACTCCCTCCAGCCCGTGGAGGCACCGCCGCCTTCGGCCCCGCGTCCGCGCCGGCGAGCCGCAGGCCGCAGCCCCGCCGCCGGCACCTCTCCATCTCCCTCTCCTCTCCTCCCCTCCTCCCTTCTCCTTCTCACCCCCTCCATCTCCCTGCTGCAGGCCGTCGTTCGCCCTGGCCATGGCTTCAAGGCCAAGCTCGAGCCGCCCCCTGGACCACTTCGCGCCGCCGCCAGAAGCCCTCCCGCGGCCGGATCCGTCCGGCACCGCTCGGTCCGGGCGCCTCCTCGCCTCCAGCCCCCTCCGCCGCCAGCGCCGGTGGCCGGCGCGCCACCAGGCAAGCGTCCTCCGCCACTTTCGTCGGGGACGAGGCAGCCCCAGCCGCCCGAGCCGAGCGCTCCACCGGCCAGGTGGGCCACCCAACCGCCACGGCCCAGCAGCAGGCGCCCCCAGCCCAAGCCTGCCAGGCCTCCAAGGCCGCCAGCCTCTCCAGTCGCCGTAGTTGTGCCTCGGCCCATGGTGAGGCCCGGGCCACTTTTTTTTTCGAGTGGTTATCTTTTTCTGAATTTTTTCTAAGTCTGTGAAAAATATGTTGCTGATCTGTTTTTGTGCTGCGAATAACGATTAAACGGTAGTTCAGCCGAACGTGCCCCCAAAACGAAAGTTGCTCAGCTTTGCGTGCTCTAGCTTTCGTATGTAGAAAGTTTTTCCGTTTGAGGTCGTCTTGATTGCGTAATTGTGTGCTGAACAGGGCATCAGGCCATTAAACTGCTACTTTTCCTGTTAGATGCTGCTGTTATTATTTTGTTGCAACTTTGCATGATGAATGTGACTCATCCATGAGGCCTATTGCATTGATTCCATTTCCATTGCGTTAAGCAATGTTTCTACTTCAGTTTCATGCATTCACATGCCATATTTTCTTGCTGCATATAGATTAAATCTTGCTCCAAAGTGGTGATCATGATGTTAATGTGCTGCTGTTGCTGAAACTGTTATTTTGTTGCAACTTCGGTCGACGAGTGTGTCGCGACCGTTTATCGGATTTGAGTGATTCCAATTGCATATTGTTAAGCAGCATGTCTACTTTAATCCCATGTATTGCATTTCCATGATATGCTTGCTAATTATATAGATTTAGCTCCAAAGTTGCTATGCTGCTGTTTTTAATAGCCACCTCTGTTTTTCTCTAAGTCTGTTACTTTGCGATGCCATGTTGTTTGCTTAATATCTTTTGATCTATGATGTATTTTTGCATGATTCTTTTTGCCATGCCTTCCATGTCATGTCTAGTTGAATTCCATATCATTTGTGAGCATGTTTGCATTCATTATGTTGTTTATGCATTGCTCTAAAGTGTGCTCCGTGATGTTGGCAGTTTGTGCCCGTAACTTGTTTTGCTTGTATCTTTTTAACCGTAACTCTGTTTGGGGTGTTCTTTATATGTAACTTGTTTAGTTTTTCGTGTACTTTGTGTTTATGCTATTATTTGCTGTTGTTAACCAACCTAAAATATGGTTTAGGACAGAACAGTACCAAATCCTTTAATTGTCGTGCGGCACTTAGTGTTATGCCATGTTTAGGTTGTGCCTCACTTAAATTGACTAGCATAGATAGTTTACTTTGTGCTTCACCTCTTGACATGTTTGTGTGCTATGCCATGCTTGCTTGAGTTGCCATGTTAATAACCGTTAGTTGATCAACTGTAGCTAAGCAACTTGAACCACCATAAACGTGCGGTATTCGTCGTGTGTGACCGATACCCCACTTAAACTGTTAGTAACCGTTCTCGACGATAGATCCGTATCTCGTTGCCGTGTCGTGTGATGTCTTCTTGATCTTGTATTGCTCCGTAGTAATAGTGGTGCACCGTTGATTGCTTTCCAGTGTTTCCTTCTTGTGTGCTTCCGCGGGTACCTATCGGAGACGATGCGAGCTCGCGACCACCTACACCTTCGGAACCCGACTTATCAACAGGCAAGGACTATACGTTACTTATGATCCATTCTATTTCAACCAGCGGTTTGCATGCTAGTATAGGTTAGGTTCGATGTTTTATCCTACCAGATGCTTATAGCCTTTTTCAAACCGATACAGCCATGTCCCCTCCTACCAAACCATGTACTGCTATGTTACTGTTGCTCGTTGCTCAGCCCCTGCTTAGTATGCATGCTTAGGTGCTACGATGTTACCCTGTTATTCCTGGGTTTGGGATATCACATTATTATTATTGTTATTGATGATATGATTATTATAAATGTTGACTATATTCGACGAAGGATGGAAGGTCTGGGCTATACCGCCCCGACGCTTTGTTCCATTCGAGTCACCTAGGATCCGAGTTCCGGGTATTGGTTTTGAGACTGAGCGTGCCTAACCGCGTGTGGGATTTTATGGGGTCCCCTTTTCTTACCTACCTAGCTTCAAACATTTCTAGTGGTGGCCCAAGCTGATTTACCATTTGAAAACGTGTGTGTGATTGGTCCGCGGCCTGCAGATTTCAAATAACTTGGGCCAGCGGAGACATGGTTTCTCTTGTTGGCCCACCCCAGGGAGCTAGGGGGTTGTCCACATCTGTTTGGGCAACCTATCCACCTCGCCCAGACGGTAGAGGCCGATTCGAGAGCGCGGCCGGCTTTTGAGTTCGATGTCGACTCACCGGGGGCCACCCGGATTTGTGCGTTGTTAGTTAGAGGGACCTGTCGTTCCGTATCTCTTGGGACTAAATCATAAAATGGTTGCCTATCATGGGTAGCAACTGAGAGAGATGGGCGTGCGTGCGGAGCCTTGTAATGGGCATTTGGTACACCCCTGCAGGGTTAAATATTTTCGAGAAGCCGTGTCCACAGTTATGGATGACTTGAGACCTACTCCTTGTTCATAGACAACAACAACTGAGATAATCTTAATATAACTTGATCAACGTGTGTGTGTGCCTTGACTTCTTATTCTTCGTCGGGATGCGAAGAGGAGGACAAGGATAGGATAGGTGTTATGTTTGCGTAAGTAGTTGATAGCAAGACTTGTTGGAGGCGATTCCTCATCGAATGCTTGGCTTCTTACCTTACTCTCTATATCGTTAGCCACTTCATAAATTCTAGTGCGGCAGCAACCTCACCACTTACCCCTTCCTTACCGTAAACTACTAGTTGTCCTAGAATGACGAGTGATGAAGTCCTTGCTGGGTCAGATGACCACTACAGTTGGATGTTGAGTACCTCTGTACTCATGATACTACCCCCAAACTCTTTTCAGGGTTCTTGATCGACAACAGGTTTGGTGATCGACGTTTCACGTGGAGACTCGACGACGACTAGTTAGGAGGATCCCGGCGGAGGGCCTGGACCCGTGTGGTTATGGGATCGATGTTTTCTCTTTGCCACTAGGCATTTGATTGTAGTCTGTACCCAGACATGTATATTCCGCTGTTGTATTGTATTTGAGGCAGTTGTATGCCGATTGTATGAGATGTTGCATCCTTGTATCTGTAATGTTGTGATATCATGTTGGAAATCCGGGGCATATGGCTATGTCATATGTCGCGGTGGGACCGATATGTGCTTCGTGCCCAGATCTGGATGGAAACATCTAGATCTGGAACAGTACCGCATATCGGGCCTTACAGGTGGTCTTTATATAGCCCCGGTGGCTGTCAGTTTGCAAAAACATCCCCAGTTTTTCTCCCGCGCGCGCGATGCTCGCGTTTCTGACCGCCGGGGGTCCGCAGTACCCTCGATTCGGGTAAAACTTCAAACTGCGCGATCAGCGTGTCGAGCCGGAGGCGTTCACCTCGCGCTGGAACCGTTCCGAAAACACTTTCCGGCGCGCTATAAAAATAACCCGTTTAATTCTTAAACGGGGTTTTTCGTTCCGTTGGCTGCGGCTGGTCTCGTGCGGTTTTCGCGACGGTGATCGGGTGAAACCCGGTGTCGCAAAGGTCGAGTGTCAGGGTGGCAAGGGTCGATCTCCGTCCGATACGAGATAAGAGGGGAAAAATAACCGCCGATTGATAAATCGGGGATGCAAACACCGCAAACAAATCAGACAATCAAACAATTCACACCGAAAACAAAATTTTTAATTTTTGCAAAAACTGGGCTGTTACAATACAACACCACCAACAAGGGATCTCGTCCCGAGATCCAGGACGATCCGGGGAGAGAGGGGGAAGAGAAAAGAGAGAGCCGACGATTCTTCAACACCACCAACAAGGGACTCTGCTCCATGTCGACGTCGAACTTCTGTCGAGATAAATTTCCGTAGAGAGACGACATCGTCGGAAGAACGAAACCGTCAGTGACAAGAGGAAGAACGATCGCGAAAACCAGATAAAGGGATAGTGATTTTCGACGCAAGTCGTAAAAACACCGGTAAAAGGAGGGATGGCAATGGATGACCCCGATGATACCCAAAATCGGAGAAGCTAAAGATACTACAGGAATTTCCAAACCTGAGATCGGAATCGAGACAATACGCTGCAAGCAAGGCATTGTAACTATTCCGAAACTCCACACACTCGAGATCCTAGAGTTTTGAAGGGGATAAGATGAGAATAAAACACTTACGACACTTGTCCTGACCAGAGCAAGGGTAAGGAGTAAAAAGATTCCTACTCTCCGAACTAACTTAGTAACTACAAAATAATTTTTGTCTAGACTTGACTTCGGCCAAAGAAGGGATCCTACGGTCGGTAAGGCTCTGATACCAAGTTGTAAGGCCCGATATGCGGTACTGTTCCAGATCTAGATGTTTCCATCCAGATCCGGAGACGAAGCACATATCGGTCTCACCGCGACATATGACATAGCCATATGCCCTGGATTTCCAACATGATATCACAACATTACAGATACAAGGATACAACATCTCATACAATCGGCATACAGCTGCCTCAAATACAATACAACAGCGGAAGGTACATGTCTGAGTGCAGACTACAATCAAATGCCTACTGGAAAAGAGGAAAACATCGATCCCATAACCACACGGGTCCAGGCCCTCCGCCGGGATCCGCCTAACTAGTCGTCGTCGAGTCTCCACGTGAAACGTCGATCACCGTACCTGTTGTCGATCAGAACCCTGAAAAGAGTTTGGGGGTAGTATCATGAGTACAGAAGTACTCAGCATCCAACTGTAGTGGTCAACTGACCCAGCAAGGACTTCATCACTCGTCATTCTAGGACAACTAGTAGTTTACGGTAAGGAAGGGCTAAGTGGCGAGGTTGCTGCCGCACTAGCATTTATGAAGTGGCTAACGATCTAGAGAGTAAGATAAGAAGCCAAGCATTCGATGAGGAATCGCCTCCAACAAGTCATTGCTATCCACTACTACGCAAACATAACACCTATCCTATCCTTGTCCTCCTCTTCGCATCCCGACGAAGAAGAAGCAGACAAGGCACACACACACGTTGATCAAGTTACATTAAGATTATCTCAGCTGTTGTTGTCTATGAACAAGGAGTAGGTCTCAAGTCGTCCATAACCGTGGACAACGCATGCCCATCTCTCTCAGTTTCTACCCATCACAGGCAACCATTTTATGATTTAGTTCCATGAGATCCGAAACGACAGGTCCCTCTAACTAACAATGAACAAATCCGTGTGGCCCCCGGTGAGACGACATCCAGCTCAGGAGCCGGCCGCGCTCTCGATCTGGTCTCTACTGCATGACTCCAGGTTTGGATTTCCGGTTAATCACACATGGGACACCGGGTCCTCAGCCGGTCATGATGGACCAGCAAGGGAACTAAGTCCTCACAGGTCCGTGTTGGTTTAAAAACTACTGGCAGCTGACCAGCACACACACGGTTTCAAATGGTAAATCAGCTTGGGCCACCACTAGAAATGCTTGAAGCTAGGTAGGTAAGAAAAGGGGACCCCATAAAATCCCACACGCGGTTAGGCACGCTCAGTCTTTAAACCAATCCCGGAACTCGGGTCCTAGGTGACTCGAATGGAACAAAGCGTCGGGGCGGGATAGCCTAGACCTTCCATCCTTCGTCGAATATAGTCAACATTATAATAATCATATCATCAACAACAATATAATAATGTGATATCCCAAACCCAGGAGTAACAGGGTAACATCGTAGCATCCTAAGCATGCATACTAAGCAAGGGCTGAGCAACGAGCAATAGTAACATAGCAGTACAAGGTTTGCTGGGAGGGGACATGGCTGTATCGGTTTGAAATAGACTGTAAACATGTGGTAGGATAAAACATCGAACCTAACCTAGACTAGCATGCAAACCGCTGGTTGAAATAGAATGGATCATAAGTAATGTATAGTCCTTGCCTGCTGATAAGTCGGGTTCCGAAGGTGTAGTTGATCGCAAGCTCGCATCGTCTCCGAGAGGTACTCGCGGAAGCACACAAGACGATAAACACTGGAAAGCAGTCAACGAGCAAGCATCTATTACTACGAGGCAAACACGAGCAAGCATCAACAAGAAGCAACACGAGACATCGCACCTACCGTCGAGAGCGGTTACTAACAATTTAAGTAGAGTACTCATCACACACGACGATACCGCACGTTTACGGTGGTTCAAGTTGTTTAGCTATAGGTGATCAACCAACGGTTATTAACATGGCAACTCAAGCAAGCATGGAATAGCACACAAACAGGTCAACAGGTGAAGCACAAAGTAAACTATCTATGCTAGTCAATTTAAGTGAGGCACAACCTAAACATGGCATAACACTAAGTGCCGCACGACAATTAAAATATTTGGTACTGTTATGCACTAAACAATATTTTAGGTTGGTTAGCAACAGCAAACAATAGCATAAACACAAGGTACATGAAAAACTAATCAAGGTACATATAATGAACACTCCAAACGGAGTTACGGTTAAAAAGATACAAGCAAAACAACTTATGCACACATGTTGTATAAACAGGGGTAAATCTATATGCAAAAGTGCAGCAACATGACATAGCAATACATGGGATGAAAGTAGACATGATGCTTAACAATATGCAATTGGAATCACTCAATTCCGATAAAAGGTCGCGACACACTCGTCGACGAAGTTGAAGTTGCAACAAAATAACAGTTTCAGCAACAGCAGCACAATAACATCAGGATCACCACTTTGGAGCAAGATTTAATATAGCTAAAGCACCCAAACATGACAAGTCAAAGCATGTAAATGAAGTACACATGATTCTTAACACATAGGAGAAAGAATCAATGCACTAGGCCTCATGGATGAGTCACAATCATCATGCAAAGTTGCAACAAAATATAAACAGCAGCACTTAACAGGATTTTGTAGTAGTTAACGGCCTGATGCCCACTTCAACGCAGAATTAAACTATCTAGACGGCCTCAAACGGAAAAACTTTCTACATACGTATGCTAGAGCACGCAAAACTGAGCAACTTTCGATTTGGGGGCACGTTCATCGGAGCTACGGATTAACGGGAAAATACGGTGCAAAATTGAATCAGCAGCAAAATTAGCTCTAGACTTAGCAATTTCAGCAGGGTTTACCAAAAAAAAAGATGGAAAGGGCCTCTTCTCACCCCTAACGGGCCGAGGCCCACTCGGCTGGATCTGGCGGCTGGGCTGCCTTCGGTGGGCTCGCCGGCTCGGCCTGGGAGGCCCACCTGGCTCGGCGGTTGGGGCCTGCCCGGCGGGTTGCTCGGCTCCTTCCGAGCGGGAGCACCAACGGCAGTGGCAGAAGCCCCGGTGGCGGCGCCGGCCACCGGCGGCAGGCGGCGGGGCATGCGGTGCAGGGGGGCGGAAGGTGCGGCGAGGTGTGCCCCCGGGCGGCTTCCTCCGGGCAGGGTGGCGGCCGAGCTCTCCTAGCTCGAGCCGGCCATGGCGGGCGAGCGCACCTGTGTGTGAGAGAGAGAGGCCGGGTCAGGGAGGGAGAAGAGAGAGAGGAAAAGAGAGAGGAGGGAGACAAGGCCAGGGAGGAGAAGTGGCGCGGCGGCGGCCTGCTCGCCGGCCGGCGACTCCGGCGAGGCCGGGCGATTGGTGGCGGCGCCACGGGCGTGGAGGCGGCGTCCACGGGAGAGAGAGGAGAGAGAGAGCTGGGTGGGTGGCAGGCTCGATCTGGGCCGTCGGTTCGCGAGATCTGACGGTCCAGATCTGAGGATGGCTAGGTTTGCTGCAAAAATTGGCTAAATTGCGAAAATTGGGGCTTTTGTGAGGGGGGTGGCTGCAAATTGTGGCTAGGGAAACCCTAGAAATGGGTGGGAGTGTGGTGGTCTTTATATAGCCCCGGTGGCTGGCAGTTTGCAAAAACATACCCGGTTTTTCTCTCGCGCGCGCGGTGCTCGCGTTTCTGACCGCCGGGGGTTCGCAGTACCTCCGATTCGGGTAAAACTTCGAACTGCGCGATCAGCGTGTCGAGCCGGAGGCGTTCACCTCGCGCTGGAACCGTTCCGAAAACACTTTCCGGCGCCCTATAAAAATAACCCGTTTAATTATTAAACGGGGTTTTTCGTTCCGTTGGCTGCGGCTGGTCTCGTGCGGTTTTCGCGACGGTGATCGGGTGAAACCCGGTGTCGCAAAGGTCGAGTGTCAGGGTGGCAAGGGTCGGTCTCCGTCCGATACGAGATAAGAGGTGGAAAATAATCGCCGATCGATAAATCGGGGATGCAAACACCGCAAACAAATCACACAATCAAACAATTCACACCAAAAACAATTTTTTTAATTTTTGCAAAAATTGGGCTGTTACAACGACCCATCATTTGAGCTGACATTTTGAACAAATACTCCCTGGTATGCAACTCTCCACCCCTCCAAATAGATTTTTGATTGGTGGCTTCATTTGTGAGTATTTAGTAGTTCTTGGTGCTATTTATATGAGCTTGCATGCATGTGTAGAAATTTATTTTCCAAGTTTTGATGCAAGTTTATGCCTTAGGTAAGTGAGTAGACTAGTTTGCCTCAACTCACTTTGTTTAAATCCTTGTTTTTGTGAATTGTCAAAAATTTCAGAAATGAGTTTGCTAGGAAAAGCAAAGGGGTGGCTTGGGAAGAAGAAGCCCGAGCGCTCCGATCGAGTTACTAGAGCTGGAGCTTCACCCTCAGCTGCTAGGGTGAGCTACAATAAAGATCATGTGCCCTTGGAATTGTTGGAAGACACAACCAGCATGCACAATGATGTATCTGTGCGATGATTTTCTTACAGCTGCAGGAATTAAGGAGGAATTCTATGGGCTTTGTGCCAATGCAGGTTTGACACGGCTAGCACTATGCCGTGTGGTACAATACAAGAAGCTCACCTCCTGCTTTGTCAACAGTTTTTGTTATAACCATTCTGCTGGAACCATCGAATTTAAACTTTATAATGATCTCATAACCATGTCTTTGGCTCGGTTTTGTGATATAATAGGTGTGCCGAACGCTGGTCAGACAAAAAAGATGAACACTCAGCCCTCTGAGTTGAGGACCCTTTTTAACTCCCTTTGTTGCCAGGAGGAGAGCGACATTCGGCGTACAAAGGTTTCCAGCATTTTATTCCCACACATCAGGTATTTCGCGTACTTTATTGCTAGAGGGGTGTTGGCTCGTGACAACACGAGCAATGGTTTTGCACCAGATTTCGCTATTTATGCGAACGCCCTCTCTGATAAGAATGATTATAATGTGGGTGCCTTAATTGCTCGGCGCCTTGTTATGAATAGTAACAAGGGAGATTTATATGGTGGTGTTTACGTCATGCTTATCCTTGATTCTCTTAATCGCACCCCGCATCCTGATGATGTTCCCTTTTCATACACAAGTCTCGATCTTGTTGCTATGAAGAGGCATAAGTTTGTTACCATGACTTCCCAGTTGGGTAACCTTGTTTATATTTTGAGGTTTGAAAGGACCATTACTCGTGAGATCCGTCTACCTGCACCACTTTTGTTTGATAACACTCGCAGGAACGGATGGTCCTTCAAAGATATTCAGTTCGATGAGTTGATGGCTCACTACCAGCTGCATAAACCCATGGAGGGGGTTGTGCCCGACGAGGAGGAGCATGGGGAGTTCCCACCTTTCCAGGGGAGACCTTCACCCAGCAGGGTGAGGGGTCTTCTTCTGCTTGGAGCGCAGGCGCTTCCTCATGGGAGGACCCGAGGACTTCGGTGTACGCACTGGAGGGCTCGTTCGACTCTTGGACTCATCCGTACTACCCCGGAGCAGGAGGCTCCTGGGGGAGTAGCTGCTACCAACTTAGGCCAAAAGCCTAAGCTTGGGTGAGTACGTGCCCTTCTCCCTTTTCCATTGTATTATCCGTTTTTTATTTTGTTTGCTTTGGTCTTTTCGAAGTTATTTCCCATTCTTCTTTGTTCTTTTATTTTGCAAAAACAACAAAAATATTTCTCTTTTATTTTATTTTCGTTAAACCTTTGAAAAACCCAAAAAGATGTCCTTTCTCTCTTTAGTTTGCTTTGTTTTCAGAGTTCAAATCGAGTCCGTGATGGCACTTGATTATATTTCCCACGTTCGGTCGTGCAAGTGACAAGGCAGTAATGATGAAGATCGACGAAAGGAAGAAACAAGGAAAACCGGTATGAACTCTTCTTGTTTCTACTTTTGTACATATGTCTATACTTATGATCTAGAGACCAGCTTGTAGCGACATAGTGCTATGTTTACAATGCTTTCCCAGTGTTCATGCTTTCTTTGTGGCTGGTCTCAAATAGCTAGGGTGCATAATATGTTGTTGGAATGATTTACATGCATTGCATTGCTCATGGTTTGGCATATTGAAGTGGTATTTCCCTTCGGAGAATTCTTGGATTGACTTGGCACATGTACACACATGTTTATGACTATAGTGTGTATCATGCCTTGCTGACCTTTTTATTTAAGAATAGTCATATCACTTTCATGCCCGATTAAATGTTGCTTTGTCGCTCTCCATGATTATGAAAATTATTGTTCTCTTGTTGGTCGCTTCCCAGTCTTTTGCTAGCCTTCGCTCACATTAAGCGGAATTCTGCTTGTGTATCCAAACTCCTTTTCACACCAGTTATTCCACTTGAGTCCACCATACCTACCTATATGTGGTAATTACCGACCACTCCTAACTTAGAATTTCTTGTGCCATCTCGAAATTTATTCAAAAGCTTCCCTTTTGAAACCGTACAAGCTCATGGTGCGGTGAGGAAAATCAGTATCTGGTACGTCCAAAACGTATCTATAATTTTTTCTTGCTCCATGCCTCCTTTGTGTGATATTGCTATAATATTGATGAAGTTCCATACACTTTTGATCATATTTGGACTAACTTATTAACTCAGTGCACCCAAGTGCCAGTTCATGTTTTCTGCTGTTTTTCTATTTCAGATTTCCCCCATATTAAAATGCTCCTAAAATTCGGGAAAATCCAATAAAAAATCAGAGCTTCGGAAGCTTCGGGAATCACCGAGGGGGGGGGGGGCAGAGGGGACCCACCAGGGCCCCAGGCGCCATCCCGGCGCGCCCTAGGGTGGGGCCGCGCCAGGGGTCCGCCTGGACCCTTGGCTGCCCCCCTTCGCCCATATATTCTCCGTGACGTGAAACCCCCGTGAGGGGAACCCTTTTTCACGATCTCTCCTCTGTTCCTCCGCCGCCGCGCTTCCAAGATCGGGAGCACCAGGAGACCTCTTCCCGGCACCCTGCTGGAGGGAGGAACCACCTCAGGGAGCTTCTCCACCACCATGGATGCTTCTCGGATGAACCGTGAGTAGTCCACCTTGCACCATGGGTCTATGATCAGTAGCTATGTGATATTATCCTCCCCTATTTCTTCTTCATGGATTAGACCTCGTGACATGCCCTACATGATCGAGGCACATATGTAATCTTTCTGCTGTTGCTATGCTGAGTTTGCTGGGATCCGATGGATTATGAGACTATGTTCAGATTGTGTTTGAGTAATATATTTGATTCTCCTCTTTTATATTTATGTTCTAGAGTAATTCTTGCATGTTCTCCGTTGATGTTTATTGCTTTGTCCAAGTAGTAGGTAGTGACTCCAAGAGAAAACAACGGTGCTTATACTTGCGGGTGCAAGGATTGTTTACTTTACGCAAAGTTCTTTAATGTAGTTGTCTGTTGCTTTGAGTTCACACTTTGGGTGGGATTCGCAACTTAATACCAGCAAGATGTTCTGGATAGATATCTCAAGGTGGATGATTAGTAGGTAGATGCAGATGGATTTCGGTCTACTTGTCTTGGCGTACCGCCCATGCTTTTGAGCCTCTTCCTTTCTTTATAGCATAGTTAGCATTTGTTTGCGCACATAATCCTGTCAATTGCTCAACTGTAATTTGTTTACCTCGCATGGCTATTTTATCGTCTTTTGGGAGAGAGACATCACTAGTGAACATCATGGGACCCCGGTCCATATTTCCAACACTGTTTACACCTTCAATTTACTTTCAGTATTTACTTTTCCGTTGCTATCACTATCATTATTATCTCGTGCGTTTTATCCTTTGTAAACAACAAGGCCGGAGGAATTGACAACTCCTCTGTACTCGTTGGGAGCAAAGCTATCTGTTGTGTGTGCAGGTCCAGAAGAGGCAAGTGATTTTCAACGGCGCATCACTTGCCGAACCACCTACTTGTCGATCTTAGAGTCCTACTGGTTCGATACTCTACCTTAGCATCTTCGTTAAGGGAAATTGCCGTTGTCTACATCTCAACCTTCCACTTTGGGTAACCAACGAGGGGCGAGAATTAAACTCTTGTGACATCAATATCAAAAATATTTTGAAGGAAGTTTTAACTAGTCATATAAAAAAATGAGAGTTACACCTCCCCCATACTTGATGATGGAATGAAATGGAGCAAATGCTGCTAATGATAGATGGAACGATATCCTCCTTCCATACTTGAGGCAAAATAAAAGGTTCCATAGACCATCAAAGGATTTATGGATAAGGGAACAAGTGTAAGAAAAAAGTATTAATAAGGTTGGCATGGGAGATATTGAGAGACCTTTATCGTTCACCGTTGACTGGAAAGTTGCACTTCTCAAAAGAATTTTGTCTCTGCTTTCAAAACCAAGAGCTCTGGCACATGTTTAGTCTTTGCTTCCTTTCATGGATTTTCAATCTTGCCATAAAAAATCAACGGTTCGAGAGTCTCCCCTTCTTTCTTCAAAGCACCAACTATTGAGAGCGTAATTGTCATTCTTAGTGTAACATGCATTGTCCCAAATTATTACATTGTCTTCTGCATGCTTGTGATATTGCTAGTCTGAAATTCTTAGTTCTAGTCTCCTTTAAAACTCCGGAGGAGTTTCTGCATTTATGTTTTGCTTCACTCATGGAGGCTTGCGAGATACCACTCTGATATTTTCGGGCTATGTGCATTGTGATCTTGTCTTGATTTTCGACAGCATATTATTTACTTTAGGTTGTTTGTGATTGGTCACTTGAAATAAGAATTGCTTCATGCATTTTTCCCATAGGCAGTGGCGGAGCTAAGCCCCAGGCTGCCCTGGCAGTGGCCTGGTGCGTGAGACTGATTTGTTGCGTATACTGTAGCACAATTTTAGCTGTTCATTACTGTAGCTTAGTGTTGGCCTGCGGCCTGCCTAGGGTGTGTCCCTGTTCTGGCTCCGCCACTGCCCATAGCAGTGTTTTGATACTTCCTAAACTCTTTTCGTAGTACCAGCTTATATACATCTTATGAAGCAAAAGAGTTTGTCAAAGTTTTCTTTGTCGCGTCCAGTTCGTTGAACTAAATTGCTTGAGGACAAGCAATAGGCTAAGCTTGGGGGAGTTGATACGTCTCAAACGTATCTACTTTTCCAAACACTTTTGCTATTGTTTTACCCTCATTCTTGCATGATCTGAGCTAAACTAACCCGGACTGATGCTGTTTTGAGCAGAGCTGCCTGTATGGTTTTATTGTGCGCAGGAAAATGGATTTTTGGATATCTCCAAAAATTCTGAGAAAAATACCAAAAAATTCACGCACCCAAAGGAGCCGGAGCCAGAAGGGGGCCCAGAGGGCAGCCAGGGGTCCCTAGGCGCCCTGCTGGCGCGGCCAGGGGTAGGGTCGCTCCAGCTGGCAGCCTGGGCGACTCCCCCTCCCCTGGTGCCCTACTTCGACTCCTATTTATTCCCGTGACGGGGATACTCCGAAACAGAAGTCACTTTTCTAGAACCCATCGCGGAGCCGCTGCCAACCTCTGTTCTTCTTCGGGAGGGCTAATCTGGAGGCTGATTTGGCCTCCGGAGAGGGGAGATCGTCGCCATCGTCATCAACATCGCCACTCCATCATCCCTCCATGACTTCTCTTCACATGTGTGAGTAATTCCCTGCTGTAGGCAAAGGGGGTGGTAGGGATTGGATGCGATTGATCATTTAATAGTTCGTCAGATTGTTGGGGGCATGTTGCCAATCATCTACTTTGGAGTTTATCACCTTTGCTAAAACTTGTTGCTCTTAATGCTTGTCACTTTGGGACCGAGTGCCATGTTTTCAGATCTGAACCACTTATGTTTTAATGAGTTTACTTATGTTCGAGGTCCTATCTATGAGTTGTATGCACCTATTATGGTCCGGAACCGGCGATCCCAAAGGTGACAGCTTGGGACACGAAAGGGGATGGTCCATAATTTGAGGATTCCATGTATCCATTGAGTTTCTTGCTTTGTTCCGGTGCTCTTTGAGTGGAGCACCTTAATCTCCATAAGTTAATTTTGGCCCCGTTCATAGCGGGATGGTAGGACAAAAGATGTTGTGCAAGTTCTTATTGCAAGCACGCACAACTACCTATGGGATACATGCCTAATGTTTGATATTTGCCTAGATGATCATTGCTTTTATGTGTGCCTTGCCCCATGTTAGAATCTATTACATGTTCATTCTTATTCATGCAGCGCCCGACCATCCATCTCCCTAGCCTACAATATTTTAGTTCTGCTGGTTACTACTAGTTTACTTTCGCTATCATCAGTATTGCTATCATATCACAGTTTCTATTAATATTTTATTGCAAGCAAGTATATTTCAGGTGCGGCTGAATTGACAACTCAATTGTCAAAGCTTATAAATACTCTTTGGCTCCCCTTGTGTCGAATCAATAAATTGGGTTAACTTACTCGCGAAAACACTATAATCGATCCCCTACAGTTGAGGGTCATCAGCCACCAGGAGCCCAGGCGCCCCCCCTGGCGCGGCCCCACCCCTGGCCGCGCCGGGTGGCCGCCTAGACCCCTGGGGCCACTCCAGGCTCCCCCCTCTGGCCTATTTATCCCTTGTTGTCCAAAAACCATAAAAGAGGAGAGTTTTTGTGAGTTCCTCCGCCGCTCCATGGAAGAAACCAACAGAGGAGAAAAGACATCTCCGACGGGCAGATTCCTCCTGGGAGAACACCTCCCGGAAGGGGAGATCATCGCCATAGTCATCACCATAGTCACGGGCATCATCGAGATCATCATCAACATCATCCCCAACATTAGCACCATCTCCACCACCATCCAATCTCACCTCACAAGTCCAACTTCTGTTGTAATCCGTACTATCTATCCTCTCTAATCTACCGGTGTTGATTACTACGGTTTGATGAATTCTATTGAGTTTTTTGGAGAAATATCATTGTGTACAGATTGTTTACCACCTATTTATCCCCACTGATCATGATATATTTTATGTCTTGTGAGTAGTTACTTTAGTTCTTGAGGACATGGGAGAAGTCTAATTGTTAGTAGTTACTGATCATGATATCTTTTATGTCCTGTTGATTGTTCTTGAGGACCTATTTATCCCCACGTGTCTACTTTTCCAAACACTTTTGGTATTGTTTTGCCCTCATTCTTGCATGATTTGGACGAAACTAACCCGAACTAACGATGTTTTCAGCAGAGCTGTCTGTATGGTTTTATTGTGTGTAGGAAAATGGATTTTTAGATGTCTCCGAAAATTCCAGGAAAAATCAAAGAAAATCCACGCACCCGAAGGACCATTGTGCCAGAAGTGGGGCCAGAGTGCAGCCAGGGGGGCCCCAGGCGCCATGCTGGCGCGGCCCCACCCCTCGCCGCACCGGGAGGACGCCTGGGAGGGTCCACCCCCTCTAGTGCCCTACTTCGACTCCTATTTATTCTCGTGGCGAGAAAACCGCAGAACAGAAGTTGTTTTCCCAATTCTCGTCGCGGAGCCGCCACCACCCTCTGTTCTTCTCCAGGAGGGCTAATCTGGAGGTTGTTTTGGCCTCCGGTGAGGGGAGATCATCGCCATCGTCATCATCATCACCACTCCATCCTCCCTCCATGACTTCTCCTTTCATGTGTGAGTAATTCCCTGTTGTAGGCGAAGGGGATGGTAGGGATTGGATGAGTTAGATCATGTAATAGTTTATCAGATTGTTGGGGGCATGTTGCCTATCATCTAGATTGGTGTTTATCATCTTTGCTTCAGCTTTTTGCTCTTAATGCTTGTCACTTTGAGCCCGAGTGCCATGTTTTCAGATCTGAACCCTATGTGTTTGCATGAATATATTTGTGTTCTTGATCCTATCTACAAGTTTTATGCACCTTTTATAGTCCGGAACCAGCGATCCCAAAGGTGACAGCTTGGGAAACACAAGGGAATGGACTATGGTTTGAGGATTCCATGTATCCATTGATTGTTAATGCTTTGTTCTGGTGCTCTTTGACAGGAGCACCTTAATCTCCATAAGTTCATTTTGGCCCCGTTCGTAGCGGGATGGTAGGACAAAAGATGTTGTGCAAGTTCTTATTGCAAGCACGTACAACTACCTGTGGGGTACATGCCTAATGTTTGATTTATTCCTAGATGATCATTGCTTTTCTGTGTGCCTTTCCCCAATTTAAATACATGATGTATCTTATCCATGCAGCACCCGGCCATCCATCTCCCTAGCCTACAGTGTTTTTAATTCTGTGGTTACTAGTTGTTTTTCCTTCGCTGTTTTACTGTCGCTGTTTCACCACCACTATTTCCGTTGCTACCATCACTTCCATATCGCAGTTACTATTAACATCTTGTTGCAAGTAAGTGTTTCTCATGTGCGGTGGAATTGACAACTCCATTGTCAAAGCTTGTGGGTATTTTTTGGCTCCCCTTGAGTCGAATCTATAAATTGGGTTATTCTTACCCGCGAAGACTATCTCGATCCCCTGCAGTTCTGGGTTATCAAGGCTGTTTTCTAGCACCGTTGCCGGGGAGCATATGCAACATCACGTATAATAAAAGTTACTGTTCTGAACATTAGTACTACACTTGATTCACCTTCAGTTATGAGTAAGTTTGCTTCACCTCCACCACATGATGCGTCTACTGAATCCGCTACTATGTCCGACACTTTTGATGATGCTTCTACTACTCTTGATGATATTGGTTCACTTGGTTACGCTCTAGAGAAACAGATCGCTGCTGCAAAAAAAAATCTGGATTTGAATTCCTGTTACTCGCTACCCTAATGGTGGAACTTACAATTATCCTGATTTGAGTAAACTCAAGGAGAGACTCCTTGAGGACGATTATATTATGCTTGATGATGATTTATGCAGGGAGCTAACAGAGTTTGTCGACTCTAACCCCGGTGCTATTAAGAAGCTTCTCGAAAAACACTCCCTGAAGAACAAGACTGTTCCTGATCCTGAATTTGCTACATCTCCTATATGCATCAATGATCCTGATTATAATTTCTCTTTTGATCTTTCACTTATATCTATGGTTGAAGCTGGCCCCTTTTCTGGTAGAGAAAATGATGATGCTATTGCACACCTGACCAAACTCACTGAGTTGGGTGGCCTGTTTACTACGGATGAAAGGATACGAAACTTTTATGTTACTAAGCTTCTTCCTTTCTCTTTGAAGGAAGGTGCTAAAGCATGGTATGATGCATTACCATGTGGTTCCTTTAAGAGTACTCAAGACTTAGCACACTCTTTTGTAGATAAGTACTTTCCTGCTCATATGCAACATGCTTCTTTACAAAGAATTTATAACTTTAAACAATTGCAGGATGATCACCTCCCTAAAGCTTGGGGGAGGTATTGCAATCTGATCCAGGCTCGACCGG
The DNA here is from genome assembly GCA_950022295.1 of Bromus sterilis. Taxonomy (NCBI): domain Eukaryota; kingdom Viridiplantae; phylum Streptophyta; class Magnoliopsida; order Poales; family Poaceae; genus Bromus; species Bromus sterilis. Next base: position 335,399,459 of record OX465596.1, on the reverse strand, counting down.
GACATGGAGTCCCTAAGAATGAATTAATTGATATATTCTATGCTAGTCTAACTGATGAATCCAGATCCTATTTGGACAGTTGTGCTGGTTGTGTTTTCAGGAAAAGAACACCGTACGATGCAGAAGAATTAATGGGAAAGATTTCCAAGAACCAGAAAGATTGGTCCATCCCTGAACCACCTCCACCACCAAAAAAGAGGGGCATGCTCGTCCTAAGTCCCGAAGATATGCAAGAAGCAAAGAAGTCTATTAAAGAGAAGGGTATTAAAACTGAACACGTGAAGAATCTACCCCCTATTGAGAAGTTGTGTGAGCCTACCACTCACCCTCCTATGGTAGAGGTACACTCTCTTTTAGATTTCAATGCAACTGACATCCCTCATGGTAAGCCTCCTGATCAATGTTTAGATGAGCTTGATAATTTTATTATGAAGCAAAGTCACTTTAATGAGAGGATACAAAGTCAGTTGCATGATAATTCCCTTGCTATCAAAAGTTTGCTTGATGTTCTAGGTAGAACAGTTAATGATGTTAAATGTCTTGTGAAGCATTTTCATATGGTTCAAACTCAGCTTGAACAAATTTCTAATGTGCAAAATGATTTGCTATCTAACAATGCCAAACTGGATATACAGGCCTTCGGGATTAAAACCCGAGGAGGAACTAGCACTCAAGATCCTCTCTATCCAGAGGGGCATCCGAAGAGAATCGAGCAAGATTCTCAAATGCAGGAAGAAGAAATTGTTAGTTCTCCGAAGAAGAAGAAGCACAAAGAAGCTGATGATCCAATTGCAAGTGAAGAGCTTGTTATTGATCCAAATAGTATATCTACCTCCGTTGCTGAGACTGAAGACAGTACTGAGCCTGAGAAGGATGGTTAAAATAATGATCCACCCGAAGTTCGAGAAGAAGAAGCACCCGACAAACGCAAGAAATACACTAGAGAAGACTTCATCGCAAGAAGAAATGGGAAGGAAAGAGGACCATGGGTACAGAAACCCATGCCCTTTCCAGGTAAGTCTCTCAAAACTAAAGAAGAAGAGCATTACAATAAGTTTTTTGAGTGGATGAAACCTCCTTTTCTTCAAATTCCTTTGACTGATGCTATTAAGTTACCTCCCTATTTGAGATATATGAAAGATATTGTTACTAATAATGGAAAAGTTCCTAATGAAGCAATATCTACTATGCTAGCTAACTACTCTTTTAGTGGCAAGATTCCCGAGAAGCTTGATGATCCAGGTATACCCACCATTCCTTTCTCCGTAAAGAATAATTATGTCAAGACTGCTTTATGTGATCTTGGAGCAAGAGTGAGTGTTATGCATTTCTCTCTTTACAAGAGGCTTTGTTTAGAGAAACTAATCCCTACAGATATCTCTCTTCAGATGGCTGCCAAGTCAACAGCCGTACCCATTGGTATTTGTGAGGATGTTCCCGTTGAAGTTGCTAATTGTTTGATCCTTACTGACTTTTTTGTGCTTGACATGCCCGAGGATGGGAGCATGTCTATTATTCTTGGTAGACCTTTTCTTAACACCGCAGGTGCTATTATTGATTGCAATAAAGGAAAGGTTACTTTTAATGTGAATGATAAAGAACACACGGTGTATTTTCTGAAGAAGATGGACAAAAGGCATGGCCTCAACTCTATAGAGAATATCGAGACCGTGAAGATTGGTGATTGGGATTGTCCTCTACATGTGCACCACAAATACAAAACCATTATGGTGGGGACAATATACATTAAAGTAAAGGTACCATGAATGCTTCATAGTAAGAGAAACTTTTGTGCTCTATGTATTGCTACTTTGGTAGTAGGACTTGATCAACCTTGCTATTAAATGGGTTTTATATAAGTAAAAGGTAGAGGCTGTTATGTTTGCATTTCTTTTAGCTTTATCTTTCTTTCTGGTCCAAAGTTTTATATTTTTGAAGCTTCACGTAGCTAACCACTATCTCAAGTTTTCAGAAAGTTTTGCAGCTTTTTGAACCTCGAATTTTTTTCAACAGTGAAGTTGTCAGAAAAATTCCAGAAATAAAAATAAAAATTTCCATACCGGGAGTGACCTAGAGGCACCTGGGGCTGACCAGGGGGGGTCACCAGTGGCCCAGGCGGCCAGCTGGCACGACCTGCCCCCTGGCCGCGCCCACAGGGCGCCTGGGGCCCATAGGCCCCACCTGCAGGTATTTCTTCTTCCTCTCTCTCTCTCTCCAAAAACACGAGTTCTGCCCTTGTTCTTGCGTTCTTGCTGTTCTTGGAGGCGATTTTCGATCTCTCTCTTCATCCCATCATTCAAGCTGAGATTTTGAGCAAATACTCCCTGGTATGTGACTCCTCCACCCCTCCAATTAGATATTTGATTGGTGGCTTCATTAGTGAGTATTTAGTAGCTCTTGGTGCTGTTTATATGAGCTTGCAAGCATGTGTAGAAATTTATTTTCCAAGTTTTGATGCAAGTTTATAACTTAGGGAAATGAGTACAGTAGTTTGGCCCAACTCATTTTTCTTAAATTCTTGTTTTTGTGAATTGTCAAAAATTTCAGAAATGAGTTTCTTTGGAAAAGCAAAGCCATGGCTTGGGAAGAATAAGCCCGAGCACACTGATAGAGTAACTAGAGTTGCAGCTTCATCCTCAGCTGCTAGGGTGAGCTACAATGAAGATGTTGTGCCCCTGGAGTTAATGGAAGATACAAGTCCGGCACGGGCAATGACGTTTCTGTGCAATGATTTTCTTGAAGCGGCAGGTATTAAGGAAGAGTTTGATAACCTTTGTGCTAATGCAGGTTTGACATGGCTTGCAACATGCCGTGTTACTCAATACCGTAAACTCATCTCCTGTTTTATTAACAGTTTTGGATAAAACCATGATGCTGGTCTTATTGAGTTTAAAATTTACAATGATCCTTTGACCTTGTCTTTGGAAAGATTTTGTGAAATAATAGGTGTGCCGAACGTTGGACGAACGGAAAAGATGAACACTCAGCCCACCGAGCTGAGAACACTCTTCAACTCTCTTTGCAGCCAAGATACAAGGGATATCTGAAGTTCAAAAATTTCTCGCATCTTGTTTCCCCAGCTCAGGTATTTTTCATATTATATTGCTAGTGTCACAACCCCAAGTTAGGTATGTGCTAGGATCAAGTGCTACTTTGCATCATGTGAAAAATTCAAAAAGAAAATCAAAATTGGGGAAAAGAAAAGCCCTGAGAATTTAAATCAATTGGCCAGATAAAAATCTTTTTCCAAAAATCATTTGAACATTTGGAAAATTCTTATAAATGGTGCTGATCATTTTAAAAATGATTTGGGAGCAATCCCATGCCCATGGAATTTTCTAATATTCAAACAGTGGCTTTGGAAATTAAATAAAACCCTATTTGATTTGAAGTTCAAATTATTTGAATTTCAAAAATGCTCAAATTTTATAAGTGGCTAGCTCTATATATATTGAGGCCACATAAAAATTTGTAGCATTTTAGAAAATGTCTAGCTATTTTTTTTAGCTAAGACAAAACAATTGCAGAAAAGAAAAGGAAACAGAAATAGAAAAGAGGGCTTACCTGGCTTTTGGCCCAACTAGCCGCACCACGGCCCAGGCCCACCTCCTCCTCTCTTGTCCTCTTCCTCAAGCTGCTCGCTGTCGAGCAGGGAGCACGCAGCCGACGCCAGCGCGACGCCGGCGACGTTCTAGGCCTCCCTAGGGCCTGCCTCCTCGCCATGTTAGCGCCAGAACCCCCCCGTGCTCCTCCTCTCGCTCTCTGGTCGTCTTCCCCCTCTCCTCCTCGCCATTCCCGTGTGACCCGAGAACCCGCCGGAGCACGCCGACGCAACCACGCGGCCACCGTCTTCCTCGAGCTGCCCCGAGGTGTCCAGGAGATCGGCCACCCTCGTCTTCGTCTCCCCGAGCCTGGAATCGAGCTGAGAAGCCCCCTAGGCGACGCCATCGTCGTCGACGTCCTCTGCTGCCCGCCGGACGCCATGGCTGAATTCGCCGCCGTCAAGCTTTCCCCGGCCCCGTCGTCTTCGCCTTCCGACTCAGGGTGAGCTGCGCTTCGACCTGCCCTACTCCTGCCTCCTCCCGTGCCCTCGAACGTAGTTCCAGCGAGGTCAGTGCTCGGACCGCCGCCTCCGTTGAAGCAGCCGACGCCACAGCGCGCACCTTTGGCCCCCGACTACTCCTACAGACGCGCACGAGCCCCAGCTTCCTCCCCGTGCCATCGGATCCCACCCCCGTGCTTTTTTCGCAAGTCCGGCGAAGTTCCGGCGAGAACTCCGGCGAACTCGCCATTAGGGCCAACCCTAAACCAAACCGAGCACTAACCACCCCCCCTGGGCCACTGACTAGTGGGCCCAGGCTCCTAAACTAATTACAGTTAGTTTAATCAGAACGGGATTAACCCCTGTGTCACAGACAGGTGGGCCCCTGTTGTCAGCCCCCCCCCACGTCATTGTGACGTCAGCCTGACGCAATAAATCGAGTTAATGAATTTCCAATGAATTAATAAATCAGAGAAATTTCCAGAAAATGCAATAAACTTTGGAAATTCATAATTAATTCATCCTAACTCCAAATATAGCAAATACTATGTCTAAAATTATCAGAAAAATACAAGGATTATGAATATGCAATTTTTTTTCATGTTTGACCATTTTAAAATGGGTGAAAAGTAGCAAACATGCATATGAATCCTTTTCAAATTCAAATTTGGGGTGCTTTTGCAATTGATTTTGCAACACCCTTAATTCCAATGGATTCATCCACACATCAGAAGCTTTACTTCAAATATAAAACATCACTTCATGATCAACATTTTCAAATGAACTTTCATGCATTCAAATGCATTGAAATTCATCGATAAATCAAATGGAGTTTGAATTTGCATTTCAAATGCAATATACTCCTTTTAAATGGAATGCTCAACACATCAGTACCTTGAACATCACCATTACAATCTTATTCATGTGATTGTGCATTGTACATTATGTTGATCCTATGATTGTCATGTTGCTGATAGAAGTGGAACCGGAGCAGGAGGCTACCCCCTTCGTTGAAGACCCCGAACCCGAACATCGTCAGCAAGGCAAGCAAACCCCCATTGATCATGTCGATAAAATCCCACTTCCCTCTCATGTCTCGCTTATGCATTGTATAGGATGATCACCATGTTACGTTTCTACCGCATAGATGAACCCATTCCTTTGCATGACCTATCTTTTGTCACAGTAGTAAGCAAACCACAATCCTAGCAAATGTAGGAGTTGTTTGATATCATGTGACCCCTGCAACTGTTACTGCTTATTGCATGCTTAGTGGTACAATGAGGTTGCTTATGATGTGAGTCGGGATGATGATAAACATGGTGTTGATGAAAGTGAAATGTGTTGTTGAATCTACCCTAATACAAGGTGAACGATGAGAGGCTGTGTAGGAGTACACGGTGGGTTGTCTCGTTGAACACCGCCCTAACACGAGTTCTTGTTTGGTGATCCAAGATGAAGAGTACAACCACACATTGGGCTCACTGACCCCTCTCGGCTTACTAACTCATCCCCTTCGATGTCCAGATGTCGCAATAGTTCGGATTTCTGTAGGTATTGTGGCCTGGTAGCCAAGTGAGAGAACGGCTCATCCGAGACCGGCTTTCGCACCACGCACACATCGTCTGGGTCCACTTCGGTAAACCGGCCGGGTTCACGATAGTGGCAGAAATCCCAGATAGGCGGCTTTCATGGACTAGATCGGCTATGAGGTAACGGTTGTGGTGGCATCCTCGCTGTCATCTCTTGAACGGTGACACGCAAAAGGCGGTAACTGATGGCACGTGTGTGTAGCGGTACACCCCTGCAGGGTTAACAAAACTATTCGAATAGCCGCGTCCGCGGTTATGGACTGCTTGGAAAGCTTAGCTTGATTATTAGACAACTTGAACTGGATACTTCTAAAACTCGCAAGATAAGCGTGAGTGCTATGGTGTGCTTCTCGTGGGGAAGTCGAGGAAGTAACCATAGTGGTGTAATTGGTTGAAGAGATGTAGTGGACTCGTGTACGCTTCTTACCTCAAGTCTGGTACTCGTAGTTCAGGACTAGCCAAGTCAAAGCTGGCACTTCTGCAAGTGAACCCCACCTCCCTTTACCTTGATACATGTGCATGAGTAGTATAGCTCCTATGTAAGTCTTGCTGAGTACGATTTTGTACTCACGTTTGCTTGATCTATGTTTTAGATGAACCCACCGACCCCGATGGTGGCTTCTATCCGAAGCTCGAAGAATGAAGACTCAGACCAAGACCAAGCTAGTGTAGTCCCAGTCAGACGACTGGTTCCCTCGTGGAGGGCTTGTTTTTAGATAAGGCTTCTCTAAGCCATTTGTTAAACTTGTCTGTACTCAGACCTACTTTGCTTCCGCTTGTCTGTTGTAATGTTGGATCACATGCTTGTGATCTCTGTGTGCACTCTGTAAGATTTATTAATAAATATATATACTTTGTAGAGAATTGCAATGATACCTGCTGTTCATACAAGGCATGTGTGCTGCGTGTATGTTTATAACATGCATGTCTTTGTATGGGTTTTCGAGACCTTAGTTGTGATCTGGCTGGCGGTCTTTTATACACCAAGTGGCCCTTAGATGTGCGCAACTTGGGGCATCGCGATGCGATTGCTCGAGACTCCGTCTCGTGCACACTTTGATGTATGATTGAGCCCGCCCTAGACCCCGACTAAGTGATCGGGCTAGAGTAAGTCTATGTAAGGGTTAAAATACAATGGATAGTATGGTTGAGGCGACTTGTCTATTAGTATGGGAATTCACCACCCATATCAGTTAGACTTGTGTGCGGACGATGAGGACCCATCTCAGTGGATCATCCGGCCTGAATGGGATGCCCCTCATGTTCGATGCTTTCCGAGAACGTTCTGTGCTTGGCCTTGTCTGCTTAGACAAGTGGGTACGGTTCTCGGCTCTCCATATGATTGTGTTGTAGCGAGGCTTATATACGCTAATTCCGGGTCCCGACAGACTTGGTATCAGAGCAGGACTGACTGTAGGATTATCAGCCTTGGCCGAAGTCGAGTCTAGCACTCTATAGTTATATAGTTACTCTGGGTATATAAGGGAACAACGTAAGGCTTCTTTTTTCTCCTTACCCTCATCGATCTGAGTTCTGAGTCACCCTCATCTTATTCTACGGGAAGATAGGACTAGGCTCTCCTCTGTCTTACTAGAACATCTCGTTGATTGCCTCCTTATAGCCGTAGGAAAGTAGTGTCCGGTTTCCTAGCATTGTTGTAATGATGATTTCTTACATCGTATTATGTAAGTGTTGTATCTACATTGGAAGAAAATTGTTTTCTTGCAATTACAGCCGTTATGCTGTCCGAGTCATTCCAGGTTTCTTCATAATCTGATGCAATTGCAAAGAATCCTTCTCCCCCTTTCGGTTGTCCTTTAGAAGATTTCTAGGTGGCATTCCCGACAGTTCTTTAGTGTTTGATGTAGGTTTTCTTCTAGAAACCTATAGTGATTCAATTGCAGCCCTTCCTCCCACTTTAGATGTCTTCTAGCCAGGAGAACCACACTAACTATCGTGTTGGGGTACTTTTCTACTCTGACATATCTGTTGTAGCCCTAGTAAGCCATGGTCATCCTCAGGAAAACTATCTAGTAATCCAACCCCTTAAACCTAGCCACCCGACAGGTGTGTAGAGTTTACAGTGGATCTGTTCCAGGAACCGCACCAATTTCCAAACGCCCATACAAAATGGCCCGACATGAGTTAGCTGAGCTAAAAACCCAACTTGATGCTTCGTTGGCAGAAGGCTTCATCCGCCCTAGCTCATCGCCATGGGGTTGCCCCGTTCTGTTCGTAACGAAGAAAGATGGAACAGAAAGGATGTGCGTAGACTATCGCCCGCTAAATTTAGCGACGATAAAGAACAAGTACCCACTGCCGAGGATCAATGATCTTTATGAACAACTTGCTGGATCCTCTGTTTTCTCCAAGATGGATTTGAGATTAGGTTATCATCAAATCAAAATCCGAAACGAGGACATTCCAAAAACGGCTTTTACTACTCGTTATGGTCTTTACGAGTACACCGTCATGTCCTTCGGTTTAACCAATGCCCCCGCCACATTCTCACGCTTGATGAATTCGATCTTCATGGAGTACCTAGATAAATTTGTTGTGGTTTATCTTGATGATATTCTCATCTACTCGAAGAACGAAGGAGATCACGCCGAACACCTAAGGCTGGTATTGATGAAACTTAGAGAGCACCGCCTTTACGCCAAGTTTTCCAAGTGTGAATTTTGGCTACCAGAAGTGACCTACTTAGGCCACGTGATTTCTGCGAAAGGTGTTGCAGTCAATCCCGAGAGAATTCAGGCCGTCCTTGACTGGACTCCACCTGAATCGGTTAAGCAAGTTAGGAGTTTTCTTGGCCTAGCCAGCTATTGCCGCCGCTTCGTCGAGAACTTTTCTAAAGTTGCAAAGCCTCTTACTGAACTCCTCTAGAAAGATAAGAAATTACAATGGACTCCCAAGTGCGAGGAAAGCTTTCAAGAGCTAAAAAGAAGGTTGACTTCTGCACCCGTACTTGCACCTCCAGACACCAAAAGGGATTTCGAGATCTATTGTGATGCTTCACGGCAAGGGTTAGGATGCATACTTATGCAAGATCGACATGTGGTAGCTTATGCTTCACGCCAGTTGCGGCCACATGAAGAGAACTATCCTACCCATGATCTTGAACTCGCTGCCGTAGTTCATGCCCTGAAGACTTGGCGACATTACCTCCTTGGTAATGGTTGTGAGATTTATTCCGACCACCAAAACCTCAAATATATTTTCACCCAGCCAGATCTTAATCTCAGGCAAAGACGCTGGATTGAGTTGATAAAAGATTACGACGTAGTAATTTCTTACACCCCAGGCAAAGCCAATGTCATGGCTGATGCACTAAGTCGTAAGTCGTACTGTAACAACCTCATGTTGCAGCAGTATCAACCACTTCTTCATGAGGACTTTCGCAAGCTTAACCTTGAAATAGTTCCTCATGGCTATCTTTCTACCTTGGTGGCGAAACCAACTCTTGAGGATCAAATCATAGTTGCCCAAAGGCGTGCACGAGGTGTTCGCCGGATCAAGGAGAACATTGCTAGCGGAGTTGCTAAATGTTTCTCCATAGATAGCAAGGGAACGGTTTTAATTGGAAATCGATTGGTAGTACCTAAGAATAAGGAACTAAGGCAACTCATCCTCAAAGAAGCCCATGACACACCCCTCTCAATTCATTCCGGTAGCACAAAAATGTACCGAGATCTACGCCAGAGATTTTGGTGGACTAGGATGAAGAGAGACATTGCTCAATTTGTTGCCGAATGTGATGTTTGTCGTCGCATTAAGGCAGAACATCAAATACCTGCTGGTACACTTCAACCTTTGCCTATTCCAGCGTGGAAATGGGACAAAGTCGGTATGGACTTCATCACCGGCTTTCCAAAAACCCAGAAAGGAAATGATGCCATCTTCGTGGTCATTGACCGACTTTCCAAAGTTGCTCACTTCCTTCCAGTTCGCGAGTCTATAACTGCCTGCCAGTTAGCAGACTTGTATGTCTCCAGAATTGTATCCCTTCACGGTGTTCCTTTGGAAATCAATTATGATCGCGGTAGACTTTTTACCTCTAGATTTTGGGGAAGCTTTCAGAATGCTATGGGAACTCATCTCTCCTTTAGTACAGCTTTTCATCCTCAGTCTAGCGGTCAAGTCGAAAGGGTTAACCAAATTCTTGAAGACATGCTCAGAGCTTGTGTTATCTCATTCGGAAAGAATTGGGAGAATTCTCTTCCATTTGCCGAATTTTCTTATAACAATAGTTTTCAATCTAGTCTGAACATGGCTCCTTTTGAACTCCTATATGGACGACGATGTCGAACACCACTAAACTTGTCTGAAACCGGTGAAAGACAATTCTTTGGACCGGATATGATCAAGGAAGCAGAAGAGCAAGTTCGTATCGTTCGTGAACAATTGAAAGCAGCCCAGTCTCGTCAGAAAAGCTACTATGATCGTCATCATAGGCAAGAGAGCTACAACCTGGATGAGAAGGCTTACCTTCGGGTTACTCCTCTGAAGGGAACCCAACGTTTCGGTATCAAAGGCAAGTTGGCCCCACGTTACATCGGACCTTTCCGCATTATTGCTAAACGTGGAGAAGTTGCCTACCAACTTGAACTACCCCGCACTTTTCCCGAGTACACGATGTATTCCATGTGTCCCAACTCAGGCGTTGCTTCAAGGACCCCATCCGCGAAGTCGACCATGAAACGCTTGATCTCCAAGATGACCTTTCTTATCGAGAATACCCTGTTCGTATTCTTGATTCCGCCGAGCGTGTCACTCGTCGTCAGAAGATTAGGTTTTTGAAAATTCAATGGTCACACCACTCTGAGAGAGAAGCCACGTGGGAAAGAGAAGACCGTCTCAGTGCCGAGTAACCCTCCTTCCTTCCGCAGACTTCTGAATCTCGGGACGACATTCTTTTGAGTGGGGGCGAGTTGTCACAACCCCAAGTTAGGTATGTGCTAGGATCAAGTGCTACTTTGCATCATGTGAAAAATTCAAAAAGAAAATCAAAATTGGGGAAAAGAAAAGCCCTGAGAATTTAAATCAATTGGCCAGATAAAAATCTTTTTCCAAAAATCATTTGAACATTTGGAAAATTCTTATAAATGGTGCTGATCATTTTAAAAATGATTTGGGAGCAATCCCATGCCCATGGAATTTTCTAATATTCAAACAGTGGCTTTGGAAATTAAATAAAACCCTATTTGATTTGAAGTTCAAATTATTTGAATTTCAAAAATGCTCAAATTTTATAAGTGGCTAGCTCTATATATATTGAGGCCACATAAAAATTTGTAGCATTTTAGAAAATGTCTAGCTATTTTTTTTAGCTAAGACAAAACAATTACAGAAAAGAAAAGGAAACAGAAATATAAAAGAGGGCTTACCTGGCTTTTGGCCCAACTAGCCGCACCACGGCCCAGGCCCACCTCCTCCTCTCTTGTCCTCTTCCTCAAGCTGCTCGCTGTCGAGCAGGGAGCACGCAGCCGACGCCAGCGCGACGCCGGCGACGTTCTAGGCCTCCCTAGGGCCTGCCTCCTCGCCATGTTAGCGCCAGAACCCCCCCGTGCTCCTCCTCTCGCTCTCTGGTCGTCTTCCCCCTCTCCTCCTCGCCATTCCCGTGTGACCCGAGAACCCGCCGGAGCATGCCGACGCAACCACGCGGCCACCGTCTTCCTCGAGCTGCCCCGAGGTGTCCAGGAGATCGGCCACCCTCGTCTTCGTCTCCCCGAGCCTGGAATCGAGCTGAGAAGCCCCCTAGGCGACGCCATCGTCGTCGACGTCCTCTGCTGCCCGCCGGACGCCATGGCTGAATTCGCCGCCGTCAAGCTTTCCCCGGCCCCGTCGTCTTCGCCTTCCGACTCAGGGTGAGCTGCGCTTCGACCTGCCCTACTCCTGCCTCCTCCCGTGCCCTCGAACGTAGTTCCGGTGAGGTCAGTGCTCGGACCGCCGCCTCCGTTGAAGCAGCCGACGCCACAGCGCGCACCTTTGGCCCCCGACTACTCCTACAGACGCGCACGAGCCCCAACTTCCTCCCCGTGCCATCGGATCCCACCCCCGTGCTTTTTTCGCAAGTCCGGCGAAGTTCCGGCGAGAACTCCGGCGAACTCGCCATTAGGGCCAACCCTAAACCAAACCGAGCACTAACCACCCCCCCTGGGCCACTGACTAGTGGGCCCAGGCTCCTAAACTAATTACAGTTAGTTTAATCAGAACGGGATTAACCCCTGTGTCACAGACAGGTGGGCCCCTGTTGTCAGCCCCCCCCCCACGTCATTGTGACGTCAGCCTGACGCAATAAATCGAGTTAATGAATTTCCAATGAATTAATAAATCAGAGAAATTTCCAGAAAATGCAATAAACTTTGGAAATTCATAATTAATTCATCCTAACTCCAAATATAGCAAATAATATGTCTAAAATTATCAGAAAAATACAAGGATTATGAATATGCAAATTTTTTTCATGTTTGACCATTTTAAAATGGGTGAACAGTAGCAAACATGCATATGAATCCTTTTCAAATTCAAATTTGGGGTGATTTTGCAATTGATTTTGCAACACCCTTAATTCCAATGGATTCATCCACACATCAGAAGCTTTACTTCAAATATAAAACATCACTTCATGATCAACATTTTCAAATGAACTTTCATGCATTCAAATGTATTGAAATTCATCGATAAATCAAATGGAGTTTGAATTTGCATTTCAAATGCAATATACTCCTTTTAAATGGAATGCTCAACACATCAGTACCTTGAACATCACCATTACAATCTTATTCATGTGATTGTGCATTGTACATTATGTTGATCCTATGATTGTCATGTTGCTGATAGAAGTGGAACCGGAGCAGGAGGCTACCCCCTTCGTTGAAGACCCCGAACCCGAACCTCGTCAGCAAGGCAAGCAAACCCCCATTGATCATGTCGATAAAATCCCACTTCCCTCTCATGTCTCGCTTATGCATTGTATAGGATGATCACCATGTTATGTTTCTACCGCATAGATGAACCCATTCCTTTGCATGACCTATCTTTTGTCACAGTAGTAAGCAAACCACAATCCTAGCAAATGTAGGAGTTGTTTGATATCATGTGACCCCTGCAACTGTTACTGCTTATTGCATGCTTAGTGGTACAATGAGGTTGCTTATGATGTGAGTCGGGATGATGATAAACATGGTGTTGATGAAAGTGAAATGTGTTGTTGAATCTACCCTAATACAAGGTGAACGATAAGAGGCTGTGTAGGAGTACACGGTGGGTTGTCTCGTTGAACACCGCCCTAACACGAGTTCTTGTTTGGTGATCCAAGATGAAGAGTACAACCACACATTGGGCTCACTGACCCCTCTCGGCTTACTAACTCATCCCCTTCGATGTCCAGATGTCGCAATAGTTCGGATTTCTGTAGGTATTGTGGCCTGGTAGCCAAGTGAGAGAACGGCTCATCCGAGACCGGCTTTCGCACCACGCACACATCGTCTGGGTCCACTTCGGTAAACCGGCCGGGTTCACGATAGTGGCAGAAATCCCAGATAGGCGGCTTTCATGGACTAGATCGGCTATGAGGTAACGGTTGTGGTGGCATCCTCGCTGTCATCTCTTGAACGGTGACACGCAAAAGGCGGTAACTGATGGCACGTGTGTGTAGCGGTACACCCCTGCAGGGTTAACAAAACTATTCGAATAGCCGCGTCCGCGGTTATGGACTGCTTGGAAAGCTTAGCTTGATTATTAGACAACTTGAACTGGATACTTCTAAAACTCGCAAGATAAGCGTGAGTGCTATGGTGTGCTTCTCGTGGGGAAGTCGAGGAAGTAACCATAGTGGTGTAATTGGTTGAAGAGATGTAGTGGACTCGTGTACGCTTCTTACCTCAAGTCTGGTACTCGTAGTTCAGGACTAGCCAAGTCAAAGCTGGCACTTCTGCAAGTGAACCCCACCTCCCTTTACCTTGATACATGTGCATGAGTAGTATAGCTCCTATGTAAGTCTTGCTGAGTACGATTTTGTACTCACGTTTGCTTGATCTATGTTTTAGATGAACCCACCGACCCCGATGGTGGCTTCTATCCGAAGCTCGAAGAATGAAGACTCAGACCAAGACCAAGCTAGTGTAGTCCCAGTCAGACGACTGGTTCCCTCGTGGAGGGCTTGTTTTTAGATAAGGCTTCTCTAAGCCATTTGTTAAACTTGTCTGTACTCAGACCTACTTTGCTTCCGCTTGTCTGTTGTAATGTTGGATCACATGCTTGTGATCTCTGTGTGCACTCTGTAAGAGTTATTAATAAATATATATACTTTGTAGAGAATTGCAATGATACCTGCTGTTCATACAAGGCATGTGTGCTGCGTGTATGTTTATAACATGCATGTCTTTGTATGGGTTTTCGAGACCTTAGTTGTGATCTGGCTGGCGGTCTTTTATACACCAAGTGGCCCTTAGATGTGCGCAACTTGGGGCATCGCGATGCGATTGCTCGAGACTCCGTCTCGTGCACACTTTGATGTATGATTGAGCCCGCCCTAGACCCCGACTAAGTGATCGGGCTAGAGTAAGTCTATGTAAGGGTTATAATACAATGGATAGTATGGTTGAGGCGACTTGTCTATAAGTATGGGAATTCACCACCCATATCAGTTAGACTTGTGTGCGGACGATGAGGACCCATCTCAGTGGATCATCCGGCCTGAATGGGATGCCCCTCATGTTCGATGCTTTCCGAGAATGTTCTGTGCTTGGCCTTGTCTGCTTAGACAAGTGGGTACGGTTCTCGGCTCTCCATATGATTGTGTTGTAGCGAGGCTTATATACGCTATTTCCGGGTCCCGGAGCCTTCTTCGTGGGAGGATCCCAGGACTTCGGTCTATGCACCTGAAGCCTCGTATGACTCATGGACACACCAGTACCACCGTGGAGCTGGAGGCTCCTGGGGACCACAGTAGCAGATACCAACTTAGGCCAAAAGCCTAAGCTTGGGGGAGTACGTGTCCTTCTCACTTTTTCCATTGTATTATCCGTTTTATGATTGTTCGTTTTGATCTTTTCGAAGTTTTTGCCTGTTCTTCTTTGATTCTTTCTTTGCAAAAACAACAAAAAGATTTTCTATTTCCTTTTCTTTCGTTTAACCTTTGAAAAATCCAAAAAGATTTCTTTTCTCTCTTTAGTTTGCTTTGTTGCAGAGTTCAGCTCGAGTCCGTGATGGCATTTGCATTGATTATATTTCCCTACGTTCAATCGTGCAAGCGACAAGGTAGTGATGACGAAGATCGACGAAAGGGATGCAACAAGGAAAACCGGTATGAACTCTTTTTGTTTATACTTTTGTACATATGCTTGTACATATGATTTAGAGACCAGCTTGTAGCGACATAGTGCTATGTTTACAATGCTTTCCAAGTGGTTCATGCTTTCTTTGTGGCTAATCTAAAATAGCTAGGGTACATAATGTGTTGTTGAAATGATTTACATGCATTGCATTGTTCATGGTTTGCCATACTGAAGTGGTATTTCCCTTTGGAGAATTCTTGGATTGACTTGGCACATGCCTACACATGTTTAAGACTAAAAATTCTGCTATGCCTTGATGATCTTTGAATTTCAGAATAGTTGTATCACTTTCATGCCCAATTCAATGTTACTTTGTCGCTCTGCATGATTATGACTGTTATTTCTCTCTAGTTGGTCGCTTCCCAGTCTTTTGCTAGCCTTCGCTCGCACTAAGCGGAATTCTGCTTGTGCATAAAAAATCCTTGAAACCAGTTATTCCATATGAGTCCACCATACCTTCCTATGTGGTATTTACTGGCCATCCTAACGAAGACTTTCTTGTACCATCTCGAAATTATTCAAAAACACTCCTGCGTTGTGCCTCTGCTTTAGCTCATGAGTAAGTAGTAGGAAATTCATGACCTTATTATGTTAGACATGTTTTATCCCGGGATTGCATTTCTAATCTGCAAACCCCTAATACGAGGAGGGACTGGCATGAGTGCGCCCAGCTCACAAAAGATAATCACAACCAACAAACCCTCCTTCACGCTTTGTTTATGAGAAATCATAAAACTTTGGTATTGATAAACAAAGGAGATTAAGGGGATGTGATCGTCCCCATCTTGGGAGTCGTTCCGCGAAACATGTCTAGCGTAAGAGGTGATTGGTTGTCTACTAGCATTAGTTGACGAATCATGCACCTCCCAAAACTTTTTATCTCTGTTTTTCAAAACCAAGAGCTCTGGTACATGTTTAGTCTTTGCTTCCAACCACGGGTTTTCAACCTTGCCATCAAAATCCACGGTTCGAGAGTCTCCACCTTCTTTCTTCAAAGCACCAACTATGAGAGTATAATTGTCATTCTGAGTGTAATGTGGATTGTCCCAAAGTACTACATTGTCTTCTGCATGATTGTGGTATTACTTATTCTGAAGTTGTTAGTTCTACTCTCCTTTAAAACTCCGGAGGAGTTTCTGCATTTATATTTTGCTTCACTCATGGAGGCTAACGAGATACCACTCTAATATGTTCAAGCTATGTGCATTGTAGTCTTGTCTTGATTTTCAGTAGCATTTTATTTACTTTTAGTTGTTTGTGATTGTTCACATGAAAGAAGGATTGCTTCGTGCATTGTCCTTATAGCATTGTTTCAATACCTTCTAGACTCTTTTCATGGTACATGCTTATATACATCTAATGAAGAAAAAGAGTTTGTCAAAGTTTTCTTTGTTGCGTCCAGTTCGTTGAACTGAATTTCTTGAGGACAAGCAATATGCTAAGCTTGGGGGAGTTGATACGTCTCAAACGTATCTACTTTTCGAAACACTTTTGCTATTGTTTTGCCCTCATTCTTGCATGATTTGGACGAAACTAACCCAGACTAACGATGTTTTCAGCAGAGTTGTCTGTATGGTTTTATTGTGTGCAGGAAAATGGATTTTTATATGTCTCAGAAAATTCCAGGAAAAATTAGAGAAAATCCATGCACCCGAAGGACCATTGTGCCAGAAGTGGGGCCAGAGGGCAGCCAGGGGGCCCCAGGCGCCCTGCTGGCGCGGACCCACCCCTGGCGGCCCCGGGAGGCCGCCTGGGAGGGTCCACCCCCCCTTTGGTGCCCTACTTCGACTCCTATTTATTCCCGTGGTGAGAAAACCCCAGAACAGAAGTCGTTTTCCTAATTCTCGTCGCGGAGCCGCCGCCACCCTCTGTTCTTCTCCGGGAGGGCTAATCTGGAGGCTTTTTTGGCCTCGGGTGAGGGGAGATCATCGCCATCGTCATCATCATCATCACTCCATCCTCCCTCCATGACTTCTCCTTTCATGTGTGAGTAATTCCCTGCTGTAGGTGAAGCGGATGGTAGGGATTGGATGAGTTAGATAATGTAATAGTTTATAAGATTGTTGGGGGCATGTTGCCTATCATCTAGATTGGTGTTTATCATCTTTGCTTCAGCTTGTTGCTCTTAATGCTTGTCACTTTGGGCCCGAGTGCCATGTTTTCAGATCTGAACCCTGTCTGTTTGCATGAATATATTTGTGTTCTTGATCCTATCTACAAGTTGTATGCACCTGTTATAGTCCGGAACCGGTGATCCCAAAGGTGACAACTTGGGACACCAAAGGGGATGGTGATGACAGCTTCTCGCCCTTCGTTGGTAGGAAACAAGTGGAAGGCGTCATGAGGTACAGCAACGAGTTTTCCCTCAGTAAAGATACCAAGGTTTGTCTCCAGTAGGACTCCAGAGATGATAAGTAGGTGTCAGCGGCGCACCTGACGCGGACCTACACACAGACACAGATAACTTTGCTCCCAACGAAGTTCAGAGAGGTTGTCAATCTCTCCCGTCTTGTTGTTCACAAATGATAAAACGCAAGGGGATAATGATAGCAACTTGAAAGTAAATGCAGAAAAGTAAATAAATCTTGGAAACAATAATGAGGATATGGACCGGGATACGTGATGTTCGGTAGTGATGTCTCTCTCCCAAAAGACGATAAAAATGCTATGCGAGGTAAACAAATTATAGAAAGGCAATTGACAGTATTATGAACGCACCGCAATGCTAACTATGCTACAAAAGAAAGGAAGAGGTTCAAAAGCACGGGCAGTACGCCAAAGTAAGTAGACCGAAATCCATCTGCATCTACTACTAATCATCCACCTTGAGATATCTATCCAGAACATCTCGCTGGTATTAAGTTGCGAGCCCCACCCAAAGTGTAAACCCAAAGTAACAGACAACTGCATTAAAAATAACTTTGCGTAAAGTAAACAATCCTTGTAACCGCGGTTACAAGCACCGTTTTTTTCCCTCTTGTGGCAACAGCACATCCCCTAGACTCATGTTTCTGTCACTCAAGCGTGTCATCGGGGAGGCATGAACCCACAATCTAGCACAATGCTCCCTCTTGGAGTCACTACCTACTACTTGGCCAAAGCAATAAACAACAACGGAGAGCATGCAAGAATTACTTAGGAACAAAAATATAAGAGATAAAAACCAAATATATTACTCTATCACAATCTGAACATAATCTCATAATCCATCAGATCCGATCAAACTCAACATAGCAATAGCAGAAATATTACAAAGGTGCCTCGATCATGTAGGGCAGCTCACGAGGTCTAAACAATGAAGATCAAAGAGGGGAGGAGAACATCACATAGCTACTGATCACGGACCCATGGTCCAACGAAAACTACTCACGAGACATCCGGGGAGCATCCATGGTGGAGAGGAGACTCCTGGAGGTCAATCCTCCCTCCGGCAGGGTGCCAGGAAGAGGTCTTCTAGTGCTCCCGATCTTGGAAGCGCGACGGCGGCGGAACAGAGGCGAGTTCGCGGAATAGGGTTCTCGTTCTGGAGTTTTCCCGTGACGGGGGATAAATAGGCGAAGGGGGGCAGCCATAGGTGGACCAGGGGCCCCAGGCGCCCCCCCTGGCGCGGCCAGGGGTGGGGCCGCGCCGGGTGGCCGCCTGGGTTCCCCTGGCCCCCCTCTGGCCCCTCCCGGGCTTTTCTCGAAGCTTCCGTCACGCTGATTTTTTATCTGAATTTTCCCGAATTTTTCTGGCACTCTTTATATGGGGGAAAACTGAAATAGAAAAACAGTAGAAAACAGGAACTGGCACTGGGGTGCACTGAGTTAATAGGTTAGTCCAAATATGATAAAAAATGTATGAAAGTGTATCTAGATCATAGCAATATCACACAAAACATGCATGGAGCAAGCAGAAATTATCGATACGTTTTGGACGTATCAACATCCCCAAGCTTAATTCCTGCTCGTCCTCGAGTAGGTAAATGATAACAAGCATAATTTCTGTGGTGACATGCTAGCAACCATAAAAGAACTTTGAAAAGTAAAGCAATCAAGGTTAGAGATTCAATTCAAGTCATAACAGGCAAGAGTCTATATTAGCATTGAAACAAGTAACAAAAGAACAAAAGGTGCAAGAGCTCTTGCTGTCCGTGACTCGAATGTCTCCAAATGGTGTTTGCGTGCAAGAAAAGGGGATAGGGAATACGAGAGAACAAAATGTTTTTGTTGAGAACTCAATCTACTAAAGTTTCACACTTGGTCCTCTTTGGAATCTTATCTTGATTCGTCCCCAGACCACTAGCCAGGTACAAGTCAATTTGATCCACTCCTTTTCGATATTTTGAGCACTCATGCAATGGATGAGCGTAAGCACGAAAGTTGACACTTAGGATGGCAAAGAGAGAAATAAGGTGAACGAGGAAGACAAAAAGGATGAGAAAGGCTCACATAAATGAGGACAATCATAGGCAAGAGATGCCAAATGATAGATATGATGTGAGGAGTAGGGATTGCCATGCAATGGGTGCACATACGAGCTAGGAAGCTCTCCAAACTATATGCAAAAAGATCATCTCTATGGAGTACAAGGATATAAAGGGAGTACTAGTGTGGATCTCTCAAAAGGATAGTAGTGTTGCCCCTTTCTCTCTTTTTATTTCTTTTTCTCTTTTTTTCTCTTTTTTCTATTTTTTTGTATTTTTTTGGTGGCCCCAATGGCTCTTTCTATTTAACTCTCATTTGTCCTCTTTGGGATCTTTTATTGTGTCCACTTTTGTGATCTTTTCCTCACTTAAGGGCAACACTCTATTTTACAAGAGGGTAAAGGAGATCTTTCACACTTTACAAGGTACTCAAAACATAAAGAAGACGTGACTAACATGATGTATGCAATGTATGCCGCTGCCAGTGTAGCAGGAACATGTATGACATGAAAATCAAGTCATGAAGAGGTGGAAGTTGCATGGCAATGTAACTCAGAAAGGCTATGGAAATGCCTTGATAGGTAGGTATGGTGGCTGTTTTGAGGAAGGATAAAGGGAGGCTTATGATGACAGAGCGTATCATGCCAATGGTTTGGATGTACCGGCGAAGGTGGACACCAACTCTCGGAGTGAGAAGAAGGCAATGCACGGCACGGGAAAGGCTAGCAAAATATGGGAAGGTGGAAGTGTCAACTCTCAATACTTACATTAGTCCGAAGAACTCATGCACTTATTATTGGTAACTCTCAATCTAATGAGGAGGTTCACAAAGAGACAAGTACCCCGAGGAGGAGTGTATGGGGGTTTGGTTATCCTTGCGTATCCTCGACTCATGGTACGTGAGTGTACTCTAATATTCGACCCTTCAGAAGAGTAGTGATCCATCTAGTAGCTAGAGTTCTCAACTAGTTTTGTAGGTTTTGAAAATAAACACGGATTGCCCAAAATACGACACCTATCACTAATAGGCAAGAGCTCTTGACACCAAAAGTCCAAACATTACTCACAACTATGCCTCAAAACTATTGCAAGCTACTACTAAAATTAAATAGTAACCTCAATTACCTACTTTCAAGACAAGACACAACTCAGTGCAACAACCAACTCTCTTAACAAGATAAACATGAAAACTAAAAAGAGTTGCAGCAACAAACTAAAAAAAAGCCAAGGCTCTTGTTAAATACAAACTAAGACTAAAACTAAACATGGCAGTAGCTATGAAAAGATAAAGAACACACAACAGCAAAAAGATAAGCAGGAAAAAAATCCTATGATGTGTTCTAGATTTTGAAAGTGGAGCGTGTTTCTCTCACACACAAAGTAAGAAAGGATCTAACTTGTTGTGAACAGAAAACAAAGATAAAGAAAACTAAAAACAAAACCTAAGAGCGAGACGCTCCAAGCATAGCACATAACACATGAAGTGATAAAAATATAGTGAGACGAAGGACGAACTGATGATTGTTGATGGAGAAGGGGATGCACGGGGGCATCCCCAAGCTTATACGCTTGAGTCTCCTTGAATATTTATTGGTGATGCTTGGGGGCATCCCCAAGTTTGAGCTCTTGACACTCCTGGATCTTCTTTCATCATCTTCCAACGCACACTTGAAAACTCCCTTCATACATAACTCATCATAAGCTGATTAGAGAGGTTAGTACCCTTAATAAATAAATTTTCTCTACTGGATATAAATATAATCTTGAATAGATACTGTTTCTCAAGAGTTCCAAAAAGTTTTGCAAATAAAAAGAAAGCTTAATGTTTGCAAAAGTAAGGAGAGACAAAACGTGGCAGAATCTGTGAAAAACTGAACAGCAGATAGTAAAGATTTTTTTAGGGGAAGTTATGCAACTCAAATCAAAAAATACAGAACATACGGAAGTTTCGTAATTGTATAGAGCATACAGTGTAAAAATTTCATCTTAAAAAGATGAACTGTGATTATTCTGGAATTTTTCTGGTCACGAGGACAGAATCTGTTTTCTGTACAGCATGTCACAACTTTTACTTCACTTGCCGTAAGAGGCTATAACTTGGCACAAAGCTGAAAAATAAAGATACAATGATGTTGCTACAGTAGTAACAATCATCAAGACACAACAAAAGCAAAAAAGAAAAACCTAAATTCGTTATGGGCTGCCTCCCGAAAGCGCTTCTTTAAAGCCATTAGCTAGGCATGATGCAAAAAGAAGAATCAAGTTTTATCAAGAGAAAGAGAATAACTGGCCCGTGTAACGGACTCAAAAGGTAACTTGATTTTATTTCTAGGGAAGTGTTCCATCCCCTTTTTGAATGGGAATTGGAATTTTATATTCCCCTCTTTCATGTCAATAACCGCACCAACGGTGCGAAGAAAAGGACGTCCCAAAATAATTGGACATAAAGGTTCACACTCTATATCCATAACAATAAAATCAACGGGAACATAGTTGTCATTGACAATGATAAGAACATCGTTGATCTTCCCCAAAGGTTTCTTTATGGAAGAATCAACAAGACGAACACCAAAAGAACAAGGCTCAAGAGGCTTCAATTCAAACATATCAAATATTCTTTTGGGCATAACGGAGGTACTAGCTCCAACATCACATAAAGCATAGCAAGAGAAGTCATTCAATTTAATTTTGATCATAGGATCGCAACCATCCTCTAGCTTCCTAGGTATGGAGGCTTCTACTCTAAGCTTCTCCTCCCTAGCTTTGATAAGAGCATTTGTGATATGCTCCGTGAAGGCAAGATTAAGTGTGCTAGTGTGGGGGTCTCTAGACATTTTGTGTAACAAGGTAATAACTTCGGAGAGGGTACAACTATCAAAATCAATATCACTACTATCAAAGGTGGTAGTAGTGTCATCTAGGCTCACTTGTTTGAAACCCTCTATGTTCATAGGAGTTTCTTTTTCTACGGTTGAGGTATTAGCATCACCATTAATAGGTCCAACGGGACTAGGAGTGCATTGGGTGCTAATAATTTGAGTGTCCTCAACAATTTGGATAGTGGAAACTGTGTGGTGTGTAGGAACTCTCTTAATTCTATCCTCTTCGTCTTTTTCTCTAGCCCATCTTTCTTTAAGTTTAGCCATCATCCTAATATTTTCATTGATTTGCAACTGGATAGCATTAATAGGAGTGGCTTTATTCTCCTCAAGGGGAGAGGTTCTAATTTTGAGCATCTCAATATCAAGGGCTAAGCTTTCTACCTTCAAAGAGAGATTATCTATTTTTGATAATTTCTCTTCTACATTTTTTTTGAAGGCTTTTTGGGTAGTGATAAATTCTCTAAGCATGCTTTCTAATTCAGAAGAGGGGTTCTTGTTGCTAGGGTAAGTGTTGTTGTTCCCATAGTTAGATGGGAACGGTCTAGGATTGCTAACCAAATTTCCCCTATAAGTACTATTGTTGAAGTTGTTTCTAGCAATAAATTTCACATCTACTTGTTCTTGAGAAACCAAAGAATTTAAAGGAACATCATGAGGATCAATAGAAGGTTGCTTGGTAAGTAGAGACATAATTAAGTCAACTTTTTCATTGAGGGAGGTAATTTCCTCGACAGAGGTTACCTTCCTACCTGTTGGAGCGCGCTCGGTGTGCCATTGGGAATAATTGGTCATCATTTCATCGAGAAGCTTCGTGGCAGCACCAAGTGTAGTTGACATAAAGGTTCCTCCCGCGGACGAATCTAACAGGTTCCGCGAGGTAAAGTTCAAGCCTGCATAAAAAGTCTGGATAACCATCCAGGTAGTCAAACCATGTGTAGGGCATTTCTTAACAAGAGATTTCATTCATTCCCAAGCTTGGGCAACGTGTTCATTATCCAATTGCTTAAAATTCATAATATTACTCCTCAATTGGATAATCTTAGCAGGAGGGTAGTACTTCCCTATAAAAGCATCTTTGCACTTATTCCAAGAATCTATGCTATTTCTAGGAAAAGATTGAAACCAGATTTTAGCATCTCCCCTTAAAGAGAAAGGAAAGAGCTTGAGCTTAACAACATCACCTTCTACTTCTTTATACTTTTGCATATCACATAATTCAAAAAAATTATTCAAGTGTAAAGCAACATCATCTCCAGCACCAGAGAATTGGTCTCTCATAACAAGATTTAGCAAAGCAGGTTTAATTTCATAAGAGGTAGCTGAAGTGGCAGGTGTGGCAATGGGAGTGCAGATAAAGTCTTGGTTGTTGTGACTAGTGAAGTCACACAACTTGGTGTTTTCAGTGGAACCCATAGTAGCAGCAAGTGTGGCAGGTCTTTTTGGTATTTTTTAATAATAGACACAAAGATGAAAAACTGAAAGGTAAACTAACAAGACTGAAAAACAAAGGTAAAGGGTAGTGTGCAACTCCCCTATCTTAACACTTGGAGTCCCCGGCAACGGCGCTAGAAATTACCCTTGATGACAGCTTCTCGCCCTTCGTTGGTAGGCCCCAAGTGGAAGGCGTGATGCGGTACAGCAGCGAGTTTTCCCTCAGTAAAGATACCAAGGTTTGTCTCCAGTAGGACTCCAGAGATGATAAGTAGGTGTCAGCGGCGCACCTGACGCGGACCTGCACACAGACACAGATAACTTTGCTCCCAACGAAGTTCAGAGAGGTTGTCAATCTCTCCGGTCTTGTTGTTCACAAATGATAAAACGCTAGGGGATAATGATAGCAACTTGAAAGTAAATGGAGAAAAGTAAATAAAGCTTGGAAACAATAATGAGGATATGGACCGGGATAGGTGATGTTCGCTAGTGATGTCTCTCTCCCAAAATACGATAAAAATGCTATGCGAGGTAAACTAATTACAGAAAGGAAATTGACAGGATTATGATTGCACCGCAATGCTAACTATGCTACAAAAGAAAGGAAGTGGTTCAAAAGCACGGGCAGTACGCCAAAGTAAGTAGACCGAAATCCATCTGCATCTACTACTAATCATCCACCTTGAGATATCTATCCAGAACATCTCGCTGGTATTAAGTTGCGATCCCCACCCAAAGTGTAAACCCAAAGTAACAGACAACTGCATTAAAAAGAACTTTGCGTAAAGTAAACAATCCTTGTAACCGCGGTTACAAGCACCGTTGTTTTCCCCCTTGTGGCAACAACACATCCCCTAGACTCATGTTTCTGTCACTCAAGCGTGTCATCGGGGAGGCATGAACCCACAATCTAGCACAACGCTCCCTCTTGGAGTCACTACCTACTACTTGGCCAAAGCAATAAAAAGCAACGGAGAACATGAAAGAATTACTTAGGAACAAAAATATAAGAGATAAAAACCAAATATATTACTCTATCACAATCTGAACATAATCTCATAATCCATCAGATCCGATCAAACTCAACATAGCAATAGCAGAAATATTACAAAGGTGCCTCGATCATGTAGGGCAGTTCACGAGGTCTAAACAATGAAGATCAAAGAGGGGAGGAGAACATCACATAGCTACTGATCACGGACCCATGGTCCAAGGAAAACTACTCACGAGACATCCGGGGAGCATCCATGGTGGAGAGGATACTCCCGTAGGTCAATCCTCCCTCCGGCAGGGTGCCGGGAAGAGCTCTTCTGGTGCTCCCGGTCTTGGAAGCGCGGCGGCGGAGGAACAGAGGCGAGTTCGCGGAATAGGGTTCTCGTTCTGGAGTTTTCCCGTGACGGGGGATAAATAGGCGAAGGGGGGCAGCCAGAGGTGGACCAGGGGCCCCAGGCGCCCCCCTGGCGCGGCCAGGGGTGGGGCCGCGCCGGTTGGCCGGGTGGCCGCCTGGCCCCCCTGGCCCCCCTCTGGCCCCTCCTGGGCTTTTCTCGAAGCTTCCGTCACGCTGATTTTTTATCTGAATTTTCCCGAATTTTTCTGGCACTTTGTATATGGGGGAAAAGTGAAATAGAAAAACAGCAGAAAACAGGAACTGGCACTGGGGTGCACTGAGTTAATAGGTTAGTCCAAATATGATAAAAATGTATGAAAGTGTATCTAGATCATGACAATATCACACAAAACATGCATGGAGCAAGCAGAAATTATCGATACGTTTTGGACGTATCAGATGGACTATGGTTTGAGGATTCCCTGTATCCATTGATTGTTAGTGATTTTTCCCGGTGCTCTTTGATAGAAGCACCTTAATCTCTATAAGTTCCTTTTGGACCCGGTCGTAGCGGGATGGTAGGACAAAAGATGTTGTGCAAGTTCTTATTGCAAGCACATACAACTACCTGTGGGGTACATGCCTAATGTTTAACTTATACCTAGATGATCATTGCTTTTCTGTGTGCCTTGCCCCAAGTTAAATACATGATGTATCTTATCCATGCAGCACCCGACCATCCATCTCCCTAGCCTACAGTGTTTTTAATTCTGCTGGTTACTAGTTGTTTTTCTTTCGTTGTTTTACTGTCGCTGTTTAACCACCACTATTTCCGTTGCTACCATCACTTCCATATCGCAGTTACTATTAACATCTTGTTGCAAGTAAGTGTATCTCAGGTGCGGTGGCATTTACAACTCCATTGTCAAAGCTTGTGGATATTCTTTGGCTCCCCTTGAGTCGAATCTATAAATTGGGTTATTCTTACCCGTGAAGACTATCTCGATCCCCTGCAGTTGTGGGGTATCACATGGGAGAAGTCTAGTTGCTAGTAGTCATATGATGTTGACGTAATATGTGTTGTTTGATATTTAAGTTGTGTTGTTATTTTCCTAGTGGTGTTGTGTGAGTCGAAAACTCAACACTTTGCCTTATTAAGGACCTAGGGGAATGCATTGTGTATAAAGAATGCCTATGGTGGGTTGCCGGAGTGACAGAAACCAGAACCCCACTTCGCACGCTTTTGCACAAGGGAACAATGGATCATCGATCGTATTGCTATGGTTAGTCTTTTGACTTAATTACTATCTTGTATTTGCGGATGCTTGCAAGATGTTTAATCATAAGAGTGCACTTATCTTAGTCTAGAGGGTGTACTAGCATAGATCCACCCACTCAACACTTATCAGCACAACACATAGTACCGATACAAAATATGGATAAAGCACGTGACTATTTCTCCCGTGTGTCCTCAAGAACGCTTTAGTCTTTATAAGTTCAGTTGCTAGGCCTATCCTCTGCTCAAAAGGATCGGGACACTCATTACTCCTCAGTGCTTTTTACTTTGCTCGCTTTTACCTTTTTGTCGCTTATATCGAAAACCCCTAAAAAGTAATCTTTCAGTTCCTGCAGCTATTTGTTTACCAAAGTCACTTACCAATACCTTCTGCTCCTCGTTGGGTTCGACACTCTTATTTATCGAAAACGCTTCAAATGATCCCCTATAGTTGAGGGTCATCAAGACCTAGAGCTCGTTTGAGGAGGCTCATCCTTGGAATATGCAAGCCAAGTTCTATAGTGTGAAGGTCCCCATATAGCTATATGCATAAATGATCATCTCTATGGAGTACAAGATAAGAGGGAGTACGAGTGTGGATCTTTCAAAAGTAATAGTAGTGTTTCCCCTTTCTCTCTTTTTATTTCATTTTTCTTTTTTCTATTTTTTTTTATTTTTTGGTGGCCTCAATGACTCTTTATATTTAACTCTCATTTGTCCTCTTTGGGATCTTTTAATTTTTTCCTCTTTGAGATCTTTTCCTCACTTAAGGGCAACACTCTATTTTACAAGAAGGTAAAGAAGATCTTCACACTTTACATGGTACTCAACATAAAGAAGATGTAGCTATCATGATGTATGCAAATGTATGCCTCTACTAGTGTAGAAGGAACATGTATGACATGAAGATCAAGTCATGAGAAGGTGGATGTTGCATGGCAATATATATCGGAAAGGCTATGGAAATACCTTGATAGGTAGGTATGGTGGCTGTTTTGAGAAAACATATAAGGAGGTTTATGATGACAGAGTGTATCATGCCAAGGGTTTGGATGCACCGGCGAGGTGGATGCCAACTCTCAGAGTGAGAAGAGGGCAATGCACGGTACCGAAGAGGCTAGCAAAATATGAGGTGGAAGTGCCAACTTTCAATACTTACATTAGTCCGAAGAACTCATACACTTATTATCGATAACTCTCAATCTAATGAGGAGGTTCACAAAGAGACAAGTACCCCGAGGAGGAGTGTATGGGGGTTTGGTTATCCTTGCGCATCCTCGACTCATGGTACGTGAGTGTACTCTAATATCTGATCCCTCAAGAGATTAGTGATCCATCTAGTAGCTAGAGTTCTCAACTAGTTTTGTAGGTTTTGAAAATAAACCCGGATTGCCCAAAATACGACACCTATCACTAATAGGCTATTGCTCTTGACGCCAAAAGTTCAAACATTACTCAAAACAATACCTCAATACAATTGCAAGTTACTACTAGAATTAAATAGCAACCTCAATTACCTACTTTCAAGATAACACAACTTAGTGCAACAACCAACTCTCTTAACAAGATAAACATGAAAACTAAAGAGAGTTCCAGTAACATTCCAGTGGTTGCAGCAAACCGAGTAGCATGCAAAGTCTTGGGTTCGACTCCTTGTGGGAGTGAATTTAAACAGGCCTGAAATTTATGGAAATAAAAGACTGTGGGGTTGTTGTCTCACAGTAAACATTCAAAAAAAAAGAGTTCAAGTAACAAACTAGACTAAACTAAAACTAAAGCTCTTGAAAAAAAAACATGAAAACTAAGAGCTAAACATGGCAGCAACTACGAAAAGATAAAGAACACACAACAGAGTAAAGATAAGCATGAAAATCCTATGATGTGTTCTAGTTTGAAGTGGAGCGTGTTTCTCTCCCACACAAAGTAAGTTGGGGTCTAACTTTTTATGAACAGTAAGCAAATCTAAATAAAACTAAAAAAAGGGAAACCTAAGAGCGAGACGCTCCAAGCATAACACATAACGCATGAAGTGATAAAAATATAGTGAGACGGAGGACGAACTGATGATTGTTGATGGAGAAGGGGATGCACGGAGGCATCCCCAAGCTTAAACGCTTGAGTCTCCTTGAATATTTATTGGGGATGCATGGGGGCATCCCAAGCTTGAGCGCTTGACACTCCCGGATATTCTTTCATCATCTTCCCTCGCACACTTGAAAACTCCCTTCATACATAACTCATCATAAGCTGATTAGAGAGGTTAGTACCCTTAATAAAATATATTTTCCTCTACTGGAAATAAAGATATTCTTGAATCGCTACTGTTTATCAAGATTTCCAAAAGGTTTTTGCAAAGAAAAAACAAGCATAAGGTTTGAAAAAGTAAGGAAAGGCAAAACGTGGCAGAATCTGTGAAAAACAGAACAACATGTAGTAAATAATTTTTTCGGGGTACTTCTGCAACTCAAATCAAAAAACTCAGAACATATGAAAGTTTGAAAATTGTATAGAGCATGCTGTGTAAAAAATTCATCTCAAAAAGATGAACTGGTGATTTTTTATGATTTTTCCGTCAAGCAGACAGAATCTGTTTTCTGGACAGCATTTCAAAACTTTTGTTTCCCTTATCATAAGAGGCTAGAACTTGGCACAAAGCTTGAAAATAAAGATACAATTATGTTGCTACAGTAGTTTCAAAAAATGTTAATGATTTCCTCAATCTTATCAATCCTAGAAGGATCCATATCATGGGATTTGATGGTCTCCAAAGTTTTAATGATTTTATGGATGGAGCTATCAAGTCTATTCAAATTCCCTTGAATCTTGTGATCCAACTCATTTATCCTACTTATACTTGGTATTTCTAACTCTATCTTTTCAAGTTTTTTCATAATGTGAGCTAGAGTGATATCCTCTTGTATGCTAGCAACAGGGAGATTTCCAACAAGATCTTCAATAACATTAAGAGACTCCCAAATTGGTGCTTCTAGGAAATTCCCATTGATAGCAGTATCTAAAATGAACCTATTCCAAGGAGTAATTCCAACATAAAAATTTCTAAGCAGGATAGTGGTGGATTGCTTCTTGGTGTCTCTTTTCTGAGAATCATTAATTCTATACCAAACATCTTTTAAACTTTCACCACCTTTTTGTTTAAAGGTGAGAACTTCTGTCTCAACAAAGGAAAAAGGACCAGACATGATGACAACGATTAGCAAGGTAAATAATTGTTTTGTGTTTTTTCATATAGGACACTAAGATAAAAACTGAAAGGTAAACTAACAAGACTAAAAAGCAAAGGTAAAAGATAGTGTGCAATTCCCCTATCTTGGCACTTGGAGTCCCCGGCAACGACTCCGATAGTGATAAGTAGGTGGTGAAGCGAGCAACACGCAGTCTGAGATATTGCTCTCTTAACCTGGACCTGCACATGACACAAATAACTTTGCTCCCAACGAAGTTCATAGAGGTTGTCAATCTCTCCGGCCTTGTTGTTTACAAAGGATCAAACGCAAGGGATAATGATAATGGTGATAGCAACTAGAAAGTAAAAGCAGAAAATAAATAAGCGTGTAAACAGTGATGAGGATATGGACCGGGGCCCCGTGATGTTCACTAGTGATGTATCTCTCCCAAAAGACGATAAAACTGCTATGCGAGGTAAACAAATCACAGCTGGGCAATTGATACTCTCTCCTCGTTGGTTACCCCAAGTGGAAGGTGAGATGTAGGATAGTGGAAAATTTCCCTCGGTGAAGATACCAAGGTTTGTCTCCAGTAGGACTCCGTAGATGATAAGTAGGTGTCAACGGCGCAACTGACATGGACCTGCACACAACACAAATAACTTTGCTTCCCAACGAGTACAAAGAGGTTGTCAATCTCTCTGGCCTTGCTGTTCACAAAGGATCAACGCAACAGATAATAATGATAATGGTGATAGCAACTAGAAAGTAAAAGCAGAAAAATAAAAGAGTGTGTAAACAGTGATGAAAATATGGACCGGTGTCCCGTGATGTTGATACGTCCCAAACGTATTTATAATTTCTGCTTGCTCCATGCATGTTTTGGGTGTTATTGCTATGTGTTTGCTACACTTTCATATCTTTTTATAACATATTTTGGAACTAATCTGTTAATGATTGCAAGAGTGCACAAGTTCTTGTTTTTGTCCTTTATGTGTATGAATTATTTGGATAAAGGAAAAATCACAAAAAGGAGCCTTGTAGGAGTTGGACTCTAACTCTCCCGAAATCTGTCCCCACCAGACAGGTTTTGAAAGATCGCCTCGTAAACGCTAGAAGACGGGCTGAGACGGAAAAACATAAAACTAGAAAGTTGTAGAGAATTGTTTTCCGGTAGATCTAGACATAAAATTCGGCCCAATCGGAGTTCGGATGCTCCCTCGAAGCCCGAAATATCGAAGACCTAATCTGGATGACGGGAATCCGAGAGTCTATATAAAGAGAGGAAACCTAGGTCAAAAGGGCACCATGAAATTTCCTCCCCCTTAGCAGCCCTCTTGAGAGGGAGATCAACCTCCACAGTAGCACCGTCTCCAAGGAAGAAGAAGGGAGCCAAGGGCTGCTGTCCCCAAGGGTCGTGGCCACCGCCGTGGCCGTGGGCGTCGCCGTGGCAGCCGCCGTGCCCGCCGACACCTTCTCCTTCATCTCCTCCGGGCTGCACCTCTCCATCAACAACTCTCTCTCTCACCATGTCCATGTGTGAGTAGTTCTTCCTCGGGGCTAAGGTTTCTACCAGTAGATATGTGGTCAATTCTCTCTCCCATGATGTGATCTTCGTTGTGATCATAGGCTATGTTAATTTAGGGTGATCCCATGATATTTCCCCTTGCTCTATGTATTGGATTGATGTACTCACTTGATCTTATCTAGTATAATCCCCGAGACCATGGTGACATCGGTCTATTGGACATGATTTAGAAGAATATTTTCATGAGTGATTTCCTCTTTTGTGTGTTGATTGAAGATTGAGAGTCTCTTGGTGCTTGTCTTTGACTATCCTTGAGATATGTTGTGGTGATTGTGGTACTCTCTTTGGATGGCCGCGGTGACATTGGGAAATCCATAGATTGAGAACTACGAACTTTGAGGTGTACTTTTGTAGCCCTACATAATTCTCGTCCTCTCTTGACCACAAAGGAATGACCTCCGAGTGCGTCTCCATTGCATGTTTTATGGGAAATATCATGTGATTAGACTATGTTAATGTTGTTGGGAGTTTCCACTAGTGAAAGTATGAAGCCTAGGCCTTGTTTCCACCATTGTTGCATCGTTTGTGCTCACTTTTGTCACATGTTTGCTTGCTGCACTTTTTATTACAGATTTATATTACTTTGTTTTGCCACACCTATCACCCATATTTTACCATCTCTTCGCTGAACTAGTGCACCTATCCAACTCCTTGTTGTATTAGGTGTGTTGGACACAAGAGAGTAGTGGATCAGTTTGACTTGTACCTGGCTAGTGGTCTGGGGACGAGTCCAGATAAGAATCCAAAGGAGACTAAGTGTGTAACTTTAGTAGATAGTTGTTCTCAACAACTTTACTTTTTGTTATCTCATATTTCCCTATCCCTTGCTTGCACGCAAACACCTTGAATTGAACCTTTTGTTCTTTTATTGCTTATGTCAATGCTAATATAGACTCTTGCTTGTTAAGACTTGAATTGAATTGCATGCTTTGATTGCTTTACTTAAAAGTCCTTTTTGGTTGTGTGGCATGTCACCAAAGAAATTATGCTTGTTATCATTTACCTACTCGAGGACAAGCAGGAATTAAGCTAGGGGATGTTGATACGTCCCAAACGTATCTATAATTTCTGCTTGTTCCATGCATGTTTTGTGTGACTTTGCCATGTTTCGCTTGAACTTTCATACACTTTTGAACTTATTTGGACTAACCTATTAACTCAGTGCACCCAGTTGCCAGTTTCTGTTTTCTGCTGTTTTGTATTTCAGGTTTTCCGGCCATTAAAAGTGCTCCAAAAATTAAGGGAAAAATATATAAAAAATCAGCGCAATAGAAGCTTCCGGAATCACAAAAGGCGAGCGGAACCACCTGCCCTCCTGACTGCCTCGTGGGTCCCCTCGACGCCCCCTTCGCCTATATTTACACCTCGGGGTGGAAACCCCTAATACGGAATCCTCTTTCGCGATCTCGCCTCTGTTCCGCCGCCGCCGCCGTTTCTAGATCGGGGCTGCCTGGAGAAGATGCTCCGGCACCCTTCCGGGAGAAGCTACCCCCTCCAGGAGACCATCCATAGCCATGGACGCCTCCCGTATGTACCGTGACCAGTAGCTATGTGATCTATCTCTCCCCCTTTTGTGCTTCCACTTTCGAGTCCTCGTGAGCTGCCTCACATGATCGAGGCATCTATGTAATTTCTGCTGTTGCTATGCTGAGTTTGTTGGGATCTGATGGGTTATGAGACTATGTTAAGATTGTGATGAGTAATATAATTGGTCCTTCTCTTTTATATTTTGTTCTTGAGTAAACTCTTGCATGTTCTCCGTTGCGGTATTTGCTTTGGCCAAGTATTTTATTTGCAACTCCAAGAGAGAGCGTTATGCTCGATTGTGGGTTCAGCCCCTTGATGTCTAGCTTGAGTGACAGAAACATGAGACTAGGGGATGTGTTGTTGCCACCAGGGATAAAACAACGGTGCTTGTACCTGCGGGTGTAAGGATTGCTTACTTTACGCAAAGTTCTTTTAATGCAGTTGTCTGTTGCTTTGAGTTTACACTTTGGCTGGGATTCACAACTTAGTACCAGCGAGATGTTATGGATAGATATCTCAAGGTGGATGATTCGTAGTAGATGCAGATGGATTTCGGTCTACTTACCTTGGCATACTGCACATTGCTTTTGAGCCCTTCCTTTCTTTGAAGCATAGTTAGCATTGAAGTGCCTTCATAATCCTGTCAATTTCCCAACTGTGATTTGTTTACCTCGCTAGCACTTTTATCGTCTTTTGGGAGAGAGACATCACTAGTGAAAATCATGGGACCTTGGTCCATCTTCACATTATTGTTTACACCCTCAATTTACTTTCAGTATTTACTTTCATTTTCCACTATTATTATCTCTTGCGTTGATCCTTTGTAAACGACAAGGCCGGAGGAATTGACAACTCCTCTGTACTCGTTGGGAGCAAAGTTATTTGTTGCTGTGTGCAGGTCCACGTCAACCGCCTAATTTCTGGCACCGTTGTCACCTACTTGTATCTCCTGAGTCATACTGGTTCGATAACCTTGGTATCTTTACCGAGGGAAATGTGCTGCTACGCTACATCTCACCTTCCACTTGGGGTAACCAATTAGGAGTGAGAGAACTATCCTCACCGTATCAGCGGTCTATTGGACATGGGTTAGAAGAATATTTTCATGAGTGATTTCCTCTTTTGTGTGTTGATTGAAGATTGAGAGTCTCTTGGTGCTTGTCTTTGACTATCCTTGAGATATGTTGTGGTGATTGTGGTACTCTCTTTGGATGGCCGCGGTGACATTGGGAAATCCATAGATTGA
The DNA here is from genome assembly GCA_950022295.1 of Bromus sterilis. NCBI lineage: Eukaryota > Viridiplantae > Streptophyta > Magnoliopsida > Poales > Poaceae > Bromus > Bromus sterilis. Next base: position 335,365,617 of record OX465596.1, on the reverse strand, counting down.
GAACTACGAACTTTGAGGTGTACTTTTGTAGCCCTACATAATTCTCGTCCTCTCTTGACCACAAAGGAATGACCTCCGAGTGCGTCTCCATTGCATGTTTTATGGGAAATATCATGTGATTAGACTATGTTAATGTTGTTGGGAGTTGCCACTAGTGAAAGTATGAAGCCTAGGCCTTGTTTCCACCATTGTTACACCGTTTGTGCTCACTTTTGTCACATGTTTGCTTGCTGCACTTTTTATTACAGATTTATATTACTTTGTTTTGCCACACCTATCACCCATATTTTACCATCTCTTCGCCGAACTAGTGCACCTATACAACTCCTAGTTGTATTAGGTGTGTTGGGGACACAAGAGACTTCTTGTATCTTAATTGCAGTGTTGCTTGATAGAGACCATCTTCAACCTCTACTTCCCTGAGTTGATAAACCTTAGGTCATCCACTTGAGGGAAATTGTTGATGTCCTCCAAAGCTCTGCGCTTGGAGGCCCAAAATTGTCTACAATAATAGAAGCGTGCGTAGACATCAAGCTATTTCTGGCGCCGTTGCCAGTGAGGTAAGTGTTTGAAGGTATATCTTTAGATCTTGCAATTAAATCTTTTCGTTTCTTGTTTTTATTTTCACTAGTTAGGCTTATGGAAAAAAATGATAGAGCTTTATGAGCTCTACCTTGAATTGGGTCATGAAGTGATTGAAGAGAAAATCAAAAAATCTATGGAAATTTATTTGCATACTCTTCATGATTGCAATGTTACTAGTTAGACCCCAGATTACTTTGTGTGGGAGAGAAACACGCTCCACTCCAATCTAGAACACATAATAGGATTTTTAATGCTTACCTTTTTGCTGTTGTGTGTTCTTTATCTTTTCGTAGCTACTGCCATGTTTAGTTTTAGTCTTAGTTTGTATTTAGCAAGAGCCTTGGCTTTTGTTTAGTTTTTTGCTGGAACTCTCTTTAGTTTTCATGTTATCTTGTTAAGAGAGTTGGTTGTTGCACTGAGTTTTGTCTTCTCATGAAAGTAGGTAATTGAGTTTTCTATTAAATTGTAGTAGGAACTTGCAATAGTTTTGAGGTATTGTTGTGAGTAATGTTTGAAATTTTGGTGTCAAGAGCTCTAGCCTATTAGTGATAGGTGTCGTATTTTGGGCAATCCGTGTTTATTTTTAAAACCTACAAAACTAGTTCAGAACACTAGCTACTAGATGGATCACTAATCTTTTGAGGGATCGGATATTAGAGTACACTCACGTACCATGAGTCGAGGATGCGCAAGGATAACCAAACCCCCATACACTCCTCCTCGGGGTATTTGTATCTTTGTGAACTTCCTTATTAGATTGACAGTTACCGATAATAATTGCATGAGTTCTTCGGACTAATGTAAGTATTGAAAGTTGACACTTCCACCTCCTCGTATTTGCTAGCCTCTTCCATACCGTGCATTGTCTTCTTCTCACTCCGAGAGTTGGCGTCCACCTCTGCCGGTACATCCAAACCCTTGGCATGATACGCTCTGTCATCATAAACCTCCCTATGTATTTCCTCAAAACAGCCCCCATACCTACCTATCAAGGCATTTCCATAGCCTTTCCGAGATATATTGCCATGCAACATCCACCTCTTCATGACTTGATCTTCATGTCATACATGTTCCTGCTACACTGGCAGAGGCAAACATTGCATACATCATGATAGCTACATCTTCTTTATGTTTGAGTACCTTGTAAGGTGTGAAAGATCTTCTATACCCTCTTGTAAATTAGAGTGTTGCCCTTGAGTGAGGAAAAGATCCCAAAGTGGACAAAATAAAAGATCCCAAAGAGGACAAATGAGAGTTAAATAAAAAGAGCCATTGAGGCCACCAACAAAATAGAAAATATAGAAACAGAAAATAAAAAGAGAGAAAGGGGCAACACTGCTATTCCTTTTGAAAGATCCACAATAGTACTCCCTCTTATCCTTGTACTGCATAGAGATGATCATTCATGCATATAGCTATGTGGGGACCTTCACACTATAGAACTTGGCTTGCATATTCCAAGGATGAGCCTCCTCAAAAGAGCTTTAGGTCTTCATGAGCGAGCAAGTTGGATGCACCCCCACTAGTTCCATTGCAGAGCTTTCTTAGCTCATATGTGCATCCGTTGCATGGCAATCCCTACTCCTCACATCATATCTATCATTTGGCCTTCTCGCTTATGATTGTCCTCATTGATGTGAGCCTTTCTCATCCTTTTTGTCTTCCACCTCCACCATATCTCTCTCTTTGCCATCCTAAGTGTCAATTCTCGTGCTTACGCTCATCCATTGCATGAGTGCTCAAAATATCGAAAAATAGTGGATCAAATAGACTTGTACCTGGCTAGTGGTCTAGGGACGAATCAATATAAGATTCCAAAGAAGACCAAGTGTGAAACATTTGTAGATTGAGTTCTCAACAAAAATATTTTTTCTCTCGTATTCCCATATCCCCTTCTTGCACGCACACACCATTTGGAGACATTCGAGTCACGGACATCTAAGAGCTCTTGCACCTAATGTTCTTTCGTTGCTTGTTTCAATGCCAATATAGACTTTTACCTGTTATGACTTGAATTGAATCACATATCTTGATTGCTTTATTTTCAAAGTTCTTATATGGTTGCTAGCATGTCACCACAGAAATTATGCTTGTCATCATTTACCTACTCGAGGACGAGCAGAAATTAAGCTTGGGGATGTTGATACGTCCCAAACGTATCTATAATTTCTGCTTGCTCCATGCATGTTTTGGGTGTTATTGCTATGTGTTTGCTACACTTTCATATCTTTTTATAACATATTTTGGAACTAACCTATTAATGGTTGTAAGAGTGCACAAGTTATTGTTTTTGTCCTTTACGTGTAGAAATTATTTGGATAAAGGAAAAATCACAAAAATGAGCCTTCTAGGAGTTGGGCTCTAACTCTTCCGAAATCTGTCCCCACCAGACATGTTTTGAAAGATCACCTTGGAAACGCTAGAAGACGGACTCAAACGGAAAAACTTAAAACTACAAAGTTGTAGAGAATTTTTGTCGGGTGGATCTAGACATAAAATTCGGCCCAATCGGAGTCCGGATGCTCCTTGGAGGCACGAAATACCGAAGACCTAATCTAGATGACGGGAATCCAAGAGTTTATATAAAGAGAGGAAACCTAGGTCAAAAGGGCACCACGAAATTTCCTCCCCCTTGTCAGCCGTCTTGGGGGGGAGATCAATCTCCACAGTAGCACCATCTCCAAGGAAGAAGAAGGGAGCCAAGGGCCGCTGCCCCCAAGGGCCGTGGACACCGCCGTGGCCGTGGGAGTCGCCGTGGCCGCCGCCACCGTCTCCTTCATCTCCTCCGGGCTGCACCTCTCCGTCAACAACTCTCTCTCTTAATGGCACACCGAGATATCTCCAACCGGTAAGAAGGTAACTCTGTCGAGGAGATCTCGTCTTCAAATGAAAAGGTTGACCTTATCATGTCTCTACTTACCAAGAAACCTTCTATTGATCCTCAAGATGTTCCTTTAAATTCTTTGGTTGCTCAGGAGCAAGTAGATGTTAATTTTGTCTCTAGAAACAACTTCAACAATAATGCTTATAGGAGTAACTTTGGTAGAAACAATCCTAGGCCTTTCCATCCAACAACTATGGGAACAACACTTATCCTACCACCAGAAACTCCACTTTAGGACTAGAGACCTTGCTCAAAGACTTTATCACTACCCAGAAAGCCTTCAACAAGAGTGTGGAGGAGAAATTAGATAAATTAGATAATCTTTGTTTGAAGGTAGACAACTTAGCCCTTGACGTTGAGATGTTAAAAATTCGAACCTCTCCCCTTGAGGAGAGTAAGGTCACTCCTATTAATGCTATCTAGTTACAAATCAATGAAAATATTAGGATGATGGCTAAACTTAAAGAGAGATGGGCTAGAGAAAAGAGGAAGAACAGAGAATTAAGAGACCTCCTACCTACCACATAGTAGCTACTATCCAAGTAGGTGAGGATGTCCAAACTGTTAGCACCCATCACACCCCTAATCCCACTGGACCTATCAATGGTGATGTTACCACCTCAACCATAGAAGAGGAAACTTCTATGAACATAGAGGCTTTCCAACAAGTGAACTTAAATGATATCACTACTTCTCTGATAGATAGTAGTGACTTAGACTTGGACAACTGCACTTTACCAGAAGTTATTGGTTTCCTACACAAGATGTCTAGGGACCCCCACACTAGCACACTCAATCTTGCCTTCACAGAGCATATCACCAATGCTCTAATCAAAGTTAGGGAGGAGAAGCTTAGACTAGAAGCCTCCATACCTAGGAATCTAGAAGATGGTTGGGATCCTATGATAAAAATTAAATTGAATAACTTCTCTTGTTATGCTCTTTGTGATGTTGGAGCAAGTACCTCTGTTATGCCCAAAAGAATGTATGATATGCTTGAATTGAAACCTTTTGACCCTTTTTCTTTTGGTGTTCGTCTTGTCGATTCTTCCGTATAGAAACCTTTGGGGAAGATCGACGATGTTCTTATCATTGTCAATGACAATTATGTTCCCGTTGATTTTACTATTATGGACATTGAATGTGAAACTTCTTGTCCAATTATTTTGGGACGTCCTTTTCTTCGCACGGTTGGTGCTATCATTGACATGAAAGAGGGAACTATCAAATTCCAATTCCCTCTCAAGAAAGGAATGGAACATTTCCCTAGTAAAAAGATTAAGTTACCTTTTGAGTCCGTCACATGGGCTAGTTATTCTCTTGAAAATACTTGATCTTCTGCTTTAAGCCTAGCTAATGGCTCTAAAGAAGCGCTTTCGGGAGGCAGCTCGCAACGAATTTAGGTTTTTCTTTTTGCTTTTGTTCTGTTCTTAGTGGTCTTTATGATTCTTACTACTGTAGCAACATCATTGTATCTTTACTTTTACAGCTTTGTGCCAAGTTTAGCCTCATACGGCAAGGGAAGTAAAAGTTGGGACATGCTGTCCAGAAAACAGATTCTGTCCTCGTGACTAGAAAAATCACAGAAAAATCCCAGTTCATCTTTTTGAGCTGAATTTTTACACAGCGTGCTCTATACAATTACGAAAATACCGTATGTTCTGAGTTTTTTGATTTGAGTTGCAGAAGTACCCCAAAAAAATTCGTTTTTATCTGTTGTTCTGTTTTTCACAGATTCTGTCACGTTTTGTCTCTCTTCACTTTTGCAAACCTTAAGCTTGCTTTTTCTTTGCAAAAACCTTTTGGAAATCTTGGGAAACAGTAGCTCTTCCTGGAAATCTTTATTTGCAGTAGAGAAAATTATTTTATTAGGGTACTAACCTCTCTAATAAGCCTACAATGAGTTATGTATGAAGGGAGTTTTCAAGTGCGCGATGGAGGATGTTGAAAGAAGATTCAGGAGTGTCAAACGCTCAAGCTTGGGGATGCCCATGTGCACCCCCAATAAATATTCAAGGAGACTCAAGGGTCTAAGCTTGGGGATGCCCCCGTGCATCTCCTTCTTCATCAACAATCATATGTTCGTCTCTCGTTGCACTATATTTTTATCATTTCATGCGTTATGTGCTTTGCTTGGAGCGTCTCGTTCTTTAATTTTCTAGGTTTGTTTTTGCTTTCTTTGCTGTAGTAACAAGTTAGACCCCAACTTACTCTTTTTGTGTGGGAGAGAAACACGCTCCGCTTGAACTAGAACTCCTCATAGGATTTGCATGCTTATTCTTTTAGCTGTGGGTTGTTCTTTTTCTTTTCTTAGATGTTGTTCTGTTTAGTTGTAGTTCTTTAGTTTTTCTAGAGCTTTTCTTCTGTCTTAGGTTGAACTTTCTATAGGTTGCATGTTTTATCTTGTTAGAGAGTTTGCCTATTGCACTGAGTTCTGTGTCTTGACTGAAAGTAGGTAGTTAAAGTTGTTATTCTCTTTGTAGTAGTAACTTGCAATAGTTTTGAGGTTTTGACTAGAGTAATGTTTGAACTTATGGTGTCAAGAGCTCTTGCCTATTAGTGATAGATGTCATATTTTGGGTAATCCGTGTGTATTTCTAAAACCACAAACCCCTGTTGAGAACTCTAGCTACTAGATGGATCACTAACCTCTGGAGGGTTCGAATATTAGAGTACACTCACGTACCATGAGTCGAGGATACGCAAGGATAACCAAACCCCCATACACTCCTCCTCGGGGTACCTGTCTCTTTGTGAACCTCCTGATTAGATTGAGAGTTACCGATAATAAGTGCATGTGTTCTTCAGACTAATGTGAGTATTCGAAAGTTGACACTTCCACCCACCTATACTTTTTCTAGCCTCTTCGTTACCGTGCATTGCCCTTTCTCACCTTGAGAGTTCGCGCATACTTCGCCGGTGCATCCAAACCCTTGGCATGATACGCTCTGTCAGCATAAACCTCCTTACATCTTTCCTCAAAACAGCCACCATACCTACCTACAAGGCATTTCCATAGCCTTTCCGAGATACATTGCCATGCAACATCCACCTTCTCATGACTTGATCTTCATGTCATACACTTGCATCATGATAGCTACATTTTCTTTATGTGAGTACCTTTGTAAAGTGTGAAAGATCTCTTATATTCTTGTAAAATATAGAGTATTGCCCCTAAAGTGAGGAAAAGATCCCAAAGAGGACAAAATCAAAAGATCCCAAAGAGGACAAATGAGAGTTAAATACAAAGAGCCATTGAGGCCACCAAAAAAATAAATATAAAAGAGAAAAATAGAAAAATATATAAAGGGAGAGAAGGGGGCATACTACTATTCCTTTTGAGAGATCCACACTAGTACTTCATCTTCTATCCCTTGTACTCCATAGAGATCTTCATCATGCATATAGCTATGAGGGGACCCTTCACACTATAGAACTTGGTTTGTATATTCCAATGATGAGCCTCCTCAAACGAGCCCTAGGTCTTCTTGAGCAAGCAAGTTAGATGCACCCCCACTAGTTCTCTTGGAGAGATTTTAGCTCACATGTGCATCCGTTGTATGGCAATCCCTACTCCTCACATCATATCTATCATATGGCCTTCTCTCGCCTATGATTGTCCTCATTGATGTGAGCCTTTCACACCTTTTTGTCTTCCTCCTCCACCTTCTTTCTGTTTCTCCCTTTAGGTGTCAACTTTCTTGTTCATACTCATCTATTCCATGAGTGCTCAAAATATCGAAAGGGAGTGGATCAGTTTGACTTGTACCTGGCTAGTGGTCTGGGGACGAGTCCAGATAAGAATCCAAAGGAGACTAAGTGTGAAACTTTAGTAGATAGTTGTTCTCAACAACCTTACTTTTTTATCTCGTATTTCCCTATCCCTTGCTTGCACGCAAACACCATTTGGAGACATTCGAGTCACGGACAGCGAGAGCTCTTGCACCTTTTGTTCTTTTATTTCTTATGTCAATGCTAATATAGACTCTTGCTTGTTAAGACTTGAATTGAATTACATGCTTTGATTGCTTTACTTAAAAGTCCTTTTTGGTTGTGTGGCATGTCACCACAGAAATTATGCTTGTTATCATTTACCTACTCCAGGACGAGCAGGAATTAAGCTTGGGGATGTTGATACGTCCCAAACGTATCTATAATTTCTGCTTGTTCCATGCATGTTTTGAGTGACTTTGCCATGTTTTTCTTGAACTTTCATACACTTTTGAACCTATTTGGACTAACCTATTAACTCAGTGCACCCAGTTGCCAGTTTCTGTTTTCTGCTGATTTTGTATTTCAGGTTTTCCGGCCATTAAAAGTGCTCCAAAAATTCCGGGAAAAATATATAAAAAATCAGCGAAATAGAAGATTCCGGAATCACAAAAAGAGGGAAGGGGTGCCACCACCAGGCAGCCAGGAGGGCAGGTGGCGCGGCCCCACCCTGGGTCGGGCCAGGCACCGTCCTGACTGCCTCGTGGGTCCCCTCGACGCCCCCTTCGCCTATATTTACCCCTCGGGGTGGAAACCCCTAATACGGAATCCTCTTTCGCGATCTCGCCTCTGTTCCGCCTCCGCCGCCGTTTCTAGATCGGGGCTGCTTGGAGAAGCTGCTCCGGCACCCTGCCGGGAGAAGCTACCCCCTCCGGGAGACCATCCATAGCCATGGATGCCTCCCGTATGTACCGTGAGTAGTTTCCCTTGGACCATGGGTCCGTGACATGTAGGTATGTGATATATCTCTCCCCCTTTTGTTCTTCTACTTTCGAGTCCTTGTGAGCTGCCTCACATCATCGAGGCATCTACGTAATTTCTGCTATTGCTATGCTGAGTTTGTTGGGACCTGATGCATTATGAGACTATGTTCAGATTGTGATGAGTAATATATTTGGTTCTTCTCTTTTATATTTTGTTCTTGAGTAAATTCTTGCATGTTCTCCATTGCGGTATTTTCTTTGGCCAAGGATTTTATTTGCAACTACAAGAGAGAGTGTATGCTCGATTGTGGGTTCAGCCCCTTGATGTCTAGTGTGAGTGACAAAAACATGAGACTAGGGGATGTGTTGTTGCCACCAGGGATAAAACAACGGTGCTTGTACCTACGGGTGCAAGGATTGTTTACTTTACGCAAAGTTCTTTTAATGCAGTTGTCTGTTGCTTTGAGTTTACACTTTGGCTGGGATTCACAACTTAGTACCAGCGAGATGTTCTGGATAGATATCTCAAGGTGGATGATTCGTAGTAGATGCAGATGGATTTCGGTCTACTTACCTTGGCGTACTGCCCATTTCTTTTGAGCCCTTCCTTTCTTTGCAGCATAGTTAGCATTGCGGTGCCTTCATAATCCTGTCAATTGCCCAACTGTGATTTTTTTACCTCGCTAGCACTTTTATCGTCTTTTGGGAGAGAGACATCACTAGTGAAAATCACGGGACCTTGGTCCATCTTCACATTATTTTTTACACCCTCAATTTACTTTCAGTCTTTACTTTCAGTTGCCACTATTATTATCTCTTGCGTTGATCCTTTGTAAACGACAAGGCCGGAGGAATTGACAACTCCTCTGTACTCGTTGGGAGCAAAGTTATTTGTTGCTGTGTGCAGGTCCACGTCAACCGCCTAATTTCTGGCGTCGTTGTCACCTACTTGTATCTTCTGAGTCCTACTGGTTCGATAACCTTGGTATCTTTACCGAGGGAAATTTTCTTCTACGCTACATCTCACCTTCCACTTGGGGTAACCAACGAGGAGTGAGAGAACTATCCTCACCGTATCAAGCTAATTTTTGGCGCCATTGCCGGGGACTCAAGTCTACAAGATAGGGGAGTTGCACACTATCTTTTACCTTTGCTTTTTAGTCTTGTTAGTTTACCTTTCAGTTTTTACTTTTGTGTCCTTAATCAAAAATACCAAAAATACCTGCTGCTACTATGGGTTCCAATGAAAACACTAAGTTGTGTGACTTCACTAGTCACAACAACAGTGACTTTATCTGCACTCCTATTGCTCCACCTGCCACTTCAACACCTTCTTATGAGATTAAACCTGCCCTGCTTAACCTTGTTATGAAAGATCAATTCTCAGGAGCAGGACAAGATGCTGCCTTGCACCTAAACAACTTTATCGAGCTCTGCGACATGTAGAAGTACAAGGAAGTGGATGGAGACATCGTCAAGCTGAAGCTTTTTCCTTTCTCTTTGAGAGGAAGAGCCAAGGAGTGGCTACAATCTTTGCCCAAGAACAATATCGATTCTTGGAGTAAATGCAAAGATGCTTTTATAGGGAAGTACTATCCCCCTGCTATAATTATTCAATTGAGGAGTAACATTATGAATTTCAGGCAATTGGATAATGAACACGTTGCCCAGGCTTGGGAACGTATGAAGACACTTGTCAAGAACTGCCCCACACATGGACTGACTACCTGGATGGTTATCCAGACTTTTTATGCAGGCTTGAACTTCACCTCGCGGAACCTGTTAGATTTGGCCGCGGGAGGAACTTTTATGTCAACCACGCTTGGTGCTGACACAAAGCTACTAGATGAGATGATGCTAAATTACTCGCAATGGCACACCGAGAGATCTCCAACCGGTAAGAAGGTAAACTCTGTCGAGGAGATCTCCTCTTTAAATGAAAAGGTTGACCTTATCATGTCTCTACTTACCAAGCAACCTTCTATTGATCCTCAAGATCTTCCATTAAATTCTTTGGTTGCTCAGGAGCAAGGAGATGTTAATTTTGTCTCTAGAAACAACTTCAACAATAATGCTTATAGGAGTAACTTTGGTAGCAACAATCCTAGGCCTTTCCCATCCAACAACTATGGGAACAACACTTATCCTACCACCAGAAACTCCACTTCAGAACTAGAGACCTTGCTCAAAGACTTTATCACTACCCAGAAAGCCTTCAACAAGAGTGTGGACGAGAAATTAGATAAATTAGATAATATTTGTTTGAAGGTAGACAACTTAGCCCTTGATGTTGAGATGTTAAAAATTAGAACCTCTCCCCTTGAGGAGAGTAAGGTCACTCCTATTAATGCTATCTAGTTACAAATCAATGAAAATATTAGGATGATGGCTAAACTTAAAGAGAGATGGGCTAGAGAAAAGGAGGAAGAAGAGAGAATTAAGAGCCTTCCTACCTACCACGCAGTAGCTACTATCCAAGTAGTTGAGGATGTCCAAACTGTTAGCACCCATCACACCCCTAGTCCCACTGGACCTATCAATGGTGATGCTACCACCTCAACCATAGAAGAGGAAACTTCTATGAACATAGAGGCTTTCAAACAAGTGAAATTAAATGATATCACTACTTCCCTGATAGATAGTAGTGACTTAGACTTTGACAACTGCACTTTACTAGAAGTTATTGGTTTCCTACACAAGATGTCTAGAGACCCCCACACTAGCACACTCAATCTTGCCTTCACAGAGCATATCACCAACGCTCTAATAAAAGTTAGGGAGGAGAAGCTTAGACTAGAAGCCTCCATACCTAGGAAGCTAGAAGATGGTTGGGATCCTATGATAAAAATTCAATTGAATAACTTCTCTTGTTATGCTCTTTGTGATGTTGGAGCAAGTACCTCTGTTATGCCCAAAAGAATGTATGATATGCTTGAATTGAAACCTTTTGATCCTTGTTTTTTTGATGTTCGTCTTGTTGATTCTTCCGTAAAGAAACCTTTGGGGAAGATCGACGATGTTCTTATCATTGTCAATGACAATTATGTTCCCGTTGATTTTACTATTATGGACATTGAATGTGAACCTTCTTGTCCAATTATTTTGGGACGTCCTTTTCTTCACACGGTTGGTGCTATCATTGACATGAAAGAGGGAACTATCAAATTACAATTACCTCTCAAGAAAGGAATGGAACATTTCCCTAGTAAAAAGATTAAGTTACCTTTTGAGTCTGTCACACAGGCTAGTTATTCTCTTGAAAAGACTTGATCTTCTGCTTTAAGCCTAGCTAATGGCTCTAAAGAAGCGCTTTCGGGAAGCAGCCCGTAACGAATTTAGGTTTTTATTTTTGCTTTTGTTCTGTTCTTAGTGGTCTTGATTATTGTTACTACTGTAGCAGCATCATTGTATCTTTACTTTTCAAGCTTTGTGCCAAGTTTAGCCTCATACGGCAAGGGAAGTAAAAGTTGTGACATGCTGTCCAGAAAACAGATTCTGTCCTAGTGACTAGAAAAATCACAGAAAAATACCAGTTCATCTTTTAGAGCTGAATTTTTTACACAGGGTGCTCTATACAATTACGAAACTTCCGTATGTTCTGAGTTTTTTTATTTGAGTTGCAGAAGTACCCCTACAAAATTCGTTTCTATCTGCTGTTCTGTTTTTCACAGATTCTGTTACGTTTTGTCTCTCTTCACTTTTGCAAACCTTAAGTTTGCTTTTTCTTTGCAAAAACCTTTTGGAAATCTCAGGAAACAGTAGCTCTTCCTGGAATTATTTATTTGCAGTAGAGGAAAATTATTTTATTAGGGTACTAACCTCTCTAATCAGCCTACAATGAGTTATGTATGAAGGGAGTTTTCAAGTGCGCGATGGAGTATGATGAAAGAAGATTCAGGAGTGTCAAACACTCAAGCTTGCGTATGCCCATGTGCACCCCCAATAAATATTCAAGGAGACTCAAGCGTCTAAGATTGGGGATGCCCCCGTGCATCCCCTTCTTCATCAACAATCATCAGTTCGTCTCTCGTTGCACTATATTTTTATCACTTCATGCGTTATCTGCTATGCTTGGAGGGTCTCGCTCTTTACTTTTCTAGGTTTTTTTTTGCTTTCTTTGCTGTATTAACAAGTTAGACCCCAACTTACTATTTTTTTGTGGGAGAGAAGCATGCTCCGCTTGAACTAGAACTCCTTATAGGATTTGCATGCTTATTCTTTTAGCTGTGGGTTGTTCTTTTTCTTTTCTTAGCTGTTGTTCTATTTAGTTGTAGTGCTTTAGATTTTCTAGAGCTTTTCTTTTGTCTTAGGTTGAACTTTCTATAGGTTGCATGTTTTATCTTGTTAGAGAGTTTGCCTGTTGCACTGAGTTCTGTGTCTTGACTGAAAGTAGGTAGTTAAAGTTGCTATTCTCTTTGTAGTAGTAACTTGCAATAGTTTTGAGGTTTTGACTAGAGTAATGTTTGAACTTATGGTGTCAAGAGCTCTTGCATATTAGTTATAGATGTCGTATTTTGGGCAATCCGTGTGTTTTTCGAAAACCAAAAACTCCTGTTGAGAACTCTAGCTACTAGATGGATCACTAACCTCTGGAGGGTTCGAATATTAGAGTACACTCACGTACCATGAGTCGATGATGCGCAAGGATAACCAAACCCCCATACACTCCTCCTCGGGGTACCTATCTCTTTGTGAACCTCCTAATTAGATTGAGAGTTACCGATAATAAGTGCATGAGTTCTTCGGACTAATGTGAGTATTCGAAAGTTGACACTTCCACCCACCTATACTTTTTCTAGCCTCTTCGGTATCGTGCATTGCCCTTTCTCACCTTGAGAGTTGGCACATACTTCGCCGGTGCATCCAAACCCTTAGCATGATACGCTCTGTCATCATAAACCTCCTTACATCTTTCCTCAAAACAGCCACCATACCTACCTACAGGGCATTTCCATAGCCTTTCCGAGATACATTGCCATGCAACATCCACCTTCTCATGACTTGATCTTCATGTCATACACTTGCATCATGATAGCTACATTTTCTTTATGTGAGTACCTTTGTAAAGTGTGAAAGATCTCCTATATTCTTGTAAAATATAGAGTATTGCCCCTAAAGTGAGGAAAAGATGCCAAAGAGGACAAAATCAAAAGATCCCAAAGAGGACAAATGAGAGTTATATAGAAAGAGCCATTAAGGCCACCAAAAAAATAAAAAAAGAGAAAAATAAAAAATATATAAAAAGAGAGAAGGGGAGTATACTACTATTCCTTTTGAGAGATCCACACTAGTACTTCATCTTCTATCCCTTGTACTCCATAGAGATCTTCATCATGCATATAGCTATGTGGGGACCCTTCACACTATAGAACTTGGCTTGTATATTCCAATGATGAGCCTCCTCAAACGAGCTCTAGGTCTTCTTGAGCAAGAAAGTTAGATGCACCCCCACTAGTTCCCTTGGAGAGGTTTTAGCTCAAATGTGCATCCGTTGTATGGCAATCCCTACTCCTCACATCATATCTATCATATGGCCTTCTCTCGCCTATGATTGTCCTCATTGATGTGAGCCTTTCACACCTTTTTGTCTTCCTCCTCCACCTTCTTTCTGTTTCACCCTTTAGGTGTCAACTTTCTTGCTCACGCTCATCCATTGCATGAATGCTCAAAATATCGAAAGGGAGTGGATCAGTTTGACTTGTACCTGGCTAGTGGTCTGGGGACGAGTCCAGATAAGAATCCAAAGGAGACTAAGTGTGTAACTTTAGTAGATAGTTGTTCTCAACAACTTTACTTTTTGTTATCTCATATTTCCCTATCCCTTGCTTGCACGCAAACACCTTGAATTGAACCTTTTGTTCTTTTATTGCTTATGTCAATGCTAATATAGACTCTTGCTTGTTAAGACTTGAATTGAATTGCATGCTTTGATTGCTTTACTTAAAAGTCCTTTTTGGTTGTGTGGCATGTCACCAAAGAAATTATGCTTGTTATCATTTACCTACTCGAGGACAAGCAGGAATTAAGCTAGGGGATGTTGATACGTCCCAAACGTATCTATAATTTCTGCTTGTTCCATGCATGTTTTGTGTGACTTTGCCATGTTTCGCTTGAACTTTCATACACTTTTGAACTTATTTGGACTAACCTATTAACTCAGTGCACCCAGTTGCCAGTTTCTGTTTTCTGCTGTTTTGTATTTCAGGTTTTCCGGCCATTAAAAGTGCTCCAAAAATTAAGGGAAAAATATATAAAAAATCAGCGCAATAGAAGCTTCCGGAATCACAAAAGGCGAGCGGAACCACCTGCCCTCCTGACTGCCTCGTGGGTCCCCTCGACGCCCCCTTCGCCTATATTTACACCTCGGGGTGGAAACCCCTAATACGGAATCCTCTTTCGCGATCTCGCCTCTGTTCCGCCGCCGCCGCCGTTTCTAGATCGGGGCTGCCTGGAGAAGATGCTCCGGCACCCTTCCGGGAGAAGCTACCCCCTCCAGGAGACCATCCATAGCCATGGACGCCTCCCGTATGTACCGTGACCAGTAGCTATGTGATCTATCTCTCCCCCTTTTGTGCTTCCACTTTCGAGTCCTCGTGAGCTGCCTCACATGATCGAGGCATCTATGTAATTTCTGCTGTTGCTATGCTGAGTTTGTTGGGATCTGATGGGTTATGAGACTATGTTAAGATTGTGATGAGTAATATAATTGGTCCTTCTCTTTTATATTTTGTTCTTGAGTAAACTCTTGCATGTTCTCCGTTGCGGTATTTGCTTTGGCCAAGTATTTTATTTGCAACTCCAAGAGAGAGCGTTATGCTCGATTGTGGGTTCAGCCCCTTGATGTCTAGCTTGAGTGACAGAAACATGAGACTAGGGGATGTGTTGTTGCCACCAGGGATAAAACAACGGTGCTTGTACCTGCGGGTGTAAGGATTGCTTACTTTACGCAAAGTTCTTTTAATGCAGTTGTCTGTTGCTTTGAGTTTACACTTTGGCTGGGATTCACAACTTAGTACCAGCGAGATGTTATGGATAGATATCTCAAGGTGGATGATTCGTAGTAGATGCAGATGGATTTCGGTCTACTTACCTTGGCATACTGCACATTGCTTTTGAGCCCTTCCTTTCTTTGAAGCATAGTTAGCATTGAAGTGCCTTCATAATCCTGTCAATTTCCCAACTGTGATTTGTTTACCTCGCTAGCACTTTTATCGTCTTTTGGGAGAGAGACATCACTAGTGAAAATCATGGGACCTTGGTCCATCTTCACATTATTGTTTACACCCTCAATTTACTTTCAGTATTTACTTTCAGTTTCCACTATTATTATCTCTTGCGTTGATCCTTTGTAAACGACAAGGCCGGAGGAATTGACAACTCCTCTGTACTCGTTGGGAGCAAAGTTATTTGTTGCTGTGTGCAGGTCCACGTCAACCGCCTAATTTCTGGCACCGTTGTCACCTACTTGTATCTCCTGAGTCATACTGGTTCGATAACCTTGGTATCTTTACCGAGGGAAATGTGCTGCTACGCTACATCTCACCTTCCAGTTGGGGTAACCAATTAGGAGTGAGAGAACTATCCTCACCGTATCAGCGGTCTATTGGACATGGGTTAGAAGAATATTTTCATGAGTGATTTCCTCTTTTGTGTGTTGATTGAAGATTGAGAGTCTCTTGGTGCTTGTCTTTGACTATCCTTGAGATATGTTGTGGTGATTGTGGTACTCTCTTTGGATGGCCGCGGTGACATTGGGAAATCCATAGATTGAGAACTACGAACTTTGAGGTGTACTTTTGTAGCCCTACATAATTCTCGTCCTCTCTTGACCACAAAGGAATGACCTCCGAGTGCGTCTCCATTGCATGTTTTATGGGAAATATCATGTGATTAGACTATGTTAATGTTGTTGGGAGTTGCCACTAGTGAAAGTATGAAGCCTAGGCCTTGTTTCCACCATTGTTGCATCGTTTGTGCTCACTTTTGTCACATGTTTGCTTGCTGCACTTTTTATTACAGATTTATATTACTTTGTTTTGCCACACCTATCACCCATATTTTACCATCTCTTCGCTGAACTAGTGCACCTATACAACTCCTTGTTGTATTAGGTGTGTTGGACACAAGAGACTTCTTGTACCTTAATTGCAGGGTTGCCTGAGAGAGACCATCTTCAACCTCTACTTCCCTGAGTTGATAAACCTTAGGTCATCCACTTGAGGGAAATTGCAGCTGCCCTACAAACCTCTGCGCTTGGAGGCCCAACATAGTCTACAAGAATAGAAGCGTGTGTAGACATCAGATGTTAAATAGTTATGTCTCTCTCCCAAAAGATGATAAAACTGCTATGCGAGGTAAAAAAATTACAGATGGGCAATTGACAGTATTAAAAATGCACCGCAATGCTAACTATGCTACAAAGAAAGGACGAGGCTCAAAAGCATGGGCGGTACGCCAAAATAAGTAGACCGAAATACAACTGCATCTACTACTAATCATCCACCTTGAGATATCTATCCATAACATCTCACTGGTATTAAGTGGCGAGCCCCACCCAAAGTGTAAACCCAAAGCAACAGACAACTGCATTAAAAATAACCTTGCGTAAAGTAAACAATCCTTGCAACCACGGTTACAAGCACCGCTGTT
Source organism: Bromus sterilis (assembly GCA_950022295.1). Lineage (NCBI taxonomy): Eukaryota > Viridiplantae > Streptophyta > Magnoliopsida > Poales > Poaceae > Bromus > Bromus sterilis. The sequence continues at coordinate 335,348,805 of OX465596.1, read as the reverse complement.
TTCCCCCTTATGGCAACGACACATCCCCTAGACTCATGTTTCTTTCACTCAAGCGTGACATCGGGGGGCATGAACCCACAATCGATCATAACGTTCTCTCTTGGAGTCACTACCTACTACTTGGCCAAAGCAATAAATAGCAATGGAGAACATGCCAGAATTACTTAGGAACAAAAATATAAAAGATAAGAACCAAATATATTACTCAATCACAAACTGAACATAGTCTCCTAATCCATCAGATCCCAGCAAACTCAGCAATAGCAACAGCAGAAAATTACATATGTTCCTCGATCATGTAGGGAAGCTCACGAGGTCTAAACCATGAAGAACAAAGAGGGGAGGAGAACATCACATAGCTACTGATCACGGACCCATGGTCCAAGGAAAACTACTACGACACATCTGGGAAGCATCCATGGTGGAGACTCCCGAAGGTCAATCCTCTCTCCGGCAGGATGCCGGGAAGAGGTCTGCTAGCGCTCCCGATCTTGGAAGCGTGGCGGCGGCGGAACAGAGGCGAGATCACGAAAAAGGGTTCTGTCTTCGGAGGTTTTGTAACACGGGGAATAAATAGGCGAAGGGGGGCAGCCAGGGGGGCCACCAGGGGTCCAGGCGCCCCCTCCCTGGAGCGGCCAATCCCTAGGCCGCGCCAGGTAGCCGCCTAGGTCCCTAGTGGTGGCCCTCTGGCCCCACTTTGGTGATTCCGGAAGGTTCCGTTGCGCTGAATTTTTATCCGATTTCCCGAATTTTTGGAGCATTTTAATATGGCGGAAAACTGGAATAGTAAAATAGCAGAAAACAGGAACTGGCACTGTGGTGCACTGAGTTAATAAGTTAGTCCAAATATGATCAAATGTGTATGAAAGTGTATCTAGATCATAGCAATATCACACAAAACATGCATGGAGCAAGCAGAAATTATAGATACGTTTGGGAAGTATCAACATCCCCAAGCTTAATTCCTGCTCGTCCTCGAGTAGGTCAATGATAAGAAGCATAATTTTTGTGGTGACATGCTGATACGTCCCAAACGTATCGATAATTTCTGCTTGCTCCATGCATGTTTTGTGTGATATTGCTATGATCTAGATACACTGTCATACACTTTTAATCATATTTGGACTAACCTATTAACTCAGTGCACACCAGTGCCAGTTTCTGTTTTCTGCTGTTTTTTGTTCCAGGTTTCCCCCATATTAAAATTGCTCCAAAAATTCGGGAAAAATCGGATATAAAATCAGCGCATCGGAAGCCTCTAGAACCCCGAAGGAGTGCAGGGGGTCCACCACCATGTGCCCAGGCGGCCACCTGGTGCGGCCTAGGGCTTGGCCGTGCCAGGGGGGCACCTGGACCCTTGGTGGGCCCCCTGGCTGCCCACCTTCGCCTATATATTCGCCGTGACGTGAAACTTCCGAAAGGAGAACCCCTTTTGGAGATCTCGCCTCTGTTCCACCGCCGCCGCGCTTCCAAGATTGGGAGCGCCAGTAGACTTCTTCCCGGCACCCTGTCGGAGGGAGGATCGACCTCCGGGAGCTTCCCCTTCACCATGGACGCTTCCCCGATGTGCCGTGAGTAGTTTCCTTTGGAACATGGGTCCGTGATCAGTATCTATGTGATGTTCTCCTCTCCTCTTTGTTCGTCATGGTTTAGACCTCGTGAGCTTCCCTACATGATCGAGGCACATATGTAATTTTTCTGCTGTTGCTATGCTAGTTTGATGGGATCTGATGGATTATGAGATTATGTTCAGATTGTTATTGTAATATATTTGGTTCTTATCTTTCCTAAGTAATTCTTACATGTTCTCCATTGTTGTTTATTGCTTTGGCCAAGTAGTAGGTACTAACTCCAAGAGGGAACGTTATGCTCGATTGTGGGTTCATGCCCCTTGATGACACGCTTGAGTGACAGAAACACGAGTCTAGGGGATGTGCTATTGCCACAAGAGGGAAAACAACGGTGCTTGTAACCGCGGTTGCAAGGATTGTTTACTTTACGCAAAGTGCTTTTTAATGCAGTTGTCTGTAGCGTTGGGTTTACACTTTGGGTGGGGATCGCAACTTAATACCAGCGAGATGTTTTGTATAGAGATCTCAAGGTGGATGATTAGTAGTAGATGCAGTTGGATTTTGGTCTACTTATTTTGGCGTACTGCCCATGCTTTTGAGCCTCTTCCTTTCTTTTGTATCAGAGTTAGCATTGTGGTGTGTTTATAATCCTGTCAATGGCCCATCTGTAATTTATTTACCTCGCATACCAGTTTTATCGTCTTTTGGGAGAGAGACATCACTAGTGAACATCACGGGACCCCGATCCATATTGCCATCGTTGTTTACACGCTCATTTACTTTTCATCTTTTACTTTCAGTTGCTATCATTATCATTATCCCTTGTGTTTGATCCTTTGTAAACAATAAGACTGGAGAGACTGACAACCTCTCTGAACATCGTTGGGAGCAAAGTTATTTGTGTCTGTGTGCAGGTCCAGGTCAAGGAAGCAACGTTTGTCGTAAACGGTGCCATTGTTTCTTACCACCTACTTATCATTGCCGGAGTCCTACGGGAGACAATCTTAAAACCTCGGTATCTTCACCGAGGGAAACTTGCCGCTACGATGCATCTCAACTTCCACTTGGGGTAACGAACGAAGGGCGAGAAGCAATTATCCTCTCTCGTGTATCACATGCTAGCAACCATATAAGAACTTTGAAAAGTAAAGCAATCAAGGTATGTGATTCAATTCAAGTCATAACAGGAAAGAGTCTATATTAGCATTGAAACAAGCAACAAAAGAACATTAGGTTCAAGAGCTCTCGCTATCCATGACTCGAATGTCTCCAAATGGTGTTTGCGAGCAAGAAGGGGGATATAGGAATACGAGAAAAAATGTATTTTTATTGAGAACTCAATCTACTAAAGTTTCACACTTGGTCTTCTTTGGAATCTTATCTTGAATCGTCCCCAGACCACTAGCCAAGTACAAGTCAATTTGATCCACTCCTTTTCAATATTTTGAGCACTCATGCAATGGATGAGCGTAAGCACAAAAGTTGACACTTAGGATGGAAAAGAGAGAAGTATGGTGAAGGAGGAAGACAAAAAGGGTGTGAAAGCCTCACATCAATGAGGACAATCATAGGCGAGAAGGCCAAGTGATAGATATGATGTAAGGAGTAGGGATTGCCATGCAATGGACGCACATACGAGCTAAGAAAAGCTCCCCAATGGAACTACTGGGGGTGCATTCAACTTGCTCGCTCATGAAGACCTAGAGCTCGTTTGAGGAGGCTCATCCTTGGAATATGCAAGCCAAGTTCTTATAGTGTGCAGGTCCCCACATAGCTATATGCATAAATGATCATCTCTATGGAGTACAAGGATAAGAGGGAGTACTAGTGTGGATCTTTCAAAAGGAATAGTAGTGTTTCCCCTTTCTCTCTTTTTATTTTCCTTTTTCTCTTTTTTCTTATTTTTTGTATTTTTTTGGTGGCCTCAATGGCTCTTTCTATTTAACTCTCATTTGTCCTCTTTGGGATCTTTTATTTTTTCCACTTTGGGATCTTTTCCTCACTTAAGGGCAACCCTCTATTTTACAAGAAGGTATAGAAGATCGTTCACACTTTACAAGGTACTCAAACATAAAGAAGATGTAGCTATCATGATGTATGCAAATGTATGCCTCTGCCAGTGTAGCAGGAATATGTATGACATGGAGATCAAGTCATGAAGAGGTGGATGTTGCATGGCAATATATCTCGGAAAGGCTATGGAAATGCCTTGATAGGTAGGTATGGTGGCTGTTTTTAGGAAAGATATAAGGAGGTTTATGATTACAGAGCGTATCATGCCAAGGGTTTGGATGCACCGGCGAGGTGGACGCCAACTCTCGGAGTGAGAATAGGGCAATGCACGGTACGGAAGAGGCTAACAAATATGAGAAGGTGGAAGTGTCAACTTTCAATACTTACATTAGTCTGAAGAACTCATGCACTTATTATCGGTAACTCTCAATTTAATGAGGAGGTTCACAAAGATACAAGTACCCCGAGGAGGAGTGTATGGGGGTTCGGTTATCCTTGCGCATCCTCGACTCATGGTACGTGAGTGTACTCTAATATGTGATCCCTCCAAAGATTAGTGATCAATCTAGTAGCTAGAGTTCTTAACTAGTTTTGTAGGTTTTGAAAATAAACACGGATTGCCAAAAATATGACACCTATCACTAATAGGCTAGAGCTCTTGACACCAAAAGTTCAAACATTACTCACAACAATACCTCAAATCTATTTCAAGTTACTACTAGAATAAAATATCAACCTCAATTACCTACTTCCAAGACAAGACACAACTCAGTGCAACAACCAACTCTCTTGACAGGATAAACATGGAAACTAAAGAGAGTTCTAGCAAGAAACTAAACAAAAGCCGAAGCTCTTGCAAAGGAAAAACTAAAACTAACTCTGAACATGGAAGTAGCTACGAAAAGATAAAGAACACACAACAGAGAAAGATAAGCATGAAAAATCCTATGATGTGTTCTAGATTGGAGTGGAGCGTGTTTCTCTCCCACAAAAAGTAAGATGGGGTCTAAATTGTTATGAACAAAAAGAAAAGCTAAAGAAAACTAAAAAGTAAACCTAAGAGCGAGACGCTCCAAGCATAGCACATAACGCATGAAGTGATAAAAATATAGTGAGACGAAGGACGAACTGATGATTATTGATGGAGAAGGGGATGCACGGGGGCATCCCCAAACTTAGACGCTTGAGTCTCCTTGGATATTCATAGGGGATGCATGGGGGCATCCCCAAGCTTGAGCGCTTGACACTCCCGGATCTTCTTTCATCATCTTCCCTCGCACACTTGAAAACTCCCTTCATACATAGCTCATCATAAGCTGATTAGAGAGGTTAGTACCCTAAATAAAATATTTTCCCCACTGGAAATAAAGATATTCTTGAAGATCTACTGTTTCTCAATATTGCCAAAAGGTTTTTGCAAAGAAAAAGAAAACTTAAGGTTTGCAAAAGTAAGGAAAGGCAAAACGTGGCAGAATGTGTGAAAAACAGAACAGCAGGTAGTAAATAAATTTTTTTGGGTACTTCTTCAACTCAAATCACAAAACTCAGAACATACGAAAGTTTCACAATTGTATAGATCATGTTGTGTAAACAATTGAGCTTGAAAAGATGAAATGGTGATTTTTTTGATTTTTTCCGTCAAGCAGACAGAATTTGTTTTCTGGATAACATGTCACAACTTTTGCTTCCCTTATCATAAGAGGCTATAACTTGGCACAAAGCTTGATAATAAAGATACAATGATGTTGCTACAGTAGTAACAATCATCAAGACCACTAAAAATAGAAGTAAAAACATCTTGGGTTGCCTCTCAACAAGCGCTTTCTTTTATGCCTGTAAGTTAGGCACAAAGATTATAAAAGATGCTCTCATAAGAATAAGAATTTGAAGGAAAAGAGAGCACTAAGAAGCAAATATGAAACACATTTAAGCCTAACACACTTCCTATGCATAGGCATCTTATAAGAAAATAAATCAAAGAAGCACAAAGTGACATGCATAGGAAGGTGGAACAAGAACAACTTCAAAACTTTCATCCTAAAGAGAGGTGTTTTTGTAACATGGAAGTTTCTACAACCAAACTTCCATCTCTCAAAATAGTTTTCAGTAGTATCATGAACAACATCAAGAATATAACTATCACATAAATCATGTTGTTCATGACCTACAAGCACATGTGTATAGTTTTCAACATGGTCTTTAGGATCATAAGATAAATGCAACCCATCACATTGAAGATTTCAAAAGGATAATAGGGCAATCAAGTTTGGGTGCAATAGAAAAAAATGCATGCTTAACATGAGGAACTATAGCAAGTTCATCTCCGTAAGCATCATTCATAATGGCCTCATGGCCACAAGTATAGAAGGAATCAACTTCATCAAAAAGGGATATTTCAAAAGAATCCATAGGATCATAACACTCATATAAGGTAAGAGTCAAAGAGTTACTCTCATTAGAAGGTAGACATGGATGGCTCCATTCTTACTCCTTTTGTTCGTCACTCTCCTCCTATTTTTCATCCAAGGGGCTTTCAGGTTCAGCAATTTCTTCTTCCATAGAGTCCTGCAAAACATTAGTCTCTTCCTTTGGGAGAGAGATTCTCTCAAGATGATAATTAATATAATAATTTGCATCCTAATTTTCCAAACAATAGTTAAGTATAGCAAGACTCTCAAATTTGTAAGGGGCATCATCAATATTTTTAAGAAGAGAAGTAATTTCATAGGCACCCTTATAAGCAACAAATTCTTCTATTTGATTTGCATCATAAAAATCATAATTTTTCTTAGAATAAGAAGCTAAGGTTTCATCATCATTATACTCACATTGGAAAGAAAGGTGTTTATGCCTCATAAAGCAACAAGATTCATCCCTGCAGAAAGATATATTATATATTGAGCACAAGTTTCTACCATACTCATACAACTGATGTATTTGTTTCCGTAAGTGTATCCCCTTTTGAGACAAGCGGTGTTCCTTGTACCATTCTTGTAGTTCCTCAGTGAATCCGCCATGCCAATAAGATCTAGTTTCAAAGAAGTTAGGCATTGATTGGCAAGTAAGGAACTAGACATACTAAATTATTATTATTTTGATTTTTGACAAAAGGACACTAAGATAAATACTGAAAGGTAAACTAACAAGACTAAAAAGCAAAGGTAAAAGATAGTGTGCAACTCCCCTATGTTAGCACTCGGAATCCCCGGCAACGACGCCAGAAATTTGCTTGATACTCTCTCCTCGTTGGTTACCCCAATTGGAAGGTGAAGATACCAAGTTTTGTCTCCAGTAGGATTCCGGAGATGACAAGTATGTGCCAACGACGCAACTGACGTGGACCTGCACACAACACAAATAACTTTGCTTCCCAACAAGTACAGAGAGGTTGTCAATCTCACCCTCCTTGCTGTTCACAAAGGATCAACGCAACAGATAATAATGATAATGGTGATAGCAACTAGAAAGGTAAAAGAGGAAAATAAAAAGCGTGTAAACAGTGATGAGAATATGGACCGGGGTCCCTTGATGTTCACTAGTGATGTATCTCTCCCAAAAGACGATAAAACTTGTAAGGCCCGATATGCGGTACTATTCCAGATCTAGATGTTGCCATCCATATCTGGGGACGAACCACATATCGGTCCCACTGTGACATATGACACTGCTATATGCCCCGGATTTCCAACATGATATCACAACATTACAGCTACATGGGTACAACATCTCATACAATCGGCATACAACTGCCTTAATACAATACATTAGCGGAAGATACATGTCTGTGTACAGACTACAATCAAATGCCTAGTGGCAAAGTTAAAACACACCATTCCGTAACCACACGGGTCCAGGCTCTCCGCCGGGATCCACCTAACTAGTCGTCATCGAGGTCTCCGCGAAGCGTCCAGAAGAAGGGTCGTCGAGCTCCTCTGAAGTCCAACATCGTTTGCATAACGAGCGTAAAAGAGAAAAGAAAGAGGTGACCTATATCAAAAGTCTTGTAACTAACTTCTCACGGGTAAGATGGGGTAGTGGTGAGGTTGCAGTCGCACTAGCAATATATGAGTCGCTAACGGTCTATTTTAGAGTAAGATGAGAACCAAGCATTCGATGAGGAATCGCCTCCAACAAGTCTGCTACCGTCTACTTACGCAATCATAACACCTATCCTATCCTTGTCCTCCTCTTCGCATCCCGACAAAGAAGAAGCAGTCAAGGCAAACACATTGATCAAGTTATTAAGATTATCTCAATTGTTGTTGTCTATGAACAAGGAGTAGGTATCAAGTCATCCATAACCGTGGACACGGCTTCTCGAAAAGATTTAACCCTGCAGGGGTGTACCAACTGCCCATTACAAGGCTCCGCACGCACGCCCATCTCTCTCAGTTGCTACCCATCATAGGCAACCATTTTATCATTTAGTTCCGAGAGATCCGGTACGCCATGTACCTCTAACTAACAACGCACGAATCCGGGTGGCCCCCGAGGATTCGACACCCAATCCAAAAGCCGGACGCGCTCTCGGATTGGACTCTTCCGTCTGGACGAGGTCGGGGTAACTAACCCATCACTGTGGGAAGCCCCCTAGCTTCCAGGTGTGGACCAACGAAGTAACTCTGTCTCCGCTGGCCCGAGTTGTTTAAAAACTGCGAGGGGATCCAACCAAGCACACACACGGGGTTTCAAATGGTAAATCAGCTTGGGCCACCACTAGAAATGTTTGAAGCTAGGTAGGTAAGCAGAGGGGACCCCATAGTATACCACACGCGGTTAGGAACGCTCGTCAAGAGACACAATACCCGGAACTCGGGTCCTAGGTGACTCGAATGGAACAAAGCGTCGGGGCGAGATAGCCTAGACCTTCCATCCTTCGTCGAGTATAGTCAACATTATAATAATCATATCATCCACAACAATATAATAATGTGATAGCCTAGTCCAAGGAGTAACAGGATAAACAGTTGATAACATCCTAGCATGCATACTAAGCAGTGGATGAGCAGCGAGCAATAATAACATAGCCGAACAAGGTTTGCTGGGATGTGGAGGACATGGCTGTTTGGGTTTATTTGAGAGGCATGAATATGAAGTGGTAGGATCAAGCAATTGTTCTATCCTACACCTAGGCGCGAGTGAGATGAAAGTTATAAGCATGATATATGCTCCCCTTACCTGATGAGAAGACGAAACCGAAGGTGTAGTCGATCACAAACTCGCATCGTCTCCGAGAATACCCACGGGAGCACACAAGAAGGAAACACTGGAAAAGGCAATCGAAGAGCAAGCATCTATTACTACGAAGCAATCACCAGCAAAAAACAACAAGAAGGCAACACGAGGCAACGCACTATGATACGGATCTACCGTCGAGAGCGGTTACTAACAGGTTAAGTGAAGTATCCGTCACACACGACGGTACCGGACATTTAGAATGGTTCAAGTTGTTTAGCTACACAACATGAGCAAGGTTGTCAACATGGCATCTCACTCAAGCATGGCATAGCACACAAACATGACAATAAGTGAAGCATAAGGTAAACTATCTATGCTAGTCAATTTAAGTGAGGCACAACCCTAAACATGACATTCCACTAAGCGCCCCATGAAAATTAAAGCATTTGGTACTGTTCTCCCCTAAACCATATTTTAGGTTGGTTAACCACAGAAAACAATAGCATAAACACAAATTACATGAAATTATAATCAAGTTACATATAAAGAACACTCCAAACGAAGTTACGGTTAAAAAGATACAAGCAATACAAGTTATGCACACATACTGTTAACATCAGGGACCACACTTTAGAGCAATGAAACAAATAGCTACTGATTTCCAACATGCATCAAAATGATATGTAAATGCAGTAGACATGATAAGTAAGGCATGGCAACAAGTTTCATGTATATGGGCATCATGAACAATTAATTATAGCCCATGCAAAATGAAATAAAACATTACTGGTCAACGACTTAGTGAAAATCAGGAAAGCAGGGCAGAAACTGTTATTTTCATGCTGTATAAATAGGCGAAAAACTAGATGCAAAATTGCGGCAACTTGACATAGCAATATATGAGCATGGAGTAGGCATGATGATGATCAGGTACAAACAAGAATCAAGGTCATAGGCATAAGAGATCAAAAGATATTAAGCGTGCAACATGGCATTGGAAAGTTATAGACTTAGAGAAAAACAGAGATGGCTGTCAAAAACAGTGGCATAGCAACTTTGGAGCTGAAATATAACTATGACCAGGAATGAAAATATGACAATGCAATACATATAATGGAAGTAGACATGACATAGATCAAAATGGCATATTGCAATGCTCAATAGGATGCACGGTTAAAAAGATATAGGGCAGCAAAGTTGCAACTTTATATAAACAGTAGCACACTAACAGCAGGGTAGCTACTTTGGGTGAAGATACCATCAACATGCAGCAGGCCAAAATGACAAGTGAAAGCATGGAACTTAAGTAGACATGATGCTTAACAGTATGACACAAGAATCAATAGCATAGGCCTCATGGATGTGACACAATCATCAATCAAACTTGCAATAAAATAACAACAGCAGCACATAATGACCTGGTGCTCACTTCAACTCAAGTTTGCACCACCCTAATGACCTCAAAAGGATTAACTTCCTAAAGATTAACGCTAGAGCACGCAATTCTGAGCAATAAACATTTTGGGCGCACCATGATCCGGGCTACGATTTGATCGCAATCTACATCACAAAAATGAATCTACAGCAACAATTTCAGACTTAGCAGAATATCACAAACTTAGAAAAAAAACAGGCGATAGGAATAAAAAAAGAAAAAGAAAAAGGTCCTCACCCTAGGTTGGGCTCGGCCCAATTGTGGCTGGAAAGACTGGATCGGCCTGGGCTAGAGGCCGGATGGGCCCTGGGCCGCGTAGGGGGGCGCGTGGCCCACGTTGGCGATGGCCGTCTGGGCCGGCTGGCTCGCTCGTTCCGATCTGGACGAGATCCAGCGGCGGCGGGGGCTCCGTCCGGCCTCCCGGCGGTGAGGCGGCGTCGATGGTGGGAGAAGGCGGCAAGGAGAGGGTCCAGGAGGGCGGCGCCGGCCCGGATGCGGCGATGACGCGGCGCGGCGGCGTCGCATCGGTGGCGGGCAGCGGCGGCTTGTCCCGGGGCCAAGGCGAGCTCGCCGGAACTGATGGAGCGGCGGAGGCCGTCCTGCACAGAGTTGAGGAGGCGAGACGTGAGAGGGAGAGGAGAGGAAGGAGAAGGGTGCGGCGCGGGGAGAGGAGGGGCGCGGTGGCGGCTGGCCGGCAACCGTGGTGGCGCTGCTCACCGGCAGCGGGCGGCCACTGGAGGCAGAACGGGCGGCGGCACGGCGATGCGGCCCAGGAGGGCCCTGCGCGGCTCGGCGGCGGACCGGTAGGCCCTGCAGGGACCGAGTTGGTTGTGAGGCTGATGTGGAGGATCGGGGGAGAGATCTGGGCATTGATGGCCAGATCTGACGGCTGAGATGTGCCTGGAGCTAGGGTTTTCGGACTTGGGGGCTTTGGGAGGAAAATTTGGGCAAAGTTGAGGGGGTGGCTGCAATTTTGGCTTAGGGGAAACCCTAGAAAGGGGTGGGAGAGTGGTGGTATTTATATAGGTGGTCCGGCTGGCAAGTTTACGCAAACACCCTCGGGTCTTCTCCCTCGCGTCCGGTACTCCACATTTTTGACTACCGGGAGTGCATACGACCTCCGATTCGGGAGAAATCTCGAACCACGCGCTCAGCGCGACGAACCCGTCAGTCGTACCTCACTTAGATACCATTCCGAGAATATTTTCCGGTGCCCAATAAAATAACCCATTTAATTATTAAATGGGGGTTTCCTTTTCGATGCCGATAGCTGGTCTTGTGCCGGAAGTTGCTCCGGTGATCGGGTGAACCCGGTGTCCCAAAGGTCGTGTGTCGTTTGGGAAAAGGTTCGGTCCCGCATCCAATAAGGGACAGAGAGGGGAGAATATTCACCGATTAATAATTCAGCGAAGAAAATACTGCAAACAATTATACCAATCAACAAAACAAATCAACAAACAATTTTTTTAATTTGGGTGAAAATCCCGGGCTGTTACAAAACTGCTATGCGAGGTAAACAAATTACAGCTGGGCAATTGACAGGATTAAAAACGCACCACAATGCTAACTATGCTACAAAGAAAGGACGAGCCTCAAAAGCTTGGGTGGTACGCCAAAATAAGTAGACCGAAATCCAACTGCATCTACTACTAATCATCCACCTTGAGATATCTATCCAGAACATCTCGCTGGTATTAAGTTGCGAGCCCCACCCAAAGTGTAAACCCAAAGCAACAAACAACTGCATTAAAAAGCACCTTGCGTAAAGTAAACAATCCTTTTAACCGCGGTTACAAGCACCGTTGTTTTACCCCTTGTGGAAACATCACATCCCCTAGACTCATGTTTCTGTCACTCAAGCGTGTCATCGGGGGGCATGAACCCACAATCGAGCATAACGTTCCCACTTGGAGTCACTACCTACTACTTGGCCAAAGCAATAAAGAGCAACGAAGAACATGCAAGAATTATTTAAGACCAAAAATATAAAAAATAAGAACCAAATATATTACTCAATCACAAACTGAATATAGTCTCATAATCCATCAGATCCCAGCAAACTCAGCATAGAAAAAACAGAAAATTACATATGTCCCTCGATCATGTAGGGCAGCTCACGAGGTCTAAACCATGAAGAACATAAATGGGAGGAGAACATCACATAGCTACTAATCACGGACCCATGGTCCAAGGAAAACTACTCATGGCACATCCGGGAAGCGTCCATGGTGGAGGGGAAGCTCCCGGAGGTCAATCCTCCCTCCGGCAGGGTGCCGGGAAGAGGTCTGCTGGCGCTTTCAATCTTGGAAGCCCGGCGGCGGCGGAACAGAGGCGAACTCGCAAATAAGGGTTCTGTCTTTGGAGGTTTCGCATCACGGGGAATAAATAGGCAAAGGGGGTAGTAAGGGGGCCACCAGGGGTCCAGGCGCCCTCCCGGGCACGGCCAAGCCCTAGGCCACGCCAGGTGGCCGCCTGGGTCCCTGGTGGTGGCCCTCTGGCCCCACTTTGTTGATTCCGGAAGGTTCCGTTGCGCTGATTTTTTATCCGATTTTCCTGAATTTTTGAAGCATTTTTAATATGTGGGAAACGGGGAATAGAAAAACAGCAGAAAACAGGAACTAGCACTGTGGTCCACTGAGTTAATAAGTTAGTCCAAATATGATAAAAAGTGTATGAAAGTGTATCTAGATCATAGCAATATCACACAAAACATGCATGGAGAAAGTAGAAATTATGGACACGCATGGGACGTATCAGCAATTGATAGGATTAAAAACGCACCGCAATGCTAACTATGCTACAAAGAAAGGACGATGCTCAAATGCATGGGTGGTACGCCAAAATAAGTAGACCGAAATCCAACTGCATCTACTACTAATCATCCCCCTTGAGATATCTATCCAGAACATCTCTCTGGTATTAAGTTGCGAGTGATGGTACAATTTAACGCCCCCTCGTTGCTTACCCAAAGTGGTAGGTTGAGATGTAGATAGCAGCAATTTCCATTAGCGAAGATGCTAAGGTTGAGTATCGAACCAGTAGGACTCGAAGATCGACAAGTAGGTGGCAAGGAAACAATGGCACCGTTTTAAGACAAAAGTTGCTTCCTTGACCTGGACCTGCACACACAACAAATAACTTTTCTTCCCAACGAGTACAGAGGAGTTGTCAATTCCTCCGGCCTTGTTGTTTACAAAGGATAAAACGCACGGGATAATAATGATAGTGATAGCAACGTAAAAGTAAATAAAGCAGTAAGTTGATAGTGGGTGTAAACAGTGTTGGAAATATGGACCAGGGTCCTATGATGTTCACTAGTGATGTCTCTCTCCCAAAAGACGATAAAATAGCCATGCGAGGTAAACAAATTAAAGCTGGGCAATTGACAGGATTATGTGCGCAAACCAATGCTAATTATGCAATGAAGAAAGGAAGAGGCTCAAAAGCATGGGCAGTACGCCAAGACAAGTAGACCGAAATCCATCTGCATCTACCTACTAATCATCCACCTTGAGATATCTATCCAGAACATCTCGCTGGTATTAAGTTGCGAATCCCACCCAAAGTGAAAACTCAAAGCAACGGACAACTGCATTAAAGAACTTTGCATAAAGTAAACAATCCTTGCACCCGCAAGTACAAGCACCGTTGTTTTCCCCCTTGTGGCAACAGCACATCCCCTAGACTCATGTTTCTATCTTTCAAGCTAGCCATCGGGGGGCATGAACCCACAATCATGCATAACGCTCCCTCTTGGAGTCACTACCTACTACTTGGCCAAAGCAATAAACAGCAACGGAGAACATGCAAGAATTACTCTAGAACATAAATATAAAAGATGAGATTCAAATATATTACTCAAACACAATCTGAACATAATCTCATAATCCATCCGATCCCAGCAAACTCAGCATAGCAAAAACAGAAATATTACATATGTGCCTCGATCATGTAGGGCAGCTCATCACACAAAGATGAAATATTACATAGGTCTAATCCATGAAGAACAAAGAGGGGAGGAGAACATCACATAGCTACTGATCATAGACCCATGGTCCAAGGTGGACTCCTCACGGTTCATTCGGGAAGCATCCATGGTGGTGGAGAAGCTCCCTGAGGTGGTTCCTCCCTCTGGCAGGGTGCCGGGAAGAGGTCTTCTGGTGCTCCCGATCTTGGAAACGCGGCGGCGGCGGAACAGAGGAGAGATCGCGAAAAAGGGTTCCAGTCACGATGGTTTCACGTCACGAGGATTATATGGGCGAAGGGGGGGCCAACAGGGGTCCAGGATTCTTCTACGCTGATTTTTTATTGTATTTTTCCCGAATTATTGGAGCACTTTTAATATGGGGGAAACCGGAAATAGAAAAACAGCAGAAAACAGGAACTGGCACTGGGGTGCACTGATTTAATAGGTTAGTACAAATATGATCAAAAGTGTATGGAAGTTCATCAATATCATAGCAATATCACACAAAAGAGGCATGGAGCAAGCAGAAATTATAGATACGTTTTGGACGTATCAACATCCCCAAGCTTAATTCCTGCTCGTCCTCGAGTAGGTAAATGATAAAAGCATAATTTCTGTTGTGACATGGTAACAAGCATATAAGAACTCTTAAGTAAAGCAATCAAGGCATGTAATTCAATTCAAGTCATAACAATCAAGAGTCTATATTTAGCATTGAAACAAGCAACATAAGAACATAAACGTGCAAGAGCTCTCGCTGTCCGTGACTCGAATATCTCCAAATGGTGTTTGCGTGCAAGAAAGGGGATAGGGATATACGAGAGAAAAAGTATTTTTGTGTTGAGAACTCAATCTACTAAAGATTCACACTTGGTCTTGTTTGGAATCTTATCTTGACTCATCCCCAGACCACTAGCCAGGTACAAGTCAAAATGATCCACTCCTTTTCGACATTTTGAGAACTCATGCAATTGATGATCGTAAGCAAGAAAGTTGACAATTAGGATGGCAAAGAGAGAATATGGTGGAGGAGGAAGACAAAAAGGGTGTGAAAGTCTCACATCAATGAGGACAATAATAGGCGAGAGAAAGCCAAATGATAGATATGATGTGAGGAGTAGGGATTGCCATGCAACGGATGCACATATGAGCTAAGGTAAGCTCTCCAATGGAACTAGTGGGAGTGCATCCAACTTGCTTGCTCAAGAAGACCTAGAGCTCATTTGAGGAGGCTCATCATTGGAATATGTAACAGCCCAAATTTCACAAAAAATTAAAAAATTTGTTTTCGGTGTGAATTGTTTGACTGTCTGATTTGTTTGCGGTGTTTGCATCCCTGATTTATCGATCGGCGATTATTTTTTCCCTCTTATCTCGTACCGGACGGAGACCGACCCTTGCCACCCTGACACCCGACCTTTGCGCCACCGGGTTTCATCCGAACACCATCGGAAAAACCGCACAAGACCAGCCGAAGCTAACGAAACGAAAACCCCGTTTAATAAGTAAACGGGATATTTTTATAGCGCGCCGGAAAATCTTCTCGGAATGGTTCCAGCGCGAGGTGAACGCTGCCGGCTTGACGCGCTGATCACGCAGTTCGAAGTTTTACCCGAATCGGAGGTCCTGCGGACCCCCGGCGGTCAGAAACGTAAACACTGCGCGCGCGAGAGAAAAAACGGGGATGTTTTTGCAAACTTCTAGTCACCTGGGCTATATAAAGACCACCACACTCCCACCCCTTTCTAGGGTTTCCCTAGCCAAATATTGCAGCCACCCCCTCCACTTTTCCCCAATCTTCCCCAAAAATACCCCAATTTTCGCATTTTTGCCTAATTTCCAGCCAAACCCTAGCCCCATCTGATTTGGACCGTCAGATCCGGAGATCCGACGGCCCAGATCGCACCCAACCCCCAACCGTGGAGGAGTTCCTCTCCCGCTGTGCCCGAGCCGCCTCTTCCCGAGATCCTCCGCCGCCCGCAACCCGGCGAGCCGCCGTGCTCCGACGGCCGCCCCAGGTCGCCTCCTCTCCTCTGCCCCTTCTTCTTTTTCTCTTCTCCTTCTTCTCCCTCTCACCTTCTCTTTCTCTGCATGCAAGGGCCACCATGGTCATGGAGTTCCAGCCGAGCCCGGCCATGGACGCGCCGCCCCGGAGCTCGGCCTAACTGCTGCCCACCTTGCACCGGCGCCCCCCAGCGCCCGGATCTGTACCCGCCTGCGCCCCCTTCCCTCGTGGCGTCCCGCCTCACCTACGCCGGATCCGGCGAGCTCTGGCTGGAGGAAGCCGCCCCCGCCGCCTCCTGCTCCTGTCGAGACGAGGAGCGCTCGCTCGCTCGGTCGCCCCAGTGGGCCACGCGGCGCCCCAGCGGCCCAGCCAGGCAGGCCTCCTCCCCTCTTCAGCGGCCTGTTGGGCCGAAGCCCAAGGGTGAGCGCCCCCTTTTTTATTTTTCATTTTTTGCTGATGATGCTGCTATTGGGCTAGGCCCAGTTCTGGTTGTCTGCTGCTATTTAGCGCCCTTGGGCGTTATTTAGTTCATAACGCCCCTGGTTTCGGCCCATTAGGTTTTTTTTCTTTTTCTTTTCTAGTTTATTTATTTGGCAGATTGTATTGTTTTTTTTTTGCGATGCCCGTATATGTTAGACCGTAGCTTGGATCGTGTTGCGCCCAAAAGGAAAATTGTTTAGAATTGTGTGTACTTCAATTCATCTTTTGTGAGCATTTTGATTTGAGGTCATATTGATGTTGATAATCTGTGTTGAAGTGGTCATCAGGCTGTTAATTGCTATTGTTTCCTGTTAGTGTGTTGCTGCTGTTATTTTATTGCAACTTTGGTTGATGATTGTGACACATCCATGAGGCCTATTGCATTGATTCTTTTTGCATATTGTTAAGCATCATGTCTACTTCCATTAGATGTATTTCATCATCATGATATGCTTGCTGGTCATATAGTTATTGAGCTCCAAAGTTGCTATCCCGCTGTTTTTGACAGCCACCTCTGTTTTTCTCTAAGTCTGTAACGTTCCGATGCAATGTTGTTAGCTTAATATCTTTTGATCTGTGATGCCTATTACCTTGATTCTTGTTTGTACCTGATCACCATCATGTCTAGTTCATGCTCATATATTGCTATATCATGTTGCTGCATTTTTTCATATAGTTTTTCTCCTGTTTATACAGCATAAAAATAATAGTTTATGCCCTGTTTTCCTGATTTTCACCAAGTCCTTGACCAGTAATGATTTATAGCTTTTTGTGTTGCTTATAACTAGTGAACCATGATGCCATTTTGCATGATTCTTTTTGCTATGCCTTCCTTGTCGTGTCTAATTTAATTGCATATCATTTGTGAGCATGTTTGCATTCATTACCCTGTTTATGCAATGCTCTCAAGTGTGCTTCCTGATGCTTGACAGATTGTGCTCCAAACTTGTTTTGCTTGTATCTTTTTAACCGTAACTCCGTTTGGAGTGTTCTTCATATGTAACTTGATTAGTTTTTCATGTACTTTGTGTTTATGCTATTGTTTTCTGCTTTTAACCAACCTAAAATATGGTATAGGGCAGATCAGTACCAAATCTTTTAATTGTCGTGGGGTACTTAGTGTATGCCATGTTTAGGTTGTGCCTCACTTAAATTGACTAGCATAGATAGTTTAATTTGTGCTTCACCTCTTTCCATGTTTGTGTGCTATGCCATGCTTGATTGTGATGCCATGTTAACAACCTTTGATCACCTTGTGTAGCTAGACAACTTGAACCTTTCTAAATGTGGGGTATCGTCGTGTGTGACGAGTACTCCACTTAAACTGTTAGTAACCGCTCTCGACGGTAGGTGTGTTGTGTCGTGTTGCCTTCTTTTTGATGCTTGATCGTGTTTGCCTCGTAGTAATAGATGCTTGCTTGTTGATTGCTTTCCAGTGTTTACCGTCTTATGTGCTTCCGCGGGTACCTTTCGGAGACGATTTGAGCTTGCGATCAACTACACCTTCGGAACCCGACTTATCAACAGACAAGGACTATACATTACTTATGATCCATTCTATTTGAACCAGTGGTTTGCATGCTAGTGTAGGTTAGGTTTGATGTTTGATCCTACCACATGTTTACAGCCTCTTTCAAACCGATACAGCCATGTCCCTTCCCAGCAAACCATGTACTGCTATGTTACTATTGCTCGTTGCTCAGCCCCTGCTTAGTATGCATGCTTAGGATGCTACGATGTTACCCTGTTACTCCTTGGTTCGGGATATCACATTATTATATAGTTGTTGATGATATGATTATTATAATATTGACTATATTCGACGAAGGATGGAAGGTCTAGGCTATCCCGCCTCGACGCTTTGTTCCATTCGAGTCACCTAGGATCCGAGTTCCGGTTATTGGTTTTAAGACTGAGCGTGCCGAACCGCGTGTGGGATTTTATGGGGTCCCCTTTTCTTACCTACCTAGCTTGAAACATTTCTAGTGGTGGCCCGAGCCGATTTACCATTTGAAACCCCGGGTGTGTGCTTGGTGGATCCCCTCGCAGTTTTTAAACAAACCGGGCCAGCGGAGACATGGTTTCTCTGTTGGTCCACACTGGTGAGCTAGGTAAGTCCCCTGTTATATAGGTGAGAATAAACCCGACCTTGGCCATACGGAAGAGTCCGATCCGAGAGCATGGCCAACTTTTGGATTGGGTGTCGACTCCCCGGGGGCCACCCGGATTTGTTCGTTGTTCGCTAGAGGGACCTGTCGTTTCGTATCTCTTGGAACTAAATCATAAAATGGTTGCCTGTGATGGGTAGCAATTCAGAGAGATGGGCGTGCGTGCGAAGCCTTGTAATGGGCAGTTGGTACACCCCTGCAGGGTTAAATCTTTTCGAGAAGCCGTGTCCATGGTTATGGACGACTTTAGACCTACTCATTGTTCATAGACAACGACAACTGAGTTAATCTTAATTATAACCTGATCAACGTGTGTGTGCCTTGACTGCTTCTTCTTCGTCGGGATGCGAAGAGGAGGAGAAGGATAGGATAGGTGTTATGATTGCGTAAGTAGTTGATAGCAAGACTTGTTGGAGGCGATTCCTCATCGAATGCTTGGCTTCTTACCTTACTCTCTAGATCGTTAGCCACTTCATAAATGCTAGTGCGGCAGCAACCTCACCACTTACCCCATCCTTACCCTAAACTACTAGTTGTCCTAGAATGATGAGTGATGAAGTCCTTACTGGGTCAGATGACCACTACAGTTGGATGCTGAGTACTTCTGTAATCATGATACTACCCCCAAACTCTTTTCAGGGTTCTTGATCGACAACAGGTTTTGGTGATCGACGTTTCATGCGGAGACTCGACGACGACTAGTTAGACGGATCCCGGCGGAGGGCCTGGGCCCGTGTGGTTATGGGGATCGATGTTTTTCTCTTTGCCAGTAGGCATTTGATTGTAGTCTGTACTCAGACATGTATCTTCCGCTGTTGTATTGTATTAAGGCAGTCGTATGCCGATTGTATGAGATGTTGTATCCTTCTATCTGTAATGTCGTGATATCATATTGGAAATCCGGGGCATATGGCTATGTAATATGTCGCGGTGGGACCGATATGTGCTTCGTCCCCGGATCTGGATGGAAACATCTAGATCTGGAACAGTACCGCATATCGGGCCTTACAGAATATACAAGCCAAGTTCTATAGTGTGAAGGTCTCCACATAGCTATATGCATGAATGATAATCTCTATGGAGTACAAGATATAAGATGGAGTACGAATGTGGATCTCTCAAAAGGAATAGTAGTGTGCCCCTTCTCTCTTTTTATTTCTTTTTCTCTTTTTTCTATTTTTTGTATTTTTTGGGTGGCCTCAAAGGCTCTTTCTATTTCTCTCATTTGTCCTCTTTGGGATCTTTTAATTTGTCCTCTTTTTTGGATCTTTTAATTTTTCCACTTTGGGATCTTTTCCACACTTTAGGGGCAACACTCTATATATTACAAAAAGTATAGAAGATCTTTCACACTTTACAAAGTACTCAAATCATAAACAAGATGTAACTATCATGATGTATGCAAATGTATGCCTCTGCCAGTGTAGCAGGATATGCAATGATACTAGCGCATCATGTAGCAATGATTAGGGAAAATCCCAACTAGCATGAGGCTCATCGATCAAGAAAGTAGCATGTATGACATGAAGATCAAGTCATGACAAGGTGGATGTTGCATGGCAATGTATCTCGGAAAGGCAATGGAAATGCCTTGATAGGTAGGTATGGTGGCTGTTTTGAGGAAGGATATAAGGAGGTTTATGATGACAGAGTGTATCATTCCAAGGGTTTGTATGTACCGGCGAAGGTGGACGCCAACTCTCGGAGTGAGAAGAAAGCAATGCACGACACAGGAGAGGCTAGAAAAATATGGGAAGGTGGAAGTTTCAACTTTCGAATACTCACATTAGTCCGAAGAACTCATGCACTTATTATCGGTAACTCTCAATCTAATAAGGAGGTTTCACAAAGAGTAAAGTACCCCGAGGAGGAGTGTATGGGGGTTTGGTTATCCTTGCGCATCCTCGACTCATGGTACGTGAGTGTACTCTAATATTCGACCCCTCAGAAGAGTAGTGATCCATCTAGTAGCTAAAGTTCTCAACTAATTTTATAAGTTTTGAAAAGAAACACGGATTTTCCAAAATACGACATCTATCACTAATAGGCTAAAGCTCTTGACACCAAAAGTCCAAACATTACTCAAAACAATACCTCAAAACTATTGCAAGTTACTACTACAACTGAATAGCAACCTCAATTACCTACTTCAAGTCAAGACACAAAACTTAGTGCAACAGGCAAACTCTCTAAACAAGATAAATATGAAAACTCAAGAGAGTTCCAGCAAAAAACTAAACAAAAGCTCTTTAAAAAATAAGCATGAAAACTAAGAGCTAAACATGACAGTAGCTATGAAAAAGATAAACAACCAACACAACAAAGATAAGCATTAAAAGTCCTATGTTGTGTTCTAGATTTTGGAAGTGGAGCGTGTTTCTCTCCCACACAAAGAAATCTGGGTTCTAACTTGTTATGAACAGCATGAAAATCTAAAGAAAACTAAAAATAAAACCTAAGAGTGAGACGCTCCAAGCAAAGCACATAACGCATGAAGTGATAAAAATATAGTGAAACGAGAGACGAACTGATAATTGTTGATGGAGAAGGGGATGCACGGGGGCAACCCCAAGCTTAGACGCTTGAGTCTCCTTGAATATTTCATGGGGATGCATGGGGGCATCCCCAAGCTTAAGCGCTTGACACTCCCGAATCTTCTTTCATCATCTTCCCTCGCACACTTGAAAACTCCCTTCATACATAACTCATCATAATCTGATTAGCGAGGTTAGTACCCATAATAAAATATATTTTTCTCTACTGGACATAAAGATATTATTGAAGGGCTACTGTTTCTCAAGATTGCCAAAAAGTTTTTGCAAAGAAAAATAAATCTTAAGGTTTGCAAAATGAAGAAAAGGCAAAACAGGACAGAATCTGTGAAAAACGGACCAGCAGGTAGTAAAGAATTTTTTAGGGATACTTCTGCAACTCAAATCAAAATACTCAGAACATACAAAAGTTCCGTAATTATATAGAGCATGCTGTGTAAAAAATTCAGCTCAAAAAGATGAACTGGGATATTTTTGTGATTTTTCTAGTCACGAGGACAGAATCTGTTTTCTGGGCAGCATGTCACAACTTTCACTTCCCTTGTCATATGAGGCTATAAATGGCACAAAGCTTGAAAAGTAAAGATACAATGATGTTGCTACAGTAGTAAAAAATCATCAAGACCACTAAAAACAGAAGAAAACCAAAATGGAAAACCTAAATTCGTTGTGGGCTGCCTCCCGAAAGCGCTTCTTTAAAGCCATTAGCTAGGCTTAATGCAAATAGAAGGAATCAAAGATCATCATAATAATCGGAGTTGTAAATCGATTCAAATGGTTCCTCAATAAGTTCATCCTTGTTTCTTTTAGGAAAGGGGTAAATACCTTTTGCCTTCCCGCGTAGGCGTATTTGTCCCTTACCTATAACAATGAAGCCCTTTACGGCCCGGAGGAAATCCCTCCCAAGCACTATGTTTCCCTAGTTTGGCTTCATGACGAAGAAATCAACCATTGCAATCCCTTTAAGGAATGTCACTGGTACATCTTTTATCCTTCCATGGATCTCAGAAATATCTCCATTAGCATGTTCATGATAGGATGACAATTTGTCCATGTTAAATTTTAAAGAATCATAAACAACTTTTGGCATAGTAGAAACCATGGACCCAGTGTCACAGAAAGCAAGGAAGTATTGATTAGAGATGCCAATTCTAGCAAAGGGTTCCCAGTCACCATCTAACTTATAAACATATTTCTTATTTGGCTGGGGTTTCTTTACCTCTCTCAAGTCTAGAGCATCCATTCTCTTTTCAATAGTAGCAAGTCTATCTATAACAGTATCAAAACTATGATCATAAACAAAGTAACTAGATAGACCATGTATAATTTCAAGAGCTCTAGCTTCATCACAAGCTAAGAAATCTCCTTCGGCTATAATATCAAGAGAGTGTTTTCACCATCTAAAAAGACCATGGTAAAAAATTCTAAGCACAATTTTTATAGGTATCCAAGGCATAATTCTCCTATGTGCATCAGAAATTCTATCCCATGCCTTTTTCATATTTTCTCAATCCCTTCGATGGAAATCTAAAACCTCCGATTCCCTCAAGGTACCAAATCCTAAAATGCTTGACTAAACAGAAAGGATAACTAAAAGCAAGATAAGTATTTTTTTTGATTTTTGATAAAAGACACTAAAGCAAAAACTGAAAGGTAAACTAACAAGACTAAAAAGCAAAGATAAAAGATAGTGTGCAACTCCCCTATCTTGAAGAGTGGAGTCCCCGGAAACGGCGCCAGAAATTGCTTTTGATGGTACGATTTAACACCCCCTCGTTGGTTACCCAAAGTGGAAGGTTGAGATGTAGATAGCAGCAATTTCCCTTAGCAAAGATGCTAAGGTTGAGTATCGAACCAGTAGGACTCCAAGATCGACAAGTAGGTGGCAAGGAAACAATGGCACCGTTTTAAGACAAAAGTTGCTTCCTTGACCTGGACCTGCACACACGGCAAATAACTTTGCTTCCCAACGAGTATAGAGGAGTTGTCAATTCCTCCGGCCTTGTTGTTTACAAAGGATAAAACGCACGGGGTAATAATGATAGTGATAGCAACTTAAAAGTGAATAAAGCAGTAAATTGATAGTGGGTGTAAACAGTGTTGGAAATATGGACCGGGTTCCTATGATGTTCACTAGTGATGTCTCTCTCCCAAAAGACGATAAAATAGCCATGCGAGGTAAACAAATTACAGTTGGGCAATTGACAGTATTATGTGCGCAAACCAATGCTAATTATGCTATGAAGAAAGGAAGAGGCTCAAAAGCATGAGCGGTACGCCAAGACAAGTAGACCAAAATCCATCTTCATCTACCTACTAATCATCCACCTTGAGATATCTATCCAGAACATCTCGCTGGTATTAAGTTGTGAATCCCACCCAAAGTGTAAACTCAAAGCAACGGACAACTGCATTAAAGAACTTTGCGTAAAGTAAACAATCCCTGCACCCGCAAGTACAAGCACCGTTGTTTTCCCCCTTGTGGCAACAACACATCCCCTAGACTCATGTGTCTGTAACTCAAGCTAGTCATCGGGGGGCATGAACCCACAATCATGCATAACACTCCCTCATGGAGTCACTACCTACTACTTGGCCAAAGCAATAAACAGCAACGGAGAACATGCAAGAATTACTCCAGAACATAAATATAAAAGAGGAGAATCAAATATATTACTCAAACACAATCTGAACATAATCTCATAATCCATCGGATCCCAGCAAACTCAGCATATCAACAGCAGAAATATTACATATGTGCCTCGATCATGTAGGGCGGCTCACGTGGTCTAATCCATGAAGAGCAAAGAGGGGAGGACAACATCACATAGCTACTGATCATAGACCCATGGTCCAAGGTGGACTACTCACGGTTCATCCGGGAAGCATCCATGGTGGTGGAGAAGCTCCCGGAGGTGGTTCCTCCCTCCGGCAGGGTGCCGGGAAGAGGTCTTCTGGTGCGAGGCGGCGGGGGAACAGAGGAGAGATCGCGATAAAGGGTTCCCATCACCGGGGTTTCACGTCACGAGGATTATATGGGCGAAGGGGGGCCACCAGTGGTCCAGGCGGCCCCCTGGCGCGGCCCCACCCTAGGGCGCGCTGGGAGGGCGCTTGTGGCCCTGGTGGGTCCCCTAACCCCCCCCCCCCCGGTGATTCCCCGAAGCTTCTTCTACGCTGATTTTTTATTGGATTTTTTCTGAATTTTTGGAGCACTTTTAATATGGGGGAAACCTGAAATAGAAAACAGCAAAAAACAGAAACTGGCACTGGGGTGCACTGAGTTAATAGGTTAGTCCAAATATGATCAAAAGTGTATGGAAGTTCATCAATATCATAGCAATATCACACAAAATAGGCATGGAGCAAGCAGAAATTATAGATACGTTTTGAACGTATCAGCGAGCCCCACCCAAAGTGTAAACCCAAAGCAACAGACATCTGCATTAAAAGTACTTTGCGTAAAGTAAACAATCCTTGCAACCGCGGTTACAAGCGCCGTTGTTTTCCCCCTTGTGGAAACAAGACATCCCCTAGACTCATGTTTCTGCCACTCAAGCTAGTCATCAGGGGGCATGAACCCACAATCGAGCATAACGTTCCCTCTTGGAGTCACTACCTACTACTTGGCCAAAGCAATAAACAGCAACGGAGCACATGAAAAAATTACTCAAGAACATAAATATAAAAGATAAGAACCAAATATATTACTCAATCAGAAACTGAACATAGTCTCATAATCCATCAGATCCCAGCAAACTCAACATAGCAACAACAGAAAATTAGATATGTGCCTCGATCATGTAGGGTAGTTCACGAGGTCTAATCCATGAAGAACAAAGAGGGAAGGAGTACATCACATAGCTACTGATCATGGACCCATGGTCCAAGGTAGACTACTCATGGATTATCCGGGAAGCGTCCACGGTGGAGGGCAAGCTCCCGGAGGTCAATCCTCCCTCCTAGGGTGACGGGAATAGGTCTGCTGGCGCTCCCGATCTTGGAAGCGCAGCGGCTACGGAACAGAGGCGAGATCGCGAAAAAGGGTTCTGTCCTCGGAACAATCTCGCCACGGAGAATAAATAGGGGAAGGGGAGCAGCCTGGGGGGCCACCGGGTGTCCAGGCGCCCCCCTGGCGCAGCCAAGCCCTAGGTCGTGCCACAGGGCGCCTGGACCCCTGGTGGTGGCCCTCTGGCCCCACCCAGGTGATTCCGGAAGGTTCTTCTGTGTTGATTTTTTTATCTGATTTCCCAGAATTTTTTGAGCACTTTTAATATGTGGGAAACCTGAAATAGAAAACAGCAGAAAACGAGAACTGGCACTGTGGTGCACCGAGTTAATAAGTTAGTCCAAATATGATCAAAATTGTATGAAAGTGTATCTAGATCATAGCAATATCACACAAAACATGCATAGAGCAAGCAGAAATTATAGATACGTTTGGGACGTATCAACACACAACAGATAACTTTGCTCCCAATGACTACAGAGGGGTTGTCAATCCCTCTGGCCTTGTTGCTAACAAAGGATTAAACACAAGGGTAGATAGTAGTTATAATTTCAACGAAAAGTAAAAGCGATAAATAAGGTGGAGGTGTGAACAATGGCGATGATATGGACCGGGGTCCCATGATGTTCACTAGTGATGTCTCTCTCCCAAAAGATGATAAAACAGCTAAGCTGGTGATGGCACTGAAGTAGTGCTCCTCGTTGGCTACTCCAAGTGGAAGGTTGAGATGTAGCTAGCATTAAATTTCCCTCAGTGAAAATACCAAGGTTATCGAACCGGCAGACTCCGAAGGCTGCAAGTAGGTGTCAACGGCGACAGAAATTAAGTTGCCGAATGAGATATGTTGACGTGGACCTTCACACGCAACAAGTAACTTTGCTCCCCACGAGTTCAGAGAGGTTTTCAATCTCTCCGTCCTTGTTGTTTACAAAGGATCAAACGCAGGGGTAGATAGTAGTGCTAATTGCAAAGAAAAGTAAAGCGTTAAAATAAAGTGGAGGTGTGAACAGTGGTGGTAATATGGACCGGGGTCCAATAATGTTCACTAGTGATGTCTCTCTTCCAAAAGATGATAAAACAACTAAGTTGGGTGAACAAATTACAGCTAGGCAATTGACAGAATTATAAACGCACCGCAATGCTAATTATCCTACTTGAAATTAAGAGGCTCAAAAGTATGGGAAGTACGCCAAGACAAGTAGACCGAAATCCATCTGCATCTACTCACTAATCATCCATCTTGAGATATCTAGCCAGAACATCTAGCTGGTATTAAGTTGCGAGCCCCACCCAAAGTGTCAACTCAAAGCAATAGACAATTGCATTAACAATCTATGCGTAAGGTAAACAATCCTGGCAACCGCGGTTACAAGCACCGTTGTTTTCTCCCTGGTGGCAACAGCACATCCCCTAGTCTCATGTTTCTGTCACTCAAGCTAGACATCGGGGGGCATGAAAACACAATCATGCATAGTGCTCCCTCTTGGAGTTACTATCTACTACTTGGCCAAAGCAATAAAAAGTAACGGAGAACATGCAAGAATTACTCAAGAACAAAATATAAAAGGTAAACCAAATATATAACTCATCACGATCTGAACATAATCTCATAATCCATCAGATCCCATCAAACACGACATAGCAACATCGGGAAAATTACATAGGTGCCTTGATCATGTAGGGTATCTCACAAGGACTAAAAATTAAAGAACAAGATTGGAGAGAAGACATCACATAGCTACTGGTCATGGACCCATGGTCCAAGGGGGACTACTCACGACACATCCGAGAAGCGTCCATGGTGATGGATAAGCTCCCAGTGGTCCTTCTTCCCTCCGGCAGAGTGCCGGGAAGGAATCTTCTGGTGCTCCTAATCTTGGAATCGCGGCGATGGCGGAACAGAGAGGTATTTCGCATTGCAGGGTTCTCCTCGAGGGTTTCTGGGAAGAAGAGGTAATATAGGCCAAAGGGGGCAGCCAGGGGCCACCAGGGCTCCCATGCGCCCTGGTGCCGCGGCCAGGGGTGGGGCCGGGCCACCTAGCCGCCTGGGCGTCAGGTGGGCCCCCCTAGCCCTCCTTCGGGTTTTCGGAAGCTTCCGTTCTACTTATTTTTTTCTGATTTTTTCGGAATTTTTGGAGCGCTTTTAATTGGGGTAAAATCATTGCAACTAAAATACATCAGCAAACAGAAACTAGCACTGGGTGCACTGAGTTAGTAGGTTAGTCCAAATATGTGTAAAATGATATAAAACTGTAGCAAAACATGTAGCAATGTCACATAAAAGTGCATGGAACAAGCAGAAATTATAGATACGTTTGGGACGTATCAACATCCTCAAGCTTAATTCCTGCTCGTGCTCGAGTAGGTAAATGATAACACAGATAATTTCTATGGTAAGATGCTAACACACATATAAGAACTTCAAAGTAAAGCAAGTAAGATGTGCAATTCAAGTCAAGCTAATAACAAGGAAGAGTCTTATTATTGACACTAGCAAAGCATGAACATAAAGGTGCAAGATCTCTCGCTGTCCGTGATTCGAATGTCTCCAAATGGTGTTTGCGTGCAAGCAATGGGAGATGGGATTAGAGAATAAAAATATATATAAAGTTTAATTGAGAACTCAATCTACTAAAGTTTCACACTTGGTCTCCTTCGGAATCTTATTTTGACTCATCCCCAGACCACTAGTCAGGTACAAGTCAAACTGATCCTCTCCGTTTCGACTTTGAGCACTCATGCAATGGATGAGCGCGAGCAAGATACGTTAGAACTTAGGATGGCAAAGAGAGAAATGATGGGGAAGGAAGACATAAAGGTGTGAAAGGCTCACATCAATGAGGACAATCATAGGCGAGAGAAAGCCAAATGATAGATATGATATGAGGAGTAGGGATTTCCATGCAACGAATGCACATATGATTTAAGGTAAGCTCTCTAATGGAACTAGTGGGGGTGAATCCAACTTTCTTGCTCATGAAGACCTAGAGCTCATTTGAGGAGGCTCGTCCTTGGAATATGCAAGCCAAGTCCTATAGTGTAAGGGTCCCCACATAGTTATGCATGAGTGATAATCTCTATGGAGTACAAGTATAACAATGGAGTACAAGTGTGGATCTATCAAAAGGAATAGTAGTGTTTCCCCTTCTCTCTTTTTATTTCTTTTTCTCATTTTTTCTATTTTTTGTATTTTTGTGGCCTCATTGGCTCTTTCTATTTATCTCTCATTTGTCCTCTTTGCGATCTTTTAATTTGTCCTCTTTGGGATCTTTTCCTCACTTAAGGGCAACACTATATTTTAGAAGAATATAGAAGTTCTTCACACTTTACAAAAAGTACTCAACATAAAGAAAGATGAAAACTATCATGATGAATGCAAATGTATGCCTCTGCCAGTGTAGCAGGATATGAAATGATACTAGCGCGTCATGTAGCAATAATAAGGGAAAATCCCAACTATCATGCGGCTCATCGATCAAGCAAAATCATGTATGACATGAAGATCAAGTCATGATATGGTGGATGTTGCATGGAAATGTATCTCGGAAAGGCTATGGAAATGCCTTGATAGGTAGGTATGTGTGACGCCCCCAAAATCAATCCGTGTACAGTAATCATACACGCAGGGTACAAGGTTGAGATTAGGGTGCCACAGTGAGAATATCACAGCACAACACTAAACACAAAAGGATAAACCAATATGTTACAATAAAGGGGGTCGCGCAGACCCGAATACAAAGTTATACAAGCCATAATATCTGAGTACAGACATAGTTAGTCAAGTTTTGCCTTAAGAAGGCTAGCACAAATAACATCAGAGATACAGATCGAAAAGGCAAGGCCTCCTGCCTGGGAGCCTCCGAAACTACTCCTGGTCCTGGTCAGCGGGGGTCTCGACGTAGTAGTATCCGCCTCTGGGGTAATCCTGCTCCTGGGCTCCAACGTCGACTGCGGCGGCCGATCAGGCAAAACATAAAGGGGGAAATAAAACAAAGGTGAGTATCTACTAAGCATTATGCATTTGTCTCAACGGAAAGGGGAGGTTGTATATAGTGGACTGCAAGATAGAAATCAGAATAAGGGTAAGAAGCTAGGCCTATCGAAGACTAGCATCTTCTGACGATTTCTTGCATCATGAGAAGAGAAACAGTCAACAGTTTATATAAAGAATAAAGTAACAATGAAGCAGAAGTTGTTGCAACATTGTATAATAGTAAGTTGTAATGATTAATAATAATAATGCCTCCGAGTTCCCCTCCTCGACTTCCCTGCGAGGAATAAAACCCGGAACCATACAGTTTAATAGTAGTAGTTTGTAGTGGTAAGATCCAGCTTCAGCATAAAGCGTCCTGTTACTATGGACACGGCTATTCGGATAGATTAAACTCCTTGTAGGGGTGCACTACTGTTCAGCCTGCACGCTCAGATCTCCAGGGTGGCGTGAACCTTGTTAGGGAACGCCCCACCGAGGCTATCCGACACATCGCAGCCCATCCTAGGCTCAGCAGAGAGGCCATCCGTCGGACTATATCCTATGCGCCAAGGGATCTAGGTCCCTCACCCTTGCACGCTCCTGCATGGTACGAGTCTGGCCGGTGAATCAAAAGAAAATCCAAAAACACCTGCTGCAGCAAATAAGACAACACGGCTTCCTGGCGATCAGGCCGCGGTACTGCTGACGTCTGAAGAGCTTTCGGACGAACTACGACGCGGAGGGCCCACACCATAATCCCACGTGTAGGTAGTGCATACAGACCAACGGGTCTCTCAAGTCATCCGCCGAACCATTTAGCACTTTAATATTATCTCGCAGACAATCGTTATCGCTGTCTGACTAACAACACAACAGACAACGAACAGCAACAAGGCCCACCGGTAACGTCGGGGCCTGCCCTGTCGTCCCGTCAAAGCGCGCGGTTACCGACAAGGTGAACCGTCTCCTTACCTTGTTGCTCTTGGTAGAGCTCAACTTTTTCGTGGTTTGGTAACTCTCGCGAGATACGAGCAGGGGCCAAGCACGCCAGGAATGTCGGTCGTACCCTCCCTGTCGTTCCCGACGAATACCGCTCTCGGGCACCGTTGGGTCGCCCGACTTCTTACCTTAAGGAAAACCGTGCTCAGGTACCTAGAGCGGCTATACAGAGTCATCAACGAGTGGAGTCCAAGGATTACTCCTTGATAGCTCACACTTGAAGGTGGCTCGACAGAGCCGAGCTAGGGGGCCTTAGGCGGTGTCTGCATTGTACCGTACCTGTGCAGTTGGTAATATATTGTATCCGCGTCACTCCCCTGAGTGGTCACGGCCCGCTATCTAATCCTAGCTAACAATGCGCAGGGCTCACTACTGAATAATGCATATAGATATAGCAGGCAGCATAGGATAAGAAAGGTACCTCAAGGGGCGACAAAAGCAGGCTATGCAATTGAATAGGATTGTAACGTAGCAGCAGCAGTTACAATGCCTAGTGCAAGTAAGTTCGGAAAAGGTAGGCGATATCTGGGGAAGAGAATGGCGCTGCTTGCCTGGAAGCTCGACGGTAGGGGCAGGGTCGTTGACGAAGTAGTCGTACCCGACAGCGGTGTAGTCGACGACGGCAGTGGGGTCTACCGGAGAATAAGGGGGATAAACACAGTAAATACAAAGCAATCATAGCAAACAAATACAGGGCATGACGTATGCAAAGTTAATGGTATTCTAACGCGGTGCAATGCACGTTGCTCGGAGCAGGAATTCATCCGGGGATGAACTACCGGCTCCGGGTGATTATAGGACAGGGCGACCGGAGGGGGAAGGTATCATGCCGGAGGTGTCTTGGACATCCGACAAAGACAAGTGGGGTGTATCCGTGCTAGTTGAACCATTCCGGACAACTTTCGTGTTCGGAATAAATTCATCCAGCAGGTTTTTACCGGCACCGGGATTATCGACAGACAGCCCGGAGGGGGGAATGTCGATGATCGGTATGTTAGGGGGTGGGTAGACATACGGATAGTGAATCCGTATTCGTTATATTTTTCTGATCAATTTTCATGTATAAAATTTTTGAATCTGACTTGCGGTTTAAAAGATATTGATTTTTGAAGTTTAAATCATTTTAAATCATTTTCTGGATTTATTTTATTTAATAAATAAACATTATCCACAACAGTGGAATTGACTGGTCAAACCTCAGCCTCACATTGCTAATAAATCAATTAATTAAATTTAATAACAGTGGGGTCCCACATGTAAGTCTAACAAGGTTAAATTAAATCAGTTAATTAATTAACTTACAGGTGGGACCAATGTGTCATTGACATAGTGGTTAGTTAATCATTTTAATTAAGTTAAAGGGCCAAGAGCCCACATGTCATACTCACAGAGGGGGTTAATCTCTAACAGTTTTTATTAGCTCTAATATAAATGGCATTGGGCCCACTGTCATACACATGGGGGTAGTTTAACAAGGGGTGGCTTAGGCTTAACAGAATCATTAGCGCTAATTAAAACAAGCGGGTCCCGCGTGTCATTTGCACAGCACACTGGAGGTTAGCCCAGCCGGGCACGCCGTCGACCACAGCAGCGCCATGGTCGGCGACCTCGCGCACGCTAGGGGGGCGATTTGGACGCGGCTAGGGGCGTTGGGGAGCTGGTGACCATGCGCATCGATACGTGCAAAACCCGCGAGCTGAGGCAACCTGTGGCCACGACGGCGAGCTTAGCCGCGGCGGCCAGAGCATGGTGTGGCGGGGGAACATCAATCGGAGCGCGAATTCGAATGCGTTGGGAGGGGAAATGACCGACTGCTCACCCTGGAGGTGCAAGAGGGCCCGTTGGAAATCTTAGCAGCGCAGACCGGCCGGAATTTGAGGTGGAACACCGGTGGCCGTGGCCAGAGAAGATGACCCGGGCGGCGAGCTGGCAGCGTCCCGTCTCCAATTGACGGCGCAGGGAGACGAGGAAGTCCACGGCGGAGCTCCTGGGCAAGACGGTCGGGCCGGGGGTGGCCGGTGGCCGCGTCGGCTGCGGTGGCGTGGCCACGGACGCGCTCGGGTTCACGCGGGAGGGGAGGGAAAGAGGGGAGGGGCAGCGAGATCTGCGAGGGGGTGGGGGCTAGGGTTTCCACCTGGCGTGGGGTGGCCTCGGGGGACTTATCCCCGCCGGCTAACCGCCGATGGGCACCACGGCATCCCCCGTACGGCAGGAAGAAGAAGGGGGCGCGGCGGGCTTGGGGTGGGCCGGCCCAGTGGAGATGGGAGGGGGCTGGCTGGTGTGGGCCTCACCCCCAACCGTAGGTTAGTTTCTTTTTATTTATTTATTTGTTTTCTTTTACTTATTTTTCTATCCTGTTTTAAATTGTTTTAATGGCTTTGGCATTATTGCTAAGCATGAAACATGATCCAATAATATTGTTGCAAATTACTAAGATGCCACAAAAAGTTTTGGTAATAAATAAAATCATTGGATTATTTTTGTTTATTTTAAAAGGACTTTTTGTGCTGTTATGCCACTGTTAATAATTGTTTGAATTTCTCAGTGGCATGATATATACCCAAAGTTGGTTTAGAATGGTCCAATGAATATTTGTGATTTAACAAAATTGGTTTCATAATTTTTGGACAACGTTTTATTTCCACTTATTTTTAATATTCATCCAAAGGAATTTTGGGTTTGTTTGAATTCAGAGATGAACAAGGCAGGATCAAAGGTGATTAGAGGCTTGGTAATCACAGATAATTATATTAACAAAAGTTTTACAGATGCCTGACCCTGAGGGTGACGGGGATCAACCCCGGAAAATCCCATGGTTAGGGACCCTGGGTTAGTCATGAGAGGCACAGGTTGGACGATAGCTCGTCGGCAAACAGGAAGGCTCGCTCCTGCTCGATATTATTGATTGGGGAGATGTGATTACAGTGGAAGCCAAGGCTGGAGCGCTCAAGGCTATGGTTACAGGTGAGATTGGATGTCTTAGGCGTCACCCCTCCTAGCCCTTATATACCGGGCTACGTCTCGGGGAGTCCCTCTACGTGTACAAGTATGCTTCCCTCACCCTAGCTTGCTCCGTACGGCAGGTCTGCGCACCTTCCTTGCGAGTCGCAGGCTCCTACGTCAGTACCAACTAGCGGGCTGAGGTCGTATCTTCATGGGCCTTCTCCTTCATGGACACCAGGTAGGCTCATGCGTAGGAGTCGTGGGGTCACCCCCTCGTCAGTAGCCCCCGAGTGCCTGGGGGACTCAAAGAGTCGCGCAGGGACTCGAGTACATTCATTTGTCGTTCATTGGTATGCACGGTTCATCCGCGGGTCACTGGCAGTCTGTTGGCCATGACAAAAACCTGTTTCGAGGGATGCTAAGCTGAAAGGGCCCAAGGAGTCGACGGGTCGAGCCTTGGTGAATTGCACTAGGGAAAATACCATAGTAGCCCAATCAAACCCACGTCCCTCGACGTGAGCTTGGAACACTGGTGTCGAGCAAAAGTTCGGCCGCTTTAGGTCTTACGGTGTTCATTTGCCGCCAGTAATGTGTGTAGCCTAAGGCGCGTCCGCCCGGCTTTTCTATCATGCTCTGCGCATGGGAAAGGTTGGGAGTGAAATCGCTCTTCGGTAAGTCCCAGCCTATCACAACCCCAAGTTAGGTATGTGCTAGGATCAGAGGTACCTTGCATTCATGCAAAAAATTGAAATTTCAATTCAAAATGGGGAAAAGAAAAGCCCTGAGAAATTAAATCAAATGGCCAGATAAAAATCTTTTTCCAAAAATCATTTGAGTATTTGGAAAATTCCTATAAATGATGCTGATCATTTTAAAAATGATTTGGAGTCAAACCCTTGCTCTTGGATTTTTCAAATATTCAAACAGAGGCTTGGAAATTAAATAAATACCCTATTTGATTTAAAATTCAAATGTTTTGAATTTTAAAAGGTGTCAAACTTTATAAGTGGCTAGTCTAACTTAAGATGAGGCCATATAAAAAGTTTCAACACTTTTAAAAATGCCTAGCTATTTTTTTTAGCCTGGCCAACAAATTACAGAAAAGAAAAATAAAAACAGAAAGAGAGAAGACCTTACCTCACGCCTGGGCGAGGCCCAACTCCCTTGGCCCAGTCTAGCCCACCTGGACTCCTCCCTTGTCTTCTACCTCCCCGCGCCCCTAAGGTGCTCGGTGGAAAGCCACCGACGCCACCGACGACGCTGAGCCGCTTCCAGAGCCTCCCCCTCCTCCTAAGCGTGCCAAGGAGACGCCCAAAGCCCCGCAGCACTTCTCCCCCTCTCCCTGCTTCCTCTACCTCTCTCCCTCGTTGATTTCCTCTCTATCCCGAGCCTGCCGGAGAGCACCGCCGCCGCTCAGTCGTGTCCAGAAGCCCCCTCCGTCCACACCGCCATGTCCAACGTCCTCCCCTCCTTCGACTTCGTCGCCCGGTACCGTTGATTCGAGCCGGGAGCCTTCGAAGACGACGCGGGCCTCGAGTCTTCACCGCCGGCCGCCACAGCTCCGGCGCCAAATTGAGCTCCCTCCGCTCTTTCTCCGGCTTCCCCTAGCTCACCATTGCATCCATTGTGTGCCGCTCGTCGTTTTCCCTCTCTCTGCACCCCTCCCCGTTCTCTCTATCGCCGGTCGCCATGAACAGAGCCACATCCTGCCGCCGAGCTCGATGCCGGCGAGGCCTGAAGCCTCCCCTTGATGCCCCAGTGGCACCAGAGGACGCGGACGAGCGAGAGGACCCTCCCTATGCTCTCCGTTGTCCTCCCCGTGGCCAAAACACCACTCTGGCGAGACGCCGCCGTCCTCTGGGTCGCCGTCGTCATGTCGCCGGCGGGTCCATTTTGGTTAGGACTAAACCCACGCCCTAATCAGCCACCCAGCCACTGACAGTGGGACCCACAACCCCCCCCCCTAACCCTCTGTTTAACTTAATTAAAACGGGATTAACCCCACAAAGGCAGACAGGTGGGTCCCAGCAGTCAGCCCCCCCCCCTGATGTCACCATGACATCATGCTGACGCAGTAAAGGTTTTAAATTAATTTAATAAATCAGAGAAATTCCAGAAAATGCAATAAACTTTGGAAATTCATAGAAAATTTATATTAACTCCAAATAGGACAAATAATATATGAAAAATGATCAGGAGAAAATTATCTTTCCAAATATGCAACTTTCAACTATGTTTGAGTTGATTTTAAAATGGGACCAGTAGCATATGTCATTTGGTTTATTTGAAATTAATTCAAATTCAAATCAAATGTTTTTGCAACTTGGACCATGGAATTATACTACCATTAAACCACACATCAGAGGCATATCATACACATTTGAAGAAGGTTCAAAATGATCAAACAATGTCACATGTAACTTGGTTAAGTTTGAAATCAAATTGGAGTTTGAATTTGCAATTCAATTTGCAATATACTCCATTTAAATGGAATTGCTTCACACATCAAAGCATATACATCAAGTTTCAAACTTCCATCATGTGATTGTGCATTGTATTTACTTTGCTACTTTGCTTGTTGTTTGTCGAGTAGAGGTGGAACCGGAGCAGGAGGCTGCCCCCTTCGTTGAAGACCCAGAACCCGAACCTCGTCAGCAAGGCAAGCAAACCCCCATTGATCATGTCGATAAAATCCCACTTCCCTCTCATGTCTCGCTTATGCATTTTTTAGGATGATCACCATGATAACGTTTCTACCGCATAGTTGAACCCATATCCTTTGCATGACCTATCATCTTGTCACAGTAGTAAGCAAACCACAATCCTAGCAGATGTAGGAGTTGGTTGATATCATGTGACCCCTGCAACTGTTACTGCTTATTGCATGCTTAGTGGTACAATGAGGTTGCTTATGATGTGAGTCGGGATGATGATAAACATGGTGTTGATGAAAGTGAAATGTGTTGGTGAATCTACCCTAATACAAGGTGAACGATGAGAGGCTGTGTAGGAGTACACAGTGGGTTGTCTCGTTGAACACCGCCTTAAGCCCGAGTTCTTGTGTGGTGATCCAAGAAGAAGAGTACAACAACACATTGGGCTCACTGACCCCTCTCGACCTAGTACCTCACCCCGTTCGAAACCCAGAAGTCGCAGTAGTTCGGAGTTCTGGTAGGGCTGTGGCACGGTCTGCGAAGTGGATGAACGGCTTTTCAAGACCGGCTTGGGACCCTGCACACATCGTTTGAGGCTGTACTGGAACCTCGGCCAGAGTTCCATACGGATCCCCCTCAGATAGGCGACTCTCTGGACTAGAACGGAGCTGTGGGCGAATTGTCGTGGCAACATCCTCGCCGGTACCCGCTTGAAGGGTCCCACTCCCAGGCGTTAACTGATGAGTGTGTGTGTGTAGCGGTACACCCCTGCAGGGTTAACAAAACTATTCAAATAGCCGCGTCCGCGGTTAAGGACTGCTTGGAGAGCTGTGCTCGATTATTAGACAACTTGAACTGGATACTTCTAAAACTCGCAAGATAAGCGTGAGTGCTATGGTGTGCTTCTCGTGGGGAAGTCGAGGAAGTAACCATAGTGGTGTAATTGGTTGAAGAGATGTAGTGGACTCGTGTACGCTTCTTACCTCAAGTCTGGTACTCGTAGTTCAGGATTAGCCAAGTCAAAGCTGGCACTTCTGCAAGTGAAACCCCACCTCCCTTTACCTTGATACATGTGCATGAGTAGTATAGCTCCTATGTAAGTCTTGCTGAGTACGATTTTGTACTCACGTTTGCTTAATCTATGTTTTAGATGAACCCACCGACTCCCGATGGTGACTTCTACCTGAAGTCCGAAGAATGAAGACTCAGACCAAGACCAAGCTAGTGTAGTCCCAGTCAGACGGCTGGTTCCCTTGTGGAGGGCTTGTTTTTAGATAAGGGTTCTCTAAGCCATTTGTTAAACTTGTCTGTACTCAGACCTACTTGCTTCCGCTTGTCTGTTGTAATGTTGGATCACATGCTTGTGATCTCTGTGTGCACTCTGTAAGAGTTATTAATAAAGATGTATACTTTGTAGAGAATTGCAATGATACCTACTGTTCATACAAGGCATGTGTGTTGCGTGTATGTTTATAACATGCATGTCTTTGTATGGGTTTTCGAGACCTTAGTTGTGATCTGGCTGGCGGTCTTTTATACACCAAGTGGCCCTTAGATGTGCGCAGCTTGGGGCATCGCGATGCGATTGTTCGAGACTCTGTCTCGTGCACACTTTGATGTATGATCGAGCCCGCCCTAGACCCCGACTAAGTGATCGGGCTGGAGTAAGTCTATGTAAGGGTTATAATACAATCGATAGTATGGTTGAGGCGACTTGTCTATGAGTATGGGAGTTCATCACCCATATCATTTAGACTTGTGATCGGATGATGAGGACCCATTTCAGTTGATCATCCGTCCTGGATGGAATGCCCCTCACGTTCGATGCTTCCGAGAACGTTCTGTGCCTGGCCTTGTCTGCTGAGACAAGTGGGTACGGTTCTCGGCTCTCCATATGATTGTGTTGTAGCGAGGCTTGCATACGCTAACCCCGGGTCCCAACAGACTTGGTATCAGAGCAGGACTGCTTGTAGGACTAGTAGCCTTGGCCGAAGTCGAGTCTAGCCTTCTATAGTTATTTAGTTACTATGGGTATATAAGGGAACAACGTAAGGCTTCTTTTTCTCCTTACCCTCATCGATCTGAGTTCTGAGTCACCCTTACCTTTTCTACGGGAAGATAGGACTAGGCTCACCTCTGTCTGATTAGAACATCTCGTTGATTGCCTCCTTATAGCCGTAGGATTGTTGTGGTTGTCCAGAGACTCCGTGTTTTGAGTTCCTTGAGGAAGTTCTGTCCAATCTCCTCGAGGTTGTCTTGTTTTCCATCCCGGTGTAGCCGTTATGCTGCCGGATTTGTTCCGTGTTTCTTTGAATCATTGCCTTTGCATTATAGTCTTCTCCTTCTGAAATCATATCCTTTTATCCTTGACTCCATCGTACAACCTGTTCTGATTGTTGATTTTTATCACACAGGATGTCAGGTGGAACTCGTACTGCTGTTCTTCGGAATCGAGACCGTGATCGGAATCGAAATGATGATGAACCTCCAACCCCGCCTTCTGCGGCGGAAATCCTGATGGAAGCTGAGCGGAATAGACGTGATCAAACACGCCTTCTGGAGCTCATCGAGCAGAATACCGCCCACCATCTTAATGTGGTGGTCAGCATTCAGGACTTCATCCTTCTCAAGCCACCGGTATTCCGATGTTCTTCTGAGCCCCTTGAAGCGGATGATTGGCTCCGTTCCATCGAGCGTAAGCTTGATGCTGCACATGTTGCTCCCGATGACCGAGTTGTTTTCGCGGTATACTTCTTGGAATGTGCTGCTCTTCAATGGTGGGAGAACTATGTTGCAATGCAGCCAGATGGTCACGTAGTGACTTGGCAAGAGTTCTGTGTTGCCTTTCGAGGGTACCACATTCTGGATGAGTTGATGGAGCGCAAGAAGGAAGAGTTCTGCAATCTGA
This sequence comes from Bromus sterilis, assembly GCA_950022295.1. Lineage (NCBI taxonomy): Eukaryota > Viridiplantae > Streptophyta > Magnoliopsida > Poales > Poaceae > Bromus > Bromus sterilis. The sequence goes on along the minus strand of OX465596.1, from coordinate 335,309,953 downwards.
ATCAAGGAGAGATGTCCATTCATGAGTATGTGAGGGAATTCAACCGTCTTGCTCGTTATGCCCAAGATGATATCACCACCGATGCCAGAAAGCAGGCAAGGTTCCGCAAGGGACTTAGCCCCATCCTTCGTCATGATCTCAACCTCATCGAATTTTCCACCTTTGAGGATTTAGTCAACAGATCCTTCAGAGCTGAGCAGGGCAATGAAGTTTTCGAGAAGTCTCGCAAGCATGCTCTTGAGCTTGCCCCTTCTTCCAGTTCACGCCCTCAGAAGCGTATGATCTGGATTCCTAACAGTTTGATCCACCAAAACAACCCACCGAGGCCATCACTTGTGCCGCCTCGTCCACCAGCTCCACCAAACAACCCAGATCCCCGCACTATCTTTGGAACCTGCTTTAGATGTGGCCAGCCTGGTCACTATTCTCGTGAGTTCCCCGTCAGTCAGAATGCTCCACCCCATGCCAAAAGAAACCCCACTGTTCGTGCCAAACCACCCCCGAAGGTTTCCACTGCCAAGTCATCCACCTTAGAAAATCTTGGACGTGTGAACCAAATCTCAGCTGAGGAAACTGATAGTACTTCTGAAGTCATTCTTGGTACGCTCCCAGTCAATTTTGTTCCCACTTCTGTCCTTTTCGATCCAGGAGCATCTCACTCATTCATGTTGGAAAGTTATGCACTTCGACATGATGTATCCTTTGAAGAAATGTTCACCCCTATGATCATTCAAACTCCTGGTTCCAAGTGGCAAACTAATAGAGTAAGCCATGGTAATCAAATTGCAATTGAGGGTTTGGTATTCCTTGCTTCACTCATAGCCCTCAAGTCTTCAGACATTGATGTCATCCTTGGTATGGATTGGTTATCAAGACAACATGCTTTTCTTGATTGTAAAGCCAAGTCAGTTAGACTTACACACCCTTTAGGCCAGACAATAGTTTACTCCTCACCAAGAACAAGAACCCAGGTGCATTCTTTGAATGTGCTTCCCCTTCCCGACCTTGAAGATGTTCCGATGGTTCGTGACTTCCTGGATGTCTTTCCTGAAGAGCTGCCGGGAATGCCACCCGACAGATGTGTAGAATTCATAGTGGATCTTGCCCCAGGAACCGCACCAATTTCTAGACGCCCATACAAAATGGCCCCACGTGAGTTAGCTGAGCTTAAAACCCAACTCGAGGCTTTGTTGGAAAAAGGCTTCATCCGCCCTAGCTCATCGCCATGGGGTTGCCCCGTTCTGTTCGTAACGAAGAAAGATGGAACAGAAAGGATGTGCGTAGACTATCGCCCGCTAAATCTAGCGACGATAAAGAACAAGTATCCACTGCCCAGGATCAATGATCTTTACGATCAACTTGCTGGATCCTCTGTCTTCTCCAAGATGGATTTGAGATTAGGTTATCATCAAATCAAAATCCGAAACGAGGACATTCCCAAAACGGCTTTTACTACTCGTTATGGTCTTTACGAGTACACCGTCATGTCCTTTGGTTTAACCAATGCCCCCGCCACTTTCTCACGCATGATGAATTCGATCTTCATGGAGTATTTGGACCAGTTCGTCGTGGTTTACCTCGATGACATCCTTATATACTCGAAGAACAAAGAAGAACATGCCGAACACCTAAGGCTAGTATTGATGAAACTTAGAGAGCATCGCCTGTATGCTAAATTCTCCAAGTGTGAATTTTGGCTACCAGAAGTGACCTACTTAGGCCACGTGATTTCTGCAAAAGGCATTGCTGTCAATCCCGAGAGAGTTCAGGCCGTCCTTGACTGGACTCCACCTGAATCGGTTAAGCAAGTTAGGAGTTTTCTTGGCCTAGCCAGCTATTGTCGTCGCTTCGTCGAGAACTTTTCTAAAGTTGCAAAGCCTCTGACTGAAATCCTCAAGAAAGATAAGAAATTCCTATGGACTTCCAAGTGCGAGGAAAGCTTTCAAGAGCTAAAAAGAAGATTGACTTCTGCACCCGTACTTGCACCTCCAGACACGAAAAAGGATTTCGAGATCTATTGTGATGCCTCACGACAAGGGTTAGGATACATACTTCTGCAAGATCGACATGTGGTAGCTTATGCTTCACGCCAGTTGCGTCCACATGAAGAGAACTATCCTACCCATGATCTTGAACTCGTTGTCGTAGTTCATGCCCTAACAACTTGGCGACATTACCTCCTTGGTAATCGTTGTGAGATTTATTCTGACCACCAAAGCCTCAAATACATTTTCACCCAGCCAGATCTTAATCTCAGGCAAAGACGCTGGATTGAGTTGATAAAAGATTACGACATAGTAATTTCTTACACCCCAGGAAAAGCCAATGTCATGGCTGATGCACTAAGTCGTAAGTCGTACTGTAACAACCTCATGTTACAGCAGTATCAACCACTTCTTCATGAGTAATTTCGAAAACTTAATCTCGAGATTGTTCCTCGTGGATCTCTTTTCAACTTGGTGGCGAAACCAACCCTTGAGGATCAAATCATAGTTGCCCAAAGACGTGCACGAGGTGTACGCCGGATCAAGGAGAACATTGCTAGAGGAGTTGCTAAATGTTTCTCCACAAATAGTAAAGGAACGGTATTCTTTGGAAATCGTTTGGTAGTACCTAAGAATAGGGAACTAAGGCAACTCATCCTCAAAGAAGCCCATGACACACCCCTCTCGATTCATCCCGGTAGCACAAAAATGTACCGAGATCTACGCCAGAGATTTTGGTGGACTAGGATGAAGAGAGACATTGCTCAATTTGTTGCTGAATGTGATGTTTGTCGTCGCATTAAGGCAGAACATCAAAGACCTGCTGGTACACTTCAACCTTTGCCTATTCCAGAGTGGAAATGGGACAAAGTCGGTATATACTTCATCACCGGCTTTCCAAAAACCCAGAAAGGAAATGATGCCATCTTCGTGGTCATTGACCGACTTTCCAAAGTTGCTCACTTCCTTCCCGTTCGCGAGTCCATAACTGCTAGCCAGTTGGCGGACTTGTATGTCTCTAGAATTGTGTCTCTTCACGGTGTTCCTTTGGAAATCAATTCTGATCGTGGTAGCCTTTTCACCTCTAGATTTTGGGGAAGCTTCCAACGTGCTATGGGAACTCATCTCTCCTTTAGTACAGCTTTCCACCCTCAGTCTAGCGGTCAAGTTGAAAGGGTTAACCAAATTCTTGAAGACATGCTCACAGCTTGTGTTATATCTTTCGGAAAGAATTGGGAGAAGTCTCTTCCATTTGCCGAGTTTGCTTATAACAATAGTTTTCAATCTAGTCTGAACATGGCTCCTTTTGAACTCCTATATGGACGACGATGTCGAACACCTTTAAACTGGTCAGAAACCGGTGAAAGACAATTCTTTGGACCGGACATGATCAAGGAAGCGGAAGAGCAAGTTCGCATTGTTCGTGATCGTTAGAAAGCCGCACAGTCTCGTCAGAAAAGCTACTATGATCGTCATCATAGAAAGGAAAGCTACAATCTGGATGAGAATGCTTACCTCCGGGTTACTCCTCTGAAGGGTACCCAACGATTCGGTATCAAAGGGAAGTTGGCCCCACGTTACATCGGACCTTTCCGCATTCTTGCTAAACGTGGAGAAGTTGCCTACCAACTTGAACTACCCCCGCACCTTTCCCGAGTACATGATGTATTCCATGTGTCACAACTCAGGCGTTGCTTCAAGGACCCCATCCGCGAAGTCGACCATGAAACGCTTGATCTACAAGATGACCTTTCTTATCGAGAATTCCCTGTTCGTGTTCTTGATTCAGCAGAGCGTGTCACTCGCCGAAAGAAGATCAAGTTTCTGAAAGTTCAGTGGTCACACCACTCTGAGAAAGAAGCCACGTGGGAAAGAGAAGACCGTCTCCATGCCGAGTACCCCTCCTTCCTCCCGCAGACTTCTGAATCTCGGGACGAGATTCTTTTGAGTGGGGGCGAGTTGTCACAACCCCAAGTTAGGTATGTGCTAGGATCATAGGTACCTTGCATTCATGCAAAAATTTCAAATTGCAATTCAAAATGGGGAAAAGAAAATCCCTGAGAAATTAAATCAAATGGCCAGATAAAAATCTTTTTCCAAAAATCATTTGAGTATTTGGAAAATTCCTATAAATGATGCTGATCATTTTAAAAATGATTTGGAGTCAAACCCTTGCTCTTGGATTTTTCAAATATTCAGACAGAGGCTTGGAAATTAAATAAATACCCTATTTGATTTAAAATTCAAATGTTATGAATTTTAAAAGGTGCCAAACTTTATAAGTGGCTAGTCTAACTTAAGATGAGGCCATATAAAAAGTTTCAACACTTTTAAAAATGCCTAGCTATTTTTTTTAGCCTGGACAACAAATTACTGAAAAGAAAAATAAAAACAGAAAGAGAGAAGACCTTACCTCACGCCTGGGCGAGGCCCAACTCCCTTGGCCCAGTCCAGCCCACCTGGACTCCTCCCTTGTCTTCTACCTCCCCGCGCCCCTAAGGTGCTCGGTGGAAAGCCACCGACGCCACCGACGACGCTGAGCCGCTTCCAGAGCCTCCCCCTCCTCCTAAGCGTGCCACGGAGACGCCCAGAGCCCCGCAGCACTTCTCCCCCTCTCCCTGCTTCCTCTACCTCTCTCCCTCGTTGATTTCCTCTCTATCCCGAGCCCGCCGGAGAGCACCGCCGCCGCTCAGTCGTGTCCAGAAGCCCCCTCCGTCCACACCGCCATGTCCAACGTCCTCCCCTCCTTCGACTTCGTCGCCCGGTACCGTTGATTCGAGCCGGGAGCCTTCGAAGACGACGCGGGCCTCGAGTCTTCACCGCCGGCCGCCACAGCTCCGGCGCCAAATTGAGCTCCCTCCGCTCTTTCTCCGGCTTCCCCAAGCTCACCACTGCATCCATTGTGTGCCGCTCGTCGTTTTCCCTCTCTCTGCACCCCTCCCCGTTCTCTCTATCGCCGGTCGCCATGAACAGAGCCACATCCTGCCGCCGAGCTCGATGCCGGCGAGGCCTGAAGCCTCCCCTTGATGCCCCAGTGGCACCAGAGGACGCGGACGAGCGAGAGGACCCTCCCTATGCTCTCCGTTGTCCTCCCCGTGGCCAAAACACCACTCCGGCGAGACGCCGCCGTCCTCTGGGTCGCCGTCGTCATGTCGCCGGCGGGTCCATTTTGGTTAGGACTAAACCCACGCCCTAATCAGCCACCCAGCCACTGACAGTGGGACCCACAACCCCCCCCTAACCCTCTGTTTAACTTAATTAAAACGGGATTAACCCCACAAAGGCAGACAGGTGGGTCCCAGCAGTCAGCCCCCCCCCCCTGATGTCACCATGACATCATGCTGACGCAGTAAAGGTTTTAAATTAATTTAATAAATCAGAGAAATTCCAGAAAATGCAATAAACTTTGGAAATTCATAGAAAATTTATATTAACTCCAAATAGGACAAATAATATATGAAAAATGATCAGGAGAAAATTATCTTTCCAAATATGCAACTTTCAACTATGTTTGAGTTGATTTTAAAATGGGACCAGTAGCATATGTCATTTGGTTTATTTGAAATTAATTCAAATTCAAATCAAATGTTTTTGCAACTTGGACCATGGAATTATACTACCATTAAACCACACATCAGAGGCATATCATACACATTTGAAGAAGGTTCAAAATGATCAAACAATGTCACATGTAACTTGGTTAAGTTTGAAATCAAATTGGAGTTTGAATTTGCAATTCAATTTGCAATATACTCCATTTAAATGGAATTGCTTCACACATCAAAGCATATACATCAAGTTTCAACCTTCCATCATGTGATTGTGCATTGTATTTACTTTGCTACTTTGCTTGTTGTTTGTCGAGTAGAGGTGGAACCGGAGCAGGAGGCTGCCCCCTTCGTTGAAGACCCAGAACCCGAACCTCGTCAGCAAGGCAAGCAAACCCCCATTGATCATGTCGATAAAATCCCACTTCCCTCTCATGTCTCGCTTATGCATTTTTTAGGATGATCACCATGATAACGTTTCTACCGCATAGTTGAACCCATATCCTTTGCATGACCTATCATCTTGTCACAGTAGTAAGCAAACCACAATCCTAGCAGATGTAGGAGTTGGTTGATATCATGTGACCCCTGCAACTGTTACTGCTTATTGCATGCTTAGTGGTACAATGAGGTTGCTTATGATGTGAGTCGGGATGATGATAAACATGGTGTTGATGAAAGTGAAATGTGTTGGTGAATCTACCCTAATACAAGGTGAACGATGAGAGGCTGTGTAGGAGTACACAGTGGGTTGTCTCGTTGAACACCGCCTTACGCCCGAGTTCTTGTGTGGTGATCCAAGAAGAAGAGTACAACCACCCATTGGGCTGACTGACCCCTCTCGACCTAGTACCTCACCCCGTTCGAAACCCAGAAGTCGCAGTAGTTCGGAGTTCTGGTAGGGCTGTGGCACGGTCTGCGAAGTGGATGAACGGCTTTTCAAGACCGGCTTGGGACCCTGCACACATCGTTTGAGGCTGTACTGGAACCTCGGCCGGACTTCCATACGGATCCCCCTCAGATAGGCGACTCTCTGGACTAGAACGGAGCTGTGGGCGAAGTGTCATGGCAACATCCTCGCCGGTACCCGCTTGAAGGGTCCCACTCCCAGGCGGTAACTGATGAGTGTGTGTGTGTAGCGGTACACCCCTGCAGGGTTAACAAAACTATTCGAATAGCCACGTCCGCGGTTAAGGACTGCTTGGAGAGTTGTGCTCGATTATTAGACAACTTGAACTGGATACTTCTAAAACTCGCAAGATAAGCGTGAGTGCTATGGTGTGCTTCTCGTGGGGAAGTCGAGGAAGTAACCATAGTGGTGTAATTGGTTGAAGAGATGTAGTGGACTCGTGTACGCTTCTTACCTCAAGTCTGGTACTCGTAGTTCAGGATTAGCCAAGTCAAAGCTGGCACTTCTGCAAGTGAAACCCCACCTCCCTTTACCTTGATACATGTGCATGAGTAGTATAGCTCCTATGTAAGTCTTGCTGAGTACGACTTTGTACTCACGTTTTCTTAATCTATGTTTTAGATGAACCCACCGACTCCCGATGGTGACTTCTACCTGAAGTCCGAAGAATGAAGACTCAGACCAAGACCAAGCTATTGTAGTCGCAGTCAGACGACTGGTTCCCTCGTGGAGGGCTTGTTTTTAGATAAGGCTTCTCTAAGCCATTTGTTAAACTTGTCTGTACTCAGACCTACTTGCTTCCGCTTGTCTGTTGTAATGTTGGATCACATGCTTGTGATCTCTGTGTGCACTCTGTAAGAGTTATTAATAAAGATGTATACTTTGTAGAGAATTGCAATGATACCTACTGTTCATACAAGGCATGTGTGATGCGTGTATGTTTATAACATGCATGTCTTTGTATGGGTTTTCGAGACCTTAGTTGTGATCTGGCTGGCGGTCTTTTATACACCAAGTGGCCCTTAGATGTGCGCAGCTTGGGGCATCACGATGCGATTGTTCGAGACTCTGTCTCGTGCACACTTTGATGTATGATCGAGCCCGCCCTAGACCCCGACTAAGTGATCGGGCTGGAGTAAGTCTATGTAAGGGTTATAATACAATCGATAGTATGGTTGAGGCGACTTGTCTATGAGTATGGGAGTTCATCACCCATATCATTTAGACTTGTGAGCGGATGATGAGGACCCATTTCAGTTGGTCATCCGGCCTGGATGGGATGCCCCTCACGTTCGATGCTTCCGAGAACGTTATGTGCTTGGCCTTGTCTGCTGAGACAAGTGGGTACGGTTCTCCGCTCTCCATATGATTGTGTTGTAGCGAGGCTTGCATACGCTAACCCCGGGTCCCGACACAGCCCGGCCGTACTTCGCAGCGGGGTCTTACCTACACGCTAATATTGCGTGGCATCTGGGCACAGTGTATCGTGTTCCAGGAATGTGTGTTTTTGAGGCGCGGAGCCTTATAGCATTGCACCCGCTTGGAACAAAACATCAAGCGATCTGTTCACTTATTCACCCGAGGAGCTTTGTTTCGAGTGCTCAGTCGGGGGTTTATTCGCGAGTAATCACTCGAATGCCGTTTCGGCTCTTCAGGTGAGGGAGCACCCGAGACTCTTAGCGCCGTATGGTCTTGGCGAATGTTTGTTCGTCTTACGTCGAGTTGAGGAAGCACCCGAGACTCTCATAAGTGTGAGTGTTCACTCGAGCACGTGGCTGACCTTTAGGTGAGGGAGCACCCGGGACTCTTATGATGTACGCTCCCGATGGGAGTTAGATGTTTTACTTCCTTGGGGAAAAGATCTGAAAGATGGAATATCAGAGCCTTGGTGTCTGTTTGGTTTTTCTTTGCTGCTTGTCAGCGGTAGTGATGCCTCTGTTTGATGGCTGTCAGTGATGCTCTGCCATTGAACCGTCACATCTTCTGGACCGGTCATAATAATGGCCGATGTGGCGTGCGGCAGGCGCCGGTTGAGTTTCCCATACGCACGTTGGAAACGCGTGCGAATTGACGCGTCTTGCGTACAGTGCGTCCCGTGGGAAGGCATCTTCGTCTTGGATTCCGAGACGGCTTGGGACGTTTGGTCTTTGAGTTAATTATTGCTGTCGTCTTGGCTTCTCTGTCCTTTGAAGATTATTGATCTATAAATAGGCATTTCTTTTCCACGCCTCTATCCAACTCGCTGTTGTGCCTCTTCCTTCATCTCTTCTTCTGCTCATGGTTCCCAGGCGAGGTGTTGGCCGTGGCCGTGTTCGTCGTAGCCGTGGTGGCCGCCATGGTACGGCGCCAGTGCCTTCCTCCTCTCCCTTGGAGGAGGGATTCTGGCGCTATGATTTTATTTTGCGTGTTCGTGGCCAAAGTGCCAATCGCATCCTTCTTCCCTCTTCTTTTTCTGCCATTGTCTCTGAACGTGGCTTGGATGGCTTGCTTCTGCACCTTCAAGGGAGCTGTCGATCTCCTTCTTATGTTGACTTGGAGGTTGATAGCTCTCGCTTGATTTTTCTTGGCTCTGGTTGGAGTTTGTTTGCTCGGCGGTTGAATTTTCGAGATGGCGATATGCTCAGCTGTCGCTTTGATGGTGAAAGCACTGTCACTTTCCGCGCATTCGATCCGAGTGGCAATAGCATGAATCCGCATGGGAAGGAGTCGAGCAGCGACAGCTCCATTAAGTCAAGGAGTCCTTCACTTGCGTCTTCAACTGCTTCTTCCTCCGGGGACTCTTCTGGTGGGGATGGTGAGCCGTCTTCAACTGCTTCCTCCTCTTCCTCTGAAGAAGACCTCGATGTCAAGCCACCGGTTAAACGAGCGCGGCAGGCGACCTTGTAGAACTGGAGGCGGCGGCGTCATCTTTGCCGGCAGTTTGGGCGGAGCTGGAGAAGAAGCTAGAGGAGCAGGAGAAGAACCTGGTGGAGCAGCGTCCCCAATGGCTCCCCAAATAAGTCAAGCTTCACCTTTTGTTATGTCATTGGCATCATGAGCCTGCTTCTTCCACTCCTACTTTGTCTGTGATGATGCTCTTGTACTAGAGTCGACTACCCCTCATGGGCACACATGTAGAAGTCATAATTCCTTGGGTGATTTCCTCTTGTAACAGGAGCTTCCTTCTATCCAAATGTAGTTGATATCCATGATGTAAACTGTTCTTTATCCTTTGTAATGGAATTTATATTTGAGCCTTTATGCCACCGAAAACTGTGTCTTGACCATCAGGAGCTGTCTTCGAATCCTTTTGGAACTGAGAGTTATGTTCGAGTCTTTTGCTGCTGGGAACTGTCTTCGGGTCCATCCTATATTTGGTACTGTAGGTTCTATCGGGTGCGCGACAGCGCTCCCGATGGGAGTAGCCCCCAAGGCTACGCTTGAGTCGAAGGGTCAGGCGTAGGCTAATTTTTTTTTCCTTTGTTGTCTTTTATCGGGTGCGCGGCAGCGCTCCCGATGGGAGTAGCCCCCAATTCTTTAGGTGATCGTTGGCGATCGGGTAGAGACTAAATGAGCTTGTGCTTCCTCCAAAGTCTCTTCAAAAGTGCTTGGATGTCATGGGAGTGTTGGTGGTCGTCTCTCGGGTGGGATTTGTACTCGAGACCCCGAGTGCTTCATGAAGAAGATCACGTAGGCGATAGTGTTGCTCAGGGGGATTTTATTCTTAAGCCCCCGAGTGCTTTGATTAAGATCGCGTAGGCGATAGCCAGTGGCGGCTCTAGGAATAGCTGGCTGGGTATTCACCTCAAAATTTTTTTACTCTAAGTGCAATATATGAACCAAATAGTATGACAATTGCAATATCTGAAACTAAATAGTGCGGCTATTGCAATATATGACCAAAATAGTATGCCATAATGACAATAGAATTTTTTGAATATGCCAAACCATAATACTTATAAAAAACATGGATACAAAAGTACATTTTGATTGATATGATAAAAGAGACGCTCTTTTCCACTTTTATTTGTAATGTCAAACTTATGTTTTTTTTGTTGACATAGCCCCATCTCAATATATCTCCTTCTTACTCTATCTTGGTCATTGACAACATACGCTGAGATGGGAATCCGCTTCCCAGGATCGGGTTCATGCGCATCCAAATCTGCTTTCATCGGTTCATCATCTTCATCAATAGATTCATCATCTTCTACATGAGGTGTTGAGGTTTCTCCTCTACTCTCTGGTTCTTTTCATACCACCAATTGCAAATTGCTATCATTCCTCTCAAGATGAACAGGAGAAATACAAGTACTAGATGCAGCTGCTGCCTGATTCGGTGTGGATGATTCATCTCTTTTCTTTGCCTTTGAAGCCTTTTCGCACATTGTAAATATGCTATTGCCAACAATCTTATTCTTATTTATCTACAGTTCAAGAAAATAAAGAAACAGAAAAATTAAAACTTGCATCTAGTCTATTATAAAAATAAATCTAGAAATTGGAGGCATTGGAATCAGGCTGATTGAAATTGGAGGAGAACTGAAGGAGGGGACGAACTGCTGCTGCTCAGGGACGAATTGGAGGAGGGGCCGACGACAGCGGGGCCGGCGGGGCTGGGGCGCCGCCGTTGCGTGGGTGAAAAGGGGGGTGGGGGCGCCGGCGGGCCGGCACCGGCTGGTCCGTTGCCTGCTGCTCCGCCTCCGGGCTGCTGCATCGCCGGACACCGAACACGGCGGATCTGGGACTGGGAGTCGGGAGATGAGGAAAGACGAGAGGGAGACTGGAGACTGGGATAGGGGTGGGCGGGCGATAGACAGACGACTCGACCGCGTCTGGCTGCTCGCCTCGCGTGGGCGCTGGGCGACTCGGCAAGTCCGAAGAGGGGCGAATGGGCGTGCCGCGTGCGTACGAGGAGAGGGCGAGAGGCGCGTGCGTACGAGGAATCGAGGAGAGGGCGAGAGGCGCTGGTACGATCGAGTCAAACTGTGAATATGTATATATAAAAAAATTTTGCACCAAAATCTTGGGTATTCCTGTGAATACAGGGGCATACCCCTGGCGCCGCCTCTGGCGATAGCGTTGCTCGGTGGGGATTTTGCTTCTCAAGCCCTCGAGTGCTTCGATTAAGATCGCGTAGGCGATAAAGTTGCTCGAGGGGGAGTTTTGCTCTTAAGCCCCCGAGTGCTTCGATTAAGATCGCGTAGGCGATAGAGTTGCTCGGGGGGGGGGGGAGTTTTGCTCTTAAGCGCCCGAGTGCTTCGATTAAGATTGCGTAGGAGATAGAGTTGCTCGGGGGTGGGGGGGAGTTTTGCTCTTAAGCCCCCGAGTGCTTCATGAAGAAGATCGCGTAGGCGATAGAGTTGCTCGGGGGGAGTTTTGCTCTTAAGCCCCCGAGTTCTTCAACTAAGATCGTGTAGGCGATAGAGTTTCTCGGGGGGAGTTTCCTCTTAAGCCCCCGAGTGCTTTGAGATGGCAGTATTTGGGCAACATTTATTTTATTGCGGTCAAGCGATTTACATGAGTTGCCAGTCATGTCCGACCGATAGGGGCTATGGATAGAACAGTCGCAAGTTTGATACGTTCCATGGGTTGCCCACGTCCTCGTCTGTCTTTGGGTTCTTCAGCCTGTAGGCGCCGCCTCCGATGACTTCTGAGATTATGAATGGTCCTTCCCATTGGGGGCAAGTTTGTGGACCTTCTCTTGTATTAGTCGTAGGACTAGGTCACCTTTGTTGAAGGTTCTAGTGCGTAGTCGACTGCTTTGGTAGGTACGTAGTTTGTCTTGGTACCCTTCTGATTTTGTCAGGGCTGTGTCTCTTGCTTCGTCAGCCGTATCTTTGTCGTCTTGTAGTGCTTGTTCTGCTTCTTCTTCCTCGTATCCGGTGACCCGGGGTGCTCCGAACTTGAGGTCATGCGGTAGGACTTCCTCTGCCCCGTACACCATGAAGAAAGGTGTGTATTGGGTTGCAGTGTTTGGTGTGGTTCGTATGCTCCACAAGATCGCAGGGAGTTCTTCTTGTTGGGAATGTGCCCTAGAGGCAAATAAAATATGTTTTATCGAGCATATTCCATTAGTTCATAATACGTTTGATACTATGCTATAACTGTATTAAGCGGAAACATTAATACAGGTGTGGTATACAAACAACCAGGTCCCTAGTCAACCCTAGTATACTAGTCCATTGGGCGATTGATGATCAAGGTTTCCTGATCATGAGACAATGGCGTCTGTTGACAATGGAGTCATATCATTTGATAATGATATGATGGACATACACCCACCAGAAGTGTTGCGATGTGATCAAGTCACATAGTTCGACATTGCGATAACTATAACGTAGTGACCAGATCCTTTGACCGTAATGATCATACGTAATTTTCATCTATGAGGAGACTTTGATTTGTATCCCACCGCCTGACAGAAATATGCTGGCTATAACGGTGCACTTTGGGTATTCCGAAATAGATGGTTGATGAGTATGCAAATAGATCAAAGCGGGATTTGTCCATCCGTGTGACGGATAGGTACTCTGGGCCCACTCGGTGATGTTACATCATAAAGTTTGCAAACGTGTGACCAGGTCACGGAGTTGTAATATCACGGGAACGAGTAAACTTGTTTGTTGAGAACGAGGACGAACTAGGTATATTGGATACCGATGATCAAACCTCGGACAAGCAAAGTACCATAGGACAAAGGGAACAGGCACACGGTTAACGGATCCAACAGCGATTGAAGTTCATTCGATGGAAGCGCAGGGGCTATCAAGGATTGTAACCAGGTCCAATTGATTAGTCATTGATCAATGAGAATTGTCTAGATCATGTCTACTATTTCCCGGACCGTAGGGTGTTACACTTAAGGGTACTCGACGCAGTAAGGATTGATTCGGGATCACCGGAGAAATTGGAGAGAACACCGGAATTGTTCCGATGAAGGCCGGAAGTTGTTCCGGGTATTTTGAAAGGTTCAAAATATATTTAATAATGTTTAATATATGTTTTATTATTTAATTATCTGAATTAAATATTAAAATGTATTTAAATATAATTAAAAATGGAAGAAAATGCATATGGGCCTCATAGGGCCCATTAGGGGGAGAGGGAGTCCTCCCCCATGGGCCATGGCGCCATGAGGGGGCCCACCCCCCTAGGGCTGCGCCAAAACCCCCTCCCTTGGGATTAGTCCCACCCCGGAAGTGGAGGGGGGGTGGCACCCCTCCTTGGCCTATATAAGGAGGGGTAGGGTGCCCTTTTTTCTTCATACAAATTGATTTGAGACAAGTTTCTCTCATCTCTCTCTCCCTCCTTTATCCTTCCTCGAGTGGACTCCCCTTGTTTGGAGTCTACACTTGGTTGGGGATTTCTCCACTATACGCACGCCGTCGTGCTGCTGGAATCGGGATCCGAATCCATCTTCTTTCCGCTTCTCTACTGGTTCGGAGCCCGGAGGGACGTCGGGTATACTGTATGTCTATAATCCCGCGAGGCACTACACTTGTGGTGCTACTTCATCGTCGTGCTCGTATCGCGAGGTCTTCATCAGCAACGTTCCGACGGGGACGTAATCCCGTCATCGGTCTACAAGGATCGGGTGGCTACAGGAGTCATCTTGGATCTGCGCGGCATCGGGGATTGCCGGTAAGACTACACCAGCCCCGTTCATGCGGGAACGTTTCCCTCTTAACGGACTACATACTGGTATGTGATCTATTTCTGTCCGTTACTTGCATCGCCATAGCATAGGTCTTGGGTATGGGTCTCGTAGGTTATGAAAAATTTGTGTTTTCTGCCCCGAACCCCAACAGTGGTATCAGAGCAAGGCTATGCGTAGATGTATTGTACGGATAGAACACATCTAGTATGTGGGCATCAATTCTCCAATTGTTTCCCTCTCACGTGTACTCATTTAGCGTTGCGGCAATGTTTGATGAAGCGGCCCCCGACCGACCTTACGCGTTTACGCGAGACTGGTTCCACGCTTGACATATGGCTTGTACCATATAAAGTGGCTGGCGGGTGTCTGTCTCTCTGCATTAGCGATGCGAAGATGTTTTCAACGGAGGGCCCCGACAGGGGTGTAATAGAGACAATTGTGGATTGGTGTTGTGGCTTGTTTTCGCAGGATAGAAAGCGGTTCTTTTCTCGAAACCCCTAGCAGCCACGTAAAACTTGCAAAAGATAAAGTAGAAAGGCGTTTTCAACTTTAATTTGCATGTCGGGGGGAATCATAGCATGTATGATTTATACTGTTGCATCCTGTTTTGCTAATATGTTAGATATACGACGGTATCATAATAGGATGATCCCTCACGAAAACCAACATAGTGTCCTTACCCTAGTGAGCACCACCTGGAAAGTTCTACATTATGGAGGCACCACGTGTCACACGTGTGTCAAACATTTTTTTCGTTCACATGAGGTGGGTGTAGCAAGCCTGGCATATGTATATGATATGGCCTTGCATGACACAGCAACAAATCACATAGGGTGTGGTGGCGAGCCTGGCATATGTATATGATATGGCCTCGGGACACAAGAGACCAAAAGGTCGATCATGAGTCACATGGATGATGTGATTGGCATGATGGCCTACCTTGAACAACATACTGATGGCCGTGATGATCGGGGGAGGTATGGTGTTCAAGGATCGTGTAATCACTTAGAATAAACTATGAGGGATGTTTGTCTGAGTGGGAGTTCCAGAATTGTTTTTGAAACATGAACTCCATATTATGAACTTAATCTTCATGTCTTAGCAAATATCATTGTAGATAACGTCATACCAATGTTTAGAACTATGGCTCTTTTAGTATGATAGAACTTAAGGTAAATGGGTCTTACTTCATTGATGTGTACCAACACCATTAGAGACATACTCATTAGTAATGACTTGCTAAACATAATACGAAGAACTGCTAGGAGATACACCTGACAACTCCGTAATCAAGGAAGATGATGATGAGTATCGCACTCACCGTCACTTATGAATGACTGTCCAATACACCATAATTCATTCTATGGAATCTGAATTGTGAATGCATGTTAACCAACACGTATGACGTGCTAGGTGAACTTGAAAGCACTTGGTCACAAATCAGAGTAATGGAATATGAGTATATGGACGGGGTTTCTTTCAACTATGGTGAAAGGAACAACCTGCTGAGAAAGTCACTTGGAAAATGTATAAGATACATGGAACACCTTGTGTATAACTTGGACTACTGAATGACTGGTTACTTTGCGATAACTGGGGAGTTGCATCCGCTTCCTCCCAGTTACAAAGACCATGTCTGGACTATGTCATGAAGGAGAATCGTTCACCTGTCATGAGGTCATGGTTAAAGTCAAGAACTTTAAGAGTAGAACCAATGCAGGAATGGTCATTGACGGAGAAGGTATATTTGATATACGAGTTATAAATGTCTTTCCCATGAAACACTAATTGCGGTTGATTAAGTATTCGATGCTTGAACTTACTGCTTGAGAGTGGCTTGGAAGGGATGAGGTGACAATGTGTGCTGACGGCAATCAAGATTGTTGATGGTCGACAACACTCTCCCTCTACATCTATCAATTGATTAATATATGAATAAATTTTATGATCGTTTGAATGAGGACTTTATTAGTGTGTCTTGCATCTCGCGAAGACAATTATTCATATTAGTGAGAAACAAGTCAGTTGTCCGCCTTTTATGAATGATATCTCTTATGGTCACATTACGATTATGAATGAGTTATTCTTATATTGATGATAGTTGTTTGATCATTTATAAGAAATATTGTAATGCCAATAAATATCCAGGCTTAATAATGAAACTACAGTTTAAGTCATGAATGGTATGATGATGTCTTAAGATACTTGATCTCTTGACACATACAAACCATGCCTTTTAGGTGAGATGGCTAAAACCTCGCATTTTGGTAAAACAGAGTGTGTAATGATTGTTGAATATCATACATTGTGATGTATCGTATGTCAGCATGTGGTGAATTTCATTATTTCGAGAACTCCGTATGTGGACTTAGATGAATATGTGTATTCACTAATGAAGCATGAGTCTGAAATAATTTGATATGATCAAAAGGGATTTCAGAGTAAAGATGGATATTAAATTAACAAGAAAGACAAGTCTCTGCGATTTGATCAAAGTGACAAATGTTTTGAGTTAGTCTTGGGCATACAGACTTGTGAAAATTGTTTCACAAATTGCAATGTCTTGAGACACTTCAATATGGTTGACGTGCCTGAACATTGTAATCATATTCTATCGAATAGTGTATGGTCTAAAGTTATCTCTTACCAAGTTACATTATTAATGTTTAGAGTTATTAATTTAATATGCAAACACTCACTTCAGCATAGGGAACCATCTGAGTTCGTGGAAACCAACACTATATATGGCATGGTGTGTTGTGGTTTCTAGGAAGCTTGATTTATGTAAGATAAATTATCTTTGTAGTGTATCCTTAGACAACTATGGATGCATCTTCCACAACTAGAACCAAAAGGAGCCAAACTTGTATTGCTATGTTTGGTGTTTGTCAAGAATTGCTCTTGATAAATGTGGTAATGCAAGAAAAGTGAAAGTTCAACCAAGGTAATTGACCTTGCCTCCAAATGTTAGAGTAGTGCAACGGAATATGTTCTGGAAGCAAAGCTCTACAATAAGAGGAGAAACTAATGATAATGATCATGATCTTCTGATGGAAACTTTTACTGAGAAAAGTAGGATTCAGGAATAAATATTTGCCCCTGGTGCAAAATTATATTCATGATTCACTTGTCATGTTAATGGAACAAGACATTCCTACGAACTACAAAGAAGCGAGGGTGGACCTAAGTACGAGATATGACTACGAGTCATGAAATCCTATGTTGAGTTACCTTTAAGATTGCTTGAATCTTATCAAGTAAGGAGGTTACTTGATATTCACAATAACTTCAGAGTTATGAGGAATAAATGTGAACATCAAATGGACGTCAAGATTGGTTTGTCACAAAGATTGTTTCTGAAAAATTCAATGGGTTGACTACAATGTGTAGCAATGCTTGAGTCAAAGGGATATTCACTACGATTGATCCAGGATTGTTATCAATACCGTGACTTCCTCAAATCCTGTATTTGAAGAAGTGTTGTAATTGGTACAACAAGAAGGATTTGGAAAAACATATGGATACTAGTGTCTCGTAAACTGAATTCTCATTTTGATGGATGATCAAAGGATTTTGGACTTAACCAAAATATCGAGGAAACATGCATTTGCATGAAACTGAGTGGGAGCTGAATAGTTTCCTGAAACTTAATATGTAGACAACATATTTTGAGTGGGAGCTATGGGAGTATTATCCTAGACTTATATGTAAATGACATATTTGAGTAGGAGCCATGTGGTTAGTATCCTGACCTTAATATGTGTCTGACATATCTAAGTGGGAGCCATGTGGATGTTATCCTTGTCTTATATGTGCCCGACATATTTGAGTGGGAGCAATATGAGTGTTATCCTATAACTTAATATGTGCATGACATATTTGAGTGGGAGCATGATAACATTCTCATATATGGATAACATATTATGAATGGTGTAGTTGGTGTTAATGATTATTTGAATCTTTCATAAATGAAGATGAATAAGTATTAAGCATTGAAGATCTATTAAGATAGATATGTGTTTAATAACATTGAGTCGCAATACTTTCCTGGATAAGATTCTGAAGGAGTTCAGAATGGGACAAGTCAAGAAGTGGTCCTTACTTGTATATCCAAGAGAAGTGTTGAGTTAATCTCAGTACAAGAACAATGGTTAATGGTTAATGAAAGAAATGGATGTGTTGGATCCTCTATGCCTTTGTCATAGGTTCTTTCATATAAAAACCAGAGTTATGTACTCGACGTAATGTGACCCAAGTTCTTAGTAGTAAGAACATGTTGTGATATGATTTATGAGTAAATCATTGAACAAAGAGTTAAGTTTATCCTTCAGTGTCTGAAGAGAACTGAGGATACATCTCAAATTTGTAAAGGATAGTGGACTTGACCATAAATGTTATGCTGGTTCAAGTTTTGACACTAACCTAGAAAATTGAGATATCATACTAATGAATGTCTAAGTTGAAAGAAACTTGGTTAGACATCAAAGTTGCATACAATGCACTAAGGATTGAATCTACATTGATGTGGCTGCTTTAGATGTAGCAGGAGTTATATTATGGCTTAAGAAGTTCGACTTCTGATTGAGTGAGTTTCAAGTGTGCATGACTATGGGAAAGTCCGTGTGACCCACCGGATGTCATTGCTATCACACAGCAAACGAAGTCTCACTTCACCGCCAAATATATATACCTCATCATTATAGTGGATAATGAAGGAAGGTCAAATTAGGTGACATTAAGATTTGAAAAAGGACATACGGTTCTGAATGGTATCCAGACCGTTGATACAACCTCTTCCACGAGCAAGCATGATCAATAAGGAGTTATGATCCAGAGAAAATGCAACTAGATTATTTGTACTCTAGTGCAAGTGGGAGACTATTGGGAATGTGCCCTAGAGGCAAATAAAATATGTTTTATCGAGCATATTCCATTAGTTCATAATACGTTTGATACTATGCTATAACTGTATTAAGCGGAAACTTTAATACAGGTGTGGTATACAAACAACCAGGTCCCTAGTCAACCCTAGTATACTAGTCCATTGGGCAATTGATGATCAAGGATTCCTGATCATGAGACAATGGCGTCTGTTGACAATTGAGTCATCTCATTTGATAATGATATGATGGACATACACCCACTAGAAGTGTTGCGATTTGATCAACTCACATAGTTCGACATTGCGATAACTATAACGTAGTGACCAGATCCTTTGACCGTAATGATCATACGTAATTGTCATCTATGAGGAGACTTTGATTTGTATCCCACCGCCTGACTGAAATATGCTGGCTAAAACGGTGCACTTTGGGTATTCCGAAATAGATGGTTGATGAGTATGCAAATAGATCAAAGCGGGATTTTTCCATCCGTGTGACAGATAGGTACTCTGGGCCCACTCGGTGATGTTACATCATAAAGTTTGCAAACGTGTGACTAGGTCACGGAGTTGTAATATCACGGGAACGAGTAAACTTGTTTGTTGAGAACGAGTACGAACTAGGTATATTGGATACCGATGATCAAACCTCGGACAAGCAAAGTACCATAGGACAAAGGGAACAGGCACACGGTTAACGGATCCAACAGCGATTGAAGTTCATTCGATGGAAGCGCAGGGGCTATCAAGGATTGTAGCCAGGTCCAATTGATTAGTCATTGATCAATGAGAATTGTCTCGATCATGTCTGCTGTTTCCCGGACCATAGGGTGTTACACTTAAGGGTACTCGATGCAGTAAGGATTGATTCGGGATGACCGAAGAAATTGGAGAGAACACCGGAATTGTTCCGATGAAGGCCGGAAGTTGTTCCGTGTATTTTGAAAGGTTAAAAATATATTTAATAATGTTTAATATATGTTTTATTATTTAATTATCTGAATTAAATATTAAAATGTATTTAAATATAATTAAAAATGGAAGAAAAGGCATATGGGCCTCACAGGGCCCATTAGGGGGAGAGGGAGTCCTCCCCCATGGGCCATGGCACCATGAGGGGGCCCACCCCCCTAGGGCTGCGCCAAAACCCCCTCCCTTGGGATTAGTCCCACCCCGGAAGTGGAGGGGGGGTGGCACCCCTCCTTGGCCTATATAAGGAGGGGTAGGGTGCCCTTTTTTCTTCATACAAATTGATTTGAGACAAGTTTCTCTCATCTCTCTCTCCCTCCTTTCTCCTTCCTCGAGTGGACTCCCCTTGTTTGGAATCTACACTTGGTTGGAGATTTCTCCACTATACGCACGCCGTCGTGCTGCTGGAATCGGGATCCGAATCCATCTTCTTTCCGCTGCTCTACTGGTTCGGAGCCCGGAGGGACGGCGGGTATACTGTATGTGTATAATCCTGCGAGGCACTACACTTGTGGTGCTACTTCATCGTCGTAGTCGTATCGCGAGGTCTTCATCAGCAATGTTCCGACGGGGACGTAATCCCGTCATCGGTCTACAAGGATCGGGTGGCTACAGGAGTCATCGTGGATCTGCACGGCATTGGGGATTGCCGGTACGACTACACCAACCACGTTCATGCGGGAACGTTTCCCGCTTAACGGACTACATACTGGTATGTGATCTATTTCTGTCCATTACTTGCATCGCCATAGCATAGGTCTTGGGTATGGGTCTCGTAGGTTATGAAAAATTTGTGTTTTCTGCCCCGAACCCCAACACTTCTACCCAGTTGCCGGAGGCTTGCTCGAGTGGTGCAAGGAGCCGTTTCTTGATTCCCCCACAGACAAGGCCGTTTGCTTTTTCCACCTGGCCGTTAGACTGTGGGTGAGCGGTTGATGCATAATTGATTTTGATGCCCAGTTCTTCGCATAAGTTCTGAAATTCTGCGGCCGTGAAGTTCGTGCCGTTGTCTGTGATGATGTTGTCTGGCACTCTGAATCTGAAGATGATTGACTTGATGAAGTTGACAGCCGTGAGAGTTGTAGAGCTGGTGATGGGCACTACTTTGATCCATTTGGTGAACTTGTCGACTGCGACGAGCAGGTGTGTCCTTCCGCCCTTTGATGATTTCTTTAGTGGTCCCACCATGTCAAGTCCCCAGATGGTGAACGGCCAGGATAGTGGTATGGTCTTGAGCTCTGATGCGGGAGCGTGTGGCCTGCTGGCGAATTTTTGACAGGCGACGCAACGTCGCACGATTTCCACTGCGTTTTTCATGGCTGTGGGCCAGTAGAACCCAGCTCGGAATGCTTTGGACACGAGCACTCAACTGCTCGCGTGGTGCCCGCAGGTGCCTTCGTGGATTTCGAGCAATAGGGCTTTGTCGTATTCTTCGTCAATGCACCTTTGGAGTATCTGGGTGATGCTGCGTTTATATAGTTGTCTGTTGATCACCGTGAATGCCTTGGATCGTCGGCTGATGCGTCGTGCTTCGGCCACGTCTTGTGGTAGCGTGCCTTCGATTAGGAATCGGAGGAACGGTTTTGTCCAGACAGGTCCTTCGAACTCTGTCGGGGCTGTGCTGTCGGAGGTGCTGGTGCTTGTGCCTTCTGATAGGGTTGCTGATGCCACCTGCGCTATTTCTGTTGCGTCTTCGTCGTGCACAACTGCTTCAGGTGTTGCTTCCTGCACCTTGATGGACCTCCGGTTGATGCTTTCGAGAAAAACGCCGGGTGGTACGGGCGCCCTGGTCGAACCGATGTTCGCGAGCTCTTCAGCTTCTGTGTTGTTGTCCCTGGTGATGTAGTTGAGCTCGCAACCATTGAAATTTCCTTCGAGTTCGTTGTAGAGCTTTTGGTAGGCCGCCATGTTGTCGGCTATTGCGTTGCAGTTTCTCATTGTCTTCTGGACGACGAGATTGGAGTCCCCGTAAATTATGAGGCGAGTGGCTCCGCATGTTTTGGCCATGCGCATGCCATGGAGGAGTGCCTCGTATTATGCTTCGTTGTTGGAGGCGTGACTGAAATTGATCTGGAGGACGTATTTCAGCTTTGTTCCTTTGGGGGAGATGAGTACAACTCCTGCCCCATCTCCTTGTTTTCTTTTGGACCCATCGAAGAACATTGACCATGAGCTTGAAAGGTCTGGGGGGGCCTGGTGTTTGGACCTCCGTCCACTCAACCAGGAAGTCTGGGAGTACTTGGGCTTTGATGGTTGTTGTGTGCTTGAACTGCAGGTCTCGTGGGCTGAGCTCGATGTTCCACTCGGTGACTCGCCCAGTTGCTCCAGGGTTGTTGAGTATGTCAGCGAGTGGTGCGCTGCTCACGATTGTGATAGGGTGCTCGTCGAAGTATTGGGACACCTTTCTTGAGGTCATGACGATTGCCAATAGTAGCTTCTGATAGTGCGGGTACCGCTGCTGGGATTTGGTCAGGAGCATGCTGAGGTAGTAGATTGGTCTCTGGATGCTCTGGACCTTGCCTTCTTCTGTGCGTTCGACGACGAGCGATGTGCTTACTACACTGCTGCGTGCTGCCACATAGAGGTATAGCTTCTCTCGTTCCTTGGGTACCGCCAGGATTGGTGGGGTCGAGAGTGTCTTTTTCAGGTCCGCGAATGCTTGGCGGGCTTCCTCTGTCCACTCGAATTTCTCTCCTTTCCTGAGCAGTTGATAGAAAGGCAGCATGCGTTCTCCTAGCCTGCTGATGAAGCGGCTTAGGGCTGCGAGTTTTCCAGTGAGCTGCTGTACTCCTTTGACGTCAGTTGGTTCTTGCATGCGGGTGATGGCTTGGACTTTCTCGGGATTTGCCTCGATTCTGCAGGCAGAGACCATATAGCCAAGCAGCTTTCCCGCCGGTACGCCGAATGCGCACTTCTTTGGGTTGAGTTTGATTCTGTATTTGTTGAGCGCTACGAAGGTTTCGCGCAGGTCGTCGAGTAATGTAGCTGCTTTGTAGGTCTTGATGATGATGACGTCCACGTAGACTTGTACGTTTCTTCCTATTTGCTCCTTTAGGAAGGCCTGCATCATTCGTTGGTAAGTGGCGCCTGCGTTTTTGAGCCCAAAGGGCATGGTCCTGTAGCAGAATACTCCATAGGGAGTGATGAACGATGTGTGCTCTTCGTCTTCTTCCTTCATCCTGATCTGGTTGTATCCTGAGTAAGCGTCAAGAAAGGAGAGTAGATCGCACCCTGCTGTTGAGTCGATTATCTGATCGATTCTAGGCAGGGGCAAGTGATCCTTCGGGCAATGTTTGTTGACTGGTCCGTAGTCGACACACATGCTTCGCACGGTCGTGTCTTTCTTGGGCACCAGCACTGGGTTGGCTATCCAGGTGGCTTTCTTCGTTTCTCGGATGAACTGAGCGTCGAGTAACCGGTTGACTTCCTCTCCGATTGCTCTATGCTTGGGCTCCGAGAATCGTCTCAGCGCTTGCTTCACTGGCCTCGTGTTTGGCTTGATGCGTAGGGCGTGTTCCGCGAATTCGCGTGGTATCCCAGGCATGTCGGCTGGGCACCAGGCGAATATTTCCCACTCGTCTCGAAGGAAAACGACGAGAGCCGCCGCCTGATCCTCTGGTAGGTGGGCGTACACGCGGACTGTTTTGTCCGGGTCCGTCGGGTGCACTTGATGAGTGATTGTGTCGCTGTCGATGCTGAAGTCGCGTCCGTACTCCCTGGATTCGCTTCGGCTCGCCAATGGGAAGGTACT
Organism: Bromus sterilis; assembly: GCA_950022295.1. Taxonomy (NCBI): domain Eukaryota; kingdom Viridiplantae; phylum Streptophyta; class Magnoliopsida; order Poales; family Poaceae; genus Bromus; species Bromus sterilis. The sequence continues at coordinate 335,286,269 of OX465596.1, read as the reverse complement.
CTTGTCCGTCATCATGGCTATTTCTCTGAGTTCTTGTTTGGCTCCGAATGTGTCGGAGATTCTGTGGAAGTCACGATCACATTGATCTGATTTGACGAAGCCTCCGTTGATCGTCAGGACTCCTGATTATCCTGGCATCTTGAGCTTGAGGTAGGCGTAGTGTGGGACCACCATGAATTGTGCGAATGCTGGCCGTCCCAGTATGGCGTGATACTGTGATTGCCAGTCGAGTACCTCGAACTCGAGGACGTGCTTTGCGAAGTTGCATCGGTTGCCAAAGACGACTTCGAGTTCGATGACTCCGAGGGATGTGGCTTCTTCTCCTAGGACTTCCCCGTGAAACTCGGTGCTTGATTTTCTCCATACTGATCGTGGGATCAGCATCTTTTGCAGGGTGCTGGCGAAGATGATGTTCATGCTGCTGCCTCCGTCCATGAAGACCCGATCCATGTCCTATCCTCCGATTTGTGCATCGAGCACTAGGGGTGCATGCCCCGGTCTTGGGACTGCGGGTGGATGGTCGTCCTGTGAGAACGTGATGCTGGTCTCCGTGCCATGCAATTGGTAGACTTCGACTATGTTTATGCTCTCAGCTGTTCTGGCCTGCAGGGTTTGGGCGTCGCGTTGTGCTTGCGGTACCCTCCCTTCTTGGATCATGAGAACCTGTGCTTGAGACGGGATCTGACGTCTTTCCGGGCTGGAGGTCGACGGTTGCTCGGGTCGTTGGTTGCGTCTGTCTTCTTTCTGCTTCTCCTTCTTGAGGTCGTCGGCTAGCTCGTTGAATAGGCAGCAGTCTCTCAGAGTGCGACCTGACCTGACGCGTCCCCAGTCATCCTCGAAGCTGTGGATCGTGCAGGGTCCTGCTAGCTGCTCTTTGGCCGTGAGTTTGCTAGATCTGGCGTGCCTCTTCCTTCTTGAGATTCTGATGATCTGCTCGTGATCCTCCGGGTGTTCGTGGAAGCGAGGATCGGTTTCGATTCCTCGACTCATGTCTTGGTTCTTGATGAGGTTGGCGAATTCATCCGGCCTTCGATCTGGGTCGTAGTTGTAAGTGCATCAAGTGCCCTCCCCTTGAGGTTTTGGAGTTTGATGACAAAACGGTTAAGGGACTGATGTGTTTGTGAGTATACACAGGAGAACAGTCCCTGATGAGGTGTTTAACCACCAATGTCGACCCCCCAAAATGTTGAGGAACATTGAAGAAACAAAGGTTTTCCTGAAGAACGTATTGGCGCAAAATCCTGAGGAAACAGGATCCTGAAGACTTGGAATCCTGAGGAAACAGGATCCTGAAGAAACTGGATCCCGGAGAATTTTGATCCTGAAGAAAGTTGTGCCATACTGAAGACATGTCAAGATGAAGATCAAGCTGAAGCGTAGTCTTTGTTAAGTCTTTTTCTTTCTTGAGTCGTAGGAAAACATCGTACTGTTGGAGGGGTTGAAGAAAACGAGTTCCGAAGTTCTGAGGAAGTGCTCAACTAGGAATCCTGAAGAAAAACCCTGAGGAAATCTCCTGCAGTAGAATTTCAGTCCTCGGGTGTCTGAGACGTTGTTCTTCAGGACACTGAGGTAACTAACTTCGGTTGAGGAGTCTGAAGATCGCCAGTGCGAATCTTCTACAAATCGTGAGGAGAGAGAATACTTTGACCGTGCCACGTGTTGCGTGGTGAGAGGCTAGAACTTGTCTAGCAACGGTCATTTCTGAGGGCATGAGAGTAATTCACTGCATGGGAATTTATGTCCTTTCACCTCGGGTTGCTCCGCGGCTATAAATAGCCACCCCCAGCCCCATTTGTGGGTTGGCTGCTCCGAGAGAAAAATTGACACTTGTCATTTGAGAGCAACCCACCTCTGAGGATACTGAAGAACCTATGTGAGGAAAACCACCAGCCTGAGTAGTTGAGCATTTCTGAGGAAGTCGGTTCGAGTGATCCGAAGCTTTTTACTCTTGAAGACTGTGATCTTACAGCCGGTGTAGAAGTCTTCAGTCTGAGGAAGTCAAGATGCAATTGTGACTTCCCGGAGTGACTAAGTCTGTGAAGGTTTCGGGAGTCTACCTTGAAGACTCACCTGAGTTATTGGACGGAGTCTGAGGACTCTAGTTCAAGGAGAACAAGGTGAAGACTATGTCTTCTGAGTTGAATCTCAGCCTCTCCAACCAGATGTAGAGTTGTCACAGCAACTTGAACTGGTCTACCAAACCAATGTCTTCAATCTCTGGTGCTATCTCTTCAACCTCTTAAGCTTCAGTATTTGATATGTTGACTTCTTATGCTTCAGCTCTCCCTCTGCTCTTTGTCTTCATACTATGCATCTGAAGTACTTCTCCTTATCTGAATTGATTTATTTCTGTTGCATTATGATGAGCTTCCCTAATGATTACATTCTGTGAAGTTTTATTTCTTCATGATTTTGGTTACTTCTTCAGCTTCATGATTGCTTCAGTCCTGAAGAAAACCAAAATCTGGTAGTAGAATTGAAAATCTCCCATTCACCCCCCTCTGGTCGATATATTGCACTTTCAATTGGTATCATAGCAAGGTACTCCCTTGTTCTGTGTGGTTCGGTTTAACCACCTGGAGTTTTAGTTATGTCGACCTCAGGTACAATGAGCGTTGCCTCAAACTGCCCCATCTTCGACGGGATAGACTATCCATACTGGAAGAACAAGATGAGGATGCATCTTGAAGCCATTGACAAGGATCTGTGGGATATTGTTGATCAAGGCATTCCTGAAGCAAATCTGATGACTGCTCCTGAAGTTGTCAAGAAGAACTGGCAGCTTGATGCAAAAGCTCGAAGCATCATTGGTGGTCATCTCAACAAAGCTCAGTTCAACCGTATCAGTGGTCTGGATACTGCAAAGAAGATATGGACAAGACTGTCTAAAGTCAATGAAGGAGTCTCTGCTCAACGAGACTCATGGGTTGATACACTCCGCAGTCTCTTCAACAGGTTCAAGAGGCTGGACAATGAGCATGTGCAACAAACCTTTGACAGACTCACTGACATATCTAATGAACTTCAAGCACTGGGTGCTGCTGATATCACAGATCATGAAGTTGTGAAGAAACTACTGAGGTCACTGGAAGACTCATTTGAGTTCCTATCGCTGAAGATTCAAGAAATGTCGGGACCCGGGGTTAGCGTATGCAAGTACAGTTAATACATAGTCATATGGAGAGCCGAGAACCGCACCCACTTGTCTAAGCAGACAAGGCCAAGCACTGAACATTCTCGGAAAGCATCGTACGTGAGGGGCATCCCATCCAGGCCGGATGATCCACTGAGATGGGTCCTCATCATCCGCACACAAGTCAAATGCTATGGGTGGTGAACTCCCACATTCAAAGACAAGTCGCCTCAACCATACTACCGACTATCTCAAAACTCTTACATAGACTTACTCCAGCCCGATCACTTAGTCGGGGTCTAGGGCGGGCTCGATCATACCACAAAGCGTGCACGAGACGGAGTCTCGAGCAATCGCATCGCGATGCCCCAAGCTGCGCACATCTAAGGGCCACTTGGTGTATGAAAGACCGCCAGCCAGAACACAACTAAGGTCTCGAAAACCCATACAAAGACATGCATCTAATAAACATACACGCAGCACACATGCCTTGTATGAACAGTAGGTACCATTGCAATTCTCTACAAAGTGTACATTTTATTTATAACTCTTATAGAGTACACACAGAGATCACATACATGTGATCCAACATTACAACATAAAGCGGAAGCAAATTATGTCTGAGTACAGACAAGTTTAACAAATTGGCTTAAGAAGCCTTATTCAAACATAAAGCCCTCCACGAGGGAACCAGTCTGCTGACTGGGACTAGACTAGCTTAACTTCAGTCGTCCAGCTCGATGAAGAAGCCACCTTCGGGGTCAGTGGCGTCATCTAAAACATAGATTAAGCAAACGTGAGTACAAAGGCGTACTCAGCAAGACTTACATAGGAGCTATACTACTCATGCACAGGTATCAAGGTAAAGGGAGGTGGGGTTTCACTTGCAGAAATGCCAGCTTTGACTTGGCTAATCCTGAACTACGAGTACCAGACTTTGAGGTAAGAAGCGTACACGAGTCCACTACTTTCTCCAACCAATACACCACTATGGTGCCTTCCTCGACTTCCCCACGAGAAAGCACGCCATAGCACTCACACTTATCTTGGTGTGTTTTAGAAGTATCCGGTTCAAGTTATCTAATAATCAAGCTAAGCTTTCCAAGTAGTCCATAACCGCGGACGCGGCTATTCGAATAGTTTTGATAACCTTGCAAGGGTGTACCGCTACACACACATGACCATCATTTACCGCCTTTGATCTCGACACCATTCAAAGGGTGCCAGCGAGGATGCTCACCACAACTGTTACCTCATAGCCGATCTAGTCCGAGAAAGTCGCCTACTTGGGTTGGTTACCACAATCGTGAACCCGGCCGGTTTACCGAAGTGGACCCAAGCGATGTGTGCGTGGTGCATAAGCCGGTCTCGGGTGAGCCGTTCTCTCACTTAGCATCCAGGCCACAAGCCTACCAGAACTCCGAACTACTGCGACATCTGGACATCGAAAGGGATGAGTTAATAGGTTGAGAGGGGTCAGTGAGCCCAATGTGTGGTTGTACTCTTCATCTTGGATCACCACACAAGAACTCGGACTTAGGGCGGTGTTCAACGAGACAACCCACCGTGTACTCCTACACAGCCTCTCATCGTTCACCTTGTATTAGGGTCGATTCACCAACACTTTTCTACCATCATCAACATGATCATTCCCATCCCGACTCACATCACAGTAACAACATGGTATCATACTAAGCATGCAATAAGCGGTAACATTTGCAGGGGCCACATGATATCAAACAACTCCTACAGTTGCTAGGATTGTGGTTTGCTTACTACTGTGACAAAATGATAGGTCATGCAAAGGAATGGGTTCATCTATGCGGTAGAATCGTAACATGGTGATCATCCTATACAATGCATAAGCGAGACATGAGAGGGAAGTGGGATTTTATCGACATGATCAATGGGGTTTTGCTTGCCTTGCTGACGAGGTTCGGGTTCTGGATCTTCAGCGAAGGGGGTGACCTCTTGCTCCGGTTCCACCTCTACTCGGCAAACAAAGCACGAAGTAGCAATCAATATGAATGCAATGCTCAAGCACATGATGGAATGTAAAAGCTTGAAGTATAATTTTGATGTGTGAGGCAATTCCATTTAAGTGGAATATATTGCATTTAAAATGCAAATTCAAACTCCACATTTGAATTCAACATTAACCAAGTTATATGTGATATAGTTTGATCATTTTGAATCATCTTCAAATGTGTATGATATGCTTCTGATGTGTAAGTGAAATGTAGCATGTTGCCATGGTTCAAGTTGCAAAAATATTTGAATTGAATTTGATTTAATACCATTTAAATCAAATAGCAAATGCTACTGATCACTTTTTAAATTCAACTCAAACAGAGTTGAAAATTGCATATTTGGAAAGATAATTTTCTCCTGATCATTTTTCATATATTATTTGTCCAATTTGGAGTTAATATGAATTTTCTATGAATTTCCAAAGTTTGGGGTATTTTCTGGATTTTCTGGAATTCTTTTAATTCAAATAATCTCTGGAAATTCATTTAAATGATTTACTGCGTCAGGCTGACGTCAAGCTGGCGTCAGGGGGGGGGCTGACAAGGGGGTCCCACCTGTCATTGACTGGGTTAACTTAACCCGTGGGTTAAATTAATCCAGTGGCTTAATTAAGCCACTGGGCCCACTAGTCAGTGACCCAGGGGTCACTAATTAGGTGATTAACCGGGGGGTTAAGGGCTGACTCGCCGGCGGCTTGACGCCGGCGACTGGACCACGGCGGTGCTGCACGGGGAGGACGATTCCGGCCACGGGAGGGGAAACGGAGGGCACCAACTTGCTCCTGGAGGTCTCCCGCGTCTTCTGGAGGCATCGGGGGTTCGCGGGGTGCTCGGAATCGACGACGGCGACGACTCCGGCGGCAACAGAACCACGGCGAAGTCGTAGACGACGCTACCGTGCACGGATCGGGCTGAATTCACTCGCGTTCGAAATCTATCATGCTCAGGAGCCAAACGCACGCGCTGGCTGAGTCGAAGGGGCACAGGGGCGACCTCGAGCTCATCCATGGCGGCGAAGTGCCTCAGCATCCATGGCGGATCCGGCTAGAGCGAGTAAAGGAGGGGGAAAGGTGAGGGTTTTCGTTCGCAAGCTCACCCTGAAACTGTCTGGAGTGGTGGCTTGCTCGGGGAGGCGCGGGAGTTGCCGGAATTCGAACTCGATCCACGGCGGCCGGCGATGAAGACGATGAAGCTAGCGAGCTCGGGGAGGCGTCCGGCTCCGATTCCTTCTGCAGTTCGATGAAGACGACGACGGCGAAGCGATTGGACACCTTGGCTTGACTCCTTGACGTCGATGGCCACGAGTTCTTGCGACGGCGAGCGGCGGCGCTCTCGGGTGGAGGAAGAAATCGGCGAAGGAGGAGGAAGGAGTCGCGCTGGAGGGAAGGAATGGATCAGGACGGGAGAGAGGCGTCTCCAGGCGCGAGAAGGGGCCACGGGGAGGCCTGGAAGCTCTCGGCGGCGACGTGGCGTCCACGGCTGGCTCGGTGGCATTCCACCGAGAAGCTTGGAGGCGCGGGGTGGGGAAGAAGACTCCCCTGCCCCTGGTGGGCCGGCTGGGCTGGGTGGGCCGTCTTCGCCTAGGCGCCAGGTAAGTCTTTTTCCTATTCTGTTTAATCTTTCCTTTCTGTTTTTCTGTAATTTGTTCTGTTTAGCTAAAATAAATAGCTAAACATTTTATTAAATGCTGAAAACTTTTATGTGGCCTCATAATAATATAAACTAGCCACTCATAAGCCTTCAACATTTTTAAAATTCAAATGATTTGAATTTTAAATCAAAAAGGGGTATTTCTTTAATTCCAAGGTACTGTTTGAGTATTTGAAAAATCTATGAGCATGGGATGGGTCCCACATCACTTGATATGTGATCACACTCATTTATAAGACTTTTCAAAACTCTAACATGAATTTTTGGAAAAGATTTTTATCTGGCCTTTTGAATTAATTCATCTGGGGGGTGTTCCTTCTCCCATTTTGATTTTGAATTTGATTTCCAAGATTTCTTTTTGAAATTTTGACATGATGCAAAGGCACTAGCTAACCCTAGCACATACCTAACAGAGGGTTCTGACAACTCGCCCCCACTCAAAAGAATCTCGTCCCGAGATTCAGAAGTCTGCGGGAGGAAGGAGGGGTACTCGGTAAGGAGACGGTCTTCTCTTTCCCACGTAGCTTCTCTTTCAGAGTGGTGTGACCATTGCACTTTCAGAAACCTAATCTTCTGACGACGAGTGACACGCTCTGCGGAATCAAGAATACAAACGGGGTTTTCTCGATAAGAAAGGTCATCTTGGAGATCAAGCGTTTCATGGTCGACTTCGCGGATGGGGTCCTTGAAGCAACGCCTGAGTTGGGACACATGGAATACATCGTGTACTCGGGAGAGGTGCGGGGGTAGTTCAAGTTGGTAGGCAACTTCTCCACGTTTAGCAATAATGCGGAAAGGTCCGATGTAACGTGGGGCCAACTTGCCTTTGATACCGAAACGTTGGGTTCCCTTCAGAGGAGTAACCCGGAGGTAAGCCTTCTCATCCAGATTGTAGCTCTCTTGTCTATGATGACGATCATAGTAGCTTTTCTGACGAGACTGGGCTGCTTTCAATTGATCACGAACAATGCGAACTTGTTCTTCTGCTTCCTTGATCATATCCGGTCCAAAGAATTGTCTTTCACCGGTTTCAGACCAGTTTAGTGGTGTTCGACATCGTCGTCCATAAAGGAGTTCAAAAGGAGCCATGTTCAGACTAGATTGAGAACTATTGTTATAAGCAAATTCGGCAAATGGAAGAGAATTCTCCCAATTCTTCCCGAATGAGATAACACAAGCTCTGAGCATGTCTTCAAGAATCTGGTTAACCCTTTCGACTTGACCGCTAGACTGAGGATGGAAAGCCGTACTAAAGGAGAGATGAGTTCCCATAGCACGTTGGAAGCTTCCCCAAAATCTAGAGGTGAAAAGGCTACCGCGATCAGAATTGATTTCCAAAGGAACACCATGAAGGGATACAATTGTGGAGATGTACAAGTCTGCTAACTGGCTAGCAGTTATAGACTCGCGAACCGGAAGGAAGTGAGCAACTTTGGAAAGCCTATCTATGACAATGAAGATGGCATTGTTTCCTTTCTGGGTTCTTGGAAAGCCGCTGATGAAGTCCATACCGACTTTGTCCCATTTCCACTCAGGAATGGACAAGGGTTGAAGTGTACCAGCAGGTCTTTGATGTTCTGCCTTAATGCGACGACAAACATCACATTCGGCAACAAATTGAGCAATGTCTCTCTTCATCCTAGTCCACCAAAATCTCTGGCGTAGATCTCGGTACATTTTCGTGCTACCGGGATGAATTGAGAGGGGTGTGTCATGGGATTCCTTGAGGATGAGTTGCCTTAGTTCCCTATTCTTAGGTACTACTAAACGATTTTCAAAGAATACCGTTCCTTTGCTATCTGTGGAGAAACATTTAGCAACTCCGCCAGCAATGTTCTCCTTGATCCGGCGCACACCTCGTGCACGCCTTTGGGCAACTATGATTTGATCCTCAAGAGTTGGTTTCGCCACCAAGGTAGAAAGATAGCCATGAGGAACAATTTCAAGATTGAGCTTGCGAAAGTCCTCATGAAGAAGTGGTTCATACTGCTGCAACATGAGGTTGTTACAGTACGACTTACGACTTAGTGCATCAGCCATGACATTGGCTTTGCCTGGGGTGTAAGAAATCCCTACGTCGTAATCTTTTATCAACTCAATCCAGCGTCTTTGCCTGAGATTAAGATCTGGGTGGGTGAAAATATATTTGAGGCTTTGGTGGTCGGAATAAATCTCACAACGATTACCAAGGAGGTAATGTCGCCAAGTTGTTAGGGCATGAACTACGGCAGCGAGTTCAAGGTCATGGGTAGGGTAGTTCTCTTCATGTGGCCGCAACTGGCGTGAAGCATAAGCTACCACATGTCGATCTTGCAGAAGTATGCATCCTAACCCTTGCCGTGATGCGTCACAATAGATCTCGAAATCCCTTTTTGTGTCTGGAGGTGCAAGTACGGGTGCGGAAGTCAATCTTCTTTTTAGCTCTTGAAAGCTTTCCTCGCACTTGGGAGTCCATTGGAATTTCTTATCTTTCTTGAGGAGTTCAGTTAGAGGCTTTGCAACTTTAGAAAAGTTCTCGACGAAGCGACGGCAATAGCTGGCTAGGCCAAGAAAACTCCTAACTTGCTTAACCGATTCAGGTGGAGTCCAGTCAAGGACGGCCTGAACTCTCTCGGGATTCACAACAATTCCTTTTGCAGAAATTACGTGGGCTAAGTAGGTCACTTCAGGTAGCCAGAATTCACACTTGGAGAATTTAGCGTACAGGCGATGCTCTCTAAGTTTCATCAATACCAGCCTTAAGTGTTCGGCATGATCTCCTTCGTTCTTCGAGTAGATGAGAATATCATCAAGATAAACCACAACAAATTTATCTAGGTACTCCATGAAGATCGAATTCATCAAGCGTGAGAATGTGGCGGGGGCATTGGTTAAACCAAAGGACATGACGGTGTACTCGTAAAGACCATAACGAGTAGTAAAAGCCGTTTTGGGAATGTCCTCGTTTCGGATTCTGATCTGATGATAACCTAATCTTAAATCCATCTTGGAGAAGACGGAGGATCCTGCAAGTTGATCATAAAGATCATTGATCCTGGGCAGTGGGTATTTGTTCTTTATCGTTGCTAAATTTAGCGGGCGATAGTCTACGCACATCCTTTCTGTTCCATCTTTCTTCTTTACGAACAGAACGGGGCAACCCCATGGCGATGAGCTAGGGCGGATGAAGCCTTTTGCCAACGAAGCATCAAGTTGGGTTTTTAGCTCAGCTAACTCATGTGGGGCCATTTTATATGGGCGTTTGGAAATTGGTGCGGTTCCTGGAACAAGATCCACTATAAATTCTACACATCTGTCGGGTGGCATGCCCGGCAGCTCTTCAGGAAAGACATCCGGGAAGTCACGAACCGCCGGAATATCTTCAAGTTCGGGAAGGGGAAGTACATTCAAAGAATGCACTTGGGTTCTTGTTCTGGGTGAGGTATAGTTAACGATTGTGCCTGAAGGGTGGGTGAGTTTCACGGATTTGCCTTTGCAATCCAGATAGGCATTCTGTCTTGATAGCCAATCCATGACAAGGATGACATCAATATCTGAAGACTTGAGGGCTATGAGTGAAGCAAGGAATACTAAACCCTCAATTGCTATTTTGTTACCATGGCTTACTCTATTAGTTTGCCATCTTGACCCTGGAGTTTGAATAACCATCGGGGTGGACAATTCAACAAAGGGTAACTCATGACGAAGTGCATAACTTTCTGACATGAATGAATGAGATGCTCCTGGGTCGAAAAGAACGGAAGTAGGAACAAAATTGACTGGGAGCGTACCAAGAATGACGTCAGTGGTGTCGTCAGTCTCTTCAGCGGCAACCTGGTTCAGACGTCCACGAGTGGCGGGAGGAGCGGGTTTGGCGGTGAAGACCTTCTGGGGTGGCTTGCCACGGCCATTGATGTTGTTATTGTTGTTGCCTCCGGCACGGGGTGGAGCATTCTGGTGTTGGAGCTGGTTCTGGGGACACTCGCGAGAATAGTGGCCTGCCTGACCACACTTGTAGCAAGCTCCGAAAACAGTGCGTGGAGCTGGGTGGTTTGGTGGAGCTGGGTGGAACTGGGTGGGTGGACGAGGCGCCACATAGGATGGCCTCGGGGGGTTGTTCTGGCGGAACATGCTATTGGGGATCCAAATCTTGCGCTTCTGGGAGCCAGAACTGGATGAACTATCATCTCTGGGGTGTTTGCGAAAGTCGTTGGGGGTGTTCATGTCCTCTGCCTTGATGGCCTTGTTGACAAGGACCTGGAATGTGGCAAAGTCATGAAGGTTGAGCTCGCGACGGAGTCCGGAGTTGAGGCCACGATGGAACCTCTCTTGTTTCTTGGAGTCGGTGGAGACTTCTTCAGTTGCATAACGAGCAAGTCGGTTGAACTCACGACTAAACTCGTCCACGGTTCTTCTGCCTTGAGTGAGGTTACAGAACTCCTCACGCTTGCGGTCCATAAGACCCTTGGGGATGTGGTGCTCGCGGAAGGACGTACAGAATTCCTCCCAAGATGCTGGTGGTCCAACGGGACGCATATTCAGAAAATTCTCCCACCAAGAGCTTGCTGCACCTTCAAGGTGATAGGTGGCATAATTGACCTTGTCTCCATATGCAACATGGCCTGCTTGGAGCTTCCTCCCGATGCTGCGGAGCCATTCATCGGCGTCAAGGGGCTCGGTGGAGTAACTGAAAACCGGGGGATGAAGCCGGATGAAGTCGTTCAGAGACACAAGCTCATTGCGCTGTTGAGTGGTGTTGCGTGCAATGACTTCCAGCAGGTGGTGAGAGTCACGGCGGTTCCTCTCGACCTCCATCAGAACTTGGGCCATCGTGGGTGGGGGTAGAAGGTTGCCTTCCTCCTGGTCGTTCCCACGACCTTGGTTACGACCAATCTGGCCACGTGTACCTTGAGACATCCTGAAGGTGAAAAATCCAAAGTCAAACAGAGTTGATTTCAAGAGTCTAATCAAGGTATTGAAGTACTGGAAGGATTACAAAGCAAAGGAAGTAATCATCTTGACAACATGGTGATAAAAGCATACAAGCCATATATTCACAAGCTGTCATACAAACCATACATCGTTTTAGTACAAGCACTAAGCTAATACAAACGTGATGAAGATGATACATCCTTCAGAGGCACTCTGACTTCCTATACATTATTTATCTAAGCCTCTGGAACTTAGACAGGCGGTCTCACTCATCTCCATCTCCATAGTAGTCCTCATAAAAGTTACCCGCGTATCCCGGTAGCTGGAGGTGACCATCGGAAAACACGGAGGCTTGTGGACCCTGATATCCATTTGGGCAAGGATGGGGCCTAGGTCCAGTGTAGGGTGGAAGCAAAGGTCCACGGGGTGGAAAAATTCCTCCAATCTCGGGCCAAGCAACTCGAGAAGGCATCTGAGTCCGCACTGGATAGATCGCATCGTACTCCACTGATCCCACGCTCACAAAGGGTGCCAAGAGCGTCAGTGCTCGATACAGACGAACACGAGTAGCGTGGAGCTCAAAACGGAGAGCGTGTGCATCACGATCTCTGTCACTAGCAAACCTAGCAGTCACCTGGAGTGCTGGATCCTCTGCAGAGTGATCTGAGTAGAGTCCGGTGTAATATCCCTCTTCTCCTGGAAGTGCAGCAGGGATATAGCGGAAAGAAGTCTCTCTCAGCATGGTGTGCTCCTCTCTCAGCAGTGTAATACATGAATATGCAGCATCCTGCACAGCCATGTTCTCGGTAACGCCGATGCCATGTCCAAAGTGGATAGGCTGGGTGACTCCAACGTGGTGCGGGTAGATCCGGACAATGCAGTGGAACTGCGTCTGGTTGAAGTCGTGGAACTGCTCCTCGATGGTGTACTCAGGGTACCATCGATATCCCACATAGGACATCATCTCGATCAACGTGGCGGGATGGCCACGCACACCGAGGCACCTGGTCAAACGAACAATCTGCCGAGGGGGAAGATCTTCCATATGAAACAGAGAGGAGTTTGCAAATGCATCAGATTATGAGATAAACCTGGAATGACTCGGACAGCATAACGGCTGTAATTGTAAGAAATGACAATTTCTTTCAATCATGAAAACAGCACTTACATAATACGATGTAAGAAATCAGCATTATAACAATGCTAGGAAAACCTGACACAACTTTCCTACGGCTATAAGGAAGCAACCAACGAGATGTGCTAAACAGACAGAGGAGAGCCTAGTCCTATCTTCCCATAGAACAAGATGAGGATGACTCAGAACTCAAAACGAAGGGGGTAAGGAGAAAAAAAAAGCCTTAAGTTGTTCCCTTACATACCCAGAGTAACTATATAACTATAGCAAGCTAGACTCAACTTCGGCCAAGGCTACTAGTCCTACAGTAAGTCCTGCTCTGATACCAAGTCTGTCGGGACCCGAGGTTAGCGTATGCAAGTACAGTTAAGACATAGTCATATGGAGAGCCGAGAACCGCACCCACTTGTCTAAGCAGACAAGGCCAAGCACTGAACATTCTCGGAAAGCATCGTACGTGAGGGGCATCCCATCCAGGCCGGATGATCCACTGAGATGGGTCCTCATCGTCCGCACACAAGTCAAATGCTATGGGTGGTGAACTCCCATATTCAAAGACAAGTCGCCTCAACCATACTACCGACTATCTCAAAACTCTTACATAGACTTACTCCAGCCCGATCACTTAGTCGGGGTCTAGGGCGGGCTCGATCATACCACAAAGCGTGCACGAGACGGAGTCTCGAGCAATCGCATCGCGATGCCCCAAGCTGCGCACATCTAAGGGCCACTTGGTGTATGAAAGACCGCCAGCCAGAACACAACTAAGGTCTCGAAAACCCATACAAAGACATGCATCTAATAAACATACACGCAGCACACATGCCTTGTATGAACAGTAGGTACCATTGCAATTCTCTACAAAGTGTACATTTTATTTATAACTCTTATAGAGTACACATAGAGATCACATACATATGATCCAACATTACAACATAAAGCGGAAGAAAATTATGTCTGAGTACAGACAAGTTTAACAAATTGGCTTAAGAAGCCTTATTCAAACATAAAGCCCTCCACGAGGGAACCAGTCTGCTGACTGGGACTAGACTAGCTTAACTTCAGTCGTCCAGCTCGATGAAGAAGCCACCTTCGGGGTCAGTGGCGTCATCTAAAACATAGATTAAGCAAACGTGAGTACAAAGGCGTACTCAGCAAGACTTACATAGGAGCTATACTACTCATGCACAGGTATCAAGGTAAAGGGAGGTGGGGTTTCACTTGCAGAAATGCCAGCTTTGACTTGGCTAATCCTGAACTACGAGTACCAGACTTTGAGGTAAGAAGCGTACACGAGTCCACTACTTTCTCCAACCAATACACCACTATGGTGCCTTCCTCGACTTCCCCACGAGAAAGCACGCCATAGCACTCACACTTATCTTGGTGTGTTTTAGAAGTATTCGGTTCAAGTTATCTAATAATCAAGCTAAGCTTTCCAAGTAGTCCATAACCGCGGACGCGGCTATTCGAATAGTTTTGATAACCTTGCAAGGGTGTACCGCTACACACACATGACCATCATTTACCGCCTTTGATCTCGACACCATTCAAAGGGTGCCAGCGAGGATGCTCACCACAACTGTTACCTCATAGCCGATCTAGTCCGAGAAAGTCGCCTACTTGGGTTGGTTACCACAATCGTGAACCCGGCCGGTTTACCGAAGTGGACCCAAGCGATGTGTGCGTGGTGCATAAGCCTGTCTCGGATGAGCCGTTCTCTCACTTAGCATCCAGGCCACAAGCCTACCAGAACTCCGAACTACTGCGACATCTGGACATCGAAAGGGATGAGTTAATAGGTTGAGAGGGGTCAGTGAGCCCAATGTGTGGTTGTACTCTTCATCTTGGATCACCACACAAGAACTCGGACTTAGGGCGGTGTTCAACGAGACAACCCACCGTGTACTCCTACACAGCCTCTCATCGTTCACCTTGTATTAGGGTCGATTCACCAACACTTTTCTACCATCATCAACATGATCATTCCCATCCCGACTCACATCACAGTAACAAAATGGTATCATACTAAGCATGCAATAAGCGGTAACATTTGCAGGGGCCACATGATATCAAACAACTCCTACAGTTGCTAGGATTGTGGTTTGCTTACTACTGTGACAAAATGATAGGTCATGCAAAGGAATGGGTTCATCTATGCGGTAGAATCGTAACATGGTGATCATCCTATACAATGCATAAGCGAGACATGAGAGGGAAGTGGGATTTTATCGACATGATCAATGGGGTTTTTCTTGCCTTGCTGACGAGGTTCGGGTTCTGGATCTTCAGCGAAGGGGGTGACCTCTTGCTCCGGTTCCACCTCTACTCGGCAAACAAAGCACGAAGTAGCAATCAATATGAATGCAATG
Source organism: Bromus sterilis (assembly GCA_950022295.1). Classification (NCBI taxonomy): domain Eukaryota; kingdom Viridiplantae; phylum Streptophyta; class Magnoliopsida; order Poales; family Poaceae; genus Bromus; species Bromus sterilis. Next base: position 335,271,038 of record OX465596.1, on the reverse strand, counting down.
CTCAAGCACATGATGGAATGTTAAAGCTTGAAGTATAATTTTGATGTGCGAGGCAATTCCATTTAAGTGGAATATATTGCATTTAAAATGCAAATTCAAACTCCACATTTGAATTCAACATTAACCAAGTTATATGTGATATAGTTTGATCATTTTGAATCATCTTCAAATGTGTATGATATGCTTCTGATGTGTAAGTGAAATGTAGCATGTTGCCATGGTTCAAGTTGCAAAAATATTTGAATTGAATTTGATTTAATACCATTTAAATCAAATAGCAAATGCTACTGATCACTTTTTAAATTCAACTCAAACAGTGTTGAAAATTGCATATTTGGAAAGATAATTTTCTCCTGATCATTTTTCATATATTATTTGTCCAATTTGGAGTTAATATGAAATTTCTATGAATTTCCAAAGTTTGGGGTATTTTCTGGATTTTCTGGAATTCTTTTAATTCAAATAATCTCTGGAAATTCATTTAAATGATTTACTGCGTCAGGCTGACGTCAAGCTGGCGTCAGGGGGGGGCTGACAAGGGGGTCCCACCTGTCGTTGACTGGGTTAACTTAACCCGTGGGTTAAATTAATCCAGTGGCTTAATTAAGCCACTGGGCCCACTAGTCAGTGACCCAGGGGTCACTAATTAGGTGATTAACCGGGGGGTTAAGGGCTGACTCGCCGGCGGCTTGACGCCGGCGACTGGACCACGGCGGTGCTGCACGGGGAGGACGATTCCGGCCACGGGAGGGGAAACGGAGGGCACCAACTTGCTCCTGGAGGTCTCTCGCGTCTTCTGGAGGCATCGGGGGTTCGCGGGGTGCTCGGAATCGACGACGGCGACGACTCCGGCGGCAACAGAACCACGGCGAAGTCGTAGACGACGCTACCGTGCACGGATCGGGCTGAATTCACTCGCGTTCGAAATCTATCATGCTCAGGAGCCAAACGCACGCGCTGGCTGAGTCGAAGGGGCACAGGGGCGACCTCGAGCTCATCCATGGCGGCGAAGTGCCTCGGCATCCATGGCGGATCCGGCTAGAGCGAGTAAAGGAGGGGGAAAGGTGAGGGTTTTCGTTCGCAAGCTCACCCTGAAACTGTCTGGAGTGGTGGCTTGCTCGGGGAGGCGCGGGAGTTGCCGGAATTCGAACTCGATCCACGGCGGCCGGCGATGAAGACGATGAAGCTAGCGAGCTCGGGGAGGCGTCCGGCTCCGATTCCTTCTGCAGTTTGATGAAGACGACGACGGCGAAGCGATTGGACACCTTGGCTTGACTCCTTGACGTCGATGGCCACGAGTTCTTGCGACGGCGAGCGGCGGCGCTCTCGGGTGGAGGAAGAAATCGGCGAAGGAGGAGGAAGGAGTCGCGCTGGAGGGAAGGAATGGATCAGGACGGGAGAGAGGCGTCTCCAGGCGCGAGAAGGGGCCACGGGGAGGCCTGGAAGCTCTCGGCGGCGACGTGGCGTCCACGGCTGGCTCGGTGGCATTCCACCGAGCAGCTTGGAGGCGCGGGGTGGGGAAGAAGACTCCCCTTCCCCTGGTGGGCCGGCTGGGCTGGGTGGGCCGTCTTCGCCTAGGCGCCAGGTAAGTCTTTTTCCTATTCTGTTTAATCTTTCCTTTCTGTTTTTCTGTAATTTGTTCTGTTTAGCTAAAATAAATAGCTAAACATTTTATTAAATGCTGAAAACTTTTATGTGGCCTCATAATAATATAAACTAGCCACTCATAAGCTTTCAACATTTTTAAAATTCAAATGATTTGAATTTTAAATCAAAAAGGGGTATTTCTTTAATTCCAAGGTACTGTTTGAGTATTTGAAAAATCTATGAGCATGGGATGGGTCCCACATCACTTGATATGTGATCACACTCATTTATAAGACTTTTCAAAACTCTAACATGAATTTTTGGAAAAGATTTTTATCTGGCCTTTTGAATTAATTCATCTGGGGGGTGTTCCTTCTCCCATTTTGATTTTGAATTTGATTTCCAAGATTTCTTTTTGAAATTTTGAAATGATGCAAAGGCACTAGCTAACCCCAGCACATACCTAACAGAGGGTTCTGACACTTCAAGACTCTGGATCCAGCGGACATTCTCGAGCGCCTCAATGCTCATGAACTGAAGCTCTCTGAAAAACGAGATTTATACAGCTCCACGCCTAAGGTCCGCGCGCTAAAAGCTAGAGCACGAAGAGTGTCCTCTGATGAAGAGTCTGAGGCTGATATTGATGATCCTGAAACTCTCAGCCGTGAACTTGCTCTCCTCACCAGAAAGTTTCAAAGATTCACGAAGAAGAATCGCTTCGGAAATTCCTCAAGATCGTCCTCAAGAAAAAGCAAAGATGATGACTCTGTCGAAGCAAGAAAGAGAGTCTGCCACAAGTGCAAGAAACCTGGGCATTACATCGCTGAGTGTCCTCTATGGGAAAAGGAAGCTAGACTGAAGAAGAAGAAGAAAGGGAAAGATGACAGTTCTGATGAAAAGACAAAGAAGAAATCCTCAAGATCCTCAAAGTCTGCTGGATACAGGAATAGCAGTTCCCGTAAGGCTCGCGCATATCTCGGCAAAGAATTAGACTCGGAAGAATCTGGTTCCAAGCCTGATGCTGAGGAAGAAGAATCTGAAGAATCTGAGGGTGTGGCCGGTCTGGCTCTTGCCACGTCGCTTGTCTCAAAGTCAATCTTCAGCACTGAGGAATCTGGTCTATCACATGTTGATGATGAAGCTGAATACACAACCCCTGCCTTCTACTTCATGGCCAAGTCCTCCAAGGTATCTTCTTACTCTTCATCCGATGATCCCTCTGATGAAGAACCTGATGAAAACTATGATAAACTTGCAAAACTTGCATCTAAGCAACAACGTGCACTTGAAAAGATTCAGATCTTACTAAACAAGAGTGATGATATGTTGGTTGAGGAAATGACGAAGACTCAAAAGTTGACTGATGAATCAAAAATTCTTCAGCCAAAGTTTGATGACTTGTTCAATCGTCATGAGGCACTCCTTACCGATCATGAAAAGCTGGCTCATGAGTTACTCATGAGGAAACAAGAACTTGAACGTGTAAGGACGTCTCATGACGATTTGAGGAAAGAAAATGATTCACTCCTCTCCCAACGGATCATCATGCCACAAGAAGGATTTAATCCTCCCTGCTTAAAATGAATTGAACATGATCGTATCATCTCTGTGCCTAGTTCCTCAATGTCTTCAGACTCTGTTATTTCTATTGCTTCTGTGGTATCTAACCCCTCATCTGAGGATACCATAGACATTTCTGAAGAAAATGCTAGGTTGAAGAGTCTCTTGGAAACCGGCATGTTCAAGAATCTAAAAGGACATCAGACTCTTTGTGACATCCTTAAGAAACAGATCCTCAACAGGAACCCGAGGAAAGAAGGTGTCGCATTCACTCGGAAACTCAACCCTGATGGGTCTTAATGGAAACCTGAACAATATCCAGAGACCACTTGGGTTCGGGCAAAGATGCCTCCTCCTGATCCCTATACTTTATCTGGTTATGATGTTGTTTCTTCAGATGTGATGATTGAGTCTTTTGACTCAAACTATAAATTGTTTAAGAATGTTAATGGTGAGGTATTTGCCAGATACATCGGAACTAACTGCAGGAACGGTCCTCCAGTCAAGCAGATCTGGGTTCCGAAGGACCTCATCACTAACCTTCCTGTGAATGCAGATGCAAATGAGCTGAGGATATCATCTGAGGACGATACCTCAAAAGGAAATGGTTATAATCATGTATCTGCTAACCATTTTGTTCACAGGGAAGCTCCTCACAAGAATGCTTATTCATTTTTTTATCCTGATGCCACCATCTCACACCCCATTAGGTCTCATCACTCTCATCAGTCCTCATGGACCTCAAGACCACCCATTAAGATGTGGGTGGTAAAGAGGAACTAATCATCCTTGCAGGGACATGTCCTGAGGCAATTACAAATTCTGCAGATCATATGCCCAGGACAACATCATTTGAGTCAGTTGAAGGATATTTATATTTTTTGGTTTCATAGAATCAATCCTGAGGAATTAATTCTGAGGAACCATAAATTCCTCAAACTGAGACTGGCTCATAACTTGCTGTATGAGATACTAATTCCTTTGCAGGGAAAGACTGAATGGGTGATGGACAGTGGATGCACAAATCACATGACTGGTGACAGAAGCCTTCTTATGGAATCATCACTGAGTCCTTCTTCAAAGAAAACCATCACCTTCGCTGATAAAGGTAAAAGTAAGGTATTGGGTCTCGGCAGAGTGGCTATCTCTCGAGACCAACACATTGATAAAGTCATGCTTGTTGAATCCCTTGGATACAACTTGATGTCTGTATCTATGCTATGTGATCTTAATCTCGCTGTTCTCTTCGGAAAATATGGTTGTGTTGTCTTCATGGTTAGCGATAACTCCGTTGTCTTCAGTGGGGTTAGGAAAGGTGACCTGTATATTGTAGATTTCTCTGAAGGTCCTCAGGTCGCTACATACCTCATGGCACGAGCCTCAGAGTGCTGGCTATGGCATCGAAGACTCGGCCACGCTGGAATGAGAAATCTTCAGAAGCTGGTGCTGAAGAAACATGTCCTCAGGATTGAGGAAATTAGATTCACAAAGGATCAGCTGTGCGGTGCTTGCGAAGCTGGAAAGATGACCAAGGCCAAGCATCTTGCCAAGACCATCATGACTACTACAAGACCTCTGGAATTGCTTCACATGGATCTATTCGGTCCTCCAAAGTATTCAAGCTTTGGAGGTAATATGTATGGTCTTGTTATTGTTGATGACTTCTCACGATACACTTGGGTGCATTTTCTTCTCTATAAGTCAGAAACCCCAGCAATCCTCAAGCGCTTCGCCCTGCGAGTCATGAACAAATACAACATGAAGATCAAGCACATTCGAAGCGACAACGGCACTGAGTTCAAGAACTTCGGTGTGGAAGAATTCCTCGATGACTTTGGAATCACTTATGAATTCTCCGCACCTTACACTCCTCAGCAAAATGGAGTTGTTGAGAGGAAGAACCGAACCCTCATCGAGATGGCTCGCACGATGTTGGCTGAGTACAATACTCCACTCAAGTGGTGGGCTGAAGCAATCAACACTGCATGCCACATCGTCAATCGAGTGTATCTTCACAAGTTCTTCAATAAAACATCATACGAGTTAATGGTCGATAAGAAACCCAATGTAAGTTACTTCAAAGTATTCGGTGCACCTTGCGGGATTCGTGATCCTCATCACCAGTACAAATTTGCCCCCAAAGCATGTGAGGGTTTCATGCTTGGTTATGGTATCAACTCGCACACCTATAGAGTCTTCAATATTAGTCATTATAAAATTGTTGAGACTGTAGACGTGCGATTTGATGAATCTGATGGCCCCAAAGAGAGCACCTGCCACATGATTTAGGTGAAGCACCACCTGAAGAACAGATCAAGAAGATGGGTGTTGGTGATATCATTCATGTGGATCATCCTGAAGAAATCCACATACCTCCTGCTCCTGAAGAACATCCAAATCCTGATGCAAATAATCCTGATGACGATCCTGATCCTGAGGCTCCTGATACCCCTGAAGCTCCTGAAGCACCTGAAGCTGATGCAAATGAATCTGACACCAGTGACAAAGATGCGCCTCAAGATCATCCTCCTAGACTTCCTCGTGTGGCAAATGAAGTTCAAGTGGACAAAATCCTCGCTGACATCAACCTACCAGGTCCTCTTACTCGTGCAAGAGCTAATCGTATAGCTAACTTTTGTGGGAATTTCTCGTTTGTATCAATTTCAGAGCCCACCAAAGTCACTGAGGCATTCCAAGAAGCGGAATGGATTCAGGCAATGAAAGACGAACTTCTTCAGTTTAAACTGAATGATGTTTGGAAACTTGTCAAACGTCCTGATCCTCGAGTTCACAATGTCATCGGCACGAAGTGGATCTACCGCAACAAACTCGATGAAGATGGACAAGTCATCAGAAACAAAGCTCGTCTCGTAGCTCAAGGATATACACAAGTCGAGGGGATCGACTTCGGTGAAACCTTTGCTCCTGTTGCTAGACTTGAGTCCATTCTTATTATGCTTGCATTCGCTAACCATCATAATATCAAGTTATATCAAATGGATGTGAAAAGTGCTTTCCTCAATGGTAATATCGAGGAAGAAGTATATGTTGCTCAACCTCCAGGTTTTGAAGACGCAAAGAAACCGGATATGGTATACAGGTTGAAGAAAGCCCTCTATGGACTGAAGCAAGCCCCTCGGGCTTGGTATGACACACTAAGGGACTTCCTCATCAGCAAGGGCTTCAAATCTGGTTCCCTCGATCCAACTCTTTTCACAAAACGATATGATGATGCATTATTCATATGTCAAATTTATGTTGATGACATAATATTTGGATGCAATAACAAGAAATACAGTGAAGAATTTGCATTCCCGATGAGTGAACAGTATCAGATGTCCATGATGGGCGAACTGAAGTTCTTCTTAGGACTCCAAATTCGTCAACAACGCAACGGCATCTTCATCTCTCAGGAGAAGTACCTCAAGGAGTGCCTGAGGAAATTCGGGATGCAAGACTGCAAGGGCATCAAGACACCGATGCCTACTAATGGACAACTTGGCCCTGATGAAAATGGCAAGGACTACGATCAAAAGGTATACCGCTCCATGATAGGTTCTCTGCTATATCTATGTGCATCTAGGCCTGATATAATGTTGAGCATTTGCATGTGTGCCCGATTCCAAGCGGCACCTAAGGAATCGCATCACGAAGCGGTGAAACGAATTCTTCGATATTTGGCTCACACCCCGTCGCTAGGCTTATGGTATCCAAAAGGCACACAGCTGGATCTCGTTGGGTACTCAGACTCAGATTATGCTGGAGATCGCGTGGATAGGAAGTCTACCTTAGGAACATGTCACTTCCTCGGACGTTCTCTTGTGTGCTGGTCATCGAAGAAGCAGAACTGCGTCTCCCTCTCCACTGTTGAAGCTGGATACATTGCGGCTGGTGCTAGCTGCTCACAGCTTCTTTGGATGAAGCAAAATCTGAAGGACTACAGCATCACCCTGAAGAAAGTACCACTACTATGTGACAATGAGAGTGCCATCAAGATCTCTCAGAATCCAGTACAGCACTTGAGGACGAAGCATATTGAGATTCGGTATCATTTTCTCCGGGATCATGTATTGAAGGAAGATATCGTCATCAGCCACGTGAAGACTGAAGACCAACTTGCTGATATATTCACTAAGCCTTTGGATGAGAAGCGATTTACCACTCTGAGGTGTGAGCTAAATATCTTAGATTCCTCAAACATCCAGTGAATGGACACACATCCTAACGCTTAAACAATATTGAAGAATCCTGATGTACAACACACGATGCGTCGTACTCCTCAAATCATGAGGAACTACCTTGCTAAGTGTGAAGAAATTAACGTAGAATTGACTCAAGATCCATACGACAATTGTATGGTATCAAGTGTCTCATTCCCTATAAGGTGGGTAGCGCCACCGCCCAAACACCTCAGGATTTGTTGTTCCTCAGTTTCCTCAGGATTTGAAGTCTTCATTACTGATGATTACTGTGTTTGTCCTCAACAGAGTTCACCTATAGTTATTGTTCTTCATCTTTTGCTTCTTCATCTAGGTGAACATGATCGGACCCGTCACTCTGTGCTCACTTATCTAATATGTCTATCCCATATGCGTTCATCCGGAAATCATGTATTCCTCAGGCTGACACCATTAGTCTTCATCATCAGCCTGAGACCATTTGTTTTCAACCTCAGCCCTTGTCCTCAAGTTCCTAAAATCGAGGATTTACAGTTACAACTGTCTTCAAATTGTTGCGATTTTACCGCACGTCGTGCTTATCCACCATTATGATATCCACTGAGGATCCCAACAATCAGGGGAAATCTGGTCCACAAATTTCACAACCCCTCAGCTTTCACCCCTCTATAAATAGCCCTCTACCCCCCCCCCCCGGTCATTTCCCCCCACCGCTTCTCTCACTCTCGCACCACCGCCCTTGAGCTCCTCAAGCTTTTGTGCTAACATCACCGGCGTTCGCCGTCGCCGGGGATGAAGACTCGTTGTTCCTCAGCATTCGCCTCAAGTCTGGTATGCTTATTCCTCAGTGTCTTATTCCTCAGTACTGTTGTGTCCTCAAGCCAGTTAATCCTCAACTGTACTGCTAGATTTCTGAGACCTATACCTATGCCTCATTCCTTTGTTTTCCTCAGCCTATTCCTCATGAACGCATATAACCGTACCCCACTTCCCTCGAAACTTAATTCTGTCACAGGTACATGTCTGCTGAGGAATCGTATGGTTCTCATAGTCTCACTTCATTTGCAGCTCAGCTCGAACGTACAATTCCTCAGTCTCCACCGCTGAAGAAAATGGCTCCTCGACGTAAGCACACTGATACAGCTAAAGACCTGCCTCTTGAGCTCTATGAGAAGCTGAAGACTCCCGAACGTGAAACTGCTGATGATCGTAAGAAAAGGGTCCAGAAGATCACAAGAGAATGGTCCAAGCGTTGGGTGGCATATCAATGGCTTAATCCTCAACATGAGGAAATGTTTTCTGTCAATCCGCCGCTGAAGACCTTGGGTATCAAGGCTCGACCTCCACCTGCACCAGGCGTCACTCCTGATCCCACAACAATGCACACTCCTGATCACTTTCCTTAGGCATATGAGCAATACCTCAAGCGCAGTCGCAGCCGTGTCACGGATCTGGTCCGTGACATGACTGCATCAATACAGATTCCGCCTCAGGCTCAGGCTCAACCCAGGCCACAACCTCCGCCTCAGCACCGCAAAAAGGCTGCTGGCATCAAGCCCTCTATGCAGTCCTAAGCTAAGCCTCAAGTTGTCGGTTCCTCATGTCAACGCACGGATGGTGCTGCCCCCTCCTCAAGGATTCGCACTGATGAATCTGGCAATGCTCCTGAGGCCTCAACCACAATGCCTCAGTCTCAGCTGAAGACCAAAATTGTTCTTCAACGCGGCCCACGCCCCTCACCAAAGAAAACTGCTATGTGTGGCGCCATTCATCATACTCCTCAAACCTCTGATGATGAAGATGAATTTGAGGATTTGGCCGGCTTCGTCGCCACTGAAGCTGATAAGATTGAATATGTGTGTGCTGCGTCCAGACGCAAAGCTGAAGCAACGGGTTCAGAAATACCGCTTCTCCTTGATCCCAAGAAGATCTTGGAGTACATTGAAATTTGGTCTGTTAAGCCTGACACTCCTCTTGATGATTTGGACATCCCTAAAGACATCAAGTTCTATGTTCAACATTTCCTCATAAATGAGATTCATCAACGTGATCTTCAGAAACAATTGAAGGCCAAACTGAAGAAAGTCCTCAGTGACTTCAAAAAGAAACCTATCACTGTTGTTACTCCTCAGGAGTTTATTGAGCATCAATGTGAAGTTCAACGCCTCAACATTGAGCTTGCTGCCAACCGTGCTTATATTGGAAAATCCAAGGAACGGATCTCACAACAGATGGAAAAGTTGATGAAGCTTCGACAGCCTGCTTCCTCAGTACCCACGGATGCATCTGCCAAAAGCCTCAAGCGCCTGCCTGAAGCCCAACCCTCAACTCCACCTGCTGCGAAGAAGCCTACTGTTGAGGACCCCATTGATGCTACACCACTTTCCTCGGCTCCTCCGGCATCAAAGGCCGCTGATACCACCTTCTCATTACTGCTGCCTCAACTCCACCTCCAAATCCTCAGCGCAGCTTAATCGTCTTCACTCCACCCCCTGCTGCAACACCCATTGTTCCAACTCCTCCGTCCCCACTGCCACCGACTATCACTGAAGTTGAGGACATGGACGTCGACATCATGGATCATGGAACTCCTCGCGTTCATGATGAGGATTATGGGCTGACAAACTCACCCACTCATACTGTCTTCTCACCTGAGCCTCACTCCCCCACCGTGACCGAGGTGCTTCCTGATACTTCTCTGCAGTCTGAAGAATCAGTTGGTGCATCATCCTCAGCGTCTGATGCTGATGAACCAGAAGCCACAAGTGCTCCCACAAATTCGGCTGCTGATACTGATGCTGCAGCAACCACTACTACTGATACTGATGCTGCTGACACTACCACTGCTGATCCTAAACCCGATCCCCCCGCCGCTGAACCTGAAGCTGAAGCCGAGCACAGCACAAATGCTCCTCTTGAAGCAGAAAACAGTACAAATGCTCATGTTGAAGCCTCAAAGGATGGCTCTGAAGACAAACAGGCCACGTCACCTCGTCTTCCCAAGGACCTCAACACGTCTGTGCCTGAAACATCTGCAGCGGCTCCGCCTCAGACTCAAGCCTCTCTTCATATTGAAGTGCCTCAAGCGCCTACACCACCTCAAGGCCCAGTTCCAGCTCGGTCCTTGTGTCCGAAGCAGAAGCAACCATTCTTCCGTGACCTTGAAGCTGATGATACCCCAAGCTTCGATGCTGCTGATTTCTTCAATGCCATGAGTTACTTCCAAGAGGGGATTCAAAATCCATATCATTCTGCTCCACCTCAAAAGCTGTTGAGGTTCTGGACTGCCACTCAGAAGAACTATTATGCTTCTGTTCTCTATAAGCAAAACAAACTGTTTCCTCACAAGCATATTCCTCTAATGGATATGGAAGCCCTTCCCTGCTTCAACAGTGTGCTTCAGGATCTGCATCATGCCAAGTTGCTTCAGTTCTGCTCCGAATGCATCCACTGGAACGAAGAGCTTGTGCTTCAGTTTTATGCAACTTTGTATGTTTTAGGAGATCCTTTGGATATCACCACCTGGGTCCTCGAGTGGATGACTGAGCATCATCACTACACCATCACTGTTCCTGAAGCAATTGTCATTCTTGAGTTGCCTCAGTGCACTTCTCCAACTGCTCGCTCCTATGGATCTCAAATTCTTCGAGATGACCTGATGAACATGCTTATGAATCCTCAGGCACCTGAAGCCCCAGCTCGCACAAAGTTTCCAGTTTTTGAGCTTCTGTATCTGCCAAGTACACTGTATCGGATTCTGGCGAAGACCTTTTGCCCCATTAAAGGCTATGAATCCACTGCTGAAGAAGTCATAGGCATCATGAAGAACATACTGCACAACCTCTGCATGTCTGGAAAAAGCAACGTTCCTGACTTCTTCTTCAGAACTCTGGTTGATGCAGCACAGAATCCTCATATCCTGAAGTCATACGCGCCATGGATCATGAAGCTCATCCGAGCCACGACTGGTATTGATTTTCAACCTGATCACCCGAATCATAGGACATATCTGCCGCCTGTCGAAATGCTTCAGCATACGATTGCTTCAAATGACAAGGGCAAAGGCATATTCTATGAAGAAGTTCTCCCGACCAATTCCCTTGGTGGAAACATTCGTCATCCTCAGTCTCGAACTACTGATGAAACCAGAACTCATGCCTCTACTGAGGATACGAATCAGGCTCGATTGATGACTGACCGAGAGCTTCTGATTAGTCTTCATCAGAAAGTTGATCGAAATCATGATTGGGTGAAGCGTCAGTTTTCTGAAATTCTCAGCTACATGGCTCAAACGCATTCTTCAGTGAAGAAAGTGCATCAGTATACTCATCATACATATCAACATCTCGATGCCTTGATGAAAGAAATACTCACCCCTGAAGACCTTGCCAATTTGGATCTTCAAAAGCCTCCGATTCCTACAATCAAACCCCCGAGGAAATTCATACGATGCACAATTCCTCCTCCGGCCATGGACTCTTATTCTTCAAACCAAGAGATGACTGATGAAGAAGCTGAAGACACTCCCGCCTGCCCTCACACTGCAACAGACTGCCTCAGGCGTGACTCACCTCTGCCTTGAAGCATATTCAAAGGGGCGTTAGCTTCAGTTTTTCCCTTTTTGTTCATTTTATGACAAAGGGGGAGAAATATGTTAGTCTTCAAGCGGGTTTTAGTTATGGGGTTCTTCAGTTACAACTCTCGTTCTTCAGATTTTTTTTGTAACGAGTTGTAAACTGTTATTTTGGTGTTTGCCTGATACTATTCCTCAGTTACCTCATGTTATTTCCTCAAGTTTATCATATATGCATGTGATTGTCTCTGCAAACACCTCTCTCAGTGCTTTGTTTAAATTCCTCAAACACTTCATAACATGCACTGCTTCAAAAAATGCCTAGATATAGGGGGAGCTCCTCACATACCTCAAAATGCTTTATATATTAAAATTCTTCAACTCATATGCATATCCTCAGGGGGAGTTTCATTATATCCAGCTTAATGATAGAAATGTTCTTCAAAGTTTTTATTCTTCAAACTCATAATTTTATCCCCGTTGAAGCTTAACCTAATTGTCATCAAATCACCAAAAAGGGGGAGATTGTAAGTGCATCAAGTGCCCTCCCTTGAGGTTTTGGAGTTTGATGACAAAACGGTTAAGGGACTGATGTGTTTGTGAGTATACACAGGAGAACAGTCCCTGATGAGGTGTTTAACCACCAATGTCGACCCCCCAAAATGTTGAGGAACATTGAAGAAACAAAGGTTTTCCTAAAGAACGTATTGGCGCAAAATCCTGAGGAAACAGGATCCTGAAGACTTGGAATCCTGAGGAAACAGGATCCTGAAGAAACTGGATCCCGAAGAATTTTTATCCTGAAGAAAGTTGCGCCATACTGAAGACATGTCAAGATGAAGATCAAGCTGAAGCATAGTCTTTGTTAAGTATTTTTCTTTCTTGAGTCGTAGGAAAACATCGTACTGTTGGAGGGGTTGAAGAAAACGAGTTCCGAAGTTCTGAGGAAGTGCTCAACTAGGAATCCTGAAGAAAAACCCTGAGGAAATCTCCTGCAGTAGAATTTCAGTCCTCGGGTGTCTGAGACGTTGTTCTTCAGGACACTGAGGTAACTAACTTCGGTTGAGGAGTCTGAAGATCGCCAGTGCGAATCTTCTGAAAATCGTGAGGAGAGAGAATACTTTGACCGTGCCACGTGTTGCATGGTGAGAGGCTAGAACTTGTCTAGCAACGGTCATTTCCGAGGGCATGAGAGTAATTCCATGCATGGGCATTTATGTCCTTTCACCTCGGGTTGCTCCGCGGCTATAAATAGCCACCCCCAGCCCCATTTGTGGGTTGGCTGCTCCGAGAGAAAAATTGACACTTGTCATTTGAGAGCAACCCACCTCTGAGGATACTGAAGAACCTATGTGAGGAAAACCACCAGCCTGAGTAGTTGAGCATTTCTGAGGAAGTCGGTTCGAGTGATCCGAAGCTTTTTACTCTTGAAGACTGTGATCTTACAGCCGGTGTAGAAGTCTTCAGTCTGAGGAAGTCAAGATGCAATTGTGACTTCCCGGAGTGACTGAGCCTGTGAAGGTTTCGGGAGTCTACCTTGAAGACTCACCTGAGTTATTGGACGGAGTCTGAGGACTCTAGTTCAAGGAGAACAAGGTGAAGACTATGTCTTCTGAGTTAAATCTCAGCCTCTCCAACCAGACGTAGAGTTGTCACAGCAACTTGAACTGGTCTACCAAACCAATGTCTTCAATCTCTGGTGCTATCTCTTCAACCTCTTCAGCTTCAGTATTTGATATGTTGACTTCTTATGCTTCAGCTCTCCCTCTGCTCTTTGTCTTCATACTATGCATCTGAAGTACTTTTGCTTATCTGAATTGATTTATTTATGTTGCATTATGATGAGCTGCCCTAATGATTACATTCTGTGAAGTTTTATTTCTTCATGATTTTGGTTACTTCTTCAGCTTCATGATTGCTTCAGTCCTGAAGAAAACCAAAATCTGGTAGTAGAATTGAAAATCTCCCATTCACCCCCCCCCCTCTGGTCGATATATTGCACTTTCAATTGGTATCATAGCAAGGTACTCACTTACGTCCATAAAGAACTTCAAAGGGTGCCATCTTCAGACTAGCCTGATAGCTATTGTTGTACGAGAATTCAGCAAATGGAAGAGATTACTCCCATTTCTTACCGAATGAAATGACACAAGCTCGAAGCATATCTTCGAGAACTTGGTTGACTCGTTCGACCTGGCCTTGCGACTGGGGGTGATAAGCGGTGCTGAAATTTAGGTGAGTGCCCATAGCTTCTTGGAAACTATCCCAGAACTTAGAAGTGAAAATGCTGCCTCGGTCGGAACTGATCTCCAACGGAATACCGTGGAGCGACACAATTCTGGAAACATACAAGTCTGCCAACTGACTAGCAGAGATCGTCTCCTTGACTGGCAGAAAGTGGGCAACCTTGGAGAATCGGTCGATGACGACAAAGATGGCATCATGACCCTTCTGCGATCGGGGAAATCCGGTGACTAAGTACAGTTCGATCTTGTCCCATTTCCATTCTGGAATAGAGAGTGGTTGCAGAGTACCAGCAGGTCTTTGATGTTCGTCTTTCACGCGACGGCAAATGTCACACTCATCAACATAACGAGCAATGTCTTGTTTCATGTTGGACCACCAGTACCGCTGACGAATGTCTTGGTACATCTTGGTGCTACCAGGGTGAATTGACAGGGGAGTATCATGAGCTTCCTTCATGACGCGCGGGGCGTAGTTCAGGTTGGGCCTGTTTATGGGTTCCACTAGCAGACCCTTGAAGTACAATGTACCATCATCAGCAATAGTGAAGGATGAGGGCTTTCCACTCTCGACATACCGCTTAATCTTCTGAATGTCAGAGTCATATCCATGTGCAAACTTCATGCGGTTGTATAAGTCTGGTTCGATAACCAGGGAATTCACATATCCCTGCGGAACAATTTCGATGTTCAGCCTGCGGAGCTCATCATATAGACGTGGCTGCTCCACTTGAACTTCAAGTTCACTACAGTAGGCTTTGCGGCTTAAGGCATCGGCCACCACATTAGCTTTGCCAGGGGTGTAAGAAATTCCCATGTTGTAGTCGGCTATTGCCTCGAGCCATCTCTGCTGGCGGAGATTCAGGTCTGGTTGAGTGAATAGTTACTTCAGGCTTTGGTGATCGGTGTAGATCTCGCAACGGTTACCGACGAGGTAATGTCGCCACAGCTTCAATGCATAAATTACCGCTGCCAATTCGAGATCATGAGTTGGATACTTATCTTCGTGAGCACGCAACTGACGAGAGCCATAAGCAATCACTTTGCGCTCTTGCGAGGGGGTGGGGGCTAGGGTTTCCACCAGGCGCGGGGTAGCCTCGGGGGACTTATCCCCGCCGGCTAACCGCCGACGGGCGCCACGGCGCGCCGGCCGGCCGCGGGATGGCCTCCACGGCATCCCCCGTACGACAGGAAGAAGAAGGGGGCGTGGCGGGCTTGGGGTGGGCCGGCCCAGTTGAGATGGGAGGGGGTTGGCTGGTGTGGGCCTCGCCCCCAAGCGTAGGTTAGTTTCTTTTTTATTTATTTATTTGTTTTCTTTTACTTATTTTTCTATCCTGTTTTAAATTGTTTTAATGGCTTTGGAATTTTTGCTAAGCATGAAACTTGATCCAATAATATTGTTGCATATTACTAAGATGCCACAAAAAGTTTTGGTAATAAATAAAATCATTGGATTATTTTTGTTTATTTTAAAAGGACTTTTTGTGCTGTTATGCCACTGTTAATAATTGTTTGAATTTCTCAGTGGCATGATAAATACCCAAAGTTGCTTTAGAATGGTCCAATGAATATTTGTGATTTAATAAAATTGGTTTCATAATTTTTGGACAATGTTTTATTTCCACTTATTTTTAATATTCATCCAAAGGCATTTTGGGTTTGTTTGAATTCAGAGATGAACAAGGCATGATCAAAGGTGATTAGAGGCTTGCTAATCACAGAGAATTATATTAACAAAAGTTTTACAGATGCCTGACACTGAGGGTGTTACAGTATGGTGGATGTTTTGAGGAAGATATAAGGAGGTTTATGATGACAGAGTGTATTGTGCCAAGGGTTTGGATGCACCAGCGAAGTATGCACCAACTCTCAAGATGAGAAAGGTCAATGCACGGTACCGAAGGGGCTAGCAAAATATGGGAAGGTGGAAGTGCTAACAATTGAATACTCGCATTAGTCCGAAGAACTCATGCACTTATTATTGGTAACTCTCTATCTAATCAGGAGGTTCACAAAGAGACGAGTACCCCGAGGAGGAGTGTATGGAGGTTTTGTTATCCTTGCTCATCCTCGACCCATGGTACGTGAGGGTACTCTATATATTCCAACCCCTCCAGAGGTTAGCGATCCATCTAGTAGCTAGAGTTCTCAACTAATTTTTGTAGTTTTTGAAAATAAGCACGGATTGCCCAAAATACCACACCTATCACTAATAGGGCCATGCTCTTTGCACTTTAATGTCCAAACATTACTCCAATCAATACCTCAAAACTAGTTCTTCGGAATCTTCTTTCATCATCTCCCTTCGCATACTTGAAAACTCCCTTCATACGAAACTCGTTATAAGCTGATTAGAGTGGTTAGTACCCATGATAAAATATTTTTCCTCCACTGGGAATAAAGATATTCTTGAAGATCTACTGTTTCTCAAGATTTCCAAAAAGTTTTTGCAAAGAAAAAGCAAGCTTAAGGTTTGCAAAACAATGAACACGCAAAACGTGGCAGAATCTGTGAAAAACAGACCAGCGGGTAGTAAATAATTTTTTCGGGGTATTTCTGCAACTCAAATCAAAAAACTCAGAACAGACACACGAAATATAATTGTATAGAGAATACTGTCAAAAAAATTAGATCAAAAATATGATCTGGTGATTTATGGACAATTTTTTCTTCAAGGGGACATAATCTGTTTCTCGACAACATGTCACAACTTTTGAACTTTCTTGCAATCGGAGGCTAAAACTTGGCACAAAGCTTGAAAATAAAGATACAATGATGTTTCTACAGTATTAATAAGCATCAAGACCACTAAAACTAAAAGTAAAAACATCTTGGGTTTCCTCCCAACAAGAGCTTTCTTTTATGTTTTTTAGCTAGGCATGATACAAAGAAAATCAAGTTTTATCAATATCAAAACAATAGCTTGCCTGTGTAACGGAATCATACGGTAACTTGATATTCTTTCGAGGGAAGTGTTCCATTCCCTTTTTGAGGGGGAATTGAAATCTTATGGTCCCCTCTTTCATGTCAATGATAGCACCAACGGTGCAAAGAAAAGGACGTCCCAAAATGATTGGACATCAGGGATCACACTCAATGTCCATGACAAGAAAATCAACAGGAACATAATTATCATTGAAAATAATAAGAACATCATTAATACTTCCTAAAGTTTTCTTTACGGAAGAATCAACAAGACGAACACCAAAAGAACATGTATCAAAAAGTTTCAAATTGAGCATATCATACATTTTTTGGGCATAACGGAGGCACTAGCTCCAACATCACATAAAGCAAAGCAAGAGAAATTATTCAATTTAATTTTGACTATGGGATCCCAACCATCTTCTAGCTTCCTAGGGATGGAAGTCTCAAGCTTGAGCTTCTCATCTCTAGCTTTGATAAGAGCATTGGTAATATGCTCGGTAAGGCAATGTTGAGTGTGCTAGTGTGGGGTCATTAGCCATTCTTTGCAAAAAGGTGATAACTTCAGAAAGACTACAATTATCAAATTCAAGATCACTACCATTAATTAAATAGGTGGTGATGTCATCTAATCTCATTCTCTTGGTAGTCTCTAGATTGATGGGACTCTCTTGTCCTAAAGTTGAGGTATTAGCATCACCATTAATAGGTCCAATGGGACGGGACTAGGGATGTGTTGGGTGCTAAAAGTTTTGAGGTCCTCAACATGTATGCTAGCAATGGTAATGTGTGTAGGAAGGCTCTTAATTCTATCTTCCTCTTCCTTTTCTCTAGCCCATCTATCCTTGAGTTTGGATTCTAATGTTCTCATTAATTTGGACTTGGATAGCATTCATGGGTGTGGTTTTCCTTTCCTCTAAGGGAGAAGTTCTAATTTTAAGAAATTCTACCTCATGAGCTATATTGTCTACCTTCGAAGAGAGGCTATCTAGTTTTTATAATTTATCTTATACACTCTTATTCAACGATTTTTGAGAAGTGATAAAGTCCTTAAGCATGCTCTCTAATTCAGAAGTGGAGTTTTTGGAGCTAGGATAAGTGTTGTTGTTCCCATAGTTGTTGGACGGGAACGGTCTAGGATTGCTACCAAAATTACTCCTATAAGAATTATTATTAAAATTGTTCCTAGAGATAAAATTAACATCAATGGTCTAGGCTGCAGTCTAGGACGGGAACATCATGAGGATCAATAGGAGCTTGCTTAGTAAGTAAAGCATGATCATGTCAACTTTTTCATTTAGGGAGGAGATCTCCTCAACAGAGTTTACCTTCCTTCTTGTTGGAGCTTTTTCAGTGTGCCATTGAGATTAGTTTGTCATCATCTCATTTAAAAGATTTGTGGCATCACCAAGTGTAGTTGACATAAAGGTTCCTCCCGCGGCCGAGTCTAACAAATTCCGCGAGGAAAAGTTCAAACCTGCATAGAAAGTCTGGATAACTATCCAAGTAGTCAAACCATGTGTGGGGCAGTTCTTAACAAGAGATTGCATGCGCTCCAAAGCTTGGGCAATGTGTTCATTATCCAATTGCTTAAAATTCATAATATTACTCCTCAATTAGATAATCTTAGCAGGGGGGTTCTACTTCCCAATAAAAGAATCCTTGCATTTATCCCAAGAATCTATGCTATTCCTGGGCAAGGATTGAAACCAAATTTTAGCTCCTCCTCTCAAGGAGAAAGCAAAAAGCTTAAGTTTAACAATATCACCATCTATTTCTTTATACTTTTGCATATCACAAAGCTCAACAATATTATTCAAGTGTAAAGCAGCACCATCTCCAGCAACGGAGAATTGATCTTTCATAACAAGATTCAGCAAAGCAGGTTTAATTTCATAAGAAGGTGTTGAAGTGGCAGGTGGAGCAATAGGAGTGCAGATAAAGTCGTTGTTGTTGTGGCTAGTAAAGTCACACAACTTAGTGTTTTCAGTGGAACCCATAGTAACAGCAGCAAGCAAGAACAAGGTAAACTATTTTTTTGTGATTTTTGATAAAGGACACTAAGATAAAAACTAAAAGGTAAACTAACAAGACCAAACAGCAAAGATAAAAGATAGTGTGCAACTCCCCTATCTTGAAGATTGGAGTCCCCGGCAACGATGCCAGAAATTTAGCTTGATGACACTGATGTAGTGCTCCTCATTGGTTACCCCAAGTGGAAGGTTGGATGTAGCCTAGCAATAAATTTCCCTTGGCAAAAATACCAAGGTTTGAGTAAGTCCAGTAGGACTCCAAGGCCGACAAGTACGTGGTAAAGTGAACAATGGCGCCGTTCACAACCGAGGTTGCTTACTTTACCTGGACCTGCACACACAACATATAACTTTTCTCCCAGTGAGTATAGAGGGGTTGTCAATCCCTCCGGCCTTGTTGTTTACAAAGGATTAAACGCAAGGGTAGATAATAGTGATAATTTCAACGGAAAGTAAAAGCGATTAATAAGGTGGAGGTGTAGACAATGGTGGTGATATGGACCGGGGTCCCATGATGTTCACTAGTGATGTCTCTCTCCCAAAAGACGATAAAACAACTAAGCTAGGTGAACAAATTACAGCTGGGAAATTGACAACATTATAAACGCACCGCAATGCTAATTATTCTACTTGAAAGTAAGAGAATGAAAAGTATGGGAAGTACGCCCAGACAAGTAGACCGAAATCCATCTGCATCTACTCACTAATCATCCACCTTGAGATATCTATCCAGAACATCTCGCTGGTATTAAGTTGCGAGCCCCACCCAAAGTGTACACTCAAAGCAAAAGACAATTACATTAACAATCTATGCGTAAGGTAAACAATCCTTGCAACCGCAGTTACAAGAACCGTTGTTTTCTCCCTGGTGGCAACAACACATCCCCTAGTCTCATGTTTCTGTCACTCAAGCTAGACATCGGGGGGCACGAACCCACAATCATGCATAACGCTCCCTCTTGGAGTTACTATCTACCACTTGGCCAAAGCAATAAAAAGTAACGGAGAACATGAAAGAATTACTTAAGAACAAAATATAAAGGTAAACCAAATATATTACTCATCACAATATGAACATAATCTCATAATCCATCGGATCCCAGCAAACACAACATAGCAACAGCAGGAAAATTACATAGGTGCCTTGATCATGTGGGGCATCTCACAAGGGCTAAGAATTGAAGAACAAGATTGGAGAGAAGACATCACATAGCTACTGGTCATGGACCCATGGTCCAAGGGGGACTACTCACGTCACATCCGGGAAGCGTCCATGGTGGTCGAGTAGCTCTCGTAGGTCAATCCTCCCTCCGGCAGGGTGCCGGGAAGAGGTCTTCTAGTGCTCCCGATCTTGGAAGCGCGGCGGCGGCGGAACTGAGGGGTATTTCGTGATGCGAGGTTCTCCTCGACGGTTTCCTGGACGAAGAGGTAATGTAGGCCAAAGGGGGAAGCTAGGGGTGGCCTAGGGCTCCCAGGCGCCCTGGTGGCGTGGCCAGGGGTGGGGTCATGCCACCTGGCCGCCTAGGTGTCAGGTGGGCCCCCTGTCCATCCTTCGGGGTTCCAGAAGCTTCCGTCTCGCTGATTTTTTATATGATTTTCTGGAATTTTTGGGGCTCTGAAAATTGGGGTAAAATCCCTGCAACTAAAAGACATCAGCAGACAGAAACTGGCACTCGTGCACTGAGTTAGTAGGTTAGTCCAAATATGTGTAAAATAATATAAAAGTGTAGAAAAACATGTACCAATGTCACATAAAAGTGCATGGAACAAGCAGAAATTATAGATACGTTTGGGACGTATCACCCACAATTTTTTTGTGGGAAGAAAAAATTATGGTGGCCTTTTGGAAATAACGCTTTCCGCCAAAAGGCCCACATATATGCAGGGAGGCGGTGGGATGGCACATCTACTAGAGTTCTCTTATTACCAATCTGTGGTGTGGTCATGCTTAAGGTTGATGTGATGAGGAAAACTCCAATAGGCCAACGTTTTATTCACCCATGTTTGTTTCTATCCGTGCGGACGTTTTTCTCTTCGCTTTGAACCTATTCCAACCTAAATTTGGGCTGAGTTTGCGTCCACAGGCAAGCCATGAATGTCCAGATTGTTCTCTCTTGGCCCACATGTTAGTGGCGCACACATCAGTACTCACCACCCCACCAATTTTGACCTTCCCTTCCTCTTTTCCCTTGCCTCCTCTATCTCGCTTCCGTCTTCTTCGCCACCCATGGCGTCCTCACCCAGCCACCACTGACACATCCATCAACACCACTACTATCGAAGTTGTATCTACTTCTTACCATGGACGGTGTAGCTCATGGCCTGCACCCCACACCAGGGTCGTCGTCTCCCTTGGCACACCGCATCCTCCATCATAGGATGTTGAGTTTGATGGCCTTGCTCCCAAAACTGGCCAGAACAAGAGTCCTCATCGACCAAGAAGCAGCCACGCCCGCGACAAAAAATTTCATGAGGTGCTCGATCGTTTGCCCAACCTGTTTGTGAGGAGCAGATTCATCACTCTGAGGGATCATGTTGGATAGCTCGGATGAGTTATTTCCAATAACATCATCTATTCATTATCATCCAAAGAATCATCTGAAGATGAGAGTGGTGTTTTTGTTGCTACACTTCTCGTCAATGAATACATGTCGAGGAAGTGACAATTGTTCAAGGGGTCGACAGAGGGCCACTCACCTTCATTGAATTGTAATAGAGAACAGTGCCATCACTTCCATGTCCTACTCTTTAGCAATTATCTTCATGGCACAAACCCACTATTCCTTGCCAAGCTTTTTTTATGACACTTCCGGATGGTTAGACCATTGTTCAACCGATTCAGGAGGAAGTTGTGGGACATTGGAAGGTTGGATTCCCCTCTTATCAGAAGTGTATTGCAATAGTTCGGATGCTTGTATATAGATTTTCAAGTGCTCTTGTCGATGAGTATGTACGCATGAGTGAACCCACATGTCTTGAGTAAATTTACAGGTTCTGCAAAGCTATGGTTTAGGTGTTTGGCAGAGTACTTGAGGGAACCAAATGGCGCGGATACAACCCGTTTTTATCGGCTAATGCTTCAAGAGGATTTATAGGGATGCTTGGGAACACATATTATATGCACTCAGAGTGGAAGAACTGTATATTTTCTTAGCAGGTGTAATATAAGGGACATGTTGGTTGCATGGTCATACTTGAAGTTGTGGCATCACAATAACTTTGGATTTGACACTCTTTTTCAGCGTGACATATTCTCACAATGACTCAACGTGCTTCAACACTCTTTGATGTTTTCTAGGCTTTCAAAAGGAAATTCCCTAAAGATCGACTATGAGATCAATGACCACCAATACAACAAAGGATACTACCTAGTTGATGGTATGTATCCTCCGTGGTCTTCATTTGTGAAATCAATCTTCAATCCCTAGGGGGAGAAGATGATTAAATTTTCCAAAGAACAAGATAATGCTAGGAAGGATGTGGAACATAATTTTGGTGTGCTTCAATCTCGTTGAGTTATTGTTCGGTACGCTGCTATAACATAAAGCGTTGACACTATGTGGAAGGTGATGACTTCTTGTGTGATCGTGGATAATAGGATCGTAGGGGATGAGTATGATGACAATATCTATGATCAAGGATGGGATTACCAGTGTGATTTAGTTGAGCCCGAGGGTAGAACGTCAACTTTTGCGTAGTTCATATAATTTCATCATAAAATGCGTGATCGATTAATTCAAATTGAAGTTTAAAATGATTTAGTTGAGCATACGTGAACTCACATAGAAAACCAATAATTCTATCTTCTCATTTTATTTCAATTTATTTTGTTGTAAACTATGTGGTTTTTATGTATTTGATTGTATAGCGTGTGACTTATTTATTTAATTATGTATAATATTTTCAATCAAGATTGTATACACTACGGAACGGCAGCCATACGCTTAGGCCTACGCCGACGGCCGCCGTCGGCGTATAGCCGTCGGGCATGGGTTTTCTCGGGCTTGCCCTAAAAGCCGTCGGTGTAGGGGCGGCCGTCGGCGTACGGTCTGGCCCGACGGTTTTTGTGCGGCCGTCGGCGTAGAGGCCCTCGGCGTAGCACCAGTGGGCCCCACCCTGGGCTTAACGGCCGTTAGGCCTGGTTGCCCTCTACGCCGACGGCCTGGCCGTCGGCCTAGGGTGCCACGCGGCAGGCAGTGGGCGGCTGGGCTTCGGGCCTACGCCGACGGCCTGGCCGTCGGCTTAGGTTCCCTCCCAGCCAGGCCACGCGTCACCTCCTCCTCGCGTCTGGGCAGAAGGTCTACACCGACGGCCAGGCCGTCGGCATAGGCTCTGCATTTGGCACAAAAAAAGGCCTACGCCGACGGCCAGGCCGTCGGCGTAGGTCTTGACATGTTTTCTCTTTTTTTCATTTCTGGTTCATTTCCTGCATATTTTAAATTCTCATAAGCATATAGCCATTATATTATTCATACGCAGATCAGAGCCAGGCATTATAGGCATTTATATTACAAATGCACATTGACAAAGACCAAACAATGCAAAATAAGAGACATAGTATAACAACATCTTATACATATATAGCATAACAAGTTCCAAACATGCAAAATAAGAGACATAGTATGGATACAAAGTATAACAACATACCAAACATCGTATCGGTACAAACGAGACCTCTACACGTCAGATCATCGCGTCCGTAGAGGGATTCGAGCCGGAGAAGCCGAGGTCTCCGCGCGTGAAGATAGGCGACTGACGGTGCGGAGGCGCCGTCGAACCAGCACCGGAAGTAGGTGATCCCGCGCCACCATGAACCGGTGTGCTCTCGCTCGAGGCACCACTACCACCGGGGCCAGGGTGCACCGGTGTGACCGCACGGGACGCCGACGGCGAGGCAGCAGCACGACCAAAGGGTCCAGTCCTGGAAGCTCCCGTTCCCTACACGTTTGAGCAATAGTTAGCAACCGCCAAGGCATGTGAAAGTGGTAGCAACTGATTGGGCAAGTAAATTACCGGGGTTAAGCCGGTGTAGTAGTAGTTCTGGGCGAACGCTTCCTTCGATACAAACTCCGGCTTAAGCCCGGCTCGAGGAGGTCGTGGCGGTATATCGACGAGCACTCCCGTAAGCCGAGCACTCTCTAGAGCCTGCAAGATAGTTAACATGTCAGGCATTGCACAAAAGTATGAAAACTGAGACTTGTCATCTTTTGAAAAAAAGAAAGGTTGGAACTTACATCTTCTTTTGCCTCTTTCCACTCCTCGTGTATTTGTGCTCTCTGTCTCTACTGCGCAAGGTCCACCAAATAGGCGTCGTTGTGGGCCTTGTAGGCCACCTCGAAAGCAGCCTACAATTACAAAAATTGAACCATCTCATCAACTAAGCCACTGAGGAAGTAGTATTGTCACAGAAAGGATGGAAATGAGAGAAACTTACATCGTAGCCAGTCTGGGAAGGCCGTCGTCGAGGAGGCGGTGCGGGGTCGTCGGGACCGAGGGTAGCCTTGATCCGCGTGAGGCTCAAATTGGGACTGCACGGGGTCATCTTTTCCATGACCTTTAGACAGTCGTGCTGAAGGCCTCCCCCAGACACGACCAACGCTCTGGGTCTGGTTCCGCACTTCTAGGGTCGTCCAACTCCGGATTAAAAGCGATCATCGCATCGAGGTACTTAGCACCGTCCTCCTGGGCAGTGCCGAAGTACTCGGGAAGCTGAGGCTGAGGCTGGGAGAGATTGGGCGCCATCATCCTCATCGAGTCCCATGACTCATATGAGCTGACAGGCCTCCCTAGTTTATCCTCCTGCATCGCCAAAGAGATTTTATGAGTACCAAGTAGGAACATGCATGAGGGGAAATAAATGCAGGTTGTTCCATGTATGTCTATACCAGCTTGGCCTTGTAGCGCTCACTGCTTAGGTTTCTAGCCCGATGTGTCCCCCCGCTGCCGCGGTTCGCCTTGTTTCGCTCGCTCAAGGCGTTCCACTCCTCGTCTTCCCCGCGCCACCTCGCAGTCAACGCCCTCCATGACTCCTCCTTGCCATAGGCCCAATCGGGCCTAACCTGAAAAATCAATACGCATGTGAAGAACAGATGATGCAATTGCAACTTAGCATTAACATAGAATCTCATCAACAATTTACTTACCTCGTCGTACTTTTCCGCTCTCATCGTCGAGCGTGACTTGACATTCTCGTGCTTCGGCAACGGCTTGCCCGATTTCGCCATGTTGTATTGACTCCTGGCGGTATGACCCTGGTTATAGAACTGCTGATTAGTCAACCTCTTACAATGAGCCTGCAGTGTCTTGTTCGCCGTCTCCTGGTGCTCCGGAACCACCCTATAGAATCTCTGAAATCATGCATCAAAAAAGTGTGGGATTCATGAGTTAGCATGGCGGGGTCATCAACTATGAACAAAAAAAGTGTGAAGAGTCATGATTTTTCCTTACCCAAAACTTATTGATCACGGCGTCAGAAGCTTTTCCGTAGGGGGGACAATCTGCGAGCCCGTAGTGTCTCCAAGTCGTGGCTAGCTTCCTCTCGCCTTTGTCTGTGGTGTAGAAGCCCGACCAAAACTTCCTAATGATAGCTCCAAGCATGCAGCCAGAGACTCGGGTCCCCGCAGGATGAAGCCAATTGATGCACAAGAATCAAACATTAGTACATGCCAAGTTGGTATCAACGAAATGAAACTATAGCCACTTACTCAGTTCTAGTAGGTTCAATGAGGGTCCGAGCCTCTGGGGCAGGCTCCTCCTTAGGGACTTCTGTTTCCCCACGAACCTTTGCCTTCTTCGTCGACGCACTCGATGGCCCCGACGCAGTCACCATCTCCTCATCTCGAGGCTCTGCTTCCAAGTCTCGAGAGTCAATCTCCTCGTCTGGAGACTCCGAGAACGCGGTCTGTGAAGCCACGTCGCCGGAAGCGGAGGGTATGTCACTTAGAAGGACGGTACCTCGCCCTCGTCCTCGACCTCGTCCTCGGCCTCCTGCAATCGGAAAAGGTAAACAATTAAGAAGCATGTTGAAAAATAAATACCAAGCATAATGAAGATGCAATGTACCTCCTCGGTCTGACCTCGGGGGACGTCCCCCTCTTCCTCCTCCTCGTCCTGCATGCCCTCCTCCTCCTCCTACCTCCTCAGCGCCGTACCTTGAGGTGGTTGCTCTTCCACTCTTCGTCTTCTTTATCCCCTGAAGCAAGGACTGCGGTGATGCCTTGCCTCGTGAGTCTAGTTGTGCTCCTTACCATATCCGTCAAATACTGGGACACCGGATTCAGTACGCACGAGAGCGGCTAGCTCGGCCTTAACAGCTGCACCATTGAACGTTGGTATATGCCTTTCTTCAAGCACAACTTTTCCCTTCTTGAAGTTACTTCTGTCCTGTCTGAATGGATGATCTCTTTTGAGAAACGGCCGATGCGTGTCAAAGGCGGAATATTTTTTACCCGCTTTTAGCCAAAGGAACTCAAGTAGTTCCCTGCACACTGGGCATGGCCACTTACCAGTTGTACAGTGGCCGCAGAATAAGGCATACGCAGGCATGTCGTGCATGGAATATTGGTACCAAACTTTCCTGAAGAAGTTTGTCTTCGATGCACGGTCTTATATCAACGTTGGGTGGTGCCAAGAGTGGTTCAGATCATCCACAAGCGGCTGCATATACACACTCAAATTCTTCCCCGGGTAGTCAGGCCCTGGAATGATCAGCGTCAAGAATATGGTATTCCTTTGCATTAGGGTTGGGGGAGGGAGATTGAGCGGAATAAAAAACACCGGCCAACAGCTATACGAGGAACTCGACATGCCATATGGATTGAATCCATCCATAGATATGGCAATTCTGCAGTGTCGGGCCTCTGCCGCCAGATCGGGGTGGTCTTCATCGAACTCCTTCCATGCCCTGCCATCAGATGGATGTCCCATTGTTTCCCGTCCGTGCTCGTTAGGGTATCTCTTCCCGTCCTTGTGCCACGTCATCTGTTTGGCAGACTCCAAGGTCATGTAAACCCGCTGGATTCTTTTTATGAATGGGAGATAACGAAGAATCGAAGCGGGGACCTTTGTCTGCACCTTGGGCTCACCATCGGCTCCCTTGGACTCAAGATACCTAGAGGCCCCACACAAGCTACAGTACTTGTCATCCGCAAACTGTTTCCAAAACAGAAGGAAACCTTTTGGACAACAATCTATCTTTATGTAGTCCATACTGAGCGCTCGCGTGATTTTCTTGCATTCGTACAAGGTTTTAGGTAGACAATGACCATCGGGCAACGTGTTAGCATGTCTTACCAGAGTGGCTTCAAAGCATGAATGGATCATGTTGAACTGGAGCTTTGAGGCTAGTGCTTGCGAGATGGTATCGAGCTGAGAAACATTTGCACCCGGGTATAGAGGCCTCTTAGCCGATTCCATCATATCATAGAACGCCTTAGTGGATGGCTCGGGATCCTGTGGTTCAGGCGGTTGCTCCGGTTCCGGCGGTCCCTCTGGTTCAGCAGAAGGTGGAGACTCCTGCATGGCATCACAGAAATCCTCCAGCAAGTTTCGCATGCCATCGTACTCTATGCCATCGATCCGTTGCCGCATCACGTCACCTCTATCACGTTCGTTCTGAGTAAAATCAACCGTCGTGACGAAGCCCGGCATATACCCATAAGCCCAAAGGTGTTGTTTCATAACCACTTTTGTAGCGCGATGACGGTTTCTGCAAGGGACGCAAGGGCAACGGGGATCAAGTGTCTTTGGACCACGGGCTATCTCCTGCACTACCATAGCGGTCTTCCATGCCCACTCATATGTTCTGTCAACAACACTAGTACGGCCACTATACATCCACCCATTATCAGCCATCCTCTTCTGCTTTATTGAGAACCAAACGACAAACATAACATTTCATATCAAATAATATCATGAAACTAGATGCATCATATTTTAATTTTTCTACCGGGAAAAACGCATGCACCAACCTACATCTCTAATAGGTATAGAGGGTCCTAGCAGCCGCCGGATCCGTAGATTGAGTACGTTCTCCATGCTCCACCCCGGTCCGAGACAGAATTTCGGCAGCACCTCCCCGCTGCTCTCTTGAGACACGTCTCAGCAAAAAGCCGAGAGGATGTGCATCCGGAGAACAACGGGGAGGCGCTGACGAAATCCTGACTCGGACCGGAGCAGAACATGGAAAACGTACCCAATATACGGATCCGGCGACTGTCCCGTAAATGCCGCAAGTGTTATGCTTCATAATATGCTGACCACTAATGCATATTTATCTGTGTAACGCTCGCGGACGGGAAGTGACACCTAGGTTACGCGACTTGACGTGCAAAATGGAATCTAGTGACATAGCAAAATAATGGACGGGGTGTGATTTTAGCTCACCCTCAGCTGTAGAGGAGGTAGTCGAACAACAGAGGGATCAAGGACCAAAAATTTCGACGACGCTCACTCCAGGGAGATTACCCTATTGATAAAGCAAACAAATATTTATCCCCATGGTCAATGTTAAGTAGCAATTTAAAACAACGAGTAATACTACACTTGTCTCCCTAAGTAGTTTTGTTATGTCACACAACAAAAGTTTACTTTGAATTTAAGTTTCCAAATCAACACTCCATTGTGCTGCCACACTTGACATTTCTCTAAAAAATGCATCTCACTTTTTTCCTCAATATACTAGCATTCAATTATATCCGCAAGATTAGAACGTCAGGGAATTAATCACTAGCTCACAATTGCTGCACTCGTTACTCTATCTAACGGAAATAACCTTGTGGTCCTGAGTTCGATCCCTGCCACCTCTTCATTTTTTTTGGAAATACGTTGAACATACCCATAAATATGAATGTGGAAAATAAACACATAGCTTAGCAAGTGTTTGTCCTTGACTTTTTTTTTGAACCAAAATAATTTATTTTGTACATGTTTTGTCTTTTGTCTTCTTCTAATTTTCATCTAAGCAATCATCTACCTAATTTTCATCTAAGCAAACTTGGAGGCAGAGGAGCAGGGGAGCTCACCTTGGAGACAGAGGAGCCGGGGAGCTTGCGGCGGCGGGCTGGCGGCGGCGATGGGGCGGCGGGCTCGGGCTTGGACAGTGCTCGAGGGAGGGGGCTCGGGCGGCCGGCGGAGGGAGGGAGCTCGGGTGGCCGGCAGCGGGCCCGGGCTCAGGCGGGGCGTCGCCGGCGGGAGGGAGATCCGTCGGCCGGCGGCGGTCGCGGGCTGGTGTCTGTGGCAGCGGGCCCGGGCTTAGGCGGGGCGTCGGCGGCGGGAGGGAGATCCGTCGGCCGGCGGCGGTCGCGGGCTGGTGTCTGTGTGGGGGGGAGTGGGGTGGAGACAGGGGAACGGGGTTGTCGGCGGGTAGTTACAAGATCTAGGTTTCAATACGCCGACGGCCAGGCCGTCGACTTAGGTTTATTTAAAAAAAATTAAATTGAGATAGGCCGACGGCCTGGCCGTCGGCTTAGGTCCATTTTCATTTATTTTTTAATTCTTTATTTCTGTATTCTTTTATATATTCAAGAATATAAATTCTTTTTAACTTGTATACTTTTTTACACCATTGTAATAGTGATTTCGGCCCTCCGACGGTCATTCACCTTCGAAACCCTAGATCGGGGGGGGGGGCAGTTCTACCCCTATAAATTTCTCCGTACGAGGGTTGACCAATGGATTTTTTTGTATTTATATGCTCTTGCTTAGCACATATGTAATGGAAAAGCAATATTCGCCCTATTTCACCACATTATTCACACCGGTAGATCCGTACCGGGAGTTTCGACATATAGATCCGTACCGGGAGTTTCGACATAAGTGTTCGACCATATCCGTGAACAACGTCAGACACATGACCTACATATGCCATCTACAAACATTAAATCACACTTATAAACATAACCTAGCTCCACATGCAGGTTTTCCAAGGATTCGGGCCCTCCGACGGTCATTCACCTCCGAAAACCTAGATCGGGGGGGCCCGCAGATCTACCCTTATAGCTTTCTCCGTACGAGGATGGACCAATGCACTTTTTTATCTATCTATGTTTGTTTAGCACATATGTACATGGAAAACCAAGTTTGAACACATTTCACCACATTATTCACACCGGTAGACCCGTACCGGGAGTTTCCACATACGGATCGAAGATTTTACTAAGTGTTAGCCCATGTCTGTGAACAACGTCAGACACATGACCTACATATGCGATCTACAAACATTAAATCATACTTATAAACATAACCTAGCTCCACATGCATGTTTTCCAATGATTCCGGCCCTCCGACGGTCATTCACCCCCGAAACCCTAGATCGGGGGGGCCCGCAGATCTACCCTTATAGCTTTCTCCGTACGAGGATGGACCAATGGACTTTTTTATCTATCTATGTTTGTTTAGCACATATGTACATGGAAAACCAAGTTTGAACACATTTCACCACATTATTCACACCGGTAGACCCGTACCGGGAGTTTCCACATACAGATCGAAGATTTTACTAAGTGTTAGCCCATGTCCGTGAACAACGTCAGACACATGACCTACATAGGCCATTTTCTAACATTAAATCACACTTATAAACATAACCTAGCTCCACATGCAGGTTTTCCAATCATTCCGGCCCTCCGACGGTCATTCACCCCCGAAACCCTAGATCGGGGGGGGCGCAGATCTACCCTTATAGCTTTCTCCGTACGAGGATGGACCAATGGACTTTTTTATCTATCTATGTTTTTTAGCACATATGTACATGGAAAACCAAGGTTGAACACATTTCACCACATTATTCACACCGGTAGCCCCGTACCGGGAGTTTCCACATACGGATCGACGATTTTACTAAGTGTTAGCCCATGTCCGTGAACAACGTCAGACACATGACCTACATATGCCATCTACAAACATTAAATCACACTTATAAACATAACCTAGCTCCACATGCAGGTTTTCCAATGATTCCGGCCCTCCGACGGTCATTCACCTCCGAAAACCTAGATCGGGGGGGCCCGCAGATCTACCCTTATAGCTTTCTCCGTACGAGGATGGACCAATGGACTTTTTCATCTATCTATGTTTGTTTAGCACATATGTACATGGAAAACCAAGGTTGAACACATTTCACCACATTATTCACTCCGGTAGACCCGTACCGGGAGTTTCCACATACGGATCGACGATTTTACTAAGTGTTAGCCCATGTCCGTGAACAACGTTAGACACATGACCTACATATGCCATCTACAAACATTAAATCACACTTATAAACATAACCTAGCTCCACATGCAGGTTTTCCAATGATTCCGGACCTCCGACGGTCAGTCACCCCCAAAACCCGATATCGGGGGGGCCCGCATATCTACCCTTATAGCTTTCTCCGTACGAGGATGGACCAATGGACTTTTTTATCTATCTATGTTTGTTTAGCACATATGTACATGGAAAACCAAGGTTGAGCACATTTCACCACATTATACACACCGGTACACCCGTACCGGGAGTTTCCACATACGGATCGACGATTTTACTAAGTGTTAGCCCATGTCCGTGAACAACGTCAGACACATGACCTACATATGCCATATACTAACATTAAATCACACTTATAAACATAACCTAGCTCCACATGCAGGTTTTCCAATGATTCCGGCCCTCCGACGGTCATTCACCCCCAAAACCCTAGATCGGGGGGGCCGCAGATCTACCCTTATAGCTTTCTCCGTACGAGGATGGACCAATGGACTTTTTTATCTATCTATGTTTGTTTAGCACATATGTACATGGAAAACCAAGGTTGAAAACATTTCACCACATTATTCACACCGGTAGACCCGTACCGGGAGGTTCCACATACGGATCGACGATTTTACTAAGTGTTAGCCCATGTCCGTGAACAACGTCAGACACATGACCTACATATGCCATCTACAAACATTAAATCACACTTATAAACATAACCTAGCTCCACATGCAGGTTTTCCAATGATTCCGGCCCTCCGACGGTCATTCACCCTCGAAACCCTAGATCGGGGGGCCCGCGGATCTACCCTTATAGCTTTCTCCGTACGAGGATGGACCAATGGACTTTTTTATCTATCTATGTTTGTTGAGCACATATGTACATGGAAAACCAAGGTTGAACACATTTCACCACATTATTCACACCGGTAGACATGTACCGGGTGTTTCCACATACGGATCGACGATTTTACTAAGTGTTAGCCCATGTCCGTGAACAACGTCAGACACATGACCTACATATGCCATCTACAAACATTAAATCACACTTATAAACATAACCTAGCTCCACATGCAGGTTTTCCAATGATTCCGTCCCTCCGACGGGAATTCACCCCCGAAACCCTAGATCGGGGGGCCCGCGGATCTACCCTTATAGCTTTCTCCGTACGAGGATGGACCAATGGACTTTTTTATCTATCTATGTTTGTTTAGCACATATGTACATGGAAAACCAAGGTTGAACACATTTCACCACATTATTCACACCGGTAGACCCGTACCGGGAGTTTCCACATACGGATCGACGATTTTACTAAGTGTTAGCCCATGTCCGTGAACAACGTCAGACACACGACCTACATATGCCATCTACAAATATTAAATCACACTTATAAACATAACCTAGCTCCACATGCAGGTTTTCCAATGATTCCTGCCCTCCGACGGTCATTCACCCCCGAAACCCTATATCGGGGGGGCGCAGATCTACCCTTGTCAGCTTTCTCCGTACGAGGATGGACCAATGGACTTTTTTATCTATCTATGTTTGTTTAGCACATATGTACATGGAAAACCAAGGTTGAACACATTTCACCACATTATTCACACCGGTAGACCCGTAACAGGAGTTTCCACATACGGATCGACGATTTTACTAAGTGTTAGCCCATGTCCGTGAACAACGTCAGACACATGACCTACATATGCCATCTACAAACAATAAGTCACACTTATAAACATAACCCAGCGCCACATGCAGGTTTTCCAATGATTCCGGCCCTCCGACGGTCATTCACCCCCGAAACCCTAGATCGGGGGGCCCGCGGATCTACCCTTATAGCTTTCTCCGTACGAGGATGGACCAATGGACTTTTTTATCTAGCTATGTTTGTTTAGCACATATGTACATGGAAAACCAAGGTTGAAGACATTTCACCACATTATTCACACCGGTAGACCCGTACCGGGAGCTTCCACATACGGATCGACGATGTTACTAAGTGTTAGCCCATGTCCGTGAACAACGTCAGACACATGACCTACATATGCCATATACAAACATTAAATCACACTTATAAACATAACCTAGCTCCACATGCAGGTTTTCCAATGATTCCGGCCCTCCGACGGTCATTCACCTCCGAAAACCTAGATCGGGGGGGCCCGCAGATCTACCCTTATAGCTTTCTCCGTACGAGGATGGACCAATGGACTTTTTCATCTATCTATGTTTGTTTAGCACATATGTACATGGAAAACCAAGGTTGAACACATTTCACCACATTATTCACTCTGGTAGACCCGTACCGGGAGTTTCCACATACGGATCGACGATTTTACTAAGTGTTAGCCCATGTCCGTGAACAACGTTAGACACATGACCTACATATGCCATCTACAAACATTAAATCACACTTATAAACATAACCTAGCTCCACATGCAGGTTTTCCAATGATTCCGGACCTCCGACGGTCAGTCACCCCCAAAACCCGATATAGGGGGGGCCCGCATATCTACCCTTATAGCTTTCTCCGTACGAGGATGGACCAATGGACTTTTTTATCTATCTATGTTTGTTTAGCACATATGTACATGGAAAACCAAGGTTGAGCACATTTCACCACATTATACACACCGGTACACCCGTACCGGGAGTTTCCACATACGGATCGACGATTTTACTAAGTGTTAGCCCATGTCCGTGAACAACGTCAGACACATGACCTACATATGCCATATACTAACATTAAATCACACTTATAAACATAACCTAGCTCCACATGCAGGTTTTCCAATGATTCCGGCCCTCCGACGGTCATTCACCCCCAAAACCCTAGATCGGGGGGGCCGCAGATCTACCCTTATAGCTTTCTCCGTACGAGGATGGACCAATGGACTTTTTTATCTATCTATGTTTTTTTAGCACATATGTACATGGAAAACCAAGGTTGAAAACATTTCACCACATTATTCACACCGGTAGACCCGTACCGGGAGGTTCCACATACGGATCGACGATTTTACTAAGTGTTAGCCCATGTCCGTGAACAACGTCAGACACATGACCTACATATGCCATCTACAAACATTAAATCACACTTATAAACATAACCTAGCTCCACATGCAGGTTTTCCAATGATTCCGGCCCTCCGACGGTCATTCACCCTCGAAACCCTAGATCGGGGGGCCCGCGGATCTACCCTTATAGCTTTCTCCGTACGAGGATGGACCAATGGACTTTTTTATCTATCTATGTTTGTTGAGCACATATGTACATGGAAAACCAAGGTTGAACACATTTCACCACATTATTCACACCGGTAGACATGTACCGGGTGTTTCCACATACGGATCGACGATTTTACTAAGTGTTAGCCCATGTCCGTGAACAACGTCAGACACATGACCTACATATGCCATCTACAAACATTAAATCACACTTATAAACATAACCTAGCTCCACATGCAGGTTTTCCAATGATTCCGTCCCTCCGACGGGAATTCACCCCCGAAACCCTAGATCGGGGGGCCCGCGGATCTACCCTTATAGCTTTCTCCGTACGAGGATGGACCAATGGACTTTTTTATCTATCTATGTTTGTTTAGCACATATGTACATGGAAAACCAAGGTTGAACACATTTCACCACATTATTCACACCGGTAGACCCGTACCGGGAGTTTCCACATACGGATCGACGATTTTACTAAGTGTTAGCCCATGTCCGTGAACAACGTCAGACACACGACCTACATATGCCATCTACAAATATTAAATCACACTTATAAACATAACCTAGCTCCACATGCAGGTTTTCCAATGATTCCTGCCCTCCGACGGTCATTCACCCCCGAAACCCTATATCGGGGGGGCGCAGATCTACCCTTGTCAGCTTTCTCCGTACGAGGATGGACCAATGGACTTTTTTATCTATCTATGTTTGTTTAGCACATATGTACATGGAAAACCAAGGTTGAACACATTTCACCACATTATTCACACCGGTAGACCCGTAACAGGAGTTTCCACATACGGATCGACGATTTTACTAAGTGTTAGCCCATGTCCGTGAACAACGTCAGACACATGACCTACATATGCCATCTACAAACAATAATTCACACTTATAAACATAACCCAGCTCCACATGCAGGTTTTCCAATCATTCCGGCCCTCCGACGGTCATTCACCTCCAAAACCCTAGATCGGGGGGGGGGGGGGCGCAGATCTACCCTTATAGCTTTCTTCGTACGAGGATGTACCAATGGACTTTTTTATCTATCTATGTTTGTTTAGCACATATGTACATGGAAAACCAAGGTTGAACACATTTCACCACATTATTCACACTGGTAGACCCGTACCGGGAGCTTCCACATACGGATCGACGATTTTACTAAGTGTTAGCCCATGTCCGTGAACAACGTCAGACACATGACCTACATATGCCATCTACAAACATTAAATCACACTTATAAACATAACCTAGCTCCACATGCAGGTTTTCCAATGATTCCGGCCCTCCGACGGTCATTCACCTCTGAAACCCTAGATCGTGGGGGCCCGCGGATCTACCCTTACAACATTCTTCGTACGAGGATGAACCAATGGACTTTTTTATCTATCTATGTTTGTTTAGCACATATGTACATGTAAAACCAAGGTTGAACACATTTCACCACATTATTCACACCGGTAGACACGTACCGGGAGTTTCCACATACGGATCGACGATGTTACTAAGTGTTAGCCCATGTCCGTGAACAACGTCAGACACATGACCTACATATGCCATCTACAAACATTAAGTCACACTTATAAACATAACCTAGCTCCACATGCAGGTTTTCCAATCATTCCGGCCCTCCGACGGTCATTCACCCCCGAAACCCTAGATCGGTGGGGGGGCGCAGATCTACCCTTATAGCTTTCTCCGTACGAGGATGGACCAATGGACTTTTTTATCTATCTATGTTTGTTTAGCACATATGTACATGGAAAACCAAGGTTGAACACATTTCACCACATTATTCACACCGGTAGACACGTACCGGGAGTTTCCACATACGGATCGACGATTTTTCTAAGTGTTAGCCCATGTCCGTGAACAACGTCAGACACATGACCTACATATGCCATCTACAAACATTAAATCATACTTATAAACATAACCTAGCTCCAGATGCAGGTTTTCCAATGATTCCGGCCCTCCGACGGTCATTCACCCCCGAAACCCTAGATCGGGGGGCCCGCGGATCTACCCTTATAGCTTTCTCCGTACGAGGATGGACCAATGGACTTTTTTATCTATCTATGTTTGTTTAGCACATATGTACATGGAAAACCAAGGTTGAACACATTTCACCACATTATTCACACTGGTAGACCCGTACCGGGAGTTTCCACATACGGATCGACGATTTTAATAAGTGTTAGCCCATGTCCGTGAACAACGTCAGACACACGACCTACATATGCCATCTACAAATATTAAATCACACTTATAAACATAACCTAGCTCCGCATGCAGGTTTTCCAATGATTCCGGCGCTCCGACGGTCATTCACCTCCAAAACCCTAGATCGGGGGGGGCCCGCAGATCTACCCTTATAGCTTTCTCCGTACGAGGATGTACCAATGGACTTTTTTATCTATCTATGTTTGTTTAGCACATATGTACATGGAAAACCAAGGTTGAATACATTTCACCACATTATTCACACTGGTAGACCCGTACCGGGAGCTTCCACATACGGATCGACGATTTTACTAAGTGTTAGCCCATGTCCGTGAACAATGTCAGACACATGACCTACATATGCCATCTACAAATATTAAATCACACTTATAAACATAACCTAGCTCCACATGCAGGTTTTCCAATGATTCCGGCCCTCCGACGGTCATTCACCCCCGAAACCCTATATCGGGGGGGCCCGCAAATCTACCCTTCTAGCTTTCTCCGTACGAGGATGGACCAATGGACTTTTTTATCTATCTATGTTTCTTTAGCACATATGTACATGGAAAACCAAGGTTGAACACATTTCACCACATTATTGACACCGGTAGACACGTACCGGGAGTTTCCACATACGGATCGACGATTTTACTAAGTGTTAGCCCATGTCCGTGAACAACGTCAGACACATGACCTACATATGCCATCTACAAATATTAAATCACACTTATAAACATAACCTAGCTCCGCATGCAGGTTTTCCAATGATTCCGGCGCTCCGACGGTCATTCACCTCCAAAACCCTAGATCGGGGGGGGGCCCGCAGATCTACCCTTATAGCTTTCTCCGTACGAGGATGTACCAATGGACTTTTTTATCTATCTATGTTTGTTTAGCACATATGTACATGGAAAACCAAGGTTGAACACATTTCACCACATTATTCACACTGGTAGACCCGTACCGGGAGCTTCCACATACGGATCGACGATTTTACTAAGTGTTAGCCCATGTCCGTGAACAACGTCAGACACATGACCTACATATGCCATCTACAAACATTAAATCACACTTATAAACATAACCTAGCTCCACATGCAGGTTTTCCAATGATTCCGGCCCTCCGACGGTCATTCACCTCTGAAACCCTAGATCGTGGGGGCCCGCGGATCTACCCTTACAGCTTTCTTCGTACGAGGATGAACCAATGGACTTTTTTATCTATCTATGTTTGTTTAGCACATATGTACATGTAAAACCAAGGTTGAACACATTTCACCACATTATTCACACCGGTAGACACGTACCGGGAGTTTCCACATACGGATCGACGATGTTACTAAGTGTTAGCCCATGTCCGTGAACAACGTCAGACACATGACCTACATATGCCATCTACAAACATTAAGTCACACTTATAAACATAACCTAGCTCCACATGCAGGTTTTCCAATCATTCCGGCCCTCCGACGGTCATTCACCCCCGAAACCCTAGATCGGTGGGGGGGCGCAGATCTACCCTTATAGCTTTCTCCGTACGAGGATGGACCAATGGACTTTTTTATCTATCTATGTTTGTTTAGCACATATGTACATGGAAAACCAAGGTGGAACACATTTCACCACATTATTCACACCGGTAGACACGTACCGGGAGTTTCCACATACGGATCGACGATTTTTCTAAGTGTTAGCCCATGTCCGTGAACAACGTCAGACACATGACCTACATATGCCATCTACAAACATTAAATCATACTTATAAACATAACCTAGCTCCACATGCAGGTTTTCCAATGATTCCGGCCCTCCGACGGTCATTCACCCCCGAAACCCTAGATCGGGGGGCCCGCGGATCTACCCTTATAGCTTTCTCCGTACGAGGATGGACCAATGGACTTTTTTATCTATCTATGTTTGTTTAGCACATATGTACATGGAAAACCAAGGTTGAACACATTTCACCACATTATTCACACTGGTAGACCCGTACCGGGAGTTTCCACATACGGATCGACGATTTTAATAAGTGTTAGCCCATGTCCGTGAACAACGTCAGACACACGACCTACATATGCCATCTACAAATATTAAATCACACTTATAAACATAACCTAGCTCCGCATGCAGGTTTTCCAATGATTCCGGCCCTCCGACGGTCATTCACCTCCAAAACCCTAGATCGGGGGGGGCCCGCAGATCTACCCTTATAGCTTTCTCCGTACGAGGATGTACCAATGGACTTTTTTATCTATCTATGTTTGTTTAGCACATATGTACATGGAAAACCAAGGTTGAACACATTTCACCACATTATTCACACTGGTAGACCCGTACCGGGAGCTTCCACATACGGATCGACGATTTTACTAAGTGTTAGCCCATGTCCGTGAACAACGTCAGACACATGACCTACATATGCCATCTACAAACATTAAATCACACTTATAAACATAACATAGCTCCACATGCAGGTTTTCCAATGATTCCGGCCCTCCGACGGTCATTCACCTCTGAAACCCTAGATCGGGGGGCCCGCGGATCTACCCTTATAGCTTCCTCCGTACGAGGATGAACCAATGGACTTTTTTATCTATCTATGTTTGTTTAGCACATATGTACATGTAAAACCAAGGTTGAACACATTTCACCACATTATTCACACCGGTAGACCAGTACCGGGAGTTTCCACATACGGATCGACGATTTTACTAAGTGTTAGCCCATGTCCGTGAACAACGTCAGACACATGACCTACATATGCCATCTACAAACATTAAGTCACACTTATAAACATAACCCAGCTCCACATGCAGGTTTTCCAATCATTCCGGCCCTCCGACGGTCATTCACCTCCAAAACCCTAGATCGGGGGGGGGGGGGGCGCACATCTACCCTTATAGCTTTCTCCGTACGAGGATGGACCAATGGACTTTTTTATCTATCTATGTTTGTTTAGCACATA
The DNA here is from genome assembly GCA_950022295.1 of Bromus sterilis. Classification (NCBI taxonomy): domain Eukaryota; kingdom Viridiplantae; phylum Streptophyta; class Magnoliopsida; order Poales; family Poaceae; genus Bromus; species Bromus sterilis. Next base: position 335,231,273 of record OX465596.1, on the reverse strand, counting down.
TGTACATGGAAAACCAAGGTTGAACACATTTCACCACATTATTCACACCGGTAGACTCGTACCGGGAGCTTCCACATATGGATCGACGATTTTACTAAGTGTTAGCCCATGTCCGTGAACAACGTCAGACACATGACCTACATATGCCATCTACAAACATTAAATCACACTTATAAACATAACCTAGCTCCACATGCAGGTTTTCCAATGATTCCGACCCTCCGACGGTCATTCACCCCCGAAACCCTAGATAGGGGGGCCCGCGGATCTACCCTTATAGCTTTCTCCGTACGAGGATGGACCAATGGACTTTTTTATCTATCTATGTTTGTTTAGCACATATGTACATGGAAAACCAAGGTTGAAAACATTTCACCACATTATTCACACCGGTAGACCCGTACCGGGAGGTTCCCCATACGGATCGACGATTTTACTAAGTGTTAGCCCATGTCCGTGAACAACGTCAGACACATGACCTACATATGCCATCTACAAAAATTAAATCACACTTATAAACATAACCTAGCTCCACATGTAGGTTTTCCAATGATTCCGGCCCTCCGACGGTCATTCACCCCCGAAACCCTATATCGGGGGGGCCCGCAGATCTACCCTTCTAGCTTTCTCCGTACGAGGATGGACCAATGGACTTTTTTATCTGTCTATGTTTATTTAGCACATATGTACATGGAAAACCAAGGTTGAACACATTTCACCACATTATTCACATCGGTAGATCCGTACCGGGAGTTTCCACATTCGGATCAACGATTTTACTAAGTGTTAGCCCATGTCCGTGAACAACGTCAGACACATGACCTACATATGCCATCTACAAACATTAAATCACACTTATAAACATAGCCTAGCTCCACATGCAGATTTTCCAATGATTCCGTCCCTCCGACGGCTATTCACCCCAGAAACCCTAGATCGGGGGGGCCCGCAGATCTACCCTTATAGCTTTCTCCGTACGAGGATGGACCAAAGGACTTTTTTATCTAGATATGTTTTTTTAGCACATATGTACATGGAAAACCAAGGTTGAACACATTTCACCACATTATTCACACCGGTAGACCCGTACCGGGAGTTTCCATATACGGATCGACGATTTTACTAAGTGTTAGCCCATGTCCGTGAACAACGTCAGACACATGACCTACATAGGCCATTTTCTAACATTAAATCACACTTATAAACATAACCTAGCTCCACATGCAGGTTTTCCAATGATTCCGGCCCTCCGACGGTCATTCACCCCCGAAACCCTAGATCGGGGGGGCCCGCAAATCTACCCTTCTAGCTTTCTCCGTACGAGGATGGACCAATGGACTTTTTTATCTATCTATGTTTCTTTAGCACATATGTACATGGAAAACCAAGGTTGAACACATTTCACCACATTATTGACACCGGTAGACACGTACCGGGAGTTTCCACATACGGATCGACGATTTTACTAAGTGTTAACCCATGTCCGTGAACAACGTCAGACACATGACCTACATATGCCATCTACAAATATTAAATCACACTTATAAACATAACCTAGCTCCGCATGCAGGTTTTCCAATGATTCCGGCGCTCCGACGGTCATTCACCTCCAAAACCCTAGATCGGGGGGGGGGGCCCGCAGATCTACCCTTATAGCTTTCTCCGTACGAGGATGTACCAATGGACTTTTTTATCTATCTATGTTTGTTTAGCACATATGTACATGGAAAACCAAGGTTGAACACATTTCACCACATTATTCACACTGGTAGACCCGTACCGGGAACTTCCACATACGGATCGACGATTTTACTAAGTGTTAGCCCATGTCCGTGAACAACGTCAGACACATGACCTACATATGCCATCTACAAACATTAAATCACACTTATAAACATAACCTAGCTCCACATGCAGGTTTTCCAATGATTCCGGCCCTCCGACGGTCATTCACCTCTGAAACCCTAGATCGTGGGGGCCCGCGGATCTACCCTTACAGCTTTCTTCGTACGAGGATGAACCAATGGACTTTTTTATCTATCTATGTTTGTTTAGCACATATGTACATGTAAAACCAAGGTTGAACACATTTCACCACATTATTCACACCGGTAGACACGTACCGGGAGTTTCCACATACGGATTGACGATGTTACTAAGTGTTAGCCCATGTCCGTGAACAACGTCAGACACATGACCTACATATGCCATCTACAAACATTAAGTCACACTTATAAACATAACCTAGCTCCACATGCAGGTTTTCCAATCATTCCGGCCCTCCGACGGTCATTCACCCCCGAAACCCTAGATCGGTGGGGGGGCGCAGATCTACCCTTATAGCTTTCTCCGTACGAGGATGGACCAATGGACTTTTTTATCTATCTATGTTTGTTTAGCACATATGTACATGGAAAACCAAGGTTGAACACATTTCACCACATTATTCACACCGGTAGACACGTACCGGGAGTTTCCACATACGGATCGACGATTTTTCTAAGTGTTAGCCCATGTCCGTGAACAACGTCAGACACATGACCTACATATGCCATCTACAAACATTAAATCATACTTATAAACATAACCTAGCTCCACATGCAGGTTTGCCAATGATTCCGGCCCTCCGGCGGTCATTCACCCCCGAAACCCTAGATCGGGGGGCCCGCGGATCTACCCTTATAGCTTTCTCCGTACGAGGATGGACCAATGGACTTTTTTATCTATCTATGTTTGTTTAGCACATATGTACATGGAAAACCAAGGTTGAACACATTTCACCACATTATTCACACTGGTAGACCCGTACCGGGAGCTTCCACATACGGATCGACGATTTTACTAAGTGTTAGCCCATGTCCGTGAACAACGTTAGACACATGACCTACATATGCCATCTACAAACATTAAATCACACTTATAAACATAACATAGCTCCACATGCAGGTTTTCCAATGATTCCGGCCCTCCGACGGTCATTCACCTCTGAAACCCTAGATCGGGGGGCCCGCGGATCTACCCTTATAGCTTCCTCCGTACGAGGATGAACCAATGGACTTTTTTATCTATCTATGTTTGTTTAGCACATATGTACATGTAAAACCAAGGTTGAACACATTTCACCACATTATTCACACCGGTAGACCAGCACCGGGAGTTTCCACATACGGATCAACGATTTTACTAAGTGTTAGCCCATGTCCGTGAACAACGTCAGACACATGACCTACATATGCCATCTACAAACATTAAGTCACACTTATAAACATAACCCAGCTCCACATGCAGGTTTTCCAATCATTCCGGCCCTCCGACGGTCATTCACCTCCAAAACCCTAGATCGGGGGGGGGGGGGCGCAGATCTACCCTTATAGCTTTCTCCGTACGAGGATGGACCAATGGACTTTTTTATCTATCTATGTTTGTTTAGCACATATGTACATGGAAAACCAAGGTTGAACACATTTCACCACATTATTCACACCGGTAGACCCGTACCGGGAGCTTCCACATACGGATCGACGATTTTACTAAGTGTTAGCCCATGTCCGTGAACAACGTCAGACACATGACCTACATATGCCATCTACAAACATTAAATCACACTTATAAACATAACCTAGCTCCACATGCAGGTTTTCCAATGATTCCGGCCCTCCGACGGTCATTCACCCCCGAAACCCTAGATCGGGGGGGGGGGCGGAGATCTACCCTTATAGCTTTCTCCGTACGAGGATGGACCAATGGACTTTTTTATCTATCTATGTTTGTTTAGCACATATGTACATGGAAAACCAAGGTTGAAAACATTTCACCACATTATTCACACCGGTAGACCCGTACCGGGAGGTTCCCCATACGGATCGACGATTTTACTAAGTGTTAGCCCATGTCCGTGAACAACGTCAGACACATGACCTACATATGCCATCTACAAAAATTAAATCACACTTATAAACATAACCTAGCTCCACATGTAGGTTTTCCAATGATTCCGGCCCTCCGACGGTCATTCACCCCCGAAACCCTATATCGGGGGGGCCCGCAGATCTACCCTTCTAGCTTTCTCCGTACGAGGATGGACCAATGGACTTTTTTATCTGTCTATGTTTATTTAGCACATATGTACATGGAAAACCAAGGTTGAACACATTTCACCACATTATTCACATCGGTAGACCCGTACCGGGAGTTTCCACATTCGGATCAACGATTTTACTAAGTGTTAGCCCATGTCCGTGAACAACGTCAGACACATGACCTACATATGCCATCTACAAACATTAAATCACACTTATAAACATAACCCAGCTCCACATGCAGGTTTTCCAATGATTCCGGCCCTCCGACGGCATTCACCCCAGAAACCCTAGATCGGGGGGGCCCGCAGATCTACCCTTATAGCTTTCTCCGTACGAGGATGGACCAAAGGACTTTTTTATCTAGATATGTTTTTTTAGCACATATGTACATGGAAAACCAAGGTTGAACACATTTCACCACATTATTCACCCCGGTAGACCCGTACCGGGAGTTTCCATAAACGGATCGACGATTTTACTAAGTGTTAGCCCATGTCCGTGAACAACGTCAGACACATGACCTACATAGGCCATTTTCTAACATTAAATCACACTTATAAACATAACCTAGCTCCACATGCAGGTTTTCCAATGATTCCGGCCCTCCGACGGTCATTCACCCCCGAAACCCTAGATCGGGGGGGCCCGCAAATCTACCCTTCTAGCTTTCTCCGTACGAGGATGGACCAATGGACTTTTTAATCTATCTATATTTCTGTAGCACATATGTACATGGAAAACCAAGGTTGAACACATTTCACCACATTATTGACACCGGTAGACACGTATCGGGAGTTTCCACATACGGATCGACGATTTTACTAAGTGTTAGCCCATGTCCGTGAACAACGTCAGACACATGACCTACATATGCCATCTACAAATATTAAATCACACTTATAAACATAACCTAGCTCCGCATGCAGGTTTTCCAATGATTCCGGCGCTCCGACGGTCATTCACCTCCAAAACCCTAGATCGGGGGGGGGGCCCGCAGATCTACCCTTATAGCTTTCTCCGTACGAGGATGTACCAATGGACTTTTTTATCTATCTATGTTTGTTTAGCACATATGTACATGGAAAACCAAGGTTGAACAGATTTCACCACATTATTCACACAGGTACACCCGTACCGGGAGCTTCCACATACGGATCGACGATTTTACTAAGTGTTAGCCCATGTCCGTGAACAACGTCAGACACATGACCTACATATGCCATCTACAAACATTAAATCACACTTATAAACATAACCTAGCTCCACATGCAGGTTTTCCAATGATTCCGGCCCTCCGACGGTCATTCACCTCTGAAACCCTAGATCGTGGGGGCCCGCGGATCTACCCTTACAGCTTTCTTCGTACGAGGATGAACCAATGGACTTTTTTATCTATCTATGTTTGTTTAGCACATATGTACATGTAAAACCAAGGTTGAACACATTTCACCACATTATTCACACCGGTAGACACGTACCAGGAGTTTCCACATACGGATCGACGATTTTACTAAGTGTTAGGCCATGTCCGTGAACAACGTCAGACACATGACCTACATATGCCATCTACAAACATTAAGTCACACTTATAAACATAACCTAGCTCCACATGCAGGTTTTCCAATCATTCCGGCCCTCCGACGGTCATTCACCCCCGAAACCCTAGATCGGTGGGGGTGCGCAGATCTACCCTTATAGCTTTCTCCGTACGAGGATGGACCAATGGACTTTTTTATCTATCTATGTTTGTTTAGCACATATGTACATGGAAAACCAAGGTTGAACACATTTCACCACATTATTCACACCGGTAGACACGTACCGGGAGTTTCCACATACGGATCGACGATTTTTCTAAGTGTTAGCCCATGTCCGTGAACAACGTCAGACACATGACCTACATATGCCATCTACAAACATTAAATCATACTTATAAACATAACCTAGCTCCACATGCAGGTTTTCCAATGATTCCGGCCCTCCGGCGGTCATTCACCCCCGAAACCCTAGATCGGGGGGCCCGCGGATCTACCCTTATAGCTTTCTCCGTACGAGGATGGACCAATGGACTTTTTTATCTATCTATGTTTGTTTAGCACATATGTACATGGAAAACCAAGGTTGAACACATTTCACCACATTATTCACACTGGTAGACCCGTACTGGGAGTTTCCACATACGGATCGACGATTTTAATAAGTGTTAGCCCATGTCCGTGAACAACATCAGACACACGACCTACATATGCCATCTACAAATATTAAATCACACTTATAAACATAACCGAGCTCCGCATGCAGGTTTTCCAATGATTCCGGCGCTCCGACGGTCATTCACCTCCAAAACCCTAGATCGGGGGGGGCCCGCAGATCTACCCTTATAGCTTTCTCCGTACGAGGATGTACCAATGGACTTTTTTATCTATCTATGTTTGTTTAGCACATATGTACATGGAAAACCAAGGTTGAACACATTTCACCACATTATTCACACTGGTAGACCCGTACGAGGAGCTTCCACATACGGATCGACGGTTTTACTAAGTGTTAGCCCATGTCCGTGAACAACGTCAGACACATGACCTACATATGCCATCTACAAACAATAAGTCACACTTATAAACATAACCCAGCTCCACATGCAGGTTTTCCAATCATTCCGGCCCTCCGACGGTCATTCACCTCCAAAACCCTAGATCGGGGGGGGGGGCCCGCAGATCTACCCTTATAGCTTTCTCCGTACGAGGATGTACCAATGGACTTTTTTATCTATCTATGTTTGTTTAGCACATATGTACATGGAAAACCAAGGTTGAACACATTTCACCACATTATTCACACTGGTAGACCCGTACCGGGAGCTTCCACATACGGATCGACGATTTTACTAAGTGTTAGCCCATGTCCGTGAACAACGTCAGACACATGACCTACATATGCCATCTACAAACATTAAATCACACTTATAAACATAACCTAGCTCCACATGCAGGTTTTCCAATGATTCCGGCCCTCCGACGGTCATTCACCTCTGAAACCCTAGATCGTGGGGGCCCGCGGATCTACCCTTACAGCTTTCTTCGTACGAGGATGAAGCAATGGACTTTTTTATCTATCTCTGTTTGTTTAGCACATATGTACATGTAAAACCAAGGTTGAACACATTTCACCACATTATTCACACCGGTAGACACGTACCGGGAGTTTCCACATACGGATCGACGATGTTACTAAGTGTTAGCCCATGTCCGTGAACAACGTCAGACACATGACCTACATATGCCATCTACAAACATTAAGTCACACTTATAAACATAACCTAGCTCCACATGCAGGTTTTCCAATCATTCCGGCCCTCCGACGGTCATTCACCCCCGAAACCCTAGATCGGTGGGGGGGCGCAGATCTACCCTTATAGCTTTCTCCGTACGAGGATGGACCAATGGACTTTTTTATCTATCTATGTTTGTTTAGCACATATGTACATGGAAAACCAAGGTTGAACACATTTCACCACATTATTCACACCGGTAGACACGTACCGGGAGTTTCCACATACGGATGGACGATTTTTCTAAGTGTTAGCCCATGTCCGTGAACAACGTCAGACACATGACCTACATATGCCATCTACAAACATTAAATCACACTTATAAACATAACCTAGCTCCACATGCATGTTTTCCAATGATTCCGGCCCTCCGACGGTCATTCACCCCCGAAACCCTAGATCGGGGGGCCTGCGGATCTACCCTTATAGCTTTCTCCGTACGAGGATGGACCAATGGACTTTTTTATCTATCTATGTTTTTTTAGCACATATGTACATGGAAAACCAAGGTTGAACACATTTCACCACATTATTCACACTGGTAGACCCGTACCGGGAGTTTCCACATACGGATCGACGATTTTAATAAGTGTTAGCCCATGTCCGTGAACAACGTCAGACACACGACCTACATATGCCATCTACAAATATTAAATCACACTTATAAACATAACCTAGCTCCACATGCAGGTTTTCCAATGATTCCGGCCCTCCGACGGTCATTCACCCCCGAAACCCTAGATCGGGGGGGGCGGGCGCAGATCTACCCTTATAGCTTTCTCCGTACGAGGATGGACCAATGGACTTTTTTATCTATCTATGTTTTTTTAGCACATATGTACATGGAAAACCAAGGTTGAACACATTTCACCACATTATTCACACCGGTAGACCCGTACCGGGAGTTTCCACATACGGATCGACGATTTTACTAAGTGTTAGCCCATGTCCGTGAACAACGTCAGACACATGACCTACATATGCGATCTACAAACATTAAATCCCACTTATAAACATAACCTAGCTCCACATGCAGGTTTTCCAATGATTCCGGCCCTCCGACGGTCATTCACCCCCGAAACCCGATATAGGGGGGGGCGCAGATCTACCCTTATAGCTTTCTCCGCACGAGGATGGACCAATGGACATTTTTATCTATATATGTTTGTTTAGCACATATATACATGGAAAACCAAGGTTGAACACATTTCACCACATTATTCACACCGGTAGACATGTATCGGGAGTTTCCACATACGGATCGACGATTTTACTAAGTGTTAGCCCATGTCCGTGAACAACGTCAGACACATGACCTACATATGCCATCTACAAACATTAAATCACACTTATAAACATAACCTAGCTCCACATGCAGGTTTTCCAATGATTCCGTCGCTCCGATGGTCATTCACCCCCGAAATCCTAGATCGGGGGGGCCCGCAGATCTACCCTTATAGCTTTCTCCGTACGAGGATGGACCAATGGACTTTTTTATCTATCTATGTTTGTTTATCACATATGTACATGGAAAACCAAGGTTGAACACATTTCACCACATTATTCACACCGGTAGACCCGTACCGGGAGTTGCCACATACGGATCGACGATTTTACTAAGTGTTAGCCCATGTCCGTGAACAACGTCAGACACATGACCTACATATGCCATCTACAAACATTAAATCCCACTTATAAACATAACCTAGCTCCACATGCAGGTTTTCCAATGATTTCGGCCCTCCGACGGTCATTCACCCCCGAAACCAGATATAGGGGGGGCGCAGATCTACCCTTATAGCTTTCTCCGTACGAGGATGGACCAATGGACTTTTTTATCTATATATGTTTGTTTAGGACATATATACATGGAAAACCAAGGTTGAACACATTTCACCACATTATTCACACCGGTAGACCCGTACCGGGAGTTTCCACATACGGATCGACGATTTTACTAAGTGTTAGCCCATGTCCGTGAACAACGTCAGACACATGACCTACATATGCCATCTACAAACATTAAATCACACTTATAAACATAACCTAGCTCCACATGCAGGTTTTCCAATGATTCCGGCCCTCCGACGGTCATTCACCCTCGAAACCCTAGATCGGGGGGGGGCCCGCAGATCTACCCTTATTGCTTTCTCCGTACGAGGATGGACCAATGGACTTTTTTATCTATCTATGTTTGTTTAGCACATATGTACATGGAAAACCAAGGTTGAACACATTTCACCACATTATTCACACCGGTAGACATGTACCGGGAGTTTCCACATACGGATCGACGATTTTACTAAGTGTTAGCCCATGTCCGTGAACAACGTCAGACACATGACCTACATATGCCATCTACAAACATTAAATCACACTTATAAACATAACCTAGCTCCACATGCAGGTTTTCCAATGATTCCGGCCCTCTGACGGTCATTCACCCCCGAAACTCTAGATCGAGGGGGCCCGCAGATCTACCCTTATAGCTTTCTCCGTACGAGGATGGACCAATGGACTTGTTTATCTATCTATGTTTTTTAGCACATATGTACATGGAAAACCAAGGTTGAGCACATTTCACCACATTATTCACACCGGTAGACCCGTACCGGGAGCTTCCACATACGGATCGACGATTTTACTAAGTGTTAGCCCATGTCCGTGAACAACGTCAGACACATGACCTACATATGCCATCTACAAACATTAAATCACACTTATAAACATAACCTAGCTCCACATGCATGTTTTCCAATGATTCCGGCCCTCCAACGGTCATTCACCCCCGAAACCCTAGATCGGGGGGGGGGCCCGCGGATCTACCCTTATAGCTTTCTCCGTACGAGGATGGACCAATGGACTTTTTTATCTATCTATGTTTTTTTAGCACATATGTACATGGAAAACCAAGGTTGAACACATTTCACCACATTATTCACACCGGTAGACCCGTACCGGGAGTTTCCACATACGGATCGACGATTTTACTAAGTGTTAGCCCATGTCCGTGAACAACGTCACACACATGACCTACATATGCCATCTACAAACATTAAATCCCACTTATAAACATAACCTAGCTCCACATGCAGGTTTTTCAATGATTCCGGCGCTCCAATGGTCATTCACCCCCGAAACCCGATATAGGGGGGCCGCAGATCTATCCTTATATCTTTCTCCGTACGAGGATGGACCAATGGACTTTTTTATCTATATATGTTTGTTTAGCACATATATACATGGAAAACCAAGGTTGAACACATTTCACCACATTATTCACACCGGTAGACCCGTATCGGGAGTTTCCACATACGGATCGACGATTTTACTAAGTGTTAGCCCATGTCCGTGAACAACGTCAGACACATGACCTACATATGCCATCTACAAACATTAAATCACACTTATAAACATAACCTAGCTCCACATGCAGGTTTTCCAATGATTCCGGCCCTCCGACGGTCATTCACCCCCGAAACCCTAGATCGGGGGGGGGGCCCGCAGATCTACCCTTATAGCTTTCTCCGTACGAGGATGGACCAATGGACTTTTTTATCTATCTATGTTTCTTTAGCACATATGTACATGGAAAACCAAGGTTGAACACATTTCACCACATTATTCACACCGGTAGACATGTACCGGGAGTTTCCACATACGGATCGACGATTTTACTAAGTGTTAGCCCATGTCCGTGAACAACGTCAGACACATGACCTACATATGCCATCTACAAACATTAAATCACACTTATAAACATAACCTAGCTCCACATGCAGGTTTTCCAATGATTCCGGCCCTCCGACGGTCATTCACCCCCGAAACCCTAGATCGGGGGGGGGCCCGCAGATCTACCCTTATAGATTTCTCCGTACGAGGATGGACCAATGGACTTGTTTATCTATCTATGTTTTTTAGCACATATGTACATGGAAAACCAAGGTTGAACACATTTCACCACATTATTCACACCGGTAGACCCGTACCGGGAGCTTCCACATACGGATCGACGATTTTACTAAGTGTTAGCCCATGTCCGTGAACAACGTCAGACCCATGACCTACATATGCCATGTAGAAACATTAAATCACACTTATAAACATAACCTAGCTCCACATGCAGGTTTTCCAATGATTCCGGCCCTCCGACGGTCATTCACCTCCGAAAACCTAGATCGGGGGGGCCCGCAGATCTACCCTTATAGCTTTCTCCTTAAGAGGATGGACCAATGGACTTTTTCATCTATCTATGTTTGTTTAGCACATATGTACATGGAAAACCAAGGTTGAACACATTTCACCACATTATTCACACCGGTAGACCCGTACCGGGAGTTTCCACATACGGATCGACGATTTTACTAAGTGTTAGCCCATGTCCGTGAACAACGTCAGACACATGACCTACATATGCCATCTACAAACATTAAATCACACTTATAAACATAACCTAGCTCCACATGTAGGTTTTCCAATGATTCCGGCCCTCCGACGGTCATTCACCCCCGAAACCCTATATCGGGGGGGCCCGCAGATCTACCCTTCTAGCTTTCTCCGTACGAGGATGGACCAATGGACTTTTTTATCTGTCTATGTTTATTTAGCACATATGTACATGGAAAACCAAGGTTGAACACATTTCACCACATTATTCACATCGGTAGACCCGTACCGGGAGTTTCCACATTCGGATCAACGATTTTACTAAGTGTTAGCCCATGTCCGTGAACAACGTCAGACACATGACCTACATATGCAATCTACAAACATTAAATCACACTTATAAACATAGCCTAGCTCCACATGCAGGTTTTCCAATGATTCCGTCCCTCCGACGGCCATTCACCCCAGAAACCCTAGATCGGGGGGGCCCGCAGATCTACCCTTATAGCTTTCTCCGTACGAGGATGGACCAAAGGAATTTTTTATCTAGATATGTTTTTTTAGCACATATGTACATGGAAAACCAAGGTTGAACACATTTCACCACATTATTCACACCGGTAGACCCGTACCGGGAGTTTCCATATACGGATCGACGATTTTACTAAGTGTTAGCCCATGTCCGTGAACAACGTCAGACACATGACCTACATAGGCCATTTTCTAACATTAAATCACACTTATAAACATAACCTAGCTCCACATGCAGGTTTTCCAATGATTCCGGCCCTCCGACGGTCATTCACCCCCGAAACCCTAGATCGGGGGGGCCCGCAGATCTACCCTTCTAGCTTTCTCCGTACGAGGATGGACCAATGGACTTGTTTATCTATCTATGTTTCTTTAGCACATATGTACATGGAAAACCAAGGTTGAACACATTTCACCACATTATTCACACCGGTAAACACGTACCGGGAGTTTCCACATACGGATCGACGATTTTACTAAGTGTTAGCCCATGTCCGTGAACAACGTCAGACACATGACCTACATATGCCATCTGCAAAAATTAAATCACACTTATAAACATAACATAGCTCCACATACAGGTTTTCCAATGATTTCGGCCCTCCGACGATCATTCACCCCCGAAACCCTAGATCGGGGGGTCCGCAGATCTACCCTTATAGATTTCTCCGTACGAGGATGGACCAATGGACTTTTTTATCTATCTATGTTTGTCTAGCACATATGTACATGGAAAACCAAGGTTGAACACATTTCACCACATTATTCACACCGGTAGACACGTACCAGGAGTTTCCACATACGGATTGACGATTTTACTAAGTGTTAGCCCATGTCCGTGAACAACGTCAGACACATGACCTACATATGCCATCTACAAACATTAAATCACACTTATAAACATAACCTAGCTCCACATGCAGGTTTTCCAATGATTCCGGCCCTCCGACGGTCATTCACCCCCGAAACCCTAGATCGGGGGGGGCCGCAGATCTACCCTTATAGCCTTCTCCGTACGAGGATGTACCAATGGACTTTTTTATCTATCTATGTTTGTTTAGCACATATGTACATGGAAAACCAAGGTTGAACACATTTCACCACATTATTCACACCGGTAGACCCGTACCGGGAGTTTCCACATACGGATCGACGATTTTACTAAGTGTTAGCCCATGTCCGTGAACAACGTCTGACACATGACCTACATATGCCATCTACAAACATTAAATCACACTTATAAACATAACCTAGCTCCACATGCAGGTTTTCCAATGATTCCGGCCCTCCGACGGTCATTCACCTCTGAAACCCTAGATCGGGGGGCCCGCGGATCTACCCTTATAGCTTCCTCCGTACGAGGATGAACCAATGGACTTTTTTATCTATCTATGTTTGTTTAGCACATATGTACATGTAAAACCAAGGTTGAACACATTTCACCACATTATTCACACCGGTAGACACGTACCGGGAGTTTCCACATACGGATCGACGATTATACTAAGTGTTAGCCCATGTCCGTGAACAACGTCAGACAATTGACCTACATATGCCATCTACAAACATTAAGTCACACTTATAAACATAACCTAGCTCCACATGCAGGTTTTCCAATCATTCCGGCCCTCCAACGGTCATTCACCCCCGAAACCCTAGATCGGGGGGGGGGGGGGGGCGCAGATCTACCCTTATAGCTTTTTCCGTACGAGGATGGACCAATGGACTTTTTTATCTATCTATGTTTGCTTAGCACATATGTACATGGAAAACCAAGGTTGAACACATTTCACCACATTATTCACACCGGTAGACACGTACCGGGAGTTTCCACATCCGGATCGAAGATTTTACTAAGTGTTAGCCCATGTCTGTGAACAACGTCAAACACATGACCTACATATGCCATCTACAAACATTAAATCATACTTATAAACATAACCTAGCTCCACATGCATGTTTTCCAATGATTCCGGCTCTCCGACGGTCATTCACCCCCGAAACCATAGATCGGGGGGGCCCGCAGATCTACCCTTATAGCTTTCTCCGTACGAGGATGGACCAATGGACTTTTTTATCTATCTATGTTTGTTTAGCACATATGTACATGGAAAACCAAGTTTGAACACATTTCACCACATTATTCACACCGGTAGACCCGTACCGGGAGTTTCCACATACACATCGAAGATTTTACTAAGTGTTAGCCCATGTCCGTGAACAACGTCAGACACATGACCTACATAGGCCATTTTCTAACATTAAATCACACTTATAAACATAACCTAGCTCCACATGCAGGTTTTCCAATGATTCTGGCCCTCCGACGGTCATTCGCCCCCGAAACCCTAGATCGGGGGGGGGGGGGGGGCGCAGATCTACCCTTATAGCTTTCTCCGTACGAGGATGGACCAATGGACTTTTTTATCTATCTATGTTTTTTTCGCACATATGTACATGGAAAACCAAGGTTGAACACATTTCACCACATTATTCACACCGGTAGACCCGTACCGGGAGTTTCCACATACGGATCGACGATTTTACTAAGTGTTAGCCCATGTCCGTGAACAACGTCAGACACATGACCTACATATGCCATCTACAAACATTAAATCCCACTTATAAACATAACCTAGCTCCACATGCAGGTTTTCCAATGATTCCGGCCCTCCGACGGTCATTCACCCCCGAAACCCGATATAGGGGGGGCCGCAGATCTACCCTTATAGCTTTCTCCGCACGAGGATGGACCAATGGACTTTTTTATCTATATATGTTTGTTTAGCACATATATACATGGAAAACCAAGGTTGAACACATTTCACCACATTATTCACACCGGTAGACATGTACCGGGAGTTTCCACATACGGATCGACGATTTTACTAAGTGTTAGCCCATGTCCGTGAACAACGTCAGACACATGACCTACATATGCCATCTACAAACATTAAATCACACTTATAAACATAACCTAGCTCCACATGCAGGTTTTCCAATGATTCCGGCCCTCCGATGGTCATTCACCCCCGAAATCCTAGATCGGGGGGGCCCGCAGATCTACCCTTATAGCTTTCTCCGTACGAGGATGGACCAATGGACTTTTTTATCTATCTATGTTTGTTTAGCACATATGTACATGGAAAACCAAGGTTGAACACATTTCACCACATTATTCACACCGGTAGACCCGTACCGGGAGTTGCCACATACGGATCGACGATTTTACTAAGTGTTAGCCCATGTCCGTGAACAACGTCAGACACATGACCTACATATGCCATCTACAAACATTAAATCCCACTTATAAACATAACCTAGCTCCACATGCAGGTTTTCCAATGATTTCGGCCCTCCGACGGTCATTCACCCCCGAAACCAGATATAGGGGGGGCGCAGATCTACCCTTATAGCTTTCTCCGTACGAGGATGGACCAATGGACTTTTTTATCTATATATGTTTTTTTAGCACATATATACATGGAAAACCAAGGTTGAACACATTTCACCACATTATTCACACCGGTAGACCCGTACCGGGAGTTTCCACATACGGATCGACGATTTTACTAAGTGTTAGCCCATGTCCGTGAACAACGTCAGACACATGACCTACATATGCCATCTACAAACATTAAATCACACTTATAAACATAACCTAGCTCCACATGCAGGTTTTCCAATGATTCCGGCCCTCCGACGGTCATTCACCCCCGAAACCCTAGATCGGGGGGGGCCCGCAGATCTACCCTGATAGCTTTCTCCGTACGAGGATGGACCAATGGACTTTTTTATCTATCTATGTTTGTTTAGCACATATGTACATGGAAAAACAAGGTTGAACACATTTCACCACATTATTCACACCGGTAGACATGTACCGGGAGTTTCCACATACGGATCGACGATTTTACTAAGTGTTAGCCCATGTCCGTGAACAACGTCAGACACATGACCTACATATGCCATCTACAAACATTAAATCACACTTATAAACATAACCTAGCTCCACATGCAGGTTTTCCAATGATTCCGGCCCTCCGACGGTCATTCTCCCCCGAAACCCTAGATCGGGGGGGCCCGCAGATCTACCCTTATAGCTTTCTCCGTACGAGGATGGACCAATGGACTTGTTTATCTATCTATGTTTTTAGCACATATGTACATGGAAACCAAGGTTGAACACATTTCACCACATTATTCACACCGGTAGACCCGTACCGGGAGCTTCCACATACGGATCGACGATTTTACTAAGTGTTAGCCCATGTCCGTGAACAACGTCAGACACATGACCTACATATGCCATCTACAAACATTAAATCACACTTATAAACATAACCTAGCTCCACATGCATGTTTTCCAATGATTCCGGCCCTCCGACGGTCATTCACCCCCGAAACCCTAGATCGGGGGGGGGCCCCGCAGATCTACCCTTATAGCTTTCTCCGTACGAGGATGGACCAATGGACTTTTTTATCTATCTATGTTTGTTTAGCACATATGTACATGGAAAACCAAGGTTGAACACATTTCACCACATTATTCACACCGGTAGACCCGTACCGGGAGTTTCCACATACGGATCGACGATTTTACTAAGTGTTAGCCCATGTCCGTGAACAACGTCAGACACATGACCTACATATGCCATCTACAAACATTAAATCCCACTTATAAACATACCCTAGCTCCACATGCAGGTTTTCCAATGATTCCGGCCCTCCGACGGTCATTCACCCCTGAAACCCGATATAGGGGGGCCGCAGATCTACCCTTATATCTTTCTCCGTACGAGGATGGACCAATGGACTTTTTTATCTATATATGTTTGTTTAGCACATATATACATGGAAAACCAAGGTTGAACACATTTCACCACATTATTCACACCGGTAGACCCGTACCGGGAGTTTCCACATACGGATCGACGATTTTACTAAGTGTTAGCCCATGTCCGTGAACAACGTCAGACACATGACCTACATATGCCATCTACAAACATTAAATCACACTTATAAACATAACCTAGCTCCACATGCAGGTTTTCCAATGATTCCGGCCCTCCGACGGTCATTCACCCCCGAAACCCTAGATCGGGGGGGGCCCGCAGATCTACCCTTATAGCTTTCTCCGTACGAGGATGGACCAATGGACTTTTTTATCTATCTATGTTTGTTTAGCACATATGTACATGGAAAACCAAGGTTGAACACATTTCACCACATTATTCACACCGGTAGACATGTACCGGGAGTTTCCACATACGGATCGACGATTTTACTAAGTGTTAGCCCATGTCCGTGAACAACGTCAGACACATGACCTACATATGCCATCTACAAACATTAAATCACACTTATAAACATAACCTAGCTCCACATGCAGGTTTTCCAATGATTCCGGCCCTCCGACGGTCATTCACCCCCGAAACCCTAGATCGGGGGGGGGGCCCGCAGATCTACCCTTATAGATTTCTCCGTACGAGGATGGACCAATGGACTTGTTTATCTATCTATGTTTTTTTAGCACATATGTACATGGAAAACCAAGGTTGAACACATTTCACCACATTATTCACACCGGTAGACCCGTACCGGGAGCTTCCACATACGGATCGACGATTTTACTATGTGTTAGCCCATGTCCGTGAACAACGTCAGACCCATGACCTACATATGCCATGTAGAAACATTAAATCACACTTATAAACATAACCTAGCTCCACATGCAGGTTTTCCAATGATTCCGGCCCTCCGACGGTCATTCACCTCCGAAAACCTAGATCGGGGGGGCCCGCAGATCTACCCTTATAGCTTTCTCCGTACGAGGATGGACCAATGGAATTTTTCATCTATCTATGTTTGTTTAGCACATATGTACATGGAAAACCAAGGTTGAACACATTTCACCACATTATTCACACCGGTAGACCCGTACCGGGAGTTTCCACATACGAATCGACGATTTTACTAAGTGTTAGCCCATGTCCGTGAACAACGTCAGACACATGACCTACATATGCCATCTACAAACATGAAATCATACTTATAAACATAACCTAGCTCCACATGCAGGTTTTCCAATGATTCCGGCCCTCCGACGGTCATTCACCCCCGAAACCCTAGATCGGGGGGGCCCGCAGATCTACCCTTATAGCTTTCTCCGTACGAGGATGGACCAATGGACTTTTTTATCTATCTATGTTTGTTTAGCACATATGTACATGGAAAACCAAGGTTGAACACATTTCACCACATTATTCACACCGGTAGACATGTACCGGGAGTTTCCACATACGGATCGACGATTTTACTAAGTGTTAGCCCATGTCCGTGAACAACGTCAGACACATGACCTACATATGCCATCTACAAACATTAAATCACACTTATAAACATAACCTAGCTCCACATGCAGGTTTTCCACTGATTCCGGCCCTCCGACGGTCATTCACCCCCGAAACCCTAGATCGGGGGGGGGGGCCCGCAGATCTACCCTTATGATTTCTCCGTACGAGGATGGACCAATGGACTTGTTTATCTATCTATGTTTTTTTAGCACATATGTACATGGAAAACCAAGGTTGAACACATTTCACCACATTATTCACACCGGTAGACCCGTACCGGGAGCTTCCACATACGGATCGACGATTTTACTAAGTGTTAGCCCATGTCCGTGAACAACGTCAGACACATGACCTACATATGCCATGTACAAACATTAAATCACACTTATAAACATAACCTAGCTCCACATGCAGGTTTTCCAATGATTCCGGACCTCCGACGGTCATTCACCTCCGAAAACCTAGATCGGGGGGGCCCGCAGATCTACCCTTATAGCTTTCTCCGTACGAGGATGGACCAATGGACTTTTTTATCTATCTATGTTTGTTTAGCACATATGTACATGGAAAACCAAGTTTCAACACATTTCACCACATTATTCACACCGGTAGACCCGTACCGCGAGTTTCCACATACACATCGAAGATTTTACTAAGTGTTAGCCCATGTCCGTGAACAACGTCAGACACATGACCTACATAGGCCATTTTCTAACATTAAATCACACTTATAAACATAACCTAGCTCCACATGCAGGTTTTCCAATGATTCCGGCCCTCCGACGGTCATTCACCCCCGAAACCCTAGATCGGGGGGGGGGGGCGCAGATCTACCCTTATAGCTTTCTCCGTACGAGGATGGACCAATGGACTTTTTTTTCTATATATGTTTGTTTAGCACATATATACATGGAAAACCAAGGTTGAACACATTTCACCACATTATTCACACCGGTAGACCCGTACCGGGAGTTTCCACATACGGATCGACGATTTTACTAAGTGTTAGCCCATGTCCGTGAACAACGTCAGACACATGACCTACATATGCCATCTACAAACATTAAATCACACTTATAAACATAACCTAGCTCCACATGCAGGTTTTCCAATGATTCCGGCCCTCCGACGGTCATTCACCCCCGAAACCCTAGATCGGGGGGGCCCCGCAGATCTACCCTTATAGCTTTCTCCGTACGAGGATGGACCAATGGACTTTTTTATCGATCTATGTTTGTTTAGCACATATGTACATGGAAAACCAAGGTTGAACACATTTCACCACATTATTCACACCGGTAGACATGTACCGGGAGTTTCCACATACGGATCGACGATTTTACTAAGTGTTAGCCCATGTCCGTGAACAACGTCAGACACATGACCTACATATGCCATCTACAAACATTAAATCACACTTATAAACATAACCTAGCTCCACATGCAGGTTTTCCAATGATTCCGGCCCTCCGACGGTCATTCACCCCCGAAACCCTAGATCGGGGGGGCCCGCAGATCTACCCTTATAGCTTTCTCCGTACGAGGATGGACCAATGGACTTGTTTATCTATCTATGTTTTTTAGCACATATGTACATGGAAAACCAAGGTTGAACACATTTCACCACATTATTCACACCGGTAGACCCGTACCGGGAGCTTCCACATACGGATCGACGATTTTACTAAGTGTTAGCCCATGTCCGTGAACAACGTCAGACACATGACCTACATATGCCATCTACAAACATTAAATCACACTTATAAACATAACCTAGCTCCACATGCATGTTTTCCAATGATTCTGGCCCTCCGACGGTCATTCACCCCCGAAACCCTAGATCGGGGGGGGGGGCCCGCAGATCTACCCTTATAGCTTTCTCCGTACGAGGATGGACCAATGGAATTTTTTATCTATCTATGTTTTTTTAGCACATATGTACATGGAAAACCAAGGTTGAACACATTTCACCACATTATTCACACCGGTAGACCCGTACCGGGAGTTTCCACATACGGATCGACGATTTTACTAAGTGTTAGCCCATGTCCGTGAACAACGTCAGACACATGACCTACATATGCCATCTACAAACATTAAATCCCACTTATAAACATAACCTAGCTCCACATGCAGGTTTTCCAATGATTCCGGCCCTCCGACGGTCATTCACCCCTGAAACCCGATATAGGGGGGCCGCAGATCTACCCTTATATCTTTCTCCGTACGAGGATGGACCAATGGACTTTTTTATCTATATATGTTTGATTAGCACATATATACATGGAAAACCAAGGTTGAACACATTTCACCACATTATTCACACCGGTAGACCCGTACCGGGAGTTTCCACATACGGATCGACGATTTTACTATGTGTTAGCCCATGTCCGTGAACAACGTCAGACACATGACCTACATATGCCATCTACAAACATTAAATCACACTTATAAACATAACCTAGCTCCACATGCAGGTTTTCCAATGATTCCGGCCCTCCGACGGTCATTCACCCCCGAAACCCTAGATCGGGGGGGGCCCGCAGATCTACCCTTATAGCTTTCTCCGTACGAGGATGGACCAATGGACTTTTTTATCTATCTATGTTTGTTTAGCACATATGTACATGGAAAACCAAGGTTGAACACATTTCACCACATTATTCACACCGGTAGACATGTACCGGGAGTTTCCACATACGGATCGACGATTTTACTAAGTGTTAGCCCATGTCCGTGAACAACGTCAGACACATGACCTACATATGCCATCTACAAACATTAAATCACACTTATAAACATAACCTAGCTCCACATGCAGGTTTTCCAATGATTCCGGCCCTCCGACGGTCATTCACCCCCGAAACCCTAGATCGGGGGGGGGGGCCCGCAGGTCTACCCTTATAGATTTCTCCGTACGAGGATGGACCAATGGACTTGTTTATCTATCTATGTTTTTTTAGCACATATGTACATGGAAAACCAAGGTTGAACACATTTCACCACATTATTCACACCGGTAGACCCGTACCGGGAGCTTCCACATACGGATCGACGATTTTACTAAGTGTTAGCCCATGTCCGTGAACAACGTCAGACCCATGACCTACATATGCCATGTAGAAACATTAAATCACACTTATAAACATAACCTAGCTCCACATGCAGGTTTTCCAATGAGTCCGGCCCTCCGACGGTCATTCACCTCCGAAAACCTAGATCGGGGGGGCCCGCAGATCTACCCTTATAGCTTTCTCCGTATGAGGATGGACCAATGGACTTTTTCATCTATCTATGTTTGTTTAGCACATATGTACATGGAAAACCAAGGTTGAACACATTTCACCACATTATTCACACCGGTAGACCCGTACCGGGAGTTTCCACATACGGATCGACGATTTTACTAAGTGTTAGCCCATGTCCGTGAACAACGTCAGACACATGTCCTACATATGCCATCTACAAACATGAAATCAC
The DNA here is from genome assembly GCA_950022295.1 of Bromus sterilis. NCBI lineage: Eukaryota > Viridiplantae > Streptophyta > Magnoliopsida > Poales > Poaceae > Bromus > Bromus sterilis. The sequence goes on along the minus strand of OX465596.1, from coordinate 335,209,107 downwards.
ACTTATAAACATAACCTAGCTCCACATGCAGGTTTTCCAATGATTCCGGCCCTCCGACGGTCATTCACCCCCGAAACCCTAGATCGGGGGGGCCCGCAGATCTACCCTTATAGCTTTCTCCGTACGAGGATGGACCAATGGACTTTTTTATCTATCTATGTTTGTTTAGCACATATGTACATGGAAAACCAAGGTTGAACACATTTCACCACATTATTCACACCGGTAGACATGTACCGGGAGTTTCCACATACGGATCGACGATTTTACTAAGTGTTAGCCCATGTCCGTGAACAACGTCAGACACATGACCTACATATGCCATCTACAAACATTAAATCACACTTATAAACATAACCTAGCTCCACATGCAGGTTTTCCAATGATTCCGGCCCTCCGACGGTCATTCACCCCCGAAACCCTAGATCGGGGGGGGGGCCCGCAGATCTACCCTTATGATTTCTCCGTACGAGGATGGACCAATGGACTTGTTTATCTATCTATGTTTTTTTAGCACATATGTACATGGAAAACCAAGGTTGAACACATTTCACCACATTATTCACACCGGTAGACCCGTACCTGGAGCTTCCACATACGGATCGACGATTTTACTAAGTGTTAGCCCATGTCCGTGAACAACGTCAGACACATGACCTACATATGCCATGTACAAACATTAAATCACACTTATAAACATAACCTAGCTCCACATGCAGGTTTTCCAATGATTCCGGACCTCCGACGGTCATTCACCTCCGAAAACCTAGATCGGGGGGGCCCGCAGATCTACCCTTATAGCTTTCTCCGTACGAGGATGGACCAATGGACTTTTTTATCTATCTATGTTTGTTTAGCACATATGTACATGGAAAACCAAGTTTGAACACATTTCACCACATTATTCACACCGGTAGACCCGTACCGCGAGTTTCCACATACACATCGAAGATTTTACTAAGTGTTAGCCCATGTCCGTGAACAACGTCAGACACATGACCTACATAGGCCATTTTCTAACATTAAATCACACTTATAAACATAACCTAGCTCCACATGCAGGTTTTCCAATGATTCCGGCCCTCCGACGGTCATTCACCCCCGAAACCCTAGATCGGGGGGGGGGGGGGGCGCAGATCTACCCTTATAGCTTTCTCCGTACGAGGATGGACCAATGGACTTTTTTATCTATATATGTTTGTTTAGCACATATATACATGGAAAACCAAGGTTGAACACATTTCACCACATTATTCACACCGGTAGACCCGTACCGGGAGTTTCCACATACGGATCGACGATTTTACTAAGTGTTAGCCCATGTCCGTGAACAACGTCAGACACATGACCTACATATGCCATCTACAAACATTAAATCACACTTATAAACATAACCTAGCTCCACATGCAGGTTTTCCAATGATTCCGGCCCTCCGACGGTCATTCACCCCCGAAACCCTAGATCGGGGGGGGCCCGCAGATCTACCCTTATAGCTTTCTCCGTACGAGGATGGACCAATGGACTTTTTTATCTATCTATGTTTGTTTAGCACATATGTACATGGAAAACCAAGGTTGAACACATTTCACCACATTATTCACACCGGTAGACATGTACCGGGAGTTTCCACATACGGATCGACGATTTTACTAAGTGTTATCCCATGTCCGTGAACAACGTCAGACACATGACCTACATATGCCATCTACAAACATTAAATCACACTTATAAACATAACCTAGCTCCACATGCAGGTTTTCCACTGATTCCGGCCCTCCGACGGTCATTCACCCCCGAAACCCTAGATCGGGGGGGCCCGCAGATCTACCCTTATAGCTTTCTCCGTACGAGGATGGACCAATGGACTTGTTTATCTATCTATGTTTTTTAGCACATATGTACATGGAAAACCAAGGTTGAACACATTTCACCACATTATTCACACCGGTAGACCCGTACCGGGAGCTTCCACATACGGATCGACGATTTTACTAAGTGTTAGCCCATGTCCGTGAACAACGTCAGACACATGACCTACATATGCCATGTACAAACATTAAATCACACTTATAAACATAACCTAGCTCCACATGCAGGTTTTCCAATGATTCCGGACCTCCGACGGTCATTCACCTCCGAAAACCTAGATCGGGGGGGCCCACAGATCTACCCTTATAGCTTTCTCCGTACGAGGATGGACCAATGGACTTTTTTATCTATTTATGTTTGTTTAGCACATATGTACATGGAAAACCAAGTTTGAACACATTTCACCACATTATTCACACCGGTAGACCAGTACCGGGAGTTTCCACATACACATCGAAGATTTTACTAAGTGTTAGCCCATGTCCGTGAACAACGTCAGACACATGACCTACATAGGCCATTTTCTAACATTAAATCACACTTATAAACATAACCGAGCTCCACATGCAGGTTTTCCAATGATTCCGGCCCTCCGACGGTCATTCACCCCCGAAACCCTAGATCGGGGGGGGGGCGCAGATCTACCCTTATAGCTTTCTCCGTACGAGGATGGACCAATGGACTTTTTTATCTATATATGTTTGTTTAGCACATATATACATGGAAAACCAAGGTTGAACACATTTCACCACATTATTCACACCGGTAGACCCGTACCGGGAGTTTCCACATACGGATCGACGATTTTACTAAGTGTTAGCCCATGTCCGTGAACAACGTCAGACACATGACCTACATAGGCCATTTTCTAACATTAAATCACACTTATAAACATAACCTAGCTCCACATGCAGGTTTTCCAATGATTCCGGCCCTCCGACGGTCATTCACCCCCGAAACCCTAGATCGGGGGGGGGGCCCGCAGATCTACCCTTATAGATTTCTCCGTACGAGGATGGACCAATGGACTTTTTTATCTATCTATGTTTGTTTAGCACATATGTACATGGAAAACCAAGGTTGAACACATTTCACCACATTATTCACACCGGTAGACATGTACCGGGAGTTTCCACATACGGATCGACGATTTTACTAAGTGTTAGCCCATGTCCGTGAACAACGTCAGACACATGACCTACATATGCCATCTACAAACATTAAATCACACTTATAAACATAACCTAGCTCCACATGCAGGTTTTCCAATGATTCCGGCCCTCCGACGGTCATTCACCCCCGAAACCCTAGATCGGGGGGGCCCGCAGATCTACCCTTATAGCTTTCTCCGTATGAGGATGGACCAATGGACTTTTTTATCTATCTATGTTTTTTTAGCACATATGTACATGGAAAACCAAGGTTGAACACATTTCACCACATTATTCACACCGGTAGACCCGTACCGGGAGTTTCCACATACGGATCGACGATTTTACTAAGTGTTAGCCCATGTCCGTGAACAACGTCAGACACATGACCTACATATGCCATCTACAAACAGTAAATCCCACTTATAAACATAACCTAGCTCCACATGCAGGTTTTCCAATGATTCCGGCCCTCCGACGGTCATTCACCCCCGAAACCCGATATAGGGGGGCCGCAGATCTACCCTTATATCTTTCTCCGTACGAGGATGGACCAATGGACTTTTTTATCTATATATGTTTGTTTAGCACATATATACATGGAAAACCAAGGTTGAACACATTTCACCACATTATTCACACCGGTAGACCCGTACCGGGAGTTTCCACATACGGATCGACGATTTTACTAAGTGTTAGCCCATGTCCGTGAACAACGTCAGACACATGACCTACATATGCCATCTACAAACATTAAATCACACTTATAAACATAACCTAGCTCCACATGCAGGTTTTCCAATGATTCCGGCCCTCCGACGGTCATTCACCCCCGAAACCCTAGATCGGGGGGGACCCACAGATCTACCCTTATAGCTTTCTCCGTACGAGGATGGACCAATGGACTTTTTTATCTATCTATGTTTGTTTAGCACATATGTACATGGAAAACCAAGGTTGAACACATTTCACCACATTATTCACACCGGTAGACATGTACCGGCAGTTTCCACATACGGATCGACGATTTTACTAAGTGTTAGCCCATGTCCGTGAACAACGTCAGACACATGACCTACATATGCCATCTACAAACATTAAATCACACTTATAAACATAACCTAGCTCCACATGCAGGTTTTCCAATGATTCCGGCCCTCCGACGGTCATTCACCCCCGAAACCCTAGATCGGGGGGGCCCGCAGATCTACCCTTATAGCTTTCTCCGTACGAGGATGGACCAATGGACTTGTTTATCTATCTATGTTTTTTAGCACATATGTACATGGAAAACCAAGGTTGAACACATTTCACCACATTATTCACACCGGTAGACCCGTACCGGGAGCTTCCACATACGGATCGACGATTTTACTAAGTGTTAGCCCATGTCCGTGAACAACGTCAGACACATGACCTACATATGCCATCGACAAACATTAAATCACACTTATAAACATAACCTAGCTCCACATGCATGTTTTCCAATGATTCCGGCCCTCCGACGGTCATTCACCCCCGAAACCCTAGATCGGGGGGGCCCGCAGATCTACCCTTATAGCTTTCTCCGTATGAGGATGGACCAATGGACTTTTTTATCTATCTATGTTTTTTTAGCACATATGTACATGGAAAACCAAGGTTGAACACATTTCACCACATTATTCACACCGGTAGACCCGTACCGGGAGTTTCCACATACGGATCGACGATTTTACTAAGTGTTAGCCCATGTCCGTGAACAACGTCAGACACATGACCTACATATGCCATCTACAAACATTAAATCCCACTTATAAACATAACCTAGCTCCACATGCAGGTTTTCCAATGATTCCGGCCCTCCGACGGTCATTCACCCCCGAAACCCGATATAGGGGGGCCGCAGATCTACCCTTATATCTTTCTCCGTACGAGGATGGACCAATGGACTTTTTTATCTATATATGTTTGTTTAGCACATATATACATGGAAAACCAAGGTTGAACACATTTCACCACATTATTCACACCGGTAGACCCGTACCGGGAGTTTCCACATACGGATCGACGATTTTACTAAGTGTTAGCCCATGTCCGTGAACAACGTCAGACACATGACCTACATATGCCATCTACAAACATTAAATCACACTTATAAACATAACCTAGCTCCACATGCAGGTTTTCCAATGATTCCGGCCCTCCGACGGTCATTCACCCCCGAAACCCTAGATCGGGGGGGACCCACAGATCTACCCTTATAGCTTTCTCCGTACGAGGATGGACCAATGGACTTTTTTATCTATCTATGTTTGTTTAGCACATATGTACATGGAAAACCAAGGTTGAACACATTTCACCACATTATTCACACCGGTAGACATGTACCGGGAGTTTCCACATACGGATCGACGATTTTACTAAGTGTTAGCCCATGTCCGCGAACAACGTCAGACACATGACCTACATATGCCATCTACAAACATTAAATCACACTTATAAACATAACCTAGCTCCACATGCAGGTTTTCCAATGATTCCGGCCCTCCGACGGTCATTCTCCCCCGAAACCCTAGATCGGGGGGGCCCGCAGATCTACCCTTATAGCTTTCTCCGTACGAGGATGGACCAATGGACTTGTTTATCTATCTATGTTTTTTTAGCACATATGTACATGGAAAACCAAGGTTGAACACATTTCACCACATTATTCACACCGGTAGACCCGTACCGGGAGTTTCCACATACGGATCGACGATTTTACTAAGTGTTAGCCCATGTCCGTGAACAACGTCATACACATGACCTACATATGCCATCTACAAACATTAAATCACACTTATAAACATAACCTAGCTCCACATGCAGGTTTTCCAATGATTCCGGCCCTCCGACGGTCATTCACCCCCGAAACCCTAGATCGGGGGGGCCCGCAGATCTACCCTTATAGCTTTCTCCGTACGAGGATGGACCAATGGACTTTTTTATCTATCTATGTTTGTTTAGCACATATCTACATGGAAAACCAAGGTTGAACACATTTCACCACATTATTCACACCGGTAGACATGTACCGGGAGTTTCCACATACGGATCGACGATTTTACTAAGTGTTAGCCCATGTCCGTGAACAACGTCAGACACATGACCTACATATGCCATCTACAAGCATTAAATCACACTTATAAACATAACCTAGCTCCACATGCAGGTTTTCCAATGATTCCGGCCCTCCGACGGTCATTCACCCCCGAAACCCTAGATCGGGGGGGGGGGCCCGCAGATCTACCCTTATGATTTCTCCGTACGAGGATGGACCAATGGACTTGTTTATCTATCTATGTTTTTTTAGCACATATGTACATGGAAAACCAAGGTTGAACACATTTCACCACATTATTCACACCGGTAGACCCGTACCGGGAGCTTCCACATACGGATCGACGATTTTACTAAGTGTTAGCCCATGTCCGTGAACAACGTCAGACACATGACCTACATATGCCATGTACAAACATTAAATCACACTTATAAACATAACCTAGCTCCACATGCAGGTTTTCCAATGATTCCGGACCTCCGACGGTCATTCACCTCCGAAAACCTAGATCGGGGGGGCCCGCAGATCTACCCTTATAGCTTTTTCCGTACGAGGATGGACCAATGGACTTTTTTATCTATCTATGTTTTTTTAGCACATATGTACATGGAAAACCAAGTTTGAACACATTTCACCACATTATTCACACCGGTAGACCCGTACCGGGAGTTTCCACATACACATCGAAGATTTTACTAAGTGTTAGCCCATGTCCGTGAACAACGTCAGACACATGACCTACATAGGCCATTTTCTAACATTAAATCACACTTATAAACATAACCTAGCTCCACATGCAGGTTTTCCAATGATTCCGGCCCTCCGACGGTCATTCACCCCCGAAACCCTAGATCGGGGGGGGGGGGGGCGCAGATCTACCCTTATAGCTTTCTCCGTATGAGGATGGACCAATGGACTTTTTTATCTATATATGTTTGTTTAGCACATATATAGATGGAAAACCAAGGTTGAACACATTTCACCACATTATTCACACCGGTAGACCCGTACCGGGAGTTTCCACATACGGATCGACGATTTTACTAAGTGTTAGCCCATGTCCGTGAACAACGTCAGACACATGACCTACATATGCCATCTACAAACATTAAATCACACTTATAAACATAACCTAGCTCCACATGCAGGTTTTCCAATGATTCCGGCCCTCCGACGGTCATTCACCCCCGAAACCCTAGATCGGGGGGGGCCCGCAGATCTACCCTTATAGATTTCTCCGTACGAGGATGGACCAATGGACTTTTTTATCTATCTATGTTTGTTTAGCACATATGTACATGGAAAACCAAGGTTGAACACATTTCACCACATTATTCACACCGGTAGACCCGTACCGGGAGTTTCCACATACGGATCGACGATTTTACTAAGTGTTAGCCCATGTCCGTGAACAACGTCAGACACATGACCTACATATGCCATCTACAAACATTAAATCACACTTATAAACATAACCTAGCTCCACATGCAGGTTTTCCAATGATTCCGGCCCTCCGACGGTCATTCACCCCCGAAACCCTAGATCGGGGGGGGCCCGCAGATCTACCCTTATAGCTTTCTCCGTACGAGGATGGACCAATGGACTTTTTTATCTATCTATGTTTGTTTAGCACATATGTACATGGAAAACCAAGGTTGAACACATTTCACCACATTATTCACACCGGTAGACATGTACCGGGAGTTTCCACATACGGATCGACGATTTTACTAAGTGTTAGCCCATGTCCGTGAACAACGTCAGACACATGACCTACATATGCCATCTACAAACATTAAATCACACTTATAAACATAACCTAGCTCCACATGCAGGTTTTCCAATGATTCCGGCCCTCCGACGGTCATTCACCCCCGAAACCCTAGATCGGGGGGGACCCACAGATCTACCCTTATAGCTTTCTCCGTACGAGGATGGACCAATGGACTTTTTTATCTATCTATGTTTGTTTAGCACATATGTACATGGAAAACCAAGGTTGAACACATTTCACCACATTATTCACACCGGTAGACATGTACCGGGAGGTTCCACATACGGATCGACGATTTTACTAAGTGTTAGCCCATGTCCGTGAACAACGTCAGACACATGACCTACATATGCCATCTACAAACATTAAATCACACTTATAAAGATAACCTAGCTCCACATGCAGGTTTTCCAATGATTCCGGCCCTCCGACGGTCATTCACCTCCGAAAACCTAGATCGGGGGGCCCGCAGATCTACCCTTATAGCTTTCTCCGTACGAGGATGGACCAATGGACTTTTTCATCTATCTATGTTTGTTTAGCACATATGTACATGGAAAACCAAGGTTGAACACATTTCACCACATTATTCACACCGGTAGACCCGTACCGGGAGTTTCCACATACGGATCGACGATTTTACTAAGTGTTAGCCCATGTCCGTGAACAACGTCATACACATGACCTACATATGCCATCTACAAACATTAAATCACACTTATAAACATAACCTAGCTCCACATGCAGGTTTTCCAATGATTCCGGCCCTCCGACGGTCATTCACCCCCGAAACCCTAGATCGGGGGGGCCCGCAGATCTACCCTTATAGCTTTCTCCGTACGAGGATGGACCAATGGACTTTTTTATCTATCTATGTTTGTTTAGCACATATCTACATGGAAAACCAAGGTTGAACACATTTCACCACATTATTCACACCGGTAGACATGTACCGGGAGTTTCCACATACGGATCGACGATTTTACTAAGTGTTAGCCCATGTCCGTGAACAACGTCAGACACATGACCTACATATGCCATCTACAAATATTAAATCACACTTATAAACATAACCTAGCTCCGCATGCAGGTTTTCCAATGATTCCGGCGCTCCGACGGTCATTCACCTCCAAAACCCTAGATCGGGGGGGGCCCGCAGATCTACCCTTATAGCTTTCTCCGTACGAGGATGTACCAATGGACTTTTTTATCTATCTATGTTTGTTTAGCACATATGTACATGGAAAACCAAGGTTGAACACATTTCACCACATTATTCACACCGGTAGACCCGTACCGGGAGCTTCCACATACGGATCGACGATTTTACTAAGTGTTAGCCCATGTCCGTGAACAACGTCAGACACATGACCTACATATGCCATGTACAAACATTAAATCACACTTATAAACATAACCTAGCTCCACATGCAGGTTTTCCAATGATTCCGGACCTCCGACGGTCATTCACCTCCGAAAACCTAGATCGGGGGGGCCCGCAGATCTACCCTTATAGCTTTTTCCGTACGAGGATGGACCAATGGACTTTTTTATCTATCTATGTTTTTTTAGCACATATGTACATGGAAAACCAAGTTTGAACACATTTCACCACATTATTCACACCGGTAGACCCGTACCGGGAGTTTCCACATACACATCGAAGATTTTACTAAGTGTTAGCCCATGTCCGTGAACAACGTCAGACACATGACCTACATAGGCCATTTTCTAACATTAAATCACACTTATAAACATAACCTAGCTCCACATGCAGGTTTTCCAATGATTCCGGCCCTCCGACGGTCATTCACCCCCGAAACCCTAGATCGGGGGGGGGGGGCGCAGATCTACCCTTATAGCTTTCTCCGTATGAGGATGGACCAATGGACTTTTTATCTATATATGTTTGTTTAGCACATATATACATGGAAAACCAAGGTTGAACACATTTCACCACATTATTCACACCGGTAGACCCGTACCGGGAGTTTCCACATACGGATCGACGATTTTACTAAGTGTTAGCCCATGTCCGTGAACAACGTCAGACACATGACCTACATATGCCATCTACAAACATTAAATCACACTTATAAACATAACCTAGCTCCACATGCAGGTTTTCCAATGATTCCGGCCCTCCGACGGTCATTCACCCCCGAAACCCTAGATCGGGGGGGGGGGCCCGCAGATCTACCCTTATAGCTTTCTCCGTACGAGGATGGACGAATGGACTTTTTTATCTATCTATGTTTGTTTAGCACATATGTACATGGAAAACCAAGGTTGAACACATTTCACCACATTATTCACACCGGTAGACATGTACCGGGAGTTTCCACATACGGATCGACGATTTTACTAAGTGTTAGCCCATGTCCGTGAACAACGTCAGACACATGACCTACATATGCCATCTACAAACATTAAATCACACTTATAAACATAACCTAGCTCCACATGCAGGTTTTCCAATGATTCCGGCCCTCCGACGGTCATTCACCCCCGAAACCCTAGATCGGGGGGGGGGGCCCGCAGATCTACCCTTATAGATTTCTCCGTACGAGGATGGACCAATGGACTTGTTTATCTATCTATGTTTTTTTAGCACATATGTACATGGAAAACCAAGGTTGAACACATTTCACCACATTATTCACACCGGTAGACCCGTACCGGGAGCTTCCACATACGGATCGATGATTTTACTAAGTGTTAGCCCATGTCCGTGAACAACGTCAGACCCATGACCTACATATGCCATGTAGAAACAATAAATCACACTTATAAACATAACCTAGCTCCACATGCAGGTTTTCCAATGATTCCGGCCCTCCGACGGTCATTCACCTCCGAAAACCTAGATCGGGGGGGCCCGCAGATCTACCCTTATAGCTTTCTCCGTATGAGGATGGACCAATGGACTTTTTCATCTATCTATGTTTGTTTAGCACATATGTACATGGAAAACCAAGGTTGAACACATTTCACCACATTATTCACACCGGTAGACCCGTACCGGGAGTTTCCACATACGGATCGACGATTTTACTAAGTGTTAGCCCATGTCCGTGAACAACGTCAGACACATGACCTACATATGCCATCTACAAACATTAAATCACACTTATAAACATAACCTAGCTCCACATGCAGGTTTTCCAATGATTCCGGCCCTCCGACGGTCATTCACCCCCGAAACCCTAGATCGGGGGGGGCCCGCAGATCTACCCTTATAGCTTTCTCCGTACGAGGATGGACCAATGGACTTTTTTATCTATCTATGTTTGTTTAGCACATATGTACATGGAAAACCAAGGTTGAACACATTTCACCACATTATTCACACCGGTAGACATGTACCGGGAGTTTCCACATACGGATCGACGATTTTACTAAGTGTTAGCCCATGTCCGTGAACAACGTCAGACACATGACCTACATATGCCATCTACAAACATTAAATCACACTTATAAACATAACCTAGCTCCACATGCAGGTTTTCCAATGATTCCGGCCCTCCGACGGTCATTCACCCCCGAAACCCTAGATCGGGGGGGGGGGGGCCCGCAGATCTACCCCTATGATTTCTCCGTACGAGGATGGACCAATGGACTTGTTTATCTATCTATGTTTTTTTAGCACATATGTACATGGAAAACCAAGGTTGAACACATTTCACCACATTATTCACACCGGTAGACCCGTACCGGGAGCTTCCACATACGGATCGACGATTTTACTAAGTGTTAGCCCATGTCCGTGAACAACGTCAGACACATGACCTACATATGCCATGTACAAACATTAAATCACACTTATAAACATAACCTAGCTCCACATGCAGGTTTTCCAATGTTTCCGGACCTCCGACGGTCATTCACCTCCGAAAACCTAGATCGGGGGGGCCCGCAGATCTACCCTTATAGCTTTCTCCGTACGAGGATGGACCAATGGACTTTTTCATCTATCTATGTTTGTTTAGCACATATGTACATGTAAAACCAAGGTTGAACACATTTCATCACATTATTCACACCGGTAGACCCGTACCGGGAGTTTCCACATACGGATCGACGATTTTACTAAGTGTTAGCCCATGTCCGTGAACAACGTTAGACACATGACCTACATATGCCATCTACAAACATTAAATCACACTTATAAACATAACCTAGCTCCACATGCAGGTTTTCCAATGATTCCGGCCCTCCGACGGTCATTCACCCCAGAAACCCTAGATCGGGGGTGGGCCCGCAGATCTACCCTTATAGCTTTCTCCGTACGAGGATGGACCAATGGACTTTTTTATCTATCTATGTTTGTTTAGCACATATGTACATGGAAAACCAAGGTTGAGCACATTTCACCACATTATTCACACCGGTACACCCGTACGGGGAGTTTCCACATACGGATCGACGATTTTACTAAGTGTTAGCCCATGTCCGTGAACAACGTCATACACATGACCTACATATGCCATCTACAAACATTAAATCACACTTATAAACATAACATAGCTCCACATGCAGGTTTTCCAATGATTCCGGCCCTCCGACGGTCATTCACCCCCGAAACCCTAGATCGGGGGGCCCGCGGATCTACCCTTATAGCTTTCTCCGTACGAGGATGGACCAATGGACTTTTTTATCTATCTATGTTTGTTTAGCACATATGTACATGGAAAACCAAGGTTGAACACATTTCAGCACATTATTCACACCGGTAGACATGTACCGGGAGTTTCCACATACGGATCGACGATTTTACTAAGTGTTAGCCCATGTCCGTGAACAACGTCAGACACATAACCTACATATGCCATCTACAAACATTAAATCACACTTATAAACATAACCTAGCTCCACATGCAGGTTTTCCAATGATTCCGGCCCTCCGACGGTCATTCACCCCCGAAACCCTAGATCGGGGGGCCCGCGGATCTACCCTTATAGCTTTCTCCGTACGAGGATGGACCAATGGACTTTTTTATCTATCTATGTTTGTTTAGCACATGTGTACATGGAAAACAAAGGTTGAACACATTTCACCACATTATTCACAGCGGTAGACCCGTACCGGGAGTTTCCACATTCGGATCGACGATTTTACTAAGTGTTAGCCCATGTCCGTGAACAACGTCAGACACACGACCTACATATGCCATCTACAAACATTAAATCACACTTATAAACATAACCTAGCTCCACATGCAGGTTTTCCAATGATTCCGGCCCTCCGACGGTCATTCACCCCCGAAACCCTAGATCGGGGGGCCCGCGGATCTACCATTATAGCTTTCTCCGTACGAGGATGGAACAATGGACTTTTTTATCTATCTATGTTTGTTTAGCACATATGTACATGGAAAACCAAGGTTGAACACATTTCACCACATTATTCACACCGGTAGACATGTACCGGGAGTTTCCACATACGGATCGACGATTTTACTAAGTGTTAGCCCATGTCCGTGAACAACGTCAGACACATAACCTACATATGCCATCTACAAACATTAAATCACACTTATAAACATAACCTAGCTCCACATGCAGGTTTTCCAATGATTCCGGCCCTCCGACGGTCATTCACCCCCGAAACCCTAGATCGGGGGGCCCGCGGATCTACCCTTATAGCTTTCTCCGTACGAGGATGGACCAATGGACTTTTTTATCTATCTATGTTTGTTTAGCACATGTGTACATGGAAAACCAAGGTTGAACACATTTCACCACATTATTCACAGCGGTAGACCCGTACCGGGAGTTTCCACATTCGGATCGACGATTTTACTAAGTGTTAGCCCATGTCCGTGAACAACGTCAGACACACGACCTACATATGCCATCTACAAACATTAAATCACACTTATAAACATAACCTAGCTCCACATGCAGGTTTTCCAATGATTCCGGCCCTCCGACGGTCATTCACCCCCGAAACCCTAGATCGGGGGGCCCGCGGATCTACCCTTATAGCTTTCTCCGTACGAGGATGGAACAATGGACTTTTTTATCTATCTATGTTTGTTTAGCACATATGTACATGGAAAACCAAGGTTGAACACATTTCACCACATTATTCACACCGGTAGACATGTACCGGGAGTTTCCACATACGGATCGACGATTTTACTAAGTGTTAGCCCATGTCCGTGAACAACGTCAGACACATAACCTACATATGCCATCTACAAACATTAAATCACACTTATAAACATAACCTAGCTCCACATGCAGGTTTTCCAATGATTCCGGCCCTCCGACGGTCATTCACCCCCGAAACCCTAGATCGGGGGGCCCGCGGATCTACCCTTATAGCTTTCTCCGTATGAGGATGGACCAATGGACTTTTTTATCTATCTATGTTTGTTTAGCACATATGTACATGGAAAACCAAGGTTGAACACATTTCACCACATTATTCACACCGGTAGACATGTACCGGGAGTTTCCACATACGGATCGACGATTTTACTAAGTGTTAGCCCATGTCCGTGAACAACGTCAGACACATAACCTACATATGCCATCTACAAACATTAAATCACACTTATAAACATAACCTAGCTCCACATGCAGGTTTTCCAATGATTCCGGCCCTCCGACGGTCATTCACCCCCGAAACCCTAGATCGGGGGGCCCGCGGATCTACCCGTATAGCTTTCTCCGTACGAGGATGGACCAATGGACTTTTTTATCTATCTATGTTTGTTTAGCACATATGTACATGGAAAACCAAGGTTGAACACATTTCACCACATTATTCACACCGGTAGACCCGTACCGGGAGTTTCCACATACGGATCGACGATTTTACTAAGTGTTAGCCCATGTCCGTGAACAACGTCAGACACACGACCTACATATGCCATCTACAAATATTAAATCACACTTATAAACATAACCTAGCTCCACATGCAGGTTTTCCAATGATTCCGGCCCTCCGACGGTCATTCACCCCCGAAACCCTATATCGGGGGGGCGCAGATCTACCCTTGTCAGCTTTCTCCGTACGAGGATGGACCAATGGACTTTTTTATCTATCTATGTTTGTTTAGCACATATGTACATGGAAAACCAAGGATGAACACATTTCACCACATTATTCACACCGGTAGACCCGTACCGGGAGTTTCCACATACGGATCGACGATTTTACTAAGTGTTAGCCCATGTCCGTGAACAACGTCAGACACATGACCTACATATGCCATATACAAACATTAAGTCACACTTATAAACATAACCCAGCTGCACATGCAGGTTTTCCAATCATTCCGGCCCTCCGACGGTCATTCACCTCCAAAACCCTAGATCGGGGGGGGGGGGGGGCGCAGATCTACCCTTATAGCTTTCTCCGTACGAGGATGTACCAATGTACTTTTTTATCTATCTATGTTTGTTTAGCACATATGTACATGGAAAACCAAGGTTGAACACATTTCACCACATTATTCACACCGGTAGACCCGTACCGGGAGCTTCCACATACGGATCGACGATTTTACTAAGTGTTAGCCCATGTCCGTGAACAACGTCAGACACATGACCTACATATGCCATCTACAAACATTAAATCACACTTATAAACATAACCTAGGTCCACATGCAGGTTTTCCAATGATTCCGGCCCTCCGACGGTCATTCACCTCTGAAACCCTAGATCGTGGGGGCCCGCGGATCTACCCTTATAGCTTTCTTCGTACGAGGATGTACCAATGGACTTTTTTATCTATCTATGTTTGTTTAGCACATCTGTACATGGAAAACCAAGGTTGAACACATTTCACCACATTATTCACACCGGTAGACCCGTACCGGGAGCTTCCACATACGGATCGACGATTTTACTAAGTGTTAGCCCATGTCCGTGAACAACGTCAGACACATGACCTACATATGCCATCTACAAACATTAAATCACACTTATAAACATAACCTACCTCCACATGCAGGTTTTCCAATGATTCCGGCCCTCCGACGGTCATTCACCCCCGAAACCCTAGATCGGGGGGGGGGGGGCGGAGATCTACCCTTATAGCTTTCTCCGTACGAGGATGGACCAATGGACTTTTTTATCTATCTATGTTTATTTAGCACATATGTACATGGAAAACCAAGGTTGAACACATTTCACCACATTATTCACACCGGTAGACCCGTACCGGGAGTTTCCACATACGGATCGACGATTTTACTAAGTGTAAGCCCATGTCCGTGAACAACGTCAGACACATGACCTACATATGCCATCTACAAACATTAAATCACACTTATAAACATAACATAGCTCCACATGCAGGTTTTCCAATGATTTCGGCCCTCCGACGGTCATTCACCCCCGAAACCCTAGATCGGGGGGGGCCGCAGATCTACCCTTATAGATTTCTCCGTACGAGGATGGACCAATGGACTTTTTTATCTATCTATGTTTGTTTAGCACATATGTACATGGAAAACCAAGGTTGAACACATTTCACCACATTATTCACACCGGTAGACACGTACCAGGAGTTTCCACATACGGATTGACGATTTTACTAAGTGTTAGCCCATGTCCGTGAACAACGTCAGACACATGACCTACATATGCCATCTACAAACATTAAATCACACTTATAAACATAACCTAGCTCCACATGAAGGTTTTCCAATGATTCCGGCCCTCCGACGGTCATTCACCCCCGAAACCCTAGATCTGGGGGGCCGCAGATCTACCCTTATAGACTTCTCCGTACGAGGATGTACCAATGAACTTTTTTATCTATCTATGTTTGTTTAGCACATATGTACATGGAAAACCAAGGTCTAACACATTTCACCACATTATTCACACCGGTAGACCCGTACCGGGAGTTTCCACA
This sequence comes from Bromus sterilis, assembly GCA_950022295.1. Lineage (NCBI taxonomy): Eukaryota > Viridiplantae > Streptophyta > Magnoliopsida > Poales > Poaceae > Bromus > Bromus sterilis. Next base: position 335,192,353 of record OX465596.1, on the reverse strand, counting down.
TACGGATCGACGATTTTACTAAGTGTTAGCCCATGTCCGTGAACAACGTCTGACACATGACCTACATATGCCATCTACAAACATTAAATCACACTTATAAACATAACCTAGCTCCACATGCAGGTTTTCCAATGATTCCGGCCCTCCGACGGTCAATCACCTCTGAAACCCTAGATCGGGGGGGCCCGCAGATCTACCCTTATAGCTTTCTCCGTACGAGGATGTACCAATGGACTTTTTATCTATCTATGTTTGTTTAGCACATATGTACATGGAAAACCAAGGTTGAACACATTTCACCACATTATTCACACCGGTAGACCCGTACCTGGAGCTTCCACATACGGATCGACGATTTTACTAAGTGTTAGCCCATGTCCGTGAACAACGTCAGACACATGACCTACATATGCCATCTACAAACATTAAATCACACTTATAAACATAACCTACCTCCACATGCAGGTTTTCCAATGATTCCGGCCCTCCGACGGTCATTCACCCCCGAAACCCTAGATCGGGGGGGGGGGGGGCGGAGATCTACCCTTATAGCTTTCTCCGTACGAGGATGGACCAATGGACTTTTTTATCTATCTATGTTTCTTTAGCACATATGTACATGGAAAACCAACGTTGAACACATTTCACCACATTATTCACACCGGTAGACCCGTACCGGGAGTTTCCACATACGGATCGACGATTTTACTAAGTGTAAGCCCATGTCCGTGAACAACGTCAGACACATGACCTACATATGCCATCTACAAACATTAAATCACACTTATAAACATAACATAGCTCCACATGCAGGTTTTCCAATGATTTCGGCCCTCCGACGGTCATTCACCCCCGAAACCCTAGATCGGGGGGGGGCGCAGATCTACCCTTATAGATTTCTCCGTACGAGGATGGACCAATGGACTTTTTTATCTATCTATGTTTGTTTAGCACATATGTACATGGAAAACCAAGGTTGAACACATTTCACCACATTATTCACACCGGTAGACACGTACCAGGAGTTTCCACATACGGATTGACGATTTTACTAAGTGTTAGCCCATGTCCGTGAACAACGTCAGACACATGACCTACATATGCCATCTACAAACATTAAATCACACTTATAAACATAACCTAGCTCCACATGAAGGTTTTCCAATGATTCCGGCCCTCCGACGGTCATTCACCCCCGAAACCCTAGATCTGGGGGGCCGCAGATCTACCCTTATAGCCTTCTCCGTACGAGGATGTACCAATGAACTTTTTTATCTATCTATGTTTGTTTAGCACATATGTACATGGAAAACCAAGGTCTAACACATTTCACCACATTATTCACACCGGTAGACCCGTACCGGGAGTTTCCACATACGGATCGACGATTTTACTAAGTGTTAGCCCATGTCCGTGAACAACGTCTGACACATGACCTACATATGCCATCTACAAACATTAAATCACACTTATAAACATAACCTAGCTCCACATGCAGGTTTTCCAATGATTCCGGCCCTCCGACGGTCAATCACCTCTGAAACCCTAGATCGGGGGGGCCCGCAGATCTACCCTTATAGCTTTCTCCGTACGAGGATGTACCAATGGACTTTTTTATCTATCTATGTTTGTTTAGCACATATGTACATGGAAAACCAAGGTTGAACACATTTCACCACATTATTCACACCGGTAGACCCGTACCTGGAGCTTCCACATACGGATCGACGATTTTACTAAGTGTTAGCCCATGTCCGTGAAGAACGTCAGACACTTGACCTACATATGCCATCTACAAACATTAAATCACACTTATAAACATAACCTAGCTCCACATGCAGGTTTTCCAATGATTCCGGCCCTCCGACGGTCATTCACCCCCGAAACCCTAGATCGGGGGGGGGGAAGCGGAGATCTACCCTTATAGCTTTCTCCGTACGAGGATGGACCAATGGACTTTTTTATCTATCTATGTTTATTTAGCACATATGTACATGGAAAACCAAGGTTGAACACATTTCACCACATTATTCACATCGGTAGACCCGTACCGGGAGTTTCCACATTCGGATCAACGATTTTACTAAGTGTTAGCCCATGTCCGTGAACAACGTCAGACACATGACCTACATATGCCATCTACAAACATTAAATCACACTTAAAAACATAGCCTAGCTCCACATGCAGGTTTTCCAATGATTCCGGCCCTCCGACGGCCATTCACCCCAGAAACCCTACATCGGGGGGGCCGCAGATCTACCCTTATAGCTTTCTCCGTACGAGGATGGAACAATGGACTTTTTTATCTATATATGTTTTTTTAGCACATATGTACATGGAAAACCAAGGTTGAACACATTTCACCACATTATTCACACCGGTAGACCCGTACCGGGAGTTTCCACATACGGATCGACGATTTTACTAAGTGTTAGCCCATGTCCGTGAACAACGTCAGACACATGACCTACATATGCCATCTACAAACATTAAATCACACTTATAAACATAACATAGCTCCACATGCAGGTTTTCCAATGATTTCGGCCCTCCGACGGTCATTCACCCCCGAAACCCTAGATCGGGGGGGCCGCAGATCTACCCTTATAGATTTCTCCGTACGAGGATGGACCAATGGACTTTTTTCTCTATCTATGTTTGTTTAGCACATATGTACATGGAAAACCAAGGTTGAACACATTTCACCACATTATTCACACCGGTAGACACGTACCAGGAGTTTCCACATACGGATTGACGATTTTACTAAGTGTTAGCCCATGTCCGTGAACAACGTCAGACACATGACCTACATATGCCATCTACAAACATTAAATCACACTTATAAACATAACCTAGCTCCACATGCATGTTTTCCAATGATTCCGGCCCTCCGACGGTCATTCACCCCCGAAACCCTAGATCGGGGGGCCCGCAGATCTACCCTTATAACTTTCTCCGTACGAGGATGGACCAATGGACTTTTTTATCTATCTATGTTTTTTTAACACATATATACATGGAAAACCAAGGTTGAACACATTTCACCACATTATTCACACCGGTAGACCCGTACCGGGAGTTTCCACATACGGATCGACGATTTTACTAAGTGTTAGTCCATGTCCATGAACAACGTCAGACACATGACCTACATATGCCATCTACAAACATTAAATCCCACTTATAAACATAACCTAGCTCCACATGCAGGTTTTCCAATGATTCCGGCCCTCCGACGGTCATTCACCCCCGAAACCCGATATAGGGGGGGCCGCAGATCTACCCTTATAGCTTTCTCCGTACGCGGATGGACCAATGGACTTTTTTATCTATATATGTTTGTTTAGCACATATATACATGGAAAACCAAGGTTGAACACATTTCACTACATTATTCACACCGGTAGACCCGTACCGGGAGTTTCCACATACGGATCGACGATTTTACTAAGTGTTAGCCCATGTCCGTGAACAACGTCAGACACATGACCTACATATGCCATCTACAAACATTAAATCCCACTTATAAACATAACCTAGCTCCACATGCAGGTTTTGCAATGATTCCGGCCCTCCGACGGTCATTCACCCCCGAAACCCGATATAGGGGGGCCGCAGATCTACCCTTATAGCTTTCTCCGTACGACGATGGACCAATGGACTTTTTTATCTATCTATGTTTGTTTAGCACATATGTACATGGAAAACCAAGTTTGAACACATTTCACCACATTATTCACACCGGTAGACCCGTACCGGGAGTTTCCACATACAGATCGAAGATTTTACTAAGTGTTAGCCCATGTCCGTGAACAACGTCAGACACATGACCTACATAGGCCATTTTCTAACATTAAATCACACTTATAAACATAACATAGCTCCACATGCAGGTTTTCCAATGATTTCGGCCCTCCGACGGTCATTCACCCCCGAAACCCTAGATCGGGGGGGCCCGCAGATCTACCCTTCTAGCTTTCTCCGTACGCGGATGGACCAATGGACTTTTTTATCTATCTATGTTTCTTTAGCACATATGTACATGGAAAACCAAGGTTGAACACATTTCACCACATTATTCACACCGGTAGACACGTACCGGGAGTTTCCACATACGGATCGACGATTTTACTAAGTGTTAGCCCATGTCCGTGAACAACGTCAGACACATGACCTACATATGCCATCTACAAACATTAAATCACACTTATAAACATAACATAGCTCCACATGCAGGTTTTCCAATGATTCCGGCCCTCCGACGGTCATTCACCCCCGAAACCCTAGATCGGGGGGGGCGCAGATCTACCCTTGTCAGCTTTCTCCGTACGAGGATGGACCAATGGACTTTTTTATCTATCTATGTTTGTTTAGCACATATGTACATGGAAAACCAAGGATGAACACATTTCACCACATTATTCACACCGGTAGACCCGTACCGGGAGTTTCCACATACGGATCGACGATTTTACTAAGTGTTAGCCCATGTCCGTGAACAACGTCAGACACATGACCTACATATGCCATATACAAACATTAAGTCACACTTATAAACATAACCCAGCTGCACATGCAGGTTTTCCAATCATTCCGGCCCTCCGACGGTCATTCACCTCCAAAACCCTAGATCGGGGGGGGGGGGGGGGCGCAGATCTACCCTTATAGCTTTCTCCGTACGAGGATGTACCAATGTACTTTTTTATCTATCTATGTTTGTTTAGCACATATGTACATGGAAAACCAAGGTTGAACACATTTCACCACATTATTCACACCGGTAGACCCGTACCGGGAGCTTCCACATACGGATCGACGATTTTACTAAGTGTTAGCCCATGTCCGTGAACAACGTCAGACACATGACCTACATATGCCATCTACAAACATTAAATCACACTTATAAACATAACCTAACTCCACATGCAGGTTTTCCAATGATTCCGGCCCTCCGACGGTCAATCACCTCTGAAACCCTAGATCGGGGGGGCCCGCAGATCTACCCTTATAGCTTTCTCCGTACGAGGATGTACCAATGGACTTTTTTATCTATCTATGTTTGTTTAGCACATCTGTACATGGAAAACCAAGGTTGAACACATTTCACCACATTATTCACACCGGTAGACCCGTACCGGGAGCTTCCACATACGGATCGACGATTTTACTAAGTGTTAGCCCATGTCCGTGAACAACGTCAGACACATGACCTACATATGCCATCTACAAACATTAAATCACACTTATAAACATAACCTACCTCCACATGCAGGTTTTCCAATGATTCCGGCCCTCCGACGGTCATTCACCCCCGAAACCCTAGATCGGGGGGGGGGGGGGGGGGGCGGAGATCTACCCTTATAGCTTTCTCCGTACGAGGATGGACCAATGGACTTTTTTATCTATCTATGTTTATTTAGCACATATGTACATGGAAAACCAAGGTTGAACACATTTCACCACATTATTCACACCGGTAGACCCGTACCGGGAGTTTCCACATACGGATCGACGATTTTACTAAGTGTAAGCCCATGTCCGTGAACAACGTCAGACACATGACCTACATATGCCATCTACAAACATTAAATCACACTTATAAACATAACATAGCTCCACATGCAGGTTTTCCAATGATTTCGGCCCTCCGACGGTCATTCACCCCCGAAACCCTAGATCGGGGGGGGCCGCAGATCTACCCTTATAGATTTCTCCGTACGAGGATGGACCAATGGACTTTTTTATCTATCTATGTTTGTTTAGCACATATGTACATGGAAAACCAAGGTTGAACACATTTCACCACATTATTCACACCGGTAGACACGTACCAGGAGTTTCCACATACGGATTGACGATTTTACTAAGTGTTAGCCCATGTCCGTGAACAACGTCAGACACATGACCTACATATGCCATCTACAAACATTAAATCACACTTATAAACATAACCTAGCTCCACATGAAGGTTTTCCAATGATTCCGGCCCTCCGACGGTCATTCACCCCCGAAACCCTAGATCGGGGGGGCCGCAAATCTACCCTTATAGCCTTCTCCGTACGAGGATGTACCAATGAACTTTTTTATCTATCTATGTTTGTTTAGCACATATGTACATGGAAAACCAAGGTCTAACACATTTCACCACATTATTCACACCGGTAGACCCGTACCGGGAGTTTCCACATACGGATCGACGATTTTACTAAGTGTTAGCCCATGTCCGTGAACAACGTCTGACACATGACCTACATATGCCATCTACAAACATTAAATCACACTTATAAACATAACCTAGCTCCACATGCAGGTTTTCCAATGATTCCGGCCCTCCGACGGTCAATCACCTCTGAAACCCTAGATCGGGGGGGCCCGCAGATCTACCCTTATAGCTTTCTCCGTACGAGGATGTACCAATGGACTTTTTTATCTATCTATGTTTGTTTAGCACATATGTACATGGAAAACCAAGGTTGAACACATTTCACCACATTATTCACACCGGTAGACCCGTACCTGGAGCTTCCACATACGGATCGACGATTTTACTAAGTGTTAGCCCATGTCCGTGAAGAACGTCAGACACTTGACCTACATATGCCATCTACAAACATTAAATCACACTTATAAACATAACCTAGCTCCACATGCAGGTTTTCCAATGATTCCGGCCCTCCGACGGTCATTCACCCCCGAAACCCTAGATCGGGGGGGGGAAGCGGAGATCTACCCTTATAGCTTTCTCCGTACGAGGATGGACCAATGGACTTTTTTATCTATCTATGTTTATTTAGCACATATGTACATGGAAAACCAAGGTTGAACACATTTCACCACATTATTCACATCGGTAGACCCGTACCGGGAGTTTCCACATTCGGATCAACGATTTTACTAAGTGTTAGCCCATGTCCGTGAACAACGTCAGACACATGACCTACATATGCCATCTACAAACATTAAATCACACTTAAAAACATAGCCTAGCTCCACATGCAGGTTTTCCAATGATTCCGGCCCTCCGACGGCCATTCACCCCAGAAACCCTACATCGGGGGGGCCGCAGATCTACCCTTATAGCTTTCTCCGTACGAGGATGGAACAATGGACTTTTTTATCTATATATGTTTTTTTAGCACATATGTACATGGAAAACCAAGGTTGAACACATTTCACCACATTATTCACACCGGTAGACCCGTACCGGGAGTTTCCACATACGGATCGACGATTTTACTAAGTGTTAGCCCATGTCCGTGAACAACGTCAGACACATGACCTACATAGGCCATTTTCTAACATTAAATCACACTTATAAACATAACCTAGCAACACATGCAGGTTTTCCAATGATTCTGGCCCTCCGACGGTCATTCACCCCCGAAACCCTAGATCGGGGGGGCCCGCAGATCTACCCTGCTAGCTTTCTCCGTACGAGGATGGACCAATGGACTTTTTTATCTATCTATGTTTCTTTAGCACATATGTACATGGAAAACCAAGGTTGAACACATTTCACCACATTATTCACACCGGTAGACATGTACCGGGAGTTTCCACATACGGATCGACGATTTTACTAAGTGTTAGCCCATGTCCGTGAACAACGTCAGACACATGACCTACATATGCCATCTACAAACATTAAATCACACTTATAAACATAACATAGCTCCACATGCAGGTTTTCCAATGATTTCGGCCCTCCGACGGTCATTCACCCCCGAAACCCTAGATCGGGGGGGCCGCAGATCTACCCTTATAGATTTCTCCGTACGAGGATGGACCAATGGACTTTTTTCTCTATCTATGTTTGTTTAGCACATATGTACATGGAAAACCAAGGTTGAACACATTTCACCACATTATTCACACCGGTAGACACGTACCAGGAGTTTCCACATACGGATTGACGATTTTACTAAGTGTTAGCCCATGTCCGTGAACAACGTCAGACACATGACCTACATATGCCATCTACAAACATTAAATCACACTTATAAACATAACCTAGCTCCACATGCATGTTTTCCAATGATTCCGGCCATCCGACGGTCATTCACCCCCGAAACCCTAGATCGGGGGGCCCGCAGATCTACCCTTATAACTTTCTCCGTACGAGGATGGACCAATGGACTTTTTTATCTATCTATGTTTTTTTAACACATATATACATGGAAAACCAAGGTTGAACACATTTCACCACATTATTCACACCGGTAGACCCGTACCGGGAGTTTCCACATACGGATCGACGATTTTACTAAGTGTTAGTCCTTGTCCATGAACAACGTCAGACACATGACCTACATATGCCATCTACAAACATTAAATCCCACTTATAAACATAACCTAGCTCCACATGCAGGTTTTCCAATGATTCCGGCCCTCCGACGGTCATTCACCCCCGAAACCCGATATAGGGGGGGCCGCAGATCTACCCTTATAGCTTTCTCCGTACGCGGATGGACCAATGGACTTTTTTATCTATATATGTTTGTTTAGCACATATATACATGGAAAACCAAGGTTGAACACATTTCACTACATTATTCACACCGGTAGACCCGTACCGGGAGTTTCCACATACGGATCGACGATTTTACTAAGTGTTAGCCCATGTCCGTGAACAACGTCAGACACATGACCTACATATGCCATCTACAAACATTAAATCCCACTTATAAACATAACCTAGCTCCACATGCAGGTTTTGCAATGATTCCGGCCCTCCGACGGTCATTCACCCCCGAAACCCGATATAGGGGGGCCGCAGATCTACCCTTATAGCTTTCTCCGTACGACGATGGACCAATGGACTTTTTTATCTATCTATGTTTGTTTAGCACATATGTACATGGAAAACCAAGTTTGAACACATTTCACCACATTATTCACACCGGTAGACCCGTACCGGGAGTTTCCACATACAGATCGAAGATTTTACTAAGTGTTAGCCCATGTCCGTGAACAACGTCAGACACATGACCTACATAGGCCATTTTCTAACATTAAATCACACTTATAAACATAACATAGCTCCACATGCAGGTTTTCCAATGATTTCGGCCCTCCGACGGTCATTCACCCCCGAAACCCTAGATCGGGGGGGCCCGCAGATCTACCCTTCTAGCTTTCTCCGTACGCGGATGGACCAATGGACTTTTTTATCTATCTATGTTTCTTTAGCACATATGTACATGGAAAACCAAGGTTGAACACATTTCACCACATTATTCACACCGGTAGACACGTACCGGGAGTTTCCACATACGGATCGACGATTTTACTAAGTGTTAGCCCATGTCCGTGAACAACGTCAGACACATGACCTACATATGCCATCTACAAACATTAAATCACACTTATAAACATAACATAGCTCCACATGCAGGTTTTCCAATGATTTCGGCCCTCCGACGGTCATTCACCCCCGAAACCCTAGATCGGGGGGGCCCGCAGATCTACCCTTCTAGCTTTCTCCGTACGCGGATGGACCAATGGACTTTTTTTATCTATCTATGTTTCTTTAGCACATATGTACATGGAAAACCAAGGTTGAACACATTTCACCACATTATTCACACCGGTAGACACGTACCGGGAGTTTCCACATACGGATCGACGATTTTACTAAGTGTTAGCCCATGTCCGTGAACAACGTCAGACACATGACCTACATATGCCATCTACAAACATTAAATCACACTTATAAACATAACATAGCTCCACATGCAGGTTTTCCAATGATTTCGGCCCTCCGACGGTCATTCACCCCCGAAACCCTAGATCGGGGGGGCCGCTGATCTACCCTTATAGATTTCTCCGTACGAGGATGGACCAATGGACTTTTTTTATCTATCTATGTTTGTTTAGCACATATGTACATGGAAAACGAAGGTTGAACACATTTCACCACATTATTCACACCGGTAGACACGTACCAGGAGTTTCCACATACGGATTGACGATTTTACTAAGTGTTAGCCCATGTCCGTGAACAACGTCAGACACATGACCTACATATGCCATCTACAAACATTAAATCACACTTATAAACATAACCTAGCTCCACATGCAGGTTTTCCAATGATTCCGGCCCTCCGACGGTCATTCACCCCCGAAACCCTAGATCGGGGGGGGCGCAGATCTACCCTTATAGCCTTCTCCGTACGAGGATGTACCAATGGACTTTTTTATCTATCTATGTTTGTTTAGCACATATGTACATGGAAAACCAAGGTTGAACACATTTCACCACATTATTCACACCGGTAGACCCGTACCGGGAGTTTCCACATACGGATCGACGATTTTACTAAGTGTTAGCCCATGTCCGTGAACAACGTCTGACACATGACCTACATATGCCATCTACAAACATTAAATCACACTTATAAACATAAGCTAGCTCCACATGCAGGTTTTCCAATGATTCCGGCCCTCCGACGGTCATTCACCTCTGAAACCCTAGATCGGGGCGGCCCGCGGATCTACCCTTATAGCTTCCTCCGTACGAGGATGAACCAATGGACTTTTTTATCTATCTATGTTTGTTTAGCATATATGTACATGTAAAACCAAGGTTGAACACATTTCACCACATTATTCACACCGGTAGACACGTACCGGGAGTTTCCACATACGGATCGACGATTTTACTAAGTGTTAGCCCATGTCCGTGAACAACGTCAGACACATGACCTACATATGCCATCTACAAACATTAAGTCACACTTATAAACATAACCTAGCTCCACATGCAGGTTTTCCAATCATTCCGGCCCTCCAACGGTCATTCACCCCCGAAACCCTAGATCGGTGGGGGGGGGGGGCGCAGATCTACCCTTATAGCTTTTTCCGTACGAGGATGGACCAATGGACTTTTTTATCAATCTACGTTTGCTTAGCACATATGTACATGGAAAAGCAAGGTTGAACACATTTCACCACATTATTCACACCGGTAGACACGTACCGGGAGTTTCCACATACGGATCGAAGATTTTACTAAGTGTTAGCCCATGTCTGTGAACAACGTCAGACACATGACCTACATATGCCATCTACAAACATTAAATCATACTTATAAACATAACCTAGCTCCACATGCATGTTTTCCAATGATTCCGGCTCTCCGACGGTCATTCACCCCCGAAACCATAGATCGGGGGGGCCCGCAGATCTACCCTTATAGCTTTCTCCGTACGAGGATGGACCAATGGACTTTTTTATCTATCTATGTTTGATTAGCACATATGTACATGGAAAACCATGTTTGAACACATTTCACCACATTATTCACACCGGTAGACCCGTACCGGGAGTTTCCACATACAGATCGAAGATTTTACTAAGTGTTAGCCCATGTCCGTGAACAACGTCAGACACATGACCTACCTAGGCCATTTTCTAACATTAAATCACACTTATAAACATAACCTAGCTCCACATGCAGGTTTTCCAATGATTCCGGCCCTCCGACGGTCATTCACACCCGAAACCCGATATAGGGCGGGTCGCAGATCTACCCTTATAGCTTTCTCCGTACGAGGATGGACCAATGGACTTTTTTATCTATATATGTTTGTTTAGCACATATATACATGGAAAACCAAGGTTGAACACATTTCACCACATTATTCACACCGGTAGTCATGTACCGGGAGTTTCCACATACGGATCGACGATTTTACTAAGTGTTAGCCCATGTCCGTGAACAACGTCAGACACATGACCTACATATGCCATCTACAAACATTAAATCACACTTATAAACATAACCTAGCTCCACATGCAAGTTTTCCAATGATTCCGGCCCTCCGACGGTCATTCACCCCCGAAACCCTAGATCGGGGGGGGGGGGCGCAGATCTACCCTTATAACTTTCTCCGTACGAGGATGGACCAATGGACTTTTTTATCTATCTATGTTTGTTTAGCACATATGTACATGGAAAACCAAGGTTGAACACATTTCACCACATTATTCACACCGGTAGACATGTACCGGGAGTTTCCACATACGGATCGACGATTTTACTAAGTGTTAGCCCATGTCCGTGAACAACGTCAGACACATGACCTACATATGCCATCTACAAACATTAAATCACACTTATAAACATAACCTAGCTCCACATGCAGGTTTTCCAATGATTCCGGCCCTCCGACGGTCATTCACCCCCGAAACCCTAGATCGGGGGGCCCCGCAGATCTACCCTTATAGCTTTCTCCGTACGAGGATGGACCAATGCACTTGTTTATCTATCAATGTTTTTTAGCACATATGTACATGTAAAACCAAGGTTGAACACATTTCACCACATTATTCACACCGGTAGACCCGTACCGGGAGCTTCCACATACGGATCGACGATTTTACTAAGTGTTAGCCCATGTCCGTGAACAAATTCAGACACATGACCTACATATGCCATCTACAAACATTAAATCACACTTATAAACATAACCTAGCTCCACATGCATGTTTTTCAATGATTCCGGCCCTCCGACGGTCATTCACCCCCGAAACCCTAGATCGGGGGCCCCGCAGATCTACCCTTATAGCTTTCTCCGTACGAGGATGGACCAATGGAATTTTTTATCTATCTATGTTTTTTTAGCACATATGTACATGGAAAACCAAGGTTGAACACATTTCACCACATTATTCACACCGGTAGACCCGTACCGGGAGTTTCCACATACGGATCGACGATTTTACTAAGTGTTAGCCCATGTCCGTGAACAACGTCAGACACATGACCTACATATGCCATCTACAAACATTAAATCCCACTTATAAACATAACCTAGCTCCACATGCAGGTTTTCCAATGATTCCGGCCCTCCGACGGTCATTCACCCCCGAAACCCGATATAGGGGGGGCCGCAGATCTACCCTTATAGATTTCTCCGTACGAGGATGGACCAATGGACTTTTTTATCTATATATGTTTGTTTAGCACATATATACATGGAAAACCAAGGTTGAACACATTTCACCACATTATTCACACCGGTAGACCCGTACCGGGAGTTTCCACATACGGATCGACGATTTTACTAAGTGTTAGCCCATGTCCGTGAACAACGTCAGACACATGACCTACATATGCCATCTACAAACATTAAGTCACACTTATAAACATAACCTAGCTCCACACGCAGGTTTTCCAATCATTCCGGCCCTCCAACGGTCATTCACCCCCGAAAACCTAGATCGGGGGGGGGGGGGGGCGCAGATCTACCCTTATAGCTTTTTCCGTACGAGGATGGACCAATGGACTTTTTTATCTATCTATGTTTGCTTAGCACATATGTACATGGGAAACCAAGGTTGAACACATTTCACCACATTATTCACACCGGTAGACCCGTACCGGGAGTTTCCACATACGGATCGACGATTTTACTAAGTGTTAGCCCATGTCCGTGAACAACGTCAGACACATGACCTACATATGCCATCTACATACATTAAGTCACACTTATAAACATAACCTAGCTCCACATGCAGGTTTTCCAATCATTCCGGCCCTCCAACGGTCATTCACCACCGAAACCCTAGATCGGGGGGGGGGGGCGCAGATCTACCCTTATATCTTTCTCCGTACGAGGATGGACCAATGGACTTTTTTATCTATCTATGTTTGTTTAGCACATATGTACATGGAAAACCAAGGTTGAACACATTTCACCACATTATTCACACCGGTAGACCCGTACCGGGAGTTTCCACATACGGATTGACGATTTTACTAAGTGTTAGCCCATGTCCGTGAACAACGTCAGACACTCGACCTACATATGCCATCTACAAATATTAAATCACACTTATAAACATAACCTAGCTCCACATGCAGGTTTTCCAATGATTCCGGCCCTCCGACGGTCATTCACCCCCGAAACCCTATATCGGGGGGGCGCAGATCTACCCTTATAGCTTTCTCCGTACGAGGATGGACCAATGGAATTTTTTATATATCTATGTTTGTTTAGCACATATGTACATGGAAAACCAAGGTTGAACACATTTCACCACATTATTCACACCGGTAGACCCGTACCGGGAGTTTCCACATACGGATCGACGATTTTACTAAGTGTTAGCCCATGTCCGTGAACAACGTCAGACACATGACCTACATATGGCATCTAAAAACATTAAGTCACACTTATAAACATAACCCAGCTCCACATGCAGGTTTTCCAATCATTCCGGCCCTCCGACGGTCATTCACCTCCAAAACCCTAGATCGGGGGGGGCCCCGCAGATCTACCCTTATAGCTTTCTCCGTACGAGAATGTACCAATGGACTTTTTTATCTATCCATGTTTTTTTAGCACATATGTACATGGAAAACCAAGGTTGAACACATTTCACCACATTATTCACACCGGTAGACCCGTACCGGGAGTTTCCACATACGGATCGACGATTTTACTAAGTGTTAGCCCATGTCCGTGAACAACGTCAGACACATGACCTACATATGCCATCTACAAACATTAAGTCACACTTATAAACATAACCCAGCTCCACATGCAGGTTTTCCAATCATTTCGGCCCTCCGACGGTCATTCACCTCCAAAACCCTAGTTCGGGGGGGGGGGGGGGGCGCAGATCTACCCTTATACCCTTATAGCTTTCTCCGTACGAGGATGGACCAATGGACTTTTTTATCTATCTATGTTTGTTTAGCACATATGTACATGGAAAACCAAGGTTGAACACATTTCACCACATTATTCACACCGGTAGACCCGTACCGGGAGGTTCCACATACGGATCGACGATTTTACTAAGTGTTAGCCCATGTCCGTGAACAACGTCAGACACATGACCTACATATGCCATCTACAAACATTAAATCACACTTATAAACATAACCTACCTCCACATGCAGGTTTTCCAATGATTCCGGCCCTCCGACGGTCATTCACCCCCGAAACCCTAGATCGGGGGGGGGGGGGGGCGGAGATCTACCCTTATAGCTTTCTCCGTACGAGGATGGACCAATGGACTTTTTTATCTATCTATGTTTATTTAGCACATATGTACATGGAAAACCAAGGTTGAACACATTTCACCACATTATTCACACCGGTAGACCCGTACCGGGAGTTTCCACATACGGATCGACGATTTTACTAAGTGTAAGCCCATGTCCGTGAACAACGTCAGACACATGACCTACATATGCCATCTACAAACATTAAATCACACTTATAAACATAACCTAGCTCCACATGCATGTTTTTCAATGATTCCGGCCCTCCGACGGTCATTCACCCCCGAAACCCTAGATCGGGGGCCCCGCAGATCTACCCTTATAGCTTTCTCCGTACGAGGATGGACCAATGGAATTTTTTATCTATCTATGTTTTTTTAGCACATATGTACATGGAAAACCAAGGTTGAACACATTTCACCACATTATTCACACCGGTAGACCCGTACCGGGAGTTTCCACATACGGATCGACGATTTTACTAAGTGTTAGCCCATGTCCGTGAACAACGTCAGACACATGACCTACATATGCCATCTACAAACATTAAATCCCACTTATAAACATAACCTAGCTCCACATGCAGGTTTTCCAATGATTCCGGCCCTCCGACGGTCATTCACCCCCGAAACCCGATATAGGGGGGGCCGCAGATCTACCCTTATAGATTTCTCCGTACGAGGATGGACCAATGGACTTTTTTATCTATATATGTTTGTTTAGCACATATATACATGGAAAACCAAGGTTGAACACATTTCACCACATTATTCACACCGGTAGACCCGTACCGGGAGTTTCCACATACGGATCGACGATTTTACTAAGTGTTAGCCCATGTCCGTGAACAACGTCAGACACATGACCTACATATGCCATCTACAAACATTAAGTCACACTTATAAACATAACCTAGCTCCACACGCAGGTTTTCCAATCATTCCGGCCCTCCAACGGTCATTCACCCCCGAAAACCTAGATCGGGGGGGGGGGGGGGCGCAGATCTACCCTTATAGCTTTTTCCGTACGAGGATGGACCAATGGACTTTTTTATCTATCTATGTTTGCTTAGCACATATGTACATGGGAAACCAAGGTTGAACACATTTCACCACATTATTCACACCGGTAGACCCGTACCGGGAGTTTCCACATACGGATCGACGATTTTACTAAGTGTTAGCCCATGTCCGTGAACAACGTCAGACACATGACCTACATATGCCATCTACATACATTAAGTCACACTTATAAACATAACCTAGCTCCACATGCAGGTTTTCCAATCATTCCGGCCCTCCAACGGTCATTCACCACCGAAACCCTAGATCGGGGGGGGGGGCGCAGATCTACCCTTATATCTTTCTCCGTACGAGGATGGACCAATGGACTTTTTTATCTATCTATGTTTGTTTAGCACATATGTACATGGAAAACCAAGGTTGAACACATTTCACCACATTATTCACACCGGTAGACCCGTACCGGGAGTTTCCACATACGGATTGACGATTTTACTAAGTGTTAGCCCATGTCCGTGAACAACGTCAGACACTCGACCTACATATGCCATCTACAAATATTAAATCACACTTATAAACATAACCTAGCTCCACATGCAGGTTTTCCAATGATTCCGGCCCTCCGACGGTCATTCACCCCCGAAACCCTATATCGGGGGGGCGCAGATCTACCCTTATAGCTTTCTCCGTACGAGGATGGACCAATGGAATTTTTTATATATCTATGTTTGTTTAGCACATATGTACATGGAAAACCAAGGTTGAACACATTTCACCACATTATTCACACCGGTAGACCCGTACCGGGAGTTTCCACATACGGATCGACGATTTTACTAAGTGTTAGCCCATGTCCGTGAACAACGTCAGACACATGACCTACATATGGCATCTAAAAACATTAAGTCACACTTATAAACATAACCCAGCTCCACATGCAGGTTTTCCAATCATTCCGGCCCTCCGACGGTCATTCACCTCCAAAACCCTAGATCGGGGGGGGCCCCGCAGATCTACCCTTATAGCTTTCTCCGTACGAGAATGTACCAATGGACTTTTTTATCTATCCATGTTTTTTTAGCACATATGTACATGGAAAACCAAGGTTGAACACATTTCACCACATTATTCACACCGGTAGACCCGTACCGGGAGTTTCCACATACGGATCGACGATTTTACTAAGTGTTAGCCCATGTCCGTGAACAACGTCAGACACATGACCTACATATGCCATCTACAAACATTAAGTCACACTTATAAACATAACCCAGCTCCACATGCAGGTTTTCCAATCATTTCGGCCCTCCGACGGTCATTCACCTCCAAAACCCTAGTTCGGGGGGGGGGGGGGGGGGGGGGCGCAGATCTACCCTTATACCCTTATAGCTTTCTCCGTACGAGGATGGACCAATGGACTTTTTTATCTATCTATGTTTGTTTAGCACATATGTACATGGAAAACCAAGGTTGAACACATTTCACCACATTATTCACACCGGTAGACCCGTACCGGGAGGTTCCACATACGGATCGACGATTTTACTAAGTGTTAGCCCATGTCCGTGAACAACGTCAGACACATGACCTACATATGCCATCTACAAACATTAAATCACACTTATAAACATAACCTACCTCCACATGCAGGTTTTCCAATGATTCCGGCCCTCCGACGGTCATTCACCCCCGAAACCCTAGATCGGGGGGGGGGGGGGGGCGGAGATCTACCCTTATAGCTTTCTCCGTACGAGGATGGACCAATGGACTTTTTTATCTATCTATGTTTATTTAGCACATATGTACATGGAAAACCAAGGTTGAACACATTTCACCACATTATTCACACCGGTAGACCCGTACCGGGAGTTTCCACATACGGATCGACGATTTTACTAAGTGTAAGCCCATGTCCGTGAACAACGTCAGACACATGACCTACATATGCCATCTACAAACATTAAATCACACTTATAAACATAACATAGCTCCACATGCAGGTTTTCCAATGATTTCGGCCCTCCGACGGTCATTCACCCCCGAAACCCTAGATCGGGGGGGGGCCGCAGATCTACCCTTATAGATTTCTCCGTACGAGGATGGACCAATGGACTTTTTTATCTATCTATGTTTGTTTAGCACATATGTACATGGAAAACCAAGGTTGAACACATTTCACCACATTATTCACACCGGTAGACACGTACCAGGAGTTTCCACATACGGATTGACGATTTTACTAAGTGTTAGCCCATGTCCGTGAACAACGTCAGACACATGACCTACATATGCCATCTACAAACATTAAATCACACTTATAAACATAACCTAGCTCCACATGAAGGTTTTCCAATGATTCCGGCCCTCCGACGGTCATTCACCCCCGAAACCCTAGATCGGGGGGGCCGCAGATCTACCCTTATAGCCTTCTCCGTACGAGGATGTACCAATGAACTTTTTTATCTATCTATGTTTGTTTAGCACATATGTACATGGAAAACCAAGGTCTAACACATTTCACCACATTATTCACACCGGTAGACCCGTACCGGGAGTTTCCACATACGGATCGACGATTTTACTAAGTGTTAGCCCATGTCCGTGAACAACGTCAGACACATGACCTACATATGCCATCTACAAACATTAAGTCACACTTATAAACATAACCTAGCTCCACACGCAGGTTTTCCAATCATTCCGGCCCTCCAACGGTCATTCACCCCCGAAAACCTAGATCGGGGGGGGGGGGCGCAGATCTACCCTTATAGCTTTTTCCGTACGAGGATGGACCAATGGACTTTTTTATCTATCTATGTTTGCTTAGCACATATGTACATGGGAAACCAAGGTTGAACACATTTCACCACATTATTCACACCGGTAGACCCGTACCGGGAGTTTCCACATACGGATCGACGATTTTACTAAGTGTTAGCCCATGTCCGTGAACAACGTCAGACACATGACCTACATATGCCATCTACATACATTAAGTCACACTTATAAACATAACCTAGCTCCACATGCAGGTTTTCCAATCATTCCGGCCCTCCAACGGTCATTCACCACCGAAACCCTAGATCGGGGGGGGGGGGGCGCAGATCTACCCTTATATCTTTCTCCGTACGAGGATGGACCAATGGACTTTTTTATCTATCTATGTTTGTTTAGCACATATGTACATGGAAAACCAAGGTTGAACACATTTCACCACATTATTCACACCGGTAGACCCGTACCGGGAGTTTCCACATACGGATTGACGATTTTACTAAGTGTTAGCCCATGTCCGTGAACAACGTCAGACACTCGACCTACATATGCCATCTACAAATATTAAATCACACTTATAAACATAACCTAGCTCCACATGCAGGTTTTCCAATGATTCCGGCCCTCCGACGGTCATTCACCCCCGAAACCCTATATCGGGGGGGCGCAGATCTACCCTTATAGCTTTCTCCGTACGAGGATGGACCAATGGAATTTTTTATATATCTATGTTTGTTTAGCACATATGTACATGGAAAACCAAGGTTGAACACATTTCACCACATTATTCACACCGGTAGACCCGTACCGGGAGTTTCCACATACGGATCGACGATTTTACTAAGTGTTAGCCCATGTCCGTGAACAACGTCAGACACATGACCTACATATGGCATCTAAAAACATTAAGTCACACTTATAAACATAACCCAGCTCCACATGCAGGTTTTCCAATCATTCCGGCCCTCCGACGGTCATTCACCTCCAAAACCCTAGATCGGGGGGGGCCCCGCAGATCTACCCTTATAGCTTTCTCCGTACGAGAATGTACCAATGGACTTTTTTATCTATCCATGTTTTTTTAGCACATATGTACATGGAAAACCAAGGTTGAACACATTTCACCACATTATTCACACCGGTAGACCCGTACCGGGAGTTTCCACATACGGATCGACGATTTTACTAAGTGTTAGCCCATGTCCGTGAACAACGTCAGACACATGACCTACATATGCCATCTACAAACATTAAGTCACACTTATAAACATAACCCAGCTCCACATGCAGGTTTTCCAATCATTTCGGCCCTCCGACGGTCATTCACCTCCAAAACCCTAGTTCGGGGGGGGGGGGGGCGCAGATCTACCCTTATACCCTTATAGCTTTCTCCGTACGAGGATGGACCAATGGACTTTTTTATCTATCTATGTTTGTTTAGCACATATGTACATGGAAAACCAAGGTTGAACACATTTCACCACATTATTCACACCGGTAGACCCGTACCGGGAGGTTCCACATACGGATCGACGATTTTACTAAGTGTTAGCCCATGTCCGTGAACAACGTCAGACACATGACCTACATAGGCCATTTTCTAACATTAAATCACACTTATAAACATAACCTAACTCCACATGCAGGTTTTCCAATCATTCCGGCCCTCCGACGGTCATTCACCCCCGAAACCCTAGATCGGGGGGGCCCGCAGATCTACCCTTCTAGCTTTCTCCGTACGAGGATGGACCAATGGACTTTTTTATCTATCTATGTTTCTGTAGCACATATGTACATGGAAAACCAAGGTTGAACACATTTCACCACATTATTCACACCGGTAGACACGTACCGGGAGTTTCCACATACGGATCGACGATTTTACAAAGTGTTAGCCCATGTCCGTGAACAACGTTAGACACATGACCTACATATGCCATCTACAAACATTAAATCACACTTATAAACATAACATAGCTCCACATGCAGGTTTTCCAATGATTTCGGCCCTCCGACGGTCATTCACCCCCGAAACCCTAGATCGGGGGGGGGGCGCAGATCTACCATTATAGATTTCTCCGTACGAGGATGGACCAATGGACTTTTTTATCTATCTATGTTTGTTTAGCACATATGTACATGGAAAACCAAGGTTGAACACATTTCACCACATTATTCACACCGGTAGACACGTACCGGGAGTTTCCACATACGGATCGACGATTTTACTGTGTTAGCCCATGTCCGTGAACAACGTCAGACACATGACCTACATATGCCATCTACAAACATTAAATCACACTTATAAACATAACCTACCTCCACATGCAGGTTTTCCAATGATTCCGGCCCTCCGACGGTCATTCACCCCCGAAACCCTAGATCGAGGGGGGCCGCAGATCTACCCTTATAGCCTTCTCCGTACGAGGATGTACCAATGGACTTTTTTATCTATCTATGTTTGTTTAGCACATATGTACATGGAAAACCAAGGTTGAACACATTTCACCACATTATTCACACCGGTAGACCCGTACCGGGAGTTTCCACATACGGATCGACGATTTTACTAAGTGTTAGCCCATGTCCGTGAACAAATTCTGACACATGACCTACATATGCCATCTACAAACATTAAATCACACTTATAAACATAACCTAGCTCCACATGCAGGTTTTGCAATGATTCCGGCCCTCCGACGGTCATTCACCTCTGAAACCCTAGATCGGGGGGGCCCGCGGATCTACCCTTATAGCTTCCTCCGTACGAGGATGAACCAATGGAATTTTTTATCTATCTATGTTTGTTTAGCACATATGTACATGGAAAACCAAGGTTGAACACATTTCACCACATTATTCACACCGGTAGACACGTACCGGGAGTTTCCACATACGGATCGACGATTTTACTAAGTGTTAGCCCATGTCCGTGAACAACGTCAGACACATGACCTACATATGCCATCTACAAACATTAAGTCACACTTATAAACATAACCTAGCTCCACATGCAGGTTTTCCAATCATTCCGGCCCTCCGACGGTCATTCACCCCCGAAACCCTAGATCGGGGGGGGGGGCGCAGATCTACCCTTATAGCTTTTTCCGTACGAGGATGGACCAATGGACTTTTTTATCTATCTATGTTTGCTTAGCACATATGTACATGGAAAACCAAGGTTGAACACATTTCACCACATTATTCACACCGGTAGACACGTACCGGGAGTTTCCACATACGGATCGACGATTTTACTAAGTGTTAGCATGTCCGTGAACAACGTCAGACAGATGACCTACATATGCCATCTACAAACATTAAATCACACTATGGGCCTTCCACCACACTTTTACACGTACCCTAGGTCCACATGCAAGTTTTTCTAGGATTCCGACGCTTCAGCGGTAATTCACGTGTTACATCCTGTTCCAGAGGGGGGTGTCGAGGTCTACCCCTATAGCTTTCTTCGCACGATGTTCCAACAATGTATTTTTTTTAGGTCTTTTAGGACATAACTACATGGAAAACAAGGTTAGGACCTTGTAACACATCGTAGCCCCCGGTATACCCGCAAACGGGTGTATTCCACACCTACATGCATGTCCATGACTTTGCATATATAGTGTTATCGCATGAATGTGGAGATGGCCACACCAAGGAGCTATACATTGCATTTATGCATGGATCTTACACCACACTTGGACACATACCCTACAATCACATTCAACTTCATGCGGTACTACGGCGCTCTGGCGATCTTTCTTCACCGAAACCCGGCCTAGTCTGGGCGCGAGGGGCGAGGCCGGGGAGGGGGCGGCGGTTTACCCTTATAGCTTTCTCCTCATGAGGTAAAACTGTGGAGCATACACATATTATTATAGTACTAATAGCATAATATATTTTAATTTAGTTTTATAATTTATTAATATATTATCTTATGTATTAACTAGAAGACACAAAAAGAATAAAGAGGCGTATATCGAGGGTTGAAATGAGATGATATATATATTATAATCCCGTTTCCAATATTATTTTATGTATTAGTAATATAAGATTAAACTATTAAACAAAAGAAAAAAAAAAGAAAAATGAAAGTAGGTACTACGCCGACGGCCAAAGGTCGGGGCCGTCGGCGTAGCCTCTACTGGCTAACGGGGTTGCCGCCCGCGGTCAACGGGGCCCACCTGGCAGGAGTTACGCCGACGGCAGCCCTCGGCGTAAATTGGGGCTACGCTGACGGCATTTATACACCGACGGCGGCCCTCGGCCTAAATAGGCCTAAGCCGACGGCTTTGGGACGCCGACGGCCCATTACGGGGCTGACGAGTCTGCCAGCCTACGCCGACGGCCCCGACATTTGGCCGTCGGCGTAGATGTCGGCCGTAGGCCTCAACCGCCTCTCTGTAGTGATAGAATGATCAAAATAACAAATATTGGGGATTTCATTCTACCAAAGATGTAAAGTAAATGATTTCACCGCGACCCCAAAAATATAGGTTAAACTATAGATTGGGGTTCAATCAGGAATTAGCGTATAGAAAGGAGCAAGAAAATGTATGTGCTTTAGCAACAAAGTGCTCTTCCCTTGTTCTTTCACTTGGAAGCTCAATCCCATTGCTTCTTCTTTCGCTTCTACGCTTGTGCTTTCAGCAAGTTCATATCAATCGTCAATCAATTGATTAAAAAAACGAACAGAACGAACCAAATGACAAAAAAATGATAGAAAACGAGCATCTGTCCGCCTAACCTCTCAAACAAAATAAAAAACGGATGTTGAAGTTGCTCTGACAAATAGCCAAGGATGGACGGTGACAGTGTAATACGAAAACAAAAGCAAGCAACAATGCATGAAAAAAATATGACTATTTCAAAAAAGAAATAAAATCATGAAAGAGAAAAATAGCCACATGAATAAAAAAATTGAACCTACACCCGAATAATTGATGGGCTGGTCGAGGTGGCCACGAGGACTACTAGGCGGGTGTTTCATTTCTAGAAACGAGCTGCCAAAACAACAAATGCAATTTATTCCACCACCCCACGTTGTCTCGCAATGAGTCTCCCTCACCGTTCCAACCTGCCAGCGCCGCTGCCGCCATTGATGCGCAAAACATATCTCTTCCTCCCAACTAAACATGGCAATCATATGATCGATCATGGGTCGTCGACCTGAGCTGGTACCATATGGGTTAGTTGTGTGAATCATTGTACGCCTAACTCCTCCATAGCCATCTGTCCTTACCTAGCTTCTCGTTACCTTCCTCGGTTAGGAGCTGCGAGCAAGCAATGCGAATACATATACGTAGTACGTCGTTTGTATTCGTGAGTTGGGTTGTTCTGTGCCTGCGCGCGAGGGAGAGTAGGAGCTCCGAACGTGAGCTGCTCTTGCCTACAATGGCGATGCCGCGGGAGATGGCGGTGTGCATAGCGGGCAACGTGTGGATGCTGCTGGACGGCTGGATCTCCGTCTGCTTCCTGGCTGCGGACGAGGCCGCGCGCCTCCTCCGGTCAGCCACCGATCGATGATCAAGATAACTAGAGGTACTTTATTTCTTATGTGCCTGCATTGATCCTTCCTTCTTCAAGCAATGTTTATTTGCCTACACTTATCTTTTCATGCACTCCTAGAGCCAGACCCAAGGTTTACACTCAGTTTCTATTTGATTCTTACCGGTTTTGATCGAACAGGTTTTTGCCATGTGTATATCTCATAAATATTGATGGTGATCCCGTCGAAAAAATATTGATGTTGATGAGTTTTTTTTTATGAAAGGGATGATTATCCTTTGCCTTCGCATCAGAATGATGCATACAACCATATTATTGACAACTACGAAATCAAACTGAAATAAAATAAACATTAGCACAACATGCATAAATATGAGAAGATGACTAAACACTTCTATTGTTGGACCCTTATCCAAATCGGTTGTAGGTATTCCGTGCTATCATCTCGCTTCGGTTACACCCATAATCCATATGCTCCTGGGCTTCCGCACGATTGAGTAATGATCGTGTATGGATCGAGCCAGATGCTTTGTAGACGACCTGCAAAAAAATCATGATGTTTTGTCTATTAAAAATCACATCATTTCGATAGTTTCATATAGCCCAAAGCAATGCACACACTCAAACTCGAATATGCATCGTTATTTTACGCTCTGCCCCATTTTACCATGTCTAAAATAAAGTAGCAATGCTATTTGGGGGGTGGGGGTGGGGTGACATTAAAAGCTACATGTAACGTCCGCAACAACAACTTAGCTAGTGGACATTTG
Organism: Bromus sterilis; assembly: GCA_950022295.1. Lineage (NCBI taxonomy): Eukaryota > Viridiplantae > Streptophyta > Magnoliopsida > Poales > Poaceae > Bromus > Bromus sterilis. The sequence goes on along the minus strand of OX465596.1, from coordinate 335,167,255 downwards.
AAAAAAAAATATTGGATAGATTCATCTTGATCACAGAAACAACACCGTTTACTACCCTCTCAAGTATGCTCCGCCAAGTTGTTCTTAGTTAAGCCACTTCCTTGTGAACGACCATATGAAAACCTTAGAATGTAAAGATACCTTAATTTTCCAAATATGAAACGGCTTTGGGATTGGACCAAAGTTTATCAAATCTATATACATAGATTTGATCGAAAATACCCCTGACACAGAAAGTTTTCATTATAGTGTATCTGGCTCATCAAAAAGGTTAACAACCATCAACCTGCACATAAGATCTAGCCATCTATCCCACCTACCCCCTCCCCAACCAGGGATCTCTTGAATTGGATACTTAAGTAATTCGATCGTAGAATTGTGCTTACGAAAGTGGCTTTCCTTTGTGCAAGATTGTAAAGGTTTGAATATTGTATGGCCAATGGCGTCTCCCCAAGCCATGTATCTTCCCAAAACCTAATAGTATTACCGTTCCCTACACAATGATTTTGGATCTACTGTAAAAGACAACCTTTGTTCGCATCAACCCCTTCCAATAAGGTGAATCTTTCGGTTGTGCCATCACTTGTGCGTGTGGGTCTTGGATTGCAAATACTTATTATGCAATAACTATATCCACACACCTTTCCCCTCTACAAATAGCCTATATATATATATATATGTGTGTGTGTGTGTGTGTGTGTGTGTGTGTGTGTTAATCATTTTTAGATATTTTCTGATGTGTGCTAGGGAAATCACGTATCAAGTAGGTAGGACTTTGCTAGAAAAAGTAACTATGACTGTCTTTGCACAATGATAAACTAAAAAGTGAAGATCTTCAACCACATAGATAAGATGCTAGCTAGAATATAATAGCTGGGTGGAGAGAAAGACTCCTTTCCTACAAAGGGAATTGAACACAAACAGAAGCAGCCATGTATCGCCCTCCCCATGGGCGACTTGGCTATAAACCCTAGCCACCGCCAAACACCAACTCCTCATTTTTCATGCTTGTTGGTGGTGATGATGAGCCATCCCTCTTCAGCTTGCATGGCGGGATGCGCGGGGCAGCTTCACAAGGATGGTGTACGTAATCGTGGCATGGGCCAAGCTGATCCGAAGACGCGCCCGTGCACAACAAGCGTGTGGTGAGCGCATACAGCACGCCCTGCCCCCACCCCACACACTGACCTCGTTGCTGCCACAAGCATCGACCTCTATTTTGATGTCGAGGGTCCTTCAATTGTCTCCTGCGTAGATGAGTGAGTATTGGAATCTGGGCCGCTATCCATGGGATTCTAGTTGTCGGGAATGTCCATGGTCATGCGGATGGCATGATGGTTTATTCTGATGCCAGGCAACCACAACTTCGGTGCCATCCATGAATGACCCAGTGTGATTTTCTTGATTATGATCTGGACGATTAGGTGGTGGTGATCCAGATCTGATCGTTCTGGTGGTAGTGGCTGCATACTGTGTTGCAGCGACCTCCTACGACTACATGATAATGGGTGTTTTCATTTAGATCCGATAGTGGACTTCAACAGTGAGATGCAAACTATGAATGAAGACGTGGCAAAAGAATGGTTGTGCAGCGATAGCGATCGCTCATCACATGGAGTTGTTGGGATGAAGAAAACATATGAGTGGCTTTGGTGGCATTACGTGCAAGTGATCTCGAGCTCCATGATGGAGGCCTAGGTCTGATCCAAATTGGTTATATTTGGCAACTGAGATATTATTTTATGTTGTTGACTTGTTGAAGACATTGCTTGGATATGCTCGGGCTGATTTTTCAGTGTGGAAATCTATATTCTGACCTGGTTGTTGGATCCAGCGATTGCGGTGCTTGAGCATCACTTTCTTCCTGAAAGTGTTGCAGTTAAAAAGCATGAACGTTCGTGTGATGTCATGAGATGGTTGGTGCGGACATGGTCATTGTTATAGTTTATCGATCGCGAATGACCAAATGTGGTCGCTTTGAGAGAAAAAAATCCCGCCTACGCATATCTTTGATCTTATATGACTTTGTTGGTTACTATCATGTGTGTTGTGTGTGTGCGTGCGCGTGTGTGTTGACTATGTGTGTCTTAGTTATGCAGAGGCGGCATGTGTATTCATGATATTTGTATCGTCTTGATGCTTTACTTTAAATTAAGAAAATCCATATTCTATACAAAATGAAGGAAAATTAATTTTGTTAACATCCTATTTGGCGGATCCCATCCCCTTTTTAGTTCGCAAAATGGATTGAACTAGTTATACACATGTGACACCTTTTTAAGGGAATAAACATATGGATGATTGCATATTATGTAGCGATGCCGATGGCAATGAAGAAATCCACTTGGAAAATTTGCCAAATGTTTTTGAGAATAAATGGCCATATATGTGCTTGAAAAAAGAATGTGGAAGCTTTAACGTGTCCCAAACTTGTAAAACCAGAAATATTTGTCCCCTTGGGCCTTGGGTTAAAAGATAAAGTACCGGGGAGAGATCAAGTTGGAAAATGTAATTGATGACAAATAAAATATTATTACATGACCATTTCATAGAGACGATAGTTACCTTATGGGCAATCTGATCTGCACGTAGGAAAACTATTCACAAGAAAAACAATTAGAGCCCTTACTATACTAATCATTTTGTTTGATCCTACCATCTGGAGCTAAAATCAATTGCAAAACCCCCTGCATACAATGTTAGGTAGGTAGCTAGTCCTATAAAGGAATTAGAGCAGACGAGTTCTAGAAAGATACATATGGTTTGGCAAGTCATATTTAGCCATTCACTACTGAGAGAACCTATGGTAGGTAATTAACAAAGAAAAACCTTAGCTGTGATTTTTGGGATGGTAGCTAGTTGAAGTGCCCTTTTAGGAGAGTCTGCATTTGTCATATGATGATGAAGTGGAGGGAATTGACAGAGATAGTTCTACACATACTTCGATTCTGCAATATGAAACTGATGGCTTGTAATACTCCAAATCTCTGTATGATATTATCAATTCCAAAGGTGTTCAACCAATTTTCTGCTTGTGGGGTACCTTATGGTGCCTTGTATGATTCAGCCTTTTTTGTGTGGTTGTTGTCTTAGAAAAATATTATAATACTTAAGGAGAACATATATTGCTTAACCACTTGAATGTTTACATTCTACTTAGATTGAGTTTGTATAACATTTGTTCTTTGAATGCATTCATGTTAGGGTTTTGCAGATGATCGGTTAGGCATGTTTTGGACACTAATATTTGTGATTTTGACCTACTAGCTCACATTGGTCGCGCGATAAATTTCTTATGTGTTTTTTATGCAATTCCCACAACAATCTTGTGAGGATATTGTAAAAATTTAGGAATAATGTGGTCTTTAATAGGAAATGTTTGTTAAATACGAAACAGGTCAGGAGCATGGTGCTATTATGTCTAACAAACTGGAAGGGGTCAAGAGCATGGTGCTATTATGTCGAAGAAACTAAAAAAGACGTTTCAACGAATTGGAGGGAGGAAAACTGGAGCAGGTCATGTGCCTTCAGCTCGATGTTGCTGCTGCTCGAAATAGTGTCGGGTAGCATTTCATGGTGGGAGAACCAAATTGAAATATCTCCACAAGCACCATGGAGATGATGAAGCAATCCATGTCCTGGTATGAGAGGAGTGGCTTTGAAAAAAGAGCAGGATTTCAGTTTGCACTTTATATGTTGTACCACCTAGAAGACTCGTGAATCAAATTTTAAAGATGATGATGCAAGTAGGTTGTGCATGTGTGTATTTATAAAGATGAATATATACAACTTTTTCTAGTATGTTCGGTTCCGATGTTTCTTTAATACAATACTAACGCTCATATACACGCATATATACTTAATTCTATGGACGCACGTACGTACATATATCCTTATGAATACATTCGAGAGACAAGGTTGATAGATCGGGTATTGAGATTGACAGAGTCACTATAGACACCTTGCTATTGGCGGGGACGTTGCCTTTCACTGCAAGAATATTCTATCTTTACGAGACATTTAAATGTCAAACCCGACGTTAAAAAAAATGTCAAACCCGTATGTGCGTTGATGGACTGAGGGTACATGCTGGCATTATAACCATCTAACCATCAGTTGGTTCTCAGGTTCTCGATGTTAACTTAACAAAATATTCTCATGCACAAGTGTTTGTTGCACAATTTTTTTTAAGTGATGAGAGGATTATTATTTTTCCTAGAGAAAAACGATGAAACCAGAGTAATATTATGAAAAACACAAGATTCATGAAAGTTATAAATAATTTATGGACAATCTTGAAAATGGATTCTTTTCACCATTTTATTATTCTTCATAAATGATTGCTTTTTTCATAAAATAATGGTTTTTAATTGAATTACTACTTTATATAAGTTGGATTTCCAGAAATTTCATCTATTTTCCGCGAATACACAAAGCTTATGTATCTTTTCATTACCAAAAGTAATAGAGTGAAATTAATTATATTTGACGATTGATAGGGGCGCATACACACACAAAACATGAAGCAATCCGATAGATCCTTCCTCACGGTCGCTGCCAACGAGTATCTTCTTGAACACGACTCTCTACCATTACAACCCGGTCGGGGTGTAATTGACCTAGGTGGAGGAGGCCTTAGCGAGCACTGTGGCGTTCAAATAGGAGATGAGATATACTTGTGTGACTTTTTCCTAACTCTGTCCTCATGTCTCTTTGTATATCTCCACGGGAGATCAACTATCTTCATCGCGGCCCTGTTGACGATTGATGAAGTGCCACAGGAAATAGCCTAGCTCCTAACCCTGGGAGATACCATCAACAATAGAGACGTGGGGTATCATCAACAATAGAGATGCATTCATGAGTGCAGTTGAGTGGGCAATAGAGATTATACTGTTCGAAATAACATACAAGCGACGATCAACAATCAAGTCCCAATCACTTGCCGATCTCATCGCGGAGTCGACAGAAGCATAGCAAATACTGCAAATCTTTGACCTGCAGTATTGGCTGATGTACACTGATGGCTCCATGATGGTACAAGGCCTAGGGGTCGGAGTCATCCTTACCTCACTCCCAAGGAGACAAAATGAGCTATGTCATGAAAGTCCACTTCTCAGAATCAAACAATGTGGCAGAGTATGAAGCATCACTTCACGACCTGCGTTTGTTTATCTCAATGGGAATCCGACGCCTCATTAGTCGAGGTGACTATAGGAAGTGAAGAAAACCGATAGTGACATTGGTAGGATGGATCGAGTGACCGGAAGTATCAGAAAGGAGAGCTCACGAGAGCTTTATCCTCGTTTTCAATTATGGGGATGAGAACACCCTGTGATAGGAGGTTACAATGTGTCTAATGCTACCGAGATTGATGAATAAAAGTCGATGTCCCTTTGTCTATCCCCAGTCTTTCTTTTATATGGGGGCAAGGCCTAGGGCTACATGGACGAACCGACCTACAAATTAAATCGAACATGGATTCTTCTACCGTTGTGCCAAGTTGATGAAGCTTCTTGAAGTAGGGCTCCCATGCGGCATCGGGAGGTCTGTCGACGCCTACACCTTAGGCTAGCGGGTCGGCCTATCGCCCGACCTGCACTTTCATAGGTTACCCACGGTATAGCACACCGTCAGCAACCCTAGCTTGTTTGGATTTTGGATGCACTTGTGCCGAGTGTGTCTCTCCTGGAATGTGAAGTATTAACCGACTCCTCCCGTAGCTCAGAAAGTTCTGGGCTCTTAAGAGACATGGGATCCATCTGTTGCAACCGGGGAGATGGCATGATCAATTAGTAGAGTTTGAGTTATGAGTCTTGTTGGGATCTAGTCTTCATGATAAAACATTTTTTTAATTTTTCATTTTCTAATCGACGTTGACAAATTGAATCTTGAGTGCCTCAACTCCCGCCCCCATAATCCACGCATCACCGAAAAATTGGCGCGTACTTTGTGACGTTCCCACTTGGGCCTTTATATACTAGGGAAACGACTGGCCATCATTGCTTCCCTCTACATGTCTCTTCCTTATCCTTTGTGTGTTGCCAATCCGCCCTTTATATAGCTGCAAGGCCTAGATCCATATCTCACTTGACATCATCAGATGAAGAAAGCAAACTCCCGCATCGCCGCCTGCAAGGTGCACCACAAATGCACCGAGGGTGAAGCTCCTCTATCCTACCATGGTTGGGACGGTGGTGCTTCCGTCGACGCTGATACGTCCCAAACGTATCTATAATTTCTGCTTGCTCCATGCATGTTTTGTGTGACTTTGCCATGTTTTGCTTGAACTTTCATACACTTTTGAACCTATTTGGACTAACCTATTAACTCAGTGCACCCAGTTGCCAGTTTCTATTTTCTGCTGTTTTTGTATTTCAGGTTTTCCGGCCATTAAAAGTGCTCCAAAAATTCCGGGAAAATATATAAAAAATCAGCGCAACAGAAGCTTCCGGAATCACCAAGAGAGGGAAGGGGGGCCACCACCAGGCAGCCAGGAGGGCAGGTGACGCGGCCCCACCCTGGGCCGCGCCAGGGACCCTCCTGACTGCCTAGTGGGTCCCCTCGACGCCCCCCCTTCGCCTATATTTACCCCTCGGGGTGGAAACCCCTAATACGGACTCCTCTTTTGTGATCTCGCCTCTGTTCTGCCACCGCCGCCGTTTCAAGATCGGGGCTGCCTGGAGAAGCTGCTCCGGCACCCTACCGGGAGAATCTACCCCCTCCGGGAGACCCTCCATAGCCATGGACGCCTCCCGTATGTACCGTGAGTAGTTTCCCTTGGACCATGGGTCCGTGACCAGTAGCTATGTGATCTATCTCTCCCCCTTTTGTGCTTCCACTTTCGAGTCCTCGTGAGTTGCCTCACATGATCGAGGCATCTATGTAATTTCTGCTGTTGCTATGCTGAGTTTGTTGGGATCTGATGGATTATGAGACTATGTTCAGATTGTGATGAGTAATATATTTGGTTCTTCTCTTTTATATTTTGTTCTTGAGTAAATTCTTGCATGTTCTCCGTTGCGGTATTTGCTTTGGCCAAGTATTTTATTTGCAACTCCAAGAGAGAGCGTTATGCTTGATTGTGGGTTCAGCCCCTTGATGTCTAGCTTGAGTGACAGAAACATGAGACTAGGGGATGTGTTGTTGCCACCAGGGATAAAACAACGGTGCTTGTACCTGCGGGTGCAAGGATTGTTTACTTTACGCAAAGTTCTTTTAATGCAGTTGTCTGTTGCTTTGAGTTTACACTTTGGGTGGGATTCGCAACTTAATACCAGCGAGATGTTCTGGATAGATATCTCAAGGTGGATGATTCGTAGTAGATGCAGATGGATTTCGGTCTACTTACCTTGGCGTACTGCCCATTGCTTTTGAGCCCTTCCTTTCTTTGCAGCATAGTTAGCATTGTGGTGCCTTCATAATCCTGTCAATTGCCCAACTGTGATTTGTTTACCTCGCTAGCACTTTTATCGTCTTTTGGGAGAGAGACATCACTAGTGAAAATCACGGGACCCCGGTCCATCTTCACATCATTGTTTACATCCTTAGTTTACTTTCAGTCTTTACTTCCAGTTGCCACTATTATTATCGCTTGCGTTGATCCTTTGTAAACAGCAAGGCCGGAGGAATTGACAACTCCTCTGTACTCGTTGGGAGCAAAGTTATTTGTTGTTGTGTGCAGGTCCACGTCAACCGCCTATTTCTGGCGCCGTTGTCACCTACTTGTATCTCCTGAGTCCTACTGGTTCGATAACCTTGATATCTTCACCGAGGGAAACTTGCTGCTGCACTGTATCTCAAACCTTCCACTTGGGGTAACCAACGAGGGGCGAGAAGCCATCAAGCAAATTTCTGGCGCCGTTGCCGGGGACTCAAGTCTACAAGATAGGGGAGTTGCACACTATCTTTTACCTTTGCTTTTTAGTCTTGTTAGTTTACCTTTCAGTTTTTACTTTTGTGTCCTTAATCAAAAATACCAAAAATACCTGCTGCTACTATGGGTTCCAATGAAAACACTAAGTTGTGTGACTTCACTAGTCACAACAACAGTGACTTTATCTGCACTCCTATTGCTCCACCTGCCACTTCAACACCTTCTTATGAGATTAAACCTGCCCTGCTTAACCTTGTTATGAAAGATCAATTCTCAGGAGCAGGACAAGATGCTGCCTTGCACCTAAACAACTTTATCGAGCTCTGCGACATGTAGAAGTACAAGGAAGTGGATGGAGACATCGTCAAGCTGAAGCTTTTTCCTTTCTCTTTGAGAGGAAGAGCCAAGGAGTGGCTACAATCTTTGCCCAAGAACAATATCGATTCTTGGAGTAAATGCAAAGATGCTTTTATAGGGAAGTACTATCCCCCTGCTATAATTATTCAATTGAGGAGTAACATTATGAATTTCAGGCAATTGGATAATGAACACGTTGCCCAGGCTTGGGAACGTATGAAGACACTTGTCAAGAACTGCCCCACACATGGACTGACTACCTGGATGGTTATCCAGACTTTTTATGCAGGCTTGAACTTCACCTCGCGGAACCTGTTAGATTTGGCCGCGGGAGGAACTTTTATGTCAACCACGCTTGGTGCTGACACAAAGCTACTAGATGAGATGATGCTAAATTACTCGCAATGGCACACCGAGAGATCTCCAACCGGTAAGAAGGTAAACTCTGTCGAGGAGATCTCCTCTTTAAATGAAAAGGTTGACCTTATCATGTCTCTACTTACCAAGCAACCTTCTATTGATCCTCAAGATCTTCCATTAAATTCTTTGGTTGCTCAGGAGCAAGGAGATGTTAATTTTGTCTCTAGAAACAACTTCAACAATAATGCTTATAGGAGTAACTTTGGTAGCAACAATCCTAGGCCTTTCCCATCCAACAACTATGGGAACAACACTTATCCTACCACCAGAAACTCCACTTCAGAACTAGAGACCTTGCTCAAAGACTTTATCACTACCCAGAAAGCCTTCAACAAGAGTGTGGACGAGAAATTAGATAAATTAGATAATATTTGTTTGAAGGTAGACAACTTAGCCCTTGATGTTGAGATGTTAAAAATTAGAACCTCTCCCCTTGAGGAGAGTAAGGTCACTCCTATTAATGCTATCTAGTTACAAATCAATGAAAATATTAGGATGATGGCTAAACTTAAAGAGAGATGGGCTAGAGAAAAGGAGGAAGAAGAGAGAATTAAGAGCCTTCCTACCTACCACGCAGTAGCTACTATCCAAGTAGTTGAGGATGTCCAAACTGTTAGCACCCATCACACCCCTAGTCCCACTGGACCTATCAATGGTGATGCTACCACCTCAACCATAGAAGAGGAAACTTCTATGAACATAGAGGCTTTCAAACAAGTGAAATTAAATGATATCACTACTTCCCTGATAGATAGTAGTGACTTAGACTTTGACAACTGCACTTTACTAGAAGTTATTGGTTTCCTACACAAGATGTCTAGAGACCCCCACACTAGCACACTCAATCTTGCCTTCACAGAGCATATCACCAACGCTCTAATAAAAGTTAGGGAGGAGAAGCTTAGACTAGAAGCCTCCATACCTAGGAAGCTAGAAGATGGTTGGGATCCTATGATAAAAATTCAATTGAATAACTTCTCTTGTTATGCTCTTTGTGATGTTGGAGCAAGTACCTCTGTTATGCCCAAAAGAATGTATGATATGCTTGAATTGAAACCTTTTGATCCTTGTTTTTTTGGTGTTCGTCTTGTTGATTCTTCCGTAAAGAAACCTTTGGGGAAGATCGACGATGTTCTTATCATTGTCAATGACAATTATGTTCCCGTTGATTTCACTATTATGGACATTGAGTGTGAGCCCTCTTGTCCAATTATTTTGGGACGTCCTTTTCTTCGCACAGTTGGTGCTATCATTGACATGAAAGAGGGAACTATCAAATTCCAATTCCCTCTCAAGAAAGGGATGGAACATTTTCCTAGGAAAAAGATTAAGTTACCTTTTGAGTCCGTCACACGGGCTAGTTATTCTCTTGAAAAGACTTGATCTTCTGCTTTAAGCCTAGCTAATGGCTCTAAAGAAGCGCTTTCAGGAGGCAGCCCGCAAAGAATTTAGGTTTTTCTTTTTGCCTTTGTTCTGTTCTTAGTGGTCTTGATGATTGTTACTACTGTAGCAACATCATTGTATCTTTACTTTTCAAGCTTTGTGCCAAGTTTAGCCTCATACGGCAAGGGAAGTAAAAGTTGTGACATGCTGTCCAGAAAACAGATTCTGTCCTCGTGACTAGAAAAATCAGAGAAAACTCCCAGTTCGTCTTTTTGAGCTGAATGTTTTACACGGCGTTCTCTATACAATTATGAAACTTCCGTATGTTCTGAGGTTTTTGATTTGAGTTGCAGAAGTACCCCTAAAAAAATCGTTTCTATCTGCTGTTCTGTTTTCAACAGATTCTGCCACGTTTTGTCTCTCTTCACTTTTGCAAACCTTAAGCTTGCTTTTTCTTTGCAAAAACCTTTTGGCAATCTTGGGAAACATTATATCTTCCTGGAAATCTTTATTTGCAGTAGAGGAAAATTATTTTATTATGGTACTAACCTCTCTAATCAGCCTACAATGAGTTATGTATGAATGGAGTTTTCAAGTGCGCGATGGATGATGATGAAAGAAGATTCAGGAGGGTCAAACGCTCAAGCTTGGGGATGCCCATGTGCACCCCCAATAAATATTCAAGGAGACTCAAGCGTCTAAGCCAACAATTATCAGTTCGTCTCTCGTTGCACTATTTTTTATCACTTCATGCGTTATGTGCTTTTCTTGGAGCGTCTCGCTCTTAGGTTTTGTTTTTAGTTTTCTTTTGCTTTGTTTGCTGTAGTAACAAGCTAGACCCCAACTTACTCTTTTGTGTGGGAGAGATTCACGCTCCGCTTGAACTAGAACTCCTCATAGGATTTGCATGCTTATTCTTTTAGCTGTGAGTTGTTCTTTTTCTTTTCTTAGCTCTTGTTCTATTTAGTTGTACTTCTTTAGTTTTTTCTAGAGCTTTTCTTTTTGTCTTAGGTTGAAATTTCTATAGGTTGCATGTTTTATCTTGTTAGAGAGTTTGCCTGTTGCACTGAGTTCTGTGTCTTGACTGAAAGTAGGTAGTTAAAGTTGATGTTCTCTTTGTAGTAGTAACTTGCAATAGTTTTGAGGTATTGACTAGAGTAATGTTTGAACTTATGGTGTCAAGAGCTCTTGCCTATTAGTGATAGATGTCGTATTTTGGGCAATCCGTGTGTTTTTCGAAAACCAAAAACCCATGTTGAGAACTCTAGCTACTAGATGGATCACTAACCTCTGGAGGGTTCGAATATTAGAGTACACTCACGTATCATGAGTCGAGGATGCGCAAGGATAACCAAACCCCCATACACTCCTCCTCGGGGTACCTGTCTCTTTGTGAACCTCCTGATTAGATTGAGAGTTACCAATAATAAGTGCATGAGTTCTTCGGACTAATGTGAGTATTCGAAAGTTGACACTTCCACCCACCTATACTTTTTCTAGCCTCTTCGGTACTGTGCATTGCCCTTTCTCACCTCGAGAGTTGGCGCATACTTCGCCGGTGCATCCAAACCCTTGGCACGATACGCTCTGTCATCATAAGCCTCCTTATATCTTTCCTCAAAACAGCCACCATACCTACCTACAAGGCATTTCCATAGCCTTTCCGAGATACATTGCCATGAAACATCCACCTTCTCATGACTTGATCTTCATGTCATACATGCTACTTGCTTGATCGATGAGCCGCATGCTAGTTGGGCCTTGCCCTAATCATTGCTACATGACGCGCTAGTATCATTGCATATCCTGCTATCCTGGCAGAAGCATACATTTGCACCATGATAGTTACATTTTCTTTATGTGAGTACCTTTGTAAAGTGTGAAAGATCTCCTATATTCTTGTAAAATATAGAGTATTGCCCCTAAAGTGAGGAAAATATCCCAAAGAGGACAAAATCAAAAGATCCCAAAGAGGAAAAATGAGAGTTGAATAGAAAGAGCCATTGAGGCCACCAAAAAAATAAAAAAAATAAAGAGAAAAAGAGAAAAAAAATAAAAAGAGAGATGGTGATGGCTTCTCGCCCCTTCGTTGGTTTCCCCAAGTGTAAGGTTGAGATGTAGTGCAGCAGCAGTTTTCCCTCGGTGAAGATACCAAGGTTTGTCTCCAACAGGACTCCAGAGATGATAAGTAGGTGTAAGCGGCGCAACTGACGCGGACCTGCACACAGACACAGATAACTTTGTTCCCAACAAAGTTCAGAGAGGTTGTCACTCTCTTCGGTCTTGTTGTTTACAAAGGACAAAATGCAAGGGATAATGATAGCAAATAAAAGCGGTAAAGTAAATGTAGAGTGGAAACAGTGATAAGGATATGGACCGGGATACGTGATGTTCGCTAGTGATGTCTCTCTCCCAAAAGACGATAAAATTGCTATGCGAGGTAAACAAATTACAGAAAGGCAATTGACAGGATTATGAACGCACCGCAATGCGAACTATGCTACAAAAGAAAGGAAGAGGTTCAAAAGCACGGGCAGTACGCCAAAGTAAGTAGACTGAAATCCATCTGCATCTATTACTAATCATCCACCTTGAGATATCTATCCAGAACATCTCGCTGGTATTAAGTTGCGAGCCCCACCCAAAGTGTAAACCCAAAGCAACAGACAACTGCATTAAAAAGAACTCTGCGTAAAGTAAACAATCCTTGTAACAGTGGTTACAAGCACCGTTGTTTTTCCCCTTGTGGCAATAGCACATCCCCTAGACTCATGTTTCTGTCACTCAAGCATGTCATCGGGGAGGCATGAACCCACAATCTAGCACAACGCTCCCTCTTGGAGTCACTACCTACTACTTGGCCAAAGCAATAAACAGCAACGGAGAACATGCAAGAATTACTTAGGAACAAAAATATAAAAGATAGAAACCAAATATATTACTCTATCACAATTTGAACATAATCTCATAATCCATCAGATCCGATCAAACTCAACATAGCAATAGCAGAAATATTACAAAGGTGCCTCGATCATGTAGGGCAGCTCACGAGGTCTAAACAATGAAGATCAAAGAGGGGAGGAGAACATCACATAGCTACTGATCACGGACCCATGGTCCAAGGAAGACTACTCACGGGACATCCGGGGAGCATCCATGGTGGAGAGGAGGCTCCCGGAGGTCAATCCTCCCTCCGGCAGGGTGCCGGGAAGAGGTCTTCTGGTGCTCCCGATCTTGGAAGCGTGGCGGCGGCGGAACAGAGGCGAGTTCGCGGAATAGGGTTCTCCTTTTGGAGTTTTCCCGTGACAGGGGATAAATAGGCGAAAGGGGGCAGCCAGAGGTGGGCCAGGGGTCCCAGGCGCGCCCCCCCCCCTGGCGCGGCCAGGGCTGGGGCCGCGCCGGGTGGCCGCTTGGCCCCCCCTTGGCCCCCCTCTGGCCCCTCCCGGGCTCTTCTGGAATCTTCCTGTACGCTGATTTTTTCTGTATTTTTTCCGGAATTTTTCTGGCATTTTTTATATGGGGGAAAACTGAAATAGAAAAACAGCAGAAAACAGGAACTGGCACTGGGGTGCACTGAGTTAATAGGTTAGTCCAAATATGATCAAAAGTGTATGAAAGTGTATCTAGATCATAGCAATATCACACAAAACATGCATGGAGCAAGCAGAAATTATAGATACGTTTTGGACGTATCAACATCCCCAAGCTTAATTCCTGCTCGTCCTCGAGTAGGTAAATGATAACAACATAATTTATGTGGTGACATGCTAGCAACCATAAAAGAACTTTGAAAAGTAAAGCAATCAAGGTTAGAGATTCAAATCAAGTCATAATATGCAAGAGTCTATATTAGCATTGAAACAAGTAACAAAAGAACATTAGGTGCAAGAGCTCTCGCTGTCCGTGACTCGAATGTCTCCAAATGGTGTTTGCGTGCAAGAAAGGGGATAGGGAATACGAGAAAAAGTATTTTTGTGTTGAGAACTCAATCTACTAAAGTGTCACACTTGATCTTCTTTGGAATCTTATCTTGACTCGTCCCCAGACCACTAGCCAGGTATAAGTCAAAAAAATTTAGTAAATCACCGGGGGAGGAGTTCCTCCACCTGAATATATTGCTCAAAGTGGCCATTATGCCAGAATAGTGATCCAGTTTATAAGGAAAACCGGATCGAAAACCTAAACAAATTGACCCCATTTATAAGGAAAATTGGGCCGAAAACCATACAAGTAGCAGGAAAAAGAAAGAAAAGGTATACCCGGGACAAGCCCCGCCAAGCTAGAAAACTAGGGAACCACCACATGGAGGACACAAGAGGATGTGGGGTGTCGTCAAAGGATCACAATACCCGAACTTTACAAGAGGCCTGACGCACTCCTGGCGTGCGCATCTGAGCCCCACGGCGCTACTGAGGAGCATCCACCATCAACGAGTGCAAACAACACGAACCTTGACCGGGGGCTCCGCCATGGGAAACAGGACGATTAACCAGTTGAGGAGGAATCTTGCGCCATCAGAAGCAAAGATGGGCCGAGACAACACCAAGAGCACTAAGCTCGCCGCAACACAACGGAAGCCACGAGGGGTTCTTGAGTTTCCAAAGAAGAGGACGAGACAGGGGGAGAATGGCCGCCCTGCGGTAACTAGGCACCGTTGCCGATCCCCGTAGAACACCACCAAGAGATCACCACCACCACCACACCAACCACCACCACCTGGCACAACAGCCAAACAACCGGAACAACGAAAGTGGTTGTTAGGGTCCCCAAGGTGACGCCTCCAAGGAGGTAGCGATATGAGAACACATCACCGTCACCCGATCCGGCAAGCCAGATCTTAGATTTTCACCCGGAGACCGCAAAACATATAACTGTGAAAGCTGGAGCTCCACGATGGCACCTCCTGCGAGGGAAGCGACATTCGTAGATGCCGCTACCGTCGGCATTGACAAAGCCGATGCTAGGTTTTCACCTGGAGTTTGAGCAAACCCACAACAAAACGACATCGAGAGTGATTAACAAATGACAACGACGCCTTCAAGAAGGTAAGTGGCGCCCACGGGCGTCACCGTCGCCGGCTCTAGAGGAGCATGGCTTTCGCCACAATTGATAATACACCTCAAAGCGACCGATTGATCGACAAGAAAGCTCACCAGCACCACCACGAAGGATCATCGTAGCCCCGACACCGCACATGACTAGATCCACGGCACCGCGAACTGAATCCAGGCGAATCCAGCTCACCGACGGTCGCACAACCTAACTGAGATGGCCAGGCCGGCTTCCGCACCACCACCTGCGCAGTATTCCGAGAAGAATGGAGTGAACCATCCCACTCAGAGCACCCACCACCGCCATTGGCAGCCACTCCACACAACCACCAGATCCGCCCGCCGTGGCATTGACCGGCCAGGCCGAGAGCCGGCCGAGGCCGCAGCTCCAGCGCCCACAACCAGCCCCGCGCCAGCATCCAGGAGAGGACGTCGGGGAGGCCAGAAGGCGCCAGATCCGCCGCCGCCCATGGCCGAGACGAGCGCGTCCAGATCCGCCGCGACCTTCACGCCAGCGGCTGCCCACACACCCCACACGCCAGATCCGTCCGGGGCATCCCTGAATCCGCCACCAAACGCCGCCGCCGGCGCACTACCGCCTTGCCGCCACCGTGCCGACCACGGCCAGCCAGGCCCCAAGCGTCCACCGCCAGCACTCCCCTAGCCGCCTTCGGAGGCAGGGGCCGGAGGGACGGCCTGCGGCGACGAGCTTGGGCTCCCCCGAGTCGCTCGAGAGGAGCGACGCGGGGGTCGGTACAAGTCAATTTGATCCACTCCTTTTCGATATTTCGAGCACTCATGCAATGGATGAGCGTAGGCACGAGAGTTGACACTTAGGATGGCAAAGAGAGAATATGGTGGAGAAGGAAGACAAAAAGGATGAGAAAGGCTCACATCAATGAGGACAATCATAGGCAAGCGATTCCAAATGATAGATATGATGTGAGGAGTAGGGATTGCCATGTAACGGATGCACATACGAGCTAAGAAGCTCTCCAATATAGCTATATGCATAATGATCATCTCTATGGAGTACAAGGATATAGGGTGAGTACTAGTGTGGATCTCTCAAAAGGATAGTAGTGTTGCCCCTTTCTCTCTTTTTTCTATTTTTTGTATTTTTTTTGTGGCCTCAATGGCTCTTTCTATTTAACTCTCATTTGTCCTCTTTGGGATCTTTTAATGTGTCCACTTTGGGATCTTTTCCTCACATAAGGGCAACACTCTATTTTACAAGAAGGTAAAGGAGATCTTTCACACTTTACAAGGTACTCAAAAACATAAAGAAGATATAACTATCATGATGTATGCAATGTATGCCTCTACCAGTGTAGCAGGAACATGTATGACATGAAGATCAAGTCATGAAGAGGTGGAAGTTGCATGGCAATGTAACTCGGAAAGGCTATGGAAATGCCTTGATAGGTAGGTATGGTGGCTGTTTTGAGGAATGATATAAGGAGGCTTATGATGACAGAGCGTATCATGCCAAGGGTTTGGATGTACCGGCGAAAGTGGACACCAACTCTCGGAGTGAGAAGAAGGCAATGCACGGCACAGGAGAGGCTAGCAAAATATGGGAAGGTGGAAGTGTCAACTCTCAATACTTACATTAGTCCGAAGAACTCATGCACTTATTATCAGTAACTCTCAATCTAATAAGGATGTTCACAAAGAGACAAGTACCCCGAGGAGGAGTGTATGGGGGTTTGGTTATCCTTGCGCATCCTCGACTCATGGTACGTGAGTGTTCTCTGATATTCCACTCCTCAGAAGAGTAGTGATCCATCTAGTAGCTAGAGTTCTCAACTAGTTTTGTAGGTTTTTGAAAATAAACACGGATTGCCCAAAATACGACACCTATCACTAATAGGCTAGAGCTCTTGACACCAAAAGTTCAAACATTACTCACAACAATACCTCAAAACTATTGCAAGCTACTACTAAAATTAAATAGCAACCTCAAGTACCTACTTCTCAAAACAAGACACAACTCAGTGCAACAACCAACTCTCTTTAACAAGATAAACATGAAAACTAAAAAGAGTTCCAGCAAAAAACTAAACAAAATCCAAGGCTCTTGCTAAAGACAAACTAAGACTAAAACTAAACATGGCAGTAGCTATGAAAAGATAAAGAACACACAACAGCAAAAAGATAAGCAGGAAAAATCCTATGATGTGTTCTAAATTTTGAAAGTGGAGTGTGTTTCTCTCCCACACAAAGTAAGAAAGGATCTAACTTGTTACGAACAGCAAGCAAAGCTAAAGAAAACTAAAAATAAAACCTAAGAGCGAGACGCTCCAAGCATAGCACATAACACATGAAGTGATAAAAATATAGTGAGACGAAGGACGAACCGATGATTGTTGATGGAGAAGGGGATGCACGGGGGCATCCCCAAGCTTAGACTCTTGAGTCTCCTTGAATATTTGTTGGGGATGCATGGGGTCATCACCAAGCTTGAGCGCTTGACACTCCTGGATCTTCTTTCATCATCTTCCATCGCACACTTGAAAACTCCCTTCATACATAACTCATCATAAGCTGATTAGAGAGGTTAGTACCCTTAATAAATATATTTTTCTCCACTGGATATAAAGATATTCTTGAAGAGATATTGTTTCTCAAGAGTGCCAAAAAGTTTTTGCAAAGAAAAAGCAAGCTTAAGGTTTGCGAAAGTTAGGAGAGACAAAACGTGGCAGAATCTGTGAAAAACAGAACAGCAGATAGTAAAGATTTTTTAGGGGCCCTTTTGCAACTCAAATAAAAAAACTCAGAACATATGGAAGTTTTGTAATTGTATAGATCATACTGTGTAAAAATTTCAGCTCAAAAGGATGAACTGGGATTTTTCTGGAATTTTTCTGGTCACGAGGACAGAATCTGTTTTCTGGACAGCATGTCACAACTTTTACTTCCCTTGCCGTAAGAGGCTATAACTTGGCACAAAGCTGAAAAATAAAGATACAATGATGTTTCTACAGAAGTAACAATCATCAAGACACAACAAAAGCAAAAAGAAACACCTAAATTCGTTGAGGGCTGCCTCCCGAAAGCGCTTCTTTAAAGCCATTAGCTAGGCATGATGCAAAAAGAAGAATCAAGTTTTATCAAGAGAAAGAGAATAACTAGCCCGAGTAACGGACTCAAAAGGTAACTTGATTTTCTTTCTAGGGAAGTGTTCAATCCCCTTTTTGAATGGGAATTGGAATTTTATATTCCCCAATTTCATGTCAATAACCGCACCAACGGTGCGAAGAAAAGGACGTCCCAAAATAATTGGACATAAAGGTTCACGCTCTATATCCGTAACAATAAAATCAACGGGAACATAGTTGTCATTGACAATGATAAGAACATCGTCGATCTTCCTCAAAGGTTTCTTTATGGAAGAATCAACAAGACGAACACCAAAAGAACAAGGCTCAAAAGGTTTTAATTCAAACATATCAAATATTCTTTTGGGCATAACGGAGGTACTAGCTCCAACATCACATAAAGCATAGCAAGAGAAGTTATTTAATTTAATTTTGATCATAGGGTCCCAACCATCATCTAGCTTCCTAGGTATGGAGGCTTCTACTCTAAGCTTCTCCTCCCTAGCTTTTATAAGAGCATTTGTGATATGCTCCATGAAGGCAAGATTAAGTGTGCTAGTGTGGGGGTCTCTAGACATTTTGTGTAACAAGCTAATAACTTCTGAGAGGGTACAACTATCAAAATCAATATCACTACTATCAAAGGTGGTAGTAGTGTCATCTAGGCTCACTTGTTTGAAACCCTCTATGTTCATAGGAGTTTCTTTATCTATGGTTGAGGTATTAGCATCACCATTAATAGGTCCAACGGGTCTATGAGTGCATTGGGTGCTAATAGTTTGAGTGTCCTCAACAATTTGGATAGTGGCAACTGTGTGGTGTGTAGGAAGGCTCTTAATTATCTCCTCTTCCTCCTTTTCTCTAGCCCATCTTTCTTTGAGTTTAGCCATCATCCTAATGTTTTCATTGATTTGTAATTGGATAGCATTAATAGGAGTGGTCTTATTCTCCAAAAGGGGGGAGGTTCTAATTTTAAGCATCTCAATATCAAGGGCTAAGCTTTCTACCTTCAAAGAGAGGTTATCTATTTTAGATAATTTCTCTTCTACATTTTTGTTGAAGGCTTTTTGGGTAGTGATAAAATCTCTAAGCATGCTTTCTAATTCAGAAGAGGGGTTCTTGTTGCTAGGGTAGGTGTTGTTGTTCCCATAGTTGGATGGAAACGGTCTAGGATTGCTAGCAAAATTTCCTCTATAAGCATTGTTGTTGAAGTTGTTTCTAGCAATAAAGTTTACATCTACTTGTTCTTGAGCAACCAAAGAATTTAAAGGAACATCATGAGGATCAATAGAGGGTTGCTTGGTAAGTAGAGACATAATTAAGTCAACTTTTTCATTGAGGGAGGTAATTTTCTCGACAGAATTTACCTTCCTACCTGTTGGAGCGCGTTCGGTGTGCCATTGGGAATAATTGGTCATCATTTCATCGAGAAGCTTCGTGGCAACACCAAGTGTAGTTGACATAAAGGTTCCTCCCGCGGCCGAATCTAACAGGTTCCGCGAGGTAAAGTTCAAGCCTGCATAAAAAGTCTGGATAACCATCCAAGTAGTCAAACCATGTGTAGGACATTTCTTAACAAGAGATTTCATTCATTCCCAAGCTTGGGTAACGTGTTCATTATCCAATTGCTTAAAATTCATAATATTACTCCTCAATTGGATAATCTTAGCAGGAGGGTAGTACTTCCCTATAAAAGCATCTTTGCACTTATCCCAAGAATCTATGCTATTTCTAGGCAAAGATTGAAACCAGATTTTAGCATCTCCCCTTAAAGAGAAAGGAAAGAGCTTGAGCTTAACAACATCACCTTCTACTTCTTTATACTTTTGCATATCACATAATTCAACAAAATTATTCAAGTGTAAAGCAGCATCATCTCCAGCACCAGAGAATTGATCTCTCATAACAAGGTTTAGCAAAGCAGGTTTAATTTCATAAGAGGTAGCGGAAGTGGCAGGTGTGGCAATGGGAGTGCAGATAAAGTCTTGGTTGTTGTGACTAGTGAAGTCACACAACTTGGTGTTTTCAGTGGAACCCATAGTAGCAGCATGTGTGGCAGGTATTTTTGTAGTTTTTGATAAAAGACACAAAGATAAAAACTGAAAGATAAACTAACAAGACTAAAAACCAAAG
This sequence comes from Bromus sterilis, assembly GCA_950022295.1. NCBI lineage: Eukaryota > Viridiplantae > Streptophyta > Magnoliopsida > Poales > Poaceae > Bromus > Bromus sterilis. The sequence goes on along the minus strand of OX465596.1, from coordinate 335,146,934 downwards.
GTAAAGGGTAGTGTGCAACTCCCCTATCTTAGCACTTGGAGTCCCCGGCAACGGCGCCAGAAAACTTGCTTGATGGCTTCTCGCCCCTTCGTTGGTTTCCCCAAGTGTAAGGTTGAGATGTAGTGCAGCAGCAGTTTTCCCTCGGTGAAGATACCAAGGTTTGTCTCCAGCACGACTCCAGAGATGATAAGTAGGTGTCAGCGGCGCAACTGACGCGGACCTGCACACAGACACAGATAACTTTGTTCCCAACGAAGTTCAGAGAGGTTGTCAATCTCTCCGGTCTTGTTGTTTACAAAGGATAAAATGCAAGGGATAATGATAGTAAATAAAAGCGGTAAAGTAAATGTAGAGTGGAAACAGTGATAAGGATATGGACCGGGATACGTGATGTTCGCTAGTGATGTATCTCTCCCAAAATACGATAAAATTGCTATGTGAGGTAAACAAATTACAGAAAGGCAATTGACAGGATTATGAACGCACCGCAATGCTAATTATGCTACAAAAGAAAGGAAGAGGTTCAAAAGCACGGGCAGTACGCCAAAGTAAGTAGACCGAAATCCATCTGCATCTACTACTAATCATCCACCTTGAGATATCTATCCAGAACATCTCGTTGGTATTAAGTTGCGAGCCCCACCCAAAGTGTAAACCCAAAGCAACAGACAACTGCATTAAAAAGAACTCTACGTAAAGTAAACAATCCGTGTAATCGTGGTTACAAGCACCGTTGTTTTCCCCCTTGTGGCAACAGCACATCCCCTAGACTCATGTTTCTGTCACTCAAGCATGTCATCGGGGAGGCATGAACCCACAATCTAGCACAACGCTCCCTCTTGGAGTCACTACCTACTACTTGGCCAAAGCAATAAACAGTAACGAAGAACATGCAAGAATTACATAGGAACAAAAATATAAAAGATAGAAACCAAATATATTACTCTATCACAATCTGAACATAATCTCATAATCCATCAGATCCGATCAAACTCAACATAGCAATAGCAGAAATATTACAAAGGTGCCTCGATCATGTAGGGCAGCTCACGAGGTCTAAACAATGAAGATCAAAGAGGGGAGGAGAACATCACATAGCTACTGATCACGGACCCATGGTCCAAGGAAGACTACTCACGGGACATCCGGGGAGCATCCATGGTGGAGAGGAGGCTCCCGGAGGTCAATCCTCCCTCCGGCAGGGTGCCGGGAAGAGGTCTTCTGGTGCTCCCGATCTTGGAAGCGCGGCGGCGGCGGAACAGAGGCGAGTTCGCGGAATAGGGTTCTCCTTTTGGAGTTTTCCCGTGACGGGGGATAAATAGGCGAAAGGGGGCAGCCAGAGGTGGGCCAGGGGTCCCAGGCGCGCCCCCCCCTGGCGCGGCCAGGGGTGGGGCCGCGCCGGGTGGCCGCCTGGCCCCCCCCTTGCCCCCCTCTGGCCCCTCCCGGGCTCTTCTGGAAGCTTCCTGTACGCTGATTTTTTCTGTATTTTTCCTGGAATTTTTATGGCATTTTTTATATGGGGGATAACTGAAATAGAAAAACAGCAGAAAACAGGAACTGGCAGTGGGGTGCACTGAGTTAATAGGTTAGTCCAAATATGATCAAAAGTGTATGAAAGTGTATCTAGATCATAGCAATATCACACAAAACATGCATGGAGCAAGCAGAAAATATAGATACGTTTTGGACGTATCAGATGGGGGCATACTACTATTCCTTTTGAGAGATCCACACTAGTACTTCATCACCTATCCCTTGTACTCCATAGAGATCATCATCATGCATATAGCTATGTGGGGACCCTTCACACTATAGAACTTGGCTTGTATATTCCAATGATGAGCCTCCTCAAACGAGCTCTAGGTCTTCTTGAGCAAGCAAGTTAGATGCACCCACACTAGGTCCCTTGGAGAGCTTTTAGCTCACATGTGCATCCGTTGTATGGCGATCCCTACTCCTCACATCATATCTATCATATGGCCTTCTCTCGCCTATGATTGTCCTCATTGATGTGAGCATTTCACACCTTTTTGTCTTCCTCCTCCACCTTCTTTCTGTTTCGCCTTTTAGGTGTCAACTTTCTTGCTCACGCTCATCCATTGCATGAGTGCTCAAAATATCGAAAGGGAGTGGATCAGTTTGACTTGTACCTGGCTAGTGGTCTGGGGACGAGTCCAGATAAGAATCCAAAGGAGACCAAGTGTGGAACTTTAGTAGATAATTGTTCTCAACAACCTTATTTTTTATCTCGTATTTCCCTATCCCTTGCTTGCACGCAAACACCATCTGGAGACATTCGAGTCACGGACAGCGAGAGCTCTTGCACCTTTTGTTCTTTTGTTGCTTGTGTCAATGCTAATATAGACTCTTGCTTGTTAAGACTTGAATTGAATTGCATGCTTTGATTGCTTTACTTAAAAGTCCTTTTATGGTTGTGTGGCATGTCACCACAGAAATTATGCTTGTTATCATTTACCTACTCGAGGACGAGCAGGAATTAAGCTTGGGGATGTTGATACGTCCCAAACGTATCTATAATTTCTGCTTGCTCCATGCATGTTTTGTGTGACTTTGCCTTGTTTTGCTTGAACTTTCATACACTTTTGAACCTATTTGGACTAACCTATTAACTCAGTGCACCCAGTTGCCAGTTTCTGTTTTCTGCTGTTTTTGTATTTCAGGTTTTCCGGCCATTAAAAGTGCTCCAAAAATTTCAGGAAAAATATATAAAAAAATCAGCGCAACAAAAGCTTCCGGAATCACCAAGAGAGGGAAGGGGGCCACCACCAGGCAGCCAGGAGGGCAGGGGGCACGGCCCCACCCTGGGTCGCGCCAGGGACCCTCCTGACTGCCTCGTGGGTCCCCTCGACGCCCCCCTTCGCCTATATTTACCCCTCGGGGTGGAAACCCCTAATACGGACTCCTCTTTCGCGATTTCTCCTCTGTTCCGCCGCCGCCGCCGTTTCAAGATCGGGGCTTCCTGGAGAAGCTGCTCCGGCACCCTGCCGGGAGAAGCTACCCCCTCCGGGAGACCCTCCATAGCCATGGACGCCTCCTGTATGTACCGTGAGTAGTTTCCCTTGGACCATGGGTCCGTGACCAGTAGCTATGTGATCTATCTCTCCCCTTTTGTGCTTCCACTTTCGAGTCCTCATGAGCTGCCTCACATGATCGAGACATCTATGTAATTTCTGTTGTTGCTATGCTGAGTTTGTTGGGATCTGATGGATTATGAGACTATGTTTAGATTGTGATGAGTAATATATTTGGTTCTTCTCTTTTATATTTTGTTCTTGAGTAAATTCTTGCATGTTCTCCGTTGCGGTATTTGCTTTGGCCAAGTATTTTATTTGCAACTCCAAGAGAGAGCGTTATGCTTGATTGTGGGTTCAGCCCCTTGATGTCTAGTTTGAGTGACACAAACATGAGACTAGGGGATGTGCTGTTGCCACCAGGGATAAAACAACGGTGCTTGTACCTGCGGGTGCAAGGGTTGTTTACTTTACGCAAAGTTCTTTTAATGCAGTTGTCTGTTGCTTTGAGTTTACACTTTGGGTGGGATTCGCAACTTAATACCAGCGAGATGTTCTGGATAGATATCTCAAGGTGGATGATTCGTAGTAGATGCAGATGGATTTCGGTCTACTTACCTTGGCGTACTGCCCATTGCTTTTGAGCCCTTCCTTTCTTTGCAGCATAGTTAGCATTGCGGTGCCTTCATAATCCTGTCAATTGCCCAACTGTGATTTGTTTACCTCGCTAGCACTTTTATCGTCTTTTGGGAGAGAGACATCACTAGTGAAAATCACGGGACCCCGGTCCATCTTCACATCACTGTTTACATCCTTAGTTTACTTTCAGTCTTTACTTCCAGTTGCCACTATTATTATCTCTTGCGTTGATCCTTTGTAAACAGCAAGGCCGGAGGAATTGACAACTCCTCTGTACTCGTTGGGAGCAAAGTTATTTGTTGTTGTGTGCAGGTCCACGTCAACCGCCTATTTCTGGCACCGTTGTCACCTACTTGTATCTCCTGAGTCCTACTGGTTCGATAACCTTGGTATCTTCACCGAGGGAAACTTGCTGCTGCACTGCATCTCAAACCTTCCACTTGGGGTAACCAACGAGGGGCGAGAAGCCATCAGACGCCAAGTACTTCGGTGATTGGGCGATTTCGACAACAAAATATGAACATGTGGCTAGACTCGGAGCTAAAGGTTGGCTCCCGGTCACGATGAGCGAAGCGATTCCAAAGACCAAAATGTGGGAGAGGATGATCCATATGTCATTCCTCTGCCACTGGCTTTATTTACCGTTTAGACAGTTTGCGCATGGCTTCTTGGCGTTGAACTGGCTTCAACTGTATCATCTTACTCTGAATGGCGTACTTCACTTAGCTTGCTTTATCATCTTGTGTGAAATCTTTTTTGGGCTCCACCATCACTTTGATCTATGAAGGTATTTTTCTCTTACCTGCATGCGTACAACATATGTTACCATTGTTTTAGCATATTGTACCCCCCCCCCATATTGGCATACAGGCGATTTTCTAAATTGTCTTTAGAAAAGATTTCTAAATTGATGCATACATCTCGCGTTTCTTCAACGCACATGATGAAAACATAAAAAGTTATGTTCAACAAAACAGTAGTGCAAATCTCGATGAATCGTGTAAACATAATTTCATACGGAATATCCATGTTGAATGCAATATTTTTTTATCACCCTTGCCAAAAAAGAATCATAAATTTCAGGTGAAAGAAAGAAAGCAATGTGCATTTGCAAAGCATTATTAGAACTTCCGAATTAAGATTGGTTAGGGTGTTGAAGGGGCTTGTTGTGAAAATTTAGCGCATCCTTGAAATCTTGAAAAGTTTGAATAGATTAGTGACATCCACGTATAGTATGGAATGCAATTTCATCTGTTTGGGTTCTGTGAAGATAAGTACAAGCATGATGGTGTTTCAAAAAATGAAATGAAAATACTCATCATACATCGCATTATGATTGTACAACAAGTATTTAGTTATCACTAAGAAATGTTCCCGTGCGTTGCAACGGGAGAGAAAAAAAATTGATCAAACATTCTTGCTTCGTTACTATGCAAAGATAAATTTTCATGAAGCGAGATTGGCCGGATCGTTGTAGTACCGGAGGTCTAGCCCCACTGCTCTTTTGTTGGAAGAACGACCTTTTTGGGGCTCGCAACTCTCCCCATCACCATTTGATTTTTTATGATCTTGAGACAGAGAGTATGGTACGCAGGAGCCTTAAAAATAATCTTGTACTTGTGCTTGTCGAGGTATATGGTGAGATTTTACCATTTGTACTTGATTCCCACTTCACCTTCTTCGTTGGAATGTGACAAGCTAACTGTCTCAAAGTAAGCCTTCTGCTCCTGGCAGGTCTTACCTTTGACAATGTCATTTAAACTGAAATGCAAACTCTTTCGAAAAGAATAAACACAAAAAATGCAAATGGGCGGGTGTTACTTTAGTTTTCTTTATTTTCATATTTTAAGATACGGGCGCACCCTATAACAGTTTTGAGTACTTTTTCCAAAATTAGTTCGTTCAGAGCAACTGCACAATTAACAGGCATCAGCAAAGCCCACAAATCAAGCCATCATTTCCCACTCTTTACTTCATTTATTCTTTATTGCATGCAATTAGTTTTGTTTTGTTTATTTTCTTTCCTTCCTTCCTTTATATTCTCTTTATTGCATGCAATTATTAGTAATTTCAATTTCTTTACCGCATGTAGCCCACAAATCACGTAATTACCCAGGCAATCTCTCTTTTCCTTCCTTCTTTATATGCATGCAGCCCATAAATCATGTAATTACCCAGCCACCTATTTTCCTTCCTTTATTTGCCCATGCATCCTTTCTTTTTCTTCACTAGGACAATGCCCATGCGTTGCAACGGGGAAATAAATCCAAGTTTTCCTCACAACATATTCATGTGATTTAGCGACATATGAAAAGGTTTAATTAATATGATTGAATGATATATGGAAATATTTAATTAACGTGATTGAATTATGCATGGAAAGATGTTAATATCATTCAAGTCGCATATGGTAAGGTGTGGTTAAATAAGATTTTTTGGGATAAGAAAACCGGTTGGACAAAAAACTCGATGAAGAGGCGTGGTGGAAACAAATAAACCAGTTGACGAAACCGCTGGCAAAACACTTGGAAGGGACCGTGAGGAACCGTTAGCCTTTTTTTAGATAGTAGAGATTACCGCATGTAGTCCACAAATCACGTAATTACCCAGGCAATCTCTCTTTTCCTTCCTTCTTTATATGCATGCAGCCCATAAATCATGTAATTACGCAGCCACCTATTTTCCTTCCTTCATTTGCCCATGCATTCTTTCTTTTTCTTCGCTAGGACAATGCCCATGCGTTGCAATGGGGAAATAAATCCTCGTGTTCCTCACAACATATTCATGTGATTTAGCGACATATGAAAAGGTTTAATTAATATGATTGAACGATATATGGAAATATTTAATTAACGTGATTGAATTATGCATGGAAAGAAGTTAATATCATTCAAGTCGCATATGGTAAGGTGTGGTTAAATAAGATTTGCTGGGATAAGAAAACCGGTTGGACAAAAAACTCGATGAAGAGGCGTGGTGGAAATAAATAAACCAGTTGACGAAACCGCTGGCAAAACACATGGAAGGGACCGTGAGGAACCGTTAGCTTTTTTTAGATAGTAGAGATTTAGATAGTAGAGATTGCATGCATGCAGCCCACAACCGATATTATCTTCCCATTTCTCTCTTTATTGGATGCAATCAACAAATCACGTTGTGTATATAAATAGGTTGGTACTAGCAAACATGCCCGTGCGTTGCAACGGGAGATTTAAAAAAATCTAAATCTTATTTTAAACGCTAAATTAGGAGTGGTTCGGCGATTAAAATCCGAAAATCAAAATCCCTATCGTTTGCATTGCGAAATAATGAAACCCAATCTAAATTGAATACGTATCGAAATGGTTGGTTGGATATTAGAACACATCGAGCAGGTTCATTAGCGTAGTAGCTCGCGCTCACTCCAATATCTTTTTTATATTTTATTTTATGTTTTGTTTTCTTTTCTTTTTTTGCATAAAAAATAAACAGTTTGTACGTTATTATTTTAAAAAAGTTCGTAGTAAAAAAATTAAAACTATTCGCACTCAAATTTTGTTAAATTTTAAAAAATGATCGCACTTAAAAATATTAGCTCTCCTCGGAACATTTTCTTTTCTTTTTAATTTTTCTTTTGCATCACTTTTATAATATATTTACCCTAAAAAATAATACTTGAAAAAATAATCATATATAAAAATTCAAGAAAATCATGAGCGTACTTATTCATATAAAAAAATTCAATAGTTTAAAGAAAATTAAAATGTTGGCGCACTTAAGTGTGCTATAATTTCCAGAGATAAATTTTTTATAGTCTGCATTTTTATTGAATAATATTTTCTTCTACGTGCAAACTATTTTTCAATGCATTAACTATATTATTAATTTTCTATTTTTAATTTTCTTATTTTGTTTTGTATAATTTCCTTTTTATTTCGTTCAATTTTTTGAATTAAAAATAAACATTTTATATGTTAAAACTTTTAAAAAGTTCATAGTGAAAAAACTATTAACACTTAAATTTTGTAAAATTTATAAAAATGCTTGCACTTAAAATATTTGCTCTCCTTGGAATATTTTCATTTATTTTTATTTATAATTGGATTTACTTTTATAAGATATTTGCAATAATAATAATATTTAAAAAGCTGGTCATATATAATCATTTATTTTCCATCATTTTTATTAGATGTTTGCACTAAAAAATATTATTTTTTAAACAGAACGATATATAAAAAAATGTAAAACAATTATGAACGTATTTATTAAATAATTCAAACTTTAAAAATATGTTAAAATTTTGGCGCATCTAAATGTGTTAATTTTTTCACACGTAAACTTTTTATAGTGTGAAGTTTTATTATATAATATTTTTTGGGAATGACGCTGGCCCAGTATATGGTGAAAAGGCCAAGGCCCAAATATGACAGCATAGAGTTTTTTATTATCTGTCTCCTTGAGGCGCCAACCACAGATGGGCCGTATGTCCTTCAAAGTGCCCTGCACGGCCCAATTGAAGCAGCGAAACGTTTTTTTTTACTTATTATTGGACTGCGGGTTAATTTTCAAAAATTACAGGGAGCTTTCTATAAAATAGGCGTGACGGACGAAAAAAAGAGGAGAAACGCACCTCCCTTTATTATTAGGTATAGATTAATGCAAATAAGTGAGGTGGTACTATTTACTTTTGAACCAAACATGCATCGAGCACCTAGTAGCGTTGTTGGCCACGATTTAGGCAATCGTATGTTAGATCTTGAGTTCGACTCTCACCTGGAGCGCGTATTCCTGTGGGCTTGTGGCACATGAGGCTGCCTGTGGCCGACACGGGTCTGCCTGCTGCGCCCATATAAAAAAACTAGTAGGAAGAAGGCGCTGCGGCACGCCGCGCCCGCAAGAGAGTCTTTGTGAGCTCTTCAAGTTACTGAAGACTGTACGTTTTGGAATTCAGTATAAGATCGGCTTGTTAAGATTCACAATGTACCAAGATACATGAGCACAGATTATATTTGTCGGAAGTTGCAAAGTACTACAAAATATAAAAATTCTTGTGTGTACAGCAGATTGCAATCGCCAAAATGATCACTTCAATGTTTATTGTGTGGCAACTGAGAAACATACATCTTAGGAGAACCAGTCACATGTTTAAAATGTATATTCATTTATCTTCACCTTATAGCCATGCACATCTTTTCAAAATTTTGGCTTTTAAAGCAAGATGCCTTCATGGGTAGATCCACCAACAACCATGATCAAATATCTGGTCAAGGTATATAAGTACACGGTTTCAAACTTTATATAGCTCAAATACATACAGTGAATTCAAAACATTAATTTGGTATACATTGGAAACTGAGAATATGATTAGGATAAGAAAACACAAATTCATGACTCAAATTATGCAGCATGATGATGATAATTATGTTTAAACAGAAGTTTGAAGTTTCTCGCATATAAATTAGTAGATTATAAACTGACTAATTATTTTTACAATAAACCACAGTGAAGAAAATGTCAGAGAACTGGAGATGCATATGAAGGTGAAGAAGGTCATGGGGACTACTGAAACTCATAACCCACCGATGACATTAGTTTCGGCAAATCTTCTTATAAGGGAATGGGTTGACATAGTAGGAAAAGACACAAAACCAAATCCAGACATAACGGTCATGTCAAGAAAGAACTACCAGGTGCAATAAGGTTTTTATTAGAATGTTTATATGCCCGTGGATTAATGAAGAACAAAGCTGAAATTAGCGATAAGATATGGCATTCAAGACAAATATGTTGGCTAATTACCTGAGTTGTATTAGAAGTCCAGAATATTTGCTTCGATCTGTCTGTGCAAAAAATATGTCTCTGAAGAACATGTGACTTCGAAGCATCGACTTAGCAGGATGTATGTAGGTAGAAACAACACACATGAGTTATTTTATTTATATGTTTGTTACATGAGTCTTTTTCTACAGAAATTGTGCAAATCAATCCTTATGTTTTTTTTCTTAAGTTTTTCATTCATGTGAATAAAATAACTCATGTAAGAAAAAATGCCTAAATATTCAAATTAAAAAATCCTATGAAATTAATTTGAATGAAAGAAGCCCTCTCATTGTTTTTCATGTCGCATCAAACATTTTTTGGTCTCAAATTTCTATGGATATCTAACATGCCATACCAACCATGTATTTTTACTATTGTTGCATTTTGGAAATCCGGCGAATCAAGTAGGCCCTGAACTTTTCGCAAGAAATATGGAAACATCAAGTTGCGAACAGAAATGTGGAGAAGTTCACAAGTTCAAGAAGATTTCTTAGTCTGAATATTGTGGTGGGTACTTGAAGGCTTATCTTTGTGTAAGATAGTCATTTTTCTTTGGGCCGCGCTAGGCGCCGGTCGACTGGCCCAGTTTCGGCCGATCGCCGGGTAGTCGTCCGATCTGAGTCACTCAATGGTCTAGATTGCTGCGTACCCATTCGTAAAATAAAAATAAAATGTTTTGTGTCATTGTAGTTTTTTTAGGTGTCGTTTGCAGCTTTTCTATTACACGGATGCAACAAAAAATTATCGTGTGCATTTTTTCTCAAGTTTTTTCATTGTTGCAGCAAAAAATTCTGATAAAAAATTTGCGTACCATATTTACCATCAATTCGTGGCAGAAAATTTGATCACCGGTGATAGTTTTTTTAATAACGGTTGCAACAAAATTCGAAACTCATCATCATCGATCACACTTCATCTTTTTTGTCGTAGAAAAAATCATTAGTAGCATTTTTATGTCACGCTCTAACATGGATGTGATTAACACTAAAATACATTTAGATACATCTGATTAGTAAAAAATAACATAGATCAATGTAGTAGCATTTTCATATTATAATAGTACATATAATAGCATTTTAATACTATGATTGCAATATTTACGGTGCCATATGCAGCAAAAGCGGTAAATAGTGCGCACAGTGGGCTTGGCCCGACCAGTCGAAGCTGGGGCCGGTCGGCCGGCCACCAACATTAGTCTTTTTCTTTGTGTTAGAGTCGGAGCTGCGCTGTTTGGTCGTATGGTCCACGATTGACGATGATGCCTTTAGGAGAGGTGTGTTGTTGATGATGCCTGCGTGCGATCTCGGTGACGTACTCGTTGGTGTGGTGTGTGCCCCTCAGCAGTTGTGAGAGTTTTTGCTCGATTTTCCTTAATTAACTGAGCAAGTCTTATTTTTCTTATTTAATAGATGTGGCAAAGCTTTTGTCACCATTTCAAAAAAAAATCATTTTTCTATCATTGTGGGTACCTGTCGAAAAAGACTCGTGTAAAAATCCCAAGCCAGAATCGCCTATGATAAAGCAGCTAGCAAGCTAGATTCTATCCTGGATAGAATATGTATCTTTCCTTGCTGTTAGGCGAGGGGATTTTCTAGCGGGCTGTTGGCCAGTGGAGGCAGGCTTTTAGTTGTCTCTCTCTCTTGAACAAAGGAAAGAAAAGAAGTGATTGGTGGTGGGCAGCAGCCAGCAGGGCCTTCTTCGGACATTTCATTTGCCTTCAATCCATAATCTGTAGTATTAAGCGGTAATTTTTTTTTGAAAAACTGGCAACACGTGGCAGGCAAGGAAGCATCAACTCCTAATACTTCAAACGTGTAGGATCGGATAGAGCTTAGCCGGTTTGTAGTATTAGTATATGAAACCAGGACTGCAGACGCCCATATGAAACCAGGACTACGGGTTTATACACAAATATATTAGGGGGTATTTGAAAAACGTTTATAACGGACCAACAAACACACCTCCTCTCCTTCTATTATTAACGACATTGTTTTTCTTTCACTTAAGATTAAACTGTGGATTTATTGGAAAAAACATCCAGGATTTTTTTACAAAAATACCATGACGGACTAGGAAAGTCACCTTCCTTTATTATTACGTAAAGATTGCATAGCGACACACAAATATTTAACTAGTCATAAATTAAATTGTGCATCATACGATCAATCAAACTCAAAACTAAGGAAAGGTCTCCTAAAAAAACTAAGGAAAGGTGACAACACTTGGCTTAACATTGCCGTACACGTGGAGAAGATTGGGACGGGACACATGAATCGCCAAATCGTCGAGGTACTCCGCCGTTCCGCAGTGGACGCCAAGCGTGCACGTCTCGCATGCTCACATAAATCCAGAGCACTCTAGAAGCCTGCAAGCGTCCAGTCAAACACCACTCCGTATCTCCCGATTCATTTCCCAACATTTTCCAGTTAAAACATTTTTTCAGGCCCACGTTTCTTCGGCTCGTCGGCACCCCGGCGTACTCCCAGGCGACCAACCAAACCCATCTCGCGCCACGCACCTCGACACGTCTCTCCTCCTGGTACAAGTACGCGCGGTGCACATCGACCAGACAGAAAAAGAGGAACGGACCGTCGCAAAGGTAGAAGAGGAACACGAGAAGAGAACCGAGGCCCACGTCATGGCGGGATTAGCGTCACTCAACACCGTCTCCCTCACCGCGCCCTCGTCGGCGTCACCTCCCCGCGGCCGCCTCCTTGTCCTCCCGGTGGCCTGCGCCATCTCGGGGGCCCGGCGCTTCCCGTCGCTGCGGGCCGCGCGGCGCGCTGTCCCGGCGCGGGCGGTTCCCGTGGACGCCGACGACGAGTGGGGGAAGGATCCGGCGGTAGGAGGGACGGCGGTGGCGGAGGCGCCCTCGGAGGCGGCCGCGGCTGCGAGCGAGGTGGCGGCGCTCAAGCTGAAGCTCAAGGAGGCGCTGTACGGGACGGAGCGCGGCCTGCGCGCCTCCAGCGAGACGCGCGCCGAGGTGGTCGAGCTCATCACGCAGCTCGAGGCGCGCAACCCCACGCCCGCGCCCACCCAGGCGCTCACCCTCCTCAACGGCAAGTGGATCCTCGCGTAAGCCTTCTACCACTCCTCACTCCACTCCTTGTTTCTCTCCTGTTAACTGTTATTGATTTACTTATGTACTTGTTATTTGCGTGGTGCGTAGTTCCATTCCGACTGGCTTATTAGCTAGGGGCTTTTCTCTTCTCCACATAATTTAGTTCCATTCCGACTGGCTTAGTGGGATTGATCTGATGGGTTCTAACATCTAACTCACATGGATCAAAGCTGATAAGGTCGTATGTATAAAAGGGTAAAACTATTTGGTGTGTTTCAGTTTGTCTACGTCTACCATAATTGGAAGTATGGATAATTCGCAAGTATATGGTCCACAGTACATTGTATTCACACTTATTTACAAGGTTATCTTGATTGCTTGTATTTTGCAATTTATTTTAGGGATGAAATGTTAAGGGTATGGTTCAGTTGATCAGTTGTTATGCTCAGATAACTGATGTAACTGACTTCTACTTCCTTAGTATTGTGACAAAAAGACATAAAACCTCTGTTGTATTACAAATTTAGAGTTATGCGATTCAGACATCATAGTTCACATCAGTGACCTGTAGGTTTAGATTATGCTCTTAGTTATTTATTAGTTCACATCATAGTTCACAGTCTCTCTGCTTTCAGATTATGCTTGTTTAAGTTTCGCCAAAACTTGATGTGTTAGTTTTTTTTTCTCATTTATTTACTGGGTAGGCGAATTATATTTCTAATGTTCTACACTAGTATTTGAGGAACACTAGTGTACATCCTTCTAAGTAGGCATCAACTTGGACTGCTAAACATCGCCATCTAGAATTGTTGGAACAGACTTTGCTACTAAAAAAAGTGTGTAAGAGGCTAATAAAAACATAACGTTCTGGTAGCTGTTGCTATCAATTGGTTGGGAACATGCCAATCGGTTCTTTATCATTTAACGTCTTCTCAACATCATTAAAAACCTACTTCAGCACGTATCTGAATGGCCTTCTATTTTTTTTAATATAACCAGACGGAATGCTTAGGAAGTCCATGGCAGTGAAACTCTTCTTATGTGGAATTACAGCGCCATCGTTTAAATTTGGAGATTGATTGATTAGGCAACTGCAGGTACACATCATTTTCACAATTGTTCCCACTGTTGGGGTCTGCAAGGCTAGCAGCTCTTGTCAAGGTTGAAGAAATATCACAGACTATTGATTCCGAGAACTTCGCGGTGCAGAACTGCATCAAGTTTTCAGGACCTTTGGCGTCATCGTCAGTGTTGACCAATGCCAAGTTTGAAATTAGAAGCCCCAAACGTGTGCAGGTATGGTTCTCCTATGCTAACTAAGTAGTCATTCTGTACACTGCTGAAATCATTTTGTCATGTCTATCTTGCCATTTCATGAATGGCAATGAAATCCTAGTAACATTGATAACATTGACAAAGTGAGCATCATTTGTCAAGGTTTAGGCTCTTAAGTACAAGAACCTTTTACTTACACAAATGGGCAGCTTTCTTGCATTTCCATAGGTACTAGACCAATACAGGATTTTCAGTTGCTACACAGTCATTCTATTGATTACTTCTGTATTGCATGTTACCAAAACATTATTCAATCTCAGTGGTAAAAAATAAGGGAAGAAACATAGAGGTGGATTATTCATGGATTGCTTCTGAATTACGGGCAACATAAGGGGATCAATTCATGGTGTTAAAGTGACTGCTAAAGCCAGGAGACTCATGGTGATTACAAATGCATGTGGTTACTGGGGAGGCATGTTTGCCCTTTGCTTGCTACTTGATTAGATTGCAGCGGCTCACAGAGTCTTAGGTGCCAGTAGGAGGCTTTTTCACTGTTGGATTATTGGTGGGTTGGTAAATCCAGTACCAGTAGAGTAACAGTGATGAGATGTAAAGAACACATGCATTTAAACAGGACAATAAAGCCCAGACATATGTTATATGTTCGCTTAAATAGCCATCTACTAAGTTAATATTTTAGTGTCGCAGATTCAAAACAAACAAAATCGGTTTTGCTAAATGCTTCAGCATAGCTCACGATTGTTCTCATTATGTTCAGATCAAATTTGATGAAGGCATCATCGGTACTCCACAGTTGACCGATTCCATTGTGCTACCAGAGAAGTTTGAATTCTTTGGGCAGAACATTGACTTGAGCCCGTTGAGCGGCATATTTACTTCGATCGAGAACGCGGCATCCTCCGTCGCCAAGACCATCTCCGGTCAGCCCCCACTGAAGATTCCAATCAGGAGTGAGAGCGCTGGGTCCTGGCTGCTCACAACCTACCTCGATGATGAGCTTAGAATCTCCAGAGGAGATGGTAGCAGCATCTTTGTGCTGTTCAAGGAAGGCAGCTCGCTCCTAATATAGGCCAAGCGTATTTACTCTTGGAGCAGAATTTGACATGGACGACGAATCCAATAGGTAGTTGTGTTGTGCCTATGTTCTTATATTTCCTAATTCGTGTGCTTATAGTTCGTTCGTGTCAGTGTGTGGGTGTGATGTATATGCCTTCCTTTGTAAACTTGTACCCGCCGTAGTTTTGGTAGACTGGAGTACAAAGATACTTGAAGTTATTGTAAAAATACAAAAGATTAAAAATGGCTGAAGCTCATTTTTCTAATGGTAGTTACCTCAAACAGTTGACCTGATTCTGCATTATGCATAGTGTGAAGCTCCTTGTTCTGTATTGAGACATTTTGTTTGCATGACTGGTCGACCATCTCCCTTGCTGATGCATATTTTTTGTTAAATGGTACTTTCTCCGTTCACAAATCTAAGTTATCTAAGAGCATGGTTAATACTTCTTCGATTCATAATAAGTATTGCTCAGGAGGGAATAGCATATATGATCCATCTTTCATCTTTACAGAAGCACGTGCTAAATCTGGCTTTTCATCAAGAGTCCACTTACCCAGCCGCGGCCCCGGCCCCAAGATATCCCCCAAGTTCGGCCAAATTTCGACCAATTTTAAGTAAATTTGGGTCAAACCAAGTAAATTTAGACCAACATCGACCGATTTCATTAAAGTTCGGGCATATTTTACATAAACGACGAAAAATAAAATAAAAACTAGTCTAGGGCTGGAACAAGAAGGCGTAGAGGGCGTCCATGGACGTCTCCTGGGCGCCTCCTCCAGCAGTACCGCCGGCGGCGCCATCGTTGTCGTCGCCGCCATCCTTTGGCTCCGGCTTGATGCCGGCCTGCGCGCCACAGGTCCCGCCGCCGAGCGGCCCCCTTCTCCTGCGCACCCGCAGCGGCACCTCCTCCTCCTCGTCGTCGTCTGTGGCGTCCAGCGCGATGAATGGCGGCGTTGGAGGCGCCCACTTGCTGCTGCTGCCCGCGCCGCGTGACGACTTCTTCACCGCCTCGGCCCTCGCCGCCTCGGCGCGCTTCTTCGCCTCAGCGAGGTCAAACGCCTCCTGCTGGCGGCGCATCTGATCGACGAGGTAGTCATTCCTCGCCCACGCCAGCTGGGCGTCGAGCTCCTCGTCGTCGGCGGCGGCGTCGGCCGTCGGTGGAGGCGGAGGCGGGGCGACTTCCTTGCCCTTCTTCCCGAGAAAGGAGCCGAGGAAGCCACGGCGTTTTGGCTGCGGCGACGGGGTGCCGATGGTGATGCCGCGGCTGAGGCGACCGGAAGGCGCCGGGGTGGGCTCCTTCTTCACCTCCAACTTCACCGGGGTGAAGAACTGCGACGGCGAGAATGCCGGCCCCGATGAATGGGAGCCGGTGGAGCGCGAAGGCCGGCCGCCGGAGGAGGAAGAAGAGCCGCCGTCGTCGCGCGGCAGCGTCGCCCACATCGGCATGTCGCGGCTGTAGGAGTGGCGGGCGGCCCCGTAGCCTAGCGGTGGGTACTCGAGACGCGGCATGTTGCCGTTCTCGATGTACCGCATCACGTACTCGAGCCTGCGGCCCTGCGCGCTCCACCACCGGAGTCGCCCGTCGCGGTTGTTGCGACCAACCACCGGCGTCAGGCCGTTGGTGGAGGCGATGGCCTGGGCTCGCCGGGCGGAGAAGTATGCCTCCCAGGCCGGTGTGTTGTTCGGTGCGTTGTCGGAGTCGGCGCGCTCTGCCACCGTCATCGTAGCGCGAACGGCGTCCACCTCCCGGCAAAACGCGTTGGTGCCCACCAGAGGCACTGGAGGCACCGGCACCCCGCCGGCGGACAGTACCCACCCGTGAGGTGGCCTGGTGTCCGGCGGGCATGGGTAGCCGGCCTGCGCGAGGAGAAGCGCCTCCATCTGCGACAGGTTGCGGCTCCTGAAGCCGTTGCGGTCGAGGTTGTCGTCGGCCATGGAGATCGAGGAGGGCTCGAGAAGAGAAGGAGAGAAAGAGAGGAGAGCTCGAGATGAGGATGCGCGGCTAGAACGCCCCGGTGAGCCCCTTTTTATAGCGGGGAAGAACGCGAACAGACGGCGGGACACGCGGCGGCGCGGTCGATGGACCGTTGGGTATCTCAACGCGCCGCATTGATGCTCTCTGCGCCGATTGGACTCGTCATCGGCGCCGCATTGATTCACTGCAGTGGCGGCAGGTGCGAGGAAGCCGAGGCGAGAGGATGACGACGACACGTGTTCACACGCCACAGGTGGGTCGCGGCGCGAGGTGCGCGCGAAATCGCGCGCGCTTTCCTTTCATCCGGCGACCCCCAAGCGACCCCCAGCGCGACGGGTTTGGCTTGGGATCGCCGGACTCAATTTCGGCCCAATCCGGCGCTATTTGGGCTCTTGGAGGCGCGGCTGAGCGATTTTCCTCCACCCGACGCTATTTTCGTCGTCTTGGGGGCCTCTTGGGGCGCGGCTGGAGATGCTCTAATCTTTACATGGTATCCGCCTAGGTTACGATCGCTTCCGCCCTATCCAGATCGCTCCAGGCCGCCGCCGCCGCCGAGATGGCTTCTACGCCGGCTCCGATCGTCCCTATACAGGCTGCTTCTGCCGCTCAGGCCACTGCTGCCTCTCCGTTTCTCTCTTCACGTCCGCTGGCCTCCGTGGCTGGTGCCTCCACGGCCGCTGCTCTGGCCCTTGGCGCTCCCCTGCATGGCGCTCCCCCTCTGGTTCTTGACGAGGCCATCACGTCCCAGCCTCCTGGCTTCGCCCCGGTGTCGCCGCTAGCCTACGGGCCTCCCATGTCCAACCCCTGGATGGGTTACCGTCCGCCGTATGGCTCTCCCGACACACTGGTGGTCACCTACGGTCCTGCAGCCACGCCAATGGCTCCCTACGGCGGTCCATCCGCCCCCGTGGCCTCCTATGGCGCGCCTCCTCACCCGCCGGCTCATGGCGCCGATTCGGCCAACTCGTGGATGACTTACCCGCTGCCGCGTGGTGCTCTGGCTGCGTCGCCGGCGCCTTATGGCGTCTCTGCACCGTCGGCATATGGTGCCTACTCGTTGGCCCTGACACCTCATGGCGTGTCCTCGTCGTATGGGGCACCCTACGGTGTTCCCTCGATAGAGTTGGTGCCTTCCTCGGTACAGCCGGGCTATGCGCCGCCGCCGCCTTCAGATCACGTCGTCGGGCCTGCGCCATTCTACTTTGCGCACCTCATCCCGGTGAAGCTCACGACGGATAACTACCTGTCGTGGCATGCCCAAGTACTGATGCTTCTTCGCAGTCGCTATTTGGAGGGCTATGTTGATGGCACACTGTCGTGCCCTTCACCACATCATCCAGCGTATCATGCTTGGGTGGCTCAAGATCAAGCCATTCTCTCTGCTATCCAGTCGTCTCTCACAAAGGGAGTCTTGTCACTGGTTATCTTTGCCGCTACGTCTCGGGATGCGTGGACGACCCTTCGTACCAGTTTCGCTTCGCAGTCTCAGGCACGGGCCCATGCTATTCGCACTTCGCTTGGAGAGGTGAAGCTTAATGATCTCACTGTCACTGATTTCTTCAACAAAGTGACGGGCATGGCAGACACACTTGCCTCCATCGGCAAGGCTCTTCGTCCAGAGGAGTTCACCTCTTATGTGCTCAATGGGATGGGTGACGACTATGATAATTTGGTGGAGAATATCTATGGTCGTGACACTCCTATCCAACCGCGTGAGCTATATGCGCATCTTCTTGCCACAGAGCAGCGTATCCAGGCTCGCCGCTCTACGCCGAGTTTCCCTTCCGCCAACGCTGCAACGCGAGGCAAGGGCAAGCACTACACGCCCTACACGCCGACAACTGGTGCCAAGCAGCCGGCTGCGTCCAACACGCGGAACACCACCACCTCCACCGGAGGCAAATTTCGTGGTTGTTGTCCTTCCTGTGGTGCTCAGGTCCCCTGCCAGCTATGTGGTCTTGATGGTCACCTTGCTTCCCGTTGTCGTTGCCGCTTCAAAAAGGATTTTTTGGGTATCGGGAACAATGGCAAGGGTAATGAGAAGCAAGCTGCTATGGCGACTCATGAGCAGGGACATACTCCCTCCTATCCAATTGATGCATCGTGGTACATGGATACGGGAGCTACCAATCACCTGACGAGCGACATGGGCAAGCTCTCCACACAAGAACCGTACCGTGGACATGATCAGGTTCGCACTGCTAATGGGGAAGGTATGCACATCTCACACATTGGTCAGGCATCACTTCTTACCAGTCGATCCAAACAACTACGTCTTCTTAATGTCCTTCGTGTTCCCTCTGTTTCACGTAGCTTGCTTTCAGTTCCTAAGCTTACTCGTGATAATAATGTTCTTGCTGAATTTCATCCTTTTCATTTTTTTTGTTAAGGATCGGGACACGAGGGACGTACTCCTTAGAGGTCGACTACGCAATAATGGTCTCTATGCACTTGATGCGCCACCAGCTCCTAGTGCTTTCAGCAGTGTTCGCATGTCTTCATCACATTGGCATGCGCGCCTTGGTCATCTAGCCACTCCTATCGTTCGTCATGTTCTTCATCGCCATGAGCTTCCAGTCGTGTCCAATAAACATGTTGATGCAGTTTGTGATGCCTGTCAGCAAGGCAAGAGTCATCAGCTTCCTTTTTCTGAGTCGAGTCGTGTAGTTAATAAACCACTTGAACTTGTGTTTTCGGATGTATGGGGCCATGCCCAAACCTCTATTAGTGGTCATAATTACTATGTCAGTTTTATTGATGCTTATAGTCGGTTCACTTGGCTTTATCTTCTTAAACGCAAGTCTGATGTGTTTAATGTTTTCTTGCAATTCCAAGCGCATGTTGAGCGTCTTCTCAGTCAAAAAATCATTCATGTACAATCTGATTGGGGGGAGGGGGGTGAGTATCACAACCTCAATGCATTCTTTAATAAGCTTGGTATTACGCATCGTGTGTCTTGTCCTCATACACATCAGCAAAACGGTGTAGCTGAGCGTAAGCATCGCCATATAGTTGAGACTGGTCTTGCATTGCTTGCCCATGCATCCGTTCCTTTTCGGTTTTGGAGTGATGCGTTTTCCACCGCATGCTTCCTCATTAATAGACTTCCTACACGACTCCGTCAGATGAAAACACCGCTTGAGCTCTTGCTGAATGAAATTCCTGATTATACGTTTCTCAAGGTTTTTGGGTGTGCGTGTTAGCCACATCTTCGTCCATATAACCAACGAAAGTTGCAGTTTCGGTCTAAACAGTGTGTCTTCCTTGGTTATAGTTCTCTTCATAAAGGGTACAAATGTCTTCATGTTCCTTCGAACCGCGTCTACATCTCTCGTGATGTGGTGTTTGATGAGAATGTTTTTCCCTTTTCCACATTGACCGATACTTCCACCACTCCCACTACATCTGAGAGACCCGTTTTACCATTGCCTGGTCAATTTGTAGATGCTGCATATACCCCCTTCTTGTTACCTAACCAT
Organism: Bromus sterilis; assembly: GCA_950022295.1. Taxonomy (NCBI): domain Eukaryota; kingdom Viridiplantae; phylum Streptophyta; class Magnoliopsida; order Poales; family Poaceae; genus Bromus; species Bromus sterilis. Next base: position 335,126,593 of record OX465596.1, on the reverse strand, counting down.
GGTGCAGGTACTGGGAGAGGAGCACGCCTCGAGCTGTTGGATGAGCAGTCGCCACCGTCCGCTGATGACGGTCTACAGGACGTCGATCGGGGATGCATGCCCCATGCACCTGCTTGTGATGTCCCCCCGTCACCTGGCTCGTCGACGGGGCTGACCGAGCCGGATCCCGACTCTGTGGTCCAGCCTGCGACTGGTCTCGAACCGGCCGAGCCGGCCGAGCCAGACATGGTCGCGGGGGCTCAGCCCGCGTCTACGCCCGTGTTAAACGAGCCGACATCCCCGCCTTCCCCGCCAGGCCGGTCGCCTGGCCTGACTGGCTCTCCCATGCTATCAGCCGTATTGCCGGTGCCCATGGCTGATGAGCCTGGGAGCACTCTGCGTCGTCGTCACCTTCTTCATCGACTTCGTCTTCAACACCACCTCTGCTACCTAATGCTCTTCTGCGTCCTTGTACGCGCAGTCAGAGTGGTATTGTTCGGCCGAAGGAGCGTACTGACGGCACGGTTGCATGGATTGCGGCATGTATGGCACAGACAGATGCTGATCCCACCGCTGAGCCTCGGCATTTTCAGGCGGCTCTTCGGATTCCTCATTGGCGAAGTGCCATGGAGGAGGAGTTTCGTGCACTACAGAGGAACGATACTTGGTGCTTGGTTCCCCCTGTCTCTGGTGTCAATGTTATTGACTCCAAGTGGGTGTTTAAGGTCAAGAAGCATGCTGATGGTTCTATTGAGCGATACAAGGAACGGTTGGTGGCCAAAGGTTTTAAACAACAGTATGGTCTTGATTATGAGGATACCTTCAGTCCAGTTGTTAAACCTACTACCATTCGTCTGCTTCCGTCCTTGGCTGTTGTCAAAGGATGGTCTCTGCGTCAGCTTGATGTTCAGAATGCTTTTCTTCATGGGGTCTTGGAGGAAGAGGTTTACATGCGGCAACCTCCAGGTTTTGTTGATCCTGCTCGTCCACAACATTTGTGTCGTCTTACTAAGGCGCTTTATGGACTTAAGCAGGCTCCTCGTGCGTGGCATGCACGACTTGGCTCGGTTCTCCGACGTCTTGGATTTGCTCCGTCCACTGCTGACACATCACTGTTCCTGTTTCATCGTCCTGAGGTTACTATGTACCTGCTGGTCTATATTGATGACATTATTCTTATCAGCTCCTCAGTGACTGCCGCTAATCGTTTGTTGTCTTCTTTGAGTGATCATTTTGCAGTGAAGGATCTGGGTGCTCTCCATTACTTTCTTGGTTTGGAGGTTTCACGGTCCTCTGTTGGTCTGACTCTCAGTCAGCATAAGTACTCACATGACTTGCTACGACGTGCTGGTATGTTGCAATGCAAGCATGCTACCACCCCTATGTCTGTGACTGATCGGTTATCAGCACTGGATGGTGCCTTGCTTCCGTCAGATGATGCTACAGAGTACCGCAGTATTATTGGTGGATTGCAGTACTTGACTATCACATGGCCAGACATCTCCCATGCAGTAAATCATGTGTGCCACTATCTTCATGCTCCTCGGACTTCACACTGGTCAGCTGTGAAGCGTATACTGCGTTATATCGCTCATACTGTCTCCTATGGATTGCATCTTCAGTCTACCTCCTCGAGTACTCTCTCGGCATTCTCTGATGCAGATTGGGCTGGGAGTCTGGATGACCGACGATCAACGGGGGGCTATGCTGTCTTCTTTGGTCGCAACTTGATCGCTGATACGTCCCAAACGTATCTATAATTTCTGCTTGCTCCATGCATGTTTTGTGTGACTTTGCCATGTTTTGGTTGAACTTTATTACACTTTTAAACCAATTTGGACTAACCTACTAACTCAGTGCACCCAGTTGCCAGCTTCTGGTTTTCTGCTGTTTTTGTTTTTCAGGTTTTCCGGCTGATTAAAGTGCCCAAAAAATTCCGCAAAAATTATATTAAAAATCAGCGGGCAGGAAGCTTCCGGAATAACCAAGGGAGAGAGCCGGGACCACCACGAGGGAGCCAGAAGGGTCCCTGGCGCGGCCCCAACCCTAGGGCGCGCCAGGCACCCTCCTGGCTGCCCTGGGTGGCCCCTCGACGCCCCCTTCGCCTATATAACCCCCTCGGGGTAGAAACCCCCAAAAAAGAACTCTTTTTCGCGGAAACCTCTCTGTTCCGCCGCCGCCGCCGTTTTCAGATCGGGGCTGCCTGGAGAAGCTGCCCCGGCACCCTGCCGGAAGGAGATCACCCCTCCGGGAGACCATCCATAGCCATGGACGCCTCCCGTATGTACCGTGAGTAGTCCCCCTTGGACCATGGGTCCGTGATCAGTAGCTATGTGATGTCCTCTCCCTCTTTTGTGCTTCCACTTTCGAGACCTCGTGAGCTGCCTCACATGATCGAGGCACCTATGTAATTTTCTGTTGTTGCTATGCTGAGTTTGTTGGGATCTGATGGATTATGAGACTATGTTCAGATTGTGATGAGTAATATATTTGGTTTGCCCTCTTATATTTTGTTCTTGAGTAAATTCTTGCATGTTCTCCGTTGCAGTATTTGCTTTGGCCAAGTTATTTGCTTGCAACTCCAAGAGAGAGCGTTATGCTCGATTGTGGGTTCAGCCCCCTGATGTCTAGCTTGAGTGACAGAAACATGATCAGCTGATTTACCATTTGAAACCGTGTGTGTGCTGGTCAGCTGCCAGTAGTTTTCAAACAACTCGGGCCAACGGAGACTTAGTTCCTCTGTTGGTCCACCCTTGGTGAGCTAGGGAAGTCCCCTGTTATATAGGCGAGACTAACCCCGACCTTAGCCTTACGGAAGAGTCCGATCCGAGAGCGTGGCCAGCTTTTGGATTGGGTGTCGACTCCCCGGGGGCCACCCGGATTTGTTCGTTGTTAGTTAGAGGGACCTGTCAATTCGGATCTCTTGGAACTAAATCATAAAATAGTTGGTACACCCCTGCAGGGTTAAATCTTTTCGAGAAGCCGTGTCCGCGGTTATGGACGACTTGAGACCTACTCCTTGTTCATAAACAACAACAGCAACTGAGATAATCTTAATACAACTTGATCAACGTGTGTGTGTGTGCCTTGACTGCTTCTTCTTCGCCGGGATGCGAAGAGGAGGACAAGGATAGGATAGGTGTTATGTTTGCGTATGTAGGTGGATAGCAGACTTGTTGGAGGCGATTCCTCATTGAATGCTTGGCTTCTTACCTTACCCTCTAGATCGTTAGCCACTTCATAAATGCTAGTGCGGCAGCAACCTCACCACTTACCCCTTCCTTAATATAAACTACTAGTTGTCCTAGAATGACGAGTGATGAAGTCCTTGCTGGGTCAGTTGACCACTACAGTTGGATGCTGAGTACCTCTGTACTCATGATACTACCCCCAAACTCTTTTCAGGGTTCTGATCGACAACAGGTATGGTGATCGACGTTCATGTGGAGACTCGACGACGACTAGTTAGGCGGATCCCGGCGGAGGGCCTGGACCCGTGTGGTTATGGGATCGATGTTTTTCTCTTTGCCACTAGGCATTTGCTTGTAGTCTGTACTCAGACATATATCTTCCGCTGTTGTATTGTATTTGAGGCAGTTGTATGCCGATTGTATGAGATGTTGTATCCTTGTATCTGTGATGTTGTGATATCATGTTGGAAATCCGGGGCATATGGCTATGTCATATGTCGCGGTGGGACCGATATGTGCTTCGTCCCCGGATCTGGATGGAAACATCTAGATCTGGAACAGTACCGCATATCGGGCCTTACAACTTGGTATCAGAGCCTTACCGACCGTAGGATCCCTTCTCTGGCCGAAGTCGAGTCTAGACAAAAACTATTTTGTAGTTACTAAGTTAGTTATCGGAGAGTAGGATCTTTTTACTCCTTACCCATGCTCTGGTCAGGACAAGTGTCGTAAGTGTTTTAAATCTGATCTTATCCCCTTCAAAACTCTAGGATCTCGAGTGTGTGGAGTATCGGAACCGTTACAATGCCTTGCTTGCAGCGTATTGTCTCGATTCCGTTCTCAGGTTTGGGAAATCCTGTAATACCTTTAGTTCTTCCGACTCTGGGTAAACATCTTGGTCGTCTGTTGACCTCATTCCTCTTGCTCAGTATCCTCACGATTTGAGTGAGAATGCTTCCCTCGATCGTCGCTTTGAGCTGTCGTTCTTCCTCTTGTCACTGATGGTTTCGTTTTCCGACGTTGCCGACTCTCTGCGGAAATTTATCTCGACCGAAGTTCGACGTCGGCATGGAGCAGAGTCCCTTGTTGGGGGTGTAGAAGAATCATCGACCCTCTTTTCTCTTCCCCCCCTCTCCCCCGGATCGTCCAGGATCTCGGGACGAGATCCCTTGTTGGTGGTGTTGTATTGTAACAGCCCAGTTTTTGCAAAAATTAAAATTTTTGTTTTCGGCGTGAATTGTTTGATTGTCTGATTTATTTGCGGTGTTTGCATCCCCGATTTATCGATCGGTGATTATTTCCCCCCCTCTTATCTCGTACCGGACGAAGACCGACCCTTGCCACCCTGACACTCGACCTTTGCGACACCGGGTTTCACCCGATCACCGTCACGAAAACCGCACGAGACCAACCGCAGCCAACGGAACGAAAACCCCGTTTAATAATTAAATGGGATATTTTTATAGCGCGCCGGAAAGTGTTCTCGGAACGGTTCCAGCGCGAGGTGAACGCCTCCGGCTCGACGCGCTGATCGTGCAGTTCGAAGTTTTACCCGAATCGGAGGTACTGCGAACCCCCGGCGGTCAGAAACGTGAGCACCGCGCGCGCGAGAGAAAAACCGGAGATGTTTTTGCAAACTGCCAGCCACCGGGGCTATATAAAGACCACCACACTCCCACCCATTTCTAGGGTTTCCCTAGCCAGAAATTTGCAGCCACCCCCCTCCACCTTGCCCAGTTTTTCCTCCCAGATCCCCAGATCCCGAAATTTTGCTCTCCCTGCGATCTGGACCGTCAGATCTGGCGATCCGACGACCCAGATGCGCCCAGCCTCCACCTCTCTCCTCTCTCTCCCATGGAACCGGCCAGCCATGTCCGTGGAGCCCGAGGCCACCGCCGCTCCCTCCGGCCAGCCAGCCGCCGACGCCCCTCTCCTCCTTCCTCTTCTTTCCCTCTCCTCCCTCTCCCCATCTCCCTTCCCTCTCACCCCTCTGCCTCATCCTTCCCTGCAGGACCCGACCGCCATGGAAGCCCTCGGCTAGGAGCTCGCCCGAGCCGGAGCCGCTCCCGCGCATCACCAACTGCCTCCGCCGCCCCGGATCCGGCGAGGGGCCGGCCGGATCCAGCCTCCGCGCCTAGGGCCGCCCTCCACCGCGGCTGTCCCGCGCCTCGACGCCCCGCCGCTCGCCGGCCTGCGCCACCGCCGGCGTCCAGCCGATCTGGTCGGAAGAGAACGGGCCAGGCCGCGCCGGCCATGTGGGCCACGCAGGCCGAGCTGGCCGCCCCTCCGAGCTGGCCCACGGCCCAGCCGCCAAGCCTCCCCAGCCCAGCACCCCAACTCGCCTCGGGCGAGAGATAGGCCACCAGCACCAAGTGGGCCTAGGCCCAGTGGTGAGATCCGGCCCGGGCCGCCCCTCCTCTGTTGTTTTATGTTTTTCCTTTTGTATTTCTGCTAAGTCTGAAATAAAATGCTGCTGATCTGTTTTTGTGCTGCGAATAACGATTAAACGGTAGCTCAGACGAACGTGTCCCCAAAATGAAAGTTGCGCAGTTTTGCGTGCTCTAGCATTCGTATGTAGAAAGTTTTTGCATTTGAGGTCATCTTGATTGTGTAATTGTGTGCTAAAGTGGGCATCAGGGCGTTAAACTGCTACAAATTCGTTTTAAGTGTTGCTGTTTATATTTTGTTGCAACTTTGCATGATGATTGTGACTCATCCATGAGGCCTATTGCATTGATTCTTTTTCCTATGTGTTAAGCATCATGTGTACTTCATTTACATGCCTTAACTTGCCATGTTTGGGTGCTCTAGCTATATTAAATCTTGCTCCAAAGTGATGATCCTGATGTTAATGTGCTGCAGTTGCTGTAACTGTTATTTTGTTGCAACTTCGGGTGACGATTGCTTCGCAACCGTTTATCGGAATTGATTGATTCCTTTTGCATCCTGTTAAGCATTGTTTATACTTCAGTTTCATGCATTCACATGCCATAATTTCTTGCTGCATCATGATTGTATCATCAACCAAAGTAGCTACCCTGCTGTTAGTGTGCTGCTGTTTATATTTTGTTGCAACTTCGGTCGACGAGTGTGTCGCGACCGTTTATCGAAATTGAGTGATTCCAATTGCATATTGTTAAGCATCGTGTCTACTTTCATCCCATGTATTACATTGCCATGATATGCTTGCTGGTCATATAGTTATTGAGCTCCAAAGTTGCTATGCTGCTGTTTTTGACAGCCACCTCTGTTTTTCTCTAAGTCTGTTACTTTGCGATGCCATGTTGTTTGCTTAATATCTTTTGATCTATGATGCCTATTTGCATGATTCTTTTTGCCATGCCTTCCCTGTCATGTCTAGTTTAATTTCATATCATTTGTGAGCATGTTTGAATTCATTGTCCTGTTTATGCATTGCTCTAAAGTGTGCTTCGTGATGTTGGCAGTTTGTGCCCGTAACTTGTTTTGCTTATATCTTTTTAACCGTAACTCCGTTTGGGGTGTTCTTTATATGTAACTTGATTAGTTTTTTGTGTACTTTGTGTTTGTGCAATTGTTTGCTGTTGTTAATCAACCTAAAATGTGGTTTAGGACAGAACAGTACCAAATCCTTTAATTGTCGTGCGGCACTTAGTGTTATGCCATGTTTAGGTTGTGCCTCACTTAAATTGACTAGCATAGATAGTTTACTTTGTGCTTCACCTTTTGACATGTTTGTGTGATATGCCATGCTTTCTTGAGTTGCCATGTTAATAACCGTTGATTGATCACCTGTAGCTAAACAACTTGAACCACCGTAAACATGCGATATTCGTCGTGTGTGACCGATACCCCACTTAAACTTTTAGTAACCGTTCTCGATGATAGATCCGTATCGCGTTGCCGTGTCGTGTGATGTCTTCTTGATCTTGTGTTTGCCTCGTAGTAATAGATGCTTTCTCGTTGATTGCTTTCCCGTGTTTATCGTCTTGTGTGCTTCCGCGGGTACCTCTCGGAGACGATGCGAGCTTGCGATCAACTACACCTTCGGAACCCGACTCTCAACAGGCAAGGACTATACATTACTTATGATCCATTCTATTTCAACCAGCGGTTTGCATGCTAGTCTAGGTTAGGCTCGATGTTTGATCCTACCACATGTTTACAGCCTCTTTCAAACCGATACAGCCATGTCCCTTCCCAGCAAACCTTGTACTGCTATGTTACTATTGCTCGTTGCTCAGCCCCTGCTTAGTATGCATGCTAAGGATGTTACGATGTTACCCTGTTACTCCTTGGTTTGGGATATCACATTATTATATTGTTGTTGATGATATTATTATTATAATGTTGACTATATTCGACGAAGGATGGAAGGTCTAGGCTATCCCGCCCCGACGCTTTGTTCCATTCGAGTCACCTAGGATCCGAGTTCCGGGTATTGGTTTTAAGACTAAGCGTGCCTAATCGCGTGTGGGATTTTATGGGGTCCCCTCTTCTTACCTACCTAGCTTCAAATAATTCTAGAGGTGTCCCAAGCTGATTTACCATTTGAAACCATGTGTGTGCTGGTCAGCTGCCAGTAGTTTTCAAACAACTTGGGCCAACGGAGACTTAGTTCCTCTGTTGGTCCACACTTGGTGAGCTAGGGAAGTCCCCTGTTATATAGGCGAGACTAACCCCGACCTTAGCCTTATGGAAGAGTCCGATCCGAGAGCGTGGCCAGCTTTTGGATTGGGTGTCGACTCCCCGGGGGCCACCCGGATTTGTTCGTTGTTAGTTAGAGGGACCTGTCGTTTCAGATCTCTTGGAACTAAATCATAAAATGGTTGCCTATGATGGGTAGCAACTGAGAGAGATGGGCAAGCATGCGACGCCTCGTAATGGGCAGTTGGTACACCCCTACAGGGTTAAATCTTTTCGAGAAGCCGTGTCCGCGGTTATGGACGACTTGAGACCTACTCCTTGTTCATAAACAACAACAACAACTGAGATAATCTTAATACAACTTGATCAACGTGTGTGTGTGTGCCTTGACTGCTTCTTCTTCGCCGGGATGCGAAGAGGAGGACAAGGATAGGATAGGTGTTATGTTTGCGTATGTAGGTGGATAGCAGACTTGTTGGAGGCGATTCCTCATCGAATTCTTGGCTTCTTACCTTACCCTCTAGATCGTTAGCCACTTCATAAATGCTAGTGCGGCAGCAACCTCACCACTTACCCCTTCCTTAATGTAAACTACTAGTTTTCCTAGAATGATGAGTGATGAAGTCCTTGCTGGGTCAGTTGACCACTACAGTTGGATGCTGAGTACCTCTGTACTCATGATACTACCCCCAAACTCTTTTCAGGGTTCTAATCGACAACAGGTATGGTGATCGACGTTCACGTGGAGACTCGACGACGACTAGTTAGGCGGATCCCGGCGGAGGGCATGGACCCGTGTGGTTATGGGATCGATGTTTTTCTCTTTGCCACTAGGCATTTGCTTGTAGTGTGTACTCAGACATGTATCTTCTGCTGTTGTATTGTATTTGAGGCAGTTGTATGCCGATTGTATGAGATGTTGTATCCTTGTATCAGTGATGTTGTGATATCATGTTGGAAATCCGGGGCATATGGCTATGTCATATGTTGCGGTGGGACCGATATGTGCTTCGTCCCCGGATCTGGATGGAAACATCTAGATCTGGAACAGTACCGCATATCGGGCCTTACATGTTCCGAATCAAATGCTTCCATCTTTTATCGAAGTTTTACTCAAAGACGAAGACTTATTCTTCGGTCGTTGAGATCTCCTCTAATCCGGGTCGTTGAGATTTTTCTCGCGATCCGCCACGCAATCCTCGCCGCAGAATCCGGAGAGACGGACGCTGGGAGCCGTCCGATCTGATCTGACAACTCCTTTCAGACCAGCTTATATAAGGCATCCACCCCAGCGAATCCATCTCCTCACTTCATTCCCCACCTCTCCGGAACCATATCCTCTCTCGCGCGCCGTCGTGCTCATTGTCTCCGTCGCTGTTCTCGCCGCTTAGCTGCCGGAAGAACGCCGCCGTGGACATCGCGCCGCCATCGAGGTCCTGCTCTGCTCATCGTCGTCGTAGCTGCTCGTCGTCACCAAGCTAGGGTACGCCGAGCCCTCGATCCATCTCTATCTATCTGTTCATCCTCTTCTGGATTGGATTTGAGCTCTTAAATGTGTTGTTGGGTTGTTTTTCTTAGGTTTCTTTGATCCATTGGATCCTTGCTCCTTTGGGAAACTTGTTTCTGCTAGCAACAACTTCCCATCTCGATTCAGGTTAGAAGTTAGGGTTTGTTGCTATCTGTTCTGTGTTAGGGTTACAATTCATCCTTGATGTGGTTAAGTCTAGCTCAGAACAGACTAGAAGGATCACCCATATTCAACACTGAATCTCTTGTCAAAACCTTTTTGTTTTGGGTCGAAACTTTTGCTGGTGCTCATACCATACTTGCCTTTTTCCCTCGCTACCTTTTGCTTTTTCACAGGATGTCTGTGGATTTAGGCTTCGGGAATGAGTCCCCTATTCTTGATCACATCAACGAAGCAGAACAAGCTGCTCCAAAGAGAAAAGGTGGCAGAACCAAGTAAACCAATAATGCCAGAGGCATCCCCGAATCCATTCGCATTGAGCTTGGATACGATACGCCTCCAGAAGAAACCAAAGATCAGTGCAAGATTCGCTTGCAAGACATTCGCCGCTACTGGGCTGTCAGATGGTACAAGTACAAGAGCATCTCTGACTGGAAGTGGGCTATGCAATTTGCCTTCAGTCCACCCTTTCAATACACTGCTGCCTTGTGCAGTCAGTACACCGAAGAAAATCGTCATCTGTACTATCCTATTCCACCAAAGTATCCTCACCCCAATACTCTTAAAACTCCTGATGACTACCCTGAAGAGCAAGAACGATTGAAAATCGCTGCAGAGAAAAAGAGACTCAAGGAAGCAAAGAAAGCTTCCAAGCTAGCTGATGCTGAAGCCCATGATGTTGGGCCTAGCTCGAAGAAGAAAAGGAAACTTAAGAAGAAATCTGCTTCTCCTCCTCATGCTTCCACAGATGATGAAGAAAAAGACAGACTGGAACAAGCTGCTCTGGAAGATTCGATTCTGGACGAATCAAATGCTGCAGCAGATAACGAATCTGAATCAGAAGCTGATGATGAATCAGATCCTGCTCCCCCCAAAAAGCAAAGGATTCAGATTCCATTGAAGAAGAAGTCAGGAGAAAAACCTGTTGATAAGGGGATAAAGTTTCAAGACCCCAAGGATAAGCCCTCAGCTCGCCCCACCATTGACTTGTCAAACTTGGTGGTTGCGAATCCCTTGGCCTCCAAGCTACCGACTGATGCTCTCAACACTGAGAGGCGTTCGAAGCAAAGGCATGACCCTGCTAAACAACAATCTGCAAAGGCTGCTGCATCAGCGAAGCCCAAGAAGTCTGCTACACCAAACCCTTCAGCGAAGCAAAAGCTCACTGAAGCTGAATTAAAACAGAAAGACCTCGAGGAGGCTCTTGAACGAAACATTCTTGCTAGAAGTTCTGCAGAGAAGCAGAAGGCAGATGAGGCTGCTGCAAGAAAGCAAAAGGAGTTGGACTCCACAAAGTTTGCTGCAGAAAAGGCTGAGACGAAGCGCAAGCTCGCAGAAGCCGAAAAGAATGAAGAGAAGGCTGCCGCAGAAGCCAAACTGCTGGCAAAGCACGAAGCTAAACGCAAGGCCTCTCTAGAAGGCCTCAGGACAAAGAAAGCTGAGAAAGCTGCTAGGGCAGTTCAGAAAAAGTCTGTTGTCGATATGACTCCCTCCACTGAAGCTATTCCACCAAAGAATAAAGGCATATCTCTGCCTGAAGCTCAAACTGAAGATGATCTCCATAGTGAACATCAGTCCCCTGACCCTCGTGAAGGCGAACTATGGGATCAATTGGGCATCACTGAAGCCCTTTGGGAGAAGTGTGCTGCAGTAGAGCCTGAAGCTGTTGATCTAGGTGAAGTTTATATCTCTAGCTCCATCGAAGCTATAATCTCCACTAAGATTAGTCAGCTGAAGGATTTGCACTCTAGAGATAGATCTGAAGGTGCAAAGATTCACAACTATCAGAAGCGCGCTGAAACTGAACTAGATGAAGAATTCAAACAACACGCATTGAAATTGCTTCAGCAAGTGACAGACGTCAACACCACCACCAAGGATAACATCAAAATCTTCAGGGGCAAGATTAAAGCCGCTGTCGATGAAATGGTGAAGACTCATAATGCATCCATTATGGAAAGGGATTCACGGAAGCGCAAGGCTCCGCAAGAAGCTGAACCAGTGGTTGCAAAACCAGCTGCTGCCAAGCCTACTGTTACAAAGGCTTCGGACCCTTCTCCAAAGAAGAGATCTACCAAGAAGCGGAAGGTCACTTTGGCCTCAGCGGCCGACATGGACACTAGTGATGAGAAGCCGAAGGAAACTCCCGAAGCAGTTCCCACTCCTGCTCCGAAGCCAAAGCCTTCCCTGCATAAACCAAAAGCTTCAGCTCCACCCACCAAAACCCCCACACCTCCTCCTACCAAATTCACTCCCAAACCAACTCCCCCACCAAAAGCTCCTACCCCCAAGAGAACTCCTACCCAAACACCTGCACCAACGCCCGCACCCATTCCACCTCATGCGCCCACACCAATACGTGCTCCATCTCCTGCACCGCAACGGACTCCCACACCACCTCCATCACCTCCCCATGAAGCAAATGAACCCTCTCCAACCCACTCCAGAACCCGTGGAACTCGAGACTATTCCCCCGCCAGAACCGCTCAAAAATCCGAATCAAATGTGCCTCGCGCCGAAGCAGATGAAGATGAAGATGAGCAAGTTCAGATACTGAATCTTTCGCAAGAGCAAGCGCTTATAGTCGCTCAAACTGCTGGTACTTCTAGAGCCAATCATATAGCTCCTCTGCAAAGGTTTCGCGCACATTCGCGCCCTTGCCAAGACACCAGCTTGAATCGAATTACCCCCGTGAAACATTTCCCATTTTCAAGGGTGTTGGCTGTTCTTCAAGGCATGGTTCGGATTTCAGCTTAGAACAACATCAGAAGCGTCACCGTTTCTTTGGTGTCAGTCCTTATGCTTTAGATCGCACAATAGATGATCTTCGTTTCTAGACAGCAGAGCAACCAATCCTTTACACCAAAGTCTTCTGTCAGCAAGGTGTTCTGTTTAGGCACCGATATCTGGATATGCGAAGTCTTTCCACTGCCACTTGCTTCCAGAACATCACCGAAACCATTGAGAATCAGAATCTGACTCGGTTGTTTGCTTTAAGCACTCCCTTCAATTCTGAACTCATCAAGCAATTCTATGCCACTCTATATGTTTCTGGTGATGCAAATGAACCCAGCTCATGGACGCTGGAATGGATGATCCAAGGTAAAATCTTTAGAATGTCTTCAGCCGAATTCATGGAGATAGTCAATATCCCAAGGCATTCTGGCGATAAAGAAAAGATTCACTTAGAACCTGATCTGGATGAAGAACAATTTGCTACCCTGCTGGATACTAAAGTCACTGCAAACTATATTCATGGAAACATTCGCCCGAAGCACTTGAACTTCATCTCCAAGACTTGGTTCTACATCTTGTCCAACTCTTTGATTCCTTTGAGTACTGCTTTGGAAGAATCAAATCTTTATCCAGTGACAAGGCATGCCATTATGAAGCTCACTCATGGTCTCATCTTTGACTTCGAAGACTGCTTCCTTAGGAATTTGGTTCATGCAGCAGAGATACCATTCACACTGAAGCCCTATGCTCCCTGGCTGCAAGTTGTCTGCGACTATGGAAGGAATGAAGATTTTGTGGCTCGCCATTATCTGAAGCTTTTCCTTCCACCAGTGCGTGACACTTTGGAATTGCTGAGGAAGCCCAATGATCCTTTTGCCACATATGTTGGCGTGCGCCATGAAGTTAATGAGCGAAACTTATCCAAAATATTCCAGAAAGACTGCCACCACTTTGAAGTTAATCTTCGGTCGCAACAAATGCTTGAAAACTTCATTGAAGCAAATCAGCGCCAGATGCAATCTCTTGCTGATGAGATAAACCGAGTTGGCAACATTGCGCTCAATAACAATCAGTATCTGCGTGTTCTCAAACGCCATTCCTGGAAGGGACTCTGGAAATTCAACTCTGTAAAAGCCCTTCGTAAAGACCGCATTTACAAAGAATATGAGCACCTCCAGCGAAACTTTTCACGTGATGATACGGTGGACCGCCTGAATCAAAAGATCCCTCCCCCGCACAAGATTGATGAAGTCTTCTTCGTCAACAAACCAGAACCCATCAGGCCTGACACCGTCTCTGGAAACGACTCCATCACATCAAAAGACGACGACGACCTCGACGACAGCGACCTCGACATCTACCTCATCACCCAGACGCGCCACGAAGCAATTCTTTCGTCTACCTCCGAAGAAGAATCCTCTGGCGATCAATCTTCGTCGGATGAGTCTTCGTCAAGCTATGCTTCGTCGGGCTCCAAGGGTGCTGATGCCACGCAGTATACCTCTCGAACCTCTTCTCAACTTTTTGTCCAATCATTGACAAAAAGGGGGAGAATGAGGGCATCGATGAGTTAGATTTGCATCAGGGAAAGGGATTTTGCTATTCGCCTTTTGCTTCACTTGGTTAAGTTACAACAAACATTCCATTCTCTTCGATTGGGTTGTAACTTAAGTTTAACTTTGGTCTTGCTACTCCTGTGCTACACTTAAGTTTTAATAACCCTTTGCTCGCAAGTATTGCTTCGTATTCTCTATCTTGCAGGTGGTTACTATTTTCTAAGTCACAGGTCATTGGAAGCAATTGCATACATTCCTGGATATATATCTTCAAATGCAATTATATTCGCTAAGATACTTGTTTTGCTCTCCACCGAAGAAATTTCTCCCAAGCATTATCTTCGATTATATAAATCTTCGATGCTTGCATTCAGGGGGAGCCAAAAAATTCATTGTCGGGACCCGGGGTTAGCGTATGCAAGCCTCGCTACAACACAATCATATGGAGAGCCGAGAACCGTACCCACTTGTCTAAGCAGACAAGGCCAAGCACAGAACGTTCTCGGAAAGCATCGAACGTGAGGGGCATCGCATCCAGGCCGGATGATCAACTGAAATGGGTCCTCATCGTCCGCACACAAGTCTAAATGATATGGGTGATGAACTCCCATACTCATAGACAAGTCGCCTCAACCATACTATCGATTGTATTATAACCCTTACATAGACTTACTCCAGCCCGATCACTTAGTCGGGGTCTAGGGAGGGCTCGATCATACATCAAAGTGTGCCCGAGACAAAGTCTCGAACAATCGCATCGCGATGCCCCAAGCTGCGCACATCTAAGGGCCACTTGGTGTATAAAGGACTGCCAGCCAGATCACAACTAAGGTCTCGAAAACCCATACAAAGACATGCATGTTATAAACATACACGCAGCACACATGCCTTGTATGAACAGCAGGTATCATTGCAATTCTCTACAAATTATACATCTTTATTAATAACTCTTACAGAGTGCACACAGAGATCACAAGCATGTGATCCAACATTACAACAGACAAGCGGAAGCAAAGTAGGTCTGAGTACAGACAAGTTTAACAAATGGCTTAGAGAAGCCTTATCTAAAAACAAGCCCTCCACGAGGGAACCAGTCGTCTGACTGGGACTACACTAGCTTGGTCTTGGTCTGAGTCTTCATTCTTCGAGCTTCGGGTAGAAGTCACCATCGGAGTCGGTGGGTTCATCTAAAACATAGATTAAGCAAACGTGAGTACAAAATCGTACTCAGCAAGACTTACATAGGAGCTATACTACTCATGCATAAGTATCAAGGTAAAGGGAGGTGGGGTTTCACTTGCAGAAGTGCCAGCTTTGACTTGGCTAATCCTGAACTATGAGTACCAGACTTGAGGTAAGAAGCGTACACGAGTCCACTACATCTCTTCAACCAATACACCACTATGGTGCCTTCCTCGACTTCCCCACGAGAAAGCACGCCATAGCACTCACACTTATCTTGGTGTGTTTTAGAAGTATCCAGTTCAAGTTGTCTAATAATCAAGCTAAGCTTTCGAAGCAGTCCTTAACCGCGGACGCGGCTATTCGAATAGTTTTGTTAACCCTGCAGGGGGGTACCGCTACACACACGTGTCATCAGTTACCGCCTTTTGCGTGTCACCGTTCAAGAGATGGCAGCGAGGATGCCACCACAACACTTCGCCCACAGCTCCGTTCTAGTCCAAAGAGTCGCCTATCTGAGGGGGATCCGTATGGAAGTCCGGCCGAGGTTCCAGTACAGCCTCAAACGATGTGTGCAGGGTCCCAAGCCGGTCTTGAAAAGCCGTTCATCCACTCCGCAGACCGTGCCACAGCCCTACCAGAACTCCGAACTACTACGACTCTTGGGGTTCGAACGGGGTGGGGTACTAGGATGAGAGGGGTCAGTGAGCCCAATGTGTGGTTGTACTCTTCTTCTTGGATCACTACACAAGAACTCGGGCTTAGGGCGGTGTTCAACTAGACAACCCACTGTGTACTCCTACACAGCCTCTCATCGTTCACCTTGTATTAGGGTAGATTCACCAACACATTTCACTTTCATCAACACCATATTTATCATCATCCCGACTCACATCATAAGCAACCTCATTGTACCACTAAGCATGCAATAAGCAGTAACAGTTGCAGTGGCCACATGATATCAACCAACTCCTACATCTGCTAGGATTGTGGTTTGCTTACTACTGTGACAAGATGATAGGTCATGCAAAGGATATGGGTTCAACTATGCGGTAGAAACGTTATCATGGTGATCATCCTAAACAATGCATAAGCGAGACATGAGAGGGAAGTGGGATTTTATCGACATGATCAATGGGGTTTTGCTTGCCTTGTTGTCGAGGTTCAGTCACGGGGTCTTCAACGAAGGGGGTGATCTCGAGTTCCGGCTCCACTTCTATCAGCAACATGACAATCATAGGATCAACATAATGTACAATGCACAATCACATGAATAAGATTGCAATGGTGATGTTCAAGGTACTGATGTGTTGAGCATTCCATTTAAAAGGAGTATATTGCAAATTGAATTGCAAATTCAAACTCCAATTTGAATTCAAACTTGACCAAGTTACATGTGACATTGTTTGATCATTTTGAACCTTCTTCAAATGTGTATGATATGCCTCTGATGTGTGGTTGAATTGTAGTATAATTCCATGGTCCAAGTTGCAAAAGCATTTGATTTGAATTTGAATTAATTTCAAATAAACCAAATGACATATGCTACTGGTCCCATTTTAAAATCAACTCAAACATAGTTGAAATTTGCGTATTTGGAAAGATAATTTTCTCCTGATCATTTTTCATATATTATTTGTCCTATTTGGAGTTAATATGAATTTTCTATGAATTTCCAAAGTTTGAGCTATTTTCTGGAATTTCTGGAATTTCTGGAATTTCTTTAATTCAATTAATCTCTGGAAATTCATTTAAATGATTTACTGCGTCAGCCTGACGTCAGGGTGACGTCAGGGGGCTTCTGACGCGTGGGTTCGGGCTGTCAGTGGGGGGGTTAATTAACCCGGTTAGTTAAACTAACCAGGGGTTAGTTAGTGGCCTTGGGCCCACGGGTCAGTGGGATTAGGGGGGGAATAGGGGGTGGGTTAACTCCTAAACTAAACGGCTCACCGGCGGCTCAACGCCGGCGACCTCTGGCACGGCGGAGGGGCTCGCCGGAGTCGTTTCCGGCCACGGTAGGGCACGGGATTAGAACGGGCATGTGCCCCATGCTCACCCGCATCCAATGGTGCAGGACAGGGCACCCGAGGAGGCTTGAGGCCACGGCGGCGACGAATCCCGCGGCGGCCGGAGTGCTGGCGTCGACGAGAACGGCGGCTAAGGCATGGGGAGATGAACGGAGGGGATCCGGACGCGGAGCAGCTCACCAGGAGTGCGAAGGGGAGCACAGCGAGGTCGGGGAGGTGCTGTCCGGTGAGGAATCCCTCGTCGGAGTTGCTGTGGCCGGCGAGAAGAAATTGATGCGGGCGTCGCTTCGGGTGGGACTTGGCTCGAATCACTGGCACAGATCAACGAAGTCGACGACGGGGAGCTTCCCGGACACGGTGGCTCGCCGGGAGGGGCACGGTGGCCACGTCGGAGCACGACGGCGGGCTCGGGGGCGCTCGGGCTCTCACGGGTTTCGCACGGGAGGGAGAGGAGGAGGTCCAGGCGAGGGGGAAATGCAAGGGGAAGAACACGGGGGTCTCCACGACGCTAGAAGGCGGCCGGGGAGCAGCCAGGCAGCTGCCTGGCAGCCATGCCGCGACCGGCGGCGAGCTGCCTGCCTGCCTGGCCTGGTGGAGAAGACGACCCTGCCCCTTTGGGCTGGGCCGCCTCTGCTGGGCCAGGTGGGCCAGGTAGGCTGGGCTGGCCTTTCTATTTTTCTTTCTTTTTCTGCTTTCTGTTTTATTTGTTTTGCTCTGAAAAAAATACCAAAGCATTTTTAAAAATCCCCAAATTTTTATCTTGGACCTATGTGACATAAAACTAGTCACTCCCAAGATTTGAAGATTTTTGGAATTCAAATTATTTGAATCCAATTCAAATAGCATTTAAATTTAATTTCCAAGCCTCTGTTTGAATTTTTGAAAAATCCATGAGCATGGGATTGCTCCCAAACCATTTTTAAAATGATCAGCACCATTTATAGGAATTTTCCAAATGTTCAAATGATTTTTGGAAAAAGATTTTTATCTGGCCATTTGATTTAAATTCTCAGGGCTTTTCTTTTCCTCAATTTTGATTTGCAATTTGAAATTTTTGCATGAATATAAGGTACCTCTGATCCTAGCACATACCTAACTTGGGGTTGTGACAACTCGCCCCCACTCAAAAGAATCTCGTCCCGAGATTCAGAAGTCTGCGGGAGGAAGGAGGGGTACTCAGCATGGAGACGGTCTTCTCTTTCCCACGTGGCTTCTTTCGCAGAGTGGTGTGACCACTGAACTTTCAGAAACTTGATCTTCTTTCGGCGAGTGACACGCTCTGCGGAATCAAGAATACTAACAGGGTATTCTCGATAAGAAAGGTCATCTTGTAGATCAAGCGTTTCATGGTCGACTTCGCGGATGGGGTCCTTGAAGCAACGCCTGAGTTGTGACACATGGAATACATCATGTACTCGGGAAAGGTGCGGGGGTAGTTCAAGTTGGTAGGTAACTTCTCCACGTTTAGCAAGAATGCAGAAAGGTCCGATGTAACGTGGGGCCAACTTGCCTTTGATACCGAATCGTTGGGTTCCCTTCAGAGGAGTAACCCGGAGGTAAGCCTTCTCATCCAGATTGTAGCTTTCCTTTCTATGATGACGATCATAGTAGTTTTTCTGACGAGATTGGGCTGCTTTCAATTGATCACGAACAATGCGAACTTGCTCTTCTGCTTCCTTGATCATGTCCGGTCCAAAGAGTTGTCTTTCACCGGTTTCTGACCAGTTAAGGGGTGTTCGACATCGTCGTCCATAAAGGAGTTCAAAAGGAGCCATGTTCAGACTAGATTGAAAACTGTTGTTATAAGAAAATTCGGCGAATGGAATAGACTTCTCCCAATTCTTTCCGAATGAGATAACACAAGCTCTGAGCATGTCTTCCAAAATTTGGTTAACCCTTTCGACTTGACCATTAGACTGAGGATGAAAAGCTGTACTAAAGGAGAGATGAGTTCCCATAGCACGTTGGAAGCTTCCCCAAAATCTAGAGGTGAAAAGGCTACCACGATCAGAATTGATTTCCAAAGGAACACCGGGAAGGGATACAATTCTAGAGACGTACAAGTCTGCTAACTGGCTAGCAGTTATAGACTCGCGAACTGGAAGGAAGTGAGCAACTTTGGAAAGTCGGTCAATGACCACGAAGATGGCATCATTTCCTTTCTGGGTTTTTGGAAAGCCGGTGATGAAGTCCATACCGACTTTGTCCCATTTCCACTCCGGAATAGGCAAAGGTTGAAGTGTACCACCAGGTCTTTGGTGTTCTGCCTTAATGCGACGAAAAACATCACATTCAGCAACAAATTGAGCAATGTCTCTCTTCATCCTAGTCCACCAAAATCTCTGGCGTAGATCTCGGTACATTTTTGTGCTACCGGGATGAATCGAGAGGGGTGTGTCATGGGCTTCTTTGAGGATGAGTTGCCTTAGTTCCCTATTCTTAGGTACTACCAAACGATTTCCAAAGAATACCGTTCCTTTACTATTTGTGGAGAAACATTTAGCAACTCCGCTAGCAATGTTCTCCTTGATCCGGCGTACACCTCGTGCACGCCTTTGGGCAACTATGATTTGATCCTCAAGGGTTGGTTTCGCCACCAATTTGAAAAGAGATCCACGAGGAACAATGTCGAAATTGAGATTTCGAAATTCCTCATGAAGAAGTGGTTGATACTGTTGTAACATGAGGTTGTTACAATACGACTTACGACTTAGTGCATCAGCCATGACATTGGCTTTGCCTGGGGTGTAAGAAATTTCTACGTCATAATCTTTTATCAACTCAATCCAGCGTCTTTGCCTGAGATTAAGATCTGGCTGGGTGAAAATGTATTTGAGGCTTTGGTGGTCGGAATAGATCTCGCAACGGTTACCAAGGAGGTAATGTCGCCAAGTTGTTAGGGCATGAACTACGGCAGCGAGTTCAAGATCATGGGTAGGATAGTTCTCTTCATGTGGCCGCAACTGGCGTGAAGCATAGGCTACCACATGTCGATCTTGCAGAAGTATGCATCCTAACCCTTGCCGTGATGCATCACAATAGATCTCGAAATCCTTTTTGGTGTCTGGAGGTGCAAGTACGGGTGCAGAAGTCAACCTTCTTTTTAGCTCTTGAAAGCTTTCCTCGCACTTGGGAGTCCATAGGAATTTCTTATCTTTCTTGAGGAGTTCAGTAAGAGGCTTTGCAACTTTAGAAAAGTTCTCGACGAAGCGGAGGCAATAGCTGGCTAGGCCAAGAAAACTCCTAACTTGCTTAACCGATTCAGGTGGAGTCCAGTCAAGGACGGCCTGAACTCTCTCGGGATTCACAGCAATGCCTTTTGCAGAAATCACGTGGCCTAAATAGGTCACTTCTGGTAGCCAAAATTCACACTTGGATAATTTAGCATACAGGCGATGCTCTCTAAGTTTCATCAATACCAGCCTTAGGTGTTCGGCATGTTCTTCTTCATTCTTCGAGTATATAAGGATGTCATCGAGGTAAACCACGACGAACTGGTCCAAATACTCCATGAAGATCGAATTCATCATGCGTGAGAAAGTGGCGGGGGCATTGGTTAAACCAAAGGACATGACGGTGTACTCGTAAAGACCATAACGAGTAGTGAAAGCCGTTTTGGGAATGTCCTCGTTTCGGATTTTGATTTGATGATAACCTAATCTCAAATCCATCTTGGAGAAGACAGAGGATCCTGCAAGTTGATCATAAAGATCATTGATCCTGGGCAGTGGGTACTTGTTCTTTATCGTCGCTAAATTTAGCGGGCGATAGTCTACGCACATCCTTTCTGTTTCATCTTTCTTCGTTACGAACAGAACGGGGCAACCCCATGGCGATGAGCTAGGGCGGATGAAGCCTTTTTCCAACAAAGCTTCCAGTTGGGTTTTAAGCTCAGCTAACTCACGTGGGGACATTTTGTATGGGCGTCTAGAAATGGGTGCGGTTCCTGGGGCAAGATCCACTATGAACTCTACACATCTGTCGGGTGGCATTCCCGGAAGCTCTTCAGGAAAGACATCCGGGAAGTCACGAACCACCGGAATATCTTCAAGGTCAGGAAGTGGAAGCACATTCAAAGATTGTACTTGGTTTCTTGTTCTGCGTGAGGTGTAATCTATTGTCTGGCCTGAAGGATGTGTAAGTCTAACTGACTTGGCTTTACAATCAAGAAAAGCATGTTGTCTTGATAACCAATCCATACCAAGGATGACATCAATGTCTGAAGACTTGAGGGCTATGAGTGAAACAAGGAATACTAAACCCTCAATTGCAATTTGATTACCATGGCTTACTCTATTAGTTTGCCACTTGGAACCAGGAGTTTGAATGATCATAGGGGTGAACATTTCTTCAAAGGATACATCATGCCGAAGTGCATAACTCTCCGACATGAATGAGTGAGATGCTCCTGGGTCGAAAAGAACAGATGTGGGAACAAAATTGACTGGGAGCGTACCAAGAATGACGTCAGAAGTACTATCAGTTTCCTCAACAGAGATTTGGTTCACACGTCCAAGATTTTCTGAGGTGGATGGCTTAGCGGTGGAAACCTTCGGGTTTGGTTTGGCACGAACAGTGGGGTTTCCTTTGGCATGGGGTGGAGCATTTTGGTGGACGGGGCACTCACGAGAATAGTGACCAGGCTGGCCACATCTAAAGCAGGCTCCAAAGATAGTGCGGGGAGTTGGGTTGTTTGGTGGAGCTGGTGGACGAGGCGGCACAAGGGATGGCCTCGGTGGGTTGTTTTGGGGAAACAAACTGTTAGGAATCCAGATCATACGCTTCTGAGGGCGTGAACTGGAAGAAGGGGCAAGCTCAAGAGCATGCTTGCGAGACTTCTCGAAAACTTCATTACCATGCTCAGCTCTGAAGGATCTGTTGACTAAATCCTCAAAGGTGGCAAATTCGATGAGGTTGAGATCATGACGGAGGATGGAGCTAAGTCCCTTGCGGAACCTTGCCTGCTTTCTGGCATCGGTGGTGATCTCGTCTTGGGCATAACGAGCAAGACGGTTGAATTCCCTCACATACTCATGAATGCACATCTCTCCTTGACTTAGATTGCAGAACTCTTCCTTCTTGCGCTCCATCAACTCATCCAGAATGTGGTACCCTCGAAAGGCAACACAGAACTCTTGCCAAGTCACTACGTGACCATCTGGCTGCATTGCAACATGGTTCTCCCACCATTGAAGAGCAGCACCTTCCAAGAAGTATACCGCGAAAACAACTCGGTCGTCGGGAGCAACATGTGCAGTGTCAAGCTTACGCTCGATGGAACGGAGCCAATCATCAGCTTCAAGGGGCTCATAAGAACATCGAAATACCGGTGGCTTGAGGAGGATGAAGTCCTGAATGCTGACCACCACATTACGATGGTGGGCGGTATTCTGCTCGATGAGCTCCAGAAGGCGTGTCTGATCACGTCTATTCCGCTCAGCTTCCATCATGATTTCCGCCGCAGAAGGCGGGGTTGGAGGTTCATCATCATTTCGATTCCGATCACGGTCTCGATTCCGAAGAACAGCACTACGAGTTCCGCCTGACATCCTGTGTGATAAAAATCAACAATCAGAACAGGTTGTACGATGGAGTCAAGGATAAAAGGATATGATTTCAGAAGGAGAAGACTATAATGCAAAGGCAATGAATCAAAGAAACACGGGATAATTCCGGCAGCATAACGGCTACACCGGGATGGAAAACAAGACAACCTCGAGGAAATTGTACAGAACTTCCTCAAGGAACTCAAAACACGGAGACTTTGGACAACCACAACCATCCTACAGCTATAAGGAGGCAATCAACGAGATGTTCTAATCAGACAGAGGAGAGCCTAGTCCTATCTTCCCGTAGAATAAGATGAGGGTGACTCAGAACTCAGATCGATGAGGGTAAGGAGAAAAAGAAGCCTTACGTTGTTCCCTTATATACCCAGAGTAACTACATAACTATAGAAGGCTAGACTCGACTTCGGCCAAGGCTGATAATCCTACAGTCAGTCCTGCTCTGATACCAAGTCTGTCGGGACCCGGGGTTAGCGTATGCAAGCCTCGCTACAACACAATTATATGGAGAGCCGAGAACCGTACCCACCTCTCTAAGCAGACAAGGCCAAGCACAGAACGTTCTCGGAAAGCATCGAACGTGAGGGGCATCCCATCCAGGCCGGATGATCAACTGAAATGGGTCCTCATCGTCCGCACACAAGTCTAAATGATATGGGTGATGAACTCCCATACTCATATACAAGTCGCCTCAACCATACTATCGATTGTATTATAACCCTTACATAGACTTACTCCAGCCCGATCACTTAGTCGGGCTCTAGGGCGGGCTCGATCATACATCAAAGTGTGCCCGAGACAAAGTGTCGAAAAATCGCATCGCGATTCCCCAAGCTGCGCACATCTAAGGGCCACTTGGTGTATAAAGGACCGCCAGCCAGATCACAACTAAGGTCTCGAAAACCCATACAAAGACATGCATGTTATAAACATACACGCAACACACATGCCTTGTATGAACAGCAGGTATCATTGCAATTCTCTACAAATTATACATCTTTATTAATAACTCTTACAGAGTGCACACAGAGATCACAAGCATGTGATCCAACATTACAACAGACAAGCGGAAGCAAAGTAGGTCTGAGTACAGACAAGTTTAACAAATGGCTTAGAGAAGCCTTATCTAAAAACAAGCCCTCCACGAGGGAACCAATCGTCTGACTGGGACTACACTAGCTTGGTCTTGGTCTGAGTCTTCATTCTTCGAGCTTCGGGTAGAAGTCACCATCGGAGTCGGTGGGTTCATCTAAAACATAGATTAAGCAAACGTGAGTACAAAATCATACTCAACAATACTTACATAGGAGCTATACTACTCATGCATAAGTATCAAGGTAAAGGGAGGTGGGGTTTCACTTGCAGAAGTGCCAGCTTTGACTTGGCTAATCCTGAACTAAGAGTACCAGACTTGAGGTAAGAAGCGTACACGAGTCCACTACATCTCTTCAACCAATACACCACTATGGTGCCTTCCTCGACTTCCCCACGAGAAAGCACGCCATAGCACTCACACTTATCTTGGTGTGTTTTAGAAGTATCCAGTTCAAGTTGTCTAATAATCAAGCTAAGCTTTCCAAGCAGTCCTTAACCGCGGGCGCGGCTATTCGAATAGTTTTGTTAACCCTGCAGGGGTGTACCGCTACACACACGTGTCATCAGTTACCGCCTTTTGCGTGTCACCGTTCAAGAGATGACAGCGAGGATGCCACCACAACACTTCGCCCACAGCTCCGTTCTAGTCCAGAGAGTCGCCTATCTAAGGGGGATCCGTATGGAAGTCCGACCGAGGTTCCAGTACAGCCTCAAACGATGTGTGCAGGGTCCCAAGCCGGTCTTGAAAAGCCGTTCATCCACTCCGCAGACCGTGCCACAGCCCTACCAGAACTCCGAACTACTACGACTCTTGGGGTTCGAACGGGGTGGGGTACTAGGATGAGAGGGGTCAGTGAGCCCAATGTGTGGTTGTACTCTTCTTCTTGGATCACTACACAAGAACTCGGGCTTAGGGTGGTGTTCAACGAGACAACCCACTGTGTACTCCTACACAGCCTCTCATCGTTCACCTTGTATTAGGGTAGATTCACCAACACATTTCACTTTCATCAACACCATATTTATCATCATCCCGACTCACATCATAAGCAACCTCATTGTACCACTAAGCATGCAATAAGCAGTAACAGTTGCAGTGGCCACATGATATCAACCAACTCCTACATCTGCTAGGATTGTGGTTTGCTTACTACTGTGACAAGATGATAGGTCATGCAAAGGATATGGGTTCAACTATGCGGTAGAAACGTTATCATGGTGATCATCCTAAACAATGCATAAGCGAGACATGAGAGGGAAGTGGGATTTTATCGACATGATCAATGGGGTTTTGCTTGCCTTGTTGTCGAGGTTCAGTCACGGGGTCTTCAACGAAGGGGGTGATCTCGAGTTCCGGCTCCACTTCTATCAGCAACATGACAATCATAGGATCAACATAATGTACAATGCACAATCACATGAATAAGATTGCACTGGTGATGTTCAAGGTACTGATGTGTTGAGCATTCCATTTAAAAGGAGTATATTGCAAATTGAATTGCAAATTCAAACTCCAATTTGAATTCAAACTTGACCAATTTACATGTGACATTGTTTGATCATTTTGAACCTTCTTCAAATGTGTATGATATGCCTCTGATGTGTGGTTGAATTGTAGTATAATTGCATGGTCCAAGTTGCAAAAGCATTTGATTTGAATTTGAATTAATTTCAAATAAACCAAATGACATATGCTACTGGTCCCATTTTAAAATCAACTCAAACATAGTTGAAAGTTGCGTATTTGGAAAGATAATTTTCTCCTGATCATTTTTCATATATTATTTGTCCTATTTGGAGTTAATATGAATTTTCTATGACTTTCCAAAGTTTGAGCTATTTTCTGGAATTTCTGGAATTTCTTTAATTCAATTAATCTCTGGAAATTCATTTAAATGATTTACTGCGTCAGCCTGACGTCAGGGTGACGTCAGGGGGCTGCTGACGCGTGGGTCCGGGCTGTCAGTGGGGGGGTTAATTAACCCGGTTAGTTAAACTAACCAGGGGTTAGTTAGTGGCCTTGGGCCCACGGGTCAGTGGGATTAGGGGGGGGGGAATAGGGGGTGGGTTAACTCCTAAACTAAACGGCTCACCGGCGGCTCAACGCCGGCGACCTCTGGCACGGCGGAGGGGCTCGCCGGAGCCATTTCCGGCCACGGTAGGGCACGGGATTAGCACGGGCATGTGCCCCATGCTCACCCGCATCCAATGGTGCAGGCCAGGGCACCCGAGGAGGCTTGAGGCCACGGCGGCGACGAATCCCGCGGCGGCCGGAGTGCTGGCCTCGACGAGAACGGCGGCTAAGGCACGGGGAGATGAACGGAGGGGATCCGGACACGGAGCAGCTCACCAGGAGTGCGAAGGGGAGCACGGCGAGGTCGGGGAGGTGCTGTCCGGTGAGGAATCCCTCGCCGGAGTTGCTGTGGCCGGCGAGAAGAAATTGATGCGGGCGTCGCTTCGGGTGGGACTTGGCTCGAATCACTGGCACAGATTGACGAAGTCGACGACGGGGAGCTTCCCGGACACGGTGGCTCGCCGGGAGGGGCACGGTGGCCACGTCGGAGCACGACGGCGGGCTCGGGGGCGCTCGGGCTCTCACGGGTTTCGCACGGGAGGGAGAGGAGGAGGTCCAGGCGAGGGGGAAATGGAAGGGGAAGAACACGGGGGTCTCCACGACGCTAGAAGGCGGCCGGGGAGCAGCCAGGCAGCTGCCTGGCAGCCATGCCGCGGCCGGCGGCGAGCTGCCTGCCTGCCTGGCCTGGTGGAGAAGACGACCCTGCCCCTTTGGGCTGGGCCGCCTCTGCTGGGCCAGGTGGGCCAGGTAGGCTGGGCTGGCCTTTCTATTTTTCTTTCTTTTTCTGCTTTCTGTTTTATTTGTTTTTCTCTGAAAAAAATACCAAAGCATTTTTAAAAATCCCCAAATTTTTATCTTGGACCTATGTGACATAAAACTAGTCACTCCCAAGATTTGAAGATTTTTGGAATTCAAATTATTTGAATCCAATTCAAATAGCATTTAAATTTAATTTCCAAGCCTCTGTTTGAATTTTTGAAAAATCCATGAGCATGGGATTGCTCCCAAACCATTTTTAAAATGATCAGCACCATTTATAGGTATTTTCCAAATGTTCAAATGATTTTTGGAAAAAGATTTTTATCTGGCCATGTGATTTAAATTCTCAGGGCTTTTCTTTTCCCCAATTTTGATTTGCAATTTGAAATTTTTGCATGAATGCAAGGTACCTCTGATCCTAGCACATACCTAACTTGGGGTTGTGACATTCATATATTAGAGTTTGTCCTATCACTTCACAAAAATTTCAATATCTTTTATCGATGCCTGTTTTGTCAACAATAGTCCAAAAAGGGGGAGATTGTAAGAGCAAAGTTTTGCCCCCGTGTGTTTTGGATATTGTTCGACAAGACAGTAGAGGAACTAACAATGTTTTCTAGTATAAACAATTGAATAGGTTCCTGAAGGACAAGCTAAGTGATAAAGCTTCAGGGAATGTTTTCAAATCATCGAAGCATTACCTCTTGAGCGAAGCTTAATCACGGAGGATGATCCCCAAAAATGAAGGTGTCCTGAAGCTCAACTCTTTGATGGAGATGAAGAAGACGGCGCAAGACTTAGATCTTTTTGTGTAGTTCTTTTTCTGTTCTTTGAGTCATAGGACAAACCGTACTATCAAGAGGGGTCTTTAGTTTGTGGACACCGAAATCATTGATAAAATGCTCAGATCAAATCCACACCAAGTGAGAAGCCTGAGTGAAGAAATCTCATGTGCACTGAGTTAAGCTTCAGTAGCAAAGACTTCGTTCTTTGGCTTCTGAAGCAGAACTAAGTCCGTGAGTCAGCTTTACTTGTTCCGCAAGTAAATTTGCGCAGTAATGACAAATCCGACCGTTGTGGACACGTGTCAAGCTGTCACTTCGGGTCAATTTGGTCATTTCACACCTCGACATCGCCAACTATAAATACGCCGCCCCGTCCTCCATTTGCGGGCGGCTGCTCTAAGAATATTCCTGAGAGAGACTGAAGAGAGCACCCCAAGAACACCACCGAAGCAAAATCCAAAACCCAGATTACCGAAGCCTAAGTCCCATTGATCTGAGTAGATTCGAGATGACTTAGGTGAAAGCTTACTAGCCTTTTTATCTTGGAGAACTGCAATTCTCCTAGACGGTTAGAGTGTTGTTCTTCGGAGAGCGAAGAGTAATTGTCTCCTCGAAGTCCAGTTTGTCAAAGGTTTCGGTGATTTCCTCAATAATCAACCACGAGTGAAGAACTGACCAAGCTCAAGGAGTTTGGTGCAGTGGAGCAACGAACGGAGAGAGATTTTCTCCAGGTGTTCAATCACCAGTCCCTCCAACCAGACGTAGCGCTTTGCAGAGCGTGAACTGGTTGAACAAACATCGCCGAGTCTCAGTTCGTTTTACTTCTAGCATTTACCTTCCGTATTGCATTTGCTTCACAGTTATACTTCAATGTGTTTTGATTCACTGCATTTAGTTTCGCTTCCAGTTTTACTTCGCTGTTCCGCTTTACTTATGCTTCACTTCATAGTTTCAGTCAATTTTTTTGAAGTGATCATTCACCCCCTCCCCCTCTGATCACATACTTGGACTTTCACTTTACTTACTAAGGAAGCTCCTATTGATCCTCATGATGTTCCTTTGAATTCTTTGGTTTCTCAAGAAAGAGAGCAAGTAGATGTTAATTTTATTTCTAGGAACAACTTCAACAACAATGCTTATAGGAGTAACTTTGGTAACAATCCTAGACCGTTCCCATCCAACAGTTATGGGAACAACAACTCTTATTTAAAGGATCGAGATAGACCTAGACGCGGAGGGGGGGGGGTGAACAGGTCTTATTAAAATTTTTAACACTACTTAGCAATTTAAGGAAATAATGCGGAAGATAAACATGTGCCTAACAATTGCAATGTTGACCTAACTATGACAAGATAAACAACAAGCACAATATACTAGAGTAAGTGAGGGATAATTAATAAGGTAGCACAAGTAATAAGGGGAAAGAGTAGGGATAACCGAATGACGCGAAGACAACGATGTATCCCGATGTTCACTTCCTTGGAGGGAAGCTACTCACCATTCGGAGAGAGTGGGTGAAACCACGAAGGCACACCAACGCCATGAAGGCTCACTCTATTCCCCTTGAGATATCACCACGAAGGCGATTCCCAACCACTACCGGTTGACCTTAAGGGTGGTCACCAAACCCTCACAAACTCAACGGGGGTAATCACAATGGTCGATTCCTCTCCGAAGAACTCCTACCCACCTAGGAGTCTCCAACCTCCCAGAGTAATAATATCAATGGGGAAAAGCTCAATAGTTTCTCAAATCACGATTTTCCTTGGTCGGAAGATGGGGAAGGGACGGATCTATCAAGGGGTGAAAGATCCGACAAGAACTCTCACAAATCTCTCCGGGATCTTGGTTTTAGTGTAGGAGATAAGAGATAGGGAGCACTTGGTATTCTTGAGTGAAATGAATGAAGTGGTCAACCCTAATCCGGAGTGGGTAGGGGGTATATGTAGAGGCTTAAGAACTAGCCGTTTTGGTGCAGTCATAAGGGGGTCGGACGGTCCGATTTATATGTCGGGCGGTCCGGGGTAAGCTCGGACAATCCGACCTGCAGTCCCGATGACCGACGGGGTCAACGTCAGGGCACCACAGACACCAAGGGGTGACCTCCATGTCGGATGGTCCGGAGTATACATCGGAAGGTCCGGGCTAGGCCCGGACGGTCCGACCTATAAGTCGGAAGGTCCGAGAAGGGGTGTAAATACCACTGATCATCTGGCACCGCATGTCGGACGGTCCGGGACAAAGCCTGGACGGTACGGGCTGCGCCCGGACGGTCCGACCTGTATACCGGACGGTCCAACACAGGGAAAAAATAACACTGGACACCAGAAAGCATATCTCGGACGGTCCGGGATACATCTCGGACGGTCCGGGATACATCTCGGACGGTCCGGGAATAGCTCGGACGGTCCGACTTGTAACTCGGACGGTCTGACATATACATCATATATTCGAAACTTCGTGTGTTGATTTTCCTACACATCTACAATATTTTCATAGGTTGTAGATCAGTGTATTTTTATATGTTCCAATAATTTATGACTTGAGCAAGTATAAAACTCATTCTTATGATCCCCTCTTAATAGTGCGGGGATCCCTATGACTCAAGAGGAAAATGATAAAGAGGACTTAGCGTCATCTTTCGTCCTTTTGTTGAATTCTTGAGTATGACTGAGCTTTTCTCACACGATCCCTACACGATGACATCAAGAGAACTAACAATCCATGTGTATCACTTAGCAAACATAGTTAGTTCCCTATATGTATATTTTCATAAACAACAAAATATGCTTGAGGGGAAGATTGCACTTTCAATCTCCCCTTTTTGGTTGTTGACGACAATACACATATAGCTCTCAAAATAATATGCACATTTCAGGTTTGGAGAGCAGTGATCATTTGTTTGAGGGCTCCCCCTCAACATGTGCATAGTGATCTTGACTTTAAGCAAGGCACATGTGAGGGTATCTCCCCTAAATCTTAAATCCATGAATTAAATTATTCGAAGTAATGGATTAAGACATTTCAGAGCATGGTGGGAGTACATGCCAAGGTTATCATGACATAATAAAGCATACACCATATCACATTGCACGGTCGCACATATAATAATGCAAGAGAATCATAACAATGCAAGAGCAACATAACCAGCAAGATACTATATGATCCCATACACTGACACAAGGTCTTAATACATAGAGTTATGAAACATAGATCACCACCAAGGTTTGATTAAGGCCACACAAACAAATGAAAACTACGATATAAGAAGGTTTATCCCCCTTTGGCAACAAGTACCAAAAAGGGACAGGAACCACAAAGTGAGACAGATAGCTACTCCTCCTCATCATGATCGTCGACCTCGTCGGTGAAGAACTCGAGGTAGTCTGCAACCGACGGGAAGCCGAAGTCAGCAGTCCGAGGATCACGGGGGGGGGGGGGGGTCCTCATCAGCAGTCACTGGGCTCCCCGGGTGGGCACGAAGACGGGCCCGGAGAGCATTTTCCTGTGTGACACGACGGACCTCAAGCTCGTGAGTAGCAGTGGAGTTGGTAGTGCAGGCCTTGAAGATCGTCTGCTGAGAATTTCCCAGAAATCGAGCAATGCGACAGAGGGATTCCGCCATGGGCTTGGCACGGCGAGAACCACGTGAGGTGGAGGCAGTAGCAACTGAGGGATGAGGTCCCCCGGCATAGAGGGCATACCCCTTCTTAGGAATCCATTCCTGGTGAACCACTGGCTTCTGAATCGGAACGGTGGAGAAACGGTCAATCACGCG
Organism: Bromus sterilis; assembly: GCA_950022295.1. NCBI lineage: Eukaryota > Viridiplantae > Streptophyta > Magnoliopsida > Poales > Poaceae > Bromus > Bromus sterilis. Next base: position 335,095,551 of record OX465596.1, on the reverse strand, counting down.
TTGAATGTACGGTGCCAACGGGAAGTGTACGCGCTTCGTGAGGGAGAAGAGCCACACCTCGTGCCAGAGGAAATCAACCACATCAATGGGACGGGAAGCATGGCCCAACTCCAATTGGTCAAGTGCCCCCTTGGCACAGGACATAAGATCAATAGGAAACGAGCACACCATCGCTTTGTCGCCATGCTTAGGAACCAAGGTGCGCAGGAGACACTGATAAAGCTGCAGAAAATGTGGCTGAAAGTTGGTGGAGTTGTTCATTGCCCTATTGCTCCCGACAGGAATATCAGCCGCGCACATCAGACACCCCATACACGCCTCAATGGACATGGACTCAAATTCGCTAGAGCGACTGTGAATCTGGTAGAGGTCACCAGATCTGGCAGGAATACCCAGAGCCTCACACCACTGAGCATAGGAGATGAAAATGGTCTGCTGATTTGTCCTCCATGAGAGAAAGTCATCGATGCCGAAGGTGCACGTGGCATAGAATTTAAGAATCGCCCCATGACTCCAATCACACTCGAGCGTCAAAGCATGATGTAACCCCATGGCATCCACCAGACGGATCATGGTTCCAAACTTAGCTGGATGCTGCTCAAAGTACTCCGTGTTGATGAATTTCTGTGGTTTAGTGGCATTGATCTCGAGGCAGACGGTCTCGAAAATGTCTTGTTGCACAAGAGTGTGAAAACGGATATCTGTACTAGTGCCAGGAAGATTGAACTCATTGTCTTCATATCGCATCTTTGAGTAAAGCTTCGCGCCCATGCGATAGTAGTCCACCGGAACACGGCCACGCTTGTTTGGAGGAGCCACAGAAATAGCCACACGCGGAAGAGGTTCCCTCCGCGGGGGAGGAAAAGGACGCCACACAGGGGGAGATATCGGTTCCTGCTGACGATTTGGGAGCGTCTTCTTGCGGGTATTGGGCTTGGGTGCAGACGAGTGGATCAACTCCTCCTCTTCCATATCATCCTCTTCATAGTCTGACTCAAGGCGCACATGGCTGCTACCCGCACCGTCACCACCACCACCACGGAGGTGACGACGAGGGCGGAGACTATCCTACCAATCATCGGATCCCTGTCGGCGAGCAGGACCGCGAGTAGTACCCTTCGGAGGCATGAGGATCAGTCGGGATGAACACAAAACCCCCCACACAATCTGGGCCAAAACCAAAAACACGTCGGATCAAAAGAGAGACCAGGGGGAGTAGAATCTAAGGGGAAGGGGAGAAGGGAGACAAACCGGAGGGCAGGGGTGGGGGAGGGTGGCGACGACGAACAGAACGAGCGAGATCCCGATCCCAGTCGAAATGAGGTAGATAGGGTTAGGGATCGGGCAGGGTGGCTTAAATAGTCGCGGGCATGTCGGACGTCCGACGCACATGCTAGATGGTCTGACAGGTGGTCGGACGGTCCAAACACGAGACCGGACGACCGATACGATGTGGGAGCGAGCCAGACTACCGTAGTATGTGAGACGGCCGAGATGAAAGTCGGACCGTCTGGGTGAGACCCGGACCGTCCGGCCATGAGCTCGGTTTCCAGGGTGTGGTGACTAATGGATGGTGATCAAGCACAATAGTATGTATGTATAAAGAGAGATATTACGAGATAAATGTAACACATAGATCACACCAGTGGTAGTCCATTTAAAAAACACAAGTCTATGAAGGAGTAGGCGATGGCCGTAGCCACCATGTTTGAGTGCATATGATGTTGACACCGCGAAGATGTACCTTGGGTCCGACAATCACAACTCTATCTTTAACTGCTACACATGGTCTCACGGGAGTGAGCATGCGGATTGTTGATGTTTAGTTTTATTTATGCATCACGTAGAGAGTTGAGAACTCATTAATGGAGTTACTTCGCCTACATACATGCCTACATCTAGACAAGTTATTTGCTATGTGCATGAATGAGAGCAAGATACCCCTAGACCGTAAAGCTATAACGTTCCAAGATACCAAGTTCCCCCTTAGTTGGCAAAACCTTGCTTCATCCAATGGCTTGGTGAAGATGTCTGCAAGTTGCTTGTCGGTGCCCACATATGCAATAACAACATCTCCCTTTTGAATATGATCCCGTATGAAGCGATGACGAATGTCAATAATCTTGTGTAACAACCCATGTGCAATAAATATAAAACATCATGAGATTCTGGTTTGTCTGTTGACCTTGTAACTTGGCATGATGCTAAGGATTGTAATTTCATGTGATGATTTAAAATTGCATTGGGATTGGAGCCCATTTGGGTTGTTTGAGTTTGCATCCAAAATGGTTCAAGAAGGGTATTGGAGGAATTTTTTTTGTTGCATGCTTGCTCTCCTTGACCTCAAACTTGGCCTAGCCATTTCTCTTGTCATGGCAAGGGTTTTAAGAACCTCAATTCATTTTTGCCATCATAAAAAATATGGGCTCTAGTTCAAAGTGGTTTGAATTCAAAAATGAGCTCACAATTTTGTTGTTGCCAAAAATACCCAAACCACTTTTGGAAATTGAGGAATAATGCAAGGTTAATTATACATATTTTTATGTATTTTTTTCTACTTGTATTTAATCCAGAAATAACCCTGAGTCCTTTTCTGTTTTTTTAATGGAAAAGGGGTCCACGAGGGGGCTTTCTTTTGTTTTTTCCTCCTTTTCCTCCAGCCAAGCCCACCTGGGCCCGTTTGCCCTCGGCCTGGCCCGTGGCGAAGGGGTACGCCCCTTCTTCCCCACCTTTCCACCGTGGAGGCGCCCTTTTCCCCTTTCCCCTCTCACAGCCGGCGCCACGGCGGCCGGTGGAGCCCCGGAGCCAGCGGGAGGCTCCCCCTCCTTTATAAGAGCGCCTAGGGATCCCTCCAGGAACCCTAGTTCCATTCCCCCCTTCCCTTCTGCTCGCCGCCGCCTCCTGGAACGACTCCTCCTTCCCCTGTTCCCGCCATGACACCGGTGAGAAGCTCCAATTCGCCGCCGCCTCGCCACAATTCCTCGGGCCCGCGCTTGTTCTGGCCATCCGTGAGCTCACCTCTCCTCTTGCTTCGCGCAGGCAGCAGGGAGGAGCTCCTGATCGTCCCCGCGACGACGACCCCCGCCTCCGACGCGTCTGCTTCCACGTCGCCGTCGACCCCCTTCCGTCAACCGCGTTGCAAGTCGTCACCGGCCACCCCTAGGTGAGAAAGATGATGCCTCCTCTTCCCCCGTAGCAGTAGCAGTAGACCGCGCAGCGTGTGCCCTCGATGCCGTCCGCCGTGGCACGGTTTACTGCGTCGCCGGTGAACCCCGTGACCCCGGCGAGGTCTGGACGCGTGCGGGCGTAGTGTGGCCGTGCACAGAGCACGCCAGTTGCCTCAAAGGAGGAAGCTTGGCACTCTTTTCGTTTGCGCTGTTCTAAAGATCGCCTGTAGGCCGTGGCCGCCGTGATTTTCCGGCAAGGCGCACGTCGTCGTTGTCACGTCTCCGGTGCGTCCCAGTGCATAAATGGATGCAGGGGTGATCCGTCTCGAGATTTGCAGTAGCCGCTAGGTCGCCGGAGCAGCGTAGAAGAGCGCAGCCTCATCGCCAAGTCGCCGGATGTGGCGCACGTTCTGAACTCCCAGAACAGGTCGCCGCCCCTCTGTTTCTTCGTTGCTACCGTCAAGCAGAGAGGGATTCAGGAGCAGAGCAGTGAGGCAAGGTGTAGAGGAAGGTCTCCTCGTGGGTTTCCGCGGCAAGGTTCGCCGGAAGATGACCGGAGCGCAAGGGGAGCCTCACCGGAGTTTGAGCCCGTGTCGGGTTCAGAAAGGGGGGCGTTTTGATCTTCAGAGCGCGCTGACGCTGGGTTCAGAAGAACAGGGGAGGCTCTGTCGCCTGGGCCGAGGAGATGAAGTGGCCATGGGCCTGGTCCACTATGGGCTCGGCCCTTTTCTCTTTTTTTCTTTTTTTCGTCTCTGCCGCGTGGGCTCAACTCACTTGGGACGGGGACAGCGAGATGGGCCCTTTCGCCCGAGCCAACCCATGTGTGTCCGGGCATTTTCCATTTCCTTTTTCTTTTTGATTTTCTTTTCTGGTTTAATTCAAATTTGAATTTGAATTCAAATTCAAATTTGATTTGAACATCTTTTGCAATTAGGGGCATTCCATATATGGTTTTGGGGTAGCTTGAGCTACTGACTAGCATGGTGGGGTCCATTTTTGCATTTGGCCCCTCAAAAAAATTGGAGTATGGCCATTTTGCAAATCAGCCCCTATTCTTTCTTTGATTTTTGTCAAGTCTGCCCAAATTCAAAATTGGCCATGCCATATATGAATCTTGGGTAGTTTTCCACCAAGAGTTGCATGCTGATAATGGTTTAGCTATTTGAACCTTTTTCAAATGCATGTAGTGCAAATTTGCACTTAGCCCCTGAACTCCAGTTGAATTTGCAAATGTGTTTGCAATATTCAAATGGTGCCATATTATATATGGCTTTGGGGTAGTTTTCTGCAAGGATTGCAATGGTGATGTCCTCATGAAGTTTTGTGCAACTAATGTGAACAAGGTGTGACCACCTGATCCAGAAGCAATCTGTCCTTTCTGCTCGCGGCATTTCAACTTCAGTGCATTTTGAAATGTTGATCATCAGTCCTTTTCAAGTTTGTTTCATGTCATCTTCAATCATCTTTCTTCAAAGTCAGCCCCTAACATATTGTCATATGCAAAGTGGCTGGTTTCCAACTATTGTTGCACCTTCCTTGTGTCAAATTCACCGACACTACTCCGTCTCCGGAATCGATGTTTTACTTTCACGTTGTCTAAGTTCTTGTACATGCTTTGATGTTCATGCCATGTTGACATGTTACTTACACCTAAATTAAGGCTTAGACCAAAGCCATTATAATGTAAATAAATGCATAGGAAGTTGATGACGTGTCGTCATCACCTTCATTTAAATTTGACTAGACAGGGTCATGTCATACCAAATAAACTTGAACATGTCATCCTTGCCTGTGCATTGTACCGTTGCTTACTTGTGTGCCTTTCCTTGACGGTACCTTACGTTAGCACCTGAGGCCACCGAGGAGACTTACGTGGAGATTTCCGACACCAAGCCCGAGGACCTTGCTGCGTCTGCTTCGACGACCGATTACCCAGGCAAGGGGAAGATTCATACCATTACTTGATACCTTTCTGCCTACCTGCTTAGCTGTAGCCTAGAACGTTTGTTTGATCCTATCCACTTGTTTATGCCATGTTCAAAACCAAACAGCCATGATCCCAACATCCCAGCAAACCATTGTATTGCTAAGTTATCGCTGCTCAGCCACTGCTTAGTATGTGTAGGAAAACTTGCTGCTTACCCAAATTTTTGCTATGGTTTGGGATATCATGTTATTTAAAGAAGTTGGTTGATATTTATTATTATTGATGTTAATTATACTTGACAAAAGATGGGAGACCAGGTTGTTCCCGCCAGGTGTTTTCTTGACGAGCGTGCCTAATCGTGTGTGGGATTCTATTGGGTCCCCTTGTCTTACCTACCTAGCTTCATACAGTTCTAGTGGTGGCTCGAGCTGATTTACTTTTTGCATGTGTGTGTGCTGGTGGTACCCTAGTTGTTTACAAACCACCTTGGGCCAGGAGGACTTGTGCCTTGGCTGGCCCACCTTTGACCGGCGAGGGCCCGGTCCTCACGTGAGGTTTAACCGGTAACCCAAACCCTGTTGATACGGAAGAGGCCGATCTGAGAGCGTGGCCATCTTTTGGATTGGATGTCGACTCCCCGGGGGCCACCCGGAATTGTGCGTTGTTAGTTAGAGGGACTCTGACGTACCGGAGTTTCAGGTGCTTACCTAGCCAAATGGAAACCGAGCGTACATGCGAAGCCTATGATGGGCAGTTGGTACACCCCTGCAGGGTTAAATCTTTTCGAAAAGCCGTGTCCGCGGTTATGGACGACTTGAGACCTACTCCTTGTTCATAGAATAACATCAATTTGAATCTTAATTAAAACTTGCCTACCGTGTGAGTGCCTTGGTTGCTTTTCTTCGTCCAGGGGGACCGAGAGAAGATCCAGGTTGTGTTATGTATGACGTAAGTAGGTGGATAGCAGACTTATGACATGATGTCACGTGCTATTCTTGGATCTTACCTCTACTCTTTAGAACGATAGCCACCATACATGCTAGTGCGGCTGCAACCTTTACCTTTACTTTGTCTTACCGTAGGAAGTCAGTTATCCTGTAATGATATAATCTCACCCCTGTTTTACTTTTGTGCTTTTACTGTTTTTCCTGATCGGCCGCTGCTGTGGAGTACTTTCTTGACCCGAGCTCTGGACGTTACTTCGTGGAGGTGCCCCCGGAGGATGACGATGAGTTCGACCTCGTTCAATAGATTCTACAGTTGGGCTTCGACGATCCGTGGGTGGACTCTTTATGTGCAGCCCTCTCTAGGGCAATGTGGCTTTTGACCGTACTCGGTCGTGTTTGTCTTCCGCTTGTCGCATGATGTACTGTCGGGTCCACGGACCTCTGAGATGATGTAATAATTTATCCAGTGGCGATGTATGCCTTGGACTTTATATTTATGTCTTAGTTAAAGTTCTTGTTCTTATACTTGTTGTTGAGAATCCGGCAGCGACACGAGTGCGAGTGTCGTGAGTCGGTGGCTCTTTATGCGCTACTAACTTGAGTGGGGCGCGAAAGCGACTAACTTGAGTTAGCACCGCATCGGGGGCCTTACATCTTGGTGCGAGGATGTTGAAAAGGGTTATTGGCAATCTTGATAGCACTTTCATTGTCACATAAGATGCGTACCTTCTTATAGGTGAGTGATGGCTTCTCGCCCCTCGTTGGTTACCCAAAGTGGAAGGTTGAGATGTAGACAACAGCAAATTTCCCTCGGTGAAGATACCAAGGTTTGTTTCAAGTAGGACTCCGACAACGACAGGAAGGTGACAACGGCGCCAGCAATTAGGCGGTTGACGTGGACCTGCACACACAACATATAACTTTGCTCCCAATGAGTGCAAAGAGGTTGTCAATCCCTCCGGCCTTGTTGTTTACAAAGGATCAAACGCACGGGATAATAATGATAGCGATAGCAACGGAAAAGTAAATAAAGCAAAAAATAAATAGCGTGTGTAAACAGTGGTGGAAATATGGACCGGGGTCCCATGATGTTCACTAGCGATGTCTCTCTCCCAAAAGACGATAAAATAACCATGCAAGGTAAACAAATTACAACTGGGAAATTGACAGGATTATGTGCGCAAACCAATGCTAACTATGCTACTAAGAAAGGAAGAGGCTCAAAAGCTTGGGCGGTCTGAACACCAAGGACATGATCAGTAGAAGACACTGGCATATTGAGGATGGGCCAGAATGTGTGTTATGCCCCACTCAACACTTGGAGACCCGAGATCATTTGTTCTTTCATTGTAAATTCAGTGCTAGAATATGGACATATCTTCAAATTGATTGGTCTTTGGGGACTAATATGGTGCAGGTAGAAACACAAGCTAGAGAGGCTTTTTAGAAACCTTTCTTCGCTGAGGTTGTTTTCACTGCCTGGTGGAATATATGGATGGTCAGGAATGCCAAATGCTTCAAACATGAGAGGCCATCCTTTGCAAGGTGGAAAATGGGCTTCATCCATGACCTCACCTTTCTTAGTTACAGGATCAACCTAGGTTTAAAGAGGAGCTACTTAGATGGATTGATTTTTTGCCCCCTTGAGGGCTTATTTTTTTGAAGCTTTGTTGTAAATTTTGTAAATATTGCGGGCCTTCAATAAAATGCTGGGGGTGTTATACCCTTCAGTTTTAAAGCTTCAAAAAAAAAAGCTTGGGCGGTACGCTCATATAAGTAGACCGAAATCCATCTGCATCTACCTACTAATCATCCACCTTGAGATATCTATCCAGAACATCTCGCTGGTATTAAGTTGCGAATCCCACCCAAAGTGTAAACTCAAAGCAACAAACAACTGCATTAAAGAACCTTGCGTAAAGTAAACAATCCTTGCACCCGCAAGTACAAGCACCGTTGTTTTCTCCCTTGTGGCAACAATACATCCCCTAGACTCATGTTTATGTCACTCAAGCTAGTCATCATGGGGCATGAACCCATAATCATGCATAACGCTCCCTCTTGGAGTTACTACCTACTACTTGGCCAAAGCAATAAACAACAACGGAGAACATGCAAGAATTACTCAAGAACATAAATATAAAAGAGGAGAATCAAATATATTACTCAAACACAATCTGAACATAGTCTCATAATCCATCAGATCCCAGCAAACTCAGCATAGCAACAACAGAAAGATTACATATGTACCTCGATCATGTAGGGCAGCTCACGAGGTCTAAACCATGAAGAACAAAGAGGGGAGGAGAACATCACATAGTTACTGATCATGGACTCATGGTCCAAGGTGGACTACTCACGGTTCATCCGGGAAGCATCCATGGTGGTGGAGAAGCTCCCGGAGGTGGTTCCTCCCTCCGACAGGGTGTCTGGAAGAGGGCTCATGGTGCTCCCGATCTTGGAAGCGCTGCGGTGGCGGAACAGAGGAGAGATTGCGAAAAATGCTTCTATCCTCGAGGGTTTCGGGACGAGAGAGATATATAGACGAAGGTGGGCATCCAGAGGTGGACCAGGGGCCCCAGGCGCCCCCGTGGCGCGACCTAGGGGGTGGCCGCGCCAGGTGGCCGACTGGGCCACCACGGGCTCCCCTCTGGCCCCACTTTGGCTCTTCCCGAAGCTTCCTGTACGCTGATTTTTCCTATATTTTTTCGGAATTTTTCTGGCACTTTAAGTAATGGGAAATACTGAAATACAAAAACAGCAAAAAACAGGAACTGGCACTGGGGTGCACTGAGTTAATAGGTTAGTCCAAATATGATCAAAAGTGTATGGATGTGCATCAATATGATAGCAATATCACACAAAAGATGCATGGAGCAAGCAGAAATTATAGATACGTTTTGGACGTATCAACATCCCCAAGCTTAATTCCTGCTCGTCCTCGAGTAGGTAAATGATAACAAGCATAATTTCTGTGGTGACATGCTACCAACCATATAAGAACTTTCAAGTAAAAAAATCAAGGCATGTAATTCAATTGAAGTCATAACAGGCAAGAGTCTATATTAGCATTGAACCAAGCAACATATGAACATAAAGGTGCAAGAGCTCTCGTTGTCCGTGACTCCAATGTCTCCAAATGGTGTTTGCGTGCAAGAAAGGGGATAGGGATATACGAGAGAGTAAAACATAGTTTTTATTGTTGAGAACTTAAGCTACTAAAGTTTCACACTTGGTCTTCTTTGGAATCTTATCTTGACTCATCCCAAGACCAGTAGCCAGGTACAAGTCAAAATGATCCACTCCTTTTCGATATTTTGAGCACTCATGCAATGGATGAGCGTAAGCAAGAAAGTTGATACTTAGGATGGCAAAGAGAGAAAAATGATGGAGGAGGAATACAAAAAGGTGTGAAAGGCTCACATCAATGAGGACAATCATAGGCGAGAGAAAGCCAAATGATAGATATGATGTGAGGAGTAGGGATTGCCATGCAACGGATGCACATATGAGCTAAGGTAAGCTCTCCAATGGAACTAGTGGGGGTGCATCCAACTTGCTTGCTCAAGAAGACCTAGAGCTCATTTGAGGAGGCTCATCATTGGAATATACAAGCCAAGTTCTATAGTGTGAAGGTCCCCACATAGCTATATGCATGAATGATAATCTCTATGGAGTACAAGATATAAGATGGAGTATGAGTGTGGATCTCTCAAAAGGAATAGTAGTGTGCCCCTTTCTCTCTTTTTATTTCTTTTTATCTTTTTTCTATTTTTTTGTATTTTTTGGTGGCCTCAATGGCTCTTTCTATTTAACTCTCATTTGTCCTCTTTGGGATCTTTTTATTTTGTCCTCTTTGGGATCTTTTCCTCACTTTAGGGGAAACACTCTATATATTACAAGAAGTATAGAAGATCTTTCACACTTTACAAAAGTACTCAACATAAAGAAAATGAAACTATAATGAAGTATGCAAATGTATGCCTCTGCCAGTGTAGCAGGATATGCAATGATACTAGCGCGTCATGTAGCAATGATTAGGGAAAGGCCCAACTAGCATGCGGCTCATCGATCAAGAAAAAGCATGTATGACATAAAGATCAAGTCATGAGAAGGTGGATGTTGCATGGAAATGTATCTCAGAAAGGCTATGGAAATGCCTTGATAGGTAGGTATGGTGGCTGTTTTGAGGAAGGATATAATGAGGCTTATGATGACAGAGCGTATCGTGCCAAGGATTTGGATGCACCGGCGAAGTATGAGCCAATTCTCGAGGTGAGAAAGGGCAATGCACGGCACCGAAGAGGCTAGAAAAATATGGCTAGGTGGAAGTGTCAACTTTCGAATACTCACATTTGTCTGAAGAACTCATGCACTTATTATCGGTAACTCTCAATATAATTAGGAGGTTCACAAAGAGACAAGTACCCCGAGGAGGAGTGTGTGGGGGTTTGGTTATCCTTGCACATCCTCGACTCATGGTACGTGAGTGTACTCTAATATTCGATCCCTCCAAAGATTAGTGATCCATCTAGTAGCTAAAGTTCTCAACTAATTTTGTAGGTTTTTCGAAAATAAACACGGATTGCCCAAAATACGACATCTATCACTAATAGGCTAAAGCTCTTGACACCAAAAGTTCAAACATTACTCATGGCAATACCTCAAAACTATTGCAAGTTACTACTACAATTGAATGGCAACCTCAATTACCTACTTCAAGTCAAGACACACAACTCAGTGCAACAGGAAAACTCTCTAAACAAGATAATGATAACTCAAGAGAGTTCCAGCAACAAACTAAACAAAAGCTCTTGAAAAGATAAGCATGAAAACTAAGAGCTAAACATGACAGCAGCTACGAAAAAGATAAAGAACACACACAGCAAAGATAAGCATGAAAATCCTATGTTGTGTTCCAGGGTGAAGTGGAGCGTGTTTCTCTCCCACACAAAGAAAGCTGGGTTCTAACTTGTTATGAACAACAAGCAAAGCTAAAGAACACTAAAAAGGAAATAAAGAGCAAGACGCTCCAAGCATAGCACATAACGCATGAAGTGATAAAAATATAGTGGAACGAAAGACGAACTGATAATTGTTGATGGAGAAGGGGATGCATGGGGGCATCCCCAAGCTTAGATGCTTGAGTCTTCTTGAATATTTCTTGGGGGTGCACGGGGGCATCCCAAACCTTGAGCGTTTGACCATCCCGAATCTTCTTTTATCATCTTCCCTCGCACACTTGAAAACTCCCTTCATACATAACTCATCATAATCTGATTAGCGAGGTTAGTACCCACAATAAAATAATTTTTCTCTACTGTAAATAAGGATATTCTTGAAGATCTACTGTTTCTCAAGATTGCCAAAAAGTTTTTGCGAAGAAAAAGCAAGCTTAAGGTTTGCAAAACGAAGAAGAGAAAAAACAGGACAGAATTTGTGAAAAACAGACCGGCAAGTAGTAAATAAATTTTTTGGGGCACTTCTGCAACTCAAATAAAAAAAACTCAGAACAGACGCTCAAAAGCCAATTATATAGAGCACGCTTTCAAAAAAATTCAGATAAAAAAGATGATCTGGTGATTTTATTCGAATTTTTCTTTCCAAGGACAGAAACTGTTTTCTGGATAGCACGTCACAACTTTTGAACTTTCTTGCAATCGGAGGCTAAACTTGGCACAAAGCTGAAAAGTAAAGATACAATGATGTTGGTACTTTAGTAACAAACATCAAGACACAAAAAAAGAAAAATAAACCTAATTCGTTGTGGCCTGCCTCCCAAAAGTGCTTTCTTTTATGCCTTTAAGCTAGGCATGATGATTTTAAAAGATGCTCTCATAGGAATAAGGATTTGAAGCAAAAGAAAGCATCAAGAAGCAAATATGAAACACATTTAAGCCTAACCCACTTCCTATGCATTTGCATCTTGTAAGAAAATAAATTGAAGAAGCACGAAGAGACAAGCATAGGAAGGTGGGACAAGAACAACTTCAATACATTCAACATAAAGAGAGGAGTTTTAGTAATATGGAAGTTTGTACAACCAAACTTCCCTCTCTCAAAATAATTTTCAGTAGTATCATGAACAACATCAAGAATATAACTATCATATAAATCATGTTGTTCATGACCTACAAGCACACATGTATAGTTTTCAACACGGTCTTTAGGATTATAAGATAAATGTAACCCATCACATTGAGCCTTGATAAGAGCACAATTCTCCGGAATATGAGTTGGAGATTTCAAAAGGATAATAGGACAATAAAGTGTGGGTGCAATAGCAAAAATTTCATGCTTAACATGAGGAACTATAGCAAGTTCATCTTCGTAAGCATCATCCATAGTGGCATCACGGCCATAAGCATAGAAGGCATCAACTTCATCAAAAATGGATATTTCAAAAGAATCCATGGGATGATAACACTCATATAAGGTAAGAGTCAAAGAGTTACTCTCATTAGAAGGTAGACATGGATGGCTCCATTATTCCTCCTTTTGTTCGTCACTCTCCTCTTGTTTTTCATCCAAGGAGATTTCAGGTTCAGCAATTTCTTCTTCCATAGAGTTTTGCAAATCATTAGTCTCTTTCTTTGGGGGAGAGATTCTCTCAAGATGATCAGTAATATAATAATTTCCATCGTAATTTTCCAAAAAATAGTTAAGTATAGCAGGACTCTCGGATTTGTAAGGGGCATCATCAATATTTTTAAGAAGAGAAGTAATTTCATAGGCACCCTTATAAGCAACAAATTTTTCTATTTGCTCTGCATCATCAAAATCATAATTTCTCTTAGCATAAGAAGCTAAGGTTTCATCATCATTGTACTCACATTGGAAAGCAAGGTGTTTGTGCCTTATAAAGCAACAAGATTCATCCCTGCAGAAAGATATATTATATATTGAGCACAAGTTTCTAGCATAGTCATACAACTGGTGTATTTGTTTCCATAAGTGTATCCCCTTTTGAGACAAGCGGTGTTCCTTGTACCACTTTTGTTGATCCTCGGTGAATCCTCCATGCCAATAATATCTGGTTTCAAAGAAGTCAGACATTGATTGACAAGTAAGGAAGTAGACATACTATTTTTTTGGATTTTGATAAAGGACACAAAGATAAAAACTGAAAGGTAAACTAACAAGACTAAAAAGCAAAGATAAAAGATAGTGTGCAACTCCCCTATCTTGAAGAGTGGAGTCCCCGGCAATGGCGCTAGAAATTTGCTTTGATGGATTCTCGCCCCTCGTTGGTTACCCAAAGTGGAAGGTTGAGATGTAGACAACAGCAAATTTCCCTCGGTGAAGATACCAAGGTTTGTCTCCAGTAGGACTCCGACAACGACAGGAAGGTGACAACGGCGCCAACAATTAGGCGGTTGACGTGGACCTGCACACACAACAGATAACTTTGCTCCCAACGAGTACAGAGAGGTTCTCAATCCCTCCGGCCTTGTTGTTTACGAAGGATCAAACACACGAGATAATAATGATACCGATAGCAACGGAAAATGAAATAAAGCAGAAAATAAATAGCGGGTGTAAACAGTGGTGGAAATATGGACCGGGGTCCCATGATGTTCACTAGTGATGTATCTCTCCCAAAAGACGATAAAATAGCCATGCGAGGTAAACAAATTACAGCTGGGAAATTGACAAGATTATGTGCGCAAACGAATGCTATCTATGTTACTAAGAAAGGAAGAGGCTCAAAAGCTTGGGTGGTACGCCAAGACAAGTAGACCGAAATCCATCTGCATCTACCTACTAATCATCCACCTTGAGATATCTATCCAGAACATCTCGCTGGTATTAAGTTTCGAATCCCACCCAAAGTGTAAACTCAAAGCAACAGACAACTGCATTAAAGAACTTTGCGTAAAGTAAACAATCCTTGCACCCCGCAAGTACAAGCACCGTTGTTTTCTCTCTTGTGGTAACAACACATCCCCTAGACTCATGTTTCTGTCACTCAAGCTAGTCATCAGGGGGCATGAACCCACAATCATGCATAACGCTCCCTCTTGGAGTTACTACTTACTACTTGGCCAAAGCAGTAAAAACAACGGAGAACATGCAAGAATTACTCAAGAACATAAATATAAAAGAGGAGAATCAAATATATTACTCAAACACAATCTGAACATAGTCTCATAATCCATCAGATCCCAGCAAACTCAACATAGCAACAGCAGAAAGATTACATATGTGCCTTGATCATGTAGGGTATCTCACGAGGTCTAAACCATGAAGAACAAAGAGGGGAGGAGAACATCACATAGCTACTGATCATGGAACCATGGTCCAAGGTGGACTACTCACGGTTCATCCGGGAAGCATCCATGGTGGTGGAGAAGCTCCCGGAGGTGGTTCCTCCCTCCGGCAGGGTGCCGGGAAGAGGGCTCCTGGTGCTCCCGATCTTGGAAGCGCCGCAGCGGCGGAACAGAGGAGAGATCGAGAAAAAGGGTTCTGTCCTCGAGAGTTTCGGGACGAGAGAGATATATAGGCAAAGGGGGGCAGCCAGAGGTGGACCAGGGGCCCCAGGCGCACCCCTGGCGCGGCCTAGGGGGTGGCCGCGCCAGGTGGCCGCCTAGGCCACCCCGGGCTCCCCTCTGGCCCCACTTTGGCTCTTCCCGAAGCTTCTTGTACGCTGATTTTTCCTATATTTTTCCCAGAATTTTTCTGGCACTTTAAGTAAAGGGAAAACCTGAAATACAAAAACAGCAGAAAACAAGAACTGGCACTGGGGTGCACTGAATTAATAGGTTAGTCCAAATATGATCAAAGGTGTATGTAAGTGCATCAATATCATAGCAATATCACACAAAAGATGCATGGAGCAAGCAGAAATTATAGATACGTTTTGGACGTATAAGTGAGTCCATAATCCTTCAAAGTTTGCCTCATCCATAGGATTTGAGTAGCACAACTTGCGGCGGCCACATACTCGGCTTCGGCGGTGGAGAGGGAGACACAATTTTTCTTCTTGGAGTGCCAACTTACCAATGAGCGCCCAAGAAATTGGCATGAACTAGAGGTTGACTTCCGATCCACCTTGTCTCCTGCCCAATCCACATCGGTGTAGCCCAAGAGATCAAACTTGGCTTCCTTGGGGTACCAAAGGCCCAACAAAGGAGTATGAACAAGGTATCTAAGAATGCGCTTAACCGTCAAATGATGACTCTCCATAGGAGAGGCTTGATATCTTGCACACATTACTACACTAAGCATAATATCCGGTCTAGATGCACAAAGGTAAAGCAATGACCCTATCATAGAACGATAAAGAGTAGCATCAAACGGAATACCGGAAAGGTCTTGATCTAGATATCCCTTGGTTGGCATGGGTGTCTTCTATGGCTTGTCATCCTTCATACCAAACTTCACGAGCATGTATTGAATGTACTTTGTTTGGGAGATGAAGGTTCCTTCGGCAAACTGCTCGATTTGAAATCCAAGGAAATACTTCAAGCTCCCCATCATGGACATCTCAAAGTTCTTGGTCATAGTTTCTGAGAACCACTTGCATAAAGATGGATTAGGAGAACCAAATATTATGTCATCTACATAGATTTGGCATATGAGAAACTCGCCATTGGTTCTCTTGGTAAAAAGAGTGGCATCAATGACACCCCTCACAAATCCTTCCTCGAGTAAAAAACTTCCTAAGATGGTCATACCAAGCTCGAGGGGCTTGCTTAAGACCATATAATGCCTTATGAAGTTTGTACACGTGGTCCTTGTGATGAGGGTCATAAAAGCCGGGTGGTTGTGCTACATATACATCCTCTTGTAGCGGACTGTTAAGAAAAGCACTTTTCACATCCATTTGAAATAATGGAAATCCATTGAATGCGGCATAAGCAACAAGCATGCATATAGATTCAAGACGGGCAACGGGCGCAAAGGTCCCATCTCCAAGCCTTCAACTTGGGAGTACCCTTGAGCCACTAGCCTTGCCTTGTTTCGAATGATATTACCATATTCATCTTGCTTGTTCTTGAAGATCCACTTGGTTCCAATGATGTTATGATCTTGACCGGAAGGCCACGAGAGACCACACCTTATTCCGGGGGAAACTAGTGAGCTCATATTGCATTACAATGAGCCAATCTGCATCCTCAAGGGCATGTTCAACCCTAAGTGGTTCAATGCTAGACACAAACGAGAAGTGAGCGCAAAAATTCATAAGTTGACGACGAGTAACTATACCTTGCCCCAATCCCGTGAGGATTTTATCAACATGTCGGGACCCGGGGTTAGCGTATGTAATTCCAGTCACGATACAACCACATGGAGAGCCGAGAACCGTACCCACTTGTCTAAGCAGACAAGGCCAAGCACAGAACATTCTCGGTAAGCATCGAACGTGAGGGGCATCCCATTCAGGCCGGATGATCAACTGAGATGGGTCCTCAACGTCCACTCACAAGTCTAAATGCTTATGGGTGGTGAATCCCATACTCATAGACAAGTCGCCTCAACCATGTTATCGATTGGATCCTAACTCTTACATAGACTTACTCCAGCCCGATCACTTAGTCGGGGTCTAGGGCGGGCTCAATCATACAACAAAGTGTGCACGTGACAGAGTCACGAACAATCGCATCGCGATGCCCCAAGCTGCGCACATCTAAGGGCCACTTGGTGTATAAAAGACCGCCAGCCAGATCACAACTAAGGTCTCGAAAACCCATACTAAGACATGCATGTTATACACATACACGCAGCACACATGCCTAGTATGAACAGCAGGTATCATCACATAACTCTACAAAGTACTCTTTATTGATATACACCTAGAGCATACAAAGATCACATGTCTATGATCAACATTACATCATACAACGGAAGCAAATTAGGTCTGAGTACAGACAAGTTTAACAAATGGCTTAGAGAAGCCTTGTACAACAAACATGCCCTTCCACGAGAGACCAGACTGCTATGTGGGATTATACTACCAAGGTCAACGTCAAGCTTCACGAAGATGACTCCATCGGGGTCCGGGTTCTCAGCTAAAACATAGAATAAGCAAACATGAGTACAAAATCGTACTCAGCAAGACTTACATCAGAACTACACTACTCATGCTCAAGTATCAAGGTAAAGGAGGTGGGGTTCAACATGCGGAAGTGCCAGCTTTGACTTGGCTATTCCTGTACTACGAGTACCAGACTTGAGGTAAGAAGCGTACACGAGTCCACTACATCTCCAAACAATACACCACTATGGTTACTTCCTCGACTTCCCCACGAGGAGGCACACCATAGCACTCACACTTATCTTGCGAGTTTTATAAGTATCCATTCAAGTTATCTATGATCAAGTAGAGGCTTCCAAGTAGTCCATAACCGCGGACACGGCTATTCGAATAGTTCATTTACCCTGCAGGGGTGTACATATTCACGCGCGTGTCATCACTTATCGCCTCGTTCTTGGAATCCTTCAAGCGGATGTCGGACGTGGATGAAACCAAGGCACTAACCTCACATCACCTTCTCTAATCCAGGAGTCGACTACCTGAGTTTGGCACTGCTCGAGAGTCCGGCCGGTTCCACGAAACGGACTCAGATAATGTAAGGGACCAAGACGCCACCTCTGCCAGATGGTTTTACTGCCTCACAAGTCCACCACATATCTAGGATGATGCAACCTTTCTTCATTCTTTTTCTATGCACATGCCAAATGGAAAACCCGAATCTATTGTGACTCCTGGACCGGATCGGTATGTAAAGAGGCCAAACGGGGCTCCCATAAAACCCTACATGTGGTCATACTCTTTGTATTGGATCACAAAACAGGAACTCGGGGCCTAAGGTAGTGTTCAACGAGACAACCCACTGTGTACTCCTACACAGCCTCTCATCGTTCACCTTTGCTTAGGGTGGATTCACCAACACGTTTCACTTTCATCAACACCACTGTGTTCATTCCATCCCGACTCACAATCAAAACATCCTCATTGTATCACTAAGCAGCAAAAGCAGTAACAGTTGCAGGGGCTTCATGATATCATACAACTCCTATGTCAGCTAGGATTGTGGTCTGCTTAATACTGTGGCAAAATGATAGGTCATGCATCGGAATGGGTTCAACTATGCGAAAGAACGTGTCTCGGTGATCTCCTAAACATGCATAAGCGAGACTTGAGAGGGAAATAGGATTTTATAGACATGATCAATGGGGTTTGCTTGCCTTGCTGACGAGGTTCGATAACGGGGTCTTCAACGAAGGGGGTGGCCTCCGGTTCCAGTTGCACGTCTATCGAGCAAACAATCAAACAATGGTATAAAATTATTTGCAATGCATCAAACACATCATCAATATTGAAATGGTGATGTTCTTGGTCACAAAGTGTGTACAATTCCATTTAAAAGAAGTCACATGCAAAGTCATTTGCAAACGTGCCTCAAATTTGAATTTGAATTAAAGCCATATGGATGTTTTGCACTGTTCACCCAATTTTAATTGGTCAAACATGAAAACAGATCCCATATTCATAATCCTTGGATTTTTCTGATATTTTTAGACATATTATTTGTTATATTTGGAGTTCATATGAATTAGTTATGAATTTCCCAAGTTTAACTCATTTTCTGGATTTTTCTCTGTTTTAAATAATTCTTTTAAAAACTGGAAATTTGATTTAATGCGTCATGCTGACCTCAGCATGACGTGTGGGGGCTCCTGACCTGTGGGTCCCTTCTGTCAGCCTCAGGGGTTAATCTCCCGGTTTGAATTAGCTTATCAGAGGGGTTTAGGGGGGGGGCTGGCCCACATGTCATGGACTTAGGGGGAGGGTTAAGCTGTGGATTAGGTTAGGTTAATGGCGCCGTCGCCGGAGTGTGGCCGGAGTTTCGCCGGAGTTGCAAAATGGGCTCGGCTTGGGGTTTGGCTGGCACGGTTGTGCTCCTCGTGGGCTCCTGCACGCAACCATGCCATCGGGGTGCCACGGAAGGGCTCTGGAGCACGTCGGCGACGTCCGAGGCGACGGCCGAAGCACTGCGATGACGACCTCGACGAACCCGTGCGTGGAAAAGAGCGGGGAAAGGGGGAAAAGGACCGCGAGGCTCACCAGAGCTTGAAGGTGAACGTTGCGAGACCGGAGAGAGGCTGGACGTTGGGGAATTCCTCGCCGGAGTCCTCTGCGCCCGGCGGCGAGACCTTGAAGCTTGCGTCGTCTCCGGTGGGGATTGAGTTCGATTCGTCGGCCTGCTAGACGAAGTCGACGGCGATGGACCTCGTGGACACTACGGCTTGAGCTCGGGATGACAGGGGGCACGCCTGCGCACGGTGGCGCTCTGCGGCGCCGCTCGGTTGTCGACGTGCACGGCGAGAGAGGGCGAGGGAGAGGCGCGCTGGAGGGGGAAATGGAGCGGAAGGCTCCCAGACGCCTCCAGGTGCGAAGAGATGGCCTCGGGAAGCTGCTGCGTGGCCGCGGCTCGTCGGCGGTGTCGGTGGAGTGCTGCATGCATTCCATCGAGCACCTTCGGGGCGCGGGGAGGAAGAGACAAGCGGGAGGGGGGGGAGGTGGGTTTCCTAATTCTTCTCTGTTTAAATTTTCTGCCCTTTTGTTTTGCCCTGGTAAAAATACCAAAGCATTTTATAAAAATGCCCAATTACTTTTATAAATACTAGGTGACCAGTAGCTAGTCACATATGGAATTTGGGCATTTTTGAAATTCAACATATTTTGAATTTCAATTCAAATAGGGTTATTTAATTTCCAAAGCCACTGTTTGAATATTAGAAAAATCCATGTGCATGGGATTGATCCCAAATCATTTTTAAAATGATCAGCAACATTTCTAGGAATTTTCCAATCATTCAAAAGATTTTTGGAAAAATATTTTTATCTGGCCATTTCATTTAAAATTTCTAGGGCTTTTCTTTCCCCATTTTGAATTTCCTTTTGAAATTTTTATGATGCAAAGGGGCAAGCAAACCCTAGCACTTACCCTAGTTGGGGTTCTGACACAACATCAACCCGTCTAGCCACCAATGGCATGGTAGAAGTTGGAGTTTCAATAGGCTCCACCCATTCGGGTTCATGATATACATTTGGTTCATCATCAAGGGTGGATCCATCTTCAATAACATCATTTTCTCCAAAGCAAATGCGGTCAAGACGATCTCGTGGATCAACCGCATCATCAACTTGTGGTTGAGCAACCACATCGGATTGTGGAGGGTATTGTTCTTGTTCTTGGATAATGGGCTCTTCTAGAACAATTGGATCTTGAGTGGTAGAAGGAGGTGCTTGCGGTGGTGGAACACTTGGCCCATCATGCACCTCATCCTCTCTAGGAACTTGAGAAATGGGCACAAGATATCCAATGCCCATAGCCAAAATGTCTTGAGAGGAATCTTCATTATTACCTACATCACTTAGATCAACTTGCTCCCCATGGGAGCCATTAAATTCATCAAACTCCACGTCAGAAGTTTCCACAACACATCTGGTGGATTTTTTGTAGACCCTATAGGCGTGAGAGTTTGAGGCATACCCAACAAATATACCCTCAATTGTTTTGGATTGAAAGTTAGATAACCGGTCTTTCTCATTGAGAAAGAAACACTTACAACCGAATACTCGGAAGTATTTGACGTTTTTCTTGTGACCAATTAGAAGGTCATATGGGGTCTTCATCAAGATCTTGCGAAGGAAGAGCCGGTTTGATGCATGACATGCGGTGTTGATGGCTTCGGCCCAAAAGCTATATGGTGACTTGTACTCATCCAACATGGACCGAGCCATCTCCACAAGAGTGCAGTTCTTCCTCTCGGCTACACCATTTTGTTGAGGGGTGTATGGCGCGGAATCTTGATTCTCAATCCCCTCATCACTCAATAATTCTTCCAAGGTGTAGTTCTTGAATTCGGTGCCATTGTCACTTTGTATTGCCAAGATAGCCATGTTGTATTTCCTTTGGGCTTGCTTGGCAAAATCAATGAAGGTGGCCTTCGTCTCGTCCTTGGACTTGAGGAAGAACACCCACGTGTATCTTGAATAATCATCAAAAATGACAAGACCATATTTCTTCCCACCAAGACTATGCCATGATGGAGGCCCGAAGAGATCCACATGAAGGAGCTCCAAAGGCCTTGAAGTTGACACAATATTCTTGGGGGTATGCTTTGCTTGATGTTGCTTCCCGGCTATGCGTGCACTACACACATGATCTTTCTCAAAAGACACATTTGTTAGTCCAAGGATGTGTTCACCCTTTAGGATATCTTATAGATTTCTCATGCCAACATGGGCTAGCCGGCGATGCCATAGCCACCCCTTGTCGGCCTTGGCCATTAGACAAGTTTCATGGTAAGTACTCTCTTTCGAGAAATCAACCGTGTAAAGGTTGCCATCCAACTCTCCAACAAAGGCCACTTCAAGAGTATCTCTCCTAAAGACTTTCACACTTGTTAGACCAAATAGTGTATCATAACCAACGGAAGCTAATTAACGAACAAAAAGCAAATTGTATTGAAGGGATTGGACAAGCATGACATTTGCAAGAGACATGTCATTTGTAATAGCCACCTTGCCCAACCCAAGTACCTTTCCCTTGGAACCACCACCAAAGACAATGCTCATATATGGTTGAATAGCATCCATGAAGTCCTTGAGCAAACGACTTTCTCCGGTCATATGATTGGTGCATCCACTATCAATCACCCATTTGACTCCACTGGAGAGAGCATCGTACACATAGATTTAGGCTTTGGTTAGAGGTGCCCATTTTGCAATGGAACCTCTAAGGTTAGTAACAAGGGTCTTCGGAACCCAAATAGCATAGGAATGAAAAGCATTACGGGGCCCAATGAATTTGGCAAAACACCTCTCCATCCTTTGCCTTACGGAGCACATAGGATGGAGGCATCTTCTTCTTCTTCTTGTTGGGAATGGACTTGCCCCTAGTGGCCTTCCCATTCCCAACATCAACCTCATCAACCTTTTTCTTACCTTTGTCCTTGTGCCCTTCATGAACAAAGATCAGCTTTTGAGGTGTTGATCCCTTGCTAAGGGTGACATCCTTTGTCACACTCGTACTTGGATCAAACCCAAGTCCCTCCTTAGCAAAGGACTCCTTGTGATGACTTAGTACATCATTTAGGTTTTTCTCGCCTTGGGCACAAGTCAAGAGGCACTTCTTTAGTTGAGCATGAAGAGCTAAGTTCTCCTCAATGAGAGATGCTTGATCAAGAGTAGAGTTAGTAGCACAAGCATCAACATGTACAATAGTGGGAGGAGACATCTTAGTAAGTGTTTTTATGTGGACAAGTTTGTGAGCCTCAAGATTCTTCTTAAGGGTGGTGAGTTCATCATCTTTTGTCTTGAGAGACAAGGTGAGTACCTCAACATCCTTAGAAAGGGAGGTGTTTAGCTCAACAAGCCTGCTCATATCATTAGCAAGTTCCTTACAAATTTCATTAGCCTTTTTCATGGAGGCAACATGCTTGTCATTTAAGTCATTTGATGTGTGGACAAATTTGCACAAGTTATCATTTCGAGCCTCCTCAAAGTGAATCTTTCGCTTAAGGAGAGTATAGTTCTCCTTTTCTTCGGTGAGGAGGATTTTAAGATCCTTAATGGTTGTGGAGTGCTTACCCACCACATCCATAAGTAATTGAAACATTTTGAGCTTGTTGCCGTTGAGAGAGCTCATCATTTTGTTCACTTTAGCAAACAACAAATCTTCACAAGTGGCATGTGCATCATCACTTTCCGCATCATGAAATTCATCTTGAGGTTCGGAAGAGAACATGAAGGACTCATCAATAGGAGTTACCTTGATCTTGGCCGAGGAGGAGGGAGTGTCATCATCAACCAACTTGGCCATGAGACACTTGTGTGCATTGTCGGTGTAGTCACTCATGTAGTTGTAGTTTACAACTTCAACTTCCTTGTTGAGGAGCTTCAAGGTCTTTTGTGTGTCTTGAGAAACTCCTGCCACACCACCAACATCCTCGGGATTGGACCCTTCTAGAGCCAACAATGCTTTCTTCTTGAACTTGTTGTTGAGATGGTTTGGGAGCTTCTTGGCAACTTCCTGATACGTCCCAAACGTATCTATAATTTTTGCTTGCTCCATGCATGATTTGTGTGACTTTGCCATGTTTTACTTGAACTTTCATACACTTTTGATCATATTTGGACTAACCTATTAACTCAGTACACCCAGTTGCTAGTTCCTGTTTTATCCTGTTTTTGTATTTCAGGTTTTTCCAATAATTAAAGTGCCCAATAAATCCCGAAAAAATTATATAAAAAATCAGCGCTCCGGAAGCTTCCGAAATAACCAAGACATGGCAGGAGGGCCACCACCAGGGGCCCAGGAGGGTGTCCGGTGCGGGTCCCCCCTAGGCCGCGCCACCTGCCCTCCTGGCTGCCATGTGGCCCCCCTGGCCCCCTCCTTTGGCCTATATTTAGCCCCCGCGGAGGAAATCCCTAATATCAAAGTACTTTTTCCAGAAGCAATTCCGATCTCCGCCGCCATCGCCGACAAGCTTCGGGGGACCAGAATTCCTTTGCCGGCACCCTGCCGGGACGGGGAAGTGCCCCCGGATTCATATCCATCGACGTTGATTCCTCCCTCCATGATGCGAGAGTAGTTCTCCCTCGGGGCTAAGGTTTTTACCAGTAGCTATGTGGTCAATTCTCTCTCCCATGATGTGATCTCCTTGTGATCATAGGCTATGTTAATCTAGGGTGATCCCATGATGTTTCCCCTTCCTCTATGTATTGGATTGATGTACTCACTTGATCTTATCTAGTATAATCCCCGAGACCATGGTGACAGTGGTCTATTGGACATGGGTTAGAAGAATATTTTCATGAGTGATTTCCTCTTTTGTGTGTTGATTGAAGATTGAGAGTCTCTTGGTGCTTGTCTTTGACTATCCTTGAGATATGTTGTGGTGATTGTAGTACTCTCTTTGGATGGCCGCGGTGACATTGGGAAATCCATATATTGAGAACTACGAACTCTGAGGTGTGCTTTTGTAGCCCTACATAATTCTCGTCCACTCTTCACCACAAAGGAATGACCTCCGAGTGCATCTCCATTGCATGTTTTATGGGAAATATCATGTGATTAGACTATGTTAATGTTGTTGGGAGTTGCCACTAGTGAAAGTATGAAGCCTAGACCTTGTTTCCACCATTGTTACACCGTTTGTGCTCACTTTTGTTACATGTTTGCTTGCTGCACTTTTTTATTACAGATTTATATTACCTTGCTTTGCCACACATATCACCATATTTTACCATCTCTTCGCCGAACTAGTGCACCTATACAATTCATAGTTGTATTAGGTGTGTTGGGGACACAAGAGACTTCTTGTATCTTAATTGCAGGTTGCTTGAGAGAGACCATCTTCAACCTCTACTTCCCTGAGTTCGATAAACCTTAGGTCATCCACTTGAGGGAAATTGCCTGATGTCCTACAAACCTCTGCGCTTGGAGGCCCAACATAGTCTACAAGAATAGAAGCATGCGTAGACATCACTTCCTTCCGAGGAAATCAAGGCTTGTCCTCTCTCTTCTCATACGAACAATCATCCGCAAAGTGTCCCGGTCTCTCACAGTTGAAGCAGTTTCTTGTCTTCTTCTTTTGGAATCTTCCCTTGAAGTCCCCTTTGGTGAACCTCTTAACAAAGAGAGCCATATCATCATATGAGGGAGTATCATTGGAGTTATCATCATCTTCATACTCATCTTCATCCTCATCATCATCAAACTCCTCGAGCCTAGCCTTGAGTGCAAGGTTTGAGGATGGACCACCATATGTCGCAAGTAGTCTTTTGGACTCCTTTAGGTGCTCTTCATATTGCAAGAAGGTGAAAATCACATCATCCGTTGTCATCTTAAATAACTAGGGCATACGCCTCAATTCCCACACCATTTGATGTGAGTATACCATGAGAGCATTCAACATCTTGTCCACAAGGTAACGGTTGGTGATTTGATATCCATCCAAGGATTTCTCACATGTGAAGGATTGGACATGAGCGGAGAGAACTTTGAGTCGCATATGAAGTTGTTGGGGGCGTCTCCTCTTTCTTCATGTGAAGGTTGTGCAATGCATTCTTGGCGGTCTCATATCTTGTCATTTGAAGTTAACCGGTGCCGGACTTGGCAATAAGGAGAGTATCCCACATTTACTTGGCATTGGTGATATGAAGAAATGGTGCACGTGTCAACTCATCCATTCCTGTTTTCAAGAACCCAATAGCCGCAAGGTTGAGGTGTTTATCAAACACTTCACTTGGTGTAAGGTTGTTTGGATCAACGGGATAGTAGCCTTTCCCAGAGTCGATGAAGTTCCACATGGTTGCACACACGAACCTAAGATAATCTGCCACAAGACTTTTCCAATCCAAAAAGTTAGTGTTCTCGGTTAGTATCGGCGGATTGCCATTGAAATTATACTTAGGTTCCACAAGTTTAGGAGCAGGATATTCCCATTGGTAGGGACCACCTCCTTGCAAGGGAGCTTCGGAACCGGGGTACACAAAGGTCGCTTGTGGGGACCTTGGGGCCGCACCACTTGATGTTTGTGACTCCAATGCCGGAGCCTTCATCCTTGAAAAGGAGGCTTCTATTTCCTTTCTTTGATTTTCTAAAGCCTTTTGCAAAGCTTTTTCCATATCACCGGAGGTGAACAACTTAGGATCCTCAATATCATAGTTAACATTCCCCGTGGAAGGAGGCACCGCAACTCGTGCAGAGGCTCTTCCTTAGGCAGCCAATCTCTCGGCTTCCGAACGAGCGGCATCCGCAGCAATTGCGACCTCCTCCACATCGGCACCCGAACTTTAGGGAATGTCGTCCTTGGTCATCTCGCTCTAGGGAGGTTAAGTGTAACAACCCAGATTTTACAAAAATTAAAAATTTTGTTTTCGGTGTGAATTGTTTAATTGTCTGATTTGTTTGCGGTGTTTGCATCCCCGATTTATTGGTCGGCGACTATTTCCCCCCCTCTTATCTCGTACCGGACGGAGACCGACCCTTGCCACCCTAACACTCGACCTTGCAACACCGGGTTTCACCCGATCACCATCGCGAAACCTGCACGAGACCAGCCGCAGCCAACGGAACGAAAAAACCCCGTTTAATAACTAAGCGGGATATTTTTATAGCGTGCCGGAAAGTGTTCTCGGAATGGTTCCCACGCGAGGTGAACGCCACCGGCTCGACGCGCTGATCGCGCAGTTCGAAGTTTTACCCGAATCGGGGGTCCTGCGGACCCCCGGCGGTCAGAAACGTTAACACCGCGCGTGAGAGAGAAAAACCGGGGATGTTTTTGCAAACTGCCAACACCTGGGCTCTATAAAGACCACCACTCTCCCACCTCTTTCTAGGGTTCCCCTAGCAAAAATTACAGTCACCCCCTCCACTTTGCCCCAATCTTCCCAAAATATCCCCATTTTCGTCCAACCCTAGCTCCAGTTGCTCCCGGCCGTCCGATCGGGCGATCGAAGGGCTACGGGCGCGCCACGTCAGCCCAGCCAACCACCTCCTTCCTCTCTCTCCTCCCGAGCACCGCCAGCCCATGGGCTCACGCCGCCACCGCGCGCCTCCAACTCCGGCCGCCGGCCACCTCTCCTCCCACACCCTTCCTCCTTTCCCTCTCCTCTCCTCTCCCTCTCCTCACCCCGCTCTCTCTCTGTTGCAGGGCGTCGTCGGAGCCGAAGCAAGATCGCCGCCGCGCCATGGGTGAGTTCGAGCCCGAGCTCGGCCCCGCGCCCCACGACCGCCGCCGGCCGTCGCACTGACCGGATCCGGCCGGATCCCGGCCACCGCGTCCCGCCGGTGTCCTCCGCCGCTTGCCTCGCCACCTCGGGCTGCCCTGCGCCGCCACGGGCGTTCGTCGCAGCCGCCTCCAGTTCCTGCTCGGGAACGAGCCGGCCAGGCCGCCAGCCGCGAGTGGGCCGGCCTCGCGGCCCAACCCAGCCAGTCCGCAGCCCAGCCGCCAGCCCACGCGCCAACGCGGCCTCTTGGGCCGCAGCCCACGAAGGTCCTTTTTTTTCTCTAGGCATCTCGAAATTTCTGCTAAGTGTTTTATATTACTGCTGCTGATGCTGTTTTGCGATGAAGTTTGCGAGTAAACCGTAGCTCGGATCGCGCTGCGCCCAAAAGGAATTTTGTTTAGAATTGTGTGTACTTCAATCCATCTTTTGTGAGCATTTTGATTTGAGGCCATCTTGATTTTGTTAATCACTGTTGAAGTGGGCATCAGACTGTTAACTTCTATTATTTTCTGTCAAGTGCTGCTGTTATTATTTTATTGCAAGTTTGCATGATGATTGTGACACATCCATGAGGCCTATTGCATTGATTCTTTTTGCATACTTTAAGAATCATGTCTACTTTCATTATATGTATTGCATTGACATGTTAGCATTCCTGGTCATAGTTATATTTCACCTCCAAGTTGCTATGCCACTGTTTTTGACAACCACCTCTGTTTTTCTCTAAGTCTGTAACTTTCCGATGCCATGTTGCATGCTTAATATCTTTTGATTTGTTATGTCTATGACCTTCATTCTTGTTTGTACCTGATCACCATCATGTCTACTCCATGCTCATATATTTCTATGTCATGTTTCTGCACTTTTTCATATAGTTTTACCCCTGTTTATACAGCATGAAAATAACAGTTTCTGCCATGTTTTCCTGATTTTCACTAAGTCCTAGACCAGTAATGTTTGATTGCATTTTTCATGGGATATAACTAGTTGTTCATGATGCCTTTTTGCATGATTCCTTTTGCCATGCCTTCCTTGCCATGTCTACTTTAGTTGCATATCATTTGTGAGCATGTTTGCATTCATTATCCTGTTTATGCATTGCTCTAAAGTGTGCTTCCTCATGTTGGCAGATTGTGTTCCAAACTTGTTTTGCTTGTTTCTTTTTAACCGTAACTCCGTTTGGGGTGTTCTTTATATGTAACCTGACTAGAATTTCATGTACTTTGTGTTTATGCTATTGTTTGTTGTTGTTAACCAACCTAAAATATGGTTTAGGTCAGAACAGTACCAAATGCTTTAATCGTCGTGGGGTCCATAGTGTTAAGCCATGTTTAGGATTGTGCCTCACTTAAATTGACTAGCATAGATAGTTTATCTTATGCCTCACCTCTTGCCATGTTTGTGTGCTATGCCATGCCTGCTTGAGTTTCCATGTTAATAACCCTTGCTCACCTTGTGTAGCTAAACAACTTGAATCATTCTAAATGTGCGGTATCGTCGTGTGTGACGAGTACTCCACTTAACCTGTTAGTAACCACTCTCGACGGTAGTTGCGATGCTCGTGTTGCATTCTTGTTGATGCTTGATCGTGTTTGCTTCGTAGTAATAGATGCTTGCTCGTTGATTGCTTTCCAGTGTTTACCCTCTTGTGTGCTTTCACGGGTATCTCTCGGAGACGATGCGAGCTTGCGATCAACTACACCTTCGGAACCCGACTTATCAACAGGCAAGGACTATACATTAGTTATGATCCATTCTATTTCAACCAGCGGTTTGCATGCTAGTCTAGGTTAGGTTTGATGTTTGATCCTACCACATGTTTACAACCTCTTTCAAACCGATACAACCATGTCCCCTCCCAGCAAACCTTGTACTGCTATGTTACTATTGCTCGTTGCTCAGCCCCTGCTTAGTATGCATGCTTAGGATGCTACGATGTTATCCTGTTACTCCTTGGTTTTGGGCTATCATATTATTATATTGTTATGGATGATAAGATTATTATAAATGTTGACTATATTCGACGAAGGATGGAAGGTCTAGGCTATCCCGCCCCGACGCTTTTTTCCATTCGAGTCACCTAGGATCCGAGTTCCGGGTATTGGTTTTAAGACTGAGCGTGCCTAACCTCGTGTGGGATTTTATGGGGTCCCCTTTTCTTACCTACCTAGCTTCAAACATTTCTAGTGGTGGCCCAAGCTGATTTACAATTTGAAAAACATGCATATATATATATATCTGTCGGGTCGCTCCTAGCAGATATCCTTTTAAAACAACCCGGACCAGCGGAGACATGGTTTCCCTGTTGGTCCACCTTTGACCGGCGAGGGCCCGAGGCCTCACGTGAGGCGTCTCGGTAACCCAAACCCTGTTGAGACGGAAGAGTCTGATCCGAGAGCGTGGCCAGCTTTTGGATTGGGTGTCGACTCCCCGGGGGCCACCCGGATTTGTTCGCTGTTAGTTAGAGGGACCTGTCGTTTCGGATCTCTTGGAACTAAATCATAAAATGGTTGCCTGTGATGGGTAGCAACTGAGAGTGATGGGCGTGCGTGCGGATCCTTGTAATGGGCAGTTGGTACACCCCTGCAGGGTTAAATCTTTTTGAGAAGCCGTGTCCACGGTTATGGACGACTTGAGACCTACTCCTTGTTCATAGACAACAACAACTGAGATAATCTTAATATAACTTGATCAATGTGTGTGTGCCTTGACTGCTTCTTCTTCGCCAGGATGCGAAGAGGAGGACAAGGATAGGATAGGTGTTATGTTTGCGTAGTAGGTGGATAGCAGACTTGTGGAGGCGATTCCTCATCGAATGCTTGGCTTCTTGTCTTATTCTCTAGATCGTTAGTCACTTCATAAATGCTAGTGCGGCAGCAACCTCACCACTTCCCAATCCTTACCGTAAACTACTAGTTGTCCTAGAATGGCGAGTGATGAAGTCCTTGTTGGGTCAGTTGACCACTACAGTTGGATGCTGAGTACTTCTGTACTCATGATACTACCCCGAAACTCTTTTCAGGCTTCTTGCTCGACAACAGGTATGGTGATCGATGTTTCACGTGGAGACTCGACGACGACTAGTTAGGCGGATCCCGGCGGAGGGCCTGGACCCGCATGGTTATGGGAATCGATGTTTTTATCTTTGCCACTAGGCATTTGATTGTAGTGTGTACTTAGACATGTATCTTCCGCTGTTGTATTGTATTAAGGTAGTTGTATGCCGATTGTATGAGATGTTGTATTCTTGTATCTGTAATGTTGCGATATCATGTTGGAAATCCGGGGCATATGGCATTGTCATATGTCGCGGTAGGACCGATATGTGCTTCGTCCCCGGATCTGGATGGAAACATCTAGATCTGGAACGGTACCGCATATCGGGCCTTACATTAAGCCACAAGATTAGAGCACGAGGCTCTGATACCAATTGAAAGGATCGAGATAGACCTAGAGGGGGGTGAATAGGTCTTATTACAAATTTTAACACTACTTAGCAATTTTAGGCAATAATGCGAAAGATAAAGATGTGCCTAACAATTGCAAGGTTGACCTAACTATGCCAAGATAAACAACAAGCACAATATACTAGAGTAAGTGAGGGATAAATAATAAGGTAGCACAAGTAATAAGGGGAAAGAGTACGGATAACCGAATGACGCGAAGACAACGATTGAACCCGATGTTCACTTCCTTGGAGGGAAGCTACTCACCGTTCGGAGAGAGTGGGTGAAACCACGAAGGCACACCAACGCCACGAAGGCTCACTCTATTCCCCTTGAGATATCACCACGAAGGCGATTCCCAACCACTACCTGTTGACCTTAAAGGTGGTCACCAAACCCTCACAAACTCAACGGGGGTAATCACAATGGTCGATTCCTCTCCGAAGAACTCCTACCCGCCTAGGAGTCTCCAACCTCTAAGCGTAACAAGATCAATGGGGAAAAGCTCAATACTTGCTCAAATCATGATTTACTTTGGTCGAAAGATGGTGAAGGGACGGATCTATCACGGGGTGAAAGATCCGATAAGAACTCTCACAAATATCTCCGGGATCTTGGTTTTAGTGTAGGAGATAAGAGAGAGGGAGCACTTGGTGTTCTTGAGTGAAATGAATGAAGTGGTCAGCCCTAATCCAGAGTGGGTAGGGGGTATATATAGAGGCTCAAGAAATAGACGTTTTGGTGCAGTCATAAGGGGGTCGGACGGTCCGAGCTATATGTCGGACGGTCCGGGGCAAGCCGGACGGTCCGACCTGCACTCCGGACGACCGACGGGGTCAACATCAGGGCACCACAGAGACCAAGGGGCGACTTCCATGTCAGACAGTCCGGAGTATACGTCGGATGGTCCGACAAGGGGTGTAAATACCACTGATCATCTGGCACCGCATGTCGGACGGTCCGGGACAGATGCCGGATGGTCCGACCTGTATAACGGACGGTCCGACACCGGGGAAAAATACCACTGGACACCAGAAAGCATATCTCGGACGGTCCGGGATACATCTCGGACGGTCCGGGAATAGCCCGGACGGTCCAGATTGTATCTCGGACGGTCCGACATATACATCATATATTCGAAACTTCGTGTGTTGATTTTCCTACACATCTACAATATTTTCATAGGTTGTAGATCAGTGTATTTTCATATGTTCAAATAATTTATGACTTGAGATAGTCTAAAACTCATCCTTATGATCGCCTCTTAATAGTGCGGGGATACCTATGACTCAAGAGGAAAATGATAAAGAGGACTTAGTGTCATCTTTTGTCCTTTTGTTGAATTCTTGAGTATGACTGAGCTTTTCTCACACGATCCCTTCATGGTGACATCAAGAGAACTAACAATCCCTGTGTAGAACTTAGCAAACATAGTTAGTTCCCTATATGTATATTGTCATCAACAACAAAATATGCTTGAGGGCAAGATTGCACTTTCAATCTCCCCATTTTGGTAGTTGATGACAATACACATATAGCTCTCAAAATAATATGGACATTTCAGGTTAGGAGAGCAGTGATCATTTGTTTGAGGGCTCCCCCTCAACATGTGCATAGTGATCTTGACTTTAAGCAAGGCACATGTGAGGGTAGCTCCCCTAACTCTTAAATCCATGAATTACATTATACGAAGTAATGGATTAAGACATTTCAAAGCATGGTGGGAGTACATGTCAAGGTTATCATGACACAATAAAGCATACACCATATCACATTGCACGGTCACACATATAATAATACAAGAGAATCATAACCATGCAAGAGCAACATAACCAGCAAGATACTATATGATCCCATACACTGACACAAGGTCTTAATAAGAGTTATGAAGCATAGATCACCACCAAGGTTTGACTAAGGCCACACAAAAAAATGAAAACTACGATATAAGCAAGTTTCTCACCCTTTGGCAACACGTACCAAAAAGGGGTAGAAACCACAAAGCGAGACAAATAGCTACTCCTCCTCATCATGATCGTCGACCTCGTCGGTGAAGAACTCGGGGTAGTCCGCAGCCGACGGGAAGCCGAAGTCAGCAGTCCGAGGAGCGCGTGGGGGTTCCTCATCAGCACTCACTGGTAGGAATATCAGCCGCGCGCACCAGACACCTCAATGGACATGGACTCAAATTCTCTGGAGCGACTGTGAACCCGGTAGAGGTCATCAGATCTGGCAGGCATACCCTGAGCCTCAAACCACTAAGCATAGGAGATGCAAATGGTCTGCTGATTTGTCCTCCATGAGAGAAAGTCATCGATGCCGAAGGTGCACGTGGCATAGAATTGAAGAATCGCCCCATGAATCCAATCACACTTGAGCGTCAAAGCATGACACAAACCCATGGCATCCACCAGACGGATCATGGTTCCAAACTTAGCCGGATGCTGCTCAAAGTACTCCATGTTGATGAACTTATGTGGTTTAGTGGCATTGATCTCGAGGCAGACGGTCTCGAAAATGTCTTGTTGCACAAGAGTGTCAAAACGGATATCCGTACCAATGCCAGGAAGATTGAACTCATTGTCTTCAGATCGCATCTTTGAGTAAAGCTTCGCGTCCATGCGATAGTAGTCCACCGGAACACGGCCACGCTTGTTTGGAGGAGCCACAGAAATAGCCACACCCGGAAGAGGTTCCCTCCGCGGGGGAGGAACAGGACGCCGCGCAGGGGGAGAGATCGGTTCTCGCCGACAATTTGGGAGTGTCTTCTTGCGGGTATTGGGCTTGGGTGCAGGCGACTGGATCAGCTCCTCCTCTTCCATATCATCCTCTTCATAGTCTGACTCAAGGCGAACATGGCTTCTACCTGCACCGTCAACACCACCACCACCACGGAGGTGACGACGAGGGCAGAGACCATCCTACGAATCGTCGGATCCCTGTCGGCGAGCAGGACCGCGAGTAGTACCCTTCGGAGGCATGAGGAGCAGTCGGTATGAACACAACCCCCCCCCACCCCCCCCACACACACAATCTGGGCCAAAACCACAAACACGTCGGATCAAAAGAGAGATCAGAGGGAGTGGAATCCGATGGGAAGGTGAGAAGGGAGACAAACTGGAGGGCAGAGGGGCGGCTGGAGGAGGCCAGACAAGGGCGGCGGCGACGAACAGAACGAGCGAGATTCCGATCCCAGTCGAAATGAGGTCGTTAGGGTTAGGGATCGGGCAAGTGGCTTAAATAGTCGCGGGCATGTCGGACGTCCGACGCACATGCCGGATGGTCCGACAGGTGGTCGGACGGTCCGAAGACGAGACCGGACGACCGATACGATGTGGGAGCGATCCAGACTACCGCAGTATGTGAGACGACCGAGCTGAAAGTCGGACCGTCCGGGTGAGACCCGGACCGTCCGGCCATGAGCTCGGACTGTACGAAGTGTGATGCATGACATCAGTGGTTATTTGGCTAATTTACGGCCAGGTCGGACCGTCCGAGGCGTAGCTCAGACCGTCCGACAGGATGAAAAATTGGCATACTAGCAGGTTTCCAGGGTGTGGTGACTAATGGATGGTGATCAAGCACAATAGCATGTATGTATAAAGAGAGATATTACGAGATAAATGTATCACATAGATCACACCATTGGTAGTACATTTAAAAAACACATGTCTATGAAGCAGTAGGCGATGGCCATAGCCACCTTGTTTGAGTGCATATGATGTTTGTGTGCATAGGGATAACCGAATGATGCGAAGATAACGATCTATACCGATGTTCACTTCCTTGGAGGGAAGCTACTCACCGTTCGGAGAGACAATAACTCTCACAAATCTCTCTGGGATCTTAGTTTTAGTGTAGGAGATAAGAGAGAGGGAGCACTTGGTGTTCTTGAGTGAAATGGATGAAGTGGTCAACCCTAATCCGGAGTGGGTAGGGGGTATATATAGAGGCTCAAGAACTAGCCGTTTTGGTGCAGTCATAAGGGGGTCGGATGGTCCGAGCTATATGTCGGACGGTTCGGGGCAAGACCAGAAGGTCCGACCTGCAGGCCGGACGACCTACGGGGTCAACGTCAGGGCACCACAGAGAGAAAGGGGCGAGGTCCATGTCGGGCGGTCCGGAGTATACGTCGGACGGTCCGACAAGGGGTGTAAATACCACTTATCTTCAGGCACCGCAAGTCGGACGGTCCGGGACAGAGCCCGGACGTCCCGACATGTATACCGGACGGTACGACATAGGGAAAAAATACCAGTGGACAGCATAAATCATATCTCGGACGCTCCGGGCATAGCCCGGATGGTCCAACTTGTATCTCGGACGGTCCGACATATACATCATATATTCAGAACTTCGTGTGTTGATTTTCCTACACATCTACAATATTTTCATAGGTTGTAGATCAGTGTATTTTTATATGTTCCAGTAATTTATGACTTGAGCAAGTCTAAAACTCATCCTTATAATCCCCTCTTAATAGTGCGGGGATCCCTATGACTCAAAAGGAAAATGATAAAGAGGACTTAGCGTCATCTTTCTTCCTTTTGAATTCTTCAGTATGACTGAGGTTTTCTCACACGATCCCTACATGATGACATCAAGAGAACTAACAATCCCTGTGTATCACTTAGCAAACATAGTTAGTTCCCTATATGTATATTTTCATCAACAACAAAATATGCTTGAGGGCAAGATTGCACTTTCACTTATCCTAGCACCAAAAACTCCACTTCTAAATTAGAGAGCATGCTTAAGGACTTTATTGCTTCTCAAAAAGCCATCAACAAGAGTGTAGAAGAAAAATTAGACCAGTTAGATAGTCTCACTTAGCTCATGATGTAGAGATTCTTAAAATTAGAACTTCCCCCCTTAAGGAGAGGAAAACCACACCTATGAATGATATCCAAGTGAAAATCAATGAAAATATTAGCATGCTAGCTAAACTTAAGGATAGATGGGCTAGAGAGAAAGAAGAGGAATATATAATTAAGAGCCTTCCTACACATGCCACACTTGCTACTTTACATGTTGTTGAGGATCTCAAAACCTTTAGCACCCATCACATCCCTAGTCCACCTAATGGACCTATCAATGGTGATGATAATACCTGAACTTTAGGACGAGAAGATCCCATGAATTTATAGACCACCAAGAAAATGAGCTTAGATGACATAACTACCACTCTAATTAATGGTACTGGACTTTCTTTTGATAATTGTAGTCTTTCTGAAGTGATTATATTTTTGCAAAGAATGGCCAAAGACCCCCACACTAGTTCACTTAACATTGACTTCACTGAGCATATCACCAAAGTTCTTATCAAAGCTAGGGAGGAGAAGCTTAAATTAGAGGTTCTATTCCTAGGAAACTAGAAGATGGTTGGCATCCTATGGTCAAAATCAAATTGAATTTTTTTCTTGCTTTGCTTTATGTGATGTTGAAGCTAGTGCCTCCATTGTATGATATGCTTCAATTGAAACCTTTTGATCCTTGTTCTTTTGGTGTTCGCCTTGTTGATTCTTCCATAAAGAAACCTTTAGGGAGGATTGATGATGTTCTTATAGTTGTCAATGATAATTATGTTCCTGTTGATTTTCTTCTCATGGACATTGAGTGTGATCCCTCATGTCCAATCATTTTGGGACGTCCTTTTATTCGCACCGTTTGTGCTATCATTGATATGAAAGAAGGGATTATAAGATTCCAATTTCCACTCAAGAAGGGTATGGAACATTTCCCTAGAAATAAGATTAAGTTACATTTTGAGTCCGTTGTAACGGGAAGCTATGTTTTTTATATTGATAAAACTTGATTGTGCTGCTTCATACCTAACTCAAAGGCACAAAAGAAAGCACTTATTGGGAGGCAACCCAAAAGTAAGCTCTATACAATTGGCTTTCTAGCGTATGTCCTGAGTTTTTTTATTTCACTTGCAGAAGTTCCCTGAACAAATTATTTACTACCTGCTGGTCTGTTTTTCATAGATTCTACCATGTTTTGCGTTTTCTCAGTTTTGAAAATATTAAGCTTGCCTTTTTCTTTGCAAAACCTTTTTGGCAATATTGAGAAACAGTAGCTCTTCTAGAAAATCTTTATTTCCAGTAGAGGAAAATTATTTTATTACGGGCACTAACCCCTCTAATCAGCTTATGATGAGTTTCGTATGAAGGAAGTTTTCAAGTGTGCGAAGGAAGATGATGAAAGAAGATCCGGGAGTGTCAACAACCCAAGCTTGGGGATGCCCCCATGCACCCCAAGAAATATCCAAGGAGACTCAAGCGTCTTGGGGGTGCTGATACGTCCCAAACGTATCTATAATTTCTGCTTGCTCCATGCATGTTTTGTGTGTCTTTGCCATGTTTTGCTTGAACTTTCATACACTTTTGAGCATATTTGGACTAATCTATTAACCCAGTGCACCCAGCTGCCAGTTGCTGTTTTCTGCTGTTTTGTATTTCAGGTTTTCCGGCCATTAAAAGTGCTCCAAAAAATTCGGAAAAATCAGATAAAAAATCAGCGAAACGGAAGCTTCCGGAAACACCAAAGGAGTGGAGGGGGCCACCACCAGGAGGCCAGGAGGGTCCCTGGTGCGGCCCCACCCTAGGCCGCGCCAGGAGGCCTCCTAGCTTCCTGGTGGGTCCCCTCGACACCCCCCTTCGCCTATATTTACCCCTCGGGGTGGAAACCACTAATACAGACTCCTCTTTCGCGATCTCGCCTCTGTACTGCCGCCGCCGCCGTTTCAAGATCGGGGTTTCCTGGAGAAGCTGCTCCGACACCCTGCCGGGAGAAGCTACCCCCTTCGGGAGACCATCCATAGCCATGGACGCCTCCCCTATGTACCTTGAGTAGTTTCCCTTGGACCATGGGTCCGTGACCGGTAGCTATGTGATCTATCTCTCCCTTCTTTGTGCTTCCACTTTCGAGACCTCGTGAGCTGCCTCACATGATCGAGGCACCTTTGTAATTTTCTGTTGTTGCTATGCTGAGTTTGTTGGGATCTGATGGATTATGAGACTATGTTCAGATTGTGATGAGTAATATATTTTGTCCTTCTCTTTTATATTTTGTTCTTGAGTAAATTCTTGCATGTTCTCCGTTGTCGTATTTTACTTTGGCCAAGTGATTTATTGCAACTCCAAGAGGGAGCGTTATGCTTGATTGTGGGTTCAGCCCCTTGATGTCTAGCTTGAGTGACAGAAACATGAGACTAGGGGATGTGATGTTGCCACCAGGGATAAAAGAACGGTGCTTGTATCTGCGGGTGCAAGGATTGTTTACTTTACGCAAAGTTCTTTTAATGCAGTTGTCTGTTGCTTTGGGTTTACACTTTGGGTGGGATTCGCAACTTAATACTAGCGAGATGTTCTGGATAGATATCTCAAGGTGGATGATTCGTAGTAGATGCAGATGGATTTCGGTCTACTTACCTTGGCGTACTACCCATTGCTTTTGAGCCCTTCCTTTCTTGGCAGCATAGTTAGCATTGTGGTGCCTTCATAATCCTGTCAATTGCCCAACTGTGATTTGTTTACCTCGCTAGCACGTTTATCGTCTTTTGGGAGAGAGACATCACTAGTGAAAATCACGTGACCTCGGTCCATCTTCATATCATTGTTTACACCCTCAAATTTACTTTCAGTATTTACTTTCAGTTTCCACTATCATTATCTCTTGAGTTGATCCTTTGTAAACGGCAAGGCCGGAGGATTTGACAAATCCTCTGTACTTGTTGGGAGCAAAGTTATTTGTATCTGTGTGCAGGTCCAGGTGAAGTTAGTACCCTCGGCGCCATTATTCACTTTACCACCTTCTTGTATCCTTCGGAGTCCTATGGGAGAAAAACCTTGGTATCTTTGCCAAGGGAAAACTTGCCGCTGCACTATATCTCACCCTGCACTTGGGGTAATCAACGAGGGCTTTAAGAGTATTAACACTCTGTTGCCATCAACAAGTTTTCTGGCGCCGTTGCCGGGGACTGCAGCCTACAAGATAGGGGAGTTGCACACTATCTTTTATCTTTGCTTTTTAGTCTTGTTATTTTACCTTTCAGTTTTTACCTTTGTGTCCCTTATCAAAAATACCAAAAATACAAGTTACCTTGTCAGTAGTTACCACTATGGCTGGTCCTTTTGCCTTTGTGGAGGCAGAAGTACTTACCTTTACTCAAAGAGGTGGTGAAAGTTTGAAAGATGCTTGGTATATAATTAATGATTCTCAAAAAAGAGCCACCAAGAAGCAATCCACTACTATCTTGCTTAGAAATTTTTATGTTGGGATCACTTCTCGGAATAGGTTTCTTTTATACACTGCTATCAATGGGAACTTCGTAGAGGCCCCTTTTTGGGAAGCCCTTAATGTTATTGAAAATCTTGTTGGAAGTCTCCCAGTTGTTAGTATTAAGGAGGACATTACTTTAGCTCACATTATGATAAAACTTGAAAAAATAGAGCTAGAGATGCCAAGTATCGATAGGGTGAATGAGTTGGATCGTAAGATTCAAGGGAATTTGAATAGGTTAGATAACTCCATGAAGAAAATTATCAAAACTTTGGAGACTATCAAATCCCTTGATGAGAAGTCTTCTAGGATAGAAAAGATTGATGAAGTTATTGAAACTCTAGGAACTACCTTTTCCTCAATCAAAACCAAAAAGGATGAAACTCCGGCAAAAAAGGAACCTAAGTTCGTTTACGTCCCCAAGGTTCCTCGAGCTAAGGCACACACACCCATTGCCAAGAGAGTTGAAACGGTGAAAACTTTGGAGGAAACACCTATCTTTAACTTTAATGAAGCTCCAATTGATTTCCCTCCTTTTGATTTTATTCCAAGAAGCATTTTCATTCGTCCTTTATTTGAGAAACCTATTAAGACTAGTTGTATTATTGAAGAGCTTTTTGATGATCTTGATGATGGTTCAATGGATACAACTTGATCTTTTGCATTAAGCCTAGCTAATGACTTTAAAGAAGCGCTTTCTGGAGGCAGCCCGCAACGAATTTAGGTTTTTCTTTTTGATTTTCTTCTGTTTTTAGTGGTCTTGATGATTGTTACTACTATAGCAACATCATTGTATCTTTACTTTTCAAGCTTTGTGCCTTTTATAGCCTCATACGACAAGGGAGGTGAAAGTTGTGACATGCTGTCCAGAAAACAGATTCTGTCCTCGTGACTAGAAAAATCAGAAAAAATCCCAGTTCATCTTTTTGAGCTGAAATATTTACACAGCATGCTCTATACAATTACGAAACTTGCGTATGTTCTGAGTTTTTTTTATTTGAGTTGCAGAAGTATCCCTAAAAAATTCTTTACTACCTGCTGTTCTGTTTTTTCACAGATTCTGCCACGTTTTGTCTCTCTTTACTTTTGCAAACCTTAAGCTTGCTTTTTCTTTGCAAAAACTTATTGGCGATCTTGAGAAACATTAGCTCTTCAAGATTATCTTTATTTCCAGTGGAGAAAAATATATTTTATTAGGGTACTAACCTCTCTAATCAGTCTACAATGAGTTATGTATGAAGGGAGTTTTCAACTGCGCGATGAAAGATGATGAAAGAAGATCTTGGAGTGTCAAACGCTCAAGCTTGGGGATGACCATGTGCACCCCAATAAATATTCAAGGAGACTCAAGCGTCTAAGATTGGGGATGCCCCCATGCATCCGCTTCTTCATCAACAATTATCAGTTCGTCTCTCGTTGCACTATATTTTTATCACTTCATGCGTTATGTGCTATACTTGGAGTGTCTCGCTCTTTACTTTTTCTAGGTTTGTTTTTCCTTTGTTTGCTGTAGTAACAAGTTAGATCCCAGCTTACTTACTCTTTTGTGTGGGAGAGATACACGCTCCGCTTGAATTAGAAGTCCTCATAGGATTTGCATGCTTACTCTTTCAGCTGTGAGTTGTTCTTTTTCTTTTCTTAGCTGCTGCTCTGTTTAGTTGTAGTGCTTTAGTTTTTCTAGAGCTTTTCTTTTGTTTTAGGTTGAACTTTCTATAGGTTGCATGTTTTATCTTGTTAGAGAGTTTGCCTGTTGCACTGAGTTTTGTGTCTTGACTAGAAGTAGGTAGTTGAAGTTGTTGTTCTCTTTCTAGTAGTAACTTGCAAAAGTTTTGAGGTATTGACTAGAGTAATGTTTGAACTTTTGGTGTCAAGAGCTCGAGCCTATTAGTGATAGATGTCGTATTTTGGTCAATCCGTGTGTTTTTCAAAAACCAAAAACCCATGTTGAGAACTCTAGCTAGTAGATGGATCACTAACCTCTGGAGGGTCCGAATATTAGAGTACACTCACGTACCATGAGTCGAGGATGCGCAAGGATAACCAAACCCCCATACACTCCTCCTCGGGGTACTTGTCTCTTTGTGAACCTCCTGGTTAGATTGAGAGTTAGCGATAATAAGTGCATGAGTTCTTCAGACTAATGTGAGTATTCGGAAGTTGACACTTCCACCCACCTATACTTGTTCTAGCCTCTTCGGTACCGTGCATTGCCCTTTCTCACCTCGAGAGTTGGCGCATACTTTGCGGGTGCATCCAAACCCTTGGCATGATACGCTCTGTCATCATAAGCCTCCTTATATCTTTCCTCAAAACAGCCACCATACCTACCTACAAGGCATTTCCATAGCCTTTCCGAGA
The DNA here is from genome assembly GCA_950022295.1 of Bromus sterilis. Lineage (NCBI taxonomy): Eukaryota > Viridiplantae > Streptophyta > Magnoliopsida > Poales > Poaceae > Bromus > Bromus sterilis. Next base: position 335,054,671 of record OX465596.1, on the reverse strand, counting down.
TACATTGCCATGCAACATCCATCTTCTCATGACTTGATCTTCATGTCATACATGTTCCTGCTATCCTAGCAGAAGCATACATTTGCATCATGATAGTTATATCTTCTTTATGTCAGTACCTTTGTAAAGTGTGAAAGATCTCCTATATTCTTGTAAAATTTAGAGTGTTGCCCCTAAAGTGAGGAAAAGATCCCAAAGAGGACAAAATCAAAAGATCCCAAAGAGGACAAATGAGAGTTAAATAGAAAGAGCCATTGAGGCCACCAAAAAATACAAAAAAAAGAAAAAAGAGAAAAAGAAATAAAAAGAGAGAAGGGGGCACACTACTATTCCTTTTGAGAGATCCACACTAGTACTTCATCCTCTATCCCTTGTACTCCATAGAGATCATCATCATGCATATAGCTATGTGGAGACCTTCACACTATAGAACTTGGCTTGTATATTCCAATGATGAGCCTCCTCAAACGAGCTCTAGGTCTTCTTGAGCAAGCAAGTTAGATGCACCCCCACTAGGTTTATTGGAGAGCTTTTAGGTCACATGTGCATCCGTTGCATGGAAATCCCTACTCCTCACATCATATCTATCATATGGCCTTCTCTCGCCTATGATTGTCCTCATTGATGTGAGCCTTTCACACCTTTTGTCTTCCTCCTCCACCTTCTTTCTGGTTCACCTTTTAGGTGTCAACTTTCTTGCTCACGCTCATCCATTGCATGAGTGCTCAAAATATCGAAAGGGAGTGGATCAGTTTGACTTGTACCTGACTAGTGGTCTGGGGACGAGTCAAGATAAGAATCCAAAGGAGACTAAGTGTGAAACTTTAGTAGATAGTTGTTCTCAACAATTACTTTTTTTATATCGTATTTCCCTATCCCCTTCTTGCACGCAAACACCATCTGGAGACATTCGAGTCACGGACAGCGAGAGCTCTTGCACCTTTTGTTCTTTTGTTGCTTGTGTCAATGCTAATATAGACTCTTGCTTGTTAAGACTTGAATTGAATTGCATGCTTTGATTGCTTTACTTAAAAGTCCTTTTATGGTTGTGTGGCATGTCACCACAGAAATTATGCTTGTTATCATTTACCTACTCGAGGACGAGCAGGAATTAAGCTTGGTGATGTTGATACGTCCCAAACGTATCTATAATTTCTGCTTGCTCCATGCATGTTTTGTGTGACTTTGCCATGTTTTTCTTGAACTTTCATACACTTTTGAGAATATTTGGACTAATCTATTAACCCAGTGCACCCAGCTGCCAGTTGTTGTTTTCTGCTGTTTTTGTATTTCAGGTTTTCCGGCCATTAAAAGTGCTCCAAAAAATCCGTAAAAATCAGATAAAAAATCAGCGACACGGAAGCTTCCGGAAACACCAAAGGAGTGGAGGGGGGCCACCACCAGGAGGCCAGGAGGGTACCTGGCGCGGCCCCAACCTAGACACACCCTTCGCCTATATTTACCCCTCGGGGTGGAAACCCCTAATACGGACTCCTCTTTCGCGATCTCGCCTCTGTACCACCGCCGCCGCCGTTTCAAGATCGGGGCTGCCTGGAGAAGCTGCTCCGGCACCCTTCCGGAAGAAGCTACCCCCTCCGGGAGACCATCCATAGCTATGGACGCCTCCCGTATGTACCGTGAGTAGTTTCCCTTGGACCATGGGTCCGTGACCAATAGCTATGTTATCTATCTCTCCCTTCTTTGTGCTTCCACTTTTGAGACCTCGTGAGCTGCCTCACATGATCGAGGCACCTTTGTAATTTTCTGTTGTTGCTATGCTGAGTTTTTTGGGATCTAATGGATTATGAGACTATGTTCAGATTGTGATGAGTAATATAGTTGGTCCTTCTCTTTTATATTTTGTTCTTGAGTAAATTTTTGCATGTTCTCCGTTGCCGTATTTTACTTTGGCCAAGTGATTTATTGCAACTCCAAGAGGGAGCGTTATGCTTGATTGTGGGTTCAGCCCCTTGATGTCTAGCTTGAGTGACAGAAACATGAGACTAGGGGATGTGTTGTTTCCACCAGGGATAAAAGAACGGTGCTTGTATCCGCAGGTGCAAGGATTGTTTACTTTACGCAAAGTTCTTTTAATGCAGTTGTATGTTGCTTTGGATTTACACTTTGGGTGGGATTCACAATTTAATACCAGCGAGATGTTCTGGATAGATATCTCAAGGTGGATGATTCGTAGTAGATGCAGATGGATTTCGGTCTACTTACCTTGGTGTACTGCCCATTGCTTTTGAGCCCTTCCTTTCTTAGCAACATAGTTATCTGTAACGACCCAATTCACACCGAATTGAAGTCTCTGTGCTCAAGTGCCAGTCCCTGGATCGAACTCGCTGGCACACACAGTATAATAGATGTATATCAAAGTACAAGTGCATCATTATTACAACGTATGATCCAGAGTAAATAAATAACAAGTTGCATAGCTTAAGGCTAGCTTATTCAATATAAATATAGCGGAAGCAAAAGAAAATAACGTGGAGTCCCATCAACAGCCACATGCGAACATGCTGAGTGTAGACTCGCAACCCCTAAACGCACCTTACTGGTTGTCTGAAAAACCTGCAACACCGAAGGTTACAGCCCGACAACGGGTCAGTACATCTGATTTGTACGGCAAGTGACACGAAAAAGGTTATATAAAGGACCTAAAACTACATGCAAGGTAAGTCAAAGGAAAGGCTTATGGTTTTGTTTTGCAGAAAGCCAATTTTCTCATGAACTAAACTAGTCAAAATTTTAAGTTGAGTTCTACCTGAAACACACAGCAACCCATGCTCCTCTTGTCCCAACCAAATTATTATTAAGTGTTCATCTGTCAAGATCATTCATCAACAGTACTGACTAGTTGCTCAAAGTTTGTCCGTAACCGTGGACACGGCTAATCATGATCAGTTTATACGCTCTGCAGAGGTTGTACACGTTCCCCACTGGACTCAACCCGAAGATTGAGACAAAGACTTTCCGAAGAGGTTGCCTCCACCCTTTGGTAGCCGGTACACCTAACACAATTCTACATCAGCTAGCTACCAGGGCCAGGTTCCCCACAACTTACTCATCTAAGCCAGAGCCCATATAGCCAGTGGCTGTACACGGAAGCTACTAGTAATATTGCATGTCTGATCTTTTTGAGCCTGGACGGCGCCCACTGCGTGAGAGGGTAGACACCATGACGCACCCGGTTCACCACCAAAACAAACCATTGGGTGCATTTAACCCCGGCATTGTCCTCAACCGAGCCACAACTACCGGGATGCAACCCGCCCGTCCAGAAGTGATTTCTATTTATTATAAAGTTGCTACACAGTTTATTAAATAGCTCACATGCACTCCATGAATTCTCACAACCCAAACCACGTCTACAAAGCATAGCAATAAATTAACAACACGGCTAGGTTGATCTACGGTAGACAAGTCAAAACATGTGGCTATCCTAACTGGTTTTGCAGCAAGAGTAAAGTAAACTACCTATCATGCAATAGAGTGGTCTTTCCTAACATAATGCATATAGAAAATATAGGTATGAGTATGATCAAAGTATCACTTGCCTTATACATTCGATGAAAATCTTCGCTCTCACATTCCAGTCAACTCTACTCGTCACACTCCGAGCAATCTATCGTCAACGAAAGAACTCAATAAGCAATCACACCACAAGGACATGACATAAGATCAACAAAACAATCATAAAGGTTTTAGTAACAAAACAAAAAGGTTTGAAGTGCAAAGGTGTGGATGTGCCCGAAAGTGATCGGTGGAACGTGAACTCGAGAGAGTCAACGGATAAAGAATTGTTGATACAAGAATATGATCAAGGAATTATGAAATCAAGGTAAAGATCATAGCAATATAAATGGTATGTAAATATTGCCGATAAGATATTTCATATGATCCAATATGCAAAAAAAATCACGTGAAACGGAATACTACAACGCAGGTCATAGTAATTGCAACATTGAATTGAATTTGAATATGAACAGATCAATAAACTTGTGAATTTTTATGCACACATGATACAAACAGAAAGTACATGGAACAAGTGATCCAACACAAAAAGAATCACTCGATTTGGATCAACGGTATAAAAGATACGGCCACCGGAATTTGAATTTGAATTTGAAATAACCTCAAATTCAAAAGTGTGCAAAGTGTGCAAAAGTTGATACCATGTTAAAGTACAGAACAACACGAGCGCGTAGCAAAAAGAATCACCTCAATCCGATGCACGGTGTAGAAGCTATTGCGGGTACGGTACCGAGGGGATTTTCTGCCAAAAGGACCCGTTCGCAAATATAATTTTTCCAGAAAAAGCAATCGGGTCCTCGACCCAGATCTGACTCCGGCGAAGTCGTCTTCTCCGGCGAACTTGGCGGCTCCGGCGAGAGGAGGCCGTGGCCGGCGGCGTGGGAGGCAGGGGAGGCGCGGAGGAGGCAGCAGGGGCAGTGGGGTGGCGCAGGGCCGGCCGTGGTGGCGCTCTCCGGCGAGGTCCGAGCGGCTCGGGCGCGGCTCCGAGAGTTGGCGGCGGCGGCCGGCTTGGCCCGCAGCGGGCGAGCTCCGGCGAGGAGGGCGCGTTGGCCGGCGCGGCGCAGCCGGCCGACGGGAGGCGGCGGTGCGGCGGCCGGGAGAGGGCGAAGCGGCGGCGGCTTCCGCGGTTGCCCGCCGTGGTGGCGCTGGACCGGGCGGCGCACGGCGCGGAGATCCGGCGATGGCTGGCTCAAGGAGGCGCGGCGCGACGGCGGAAGGCGCGGCCGGCGGCGGTCCTTGCGGCGGCGAGGCGGGACCCGCCGGCTAGGGTTCCGAATTTTCCAAAAAAAAAACGAAAACAAAAAAAAGAAATCAGTAAAACATTATATAACCAGAGAAAAAGAAAAAAAAACGATCCGAGTTGGGCTCTGTTGCGCCTGCGAGCGAAAAAAACTATTGGGCCGGCCTGCGGATTTTCTCCTTTTTCGTTACAAACCAAACTTCAAACATAAAAATAAAAATAACCGTAGCTCCGAAAAATATGAAATAAAATTCTAAATTCATCAAATAATACAAGGAAAATTATAAAATGAAAATATTTTACAAAAAGGAAAATAAAAATAAAGACCTTTTCTAAATACTTTATTTAAATATAAAATACTTTTCATAAATCAAATAAAATCCAATAAACCTTTTAAAATATTTTTATTTGGTCAAAAACATTGACAAACCATTTCTAAATAAAAAAATATAAATTTTAAAATTGTTAACCCAATAAATAATTTGGTAAAATAAAATCTCCCTTTGAAATACTTTTTTCAACCCTTTTAAAATATTTAATAAATCATTTCAGTGAAATAAAAACTCTCTTGGCATTATAAAATCTCTAAATTAATTTTAGAGTTATTTATAATACTCAAAATAAATTTTAAAAACTTTAAAATAGTATTCTAAATATTTCAAACTTTATTTAAAAAGGGGATAAGTCATTTTATATCCTCTCAATGAATTTTCCTTTAGTTGAAAAAATATTTTGAATAAACAACATAATTCCCATAAAGATTTAAAACCTTTTTTTTCCAAACTTTTAGTAAGTTGAAGGAGTCATATTACCTTCTCTCATTTAATTTTGTTGGTTTTGTTTTTAAATAATAAATTCCAAAAACACCAACGGTGAATATTAGGGAAAGTCATTTTATTCCCTCTCATTTTAATATTCAATAAACTCCAGAAAGTTTTAATTCCTAGGGAAAAATCAACACATCAAGCAAACAATCATTATCTATTTAATTTATTAACATTCCAAAATTCGGAGAATTTTGGGATGTTACACACTACCACCCTTAAAAGGAATCTCGTCCTCGAGATTCGAAAAGGCTAGAAAGAGAAAGGTTAGGGTTCGGGTCTTCATGACAGTCAATTTATCCTCCAACGGTCCAGGGTGCTACCACCCTTAAAAGGAATGCGTCTTGGTCTTCAAAAGCTTGCTCCCTCAGCGAGCTCCTCACACATAATCTTCATACTCAGTTGGGGCATTGAATTCTTCATCACAAGTGTGGGCTTCAAGTATCTTAATCCATCGATGACATTCTTCGTACAGGTTTCACCTGCGGTCCTTGAGGTTTCACGAATTCCTCCTTTGAGGTTTCCGTCCCTTAGCAAGAGAGTGGTCTTCCAAGTACTGAGACTTCATGGCTGACAGGTCAGGCGCCACTACTAAACAACTATCGATTTTCTCATGGTGTTCCTCATGAATATTTCTACGGGATACCTTCAGCAAATGGTCTTGGTTCATCCTCACCGTATAACACAAACGGTACACTTTTACTGGGGTCACACATCGTACCATTCTATGGTTTAGGCTTAGCATCGTCGCCTCTCTGCTATAGGTAAGTCACTCAAGATTTACTATCCCGCATAGCAAGAGCAAATAATAAGAGTAGTCATCATGGTGATCAATCCATTACGCACCCAAATCATTACCTTGTATATGGTTTAGCGAATCTCGCAGTCTAACACTCGGTCATTCTCACAAGCATTGCAGAAGTCCTCTTGATCTTGAACTGGGTTCAGATAAGTCCATGGTTCTGCAAGCCAAGCAAAAGAGCTATCGTTTCCTTAACACTCAGGTTTGCGCAAACTGCTATAAAACGTGCACTGGTGGACTACAACTTCCTCCAGAGTTCTTCCTTTAGCAAGATTGTTCTCTCTTGTTGTAAGATCCGGGCACAAGGGGTTAAATTGAGCGCATCCTTGGTTGCATCCATCTTTATTCCAGCCTTGATATTAGCAGCCATTGTAGTAGGTTCTTTAGTGTAGGGTTTGAGGTGAGAGGGAACAGAATGTAGATAGCGAGGTAGAGAGAGATAGGTAGAGGTACCCATACAAACATCACACTAGTTTTGAAACATAAGTTTTGATGTGTAGCTGTCGATAAAACAAGAAATGACAGCTCACATTACGATCTAACGATAGAAACTTGAATCTTCCAGGTCTTCAAGTCTTCAAGTCTTCAATGACGGTAGCTTCAGTTTTGAAATGTCGAAACAATCTTCATGTCGTTGAGTCATTCGTCAAGTTATTCTTCTTGTTGTTGTGTCTTCTTTAGTCTTGAAGCATACTAAATAGATGAGGGTCTAATGAAACGTAAACTTATTCTACTCGCATAGAAGAAACACAAAGGGCCACACACAACATCAATCAAAACAAGACATAACAGGGTCACAGGGTACAAGACAAAACTTGACAAACCAATCACGACATAAAACATCTAATTAATCAATAGCAAAACATGAATCGATACACATCTCCAAAAAAAAACATGAAAAGGTAGCATCATGCACTTAGTGCACACCACGAAAATTCTATTCTCCAATTGCAAAACATAAGCTTCTTCAAGACATCATCCTTGCTTCCACGTTCACAACTTCTCCTTCTCCTTCAATTTTGGACACATATCGCGGTAGTGTCCCATGTTCCTGCACCGAAACAATGAATGCGGCTAATGTCCTTCTTTTTCTTCTTCACGGGTGCTTCATTCAATTCTTGGATAGCTTTCTTCATTTCTTCCTTTTGATGTTGAACCACTTGTTGTGTCACGATGAAAAATTGACACTGAGCGGGGTAATGATCAGTTCCTTCACACGTAAAACATGTGACTTGTGCAGTGGGCCATTCTTCACCCGAGTGAATTTCTTCACAATAGGGACATCCATCTTGGTGTCCTTCATGGGAGTGTCCTACTTCTCCGCAAATGGTACAGGCACGGATCCTCTTAAGGGTTACCGTCCTTTGCATCGGGGTGACGAGGCGAGATCCCAACAAAATCTTTGTAAATCCCTTCCAAATAATCTTCCTTCTTGATTCGTCAATCGCTTGGTGCATTCTCCACCAAGTAGCAGCCTCTTCTACAAAGTACTTGACAGCATAGGGGACCATGTCCTCACTCCCAACCTTGTTTATCTTCATGTGCTCCTCCATTCTACGAATCCATTGCTCCACCTTCAGTCTCGACATCACCCCAGAAAAGGCGAGTCCTACTTCATACTCCATCTATTAAGCCCATACGACAAGGGTTAGGGCAAAACTATAACACCGACAAGAAAACAACTAGAGATAGCACCAAACATATGCACTCAAACAAAAAGAGGCAAACCACGTACGTTCGACAGTAACACATAACAACAAACAATACAGTCACTACAGTCAAAACACACAAACAACACCTAGAGTAAGGTCATATGTGCAAGACATACGATCTCGTCATGCTACGCGAAAATTCGTTCATCTAACTTCACATAAAAGGTGGTGGTCTGATTCTAAGCTTCATCCTTCTCAGCTAAGCTGATCTTAAAAATTCCTCTCACAGTGTCAAACTTATTGATCACCGTAGGTTATTCCTTCTAGTTCCAGTAATCATAACTCCAGTTGATCCCAAGGGTGATGATGTTCTTCTCAAATGTCTTGTCTTCCAAGGTATAAGCAACTCAAGGGGTATTCATAATAAAACAAGATGAGAAGTTTTAGAAGATGAATAATAGATGAGAAATAATAGTGAGAGAGTAAGGGGTCAAGGAGTGATAAAATATTTTTGTTCCTATGGCTTTTCCTATCCATTTTCTAGGGTCACGTCCTACAGTCAACACACTGCTCTGATACCATCTGTAACGACCCAATTCACACCGAATTGAAGTCTCTGTGCTCAAGTGCCAGTCCCTGGATCGAACTCGCTGGCACACACAGTATAATAGATGTATATCAAAGTACAAGTGCATCATTATTACAACGTATGATCCAGAGTAAATAAATAACAAGTTGCATAGCTCAAGGCTAGCTTATTCAATATAAATATAGCGGAAGCAAAAGCAAATAACGTGGAGTCCCATCAACAGCCACATGCGAACATGCTGAGTGTAGACTCGCAACCCCTAAACGCACCTTACTGGTCGTCTGAAAAACCTGCAACACCGAAGGTTACAGCCCGACAACGGGTCAGTACATCTGATTTGTACGGCAAGTGACACGAAAAAGGTTATATAAAGGACCTAAAACTACATGCAAGGTAAGTCAAAGGAAAGGCTTATGGTTTTGTTTTGCAGAAAGCCAATTTTCTCCTGAACTAAACTAGTCAAAATTTTAAGTTGAGTTCTACCTGAAACACACAGCAACCCATGCTCCTCTTGTCCCAACCAAATTATTATTAAGTGTTCATCTGTCAAGATCATTCATCAACAGTACTGACTAGTTGCTCAAAGTTTGTCCGTAACCGTGGACACGGCTAATCATGATCAGTTTATACGCTCTGCAGAGGTTGTACACGTTCCCCACTGGACTCAACCCGAAGATTGAGACAAAGACTTTCCGAAGAGGTTGCCTCCACCCTTTGGTAGCCGGTACACCTAACACAATTCTACATCAGCTAGCTACCAGGGCCAGGTTCCCCACAACTTACTCATCTAAGCCAGAGCCCATATAGCCAGTGGCTGTACACGGAAGCTACTAGTAATATTGCATGTCTGATCTTTTTGAGCCTGGACGGCGCCCACTGCGTGAGAGGGTAGACACCATGACGCACCCGGTTCACCACCAAAACAAACCATTGGGTGCATTTAACCCCGGCATTGTCCTCAACCGAGCCACAACTACCGGGATGCAACCCGCCCGTCCAGAAGTGATTTCTATTTATTATAAAGTTGCTACACAGTTTATTAAATAGCTCACATGCACTCCATGAATTCTCACAACCCAAACCACGTCTACAAAGCATAGCAATAAAGTAACAACACGGCTAGGTTGATCTACGGTAGACAAGTCAAAACATGTGGCTATCCTAACTGGTTTTGCAGCAACAGTAAAGTAAACTACCTATCATGCAATAGAGTGGTATTTCCTAACATAATGCATATAGAAAATATAGGTATGAGTATGATCAAAGTATCACTTGCCTTATACATTCGATGAAAATCTTCGCTCTCACGTTCCAGTCAACTCTACTCGTCACACTCCGAGCAATCTATCGTCAATGAAAGAACTCAATAAGCAATCACACCACAAGGACATGACATAAGATCAACAAAACAATCATAAAGGTTTTAGTAACAAAACAAAAAGGTTTGAAGTGCAAAGGTGTGGATGTGCCCGAAAGTGATCGGTGGAACGTGAACTCGAGAGAGTCAACGGATAAAGAATTGTTGATACAAGAATATGATCAAGGAATTATGAAATCAAGGTAAAGATCATAGCAATATAAATGGTATGTAAATATTGCCGATAAGATATTTCATATGATCCAATATGCAAAAAAAATCACGTGAAACGGAATACTACAACGCAGGTCATAGTAATTGCAACATTGAATTGAATTTGAATATGAACAGATCAATAAACTTGTGAATTTTTATGCACACATGATACAAACAGAAAGTACATGGAACAAGTGATCCAACACAAAAAGAATCACTCGATTTGGATCAACGGTATAAAAGATACGGCCACCGGAATTTGAATTTGAATTTGAAATAACCTCAAATTCAAAAGTGTGCAAAGTGTGCAAAAGTTGATACCATGTTAAAGTACAGAACAACACGAGCGCGTAGCAAAAAGAATCACCTCAATCCGATGCACGGTGTAGAAGCTATTGCGGGTACGGTACCGAGGGGATTTTCTGCCAAAAGGACCCGTTCGCAAATATAATTTTTCCAGAAAAAGCAATCGGGTCCTCGACCCAGATCTGACTCCGGCGAAGTCGTCTTCTCCGGCGAACTTGGCGGCTCCGGCGAGAGGAGGCCGTGGCCGTCGGCGTGGGAGGCAGGGGAGGCGCGGAGGAGGCAGCAGGGGCAGTGGGGTGGCGCAGGGCCGGCCGTGGTGGCGCGCTCCGGCGAGGTCCGAGCGGCTCGGGCGCGGCTCCGGGAGTTGGCGGCGGCGGCCGGCTTGGCCCGCAGCGGGCGAGCTCCGGCGAGGAGGGCGCGTTGGCCGGCGCGGCGCAGCCGGCCGACGGGAGGCGGCGGTGCGGCGGCCGGGAGAGGGCGAAGCGGCGGCGGCTTCCGCGGTTGCCCGCCGTGGTGGCGCTGGACCGGGCGGCGCACGGCGCGGAGATCCGGCGATGGCCGGCTCAAGGAGGCGCGGCGCGACGGCGGAAGGCGCGGCCGGCGGCGGCGAGGCGGGACCCGCCGGCTAGGGTTCCGAATTTTCCAAAAAAAAAACAAAAACAAAAAAAAGAAATCAGTAAAACATTATATAACCAGAGAAAAAGAAAAAAAAACGATCCGAGTTGGGCTCTGTTGCGCCTGCGAGCGAAAAAAACTATTGGGCCGGCCTGCGGATTTTCTCCTTTTTCGTTACAAACCAAACTTCAAACATAAAAATAAAAATAACCGTAGCTCCGAAAAATATGAAATAAAATTCTAAATTCATCAAATAATACAAGGAAAATTATAAAATGAAAATATTTTCCAAAAAGGAAAATAAAAATAAAGACCTTTTCTAAATACTTTATTTAAATATAAAATACTTTTCATAAATCAAATAAAATCCAATAAACCTTTTAAAATATTTTTATTTGGTCAAAAACATTGACAAACCATTTCTAAATAACAAAATATAAATTTTAAAATTGTTAACCCAATAAATAATTTGGTAAAATAAAATCTCCCTTTGAAATAGTTTTTTCAACCCTTTTAAAATATTTAATAAATCATTTCAGTGAAATAAAAACTCTCTTGGCATTATAAAATCTCTAAATTAATTTTAGAGTTATTTATAATACTCAAAATAAATTTTAAAAACTTTAAAATAGTATTCTAAATATTTCAAACTTTATTTAAAAAGGGGATAAGTCATTTTATATCCTCTCAATGAATTTTCCTTTAGTTGAAAAAATATTTTGAATAAACAACAGAATTCCCATAAAGATTTAAAACCTTTTTTTCCAAACTTTTAGTAAGTTGAAGGAGTCATATTACCTTCTCTCATTTAATTTTGTTGGTTTTGTTTTTAAATAATAAATTCCAAAAACACCAACGGTGAATATTAGGGAAAGTCATTTTATTCCCTCTCATTTTAATATTCAATAAACTCCAGAAAGTTTTAATTCCTAGGGAAAAATCAACACATCAAGCAAACAATCATTATCTATTTAATTTATTAACAGAATTTTGGGATGTTACATTATCATTGCGGTGCCTTCATAATCTTGTCAATTGCCCAACTGTGATTTGTTTACCTCGCTAGCACTTTTATCGTCTTTTGGGAGAGAGACATAACTAGTGAAAATCACGTGAACTTGGTCCATCTTCATATCATGGTTTACACCCTCAATTTACTTTCAGTCTTTACTTTCAGTTGCCACTATCATTATCTCTTGTGTTGATCCTTCGTAAATGGCAAGGCCGGAGGAATTGACAACTCCTCAGTACTCGTTGGAAGCAAAGTTATTTGTATCTGTGTGCAGGTCTAGGCGAAGTTAGCAACCTCGGCGCCATTGTTCACTTTACCAACTTCTTGTATCCTTCGGAGTCCTACGGGAGACAAACATTGGTATCTTTGCCAAGGGAAAACTTGCCGCTGTACTATATCTCACCCTGCACTTGGGGTAATCAACGAGGGCTTGAAGAGTATTAACACTCTCTTGCCATCAGGTGCCTCCACATCCCCTTTGACGACAGGAATAGACTTCTCGCCCCTCGTTGGTTACCCAAAGTGGAAGGTTGAGATTTAGTCAGCAACAAGTTTCCCTTGTCAAAGATACCAATGTTTATGTCTCCAGTAGGACTCCATGTTCTTCAAGCAGGTGGAAATAAACAAATGGCGCCGTTTACAACCAAGTTTGCTTACTTGACATGGCCATGCCCACATCAACCAATAACTTTGCTCCCAACGAGTTCAGAGAGGTTGTCAACCTCTCCGGTCTTGTTGTTTACAAAGGATTAAACACACGGTGGAAATAGTGATGGTGGTTGCAACGAAAAGGAAATAAAAGCAGTAAATAGCAGAGGTGTAAACAATGGTGGAAATATGGACCGGGGTCCCATGATGTTCACTAGTGATGTCTCTCTACCAAAATATGATAAAACAACTAAGCTAGGTGAACAAATTACAGTTGGGCAATTGACAGAATTATAAACGCAATGCAATGCTAATTATGGCAAAAGAAAGTTAGAGGCTCAAAAGTATAGGTAGTATGCCAAGACAACTAGACCGTTTATTCATCATCATCTACTCACTAATCATCCACCTTGAGATATCTATCCAGAACATCTCGCTGGTATTAAGTTTCGAGCCCCACCCAAAGTGTAATCCCAAAGCAACAGACAACTGCAATAAAAAACTTTGCGTAAGGTAAACAATACTTGAAACCGCGGTTACAAGCACCGTTGTTTTCTCCCTGGTGGCAACAACACATCCCCTAGTCTCATGTTTCTGTCACTCAAGCTAGACATCGGGGGACATGAACCCACAATCAAGCATAACACTCCCTCTTGGAGTTACTATCTACTACTTGTCCAAAGTAATAAAAAGCAACGGAGAACATACAAGAATTACTCAAAAACAAAATATAAAAGGAGAACCAAATATAAAACTCATCACGATCTGAACATAATCTCATAATCCATCGGATCCCAGCAAACACAACATAGCAATAGCAGAAAGATTACATAAGTGCCTGGATCTTGTAGGGAAGCTCACAAGGACTAAGAATTGAAGCACAAGATTGGAGAGAAGACATCACATAGCTACTGGTCATGGACCCATGGTCCAAGAGGGACTACTCACGGCACGTCCAGGAAGCGCTCATGGTGGTGGAGAAGATCCCAGAGATCAATCCTCCCTCCGGCAGGGTGCCGGGACGAGGTCTTCTGGCGATCCCAATCTCGGGATCGCGGCGACGGCGGAACAAAGGAGAATTCTGCGATGCGGGGTCTTTTCTGGGAGCTTTTGTCCCGAGGGTTAAATATAGGCCGAAGGGGGCACCGGGGGAGGTTCTTTCCTCCCAAGTTGCCTCCCGGCGCGGCCAGGGGTGGGGCCACGCCCACAGGTCGCCTGGGAGGGGGTGGCCCCCCTCCGGCTCTCCTTCGGGCCTTCAGAGTCTTCTGAAACACTGATTTTTTATATATTTTTCTTGGAATTTTTCTGGCACTAGAAATATTGGTAAATACCTGCAATGCACAGACATTAGCAGACAGAAACTGGCACTGCGTGCACTGGGTTAGTAGGTTAGTCCAAATATGTGTAAAAAGGTATGAAAGTGCAGCAAAACACATATCAATGTCACCCAAATAAGCATGGAACAAGCAGAAAGTATAGACACGTTTGGGATGTATCAACATCCCCAAGCTTAATTCCTCCTCGTCCTCGAGTAGGTAAATGATAACACATATAATTTCTGTGGTGACATGCTAACACACATATAAGAACTTTAAAGTAAAGAAAGTAAGATATGCAATTCATGTCAAGACATTAACATGCAAGAGTCTATATCTAGTATTGAAACTAGCAAAGTATGAACATAAAGGTGCAAGAGCTCTCGCTGTCCGTGACTCGAATGTCTCCAAATGGTGTTTGTGTGCAAGAAGTGGGAGATGGGTTTAGAGTATAAAAATACTACTCCCTCCGATCCATAATAAGTGTCGCTCATTTTGTACTAAGCTAGTACAAACTTTGTACTAGATGAGCGACACTTATTATGGATCGGAGGGAGTATATATGTTAATTGAGAAATCAATCTACTAAAATTTCACACTTGGTCTCCTTCAGAATGTTATTTTGACTCATCCCCAGACCACTAGTCAGGCACAAGTCGAAGTGATCCTCTCCTTTTGGACTTTGAGCACTCATGCAATGGATGAGCGCGAGCAAGATATGTTGGCACTTAGGATGGCAAAGGGAAAAATGATGGGGAAGGAAGACAAAAAATGTTTGAAAGACTCACATCAATGAGGACAATCATAGGCGAGAGAAATCCAAATGATAGATACGATGTGAGGAGTAGGTATTGCCATGCAACGAATGCACATATTAGCTAAGATAAGCTCTCAAATGGAACTAGTGGGGGTTCATCCAACTTGCTTGCTCATGAAGACCTAGAGCTCTTTTGAGGAGGCTCATCCTTGGAATATGCAAGCCAAGTTATATAGTGTAAGGATGCCACATAGTTCAGCATGAATGATATCAAGATCTATATGGAATACAAATATAACTATGGAGTACGAGTGTGAATCTTTCAAAAGTAATAGTAGGGTTGCCCCTTCTCTCTCTTTTTTTGTATTTTTGTGGCCTCATTGGCTCTTTCTATTTATCTCTCAATTATTCTCTTTGGGATCTTTTAATTTGTCCTCTTTCGGGATCTTTTATTTTGTCCTCTTTCAGATCTTTTCCTCACTTAAGGGCAACACTCTATATTTTACAAGAGTATAGAAAATGGCACACTTTACAAGAAGTACTCAACATAAAGAAAACTGAAAACTATCATGATTTATGCAAATGTATGCATGTGCTAGTGTAGCAGGCTATGCAATGATACTAGCGCGTCATGTAGCAATTATGAGGTCAAGTCCCAACTAGCATGCGGCTCATCGATCAAGCAAAATCATGTATGACATGAAGATCAAGTCATGAGATGATGGATGTTGCATGGCAATGTATCTCGGAAAGGCTATGGAAATGCCTTGATAGATAGGTATGGTGGTTGTTTTGAGGAAGAATATTATGAGGTTTATGATGACAGAGCGTATCATGCCAAGGGTTTGGATGCACCGACGAAGTTTTCACCAACTATCAAGATGAGAAAGGGCAATGCATGGTACCGAAGAGGCTAGCAAAATATGGAAGGTGGAAGTGCCAACAATCGAATGCTCGCATTAGTACGAAGAGCTCATGCACTTATTATCGATAACTCTCTATCTAATCAGGAGGTTCACAAAGATACAAGTACCTCGAGGAGGAGTGTATGGAGGTTTGGTTATCCTTGCGCATCCTCGACCCATGGTACGTGAGGGTACTCTATATATTCCAACCCCTCCAGAGGTTAGCAATCCATCTAGTAGCTAGATTTCTCAACTAGTTTTTTGTAGTTTTCGAAAATTAGCACAGATTTCCCAAAATACGACACCTATCACTAATAGGCTCAAGATATTGGCACCAAAAGTCCAAACATTGCTCAAATACATACCTCAAAACTATTGCAAGTTACTACTACACTTATAATATAAACCTCAATTACATACTCATGCAATACACACAACTCAGTGCAATAGACCAACTCTCTAAACAAGATAAGAATGATAACTCAAGAGAATTCCAAAGGAAAAAACCTAAATAAAATCTCTTAAAAATATAAGCATGAAATCTAAGAGTTAAGCATGACAGCAGCTACGAAAAGACAAAGAACGCACAATCAAATATAAGCATGTAACCTATGTTGTGTTCTAGGGTGGAGTGGAGCGTGTTTCTCTCCCAAACAATGTAGGCTAGGGTACAACTTGTTATGAACAGAAAGAAAAACTAAACAAACTAAAAAGTAAAGAGCGAGACACTCCAAGCATAGCACATAACATATGAAGCGATAAAAATATAGCATGGAGAAGGACAAACTGATGATTGTTGATGGAGAAGGGGATGCACGGGGGCATCCCCAAGCTTAGACGCTTGAGTCTCCTTGGATATTTCTTGGGGTGCATGGGGGCATCCACAAGCTTGAGCTTTTGGCACTCCCGGATCTTCTTTCATCATCTTCCTTCGCACACTTGAAAACTCCCTTCATACAAAACTCATCATAAGCTGATTAGAGTGGTTAGTACCCATAAATAAATAATTTTTCTCCACTGGGAATAAATATTTTCATGAAGAGCTACTGTTTTCTTAAGATTTCCAAAATGTTTTTGCAAATAAAAAGCAAGCTTAAAATTTGCAAAATGAAGAAAACACAAAACATAGCAGAATCTGTGAAAAACAGACCAGCAGGTAGTAAATAATTTGTTCGGGGAACTTCTGCAAGTGAAATCAAAAAACTCAGGACATACGCCAGAAAGCCAATTGTATAGAGAATAATGAAAAAAAATCAGATCAAAAAGATGATCTTGTGATTTTTGGTGAATTGTTCCGTCAAGCAGACAAAAAAAATTCTGGACAGCATGTCACAACTTTTGAACTTTCTTGCAATCGGAGGCTAAAACTTGGCACAAAGCTTGAAAATAAAGATACAATGATGTTGCTATGGTAGTAACAAGCATCAAGACCACTAAAACTGAATGTAAAAACATTTTGGGTTGCCTCCCAATAAGCGCGTTCTTTTATTACTTTTAGCTAGGCATGATGCAAAAAGATCAAGTTTTGTCAACTTCAAATGAATAGCTTGCCCGTGTAACGGAATCATAAGGTAACTTAATCTTCTTTCGAGGGAAGTGTTCCATTCCCTTTTTGAGGGGGAATTGGAATCTAATGGTCCCTTCTTTCATATCAATGATAGCACCAACGGTGCGGAGAAAAGGACATCCAAAACTAATTGGACATGAGCGATGACACTCAATGTCCATGACAAGAAAATCAAAGGGAACATAATGATCATTGACAACAATAAAAACATCATCAATCCTTCCCAAAGGTTTTTTTACGGAAGAATCAACGAGACGAACACCAAAAGAACGAGGATCAAAAGGTTTCAATTCAGGCAGAAAATACATTCTTTTGGGTAAAACTTAATAACTTAATAACATTGGGAAGAGTGCAATTATCAAAATCAATTTCCTTGCTATTAATAAAAGCCGTGGTGTCAGCCTCTACACTTGACTTGCTTTCTATTATAACAGTTTTTACATCCTCCTAGGTGTGAGGACGTCTAGGAGAAACTTCAAACCAGAGATCCGCTTCTTTCCCCGGGAGACCATGCCATGAGCATAATTCCCCGTCATAACTAGTGTAGTCATGTAACAGCCCAGATTTCACAAAAATTAAAATTTTTATTTTCGGTTTGAATTGTTTGATTGTGTGATTTGTTGCGGTGTTTGCATCCCCGATTTATCGATCGGCGATTATTTTTCCCCTCTTATCTCGTACCGGACGGAGACTGACCTTTGCCACCCTGACACTCGACCTTTGCGACACCGGGTTTCACCTGATCACCGTCGCGAAAACCGGCACAAGACCAGCCGAAGCCAACGGAACGAAAACCCCGTTTAATAATTAAACGGGTTATTTTTATAGCGCACCGGAAAGTGTTCTCGGAACGGTTCCAACGCAGGTGAACGCCTCCGGCTCGACACGCTGATCGCGCAGTTCGAAGTTTTACCCGAATCGGAGGTACTGCGGACCCCTGGCGGTCAGAAACGTGAGCACCGCGCGCGCGAGAGAAAAACCGGGGATGTTTTTGCAAACTACCAGCCACCGGGGCTATATAAAGACCACCACACTCCCACCTCTTTCTAGGGTTTCCCTAGCAACAAAATTGCAGCCACCCCCCAGATTTGCTCCAAAATTCTGCCCCAAGTCCCCCCAATCCCGAAACTCTAGCCCCCTGGCCTTCTGGAGCCGTCAGATCTGATCAGATGCTCCAGGACGCGCCACGTCACCCTCCACAACCTCCAGAGCAGTCCCGGACCGCGAGGCCCGTCTCGCGCCGCCGCCTGCTCCGTGGGCGTCCCCAGCCCGAGAACCTCCATGCCGGCGAGCCGCCAGCCGCTGTCGTGGCCCTCCTCTCCCCGGCAGCCTCCCTGTCCCGTGCGGCCCACGTGGGGTGCCTCCAGCGCCGCGGCCCAAGTCCCTCCAGCCGGCCTCTCCTGCCAGATGGGCCGATCCCGTAGGGTGAGGCCCTCTTTTTTTTCTGTTATGTTTTTTTTCTTTTATCTGTTATTTGGCAGATTGTGTAGTTTTTTGTGCGAGTGCTATAACTTTTTAACGGTAGCTCGGATCGCGGCGCTTTAAACATGAAAGTTGCTTAGTTTTGCGCGTAGATTAATAAAATGTGCTCCTTTGCCATGCTTGATTTTGTTTACATGTTGTTTACCTGCTAATTACAACTACTTGCCACTGTAAAACTGCAATTGCCATAACTTTTTAACCGTTGCTCTGATTAAATTGTTTCTTATATGTAACTTGACTAGAATTGCATGCAGATTGCGTTTATGCTGCTCTTGCTTGCTAATAAAAATAATAAAATATTGTTTAGGGCAGAACAGTACCAAACTTTATATTTTGCGGGGTAAATAGCGTTATGCCATGTATAGGTTTTACCCCCCATTTAAAGTGACTGGATTAGATAGTTTATTTATGCTTCACCTCTTGCCATGTTTGTGTGATATGCCATGCTTGAGTGAGATGCCATGTTAACAACCTTTGTTGATCACCTGTAGCTAAACAGTTGAACCACCGTAAGCGTGCGGAATTGTCGTGTGTGACGAGTACTTCACTTAATCTGTTAGTAACCGCTCTCGACGGTAGGTGCGATGTCTCGTGTTGCTTCTTGTTGATGCTTGATCGTGTTTGCCTCGTAGTAATAGATGCTTGCTCGTTGATTGCTTTCCAGTGTTTACCGTCTTATGTGCTACCGCGGGTACCTCTTGGAGACGATGCGAGATTGCGATCAACTACACCTTCGGAATCCGACTTATCAACAGGCAAGGACTATACATTACTTATGATCCATTCTATTTCAACCAGCGGTTTGCATGCTAGTCTAGGTTAGTTTCGATGTTTGATCCTACCACATGTTTAAAACTTCTTTCAAACTGATACTGCCATGTCCCCTCCCAGCAAACCATGTACTGCTATGTTACTATTGCTCGTTGCTCAGCCCCTGCTTAGTATGCATGCTTAGGATGCTACGATGTTACCCTGTTACTCCTTGGTTTGGGATATCACATTATTATATTGTTGTTGATGATATGATTATTATAAATGTTGACTATATTCGACGAAGGATGGAAGGTCTAGGCTATCCCGCCCCGACGCTTTGTTCCATTCAAGTCACCTAGGATCCGAGTTCTGGGTATTAGTTTTAAGACTGAGTGTGCCTAACCGCGTGTGGGGTTTTATGGGGTCCCCTTTTCCTACCTACCTTGCTTCAAACATTTCTAGTGGTGGACCAAGATGATTTACCATTTGAAAACCGTGTGTGTGTCTGTCGGGTAGCTCCTGGCAGATATTCTTTAAACCAACCCGGACCAGTGGGGACATGGTTTCCCTGTTGGTCCACCTTTGACCGACGAGGGCCCGAGGCCTCACATGAGGCGTCTCGGTAACCCAAACCCTGTTGAGACGGAAGAGTCCAATCCGAGAGCGTGGCCAGCTTTTGGATTGGTTGTCGACTCCCCGGGGGCCACCCGGATTTGTTCGTTGTTAGCTAGAGGGACCTGTCGTTTCGGATCTCTCGAAACTAAATCATAAAATGGTTGCCTATCATGGGTAGCAACTGAGAGAGATGGGCGTGCGTGCGGAGCCTTGTAATGGGCAGTTGGTACACCCCTGCAGGGTTAAATCTTTTCGAGAAGCCGTGTCCACGGTTATGGACGACTTGAGACCTACTCCTTGTTCATAGACAACAACAACTGAGATAATCTTAATATAACTTGATCAAAGTGTGTGTCTTGAATGCTTCTTCTTCGTCGGGATGCGAAGAGGAGGACAAGGATAGGATAGGTGTTATGTTTGCGTGAGTAGTTGATAGCAAGACTTGTTGGAGGCGATTCCTCATTGAATGCTTGGCTTCTTATCTTACTCTCTAGATCGTTAGCCACTTCATAAAAGCTAGTGCGTCAGCAACCTCACCACTTACACCATCCTTACCGTAAACTACTAGTTGTCCTAGAATGACGGGTGATGAAGTCCTTGCTGGGTTAGTTGACCACTACAGTTGGATGCTAAGTACTTCTGTACTCATGATACTACCCCCAAACTCTTTTCGGGGTTCTTGATCGACAACAGGTATGGTGTTCGATGTTTCACGTGGAGACTCGACGACGACTAGTTAGGCGGATCCCGGCGGAGGGTCTGGACCCGTGTGGTTATGGGGATCGATGTTTTTCTCTTTGCCAGTAGGCATTTTCTTGTAGTCTGTAGCCAGACATGTATCTTCCGCTATTGTATTGTATTAAGGCAGTTGTATGCCGATTGTATGAGATGTTGTATCCTTGTATCTGTAATGTTGTGATATCATGTTGGAAATCCGGGGCATATGGCTATGTCATATGTCCCGGTGGGACCGATATGTGCTTCGTCCCTAGATCTGAATGGAAACATCTAGATCTGGAGCAGTACCGCATATCGGGCCTTACAACTTGGTATCAGAGCCTTACCGACCGTAGGATCCCTTCTCTGGCCGAAGTCGAGTCTAGACAAAAACTATTTTGTAGTTACTAAGTTAGTTATCGGAGAGTAGGATCTATTTACTCCTTACCTTTGCTCTGGTCAGGACAAGTACCGTAAGAGTTTAACTCTCGCATTACCCCCTTCAAAACTCTAGGATCTCGAGTGTGTGGAGTATCGGAACCGTTATGATGCTTTGCTAGGGAAGTATTGTCTCGATTCCGAGCTCAGGTGGGAATTCCTGTAGTACCTTTAGCTTTTCCGATTTTGGGTATCATCTGGGTCATCCATTGCCATCCATCCCTTTGCCGGTGTTTTCAAGTCTTGCGTCGAAAAGCACTATCCCTTGACCAGGTTTTAGATGTCGTTCTTCCTCTTGGCACTAAAGGTTTCGTTTTTCGACGATGTCGTCTCTCTGTGGAAATTTATCTCGACACGAGTTCGACGTCGACATGGAGCAGAGTCTCTTGTTGGTGGTGTTGAAGATTGTCGACTTTTTTTTTCTCCTCCCTCTCCCCCGGATCAACTTGGATCTTGGGACGAGATTCCTTGTTGGTGGTGTTGTATTGTAACAGCCCAGATTTCACAAAAATTAAAATTTTTGTTTTCGGTGTGAATTGTTTGATTGTGTGATTTTTGCGGTGTTTGCATCCCTGATTTATCGATCGGTGATTATTTTTCCCCTCTTATCTCGTACCGGACGGAGACTGACCTTTGCCACCCTGACACTCGACCTTTGCGACACCGGGTTTCACCCGATCACCGTCGCGAAAACCGGCACAAGACCAGCCGAAGCCAACGGAACGAAAACCCCGTTTAATAATTAAACGGGTTATTTTTATAGCGCACCAGAAAGTGTTCTCGGAACGGTTCCAACGCAGGTGAACGCCGCCGGCTCGACACGCTGATCGCGCAGTTTGAAGTTTTACCCGAATCGGAGGTACTGTGGACCCCCGGCGGTCAGAAACGTGAGCACCGCGCGCGAGAGAGAAAAATCGGGGATGTTTTTGCAAACTGCCAGCCACCGGGGCTATATAAAGACCACCACGCTCCCACCTCTTTCTAGGGTTTCCCTATCCACAGAATTGCAGCCACCCCCCATATTTTCTCCAAAATTCTGCCCCAAGTCCCCCCAATCCCGAAACCCTAGGCCCCTGGCCTTTCTGAGCCGTCAGATCTGTGATCTGACGCTCCAGGACGCGCCACATCACCCTCCACAACCACCAGAGCAGTCCCGGACCGCGAGGCCCATCTCGCGCCTTCGCCTGCTCCGTGGGCGTCCCCAGCCCGAGCACCTCCACGCCGGCGAGCCGCCAGCCGCCGCCGCGCCCCTCCTCTCCCCGGCCGCCTCCCCTGTCCCGCGCGGCCCACGTGGGCTGCCTCCAGCGCCGCGGCCCAAGTCCCTCCAGTCGGCCTCTCCTGCCAGATGGGCCGAGCCCGTAGGGTGAGGCCCTCTTTTTTTTATGTTATGTTTTTTTTCTTTTATCTATTATTTGGCAGATTGTGTAGTTTTTTGTGCGAGTGCTATAACTTTTTAACGGTAGCTCGGATCGCGGCGCTTTAAACATGAAAGTTGCTTAGTTCTGCGTGTAGATTAATTAAATGTGCTCCTTTGCCATGCTTGACTTTGTTTACATGTTGTTTACCTGCTAATTACAACTGCTTGCCACTGTAAAACTGCAATTGCCATAACTTTTTAACCGTTGCTCTGATTAAAATCTTTCTTATATGTAACTTGACTAGAATTGCATGCAGATTGTTTTTATGCTGCTCTTGCTTGATAATAAAAATAATAAAATATTGTTTAGGGCAGAACAGTACCAAACTTTATATTTTGCGGAGTAAATAGCGTTATGCCATGTATAGGTTTTACCCCCCATTTAAAGTGACTAGATTAGATAGTTTATTTATGCTTCACCTCTTGCCATGTTTGTTTGCTATGCCATGCTTGAGTGAGATGCCATGTTAACAACCTTTGTTGATCACCTGTAGCTAAACAACTTGAACCACCGTAAGCGTGCGGTATCGTCGTGTGTGACGAGTACTTCACTTAACCTGTTAGTAACCGCTCTCGACGGTAGGTGCGATGTCTCGTGTTGCTTCTTGTTGATGCTTGATCGTGTTTGCCTCGTAGTAATAGATGCTTGCTCGTTGATTGCTTTCCAGTGTTTACCGTCTTATGTTCTACCGCGGGTACCTCTCGGAGACGATGCGAGATTGTGATCAACTACACCTTCGGAATCCGACTTATCAACAGGCAAGGACTATACATTACTTATGATCCATTCTATTTCAACCAGCGGTTTGCATGCTAGTCTAGGTTAGTTTAGATGTTTGATCCTACCACATGTTTACAACCTCTTTCAAACCGATACAGCCATGTCCCCTCCCAGCAAACCATGTACTGCTATGTTACTATTGCTCGTTGATCAGCCCCTGCTTAGTATGCATGCTTAGGATGCTACGATGTTACCCTGTTACTCCTTGGTTTGGGATATCACATTATTATATTGTTGTTGATGATATGATTATTATAAATGTTGACTATATTCGACGAAGGATGGAAGGTCTAGGCTATCCTGCCCCGACGTTTTGTTCCATTCAAGTCACCTAGGATCCGAGTTCTAGGTATTACTTTTAAGACTGAGCGCGCCTAACCGCGTGTGGGATTTTATGGGGTCCCCTTTGCTTACCTACCTAGCTTCAAACATTTCTAGTGGTGGCCCAAGCTGATTTACCATTTGAAAACCGTGTGTGTGTCTGTCGGGTATCTCCTGGTAGATCTTCTTTAAACCAACCCGGACCAGTGGGGACATGGTATCCCTGTTGGTCCACCTTTGACCGGCGAGGGGCCGAGGCCTCACGTGAGGCGTCTCGGTAACCCAAACCCTGTTGAGACGGAAGAGTCCGATCCGAGAGCGTGGCCAGCTTTTGGATTGGTTGTCGACTCCCCGTGGGCCACCCGGATTTGTTCGTTGTTAGCTAGAGGGACATGTCGTTTCGGATCTCTCGGAACTAAATCATAAAATGGTTGCCTATCATGGGTAGCAACTGAGAGAGATGGGCGTGCGTACGGAGCCTTGTAATGGGCAGTTGGTACACCCCTGTAGGGTTAAATCTTTTCGAGAAGCCGTGTCCATGGTTATGGACGACTTGAGACCTACTCCTTGTTCATAGACAACAACAACTAAGATAATCTTAATATAACTTGATCAGCGTGTGTGTGCCTTGACTGCTTCTTCTTCGTCGGGATGCAAAGAGGAGGACAAGGATAGGATAGGTGTTATGTTTGCGTGAGTAGTTGATAGCAAGACTTGTTGGAGGCGATTCTTCATCGAATGCTTGGCTTCTTATCTTACTCTCTAGATCGTTAGCCACTTCATAAAAGCTAGTGCGGCAGAAACCTCACCACTTACGCCATCCTTACCGTAAATTACTAGTTGTCATAGAATGACGGGTGATTAAGTCCTTGTTGGGTAAGTTGACCACTACAGTTGGATGCTGAGTACTTATGTACTCATGATACTACCCCAAACTCTTTTCAGGGTTCTTGATCGACAACAGGTATGGTGTTCGATGTTTCAGGTGGAGACTCGACGACGACTAGTTAGGCGGATCCCGGCGGAGGGTCTGGACCCGTGTGGTTATGGCGATCGATGTTTTTCTCTTTGCCAGTAGGCATTTTCTTGTAGTCTGTACCCAGACATGTATCTTCCGCTGTTGTATTGTATTAAGGCAGTTGTATGCCGATTGTATGAGATGTTGTATCCTTGTATCTGTAATGTTGTGATATCATGTTGGAAATCCGGGGCATATGGCTATGTCATATGTCGCGGTGGAACCGATATGTGCTTTGTCCCCGGATCTGGATGGAAACATCTAAATTTGGAACAGTACCGCATATCGGGCCTTACAAGTCACAAGGTATGTTACTTTTATAAGTTCCCATAGTGACAGGCAAGATCAAAGGAACTTAAAGCAATATAACTATTATTTTGTGGTTTTTGGTATAAGACTCTAAAGCAAAGACTAGAAAGTAAACTAACAAGAGTAAATAGAAAAGGTAAAACATAGTGTGCAACTTCCCCATCTTGAAGATTGGAGTCCCCGGCAACGATGCCAGAAATTTCTTTGTTGGCGGGAATAGACTTCTCGCCCCTCGTTGGTTACCCAAAGTGGAAGGTTGAAATGTAATCAGCAGCAAGTTTCCCTTGGCAAAGATAACAAGGTTTATGTCTCCAGTAGGACTCCAAGTTATTCAAGTAGGTGGCAAGATAACAATGGTGCCGTTTACAACCATGGTTTCTTACTTGACCTGGACCTGCACACAACAACAAATAACTTTTCTCCCAACGAGTTCCAATAGGTTGTCAATCTCTCTGGTCTTGTTGTTTACAAAGGATCATTAACACGGTGGAAATAGTGATGGTGGTTGCAACGAAAAGGAAATAAAAGTAATAAATAACAGAGGTGTACAAAATGGTGGAAATATGGACCGGGGTCCCATGATGTTCACTAGGGATGTCTCTTTCCCAAAAGACGATAAAACAACTAAGCTAGGTGAACAAATTACAACTGGGCAATTGACAGAATTATAAATGCACCGCAATGCTAATTGCGCCACAAGAAAGTTAGAAGCTCTAAAGTATGGGCAGTACGCCAAGACAAGTAGACCATTTATTCATCATCATCTACTCACTAATCATCTACCTTGAGATATCTATCCAGAACATCTCACTGGTATTAAGTTGCGAGCCCCACCCAAAGTGTAAACCCAAAGAAACAGACAACTGCATTAACAAACTTTGCGTAAGGTAAAAAATCCTTGCAACTGTGGTTACGAGCACCATTGTTTTCTCCCTGGTGGCTACAGGACATCCCCTTGTCTCATGTTTCTGTCACTCAAGCTAGATATCAGGGGGCATGAACCCACAATCAAGCATAACTCTCCCTCTTAGAGTTACTATCCACTACTTGGCCAAAGCAATAAAAAGCAACGGAGAACATGCAAGAATTACTCAAGAACAAAATATAAAAGGAGAAACAAATATATAACTCATCACGATCTAAACATAATCTCATAATCCATCGGATCCCAGCACGACAACAGAAAAAAGATTACATAAGTTCCTTGATAATGTAGGGCATCTCACAAGGACTAAGAATTGAAGCACAATATTGGAGAGAAGAAATCACATAGTGTCGGGGGGTTGCTTCTCAGGCCCTCCTTCTAGCGCCAGGTGTCGAGGGTTCATGCCCATCCCTTATCCAGCACCAGGAGTTGGGGAGAACAGCGGTGATGCTTGTTGTGATACGGGGTAAAAAAACAAAATTTTCATACCTACGTTACCCGAACCCAAGATCTATGCTATGGCGAATCGGAGTTCATACCTTTGAAGACCGAAAGAGGGAAACGTTCTTGCGAACATGGCTGGTGTAGACTTAGAACTACGACCTCGCTGTCGTGTTGAAGACCACCAGCGATGGAGACTCCCGGTTGAGCTCCCAAGATGAAGTAGCGCCACAGGTGTACCGCCTCGAAGAGATTATGCACGTACAGTACAATCGATGCTCCCTCTGGGCCCCGAACCAGGCGAGCAGCGGAAGACAGACGGATTCGAATCCCGACTCCGGCAGAGCGACGGCCTGCTATGGTGGAGAACTCCAGACCAGGTGCAGACTCCAAATAAGGTGAGTCCACTCTCTAGGTAGGAGAAGGAGAGGGAGAGAGATTTTGTTGTGTTGGAAAAAGGGGGTGTACCCCTCCTTATATAGGCCAAGGGGGGCTGCCATCCTCCTCCCCTCCCCGAGGTGGGACTAAACTCCCAAGAGGGGGAGTGCGCCGGCCAGGGAGGGGAGATAGGCCCCACCCTTAGCGCCAAGCCCAAGGGGGGAAACCCCCTCCTCCCCTAATGGGCCCACATGGCCCATTAAGCCTTTTCCACTTTTTTAATTAATTTAATTATATTTTAATATTTAATTCAGATAATTAAATAGTAAAACATTATTAAATACAATTAAACTTTATTTTGAACCTTTCAAAATATCTGGAACAACTTTCGTTCTCCCCCGGAACTATTCCGGTGATATCTCTTATTTCACCGATGATCCCGAATATATCCCAATGCATCGATTGCACCTTAAGTGTAACACCCTACGGTCCGGGAAACAACAGACATGATCGAGACATTATCATTGACCAATGACTAGTCAGTTGGACCTGGTTACAATCCTTGATAGCCCCTGCGCTTCCATTGAATGAACTTCAATCGATTTTGGAAACCGTTAACGATACGACATAATCCCTTTGTGCCGCGGTACTTTGTTTGTCTGAGGTTTGATCATCGTTATCCAACATACCGGGTTCACATCTCGTTCACAACAAACAAGTTTACTCGTCTGTGCCTATTACATCTCCTGTGACCTAGTCACTTGTTTGCAAGCTATTGATGCAATATCACCGAGTGGGCCCAGAGTACCTGTTCATCACTTGGACTGACAAATCCAGCTCTGATCTATTAACATACTCATCAACCATCTATTTCGGAATACCCAAAGTGCATTGTTATAGCCATCATATTTCAGTCAGGCGGTGGGATACAAATCAAAGTCTCCTCATAGATGACAATTCGTATGATCATTACGGTCTAAGGACTAAGCCATATGTTACAAAGTCATCGCAATGCTGAACTATGGGACTCGATCACATTACAATGCTTTATGTGGGTGTGTGTCTATCCCATCATTCCCCAATGATATGACCTCATTGTCAATGGACTTAAGCGTCGCCATTATCATGAAATGTTGATCAATCAATTGCCAGTGAGCTAGTATACCTGAGTTAAACTAGGGACTTGTGTTTTATACTACACGTTTATTAGTGTTTCCAAGTAATACAGTTCTTAGCACAGTATAAAACGTATTATGAACAAAACGGATATGTGACAAATATCTTTATTAATTTGCCTCTAGGGCACATATCCAACAGTCTCCCACTTGCACTAGAGTACAAATTACACTTTTTTACATCAGGTATGTATCTAACACCAATAATCTCTCGGTGTTCTTCAAACTTTCACTGTGGAAGAGGTTTAGTCATCGGTTCTGCTGCGTTCAGATCCATATGTATTTTGTGAATCCTAGTATGACCATCCCTGACGTAGTCTCGCGTCACATGGAACTTTCGGAGAATGTGCTTGGCTGTAGAGTGAGTTTCTGGTTCTCTCGCGTTAGCAATGGAACCCGTGTTGTTGCAGAAGATTCCCATGGGGTCAGTGAAGCTGCGAAAGACACCAAGCTCGATCACGAACTTCTTCATCCAAAGCGCTTCGTTTGATGCTTCGCAAGTGGCAATATACTCCGACTCCATTGAAGATTGGGCGACGACTAACATTTTGCTGCTCCTTGAGCTAATTGCGCCACCGTTCAACATGAACACATATCCCGTCTGGGACTTCGAGTCATCTAGGTCAGAGCCGAGGCTAGCGTAGACGTAACCTTTTATGGTGAGCTCCTCATCAACTCCTCCATAAACGAGAAAGAGATCCTTCGTCCTTCGTAAGTATTTCAGGATGTTCTTTACTGCGGTCCAATGGATCATTCATGGATTACTCTGGTAGCGATTAGTCATACTAATTTCCAGCGCTAAATCCGGCCGGGTACACATCATAGCATACATGATAGAACCTATGGTTGAGGCATAGGGCTTTGAGGACATCTCCTCCTTTTCTTTTGTTGTTGCTGGACATTGAGTCACACTTAATTTGATACCCTTTATAACTGGCAAGAGACCTCTCTTGGCGTTATCCATACTGAACATTTTCAATATCTTATCAATATAAGTTCTTTGACTCAAAGCCAATAGGCGATTAGGTCTATCTCTATAGATCTTAATCCCTAATATGTACGCAGCTTCACCTAGGTCCTTCATGGAAAATTGTCCATTCAGATATTCTTTCACTCCTTCTAAGAATTTTCTATCGTTCCCTATCAGCAATATGTCATCTACATATAACACAAGGAATGCTATAGAGCTCCCACTCTTCTTCTTATAGACGCATAACTCTTCGACGTTTTGGACAAATTCAAACGCTTTGATGACCTCATCAAATCGAAGGTTCCAGCTCCGAGGCCCCTTGCTTCAACCCATAGATGGACCGTTGAAGCTTGCAACCTTACCAGCATTCCTTGGATCCATGAAATCTTCCGGTTGCATCATATACAACTCTTCCTCAATGTTGCCATTAAGGAACGCAGTTTTCACGTCCATCTGCCATATCTTGTAATCATGATATGCAGCTATTGCTAGTAGGATCCGAATAGACTTGATCATAGCTACAGGAGAGAATGTCTCCTCGTAGTCAACTCCTTGAATTTGTCGGAACCCTTTCACGACAAGTTGAGCTTTGTAAACAGAAACGTTTCCGTCTGCGTTAGTCTTTTTGTTGAATATCCATTGATGCTCGACGGCCTTGCGGTCCTCGGGAATATCCACCCAAGTCCAAACTTTGTTGGTGTACACGGAGTCTATTTCGGATTTCATGGCTTCTAGCCATTTCTCAGACTCGGGTCCTGATGGCGTGGAAGTGGTAATGGCTTCTCGCCCTTCGTTGGTTACCCCAAGTGAAAGGTGAGATGTAGGATATCAGCAAACTTCCCCTATGTAGAGGATACGGTTTGTCTCCCGTAGGAATCCGGCGATGATAAGTAGGTGTCAGCGGCGCACCTGACGCGGACCTGCACACAATACAATTAACTTTGCTCCCAACGAAGTTCAGAGAGTTTGTCAATATCTCTGGTCTTGTTGTTTACACAGGGTCAAACACACAAGGGATAATGATAATGATAATGGCTGAAAGTAAATACTGAAAAGGAAATAGGCATGTAAACAGTGATGAGAATATGGACCGGGGTCCCGTGATGTTAACTAGTGATGTCTCTCTCCCAAAAGATGATAAAACTGCTATGCAAGGTAAACAAATTACAGATGGGCAATTGACAGATTATAAATGCACCGCAATGCTAACTATGTTACTAAATAAAGGAAGAGGCTCATAAGCATGGGAAGTACGCCAAAATAAGTAGACCTAAATCCATCTACATCTACTACTAATTATCTGCCTTGAGATATATATCCAGAACATCTCGCTGGTATTAAGTTGCGAGTCCCACCCAAAGTGTAAACCCAAAGCAACAGACAACTGCATTAAAAGAACTTTGCGTAAAGTAAACAATCCTTGCAACCGCGGTTACAAGCATCATTGTTTCCCCCCTTGTGGCCACAACACATCCCCTAGACTCATGTTTCTATCACTCAAGCGTGTCATCAGGGGGCATGTACCCACAATCGAGCATAACGTTCCCTCTTGGAGTTACTATCCACCACTTGGCCAATGCAGTAAACAGCAATGGAGAACATGCAAGAATTACTTAGGAACAAAAATATAAGAGATCAAAACCAAATATATTACTCTATCACGATCTGAACATAATCTCATAATCCATCGGATCCCATCAAACTTAACATAGCAACAGCAGAAGAATTACATATGTGCCTCGATCATGTAGGGCAGCTCACGAGGTCTAAACCATGAAGAACAAAGAGGGGAGGAGAACATCACATAGCTACTGATCATGGACCCATGGTCCAAGGTAGACTAGTCACGGCACATCCGGGAAGCGTCCATGGTGGAGGAGAAGCTCCCGGACGTCGATCCTCCCTCCGGCAGGGTGCCGGGAAGGGTCCTGACGGTGCTCCCGATCTTGGAAGCGCGGCGGCGGCGGAACAGAGGCGAGATTGCGAAATAGGGTTCTGTCTTCGGAGTTTCCCCGTGACGGAGAATAAATAGGCGAAGGGGGGCAGCCATGGGGGCCACCAGGGGTCCAGGCGCCCCCCTGGCGCGGCCAGGCCCCTGGTGGTGGCCCTCTGGCCCCACTTGGGTGCTTCCAGAAGACTCCGTTACGCTGTTTTTTATCCGATTTTTCCCGAATTTTTGGAGCACTTTTAATATGGGGGAAACTTGGAATAGAAAAACAGCAGAAAACAGGAACTGGCACTAGGGTGCACTGAGTTATTAGGTTAGTCCAAATATTATCAAAAGTATATGAAAGTGTATCTAGATCATAGCAATATCACACAAAACATGCATGGAGCAAGCATAAATTATCGATACGTTTGAGACGTATCAACAACCCCAAGCTTAATTCCTGCTCGTCCTCGAGTAGGTAAATGATAACAGGCTTCTCTGGTGACATGTGATGTCACGAGAGTTTAATTCTCGCCCCTCATTGGTTACCCAAAGTGGAAGGTTGAGATGTAGTGTAACAGCAAATTTCCCTCGGTGAATATACCAAGGTTTGTCTCCAGTAGGACTCCGATAATGACAAGAGGTGACAACGGCGGCAGAGATTGGCAGTTCTCGTGGACCTGCACACACAACAGATAACTTTGCTCCCAACGCGTACAAAGGGGTTGTCAATCCCTCCGGCCTTGTTGTTTAGAAAGGATAAAACGCATGGGATAATAATGATAGTGATAGCAACGGAAAAGTAAATAAAGCAGTAAATTGATAGTGGGTGTAAAAAGTGTTCGAAATATGGATCGGGGTCCTATGATGTTCACTATGATGTCGCTCTCCCAAAAGACGATAAAATAACCATGCGAGGTAAACAAATTACAGCTTGTCAATTGACAGGATTATGTGCGCAAACCAATGCTAATTATGCTATAAAGAAAGGAAGAGGCTCAAAAGCATGGGCGGTACGCCAAGACAAGTAGACCGAAATCCATCTACATCTACCTACTAATCATCCACCTTGAGATATCTATCCAGAACATCTCGCTGGTATTAAGTTGTGAATCCCACCCAAAGTGTAAACTCAAAGCAATAGACAACTGCATTAAAGAACTTTGCGTAAAGTAAACAATCCTTGCACCCGCAAGTACAAGCACCGTTGTTTTCCCCCTTGTGGCAACAGCACATCCCCTAGACTCATGTTTCTGTCACTCAAGCTAGTCATCGGAAGGCATGAACCCACAATCATGCATAACGCTCCCACTTGGAGTCACTACCTACTACTTGGCCAAAGCAATAAACAGCAACGGAGAACATGCAAGAATTACTGAAGAACATAAATATAAAAGAGGAGAATCAAATATATAACTCAAACACAATCTGAACATAATCTCATAATCCATTGGATCCCAGCAAACTCAGCATAGCAACAGCAGAAATATTACATAAGTGCCTCGATCATGTAGGGCAGCTCACGAGGTCTAATCCATGAAGAACAAAGAGGGGAGGAGAACATCACATAGCTACTGATCATAGACCCATGGTCCAAGGTGGAGTACTCACGGTTCATCCGGGAAGCATCCATGGTGGTGGAGAAGCTCCCGAAGTTGATTCCTCCCTCCGGCAGGGTGCCGGGAAGAGGTCTTCTGGTGCTCCCGATCTTGGAAGCGCGGCGGCGGCGGAACAGATGAGTGATCGCGAAAAAGGGTTCCCGTCTCAGGGTATTTGCGTCACGGGGAATAAATAGGCGAAGGGGGGCAGCCAGGGGGGCACCAGGGGTCCAGGCGGCCCCCTGGCGCGGCCCCACCCTAGGGCGTGCCGGGAGGGCGCCTGGGTCCGTGGTGGGTCCCCTCTGCCCCCCCCCCCCTCGGTGATTCCGGAAGCTTCCTGTACACTGATTTTTTATTGGATTTTTCCCTAATTTTTTGAGCACTTTTTATATGGGGGAAACCTGAAATAGAAAAACAGCCGAAAATAGGAACTGGCACTGGGGTGCACTGAGTTAATAGGTTAGTCCAAATTTGATCAAAAGTGTATGGAAGTTCATCAATATCATAGCAATATCACACAAAAGAGGCTTGGAGCAAGCAGGAATTATAGATACGTTTTGGACGTATCAACATCCCCAAGCTTAATTCTTGCTCGTCCTCGAGTAGGTAAATGATAAAAGCATAATTTCTGTGCCGACATGCTAACAACCATATAAGAACTTTTAAGTAAAGCAATAAAGGCATGTAATTCAATTCAAGTCATAACAGGCAAGAGTCTATATTTAGTATTGAAACAAGCAACATAAGAACATAAAGGTGCAAGAGCTCTCGCTGTCCGTGACTCGAATATCTCCAAATGGTGTTCGCGTGCAAGAAAGGGGATAGGGATATACGAGAGAAAAAGTATTTTTGTGTTGAGAACTCAATCTACTAAAGTTTCACACTTGGTCTTATTTGGAATCTTATCTTGACTCATCCCCAGACCACTAGCCAGGAGCAAGTCAAAATGATCCACTCCTTTTCGACATTTTGAGCACTCATGCAATGGATGAGCGTAAGCAAGAAAGTTGACACTTAGGATGGAAAAGAGAGAATATGGTGGAGGAGGAAGACAAATAGGTGTGAAAGGCTCACATCAATGAGGACAATCATAGGCGAGAGAAAGCCAAATGATAGATATGATGTGAGGATAGGGATTGCCATGCAACGGATGCACATATGAGCTAAGGTAAGCTCTCCAGTGGAACTAGTGGGGGTGCATCCAACTTGCTTGCTCAAGAAGACCTAGAGCTCAATTGAGGAGGCTCATCATTGGAATATACAAGCCAAGTTTTATAGTGTGAAGGTCCCCACATAGCTATATGCATGAATGATAATATCTATGCAGTACAAGATATAAGAGGGAGTACGAGTGTGGATCTCTCAAAAGGAATAGTAGTGTGCCCCTTCTCTCTTTTTATTTATTTTTCTCTTTTTTCTATTTTTTGTATTTTTTTGGTGGCCTCAATGGCTCTTTCTATTTCTCTCATTTGTCCTCTTTGGGATCTTTTAATTTGTCCACTTTGGGATCTTTTCCTCACATGAGGGGCAACACTCTATATATTACAAAAGGTATAGAAGATCTTTCACACTTTACAAAGTACTCAAATCATTTAGAAGATGTAACTATCATGATGTATGCAAATGTATGCCTCTGCCAGTGTAGCAGGATATGCAATGATACTAGCGCGTCATGTAGCAATGATTAGGGCAAGGCCCAATTAGCATGCGTCTCATCGATAAAGCAAGTAGCATGTATGACATAAAGATCAAGTCATGAGAAGATGAATGTTTCATGGCAATATATCTCGGAAAGGCTATGGAAATTCCTTGATAGGTAGGTATGGTGGCTGTTTTGAGGAAGGATATAAGGAGGTTTATGATGACAGAGAGTATCGTGCCAAGGGTTTGGATGTACCGGCGAAGGTGTACGCCAACTCTCGGAGTGACAAGAAAGCAATGCACGGCACAGGAGAGGCTAGAAAAATATGGGAAGGTGGAAGTGTCAACTTTCGAATACTCACATTAAGCCGAAGAACTCATGCACTTATTATATTTAACTCTCAATCTAATAAGGAGGTTCACAAAGAGACAAGTACCCCGAGGAGGAGTGTATGGGGGTTTGGTTATCCTTGCGCATCCTCGACTCATGGTACGTGAGTGTACTCTAATATTCGACCCCTCAGAAGCGCAGTGACCCATCTAGTAGATAAAGTTCTCAACTAATTTTGTAAGTTTTGAAAATAAACACGGATTGCCCAAAATACGACATCTATCACTAATAGGCTAAATCTCTTGGCACCAATTTCCAAACATTACTCAAAACAACACCTCAAAACTATTTCAAGTTACTACTACAAAAGAATAGCAACCTCAATTACCTACTTCAAGTCAAGACACAAGACTCAGTGCAACAGGGAAACTCTCTAAACAAGATAAACATGAAAACTCAAGAGAGTTCCAGCAAAAAACTAAACAAAAGCTCTTTGAAAAGATAAGCATTAAAACAAAGAGCTAAACATGACAGTAGCTATGAAAAAGATAAAGAACACACACAATAAAGATAAGCATGAAAACTCCTATGTTGTGTTCTAGATTTTGAAAGTGGAGCATGTTTCTCTCCCACACAAATAAATATGGGATCTAACTTGTTATGAACAGCAAGCAAAGCTAAAGAAAAAGAGCGAGACGCTCCAAGCATAGCACATAACGCATGAAGTGATAAAAATATAGTGAAACGAGAGACGAACTGATAATTGTTGATGGAGAAGGGGATGCACGGGGGAATCCCCAAGCTTAGACGCTTGAGTCTCCTTGAATATTTCTTGGGGATGCATGGGGGCATCCCCAAGCTTGAGCGCTTGACACTCCTGAATCTTCTTTCATCATCTTCCCTCGCACACTTGAAAACTCCCTTCATACATAACTCATCATAATCTGATTAGCGAGGTTAGTACCCGTAATAAAATAATTTTTCTCTACTTAAAATAAAGATATTATTGAAGGGCTACTGTTTCTCAAGATTTCCAAAAAGTTTTCGCAAATAAAAAGCAAGCTTAAGGTTTGCAAAACGAAGAAAGGGCAAAACAGGACAGAATCTGTGAAAAACAGACCAGCGGGTAGTAAAGAATTGTTTAGGGATACTTCTGCAACTCAAATCAAAAAACTCAGAACATATGAAAGTTTCGTAATTGTATAGAGCACGCTGTGTAAAAAACTCAGTCCAAAAAGATGAACTGGGAATTTTCCATGATTTTTCTAGTCACGAGGACAGAATCTGTTTTCTGGACAGCATGTCACAACTTTCACTTCCCTTGTCATATGAGGCTATAAAAGGCACAAAGACTGAAAAGTAAAGATACAATGATGTTGATAAAGTAGTAAAAATCATCAAGACCACTAAAAACATAAGAAAAACAAAAAGGAAATCCTAAATTCGTTGCGGGCTGCCTCCCGAAAGCGCTTCTTTAAAGCCATTAGCTAGGCTTAATGCAAATAGATCAAGTTGTATCAATTGAACCATCATCAAGATCATCAAAAATCTCTTCAATAATACAACCACTCTTAAGAGGTCTTTCAAATAAAGGCCTAATAAAGATACTTCTAGGAATAAAAGAAAAAGGTGGAAGATCAATAGGAGTCTCATTTATTCTATTAAAGAGAGGTATCTCTTCCAAAGTCTTCACAGTTTCAACCCCTTTGGCAATAGATAGATTATTTTTGAAACGAGGAGCCTTTGGAACGTAAACGAACCTAGATTCCTTCTTTGCCGGAGTTTCTACCTTTTTGGTTTTTATTGAGGAGAAAGTAGTTCCTAGAGTGTCAATGATTTCCTCAATCTTATCAATCCTAGAAGGGTCCAAGTCATGGGATTTGATGGTCTCCAAGGTTTTGAAAATTTTATGCATGGAGCTATCAAGTCTATTCAAATTCCCTTGAACCTTATGATCCAAATCACTTATCCTATTAATGCTTAGCATCTCTAGCTCTATTTTTTCAAGTTTTTTCATAATATGAGCTAGGGTAATGTCCTCTTGAATGGTAGCAACAGGAGATTTCCAACAAGTTTTGCCATAACACTAAGAGCTTCCCAAACTGGGGCTTCTATGAAATTCCCATTGATAGCAGTATCTAGAATAAACCTATTCCAAGAAGTAATTCCAACATAAAAGTTTCTAAGCAGGATAGTAGTGGATTGCTTCTTGGTGGCTCTTTTTTGATAATCATTCATTCTATACCAGGCATCTTTCAAACTTTCACCACCTCTTTGTTTAAAGGTGAGCACTTCTTCTTCAGCAAAGGCAAAAGGACCAGACATAATGATAACTACTAGCAAGGTAACTATTTTTTGATTTTTGATAAAGGACACTAAAGCAAAAACTGAAAGGTAAACAAACAAGACTAAAAAGCAAAGATAAAAGATAGTGTGCAACTCCCCTATCTTGAAGAGCGAAGCCCTCGGCAACGGCGCCAGAAATTTCTTTGATGTCACGAGAGTTTACTTCTCGCCCCTCGTTGGTTACCCAAAGTGGAAGGTTGAGATGTAGTGTAGCAGCAAATTTCCCTCGGTGAAGATACACAGGTTTGTCTCCAGTAGGACTCCGATAACGACAAGAAGGTGACAACGACGCCAGAGATTGGCAGTTGTCGTGGACCTTCACACACAGCAGATAACTTTGCTCCCAACGAGTATAAAGGGGTTGTCAATCCCTCTGGCCTTGTTGTTTACAAAGGATAAAACGCACGGGATAATAATGATAGTGATAGCAACGGAAAAGTAAATAAAGCAGTAAATTGATAGTGGGTGTAAACAGTGT
The DNA here is from genome assembly GCA_950022295.1 of Bromus sterilis. NCBI lineage: Eukaryota > Viridiplantae > Streptophyta > Magnoliopsida > Poales > Poaceae > Bromus > Bromus sterilis. Next base: position 335,017,264 of record OX465596.1, on the reverse strand, counting down.
TGGAAATATGGACTGGGGTCCTATGATGTTCACTAGTGATGTCTCTCTCCCAAAAGATGATAAAGTAGCCATGCTAGGTAAACAAATTACAGCTGGGCAATTGACAGGATTATGTGCGCAAACCAATGCTAATTATGCTATAAAGAAAGGAAGAGGCTCAAAAGCATGGGCGGTACGCCAAGACAAGTAGACCGAAATCCATCTACATCTACCTACTAATCAGCCACCTTGAGATATCTATCTAGAACATCTCGCTGGTATTAAGTTGTGAATCCCACCCAAAGTGTAAACTCAAAGCAACAGACAACTGCATTAAAGAACTTTGCGTAAAGTAAACAATTCTTGCACCCGCAAGTACAAGCACCGTTGTTTTCCCCCTTGTGGAAAAAACACATCCCCTAGACTCGTGTTTCTGTCACTCAAGCTAGTCATCGGGGGGCATGAACCCACAATCATGCATAACGCTCCCTCTTGGAGTCACTACCTACTACTTGGCCAAAGCAATAAAAATCAACGGAAAACATGCAAGAATTACTCAAGAACATAAATATAAAAGAGGAGAATCAAATATATAACTCAAACACAATCCGAACATAATCTCATAATCCATCGGATCCCTGCAAACTCAGCATAGCAACAGCAGAAATATTACATAAGTGCCTCGATCATTTAGGGCAGCTCACGAGGTCTAATCCATGACAAACAAATAGGGGAGGAGAACATCACATAGCTACTGATCATAGACCCATGGTCCAAGGTGGACTACTCACGGTTCATCCGGGAAGCATCCATGGTGGTGGAGACGCTCCCGGAGGTGATTCCTCTCTCCGGCAGGGTGCCGGGAAGAGGTCTTCTGGTGCTCCCGATCTTGGAAGTGCGGCGGCGGCGGAACAAAGGAGAGATCGCGAAAAAGGGTTCCCGTCTCGGGGTTTTTGCGTCACATGGAATAAATAGGCGAAGGGGGGCAGCCAGGGGGCCCCCCAGGGGTCCAGGTGGCCCCCTGGCGCGGCCCCACCCTAGGGCGCGCCGGGAGGGCGCCTGGGGCCCTGGTGGGTCCCCTCTGGCCGCCCCTCGGTGATTCCGGAAGCTTCCTGTACGCTGATTTTTTATTGGATTTTTCTCGAATTTTTGGAGCACTTTTTATATGGGGGAAACCTGAAATAGAAAAACAACAGAAAACAGGAACTGGCACTGGGGTGCACTGATTTAATAGGTTAGTCCAAATATGATCAAAAGTGTATGGAAGTTCATCAATATCATAGCAATATCACACAAAAGAGGCATGGAGCAAGCAGAAATTATAGATACGTTTTGGAGGTATCAACATGCTAGCAACCATATAAGAACTTTGAAAAGTAAAGAAATCAAGGTATTTAATTCAATTCAAGTCATAACATGCAAGAGTCTATATTAGCATTGAAACAAGAAACGAAAGAACATTAGGTGCAAGAGCTCTCGCTGTCCGTGACTCGAATGTCTCCAGATGGTGTTTGCGTGCAAGAAGGGGGATAGGGAATACGAGAAAAAAGGTATTTTTGTGTTGAGAACTCAATCTACTAAAGTTTCACAGTTGGTCTTCTTTGGAATCTTATCTTGAGTTGTCCCCAGACCACTAGCCAGGTACAAGTTAATTTGATCCACTCCTTTTCGATATTTTGAGCACTCATGCAATGGATGAGCTTAAGCACGAGAGATGACACTTAGTATGGCAAAGAGAGAATATGGTGGAGGAGGAAGACAAAAAGGATGAGACAAGGTCACATCAATGAGGAGAATCATAGGCGAGAAGGCCAAATGATAGATCTGATGTGAGGAGTAGGGATTGCCATGCAACGGATGCACATATGAGCTGAAAAGCTCTCCAAAGGAACTAGTGGGGGTGCATCTAACTTGCTCGCTCATGAAGACCTAGAGCTCTTTTGAGGAGGCTCATCCTTGGAATATGCAAGCCAAGATCTATAGTGTGAAGGTCCCCACATAGCTATATGCATGATCATCTCTATGGAGTACAAGGATAAGAGGGAGTACTACTGTGGATCTTTGAAAACGATAGTAGTGTTGCCCCTTTATCTCTTTTTATATCTTTTTCATGCCTATCTTTTTGTATTTTTTTGGTGGTCTCAATGGCTCTTTCTATTTAACTCTCATTTGTCCTCTTTGGGATCTTTTATTTTGTCCACTTTGGGATCTTTTCCTCAGTTTAAGGGCAACACTCTAATTTACAAGAGGGTATAGAAGATCTTTACAACTTTACAAGGTACTCAAATCATAAAGAAGATGTAGCTATCATGATGTATGCAATGTATGCCGCTGCCAGTGTAGCAGGAACATGTATGACATGAAGATCAAGTCATGAAGAGGTGGAAGTTGCATGGCAATATATCTTGGAAAGGCTATGGAAATGCCTTGATAGGTAGGTATGGTGGCTATTTTGTGGAAAGATATAAGGAGGTTTATGATGAAAGAGCGTATCATGCCAAGGGTTTGGATGTACCGGCGAGGTGGACGCCAACTCTCGGAGTGAGAAGGAGTCAATGCACGACACAGGAAAGGCTAGCAAATATGAGGAGGTGGAAGTGTCAACTTTCAATACTCACATTAGTCCGAAGAACTCATGAACTTATTATCGGTAAATCTCAATCTAATAAGGAGGTTCACAAATAGACAAGTACCCCGAGGAGGAGTTTATGGAGGTTTGGTTTTCCTTGCGCATCCTCGACTCATGGTACGTGAGTGTACTCAAATATTCGACCCCTCAAAAGAGTAGTGATCCATCTAGTAGCTAGAGTTCTCAACTAGTTTTGTAGGTTTTTGAAAATAACACACGGATTGCCCAAAATACGACACCTATCACTAATATGCTAGAGCTCTTGACACCAAAAATTCAAACATTACTCTCATCAATACCTCAAAACTATTGCAAGTTACTACTGAAATTAAATAGCAACCTCAATTACCTACTTCTAAAAAAAAGGACATAACTCAGTGCAACAACCAACTCTCTTAACAAGATAAACATGAAAACTAAAGAGAGTTCCAGCAATAAACTAAATAAAAGCCAGGGCTCTTTCTAATGACAAACTAAGACTAAACCTAAACATTGCAGTAGCTACGAAAAGATAAAGAACACACAACAGCAAAAAGATAGGCATGAAGAATCCTATGATGTGTTCTAGATTTTGAAAGTGGAGCGTGTTTCTCTCCCACACAAAGTAAGACAGGATCTAACTTGTTATGAACAGAAAACAAAGTTAAAGAAAACTAAAAATAAAACCTAAGAGCGAGACGCTCCAAGCATAGCACATAACGCATGAAGTGATAAAAATATAGTGAGACGAAGGACGAACTGATGATTGTTGATGGAGAAGGGGATGCTCGGGGGGCATCCCCAAGCTTAGACGCTTGAGTCTCCTTAAATATTTGTTGGGGATGCATGGGGGCATCCCCAAGCTTGAGCGCTTGACACTCCCGAATCTTCTTTCATCATCTTCCATCGCACACTTGAAAACTCCCTTCATACACAACTCATCATAAGCTGATTAGAGAGGTTAGTACCCTTAAGAAATATTTTCCCCGCGATATAAAGATATTCTTGAAGAGATATTGTTTCTCATGATTTCCAAAAGGTTTTTTCAAAGAAAAAGCAAGCTTAAGGTTTGCAAAAAGTAGGAGAGACAAAACGTGGCAGAATCTGTGAAAAACAGAACATCAGGTAGTAAAGAATTTTTTAGGGTACTTATACAACTCGAATAAAAAAACTCAGAACATACGAAAGTTTCGTGATTGTATAGAGCACACTGTGCAAACAATTCAGCTCAAAAAGATGAACTGGTGATTTATTCTAATTTTTTCCGTCACGAGGACAAAATCTGTTTTCTGGACAGCATGTCACAACTTTCACTTCCCTTGTCATATGAGGCTATACTTGGCACAAAGCTTGAAAAATAAAGATACAATGATGTTGCTACAGTAGTAAAAATCATCAAGACCACTTAAAAAATAAGTAAAAACATTTTGGGTTGCCTCCCAACAAGCACTTTCTTTTACGCCTTTAAGCTAGGCATAAGGCAAAAGAAGAATCAAGTTTTTTCAAGAGAAAGAGAATAGCTAGCCCGTGTAACGAATTCAAAAGGTAACTTGACTTTCTTTCTAGGGAAGTGTTCCATCCAATTTTTGAGAGGGAATTGGAATTTTATATTCCCCTCTTTCATGTCAATAACAGCACCCGAAGGGGGTTACTCCTTCACCCGACATGAACTTTCACATCTTCACGTGAAAACGTCTATACGACCAACATCATCACCTGAGCCGCAGCCCTCCCCGCCGGCGGCTCCGGCCATGAGCTCTTTTGGTAGCCTTCCACCTTCCCCTATTCCTACGGGATCGGTTTTGGACAGACCGGATTTCATGGGTGGTTCCATTATCTCGCCTACCATTAAGGAGAAACATGCAGCCGTCCTTATCTCGCCTACTGTTTCTGTTGATCCGGTAGTTGTATCTGATGATGACTCGGTTATCACCCCTCCTATGGGCCCACAAGATGAACTGGCCCCGAGTTCGCCTATTTCCATGCGCGGTTTGGTGGATTATGACTCTGATTAGAGCACGTCCCCATGTAAAATCCCGTCGCCTAAGGAAATTGTACGTAACTTGCAAAGTTTTGATGATATGATCGAAGATATGGCTGCTAGTTTTTGGAACTGTCAACATTGCATCAGCATGGGACACAAAACGGAAGCGTGCACAAACAGGATTAGGTGTAGGCGTTGCTTCCGGTCTGGACACATTAAAAAGGACTGCCATGGGCCATTGACTGAGACTTCCATCTAGGTCCCCAAAGTCCCATCCAAGGGTTTCGAGACTCGCGCCACCGCTTTGTCCTCATCCGCCGATTCGAGTTCTCCCCAGGTTCATATCTTGTCCACCCAGCAGACGCTGCAACCAGAAAACCCCAACTCCACGGCTACCCCTGCCTTGATCAATCCCCACTCGCCTCCCCCGGATTTCATCGACGAGCATCAACCGCCTCCAGCACCGTCAATGGAGAACTTCGAGATTGATCCTCGGCGTTTCCTACCAGAAGGGATGGACATTATCGACGGAGGCCCAGAGCGATTCTCTCGGGCCTCCTACTCGGCATCGGAGTCGCCGCCTTAGATGCATGAGCAATACATGGTCGCCATTGTTGAGCCTGCTCCACCAGCTCATCTCGTGGCAGTCCGGCGCGAACAAGTTCTCCAGTTCCTGATTCAAGAGCTTCGGGTGATGGATCAATCTGCTCAAACTTGGTTTCAGGGGGTAGGCTTGTTTGAGATGAAAATCCAATCATGCGGGAGTCCTTCATTCAGCATGCGCCTTTTGCTTTGGGTTTGGATGAGAAAGGCAATGAGATCTTTGTTCGATTTATTCCTCAAAACCAAGGTGAGGGTTTCAGAGCTATCCATGGGCACCGCACGGGTTGGTTGATGTTCATCGGTGTACCACTTGACAATCGCAATACGAAGCACTTATCTGAGATGGTTGATACGTTTGGGTAATTTTTGTCATGGGAGCACACTAATAGAAGAATGGTTCGTTCTCTGGTTCGCGCCTCTTTCCCTAAAAATGCTCTTGTGCCGCGGGATGTCGTCTTTAGAGAATTTGCTTCTTGGGGAGGTTCAGTTGTTTCCTGGACTGCACCAGTGTATATTCTCACAGCCAATTTTGCGCATGTGGCACTGCCACTTGACGAGGACCCCATGCCTTTGGATGGGAACCCACACCACATGCTTAGGGATTTAGCTCCAATTTCTCCCATATGGGCCCTTCCACCATATTCGGCTCTGGGGTGGAATGAAGTGCCTGCTGCACATCATAGCAATAATGATCACAATATGGATCATAATGATGATGAAGAACAAGTGCAAGAAGATGGCTGGCCTGCATGGGATGTTGAGCATGTAGCGCAAAATGATCCTCCTAAGTAAGATCAGAAACCCGATCAGGACCAAAACTCCATGGTTATGAACCCTTCACTTGGAGACAGCATCTCCTCTGAAGTGGAAGTCATTGGAGTTGACGACCATCAAGAGCAAGTTTAGCAGACGATGAATGAAGAGCAAGTTCAGCAGATGATGAATGACCCTCCTCTTGAGCACAATGGTGATGACTGGGCCATTGTGCCTTACCAGCAACCCTTGTTTCAGATGCCCCCACTACATGTGGGTTATGTTTCAGTTCCTTTTGGTCCTGTCTTGCCCCCCGAGATGCTTTGGGAAAGATCTTTCAGGAACCTAATTCCAGAACTGCTCACCAAGAGAATTCCTTCATGCTTGAAACACTTCCCGCTGCTACCTATGTTCTCACCTGCAGGGAATTGGACTGATCTTTTGGCCACACATAAAACACCCCTGCTTTTGGAAAGTTCCTCCTTTACTGCTAGTGGGGAACCCCCCAGGATGCTGTGCTTGATTTGTCTGAAGCTTCGGAAACATCTGACGATCATGTCTTCAGTGCAGTCAGGGCACCTCTGCTTGGGAAACGCCGGTGTGCCTCTCGGTTGGCTCCCAAAATTGTCAGAACTGATGAGGATTTCACCACTAGGCGAGTCACAAGAAGTGTTGCGAAGAAATCTGGTTTTAAACATGTCTCTGCTATTATAATCAAGGAAACCCCTATGCGGCAACCAAGAGCCAAAAAGCAGAAGATCAGAGACGATGTGCCTCCTCAGGGAACTGATGCTTGTACTGCTGAAGATGACGCTGAGGCAGATGATACAAAAGTTGTGCCACCACCCACTCCAATTCGTACAATGCAGGACCTGGGGGCTTCCCTTGGCATTGCTGATGAAGATCTATCTACGGACAAGCTTATGGCTGCTCCGTCTTCTGAACCACAAGCTAGTTCCCCATGATTAGTTTAGAACTAGAATTTAGTGGTAGAGTAGGGCCCTTTAGCCTGCTCGCTTTAGTTTTCAGTCAATCTATTGTGCGGTTTTATCTGAACTCAAGTGTTGCTCCATTGTTAATCTATTGGGAAGATGTGACTTGCTACGAATACTTTATGGTTTTATATGGATAATACAACTTTTCGAAATTGACGTGTGTTGTGTTGGAATGTCTGTGGCCTCAATTCTGCTGATCGACAGCGTGACCTTGGAGCAAAAATTGAACAGAGTAATTGCTCGATTGTTTGTCTTTTGGAGACGAAAATTCAAACTTTCGATCTGAGACTAATCAGGAACTTTTGCCCCAGATGTTTTGATAATTTTGTTTACTCACCTTTTGTTGGTGCCTCTGGTGGTATTCTTGTGGCTTGGAGCTCTATGTTCTCTGGCACCCTGGTTCTATCACTCCAATATGGTATAACTGTTAATTTTACCTCAGTGCATAATGCTGAAAAATGGACCATGGTCTCTGTTTATGGACCCTGCTCTGGCATTTTGAGAGATGAGTTTGTGCAGTGGTTGTACAACATCTAGATACCTGATGATGAGCAATGGATATTCTTGGGGGATTTTATTTGATCCCTTGAAAATAGAAACAGACCAGGTGGAAATATCAATGACATATTCTTGTTTAATGAAATCATTGGACACCTGGGTCTACTTGAGCTTCCACTAAAGGGCGGATCTTATACCTGGTCCAACATGCAAGCTGAGCCCCTCCTTGAGCAACTAGATTGGTTTCTTACCTCTAGCTCGTGGATCTCAATTTATCCCAACACTGTGGTCCTTCCTATGGCCAAAATTGGTTCTGATCATGTGCCCTACATTGTTTCAATTGACACCGCAATTCCTAAATGCAAGATTTTTAGGTTTGAGAACTTTTGGGTGGAGCTCCCTGGTTTTCAGGAATGTTTTTCTGCTTCTTGGAATGCTCCCATTGCGTCAGGATCTGCTTCCACCACTATCTCCAGAAAGTTCAAGAGACTGAGGTATGATCTTAAAAAGTGGTCATCCAACCTTTCCATTTTAAAAAGACAGATTTCCAGGTGTTCTCAGGTGGTGTTTGCCTTTGATTGGAGGAAATCAGACCTCTGTTCAGACCTGAGTTTAACTTCAGGAAAATTGTTAAAGTGTATCATGAACATCTCCTAAAACTCCAGTCCATTTACTGAAAGCAAATGTATACTGTGAGGGGCATTTTGGTTGGAGAAGAAAACTCAAAGTTTTTCCATGCTATGGCTTCTGAAAGGATGAGAAGGAATTCTATTTCCATCCTTACGGCTACTGATGGTTCTGTTTGCACTGATCACACACAAATGGCTGGCCTGCTGTGGAATTCTTTCAAAGGGAGGATGGGGGTCACTCAAGGCATCGACATGATGTTTGACTTGCCAGCCTTGGTGCAACCTGTCTTGGGCCTAGAGGATCTGTCTCTACCCTTTTCCAAGTCTGAAATTGATGAAGTCCTCGAGGATTTACCTACTGACAGGGCCCCTGGTCCTGATGGTTTTAATGGTCTCTTTCTTAGAAAATGCTGGCATATTGTTGAGAAGTATTTTCTGGATCTCATCCAGAAATTTTCCACTGGTGAACTTAAGTTAGAGTGTCGGAATGGATCTCTTATTGCTCTGATCCCTAAAATTCTTGCACCTGAAGGACCCAATGATTTCAGGCCAATTTCTCTGACCAATACATGTCTGAAGTTTATGACTAAATTTCTGGCTAATAGATTGCAGAAGGTTATTCTTCAATGTATCCATTTGAATCAATATGGGTTTCTAAAATCAAGATCCATTCAGGATTGTCTAGCTTGGGCTTTTGAGTATATCCACCAGTGCAAACAGTCTCAGCTTGCTTTGCTCATTCTCAAGCTTGATTTTGCCAAGGCTTTTGATACCATTGAACATGAGGCTAACTTAAAAATTTTAAAACATAAAGGGTTCAGTGCAACTTGGATTGACTGGGTTAGAGAGATTCTAACAGCTGGCACTTCCTCAATCCTGCTCAATGGAGTCCCTGGCAAACAGTTCTACTGTAGGAGAGGGGTCAGGAAAGGGGATCCTCTCTCCCCCCTCCTGTTTGTTTTGGCTGCTGATCTGCTACAGTCCATTGTAAATCAAATGCTGAATGAAGGGGTCCTAACTTTGCCAATCCCTTCACATGATCCTTTCTATCCCATCATACAATATGCTGATGACAAAATTCTTGTGGTCCAAGCTAAGGATGCTCAACTGCTAGATCTCAAGGAAATGCTTCTAAAGTTCCATTCTTCCACTGGACTCAAAGTGAACTTCAATAAATCCTCAATGATCCCTTTAAATGTTCCTGCAGAGGAGGCTGATAGGCTGGCTGTTGTTCTTGGTTGCTCCATTGGCCAGATGCCCTTCACATATTTGGGCCTACCAATGGGCACTACTAGACCAAAAATTCAAGACATCATGCCTCTTGTGGATAGAGTTGAGAGGAGACTCACTTCTAGTTCTGCAATGTTAAACCAGGGGCCCAGATTATAGTTGCTTAATTCTGTTATTTCCTCCCTGCCAATATACCATCTCTGTTCTTTGTCTATTCCTCAAGGAATTATAAAGCAACTAGAGAGAATCCAAAGGCAATGTCTGTGGAGAGGAAGTTCTGATTCCAAAAGGAAATCCCTTGCTGTCTGGGACTTCGTGTGCAGACCTAAAAGAAAAGGTGGTATGGGCATCCTGAATCTTCAGCTACAAAACAAGGCCCTGCTACTGAAGCACCTACATAAGTTCTACAACAAGGATGACACCCCATGGGTCTCCCTCATCTGGAACTCATATTACAATGGTAATGTTCCACATTCCACTGTAATGTGTGGATCTTTCTGGTGGAAGGACATCCTTAAACTGGCTGATCTGTAGAGGCCTGTTGTCTCCATTCAGGTCAATGCTGGTGACTCTCTGCTCTTTTGGTGTGATGGCTGGATTCTGAATAACTCTAACAGACCACTCAATGACAGATTCCCACATCTATCCTCTTTTGTGAAAGATGACAAATTGTATGTACACGATTTCATCTCATCTGCTGAGTTCAGCTCCCTATTCTATCTGCCACTTTCACAGCAGGTTGCAGCTGAGTTGGAAGTCATGAGCCACTGGTTGAATAGTCTAAATCTTTCCAACACTGATAAAGATATCTGGAGCTGGCCTGGTCTTCATAACTACACTGCTAAAAGTTTCTATATGCTTATGCATTCACATCTTCCTGATGATGCAATTTGTAAATGGCCATGGAAAAGCAAATGCACTATGAAGATATTGGTTTTTGGCTGGTTACTACTCTTTGATAGGCTGAATACAAAGGACCTTCTGGTCAGGAGACACTGGAGGTCTCCACAAGAGGACAATACTTGCATCATGTGTCCTTCCCACACTCTGGAAGACAGGTTACATCTGTTCTTCTCCTGCTCTTTTAGCTCAAGGATATGGTGCTACCTACAGATCCAATGGTCCCAGGATGATATTCTAGTCAATAACCTCAACCAGGCCAAAATGTCCTTTGGACATCCTTTCTTCCTGGAGGTGGTTCTCACTGCATCCTGGTGCATTTGGACTGAGAGGAATGGCAAGACCTTCAGGCATGAAAGACCAGCTTTCAATTCTTGGAGAAGGCACTTTGTGCATGACATCACCCTGCTTTCACATAGATTTCAGGGAGATACTAGAGCTAGATTACTCTCTAGGATAGATAATCTGCAGTAGTTTGTATAGGTAAGTTTTCTATTTTTACCTTGCATGTAAATCCCCTGTACCCCTTTGAGAACTTTTTGTTCTCACTTCTGCAATAAAATACTGTGGGGCTCATGCTTCACAGTCTTTAAATTCCAAAAAACAACACCAACGGTGCGAAGAAAAGGACGTCCCAAAATAATTGGACATAAAGGTTCACACTCTATATCCATAATGATAAAATCAACAGGAACATAGTTGTCATTGACAATGATAAGAACATCGTCGATCTTCCTGATACGTCCCAAACGTATCTATAATTTCTGCTTGCTCCATGCATGATTTGTGTGACTTTGCGATGTTTTACCTGAACTTTCATACACTTTTTTATCATATTTGGACTAACCTATTAACTCAGTGCACCCAGTTGCCAGTTCTTGTTTTCTGCTGTTTTTGTATTTTAGGTTTTCCGGCCATTAAAAGTGCCAAATAAATCCCGAAAAAAATATATAGAAAATCAGCGACCCGAAAGCTTCCCGGATCACCAAGGAAGGAAGGGGGTGGACCCACCAGGGCCCCAGGAGGGTCCCTGGCGCGGCCCCACCCTAGGTCGCGCCAGGAGACCTCCTGGCTGCCCTGTGGCCCCTCTCGGTGCCCCTTTGGCCTATATTTACCCCCCGTGACGGAAACCCCTATTATCGATCTGCTATTCCCGTTCTCCTCTCTGTACCGCCGCTGCCGCCGTTTCAAGATCGGGGCTGCAAGGAGAAGCTGCCCAGGCACCCTGCCCGAAGGAGGAATCCCCTCCGGGAGACCATCCATCGCCATGGACGCCTCCCGGATGTGCCGTGAGTAGTCCCCCTTGGACCATGGGTCCGTGACCAGTAGCTATGTGATGTACCTCTCCCCTATTTGTGCTTTCACTTTCGAGACCTCGTGAGCTGCCTCACATGATCGAATCACTTTTGTAGTTTTCTGTGTTGTTATGCTGAGTTTGTTGGGATCTGATGGATTATGAGATTATGTTCAGATTGTAATGAGTAATATATTTGGTTCTCTTTTATATTTGTGTTCTTTAGTAAATTTTGCATGTTATCCGTTGCCGTATTTTACTTTGGCCAAGTGATTTGTTGCAACTCCAAGAGGGAGCGTTATGCTTGATTGTGGGTTCAGCCCCTTGATGTCTAGCTTGAGTGACAGAAACATGAGACTAGGGGATGTGATGTTGCCACCAGGTATAAAACAACGGTGCTTGTACTTGCGGGTGAAAGGATTGTTTACTTTACACATAGTTCTTTTAATGCAGTTGTCTGTTGCTTTGAGTTTACACTTTGGGTGGGATTTGCAACTTAATACCAGCGAGATGTTCTGGATAGATATCTCAACGTGGATGATTCGTAGTAGATGCAGATGGATTTCGGTCTACTTACCTTGGCGCACTTCCCATTTCTTTTGAGCCTCTTCGTTTCTTTTGTAGCATAGTTAGCATTGCGGTGCGTTTATAATCCTGTCAATTGCCCAGCTGTGATTTGTTTACATCTCCAGCACTTTTATCGTCTTTTGGGAGAGAGACATCACCAGTGAACATCACGGGACCCCGGTCCATATTCACACCATTGTTTACACCCTCAATTTAATTTTAGTTATTACTTTCAGTTGCACTATTATCTCTTGCGTTGATCCTTTGTAAACAGCAAGGCCGGAGGAATTGACAACTCCTCTGTACTCGTTGGGAGCAAAGTTATTTGTTTCTGTGTGCAGGTCCTGTCAACTTCCTAGCCAGAAGCCAATTTCTGGCGCCGTTGTCACCTTCTTGTATTTCTGCGAGTCCTACTGGAGACAGACCTTGGTATCTTCACCGAGGGAAATTTGCTGCTATGCTACATCTCACCTTCCACTTAGGGTAACCAATGAGAAGTGAGAGAACTATCCTCACCGTATCAAGCTAATTTTTGGCGCCGTTGCCGGGGACTCCAGTCTACAAGATAAGGGAGTTGCCCACTACCTTTTACCTTTACTTTTTAGTCTTGTTAGTTTACCTTTCAGTTTTTATCTTTGTGTCCTTTATCAAAAAAAAAAGAGTATGTCTAGTTCCTTACTTGCCAATCAATGTCTGACTTCTTTGAAACCAGATCTTATTGGCATGGAGGATTCACCGAGGATAAAAAAAGTGGTACAAGGAACACCGCTTGTCTCAAAAGGGGATACACTTATGGAAACAAATACATCAGTTGTATGAGTATGCTAGAAACTTGTGCTCAATATATAATATATCTCTCTGCAGGGATGAATATTGTTGCTTTATGAGGCATAAACACCTTGCTTTCCAATGTGAGTACAATGATGATGAAACCTTAGCTTCTTATGCTAAGAGAAACTATGATTTTTATGATGTAGAGGAAAAAGAAAAATTTGTTGCTTATAAGGGTGCCTATGAAATTACTTCTCTTCTTAAAAATATTAATGTTGCCCCTTACAAATCTGAGAGTCTTGCTATACTTAACTATTGTTTGGAAAATTACGATGCAATTATTATATTACTGATCATCTTGAGAGAATCTCTCCCCCAAAGGAAGAGACTAATGTTTTGCAGGACCCTGTGGAAGAAGAAATTGCTGAACCCGAAATCCCATTGGATGAAAAAGAGGAGGAGAGTGACGAACAAAAGGAGGAAGAATGGAGCCATCCATGTCTACCTTCCAATGAGAGTAACTCTTTGACTCTTACATTATATGAATGTTATGATACTATGGATTCTTTTGAAATATCCATTTTTGATGAAGTTCATACCTTATATACTTTTGGCCAAGATGCCACTATGGATGATGCTGACGAAGATGAACTTTCTATAGTTCCTTACGTTAATCATGAAATTGTTGCTATTGCACACACGCTTGATTGTCCTATTATCCTTTTGAAATCTCCAACTCCGGAGAACTGTGCTCTTATTAAGGCTCAATGTGTTGGGATGCATTTATCTTATGTTCCTAAAAATCGTGTTGAAAACTATACACGTGTGCTTGTAGGTCATGAACAGCATGATTTATGTGATAGTTATATTCTTGATGTTGTTCATGATATTACTGAAAATTATTTTGAGAGAGGGAAGTTTGGTTGTAGAAATTTCCATATTACTAAAACTCCTCTCTTTATGTTGAAAGTTTTAAAGTTGTTCTTGTTCCACCTTCCTATGTTGATTTCTTTGTGCTTCTTTGATTTATTTTCTTACAAGAAGCCTATGCATAGGAAGTGGGTTAGGCTTAAATGTGTTCCATATTTGCTTCTTGATGCTCTCTTTTGCTTCAAAATTCTTATTCTTGTGAGAACATCTTCTATAATCTTCTTGCCTAGCTTAAAGGCGTAAAAGAAAGCGCTTGTTGCGAGGCAATCCAAGATGTTTTTACTTATGTTTTTAATGGTCTTGATGATTGTTACTACCATAGAAACATCATTATATCTTTACTTTCAAGCTTTGTGCCAAATATAGCCTCATATGACAAGGGAAGTGAAAGTTGTGACATGCTGTCCAGAAAACAGATTTTGTCCTCATGACAAAAAAAATCATAGAAAATTACCGGTTCATCTTTTTGAGCTGAACTTTTTTACACAGCGTGCTATATACAATCACGGAACTTTAGTATGTTCTGAGTTTTTTTATTTGAGTTGCAAAAGTACCCTTAAAAAAATCTTTACTGCCTGCTGTTCTGTTTTTCACAGATTCTGCCACGTTTTGTCTCTCCTAATTTTTCCAAACATTAATCTTGCTTTTTCTTTGCAAAAACTTTTTGGAAATCTTGAGAAACAGTAGCTATTCAAAAATATCTTTATATCCAGTGGGGGGAAATTATTTTAATAGGGTACTAACCTCTCTAATCAGCTTATGATGAGTTGTGTATGAAGGGAGTTCTCAAGTGTGCGATGGAAGATGATGAAAGAAGATCCTGGAGTGTCAAACGCTCAAGCTTGGGGATGCCCCCATGCATCCCCAACAAATATTCAAGGAGACTAAAGCGTCTAAGTGTCACAACCCCAAGTTAGGTATGTGCTAGGATCAAGTGCTCCTTTGCATCATGATTTTTTTTAAGAAATCAGAAAATTACAGAAAATGCTTTAAACTTTGAAATTCAATAACTAATTCATATTAACTCCAAATTGGACAAATAATATGTCTAAAATTATAAGAAAAATACAAGGATTCTGAATAAAGACTTTGTTTGTATGTTTGACCAATTTAAATTGGTGAACAGTGGCAAACATCCATATGGCTTTAATTTGAATTCAATTTTGGAGTGAATTTGCAAATGATTTTGCAACACACTTCTTTTAGATGGATTCATCCACACATCAGAGGCTTTACCTCACCTTTACAACATCACTTCATGATCAACCATTTCAAATGGACTTCCATGCATTCCAATGCATTTGAAATTCATCGATAAATCAAATGGAGTTTGAATTTGCAATTCAATTGCAATATACTCCTTTTAAATGAAATGCTCAACACATCAGTACCATGAACATCACCATTACAATCTTATTCATGTGATTGTGCATTGTACATTATGTTGATCCTATGATTTTCATGTTCCTGATAGAAGTGGAGCCGGAATCCGAGTTCACCCCCTTCGTTGAAGACCCCGATACTGAACCTCGTCAGCAAGGCAAGCAACCCCCCATTAATCATGTCTATAAAATCCCAATTCCCTCTCAGTCTCGCTTATGGATGTTTAGGAGATCACCTTGTATCAATTCTACCGCATAGTTGAACCCATATCCGATGCATGACCTATCATCTTGTCACAGTAGTAAGCAAACCACAATCCTAGATGACATAGGAGTTGATTGATGTCATGTGGCCCCTGCAACTGTTACTGCTTATTGCATGCTTAGAGTTTAAATGAGGATGTTATTGATGTGAGTCGGGATGATAGTGAACATTGTGTTGATGAAAGTGAAACTGTGTTGGTGAATCTACCCTAATACAAGGTGAACGATGAGAGGCTGTGTAGGAGTACACAGTGGGTTGTCTCGTTGAACACCGCCTTAAGCCCGAGTTCTTGTGTGGTGATCCAAGACGAAGAGTACTACCACATGTTGGGCACATGGACCCCCGCTCAACCTACTAACTCACCCCTTCTCAGTTCAATGAGTCGCATTAGTTCAGAGTTCTGGTAGGTCTGTGGCACGGTCTGCGAAGTGGAAGAATGGCTTTTCAGACCTGCTTGGGACCCTGCACACATCTTCTGGGACCACATCGGTAAACCGGCCCGGTTCACGATGTGGATTCCAGCCCAGATAGACGTCTCCATTGAATTTGAGTTGGCTGTGGGGTAAAAGTTGTGGAAATTATCCTCGCCGACACCCGATTGAAGGGTGACGAGATCCCGGCGGTAACTAATGGTTTCATGTGTGTAGCAGTACACCCCTGCAGGGTTAATAAACTATTCCAATAGCCGCGTCCGCGGTAAGGGACTACTTGGAGAGCTGTGCTCGATTATTAGAAAACTTGAACTGGATACTTCTAAAACTCGCAAGATAAGCGTGAGTTCTATGGTGTGCTCCTCGTGGGGAAGTCGAGGAAGTAACCATAGTGGTGTAATTGGTTGGAGATGTAGTGGACTCGTGTACACTTCTTACCTCAAGTCTGGTACTCGTAGTTCAGGACTAGCCAAGTCAAAGCTGGCACTTCTGCAAGTGAAACCCCACCTCCCTTTACCTTGATACATGTGCATGAGTAGTATAGCTCCTACGTAAGTCTTGCTGAGTACGACTTTGTACTCACGTTTGCTTATTCTATGTTTTAGATGAACCCACCTACCAGATGGTGGCTTCTACCCGAAGCTCGAAGATTGAAGACTCAGACCAAGACCAAGCTAGTGTAGTCCCATTCAGACGACTATTCCTTCGTGGAGGGCTTGTTTTTAGTCAAGGCTTCTCTAAGCCATTTGTTAAACTTGTCTGTACTTAGACCTACTTTGCTTCCGCATGTTTGATGTAATGTTGGATCACATGCTTGTGATCTCTGTGTGCACTCTGTAAGAGTTATCAATAAAGTTGTATACTTTGTAGAGAATCGCAATGATACCTGTTGTTCATACAAGGCATGTGTGCTGCGTGTATGTTTATAACATGCATGTCTTTGTATGGGTTTTCGAGACCTTAGTTGTGATCTGGCTGGCGGTCTTTCATACACCAAGTGGCCCTTAGATGTGCGCAGCTTGGGGCATTGCGATGCGATTGCTCGAGACTCTGTGTCAGAACCCCAACTAGGGTAAGTGCTAGGGTTTGCTTGCCCCTTTGCATCATAAAAATTTCAAAAGGAAATTCAAAATGGGGAAAGAAAAGCCCTAGAAATTTTAAATGAAATGGCCAGATAAAAATATTTTTCCAAAAATCTTTTGAATGATTGGAAAATTCCTAGAAATGTTGCTCATCATTTTAAAAATGATTTGGGATCAATCCCATGCACATGGATTTTTCTAATATTCAAACAGTGGCTTTGGAAATTAAAATAACCCTATATGAATTGAAATTCAAAATATGTTGAATTTCAAAAATGCCCAAATTCCATATGTGACTAGCTACTGGTCACCTAGTATTTATAAAAGTAATTGGGCATTTTTATAAAATGCTTTGGTATTTTTACCAGGGCAAAACAAAAGGGCAGAAAATTTAAACAGAGAAGAATTAGGAAAGGAGAACTCCTGGCTTTCGGCCCAACTCTTCCCCCCCCCCCCAGCCCAGCAGGCGGCCCAACCCACCTCCCCCCCCCCCCCCGCTTGTCTCTTCCTCCCCGCGCCCCGAAGGTGCTCGGTGGAATGCATGCAGCACTCCACCGACGCCGCCGACGAGCCGCGGCCACGCAGCAGCTTCCCGAGGCAATCTCTTCGCACCTGGAGGCGTCTGGGAGCCTTCCGCTCCATTTCCCCCTCCAGCGCGCCTCTCCCTCGCCCTCTCTCGCCGTGCACGTCGACAACCGAGCGGCGCCGCAGAGCGCCACCGTGCGCAGGCGTGCCCCCTGTCATCCCGAGCTCAAGCCGTAGTGTCCACGAGGTCCATCGCCGTCGACTTCGTCTAGCAGGCCGACGAATCGAACTCAATCCCCACCGGAGACGACGCAAGCTTCAAGGTCTCGCCGCCGGGCGTAGAGGACTCCGGCGAGGAATTCCCCAACGTCCAGCCTCTCTCCGGTCTCGCAACGTTCACCTTCAAGCGCTGGTGAGCCTCGCGGTCCTTTTCCCCCTTTCCCCGCTCTTTTCCACGCACGGGTTCGTCGAGGTCTTCGTCGCAGTGCTTCGGCCGTCGCCTCGGACGTCGCCGACGTGCTCCAGAGCCCTTCCGTGGCACCCCGATGGCATGGTTGCGTGCGGGAGCCCACGAGGAGCACAACCGTGCCAGCCAAACCCCAAGCCGAGCCCATTTTTCAACTCCGGCGAAACTCCGGCCACACTCCGGCGACGGCGCCATTAACCTAACCTAATCCACAGCTTAACCCTCCCCCTGAGTCCATGACATGTGGGCCAGCCCCCCCCCCCTAAACCCCTCTGATAAGCTAATTCAAACCGGGAGATTAACCCCTGAGGCTGACAGAAGGGACCCACAGGTCAGGAGCCCCCACACGTCATGCTGAGGTCAGCATGACGCATTAAATCAAATTTCCAGTTTTTAAAAGAATTATTTAAAACAGAGAAAAATCCAGAAAATGAGTTAAACTTGGGAAATTCATAACTAGTTCATATGAACTCCAAATATAACAAATAATATGTCTAAAAATATCAGAAAAATCCAAGGATTATGAATATGGGATCTGTTTTCATGTTTGACCAATTAAAATTGGGTGAACAGTGCAAAACATCCATATGGCTTTAATTCAAATTCAAATTTGAGGCACGTTTGCAAATGACTTTGCATGTGACTTCTTTTAAATGGAATTGTACACACTTTGTGACCAAGAACATCACCATTTCAATATTGATCATGTGTTTGATGCATTGCAAATAATTTTATACCATTGTTTGATTGTTTTCTCGATAGACGTGCAACTAGAACCGGAGGCCACCTCCTTCGTTGAATACCCCGTTATCGAACCTCGTCAGCAAGGCAAGCAAACCCCATTGATCATGTCTATAAAATCCTATTTCCCTCTCAAGTCTCGCTTATGCATGTTTAGGAGATCACCGAGACACGTTCTTTCGCATAGTTGAACCCATTCCGATGCATGACCTATCATTTTGCCACAGTATTAAGCAGACCACAATCCTAGCTGACATAGGAGTTGTATGATATCATGAAGCCCCTGCAACTGTTACTGCTTTTGCTGCTTAGTGATACAACGAGGATGTTTTGATTGTGAGTCGGGATGGAATGAACACAGTGGTGTTGATGAAAGTGAAACGTGTTGGTGAATCCACCCTAAGCAAAGGTGAACGATGAGAGGTTGTGTAGGAGTACACAGTGGGTTGTCTCGTTGAACACTACCTTAGGCCCCGAGTTCCTGTTTTGTGATCCAAGACAAAGAGTATGACCACATGTAGGGTTTTATGGGAGCCCCGTTTGGCCTCTTTACATATCGATCCGGTCCAGGAGTCACAATAGATTCGGGTTTTCCATTTGGCATGTGCATAGAAAAAGAATGAAGAAAGGTTGCATCATCCTAGATATGTGGTGGACTTGTGAGGCAGTAAAACCATCTGGCAGAGGTGGCGTCTCGGTCCCTTACATTATCTGAGTCCGTTTCGTGGAACCGGCCGGACTCTCGAGCGGTGCCAAACTCAGGTAGTCGACTCCTGGATTAGAGAAGGTGATGTGAGGTTAGTGCCTTGGTTTCATCCACGTCCGACATCCGCTTGAAGGATGCCAAGAACGAGGCGATAAGTGATGACACGCGTGTGAAGATGTACACCCCTGCAGGGTAAATGAACTATTCGAATAGCCGTGTCCGCGGTTATGGACTACTTGGAAACCTCTACTTGATCATAGATAACTTGAATGGATACTTATAAAACTCGCAAGATAAGTGTGATTGCTATGGTGTGCCTCCTCGTGGGGAAGTCGAGGAAGTAACCATAGTGGTGTATTGTTTGGAGATGTAGTGGACTCGTGTACGCTTCTTACCTCAAGTCTGGTACTCGTAGTACGGGAATAGCCAAGTCAAAGCTGGCACTTCTGCATGTTGAACCCCACCTCCTTTACCTTGATACTTGAGCATGAGTAGTGTAGTTCTGATGTAAGTCTTGCTGAGTACGATTTTGTACTCACGTTTTTTTATTCTATGTATTAGCTGAGAACCCTTACCCCGATGGAGTCATCTTCGTGAAGCTTGATGTTGACCTTGGTAGTATAATCCCAGATAGCAGTCTGGTCCCTCGTGGAAGGGCATGTTTGTTGTACAAGGCTTCTCTAAGCCATTTGTTAAACTTGTCTGTACTCAGACCTAATTTGCTTCCGTTGTATGATGTAATGTTGATCACAGACATGTGATCTTTGTATGCTCTAGGTGTATATCAATAAAGAGTACTTTGTAGAGTTATGTGATGATACCTGTTGTTCATACTAGGCATGTGTGCTGCGTGTATGTGTATAACATGCATGTCTTAGTATGGGTTTTCGAGACCTTAGTTGTGATCTGGCTGGCGGTCTTTTATACACCAAGTGGCCCTTAGATGTGCGCAGCTTGGGGCATCGCGATGCGATTGTTCGTGACTCTGTCACGTGCACACTTTGTTGTATGATTGAGCCCGCCCTAGACCCCGACTAAGTGATCGGGCTGGAGTAAGTCTATGTAAGAGTTAGGATCCAATCGATAACATGGTTGAGGCGACTTGTCTATGAGTATGGGATTCACCACCCATAAGCATTTAGACTTGTGAGTGGACGTTGAGGACCCATCTCAGTTGATCATCCGGCCTGAATGGGATGCCCCTCACGTTCGATGTTTACCGAGAATGTTCTGTGCTTGGCCTTTTCTGCTTAGACAAGTGGGTACGGTTCTCGGCTCTCCATGTGGTTGTATCGTGACTGGAATTACATACGCTAACCCCGGGTCCCGACAGACTTGGTATCAGAGCAGGACTGTCTGTAGGATTAGAAACCCTTGGTCGAAGTCGAGTCTAGCATTCTATAGTTATATAGTTACTCTGGGTATATAAGGGAACAACGTAAGGCTTCTTTTTCTCCTTACCCTCATCGATCTAAGTTCTGGGTCACCCTTATCTTTTCTACGGGATGATAGAACTAGGCTCATCTATGTCTTACTAGAACATCTCGCTGAGTGCTTCCTTTTAGCCTTAGGATTGTTGTGGTCGTCCAGACTCATCGAGTTTTTGAGTTCCTTGAGGAAGTTCTGTCCAATCTCCTCGAGGTTGTCTTGTTTTCCATCCCGGTGTAGCCGTTATGCTGCCGGATTTATCCCGTGTTTCTGTGGATCATTTTCTTTGCATTAAAATGCTCTCCGCCTTCATCATGTCTTGTTATCCTTCAATCCATCATTCAACCTGTTCTGATTGTTGATTTTTATCACACAGGATGTCAGGTGGAACTCGTAGTGCTGTTCGTCGGAATCGAGACCGTGCTCGGAATCGAAATGATGATGCACCTCCACCACCGCCTTTTGCGGAGGAAATCATGATGGAAGCTGAGAAGAATCAACGTGATCAAACACGTCTTCTGGAGCTCATCGAGCAGAATACCTCACGTCATTGCAATGTGGTTGTGAGCATTCAGGACTTCATCCTCCTCAAGCCACCGGTATTCCGATGTTCTTCTGAGCCCCTTGAAGCTGATGATTGGCTCCGTTCCATCGAGCGTAAGCTTGATACTGCACATGTTGCTCCCGATGACCGAGTTGTTTTCACGGCATACTTTCTGGAAGGTGCTGCGGCTGAATGGTGGGAAAACTATGTTGCTATGCAGCCAGATGGTCACGTAGTGACTTGGCAGGAGTTCTGTGTTGCCTTTCGAGGGTACCACCTTTTGGATGAGTTGATGGAGCGCAAGAAGGAAGAGTTCTGCAATCTCACTCAAGGAGAGATGTCCATGCATGAGTATGTGAGAGAATTCAACCGTCTTGCTCGGTATGCCCAAGATGAGATCACCACCGATGCCAGAAAGCAGGCAAGGTTCCGTAAGGGACTTAGCCCCATCCTTCGTCATGATCTCAACCTCATCGAATTTGCCACCTTTGAGGATTTAGTCAACAGATCCTTCAGAGCTGAGCATGGCAATGAAATTTTCGAGGAGTCCCGCAAGCATGCTCTTGAGTTTGCTTCTTCTTCAAGTTCAGCCCCTCAGAAACGCCGAATTTGGATTCCAACCAGAGCCATACCTCAAAACTTTCTGCAGAGACCAACCTCCAATATATGCCATCCACCCCAATACATTATTCCACCCCGGAATGATGGTGTGCAACCAAGCAATTCCACTCCTAACATTTCAGACAGGGTATGCTTTAAGTGTGGTCTTCCAGGCCATTACTATCGTCAATGCCCTCAGGTCTTGATGGCATCACGACATTCTCGACCCAAGCCTCCAAAGAAATCCACCACCAAGACCATCCCAGCAAAGCTTCCAGTCACAAGTAGTGGTTGTGTGAACCAAATCTCAGTTGAGGAAACCACTGATGCTTCTGACGTCATTCTTGGCACACTCCCAGTCAATCATGTCCCCTCCTCCGTTCTTTTCGATCCAGGAGCTTCTCATTCATTCATGTCGGAGAGTTATGCACTTCGTCATAAGTTCCCCTTTGAAGAAATGTTTTCTCCAATGATCATTCAAACTCCTGGTTCAAAGTGGCAAACTAATAGAGTAAGCCATGGTAATCAAATTGCAATTGAGGGTCTAGTATTCCTTGCTTCTCTTATAGCCCTCAAGTCTTCGGACATTGATGTCATCCTAGGAATGGATTGGTTATCAAGGCAAAATGCTTTCCTTGATTGTAAAGCCAAATCAGTCAAACTCACCCATCCTTCAGGCCAGACCGTTGACTACACATCACCCAGCTCTAGAATCCAGGTGCAGACTTTGAATGTGCTTCCCCTTCCAGACCTCGAAGATGTTCCGGTGGTTCGTGACTTCCCGGATGTCTTTCCTGAAGAGCTGCCGGGAATGCCACCCGACAGGTGTGTAGAATTCATAGTGGATCTTATACCAGGCACACCCCCAATTTCCAGACGCCCATATAGAATGGCCCCACATGAGTTAGCTGAGCTAAAAACCCAACTTGATGCTTCGTTGGCAAAAGGCTTCATCCGCCCTAGCTCATCGCCATGGGGTTGCCCCGTTCTGTTCGTAACGAAGAAAGATGGAACAGAAAGGATGTGCGTAGACTATCGCCCGCTAAATTTAGCGACGATAAAGAACAAGTACCCACTGCCCAGGATCAATGATCTTTATGATCAACTTGCAGGATCCTCTGTCTTCTCCCAGATGGATCTGAGATTAGGCTATCATCAGATCAAAATCCGAAACGAGGACATTCCAAAAACGGCTTTTACTACTCGTTATGGTCTTTACGAGTATACCGTTATGTCCTTTGGTTTAACCAATGCCCCGCCACATTCTCACGCTTGATGAATTCGATCTTCATTGAGTACCTAGATAAATTTGTTGTGGTTTATCTCGATGATATTCTCATCCACTCGAAGAACGAAGAAGATCATGCCCAACACCTAAGGATGGTATTGATGAAACTTAGAGAGCACCGCCTTTATGCCAAGTTCTCCAAGTGTGAATTTTGGCTACCAGAAGTGACCTACTTAGGCCACGTGATTTCTGCGAAAGGTGTTGCAGTCAATCCCGAGAGAGTTCAGGCCGTCCTTGACTGGACTCCACCTGAATCGGTTAAGCAAGTTAGGAGTTTTCTTGGCTTAGCAAGCTATTGCCGCCGCTTCGTCGAGAACTTTTCTAAAGTTGCAAAGCCTCTGACTGAACTCCTCAAGAAAGATAAGAAATTCCAATGGACTCCCAAGTGCGAGGAAAGCTTTCATGAGCTAAAAAGAAGATTGACTTCTGCACCCGTACTTGCACCTCCAGACACCAAAAGGGATTTCGACATCTATTGTGATGCTTCACGGCAAGGGTTAGGATGCATAATTATGCAAGATAGACATGTGGTAGCTTATGCTTCACGCCAGTTGCGGCCACATGAAGAGAACTATCCTACCCATGATCTTGAACTCGCTGCCGTAGTTCATGCCCTAAAGACTTGGTGACATTACCTCCATGGTAATCGTTGTGAGATCTATTCCGACCACCAAAGCCTCAAATACATATTCACCCAGCCAGATCTTAATCTCAGGCAAAGACGCTAGATAGAGTTGATAAAAGATTATGACTTAGGAATTTCTTACACCCCAGGCAAGGCCAATGTCATGGCTGATGCACTAAGTCGTAAGTCGTACTGTAACAACCTCATGTTACAGCAGTATCAACCACTTCTTCATGAGGAATTTCGAAAGCTCAATCTTGAGATTGTTCCTCGTGGATCTCTTTTCAACTTGGTGGCGAAACCAACCCTTGAGGATCAAATCATAGCCGCCCAGAAACAAGATAGTAGTATTCCAGAGATCAAGAAGAACATTGTTAGCGGAGTTGCTAAATGTTTCTCTGCAAATGATCAAGGAACGATATTCTTTGAAAATCGTTTAGTAGTTCCTGAGAATGAAGACCTAAAGCAGCTGATCCTTAAGGAAGCTCATGACACTCCCCTCTCAATTCATCCCGGTAGCACAAAAATGTACCGAGATCTACGCCAGAGATTTTGGTGGACCCGGATGAAGAGAGACATTGCTCGATTTGTTGCTGAATGTGATGTTTGTCGTCGCATTAAGGCAGAACACCAAAGACCTGCTGGTACTCTTCAGCCATTGTCTATTCCCGAGTGGAAATGGGACAAGGTCGGTATGGAATTCATCACCGGCTTTCCAAAAACCCAGAAAGGAAATGATGCCATCTTCGTTGTCATTGATCGACTTTCCAAAGTTGCTCACTTTCTTTCTGTTCGCGAGTCTATAACTGCTAGCCAGTTAGCGGACTTGTACGTCTCTAGAATCGTGTCTCTTCATGGTGTTCCTTTGGTGATCAATTCTGATCGTGGTAGCCTTTTCACCTCTAGATTTTGGGAAAGTTTTCAAAATGCTATGGGAACTCATCTATCCTTTAGTACAGCTTTCCATCCTCAGTCTAGCGGTCAAGTTGAAAGGGTTAATCAAATTTTGGAAGACATGCTCAGAGCTTGTGTTATCTCATTCGGAAAGAATTGGGAGAAATCTCTTCCATTCGCCGAATTTGCTTATAACAATAGCTATCAATCTAGTCTGAACATGGCTCCCTTTGAATTCCTCTACGGACGACGATGTCGAACACCCCTTAACTGGTCAGAAACCGGTGAAAGACAACTCTTTGGACCGGATATGATCAAGGAAGCAGAAGAGCAAGTTCACATTGTTCGTGATCGTTTGAAAGCCGCTCAGTCTCGGCAAAAGAGCTACTATGATCGTCATCATAGAGAGGAGAGCTACAATATTGATGAGAAGGCTTACCTCCGGGTTACTCCTCTGAAGGGAACCCAAAGATTCGGTATCAAAGGCAAGTTGGCCCCACGTTACATCGGACCTTTCCGCATTCTAACTAAACGTGGAGAAGTTGCCTACCAACTTGAACTACCTCCGCACCTTTCCCGAGTACATGATGTATTCCATGTGTCACAACTCAGGCGTTGCTTCAAGGACCCCATCCGCGAAGTCGACCATGAAACGCTTGATCTTCAAGATGACCTTTCTTATCGAGAGTACCCTGTTCGTATTCTTGATTCAGCAGAGCGTGTCACTCGTCGTCAGAAGATCAAGTTCCTCAAAGTGCAATGGTCACATCACTCCGAGAAAGAAGCAACATGGTAAAGAGAAGACCGCCTTCGTGCCGAGTACCCCACCTTCCTCCCGACGACTTCTGAATCTCGGGACGAGATTCTCTTGAGTGGGGGCGAGTTGTCAGAACCCCAACTAGGGTAAGTGCTAGGGTTTGCTTGCCCCTTTGCATCATAAAAATTTCAAAAGGAAATTCAAAATGGGGAAAGAAAAGCCCTAGAAATTTTAAATGAAATGGCCAGATAAAAATATTTTTCCAAAAATCTTTTGAATGATTGGAAAATTCCTAGAAATGTTGCTGATCATTTTAAAAATGATTTGGGATCAATCCCATGCACATGGATTTTTCTAATATTCAAACAGTGGATTTGGAAATTAAAATAACCCTATTTGAATTGAAATTCAAAATATGTTGAATTTCAAAAATGCCCAAATTCCATATGTGACTAGCTACTGGTCACCTAGTATTTATAAAAGTAATTGGGCATTTTTATAAAATGCTTTGGTATTTTTACCAGGGCAAAACAAAAGGGCAGAAAATTTAAACAGAGAAGAATTAGGAAAGGAGAACTCCTGGCTTTCGGCCCAACTCTTCCCCCCCCCAGCCCAGCAGGCGGCCCAGCCCACCTCCCCCCCCCCCCCGCTTGTCTCTTCCTCCCCGCGCCCCGAAGGTGCTCGGTGGAATGCATGCAACACTCCACCGACGCCGCCGACGAGCCGCGGCCACGCAGCAGCTTCCCGAGGCCATCTCTTCGCACCTGGAGGCGTCTGGGAGCCTTCCGCTCCATTTCCCCCTCCAGCGCGCCTCTCCCTCGCCCTCTCTCGCCGTGCACGTCGACAACCGAGCGGCGCCGCAGAGCGCCACCGTGCGCAGGCGTGCCCCCTGTCATCCCGAGCTCAAGCCGTAGTGTCCACGAGGTCCATCGCCGTCGACTTCGTCTAGCAGGCCGACGAATCGAACTCAATCCCCACCGGAGACGACGCAAGCTTCAAGGTCTCGCCGCCGGGCGCAGAGGACTCCGGCGAGGAATACCCCAACGTCCAGCCTCTCTCCGGTCTCGCAACATTCACCTTCAAGCTCTGGTGAGCCTCGCGGTCCTTTTCCCCCTTTCCCCGCTCTTTTCCACGCACGGGTTTGTCGAGGTCGTCGTCGCAGTGCTTCGGCCGTCGCCTCGGACGTTGCCGACGTGCTCCAGAGCCCTTCCGTGGCACCCCGATGGCATGGTTGCGTGCGGGAGCCCACGAGGAGCACAACCGTGCCAGCCAAACCCCAAGCCGAGCCCATTTTGCAACTCCGGCGAAACTCCGGCCACACTCCGGCGACGGCGCCATTAACCTAACCTAATCCACAGCTTAACCCTCCCCCTGAGTCCATGACATGTGGGCCAGCCCCCCCTAAACCCCTCTGATAAGCTAATTCAAACCGGGAGATTAACCCCTGAGGCTGACAGAAGGGACCCACAGGTCAGGAGCCCCCACACGTCATGCTGAGGTCAGCATGACGCATTAAATCAAATTTCCAGTTTTTAAAAGAATTATTTAAAACAGAGAAAAATCCAGAAAATGAATTAAACTTGGGAAATTCATAACTAATTCATATGAAGTCCAAATATAACAAATAATATGTCTAAAAATATCAGAAAAATCCAAGGATTATGAATATGGGATCTGTTTTCATGTTTGACCAATTAAAATTGGGTGAACAGTGCAAAACATCCATATGGCTTTAATTCAAATTCAAATTTGAGGCACGTTTGCAAATGACTTTGCATGTGACTTCTTTTAAATGGAATTGTACACACTTTGTGACCAAGAACATCACCATTTCAATATTGATCATGTGTTTGATGCATTGCAAATAATTTTATACCATTGTTTGATTGTTTTCTCGATAGACGTGCAACTGGAACCGGAGGCCACCCCCTTCGTTGAAGACCCCGTTATCGAACCTCGTCAGCAAGGCAAGCAAACCCCATTGATCATGTCTATAAAATCCTATTTCCCTCTCAAGTCTCGCTTATGCATGTTTAGGAGATCACCGAGACACGTTCTTTCGCATAGTTGAACCCATTCCGATGCATGACCTATCATTTTCCCACAGTATTAAGCAGACCACAATCCTAGCTGACATAGGAGTTGTATGATATCATGAAGCCCCTGCAACTGTTACTGCTTTTGCTGCTTAGTGATACAATAAGGATGTTTTGATTGTGAGTCGGGATGGAATGAACACAGTGGTGTTGATGAAAGTGAAACGTGTTGGTGAATCCACCCTAAGCAAAGGTGAACGATGAGAGGCTGTGTAGGAGTACACAGTGGGTTGTCTCGTTGAACACTACCTTAGGCCCCGAGTTCCTGTTTTGTGATCCAAGACAAAGAGTATGACCACATGTAGGGTTTTATGGGAGCCCCGTTTGGCCTCTTTACATACCGATCCGGTCCAGGAGTCACAATAGATTCGGGTTTTCCATTTGGCATGTGCATAGAAAAAGAATGAAGAAAGGTTGCATCATCCTAGATATGTGGTGGACTTGTGAGGCAGTAAAACCATCTGGCAGAGGTGGCTTCTCGGTCCCTTACATTATCTGAGTCCGTTTCGTGGAACCGGTCGGACTCTCGAGCGGTGCCAAACTCAGGTAGTCGACTCCTGGATTAGAGAAGGTGATGTGAGGTTAGTGCCTTGGTTTCATCCACGTCCGACATCCGCTTGAAGGATGCCAAGAACGAGGCGATAAGTGATGACACGCGTGTGAAGATGTACACCCCTGCAGGGTAAATGAACTATTCGAATAGCCGTGTCCGCGGTTATGGACTACTTGGAAACCTCTACTTGATCATAGATAACTTGAATGGATACTTATAAAACTCGCAAGATAAGTGTGAGTGATATGGTGTGCCTCCTCGTGGGGAAGTCGGGGAAGTAACCATAGTGGCGATTGTTTGGAGATGTAGTGGACTCGTGTACGCTTCTTACCTCAAGTCTGGTACTCGTAGTACAGGAATAGCCAAGTCAAAGCTGGCACTTCTGCATGTTGAACCCCACCTCCTTTACCTTGATACTTGAGCATGAGTAGTGTAGTTCTGATGTAAGTCTTGCTGAGTACGATTTTGTACTCACGTTTTCTTATTCTATGTTTTAGCTGAGAACCCTTACCCCGATGGAGTCATCTTCGTGAAGCTTGACGTTGACCTTGGTAGTATAATCCCAGATAGCAGTCTGGTCCCTCGTGGAAGGGCATGTTTGTTGTACAAGGCTTCTCTAAGCCATTTGTTAAACTTGTCTGTACTCAGACGTAATTTGCTTCCGTTGTATGATGTAATGTTGATCACAGACATGTGATCTTTGTATGCTCTAGGTGTATATCAATAAAGAGTACTTTGTAGAGTTATGTGATGATACCTGCTGTTCATACTAGGCATGTGTGCTGCGTGTATGTGTATAACATGCATGTCTTAGTATGGGTTTTCGAGACCTTAGTTGTGATCTGGCTGGCGGTCTTTTATACACCAAGTGGCCCTTAGATGTGCGCAGCTTGGGCATCGCGATGCGATTGTTCGTGACTCTGTCACGTGCACACTTTGTTGTATGATTGAGCCCGCCCTAGACCCCGACTAAGTGATCGGGCTGGAGTAAGTCTATGTAAGAGTTAGGATCCAATCGATAACATGGTTGAGGCGACTTGTCTATGAGTATGGGATTCACCACCCATAAGCATTTAGACTTGTGAGCGGACGTTGAGGACCCATATCAGTTGATCATCCGGCCTGAATGGGATGCCCCTCACGTTCGATGCTTACCGGGAATGTTCTGTGCTTGGCCTTGTCTGCTTAGACAAGTGGGTACGGTTCTCGGCTCTCCATGTGGTTGTATCGTGACTGGAATTACATACGCTAACCCCGGGTCCCGACACTCTGTCTCGTGCACACTTTGATGTATGATCGAGCCCGCCCTAGACCCCGACTAAGTGATCGGGCTGGAGTAAGTCTATGTAAGAGTTATGAGATAGTCGATAGTATGGTTGAGGCGACATGTCTGTGAATATGGGAGTTCATCACCCATATCATTTAGACTTGTGTGCGGACAATGAGGACCCATCTCAGTTGATCATCCGGCCTTGATGGGATGCCCCTCACGTACGATGCTTTCTGAGAATGTTTTGTGCTTGGCCTTGTCTGCTTAGACATGTGGGTATGGTTCTCGGCTCTCCATATGACTATGTCGTAGCGGGACTTGCATACGCTAACCCCGGGTCCCGGCAGACTTGGTATCAGAGCAGGACTGACTGTAGGATTATCAGCCTTGGTCGAAATCGAGTCTAGCCTTCTATAGTTATATAGTTACTCTGGGTATATAAGGGAACAACATAAGGCTTCTTTTTCTCCTTACCCTCATCGATCTGAGTTATGAGTCACCCTTATCTTTTCTACGGGATGATAGGACTAGGCTCATCTATGTCTGACTAGAACATCTCGTTGATTGCCTCCTTATAACCGTAGGATGGTTGTGGTTGTCCAGAGTCTTCGTGTTTTGAATTCCTTGAAGAAGTTCTGTCCATTTTCTTTGAGGTTGTTTCATTTTCCATCCCAGTGTAGCCGTTATGCTGCCGAATTTGTTCCGTATTTCTTTGAGTCATTGCCTTCGCATTATTATCTTTTCCGCCTAAATCATATCCTTTTATCCTTGCCTCCATCGTACAACCTGTTCTGATTGTTGATTTTTATCACACAGGATGTCAGGTGGAACTCGTAGTGCTGTTCTTCGGAATCGAGACCGTGATCGGAATCGAAATGATAATGAACCTCCACCACCGCCTTCTGCGGCGGAAATCATGATGGAAGCTGAGCGGAATAGACGTGATCAAATACGCCTTCTCGAGCTCATCGAGCAGAATACCGCGCACCATCGTAATGTGGTGGTCAGCATTCAGGACTTCATCTTCCTCAAGCCACCGGTATTCCGATCTTCCTCCGAGCCCCTCGAAGCTGATGATTGGCTCCGTTCCATCGAGCGTAAGCTTGATACAGCACATGTTGCTCCCGATGACCGAGTTATTTTCGCGGTATACTTCTTGGAAGGTGCTGGCTGCTCTTCAGTGGTGGGAGAACTATGTTGCAATGCAGCCAAATGGTCACGTAGTGACTTGGCAGGAGTTCTGTGTTGCCTTTCGAGCGTACCACATTCTGGATGAGTTGATGGAGCGCAAGAAGGAAGAGTTCTGCAATCTGAATCAAGGAGAGATGTCCATTCATGAGTATATGAGGGAATTCAACCGTCTTGCTCGTTATGCCCAAGATGAGATCACCACCGATGCCAGAAAGCAAGCAAGGTTCCGCAAGGGACTTAGCCCCATCCTTCGTCATGATCTCCACCTCCTTGAGTTTGCCACCTTTGAGGATTTAGTCAACAGATCCTTCAGAGCTGAGCATGGCAATGAAGTTTTTGAGAAGTCTCGCAAGCATGCTATTGAGCTTGCCCCTTCTTCCAGTTCACGCCCTCAGAAGCGCATGATCTGGATTCCTAACCGTTTGTTTCCCCAAAACAACCCACCGAGGCCATCCCTTGTGCCACCTCGTCCACCAGCTCCACCAAACAACCCAGCTCCCCGCACTATCTTTGGAGCCTGCTTCAGATGTGGCCAGCCTGGTCACTACTCTCGTGAGTGCCCCGTCAATCAGAATGCTCCACCCGATGCCAAAGGAAACCCCAATGTTCGTGCCAAGCCACCCCCGAAGGTTTCCACTGCCAAGCCATCCACCTCAGAAAATATTGGACGTGTGAACCAAATCTTAGCTGAGGAAACTGATAGTACTTCTGACGTCATTCTTGGTACGCTCCCAGTCAATTTTGTTCCCACTTCTGTCCTTTTCGATCCAGGAGCATCTCACTCATTCATGTCGGAGAGTTATGCACTTCGGCATGAGGTATCCTTTGAAGAAATGTTCACCCCTATGATCATTCAAACTCCTGGTTCCAAATGGCAAACTAATAGAGTAAGCCATGGCAATCAAATTGCAATTGAGGGTTTAGTATTCCTTGCTTCACTCATATCCCTCAAGTCTTCAGACATTGATGCCATCCTTGGTATGGATTGGTTATCAAGACGACATGCTTTTCTTGATTGTAAATCCAAGTCAATTAGACTTACACATCCTTCAGGCCAGACAATAGATTACTCCTCACCAAGAACAAGAACCCAAGTGCATTCTTTGAATGTGCTTCCCCTTCCCGACCTTGAAGATGTTCCGGTGGTTCGTGACTTCCCGGATGTCTTTCCTGAAGAGCTGCCGGGAATGCCACCCAACAGATGTGTAGAATTCATTGTAGATCTTGCCCCAGGAACCGCACCAATTTCCAGACGCCCATACAAAATGGCCCCACGTGAGTTAGCTGAGCTTAAAACCCAACTGGAAGCTTTGTTGGAAAAAGGCTTCATCCGCCCTAGCTCATCGCCATGGGGTTGCCCGGTTCTGTTCGTAACGAAGAAAGATGGAACAGAAAGGATGTGCGTAGACTATTGCCTGCTAAATTTAGCGACGATAAAGAACAAGTACCCACTGCCCAGGATCAATGATCTTTATGATCAACTTGTTGGATCCTCTGTCTTCTCCAAGATGGATTTGAGATTAGGTTATCATCAAATCAAAATCCGAAACGAGGACATTCCAAAAACGGCTTTCACTACTCGTTATGGTCTTTACGAGTACACCGTCATGTCCTTTGGTTTAACCAATGCCCCCGCCACTTTCTCACGCATGATGAATTCGATCTTCATGGAGTACCTAGATAAATTTGTTGTAGTTTATCTTGATGACATTCTCATCTACTCGAAGAACGAAGAAGAACATGCCGAACACCTAAGGCTGGTATTGATGAAACTTAGAGAGCATCGCCTGTATGCTAAATTCTCCAAGTGTGAATTTTGGCTACCAGAAGTGACCTACTTAGGCCACGTGATTTCTGCAAAAGGCATTGCTGTGAATCCCGAGAGAGTTCAGGTCGTCCTTGACTGGACTCCACCTGAATCGGTTAAGCAAGTTAGGAGTTTTCTTGGCCTAGCCAGCTATTGCCGCCGCTTCGTCGAGAACTTTTCTAAAGTTGCAAAGCCTCTAACTGAACTCCTCAAGAAAGATAATCAATTCCTATGGACTTCCAAGTGCGAGGAAAGCTTTCAAGAGC
Organism: Bromus sterilis; assembly: GCA_950022295.1. Taxonomy (NCBI): domain Eukaryota; kingdom Viridiplantae; phylum Streptophyta; class Magnoliopsida; order Poales; family Poaceae; genus Bromus; species Bromus sterilis. Next base: position 334,984,606 of record OX465596.1, on the reverse strand, counting down.
TAAAAAGAAGATTGACTTCTGCACCCGTACTTGCGCCTCCAGACACCAAAAAGGATTTCGAGATCTTTTGTGACGCCTCACGGCAAGGGTTATGATGCATACTTATGCAAGATAGACATGTGGTAGCTTATGCTTCACGCCAGTTGCGTCCACACGAAGAGAACTATCCTACCCATGACCTTGAACTCGCTGCCTTAGTTCATGCCCTAACAACTTGGCGACATTACCTCCTTGGTAATCGTTGTGAGATCTATTCCGACCACCAAAGCCTCAAATATATATTCACCCAGCCAGATCTTAATCTCAGGTAAAGACGCTGGATAGAGTTGATAAAAGATTATGACTTAGGAATTTCTTACACCCCAGGCAAAGCCAATGTTATGGCCGATGCACTAAGTTGTAAGTCGTATTGTAACAACCTCATGTTACAACAGTATCAACCACTTCTTCATGAGGAATTTTGAAAGCTCAACCTCGAGATTGTTCCTCATGGCTATCTTTCTACCTTGGTGGCGAAACCAACCCTTGAGGATAAAATTATAGCCGCCCAGAAACGTGATAGTGGTATTCGAGAGATCAAGAAGAACATTGCTAGCGGAGTTGCTAAATGTTTCTCCATAAATGATCAAGGTGTCGTTTTCTTTGGCACTCGATTGGTTGTACCACGAAAACACAATCTTAGGAGGCTAATCCTCAAAGAAGCTCATGACACTCCCCTTTCAATTCATCCTGGTAGCACAAAGATGTACCGAGACCTACGCCAGAGATTTTGGTGGACTAGGATGAAGAGATAAATTGCTAAGTTCATTGCCGAATGTGATGTTTGTCATCGCATTAAGGCCGAACACCAAAGACCTTCTGGCACTCTTCAACCTTTGCCTATTCCAGAGTGGAAATGGGATAAAGTTGGTATGGACTTCATCACCGGCTTTCCAAAAACCCAGAAAGGAAATGATGCCATCTTCGTTGTCGTAGATAGGCTTTCCAAAGTTGCACACTTCCTTCCAGTTCGCGAGTCTATAACTGCTAGCCAGCTAGCGGACTTGTATGTCTCTAGAATTGTGTCTCTTCATGGTGTTCCTTTGGAAATCAATTCTGATCGTGGTAGCCTTTTCACCTCTAGATTTTGGGGAAGCTTCCAACATGATATGGGAACTCATCTCTCCTTTAGTACAGCTTTCCATCCTCAGTCTAGTGGTCAAGTCGAAAGGGTTAACCAAATTCTTGAAGACATGCTCAGAGCTGGTGTTATATCATTCGGAAAGAATTGGGAGAAGTCTCTTCCATTCGCCTAATTTGCTTATAACAATAGTTTCCAATCTAGTCTGAACATGGCTCCTTTTGAACTCCTTTATGGACGACGATGTCGAACACCCCTTAACTGGTCAGAAACCGGTGAAAGACAATTCTTTGGACCGGATATGATCATGGAAGCAGAAGAGCAAGTTCACATTGTTCGTGATCAATTGAAAGCCACCCAGTCTCGTCAGAAAAGCTACTATGATCGTCATCATAGGCAAGAGAGCTACAATCTGGACGAGAAGGCTTACCTTCGGGTTACTCCTCTAAAGGGAACCCAAAGATTCGGTATCAAAGGAAAGTTGGCCCCACGTTACATCGGACCTTTCCGCATTCTTGCTAAACGTGGAGAAGTTGCCTACCAACTTGAACTACCCCAGCACCTTTCCGGAGTACATGATGTATTCCATGTGTCACAACTCGGGCGTTGCTTCAAGGACCCCATCCGCGAAGTCGACCATGAAACGCTTGATCTCCAAGATGACCTTTCTTATCGAGAGTACCCCGTTCGTGTTCTTGATTCAGCAGAGCGTGTCACTCGCCGAAAGAAGATCAAGTTTCTGAAAGTTCAGTGGTCACATCACTCCGAGAAAGAAGCAACATGGGAAAGAGAAGACCGTCTCAGTGCCGAGTACCCCTCCTTCCTCCCGCAGACTTCTGAATCTCGGGACGAGATTATTTTGAGTGGGGGCGAGTTGTCACAACCCCAAGTTAGGTATGTGCTAGGATCAAGTGCTCCTTTGCATCATGAATTTTTTTTTAAGAAATCAAAAAATTACAAAAAATGCTTTAAACTTTGAAATTCAATAACTAATTCATATTAACTCCAAATTGGACAAATAATATGTCTAAAATTACCAGAAAAATACAAGGATTCTGAATATGGACTTTGTTTGTATGTTTGACCAATTTAAATTGGTGAACAGTGGCAAACATCCATATGGCTTTAATTTGAATTCAATTTTGGAGTGAATTTGCAAATGATTTTGCAACACACTTCTTTTAGATGGATTCATCCACACATCAGAGGCTTTACCTCACCTTTACAACATCACTTCATGATCAACCATTTCAAATGAACTTCCATGCATTCCAATGCATTTGAAATTCATCGATAAATCAAATGGAGTTTGAATTTGCAATTCAATTGCAATATACTCCTTTTAAATGAAATGCTCAACACATCAGTACCATGAACATCACCATTACAATCTTATTCATGTGATTGTGCATTGTACATTATGTTGATCCTATGATTGTCATGTTGCTGATAGAAGTGGAGCCGGAACCCGAGTTCACCCCCTTCGTTGAAGACCCCGATACTGAACCTCGTCAGCAAGGCAAGCAACCCCCCATTAATCATGTCTATAAAATCCCAATTCCCTCTCAGTCTCACTTATGCATGTTTAGGAGATCACCTTGTATCGATTCTACCGCATAGTTGAACCCATATCCGATGCATGACCTATCATCTTGTCACAGTAGTAAGCAAACCACAATCCTAGCTGACATAGGAGTTGATTGATGTCATGTGGCCCCTGCAACTGTTACTGCTTATTGCATGCTTAGAGTTTACAATGAGGATGTTATTGATGTGAGTCGGGATGATAGTGAACATGGTGTTGATGAAAGTGAAACTGTGTTGATGAATCTACCCTAATACAAGGTGAACGATGAGAGGCTGTGTAGGAGTACACAGTGGGTTGTCTCGTTGAACACCACCTTATGCCCGAGTTCTTGTGTGATGATCCAAGACGAAGAGTACTACGACATGTTGGGCACATGGACCCCCGCTCAACCTACTAACTCACCCCTTCTCAGTTCAATGAGTCACATTAGTTCGGAGTTCTGGTAGGTCTGTGGCACGGTCTGCGAAGTGGAAGAACGGCTTTTCAGACCGGCTTGGGACCCTGCACACATCTTCTGGGACCACATCGGTAAACCGGCCGGGTTCACGATGTGGATTCCAGCCCAGATAGGCGTCTCCATTGAATTTGAGTTGGCTGTGAGGTAAAAGTTGTGGAAATTATCCTCGCCGACACCCGCTTGAAGGGTGACGAGATCCCGACGGTAACTGATGGTTTATTGTGTGTAGCAGTACACCCCTGCAGGGTTAATAAACTATTCGAATAGCCGCGTCCGCGGTAAGGGACTACTTGGAGAGCTGTGCTCGATTATTAGACAACTTGAACTGGATACTTCTAAAACTCGCAAGATAAGCGTGAGTGCTATGGTGTGCTCATCGTGGGGAAGTCGAGGAAGTAACCATAGTGGTGTAATTGGTTGGAGATGTAGTGGACTCGTGTACGCTTCTTACCTCAAGTATGGTACTCGTAGTTCAGGACTAGCCAAGTCAAAGCTGGCACTTCTGCAAGTGAAACCCCACCTCCCTTTACCTTGATACATGTGCATGAGTAGTATAGCTCCTACGTAAGTCTTGCTGAGTACGACTTTGTACTCACGTTTGCTTATTCTATGTTTTAGATGAACCCACCTACCAGATGGTGGCTTCTACCCGAAGCTCGAAGATTGAAGACTCAGACCAAGACCAAGCTAGTGTAGTCCCAGTCAGATGACTGTTCCCTCGTGGAGGGCTTGTTTTTAGTCAAGGATTCTCTAAGCCATTTGTTAAACTTGTCTGTACTCAGGCCTACTTTGCTTCTGCATGTTTGATGTAATGTTGGATATCATGCTTTGTGATCTTTGTGTGCACTCTGTAAGAGTTATCAATAAAGTTGTATACTTTGTAGAGAATCGCAATGATACCTGCTGTTCATACAAGGCATGTGTGCTGCGTGTATGTTTATAACATGCATGTCTTTGTATGGGTTTTCGAGACCTTAGTTGTGATCTGGCTGGTCTTTCATAAACCAAGTGGCCCTTAGATGTGTGCAGCTTGGGGCATCGCGATGCGATTGCTCGAGACTTTGTCTCGTGCACACTTTGATGTATGATCGAGCCCGCCCTAGACCCCGACTAAGTGATCGGGCTGGAGTAAGTCTATGTAAGAGTTATGAGATAGTCTATAGTATGGTTGAGGAGACTTGTCTGTGAATATGGGAGTTCATCACCCATATCATTTAGACTTGTGTGCGGACGATGAGGACCCATCTCACTTGATCATCCGGCCTGGATGGGATGCCCCTCACGTACGATGCTTTCCGAGAAAGTTCTGTGCTTGGCCTTGTCTGCTTAGACAAGTGGGTATGGTTCTCGGCTCTCCATATGACTATGTCGTAGCAGGACTTGCATACGCTAACCCCGAGTCCCGACACGAAGCTTGGGGATGCCCCCGTGCATCCCCTTCTTCATCAACAATTATCGGTTTGTCCCTCGTTTCACTATCTTTTTACCACTTCATGCGTTATGTGCTATGCTTGGAGCGTCTCGCTCTTTACTTTTCTTAGGTTTGTTTTTTATTTGTTTGCTGTAGTAACAAGTTAGATCCCAGCTTTCTTTTGTGTGGGAGAGAAACACGCTCCGCTTGAACTAGAACTCCTCATAGGATTTGCATGCTTATTCTCTTAGCTGTGAGTTGTTCTTTTTCTTTTCAAGCGTTTCCATGTTTAGTTGTTGTGCTTTAGTTTTATTCTAGAGCTTTTGGTTTGTCTTAGGTTGAACTTCCTATAGGTTGCATGTTTTATCTTGTTAGAGAGTTTGCCTGTTGCACTGAGTTTTGTGTCTTGACTAGAAAGTAGGTAGTTGAAGTTGCTATTCTCTTTGTAGTAGTAACTTGCAATAGTTTTGAGGTATTGACTAGAGTAATGTTTGAACTTTTGGTGTCAAGAGCTCGAGCCTATTAGTGATAGATGTCGTATTTTGGGCAATCCGTGTGATTTTCGAAAACCAAAACCCCCCTGTTGAGAACTCTAGCTACTAGATGGATCACCAACCTCTCGGCGGTTCGAATATTAGAGTACACTCACGTACCATGAGTCGAGGATGCGCAAGGATAACTAAACACCCATACACTCCTCCTCGGGGTACTTGTCTCTTTTTGAAATCTCCTGATTAGATTGAGAGTTACCGATAATAAGTGCATGAGTTCTTCGGACTAATGTGAGTATTCGAAAGTTGACACTTCCACCCACCTATACTTTTTCTAGCCTCTTCGGTACTATGCATTGCACTTTTTCATCTCGAGAGTTGGCGCATACTTCACCGGTGCATCCAAACCCTTGGCACGATACGCTCTGTCATCATAAACCTCCTTATATTCTTCCTCAAAAAAGCCACCATACCTACCTACAAGGCATTTCCATAGCCTTTCCGAGATACATTTCCATGCAACATCCACCTTCTCATGACCTTATCTTCATGTCATACATGCTACTTCCTTGATCGATGAGCCGCATGCTAGTTGGGCCTTGCCCTAATCGTTGCTACATGACGTGCTAGTATCATTGCATATCCTGCTACCCTGGCAGAGGCATACATTTGCATCATGATAGTTACATCTTCTTTATGTGAGTACCTTTGTAAAGTGTGAAAGATCTCCTATATTCTTGTAAAATATAGAGTGTTGCCCCTAAAGTGAGGAAAATATCCCAAAGAGGACAAAATCAAAAGATCCCAAAGAGGACAAATGAGAGTTAAATAGAAAGAGCCATTGAGGTCACCAAAAAATACAAAAAAATACAAAAAAGAGAAAAATAAAAATAAAAAGAGAGAAGGGGGCACACTACTATTCCTTTTGAGAGATCCACACTAGTACTTCATACTCTATCCCTTGTACTCCATAGAGATCATCATACATGCATATAGGTATGTGGGGACCCTTCACACTATAGAACTTGGCTTGTATATTCCAATGATGAGCCTCCTCAAAAGAGATCCAGGTCTTCATGAGCAAGCAAGTTAGATGCACCCCCACTAGTTCCCTCGAGAGCTTTTAGCTCACATGTGCATCCGTTGCATGGAAATCCCTACTCCTCACATCATATCTATCATATGGCCTTCTCTCGCCTATGATTGTCCTCTTTGATGTGAGACTTTCACACATTTTTGTCTTCCTCCTCCACCTTCTTTCTGTTTCTCCTTTTAGGTGTCAACTTTCTTGCTCACGCTCCTCCATTGCATGAGTGCTCAAAATATCGAAAGGGAGTGGATCAGTTTGACTTTTACCTCACTAGTGGTCTGGGGACGAGTCAAGATAAGAATCCAAAGGAGACTAAGTGTGAAACTTTAGTAGATAGTAGTTCTCAACAACTATATTTTTTTATCTCGTATTCCCATATCCCTCTTCTTGCACGCAAACACCATTTGGAGACATTCGAGTCACGGAAAGCGAGAGCTCTTGCACCCTTTGTTCTTTTGTTGCTTGTGTCAATGCTAATATAGACTCTTGCTTGTTAAGACTTGAATTGAATTGCATGCTTTGATTGCTTTACTTAAAAGTCCTTATATGGTTGTGTGGCATGTCGCCACAGAAATTATGCTTGTTATCATTTCCCTACTCGACGAAGAGCAGGAATTAAGCTTGGGGATGTTGATACGTCCCAAACGTATCTATAATTTCTGCTTGCTCCATGCATGATTTGTGTCACTTTGCCATGTTTTACCTGAACTTTCATACACTTTTTATCATATTTGGACTAACCTATTAACTCAGTGCACCCAGTTGCCAGTTCCTGTTTCCGTTGTTTTTGTATTTCAGGTTTTCCGGCCATTAAAAGTGCCAAATAAATCACGGAAAAATTATATAAAAAATCAGCGACCCTGAAGCTTCCAGAATCACCAAGGAAGGAAGGGGGTGGACCCACTAGGGCCCCAGGAGGGTCCCTGGCGTGGCCCCACCCTAGGCCACGCCAGGAGACCTCCTGGATGCCCTGTGGCCCCTCTCGGTGCCCCCTTTGGCCTATATTTACCCCCCGTTACGGAAACCCCTAATATCGATCTGCTATTCCTGTTCTCCTCTCTGTACCGCCCCCGCCGCCGTTTCAAGATCGGGGCTGCTAGGAGAAGCTGCCCCGGCACCCTGCCGAAAGGAGTAATCCCCTCCGGGAGACCATCCATCGCCATGGACGCCTCCCGGATGTGCCGTGAGTAGTCCCCTTGGACCATGGGTCCGTGACCAGTAGCTATGTGATGTACCTCTCCCCTCTTTGTGATTTAACTTTCGAGACCTCGTGAGCTGCCTCACATGATCGAGGCACTTTTGTAGTTTTCTGTGTTGCTATGCTAAGTTTTTTGGGATCTGATGGATTATGAGATTATGTTCAGATTGTGATGAGTAATATATTTGGTTCTCTTTTATATTTGTGTTCTTTAGTAAATTCTTGCATGTTCTCCGTTGTCGTATTTTACTTTGGCCAAGTGATTTGTTGCAACTCCAAGAGGGAGCGTTATGCTTGATTGTGGGTTCAGCCCCTTGATGTCTAGCTTGAGTGACAGAAACATGAGACTAGGGGATGTGTTGTTGCCACCAGGGATAAAACAACGATGCTTGTACTTGCGGGTGCAAGGATTGTTTACTTTACGCATAGTTCTTTTAATGCAGTTGTCTGTTGCTTTGAGTTTACACTTTGGGTGGGATTCGCAACTTAATACTAGCGAGATGTTCTGGATATATATCTCAAGGTGGATGATTCGTAGTAGATGCAGATGAATTTCGGTCTACTTACCTTGGCGTACTGCCCATTGCTTTTGAGCCTCTTCGTTTCTTTTGTAGCATAGTTAGCATTGCGGTGCGTTTATAATCCAGTCAATTGCCCAGCTGTGATTTGTTTACTTCGCTAGCACTTTTATCGTCTTTTCGGAGAGAGACATCACTAGTGAACATCACGGGACCCCGGTCCATATTCACACCATTGTTTACACCCTCAATTTACTTTCAGTTCTTACTTTCAGTTGCACTATTATCTCTTGTGTTGATCCTTTGTAAACAGCAAGGCTGGAGGAATTGACAACTCCTCTGTACTCGTTGGGAGCAAAGTTATTTGTTTCTGTGTGCAGGTCCTGTCAACTTCCTAGCCAGAAGCCAATTTCCGGCGCCGTTGTCACCTTATTGTATTTCTGCGAATCCTACTAGAGACAAACCTTGGTATCTTCACCGAGGGAAATTTTCTACTATGCTACATCTCACCTTCCACTTGGGGTAACCAACGAGAAGTGAGAGAACTATCCTCACCGTATCACTTCCCCAAAGGTTTCTTTACGGAAGAATCGACAAGGCGAACACCAAAAGAACATGAATCAAAAGGTTTTAATTCAAGCATATCATACATATTTTGGGCATGACGGAGGTACTAGCTCCAACATCACATAAAGCATAGCAAGAAAAGTTATTTAATTTGATTTTTATCATAGGGTCCCAACCATCATCTAGCTTCCTAGGTATGGAGGCTTCTATCGTAAGCTTCTCCTCCCTAGCTTTGATAAGAGCATTTGTGATATGCTCCATGAAGGCAAGATTAAGTGTGCTAGTGTGGGGGGTCTCTAGACATATTGTGTAATAAGCTAATAACTTCTGAGAGGGTGAAACTATCAAAATCAATATCACTACTATCAAAGGTGGTAGTGGTGTCATCTAGGCTCACTTGTTTGAAACCCTTTATGTTCATAGGAGTCTCTTCTTCTACTGTTGAGGTATTAGCATCACCATTAATAGGTCCAATGGGACCAGGAGTGCATTGGGTGCTAATAGTTTCAGTGTCCTCAAAAATTTGGATAGTGGCAACTGTGTGGTGTGTAGGAAGGCTCGTAATTCTATCCTCTTCCTCTTTTTCTCTAGCCCATATTTCTTTAAGTTTATCCATCATCCTAATATTTTCATTGATTTGTAATTGGATAGCATTAATAGGAGTGGCTTTCCTCTCCTCAAGGGGAGAGGCTCTAATTTTTAGCATCTCAACAGCAAGAGCTAAGCTATCTACCTTCAAAGAGAGATTATCTAGTTTAGCTAGTTTCTCTTGTACATTCTTGTTGAAGGATTTTTGGGTAGTGATAAACTCTCTAACTGTATAGCATTAATAGGAGTGGCATTGCTCTCCTCAAGGGGAGAGTTTCTAATTTTTAACATCTCAACATCAAGGGCTAAGTACTCTACCTTCAAAAAAAGATTATCTAATTTAGCTAGTTTTTCTTCCACATTCTTGTTGAAGGCTTTTTGGGTAGTGATGAAGTCTCTAAGCATATTCTCTAGTTCAGAGGTGGGGTTCTTGTTGCTAGGGTAAGTGTTGTTGTTCCCATAAGTGGATGGGAACGGTCTAGGATTACTAGCAAAGTTGCCCCTTTAAGAATTACTATTAAAGTTGTTTCTAGCAATGAAATTCACATCTACTTGTTCCTGAGCAACCAAAGAATTTAAAGGAACATCATCAGGATCAATAGAGGGTTGCTTGGTAAGTAGAGACATAATTAAATCAACTTTGTCATTTAGGGAGGTAATTTCCTCGACGGAATTTACCTTCCTACCTATTGGAGCGCGTTCGGCGTGCCATTGGGAATAGTTGGTCATCATCTCATCGAGAAGTTTTGTGGCAGCACCAAGTGTAGTTGACATAAAGGTTCCTCCCGCGGCCGAATCTAACAGGTTCGGCGAGGTAAAGTTCAAGCCTGCATAAAAATCTTGGATAACCATCCAGGTAGTCAAACCATGTGTAGGGCATTTCTTAACAAGAGATTTCATACGTTCCCAAGCTTTGGCAACGTGTTCATTATCCAATTTCCTAAAATTCATAATGTTACTCCTCAATTGGATAATTTTAGCATGTGGGTAGTAATTCCCATTAAAAACATCTTTGCACTTATCCCAAGAATCTATGCTATTCCTTGGCAAAGATTGAAACCAGATTTTAGCTCCGTCCCTCAAAGAGAAAGGAAAAAGCTTGAGCTTAACAACATCACCTTCTACTTCTTTATACTTTTGCATATCACATAATTCAACAAAATTATTCAAGTGTAAAGCAACATCATCTCCAGCACTAGAGAATTGATCTCTCATAACAAGATTCAGTAAAGCAGGTTTAATTTCATAAGACGTAGCTGAAGTGGAAGGTGTGGCAATAGGAGTGCAGATAAAGTCTTTGTTGTTGTGACAGGTGAAGTCACACAACTTGGTGTTTTCAGTGGAACCCATAGTAGTAGCAAGTGTGGCAAAAAAATGTAGTTTTTGATATAAGACACAAAGATAAAAACAGAATGGTAAACAAACAAGACTAAAAATTAAAGGTAAAATATAGTGGGCAACTCCCCTATCTTATCACCCGGACTCTCCGGCAACGGCGCCAGAAATTTGCTTGATGGCGTGGAAATGGTAATGGCTTCTCGCCCTTCGTTGGTTACCCCAAGTGGAAGGTGATATGTAGGATAGCAGCAAATTTCCCCTATGTAGAGGATAGGGTAGGACTCCGGCGATGATAAGTAGGTGTCAGCGGCGCACCTGACGCGGACCTGCACACAATAAAATTAACTTTGCTCCCAACGAAGTTCAGAGAGGTTGTCAATCTCTCTGGTCTTGTTGTTTACAAAGGGTCAAACACACAAGGGATAATGATAATGATAATGGCTGAAAGTAAATACTGAAAATGAAATAGGCTTGTAAACAGTGATGAGAATATGGACCGGGGTCCCGTGATGTTCACTAGTGATGTCTCTCTCCCAAAAGACGATAAAACTGCTATGCGAGGTAAACAAATTACAGATGGGCAATTGACAGGATTATAAACACACCGCAATGCTAACTGTGTTACAAAACAAAGGAAGAGGCTCATAAGCATGGGCAGTACGCCAAAATAAGTAGACCGAAATCCATCTACATCTACTACTAATCATCCACCTTGAGATATCTATCCAGAACATCTCGCTGGTATTATGTTGCGAGTCCCACCCAAAGTGTAAACCCAAAGCAACATACAACTGCATTAAAAGAACTTTGCGTAGAGTAAACAATCCTTGCAACCGCGGTTACAAGCACCGTGGTTTTCCCCCTTTTGGCCACAGCACATCCCCTAGACTCATGTTTTTATCACTCAAGCGTGTCATCAGGGGGCATGTACCCACAACCGAGCACAATGTTCCCTCTTGGAGTTACTATCCACCACTTGGCCAAAGCAATAAACAGCAATGGACAACATGCAAGAATTACTTAGGAACAAAAATATAAGAGATCAAAACCAAATATATTACTCTATCACGATCTGAACATAATATCATAATCCATCGGATCCCATCAAACTCAACATAGCAACAGCAGAAGAATTACATATGTGCCTCGATCATGTAGGGCAACTCACGAGGTCTAAACCATGAAGAAATAAGAGGGGAGGAGAACATCACATAGCTACTGATCACGGACCCATGGTCCAAGGTAGACTACTCACGGCACATCCGGGAAGAGTCCATGGTGGAGGAGAAGCTCCCGAAGGTCGATCCTCCCTCCGGCAGGGTGTCGGGAAGGGTCCTAACGGTGCTCCCGATCTTGGAAGCGCAGCGGCGGTGGAACAAAGGCGAGATTGCGAAATAGGGTTATGTCTTCGGAGTTTCCCCGTCACGGAGAATAAATAGGCGAAGGGGGCAGCCAGGGGGCCCACCAGGGGTCCAAGCGCCCCCCTGGCGTTGCCAGGCCCCTGGCCGCGCCAGGTGGCCGCCTGGGCCCCTGGTGGTGGCCCTCTGGCCCCACTTGGATGCTTCTGGAAGACTCCGATTTTTTTATCCGATTTTTTCCCGAATTTTTGGAGCACTTTTAATATGGGGGAAACCTGGAATAGAAAAACAGCAGAAAACAGGAACTGGCACTGGGGTGCACTGAGTTAGTAGGTTAGTCCAAATATGATCAAGAGTATATGAAAGTGTATCTAGATCATAGCAATATCACACAAAACATGCATGGAGCGAGCAGAAATTATCGATACGTTTGAGACGTATCTGATCCCTCCATTGCTTTTTTGTAACTCGTAGGTTCATCTGGCTCAAAAGCCGAAATTGCATTCACAAGTTGTCCATAGAACTCAGGAGCTTGACGGATTCTTGATGACCTACGTGACAAAATAGGTTCCTCTTCATTCTCATCATGATCATCATGTATGTCATGATCATTAAGATGGTTCCAGAACAATTTCTGTTGCCGGTTCTTCCATTTGGAGTGATTGGTCAGTCACTTCATCAAGGTCTAGTGCCCAGTCTTGGCGACAAACATTTTGCTCTCAGACTGATTATAGAAGGTGTATCCACAAGTTTCCTTTGGATAGCCCACAAAGATGCACTTATCCGCCTTTGATTCGAGTTTGTCAGGCTGTAGTTTCCTAACATAAGCCTCACAACCCCAAATCTTCAGGAAAGACAACTTTGGTTTCGTGCCATGCCATTTGTGACGCCCCCAAAATCAGATTGTGTACAGTAATCATACACGCAACGTACACGATCGAGATCAAGGACTCACGGTAAGATATCACAACACAACTCTACAAATAAAATAATACAAGTTGTTTAATACAAGCCAGGGGCCCCGAGGGCTCGAATACAATAGCTTGAGAGCACAAAGTTAGCGGAAGCAATAGTATCTGAGTACAGACACAAGAATACAAGATCTGCCTTAAGAGGGCTAGCACAAAAACAACAATGATCGAAAAGGCGAGGCCTCCTGCCTGGGAACCTCCAAACTACTCCTGGTCATCGGGATCTCCATGTCGTAGAAGGCATCAGGGATCTTCACGTTGTGGTGGTTAGCATCGTGGATCTTATGCTCCTAGGCTCCAACGTCGACTGCAGCGGCCAATCAGGCAAAACAAAAAGTGGGAAATAAAGCAAGGGTGAGTATCTAGCATACCCGCGAGTCTTACGTCCTCTACTAAGCATTTATGCATTTGTATCAAATGGAAAGGGGAGGTTGTATACAGTGGACTGCAAGGTAGAAATCAGAATAAGGATGAGAAGCTAGGCCTATCGAAGACTAGCATCTTCCGACGAGTCTTGCAGCACAAGAAGAGAACAGCCAACAGTACAATAGCATGAATGTAATAACAATGCAGCAGAAGTTGCTGCAACATTGTATAATAGTAAGTTCTAATAATTAATAATTATAAATGCCTCCGAGTTCCCTTCCTCGACTCCCTGCGAGGAAGAGAAACCGGAACCAACAGTTTAATAGTAGTAGTTTATAGTAGTAGGCTTTGGCTTCAGCATAAAGCGTCCTGTTAGCGTGGACACAGCTATTCGAATAGATCATCTTCCCTGCAGGGGTGCACTACTGTTCAGCCTGCACGCTCGGATCTCCAGGGTGGCATACACCTTGTTAGGGAATGCCCCACCGAGGCTATCCGACACGCCGAGGCCCATCCTATGGCTCATCAGAGGGTCCCCTCCAGTCTACAGTCCTAAGAGCAAGAGCTTCATGGGCCATCACCTCTCTGTCGGGACCCGGAATATGCGTATGTAATTCCGGCCACAACTCAATCACAGGGAGAGCCGAGAGCCGTACCCACTTCTCTAAGCAGACAAGGCCAAGCACAGAAAACTCTCGGAAAGCATCGTACGTGAGGGGCATCCCATCCAGGCCGGATGATCAACTGAGATGGTTCCTCATCGCCCGCTCACAAGTCTAAATGATTATGGGTGGTGAAATCCCATACTCATAGACAAGTCGCCTCAACCATGTTATCGATTGAATCATAACCCTTACATAAACAGACTCCAGCCCGATCACTTAGTCGGGGTCTAGGGCGGGCTCGATCATACAACAAAGTGTACACGTGACAGAGTCACGGGCAATCGCATCGCGATGCCCCAAGCTGCGCACATCTTAGGGCCACTTGGTGTATAAAAGACCGCCAACACAACCAAGGTCTCGAAAACCCATACTAAGACATGCATGTTATAAACATACACGCAGCACGCATGCCTAGTATGAACAGCAGGTATCATCACATAACTCTACAAATACTTTTTTATTGACTTACACATAGAGCATACAAAGATCACATGTCTGTGATCAACAATACATCATACAACAGAAGCAAATTAGGTCTGAGTACAGACAATTTTAACAAATGGCTTAGAGAAGCCTTGTACAACAAACATGCCCTTCCACGAGGGACCAGACTGCTGTCTGGAACTATACTACCAAGGTCAACGTCGAGCTTTAGGTTGGTGACTCCATCGGGGTCCGGGTTCTCATCTAAAACATAGAATAAGCAAACGTGAGTACAAAATCGTACTCAGCAAGACTTACATCAGAACTATACTACTCATGCTCAAGTATCAAGGTAAAGAGAGGTGGAGTTTCATCATGCAGAAGTGTCAGCTTTGACTTGGCTAGTCCTGTACTACGAGTACCAGACTTGAGGTAAGAAGCGTACACGAGTCCACTATCCAAGTCTCCAACCAATACACCACTATGGATACTTCCTCAACTTCCCCACGAGAAAGCACGCCATAGCACTCACCCTTATCTTGCGAGTTTTATAAGTATCCATTAAAGTTGTCTATGATCAAGTAGAGGTCTCCAAGTAGTCCATAACCGCGGACACGGCTATTCGAATAGTTTATTAACCCTGCAGGGGTGTACATCTTCACACGCGTGTCATCACTTATCGCCTCGTTATCGTCACCCTTCAAGCGGGTGTCGGACGTGGATGAAACCAAGGCACTACCCTCACATCACCTTCTCTAATCCAGGAGTCGACTACCTGAGTTTGGCACCGCTCAAGAGTCCGGCCGGTTCCACGAAACGGACTCAGATAATGTAAGGGACCGAGATGCCACCTCTGCCAGATGGTTTCACTGCCTCACAAGTCCACCCACATATCTATATGATGCAACCTTTTCTTCATTCTTTTTCTATGAACATGCCAAATGGAAAGCCCGAATCTATTGTGACTCCTTGACCGGATCGGGTACGTAAAGAGGCCAAGCGGGGCTCCCATAAACCCTACATGTGGTCATACTCTTTGTCTTGGATCACAAAACAGGAACTCGGGGCCTAGGGCAGTGTTCAACGAGACAACCCACTATGTACTCCTACACAACCTCTCATCGTTCACCTTTGTTTAGGGTGGGTTCACCAACACGTTTATCAACAGCGTCACTGTGTTCATTCCATCCCGACTCACAATCATAACATCCTCATTGTATCACTAAGAAGCAATAAGTAGTAACAGTTGCAGGGGCCACATGCTCAACATTCAACTCTTGTATCTGCTAGGATTGTGGTTTGCTTAATACGGTGACAAAATGATAGGTCATGCATCGAAATGGGTTCAACTATGCGAAAGAACGTGTCTCGGTGATCTCCTAAACATGCATAAGCGAGACTGAGAGGGAAATAGGATTTTATAGACATGATCAATGGGGTTTGCTTGCCTTGCTGACGATACACGGGTCTTATCGGTGGTCTTCTTCGGGGGTGATCACCGTCTCGGAGGCACTGTTACCGGCACAATCATCAACAAGAGGGGGGGCAACATTGTAATAGAATGCACGAGCACATGTTTATATTGTCACATGATGTGAATGCTACTGATTTGTGGCACATTTGATTTAAATGAAGTGTATTGCATTTGAAATGCAAATTCAAACTCCACATATGAATTTCAATTTAACCAAATTGCAATTGCTATTGTTTGTTCTTTGAAAACCAAGTGATCATGTGTTTGATATGCCTCTGATGTTCAAGTGAGATGTGGTGTATTGCAAAGGTTCAAATTACAAAAGCATTTGGATTTAATTTGAATTAATTCCAATTAAGCCAAATAGCAAAAGCTACTGGTCCCATTTTAAATTCAAATCAAACATAGCTGAAAGTTGTATATTTGGATAGATTATTTTCTCCTGATCATTTTTCATATATTATATGTTAAATTTGGAGTTAATATGAATTTTCTATGAATTTTACAAGTTTAACCAATTTTCAGCCTTTTCTGTAATTTCTTTTAATTTCAAAAAAGATTTATTGCGTCATCCCTGCGTCACAGTGACGTCAGGGGGGTCTGACTGCTGGGGCCCCCATGTCAGTCTCTTAGGGGTTAACCCCGGTTGGATTAAATTAACAGAGGCCATTAGGGGGGCCAGGGCCCACAATCAGTGTCTGTTAGCGAGGTGGTTAGCAAGGGGATTAGGACTAACTAATCCAGCCACGCCGACGGTTAGCCGCTGGTGGCAACAGTGCGCGGCGGCGCTGCGCAAGACGGCGGCACAGGCCACCAAAACGAGTGCTGCGACCAGCTACGTGCTCAGGGGAAAGGCCTGCATCACCCAGGCAAAAGAGGGGTCACCGGGGAGCGCCGGAGCATCGGCGGCGACAACAGCTGCGGTGGCCGGAGCTCGGTCGTGGTGAAGGTCAACGAAAGGGGGCACGGGGAAAATGACCGCAAGCTCACCCTGAAGCGGATGGAGGGGTCGGTGAGGTCGGAGGAGCTGCGCCAGTGACGAATTCCTCGTCGGAGTTCCACGGTGGCCGGCGACGATGACGATGAAGATGGCGTCGCTGCATCTCTTCTCAAGGCGATTGGACGCGCACAGAGACGAAGGCATCAACGAGAAGCTCTCTGGACATGGTGGCTCGACTTGCGAGCGTCTCCGGCCACGCGGGCGCATGTCGGCCGCGACAGGGAGCTACGGGTGGCGCGAGATTCCGGTCCGGGTGGGCGAGGCAGAGAGTGGAGAGAGGGGGAAGAATGTGCGGGGGCTTCTGGAGGGTTACGTGGCGCGTATAGAGGGAAGAGGGGGTCTAGACGTCTTCTCCACGTCGAGGTGGCCGTCGGCGTGCTCTGGCCGCCACGGAGCAGCTTTGGGGCGAGGGGTAGAAGACGACAACGCCTCGGGCTGGGCTGGGCCGGCGAGAAGAGGTGGGTCTTCGCCCGTGGGCGCAAGGTAAGCCCCTCTTCACTGTTTTTCTTTTATTTCTTTTGACATTTGTTCTGTTTTGATATAAAAAAATACCAAAACATTTTATAAAATCCCCAAATTATTTATATGGATTTACATGGCTTATAGTTATCCACTCCCAAAATTTGAAGATTTTTGAAATTCAAACTTTTTGAATTTCAATTTAAATAGGGGTATTATTTAATTTCCAAGCCCTTTTATGAATTTTTGACAAATCTTGGAGCATGCAGTGGGACCCACTTCACTTTATATGTGATCATGCTTATTTATAAGACTTTTCAAAAATATGAGAGGAATTTTTGGAAGAAATTTTTGTCTGGCCATTTATTTAAATTCTTCAGGGCTTTTCTTTTCCCCATTTTGGGTGAGTCGCGGACAACGACAACAGCCAGGACCACCAGTACGTTGGTGCCTGCCCTGTCGTCCCACCAACTCTTGCGGTTACCAACAAGGTGAACCGTCTCCTTACCTTATCTCGTGTGTGCTCTTGGAAGAGCTCGACTTTCATACTACAGGGTATCTCACGGCCAACGAACAAGGACCAGGCCAACGATGGTATTCGCCTTTCCTGCCATCCCGATACAATCTCTGCGCGGGCACCGTTGGGTCACCCGACTCCTTACCTTTAAGGACACCAGTTGATTCGAGTGCCTACCATCAAGTGAAACCACAAGGAATCACCCTCGATGGTACACTTCAAGAGGTTCGACAGAGACATGAGCGGAATGAACTAAAGAGGTAAACCTTGTATCATCCCGGTGATGCTACGCTACTGAGCCGACGAGAGTGAAATACGAGTCCATCCACTCGTAAGTCAAACACGAAGCAAATCGACAGAGTCTCGCCGTTGTAGGTTCCCTAGGGCATCTGCATTGATCCGTACCTGTTGCAGTTATAATATTTTGTCATCCGCGTTCACTCACCAGTGTGATCACGACCCGCTATTCTAAACCTAGCTAACAATGCGCAGGGTTCACTGCTAAATATTATATATATTTATAAGGCAACATAGGATAAAGGAGGGTACATCAAGGGGCGACAAAACAGGCTATGCAATTGAATAGGATTGTAACGTGGAAGCATCAATGCCTAGTGCAAGAAATATACGGAAAAGATAGGCGATATCTGGGGAAGGAAAATGGCTCTTCTTGCCTGGAAGCTCGACGGTAGGGGTACGGTCGTCGACGAAGTAGTCGTACTCGGTGGTTTCATCGGCGGCAGCAACGGGGTCTATCGGAGAATAAAGGGGGGAGAAACAATAAATACACAGCAATAATAGCAATACAAATTCAAGACAAGGCAACACATTGTTGGCGATGTTCTAACGCAGTGCTAGGTGCTTACGTCGGAGCGGGAAATTATCCGGGGATGATTCATCAGTACCGCTAAATTACCGGACAGATGATTCGGAGAGGGAAGGTTCCATGTCTGTAGTGTTAGAGACATCTGACAGACATGTGGATAGTGTATCCGTGCTAGTTGATACATTCCGGATAACTTTCATTTAGAAAACCTTTTCATTCGGAATGTTTTACCGGCTCCGGTCATCAGACAGATAGATGAACCGGAGGGGAAATGTTCCACGTTTGGTAGGTTAGAGGGGTGCGGTGGGTATACGGGTAGCGTATTCGGATTCATGATATTTTTTTGATCAACTTTGATGTATAAAGTTTTTTCATCGGAGTTACGGATTAAAATATATTAATTTATTCACTTTAAATCAATTTAAACGCATTTTTTGAATTTCTTTTATTATTTAAATACACCATTATCCAGAATAGTGGTTTGACTGGTCAAACTTATCGGTGGGGCCCTACTGTCATAGAGTGCAACTATTTCCAGCGATTTATTTTATTAAAAATATTAACAGGGGATGGGCCCCATATGTCATACACAGTGGCAATAAATAATTTTAATTAATCAAAATAGTAGCGGGCCCACATGTCATGCACTGTATTTTAATACAACATTTTATTTAATCTAACTGATAGTGGGGCCAAGATGTCATAGACTCATTGTTTATTAGGCAATTTAAGTAAACAGTGAAATATGTTAATGGCCTAGGGCCCACTAGTCAGTGGCTCTAGGGGGTTGTTAGGCCTAAACTAAACTGGGGATTAGGGGGGTTGTACCCCCGAGCCAGAGGGCATGGTGGCCATGGCTGGCACGGCCTGCCGCCGGCGCGCCTCAGCTAGGGGCATAGGAGGGGGCCATGGGCGTGGCTGGGAGGCGCGTGTGCGGAGGAGGGGGTGTGGGCTATGGGGTGGGGCGGAGGATGGCATGGCATGGCGAGCAGCGACAAGCTCGGTCGGGAGCTCGAGCTCCCGTCAATGGAGGCCCGGGCAGGGCACGACCCTACGGCGGCGAAACAACAAGGGAAAAAGGGGGAATCGGCACGGTGGCTCACCGCGAGGGCAGTGGCGAGGTCAGGGTGGCTGGAAGGGTCCGTAGCAGCTGGGATTTTGGCGAGGACGACGACGGCCGTGGCGGGGAAGGAGCGCTGATTCCGGCGAGGTAGCGGGTCCTGTCGACGATCGACAACGCGGGGAGATGAGGAGGGCTGCAGGGAGTCGCAAGGACGAGATCCCGGTCGTCGGCGAGGCCGTTGGCCGCGGGGGTTCACATGGCCGCGGGCATGGCGGTTCCGGCCGTGCGCGGGGAGGAAAGGAGCACAGAGAGGGAGGGAGAGTGGGTGAGATCTGAGGGGAAGGGGCTAGGGTTTGGGAGATAGGGGCGGCGGCTCGGGGGGGGTCTTTAACCTCGCCGACGACGTCGGGATCGAAGCCACGACGATGGGGGGGCGTGGCCGGCGTGGATGGCTCCACGGGGAGGGTGAGCAGTAAGAGGAGGGAGAAGGAGAGGGATTTGGTGGGCTGGGCCGGGGAGGTACTGCACTAGGCGACAGATAGGGATTATGCATTTTCTATTACTTGGCAAACACCTGACTCACTTCTCTATTTTGGTTTAGACAATAAATGAATTTTGTTAAAAGTAGAACTTGTTCCCACATTTATGTTGCACTTCAAAGAGGTGCCACAAAAAGTTTGGGCACTGAATAAATTCATTTTCGATGTCATTTGAATATGCAACGATTAAAAGGGGCAGGTTTAGGCATTGTTTGATTTGTTTATAATATTTAAACAATATAGTAAAATCCCTTTGCTAATTTATTGTGACCTACTGATTTTTAGGCATTTAATAAAATTGGTTGCACAAGTTTTGGATCAAGTTTTATTTTAACTTTGTTTATTGAAATTCTAAGGGCAATTTAATAATTCCAAAATATTGATTAAAATGTTATAAGTGCTTATGGGCTATTTACAAAGTCATGAACCTTTGTGTTTAACTACTTTTGAAAAGTTTTATATTGACTTGCCTTTTTAAAATGCATTGGAGGGGAATTATTGCCTAATGAAAAATTTAATGAGGATGGTTATGAGGACAAGACAATCTAGTTAGCTTAATGACAGTGACAAGATCTGGGGGTGTTACAAATCTCCCCCACTACAAAGAATTTGCGCCCCGAGAATTAACAGTAGTGTAAGGGGTAAAGCTTTGGTTTCATATTCTAACGATTCATCTGGTTCTTGTGGCCCTCCTCGAAGAATTCAATCCTTCTCGTTGATGTCTTCATTTCTATGCATCAATTCATCTCGACAAGGTTCCATCCTTTCCTCGGGGTCTTCATCGTACTTACGAATAGGCTAGGAGAAAAAACTTGTGGGGGGTTGGATCGGCAAAAGGTTAATCAACCGGGGTTGCTCGAGGGAATGAGGTACCGTTTCTTCCGAGTTTAAACTCAAGGAAATACATCGAGAGAAACAAAAGAAGGTATTAGAAGTTTTCAAACGGACAGACATGCATTCGATGTCGATGACGGATGATGGAAATAGGGGCCAGAGCATCAGGTGTAAGCACTTTATCTGGTATCAGACTGAATATCACAAGTTAGGTGACTCGTGAATTGCATACGAGGTCAAGCACGAGAAATAACTTTGGAAACGGGGATGTACAAAAGAGTCAGGTTTCGATCCTGTGGAACTGTGGCTTAGAGTGGTGGCATATTACACGATCATGGTGCAAGGATGTTTAGAGAACAACTCGTGAGCTATGTCAGCAACAACAACGGTACCAGGAGCACTGGACAAAGAGAACCATTTTCTTGCTCGTTAATACGAGGCGAACCAAATTGCAAAGTTCTCGTCCTAGTGGTTACCGAAATGTCATCAACAATGGCAACAAAGGGTTTACTGACGAGGTTGTACACCGAAGTGTTTACATAAGCAGGAGGATTATCACTGCTTAGGTTTTAATGTTCGCCAGAAAAGGTTAAA
Source organism: Bromus sterilis (assembly GCA_950022295.1). Lineage (NCBI taxonomy): Eukaryota > Viridiplantae > Streptophyta > Magnoliopsida > Poales > Poaceae > Bromus > Bromus sterilis. The sequence continues at coordinate 334,963,151 of OX465596.1, read as the reverse complement.
CAGACCAATGGAAAGGAAAATGTGGTTATACACAAGCAATAGGTGAATATCTTACCCAAGGGAAAGCAGAGCACAATATAGATGACCAAGTTGTATTGAGAGAGAGTCAAGGGAGGTTGTCGATGATAACACAATTCATCGAGGGAAAGGATGGTATTTCACACGATGAATCCAATCGACACATGGAAGAATACATGTAAGATTAGTAGGATAATAATCCACCAAAGGTCGGGTGGTTCGCAAAGGATCTGATGTGAGTATCGGCACTCAACCAGAAGGAGAAAGAATGCAAAGGCATCGGGTGATAGAAGCATCGGAATCATTCGATGCTTAAGTACAAGGAAATTATGATTTCCAGATCGGGAGGTAGATGTAATTATCCATACGGACTTATCGGTGGCAAGGGATTGCAAAGGCGATGAACACGTAGGTTCTCGGGAATTTATCGGAGAGTATCTTCGGAATCTTCAGGTGAAGCAAACGATCATCTTAGGTGAAGGGCTCTTCGGGTTTATGCGACCACGAGATCCTAATGTTGGAGTTAGCAAAATTACCCGAAAGGATAAGAGAGTAGAATCCCAGAGTAAAGGTACGGAGAAAAGGATCCTAATATCACCCAGTTTGTGACATGGGCCGATAAGCAACACGACACTGTTAGTAAAGTAGTTTTGCAAAGACTAGACTCGACTTCGACCAAGGAGTTGGAAGGGGTGTCCTATAGGCAGTCGGCTCTGATACCAACTTGTGACGCCCCCAAAATCAGAGCGTGTACAATAATCATACATGCAAGGTACACGATCGAGATCAGGGACTCACGGTAAGATATCACAACACAACTCTACAAAAATAAAATAATACAAGATGTTTAATACAAGCCAGGGGCCACGAGAGCTCGAATGCAACAACTCGAGAGCACAAATTTAACGGAAGCAATAATATTTGAGTACAGACACAAGAATACAAGATCTTCCTTAAGAAGGCTAGCAAAAAAACAACAACGATCGAAAAGGCGAGGCCTCCTGCCTGGGAACCTCCAAACTACACCTGGTCATCGGGATCTCCTTGTCGTAGAAGGAATCGGGGATCTTCACGTTGCGGTGGTCGGCATCGTGGATCTTCCGCTCCTAGGCTCCAACGTCAACTGCAGCGGCCGATCAGGCAAAACAAAAAGGGGGAAATAAAGCAAGGGTGAGTATCTAGCATACCCGCGAGTCTTACGTCTGCAACTAAGAATTTATGCATTTGTATCAAATGTAAAGGGGAGTCTGTATATAGTGGACTGCAAGGTAGAAATCAGAATAAGGATGAGAAGCTAGGCCTATCGAAGACTAGCATCTTCCGACGAGTCTTGCAGCACAAGAAGAGAACAGCCAATAGTTCAATAGCATGAATGTAATAACAATGCAGCAGAAGTTGTTGCAGCATTGTATAATAGTAAGTTGTAATAATTAATAAGTATAAATGACTCCGAGTTCCATTCCTTGACTCCCTGTGAGGAAGAGAAACCGGAACCAACAGTTTAATAGTAGTAGTTTGTAGTAGTAGGCTTTGGCTTCAGCATAAAGCGTCATGTTACCGTGGACACGACAATTCGAATAGATCATCTTCCCTGCAGGGGTGCACTACTGTTCAGCATGCATGCTTGGATCTCCTAGGTGGCGTACACCTTGTTAGGGAATGCCCCACCGAGGCTATCCGACACGCCGAGGCCCATCCTATGGCTCATCAGAGAGGTTCCCGCCGGTCTACAGTCCTAAGCTCAAGAGCTTCATGGGCCATCACCTCTCGCACTCCGGGTCGTTGTGCGCCAAGTGGATCCAGTGCCGCAGCACGATCCGACCCAACCACAATGCTGAAACTGGATGTCTTTTAGAGCTTTCGAATGAGACCACAACGTGGAGGGCCCACACTGTAACCCCACGTGAAGGTAGTGCGTACAGGCCTTTGCGGCCTCTCAAGTCATCCACCTGAATCGTTAGTCATTTTATTATTATCTGTCGGGACAATCGTTATCGTTTCCCCTTTTTGGGTGAGTCGCGGACAACGACAATAGCCAGGACCACCAGTACATCGGTGCATGCCCTGTCATCCCACCAACTCTTGTGGTTACCAACAAGGTGAACCGTCTCCTTATCTCACGTGTGCTCTTGGAAGAGCTCTACTTTCGTACTACAGGGTATCTCACGGACAACTAACAAGGACCAGGCCCATGATGGTATCCGCCTGTCCTACCATCCCGATATAATCCCTGCGCGGGCACCATTAGGTCACCCGACTCCTTACCTTTAAGGATACCAGTTGATTCGAGTGCCTACCATCAAGTGAAACCAGGAGGAATCACCCTCGATGGTACACTTGAAGAGGTTCAACAGAGACATCAGCGGAATGAACTAAAGAGGTAAACCTCGTATCATCCCGGTGATGCTACGCTACTGAGCCGACGAGAGTGAAATACGAGTCCATCCACTCGTAAGTCAAACTCGAAGCGACTCGACAGAGTCTCGTCATTGTAGGTTCCTTAGGGCGTCTGCATTGATCCATACCTGTTGCAGTTATAATATTTTGTAATCCACATTCACTCACCAGAGTGATCATTGCCCGCTATTCTAAACCTAGCTAACAATGCGCAGGGTTCACTGCTGAATATTATATATATTTATAAGGCAACATAGGACAAAGGAGGGTACATCAAGGGGCGACAAAAACAGGCTATGCAATTGAATAGGATTGTAACGTAGCAGCAGCAATGCCTAGTGCAACATATATACGGAAAAGATAGGCGATATCTGGGGAAGGAAAATGGCTCTTCTTGCCTGGAAGCTCGACGGTAGGGGTACGGTCGTCGACAAAGTAGTCGTATCCGGTGGTGTCATCGGCGGCAGCAACGGGGTCTACCGGAGAATAAAGGGGGGACAAACAATAAATACATAGCAATAATAGCAATACAAATTCAAGACAAGGCAACGCATTGTTGGCGATGTTCTAACGCGGTGCTAGGTGCTTACGTCGGAGCGGGAAATTATCCGGGGATGATTCATCAGTACCGCTAAATTACCGGACAGATGATCCGTAGGGGGAATGTTCCATGTCTGTAGTGTTAGAGACATCTGACAGACATGTGGATAGTGTATCCGTGCTAGTTGATACATTCCGGACAGCTTTCATTTACAAAACATTTTCATTCAGAATGTTTTACCGGCTCCGTTCATCTGACAGACAGATGAACTGGAGGGGAAATGTTCCAAGTTCGGTAGGTTAGAGGAGTGCGGTGGCCGGTGGATATTCAGTTAGCGTATTCGGATTGCTGATATTTTTCTGATCAACTTTGATGTATAAAGTTTTTTCATCGGAGTTACGGATTAAAAGATATTAATTTCTTCAGTTTAAATCAATTTAATAGCATTTTATGAATTTCTTTTATTATTTAAATACAACATTATCCAGAATAGTGGTTTGACTGGTCAAACTTATAGGTGGGGCCCTACTGTCATAGAGTGCAACTATTTCCAGTGATTTATTTTATTAAAAATATTAACAGGGGATGGGCCCCATATGTCATACACAGTGGCAATTAATCATTTTAAGTAATCAAAATAGCAATGGGCCCACATGTCATGCACTGTATTTTAAGACAACAATTTATTTAATCTAACTGACAGTGGGGCCAAGATGTCATAGACTCGTTGTTTATTAGGCAATTTAATTAAAAAGTGAAATATGTTAATGGCCTAGGGCCCACTAGTCAGTGGCTCTAGGGGGGATGTTAGGCCTAAACTAAACTGGTGGTTAGGGGGGTTGTACCCCCAGGCCAGAGGGCACACCGGCCATGGCTGGCACGGCCTGCCGCCGGCGAGCCTCAACCAGGGGCATAGGAGGGGGCCAGGGGCGCGGCTGGGAGGCACGTTTCCGGAGGAGGGGGCGCGGGCTGCGGGGTGGTGCGGAGGCTGGCATGGCGAGCATCGACAAGCTTGCTCGGGAGCTCGAGCTCCTGTCAATGGAGGCCCGGGCGGGGCACGGCCCTACGACGGCGAAACGACGAGGGAAAAAGAGGGAATCGGCACGGTGGCTCACCGCGAGGGCAGGGGCGATGTCAGGGTGGCCGGAGGGGTCCGTAGCGGCTGGGATTTCGGCGAGGACGGCGACGGCCCTGGAAGGGAAGGAGAGCTGATTCCGGCGAGGTAGCGGGTCCTGTCGACGAACGACAACACGGGGAGACGAGGAGGGCTGCAGGGAGCCGCAAGGACGAGGTCACGGTCGTCGGCGAGGCCGTTGGCCGCGGGGGGTCACGTGGCCGCGGCCATGGCGGTTCCGGCCATGCTCGGGGAGGAAAGGAGCATAGAGAGGGAGTGAGAGTGGGTGAGATCTAAGGGGAAGGGGCTAGGGTTTGGGAGATAGGGGCGGCGGCTCGAGGGGGGTCTTTAACCTCGCCGGTGATGCCGGGATCGAAGCCACGGCGATGGGGGGCGTGGCCGGCGTGGATGGCTCCACGGGGTGGGTGAGCAGTAAGAGGAGGAAGAAGGAGAGGGATTTGGTGGGCTGGGCCGTGGATGTACTGCACTAGGAGACAGATAGGGATTTTGCATTTTCTGTTACTTCTCTATTTTTTTAGAAAACAATTTAATTTTGACAGTTGAGTTGTCAATTCAACCGCATCTGAAATATACTTGCTTGCAACAAAATATTAATAGTAACTATGGTATGATAGTGATAGTAATAACAGAGAAAGTAAAACGGCGAAAGTAAACTAGTAGTAACCAGCAGGATTAAAACACTATAGGCTAGGGAGATGGATGGTTGGGCGCTGCATGAATGAGAGTGAACATGTAAAAGATTCTAACACGAGGCAAGGCACACAGAAAAGCAAGGATCATCAAGGAAAATATCAAACATTAGGCATGTATCCTGTAGGTAGTTGTGCGTGCTTGCAATAAGAACTTGCACAACATATTTTGTCCTACCATCCCGCTACGAACGGGGCCAAAGGGAACTTATGGAGATTAAGGTGCTCCTATCAAAGAGCACCGGAACAAAGCAATAAACTCAATGGATACATGAAATCCTAAAATTATGGACCATCCCCTTTGGTGTCCCAAGCTGTCACCTTTGGGATCGCCGGTTCCGGACCATAATAGGTGCATACAACTCATAGATAGGATCAAGAACATAGATATACTCATGAAAACACAAGTGGTTCAGATCTGAAAACAGGGCGCAAAGTGACAAGCATTAAGAGCAAAAAGTTGTAGCAAAGATGATAAACACCATAGTAGATGATAGGCAACATGCCCCCAACAATCTGACAAACTATTACCTGATCAAACTCATCCAATCCCTACCATCCCCTTTGCCTACAGCAGGGAATTACTCACACATGTGAAGAGCAGTCATGGAGGGAGGATGGAGTGGTGATGGCGATGACGATGGCAACGATCTCCCCTCTCCGGAGGCCAAATCAGTCTCCATATTAGCCCTCCCGAGGAAGAACAGAGGGTTGCGGCGGCTCCGCAACGGGTTCTGGAAAAACGACTTCTGTTTCAGGATTTTCCCGTCACGGGAATAAATAGGAGTCGAGGTAGGGCACCAGAGGCGGTGGGAGTCGCCCAGGCGGCTAGCTGGCGCGGCCAGGGGTGGGGCCGCGTCAGCAGGGCGCCTAGGGCCCCCCTGGCTGCCCTCTGGCCCCACTTTTGGCTCCTGGCTCCTTTGAGTGCGTGTATTTTTTGTGATATTTCCTGGAATTTTCTGAGACACCTAAAAATCTATTTTCCTGCACACAATAAAACCATACAGGCAGCTCTGCTGAAAACAGCGTCAGTCCGGGTTAGTTTAGTTCAAATCATGCAAGAATGAGGGAAAAACAATAGAAAAAGTGTTTGGAAAAGTAAATATGTTTGAGACGTATCAGTACGTCACCGAAACCTCCCATCACATCATTAATCCTAGATAGATCTCGGTTATTGACGCATGTTATTTAGAAAAATCATAGTTTTCTACTACAAACCCCATCAAGGCTAACCTTTGGCCGAGCATACATGAACCTAAGAGGTCGCGCGCTTAAGGGTAGTAACCTGCAAGGTTGGAGCCAACTTCACTGGTCGAATGATGATCCAAGCTAAACTTGGATCCCTGCCAAACGAAGCTTGGAAATTTAGAATTCAGGAACGACCCATATGATGAGTGGTACGTCCCAAACGTATCTATAATTTCTGCTTGTTCCCTCCTCATTTGGGTGACATTGCTATGTGTTTTGCTACACTTTCATACCTTTTACACATATTTGGACTAACCTACTAACTCAGTGCACCCAGTGCGAGTTTCTGTCTGCTGATGTCTATGAATTGTAGGTTTTTACCCATATTTACAGAGCCCAAAAAATTCCAATAAAAATATATAAAAAACAGCGCATCAGAAGCTTCTAGAAGCCCGAAGGAGGGCCGAAGGGGGGGCCACCCTCTCCCAGGCGGCCAACTAGCGCGGCCCCACCCTAGGCCACGCCAGCAGGGCGCTTGGGGGAGAGGCCACCACCTGGTGCCCCCCTTCAGCCTATATTTACACCCCATTCCAGAAACCCTCGAGAGGAACCCCGCATCACGATTTTCACCTCTGTTCCACCGCCGCCGCGCTTCCAAGATCGGGAGCACCAAAAGACCTCTTCCCAGCACCCTGCCGGAGGGAGGATTGACCTCTGGGAGCTTCTCCACCACCATGAGCGCTTCCTGGATGTGTCGTGGGTAGTCCTCCTTGGACCATGGGTCCATGACCAGTAGCTATGTGGTGTCTTCTCTCCAATCTTGTGCTTCAATTCTTAGCCCTTGTGAGCCTCCCTACATGATCAAGGCATCTATGTAATTATCTTGTTGTTGCTATGTTGAGTTTGCTGGGATCCGATGGATTATGAGATTATGTTCAGATTGTGATGAGTTATATATTTGGTTCTCCTTTTATATTTTGTTCTTGAGAAATTCTTGCATGTTCTCCATTGCTTTTTATTGCTTTTGCCAAGTAGTAAATAGTAACTCCAAGAGGGAGCGTTATGCTTGATTGTGGGTTCATGCCCCCCGACGTCTAGCTTGAGTGACAGAAACATGAGACTAGGGGATGTGATGTTGCCACCAGGGAGAAAACAACGGTGCTTGTAACCGCGGTTCCAAGGATTGTTTACCTTACGCAAAGTTTGTTAATGCAGTTGTCTATTGCTTTGGGTTTACACTTTGGGTGGGGCTCGCAACTTAATACCAGCTAGATGTTCTGGATAGATATCTCAAGGTGGATGATTAGTAAGTAGATGTTGATGGATAAACAGTCTACTTGTTTTGGCGTACTACCCATACTTTTCAGCCTCTAACTTTCTTGCAACATAATTAGCATTGTGGTGCATTATAATTATGTCAATTTCCCATCTATAATTTTTTCACCCACCTTCTCTGTTTTATCGTCTTTTGGGAGAGAGACATCACTAGTGCACATCATGGGACCCCGGTCCATATTTCCACCATTTTTTACACCTCAATCATTTAGTGCTTTATTTCCTTTTCAGTTTTAATCACTATCATTATTTCCACCGTGCGTTTGATCCTTTGTAAACAACAAGACCAGAGAGATTGACAACCTCTCTGACTCATTGGGAGCAAAGTTATTTGCTTTTGTGTGCAGGTCTAGGTAAAGTGAGTCACTTATGTCAAACAACGCCTCGCTCGTATGATCACCTGCTTGAATCTTTCGGAGTCCCCGGAGACACACCTTGGTATCTTCACCGAGGGAAATTTGCTTCTGTCTACATCATTACCTTCCACTTGGGGTAACCAACGAGGAAATGTTATCTACAACCTTCAATCATAATTTATGGCGTCGTTGCCGGGGACTCCAATCTTCAAGATAGGGGATTGCACGCTATCTTTTACCTTTTCTTTTTAGTCTTGTTAATTACTTTCTAGTTTTTTCTTTAGAGTCTTATACCAAAAATCAGAAGAAAAAATAGTTACTTTGCTTTGTTCAGTCGATATGTCTAAGTCCCTTGCCTTTGGTGTTGCATCCGAAGGAGATATTCTCACCTTCAAACAAATGGGTGGAGAAAGTTCGAACGATGCTTGGTGTAGAATTAACGATTCTCAAAATAGAGCCACCAAGAAGCAATCCACCACTATCTTTCTTAGAAATTTTTATGTTGGTATTACTTCTTGGAATATGTTTGTTTTATATACTGAAATCAATGGGAATTTCTTGGAATCCCTAGTTTGGGAAGCTCTTAATGTTATGGAAAATCTTTTTGGAAATCTCCCTATTGCTCGTACACAAGAGGACATTACTTTAGCTCACATTGGTAAACTTGATAGGATAGAGCTAGAGATGCCAACCATGGGTAAGATAAATGAGGTATATCGTAGGATTCAAGGGAATTTAAATAGACTTGATAGCTCTATGCACAAAATCTATAAAACTTTGGAGACCCTTAAATCCCATGATATGGAACCCTCTAGGATTGATAAGATTGAGGATATTATTGAAACTTTAGGAAGTACAATATCCTCCATCAAGAATAAATAGGTAGAAACCCCGCAAGGAAGGAACCTAAGTTCGTTTACGTACCCAAGGTTCCTCAACCGAAAATAAATATACCTATCGCCAGGGATGTGGAAACTACGAAGACCTTGGAAGAGATACCTCTCTTGAATAGAATCAGAAATGAAATTCCTGTTGGTCTTACTACCTTTGTTTTTGTTCCTATCAGTGTTACCACTAGACCTTTATTTGAAAGTCCTCTGAAGACTAGTTGTACTATTGAAGAGCTTTTTGATGATCTTGATGATGGTTCAATTGTTACAACTTGATCTTTCTACATCATGCCTAGCTAAAAGGCATAAAGAAAGCACTTATTGGGAGGCAACCAAAAATGTTTATACTTTCAGTTTTAGTGGTCTTGATGCTTGTTACTATTGTAGCAACATCATTGTATCTTTATCTTCAAGCTTTGTGTCGATTTTTAGCCTCCGATTCAAGAAGGTTCAAAAGTTGCAACATGTTGTCCAGAAAAAGATTCTATCTGCTTGACGGAAAAATTCATGATAAATCACCAGATCATCTTTTTGATCTAAATTGTTTGGAAAGTATGGTCTGTACAATTAGCTTTCTGGCGTCTGTTCTGAGTTTTTTGATTTGAGTTGCAGAAGTACCCCAAAAACATTATTTACTACCTGCTGGTCTGTTTTTCACAGATTCTGGCATGTTTTGCGTTTTCATCGTTTCGCAAATCTTAAGCTTGCTTTTTATTTGAAAAAACTTTTTGGAAATATTGAGAAACAGTAGCTCTTCATGAAAATATTTATTTCCAGTGGAGAAAAATTATTTATTTATGGGTACTAAGCACTCTAATCAGATTATGATGAGTTTTGTATGAAGAGAGTTTTCAAGTATGCAATGGAAGATGATGACAGAAGATCCGGGAGTGTCAAAATATCAAGCTTGGGGATGCCCCCATACACCCCCAAGAAATATCCAATAAGACTCAACCGTCTAAGCTTGGGGAGGCCCCCATGCATCCCCTTCTCCATCAACAATCATCAGTTCGTCCTTCTACATGCTATATTTTTATCTCTTCGTGTGTTATGTGCTATGCTTGGAGCGTCTTGCTCTTTAATTTTTTGTTTTTTTTAGTTTTGCTTGTTGTTCATAACATGTTGGATCCTAGCCTTCATTGTTTGGGAGAGAAACACGCTCCACTCCACCCGAGAACACAACATAGGTTTGCATGCTTATCTTTTTGTGTGTTCTTTATCTTTTCGTAGTTGTTGTCATGCTTAGCTCTTAGTTTTCATGCTTATCTTTTTAAGAGCTTTTATTTAGGTTTATTTTGGAACTCTATTGATTTATCATGCTTATCTTGTTTAGAGAGTTGGTCTGTTGCATTGAGTTGTGTATCTTGCATGAGTAGGTAATTGAGGTTGCTATTATAAGTGTAGTAGTAACTTGCAATAGTTTTGAGGTATTGATTTGAGTAATGTTTGGACTTTTGGTGCCAAGAGCTTGAGCCTATTAGTGATAGGTGTCGTATTTTGGGCAATCCGTGTTTATTTTCGAAAAATACAAAAAAATAGTTGAGAACTCTAGCTACTAGATGGATCGCTAACATCTGGAGGGGTTGGAATATATAGAGTATCCTCACGTACCATGGGTCGAGGATGCGCAAGTATAACCAAATCCCCATACACTCCTTCTTGGGGTACTTGTCTCTTTGTGAACCTCCTGATTAGATAGAGAGTTACCAATAATAAGTGCATGAGTTCTTCGGACTAATGTGAGTATTCGATTGTTGGCACTTCCACCTTCCATATTTTGCTAGCCTCTTCGGTACCGTGCATTGCCCTTTCTCATCTTGAGAATTGGTGAACACTTCGTTGGTGCATCCAAACCCTTGGCATGATACACTCTGTCATCATAAACCTCCTTATATCTTCCTCAAAACAGCCATCATACCTACCTATCAAGGCATTTCCATAGCCTTTCCGAGATACATTGTCATGCAACATCCATCATCTCATGACTTGATCTTCATGTCATAGATGGTTTTGCTTGATCGAGGAGCCGCATGCTAGTTGGGCCTTGTTCTTATCATTGCTACATGACGCGCTAGTATCATTGCATATCCTGCTACACTGGCAGAGGCATACATATCATGATATTCTTTCAGTTTTCTTTATGTTGAGTACTTCTTGCAAAGTGTCAACATCTTCTTTATATTCTTGTAAAATATAGAGTGTCATCCTTAAGTGAGGAAAAGATCCCAAAAGAGGACAAATTAAAATATCCCAAAGAGGACAAATGAGATATAAATAGAAATAGCCAATGAGACCACAAAAATACAGAAAAAAGAAAAGAAAATTGAAAAAAGAAAAAAAGAAAAAATAGAGAAGGGTGCAATACTACTATTCCTTTTGAAAGATCCACACTCGTACTCCATTGTCATATTTGTACTCCATAGAGATATTCATATCATTCATGCATAACTATGGGGGGATCCTTACACTATAGAACTTGTCTTGCATATTCCAAGGATGAGCCTCCTCAAAAGAGCTCTAGGTCTTCATGAGCAAGCAAGTTGGATGCACCCCACTAGTTCCATTGGAGAGCTTACCTTAGCTCATATGTGCATCCATTGCAAGGCAATCTCTACTCCTCACATCATATCTATCATTTGGCTTTCTCTCGCCTATGATTGTCCTCATTGATGCGAGACTTTCACACCTTTTTGTCTTCCTTCCCCATCATTTTTTTCTTTGCCATCCTAAGTGCCAACATATCTTGCTCGCTGATACGTCCCAAACATATCTATAATTTATGCTTGCTCCATGCATGATTTGTGTGATTTTTCCATGTTTTACTTGAACTTTCATACACTTTTGATCATATTTGGACTAACCTATTAACACAGTGCACCCAGTTGCAAGTTCTTGTTTTCAGTTATTTTTATATTTCAGGTTTTCCGGCCATTAAAAGTGCCAAATAAATTCCGGAAAATTTATATAAAAAATCAGCGTCCGGAAGCTTCACGAAGAACCAAGGAAGGAAGGGAGTGGACCCACCAGGGCCCCAGGAGGGTCCCTGGCGCGGCCCAGCCCTAGGGCGCACTGGGCACCCTCCTGGCTGCCCTGTGGCCCCCCTCGGTGCCCCCTTGGCCTATATTTAGTGCCCGCGGAAAAAAATACCTAATATCGATCTGCTATTCCCGTTCTCCTCTCTGTACCGCCGCCGCCTCCGTTTCAAGATCAGGGCTGCCAGGAGAAGCTGCCCCGGCATACTGTCGGAAGGAGGAACCCCCTCCGGGAGACCATCCATCGCCATGGACGCCTCCCGGATGTGTTGTGAGTAGTCCCTCTTGGACCATGGCTCCATGACCAGTAGCTATGTGATGTTCTCCTCCCCTCTTTGTGCTTCCACTTTTGAGACCTCGTGAGCTGCCTCACATGATCGAGGCACCTTTGTAATCTTCTCTGTTGCTGTGCTGAGTTTGCTGGGATATGATGGATTATGAGACTATGTTCATATTGTGATGAGTAATATATTTGGTTCTATTTTATATTTGTGTTCTTAAGTTAATTCTTGCATGTTCTCCGTTGCCGTATTTTGCTTTACCCAAGTGATTTGTTGCAACTCCAAGAGGGAGTGTTATCCTTGATTGTGGGTCCAGCCCCCTGATGTCTAGCTTGAGTGACAGAAACATGAGACTAGGGGATGTGTTGTTGCCACCAGGGATAAAACAACGGTGCTTGTACCTGCAGGTGCAAGGATTGTTTACTTTACGCAAAGTTCTTTTAATGCAGTTGTCTGTTGCTTTGAGTTTACACTTTGGGTGGGATTCGCAACTTAATACCAGCGAGATGTTCTGGATAGATATTCAAGGTGGATGATTCGTAGGAGATGCAGATGGATTTCTGTCTACTTACCTTGGCGTACTGCCCATTGCTTTTGATCCTCTTCCTTTCTTTTATAGCATAATTAGCATTGCGGTGCATTTATAATCCCGTCAATTGCCCAGCTGTGATTTGTTTACCTCGCTAGCACTTTTATCGTCTTTTGGGAGAGAGATATCACTAGTGAATGTCATGGGATCCCGGTCCATATTTCCACCATTGTTTACACCCTCAATTTACTTTCAGTCTTTACTTTCCGTTGCCACTGTTATTATCTCTTGCGTTGATCCTTTGTAAACAGCAAGGCCGGAGGAATTGACAACTCCTCTGTATTCGTTGGGAGCAAAGTTACTTGTTGTGTGTGCAGGTCCACGTCAAGCGTCGTGACACCTTCTTGTATTTCTGTGAGTCCTACTGTAGACAAACCTTGGTATCTTCACCGAGGGAAATTTGCTGCTATGCTACATCTCACCTTCCACTTGGGGTAACCAACGAGAAGTGAGATAACTATCTTCCTCACCGTATCAAGCTAATTTCTGGCGCCGTTGCCGGGGACTCCAGTCTACAAGATAGGGGAGTTGCACACTATCTTTTATCTTTGTTGTTTAGTCTTGTTAGTTTACCTTTCAGTTTTTACTTTTGTGTCCCTTATCAAAAATACTAAAAATACCTGCTGCTACTATGGGTTCCAATGAAAACACCAAGTTGTGTGACTTCACTAGTCACAACAAAAGTGACTTTATCTGCACTCCTATTGCTCCACCTGCCACTTTAGCACCTTCTTATGAAATTAAACATGCTTTGATGAATCTTGTTATGAAAGATCAATTCTCAGGTGCTGGAGAGGATGTTGCCTTGCACTTAAATAATTTTGTTGAGCTTTGTGATATGCAAAAGTACAAGGAAGTAGATGGAGACATCGTCAAGCTGAAGCTTTTTCCTTTCTCCTTGAGAAGAAGAGCCAAGAAGTGGCTGCAATCCTTACCTAAGAACAGCATTGATTCTTGGGATAAGTGTAAGGATGCTTTTATTGGGAAGTACTATCCTCCTGCTAAAATTATCCAGTTGAGAAGTAACATTATGAATTTTAGGAAATTGGATAATGAACACGTTGCCCAAGCTTGGGAACGTATGAAATCTCTTGTTAAGAACTTCCCTACACATGGTTTGACTACTTGGATGGTTATCCAGACTTTTTATGCAGGCTTAAACTTTACCTCGCGGAATCTGTTAGACTCAGCCGCGGGAGGAACTTTTATGTCAACCACACTTGGTGCTGCCACCAAGCTACTTGATGAGATGATGTTGAACTACTCTCAGTGGCACACCGAACGATCTCCAACTGGTAAGAAGGTAAATTTTGTCGAGGAGATCTCCTCTCTTAATGAAAAGGTTGACTTGATCATGTCTCTACTTACCAAGCAAGCTCCTATTGATCCTTAGTATGTTCCTTTAAATTCCTTGGTTGCTCAAGAACAAGTAGATGTGAACCTTATCTCTAGAAACAACTTCCACAATAATGCTTATAGGAGTAATTTTGGTAGCAAGAATCCTAGACCGTTCCCATCCAAAAACTATGGGAACGGCAATAGCAACTCCTACAGCCAGACTTATAGGGAAAGAGACCTACCTAGTTATGAGAAATTTGTAGAAATAGAAAAAGGCACCAAAAACTATATGCACACACAGTTTGAACAAAACAAGGCTTTTTCCAGACAATTAGATGAGCACTCTTCTATCCTTCAAAACATTAGCAAACAACTTGAGAGACTGCACAGTGACATCTCCAGTCTCCAAACTAGACTCGCTACCACTGAGACCTATGTTTCAAACATGTCTCACACCCAATCTACCTTGATAAATGATACGTCCCAAACGTATCTATAATTTCTTCTTGCTCCATGCATGTTTTGTGTGACTTTGCCATGTTTAGCTTGAACTTTCATACACTTTTTTATCATATTTGGACTAACCTATTAACTCAGTGCACCCAGTTGCCAGTTCCTGTTTTTCTGTTGTTTTTGTATTTCAGGTTTTCCGGCCATTAAAAGTGCCCAATAAATCCCGGAAAAATTATATAAAAAATCAGTGTCACGGAAGCTTCCGGAATAACCAAGATATGGCAGGAGGGCCACCACCGGGGACCCAGGAGGGTCCTTGGCGCGGCCCCACCCTAGGCCGCGCCAGGAGGCCTCCTGGCTTCCTGGTGGCCCCCCCTCGGTGCCCCCTTCGCCTATATTTACCCCCCGTGACGGAAACCCCTAATATTGATCTGCTATTCCCGTTCTCCTCTTTGTTCCACCGCCACCGCCGCTTCAAGATCGGGGCTACTAGGAGAAGCTGCCCCGGCACCCTGCTGGAAGGAGGAATCCCCTCCAGGAGACCATCCATTGCCATGGACGCCTCCCTAATGTGCCTTGAGTAGTCCCCCTTGGACCATGAGTCTGTGACCAGTAGCTATGTGATGTACTCCTACCCTCTTTGTGCTTCCACTTTCAAGACCTCGTGAGCTGCCTCACATGATCGAGGCACTTTTGTAGTTTTCTATGTTGCTATGCTGAGTTTGCTGGGATCTGATGGATTATGAGATTATGTTCAGATTGTGATGAGTAATATATTTGGTTCTCTTTTATATTTGTGTTCTTTAGTAAATTCTTGCATGTTCTTTGTTGCCGTATTTTACTTTGGCCAAGTGATTTGTTGCAACTCCAAGAGGGAGTGTTATGCTTGATTGTGGGTTCAGCCCCTTGATGTCTAGCTTGAGTGACAGAAACATGAGACTAGGGGATGTGATGTTGCCACCAGGGACAAAACAACGGTGCTTGTACTTGGGGGTGCAAGGATTGTTTACTTTATGCATGGTTCTTTTAATGCAGTTGTCTGTTGCTTTGAGTTTACACTTTGGGTGGGATTCGCAACTTAATACCAGCGAGATGTTCTGGATAGATATCTCAAGGTGGATGATTCGTAGTAGATGCAGATGGATTTCGGTCTACTTACCTTGGCGTACCGCCCATTGCTTTTGAGCCTCTTCCTTTCTTTTGTAGCATAGTTAGCATTGTGGTGCATTTATAATCCTGTCAATTGCCCAGCTGTGATTTGTCTACCTCGCTAGCACTTTTATAGTCTTTTGGGAGAGAGACATCACTAGTGAACATCACGGGACCCCGGTCCATATTCACATCATTGTTTACACTTTCAATTTACTTTCAGTTCTTACTTTTGCCACTATTATTATCTATTGCGTTGATCCTTTGTAAACAGTAAGGCCGAAGGAATTGACAACTCCTCTGTAATCGTTGGGAGCAAAGTTATTTGTTGTGTGTGCAGGTCCAGGCGAAGTTAGCAACCTCGGCGCCACTTTTCACTTTACCACCTTCTTGTATCTCTGCGAGGCCTACGGGAGACTAACCCTATCCTCTACATAGGGTAAATTCTGCTGCTACGCTACATCTCACCTTCCACTTGGGGTAACCAACGAGGAGCGAGAGAAGTATCTTCCTTGCTAGCATCAAGCAATTTCTGGCGCCGTTGCCGGGGAATCCAGCCTACAATATAGGGGAGTTGCACACTATATTTTATCTTTGCTTTTTATTCTTGCTAGTTTACCTTTCAGTTTTTGCTTTCGTGTCCCTTATCAAAAATACCAAAAATACCTTTTACCTTGTTAGTAGTTACCACTATGTTTGGTCCTTTTGCCTTTGGTGAGGCATAAGTACTTACCTTTACTCAGAGAGGTGGTGAAAGTCTGAAAGATGCTTGGTATAGAATTAATGATTCTCAAAAGAGAGCCACCAAGAAGCAATCCACTACTATCCTGCTTAGACATTTTTATGTTGGAATCACTTCTTGGAACAGGTTTATCTTAGACACTTCTATCAATGGGAACTTTATAGAGGCTCCATGTAACACCCTCAGATCCAGTACAGTAATCACTACAGTGATTCCACTGTTAGTGATCATTACTGTTGATGATCAAGCCTTGAACATCTTTGATCACAGCTTATTGAAATTCCAACCCTGATAAAATTTTCAAATAAATGTGGATTGTAAATCTTGCTCCAAGGATTGTGGATGCCAGTCAATCAACATGATCATGGTTAAACCAAGTCACCCTTAGTCATTTGAATAATCACAAGTCAATGATAATTATGAATCCATTGATTTGGGGTTATCACAACTATTTTGAGAACTAATATAAAAATGGAAATCATAGTTAAACCAAAGTTAATGAAACATATTAAATAAAATGCCTAGCAATCTTAGGCCATGATAATATAGCAATGGTTGTTTTATTAAAAATGGTATAGTAATATAAAGGAATAATATTTAAAATAAAAACAATAGTTGGGAATTGTTAAATTGCCATGGAATAAAATAAACAAGTGGGAATTTTAAATGAACTAAAAATTATGGAAAAATTTTTATAAAATGCCTAATAATCTGTAGGCCATAATAAAAGTGAATTTGGGGTTTTATTAAAATGTTTTAATATTATAAATAATTAAAAACAGTGTCAAATCAGTGGCATTTAATCCATTTTAAATATAACAAAAGTGAAAATATTTTTACATGAATCCCAAACGTTTATAGCAGTATACTAAATTGCAAATGCAATTATGGAGCAAGTTTCATATATAACAAAAACCTTTTGTTGAACAAATAAAATAGAAACATAAAATAATAAATAAAAGATAAATAAAAAGAAAATGGAAAACCAAACCTACGCCTATAGGCGCTAGCCCCCCCCCCCTTGGCCCAGCCGGCCCACCCCGGCCTCCTTCCACCCCCACCTACTCCCCACTTTGGCGCCATGGCCATGGCAGAGGGCAGGCCATGCCGAAACGGCCCCTACCTTGCTTCCCCCCCATGGAGATAAGACCCCGAGCCCGCGGCCCCCCTCTAGACCCCTAAACCTAGTCGCCCCTCCCGCGGATCTCGCCCTCATCGTCCCTCTCCCTCTATCCGAGCCCCACCCGTGCTCATCGCGGTCGCGCCACCGTGCTCGTCGTGGCCGGCGGCCAAGCCGTCCCGCGCCGGCTTGTCCATGAGGACCGCCACCCTCCTCTGGTTCGCCCAGCGTCAAGCTCAAGCTGTAGCACTCCCCCGCGTCGTCAAATTTGCCGTTCCCGCCCGCCACGGAAGAGCCGCCTCGCCGTCGATTGTTGTCCCGGCAGGCCTCCCCACGCCTCCCCAAGCTCAGCATCACCATCCTGCTGAGCTCCGCCTCCAGTTCCCCCATTCTCCGCACGAATTGAATGTTGTAGCCGTAGACCGCCGTCATCCTCGTGGTCGCAACCGCCACGGTCGCCATGGCGCGCGCCCGAGCTCGCCGCGCTCACCTTGCGCTTGGTCGTCCCCTCGTGCCCACGCCTTCCCCCGCCCTCCCGCACACGCGCCTCCACAGCCGCCCCCGCCCCGTCGGCGTGAACGCCATGGCCACGCCCCTGCTACCTCCTCTGACTGCGGCTGCGTGCCCCGCCGCACCGGCCCGAGGGCGCTCCGCCTCGCCTCTCCGGCCTGGTGCCGCCGTGCCCTCCCCCCTGGTCGGGCTCGTCTCGCCGCCGTGCTCCATCTCTCCGCCGGCGAGCTCTTGTTGGAGCCGTAGGCTAATCCCATCTTAATAAGCCCCCTCTAATACTCACTGACGACTGGGCCCCAACCCCCCTAATTAAACTGCTAGTTAAAACTAAACTGAAAATAAACCACCCTGAGAGTATGACAGATGGGCCCCATGCCCTTTTAACTTAATTAAATTGCTTAATTAACCATTGTGTGACTTACACCTGGACCCCACTGTCAGATTAATATTTAAAAGAATTTAGATTAATTGCAGTGTATGACATGTGGGCCCTGGCTCTATTTTAATTAAATTAATTGAATTATAAATACAGTGAGGCTGACATGTGGGACCCCATGTCAGGTTTGACCAGTCAACTGGCACTGTTCTGGATAAGCTTATGGATAATGTTGTATTTAATAAATAAAATAAATTCTAGAATTGCTTTTAAATTGTTTTAAATTTTGAAACTCAATATCTTTTAAACCGTAACTCGGATTCAAAAACTTTATACATGAAAATTGATCAGAAAAATATAACGGATACGGATACGCTATCCGTATGTCTACCACCCCCTCTAACGTACCGAACATCAACATTCCCCCCCTTCGGGTCGTCTGTCGAAAATTCCCGGTACCGATAAAAGTTGTCGGATGAAAAACTTTTGTATACGAAAGTTACTCAGAACGGATCCACGATTACGAATACGTTACTCGTACCCCCACCACACCCCTCTAACATGCCGAACATCGAACCGTCCCCCTCCGGTACCGTTAGTCCGATAATTGCCCGATACTGATAATGAAATTATTCTGAACACGAAAGTTGTTCGGAATAGATCAACTAACCCGGATACACCACCCACACATGTGTCGGATGTCCACGACACCTCCGGCATGATATATCCCCCTCCAGACACCCTGTCCGGTAATCATCCGGAGCCGGTAGTTCATCCTCAGATGAATTTCCGTTCCGAGCAACGTGCATTGCACTGCGTTAGAACCCCGTTAACTTTTCATCTGTCATGTCATGCATCTATTTGTATATGCTTGCTTTGTATTTACTGTTTCTTCCCCCCCCCCTTAATCTCCGGTAGACCCCGCTGCCGCCGTCGACTACACCGCTGCTGAGTACAACTACTTCGTCGACGACCCTACCCCTACCGTCGAGCTTCCAGGAAAGCAGAGCCATTCTCTTCCCCAGATATCGCCTATCTTTCCGTACTTTCTTGCACTAGGCATTGTTACGGATGCTGCTACGTTGCTTACCTATTCAATTGCATAACCTGTCATTGTCGCCCCTTGATGTGCCTTCCTTTAATCCTATGCTGCCTATTGTTACTTATGCATTATTCAGCAGTAAACCCTGCGCATTGTTAGCTAGGTTTAGAATAGAGGGTCGTGATCACTTTGGGAGTGATCGCGGGAACGATATATTACAACTGCAACAGGTACGGATCAATGCAGACGCCCTACGGTACCTACAACGGCGAGACTCTGTCGAGTCGCTTCGAGTTTGACTTACGAGTGGAATGGACTCGTCTTTCACTCTCGTCGGCTCAGTAGCGTAGCATCACCGGGATGATACGAGGTTTACCTCTTTAGTTCATTCCGCTGATGTGTCAGTCGAGCCAGCTCAAGTGTACCATCGAGGGTGATTCCTCCTGGTTTCACTTAATGGTAGGAACTCGAACCAACTGGTGTCCTTAAAGGTAAGAAGTCGGGCGACCCAACGGTGCCCGCGAGAGGTATTGCGACGGGACGACAGGGAGGGTACGACCAGTGTACCGGTGTGCTTGGCCCCTGATCGTTGGCCGCGAGAGTTACCAAACCACGAAAGTCGAGCTCCTCCAGGAGCACACGCGAGACAAGGTAAGGAGACGGTTCACCTTGTTGGTAACCGCAGTGACTTGGTGGGACGATAGGGCAGGCACCGATGTACTGGTGGTCCTGGCTGCTGTCGTTGTCCGCGGGTCGGTTAAGTCGAGGCAACGATAACGGTTGTCACGCAGGTTAATTAAAATGCTAAATGGTTCAGCGGATGTCTTGAGTTGGCTATATGCCATGTACGCACTACCTACCCGTGGGAATTACGAGTTATGGGCTCCTCTGCTTCGTAGTGTCGTCCGAGGACTCTTCAGACGTCAGCAGTACCGCGGCCTGCGCCGGGAAGTGGTGTTGTCTTATTTGCTCGCGCGGTGGTGTCTTATTTGGATTTGCTTTAACTTCACCGGCCAGCCAGCCACCATGCAGGAGTACGTTCGGGTTGGGGTCCAAGGCCCGGCGTACTTAGGATTTAGACCGGCGGATGGCCTCTCTGTTGAGTTTGAAAGATGGGCTATGAAGTGTCGGATAGCCTCGGTGGAGCGTTCCCTAACAAGGTTCCCGCCACCCTGGAGATCCGTGCGTGTAGCGTAACACAAGTGCACCCCTGCAGGGAAGATTGATCTATTCCAATAGCCGTGTCCACGGTAACAGGACGCTTTATGCTGAAGCTGGATCTTACCACTACAAACTATTATTATTAAACTGTATGGTTCCGGGTTTTCTTCCTCGCGGGGATGTCGAGGAGGTGAACTCGGAGGCATTGTTAATTATTACAACTTATTATTATACAATGTTGCAGCAACTTCTGCTGCATTGTTACTTTATGCTTTATATAACCGTTGGCTGATTCTTACCTCATGCTGCAAGACATCGTCGGAAGATGCTAGTCTTCGATAGGCCTAGCTTCTTACCCTTATTCTGATTTCTATCTTGCAGTCCACTATATACAGCCTCTTCTTTCCGTTGATACAATGCATAATGCTTAGTAGCGGACGTAAGTCTCGCGGGTATACTAGATACTCACCCTGCTTTATTTCCTTTACTGTTTTGCCTGATCGACCGCTGCAGTCGACGTTGGAGTCCAGGAGTAGGAGATCCCCGATGCCGACCACCGCAACATGAAGATCCCCGATGCCTTCTACGGCGTCGAGTTCCCCTTTGGCCAGGAGTAGTTTGTAGGTTCCCAGGTAGGAGGCCTCGCCTATTCGATCGTTTGTTTTTGTGCTAGCCTTCTTAAGGCAACCATGTATTCTTGTGTCTGTACTCAGATACTTTTGCTTTCGCTGACTTTGTGCTCTCGAGCTGTTGTATTTGAGCCCTCGTGGCCCCTGGCTTGTATTAAACAGCTTGTATTATTTTTATTTGTAGAGTTGTGTTGTGATATATCACCGTGAGCCCCTGATCTCGATCGTGTACCTTGCGTGTATGATTACTGTACACGGTCTGATTTTGGGGGCGTCACACTCCAGTTTGGGAAGACCTTAATATTATTGAAAATCTTGTTGGAAGTCTCCCCATTGCCAGTATTAAGGAGGACATTACTCTAGCTCACATTATGAGAAAACTTGAAAAATAGAGTTAGAGATGCCAAGTATCGATAAAGTAAATGATTTGGATCGTAAGATTCAAGGGAATTTGAATAGGCTAGATAACTCCATGCAAAAAATTGTCAAAACTTTGGAGACTATCAAATCCCTTGATGAGAAGTCGTCTAGGATAGAAAAGATTGAGGAAGTGATAGAAACTCTAGGAACTACCTTTTCCTCAATAAAAACTAAAAGGGATGAAAGTCCGGTAAGAAAGGAACCCAAGTTCGCCCCTAAGTTTCCTCGAGCTAAAGCTAACACACCTATTGCCAACAGAGTTGAAACATTGAAGACTTTGGAGGAGATGCCTATCTTTAATTTTGAGACTCCAATTGATTTTCCTCCTTTTGATTTTATTCCTAGAAGCATTTTTATTCAGCCTTTATTTGAGAAACCTCTTAAGACTAGTTGTACTATTGAAGAGCTTTTTGATTATCTTAATTATGGATCAATTGATACAACTTGATCTTTTGCTTTAAGCCTACCTAATGGCTTTAAAGAAGCGCTTTCGGGAGGCAGCCCGCAACGAATTTAAGGTTTTCCTTTTTGTTTTTCTTCTGTTTTTAGTGGTCTTGATGATTGTTACTACTGTAGCAACATCATTGCATCTATACTTTTCAAGCTTTCCGCCATTTATAGCCTCATATGACAAGGGAAGTGAAAGTTGTGACATGTTGTCCAGAAAACAGATTTTGTCCTCGTGACGGGAAAAATCGTGGAAACATCTCAGTTCATCTTTTTGAGCTGAATTTTTTACACAGCGTGCTCTATACAATCACGGAACTTTCGTATATTCTGGGTTTTTTTATTTGAGTTGCAGAAGCATCCCTCAAAAATTCTTTATTACCCGATGTTCTGTTTTTCACAGATTCTGCCACGTTTTGTCTCTCTTTACTTTTCCAAACCTTGAGCTTGATTTTTCTTTGAAAAAACTTTTTGGAAATCTTGAGAAACAGTAGCTCTTCAAGAATATCTTTATTTTCAGTAGGGAAAAATTTATTTTAATAGGGTACTAACCTCTCTAATCAGTTTACAATGAGTTATGTATGAAGGAAGTTTTCAAGTGTGCGATGGAAGATGATGAAAGAAGATCCTGGAGTGTGAAACGCTCAAGCTTGGGGATGCCCCCATGCATCCCCAACAAATATTCAAGGATACTCAAGAGTCTAAGCTTGGGGATTCCCCCGTGCATCCCCTTCTTCATCAACAATTATCAGTTCGTCCCTCGTTGCACTATATTTTTATCACTTCATGCGTTATGTGCTATGCTTGGAGCGTCTCGCTCTTTACTTTTCTTAGGTTTGTTTTTGCTTTGTTTGCTGTTCATAACAAGTTAGACCCAGCTTTCTTTTGTGTGGGAGAGAAACACGCTCCTCTTGAACTAGAACTCCTCATAGCATTTGCATGCTTATTCTCTTAGTTGTGAGTTGTTCTTTTTCTTTTCTTAGTTGCTGCCTGTTTAGTTATAGAGCTTTAGTTTTATTCTAGAGCTTTTTCTTGTCTTAGGTTGAACTTTCTATAGTTTGCATGTTTTATCTTGTTAGAGAGTTTGCCTGTTGCACTGAGTTTTGTGTCTTAACTAGAAAGTAGGTAGTTGAAGATGATATTCTCTTTGTAGTAGTAACTTGCAATAGTTTTGAGGTATTGACCGGAGTAATGTTTGAACTTTTGGTGTCAAGAGCTCGAGCATATTAGTGATAGATGTCGTATTTTGGGCAATCCGTGTTTATTTTCGAAAACCAAAACCCCTGTTGAGAACTCTAGCTACTAGATGGATCACTAACCTTTGGAGGGTTCGAATATTAGAGTACATTCACGTACCATGAGTCGAGGATGCGCAAGGATAACCAAACCCCCATACACTCCTCCTTGGGGTACTTGTCTCTTTGAGAACCTCCTGATTAGATTGAGAGTTACCGATAATAATTGCATGAGTTCTTCAGACTAATGTGAGTATTCGAAAGTTCACACTTCCACCTTCCCATATTTTGCTAGCCTCTCCTATGCCGTGCATTGCCTCCTTCTCACTCCGAGAGTTGGCGTCCACCTTCGCCGGTACATCCAAACCCTTGGCATGATACGCTTTGTCATCATAAACCTCCTCATATCTTTCCTCAAAATAGCCACCATACCTACCTATCAAGGCATTTCCATAGCCTTTCCGAGATACATTGTCATGCAACATCCATCCTCTCATGACTTGATCTTCATGTCATACATGCCACTTGCTTGAATGATGAGCCGCATGCTAGTTGGGCATATCCTGCTACCCTGGCAGAGGCATACATTTGCATCAGATATTTACATCTTCTTTATGTGAGTACCTTTTTAAAGTGTGAAAGATCTCCTATATTCTTGTAAAATATAGAGTGTTGCCCCTAAAGTGAGGAAAAGATCCCAAAGATAACAAAATTAAAAGATCCCAAAGAGGACAAATGAGAGAAATAGAAAGAGGCACTGAGGCCACCAAAGAATACAAAAAAATAGAAAAAAGTGAAAAAGAAAAATAAAAAGAGAGAAGGGGGCACACTACTATTCCTTTTGAGAGCTCCACACTAGTACTTCATCCTCTATCCCTTGTACTCCTTAGAGATCATCATACATGCATATAGCTATGTGGGGACCCATCACACTATAAAACTGGGCTTGTATATTCCAATGATGAGCCTTCTCAAATGAGCTCTAGGTCTTCTTGAGCAAGCAAGTTGGATGCACTCCCACTAGTTCCCTTGGAGAGCTTTCAGCTCACATGTGCATCCGTTGCATGGCAATCCCTACTCCTCACATCATATCTATCATATGGCCTTCTCTCGCCTATGGTTGTCCTCATTGATGTGAGCCTTTCACACCTTTTTTGTCTTCCTCCTCCACCTTCTTTCTGTTTCGCCTTTTAGGTGTAAACTTTCTTGCTCACGCTCATCCATTGCATGAGTGCTCAAAATATCGAAAGGGAGTGGATCAGATTGACTTTTACCTGACTAGTGGTCTGGGGACGAGTCAAGATAAGAATCCAAAGGAGACTAAGTGTGAAACTTTAGTAGATAGTGGTTCTCATTTTTTATCGTGTATTCCCAATCCCCTTTCTTGCACGCAAACACCATCTGGAGACATTCGAGTCACGGAAAGCGAGAGCTCTTGCACCTTTTGTTCTTTTGTTACTTGTGTCAATGCTAATATAGACTCTTGCTTGTTAAGACTTGAATTGAATTGCATGCTATGATTGCTTTACTTAAAAGTCTTTATATGGTTGTGTGGCATGTCACCACAGAAATTATGCTTTTTATCATTTAACTACTCGAGGACGAGCAGGAATTAAGCTTGGGGATGTTGATACGTCCCAAACGTATCTATAATTTCTGCTTGATCCATGCATGTTTTGTGTGACTTTGCCATGTTTAGCTCGAACTTTCATACACTTTCTATCATATTTGGACTAACCTATTAACTCAGTGCACCCAGTTGCCAGTTCCTGTTTTTCTGTTGTTTTTCTATTTCAGGTTTTCCGGCCATTAAAAGTGCCCAATAAATCCCGGAAAATTATATAAAAAATCAGCGTCACGGAAGCTTCCGGAATAACCAAGATATGGCAGGAGGGCCACCACCGGGGTCCCAGGAGGGTCCCTGGCGCGGCCCCACCCTAGGCCGCGCCAGGAGGCCTCCTGGCTTCCTGGTGGCCTGTTGGGAATGTGCCCTAGAGGCAAATAAAATATGTTTTATCGAGCATATTCCATTAGTTCATAATACGTTTGATACTATGCTATAACTGTATTAAGCGGAAACATTAATACAGGTGTGGTATACAAACAACCAGGTCCCTAGTAAACCCTAGTATACTAGTCCATTGGGCGATTGATGATCAAGGTTTCCTGATCATTAGACAATGGCGTCTGTTGACAATGGAGTCGTATCATTGGATAATGATATGATGGACATACACCCACCAGAAGTGTTGCGATGTGATCAAGTCACATAGTTCGACATTGGATAACTATAACGTAGTGACCAGATCCTTTGACCGTAATGATCATACGTAATTGTCATCTATGAGGAGACTTTGATTTGTATCCCACCGCCTGAATGAAATATGCTGTCCATAACGGTGCACTTTGGGTATTCCGAAATAGATGGTTGATGAGTATGCAAATAGATCAAAGCGGGATTTGTCCATCCGTGTGACGGATAGGTACTCTGGGTCCACTCGGTGATATTGCATCATAAAGTTTGCAAACGTGTGACTAGGTCACGGAGTTGTAATATCACGGGAAACTTGTTTGTTGAGAACGAGGACGAACTAGGTATATTGGATACCGATGATCAAACCTCGGACAAGCAAAGTACCCCAGGACAAAGGGAACAGGCACACGGTTAACGGATCCAACAGCGATTGAAGTTCATTCGATGGAAGCGCAGGGGCTATGAAGGATTGTAACCAGGTCCAATTGATTAGTCATTGATCAATGAGAATTGTCTCGATCATGTCTGATGTTTCCCGGACCGTAGGGTGTTACACTTAAGGGTACTCGACACAGTAAGGATTGATTCGGGATCACCGGAGAAATTGGAGAGAACACCGGAATTGTTCCGATGAAGGCCGGAAGTTGTTCCGGGTATTTTGAAAGGTTCAAAATATATTTAATAATGTTTAATATATGTTTTATTATTTAATTATTTGAGTTAAATATTAAAATGTATTTAAATATAATTAAAAATGGAAGAAAAGGCATATGGGCCTCATAGGGCCCATTAGCGGGAGAGGGAGTCCTCCCCCATGGGCCATGGCGCCATGAGGGGGCCCACCCCCCTAGGGCTGCGCCAAAAAACCCCTCCCTTGGGATTAGTCCCACCCCGGAAGTGGAAGGGGGGTGGCACCCCTTCTTGGTCTATATAAGGAGGGGTAGGGTGCCCTTTTTTCTTCATATTTTTGAGATAAGTTCTCATCTCTCTCTCCCTCCTTTCTCCTTCCTCGAGTGGACTCCCCTTGTTTTGAGTCTACACTTGGTTGGGGATTTCTCCACTATACGCACGCCGTCGTGCTGCTGGAATCGGGATCCGAATCCATCTTCTTTCCGCTGCTCTACTTGTTCGGAGCCCGGAGGGACGTCGGGTATACTGTATGTGTATAATCCCGCGAGGCACTACACTTGTGGTGATACTTCATCGTCGTGGTCGTATCGCGAGGTCTTCATCGACAACGTTCCGACGGGGACGTAATCCCGTCATCGGTCTACAAGGATCGGGTGGCTACAGGAGTCATCGTGGATCTGCGCGGCATCGGGGATTGCCGGTACGAATATACCAACCACGTTCATACGGGAACGTTTCCAGCTTAACGGACTACATACTGGTATGTGATCTATTTCTGTCCGTTGCTTGCATCAGCATAGCATAGGTCTTGGGTTTGGGTCTCGTAGGTTATGAAAAATTTGTGTTTTCTGCCCCGAACCCCAACAGTGGTATCATGAGCAAGGCTATGCGTAGATGTATTGTACGGATAGAACACATCTAGTATGTGGGCATCAATTCTCCAATTGTTACCCTCTCACGTGTACTCATTTAGCGTTGCGGCAATGTTTGATGAAGCGGCCCCCGACCGACCTTACGCGTTTACGCGAGACTGGTTCCACGCTTGACATATGGCTTGTACCATATAAAGTGGCTGGGGGGTGGCTGTCTCTCTGCATTAGCGATGCGAAGATGTTTGCAACGAAGGGCCCCGACAGGGGTGTAATAGAGACAATTGTGGATTGGTGTTGTGGCTTGTTTTCTTAGGATAGAAACGGTTCTTTTCTCGAAACCCCTAGCGGCCACGTAAAACTTGCAAAAGATAAAGTAGAAAGGTGTTTTTAACTTTAATTTGCATGTAAGGGGGAATCATAGCATGTATGATTTATGTTGCATCCTGTTTTGCTAATATGTTAGATATACGACGGTAGCATAATAGGATGATCCCTCACTAAAACCAACATAGTGTCCTTACCCTAGTGAGCACCACTTGGAAAGTTCTACATTATGGAGGCACCACGTGTCACACGTGTGTCAAACATTTTTTCGTTCACATGAGGTGGGAGTAGCAAACCTGGCATATGTATATGATATGGCCTTGCATGACACAGCAAAAAATCACATAGGGTGTGGTGGCGAGCCTGGCATATGTATATGATATGGCCTCGGGACACAAGAGACCAAAAGGTCGAGCATGAGTCACATGGATGATGTGATTGGCATGATGGCCTACCTTGAACAACATACTGATGGTCGTGACGATCGGGGGAGGTATGGTATTCAAGGATCGTGTAATCACTTAGAATAAACTATGAGGGATGTTTGTCTGAGTGGGAGTCCCAGAATTTTTTTTGAAACATGAACTCCATATTATGAACTTAATCTTCATGTCTTAGCAAATATCATTGTAGATAACGTCATACCAATGTTTAGAACTATGGATCTTTTAGTATGATAGAACTTAACGTAAATGGGTCTTACTTCATTGATGTGTACCAACACCATTAGAGACATACTCATTAGTAATGACTTGCTAAACATAATACGAAGAACTGCTAGGAGATACACCTGACAACTCCGTAATCAAGGAAGATGATGATGAGTATCGCACTCACCGTCACTTATGAATGACTGTCCAATACACCATAATTCATTCTATGGAATCTGAATTGTGAATGCATGTTAACCAACACGTATGACGTGCTAGGTGAACTTGAAAGCACTTGGTCACAAATCAGAGTAATGGAATATGAGTATATGGACGGGGTTTCTTTCAACTATGGTGGAAGGAACAACCTGCTGAGAAAGTCACTTGGAAAATGTATAAGATACATGGAACACCTTGTGTATAACTTGGACTACTGAATGACTGGTTACTTTGCGATAACTGGGGAGTTGCATCCGGTTCCTCCCAGTTACAAAGACCATGTCTGGACTATGTCATGAAGGAGAATCGTTCACCTGTCATGAGGTCATGGTTAAAGTTAAGAACTTTAAGAGTAGAACCAATGCAGGAATGGTCATTGACGGAGAAGGTATATTTGATATACGAGTTATAAATGTCTTTCCCACGAAACACTAATTGCGGTTGATTAAGTATTCGATGCTTGAACTTACTGCTTGAGAGTGGCTTGGAAGGGATGAGGTGACAATGTGTGCTGACGGCAATCAAGATAGTTGATGGTCGACAACACTCTCCCTCTACATCTATCAATTGATTAATATATGAATTTTTTTATGATCATTTGAATGAGGACTTTATTAGTGTGTCTTGCATCTCACGAAGACAATTATTCATATTAGTGAGAAACAAGTCAGTTGTTCTCCTTTTATGAATGATATCTCGTATGGTCACATTACGATTATGAATGAGTTATTCTTATATTGATGATAGTTGTTTGATCATTTATAAGAAATATTGTAATGCCAAGAAATATCCAGGCTTAATAATGCCACTACAGTTTAAGTCATGAATGGTATGATGATGTCTTAAGATACTTGATCTCTTGACACATACAAACCATGCCTTTTAGGTGAGATGACTAAAACCTCGCATTCTGGTAAACAGAATGTGTACTGATTGTTGAATATCATACATTGTGATGTATCGTATGTCAGCATGTGGTGAATTTCATTATTTCGTGAACTTCGTATGTGGACTTAGATGAATATTTGTATTCACTAATAAGTCTGAAATAATTTGATATGATCAAAAGGGATTTCAGAGTAAAGATGGATATTAAATTAACAAGAAAGACAAGTCTCTACGATTTGATCAAAGTGACAAATGTTTTGAGTTAGTCTTGGGCATAAAGACTTGTGTGAAAGTTGTTCGACAAATTGCAATGTCTTGAGACACTTCAATATGATTGACGTGCCTGAACATTGTGATCATATTCTATCAAAAAGTGTATGGTCTAAGTTATCTCTTACCAAGTTACGTTATTATTGTTTAGAGTTATTAATTTAATATGCAAACACTCACTTCAGCATAGGGAACCATCTGAGTTCGTGGAAACCACCACTATATATGTCATGGTGTGTTGTGGTTTCTAGGAAGCTTAATTTATGTAAGATAAATTATCTTTGTAGTGTATCCTTAGACAACTATGGATGCATCTTCCACAACTAGAACCAAAAGGAGCAAAACTTGTATTGCTATGTTTGGTGTTTGTCAAGAATTGTTCTTGATAAATGTGGTAATGGAAGAAAAGTGAAAGTTCAACCAAGGTAATTGACCTTGCCTCCAAATGTCAGAGTAGTGCAACGGAATATGTTCTGGAAGCAAAGCTCTACAATAAGAGGAGAAACTAATGATAATGATCATGATCTTCTGATGGGAGCTTTTACTGAGAAAGGTAGGATTCAAGAATATATATTTGCCCCTGGTGAAAAATGATATTCATGATTCACTTGTCATGTTAATGGAACAAGACATTCCTACGAACTACAAAGAAGCGATGGTGGACCTAAGTACGAGATATGACTATGAGTCATGAAATCCTATGTTGAGTTACATTTAAGATTGCTTGAATCTTATCAAGTAAGGAGGTTACTTGATATTCACAATAACTTCAGAGTTATGAGGAATAAATGTGAACATCAAAGGGACGTCAAGATTGGTTTGTCACAAAGATTGTTTCTGACAAATTCAATGGGTTGACTACAATGTGTAGCAATGCTTGAGTCAAAGGGATATTCACTACGATTGATCCAGGATTGTTATCAATACCGTGACTTCCTCAAATCCTGTATTTGAAGAAGTGTTGTAATTGGTACAACAAGAAGGTTTTGGAAAAACATATGGATACTAGTGTCTCGTAAACTGAATTCTCATTTTGATGGATGATCAAAGGATTTTTGGACTTAACCAAAATATCGAGGAAACATGCATTTGCATGAAAATGAGTGGGAGCTGAATAGTTTCCTGAAACTTAATATGTAGACGACATATTTTGAGTGGGAGCTATGGGAGTATTATCCTAGACTTATATGTAAATGACATATTTGAGTAGGAGCCATGTGGTTAGTATCCT
This sequence comes from Bromus sterilis, assembly GCA_950022295.1. Lineage (NCBI taxonomy): Eukaryota > Viridiplantae > Streptophyta > Magnoliopsida > Poales > Poaceae > Bromus > Bromus sterilis. Next base: position 334,932,740 of record OX465596.1, on the reverse strand, counting down.
GAACTTAATATTTGTCTGACATATCTAAGTGGGAGCCATGTGGATGTTATCCTTGTCTTATATGTGGCCGACATATTTGAGTGGGAGCAATATGAGTGTTATCCTATAACTTAATATGTGCATGACATATTTGAGTGGGAGCATGATAACATTCTCATATATGGATAACATATTATGAATGGTGCAGTTGGTGTTAATGATTATTTGAATCTTTCATAAATGAAGATGAATAAGTATTAAGCATTGAAGATCTATTAAGATAGATATGTGTTTAATAACATTGAGTCGTAATACTTTCCTGGATAAGATTCTGAAGGAGTTCAGAATGGGACAAGTCAAGAAGTGGTCCTTACTTATATATCCAAGAGAAGTGTTGAGTTAATCTCAGTACAAGAACAATGGTTAATGGTTAATGAAAGAAATGGATGTGTTGTATCCTCTATGCCTTTGTCATAGGTTCTTTCATATAAAACCAGAGTTATGTACTCGACGTAATGTGACCCAAGTTCTTAGTAGTAAGAACATGTTGTGATATGATTTATGAGTAAATCATTGAACAAAGAGTTAAGTTTATCCTTCAGTGTCTGAAGAGAACTGAAGATACATCTCAAAATTGTAAAGGATAGTGGACTTGACCATAAATGTTATTCTGGTTCAAGTTTTGACACTAACCTAGAAAATTGAGATATCATACTAATGAATGCCTAAGTTGAAAGAAACATGGTTAGACATCAAAGTTGCATACAAAGCACTAAGGATTGAATCTACATGGATGTGGCTGATTTAGAAGTAGCAGGAGTTATATTATGGCTTAAGAAGTTCGACTTCTGATTGAGTGAGTTTCAAGTGTGCATGACTATGGGAAAGTCCGCGTGACCCACCGGATGTCATTGCTATGACACAGCAAACGAAGTCTCACTTCGCCGCCAAATATATATACCTCATCATTATAGTGGATAATGAAGGAATGTCAAATTAGGTGACATTATGATTTGCAAAAGTACATACGGTTCAGAATGGTACCCAGACCGTTGATACAACCTCTTCCACGGGCAAGCATGATGAATAAGGAGTTATGATCCGGAGAAAATGCAACTAGATTATTTGTACTCTAGTGCAAGTGGGAGACTGTTGGGAATGTGCCCTAGAGGCAAATAAAATATGTTTTATCGAGCATATTACATTAGTTCATAATATGTTTGATACTATGCTATAACTGTATTAAGCGGAAACATTAATACAGGTGTGGTATACAAACAACCAGGTCCCTAGTAAACCCTAGTATACTAGTCCATTGGGCGATTGATGATCAAGGTTTCCTGATCATGAGACAATGGCGTCTGTTGACAATGGATTCGTATCATTGGATAATGATATGATGGACATACACCCACCAGAAGTGTTGCGATGTGATCAAGTCACATAGTTCGACATTGCGATAACTATAACGTAGTGACCAGATCCTTTGACCGTAATGATCATACGTAGTTTTCATCTATGAGGAGACTTTGATCTGTATCCCACCGCCTGACTGAAATATGCTGGCCATAACGGTGCACTTTGGGTATTCCGAAATAGATGGTTGATGAGTATGCAAATAGATCAAAGCGGGATTTGTCCATCCGTGTGACGGATAGGTACTCTGGGCCCACTCGGTGATATTGCATCATAAAGTTTGCAAACGTGTGACTAGGTCACGGAGTTGTAATATCACGGGAACGAGTAAACTTGTTTGTTGAGAACGAGGACGAACTAGGTATATTGGATACCGATGATCAAACCTCGGACAAGCAAAGTACCCCAGGACAAAGGGAACAGGCACACGGTTAACGGATCCAACAGCGATTGAAGTTCATTCGATGGAAGCGCAGGGGCTATGAAGGATTGTAACCAGGTCCAATTGATTAGTCATTGATCAATGAGAATTGTCTCGATCATGTCTGATGTTTCCCGGACCGTAGGGTGTTACACTTAAGGGTACTCGACGCAGTAAGGATTGATTCGGGATCACCGGAGAAATTGGAGAGAACACCGGAATTGTTCCGATGAAGGCCGGAAGTTGTTCCGGGTATTTTGAAAGGTTCAAAATATATTTAATAATGTTTAATATATGTTTTATTATTTAATTATCTGAATTAAATATTAAAATGTATTTAAATATAATTAAAATGGAAGAAAAGGCATATGGGCCTCATAGGGCCCATTAGGGGGAGAGGGAGTCCTCCCCCATGGGCCATGGCGCCATGAATGGGGCCCACCCCCCTAGGGCTGCGCCAAAACCCCCCTCCCTTGGGATTAGTCCCACCCCGGAAGTGGAAGGGGGTGGCACCCCTCCTTGGCCTATATAAGGAGGGGTAGGGTGCCCTTTTTTCTTCATACAAATTGATTTGAGACAAGTTTCTCTCATCTCTCTCCCTCCTTTCTCCTTCCTCGAGTGGACTCCCTTGTTTGGAGTCTACACTTGGTTGGGGATTTCTCCACTATACGCACGCCGTCGTGCTGCTGGAATCGGGATCCGAATCCATCTTCTTTCCGCTGCTCTACTGGTTCGGAGCCTGGAGGGACGTCGGGTATACTGTATGTGTATAATCCCGCGAGGCACTACACTTGTGGTGCTACTTCATCGTCGTGGTCGTATCGCGAGGTATTCATCGACAATGTTCCGACGGGGACGTAATCCCGTCATCGGTCTACAAGGATCGGGTGGCTACAGGAGTCATCGTGGATCTGCGCGGCATCGGGGATTGCCGGTACGACTACACCAACCACGTTCATGCGGGAACGTTTCCCGCTTAACGGACTACATACTGGTATGTGATCTATTTCTGTGTGTTACTTGCATCAGCATAGCATAGGTCTTGGGTTTGGGTCTCGTAGGTTATGAAAAATTTGTGTTTTCTGCCCCGAACCCCCAACATGCCCCCCCTCGGTGCCCCCCTTCGCCTATATTTACCACCCGTGATGGAAACCCCTAATATCGATCTTCTATTCCCGTTCTCCTCTCTGTTCCGCCGCCACCGCCGTTTCAAGATCGGGGCTGCCAGGAGAAGCTGCCCCAGCACCCTGCCTCAGGAGGAATCCCCTCCGGGAGACCATCCATTGCCATGGACGCCTCCCGGATGTGCCGTGAGTAGTCCCCCTTGGACCATGGGTCCGTGACTAGTAGCTATGTGATGTACTCCTCCCCTCTTTGTGCTTCCACTTTCGAGACCTCGTGAGTTGCCTCACATGATTGAGGCACTTTTGTAGTTTTCTATGTTGCTATGCTGAGTTTGCTGGGATCTGATGGATTATGAGATTATGTTCAGATTGTGATGAGTAATATATTTGGTTCTCTTTTATATTTGTGTTCTTTAGTAAATTCTTGCATGTTCTCCGTTGTCGTATTTTCCTTTGGCGTTATGCTTGATTGTGGGTTCATCCCCTTGATGTCTAGCTTGAGTGACAGAAACATGAGACTAGGGGATGTGTTGTTGCCACCAGGGATAAAACAACGGTGCTTGTACCTGCGGGTGCAAGGATTGTTTACTTTACGCAAAGTTCTTTTAATGTAGTTGTATGTTGCTTTGAGTTTACACTTTGGGTGGGATTCGCAACTTAATACCAGCGAGATCTTCTGGATTGATATCTCAAGGTGGATGATTCGTAGTAGATGCTGATGGATTTCGGTCTACTTACCTTGGCGTACCGCCCATTGCTTTTGAGCCTCTTTATTTCTTTTGTAGCATATTTAGCATTGCGGTGCGTTTATAATCCTATCAATTGCCCAGCTGTGATTTGTCTACCTCGCTAGCACTTTTATCGTCTTTTGGGAGAGAGACATCACTAGTGAACATCACGGGACCCCGGTCCATATTCACATCATTGTTTACACTTTCAATTTACTTTCAGTTGCCACTATTATTATCTATTGTGTTGATCCTTTGTAAACAGCAAGGCCGGAGGAATTGACAACTCCTCTGTACTCGTTGGGAGCAAAGTTATTTGCTGTGTGTACAGGTCCAGGCGAAGTTAGCAACCTCGGCGCCACTGTTCACTTTACCACCTTCTTGTATCTCTACGAGTCCTACGGGAGACAAACCCTATCCTCTACATAGGGGAAATTATGCTACTACGCTACATCTCACCTTCCACTTGGGGTAACAAACGAGGAGCGAGAGAAGTATCTTCCTTGCTAGCATCAATAAACCAGATGGTAGCAAAACCTGAATTTATCCCCAAGGAAGAAGAGAGAGTTAAGAGCCTTCCTACCTACCACACTGTGGCTACTATCAAAGTTGTTGAGGATGTCCAAACTATTAGCACCCATCACACCCCTAGTCCACCTGGACCTATCAATGATGATGCTACCACCTCAACCATAGATGAAGAAACCTCTATGAACATAGAGGCTTTCAAACAAGTGAGCCTTAATGATATTACTACCTCTTTGATACATAGTAGTGATCTAGACTTTGACAACTGCACCTTACTTGAAGTTATTGGTTTCCTACACAAGATGTCTATAGACCCCACACTAGCACACTTAACCTTGCCTTCACAGAGCATATCACCAATGCTCTAATCAAAGTTAGGGAGGAGAAGCTTAGACTAGAAGCCTCCATACCTTGGAAGCTAGAAGATGGTTGGGATCCTATGATAAAAATCAAATTGAATAACTTCTCTTGCTTTTCTCTTTGTGATGTTGGAGCTAGTACCTCTGTTATGCCCAAAAGAATGTATGATATGCTTGAATTGAAACCTTTTGATCCTTGTTCTTTTGGTGTTCGTCTTGTCGATTCTTCCATAAAGAAACCTTTGGGGTAAGATCGATGATGTTCTTATCATTGTCGATGAAAATTATGTTCCCGTTGATTTTACTATTATGGACATTGAGTGTGAGCCCTCTTGTCCAATTATTTTGGGACATCCTTTTATTCGCACCATTGATGTTGTTATAGACATGAAAGAGGGGAATATAAAATTCCAATTCCCTCTCAAGAAAGGGATGGAACACTTCCCTAGGAAAAAGATTAAGTTGCCTTTTGAGTCCGTCACACGGGCTAGTTATTTTCTTGATAAAACTTGATCTTTTGCTTTATGCCTAGCTTAAAGGCGTAAAAGAAAGCGCATGTTGGGAGGCAACCCAAGATGTTTTTTCTTCTGTTTTTAGTGGTCTTGATGATTGTTACTACTGTAGCAACATCATTGTATCTTTATTTTTCAAGCTTTGTGCCAATTATAGCCTCATATGACAAGGGAAGTGAAAGTTGTGACATGTTGTCCAGAAAACAGATTCTGTCCTCGTCACGGGAAAAATCATAGTAATCACCAGTTCATATTTTTGAGCTAAATTTTTTACACAGCGTGCTCTGTAAAATCACGGAACTTTCGTATGTTCTGAGTTTTTTTATTTGAGTTTCAGAAGTACCCCTAAAAAACTATTTACTACCTGATGTTCTGTTTTTCACAGATTCTGCCACGTTTTATCTCTCCTAACTTTTGCAAACCTTAAGCTTGCTTTTTATTTTCAAAAACTTTTTGGCAATCTTTAGAAACAGTAGCCCTTCCTGAAAATCTTTATTTGCAGTAGAGGAAAATTATTTTAATAGGGTGCTAACCTCGCTAATCAGTTTACAATGAGTTATGTATGAAGGGAGTTTTCAAGTGTGCAATGGAAGATGATGAAAGAAGATCCTGGAGTGTCAAACGCTCAATCTTGGGGATGCCCCCATGCATCCCCAATAAAGATTCAAGGAGACTCAAGCGTCTAAACTTGGGGATGCCCCCGTGCATCCCCTTCTTCATCAACAATTATCAGTTCGTCCCTCGTTGCACTATATTTTTAGCACTTCATGCGTTATATGCTATGCTTGGAGCGTCTCGCTCTTTACTTTTCTGAGGTTTCTTTTTGCTTTGTTTGCTATACTAACAAGTTAGACCGCAGATTTCTTTTGTGTGGGAGAGAAACACGCTCCGTTTGAACTAGAACTCCTCATAGGATTTTCATGCTTATTTCCTTAGCTGTGAGTTGTTCTTTTTATTTTCTTAGCTGCTGCCCTGTTTAGTTGTAGTGCCTTAGTTTTCTTCTAGAGCATTTATTTTGTCTCGGGTTGAACTTTCTATAAGTTGCATGTTTTATCTTGTTTAGAGAGTTTGCCTGTTGCACTGAGTTTTGTGTCTTGACTAGAAAGTAGGTAGTTGAAGTTACTATTCTCTTTGTAGTAGTAACTGGCAATAGTTTTGAGGTATTGACTAGAGTAATGTTTGAACTTATGGTGTCAAGATCTTTAGCCTATTAGTGATAGATGTCATATTTTGGGCAATCCGTGTGATTTTCGAAAACCAAAAATCATGTTGAGAACTCTAGCTACTAGATGGATCACTAACCTCTGGAGGGTTCGAATATTAGAGTACACTCACGTACCATGAGTCGAGGATGCGCAAGGATAACCAAACTCCCATACACTCCTCCTCGGGGTACTTATTGATGATGCGAGAGTTGACAGGTATGGTCCTGACAACAGCACGATAGCTTCTCGCCCCTCGTTGGTTACCCAAAGTGGAAGGTTGAGATGTAGATAGCAGCAATTTCCCTCGGTGAAGATACCAAGGTTTGTCTCCAGCAGGACTCCGACAACGACAGGAAGGTGACAACGGCGCCAGAGATTAGCGGTTGTTGTGGACCTGCACACACAACAGGTAACTTTGCTCTGTAACATCCCAAAATTCTCCGAATTTTGGAATGTTAATAAAATTAAATAGATAATGATTCTTTTCTTGATGTGTTTGATTTTCTCTGGGTTTTAAAAGTTTTTGGAGTTTATTGAATATTAAAAAGAGAGGGAATAAAAGGACTTTCCCTAATATTCATAATTGGTATTTTTGGAATTTATTATTTAAAACAAAACCAACAAAACAAAATGAGAGAAGGTAATATGACTCCTTCAACATATTAAAAGGTTGGAAAATGTTTTAAATCATTATTGGAATTCTTCTGAATATTCAAAACATTTTTCAACTCAAGGAAATTCATTTGAGAGGATATAAAATGACTTATCCCCTTTTTAATAAAGTTGTAAAATATTTAGAATATTACTTTAAAGTCTTTAAAATTTATTATGAGTATTATAAATAACTCTAAAATTATTTATGGGATTTATAATGTTAAGGGAGTTTTTATTTTATTGAAATGATTTATTAAATATTTTAAAAAGAGTTGAAAATTATTCCAATGGTATATTTTTATTTTACCAAATTATTTATTGGTGTAACAATTTTAAAATTTATATTTTATTATTTAGAAAAGGTTTGTCAATGCTTTTGACCAAGTAAAAATATTTTTAATAATTTATTGGATTTTGTTTGATTTATGAAAAGCATTATATATTTAAATAAAGTATTTAGAAAATATTTTTATTTTTATATTCCTTTTTGGAAAATGTATTCATTAAATAATTTTCTTTGTATTATTTGAAGAATTTAGAATTTTAATTCATATTTTTCTGAGTTACGGTTGATTTTATTTTATTGTTTGAAGTTCGGTTTTTAAATAAAAAGATAAACCCGTGCACAGCCGGCCGAGTACGTTTTCCACCTGTGGGCGCAGTAGAGCCCATGTCAAACTCGTTTCGTTTTTTTCCCAGACCTATATATTTATTCTTCTTATTCTTTTCTTTTTTCCTTTTCTTTTATTTTGGAAACCCAAGCAGCAGGACCCGCGGGCCGCCGCCGCCGCCGGGCCCCGCACGCCGCCACCGTCGCCGTCTCGCCGGCCACCCCACCGGAGCGCGACGCCGCCGCCGCTCGTGCCGCCCGTCGACGCGCGGCCACGCCACCTCGCCCTGCACTCGCTGCTCTCGCCGGAGCCGAGCGCCGCCGCGCCCACGCGCCGGGCCGCGCGAGCCGGAGCTCGCCGCACCGCCCCGCGACGGCCGCCACTCGTCGGGCCGTCGCGCCACGGCCAACCACGCCGTCGTGCGCCGCCCCATACCGGTCGGCCTCCTCCACGCCCCCTCGCCGGAGCAGCGCCTCGCCGGAGGCTCGCCGGAGTCCAGATCCGGTCAAACTGCCTCCAGGGACCTGATCGTGTTTTTCGTAAGATTTTTATTTGTGTATTAGTCCTTTTGGCAGAAAACCCCCCGGCACAGTACTCGCAATATCTCCGCAACCGTAAGTCGGATCACGGTGAAACTTTTTGCTACACGCTCGTGTTGTTCTATACTTTAGGATGGAATAAAGTTTTGCACACTTTGCACACTTTTGAATTTGAATTTATTTCAAATTCAAATCCCGGAGGCCATATCTTTTAAACCGTTGATCCAAATCGAGTGATTCTTTTTGCGTTGGATCACTCGTTCCATGTACCTTCTGTTTATATCATGTGTACACAAAAATTCAAATATTTCTTGATCTGTTTAAATTGAAACTCAATTCAATTTTCCACTTGCTATGACCTGCGTTGTAGTATTCCATTTCACGTGATTCTTTTTGCATATCGGATCATTTGAGACATGTTATCGGTAAGGTTCACACACTTTTCAAGTGGGCATGATATTCACCTTGAATTCATAAATTTCCATGATCACAATTCCTTACCGATGAATCTTTATCTGTTGACTCTCTCGAGTTCACTTCCACTGATCACCTTCGAGCACATCAACACCTTTGCACTTCAAAGCCTTTTGTTTTGTTGCTAGAACCCTTAGTGATTGTTTTGTTGATCTTTTGTTTTTTCCTTGTGATGTGATTGCTTATTCGAGTTCCTTCGTTTGCGATAGATTTCTCGGAGTGTGACGAGTAGAGTTGACTGGACCGTGAGAGCGAAGAACTTCACCGAATGGAAAAGGCAAGTTACACTTTGACCATACCTCAACCTATATTTTCTATTATGCACGTAGCATATTATCACTCTATGCATGTGTAGGACTATATATTAGTTATGATTTAAACCTATTAGGATAGCCATATGTTCTGACCTTGTATTTCATTGTCGCCCTAGGATCGTGGTTGTTATATACTGATATTTCTTTGTAGACGGGGATTGGTTGAGTTATCATTGAGATATGTGAGGATTAATGACTTGGCTAGCAAACTTAAATAGAAATCACTTCTAGACGGGCGGGTTGCATCCTGGTGGCTGTGCCTTGTCTAAGGATAGTGCCGGGGTTAAATGCACCCAATGGTTGTTGATACGTCCAAAACGTATCTATAATTTCTGCTTGCTCCATGCATGTTTTGTGTGATATTGCTATGATCTAGATACACTTTCATACACTTTTGATCATATTTGGACTAACCTATTAACTCAGTGCACCCGAGTGCCAGTTCCTGTTTTCTACTGTTTTTCTATTTCAGTTTTCCCCCATATAAAAAGTGCCAGAAAAATTCGGGAAAATTCAGATAAAAAAACAGCGTGAAGGAAGCTTCGCGAAGAGCCCGAGAGGGGCCAGAGGGGAGCCAGGGGGGCCAGGCGGCCACCCGACGCGGCCCCACCCCTGGCCGCGCCAGGGGGGCGCCTGGGGCCCCTGATCCACCTCTGGCTGCCCCCCTTCGCCTATTTATTCTCCGTCACGGGGAAACTCCGAAGACAGAACCCTATTTCGCAAACTCGCCTCTGTTCCGCCGCCGCCGCGCTTCCGAGATCGGGAGCACCAGAAGACCTCTTCCCGGCACCCTGCCGGAGGGAGGATTGACCTCCGGGAGTCTCCTCTCCACCATGGATGCTCCCCAGGTGTCTCGTGAGTAGTTTTCTTTGGACCATGGGTCCGTGATCAGTAGCTATGTGATGTTCTCCTCCCCTCTTTGCACTTCATGGTTTAGAACTCGTGAGCTGCCCTACATGATCGAGGCACCTTTGTAATATTTCTGCTATTGCTATGTTGAGTTTGTTGGGATCTGATGGATTATGAGATTATGTTCAGATTGTGATAGAGTAATATATTTGGTTTTTATCTCTTATATTTTTGTTCCTAAGTAATTCTTGCATGTTCTCCGTTGTTGTTTATTGCTTTGGCCAAGTAGTAGGTAGTGACTCCAAGAGGGAACGTTGTGCTCGATTGTGGGTTCATGCCCCCCGATGACACGCTTGAGTGACAGAAACATGAGTCTAGGGGATGTGTTGTTGCCACAAGGGGGGAAACAACGGTGCTTGTAACCGCGGTTACAAGGATTGTTTACTTTACGCAAAGTGCTTTTTAATGCAGTTGCCTGTTGCTTTGGGTTTACACTTTGGGTGGGGCTCGCAACTTAATACCAGCGAGATGTTCTGGATAGATATCTCAAGGAGGATGATTAGTAGTAGATGCAGTTGGATTTCAGTCTACTTATTTTGGCGTACTGCCTGTGCTTTTGAACCTCTTCCTTTATTTTGTAGCATAGTTAGCATTGCGGTGCGTTCATAATCCTGTCAATTGCCCTTCTGTAATTTGTTTACCTCGCATAGCAGTTTTATCGTCTTTTGGGAGAGAGACATCACTAGTGAACATCACGTATCCCGGTCCATATCCTTATCACTGTTTCCACGCTATATTTACTTTACTGCTTTTACTTGCTATCATTATCCCTTGTGTTTTACCCTTTGTGAACAACAAGACCGGAGAGATTGACAACCTCTCTGAACTTCGTTGGGAACAAAGTTATCTGTTTCTGTGTGCAGGTCCACGTCAGTCGCGCCGCTGACACCTACTTATCATCTCTGGAGTCCTACTGGAGACAAACCTTGGTATCTTCATTGAGGGAAACTTGTTGTTGTGCTGCATCACGCCTTCCACTTGGGGGCCACCAACGAAGGGCGAGAAGCCATCAAGCGAATTTCTGGTGCTGTTGCCGGGGACTCCGAGTGCTAAGATAGGGGAGTTGCATACTACCCTTTACCTTTGTTTTTTAGTCTTGTTAGTTTACCTATCAGTTTTTACTTTTGTGTCCCTTATCAAAAATACCAAAAATACCTACTAATGCTATCTTCACCATGGGTGTGGAACCACCCAAATATGGTAGGATGGACATGTTTCACTTGGCTCGTCTTCGATCAATTTGTGCTCGCGCTAAAAACCCAACCGACTTGGTTGAGGGAAAATCATTGGATGAGCATGCTCATTTTACGCGGCACCGCCTATCTGAGAAAGGGAAAAACTTATGGGACCAACTAAAAACTTCTTATTGCCATGCTAAACTTTTGTGCCACATTTATGATTTTACTTATTGTTCTAATATAGATCATAAACACCTTCCTTTCCAATGTGAGTTTAATGAAAATGAGATCTTATCTTCTTATGCTAAAGGTGTTTATGATTACTTTGATGTTGAAAATATTGAAGAGTTTGTTGCTTTTAAAGGTTCCTATGAGATTGCTTCTTTGATTGAAAAGTATCACGATACTATTTTCGAGTCTGGAAACTTTGCAGTTCTTGCTTATTGCTTTGAGAATTATGCTGCCCAAGAAGAGGCTAATGATTGCTATGAAGAGGAATCTTATGATTTCGAGGACTCACTTGATACTTCCCTTTCTGATGATTTTGATACTTGCTTTGTTGATGGCCATGATGCCACTATGGATGATGCCTACGAAGATGAACTTTCTATAGTTCCTTATGTTAAGCATGAAATTATTGTTTTTGCACACACACTTGATGTCCCTATTATCCTTTTGAAATCTCCAACTCCGGAGAATTTTCCTCTTATCAAAGCTCAATGTGATGGGTTGCATTTATCTTATGATCCTAAAAACCGTGTTGAAAACAATACACGTGTGCTTGTAGGTCATGAACAATATGATTTATGTGATAGTTATATTCTTCATGTTGTTCATGATACTACTGAAAATTACTTTGAGAGAGGAAAGTTTGGTTGTAGAAACTTCCATGTTACAAAAACACCTCTCTTCATGTTGAAAGTTTTGAAGTTGTTCTTGTTCTACCTTCCTATGCATGTCACTTTGTGCTTCTTTGATTTATTTTCTTACAATATGCCTATGCATAGGAAGTGGGTTAGGCTTAAATGCGTTTCATATTTGCTTCTTGATGATCTCTTTTTCTTCAAAATTCTTATTCTTGTGAGAGCATCTTCTATAATCTTCAAGCCTAGCTAATGCCTTTAAAGAAGCGCTTTCGGGAGGCAGCCCGCAACGAATTTAGGTTTTTCTTTTTGCTTTTGTTGTGTCTTGATGATTGTTACTACTTTAGCAACATCATTGTATCTTTATTTTTCAGCTTTGTGCCAAGTTATAGCCTCTTACGGCAAGGGAAGTAAAAGTTGTGACATGCTGTCCAGAAAACAGATTCTGTCCTCGTGACCAGAAAAATTCCAGAAAACTCCCAGTTCATCTTTTTGAGCTGAAATTTTTACACAGCATGCTCTATACAATTACGAAACTTCCGTATGTTCTGAGTTTTTTTATTTGAGTTGCACAAGTGCCCCTAAAAAATTCTTTACTATCTGCTGTTCTGTTTTTCACAGATTCTGCCACGTTTTGTCTCTCCTAACTTTTGCAAACCTTAAGCTTGCTTTTTCTTTGCAAAAACTTTTTTGCACTCTTGAGAAACAGTAGCTCTTCTAGAATATCTTTTTATCCAGTGAAAAAAAGTTATTTATTAAGGGTAGTAACCTCTCTAATCAGCTTATGATGAGTTATGTATGAAGGGAGTTTTCAAGTGTGCGATGGAAGATGATGAAAGAAGATCCAGGAGTGTCAAGCGCTCAAGCTTGGGGATGCCCCCATGCATCCCCAATAAATATCCAACGAGACTCAAGCGTCTAAGCTTGGGGATGCCCCCGTGTATCCCCTTCTCCATCAACAATCATCAGCTCGTCCTTCGTCTCACTATATTTTTATCACTTCATGCGTTATGTGCTATGCTTGGAGCGTCTCACTCTTAGGTTTTATTTTTAGTTTCCTTTAGCTTTGCTTGCTGTTCATAACAATTTAGATCCCGTCTTACTTTGTGTGGGAGAGAAACACGCTCCACTTTCAAAATTTAGAACACATCATAGGATTTTTCCTGCTTATCTTTTTGCTGTTGTGTGTTCTTTATCTTTTCATAGCTACTGCCATGTTTAGTTTTAGCTTTAGTTTTTCTTTAGCAAGAGCCTTAGCTTTTGTTTAGTTTTTTGCTGCAACTCTTTTTAGTTTTCATGTTTATCTTGTTAAGAGAGTTGGTTGTTGCACTGAGTTGTGTCTTGTCTTGAAAGTAGGTGATTGAGGTTGCTATTTAATTTTAGTAGTAACTTGCAATGGTTTTGAGGTATTGTTGTGAGTAATGTTTGAACTTTTGGTGTCAAGATCTCTAGCCTATTAGTGATAGGTGTCGTATTTTGGGCAATCCGTGTGTATTTTCAAAACCTACAAAACTAGTTGAGAACTCTAGCTACTAGATGGATCACTAATCTTTGGAGGGATCGAATATTAGAGAACACTCACGTACCATGAGTCAAGGATGCGCAAGGATAACCAAACCCCCATACACTCCTCCTCGGGGTACTTGTCTCTTTGTGAACCTCCTTATTAGATTGAGATTTACCGATAATAAGTGCATGAGTTCTTCGGACTAATGTAAGTATTGGAAGTTGACACTTCCACCTTCCCATATTTTGCTAGCCTCTTCCGTGCCGTGCATTGCCTTCTTCTCACTCCGAGAGTTGGTGTCCACATTCGCCGGTACATCCAAACCCTTGGCATGATACGCTCTGTCATCATAAGCCTCCTTATATCTTTCCTCAAAACAGCCACCATACCTACCTATCAAGGCATTTCCATAGCCTTTCCGAGTTACATTTCCATGCACCATCCACCTCTTCATGACTTGATCTTCATGTCATACATGTTCCTGCTACACTAGCAGCGACATACATTGCATTCATCATGATAGTTACATCTTCTTTATGATTTTGAGTACCTTGTAAAGTGTCAAAGATTTCCTTTGCCTTCTTGTAAAATAGAGTGTTGCCCTTAAGTGAGGAAAAGATCCAAAAGTGGACACATTAAAAGATCCCAAAGAGGACAAATGAGAGTTAAATAGAAAGAGCCATTGAGGCCACAAAAAAATAGAAAAAAATAGAAAAAAGAGAAAAATTAATAAAAAGAGAGAAAGGGCAACACTACTATCCTTTTGAGAGATCCACACTAGTACTCCCTTTTTATCCTTGTACTCCATAGAGATGATCTTTATGCATATAGCTATGTGGGGACCTTCACGCTACAGAACTTGGCTTGCATATTCCAAGGATGAGCCTCCTCAAACGAGCTCTAGGTCTTCATGAGCGAGCAAGTTAGATGCACCCCCACTAGTTCCATTGGAGAGCTTCTTAGCTCGTATATGCATCCGTTGCATGGCAATCCCAACTCCTCACATCGTATCTATCATTTGGCATCTTCTGCCTATGATTGTCCTCAATGATGTGAGCCTTTCTCATCCTTTTTGTCTTCCTCCTCCACCATACTTCTCTCTTTTCCATCCTAAGTGTCAACTCTCGTGCTTACGCTCATCCATTGCATGAGTGCTCAAAATATCGAAAAGGAGTGGATCAAATTGACTTGTACGTGGCTAGTGGTCTGGGGACGAGTCAAGATAAGATTCCAAAGAAGACAAAGTGTGAAACTTTAGTAGATTGAGTTCTCAACACAAAAAAACTTTTTTCTTGTATTCCCTATCCCCTTTCTTGCATGCAAACACCATTTGGAGACATTCGAGTCACGGACAGCGAGAGCTCTTGCACCTAATGTTCTTTTGTTACTTGGTTCAATGCTAAGATAGACTCTTGCATGTTATGACTTGAATTGAATCTCTAACCTTGATTGCTTTACTTTTCAAAGTTCTTTTATGGTTGCTAGCATGTCACCACAGAAATTATGTTGTTATCATTTACCTACTCGAGGACGAGAAGGAATTAAGCTTGGGGATGTTGATACGTCCAAAACGTATCTATAATTTCTGCTTGCTCCATGCATGTTTTGTGTGATATTGCTATGATCTAGATACACTTTCATACTCTTTTGATCATATTTGGACTAACCTATTAACTCAGTGCAACCCAGTGCCAGTTCCTGTTTTCTGCTGTTTTTCTATTTCAGTTTTCCCCCATATAAAAAGTGCCAGAAAAATTCGGGAAAATTCAGATAAAAAAACAGCGTGAAGGAAGCTTCGCGAAGACCCCAGAGGGGCCAGAGGGGAGCCAGGGGGGCCCAGGCGGCCACCCGGCGCGGCCCCTCCCCTGGCCGCGCCAGGGGGGCGCCTGGGGCCCCTGGTCCACCTCTGGCTGCCCCCCTTCGCCTATTTATTCTCCGTCATGGGGAAACTTTGAAGACAGAACCCTATTTCGCAAACTCGCCTCTGTTCCGCCGCCGCCGCGCTTCCGAGATCGGGAGCACCAGAAGACCTCTTCCCGGCACCCTGCCGGAGGGAGGATTGACCTCCGGGAGTCTCCTCTCCACCATGGATGCTCCCCGGATGTCTCATGAGTAGTTTTTCTTGGACCATGGGTCCGTGATCAGTAGCTATGTGATGTTCTCCTCCCCTCTTTGATCTTCATGGTTTAGACCTCGTGAGCTGCCCTACATGATCGAGGCATCTTTGTAATATTTCTGCTATTGCTATGTTGAGTTTGTTGGGATCTGATGGATTATGAGATTATGTTCAGACTGTGATAGAGTAATATATTTCGTTTTTATCTCTTATATTTTTGTTCCTAAGTAATTCTTGCATATTCTCCGTGGATGTTTATTGCTTTGGCCAAGTAGTAGGTAGTGACTCCAAGAGGGAACGTTGTGCTCGATTGTGGGTTCATGCCCCCCGATGACACGCTTGAGTGACAGAAACATGAGTCTAGGGGATGTGCTATTGCCACAAGGGGGAAAACAACGGTGCTTGTAACCGCGGTTACAAGGATTGTTTACTTTACACAAAGTGTTTTTTAATGCAGTTGTCTGTTGCTTTGGGGTTACACTTTGGGTGGGGATCGCAACTTAATACCAGCGAGATGTTCTGGATAGATATCTCAAGGTGGATGATTAGTAGTAGATGTAGTTGGATTTCGGTCTACTTATTTTGGCGTACTGCCTGTGCTTTTGAACCTCTTCCTTTATTTTGTAGCATAGTTAGCATTGCGGTGCGTTCATAATCCTGTCAATTGCCCTTCTGTAATTTGTTTACCTCGCATAGCAGTTTTATCGTCTTTTGGGAGAGAGACATCACTAGTGAACATCACGTATCCTGGTCCATATCCTTATCACTGTTTCCACGCTATATTTACTTTACTGCTTTTACTTGCTATCATTATCCCTTGTGTTTTACCCTTTGTGAACAACAAGACCGGAGAGATTGACAACCTCTCTGAACTTCGTTGGGAAAAAAGTTATCTGTGTCTGTGTGCAGGTCCATGTCAGTCGCGCCGCTGACACCTACTTATCATCTCTGGAGTCCTACTGGAGACAAACCTTGGTATCTTCACCGAGGGAAACTTGCTGTTGTGCTGCATCACGCCTTCCACTTGGGGCTCACCAACGAAGGGCGAGAAGCCATCAATTGTTTTGGTGGTGAACCGGGTGCGACATGGTGTCTACCCTCTGAACGTAGTGGGCGCCGTCCAGGCTCAAAAAGATCGGACAGACAGTGTGACTAGTAGCTTCCATGTACAACCACTGGCTATATGGGCTCTGGCTTAGATGAGTAAGTTGTGGGGAACCTGGCCCTGGTAGCTAGCTGATGTAGATATGATAGGTGTACCGGCTACCAAAGGGTGGAGGCAACCTCTTCTGAAAGACTATGTCTCAATCTTCGGGTTGAGTCCAGTGGGGAAAGTGTACAAACCTCTGCAGAGTGTAAAAATTGATCATGATTAGCCGTGTCCACGGTTACGGACAACTTTGAGCAACTGGGCATTATTGTTGTGGGATGGTCTTGAAAGATATTTCGCCTTAATAAGAATTTGAGTGGGAACTTTTAATAAAGGGATGGTTGGAATTGGTGTAGCCCAATTCAGCCATACTTAGGATTAGCAAGATAAATTAAAATTTGATTAGTTGTAGTATGTTAGGGAAAAATCAGCTTTCTGCAAAACTAAACCATAAGCCTTTCCTTTGACTTACCTTGCATCTAGTTGTAGGTCTGCGATATACTTTTTCGTGTGACTTGCCGTACAAATCAGATGTACTGACCCGTTGTCGGGATGTAACGTTCGGTGTTGCAGGACTGTATACGATGAGTAAGTGATGCCATGTAGGGTTACGATGTCTATACTCAACTTGCCGGTGGAGTTGATGGACGCCACGAAGCTTTTATTGTTTTTCCGTTGTATTCTATTCATAAGCTAGCCTTGAGCTATGCAGGTATGCTATATTGTATTACTGGATCTTTGATGTAATATATATGACATGTGGTTTATTCTTGATATTACATCATGTACTGTGTGTGCTAGCTATTGATCCAGGGACTAGCACAGAATGCATAGAGACTTGGATTCTTTAGTGAATCGGGTCGTTACATGCTCCCAACGAGTACAAAGGGGTTGTCAATCCCTCCGGCCTTGTTGTTTACAAAGGATAAAACGCACGGGATAGTAATGATAGTGAAAGCAACGGAAAAGTAAATAAAGCAGTAAATTGATAGTGGGTGCAACAGTATTGGAAATATGGACCGGGGTCCTATGATGTTCACTAGTGATGTCTCTCTCCCAAAAGATGATAAAATAGCCATGCGAGGTAAACAAATTACAGCTGGGCAATTGACAGGATTATGTGCGCAAACCAATGCTAATTACGCTATAAAGAAAGGAAGAGGCTCAAAAGCACGGGCGGTACGCCAAGATAAGTACACCGAAATCCATCTGCATCTACCTACTAATCATCCACCTTGAGATATCTATCCAGAACATCTCGTTGGTATTAAGTTGCGAATCTCAACCAAAGTGTAAACTCAAAGCAATAGACAACTGCATTAAAGAACTCTGCGTAAAGTAAACAATCCTTACACCCGCAAGTACAAGCACCATTGTTTTCCCCCTTGTGGCAACAGCACATCCTCTAGACTCATGTTTCTGTCACTCAAGCTAGTCATCGGGGGGCATGAACCCACAATCATGCACAACGCTCCCTCTTGGAGTCACTACCTACCACTTGGCCAAAGCAATAAACAGCAACGGAGAACATGCAAAAATTACTCAAGAACATAAATATAAAAGAGGAGAATCAAATATATTACTCAAACACAATCTGAACATAATCTCATAATCCATCGGATCCCAGCAAACTCAGCATAGCAACAGCAGAAATATTACATATGTGCCTCGATCATGTAGGGCAGCTCATGAGGTCTAATCCATGAAGAACAAAGAGGGGAGGAGAACATCACATAGCTACTGATCATAGACCCATGGTCCAAGGTGGACTACTCATGGTACATCCGGGAAGCATCCATGGTGGTGGAGAAGCAGGGTGCCGGGAAGAGGTCTTCTGGTGCTCCCGATCTTGGAAGCGCGGCGGCGGCGGAACAGAGGAGAGATCACGAAAAAGGGTTCTCGTCTCGGGGTTTTTGTGTCGCGGGGAATAAATAGGTGAAGGGGGGCAGCCAGGGGTCTAGGCGGCCCCCTGGCGCGGCCCCACCCTAGGGCACGCCGGGAGGGCGTCTGGGACCCTGGTGGGACCCCTCTGCCCCCCCCCCCTCGGTGATTCTGGAAGCTTCCTGATCGCTGATTTTTTATTGGATTTTCCCGAATTTTTGGAGCACTTTTTATATGGGGGAAACCTGAAATAGAAAAACAGCAGAAAACAGGACCTGGCACTGGGGTGCACTGAGTTAATAGGTTAGTCCAAATATGATCAAAAGTGTATGGAAGTTCATCAATATCATAGCAATATCACACAAAAGAGGCATGGAGCAAGAAGAAATTATAGATACGTTTTGGACGTATCAACATCCCCAAACTTAATTCCTGCTCGTCCTTGAGTAGGTAAATGATAAAAGCATAATTTCTGTGGTGACATGCTAACAACCATATAAGAAAGTTTAAGTAAAGCAATCAAGGCATGTAATTCAATTCAAGTCATAACAGGCAAGAGTCTATATCTAGTATTGAAACAAGCAACATAAGAACATAAAGGTGTAAGAGCTCTCACTGTCCGTGACTCGAATGTCTCCAAATGGTGTTTGCGTGCAAGAAAGGGGATAGGGATATACGAGAAAAGGTATTTTTGTGTTGAGAACTCAATCTACTAAAGTTTCACACTTGGTCTTCTTTGGAATCTTATCTTGACTCATCCCCAGACCACTAGCCAGGTACAAGTCAAAATGATCCACACATTTTCAACATTTTGAGCACTCATTCAATGGATGAGCGTAAGCAATAAAGTTGACACTTAGGATGGCAAAGAGAGAATATGGTGGAGGAGGAAGACAAAAAGGTGTGAAAGGCTCGCATCAATGAGGACAATCATAGGCGAGAGAAAGCCAAATGATAGATATGATGTGAGGAGTAGGGATTGCCATGCAACGGATGCACATATGAGCTAAGGTAAGCTCTCCAATGGAACTAGTGGGGGTGCATCCAACTTGCTTTCTCAAGAAGACCTAGAGCTCATTTGAGGAGGCTCATCATTGGAATATACAAGCCAAGTTCTATAGTGTGAAGGTCCCCACATAGCTATATGCATGAATGATAATCTCTATGGAGTACAAGATACAAGAGGGAGTACGAGTGTGGATCTCTCAAAAGGAATAGTAGTGTGCCCCCTTCTCTCTTTTTATTTTTATTTCTCTTTTTTCTCTTTTTTGTATTTTTTCGTGGCCTCAATGGCTCTTTCTATTTCTCTCATTTGTCCTCTTTGGGATCTTTTAATTTTTCCACTTTGGGATCATTTCCTCACTTTAGGGGCAACACTCTATATATTACAAAAAGTATAGAAGATATTTCACACTTTACAAAGTACTCAAATCATAAAGAAGATGTAACTATCATGATGTATGCAAATGTATGCCTCTACCAGTGTAGCAGGATATGCAATGATACTAGCGCGTCATGTAACAATGATTAGTAAAAGGCCCAACTAGCATGCGGCTCATCGATCAAGCAAGTAGCATGTATGACATGAAGATAGAGTCATGAGAAGATGGATGTTGCATGGCAATATATCTCGGAAAGGCTATGGAAATTCCTTGATAGGTAGGTATGGTGGCTGTTTTGAGGAAGGATATAAGGAGGTTTATGATGACAGAGCATATCGTGCCAAGGGTTTGGATGTACCGGCGAAGGTGGACGCCAACTCTCGGAATGAGAAGAAAGCAATGCACGGCACAAGAGAGGCTAGAAAATATGGGAAGGTGGAAGTGTCAACTTTCGAATACTCACATTAGTCCGAAGAACTCATGGACTTATTATCGGTAACTCTCAATCTAATAAGGAGGTTTCACAAAGAGACAAGTACCCCGAGGAGGATTGTATAGGGGTTTGGTTATCCTTGCGCATCCTCGAGTCATGGTACGTGAGTGTACTCTAATATTCGACCCCTCAGAAGAGTAGTGATCCATCTAGTAACTAGAGTTCTCAACTAATTTTGTAGGTTTTGAAAATAAACACGGATTGCCCAAAATACGACATCTATAACTAATAGGCTAAAGCTCTTGACACCAAAAGTCTAAAAATTACTCAAAAAAACACCTCAAAACTATTGCAAGTTACTACTACAAAAGAATAGTGACCTCAATTACCTACTTCAAGTCAAGACACTAAACTCAGTGCAACAGGCAAACTCTCTAAACAAGATAAACATGAAAACTCAAGAGAGTTCCAGCAACAAACTAAAAAAATCTCTTTCAAAAGGATAATCATGAAAACTAAGAGCTAAACATGACAGTAGCTATGAAAAAGATAAAGAACACACACAACAAAGATAAGCATGAAAAGTCCTATGTTGTGTTCTAGATTTTGGAAGTGGAGCGTGTTTCTCTCCCACACAAAGAAAGCTGGGTTCTAACTTGTTATGAACAGAAATAAAAGCTAAAGAAAACTAAAAATAAAACCTAAGAGCGAGACGCTCCAAGCATAGCACATAACGCATGAAGTGATAAAAATATAGTGAAACGAGAGACGAACTGATAATTGTTGATGGAGAAGGCGATGCACGGGGGCATCCCCAAGCTTAGACGCTTGAGTCTCCTTGAATATTTCTTGGGGATGCATGGGGGCATCCCCAAGCTTGAGCGTTTGACACTCCTGAATCTTCTTTCATCATCTTCCCTCGCACACTTGAAAACTCCCTTCATACATAACTCATCATAATCTGATTAGCGAGGTTAGTACCCATAATAAAATAATTTTTCTCTACTGGAAATAAATATATTATTGAAGAGATATTGTTTCTCAAGATTTCCAAAAAAAATTGCAAAGAAAAAGCAAGCTTAAAGTTTGCAAAACGAAGAAAAGGCAAAACAGGACAGAATCTGTGAAAAACAGACCAGCAGGTAGTAAAGAATTTTTTAGGGATACTTCTGAAACTCAAATCAAAAAACTAAGAACATACTAAATTTTCGTAATTGTATAGAGCATGTTGTGTAAAAAAACAGCTCAAAAAGATGAACTGGGATTTTTCTGTGATTTTTCTAGTCACGAGGACAGAATCTGTTTTCTGGACAGCATGTCACAATTTTCACTTCCCTTGTCATATGAGGCTATAAAAGGCACAAAGCTTGAAAAGTAAAGATACAATGATGTTGCTACAGTAGTAACAATCATCAAGACCACTAAAAACAGAAGAAAAACAAAAGGTAAAACCTAAATTCGTTGCGGGCTGCCTCCCGAAAGCGCTTCTTTAAAGCCATTAGCTAGGCTTAATGCAAATAGATCGAGTCATTTCAAGAAAATAACCAGCCCGTGTGAAGGACTCAAAAGGCAACTTAATCTTTTTACTAGGTAAGTGTTTCGTCCCTTTCTTGAGAGGGAATTGGAATTTTATAATCCCTTCTTTCATATCAATAACAGCACCCACGGTGCGAAGAAAAGGACGTCCCAAATAATTGGACAAGAAGGTTCACATTAAATGTCCATAATAGTAAAATCAACGGGAACATAATTGTCATTGACAATAATAAGAACATCATCTATCTTCCCCAAAGGTTTCTTTACGGAAGAATCAACGAGACGAACACCAAAAGAACAAGGATCAAAAGGTTTCAATTCAAATATATCATATATTATTTTGGGCATAACGGAGGTACTAGCTCCAACATCACATAAAGCATAGCAAGAAAAGTTATTCAACTTAATTTTAATCATAGGATCCCACCCATCTTCTAGCTTTCTAGGTATGGAGGCTTCTACCCTAATCTTCTCCTCCCTAGCTTTCATGAGAGCATTAGTGATATGCTCCGTGAAGGCAAGATTATGTGTGCTAGTGTCGGGGTCTCTAGACATCTTGTGAAGGAAACGAATAACTTCAGAGAAGGTGCAATTATCAAAATCAAGGTCACTACTATCAAGTAAAGTGGTAGTGGTGTCCTTTAGGCTCACTTGTTTGGTAGCTTCTATATTCATAGGAATTTCTTCTTCTACGGTTGAGGTCATAGCATCACCATTAATAGGTCCTATGGGACTAGGGGTGCATTGGGTGCTAAGAGTTTGGATATCCTCAACCACTTGGATAGTAGCAACAGTATGGTGTGCAGGAAGGCTCTTAATTCTATCTTCTTCCTCCCTTTCTCTGGCCCATCTCTCTTTAAGTTTAGCCATCATCCTAATGTTTTCATTAATTTTCAATTGGATAGAATTCATAGGAGTGACCTTCCTCTCCTCAAGGGGAGAAGTTCTAATTTTAATCAATTCTACTTCGTGGGCTAAATTGTCTACCTTCGACGAGAGGTTATCTAGTTTTTATAGTTTTTCCTCTACACTCTTGTAGAAGGCTTTTTGGGTAGTGATAAAGTCTTTAAGCATACTCTCTAATTCAGAAGTGGAGTTTTTGGTGCTAGGATAAGTGTTGTTGTTCCCATAGTTGTTGGAGGGGAACGGTCTAGGATTGCTACCAAAGTTACTCCTATAAGCATTTTTGTTGAAGTTGTTTCTAGAGATAAAGTTCACATCTACTTGATCTTGAGCAATCAAAGAATTTAAGGGAACATCTTGAGGATCAATAGGAGATTGCTTGGTAAGTAGAGACATAATCAAGTCAACTTTTTCATTTAGGGAGGAGATCTCCTCGACACAGTTTACCTTCCTACCTGTTGGAGCTCTTTCGGTGTGCCATTGGGAATAGTTGGCCATCATCTCATCGAGAAGTTTTGTGGCAGCACCAAGTGTAGTTGACATAAAGGTTCCTCCCGCGACCGAATCTAGCAAGTTCCGCGAGGTAAAGTTCAAGCCTGCATAAAAAGTTTGGATAACCATCCAAGTAGTAAAACCATGCGTAGGGCAATTCTTAACAAGAGATTTCATACGTTCCCAAGCTTGGTCAACGTGTTCATTATCCAATTGTTTAAAATTCATAATAAAGCTCCTCAATTGGATAATCTTAGCAAGGGGGTAGTACTTCCCAATAAAATCATCCTTGCACTTATCCCAAGAATCTATGCTATTCCTAGGAAAGGATTGAAACCAGATTTTAGCTTCATCTCTCAAGGAGAAAGGAAAAAGCTTAAGCTTAACAATATCACCATCTACTTCTTTGTACTTTTGCATATCACAAAGCTCAATAAAATTATTTAAGTGCAAAGCAGCATCATCTCTAGCACCAGAGAATTGATCTTTCATAACAAGGTTCAGCAAAGCTGGTTTAATCTCATAAGAAGGTGCTGAAGTAGCAGGTGTAGCAATAGGAGTGCAGATAAATTCACTGTTGTTGTGACTAGTAAAGTCACACAACTTGGTGTTCTCAGAGGAACCCATAGTAGCAGCAAGCAAGATAACTATTTTTTTGATTTATGATAAAGGACACTAAAGCAAAAACTGAAAGGTAAACAAACAAGACTAAAAAGCAAAGATAAAAGATAGTGTGCAACTCCCCTATCTTGAAGAGCGGAGTCCCCAGCAACGGCGCCAGAAATTGCTTTTGATGATGCGAGAGTTGACAGGTATGGTCCTGACAATAGCACGATAGCTTCTCGCCCCTCGTTGGTTACCCAAAGTGGAAGGTTGAGATGTAGATAGCAGCAATTTCCCTCGGTGAAGATACCAAGGTTTGTCTCCAGCAGGACTCCGACAACGACAGGAAGGTGACAACGGCGCCAGAGGTTAGCGGTTGTCGTGGACCTGCACACACAACAGGTAACTTTGCTCCCAACCAGTACAAAGGGGTTGTCAATCCCTCCGGCCTTGTTGTTTACAAAGGATAAAACGCACAGGATAGTAATGATAGTGAAAGCAACGGAAAAGTAAATAAAGCAGTAAATTTATAGTGGGTGCAACAGTATTGGAAATATGGATCGGGGTCCTATGATGTTCACTAGTGATGTCTCTCTCCCAAAAGACGATAAAATAGCCATGCGAGGTAAACAAATTACAGCTGGGCAATTGACAGGATTATGTGCGCAAACCAATGCTAATTATGCTATAAAAAAGGAAGAGGCTCAAAAGCACGGGCGGTACGCCAAGACAAATAGACCGAAATCCATCTGCATCTACCTACTAATCATCCACCTTGAGATATCTATCCAGAACATCTCGCTGGTATTAAGTTGTGAATCCCACCCAAAGTGTAAACTCAAAGCAACAGACAACTGCATTAAAGAACTTTGCATAAAGTAAACATTCCTTGCACCCGCAAGCACAAGCACCGTTGTTTTCCCCCTTGTGGCAACAGCACATCCCCTAGACTCATGTTTTTGTCACTCAAGCTAGTCATCGGGGGGCATGAACCCACAATCATGCATAACGCTCCCTCTTGGAGTCACTACCTACCACTTGGCCAAAGCAATAAACAGCAACGGAGAACATGCAAGAATTACTCAAGAACATAAATATAAAAGAGGAGAATCAAATATATTACTCAAACACAATCTGAACATAATCTCATAATCCATCGGATCCCAGCAAACTCAGCATAGCAACAGCAAAAATATTACATCTGTGCCTCGATCATGTAGGGCAGCTCACGAGGTCTAATCCATGAAGAACAAAGAGGGGAGGAGAACATCACATAGCTACTGATCATAGACCCATGGCCCAAGGTGGACTACTCACGGTTCATCCGGGAAGCATCCATGGTGGTGGAGAAGCTCCCGGAGGTGATTCCTCCCTCCGGCAGGGTGCCGGGAAGAGGTCTTCTGGTGCTCCCGATCTTGGAAGCGCGGCGGCGGCGGAACAGAGGAGAGATCACGAAAAAGGATTCCCGTCTCGGGGTTTTTGCGTCACGGGGAATAAATAGGCGAAGGGGGGTAGCCAGGGGGGCCACCAGGGGTCCAGGCGGCCCCCTGGCGTGGCCCCACCCTGGGGCGCGCCTGGGGCCCTGATGGGTCCCCTCTAGCCCCCCCCCCCCCCCCCGGTGATTCCGGAAGCTTCCTGGGTCGCTGATTTTTTATTGGATTTTTCCCGAATTTTTGGAGCACTTTTTATATGGGGGAAACCTGAAATAGAAAAACGGCAGAAAACAGGAACTGGCACTGGGGTGCACTGAGTTAATAGGTTAGTCCAAATATGATCAAAAGTGTATGGAATTTCATCAATATCATAGCAATATCACACAAAAGAGGCATGGAGCAAGCAAAAATTATAGATACATTTTGGACGTATCACTTGTCTCTTTGTGAACCTCCTGATTAGATTGAGAGTTACCGATAATAAGTGCATGAGTTCTTCGGACTAATGTGTGTATTCGAAAGTTCACACTTCCACCTCCCATATTTTTCTAGCCTCTCATGTGCCGTGCATTGCCTCCTTCTCACTCCGAGAGTTGGCGTCCACCTTCGCCGGTACATCCAATCCCTTGGCATGATACGCTCTATCATCATAAGCCTCCTTATATCTTTCCTCAAAACAACCACCATACCTACCTACAAGGCATTTCCATAGCCTTTCTGAGATACATTTCCATGCAACATCCACCTTCTCATGACTTGATCTTCATGTCATACATGCTACTTGCTTGATCGATGAGCCGCGTGCTAGTTGGGCCTTGCCCTAATCACTGCTACATGACGCGCTAGTATCATTGCATATCCTGCTATCCTGGCAGAGGCATACATTTGCATCATGATAGTTACATCTTCTTTATGTGAGTACCCTTGTAAAGTGAGAAAGATGTCCTATATTCTTGTAAAATATAGAGTGTTGCCCCTAAAGTGAGGAAAAGATCCCAAAGAGGACAAATGAGAGTTAAATATAAAGAGGCATTGAGGCCACCAAAAAAATACAAAAAAATACAAAAAAGAGAAAAAAAGAGAAGGGGGCACACTACTATTACTTTTGAGAGATCCACACTAGTACTTCATCATCTATCCCTTGTACTCCATAGAGATCATCATACATGCATATAGCTATGTGGGGACCCTTCACACTATAGAACTTGGCTTGTTATCCAACGATGAGCCTCCTCAAATGAGCTCTAGGTGTTCTTGAGAAAGCAAGTTGGATGCACCCCCACTAGTTCCCTTGGAGAGCTCTTAGCTCACATGTGCATCTGTTGCATGGCAATCCCTACTCCTCACATCATATCTATCATATGGCCTTCTCTCACCTATGATTGTCCTCATTGTTGTGAGCCTTTCACACCTTTTTGTCTTCCTCCTCCACCTTCTTTCTGTTTCGCCTTTTAGGTGTCAACTTTCTTGCTCACGCTCATCCATTGCATGAGTGCTCAAAATATCAAAAGGGAGCTGATCAGTTTGACTTGTACCTGGCTAGTGGTTTGGGGACGAGTCAAGATAAGAATCCAAATGAGACTAAGTGTGAAACTTTAGTAGATAGTAGTTCTCAACAACCTTTTTTCTCTCTTTTTTCCAGTCCCCTGATTGCACGCAAACACCATCTGGAGACATTCGAGTCACGGACAGCGAGAGCTCTTGCACCCTTTGTTCTTTTATTGCTTGAGTCAATGCTAATATAGACTCTTGCTTGTTAAGACTTGAATTGAATTGCATGCTTTGATTGCTTTACTTAAAAGTCCTTCTATGGTTGTGTGGCATGTCGCCACAGAAATTATGCTTGTTATCATTTCCCTACTCGATGACGAGCAGGAATAAAGCTTGGGGATGTTGATACGTCCCAAACGTATCTATAATTTCTGCTTGCTCCATGCATGATTTGTGTGACTTTGCCATGTTTTAGTTGAACTTTCATACACTTTTGATCATATCTGGACTAACCTATTAACTCAGTGCACCCAGTTGCCAGTTCCTGTTTTCTGTTGTTTTTATATTTCAGGTTTTCCGACCATTAAAAGTGCCAAATAAATTCCGGAAAAATTATATAAAAAATCTGTGTCCCGGAAGCTTACCGAAGAACCAAGTAAAGAAGGGAGTGGACCCACCAGGGCCCCAGGAGGGTCCCTGGCGCGGCCCAGCCCTAGGGCGCGCCGGGCACCCTCATGGCTGCCCTGTGGCCCCCCTCAGTGCCCCCCTTGGCCTATATTTAGTGCCCGCGGAGAAAACACCTAATATCGATATGCTATTCCCGTTCTCCTCTATGTACCGCCACCGCCGTTTCAAGATCTGGGCTGCCAGGAGAAGCTGCCCCGGCACCCAGCCGGAAGGAGGAACCCCCTCCGGGAGACCATCCATCGCCATGGACGCCTCCCGTATGTGCTATGAGTAGTCCCTCTTTGACCATGGGTCCATGACCAGTAGCTATGTGATGTTGTCCTCCCCTCTTTGTGCTTCCACTTTCGAGACCTCGTGCGCTGCCTCACATGATCGAGGCACCTTTGTAATCTTCTGTGTTGCTTCCACTTTCGAGACTATGTTCATATTGTGATGAGTAATATATTTGGTTCTCTTTTATATTTGTGTTCTTAAGTTAATTCTTGCATGTTCTCCGTTGCCGTATTTTGCTTTGGCCAAGTGATTTGTTGCAACTCAAAGAGGGAGTGTTATGCTTGATTGTGGATTCAGCCCCCTGATGTCTAGCTTGAGTGACAGGAACATGAGACTAGGGGATGTGTTGTTGCCACCAGGGATAAAACAACGGTGCTTGTACCTACGGGTGCAAAGATTGTTTACTTTACGCAAAGTTCTACTAATGCAGTTGTCTGTTGCTTTGAGTTTACACTTTAGTGGGATTCACAACTTAATACCAGCGAGATGTTCTGGATAGATATCTCAAGGTGAATGATTCGTAGTAGATGCAGATGGATTTCATTCTATTTACCTTGGCGTACTGCCCATTGCTTTTGAGCCTCTTCCTTTCTTTTATAGCATAGTTAGCATTGTGGTGCGTTTATAATCCAGTCAATTGCCCAGCTGTGATTTGTTTACCTTGCTAGCACTGTTATCGTCTTTTGGGAGAGAGACATCACTAGTGAACATCATGGGATCTCGGTCCATATTTCCACCATTGTTTACACCCTCAATTTACTTTCAGTCTTTACTTTCCGTTGCCACTATTATTATATCTTGCGTTGATCCTTTGTAAATAGCAAGGCCGGAGGAATTGACAACTCCTCTGTACTCGTTTGGAGCAAAGTTACTTGTTGTGTGTGCAGGTCCACATCAAGCGTCGTGACACCTTCTTGTATTTCTGCGAGTCCTACTGGAGACAAACCTTGGTATCTTCACCGAGGGAAATTTGCTGCTACGCTACATCTCACCTTCCACTTGGGGTAACCAACGAGAAGTGAGAGAACTATCTTACTCACCGTATCACTCGTGCTCATCCATTGCATGAGTGCTCAACGTTGAAAGGGAGAGGATCAGTTTGACTTGTGCCTGACCAGTGGTCTGGGATGAGTAAAAATAAGATTACGAAGGAGACCAAGTGTGAAGTTTTAGTAGATTGAGTTATCAATTAAACTATATAGTATTTTTTTATGCTCTAAACCCATCTCCCACTTCTTGCACGCAAACACCATTTGGAGACATTCGACTCACGGACAGCGGGAGCTCTTGCACCTTTATGTTCTTAATTTTCTAGTTTCAATACTAGATATACTCTTGCTTGTTATTATCTTGACTTGAATTGCATGTCTTACTTGCTTTAATTTGTAGTTCTTATATGTGTGTTAGCACGTCAACACAGAAATTATCTGTGTTATCATTTACCTACTCGAGGACGAGCATGAATTAAGCTTGGGGATGTTGATACGTCCCAAACATATCTATAATTTCTTCTTGTTCCATGCTCATTTGGGTGACATTGCTATGTGTTTTGCTACACTTTCATACCTTTTTACACATATTTTTACCAACGTACTACTCAGTGCACCCAGTGCCAGTTTCTATCTCCTGATGTCTGTGAATTGCAGGTTTTTAGCCATATTTACAGAGCCCAAAAAATTCCAATAAAAATATATAAAAAATCAGCACATCAGAAGATTCCTGAAGCCCGAAGAAGGGCCGGAGGGGGCCACCTCCCAGGCGGCTAGTTGGTGCGGCCCCACCCTAGGCCGCGCCAGCAGGGCGCCTGGGGGAGGGCCCACCCTCTGGTTCCCCCCTTCGGCCTATATTTACACCCCATTCCAGAAACCCTCGAGAGGAACCCCGCATCGCGATTTTCACCTCTGTTCCGCCGCCGCCGCGCTTCCAAGGTCGGGAACACTAGAAGACCTCTTCCCGGCACCCTGCCGGAAGGAGGATTGACCTCCAGGAGCTTCTCCACCACCATGAGCGCTTCCCAGATGTGTCGTGAGTAGTCCTCCTTGGACCATGGGCCCATGACTAGTAGCTATGTGATGTCTTCTCTCCAATCTTGTGCTTCAATTCTTAGCCCTTGTGAGCTGCCCTACATGATCAAGGCATCTATGTAATTTTCCTGTTGTTGCTATGCTGAGTTTGCTGGGATCCGATGGATTATGAGATTATGTTCAGATTGTGATGAGTTATATTTGGTTCTCCTTTTATATTTTGTTCTTGAGTAGTTTTTGCATGTTCTCTGTTGCTTTTTATTGCTTTGGACAAGTAGTAGATAGTAACTCCAAGAGGGAGCATTATGCTTGATTGTAAGTTCATGCCCCCCAATGTCTAGCTTGCGTGACAGAAACATGAGACTAGGGGATGTGTTGTTGCCACTAGGGAGAAAACAACGGTGCTTGTAACCGCGGTTGCAAGGATTGTTTACCTTACTCAAAGTTTGTTAATGCAGCTATTTGTTGCTTTGGGTTTGCACTTTGGGTGGGGCTCGCAACTTAATACCAGTGAGATGTTCTGGATAGATATCTCAAGGTGGATCTTTAGTAAATAGATGCTGATGGATAAACGGTCTACTTGTTTTGGAGTACTGCCCATACTTTTGAGCCTCTAACTTTCTTGCAGCATAATTAGCATTGCGGTGCGTTTATAATTCTGTCAATTGCCTAGTTGTAATTTGTTCAGCCATCTTAGCTGTTTTATCATCTTTTCGGAGAGAGACATCACTAGTGAACATCATGGGACCCCAGTACATATTTCCACCATTGTTTACACCTGAATCATTTACTGCTTTATTTCCTTTTCAGTTGTAATCACCATCATTATTTCCACCGTGCGTTTGATCCTTTGTAAAAAACAAGACCGGAGAGATTGACAACCTCTCTGACTCGTTGGGAGCAAAGTTATTTTCTTTTGTGTGCAGGTCCAGGCCAAGTGAGTAACTTATCTCAAACGCCGCCTTGCTCGTTTGATCACCTACTTGAATCTTTCGGCCGGAGTCCATCGGAGACAAACCTTGGTATCTTCACCGAGGGAAATTTGCTGCTATCTACATCATAACCTTCCACTTGGGGTAACCAACAAGGAGGTGTTATCTACACCCGTCAATGAGACTGCTTGGGATTCCTATAAATATTGGAGGTGGTGCACCTAGTCGTGCATGGCTACTTTAGGATATGGGCAAGGTGTGTTGCAATTAACCAGATCACCTCCACATCTAGGTAGTGTCACCGTACCTACCAATCGGGCGCGGAAGTTCCCTATTGCACGCGTGTGCACATCTTAGAGGTAGTGTACTTGTGTTGCTTCCGCGAACCTGTACGTGGGATCTAATGAGGCTGTTCGAGGGACCTGTAACAGATTCAATAATCCTTAGGGCCGTAGCATGTTCCATATTGTTCCGCGTGTAGATTTTTTTAATTCGCAGTACGTGCACCTAGCACATCCCAACAACTTGAAAAAATGTCTTTGCAGCAAAACTGCTCTCAACAACAAGACCATGAGGGATTGTCATGCTATACTCCTCCTAGTATTGTGGGAGTTGTGTAAGCATCAAAATTCCATTGTCTTTGATGGAACTTCATCGTCCATTGTTCGTGTTAGAAGTAGGGTGTTTGCGTAGGGTCGTGTGTGGTCAACAACGTCACTTATGCGTGGAGAGCTAGACCGCTTATTTGGTAGGTTATGTGAGTGAATGGTTAGGTAGGGGTAGTCTTTGGAACAAGTAGGTGAATTTAATGGTTGTATATGGACGAAGGCTTTATTTCTCTTTTTTCTTTAGTATATTAGCTAACTGTTCCAACCTTGCAACACAGACATACACATTCTAGTGGTTTAACATCAATCTTATATTATGTATATCTTACATCCATCATATTCTAGATTTTGGTAAGTTCTAATTTGATTTGATTTGATTTGAGTGTGGATAGGGAACACAATGAATGTTTTGATTTAGTTGAAGTTTTGGTAAGATGTGATTTGATTTAGGTATGGATAAAGGATGAAAATGATTTTTTTTGATTTAGTTAAGGTTTTGGTAAGCTATGATTTGATTCTATTGAGTTAATGTGGGATTTGGTTTTGAGAGGAGGGCGATGGACGAACGTACAAATATCAAGACTACCATCACGATCACAAACTTCCTTTTAATAGTAAAGATGATATGCACATTTGTGCATATTCGCGAAAATAAATCACTATACATTGTCTTGATTGTTGATAGTGTTGGAATTATGCCCTAAAGGCAATAATAAAATGTATTATTATAATTTCAGGTTCATTATTAATGTTTATATGTTTGTGATTTAGCTGCAATTGCTTATGCAGAGGTTTGCCAAGTGCATGTTAACTGCCTTCGGAGGAAAACCCATATGCAAGCGTGGAGTATAAACACAAAGTGTTCTTAGTATGCCTCTAGGACTAACCTATGTATTATGGATGACATTTTTTCCTGACATGGGGCATTGAATATGCAGGCAATACATGGGAGCACATTGTTATCAAAACAAGGGTGCTGAACCGACCCAAGTTATGATTTTATTTGAGATTTCATCATCATTGTATTATGAGTTAAGTCATTAGATGAGTTGACATTTTGCATGTATCCTATAGACCATGAGAATGTTGAGTTCCTACATACATGAAGGTGTGCTTTGACTATGTTCTTACCCCATCCATAACAGGCTTGGCATTAAAGGCATTGCTAAGGTACACTCGAAAGTATGTGTAGGGACTTGATGATTCAATTTGGGATTTGCTCCTCCTACTCAGGAGAGATATTCTTTGGGCCCTCTCAGTATTACGTATCCACCAATATCTGACCGGATACTTTGTGAATAGATCACATGGATACGAAATACGTGACCGAGAAAAGAACAAAACCGATACGAGGATAATTGGTATAATGATTAAAGAGTTGATCATGCGGATACCTGTAACGACCCAATTCACATAGAACTGAAGTCTCTGTGCTCAAGTGCCAGTCCCTGGGTCGAACTCGCTGGCACACACAGTATCATAGATGTATATCAAAGTACAAGTGCATCATTATTACAACGTATGATCCAGAATAAAATAAATAACAAGTTGCATAGCTCAAGGCTAGCTTATTCAATATAAATATAGCGGAATCAAAAGCAAGTAACGTGGAGTCCCATCAACAGCCACAAGCGAACATGCTGAGTGTAGACCCGCAACCCTAAACGCACCTTACTGGTCGTCTGAAAAACCTGCAACACCTAAGGTTACAGCCCGACAACGGGTCAGTACATCTGATTTGTACGGCAAGTGACACGGAAAAGTTTATATAAAGGACCTAAAACTACATGCAAGGTGAGTCAAAGGAAAGGCTTATGGTTTTGTTTTGCAGAAAGCCAATTTTCTCTTGAACTAAACTAGTCAAAATTTTAAGATGAATTCTACCTGAAACACACAGCAACCCATGCTAATATTTCCCACAAAATTATTATTAAGTGTTCATCTGTCAAGATCATTCATCAACAATACTGACTAGTTGCTCAAAGTTCGTCTGTAACCGTGGACACGGCTAATCATGATCAGTTTATACGCTCTGCAGAGGTTGTACACGTTCCCCACTGGACTCAACCCGAAGATTGAGACGAAGACTTTCCGAAGAGGTTGCCTCCAACCTTTGGTAGCCGGTACACCTAACACACATCTACATCAGCTAGCTACCAGGGCCAGGTTCCCCACAACGTACTCATGCTAAGCCAGAGCCCATATAGCCAGTGGTTGTACACTGAAGCTACTGGTAATATTGCCTGTTTGATCTTTTTGAGCCTGGACGGCGCCCACTGCGTTCAGAGGGTAGACACCATGTTGCACCCGGTTCACCACCAAAACAACCATTGGGTGCATTTAACCCCGGCACTGTCCTTAGACAAGGCACAGCCACCGGGATGCAACCCGCCCGTCCAGAAGTGATTTCTATTTATTATAAAGTTGCTACACAAATTATTAAATAGCTCACATGCACTCCATGAATTCCCACAACCCAAACCACGTCTATAAATCATAGCAATAAAGTAACAGCACGTGCTAGGTTAATCTACAAATACAAGTCAAGACATGTGGCTATCCTAACTGGTTTTGCAACAACAGTAAAGTAAACTACCTATCATGCAATAGGGTGATATTCTTAACATAATTCATATAGAAAATTATAGGTATAAGTATGGTCAAAGCATCACTTGCCTTCTTCCTGTTCCTGATGATCACAATCCTCACAAAATGTGGCGGCGCACTCCGGACAATCTATACGAGCAAACATAGCACCAATCAACATATATTCAATACAATTATGCACAATCAGTAATAAACATACAAAGAACAGTAGCAAAACTTTCCTAACAGAAGCTAAACTTAAGGTACTTGTCAAAATAAAACCAACGCAGAAAGAAACGACGCAAACGGGCGCACCGTTAAAAAGATACGGCCACCGGAAGTTCAAATTTGATTCTGCTTGGGATTCAAATTTGAAAACTTCAAACTTCTGTAAAACTTAGTCTACTGGAATCACTCGATTCCGAGCTACGGTTAAAAAGTACTCGCGAAAACGGTACCGGGTGAAATCGGGGTCTATACTGCAAAAAAGGACCGATACGTAAATAAAATAACTTGTAAGAATGCGATCGGGTCCCTGCGCGTCGGTTGACCAGATCTGGCCGGCGTTTGACCGGCCGGCCGGCGGCGCACGGCGAGGGGCGTGGCGGCCCGCAGCGGTGGCGGCGGTGGGACGGCGGCGAGGAGGCGGGGCGGCGCGGCGACGTACCGGCGGCGGCGGACGGACGGCGGCGGCGTCGCGTCGGCGGCGGCGGCGGACGGCGGCGGATCGGGCGGCTTCGCGGGTCGGGCGAAACCCTAAACGCCCGCGGGTCCGCGAGTTTTTTTAACCCGACCCGAATTTTTTTTAATCCGAAATAAAAACGAAATCGGCCAGGCGAAAAAAAAACAGAACAGGCCTTTTAGGCCCAAAATAATTTTAGAAAAATTACGAATAATTATTTTTAATTTCTGTTTTCACCAAACATTTTAAAATAATAAAATTGAATTTTTGGCATTACCAAAATATTAAATAAAAACAAAAACTTTGCAACTTATTTTTAAATATTTTAAATACTTTTCCATATTTTTAAATACTTTTCCGGCAATTTAAAAAAATACCGAAACACTCCGAAAATGATTTTAAAACTTTTCCGGAGCATAAATAAATTTCCAAAATATTTTTAGAAATTATTTATAACCCCAAAGTAAATTTAAAAAGTCTCCCAAAAATATTTTAAAATATTTTCCAACAATTTAAAAATGGGGATAAGTCTTTTTATATCCTCTCCAGCGAACTGCCAAGTGTTGAAAAATGTTTAAAAATATTTTAAAACGCCAGAAAAATGCGGAAACGGCATGAGATGCATATGATGATCTATTAACATCCGAATTTAGAAAATTGGGATGTTACAAACCTACCCCCCCTTAAGATGAATCTCGTCCTCGAGATTCGGGCTGGCTAGCAAAGAGGTGTGGATGGTCTTGCTTCAAATCTTCTTCTCGCTCCCAAGTGGCTTCTTCCTCGGTATGATGATCCCACTGAACCTTGCATAGCCTGATCGTCTTGGTGCAGGTAACTCGTTCTGCAGTCTCCAGAATCTTCACAGGTTTCTCCTCATAAGTCAAGTCACTCTCCAACTGAATTGCCTCAAGTGGTACTGTATCTCTCAAAGGAATATCTGCCATCTCTGCATGACACTTCTTCAGCTGGGATACGTGAAACACATCATGAACCCCTGACAAAGCTTCTGGCAACTCCAACTGATAAGATACCTCTCCTCTGCACTCCAAGATCTTGTAAGGCCCCACAAAACGTGGTGCTAACTTGCCCTTGATTTCAAACCCCTTGATTCCGCGAATTGGTGAAACTCTGAGATATGCACGGTCCCCAACTTCATAGGTTACATCCTTCCGCTTCGCATCTGCATAACTCTTCTGCCTGGACTGTGCTATCTTCAGTCTATCACGAATCAACTTGACTTTCTCTTCAGCATCTCTGATTAGGTCAGGTCCAAACAACTGATGCTCTCCTATCTCATCCCACATCAACGAAGTCCTGCACTTCCTGCCATACAGTAACTCAAATGGTGCCATCTGAAGACTAGCCTGGTAACTTTTGTTGTATGAGAACTCAACATACGGTAAGTTGTCATCCCAACTCGAACCATAATCCAACGCACAAGCTCTTAGCATATCCTCCAAGATCTGATTGACTCTCTCGGTCTGCCCATCTGTCTGAGGATGGAACGCTGTACTGAACTCCAACCTAGTTCCCAAAGTCTCATGCAACTGACGCCAAAACTTCGATGTAAACTGAGTACCTCTATCAGACACTACCTTGCTCGGAACTCCACGCAAACACACGATCCTGGACATATAAATCTTGGCTAGCTTGGCACTGTTGTAAGTTGTCTTCACCGGAATGAAGTGAGCAACCTTGGTCAAACGATCAACAATCACCCAAATAGAATCATATCTTGACCGAGTCCTGGGTAAACCAGTAATAAAGTCCATACCTATCCGATCCCACTTCCAATCTGGTATAGGCAAAGGCTGCAACAATCCTGCTGGCTTCTGATGCTCAGCTTTGACTCGCTGGCAAACATCACATAATGCAATATACTGGGCTATCTCTCGCTTCAGGCTAGGCCACCAAAATCTCTCCCTCAAGTCCAAATACATCTTGGTATTCCTGGGATGAATAGAATAAGGTGAATCATGTGCCTCCTGAAGAATCAACTTCCTGATCTCTGCATCCTGCGGTACACAAATGCGCTTCTCAAACCAAATGGCTCCATGCTCATCCTCACGGAAACCCTCTGCTTTCCCTTTGGTCATATTCACCTTTATCTCATAAATTTCTGCATCACCCTTCTGAGCTTCTCTGATTCTTTCCAATAGATTTGGCTTCACTTCCAATGTTGCCACATATCCCTTAGGAACTATCTCCAACCTGAGATTCTTGAACTGTTCACATAACTCACGTGGCATATCCTCAACATTAGCAACATTGATATGACTCTTACAGCTCAATGCATCAGCAACCACATTCGCCTTACCAGGATGATACTGCACATTCAAATCATAATCCTTAATAAGCTCCAGCCATCTACTCTGCCTGAGGTTCAAATCCTTCTGAGTAAAGATATACTTCAAACTCTTATGATCAGTAAAAACATCACAATGATTACCAACAAGATATTGCCTCCATGTTTTCAATGCATGAACAACTGCAGCTAACTCCAAATCATGTGTAGGATAGTTCTGCTCATGGTTCTTAAGCTAACGTGAAGCATAAGCAAAAACTCTACCCCCTTGCATCAAAACACAACCAAGTCCTCGACGAGATGCATCACAATATACCTGGAAATCCTTATGTATATCTGGCAAACATAAAACAGGTGCAGTTACTAACCGTTTCTTCAACTCCTGAAAGTTGGTTTCACATGCCTCACTCCAAACAAACTTATTCTCTTTCTTCAACAGCTCAGTCATTGGTTTTGCAAGCTTGGAGAAATTCTCAATGAACCTCCTATAATATCCTGCAAGACCCAAGAAACTGCGAATGTCTCCAACTGTCGCGGGTGTCTCCCGTTCTGTAACTATTGAAACCTTGGATGGGTCCACAGCTACTCCTTCTCCTGACACAACATGTCCAAGGAATCCTACCTCCTTCAACCAAAACTCACACTTGCTGAACTTGGCATACAATTTGTGCTCCCTGAGCTTCTCCAATACCAAACGCAGATGTGCCTCATGCTCTTGCTCATTCTTGGAATACACCAATATATCATCAATGAACACCACAACGAATTTATCCAAGAACTCCATAAACACCTTATTCATCATATTCATGAAGTATGCAGGAGCATTAGTCAATCCAAATGACATAATAGTATACTCATACAACCCATACCTTGTAGTAAAAGCAGTCTTCGGAATATCCTTCTCCCGAATCTTCACTTGATGATAACCAGAACGAAGATCAATCTTAGAGAATACACAAGCTCCCTCCAACTGGTCAAATAGATCATTAATCACAGGTAAAGGATACTTGTTCTTGATAGTAACATCATTCAGAGAACGGTAATCAACACACATCCTCTGGGTTCCATCCTTCTTCTCAACAAACAACACTGGAGATCCCCAAGGTGACGAGCTTGGGCGAATGAAACCCTTTTCTTGCAACTCTCTAATATGTTCCTTCAACTCTGCAAGTTCATTAGCGGGCATCCTATACGGTCTCTTAGCAATAGGCCCGGTGTCTGGTATTAAATCAATAAGGAACTCAATCTCCCTATCCGGTGGCATACCTGGCAAATCCTCTGGAAACACATCCGGATAATCCCTCACAACACGCACATCATCCAGGCTACCCCCCTTAAGAGAATTCACCTGAGCGTGCTGATGCTTATACTTGGACACATATCTGATCTTCTGCCCATACGGTGTACGGAGAGTGATAGACCGACTGGCACAATCAATAACCCCTTGGTACTTAGCTAGCCAATCCATGCCCAATATAACATCCAAACCTTGTGACTTCAACACAATCAAATCTGTAGGAAAAACATGCTTCCCTATGGCTAGGTTCAACTGATAGCATCCCAAACTAGCTGACATCTCCGCTCCCGGTGAACTTATGAGCATAGATGACTTAAGAACTACGGTAGGCAACTCATGCTTATCCACAAATACCCTCGATATGAAAGAATGTGATGCACCAGAATAAAAAAGAACAAGTGTGGGTACTGAATTGATAAAGAACTTACCAATCACAGCATCAGTCTCATCAGAAATCTCCTCCACGTTGATATGGTTCACATGCCCCTTGTTGAAAGGATTGGGCTTGACGACTCCATTTCCATTGGACTCTGGGAAGTCTGGTGGCATAGTGTCCCATGTTCTTGCACTTGAAACACTGGATGTGACTCAAGTCCTTTGGTACCTGGCCATTCTGACGGTTGTTTCCATTGCCTCCATTGGCTCCATTGCTTCTCCCATTCCCATTGTTCCTTCCATTGCCATTGCCATTTCCGTTGCCATTGCCATTCTTGTTACCATTGTGGTGGTTGTGGCCATTATGGTTGTGACCATTCCCACCATGATGGTTGTGTCCTCCACTGTGAACATGGCCATTCCCACCATTGTGGTTATGTCCATGGTTATGTCCTCCATTGCCAGCATAAGAATTGCGCGGCTTCTGCTGCGGTCCAGAGTTATACTTGCCACCATTGTTGTTGTTGTACTTCCTCTTGCGGTTCTCAATGGCCTGCTGCTTGCCTTCCAACACAATAGCTTTGTCTATGAGACCCTGGCAGTTAGCAAAGGTGGCCACTGTCAACTGGACTCCCAACTCATCATTCATCCCCTCCAAGAACTTCTCCTGCCTTGCTGAATCATTCCTGACATCATCTGGAGCATATCTTGCAAGCTTGTTGAACACCTCAACATACTCGGCCACTAAACGGCCTCCCTGACGCAAACTGCGGAATTCCTTCTTCTTCAAGCTCATGGCGCCTGCTGAAACATGTGCGGCGCGAAAGGCGGACCGAAACTGCGCCCAAGTAATGGTGTCGATGGGATAAGTCACCGAGTAGTTGTCCCACCATGCTGCGGCAGGACCCTCCAGCAAATGTGAGGCAAACCTCACCCTCTCTGACTCAGTACAGCCAACTGTCTCCATGTTCCGGCCCACTGAACGAAGCCAGTCATCCGCCACTATGGGCTCAGGAGTGCTAGAGAACCTCTGAGGATTCAACCTCAGAAACCTCGCAGGCGTGTCCACAGGTGGTGGTGGTGGCGCATTGTTGTTGTTGTTGCCCATGTTCTGAGTGAGCAACTGGATCAACTGAGCTTGTCCTTGAAGTAATTGTTGCATGTAAGCTGACACTCCATTGTTGTTGTTCTCATTCCCTGTGGGATCACGTCTCGGCAACATCTGTTGGGCAAGAATAGATAAGTTGTAGACAGAAAGTAGCTAGGGAAATATATCCTACCCCATATGCTTATGATGATCATGGCAAGCATTATATATACAATACATATATCACCAATCAACTTCACCAAACAATATCACCATAGCATCAAACATATAACAATCATCAACCAATGCACTCATACGAAAAACCATCACATATCACACCATATAGTTTAAAATATATTGTATAACTGATATAAAATCCTCAAAATAACCACGGGTAATATAAAATCCTCAACAAAACCACGAATAATATAAGAGTATATCAAGCAACCTAGTATTGCCATACCGAATAAGTCAACATGGTCAAATACGCTAACACGATAACGATAGTAAACTAATTGCCGGTGAAGTAATTCTGAATGCTGTCTTTGCTAAACAGCATGTGGTATTCGCGCCCGCTAATGCGGTTGCGCCTTTTGGGACTCGGCTCATCTTATTCTGCCGAGGTCTCTACTTCCGGTTCCTCTTCTTGTTCTTCAATTCCATTTGTCTTCATCTTCTCCTTCAGCCTCTTTATCTCTGCTTGCATCTCCACTCTCTCCTTCTTCAGCTTGTTGTTGTCCCTCTTGAGCCTGGTGTTCTTTTGCTGCAACTCAGTGATGGTGTAGAGGTATGACTGAGTGTCCTTCTCCAGGCAGTGGATGTGCTTCTCCAGGCTCTGGATGATGTAGCTAGTTGTACCTGGACAAATGGCCCCAGGCACATACTTGAACTTCTTTGGCCATATGTTCCCCGATGGAAGGATCTTGGTCATCTCCGCGTACACCGTACCCTTTAGCTGGGCGGCATACGTCTCAACGATGCGTCCAAGAGCTATGTGAGCGGCTATGCGCACACACTGTTCCTTCTCTTGGGCATGCACCTCGAATGACTCTGTGATCACCCTTTCCTCCTTCGTCATGCTTCCTAGGATAAAAGTCTCCACTTGCCAGTAGTCATCAGCTCCCCTTCTCTCCACTATATCCGGCTGAAAGACTGGCGCGTAGATGTTCAGGTAGTGGCAAATCCCCCTGAGCTCAGGTCCAAATGCCATAGCGCGATATGACAAAGTGGTCATCTATAATCAAAGAGAGGAAAGGCAAGATTAGAACAGGTATGAATACGAGATAGAGAAGGTAAGTAAGTACAAGACTGTGTGATGTAAAGTAATATTTTCATTCCTATGGCTTTTCTAATCCATTTTCTAGGGTCACGTCCTACAGTCAACACACTGCTCTGGTACCATCTGTAACGACCCAATTCACATAGAATTGAAGTCTCTGTGCTCAAGTGCCAGTCCCTGGATCGAACTCGCTGGCACACACAGTATCATAGATGTATATCAAAGTACAAGTGCATCATTATTACAACGTATGATCCAGAATAAAATAAATAACAAGTTGCATAGCTCAAGGCTAGCTTATTCAATATAAATATCGCGGAAGCAAAAGCAAGTAACGTGGAGTCCCATCAACAGCCACAAGCGAACATGCTGAGTGTAGACCCGCAACCCTAAACGCACCTTACTGGTCGTCTGAAAAACCTGCAACACCGAAGGTTACAGCCCGACAACGGGTCAGTACATCTGATTTGTACGGCAAGTGACACGGAAAAGTTTATATAAAGGACCTACAACTACATGCAAGGTGAGTCAAAGGAAAGGCTTATGGTTTTGTTTTGCAGAAAGCCAATTTTCTCCTGAACTAAACTAGTCAAAATTTTAAGTTGAATTCTACCTGAAACACACAACAACCCATGCTAATCTTTCCCACCAAATTATTATTAAGTGTTCATCTGTCAAGATCATTCATCAACAGTACTGACTAGTTGCTCAAAGTTCGTCCGTAACCGTGGACACGGCTAATCATGATCAGTTTATACGCTCTGCAGAGGTTGTACACGATCCCCACTGGACTCAACCTGAAGATTGAGACGAAGACTTTCCGAAGAGGTTGCCTCCACCCTTTGGTAGTCGGTACACCTAACACACATCTACATCAGCTAGCTACCAGGGCCAGGTTCCCCACAACGTACTCATGCTAAGCCAGAGCCCATATAGCCAGTGGTTGTACACGGAAGCTACTGATAATATTACCTGTTTGATCTTTTTGAGCCTGGACGGCGCGCACTGCGTTCAGAGGGTAGAACCATGTCGCACTCGGTTCACCACCAAAACAACCATTGGGTGCATTTAACCCCAGCACAGTCCTTAGACAAGGCACAGCCACCGGGATGCAACCCGCCCGTCCAGAAGTGATTTCTATTTATTATAAAGTTGCTACACAAATTATTAAATAGCTGATGTGCGAGATGATGATAGTGGTTTCTCGCCCTTTGTTGGTAAACCCCAAGTGGAAGGCGTGATGTAGCACAGCAGCAAATTTCCCTCGGTGAAGATACCAAGGTTTGTCTCCAGTAGGACTCCGGAGATGATAAGTAGGTGTCAGCGGCGCAACTGACGCGGACCTGCACACAGACACGATAACTTTGTTCCCAACGAAGTTCAGAGAGGTTGTCAATCTCTCTGGTCTTGTTGTTCACAAAGGATAAAAACACAAGGGATAATGATAGCAAGTAAAAGTAAAAGTAAAAGTAAATAAGCGTGTAAACAGTGATGAGGATATGGACCGGGATACGTGATGTTCAATAGTGATGTCTCTCTCCCAAAAGACGATAAAATTGCTATGCAAGGTAAACAAATTACAGAAAGGCAATTGACAGGATTATGAACGCACCGCAATGCTAATTATGCTACAAAAGAAAGGATGAGGCTCAAAAGCATAGGCAGCACGCCAAAATAAGTAGACCGAAATCCAACTGCATCTACTACTAATCATCCATCTTGAGATATCTATCCAGAACATCTCGCTGGTATTAAGTTGCGAGCCCCACCCAAAGTGTAAACCCAAAGCAACAGACAACTGCATTAAAAGAACTTTGCGTAAAGTAAACAATCCTTGTAACCGCGGTTACAAGCACAGTTGTTTCCCCCTTGTGGCAACAGCACATCCCCTAGACTCATGTTTCTGTCACTCAAGCATGTCATCGGGGGGGGGGGGCATGCACCCACAATCTAGCACAACGTTCCCTCTTGGAGTCACTACCTACTACTTGGCCAAAGTTATAAACAACAACGGAGAACATGCAAGAATTACTTAGGAACAAAAATATAAGAGATAAAAACCAAATATATTACTCAATCACAATCTGAACATAATCTCATAATCCATCAGATCCTATCAAACTCAACATAGCAATAGAAGAAATATTACAAAGGTGCCTCGATCATGTAGGGCAGCTCACGAGGTCTAAACAATGAAGATCAAAGAGGGGAGGAGAACATCACATAGCTACTGATCACGGACCCATGGTCCAAGGAAAACTACTCACGAGACATCCGGGGAGCATCCATGGTGGAGAGGAGACTCCCGGAGGTCAATCCTCCCTCCGGCGGGGTGCCAGGAAGAGGTCTTCTGGTGCTCCTGATCTCAGAAGCGCGGCGGCGGCGGAACAGAGGCGAGTTTGTGAAATAGGGTTCTCTCCTCGGAGTTTCCCCGTGACGAAGAATAAATAGGAGAAGGGGAGCAGCCAGAGGTGGACCAGGGGCCCCAGGCGCCCCCCTGGCGCGGCCAGGGGTGGGGCCGCGCCGGGTGGCCGTCTGGGGCCCCCTGGCTCCCCTCTGGCCCCTCCCGGGCTCTTCGCGAAGCTTCCTCCACGCTGATTTTTTATCTGAATTTTTCCGAATTTTTCTGGCACTTTTTATATGGGGGAAAACTGAAATAGAAAAACAGCAGAAAACAGGAACTGGCACTGGGGTGCACTGAGTTAATAGGTTAGTCCAAATATGATCAAAAGTGTATGAAAGTGTATCTAGATCATAGCAATATCACACAAAACATGCATGGAACGAGAAGAAATTATAGATACGTTTTGGACGTATCAACATCCCCAAGCTTAATTCCTGCTCGTCCTCGAGTAGGTAAATGATAACAGCATAATTTCTGTGGTGACATTCTAGCAACCATAAAAGAACTTTGAAAAGTAAAGCAATCAAGGTTAGAGATTCAATTCAAGTCATAACATGCAAGAGTCTATATTAGCATTGAAACAAGTAACAAAAGAACATTAGGTGCAAGAGCTCTCGCTGTCCGTGACTCGAATGTCTCCAAATGGTGTTTGCGTGCAAGAAAGGGGATAGGGAATACGAGAAAAAAGTATTTTTGTGTTGAGAACTCAATCTACTAAAGTTTCACACTTGGTATTCTTTGGGATCTTATCTTGACTCGTCCCCAGACCACTAGACAGGTACAAGTCAATTTGATCCACTCCTTTTCGATATTTTGAGCACTCATGCAATGGATGAGCGTAAGCATGAGAGTTGACACTTAGGATGGCAAAGAGAGAAATATGGTGGAGGAGGAAGACAAAAAGGATGAGAAAGGCTCACATCAATGAGGACAATCATAGGCAAGAGATGGCAAATGATAGATATGATGTGAGGAGTAGGGATTGCCATGCAACGGATGCACATACGAGCTAAGAAGCTCTCCAATGGAACTAGTGGGGGTGCATCTAACTTGCTTGCTCATGAAGACCTAGAGCTCGTTTGAGGAGGCTCATCCTTGGAATATGCAAGCCAAGTTCTATAGTGTGAGGGTCCCCATGTAGCTATATGCATAATGATCATCTCTATGGAGTACAAGGATATAAAGGGAGTACTAGTGTGGATCTCTCAAAAGGATAGTAGTGTTGCCCCTTTCTCTCTT
The DNA here is from genome assembly GCA_950022295.1 of Bromus sterilis. NCBI lineage: Eukaryota > Viridiplantae > Streptophyta > Magnoliopsida > Poales > Poaceae > Bromus > Bromus sterilis. Next base: position 334,888,221 of record OX465596.1, on the reverse strand, counting down.
TTTATTTCTTTTTCTCCTTTTTTGCATTTTTTTGTGGCCTCAATGGCTCTTTCTATTTAACAATCATTTGTCCTCTTTGGGATCTTTTAATGTGTTCACTTTGGGAGCTTTTCCTCACTTAAGGGCAACGCTCTATTTTACAAGAAGGCAAAGGAGATCTTTCACACTTTACAAGGTATTCAAAACATAAAGAAGATGTAACTAACATGATGTATGCAATGTATGTCGCTGCCAGTGTAGCAGGAACTTGTATGACATGAAGATCAAGTCATGAAGAGGTGGATGTTGCATGGCAATATAACTCGGAAAGGCTATGGAAATGCCTTGATAGGTAGGTATGGTGGCTGTTTTGAGGAAAGATATAAGGAGGTTTATGATGACAGAGCGTATCATGCCAAGGGTTTGGATGTACCGGCGAAGGTGGACACCAACTCTCGGAGTGAGAAGAAGGCAATGCACGGCACGGGAGAGGCTAGCAAAATATGGGAAGGTGGAAGTGTCAACTTTCAATACTTGCATTAGTCTGAAGAACTCATGCACTTATTATCGGTAACTCTCAATATAATAAGGAGGTTCACAAAGAGACAAGTACCCCGAGGAGGAGTGTATGGGGGTTTGGTTATCCTTGCGCATCCTCGACTCATGGTACGTGAGTGTTCTCTGATATTCGACTCCTCAGAAGAATAGTGATCCATCTAGTAGCTAGAGTTCTCAACTAGTTTTGTAGGTTTTGAAAATAAACACGGATTGCCCAAAATACGACACCTATCACTAATATGCTAGAGCTCTTGACACCAAAAGTTCAAACATTACTCACAACAATACCTCAAAACTATTGCAAGCTACTACTAGAATTAAATAGCAACCTCAATTACCTACTTCCAAGACAAAACACAACTCAGTGCAACAACCAACTCTCTTAACAAGATAAACATGAAAACTAAAAAGAGTTGCAGCAACAAACTAAAAAAAATCCAAGGCTCTTGCTAAAGACAAACTAAGACTAAAACTAAACATGGCAGTAGCTATGAAAAGATAAAGAACACACAACAGCAAAAAGATAAGCAGGAAAAATCCTATGATGTGTTCTAAATTTTGAAAGTGAAGCGTGTTTCTCTCCCACACAAAGTAAGACGGGATCTAACTTGTTATGAACAGCAAGCAAAGCTAAAGAAAACTAAAAACAAAACCTAAGAGCGAGACGCTCCAAGCATAGCACATAACACATGAAGTGATAAAAATATAGTGAGACGAAGGACGAACTGATGATTGTCGATGGAGAAGGGGATGCACGGGGGCATCCCCAAGCTTAGACGCTTGAGTCTCCTTGAATATTTGTTGGGTTGCATGGGGGCATCCCCAAACTTGAGCGCTTGACACTCCTGGATCTTCTTTCATCATCTTCCATCGCACACTTGAAAACTCCCTTCATACATAACTCATCATAAGCTGATTAGAGAGGTTAGTACCCTTAATAAATAATTTTCTCCACTGGATATAAAAATATTCTTGAAGAGCTACTGTTTCTCAAGAGTGTCAAAAAGGTTTTGCAAAGAAAAAGCAAGCTTAAGGTTTGCAAAAGTTAGGAGAGATAAAACGTGGCAGAATCTGTGAAAAACAGAACAGCAGATAGTAAAGAATTTTTTAGGGGCAATTCTGCAACTCAAATCAAAAAACTCAGAACATACAGAAGTTTCGCAATTGTATAAAGCATACTGTGCAAAACTTTCAGCTCAAAAAGATGAACTGGGATTTTTCTGGAATTTTTCTGGTCACGAGGATAGAATCTGTTTTCTGGACAGCATGTCACAACTTTTACTTCCCTTGCCGTAAGAGGCTATAACTTGGCACAAAACTGAAAAATAAAGATACAATGATGTTGCTACAGAAGTAACAATCATCAAGACACAACAAAAGCAAAAAGAAAAACCTAAATTCTTTGCGGGCTGCCTCCCGAAAGCGCTTTCTTTTATGCCTTTTAGCTAGGCATGATGTAAAAAGAAGAATCAAGTTTTATCAAGAGAAAGAAAATAACTAGCCCGTGTAACGGACTCAAAAGGTAACTTGATTTTATTTCTAGGGAAGTGTTCCATACCCTTTTTGAATGGGAACTGGAATTTTATATTCCCCTCTTTCATGTCAATAACCGCACCAACGGTGCGAAGAAAAGGACGTCCCAAAATAATTGGACATAAAGGTTCACACTCTATATCCATAACAATAAAATCAACGGGAACATAATTGTCATTGACAATGATAAGAACATCGTCGATCTTCCCCAAAGGTTTCTTTACGGAAGAATCAACAAGACGAACACCAAAAGAACAAGGCTCAAAGGGCTTCAATTCAAACATATCAAATATTCTTTTGGGCATAACAGAGGTACTAGCTCCAACATCACATAAAGCATAGCAAGAGAAGTTATTTAATTTAACTTTGATCATAGGGTCCCAACCATCATCTAGCTTCCTAGGTATGGAGGCTTCTACTCTAAGCTTCTCCTCCCTAGCTTTGATGAGAGCATTTGTGATATTCTCCGTGAAGGCAAGATTAAGTGTACTAGTGTGGGGGTCTCTAGACATTTTGTGTAGCAAGCTAATAACTTCTGAGGGGGTACAACTATCAAAATCAATATCACTACTATCAAAGGTGGTAGTAGTGTCATCTACGCTTACTTGTTTGAAACCCTCTATGTTCATAGGAGTTTCTTTATCTACGGTTGAGGTATTAGCATCACCATTAATAGGTCCAACGGTTCTAGGAGTGCATTGGGTGCTAATAGTTTGGGTGTCCTCAACAATTTGGATAGTGGCAACTGTGTGGTGTGTAGGAAGGCTCTTAATTCTGTCCTCTTCCTCTTTTTCTCTAGCCCATATTTCTTTGAGTTTAGCCATCATCCTAATATTTTCATTAATTTGTAACTGGATAGCATTAATAGGAGTGGCCTTGTTTTCCTCAAGGGGAGAGGTTCTAATTTTAAGCATCTCAATATCCAGGGCTAAGCTTTCTACCTTCAAAGAGAGATTATCTATTTTAGCGAATTTCTCTTCTACATTTTTTTGAAGGCTTTTTGGGTAGTGATAAAGTCTCTAAGCATGCTTTCTAATTCAGAAGAGGGGTTCTTGTTGCTAGGATAGGTATTGTTGTTCCCATAGTTGGATGGAAACGGTCTAGGATTGCTAGCAAAATTTCCCCTATAGGCATTATTGTTGAAGTTGTTTCTAGCAATAAAGTTCACATCTACTTGTTCTTGGCAACCAAAGAATTTAAAGGAACATCATGAGGATCAATAGAGGGTTGCTTGGTAAGTAGAGACATAATTAAGTCAACTTTTTCATTGAGGGAGGTAATTTGCTCGACAGAGTTTACCTTCCTACCTGTTGGAGCGCGTTCGGTGTGCCATCGGGAATAGTTGGTCATCATTTCATCGAGAAGCTTCGTGGCAGCACCGAGTGTAGTTGACATAAAGGTTCCTCTTGCGGCCGAATCTAACAGGTTCCTTGAGGTAAAGTTCAAGCCTGCATAAAAAGTCTGGATAACCATCCAGGTAGTCAAACCATGTGTAGGGCATTTCTTAACAAGAGATTTCATTCGTTCCCAAGCTTGGGCAACGTGTTCATTATCCAATTGCTTAAAATTCATAATGTTACTCCTCAATTGGATAATCTTAGCAGGAGGGTAGTACTTCCCTATAAAAGCATCTTTGCACTTATCCCAAGAATCTATGCTATTCCTAGGCAAAGATTGAAACCAGATTTTAGCATCTCCCCTTAAAGAGAAAGGAAAGAGCTTGATCTTAACAACATCACCTTCTACTTCTTTATACTTTTGCATATCACATAATTCAACAAAATTATTCAAGTGTAAAGCAGCAGTATCTCCAGCACCAGAGAATTGATCTCTCATAACAAGGTTTAGCAAAGCAGGTTTAATTTCATAAGAGGTAGCTGAAGTGGCAGGTGTGGCAATGGGGGTGCAGATAAAGTCTTGGTTGTTGTGACTAGTGAATTCACACAACTTGGTGTTTTCAGTGGAACCCATAGTAGCAGCAAGTGTGCCAGATTTTTTTTTGTAAATTTTGATAAAAGACACAAAGATAAAAACTGAAAGATAAACTAACAAGACTAAAAAACAAAGGTAAAGGGTAGTGTGCAACTCCCCTATCTTAGCACTCGGAGTCCCCGGCAACGGCGCCAGAAATTTGGCTTGATGTGCGAGATGATGATAGTGATTTCTCGCCCTTCGTTGGTAAACCCCAAGTGGAAGGCGTGATGTAGCACAGCAACAAATTTCCCTCGGTGAAGATACCAAGGTTTGTCTCCAGTAGGACTCCGGAGATGATAAGTAGGTGTCAGCGGCGCAACTGACGCGGACCTGCACACAGACACGATAACTTTGTTCCCAACGAAGTTCAGAGAGTTTGTCAATCTCTCCGGTCCTGTTGTTCACAAAGGATAAAAACACAAGGGATAATGATAGCAAGTAAAAGTACAAGTAAAAGTAAATAAGCGTGTAAACAGTGATGAGGATATGGACCGGGATACGTGATGTTCACTAGTGATGTCTCTCTCCCAAAAGACGATAAAATTGCTATGCAAGGTAAACAAATTACAGAAAGGCAATTGACAGGATTATGAACGCACCGCAATGCTAATTATGCTACAAAAGAAAGGACGAGGCTCAAAAGCACAAGCAGTACGCCAAAATAAGTAGACCGAAATCCAACTGCATCTACTACTAATCATCCACCTTGAGATATCTATCCAGAACATCTCGCTGGTATTAAGTTGCGAGCCCCACCCAAAGTGTAAACCCAAAGCAACAGACAACTGCATTAAAAGAACTTTGCATAAAGTAAACAATCCTTGTAACCGCGGTTACAAGCACAGTTGTTTTCCCCCTTGTGGCAACTGCACATCCCCTAGACTCATGTTTCTGTCACTCAAGCATGTCATCGGGGGGGCATGAACCCACAATCTAGCACAACGTTCCCTCTTGGAGTCACTACCTACTACTTGGCCAAAGCAATAAACAGCAACGAAGATCATGCAAGAATTACTTAGGAACAAAAATATAAGAGATAAAAACCAAATATATTACTCAATCACAATCTGAACATAATCTCATGATCCATCAGATCCTATCAAACTCAACATAGCAATAGCAGAAATATTACAAAGGTGCCTCGATCATGTAGGGCAGCTCACGATGTCTAAACAATGAAGATCAAAGAGGGGAGGAGAACATCACATAGCTACTGATCACGGACCCATGGTCCAAGGAAAACTACTCACGAGACATCCGGGAAGCATCCATGGTGGAGAGGAGACTCCCGGAGGTCAATCCTCCCTCCGGCAGGGTGCCGGGAAGAGGTCTTCTGGTGCTCCCGATCTCGGAAGCGAGGCGGCGGCGGAACAGATGCGAGTTTGCGAAATAGGGTTCTCTCCTCGGAGTTTCCCTGTGACGGAGAATAAATAGGAGAAGGGGGGCAGCCAGAGGTGGACCAGGGGCCCCAGGCGCCCCCCTGGCGCGGCCAGGGGTGGGGCCGCGCCGGGTGGCCGCCTGGGCCCCCCTGGCTCCCCTCTGGCCCCTCCCGGGCTCTTCTCGAAGCTTCCTGTACGCTGATTTTTCCTGTATTTTTCCCGGAATTTTTCTGGCACCTTTTATATGGGGGAAAACTGAAATAGAAAAACAGCAGAAAACAGGAACTGGCACTGGGGTGCACTGAGTTAATAGGTTAGTCCAAATATGATCAAAAGTGTATGAAAGTGTATCTAGATCATAGCAATATCACACAAAACATGCATGGAACGAGCAGAAATTATCGATGCGTTTTGGACGTATCAATAGCTCACATGCACTCCATGAATTCTCACAACCCAAACCACGTCTATAAAGCATAGCAATAAAGTAACAACACGTGCTAGGTTGATCTACAAATACAAGTCAAGACATGTGGCTATCCTAACTGGTTTTGCAGCAACAGTAAAGTAAACTACATATCATGCAATAGGGTGATATTCTTAACATAATGCATATAGAAAATTATAGGTATGAGTATGGTCAAAGCATCACTTGCCTTCTTCCTGTTCCTGACGATCACAATCCTCACAAAACGAGGCGGCGCACTCCGGACAATCTATACGAGCAAACATAGCACCAATCAACATATATTCAATACAATTATGCACAAATAGTAATAAACATACAAAGAACAGTAGAAAAACTTGCCTAACAGAAGCTAAACTTAAGGTACTTGTCAAAATAAAACCAACGCAAAAAGAAACGGCGCAAACGGGCGCACCGTTAAAAAGATACGGCCACCGGAAGTTCAAATTTGATTCCGCTTGGGATTCAAATTTGAAAACTTCAAACTTCTGTAAAACTTAGTCTACTGTCTAGAATTTTTCTTCACGGTCGCAACGCAAATAAAATACTCGTGAAAACGGTACCGGGTGAAATCGGGGTCTATACTGTAAAAAGGACCGATACATAAATAAAATAACTTGTAAGAACGCGATTGGGTCCCTGCGCGTCGGTTAACCGGCCTGCCGGCGGCGGCGGCTGCAGCCAGCGGCGGCGCGCCCGGCGCGGCGGCCATGGCCGGCGGCGCACGACGAGGGGCGCGGCGGCCCGCGACGGTGGCGGCGGTGGGACGGCGGCGAGGAGGCGGCGCGACGCGGCGACGTACCAGCGGCGACGGACGGCGGCGGCGGCGGATCGGGCGGCTTCGCGGGTCGGGAGAAACCCTAAACGCCCGCGGTCCGCGGGTTTTTATAACCCGACCCGATTTTTTTTAATCCGAAATAAAAACGAAATCGGCCAGGCGAAAAAAAAAGAACAGACCCATTAGGCCCAAAATAATTTTAGAAAAATTACAGATAATTATTTTTAATTTCCGTTTTCACCAAACATTTTAAAATAATAAAATTGAATTTTTGGCATTACCAAAATATTAAATAAAAATAAAAACTTTGCAACTTTTTTTTAAATATTTTTAAATACTTTTCCATATTTTTAAATACTTTTCCGGCAATTTAAAAAAATACTGAAACACTCCGAAAATGATTTTAAATTTTTTCCGGAGCATAAATAAATTCCGAAAATATTTTTAGAAATTATTTATAACCCCAGAGTAAATTTAAAAAGTCTCCCAAAAATATTTTAAACTATTTTCCAACAATTTAAAAATGGGGATAAGTCCTTTTATATCCTCTCCAGCGAACTGGCAAGTGGTGAAAAATGTTTAAAAATATTTTAAAACTCCAGAAAAATGCGGAAACAACATGAAATGCATATGATGATCTATTAACATCCGAATTTAGAAAATTGGGATGTTACAATACCTATATAATCCCACCTCATGTTTTGTAAAGTATCACGAAGAAAAGGGATTGACATGTCAACCAGAGGTTCACTCGAATTCATATTCGTGTAGGTGCGGGAATCATTATGGGTGTCCATGGCTCCGCTATTGGTTATTGATCCAATGAAAGTCAGTTTCCGGTTCATCCTCGCATTCTACCGAGCCTATGGGGTCACACACTTAAGGGTGGTAGATTTGTTGAGTACTAGAGTGATAGGAGCACGGGTATAACACACTGAAGAAGTTTCGGAGTGATTGAGATTTAATCGGAGAGAAAACCAGAATCGTTTCGTGGCACCGATAAAGTACCGGGAAGAGTATCGAGAAAATCGGAGGGCCCGAAACGCTCCAGGATGGTCTAAATATGTTTCATATTTATTTATTTTGAATTTCCAAAATGTTTTGTAATTAATAAAATAGATTTAATATCAATGGGCCCCTCTCACTTGGAAGGCCCAAGTGGGGACGGAGCACTTGGACCAAGAGGCCCATGTGGGGGAGGCGCCTAGGAGAAAGCTTCCTAGGAAGCTTCCCCCTTCTGGCCGGCCCTAGAGAGGAGGGAAACCCTAGGGCTGCCCTTCCTCCAATATGACCTCCCTCCTCCCCCTCTATAAATAGATGAGGAGGGACACCCCCCCCAACATGTGAACTTGACAAGATAGTCTTGCCCCTGGGCTGACCCTCTCTCCTCTCCATTAGATCTAATCTCCACCTTACCCCGAAGGGCTGCTCCTCCCTCCTCTCTACTCTGGCGGCGCCGAGTTCTGGACGGCGGAGCCTTGCAGGATCTACTACACCGTACGTCTGGATCAACCATAGAGAGATCGTACGTTCGATCTTCGTTCGAGGGACTTCCGCATCTTCTGCGTAGTAGATCTGTTCGTGGAACGTCACACACATAAGATCTTTTCGAGGGGTTGCGCTAGTTCAAACTTCCCCAACTCTCCATCAACATCTTCCGCTGCGAGAGAACTACAGTTGAACGGTTGTTAAGGTAACAAGATCGCTATCCTTGTATGCATCTAGCTAGATCCTTTCTTGGGACTTGGTTTCGTAGTGCCGTTTTTACTCCGAATCCCATCAGATAGTATTTAATAGTAAAGAAGAGTTCGTACGTCGTTTAGTATCCCTCTCCATAATACCCTGTCGGTATGAAAAGTTCTTAATGTTAGTTGAGTCCTTGGCTCCCCAATTGATTGACCCGCAATACTACCTACTTCTCCCAATTCGACCAGATCACTATGAGTAGGACTCCGGCCATAGCATAATTGGCAGATCCATGAAGTGCTTCGGTAGTAAAGGGGGTTCTAATATATATTGGTTGTGCTCGAAAGGCAGTTATGAATCGATTGACATCCAATTGCAGTATCTTGATTTTCTAAGATAATGCATCATGAATCGATATATATATTGTCTGCTAATACACTACTAATCAGTGTTTGAACAAAGAGTTTTTCCTCATCCCATTTCGAGGACTTACAAAAGTACCTCGGATAGTACCACAATCTCTTCTACGCACAATAATATGTTGAACTACTTAAAAAAATTCTATGTGTAAGATATCAAACATCTACTGTTCGTATAGCAGTATCTACAACCCCTTTGCGCTCTCCATAGCAGGAAATTAATGTACGAATCCTTGTGTCTATATACATAGATTCTGTTCATGGATTAGCGAAAAATGTGCAAAAGCTCTATTTTCCTCTGCCATTCTATGAGTCGCTTCCTTTTTGCGTAAGCCCCATTAATCGAAAGATATTGTCACAATTCTTTATTTTTCTTTTGCCAACAACAACCACATACAATTTAGTAAATATTGATTCAATTACATCTTCTTTATTTCTTAGGATGCACTAACATGTCTACCGAGCAAATCCACTAACATAAAAAAGAAATCATTCATCAATCAAAAATTGTTTCCTTTTATCGACCATAAGCTACTCAATTTGAACGTGCTAATTCAATCATATTTCTTTTCTTTCTTAGGATGCACTCACACCGTCTTACTAGCAGATTTACTTTCATCAAACATGGTCTCTAGCAACCCTAGACGATATACTACCCCACTTGATAAATCAATATATCTGCATCTACACTATTTTTAAGAAGATATATGTTAGACATGATTGATGTTAAACCATTAGAATATGTATATCTTTATTACAACGCACAACCATTAGCTAATACAATAAACAATTCTTTATTAAAGGTAGTTGTTTGCGATGTGTGAGTGTGTGATCGAGATCGTCGTCCTATTACAAAGGATCATATATAGGGCCTTATATATACCAAAATAAAACATCCATAAAGACGAAGCGCCAAAGAGCTAAACTACGGAAACCCCTCCAGACATTCAAAAAAAGGGCGATGTTACACGTCCGCCGGTCGGTTTATACAAAATTTCCGCCGCCTTTCGAGCTGTCCCATGAATGTTACTAGAATCGTCTGATCACTAGCCTTGAACACACCATTTTGTTCGCAGCATTGCAACAGAACGTCCGTTGCAAAAACCGATTTTTTTTCTATGCTAAATCACCGTTGTAATGCAACTATCGCTTGGCAACAGGGGGTTTGTTATGCTCGAATCACTATAACATGACCTTTTTTGCAAAACCTTTTTCTTTTTCTTTTTTCTTGCACCAAAAATCGACGTCTTCTTTTTCCCGACCACTCGCAAGACGAAATTGCAAGCTCTTTGCAACACATCGTCTGTTGCAAAGACCCATTTGCAACAGTGGGTCAGTTGCAAAGGATGATCCATCAAATCATCAATCATAAGTGCCTTCTAGCAACAAGCTTCTTCCTCATAGTAGCACCTGAGATGATGAAGGAAGAGGATGTGAAGAGGTGTCTGCCTTGCAGCACAACTAATCCATCATCTCTGAGAGAAAGAGAGAGGGGGGGGGGTAGTCATGGCTGGCTCATGTGGGGGAAGAAAGGATAAGTGGTGAAGAGACACAAGCGAGGAGATAAGGGAGGGGTTAGCCTGGTTGTTAGGGATAGCGGATGTTGTTTTATATGTGTTAATTAGTCGTTACGGGAACACACATCGACAAATTTCAAAGAACACACGTCGCGCGAGCGACCTGATCGACGAGCGATGAAAATCATCAAGTGAGGGGAATCTTTTTCCAAAAAAGGGGAAATGATCTCCCTCAATCGATGGATCGTGTACGAAACACTGACCGCCTTCTCGATCTTGGATGAATTTTAATCGAGCAACTCCGCGAGACATCAAAAAACGTTTCAGTTTGCTTTGCAGCTGAGCTTTTGTTGCATTGGCTTGAACGCAATAAGAATTTTGTTGCAAAGTCCCCCGGTCTACTGATTAGATTAAAAAAAATCAAACTATAAAAAATGCTTTAAAAATTTAATAAAAATCTTGTTGTAATGGTCAAAACATAAGAGAGCATCTGTTGCAAAGCTCTTGATATCGTACGGGTGACAATTTGGTGTAAAATCCCTCGTTGAGGGTTACAACCGAGAAGCTGTTGCAATGCATGAACGTGCAAAGCTTAAAAGCGAATGATCCGATGACTCCAACGATCTTGATTGGCTCCTTTGGTTTGCAGGATTCTAATATCACAGGAATAGGAAAAACAAAGGAATAGGATAGGAATGCACATACAAAACAGAGGATTGGTAAACGTAGGAATTCTATCAACTTTACTATTTGGTTCGAAGGAATGAAAAAACGTAGGAATTCTAATAAACATAGTCAAATAAAAGTTAAATCACATAAAAAATGTATAGTTAGAATGTTATTATGCCACTAAGCATCTTAACATCGTTTTTCGTGCATAGGAATTTGAAAAAGAGGTCCTAGTGAATGCTAAAATTCCTGCATTTTTCCTTTAAAACTGAGATCAAAGGAAACTTTCCTTTAGTTTTCTTTTACCCAATCCCTTTGAACCAAAGACTTGAATAATATCACCATAGAAAAATTTCCTATTCCTATATCTTTCCTCCATATTTCCTTTGAACCAAAGGAGCCATGAACTGTTGTGCAGGGGCGGATGACTCCAACGATCTTGATCGAACTGTTGTGCAGGGGCGGATTATTCCCTTCGAGACAACCACTGCACCTGGAACCGAGTCCGACCGAGCGGCTAATTTTTATGCGGAGGTGGCGTTGTGCCAACTCCCAAGCGACCGTCCGATCAATAGCTTAGACACGTGGCGGTAATCCACATCGTGCAGGGAGTTTGTTCAGAGAGGGGACGCACAAACTTTCCCTTTCCTTATATATCCGGGTGTCCCATTCCCAAATCCCCAACCCCCGCCGTCTCCCGTCCTCCGCCCCGCCTTCTTTATTTAGCTTCGTCCCCTTCCATTCCATCTCCCCCCTCTCAAAAGGAAGCGTAGGCGGAGAGGGAGGCCGATAAGAGAGTGAGGGGAAGGGGGCGGAGGCGAGAGGGTTCCGTATCTTCGGGGCGAGCTGCTCCGGAAGGTGAGCTCCCATCTGCCCGTGCTCCTCTCGTTGGATTCCGTCGCGTTCCGTTCGATCTGCTGTGGGGTTTTGAGGGTTTTTGTGGCTCGTACATGCGGGTTTTCTTTTGGGTTCGGGGTGTGTGTGTGGGGGGGATTGGTTCCGCGTAATGCCGGGGTTTCTGCGTTTCGTGCTACTCCGATTCTAGGTCGTTGGGTTCGATTACTGCGGGCGGTGCTCGCGCTCGTCTCGCTCGCTCGGTTCCACGGACGCGTGTTTGGTGCGATTTGGTAGGGGTTTTTGATTCCGTGCAATGCGGGTGTTTGGGGCTTTGGATTCGAGGTCGGTTGTTTGGAGGCGTTCGTCTGATCGATCTCCGAGCCCGGTGCTGCTGCTAATCTCGCTCGCTCGGTTCCACGGCGCGTGTTTTGCTTCGATTCGGGGAGCGTTTTGGGGGGATTTGGGTCCTGCCTAATGTGATTGGTCAGGGGTAGGGGTTCCGGGTTGTTTGGTTCGAGATTGTTGTGTGATGCTTGCAGACGCTGCCCCTGCCCTGTGATTTGGTTGGGTTTTCAATGCGCTCCATCATGTTGGGCTTTCAGTGTGATACTTGCAGACGTTGCGTTTGTATATTTTGGGGACTATATGTTACCGCGTGCGTCCGTTTTTTGGCACGGAGGTAGAAGCATTTCTCTGCGCGGCTCTTTTCTTCATGGCCGGTTAGGTGTTTGGTTCTTATTTCGTGATCAAACTGCTTTTCTCGGGAGGTTTGGGTGCAATAATCTCATGCTCTACTGGTGCACGCGAGTTTAGATTAGTTTGGGCGTATTGCGTGGCAAATAAATCTCCGTTTGCACCCTTGCTACCTACTTCTGCGCCGGCAGGAACATTGGCCTGGAAGTGGAATTGGTACTGGTTCATAATCTGTTTGTGCGGTTTGCGTTTGGCTTTGTTTCCCTTGGCCTCCTGTTTTGGTGGACTCATGGCTGTATTGTTTGGCAAATAAATGTCGGTTCAGTTTCTTCCCGTCTGTGCTTCATGATAGATAGATATATCCTTTCTCGGTGCTGTTTCTGGTCTGGATGTAGAGTACATCTCTGGATGTGTTTTATTGTGTTGGGGTTTTGTAAGATTGATTTGGTTCCCTGCCATTTTACTGTTGCAAGGCGTTTGCACGATTTGTCTTTTCCTGGGTGCTCCACCATATGTCTCTGCTACTGGCCGAGTGCTTGTCAGGACTTGAGTTTATGTGTACATTCTGTTGTAGTTTTGTATTCAAAGTTCAGTTATATTCATTCTATTTTCCTTCTGGATTTTAATACTTGGGCGCAGACATAAGCATTCATGTTTATTTACGGCAGATGGCAGACCTAGTGAACTACCTTAATGTTGGATCGAGTGTTCCAGTACTAGACCACTGCAAGCTATTTCTAATGATAGCTGTTAGTATAATTTTTTGGGTCGAATGTATTACTATATCTTAGTTCTAGATGCAAATGTATTTATATGTGTCGACAGCAAAAAAATTCGAATATCTGCTTGTGTTGCTGGTTGTACAAACATTCTGAATTGGGAGAGCTCATTTTTTTCTTCCGAGGCCATGCAGGAGCACTGCATGTTAAGGGCTAATGCTTGGGAGAGAGTTCTTATGATATGTTTTGTTTTCAGTTCTTGTCAAGCTACTTCTAGTTCTATTAAGACACAAACTCCTTTGTGTTATTGTTCTATCCATATTGCTGCAGTAGTATCCCCTTTAAAATGAAAAATCCCCACAAACAAGAAGCTGATGTGCTTGTTGCCTCTTTATAGCTTGTTCTTTAATTTTAATATTTCCGGTACTGGATTTTTTGTTTTGCAATTATTTTTACTAGTCCATTACAAACAATAAACAGTAATGTAGCACTGACCTATCGCTTGTCTCATTGATTCATAGGAATTCTGGAGGAAAAAACATAGGAATAGGAAATTTTCATATCTTGACACATTTACTTTTTTGTTTGAGTTGCAAAGGATAAACAAAGGAATTTTACGGTCCACTCACATCTCTCTCTCTCCTATGCACAAAAAAAGGGGGAAAGGCATAAGTTGCATACCCAATCTTACCTTTGCATATGTTTAACCTTGATTTTACTATGCTTTTTTAGTACCCCTGTGTTTTTTACTATTCCTGTGAGTCAAACACCCAATTCCGTAAAATTCCTGTGGTTTTACAATCTTCTGTTTTGCACATGCAATTCTCCAATTCCTAAATTTTTGTAATCCTGTGAATCAAAGAGGTCCAATGTGTGGTTTGCTTTTATCAAGAATGTAAGAATATTTCTACCAAATTAACCTGTGTATAGCTCTGTTCTTCCTTTTATGGAACACCATGTGTTTGAATTTCACACATTCAATTTTAGTGTGTGCCAAGTGTCCGGTAATTTCTCCTTGCCCTAGTCATGTTTGATGTTACCTTTTTGTTACTTTACTGTCATGTTTTGATCTTACCTTTTAATTGCCTAGATGGCCAACATTGTTTTCCCATATTTTTTCCAAGAAAAAGTTGTTTATGATTTATGTTCCACTTATATTCGCCTCATGTTCTTTGTATCAATTAACCTTAGAATTGACTTCATTTAGATACCTGATTGTATGGCGACTAAAACGGGTGGAGTTGTACAAGTGCATAAGAATGACAGTGTTAAACGCACAGCAATGGCACGAAGTGGCTTTGGCCGTGAAGGAAATCCCATTAGGTTGCTGTCAAACCACTTTGCTGTGAAGCTTAGTGGGATTGATGCAGTTTTCTACCAATACAGTGTAATGAACAATTCTGAATTTCTGCATTTGTTATTCTTTTCTCAAGCATTTGATAATTATCGTTCAATGCCTGTTCATGTCGATTATGCTGTAGGTGTCCATCAAATCTGACGATGATAAGGTGGTTGAAGGTAAAGGTATTGGACGAAAGGTCATTGATAAAATGCTGCAAACATACAGTTCTGAGCTTGCTGGAAAGGATTTTGCGTACGATGGCGAGAAGTGTCTATTTACTGTTGGACCTCTTCCACAGAACAACTTTGAGTTCACTGTTATCATGGAGGAAACATCTGCAAGGTATGTCGTCGATCATAGCAAACTATGCGAGCTGACTAATTTTGCCTAGTGCAAGTAGTTGAATAATGATCCACTTTTGTTCTTTTATATGGGAAATCCTTTCTTGTTCTTGGTGTGCCCCTGCCAGTTTACTGTTGTTATCGTTTCCTAAACTGCTTCGTTCAAAATTCATACGTTCCTTATTGGGTGGATCTTTTTCACTTGTGGTGATGTGGTGTCTACTTTTTTTTTTACTTTAGCAATGACAGAATATCTTTGGAGGTCTCATTTGTTAGGTGCGTACAATCATTTATTCATTTCATTGCTACATTGTCATCTTGTTCGCTTACTGCTATTTCGGTTCCAACTTTCAGGAGTTTGTTAAAACATTTGACAGTTGTTGCCAACTGTTCTCGTACTAGCTTTTGTTTTGTGCCTGTTTTTGTACACATCGATACTTGTGGTAACCAAAGTGAGGAAAACATCCTATATTTGTCACACAGTTCTACCTGAAATGGTTAACCCCCATAGGATTGCTATGTTAAAGTTTTATTTGCTATATCTCGGTTAAACGACAAAGGATTGTTATGTAGTTGGAAGTTCTGTTTGCGATATTTGTCGTAGTGTCGTACTCATTAAGGTCCAAAATTTTTCAACAGTGAGATGGATAATAGATTTTGTAATGCTCGAGACATGTACTTTATAGATAAAGAAATACCAATAGGAAACTTACCCAAAGTTCATCTGTTCTTCAGGGCTGTTGGTGGGAGTCCAGGACATGAAAGCCCTGGCCCAGGCGACAAGAAACGAGCAAAGAGGTCACATCTTCCAAAACAGTTCGTAGTGGGTATAAGTTATGCAGCAAAGATTCCCCTCAGATCAGTTGCTTTAGCGCTTCAAGGAAGTGAATCAGATCATGCCCAGGATGCTCTGAGAGTCCTTGACATTGTTTTAAGGCAACAGCAGGCTAAGCGGTATGGATAATGTAGAAACACTGTTTAGTGATGGCAGTATCATTCTGTTTACCTCTTCAGTATCATTCTGATTGTAATTATTGTTTGTTTGTATCCAGAGGTTGCCTACTTGTTAGACAATCATTTTTTAGTGATGACAGTAGAAATTTAGTTGATTTAACTGGTGGCGTCAGTGGTTGTCGTGGACTCCATTCTAGTTTCCGTACTACATTGAATGGTTTATCTTTAAACATGGGTATGTGTTCTTTGGCAGACTTCTGTATTTTGATTCACTTTGCTAATCATGAGAAACTGATGTGTCACATCTATGTTCAACAGATGTTTCGACTACTATGATTGTGACCCCCGGACCTGTTGTCAACTTCCTCCTTACAAATCAAAATGTCAGAGACATTAGAGACATTGACTGGCCCAAGGTTCATGATATTATACCACTGCCTGATATCCCAGCTTTTATTTTTCTACTAGATATATATTTTCTTTGTTTATTTTTCTCATGATGCATATTTTTAGAACTTATCACAAACTTGTATCTCTATATATTTTGCAGGCAAAGAGAATGTTGAAAAATCTGAGAGTGAAAGCTACACACAACAACATGGAATTTAAGATCATTGGGCTTAGTGACCAGCCATGCTCTAGACAGACGTATGACTCTATTCCTGCATTGCGTTATTCATTATTTTTCTCACAATGGTTTCCTTTCTATTCCACATCTCTGGTCAGTTTTGTATCGTACTGTGATCTATCCTTATTCTATTTCTATATTCTTGTTTTTCCAACCTGCCTTGACTTTCTTCCCTCCAGTTATAAGAACATACTGCTGTAGGATTCACACAATTAATTTTGTATACCTTTCAGAATATCTTTGTAAATATATAGACTGAAATCATGATAATAAAATATAGTTGTCACATCAATTGTCTGTATAATGTTATACTTTTATTCCACATAATGATAAAAAAACAATGTCACAGCCACTCAGAACACAAATGTTATTTTACTGGACATATTGATTTGTTTGATAGTTACTAGTTACTACAAGTCTACAACCTTCTTTAGTCATGTTGAAATATCATTTATGCACAGATTTCCAATGAAAGTTCGGAGTGGAAGCACTGAAGGTCAAACTGTTGACATTACTGTTGAGGAATATTTTAAATCCAAGCACGTGTTATTGGAGAAGCCTTATCTTCCATGTCTTGATGTGGGAAAACCGAAACGCCCGAATTATCTCCCAATTGAGGTTGTACCTTGACTGTTTATTCATTTTATGCGTGCCACACAAGTTTAGTTGCTGGTTGCACACACCGTCCAAGTTGTGATATATGTCTCCCTTTTGATATGCTGCAGCTGGCGAACATGATATCACTTCAACGTTATACGAAGGCACTGTCTTCTCAGCAAAGAACGACGTTAGTTGAAAAATCACGACAGAAACCTCAGGATCGCATGAGAGTTGTTACTGATGTGGGTTTGTTGACTTCTATTGAGATGTTACAGCTTCTAGTTTATTTTCCTTAACTACTGACATGCAATTTACAGGCAGTAAAAAGTAACAGATATGATGATGATCCGATCTTTTCTTCTTGTGGCATTAAAATTGAGAATCAACTCACGCGTGTTGATGGTCGTGTTCTGTCTGCACCAATGGTTAGACCTAATCTATTTACATTTTGCTCTTTTCATACATGACTAATGTTTTCAAACTGTTCTGCTATGTTATTCCAGTTGGTTGTGGGAAATAGTGAAGATTGTGTTCCATTCAAAGGCAGGTGGAATTATAATAAAAAGGTTGCTACTTGGTTACTTGTGATGGAGCACACCTAATAAAAGTATTTTGTACTGAACTTACATTACATCCATTTTTATACTGTTGCAGAAGCTATTTGAGCCTGTCAGGATTGAGCGTTGGGCCATTGTGAACTTTTCTGCTCGTTGTGACATGAGCCGGATCTCAAGAGATCTGATAAACTGTGGACGAACCAAAGGCATCGTAAGTTTTCCATGGATCATTTATTTCGCAATAAAGCATGACCTTATGTAGCTTATCCTGTAATGACATCTGTTGGCCATATATTTTATATTGCATAGATTATTGAAGGCCCTTACAGCCTGGTGGATGAAGATAGCCAAGTTAGGAGATGTGCTCCCATTGTAAGAGTTGAAAGGATGTTTGAAAAAGTTAAAGCAAACCTTCCTGGTCCTCCGGAATTTCTGCTATGTGTTTTACCAGAGAGGAAGAACTGTGATATTTATGGTAACATGTTAAACAATTTTCTTTTGCTTCTCATGAATTCTTCATGTAACAATCTTTTTTACTGTCTTGAAGGCCCATGGAAGAAGAAAAATCTTCATGAGATGGGTATTGTCACTCAATGCATTGTTCCTAGTAGTAAGATGAATGATCAATACTTCACCAACGTTCTTCTGAAGATCAATGCTAAGGTACAAATACTTGTCTCTTTATCTGATTTTTCCTTTTAGGTTTGACTGTCTTACCTCACTTACAATAACTTGGTAAAATGAATTCTTAACATGTTTATTTTTGTTAATAGCTTGGCGGAATGAACTCTAAACTGGCACTGGAGCATCGCCTTATGGTACCAGTCATCAATAAGATACCCACAATAATTTTGGGAATGGATGTTTCACATGGTTCTCCAGGTCGATCAGATATACCATCAATTGCTGCTGTATGCCCTCTTCCCTCTCTGCAGTACTTGCATCAAGCAATGATCCTGTGTTTCCATCCCTTGAGTACCCTTTAAAGTGGCTGCATAGTTTAGACGGATATCTAGCACAAATAGTCTGCAATTTATAGAAAAAAGTCTGCACCATTCAACGAACAATAGTAAATTCCATCACTTTTGAATCGCTATTTTGAACATCTGATTTAGCAGTATGTATGATAAAACTTCCTTTCCTGTTGGACCATTGTAGGATTTTTATTTACCCTGCATCTGCTACAGGTTGTTGGATCCAGATGTTGGCCACTGATATCACGGTACAGGGCATCTGTCCGGACCCAGTCTCCAAAGGTTGAGATGATTGATTCTCTTTTTAAGCCACTGGATGATGGAACGGATGATGGTATAATAAGGTACTGTAGACTTATCTTCTCACCTGTCATTTCTGTTTACACCTGGCATTCTTGTAGTTGTATTGTAATTTTCTGTTATTCTAACCCTGTTACATATTTTTGCTTTAACTTTGCATTCCAGGGAACTTCTACTAGACTTCTACACAACAAGTCAACAAAGAAAGCCAACGCAGATAATCATTTTCAGGTATTTATTATTATTATTATTTTAGCATGGCATGTTATAGACATTTTGGAATTTACATTCTGGTACGTTAGGTATGTTAAGTTCTCTCCTAGAATTATCAGCTCAGATTATCAAAGCTTGATGTAGCCTTAAAAAAAAGGAAAGACACATTTGGTAGTATTTTTTCCTGTTCAACAAAGAAATATGTGTGTTTCACAAGCCTTCAGTTCTCTATGTACAGAAAAAGGGATTGTGGAACTACTAAACCTTTTTTTCTTTCTACCCTTTATTTCTTTTTCTTTTATATAATCCAGAATTAAGTATGGTAGTGGTAATGTGGCACCTATGAAATATATCAAAATGACATAGTTTCACAAAATATCATGTAGAGGTTTACTATGAATATGCTGCATTATTTATTCCATTTTTGTGTGTTAAAAGGGATGTGTGTGTCTGCTCCTATATTTATGTTTTTCTTTGTACTAGAGCAACTATTTTGTATTAAAAGCTCAAAACAACCAGTTCATAGTTCATGACTTTACTTCCACAGAGGCTGCATTCTAAGCAATCATTTTCTTGTTTGAACTTATTTATGTAGCTTCTTATATAATTTTAGAAAGTCATGGACTTCCACACAAAGAACTCGATATTGTGAATGGAGTATTTCCCTATACATTTTCTTCAAAAGGCCAAGCTTAGCCTTTTGTATGTGGAAACAATAGCACTGTTTAATGATTGACATAATATATTAGTACTTTGTCTTTGTTGTCTCCTGTGTTTCAGCTGCATGTTTTCTGTGCTAAATACTTACCAGTATTCTGAATTCTTCCATTGTTTTCTTATGTGAACAAAATATGCAGAGATGGTGTGAGTGAGTCTCAGTTTAGCCAAGTACTGAATCTTGAGGTTGATCAAATAATAAAGGTCATTCTTGGCACTTTTTCGTTTGGGAAACTCTTGGTTTTTGTAAATGCCTTTTCTAAAAAGAATTTTGATGATGCAGGCTTACCAGAATATGGGTCAGGGGCCAGCTCCAAAGATTACAGTTATTATTGCTCAAAAGAATCACCACACAAAACTGTTCCAAGCTGATGCACCAGATAATGTTCCACCTGGTATGCAATTGTCCTATGTCAAACATAGTGGAGCGCTTAGCATCCCCACCCAAGAAAACAGAACAATTTAACAGAACAATTTAAGGAACTAAATTGCATTCTGGCTTTATGAACAGGGACTGTAGTGGACTCGGGTATTGTTCATCCAAAACAGTATGATTTCTACATGTGTGCTCATGCGGGGCCTATAGTAAGTCTCCTTGCTTCCTGACTCAAGATTATGGAAATTGCATCAGTTCAAGCAGTTGTGATTTCACTGCTGATTGCATAATTATCTGCCAGGCTTTATTTGGCATCCTAAATACTGTAAAATTAGCTGCTAGATATGCATGTTACTATCAATTGCGTAATTGTGTGTCAGACTTTATGTGTTGTGTATATTTGGCATCCTAAATTACTGGGAAATGTGTACTTCCTCGTAGGGCACCTCAAGGCCCACCCATTATCATGTCTTGCTTGATCAGATTGGTTTCACAGCAGATGAACTCCAGAAGCTAGTTCTTTCGCTCTCCTATGTGTAAGTACACAGCTATTTCCCAATCTATTCCTGTATATGTTGCGAGTCTGATGATGGTTCTTTTACTTTCCTATGAGTTTGGATGATAATATTATTTTTGTGCCTGTGCAGGTATCAGAGGAGCACCACTGCAATATCTGTGGGTATGTTGATATGTTTATCACAATTTGCTTCCTTTTGGCCGTTTTGATTTTTTTTTCCAGTCCGTTTCGGAAAAGCAATTTGCTTCCTTTTGTATTTTGAAATATGTTATGGCGTCTGATCAATGCTTTTTTTTCATTCTCCAGTGGCACCTATCTGTTACGCTCACCTTGCAGCAGCGCAGATGAGCCAGTTCATAAAATTCGAGGAGTTTGCTGATACTTCATCTGGGAGTGGCGTCCCTACGACGTCAACAGCAACAACAGTCCCGGAACTGCCGCGGCTGCATGCTGATGTCTGCAGTTCGATGTTCTTTTGTTGATGTGTGGTATTAGTCTGACCATTGTGCAGCAGGGTTGACTTTTTTGTGAGTGAAGAAACCTGATATTGGACAAGTGGCAGTAGGTTTGTCTGGGAGCAATTTTTGGGATGGTATAGTGTCCGTGGGTAGGATAGTGGCAGTGGTTAAGAGGTTATCCGGATAGTAGTAGCAGTGGACACTTGATCGCGAGAATGCTTATGGACGTGAGTTCCAGATTCAAACTTTGATCCATTTGTAAGCGCGTACCATTGGCAAACTCTTTTGGGTTTGAATCCCAAGCTATCCTTTTAAGTGGTAATGTCTGTGAGTTCTGTGCCCCCATCAGTTTTTCCTGGTATCACATTTGGTACAATTATAGGCTCCATTTCGAAAACATCTTGTTTAATCTTGCACTGGAACTAGCATAAATTTAAAATATGCTGCATCTTGTTTAATCTTGCACTGGAACTAGCATAAATTTAAAATGTGCTGTTGGACAGGTGAAAGTAGGCTTGGTTCAATTTGATCTAATGTATATTTGTGAGGTTGTAAAGGGCTGAGGTAGAGGTGTGCTGGTGCAGTTCTTCACGTCCAACTTAATCTGCCATCACGACCATTTCTCATGAACTGCCGGCAGCAATTTTCTAGCTGAAAAATTGCTGCTTAAATTTCTGTTACACTGGAGATAAAAGAAACAATTAATATGGACAAAAAGTTCTGTGATATCGAGGCAAACTTCAGTTATGCCTTTATGGTTGAAGCGTGGCTATTTTGGTGAGCATTGAGGCTATCACTTGGTTTTATCACGCTGCCATGTGGGCCTCTGTATTAGTAAATGTGTTAGGTTGGTTTGGGTGGGCTTTTGTTGCATAGGCGGTATCGATCGATTGTATAAGTAGATGCGTTGGCATGGTCCCCTCTCGTTAGGGTTTATTCCTCTGGTGGCGGCGACGTAAGTCCCTTCGTCTAGAGCTCTCGTCTACGGCGACTTCCCCTCGTCGGCCTACCCGGAGCTCTTCTACGGTGCTAGGGCCGTCGATCGGGGCCTTCTCCCTCTTCCTTGGCTCCCGCGAGGGTATGAGGTCTCCAGCAAACAGTCCGAGTCAAGTCGGGCTAGTTTTTTTTGTTCATCTAGAGCCATGGCGACGGGAGCTTCGTCATCTGGTACGAAGGATAGCGATGTGGAGAAGCTGATGGCTGATCTGGGTTTGGCCGAGGATGACCTTGATGATCTAATCGTCGAGGAGGTGATGGAACTTCCCAAGGATAATATCCGATGGATGATCGTCGCTAGGGTTCCACGGATAAAAAGTATAGCCAGTTTTGGTTTTACAAATAGATGAGAGCTGCATTGAACCTTGCGAAGCCAGTGGCTATCAGACCATTAAGTGATAATCTCTAAACGATGCAATTTGCTTGCCTTGGTGATTGGGAGCGTGTAACAGTGGAAGGGCCCTGGAACTACAAGGGCAGTGCGGTAGTGATGGCGCCGTATGATGGATTCTCAAAACCGTCTACAATTCCCCTGGATACTTTAGAGATTTGGGCGCAAATCCATGACTTCCCGGATGGATTCTTGCCTCTCCTCCCGTCTCTGGCTGGTAAGATTGGTGAATTCGTCTTCGCGGAGCCCCGTTCTCAAGATTTTGAAGGGAATTTTGTGAGAGTAAAAGTCAGGATCAATGTTCAGAGAGCCCTAAGAAACGTTGTGTCTGTGATCAAAGGAGGCCGCCTCCAAATTTTCCCAGTTAGGTACGAGCGCCTCCCGGACTGGTGTGCGGTTTGTGGCCACCTTGACCATCTGTTAAAAGAGCATGGGGACGACATTCATCCTCCAGAGTCTCTCCACTTCAAAAACCTTTGTTCAGATTGGTATAAAGGTGCCGGTCCCGGGCCAGGTAAAGTGAGAAAAAGCAATAAAAGTCCCCCTCCTCAGAACTGGTGCCCTCTGCCCCGAAGGCGGTGGAGCCAGCAAAAGATCCAGCCGATGTTGTAATGGATGATGTTGAGCTAAACAGGAAACAGGGACTGGCTGAGGATCAAGAAAAGCAAAGTGTGCTTACTTCAACTCCTAGTCATACTCCTTCTGATTCTGCACAATCGAGCAAGGCACTTATTCAGGCTGATGATCAACCCCCTATCCCGCCCAGTCCACCCCCAAAGCATGATCCGAAAAGATCGAAAACTAATATGGGAGTAAAAGTTGGAGACCTTCAGACAAAAACCTAAATGCGCAATCGGCGAGCACCCAGGAGGTGCCTCGCCGGACACAATGAGTCTCATTTGTAAGAACTGTCGCGGGTTGGGTAACCCCGCGACAGTCCGAGAGGCTCGAGAGCTGGCGAGCAAGTTTACCCCCGCCATCCTTTGTCTGGTGGAGACTCGGATCAATAAATCTAGGGGGGGGGGGAATCTGGCTTTTTCTTTTGGGTATAATAAGGGTTTTGCTATTGGAAGTTCTGGACGGAGTGGTGGCTTGGTTATATACTGGAACGAGGAGATCAACCTGACAATTGAAAGCTCATCAAAATACCATATTGACACGGTTTTTAATGAATTGGGCTATGTACCATGGAGGCGAACTTGCGTTTATGGAGAAGCCCAAGTTCTAGAGAGGTACAAAACCTGGGATATGTTAAGGTCCATTGCTGTTTCTCCTGTGACGCCATGGGTTGCTGTAGGCGATTTTAATGAAGTACTCCACCACTCTGAGTACGAAGGTATTGGTACCAGGAGCCAAAACCAGCTGGATGGTTTTAGAGATACTCTTGATGTGTGCGGTCTCTTGTATGTTGGTCACCAAGGACTACCCTGGACGTTTGAGAAAAGAGTATCGGGAGGGACTTACACAAGAGTGAGACTAGATAGAGCAGTGGCTGACCCCGAGTGGAGAACTTTGTTTCCGTTGGCACAGGTAGAACATCACGCTACTGCATGATCGGACCACGTCGCTTTACTAATGCGGCTGGATGTTGAACTAGCACCTCGGAAGGGGGCTCATATTTTTTGGTATGAAGAAATGTGGGATTCCCATGAAGAGCTTAAACCTCTGATCAGCTCCGGTTGGAATCAAGGGGAGAAGGCTGCTACTGTTAAAATGATGAAGGAGAAGCTGACAAACCACTCGGGAGACCTAACTCGGTGGGATCGTACCACCTTTGGTAATTTGAGGAAGGAGATACACCGGCTGAAGCTCGAGCTGGAAATTCTGCGAAAAATCCCAAACCGTGTTAGTCCGTCAGCTCAAGAAATCAAGATCATCGATACCTTGGTTGAACTCTACCACCAGGAGGAGGTTCTATGGAAGCAAAGATCCAGAATTGAGTGGCTTGCGGGTGGGGACAAAAACTCGAAATTTTTCCATCTACGGGCGTCCATGAGGCGCCGTAAAAACCTCATAAAAAGTCTCTAGAATCCCACCGGTGATGTGATTACTTCCATCACAGAGCTTGAGAACATGACAAGGCTTTCTATCAGAACATGTTTGCAACCGAAGGGGTCACAAATATGGAGGCGGTTCTAGCTTCTGTCCTATCCAAGGTTACATCAGAGATGAACGCAGCTCTAGAGGCTGACTATACAACAAACGAGGTAAAGAGGGCGCTTTTCTAGATGGCTCCTTTGAAGGCGCCGGGGCCGGATGGTTGCCCGACCCACTTCTTTCAACAAAATTGGGTCATTTGTGGTGATGAGGTGGTGAATGATGTACTGCTCATCCTTAGGGGAGACGAAAGTGCAGCTAGTATAAACAATACTCATATTGTTCTAGTTCCAAAGGTGAAAAAACCATCCTTGATCTCGCAATTTCGCCCTATTAGTCTATGCAACGTCCTGTACAAGATTTCCTCTAAAGTTCTGGCCAACAGACTTAAGGAAATTCTCCTGGATATTATATCTCAGGAGCATTCGGCTTTCGTCCCGGGCAGGCTCATCACTGATAATATAAATTGTGGCCTATGAATGCTTGCATTTTATGAAGAGAAACAAAGCGATCAAGCATCACCATTGCACTCTTAAATTGGATATGATGAAGGCATACGACAGAGTGGAGTGGCCGTATCTGGAGGCTATAATGTTGAAGCTAGGTTTTTCTGCAAATTGGGTTTCAACAATAATGAGTTTGGTTACCTCAGTTTCATATTCAGTTCTTTTCAATGGAAAGAAACTTGAGGAGTTCACCCCTTCAAGGGGGATTTGTAACACCCTCAGTTTCTGTAACAGTAATCACTTTGACCGTTGAATATTACTGTTGCTAATCCTGGTTGCTAATCATGCCTTGATCAAAATTTGCCTCTGATCATATTCAAACCATGATGGTTGATATTCAAAACCATATGCATAATGCACCTTGATCACTTGGAATCAAATCAAGTCCAAAACTCCTTTTGAGATAATAAAAACAATGTGGTAGATGGAAGTTCATCCAAAAATTATGAAACCAATTTTGTAAAATGCCTCAAATCAATAGAACCATGTTGGACCAACTTGAGTATTTTTGTGAGCTATGAATTAATCCAAACAATTCCAACAGTAGCCTAAAAATCCCACCTTGAGCATTTATTAAATAAAAGAAATAGCAAATGGATTTATATTGCCACCAAACTTTTTGTATAACCTACATGAGGTATAAATCTAATTTGGAAACCCCTAACATGTTTTATAAAAATGCAAACCAATATAAACAAATACAAAACAAAAAATACAGAAAGGAAAGTAATAAATAAAAATGAAAAAGGAGTTAAACCTCGCCAGGCGATGGCCCACCTCCCTCTCCTACCTGCCCCCGTCCCCTCCCTCACCTGCTCCGTTGCCGTGGCGAGCTCGCCATGGCCGACGCCTCTGCCGGCCTCCCCCACCTCCCCTGTGCATGCGGTGACGATAAGAACGCCCCCAGCCACCCCCTGGACACGCCCCTCCCCCATTCCCCTTCCGTTTCGCCTCACACTCGCTCGGGAAAAATCGCGCGACCACCGCCGTCGCCATTGCCGTGGCCAGTCGTGGCCAACGAGCTCGAGCCGCCCCGCCGTGGTGTCCAGGGGCTGCGACATTGTCTTCTTCGTCTCCGCGCTGAAGTAGCCGAGCCTGGAGCGCCTACCCGAGCGGAATCGAGGTCGTCGTCTTCCTCTGCACCGGCGAGATCGACGACGAATTCCCGCTACCCCACCCCTCCCCGAGCACGCTGCCACTTCGACACGTTCTTGGTGAGCCCCGCCACCGGCCCCAACCGCTCGTGCCTTCCCTCTCTCGCTGTAGGCGCCGCCCCCTTTCACGTTGCTCCCCCTTCGCCATTCTCGACCTAGCCGTGCTCCCAAGCCCCCGTGGCGCACGCCTTTGGCTTCGTCCGGTTCATGCTGCCCCGTGTGTTCGATTTGGCGCGCCAGACCGCTAGATTTCGCCACCGTTTGGGACTTGCCATTGGAGCCCGACGCCTGCTCCCGCCATTGACGACCTCGAGCTCACCTCAGCCCACCCCTCGCCACCGCACCAGCACAGTTCGACTCACGAAGCTGCTCTCGTTCGAATGGACCACGTCCCGTGCCAAATGGTGCCCTGCGGCGAGCACACGGTCAACCTCGCCGGAGTTCAGCTGCCGGCGAGCCGCCGGTGACACTGCCATGAGGGCCCCCCTCGTCAGTTGTGTCATTAGCAGTTAAAACACCTGTGTAGGTCACTTACATGTGGGCCATATGCCCTGTTAACCCTCTCTGTTTAAAATAAAATGAAATATAACAGTGTGCCCATGACAGTGGGCCCCAGGCCATTAACTTAATCCCTGGGTTAATATTAGTGCTAATCAAAACCTATCTCTATGACAGCTAGGTCCCACCTGTAAGAGGTTAGCTTAATTAGATTAAAATAAATAGATATTGTAATATGCCACTGACATGTGGGCCCTCACTGTATTATTAGTTCAAATAAAACAATTAAAAGGTCTCTGCCACTGACATGTGGGTCCCCCAAGTCAGTGGTACTACTCTGGATAATGTTTCTATTTTAATAATAAAAGAAATTCCAAAATTGATTTAAAATGATTTGAACTTTAAAATTGAATATCTTTTAAACTGTAAGTCAGATTCAAAAACTTTATACATCAAAATTGATCAGAAAAATACATAGAATACGAATATGATATCCGTTGGTCTACAACCCCCTCTAACATACCGAACATCGAACCGTCCCTCTCCGGACCGATTGTCCGATGATTGTGTGTTACCGATAAACTATCCGGATGAATTTATTCTGAACACGAAAGTTGTTCAGAATGGATCAACTAACACGGATACACCTTTCACATGTTTGTCGGATGTCCACGACACCTCCGGCATGGTACCTTCCCCCTCCGGACACCCTGTCCGATAATCACACGGAGCTGGCAGTTCATCCCCGGATGAATTCCCGCTCCGAGCAACGTACATTGCACTGCGTTAGAACACCGTTAGCATTGCATCTGTCATGTCATACATCTGTTTGTTTATGATTGGTTTATATTTACTGTTTCTCCTCCCTTTTTATTCTCCGGTAGACCCCGCTGCTACCGCCAACTACACCGCTGTTGGGTACGACTACTACGTCGACGACCCTGCCCCTACCGTCGAGCTTCTAGGCAAGCAGAGCCATTCTCTTCCCCAGATATCGCCTATCTTTCCGTACATTTCTTGCACTAGGCATTGTTACTGCTGCTGCTACAGTACAATCCTATTCTATTGCATAGCATGTCATTGTCGCCCTTGATGTACCTTCCTTTATCCTATGCTGCCTAGATAAATATATATTATATTCAGCAGTGAGCCCTGTGCATTGTTAGTTAGGATTAGATAGTGGGCCGTGATCACTCAGGGGAGTGACGCGGATACAACTTATTACAACTGCACATGTACGGTACAATGCAGACACCGCCTCAGGCCCCTACCTCGGCTCTGCCGAGCCACCATCAAGTGTGAGCTATCGAGGAGTGATCCTTGTACTCTACTCGTTGCTGACTCTGTATAGCCGCTCTAGGTACCTGAGCAACGATTGTCCTTAAAGGTAAGAGTCGGGCGACCCAACGGTGCCCGCGAGTGGTATTGCGACGGGACGACAGGGAGGGTACGACCAGTGTACCGGTGTGCTTGGCCCCTGATCGTTGGCCGCGAGAGTTACCAAACCACGAAAGTCGAGCTCTTCCAGGAGCACACGCGAGACAAGGTAAGGAGACGGTTCACCTTGTTGGTAACCGCAGAGACTTGGTGGGACGACAGGGCAGGCACTGATGTACTGGTGGTCCTGACTGCTGTCGTTGTCCACGGGTCAGTTAAGTCGAGGCAACGATAATGGTTTTCCCGCAAGTTAATAAAATGACTAATGGTTCGGCGGATGAGTTGAGTAGCCTTTTGTCTTATACGTGCTGCCTACACGTGGGAATTACGAGTTATGGGCTCCTCTGCTTCGTAGTGTCGTCCGAGGACTCTTCAGACGTCAGCAGTACCGTGGGCTGATTGCCGGGAAGTGGTGTTGTCTTATTTTCTCGCGCGGTGTTGTCTTATTTGGTTTGCTTATGCTTCACCGGCCAGTCACGCACCGTGCAGGAGTACGTTTGGGTTGGGGTCCAAGGCCCGGCGTACTTAGGATTTAGACCGGCGGATGACCTCTCTGTTGAGTTTGAAAGATGGGATGTGGAGTGACGGATAGCCTCGGTGGGGCATTCCCTAACAAGGTGTACGCCACCCTGGAGATTCGTGCGTGTAGTGTAACACAAGTGCACCCCCGCAGGGAAGATTAATCTATTCGAATAGCCGTGTCCACGGTAACATGACGCTTTATGCTGAAGCTGGATCTTACCACTACAAACTATTATTATTAGACTGTAGGGTTCCGGGTTTTCTTCCTCGCTGGGATGTCGAGGAGGTGATCTCGGAGGCATTGCAAATTATTACAACTTACTATTATACAATGCTGCAGCAACTTCTGCTGCATTGTCACTTTATGCTTTATATAAACTGTTGGCTATTCTCTCCTCATGCTGCAAGACTCGTTGGAAGATGCTAGTCTTCGATAGGCCTAGTTTCTTGCCCTTATTCTGATTTCTATCTTGCAGTCCACTATATATAGCCTCCCCTTTCCATTTGATACAATGCATAAATGCTTAGTAGCGGACGTAAGACTCGCGGGTATGCTAGATACTCACCTTTGCTTTATTTCCCCCTTTTCTCTTTGCCTGATCGGCCGCTGCAGCCGACGTTGGAGCCCAAGAGCAGGAGTACCCCGGAGGCGACTACTACGACGTCGAGTTCCCCGTTGACTAGGAGTAGTTCGGTGGATCCCAGGCAGGAGGCCTTGCCTTTTCGATCTGTATCTCTGATGTCATTTGTGCTAGCCTTCTTAAGGAAAAAATTGACTAACTATGTCTATACTCAGATATTATGGCTTGTATGACTTATGTATTCGGATCCTCATGATCTCTGGTATTGTAACATATTGGTTTATCCTTTTGTGTTTAGTGTTGTGCTGTGATATTCTCACCGTGGCACCCTAATCTCAGCCGTGTACCCTGCGTGTATGATTACTGTACACGGATTGATTTTGGGGGCGTCACAGGATTTGGCAAGGAGACCCCATGTCTCCCTACCTTTTCTTGTTAGCAGCAGAGGGCCTGTCAGGCCTCCTCAAAACCAGAGATTCATCATCTCAATTAATCGGTTTGCAAGTGGCGCCTTCGGCTCCACGAGTTAATCACTTTTTATTTGCAGATGACAGCCTGCTACTATTCAAGGTCAATGGTGAAGGAGCTACGGAGATGTCAAACTTGTTGCAATCCTATTGTCAAGCCTCGGGGCAGAGAGTCAACTATAACAAATCGTCCATGTTTTTTAGCAAGGGCTGCCCGGAATCTGCTAGAGAAGAGGTGAAAGGAATTCTTAATGTTCATACCGAGACTCTCAATGAAAGGTATCTTGGGCTGCCATCTGATATAGGATCATCAAAATCAGGGGCGTACAAGTTTTTGAAAGACAGAATGTGGGGCAAAGTAAAAGGATGGATCGAGATGATCGTTTCTTGTGCGGGGAAGGAAGTGCTTATCAAATCGGTAGCTCAGGCGGTTCCAGTTTATTCTATGTCTTGTTTTAAGCTTCCGCGAGGCCTTTGTGAGCATCTCACTAAGATGACCAGGCAGTTTTTCTGGGGAAGTAAACAGGGTAAGAGAAAACCACACTGGGTCTCATGGAGCTCAATGGTGCAGCCAAAGAAAGATGGTGGCCTTGGGTTTAGAGATTTGGAGTTTTTCAATATTGCTCTTCTTGCTCGTCAGGCCTGGAGAATTCTTAAGTTCACACATTGAGTGCCCAGATTCTGAAAACAATCTATTTCCAGGATTCAAATATCTTAGAAGTGAGACTTGGAGCTCACCCATCTCAAATTTGGAGAGGGATTGTGGAAGGACGTGATGCCTTATCGCATGGACTTATCAGAAGAATTGGTAATGGCTCCTCCACACATGTATGGGATCACAATCGGATTCCACGTGATTCCATGATGAAACCTATTGTGTGCCTAGTCCCTGATAGACCAGCCCTTGTCTCCGAGATCATTGATACTTGTGAAGCTCGATGGAATGAAGACCTACTGCGCCAATGTGCCCAATGAGGTGACTGCTATCATGGGGATTCTGATATGCACTCAAGGACTGAACGATTTCTGGTCATGGCATTTTGACAGGAAAGGAATGTTTTCAGTCCGGTTGATGTACAGACTATTGCTCCATATCAAGACTGAAAGAGAAGCCCAGCTGAGTGGGAGGGCGAACGCGTCTAACATGAAAAATGAGGAGCAGGGTTGGAAGTCGCTTTGGTCTGTGAGAGTATCAGCCAGGATAAGGAAATTTTTATGGCGGCTGGCAAAACATTCACTGCCGACGGAGGATGTGAGGAAGCATAGTAATATGCCCTCGAAGGATGTCTGCCAGCTGTGTGGACAAACAGACTCATTACGTCACTCGCTGGTTGAGTGTCACATGGCTCGATGCGTTTGGGTTCTAGCCAATGAAGACGTTGTCTCTGAAATGGTGGAATACCACAAACCTAGTGCCAAGCTTTGGGTCTTCCATCTAATTGAAACCTTGTCTCACTCGGATTTCATAAGTTTTGTGGTGACACCATGGGAAATCTGGACCGCAAGAAGGAAAGCAATACATGAAGATATATACCAAAGCGTAAGAGCAAGTTTTGCCCCCGAAGGTTTTGGAGATTGTTGGACAAAGCAGTAGTGGAACTAATATTTTTTTCGAGTATAAACAAATACTTAGGTTCCGAAAGAATGGAGTTTGCAAGTAGAAGGTCGAAGGATAACTCACTGCAGCGAAGCTGCAGTCAACTACCGAAACCTTTGAAGGAAGACGACCCCTAAAAATGTCGTTGAAGAAGAAGACACTCTCGAGTAAAAGCGCAACGAGGAGAAAGCTGAAGCTGGTCGAAGACTTAGTCTTTTTACTAGCTTCTCTTTATTTTCTTGAGTCATAGGAAAAACCGTACTATCAAGAGGGGTTTGCTAGTTGAGACCTTTGTCGAAGTGAATTTTCTCTGCTCAACCTAAACCCACAAAATCCTACCGATAGAAATCTTACTGAGTCGAGTGAATAGCTCGAAGGAAAAGTCATCGCACTTCGTGCCTTCGAGAGAGAACTCGTTCGGTAAGTCAGCTTACTTGTTCCTCAAGTAAAGTTGCGCAGTGATTGAAATCCGACCGTTGTGGACACGCGTCAAGCGGTCGCACCGGGTCACTTCAGTCATTTTACCCATCGGGATCGCCACCTAAAAATACCCCGCACCTACCCGCCATTTCGGGTTGGCCGCTCCACTGAAGATTCTAAGACAGAAGTACTGTGAGCATCCCAAGAGAGATTCATCGAGAGAAAACCAAAACCCAAGTATGAACTGAGTTGAGCAATTCACAAAGACTTAGGTCGAGATTAGCCGATCTTTTTATCTTGGAGAACTGCAAGTCTCCTAGATGGTTAGGCGTCGCTTGTCATGCAGTCGAAGAGAAATTGTCGCTGCTGAAGGAAGTTTGTAAAGGTCTCGGAGATGTCCTGAATCATCTACCATGAGTGAAAATTGGACAAGGTCGAGGAGATTGTTGCAGTGGAGAATAGGACGGAGAGAGTTTTTCTCCAGGTGTTCAATCACAGTCCCTCCAACCAGACGTAGATCTTTGCAGAGTGTGAACTGGTTTACCAAACATCGTCGTGTCAGGCTCGTTTTCCTTCTTGCATTTACATTTAGTATTTACTCGTTTCCTGTTTGCCTTCGATGTTTTCCTTCGCTCCCAATCCTTTCGATTCATGCATGTCTTTCGATACTGTATTTCCTTCGAGATGCCAGTAGTCCTTCGCAATTTGCATGAATTCCTTCTAAGTTCCTTAGAATTTTTAGAAGTGATCATTCACCCCCTCCCCCTCTGATCATTCTTGAGCTTTCAATTGGTATCAAAGCAAGGCACTCCCTACGCTCTGCGTATTTTGGTCTAACCACCTGGAGTGTTTTCAAGAATGTCGTTTGAAGCTGTTCGCTCGGGGGAACCGATTCCTATCTACAATGGGAAGGACTATCCTTATTGGAAGGACAAAATGAAGAGGAACATCATGGCCATCAACTTTGCCGCGTGGGAAGTTGTCAAGAATGGTGTAAATGTCAAAGAAAAAAGTGCTATCACTCCTGAAGAGGCAAAGAAGATGGCCCTCGATTCTGAAGTTTGGGTATTCATCACAAACCATCTGATTCCAGAAAAATATCATGAAGTCAAGAATATTTCTACGGCCAAAGGTGTCTGGGACTATCTCGAGAAGATTGGTGAATGTGTCTCTACTCAGAAAGATGCTCGTATTGACACCCTTGAAAGAAAATTCTATCGATTCAAGAGGCACGAGGGAGAGAAAGTTAACTCCATATACAACAGACTCACTGCTCTGTCAAATGAACTGATTTCTCTCGGTGCCGAAGACATTACCAATCGGATCGTTGTCAGAACTTTGCTCCGTTCCCTTGATGATTCCTTCGATCACATTGTGCTGATGATCAAGGAAAGGACTGATTTCAAGGATCTTGTTGCCGCTGATATTCTCGAGAGACTCAACACTTTCGAGATGGAAGAAGAAGAAAAACGAGATGTCAACGGAACTCAAAGAAAATCGCATGCACTCAAGGCCAAAGCTTCACATCATTCCACTCCTGAAGCCAGTTCTGAATCTAGAGGTGCCACTGATGACCCCGAGAATATTGGAAAAGATCTGGCACTGATAATGAAAAGATTCAACCGCTTCCAGAGAAGGAATTACTCTTCACCAAAGAAAAACTACTCTTCCAGACATTCGACCAATTCATCACAGCATCGTTCATCATCTAGAAACTCTTCAGCGAAAGATAACTGTTTCTACAAGTGCAACAAGCCGGGTCACTTCATTGCTGATTGTCCTCTCTGGGAAATTGAACATAGATAAAAGCATTCTCACAGCAACTCTTTGAGCAAGTCACATAGATCGAGCAAAAACTATGAGTCGAAGAGATATGATTCAAAGTCCAGAAAAGACAAGAAAGATGGTTCTGATGATGACAAGAAGAAGAAGTACCACAAACATCGAGAGGGTTCTTCCTCGAAATCACATTCCTCTCGACGCAAGAATTCTCACCGTGCCAAAGCCTATCTGGGTAAAGAGATGAACTCTGAAGATGAAGCCTCCGGTTTCGAAGCTGAATCAAACTCAAGATCTGGTTCTGGTTCTGGTTCTGAATCTGATGGTGTTGCTGGTCTAGCATTTTCTTCGAACAAGACTTCAAGTTCATTCTTCACCAACCAAAGCAGTGAAGATGAATCTCCACCTTACTGCTTCATGGAAAAGGCTAAGGTATCCTCTTCTAAGAATTCCTACGATACTTCTGATGGATCTTCTTATGAAAGTAACTCTAGGATAAGCTATGCCAAACTTGCCAAAATTTCTTCTATCCAACAAGATGAACTAGATTCTCTAAGTGAAACTATTCAAAAATCTGAGACCTTGTTGATCGATGAGATTGAGAAAGGTCAAACTTTGAAAAATGAGCATGCTGCTCTGAAGGAAAAGTATGATGAACTTTCCGCTCGGCATGATATTATCTCAGTGGACTACGAGAAGCTAACCTATGAATTCCTTCAAAGGAAAATGGCTCTCGAGAAACTGAGAGAGGCTCATGAAGAGTTGGAGAGTGTCAATCTCACGCTCGTTTCTCAACAGGGCTCTGAAGCTAAAAATGAATCTACTTTACCTTGCTTAACTTGCTTGGAACGCAGTAAAATTGAGTCTATTTCTGAGAAGTCGAAAGGAAAGCAACTTATTGTCATTGATGATTCTAACCCCTCGAACAAGGAAATCATTACCGAGGAACTCCTCAGGTTGAGAGATTTATTTGAAACATGCATGTTCAAAAGTGTTCAGGGACACTAGTACCTATGTGATATCCTAAGGAAGGCTCTACTTCATAGGAATCCTCGAAACGAAGGAGTTGGTTTCGAAAGGAAACTCAACCCCGATGGCACCTACTGGGAACCCGAGCAATATGCTAAAACTGTCTGGGTTCTGGCAAAGGAAAAGCCCATTGATATTGCTAACCTTTCAGGTTTCAACTGCAAGATTGATAAAGCTATTGTTGATGAATCACTTGATTCTGACTACAAGCTTATCAAAGATCAGGAAGGAAAGGTGTCTGCGGAATTCGTTGGTACTCCTCCAAAGAATGGTTTCTATAAGCGACAGATTTGGGTTCACAAATCTCTCGTAGAAAAACTGCCCCCTAACCATTCTATGCAGGGAAAATCCTCGGTACCACCAAAACACTACTATTCTCTCGAGGATAGAAATGAACCTTTGGTGCCTGCTTCAAATGTTCCCCAGAAGGAATACTATCGGGTTGATAGAAATGTTTATCGTCATCGTGACAATAATACCAAAACTGCTTTTACCTATCAGTACTCTAACCCCTCGTCGAGGAATTATATTTATGGTGTGCTTGATGGTCCCCCTCGCCAATATAATCCTGTTCTCTATAATACCGCTGCTTCATCTAGCACTTCCATGCCTTCTCAGTCACCTACTCGTTTGTGGGTGGTTAAGAAGAACTAATTCTTCTGCAAGGCTATGTCTCCGGTAGATCCGAATGGGTCATGGATAGTGGTTGTACAAATCATATGACCGAAGACAAGGATTTGTTCACCGAAGACAAACTTACTGAATCTTCTCAGAGATATATTACCTTCGGTGACAACAACAAAGGAAAAGTTCTTGGTTTGGGTAAGGTTGCTATATCGAAAGATAAGCATATTGACAAAGTTATGCTTGTTCAATCACTAGGATATAATCTTATGTCTATCTCAAAACTTTGTGATATGGGTATGCTTGTACTGTTTTCTGCTTCTCGTTCTGTTGTCTTTTCACAGGATGATTATTCCTTCGTGTTCGAAGGATATCACAAAGATGATCTTTATATTGTTGATTTTACTTCGGGACCTGCAGTGTCCACATGCTTAATGGCTAAAGCCACATCTGGTTGGTTATGGCACCGAAGACTTGGTCATGCAGGAATGAAAAATCTTCAAACTCTTATCTCGAAGAAGAATATCGTTGGAACTGAGAATGTGAAATTCGATAAAGATCGTCTATGCAGTGCCTGTGAAGACGGAAAGATTGCCAAGAGACATCACTCAGCAAAAAATATCATGACTACTACTCGTCCTCTTGAATTGCTTCATATGGATTTATTCGGTCCTCAAAATTATGCTAGCCTTGGAGGTAACGATTATGGTCTAGTTACTGTAGATGATTTCTCTCGATATACTTGGGTTTTCTTTCTAGATGACAAGAGCAAGGTTGTTGAAATTTTCAAAACTTTCGCAAAGAGAGCTCAGACTGAATATGAATTATCTCTCAAGCATATCAGAAGTGATAATGGTACATAATTCAAAAACACTCATATCGAAGAATTTCTTGATGAATATGGTTTTACTCATGAATTCTCGGCTGCTTATACACCGCAACAGAATCGTGTGGTCGAGAGAAAGAATCGAACACTTACTGAAATGGACAGAACAATGCTTGCTGAATACAAGACTCCTATCAGGTTCTGGGACGAAGCAATTAACACTGCATGTCATATCATCAACAAGGTTTATCTGCATAAATTTCTGAAGAAAACTTCACATGAGCTTATCATTGGTAAAAAGCCGAATGTTTCATATCTCAGGGTATTTGGCACTCCATGTTATATCAGAGATATGAACCACAACTCCAAGTTTGCCCCAAAGGCACACGAAGGTTTTCTCCTAGGTTATGGTTCAAATTCTCACACTTACAGAGTTTACAACTCGCATCTAGGCAAAGTTGTAGAAACTGTAAATGTTTTATTTGATGAAACTAACGGCTCTCAAAAGGAGCAATTACCTCTTAACCTGGATGAACCACCTTTGGATGAAGTTATCAGGTACATGACTATTGGAGATATTCGGCCCGTCGAAGGAAATGCACATCAACAAGGATGATGATGGTCCAATGTTCCCACACATAGCCCGGGGCACTGAAGATCAACATCCTGAAGAAAATGGTGTACAGGTCGAAGGAGAACGCATAAACGAAGAAAATGCTCAACCCGAAGGTCAATCTGAACCCGAAGGAAATAATCCCGAAGGACAAGCTGATCCTGAAGGCCAAGCTGATCCTGAAGAACAACCGGATCCTCAAGCTGTTGAAGGAGCTTTATCTCGTGTTCGAAGAAGAGTGGACGTCGACTCAATACTCGAGGAGATTCGTCTACTAGGTCGTCCTACCACTCGTTCTCACACTCGTTTAGCTAACTTCTGTGGAAATTTTTCGTTTGTATCCATCCTAGAACCATCGAAATTCGATGAAGCCATGAAGGACTCAAACTGGATGACTGCAATGCTCGAAGAACTTAACCAGTTCGAGAGAAATAAAGTCTGGTCCCTTGTCGATAGACATGATCCCAAGAAGCATAATATCATTGGTACGAAGTGGATTTTTTGCAACAAGCAAGATGAAGATGGCATTGTGATAAGGAATAAAGCTTGACTAGTTGCACAACGCTACACCCAAATCGAAGGTATTGATTTCGGTGAGACTTATGCTCCAGTTGATCGACTTGAATCCATTCGTGTCATGCTTGCTTTTGCCAATTACAATGGTATATTGCTATATCAAATGGATGTCAAAAGTGCATTTCTTAACGGTAAAATCGAAGAAGAAGTATATGTTATGCAGCCACCAGGTTTTGAAGACCCGAAGAATCCTGATAAGGTTTACAGGTTGCACAAGGCTCTATATGGGTTAAAGCAAGCACCTCGTGCTTGGTATGAAACACTGAAGGATTTTCTTTTGAAGAAGGGCTTCAAACCAGGAACCGCTGACCCGACTCTTTTTACTCGTGCATACAAAGATGATATCTTTGTGTGTCCAATTTATGTCGATGATATTATTTTTGGCTGTACTAACCCTGATATCAGCGAAGAATTTTCTCGTATGATGTCGAAGAAATATGAAATGTCTATGATGGGTGAATTGAAGTTCTTTCTCGGGCTTCAAATCCGTCAATAGAAGAATGAGAATTTTATCTCTCAAGATAAGTATCTCAGAGATTGCCTGAAGAAGTTTGATCTTGTCAATTGCAAAACTATCAAGACTCCAATGCCTACGAATGTTCATCTAGACGAAGATGAGAAGGGCAAACCTTTCGATCAGAAGAAATATCGCTCGATGATCGGTTCTCTTCTTTACCTTTGTGCATCTAGACCTGGCATTATGCTATCAGTTTGTATGTGTGCTCGTTTTCAGGCAAACCCGAAAGAATCACATCATATTGCTGTCAAGCAAATTCTTCGATATCTGGATCATACACCTACTTTGGGACTTTGGTATCCCAAAGGTGCCCAGTTTGATCTCGTTGTATATTCTGATTCTGACTAGGCTGGTGATCGAGTCGACTGGAAATCTACCTCAGGCACATGTCATTTTCTCGGTAGATCTCTTGTCTGTTGGGCTTCGAAGAAACAGAATTGTGTATCAATTTCCAAGGCTGAAGCCGAGTATATTGCTGCTGGTTCATGCTGCACTCAAATTCTGTGGCTCAAGCAAACGCTGAAATATTATGATATTCTTATGAAGAAAATTCCATTGCTATGTGATAACGAGAATGATATCAAAATTTCCCATAATCCAGTGCAACACTCTCGAACGAAGCATATTGATATATGTCATCATTTGCTTCGAGATCACGTTCAGCGAGAAGATATTGTTATCAGCCAGGTTCGCACCGAAGATCAATTGGCTGATATATTTACGAAGCCCCTGGATGAGAAAAGGTTTTGTGCACTCAGGTGTGAGTTGAACATATTGGACTCACGCAATGTGCAGTAAGACTATTTCTATCAGTACTATGTATTATATGTTTCTTTTGTAATTTACTTTCGTTAGTTTTCTATCGTGTTTCTTTTTCGTTTGTTTTTGTTCGTTGGGTGTTGTCCTATACACTTATCACTCCGAGTTTTCTTATCACAGTTTTTCTCTCAGATTGATTAAGTATCAGACCCTGTTTTCCCTCTATGCTACCCCTACCCCATCTCTGCTTTTCTCTCGTGAACATGTATATTTGTACTCGATTAAGATTCCCTTCGAATGTCATTGATTCCGAAGGAATATCTATCAAACTTTTATCTAATTTTATACTCGATGTTCGATGAGTTTGGTCTCGGACGTGGAGCAACTTTCTATCGGTTCGTTGGGATTTTCCCACGATTACCGCCACAAAATCCGTCCGTTGAATTCGGAGAGACGCGGAATCTGCGCCGTTGGATCGGATTTGACAGTTATGTCAGACCCCACCTCTATAAATACCGATCCACCCCCACCGGCCCAGACCTCACATTCCCTCGACTTCATCTCTCCGCTCCCGAGCTCTCGCGTGCCGCCATGCTGTTCATCGCCGTCGATTCCCTCGCCGCTTTGCTGCCGGAAGGAAGTCGCCGGAGACCTTCCTGTCGACAAGGATCATCATCCCTGCCGCCGTAGTTGCCCCACATCACCAAGTTAGGGTATGTGAGGCTCTGGGCACGATTTCCCCTTGAATCTGTTCTTCGCTGTCCAGATTTGTTCTTGATTTTCTTTTATTTGTTTTAGGTCTGTTTGATCCGTTCTGATCATTGAACTTTGGGAAATCTATTTCTTGAGTTCTCTGTCGATTTCCCATCTGATCTAGGTAAGAAATCCCTCGGATTCTCTCACTTAGGCAAATCCCACAGATGCATATCGATAGATTTACACTTGTGCACTTCTTTCATATAAGTTCTTCGTTAGATTTGCACCCGATGAAAATCTAGCCTAGCACTTTCATGAAAAACCTGCTTCAAAAAAAATCTCTCGATATGTTTCCTGCGCTCAAAATATTTTTTCCTCGAAAATGGCTGGTACCTGTTCACAACTTCCCTATATTACCTAGTATCTATCTATTTCGCAGGAATATGTCTGAGAACGAAGGAAATTTTAGAGAACCCAAGCGAGTTGGAGGTCGTACAAGAATCACCAGCAACCCAGAAGGTTTTTCAGAGGATTTGATTATCGAGAAGAATTTGAGAACGCCTGAAGGCTCAGAAGATGATCGTACGAGAGAAAACAGACTGCAAGAGATTCGAAGGCTTCAAGCCCTTCGATGGTATGAATACAAATCACTTATTCTTCGCTGGGAGACTTTGTTTGCACTGAAGAATCCCTGGTCTGATGTCAAGTCATTGAGGCCCAAGTGGACGAAGGCAAATAGACCACCTCCTACTCCCGATGCTCACCCATCCGCTCTCAAAACACCTGATGATTTCAAAGAGTTGGTTGCTGCTCGATCTGAACGAGCGAAAAAGCGTAAGGAAGCTAAAGCCAGAAAGGAGGCTGCTGCTGCTGAGGGCACCGAGGATGTTATTCCTAGCACCACATCGAAGGCTGGAAAGAAATCTGCCAAGCGCAAGAAAAAGGAAGTTATTGTTTCTCCACCTGCGGCAACTTCTGACGAAGAAGAAGCCCATTCTGATGGTCAAGACACTGGGACAGAGGCAGATGTCGAAGACATTGCTCTGAAGAAGAAACCGAGCAATAGAGGCGCCAGGATCCAGGAGCCAGCTTCTAAGGCTCCTCGAGTAACAATTGATATGACCAACTTGGTCACTGATCCACCAATTTCCTCTGCTCCCCCCGCAGACAAAAACCTTCGGTCATGTCGAAGGGAAAGCAAGGCCAAGTGGATGAAGATGATGAGACCCCGATCCAGTGAAAGGAAAGGCTGGCCAAGCAACAGGAACTTGAAGCGCAAGACTTGATAAAGTCCAAGCTTCTCAACTTCCACAGTCAACCCGAGCATAAGAAGGCCCAGGTTGCTCAACAATTGGGCATCTTGAATCTGGTAAGCGAGAAATATAGACGTCATATTGAAGGAGGTACTGTCCCCAGTGTTCCGAAGGAAAAGGTTGTGGCCCCAAGTGCCACCGAGAAAGTTGTGGCTCCCACAGTCACGAAGGATAAGGATGCAGTCGCAAGTGCTGCGAAGAAAAATGCTGAGGCTGCAAGTGCCTCAAAGGATAAAGATGTGGCCCCCAGTGCCGTAACGAAACCAGTTGCTGCTGCCAAGGCCACCAAGGAGGCCGGAAGGAAAGCCAAAGAGGCTAGGAAGAAGGCTCAAGCTGCTCCAGTTCCTCGAGCTGCCCCTGCTCCTGCCCCTGTTGCACTAGTTGTGTCCGGCCCTCGTGCCGATGAAGAAAGCTCCAACGAAGGAGATTCAGCTGCCAATGATGCATGGGATGCAGTGCAGATTTCCAACGTACTTTGGCGCATGGCCACCACACCGAGCAAAGTAACTACCGAGGATGATGTTCCTCCAGAGATTCAAGAACGAGTTGCTCGCTACATGATTCATTGGGAAGAATATCTTACCCAAGATCGGAAGGACAAAGAGCAAGAGAAGTTTTACTCCAAGCAGCTTCGAGCAGAAACTAAGGACCTTGAGTCCCGACAGTTTTTCAAGTCCAAGCTTGCAACACTTGCTGACTCCAGGAGGACACAGAAAGAAAACATCACTGCTGTCAACGAAAAGGTTCGACAGATAGTTTCTGATATGTGCAAGGAGCACAATGAAGCCCTCACCAAGAGACAATCTCGAAAGAGAAAGTCTGCTGCCCCAACATTTGTGCGTGGGACGCCAGAGATCGAGAAAATTGCTAAGAAGCAAAAGTCTGCCGAGGTCGTTGCTGCAACAGCACGACAGGAAACTGCACCAGCCCCCCGCCAAGAAACCCACTCCACCCCGTACAAAAACTCCACCACCGCGCCAAACCACTCCACCACCTCGCCAAGCCTCTCCTCCCCCTCGTCAACCATCACCACCAAAAACTTCGCCGCCACCACCCAACCCACCATCACCACCTCAAATCATTCCATTGTCCACCCCAGCCATCGAGCCCCAAGCTCAAGTTGAGACTGAGCAACCTGCTCAGGTCGAGAAATAACAACATGCCCCAATTCCATCAGCGCAGAAGGATTATTCCTCTGCCCAGACTCTGAACAAAGGAGAAGAAGCCGATGTTGATATAACAACTGTTTCTTCTCGTCAAGATGCTGCCGAAGGCGCAAGTTCTGGCGATGCCAGTTCGAGTGAAAGTTCCTCCTCCTCCTCTTCAAACTCTTCGAACGAAGAGATGGTTGATGCTTTTGCACAACTGAATGAAGATATGGAGGCTATGGAGACTGCTAAGGCCGAGAAACATGCCAATGCCGACAAAGGAGATGCCGTCGAAGAGCAGGACGAGCAAAATGCTCCTGCAGCCATCCCAGCTCAGGACATTGTAAATATTCCATCTTCAATTCCTCGCCCTACTGAGCCAATGCTTCAAATGCCAGATAATGCAGCTGAGGTATTTCCAGTTGATGAGCTGCTACACTCTGCGCATCCGAGAGAAATGCTCCAGTTGTTCCGCCCTGATGTTCCTCGTGGAGGCCCTATCTTCAAGAGGCGGGAACACAAGCCATTTTTCTTTTGGACCAATCCCTACGAGAAGCCCAGAAATACATATTCTCTTCGGTTTTGTACCCAGGAGCAAGCCATCTATTATACTCGTGTGTTGTACAACAAGGCTAGAGTTTTCCAACATCAGTACCTTGACATGCCTTCGCTGTACGCCACTTCATGTTTCGAGAATGTTTCTGAAACAATTGATGGCATGCATGCCCATAAGATGTTTTTTCTCAATTGTGGCTACAATCCCGAGCTCATCAAGCAGTTTTATGCCACATTGTATGTCACTGGTGATCCTGAGAATTCAAAGACGTGGAAATTTGATTATATGATTCAAGGCCAAGTATTCCAAATGACTGTTGATCAATTTCTGGCCATCATCAATT
Source organism: Bromus sterilis (assembly GCA_950022295.1). Classification (NCBI taxonomy): domain Eukaryota; kingdom Viridiplantae; phylum Streptophyta; class Magnoliopsida; order Poales; family Poaceae; genus Bromus; species Bromus sterilis. The sequence continues at coordinate 334,845,592 of OX465596.1, read as the reverse complement.
TACCTCGGTTCGATGGTTTACCACACAACATTCATGATCTGCCTGCCCCAACTCCTGCTGAATTTTCTACGCTCATGAATCCAGATGTCGTAGGAGATCACTACCCTGATGAGCCGTAGCCAAGGCATCTAGTTTTTGAAGCAAAGTCATGGTTCTATATTCTTTCGAAGACTTTGATGCCAATGCTCGATGTGCACGATGATTTTCCAATTCCTCACGTTGTGCAACTTGCTCTGTTGAAGTTAGTCCATGGTCATCCCTTCGATTTCGAAGACTACTTCATTCGCACGTTGGTGTCTTGTGCTGATGATCACAATTCTCACAAGCCATATGCACCCTGGCTGATGGCGATCTGCAATTACTCTCGGGACGTGCCATTCCCCGTATCAATTTTCCCCAAGATTTTTACTCCACCAGTAAGGGAAGTGTTGCAGATTATTACTCGTCCCAACGACCAGTTTGCAAATCACACCGACATCCGCGCCCAAATGAATGAGCGCAATATTCGCTCGAAATTTATCAAGCCAGTGCACCACATGGAGGTATCTCTTTGGTCCCAGCAAATGCTTCAACATCATATTGACCAAGATTTCCTTCAGAAGCAGAAGATGATGGATGAAATCAACCATCTGCGCAATATTTCCATGAACAATAATCAGATGCTGCGTGAATGCCTTCGCCGTGATTGGAAAGGGCTGCGCAAGTTCAATTCCCTCGGTCAACTTCAGCGCTGGGGTCATCTGAACAGAAACTGGACTAATGATGATCGTGTCGATCGCCCAGATTTCAATATTCCTTTGTTGCCGAAGAACAGGGACGTACTAAGTGTTGATGATTACTATCACATCACAGTGAACACTATTCTTCCGACTCCGACCAAGATGAAGGACCTCGACGTCAAGCGAGAGTTTACTCTCCACTTCCTCGAACTCCCAGGACCCCACCGGAATCGCAACTGGAGTCTTCTGGAGATCACCACTCGTTCCAGACGAAGATCACTCCTCCAGGCGGTCTCCCCATTCGCCGTCCTCCAACGCTCGCCGAATCTTCTCGACGTCGCCAGCGCCTCTCAAGCGAGTAGGGATTTCTTTCGACCCTACTCTCTCGACTTTTTGTACGTTGTGACAAAAAGGGGGAGATGTAGTGGCATCAAAGAAATTAGTTTGCCATCGGGGTTAAGAGTCTTGCTTTTCGTTCGTCGAACTTTTGAACTTTTGGAGTTTCTGAGTAGTTTCAACAAACATTCGATTCATATTCGATCTGGTTGTAACTAACTCTAAGTAGGTCTGTGAACTTCTACTTTTATCGTAAGATATCTATCTGCTTCTTGCGATACTTGACCTTTTGTAGGAGGTTATCTTTCATATAAGTTCACAGGTCATTCGAGGAGATTGCATATTTCTCGCTGAATATTTGTTGGACTGCAATCTTGCTCGCTAAGATTATTGATGTTTTTCCCTCGACTCAATTATTGTCAAATATGCACTTCACTGGAAATTCACATCTTCCGTGCATACATCAAGGGGGAGTACTTCATCAATCTTAGCAACGGTTTATCATCGAAAACTCAAAACTTACAAATTATTTATCGATGCCTGTTTTGTCAACAATCATCCAAAAAGGTGGAGATTGTAAGAGCAAGTTTTGCCCCCGAAGGTTTTGGAGATTGTTGGACAAAGAAGTAGTGGAACTAATATTGTTTTCGAGTATAAACAAATACTTAGGTTCCGAAAGAATGGAGTTTGCAAGTAGAAGGTCGAAGGACAACTCACTGCAGCGAAGCTGCAGTCAACTACCGAAACCTTTGAAGGAAGACGACCCCTAAAAATGTCGTTGAAGATGAAGACACTCTCGAGTAAAAGGGCAACGAGGAGAAAGCTGAAGCTGGTCGAAGACTTAGTCTTTTTACTAGTTTCTCTTTATTTTCTTGAGTCGTAGGAAAAACCGTACTATCAAGAGGGGTTTGCTAGTTGAGATCTTTGTCGAAGTGAATTTTCTTTGCTCAACCTAAACCCACAAAATCCTACCGAGAGAAATCTTACTGAGTCAAGTGAATAGCTCGAAGGAAAATTCATCGCACTTCGTGCCTTCGAGAGAGAACTCATTCGATAAGTCAGCTTACTTGTTCCTCAAGTAAAGTTGCGCAGTGATTGGAATCCGACCGTTGTGGACACGCGTCAAGAGGTCGCACCGGGTCACTTCAGTCATTTTACCCATCGGGATCGCCACCTATAAATACCGCGCACGTACCCGCCATTTCGGGTTGGCTGCTCCACTGAAGATTCTAAGATAGAAGTACCGTGAGCATCCCAAGAGAGATTCATCGAGAGAAAACCAAAACCCAAGTCTGAACTACGTTGAGAAATTCACAGAGACTTAGGTCGAGATTAGCCGATCTTTTTATCTTGGAGAACTTCAAGTATCCTAGACGGTTAGGCGTCGCCTGTCAAGAAGTCGAAGAGAAATTGTCGCTGCTAAAGGAAGTTTGTAAAGGTCTCGGACATGTCCTGAATCATCTACCACGAGTGAAAACTGGACAAGCTCGAGGAGTTTGTTGCAGTGGAGAATAGGACGGAGAGAGTTTTGCTCCAGGTGTTCAATCACCAGTCCCTCCAACCAGATGTAGCACTTTGCAGAGTGTGAACTGGTTTACCAAACATCGTCGTGTCAGGCTCGCTTTCCTTCTTGCATTTACATTAAGTATTTACTCGTTGCCTGTTTGCCTTCGATGTTTTCCTTCGCTCCCAATCCTTTCGACCCATGCATTTCTTTCGATACTGTATTTCCTTCGAGATGCCAGTAGTCCTTCGCAATTTTCATGAATTCCTTCTAAGTTCCTTAGAATTTTTAGAAGTGATCATTCACCCCCTCCCCCTCTGATCATTCTTGAGCTTTCACAAAGTCCTTTGGCGACTCATCTATTTGTTGGAGGTTTTATTAGGGAGCTAAAAACTCTTGATCAGATGAATCAGGCTCTGACGAGTAGGTCTAGTGTTCCTGGCTCATTATCGCATGTGCGAGCTAGCTCATTACCGCATGTGCGAAGTAGAGGTAAAGGATCAGTCCTTTGGTCCAGACCACCGCACGGATTTTCTATGATTAAAGTTGATGGGGGAATCAGACAAGATTGCACGGGTTGTGCTGCTGCTGCTATCGGACATGACAATCAAGGCAATTTTCTGGGTTCTTCAGCTCTTAGCGTCAATGGCATGTGTGATCCACCTACTGCAGAAGCTCTCGCCTGTTGAGAGGCCCTTGCCCTAGCGAAAGATCTGTGTCTGCAGAAGATCGTCATCGCATGTGATTCCCAGGTGGTGGTGACCGCAATTAACAGTTGGACAGGTGGAAGCTTTGAAGCAGTAATATCTGAGATCAACTCCAGGAGAAGCCGTTTTTTGGAATGCAAATTCATCTATGAAAGACGATCTTCAAATAATCAAGCTCATATGATTGAAAAATTCGCATGTACTCTTCCTCAGGGTCGCCACTTGTGGCTTTCTTCCCCACATGACCCTAGTTGTACTCCTATCAATATCAACTTTGAGGAATAAAGTTTATGCGAACCCCTAAAAAAAGATTCGTTCGTGGCTTCCAGGGGCTTCGCATCGCCATTGCTGTCCTTTCCAGTTGCCTCTTGGTTTCTTCGGTTCTTCCCCGCTGATTAGTCCTCCCTGTCTTTGCTGTCGTTCTTTGCGGGTGTCTGGTGGTCGCCGGGAGAGACTCCGCAGTGGCTGTGCTAGCTGCAGCCGGATTCAGTCGGGAAGTGTCCGGTCAGCCTGTATAGGGTACCTAGGTGTCGCTGATGTTCATCTTCAGAATTTGCTGGTTTTCCCTGCTGAGATTTGGTACTTGGTGAGTTGACTGAGTTCTACTCATTCGAAGGGACACTCCATTCGTGGCAGAGCCGCTGCCATTTGGGCCTTCCTGCGAGGTGGAGAGAGAAGAGGGCGCGCTGCTCGTCAGCTGGGGCTGGCTGGGGCGCAGGCGGCGCGCCGCTCGCCGCTCGAGGGCGCCTGGGCGTAGGAGGCGCGGTACAGAGAGGAGGGAGACATGAAGACAAAGGAGTAAGAGAGATGTGAAGAAGAGAGAGATGCTGGGAGAAGAGGGAGGGCGGGGCGTGCGCGGCTGCTGGCCTCCGGCAGTGTCAGCCAAAGCCGAAGGAGGTGGTGGCGATGGTGCTCAGAGTGGACATCAGAAAGAGGTCGATAAAGGAGAGGGAAGAAAGAGGTGGCACGCGTGTGGCAGACCAAGCCGACGCCCTTGGCCGCCCATCCCTGGCTCACCTGTAAAATTTATTCCCTCTCAAAATATTATTTGACATTGTTTGGTATTATATGGATTGGCACAAACCAAATAATGTATCTGCTCTTAGTTTTGTTGTTGTGTGATCGTCGATGGATATGCAAGCTCATCGAATATCATCTACACACTATGCCCCTATAGCCGGGCGCGGTGGAGCGCGCCAACCCATCTAGTCTTGAAGAAAATTCAAGTACAATAGGAAATAAAATTCGTCCGAGGAGCAATTTGCATCCATTGCACGTGGATCTGCTTTCATTCATAACTTAAAAATCTTTGAAAATAGATACACAACCGAACGATACAAGATGATGATGTAATCTCTACTGCTAAAAGGGGAATTTGCGATGATGATGGTTGGTACATGGTCATTCGTTCGTCTGTCCTCCCCCTCGTACGATCTCACTCAACCCCACCGATTCCTTCGCTCTCTCGTACCACCACATCCCGTCCATGTTTTTTTTTCAAAAATAATACTCCACCTAACTAGCTTCTCTTCCTCTCCCCGATTCCCTCCCCAACCCTAACAAGACGCCGCCTCGACACTCACCCACCGGCCACCTCGTCATCGGGCTCCGCCCTCTCCTCTTACCCTCGCCCTCTCTCCCACCCTCGCTCCTCACTCACACGCCCCCGCGTGACCGGTTATCGCCGCCTCTCACCTGCGGCCTTCCCGACAAGGATGGCGACCCAGCCGCCGCCGCTGAGAGCCTCGCCAAGGTTGACCTCTTCGACGACCCGGACAACACTTCCATTGCTAAGATCAGCAGCAATCCCATCTCGCAGCCAATCGTGGCAACGTGGACAAGGCGCTGGGATACCCTGGGCGCCGTCCTATCTGATGGCACCGAAGTAGTGCTCCTCGTTGGTTACCCCAAGTGGAAGGTTGAGATGTAACCTAGCAGAAAATTTCTCTCGGTGAAGATACAGAGGTTATCGTACCAGGAGGACTCCGAAGATCAACAAGAAGGTGGTCAAATGATCAAGACGCCATTTGAGATAAGGAACTCACTTGACCTAGACCTGCACACGACACAAGTAACTTTTCTCCCAACGAGTTCAGAGAGGTTGTCAATCTCTCCGGCCTTGTTGTTTACAAAGGCTCAAATGCAAGGTGAAAACAATGATGGTGATTGCAACTGAAAGGAAATAAAGCAGTAAAGAGTGGAGGTGTAAACAATGGTGGAAATATGGACCGGGGTCCCATGATGTTCACTAGTGATGTCTCTCTCCCAAAAGATGATAAAACAACTAAGCTGGGTGAACAAATTACAGCTGGGCAATTGACAAAATTATAAGCGCACCGCAATGCTAATTATGCCACAAGAAAGTTAGAGGCTCAAAAGTATGGGTAGTACGCCAAAACAATCAGACTGTTTATTCATCAGCATCTACTTACTAATCATCCATCTTGAGATATCTATCCAGAACATCTCGCTGGTATTAAGTTGCGAGCCCCACCCAAAGTGTAAACCCAAAGCAACAGACAACTGCATTAACAAGCTTTGCATAAGGTAAAAAATCCTTGCAACCGCGGTTACAAGCACAGTTGTTTTCTCCCTGGTGGCAGCAGCACATCCCCTAGTCTCATGTTTCTGTCACTCAAGCTAGACATCAGGGGGCATGAACCCACAATCAAGCATAAACGCTCCCTCTTGGAGTTACTATCTACTACTTGGTCAAAGCAATAAAAATCAACGGAGAACATGAAAGAATTTCTCAAGAACAAAATATAAAAGGAGAACCAAATATATAACTCATCACAATCTAAGCATAGTCTCATAATCCATCGGATCCCAGCAAACACAACATAGCAACAACAGAAAGATTACATAAGTGCCTTGATCATGCAGGGTAGCTGATGGTGCAAGAGATTGTCTTCTTCTCGGCCCTCGTTGGTTGCCCCAAGTGGAAGGTTGAGATCTAGCTAGCAGCAAATTTCCCCTAACATAGAGGATAGGGTTTATGTCTCCCGTAAGAATCCAAGGTTCAACAAGAAGGTGTATGCTGCTCTGGTGCTAATAGAAGACGTGGACCTGCACACAAAAACATATAACTTTGCTCACAACGAGTTTTTCAGAGAAGTTGTCAATCTCTCCGGGCTTGTCGTTGACAAAGGATCAAACACACGGTGGAAATAGTGATCGTGATTGGAACTGAAAAGTAAATAAATGTTGGGGATCGGCGCATAAAACAAAATTTTTCCTACCTACGAGTCCCGAACCCAAGATCTATGCTATGCTGATGTATGTAACGGAAGGAATCAGTGTTCATACCTTTCAAGACCGAAAGAGGGAAACGTTCCTCGAACGTGGTTGGCGTAGACTCTGAACCTACGACCTCCTTGTCGTGTTGAAGAACCTCTGACGATGAAGTAGCACCACAGGTGTAGTGCCTCGCGGGATTACACACGTACGGTGCAACCGACGTCCCTCTGGGCTCCGAACCAGAAGAGCAGCGGAAAGAAGATTGATCCGGATCCCGATTCCGGCTGCGCGACGGCGTCCGGATGATGGTGAAACCCCCAACCAGGTGCAAACTCCAAACCAGGGGAGTCCGCTCTAGGTCGGAGAAAGAGAGAGAGAGAAACTCAATGTTGTGTTGAAAAAGGCACCCCACCCCTCCTTATATAGGCCAAGGAGGGGCTCCACCCCCTCCCCTTCCCCCATGTGGGACTAAACCCCAAAGGGGGGTGGGAGTGGTGCGGCTAGGAGGGGGGATGGGCCCCTCCCTTGGCGCCAAGCCCAAGGGGGAGGCTCCCCTTTCCCCTCATGGGCCTTTTAAGGCCCAAATACCTTTTCACCTTTTTAATTAAGTATTTAAATCATTTTTAATATTTAATTATGTCAATTAAATAATAAAACATATTTAAACATTAATATATATTATTTTGAACCTTTCAAAATATCCGGAACAACTTTCGGCACCTCCCGGTACATTTCCGGTGTTTTCTCTCTTTTCACAGATGATCCCGAATCAATCCTTAATGCATCGATTGCCCTTAAGTGTGACACCCTACGGTCCGGGAAACAGTAGACATGATTGAGACACTCTCTGACCAATGATCATCATGTGGGATCTGGTTACAATCCTTGATGTGCCCCTATGCTTCCATCGAATAAACTTCATCGCTGTTGAACCGTTAACAATATGACTTGATCCCTTTGTGCTTCGGTACTATGTTTGTCCGAGGTATGGTGGTCGGTATCCAATACCTAGTTCTTCCCCGTCTCCGACATAACATGTTTACTCGTCTGTGAATATTACATCTCTTGTGACCTAGTCACTTGCTTGCAAGTTATTGATGCAACACCACCGAGTGGGCCCAGAGTACCTATCCGTCACTCGGATTGACAAATCCCGCTCTGATCTATTTCATACTCCTCAACATATCTACTTCGGAATACCCAAGATACACCTTTTCAGTTACCATGTTTCAGTGTAACGGTTAATGCACTCAAAGAATCCTAATAGATAGCAATTATGTATGATCATCACGGTCTAAGGATTCAGTCACTATGTTATTAAGTCATCGCAATGCTGAACTTATGTGACTTGATCACACTGCAATGCTTAAGGTGGGTGTGTGTCCATCACATCATTCTCCTAATGATATGACCTCATTGTCAATAGACTATTATGTTCTCATGATCAGGAAACCTTGATCATCAATTGCCCAATGAGCTAGTATGCCTGAGTTTAACTAGGGACCAGGTTGTTATATATCACACGTGTATTAATGTTTCCGCTTAATACAGTTCTAGCACAATATATAACGTACTATGAACCAACAGATATGTGACAAATATCTTTATTAATTTGCCTCTAGGGCACATATCCAACATTCTCCCACTTGCACTAGAGTACAAATTACACTAGTTTACATCAGGTATGTATCTAACACCAATAGTCTCTCGGTGTTGTTCAAACTTGGCTTGTGGAAGAGGTTTAGTCATTGGGTCTAACGGATTCAGATCCGTATGTATTTTGCAAATCCTAGTATGACCATCCTTGACGTAGTCCCGCGTCACATGGAAACACCGGAGAATATGCTTGGCTGTAGGGTGAGTCCTCGGCTCCCTTGCGTTAGCAATGGCACCCGTATTGTCGCAATAAATGCTAACAGGGTCACTACAATCCAATGATCCATTCCAGGATTACTTTGGAAACGATTAGTCAGACTAACCGCCAGGGCCACATCTGGTCGAGTACACAACATAGCATACATGATAGAACCTTTGGCTGAGGCATAGGGCTTTGAGGACATTTCCTCCATTTCTTTTGCTGTTGCTGGGCATTGAGTCACACTCAATTTACTTCCTTTCATAACGGGAAAGAGGCCTCTCTTGGCGTTATCCATATTGAACCTCTTCAATATCTTCTCAAGGTAAGTTCTCAGACTCAGTGCTAATAGGCGTCTTGATCTATCTCTATAGAATTTAATGCGCAATATGTAAGCAGCTTCACCTAGGTCCTTCATGGAAAATTGTCCATTCAAATATTCCTTTACCCCCTCTAGAAATTTCACATCATTCCCTATCAATAATATGTCATCCACATGTAGTACTAGGAATGCCACAGAGCTCCCACTCGCTTTCTTATAAACACATAATTCTTCTTCATTTTGGACAAATCCAAAAGCTTTGATCACCTCATCAAGATGAAGATTCCATCTCCGAGATGCTTGCTTCAACCCATAAATGGACCGTTGAAGTTTGCATACCTTACCAACGTCCTTAGGATCAATAAAACCTTCCGGTTGTACCATATACAACTCTTCCTCAATGTTGCCATTTAGGAATGCGGTTTTCACATCCATCTGCCATATTTCATAATCGTAATAGGCAGCAATTGCTAGAAATATCTGGATAGACTTTAGCATCGCTACGGGAGAGAAAGTTTCTTCGTAGTCAACTCCTTGAATTTGTCGGAAACCTTTTGCGACAAGTCAAGCTTTATAGACAGATACGTTTCCGTCTGCGTCAGTCTTTTTCTTGAATATCCACTTATTCTCGACGGCCTTTCGGTCCTCGGGAATATCCACCAAAGTCCATACTTTGTTGGCATACATGGAGTCTATCTCGGATTTCATGGCTTCCAGCCATTTCTCGGACTCGGGTCCCTCCATTGCTTCTTTGTAGTTCGCAGGTTCGTCAGGTTCATTTAACATGACTGCATTGACAAGTTGCCCATAAAACTGAGTTTTTACTCGGGCTCTTGATGACCTGCGGGGTACAATAGGATCCTCTTCATCTTGATCACGATCATCATGTATGTCACGATCGTTATGAATATCATGATGACCGTTCTCTTCAGCTCCCACTACGGAAGATGGTTCCGGAACAACTTCCATTGCCATTTCTTCCATTTGGAGTAATTGGTCAATCATCTCGTTGAGGTCTATTTTCCTCCCACTCGATTCTTTCGAAAGAAACTCTTTCTCAAGAAAGCTTCCAGTCTTGGCGACAAACATTTTTCCCTCAGACTGGTTGTAGAAGGTGTATCCAACGGTTTCCCTTGGATATCCCACAAAGATGCACTTATCCGCTTTTGATTCGAGTTTGTCAGGCTGAAGTTTCCTAACATAAGCCTCACAACCCCAAATCTTCAAGTGAGACAACTTTGGTTTCTTGCCATGCCATTCCTCAAATGGTGTTGTCTTTACGGATTTGGACGGTGCCCTATTAAGAATGTAAGCGGCAGTTTCTAATGCATACCCCCAGAATGACACAGGTAAGTCGGTATGAGACATCATCGATCGTACGCTATCCAATAGAGTTCGATTACGTTGCTCAGAAACCCCGTTACGCTAAGGTGTTCCTTCCGGCGTAAGTTGGGGTACGATGCCACAAGTCTTAAGATGATCGCCAAACTCGTGACTTAAATACTCGCCTCCTCGATCGGATCGAAGGTGCTTGATTTTCTTCCCGAGTTGATTCTCGACCTCACTCTGAAATTCCTTGAACCTTTCAAAGGTTTCAGACTTATGTTTCATTAAGTAGATATACCCATATCTGCTTAAGTCATCTGTGAAGGTCACGAAGTAACGAAGACCATTGCGTGTGGGGACGTTCATAGGTCCACATACATCTGAATGAATGATCCCTAACAAGTCTTCCGCATGCTCCATTGTTCCATTGAATGGAGTCCTTGTCATCTTGCCCATAAGGCATGGTTCACATGTGTCAAGGGATCCAAAATCCAATGACTCCAGAAGTCCATCATCATGAAGCTTCTTCATGCGCTTTTCACCAATATGACCAAGTCGACAATGCCACATCGTCATGTGTTCTTCGCCACTAGGTTTTAATCTTTTGGCCTCTACGTTATCAATATGAAGTATATCACAATCGAGATTAAGAATGAATAAGCCATTTTTCTCCGGTGCGTGAACATAAAACACATCATCCTTATAAATCGCACAACCAATTGTATCTAACTTAAAAGAATAGTGGTCTCGCTTCAAGCAAGAACCACTAACGATGTTCACACTCAATGCGGGTATATAGTAGCACTTATTCAAAATCAAAACTAATCCCGAAGGGAGACTAAGATGCTTCGTGCCGACCGCCACCACTTTAGTCCGGCAGCCGTTTCCCACGCGCATCGTCACTTCATCTTTCATCAAGCGTCGCCTATTCCGTAGCCCCTGAGAGGAGTTAGAAATATGAGCAACAGATCCTGTATCAAATATCCAGGATTTGTTCCCAGCGCTTGTTAAGAAAAGATCAATAACGTGTATATCAAATATACCTTTGTCTCTTCTGACAATCTTGCCAGCCTTCTTATCCTCTAGGTACTTGGGGCAGTTGCGTTTCCTGTGACCATCACCCTTGCAGTAGAAGCACTCAACGCCGGGCTTGGGTCCAGGTTTGGGTGCCTTACGAGGAGTGACAACTGGCTTGTCACCCTTCTTCGGGCTTCCCTTCTTTCCCTTCTCCTTCTTGCCAGACTTCTTGAATTCAACGGTCTTGTTGACCATGAATACAACATGCTCCTTCTTGATCTCAACCTCAACAGTTTTCAGCATGGCAAACAACTCAGAAGGGGTCTTAGTCATCCCCTGCATGTTGTAGTTCAACACAAAGCCTTTGTAGCTAGGGGGCAGCGACTGCAGCACCCTATCAACAGCAAGTTCATCTGGAATCTGACATTCTAGAGCATTCAAGCGTTGAACGTAGCCAGAAATCTTGACCACATGCTCACTAACACTGCTATGCTCATCCATCTTTGCTGAGAAGAAAGCTTCAGAAGCCTCATAATGTTCAGCCCTGGCTTGGGGTGCAAAGACGGCCTTGAGGTCGGTGATTATCTCATATGCACCCATCCTCTCAAAGCGTTTCTGCAGCTCAGCCTCCATGGAGTAAAGAATTCCACTCTGGACAAGGTTGTAATCATCCGTCTTGGAGAGATAGACATTCTTCTCATCCTGACTAGCGTCTGCTGGTGGTTCGTCACCTAACACAGCCTCTAGTACGTATGCCATCTTGAGGGGAACGAGGAGAATCCTCAGAGTGCGGAACCAGTTGGTGAAGTTTGACCCATCGGTTTTCAGTTTGTCTTTGTCTAGGAATGACCCTAAGTTGAATGAGGGGCGAGGTGTAGACATCTACAATGGTTATTTTCAAAACACATATTTAGACTTTGTTCATAATTGGAGTTCAATTTTAATTAATTCTAAAACTCCCACTTTGTTAAACATCTCTCCAAATTTACTAAGTGATTAACATAATCCTAGTTTGAATTATCGTCCTCGAATATCACACGGCCGACGACACATCCCCTAGGTAGGCCATCATGCCAATCATATCCGTTATATGACTCATGCTTAACCTTTCGGTCATCCGTATCCCAAGCTCATATCTACATATGTCAAGCCTGCGAGTCGAACCTTAGTGTATGGCTGTTCAGCAAGGCCATATTTGCATATGCTAGGCTTGCCAAACCCAACCTCATGCGATCGCTAATGTATGTATGACACCCGATCGTCACGGCCTGCCTATCATAAAGAGATCCTTCCAGGCGGTGCCCACTAAGGGAGAATACAATCATGGTATTGAGAGAGATTATCCTATCATGCTACCGTCGCATATCTAGCATATTAGCAAGGCAGGAAGTAAAACTGTAAATCATACAAGCTATAATCCCCCCTTACATGAAAATTAAAGTTAAAACGCCTTCTACTTTATCTTTTGCAAGTTTTACGTGGCTGCTAAGGGGTTTCGAGAGAGAACCGCTTTCTATCCTGCGAAAACAAGCCACAACACCAATCCTGCAATCGTCTCTATTACACCCCTGTCGGGGCCCTCCGTTGCAAACGTCTTCGCGTCGCTAATGTTAGAGAGACAGACACCCCTAGCCACTTATATGGTACAAGCCATATGTCAAGCGTGGAACCAGTCTCGCGTAAACGCGTAAGGTCAGTCGGGGCTGCTGCATCAGGACATTGCCGCAACGCTAAACGAGTACACGTGGGAGGGTAACAATTGGAGAATTGATGCCCACATCCTAGATGTGTTCTACCCATACAATACATCTACGCATAGCCTTTCTCATGATACCACTGTTGGGGATCAGCGCAGAAAACAAAATTTTTCCTACCTACGAGTCCCGAACCCAGGATCTATGCTATGCTGATGTATGTAACTGAAGGAATCGGTGTTCATACCTTTGAAGACCGAAAGAGGGAAACGTTCCTCGAACGTGGTTGGCGTAGACTCTGAATCTACGATCTCCCTGTCGTGTTGAAGAACCTCCGACGATGAAGTAGCACCACACGTGTAGTGCCTCGCGGGATTACACATGTACGGTGCAACCGACGTCCCTCCGGGCTCCGAACCAGAAGAGCAGCGGAAAGAAGATTGATCCGGATCCCGATTCCGGCAGCGCGACGACGTCTGGATGATGGTGAAACCCCCAACCAGGTGAAAACTCCAAACCAGGGGAGTCCGCTCTAGGTCGGAGAAAGAGAGAGAGAGAGAAACTCAATGTTGTGTTGAAAAAGGCACCCCCACCCCTCCTTATATAGGCCAAGGAGGGGCTCCACCCCCTCCCCTTCCCCCATGTGGGACTAAACCCCCAAGGGGGGGGGGGGAGTGGTGCGTCCAGGAGGGCGGATGGGCCCCTCCCTTGACGCCAAGCCCAAGGGGGGAGGCTCCCCTTTCCCCTCATGGGCCTTTTAAGGCCCAAATACCTTTTCACCTTTTTAATTAAGTATTTAAATCATTTTTAATATTTAATTCTGTCAATTAAATAATAAAACATATTTAAACATTAATATATATTATTTTGAACCTTTCAAAATATCCGGAACAGCTTTCGGCACCTCCCGGTACATTTCCGGTGTTTTCTCTCTTTTCACCGATGATCCCGAATCAATCCTTAATGCATCGATTGCCCTTAAGTGTGACACCCTACGGTCCGGGAAACAGTAGACATGATCGATACACTCTCTAACCAATGACCATCATGTGGGATCTGGTTACAATCCTTGATGTGCCCCTACGCTTCCATCGAATAAACTTCATCGCTGTTGAACCGTTAACAATATGACTTGATCCCTTTGTGCTTCGGTACTATGTTTGTCCGAGGTATGGTGGTCGGTATCCAATACCTAGTTCTTCCTCGTCTCCGACATAACATCTTTACTCGTCTGTGAATATTACATCTCTTGTGACCTAGTCACTTGCTTGCAAGCTATTGATGCAACACCACCGAGTGGGCCCAGAGTACCTATCCGTCACTCGGATTGACAAATCCCGCTCTGATCTATTTCATACTCAACATATCTACTTCGGAATACCCAAGATACACCTTTTCAGTTACCATGTTTCAGTGTAACGGTTAATGCACTCAAAGCATCCTAATAGATAGCAATTATGTATGATCATCACGGTCTAAGGATTCAGTCACTATGTTATTAAGTCATCGCAGTGCTGAACTTATGTGACTTGATCACACTGCAATGCTTAAGGTGGGTCTGTGTCCATCACATCATTCTCCTAATGATATGACCTCATTGTCAATAGACTATTATGTTCTCATGATCAGGAAGCCTTGATCATCAATTGCCCAATGAGCTAGTATGCCTGAGTTTAACTAGGGACCAGGTTGTTATATATCACACGTGTATTAATGTTTCCGCTTAATACAGTTCTAGCACAATATATAACGTACTATGAACAAACAGATATGTGACAAATATCTTTATTAATTTGCCTCTAGGGCACATATCCAACAATAAAGCAGTAAAGAGTTGAGGTGTAAACAATGGTGGAAATATGGACCGGGGTCCCATGATGTTCACTAGTGATGTCTCTCTCCCAAAAGACGATAAAACAACAAACCTGGATGAACAAATTATAGCTAGGCAATTGACAGAATTATAAACACACCGCAATGCTAATTATGCCACGAGAAAGTTAGTGGCTCAAAAAGTATGGACAGTACGCCAAGACAAGTAGATCGTTTACTCATCAGCATCTACTCACTAATCATCCACCTTGAGATATCTATCCAGAACATCTTGCTGCTATTAAGTTGCAAGACCCACCCAAAGTATAAACCCAAAGCAATAGACAACTGCATTAACAAGCTTTGCGTAAGGTAAATAATCCTTGCAACCGCGGTTACAAGCATCATTGTTTTCTCCCTGGTGGCAACAACACATCCCCTAGTCTCATGTTTTTATCACTCAAGCTAGACATCGGGGGGCATGAACCCACAATCAAGCATAAACGCTCCCTCTAGAAGTTACTATCTACTACTTGGCCAAAGCAATAAAAAGCAATGGAGAACATGCAATAATTACTCAAGAACAAAATATAAAAGGAGAACCAAATATATAAATCATCATGATCTGAACATATTCTCATAATCCATCAGATCCCAGCAAACACAGCATGGCAACAACAAAAAGATTACATAAGTGGCTTGATCATGTAGGGTAGCTCACAGGGTCTAAGAATTTAAGCACAAGATTGGAGAGCAGACATCACATATATATTGGTCATGGACCCATGGTCCAAGGGGAACTATTCAAGGCACATCCGGGAAGCGCTCATGGTGGTGGAGAAGCTCCCGGAGATCAATCCTCCCTCCGGCAGGGTGCCGGGACGAGGTCTTCTAGCGATCACGATCTCGGGATCGCGGCGGCGGCGGAACAAAGGTGAAAATCGCGATGCGGGGTCTCTGGGTTTCTGCACCGGGGAGGTAATATAGGATGAAGGGGGGGGGGCGCCAGGGGAGGGCCTCACCTCTCAGGCGGCCTTGGAGTGCAGCCCCACCCCTAGCCGCGCCAGGTGGCCTCCTGAGAGGGGCGTGGCCCCTCTCCGGCTGCCCTTCGGTCTTCTGGAAGCTTCCATTATGCTGATTTTTAATATATTTTTCTTGGAATTTTTTGGGCACTGTAAATACGGGTAAAAAGCTGCAATTCACAGACATCAGCAGACAGAAACTGGCACTGGGTGCACTGAGTTAGTATGTTAGTCCAAATATGTGTAAAAAGGTATGAAAGTGTAGCAAAACACATATCAATGTCACCCAATGAGCATGGAACAAGCATAAATTATAGATACGTTTGGGACGTATCAACATCTCCAAGCTTAATTCCTTCTTGTCCTCGAGTAGGTAAATGATAACACAGATAATTTCTATGGTGACATGCTAACACACATATAAGAACTTCAAAGTAAAGCAAGTAAGATATGCAATTCAAGTCAATACAATAACAAGCAAGAGTCTATATTTAGTACTGAAACTAGCAAAGTAAGAACATAAAGGTGCAAGAGCTTTCGCTGTCCGTGACTCGAATGTCTCTAAATGGTGTTTGCGTGCAAAAAGTGAGAGATGGGTTTAGAGTATAAAAATACTATACAGTTTACAAGTACTCAACATAAAGAAAACTGAAAAAATATCATGATGTATGCAAATGTATGTCTCTGCCAGTGTAGCAGGATATGCAATGATACTAGCGCGTCATGTAGAAATAATTAGGGCAAGGCCCAACTAGCATGCGACTCTACGATCAAGGAAAAGCATGTATGACATGAAGATCAAGTAATGAGATGATAGATGTTGCACGGAATTGTATCTCGGAAAGGCTATGGAAATGCCTTGATAGGTAGGTATGGTGGCTGTTTTGAGGAAGATATAAGGAGGTTTATGATGACAGAGCGTATCATGCCAAGGGTTAGGATGCACCAGCAAAGTTTGCACCAACTCTCAAGATGAGAAAGGGAAATGCACGGTACCGAAGATGCTAGCAAAATATGGAAGGTGAAAGTGCCAACAATCGAATACTCGCATTAGTCCGAAGAACTCATGCACTTATTATCGGTAACTCTCTATCTAATCATAAGGTTCACAAAGAGACAAGTACCCCGAGGAGGAGTGTATAGGGGTTTGGTTATCCTTGCGCATCCTTGACCCTTGGTACGTGAGGGTACTCTATGTATTCCAACCCCTCCAGAGGTTAGCGATCCATCTAGTAGCTAGAGTTCTCAACTAATTATTTTAGTTTTCGAAAATAAACATGGATTCCCCAAAATACGACACCTATCACTAATAGGCTCAAGCTCTTGGCACCAAAAGTTCAAACGCTACTCAAATTAATACCTCAAAACTATTGCAAGTTACTTACTACACTTATAATAGCAACCTCAATTACCTACTAATACAAGACACACAAATCAGTGCAACATGCCAACTCTCTAAACAAGATAAGCATGATAACTAAAGAGAGTTACAAAAGCAACAACCTAAATAAAGTCTCTTAAAAAGATAAACATGAAAATAAGAGCTAAAATGATAGCAACTATGAAAAGATAAAGAATAGACACAAAGAAAGATAAGCATGCAAACCTATGTTGTTTTCTAGGGGGAAGTGGAGCGTGTTTCTCTCCCAAACAATGAAGGCTAGGGTCCAACTTGTTATGAACAACAAGCAAAACTAAAACAAAATAAAAAGTAAAAAGCGAGACGCTCTAAGCATAGCACATAACACATGAAGTGATAAAAATATAGCATGGAGAAGGACGATCTGATCGGGTATCCCCAAGCTTCGACGCTTGAGTCTCCTTGGATATTTCTGGGGGGGGGAGTGCATGGGGGCATCCCCAAGCTTGAGCGTTTGACACTCCCGGATCTTCTTTCATCATCTTCCTTCGCATACTTGAAAACTCCCTTCATACGAAACTCATCATAAGCTGATTAGAGTGGTTAGTACCCATAAATAAATAAATTTTCTCCACTGGAAATAAAGGTTTTCATGAAGAGCTACTGTTTCTCAAGATTTACAAAATGTTTTTGCAAAGAAAAAGAAAGCTTAACATTTCCAAAACGATGAAAACGCAAAACGTGTAGAATCTGTGAAAAACAGACCAACATGTAGTAAATAATTTTTTTGGGGTACTTCTGCAACTCAAATAAAAAAACTTAGAGCATACACTAGAAATTCAATTGTATAGATCATACTATCAAAACAATTCAGATCAAAAAGACGATCTGGTGATTTATGATGAATTTTTCCGTCAAGCAGACATAATCTGTTTCTGGACAACATGTAGGGTGGTGTTTTAGGTCATGTGCCTAATCTAAGTTTGTCTCCTTGTGAAGCTTGTGTTTTCGTTCTACTAACGAAATACAACTTTTGAACTTTCTTGCAATCGGAGGCTAAAACTTGGCACAAAGTTTGAAAATAAAGATACAATGATGTTGCTAAAGTAGTGACAAGCATCAAGACCACTAAAAATTCAAGTAAAAACATTTTGGGTTGCCTCAAAATAAGCGCTTTCTTTTATGGCTTTTAGGTAGGCATGATGCAAAAAGATCAAGTTTTTGTTGGGATACGGGGCAGAAACAATAATGTTCCAACCTACGATACCGAACCCAAGATCTATGCTATGGCGATATAAGGTAACGGAGGGATTCGATGTTCATACCTTTGAAGACCGAAATAGGGAAACCTTCTACGAACGTGGTTGGCATAGACTCTTATCCTAGGACCTCCCTGTCGTGTAGAAGACCACTGGTGATGAAGACTTCTTGGCGACCTCCGACGATGAAGTAGCACCACAAGTGTAGTGCCTCACGGAGATTACACACGTACAATGCAACCAATGTTCCCTCCGGGCTCCGAATCAGGCGAGCAGCGAAAAGAAGATAGATTCGGATCCCGACTTCGGAAGAGCGACAAAGTGCTTTGGTGGAGAACTCCCAACCAGGTGCAAACTCCAAACAAGGGGAGTCCGCTCGAGGTAGGAAAAAGAGAGAGAGATTAAACTCAATGTTGTATGGAAAAAGAGGGGTCTACCCGTCCTTATATAGGACAAGGGGGGGTGTGATCCTCCTCCCCTCCCCCATGTGGGACTAAACCCCCAAGGGGGGGGGGAGTGTGCGGGCAAAGGGGGGGATGGCCCAAAGATGTGTGTGTCTCCATCACATCATTCTCCTAATGATATTACCTCATTGTCAATAGGCGGGATTTGTCCATTCGAGTGACGGATAGGTACTCTGAGCCCACTCGGTGATGTTGCATCATGAAGTTTGCGCAAATGTGTGACTAGGTCACGGGGTTACAATATCACGAGAACGAGTAAACATGTTTGTCGATAATGAGGGTGAACTAAGTATATTGGATAACGATGATCAAACCTTGGACAAGCAAAGTACCACAGAACAAAGGGACCATGCTCAATGTTAAACGGATCCAACAACGATGAAGTTCATTCGATGGAAGCGCAGGGGCCATCTAGAATTGTAACCAGGTCTGATCGATAGTCATTGATCAAGAGAGTGTCTTGATCATGTCTGCTGTTTCCCGAACCGTAGGGTGTCACACTTAAGGGTATTCGACGCAATAAGGATTGATTCGAGATCACTAGAGAAATAAGAGAGAATACCGGAATTGTTCCGGTGGAGGCCAGAAATTGTTCTGGGTATTTTGAAAGGTTCAAAATATTATTTAATAATGTTTAAATATGTTTTATTATTTAATTAATAGAATTAAATATTAAAATATAATTAAATATATTTAAAAATGGAAGAAAAACCATACGGGCCTAAAGAGGCCCATTAGGGGAAGAGGGAGTCTCCCCCTTGGGCCAAGGCGCCAAGAGAGGGCCCCACCCCCCTCTAGGGTGTGCCACCCCCTCCCCTTGGGATTAGTCCCACATGGGATGTTGAGGGAGGTTCCCCCCTCCTTAGCTTATATAAGGAGGGGTAGGGTGCCCTTTTTCTTCACGATTTTCTGAGACAAGTTTCTCATATCTCTTCCTCCTTTCTGCTTCCTTGAGTGGACCCCCCTTGTTTGGAGTCTACACTTGGTTGGGGATTTCTCCACCATACGCACATCATCGTGCTGTTGGAATCGGAATCCGAATCAATCTTCTTTCCGTTGCTCGCCTGATTCGGAGCCCGGAGGGAACGTCGGGACACTGTATGTGTGTAATCCCGCAAGACGCTACACTCGTGGTGGTACTTCATCGTCGTGGCCGTGTCGTGGCGTCTTCACCAACAACGTTCCGACGGGGACGCAATCCCGTCATCGGTCTACAAGGACCGGGTGGTGATGGCGTGGAAGTGATAACAGCTTCTCGCCCTTCGTTGGTTACCCCAAGTGGAAGGTGAGATGTAGGATAGCAGCAAATTTCCCCTATGTAGAGGATATGGTTTGTCTCCTGTAGGATTCAGGAAATGAGAAGTAGGTGTCAATGGCGCAATTGACGTGGACCTGCACACAATAAAAATAACTTTTCTCCCAACGAAGTTCAAAGAGGTTGTCAATCTCTCCGGCCTTGTTGTTTACAAAGGATCAACCGCAAGGGATAAAGGATAATAGTGATAGCAACTAGAAAGTAAAATAAGGAAATAAATTGAGCATGTGAACAGTGATGAGAATATGGACCGGGGTCCCATGATGTTCACTAGTGATGTCTCTCTCCCAAAAGACGATAAAGCTGCTATGCGAGGTAAACAAATCACAGCTGGGCAATTGACAGTATTAAAAACGCACCGCAATACTAACTATGCTACAAAGAAAGGAAGAGGATCAAAAGCATGGGCGGTACGCCAAAATAAGTAGACCGAAATCCAACTGCATCTACTACTAATCATCCACCTTGAGATATCTTTCCAGAACATCTCGCTGGTATTAAGTTGCGAGCCCCACCCAAAGTGTAAAACCAAAGCAACAGACAACTGCATTAAAAGAACTTTGCGTAAAGTAAACAATCCTTGCAACCGCGGTTACAAGCACCGTTGTTTCCCCCGTTGTGGCAACAACACATCCCTTAGACTTATATTTCTGTCACTCAAGCTAGTCATCAGGGGGCATGAACCCACAATCGAGCATAACGTTCCCTCTTGGAGTCACTACCTACTACTTGGCCAAGGCAATAAACAACAACAGAGAACATGCAAGAACTACTCAAGAACAAAAATATAAAAGATAAGAACCAAATATATTACTCAATCACAAACTGAACATAGTCTCATAATCCATAAGATCCAAGCAAACTTAGCATGGCAACAGCAGAAATAATTACATATGTGCCTTGATCACGTAGGTCAACTCACAAGGTCTAATCCATGAAGAACAAAGAGGGGAGGAGAACATCACATAGATACTGATCACGGACCCATGGTCCAAGATGGAGTACTCACGGATCATCCGGGAAGCGTCCATGGTGGAGGAGAGGCTCCCGGAGGCTAGTCCTCCCTCCGGAGGGTGCCGGGAAGAGGTCTGCTGGCGCTCGCGATCTTGGAAGCGGGGCGGTGGCGGAACAGAGGCGAGATCGAGAAAAAGGGTTCTGTCTTCGGAAGAATCCCATCACGGAGAATAAATTGGCGAAGGGGGGGGGGGAAGCCAGGGGGGCCACTAGGTGTCCCGGCGGCCCCCTGGCGTGGCCTAGCCCTATGGCGCGCCACCAGGGCACCTGGAACCCTGGTGGTGGCGCTTTGGCCCCACCCAGGTGTTTCCGG
The DNA here is from genome assembly GCA_950022295.1 of Bromus sterilis. Lineage (NCBI taxonomy): Eukaryota > Viridiplantae > Streptophyta > Magnoliopsida > Poales > Poaceae > Bromus > Bromus sterilis. The sequence goes on along the minus strand of OX465596.1, from coordinate 334,824,313 downwards.
AAGCTTCCGTTGCGCTGATTATTTCTCTGATTTTTCCCGAGTTTTTGGAACACTTTTAATATGGGGGAAACCCGAAATAGAAAAATAGCAGAAAACATGAACTGGCACTGGGGTGCACTGAGTTAATAAGTTAGTCCAAATAGGATCAAAAGTGTATGAAAGTGTATCTATATCATAACAATATCACACAAAACATGAATGGAGCAAGCAGAAATTATAGATACATTTGGGACGTATCAACATCCCCTAGCTTAGTTCCTTCTCGTCCTCGAGTAGGTAAATGATAACAAGCATATTTTTCTGTGGTGACATGCTAACAACCATATAAGAACTTTGAAAGTAAAGAAATCAAGGTATGTAATTCAATTCAAGTCCTAATAGGCAAGAGTCTATATTAGCATTGAAACAAGCAACATAAGAACATAAAGGTGCAAGAGCTCTCGCTGTCCGTGACTCGAATGTCTCCAGATGGTGTTTGCATGCAAGAAGTGGGAGATGGGAGTACAGGGAAAAATATATTTGTTGAGAACTCAATCTACTAAAGTTTAACACTTAGTCTTCTTTGGAATCTTATCTTTACTCATCCCCAGACCACTATCCAGGTACAAGTCAATTTGATCCACTCTCTTTTGATATTTTGAGCACTCATGCAATGGATGAGCGTAAGCACTAGAGTTGACACTTAGGATGGAAAAGCGAGAGATATGGTGGAGGAGGAAGACAAAAAGGGTGAGAAAGGCTCACATCAATGAGGACAATTATAGGCAACAAGGCCAAATGATAGATATGATGTGAGAAGTAGGGATTGCCATGCAACGAATGCACGTATGAGCTAAGAAAACCTCTCCAATAGAACTAGTGGGGGTGCATCCAACTTGCCCGCTCATGAATACCTAGAGCTCGTTTGAGGAGTCTCACCCTTGGAATATGCAAGCAAAGTTCTATAATGTGAGGGTCCCCACATAGCTATATATGCACAAATGATCATCTCTATGGAGCACAAGATAAGAGGGAGTACGAGTGTGGATCTTTCAAAAGGAATAGTAGTGTTTCCCCTTTCTCTCTTTTTATTTTATTTTTCTCTTTTTTTTATTTTTTTATGTTTTGGTGGCCTCAATGGATCTTTCTATTTAACTCTCATTTGTCCTCTTTGGGATCTTTTAAGTTTGTACTCTTTGGGATCTTTTCCTCACTTAAGGGCAACACTCTATTTTACAAGAAGTATAGAAGATCTTCACACTTTACAAGGTACTCAACATAAAGAAGATGTAGCTATCATGATGTACGCAAATGTATGCCTTTGCCAGTATAGCAGGAACATGTATGACATGAAGATCAAGTCATGAAGAGGTGGAAGTTGCATGACAATATATCTTGGAAAGGCTATGGAAATGCCTTGATAGGTAGGTATGGTGGCTGTTTTGAAGAAATATATAAGGAGGTTTATGATGACATAGCGTATCATGCCAAGGGTTTGGATGCACCGGCAAGGTGGACGCCACCTCTCGGAGTGAGAAGAGGGCAATGCGCGGTACCAAAGAGGCTAGCAAATATGAGGAGGTGGAAGTGTCAACTTTTAATACTTACGTTAGTCCGAAGAACTCATGCACTTATTATCGATAACTCTCAATATAATGAGGAGGTTCACAAAGAGAAAAGTGCCCCGAGGAGGAGTGTATGGGGGTTTGGTTATCCTTGCGCATCCTCGACTCATGGTACGTGAGTGTACTCTAATATCCGATCCCTCCAAATATTAGTGATCCATCCAGTAGCTAGAGTTCTCAACTAGTTTTGTAGTTTTTGAAAATAAACACGGATTGCCCAAAATATGACACCTATCACTCATAGGCTAGAGCTCTTGACACCAAAAGTTCAAACATTACTCACAACAATACCTCAAAACTATTGCAAGTTACTACTACAATTGAATGGCAACCTTAATTACCTACTTCAAGTCAAGACACAACTCAGTGCAACAACCAACTCTCTTAACAAGAGAAACATGAAATCTAAAGAAAGTTCCAGAAAGAAACTAAACAAAATCTAAAGCTCTTAAAAAGATAAATAGGAAAACTAAGAGCTAAACATGGCAGTAGCTACGAAAATATAAAGAACACACAACATAGAAAAGATAAGCATGAAAATCCTATGATGTGTTCTAGTTTAAAGTTGAGCATATTTCTCTCCCACACAATGTAAGATGGGTTCTAACTTGTTATGAACAACAAGCAAAGCTAAATAAAACCAAAAAGTAAACCTAAGAGCGAGACGCTCCAAGCATAGCACATAACGCATGAAGCGATAAAAATATAGTGAGACGGAGGACGAACTGATGATTGTTGATGGAGAAGGGGATGCACGGGGGCATCCCCAAGCTTAGACGCTTGAGTCTCCTTGAATATTTATTTGGAATGCATTGGGGCATCCCTAAGCTTGAGCGTTTGACACTCCCGGATCCTCTTTCATCATCTTCCCTCGCACACTTAAAAACTCCCTTCATACATAACTCATCGTAAGTTTATTAGAGAGGCTAGTACCCTTAATAAAATATTTTTTCTCCACTGGAAATTAAGATATGCTTGAAGAGCTACTGTTTCTCAAGATTGCCAAATTTTTTTTGCAAAGAAAAAGCAAGCTTAAGGTTTGCAAAAGTAAGGAAAGGCAAAACGTGGCAGAATATGTGAAAAACAGAACAACACGTAGTAAATAATTTTTTGGGGGTACTTCTGCAACTCAAATAAAAAAATCTCAGAATAGACGCTCGAAAAACAATTATATGGAGCACGCTGTCAAAACAATTCAGATAAAAAAGATGATCTGGTGATTTTAGGCTAATTTTTCCGTCCAAGGACAGAATCTGTTTTCTGGACAACATGTCACAAATATTGATTTTTCTTGCAATCGGAGGCTAAACTTGGCACAAAGCTTGAAAATAAAGATACAATGATGTTGCTACAATAGTAACAATCATCAAGACCACTAAAAACAAAAGTAAAAACATCTTGGGTTGCCTCACAACAAGCGCTTTCTTTTACGCCTTTAAGCTAGGCAGAAAGGAAAAAGATCAAGTTTTATCAAGAGAGAGAGAGAATAGCTATCCCGTGTGACGGACTCAAAAGGTAACTTAATCTTTTTCCTAAGGAAGTGTTCCATCCACTTTTTAAGAGGGAATTGAAATTTTATATTCCCCTCTTTCATGTAAATAACAACACCAACGGTGCAAAGAAAAGGACGTCCCAAAATAATTGGACATAAAGGTTCCTCCCGCGGCCGAATCTAACAGGTTCCGCGAGGTAAAGTTCAAGCCTGCATAAAAAGTCTGGACAACCATCCAAGTAGTCAAACCATGTGTAGGGAATTTCTTAACAAGAGATTTCATTCGTTCCCAAGCTTGGGCAACATGTTCATTATCCAATTGCTTAAAATTCATAATGTTACTACTCAATTGGATAATTTTAGCAGGTGGGTAGTACTTCCCAATAAAAGCATATTTGCACTTGTCCCAAGAATCTATGATATTCATACGCCAAGATTGAAACCATATTTTAGCTCCTTCCTTCAAAGAGAAGGAAAAAGCTTAAGCTTAACAACATCACCTTCTACTTCATTATACTTTTTTTGTATATCACATAGCTCACCTAAATTATTTAAGTGTAAAGCAACATCATCTCCAGCACCAGAGAATAGATCTCTTATAACAAGGTTTAGCAAAGCAGGTTTAATTTCATAAGAGGTAGCTGAAGTGGCAGGTGTGGCAATAGGGTGCAGATAAAATCATTGTTGTTGTGACTAGTGAAGTCACACAACTTGGTGTTTACAGTGGAACCCATAATAGCAGCAAGTGTGGCAAACAATTTTTTTGTGATTTTTGATAAGGGATACTAAGATAAAAACTGAAAGGTAAACTAACAAGACTAAAAAGCAAAGGTAAAAGATAGTGTGCAACTCCCCTATCTTCGCACTCGGAATCCCCTGCAACGGCGCCAGAAATTTTCTTGATGGCGTGAAAGTGAAAATGGTTTCTCGCCCTTCGTTGGTTACCCCAAGTGGATGGTGAGATGTAGGATAGCGGCAAATTTCCCCTATGTAGAGGATAGGGTTTGTCACCCGTAGGATTCCAGAAATGAGAAGTAGGTGTCAACGGCGCAATTGACGTGGACCTTCACACAATACAAATAAATTTTCTCCCAACGAAGTTCCGAGAGGTTGTCAATCTCTCTGGCCTTGTTGTTGACAAAGGATCAAACGCAAGGGATAAAGGATAATAGTGATAGCAACTAGAAAGTAATAGCAGGAAATAAATTGAGCGTGTGAACAGTCATGAGAATATGGACCGGGGTCCCGTGATGTTCAGTAGTGATGTCTCTCTCCCAAAAGACGATAAAACTGCTATGCGAGGTAAACAAATCATAGCTAGGCAATTTACATGATTAAAAACACACCGCAATGCTAACTATGCTACAAGGAAAGGAAGAGGCTCAAAAGCATGGGCGGACGCCAAAATAAGTAGACCGAAATCCAACTTCATCTACTACTAATAATCCACCTTGAGATATTTATGCAGAACATCTCGCTGGTATTAAGTTGCGAGCCCCACCCAAAGTGTAAACCCAAAGCAATAGACAACTGCATTAAAAGAACTTTGCGTAAAGTAAACAATCCTTGCAACCGCGGTTACAAGCACCGTTGTTTTCCCCCTTGTGGCAACATCACATCCCCTACACTCATGTTTCTGTCACTCAAGCTAGTCATCAGGGGGCATGAACCCACAATCGAGCATAACATTCCCTCTTGGAGTCACTACCTACTACTTGGCTAAATCAATAAACATCAACGGAGAACATGCGAGAATTACTCAAGAACAAAAATATAAAAGATAAGAACCAAATATATTACTCAATCACAAACTAAACATAGTCTCATAATCCATCTGATCCCAGCAAACTCAGCATAGCAACAACAGAAAGAATTACATATGTGACTTGATCACGTAGGGTAGCTCACAAGGTCTAATCCATGAAGAACAAAGAGGGGAGGAGAACATCACATAGCTACTGATCACGAATCCATGGTCCAAGGTAGACTACCCACAGATCATCCGGGAAGCGTCCATGGTGGAGGAGAGGCTCCCGGAGGTTAATCCTCCCTCCGGCAGGGTGCCGGGAAGAGGTCTGCTGGCGCTCCCGATCTTGGAAGCGCGGCGGCGGCCGAACAAAGACGAGATCGCGAAAAAGGGTTCTTTCTTCGGAAGAATCCCATCACGGAGAATAAATAGGCGAAGGGGGCAGCCAGGGGGGCCACCAGGTGTCCAGGCGGCCTCCTGGCGCGAGCTAGCCCTAGGGCGTGCCACCAGGGCGCCTGGACCCCTGGTGGTAGCCCTCTGGCCCCACCTAGGTGTTTCTAGAAGCTTCCGTTGTGCTGATTTTTTATCTGATTTTTCCCGAATTTTTGGAACACTTTTAATATGGGGGAAACCTGATATAGAAAAACAGGAGAAAACAGGAACTGGCACTGGGGTGCACTTAGTTAATAAGTTAGTCCAAATATGATCAAAAGTGTATGAAAGTGTATCTAGATCATAGCAATATCACACAAAACATGCATGGAGCAAGATGAAATTATAGATACGTTTGGGACATATCAGGTGGCTATCGGAGTCATCGTGGATCCACGCGGCATCGGGGATTGCCGGTACGACTACATCAACCACATTCACGCAGGAACGTTTCCCGCTTAACGTACTACATATTGGTATGTGAGCTATTCCATCCGTTAATTACATCACCATAGCATAGGTCTTGGGATTAGGTATCGTAGGTTATGAAAAATTTGTGTTTTCTGCCCCAAACCCCAATAGTGGTATCATGAGCAAGGCTATGCGTAGATCTATTGTACGGATAGAACACATCTAGTATGTGGGCATCAATTCTCCAATTGTTACCCTCTAACGTGTACTCGTTTAGCATTGCAGCAATGTTATGATGAATTGGCCCCGACCGACCTTACGCGTTTACGCGAGACTGGTTCCACGCTTGACATATGGCTTGTACCATATAAGTGGCTGGGGGGCGCGGTCTGTCTCTCTAACATTAGCTTTGCGAAGACGTTTGCAATGGAGGGCCCCGACAGGGGTGTAATAGATACAATTGCGGGATTGGTGTTGTGGCTTGTTTTCCGTAGGATAGAAAAGGTTCTTTTCTCGAAACCCCTAGCCGCCACGTAAAACTTGCAAAAGATAAAGTAGAAGGCGTTTTAACTTTAATTTGCATGTCTAGGGGAATCATAGCATGTATGATTTACAGTTTTACATCCTGTTTTTTTGCTAATATGGTATATATAACGACGGTAGCATAAATAGGATCATCTCTCTCAATACCAGTATTGTGTTCTCCCTTAATGGGCACCGCCTGGAAGGATCTCCCTTACGACCGACATACAAGAAATGGATGTCATACGTAATCAACAACATTCGCATGAGGTTGGGTTTGGCAAGCCTAGCATATGTAGATATGACCTTGCTAAGCAGTTAACTTTAAGGTCCGAATGGCAAGCTTGGCGTATGTAGATGCGGGCCTGGAACACAGAAGATCGAAAGATCGAGCACGAGTCACATACCTGATGTGATTGGCATGATGGCCTACCTTAGCCGCATACTGATGGCCGTGACGATCGGGGGAGGTATGGGGTTCTAGGATTGTGTAATCGCTTAGTAATTTTGAGAGATTTTTTTACTAAGTGGGAGTTTTAGAATTAATTAAAATTGAACTTCACATATTATGAACTTAATCTTAATGTCTTAGCAAATATCATTGTAGCTAATGTCATAACCCAAAATGTTTATAACTATGACTCTTTTAGTTTAATGAATAACTTAAGGTAGATGGGTCTTACTTCATTTATTTGTACCAACACCGTTAGAGACATACTTATTAGTAATGACTTGCTAAACGTAATGCAAGAACTGCTAGGAGATACACCTGACAACTCCGTGATTAAGAAGATGATGATGAGTATCGTACTCACCGTCACTTATGAATGACTGTCCAATACACCATACTTCATTCTATGGAATCTGAATTGCGAGTGCGTATTAACGACACCAACACGTATGACGTGCTAGGTGAACTTGAAAGCACAAAGTCACAAATCAGAGTAATGAAGAATGAGTACATGGACGGGGTTTCTTTCAACTAAGGTGGAAGGAACAACCTGCTAAGAAGTTCACTTGGAAAATGTATAAGATACATGGATGATGTCTACGCACGCTTCTATTCTTATAGACTATGTTGGGCCTCCAAGCGCAGAGGTTTGTAGGACAGCATCAATTTCCCTCAAGTGGATGACCTAAGGTTTATCGAATTCAGGGAAGTAGAGGTTGAAGATGGTCTCTCTCAAGCAACCCTGAAATTAAGATACAAGAAGTCTCTTGTGTCCCCAACACACCTAATACAACTAGGAGTTGTATAGGTGCACTAGTTCGGCGAAGAGATGGTAAAATACGAGTGATAGGTGTGGCAAAGCAAGGTAATATAAATCTATAATAAAAAGTGCAGCAAGCAAACATGTGACAAAAGTGAGCACAAACGGTGTAACAATGGTGGAAACAAGGCCTAGGCTTCATACTTTCACTAGTGGCAACTCCCAACAACATTAACATAGTCTAATCACATGATATTTCCATAAAACATGGATTGGAGACGTACTCGAAGGTCATTCCTTTGTGGTCAAGAGAGGATGAGAATTATGTAGGGCTACAAAAGCACACCTCAAAGTTCGTAGTTCTCAATCTATGGATTTCCAAAAGTCACCGCGGCCATCCAAAGAGAGTACCACAATCACCAAAACATATCTCAAGGATAGTCAAAGACAAGCACCAAGAGACTCTCAACCTTCAATCAACACACAAAAGAGGAAATCACTCATGATAATATTCTTCTAACCCATGTCCAATAGACCGCTGTCACCTTGGTCTCGGGGATTATACTAGATAAGATCAATTGAGTACATCAATCCAATACATAGAGGAAGGGGAAATATCATGGGATCACCCTAGATTAACATAGCCTATGATCACAACGAAGATCACATCATGGGAGAGAGAGAAGAACACATAGCTACTGGTAGAAACCTCAGTCCCGAGGGAGAACTACTCCCGCTTCATGGAGGGAGGAAGCAACATCGATGGAGATGAATCCGGGGGCACTTCCCCGTCCCGGCAGGGTGCCGGCACAGGAATTCTGTCCCCCCGAAACTTGATGGCGATGGCGGCGGAGATCGGAATCGCTTCTGAATAAAAGGTGTCCGGAATCAGGCTTTCCTCCGCGGGGGTAAAAGTAGGGCCAAAGGGGGGCACCAGGGGGGCCACAGGGCAGCCAGGAGGGTGCCCGGCGCGGCCTAGGGTGGGGCTGTGCCAGGGAATCTTCTGGAGTCCCTGTGGTGGCCCTCCCCTCCTTCCTTGGTGATTCCGGAAGCTTCCGGGACACTGATTTTTTATATAATTTTTCCGGAATTTTTGGAGCACTTTTAATGGCCGGAAAACCTGAAATACAAAAACAGCAGAAAACAGGAATTGGCAACTGGGTGCACTGGGTTAATAGATTAGTCCAAATATGCTCAAAAGTGTATGAAAGTTCAAGCAAATCATGGCAAAGTCACACAAAACATGCATGGAGCAAGCAGAAATTATAGATACGTTTGGGACGTATCAACATCCCCTAGCTTAATTCCTGCTCGTCCTCGAGTAGGTAAATGATAACAAGCATAATTTCTGTGGTGACATGCCACACAACCATATAAGGACTTTTAAGTAAAGCAATCAAAGCATGCAATTCAATTCAAGTCTTAACAAGCAAGAGTCTATATTAGCATTGACACAAGCAACAAAAGAACAAAAGGTGCAAGAGCTCTCGCCGTCCGTGACTCGAATGTCTCCAGATGGTGTTTGCGTGCAAGCAGGGGACTGGGAAAAAGAGAGAAAAAAGGTTGTTGAGAACAACTATCTACTAAAGTCTCACACTTGGTCTCCTTTGGATTCTTATATTGACTCGTCCCCAGACCACTTGCCAGGTACAAGTCAAACTGATCCACTCCCTTTCGATATTTTGAGCACTCATGCAATGGATGAGCGTGAGCAAGAAAGTTGACACCTAAAAGGCGAAACAGAAAGAAGGTGGAGGAGGAAGACAAAAAGGTGTGAAAGGATCACATCAATGAGGACAATCATAGGCGAGAGAAGGCCATATGATAGATATGATGTGAGGAGTAGGGATTGCCATGCAACGGATGCACATGTGAGCTAAAAGCTCTCCAAGGGAACTAGTGGGGGTGCATCTAACTTGCTTGCTCAAGAAGACCTAGAGCTCGTTTGAGGAGGCTAATCATTGGAATATACAAGCCAAGTTCTATAGTGTGAAGGTCCCCACATAGCTATATGCATGATGATGATCTCTATGGAGTACAAGGGATAGAGGATGAAGTACTAGTGTGGATATCTCAAAAGGAATAGTAGTGTGCCCCCTTCTCTCTTTTTATTTTTATTTTTTCTTTTTTCTATTATTTTGTATTGTTTTTGGTAGCCTCAATGGCTCTTTCTATTTAACTCTCATTTGTCCTCTTTGGGATCTTTTCCTCACTTTAGGGGCAACACTCTATATTTTACAAGAATATAGGAGATCTTTCACACTTTACAAAGGTACTCACATAAAGAAGATGTAACTATCATGATGCAAATGTATGCCTCTGCCAGGATAGGAGGATATGCAATGATACTAGCGCGTCATGTAGCAATGATTAGGGCAAGGCCCAACTAGCATGCGGCTCATCGATCAAGCAAGTAGCATGTATGACATGAGGATCAAGTCATGAGAAGGTGGATGTTGCATGGCAATGTATCTCGGAAAGGCTATGGAAATGCCTTGTTGGTAGGTATGGTGGCTGTTTTGAGGAAAGATATAAGGAGGCTGATGATGACAGAGCGTATCGTGCCAAAGGTTTGGATGCACCGGCGAAGTATGCGCCAACTCTCAAGGTGAGAAAGGGCAATGCACGGTACCGAAGAGGCTAGAAAAAGTATAGGTGGGTGGAACAGTCAACTTTCGAATACTCATATTAGTCCAAATAACTCATGCACTTATTGTCGGTAACTCTCAATCTAATCAGGAGGTTCACAAAGAGACAAGTACCACGAGGAGGAGTGTATGGGGGTTTGGTTATCCTTGCGCATCCTCGACTCATGGCATGTGAGTGTACTCTAATATTCGAACCCTCCAGAGGTTAGTGATCCATCTAGTAGCTAGAGTTCTCAACAGGGGTTTTTGGTTTTCGAAAAACACACGGATTGCCGAAAATACGACATCTATCACTAATAGGCTCGAGCTCTTGACACCAAAAGTTCAAACATTACTCTAGTCAATACCTCAAAACTATTAAAAGTTACTACTTCAAAGAGAATAGCAACTTCAACTACCTACTTCTAGTTAAGACACAAAACTCAGTGCAACAGGCAAACTCTCTAATAAGATAAAACATGCAACCTATAGCAAGTTCAACCTGAGACAAAAGAAAAGCTCTAGAAGAAAACTAAAGCACTACAACTAAACAGGGCAGCAGTTAAGAAAAGAAAAAGAACAAGTCACAGCTAAGGAAATAATCATGCAAATCCTATGAGGAGTTCTAGTTCAAACGGAGCGTCTTTCTCTCCCACACAAAGTAAGACGGGATCTAAATTTTTATGAACATAAAGCAAAGCTAAAGAAAACTAAAAATAAAACCTAAGAGCGAGACGCTCCAAGCATAGCACATAACGCATGAAGTGATAAAAATATAGTGAGACGAAGGACGAACTGATGATTGTTGATGGAGAAGGGGATGCACGGGGGCATCCCCAAGTTTAGATGCTTGAGTCTCCTTGAATATTTGTTGGGGATGCACGGGGGAATCCCCAAGCTTGAGCGCTTGACACTCCCGAATCTTATTTCATCATCTTCCATCACACGCTTGAAAACTCCCTTCATACATAACTCATCATAAGCCGATTAGAGAGGTTAGTACCCTTAATAAATAATTTTTCCCACTAGATATAAAGATATTCTTGAAGAGCTACTGTTTCTCAAGATTGCCAAAAAGTTTTTGCAAAGAAAAAGCAAGCTTAAGGTTTGCAAAAGTTAGGAGAGACAAAACGTGGCAGAATCTGTGAAAAACAGAACAGCAGGTAGTAAAGAACTTTTTAGGGGTACTTCTGCAACTCGAATCAAAAAACTCAGAACAGACGCTCGAAAGTCAATTGTATGGAGCACGCTGTCAGAAAAATTCAGATAAAAAATATGATCTGGTGATTTTAGGCTAATTTTTCCGTCCAAGGACAGAATCTGTTTTCTGGACAGCATGTCACAACTTTTGAACTTTCTTGCAATCGGAGGCTAGACTTGGCACAAAGATTGAAAATAAAGATACAATGATGTTGCTACAGTAGTAAAAATCATCAAGACCACTAAAAACTGAAAGTAAAAACTCACACTAAAGATAACAAGGGTTGTCTCCCTAGAGCTCCTTCTTTATAGCCATAAAGATAGGCTTAAGATTTTAATGATGCTCTCATAGGAATAAGGAATAAGAGTTGAAGAACAAAATAGAGCATCAAGAAGCAAATAACAAACAAATTTAAGTCTAACATGCTTCCTATGCAAAGGGATCTTGTAGAGGAAAACCTCATTGAAGCATAAAGATATTAGCATAGGAAGGCAAAATAAGTGCAACTTCAATGCCTTCAACATAAAGAGAGGGAACTTGATATTATTGAAATATCTATAAGAATATGTTCCCTTCTCATAATAATTTTCAGTGGGATCGTGAATAAACTCAACAATATAAGTATCACATAAAGCATTGTTACCATGATCCACATGCAAAAGGTTACTCTTACTCTCCACATAAGCATAATCTTTCTCATTGGTAATAGTGGGAGTAGGACTATCATAAACAACTTGAACACTATAGATTAATTGTGTATTAGGAAGATGGTGTTCAACAAGGGAGTAATTCCCTCCATGCTTATGACAAGTTTCATGAGGATAATCTCTCCTTATATCATAGGTACCTTTATAATCACTAAAGATAGGAGTTATAACATCATCATAGTAGATAAGAGCATTATCATTGCTAGAAACTATATTTGTAAACATGTTGTCTTTATTCTTACTAGCAAAAGAATTATCAATTACCACATCACTAATGGGTAAAGGACTTGCAATCCTATCATCCCCAAGCTTAGAGCTTTCCATATCATCACTCTCAGAGTTAGTACCAAAAAGATTTTCAAGATCATAAGTAGCATTATCATCATTTTCCCAATCACAAAAAGTAACATGCATATCATAATCAAAATCATCTTCAATAGTGCCTACGGACTTAACATCAGGATAATAATGAATGCAATCAAGCTCACCGTCCTCCAAAAATTTCTGTCCGTTAGGATAAAAATTGATGCGAGGAATATGCTCAGGCCAGGTTGATACCCATTCTTCTTCCTTCTTGCTCCTCTTCCTCCTCCTCTTCTTTTTATTCTTATTTACCTTAGGAGGGAGTGGTTGGAGATGAAGCTTCTCCACATATCCTGGTTTATCATTAGAAACAATAGGGGAAACTTGGGAGAAACTCTCCTTTTTATTAGTAGAGATATAAGAAACATTTTTATACTTTGGTAAAGTTCCCTCCTTTCTAATCTTACTTATGTAATCATTTTCATGGCAATTAATAACACAATAGAGATGGCAATTTTGCAAAGTGTTGCTAATTCCTAAGGCATTAAAATTTAGCCAAGAAGTCTTTTCTGATAACTCTTCACACATAAAAAATAACATAAGTTCATCATAAAGATCAGAAGTGATCATGTTATCAAACAACTGATTAACAGTTATGCTTTGAAAATTCATGCATTGAAAATTAAAGTGACCCTCTATGCAGCAAAGTTCACAAGTAAAAGGATAAAGGTCACACAATTCTCTAGCAATTTCATTTAAATCTTTGACCCAAGTGATTGTTCTTTCATGCTTATGTTGCTTATAATACTTCTCTTCTTCAATCATAGGCCTTTCACAAGGTCTATCCACTCCACAAAAATTAACATGCTTATATAAAACTTCATTTTCAGGAATTGGATCATGCATGTTGCAATCATCATGAACAATTTCATTTTCTTTGCAAATCTCCTTAAAAGGTTCATGATGCTTGATCCAATTCTCCTTAGGCATATTAAGATGTGAAGCAAAAGATTTGAGGAAATCAACAAGGAGTTGAGAATCAAGCCCAAACATAGCACTAAACTTATTAAAACTTGCAGTTTCAACAAAGGACTTAATGCAATCATACTCATAATTTATACCTGAATCTTTACCTTTGTCGATCTCCCAATCTTCAGTACTGCGTTGAATTCTTTTAAGGAGTTCCCATTTAGCATCAATCTTTTCGTTTGTGAAAGAACCCATAGAGTAAGCATTGAGCAACTCTTTATCCTGTCGAGAGAGCCTCGCAAAAAAATTAGTAATAATTATATCTTTGGGGAGCCCATGGTAAGGACATTTTAGCATTAAAGTTTTCAGTCTCCCCCAAGCTTGAGATATGCTCTCTCCGTCATGAGGATAGAAATTATAAACATAATTCCTATTCTCATGAACTTCATGAAGAGGATAAAACTTGGAGTAAAAGAGAGACTGGATCTCTTCCCAACCCCGTAGGTGAGAATCATCTAGTAGCCTATACCATTCCAATGCTTTTCCTTTCAGTGACAAGGAAAATAATTTCTTCATGACTTCACCTCTTGTCAAACCTGAAATCTTAAATAACTCACAAAGTTCTGTAAGTTTCAACGAATGAATACTGGGATTGACTGTCCCATCATAACAATCATTAATAATTATTTCAACTATCCCAAGTGGTATTTTGAACGGGATACATTCAGTAGGTGGAGGAGACTTCTCTACCACGGGCGTGGTAAAGCAGCCTTCCCCAAACAGCGAACTAAGAGTGCATTTTTCCATAAGCATAACTAGTGAAAATAAAAACAAGAAACGAAAATATTTAATTGCAAGATCTAAAGATATACCTTCAAGCACTCACCTCCCCGGCAACGGTGCCAGAAATAGCTTGATTTCTATGCACGCTTCTATTCTTGTAGACTATGTTGGGCCTCCAAGCGCAGAGCTTTGTAGGACAGCAGCAATTTCCCTCAATGGATGACCTAAGGTTTATCGAACTCAGGGAAGTAGAGGTTGAAGATGGTCTCTCTCAAGCAACCCTGCAATTAAGATACAAGAAGTCTCTTGTGTCCCCAACACACCTAATACAATTAGGAGTTCTATAGGTGCACTAGTTCGGCGAAGAGATGGTAAAATACGAGTGATAGGTGTGGCAAATCAAGGTAATATAAATCTGTAATTAAAAGTGTAGCAAGCAAACATGTGACAAAAGTGAGCACAAACGGTGTAACAATGGTGGAAACAAGGCCTAGGCTTCATACTTTCACTAGTGGAAACTCCCAAAAACATTAACATAGTCTAATAACATGATATTTCCCATAAAACATGCAATGGAGACACACTCGGAGGTCATTCCTTTGTGGTCAAGAGAGGATGAGAATTATGTAGGGCTACAAAAGCACACCTCAAAGTTCATAGTTCTCAATGTATGGATTTCCCGATGTCACCGCGGCCATCCAAAGAGAGTACCACAATCACCACAACATATCTCAAGGATAGTCAAAGACAAGCACCAAGAGACTCTCAATCTTGAATCAAGACACAAAAGAGGAAATCACTCATGATAATATTCTTCTAACCCATGTCCAATAGACCGCCGTCACTTTGGTCTCGGGGATTATACTAGATAAGATCAATTGAGTACATCAATCCAATACATAGAGGAAGGGTAAATATCATGGGATCACCCTAGATTAACATAGCCTATGATCACAACGAAGATCACATCATGGGAGAGAGAGAAGAACACATAGCTACTGGTAGAAACCTCAGCCCCGAGGGAGAACTACTACCGCTTCATGGAGGGAGGAAGCAACGTCGATGGGGATGAATCCGACGGCACATGAATTCTGTCCCCCCGAAACTTGATGGCGATGGCGGCGGAGATCGGAATTGCTTCTGGAGAAAAGGGGTCCGGAATCAAGGTTTCCTCCGCGGGGGTAAAAATAGGGCCAAAGGGGGGCACCAGGGGGCCACATGGCAGCCAGGAGGGTGCCCGACGCGGCCTAGGGTGGGGCCGCGCTAGGGACCCTTCTGGAATCCCTATGGTGGCCCTCCCTTCCTTCCTTGGTGATTCCGGAAGCTTCTGGGATGCCGATTTTTATATAATTTTTCCGGAATTTTTGGAGCACTTTTAATGGCCGGAAAACCTGAAATACAAAAACAGCAGAAAACAGGAACTGGCAACTGGGTGCACTGGGTTAATAGATTAGTCCAAATATGCTCAAAAGTGTATGAAAGTTCAAGCAAATCATGGAAAAGTCACACAAAACATGCATGGGACGTATCAATGGACACCTTGTGTATAACTTGGACTACTGTGACGCCCCGAAAATCAACCCGTGTACAGTAATCATACACGCAGGGTACACGGCTGAGATTAGGGTGCCACGGTGAGAATATCACAGCACAACACTAAACACAAAAGGATAAACAAATATGTTAAAATACCAGGGATCACGAGGATCCGAATACATAAGTCATACAAGCCATAATATCTGAGTACAGACATAGTTAGTCAAGTTTTGCCTTAAGAAGGCTAGCACAAATCACATCAGAGATACAGATCGAAAAGGCGAGGCCTCCTGCCTGGGATCCACCGAACTACTCCTGGTCAACGGGGAACTTGACGTTGTAGTAGTCGCCTCCGGGGTACTCCTGCTCCTGGGCTCAAACGTCGGCTGCAGCGGCCGATCAGGCAAAGCGAAAAAGGGGAAATAAAGCAAAGGTGAGTATCTAGCATACCCGCGAGTCTTACGTCCGCTACTAAGCATTATGCATTGTATCAACGGAAAGAAGAGGCTGTATATAGTGGACTGCAAGATAGAAATCAGAATAAGGGTAAGAAGCTAGGCCTATCGAAGACTAGCATCTTCCGACGATGTCTTGCAGCATGAGGTAAGAATCAGCCAACAGTTTATATAAAGCATAAAGTAACAATGCAGCAGAAGTTGCTACAGCATTGTATAATAGTAAGTTGTAATAATTAACAATGCCTCCGAGTTCCCCTCCTCGACATCCCCGCGAGGAAGAAAACCCGGAACCATACAGTTTAATAATAATAGTTTGTAGTGGTAAGATCCAGCTTCAGCATAAAGCGTCCTGTTACCGTGGACACGGCTATTCGAATAGATTAATCTTCCCTGCAGGGGTGCACTTGTGTTACACTACACACACGGATCTCCAGGGTGGCGGGAACCTTGTTAGGGAACGCTCCACCGAGGCTATCCGACACTCCGTAGCCCATCTTTCAAACTCAACAAAGAGGTCATCCGCCGGACTATATCCTATGTACGCGGGGCTTTGGACCCTAACCCCGACGTACTCCTGCACGGTGCGAGGCTGGCCGGTGAAGTTAAATCAAAGCAAATACAAATCACACTGCCGCGGAAAATAAGACAACACCACTTCCCGGCGCAGGCCACGGTACTGCTGACGTCTGAAGAGTCCTCGGACGACACTATGAAGCAGAGGAGCCCATAACTCGTAATTCCCATGGGTAGGTAGTGCGTACATGGCATATAGCCAACTCAAGACATTCACTGAATCATTAGTCATTTTATTACCTTGCGTGACAACCGTTATTGTTGCCTCGACTTAACTGACCCGCGGACAACGACAGCAGCCAGGACCACCAGTACATCGGTGCCTGTCCCGTCGTCCCACCAAGTCACTACGGTTACCAACAAGGCGAACCGTCTCCTTACCTTGTCTCGCGTGTGCTCCTGGAGGAGCTCGACTTTCGTGGGTTGGTAACTCTCGCGGCCAACGATCAGGGGCCAAGCACACCGGTACACTGGTCGTAACCTCCCCGTCGTCCCGTCGCAATACCTCTCGCGGGCACCGTTGGGTCGCCCGACTTCTTATCTGAAGGACAACTGTTGCTCAGGTACCTAGAGCGGCTGTACAGAGTCAGCAACGAGTGGAGTACAAGGATTACTCCTTGATAGCTCACACTTGATGGTGGCTCGGCAGAGCCGAGCTAGGGGGCCTGAGGCGGTGTCTGCATTGTACCGTACCTGTGCAGTTATAATATTTGTATCCGCGTTCACTCGCCTGAGTGATCACGGCCCGCTATCTAATCCTAGCTAACATTGCGCAGGGCTCACTGCTGAATATAATATATATAATAGGAAGCATAGGATAACGGAAAGTACATCAAGGGGCGACAAAAACAGGCTATGCAATTGATTAGGATTGTAACGTAGCAGCAATAGTAACAATGGCTAGTGGAAGAAAAGTACGGAAAGATAGGCGATATCTGGGGAAGAGAATGGCTCTGCTTGCCTGGAAGCTCGACGGTAGAAGTAGGGTCATCGACGAAGTAGTCGTACTCAGCAACGGTGTAGTCGACGACAGCAGCGGGGTCTACCGGAGATAAGGGGGGGGGGGGAGAAACAGTAAATACACAACAAACATATACAAATAGATGCATGTCATGACAGATGAAATGTTAACGGTGTTCTAACGCAGTGCAATGCACGTTGCTCGGAACGGAAATTCATCTGAGGATGAACTACCGGCTCCGGGTGATTACCGGACAGGGTGTCCGGAGGGGGGGGGGAAGGATCAAGCCGGAGGTGTCGTGGGTACCGGACAATCATAAGGGGGGTGTATCCGTTCTAGTTGATTTATTCTGAGGAACATTCGTGTTCGAAATAAATTCATCCGGGTACTTTAGCAGTACCGGACAATTTATCGGACAGTCGGTCCGGAGGGGGACGGTTCGATGTTCGTTGTGTTAGAGGGGTGTGACAGACATACGGATAGCATATTCGTATTTGTTATATTTTTCTGATCAATTTCCATGTATAAAGTTTTTGAATCTGAGGTACGGTTTAAAAGTTATTGAATTTCAAAGTTTTAAATCATTTAAATGATTTTCTGAATTTCTTTTATTATAATTACAACATTATCCGAAAGATTATCCAAAACAGTGCCTGACATATGGGACCCACCTGTCAGCCTCTGTTATATTACAAAACATTTTAATAAATCAAAATAGGCACTGGGCCCACATGTTAGTGACTCAATTTATCTAAATTCATTTTAATTATTAATCTGACAGTGGGGCCCAGCTGTCAGTCTAACAGTTATTAACTAACATTTTTATTCAATCTATTTATTTTGTTAAACTGGGGGATTAACAGGGGGTGGCCCACTGTCAGTGTCAGGAGGGGGCGGGGTTAGGGGTTAGTTACCCCCTGACGTGAATGGCCCATTGGCCAGTGGCACGGGATCTCACCGGCGGTGATGGCCGGAGGCGAGCTCGTGCGTGCGCACGGTATAGGGCATAGGAGAGGGCGTGGGAGGGTGCAATCGAAAGCTGGGAGAAGGCCGCGTCCAATGGTGGTGAGGTTTTTCCCGGGGGGCGCCGGAATCGGTGCCGGCGTCGAGGTTTGGCGGCGGGCGGAAGCTGCGAAGACGACGACAACGTTTCCGTGCGAAAACTCAAGCGTGCGCTAGCGCGTGAAGTAAATGGGAACATCCTAAGCCGAACGGCACGCTTGGCGCGCCATAAGCGTGAGCTAGACCACGGTGGCGACGACAGTCGGCGGCGAGGAGCTACGGCTCCAATGTCTCGGGAGGCTACGGCAAACGGGAGGCCATGGGAAGACTAGGAGGGGGTAGAGGAGCTCACGGCGGAGGCGTAGGGGAGGGCATCAAGCTTGGGGGAGGCGCGACGAGGCCGGAATCGACGACGAGATCGCGGCGGCCGGAGCGGGGAACGAAGACGAGGGCGAGGCGAGGGAGGGCTCCCGGATCGATTCCTTGCTGGACTCGATGAAGACGACGATGGTGCAGAGGTTGGACACGGTGGCGTAGGTGGTAGTGTCCGTTGGCCGCGTGCGGCCACGACAACGGCGTTGGCGGCGCTCGGGAAAATTTGCCCGGGCGAGAGAGAGGTGAGGGGGAGGGAAAATGGAGGGGAGGGAGTGTCTACGGGGCAGGGGCGTCGCCCTTATCCACAACGGCGCTCCAGGGGAGGTGGGGGCGGCCGACAGAGCTCCCGACCATGGTGAGCTCGCCATGGCGCCGGGGCAGGTGGGGGAGGTGATGGGGGCAGGTGGGGGAAGGGGGCTTGGGCCGACTGGGCCTCGCCTGGGGCAAGGTATAGCAACATTTTTTTGTTTGTTTTGTTATTTGTTCTATTTCTTTTCTGTAATTGATTTATTAACCCTAGCATTTTTGTAAAATGTTATTGGTGTTTGTAAATTAAGGTTACATATTACTGAGGTGCCACAAAAGATTTTGAGTTTTTATAAAATCATTTGATATTTTATATTATTAAAAATGGACCAAATCCCACTGTTTTTGCTACTGTTTGAGTTGTTTGGAATTTTCAGTGGCTTAATAAAAATGGACCCAATGCTTATTTGTTATTTAATAAAAGTGGTTGTATAATTTTTGGACAAGTTTTATTTGCAACATTATTTTAATATCAACAAAAAGCATTTTGGATTTGATTCGATTCAAATTTGATCATGGCATGATTTAGCAACAGTAATTGTCATTAGCAAAAGGACTACTGTTACAGACAACTTAGGGTGTTACAACTACTGAATGATTGGTTACTTTGAGATAACTGGGGAGTTGCATCCACTTCCTCCCAGCTACAAAGACCGTGTCTAGACTATGTCATGAATGAGAATCGTTCACCTGTCATAAGGTCATGGTTAAAGTTGTGAACTTTAAAGGCAGAACCAATGCAGGAATAGTCATTGACGGAGAAAGTATATTTGATATACGGGTTATAAATGTCTTTCCCCAAAAAATACTAATTGTGGTTGATTAAGTATTTGATGCTTGAACATGCTGCTTATAGAGTGTCTTGGAAGGGATGAGGTGCCAATGTGTGCTGACGATAATCAAGATAGTTGATGGTCGACAACACTCTCCCTCTACATCTATCATTTGATTAATATATGAATAAATTTATGATCATTTGAATGTGGACTTTATTTGTGTGTCTTGCATCTTACAAATACAATTATTCATATTAGTGAGAAACAAGTCAGTTGTTCTCCTTTTATGAATGATATCTTTTATGGTCACATTACGGTTATGAATGTGTTACTCTTATATTGATGATAGTAGTTTGATCATTTATAAGAAATATTTTAATGCCAAGAATTATCCAAACTTAATAATGACACTACCGTTTAAGTCATGATTGGTTTGATGAAGTTTTGAGATACTTGATTTCTTAACACATGCAGACCATGCCTCTTTAAGTGAGATGACTGAAACCTCACATTCTGGTAAAACAGAGTTTGCAATGACTGTTGAATATCATACATAAATGATGTATCATATTTCAGCAAGTAGTGAATTTCATTATTTCGTGAACTTCAAATGTGGACATTAGATGAATATGTGTATTCACTAATGGAATATGAGTCTGAAATAAGTTGATGTGATCAAAGGGATTTCAGAATGAAGACAAACATGATTCTGAAATAACTTGATGTGATCAAAGGGATTTAAGAATGAAGACGGGTAATAAATTAACAAGAAAAACAAGTCTCTACGATTTGATCAAAGTGACAAATGTTTTGAGTTAGTCTTGGGCATAAAAGACTTGTGAAAGTTGTTTCACAAATTACAATGCTTGGACCACTTCAATATTGTTGATATGCCGGAACATTGTAATCATACTCTATTGAATAGTGTATGGTCTAAGTTATCTCTTACCGAGTTATGTTATTATAGTTTAGAGTTATTAATTTAATATGCAAATACTCACTACAGTATACGGAACCATCTGAGTTCGTGGAAACCAACAATATATATGTTATGGTGTCTCATGGTTTCTAGGAAGCCTAATTTATATGATAAATTATCTTTGTAGTGTATCCTTAGACTACGATGGATGCATCTTCCACAACTAGAACAAAAAGAGCAAAACTTGTATTGCTAAGTGTTTTGGTATTTGTCAAGAAATGTTCTTGATGAATGTGTTAATGGAAGAAAGTGAAAGTTCAACTAAGGTAATTGACCTTGCCTCCTGATGTCAGAGTAGCGCAACGGAATATGTTCCAGAAGCAAAGCTCTAGAATTAGAGGAGAAACTGATGATAATGATCATGAATTTTTGGTTAAAGCTTTTACTAAGCAAAGTAGGATTCAAGAATTCATATTTGCCTTGTGCAAAATAGTTGATGATTCACTTGTCAAGTTAATAGAACAAGACATACCTACGAACCGCGAAGAAGCGATGGTAGACCTAAGTACGAGATATGACTATGAGTCAAGAAATCCTATATTGAGTTACATTTAAGATTACTTGAATCTTATCAAGTAAATAGGTTACTTGATATTCTAAAAAACTTCAAAGTTATAATGAATAAATGTGAACATAAAAGAAGACATCAAGATCGATTTGTCATAAAGAATGTTTCTGACAAATTCAAAAGGTTGACTACAATGTGTAGAGATGCTTGAGTCAATGGGATATTCACTACGATTGATCCAAATTTTTAGCAATACCATGACGTCCTCAAATCCTGCATTTTGAAGAAGTGTTGTAATTGGTACAACGAGAAGGTTTTGAAAACATATGGATACTAGTGTCTCGTAACTGGAATTCTCGTTTTGATGGATGATTGATATCTACGCACGCTTCTATTCTTGTAGACTATGTTGGGCCTCCAAGCGCAGAGTTTTGTAGGACAGCAGCAATTTCCCTCAAGTGGATGACCTAAGGTTTATCGAACTCAGGGAAGTAAAGGTTGAAGATGGTCTCTCTCAAGCAACCCTGCAATTAAGATACAAGAAGTCTCTTGTGTCCCCAACACACATAATACAATGCAAAATTGTATAGGTGCAATAGTTCGGCGAAGAAATGATAAAATATGGATGATAGGTGTGGCAAAACAAAGTAATATAAATCTGTAATAAAAAGTGAAGCAAGCAAACAAGTGGTAAACGTGAGCACAAACGGTATTGCAATGGTGGAAACAAGGCCTAGGCTTCATACTTTCACTAGTGGCAACTCCCAACAACATTAACATAGTCTAAGCACATGATATTTCAACTAAAACATGCATTGGAGACGTACTCGGAGGTCATTCCTTTGTGGTCAAGAGAGGACGAGAATTATGTAGGGCTACAAAAGCACACCTCAAAGTTCGTAGTTCAAAATCTATGGATTTCCCAATGTCACCGTGGCCATCCAAAGAGAGTACCACAATCACCATAACATATCTCAAGGACAGTCAAAGACAAGAACCAAGAGACTCTCAATCTTCAATCAACACACAAAAGAGGAAATCACTAATGAAAAGATTCTTCTAACCCATGTCCAATACACCGAGGTCACCATGGTCTCGGGGATTATACAAGATAAGATCAAGTGAGTACATCAATCCAATACATAGAGGAAGTGGAAATATCATGGGACCATCCTAGATTAACATAGCCTATGATCACAACGAAGATCACATCATGGGAGAGAGAATTGACCACATAGCTACTGGTAGAAACCTCAGCTCCGAGGAGGGACTTCTCCCGCATCATGGGGGGAGGAAGGCAATGCACGACACAGGAGAGGCTAGCAAATATGAGGAGGTGGAAGTGTCAACTTTCAATACTTACATTAGTCCGAAGAACTCATGCACTTATTATCGGTAACTCTCAATCTAATAAGGAGGTTCACAAAGAGACAAGTACCCCGAGGAGGAGTGTATGGGGGTTTGGTTATCCTTGTGCATCCTCGACTCATGGTACGTGAGTGTACTCTAATATACGATCCCTCCAAAGATTAGTGATCGATCTAGTAGCTAGAGTTCTTAACTAGTTTTGTAGATTTTGAAAATAAACACGCATTGGAAAAAATACGACACCTATCACTAATAGTCTAGAGATCTTTACACCAAAAGTTAAAAAATTACTCACAACAATACCTCAAAACTATTGCAAGTTACTACTACAATTGAATAGCAACCTCAATTACCTACTTTCAAGACAAGACACAACTCATTGCAACGACCAACTCTCTTAACAAGATAAACATGAAAACTAAAGAGAGTTCCAGCAACAAACTAAACAAAAGCCAAGGCTCTTTCTAAAGACAAAAACTAAAACTAAACCTAAACATGGCAGCAGCTACGAAAAGATAAAGAACACACAACAGAGAAAGAGAAACATGAAAAATCCTATGATGTGTTCTAAATTGGAGTGGAGCGTGTTTCTATCCCACACAAAGTAAGCTGGGGTCTTACTTGTTATGAACAGCAAGCAAAGTTAAAGAAAAAAAAACCTAAGAGCGAGACGCTCACAGCATAGCACATAATGCATGAAGTGATAAAAATTTGGTGAGACGAGGGACGAACTGATGATTGTTAATGGAGAAGGGGATGCACTGGGGCATCCCCAAGCTTAGACGCTTGAGTCTCGTTGAATATTTATTGGGGATGCATGGGGCATCCCCAATCTTGAGCGTTTGACACTCCCGGATCTCCTTTCATCATCTTCCATCGCACACTTGAAAACTCTCTTCATACATAACTCATCATAAGCTGATTACAGAGATTAGTACCCTTAATAAAATAATTTTCCCACTGGATATAAAGATATTCTTGAAGAGCTAATGTTTCTCAAGATTTCCAAAAAGTTTTTTCAAAGAAAAAGCAAGCTTAAGGTTTCTAAAAGTAAGGAAAGGCAAAACGTGGCAGAATCTTTGAAAAACAGAACATCAGGTAGTAAAGAATTTTTTCGGGGTACTTCTGCAACTCAAATAAAAACTCAGATCATACGAAAGTTTAATATTGTATAGAGCATGCTGTGTAAAAAATTCAGCTCAAAAAGATGAACTGGTGATTTGTTTCAATTTTTTCCGTCAAGCAGACAGAATCTGTTTTCTGGACAACATGTCACAACTTTTGCTTCCCTTATCATATGAGGCTATAACTTGGCACAAAGCTTGAAAAATAAAGATACAATGATGTTGCTACAGTAGTAACAATCATAAAGACCACTAAAAAATGAAAGTAAAAACTCAAAGTAAAGATAACAAGGGTTGTCTCCCTAGAGCTCTTTCTTTATAGCCATAAAGATAGGCTTAAGATTTTAATGATGCTGTCGTAGGAATAAGAGTTGAAGAACAAAAGAAAGCATCAAGAAGCAAATAATAAACACATTTAAGTCTAACATGCTTCCTATTCATAGGAATATTGCAATAGAATAATTCATTGAAGCACAAAGCAATAAGCATAGGAAGGCAAAACAAGTGCAACTTCAAAACCTTCAACATAAAGAGAGGGAACTTGATATTATTGAAATATCTACGAGCATATGTTCTCCTCTCATAATAATTTTCAGTTGGATCATGTATAAACTCAACAATATAAGTATCACATAAAAAATTCTTATGATGATCCACAAGCATAGAAAATTTGTTACTCCCCACATAAGAAAAATCCTTCTCATTAGTAATAGTGGGAGCAAAACCAACAAAGTAGCTATCACATGAATCATTCTTATCATGATCCACTTGAATTTTTTTATTCTTTATAGCATAAGTGTCATCACAATAATCATCATAGATAGGAGGCAAAGTATCATCAAAATAAATTTCCTCATCGAAACTTGGGGGGCTAAAAAGATCATCTTCATAAAACGTAGCATCCCCAAGCTTATAACTTTGCATATCATTAGCATCAAAGGTATTCAAAGAAGACATACTAGTAATATTGCAATCATGAAAAGAATGCAAATAAAGCTCCATAGGTTTTTTGATCTTCTCTTCAAACACTTCATGTCCCAATTCAAGGTAGAGCTCATAAAGATCTCTCATTTTTGTTGTTTTCCATAAGCCTAACTAGTGAAAATAAAAACAAGAAACGAAAAGATTTAATTTCAAGATCTAAAGATATACCTTCAAATCTTACCTCCCACGCAACAGCGCCAGAAATAGCTTGATGTCTACGCACGCTTCTATTCTTGTAGACTATGTTGGGCCTCCAAGCGCAGAAGTTTGTAGGACAGCAGCAATTTCCCTCAAGTGGATGACCTAAGGTTTATCGAACTCAGGGAAGTAGAGGTTGAACATGGTCTCTCTCAAGCAACCCTGCAAATAAGATACAAGAAGTCTCTTGTGTCCCCGACACACGTAATACAATGGCAAATTGTATAGGTGCACTAGTTCGGCGAAGAGATGATAAAATATAGATGATAGGTGTGGCAAAACAACGTAATATAAATCTGTAATAAAAAGTGCAGCAAGCAAACAAGTGGTAAACATGATAACAAACGGTATTGCAATGGTGGAAACAAGGCCTAAGCTTCATACTTTCACTAGTGGCAACTCCCAACAACATTAACATAGTCTAATCACATGATATTTCCATAAAACATGGATTGGAGATGTACTCGAAGGTCATTCCTTTGTGGTCAAGAGAGGAAGATAATTATGTAGGTCTACAAAAGCACACCTCAAAGTTCGTAGTTCTCAATCTATGGATTTCCCAATGTCACCGCGACCATCCAAAGAGAGTACCACAATCACCACAACATATCTCAAGGATAGTCAAAGACAAGCACCAAGAGACTCTCAATCTTTAATCAACACACAAAAGAGCAAATCACTCATGAAAATATTCTTCTAACCCATGTCCAATAGACCGCTATCACCATGGTCTCGGGGATTATACTAGATAAGATCAAGTGAGTACATCAATCCAATTCATAGAGGAAGGGGAAATATCATGGGATCGCCCTAGATTAACATAGCCTATGATCACAACGAAGATCACATCATGGGAGAGAGAAGAACACATAGCTACTGGTAGAAACCTCAGCCCTGAGGAGGGACTACTCCCGCATCATGGGGGGAAGAAGCAACAATGATAGAGATGAATCTGGGGGGACTTACCCGTCCCGACAGGGTGCCGGCACAGGAATTCTTCTCCCCCGAAGCTTGTCGGCGATGGCGGCGGAGATCGGAATTGCTTCTAGAGAAAAGGGATCTGGAATCAGGGTTTTTGCAACGGAAGAATAAATAGGAGCCAAAGGGGGGCACTGGGGGGGGGACCAGGAGTCCAGGCGGCCTCCCGGTGCGACCCCACTCTAGGCCGCGCCACCTGGACGCCTGGGCACCAGGTGGGGCCCCTCTGGCCCTTCTTCGATGAATCCGGAAGCTTCCGAAACGCTGATTTTTTATCTGATTTTCCGAATTTTTGGAGCACTTTTAATCTGGGGGAAACCTGATATAGAAAATAGCAGAAAACAGGAACTGGCACTGGGGTGCACTGAGTTAATAAGTTAGTCCAAATATGATGAAAAGTGTATGAAAGTGTATGTAGATCATAGCAATATCACACAAAACATGCATGGAGCAAGTAGAAATTATAGATACGTTTGGGACGAATCAATGATCAAAGGATTTTGGACTTAGGCAAAATATCGAGGAAACATGCATTTGCATGAAACTGAGTGGGAGCTGAATAATTTCCTAAACTTAATATTTAGATGACATATTTTGAGTGGGAGCTATGGGAGTATTATATCCTGAACTTAATATGTGGATGCCATATTTGAGTGGGAGCTATGTGGATGTTATCCTAGTCTTATATGTGGCGGACATATTTGAGTGGGAGCCATGAGAATGTCATTCTAATCTTATATGTGGCTGACATATTTGAGTGGGACCATGACAACATTCCCATATATGGATAACACATTGTGAATGGTGTATTTGGTATTAATGATTATTTGAATCGTTCATAAATGAACATGAATACGTATTAAGCATTAAAATCTATCAAGATAGATTAATGTGTTTGATAACATTGAGTCGGAATACTTTCCTGGACAAGATTCTGAAGGAGTTCAGAATGGGACAAGTCAAGAAGGTAGTTCTTACTTGTATATCCAAGACAAGTATCGAGTTGATCTTAGTACAAGAACAATGGTTAAATAAAAGAAAGAAATGGATGTGCTACATCCTCTATGCCTGTATCATAGGTTCTTTCACATAAAACCAAAGTTATGTACTCGACGTAATGTGACCCAAGTTCTTAGCAAGAAGAACATGTGATATGATTTATGAGTAAATCATTGAACAAAGAGTTAAGTTTATCCTTCAGTGTCTGGGGAGAAATGAGGATACATCTCTAATTTGTAAAGGATAGTGAACTTGACCATAAATGTTATGCTGGTTCAAGTTCTGACACTAACCTAGAAAATTGAGATATCATACTAATGAATGCCTAAGTTGAAGGAAACATGGTTAGACATCAAAGTAGCATACAATGCACTAAGATTAAATCTACATTGATAAGGATGCTCTGAAAGTAGAAAATTGTTATAATTTGGCTTAAGAAGTTTGACTTATGATTGAGTGAGTTTTTTGTGTGCATGACTAAGTAAAGGTCCGCGTGATCCAACAGACGTTATTGCTGAAACACAACGAACACAGTCTCACTAGACCGCCAAATATATACACTTCATCATTATAATGGATAATGAAGTAATGTCAAACTAGGTGAAATTAACGATTTGCAAAAGGACATACAGATATGAATGGTACAGACCGTTGATACAACCTTTTCCACATGCAATCATGATCAATAGCCATATAGATGATATGGAGTTATAATCCACTAAAAAATGCAACTAGATTATTTGTACTCTAGTGCAAGTGGGAGACTGTTGGGAATGTGCCCTAGAGGAAAATAAAATATGTTTTTTAGCATATTCCATTAGTTCATAATACGTTTTATATTGTGCTATAACTGTATTAAGAGGAAACATTAATACACGTGTGGTATAAAACAACCAGGTCCCTAGTTAACTCTAGTACTAGTCCATTGGAAAATTAGATGATCAAGGTTTCCTGATCATGAGGTACGAACCGCCTATTGACAATGGAGTCGTATCATTGGGAGAATGATATGATGGACACCCACCCACCAGAAGTGTTGCAATGTGATCGAGTCACATAAGTTCAACATTGCGATAACTACAACATAGTGACCAGATCCTTTGACCGTAATGATCATACGTAATTGCTATCTATGAGGATACTTTTATTTGCAAACCACCACCTGGCTGAAATATGTTGGCCATAAAGGTGTACTTTGGGTATCCGAAATAGATATGTTGATGAGTATGCAAATATATCAAAGAGGGATTTGTCCATCCGAGTGACGGATAGGTACTCTGGGCCCACTCGGTGATGTTGCATCATAAAGTTTGCGCAAATGTGTGACTAGGTCACGGGGTTGCAATATCACGGGAACGAGTAAACATGTTTGTCGATATCGAGGGTGAACTAGGTATATTGGATACCGACGATCAAACCTTGGACAAGAAAAGTACCGCAGGACAAAGGGACCATGCTCAATGTTAAATGGATCCAACATCGATGAAGTTCATTCGATGGAAGCACAGGCGCCATCTAGGATTTTAACCAGGTCTGATCGATGGTCATTGATCAAGAGAGTGCGTTGATCATGTCTGCTGTTTCCCAGACCGTAGGGTGTCACACTTAAGGGTATTCGACGCAATAAGGATTGATTCGGGATCTGTGGGGGGGATGGATCAAAGCCCATATACTGGCATTAGGTCACAACCCTCTGGGCCGGCTTACATGTGAAGGCCCACAAAAACAAGACTCGGCCTAGAGGAGGACGCGCCAAGGATACAAGCTTGAAGCCCAAGAAGGAATCCGACTTACCTTGTAAAGCGCGTAGTATATTTGTAAAGTAGAAATAGAATAGGATTCCGCCTCGTGTAGAATTCGGATCCATGGGCTCCTTGACCCGGCACCTTTATAAGCCAAGGGCTGGAGGTGTTGGATATATGCTCTAGAGGCAAATAATATATGATTATTCCAATATATCTAATCAAGTTCATAACCAGTTTCATACCGTGCTAGAACTGTATCAGTGAAACAATGATACAGGTGTGGTATAGAAACCCCCAGAGTTCCTAGTTAGCCTCTACATCGATAACTAGTTCATGGTCAACATGATGGTCGTGGTTTCGCGATCATGGACAATTAAGTCTCTTGACTATGAGGTCACCTCACTGGTTAAGTGACGTGATGAACATTACCCAAAGTAAGCATTACAACATGATCAAATCTTGTGAAGGTTCAGTGTTGTAATTACAGAACGTGGTAGACCGTTCCTTTGACCGTGAGTACGTGCATAATTGCTATCTTCCCGGATGATTTGACTTACATCCCACCACCTGAATGAAATATGCGGGTCATAACGGTTGTATATTGGGTATTCCGTGGAGATATGTTGAGGAGTATTGTTACAAGAGCGGGATTTGTCAATCCATATAATGGATAGATACTCGGGGCCCACTCGGTGAGATTCCATCCATAAAGCTGCAGCGTGTGACTAGGTCACGGGGATGACTATCACGGGAACGAGTGAATGGGGATTAGTTCAGAACGAGGTTGAACCAGACATAGGATGTCATTGATCGAATATCGGAACAATCCAGTATCGCTGACAAAGGGAATGCTATACGGCGTAAGGTCCAATCGGTGTTTGATATCCGGAATGCACAGGGGTCATTATGGGCATCCAGGTCCCGCTGATGATCATTGACCGTAGCCTCATCTCGGTCATGACTGGAGTGTTCTCGGACCGTAGGGTAACACACTTAAGGGCTCTATGAAACCGGAGACCTTTTCGGAACCATCGGAGTAACCAGAGAATAAAGGAAACAATATCGGAGAAGTACCGTGTTGAACCGAAACAAGTTCGGAGTGAACCGGAAGGTGTTCCGGAGCACCGGGAGATGGAATATTATATTTTAGTTATTAATTATTTGAATTAATAATTAAAATCATTTTATTTCTAATTAATATGTGCAATGGGCCTTAGTGGAGAAAAACGCCCATTAGGGGAAATAAAAGGGAAAAAGAAAAAAGAAAAGAGGGGTAGGCGCCATGGGCCCTAGGGCCCATGAGGGGTGCACCCCCTCCCCCCCTTGGCCGGCCACCTCCCCTTAGCAAAGGGACTTTAGTCCCACATTGCTAAGGGAGAGGGGTTAACGCCCTCCCCTCTACCTATATATAGATGGGCAGGGTGCACATATTTAATACACAGAAATTCGTGAGAAAATAAATATTACTCTGAATTGAGATCGGTTTTCTCCGGTCTTCTCCCCTCCCTTGTCTCTTTCACGGTGGGCTCCCTAGTGTGAGCCTATAGTGGAATTGAGGCTTCTCTGCTAGAATCGGAGGCCGTCGTGCTGCCGAAGCTCCGTCCGGAGGTCTGCTTCCGCCACCTTCGCTGGATCGGAGAACGGAGGTCGTCATCGAGTCTCGTACGTGTGCGAGTACTACGAGGTGCTACTCGTGTGGCACTACACCCATCCGGGTGCTCAACACAGCCAGGGGGCTGTGAAACTTGATCGGCTACATCAACCACGTTTGCGGGAGCGTTTCCCGCGCAACGGACTACACCCCGAGGTATGTTACTTCCGCAATCCTTTCCTTTACAGTAATACGGCTAACTAGATCTTGGGTTATGGGAAGGCTAGTTAGAAAAATTTGTGTTTTCTGCTGCGAACCCCAACAGTGGTATCAGAGCTAGGTCTATGCTTAGTATTACTGTACGGATAGAACACATCGGGGATGTGGGCGTTTGATTGTATGATTGTTACCCTCCCACGTGTACTTGTGCACATCTGCGGCATTGTTTGATGAAGCGGCCCCCGACCGACCTTACGCGTACGCTTACGCGAGACTGGTTCCACGCTTGACATACGGCTTGTGCCGTATAAAGTGGCTAGGGGGGTGTCTGTCTCTCTACTTTAGCGGATGTGGCATTTGCAACGGAGGGCCCCATGCGGTGTGTAATAGAGACAATCGTATGGTTGACGTTGTGGTTGACTCGTAGGTTAAAACTTGTTTAACTATGAAATCCCTAGCATCCACGTAAAACTTGCAATATACAACTAGATCATCTAAAATTTGTATTGCTAAGTGGGGGCTTTCATTCGTTTGTTTGTGATGTAGCGATAGCTTTGCTATATGTTACTAGTAAGTAGTAATCGTCATCATAAAACAAACTAAAATGGAGACACTGTAGACTTAGTGTTGCCATAGCTCAGACATCTTAAAACTTGCTAGTATAGGATACACGACGGTAGCATGTGATATGATGATCCTTTAACAAAGCCAAACACAAGTATTCTACCGAAGTGTGCACCGCCTAGAAGGTTCTCCCATATGGCTTGATGCTCCATACATACCGGAGTTGTCCTACATATTAAATGGAGTTCGCATGAGGTTGGGTTCGGCAAGCCTGGCATATGCAAATATGGCCTTGCTGAGCAGCATATAACATGGAGGTCAATTTGGCGAGCCTAGCATATGCAGATATGGCCTCGGAATACTAGAGATCGAAAGATCGAGCATGAGTCACACTACATATAAGATAATGTGATCGCACAAGTTGTTGTCTACCTTTGAAACTGACCCGTCGGTCGTGTGATATTCGAGGTCGGGCAGTGAATCTGGATCATGTAATCACTAAAACTTCCTAGGGATGAATTGTTTTAGTGAGAGCTCATTTATAATATGATTATATGAACTCATTGTTGTGAACTAGTCTTAAGTGTGTTCCTTGCAATTATGTTTGTAGAAAATGGATAATACCCAGTACCTTGAAATGGTTTCCTTCTTACATGGTAAAAGACTTAAAGAAAATGGGTCAAACTTCATTAGTTGGTACTTGCGCCTTAGAGCCGTGCTCAAGAGAATCAACCTTTAATTCTTAACTAAAAAGCATGTGGGAAACCCTCCAGCAAACGACATGGATGCACAAGCGGCGATTGATTATCAGTATCGTCGAAGGACATATGCCATAGCTAAGGGTATCATAGAAACCAGCATTCCGCAACCTTTGCGTGAGGAGTATGCTGATTTGGATACATATTATATGATCGATGAGCTGAAGTCATCAAACTTGCATCAGTTTAGAGTTGCCAGATTTGAGTTAGAAAGTGAGTTTCTCTCTACAAAGATGGAAGAAGGCTCTTTCCTGAAGGCACACTTGGGCAAGATGCATGAGATACATCTGAGCCTAGTAGATGACTTTGAATATGAGACCACACATGAGTCTGCGATATACACGGTGTTACACTCGCTTCCACCAAGCTATACAGACCATGTCCATGGCTATGTCGGCAGAGGTGAAAGCCTCGAGTTCTCTGACTTCATGGATAGACTTCAGTACCTGGAGGTTGAACCCATTGAAGGAGAAGTTGTTGATGGAGAAGGTATATACTTGATATACTTTATAAATGTTAATTCCCTTATACAACATTTGCAGTAAATGAGTATCTGATACTTATTCTGTTTTATGAAAACAGGACCTGCCGTTGCATGGACGGGAAGAGGTGAAATCGAGGATTGATGGATATCAAGTCAGTTGATGGCCAGCATGGATTCCACCGAGACATCTATCATAGGAGATACTTAGAGTATTAGATAAATCTTATGTAATCATTATAGTATGAACACTTAGTTGTGTGTCTTGCATCTCGCGAGACAAAGTTATTCATGTAATGAGACAAGTTAGTTGTTCCATCTTTATGAATAAAAGAGTGATTATACTTTGATTACGTCTTGATTTATGATATGATAGAAAGCATTTATAATACTGCTATTATTGTCAAGAAATATTCAATGTTTAATGATAAAGTTGTCTTGATTATAACAAGTCAAAGATTTGATTGCATGAGGTGACTTCATAACTGATGAATTCATTAAATGTATGATCTATTAACTTGTGAGTTCATTATCGAATGAAAATCATAACTTGATTGCATGAGATGGATTAGATACACGATCTATGAACCTCTGCAATAAATATAACCATGACAAGGTTCTAGCAAGTAGAACTTGTGCCATTCATTATACATAAATGATGTACTAAATGGGCACGTAAGTTATCATTAAAGACTTCATATGATTAATTGAAAGTTGTATTCAATTGAGATCATAAAACTGAGATTCAGGAATCACAGTGAGAAGTGAGAATACAAGGATACATATCACTACGATACGATCCGAAGTGATAAGTATTGATATTGACATAATGGAAGACTTGTGGAAGTTGTACCACAAACTACGATGGAAGTTGAAAGTGCTAGACTACTTAAACCATTCGTAGTCATACTATATCGTAGTATGGTCTAAACGTTCTTTCCCCTAGCACTATAGTTATTGTCGAATAAGGTTGTTTAATTCATTAAGTTAAAACACCCACTTCATGAATAGGAAACCATCCTGAATCTAACGAGACATGATAGCTCCATAACTGATGGTGTTATAAGGTTTCTTAAAAGAAAGAATTTCTTTGTAATAAAACTACAAGCAATTGAAATTACATATTCTCTCCCGAATAGCAAAATGTGTGTTGCTTGATTGGTAATGCGAGAAGAAGTCTCTCGACACAGATCCAATGGGAGATAATGGAAACTTTGACCAGGGTATTGGACCTTGCCTTCAGAATATCAGAGTATTGGAACGGAAGCATGTTCCGCTGTAATGATGCTATATAAGGAAGGATATGCCAAAGATGATTGATCTTGGTATATGAGTTGAAGACATTGTTGACTTTAGAAGGTTGTCATGAATACGTTCTGTACAGAACAATAATCATGAGTCTTCTTAATAAAACAATAGGGAATAACATTGCTTGATACACAAAGGAATGATGGTAGCCTAGAACACGAGGAGAAATGAAATAATATTGAGTTACATGTAGGATGGCTCACGTCCCGTGAAATAAATCGGTTATTTCATATTCTCGACAAACTGGAGAGTTATTGAGAATAATGTAATGGGCATAAGGCATTATTTGGTTATGACCAAAGTTCAATGGTGATTGACTACGGAAATGTAGGAATGCTTTAATCAATAAAATATTTCATTTACACTACGATGGATCATAGCCTGAAATTGCATCTCAGTAAAATTTGGGATTTGAAAGAGAATTGAAATGGGCATGACGAAGGTTATTTAGTTAAAAGGATGGACTATAGTACCTCACGACAGGAACCCTCAACCTTGATTTGATCAAGTGATTTTGTGATGACCAAAATATTGAGTGGGCCTGCAGTTTCATGAAACTGAGTGGGATCTTTGAAGACTTCCCGGAAACTTGGAATGCAGAGGGAATTTTCTGAGTGGGAGCTTTGGAAGCATTGTCATTATGTGAGACATGGTGAACAATAAAATGACTTGATGAAAGCTGAAATATATGAGTATATGATGGATATATTTGAGTGGGAGCATGATCATTGTCTCAAACATATATGCATTGATATGTGTGAAGAATGATCTCATATGTATATATATGGATATGCATTGATTATGTATATAGAGAACCATCTTATATACATATGTGCATTATGATATATATAGAGCATAAGGCAAATAAAATACAAGATTGCAAGAATCTTCTTTTATGTGAAATACCAACACATTACACGTTGAAATCTATATCAGTAGATTAAGATACGGATAATGAAATGAAGTGAAGGTTGGAATAATCTTCTAGACAAGAAACAGGTTCTTGTGGTTAGAAATTATATAATGCATGAAATCTAAATATCACAAGCGATGTCTTCATAGAAGAATAGAGATGCACCATGTACTTGACATGTGATCTTCTATGTTCTTGACATATGATTCTACCATATAACATGCATTGTGAATCCAACAACAGAATGACTCAAAAGTTCTTGGAAGAAGAACAGATTCCGATGTGCTTTAGGAGTAAAACACAGAATCTGAATAAAGTCCATGCATTCAGTATATGAGGAATACTGAGGACTAATCTCTAAAATATAGAAAGGATAATAGACTTGAATGTAATGCAAGATTACAATTGCAAGCCATATTATGGGTCTATATGGAATTAGAGACATCACCAAAGACATGAAAGAAATGTGAGCAAAATTCACGGCACTACAAACATAATACTACTTAAGAAAGTAGACGTATGGATAAAAGTTTAGCGTTAGAAGTATTGGACTTCTGGTTGAGTGTATTTCCCAGTATATATGACTAAGGATGAGTCTTTTTAAAGACAGAACCAAGAGATCATTGGAGGATACTGTGAAATAATAGTCTCACTCTCCTGCGAAACTTATATCCAACCATTATATGATAATGAGTGGTATGTCAAAAGAGCTTTTGACCTATACCAGTTGCAAAGGAAACATACGAATCTGAATTGGTGCAGTTCGTTGACGAACCCTCTTCCATGAGCATGCATGATCAATGAACACTTATGTGATAAGATAATTATGATCGCAAAAATGCGGCTAGATTATTAGCACTCTAGTGCAAGTGGGAGACTGTTGGATATATGCTCTAGAGGCAAATAATATATGATTATTCCAATATATCTAATCAAGTTCATAACCAGTTTCATACCGTGCTAGAACTGTATCAGTGAAACAATGATACAGGTGTGGTATAGAAACCCCCAGAGTTCCTAGTTAGCCTCTACATCGATAACTAGTTCATGGTCAACATGATGGTCGTGGTTTCGCGATCATGGACAATTAAGTCTCTTGACTATGAGGTCACCTCACTGGTTAAGTGACGTGATGAACATTACCCAAAGTAAGCATTACAGCATGATCAAATCTTATGAAGGTTCAGTGTTGTAATTACAGAACGTGGTAAACCGTTCCTTTGTCCGTGAGTACGTGCATAATTGCTATCTTCCCGGATGCTTTGACTTACATCCCACCACCTGACTGAAATATGCGGGTCATAACGGTTGTATCTTGGGTATTCCGTGGAGATATGTTGAGGAGTATTGTTACAAGAGCAGGATTTGTCAATCCATATAATGGATAGATACTCGGGGCCCACTCGGTGAGATTCCATCCATAAAGCTGCAGCGTGTGACTAGGTCATGGGGAGGAATATCACGGGAACGAGTGAATGAGGATTAGTTCAGAACGAGGTTGAACCGGACATAGGATGTCATTGATCGAATCTCGGAACAATCCAGTATCGCTGACAAAGGGAATGCTATACGGCGTAAGGTCCAATCGGTGTTTGATATCTGGAATGCACAGGGGTCATTATGGGCATCCATGTCCCGCTGATGATCATTGACCGTAGCCTCATCTCGGTCATGACTGGAGTGTTCTCGGACCGTAGGGTAACACACTTAAGGGCTCGATGAAATCGGAGACCTTTTCGGAACCATCGAAGTAACCAGAGAATAAAGGAAACAATATCGGAGAAGTACTGTGTTGAACCGAAACAAGTTCGGAGTGAACCGGAAGGTGTTCCGGAGCACCGGGAGATGGAATATTATGTTTTAGTTATTAATTAATTGAATTAATAATTAAAATCATTTTATTTCTAATTAATATGTGCAATGGGCCTTAGTGGAGAAAAAGGCCCATTAGGGGAAATAAAAGGGAAAAAGAAAAAAGAAAAGAGGGGGAGGCGCCATGGGCCCTAGGGCCCATGAGGGGTGCGCCCCCTCCCCCCCTTGGCCGGCCACCTCCCCTTAGCAAAGGGACTTTAGTCCCACATTGCTAAGGGAGAGGGGTTAACTCCCTCCCCTCTGCCTATATATAGATGGGCAGGGTGCACATAATTAATACACAGAAATTCGTGAGAAAATAAATATTACTCCGAATTGAGATCGGTTTTCTCCGGTCTTCTCCCCTCCCTTGTCTCTTTCACGGTGGGCTCCCTAGTGTGAGCCTATAGTGGAATTGAGGCTTCTCTGCTAGAATCGGAGGCCGTCGTGCTGCCGAAGCTCCGTCCGGAGGTCTGCTTCCGCCACCTTCGCTGGATCGGAGAACGGAGGTCGTCATCGAGTCTCGTACGTGTGCGAGTAATACGAGGTGCTACACGTGTGGCACTACACCCATCCGGGTGCTCAAAATAGCCAGGGGGCTGTGAAACTTGATCGGCTACATCAACCACGTTTGCGGGAACGTTTCCCGCGCAACGGACTACACCCCAAGGTATGTTATTTCCGCAATCCTTTCCGTTACGGTAATACGGCTAGCTAGATCTTGGGTTATGGGAACGCTAGTTAGAAAAATTTGTGTTTTCTGCTGCGAACCCCAACACGAGGCTCCAGAAACAACTCAACACACAATCCACCATCGCATGACTCGTAATCTAGATCTCGTCGAGACACAAGTTACGAGCCGACAACCTTGTAATCCGCAAAACTGGCTAGTCCTTTCGACAAGCCGAAACCCTCAATAATAAGGAGCAGGAGTAGGTCTTTACCTCGAGAACAAAGAGGGGCCGAAACCTGGGTAAATCCCCGAGTACCATGTCTATGTTGACTCTCTCCTCGATACCACCTCGCAGCAAAGGCCTCACAACTAGTTCGATGACTCGGACATCTGCCGTGTTAACCCCATGACAGTTGGCGCCCACCGTGGGGCCTGCGCATTCAGGCGTTGGCGCCCACCGGGCGGATCACTAGAAGCCGACGTGGAAAGCTCTACATCGATGACTCGCACTGGGGTTCTGAAGCCGATTCCCTCAAATCTGGGTACCAGGTCCCAATCGGGTCAATCCAAATCTTCATTGCCAAGACCAACAGATCTGAGCCAAAGCTGGATCTGGAAATTCGTTTGGAGATCTCAAGCCGGCGACAGGCCGGCCCCAGGCACAACTTCGTCGGATTTGTCATCGGGTCTCCAGAGCCGGCACGATCTGTCGATTCCCTGACCAATGACACCTCGGAGGGAACGTCCGATGCGACCTCATGCCCCAGTGATGGAAGCTCGACGTATGCCGGGTCGATCCGACCTGGTAGAAGTAGCGGACTCGGCACCAGGTCAGAGGAATATAACCCAGATTTACCCTACTTTGAGCCTCCATACCGTGTCTCTTTTTTCATGGAAAATTCAGGTGCTGGAGTACAGGGAAGCCAGGGAGATGAACGTGCACCCCCTAACCCGGATGTGGACCAACCGACTCGCTCTGTAGCCCAAGGTCCCACCGGGGCAGAAGCCCTTAGTGCAGCCGCGGCCGCCTTTGAGCAAGCGTTACTCACCCCAGTAACACCAGAGAATCAAGAGGCCTGGAAGACAAGGGTTGAGGAGCTCAGGCATCGGGTGATCAACATACGCAAGGAAATAAATGCTGAGGCAGTTGGGTTAGCAGAGAAGGAGACTCGGCTCCGGCAGGAAGCTGTTCGCCTACAAGAAGAGTCAGAGCTAATAGAGGCTTAGAAACTAAGCCTTGCACGCGTTGACAGACCTACAGGCCGGATACCGACTGACCTGCCAAGGCGAAACTTGTTCCAAAGCCCACATCAATCAACACCTCTGGGTTTCAATATACCTAATCAGCCGACTCCCCCCTCTCGGCCTGATCGTTTCCACACGCCGCCTAATCACTACAACAATCCTACGACAAACGTGATAGCAGCCACCCGGCTCCTCACCACTGTGCCCATTTATGGAGATACTCCGGCTGACCAGGCCGCCGAGTTTCTCAAGACCGCAATGACTCCGCAAGCCAACTATTCACAAGGGCACTCGCATTTACATGCAAATCCTTATCAAAGTATGAGTCGGCAAGCAGAGTCGCCAGGTCCTGCATCATCTGGGAGCCATCGACAGCGTGAAATACCATACAACCCAGACCCTCAGAGAGCGGTGGGATACACGGGCCAGCCGGCTTATCCCGCACCTGAGCGTCGCGCGGAGTCAGCATACCAACTTCCCCCTCCTACTGAAGACATTGAGTTTGTTGGAAGATCAAAGGTTAATCGATGCCTAGTACCGGCTCTCAGAAACGCATCCCTACCGGCCGACTTCAAGGCTTCGCGTAAGCTGGTAAATTATACGGCTGACATGGACCCGACAGTATGGATGGAAAGTTATGCACTCGCCATGGATCTCTTGAGGGCATCCGATGGGGTTTGCGCTCGCTACTTCACAATGATGTTGGAAGGGCCGGCTCGCATCTGGTTCAAAAAACTCCCTGAGAATTCTGTCACCTCATGGACGGACCTCAAAGAGAAATTCATCAAAAAATTCCAAGGCACCTGCAAAAGGGCTACAACAATTGTCGACTTAGAACACTGTGTCCAGAAAGAAGGGGAATCAATTCTCAGCTGGGTATGGCGAGCATCAGATATAATGCATTCCTCAGACAGTATTACAGCCCAAACTGCAGTGATCGTCTTGGAAAGGAATTGTAAGTTTGAGCCTCTGGTACACAAAGTCGGCCGGCTTAAAAGAACTGTCAAAGACATGGGTGAACTCATGAACGCAGTAATCAAATATGCCGAGTCGTACAAGATGAAAGATGTGGACTCTGAGGAAGACAAAGCCGACCAGAACAAAAAGAATGGCGGCAAAGGATCCCAGAGCCAGCTGAACAAACGATGTCACGACCAAAATACTTCTGACCTAGTAGCCAACACCAATGTCGGCTATCAGCGACAGAAGCAAGGGGGTAGCATCTACCGTAAGTTGGAAGGAAGAGGCTTTCGCCCAAATAGCTATGAAGTGGCTATGCAAGGGCCTTGCCCGTCGCATAGCAAACCTGGACGTCCAGCCAATCACACCTGGGAACAGTGAAACTTTATGAAAGAATACACACAGCGAGTAAGCCAGGGACCTCCCGGGTCTGCTGGCCAAGGTAATCATAACCAAAATCCAGGTCATCAAGGAACCGACCCCGCACATCAGCAACAGGCATCGGGAGGAGGAGGACATCAAAACCAGTCATGGTCAGCCGGATTTCAAAAAAATCCAAAGCAACTTCAAAATTGCTCGGCTTTCCATGTCTTCACCACTAGCAGTTGTCGGAGGAACAAGAAGCTGCAGCAGAGAGCTGCTATGGCCGTGGCCACAGAGCCGGCCTGCCCCAGGTGGCTCAATTGGTCAGAACAACCAATCACCAGGACAAGAGATGATCACCCCCTAGTGGTAGATAACCCGGGGGCACTGGCCTTGGTAGTCTCCCCACAAGTTGGAGGATACACGCTTGAAAAAATACTCATGGACGGTGGCAGCAGCATCAACATCTTGTATTATGAGACCTTCCTTAGGATGGGATTAACCCAGAAACAACTGGAACACTCCCATACTGTTTTCCATGGAATAGTCCCAGGAAAGTCGGCAAGACCCATAGGCAAGATCTACCTGGAGAAGGCCTTTGGAAGCGCTGAAAACTTTCTCTCTGAGATCATACCCTTTGAGGTAGTCGATCTTGAGAGCCCATATCATGCCATCTTGGGCAGACTGGCTTATGCCAGGTTCATGGCACGACCATGCTATGTCTACTTGAAACTCAAAATGCCGGGTCCTTATGGTCCGATCACCGTAGAAGGGAGCCGGTCCAGGGCAACGGAGTGCGACCTGCAGCATGTCAAGATTGCCGAGTCGAAGTGTGCGAAAGAGGATCTAACAACATACAGAGAGAAGGTAGACCCGACAGACTCCACGATCGTGAAAAAACCGACTCCTGACAATAACCCAAAGTTCCAACCGGCTGAAGACACAAAGAAAGTTGACTTTGTCCCTGGTGACTCTACCCAACAATTCATCATCGGGGCCGGGTTATCTGATAAATAGGAAAGCGCGCTCATCGAGTTCCACCGTGAGAATTGGGACATTTTCGCATGGAAACCTTCTGACATGCCGGGTGTCCCGAGGGAACTCGCTGAGCACCACCTAAATACAGACCCAAAACTAAAGCCGGTCAAACAATTCCTTCGTCGTTTTAACGATGAGAGGAGGAACGCAATTGGGGAAGAGATAACTCGGTTCCTAGCTACCGGGTTCATTATGGAAGTCATTTATCCGGAGTGGCTTGCAAACCTAGTCCTTGTTTTAAAAAAGAACATGACTTCACGTATGTGCATTGACTACACTGACTTGAACAAGGCCTGCCCAAAGGATCCCTTTGCGCTACCTCGTATTGATCAAATCATAGACTCAACTGCGGGATGTGAGCTCCTATGCTTCCTTGACGCCTACTCTGGCTTTCATCACCCCCTTTGGCATTTT
The DNA here is from genome assembly GCA_950022295.1 of Bromus sterilis. NCBI lineage: Eukaryota > Viridiplantae > Streptophyta > Magnoliopsida > Poales > Poaceae > Bromus > Bromus sterilis. Next base: position 334,783,056 of record OX465596.1, on the reverse strand, counting down.
CTTCTATACCTCAATGCCTTTCGTCTTGAAGAATGCAGGAGCCACTTATCAACGAACAGTACAAAACTGTCTCAAGGAGCAGATTGGACGCAATGTGCACGCTTATGTGGACGACATCGTGATCAAGTCACAGCTAGGCGGCTCACTCATCAGTGACTTGCAGGAAACTTTCAAAAACCTGCGCACGTACTAGATGAAGCTGATCCCCGCCAAGTGTACCTTTGGGGTCCCTGCCGGCAAACTCCTTGGATACATAGTATCTGAGAGAAGCATTGAGGAAAACCTAGAAAAGATAAAAGCTATCATGACCCTCCAGAAGCCGGCGTCAATCAAAGGAGTCCAACGGATTACAGGATGCGTAGCCTCCCTAAGCCGGTTCATTAGTCGACTTAGTGAAACGGCAATACCCCTGTACCGTCTCTTGGGAAAGTCGGATAACTTTGTTTGGGACAATGAAGCTGATGAAGCTGTGGAATCACTCCAGAAACAGCTAACCCAGGCCCCGATCCTAGCGGCTCCCAAGCCAAAGGAACCCATGCTACTCTATGTCTCGGCTAACAACCGTGTTGTCCGTGCCGTAATTGTGGTTGAGCGTATGGAAGTCGGCAAGGAATACCCCCAACAAAGGCCAACTTATTATGTTAGTGAGGTGCTGACATTATTAAAGCAATGCTACCCTCACTGGCAGAAGCTAGTCCTTGGTGTGTTTATGGCAAGACGGAAACTCAACCATTACTTCCAAGAGCACCCCATAACTGTGGTCAGCTCGGCTCCACTTGCAGATATCATCCAAAACCGGGAAGCCACAGGAAGGATTGCAATGTGGGCCATAGAGTTGGGGGATTACCATATCAAATATAAGCCACGCACGACCATCAAATCTCAAGCGCTAGCTGACTTCATCAATGACTGGACAGAAATCCAGGCACCCCAAGATAAGCCGGTGACCAAATATTGGACGATGCACTTTGATGGAAGTCGGCAGCTGCAAGGGTCAAGAGATGGTGTAGTTCTTACCTCCGCCACTGGGGAAAAATTCTGTTATGTTCTGCAGTTGCAATTCATATGCACCAATAATGCAGCAGAATATGAAGGCCTACTCCATGGGCTACGGCTAGCTCATGAGATGGGCATAAGCCGGATCCAATGCTACGGCGACTCGGATCTCGTTTCCCGACAAGTGTCAGGAACATGGGACTCGAAGGATCCCATGATGGCGGCTTATCGCCGTGAGGTAGATAGACAAGCCGGCTTTCTTGTTGATTATCAAGTGGACCACGTGGACCGCAGGAAAAACGAAGCACAACCGATGCCCTATCCAGACTCGGCTCTCAGCGCAAGCCGGTTCCACCGAACGTGTTCCTTGATGTTTTGACAAAGCCGTCTTTGCAGCCACCAACATAGACGGATATAGCAGAACCAGACCCAGAGCCGGCTCTGTTCGCGGCAATTCACGCCACCCCAGATTGGGTTGTACCATATATGGATTACATCGGCGGGGGATATTGCCAGCAGATGAGCTTCTGTCTCGGCAAATCATCAGAAGAAGCAAATCCTTTACCATCATCAATGGCGAGTTACATCGGCGGAGTCCCACAGATGGTTTTCAAAGATGCGTTTCACCAGAAGAAGGAAGAGCCATCCTCAATGAAATATATTCTGGTGATTGTGGACATCATGCCGGATCTCGCTCGCTTGTGGCCAAAGCCTACAGACACGGCTTCTACTAGCTTACGGCACATGCGTATGCGAAGGATATCGTCAAAACGTGTGATGGATTCCAGCACTATGCAAAGCAAGATAACGTTCTGGCTCAAGAACTCAGGATGATTCATATCACTTGGACCTTTGCAGTATGGGTACTTGATATGGTCGGACCTTTTAAGCGATCCCCCACCAAGAACACCCACCTCCTTGTGGCAATTGAAAAATTCACAAAGTGGGTAGAAGCAGAGCCGGTTAGCAAGTGTGATGCTGAGACGACACTGAAATTCCTGAAAAAGATAAAATACAGATTCGGCTACCCCCATAGCATCATCACTAATAATGGAACTAACCTATCAGAAGGGGTTATGCAGCGATTCTGCCAAAGGGATCACATCCGACTTGATCTTTCATCAGTCGCTCACCCTCAGTCCAATGGACAAGCTGAGAGAGCTAACCAAGAGTTACTTCGAGGCATCAAGCCCCGACTCTGTGTTCTTTTAGAAAGAACACCCAATAGTTGCGAGGAGGAACTACCCTCAGTACTATGGGGCATACGGACGACTCCTAACAGGTCAACCGGCTACACGCCTTTCTTCCTGGTCTATGGAGCAGAAGCCGTTCTCCCAAGCGATATACGTCACGACTCACCTAGAGTCGCAACATATGTAGAATCCGACAACGAGAAAGCAAGACAAGATGCCTTATATGTTATTGACGAAGAACGAGAGCTAGAGGAAGCTAAGTCGGCTATCTACCAACAAGACCTACGACGCTATCATAGCCGTAGTATAAAGACCCGGACTTTTCAGGAAGGTGACTTGGTGCTCCGACTCATACAAAATAAGGAAGAATGCACAAGTTATCCTCTCCATGGGAAGGACCGTTTGTGGTCATCAAGAACCTCTACAATGGATCCTACTACCTAGTCGATATACGAGAGAAGGAGAAGACACACACCTGTATGGAAGAAATCCTCAGGCCGTGGAACATCGCACAACTTCGTCTGTATTACACTTAGGAAGGAAAGGAATGTCATTTTATTCAAATTGTAAGCCGACTTATGTCGCATCGGCACTCGCCTAATAAAATATATAAAAGTTGATCTTCATCGCACCGGCTTCATTACCTTATGAATTTACCAAGTCGATCTTAATCGCACCGGCTTATTGCCTTATGAATTTACCAAGTCGATCTTCATCGCACCGGCTTCATTGCCTTATGAATTTACCAAGTCGATCTTCATCGCACCGGCTTCATTGCCTTATGAATTTACCAAGTCGATTTTCATCGCACCAGCTTCATTGCATCATGAATTTACAAAGTCGATTTTCATCGCACCGGCTTCTGCCATACCATTAAAAGTCGACTTTCATCGCAACCGGTTCTCGCCACACAACCAAAAAGACCGACTTTGGTTGCAACAAACCCCTTCAAAATCAAAACATCACATGAATTACATACATTTACTTACTGTTTTTTGCATTATACATATCATACTTTGCATTATTATAATCTCAGAAACTTGGGGGCTTGATCAACTCTCAAACTGTTGTCTGAGCACTTATGTGTTTATTTCAGGTAAAGTTCAGGGGGCTTGATGGAAAACCCATTAACCTTTAACTGAGAAAACCTGACACATATGTGTAGTACATGTACACAGCTTATTTCAGGGAAAATCTTGGGGGCTTAGATGACACACTCATTAAGCTTTAAAACTAAGAAAAACTTGGCCTGTACATGTGGCACTCCACGCCTTATAACTTCCTATATGTTTGATGCTCATACGATCTACAAACGCGAAACCCGACTTTTAGACTAACATATTAGTCTTAAAAGAAAACGGAAAAAACGCTGATCAATGTGAGACGACATACAGAGAAGTTCCGACTCATGGATAACCCAAAATTCTTCTCAAAAAAGAGAGAAGATGAGGCAAAGATGAATCCAGAGCCGGCTTCTATATGAGAAATTGTAATTTACTTTCTTGCATGCATCATCATAAAGCATATTTTCTATATATAGCATGAATATATATAATAACCTTGCAGGTTTTCCAAGAGTTAAAATTCTCTGCGTGGTGCTGTAATATGTCAAGATACACATGCCGACTCGTGGGGAATACAACTCAGAAAAATTCTTGTGTGAATCGACAATGTGCCCACACGCACATGCTGACTCATGGGGACTATAACTTGAAAATCTTTTTCTATGACCCGGTAAGATAAAAATATATTCATACCGGCTCATGGGGACTACAAGTTGAAACTTTTCTAAAGAAAATATGACAAGAACAGACGTTCATACCAACTCTTTTGAAATATAATTATCTTCTTATGATTCGACATGATATCACAAATACTCATACCGATTCATGGGGACTATACCTGTAGTTTTCTTTACAAACTCGGCACAAACTATATTTCTACCGAGTCTTGGGGAGTAACACTTGCAAATCATTTCTGAGTCGGCATAACATTATTTTGTTCCAACCAACTCAGGGGGATATATATAAATCATCAAAACAGATGAATCTCATACACATGTCAAGAGCAAATTTGACTTATAAAAATTCATTGGGAAACAAAGATTTCATTCATTAGATTAAAAAGTATTACATTAGAAGAAAAAACAAAAGACAAGAGTCGGAAAAATGCTATGCCGACTTACTAGCCTAAACTACAGAGGTTTCAGTCATCATCTTCAGATTCGACCTTGATAGTGGCTTCTTCAGCTTCCTCATGGAAATCTTCGTCACTGCTGCTGGTACTCTCGAAACAGCAGTCGACTCGATCACCATCCTCATCGAAGAACTTGGCCCAAAGGATCTCATCTCCATCATAGGAAAAAATGATAGTCCTTCCCTCTGAAATATTTCTGGAACGGAGAAAAGTCTTCCAACCTTTCTCCAGATACATGGCGTTGCTTTTAGAAAAATCAACAGCCACCCAAACTGGCCCATGGAGGCATCCTTCTGAGCGAAGCCATATCCCTGAGGGTCGAGAAGCCACCATTACCTTGGCAAAAGAATCGGGGAGCCTCACCCAGCGACGACTAGACGAGATGATCTCCACCTTGAAATCAACTATTTCCGGAGAAGAAGGGGGAGAAGAATCAGGGCTAGTGGCTAGGCGAGCGGTACGCCTAGATCTTCCTCTACCTCTGCCACGGCCTCGGCCGCCACGGGAACCAACACTAGAGCTGGGAACAGCAGCCATGGCAATCACGTTGCGCTTAGGAGCCATGATAGGAAGATGCACAAGAAAGATAAAGAGAAAGAATAAGAAGAGGGTGTCAAGGAATCACTCTCAACAGATGCCTATTTATATAGATAAAACGAAAGTGGTCAATAAATTCCATAACAAGCTTGGGTAGATTACCCATGGTAGGCGACATTCATGGTGACTCTTCAATTTTCACCACACATTCAATAGCGGCGCTTCGGGCAGAACCGCAATAAATACAGTGACAACTTTTTGACTCAAAGGTCAAATCAAATGGCTTAGGAGAAGAATCAAAAAGCGATACACTAGACAACATCATAACCTTGAAGAACAAAGTCGGCATCAAGCTCCTTGAAGACACAAGTCGACATCAAAACAACCTAAGACGTAATTCGGCTTACTTATAAGAGCCGGCCTAATAAAGATCGAAGAAACAAATGAAGATTGCCATGAAGACTAAAAGCATCATATAAATCCTGGGGGCTAATGTCGGGGGGATGGATCAAGGACCATAACCCGACATTAGGTCACAACCCTCTGGGCCGGCTTACATATGAAGGCCCGCAAAAACAACACTCGGCCTAGAGGAGGACGCGCCAAGGAGACAAGCTTGAAGCCCAAGAAGGAGTTCGACTTACCTTGTAAAGCGCGTAGTATATTTGTAAAGTAGAAATAGGATAGGATTCCGCCTCATGTAGAATTCGGATCCGTGGGCTCATGGACCCGGCACCTTCATAAGCCAAGGGTTCGGGGCGCCAGAAACAACTCAACACACAATCCACCATCGCACGACTCGTAACCTAGATCTCATCGATACACAAGTTACAAGACGGCAACCTTGTAATCCGCAAAACCGGCTAGTCCTTTCGACAAGCCGGAACCCTTAATAATAAGGAGCAGGAGTAGGTATTTACGTCAAGAACAAACATGGGCCGAAACCTGGGTAAATCTCCGAGTACCATGTCTATGTTGACTCTCTCCTCGATACCACCTTGCAACAAAGGCCTCACAACTAGTTCGATGACTCGGACATCTGCCGTGTTAACCCCACGACAGGATCACCGGAGAAATAAGAGAGAATACCAGAATTGTTCCGGTGGAGGTCAGAAATTGTTCTTGGTATTTTGAAAGGTTCAAAATATTATTTAATAATGCTTAAATACGTTTATTATTTATTTAACAAAATTAAATATTGAAATATAATTAAATATGTTTAAAAATGGAAGAAAAGGCATACGGGCCTAAAGAGGCCCATTAGGGGAAGAGGGAGTCTCCCCCCTGGGCCAAGGGGCCAAGAGAGGGGCCCAACCCCCTCTAGGGTGCGCCACCCCCCTCCCCTTGGGATTAGTCCCAGATGGGAAGTTGAGGGAGGTCCCCCCCTCCTTGGCCTATATAAGGAGGGGTAGGGTGCCCTTTTTCTTCATGAATTTTTGAGACAAGTTTCTCATCTCTCTTCCTCCTTCCTTGAGTGGACTCCCCTTGTCCGGAGTCTACACTTGGTTGGGGATTTCTCCACCATACGCACGTCGCCGTGCTACTGGAATCGGGATCCGAATCCATCTTCTTTCTGTTGCTCACCTGGTTTGGAGCCCGGAGGGAACGTTGGGTACACCATATGTGTGTAATCCCGTGAGGCGCTACACTTGTGGTGCTACTTCATCATCGTGGCCGTGTCGCGGCATCTTCACTGACAACGTTCCGACGGGTACGCAATCCCGTCGTCGGTCTACAAGGACCGGGTGGCTATCGGAGTCATCGTGGATCTGCGCGACATCAAGGATTTCCGGTATGACTACATCAACCACGTTCACGCGGTAACGTTTCCCGCTTAACGGACTACATACTGGTATGTGAGCTATTCCATCCGTTACTTATATCTCCATAGCATAGGTCTTGGGATTGGGTATTGTAGGTTATGAAAAATTTGTGTTTTCTTCCCCAAACCCCAACAACTATCCATCCTCTCTACTCTACCGGTGTTGACTACTCTTTGTGGTGAATGCTACTGAGTTTTTTTTGAGAGTTCTTGTTAAGTCCAGATTGTTTATCATATATTTATCACCACTGATCATGATCTCTTTTATGTCTAGTGAGTAGTTACTTTAGTTCTTGAGGACATGGGATAAGTCTTGTTGTTAGTAGTCATATGATGTTGAAGGAATATGTGTTGTTTGATATTTAAGTGGTCTTGTTATTTTTCTAGTGGTGTTATGTGAGTCGAACACATAACACTTCGCCTTGTTAAGGACCTAGAGGAATACATTGTGTTTAAAGGATGCTTACAGTGGGTTGCCGGAGTGACAGAAACCTGAACCCCAGTTCACACACTTTTCCACAAAGGAATAATGGATCCTTGATCTTATGGTTGTGGTTAGGATTTTGCCTTAATTTCTACCTTGTATTTGCGGATGCTTGCAAGGTGTTTGATGGTACGAATTAACGACCCTTCGTTGGTTACCCAAATTGGAAGGTTGAGATGTAGATAGGGGCAATTTCCCTTGGCAAAGATACCAAGGTTGAGATCGAACCAGTAGGACTCCAAGATCGACAAGTAGGTGGTTCGACAAGTGATGCGCGTTTGATAATCACTTTCTTCTCCTGGACCTGCATACACAAAAAATAACTTTGCTTCCCAACGAGTATAGAGGAGTTGTCAATTCCTCCGGCCTTGTTGTTTACAAAGGATAAAACGCACGGGATAATAATGATAGTGATAGCAACGAAAAAGTAAATAAAGCAGTAAATTGATAGTGGGTGTAAGCAGTATTGAAAATATGGACCAGGGTCCTATGATGTTCACTAGTGATGTCTCTCTCTCCCAAAAGATGATAAAATAGCCACGCGAGGTAAACAAATTACAGCTGGGCAATTGACAGGATTATGTGTGCAAACCAATGCTAACTATGCTATAAAGAAAAGAAGAGGCTCAAAAGCATGGGCGGTACGCAAAGACAAGTAGACCGAAATCCATCTGCATCTACCTACTAATCATCCACCTTGAGATATCTATCCAGAACATCTCACTGGTATTAAGTTCCGAATACCACCCAAAGTGTAAACTCAAAGTAACAGACAAATGCATTAAAGAACTTTGCGTAAAGTAAACAATCCTTGCACCCGCAAGTACAAGAACCGTTGTTTTCCCCCTTGTGGCAACATCACATCCCCTAGACCCATGTTTCTGTCACTCAAGCTAGTCATCAGGGGGCATGAACCCACAATCATGCATAACACTCCCTCTTGGAGTCACTACGTACTACTTGGCCAAAGCAATAAACAGCAACGGAAAACATGCAAGAATTACTGCAGAACATAAATATAAAATAGGAGAATCAAATATATTACTCAAACACAATCTGAACATAGTCTCATAATTCATCGAATCCCAGCAAACTCAGCATAGCAACAACATAAAGATTACATATGTGCCTCGATCATGTAGGGCAGCTCACGAGGTCTAATCCATGAAGAACAAAGAGGGGAGGAGAAGATCACATAGCTATTGATCATAGACCCATGGTCCAAGGTGGACTACTAACGGTTCATCTGGGAAGCATCCATGGTGGTGGAGAAGCTCCCGGAGGTGATTCCTCCCTCCGGCAGGGTGCCGGGAAGAGGTCTTCTAGTGCTCCCAATCTTGGAAGCGCGGCGGCGGTGGAACAGAGAAAAGATCACGAAAAAGGGTTCCCTTCACGAGGCATATATAGGCGAAGGGGGCAGCCAGGGGGGCCACCAGGGGTCCAGGCAGCCCCCTGGCGCGGCCCCACCCTAGGGTGCGCCGGGAGGGCGCCTGGGGCCCTGGTGGGTCCCCTCTGCCCCCCCCCCCCCTCGGTGATTCCCGAAGCTTCTTCTGCGCTGATTTTTATTGTATTTTACCGAATTTTTGGAGCACTTTTAATATGGGGGAAACCTGAAATAGAAAAACAGCAGAAAACAGGAACTGGCACTGGGGTGCACTGAGTTAATAGGTTAGTCCAAATATGATCAAAAGTGTATGGAAGTTCATCAATATCATAACAATATCACACAAAAGAGGCATGGAGCAAGCAGAAATTATAGATACGTTTTGGACGTATCAGTGTTTAACCATAAGAGTGCACTTGTCTTAGTCTAGAAGGTGTACTAGCATAGATCCACCCACTCAACACTTATCAACACAAAACATAGTACCGATACGGAATATGGCGAAAGCACATGACTACCTCTCTCGTGTGTCCTCAAGAACTCTTTAGTCTTTATACGTTCAGTTCCTAGGCTTATCCTTTTCTCAAAAGGATTGGTCCACTTGCTTCTCCTTAGCACCCTTTACTTTCCTTGTTTTTACGTTCTTGTTGTTTATAGCGAAAACCCCTAAAAAGTTGTCTTTCAGTGCTTGCAGTTATTCCTTGTCCAAATCACTTGTCAATACCTTCTGCTCCTCGTTGGGTTCGACACTCGTACTTATCAAAACACTATGATAGATCTCCTAGACTTGTGGGTCATCAACAGCCGTTGCCCACGCGCATCGTCACTTCATCTTTAATCAAACGTCGCTTATTCCTTAGTCCCTGAACGGAATTGGAAATATGAGCAACATATCCTATATCAAATATCCAGGAAGTGCTCCCGGCGCTTGTTAAGAAAAGATCAACAATATGTATATCAAATATACCTTCGTCTCTCTTGGCAATCTTGCAAGCCGTCTTGTCCTTTAGGTACTTGGGGCAGTTGCGTTTCCAGTGGCCATCACCCTTGCAGTAGAAGCACTCGACTCCAGGCTTGGGTCCAGGTTTAGGTGCCTTCGGATGAACGACAACTGACTTGCCATCCTTCTTAGGGCCTCCTTTCTTTCCCTTCTACCTTTTGCCAGACTTCTTGAATTCAGTGGTCTTTTTTTACCATGAATACATCGTGCTCCTTCTTGATCTCAACCTCAGCACTTTTCAGCATGGCGAACAACTCAGAAGGGGTCTTAGTCATCCCCTATATGTTGTAGTTCAGCAAAAAGCCTTTGTAGCTAGGGGGCAATGATTGCAGTACCCTATCAACAGCAAGTTCATCCGGAATCTGACATTCTAGAGCATTCAAGCATGGAATGTAGCCAGACATTTTGACCACATGCTCACTAACACTGCGGTGCTCATCCATCTTAACTGATAAGAAGGCATTAGAAGCCTCGTATCATTCAGCCCTAGCTTGAGGTGCAAAGACAACTTTGAGGTCGGTGATAATCACATAAGCACCCATCCTCTCAAAACGCTTCTGTACTCAGCCTCCATGGAATAGAGCGTGCCACTGTGGACAAGGTTGTAATCATCAGCCTTGGAGAGGTAGATATTATTCTCATCCTGGCTTGCATATGCTGGTGGTTCATCACCTAACGCGGCCTCTAGTACGTATACCATTTTGAGGGGAACAAGGAGAATCCTCAGAGTGCGGAACCAGTTGGTGAAGTATGACCCATCAGTTTTCAGTTTGTCTTTCTCTAGGAATGACCCTAAGTTGAATGATGGACTTGGTGCTGCCATCTACAATGATGATTCACAAAGATACATATTTAGACTTTTGTTCATAATGTGGAGTTTCAATTTTAACTTAAATTCTAGAAAGCTCCCACTTAGAAAAAATATCCCTCAATTTAACTAAGTGATCACACAATCTTATAACCTCATAACTCCCCCGATCGTCACGGTCATCAGTATGTTGCTAAGGTAGGCCATCATGCCAATCACATCAGTTATGTGACTCGTGCTCGATCTTCCGATCTTTTGTGTTCCAGGCCCGCATCTACATACGCCAAGCCTGCCATTATGACCTTAATGTTAGCTGATTATCAAGGCCATATCTACATATGCTAGGCTTTCCAAACCCAACCTCATGCGAACGCCGTTTATTATGTGTGACACCCAATGTATGGTGTGTCGGCCATAAGGGAGATCCTTCCAAGCGGTGCCCATTAAGGGAGAACACAATGTTGGTATTGTGAGAAATGATCCTATTTATGATATCGTTGTTATATCTAGCATATTAGCAAAAACAGGAAGTAAAACTGTAAAGCATACATTCTATAACCCCTCTTCATGCAAAATAAAGTTAAACGCCTTCTACTTTATCTTTTGCAAGTTTTACGTGGCTGCTAGGGGTTTCGATAGAGAGAACCGTTTCTATCCTGCGAAAACATGATGCCACAACACCAATTCCACAATTTTCTCTAGTACACCCTTGTTGGGGCCCTCCGTTGCAAACATCTTCGCGTCGCTAATTTTAGAGAGACAGACACCCCCTGAGGCACTTATATGGTACAAGCCATATGTCAAGCGTGGAACCAGTCTCGTGAAAACGCGTAAGGTCGGTCGGGGCCACTTCATCAGGACATTGCCACAATGCTAAATGAGTACACGTGGGAGGGTAACAAATGGAAAATTGATGCCCACATCCTCGATCTGTTCTACCCGTACAATACATCTACGCATAGATAGCTCTGATACCACTGTTGGGATATGGGGAAGAAAACAATAATTTTTCCAACCTATGATACCCGAACCCAAGATCTATGCTATGGCGATGTAAATTAACGGAGGGAATAGGTGTTCATACGTTTGAAAACCGAAAGAGGGAAACGTTCTACAAACGTGGTTGGAGTAGACTCTGATCCTATGACCTCCCTGTCGTGTAGAAGACTACCGGCGATGAAGACTTCTTGGAGACCTCCGGAGATAAAGTAGCACCACAAGTGTAGTGCCTCGAGGAGATTACACGCACAGAGTGAAACCAGGCGAGAAGCGGGAAGAAGCCGCATTCGGATCCCGACTCCGGCAGAGCGACGGCGTGCTTTGGTGGAGAACTCCCAACCAGGTGCAAACTCCAAAAAAGGGGAGTCTGCTCGAGGTAGGAGAGAGAGATTAAACTCAATGTTGTATGGAAAAGGGGGGTCTACCCCTCCTTATATAGGCTAAGGGGGGTGTGATCCTCCTCCCCTCCCTCATGTAGGACTAAACCCCCAAGGGAAGGGAGTGCGCCGATCAAGGGGGGGATGGGCCCCACCCTTGGCGCCAAGCCCAAGGAGGGAACCTGTCGTGGGAAAGTCATGGAAGATGTTCGAAGAGTTGAACTTGACATGGGACCTTTGCTGCGAGGTGGATACGAGGAGAGAGTCGACATGGACAAGAGACTCGGCGATTTACCCAGGTTTTAGCCCCTCTTTGTCTCGAGGTAAAAGCCTACTCCTGCTTCTTATTATTGCGGGTTCCGACTCTCCTAATAGAAGATTTGGTAAATCGATTACAAGAGAGTCGGTTCGTAACGTTAGTCTCGAGGAGATCTAGGTTACGCCAAAAAGTGTCTAGTCCTATCTTGAATTTAGATTGTTCTGACTCTGGATCCCTTGGACCTCGACTTATAAAGGCGTCGGGTCCCGGAGATCCGCAAGTCAAACTCCGACACGAGGTGGAGCCCTATTCTACTTTACAAATATGCTACATGCTATACAAGGTAAGTCGAATTCCTTCTACGGCTTTGATTCTTCATGCTTGGCACGGCCGGCTCATGGCCGGGTCTTCTTTTGTGGGCCTTCCTTCAGTAAGTGTAAGGCCCGATATGCGGTACTGTTCCATATCTAGATGTTTCCATCCAGATCCGGGGACGAAGCACATACCGGTCCCACCGCGACATATGACGAAGTCATATGCCCCGGATTTCCAACATGATATCACAACATTACAGATACAAGGATACAACATCTCATACAATCGGCATACAATCGAGTCTCCACGTGAAACGTCGGTCACCAACCTGTTGTCGATCAGAACCCTGAAAAGAGTTTGGGGGTAGTATCATGAGTACAGAGGTAGTCAGCATCCAACTGTAGTGGTCGTCTGACCCAGCAAGGACTTCATCACTCGTCATTCTAGGACAACTAGTAGTTTACGGTAAGGATGGGGTAAGTGGTGAGGTTGCTGCCGCACTAGCATTTATGAAGTGGCTAACGATCTGGAGAGTAAGGTAAGAAGCCAAGCATTCAATGAGGAATCGCCTCCAACAAGTCTTGCTATCAACTACTTACGCAATCATAACACCTATCCTATCCTTTTCCTCCTCTTCGCATCCCGACGAAGAAGAAGCAGTCAAGGCACACACACACGTTGATCAAGTTGTATTAAGATTACCTCAGTTGTTGTTGTCTATGAACAAGGAGTAGGTCTCAAGTCGTCCATAACCGTGGACACGGCTTCTCGAAAAGATTTAACCCTGCAGGGGTGTACCAACAACCCATTACGAGGCTCCGCACGCACGCCCATCTCTCTTAGTTGCTACCCATGATAGGCAACCATTTTATGATTTAGTCCCAAGAGATCCGGAACGACAGGTCCCTCTAACTAACAACGAACAAATCCCGGTGGCCCACGGTGAGTCGACATCCAACTCAAAAGCCGGCCGCGCTCTCGAATCGGCCTCTACCTTCTGGATGAGGTCGGGTTAGTTTCCCAAACAGATGTGGACAACCCCCTAGCTCCCTGGGGTGGACCAACAAGAGAAACCATGTCTCCGCTGGCCCAAGTTGTTTTAAAACTGCTGGGAGCTCACCAGTCACACACACGTTTTCAAATGGTAAATCAGCTTGGGCCACCACTAGAAATGTTTGAAGCTAGATAGGTAAGAAAAGGGGACCCCATAAAATCCCACACGCGGTTAGGCACGCACAGTCTTAAAACCAATACCCGGAACACGGATCCTAGGTGACTCGAATGGAACAAAGCGTCGGGGCGGGATAGCCTAGACCTTCCATCCTTCGTCGAATATAGTCAACATTATAATAATCATATCATCAACAACAATATAATAATGTGATATCCCAAACCCAGGAGGAACAGGGTAACATCGTAGCATCCTAAGCATGCATACTAAGCAGGGGCTGAGCAACGAGCAATAGTAACATAGCAGTACATGGTTTGGTGGGAGGGGACATGGCTGTATCGGTTTGAAAGAGGCGGTAAACAAGTGGTAGGATCAAACATCGATCCTAACCTAGACTAGCATGCAAACCGCTGGTTGAAATAGAATGGATCATTAGTAATGTATAGTCCTTGCCTGTTGATAAGTCAGATTCCGAAGGTGTAGTTGATCGCAAGCTCGCATCATCTCCGAGAGGTACCCGCGGAAGCACACAAGACGGTAAACACTGGCAAGCAATCAACGAGCAAGCATCTATTACTACGGGGCAACACAATATCAAGAAAACAACACAGGGCACGGCAACGCGATACGGATCTATCGTCGAGAACGGTTACTAACAATTTAAGTGGGGTATCGGTCACACACGACGAATACCGCACGTTTACGGTGGTTCAAGTTGCTTAGCTATAGGTGACCAACCAACGGTTATTAACATGGCAACTCAAGCAAGCATGGCAAGAGGTGAAGCACAAAGTAAACTATCTATGCTAGAAAATTTAAGTGAGGCACAACCTAAACATGGCATAACACTAAGTGCCACACGATGATTAAAAGATTTGGTACTGTTCTGTCCTAAACCATATTTTAGGTTGGTTAACAACAGAAAACAATAACTTAACACAAAGTACACGAAAAACTAATCAAGTTACATAGAAAGAACACTCCAAACGGAGTTACGGTTAAAAAGATATAAGCAAAATAAGTTACGGGCACAAACTGCCAACATCACGAAGCACAGTTTAGAGCAGTGCATAAACAGGACAATCCATGCAAACATTCTCACAAATGACTTGCAATTAAAGTAGACATGACAGGGAAGGCATGGCAAAAGGAATCATGCAAAAAGGCATCATAGATCAAAAGATATTAAGAAAACAACATGGCATCGCAAAGTAACAGACTTAGAGAAAAACAGAGGTGGCTGTCAAAAACAGCAGCATAGCAACTTTGGAGCTCAAAATCTATATGACCAGCAAGCATATCATGAAGATGAAATACATGAAATGAAAGTAGACATGATGCTTAACAAAATTCAATTGGAATCACTCAATTCCGATAAACGGTCGCGACACACTCGTCGACCGAAGTTGCAACAAAATAACAGTTTTCAGCACAGCAGCACATTAACATCAGGATCACCACTTTGGAGCAAGATTTAATATATATAGAGCACCCAAATATGACAAGTTAAAGCATGGAAATGAAGTACACATGATGCTTAACACATAGGAGAAAGAATCAATGCAACAGGCCTCATGGATGAGCCACAAACATCATGCAAAGTTGCAACAAAATAATAACAGCAACACTTAACAGGAAAACTAGCAGTTTAACGGCCTGATGCCCTGTTCAGCACACAATTACACAATCAAGATGAGCTCAAATGCAAATGCTCAAAAAAGATGAATTGAAGTACACGCAATTCTAAGCAGTTTTCGTTTTGGGGGCACGTTCATCGGAGCTACGGTTTAATCGCTATTCGCATCACAAAAATGAATCAGCAGCAAAAAAACTGGGGACTTAGAAAAATTCGCAGGGGCTAGGGGAAAAAAAATAAAGACCTCATGGGCCTCGGCCCATCTGGCCGGCTGAGGTGGTTGGTGGCGCCTGGCTGCGCTGGGCCGTGGAGCTGCGGTGGTCTGGGCCGCGGCCTGGCCCATGTGGCCGTCCAGCACTGGAGGGAGGCTGCCGAGCGTGGAGGCTCTCGCTCCCGATGACGGTGGCGACCGCGGCGGCTACGCCGGCCACCGACGGCTAGCTAGGAGGCGGGGAAGGGAGCACGGCCTCGGATCCGGGAGGTGGCGGCTTGGATCCTGCCGGATCCAGCGGCGGCACGGCGTCCCGCGGTGGAGCCGAGCTCCAAGGCGTGGCGGCTCGGGCCCGAGTTTGCCGGCTTCAATGGTGGCCGCGGCGGCCGATTACTGCACAGAGGAGAGGCGGCCGGTGAGAAGAGGGAGGAGGAGGGGGAGAGGACCGCGCGGGAGGATGAGAAGGAATCGGGGCGGCGCGTTGCTCGCCGGATCGCTGCTGTCGGCGGGAGGAGACGACGACGCGGAGGAGCTCGAGCGGAGGAGCGACGTGCGGGATTCTCGGCCCGATTGGGCCCGGCGGCGGCCCTGTGGGGCCCGCGGCGCCCTGGGAGGCTGGTGGAGCTCTGGAGGGCGACGTGGTCGCATCTGAGCCGCAGATCAGCAGATCTGACGGCCAGATTTTCTTGGGACCGAGGGTTTCGGGGGCGAGGGGTGTTTGGGGAAAAATTTGGGGCAACTTTAGGGGGATGGCTGCAATTTTCCATTAGGGTAAACCCTAATTGGCTGGTTTGGGAGGTGGGGGTCATTATATAGGCAGGTTGGCTGGCCAGTTGACGCAAACGCCCTCGGTACCCCTCTCGCGTGTCCGGTGATCGCGTTCGTGACCGCCGAGACTCCGTACAGACTCCGATTCGGACGAAACTTCGACCTACGCGCTCAGCCCGTCGAGCCCGTCGATCGCACCTCACTGCGGTGACATTCCGACAAAATTTTTCGGCGCCCCAATAAAATAATCTGTTTATTAAATAAACGGGTTTTTGTTCCGTTGGCTGCGGCTGGTCTCGTGCGGTTTTCGCGACGGTGATCAGGCGAAACCTGGTGTCGCAAAGGTCGACTGTCAGGGTCGCAATGGTCGGTATCCGTCCGCTACGAGATAAGAGGGGGGAAAAATAATCGCCGATCGATAAATCGGGATGCAAACACCGCAAACAAATAAGGCAATCAAACAATTCACACCGAGAACAAATTTTTTTAATTTTTGCAAAAACTGGGCTGTTACAATACAACACCACCAACAAGGGATATCGTCCCGAGATCCAGGACGATCCGGGGGAGAGGGGGGAGAGAAAAAAGAGACGACGATCTTCACCACCACCAACAAGGCACTCTGCTCCATGTTGTCGTCGAACTTCTGTCGAGATAATTTTCCGCAGAGAGACGACATCGTCGGAATAACGAAACCGTCAGTGTCAAGAGGGAGAACGACAATGAAAGCTGGATCAAAGGATAGTGCATCTCTTCGCAATTCGCGAAAACACTCGGAAAAAGGATGGATGGCAATGGATGATCCAGATGATACCCAAAATCGGAGAAGCTAAAGGTACGACAGGAATTCCCAAACCTGAGATCGGAATCGAGACAATATGCTGCAAGCAAGGCATTGTAACGGTTCCGAAACTCCACACTCTCGAGATCCTAAAGTTTGAAAAGGATAAGTCGAGAATGAAACACTTACGACACTTGTCCTGACCAGAGCAAAGGTAAGGAGTAAAAAGATTCCTACTCTCCGATAACTAACTTAATAACTACAAAATAGTTTTTGTCTAGACTCGACTTCGGCCAGAGAGGGGATCCTACGGTCGGTAAGGCTCTGATACCAAGTTGTAAGGCCCGATATGCGGTACTGTTCTAGATCTAGATGTTTCCATCCAGATCCGGGGACGAAGCACATACCGGTCCCACCGCGACATATGACGAAGTCATATGCCCCGGATTTCCAACATGATATCACAACATTACAGATACAAGGATACAACATCTCATACAATCGGCATACAACTGCCTCAGATATAATACAACAGCGGAAGATACATGTCTGGGTACAGACTACAAGCAAATGCCTACTGACAAAGAGAAAAACATCGATCCCATAACCACACGGGTCCAGGCCCTCCGCCGGGATCCGCCTAACTAGTCGTCGTCGAGTCTCCACGTGAAACGTCGGTCACCAACCTGTTGTCGATCAGAACCCTGGAAAGAGTTTGGGGGTAGTATCATGAGTACAGAGGTAGTCAGCATCCAACTGTAGTGGTCGTCTGACCCAGCAAGGACTTCATCACTCGTCATTCTAGGACAACTAGTAGTTTTGGTAAGGATGGGGTAAGTGGTGAGGTTGCTGCCGCACTAGCATTTATGAAGTGGCTAACGATCTGGAGAGTAAGGTAAGAAGCCAAGCATTCAATGAGGAATCGCCTCCAACAAGTCTTGCTATCAACTACTTACGCAATCATAACACCTATCCTATCCTTTTCCTCCTCTTCGCATCCCGACGAAGAAGAAGCAGTCAAGGCACACACACACGTTGATCAAGTTGTATTAAGATTACCTCAGTTGTTGTTGTCTATGAACAAGGAGTAGGTCTCAAGTCGTCCATAACCGTGGACACGGCTTCTCGAAAAGATTTAACCCTGCAGGGGTGTACCAACAACCCATTACGAGGCTCCGCACGCACGCCCATCTCTCTTAGTTGCTACCCATGATAGGCAACCATTTTATGATTTAGTCCCAAGAGATCCGGAACGACAGGTCCCTCTAACTAACAACGAACAAATCCCGGTGGCCCCCGGTGAGTCGACATCCAACTCAAAAGCCGGCCGCGCTCTCGAATCGGCCTCTACCGTCTGGATGAGGTCGGGTTAGTTGCCCAAACAGATGTGGACAACCCCCTAGCTCCCTGGGGTGGACCAACAAGAGAAACCATGTCTCCGCTGGCCCAAGTTGTTTTAAAACTGCTGGGAGCTCACCAGTCACACACACGTTTTCAAATGGTAAATCAGCTTGGGCCACCACTAGAAATGTTTGAAGCTAGATAGGTAAGAAAAGGGGACCCCATAAAATCCCACACGCAGTTAGGCACGCACAGTCTTAAAACTAATACCCGGAACACGGATCCTAGGTGACTCGAATGGAACAAAGCGTCGGGGCGGGATAGCCTAGACCTTCCATCCTTCGTCGAATATAGTCAACATTATAATAATCATATCATCAACAACAATATAATAATGTGATATCCCAAACCCAAGAGGAACAGGGTAACATCGTAGCATCCTAAGCATGCATACTAAGCAGGGGTTGAGCAACGAGCAATAGTAACATAGCAGTACATGGTTTGGTGGGAGGGGACATGGCTGTATCGGTTTGAAAGAGGCGGTAAACATGTGGTAGGATCAAACATCGAACCTAACCTAGACTAACATGCAAACCGCTGATTGAAATAGAATGGATCATAAGTAATGTATAGTCCTTGCCCGTTGATAAGTCAGATTCCGAAGGTGTAGTTGATCGCAAGCTCGCATCATCTCCGAGAGGTACCCGCGGAAGCACACAAGACGGTAAACACTGGAAAGCAATCAACGAGCAAGCATCTATTACTACGGGGCAACACAATATCAAGAAGACAACACAATGCACGGCAACGCGATACGGATCTATCGTCGAGAACGGTTACTAACAATTTAAGTGGGGTATCGGTCACACACGACGAATACCGCACGTTTACGGTGGTTCAAGTTGCTTAGCTACAGGTGATCAACCAACGGTTATTAACATGTCAACTCAAGCAAGCATGGCAAGAGGTGAAGCACAAAGTAAACTATCTATGCTAGATAATTTAAGTGAGGCACAACCTAAACATGGCATAACACTAAGTGTCGCACGATGATTAAAAGATTTGGTACTGTTCTGTCCTAAACCATATTTTAGGTTGGTTAACAACAGCAAACAATAGCATAAACACAAAGTACACGAAAAACTAATCAAGTTACATATAAAGAACACTCCAAACGGAGTTACGGTTAAAAAGATATAAGCAAAATAAGTTACGGGCACAAACTGCCAACATCACGAAGCACAGTTTAGAGCAGTGCATAAACAGGACAATCAATGCAAACATGCTCACAAATGACTTGCAATTAAATTAGACATGACAGGGAAGGCATGGCAAAAGGAATCATGCAGAAAGGCATCATAGATCAAAAGATATTAAGAAAACAACATGGCATCGCAAAGTAACAGACTTAGAGAAAAACAGAGGTGGCTGTCAAAAACAGCAGCATAGCTACTTTGGAGCTCAAAATCTATATGACCAACAAGCATATCATGAAGATGAAATACATTAAATGAAAGTAGACATGATTCTTAACAAAATTCAATTGGAATCACTCAATTCCGATAAACGGTCGCGACACACTCGTCGACCGAAGTTGCAACAAAATAACAGTTTTCAGCACAGCAGCACATTAACATCAGGATCACCACTTTGGAGCAAGATTTAATATAGCTAGAGCACCCAAATATGACAAGTTAAAGCATGGAAATGAAGTACACATGATGCTTAACACATAGGAGAAAGAATCAATGCAACATGCCTCATGGATGAGTCACAAACATCATGCAAAGTTGCAACAAAATAATAACAGCAGCACTTAATAGGAAAACTAGCAGTTTAACGGCCTGATGCCCTGTTCAGCACATAATTACACAATCAAGATGAGCTCAAATGCAAATGCTCACAAAAGATGAATTGAAGTACATGCAATTCTAAGAAGTTTTTGTTTTGGGGGCACGTTCATCGGAGCGACGGTTTAATCGCTATTCGCAGCACAAAAATGAATCAGCAGCAAAAAAACTGGGGACTTAGAAAAATTCGCAGGGGCTAGGGGAAAAAAAATAAAGACCTCATGGGCCTCGGCCCATCTGGCCGGCTGAGGCGGTTGGTGGCGCCTGGCTGCGCTGGGCCGTGGAGCTGAGGTGGTCTGGGCCGCGGCCTGGCCCACGTGGCCGTCCAACACTGGAGGGAGGCTGCCGAGCGTGGAGGCTCTCCCTCCCGATGACGGTGGCGACCGCGGCGGCTACGCCGGCCGCCGACGGCTAGCTAGGAGGCGGGGAAGGGAGAACGACCTCGGATCCGAGAGGTCGCGGCTCGGATCCCGCCGGATCCAGCGGCGGCACGGTGTCCCGCGGTGGAGCCGAGCTCCAAGGCGTGGCGGCTCGGGCCCGAGCTTGCCGGCTTCAATGGTGGCCGCGGCGGCCGATTCCTACACAGAGGAGAGGCGGCCGGTGAGAAGAAGGAGGAGGAGAGGGAGAGGACCGCGCGGGAGGAGGAGAAGGAGTCGGGGCGGCGCGCTGCTCGCCGGAGCGCGGCTGCCGGTGGGAGGAGACGGCGGCGCGGAGGAGCTCGAGCGGAGGAGCGACGTGCGGGCTTCTCGGCCCGGTTGGGCCCGGCGGCGGCCCTGCGGGGCCCGCGGCGCCCTGGGAGGCTGGTGGAGCTCTGGAGGGCGACATGGTCGCATCTGATCCGTAGATCAGCAGATCTGACGGCCAGATTTTCTTAGGACCTAGGGTTTCGGGGGAGAGGGGTGTTTGGGGAAAAATTTGGGGCAACTTTAGGGGGTGGTTGCAATTTTCCATTAGGGTAAAACCTAATTGGCTGGTTTGGGAGGTGGGGGTCATTAGATAGGCAGGTTGGCTGGCCAGTTGACGCAAACGCCCTCGGTACCCCTCTCGCGTGTCCGGTGATCGCGTTCGTGACCGCCGAGACTCCGTACAGACTCCGATTCGGACGAAACTTCGACCTACGCGCTCAGCGCGTCGAGCCCGTCGATCGCACCTCACTGCGGTGACATTCCGACAACATTTTTTGGCGGCCCAATAAAATAATCCGTTTATTAAATAAACGGGTTTTTGTTCCGTTGGCTGCGGCTGGTCTCGTGCGGTTTTCGCGACGGTGATCGGGCGAAACCCGGTGTCGCAAAGGTCGAGTGTCAGGTTGGCAAGGGTCGGTCTCCGTCCGCTCCGAGATAAGAGGGGGAAAAATAATCGCCGATCGATAAATCGGGGATGCAAAAACCGCAAACAAATCAGGCAATCAAACAATTCACACCGAAAACAAATTTTTTTAATGTTTGCAAAAACTGGCCTGTTACAGTAAGTCAGCCCATAGATCCTAGTGCCGGGTTATGGGCTTGGTCTATCCCCCCGACATTAGCCCCCAGGATTGGTGTGATGCTTCAGTCTTCATAGCAATCTTCTTGACACCATCGTTGTTGCCGACTCTTTAATTGAACAGACCGACTCTATATCTCCTTGAAGTTTTAATGAGTCGGTGTCAATCCTTTTGGTCCTCACAACAATCTGTTTTTACTTTGTTAGTCTTCGCAAGGCCGGTTCTCGTAGCTGAGCCGGCTCATGCTCCTTGATAGTTAATGCCGGTTCTCTCTTTAACAACAGATCCGACCTTTCTGTATTTCTGGGAATCTCCGAACGGTTTTATCCCGATTGTGGCGGCGCAATAAATGCCCATTAGATTTGTTCACGAAAACTGAGGGATTTCCTGCCGTTAGACATCATTACGTGACGCCTCGGGTTTCAGGTTGAGGCTCTTTATAAATAGGCCTCCCATACACATCTGTTTATTCTACCTCGTCCGCATCTTCCCTTTGTCTTCTTCCTCGCGCACTGAAGGTCTCGAGTCTTCATCTTCATTACTACTTTGAGCTCCTTCTGTCCCAGCATTTGCGAGAGAAGGACTGGGGCCGTGCCACTCCCGTGCGCCGTGCGAGTAAGTCCTCATCTTCCACCTTATGCTGTGATTTCCTTGTTCATCGCCATTACTGCAGCTCTTCAAGCTTCAACGTTTCGATGGATAGATTGAAGTAGCTTTAGCAGAATATCTCTCCATGCATGTTGGTAGATAAGTTAGGATTCCCTATACACTGTTTCACGTCTATTGCTTGCTTGAAATTTTTTGCAGATCCGTAGTTCCCAACCACTTAGGGTTTTCCGTAGGTTCGCAGATCCGTTCATATTTTTTGTCTATTTTTCTGAGTCTGGTAGATCCATCTGTTTCACCATAATCTATGAAATCTGTTTGTATAGTTATCATAGAGTCGACTTTGGTCCAACTCCTCAAGGCTTTAGCTAGGACTTGTCCTTTATTTGCGCTTAGCCAGTTTCTGAGTCGGCTCAGCACATATTATTTTTTTCCACTAGGTCTGAATCCTATACCATGGGTAAGAAAGTCGGTGCCATGAAGAAGCCAGCGAGCAATAAGCCGCCAGTTCCAAAGCCATCAGCCTAGAGATCTACTTTAGAGGAAAACTGGGCCAAGAGCCAAGTAACGTTAGAACAGTTGAATAAGATGGTGGCAGATGGAATCCTTCAGCCTCAAACCGAGATTAAGTGGTGGGTTCCTGGAGAAGAGACCCGGCCAGAGCCTAAGGAAGGCGAAGTCGTTATTTTTGCTGATCATGTGACCCTGGGGTTTCGTCCTTGATACTCTCTCCACGTTGGTTACCCCAAGTGGAAGGTTAGATGTAGGATAGCAGCAAATTTCCCTCGGTGAAGATACCAAGGTTTGTCTCCAGTAGGACTCCGGAGATGATAAGCAGGTGTCAACGGCGCAACTGACGTGGACCTGCACACAACACAAATAACTTTGCTTCCCAACAAGTACAGAGAGGTTGTCAATCTCTCCGGCCTTGCTGTTCAGAAAGGAGCAACGCAACAGATAATAATGATAATGATAGCAGCTAGAAAGAAAAAGCAGGAAAATAAAAGAGCGTGTACACAATGATGAAAATATGGACCGGGGTCCCGTGATGTTCACTAGTGATGTCTCTCTCCCAAAAGACGATAACACTGCTATGCGAGGTAAAAAAATTACAGCTGGGCAATTGACAGGATTAAAAACACACCGCAATGCTAACTATACTACAAAGAAAGGACGAGACTCAAAAGCATGGGTGGTACAGCAAAATAAGTAGACCGAAATCCAACTGCATCTACTACTAATTATCCACCTATAGATATCTATCCAGAACATCTCGATGGTATTAAGGTTTGAGCGCCACCCAAAGTGTAAACCCAAAGCAACAGACAACTGCATTAAAAAGCACTTTGCGAAAGTAAACAATCCTTGCAATCGCGGTTACAAGCACCATTGTTTTCCCCCTTGTGGCAATAGGACATCCCCTAGACTCATGTTTTTGTCACTCAAGCGTGTCATCGGGGGGCATGAACCCACAATCGAGCATAATGTTCCCTCTTGGAGTCACTACCTACTACTCCGCCAAAGCAATAAAAAGCAACGGAGAACATGCAAGAATTACGAAGGAAAAAAATATAAAAGATAAGAACCAAATATAATACTCGATCACAATCTGAACATAGTTTCATAATCCATCAGATCCCAGCAAACTCAACATAGAAACAACAGAAAATTACATATGTGCGTCGATCTTGTAGGGCAGCTCACGAGGTCTAAACCATGAAGAACAAAGAGGGGAGGAGAACATCACATAGCTACTGATCACGGACCCATGGTCCAAGGGAAACTACTCATGGTACATCCGGGAAGCGTCCATGGTGGAGGGGAAGCTCCCGAAGGTCAATCCTACCTCCGGCAGGGTGCCGGGAAGAGGTCTGCTGGCGCTCTCGATCTTGGAAACGCGGCGGCGGCGGAACAGAGTTGAGCGAAAAAGGGTTCTGTCTTCGGAGATTTCGCATCACGGGGAATAAATAGGCGAAGGGGGCATCCAGGGGGGCCACCAGGGGTCCAACCGCCCCCCGGCGCGGCCAGACCCTAGGCCACGCCAGGTGGCCTCCTCGGTCCCTGGTGGTGGCCCTCTGGCCCCACCCAGGTGATTCCGGAAGGTTCCTTCACGCTGATTTTTTATCCAATTTTCCCGAATTTTTGGAGCATTTTTAATATGGGGGAAACCTGGAATAGAAAAACAGCAGAAAACAGGAACTGGCACTGTGGTGCAATGAGTTAATAACATAGTCCAAATATGATCAAAAGTGGATGAAAGTGTATCTACATCATAGCAATATCACACAAAACATGCATGGAGCAAGCCGAAATTATAGATACGTTTGGGATGTATCAACATCCCCAAGCTTAATTCCTACTCGTCCTCGAGTAGGTAAATGATAACAAGCATAATTTCTATGGTGTCATGCTAGAAACCATATAAGAACTTTGACAAGTCAAGCAATCAAGGTATGTGATTCAATTCAAGTCATAACATGCAAGAGTCTATATTGGCATTGAAAGAAGCAACAAAAGAACATTAGGTGCAAGAGCTCTCGCTGTCCGTGACTCGAATGTCTCCAAATGGTGTTTGCGTGCAAGTTGGGGGATATGGGAATACGAGAAAAAATATTTTTGTTGAGAACTCAATCTACTAAAGTTTAACACTTGGTCTTCTTTGGAATCTTATCTTGACTCGTCCCCAGACCACTAGCCAGGTACAAGTCAATTTGATCCACTCCTTTTCGATATTTTGAGCACTCATGCAATGGATGAGCGTAAGCACGAGAGTTGACACTTAGGATGGCAAATAGAGAAATATGGTGGAGGAGGAAGAATAAAAAGGTGAGAAAGGCTCACATCAATGAGGCCAATTATAGGCGAGAAAGCCAAATGATAGATATGATGTGAGGAGTAGGGATTGTCATGCAACGGATGCACATATGAGCTAAGAAAATCTCTCCAATGGAACTAGTGGGGGTGCATCCAACTTGCTCGCTCATGAAGACTTTGAGCTCATTTGAGGAGGCTCATCCTTGGAATATTCAAGCCAAGTTCTATAGTGTGAAGGTCCCCACATAGCTATATGCATAAATGATCATCTCTATGGAGTACAAGGATAAGAGGGAGTACTAGTGTGGATCTTTCAAAAGGATAGTAGTGTTGCCCCTTTCTCTCTTTTTATTCTATTTTATCTTTTTTTCTATTTTTTTGTATTTTTTTGGCGACCTCAATGGCTCTTTCTATTTAACTCTCATTTGTCCTCTTTGGGATATTATATTTTGTCCACTTTGGGGTCTTTTCCTCACTTAAGGGCAACACTCTATTCTACAAGAAGGTATAGAAGATCTTCACACTTTACAAAGTACTCAAACATAAATAAGATGTAGCTATCATGATGTATGCAAGGTATGCCTCTGCCAGTGTAGCAGGAACATGTATGACATGAAGATCAAGTCATGAAGAGGTGGATGTTGCATGGCAATGTATCTCGGAAAGGCTATGGAAATGCCTTGATAGGTAGGTATGGTGGCTGTTTTGAGGAAAGATATAAGAAGATTTATGATGACAGAGCTTATCATGCCAAGGGTTTGGATGCACCGGCGAGGTGGACGCCAACTCTCGGAGTGAGAAGAGGGCAATGCACGGTACGGAAGAGGCTAGCAAATGTGAGGAGGTGGAAGTGCCAACTTTCAATACTTACATTAGTCTGAAGAACTCATGCACTTATTATCGGTAACTCTCAATCTAATGAGGAGGTTCACAAAGAGACAAGTAACCCTAGGAGGAGTGTATGGCGTTTGGTTATCCTTTCGCATCCTCGACTCATGGTACGTGGGTGTACTCTAATATCCGATCCCTCAAAAGATTAGTGATCCATCCATCTAGTAGCTAGAGTTCTCAACTAGTTTTCTAAGTTTTTGAAAATAAACACGGATTGCCCAAAATACGACACCTATCACTAATAGGCTAGAGCTCTTGACACCAAAAGTTCAAACATTACTCACATCAATGCCTCAAAACTATTGCAAGTTACTACTAAAATTAAATAGCAACCTCAATTACCTACTTTCAAGACAAGACACAACTCAGTGCAACAACCAACTCTCTTAACAAGATAAACATGAAAAAAAAGAGAGTTCCAGCAATAAACTAAACAAAATCCAAGGCTCTTGCTAAAGACAAACTAAAACTAAAACTAAACATGGCAGTAGCTACGAAAAGATAAAGAACACACAACAGTAAAAAGATAGGCATAAAAAATCCTATGATGTGTTCTAGATTGAAGTGGAGCGTGTTTCTCTCCCACACAAAGTAAGCTGGGGTCTAACTTGTTATGAACAACAAGAAAAGCTAAAGAAAACTAAAAAGTAAACCTAAGAGCAGACGCTCCAAGCATATCACATAACGCATGAAGTGATAAAAATATAGTGAGACGAAGGACGTTTTGATGATTGTTGATGGAGAAGGAGATGCATGGAGGGCATCCCCAAGCTTAGACGCTTTATTCTCCTTGAATATTTATTGGGGATGCTTGGGGGCATCCCCAAGATTGAGAGTTTGACACTCCCGGATCTTCTTTCATCATCTTCCCTCGCACACTTGAAAACTCCCTTCATACATAACTCATCATAAGCTGATTAGAGAGGTTAGAACCCTTAATAAAATAACTTTCCCCACTGGATATAAATATGTTATTGAATAGCTACTGTTTCTCAAGATTGCCAAAAAGTTTTTTCAAAGAAAAAGCAAGCTTAAGATTTGCAAAAGTAAGGAAATGCAAAACGTGGCAGAATCTGTGAAAAACAGAACATAAGGTAGTAAATAATTTTTTGGGGGTACTTTTGCAACTCCAATAAAAAAACTCAGAACATACGAAACTTTCAAAATTGTATAGAGCATGCTGTGTAAACAATTCAGCTCAAAAAGATGAACTGGTGATTTGTTTCGTTTTTTCCGTCAAGCAGAGAGAATCTATTTTCTGGACAACATGTCACAACTTTTACTTCCCTTATCATAAGAGGCTATAACTTGGCACAAAGCTTGAAAATAAAGATACATTGATGTTGCTACAGTCTTAAAAATCATCAAGAACACTAAAAACAGAAGTAAAAACATCCTGGGTTGCCTCCCAACAAGCGCTTTCTTTTACGCCTTTAAGCTAGGCATAAAGCAAAAAAGATAAATCAAGTTGTATCAATTGAAACATCATCAAGATCATCAAAAAGCTCTTCAATTGTACAACTAGTTTTAAGAGGTCTCTCAAATAAAGGCCTAATGAAGATACTTCTAGGGAGAAAACCAATAGGCAGAAAATCAATGGGAGTTTCATTTATAAAATTATCTAAAAGGGTTATCTCTTCCAAAATTCACAGTTTCAACTCCCTTTGCAATAGGATGGTTACGTTTAGGTCGGGGAACCTTAGGGACATAATTGAACTTAGGTTCCTTTCTTGCCGGAGTTTCTACTTTTTTTTGGCTTGATTGAGGAGAAAGTAGTTCCTAGAGTATTAATGATTTTCTCAATCTTATCAATCCTAGAAGGATCCATATCATGGGATTCGATGCTCTCCAAAGTTTTAATAATTTTAAGCATGGAGCTATCAAGCCTATTCAAATTCCCTTGAATCTTGCGATCCAACTCATTTATCCTAGTTATACTTTGTATTTCTAACACTATCTTTTCAAGTTTTTTCATAATGTGAGCTAGAGTTATATCTTCTTGTATGCTAACAACAAGGAGATTTCCAACAAGATTTTCAATAACATTAAGAGACTCCCAAATTGGGGCTTCTAGGAAATTCCCATTAACAGCAGTATCTAGAATGAACCTATTCCAAGGAGTAATCCCGACATAAAAATTTCTAAGCAGGATAGTAGTGGATTGCTTCTTGGTGGCTCTTTTCTGAGAATCATTAATTCTATACCAAGCATCTTTTAAACTTACACCACCTTTTTGTTTAAATGTGAGAACCTCTGTCTCAACAAAGGCAAAAGGACCAGACATAATGACAACTACTAGTAAGTTTTTTTTGTGATTTTTGATATAAGACACAAAGATAAAAACTGAAATGCAAACTAACAAGACTAAAAAGCAAAGGTAAAAGATAGTGTACAACTCCTCTATCTTAGCACTCGGAGTCCCCGGCAACGGCGCCAGAAATTTGCTTGACACTCTCTCCTCGTTGGTTACCCTAAGTGGAAGGTGAGATGTAGGATAGCAGCTAATTTCCCTCGGTGAAGATACCAAGGTACGTCTCCCGTAGGACTCCGGAGATGATAAGTAGGTGTCAACGGCGGAACTGACGTGGACCTGCACACAACACAAATAACTTTTCTTCCCAACGAGTACAGAGAGGTTGTCAATCTCTCCGGCCTTGCTGTTCACAAAGGATCAACGCAACAAATAGTAATGATAATGATAGCAGCTAGAAAGTAAAAGTAGGAAAATAAAAGAGCGTGAAAACGATGATGAGAATATGGACGGGGTCCCGTGATGTTCACTAGTGATGTCTCTCTCCCAAAAGACGATAAAACTGCTATGCGAGGTAAACAAATTACAGCTGGGCAATTGACAGGATTAAAAATGCACCGCAATGCTAACTATGCTACAAAGAAAGGACGAGGCTCAAAATCATGGGTGGTACACCAAAATAAGTAGACCGAAATCCAACTGCATATACTACTAATTATCCACCATGACATATCTATCCAGAACATCTCGTTGGTATTAAGTTGCGAGCCCCACCCAAAGTGTAAACCCAAAGCAACAGACAACTTCATTAAAAAGCACTTTGCGTAAATTAAACAATCCTTGCAACCGCGGTTACAAGCACCGTTGTTTTCCCCCCTCGTGGAAACAACACATCCCCTAGACTCATGTTTCTGTCACTCAAGCGTGTCATCGGGGGGCATGAACCCACAATCGAGCATAACGTTCCATCTTGGAGTCACTACCTACTACTTGGCCAAAGCAATAAACAACAACAGAGAACATGCAAGAATTACTTAGGAACAAAAATATAAAAGATAAAAACCAAATATATTACTCAATCACAATCTGAACATAGTCTCATAATCTATCAGATCCCAGCAAACTCAGTATAGCAACAACAGAACATTACATATGTTCCTTGATCATGTAGGGCAGCTCACGAGGTCTAAACCATGAAGAACAAAGAGGGGAGGAGAACATCACATAACTACTGATCACGGACCCATGGTCCAAGGGAAACTACTCACGGCACATCCGGGAAGCGTCCATGATGGAGGGGAATCTCCCGGAGGTCAATCCTCCCTCCGGCAAGGTGCCGGGAAGAGGCCTGCTGGTGCTCCCGATCTTGGAAGCGTGACGGCGGCGGAGTAGGGCGATGACGAGGATCAGCCTCGGCAAATCCCATGGTCAGGGACCCTGGGTTAGTCATAGAGAAGGAACAGGTTGGACGATACTCGTCGGCTAACAGGAGAAGCACTTCCTGCTCGATATTATTGCGTGAGGGGGCGATTACAAGGGAGGCCAAGGCGAGTTCTCGCAAGACCAGGAGAGTAAACTGAATATTGGATGAACAAGACGTCTCCCCTCCCAGCCTTTATATACTAGGCTAGGTCTCAGGGAGTCCGTACTAGATTATAGAGATAGTTTCCTAGTTCTAGTCTTGCCTTGTGCGCCAAGTTGTGCCTTCCATATTAGTCGTGGGCCTGTCGAGGCTTTCCAATGGGCCTTCTGTCTTCATACACACCGGGTATCCTCATACATGGGAGTCATGGGGTAACCCCCTCGTCAGTAGCCCCGTGTGCCAGGGGGACTCGAGGAGTCGCGCAGGGACTCGAATTTATCAACGTTTTATTATTTGTAATCGCAGCATAGCCGCGAGTCACTGGCAGTTTTGAGCCATGACAATACCTGTTTCGAGGGATTGCTAAGCTGAAAAGGGCCCAAGGTATCGACTGGTCGAGCCTTGGTGAATTGCACTAGTGGAAAATACCGCAGTAGTCCAATCAAGCTCACGTCCCTCGACATGAACTTGGAACGACCGGTGTCTAGCAAAGTCATGCCGCTGCAGGTCTTATAGGATCAATTGCTGCCAGTCTAAGAAAATAGCCTGAGCGCGTCCGCTCGACTCTCTCTATCATGTGAGCGCATGGAAAAGGTCGGGAGTCAAATCGCTCTGCGGCAAGTACCGACCCGGCCGTTCTGCGCAGCGGGGTCTTACCTACATGCTAAGCTTGCGTGGCATCTGGGTACAGTGTGTCGTAGCCCAGGTATAATTGTTTTTTGTAGAGGCACGGATCCTGGTTAGCGATGCACCCACTTGGGATAAACAATCAAGTGAGATGTTTGTAGTCACTCGCGGAGCTTTTTGCAAACTCAGGCAAGGAAAATGAGAAAGCGCCCACTCGGAAAGTCGTCGAGTACGCGAGTAGATCATATTGTCGAATACTTGTTTGAGTCTTTGCGAGTATTCACTCGAATGATTTACTGTCTTCAGGATAAGGGAGCACCCAAACTCTGAAGGTACGTTGTTTCTGCTAGTGCGAGTAATCACTCGAGAACGTGTCTGCCTTCTGGGTGAGGGAGCACCCGAGCTGTAGTAAAGGTGCTCCCAATGGGAGTAAGAGATTTCTAGAATAATATAAAAAACTTGTGAGGAGCGGGAAGCTGACCGAGGATGCGTACTTAATACGCATTGCTGAGATGTGACGTTGCTAGTCTGCCTGACAGGTTGGGTTGTCGTGGCGTGTGAATGGAAGTGACTTGACGCCCTGCCGTTGAAAATTTCGCACTGTGTGATGATGGCCCTCGTTTTTCGCGCATAGTGGGCGGTATGGTTAATGCGCCAGTTGAGTTTTCCATGCTTCTCGGCTATCGTGGGATCGTGCCACGTCTGCTGGTGTTCCAAGATTAACGGTGATAATTTGCATGCCCCTACTGTTGGTTAAATACCGGGGAATCTGGTGGGTTTAGGTTTTCACCCAGCCATTGCCTTCTCCTGCTTGTCCTTCTTCTTCCTTGTTTGTTCTTTGCCTCCTGCCTTTTCTCTTTGCGCGATTTGCTGGTGAGATCCATGTCCAAGAGTCCTCGCAGTGGAGAACAGGAGTCGGCGAGGATGACTGGTAGATGGGAGCGGTCTGCTTTTGGAACCGCAGATCTGGATGATTTGGTGGCGGACGACATGGTGGTGGATGGTGACGCCCGGATTCCTGGGGATGAGGAGGTTCCTGCGCGCCTTCCAGATGAACGGGTATGCTTTCATAGCTTCTTCCCTCGTGGTTTTGCGCTTCCCGTTCATGCTTTCCTCCGGGGGTTGATTTTTACCTATCAATTGCAACTGCATGAGTTGACCCCCAATGGGATTCTGCACATTGCCTGCATCATGACGCTCTGTGAGGGTTTTATGGGGATCTATCCCCATTGGGGCCTCTGGAAACGTCTCTTCAATGTGAAGAGGACGAACTCTGAATATGCCTTTGGGGGCGTGGGTATCTCCATTAAGGAGAAGGCTACCTATTTTGATCTAGAGAAGCTGGACCCCGTCTATACATGGCGGAGGAGTTGGTTTTATCTGAAGGATTAGCGCATTGAAGGTCATCAATTTGGTCTTGCCCCTTTCGATCCTGCTGCGCGAGCTGTTAAGCGGTCTTCATGGGCACATCTTTTGTCTGCTCGCGAGGTGTCTCTTGTGGAGCCATTGGTGCAAACGATCACTACTTTGAAGGATGAGTTGACTGGTGGTCAACTTATCTCCGTGTTTGTGAGGAGACGCGTGCAGCCGCTTCAGCATCGGGTGAGTCCCATGTGGCAATACACTGGGCCCAATGACTTGACCAGGTGTTCACCCGAGGAGTTCTCTGATGGTGACCTTTTGACTCGGGTTCAGCAAGTCACGAAGTGTACGAGTATTGGGGAGGAGAGCCTCGTCCGTCCTTACGCTGCTGATTTTCCTCTTCCTCAGGTACTTGTCTTGAATTTTATATTTGTGATTTTTCACTCATTTCTGTTGATTACTGATGTTGCTCTGATCTGTAGGATCATACTCCCTTGTTGAACAATCTGTCGCAGCCTGGAGATGCGGAAATACTTGATGAACCTGGTGCGGCTGATGCTGCTCCTGTGCTTGTGAGTGACGGGGGTGCTTCGGGTGCTGATGCTGTCAATTCAGCGGGTGGTCGGCCGTCAGTTGCAGATGACTCTGGGGATTCGAGTCCTCTACATGTCAAACACACTCGCCCTTTGAGTGCGAGTGGTCGTGAATTGGCGGGTGACAGTGATGATTTGCCAGCGGTCGCCCAACCTACTGTGCCGTGTCGTCCTTCAGCTGCCCAAAAAAACGCAAGTTCGGGATATTGCTTCGTCCGGGTGCTGCACCTGCTGGGTTAGTATAACTTTCTGCTTGGTCATTTTGCTTTTTTGTTTTGACTCATGTTCTGAAGATATGTTGCTTGTAGGACTGCTCCTATTCCGGCTGCTTCTTCTGTGAGTGCCACTGCTGTTAGTGCTCGTTCGACTGAATCTAGTGCGGCGCTTGATCTGCCGGCTGACTCTGGGAATCCTGTGGCTTCAGGTGCGGGGACGGCCCCTGTGACTGCAGGTGCGGAGGGGACTCCTGCGACTGCTCCGTCTGGGGGATCTGCTGCGGCTGCTGCGGCTCCTGGAGGGGATTTTCCTCCGAATGTCAAACGAGTGATTCCTGAGGAGCATTTCTTGGAGAGGTGGGATCTTTCTTCTGAAGATAAGGCGAAGTTCTTTCATCGCATGGCGGAGCAGGTATGGGATTTCTTGTCCTTCTGATCTTTTGTTGGAGTAGCCCCCAAGGCTGCAAGCGATCATTTTTGGTTGGTTGCAGTTTTTAGCGTGGATTTTTCTCTCTTGTTGATCCTTTGGATATTGGGAGTAGCCCCCGAGGCTGCAAGAAATCATTTGTGATTGATTGTAGTCTTGAGCTTTATTTTCTTCTTTCCTAGGCTTTGACTGGTGCATTTGCTTGAATTCAGCCTTTGTTCCGGATATGCGAACGTGTGCTGACTGAGACTGATCGGTGGCGACGTGCTCATGACTCGGTCCAGGGGAGCTTGACAGCTATGAGACGTGAGATCTTGTTTATTGGTCTTTTGTTTCTTTTGCTAGTTGGTTTGTATGACTGTTGTCCATTCCGCAGGTCGCAAGAAAGGTGCTGATAAGCGGGCTAAGGCTGCAAAAAAGGAGCTCGCTGAGCTTCGATCCGTTCTGGAATCCAAGGAAAGGGACCTGCAGGCGCAACATGGTGAGATCGAGCGGTTGCGGCGGGTGGAAGAGCAGTTTCTCCAGGTTGAGAAAGTTGAGTGAGAGCGGCTGCGGAACTTGGCGGGCTCTTTGGCTGGTTCGTGGACTGTTCCTGTCTTCCGTTCACCGGGGTTTGTTTCTCTCTTAAATTTCTGGGTATTGAGTCTTTTTCCTTCTTCCAGGTTCTGCGGGTGTTGGGGCGGTGGAGGTGGCTGCTGCAGGATCAGGCACTCTCTGCGGTGTTGTGGATGCTGTCTCGGGCGCAGCTGTTGCTGTGGGGGATGTTTGCGCTCGGGATTCAACTCTCCTGAAGCTTCTTCATGAGCATATGTTCCCGGATGAGGAGAAGAGGCCGGAAGGTCTTGTTTCTCTAGTTGCTGCCTTTGGTCTGGACGGTGATCGGCTGGAGGGTTTGGTTCGCGAGAACGTGGTGAGGGCTTTCCACGTCTATTGTTGTTCTTCTGGGGCATGGTGTTCCCATTGAGGATTCCATGGTGGATAGTTTGCCTGATTATACAGATGAGCAGAGTGCTCGCGCTACTCGGCGGGCCCGCCATCTGCAGCTGGTTGTGGAGGCTGATAACCGTAATTATTCGGCCGAGGAGTAAGGTAAACTGGTTTTTGTTTTGAAACTTTGAGCTGTAATGTGCCTCCTGCGGGGCGGTGGATCTTTTTCAATTCATGGAACTCCTTTGCTCTTTTGTGCTTCTTGCTGTCTCGTTTCTTTTGACTTGTTCCTCTTTGCGGTAGGCCACCCCGGGCGTTTCTCAGGCTTGGAATTTGCTGAAGGAGGATGCTCGCAAGGGTGCCTACGAGTCTGTTTGCTTGAGGCTAAAAGAGGCCGATCGTGAGATCATTCGGCTGAAAGGTGTTGTTGCGGTCCATCGCTCGAACCGTGAGCGCGCTGAAGCTGTCTTGGATAGCTTGGCGGCTTGGGTGATAAAGTTGTCTGATCTTCTGAAGGGTTAGTTTGTCTCTTTTCGACTGCTCGACTGTGCGGTTTTTTTTTCTTGTGCTTGCGGCTGATCTTTTGTTCTTCGTTATGAAGTGCTTGCTGGGCGGTCTCGCGAGGAAGAGGAAGCTGTACAGTCGGAGTTGTTGCGGCTGGAGGACCCGTTTGTGCAGGCGAACAATCCTTTCTGGATGGATAGGGTGCATGCTCGTGTGTTCGCCATCTTGCGGATGCGGGTTGAGAGGGTACCGCGGGCTCTTGAGTACTATTGCGGGGTGTTTGGCACGATCTTTGCTGAGTTTTATCCTTTGGATCCTGTCCCGTCTTCTCTTGAAAAGCTTTGTCGGGTGTTCTCTCATCCTACGGACCTTCGGCGTGTAGTCAATCACCAGATATATGCGGGGGCTCGCTGTGCTTTTGCCTTTGTCCATAGTCATTGGCCGGGGGTGGACATTATGCTGGCGGCTCAAGGTCCTCCTGGTGGTCGAGCTCAGCCGATGGATGACCATTATGCCGTAGCGGACAAGCCTGCAAGTCAAGTTGTGAAGTGGGTGGTCGAGGAGAACGACTGTCGGTTGGGTGCTCTGTGTAAAGTAAAATCTGAGCCCGGAGATTAGGCTTTGCTTGGTACTGGTTCCTTTGCTGGAATCCGTGTGCTGCTGTTCCCTTTTGTTTTACTTTGCTTGTCTGTTGTGAATGAGTCCTGTGTGGTACGGGTTAGACTTGTCGGTGGCTAGGTTTTTGGCGAGGAACTCTTTTGGGGGGTGGCTGCTGCTGCGAGCCCCCGAGTGCCAAATTTTAAGTCGCGTAAGCGAAGAACGCCTCGGGGGGTGGCCGCTGCTGCGAGCCCCCGAGTGCCAAATTTTAAGTCGCGTAGGCGAAGAACGCCTCGGGGGGTGGCTGCTGCTGCGAGCCACCGAGTGCCAATTTCTAAGCCGCGTAAGCGAAGAACGCCTCGGGGGGTGGCTGCTGCTGTGAGCTCCCGAGTGCCAATTTTTAAGTCGCGTAAGCGAAGAACGCCTCGGGGGGTGGCTGCTGATGCGAGCCCTCGAGTGCCAATTTTTAAGTCGCGTAGGCGAAGAACACCTCGGGGGGTGGCTGCTGATACGAGCCCCCGAGTGCCAATTTTTAAGTCACGTAAGCGAAGAACGCCTCGGGGGGTGGCTGCTGCTACAAGCACCCGAGTGCCAATTTTTAAGTCGCGTAAGCGAAGAATGCCTCGGGGGGTGGCTGCTGCTGCGAGCCCCCGAGTGCCAATGAGCGAAATGTTTGGAAAAGTATTTTCAATATTCTTCCTATTGTTTCTTACACGAGGGGGCTGTTGAAGACAGCTCTTTTATTTGGATCGATGGCTTGGTAGCCCTAAGAATTGTAAGTTGATGTGGTGGACTGGCATGGGTCCTTGATGTGCTAAGCCTGCGGGTCCTCTGGTTGCTGCCGTCGGATCTTATGAAGTTGCCGCTGACTGTGATTACTCGTCGCGGACCTGGCATTTTTAGCTTGAGGTAGGCGTAGTGTGGAACTGCCATGAAGCGCACGAAGGCTGGTCGTCCTAGGATGGCGTGGTATTGAGATTTCCAGTCGACCACTTCGAAGTCCAATGTTTCCTTGCGGAAGTTACTCGTGCTGCCAAAAACCATCTCGAAACTAATTTTTCCGAGGGGGTAGACTGCTTTTCCTGGCACAATTACATGGAAGGTTGTTCCTGAGGTTTTTAGTGCCAAATTTTGGATGAGCATTTCTTCCAGGGTTCTGGTGAATATGATGTTGATTCCACTGCCACCGTCCATGAAGACTCGTGACATGTCATAGCTTCCAATTCTTGCTTCGAGTACTAGTGCGGCATGTCCTGGACGCGGGATGGCTGGCGGGTGATCTTCTCGGGAGAAGGTAATTTCAGTGTTGGACCCGTGTAAGTATTCTGGGGCGGCACGGTGCGAGCAGACTGCAAGGAAAACTTGTCTGGTGACCTTCTTCTGCTGCGTGTTTGATGGTCTTCCTTCTTGTATCATGTAGATCCATCCATGTGCTTCTGGGTATTTTTATTCTTCTTCGGGTGTCGTGCTCCGTTCTTGGATTGCTGCTACTTGCCTTGCTGGCATTCCAGGGGCTGGTGGTGCGTTGTGGGCGATGATCCCGACTTCTACGCTTGCGAGAGGCTGTGCTGCTGCTGTTGTTGTAGATCGGCTTTTTTCTTCTGACAGCTCGATGAAGCGCCTGCAGTTTCTGAGGGTGTGTCCTAATCTGAGCTCTCCGCGCTCGTTTCAGGACCCGTGTAGTGTACACGGTCCGTCGAGCAGTTCTTTGGCCGAGCGATATGCTCGGGCGTCATCTCGCGGCTGTCTTGATCTCTAATCTCGTTTCTGAACTTGGGTGCTTCTTCTTGGTTGTTCCTACGCTGCATTCTATTGTCGTCGCGATGTCTTCCTTCTCTGTCATCTGGGAAGCCGACCGCGACCATATCGGGTCCTCTGTCGTCGTAGAAGTTGCGCCTCGGGCGTTTTCTTCTCTTGTTGAATCCTCTGTCACTGGTGTGGTAGTCGTAGTCGCATTCTGAGAGCGCTGTCGGGATCTCTGATTCGTTCCGCACGGAGTCTTCTCCGTCTGCCCAGTTGTTGGCTTGCTCTAGTAGTCGTGCGAGTGTTCGGACCTTCATCTGCCCGAGTTGCTCCTTGAAGTCGATGCATTGCAAGCCCCTCCTGAATGCGTCGATTGCGCTTTCGTTTGATATGTCCTCGGATGAATTTTTCAGTATGGTCCATCATTTGATGTATGCTCGCAGAGACTCTCTGGATCCTTGCTTGCAAGCCCTCAGCTCCTCGAGTGATGCTGGTCGTTTGTAGGTGGACTTGAAGTTCTCGATGAAGGCACTGCGGAACTTCTTCCAGGAAGTGATTGATCCTCGCGGCAGGTTCTTCAGCCAGTGCCGCACCGAGCTCTCGAGCATGAGTTGTACATACTGCATTGCTGTGATATTGGTTCCTCGCTGGAATTTGAAAGCTCTTAGGTAGTCGTCGAGCCATGCTTCTGGCTCCTCCAGCCCGTCGTACTTGTGCGTTGTGGAGTTTAGTTTGAAGCCTTTCGGCATCCGTGTTTCTCATATGGATCATGTGAAGCACAGTGCTCCTCATGGTTCGATGTCCTCGTCGGAAGCTTGATCGTCTGAGTATTCTTCGCGGGCTGCCCCTCTTCGTCTTCCGCGGTTGACCTTATTCTGTGTTATGTTGTCGCGTGCGTCTCGTCGATAGCTGTTGCGTCTGTTGCCATTGCGGTCGCTGTTATGGTTTTTGTTTTTGTTTGGGCGCTTCGCCAGTCGTCGTTGTTGTCTTCGTCCTCTTCTAGCTTGAAGTCGTCATCTAGTTTGCGGTCTACCTTCTTCTTGTCCATGTGTTTCAGATTGCTAAATCTGGACCTAGCTCGGACAGGGGAGTCATAGTCGGAGGAGTCGCTTCTAGGAGGTGGCCTGTGGTTGGTCTGTGGGTCGATGGCTGGTTTCCCTTGCTTTTCTAATTCCAGACGTTGCTGTCTTGTTTTCTTGGTGACGTCACTCGCCAACTTGTTGTATGCTTTGAGCTCGTCTCGTGTTGCGTTCTCCGGGAGTAGTTTGCCGCGTTTTACTGCGTCTTTTACTCTGGCGATTGCTTCTTTGGACAGGTAGATTTTTTCTACGTGATGGTCCTCTTTCGCAATGCCTGGGGTCTGGCGCTTGCTGCTTTCTGGTTCGTTGCTCATGTGATTGCTATGCTCCAGTCCTTTGTATACTTTTCTTGGTATGGTTCCTAGTTCTCCAAGTGTGACAGTGAGCTGGCCGGTGTTGTTGGCATCACTGATTTTGCTGTTCGAGCAAACGTCTCAACGACTGCTCGGGTCGTCG
The DNA here is from genome assembly GCA_950022295.1 of Bromus sterilis. Classification (NCBI taxonomy): domain Eukaryota; kingdom Viridiplantae; phylum Streptophyta; class Magnoliopsida; order Poales; family Poaceae; genus Bromus; species Bromus sterilis. Next base: position 334,744,768 of record OX465596.1, on the reverse strand, counting down.
TCTTGGTCTTTGTCATCTGCGGTTGGCTCGTGAACACTGCCATGAACAATTGGTACGGTGTCCTGACTGCTGTCTTGCTTGCGCGCATGTTCCGCTTCTTCCATGGTGTCGGTCAATTCGAGTAGTCGCTAGCGACGCGACGTCTTGTGTCGGGTTGGGAGTCGTGGCTGACTCGCGGGGTCGCCACTTGGGCGGCCGGCTTTTGATCGCTGCTGAGGGTGCTCGAGTGCTATCCGTGAGGCGGAGGGTTCCCAGTGGGTTGATGTAGATCTGGTACGCTCCGAAGGTCAGGTTGATGCCAGTGCGTAGGTCGGCGAAGGCCGGTCAAAAGGTTGGAAGGTGAGCCATGAAGCCAAGGGATCCGAACAGATCGGAGTCTCCTCGAGTCATGGAGTCGATGAGTACTGACGGAGTCGCAGCATTGACGGATGCGGTGACGAGGCCGCCGAGATCGTGATTCCAACCTGCTCTGTTCCCACAGACGGCGCCAATTGACGAGGATCAGCATCGGCAAATCCCATGGTCAGGGACCCTGGGTTAGTCATAGAGAAGGAACAGGTTGGACGATACTCTTCGGCTAACAGGAGAAGCACTTCCTGCTCGATATTATTGCGTGAGGGGGCGACTACAAGGGAGGCCAAGGCTATTTCTCGCAAGACCAGGAGAGTAGATTGGATATTGGATGAACAAGACGTCTCCCCTCCCAGCCTTTATATACTAGGCTAGGTCTCGGGGAGTCCGTACTAGATTACAAAGATAGTTTCCTAGTTCTAGTCTTGCCTTGTGCGCCAAGTCGTGCCTTCCATATCAGTCGTGGAATCCTACGTCGGTGTCTTGATTTGGCCAGTCGTGGGCCTGTCGAGGCTTTCCAACGGGCCTTCTGTCTTCGCACACACTTGGTATCCTCATACGCAGGAGTCGTGGGGTCACCCCCTCGTCAGGCGAGATCGCGAAAAAGGGTTCTGTCTTCGAAGGTTTCGCATCACGGGGAATAAATAGGCGAAGGGGGGCATCCAAGGGGGCCACCAGGGGTCCAGGCGCCCCCCGGCGCGGCTAGACCCTAGGCCGCGCCAGGTGGTCGCCTGGGTCTCTGGTGGTGGCCTTCTGGACCCACCCATGTGATTCAGGAAGATTCCTTCACGCTGATTTTTATCCGATTTTTTCCGGAATTTTTTGAGCATTTTTAATCTGGAGGAAACCTGGAATAGAAAAACATCAGAAAACAGGAACTGGCACTGTGGTTTACTGAGTTAATAAGTTAGTCCAAATATGATCAGAAGTGTATGAAAGTGTATCTAGATCATATAAATATCACAGAAAACATGCATTGAGCAAGCATAAATTATAGATACGTTAGGGACATATTAGTCCTCCTGGGTCCAAATTCTTCAGGAGCGTACTTCATTGCTACAAGCTGCACCCTCAGGAATTTAGTGCTAATTCGGTGCTCAACATATGTCACTTTCAAGTGCTCTGTGAAGCCTACTTGTGGATCAAGATGACCCTAGGTTTGTTTGACGAGTTTTGTTACTGAAACAAGCAAACCGAACATAGTGGTGGTCCTGCTTTGGAGTGTAGTGTAGTCACTGTTCATAAGCGAGCCAAGTCGATCTTTCCTGCACCCAAGCAAATAAGCAAAGTGAAGGATTGGCAAAAATCTTACTTCTGCTATACTTTGGAGGATATCAAAGGTGAGCATCCTTTTCCCGGCCTCCGTGAGAGTCGGTTAGAGCTTCATGGTGGTTTGAACATTTTCTCCAAAGAGGTTCATCAGAATAGAAATGAGCTGATTCTTGCTCGGATGAGGGATTTTGGTGGCTCAAGAGCTCACTGGAAAAGACCTAACCAAGTGTTGGGTGGGTTGGCAGATCCAACCCCTCAGCGTAAGGGACCGACTCATGTGTGAATACACTGGGAAAGGTGACCCTATGTGTTTTTCCCAGAATGAGCTTACTCCAAGTGAATTGGTGACGGCTTGTAAGAAATTCCTTGCTGAACGTATTGATGATCTCAAGAAAGTCGGCCTTGCTCCATTCTTCAAAGATAATCCGGCTCCACTGGTATGTTTTTGTCACGTATTCCTTTTGACATGATATTTGTTCAAGTGTTTTGATCTTCCGACTTCTTCATTTCCAGGAGTACGATGCATGGTGGAATGCGGGTCAGGATCTTCTTGGAAATGAGGCTAGTGCTAAGAGCCCGAGTCATACGGTAAGAGTCGGGTAATCTTCCTTTTTGTGGTGTACTTCTTCTTCTTACCTCTTTTGTTCTTTGTAGGAGGACTCGGATGATCATGAGGACGAAGATGAAGGTGAATAGGAGGTACAGGATAAGGCTCCTCCTGTTGAGACCGACTCCCAAAAAGAGAGTCAGAATGTGGATCTGCCGGTATATATCTTTACCGACTCTTTATGATATTATCGGTAGGATTTTTGTGTCTTTATGTTGTATTTTTTCTCATAGGCACAAGGTCAAAAGAGGCGTACCCGTAGTATCGACTCGGGGGACCCTCTTATGGTTATGCGAGTAGAACCTCGACGTGTTCGAAGCAAGACTACTGATCTCTCAACTCCTTCCCGCAAGTCGGAAGGTCTTGTGGATGCGCAGCCGCAAGCCGACAACTCTTCTTCTGAGGATCGTCTGTCCAAGCATCTTTCCCTATCAACCGTGGGTAAGTGCCTTTATTGTGATGCTGGCTTATCTGTATATGTGTATTTTCTCACGAGTCATGTCTTTTCTTTGAGCAGCGCTCGAATATACACCAAGGATGTGGCCGACTCTGAAGTAGTGAAAGAGTTGGAAGGTTTATCTAGAAGTTTGCCAAAAACTCTCGTTTCTGAGGATTTGAAGAAGGTCGGATTGAATGAGTCGAGTCCTTCAGGTCTCTACAAGGATACTTCTCCCATTGCTGATGCCAAGAAACCAGAGACTCAATCTGAAATGGTTGAGGCGGCTCCAAGTTCTAACCCGACTCCTTCTACGGAGAATGTGGTTGTTGATGATGAAGTGATAATCACAGATACTGACCAGGGTGTCCCACCTGCTCGCATGATTTTGGCAAAAGTTTTCGATGGTAAGGGGCAGGTAGTAAGTCGGCCTTATGACTCGATATCTGAGAAATCTTCTCTTGAAGATTTATACAAGCGATCGCTGGCTTGCTCTACTAAACAGCATAGCATAGTTCTCCAGCTCCGACATCATTATGAGGTATTCTTTTTGTTTTCATAATGTCCTTGATGTTATGCATCTGTAGCCTCTATAAGCTGGCATGGTTATTGAAGGCCATGCTGGGTTATGTAGGAGAAATTGAGTTATTCCCATCATAAGTCGGTATATTACTCTTGTATTATTGTGAGTCGAAATCTTTTTTGAGCTGTAGCTGATGGCTTCTCGCCCCTTCGTTGGTTACCCCAGGTGTAAGGTTGAGATGTAGTGCAGCAACAGTTTTCCCTCGGTGAATGTGACGCCCCCAAAATCAATCCGTGTACAGTAATCATACACGCAGGGTACACGGCTGAGATTAGGGTGCCACGGTGAGAATATCACAGCACAACACTAAACACAAAAGGATAAACAAATATGTCACAATAAAGGGGGTCACGCGGACCCGAATACATAAGTTATACAAGCCATAATATTTGAGTACAGACATAGTTAGTCAAGTTATGCCTTAAGAAGGCTAGCACAAATAACATCAGAGATAAAGATCGAAAAGGCAAGGCCCCTTGCGTGGGAGCCTCCAAAACTACTCCTGGTCCTGGTCAGCGGGGGTCTCGACGTAGTAGTATCCGCCTCCGGGGTACTCCTGCTCCTGGGCTCCAACGTCGACTGCAGCGGACGATCAGGCAAAACATAAAAGGGGAAATAAATAAAAGGTGAGTATCTAGTATACCCGCGAGTCTTACGTCCGCTACTAAGCATTATGCATTTGTATCAACGGAAAGGGGAGGCTGTATATAGTGGGCTGCAATATAGAAATCAGAATAAGGGTAAGAAGCTAGGCCTATCGAAGACTAGCATCTTCCGAAGATGTCTTGCAGCATGAGGAGAGAATAGCCAACAGTTCATATAAAACAATAAAGTAACAATGAAGCAGAAGTTGCAGCAACATTGTATAATAATAACTTGTAATGATTAATAATAATAATGCCTCCGAGTTCCCCTCCTCGACTTCCCTGCGAGGAAGAAAACCCGGAACCATACAGTTTAATAGTAGTAGTTCGTAGTGGTAAGATCCAGCTTCAGCATAAAGCGTCCTGTTACCGTGGACACGGCTATTCGAATAGATTAAACTCCCTGCAGGAGTGCACTACTGTTCAGCCTGCACGCTCGGATCTCCAGGGTGGCGGGAGCCTTGTTAGGGAACGCCCCACCGAGGCTATCCGACACATCGCAGCCCATCCTAGGCTCAGGAGAGAGGCCATCCGCCGGACTATATCCTATGCGCCAAGGGGTCTAGGTCCCTCACCCTTGCACACTCCTGCACGGTACGAGACTGGACGGTGAAGCAAAAGCAAATCCAAACACACCTGCTGCAGCAAATAAGACAAGACCGCTTCCCGGCTATCAGTCCGTGGTACTGTTGACGTCTGAAGAGCTTTCGGACAAACTACGACGCAGGGGAGCCCATAACTCCTTATCCCATGTGAAGGTAGTGTGTACAGACCAACGGGCCTCTCAAGTCATCCGCCGAACCATTTAGCATTTTAATTAACCTGCGTGACAACCGTTATCGTTGCCTCGACTTAACCGACCCGCGGTCAACGACAGAAGTCAGGACCACCAGTACATCGGTGCCTGACCTGTCGTCCCACCAAGTCACTGCGGTTACCAACAAGGTGAACCGTCTCCTTACCTTGTCTCGCGTGTGCTCTTGGTAGAGCTCGACTTTCGTGGTTTGGTAACTCTCGCGAGATACGAGCAGGGGCCAAGCACGCCAGTAACGTCGGTCGTACCCTCCCTGTCGTTCCCAACGATATACCGCTCGCGGGCACCGTTGGGTCGCCCGACTTCTTACCTTTAAGGACAACCACTGTCCAGTACCCTATGGCGGCAAGACAAAGTCAGCCTCGAGTGGAGTACAAGGATTACTCCTTGATAGCTCACACTTGAGGTGACTAGGCATAACCCAGATAGGGGCCTTTGGCGGTGTCTGCTTTGTTCCGTACCTGCAACAGTTATAATTAAAGTATCCGCGATCTCTACCAGAGTGATCACGGCCCGCTATCTAACCCTAGCTAACAATGCGCAGGGCTCACTGCTGTATAATGCATAATTATAATAGGCAACATAGGACAAAGGAAGGTACAACAAGGGGCGACAAAAACAGGCTATGCAATTGAATAGGATTGTAACGTAGCAGGAGCAGTAACAATGCCTAGTGCAATAAAGTACGGAAAGGTAGGCGATATCTGGGGAAGAGAATGGCTCTGCTTGCCTAGAAGCTCGACGGTAGGGGTAGGGTCGTCGACGAAGTAGTCGTACCCGGCAGCGGTGTAGTCGGCGGTAGCAGCGGGGTCTACCGGAGAAAAAAAGGGGGAAGAAACAATAAATATAAAGCAATCATAGCAAACAGATGAATAGCATGACGTATGCAATGTTAACGGTGTTCTAACGCAGTGCAATGCACGTTGCTCGGAGCGGGAATTCATCCGGGGATGTAATACCGCCTCCGGGTGATTACCAGACAGGGTGTCCGGAGGGGGGAAGGGTTCATGCCGGAGGTGTCGTGGACATCCGACAAACATAAGGGGGGTTTATCCGTGTTAGTTGAACCATTCCGGACAACTTTCGTGTTTGAAATAAATTCATCCGGCAGGTTTTTACCGGCATGGGGAATTATCGACAGACAGCCCGGAGGGGGCGTGTCGATGTTCGATGCGTTAGGGGTGTGTGGTAGACATACAGATAGCGTATTTGTATTCGTTATATTTTTCTGATCAATTTTCGTGTATAAAGTTTTTTGATCTGGGCCACGGTTTATTTTTGTAAGAGCAAGTTTTGCCCCCGAAGGTTTTGGACATTGTTGGACAAAGCAGAAGTGGAACTAATATTGTTTTTGAGTATAAACTGATACTTAGGTTCCGAAAGAATGGAGTTTGCAAGTAGAAGGTCAAAGGACAACTGACTGCAGCTTCTATTTACTTTAAAGTTTCCTAAAGTTTTAAGCATTTTAAATCATTTTCTAAAACATTTTGAATTATTTTTATTATTATAAATCCAACATTATCCACAGGAAGTTGACTGGTCAACTGACATGCGGGGTCCCACATGTCATACTAACAATTTTAAATAAAACAATTTCTATTTACTTTAAATGCTTACAGGTGGGGTCCAGATGTCATTGTCATAGGGGCATAATTAACAATATAATTAATACAGAGGGGTTATTTAAATGGGGGGCCCCACCTGTCAGTGAGACACTTTTATCAAACAGTTTTTTTTATTTTTAATTAATCTAACAGAGGGGTTAGTGGTTAATCCCCTGGGTGGGTCCTAGGGGTCAGTGGGCTGGGGGGCTATTAGGGGGGTTGCCCCTGGTTTAACCTGTGCCTATGCCCGTGCCCGCCGGCGAACACGGCACGACGGGGCTGGACAAACGGCGAGGGGAGGGGGATCCGCGGCGGCGCCAGGGGGAGGAGGCCACGGTCGAGAGCGGCTAGAGGGAGGCGCGATAGAGGAGGCCGTCGGCCAGGGAGGCGGCAGGGCGCTGGGCTCCTGGCCATGGTGGCCGAGCTCCGAGATGGCGCAAACGGCGACTAAAACACGCAAGGAACGGGGGGGAATCGAAGCTGCCTCTCACCGGGAGTGCAAAGGCGGGGTCGGAGAGGCCAGGGGAGGTCGGAGCAGAGCTCCACAGCGGCAATAGCGCGGCGGCTGGAGGAGGAAGAAGCTCGCGATTCGCGATGCGCGACGCGTCCCGGTGTCGATTGCGAGCACGAGAGGAAGGAGTCGAGCGCGGCCGACCTCCTGGCAACCTCCCGTGGCACGGGGAGGCCGTTGGCCGCGTCGACGATGACCTCCCGGCGACAGCGAGCTCGGGCGAGCTCCTGGTCGAGGGAGAAAACAGTGAGGGGGACGGCTACGGCTTGATCTAGGGTTGCACGAGAGGGGAGGCTGCTCGGGGGCGTCGTCTTATCCTCTCGCCACTCCCTGTAGCGACCGAGGCGGCGAGGAGGTCCGGTGGCGACGGCCACTGTTTCCATGGCCGTGTCGGCCAGAGGAACCGGAAGAGGTGGGGGGAAAGAAAAAGGAAAAAGGGGCCCGGGTGGGTTGATGGGTGGGCCTTTGCCCCGTGCGACAAATAATCCGAGCCCATTTTGTTCATTTTTCTTTTCTGCAAAATTTTGTTAGCAATTATTTTAACTGCTCTGGAATTTTGTAAAATGTGGTACTGGTCCTATAAATATGGTTACACCATACCTAAGTGCTCCAAAAAGTTTGAGAGTTTTTCAAACTCGTTTGATATTTTATTTTATTAAAAAATGAGTAATTGGCCTGGAATTTCTACTGTTAGTATTTGATTGGAATTTTCCATAGCACTATAAATACTCACGACCACATTGGCATGGTCCAATGATTATTTGGGATTTTATAAAAGTGGTTCCATGATTTTTGGAAAAGATTTTATTGTCACCATAATTTTAATATTCAACAAAAGGCATTTAGGGTTTGTTTGAATTTCAATTCAAACGGCTTGGACTATTTTTTATTCCTGATGATCCAAATCCATGATCACATTGCTTTAACAACATCACAAGGGGGAATTTGAAATTTGATCAGACCCAGATTGATCAAAGCAAAATTTGGAACAACAGTGATCAACAGTAATGGTGATTACTGTGCACTGACAGTGAGAGTGTTACAAATCTCCCCCACTACAAGAATTCTCGTCCTGAGAATTTAAGTGGTAGAGGTGAAAAGATCGGGGTATTCTTCACGAAGACGATCTTCGCGTTCCCAAGTGGCTTCATCTTTAGAATGATTCGACCACTGAACTTTGAGAAACTTCGTCGTCTTGTTGCGGGTTTTGCGTTAAGACTAATCAAAAATGCGGCTCGGATGTTCTTGATAAGTCAAGTCCTGTTGCAGCTCGATCATATCATGTTCCACTTCATGAATAGGGTCCTTGAAGCAGCGTCGGAGTTGCGACACGTGGAAGACATCGTGGACTTGAGAGAGGTTTGACGGCAATTCCAAACGGTATGCCACTGGTCCACTCCTAGAAAGGATATGGAACGGGGCAATGTAGCGAGGAGCTAACTTGCCTTTGATTCCGAAACGAGGAGTGCCCCTCATGGGAGTGACATGGAGGTAAGCTTGTTCGCCAGGCTGATAGACCATTTCCTTGTGCTTGCGGTCATAGTTGCTCTTCTGGCGGGACTGAGCAGCTTTCAGATGCTCGCGGATAACGCGAACCTGATCTTCGGCATGCTGTATAATGTCCGGACCAATGAGAGTTCGTTCTCCAGTTTCGGACCAATTCAGAGGGGTTCGGCACTTACGTCCATAGAGAACTTCAAAGGGTGCCATCTTCAGACTAGCCTGATAGCTATTGTTGTACGAGAATTCAGCAAATGGAAGAGATTCCTCCCATTTCTTACCGAATGAAATGACACAAGCTCGAAGCATGTCTTCAAGCACTTGATTGACTCGTTCGACTTGCCCTTGCGACTGGGGGTGATAAGCTGTGCTGAAATTTAGGTGAGTTCCCATAGCGTCTTGTAAACTATCCCAGAACTTAGGGGTGAAAATGCTGGCTCGGTTAGAACTGATCTCCAACAGAATGCCATGGAGGGTCACAATTCTGGAAACATACAAGTCTGCCAACTGACTAGCAGAGATCGTCTCCTTGACAGGCAGAAAATGAGCAACCTTGGAGAATTGGTCGATGACAACAAAGATAGCATCGTGGCTTTTCTGCGATCTGGGAAAACCAGTGATGAAGTCCATCTCGATCTTGTCCCACTTCCATTCAGGAATAGAAAGTGGTTGCAGAGTTCCAGCAGGTCTTTGGTGTTCTGCCTTGACGCGACGACAAACGTCACACTCTTCAACATAACGAGCAATGTCTTGCTTCATGTTAGACCACCAGTACCGCTGACGAAGGTCTTGGTACATCTTGGTACTACCAGGGTGAATCGACAAAGGAGTATAATGAGCTTCTTTCATGACGCGCGGGGTCAAGTTTAGATTGGGCTTACTCCTAGGAACCACTAAACGATTCTTGAAATACAATGTACCATCATCAGCAATAGTGAAGCATGATGGCGTTCCTCTAGCGATATACTTCTTGATCTTCTCGACATCAGAGTCACATGTTTGTATCCACTTGATGGTGCTGTCGAGGTCCGGCTCAACAACAAGGTTATTCACATGTCCCTGCGGAACAATTTCAAGGTTCAACTTGCGGAGCTCTTCATATAGAAGTGGCTGCTCTATCTGGACTTCAAGTTCAGAACAGTAGGCTTTGCGGCTTAAGGCATCGGCCACCACATTAGCTTTTCCAGGGGTGTAAGAAATTCCCATGTTGTAGTCGGCTATTTTCTCGAGCCATCTCTACTGGCGGAGATTCAGGTCTGGTTGGGTGAATAGGTACTTCAGGCTTTGGTGGTCAGTGTAGATCTCGCAACGGTTACCGACGAGGTAATGTCGCCACAGCTTTAATGCATAAATGACCGCTGCCAATTCAAGGTCATGTGTTGGATAGTTTTCTTCGTGAGCACGCAACTGAGGAGAGCCATAAGCAATCACTTTGCGCTCTTGCATTAGGACACAACCTAATCCTTGACGAGACGCGTCGCAATAAATCATGAAGTCCTTCTGGGTATTAGGGGGAGCAAGCACTGGGGGTGAAGTGAGCTTGTCCTTGAGATCTTGAAAACTTTCTTGACATTTATCAGTCCACTCAAACTTGACGCCTTTGTGAAGCAGATTAGTCAGAGGCTTGGCAATCTTGGAGAAATTCTCGACAAAACGGCGGCAATAGCTGGCAAGGCCGAGGAAACTTCTGACTTGCTTAACAGTCCTGGGTGGAGTCTAATCAAGAATAGCCTGGATACGTTCGGGGTTGAAGGAAACGCAATCCTTGGAAATCACATGACCAAGGTAAGTTACTTTAGGAAGCCAGAACTCACACTTTGAGTACTTATCATACAGTTTGTGTTCTCGACGCTTTTCCAGTATAAGACGAAGATGTTCAGCATGTTCTGCATCGGTCTTGGAGTAAATCAATATATCATCCAGATAAACCACGACGAACTTATCGAGGTATTCCATGAATATATAGTTCATCAATCTGGAGAAGGTGGCTGGTGCATTCATCAAGCCAAAGGACATGACAGTGTACTCGTATGAACCATAGCGAGTAATGAATGCAGTCTTCGGGATGTCCTCATCACGGACCCGGATCTGATGGTAACCCAACCTTAAGTCGAGTTTTGAAAACACCGTGGATCCAGCAAGTTGATCATAAAGATCATTTATCCGAGGGATGGGGTACTTGTTCTGTATCGTGGCCTGGTTGATAGGTCGGTAATCTTGGACCAAACGGTTCGTGCCATCACTCTTCTTGACAAAGAGCGAAGGTGCTCCCCAAGCAGAGGAACTTGGACGGATGAAGCCTTTCTCGAGGGCCGTGTCGATCTCCTTCTTCAATTCAAGGAGGTGGTGAGGTGTGAATTGATTGATTGCCTGATTTGTTTGCGGTGTTTGCATCCCCGATTTATCGATCGGCGATTATTTTCCCCCTCTTATTTCGTACCAGACGGAGACCGACCCTTGCCACCCTGACACTCGACCTTTGCGACACCGGGTTTCACCCGATCATCGTCGCGAAAACCGCACGAGACCAGCCGCAACCAACGGAACGAAAACCCCATTTAATAATTAAACAGGTTATTTTTATAGCACGCCGGAAAGTGTTTTCGGAACGGTTCCAGCGCGAGGTGAACGCCACCGGCTCGACGCGCTGATCGCGCAGTTCAAAATTTTACCTGAATCGGAGGTACTGTGGACCCCCGGCAGTCAGAAACGTGAGCACCGCGCGCGCGAGAGAAAAACCGGAGATGTTTTTGCAAACTGCCAGCCACCAGGGCTATATAAAGACCACCACACTCCCACCCATTTTTAGGGTTTCCCTAGCCACAAATTTGCAGCCACCCCCCTCCACTTTGCCAGTTTTGCCTCCCATATCCCCAGATCCCGAATTTTGCCCCCCAGGCGCTCTGGACCGTCAGATCCGGCGATCCGACGGCCCGAGAGTGTGCCACGTCACCCCCTGGACTCTCCTCACTCCTTGCGCAGCAAACCTCCTCCCGTGGATGGCGCCTCCGGCAACCGGCAGGCCGCTGCCGCCCTCCTCCGGCCGGAGCATCCGGCAGCAGCAGGGAGCCGCACCCCCTCCCCTTCTCCTCCCTCGTCTCCTCTCCTCCCTAACCCCTCTCCTCCTGCTGTAGCAGGACGCCGCCGACATGGTCGCCGGCCTCGATCTCGGCGCGCCGCCCGGATCCGGCGAGCCGGCTGCCCCTCGGCCTCCTCCTCCACCGCGCCAGCCAGCCCAGTCCCCGCCGCCCGCGTCCTCCCTCGCCCTGCTGGAGTAGCGGCACCGCCGCGCCGGATCGGGCTGCCACCGGCCGGCAGCCAACGCCCCTGCGAGACCCCCAGCGGGAGGACGAACCGGCCGCCTCCAACGCCCGCTCGTGTCCCGCGTGGGCCGGCCTCCCCCAGCGGCCCAAGCCGCCTCCCTGGCCCAGCCCGAGCGCCTAGCCGGGCCAGCCTCTCCAGGCCAACTTGGGCCGAGCCCATGTGGGTGAGGCCCGACCTCCTTTTTTTCTGCTCTTTTTTTTCCTTAGTCTAATATCTGCTAAGTCCTTTTATTTTTGCTGCTGTATTCAATTTCGCGATGCGCTTTGCGGTAGATCTGTAGCCCGGATGACTTCGCGCCCAAAAGACAAATTGTTTAGAATTGCGTGCTCTAGCGTTCATATGTAGAATTTTTTCCGTTTGAGGCCGTCTAGATAGTTTAATTCTGCATTGAAGTGGGCATCAGGCCGTTAAACTGCTACAAATTCTTGTTAAGTGCTGCTGTTATTATTTTGTTGCAACTTTGCATGATGATTGTGACTCATCCATGAGGCCTATTGCATTGATTCTTTCTCCTATGTGTTAAGCATAATGTGTACTTCATTTCAATGCTTTAACATGTCATGTTTGGGTGCTCTAGCTATATTAAATCTTGCTCCAAAGTGGTGATCCTGATGTTAATGTGCTGCTGTTGCTGAAACTGTTATTTTGTTGGAACTTCGGTCGACGAGTGTGTCGCGACCGTTTATCGGAATTGAGTGATTCCAATTGCATATTGTTAAGAATCATGTCTACTTTCATCCCATGTATTGCTATGTCATGTTTCTGCACTTTTGCATATAGATTTACCCCTGTTTATACAGCATGTGTGCATAGCTTGTCTTGCTTATATCTTTTTAACCGTAACTCCGTTTGGAGTGTTCTTTATATGTAACTTGATTAGTTTTTCGTATACTTTGTGTTTATGATATTGTTTGCTGTTTTTAACCAACCTAAAATATGGTTTAGGGCAGAACAGTACCAAATGTTTTAATCATCGTGCGACACTTAGTGTTATGCCATGTTTAGGTTGTGCCTCACTTAAATTGACTAGCATAGATAGTTTACTTTGTGCTTCACCTCTTGACATGTTTGTGTGCTATGTCATGCTTGCTTGAGTTACCATGTTAATAACCCTTTGTTGATCACCTGTAGCTAAACAACTTGAACCACCGTAAACGTGCGGTATCGTCGTGTGTGACGAGTACTCCACTTAAACTTTTAGTAACCGTTCTCGACGATAGATCCGTATCGCGTTGCCGTGTCTTGTGTTGTCTCTTTGATCTTGTATTGCTCCGTAGTAATAGTGGTGCACCGTTGATTGCTTTCCAGTGTTTACCCTCTTGTGTGCTTCCGCGGGTACCTCTCGGAGACGATGTGAGCTTGCGATCGACTACACCTTCGTAACCCGACTTATCAACAGGCAAGGACTATACATTACTTATGATCCATTCTATTTCAACCAGCGGTTTGAATGCTAGTATAGGTTAGGTTCGATGTTTGATCCTACCACATGTTTACAGCCTCTTTCAAACCGATACAGCCATGTCCCCTCCCAGCAAACCTTGTACTGCTATGTTACTATTGATCGTTGCTCAGCCCCTGCTTAGTATGCATGTTTAGGATGCTACGATGTTACCCTGTTACTCCTTGGTTTGGGATATCACCTTATTATATTGTTGTTGATGATATGATTATTATAATGTTGACTATATTCGACGAAGGATGGAAGGTCTAGGCTATCCCGCCCCGACGATTTGTTCCATTCGAGTCACCTAGGATCCGAGTTCCGGGTATTGGTTTTAAGACTGAGCGTGCCTAACCGCGTGTGGGATTTTATGGGGTCCCCTTTTCTTACCTACCTAGCTTCAAGCATTTCTAGTGGTGGCCCAAGCTGATTTTACCATTTGAAACCGTGTGTGTGCTGGTCGTACGCCAGTAGTTTTTAAACCAACCCGGACCAGTGAGGAAATAGTTCCCTTGCTGGCCCATCATGACCGGCTGAGGACCCGGTGTCCCATGTGTGATTAACCGGAAATCCAAACCTGGAGTCATACGGTAGAGACCAGATCGAGAGCGCGGCCGGCTCCTGAGATGGATGTCGTCTCACCGGGGGTCACCCGGTTTTGTTCGTTGTTAGCTAGGGGGACCTGTCGTTTCGGATCTCTTGGAACTAAATCATAAAATGGTTTCCTATCATGGGTAGCAACTGAGAGAGATGGACGTGCGTGCGGAGCCTTGTAATGGGCAGTTGGTACACCCCTGTAGGGTTAAATCTTTTCGAAAAGTTGTGTCCACGGTTATGGACGACTTGAGACCTACTCCTTGTTCATAGACAACAACAGCTGATATAATCTGAATATAACTTGATCAACGTGTGTGTGCCTTGACTGCTTATTCTTCGTCGGGATGCAAAGAGGAGGACAAGGATAGGATAGGTGTTATGTTTGCGTAAGTAGTTAATAGCAAGACTTGTTGGAGGCGATTCCTCATCGAATGTTTGGCTTCTTATCTTACTCTCTAGATCGTTAGCCACTTCATAAATGCTAGTGCGGCAGCAACCTCACCACTTGCCCCTTCCTTACCGTAAACTACTAGTTGTCCTAGAATGACGAGTGATGAAGTCCTTTCTGGGTCAGATGACCACTACAGTTGGATACTGAGTACCTCTGTACTCATGATACTACCCCCAAACTCTTTTCAGGGTTCTTGATCGACAACAGGTATGGTGATCGACGTTTCACGTGGAGACTTGACGACGACTAGTTAGGCGGATCCCGGCGGAGGGCCTGGACCCGTGTGGTTATGGGATCGATGTTTTTCTCTTTGCCAGTAGGCATTTGACTGTAGTCTGTACTCAGACATATATCTTCCGCTGTTATATTGTATTAAGGCAGTTGTATGCCGATTGTATGAGATGTTGTATCCTTGTATCTGTAATGTTGTGATATCATGTTGGAAATCCGGGGCATATGGCTATGTCATATGTCGCGGTGGGACCGATATGTGCTTCGTCCCCAGATCTGGATGGAAACATCTAGATCTTGAACAGTACCGCATATCGGGCCTTACAGTGCCGAGCTTCAAGTCGATGACGAATTCAACTTCCCTAATCGGGGGTATCCCCGGCAGTTCTTCTGGGAATACGTCGGTAAAATCACAAACGATTGGGACTTTCTCAATCCCTTCGAGAGGTGCGACATTCAAGGCATTCAGAGCATATATACGAGCTTCGGCATTCATCGACACAATGGCAGTGTGACTCACAATCGCGCCAGAAGGATGAAAAAGTTGGATGACCTTGGTTCCACAATAAAGTGCGGCATCCTTGGCTTTCAGCCAATCCATACCCAAGATAAGGTCAATAGTGCAGGTTTTCAGAATATGTGGGGAGGCAAGGAACTCAATCCTTTCGATCTCCACGGTGATGTTAGGTGCCAGCATGTCAATGTGACACATGCCGCCGGGTGTTTTAACGGCCAAGGGGGTGCGCATCTTTTCGTGATATATGCCATGCTTAGATGCAAATGCTCCAGACATAAATGAATGCGATGCTCCTGTATCAAATAAAACAGTAGTGGGCATTGAGTTAACGAGGAGGGTACCCATCACTGTAGCGGGCTGTTCCTGAGTTGCTCCAACGTCAATGTTGTAAGCATGACCACGAGCATGAGTATTTGACCTAGTATTATAGTTGAGGGTCCCATTGTTGCCACGGCCATTTCCGCGGCCAGCAGGGTGAAGTACCAGTTGATTCTGTCGCTGAGGGCAGTCTCTGGAAATATGGCCTGGCTGACGGCACTTGAAACACAGGCCATCTTGAGGACGGAGGGGTGCAGTCTCAGTCTTCGGCTGTCTCGGTGGGGGCGGAGGCAGACGGGGTGCAACATACGACGGCCTTGCTGCAGGGGCAGTTGGACGAAACACACTGTGTGGAAGCCAAACGCGTTGCTTCTGTGTTGTGCCCGAAGATGAGCCAGCATCACGGGGGCGCTTCGGCGAACCACCGAACTTAAGCTGAGCGGTCTCAAGAGTGATAGTCTGGTTCACCATGGTGGCGAAGTCGGGGAAGACGTGCAAAGCAAGTGCAAGCTGGAGATCTAGGTTGATTCCATCACGGAACTTCTCTTGTCTACTTGCATCATTTGGGAGGTCACTTGCAGCATAGCGGGAGAGGCGGAGGAATTCCCTCTGATATGCCTCGACGGGTTTTTTGCCCTGAACAAGGTTGCGGAACTCGGCCTTCATACGGTTCATAATCGCCTGGGGGACATAACGAGCACGGAAGGAAGTCTTGAAGTCATTCCAGGTGACGACAGCCCCTTCAGCTAGCGAGCCCTTGTAAGTGTCCCACCACTTAGCAGCAGGGCCACGCAGGAAATAGGACGCGAAGTTGACGTAATTTGCAGCGCTCACATTAGCGAACTCCAACTGACGGTTGATGTCACGGAGCCAATCATCGGCATCCAACGGCTGTTCAGGTTGGTGGAAGAGAGGGGGATTGAGACGCATGAAATAACGCAGAGTAACCACAGGCGGTTGGTTCTGATGCTAGTTCTGTTTCTGATTCTGGTTCTGGAGCTGATCTATGAATCCTTGCATAAACACCTGGTTCATCTGAAACTGCTGCATCATCGCGGCCATGTAGTCCGGCGGCGGAGGTGGATCGTTGGCACTACGACCACGACCACCACGACCAGCCATCCTGCTAGAATTTAACAGGGGTATTTCAGCGATGAACATTTTAACGAGATGCCGGAAACAAGTAAGAGGTAAAGCGACAACAAAGAGGAGGCGCAGATATATATAGGAGTAGTCATATAAGACATACACATCCACACATAGAATCAATCGAAAATCGGGCAGCGTAACATCGTAGAAATTAAGGAAAAAGGACACACTAGGCGGCGCGCAGACCGCGGTAAGGATTACACGACGCGACATAGATTCCACTATGTCAATCACGCCGCAAGAAAACTGTTGGCCACAGGAGTTAATGCCAGAGGACGCGCGGCCTGCCCAGAATGAGAATGGGATCCGCGGTCCGGGACCTGGGGTAGAACTCCTGCAACACAACTCAATCAATGGGGAAGCTCCAAAACGCCGGATGGAATCAAGAGAACGTGATCCTAATGTCAGAGTTTGTAAAACTTACCAGCAAGGATAAGAGAGAAGATTCCCAAAGCATAGGTAAGGAGAAAAGGATCTTAATACCATAAATATCACACGTAGTGACATCGATGTGGGCCCGTAAGCCAAACATTAAGTTAGCAAAATAGTTTTTCAAGGACTAGACTCAACTTCGACCAGGTAGAGGTGGGGTGGCTTCCTACAGGCAGTCAGCTCTGGTACCAACTTGTGACGCCCCCAAAATCAATCCGTGTACCGTAATCATACACGCAGGGTACACGGCTGAGATTAGGGTGCCACAGTGATAATATCACAGCACAACACTAAACACAAAAGGATAAACCAATATGTTACAATAAAGGGGGTCACGCGGACCCGAATACATAAGTTATACAAGCCATAATATCTAAGTACAGACATAGTTAGTCAAGTTATGCCTTAAGAAGGCTAGCACAAATAACATCAGAGATACAGATCGAAAAGGCAAGGCCTCCTGCCTGGGAGCCTCCGAAACTACTCCTGGTCCTGGTCAGCGGGGGTCTCGACGTAGTAGTATCCTCCTCCGGGGTACTCCTGCTCCTGGGCTCCAACGTCGACTGCAGCGGCCGATCAGGCAAAACATAAAAGGGGAAATAAAGCAAAGGTGAGTATCTAGTATACCCGCGAGTCTTACGTCCGCTACTAAGCATTATGCATTTGTAACAACGGAAAGGGGAGGCTGTATATAGTGGGCTGCAAGATAGAAATCAGAATAAGGGTAAGAAGCTAGGCCTATCGAAGACTAGCATCTTCCGACGGTGTCTTGCAACATGAGGAGAGAATAGCCAACAGTTCATATAAAACAATAAAGTAAAAATGAAGCAGAAGTTGCTGCAACATTGTATAATAATAAGTTGTAATGATTAATAATAATAATGCCTCCGAGTTCCCCTCCTCGACTTCCATGCGAGGAAGAAAACCCGGAACCATACAGTTTAATAGTAGTAGTTCATAGTGGTAAGATCCAGCTTTAGCATAAAGCGTCCTGCTACCGTGGACACGGCTATTCGAATAGATTAAACTCCCTGCAGGGGTGCAATACTGTTCAACCTACACGCTCGGATCTCTAGGGTGGCGGCAACTTTGTTAGGCAACGCCCCACCGAGGCTATCCGACACATCGCAGCCCATCCTAGGCTCAGCAGAGAGGCCATCCGCCGGACTATATCCTATGCGCCAAGGGGTCTAGGTCCCTCACCCTTGCACGCTCCTGCACGGTACGAGACTGGCCGGTGAAGCAAAAGCAAATCCAAACACACCTGCTGCAGCAAATAAGACAAGACCGCTTCCCGGCTATCAGCTCGTGGTACTGCTGACGTCTGAAGAGCTTTCGGAAAAACTACGACGCAGGGGAGCCCATAACTCCTTATCCCACGTGAAGGTAGTGCGTACAGACCAACGAGCCTCTCAATTCATCCGCCGAACCATTTAGCATTTTAATTAACCTGCGTGACAACCGTTACCGTTGCCTCGACTTAACTGACCCGCGGTCAATGACAGCAGTCAGGACCACCAGTACATCGGTGCCTGCCCTGTCGTCCCACCAAGTCACTGCGGATACCAACAAGGTGAACCGTCTCCTTACCTTGTCTCGCGTGTGCTCTTGGTAGAGCTCGACTTTCGTGGTTTGGTAACTCTCGCTAGATACGAGCAGGGGCCAAGCACGCCAGTAACGTCGGTCGTACCCTCCCTGTCGTTCCCGACGATATACCGCTCGCGGGCACCGTTGGGTCGCCCGACTTCTTACCTTTAAGGATAACCGCTGTCCAGGACCCTATGGCGGCAAGACAAAGTCAGCCTCGAGTGGAGTACAAGGATTACTCCTTGATAGCTCACACTTGAGGTGACTAGGCATAACCCAGATAGGGGCCTTTGGCGGTGTCTACTTTGTTCCGTACCTGCAATAGTTATAATTAAAAAATCCGCGATCGCTCCCAGAGTGATCACGGCCCGCTATCTAACCCTAGCTAACAATGCCCAAGGCTCACTGCTGTATAATGCATAATTATAATAGGCAACATAGGAGAAAGGAAGGTACAACAAGGGGAGACAAAAACAGGCTATGCAATTGAATAGGATTGTAACGTAGCAGCAGCAGTAACAATGCCTAGTGCAAGAAAGTACGGAAAGGTAGGCGATATCTGGGGAAGAGAATGGCTTTGCTTGCCTGGAAGCTCGACGGTAGGGGTAGGGTCGTCGACGAAGTAGTCGTACCCGGCAGCGGTGTAGTCGGCGGTAGCAGCGGGGTCTACCGGAGAACAAAAGGGGGGAAGAAACAATAAATATAAAGCAATCATTGCAAACAGATGAATAGCATGACATATGCAATGTTAACGGTGTTCTAACGCAGTGCAATGCACGTTGCTCAGAGCGGGAATTCATCCGGGGATGTAATACCGGATCCGGGTGATTACCCGGACAGGGTGTCCGGAGGGGGGAAGGGTTCATGCCGGAGGTGTAGTGGACATCCGAGAAACATAAGGGGGGTGTATCTGTGTTAGTTGAACCATTCCGGACAACTTTCGTGTTTGAAATAAATTCATCCGGCAGGATTTTACCGGCACCGGGAATTATCGACAGACAGCCCGGAGGGGGGGTGTCGATGTTCGATGCGTTAGGGGGTGTGGTAGACATACAGATAGCTTATTCGTATTCGTTATATTTTTCTGATCAATTTTCGTGTATAAAGTTTTTTGATCTGAGCCACGGTTTATTTTGGTAAGAGCAAGTTTTGCCCCTGAAGGTTTTGGACATTGTTGGACAAAGCAGAAGTGGAACTAATATTGTTTTCGAGTATAAACAAATACTTAGGTTCCGAAAGAATGGACTTTGCAACTAGAAGGTCAAAGGACAACTGACTGCAGCTTCTATTTACTTTAAAGTTTTCTAAAGTTTTAAGCATTTTAAATCATTTTCTAAAACATTTTGAATTATTTTTATTATTATAAATCCAACATTATCCACAGGCAGTTGACTGGTAAACTGACATGGGGGGTCCCACATGTCATACTAACAATTTTAAATAAAAAAAATTCTATTTACTTTAAATGCTTATAGGTGGGGTCCAGATGTCATTGTCACAGGGGCATAATTAACAATATAATTAACACAGAGGGGTTATTTAAATGGGGGGCCCCACCTGTCAGTGAGACACTTTTATCTAACAGTTTTTTTTTCTTTTTAACTAATCTAACAAAGGGGTTAGTGGTTAATCCCCTGGGTGGGTCCAAGGGGTCAGTGGGCTGGGGGGCTATTAGGGGGGTTGCCCCTGGTTTAACCCGTGCCTATGCCCGTGCCCGCCGGCGAACACGGCACTGCGGGGCTGGCCAAACGGAGAGGGGAGGGGGAGCCGCGGCGGCGCTAGGGGGAGGAGGCCACGGCCGAGAGCGGCTAGAGGGAGGCGCGATAGAGGAGGCCGTCGGCCAGGGAGGCGGCAGGGCGCTGGGCTCCTGGCCATGGTGGCCGAGCTCCGAGACGGCGCAAACGACGACTAAAACACGCAAGGAACGGGGGGAATGGAAGCTGCCGCTCACCGGGAGTGCAAAGGCGGGGTCGGAGAGGCCAGGGGAGGTCGGAGCAGAGCTCCACGGCGGCAATAGCGCGGCGGCTGGAGGAGGAAGAAGCTCGCGATTCGCGATGCGCGGCGCGTCCTGGTGTCGATTGCGAGCACGAGAGGAAGGAGTCGAGCGCGGCCGACCTCCTGGAAAACCTCCCGTGGCACGGGGAGGCCGTTGGTCGCGTCGACGACGACCTCCCGGCGACGGCGAGCTCGGGTGAGCTCCTGGTCGAGGGAGAAAACAGCGAGGGGGAGGGCTACGGCTCGATCTAGGGTTGCGCGAGAGGGGAGGCTGCTCGGGGGCGTCGTCTTATCCTCTCGCGACCCCCTGTAGCGACCGAGGCGGCGAGGAGGTCCGGTGGCGACGTCCACTGTTACCATGGCCGTGTCGGCCAGAGGAACAGGAAGAGGTGGGGGGAAAGAAAAAGGAAAAAGGGGCCCGGGTGGGCTGATGGGTGGGCCTTTGCCCCGTGCGACAAATAATCAGAGCCCATTTTGTTCTTTTTCCTTTTCTGCAAAATTCTGTTAGCAATTATTTTAACAGCTCTGGCATTTTGTAAAATGTGGTACTAGTCCTATAAATATGGTTACACCATACCTAAGTGCTCCAAAAAGTTTGAGAGTTTTTCAAACTCGTTTGATATTTTATTTTATTACAAAATGAGTAATTGGCCTTGAATTGCTACTGTTATTATTTGTTTGGAATTTTCCATAGCACTATAAATACTCAAGACCACATTGGCATGGTCCAATGATTATTTGGGATTTTATAAAAGTGGTTCCAAGATTTTTGGAAAATATTTTATTGTCACCATAATTTTAATATTCAACAAAAGGCATTTAGGGTTTGTTTGAATTTCAATTCAAATGGCTTGGACTTGTTTTGATTCCTAATGATCCAAATCCATGATCACATTGCTTTAACAACATCACAAGGGGGAATTTGAAATTTTATCACACCTAGATTGATCAAAGCAAAATTTGGAACAACAGTGATCAACAGGAATGGTGATTACTATGCACTGACAGTAAGAGTGTTACAGTGAAGATACCAAGGTTTGTCTCCAGCAGGACTCCAGAGATGATAAGTAGTTGTCAGCGGCGCAACTGACGCGGACCTGCACACATACACAGATAACTTTGTTCCCAACGAAGTTCAGGGAGGTTGTCAATCTCTCCGGTCTTGTTGTTCACAAGGATGAAATGCAAGGGATAATGATAGCAAGTAAAAACAGTAAAGTAAATAGCATGGAAACAATAATGAGGATATGGACCGGGATACGTGATGTTCGCTAGTGATGTATCTCTCCCAAAAGACGATAAAATTTCTATGCGAGGTAAAAAAATTACAGAAAGGCAATTGACAGGATTATGAACGCACCGCAATGCTAACTATGCTACAAAAGAAAGGACGAGGTTGAAAAGCACAGGCAGTACGCCAAAACAAGTAGACCAAAATCCATCTGCATCTAATACTAATCATCCACCTTGAGATATCTATCCATAATATCTCGCTGGTATTAAGTTGCGAGCCCCACCCAAAGTGTAAACCCAAAGCAACAGACAACTGCATTAAAAAGAACTCTGCGTAAAGTAAACAATCCTTGTAACCGCGATCACAAGCACCGTTGTTTTCCCCTTGTGCCAACAGCACATCCCCTAGACTCATGTTTCTGTCACTCAAGCATGTCATCCGGGAGGCATGAACCCACAATCTTGCACAACGTTCCCTCTTGAAGTCACTACCTACTACTTGGCCAAAGCAATAAACAGCAACGTAGAACATGCAAGAATTACTTAGGAACAAAAATGTAAGAGATAAAAAACCAAATATATTACTCTATCACAATCTGAACATAATCTCATAATCCATCAGATCCTATCAAACTCAACATAGCAATAGCAAAAATATTACAAAGGTGCCTCAATCATGTAGGGCAGCTCACGAGGTCTAAACAATGAAGATCAAAGAGGGGAGGAGAACATCACATAGCTACTGATCACGGACCCATGGTCCAAGGAAAACTACTCACGAGACATCCGGGGAGCATCCATGGTGGAGAGGAGACTCCCGGAGGTCAATCCTCCCTCCGGCAGGGTGCCGGGAAGAGGTCTTCTGGTGCTCCCGATCTTCGGAAGCGCGGCGGCCGAGGAACAGAGGCGAGTTCGCGGAATAGGGTTCTTCTTCTGGAGTTTTCCCGTGACGGAGAATAAATAGGCGAAGGGGGGCATCCAGAGGTGGACCACGGGCCCCAGGCGCCCCCCTGGCGCGGCCAGGGGTGGGGCCGCGCCGGGTGGCCGCCTGGACCCCCTGCTCCCCTATGGCCCCTCCCGGGCTCTTCGCGAAGCTTCCTCCACGCTGATTTTTTATCTGAATTTTTCCGAATTTTTCTGGCACTTTTTATATGGGGGAAAACTGAAATAGAAAAACAGCAGAAAAAAGGAACTGGCACTGGGGTGCACTGAGTTAATAGGTTAATATAAATATGATCAAAAGTTTATGAAAGTGAATCTAGATCATAGCAATATCACACAAAACATGCATGGAGCAAGCAGAAATTATAGATACGTTTTGGACGTATCAACATCCCCAAGCTTAATTCCTGCTCGTCCTCGAGTAGGTAAATGATAACAGCATAATTTCTGTGGTGACATGGTAGCAACCATAAAAGAACTTTGAAAAGTAAAGCAATCAAGGTTAGAGATTCAAATCAAGTCATAACATGCAAGAGTCTATATTAGCATTGAAACAAGTAACAAAAGAACATTAGGTGCAAGAGCTCTCGCTGTCCGTGACTCGATTGTCTCCTAATGGTGTTTGCGTGCAAGAAGGGGATAGGGAATACGAGAAAAAAATATTTTTGTTGAGAACTCAATCTACTAAAGTTTCACACTTGGTCTTCTTTGTAATCTTATCTTGACTCGTCCCCAGACCACTAGCCAGTTACAAGTCAATTTGATCCACTCCTTTTCGATATTTTGAGCACTCATGCAATGGATAAGCGTAAGCACGAGAGTTCACACTTAGGATGGCAAAGAGAGAAATATGGTGGAGGAGGAAGACAAAAAGGATGAGAAAGGCTCGCATCAATGAGGACAATCATAGGCAGGAGATGCCAAATGATAGATATGATGTGAGGAGTAGGGATCGCCATGCAACGGATGCACATACGAGCTAGGAAGCTCTCCAATGGAACTATATGCATAATGATAATCTCTATGGAGTACAAGTATATAATTGGAGTACTAGTGTGGATCTCTCAAAAGGATAGTAGTGTTCCCCCTTTCTCTCTTTTTATTTATTTTTCTCTTTTTTCTAATTTTTTGTATTTTTTTGGTGGCCTCAATGGCTCTTTCTATTTAACTCTCATTTGGCCTCTTCGGGATCTTTTATTGTGTCCACTTTGGGATCTTTTCCTCACTTAAGGGCAACACTCTATTTTACAAGAAGGCAAAGGAGATCTTTCACACTTTACAAGGTACTCAAAATATCATAAAGAAGATGTAACTATCATGATGTATGAAATGTATGTCGCTGCCAGTGTAGCAGGAACATGTATGACTTGAAGATCAAGTCATGAAGAGGTGGAAGTTGCATGACAATGTAACTTGGAAAGGCTATGGAAATGCCTTGATATGTAGGTATGGTGTCTGTTTTGAGGAAAGATATAAGGAGGCTTATGATAAAAGAGCGTACCATGCCAAGGGTTTGGATGTACCGCGAAGGTGGACACCAACTCTCGGAGTGAGAAGAAGGCAATGCACGGTACAGGAAAGGCTAGCAAAATATGGGAAGGTGGAAGTGTCAACTTTCAATACTTACATTAGTCCGAAGAACTCATGCACTTATTATCGGTAACTCTCAATCTAATAAGGAGGTTCACAAAGAGACAAGTACCCCGAGGAGGAGTGTATGGGGGTTTGGTTATCCTTGCGCATCCTCGACTCATGGTACGTGAGTGTTCTCTGATATTCGACTCCTCAGAAGAGTAGTGATCCATCTAGTAGCTAGAGTTCTCAACTAGTTTTGTAGGTTTTGAAAATACACACGGATTGCCCAAAATACGACACCTATCACTAATAGGCTAGAGCTCTTGACGCCAAAAGTTCAAACATTACTCACATCAATACTTCAAAACTATTGCAAGCTACTACTAGAATTAAATAGCAACCTCAACTACCTACTTCTCAAAACAAGACACAACTCAGTGCAACAACCAACTCTCTTTAACAAGATAAACATGAAAACCAAAAAGAGATGCAACAACAAACTAAACAAAAGCCAAGGATCTTGCTAAAGACAAACTAAGACTAAAACTAAACAAGGCAGTAGCTATGAAAAGATAAGGAACACATAATAGCAAAAAGATAAGCAGGAAAAATCCTAGGATGTGTTCTAAATTTTGAAAGTGGAGCGTGTTTCTCTCCCACACAAAGTAAGACGGGATCTAACTTGTTATGAACAGCAAGAAAAGCTAAAGAAAACTAAAAACAAAACCTAGGAGCGAGACGCTCCAAGCATAGCACATAATGCATGAAGTGATAAAAATATAGTGAGACGAAGGACGAACTGATGATTGTTGATGGAGAAGGGGATGCACGGGGGCATCCCCAAGCTTAGATGCTTGAGTCTCCTTGAATATTTATTGGGGATGCATGGGGGCATCCCCAAGCTTGAGCGCTTGAAACTCCTGGATCTTCTTTCATCATCTTCCATCGCACACTTGAAAACTCCCTTCATACATAACTCATCATAAGCTGATTAGAGAGGTTAGTACCCTTAATAAATAATTTTTCCTCTACTGAAAATAAAGATTTCCAGGAAGAGCTACTGTTTCTCAAGAGTGCAAAAAAGTTTTTGAAAATAAAAAGCAAGCTTAAGGTTTGCAAAAGTTAGGAGAGACAAAACGTGGCAGAATCTGTGAAAAACAGAACAGCAGATAGTAAAGAATTTTTTAGGGGCACTTCTGTAACTCAAATCAAAAAACTTAGAACATACGGAAGTTTCGTAATTGTATAGATCATACTGTGTAAAACTTTCAGATCAAAAATATGAACTGGGATTTTTCTGGAATTTTTCTGGTCACGAGGACAGAATCTGTTTTCTGGACAGCATGTCACAACTTTTACTTCCCTTGCCGTAAGACGCTATAACTTGGCACAAAGCTGAAAAATAAAGATACAATGATGTTGCTACAGTAGTAAAAATCACCAAGACACAACAAAAGCAAAAAAAAAACCTAAATTCGTTGCGGGCTGCCTCCCGAAAGAGCTTTGTTTTATGCCTTTAAGCTAGGCATGAAGATTATAAAATGTGCTCTCATAAGAATAAGAATTTGAAGAAAAAGAGAGCATCAAGAAGCAAATATGAAACACATTTAAGCCTAACCCACTTCCTATGCCTAGTAACCTTATAAAGAAATAAATCATGAAAGCACAAAGTGACAAGCATAGGAAGGTGGAACAAGAGCAACTTCAAAACATTCAACATGAAGAGAGGTGTTTTTGTAACATGGAAGTTTCTACAACCGAACTTTCCTCTCTCAAAGTAATTTTCAGTAGCATCATGAACAACATCAAGAATATAATCAAATAAATCATGTTGTTCATGACCTACAAGCACACGTGTATTGTTTTCAACACGGTTTTTAGGATGATAAGATAGATGCAACCCATCACACTGAGCCTTGATAATAGCAAAATTCTCCGGAGTTGGAGATTTCAAAAGGATAATAGGGCAGTCAAGTGTGGGTGCAATAGCAACAATTTCATGCTTAACATAAGGAACTATAGCAAGTTCATCTTTGTAAGCATCATCCATAGTGGCATCATGGCCATCAACAAAGCAAGTATCAAAATCATCAGAAAGGGATGTATCAAGTGAGTCCTCGGAATCATATGACTCCTCATCATAGCAATCATTAGCCTCTTCTCGGGCAGCAAGCATTCTATTTTTAAAATCATCAATATAAGCATTGTAAGTATAATTCTCGAAGCAATAAGCAAGAACTGCAAAGTTTTCAGACTCGAAAATAGTATCATGATACTTTTCAATCAAAGAAGCAATCTCATAGGCACCTTTAAAAGCAACAAACTCTTCAATCTTTTCAATATCAAAGTAATCATAAACACCTTTAGCATAAGAAAATAAGATCTCATTTTCATTAAACTCACATTGGAAAGGAAGGTGTTTATGATCTATATTAGAACAGCAAGTAAAATCATAAATGTGGCACAAAAGTTTAGCATGGCAATAAGAAACATGTATTTGATCCCATAAGTGTTTCCCTTTCTGAGATAGGAGGTGCCGCGTATAATGAGCATGCTCATCCAATGATTTTCCCTCAACCAAGTCGGTTGGGTTTTTAGCGCGAGCACAAATTGATCGAAGACGATCCAAGTGAAACATGTCGATCCTACCATATATGGGTGGTTCATCACCCATGGTGAGGATAGCATAAATAGGCAAAGCAAGACAAAGGCAAAACGTAGCAACTATTTTTGTGGTTTTTCATAAAGGACACTGAAATAAAAACAGAAAGGTAAACTAACAATACTAAAAAACAAAGGTAAAGGGTAGTGTGCAACTCCCCTATCTTAGCACTCGGAGTCCCCGGCAACGGCGCCAGAAAACTTGCTTGATGGCTTCTCGCCCCTTCGTTGGTTACCCCAAGTGTAAGGTTGAGATGTAGTGCAGCAGCAGTTTCCCCTCGGTGAACATACAAAGGTTTGTCTCCAGAAGGACTCCAGAGATGATAAGTAGGTGTCAGCGGCGCAACTGACGCTGACCTGCACACAGATACAGATAACTTTGTTCCCAACGAAGTTCAGAGAGGTTTTCAATCTCTCCGGTCTTGTTGTTCACAAGGATAAAATGCAAGGGATAATGATAGCAAGTAAAAGCAGTAAAGTAAATAGCGTGGAAACAGTAATGAGGATATGGACCGGGATACGTGATGTTTGATAGTGATGTCTCTCTCCCAAAAGACGATAAAATTGCTATGCGAGGTAAACAAATTACAGAAAGGCAATTGACAGGATTATGAACTCACCGCAATGCTAACTCTTCTACAAAAGAAAGGACGAGGTTCAAAAGCACAGGAAGTACGCCAAAATAAGTAGACCGAAATCCATCTGCATCTACTACTAATCCTCCACCTTAAGATATCTATCCAGAACATCTCGCTGGTATTAAGTTGCGAGCCCCACCCAAAGTGTAAACCCAAAGCAACAGACAACTGCATTAAAAAGAACTTTGCGTAAAGTAAACAATCCTTGTAACCGCGGTCACAAGCACCGTTGTTTCCCCTTGTGGCAACAACACATCCCCTAGACTCATGTTTCTGTCACTCAAGCATGTCATCGGGGAGGCATGAACCCACAATCTAGCACAACGTTCCCTCTTGAAGTCACTACCTACTACTTGGCCAAAGCAATAAACAGCAACGGAGAACATGCAAGAATTACATAGGACCAAAAATATAAGAAATAAAAACCAAATATATTACTCTATCACAATCTGAACATAATCTCATAATCCATCAGATCCTATCAAACTCAACATAGCAATAGCAGAAATACTACAAAGGTGCCTCGATCATGTAGGGCAGCTCACGAGGTCTAAACAATGAAGATCAAAGAGGTGAGGAGAACATCACATAGCTACTGATCACGGACCCATGGTCCAAGGAAAACTACTCAACAGACATCCGGGGAGCATCCATGGTGGAGAGAAGACTCCCGGAGGTCAATCCTCCCTCCGGCACGGTGCCGGGAATAGGTCATCTGGTGCTCCCGATCTTCGGAAGCGCGGCGGCGGCGAAACAGAGGCGAGTTCGCGAAATAGGGTTCTTCTTCTGGAGTTTTCCCATGCCGGAGAATAAATAGGCGAAGGGGGGCAGCCAGAGGTGGACCAGGGGCCCCAGGCGCCCCCCTGGCGCGGCCAGGGGTGGGGCCGCGCCGGGTGGCCTCCTGGGCCCCTTGGCTCCCCTCTGGCCCCTCCCGAGCTCTTCGCGAAGCTTCCTCCACGCTGATTTTTTTATCTGAATTTTCCTGAATTTTTGGCACTTTTTATATCGGGGAAAACTGAAATAGAAAAATAGCAAAAAACATGAACTGGCACTGGGGTGCACTGAGTTAATAGGTTAGTCCAAATATGATCAAAAGTGTATGAAAGTGTATCTAGATCATAGCAATATCACACAAAACATGCATGGAGCAAGCAGAAATTATAGATACGTTTTGGACGTATCAGTAGCCCCCATGAGTCGGTGAGATATGATTGTATCTCTCCGAGTTATTTTTTGAAGGTGTAACCCCCAAGTAGCTGGTTAGGTAGTTTGTCTAAGTAGATACTTAGTGATATTTTGTTTTGTCAGGCTCTTGCTTTGGAAGTTGGCAATGATGCTTGTTAGTTGGAAGGAAATTATATAGCTGAGTCGGAAAATCGTGAGCAAGCCGAGAAGGAAGTCGACCGACTCCTTGAGGTGTTGAAGAAAAAAGATGAAGAGTTGAATCAGGCTAAGGCCGATTTGGCTGAAGTTGAAAGTGCTTTGTCAAAAGCTTGTGATGATGTGACGACTCAGCGTAATGCGTCCGAGAAGAAATTGGAGTCGGCTGAGAAAAAGCTAGAAACATTGAAGGGAAGCATCAACCGACTCGTGTTAACAATTTTTGGTAAGTCGGAAAGACCTTTGGTATTCTCTGTTTCCCTGACTCTCTTTGTTGTTTGGATGACTTCGTTATGTTTTCGTTGTCTTTTTGCAGCCAAAGAACATGATATTTTGAAGGATTCGCCTTCCATGAAATTGACCTGCACTTTCATCCTCGTCAAGCAGTTGTTCGAGGGTGCCTGTAAGGCCATAAGTGTAACTCAGCCGAAGGCCCCAAGTATTAAAAGGGTGACTGACATGATTGGACCACTTTCAGTTGTTTCTGAATGGGTAAATCTTGGCAAGCAATCGGCTTGCTGTATGGGTGTCATGCGAGGCCTGGAGCTTGCCAAAGCTTATCATCCGGGTCTAAAGACGGAAATTTTAGCTGCTGACTTCCCAGAATTCAAAGCTGACAATTCCAAGTTTACCAAGGAGTATCATACCAAGGTTCGCAGAGAGACTCGCTCGGCCGCCAACAAGATAGCCGATGGGATGGATCTGGCTTATTTGGAAGCCGGATATGATGATTCTAACAAGAGGCGCCGAGTCGACTTGCCTTCTACAACCGAGTTTTCTCTTCTTACATCCCCAAAGAAATTCCCAGAGCCGGCAGGTTCTATTGAGCCGACTTCAGGTGCGGAAGAAGATGAGCTGAAGATGGATGACATCTCTGATGTAGAATTGGTTGAGATGTGTAATGCCCTTATGTCATCTGCAGGTGGTGCCGAGTCAACGTCGCAAAGCAAAGACGATGATCAAGCGTAGGCTTTATGCGACTGTCTTTTAAAAACTTATGATACATTTGATACGACCATAGTGCCGGGTTTGTAATATTGGGAGACATGTCCCGTAGTTTCTGACAGGTCTGTTGGTCAAGTACTCTCATGATGTTTTGCCTTGGATTTTCCTTGCGGCTTTGTTTTTGAATGCCAACCTTTTGATGCAAGTCGACTTTCCCTTTTGATCGTTGGCTCATTTGTTTGCCGACTCATAGTTTCTTGGAAGAACTCGATTTGGCTGGATCTATGCTCAGTATTCCTGTTTGGCAAGTTTGGTGTTTGAAACGCTTTGAAGAAAGCCGGTTTCTGTACTTAGCTTGCCACGGTTACAGCCGAGTCATATGCTTTTATGTCATAGGAAAGTCGGCGTGTATGCCATAATACCTAACCTTTGATAAGGATTTTTTCTAGGTGTAGTTCCCATGAGTCGGTATATGCCTTTCGGCGTCATGGCGAGTCACATGGGTCTAACTCCCATTTTTGCCTGAAAAGGAAAAAATTGTTATGCGTTCTTGATAATATGTCATGATGCGTGTATGCAAAAATTAAATGAAAAGGCTAATGGAATCCGACTCATCCCTCATCTTCTCGCGTTGAGAGAGATTATTGGTTCAGGAGTCGGATTTTCTCTGTAAGCCGACACATATGACCGAACGTGCCTTGTTTCTAGGACCAAACTCGATGGATGTTTTTGTAAGGCCCCAAAGTTTAGATTGAACTGGGTTCGTGTTAGTCATATGAGCTTGAGCTATACAGGTCAGACGGCGTGGGTGGCTAATTCATGCATATGCCGGGATTTCTTCGGTTAAGAGTCGATGGGTTCCATCGAACTCCCCTACTTCCCCTGAATAAGTCATACGCACGTGAAGTTTTACATGTATATGCCGTCTTCTTAGATAAGAGTCGATGGAAATCATCGAGCTTCCCATTTCTCGTGACTAAGAAATATACATGCTCAGAGCCGGTAGGGGGTTGATCAAGCCCCCAGGTCTCTGAGAAAAGGTGTAAAAATATGTAATGTCTGATGCAATACGAAAAGATATGAAGATATCAAAGTAAAAAAAGAAAATCATCTATGATGAAAGTCGATTTTGTGCATAAGTGTGGCGAGAGCCGGTGCAAGGAGAGTTGACTTTAGATGTGGCGAAAGCCTAGTGCGATGAAAATTGACTTATATATTAGGTATGGCGATAGCCTAATGAGATGGAAATCGACTTTAATTATGGCGAAAGCCTGGTGCGATGAAAATCAACTTATATATTAGGTATGGAGATAGCCTAATGCGATGGAAATCAACTTTAATTATGGCGAAACCCTAAGTGCGATGAAAATCGACTTTAATTATGGCGAAAGCCTGAGTGCGATGAAAAATCGACTAAGAGCAAGAAAATGAAGGACCGAATCTTATTGTGGACGGGTCCATGTTCTTGATCTTTTGTAATGGTATGAGCCGGCTGAGCTGTCGTCGTATTGGTTTGCATTTTGGATGCTTTCCTCAACTAGGAGTCTGTAATCTTGCATGAAGTATCACTGATCCCAGGTATGAATGCAGGGCGGCCAAGTTTAGAGTGCTTCGGGCAAGTTTCTTGCATGGATTTCACGCAGTCCCGGTAACTCACTTCCTGTTGTGGCAGCTGTTCGTAGCTCTGGGAATAGTTGCTACTATGTTTTTGCAGGTTGTGCCTGTGCTTTTTATTGCGCGCCCGACTCTGGCTTGGGATTCCCTCATATCTGGCTTCTTTGCACTCGGCATACCTGACGACTGCATCATAAGTCATATAAGGACTCTTGGGGCTTGGGATTCCCTCATATCTGGCTTCTTTCCCTCAGGTCTTCGGCCACTTATTTTATACGTCTTAGTGCGTTGGTTATAGGTGTAAGCCGGCAGCCTATTGACTCTTGGGGGTTGTTATGCTGCAATTGTTGTGAGAGTCGGTCTTTGACGGGGATCAACCCCGGCAAATCCCATGGTCAGGGACCCTGGGTTAATCATGAGAGGCACAGTTTGGACGATAGCTCGTCGAGTAACAGGAGGAGACGTTCCTGCTCGATATTATTGCTTGGAGATGCGATTACAGGGAAGGCCAAGGCTAGTGCGCACAAGGCCAGGGTTACAGATTGTGTATTGGATGATCTTGACGTCTCCCCTCATAGCCCTTATATACTAGGCTAGGTCTCGAGGAGCCCGTCTTGGATTACAGATGAAGTTTCCTAACCCTAAGCTTGTACCGCACGGCAGGATTGCACTTTCCTTACTAGTCGCGGACTCCCAGGTCGGTGCCACTAGTGGGCCAAGGCTGGGCCCAGGCGGTATCCTTGCGGGCTTTCTGTCTTCGGGTACACCGGGTAGGCCCATCCATAGGAGTCGTGGGGTCACCCCCTCGTCAGTAGCCCCCGAGTGCCTGGGGGACTCGAAGAGCCGCACAGGAACTCAAGTTCATCCTTGCGTCGATTGTATGCACGATATAATCGCGGGCCGCTGGCAGTCTAGGGCCACGACAAAACCTGTTTCGAGGGAATGCTAAGCTGAAAGGGCCCAATGAGTCGACTGGTCGAGCCTTGGTGAATTGCTCTAGTGGAAAATACCGCAGTAGCCCAATCAAACTCACATCCCTCGACATGAGCTTGGAACACTGGTGTCGAGCAAAATTCATGTCGCTGCAGGTCTTACAGTGATCAATTGCCGCCAGTAAAGTTCATAGCCTAGGCGCGTCCGCCCGGTGATGTCTACGCACGCTTCTATTCTTGTAGACTATGTTGGGCCTCCAAGCGCAGAGGTTTGTAGGACAGCATCAATTTCCCTCAAGTGGATGACCTAAGGTTTATCGAACTCAGGGAAGTAGAGGTTGAAGATGGTCTCTCTCAGGCAACCCTGCAATTAAGATACAAGAAGTCTCTTGTGTCCCCAACACACCTAATACAACTAGGAGTTGTTTAGGTGCACTAGTTCGGCGAAGAGATGGTTAGATACGAGTGATAGGTGTGGAAAAGCAAGGTAATATAAATCTTTAATAAAAAGTGCAGCAAGCAAACATGTGACAAAAGTGAGCACAAACGGTGTAACAATGGTGGAAACAAGGCCTAGGCTTCATACTTTCACTAGTGGCAACTCTCAACAACATTAACATAGTCTAATCGCATGATATTTCCCATAAAACATGCAATGGAGACGCACTCGGAGGTCATTCCTTTGTGGTCAAGATAGGATGAGAATTATGTAGGGCTACAAAAGCACACCTCAAAGTTCGTAGTTCTCAATCCATGGATTTCCCAATGTGACCGCGGCCATCCAAAGAGAGTACCACAATCACCACAACATATATCAAGGATAGTCAAAGACACGCACCAAGAGACTCTCAATCTTCAATCAACACACAAAAGAGGAAATCACTCATGATAATATTCTTCTAACCCATGTCCAATAGACCGCTGTCACCTTGGTCTCGGGGATTATACTAGATGAGATCAATTGAGTACATCAATACAATACATAGAGGAAGGGGAAATATCATGGGATCACCCTAGATTAACATAGCCTATGATCACAACGAAGATCACATCATGGGAGAGAGAGAAGAACACATAGCTACTGGTAGAAACCTCGGCCCCGAGGGAGAACTACTCCCGCTTCATGGAGGGAGGAAGCAACGACGATGGAGATGAATCCGGGGGCACTTCCCCGTCCCGGCAGGGTGCCGGCACAGGAATTATGTCCCCCCGAAACTTGATGGCGATGGCGGCAGAGATCGGAATTGCTTCTGGAGAAAAGGGGTCCGGAATCAGGGTTTCCTCCGCGGGGGGTAAAAATAGGTCCAAAGGGGGGCACCGGGGGGGGGGGGCACAGGGCAGCCAGGAGGGTGCCTGGCGCGGCCTAGGGTGGGGCCGCGCCAGGGACCCTTCTGGAGTCCCTGTGGTGGCCCTACCCTCCTTCCTTGGTGATTCCGGAAGCTTCCGGGACGCTGATTTTTTATATAATTTTTCCGGAATTTTTGGCGCACTTTTAATGGCCGGAAAACCTGAAAAAAACAGCAGAAAACAGGAACTGGCAACTGGGTGCACTGAGTTAATAGGTTAGTCCAAATATGCTCAAATGTGTATGAAAGTTCAAGCAAAACATGGCAAAGTCACACAAAACATGCATGGAGCAAGCATAAATTATAGATACGTTTGGGACGTATCAACATCCCCAAGCTTAATTCCTGCTCGTCCTCGAGTAGGTAAATGATAACAAGCATAATTTCTGTTGTGACATGCCACACAACCATATAAGTACTTTTAAGTAAAGCAATCAAAGCATGCAATTCAATTCAAGTCTTAACAAGCAAGAGTCTATATTAGCATTGACACAAGCAACAAAAGAACAAAAGGTGCAAGAGCTCTCGCTGTCCGTGACTCGAATGTCTCCGGATGGTGTTTGCGTGCAAGCAGGGGAGTGGGAAAAAAGAGAGAAAAAAGGTTGTTGAGAACTACTATCTACTAAAGTTTCACACTTAGTCTCCTTTGGATTCTTATCTGGACTCGTCCCCAGACCACTAGTCAGGTACAAGTCAAAATGATCCACTCCCTTTCGATATTTTGAGCACTCATGCAAGAAAGTTGACACCTAAAAGGAGAAACAGAAAGAAGGTGGAGGAGGAAAACAAAAAGGTGTGAAAGGCTCACATCAATGAGGACAATCATAGGCGAGAGAAGGCCATATGATAGATATGATGTGAGGAGTATGATTGCCATGCAACGGATGCACAAGTGAGCTAAAAGCTCTCCAAGGGAACTAGTGGGGGTGCATCTAACTTGCTTGCTCAAGAAGACCTAGAGCTCGTTTGAGGAGGCTCATCATTGGAATATACAAGCCAAGTTCTATAGTGTGAAGATCCCCACATAGCTATATGCATGATGATGATCTCTATGGAGTACAAGGGATAGAGGATGAAGTACTAGTGCGGATCTCTCAAAAGGAATAGTAGTGTGTCCCCTTCTCTCTTTATTTTGCTTTTTCTCTTTTTTTCTATTTTTTGTATTTTTTTGGTGGCCTCAATGGCTCTTTCTATTTAACTCTCATTTGTCCTCTTTGGAATCTTTTCTCACTTTAGGGGCAACACTCTATATTTTACAAGAATATAGGAGATCTTTCACACTTTACAAAGGTACTCACATAAAGAAGATATAACTATCATGATGCAAATGTATGCCTCTGCCAGGATAGCAGGATATGCAATGATACTAGCGCGTCATGTAGCAATGATTAGGGCAAGGCCCAACTAGCATGCGGCTCACCGGTCAAGCAAGTAGCATGTATGACATGAGGATCAAGTCATGAGAAGGTGGATGTTACATGGCAATATATCTCGGAAAGGCTATGGAAATAACTTGTAGGTAGGTATGGTGACTGTTTTGAGGAAAGATATAAGGAGGCTTATGATGACAGAGCGTATCGTGCCAAGGGTTTGGATGCACCGGCGAAGTATGCGCCAACTCTCAAGGTGAGAAAGGGAAATGCACGGTACCGAAGAGGCTAGAAAAAGTATAGGTGGGCTGAAGTATCAATTTTCGAATACTCACATTAGTCCGAAGAACTCATGCACTTTTTATCGGTAACTCTCAATCTAACCAGGAGGTTCAAAAAGAGACAAGTACCCCGAGGAGGAGTGTATGGGGGTTTGGTTATCCTTGCGCATCCTCGACTCATGGTACGTGAGTGTACTCTAATATTCGAACCCTCAAGAGGTTAGTGATCCATCTAGTAGCTAGAGTTCTCAACAGGGGTTATTGGTTTTCGAAAAACACACGGATTGCCCAAAATATGACATCTATCACTAATTGGCTCGAGCTCTTGACACCGAAAGTTCAAACATTACTCTAGTCAATACCTCAAAACTATTGCAAGTTACTACTACAAAGAGAACAACAATTTCAACTACCTACTTTCTAGTCAAGACACAAAATTCAGTGCAATAGGCAAACTCTCTAACAAGATAAAACATGCAACCTATAGAAATTTCAACCTGAGACAAAAGAAAATCTCTAGAAGAAAACTAAAGCACTACAACTAAACAGGGCAGCATCTAGGAAAAGAAAAAGAACAACTCACAGCTAAGGAAATAATCATGCAAATCCTATGAGGAGTTCTAGTTCAAACGGAGCGTGTTTCTCTCCCACACAAAGTAAGACGGGATCTAAATTGTTATGAACAGCAAGCAAAGCTAAAGAAAACTAAAAATAAAACCTAAGAGCGAGACGCTCCTAGCATACCACATAACGCATGAAGTGATAAAAATATAGTGAGACGAAGGACGAACTGATGATTGTTGATGGAGAAGGGGATGCACGGGGGCATCTGATACGTCCAAAACGTATCTATAATTTCTGCTTGTTCCATGCATGTTTTGTGTGATATTGCTATGATCTAGATACACTTTCATACATTTTTTATCATAATTGGACTAACCTACTAACTTAGTGCACCCCAGTGCCAGTTCCTGTTTTCTGCTGTTTTTCTATTTCAGTTTTCCCCAATATAAAAAGTGCCAGAAAAATTCAGATAAAAAATCAGCGTGACGGAAGCTTCGAGAAAAGCCCGGGAGGGGCCAGAGGGGGGCCAAGGGGGGCCTAGGCGGCCACCCGGCGCGGCCCCAACCTTGGCCGCGCCAGGGGGGCGCCTGGGGCCCCTGGCACACCTCTGGCTGCCCCCTTTCGCCTATATATCCCCCGTCACGGGAAAACTCCAGAAGTAGAACCCTATTCCGCGAACTCGCCTCTATTCCGCCGCCGCCGCGCTTCCAAGATCGGGAGCACCAGAAGACCTCTTCCCGGCACCCTTTCAGAGGGAGGATTGACCTCCGGGAGTCTGCTCTCCACCATGGATGCTCCCCGGATGTCCCGTGAGTAGTTCTTCTTGGCCCATGGGTCCGTGATCAGTAGCTATGTGATGTTCTCCTCCCCTCTTTGATCTTCATTGTTTAGACCTCGTGAGCTGCCCTACATGATCGAGGCACCTTTGTAATATTTCTACAATTGCTATGTTGAGTTTGATCGGATCTGATGGATTATGAGATTATGTTCAGATTGTGATAGAGTAATATATTTGGTCTTGATCTTTTATATTTTTGTTCCTAAGTAATTCTTGCATGTTCTCCGTTGCTGTTTATTGCTTTGGCCAAGTAGTAGGTAGTGACTCCAAGAGGGAGCGTTGTGCTAGATTGTGGGTTCATGCCTCCCTGATGACACGCTTGAGTGACAGAAACATGAGTCTAGGGGATGTGCTGTTGCCACAAGGGGGAAAGCAACGGTGCTTGTGACCGCGGTCACAAGGATTGTTTACTTTACGCAAAGTTCTTTTATTGCAGTTGTCTGTTGCTTTGAGTTTACACTTTGGGTGGGGCTCGCAACTTAATACCAGCGAGATGTTCTGGATAGATATCTCAAGGTGGATGATTAGTAGTAGATGCAAATGGACTTCGGTCTACTTACCTTGGCATACTGCCCGTGCTTTTGAACCTCTTCCTTTCTTTTGTAGCATAGTTAGCATTGCGGTGCGTTCATAATCCTGTCAATTGCCTTTCTGTAATTTGTTTACCTCGCATAGCAGTTTTATCGTCTTTTGTGAGAGAGACATCACTCGCGAACATCACGTATCCCAGTCCATATCCTTATTACTGTTTCCAAGCTATCTTTACTTTTCTGCTTTTACTTGCTATCATTATCACTTGTGTTTTACCCTTTGTGAACAACAAGCCCGGAGAGATTGACAACCTCTCTGAACTTCGTTGGGAACAAAGTTATCTGTGTCTGTGTGCAGGTCCACGTCAGTCGCGCCGCTGACACCTACTTATCATATCCGGAGTCCTACGGGAGACAAACCTTGGTATCTTCACCGAGGGAAACTCACTCCTAAACTGCATCACGCCTTCCACTTGGGGCTCACCAACGAAGGGTGGGAAGCCGCTAAGCAAGGAGAATTTCTGGCGCCGTTGCCGGGGACTCCGAGTGCTAAGATAGGGGAGTTGCACACTACCCTTTACCTTTGTTTTTTTAGTCGTGTTAGTTTATCTTTCAGTTTTTATCAAAATTTACAAAAAAATCTGCCACACTTGCTGCTACTATGGGTTCCACTGAAAACACCAAGTTGTGTGACTTCACTAGTCACAACAACCAAGACTTTATCTACACTCCCATTGCCACACCTGCCACTTCAGCTACCTCTTATGAAATGAAACCTGCTTTGCTAAACCTTGTTATGAGAGATCAATTCTCTGGTGCTGGAGATGCTGCTGCTTTACACTTGAATAATTTTGTTGAATTATGTGATATGCAAAAGTATAAAGAAGTAGAAGGTGATGTTGTTAAGCTCAAGCTCTTTCCTTTCTCTTTAAGGCGAGATGCCAAAATCTGGTTTCAATCTTTGCCTAGAAATAGCATAGATTCTTGGGATAAGTGCAAAGATGCTTTTATAGGGAAGTACTACCCTCCTGCTAAGATTTTCCAATTGAGGAGTAATATTATGAATTTTAAGCAATTGGGTAATGAACACGTTGCCCAAGCTTGGGAACAAATGAAATCTCTTGTTAAGAAATGTCCTACACATGGTTTGACTACTTGGATGGTTATCCAGACTTTTTATGCAGGCTTGAACTTTGCCTCACGGAACCTGTTAGATTCGGCCGCGGGAGGAACCTTTATGTCAACTACAATTGGTGCTGCCACAAAGCTTCTCGATGAGATGATGACCAATTATTCCCAATGGCACACCGAACGCGCTCCAACAGGTAGGAAGGTAAATTCTGTCGAGGAAATTACCTTCCTCAGTGAAAAAGTTGACTTAATTATGTCTCTACTTACCAAGAAACCCTCTATTGATCCTCATGATGTTCCTTTAAATTCTTTGGTTGCTCAAGAACAAGTAGATGTGAACTTTATTTCTAGAAACAACTTCAACAACAATGCTTATAGGGGAAATTTTGCTAGCAATCCTAGACCGTTTCCATCCAATTATGGGAACAACAACACTTACCCTAGCAACAAGAACCCCTCTTCTGAATTAGAAAGCATGCTTAGAGACTTTATCACTACCCAAAAAGCCTTCAACAAAAATATTGAGAAGAAATTAGCTAAAATAGATAATCTCTCTCGGAAGGTAGAAAGCTTAGCCCTTGATATTGGGATGCTTAAAATTAGAACCTCCCCCCTTGAGGAGAATAAGGCCACTCCTATTAATGCTATCCAGTTACAAATCAATGAAAACATTAGGATGATGGCTAAACTCAAAGAAAGATGGGCTAGAGAAAAAGAGGAAGAGGATAGAATTAAGAGCCTTCCTACACACCACACAGTTTCCACTATCCAAATTGTTGAGGACACTCAAACTATTAGCACCCAATGCACTCATAGTCCCGTTGGACCTATTAATGGTGATGCTAATACCTCAACCGTAGAAAAATAAACTCCTATGAACATAGAGGGTTTCAAACAAGTGAGTCTAGATGACACTACTACCACCTTTGATAGTAGTGATATTGATTTTGATAGTTGCACCCTCTCAGAAGTTATTAGCTTACTACACAAAATGTCTAGAGACCCCCACACTAGCACACTTAATCTTGCCTTCACGGAGCATATCACAAATGCTCTTATCACAGCTAGGGAGGAGAAGCTTAGAGTAGAAGCCTCCATACCTAGGAAGCTAGATGATGGTTGGGATCCTATGATCAAAGTTAAATTGAATAACTTCTCTTGCTTTGCTTTATGTGATGTTGGAGCTAGTACCTCCGTTATACCCAAAATAATATTTGATATGTTTGAATTGAAGCCTCTTGAGCCTTGTTCTTTTGGTGTTCGTCTTGTTGATTCTTCCATAAATAAACCTTTGGGGAAGATCGACGATGTTCTTATCATTGTCAATGACAACTATGTTCCCGTTGATTTTATTGGTATGGATATAGAGTGTGAACCTTTATGTCCAATTATTTTGGGACGTCCTTTTCTTCGCACCGTTGGTGCGGTTATTGACATGAAAGAGGGGAATATAAAATTCCAATTCCCATTTAAAAATGGGATGGAACACTTCCCTAGAAATAAAATCAAGTTACCTTTTGAGTCCGTTACTCGGGCTAGTTATTCTCTTGATAAAACTTGATTCTTCTTTTGCATTATGCCTAGCTAATGGCTTTAAAGAAGCGCTTTCGGGAGGCAGCCCACAACGAATTTAGGTTTTTCTTTTTGCTTTTGTTGTGTCTTGATGATTGTTACTACTGTAGCAACATCATTGTATCTTTATTTTTCAACTTTGTGCCAAGTGATAGCCTCTTACGGAAAGGGAAGTAAAAGTTGTGACATGCTGTCCAGAAAACAGATTCTGTCCTCGTGACCAGAAAAATTCCAGAAAAATTCCAGTTCATCTTTTTGAGCTGAATTTTTTACACAGTATTCTCTATACAATTACGAAACTTTCGTATGTTCTTAGTTTTTTTATTTGAGTTGCAGAAGTGCCCCTAAAAAATTCTTTACTATCTGCTGTTCTGTTTTTCACAGATTCTGCCACGTTTTGTCTCTCCTAACTTTTGCAAACCTTAAGCTTGGTTTTTCTTTTCAAAAACTTTTTGGCACTCTTGAGAAACAGTAGATCTTCAAGAATATCTTTATATCCAGTGGATAAAAAATATTTATTAAGGGTACTAACCTCTCTAATCAGCTTATGATGAGTTATGTATGAAGGGAGTTTTCAAGTGTGCGATGGAAGATGATGAAAGAAGATCCAGGAGTGTCAAGCGCTCAAGCTTGGGGATGCCCCCATGCATCTTCATTAAATATTCAAGGAGACTCAAGCGTCTAAGCTTGGGTATGCCCCCGTGCATCCCCTTCTTCATCAACAATCATCAGTTCGTCCTTCGTCTCACTATATTTTTATCACTTCATGTATTATGTGCTATGCTTGGAGCGTCTCGCTCTTAGGTTTTGTTTTTAGTTTTCTTTAGCTTTGCTTTCTGTTCATAACAAGTTATATCCTTTCTTACTTTGTGTGGGAGAGAAACACGCTCCACTTTCAAAAACTAGAACACATCATAGGATTCTTCATGCCTATGTTTTTGCTGTTGTGTGTTCTTTATCTTTTTATAGCTACTGCCATGCCTAGTCTTAGTCTTAGTTTGTCTTTAGCAAGAGCCTTGGCTTTTGTTTAGTTTGTTGCTGGAACTCTTTTTAGTTTTCATGTTTATCTTGTTAAAGAGAGTTGGTTATTGCACTGAGTTGTGTCTTGTTTTGAGAAGTACGTACTTGAGGTTGCTGTTTAATTTTAGTAGTAGCTTGCAATAGTTTTGAGGTATTGCCATGAGTAATGTTTGGACTTTTGGTGTCAAGAGCTCTAGCCTATTAGTGATAGGTGTCGTATTTTCGGCAATCCGTGTTTATTTTCAAAACCTACAAAACTAGTTGAGAACTCTAGCTACTAGATGGTTCACTACTCTTCTGAGGAGTCGAATATTAGAGTACACTCACAAACCATGAGTCGAGGATGCGCAAGGATAACCAAACCCCCATACACTCCTCCTCGGGGTACTTGTCTCTTTGTGAACCTCCTCATTAGATTGAGAGTTACCGATAATAAGTGAATGAGTTCTTCGGACTAATGTAAGTATTGATAGTTGACACTTCCACCTTCCCATATTTTGCTAGCCTTTCACGTGCCGTGCATTGCCTTCTTCTCACTCCGAGAGTTGGTGTCCACCTTCCCCAGTAAATCCAAACCCTTGGCATGATACACTCTGTCATCATAAGCCTCCTTATATCTTTCCTCACAACAGCCACCATACCTACCTATCAAGGCATTTCCATAGCCTTTCCGAGTTATATTGCCATGCAACATGCACCTCTTCATGACTTGATCTTCATGTCATACATGTTCCTACTACACTGGCAGAAGCATACAGTGCATACTTCATGTTAGTTAATCTCCTTTATGTTTTGAGTACCTTGTAAAGTGTGAAAGATTTCCTCTACCTTCTTGTAAAATAGAGTGTTGCCCTTAAGTGAGGAAAAGATCCCGAAGAGGACACATTAAAAGATCCCAAAGAGGACAAATGAGAGTTAAATAGAAAGAGCCATTGAGGCCACAAAAAAATAAAAACAAATAAAAAAAGAGAAAAAAGAAATAAAAAGATATAAAGGGGCAACACTATTATCCATTTGAGAGATCCACACTAGTACTCCCTTTATATCCTTGTAATCCATAGAGATGATCTTTTTACATATAGTTTGGAGAACTTCCTAGCTCGTATGTGCACCCGTTGCATGGCAATCCCTACTCCTCACATCATATCTATCATTTGGCATCTCTTACCTATGATTGTCCTCATTGATGTGAGCCTTTCTCATCCTTTTTGTCTTCCACCTCCACCATATTCTCTCTTTGCCATCCTAAGTGTCAACTTTCGTGCTTACGCTCATCCATTGCATGAGTGCTCAAAATATCGAAAAGGAGTGGATCAAATTGACTTGTACCTGGCTAGTGGTCTGGGGACGAGTCAAGATAAGATTCCAAAGAAGACCAAGTGTGACACTTTAGTAGATTGAGTTCTCAACACAAAAATACTTTTTCTCGTATTCCCTATCCACTTTCTTGCACGCAAACACCATTTGGAGACATTCGAGTCACGGATACTGTGAGCTCTTGCACCTAATGTTCTTTTGTTACTTTTTTCAATGCTAATATAGACTCTTGCCTGTTATGACTTGAATTGAATCTCTAACCTTGATTGCTTTACTTTTCAAAGTTCTTTTATGGTTGCTAGCATGTCACCACAGAAATTATGCTTGTTATCATTTACCTACTCGAGGACGAGCAGGAATTAAGCTTGGGGATGTTGATACGTCCAAAACGTATCTATGATTTCTACTCG
This sequence comes from Bromus sterilis, assembly GCA_950022295.1. NCBI lineage: Eukaryota > Viridiplantae > Streptophyta > Magnoliopsida > Poales > Poaceae > Bromus > Bromus sterilis. The sequence continues at coordinate 334,702,102 of OX465596.1, read as the reverse complement.
TTCCATGCATGTTTTGTGTGATATTGCTATGATCTAGATACACTTTCATACATTTTTTTATCATAATTGGACTAACCTACTAACTCAGTGCACCCCAGTGCCTGTTCCTGTTTTCTGCTGTTTTTCTATTTCAGTTTACCCCCATATAAAAAGTGCCAGAAAAATTCGGGAAAATTCAGATAAAAAATCAGCGTGACGGAAGCTTCGAGAAAAGCCCGGGAGGGGCCAGAGGGGGGCCAAGGGGGGGCCAGGCGGCCACCCGGCGCGGCCCCACCCCTGGCCGCGCCAGGGGGGCGCCTGGGGCCCCTGGCCCACCTCTGGCTGCCCCCTTTCGCCTATATATCCCCCGTCACGGGAAAACTCCAGAAGAAGAACCATATTCCGCGAACTCGCCTCTGTTCCGCCGCCGCCGCGCTTCCAAGATCGGGAGCACCAGAAGACCTCTTCCCGGCTCCCTGCCGGAGGGAGGATTGACCTCCGGGAGTCTCCTCTCCACCATGGATGCTCCCTGGATGTCTCGTGAGTAGTTCTTCTTGGTCCATGGGTCCGTGATCAGTAGCTATGTGATGTTCTCCTCCCCTCTTTGATCTTCATTGTTTAGACCTCGTGAGCTTCCCTATATGATCGAGGCACCTTTGTAATATTTCTGCAATTGCTATGTTGAGTTTGATCGGATCTGATGGATTATGAGATTATGTTCAGATTGTGATAGAGTAATATATTTGGTCTTGATCTTTTATATTTTTGTTCCTAAGTAATTCTTGCATGTTCTCCGTTGTTGTTTATTGCTTTGGCCAAGTAGTAGGTAGTGACTCCAAGAGGGAGTGTTGTGCTAGATTGTGGGTTCATGCCTCCCTGATGACACGCTTGAGTGACAGAAACATGAGTCTAGGGGATGTGCTGTTGCCACAAGGGGGAAAACAACGGTGCTTGTGAACGCGGTCACAAGGATTGTTTACTTTACGCAAAGTTCTTTTATTGCAGTTGGCTGTTGCTTTGAGTTTACACTTTGGGTGGGGCTCGCAACTTAATACCAGCGAGATGTTCTGGATAGATATCTCAAGGGGGATGATTAGTAGTAGATGCAGATGGATTTCGGTCTACTTACCTTGGCGTACTGCCCGTGATTTTGAACCTCTTCCTTTCTTTTGTAGCATAGTTAGCATTGCGGTGCGTTCATAATCCTGTGAATTGCCTTTTTGTAATTTGTTTACCTCGCATAGCAGTTTTATCGTCTTTTGGGAGAGAGACATCACTAGCGAACATCACATATCCCGGTCCATATCCTTATTACTGTTTCCAAGCTATCTTTACTTTTCTGCTTTTACTTGCTATCATTATCACTTGTGTTTTACCCTTTGTGAACAACAAGACCGGAGAGATTGACAACCTCTCTGAACTTTGTTGGGAATAAAGTTATCCGTGTCTGTGTGCAGGTCCACGTCAGTCGCGCCGCTGACACCTACTTATCATATCCGGAGTCCTACGGGAGACAAACCTTGGTATTTTCACCGAGGGAAACTCACTGCTAAACTGCATCACGCCTTCCACTTGGGGCTCACCAACGAAGGGTGGGAAGCCGCTAAGCAGCATCCCCAAGCTTAGACGCTTGAGTCTCCTTGAATATTTGTTGGGGATGCATGGGGGCATCCCCAAGCTTGAGCGCTTGACACTCCCGAATCTTCTTTTATCAACTTCCATCGCACACTTGAAAACTCCCTTCATACATAAATCATCATCAGCTGATTAGAGAGGTTAGTACCCTTAATAAATAAAAAAATTCCACTGGATATAAAGATATTCTTGAAGAGCTACTGTTTCTCAAGATTGCCATAAAGTTTTTGCAAAGAAAAATCAAGCTTAAGGTTTGCAAAAGTTAGGAGAGACAAAACGTGGCAGAATCTGTGAAGAATAGAACAACAGGTAGTAAAGAATTTTTTAGGGGTACTACTACAACTCGAATCAAAAAACTCAGAACAGACGCTCGAAAGTCAATTGTATGGAGCACGTTTTCAAAGAAATTCAGATCAAAAAGATGATCTGGTGATTTTAGGCTAATTTTCCGTCCAAGGACAGAATCTGTTTTCTGGACAGCATGTCACAACTTTTGAACTTTCTTGCAATCGGAGGCTAGACTTGGCACAAATATTGAAAATAAAGATACAATGATGTTGCTATAGTAGTAACAATCATCAAGACCACTAAAAACTGAAATTAAAAACTCAAACTAAAGATAACAAGGGTTGTCTCCCTAGAGCTCTTTCTTTATAGCCATAAAGATAGGCTTAAGATTTTAATGATGCTCTCATAGGAATAAGGAATAAGAGTTGAAGAGCAAAAGAGAGCATCAAGAAGCAAATAACAAACACATTTAAGTCTAACATGCTTCGTATGCAAAGGGATCTTGTAGATAAATAACTCATTGAAGCATAAAGATATTAGCATAGGAAGGCAAAACAAGTGCAACTTCAAAACCTTCAACATAAAGAGAGGGAACTTGATATTATTAAAATATCTATAAGGATATGTTCCCTTCTCATAATAATTTCCAGTAGGATCATGAATAAAATCAACAATATAAGCATCACATAAAGCATTGTTACCATGATCCACATGCAAAAGGGTACTCTTACTCTCCACATAAACATAATCTTTCTCATTGGTAATAGTGGGAGTAGGAGTATCATAAACAACTTGAACACTATAGATTAATTGTGTATTAGGAAGATGGTGTTCAACAAGGGAGTAATTCCCTCCATGATTATGACAAGTTTCATAAGGATAATTTCTCCTTATGTCATAGGTACCTTTAAAATCACTATAGATAGGAGTTATAACATCATCATAGTAGAGAAGAGCATTATCATTGCTAGCAACTATATTTGTAAACATGATGTCTTTATTCTTACTGGAAAGAGAATTATCAATTACCACATCACTAATGGGTAAAGGACTTGCAATCCTATCATCCCCAACCTTGGAGATTTCCATATCATCACTCTCAGAGTTGGTATCAAAAAGATTTTCAAGGTCATAAGTAGCATTATCATCATTTTCCCAATCACAAAAAGCAACATGCATATCATAATAAAAATCATCTTCAATAGTGCCTATGGACTTAACATCAGGATAATAATGAATGCAATTAATCTCAACGTCCTCCAAAAGTTTCTGCCCGTTAGGATAAAAATTCGAGGAATATGCTCAGGCCAGGTTGATACCCATTCTTCTTCCTTATTGCTCATCTTCCTCCTCCTCTTCTGTTTCTTCTTATTCACCTTAGGAGGGAGTGGTTGAAGATGATGTTTCTCCACATATCCTAGTTTATCATTAGAAACAATAGGGGAAACTTGGGAGAAACTCTCCTTTTTATTACTAGAGATATAAGAGGCATTTTTATACTTTTGTAAAGTTCCCTCCTTTCTAATCTTACTTATGTAATCATTTTCATGGAAATTAACAACACAATAGAGATGGCAATTTTGCAAAGTGTTGCTAATTCCTAAGGCATTAACATCTAGCCAAGAAATCTTTTCTGATAACTCTTCACGCATCAAAAATAACATAAGTTCATCATAAAGATCAGAAGTGATCATGTTATCACACAACTGGTTAACAGTTATGTTTTGAAAGTTCATGCATTGAAAATTGAAGTGACCCTCTATCCAGCAAAGTTCACAAGTAAAGGGATAAAGGTCACACAATTCTCTAGCAATTTCATTTAGATCTTTGACCCAAGTGATTGTTCTTTCATGCTTATGTTGCTTACAATACTTCTCTTCTTCAATCATAGGCCTTTCACAAGGTCTATTCACTCCACAAAAATTAACATGCTTATATAAAACTTCATTTTCAGGAATTGGATCATGCATGTTGCAATCATCATGAACAATTTCATTTTCTTTGCAAATCTCTTTAAAAGGTTCATGATGCTTGATCCAATTCTCCAAAGGAATATTAATATGTGAAGCAAAAGATTTGAGGAAATCAACAAGGAGTAGAGAATCAAGCCCAAACTTAGCACTAAACTTATTAAAACTTTCAGTTTCAACAATGGACTTAATGAAATCATACTCATAATTTGTACCTGACTCTTTACCTTTGTCGATCTCCCAATCTTCGGTATTGCGTTGAATTCTTTCAAGGAGTTCCCATTTAGCATCAGTCTTTTCGTTTGTGAAAGAACCGATAGAGGAAGCATGGAGCAAGTCTCTATCCTGTCGAGAGAGCCTTGCATAAAAATTAGTAATAATTATATCTTTCGGGAGCCCATGGTTAGGACATTCCAGCATTAAAGTTTTCAGTCTCCCCCAAGCTTGAGCTATGCTCTCTTTGTCGTGAGGATAAAAATTATAAATATAATTCCTATTCTCATGAACTTCATGAAGAGGATAAAACTTGGAGTAAAATAGAGACTGGATCTCTTCCCAATCCCATAGGTGAGAATCATCTAGTAGCCTATACCATTACAATGCTTTTCCTTTCAGTGACAAGGAAAATAATTTCTTCATGACTTCACCTCTTGTCAAACCTGAAATCTTAAATAACTCACAAAGTTCTGTAAGTTTCAACAAATGAATACTAGGATTGACTGTCCCATCATAACAATCATTAATAATTATTTCAACTATCCCAAGTGGTATTTTGAACGGGATACATTCAGTAGGGGGAGGAGACTTCTCTACCACGGGCGTGGTAAAGCGGCCTTCCCCAAACAACGAACTAAGAGTACAGTTTTCCATAAGCATAACTAGTGAAAATAAAAACAATAAACGAAAAGATTTAATTGGAAGATCTAAAGATATACCTTCAAACCTTACCTCCCCAGCAACGACGCCAGAAATAGCTTGATGTCTACGCACGCTTCTATTCTTGTAGACTATGTTGGGCCTCCAAGCGCAGAGGTTTGTAGGACAGCAACAATTTCCCTCAAGTGGATGACCTAAGGTTTATCGAACTCAGGGAAGTAGAGGTTGAAGATGGTCTCTCTCAGGCAACCCTGCAATTAAGATACAAGAAGTCTCTTGTGTCCCCAACACACCTAATACAACTAGGAGTTGTATAGGTGCACTAGTTCGGCGAAGAGATGGTAAAATACGAGTGATAGGTGTGGCAAAGCAAGGTAATATAAATCTGTAATAAAAAGTGCAGCAAACAAACATGTGACAAAAGTGAGCACAAATGGTGTAACAATGGTGGAAACAAGGCCTAGGCTTCATACTTTCACTAGTGGCAACTCTCAACAACATTAACATAGTCTAACCACATGATATTTCCCATAAAACATGCAATGGAGACGCACTCGGAGGTCATTCCTTTGTGGTCAAGAGAGGATGAGAATTATGTAGGGCAACAAAAGCACACCTCAAAGTTCGTAGTTCTCTATGGATTTCCCAATGTCACCGCGGCCATCCAAAGAGAGTACCACAATCACCACAACATATCTCAAGGATATTCAAAGACAAGAACCAAGAGACTCTCAATCTTCAATCAACACACAAAAGAGGAAATCACTCATGATAATATTCTTCTAACCCATGTCCAATAGACCGCTGTCACCTTGGTCTCGGGGATTATACTAGATAAGATCAATTGAGTACATCAATCCAATACATAGAGGAAGGGGAAATATCATGGGATCACCCTAGATTAACATAGCCTATGATCACAACGAAGATCACATCATGGGAGAGAGAGAAGAACACATAGCTACTGGTAGAAACCTCAGCCCCGAGGGAGAACTACTCCCGCTTCATGGAGGGAGGAAGCAACGTCGATGGAGATGAATCCGGGGGCACTTCCCCGTCCCGGCAGGGTGCCGGCACAGGAATTCTGTCCCCCCGAAACTTGATGGCGATGACGGCGGATATCGGAATTTCTTCTGGAGAAAAGGGGTCTGGAATCAGGGTTTGCTCCGCGGGGGTAAAAATAGGGCCAAAGGGGGCACCAGGGGGGCCAAAGGGCAGCCAGGAGGGTGCCCGACGCGACCTAGGGTGGGGCCGCGCCAGGGACCCTTCTGGAGTCCCTATGGTGGCCCTCCCCTCCTTCCTTGGTGATTCCGGAAGAATCCGGGACGCTGATTTTTATATAATTTTTCCAGAATTTTTGGAGCACTTTTAATGGCCGTAAAACCTGAAATAAAAAAACAGCAGAAAACAGGAACTGGCAACTGGGTGCACTGAGTTAATAGGTTAGTCCAAATATGCTCAAAAGTGTATGAAAGTTCAAGCAAAACGTGGCAAAGTCACACAAAACATGCATGGAGCAAGCATAAATTATAGATACGTTTGGGACGTATCACCCGACTTTTTCTATCATGCAAGCACATGGAAAAGATTGGGAGTGAAATCGCTCTGCGGCAAGTCCCAGCCCGGCCGATCTGCGCAGCGGGGTCTTACCTACACGCTTAGATTGCGTGGCATCTAGGCACAGTTTATCGTGTTCCAGGAATATGTATTTTTTATCAAGGCACGGAGCCTAGTTAGTGATGCACCCACTTGGAATAAACAATCAAGTGAGCGGTTTTAGCGGTCACTCATGGAGCTTTGTCGAGCGCTCGGGCGAGGAGTAATGTAGAGGAGTACTTGCTCGGGAGGTCTTTAAGTGCTTGGGTACTCAGATTTCTGCGAGTAATCACTCAAGTATCGCCTTCGCTCTCGGGGTTAGGGAGCACCCGATACTCTGGGACCGTACGATCTGGCGAGTGCAAGTCTGCTTATATTGTGTCGTGGTGAGGGAGCAGCCGAAACTCTCATGGGTGCGAGTAATCACTCGAGCACGTCTTTTTATTCTAGGTGAGGGAGCACCCGAGACCCTCATGGGTGGATATGCTCCTGATGGGAGTTAAATATGTTTGAAAAATGTATTTGAATCAGTAAAAACGGTGCTTCCAGGCTGCATTTTCTTTTGCGCTGCCACTTTAATTTACCTCTTCTTGGTAAGGATAACGGTCTCCTTGCTGAAGGACCGTCAAAGATGCTCTATCTGCAAACCGTCATGTCTTCATGGCCGGTCATAATGATGGCCTTTGTGGCATGCTGCAGCCGCCTGTTGAGTTACCGATGGACGTATTGAAAACGCGCGATATTTGACGCGTCCAGCGCACAGTGCCACCCGTGTGAAAGCATCTCTGTCTCGGAATTCGAATCGCCCAGCACGCTCGGTCTTTGAATTAATTGCTCCCGTCGTCTGGGCTTCTGCGTGCCCTTGGGTTTGTGCTATAAATAGACAACTCTTCTTTATCGAGCAGCAATGTTCGTCCTCTGCCCATCTTGACCCTCTTCTTCATCTTCCTCTTTCTCTTCCTCGTCTCATGGGGCCCAAGCGAGGTGCATGTATGACTGGGCGCGGCCGTGTTCGCCATGGTCGCGGTAGTCGTACTCCGCGCTCCTCTCGCGGCGGCCGTCGTGGTGCGTCGTCGACGCCTACCTCCTCTTCCTCGGAGGAGGGTTTTTGGCGCTACGATTTCCTCCTACGCGTCCGTGGCCGGAACGCCACTCGAATTCTTCTTCCTCTTGCATTTTCTGCCCTTGTTTCTGAGCGTAGTCTTGATGGCTTGTTGCTTCGTCTTCAGGGGTGCACTCGATCTCCTTCTTATGTTGAGTTGGAGATCGATAGTTCCCGCTTGATTTTTCTTGGCTTTGGCTGGAAGTCGTTTGCTCGACGTTTGAACTTGCGTGATGGTGATACCCTCTGTTGCCGCTTTGATGGCGAAGATACTCTCACCATCCGCGCTTTTGACCCGAGCGACAATCGCATGGATCCGTACTGGCAGGAGACAAGCAGCGACGGTTCCGACAGGTCGAGGAGTCCTACGCCTGCGTCTTCAATGGCTTCATCCTTCGGCGACTCCTCGGGTGGTGATGCTGTCCCCTTCAGCTCTGGGGAGGACCTCGACGCCAAGCCGCCAATCAAGCGGGCACGCCAGGCGACCTTGTAGAACTGGAGGCGGCAGCGTCATCTTCGTTGGCAGCTTGGGTGGCGTTTGCTCCTCTAGTTCTAGGAAGGATCTTGGGACAAGGCTGTTCTTCCGCGGTTACTTTGTCTATGGTGATGCTGGAGAAGAAGCTGACGGAGCTGGAGAAGAAGCTGGTGGAGCATTGGCTTCAATGCTCTGCAAATAAGTCGATCTTCACCCTTTTTTTATTATATCATTGACATCATGAGCCGGTCGCTTCGATAATGACTCCTCCCTTTGTCTGTGATGATGCTCATCATATTAGTGCCAATCATTCCAGCATGGGCACATATGTAAAAGTTGTAATTCCTTGGGTGATTGATGTTGTAGGCTTATCGGCTGCTTGTGTCTTTTGTAACTAGGTTAGTTCTCCATGTAATGAGGATTGCCTTCGAGTAATCAGAGCTGCCTTCTATCCAATGTACTCGAGTCTTTTGTACTGAGAATGATCTTCGGGTCCTTGTAGTGCGAACTATGTTTGAGTCCTTGTAATGGAATCTGTCTTCGAGTCCTTTGCAATGTGATCTATATTTAAGTCTTTCAACGAGAGTACCCCCCGGGGCTACGTTCGAGTTGTAGAGTCGAACGTAGGCTAAGATTTGTCTCCTTTGCCGTTTTTTTTGTGTTTGCTGCCGGTAATATCGGGTGCGCGACAGCGCTCCCGATGGGAGTAGCCCCCCGAGTCTTTAGATGATCGTTGGCGATCAGGTGAAGGCTAAAGGATTTTCTTTGTTTGATGCCTCCGTTTATATCTCTTTCCAAAGTGCTTGGTGCTCCGCCAGGTTGCTGGGCTGGTCGTGTATTGACGTGGCTTCCCTTTGATTTGTCCAGGAAATTGTCAGTTCCGTAGGTGGACGCGTTCTGGTGGGGTTTTTGTTTGGACCCTTGCGTACTTTTAAGTTACAAACTGCACGGGAGATGATAGCTTTTCTCGGGGGGAGGTGTGCTCGAGTCCCCGAGTGCTTTAGGTGAAGATCGCGTGAGCGACGGTAGCGTCTCTCGGGGGGAGTTTGGACTCGAGCCCCCGAGCGCTTTAGGTAAAGATTGCGTGAGCGACGATAGTGTCTCTCGGGGGGAGTTTGTACTGGAGCCCCCAAGTGCTTTAGGTATAGATTGCGTGAGCGACGGTAGCGTCTCTCGGGGGGAGTTTGTACTCGAGCCCCCGAGCGCTTTAGGTAAAGATTGTGTGAGCGACGATAGCGTCTCTCAGGGGGGGGAGTTTGTACTCGAGCCCCCGAGTGCTTTAGGTAAAGATCGCGTGAGCGACGATAGCGTCTCTCAGGGGAGTTTGTACTCGAGCCCCCGAGATCTTTAGGTAAAGATCGTGTGAGCGACGATAGCGTCTCTCGGTGGTTGTTTGTACTCGAGCCCCTGAGTGCTTTAGGTAAAGATCGCGTGAGCGATGATAGCGTCTCTCGGGGGGAGTTTGTACTTGAGCCCCCGAGTGCTTTGAGGTGGTAGCATTTGGCCAACACCATTTTATTGCGTAGAACGGTTACATGAGTTGCCAGTCGAGCATAACTGGTAGAGACTATGGGTAGAACAGGCGTAGGTTGGCTACGTTCCATGGGTTTCCCACGTCCTCGTCCGTCTTTGGGTTCTTCAGCCTGTAGGCGCCTCCTCCTATGACTTCTGAGACTATGAACGGTCCTTCCCATTGGAGGGCAAGCTTGTGAACTTTATCTTGTATCATTCGCAGGACGAGGTCTCCTTTGTTGAAGGTTCTGGTGCGCAGGCGGCTGCTTTGGTAAGTGCGCAGCTTGTCCTGGTATCCCTCTTACCTTGATAGGGTTGTGTCTCTTGCTTCGTCTGTTGTGTCCTTGTCATCTTGCAGTGCTTCTTCTGCTTCCTCTTCTTCATACCCCGAGATTTGGGGTGCCCCGAATTTGAGGTCATGTGGTAGTACTGCCTCCGCCCCGTACACCATGAAGAAAGGCGTGTACTGGGTTGCGGTATTTGGGGTAGTGCGCAGGCTCCATAGTACTGCAGGGAGTTCTTCTATCCAGTTCCCTGCGGCCTGTTCGAGTGGTGCAAGGAGCCGATTTTTGATTCCTCCACATACTAGGCCATTTCCTTTTTCCACCTGGCCGTTAGACTGCGGGTGCGCGACTGTTGCGTGGTTGATTTTAATGCCCAGTTCTTCGCAGAAGTTCTGGAATTCTGCCGCTGTAAAGTTTGTACCATTGTCCGTGATGATGTTGTGTGGTACCCCGAACCTGAAGATGGTTGATTTGATAAAATTCACTGCCGTGAGGGCTGTGGAGCTGGTGATGGGCACTGCTTCGATCCACTTGGTGAACTTGTCGACTGCTACTAGCAGGTGTGTTCTTCCTCCCTTTGATGATTTCTTGAGCGGGCCCACCATGTCGAGTCCCCAGGTGGAGAACGGCCATGATAGTGGTATGGCCTTGAGTTCTGAGGCTGGAGCGTGCGGTCTGCTGGCGAATTTTTGACAGGCGATGCAGCGCCGCACGATGTCTTCTGCGTTTTTCATGGCAGTGGGCCAATAAAACCCTGCTCGGAATGCTTTGGACATGAGCACTCGACTGCTCGCGTGGTGCCCGCAGGTACCCTCGTGGATTTCGAGCAGTAGGGCTTTGCCGTCTTCTTTGTCTATGCACTTTTGGAGTATCTGGGTGATACTACGCTTGTATAGCTGTCTGTTGATCACTGTGAATGCCTTGGATCGACGACTGATGCGCCTAGCTTCTGTGACGTCTTGCGGTAGCGTGCCTTCGATTAGGAATCGGAGGAATGGTTTCGTCCACGCTGGTCCTTCGAGTGTTGTTGGATCTATAGATTCGACCGCTTGGCTGCTGTTGCCTTCGGATGGACTTGCTGATGCCACCTTTGTTGGCTCAGTGGTGTCGTCATCTACAGCTGCCTCGGGTGCTGCTGTTTTTACTTTGATGGATCTCTGGCTAATGCTTTCGAGGAATACGCCGGGTGGTACTGGTCCTCGAGTCGAGCCGATGTTTGCGAGTTCGTCGGCTTCTGTATTGTTTGTTCTGGAGATATAATTGAGCTCGCAACCGTCGAAACTTCCTTCGAGCGTGTTGTAGAGCTTCTGATAGGCCGCCATGTTGTCGGCTAATGCATCGCAGTCTTTCATCGCCTGCTGGACGACGAGGTGTGAGTTTCCGTAGATTACGAGGCGAGTGGCACCGCATGTTTTGGCCATGCGCATGCCATGGAGTAGTGCCTCGTATTCGGCTTCGTTGTTGGAGGCGTGGCTGAAGTTGATCTGGAGGACGTATTTGAGCTTTGTTCCTTTGGGGGAGACCAGAACGACTCCTGCTCCGGCTCCTTGCTGTATTTTAGAGCCGTCGAAGACCATTTTCCATGAGTTGGACAAGTCTGGTGGCCCTGGTGTTTGAACCTCCGTCCACTCGACCAGAAAATCTGGGAGTACTTGGGCCTTGATTAATGTTGGGTGCTTGAATTGCAGGTCTCGCGGGCTGAGCTCGATGTTCCACTCGGCGACTCGCCCAGTCGCTCCGGGGTTGTTGAGGATGTCCGCGAGTGGTCCGCTGCTCACGATTGTGATAGGATGTTCGTCGAAGTAGTGCGACACCTTTCTTGAGGTCATGATGATGGCCAGTAGTAGCTTCTGGTAGTGCGGGTACCGCTGCTAGGATTTTTTCAAGAGCATGCTGAGGTAGTAGATCGGTCTTTGTATGCTCTGGACCTTGCCTTCTTCTGTGCACTCGACGACGAGTGTTGTGCTTACCACGCTGTTGCGTGCTGCCACATAGAGGTATAGCTTTTCTCGTTCTTCGGGCACCGCCAAGATTGGTGGTGTAGAGAGTGTCTTCTTCAGGTCCGCAAATGCTTTGCGGGCTTCTTCGGTCCACTCAAATTTTTCTCCTTTTCTGAGCCGCTGGTAAAATGGTAGTGTGCGCTCTCCCAATCTACTAATGAAGCGACTCAGGGCTGCGAGTCTTCCGGTGAGATGCTGCACACCTTTGATGTCGGTTGGCTCCTGCATCCTTGCGATTGCTTGAACTTTCTCGGGGTTCGCTTCGATTCCTCGGGCGGAGACCATGTACCCGAGCAACTTCCCGGCCGAGAAGCCAAATGCGCACTTCTTCGGGTTGAGCTTGATTCTGTACTTGTTGAGTGCTGCGAAGGTCTCGCGTAGGTCGTCGAGTAGCGTGTTTGCGCTGTAAGTTTTAATGACGATGTCATCCACGTAGACTTGTACGTTCCTGCCGATTTGCTCCTTCAGGCAGGCTTGCATCATCCGCTGGTATGTGGCGCCGGCGTTTTTGAGTCCAAAGGGCATTGTCCTGTAGCAAAATACGCCGTAGGGAGTGATGAATGATGTGTGTTCTTCATCTTCTTCCTTCATCCTGATCTGATTGTATCGTGAGTAGGCGTCGAGGAACGATAACAGGTCGCATCCTGCTGTCGAGTCGATTATCTGATTGATTCTTGGCAGGGGAAAATGATCTTTTGGGCAGTGTTTGTTGACTGGCCCGTAGTCGACGCACATCCGCAGCACGTCTGTGTCTTTCTTGGGGACCAGTACTGGGTTAGCAATCCAGGTGGCTTTCTTCGTCTCTCGGATGAATTGAGCGTCGAGTAGTCGGTTGACCTCCTCCCCGATTGCTCTGCGCTTGGGTTCTGAGAATCTTCGCAGTGCCTGCTTCACTGGCTTGGTGTTTGGCTTGATGCGCAGCGCGTGTTCTGCGAACTCGCGCGGTATTCCTGGCATGTCGGCTGGGCACCAGGCAAAGATTTCCCATTCTTCACGGAGGAAAGCGATGAGGGCAGTCGCTTGTTCTTCCGGGAGGTGGTCGTAGACGCGGACTGTTTTTTCTGGGTCTGTTGGGTGCACTTGGTGGGTGACCGTGTCGCTGTCGATGCTGAAGTCCCGCCCATACTCTTTTGAGTCGCTTTTACTTGCTAGCGGAAAGATACTTTTGTCTATCGTCATGGCTATTTCTGTGAGTTCTTGCTCGGCTCCAAAGTTGTCAGAAATTTTGGGACAATCGCGATCACATTGGTCTGATTTGGTAAAGCTCCCGTTGACTGTAATGACGCCCGTGGATCCTGGCATCTTGAGTTTGAGGTAGGCGTAGTGCGGAACCGCCATGAATTGCGCGAATGTTGGACGTCCCAGTATGGCGTGGTACTGCGACAGCCAATCCAGTACTTCGAACTCGAGGGTGTGTCTTGTGAAATTGCGTCTGCTGCCAAAGACAACTTCGAGCTCGATTATTCCAAGGGAAGTAGCGGCTTCTCCTGGGACTACTCCATGCAACACAGTGCTTGATTTCTTCCATACTGATCGGGGGCTTAGCATCTTGTGCAGGGTGCTGACGAAGATTATGTTCATGCTGCTGCCCCCGTCCATGAAGATTATGTCCATGTCGTACCCTCCAATTTGAGTGTCGAGTACCAGGGGCGCGTGCCCTGGCCTTGGGACTGTAGGTGGGTGATCGCTCTGGGAGAACGTGATACTAGTTTCTGCGTCGTGTAGCTGGTCGACTTCGACTGTGTTTAGGTTCTCGGCTGCTCTGGCTTGCAGGGTGTAGGCGTCCTGTTGAGCTTGTGATACCCTGCCTTCTTGGATCGTGTGCACCTGTCCTTGAAGCGGGTTGTAGCATCTTTCGGGACTTGGAGTAGGAGACTGCTCGGTTCGTCGGGTGCACTTGGTTCTCGTTGTTTTTCCTCCTTGAGGCTATCGGCGAGTTCGTTGAACAGGCGGAAGTCTCCCATAGTGTGACCCGATTTGATGTATCCCCAGTCATCTTCGAAGCAGTCGATCGTACAGGGTCCTTCTAGCTGCTTCCTGGCCGTGAGTTTGCTGGATCCGGCGTGCAGTCTCCACCTTGATATTCGGAAGATCTGCGCGTGATCCGCCGGGTGCTCGTGGACTCACGGGTCGATTTCGATTCCCTCGCTCAGATTCTGGTTCTTTATAAGGTTGGAAAATTCGTCTGGTCTTCGATCTGGGGCGTAGTATTCGCCAGTCTTAGTCTCAGAGTCGCTGTCCTGGCGGGTGACAACTGTCCGCACGGCGGCGGGTCGTCGAGTGGTCGGCGAGCGTGTAGCTGTATAGTGCGACTCGTCGAGTGGGGTCTCTTCGTAGAATCCTCGCGCCTGTCTTCTAGGTCGTCGATTTATTCTTTGTTGGCGATGATCTTGACGATCGCTGAACTCGAGCTCGGAGTCGGTGTCTTGTTGTGCGGCGGGTGCCTGGGTGGTGGTGGGTCATCGAGTGGTCGGCAGGTCCTCTGCTTCGTGCTGTAGTTCGTCAATCGGGATCTCTGCGTAGAACCCTCGCGCCTTTCTTTCGAGTCGTCGATTTTTCCTTCGCTGGCGGTGGACTCGGTTGCGGGCATAGTATTGGTCTTGGCACAGCTGTAGGCCGAGCGATCTCGATGGGGCGGCAGAGATTTTTGTCGTGATCTTGAATTCTTTGGGTGGATTCGATCTGGTTCTTGCTCTTGAGTTGTGGCTTGCTGAAGACGGAACCGCCGAGATCGTAATTCCATCCTGTGTAGTTCCCACAGACGGCGCCAATTGACGGGGATCAACCCCGGCAAATCCCATGGTCAGGGACCCTGGGTTAATGATGAGAGGCACAGGTTGGACGATAGCTCGTCGGCTAACAGGAGGAGATGTTCCTGCTCGATATTATTTCTTGGAGATGCGATTACAGGGAAGGCCAAGGCTAGTGCGCCCAAGGCTAGGGTTACAGATTGTGATTGGATGATCTCGACGTCTCCCCTCCTAGCCCTTATATACTAGGCTAGGTGTCGAGGGGCCCGTCTTGGATTACAGATGAAGTTTCCTAACCCTAAGCTTGTACCGCAGGGCAGGTTTGCACATTCCTTACTAGTCGCGGACTCCCAGGTCGGTGCCACTAGTGGGCCAAGGCTGGGCCCAAGAGGTATCCTTGCGGGCCTTCTGCCTTCGGGTACACAGGGTAGGCCTATCCGTAGGAGTCGTGGGGTCACACCCTCGTCAGTCTTGAGTTCCTACGAGATTTTGATGTTCCCAAACTATCTCTTTTTGTATCCTTGTGGATTTTTCCTGGCATTCCTCCAGTTCTTGGTCAGAGGCGGTTTGTTTTCAGCTCGGTCGCTGCTACACGTTGGTGTTTTGTGTGGCTGGGTCGTCAGACGGATTCTGGACGTCATCGGTTTTGTATTTTTCATAAGCCGGGCTCCTATCTTCTGAAGAGTGCCGCCGTCTATGGGTGTCTGTTGAGTGGATGGCTCCTTCCTGGGGGGATTCAAGGTAGGGAGAATCTAGATTGTATTCCTCTGGGTCAGATCTGAATCCATCTTTTTTAACGAATCGAATCGACCTGGTGTCGTCATACTGATCTTCTTTTTGGTATGAGTCGGCATCAGAAGGGTTTTCTGTGTCGCCCTGGGTAGGGATCTCAACGGCATGTTCCGGCTCTGGGGACCCGCCGATAAATCCTACGAAGGCATGGCGAAGATTGGTGTCTGGCCGGCTCATACCTTGCGAGTTGCTTATTTGCTGATAGGTGACTCCTGCGTTTTTTAGGCCGTAGGGCATGGCGGAATGCTGGCTCGAGGTCTCCATGAAAACTTTAGGATCTGACTCAGTATCTAATCTGTCCGTTTGGCCAATGAAGATGTGAATAGAAATGATCGGGATCCGATATCTGGATTCGACGGAATCAACTTCAAGACCCCAAGTTGAGTCGTCGATATAGATCTTTCCGCGCCAGTTTCTGGTGATTTGTCCAGCAACGAATCCCTTCATGCCTTGCAGAGCTCCCTCCAGAATCTCAACACCTGCATGCGCAGGCCCCACGGTGGCGCCAACTGTCGTGGGAAAGTCACGGCAGATGTTCGAAGAGTCGAACATGACATGGGACCTTTTCTCCGAGGTGGATACGAAGAGAGAGTCGACATGGACAAGAGACTCAGTGATTTACCCAGGTTTCAGGCCCTCTTTGTCTCAAGGTAAAAGCCTACTCCTTATTCTTATTATTGCGGGTTCCGACTCTCCTAATAGAAGAGTCAGTAAATCGAATACAAGAGAGTCGGTTCGTAACCTTAGTGAAAGGACGTGGATGTCGCCTAGAGGGGGGGGTGAATAGGCGCTTAAAATAATTACGGTTTCGGCTTGAACAAATGCGGAATAAAACTTAACGTTTAATTTGCCAAGAAAGAAACCTAAATAAGCTAGGCTCAACTATGTGCACCAACAACTTATACTAAGCAAGATAAACAACTATGTGATAGCAAGATATATAACAAGAGCACTAGGGCTATCACAAAGTAGGTGCACAAGTAAATAGGTTGACTAGAAGAACAACCTATGGGACAAGCAATGTACAATAATATGAGCAAGCACAAGATAAACAATGTAATAAGCTTGCTCAAAGTAAAGATAGAGATAACCGCAAGTCGAGCCGATGGAGACAAGGATTTGTTACCGAAGTTCATTCTCTTGCGAGAAGTACGTCTCCGTTTGGAGAGGGTGAGGAGCACAATGCTCACACGAAGCCAACGCGGGCCACCCTATTTCTCCTCACGCTCTTACCAATGCAAGATGCCGTGATTCCACTATTAGGACACTTGAGGGCGGTCACCGAACCCGTACAAATGGCAACCCTTGGAGGCGGTCACCGAACCCGTACAAATGCTCGGGGCAATCTCCACAACCGAATTGGAGGCTCCCGTAGCATCCCGAAGCTTTCCACCACAATGATTGAGCTCCGCACATACAAGCCTCTAGGTGCCAACGCACCTACGAGGTACAAGCTCTAGAGTGCCAATGCACTCGAGAGTAGCTATCTTCTCAACTTCACTCACTACAAAGAATCCTCGGAGAGAACTCAAACCGATGCACCAAATGCAATGGCAAGAGCACACGAAGTGCTCAAGTCCCCAACTCTCAAATCCCACCAAAGCAACAAAAGCTATGAAGGAATATGAGAGGAAGAACAAGGAGAACACCAAGAACTCCAAGATCTAGATCCACAAGGTTCCCCTCACTTAGAGGAGAGATGGCTTGGTGGAGAATGTGGATCTAGACCTCCTCTCTCTTTTCCCTCAAAAAGGAGCAAGAATCATAGGAGGGGAAGAGAGTAAGCAAGCTCAAAGAGGTCAAAAATGGGGGGAAGAACTTGCACAAAACCGGTGGACACAAAGGAGGAAGAAGACCCCCTTTTATAGTCTCCCACGAATCCAGCCGTTGGAATCCATTGCCAGTCCACCAACCACGGTATTACCGCTCGGAGAGCGGTACTACCGTGGTGCGGTAGTAACGCACTGGGAGCGGTACTACCGCCCCCATGGTACTACCAAAGCCCAGTTCCGTGCCCACTACCGCAGTGTCTAGTGGACTTACGGTAGTTAGTGCGGTACTTGCCCGCGGTACTGCCGTGGCACGGTACTACCGGACTGGGAGCGGTACTACCGCCCCACTGTACTACCGGGGGCCAGTACCGTGCCCACTACCGCAAAGTCCAGTGGACTTACGGTAGTGAGTGTGGTACTCGCCCACGGTACTACCGCACTGGGAGCGGTACTACCGCCCCACGGTACTACCGGGGGCCGGTACCATGCCCACTATCGCAAAGTCCAGTGGACTTACGGTAGTGAGTGCGGTACTCGCCCACGGTACTACCGCCCTGGCAGAACTAGGGAGCCTAGGCCACACAACAGATGAACTCCAAATGAAACAGGCAAACCCTGAACTGCCACAACTTCTGCAAATGAACTCCGATTAAGGAAAACTCAAGCTTGATGGAAAGTTAACGAACAGAGCTGACTAATCACGACTGGAAATATTTCAAAGTGGAAAGGGAGAAATGCCAAACACATAGAGGTGTGAAACCTCTAACCAAGAATAACCGGAAAATCTCCCGCATCGAAAATCATAAGAGAAGATGCATATGAAATACGTTTTCGATGAACAAGAGCTTGTCATGAAGAAGACCTCAAGCTCCAAAACTCACAAAGAGAAAATCCAACGAAGAACCAATAAAGATGATGCCAAGGATGCAAGGGTTTGAGCTCTCCACGAACGACTCGGCCTAGCCTATAACACGGTCTCCTAAATACCGCCAAGAGACTGGTAAACTAGACACCTAACTAGTCAAACCTTTGTCTTGCGCATAATCCAATTGAGCTTGACGATGAAGATCATGCCCGCCTCAAGTTGGAACATCTTCCTTGATTCCGCCGGCTCGATGAAGACTTGTAGATAGCTCCCCCATACTCCATTATGGGTGAGCCTCTTTTAGGCACATCTTCACCCGAGCATTATCACCAAATGGTCGGCAAGCTCCAAGCATACGATATCTTCGTGATGCTCCTCTTGACCTTGCACACATCACCTTGACCAATCTTTGGATAGCTCCATGAAGAACACCTTGGTCAACACGAAATCTTCATCCTACAACCTTGAAGCCACCATATGATCTTCAAGCGTTGCCTATGGACAAACCTTAAAGTATAACTCAAGGAAACCATTAGTCCATAAAGATTGTCATCAATTACCAAAACCAAACATAAGGGGACATGCCCTTTCACTTAGTCTCGAGGAGATCTAGGTTACACCGAAAAGTGTCTAGTCCTATCTTGGATTGAGATTGTTCTGACTCTAGATCCCGTGGACCTCGACTTATAAAGACGTCGGGTCCCGGGGATCCGCGAGTCTGACTCCGACACGATGTGGAGCCCTATTATACTTTACAAATATGCTACGTGCTATACAAGGTAAGTCGAATTCCTTCTACGGCTTCGATTCTTCATGCTTGGCACGGCCAGCTCGTGGTCGGGTCTTCTTTTGTTGACCTTCCTTCAGTAAGTCGGCCCATAGATCCTAATGATGGGTTATGGACTTTGTCCATCCCCCCGACGTGCTTTGGTGGAGAACTCCCAACCAGGTGCAAACTCCAAACAAGGGGAGTCCGCTCGAGGTAGGAGAGAGAGAGAGATTAAACTCAATGTTGTAATGAAAAGGGGGGTCTACCCCTCCTTATATAGGCCAAGGGGGGTGTGATCCTCCTCCCCTCCCTCATGTGGGACTAAACCCCCAAGGGGAGGGAGTGCGCCGGTCAAGGGGGGATGGGCCCCACCCTTGGCGCCAAGCCGAAGGAGGAAACCCCCTCCTCCCCTAATGGGCCCCATATGGCCCATTAGCCATTTTTCCATTATTTTAATTAATTTGAATATATTTTAATATTTAATTCAGATAATTAAATAATAAAACATTATTAAATATAATTAAACTTTATTTTGAACCTTTGAAAATATACAGAACATCTTCCGGTAATTCCCGGAACAATTCCAGTGCTCTCTCCTATTTCATCGATGATCCCGAATCAATCCTAATGCATCGATTACCCCTTAAGTGTGACACCCTACGGTCCGGGAAACAACTGACATGATCAAGAATTTTTTTTCGATCAATTTCTAATCAATTGGACCTGGTTACAATCCTTGATAGTCCCTGCGCTTCCATCGAATGAACTTCAATCGCTTTAGGAAACCGTTAACGATAAGACATAATCCCTTTGTCCTGCGGTACTTTGTTTGTCCGAGGTTTGATCGTCGGTATCCTTATGACCTCGTTCTCAACAAACAAATTTACTCGTCCGTGCCTATTACATATCTTGTGACCTAGTCACGTGCTTGCAAGTTGTTGATGCAATATCACCGAGTGGGCCCAGAGTACCTGTCCGTCACATGGACTGACAAATCCCGCTTTGAGCTATTTGCATAGTCATCAACATATCTTTTTTGGAATGCCCAACTTACACATTTATGGCCAGCATATTTCAGTCAGGGGGTGGATGAAAATCAAAGCTTCCTAATAGATAGCAATTATGTATGATCATTACGGTGTAAGGAATAAGTCATATGTTACAAAGTCATCGCAATGCTGAACCATGTGACTTGATCACATCGCAATGCTTTAGGTGGGTGTGTGTCCATCACATCATTCTCCTAATGATATTACCTCATTGTCAATAGGCGGTTCGTATCTCATGATTAGGAAACCATGATCATCCATTTCCCAATGAGCTTGTATACCAGAATTATAAACGCATCGCAATGCTAATTATGCCACGAGAAAGTTAGAGGCTCAAAAGTATGGACAATACTCCAAAACAAGTAGACTGTTTATTCATCGACATCTACTCACTAATCATCCACCTAAAGATATCTATCCAGAACATCTCGCTAGTATTAAGTTGCGAGCCCCACCCAAAGTGTAAACCCAAAGCAACAGACAACTTCATTAAAAGAACTTTGCGTAAAGTAAAAAATCCTTGCAACCGCGGTGACAAGCACCGTTGTTTTCCCCCTTGTGGAAACATCACATACCCTAGACTCATATTTCTGTCACTCAAGCTTGTCATCAGGACGCATGAACCCACAATCGAGCATAACGATCCCTCTTGGAGTCACTACCTACTACTTGGCCAAAGTAATAAACAACAACGAAGAACATGCAAGAATTACTCAAGAACAAAATATAAAAGGAAAACCAAATATATAACTCATCACAATCTGAACATAATCTCATAAATCATCGGATCCCAGCAAACACAACATAGCAACAGTAGAAAGATTACATAAGTGCCTTGATCATGTAGGCCAGCTCACAAGGTCTATGAATTGAAGCACAAGATTGAAGAGAAGAAATCACATAGCTACTGGTCATGGACCCATGGTCCAAGGGGGACTACTCAAAGCACATTCGGGAAGCGCTCATGGTGGTGGAAAAGCTCCCAGAGGTTAATCCTCCCTCTGGCAGGTTGCCGGGACGATGTATTCTAGTGATCCCGATCTCCGGATCGCGGTGGCGGAACAAAGGATGAAAATCGCAGTGTAGGGTCTCTTTTCAGGGTTTCTGCATCGAGGAGGTAATATAGGCCGAAGGAGGGTGCCAGGGGAGAGCCCCACCTCTCAGGTAGCCATGGGCGCGACCCCACTCCTGGCCGCGCCAAGTGGCCTCCTGGGACAGGGGTGGCGCCTCTCCGGCTGCCCTTTGGTGTTCTGGAAGCTTCCGTGACGCTGATTTTTTATATATTTTTCTTGGAATTTTTTGGGCACTGTAAATATGGGTAAAAACCTGCAATTCATAGACATCAACAAAAAGAAACTGGCATTGGGTGCACTGAGTTAGTAGGTTAGTCCAAATATGTGTAAAAAGGTATGAAAGTGTAGCAAAACACATAGCAATGTCACTCAAAAGAGCATGGAACAAGAAGAAATTATAGATACGTTTGAGACATATCACTATCCCGCTTCCTCGACCCCAATAAGGTCGCCGACCTCGGCGCCCCGACCAACTCCCCAGCTCCTAAACCTAATGGGGAAAAATCCACCTGCGCCGATCTTTGAGCAATTTGGTCAGGGAGAAAGGAGAAGCGTCAACGGCTCGGCGTGGCTGGTGGCCAACCGCATGCTCACCTGCGCCTCCGCCACTGACGTCGGCTACCCAGCAAGTTCGTCACTGACCCCTTCCTCTAGCTACAGGTACGGCTCATCAACTCCCTGGAATCAAACTCTTCGGTTGTGTGCATGTACGGGCATCTCGTGAAATTCGTGGCGTCAGTCAGGGCTGCACATCCTCGGGCTGCTAAACATGTGAAGTTCAGGTTTACTGGGAGGATTTTGGAGCCAGGGGTGCGACGAGCTCAATCCCGAACTGCCTGTTGCTTCCAAGTATTGTGTTGTTGCATTTTAGTTGGTGTTCAAAGTTGTCCATTTGTTATGGTGCTATGGATGCTATAAGATTGAACATGGTAAGCTTAAGGTTGTTAAGATTTCTGAATTTACTTTTTGTCAGGAGTACAGTTGGGAGTAATTTGAAAACGACAAGAAATCTCTTAACTGCCCACCTTTAAATTCAGTTACTCCTGAATCTGAATATGAACAAGGGAAGAAATCTCTTACTTGCATGACTCTTAATTGCTTAACTGTTAGGAGTAGGATTAGCTACTGTTAGAAGTAGGATTAGATATTGTTAGCAATTACTCTACTCCACCTCAAGTATTCTCATATATGTTTTCTAGAAATCTTGCCTTACGTTTCTCAGGTGTGCTGAACAGATGAGAAATAAAATTTCAGATATTGGCAAATTACATGCGATAGATGTGGGGTTCTACTTGACTCCCTCCGCCCCCTGCCAGCGAGGCAGCAGATGGCGGACGCGGTGTCACGTCATAACAAGGTAGCATATGTTATTTCCCCACCCTAATTTGTGGTCGGAGTCCGGATCCCAACCTACCAATCATTGTCTCCATACCTCATTGACTTCTTTTGTGGTTTCTCTTTCTTATTCCTCTCTTGTTTCGCTTCATAGTTGATCGCTAGCGTCCTTGGTTGTGCTCTTGTCTTTTAGAATTTGGCATGTTGTGCATTTTCTTGAGATGTGGGTATGGGATGGGGATGGCTCTTGTAGCATAAGCTTTGTTTTTACTCGCATATGATGTCAGTACATTTACTTGAACACATTTGAAGTCAAAGTGGTATCTTATTGTTTTCAAGTATATTCTATGACTATTTTACTATACATGTGAATTTTCATGTGCGGCGAGGAAAGAAACTTGAACTGCGTGAGGCGATTGCATGATAGGGGTAGCACGTGTTAAGGCAATGTTTTTAAGATACTAGAAGTATACCTCGCGCGTTGCTGCGGGAATTGCTATGAAAATTATATGCAGAAATTAAAAGTATAAAAGCATGATACATTAAGTTGTCTAAGTAAAGATTCAACAAAAACATGTGTGTTATTAGGGTGAACAATAAAATGATTAAAATATGGTGGATATTGAGATTTCATATAGAGATTAATAAATATATTAGTTGAGATGAGATGGACAATTGATTGTCTAAGAAATGGATGATGTGGATAGCTGATACGTCCAAAACGTATCTATAATTTCTGATTGCTCCATGCATGTTTTGTGTGATATTGCTATGATCTAGATACACTTTCATACACTTTTGATCATATTTGGACTAACCTATTAACTCAGTGCACCACAGTGCCAGTTCCTGTTTTCTGCTGTTTTTCTATTTCAGTTTTCCCCCATATAAAAAGTGCTCCAAAAATTCGGGAAAAATCAGATAAAAAATCACCAGACGAAGGGGGGCAGCCAGAAGGACCTGAGTGGGGCCAAAGGGCCACCACCAGGGGCCCAGGCGCCCTGGTGGCGCACCCTAGGGGCTGGCCGCGCCAGGGGGGCGCATGGACCCCTGGTGGCCCCCCTGGCTGCCCCCCTTCGCCTATATATTCTCCGTGACGAGAAACCCTCGAGAGAAGAACCCTTTTTCGCGATCTCGTCTCTGTTCCGCCGCCGCCGCGCTTCCGAGATCGGGAGCACCAGCAGACCTCTTCCCGGCCCCCTGCCGGAGGGAGGGCCGACCTCCAGGAGTCTCCTCTCCACCATGGATGCTTCCCGGATGCGTCGTGAGTAGTTTCCTTTGGACCATGGGTCCGTGATCAGTAGGTATGTGATGTTATCCTCCCCTCTTTGTTCTTCATGGTTTAGACCTCGTGAGCTGCCCTACATGATCGAGGCACTTTGTTAATCTTTCTGCTGTTGCTATGCTGAGTTTGATGGGATCTGATGGATTATTGGATTATGTTCAGATTGTGATTGAGTAATATATTTGGTTCTTATCTCTTATATTTTTGTTCTTAAGTAATTCTTGCATGTTCTCCGTTGCTGTTTATTGCTTTGGCCAAGTAGTAGGTAGTAAACCCAAGAGGGAACGTTATGCTCGATTGTGGGTTTATGCCCCCTGATGACACGCTTGAGTGACAGAAACATGAGTCTAGGGGATGTGCTGTTGCCACAAGGGGGAAAACAACGGTGCTTGTAACCGCGGTTACAAGGATTGTTTAATTTACGCAAAGTGCTTTTTAATGCAGTTGTCTGTTGCTTTGGGTTTACACTTTGGGTTGGGCTCGCAACTTAATACCAACGAGATGTTCTGGATAGATATCTGAAGGTGGATGATTAGTAGTAGATGCAGTTGGATTTCGGTCTACTTATTTTGGCGTTCTGCCCATGCTTTTGAGCCTCTTCCTTTCTTTTGTAGCATAGTTAGCATTGCGGTGCATTCATAATCCTGTCAATTGCCCTTCTGTAATTTGTTCACCTCGCATAGCAGTTTTATCGTCTTTTGGGAGAGAGACATCACTAGTGAACATCACGTATCCCGGTCTATATCCTCATCACTGTTTCCACACTCATTTAATTTTCTGCTTTTACTTTCAGTTGCTATCATTCTCCCTTGTGTTTGATACTTTTTGAACAACAAGACCGGAGAGATTGACAACCTCTCTGAACTTCGTTGGGAACAAAGTTATTTGTGCCGGTGTGCAGGTCCGCGTTAGTTGCGCCGCTGACACCTACTTAGTATCTCCGGAGTCCTACTGGAGACAAACCTTGGTATATTTACTGAGGGAAATTTGCTGTTGTGCTACATCACACCTTCCACTTGGGGTTTACCAACGAAGGGCGAGAAATCACTATCATCACCTCGCACATCAAGCAAGACTTCTGGCGCCGTTGCCGAGGACTCCGAGTGCTAAGATAGGGGAGTTGCACACTACCCTTTACCTTTGTTTTTTAGTCTTGTTAGTTTACCTTTCAGTTTTTATCTTTGTGTCCTATATCAAAAATAAATAAATAAAACTCTGCCACACTTGCTGCTGCTATGGGTTCCACTGAAAACACCAAGTTGTGTGACTTCACTAGTCAGAACAACAAAGACTTTATCTGCACCCCCATTGCCACACCTGCCACTTCAGCTACCTCTTATGAAATTAAACCTGCCTTGCTAAACCTATGAGAGATCAATTCTCTGGTGCTGGAGATGATGCTCCTTTACACTTGAACAATTTTGTTGAATTATGTGATATGCAAAAGTATAAAGAAGTAGAAGGTGATATTGTTAAGCTCAAGTTCTTTCCTTTCCCTTTAAGGGGAGAAGCTAAAATCTGGTTTCAATCTTTGCCTAGGAATAGCATAGATTCTTGGGATAAGTGCAAAGATGCTTTTATAGGGAAGTACTACCCACCTGCTAAAATTATCCAATTAAGGAGTAACATTATGAATTTTAAGCAATTGGATAATGAACACGTTGCCCAAGCTTGGGAACGAATGAAATCTCTTGTTAAGAAATGCCCTACACATGGTTTGACTACCTGGATGGTTATCCAGACTTTTTATGCAGGCTTGAACTTTACCTCGCGGAACCTGTTAGATTCGGCCGCGGGAGGAACCTTTATGTCAAATACACTTGGTGCTGCCACGAAGCTTCTCGATGAGATGATGACCAATTATTCCCAATGGCACACTGAACGCGCTCCAACAGGTAGGAAGGTAAACTCTGTCGAGGAAATTACCTCCCTCAATGAAAAAGTTGACTTAATTATGTCTCTACTTACCAAGCACCCCTCTATTTATCCTCGTGATGTCCCTTTAAATTCTTTGGTTGCCCAAGAACAAGTAGATGTGAACTTTATTGCTAGAAACAACTTCAACAACAATGCTTATAGGGGTAATTTTGCTAGCAATCCTAGACCGTTTCCATCCAACTATGGGAACAACAACACCTACCCTAGCAACAAGAACCCCTCTTCTGAATTGGAAAACATGCCTAGAGATTTTATCACTACACAAAAAACCTTCAATAAAAATGTAGAGGAGATATTAGCTAAATTAGATAATCTCTCTTTGAAGGTAGAAAGCTTAGCCCTTGATATTGAGATGCTTAAAATTAGAACCTCTCCCCTTGAGGAGAATAAGGCCAATCCTATTAATGCTATCCAATTGCAAATTAATGAAAATATTAGGATGATGGCTAAACTTAAAAAAAGGTGGGCTAGAGAAAAAGAGGAAGAGGATAGAATTAAGAGCCTTCCTACACACCACACAGTTGCCACTATCCAAATTGTTGAGGACACCCAAACTATTAGCACCCAATGCACTCCTAGTCCCGTTGGATCTATTAATGGTGATGCTAATACCTCAACCGAAGATGAAGAAACTCCTATGAACATAGAGGGTTTCAAACAAGTGAGTCTAGACGACACTACTACCACCTTTGATAGTAGTGATATTGATTTTGATAGTTGCACCCTCTCAAAAGTTATTAGCTTCCTACACAAAATGTCTAGAGACCCCCACAGTAGCACACTTAATCTTTCCTTCACGGAGCATATCACAAATGCTTTCATCAAAGCTAGGGAGGATAAGCTTAGAGTAGAAGCCTCCATACCTAGGAAGCTAGATGATGGTTGGGACCCTATGATCAAAATTAAATTAAATAACTTCTCTTGCTATGCTTTATGTGATGTTGGAGCTAGTACCTCTGTTATGCCCAAAAGAATATATGATACATTTGAATTGAAGCCCTTTGAGCCTTGTTCTTTTGGTGTTCATCTTGTTGATTCTTCCGTAAAGAAACCTTTGGGGAAGATCGACGATGTTCTTATCATTGTCAATGACAACTATGTTCCCGTTGATTTTATTGTTATGGATATAGAATGTGAACCTTTGTGTCCAATTATTTTGGGACGTCCTTTCTTCGCACCGTTGGTGCGGTTATTGACATGAAAGAGGGGAATATAAAATTCCAATTCCCTCTCAAGAAAGGGATGAAACACTTCCCTAGAAAGAAAATCAAGTTACCTTTTGAGTCCGTTACACGGGCTAGTTATTCTCTTTCTCTTGATAAAACTTGATTCTTCTTTTGCATCATGCCTAGCTTAAAGGCATAAAAGAAAGCGCTTTTGGGACGCAGCCCACAACGAATTAGGTTTATTTTTGCTTTTGTTGTGTCTTGATGTTTGTTACTACTGTAGCAACATCATTGTATCTTTATTTTTCAGCTTTGTGCCAAGTTATAGCCTCTTATGATAAGGGAAGCAAAAGTTGTGACATGCTATCCAGAAAACAGATTCTGTCCTTGGAAAGAAAAATTCGAATAAAATCACCAGGTCATCTTTTTTATCTGAATTTTTTTGAAAGCATGCTCTATACAATTGTGAAACTTTCTTATGTTCTGAGTTTTTTGATTTGAGTTGCAGAAGTGCCCCGAAAAAATTCTCTACTACCTGCTGTTCTGTTTTTCGCAGATTCTGCCACGTTTTGCCTCTCTTCACTTTTGCAAACCTTAAGCTTGCTTTTTCTTTGCAAAATATTTTTGGCACTCTTGAGAAACAGTAGCTCTTCAAGAATATCTTTATATCCAGTGGGGAAAATTTATTTTATTAAGGGTACTAACCTCTCTAATCAGCTTATGATGAGTTATGTATGAAGGGAGTTTTCAAGTGTGCGATGGAAGATGATGAAAGCAGATCCAGGAGTGTCAAGCGCTCAAGCTTGGGATGCCCCCATGCATCCCCAATAAATATTCAAGGAGACTCAAGCGTCTAAGCTTGGGGATGCCCCTGTGCATCCCCATCTCCATCAACAATCATCAGTTCGTCCTTCGTCTCACTATATTTTTATCACTTCATGCGTTATGTGCTATGCTTGGAGCGTCTCGCTCTTAGGTTTTATTTTTAGTTTTCTTTAGTTTTGCTTGCTGGTCATAACAAGTTAGACCCCATCTTACTTTGTGTGGGAGAGAAACACGCTCCACTCCAATCTAGAACACATGATAGGATTTTTCCTGCTTATCTTTTTGTTGTTGTGTGTTCTTTATCTTTTCGTAGCTTCTGCCATGTTTAGTTTTAGTCTTAGTTTGTCTTTAGCAAGAGCCTTGGCCTTTTTTTAGTTTGTTGCTGGAAATATTTTTAGTTTTCATGTTTATCTTGTTAAAGAGAGTTGGTTGTTGCACTGAGTTGTGTTTTGTCTTGGAAGTAGGTAATTAAGGTTGTTATTTAATTCTAGTAGTAACTTGCAATAGTTTTGAGGTATTGATGTGAGTAATGTCTGAACTTTTGGTGTCAAGAGCTTTAGCCTATTAGTGATAGGTGTCGTATTTTGGGCAATCCGTGTGTATTTTCAAAACCTACAAAAACTAGTTGAGAACTCTAACTACTAGATGGATCACTAATCTTTGGAGGGATCGAATATTAGAGTACACTCACGTACCATGAGTCGAGGATGCGCAAGGATAACCAAACCCCCATACACTCCTCCTCGGGGTACTTGTCTCTTTGTGAACCTCCTTATTAGATTGAGAGTTACCGATAATAAGTGCATGAGTTCTCCGGACTAATGTAAGTATTGAAAGTTGACACTTCCACCTTCCCATATTTTGCTAGCCTCTCCCGTGCCGTGCATTGCCTTCTTCTCACTCCGAGAGTTGGTGTCCACCTTCGCCGGTACATCCAAACCCTTGGCATGATACGCTCTTTCATCATAAGCCTCCTTATATCTTTCCTCAAAACAGCCACCATACCTACCTATCAAGGCATGTCCATAGCCTTTCCGAGATATATTGCCATGCAACTTCCACCTCTTCATGACTTGATCTTCATGTCATACATGCTTTTGCTTGATCGATGAGCCGCATGCTAGTGGGGCCTTTCCCTAATCATTGCTACATGACGCGCTAGTATCATTGCATATTCTGCTACACTGGCAGACGCATACATTGCATACATCATGATAGTTACATCTTCTTTATGATTTTGAGTACCTTGTAAAGTGTGAAAGATCTCCTTTACCTTCTTCTAAAATAGAGTGTTGCCCTTAAGTGAGGAAAAGATCCCAAAGTGGACACAATAAAAGATCCCAAAGAGGACAAATGAGAGTTAAATAGAAAGATCCATTGAGGCCACACACAAAATACAAAAAAATAGAAAAAAGAAATAAAAAGAGAGAAAGGGGCAACACTACTATCCTTTTGAGAGATCCACACTAGTACTCCCTTTATATCCTTATACTCCATAGAGATGATCATTATGCATATAGCTATGTGGGGACCTTCACACTATAGAACTTGGCTTGCATATTCCAAGGATGAGCCTCCTCAAACGAGCTCTAGGACTTCATGAGCGAGAAAGTTAGATGCACCCCCACTAGTTCCATTGGAGAGCTTCTTAGCTCGTATGTGCATCCGTTGCATGGCAATCCCTACTCCTCACATCGTATCTATCATTTGACATCTCTTTCCTATGATTGTCCTCATTGATGTGAGCCTTTCTCATTCTTTTTTGTCTTCCTCCTCCTCCGTACTTCTCTCTTTGCCATCCTAAGTGTCAACTCTCGTGCTTACGCTCATCCATTGCATGAGTGCTCAAAATATTGAAGAAGGAGTGGATCAAATTGACTTGTACCTGGCTAGTGGTTTGCGGACGAGTCAAGATAAGATTCCAGAAAAAGACCAAGTGTGAAACTTTAGTAGATTGAGTTCTCAACAAATAAATATTTTTCTCGTATTCCCTATCCCCCTTCTTGCACGCAAACACCATTTGTAGACATTCGAGTCACGGACAGCGAGAGCTCTTGCACCTAATGTTCTTTTGTTACTTGTTTCAATGCTAATATAGACTCTTGCATGTTATGACTTGAATTGAATCTCTAACCTTGATTGCTTTACTTTTCAAAGTTCTTATATGGTTGCTAGCATGTCACCACAGAAATTATGCTGTTATCATTTACCTACTCGAGGACGAGCAGGAATTAAGCTTGGGGATGTTGATACGTCCAAAACGTATCTATAATTTCTTCTTGCTCCATGCATGTTTTGTGTGATATTTCTATGATCTAGATACACTTTCATACACTTTTGATCATATTTGGACTAACCTATTAACTCAATGCACCACAGTGCCCGTTCCTGTTTTCTGCTGTTTTTCTATTTCAGTTTTCCCCCATATAAAAAGTGCTCCAAAAATTCGGGAAAAATCAGATAAAAAATCAGTGCAGAAGAACCTTCCGGAAGGACCTGAGTGGAGCCAGAGGGCCACCACCAGGGGCCCAGGCGCCCTGGTGGCGCACCCCAGGGGCTGGCCGCGCCAGGGGGGCGCCTGGACCCCTGGTGGCCCCCTGGCTGCCCCCCTTCTCCTATATATTCTCCGTGATGAGAAACCCTCGAGAGAAGAACCCTTTTTCGCGATCTCACCTCTGTTCCGCCGCCGCCGCGCTTCCGAGATCGGGAGCACCAGCAGACCTCTTCGCGGCACCCTGCCGGAGGGAGGGCCGACCTCCGGGAGTCTCCTCTCCACCATGGATGCTTCCCGGATGCGTCGTGAGTAGTTTCCTTTGGACCATGGGTCCGTGATCAGTAGCTATTTGATGTTCTCCTCCCCTCTTTGTTCTTCATGGTTTAGACCTCGTGAGCTGCCCTACATGATCGAGGCACTTTTTTAATCTTTCTGCTGTTGCTATGCTGAGTTTGATGGGATCTGATGGATTATGAGATTATGTTCAGATTGTGATTGAGTAATATATTTGTTTCTTATCTCTTATATTTTTGTTCTTAAGTAATTCTTGGATGTTCTCCGTTGCTGTTTATTGCTTTGGCCAAGTAGTAGGTAGTAACCCCAAGAGGGAACGTTATGATCGATTATGGGTTCATGCCCCCTGATGACACGCTTGAGTGATAGAAACATGAGTCTAGGGGATGTGTTGTTGCCACAAGGGGGAAAACAACGGTGCTTGTAACCCCGGTTACAATGATTGTTTACTTTACGCAAAGTTCTTTTTAATGCAGTTGTCTGTTGCTTTGGGTTTAAACTTTGGGTGGGGCTCGCAACTTAATACCAGCGAGATGTTCTGGATAGATATCTGAAGGTGGATGATTAGTAGTAGATGCAGTTGGATTTCGGTCTACTTATTTTGGCGTTCTGCCCATGATTTTGAGCCTCTTCCTTTCTTTTGTAGCATAGTTAGCATTGCGGTGCGTTCATAATCCTGTCAATTGCCCTTCTGTAATTTGTTCACCTCGCATAGCAGTTTTATCGTCTTTTGGGAGAGAGACATCACTAGTGAACATCATGTATCCCGGTCTATATCCTCATCACTGTGTCCACACTCATTTACTTTTGTGCTTTTACTTTTAGTTGCTATCATTATCCCTTTTGTTTGATCCTTTGTGAACAACAAGACCGGAGAGATTGACAACCTCTCTGAACTTCGTTGGGAACAAAGTTATTTGTGTCGGTGTGCAGGTCCGCGTCACTTGCGCCGCTGACACCAGATACGTCCCAAACGTATCTATAATTTCTGCTTGCTCCATGCATGTTTTGTGTGACTTTGCCATGTTTTCGTTGAACTTTATTACACTTTTAAACCAATTTGGACTAACCTACTAACTCAGTGCACCCAGTTGCCAGCTTCTCGTTTTCTGCTGTTTTTATTTTTCAGGTTTTCCGGCTGATTAAAGTGCCCAAAAAATTCCGCAAAAATTATATTAAAAATCAGGAGGCAGGAAGCTTCCGGAATAACCAAGGGAGAGAGCCGGGACCACCACCAGCGAGCCGGAAGGGTCCCTGGCTCAGCCCCAACCCTAGGGCGCGCCAGGCACCCTCCTGGCTGCCCTGGGTGGCCCCTCGACGCCCCCCTTCGCCTATATAACCCCCTCGGGGTAGAAACCCCAAAACAAGAACTCTTTTTCGCGGAAACCTCTCTGTTCCGCCGCCAATGCCGTTTTACGATCAGGGCTGCCTGGAGAAGCTGCCCCGGCACCCTGCCGGAAGGAGATCACCCCTCCGGGAGACCATCCATAGCCATGGACGCCTCCCGTATGTACCGTGAGTAGTCTCCCTTGGACCATGGGTCCGTGATCAGTAGCTATGTGATGTCCTCTCCCTCTTTTGTGCTTCCACTTTCGAGACCTCGGTAGCTGCCTCACATGATCGAGGCACCTATATAATTTTCTGTTGTTGCTATGCTGAGTTTGTTGGGATCTGATGGATTATGAGACTATGTTCAGATTGTGATGAGTAATATATTTGGTTTGCCCTTTTTATATTTTGTTCTTGAGTAAATTCTTGCATGTTCTCCGTTGAAGTATTTGCTTTGGCCATGTTATTTGCTTGCAACTCCAAGAGAGAGCGTTATGCTCGATTGTGGGTTCAGCCCCCTGATGTCTAGCTTGAGTGACAGAAACATGAGACTAGGGGATGTGCTGTTGCCACCAGGGGTAAAACAACGGTGATTGTGCCTATTCGTGCAAGAATTGTTTACTTTATGCAAAGTTCTTTTAATGAAGTTGTCTGTTGCTTTGAGTTTACACTTTGGGTGGGATTCGCAACTTAATACCAGCGAGATGTTCAGGATAGATATCTCAAGGTGGATGATTCGTAGTAGATGCAGATGGATTTCGGTCTACTTACCTTGGCGTACTGCCCATTGCTTTTGAGCCCTTCCTTTCTTTGCAGCATAGTTAGCATTGCGGTGCCTTCATAATCCTGTCAATTGCCCAACTGTGATTTGTTTACCTCGCTAGCATTTTTATCGTCTTTTGGGAGAGAGACATCACTAGTGAAAATCACGGGACTCCGGTCCATCTTCATACCATTGTTCACACCCACTATTTACCTTTCTTTTTTTACTTTTACTAGTACCTTTTTATCTCTTGAGTTTGATCCTTTGTAAACGACAAGGCCGGAGGAATTGACAAATCCTCTGAACTCGTTGGGAGCAAAGTTATTTGTTTTGTGCAGGTCCACGACAACTCCACGCATCAGAATAATTTCTAGTGCCGTTGCCACCTATCGTACTTATCGTTGAGTCCTACTGGATACAAACCTTGGTATATTTACTGAGGGAAATTACCGCTACGCTGCATCTCAAGCTTCCACTTGGGGTAACCAACGAGGGGCGAGAAGCCATCAAGCTAATTTCTGGCGCCGTTGCCGGGGACTCAAAGGAAGTACAAATACGCGAGTCCTGATAACCGCCAATTTCTGGCGCCGTTGTCGGACTCCTGTATCAAAAAGAGGGGAGTTACACGCTATATTTTACCTTTGCTTTTTAGTCTTGTTAGTTTACCTTTCAGTTTTTACTTTTGTGTCCCTTATCAAAAATACCAAAAATACCTACTGATGCTATCTTCACCATGGGTTATGAATCACCCAAATATGGTAGGATGGACATGTTTCACGTGGATCGTCTTTGATCAATTTGTTCTCGCGCTAAAAACCCAACCGACTTGGTTGAGGGAAAATCATTGGATGAGCATGCTCATTATACGAGGAACCGCCTATCTCAGAAAGGGAAACACTTATGGGATCAAATACATGTTTCTTATTGCCATGCTAAACTTTTGTGCCACATTTATGATTTTACTTGTTGTTCTAATATAGATCATAAACACCTCCCTTTCCAATGTGAGTTTAATGAAAATGAGATCTTATCTTCTTATGTTAAAGGTGTTTATGATTACTTTGATGTTGAAAAGATTGAAGAGTTTGTTGCTTTTAAAGGTGCCTATGAGATTGCTTCCTTGATTGAAAAGTATCACGATACTATTTTCGAGTCTAAAAACTTTGCAGTTCTTGCTTATTGCTTCGAGAATTATACTTCCAATTCTTATATTGTGGATTTTAAAAATAAAATGTTTGCTGCCCAAGAAGAGGCCAATTATTGCATTGAGGAGGAATCCCATGATTCCGAGGACTCACTTGAAATATCCCTTTCTGAAAATTTTGATACTTGCTTTGTTGATGGCCAAGATGCCACTATGGATGATGCTGACAAAAATGAACTCTCTATAGTTCCTTATGTTAAGCATGAAATTGTTGCTATTGCACCCACACTTGATTGTCCTATTATCCTTTTGAAACCTCCAACTCCGGAGAACTTTGCTCTTATCAAGGCTCAATGTGATGGGTTGCATTTATCTTATAATCCTAAATACCGTGTTGAAAAGTATACACGTGTGCTTGCAGTTCATGAACAACATGATTTATGTGATAGTTATATTCTTGATGTTGTTCATGATACTACTGAAAATTATTTTGAGAGAGGGAAGTTTGTTTGTAGAAAATTACATATTACTAAAACTCCTCTCTTTATGTTGAAAGTTTTGAAGTTGTTATTGTTCCACCTTCCTATGCATGTCACTTTGTGCTTATTTGATTTATTTTATTACAAGATTCCTATGCATAGGAAGTGGGTTAGGCTTAAATGTGTTTCATATTTGCTTCTTGATGCTCTCTTTTGCTTCAAATCCTTATTTTTATGAGAGCAACTTTTATGATCTTCATGCCTAGCTTAAAGGCATAAAAGAAAGCGCTTTCGGGAGGCAGCCCGCAACGAATTTAGGTTTTTATTTTTTCTTTTGTTGTGTCTTGATGATTTTTACTACTGTAGCAACATCATTGTATCTTTATTTTTCAAGCTTTGTGCCAAGTTTAGCCTCAGAGTGCTTGAAAGTTCAAAAGTTGGAGCTTGCTGTCCAGAAACAGATTCTGTCTTCTTGACGGGAAAATTCGCGATAAATCACCAGATCATCTTTTTGATCTGAAATGTTTTGACAGAATGCTCCATACAATTGGCTTGCTAGCCCCTGTTCAAAGTTTTTTGATTTGAGTTGCAGAAGTACCTCGAAAAAATTCCCCTTTCTCTGCTGTTCTTTTTTTCTCAGCTTCTGCCCCAGTTTTTCTTTTCGCAGTTTTGCAATTCTTAAGCTTGTTTTTTCTTTGCAAACTTTTTTGGGCAGGCAAGAGAAACAGTAGCTCTTCCTGGAAATCTTTATTTGCAGTAGAGGAAAATTATTTTATTAGGGTACTAACCTCTCTAATCAGCCTACAATGAGTTATGTATGAAGGAAGTTTTCAAGTGCGCGATGGAAGGTGATGAAAGAAGATCCAGGAGTGTCAAGCGCTCAAGCTTGGGGATGCCCAAGTGCACCCCCAATAAATATTCAAGGAGACTCAAGCGTCTAAGCTCGGGGATGCCCCCGGTGCATCCCCTTCTTCATCAACAATCATCGGTCTGTCTTTCGTTGCACTATATTTTTATCACTTCATGCGTTATGTGCTTTGCTTGGAGCGTCTCGCTCTTTACTTTTCTAGGTTTGTTTTGCTTTCTTTGCTGTAGTAACAAGTTAGACCCCAACTTACTCTTTTGTGTGGGAGAGAAACACGCTCCACTTGAACTAGAACTCCTCATAGGATTTGCATGCTTATTTCTTTTAGCTGTGAGTTGTTCTTTTTCTTTTCTTAGCTGCTGGTCTGTTTAGCTGTAGTGCTTTAGTTTTTCTAGAGCTTTTCTTTTTAGGTTGAACTTTCTATAGGTTGCACGTTTTATCTTGTTAGAGAGTTTGCCTGTTGCACTGAGTTCTGTGTCTTGACTAGAAAGTAGGTAGTTAAAGTTGCTTTTCTCTTTGAAGTAGTAACTTGCAATAGTTTTGAGGTATTGACTAGAGTAATGTTTGAACTTTTGGTGTATGGAGCTCTTGCCTATTAGTGATAGATGTCGTATTTTGGGCAATCCGTGTGTTTTTCGAAAACCAAAAACCTCTGTGGATAACTCTAGCTACTAGATGGATCACTAACCTCTGGAGGATTCGAATATTAGAGTACACTCACATACCATGAGTCGAGGATGCGCAAGGATAACCAAACCCCCATACACTCCTCCTCGGGGTACCTATCTCGTTGTGAACCTCCTATTAGATTGAGAGTTACCGATAATAAGTGCATGAGTTCTTCGGACTAATGTGAGTATTCGAAAGTTGACACTTCCACCTACCCATACTTTTTCTAGCCTCTTCGGTACCGTGCATTGCCCTTTTCTCACCTCGAAAGTTGGCGCATACTTCGCCGGTGCATCCAAACCCATGGCATGATACGCTCTGTCATCATAAGCCTCATTATATCTTTCCTCAAAACAGCCACCATACCTACCTACAAGGAATTTCCATAGCCTTTTCGAGATACATTGCCATGCAACATCCACCCTCTCATGACTTGATCTTCATGTCATACATGCTACTTTCTTGATCGATGAGCCGCATGCTAGTTGGGCCTTTCCCTAATCATTGCTACATGACGCGCTAGTATCATTGCATATCTGCTATCCTGGCAGAGGCATACATTTGCATCATGATTAGTTACATTTTCTTTTTGTGAGTACCTTTGTAAAGTGTGAAAGATCTCCTATATTCTTGTAAAATATAGAGTATTGCCCCTAAAGTGAGGAAAAGATCCCAAAGAGGACAAAATCAAAAGATCCCAAAGAGGACAAATGAGAGTTAAATAGAAAGAGCCATTGAGGCCACCAAAAAATAAAAAATAAAGAGAAAAAAGAGAAAAAGAAAAATAAAAAGAGAGAAGGGGGCATACTACTATTCCTTTTGAGAGATCCACACTAGTACTTCATCTTCTATCCCTTGTACTCCATAGAGATTATCATCATGCATATAGCTATGTGGGGAACTTTTACACTATAGAACTTGGCTTGTATATTCCAATGATGAGCCTCCTCAAACGAGCTCTAGGTCTTCTTGAGCAAGCAAGTTAGATGCACCCCCACTAGTTCCATTGGAGAGATTTTAGCTCACATTTGCATCCGTTGTATGGCAATCCCAACTCCTCACATCATATCTATCATATGGACTTCTCTCGCCTATGATTGTCCTCATTGATGTGAGCCTTTCACACACCTTTTTGTCTTCCTCCTCCACCCTTTTTCTGTTTCGCCTTTTAGGTGTCAACTTTCTTGCTCATGCTCATCCATTGCATGAGTGCTCAAAATATCGAAAGGGAGTGGATCAGTTTGACTTGTACCTGGCTAGTGGTCTGGGGACGAGTCCAGATAAGAATCCAAAGGAGACTAAGTGTGAAACATTAGTAGATAGTTGTTGTCAACAACCTCTTTTCTCTTTCTTCCCAGTCCCTTGCTTGCATGAAAACAACATCTGGAGACATTCGAGTCACAGACAGCAAGAGCTCTTGCACCTTTTGTTCTTTTGTTGCTTGTGTTAATGCCAATATAGACTCTTGCCTGTTAAGACTTGAATTGAATTGCATGCTTTGATTGCTTTACTTAACAGTCCTTATTGTGTTGTGTGGCATGTCACCACAGAAATTATGCTTGTT
Organism: Bromus sterilis; assembly: GCA_950022295.1. Lineage (NCBI taxonomy): Eukaryota > Viridiplantae > Streptophyta > Magnoliopsida > Poales > Poaceae > Bromus > Bromus sterilis. Next base: position 334,665,165 of record OX465596.1, on the reverse strand, counting down.
ATCATTTACCTACTCGAGGACGAGCATGAATTAAGCTTGGGGATGTTGATACGGCCCAAACGTATCTATAATTTCTGCTTGCTCCATGCATGTTTTGTGTGACTTTGCCATGTTTTGGTTGAACTTTATTACACTTCTAAACCAATTTGGACTAACCTACTAACTCAGTGCACCCAGTTGCCAGCTTCTGGTTTTCTGCTGTTTTTGTTTTTCAGGTTTTCCGGCTGATTAAAGTGCCCAAAAAATTCCGCAAAAATTATATTAAAAATCAGCAGGCAGGAAGCTTACGGAATAACCAAGGGAGAGAGCCGGGACCACCACCAGCGAGCCGGAAGGGTCCCTGGCGCAGCCCCAACCCTAGGGCGCGCCAGGCACCCTCCTGGCTGCCCTGGGTGGCCCCTCGACGCCCCCCTTCGCCTATATAACCCCCTCGGGGTAGAAACCCCAAAACAAGAACTCTTTTTCGCGGAAACCTCTCTGTTCCGCCGCCGCCGCCGTTTTCAGATCAGGGCTGCCTGGAGAAGCTGCCCCGGCACCCTGCCGGAAGGAGATCACCCCTCCGGGAGACCATCCATAGCCATGGACGCCTCCCGTATGTACCGTGAGTAGTCCCCCTTGGACCATGGGTCCGTGATCAGTAGCTATGTGATGTCCTCTCCCTCTTTTGTGCTTCCACTTTCGAGACCTCGGTAGCTGCCTCACATGATCGAGGCACCTATATAATTTTCTGTTGTTGCTATGCTGAGTTTGTTGGGATCTGATGGATTATGAGACTATGTTCAGATTGTGATGAGTAATATATTTGGTTTTCCCTTTTTATATTTTTTTCTTGAGTAAATTCTTGCATGTTCTCCGTTGAAGTATTTGCTTTGGCCAAGTTATTTGCTTGCAACTCCAAGAGAGAGCGTTATGCTCGATTGTGGGTTCAGCCCCCTGATGTCTAGCTTGAGTGACAGAAACATGAGACTAGGGGATGTGTTGTTGCCACCAGGGATAAAACAACGGTGATTGTGCCTATTGGTGCAAGAATTGTTTACTTTACGCAAAGTTCTTTTAATGCAGTTGTCTGTTGCTTTGAGTTTACACTGTGGGTGGGATTCGCAACTTAATACTAGCGAGATGTTCTGGATAGATATCTCAAGGTGGATGATTCGTAGTAGATGCAGATGGATTTCGGTCTACTTACCTTGGCGTACTGCCCATTGCTTTTGAGCCCTTCCTTTCTTTGCAGCCTAGTTAGCATTGTGGTGCCTTCATAATCCTGTCAATTGCCCAACTGTGATTTGTTTACCTCGCTAGCATTTTTATCGTCTTTTGGGAGAGAGACATCACTAGTGAAAATCACGGGACTCCGGTCCATCTTCATACCATTGTTCACACCCACTATTTACCTTTCTGTTTTTACTTTTACTAGTACCTTTTTATCTCTTGCATTTGATCCTTTGTAAACGACAAGGCCGGAGGAATTGACAACTCCTCGGAACTCGTTGGGAGCAAAGTTATTTGTTTTGTGCAGGTCCACGACAACTCCACGCATCAGAATAATTTCTGGCGCCGTTGCCACCTATCGTACTTATCGTTGAGTCCTACTGGAGAGAAACCTTGGTATCTTTACTGAGGGAAATTACCGCTACGCTGCATCTGAACGTTCCACTTGGGATAACCAACGAGGGGCGAGAAGCCATCAACACCTACTTATCATCTCCGGAGTCCTACTAGAGACAAACCTTGGTATCTTTACTGAGGGAAATTTGCTGTTGTGCTACATCACACCTTCCACTTGGGGTTTACCAACGAAGGGCGAGAAATCACTATCATCATCTCGCACATCAATAGCTTGCATGTGATGAGAGATAATTTAGATGACCTAAGTTGGTGACATGGATAATTGATTGGCTAAGAGAATAGATGATGTGGATAGCTTGCATGTTGAGATAGACAACTTAAATGATCTATAGTGGGGTTTTGTTTTATAAGAAGTATAGATAGTTATAACCCCATGGCAAACTCATCCTCGGACTTTACAATGATTGTTATAGTCAATGTCTCAACCTATAAATTTGTTGCCTGTTGATACATCCCAAATGTATCTATAATTTCTGCTTGCTCCATGCATGTTTTGGGTGATACTGCTATCCTTTTGATACACTTTCATACACTTTTGATGATATTTGGACTAACCTATTAACTCAGTGCACCCTAGTGCCAGTTTCTGTTTTCTGTTGTCTTTTTATTTCAGGTTTTCCCATTACGAAAAATGCAACGGAAGTGAAAGGATTGGAATGTCGACTAGAGGGGGGGGGTGAATAGGCGAGTAACAATTTTTAAGATTTTCTTAACAACTTGAGGCTCAACAAGAAATGTAGGTTGTCTAGATATGCAACTAGGTGAAAAACCTATATGACAACTAGAGCAATAATAAGAGAGAAGACAATATATAAGGAATGAATGATAACTTGCACAAAGTAAAGGTAAAGGGAACACGAGAGACAAGGATATGTTTCCGAAGTTCCTTCTCTTTCGAGAAGAACATCTACATTTGGAGAGGGTGCGGGGCACAATGCTCACACGAAGGCCAATGAGGGCCACCCTATTCTCCTCACGCTCTCACCAATGCAATATGCCGTGATCCACTACGCGGTGGCCTTGAAGGCGGCGAACGAACCTTTACAATAGAAGGTTGAGCCAATCTCCACAACTTAATTGGAGGCTCCCAACGAAACCACGAAGCTTCACCACAATGTATATGGCTTCGAGGTGACCTCTTCCGTCTAGGGCACCAACGCGCCGAAGAGTAACAAGATCCACAAGGGATTAATGGGGGGAATCAAATATCCTTTGGTAGAAGTGTAGATCGGGGCCTCCTCTTCCAAACCCTAGAGAATCAACAAGTTTTGATGGCTAGGGAGGTAGATCGGCCAAGAATGGAGCTTGGGCGTCAATGAAGGAGAGAGCAATAAATGAGGTAAGTCTCAATGGGGAAGAAGACCCCCTTTTATAGGTGGGCATAAATGCAGCCGTTGGCATCCCACCAACCACGGTAGTACTGCTCCAAGAGCAGTACTACCGTACCCGAGGCGGTACTACCGCCCCCACGGTACTGCCGAGGGTCACTACCGTGCCACTACCGCAGAGTCCAGAGGTATTCCGATAGTGGGTGTGTGATGTGCGAGAGATGATAATGGCTTCTCGCCCTTCGTTGGTTACCCCAAGTGGAAGGTGAGATGTAGGATAGAAGCAAATTTACCCTAACTTAGAGGATAGGGTTTGTCTCTCATAGGACTCTAAAAGCTACAAGTAGGTGTCAACGGCACAATTGACGTGAACCTGCACACAATACAAATAATTTTTCTCCCAACGAAGTTCAGAGAGGTTGTCAATCTCTCCGGACTTGTTGTTTACAAAGGATCATACGTAGGGGATGAAGGATAATGTTAATTGCAACTAGAAAGTAAAAAAGCAGGAAATAAATTGAGTGTGTAAACAGTGATGATAATATGGACCGGGGTCCCCTGATGTTCACTAATGACGTCTCTCTCCCAAAAGATGATAAAACTTCTATGCGAGGTAAACAAATCATAGCTGGGCAATTGATAGGATTAAAAACGCACCGCAATGCTAACTATGCTACAAAGAAAGTAAGAGGCTCAAAAGCATGGGCGGTACGCCAAAATAAGTAGACTGAAATCCAACTGCATCTACTACTAATCATCCACCTTGAGATATCTATCCAGAACATATCGCTAGTATTAAGTTGCGAGCCCCACCCAAAGTGTAAACCCAAACCAACAGACAACTTCATTAAAAGAACTTTGCGTAAAGTAAAAAATCCTTGCAACCTCGGTTACAAGCACCGTTGTTTTCCCCCTTGTGGAAACATCACATACACTAGACTCATATTTCTGTCACTCAATCTTATCATCAGGACGCCTGAACCCACAATCGAGCATAACGATCCCTCTTGGAGTCACTACCTACTACTTGGCCAAAGTAATAAACAACAACGGAGAACATGCAAGAATTACTTAAGAACAAAAATATAAAAGATAAGAACCAAATATATTACTCAATCACAAACTGAACATAGTCTCATAATCCATAAGATCCCAGCAAAACTCAGCATAGCAACAAAAAAAAGAATTACATATGTGCCTTGATCATGAAGGGCAGCTCACAAGGTATAATCCACGAAGAACAAATAGGGGAGGAGAACATCACATAGCTACTGATCACGGACCCATGGTCCAAGGTAGACTACTAACGGATCATCCGGGAAGCGTCCATGGTGGAGGAGAGGCTCCCGGAGGTCAATCCTCCCTCCGGCAGGGTGCCGGGAAAAAAGGTCTGTTGGCGCTCCCGATCTTGGAAGCGCGGCGGCGGCAGAACAGAGGCGAGATCACGAAAAAGAGTTCTGTCTTCCGAGGTTTCCCGTCACGGAGAATATATAGGTGACGGGGGGCAGCCAGGGGGGCCACCAGGGGTCCAAGCGGCTCCCTTGTGCGGCCCCACCTTAGGGCGCGCCTGGGGCCCTGGTGGTGGCCCTATGGCCCCACTTTGGTGATTCCGGAAGCTTCCGGTACGCTGATTTTTATTGTATTTTTAAGGAAAATTTGGAGCATTTTTAATACGGGGGAAACCTGAAATAGAAAATCAGCAAAAAACAGGAACTGGCACTGGGGTGCACTGAGTTAATAGGTTAGTCCAAATATGATCAAAAGTGTATGAAAGTGTTTATAAAACATAGAAATATCACACAAAACATGGAGCAAGCAGAAATTATAGATACATTTGGGACGTATCAACATCCCCAAGCTTAATTCCTGCTCGTCCTCGAGTAGGTAAATGCTAACATGCAAAATTTCTGTGGTGACATGCTAACAACCATATAAGAACTTTGAAAGTAAAGCAATCAAGGTATGTATTTCAATTCAAGTCATAACAGGCAAGAGTCTATATTAGCATTGAAACAAGCAACATAAGAACATAAAGGTGCAAGAGCTCTTGCTGTCCGTGACTCGAATGTCTCCAGATGGTGTTTGCGTGCAAGAAATGGGAGATGGGAATACGAGAAAAAATATGTATTTGTTGAGAACTCAATCTACTAAAGTTTCAAACTTAGTCTTCTTTGGAATCTTATCTTGACTCGTCCCCAGACCACTAGCTAGGTACAAGTCAATTTGATCCACTCCCTTTTGATATTTTGAGCACTCATGCAATGGATGAGCGTAAGCACGAGAGTTGACACTTAGGATGGAAAAGAGAGAGATATGGTGGAGGAGGAAGACAAAAATGGTGTGAAAGGCTCACATCAATGAGGACAATCATAGGCGAGAGAAGGCCAAATGATAGATATGATGTGAGGAGTAGGGATTGCCACGCAATGGATGCACATATGAGCTAAGAAAAAGCTCTCTGATGGAACTAGTGGGGGTGCATCAAACTTGCTCGCTCAAGAAGACCTAGATCTCGTTTGAGGAGGCTCATCCTTGGAATATGCAAGCCAAGTTATATAGTGTGAAGGTCCCCGCATAGCTATATGCATATAGAATCACCTCTATGGAGTACAAGATATAGAGGGAGTACGAGTGTGGATCTTTCAAGAGGAATAGTAGTGTTGCCCTTTCTCTCTTTTTATTTTATTTTTCTCTATTTTTGTATTTTTTTGGTGGCCTCAATGGCTCTTTCTATTTAACTCTCATTTGTCCTATTTGGAATCTTTTAAATTTGTCCTCTTTGGGATATTTTCCTCACTTAAGGGCAACACTCTATTTTACAAGAAGTATAGAAAATCTTCATAGTTTACAAGGTACTCAACATAAAGAAGATGTGGCTATCATGATGTATGCAAATGTATGCCTCTGCCAGTGTAGAAGGAACATGTATGACATGAAGATCAAGTCATGATAAGGTGGATGTTGCATGGCAATATATCTCGGAAAGTCTATGGAAATGCCTTGATAGGTAGGTATGGTGGCTGTTTTGAGGAAATATATAAGGAGGTTTATGATGACAGAGCGTATCATGCCAAGGGTTTGGATGCACCGGCGAGGTGGACGCCAACTCTCGGAGTGAGAAGAGGGCAATGCACGGTACCGAAGAGGCTAGCAAATATGAGGAGGTGGAAGTGTCAACTTTCAATACTTTCATTAGTCCGAAGAACTCAGGCATTTATTATTGGTAACTCTCAATCTAATGAGGAGGTTCACAAAGAGATAAGTACCCCGAGGAGGAGTGTATGGGGGTTTGGTTATCTTTACGCATCCTCGACTCATGGTACGTGAGTGTACTGTAATATCCGATCCCTCCAAAGAATAGTGATCCATCTAGTAGCTAGAGTTCTCAACTAGTTTTGTAGTTTTTGAAAATAAACATGGATTGCCGAAAATACGACACCAATCACTAATAGGCTAGAGCTCTTGACACCAAAAGTTCAAACATTACTCACAAGTCACAACAATACCTCAAAACTATTGCAAGTTACTACTACAATTGAATAGCAACCTCAATTACCTACTTAAAAACAAGACACAACTCTGTGCAACAACCAACTCTCTTAACAAGATAAACATGAAAACTAAAGAGAGTTCCAGCAACAAACTAAAATAAAGATCTTGAGAAAGATAAACATGAAAACTAAGAGCTAAGCATGGCAGCAGCTATGAAAAGATAAAGAACACACAACAGAAGAAAGATAAGCATGAAAATCCTATGATGTGTTCTAGTTTAAAGTGGAGCGTGTATCTCTCCCACACAAAGTAAGTTGGGTTCTAAATTTTTATGAACAACAAACAAAGCTAAAGAAAACTAAAAGGTAAACCTAAGAGAGAGACGCTCTAAGCATATACAAAAACGCATGAATTGATAAAAATATAGTGAGACAGAGGACGAACTGATGATTGTTGATGGAGAAGGGGATGCACGGGGGCATCCCCAAGCTTAGACACTTGAGTCTCCTTGAATATTTATTGGGGATGCATGGGGGAATCCACAAGCTTGAGTTTTTGAAACTCCTGGATCGTCTTTCATCATCTTCCCTCATACACTTGAAAACTCCCTTCATACATAACTCATCATAAGCTGATTAGAGAGGTTAGTACCCTTAATAAAATAATTTTCCTCTACTGGAAATAAAGATATTCTTGAAGAGCTACTGTTTCTCAAGATTGCCAAAAAGTTTTTGCAAAGAAAAAGCAAGATTAAGGTTTTCAAAAGTGAGGAAAGGCAAAACGTGGAAGAATCTGTGAAAAGCAGAAGAACAGATACTAAATAATTTTTTTGGAGTACTTCTGCAATTCAAACAAAAAAACTCAGAAAAGACGCTCGAATGTAAATTGTATAGAGCACGCTGTCAAAACAATTCAGATCAAAAAGATGATCTGGTGATTTTAGGCTAATTTTTCCGTCCAAGGACAGAATCTGTTTTCTGCACAGCATGTCACAACTTTTGAACTTTCTTGTGATCGGAGGCTAAACTTGGCACAAAGCTTGAAAATAAAGATACAAAGATGTTGCTACAGTATTAAAAATCATCAAGACCACTAAAAACATAAAGAAAAACATCTTGGGTTGCCTCCCAAGAAGCGCTTTCTTTTACGCCTTTAAGCTAGGCATAAAGCAAAAAGAAGAATCAAAGGTCCCCGAGATCATCGGAGTCATAAAAACTTTCAAATTGATTTTCAATAAGTTCATTCTTCTTTTTCCTAGGGAAGAGGTACTTACCTTTCGCTTTACCACGTAAGCGTATGTGCCCCTTACCAATATCAATGAAGCCCTTCATAGCTCGGAGGAAGTCCCTTCCAAGCACGATGTTACTTTGGTTTGGCTCCATGACGAAGAAATCCATCGTTGCAAACCTATTAAGGAATGCAACTTGGACTTATTTTACCTTTCCCTTAATCTCTGAAATATCTCCATTAGCATGTTCATGATAATATGACAAATTGTACATGTTTAGTTTCAAAGAATCATAAACTATTTTTGGCATTGTAGCAACCATTGATCCAATATCACAAAAAGCAAGGAAGTCTTGGTTAGAGATGCCAATCCTACCAAAAGGCTCCCAATCATCATCTATCGCCAAAATTTCTTTCTTGTTGGACTTAAGTTCCTCTACCTTTCTCAAGTCTAGAGCATTCATCCTCGTTTCAATAGGGGCAAGTCTATCTACAACAGTATCAATACTACGATCATAAACAAAATAACTAGATAGACCATGCAGAATATCAAGGGCTCTAGCTTCATCACACTCTAAAAAGTCTCCTTCAGCTATAATATCAAGAGAGTGTTGATACGCGAGAGAAGATAATGGCTTCTCGCCCTTTGTTGGTTACCCCAAGTGGAAGGTGAGATGTAGGATAGCAGCAAAATTTCCCCTATGTAGAGGATAGGGTTTGTCTCCCGTAGGACTCTGGCGATAATAAGTAGGTGTTAGCGACGCACCTGACGCGGACCTGCACACAACACAATTAACTTTTCTCCCAACGAAGTTCAGAGAGGTTGTCAATCTCTCTGGTCTTGTTGTTTACAAAGGATCAAAAACACAGGATAATGATAGTGATAGCAACTGAAAGTACATACTAAAAAGGAAATAGCTTGTAAACAATGATGAGAATATGGACCGGGGTCCCGTGATATTCACTAGTGATGTCTCTCTCCCAAAAGATGATAAAACTGCTATGCGAGGTAAACAAATTACAGAAGGGCAATTGATAGGATTATAAACACACCGCAATGCTAACTATGCTACAAAAGAAAGGAAGAGGCTCATAAGCATGGGCAGTACGCCAAAATAAGTAGACTGAAATCCATCTGCATCTACTACTAATCATCCACCTTGAGATATCTATCCAAAACATCTCGCTGGTATTAAGTTGTGAGCCCACCCAAATTGTAAACCCAAAGCAATATAGAATTGCATTAAAAAGAACTTAGCGTAAAGTAAAGAATCCTTGCAACCGCGGTTACAAGCACCGTTGTTTTCTCCCTTGTGTCCACAACACATCCCCTAGACTCTTGTTTCTGTCACTCAAGCATGTCATCAGGGGGCATCTGCCCACCATCGAGCATAACGTTCCCTCTTGGAGTCACTAACTACTACTTGGCCAAAGAAATAAACAACAACGAAGAACATGCAATAATTACTTAGGAACAAAAAGATAAGAGATAAAAACAAAATATATTACTCTATCACAATCTCAACATAATCTCATAATCCATCAGATCCCATCAAACTCAGCAGAGCAACAGCAGAAGAATTACATATGTGCCTCGATCATGTAGGGCAGCTCACGAGGTCTAAACCATGAAGAAAAAAGAGGGGAGGAGATTATCACATAGCTACTGATCACGGATCCATGGTCCAAGGTAGACTACTCATGGCACATCCGGGAAGCGTCCATGGTGGAGGAGAAGCTCCCGGAGGTGATCCTCCCTCCCGCAGGGTGCCGGGAAGGGTCCTGACGGTGCTCCCGATCATGGAAGCACGACAGCGGCGGACCAGAGGCGAGTTTGCAAAATAGGGTTCTGTCTTCGGAGTTTTCTCGTGACGGAGATTAAATAGGCGAAGGGGGGAAGACTGGGGGGCCACCAGGGGTCCAGGTGCCCCCCTGGAGCGGCTAGGCCCCTGGCCGCGCCAGGTGGCCGCCTGGGCACCTGGTGGTGGCCCCCTGGCCCTCCTTCGGGGCACTGGAAGCTTCCGGTACGCTGATTTTTTATCTGATTTTCCCAGATTTTTGGAGCACTTTTTATATGGGGGAAAACTGAAATAAAAAAAAATAGCAGAAAACAGGAACTGGCACTGGGGTGTACTGAGTTAGTAGGTTAGTCCAAATATGATCAAAAGTGTATGAAAGTGTATCTAGATCATAGCAATATCACACAAAACATGCATGGAACGAGAAGAAATTATCGATACGTTTGGGACATATCAACATCCCCACGCTTAATTCCTGCTCGTACTCGACTAGGTAAATGATAATAAACATAATTTCTGTGGTGACATGCTAGCAACCATATAAGATCTTTGGAAATTAAAGCAATCAAGGTATGTAATTGAATTCAAGTCATAACATGCAAGAGTCTATATTAGCATTGAAATAAGTAACAAAAGAACATTAGGTGCAAGAGCTCTCGCTATCCGTGACTCGAATGTCTCCAAATGGTGTTTGCATGCAAGAAGGGGGATAGGGAATACGAGAAAAAGTATTTTTGTTGAGAACTAAATCTACTAAAGTTTCACACTTGGTCTTCTTTGGAATCTTATCTTGACTCCTCCCCAGATCACTAGCCAGGTACAAGTCAATTTGATCCACTCATTTTTGATATTTTGAGCACTCATGCAATGGATGAGCGTAAGCACGAGAGTTGACACTTAGGATGGAAAAGAGAGAATATGGTGGAGGAGGAAGACAAAAAGGATAAGGAAGGCTCACATCAAAGATGACAATCATAGGTGAGAAGGACAAATGATAGATATGATGTGAGGAGTAGGGATTGCGATGCAACAGATGCACATATGAGCTAAAAAGCTCTCCAATGGAACTAGTGGGGGTGCATCTAACTTGCTCGCTCATGAAGACCTAGAGCTCTTTTGAGGAGGCTCATCCTTGGAATATGCAAGCCAAGTTCTATAGTGTGAAGGTCCCCACATAGCTATATGCATTATCATCTCTATGGAGTACAAGGATAAGAGGCAGTACAAGTGTGGATCTTTCAAAAGGATAGTAGTGTTGCCCCTTTGTCTCTTTTTATTTTCTTTTTTATCTTTTTTCTATTTTTTTCTATTTTTGGTGGCCTCAATGACTCTTGCTATTTAAATCTCATTTGTCCTCTTTGGGATCTTTTATTTTATCCACTTTGGGATCTTTTCCTCACTTATGGGCAACACTCTAATTTACAAGAGGATATAGAAGATCTTTCACACTTTACAAGGTACTCAAATCATAAATAAGATGTAGCTATCATGATGTATGCAATGTATGCCGCTGCCAGTGTAGCAGGAACATGTATGACATGAAGATCAAGTCATGAAGAGGTGGATGTTGCATGGCAATATATCTTGGAAAGGCTATGGAAATGCCTTGATAGGTAGGTATGGTGGCTGTTTTGAGGAAAGATATAAGGAGGTTTATGATGACAGAGCATATCATGCCAAGGGTTTGGATGTACCGGCGAAGGTGGACGCCAACTCTCGGAGTGAGAAGGAGGCAATGCACGACACAAGAGAGGCTAGCAAATATAAGGAGGTGGAAGTGTCAACTTTCAATACTTACATTAGTCCGAAGAACTCATGCACGTATTATCGGTAACTCTCAATCTAATAAGGAGGTTCACAAAGAGACAAGTACCCCGAGGATGAGTGTATGGGGGTTTGGTTATCCTTGCGCATCCTCGACTCATGGTACGTGAGTGTGCTCTAATATTCGATCCCTCCAAAGATTAGCGATCCATCTAGTAGCTAGAGTTCTCAACTAGTTTTGTAGGTTTTTGAAAATAAACACGGATTGTCCAAAATACGACACCTATCACTAATAGGATAGAGCTCTTGACACCAAAAGTTCAAACATTACTCACACTAATGCCTCAAAACTATTGCAAGTTACTACTAAAATTAAATGGCAACGTCAATTACCTACTTTCAAGACAAGACACAACTCAGTGCAACAACCAACTCTCTTAACAAGATAACCATGAAAACTAAAGAGAGTTCCAGAAACAAACTAAACAAAAGCCAAGGCTCTTGCTAAAGACAAACTAAAACTAAAACTAAACATGGCAGTAGCTATGAAAAGATAAAGAACACACAATAGTAAAAAAGATAGGCATGAAAAATCCTATGATGTGTTCTAGATTTTGAAAGTGGAGCGTGTTTCTCTCCCACACAAAGTAAGATGGGGTATAACTTGTTATGAACAGCAAGAAAAGATAAATAAAACTAAAAATAAAACCTAAGAGAGAGACGCTCCAAGCATAGCACATAATGCATGAAGTGATAAAAATATAGTGAGACGAAGGACGAACTGATGATTGTCGATCGAGAAGGGGATGCACGGGGGCATCCCAAGCTTAGACGCTTGAGTCTCCTTGAATAATTATTGGTGATGCATGGGGGAATCCCCAAGTTTGAGAGCTTGACACTCCTGGATCTTCTTTCATCATCTTCCATCGCACAGTTGAAAACTCCCTTCATACATAACTCATCATAAGCTGATTAGAGAGGTTAGTACCCATAATAAAATAATTTTTTCCCACTGTATATAAAGATATTTTTGAAGAGATATTGTTTCTCAAGATTGAAAAAAGGTTTTTGCAAAGAAAAAGCAAGTTTAAGGTTTGCAAAAGTAAGGATAGACAAAACGTGGCAGAATCTGTGAAAAACAGAACTACAGGTAGTAAAGAATTTTTTAGGGGTACTTCTGCAACTCAAATAAAAAAACTCAGAACATACGAAAGTTCCGAGATTGTATAGATAACTCTGTGTAATACATTCAACTCAAAAATATGAACTGGTGATTTGATCCGATTTTACCCGTCACGAAGACAGAATTTGTTTTCTGGACAGCTTGTCACAACTTTCGCTTCCCTTGTCATAAGAGGCTATAACTTGGCACAAAGCTTGAAAATAAAGATACAATGATGTTGCTACAGTAGTAAAAATCATCAAGACCACTACAACCATAAAAAACATCTTGGGTTGCCTCCCAACAAGCGCTTTATTTTACGCCTTTAAGCTAGGCATGAGGCAAGAGAAGAATCAAGTTTTATCAAGAGAAAGAGAATAGCTAGCCCGTGTAACGGACTCAAAAGGTAACTTGATTTTCCTTCTAGGGAAGTTTTCCATCCCCTTTTTGAGAGGGAATTAAAGTTTTATATTTCCCTCTTTAATGTCAATGATAGCACCAACGGTGCGGAGAAAAGGACGTCCCAAAATAATTGGACATAAAGGTTCACACTCTATATCCATAATAATAAAATCGACGAGAACATAGTTGTCATTGACAATGATAAGAACATCGTCGATCTTCCCCAAAGGTTTCATTACGGAAGAGTCGTCAAGACGAACACCAAAAGAACAAGAATCAAAAGGTTTCAATTCAAACATATCATACATTCTTTTTGGCATGACGGAGGTACTAGCTCCAACGTCACATAAAGCATAGCAAGAGAAGTTATTTTATTTAATTTTGATCATAGGGTACCAACCATCATCTAGCTTCCTAGCTATGGAGGCTTCTATCCTAAGCTTGTCCTCCCTAGCTTTGATGAGAGCATTTGTGATATGCTCCATGAAGGCAAGATTAAGTGTGCTAGTGTGGGGGTCTCTAGACAATTTGTGTAGTAAGCTAATAACTTCTGAGAGGGTGCAACTATCAAAATCAATATCACTACTATCAAAGGTGGTAGTAGTGTCATCTAGGCTCACTTGTTTGAAACCCTCTATGTTCATAGGAGTTTCTTCTTCTAAGGTTGAGGTATTAGCATCACCATTAATAGGTCCAATGGGACCAGGAGTGCATTAGGTGCTAATAGTTCCGGTATCCTCAAGAATTTGGATAGTGGCAACTTTGTGGTGTGTAGGAAGGCTCTTAATTCTATCCTATTCCTCTTTTTCTCTAGCCCATCTTTCTTTAAGTTTAGCCATGAACCTAATATTTTCATTAATTTGTAACTGGATAGCATTAATAGGGGTGGCCCTTCTCTCCTCAAGGGGAGATGTTCTAATTTTTAACATCTCAACATCAAGGGCTAAGCTATCTACCTTCAAACAAAGATTATCTAATTTAGATAGCTTTTCTTCCACATTCTTGTTGAAGGCTTTTTGGGTAGTGATAAAGCCTCTAAGCATGTTTTCTAATTCAGAAGTGGGGTTCTTGTTGCTAGGGTGAGTGTTGTTGTTCCCATAAGTGGATGGAAACGGTCTAGGGTTGCTAGCAAAGTTGCCCCTATAAGCATTATTATTAAAGTTGTTTCTAGCAATGAAGTTCACATCTACTTGTTCCTGAGCAACCAAAGAATTGAAAGGAACATCATGAGGATCAATAGAGGGTTTCTTGGTAAGTAGAGACATAATTAAATCAACTTTATCATATAGGGAGGTAATTTCCTCGACAGAATTTACCTTCCTACCTGTTGGAGCGCGTTCGGTGTGCCATTGGGAATAGTTGGTAATCATCTCATCGTGGAGTTTTGTGGCAGCACCGAGTGTAGTTGACATAAAAGTTCCTCCCGCGGCCGAATCTAACAGGTTCCGTGATGTAAATTTCAAGCCTGCATAAAAAGTCTGGATAACCATCCAGGTAGTCAAACCATGTGTAGGGCATTTCTTAACAAGAGATTTCATACGTTCCCAAGCTTGGGCAACGTGTTCATTATCCAATTGACTAAAATTAATAATGTTACTCCTCAATTGGATAATTTTTGCAGGTGGGTAGTACTTCCCAATAAAAGAATCTTTGCACTTATCCCAAGAATCTATGATATTCCTAGGCAAAGATTGAAACCAGATTTTAGCTCCCTTCCTCAAAGAGAAAGGAAAAAAACTTGAGCTTAACAACATCACCTTCTACTTCTTTATTCTTTTGCATATCACATAATTCAATAAAATTATTCAAGTGTAAAGCAGCATCATCTCCAGCACCAGAGAATTGATCTCTCATAACAAGGTTTAGGAAAGCAGGTTTAATTTTCTAAGAGGTAGCTGAAGTGACAGGTGTGGCAATAGGAGTGCAGATAAAGTCTTTGTTGTTGTGACTGGTGAAGTCACACAACTTGGTGTTTTCAGTGGAACCCATAGTAGTAGCAAGTGTGGCAGATTTTTTTCATATTTTTTTATATAAGACACAAAGATAAAAACATAAAGGTAAACTAACAAGATTAAAAAGTAAAGGTAAAAGGTAGTGGGAAACTCCCCTATCTTATCACTCGGAGTCCCCGACAACGGCGCCAGAAATTTGCTTGATACGCGAGAGAGGATAATGGCTTATCGCCCTTTGTTGGTTACCCCAAGTGGAAGGTGAGATGTAGAATAGCAGCAAATTTCCCCTATGTAGAGGATAGGGTTTCTCTCCCGTAGGACTCCGGCAATGATAAGTACGTGTCAGCAGCGCACCTAGCGCGGACCTGCACACAACACAATTAACTTTTCTCCCAACAAAGTTCAGAGAAGTTGTCAATCTCTCCGGTCTTGTAGTTTACAAAGGATCAATAACACAGGATAATGAAAGTGATAGCAATTGAAAGTAATTACTGAAAAAGGAAATAGCTTGTCAACAATGATAAGAATATGTACCGGGGTCCCGTGATGTTCACTAGTGATGTCTCTCTCCCAAAAGACGATAAAACTGATATGCGAGGTAAACAAATTACAGAAGGGCAATTGACAGGATTATAAACGCACCGCAATGCTAACTATGCTACAAAAGAAAGGAAGAGGCTCATAAGCATCGGCAGTACGCCAAAATAAGTAGACTGAAATCCATCTGCATCTACTACTAATCATCCACCTTGAGATATCTATCCAGAACATCTCGCTGGTATTAAGTTGTGAGCCCCACCCAAAGTGTAAACCCAAAGCAACAGACAACTTCATTAAAAAGAACTTTGCGTAAAGTAAACCATCCTTGCAACCGCGATTACAAGCACCGTTGTTTTCCCCCTTGTGGCCACATCACAACCCCTAGACTCATGTTTTTGTCACTCAAGCGTGACATCAGGGGGCATGTACCGACAATCGAGCATAACGTTCCCTCTTGGAGTCACTACCTACTACTTGGCCAAAGCAATAAACAACAACGGAGAACATGCAAGATTTACTTAGGACCAAAAATATAAGAGATAAAAACCAAATATATTACTCTATCACAATCTGAACATAATCTCATAATCCATGAGATCCCATCAAACTCAGCATCGTAACAGCAGAAGAATTACATATGTGCCTCGATCATGTAGGGCAGCTCACGAGGTCTAAACCATGAAGAACAAAGAGGGGAGGAGAACATCACATAGCTACTGATCACGAACCTATGGTCGAAGGTAGACTACTCACGGCACATCCGGGAAGCGTCCATAGTGGAGGAGAAGCTCCTGGAGGTCGATCCTCCCTCCGGCAGGGTGCCGGGAAGGGTCCTGACGGTGCTCCCGATCTTGGAAGCGCGGCGGCGGCGGAATAGAGGCGATTTTGCGAAATAGGTTTATGTCTTCGGAGTTTTCCCGTGACGGAGATTAAATAGGCGAAGGGGGGCAGCTGATACGTCCCAAACGTATCTATAATTTATGCTTGCTCCATGCATGTTTTGTGTGACTTTGCCATGTTTTGCTTGAACTTTCATACACTTTTGAGCATATTTGGACTAATCTATTAACCCAGTGCACCCAGCTGCCAGTTCCTGTTTTCTGCTATTTTTGTATTTCAGGTTTTCCGGCCATTAATGGTGCTCCAAAAAATCCGGAAAAATCAAATAAAAAATCAGCGACCCGGAAGCTTCCGGAATAACCAAGGCAGTGGAGGGGGGGACACCACTAGGAGACCAGTAGGGTCCCTGGCGCGGCCCCATCCTAGGTCGCTCCAGGAGGCCTCCTGGCTGCCTGGTGGGTCCCCTCGACACCCCCCTACGCCTATATTCAGCCTTCGGTGTGGAAACCCCTAATATCGATCTCTTTTCCGCGATCTCGCCTCTGTACCGCCGCCTCCGCCGTTTCTAGATCGGGGCTGCCTAGAGAAGCTGCCCCGGCACCCTGCCGGGAGGAGGAACCCCCTTAGAGAGACCATCCATAGCCATGGACGCCTCCCGTATGTCCCGTGAGTAGTTTCCCTTGGACCATGGGTCCGTGACCAGTAGGTATGTGATGTTCCTCTCCCATATTTGTGCTTCCACTTTCGAAACCTCGTGAGCTGCCTCACATGATCGAGGCACCTTTGTAATTTTCTGCTGTTGCTATACTGAGTTTGTTGGGATCTGATGGATTATGAGACTATGTTCAGATTGTGACGAGTAATATATTTGGTTCTTATCTTTTGTATTTTGTTCTTGAGTAAATTCTTGCATGTTCTCCGTTGCCGTATTTTACTTTGGCCAAGTATTTTGTTGCAACTCCAAGAGGGAGCGTTATGTTTGATTGTGGGTTCAGCCCCTTGATGTCTAGGTTGAGTGACAGAAACATGAACTAGGGGATGTGATTTTGCCACCAGGGATAAAACGACGGTGCTTGTATCCGTGGGTGCAAGGATTGTTTACTTTACGCAAAGTTCTTTTAATGTAGTTGTCTGTTTCTTTGAGTTTACACTTTGGGTGGGATTCGCAACTTAATACAAGCGGGATGTTCTGGATAGATATCTCAAGGTGGATGATTCGTAGTAGATGCAAGTGGATTTTGTTCTACTTATCTTGGCGTACGTCCCATTGCTATTGAGCCCTTCCTTTCTTTGCATCATAGTTAGCGTTGCGATGCCTTCATAATTCTGTCAATTGCCTAACTGTGATTTGTTTACCTCGCTAGCACTTTTATCGTCTTTTGGGAGAGACGTCACTAGTGAAAATCACGGGACCCAGGTCCATCTTCACATTACTGTTTACATCCTTAGTTTACTTTTTAGTTCCTATCACTATCATTATTATCTCTTGCGTTAATCCTTTGTAAACAACAAGGTCGGAGGAATTGACAACTCCTCTGTACTCGTTGGCAGCAAAGTTATCTGTATTGTGTGCAGTTCCACGTCAAGCGTCGTGACACCTTCTTGTATCTCTTGGAGTCCTACTGGTTCGATAACCTTGGTATCTTCACCGAGGGAAATTTGCTGCTACGCTACATCTCACCTTCCACTTGGGGTAACCAACGAGGAGTGAGAGATCCTCACCGTATCAAGCCAATTTCTGGCGTCGTTGCCGGGGACTCTAGTCTACAAGATAGGGGAGTTGCACACTATATTTTATCTTTTCGTTTTAGTCTTGTTAGTTTACCTTTCAGTTTTTACTTTTGTGTCCCTTATCAAAAATACCAACAATACCTGCTGCTACTATGGGTTCCAATGAAAACACCAAGTTGTGTGACTTCACCAGTCACAACAACAGTGACTTTATCTGCACTCCTATTGCCACACCTGCCACTTCATCTACCTCTTATGAAATTAAACCTGCTTTGCTAAACCTTGTTATGAGAGATCAATTCTCTGGTGCTTGAGATGATGCTGCTTTACACTTGAATAATTTTGTTGAACTATGTGATACGCAAAAGTATAAAGAAGTAGAAGGTGATGTTGTTAAGCTCAAGATTTTTCCTTTCTCTTTGAGGGACGGAGCTAAAATCTGGTTTCAATCTTTGCCTAGGAATAGCATAGATTCTTGGGATAAGTGCAAATATGCTTTTATTGGGAAGTACTAACCACTTGCTAAGATTATCCAATTGAGGAGTAACATTATGAATTTCAGGAAATTGGATAATGAACATGTTGCCCAAGCATGGGAACGTATGAAGACGCTTGTCAAGAGCTGCCCCACACATGGACTATAACCCTGGATGGTTATCCAGACTTTTTATGCGGGCTTTAACTTTACCTCGCGGAACCTGTTAGATTCGGCCGCGGGAGGAACTTTTATGTCAACCACACTTGGTGCTGCCACAAAGCTACTTGATGAGATGATGCTGAACTACTCTCAGTGGCACACCGAAAGATCTCCAACTGTTAAGAAGGTAAATTTTGTCAAGGAGATCTCCTCTCTAAATGAAAAGGTTGACCTTATCATGTCTCTACTTACCAAGCAATCTCCCATTGATCCTCAGAATGTTCCTTTAAATTCTTTGGTTGCTCAGGAACAAGTAGATGTGAACTTCATTGCTAGAAACAACTTTAACAATAATTCTTATAGGAGTAATTTTTGTAGAAACAATCCTAGGCCTTTCCCATCCAACAATTATGGGAACGGTAATTGCAACTCCTACAACCTGAATTATAGGGAAAGAGACCTACCCATCTATGAGAAACTTATAGAAATAAAAAAGGCACCAAAAGCTATATGCACACACAGTTTGAACAAAACAAGACCTTTTCCAGACAATTAGACGAGCACTCCTCTATCCTGCAAAACATTAGCAAACAACTTGAGAGCCTGAATAGTGATATTTCCAGCCTCCAAACTAGACTCACTGCCATTGAGACCTATGTTTCAAACATGTCTCACACCCAATCTACCTTTATAAACCAGATGGCAGCCAAACCAGAAGTAATTTCCAAGGAAGAGGATAGAATTAAGAGCCTTCCTACCTACCACACAGTAGCCACTATCCAAGTAGTTATGGATGTCCAAACAGCTAGCACCCATCACACCCCTAGTCCCACTCGACCTACCAATGGTGATGCTACCACCTCAACCATAGATGAAGAAACCTCTATGAACATAGAGGCTTTCAAACAAGTGAGGCTAAATGATATCACTACCTCCTTGATAGATAGTAGTGACCTAGACTTTGACAACTGCACTTTACCTGAAGTTATTGGTTTCCTACACAAGATGTCTAGAGACCCCCACACTAGCACACTTAATCTTGCCTTCACAGAGCATATCACTAATGCTCTAATCAAAGTTAGGGAGGAGAAGCTTAGACTAGAAGCCTCCATACCTAGGAAGCTACAAGATGGTTGGGATACTATGATAAAAGTCAAATTGAATAACTTCTCTTGTTATGCTCTTTGTAATGTTGGAGCAAGTACCTCTGTTATGCCCAAAAGAATGTATGATATGATTGAATTGAAACGTTTTGATCCTTGTTCTTTTGGTGTTCGTCTTGTTGATTCTTCCGTAAAGAAACCTTTTGGGAAGATCGACGATGTTCTTATTGTCAATGACAATTATGTTCCCGTTGATTTTACTATTATGGACATTGAGTGTGAGCCCTCTTGTCCAATTATCTTGGGACGTCCTTTTCTTAGCACAGTTGGTGTTGTTATTGATATGAAAGAGTGGAATTTCAAATTCCAATTCCCTCTCAAGAAAGGGATGGAACATTTCCCTAGGAAAAAGATTAAGTTACCTTTTGAGTCCGTCACACGGGCTAGTTATTCTCTTGAAAAGACTTGATCTTTTGCATTAAGCCTAGCTAATGGCTTTAAAGAAGCGCTTCTGGGAGGCAGCCCGCAACGAATTTAGGATTTTCTTTTTGCTTTTGTTTTGTTCTTAGTGGTCTTGATGATTTTTACTACTGTAGGAACATCATTGTATCTTTATTTTTCAAGCTTTGTGCCTTTTATAGCCTCATACGACAAGGGAAGTAAAAGTTGTGGCATACTGTCCAGAAAACAGATTATGTCCTCGTGACTAGAAAAATCATGGAAAAATCCCAGTTCATCATTTTTAGCTGAATTTTTTACACAGCGTGCTCTATACAATTACGAAACTTTCATATGTTCTGAGTTTTTTTTATTTGAGTTGCAGAAGTACCCCTAAAAAATTCGTTTCTACCTACTGGTCTGTTATTCACAGATTCTTCCCTGTTTTGCCTTTCCTTCGTTTTGAAAACCTTAAGCTTGCTTTTTCTTTGCAAAAACTTTTTGGTAATCTTTAGAAACAGTAGCTCTTCAAGTATATCTTTATTTCCAGTAGAGAATTTTTTTATTTTAGTTGGGTACTAACCTCTCTAATCAGTCTACATTGAGTTATGTATGAAGGGAGTTTTCAAGTGTGCGATGAAAAATGATGAAAGAAGATCTTGGAGTGTCAAACGCTCAACCTTGGGGATTCCCATGTGCACCCCCAATAAATATTCAAGGAGACTCAAGCTTCTAAGCTTGGGGATGCCCCCATTCATCCCCTTCTTCATCAACAATTATCAGTTCGTCTCTCCTTGCACTATATTTTTATCACTTCATGTGTTATGTGCTATGCTTGGAGCGTCTCGCTCTTTACTTTTTTAGGTTTGTTTTTTCTTTGTTTCCTGTAGTAACAAGTTGTACCCCAGCTTACTCTTTTGTGTGGGAGAGTTACACGCTCCGCTTGAACTAGAACTCCTCATAGGATTTGCATGCTTATTTCTTTTAGCTGTGAGTGGTTCTTTTTCTTTTCTTAGCTGCTACTCTGTTTAGTTGTAGTGCTTTAGTTTTTCTAGAGTTTTTCTTTTGTTTTATGTTGAACTTACTATAGGTTGCACGTTTTATCTTGTTAGAGAGTTTGCCTGTTGCACAGAGTTTTGTGTCTTGACTAGAAGTAGGTAGTTGAAGTTGCTATTCTCTTTGTAGTAGTAACTTGCAATAGTTTTGAGGTATTGACTAGAGTAATGTTTGAACTTTTGGTGTCAAGAGCTCGAGCCTATTAGTGATAGATGTCGTATTTTGGGAAATCCGTGTGTTTTTCGAAAACCAAAAACCCCTGTTGAGAACTCTAGCTACTAGATGGATCACTAACCTCTAGAGGGTTCGAATATTAGAGTACACTCATGTACCATGAGTCGAGGATGCGCAAGGATAACAAAAACCACATACACTCCTCCTCGGGGTACTTGTCTCTTTGTGAACCTCCTGATTAGGTTGAGAGTTACCTATAATAAGTGCATGAGTTCTTCGGACTAATGTGAGTATTCGAAAGTTGACACTTCCACCCACCTATAATTTTTCTAGCCTCTTCGGTACCGTGCATTGCCCTTTCTCACCTTGAGAGTTGGCGCATACTTCGCCGGTGCATCCAAACCCTTGGCACGATACGCTCTGTCATCATAAGCCTCCTTATATCTTTCCTCAAAACAGCCACCATACCTACCTACAAGGCATTTCCATAGCCTTTCCGAGATACATTGCCATGCAACATCCACCTTCTCATGACTTGATCTTCATTTCATACATGCTACTTGCTTGATCGATGAGCCGCATGCTAGTTGGGCCTTGCCCTAATCATTGCTACATGACGCGCTAGTATCATTGCATATCCTGCTATCCTGGCAGAAGCATACATTTGCATCATGATAGTTATATCTTCTTTATGTGAGTTCCTTTGTAAAGTGTGAAAGATCTCCTATATTCTTGTAAAATATAGAGTGTTGCCCCTAAAGTGAGGAAAAGATCCCAAAGAGGAAAAAATTGTAACACCCTCAGTTGCTGTAACAGTAATCATCATCACTGTTGATCATCACTGTTGGATTATCACTGTTTGATCTCCCTTGTACCTGATAAAACTTTGTGATGCTCATGATCAAACACCCCATGCACCATTTACTTGAGCCCTTGGGAAATCCCAAAGCCAAATGCACCTTGCTCATCTAACAAACCAAACCCTAGTTGAAACTACTTTAAATAGAAAATAAAACAAAAGTGCTCAAATAAAGTTGTTCCAAAAATCATGGAACTATTTTTGTAAATTGCCTAAAATCATTACAATCATGTTGGACCAACTTTGGTAATTTTTGGAGTTGCAGAAAATTCCAAACAATTCAAACAGTAGGTTAAAACCCTAACTTTGGGCATTTATTAATTAAAAGAAATATCTAATGAATTTATTTTGCAGCAAAATATTTTGTGACACCTCAGTAATATGTAACACTAATTTACAAACACTAATACCCTTTTTCAAAAATGCTGGGGTTAATAAATCAATTACAGAAAGAGATGGAGCAAACAGAAAACAAACGAAAATTGAAAAAGACTAATCTACGCCCTGGGCGAGGCCCACCCCGGGCCCAGCTCCCCCCCACCTCCCTTCTCTCTCCCCCATCTCTTCCCCACCAACTCCCCTCCCCCCATGCCGCACGCGCCAGGCAGAGAGGCCACGGGCGCCATGGACCCCTCCCCACCTGCTCCCCCCTCCTCACCTGCCCCCCCCCATGGAGATAAGGAGGACCCCGAGCCCCCTGCCCTCTCCACCTAAACCGCCAGATCTAGACCCCCCTCTCTCTCCCTCCCCCCTCGGTTCTGGCTCACCCCAGCGGAAGCCGCCGCCGCACATTGTTTCCGTCGCGGCCGGAGAACACCTCGCGCTCCGGGAGCTTGTCTAGTCGCTCCGGACTGCTCGTCCCATCCATCCCCACCATCGAATCGAGGTCCAGGTACCGCCTTTGCGCCGTCCACGTCACTTTTCCCCGTCGGCCTCGCCACGGCTCCATCGTCGATTGCCGCCACAGCAAGCTTCCTCGCGCTTCTCCAAGCTCGGCATCACCATCCTGGTGAGCTCCCGCATCGGCCAAGCCATCACACGCCCGATTTGCCCGCCCATAGCGCCATCCCCACCATAGCCGTGGCTCCGGCCGCCGCTGGGCCGCCAGGGCGGGGCGTGTGCCCACCGCGCCTTGGCCCCGCGCCCATCGCGCTCTGGACGCGCCCCCGGCGTGCGCACGCGCACGGGGCGGCAAGCCCCTCCTCCATCCCCTGCACCTCGCGCCGGAGTGCCCACTGCCGCCGGCGTGCGTGCAGATGCCGTGGGCTAAGCCCCCACACCCACTGACCTGTGGCCCCCTTTGGATTAGCCCCTAATCAAATAAAGTTAGAAGAGATTAAACCACCCCCCTGTGAGAATGACTAGTGGGCCTCAGGCCATTTGTTAATTTAAGATAATTATTAAACTGCCACTGTTAGACTGACCAGTGGGACCCCCCCTGTTAATTAGACCTTTTGATTAAATTAAAATCCTGTTAAAATAAATGGGACTATGACCAGTGGGCCCATGGGCTGTTTTTAATAAATAAAATGATTTATAATTCCTTTGTCTATGACATGTAGGCCCCACCAGTCAGTTACTGTTGTGGATAAGATTCTGGATAATGTTTAAATTTAATAATAAAAGAAATTCAGAAAATTGATTTAAATGATTTAAATATTAGAAATTCAATATCTTTTAAACCGTAACTCCGATGAAAATAATTTGTATATCAAAATTGATCAGAAAAATATAACGAATACGGATACGCTATACGTATGTCTACCACACCCCTCTAACACAACGAACATCGAACATTCCCCCTCCGGACCGTCTGTCTGATAAATTGTCCGGTACTGTTAGAGTGCCCGGATGAATTTATTCCGAACACGAAAGTTGTCCGGAATGGTTCAAATAGCACGGATACACCCCCCTTATGTTGTTCCGGTAACCACGACACCTCCGGCTTGATCCTTCCCCCTCCGGACACCCTGTCCGGTAATCACCCGGAGCCGGTAGTTCATCCTCAGATGAATTTCCGTTCCGAGCAATGTGCATTGCACTACGTTAGAATACCGTTAACATTTCATCTGTCATGTCATACATATGTTTGTATATTATTGCTGTGTATTTACTGTTTTCCTCCCCCCTTAATCTCCGGTAGACCCCGCTGCTGCCGTCGACTACACCGCTGCTGAGTACGACTACGTCGTCGACGACCCTACTACTACCGTCGAGCTTGCAGGCAAGCAGAGCCATTCTCTTCCCCAGATATCGCCTATCTTTCCGTACATTTCTTGCACTAGGCATTGTTACTGCTGCTGCTATGCTACAATCCTATTCAATTGCATAGCCTGATTTTGTCGTCCCTTGATGTGCCTCCTTTATCCTATGCTGCCTATTATTGTTATTATGCATTATTCAGCAGTGAGCCCTGCGCATTGTTAGCTAGGATTAGATAGGGGGCCGTGATCACTCAGGGGAGTGAACGCAGATACAAATATTATAACTGCACAGGTACGGTACAAAGCAGACACCGCCAAAGGCCCCTATCTGGGTTATGCCTAGTCACCTCAAGTGTGAGTTATCAAGGAGTAATCCTTGTACTCCACTCGAGGCTGACTTTGTCTTGCCGCCATAGGGTCCTGTAACGGTTGTCCTTCAGGTAAGAAGTCGGGCGACCCAGCGGTGCCCGCGAGAGGTATTGCGACGGGACGACAGGGAGGGTACGACCAGTGTACCGGTGTGCTTGGCCCCTGTTCGTTGGCCGCGAGAGTTACCAACCCCCGAAAGTCGAGCTCCTCCAGGAGCACCCGCGAGACAAGGTAAGGAGACGGTTCACCTTGTTGGTAACCGTAGTGACTTGGTGGGACGACGGGGCAGGCATCGATGTACTGGTGGTCCTGGCTGCTGTCGTTGTCCGTGGGTCAGTTAAGTCAAGGAAAAGATAACGGTTGCCACGCAGGTTAATTAAAATGCTAAATGGTTCAGTGAATGTCTTGAGTTGGCTCTATGCCATGTACGCACTACCTACCCGTGGGAACTACGAGTTACGGGCTCCTCTGCTTCGTAGTGTCGTCCGAGGACTCTTCAGACGTCAGCAGTACCGCGGCCTGCGCCGGGAAGTGGTGTTGTCTTATTTGCCGCGACAGTGTGATTTGGATTTGCTTTAACTTCACCGGCCAGCCTCGCACCGTGCAGGAGTACGTCGGGGTTAGGGTCCAAAGCCCCGCGTACATAGGATATAGTCCGGCGGATGACCTCTCTGTTGAGTTTTGAAAGATGGGCTATGAAGTGTCGGATAGCCTCGGTGGAGCGTTCCCTAACAAGGTTCCCGCCACCCTGGAGATCCGTGCGTGTAGCGTAACACAAGTGCACCTCTGCAGGGAAGATTAATCTATCGATAGCCGTGTCCACGGTAACAGGACGCTTTATGCTGAAGCTGGATCTTACCACTAGAAACTATTAATATTAAACTATATGGTTCCGGGTTCTCTTCCTCGCGGGGATGTCGAGGAGGTGAACTCGGAGGCATTGTTAATTATTACAACTTATTATTATTCAATGTTGCAGCAACTTCTGCTTCATTGTTACTTTATTGCTTTATATAAACTGTTGGCTGATTCTTACATCATGCTGCAAGACCTCGTCGGAAGATGCTAGTCTTTGATAGGCCTAGATTCTTACCCTTGCTCTGGATTTCTATCTTTTAGTCCACTATATACAGCCTCTTCTTTCTGTTGATACAATGCATAATGCTTAGTAGCGGACGTAAGACTCGCGGGTATACTAGATACTCACCTGCTTTATTTCCTTTACTGTTTTGCCTGATCGGCCGCTGCACACGACGTTGGAGCCCAGGAGCAGGAGTACCCCGGAGGCGCCTACTACGACGTCGAGTTCCCCGTTGACCAGGAGTAGTTCGATGGATCCCAGGAAGGAGGCCTCGCCTTTTCGTTCTGTATCTCTGATATGGTTTGTGCTAGCCTTCTTAAGGCAAAACTTGACTAACTATGTCTGTACTCAGATATTATGGCTTGTATGACTTATATATATTCGGGTCCGCGTGACCCCCTCTATTGTAATATATTTGTTTATCCTTTTGTGTTTAGTGTTGTGCTATGATATTATCACCGTGGCACCCTAATCTCAGTCGTGTACCCTGTGTGTATGATTACTATACACGGTCTGATTTTGGGGGCGTCACAAGTTGGTATAAGAGCCGACTTCCTGTAGGAAGCCACCCCACCACTACCTGGTCGAAGTTGAGTCTAGACTTTGAAAAAACTATTTTGCTAACTTAATATTTGGCTTAAGGGCCCACATCGATGTCACTACGTGTGATATCTATGGTATTAGGATCCTTTTCTCCTTACCTATGCTCTGGGAATCTGCTCTCTTATCCTTGCTGGTAAGTTTTACAAAAGCTGACATTAGGATCACGTTCTCTTGATTCCACCCGGCATTTTTGGTGCTTCCCCCCATTGATGGAGTCGTGTCGCAGGCGTCGTACGCCAGATCCCAGACCGCGGATCCCATTCTCATTCTGGGCAGGCCGCGCGTTCTCTGGCATCAACTCCTGTGGCCAACAGTTTTCTTGCGGCGTGATTGACATAGTGGAATCTATGTCGCGTCGTGTAATCCTTACCGCGGTCTGCGCGCTGCCTAGAGAGTCCTTTTTCCTTAATTTCTACGACGTTACGCTGCCCGATTTTCGATTGATTCTGTGTGCGAATGTGTATGTCTTATATGACTACTACTTTAAATATCCGCGCCCCCTTTTCGTTGTCGTTTTTACTTCAGGATTGATTCCGGTATCTCGTTAAATTTTCATCGCTGAAGTACCTCTGTTAAATTCTAGCAGGATGGCTGGTCGTGGTGGTCGTGGTCGTGGTCGGGCTGCCAACGACCCACCTCCGCCGCCGGATTACATGGCCGCGATGATGCAGCAGTTCGAGATGAACCGTCAGTTCATGCAGAATATCATGGCTCAGTTCCCCCAGCCGAATCAGAATGGGCACCACCATCAGCATGCCACCGTGACTCTGCACGACTTCACCCGCCTCAACCCCACTATGTTCTGCAACACTGTTCAGCCGCTGGATGCTGATGACTGGTTTCGCGACATCACTCACGAGCTGGAGTCTCCTAATGTCGATCCAGCCGACTATGTGAACTTTGCGTCTTATCATCTGAAAGGCGCCGCTGCTCAGTGGTGGAGCACCCACAAGCGTTCCCTGCCAGTCGAAGAAGTCATCACTTGGGATGATTTTCAGTCTGCTTTCCGCGCCCGCTACATTCCTCAGGGGATCATGGATCGTAAGAGGGCGATATGACTGTTGAGGCCTATCAGCGCGAGTTCCTCAACCTCTCTCGCTATGCGGAAGGAGAGATCACCACTGATGCTCGCAGGCAGCAGAAGTTCCGTCATGGTCTCAACCCAGAACTCAGGCTCGCTCTTGCCGTTCATGATTTCGCCAACTTCGCCACCATGGTGAACAAGGCTATCACCGTCGAGACTGCCCAGATGGAGCACAAGAACTCTCTGAAGCGTTATCGTGACGTTGGCTCAACTTCGGGCGCAACGCAGAAGCGTCGTATCTGGCTCCCTACCAGTGTGACTCATTCAGCTGTCCCTGCTCCAAGGCCGTCTTATGCTGCACCCCGTCTGCCTCCGCCACCGCAGATGCCAAGAGCTCTGCCTGCACCACCCAATGCTACCCCACTTCGTCCTCAGGATGGATTATGCTTCACGTGCCGCCAACCGGGGCATTTTTCCAGGGAGTACCCCAGAAACAGAAGCAACTGGTAGTTCACCCCGCTGGCCGTGGAAATGGTCGTGGCAACAACAGGACCCCCAACTATAATACTGGGTCTGCTGCTTATGCTCGTGGACATGCTAACCACGTTAATGTTGAAGAAGCTCAGCAACAACCCGCTACCGTGATGGGTACCCTTCTCGTTAATTCTGTACCTGCTGCTGTTTTATTTGATACAGGAGCATCGCATTCATTCATGTCGGAAGCATTTGCATTTTCGCATAAGTTCAAGTACGAAACGATGAAACCACCGATGGTTGTTCGCACCCCGATTGGCCAATGCCGAACCACCATGATTGTACCAAACACCACCATTGAAATCGAAGGAGTTGAATTCTTTGCGTCACCCATCCTCCTGAAGTCTTCCACCATAGACCTCATTCTGGGAATGGATTGGTTAAAATTTCACGATGCCGCACTATATTGTGGCACCAAGTCTGTCCAGCTTTTTCACCCCTCCGGTGGGATTGTTAACCACACCGCCCGAGTTACCCGTAATGATGAAACACAGATCTTTATGATGAATGCTTTGAATGTCTCACCTTTGAAAGGCATCGAGAACGTTCCGGTCGTTCGCGATTTTCCCGACGTCTTCCCAGAAGAACTGCCGGGAATACCCCCGATCAGAGAAGTTGAATTCGTCATCGACTTGAAGCCAGGCACTGTTCCTATCGCCAAGCGTCCTTACAAGATGCCGCCACATGAACTCCTTGAACTTAAGGAGGAAATCGACAAGGCACTTCAGAAAGGATTCATTCGCCCCAGTTCCTCAGCTTGGGGAGCGCCTTCGCTATTTGTCAAGAAGAGCGATGGGACAAACCGATTGGTCCAAGATTATCGGCCCATTAACCAAGCCACCATCCAGAACAAATACCCACTTCCCCGGATCAACGATCTGTATGATCAACTTGCCGGATCCAAGGTGTTTTCTAAACTCGACTTGAGGTTGGATTATCACCAAATCCGAGTCCGTGATGAGGACATTCCGAAGACTGCCTTCATTACTCGCTATGGTTCATACGAGTACACCGTCATGTCCTTTGGCTTAACCAATGCTCCAGCCACCTTCTCCAGATTGATGAATTATATTTTCATGCAGTACCTCGACCAGTTCGTCGTGGTTTATCTGGATGATATCTTGATATATTCCAAGAATGAAGAAGAACATGCTGAACATCTTCGTCTTATACTGGAGAAGCTTCGAGAACACAAACTCTACGCTAAGTTTTCTAAGTGTGAGTTCTGGCTTCCCGAAGTAACCTACCTTGGACATGTGATTTCCAAGTATGGCATTGCCGTCACCCCAGAACGTATCCAGGCTATACTTGACTGGACTCCTCCCAAGACCGTCAAGCAAGTCCGCAGTTTTCTCGGGCTCGCTAGTTATTGCCGCCGTTTCGTCGAGAATTTTTCCAAGATTGCCAGGCCTCTGACTAATCTGCTTCACAAAGGCGTCAAGTTTGAGTGGACGGATAAATGTCAAGAAAGTTTTCAAGCACTCAAGGACAAGCTAACTTCTCCCCCGGTGCTCGCTCCCCCTGATACTCAGAAGGACTTCGTGATATATTGCGACGCGTCTCGTCAAGGATTAGGCTGTGTCCTATTGCAAGAGCGCAAGGTGATTGCTTATGGCTCTCGACAGTTGCGTGCTCACGAAGACAAATACCCAACACATGATGTCGAATTGGCAGCAGTAATTTATGCATTGAAGTTGTGGCGACATTACCTCGTCGGTAATCGTTGCGAAGTCTACACCGATCACCAAAGTCTGAAGTACCTGTTTACTCAGCCAGACCTGAACCTTCGTCAACAACGATGGCTTGAGACAATAGCCGACTTCAACATGGATATTTCGTATACCCCGGGCAAGGCTAATGTGATGGCCGATGCCTTGAGCCGCAAAGCTTACTGTTCTGAACTTGAGGTTCAGGTGCAGCAACCACCTCTGTATGAAGAGTTTCGCAAGTTGAATCTCGAGATTGTTCCTCAAGGTTACGTCAATAACCTGGTTCTCGAGTCATAGCTCGACGCCCTCATCAAGAGTAGACAATCTCTGGCCCCTGACATTGTGAAGATCAAGCAGGACATCGCCGAAGGAAAGCCTTCCTCTTTTACCATTGATGCTAATGATGGTGATACTGTGTACTTCAAGGGCCGTTTAGTAGTTCCTGTGAGCCCGGTCCCCATTAACTGTGGTCCGGATATCATGGAAAAAGCCCATAATTCTCCCTTGTCAATCCACCCAGGCAGTACTAAGATGTATAAAGACCTTCGTCAACGGTACTGGTGGCCTTACATGAAACAAGACATCGCCCGCTATGTTTCTCAATGTGACGTTTGCAGTCGCGTCAAAGCCGGACATCAGAAACCTGCTGGTTGGTTGCGACCACTCCCTCCTCCTGATTGGAAGTGGGACAAAGTCGAAATGGACTTCGTCACCGGTTTTCCTAAGTCACAGAAAGGTAACGATGCCATCTTTGTCATCATCGACCGATTTTCCAAGATTGCACACTTCCTGCCGGTCAAGGAGACGATCACTGCTAGTCAATTAGCACACTTGTATATCTGCCGAATTGTGTCACTCCACGGTATTCCGCTGGAGATCAGTTCAGACCGTGGCAGCATTTTCACCTCACGATACTGGAATAGTTTCATGGAAGCTTTCGGGACTCGTCTGAATCTCAACACCGCTTATCACCCCCAGTCGCAAGGCCAAGTTGAACGAGTTAATCAAGTGCTGGAAGACATGCTTCGCGCTTGTGTCATTTCTTTCGGCATGAAATGGGAGGATGCCCTCCCGTACGCGGAATTCTCGTACAACAATAGCTATCAAGCTAGCTTGAAGATGGCCCCCTTCGAAGTTCTATACGGACGTAAATGTTGAACCCCCCTGAACTGGTCGGGAACTGGGGAACGACCCTACTTCGGACCGGATCTTGTCCAAGAAGCTGAAGAACAAGTTCGCATTGTGCAAGAAAATCTCAAGGCCGCACAGTCTCTTCAGAAGAGCAACTACGACCGCAAACACCGTGAAATGGAGTATCAGCCTGGTGAATACGCGTACCTCCGTGTCACTCCCATGAGGGGCACTCATCGCTTCGGTATCAAGGGCAAGTTGGCTCCTCGCTACATTGGCCCGTTCCGTATCCTTTCCAGGAGTGGACCCGTGGCATACCGGTTGGAATTGCCGCCGAACCTCTCCCAAGTCCACGATGTCTTCCACGTGTCGCAACTCCGTCGCTGCTTCAAGGATCCTATCCGCGAAGTAGAGCATGATATGATCGAGCTGCAACAAGACTTGACTTATCGAGAACATCCGAGCCGCATTCTCGATCAGTCTAAACGCCGAACTCGCAACAAGACCGTCAAGTTCATCAAGATTCAGTGGTCGAATCATTCTGAAGATGAAGCCACTTGGGAACGCGAAGATCGCCTTCGCGATGACTACCCCGATCTTTTCCTCGCTACCACTTAAATTCTCGGGACGAGAATTCTTGTAGTGGGGGAGATTTGTAACACCCTCAGTTGCTGTAACAGTAATCATCATCACTTTTGATCATCACTGTTGGATTATCACTGTTTGATCTCCCTTGTACCTGATAAAACTTTGTGATGCTCATGATCAAACACCCCATGCACCATTTACTTGAGCCCTTGGGACCAAATCCCAAAGCCAAATGCACGTTGCTCATCTAACAAACCAAACCCTAGTTGAAACTACTTTAAATAGAAAATAAAACAAAAGTGCTCAAATAAAGTTGTTCCAAAAATCATGGAAATATTTTTGTAAATTCCCTAAAATCATTACAATCATGTTGGACCAACTTTGGTAATTTTTGGAGTTGCAGAAAATTCCAAACAATTCAAACAGTAGGTTAAAACCCTAACTTTGGGCATTTATTAATTAAAAGAAATATCTAATGAATTTATTTTGTAGAAAAATATTTTGTGACACCTCAGTAATATGTAACACTAACTTACAAACACTAATACCCTTTTTCAAAAATGCTGGGGTTAATAAATCAATTACAGAAAGAGATGGAGCAAACAGAAAACAAACGAAAATTGAAAAAGACAAATCTACGCCCTGGGCGAGGCCCACCCCGGGCCCAGCTCCCCCCCACCTCCCTTCTCTCTCCCCCATCTCTTCCCCACCAACTCCCCTCCCCCCATGCCGCACGCGCCAGGCAGAGAGGCCACGGGCGCCATGGCCCCCTCCCCACCTGCTCCCCCCTCCTCACCTGCCCCCCCCCATGGAGATAAGGAGGACCCCGAGCCCCCTGCCCTCTCCACCTAAACCGCCAGATCTAGACCCCCCCTCTCTCTCCCTCCCCCCTCGGTTCTGGCTCGCGCCAGCGGAAGCCGCCGCCGCGCATTGTTGCCGTCGCGGCCGGAGAACACCTCGTGCTCCGGGATCTTGTCTAGTCGCTCCGGACGGGTCGTCCCATCCATCCCCACCATCGAATCGAGGTCCAGG
Organism: Bromus sterilis; assembly: GCA_950022295.1. Lineage (NCBI taxonomy): Eukaryota > Viridiplantae > Streptophyta > Magnoliopsida > Poales > Poaceae > Bromus > Bromus sterilis. The sequence goes on along the minus strand of OX465596.1, from coordinate 334,632,760 downwards.
TGCCGCCTTTGCGCCGTCCACGTCACTTTTCCCCGTCGGCCTCGCCACGGCTCCATCGTCGATTGCCGCCACAGCAAGCTTCCTCGCGCTTCTCCAAGCTCGGCATCACCATCCTGGTGAGCTCCCGCGTCGGCCAAGCCATCACACGCCCGATTTGCCCGCCCCTAGCGCCATCCCCACCATAGCCGTGGCTCCGGCCGCCGCTGGGCCACCAGGGCGGGGCGTGTGCCCACCGCGCCTTGGCCCCGCACCCATCGCGCTCTGGACGCGCCCCCGGCGTGAGCACGCGCACGGGGCGGCAACCCCCCCATCCATCCCCTGCACCTCGCGCCGGAGTGCCCACTGCCGCCGGCGTGCGTGCAGATGCCGTGGGCTAAGCCCCCACACCCACTGACTTGTGGCCCCCTTTGGATTAGCCCCTAATCAAATAAAGTTAGAAGAGATTAAACCACCCCCCCTGTGAGAATGACTAGTGGTCCTCAGGCCATTTGTTAATTTAAGATAATTATTAAACTGCCACTGTTAGACTGACCAGTGGGACCCCCCCCCCTGTTAATTAGACCTTTTGATTAAATTAAAATCCTGTTAAAATAAATGGGACTATGACCAGTGGGCCCATGGGCTGTTTTTAATAAATAAAATGATTTATAATTCCTCTGTCTATGACATGTAGGCCCCACCAGTCAGTTACTGTTGTGGATAAGATTCTGGATAATGTTTAAATTTAATAATAAAAGAAATTCAGAAAATTGATTTAAATGATTTAAATATTAGAAATTCAATATCTTTTAAACCGTAACTCCGATGAAAATAATTTGTATATCAAAATTGATCAAAAAAATATAACAAATACGGATACGCTATACGTATGTCTACCACACCCCTCTAACACAACGAACATCGAACATTCCCCCTCCGGACCGTTTGTCCGATAAATTGTCCGGTACTGTTAGAGTGCCCGGATGAATTTATTCCGAACACGAAAGTTGTCCGGAATGGTTCAAATAGCACGGATACACCCCCCTTATGTTGTTCCGGTAACCACGACACCTCCGGCTTGATCCTTCCCCCTCCGGACACCCTGTCCGGTAATCACCCGGAGCCGGTAGTTCATCCTCAGATGAATTTCCGTTCCGAGCAATGTGCATTGCACTGCGTTAGAATACCGTTAACATTTCATCTGTCATGTCATATATATGTTTGTATATTATTGCTGTGTATTTACTGTTTTCCTCCCCCCCTTAATCTCCGGTAGACCCCGCTGCTGCCGTCGACTACCCTGCTGCTGAGTACGACTACGTCGTCGACGACCCTACTACTACCGTCGAGCTTGCAGGAAAGCAGAGCCATTCTCTTCCCCAGATATCGCCTATCTTTCCGTACATTTCTTGCACTAGGCATTGTTACTGCTACTGCTACGTTACAATCCTATTCAATTACATAGCCTGTTTTTGTCGTCCCTTGATGTGCCTCCTTTATCCTATGCTGCCTATTATTATTATTATGCATTATTCAGCAGTGAGCCCTGTGCATTGTTAGCTAGGATTAGATAGGGGGCCGTGATCACTCAGGGGAGTGAACGCGGATACAAATATTATAACTGCACAGGTACGGTACAAAGCAGACACCGCCAAAGGCCCCTATCTGGGTTATGCCTAGTCACCTCAAGTGTGAGCTATCAATGAGTAATCCTTGTACTCCACTCGAGGCTGACTTTGTCTTGCTGCCATAGGGTCCTGTAACGGTTGTCCTTCAGGTAAGAAGTCGGGCGACCCAGCGGTGCCCGCGAGAGGTATTGCGACGGGACGACAGGGAGGGTACGACCAGTGTACCGGTGTGCTTGGCCCCTGTTCGTTGGCCGCGAGAGTTACCAACCCCCGAAAGTCGAGCTCCTCCAGGAGCACCCGCGAGACAAGGTAAGGAGACGGTTCACCTTGTTGGTAACCGCAGTGACCGAGGTACTGGTGGTCCTGGTTGCTGTCGTTGTCCGCGGGTCAGTTAAGTCGAGGCAACGATAACGGTTGCCACGCAGGTTAATTAAAATGCTAAATGGTTCAGTGAATGTCTTGAGTTGGCTATATGCCATGTACGCACTACCTACCCGTGGGAACTACGAGTTATGGGCTCCTCTGCTTCGTAGTGTCGTCCGAGGACTCTTCAGACGTCAGCAGTACCGCGGCCTGCGCCGGGAAGTGGTGTTGTCTTATTTGCCGCGGCAGTGTGATTTGGATTTGCTTTAACTTCACCGGCCAGCCTCGCACCGTGCAGGAGTACGTCGGGGTTAGGGTCCAAAGCCCCGCGTACATAGGATATAGTCCAGCGGATGACCTCTCTGTTGAGTTTTGAAAGATGGGCTATGAAGTGTCGGATAGCCTCGGTGGAGCGTTCCCTAACAAGGTTCCCGCCACCCTGGAGATCCGTGCGTGTAGCGTAACACAAGTGCACCTCTGCAGGGAAGATTAATCTATCGATAGCCGTGTCCACGGTAACAGGACGCTTTATGCTGAAGCTGGATCTTACCACTAGAAACTATTAATATTAAACTATATGGTTCCGGGTTCTCTTCCTCGCGGGGATGTCGAGGAGGTGAACTCGGAGGCATTGTTAATTATTACAACTTATTATTATTCAATGTTGCAGCAACTTCGGCTTCATTGTTACTTTATTGCTTTATATAAACTGTTGGCTGATTCTTACCTCATACTGCAAGACCTCGTCGGAAGATGCTAGTCTTCGATAGGCCTAGATTCTTACCCTTGCTCTGGATTTCTGTCTTTTAGTCCACTATATACGACCTCTTCTTTCCGTTGATACAATGCATAATGCTTAGTAGCGGACGTAAGACTCGCGGGTATACTAGATACTCACCTGCTTTATTTCCTTTACTGTTTTGCCTGATCGGCCGCTGCAGCCGACGTTGGAGCCCAGGAGCAGGAGTACCCCGGAGGCGCTACTACGACGTCGAGTTCCCCGTTGACCAGGAGTAGTTCGATGGATCCCAGGCAGGAGGCCTCGCCTTTTCGTTCTATATCTCTGATGTGGTTTGTGCTAGCCTTCTTAAGGCAAAACTTGACTAACTATGTCTGTACTCAGATATTATGGCTTGTATGACTTATATATATTCGGGTCCGCGTGACCCCCTCTATTGTAATATATTTGTTTATCCTTTTGTGTTTAGTGTTGTGCTGTGATATTATCACCGTGGCACCCTAATCTCAGTCGTGTACCCTGTGTGTATGATTACTGTACACGGTCTGATTTTGGGGGCGTCACAAAAATCAAAAGATCCCAAAGAGGACAAATGAGAGAAATCGAAAGAGCCATTGAGGCCACCAAAGAAATAGAAAAAATAGAAAAAAAGAGAAAAAGAAAATCAAAAAGAGAGAAGGAGGCACACTACTATTCCTTTTGAGAGATCCACACTAGTACTTCATCCTCTATCCCTTGTACTCCATAGAGATCATCATCATGCATATAGCTATGTGGGGACCTTCACACTATAGAACTTGGCTTTTATATTCCAATGATGAGCCTCCTCAAACGAGCTCTAGGTCTTCTTGAGCAAGCAAGTTAGATGCACCCCCACTAGTTCCCTTAGAGAGATTTTAGCTCACATGTGCATCCATTGCATGGCAATCCCTACTCCTCACATCATATCTATCATATGGCCTTCTCTCGCCTATGATTGTCCTCATTGATGTGAGCCTTTCAAACCTTTTTGTCTTACTCCTCCACCTTCTTTCTGTTTCGCCTATTAGGTGTCAACTTTCTTGCTCACGCTCATCCATTGCATGAGTGCTCAAAATATCGAAAGGGAGTGGATCAGTTTGACTTGTACCTGGCTAGTGGTCTGGGGACGAGTCAAGATAAGAATCCAAAGGAGACTAAGTGTGAAACTTTAGTAGATAGTTGTTCTCAACAACCTTTTTTCTCTCTTTTTCCCAGTCCCCTGCTTGCACGCAAACACCATCTGGAGACATTCGAGTCACGGACAGCGAGAGCTCTTGCACCTTTTGTTCTTTTGTTACTTGTGTCAATGCTAATATAGACTCTTGCCTGTAAAGACTTGAATTGAATTGCATGCTTTGATTGCTTTACTTAGAAGTCCTTATATGGTTGTGTGGCATGTCACCACAAAAATTATGCTTGTTATCATTTACCTACTCGAGGACGAGCAGGAATTAAGCTTGGGGATGTTGATACGTCCCAAACGTATCTATAATTTCTGCTTGCTACATGCATTTTTTGTGTGACTTTGCCATGTTTTGCTTGAACTTTCATACACTTTTGAGCATATTTGGACTAATCTATTAACCCAGTGCACCCAGCTGCCAGTTCCTGTTTTCTGCTGTTTTTGTATTTCAGGTTTTCCGACCATTAAATATGCTCCAAAAAATCCAGAAAATCAGATAAAAAATCAGCGACCCGGAAGCTTCCGGAATAACCAAGGCAGCGGAGGGGGGCCACCACCAGGAGACCAGGAGGGTCCCTGGCGCGGTCGCACCCTAGGCCGCGCCCGGAGGCCTCCTGGCTGCTTGGTGGGTCCCGTCGACACCCCCCTCCGCCTATATTTAGCCCTCGGGGTGGAAACCCCTAATATCGATCTCTTTTCCGCGATCTCGCCTCTGTACCGCCACCGCCGCCATTTCTAGATCGGGGCTGCCTGGAGAAGCTGCCCCGGCACCCTGCCGGGAGGAGGAACCCCCTCCAAGAGACCATCCATAGACATGGACGCCTCCCGTATGTACCGTGAGTAGTTTCCCTTGGACCATGGGTCCGTGACCAGTAGCTATGTGATGTTCCTCTCCCCTCTTTGTGCTTCCACTTTTGAGACCTCGTGAGCTGCCTCACATGATCGAGGCACCTTTGTAATTTTCTGCTGTTTCTATGCTGAGTGTGTTGGGATCTGATGGATTATGAGACTATGTTCAGATTGTGATGAGTAAAATATTTGGTTCTTATCTTTTATATTTTGTTCTTGAGTAAATTCTTGCATGTTCTCCGTTGCCGTATTTTACTTTGGCCAAGTATTTTGTTGCAACTCCAAGAGGGAGCGTTATGCTTGATTGTGGGTTCAACCCCTTGATGTCTAGTGAAAGCTCAAGAATGATCACTTCTAAAAATTCTAAGGAACTTAGAAGGAATTCATGCAAACAACGTAGGACTAAAGACATCTCGAAGGAAATACAGTATCGAAAGTAATACATGGCTCGAACAGATTGGGAGCGAAGGAAAACATTGAAGACAAACACGCAACAAGTAAGTACAGAATGTAAATGCTAGAAGGAAAACGAGCCTGACACAACAATGTTTGGTAAACCAGTTCACACTTTGCAAAGTGCTACGTCTGGTTGGAGGGACTGGTGATTGAACACCTGGAGCAAAACTCTCTCCATCCTATTCTCCACTGCAACAAACTCCTCGAGCTTGTCCAATTTTCACTCGTGGTAGATGATTCAGGACATCTCCGAGACCTTTACAAACTTCCTTCAGCAGCGACAATTTCTCTTCGACTGCTTGACAGGCGACGCCTAACCGTCTAGGAGACTTGCATTTCTCCAAGATAAAAAGATCGGCTAATCTCAACCTAAGTCTCTGTGAATAGCTCAACTCAGCTCAGACTTGGGTTTTGGTTTTCTCTCGATGAATCTCTCTTGGGATGCTCACAAACTTCTGTCTTAGAATCTTCAGTAGAGCAGCCAACCCGAAATGGCGGGGAGGTGCGGGTATTTATAGTTGGAGATCCTAATGGGTAAAATGACTGAAGTGACCCGATGCGACCGCTTGACGTGTGTCCACAACGGTCGGAATCCAATCACTACGCAACTTTACTTGAGGAACAAGTAAGCTGACTTACCGAGCGAGTTCTCTCTCGAAGGCACGAAGTACGATGACTTTGCCTTCGAGTTATTCACTCGACTCAGTAAGATTTCTCTCGGTAGGCTTTCGTGGGTTTAGGTTGAGCAGAGCAAATTCACTTTGACTAAGATCTCAAATCGCAAACCCCTCTTGATAGTACGGTTTTTCCTACGACTCAAAAAAATAAAGAGAAACTAGTAAAAAGACTAAGTCTTTGACCAGCTTCAGCTTTCTCCTCGTTGCGCTTTTACTCGAGAGAGTCATCTTCTTCGACGACATTTTTAGGGGTCGTCTTCCTTCGAAGGTTTCGTTAGATGACTGCAGCTCCGCTGCAGTGAGTTGTCCTTCGACCTTCTACTTGCAAACTCCATTCTTTTGGAACCTAAGTATCTGTTTATACTCGAAAACAATATTAGTTCCACTTCTGCTTTGTCCAACAATGTCCAAAACCTTCGGGGGTAAAACTTTCTCTTACAATCTCTCCCTTTTTGGACGATTGTTGACAAAACAGGCATCGATAAATAATTTGAAAGCTTTTGAGTTTTCGATGATAAACCAGTGCTAAGATCGATGAAATACTCCCCCTTGATGTATGCACGGAAGATAGAGATTTCCTATGAAGTGCATATTTGACAGTATAGAGTGTCGAGGGAAAAACATCATAATCTTAGCGAGTGAAATTGCATGCCAGATAATATCCAATAAAAAGTATGCAATCTCCTCGAATGACCTGTGAACTTATATGAAAGATAACTTCCTGCAAGAAGGTTGAGTATCGCAAGCAGCAGATAGATATCTTATGAAAGGATAGCAATTCACGGACCTACTTAGATTTAGTTACAACCAGATCGAATAAGAATCGAAAGTTTGTTGAAACTACTCAGAAACCTCAAAGTTCAAAAGTTTATCGAATGAAAAGCAAAGCCCTTAACCCCGTAGGCAAATTAATTTCTTCGATGCCACTACATATCCCCCTTTTTGTCACAATGTACAAAAAGTCGAGAGAATAGGGTCGAAAGAAATCCCTACTCGCTTTGGCGGCTCCGGCGACGTCGAGAAGATTCGGCAAGCGTTGGAGGACGACGAATGGGGCGAGCACTTGGAGGAGTAATCTTCGTGCGGAAGGAGTGATGATCTCTAGAAGATTCCAGCTGCGATTCCGGCGGGGTCCTGGGGTTTCGAGGGAGTGGAGAGTAAACTCTCGCTTGACGTTGAGGGGCTTCATCTTTCGCGGAGTCGGAGGAGAAGGTGTTCACAGTAATGTGATAATAATCATCGACACTGAGCACATCTCTGTTCTTCGGCAGCCGAGGGATATTGGGATCCGGGCGATCTACTCGATCATCATTTCTCCAAGTCCTGTTAAGATGGGGAGGATATTCTTCGAATCCACATCGCTGAAGTTGACCGAGGGAATTGAATTTCCGCAGTCCTTTCCAATCACGGCGAAGGCATTCACGCAACATCTGATTGTTGTTCATGGAAATATTGCGCAAATGATTTATCTCGTCCATCATTGCTTGCTTCTGAATGAAATCTTGGTCGATATGATGTTGAAGCATTTTCTGGGACCGAAGAGAACCCTCCATGTGATGCACTGTCTTGATAAACTTCGAGCGAACATTACGCTCAGTTAAATGGGCGCGGATGCCAGTGTGCTCAGCACATTGACCGTTGGGTCGAGCAACAATCTGCAATACTTCCCTAACTGGTGGAGTGAAAATCTTCGGGAAAATTGACACGGGGAATGGCACGTCCCGAGAGTAATTGCAGATAGCCATCAGCCAGGGTGCATACGGCTTGTGGGAATTGTGATCATCAACATAAGACACCAAATTCCTGATGAAGTAGTCATCAAAATCGAAGGGATGACCGTGGACTAACTTCAACAGAGCAAGTTGCACATCATTGGGAATGGGAAAATCATCGTGCACATCGAGCATTGGCATCAAGGTCTTCGAAAGAACATAGAACCATGCCTTTGCTTCAAATACCAAATGCCTCGGCTTGGGCTCAGCAGGATAGTGATCTCGTACGCCATCTGGATTCATGAGCGTAGAGAATTCAGCAGGAGTTGGAGCAGGTAAGTCATGAAGCTTGTGTGGTAATCCTTCGAACCGAGGTAAATTGATGATGGCCAGAAATTGGTCGACAGACATATGGAATACTTGGCCTTGGATCATATAATCAAATTTCCACGTCTTCGAGTTCTCGGGATCACCAGTGACATAGAGCGTTGCATAAAATTGCTTGATAAGCTCGGGATTGTAGCCACAATCGAGAGAAAACATCTTGTGAGCATGAAGACCATCAATTGTTTCGGCAACATTATCGAAACATGAAGTGGAGTACACCGAAGGCATATCAAGGTATTGATGTTGGAAAACTCTCGCCTTGTTGTACAGCACACGAGTATAGTATATGGCTTGCTCTTGGGTCCAAAACCAAAGAGAATATGAACTTCTGGGCTTCTAGTAGGGATTGGTACCGAAGAAAAATGGCTTGTGTTCACGCCTTTTGAAGATGGGGCCTCCCCGAGGAACATCTGAGAGGAACAGGGGCGATATTTCTCTCGGATGATCAGAATGGAGCAGCTCATCAACAGGAAAAACTTCGGCAGAATTATCCAGCATCTGGTAAACTGGCTCAGTACGACGACGAATTGAAGATGGAACGTTTACAATATCCTAAGCTGGGATGGCTGCAGGAGCATTTTCCTCGGCCTGTGCCTCGACGGCAACTCCTTCGTCGGCATGAGCATTTTGAGTGGCTTCTTCAGTCTACATGGCCTCCAAATCTTCGTCCAATTGAGCGAAAGCATCAACCATTTCTTAGTTCGAGGTATTTGATGAGGAGGAGGAAGAACTGTCACTCGAACTGTCATCTCCAGAACTATTTCCTTCGACAGCATCTTGACGAGAAGAGACTGTTGTGATATCAACATCAGCGTCTTCTCCTTCATGCAGAGTCTGGGCAGGGGAATAATCTTTCTGAGCAGAGGAGATGGGGGCTTGAGTTTCTTTCTTGGCCTAAGCAGGTTGCTCGGTCTCTTCTTGAGCTTGGGTCTCGATGGCTGGGGTGTTCGATGGAATGATGTGAGGTGGTGATGGTGGGTTTGGTGGTGGCGACGAGGCTTTTGGTGGTGATGGTTGACGAGGTGGAGGTGTTTGTTGTCGAGGGGGAGGAGTGGATTGGCGAGGGGGTGGAGTTGTTTGGCGAGGGGGTGGAGTTTTTTGGCGAGGGGGTGGAGTTTTCTTACGAGGAGGAGTGGGTTTCTTGGTGGGGGTTGGTGCAGTTTCCCGTCATGCTGGGGCAGCAACGACCTCGGTTGGCTTGGACTTCTTGGCATTCTTCTCGATCTCTGGCATCCCACGCTCAGAGGTTGGGGCAGCAGACTTTCTCTTTCAAGATTGTCTTTTGTACAGGGCATCATTGTGCTCTTTGCATATGGCAGACACAATTTGTCGAACCTTTTCATACACAGCGGTCAAGTTTTCCTTCTGTGCCCGTCTGGATGCTTCAACGGTGGCAATCTTGGATTTGAAAAACTTACGGGACTCAAGGTCCTCGGTTTCTTCTTGAAGTTTCCTGGTGTCAAATCTCAACTGTTCCTTGTCCTTTCGATCCTGGGTGAGATATGTTTCCCAGCGAATCATATATCGAGCAATTTGCTCTTCGATCTCAGCAGGGACATCATCCTCGGCAGTGACTTTGCTCGGTGTGGTAGCCATCTTCCAAAGGATATGTGAAATGTTAGCAGCATCCCAAGGAGCATGGGCAGCAGAATCTCCTTCGTTGGAGCTCTCTTCATCGGCACGAGGGCCGGAAACAACAGGTGCAGCAGGGGCAGGTGCACGAGCTGGTGCGGCTCGAGGATCTGGAACAGCCTGAGCCTTCTACCTGGCCTCTTTGGCTTTCTTCTCGGCCTCCTTCGTAGCCTTGGCACCAGCAATGGGTTTTGTTACGACACTAGGGGCCGCAGCTTTATCCTTCAAGGCACTTGGGGCCTCAGCATTTTTCTTCGCAGCACTCGCAGCGGCATCCTTTGCCTTCGTGACTGTGGGAGTCACTAATTGCTCGGTGGCGCTAGGGGCCACAACTTTTTCCTTCGGAACACTAGGAATTGTGCTTTCAGCAATCTGTCGTCGATACTTTTCACTGACTAGATGCAAGATGCCTAGCTGTTGAGCAACCTGGGCCTTTTTATGCTCGGGCTGACTGTGAAAGTTCAGGAGCTTGGAATTTGTCAAGTCTTTATCTTCGTGCTCTTTTTGCTTTGCCAGCCTTTCTTTTCATTGAACAAGTTTTTCATCATCCTCAGCAACTTGAGCTTGCTTTCCCTTCGATTTGGCCGAAGGTTTTGCCCGGCGAGCTTGAACTGGTGGAGCAGATGAAATGGGCGGATTAGTGACCAAGTTGGTCATGTCAATTGTTACTCGAGGAGCCTGTGCAGCTGGCTCCTGGATCCTAATGCCTTTACTGCTCGGCTTCTTCTTCTGAGGAATGTCCTCGACATCAGCCTCAGTGCCAGGGTCTGGATCATCAGAATTAGCTTCTTCATCGGAGCTTGCATCTGGTGGCGAGACAATTACCACTTTTTTCTTTCGCTTGGCTGATTTCTTGCCAGCCTTCGATTTGGCACTTGGGCCAACTTCCTCGGCACCCTCAGCAGCAGCAGCCTCCTTTCTTGCTTTGGCCTCTTCGCGCTTCTGTGCTCGTGCTTCCCGAGCATCAACCAGCTCTTGAAAATCATCTGGAGGAGGTGGTCGATTTTCTTTCGTCGATTTTGGCCTTAAATCTTTGACATCAGACCAAGGATTTTTCATTGCAAACAGCCTCTCCCAGCGAGGAATAATAGCCTTGTATTCATACCAACGAAGCGCTTGAAGCCTTCAAATCTCTTGTAGACGGTTTTCTCTCATGCGTTCATCTTCAGAACCTTCAGGCGTTCTTAACTTCTTTTCGATGATCAAATCCTCTGATAATCCTTCAGAGTTGTTGGTGATTCTTGTTCGGCCTCCCACACGCTTGGGTGCTTTGATATTTCCTTCGTCCCGAGACATTTTCCTGTGAAAAAGATAGGTACGAGGGAATATAGGAAAGTTGTGAACAAGTACCAGCAGTTTTCGAGGAAAATCATTTTGAATGCAGTAAACATATCGATAAGCTTGTCTTGCAGCAAGTGCTAGACTAGATTTTCATCAAGTGTAAATCTAATGAAGAACTTGAATGAAATAAGTGCACAAGTGCAAATCCATCGATACGCTTCTGAGGAAATTGCCTAAGTGAGAGAATCCGAGGGATTTCTTATCTAGCTCAGATGGGGAATCGACAGAAAACGCTAGAAACAGATTTCCCAATTTTCAATGATCCAAACGGATCAAACAGACCTAATAAAATGAGAGAAAACCAAGAACAATCTAGGGCTCGATGAACAGAAGAGATTGGAATCGAGTCTTAGAGCCACACATACCCTAACTTGGCGATGTGCGGCGGCTACGGCGACGCGGATGAAGTTCCTCATCGACGGAAGGTCTCCGGCGGCTTCCTTCTGGCAGCAATGCGCCGAGGGAGTCGACGGCGACGATCAGCACGGCGGCGCGCGAGAGAGAACTTCGGGAGCGGAGAGATGAAGTCGAGGGAATTGCAAGTGCTGTGCCGGTGGGGTGGATCAGTATTTATAGGGGAGGGGTCTGACATAACTGTCAGATCTAATCCAACGGCGCAGATTTTGCGTCTCTCCGCATTCAACGGACGGATTTTGTGGCGGTAATCGCGGGAAATCCCAACGAACCGAAAGAAAGTTGCTTCCACGTCCGAGACCAAACTCATCGAACATTGAGTATATAATAGTAGATAAAAGTTCGATAGATTTTCCTTCGGAATCAATGACATTCGAAGGGAATCTTGATCGAGTTCAAATATACATGTTCACGAGAGAAAAGCACAGATGGGGTAGGGATAGAATAGAGGGAAAACATGGTCCGATGCTTAATCAATCCGGGGAAAAAACAGCGATAAAACTCGGAGTGCTAAGTGTATAGGACAACACCAAACGAACAAAAACAAACGAAAAAAGAAACACGATAGAAAATTAACGTAAGTAAAACAACATAGAAAGAAAACGTATAATACATAGTACCGATAGTTATGGTCTTACTGCACATTGCGTGAGTCCAAGATGTTCAACTCACACCTTAGTGCACAGAACCTCTTTTCATCCAAGGGCTTCGTAAAGATATCAGCCAATTGATCTTCGGTGCGAACATGGCTGATAACTATATCTTCTCGCTGAACGTGATCTCGAAGAAAATGATGACGAATATAAATATGCTTCGTTCGATAGTGTTGTACTGGATTATGGGCAATTTTGATGGCACTCTTGTTATCACATAGCAATGGAATTTTCTTCACAAGAATACCATAATCTTTCAGCGTTTGCTTGAGCCACAGAATCTGAGTGCAGCATGAACCGGCAGAAATATACTCGGCTTCAGCCATAGAAATAGATACGCGATTATGTTTCTTCGAAGCCCAAAAGAGAAGAGATCTACCGAGAAAATGACATGTGCCTGAGGTAGATTTCTTGTCGACTCGATCACCAGCCCAGTCAGAATCAGAATATCCAACGAGATCAAACTGGGCACCCTTGGGATACCATAGTCCCAAAGTTGGTGTATGAGCCAGATATCGAAGAATTCGCTTGACAGCAATATGATGTGATTCTTTCGGGTTTGCCTAAAACGAGCACACATACAAACTGATAGCATAATGTCAGGTCTAGATGCACAAAGATAAAGAAGCGAACCGATCATCGAGCGATATTTCTTCTGATCGAAAGGTTTGCCCTTCTCATCTGCATCTAGATGAACATTCGTAGGCATTGGATTCTTGATAGTTTTGCAACTAACAAGATCAAACTTCTTCACGCAATCTCTGAGGTATTTCTCTTGAGAAATGAAAGTCCCATTCTTCTGTTGACGGATTTGAAGCCCGAGAAAGAACTTCAATTCACCCATTATAGACATTTCATATTTCTTCGACATCATACGAGCAAATTCTTCGCTAATATCAGGGTTAGTACAGCCAAAAATAATATCATCGACATAAATTTGACACACAAAAAGATCATTTTTGTATGCACGAGTAAAAAGAGTCGGATCAGTTGTTCCTGGTTTGAAGCCCTTCTTCAGAAGAAAATCCTTCAGTGTTTCATACCAAGCATGAGGTGCTTGCTTTAACCCATATAGGGCCTTGTGCAATCTGTACACCTTGTCAGGATTCTTCGGGTCTTCAAAACCTGGTGGCTTCATAACATATACTTCTTCTTCGATTTCACCGTTAAGAAATGCACTTTTGACATCCATTTGATATAGCAAAATACCATTGTAATTGGCAAAAGCAAGCATGAAACAAATGGATTCAAGTCAAGCAGCTGGAGCATAAGTCTCACTGAAATCAATACCTTCGATTTGGGTGTAGCCTTGTGCAACCAGTCGAGCTTTATTCCTTACCACAATGCCATCTTCATCTTGCTTGTTGCGAAAAATCCATTTCGTACCAATGATATTATGCTTCTTGGGATCAGGTCTATCGACAAGAGACCAGACTTTATTTCTCTCGAACTGATTAAGTTCTTCGAGCATTGCAGTCATCCAGTCTGAGTCCTTCGTGGCTTCATCGAATTTTGATGGTTCTAGCATGGATACAAATGAAAAATTTCCACAGAAGTTAGCTAATCGAGTACGAGAACGCTTGGTGGGGCGACCTGGTAAACGAATCTCTTCGAGAATTGAGTCGACGTCTGCTTAGCGGCTTCTCGCCCTTCGTTGGTGAGCTCCAAGTGGAAGGCGTGATGCAGTGCAGCAGCGAGTTTCCCACGGTGAAGATACCAAGGTTTGTCTCCCGTAGGACTCCGGATATGATAAGTAGGTGTCAGTGGCGCGACTGACGTGGACCTGCACACAGACACAGATAACTTTGTTCCCAACGAAGTTCAGAGAGGTTGTCAATCTCTCCAGTCTTGTTGTTCACAAAGGGTAAAACACAAGGGATAATGATAGCAAGTAAAAGCAGAAAAATAAAGATAGCTTGGAAACAATAATGAGGATATGGACGGGATACGTGATGTTCGCTAGTGATGTCTCTCTCCCAAAAGACGATAAAACTGCTATGCGAGGTAAACAAATTACAGAAAGGAAATTGACATGATTATGAACGCACCGCAATGCTAATTATGCTACAAAAGAAAGGAAGAGGTTCAAAAGCACGGGCAGTACGCCAAAATAAGTAGACCGAAATCCATCTGCATCTACTACTAATCATCCACCTTGAGATATCTATCCAGAACATCTCGCTGGTATTAAGTTGCGAGCCCCACCCAAAGTGTAAACCCAAAGCAACAGACAACTGCAATTAAAGAACTTTGCGTAAAGTAAACATTCCTTGTGACCGCGGTCACAAGCACCGTTGTTTTCCCCCGTGTGGCAACAGCACACCCCCTAGACTCATGTTTTTGTCACTCAAGCATCTCATCGTGGGGCATGAACCCACAATCTAGCACAACGCTCCCTCTTGGAGTCACTACCTACTACTTGGCCAAAGCAATAAACAGCAACGGAGAACATGCAAGAATTACTTAGGAACAACAATATAAGAGATAAGAACCAAATATATTACTCTATCACAATCTGAACATAATCTCATAATCCATCAAATCCCATCAAACTCAACATAGCAACAGCAGAAATATTACAAAGGTCCCTCGATCATGTAGGGCAGATCACGAGGTCTAAACAATGAAGATCAAAGAGGGGAGGAGAACATCACATAGCTACTGATCACGGACCCATGGTCCAAGGAAAACTACTCACAAGACATCCGGGGAGCATCCATGGTGGAGAGGAGACTCCCGGAGGTCAATCCTCCCTCCGGCAGGGTGCCGGGAAGAGGTCTGCTGGTGCTCCCGATCTTGGAAGCGCGGTGGTGGCGGAACAGAGGCGAGTTCGCGGAATAGGGTTCTCTTTCTGGAGTTTTCCCGTGACGGGGGGTAAATAGGCGAAAGGGGCAGCCAGAGGTGGGCCAGGGTCCCCAGACGCCCCCCTGGCGCGGCCAGGGGTGGGGCCGCGCCGGGTGGCCGCCTGGGCCCCCCTAGCTCCCCTGTGGCCCCTCCCGGGCTCTTCTCGAAGCTTCCGTCACGCTGATTTTTTATCTGAATTTTCCCGAATTTTTCTGGCACTTTTTATACGGGGGAAAACTGAAATAGAAAAACATCAGAAAACAGGAACTGGCACTGGGGTGCACTGAGTTAATAGGTTAGTCCAAATATGATCAAAAGTGTATGAAAGTGTATCTAGATCATAGCAATAACACACAAAACATGCATGGAGCAAGAAAAAATTATAGATACGTTTTGGACGTATCAACATCCCCAAGCTTAATTCATGCTCGTCCTCGAGTAGGTAAATGATAACAAGCATAATTTCTGTGGTGACATGCTAGCAACCATAAAAGAACTTTGAAAAGTAAAGCAATCAAGGTTAGAGATTCAATTCAAGTCATAACATGCAAGAGTCTATATTAGCATTGAAATAAGTAATAAAAGAACAAAAGGTGCAAGAGCTCTCGCTGTCTGTGACTCGAATGTCTCCAAATGGTGTTTGCGTGCAAGAAAGGGGATAGGGAATACGAGAGAAAAAGTATTTTTGTGTTGAGAACTCAATCTACTAAAGTTTCACACTTGGTCTTCTTTGGAATCTTATCTTGACTCGTCCCCAGACCACTAGCCAGGTACAAGTCAATTTGATCCACTCCTTTTCGATATTTTGAGCACTCATGCAATGGATGAGCGTAAGCACGAAAGTTGACACTTAGGATGAAAAAGAGAGAAATATGGTGGATGAGGAAGACAAAAAGGATGAGAAAGGCTCACATTAATGGGGACAATCATAGGAAAGAGATGCCAAATGATAGATATGATGTGAGGAGTAGGGATTGCCATGCAACAGGTGCACATACGAGCTAGGAAGCTCTCCAAATTATATGCAAAAAGATCATCTCTATGGAGTACAAGGATAAAAGGGAGTACTAGTGTGGATCTCTCAAAAGGATAGTAGTGTTGCCCCTTTTCACTCTTTTTATTTCTTTTTCTCTTTTTTCTAAATTTTTTGTATTTTTTTGGTGGCCTCAATGGCTCTTTCTATTTAACTCTCGTTTGTCCTCTTTGGGATCTTTTAATGTGTCCACTTCGGGATATTTTCCTCACTTAAGGGAAACACTCTATTTTACAAGAAGGTAAAGGAGATCTTTCACACTTTACAAGGTACTCAAAATCATAAATAAGATGTAACTATCATGATGTATGCAATGTATGCCTCTGCCAGTGTAGCAGGAACATGTATGACATGAAGATCAAGTCATGAAGAGGTGGAGGTTGCATGGCAATATAATTCGGAAAGGCTATGGAAATGCCTTGATAGGTAGGTATGGTGGCTGTTTTGAGGAAAGATATAAGGAGGCTTATGATGACAGAGCGTATCATGCCAAGGGTTTGGATGTACCGGCGAAATTGGACACCAACTCTCGGAGTGAGAAGAAGGTAATGCACGGCACGGGAAAGGCTAGCAAAATATGGGAAGGTGGAAGTGTCAACTTTCAATACTTACATTAGTCCGAAGAACTCATGCACTTATTATCGGTAACTCTCAATCTAATGAGGAGGTTCACAAAGAGACAAGTACCCCGAGGAGGAGTGTATGGGGGTTTGGTTATCCTTGCGCATCCTCGACTCATGGTACGTGAGTGTACTCTAATATTCGACCCCTCAGAAGAGTAGTGATTCATCAAGTAGCCAGAGTTCTCAACTAGTTTTGTAGGTTTTGAAAATAAACACAGATTTCCCAAAATACGACACCTATCACTAATAGGCTAGAGCTCTTGACACCAAAAGTCCAAACATTACTCATAACAATACCTCAAAACTATTGCAAGCTAATACTAAAATTAAATAGCAACCTCAAGCACCTACTTTCAAGACAAAACACAACTCAGTGCAACAACCAAATCTCTTTAACAAGATAAACATGAAAACTAAAAAGAGTTCCAGCAACAAACTAAACAAAAGCCAAGGCTCTTGCTAAAGACAAACTAAGACTAAAACTAAACATGGCAGTAGCTATGAAAATATAAAGAACACACAACAACAAAAAGATAGGCATGAAGAATCCTATGATGTGTTCTAAATTTTGAAAGTGGAGCGTGTTTCTCTCCCACACAAAGTGATAAGGGATCTAAATTGTTATGAACAGCAAGCAAAGCTAAAGAAAATTAAAAACAAAACCTAAGAGCGAGACGCTCCAAGCATAGCACATAACACATGAAGTGATAAAAATATAGTGAGACGAAGGACGAACTAATGATTTGTTGATGGAGAAGGGGATGCACGGGGGCATCCCCAAGCTTAGACGCTTGAGTCTTCTTGAATATTTATTGGGGATGCATGGGGGCATCCCAAAGCTTGAGCGCTTGACACTCCTGGATCTTCTTCCATCATCTTCCATCGTACACTTGAAAACTCCCTTCATACATAACTCATCATAAGATGATTAGAGAGGTTAGTACCCTTAATAAATAATATTTGTCCACTGGATATAAAGATATTCTTGAAGAGCTACTGTTTCTCAAGAGTGCCAAAAAGTTTTTGCAAAGAAAAAGCAAGCTTAAGGTTTGCAAAAGTTAGGAGAGACAAAACGTGGCAGAATCTGTGAAAAACAGAACAGCAGATAGTAAAGAATTTTTTAGGGGCACTTCTGCAACTCAAATCAAAAAACTCAGAACATACGGAAGTTTCTTAATTGTATAGATCATACTGTGTAAAAAGTTCAGCTCAAAAAGATGAACTGGTATTTTTATGGAATTTTTCTGGTCACGAGGACAGAATCTGTTTTCTGGACAGCATGTCACAACTTTTACTTCCCTTGCCTTAAGAGGCTATAACATGGCACAAAGCTGAAAAATAAAGATACAATGATGTTGCTACAGTAGTAGCAATCATCAAGACACAACAAAAGCAAAAAGAAAAACCTAAATTCGTTGCGGGCTGCCTCCCGCAAGCGCTTCTTTAAAGCCATTAGCTAGGCATGATACAAAAAAGAAGAATCAAGTTTTATCAAGAGAAAGAGAATAACTAGCCCGAGTAACGGACTCAAAAGGTAACTTGA
The DNA here is from genome assembly GCA_950022295.1 of Bromus sterilis. Classification (NCBI taxonomy): domain Eukaryota; kingdom Viridiplantae; phylum Streptophyta; class Magnoliopsida; order Poales; family Poaceae; genus Bromus; species Bromus sterilis. The sequence goes on along the minus strand of OX465596.1, from coordinate 334,614,683 downwards.
TTTTCTTTCTAGGGAAGTGTTCCATCCCCTTTTTGAATGGGAATTGGAATTTTATATTCCCCTCTTTCATGTCAATAACCGCACCAACGGTGCGAAGAAAAGGACGTCCCAAAATAATTGGACATAAAGGTTCACACTCTATATCCATAACAATAAAATCAACGGGAACATAGTTGTCATTGACAATGATAAGAACCTCATCGATCTTCCCCAAAGGTTTCTTTATGGAAGAATCAACAAGACGAACACCAAAAGAACAAGGCTCAAGAGGCTTTAATTCAAACATATCAAATATTCTTTTGGGCATAACAGAGGTACTAGCTCCAACATCACATAAAGCATAGCAAGAGAAGTTATTTAATTTAACTTTGATCATAGGATCCCAACCATCATCTAGCTTCCTAGGTATGGAGGCTTCTACTCTAAGCTTCTCCTCCCTAGCTTTGATAAGAGCATTTGTGATATGCTCCGTGAAGGCAAGATTAAGTGTGCTAGTGTGGGGGTCTCTAGACATTTTGTGTAACAAGCTAATAACTTGTGAGAGGGTGCAACTATCAAAATCAATATCACTACTATCAAATGTGGTAGTAGTGTCATCTAGGCTCACTTGTTTGAAACCCTCTATGTTCATAGGAGTTTCTTTTTCTATGGTTGAGGTATTAGCATCACCATTAATAGATCCAACGGGACTAGGGGTGCATTGGGTGCTAATAGTTTGAGTGTCCTCAACAATTTGGATAGTGGCAACTATGTGGTTTGTAGGAAGGATCTTAATTCTATCCTCTTCCTCTTTTTCTCTAGCCCATCTTTCTTTGAGTTTAGCCATCATCCTAATGTTTTCATTGATTTGTAATTGGATAGCATTAATAGGAGTGGTCTTATTCTCCTCAAGGGGGGAGGTTCTAATTTTAAGCATCTCAATATCAAGGGCTAAGCTTTCTACCTTCAAAGAGAGATTATCTATTTTAGCTAATTTCTCCTCTACATTTTTGTTGAAGGCTTTTTGGGTAGTGATAAAGTCTCTAAGCATGCTTTCTAATTCAGAAGAGGGGTTCTTGTTGCTAGGGTAAGTGTTATTGTTCCCATAGTTGGATGGAAACGGTCTAGGATTGCTAGCAAAATTTCCCCTATAAGCATTGTTGTTGAAGTTGTTTCTAGCAATAAAGTTCACATATACTTGTTCTTGGGCAAGCAAAGAATTTAAAGGAACATCATGAGGATCAATAGAGGGTTGCTTGGTAAGTAGAGACATAATTAAGTCAACTTTTTCATTGAGGGAGGTAATTTCCTCGACAGAATTTACCTTCCTACCTGTTGGAGCGCGTTCGGTGTGCCATTGGGAATAATTGGTCATCATCTCATCGAGAAACTTTGTGGCAGCACCAAGTGTAGTTGACATAAAGGTTCCTCCCGCGGCCGAATCTAACAGGTTCCGCGAGGTAAAGTTCAAGCCTGCATAAAAAGTCTGGATAACCATCCAAGTAGTCAAACCATGTGTGGGGCATTTCTTAACAAGAGATTTCATTCGTTCCCAAGCTTGGGCAACGTGTTCATTATCCAATTGCTTAAAATTCATAATATTACTCCTCAATTGGATAATCTTAGCAGGAGGGTAGTACTTCCCTATAAAAGCATCTTTGCACTTATCCCAAGAATCTATGCTATTTCTAGGCAAAGATTGAAACCAGATTTTAGCATCTCCCCTTAAAGAGAAAGGAAAGAGCTTGAGCTTAACAACATCACCTTCTACTTCCTTATACTTTTGCATATCACATAATTCAACAAAATTATTCAAGTGTAAAGCAGCAGCATCTCCAGCACCAGAGAATTGATCTCTCATAACAAGGTTTAGCAAAGCAGGTTTGATTTCATAAGAGGTAGCTGAAGTGGCAGGTGTGGCAATGGGAGTGCAGATAAAGTCTTGGTTGTTGTGACTAGTTAAGTCACACAACTTGGTGTTTTCAGTGGAACCCATAGTAGCAGCAAGTGTGGCAGATTTTTTTGTAGTTTTTGATAAAAGACACAAAGATAAAAACTGAAAGATAAACTACCAAGACTAAAAAACAAGGGTAAAGGGTAGTGTGCAACTCCCCTATCTTAGCACTCGGAGTCCCCGGCAACGGCGCCAGAAATTCTCTTGCTTAGCGGCTTCTCGCCCTTCGTTGGTGAGCCCCAAGTGGAAGGCGTGATGCAGTGCAGGAGCGAGTTTCCCTCGGTGAAGATACCAAGGTTTGTCTCCCGTAGGACTCCGGATATGATAAGTAGGTGTCAGTGGCGCGACTGACGTGGACCTGCACATAGACACAGATAACTTTGTTCCCAACGAAGTTCAGAGAGGTTGTCAATCTCTCCGGTCTTGTTGTTCACAAAGGGTAAAACACAAGGGATAATGATATCAAGTAAAAGCAGAAAAGTAAAGATAGCTTGGAAACAGTAATGAGGATATGGACCGGGATACGTGATGTTCGCTAGTGATGTCTCTCTCCCAAAAGATGATAAAAATTATATGCGAGGTAAACAAATTACAGAAGGGCAATTGACAGGATTATGAACGCACCGCAATGCTAACTATGCTACAAAAGAAAGGAAGAGGTTCAAAAGCACGGGCAGTACACCAAAATAAGTAGACTGAAATCCATCTGCATCTACTACTAATCATCCACCTTGAGATATCTATCCAGAACATCTCGCTGGTATTAAGTTGCGAGCCCAACCCAAAGTGTAAACCCAAAGCAACAGACAACTGCAATAAAAGAAATTTGCGTAAAGTAAACAATCCTTGTGACCGCGGTCACAAGCATCGTTGTTTTCCCCCTTGTGGCAACAACACACCCCCTAGACTCATGTTTCTATCACTCAAGCATGTCATCGGGGGGGCATGAACCCACAATCTAGCACAACGCTCCCTCTTGGAGTCACTACCTACTACTTGGCCAAAGAAATAAACAGCAACGGAGAACATGCAAGAATTACTTAGGAACAACAATATAAGAGATAAGAACCAAATATATTACTCTATCACAATCTGAACATAATCTCATAATCCATCAGATCCCATCAAACTCAACATAGCAACAACAGAAATATTACAAAGGTGCCTCGATCATGTAGGGAAGCTCACGAGGTCTAAACAATGAAGATCAAAGAGGGGAGGAGAACATCACATAGCTACTGATCACGGACCCATGGTCCAAGAAAACTACTCACAAGACATCCGGGGAGCATCCATGGTGGAGAGGAGACTCCCGCAGGTCAATCCTCCCTCTGGCAGGGTACGGGGAAGAGGTCTGCTGGTGCTCCCGATCTTGGAAGCGCGGCGGCGGCGGAACAGAGGCGAGTTCGCAGAATAGGGTTCTCTTTCTGGAGTTTTCCCGTGACGGGGGATAACTGGCACTGGGGTGCACTGAGTGAATAGGTTAGTCCAAATATGATCAAAAGTGTATGAAAGTGTATCTAGATCATAGCAATATCACACAAAACATGCATGGAGCAAGCAGAAATTATAGATACGTTTTGGACGTATCAACGTCCACTCTTCTTCGAACACGAGGTAAAACTCCTTCATCTTGCGGATCCGGTTGATCTTCGGGATCAGCTTGTCCTTCGAGATCAGCTTGTCCTTCGGGATCATTTCCTTCGGGCTCAGCTTCTCCTTCGGGTTGGACATTTTCTTCGTTTATGCGTTCTGCTTCGACCTGTACATCATTTGCTTCAGGATGTTGATCTCCAGCGCCCCGTTCTATGTGTGGGAACATTGAACCATCATCATCCCTGTTGGCTTGATGTGCATTTCCTTCGACAGGTCGAATATCTCCAATAGCCATGTACCTGATAACTTCATCCAAAGGTGGTTCATCCAGGTTAAGAGGTAATTTCTCTTTTTGAGAGCCGTTAGTTTCATCAAATCGAACATTTACATTTTCTACAACTTTGCCAAGATGTGTGTTGTAAACTCTGTAAGTGTGAGAATTTGAACCATAACCTAGGAGAAAACCTTCGTGTGCCTTTGAGGCAAACTTGGAGTTGTGATTCATATCTCTGATATAACATGGAGCACCAAAAACCTTGAGATATGAAACATTCGGCTTTTTACTAGTGATGAGTTCATGTGAAGTTTTCTTCAGAAATTTGTGCAGATAAACCTTGTTGATGATATGACATGCAGTATTGATAGCTTCGACCCAGAACCTGAAAGGGGTCTTGTATTCAGCAAGCATTGTTCTAGCCATTTCAATAAGTGTTCGATTCTTTCTCTCGACCACACCATTTTGTTGCGGTGTATAAGCAGCCAAGAATTCATGAGTAAAGCCATATTCATCAAGAAATTCTTCGATATGAGTGTTTTTGAATTCTGTACCATTATCACTTCTGATATGCTCGAGAGATAATTCATATTCAGTCTGAGCTCTCTTTGCGAAAGTTTTGAAAATTTCAACAACCTTGCTCTTGTCATCTAGAAAGAAAGCCCAAGTATATCGAGAGAAATCATCAACAATAACCAGACCATACTTGTTACCTCCAAGACTAGCATAATTTTGAGGACCGAATAAATCCATATGAAGTAATTCAAGAGGACGAGTAGTAGTCATTATAGTTTTTGCTGAGTGATGTTTCTTGGCAATCTTTCCTGCTTCACAGGCACTGCATAGACGATCTTTATCGAATTTTACATTATCAATTCCAACGATGTTCTTCTTCGAGGTAAGAGTTTGAAGATTTTTCATTCCTGCATGACCAAGTTTTCGGTGCCATAACCAACCATAAGTGGCTTTGGCCATTAAACATGTGGACACTGCAGGTCCCGAAGAGAAATCAATGATATAAAGATCACCTTTGCGATATCCTTCGAACACGAAGGAATAATCATCCTGTGAAAAGACAACACAACGAGAAGCAGAAAACAGTACAAGCATACCCATATCACATAGTTTTGAGATAGACATAAGATTATATCCTAGTGACTGAACAAGCATAACCTTATCGATATGCTTATCTTTCGATATGGCAACCTTACCCAAACCAAGTACTTTTCCTTTGTTGTTTTCACCGAAGGTAATGTATCTCTGTGAAGATTCAGTAAGTTTGTCTTCGGTGCACAAATCTTTGTCTCCGGTCATATGATTTGTACATCCACTATCCATGGCCCATTCGGATCCACCGGAGACATAGCCCTGCAGAAGAATTAGTTCTTCTTAACCACCCACAAACGAGCAGGTGACTTAGAAGGCATGGAAGAGCTAGATGGGGCAGCAATATTATATCGAACAGGATTACATTGTCGATCAGGACCATCAAGCACACCATAAATATAATTCCTCGACGAGGGGTTAGAGTATTGATGGGTAACAACAATTTTGGTGTTATTGTTACGATGACGATAAACATTTCTATCGACACGATAGTATTCCTTCTGGGGAACATTTGAAGCATGTACCAAGGGTTCATTTCTATCCTCGAGAGAATAGTAGTGATTCGGTGGTACCGAGGATTTTCCCTGCATAGAATGGTTAGGGGGAAGTTTTTCTACGAGAGATTTGCGAACCCAAATCTGTCGCTTATAGAAACCATTCTTTGGAGGAGTACCAACGAATTCAGCCGACACCTTTCCTTCCTGATCTTTGACAAGCTTATAGTCAGAATCAAGTGATTCATCGACAATAGCCTTATCAATTTTGCAACTGAAACCTGAAAGATTAGCAATGTCAATGGGCTTTTCTTTCGCAAGAACCCAGACATTTTTAGGATACTGCTCCATCAGGGTTGATTTTCCTTTCGAAGCGAACTCCTTCGTTTCGTGGATTCCTGTGAAGGAGAGCCTTTCGTAGGATATCACATAGGTACTGGTGTCCCTGCACACTTTTGAACATGCCTGTTTCAAATAAGTTTCTCAACTTGAGGAGTCCCTCGGTAATGGTTTCCTCGTTCGAGGGGTTAGCATCATCATTAACAATAGGTTGCTTTCCTTTCGATCTCTCAGAAATAGACTCAATTTTACTTCGTTCCAAACAAGTTAAGAAAGGTGAAGTAGATTCAATTTTAGCTTCTGAGCCTTGTTGAGCCATGAGCGTGAGATTGACACTTTCCAACTCTTCATTAGCCTCTCTCAGTTTCTCAAGAGCCATTTTCCTTTGAAAGAATTCATAGGTTAGCTTCTCGTAGTCCACTGAGAGAAGATCATGACGAGAGGAAAGTTCATCATACTTTTCCTTCAGAGCAGCATGCTCGTTTTTCAAAGTTTGACCTTTCTCAATCTCATCGATCAACAAAGTCTCAGATTTTTGAATAGTTTCACTTAGAGAATCTAGTTCATCTTGTTGGATAGAAGCAATTTTGGCAAGTTTAGCATAGCTTATCCTAGAGTTACTTTCATAAGCTAGAGTTACTTTCATAAGCAGATCCATCAGAAGTATCGTAGGAATTCTTAGATGAGGATACCTTAGCCTTGGCCATGAAGCAGTAAGCTGGAGATTCATCTTCACTGCTTTGGTTGGAGAAGAATGAACTTGAATTCTTGTTCGAAGAAAATGCTAGTGTCAGAACCCTCTGTTAGGTAATGTGCTAGGGTTAGTAAGTCTCTTGCATAATGTTAAAATTTCAAAAGAAATCTTTGAAATCAAAATCAAAAGAAAAATGGGAGAAGAAACCCCCCCCCAGATGAATTATTTCAAAAGGCCAGATAAAAATCTTCTCCAAAAATTCATGTTAGAATTTTGAAAAGTCTTATAAATGAGTGTGATCACATATCAAGTGATGTGGGACCCACCCCATGCTCATGGATTTTTCAAATATTCAAACAGTGCCTTGGAATTAATCAAAAACCCCTATTTGAGTTAAGATTCAAATTATTTGAATTTTAAAAAGTGCCAAACTTTATAAGTGGCTAGTCTATATTATTATGAGGCCATATAAAAAGTTTTAGCATTTTAGAAAATGGCTAGGTATTTATTTTTTCTAGCCAAAAAAAATGTCAGAAAAGAAAAACAGAAAAAGAAGCAGAAAACCTTACCAGACGCCTAGGCGAAGCCGGCCCATCCAGCCCACCCGGCCCAGAGGGGCAGCAGGGTCTTCTTCCCCACCCCGTGCCTCCAAGCTGCTCGGTGGAATGCCACCGAGCCAGCCGTGGATGACACGTCGCCGTCGAGGACCTTCCAGGCCTACCCGTGCCTCCTTCTCGCGCCTGGAGACGTCTCTCGGCCGTCCCAATCCATTCCCCCCCTCCAGAGCTTCCTCCTCCTCCTCCCGTGCTCGATTTCGTCGCCGCCCGAAGCTTCACCGGAGCGCACCGCCGTGGACGACGTGGCCACCGTGCCCTAGAGCTCCAACCAGCAAGTCCACCGTGTTCCTCGTCCTCGACTTCGTCTTCACGCAGAAGCTAGAGCCCTAATTCCTCCCCGAGCCGACGCCATCGTCTTCAACCTCTCGCTGGACCCGCGAGCTCGCCGCCGTCGATTCGCTGCCGTTGAAGCCTCCCCGAGCTTGCTGTTGCCTCCATTTGATTCGCGGTGAGCTACTGAGCATTTCCCCCAAGCTTCCAACACCCCGCAACCCCTCTAGCCGTTTTCGCCATGGTTGCCGAAGCACGTCGCTGCCATGGACGACGATGAGGTCGCCCCTGTGCCCCATCATCTCGTCCAGCGCACGCGTTTGACTCCCAGTGGCTCTAGCATTCGAACGCGACCGTCCCAGCCTCAAGACGTGGCCTCTAGCCCCACTCCCGACCTCGCCGGTTCTCTGCCGCCGCCTTTGCTCGTCGCCGACGTCATTCCGGTGAGCCCCCGTGCTGCTCGTCTGTCCCAGATGAAGCGCGCGTGATTGGGCTCCCGTTTGGTGGTCGCGGCATGCCAAATGGTGGCCGGGAGCACCCTCCCCGTGCAGCGCCGCCGCGTCTGTGACGCCGGCGTTTAGCCGCTGGCAGGCCCGCCGACGTGGCCATGATTAGGGCTTAACCCACCCGGTTAATTAACCCAGAGGCTGACAAGGTTGGCCCACATGTCAGCCCCCCCCCCCCCCTGACGCCAGCATGAAGTCATGCTGACGCAGTAAATGAATTTCCAGAAATTGAAATGAATTAAAGAAATTCCAGAAATTCCAGAAAATAGCCCAAACTTTGGAAATTCATAGAAAATTCATATCAACTCCAAATTGGACAAATAATATATGAAAAATGATCAGGAGAAAATAAGCTATCCAAATATCCAACTTTCAACTTTGTTTGAGTTGAATTTAAAATGTGATCAGTAGCATTTGCTATTTGATTTAAATGAAATTAAATCAAATTCAATTCAAAAGTTTTTGCAACTTGAACAATGGCAACATGCTACATTTCACTTACACTTCAGAAGCATATCATACACATTTCAAAATGATTCAAATTGATCAAACAATGTCACATGTAACTTTGCTAAGTTTTAATTCAAATTGGAGTTTGAATTTGCAATTCAATTTGCAATATACTCCATTTAAATGGAATTGGCTCACACATCAAAGCATATACATCAAGTTTCAACCTTCCATCATGTGATTGTGCATTGTATTTACTTTGCTACCTTGTTTGTTGTTTGTCGAGTAGAGGTGGAACCGGAGCAGGAGGCTGCCCCCTTCGTTGAAGACCCCGAACCCGAACCTCGTCAGCAAGGCAAGCAAACCCCCATTGATCATGTCGATAAAAGCCCACTTCCCTCTCATGTCTCGCTTATGAATTGTATAGGATGATTACCATGCTACGTTTCTACCGCATAGATGAACCCATTCCTTTGCATGACCTATCATTTGTCACAGTAGTAGGCAAAACCACAATCCCAGCAAATGTAGGAGTTGATTGATATCATGTGGCCGCTGCAATTGTTACTGCTTATTGCATGCTTAGAGTGATACCTTGATGATACTGTTATGTGAGTCGGGATGGTAGTGATCATGATTGATGATGGTAGAAAAGTGTTGGTGAATCTACCCTAATACAAGGTGAACGATGAGAGGCTGTGTAGGAGTACACGGTGGGTTGTCTCGTTGAACACCGCCCTAAGTCCGAGTTCTTGTGTGGTGATCCAAGATGAAGGGTACAAACACACATTGGCTCACTGACCCCTCTCAGCTTACTAACTCATCCCTTTCGATGTCCAGATGTCGCAATAGTTCGGAGTTCTGGTAGGCTTGTGGCCTGGATGCTAAGTGAGAGAACGGCTCATCCGAGACCGGTTTATGCACCACGCACACATCACTTGGGTCCACTTCGGTAAACCGACCGGGTTCACGATAGTGGTAGCCAACCCAAGTAGGCGGCTTTCTCGGACTAGATCGGCTATGAGGTAACAGTTGTGGTAAATGATGATCATGTGTCTGTAGCGGTACACCCCTGCAGGGTTAACAAAACTATTGGAATAGCCGCGTCCGTGGTTATGGACTGCTTGGAAAGCTTAGCTTGATTATTAGACAACTTGAACTGGATACTTCTAAAACACACCAAGACAAGTGTGAGTGCTATGGCGTGCTTTCTCGTGGGGAAGTCGAGGAAGGCACCATAGTGGTGTAATTGGTTGGAGAAAGTAGTGGACTCGTGTACGCTAAGTCTGGTACTCGTAGTTCAGGACTAGCCAAGTCAAAGCTGGCACTTCTTAAAGTGAAACCCCAACCTCCCTTTACCTTGATACATATGCATGAGTAGTATAGCTCCTATGTAAGTCTTGCTGAGTACGATTTTGTACTCACGTTTGCTTAATCTATGTTTTAGATGAACCCACCGACCCCGATGGTGACTTCTAACCGAAGCTCGAAGAATGAAGACTCAGACCAAGACCAAGCTAGTGTAGTCCCAGTCAGACGACTGGTTCCCTCTTGGAGGGCTTGTTTTTAGATAAGGCTTCTCTAAGCCATTTGTTAAACTTGTCTGTACTCAGACCTACTTTGCTTCCGCTTGTCTATTGTAATGTGGTATCACATGCTTGTGATCTCTGTGTGCACTCTGTAAGAGTTATTAATAAAGATGTATACATTGTAGAGAATTGCAATGATACCTGCTGTTCATACTAGACATGTGTGCTGCGTGTATGTTTATAACATGCATGTCTCTGTATGGATTTTCGAGACCTTAGTTGTGATCTGGCTGGCGCTCTTTTATACACCAAGTGGCCCTTAGATGTGCGCAGCTTGGGGCATCGCGATGCGATTGCTAGAGACTCCGTCTCGTGCACACTTTGATGTATGATCGAGCCCGCCCTAGACCCCGACTAAGTGATCGGGCTGGAGTAAGTCTATGTAAGGGTTATAATACAATCGATAGTATGGTTGAGGCGACTTGTCTATGAGTATGGGAGTTCACCACCCATATCATTTAGACTTGTGTGTGGACGATGAGGACCCATTTCAGTTGATCATCCGGCCTGGATGGGATGCCCCTCACGTTCGATGCTTTCCGAGAACGTTCTGTGCTTGGCCTTGTCTGCTTAGACAAGTGGGTACGGTTCTCGGCTCGCCATATGATTGTGTTGTAGCGAGGCTTGCATACGCTAATCCCGGGTCCCGACAGCTAGTCCAGCAACACCATCAGATTCAGAACCAGAACCAGAACCAGATCTTGACTTTGATTCAGCTTCAAAACCGGATGCTTCATCTTCAGAGTTCATCTCTTTACCCAGATAGGCTTTGGCACGGTGGGAATTCTTTCGTCGAGAGGAATGTGATTTTGAGGAAGAACTCTCTCGATGCTTGTGATACTTCTTCTTCTTGTCATCATCAGAACCATCTTTCTTGTCTTTTCTGGACTTTGAATCATATCTCTTCGAATCATAGTTTTTTCTCGATCTGTGTGACTTGCTCGAAGAGTTGCTGTGAGAATGCTTTGATCTATGTTCAATTTACCAGAGAGGACAATCAGCAATGAAGTGACCTGGCTTCTTTATCTTTCGCTGATGAGTTTCTAGATGATGATCGATGCTGTGATGAATTGCTCGACTGTCTTGAAGAGTAGTTTTTCTTAGGTGAAGAGGAGTTCCTTCTCTGGAAGCGGTTGAATCTTTTCATTATCAGTGCCATATCTTTTCCAATATTCTCGGGGTCATCAGTGGCACCACCAGATTCAGAACTGGCTTCAGGAGAGGAGTGATGTGAAGCTTTGGCCTTTAGTGCATGTGATTTAACATCTCGTTTTTCATCTTCTTCCATCTCGAAAGTGTTGAGTCTCTCAAGAATATCAGCGGCAACTAGATCCTTGAAATCAGTCCTTTCCTTAATCATCAGCACAATTGTTAGAAGCCTAATTAGGTTTGTGTTTTTCTAAACTTGCATTTTTTCATCATGAAAAAAATTGCAAAAGAAAAGGAATTGGGGAAAAGAAAATCCCTAAATGATTTAAATAAAAAGGCCAGAAATAAATATTTTTCCAAAATTCTTTTGGATGTGTTGAAAAATCCTAAAAATGAGTGTGATCGTTTTAAAAGTGATTTGGGATTAATCCCATGCTCGTAGATTTTTCAAAAATCCAAATAGTGGCTTGGAAATTAAATCAAATGCCTATTTGAATTGAAATTCAAATATTTTGAATTTCAAAAATTCACAAAACATGGGGTTGACTTCTTTAGAGTCGCCTAGGTTTTATAAAAATAATTGGGGATTTTATAAAATGCCCTGGCTATTTATTTTTAGGGCAAAACAAAAAGAACAGAAAACAAATAAAAATAAGAACAAAGAAAAAGGGCTTACCTTCGCCTAGGCGTCGGCCCACCTGACCCGGCCCATCTCCTGCCCCTGTCGTCTTCCTCCTCGCCAGTAGGAGCGCTGGCCGAGCCGTGCGCTGCGAGCATGGCCGCCACCTCCTGCTCCCAGCCACGCAGGCCCTCCCCTCCTCTATCTCTCTCGCCTGGAGACGTCCGGAAGGCCCTAGGCCATTTTCCCCTCCCCTCGCGACCTCTCTCCTCTCCTCTGCCGCCATTTCCGAGCCGCCCCGAGAGCTCACCGGAGAGCACCCCAGTGCTTCGACGCGGCCAACGGCCTCAAATCGCCGTGCAACCTTGTCCAGGAGATTCTCCGCCGTGGATTTCGTCTTCAAGCGCATCCAATCGAGCCCGGAGGCCCCATGGACGACGCCTTCCTCACCATCTCGCCACCGGCCGCCGTGGGCACCCTCGCCAAATTATCCGCGGCCGGATCCTCCCCGGCCTCGCCGCGCACACCAACAAGCTCCGGTGAGCTTTGCGCTTCGACCCCTCCATTCCATTCAGCCTCTCGTGTTCTGTGTCGTCGTCTTCATCAAAGACAGGAGCTGGCCGCCGCGGGCCTCGACGCCGTCGTGTTCCAGCGCCTCCCCGTGACACCCCACTAGCACCACTCGATGCGGAAGGGCACGGGCTACGCCCCAGTGCCCCTTGCCCCCTCTCCCGTGCCCTCCAGCCAACTCCGGCGAGGTCTCCGACCAGTCGCCGACCAGCCCGAGCCTAAACCATCTTCCCTCTCTCTCTGACCAGTGGGACCAAGGCCATTAACCCTAATGACCTAGCTAACTAACCCCCATCCCACTGACTTGTGGGGCCAGGCCCCCTAATCTAATTAGAGTTAGTTAGTTAACTCTCTGGTTAACCCAGAGAGGCTGACAGATGGGGCCGCCCTGTCAGTTGACTGGTCAAACCCCTGACGTCAGCATGATGCAGTGCTGATGCAATAAAGAATAAATCAATTTATTTAATCAGTAAATTCCAGAAAATACCCTAAACTTTGAAATTGAATATCTTTTAAACCGTAACTCCAAATTCAAAGTGTAATATATGAAAAATTATCAGAATAAAATTCTCTATCCAAATAACCAACTTTCAACCATGTTTGAAATGTTTACAATAAGGGATCAGTAGCATTTTGCTATTTGGCTCTTTTGTATTAAATCAAATAAATTACAATGCTCATTTGAAATTCAACCAATGCAATGCAAAGGTGATCACTTGTACTTCGGAAGCTTTTCACACATATGATCACTTGGTTTACAAAGTACCAACATTAGCAAATGCAAGTTGAACTAAATTGAATAACCTTTGGAGTTTGAATTTGAAATTGCTTTTCAAATCAACTTCAATTAACATGTGGCAATTCAAACATAGGTCACATCAGCACCTTGCCATGCTTTGTTTTGCATATTGATTGTGCATTGTATTATCTTGATTGTGCTTTACTTCCAGTGCTTCGGTGATTGCTTCTTCTCGGTAGAGTTGATCTCGGAGACGAGTTCAACCTCACGTCAGAAGAGTGTTACATCGTGATCGTCAGCAAGGCAAGCACCCCCTCTTTGATCATGTCGATAAAATCCCAGTTCCCTCTCATTCTCGCAAATGCATGTTTAGGATGTCACCATGATACGTTCTACCGCTAGTTGAACCCATTCCTTTGCATGACCTATCATTTTGTCAAAGTAGTAAGCAAACCACAATCCTAGCAGATGTAGGAGTTGGTTGTTATCATGTGACCCCTGCAACTATTACAGCTTATTGCATGCTTAGAGTTGTTACCTGAGGCTACTTTGATGTGAGTCGGGATGGTAGTGATCATGTGAATGATGGTGGTAACGTGTTGGTGAATCTACCCTAAACAAAGGTGAACGATGAGAGGCTGTGTAGGAGTACACAGTGGGTTGTCTCGTTGAACACTGCCTTAGGCCCGAGTTCTTGTGTTGTTATCCAAGACTAAGAGTACGACCACACATTGGGCTCACTGACCCCTCTCGGCCTAGTACCTCACCCCGGACCAGTCCAGGAGTCGCAAGTAGTTCGCCCTTTAACGATCTCAAGCAGGTGGAACCAAGGTAAGTGGTTGGCGTAGGTTGTGGGCACGTTGAATCAAGTGACCATGATCGAGTTGAGCTGGATGGCGGTCACACAACGTTTGAGTCCGCATCGGAAAAATCGGACGGATTCTGATCGTGTTCCCAACTCAAATAGGCGACTCCCTAGGACTAGAGATGGTGCCGTGAGTGAAGTGTCGTGGCAGCATCCTCGCCGGTACTCACTTGAAGGGTCCATCCCCAGGCGGTAACTGATGACGCGTGTGTGTAGCAGTACACCCCTGCAGGGTTAATGAACTATTCGAATAGCCGTGTCCGCGGTTATGGACTACTTGGAGACCTTTACTTGATCATAGACAACTTGAACCGAATACTTATAAAACTTGTCAAGATAAGTGTGAGTGCTATGGCGTGCTTCCTCGTGGGGAAGTCGGGGAAGTAACCATAGTGGTGTATTGGTTGGAGACTGTTACTTGGACTCGTGTACGTTCTTACCTCTCTCTGGTACTCGTAGTTCAGGATTAGCCAAGTCAAAGCTGGCACTTCTGCAAGTGAAACCCCACCTCCCTTTGCCTTGATACATGTGCATGAGTAGTATAGTTCCTATGTAAGTCTTGCTGAGTACGACTTTGTACTCACGTTTTCTTATTCTATGTTTTAGAGACGAGACCACTGACCCTGATGGTGGCCTCTACCTCGAGCTCAACGTGGACCAAGTCGCATAGTTCCAGGCAGCAGCAGCTTGGGGCATCGCGATGCGATTGCTCGTGACTCTGTCACGTGGCACACTTTGTTGTATGATTGAGCCCGCCCGAGATCCCGACTAAGTGATCGGGCTGGAGTAAGTCTATGTAAGGGTTATGATTCAATCGATAACATGGTTGAGGCGACTTGTCTATGAGTATGGGATTCACCACCCATAAGCATTTAGACTTGTGAGCGGACGATGAGGACCCATCTCAGTTGATCATCCGGCCTGGATGGGATGCCCCTCACGTTCGATGCTTACCGAGAGTGATCTGTCCTTGGCCTTGTCTGCTTAGACAAGTGGGTACGGCTCTCGGCTCCCCATGTGATTGCATTGTGACCGGAATTACATACGCTAACCCCGGGTCCCGACAACAATGTGATCGAAGGAATCATCAAGGGAACGGAGAAAAGTTCTGACAATAATCCGATTTGTAATGTCTTCGGCACCGAGGGAAATCAGTTCATTTGATAATGCAGTGAGTCTGCTGTATATGGAGTTAACTTTTTCTCCCTCGTGCCTCTTGAAACGATAGAACTTGCTTCGAAGGGTGTCAATACGAGCATCTTTCTGAGTAGAGACACCTTCACCAATCTTCTCGAGATAGTCCCAAACACCTTTGGCCGAAGAAATATTCTTGACCTCATGATATTTCTCTTCAATCAGATGATTTGTAATGAAAACCCAGACTTCAGCATCGAGTTCAATCTTTTTGCCTCTTTAGGAGTGATGGCATTTTTGTCTTTGACAGTTACACCATTCTTGACAACTTCCCAAGCGGCAGAGTTGATGGCCAAGATATGTCTCTTCTTTTTGTCTTTCCAATAGGGATAGTCCTTCCCATTGAAGATAGGGATCGGTTCCCCCGAGCGAACAGCTGCAAACGACATTCTTGACAACACTCCAGGTGGTTAGACCAAAATACACAGAGCGTAGGGAGTGCCTAGCTCTGATACCAATTGAAAGCTCAATAATGATCAGAGGGGGAGGGGGTGAATGATCACTTCTAAAAATTCTAAGGAACTTAGAAAGAATTCATGCAAACAACGTAGGACTAAAGACATCTTGAAGGAATACAGTATCGAAAGTAATACATGGCTCGAACGGATTGGGAGCGAAGGAAAACATCGAAGACAAACAGGCAACGAGTAAGTACAAAATGTAAATGCTAGAAGGAAAACGAGCCTGACACAATGATGTTTGGTAAACCAGTTCACACTCTGCAAAGTTCTACGTCTGGTTGGAGGGACTGGTGATTGAACACCTGGAGCAAAACTCTCTTCGTCCTATTCTCCACTGCAACAAACTCCTCGAGCTTGTCCAGTTTTCACACGTGGTAGATGATTCAGGACATCTCCGAGACCTTTACAAACTTCCTTCAGCAGCGACAATTTCTCTTCAACTGCTTGACAGAAGACGCCTAACCGTCTAGGAGACTTGCAGTTCTCCAAGATAAAAAGATCGCTCATCTCGACCTATGTCTCTGTGAATAGCTCAACTCAGCTCAGACTTGGGTTTTGGTTTTCTCTCGATGGATCTCTCTTGGGATGCTCACAGACTTCTGTCTTAGAATCTTCAGTGGAGCAGCCAACCCGAAATGGAGGGTAGGTGCGGGTATTTATAGTTGGCGATCCCGATAAGTAAAATGAATGAAGTGACCCAATGCGACCGCTTGACGCGTTTCCACAACGGTCGGAATCCAATCACTGCGCAACTTTACTTGAGGAACAAGTAAGCTGACTTACCGAACGAGTTCTCTCTCGAAGGCACGAAGTACGATGACTTTTCCTTCGAGTTATTCACTCGACTCAGTAAGATTTCTCTCGGTAGGCTTTCGTGGGTTTAGGTTGAGCAGAGCAAATTCACTTCGACTAAGATCTCAACTAGCAAACCCCTCTTGATAGTATGGTTTTTCCTACGACTCAAGAAAATAAAGAGAAACTAGTAAAAAGACTAAGTCTTCGACCAGCTTCTGCTTTCTCCTCGTTGCGCTTTTACTCGAGAAAGTCATCTTCTTCGACGACATTTTTAGGGGTCGTCTTCCTTCAAAGGTTTCGGTAGATGATTGCAGCTCCGCTGCAGTGAGTTGTCCTTCGACCTTCTACTTGCAAACTCCATTATTTTCGAACCTAAGTATCTGTTTATACTTGAAAACAATATTAGTTCCACTTCTGCTTTGTCCAACAATGTCCAGAACCTTCGGGGGGAAAACTTGCTCTTACATCTAGATTGAGTGACAGAAACATGAGACTAGGGGATGTGCTGTTGCCACCAGGGATAAAAAAACGGTGCTTGTATCCGCGGGTGCAAGGATTGTTTACTTTACGCAAAGTTCTTTTAATGCAGTTGTCTGTTGCTTTGAGTTTACACTTTGGGTGGGATTCGCAACTTAATACCAGCGAGATGTTCTGGATAGATATCTCAAGGTGCATGATTCGTAGTAGATGTAGTTGGATTTCGGTCTACTTACCTTGGCGTACTGCCCATTTCTTTTGAGCCCTTCCTTTATTTGTAGCATAGTTAGCATTGCGCTGCCTTCATAATTCTGTCAATTGCCCAGTTGTGATTTGTTTACCTCGCTAGCACTTTTATCGTCTTCTGGGAGAGAGACAGCACTAGTGAAAATCACGGGACCCAGGTCCATCTTCACATTACTGTTTACATCCTTAGTTTACTTTTCAGTTGCTATCACTATCATTATTATCTCTTGCGTTAATCCTTTGTAAACAGCAAGGCCGGAGGAATTAACAACTCCTCTGTACTCGTTGGGAGCAAAGTTATCTGTATCTGTGTGCAAGTCCACATCAAGCGCCGTGACACCTTCTTGTATCTCTTGGAGTCCTACTGTTTCCATAACCTTGGTATCTTCACCGAGGGAAATTTCATGCTACGCTACATCTCACCTTCCACTTGGGGTAACAAACGAGGAGTGAGAGATCCTCACCGTATCAGTAGCCAGGGGGGCCACCTGTTGGATATGTGCCCTAGAGAAAAATTAATAAAGATATTTGTCACATATCCGTTTTGTTCATAATATGTTTTATACTGTGCTATAACTGTATTACTTGGAAATACTAATACAGGTGTAGTATAAAACATGGTCCGTAGTTTAACTCGGGTAAACTATCTCATTGGGCAATTGATTGATCAAGCTTTCCTGATCATGGAGACACTTAAGTCCATTGACAATGAGGTCATATCGTTAAGGGGAATGATGTGATGGAAGTACACCCACCTAAAGTATTACAATGTGATCGAGTCACATAGTTTAGCGTTGCTATGACTTTGTAACGTATGGCTTAGTCCTTAGACCGTAATGATCATACGTAATTGTCATCTATGAGGAGACTTTGATCTGTATCCCACCGCCTGACTGAAATATGCTGGCTATAACGGTGCACTTTGGGTATTCCGAAGTACATGGTAGATGAGTATGTAAATAGATCAGAGCGGGATTTGTCAGTCCTTGTGACAAGACTGGTACTCTGGGCCCACTCGGTGATATTGCATCAACACCTTGCAAGGACGTGACTAGGTCACAAGAGATGCAATGATCATGGACGAGAGAAGTTGTTTGTTTTGAACGAGAAGTGAACACGGTATGTAGGATACCGACGATCAAACCTCGGACAATCAAAGTACCGCAGCACAAAGGGATTACGTCGTATCGTTAACGGTTTCCAAAAGCGATCGAAGTTCATTCGATGGAAGCGCAGGGGCTGTCAAGGATTGTAACCAGGTCCAACTGACTAGTCATTGGTCAATGAGAAGAGTCTCGACCATGTCTGTTGTTTCCCGGACCGTTAGGGTGTTACACTTAAGGGCAATCGATGCATAGGACAGTTACGGGATCAATCGGTTAAATAGGAGGAATCACCGGAATAGTTCCGGAGGAGGACAGAATGGTTTCCGGACATTTTGAATAGTTCAAAATAAAGTTTAATTGTTTTAATAATGTTTTATTATTTAATTATCTGAATTAAATATTTAAAAAATATTAAAAAAATTAAAAAAATGGGAAAAGGCTAAATGGGCCCATGGGGCCCATTAAGGGAGGAGGGGGTCTCCCCCCTTGGGCTTGGCGCCAAGGGTGGGGCCCACCACCCCCCTTGGCCGGCGCACTGTAACGCCCCGGCCACACTCACCGGTTCCCGGCGTACACCTGGCGGGATCTAGACTGTCCCCACAGACCAACACTAGTCTTTCCTACGCACTTTGTCCTCACTCGTGCGCACCCGGGGGAAACTTCCCGGTCGGTCACCCATCCTCAAATTGCTCCAAGCCAAGCACGCTTAACTTTGCAGTTCTTTTCATCTGGGCTCCCGGAAAAGAAGGTGCACCTTGTTAATATGAGTAGTCTTTCATTCCTACTAAGCCAGGATGTCACATACACCCCCACTCAAAGGAACCGATGTCCTCATCGGCCCACTGGAACGTTCCCTCTTGGCACACGTCTGTGCGTCCAGTGCTGACACATGTCCCACATGTTCGCACACTGACCCACACATGCCCGTATAACCGCAAGGGTCGGCTCTGATACCATTTGTAACGCCCCGGCCACACCCACCGGTTCCCGGCGTACGCCTGGCGGGATCTAGACTGTCCCCACAGACCAACACTAGTCTTTCCTACGCACTTTGTCCTCACTCGTGCGCACCCGGGGGAAACTTCCCGGTCGGTCACCCATCCTCAAATTGCTCCAAGCCAAGCACGCTTAACTTTGGAGTTCTTTTCATCTGGGCTCCCGGAAAAGAAGGTGCACCTTGTTAATATGAGTAGTCTTTCATTCCTACTAAGCCAGGATGTCACACGCACTCCCCCCCCCTTGGGAGTTTAGTCCCACATGGGGGAGGGGAGGAGGATGGCACCCCCCCTTGGCCTATATAAGGAGGGGTAGACCCCCCTTTTTCCAACACACCAATATCTCCTTCTTCCTCCTTCTCCTTCCCGGAAGTGGACTCCCCTTGTTTGGAGTCTGCACCTGTATTGGAGTTCTCCACCATAAGGCAGTCCGTCGTTCTGCTGGAGTCGGGATCCGTAGCCGTCTTTCTTCCGCTGCTCGCCTGGTTCGGGGCCCGGGAGGAACATCGATTGTACCGTACGTGTATAATATCTTCGAGGCACTACACCTATGGTGCTACTTCGTCGTTGGAGGTTTACCGGGAGTCATCCTCGCCGGTGGTGGTCTTCTACACGACAGGGAGGTCGTAGTTCCGAGTCTACGCCAGCCACGTTCGCAAGAACGTTTACCTCTTTCGGTGTTCAAAGGTATGAACACCGATTCCCTCCGTTACTTTACATCGCCATAGCATAGATCTTGGGTTCGGGTACCGTAGGTATGAAAAATTTGTGTTTTCTGCCCCGTATCCCAACAGTGGTATCATGAGCTAGCTATACGTAGATGTATTGTACGGGTAGAACACATCTAGGATGTGGGCATCGAATCTTCATTCATTACCCTCCCACGTGTACCCATTTAGCGTTGCGGCAGTGTTTTATGAAGCGGCCCCCGACCGACCTTACGCGTTTACGCGAGACTGGTTCCACGCTTGACATATGGCTTGTACCATTTAAAGTGGATGGGGGTGTCTGTCTCTCTGCATTAGCGATGCGAAGATGTTTGCAATGGAGGGCCCCGACAGGGGTGTAATAGAGACGGATGAGAGACGGTGTTGTGGCATGTTTTTCGCAGGATAGAAACGGTTCTCTCTCTCGAAACCCCTAGCAGCCACGTAAAACTTGCACAAGCTAAAGTAGAAAGGCGTTTAACTTTGCTTTGCATGAAGGGGGATCATAGGTTGTATGATTTACAGTTTTACTTCATGTTTTATGCTAGTATGCTAGATATATCGACGGTCGCACGAAACAGGACCATCTCTCACAATACCAACATTGTGTTCTCCCTTGGTGGGAACCTCCTGGAAGGTTCTCCCATATGGCTTGATGCTCCGTACATACCGTAGTTGTCCTACATATTCAACGGAGTCCGCATGAGGTTGGGTTCAGCAAGCCTGGCGTATGCAGATATGGCCTTGCTGAACAGCTAACATCAAGGTTTGATTGGCAGGCTTGACGTATGTAGATGCGGGCCTGGGACACAGGAGACCGAAAGGTCGAGCACGAGTCACATGCCTGATGTGATTGGCTTAGAGGCCTACCTGGTTCGCATACTGATGGTCGTGACGATCGGGGGAGGTATGGGGGTTGGGATTGTGTAATCACTTAGTTAAATTGAGAGGTGTTTATCTAAGTGGGAGCTTTCTAGAATTGTGAGATTAAATTGAAACTCCACATTATGAACAAAATTCTAAATATGTATCCTTGTGAATCAACCTTGTAGATGGCAGCACCTCGCCACTCGTTCAACATAGGATCATTCCTAGAGAATGATAAGCTAAAAACATATGGGACAAACTTCACCAACTGGTTCCGCACCCTGAGGATTCTCCTCGTTCCCCTCAAGATGGCATATGTACTAGAGGGCGCGTTAGGTGACGCACCAGCAGATGATGCCAGTCAGGACGAGAAGAATGTCTATCTCTCCAGGACTGATGATTACAATCTTGTCCAGAGTGGCATGCTCTAATCCATGGAGGCTGAGCTGCAGAAACGTTTTGAGAGGATGGGTGCATATGAGATTATCACCGACCTCAAGGCGGTCTTCGCACCTCAAGCCAGGGCTGAACGGTACGAGGCTTCTGAAGCCTTCTTCTCAGCAAAGATGGATGAGCACGGCAGCGTGAGTGAGCACGTAGTCAAAATGTCTGGCTACGTTCAGTGCTTGAATGCTCTGGAATGTCAGATTCCAGATGAACATGCTGTTGATAGGGTGTTGCAGTCGCTTCCCCCTAGCTACAAACGCTTTGTGCTGAACTACAACATGTAGGGGTGACCAAGACCCCTTCTGAGTTGTTCGCCATGCTGAAGAGCGACGAGGTTGAGATCAAGAAGGAGCACGCCGTCTTCATGGTCAACAAGACCACTGACTTCAAGAAGTCAAGCAGGCGGGAGAAGGCCAAGAGAGGTGGCCCCAAGAGGGATGGCAAGTCAGTTGCCGCTCCTCCCAAGGCACCCAAGCCTAAACCGGGAGTGGAGTGCTTCTAGTGCAAGGGTGAAGGTCACTGGAAACGTAACTGCCCCAGGTACCTAAAGGAAAAGAAGGCTGGCAAGGTCGCCAAGAGAGACGAAGGTATATTTGATATACATATTGTTGATCTTCTCTTGACAAGCGCCGGGAACACATCCTGGGTACTTGATACAGGATCTGTCACTCATATTTCTAATTCCATTCAGGGACAAAGGAATAGGAGACGCTCGCTCAAGGATGAAGTCACGATGCGCGTGGGGAATGGCTGTCAAATTGAAGTCTTGGCGGTCGGCACGAAGCATCTTAGTCTCCCTTCGGGATTGGTTTTAGTTCTGAATAATTGCTAATATGTACCCGCGTTGAGTGTGAACATCGTTAGTGGCTCTTGCTTGAAGCGAGACCGCTATTCTTTTAAGTCTGATACAATTGGTTGTTCGATTTATAAGGATGAAATGTTTTATGTTCACGCACCGGAGTTGCATGGTTTATTCGTACTTGATCTCGATGGTGACGTGTGTCACATTAACAATATTGAGGCCAAAAGATTGAAGAATGATGAAGATCACATGAAGATGTGGCATTGCCGACTTGGTCATATTGGTATAAAGCGCATGGAGAAGCTCCATAAGGATGGACTTCTTGAGTCATTGGATTTTGGATCCCTTGATACATGTGAACCATGCCTCATGGGCAAAATGACAAGGACTCCATTCAATGGGATAATGGAGCGTGCGGATGACTTGTTGGGGATCATACACTCGGATGTATGTGGACCCATGAACGTCCCCACTCGCAATGGTCTTCGTTACTTCGTGACCTTTACTGATGACTTGAGTAGATATGGGTATATTTACTTGATGAAGCACAAGTCTGGAAACTTTGAAAAGTTCAAGGAATTTCAGAATGAGGTCGAAAATCAACTCGGAAAGAAAATCAAGCACCTTCGATCGGATCGAGGTGGCGAGTATTTGAGTCACGAGTTTGGCAAATCATCTGAAGTCTTGTGGCATAGTACCACAACTTACGCCGGCAGGCACACCTCAGAGAAACGGTGTGGCTGAGCGACGTAATCGAACCCTATTGGATAGCGAATGATCGATGATGTCTCATACTGATTTGCCTGTGTCATTCTGGGGGTATGCATTAGAAACTGCCGCTCATATTCTTAATAGGGCACCATCCAAATCCGTAAAGACAACACCATTTGAAGAATGGCATGGCACGAAACCTAAGTTGTCTCACCTGAATATTTGGGGTTGTGAGGCTTATGTTAGGAAACTACAGCCTGAAAAACTTGAATCCAAGGCAGATAAGTGCATCTTTGTGGGCTATCCCAAGGAAACTTGTGGATACACCTTCTACAACAAGTCTGACAGCAAAACGTTTGTTGCCAAGACGGGACACTTTCTTGAGAAGGAGTTTCTCGCGAAAGAGTTGAGTGGGAGGAAAATAGACCTCGATGAAGTGACTGACCAATCACTCCAATTGGAAGAAACGGCTACGGAAATTGTTCTGGAACCATCTTCCACAGTGGGAGCTGAAGAGAATGGCCAGAACGACATACATAACGATCATGACATTAATGATGATCATGATGAGAATGAAGAGGAACATTTTATGCCCCATAGGTCATCAAGAGTCTGTCAACCTACTGAGTTTTACGGACAGGGACAGCTTGTGAATGCAATCTCGACTGATGAGTCGGATGAACCTACAAGTTACAAAGAAGCAATGGAGGGACCAGAGTCCGAGATATGGTTTGAAGCCATGAAATCCGAAATAGACTCCATGTACACCAACAAAGTATGGACTTTGGTGGATATTCCCGAGGACCGCAAGGCCGTCGAGAATAAATGGATTTTCAAGAAAAAGACTGACGCGGACGGAAACGTATCTATCTACAAAGCTCGACTTGTCGTGAAGGGGTTCCGACAAATTCAAGGAGTTGACTACGAGGAGACGTTCTCTCCTGTAGCGATGATAAAGTCTATTCGGATCCTACTAGCAATAGCTGCATATCATGATTACGAGATATGGAAGATGGATGTGAAAACTGCATTCCTAAATGGCAACATTGAGGAAGAGTTGTATATGATGCAACCAGAGGGGTTTGTCGATCCAAGGAACGCTGGTAAGGTGTGCAAGCTTCAACGATCCATCTATGGGTTGAAGCAAGCATCTCGGAGCTGGAATCTTCGATTTGATGAGGTCATTAAAGCTTTTGGATTTGTCCAAAACGTCGAAGAGTTCTGCGTCTATAAGAAACTGAGTGGGAGCTCTGTAGCATTCCTTGTGTTATATGTAGATGACATATTACTAATAGGGAACGATAAGAAATTCTTAGAGGAAGTGAAGGAATATCTGAATGGACAATTTTCCATGAAGGACCTAGGTGAAGCTGCGTACATATTGGGGATTAAGATCTATAGAGATAGACCTAATCGACGGTTGGCCTTGAGCCAGAGCACTTATATTGACAAGATATTGAAAAGGTTCAGTATGGGTAACTCCAAGAGAGGCCTCTTGCCAGTTATAAAAGGTGTCAAATTAAGCGTGACTCAATGCCCAACCACAGCAAAAGAGAAGGAGGAGATGTCCTCAAAGCACTATACCTCAGCCATAGGTTCTCTCATGTATGCTATGTTATGTACCAGACCGGATTTAGCGCTGGCCATTAGTATGACTAATCGCTACCAGAGTAACCTGGGAATGGCTCACTGGACAGCAGTAAAGAACATCCTTAAGTACTTGAGAAGAACAAAGGATCTCTTTCTCATTTATGGAGGAGTTGATGAGGAGCTCACCGTAAAGGGTTACGTTGACGCAAGCCTCGGCTCAGATCTAGATGACTCGAAATCCCAGACGGGATATGTTTTCATGTTGAACGGTGGCGCAATTAGCTGGAGGAGCGGCAAACAGTCAGTCGTCGCCCAATATACAATGGGGTCGGAGTATATTGCCGCTTGCGAAGCGTCAAACGAGGCGCTGTGGCTGAAGAAGTTCGTGATCGAGCTTGGCGTCTTCCCCAGCTGCACTGACCCCGTGGGAATCTTCTGCGACAACACGGGTGCCATTGCTAACGTGAAGAGCCAAGAACTCACTCTACAGCCAAGCACATCCTCCGAAAGTTCCATGTGATGCGATACTACATCAGGGATGGACACACTAGGATTCACAAGATACATACGGATCTGAACGCAGCAGACCTGATGACTAAACGTCTTCCACAGGGCAAGTTTAAAGAAAACCGAGAGACCATTGGTGTTAGATACATACCTGATGTAAACTAGTGTAATTTGTACTCTAGTGCAAGTGGGATACTGTTGCATATGTGCCCTCGAGACAAATTAATAAAGATATTTGTCACATATCCGTTTTTTTCATAATACGGTTTATATTGTGCTATAACTGTATTACTTGGAAATACTAATATAGGTGTAGTATAAAACATGGTCTGTAGTTTAACTCGGGTAAACTATCTCATTGGGCAATTGATTGATCAAGCTTTCCTGATCATGGCGACACTTAAGTCCATTGACAATGAGGTCATATCGTTAAGGGGAATGATGTGATGGACGTACACCCACATAAAGTATTGCAATGTGATCGAGTCACATAGTTCAGCGTTGCTATGACTTTGTAACGTATGGCTTAAGTCCTTAGACCGTAATGATCATACGTAATTGTCATCTATGAGGAGACTTTGATTTGTATCCCACCGCCTGTCTGAAATATGCTGGCTATAACGGTGCACTTTGGGTATTCCGAAATAGATTGTTGATGAGTATGTTAATAGATCAGAACGGGATTTGTCAGTCCTTGTGACAGGACAGGTACTCTGGGGCCACTCGGTGATATTGCATCAACACCTTGCAAGGACGTGACTAGGTCACAAGAGATGCAATGATCATGGACGAGAGAAGTTGTTTCTTTTGAACGAGATGTGAACACGGTATGTAGGATACCGACGATCAAACCTCGGACAATCAAAGTACCGCAGCACAAAGGGATTATGTCGTATCGTTAACGGTTTCCAAAAGCGATCGAAGTTCATTCGATGGAAGCGCAGGGGCTGTCAAGGATTGTAACCAGGTCCAACTGACTAGTCATTGGTCAATGAGAAGACTCTCGACCATGGTTGCTGTTACCCGGACCGTTAGGGTGTTACATTTAAGGGCAATCGATGCATAGGACAGTTACGGGATCAATCGGTGAAATAGGAGGAATCACCGGAATAGTTCCGGAGGAGGACGGAATGGTTTCCGGACATTTTGAATAGTTCAAAATAACGTTTAATTGTTTTAATAATGTTTTATTATTTAATTATCTGAATTAAATATTTAAAATATATTAACGAAATTAAAAAAATGGGAAAAAGGCTAAATGGGCCCATGGGGCCCATTAAGGGAGGAGGGGGTCTCCTCCCTTGGGCTTGGCGCCAAGGGTGGGGCCCACCACCCCCCTTGGCCGGCGCACTCCCCCCCCCTTGGGAGTTTAGTCCCACATGGGGGAGGGGACGAGGATGGCACCCCCCTTGGCCTATATAAGGAGGGGTAGACCCCCCTTTTTCCAACACACCAATATCTCCTTCTTCCTCCTTCTCCTTCCCGGAAGTGGACTCCCCTTGTTTGGAGTCTGCACCTGGATTGGAGTTCTCCACCATAAGGCAGGTCGTCGTTCTGCTGGAGTCGAGATCCGTAGCCGTCTTTCTTCCGCTGCTCTCCTGGTTCGGGGTCCGGGAGGAACATCGATTGTACCGTACGTGTATAATTTCTTCGAGGCACTACACCTGTGGTGCTACTTCGTCGCTGGAGGTTTACCGGGAGTCATCCTCGCCGGTGGTGGTCTTCTACACGACAGGGAGGTTGTAGTTCCGAGTCTACGCCAGCCACGTTCGCAAGAACGTTTCCCTCTTTCGTTCTTCAAAGGTATAAACACCGATTCCCTCCGTTACTTTACATTGCCATAGCATAGATCTTGGGTTCGGGTACCGTAGGTATGAAAAATTTGTGTTTTCTACCCCGTATCCCAACACCACCAGGGGTCCAGGCGCACCCCTGGCACGGCCAGGCCCCTGGCCGCGCCAGGTGGCCGCATGGGCACCTGGTGGTGGCCCCCTGGCCCTCCTTTGGGGCACTGGAAGCTTCCGGCACGCTGATGTTTTATCTGATTTTTCCTGAATTTTTGGAGCACTTTTTATATGGGGGAAAACTGAAATAAAGAAACATCTGAAAACAGGGACTGGCATTAGGGTGCACTGAGTTAGTAGGTTATTCCAAATATGATCAAAAGTGTATGAAAGTGTATCTAGATCATAGCAATATCACACAAAACAAGCATGGAACGATCAGAAATTATCGATACGTTTTGGACGTATCAAGTGTTTACACCATTTAAAAAGACCATGGTAAAAAATTTCTAAGCACAGTTTTTAGAGGTATCCAGCGCATAATTCTCCTATGTGCTTCAGAAATTTTGTCACATGCCTTCTTCATATTTTCTCCATCCCTTTGATGGAAATCTAGAACTTCCGATTCCCTCAAAGCACCAAGTCCTAAAATGTTCAACTAAGCAAGAAGGACTACTAAAAGCA
The DNA here is from genome assembly GCA_950022295.1 of Bromus sterilis. Classification (NCBI taxonomy): domain Eukaryota; kingdom Viridiplantae; phylum Streptophyta; class Magnoliopsida; order Poales; family Poaceae; genus Bromus; species Bromus sterilis. The sequence goes on along the minus strand of OX465596.1, from coordinate 334,587,499 downwards.
AGGTAAATAATTTTTTTGTGGTTTTTGATAAAGGACACTAAGATAAAAACTGAAAGGTAAACTAACAAGACTAAAAAGCAAAGGGAAAAGATAGTGTGCAACTCCCCTATCTTGTAGATTGGAGTCCCCGGCAACGGCGCCAGAAATTTTCTTGATGTGCGAGAGATGATAATGGCTTCTCGCCCTTCGTTGGTTACCCCAAGTGGAAGGTGAGATGTAGGATAGCAGCAAATTTCCCCTAACTTAGAGGATAGGGTTTGTCTCCCGTAGGACTCCGAAAGCTACAAGTAGGTGTCAATGGCGCAATTGACGCGAACCTGCACACAATAGAAATAACTTTGCTCCCAACGAAGTTCAGAGAGGCTGTCAATCTCTCCGACCTTGTTGTTTACAAAGGATCAAACGCAAGGGATAAAGGATAAGGATAATTTGCAACTAGAAAGTAAAAAGCAAGAAATAAATTGAGCGTGTAAACAGTGATGAGAATATGGATCGGGGTCCCGTGATGTTCACTAATGATGTCTCTCTCCAGAAATACGATAAAACTGCTATGCGAGGTAAACAAATCACAGCTGGGCAATTGATAGGATTAAAAACACACCGCAATGCTAACTATGCTACAAAGAAAGGAAGAGGCTCAAAAGCATGGGCGGTACGCCAAAATAAGTAGACCAAAATCCAACTGCATCTACTACTAATCATCCACCTTGAGATATCTATCCAGAAGATCTAGCTGGTATTAAGTTGTGAGCCCCACCCAAAGTGTAAACCCAAAGCAACAGATAACTGCATTAAAGAACTTTGCGTAAAGTAAACAATCGTTGCAACCGCGGTTACAAGCACTGTTGTTTTCCCCCCTTGTGGCAACATCACATCCCCTAGACTCGTGTTTCTATCACTCAAGCTAGTCATCAGGGGGCATGAACCCACAATCGAACATAACGTTCCCTCTTTGAGTCACTACCTACTACTTGGCCAAAGAAATAAACAGCAACGGAGAACATGCAAGAATTAATTAAAAACAAAAATATAAAATATAAGAACAAAATATATTACTCAATCACAAACTGAACATAGTCTCATAATCCATTAGATCCCAGCAAACTCAGCATAGCAAGAGCAGAAATAATTACATATGTGCCTTGATCATATAGGGCAGCTCACAAGGTCTAATCCATGAAGAACAAACAGGTGAGGAGAAAATCACATAGCTATTGATCACGGACCCATGGTCCAAGGTAGATTACTCACGGATCAATTCGCCCTCCGGAAGGGTGCCGGGAAGAGGTCTGCTGGCACTCCCGATCTTTGAAGCGCGGCGGCGGGGGAACAGAGGCGAGATCGCGACAAAGGGTTTTTTCTTTCGAGGTTTCCCGTCACAGAGAATATATAGGCGAAGGGGGTAGCTAGGGGGGCCACCATGGGTCCAGGTGGCCCCCTGGCGCGGCCCCACCCTAGGGCGCGCCGGTAGGGCACCTGGGGCCCTGGTGGTGGCCCTCTGGCCCACTTTGGTGATTACGGAAGCTTCCGGTACGTTGATTTTTTATTGTATTTTTCCGGAATTTTTGGAGCATTTTTAATACTGGGGAAACCTGAAATAGAAAAACAGCAGAAAACAGGGATTGGCACAGGGGTACACTGAGTTAATAGGTTAGTCCAAATATGATCAAAAGTGTATGGAAGTATATATAAAACATAGGAATATCACACAAAACGTGCATGGCTCAAGTAGAAGTTCTAGATACAATTGGGACGTATCAGTGTGGTACTGGCCCATGATACTACCGTGGGGCGGTATTACCGTACCGGGAACGGTACTACCGAGGCCCAGTGCCGTTCCCACTACAGCTGAGTCCAGTGGGATTCCCGTAGTGGGTGCGGTACTGTCCCACGGTAATACCGCCCCGCGGTACTACCGAGCCCCAGTGCCATGCCCACTACCGCAGAGTCCAGTGGGATTCCGGTAGTGGGTGCGGTACAGGACCACGGTACTACCGCAGCGCGATACTACCTCTCCTAGAGTGGTACTACCGCCCTGGCAGAGCCAGGGAGCCAATGCCACCATGACAAACTCTTCCACGATGCAATGGAAAATATGTGGGTGCAGAGAGTGTGTATGTGTGATGATTCGACCCATCATTCCAAAGTGGATCCCCTCTTAATAGTACGGTTTTCCTACGACTCAATTTACCAAAAAGAAATCGAAAGTAAAGACTTTGTCTTCATTCTCCATTAACCGAGGGGAAAATAACCGTCTTGTGCCATGAATATAATTATCTGAAATGATCATCGCACACGGTTAAGCCGCAAATGTATTGTCATCAATCACTAAAACCAACCAATGGGAAATATGCCCTATCAATCTCCCCCTTTTTGGTGTATTGATGACAACACAAGATTTGCACAATTTAAAGCACGCCATTTATCTACAAAATATAGACAGGCTCCCCCTAGATGTGTGCACCAATCTAAATATGCCTTTGGATTTCAAGACACACACATTAGGAAGAAACTCCCCCTATATTTTATAAACTAGGCCAACCTAGCTAGTAACAACAACTGTGAGAGCATAAAGATAAAGATCATAAAGTAGTACCACATAACTTAGACATAGGAGTACGAACATAGGGTAGCATATGTCTCACACCATACTTCACGGAAGTCTCACAAGACGAACTGAAAACCCAAGCAAATAAAGGAGTTCACAAGCGGAGAAAATGAGACAAATTAAACACGCTTGTGACTCGCCAAACCCTGAAAGATGCAAATAGGAGTCCTAAACTCTCTCTCCCCCTTTGGCATCAGGACGCGAAAAAGGCAGAGAGCGACCTAGCGCCCCATGGTGATGGACTACTCCTCTTCCTCGTCATACTCCCTGTCCTCCGACTCATCAGACGCCTCAGACTCCACTGATGCCTCTGTCTCGTCTGTAGGGGGCTGCGGAGCGGTAGAAGAGGGGCCAGGCTCATCATCAGAGAGGTCCCAATTGTTGAACTTGGAGATCCACTTATCCTCGGGTGTGATTCTCTTCTCGGACCTGACCTACACTTCCATCCCCTGCATCCTGTAGAAGACTTTTTGAAGCATGCGGTTCTCCTTCTCCCTCCTGTGAGCCTCATAAATCCGGTATTGAATGTTTGTCTGGAGGAAAAAGAGCTTCCTCATCTTCCTGGTGAGCTTGGCAGCCCACCCAGGCTGCTCAGGGTCCCGTGCAGAGGACGTACCACCACCTCCAAAATTCACGCCAGAGCGAGTGCGGGGAACACTGCCACCACCTGCAGTCGGCTCCTCAACAATCTTCTCATCCGATCCAGCTAGAGACTCATGAGCAGGACCATGACCTCCAACCCAGTTTTCCTTGATGCGCAGATGGACCTCCTCGTGAGAAGTCAGAGGCCCAACAGGAAGTCTATCCTCCTCAAAGGTAGCTTCCCAAGTGATCTCGAAGAGAACCTGAAGATATGGGCCATAAATCAGAACCTTCCGTTCCATCACTGCAAGGTAGAGCTCCTCCCACATAATGTCACACACATCCAAAGTCTGAGTGGTGCCCTTGTACTCCATACAGAGGAGAAGTGTAACATCCCAGTTTTCACAAAAATTAAAAATTTTGTTTTCGGTGTGAATTGTTTGATTGTCTGATTTGTTTGCGGTGTTTGCATCCCCGATTTATCGATCGGCGATTATTTTCCCCCTCTTATCTCGTACCGGACAGAGACCGACCCTTGCCACCCTGACACTCGACATTTGCGACACCGGGTTTCGCCCGATCACCGCCGCGAAAACTGCACGAGAACAGCCGCAACCAATGGAACGAAAACCCCATTTAATAATTAAACGGGTTTATTTTATAGCGCGCCGGAAAGTGTTCTCGGAATGGTTCAAGCTCTAGGTGAACGCCTCTAGCTCGACGCGCTGGTCGCGCAGTTCGAAGTTTTACCCGAATCGGAGGTCCTGCGGACCCTCGGCGGTTAGAAACGTAAACACCACGCGCGCGAGAGAGAAACCGGGGATGTTTTTGCAAACTGCCAGCCACCTGGGCTATATAAAGACCACCACACTCCCACCCCTTTCTAGGGTTTCCCTAGCCACAAAATTGCAGCCACCCCCGTATTTTGCCCCAAAATCCCGAAATCCCAGCCAGATCCAACCTGGACCGTCAGATCTGGCGATCCGACGGCCCAGGGAGTGCCATGTTAGCACCCAGCCTCCTCCTCTCTCTCCTGCCCGAGCCACCGCCTCCCGCTCCGGTCGGCGACCTCCGTCGAGGGGCCCTCCGGTGAGCTTCCCTTCGCGCCCCTCTCCTTCTCCTCTCGCCCTCACGTCCCTCCTTCTCCTCTTGCGCGCAGGTCGCTGCCCGGGGCACGCTGCCGCCTGAGCCGCCATGGCTCCGGCCATCCCGCAGCCCGAGCCAACCGACGGCGACCGCCCCTCCGGCCACCTTCTCTCCACTGCGACCCCTCCCAGCCGTCCTGAGCCCCCGCATCGTGCTTCCCTCCCTCGCCGGAGTTCGCCATGGAGATGGCCGGCGGCGCCACCACTCGTGCGGTCGGGATCGGCCTCCCAATCCAGCCGCACTAACCGTTCGACCACCATGGGCCAGCACGCCTCCAGCCCGCCAGGCGGCCCAGCACCACCGAGTATCCAACGGCCAGATGGGCTTCAGCCCATGGGTGAGGCCCGTTCCATTTTTTTTTTCAGATCTAGTTTTCTTTTTCTTTTATTTATTATTGCTAAGTCCTATGTATTTTGCTGCTGATTCAATTTTGCGAGTAAATTTGCGAATAAACCGTAGCTCGGATGGCGTTGCGCCCAAAAGGAAAATTTCTTAGAATTGTGTGTACTTCAGTTCACCTTTTGTGAGCATTTTAATTTGAGGTCATCTTGATGTTGTTAATCACTGTTGAAGTGGGCACCAGGCTGTTAATTGCCATTATTTCCTGTTAGAGTGATGCTGTTGTTATTTTATTGCAAGTTTGCATGATGATTGTGACACATCTGTGAGGCCTATTACATTGATTCTTTTTGCATACTGTTAAGCATCATGTCTACTTCCATTTCATGTATTGCATTGTCATGTTTGCATTCCTGGTCATAGTTATTTTTAGCTCCAAAATTGCAATGCTATTGTTGTGGACAGCCACCTAAGTTTTTCTCTAAGTTTGTAACTTTCCGATGCCATGTTGCATGCTTAATATCTTTTGATCTATGATGCCTATGACCTTGATTCTTGTTTGTACCTCATCATGTCTACTTCATGCTCACATATTGCTATGTCATGTTGCTGCACTTTTGCATATAGTTTTGCTCCTGTTTATACAGCATGAAAATAACTGTTTCTGCCATGTTTCTCTGATTTTCACTAAGTCCTTGACCAGTAATGTTTTATTGCACTTTTGCATGAGCTATAACTAGTTGTTCATGATGCCTTCTTGCATGATTCCTTTTGCTATGCCTTCCTTTTCATGTCTACTTTAGTTGCATATCATTTGTGAGCATGTTTGCACTCATTACCCTGTTTATGCATTGCTCTAAAGTGTGCTTCCTGATGTTGGCAGATTGTGCCCGTAACTTGTTTTGCTTGTATATTTTTAACCGTAACTATGTTTGGGGTGTTCTTTATATGTAATTTGATTAGTTTTTCGTGTACTTTGTGTTTATGTGATTGTTTTCTGTTGTTAACCAACCTAAAATATGGTTTAGGGCATAACAGTACAAATCCTTTAATCATCGTGAGACACTTAGTGATATGCCATGTTTAGGCTTGTGCCTCACTTAAATTGACTAGCATTGATAGTTTACCTTATGCTTCACCAATTGCCATGTTTGAGTGCTATGACATGCTTGAGTGAGATGCCATGTTAACAACCTTTGTTGATCACCTGTAGCTAAACAACTTGAACCTTTATAAATGTGCAATACCGTCGTGTGTGACGAGTACTCCACTTAACCTGTTAGTAACCGCTCTCGACGGTAGGTGCGATGTCTCGTGTTGCTTTCTTGTTGATGCTTGCTCGAGTTTGCTTCGTAGTAATAGATGCTTGCTTGTTGATTGCCTTTTCAAGTGTTTACCGTATTGTGTGCTTCCGCGGGTACCTCTCGGAGACGATGCGAGCTTGCGATCAGCTACACCTTCGGAACCCGACTTATCAACAGGCAAGGACTATGCATTACTTATGATCAATTCTATTTCAACCAGCAGTTTGCATGCTAGTCTAGGTTAGGTTCGATGTTAGATCCTACCACATGTTTATAGCCTCTTTCAAACCGATACAGCCATGTCCCCTCCCAGCAAACCATGTACTGCTATGTTACTATTGCTCGTTGCTCAGCCCCTGCATAGTATGCATGCTTAGGATGCTACAATGTTACCCTGTTACTCCTTGGTTTGTGCTATCACATTATTATATTGTTGTTGATGATATGATTATTATAATGTTGACTATATTCGACGAAGGATGGAAGGTCTAGGCTATCCCGCCCCGACGCTTTGTTCCATCCGAGTCACCTAGGATCCGAGTTCCGGGTATTGGTTTTAAGACTGAGCGTGCCTAACCGCGTGTGCCTAACCTAGGATCCGAGTTAACCACAAAGTTGGATGTTGAGTACTTCTGTACTCATGATACTACCCCCAAACTCTTTTCAGGGTTCTTGATCGACAACAGGTATGGTGATCGACGTTGCACGTGGAGACTCGACGACAACTAGTTAGGTGAATCCCGGCGGAGGGCCTGGACCCGTGTGGTTATGGGGATCGATGTTTTTCTCTTTGCCAGTAGGAATTTGATTGTAGTTTGTACTCAGACCTGTATCTTCCATTGATGTATTGTATTAAGGCAGTTGTATGCCGATTGTATGAGATGTTGTATCCTTGTATATGTAATGTTGTGATATCATGTTGGAAATCCGGGGCATATGGCTATGTCGTATATCGCGGTGGGACCGATATGTGCTTCGTCCCCGGATCTGGATGGAAACATCTAGATCTGGAACAGTACCGCATATCAGGCCTTACAAGAAGCATGTTCACCAGGTAACTGCGAACCATGTCCAGATTTCTCACTTGGGGAAACAGAGAGGTCATGAAGATACGATGCATGATGTCCAAGAACGGGGTGAGAACCACCCTGTACTTCTCATTCCCCTTCGTATCAGTGTAGGGAATAGACGTCTGATAAGGACCCAACAAGCTCATTTTCTTGGCTGCACCCTCGGTGTGGGACGAACACCCACTGGTTCCTCCTTAGATCTGAAAGGAATACGCAGAGCCTTCATGAATGCCTCCCATGTGCAGCTCACCTTCTCATCCTTGGACATCCAAATCATAGTCCGATCATCACAGTTGATGAAGTACACTGTAGCAAAGAACTGGTCTAGGAGCTCGACATCGAACTTCTTGTTGAAGGCAATGACATTAAGGATCCCAAACTTCTCACACAAAGCAAGAGCCTCTCCAAAGTAGTCTGGATGGGCCCTCATATGCCTCAGGTTGACGGACTTCACATGCGGAACAAAGAGGTTCTTCTTATCCTTCAATATCAAATGGAACACATCCCGTTGAGCCTTATTCCAGAACTGAGTGCCCACAAATTCAGGGTCTTGGTCCCTGCGGTAGATTGATGTCACGATATGCCTTGTACTCGGGGAGTGGAATCTCTGACACAGGCATGACTGGTTCCTTCTTCTTCTGAGCATTCCTTTTCACGGAGACACCGGGCTGACTGGTGGCCTTGCGCTTGGGATTGCGACTAGAGCCATCACCTGACTGATACGTCCCAAACGTATCTATAATTTCTGCTTGCTCCATGCATGTTTTGCTTGAACTTTCATACACTTTTGAGCATATTTGGACGAACCTATTAACTCAGTGCACCCAGTTGTCAGTTCCTGTTTTCTGCTGTTTTTGTATTTCAGGTTTTCCGGCCATTAAAAGTGCTCCAAAAGTTCCAGAAAAATTATATAAAAAATCAGCATCCCGGAAGCTTCCGGAATCACCAAGGAAGGAGGGGAGGGCCACCAGAGGGACTCCAGAAGGGTCCCTGGCACGGCCCCACCCTAGGCCGCGTCGGGCACCCTCCTGGCTGCCCTGTGGCCCCCCTGGTGCCCCCCTTTGGCCCTATTTTTACCCCCGAGGAGGAAACCCTGATTCCGGACCCCTTTTCTCCAGAAGCAATTCCGATCTCCGCCGCCATCGCCATCAAGTTTCGGCGGGACATAATTCCTGTGCCGGCACCCTGCCGGGACGGGGAAGTGCCCCCGGATTCATCTCCATCGACGTTGCTTCCTCCCTCCATGAAGCGGGAGCAGTTCTCCCTCGGGGTTGAGGTTTCTACCAGTAGTTATGTGTTCTTCTCTATCTCCCATGATGTCATCTTCGTTGTGATCATAGGCTATGTTAATCTAGGGTGATCCCATGATATTTCCCCTTCCTCTATGTATTGGATTGATGTACTTACTTGATCCTATCTAGTATAATCCCCGAGACCATGGTGACAGCGGTCTATTGGACATGGGTTAGAAGAATATTTTCATGAGTGATTTCCTCTTTTGTGTGTGTGAAGATTGAGAGTATCTTGGTGCTTGTCTTTGACTATCCTTTAGATATGTTGTGGTGATTGTGGTACTCTCTTTGGATGGCCGCGGTGACATTGGGAAATCCATAGATGAGAACTACGAACTCTGAGGTGTGCTTTTGTAGCCCTACACAATTCTCGTCCTCTCTTGACCACAAAGGATTGACCTCCGAGTACGTCTCCATTGCATGTTTTATGGGAAATATCATGTGATTAGACTATGTTAATGTTGTTGAGAGTTTCCACTAGTGAAATTATGAAGCCTAGGCCTTGTTTCCACCATTGTTACACCATTTGTGCTCACTTTTGTCACATCTTTGCTTGCTGCACTTTTTATTACAGATTTATATTACTTTGTTTTGCCACACCTATCACCCATATTTTACCATCTCTTCGCCGAACTAGTGCACCTATACAACTCCTAGTTGTATTAGGTGTGTTGGGGACACAAGAGACTTCTTGTATCTTAATTGGAGGGTTGCTTGAGAGAGAACATCTTCAACCTCTACTTCCCTTAGTTCGATAAACCTTAGGTCATACACTTGAGGGAAATTGTTGTTGTCCTACAAACCTCAGCGCTTGGAGGCCCAACATAGTCTACAAGAATAGAAGCGTGCGTAGACATCAAGCTATTTCTGGCGCCGTTGCTAGGGAAGTAAGTTTTTGAAGGTATATCTTTAGATCTTGCAATTAATTATTTTTGTTTCTTGTTTTTATTTTCACTAGTTAGGCTTTATGGAAAACAACAAAAAATTATGAGAGAGCTTTATGAGCTCTATCTTGAGTTAGGACATGAAGTGTTTGAGGAGGAGATCAAAAAGCCTATGGAGCTTTATTATTTGCACAACACTCATGATAGTAGTAATGTTATTTGCATGTCTTCTTTGAATACTTTTGATGCTAATGATATGCAAAGCTATAAGCTTGGGGATGCTACGTTTGATGAAGATGATCATTTTAGCCCCCCAAGTTTTGATGAGGAAATTTATTTTTATGATACTTTACCTCCTATCTATGATGATTATTGTGATGACACTTATGCTATAAAGAATGAATGTTTGGAAGTGTATCATGATAAGAATGATTCATGTGATAGTTATTTTCTTGAGTTTGCTCCCACTATTACTAATGAGAAGGATTTTTCTTATGTGGAGAGTAACAAATTTTCTATGCTTGTGGATCATGATAAGAATTTTTTATGTGATACTTATATTGCTGAGTTTATTCATGATCCCACTGAAAATTATTATGAGAGGGGAACATATGCTTATAGATATTTCAATAATATCAAGTTCCCTCTCTTTATGTTGAAGGTTTTGAAGTTGCACTTATTTTGCCTTCCTATGCTAATATCTTTATGCTTCAATGAGTTATTCATCTACAAGATCCCTTTGCATAGGAAGCATGTTAGACTTAAATGTGTTTGTTATTTTCTTCTTGATGCTCTCTTTTGTTCTTCAACTCTTATTCCTTATTCCTATGAGAGCATCATTAAAATCTTAAGCCTATCTTTATGGCTATAAAGAAAGAGCTCTAGGGAGACAACCCTTGTTATCTTTAGTTTGAGTTTTTACTTTCAGTTTTTAGTGGTCTTGATGATTGTTACTACTGTAGCAACATCATTGTATCTTTATTTTCAATCTTTGTGCCAAGTTTAGCCTCCGATTGCAAGAAAGTTCAAAAGTTGTGACATGCTGTCCAGAAAACAGATTCTGTCCTTGGACAGAAAAATTAGCCTAAAATCACCAGATCATTATTTTGATCTGAATTTTTTTGACAGCGTGCTCCATACAATTTACTTTCGACCGTCTGTTCTGAGTTTTTTGATTCTAGGTTCAGCAGTACCCCTAAAAAATTCTTTACTACATGTTGTTCTGTTTTTCACAGATTCTGCCACGTTTTGTCTCTCCTAACTTTTCAAACCTTAAGCTTGCTTTTTCTTTGCAAAGACTTTTTGGAAATCTTGAGAAACAGGAGCTCTTCAAGAATATCTTTATATCCGGTGGGGAAAAATTATTTATTAAGAGTACTAACCTCTCTAATCAGCTTATGATGAGTTATGTACGAAGGGAGTTTTCAAGTGTGCGATGGAAGATGATGAAAGAAGATTCGGGAGTGTCAAGCGCTCAAGCTTGGGGATTCACCCATGCATCCCCAACAAATATTCAAGGAGACTCAAGCTTCTAAGCTTGGGGATGCCCCCCGTGTGTCCCCTTCTCCATCAACAATTATCAGTTCGTCTTTCGTTTCACTATATTTTTATCACTTCATGCGTTATGTGCTATGCTTGGAGCGTCTCGCTCTTAGGTTTTATTTTTATTTTTCTTTAGCTTTGCTTGCTGTTCATAACAAGTTAGATCCCGTCTTACTTTATGTGGGAGAGAAACACGCTTCGTTTGAACTAGAACTCCTCATAGGATTTGCATGATTATTTCCTTAGCTGTGAGTTGTTCTTTTTCTTTTCTTAGCTGCTGCCCTGTTTAGTTGTAGTTCTTTAGTTTTCTTCTAGAGATTTGTTTTGTCTTAGGTTGAACTTTCTATAGGTTGCATGTTTTATCTTGTTAGAGAGTTTGCCTGTTGCACTGAGTTTTGTGTCTTGACTAGAAGTAGGTAGTTGAAGTTGCTATTCTCTTTGTAGTAGTAACTTGCAATAGTTTTGAGGTATTGACTAGAGTAATGTTTGAACTTATGGTGTCAAGAACTTTAGCCTATTAGTGATAGATGTCGTATTTTGGGCAATCCGTGTGTTTTTCGAAAACCAAAAACCCATGTTGAGAACTCTAGCTACTAGATGGAGCACTAACCTCTGGAGGGTTCGAATATTAGAGTACACTCACGTACCATGAGTCGAGGATGCGCAAGGATAACCAAACCCCCATACACTCCTCCTCGGGGTACTTGTCTCTTTGTGAACCTCCTGATTAGATTGAGAGTTACCGATAATAAGTGCATGAGTTCTTCGGACTAATGTGAGTATTCTAAAGTTGACACTTCCACCCACCTATACTTTTTCTAGCCTCTTCGGTACCTTGCATTACCCTTTCTCACCTTGAGAGTTGTCGCATACTTCTCCGGTGCATCCAAACCCTTGGCACGATACGCTCTGTCATCATAAGCCTCCTTATATCTTTCCTCAAAACAGCCACCATACCTACCTACAAGGCATTTCCATAGCCTTTCCGAGATACATTGCCATGCAACATCCACCTTCTCATGACTTGATCCTCATGTCATACATGCTACTTGCTTGATCGATGAGCCGCATGCTAGTTGGGCCTTGCCCTAATCATTGCTACATGACACGCTAGTATCATTGCATATCCTGCTATCCTGGCAGAGGCATACATTTGCATCATGATAGTTATATCTTCTTTATGTGAGTACCTTTGTAAAGTGTGAAAGATCTCCTATATTCTTGTAAAATATAGAGTGTTGCCCCTAAAGTGAGGAAAAGATCCCAAAGAGGACAAAATCAAAAGATCTCAAAGAGGACAAATGAGAGTTAAATAGAAAGAGCCATTGAGGCCACCAAAAAAATACAAAAAAATAGAAAAAATAAAAAGAAATAAAAAGAGAGAAGGGGGCACACTACTATTCCTTTTGAGAGATCCACACTCGTACTCCATCTTATATCTTGCACTCCATAGAGATTATCATTCATGCATATGGCTATGTGGGGACCTTCACACTATAAAACTTGGCTTGTATATTCCAATGATGAGCCTCCTCAAATGAGCTCTAGGTCTTCTTGAGCAAGCAAGTTGGATGCACCCCCACTAGTTCCATTGGAGAGCTTACCTTAGCTCACATGTGCATCCGTCGCATGGCAAACCCTACTGCTCACATCATATCTATTATTTGGCTTTCTCTCGCCTATGATTGTCCTCATTGATGTGAGCCTTTCCCACCTTTTCTGTCTTCCTCCTCCATCATTTTTCTCTCTTTGCCGTCCGAAGTGTCAACTTTCTTTCTTACGCTCATCCATTGCATGAGTGCTCAAAATGTCGAAAGGAGTGGATCATTTTGACTTGTACCTGGCTAGTGGTCTGGGGACGAGTCAAGATAAGATTTCAAAGGAGACCAAGTGTGAAACTTTAGTAGATTGAGTTCTCAACAAAATTATACTTTTTCTCGTATTCTCATATCCCTTTCTTGAACGCAAACACCATTTGGAGACATTCGATTCACGGACAGCGAGAGCTCTTGCACCTTTATGTTCTTATTTTGCTTGTTTCAATGCTAATATAGACTCTTGCTTGTTAAGACTTGAATTGAATTGCATGCTTTGATTGCTTTACTTAAAAGTCCTTATATGGTTGTGTGGCATGTCACCACAGAAATTATGCTTGTTATCATTTACCTACTAGAGGACGAGCAGGAATTAAGCTTGGGGATGTTGATACGTCCCAAGCGTATCTATAATTTCTGCTTGCTCCATGCATGTTTTGTGTGACTTTGCCATGTTTTGCTTGAACTTTCATACACTTTTGAGCATATTTGGACTAACCTATTAACTCAGTGCACCCAGTTGACAGTTCCTGTTTTCTGCTGTTTTTGTATTTCAGGTTTTCCCACCATTAAAAGTGCTCCAAAAATTCCAGAAAATTTATATAAAAAATCAGCGTCCCGGAAGCTTCCGGAATCCCCAAGGAAGGATGGGAGGGCCACCGCAGGGACTCCAAAAGGGTCCCTGGCACGGCCCCACCCTAGGCCACGCCGGGCACCCTTCTGGCTGCCATGTGGCCCCCCTGGTGCCCCCCTTTGGCCCTATTTTTACCCCCGAGGAGGAAACCCTGATTCCGGACCCCTTTTCTCCAGAAGCAATTCCGATCTCCGCCGCCATCGCCATCAAGTTTCGGCGGGACATAATTCCTGTGCCGGCACCCTGCCGGGACGGGGAAGTGCCCCCGGATTCATCTCCATCGACGTTGCTTCCTCCCTCCATGAAGCGGGAGCAGTTCTCCCTCGGGGTTGAGGTTTCTACCAGTAGTTATGTGTTCTTCTCTATCTCCCATGATGTCATCTTCGTTGTGATCATAGGCTATGTTAATCTAGGGTGATCCCATGATATTTCCCCTTCCTCTATGTATTGGATTGATGTACTTACTTGATCCTATCTAGTATAATCCCCGAGACCATGGTGACAGCGGTCTATTGGACATGGGTTAGAAGAATATTTTCATGAGTCATTTCCTCTTTTGTGTGTGTGAAGATTGAGAGTATCTTGGTGCTTGTCTTTGACTATCCTTTAGATATGTTGTGGTGATTGTGGTACTCTCTTTGGATGGCCGCGGTGACATTGGGAAATCAATAGATGAGAACTACGAACTCTGAGGTGTGCTTTTGTAGCCCTACACAATTCTCGTCCTCTCTTGACCACAAAGGATTGACCTCCAAGTACGTCTCCATTGCATGTTTTATGGGAAATATCATGTGATTAGACTATGTTAATGTTGTTGAGAGTTGCCACTAGTGAAAGTATGAAGCCTAGGCCTTGTTTCCACCATTGTTACACCGTTTGTGCTCACTTTTGTCACATGTTTTCTTGATGCACTTTTTATTACAGATTTATATTACTTTGTTTTGCCAGACCTATCACCCATATTTTACCATCTCTTCACCGAACTAGTGCACCTATACAACTCCTAGTTGTATTAGGTGTGTTGGGGACACAAGAGACTTCTTGTATCTTAATTGCAGGGTTGCTTCAGAGAGAACATCTTCAACCTCTACTTCCCTGAGTTCGATAAACCTTAGGTCATCCACTTGAGGGAAATTATTGTTGTCCTACAAACCTCTGCGCTTGGAGGCCCAATATAGTCTACAAGAATAAAAGCGTGCGTAGACATCAATGACCAACACCAAAAGCAAGGGAAAAGAAAAAGCAACACATGAGATGCAAAAGCTCGGAAGCATGTGAACAATGTACTGAAATTGGCATGTTGTCAGTTTGGGCAGTACGGTAGTACCATACCTCAGGTGGTAGTACCGCCCAGCGGTAGTACCGTTGAAGACCAGCGGTAGTACCGCACGGGCAGTACTACCGCTGGGCCCAGCGGTAGTACCGCACGAGTTCCTGAGAGCACGGATCTCAGATCCGGTAATACCGTAGTGCCAAACCTCCACACCAAACCAACAAAAGTTCATCATCCCTATCTAGCAATCACCCTTAGTCCTCAAAGTGCCTAGATTTTGTCAAAAACCTAGTGGATCCTAAAGACATTGCCTTAACCACAAGATCCATGAGAATGAACCAACGAGAGAGGGGAATGGGGCAATGCCGGGATCCATGGCACACGGGGAGGGTGGGGATCGATCCCGCCGGAGGAGGACGAAGGGGACGGCATGGAGTCGACACACCAGGGGTGGGTGCCCGGGCGGCCACCGCTGCTGCATAAGTTGGGACAAAGCAACTGAATGGGGTATGGGGAGTTATACCTCTCCCTGATACAGCGGTAGTACCGTATGGGGCACGGTAGTACCGTGGAAGCGATAGTATCGTGTCTGCGAGCGGTAGTACCGCTGGCAGCAGGGAAGCACGGTCAAGTTTCAAAGAAGAGGGAACTTGTGCATCGAAGGTCTTAGGGGAATGTCCTTGGGTTGTAGAATCTAAAACAGAAGTTGGATGACAACACTCTGAGATCAAAACATAAATAAATGCACGAGCAATCTCGGGAGTGATCAAAATGCAAACGAAACGAAAAACCAAACATAAGATCGAACCAACCCCCCCAAGGGGAGGGGCGGTGGCCAAAGCCACCATGATTGAGCTTATTTGGTATGACACCACAAAGATGTATCTTGGGTTCATTGCCAATGCTCTTCTTTTAAGCATCGTTGCCACTTTGGGTGACCATGATAACCACCGAAAATGACCATAGTGAAATAATTTTATTTCCGCATAAAAGTTGGAGTGGTTGCCTATGAATTAAGCAACACTCCCCCTATGTCCATGCCTACATCCAAGCTAGATTCCATGCTGAGATAGGGTGTGTGAGCAAGTATTCAAACCGCATTACTCGACTCAATGATATTTAGCTCATGCCTTAACTCTCAGAGTCTTGCTTCATCCAAAGGCTTGGTGAAAATATCTGCAAGTTGATCTCCGGTGCCCACATATGAAAGATCAATATCACCCCGCTTCACATGATCTCGAATAAAATGATGACGTATCTCAATATGCTTCGTCTTGCTATGTTGAACGGGGTTGTAAGAAATCTTGATAGTACTTTCATTGTCACATAAGAGAGGCACTTTGTCACAAGTGACACTGTAATCCTTTAAAGTTTGCCTCATCCATAATAATTGTGCACAACAACTTGCGGCGGCAATATACTCGGCTTCGGTTGTAGAGAGGGAGACACAATTTTGCTTCTTGGATGACCAACTCACCAAAGACCTACCAAGTAATTGGCATCCTCCGGAAGTGGACTTCCTCTCCACCTTGTCTCCCGCCAAATCCAAATCTGTGTACCCGATGAGGTTGAAGCCTGAGCCTTTAGGATACCACAACCCAAAGTTTGGGGTATGAACCAAATATCGGAAGATTCTTTTGACAGCCACTACGTGACTCTCCTTTGGTGCGGATTGAAATCTTGCACACATGCCCATACTCAACATGATATCCGGCCTAGATGCACAAAGATACAACAAAGAGCCAATCATAGAACGATACTCCCTTTGGTCTACCTCTTTGCCGTTCGGGTCGAGGTCAAGTTGACACTTGAGTGGCATGGGGGTCTTGGCTCCTTTAAGACCATCATACTTGGACCTCTTGAGCATGTCTTGAGTGTATTTGTCTTGGTTGATGAAGGTTCCTCTAGACAATTGCTTCACTTCAAAGCCGAGGAAGAACTCCAACTCTCCCATCATAGACATCTCAAACTTGTCGGTCATTAGCTTAGCAAATTCTTCATTAAAAGATTGGTTAACCGAACCAAAGATAATATCATCAACATATAGTTGGCATATGAACAATTGCCCACCAACCCTCTTAGTAAAAAGAGTGGGATCGATTTGCCCAATTTCAAACCCATAATCAACTAAGAACTCGGTAAGGTGCTCATACCAAGCGTTTGGTGCTTGCTTAAGGCCATAGAGCGCCTTGTCGAGTTTATACACATGATTAGGGAAATTGGGATCCTCGAACCCGGGGGGTTGCTTGAAATATACCAACTCATTAATGGGACCATTAAGAAAAGCACTCTTCACATCCATTTGATACAACTTGAAGTTATAATGAGAAGCATAAGCAAGTGCAATACGAATGGACTCAAGGTGAGCCACGGGGGCAAAGGTTTCACCGTAGTCAATGCCTTCGACTTGGGAAAACCCTTGTGCCACCAACCTTGCCTTGTTCCGTATGACGATACCATGTGCATCTTGCTTGTTCTTGAATATCCACTTGGTCCCAATAACATTATGATCACCTTTGGGTCTCTCCACTAACGACCACACCTTGTTGCGCTTGAAGTTATGGAATTCATTATGCATGGCCTCAAGCCAATCCGGATCTTCAAGCGCCTCAACTACCTTCTGGGGTTCAACACAAACGCATTATGGGCAAAAAGTTTCTCAATTGACTACGAGTTGTTACCCCCTTTTGTATGCTTCCGAGCACTTGATCCACCGAAAGATATTGTGATTTTAACCGGGATGCAATCTTGAGTGCTCGGCGAACTCTTTCTTCCTCCAAGGCTTCACGAGATGGCTCGAGAGAATCATCTTCGGAAGAAGGAGCATCACCAGCTCATCATCTTGAGCTTGCCCTTGACTTAGAACATGAACTTGGTCATCATTTGGTGCAACACCATCATCAATGATTGGATCTTGACCTTCATCTTGTTCGGTAGAGGGAGGGCCTTCATCTTGTTCTTGGTTTTCTTGTTGATCTTGAGGAGGTGATGGCTCCACATGAGTAGATCATTGTCCTTCTCATTCCACCACAAGGGGTTCCTCAACGGGTAGGAAATGACCCACACCCATTCTTCTTATGGCTTGAGGACTAATTTCATCACCTACAACATTAAGATCACTTTGCCCCACTTGGGAGCCATTATGTTCATCAAACTCCATGTTGCTAGATTCTTAAACAAGTCCGGAGGACTTGTTGTAGATTCTATAGGCGTGACAGTTTCAAGCATAACCAACAAATATGCCCTCATTTGTCTTAGACTCAAACTTAGACAAACGAGCACCCTTTTTAAGAATGAAACACTTACACCCGAAGACCCGAAAATACTTGATGTTGGGCTTCTTCCCGGTGATCATTTCATATGGAGTTTTGTTCAAGATCTTGCGGAGATAAAGACAGTTGGTAGCATGTCAAGCAGTGTTGATGGCCTCTGCCCAAAAGTTGTAGGGACTCTTGAACTCTGCCATCATTGTCCTTGTCGCATCAATCAGATTGTGATTCTTCCTTTCCGCAACACCATTTTGTTTAGGGGTATATTGATGGCACTGAAGTACTTCTCCTCGTTGGCTACCCCAAGTGGAAGGTTGAGATGTAGCACAGCAGCAAATTTCCCCTAACGTAGAGTGTAAGTGCATCTAGTGCCCTTTTGAGGTTTTGGAGTATTTGATGACAAAATGGTTAAGGTACTGATGTGTTTGTGAGTATACACAGGTGAACAGTCCCTGAAGAAGAGGTTAACCACCATTGTCGACCCCCCAAACTGTTGAGGAACATTGAAGAAATCGGTGTGTTTCCCGAAGACCGGCAAGGCGCGAAATCCTAAGGAAACAGGATCCTGAGGCATTCGTGTGATGCTGAAGAAGCCGTGCGTCAACCTGAAGCATCTCGCGCTGAAGCCGAAGTTGAAGCATAGTCTACGTTAGGACTTTTATACTTCTTGAGTCGTAGGAAAACACCACACTATTGGAGGGGTTGAGGAAAATGAGTTATGTATTTCTGAGGAAGTGCTCATATAGAAATCCTGAAGAAAACCCTGAGGAATCTCCTGCATTAGAGGTTCAGTTCCTCGAGTGTCTGAGACCTTGTTCTTCAGGACACTGAGGAATCTAACTTCGGTTGAGGAGTCAGGAAACTGTTAGTGCAGTTTTCCTGAATAAGAGAGAGAGAGAGAATACTTTGGACCGTGCCACGTGTTGTGTGGTAAGAGGCTAGAACCTGTCTAACAACGGTCCAAAGGGTGGGCACGATGGTAATTTCGTCCATGGGCATTTATGACATTTCACCTGGGTTTGCTCCGCGGCTATAAATAGTTGCCCCAAGCCCCATTTGTGGGTTGTCTGCTCCGAGAGAGAAAGTGACACTTGTCATTTGAGAGCAACCCACCTCTGAGGAACCTGAAGAACCTAAGTGAGGAAAACCACCAGCCTGAGTAGTTGAGCATTTCTGAGGAAGTCGGTTCGAGTGATCTGAAGCTTTTTACTCATGAAGACTGTGATCTTCCAGCCGGTGTAGGAGTCATCGTTCTGAGGAAGTCAAGATGCAATTGTGACTTTCCTGAGTGAACGGAGTCTGTAAAGGTTTTGGGAGTCTACCTTGAAGACTCACCTGAGTAATTGGACGGAGTCTGGGGACTTTAGTTCAAGAATAATAAGGTGAAGACTATGTCTTCTAAGTTCAATCTCAGCCTCTCCAACCAGATGTAGAGTTGTCACAGCAACTTGAACTGGTCCATCAAATCCGTGTCTTCAGTGCCCTGGTGCTATTTTTTCAAACTCTACTCTTATGTTAATGCATTGATGACTTGCCCTGATGCCTTCCCTTCTGAGTTTCCTTAGTTCTGATGCCTTAGTTCTTTTGATAGAAGTTGTTTTCCCTGAAATATGATGCTTTGTAGTCATGTCTACATTCTGTAATGCTTCTGTACTTCTTCATTCTGTGAGTTTCCTCAATTTAGAATTGCCTCAGTCCTGAGGAAATTGAAATTCCTCTAGAAAATTGAAAATCTCACATTCACCCCCCCCCCTCTCTGGTCGATATACTGCGCTTTCAATTGGTATCAGAGCAAGGTGCTCCCTTGTTATGTGTGATTCGGGTTAACCACCTGGAGTTTTAGTTATGTCGACCTCAGGTACAATGAACGTTGCTTCGAACTGCCCCAACTTCGATGGTACGGACTACCCGTACTAGAAGAACAAGATGAGGATGCATCTTGAAGCAATTGACAAGGACCTCTGGGATATTGTTGATCAAGGCATTCCTGAAGCTACCTTGATGACTCCTCCCGATGTTGTCAAGAGAAACTGGCAACTCGACGCGAAATCTCGAAGCATCATTGGTGGCCACCTCAACAAGGCTCAGTTCAACCGTATCAGCGGTATGGATACTGCGAAGAAGATATGTACGAGACTGTCAAAAGTCAATGAGGGAGTTTCCGCACAATGAGACTCTCGAGTTGATACACTTTGTAGTCTCTTCAACAGGTTCAAGAGGCTGGACAATGAACATGTGCAGCAAATCTTTGAAAGGCTCACTGATATATCAAATGAGCTTCAAGAACTGGGTGCCACCGATATCACAGATCACGAGGTGGTGAAGAAACTACTGAGGTCTCTGGATGACTCATTTGAGTTCCTATCACTGATGATTCCAGAACGTCCTGACTTCAAGACTCTCGATCCTGCTGACATTCTCGAGAGACTCAATGCTAATGATCTGAAGCTCTCTAAGAAACGAGACTTATACGGTTCCACCCCAAAAGTCCGCGCGCTAAAAGCTAAGGCACGAAAGGTATCCTTTGATGAAGAATCTGAGGCTGACTCTGATGATCCTGAAACTCTCAGTCGGGAACTGGCTCTCCTCACCAGAAAGTTCCAAAAATTCACGAAGAAGAATCGCCTTGGAAATTCCTCAAGATCTTCCTCAAGAAGAAACAGAGATGATGACTCAGTTGAGGCAAGAAAAAGAGTCTGCCACAAATGCAAGAAACCTGGCCATTACATCGCTGAATGTCCTCTTTGGGAAAAGGAAGCTAAGCTGAAGAAGAAGAAGAAAGGGAAAGATGACAGTTCTGATGAAAGGTCAAAGAAGAAATCCTCAAGATCCTCAAATTATGTTGGATACAAGAACATCAGCTCTCGTAAGACTCGCGCATGTCTCGGCAAAGAATTGGATTCTGAAGAATCTGATTCTGATCCTGAAGTTGAGGAAGAAGAGTCTGAGGAATCTGAAGGTTTGGCTGGTCTCGCTATTGCCACAGCACTAGTCAGCAAGTCAATCTTCAGCACTGATGAATCTCTCACACACCGCATTGATGACGAGGCAGAAGATACCTCTCCCGCCTTTTGCTTCATGGCCAAGTCCTCCAAGGTATCTTCTCACTCTTCCTGTGATGATCCCGCAATGAAGAACCTAATGAAAACTATGCTAAACTTGCTAAACTTGATTCAAAGCAACAAGGTGCACTTGAGAAAATTCAGAACTCATTAAACAAGAGTGATGATATGTTGGTAGAGGAAATGACGAAGTCTCAAAAATTGACTGATGAATCAAAAATTCTTCAGTCAAAGTTTGATGACTTAATCAGTCGTCATGAGGCACTCCTCACCGATCATGAGAAGCTGGCTCGTGAGTTCCTCATAAGAAAGCAAGAACTTGAGCGGGTGAGGATGTCTCATGACGATCTGAGGAAAGAAAATAACTCACTCCTCTTCCAACAGATCATCATGCCTCAAGAAGGATTTAATCCTCCTTGTTTAAAGTGCATTGAACATGACAGTATCATTTCAGTACCTAGTTCTTCAATATCTTCAGATTATGTTATATCAACTGCCTCTGTGGTATCTAACCCCTCATCTGAGGATACCATAGACATTCCTAAAGAAAATGCTAGGTTGAAGAGTTTTCTGGAAATCGGTATGTTCAAGAGTCTGAAAGAGCATCCGATTCTTTGTGACGTCCTCAAGAAACAGATCCTCAACAGGAATCCGAGCAAAGAAGGTGTCGGTTTCAACCGAAACCTCAATGCTGATGGCTCTTACTGGAAACCAGAGCAATAACCAAAGACCACTTGGGTTCTGGCAAAAATGTCGCCTCTTGATCCATATACTTTATCTGGTTATGACAATGCTTCCTCAGATGTGTTGATTGAGTCTTTTGACTCAAACTATAAACTGTTTAAAGATGTTAATGGTGAGGTATTCGCCAGATACACCGGGACTAACTGCAGGAATGGTCCTCCTGTAAAGTAGATCTGGGTTCAAAAAGAACTCATCACTAACCTTCCTATGAATGCAAATGCAAATGAGCTGAGGGTATCATCTGAGGACGATACCGCAAAGGGAAATGATTATAACAATGTCTCAGCTAATCATTTTGTTCACAGGGAGGCTCCTCATAAGAATGCTTATTCATTTGTTTATCCTAATACCACTATTCAGCGTCCCATTAGGTCTCATCATTCTCATCATTCCTCATAGGCCTCAAGGCCACCCATTAGAATGTGGGTGGTGAAGAAGAACTAATCATCATTGCAGGAACACGTCCTAGGAAATCATAAACTTTGCAGATCATATGCCCAGGACGATACCACTTGAGTTAGTTGAAGAAAATTTACACTATTTGATTTTGAGGAATCAATCCTGAGGAACATCCTGAGGAATTAATTCTGAGGAATCATAAATTCTTCAAACTAATACTGGTTCACAACCTTTTGTATGAGATACTAATTCCTCTGCAGGGGAAGACCCAATGGGTAATGGATAGTGGATGCACTAATCACATGACTGGTGATAGAAGCCTCCTCATGGAAACATCTCTGAGTCCTTCGTCGAAGAAAACCATCACCTTCGCCGATAAAGGTAAAAGTAAGGTATTGGGCCTCGACAGAGTCGCTATCTGTCGAGACCAACACATTGACAAAGTCATGCTAGTTGAATCCCTCGGGTACAACCTGATGTCTGTGTCTATGCTATGTGATCTTGACCTCGTTGTCCTCTTCGGAAAATATGGATGTGTTGTTTATATGGTTAGTGATAACTCCATCGTCTTTCGAGGAGTTAGGAAAGGTGACCTGTATATTTTAGACTTTTCTGAACATCCTTAGGTCGCTACATGCCTCATGGCTTGAGCCACAGAATGTTGGATATGGCATAGAATACTCGGACACGCTGGGATGAGGAACCTCCAGAATCTGGTTCTAAAGAAACATGTCCTCGGGACTGAGGAAATCAGATTCACCAAGGACCGGCTATGTGGAGCTTGTGAAACTGGAAAGATGACCAAGTCCAAGCATCCTGCGAAGACTATCATGACGACAACAAGACCTCTAGAACTGCTTCACATGGATCTATTCGGTCCTCCAAAGTATTCAAGCTTTGGAGGTAGAATGTATGGTCTCATTATTGTTGATGACTTCTCATGATATACTTGGGTGCACTTTCTTCTCTATCAGTCAGAAACCCTAGCAATCTTCAAGCGCTTCGCCCAGCGAGTCATGAACAACTACCACCTCAAGATCAAGCACATTCGAAGTGACAATAGCACTGAGATCAAGAACATAGGCGTGGAGGAATTCCTCGACGACTTGGGCATCACTCATGAGTTATCAGCACCCTATAATCCTCAGCAAAATGGAGTTGTTGAGAGGAAGAACGAACACTCATCGAGATGGCTGAAACGATGTTGGCTGAATACTACACACCACTCATCTGGTGGGCTGAAGCAATCAACACTGCCTGCCACATCGTCAATCGAGTATATCTTCATAAGTTCTTCAGGAAAACGTCTTATGAGCTAATGGTCCGTAAGAAACCCAATGTAAGTTACTTCAAGGTATTCGGTGCACCATGATGGATTCGTGATCCTCATCACCAATCCAAATTCGCACCTAAAGCATGTGAGGGTTTCATGCTTGGTCACGATATCAACTCGCACACCTACAGAGTCTATAATATCATTCATCATAAAATAGTTGAGACTGTAGATGTACGGTTTGATGAATCTGACGCCTCGCAAAGAGAGCACCTGCCACCTGTTCTATATGAAGCTTCACCTAATGAACAGATCAAGAAGATGGGTGCTGGTGATATCATACCCGTGGACCATCCTGACGAAAAACACATACCCCCTTCTCCTGAAGAACACCAAAATCCTGAAGCAAATGATCCTGATGACGATCCAGATCCTGAGGCTTCTGAGACCCCTGAAGCACCTTAAGCTGGTGCTAATGAATCTGATGACAGTGATGATGATTCGCCTCAAGTTCATCGACCTCGTCTTCCACGTGTTGCAAATGAAGTTCAAGTCGACAAAATCCTCGCCGACGTCAATATACCAGGTCCTCTCACTCGTGCCAGAGCAAATCGAATAGCTAACGTATGTGGGAATTTTTCGTTTGTATCCATTTCAGAGCCCACCAAAGTTGCTGAGGCATTCCAAGAAGCGGAATGGATTCAGGCCATGCAAGATGAACTTCTTTAGTTCAAACTGAATGGTGTCTGGGAACTGATCAAACGTCCTGATCCTTGAGTTCACAATGTCATCGGAATAAAGCGCATCTACCGCAACAAACTCGATGAAGATGGTCAAGTCATCAGGAACAAAGCTCGTCTTGTAGCACAAGGATACACTCAAGTTGAGGGTATCGACTTCGGCGAAACCTTTGCTCCCGTTGCCATACTTGAATCAATATGCATCATGCTTGCATTTGCTAACCATCATAATATCAAGTTATATCAAATGGATGTGAAAAGTGCATTCCTCAATGGTAATATCGAGGAAGAAGTATATGATGCTCAACCCCCAGGTTTTGAAGACTCGAAGAATCCTGATATGGTGTACAAATTGAAGAAAGCTCTTTACGGACCAAATCAAGCCCCTCGGGCTTGGTATGACACACTAAGAGATTTCCTCATCAGCAAGGGCTTCAAATCTGGTTCCCTCGAGCCAACTCTTTTCACCAAATGTTATGATGATGCTTGTTCATATGTCAAATCTATGTTGAGGACATTATATTTGGATGCACTACCAAGAAATACAGTGGATAATTTGCCTTCTTGATGAGTGAACAGTATCAGATGTCCATGATGGGCGAACTACAGTTCTTCTTAGGGCTTCAAATTCGTCAGCAACGCAACGGCATCTTCATATCTCAGGAGAAGTACCTAAAGGAGTGCCTGAGGAAATTCGGGATGCAAGACTGCAAAGGCATCAAGACACCGATGCCTACTAATGGACAACTTGGTCCTGATGAAAATGGCAAGGGCTACGATCAGAAGGTATACCGCTCCATGATAGGTTATATGCTATATCTATGTGCATCTAGGCCTGATATAATGTTGAGAGTTTGCATGTGTGCCTGATTCCAAGCGGCACCAAAGGAATCGCATCACCAAGCGGTGAAAGGAATTCTTCAATATTTGGCTCACACCCCATCGCTAGGCTTATGGTATCCAAAAGGCATGCAGCTGGATCTTGTTGGGTACTCAGACTCAGTTCATGCTGAGATCGCGTGGATAGGAAGTCTACCTCAGGAACATGTCACTTCCTCGGACGCTCACTGGTGTGTTGGTCATCGAAGAAGAAAAATTGTTTCTCTTTCTCTCCACTGCTGAAGCTGAATACATCGCCGCTGGTGCAAGCTGCTCACAACTTCTATGGATGAAGCAAACTCTCAAGGACTACGGCATCAACATGAAGAAAGTACAACTGCTATGTGACAATGAGAGTGCCATCAAAATATCTCAGAACCCAGTCCATCACTCGAGCACGAAGCACATTGAGATTTAGTATCACTTTCTTTGGGATCATGTGTTGAAGAAAGACATCGTCATCAGACACGTGAAGACTGAAGACCAACTTACTGATATATTCACTAAGCCTTTGGATGAGAAGCGTTTTAGCACTCTGAGGTGTGAGCTAAATATCTTAGATTCCTCAAATGTCCAGTGAATGGACACACATCCTAACGCTTAAACAATATTGAAGAATCCTGATGTACAATACACGATGCATCGTACTCCTCATATCATGAGGAACTACCTTGCTAAGTGTGAAGAAATTAACATGGAATTGACTCACGATCCATACGTCAATTGTATGCTATCAAGTGTCTTATTCCCTATAAGGTGGGTAGTGCAACCGCCCAAATTCCTCGGGATTCATTGTCCTCAGTTTCCTCATTTGTGTTTTCGTCCTGATGCTTACTGTTTTGTCCTCAATAGCATTCACCTATAGTTTTTTCTCTTCAAAAATTTGTTTCTTCAACTAGGTGAATGTGATCGGACCCGTCCCTCTGTGCTCACTTATCCAATCTTTCTATCTTAAGTATGCGTTCATTTGAAACTCACAAGTCTCTCAAACTGAAGCTTCAACATTATCCTTAAAACTTTCATTGTCCTCAGTTTCCTCAAGATGAGGACTGTGTTTGAAATCTTATCCCTTGATTGTTGCGATTTTACTGTGGATCGTGCATATCCATCAATGAGATAAATCCAAAGATCCGAACCGCCAGGGGTAATCCTGTCCACAAATTTCCCGACCCCTCGGTTTTACCCCTCTATAAATAGTCACCACCCCCGCGGTCATTTCCCTCCCACACCTCATTCTCTCTCGCGCCGTCGCCCTTGAGCTCCTCAAGCTCTCACGTTGTCGTCGTCAGAGTCCATCGTCGCCGGAGAAGACCGGTTCGGGTTTCCTCAGCATTCACCTCATCTTTGGTACGATAATGTCTCAACCATTAATTCCTCAGTACTGCACCTTCTTCAAGATTCTTCAAGATTCCTCAAGCCTCTTAATTCCTCAACAGTGTTGAAATTTAACTAAGACCTGTGTTTCATCAATTTGATTTCCTAAACACTTTCCTCATGAACGCATATAACCGTACCCCACTTCCCTCGCAACTTAACTCTGTCACAGCCTCACAGGTACATGTTAGCTGAGGAATCATATGGTTCTGATAGTCTCACTTCATTAGCAGCTCAGCTCGAACGTACGATTCCTCAGTCTCCCCAACTGAAGAAAATGGCTCCTCGTCGGAAACTCACTGAGACCACTCGTGACTTGCCCCCGACACTGTATGAGAAACTGAAGACTCCAGAACGAGAAACTGCCGATGAACGCGAAAAACGTATTCAGAAAATCACGCGGGAATGGGCTAAAAGATGGGCTACATGTCGTGGTCACACCAAGGGCATACACTTAAGTATGGGGAATCAAGGGGTACCCTTAGTTTTGTGATCCCTTAAAAATACCCGAGAAAATAAATAGGATCACCAAAGCATAAAGAGTCCTATGAAACACATGGACGCATGACATAGTGTCTCCGAGTAATCCATTACTCAGAAGAAGAAATAGTCTCCGAGTACTCAGTTACTCGGAAAGTAAACAGGCACCGAGTAATCAGTTACTCGGAAGAGGGAACCGACGAGCTGCTCGCTGCTCGGAGAAAGAAGAGCAACGGGCGCAGAGCATTAAAGACCATAGGCATTTCTCCTTCTTAATTAGCAATAATGAGTAGACCGTTTTCTGTATTAAGTATAGGCGTTTACACCTGTAATTCTGACTCATTCACCAGGGCATTAAAGGGGCAGGGGCGCACTCTATATAAGCCCCCCCCTCACCCTAGGAGGGTCACGCGCAACACAAACTCACATATTTTTGAGCAAGAACACCCCAGTCAGCCAGGGACAGGACTAAGGTTTTTATCTCTAAGGATAGGCCTAACCTATATAATCCTCCCTGCATCAACCACTCTACGTATAGATTCATTTAGCTCCTATTACACCCCTATCTCTATTGTCAGGACTATATCCATGGCAGTTGGCGCCCACCTTGGGGCTGAGTTGATCAGCAATCGTAGAGATGGTGTTTTCTTCATCCTCCTCGTCGATCCGCAACTCTGATCTCGTCTGTGGCGAGATGTTTCATTTTGAGTCGTTGGACTTTGTGGCTGTTGATTCTTCTTGGCTAGCGGATTCACCGCTGCAGGTGCAACTATTGCCTTCGAGAGGCAGCGTCCACTTCCGAGCTGATGAATCGGGGACTCTGCGCCTCCAGCTGTCGGCTCGGCGTCAGGCACATGCTCCTTTGTCCATTTGCCGCAATAAAAAGGGTTCATGTCGTCCACGCGGTCCTCATCGCAAAAAACAATTAAGGGTGCATCAAGTGGCGGTCATCGACTCGGTGGAGTCATCCCAGAGAGCCCTTCATGAACTGATCGCAAGAGAGGGCCCATCGGCATCCCTTTTGCATCTGTTCAACTTGGCTGAAGATGAGGGCATGGTGGCGTCTAACCCAGAGCCTGGTGAAGAGCAAGAGGGTAGCAGCGGCGCTCCGATCACAGTTGCAGAAGTTTGCATGGATGAAACACCTGCAACACAACCGTCGCCAGGCCGAGTTGATGCAGCTCGAAGTGAAGCTAATAGCCCATCTGGGGTTGAGGGTCGTGAGGCACCTCGGAGCACATCTGCCTTTCGAAGATTGGAACTCAGAGGGCCGAGTCGGCAGCCCCAACCGCTCACTCAGGAGGAACATGAAGAACAAGAAGTGGTAGGGCGGCTGCTACACACTCCCATTGACACCTCTACCCCAGAAGGTCGCTGCCTAGAGGCAGCCAGGCTAACTAACCTTGCCGAGCGAGAGCGTCTGACCGAGTTAGAGAATACCTTGGAGCGTCAAGCCCGAGAGGTTGCTCATCTTAGGAAAAGTACAACTAGCCGGCAGTTGTGGGGGCAAGGGAAGAGAGCCTTTCCGAGCCATGGAAACTCCCTGCAGCCCAGTGGATCAGCGGCAGAGGGAATCCAGCACTTAGCATTCCTGTTACAGGCAGCAGTAGACCAAAACGCAGCAGTCAGTCAATCACAGCAACATATTCACTCCCAAATCCCTCCTGCTGGAACATCGCAGTCAGTGCATACGCCTTATGGTGATGCTTGGAGAAATAGGAACACCCCCCCCCCCTCGGCGCAGAAATGATCCCCGAGAAGGTTATCACCATGATCAATATCGACATGCAGAGCATCGGAGACCAGATCACTATGAGGTTCACAGGTCTGAGCAAGGTGCTCCACGGAGAGAAGATTTCCATCAATGTCGAGCTAGTCATCAAGGCAATGGATATACTGATGTCGATGATGATGCTCGGAATCATCTGGTGCAGAGCCGAGTTGATCGCGCTAGGTCCCATCGGCAAGATCAGGCTCGCCCCTCAATGGATACATGGCCAGTTTGTTTCAGTGAGAGAATCTGGTCCACTGACATTCCTCCTCACTTCCGAATAGCTCAAGGGGTGGACAAGTACAGAGGTGACGCCAAACCTCAGACATGGCTGGATGATTACAAGATAGCTGTGCAAATCGGAGGGGGAGGAGATGAGATAGCCATGATGCACCTTCCTTTTATGCTAGAGGGCTCAGCTCGTACATGGTTGAACCAGCTTCCCCCCAGTAGTATTTGGATTTGGGTAGATCTAGAGAGAGAGTTTGTTAAGAACTTCGAAGGGACTTACAAGAGGCCTGGAGGGTTAACCGAGTTGCAGCAAGGAAATACGGAGTCCACCCGGGATTACATCCGAAGATGGATTAAACTTCACAACTCGGTAGAAGGAGTCTCCGTGTTCCAAGCTATCCATGATTTCAAGCAATGGGTTATGTATAGAGAGCTGAGTCTCAAACTAGCAAGATCGCCCCATGTTACTTCACTCGGGGGACTGATGGAGATAGCAAACAAGTATGCCAATGGTGAAGAGGAGATTCGCCAAAAGACCCAACAGCGACGAGGTGGAGGCTGCAACTCGGCACCTAACCCAAAGAAGAAGATGGAGGCAACAACAGGCGAAAAGCAGAGGACGCCCAACTGATGCCGAGTTGGTGGAGGCGGCGAATGCCTCGGGGATTCATGGCAAAGGTAATCCAAGGAGAGAGTGGCAACCACGTCAAAAGAAGCCGTCAAATGACGATGAGGTCTTAGATCAGCCCTGTCCTCTTCACACAACCCGAGATGCCGAAGGAAAGTTAATCCTCCCAAAGCATACAGCTCGGCTGATCAGGAGAGCAGCTCAGAATGAAAAAGGGGGACCTTAGCAGGATAAAGACACCGGAAAAAAGAAGGCAGCAAGTTTGGACCTGGATAGTGAAGGTTTCCCAAGAGAAGACGGAGTACTGGTCATTTTTGCAGGCCGGGAGTCAAAGAGAGTTGAGAAGATAAGGTTCTGAGAGGTCAACTCGGCAGCACCGTCAACTCCAAGTTATATGAAGTGGGCTGACACACCGATCACATTTGACCAGTCAGATCACCCTCCCCATATCCCTCACCCAGGAATACACTCCCTGATTGTTGATCCCCTGGTGGAGATAGGGAATGGAAATTTTAGGCTGAGAAATGTCTTGATGGATGGAGGCAGCGGTATAAACATTTTATATGCCAGCACCCTGAAAAGTATGAATATTCCAATGTCTAAGTTTGGGAAAAGCTATCTCGAATTTCATGGAATCATCCTAGGAAAGAAAGCACATTCGCTAGGCATGATCTCTCTCAATGTGGTCTTTGGTACTCCGAGCAATTTCCGGAAAGAGAAGATCACCTTTGATGTAGTTGATTTTCCGAGTGTATATCATGCTCTACTCGGAAGGCCAGCCTACGCAAAGTTCATGCCCATACCGTGTTATGTTTATCTGAAGTTGAAAATTCCTGGCCCACATGGCGTGATCACTGTCTCAGGAGATTACAAGCAAGCCAAGGAATTTTTGCAAAAAGGGTCGTTGATAGCTGATCAGCAGATGGCTGAGGTCGAGCTGGCCGAGTACAAGAAAGGGGCTGACTCGTCCGAGTTACTTCAACCCAAGAAGACGTCTTCATTTGAGTCGGCAGGGGAAACCAAGAGGGTACATATTCATCCCACCGACAAGGAGAAGTTCACCAATATCGCAACCAACTTGGACCCTAAATAGGAACTCGAGCTCATCAACTTCCTCTGTGAGAATTGGGATATCTTTGCATGGAAGCCCTCTGATATGCCTGGAATTCCAAGGGGGTTGGCTGAGCACAAATTACATGTGGATGTAACGACCCGATTCGCTAAGAATCCCAGTCTCTGTGCATTCTGTGCTAGTCCCTGGATCAATAGCTAGCACACACAGTACATGATGTAATATCAAGAATAAACCACATGTCATATATATTACATCGAAGATCCAGTACTACAATAAATCATACCTGCATAGCTCAAGGCTAGTTTACAAATAGAATACAGCGGAAAAACAATAAGAGCTTTGTGGCGTCCATCAACTCCACCGGCATAGTTGAGTATAGACATCGTAACCCTACATCGCATCACTTACTCGTCGTATACAATCCGGCAACACCGAAGGTTACAGCCCGACAACGGGTTAGTACATCTGATTTGTATGGCAAGTCACACGAAAAAGTATATAACAGACCTACATCTACATGAAAGGTAAGTCAAAGGAAATACTTATGGTTTTATTTTGCAGAAAGCTGATTTTTCCCAATCTACCTAGTCAAAATTTTAGTTTATCATACTACATAAGGTTGAACTGGGCTGCACCAGTTCCAACCCATACCCTTTATTAAATATTTCCCACTCAAGTTTTATTAAAGTGTTTCATCTGTCAAGACCATCCAACAACAGTAATGCCTAGTTGCTCAAAGTTGTCCATAACCGGGGACACGGCTAATCATGATCAGTTTGTACGCTCTGCAGAGGTTTGTACACTTTCCCCACTGGACTCAACCCGAAGATTGAGACAAAGTATTTCAGAAGAGGTCACCTCCACCCTTTGGTAGCCGGTACACCTATCATATCTACATCTGCTAGCTACCAGGTCCAGGCTCCCCACAACATACTCAACTAAGCCAGAGCCCATATAGCCAGTGGTTGTACATGGAAGCTACTAGTCACTAAGTCTGTCCGATCTTTTTGAGCCTGGACGGCGCCCACTTAGGGTGCACTCTCATGGGCGCATTGCCTTAGATAAGGTGCACAACCCCATGATGCCTTCCCTCCAAACCATTCACAACCATTGGGAGAATTTAGCCCTGAACCTACCCTTAAAGAAGGCGCAGCCTCCAGGATGCATCCCGCCCGTCTAGAGGTGAATTCTATTTAATGTTTGCTAGTCAACATATTAAATCATCACATAACTCAATGAAATCTCAACCAATCCCGTCTAGAAGCATAGCATATAACTAACAAACACGAGCTAGGGAGACAAAGAATACAGGATCAGATCATATGGTTATCCTACCAGGTTTGCAGCAATAATAATATAAAACTTCCTACACATGCATAGGGTGATATTTTCTGCATGCATAAGTAAAAATATAGGTTGTGAAATGGTCAAAGTATGACTTGCCTTATACATTCGATGAAGTTCTTCGCTCTCACGATCCAGATAACTCTACTCGTCACACTACGAGCAATCTATCGTAAAGGAAAGATACTACATAAGCAATCACGCATAAAGGAACCAAAATATTAACAAATCAAACACGAAGATTTTAGAAACAAAACAAAAATAAAAAGGCTTCGAAAGGTATAGGTGTCGATGTGCTCGCAGGTGATCGGTGGAAGTGAACTCGAGAGAGTCAATAGATAAAGATTCATCGGTAAGGAATTGTGATCATGGACATTATGAATTCAAGGTGAATATCATGCCCACATGAAAAGTGTATGAATCTTACCGATAACATGTCTCAAATGATCCGATATGCAAAAAGAATCACGTGAAACGGAATACTACAACATAGGTCATAGCGGTTCAAATTTGAATTGAATTTGACTTTAAACAGATCAAGAAACTTGTGAAATTTTGTGTACACATGATCTAGACAGAAAGTACATGACACGAGTGATCCAACGCAAAAAGAATCAATCGATTTGGATCAACGATTGAAAAAATACGACCTCCGGTATTTGAATTTCAAATTTGAATAAATTCAAATTCAAAAATGTACAAAAGTTTGAAAAGTTGATTCCATACTAAACTACAGAACAATACGAGCGCGTAGGAAAAAGTTTCACCTTAATCCGACGCACGGTGAAGGAGATATTGCGAGTACGGCGCCGGGGTGTTTTCTGCCAACAGGGACCTATCCACAATTATCTTTTTTTTAGAAAAGCAATCGGGTCCCCGGGACAGATCTGGCCAGAGTTGACTTTGGGGAGGCGGATTCCGGCGAACTCCCGGCGGCTCCGGCGAGGTGGGGTGCTCCGGCGAGTGGGAGGCGTGGCGGCGGTGGCCAGCCGGCTCGGCGGCGGGGCGCAACCGGCGTCCTTGGCGACGCGCAGTGCGGGAGGGCCACGCGGCGCGTCGGGCAGGGCGGCAGTGGCGTGTGCGAGATCCGGCGACGCGGCGGCGAGAACGGCGGCGCGATGGTGGCGGCGGCCCGGCAGCGGCGGCGAAGAGGGACCCGCCGCTTAGGGATTTTTTAGAAGAAAAAGGAAAAGGGAAAACATTTTTCTGAAATCGATTTATAAGCATAAAAAAATAAACAAAAAAATCAAAACGGATCCAACTTGGACTCTACTGTGCCCGTGAGCGAGGCGTAGTTGTGGGCCGCCCGGGCTACAGTTCTTTTTTTCTATTAACACTCAACTTCAAACAATTAAATCAATCGTAACTCCGAAAAATATGAAACAAAATCCTAAATTCATGAAATAACCTAAAGAAGATTATGCAATGAATATATTTTCCTAAAAGATAAATAAAAATAAATACATTTTTCAAATGACTTTATTTAGTTATAAATATTTTAAAAATAAACAAAAACCTCAAATAATTATTTAAATAATATCCACTCCATTTTTCTGAAGAAGTCATTTTATCTTCTCTCAATTTATTATTATGTTTGAATGGAAAATTATTTAAAATAAAATCACATTAAAACATTTCCAATTTTCTTTTATATTGAAGGAGTCATTTTACCTGCTCTCATTTTAATTTATTGGATTTGTTTTAAATACTAAATTCCAAAACTCCAACAATGAATATTAGGGAAAATCATTTTATTTCCTCTCATTTTAATATTCAATTCAAATCCAAAAGTTTCAGATCATAGTGAAAGTCAATCATATCAAGCAAACAATCATTATTATAATTAAATTTATTAACATTCCAAAATTTAGAAAAAAATTGTGAGAACCCTCTTTTAGGTAATGTGCTAGGATGAAAGTCTTCTTGCATCATGTTAAAAATTTCAAAAGAAGTCATTGAAATCAAATTCAAAAGCAAAATGGGAGAAGGAACCCCCCCCCCCAGATGAATTATTTCAAAAGGCCAGATAAAAATCTTCTCCAAAAATTCATGTTAGATTTTTGAAAAGTCTTATAAATGAGTGTGATCACATATCAACTGTTGTGGGACCCACCCCATGCTCATGGATTTTTCAAATATTCAAACAGTGCCTTGGAATTAATCAAAAAACCCTATTTGATTTAAAGTTCAAATAATTTGAATTTTAAAAAGTGCCAAACTTTATAAGTGGCTAGTCTAATATAATATGAGGCCATATAAAAAGTTTCAGCATTTTTAAAAATGCCCAGCTATTTATTTTAGCAAGGCCAACATATAACAGAAATATAAAACAGAGAGAAAGGGAAAAGGAGCTTACCTGGCCATTTCGGCCCAACTCATCGCCCCCCTGGCCCAAGCCCAAATGGACCCCCCTTGTCCTCTTCCAGCGCGGCGGCAAGCAGCTCGGTGGCCGGCATGCCGCGGCCGCCACGCCACCAGCCTGCCTGGAGGCCTCCCAGGCATCCTTATCACGCCACGAAGACGCCCAGCTGCGTCCTGATCCTTCTCCCCCTCTCAAACGCGAGCTTCCCCTCCTCTCTCGCCGGATTCGAAGACGAACCGAGGACTCGCCGGAGCGCTCCGCCGTGGAAGACGTGGCCACCATGGCCTAGAGCTCAAGCTAACTTGTCCCGTGCGTGCGTCGTCGTCGACTTCATCGTCTCGCAGAAGACGGCGCCTTGATTTGATCCAGAGGAGACGCGAGATTCACCGACTCGCCGCCGGTCGCCGGAGAACCACCTCGTCGATTCGCCGCCACCAGACCCTCCCCGAGCCCGCTGACCACGCCATCGAGTTCGTGGTGAGCTCCTGCCCTTTTCCCCCAACCTGTCACCCTCTCTCTTGGTCTCTAGCCACGACCGCCATGGTTTCCGAAGCACGTCGCCGCCATGGACGACGACGAGGTCGCCCCTGTGCCCCATGGTCTCGTCCAGCGCGCGCGTTTGACTCCCAGTTTCTCTAGCACTCGAACGCACCCGTCCCAGCTTCAAGCCGTGGCCTCTAGCCCCACTCCCGACCTCGCCGGTTCTCTGTCGCCGCTAAGTTCGTTGCCGGCAAGCCACCAGTGCACCCCAGCCTCCCAGCCTAGCTCAAATGAACGCGCGCTGCTCCCAGCTTTCGTTTGAACCAAATCCCGCTCGTTCTGGTCCCCGGAATCGCCCTTCCCGTGAGCGCCGCCGTGCGCTGGAGTCACCGCGTTTAGCCGCCGGCAGCCCGCCGACGTGGCCGTTATTTGGGACTTAACCCCACCTGGGTTAAGTGACCCTGGGTCACTGACAGTGGGCCCTGGCCCCCCTTAATCCCCTGGTTAGTTTAAACTAACCAGGATTTTAAACAGAGAGGCTGACCACTGGACCCCATACGTCAGACCCCCCCCCCACGTCACCCTTGCGCAAGCATGACGCAATAAAAGAATTTCCAGAGTTAAAAGAAAATCAGAAAATTCCAGAAAAGGCAGAAATTAGCCCAAACTTTGGAAATTCATAGAAAATTCATTTTAACTCCAAATTTAACAAATAATATATGAAAAATGATCAAGAGAAAATAAGCTATCCAAATATCCAACTTTCAACCATGTTTGAGTTGAATTTAAATTGGGACCAGTAGCATTTGCTATTTGTTTTAAATGGAATTAAA
Source organism: Bromus sterilis (assembly GCA_950022295.1). Classification (NCBI taxonomy): domain Eukaryota; kingdom Viridiplantae; phylum Streptophyta; class Magnoliopsida; order Poales; family Poaceae; genus Bromus; species Bromus sterilis. Next base: position 334,552,067 of record OX465596.1, on the reverse strand, counting down.
TCAAATTCTTTTCAAATGCTTTTGAATTTTGAACCATATCAACATATCACATTATACTTAAACTTCAGAGGCATATCATACACATTTCAAAATGATTTAACTTGATCAAACAATGTCATATGCAACTTGGCTAAATTGAATTCAAATTGGAGTTTGAATTTCCAATTCATTTGCAATATACTCCATTTAAATGGAATTGCCTAACACATCAGAAACATATACATCAAGTTTCAACCTTCAATCATGTGATTGTGCATTGTATTTACTTTGCTACCTTGTTTGTTGTTTGTCGAGTAGAGGTGGAACCGTAACAGGAGGCAGCCCCCTTCATTGAAGACCCCGAACCCGAACCTCGTCAGCAAGGCAAGCAAACCCCCATTGATCATGTCGATAAAATCCCAATTCCCTCTCATGTCTCGCTTATGCATTGTATAGGATGATTACCATGCTACGTTTCTACCGCATAGATGAACCCATTCCTTTGCATGACCTATCATTTGTCACAGTAGTAAGAAAACCACAATCCTAGCAAATGTAGGAGTTGATTGATATCATGTGACCCCTACAACTGTTACTGCTTATTGCATGCTTAGAGTGATACAATGATGTTACTGTTATGTGAGTCGGGATGGTAGCAATCATGATGATGGTGGAAATGGTGTTGGTGAATCTACCCTAATACAAGGTGAATGATGAGAGGTTGTGTAGGAGTACACAGTGGGTTGTCTCGTTGAACACCGCCCTAAGTCCGAGTTCTTGTGTGGTGATACAAGATGAAGAGTACAACCACACATTAGGCTCACTGACCCCTCTCAACCTATTAACTCATCCCTTTCGATGTCCAGATGTCGCAATAGTTCAGAGTTCTGGTAGGTTTGTGGCCTGGCTGCTAAGTGAGAGAACGGCTCACCCGAGACTGGCTTATGCACCACGCACACATCACTTGGGTCCACTTCGGTAAACCGGCCGGGTTCACGATAGGGTAGCCAACCCAGGTAGGCAGCTTTCTTGGACTAGATAGGCTATGAGGTAACAGTTGTGGTGAGAATCCTCGCTGGCACCCCTTGAATGGTGTCGAGATCAAAGGCGGTAAATGATGATCATGTGTGTGTAGCGGTACACCCCTGCAGGGTTAACAAAACTATTCGAATAGCCGCGTCCGCGGTTATGGACTGCTTGGAAAGCTTAGCTTGATTATTAGACAACTTGAACTGGATACTTCTAAAACACACCAAGATAAGTGTGAGTGCTATGGCGTTCTTTCTCGTGGGGAAGTCGAGGAAGGCACCATAGTGGTGTAATTGGTTGGAGAAAGTAGTGGACTCGTGTACGCTTCTTACCTCAAGTCTGGTACTCGTAGTTCAGGACTAGCCAAGTCAAAGATGGCACTTCTGCAAGTGAAACCCCACCTCCTTTTACCTTGATACATGTGCATGAGTAGTATAGCTCCTATGTAAGTCTTGCTGAGTACGACTTTGTACTCACGTTTTCTTAATCTATGTTTTAGATGAACCCACTGACCCCTAAGATGGCTTCTTCATCGAGCTCGACGACTGAAGATCAAGCTAGTCTAGTCCCAGTCAGACGACTGGTTCCCTCGTGGAGGGCTTGTGTTTAAATAAGGCTTCTTAAGCCATTTGTTAAACTTGTCTATACTCAGACATACTTTGCTTCCGCTTGACTGTTGTAATGTTGGATCACATACTTGTGATCTCTGTGTGCACTCTGTGAGAGTTATCAATAAAATGTATACTTTGTAGAGAATTGCAATGATACCTGTTGTTCATACAAGGCATGTGTGCTGCGTGTATGTTTATAACATGCATGTCTTTGTATGGGTTTTCGAGACCTTAGTTGTGATCTGGCTGGCGGTCTTTCATACACCAAGTGGCCCTTAGATGTGCGAAGCTTGGGGCATCGCGAAGCGATTGCTCGAGACTCCGTCTCGTGCACACTTTGTCGTATGATTGAACCCGCCCTAGACCCCGACTAAGTGATCGGGCTGGAGTAAGTCTATGTAAGAGTTATGAGATAGTCGATAGTATGGTTGAGGCGACTTGTCTGTGAATATGGGAGTTCATCACCCATATCATTAGACTTGTGTGCGGACGATGAGGACCCATATCAGTTGATCATCCGGCCTGGATGGGATGCCCCTCACGTACGATGCTTTCCGAGAACGTTCTGTGCTTGGCCTTGTCTGCTTAGACAAGTGGGTACGGTTCTCGGCTCTCCATATGACTATGTCGTAGAGGGACTTGCATACGCTAACCCCGGGTCCCGACAATTTTGGGATGTTACAGACTACCACCCTTAAAAGGAATCTCATCGTCGAGATTCGAAAAGGCTTGAAAGAAAAGGTTAGGGTTTGGGCCTTCATGACGATCCACCGATGCTCCGATGAACTAGGGTGCTACCACCCTTAAAAGGAATACGACATAGTCTTGATTAGTCTTGCTCCACTGATCACATCCTTCATAGAGATTTCACCAACTCCTTTGAAGTCTTGAATCCTTAGTAAAAGAGGAGTCTTCCATATACCGAACCTTCATGGCTGACAGGTCAGGCGCCAATACTAAGCAAATATCGGTTCTCTCATGGTGGTCATCAAGAATACCTCTATGGGATACCTGCAAGAAATGGTCTTGGTCTATACTCACCGTATAACTTACTATTATTAACGATAATCTTATATAGGGGTCAAACATCGTACCATTCTATGGTTTGGGTTTAACATCGCCGTATCTCTGTTATAGGTAAGTCACTCAAGATCTACTATCCTGCATAGCAAGAGCGAATAATAAGGATAGTCGTCATGGTGATCAATCCATTCCGCACCCAAATCATTACCTTGTATATGGTTTAGCAAATCTCGCAATATAACACTCGGTCCTCCTCACAAGCATTGCAGAAGTCCTTCTTATTCATGAACTGGGTTCAGATAATTCCATTGGTTCTGCAAGACAAACAAAACATCTATCGTTTCTTCACAACTCTCCGGTTTACGCAAACTGCTATAAAACGTGCAATGGTGAACTACAACTTCCTCCATAATTCTTCCTTCAGCCAGATTGTGCTTGCTTGTTGTAAGATCCTGGCATATGGGGTTATCCTTGAACTCAGCATTAAGTTGCATCCATCTTTATTCCAGCCTTGACATTAGCAGCCATTGTAGTAGCTTCTTCAGTTTAGGGCTGAGGATGAGGGGGAATAGAATGTAGATAGCGAGGTAGAGAGAGATAGAGAGAGATACCCATACAAACATCACACTAGTTTTGAAAACATAAGTTTTGATGTGTATCTGTCGGTAAAAGCAAGAAAGGACAGCTCACAGCACGATCTAACGGTAGAAACTTGAATCTTCCAGGTCTTCAAATCTTCAGGTCTTCAATGACGGTAACTTTAGTTTTTCATTGTCGAAGCCATCTTCGTATCATCGAGTCATTTGTCAAGTTATTCTTCTTGTTGTTGTGTCTCCTTCAGTCTTGAAGCATACTAAACAGATAAGGGTCGAGTGCCAGCACGTAGCTGTGCTTTCAGCAAGAATTTCACCATTGGGAGCCGGTGCCTTCTACTCGCATAGAAGAAACGCAAAGCACCACACACAACATCAATCAAAGACATATCAGGGTCAAGGGCACAAGAAAAACCTAACAAAACAAACACGACATAAGACATCTAGTTCATCCATAGCAAAACATGCATCGATCCACATCTCCAACTAACATTAAAAGGTACCACCGTACACTTAGTGCACACCTACGAAATTCTATTCTCCCCTTGCAAAACATAAGCTTCAATATGTCGACGTCTTTTCTCCCGTGTTCACATCTTCTTCTTCCTCTTCAATTCTGGACACAAGTTGGCGTAGTGTCCCTTATTCCTGCACCGGTAACACTCAACTTGGCTAAGGTCCTTCTTTTTCTTCTTCATGGGTGCTTCCCTGAATTCCTGGATAATTTTCTCCATTCCTTCCTTTTGATGATGAGATACTTGTTGTGTCATGATGAAAAATTGACACTGAGAGGGGTAATGATTATTTCCTTCACACACGAAACATGTGACTTGTCCAGTGGGACATTCTTCCAACCTGTGCATTTCCTCACAATAGGGACATCCATCTTGGTGTCCTTTGTATGAGTGTCCGGCTGATGTCTACGCACGCTTCTATTCTTGTAGACTATGTTGGGCCTCCAAGCGCAGACGTTTGTAGGACAGCAGCAATTTCCCTCAAGTGTATGACCTAAGGTTTACCGAACTCAGGGAAGTAGAGGTTGAAGATGGTCTCTCTCAAGCAACCCTGCAATTAAGATACAAGAAGTCTCTTGTGTCCCCAACACACCTAATACAACTAGGAGTTGTATAGGTGCACTAGTTCGGCGAAGAGATGGTAAAATATGGGTGATAGGTGTGATAAAACGAAGTAATATACATCTGTAATAAAAAGTGCAGCAAAGAAAAAAGTAACAAAAGTGAGTGCAAACGGTGTAACAATGATGGAAACAAGGCCTAGGCTTCATACTTTCACTAGTGACAACTCCCAACAACATTAACATAGTCTAATCGCATGATATTTCCCATAAAACATGCAATGGAGACGCACTCGGAGGTCATTCCTTTGTGGTCAAGAGAGGATGAGAATTATGTAGGGCTACAAAAGCACACCTCAAAGTTCATAGTTCTCAATCTATGGATTTCCCAATGTCACTGCGGCCATCCAAAGAGAGTACCACAATCAGCACAACATATCTCAAGGATAGTCAAAGAAAAGCACCAAGAGACTCTCAATTCTCAATCAACACACAAAAGAGGAAATCACTCATGATACTATTCTTCTAACCCATGTCCAATAGACTGCTGTCACCTTGGTCTCGGAGATTATACTAAATAAGATCAATTGAGTACATCAATCCAATACATAGAGGAAGGGGAAATATCATGGGATCACCCTAGATTAACATAGCCTATGATCACAACAAAGATCACATCATGGGAGAGAGAGAAACCACGTAGTCAAGATATAAGCCTTAGCCCCGAGGGTAACTACTCACACATGGACATGATGAGAGGGAGAGTTGTTGATGGAGAGGTGCAGCCCGGAGGGGATGAAGGAGACGGCGACGGCGGCGGCCACGGTGGCGGCGGCGCCGACGGCCACGGCCCTTGGGGGCAGCGGCCCTTGGCCCCTTCTTCTTACTTGGAGATGGTGCTGCTGTGGAGATTGATCTCCCCCTCAAGACGGGCTGCCAAGGGGGAGGAAATTTCGTGGTGCCCTTTGACCTAGGTTTGCTTTCACTCTCGGATTCCCCGTCATCCAGATTATGTCTTCTGTATTTCGTGGTTTCTGGAAGCATCCGTACTCCGATTGGGCCGAATTTTATGTCTAAATCCTCCGGAAAAAAAATTCCCTACAACTTTGTAGTTTTAAGTTCTTCCGTTTGAGGCCGTCTTCTAGCATTTCCGAGGCGATCTTTAAAACATGTCTGGTGGCGACAGATTTTGGGAAAGTTAGAGTCCAACTCTTACAAGGCTTTTGTGATCTTTCCTTTATCCAAGTAATTTCTACACATAAAGTAGAAAAACAAGAACTTGTGCAGTCTTGCAACCATTAATAGGTTAGTTCTAAAATATGTTATAAAGATATATGAAAGTATATCAAAAACATAGCAATATCACACAAAACATGCATGGAGCAAGCAGAAATTATAGATACGTTTGGAACGTATCAACATCCCCAAGCTTAATTTATGCTCGTCCTCGAGTAGGTAAATGATAACAAGCATAAATTCTGTGGTGACATGCTACCAACCATATAAGAACTCTTAAGTCAAGCAATCAAGGCATGTAATTCAATTCAATTCATAACAAGCAAGAGTCTATATTAGCATTGAAACAAGCAACATAAGAACATAAAGGTGCAAGAGCTCTCGCTGTCCGTGACTCGAATGTCTCCAAATGGTGTTTGCGTGCAAGAAAGGGGATAGGGATATACGAGAAAAAATATTTTTGTGTTGAGAACTCAATCTACTAAAGTTTCACACTTGGTCTTCTTTGGAATCTTATCTTGACTCGTCCCCAGACCACTAGCCAGGTACAAGTCAATTTGATCCACTCATTTTCGACATTTTGAGCACTCATGCAATGGATGAGCGTAAGCACGAGAGTTGACACTTTGGATGGCAAAGAGGGAAATATGGTGGAGGAGGAAGACAAAAAGGGTGTGAAAGGCTCACATCAATGAGAACAATCATAGGCGAGAGAAAGCCAAATGATAGATATGATGTGAGGAGTAGGGATTGCCATGCAAAGGATGCACATATGAGCTAAAAGCTCTCCAAGGGAACTAGTGGGGGTGCATCTAACTTGCTTGCTAAAGAAGACCTAGAGCTCGTTTGAGGAGGCTCATCATTGGAATATACAAGCCAAGTTCTATAGTGTGAAGGTCCCCACATAGCTATATGCATGAATGGTAATCTCTATGGAGTACAAGATATAAGAGGGAGTACGAGTGTGGATCTCTCAAAAGGAATAGTAGTGTGCCCCCCTTCTCTCTTTTTATTTCTTTTTTCTCTTTTTTCTATTTTTTGTATTTTTTGGTGGCCTCAATGGCTCTTTCTATTTAACTCTCATTTGTCCTCTTTGGGATCTTTTAATTTTGTCATCTTTGGGATCTTTTCCTCACTTTACGGGAACCACTCCATATTTTACAAGAATATAGGAGATCTTTCACACTTTACAAAGGTACTCACATAAACAAGATATAACTATCATGATGTATGCAATGTATGCCGCTGCCAGTGTAGCAGGAACATGTATGACATGAAGATCAAGTCATGAAGAGGTGGATGTTGCATGGCAATGTATCTCGGAAAGGCTATGGAAATGCCTTGATAGGTAGGTATGGTGGCTGTTTTGAGGAAAGATATAAGGAGGTTTATGATGACAGAGCGTATCATGCCAAGGGTTTGGATGTACCGGCAAAGGTGGACGCCAACTCTCGGAGTGAGAATAAAGCAATGCACGGCATAGGAGAGGCTAGCAAATATGAGGAGGTGGAAGTGTCAACTTTCAATACTTACATTAGTCCGAAGAACTCATGCACTTATTATCGGTAACTCTCAATCTAGTAAGGAGGTTCACAAAGAGACAAGTACCCCGAGGAGGAGTGTATGGGGGTTTGGTTATCCTTGCGCATCCTCAACTCATGGTACGTGAGTGTACTCTAATATCTGACCCCTCAGAAGAGTAGTGATCCATCTAGTAGCTAGCGTTCTCAACTAGTTTTGTAGGTTTTTGAAAATAAACACGGATTTCCCAAAATACGACACCTATAACTAATAGGCTAGAGCTCTTGACACTAAAAGTTCAAACATTACTCACATCAATACCTCAAAACCATTGCAAGTTACTACTAAAACTAAATAGAAACTTTAATTACCTACTTTCAAGACAAGACACAACTCAGTGCAACAACCAACACTCTTAACAAGATAAACATGAAAACTAAAGAGAGTTCCAGCAACAAACTAAACAAAAGCCAAGGCTCTTGCTAAAGACAAACTAAGACTAAAACTAAACATGGTAGTAGCTACGAAAAGATAAAGAACACATAACAGCAAAAAGATAGGCATGAAGAATCCTATGATGTGTTCTAGATTTTGAAAGTGGAGTGTGTTTCTCTCCCACACAAAGTAAGACGGGATCTAACTTGTTATGAACAGCAAGCAAAGCTAAATAAAACTAAAAATAAAACCTAAGAGCGAGACGCTCCAAGCATTGCACATAACGCATGAAGTGATAAAAATATAGTGAGACGAAGGATGAACTAATGATTGTTGATGGAGAAGGGGATGCACGGGGGAATCCCCAAGCTTAGACGCTTGAGTCTCCTTGAATATTTATTGGGGATGCATGGGAGCATCCCCAAGCTTGAGCGCTTGACACTCCTGGATCTTCTTTCATCATCTTCCATCGCACACTTGAAAACTCCCTTCATACATAACTCATCATAAGCTGATTAGAGAGGTTAGTACCCTTAATAAATAATTTTTCCCTACTGGATATAAGGATATTATTTAAGAGCTACTATTTCTCAAGATTTACAAAAGGTTTTTGCAAAGAAAAAGCAAGCTTAAGGTTTGCAAAAGTTAGGAGAGACAAAACGTGGCAGAATCTGTGAAAAACAGAACAGCAGGTAGTAAAGAATTTTTTAGGGGTACTTCTGCAACTCAAATAAAAAAACTCAGAACATACGAAAGTTCCGTGATTGTATTTAGCACGCTGTGTAAAAAATTCAGCTCACAAAGATGAACTGGGATTTTCCTATGATTTTTCCCGTCACGAGGACAGAATCTGTTTTCTGGACAGCATGTCACAACTTTCACTTCCCTTGTCATATGAGGCTATAATTGGCACAAAGCTTGAAAAGTAAAGATACAATGATGTTGCTACAGTAGTAACAATCATCAAGACCACTAAAAACAGAAGAAAAACAAAAATGAAATCATAAATTCGTTGCGGGCTGCCTCCCGAAAGCGCTTCTTTAAAGCCATTAGCTAGGCTTAAGATTTTAGTGATGCTCTCGTAAGAATAAGAGTTGAAGAACAAAAGAGAGCATCAAGAAGCAAATATAACTCATTTAAGTATAACATGCTTCCTATGCAAAGGGATCTTATAGAAGAATAACTCATTGAATCATAAAGATATTAGCATAGGAAGGAAAAACAAGTGCAACTTCAAAACTTTCAACATAAAGAGAGGGAACTTGATATTGTTGAAATATCTATGAGCATATGTTTCCCTCTCATAATAATTTTCAATGGTATCATGAATAAACTCAACAATATAAGTATCACATAAAGCATTGTTACCATGATCCACATGCAAAAGGGTACTCTTACTCTCCACATAAGAAAAATCCTACTCATTAGTAATAGTGGGAGAAAACTCAAGAAAATAGCTATCACATGAATCCTTCTTATCATGATCCACTTGCAAAATAGTATTCTTGATAGCATAAGTGTCATCAAAATAATCATCATAGATAGGAGGAAAAGTATCATCACAGTAAATTTCCTCATCAAAACTTGGGGGGCTAAAAAGATCATCTTCATAAAACGTAGCATCCCCAAGCTTATAGCTTTGCATATCATTAGGATCAAAGGTGTTCAAAGAATAAATACTAATAACATTGCTACTAACATGAGCTTTGTGCAAATAATGAAGCTCCATAGGCTTTTTGATTTTCTCTTCAAACACTTCATGTCCCAACTCAAGGTAGAGCCCATAAAGCTCTCTCATAATATTTTTGTTGTTTTCCATAAGGCCTAACTAGTGAAAATAAAAACAAGAAACGAAAAGATTTAATTGCAGAATCTAAAGATATACCTTCAAACCTTACTTCCCCGGCAACGGCGCCAGAAATAGCTTGATGTCTACGCACGCTTCTATTCTTGTAGACTATGTTGGGCCTCCAAGCGCAGAGGTTTGTAGGACAGCAGCAATTTCCCTCAAGTGGATGACCTAAGGTTTATCAAACTCAGGGAAGTAGAGGTTGAAGATGGTCTCTCTCAAGCAACCCTGCAATTAAGATACAAGAAGTCTCTTGTGTCCCCAACACACCTAATACAACGAGGAGTTGTATAGGTGCACTAGTTCGGCGAACAGATGATAAAATATGGGTGATAGGTGTGATAAAACGAAGTAATATAAATCTGTAATAAAAAGTGCAGAAAAGAAACAAGTAACAAAAGTGAGTGCAAACGGTGTAACAATGATGGAAACAAGGCCTAGGCTTCATACTTTCACTAGTGGCAACTCCCAACAACATTAACATAGTCTAATCACATGATATTTCCCATAAAACATGCAATGGAGACACACTCGGAGGTCATTCCTTTGTGGTCAAGAGAGGATGAGAATTATGTAGGACTACATAAGCACACCTCAAAGTTCATAGTTCTCAATCTATGAATTTCCCAATGTCATCGCGGCCATCCAAAGAGAATACCACAATCAGCACAACATATCTCAAGGATAGTCAAAGACAAGCACCAAGAGACTCTCAATCTTCAATCAACACACAAAAGAGGAAATCACTCCTGATAATATTCTTCTAACCCATGTCCAATAGACCGCTGTCACCTTGGTCTCAGAGATAATACTAGATAAGATCAATTGAGTACATCAATCGAATACATAGAGGAAGGGGAAATATCATGGGATCACCCTAGATTAACATAGCCTATGATCACAACAAAGATCACATCATGGGAGAGAAAAAAAACCACATAGATCAAGATATAAGCCTTAGCCCCGAGGGGAACTACTCACACATGGACATGGTGAGAGGGAGAGTTGTTGATGGAGAGGTGCAGCTCGGAGGAGATGAAGGAGACGGCAACGGCGGCGGCCACGGCGGCGGCGGCGCCGACGGCCACGGCCACGACCCTTGGCCCCTTCTTATTCCTTGGAGATGGTGCTTCTGTGGAGATTGATCTCCGCCTCAAGACGGCTGCCAAGGGGGAGGAAATTTCGTGGTGCCCTTTGACATAGGTTTCCTCTCACTCTCGGATTCCCGTCATCTAGATTACGTCTTCTGTATTTCGGGGTTTCTGGAAGCATCTGAACTCCTATTGGGCCGAATTTTATGTCTAAATTCACTGGAAAACATTTTCCTACAACTTTCTAGTTTTAAGTTTTTCCGTCTGAGGCCGTCTTCTAGCGTTTCTGAGACGATCTTTAAAACCTGTCTCGTGGGGACAGATTTCGGGAAAGTTAGAGTCCAATTCTTACAAGGCTTCCTTTTGTGATCTTTCCTTTATCCAAGTAATTCCTACACATAAAGTAGAAAAACAAGAACTTGTGCACTCTTGCAACCATTAATAGGTTAGTTCTAAAATATGTTATAAAGATATATGAAAGTATATCAAAAACATAGCAATATCACACAAAACATGCATGGAGCAAGCAGAAATTATAGATACGTTTGGGACGTATCACCGGCTTCTCCGCAAATTTTGCAGGCACGGGGTCTCTTAAGGTTTACCGTCCTTTGTGCCGGGGCGACAAGGCGGGAGCCCAACAAAATCTTTGTAAATTCCTTCCAAGTAATCTTCCTTCTTGAATCATCAAACGCCTGATGCATTGTCCACCAAGTAGCAGCCTCTTCTACAAAGTACTTGACAGCATAGTGGACCATGTCCTCACTTCCAACCTTGTTATTCTCCATGTGTTCCTCCATATTATAAATCCATTGCTCCACCTTCAGTCGAGTCATCGCCTCGAAGAAGGTGAGTCCTAATTCATACTCCATCTATTGAGCCCATACGACATGGGTTAGGGGCAACTAGGATACAGACAGGAAAACAAACCTAAAGGTAGCACCAAGCATAAGCACACAAACAAGAATAAGGAAAACACCTACACGCAAACAACAACACATAACGACAATCACTCAAGTCAGAAAAATCAAACCACACAAACAACTCCTAGAGTAAGGTCATATGTGCAAGAGATACGATATCATCATACTACATGCAATTCGTTTATCTAACTTCACCTAAAAGTGGTGGTCTGAACTAAGCTTCATCCTTCTCAGCTAAGCTAATCTTAAAAATCCTTCGTGTCAAAACTTATTGAACCCATAGGATACTCTTTCTAGTTCCGGTGGTTGGAACTTCAATTGATCACGAGGTTGATGATGTACTTCTCAAAGTCACGTCTTCAGGGTCATAAGCAACTTGGATGATCATTTACATTAAAACAAGATGAGTAGTTTAGAAGATGAATAATAGATGAGAAATACTAGTGGAGAGAGTAAGTAACCAAAGAGTGATAAAATATTTTTGTTCCTATGGATTTTCCAATCCATTTTCTAGGGTCACGACCTACAGTCAACATGGGCTCTGATACCATCTGTAATGACCCGATTCGCTAAGAATCCAAGTCTCTGTGCATTCTGTGCTAGTCCCTGGATCAATAGCTAGCACACACAGTACATGATGTAATATCAAGAATAAACCACATGTCATATATATTACATCGAAGATCCAGTATTACAATAAATCATACCTGCATAGCTCAAGGCTAGCTTACAAATAGAATACAGCGGAAAAACAATAAAAGCTTTGTGGCGTCCATCAACTCCACCAGCCTAGTTGAATATAGACATCGTAACCCTACATCGCATCACTTACTCGTCGTATACAATCCTGCAACACCGAAGGTTACAGCCCAACAACGGGTCAGTACATCTGATTTGTACGGCAAGTCACACGAAGAAGTATATAACAGACCTACATCTACATGCAAGGTAAGTCAAAGGAAAGGCTTATGGTTTTATTTTTGCAGAAAGCTGATTTTTCCCAATCTACCTAGTCAAAATTTTAGTTTATCATACTACATAAGGTTGAACTGGGCTGCACCAGTTCCAACCCATACCCTTTATTAAATCTTTCCCACTCAAGTTTTATTAAATTGTTTCATCTATCAAGACCATCCAACAACAGTAATGCCTAGTTGCTCAAAGTTGTCCATAACCGGGGACACAGCTAATCATGATCAGTTTGTACGCTCTGCAGAGGTTTGTACACTTTCCCCACTGGACTCAACCCGAAGATTGAGACAAAGTCTTTTAGAAGAGGTCACCTCCACCCTTTGGTAGCCGGTACACCTATCATATCTACATCTGCTAGCTACCAGGGCCAGGCTCCCCACAACGTACTCAACTAAGCCAGAGCCCATGTAGCCAGTGGTTGTACATGGAAGCTACTAGTCACTAAGTCTATCCGATCTTTTTGAGCCTGGACGGCACCCACTTAGGGTGCACTCTCATGGGCGCATTGCCATAGATAAGGTGCACGACCCCATGATTCCTTCCCTTCAAACCATGTCGGCGGTGGTGGCCGGCCGGCTCGGCGGCGGGGCGCAGCCGGCGTCCTTGGCGACGCGCAGTGCGGGAGGGCGACGCGGCGCGTCGGGCGGGGCAGCAGTGGCGTGCACGAGATCCGGCGACGCGGCGGCGAGGACGGCGGCGCGGTGATGGCGGCGGCCCGGCGGTGGTCCCGGCGGCGGCGAAGCGGGACCCGCCGCTTAGGGTTTTTTTAGAAGAAAAAGAAAAAGGGAAAACATTTTTCTGAAATCTATTTATAAGCAGAAAAAAAGGAAAAAAACAAAACGGATCCAACTTGGACTCTACTGTGCCCGTGGGCGAGGCGTAGTTGTGGGCCGCCCGGGCTACAGTTCTTTTTTTAACACTCAACTGCAAACAATTAAATAAAATCAACCATAACTCCGAAAAATATGAAACAAAATCCTAAATTCATGAAATAACCTAAAGAAGATTATGCAATGAATATATTTTCCAAAAAGATAAATAAAAATAAATACATTTTTCAAATGACTTTATTTAGTTATAAAATATTTTAAAAATCAACAAAAACCTCAAATAATTATTTAAATAATATCCACTCCATTTTTTTGAAGAAGTCATTTTATCTTCTCTCAATTTATTATTATGTTTGAATGGAAAATTATTTAAATAAAATCCAATTAAAATAAAATCACATTAAAACATTTCCAATTTTCTTTTATATTGAAGGAGTCATTTTACCTTCTCTCATTTTAATTTATTGGATTTGTTTTAAATACTAAATTCCAAAACTCCAACAATGAATATTAGGGAAAGTCATTTTATTTCCTCTCATTTTAATATTTAATTCAAATCCAAAAGTTTCAGATCCTAGTGAAAATCAATCATATCAAGCAAACAATCATTATTATAATTAAATTTATTAACATTCCAAAATTTAGAAAATTTTGGGATGTTAAAGTGGATCCGAAGGCAAGACCTGTTAAGGAGTCCCTTAGGCGTTTCTCTTCCGAAAAGAGAAAAGCTATGGGACAAGAAGTAACAAGACTGTTAGCAGCCGGATTCATTAGGGAAATTTTCCACTCCGAGTGATTAGCAAATCCTGTAATGGTTTCGAAGAAAGATAAAACTTGGAGAACTTGTGTTGATTTTTGTCACATCAATAAAGCTTGTCCGAAAGACCATTTTTCCCTTCCTCGTATTGACCAGATCGTGGATTTCACATCAGGTTTGGAGAGATTATGTTTCCTCGATGCATACTCGGGTTACCATCAAATCTGATTATATGAACGAGATGAACTTAAAACAACAGTCATAACCCCATTTGGTTGTTTCTGCTACACCACAATTCCATTCGGGCTAAAAAAATGCATGATGCAGAATTGCTTGATCTGGTAGATTGGCGGAAATGTTGAAGTATATGTGGATGATATTGTGATCAAGTCGGCTGAGGGAAGAAGTTTGTTAGCCGACTTGGCTGAAACTTTCCAGAGTCTTCGGGCCTACAATATCAAATTAAACCCAGAAAAATGTGTCTTTGGTGTATCTGCAGGAAAGTTACTCGGATTCATGGTTTCTGAGCGTGGGATAGAGGCTAACCCAGAAAAGTTGTAGCAATCCAGAATATGAAGCCACCTCAGCAGCTCCAGGATGTCCAGAAGCTAACTGGCTGCCTTGCAGCACTCAGTCGATTCATTTCCAAACTAGGAGAGAAAGCTCTACCTCTCTACCAGTTAATGAAAAAATCGCCTAACTTCGTTTGGACTGAGGAAGCTCAAGTGGCTTTCGATGAACTCAAGAAGCAATTGTCAACTCGGCCAATCCTTGCAGCGCCCAAATAAAAAGAACCACTCTTGTTATACATTGAAGCTAAAAGCCGAGTTGTCAGTGTAGCTATAGTGGTGGAAAGAGAAGAAGAAGGGAAAGCACAGAAGGTACAAAGGCCTGTGTACTTCATCTCCGAGGTCCTCACACCATCCAAGCAACGATATCCTCATTACCAGAAGCTGGCAATGGGAATCTATCTGGCATCTCAAAAGCTTGCACACTACTTTCAAGATCATTCCATCACAGTGGTATCAGAAGCTTCTCTCGCAGAAATCATGAATAACAGATATGCAAAGGGAAGAATTGCAAAATGGAGCTTAGATTTACTTCCTTATGATATCCATTATCAACCTAAAAAAGCAATCAAATCCCAAGCCTTGGTGTATTTCCTGGCCGAGTGGATTGAAGTACAAAACTCCCCACAACCAATCCCAGAACATTGGACAATGTTTTTTGATGGATCCAAGATGTTAAATGGAGCAGGAGCAGGAGTAGTGCTGGTTTCACCAAGGAAAGATGAAATGAGATATGTTCTCCAAATACAATTCCCATCAACAAACAATGAAGCCGAGTATGAAGCCCTTTTGTATGGTTTAATAATGGCTATTTCACTCGGAATCAACAGGCTAATGGTGTTCGGAGATTCCGACTTGGTGATAAATCAAGTGATGAAATAATGGGACATTCGGAGCCCAGCCATGACGACTTACTGTGTAGCACTGAGAAAATTGGAGAAAAAAATTGATGGGCTAGAGCTCCATCACATCCCAAGGGTTCAGAATCAGGCAGCAGACGACTTAGCCAAGCTGGGATATACTCGGAGTCAGATTTCATCTAGAATTTATCTCGAACACTTGCAATGTCCAACAGTTAAAGAAGATCCTTTTTTGGAAGTAGATCCAGATATGTTGCCCGATAAAAACATACCAAACAAGGAAGATATACCTGCAGTGGTTGACATGGTTTTTGACGTAGAGGTCAGTCACCCCGAGTGCACACTCCCTATCTTGGCTTATTTGCAAAGACAAGAGTTGCCAGAAGATGAGTTGGAAGCTAAACAAATTGTTCGCAAATCAAAGTCCTACTCGGTGATCAATGGCGAGTTATACAGAAACAACATCACTAAGCTCCCTCAGCGATGCATCTCCAAAGACGAAGGGCATTTCATTTTGCAAGACATCCATGTAGGCGATTGCGGACACCACACCTCAAGTCGGACACTGGTGGCGAAAGCTTTCCGAACTGGGTTCTTCTGGCCTCAGGCCCTCAGTGATGCTCGGTACATTGTAGATCACTGCCGAGGATGTCAATTTTACGCCAACCAGTCACACAAACCAGCTTCTGAGTTGAAGACAATCCCTCTAGCCTGGACATTTGTAGTTTGGGGGCTTGATCTAATCGGACCAATGAAAACGGGCAAGTATGGCTTTACCCATATCTTAGTCGTTGTTGATAAGTTCACAAAATGGATAGTGGCAAAACCCATCAAAGCCTTCGATTCAGCCACAACAGTCAGTTTTGTACAAGGCATCATAAACCGCTTTTGAGTCCCACATGACATCATCACGAACAGTGGGTCCAACTTCAACTCGGCTGAATTCAAGGAATTTTGTTGAAGCAATGGAATTCAGGTTAATTTTGCCTCCGTAGCACATCCTCAATCCAATGGCCAGGTTGAACGAACAAACAAACTGATACTGAAAGGTATCAAGCCGCGTCTCCTTCCGGAATTGAAAGAAGCAGCAGGCGCTTGGGTAGACGAGCTACCCTCGGTCCTATGGGGCTTGAGAACAACACCCAATCGTTCTACTCGGTCAACTCCTTTCTTCCTGGTGTATGGGTCAGAGGCAATCCTTCCGAGTGATCTCAAGCACAATGCCCCCCGAGTAGCCAATACACTGAAGCTGAAGCCGAAGCTGCAAGGCAAGATGGTGTCGATCTCCTGGAATAAGAAAGAAATCTAGCTCCCACCCGCTCAGCATTCTACCAGCAAGACTTGCGCCAATACCATGATCGACATGTCCGAGCTCGTTCATTTCAAGAAGGCAACATGGTGTTACGTATCAAGCAGACTTCTGATCGCAAATTAGCCCCTCTGTGGGAAGGGCCTTACGTCATATCTCGGGTATTACGTAACGGATCTTATCGGTTATATGATGTAACTAATAACATAGAATAGCCCCACGCATGGAATGCCTAGTTGTTGCATCGCTTCTATGCGTGAACGAAGATGTAAGAGTTGAATAAAACATAATGTTTGTATGAAAAAGTGTCTTGATTAATCTCTGTACTTTTACATGTTATCAAAAATCAAGTTTTTATTCAAGTTGTGCGCAGCTCGGACGAGAGCTTAGAAAACTTTTCTAAGTATCCTTCAAATCTTTGATAACTTGGGGGCTACTTAATGTTTAAACATAAAAAATTTATCTGAGCTGTGCGCAGCTCGGACGAGAGCTTGGAAAATTTTTCTAAGTATCCTTCAAGTCATTGATAACTTAGGGGCTACTTAATGTTTAAAAATCAAGTTTTTATCCAAGCTGTGCGCAGCTCGGATGGGAGCTTAGAAAACTTTTCTAAGTATCCTTCAATTCATTGATAACTTGGGGGCTACTTAATGTTTAAAAATCAAGTTTTTCCCGAAGCTGCGCGCAGCTCGGACGAGAGCTTAGAAAACTTTTCTAAGTATCCTTCAAGTCATTGATAACTTGAGGGCTACTTAATGTTTAAACATCAAGTTTTCATCTAAGTTGTGCGCAGCTCGGATGAGAGCTTAGAAAACTTTTCTAAGTATCCTTCAGGTCATTGATAACTTGTGGCCTACTTAATGTTTAAAAATCAAGTCTTTATCCAAGCTGCGTGCAGCTCGGACAAGAGCTTAGAAAACTTTTCTAAGTATCCTTCAAGTCATTAATAACTTGGGGGCTTCTTGATGTTCAAAAATCAAGTTTTTATCCGAGTTGTGCGCAGCTCGGACGAGAGCTTAGAAAACTTTTCTAAGTATCCTTCAAGTCATTGATAAGATGGGGGATACTTAATGTATAAAAATCAAGTTTTTATCCGAGTTTTGCGCAGCTCGGACGAGAGCTTAGAAAACTTTTCTACGTATCCTTCAATTCATTGATAACTTGTGGTCTGTTTAATGCTTAAAAATCAAGTTTTTATCCGAGCTGTGCGCAGCTCGGACAAGAGCTTAGAAAACTTTTCTAAGTACCCTTCCTACTCTTTGGGCTACTTAATGCACAACCAGATAACCACTCCAAATATACCAATAGATAAGCTAAAGCAAAAGCATGTCTAGTGCCCAAGGCACAACATCAACCACGAAGAAGTTCATTACAAGACCACTCGGCATATCGAGGCAAACTTTAAAAGTTTTTTGTTCCACCAAAACTAAGTTGCTCATTCGTCTCCGGCCTCGTCCGACTCACTCAAGACACCAGTAGATTCCACGAAGAAGTCTAGATCGGGCATCAGAGCAATCCGACTGGCAGTCTCGGCGTACCGCGACAGAAATGTGGTGCAGCTTTGTCCTTGTTCAGGATCACCACCACCGACCTTTTTAAGGTTATGAACCCTCTCGGGAAAGTGTGCCTTGGTCAAGGCCAGTGCATAGTTCGCGCCACTCCACGTCGATGACTGTTTCCAGCGTGCTAATTGCTGAGGAGCTGCTTGAAGGGTGGACACCACTGTATCAAGCTTTACCCGACTTCCCTCGTCAGGTGACAATTTTCTCTTTGGCGCCAGGGTAGCACCCATGACCTCCTCGGCAAACCTCTTAGCCTTGGCACATCTCATGGTCAGCAGGCCTCGGGCTAAAGAAAACTCTGTCGTCACTGGTGTGTAGTTGTACTTCTTCATCAACTCGGCAATTTCAGCCAATCGAGCTTGCTCCGCATCTGGATCGGTGTCGTACTCTGCAAAGAAACAAGTTAAAGTGGCGAATGGGTAGGACAATAAGTATGATCAACAAAAGTGTATCACGACTCACCAGATAGAGTCTCACTGAAAACAGCAAACCTCCAAGCATAATACTCCTCGGTTGCCTTCACATATTTCTGAGTTGCTTCCAGCTCGGCCTTGTGATCTTCCTCTTCCTTAGAGCGCAACTCGGATAATTTTCCCAGATCAGATTCAAGTTTCGCGTTGCTCGCCTCATTCTCCTTCATAGCTTCCTTATAGTAGTGCAAAGATTTCTCCAAAGTTTTCTTCTCTTTGGCGCGCTTCTCGGCCTGCTCTATCTCTTTCTTCAGATTTGCCACAAAATCGTCATTCTCCTTGACCTTGGCATCAAAAGCTTTCTTGGCCGCCTCTGCATCAGAGCAAGAACGAAAGAAAAGGTATCAGAACCAAGCTTTTATAAAATACGAGCCAAGATAGCACATCATTGTCGTCAGCATGTTGTTTCTTCAGTTTGTTGTGCTCTTCAAGCAGCACCTCATACGCTTTCTTCGTGGCTGCATTCTCCTCTTGTGAATTTACAAAAGAAGAACCCATCTTGCAAGCCTCCTGACATAGGAAAAGAATCATACTGAACAAAAAGTCTCCTTACAAAAGACTCCGAATAACTTCAAGAAGTTACTCAGAGCCTTGGGGGCTACACCCAATGGGTGCACTAAGAGGTGCTCCCACTAAAAGATCATAAAAAAAAGTCTCATTACAAAAGACTCCGAATAACTTCAAGAAGTTACTCGGAGCCTTGGGGGCTACACCCAGTGGGTGCACTAAGAAGTGCTCCCACTGGAAGTTCATTAAACTAGAATCCCATTACAAAAGACTCTGAATAACTTCAAAAAAGTTACTCGGAGCCTTGGGGGTTACACCCACTGGGTACACTAAGAAGTGCTCCTAGTGGAAGTTTCAAATTCCCAAAATAACAGCAACTCAGACAAAAAAGTTATTTGGACACCCACTGGGTAGAAAACTTACAAAGTACTTGCATGCATGTTTGACTTCACCAACTCGGCCTCGGAAGCTAACTCGCGCAAGCGCAACTCAAATTGAGAAGCCTTCACCAAAGACTCCTTCAAGCCGTTGATGATAGCATGTTCAACCAGAGCGTCAACTGGGATTGAGGTTGAGGATGCTGGAGAAATCTCTTGAGTAGCTGCTCGAGCAGAAGGTGCCTTCTCAGCAACCCTCTCAACAGGAGCCTCGCACGCAGCCAGAGGAGGAGACGAGCTACCGGCAACAGGATGACCAGATCCAAGTGGTGCTTCTCCTCCAAGAACAATCACCTCAGGAGGAGTCACCTCAGAGGCAGTCGGCTCAATCACAACCCGAGTTGGGATCACAGCAGAATTAATGTTCATATCTACTAAAGAGAAAAGCGAAGTCAACAGACAGTCAAAAATGGGAAGCCACAATAACAAGAGCATCAAGAGACATGATCAGGAATCCCTAGCACCAGTTGACGCATCCTCAGGAATAGTGTCCATGACAGGAAAATCAGTCACACCGCAGGTACTGACATCCTCATAGGTCTCTGCACTCGGGTCCTCAACCCCAGGAAGTGACTCAGAGCCACTCGAACGGACGCTGCAACACGAGATAGTTCAGAAGATTGAAGAACTGACGAATTATTGAACTTGGAAAGAAAATAGCAACATTACTTGCGGCGGTCTTCAAAGCTCACCTCGGGGAGCCACGACAACTTTGGCCAGACTGGAACCAGCTCCCTTAGCTTTTTCAGCTGAAGCATCCCCCGAAGGGTTAACCTCCCTACCACCAAGAGTGTCAAGCTTCTTCTTCTTCAAAGGTGCAACTCTCCCATGGTTGGAACCAAGCCTCAGAAGCTTGCTGCTACCTTCCTCACCACTCGGAGGGTGAGACCTCTTGCGGGTCCGAGTAAGCCCTTCTTGTGCCGAGTCATAGTCTTGATTGCTCTTTGACCGCAGCTCGGTCGTTACTTGAGCACAAGCCACCTCGGATTCTAGCTCCTCTCTCCAGTCTCAACCCCAATCCCTGCACCAGTATTGCTATCCTCATCTTCCTCAGTGGGATGTTGAGGGGCCAAGGGAATGGGGAAATGGAATCGGGAAACATCCTAACACAGAAATATAAAAGATCCGAGTCAGAAGCAAACAGACAAAAGGTACCCAAAGATACATATGAAATGAGAGAACCTGCCAAGGTAGGAGGATTCTCGCTGCCGAGTGGTCTCACTCGGCCTACCGGCTGTAGACCGTGAGTCACGCTGGTGATGACCTTCATTTGGGATTCCAATTCATACATGGGCATCTCCGCCTTTCTATACCGGGTGTCATCCTCGACCCAATATATGTCCACATCCCCCGAGCCCTGGCTTGGAGAGGTTGGATCCTCCGAATAACAAAAGTGGTGACTGGGTCCATGGCATCTAGGTCATTCTTCTTCAACTTCACGATCTCACGCATCAAAGGGAGCACCTGCTCCTTCTCGGCGTTGGTAAGGCGAGGGTTCCAACCTTGGGAATTGGTCAACCTCACATCCGAGTAAGGGGGCAACGTGCGAACTCCCGGCCCCTCCGCCACCTTGCAATAAAACCAACTATTTTGCCAGTTCTTTACAGAATCCGGCAGGCTTGAAGCGAAATACTGGGTCCCCTGCTTCCTAGCTAAGAACAAACCTCCGCACAAGTCATTAAACTCCACACCACCACCCTCCCGGTATTTCTTCGCCTTCTGAGGTTTAATGGTGTAAATGGTGCCGGAGAGATGCCAATGAGGTTCTATGCCCAAATAACCCTCGCATAGGGTAAAAAAACTAGAGAGTAGGGTGATGGCGTTGGGAACAAGGTGATGAAGTTGAGAACCAGTGAAAGCCAAAAAATCCAAGAAGAAAGGATGTGGAGGAAGAGAGAACCCACGATCTACATGAGAAAGAAGAAGAACTCAGATCTGTTTTTGGCCACGGGGGGAAGCTTTTACACCTCAAGAAAGGAAACCGCCACGCATCAGATCCGCATCCCATTACGGGGGAACCGGTTTGTTTCCCCATAATCCGCCCCACTTTCTATGGGGCAGTTAATGATTATCCTAAAGGACCGCCACGGGAATCGAGGAGACAGACCTGACAACGCGTCCACTTACCTTGATGAAGAGATTCTCTGACAAGACAGGATCCACTTCATTTAAGAATCAATCAGATTTGATTCGAAGCCTGAGATCGTTCCACTTACACGGAAAGCACATAGCTCCGCGTCACATAATGGCCTACTCGGAACATCCCTCTGTCGGCATCTCAGACCGAGTAAGACATCACTCGGAAAATTTCCCGAGTAAGTTACCACTCGAAAAAGACTTTCATACCGAGTAAGTTGTCACTCGAAATGCCAAGAAATGCAAGCAGTGCTCTAATAACTCGAAACAACAATAGGGGGAACCACTTGAAGCTAAGCGAAACTAGTTATGATGGAATTGCGTTCCGAAGCGCACCGCAAACGAAAAATCTTGTATTCATTAATTACTCGAGGAAAATTCCGAGTAGTTAACTCGTTAGTGGTCCGTATCTGACGTAGAATGCCAGATCACTAGTATAACAAGATGCAGGGGGTAAAGACCTGATATCCCACATGGTATGATCTAAAGCTCAATTTTTTGATGCCTTCGAATATCAACTTTACAAATCTGGTTTATATGGAGTTTAAGGCCTTTTACTCGAAGACACGCCCCCCGAGGCCTCAGTCCACCTCTTCCGCGAGATGCTTGAGTGTCGCCAGATTTTTCCGCTAACCTGCTGTAACAGCCCAGATTTCACAAAACATAAAAAAAATGTTTTCGGTGTGAATTGTTTGATTGTCTGATTTGTTTGCGGTGTTTGCATCCCCGATTTATCGATCGGCGATTATCTTTTCCCCTCTTATCTCGTATCGGACGGAGACCGACCCTTGCCACCCTGACACTCGACATTTGCGACACCGGGTTTCGCCCGATCACTGTCGCGAAAACCGCACGAGACCAGCCGCAGCCAACGGAACGAAAACCCCGTTTAATAAGTAAACGGGATATTTTTATAGCGCGCCGGAAAGTGTTCTCAGAACGGTTCCAGCGCGAGGTGAACGCCGCCGTCTTGACGCGCTTATCGCGCAGTTCAAAGTTTTACCCGAATCGGAGGTCCTGCCGACCCCCGGCGGTCAGAAACGTAAACACCGCGCGCGAGAGAGAAAAACCGGGGATGCTTTTGCAAACTGCCAGCCACCTGGGCTATTTAAAGACCACCACACTCCCACCCCTTTCTAGGGTTTCCTTAGCCACAAAATTGCAGTCACCCCCCTGTTTTGCCCCAAAAATTGCCCCCAAGTACCCCATTTTCGCAACCCTAGCATCCTAGCAGATCTGGACCATTGGATCGGCCGATCCAACGGCCCAGATCGGCTCTGGCCTCCACCTCGTCTCCCTCCTCTCTCCTCCAACCTCCTCACGCAGCCGCCGCCCGTGGAGCCGCTGCATGTTGCCGCCGCCGAGTTTCGGCCAGCCGGGCCGCCGCCACCCTCCTTCTCTTCCTCTGCGCTCACCCCGTCGCCCCTCTCTCCGCAGGTCGGGCCGCCACGGGACCAGTACTCCACCGCCGGACCATGGTCGAGCTCGGGGAGCTGCGCAACCCCGGTGCCTCGCCCCCGCGCCGCCAGGGACCACCGCTGACGAGCTCACCGGATCTGCAGCCGCGCCGTTCCTCGCCTCCTCTGCCACCTAGGCGTCGCCGCGCCGCTCCGGTGGCCGGAGAGCCGCCGCTGCCGACGAGGGCTCGGCCTCGATCTGGATCGAGCGGGCGGTTGGCCGCCGCCGCCGACCTGGGCCGGCGCGCCCCAGGCCCACCTCCAGCATGGCCACGCGGGCCAGATCCGCGCAGCCCAAGCCTCCAGGCGCCCCAACCAGATGGGCCACGGCCCATGGGTGAGATTCGGCCCGAGTTCCCCCCCTGCGAATTTTCTCCAAGTCCCATAATTTTTGTCTGCTGTACCTGTTTTGCAAAGCGATTTCCCGTTGACTCGTAGGTCAGAACGAAGTGAATCTTTTTTTCTATTGTTGTGCTCTCTGTGCTCTTTAATCCATGTTTTCTGAGCATCTTGATCCGAGGTCATCTTTCTTGTGTATTTGTTGGTCAAACAGGGCACCAGATCGTTAAACTACTAACTGTTGTGAATCTGTCTGGAACTGTTATTTTATTGCAACTTCGGGCGACGGTTGTGTCGCAACCGTACGTCGGAATTGATTGATTCCTTTTGCATCATGTTAAGCATTGTTTCTACTTCAGTATCATGCATTCACATTCCATATTTCCTTGATGCATGATGATTTTATCTTGCTCCAAAGTAGCTACCCTGCTGTTAGTGTGCTGCTGTTTATATTTTGTGGCAACTTCGGTCGACGAGTGTGTCGCGACCGTTTATCGGAATTGAGTGATTCCAATTGCATATTGTTAAGCATCATGTCTACTTCCATTATATGTATTGCATTGTCATGATATGCTTGCTGGTCATATAGATATTGAGCTCCAAAGTTGCTATGCCACTGTTTTTGACAGCCACATCTATTTATCTCTTAAGTCTGTAACGTTCCGATGCCATGTTGTTTGCTTAATATCTTTTGATCCGTGATGCCTATGGCCTTGATTCTTGTTTGTACCTGATCCTCATCATGTCTACTTCATAACCATGTATTGCTATGTCATGTTGCTGCACTTTTTCATATAGTTATACCCCTGTTTATACAGAATAAAAATAATAGTTTCTTCCATGTTTTCGTGATTTTCACTAAGTCCTAGACCAGTAATGTTTTGTTGCATTTTTCATGGGCTATAACTAGTTGTTCATGATGCCTATTTGCATGATTCTTTTTGCCGTGCCTTCCCTTCCATGTCTACTTTAGTTTCATATCATTTGTGAGCATGTTTGCATCCATTGTCCTGTTTATGCAATTCTCTAAAGTGTGCTTCTGATGTTCGCAGATTGTGCCCGTAACTTGTTTTGCTTGTATCTTTTTAACCGTAACTCCGTTTGGGGTGTTCTTTATATGTAACTTGATTAGTTTTTCGTGTACCTTGTGTTTATGATATTGTTTGCTGTTGTTAACCAACCTAAAATATGGTTTAGGGAAGAACAGTACCAAATCCTTTAATCATCGTGAGGCACTTAGTGTTATGCCATGTTTAGGGTGTTGCCTCGCTTAACTTGACTAGTATAGGTAGTTTAATTTGTGCTTAACCTTTTGCCATGTTTGTGTGACATGACATGCTTGGGTGCCTTGCCATGTTAACAACCGTTGGTTGACCACTTCTAGCTAAACAACTTGAACCATCGTAAATGTGCGGTATCGTCGTGTGTGACGAGTACTCCACTTAACCTGTTAGTAACCGCTCTCGACGGTAGGTGCGATGTCTCGTGTTGCCTTCTTGTTGATGCTTGCTCGTGTTTGCTTCGTAGTAATAGATTCTTGCTCGGTGATTGCTTTCCAGTGTTTACCCTCTTGTGTGCTCCCGCGGGTACCTTCGGAGACGATGCGAGCTTGCGATCAACTACACCTTCGGAACCCGACTTATCAACAGGAAAGGACTATACATTAATTATGATCCATTCTATTTCAACCAGCGGTTTGCATGCTAGTCTAGGTTAGGTTCGATGTTTGATCCTACCACATGTTTACAGCCTCTTTCAAACCGATACAGTCATGTCCCCTCCCAGCAAACCTTGTACTGCTATGTTACTATTGCTCGTTGCTCAGCCCCTGCTTAGTATGCATGCTTAGGATGCTACGATGTTACCCTGTTACTCCTTGGTTTGGGATATCACATTATTATTATTGTTGTTGATGATATGATTATTATAAATGTTGACTATATTCGACGAAGGATGGAAGTTCTAGGCTATCCCGCCCCGACGCTTTGTTCCATTCGAGTCACCTAGGATCTGAGTTCCGGGTATTGGTTTTAAGACTGAGCGTGCCTAACTGCGTGTGGGATGCTATGGGGTCCCCTCTTCTTACCTACCTAGCTTCGAACATTTCTAGTGGTGGCCCAAGCTGATTTACCATTTGAAACCCGCATGCATAACTGGTCTGCAGCCAGTGGATTTAAAACAACACGGGCCAGCAGAGACAGAGTTCCTTTGTTGGTCCACACTAGTGAGCTAGGGAAGTCCCCTGTTATATAGGTGAGGCTAACCCCGACCTTAGCCATACGGAAGAGTCCGATCCGAGAGCGTGGCCGGCTTTTGCATTGGATGTCGACTCCCCGGGGGCCACCCGGATTTGTTCGTTGTTAGTTAAAGGGACCTGTCATTTCGGATCTCTCGGAACTAAATCATAAAATGGTTGCCTGTCATGGGTAGAAACTGAGAGAGATGGGCGTGCGTGCGGAGCCTCGTAATGGGCAGTTGGTACACCGCTGCAGGGTTAAATCTTTTCGAGAAGCCGTGTCCACGGTTATGGACGACTTGAGACCTACTCCTTGTTCATAGACAACAATAACTGAGATAATCTTGATATAACTTGATCAGCGTGTGTGTGCCTTGACTGCTTCTTCTTCGTCGGGATGCGAAGAGGAGGACAAGGATAGGATATGTGTTATGTTTGCGTAGTAGTTGATAGCAAAACTTGTTGGAGGCGATTCCTCATCGAATGCTTGGCTTCTTATCTTACTCTGTAGATCGTTAGCCACTTCATAAATGCTAGTGCGGCAGCAACCTCACCACTTACCCCATCCTTACCGTAAACTACTAGTTGTCCTAGAATGACGAGTGATGAAGTCCTTGCTGGGTCAGATGACCACTACAGTTGGATGTTGAGTACTTCTGTACTCATGATACTACCCCCAAACTCTTTTCAGAGTTCTTGATCGACAACAGGTATGGTGATCGACGTTTCATGTGGAGGCTCGACGACGACTAGTTAGGCGGATCCCAGCGGAGGGCCTGGACCCGTGTGGTTATGGGGATCGATGATTTTCTCTTTGCCACTAGGCATTTGATTGTATTCTGTACTCAGACATGTATCCTCCGTTGTTGTATTGTATTTAAGGCAGTTGTATGCCGATTGTATCTGTAATGTTGTGATATCATGTTGGAAATCCGGGGCATATGACTTTGTCATATGTCGCGGTGGGATCGATATGTGCTTCGTCCACGGATTTGGATGGAAACATCTAGATCTAGAACAGTACCGCATATCGGGCCTTACACCTGCCCAACCCATACTCGAGGGAAAAGTTCAAATATCAATAAAGTCCTTCCGGGCCTCTTATTGAGTTTAACCTTCACACACCTCATGAATCCTGATGACGTTGACTACCTCAATCACGAGTCCCAAAAGCACTTAGGGGCTACTGTCATGTTCACACCAAAGGCATACCCTTAATTATGGGGAATCAAGGGGTGCCCTTAGTTTTGGGATCCCTTAAAAATACCCGAGAAAAAAAATAGGATCACCAAAGCATAAAGAGTTCTATGAAGCACATGGACGTATGCCACAATGTCTCCAAGTAATCCGTTACTCGGAAGAAGAAATAGTCTCCGAGTACTCAGTTACTCGGAAAGTAAACAGGCTCCGAGTAATCAGTTACTCGGAAGAGGGAACCGACGAGCTGCTCGCTACTCGGAGAAAGAAGAGCAACGGGCGCGGAGCATTAAAGACCATAGGCATTTTGTCGGGACCCAGGGTTAGCGTATGCAAGTCCAGCTAAGACATAGTCATATGGAGAGCCGAGAACCGTACCCACTTGTCTAAGCAGACAAGGCCAAGAACAGAACGTTCTCGGAAAGCATCGTACGTGAGGGGCATCCCATCCAGGCCGGATGATCAACTGAGATGGGTCATCATCGTCCGCACACAAGTCTAATGATATGGGTGATGAACTCCCATATTCAAAGACAAGTCGCCTCAACCATACTATCGACTATCTCATAACTCTTACATAGACTTACTCCAGCCCGATCACTTAGTCGGGGTCTAGGGCGGGCTCGATCATACCACAAAGTGTGCACGAAACAGAGTCTCGAACAATCGCATCGCGATGCCCCAAGCTGCGCACATCTAAGGGCCACTTGGTGTATGAAAGACCGCCAGCCAGATCATAACTAAGGTCTCGAAAACCCATACAAAGACATGCATGTTATAAACATACACGCAGCACATATGCCTTGTATGAAAAGTAGGTATCATTGCAATTCTCTACAAAGTATACATTTTATTGATAACTCTTATAGAGTGCACACAGAGATCACAAGCATGTGATCCAACATTACAACAACAAGCGGAAGCAAAGTATGTCTGAGTACAGACAAGTTTAACAAATGGCTTAAGAAGCCTTATTTAAACACAAGCCCTCCACGAGGGAACCAGTCGTCTGACTGGGACTAGACTAGCTTGATCTTCAGTCGTCGAGCTCGATGAAGAAGCCACCTTCGGGGTCAGTGGTTTCATCTAAAACATAGATTAAGCAAACGTGAGTACAAAGCCGTACTCAGCAAGACTTACATAGGAGCTATACTACTCATGCACATGTATCAAGGTAAAGGGAGGTGGGGTTTCACTTGCAGAAGGGACAGCTTTGACTTGGCTAGTCCTGAACTACGAGTACCAGACTTGAGGTAAGAAGCGTGCACGAGTCCACTACTTTCTCCAACCAATTACACCACTGTGGTGCCTTCCTCGACTTCCCCACGAGAAAGCACGCCATAGCACTCACACTTATCTTGGTGTGTTTTAGAAGTATCTAGTTCAAGTTGTCTAATAATCAAGCCAAGCTTTCCAAGCAGTCCATAACCGAGGACGCGGCTATTCGAATAGTTTTGTTAACCCTGCAGGGGTGTACCGCTACACACACATGATCATCATTTACCGCCTTTGATCTCGACACCATTCAAGGGGTGCCAGCGAGGATGCTCACCACAACTGTTACCTCATAGCCTATCTAGTCCAAGAAAGCCGCCTACCTGGGTTGGCTACCACTATCGTGAACCCGGCCCGTTTACCGAAGTGGACCCAAGTGATGTGTGCGTGGTCCATAAGCCGGTCTCGGGTGAGTCGTTCTCTCACTTAGAAGCCAGGCCACAGACCTACCAGAACTCCGAACTATTGCGACATCTGGACATCGAAAGGGATGAGTTAATAGGTTGAGAGGGGTCAGTGAGCCCAATGTGTGGTTGTACTCTTCATCTTGGATCACCACACAAGAACTCGAACTTAGGGCAGTGTTCAACGAGACAACCCACCGTGTACTCCTACACAGCCTCTCATCGTTCACCTTGTATTAGGGTAGATTCACCAACACCTTTCTACCATCATCAACATGATCACTACCATCCCGACTCTCATAACAGTATCATCATGGTATCACTCTAAGCATGCAATAAGCAGTAACAATTGCAGGGGCCACATGATATCAATCAACTCCTACATTTGCTACGATTGTGGTTTTCTTACTACTGTGACAAAATGATAGGTCATGCAAAGGAATGGGTTCATCTATGCCGTAGAAACGCATCATGGTAATCATCCTAAACAATGCATAAGCGAGACATGAGAGGGAAGTGGGATTTTATCGACATGATCAAAGGGGTTTTGCTTGCCTTGCTGACGAGGTTTGGGTTCGGGGTCTTCAACGAAGGGGGCAGCCTCCTGTTCCGTTTCCACCTCTACTCGACAAACAACAAACAAAGTAGCAAAGTAAATACAATGCACAATCACATGATGGAAGGTTGAAACTTGATGTATATGCTTTGATGTGTGAAGCAATTCCATTTAAATGGAGTATATTGCAAATTGAATTGCAAATTCAAACTCCAATTTGAATTCAAATTTAGCCAAGTTACATGTGACATTGTTTGATCAAGTTGAATCATTTTGAAATGAGTATGATATGCTTCTGATGTGTAAATGAAATGTAGCATGTTGCCATGGTTCAAGTTGCAAAAGTATTTGAATTGAATTTGATTTAATTCCATTTAAATCAAATAGAAAATGCTACTGATCTCATTTTAAATTCAACTCAAACATAGTTTAAAGTTGGAAATTTGGATAGCTTATTTTCTCCTGATCATTTTTCATATATTATTTGTTAAATTTTGAGTTGATATGAATTTTCTATGAATTTCCAAAGTTTCAGCCTTTTTCTGGAATTTCTGGATTTATATAAATCATTTAATCGAATTACTGCGTCAGGCTTGCGCAAGGGTGACGTCAGGGGGGGTCTGACGTGTGGGGTCGGCCTGTCATCCACTGGGTTAATTAACCCGGTTAGTTTAAACTAACTGTGGGGGTTAAGGGCTCTGGGCCCACTCGTCAGTGATACCAGGGGTGGTGGATTAGGGCTAATCACACCTGCCACGTCGGCGGGCTACCGGCGGCTAGATGCCGGAGACTCCAGCGCACGGCGGCGCTCACGGGGAGGGCGACTCCGGCTACCATTTTCCATGCCGCGACCACCAAACGGGAGCCCAGGCACGCGCGCTTCATCTGGGACAGACGAGCAGCACGGGGGCTCACCGGAATGACGTCGGCGACGAGCAAAGGCGGCGGCAGAGAACCGGCGAGGTCGGGAGTGGGGCTAGAGGACACGTCTTGAAGCTGGGACGGTCACGTTCGAAAGCTAGAGCCACTTGGAGTCAAACGCGCGCGTTGGACGAGATGATGGGGCATAGGGCGACCTCATCGTCGTCCATGGCGGCGACCTTCCTCGGCTTCCTTGGTGAAACCGGCTAGAGGGGTTGTGGGGTGCTGGAAGCTTGGGGGAAACGCTCAGTAGCTCACCACGAATCGAACGGAAGCCACAGCAAGCTCGGGGAGGCTTCAACGGCGGCGAATCGACGACGGCGAGCTCGCGGGTCCGGCGAGTTCTCGGTGAAGCTTGCGTCACGTCCAGGGGCTCTTCTTCTCGATTGGCTGCACTCCTTGGCGTAGAGGACGACGGCGAAGCATATGGACAAGGTGACGCGGCTTGTCAACGGCGTTTTCCATGCGTTCTTCTCGTTGGTGCTCCGGCGGGGTCTCGGGCGGTGACGAAATCGAGCGGGAGAGGAAGGGGAAGAGCTCTGGAGGGGGGGAATGGAGGAGGCGTGCTCCAGGGCGTCTCCAGGCGCGAGAAGGAGGCACGGGGAGGCCTGGAAGGCCCTCGAAGGCGACGTGTCGTCCACGGCTGGCTCGGTGGCATTCCACCGAGCAGCTTGGAGGCGCGGGGCGGGGAAGAAGACCCTGCTGCCCCTGGTGGGCCGGCTGGGCTGGTGGGATGCTTTCGCCTGGGGCGCCAGGTAAGGTTTTCTGCTTCTTTTTCTGTTTTTCTTTTCTGACATTTGTTTTTGCTAGAAAAAATAAATACCTAGCCATTTTCTAAAATGCTGAAACTTTTTATATGGCCTCATAATAATATAGACTAGCCACTTATAAAGTTTGGCACTTTTTAAAATTCAAATAATTTGAATCTTAACTCAAATAGGGGTTTTTGATTAATTCCAAGGCACTGTTTGAATATTTGAAAAATCCATGAGCATGGGGTGGGTCCCACATCACTTGATTTGTGATCACACTCATTTATAAGACTTTTCAAAATTCTAACATGAAATTTTGGAGAAGATTTTTATCTGGCCTTTTGAATTAATTCATCTGGGGGGGTTCCTTCTCCCATTTTGCTTTTGAAGTTGATTTCAAAGATTTCTTTTGAAATTTTTAACATGATGCAAGATGACTTTGATCCTAGCACATTACCTAACAGAGGGTTCTGACACATTTCTCCTTCTTAATTAGCAGTAATGAGTAGACCGTTTTCTGTATTAAGTATATGCGGTTACACGTGTAATTATGACTCATTCACCGGGGCATTAAAGGGACAGGTGCGCACTCTATATAAGCCCCCCTCACCCTAGGAGGGTCACGCGCAACACAACCTCACATATTTTTGAGCAAGAACACCCAGTCAGCCTGGGACAGGACTAAGGTTTTTATCTCTGAGGAGAGGCCTAACCTGTATAATCCTCCCTGCGTCAACCACTCTACGTACAAATTCATTTAGTTCCTATTACACCCCTATCTCTATTGTCGGGACTATATCCACGACACTACATATCAATGGATCAATCCTTAGCATGAGGAGATGTTTGCGGTCAATCCTCCCTTGAAGACACTGGGCATCAAGTCTCGACCACCCCCTGAACTGGGTGTCACTCCTCACCCCTCAAGCTTGAAGACTCGTGATGACTACCCTAAAGCTTATCAGCGCTACCTCAAAAGGACGGCTCATCTTGCTCAAGGTCTAGCCCGAGACTTGGATGCCTTAGTGCAGATTCCCCCTCAGCCTGCTTCTCAGCCTCAGCCTCAGCCTTGACCTCCCGATCAGCCTCGCAGAAAGACTCCTGGCATCAGACCATCGATGAAATCCTCAACAAAGCCTCAATCTCCAAGCTCCTCATGCCAACGAATGTCTGGAGCTGCTCCTGCCTCAAGGCTTCGCACTGATGAGTTTGGCAGTGCACCTGAGGCTTCCACCACAATGCCTCAGCCTCAGCTGAAGACCAAGAGGACCATTCATCGAGGCCTCAGACCCTCTCCAAAGAAAAATTCCATGCATGGTTCCATTCAGACTTCCTTCAGCTCAGATGAAGAAGACGAATTTGAAGATAGGGACGGCTTTGTGGCCACTGAGGAACAAAAGATTGAATATGTGCGTGCTGCAGCCAGACGCAAAGCTGAAGCCACAGGCTCTGAAATACCACTTCTCCTCGATCCCAAGAAGATCTTGGAGTATATTGAAATTTGGTCTGTGAAGCCTGATACTCCGCTTGATGATTTGGATATACCCAAGGACCTTAGGTTCTATATTCAACAATTCCTCATCAATAAAATTCATCACCGAGACCTCAAGAAGCAGTTGCAACGCCAACTGAAGAACGTTCTCCGTGAATTCAAGAAGAAACCTGTCACTGACGTTACTCCTCAAGAATTCATTGAGTATCAGTATGAAGTTCAACGCCTCACTACTGAGTTTGAAGCCAAATGTGCCTACATAGGAAAATCAAAGGAAAGAATGTCCAGGCAAATGAACAATCTGATGAAACTTCGGCAGCCACAGTCCTCAGTGCCTCCTGCTGCCCCTGAGTCATCCGCCGCCATGCCCGAGGATTCCACTTGGAGTCACAAGCACATGCCTAAGGACGCTCCCGCCACTCCTCCCGCGGCCAAGAAGCCCACTCTTGAGACCACTACTGAGGAGCTTATCGATGCTACTCCACTCTTGTCTGCTCCTCCGGTCTCAAAAGAAGCTGATGCCACTGTGCCACCCACTTCTGCCTCAACTCCACCAGTCAATCCTCAATGCAGCATCATCATCTTCACCCCACCCTCCAAGGCACTTGCCTCAGCTGCTGCCACCCCACTCATTCCAACACCTCAGTTCCCTCCTCCTCCAATCATCACTGAAACTGAGGACATGGATGTTGATATTGAGGATACAAGAACTCCTCGTATCTTGGATGAGGACTATGAGTTGGAAAACTCCCCCACTCATACAATCTTTTTGCTCGAGCCTCACTCCCCCACCACCACAGAAGTCTTGCCTGATACGGTCCAAGATTCTGAGGACTCTATGCATGAAGCCTCTACTGCTGATGATGATGTTGATGATGTAGCCGCTGCATCTGATGATGCTGATGAACCTGAATCTAGAAGTGCTTAGCCAGCCACTGAGACTGAGGCAGAGCATAGCACCAATGCTGAACCCGAAGCTGCAAAGGATAGCTCCGCTGAAAAACAGGTCACATCTCCCTCAGCACCCTCTACCTCACCGAAAACTGGCCCTGAGGCCTCAGCTGAAGCAACTGTTTCCCCACCAGTGCCTCCACCTGCTTCAGACGCACATGTTCCTCACGAGAAAGCCTTAGCACTTTCTCTCTGTCCGAAGCAAAAGCAACCATTTTATCGCAACATTGAAGCTGATGCTCGTCCAAGCTTCAATGCTGATGCATTCTTCAACACCATGAGCTTCTTTCAAGATGGGATTCAGAATCCATATCACTCTGCTCCACCAAGCAAGCTGCTAAGGTTCTGGACTGCAAACCAAAAGAATTATTATGCCTCAGTCCTCTACATGGCGCATAAGGTCTTTCCTCATAAGCACATTCCTCATTCGGATATGGAGGACATTCCTTGCTCCAACAATGCGCTTCAAGACCTATTCCATGCCAAACTGCTTCAGTTCTACTCCGAGTGCATACATTGGAATGAAGAGCTTGTGCTTCAGTTCTACGCCACTCTATATGTCTCAGGCGATCCCAAGGACATCAACACTTGGGTTCTGGAATGGATGACTAAGCATCAGCACTATACTGCATCAGTGCCTGAGATCATTGAGATTCTTCAGCTGCCTCACTCTGATGCATCAATCCCCAGCACTTATGGTGCTCCACTTCTGCGGGATGATCTGATGAACATGCTTATGAAGCCTCAAGCCCCTGAAGCTCCTCCCCGTACCAATTTCCTTGTGACTATGCTTCAGTATCTTCCAAGCACTTTGTACCGAATTCTGGCCAAGTCTTTATGCCCAATCAAGGGTTATGAATCTACTGCTGAAGAAGTTGCAGGCATCATGAAGAACATATTGTACAACCTCTGCATGTCTGCGTCCATCAACGTCTTAGAATTCTTCTTCAGGACAATGGTTGATGCTGCCCAGAATCCTCACATCCTGAAGCCATATGCTCCGTGGATTATGAAGTTGATTTTTGCCAAGACTGGTATCAACTATAAGCCTGATCAGCCAAATCATCGCACGTATTTGCCTCCAGTCGAAGTGCTTCAGCATACTCTGGCTTCCAATGCCAAAGGCAAAGATGTCTTCTATGAGGAAGTTCTCCCTGAGAATTCCCTAGGTGGAAATATTAGACAGCCTCAGTCCCGTACTACTCAAGAGGAGCGCACACATGCCTCAACTGAGGAAACAATTCAAGCTCGCGTGATGACCGACAGAGAACTTCTCATTAGTCTTCATCAGAAGGTCGATCACAATCATGACTGGACCAAGCATCAGATTGGAGATATCCTCAGCTACATGGCGCGCATGCACACAGCTCAAAAGAAGATTCATCAGTATGCACATCATACCTATAAAAGACTTGATGTTCTTCTCACTTAAGTAATTGTGCCTGAAGACCTCACCAAACTTGGCCTCAAGCAGTCTCAGGTCTTAGAGATTCAGCCTCCTCGTCAGTTCCGCCGATGCAACACACCTCTACTGGCGATGGATTCCTTCCCTTCGCAACAAGATATCTCTCCTGAAGACGTTGAAGACACTGCGGCTTGTCCTCACACTGCCACGGCTTGCCTCTGGCCGGATTCACCTCAGCCCTGAGGAATTTCTTCTGGGACGCTAGTAGTAGTTCTCGCCTTTTTTCTCATTTTATGACAAAGGGAGAGAAATATGTTAGTCTTCAAACGGGTCTATATGGGGTTCCTCAGTTACAACTCTCGTTCTTCAGACTATTTTTGTAACAAGTTGTAAACTGATACTTTTGTGATTGGCTGATACCTTTGCATTACCTCATGAACTTACTTAAGGTCGTTTTATACTTATAACTTTCCTCAGCAATCACCATCCTCAGTGTTGTGTTTAATCTTCAAGCATCCTAGTTTCAGCACTGATTTTAGACAATATTGGATACAGGGGGAGCTCCTCATTTTTTTAAAAAATTATTCACTAAGTCCAAAAAGTCTTCAATATATACATATCCTCAGGGGGAGCATCTCTATATCCAGACAGAATGAACTGTTTTACTCAAGTTTTATTTCCTCAAATTATTTATTTAATCCCGTTGAAGCTTTAACCTGATTGTCATCAAATCACCAAAAAGGGGGAGATTGTAAGTGCATCTAGTGCCCCTTTGAGGTTTTGGAGTATTTGATGACAAAACGGTTAAGGGAATGATATGTTTGTGAGTATACACAAGAGAACAGTCCCTAAAGAAGAGGTTAACCACCGTTATCGACCCCCCAAAATGTTGAGGAATATTGAAGAAATCGGTGTGTTTCCTGAAGAATGGTGAGGCGCGAAATCCTGAGGAAACAGGATCCTGAGGCATTCGGGTGATGCTGAAGAAGTCGTGCGTCATCCTAAAGCATCTCGCGCTGAAGCCGAAGTTGAAGCATAGTCTATGTTAAGACTTTTATACTTCTTGAGTCGTAGGAAAACACCACACTGTTGGAGGGGTTGAGGAAAATGAGTTCTGTATTTCTGAGGAAGTGCTCATATAGAAATCCTGAAGAAAACCCTGAGGAATCTCCTGCAGTAGAGGTTCAGTTCCTCGAGTGTCTGAGACCTTGTTCTTCAGGACACTGAGGAATCTAACTTCGTTTGAGGAGTCAGGAAACTGTTAGTGCAGTTTTCCTGAATAAGAGAGAGAGAGAGAGAATACTTTGGACCGTGCCACGTGTTGCGTGGTAAGAGGCTAGAACCTGTCTAGCAACGGTCCGAAGGGTGGTCACAATGGTAATTTTGTGCATGGGCATTTATGTCATTTCACCTGGGTTTGCTCCGCGGCTATAAATAGCCGCCCCCAGACCCATTTGTGTGTTGGATTCTCCGAGAGAGAAACTGTTACTTGTCATTTGAGAGCAACCCACCTCTGAGGAACCTGAAGAACCTAAGTGAGGAAAACCACCAGCCTGAGTAGTTGAGAATTTCTGAGGAAATAGGTTCGAGTGATCCGAAGCTTTTTACTCTTGAAGACTGTGATCTTCCAGCCGGTGTAGGAGTCATCGTTCTGAGGAAGTCAAGATGCAATTGTGACTTCCCTGAGTGAACGGAGTCTGTGAAGGTTTCGGGAGTCCACCTTGAAGACTCACCTGAGTAATTGGATGGAGTCTGAGGACTTTAGTTCAAGGATAATAAGGTGAAGACTATGTCTTCTAAGTTCAATCTCAGCCTCGCCAACCAGATGTAGAGTTGTCACAGCAACTTGAACTGGTCCATAAAATCCGTGTCTTCAGTACCCTGGTGCTATTTCTTCAAACTCTACTCTTATGTTAATGCACTGATGACTTGTCATGATGCCTTCCCTTCTGAGTTTCCTCAGTTTTGTTGGGTCCCACTCTTCTTCTGAAGAAATAAACCCATGTATATCTTGAGTAGTCATCGACAATAACCAAGCAATACTTCTTTCCGCCAAGACTATCATATGAGGGAGGCCCAAAGAGATCCATGTGAAGGAGCTCCAAAGGCCTCTTGGTGGAGATGATATTCTTGACGGGATGTTTCTTCTCATGTAGCTTTCCTTCAATGCACACCCTACAAGCACAATCTTTGGCAAAGCTAACATTTGTTAGTCCAATGACATGCGCACCATTGAGAAGTGTTTGCAAAGTCCTCATATTGACATGGGCTAGTCGGCGGTGCCAAAGCCATTCCACATCAACTTTAGCCATTACACACATGGCGGTTTTGGTGGAGACTTTGGAAAAGTCCACCACATACATACCGTCCTCCACATGTCCAACAAAGGCTACTTTAAGAGTTTTGTTCCACATCAAGGTGACCATGTCTTTATCAAAGAACGCACAAAGGCCCATCATAGCAAGTTGACGAACGGAGAGTAAATTAAAGGCACAAGTCTCAACTAGTAATACTTTCTCAATGGACGAGCCCGAAGAAATTATTACTTTGCCAAGACCCAATACCTTTGATGTGTTTGCATCACCAAATTGGACACGGGTGGTTCGAGATGGTCCAAAATCAATGTCCACCAACATGTCCTTGCTTCCGATCATATGACTTGTAGCCCCGCTATCAAGTATCCATGAACCTCCACCGGAAGCTGCCACCTACATGAAATCAATGCTTGGGTTTAGGTACCCATTCATGAATGGGTCCTCTCGCGTTAGTAACGAGGGTCTTAGGCACCCAAATGGACCAAGCAATATATTCATCAAAAGAACCAACAAATTTGGCATAAACATGCCCATCATTAGTGCAACAAAGAGCATAAGAAGGGTTAATTGGTCCAGCAAAGTCATTGGGGATGGCACCACCCCTTTTGGTCACGCCACCCTCAATGGCCTTTACCACCTTTTCTTGAGGCTTCTCCCCTTCCTTCACAAAGGTGACTTCCTTTGAGGAAGGAGGGGCCTTGCCCTTCTTCTTTTTGTTCTTCTTCTTCTTGTTCTTCTTTTTTGATGAATTTGCACCAAAACCAATGCCTTCCTTGCCAATGACCTCCTTTTGCGAACTCAAGAGATCATTAAGATTCTTCTCTACTTGAATGCAAGAAACAAGCCCCTTCTCAAGTTGTGCCTTCAACCTAGCATTTTCTCAATGAGAGGAACATGCTCACAACAAGGATTAGAGGAACTAGGTTTCTCTACCATAATAATAGGAGAAAACGTATTAATCTCTTTAGTGAGTTGAATATTAGTTTCCTCATGTGCCTTCTTGAGAGCCATGAGTTCGTGTTTCAAGGACTTGTGGTCCTTTTCTACTTTCTCATGGTCCACAGGGAGTCTTTCATGAGCCTCAACAAGTTCATCATTTTAAGTCTTGAGGTCACAAGCAATGGCATTAGAATGTTTAAGGTCAAGTTTTAGCTTAGAGATATCATTAGCATGAGTCTCATCAAGAGCCAACTTAAGCTCACGCTCCTCTTCAAGAGAATGAGATAGCTCCCCTATCACATCCGCATAGTCACGACTATGGCCTTGCAACTCGGTGATGGACTCATCAAGTTGCTCAATGTGAGCATGGGCTTCACCTAATTGTTCCAAGAGAGCCACAAAGTGTCTCTTGGCTTCACCTTTGAGTTTGGACATGAATAGCTCAAATTCATTTTCTTCTTGTACCTTGGGCTCCTCATTTTCCTCCACACAATACAACAAAGATGGGTTAGTGGGGGCAAACGGTTTAGAGAAAGGAGTTACCGAGATAGTATTGGCCATAAGGCACTTGTGGATGATGTGAGGGTTCTCGTTGGGGGAGTTGAAGAATGAATTTGATGAGGGAGATTCGACGGTGATAGCAACGGTGGCGGTTGCCACAATCTCACCGCTTTCTTCTTCATCATCCTCATCATCGAAGTAGTATTCTTCTTGTGCCACCGATACCCATTGAGGCTTCTTCTTCACAAAGTTCTTATTCAATGGTGACTTTTGCTTGTCCTTCTGGATGATCTTTCCACCATGATCTTCTCTCTTCTCATATGAACAATCCACAACGAAATGACTCACATTACCACAATTGAAGCAAGTCCTTATTCTTTCGCCCTTTGAATTGAAGCTACTTGAGTTGGACTTGAAGTTCTTCTTGTTGCCCCAAAACTGTCTTGAGGCGAGAGCCATGTGCTCATTGTAGGCGTACTTGGTGTCCTCCGGTCCAACATACTCTTCATCATCATCTTCCTCAACTTGAACTTCCTTGACCTTCAAAGGAGAGACAACATCTTGGTGCCACTTTGGCGAGCCAATTTCATCTCCATCGTGGAGTCCAAGATTTCCATGGAAACAAATTCATCCAAGACTTGGTTGGAGGTCAACTCATGGAAATCGGGCCTTTGACGAGTGACCTTGGTGATACGCTTCTTGTGTAGGAGCATAGCCGTGATGAACTTCCTTTTTATCCATCCATCATCGGTTTCCATGCTCCCATGATCCGTCATGGAGTTGGCAAGATCCAACAATCTTTGATGACCATCCTCAGAAGACTCCCCTTCATTTCGGACAAAATGATTGTCTTGATATTGAATCTAGTCAAACTTGGAGCTCCATATGCTAAAGCTTCCTGATGGTATGATTTAACGCCCCCTCGTTAGTTACCCAAAGTAGAAGGTTGAGATGTAGATAGCGGCAATTTCCCTTAGCGAAGATGCTAAGGTTGAGTATCGAACCAGTAGGACTCCAACAGAAGAAGGTGGTAAAGTGAACAATGGCGCCGTTCACAACCGAGGTTGCTTACTTTACCTGGACTTGCACACACAACAGATAACTTTGCTCCCAACGAGTTCAGAGAGGTTGTCAATCCCTCCGGCCTTGTTGTTTACAAAGGATCAAACTCACGAGATAATAATGATAGTGATAGCAACAGAAAAGTAAATAAAGAAGTAAATAAATAGTGGGTGTAAAAATATTGGAAATATGGACCGGGGTCCTATGATGTTCACTAGTGATGTCTCTCTCCCAACAGACGATAAAATAGCCATGCGAGGTAAAAAAAATTACAGCTGCGCAATTGACAGGATTATGTGCGCAAACCAATGCTAACTATGCTATAAAGAAAGGAAGAGGCTCAAAAGCACGGGCGGTACGCCAAGACAAGTAGACCAAAATCCATCTGCATCTACCTACTAATCATCCACCTTGAGATATCTATCCAGAACATCTCGCTCGTATTAAGTTGCGAATCCCACCCAAAGTGTAAACTCAAAGCAACGGATAACTGCATTAAAGAACTTTGCGTAAAGTAAACAATCCTTGCACCCGCAAGTACAAACACTGTTGTTTTCCCTCCTTGTGGCAACAGCACATCCCCTAGACTCATGTTTATGTCACTCAAGCTAGTCATCAGGGGGCATGAACCCACAATCATGCATAACGCTCCCTCTTGGAGTCACTACCTACTACTTGGCCAAAGCAATAAACAGCAACGGAGAACATGCAAGAATTACTCTAGAACATAAATATAAAAGAGGAGAATCAAATATATTAATCAAACACAATCTGAACATAATCTCATAATCCATCAGATCCCAGCAAACTCAACATAGCAACAGCGAAAGATTACATATGTGCCTCGATAATGTAGGGCAGCTCATGAGGTCTAATCCATGAAGAACAAAGAGGGGAGGAGAACATCACATAGCTACTGATCATAGACCCAGGGTCCAAGGTGGACTACTCACGGTTCATCCGGGAAGCATCCATGGTGGTGGAGAAGCTCCTGAAGGTGGTTCCTCCCTCTGGGAGGGTGCCGGAAAGAGGTCTCCTGGTGCTCCCGATCTTGGAAGCGCGGCGGCGGAACAGAGGAGAGATCGCGAAAAAGGGTTCCCGTCTCGGGGGTTTTGCGTCACGGAGAATATATGGGCGAAGGGGGCAGCCAGGGGGCCACCAGGGGTCCAGGCGGCCCCCTGGCGCGGCCCACTGGCACGGCCCCGCCCTAGGGCGCGCCGGGAGGGCGCCTGGGGCCCTGGTGGGTTCCCTCTGCCCCCCCCCCCTTCGGTGATTCCCGAAGCTTCCGAAGCGCTGATTTTTTATTGGATTTTTCCCGAATTTTTGGAGCACTTTTAATATGGGGGAAACCTGAAATAGAAAAATAGCAGAAAACAGGAACTGGCACTGGGGTGCACTGAGTTAATAAGTTAGTCCAAATATGATCAAAAGTGTATCGAAGTTCATCAATAACATAGCAATATCACACAAAAGAGGCATGGAGCAAGCAGAAATTATAGATGCGTTTTGGACGTATCAACATCCCCAAGCTTAATTCCTGCTCGTCCTCGAGGATGTAAATGATAAAAGCATAATTTCTTTGCTAACATGCTAACAACCATATAAGAACTTTTAAGTAAAGCAATCAAGGCATGTAATTCAATTCAAGTCATAACAGGCAAGAGTCTATATTTAGTATTGAAACAAGCAACATAAGAACATAAAGGTGCAAGAGCTCTCGCTGTCCGTGACTCGAATGTCTCCAAATGGTGTTTGCTTGCAAGAAAGGGGATAGGGATATACGAGAAAAGGGTATTTTTGTGTTGAGAACTCAATCTACTAAAGTTCACACTTGGTCTTCTTTGGAATCTTATCTTGACTCATCCCCAGACCACTAGCCAGGTACAAGTCGAAATGATCCACTCCTTTTCGACATTTTGACCACTCATGCAATGGATGAGCGTAAGCAAGAAAGTTGACACTTAGGACGGCAAAGAGAGAATATGGTGGAGGAGGAAGACAAAAAGGTGTGAAAGGCTCACATCAATGAGGACAATCATAGGCGAGATAAAGCCAAATGATAGATATGATGTGAGGAGTAGGGATTGCCATGCAACGGATGCACATGTGAGCTAAGGTAAGCTCTCCAATGGAATTAGTGGGGGTGCATCCAACTTGCTTTCTCAAGAAGACCTAGAGCTCATTTGAGGAGGCTCATCATGGGAATATACAAGCCAAGTTCTATAGTGTGAAGGTCCCCACATAGCTATATGCATGAATGATAATCTCTATGGAGTAAAAGATATAAGATGGAGTACGAGTGTGGATATCTCAAAAGGAATAGTAGTGTGCCCCCTTCTCTCTTTTTATTTATTTTTCTCTTTTTTCTATTTTTTTGTATTTTTTGGTGGCCTCAATGGCTCTTTCTATTTCTCTCATTTGTCCTCTTTGGGATCTTTTGATTTTGTCCACTTTGGGATCTTTTCCTCACTTTAGGGGAAACACTCTATATATTGCAAGAAGTATAGAAGATCTTTCACACTTTACAAAAGTACTCATATCATAAAGAAGATGTAACTATCATGATGTATGCAAATGTATGCCTCTGCCAGTGTAGCAGGATATGCAATGATACTATCGCGTCATGTAGCAATGATTAGGGCAAGGCCGAACTAGCATGTGGATCATCGATCAAGCAAGTAGCATATATGACATGAAGATCAAGTCATGAGAAGGTGGATGTTGCATGGCAATGTATCTCGGAAAGGCTATGGAAATGCCTTGATAGGTAGGTATGGTGGCTGTTTTGATGAAGGATATAAGGAGGTTTATGATGACAGAGCATATCATGCCAAGGGTTTGGATGTACCGGCGAAGGTGGACGCCAACTCTCGGAGTGAGAAGAAAACAATGCACGGCACAGGAGAGGCTAGAAAAATATGGGAAGGTGGAAGTGTCAACTTTCGAATACTCACATTAGTCCGAAGAACTCATGCACTTATTATCGGTAACTCTCAATTTAATAAGGAGGTTTCACAAAGAGACAGGTACCCCGAGGAGGAGTGTATGGGGGTTTGGTTATCCTTGCGCATCCTCGACTCATGGTATGTGACTGTACTCTAATATCCGATCCCTCCGAAGAGTAGTGATCCATCTAGTAGCTAAAGTTCTCAACTAATTTTGTAAGTTTTGAAAATAAACATGGATTGCCCAAAATACGACATCTATCACTAATAGGCTAAATCTCTTGACACCAAAATTCCAAACATTACTCAAAGCAATACCTCAAAACTATTGCAAGTTACTACTACAAAAGAATAGCAACCTCAATTACCTACTTCAAGTCAAGACACAAAACTCAGTGCAACAGGAAAACTCTCTAAACAATATAAACATGAAAACTCAATAGAGTTCCAACAACAAACTAAACAAAAGCTCTTAAAAAGATAAGCATGAAAACTAAGAGCTAAACAAGGAAGTAGCTATGAAAAAGATAAAGAACACACACAACAAAGATAAGCATGAAGAATCCTATGTTGTGTTCTATATTTTGAAAGTGGAGTGTGTTTCTCTCCCACACAAAGAAAGTTGGGTTCTCACTTGTTATGAACAGAAAGTAAAGATAAAGAAAACTAAAAATAAAATCTAAGAGCGAGACGCTCCAAGAATAGCACATAACGCATGAAGTGATAAAAATATAGTGAAACGAAAGACGAACTGATAATTGTTGATGGACAAGGGGATGCACGGGGGCATCCCCAAGCTTAGACGCTTGATTTTCCTTGAATATTTCTTGGGGATTCATGGGGGCACCCCCAAGCATGAGCGCTTGACACTCCTGAATCTTCTTTCATCATCTTCCCTCGCACACTTGAAAACTCCCTTCATACATAACTCATCCTAATCTGATTAGCGAGGTTAGTTCTTATAATAAAATAATGTTTCCTCTACTTTAAATAAAGATATTCTTGAATATCTACTGTTTCTCAAGATTGCCAAAAAGTTTTTGCAAAGAAAAAGCAAGCTTAAGGTTTGCAAAATGAAGAAAAGGCAAAACAGGACAGAATCTGTGAAAAACAGACCAGCAGGTAGT
Source organism: Bromus sterilis (assembly GCA_950022295.1). Taxonomy (NCBI): domain Eukaryota; kingdom Viridiplantae; phylum Streptophyta; class Magnoliopsida; order Poales; family Poaceae; genus Bromus; species Bromus sterilis. The sequence goes on along the minus strand of OX465596.1, from coordinate 334,508,419 downwards.
AAAGAATTTTTTAGGGATACTTCTGCAACTCAAATAAAAAAACTCAGAACATACGAAAGTTCCGTAATTGTATAGAGCACGCTGTGGAAAAATTTCAGCTCAAAAAGATGAACTGGTATTTTTCTGATTTTTTCAGTCACGAGGACAGAATCTGTTTTCTGGACAGCATGTCACAACTTTCACTTCCCTTGTCATATGAGGCTATAAATGGCACAAAGCTTGAAAAGTAAAGATACAATGATGTTGCTACAGTAGTAACAATCATCAAGACCACTAAAAACAGAAGAAAAACAAAAATGAAATCATAAATTCGTTGTGGGCTGCCTCCCGAAAGCGCTTCTTTAAAGCCATTAGCTAGGCTTAAAGATTATAAAAGATGCTCTCATAAGAATAAGGACTTGAAGCAACAGAGAGCATCAAGAAGAAAATATGAAAAACATTTAAGCCTACCCACTTCCTATGCAGAGGCATCTTATAAGAAAATAAATCAAAGAAGCACAAAGTGACAAGCATAGGAAGGTGGAACAAGAGCAACTTTAAAAATTTCATCAAAAAGAGAGGTGTTTCTGTAACATGAAAGATTTTAGAACCAAGCTTTCCTCTCTCAAATTAATTTTCAGTAGTATCATGAACAACATCAAGAATATAACTATCACATAAATCATGTTGTTCATGACCTGCAAGCACACGTGTATAGTTTTCAACACGGTTTTTAGGATCATAAGATAAATGCAACCCGTCACATTGACATTTAATAAGGACAAAACTCTCCGAAATATTTGGAGATTTCAAAAGGATAATAGGAAAATCAAGTGTGGGTGCAATAGCAACAATTTCATGCTTAATATGAGGAACTATAGAAAGTTCATCTCCGTAAGCATCATCCATAGTGGCATCATGGCCATAAGCATAGAAGGCATCAACTTCATCAAAAAGGGATATTTCAAAAGAATCCATAGGATCATAACACTCATATAAGGTAAGATTCAAAGAGATACTCTAATTAGAAGGTAGACATGGATGGCTCTATTCTTCCTCCATTTGTTCGTCACTCTCCTCCTCTATTTCATCCAAAGAGTTTTCGGTTTCATCAATTTCTTCTTTTATAGAGTCCTGCAAAACATTAGTCTCTTCCTTTGGGGGAGAGATTTTCTCAAGATGATCAGTAATATAATAATTTGCATCATAATTTTCCAAAAAATAGTTAATTATAGCAAGACTCTCAGATTTGTAAGGGGCATCATTAATATTTCTAAGAAGAGAAGTAATTTCATAGGCACCCTTATAAGAAACAAATTCTTCTATTGGCTCTGCATCATAAAAATCTTAATTTCCCTTAGAATAAGAAGCTAAGGTTTCATAATCATTGTACTCACATTGGAAAGAAAGGTGTTTGTGCCTCATAAAGCAACAAGATTCATCCCTGCAGAAAGAAATATTATATATTGAGCACACGTTTCTAGCATACTCATACAACTGGTGTATTTGTTTCCATAAGTGTATCCCCTTTTGAGACAAGCGGTGTTCCTTGTACCACTTTTGTTGATCCTCGGTGAATCCTCCATGCCAATAAGATCTGGTTTCAAAGAAGTCAAACATTGATTGACAAGTAAGGAACTAGACATACTATTTTTTTGGATTTTTGATAAAGGACACAAAGACAAAAAACTGAAAGGTAAACTAACAAGACTAAAAACCAAAGATAAAAGATAGTGTGCAACTCCCCTATCTTGAAGAGTGGAGTCCCCGGCAACGGCACCAGAAATTTCTTTTGATGGTACGATTTAACGCCCCCTCGTTGGTTACCCAAAGTGGAAGGTTGAGATGTATATAGCAGAAATTTCCCTTAGCGAAGATGCTAAGGTTGAGTATCGAACCAGTAGGACTCCAACAGATACAAGAAGGTGGTAAAGTGAACAATGGCGCCGTTCACAACCGAGGTTGCTTACTTTACCTGGACCTGCACACACAACAGATAACTTTGCTCCCAACGAGTTCAGAGAGGTTGTCAATCCCTCCGGCCTTGTTGTTTACAAAGGATCAAACGCACGGGATAATAATGATAGTGATATCAACGGAAAAGTAAATAAAGAAGTAAATAAATAGTGGGTGTAAATAGTATTGGAAATATGGACCGGGGTCCTATGATGTTCACTAGTGATGTCTCTCTCCCAAAAGACGATAAAATAGCCATGCGAGGTAAACAAATTACATTTGGGCAATTGACAAGATTATGTGCGCAAACCAATGCTAACTATGCTATAAAGAAAGGAAGAGGCTCAAAAGCACGGGCGGTATGCCAAGACAAGTAGACCGAAATCCACCTGCTTCTACCTACTAATCATCCACCTTGAGATATCTATCCAGAACATCTCGCTGGTATTAAGTTGCGAATCCAACCCAAAGTATAAACTCAAAGCAACGGACAACTGCATTAAAGAACTTTGCGTAAAGTAAACAATCCTTGCACCCGCAAGTACAAGCACTGTTGTTTTCCCCCTTGTGGAAACAGCACATCCCCTAGACTCATGTTTCTGCCACTCAAGCTAGTCATCAGGGGGCATGAACCCACAATCATGCATAACGCTCCCTCTTGGAGTCACTGCCTACTACTTGGCCAAAGCAATAAACAGCAACATAGAACATGCAAGAATTACTCTAGAACATAAATATAAAAGAGGAGAATCAAATATATTACTCAAACACAATCTGAACATAGTCTCATAATCCATCGGATCCCAGCAAACTCAACATAGCAACAGCAGAAAGATTACATATGTGCCTCGATCATGTAGGGCAGCTCACGAGGTCTAATCCATGAAGAACAAAGAGGGGAGGAGAACATCACATAGCTACTGATCATAGACCCATGGTCCAAGGTGGACTACTCACGGTTCATCCAGGAAGCATGCATGGTGGTGGAGAAGCTCCCAGAGGTGGTTCCTCCCTCCGGGAGGGTGCCAGAAAGAGGTCTCGTGGTGCTCCCGATCTTGGAAGCGCGGCGGCGGCGGAACAGAGGAGAGATCACGAAAAAGGGTTCCCGTCTCGGGTTTTGCGTCACGGAGAATATATGGGCGAAGGGGGGAAGCCAGGGGGCGCCAGGGGTCCAGGCGGCCCCCTGGCGCGGCCCCACCCTAGGGCGCGCCGGGAGGGCGCCTGGGGCCCTGGTGGGTCCCCTCTTCCCCCCCCCCCCCACCCCCTCGGTGATTCCCGAAGCTTCCGAAGCGCTGATTTTTTATTGGATTTTTCCTGAATTTTTGGAGCACTTTTAATATGGGGGAAACCTGAAATAGAAAAACAGCAGAAAACAGGAACTGGCACTTGGGTGCACTGAGTTAATAAGTTAGTCCAAATATGATCAAAAGTGTATGGAAGTTCATCAATAACATAGCAATATCACACAAAAGAGGCATGGAGCAAGGAGAAATTATAGATACGTTTTGGACGTATCACTTCCCATGAGAGTCATCTCAAGAAGATCCCAACACTCCTTGTCCGTTTCACACTTCCGGACAAGATTCTCTTGCTCTTCCTTCAACCCATTTCCTAGCATGAGCAAAGCATGATTGTTGATGGAGTTGTCCTGATATTCTCTTGGGGTCATATTGTCGCGGTCGTGAGGATGGAAAACCTCCTCGATGATGCGCCACAATTCCTCCGAGGAACCCTTCAAGTGTCTTTTCATGCGATAAGCCCAAACCGGATAAGCTTCTTTGTGAAGGATGGGAGGAGGACCTGCATGCGCGAAATGAGGCTCGGGAAGAGGTAATGAGTTATAGCTGACAGGGGGAGCAACCGCGGAATGAGCACTCGATCCATTCCAATCAAGAGGAATGGAACAGTTGTCATTCCAACCATCATCACGAGATTGGCAGGTGACATCTCCTCCACCCAACTTTGGAATGTTGGGGGTGATGGTGGGGTTGCCTGCAATGGGTATCCTTGACATGAGATCATTAAGCATATTAGTAACTTGATGCATGTGAGCCTTCATGGCGGACATGCCTTCATTGTACTCATGTCGAGAGATAGATGACGAGTCATCCTTCGCGAACGTGTTCGTGAAGCCCTCGGTACTTGGAACCTTTCCCAAGGAGGGAGGATTCGAAGTATCCCCTAGTAAATCAACCTCTTCTGTTCTATCCCCTTGCAACATCCTCTTAAGGAGGTAAAGTTCTTTAATAAGAGATGAGGCTCTGATACCAAATGAAAGGATCGGAATGTCGACAAGTGGGGGGTGAATAGGCGACTAACAATTTTTAAGCTTTTCTTAACAACTTGAGGCTCAACAAGAAATGTAGGTTGTCTAGATATGCAACTAGGTGAACAACCTATATGACAACTAGAGCAACAATAAGAGAGAAAATGATAGATAAGAAATGAATGATAACTTGCACAAAGTAAAGGTAAAGGGAATACGAGAGACAAGGATATGTTTCCGAAGTTCCTTCTCTTTCAAGAAGTACGTCTCCGTTTGGAGAGGGTGCAGAGCACAATGCTCACACGAAGGCCAACGAAGGCCACCCTATTCTCCTCACGCTCTCACCAATGCAAGATGTCGTGATCCACTACGCGGTGGCCTTGAAGGCGGCGACCAAAGCTTTACAATACAAGGTTGAGGCAATCTCCACAACTTAATTGGAGGCTCCCAACGAAACCACGAAGCTTCACCACAATGGATATGGCTTCGAGGTGACCTCTTCCGTCTAGGGCACCAACGCGCCCAAGAGTAACAAGATCCACGAGGGATTAATGGGGGAATCAAATATCCTTTGGTAGAAGTGTAGATCGGGGCCTCCTCTTCCAAACCCTAGAGAATCAACAAGTTTTGATGGCTAGGGAGGGAGATCGGGCAAGAATTGATCTTGGGAAATAAATGAGGTAAGTCTCAATGGGGAAGAAGACCCCCTTTTATAGGTGGGCGTAAATGCAGCCGTTGGCAGCCCACCAACCACGGTAGTACCACTCAAAGAGCGGTACTACCATACCCGGGGCGGTACTACCGCCCCCACGGTACTGCCGAGGGTCACTACCGTGCCCACTACAGCAGAGTCCAGACGGATTCCTGTAGTGGGTGCGGTACTGGCCCACGGCACTACTGTACCGGGCACGGTACTACCGAGGCCCATTGCGACGACAAACATCACATTCGGCAACAAATTGAGCAATGTCTCTCTTCATCCTAGTCCACCAAAATCTCTGGCGTAGATCTTGGTACATTTTCGTGCTACCGGGATGAATTGAGAGGGGTGTGTCATGGGCTTCCTTGAGGATGAGTTGCCTTAGTTCCCTATTCTTAGGTACTACTAAACGATTTTCAAAGAATACCGTTCCTTTGCTATCTGTGGAGAAACATTTAGCAACTCCGCTAGCAATGTTCTCCTTGATCCGGCGAACACCTCGTGCACGCCTTTGGGCAACTATGATTTGATCCTCAAGAGTTGGTTTCGCCACCAAGGTAGAAAGATAGCCATGAGGAACAATTTCAAGATTGAGCTTGCGAATGTCCTCATGAAGAAGTGGTTGATACTGCTGCAACATGAGGTTGTTACAGTACGACTTACGACTTAGTGCATCAGCCATGACATTGGCTTTGCCTGGGGTGTAAGAAATTGTTACGTCGTAATCTTTTATCAACTCAATCCAGCGTCTTTGCCTGAGGTTAAGATCTGGCTGGGTGAAAATATATTTGAGGCTTTGGTGGTCGGAATAAATCTCACAACGATTACCAAGGAGGTAATGTCGCCAAGTTGTTAGGGCATGAACTACGGCAGCGAGTTCAAGGTCATGGGTAGGATAGTTCTCTTCATGTCGCCGCAACTGGCGTGAAGCATAAGCTACCACATGTCGATCTTGCAGAAGTATGCATCCTAACCCTTGCCGTGATGCATCACAATAGATCTCGAAATCCCTTTTGGTGTCTGGAGGTGCAAGTACGGGTGCGGATGTCAATCTTCTTTTTAGCTCTTGAAAGCTTTCCTCGCACTTTGGAGTCCATTGGAATTTCTTATCTTTCTTGAGGAGTTCAGTTAGAGGCTTTGCAACTTTAGAAAAGTTCTCGACGAAGCGACGACAATAGCTGGCTAGGCCAAGAAAACTCCTAACTTGCTTAACCGATTCAGGTGGAGTCCAGTCAAGGACGGCCTGAACTCTCTCGGGATTCACAGCAATGCCTTTTGCAGAAATCACGTGGCCTAAGTAGGTCACTTCTGGTAGCCAGAATTCACACTTGGAGAATTTAGCGTACAGGCGATGCTCTCTAAGCTTCATCAATACCAGCCTTAAGTGTTCGGCATGATCTCCTTCGTTCTTCGAGTAGATGAGAATGTCATCGAGATAAACCACAACAAATTTATCTAGGTACTCCATGAAGATCGAATTCATCAAGCGTGAGAATGTGGCGGGGGCATTGGTTAAACCAAAGGACATGACGGTGTACTCGTAAATACCATAACGAGTAGTAAAAGCCGTTTTGGGAATGTCCTCGTTTCGGATTCTGATCTGATGATAACCTAATCTCAAATCCATCTTGGAGAAGACGGAGGATCCTGCAAGTTGATCATAAAGATCATTGATCCTGGGCAGTGGGTATTTGTTCTTTATCGTGGCTAAATTTAGCGGGCGATAATCTACGCACATCCTTTCTGTTCCATCTTTCTTCTTTACGAACAGAACGGGGCAACCCCATGGCGATGAGCTAGGGCGGATGAAGCCTTTTGCCAACGAAGCATCAAGTTGGGTTTTTAGCTCAGCTAACTCATGTGGGGCCATTTTATAAGGGCGTTTGGAAATTGGTACGGTTCCTGGAACAAGATCCACTATAAATTCTACACATCTGTCGGGTGGCATGCCCGGCAGCTCTTCAGGAAAGACATCCGGGAAGTCACGAACCACCGGAATATCTTCAAGTTCGGGAAGGGGGAGTACATTCAAAGAATGCACTTGGGTTCTTGTTCTGGGTGAGGTATAGTTGATGGTTTTGCCCGAAGGGTGGGTGAGCTTCACGGATTTGCCTTTGCAATCCAGATAGGCATTTTGTCTTGATAGCCAATCCATGCCAAGGATGACATCAATGTCTGAAGACTTGAGGGCTATGAGTGAAGCAAGGAATACTAAACCCTCAATTGCAATTTGATTACCATGGCTCACTCTATTAGTTTGCCATCTTGACCCTAGAGTTTGAATAACCATCGGGGTGGACAATTCAACAAAGGATAACTCATGACGAAGTGCATAACTTTCCGACATGAATGAATGAGATGCTCCTGGGTCGAAAAGAACGGAAGTAGGAACAAAATTGACTGGGAGCGTACCAAGAATGACGTCAGTGGTGTCGTCAGTCTCTTCAGCGGCAACCTGGTTCAGACGTCCACGAGTGGCGGGAGGAGCGGGTTTGGCGGTGTAGACCTTCTGGGGTGGCTTGCCACGACCATTGTTGTTGTTGTTGCTGCCTCCGGCACGTGGTGGAGCATTTTGGTTCTGGACCTGGTTCTGGGGGCACTCGCGAGAGTAGTGGCCTGCCTGACCACACTTGTAACAAGCTCCGAAAATAGTGCGGGGATCTGGGTGGTTTGGTGGAGCTGGGTGGAACTGGGTGGGTGGACGAGGCGCCACATAGGATGGCCTCGGTGGGTTGTTCTGGCGGAACATGCTGTTTGGGATCCAGATCTTGCGTTTCTGGGAACCAGAGCTGGATGAACCTTCATCTCTGGGGTGTTTGCGAAAGTCGTTGGGGGTGTTCATGTCCTCGGCCTTGATGGCCTATTTGACAAGGACCTGGAATGTGGCAAAGTCATGAAGGTTGAGCTCGCGACGGAGTCCGGAGTTGAGGCCACGACGGAACCTCTCTTGTTTCTTGGAGTCGGTGGAGACTTCTTCAGTTGCATAACGAGCAAGTCGGTTGAACTCACGACTAAACTCGTCCACGGTTCTTCTGCCTTGAGTGAGGTTACAGAACTCCTCACGTTTGCGGTCCATAAGACCCTTGGGGATGTGGTGCTCGCGGAAGGACGTACAGAATTCCTCCCAAGATGCTGGTGGTCCAACGGGACGCATATTCAGAAAATTCTCCCACCAAGAGCTTGCTGCACCTTCAAGGTGATAGGTGGCATAATTGACCTTGTCGCCATCTTCAACATGGCCTGCTTGGAGCTTCCTCTCGATGCTGCGGAGCCAGTCATCGCCGTCAAGGGGCTCGGTGGAGTAACTGAAAATCGGGGGATGAAGCCGGATGAAGTCGTTCAGAGACACCAGCTCATTGCGCTGTTGAGTGGTGTTGCGTGCAATGACTTCCAGCAGGTGGTGAGAGTCACGGCGGTTCCTCTCGACCTCCATCAGAACTTGGGCCATCGTGGGTGGGGGTGAAGGTTGCCTTCCTCCTGGTCGTTCCCACGACCTTGGTTACGACCAATCTGGCCACGTGTACCTTGAGACATCCTGAAGGTGAAAAATCCAAAGTCAAACAGAGTTGATTTCAAGAGTCTAATCAAGGTATTGAAGTACTGGAAGGATTACAGACTAAAGGAAGTAATCATCTTGACAACATGGTGATAAAAGCATACAAGCCATATATTCACAAGCTGTCATACAAACCATACATCGTTTTAGTACAAGCACTAAGCTAATACAAACGTGATGAAGATGATACATCCTTCAGAGGCACTCTGACTTCCTATACATTATTTATCTAAGCCTCTGGAACTTAGACACCTTGCTTACAATATACTAGGATACTACTACATCCTCACTAAGTAAGACCACAGGCGGTCTCACTCATCTCCATCTCCATAGTAGTCCTCATAAAAGTTACCCGCGTATCCCGGTAGCTGGAGGTGACCATCGGAAAACACGGAGGCTTGTGGACCCTGATATCCATTTGGGCAAGGATGGGGCCTAGGTCCAGTGTAGGGTGGAAGCAAAGGACCACGGGGTGGAAAAATTCCTCCAATCTCGGGCCAAGCAACTCGAGAAGGCATCTGAGTCCGCACTGGATAGATCGCATCGTACTCCACTGATCCCACGCTCACAAAGGGTGCCAAGAGCGTCAGTGCTCGATACAGACGAACACGAGTAGCGTGGAGCTCAAAACGGAGAGCGCGTGCATCACGATCTCTGTCACTAGCAAACCTAGCAGTCACCTGGAGTGCTGGATCCTCTGCAGAGTGATCTGAGTAGAGTCCGGTGTAATATCCCTCTTCTCCTGGAAGTGCAGCAGGGATATAGTGGAAAGAAGTCTCTCTCAGCATGGTGTGCTCCTCTCTCAGCAGTGTAATACATGAATATGCAGCATCCTGCACAGCCATGTTCTCGGTAACGCCGATGCCATGTCCAAAGTGGATAGGCTGGGTGACTCCAACGTGGTGTGGGTAGATCCGGACAATGCAATGGAACTGCGTCTGGTTGAAGTCGTGGAACTGCTCCTCGATGGTATACTCAGGGTACCATCGATATCCCACATAGGACATCATCTCGATCAACGTGGCGGGATGGCCACGCACACCGAGGCACCTGGTCAAACGAACAATCTGCCGAGGGGGAAGATCTGCCATCTGAAACAGAAAGGAGTTTGCAAATGCATCAGATTATGAGATAAACCTGGAATGACTCGGACAGCATAACGGCTGTAATTGTAAGAAATGACAATTTCTTTCAATCATGAAAACAGCACTTACATAATACGATGTAAGAAATCAGCATTATAACAATGCTAGGAAAACCTGACACCACTTTCCTACGGCTATAGGGAAGCAACCAACGAGATGTGCTAAACAGACAGAGGAGAGCCTAGTCCTATCTTCCCGTAGAACAAGATGAGGGTGACTCAGAACTCAGAACGAAGGGGGTAAGGAGAAAAAAGAAGCCTTACGTTGTTCCCTTACATACCCAGAGTAACTATATAACTATAGCAAGCTAGACTCAACTTCGGCCAAGGCTACTAGTCCTACAGTCAGTCCTGCTCTGATACCAAGTCTGTCGGGACCCGGGGTTAGCGTATGCAAGTACAGTTAAGACATAATCATATGGAGAGCCGAGAACTTCACCCACTTGTCTAAGCAGACAAGGCCAAGCACTGAACATTCTCGGAAAGCATCGTACGTGAGGGGCATCCCATCCAGGCCGGATGATCAACTGTGATGGGTCCTCATCGTCCGCACACAAGTCTAATGATATGGGTGGTGAACTCCCATATTCAAAGAAAAGTCGCCTCAACCATACTATTGACTATCTCAAAACTCTTACATAGACTTACTCCAGCCCGATCACTTAGTCGGGGTCTAGGGCGGGCTCGACCATACCACAAAGTGTGCACGAGACGGAGTCTCGAGCAATCGCATCGCGATGCCCCAAGCTGCGCACATCTAAGGGCCACTTGGTGTATGAAAGACCGCCAGCCAGAACACAACTAAGGTCTCGAAAACCCATACAAAGACATGCATGTTATAAACATACACGCAGCACACATGCCTTGTATGAACAGTAGGTACCATTGCAATTCTCTACAAAGTGTACATTTTATTTATAACTCTTATAGAGTACACACAGAGATCACATACATGTGATCCAACATTACAACATAAAGCGGAAGCAAATTATGTCTGAGTACAGACAAGTTTAACAAATTGGCTTCAGAAGCCTTATTCAAACATAAAGCCCTCCACGAGGGAACCAGTCTGCTGACTGGGACTAGACTAGCTTAACTTCAGTCGTCCAGCTCGATGAAGAAGCCACCTTCGGGGTCAGTGGCGTCATCTAAAACATAGATTAAGCAGACGTGAGTACAAAGGCGTACTCAGCAAGACTTACATAGGAGCTATACTACTCATGCACATGTATCAAGGTAAAGGGAGGTGGGGTTTACTTGCAGAAATGCCAGCTTTGACTTGGCTAATCCTGAACTACGAGTACCAGACTTTGAGGTAAGAAGCGTACACGAGTCCACTACTTTCTCCAACCAATACACCACTATGGTGCCTTCCTCGACTTCCCCACGAGAAAGCACGCCATAGCACTCACACTTATCTTGGTGCGTTTTAGAAGTATCCGGTTCAAGTTATCTAATAATCAAGCTAAGCTTTCCAAGTAGTCCATAACCGCGGACGCGGCTATTCGAATAGTTTTGTTAACCTTGCAAGGGTGTACCGCTACACACACATGACCATCATTTACCGCCTTTGATCTCGACACCATTCAAGGGGTGCCAGCGAGGATGCTCACCACAACTGTTACCTCATAGCCTATCTAGTCCAAGAAAGCCACCTACTTGGGTTGGTTACCACAATCGTGAACCCGGCCGGTTTACCGAAGTGGACCCAAGCGATGTGTGCGTGGTGCATAAGCCGGTCTCGGGTGAGCCGTTCTCTCACTTAGCATCCAGGCCACAAGCCTACTAGAACTCCGAACTACTGCGCATCTGGACATCGAAAGGGATGAGTTAATAGGTTGAGAGGGGTCAGTGAGCCCAATGTGTGGTTGTACTCTTCATCTTGGATCACCACACAAGAACTCGGACTTAGGGCAGTGTTCAACGAGACAACCCACCGTGTACTCCTACACAGCCTCTCATCGTTCACCTTGTATTAGGGTCGATTCACCAACACTTTTCTACCATCATCAACATGATCATTCCCATCCCGACTCACATCACAGTAACAACATGGTATCATACTAAGCATGCAATAAGCGGTAACATTTGCAGGGGCCACATGATATCAAACAACTCCTACAGTTGCTAGGATTGTGGTTTGCTTACTACTGTGACAAAATGATAGGTCATGCAAAGGAATGGGTTCATCTATGCGGTAGAAACGAAGCATGGTGATCATCCTAAACAATGCATAAGCGAGACATGAGAGGGAAGTGGGATTTTATCGACATGATCAATGGGGTTTTGCTTGCCTTGCTGACGAGGTTCGGGTTCTGGATCTTCAGCGAAGGGGGTGACCTCTTGCTCCGGTTCCACCTCTACTCGGCAAACAAAGCACGAAGTAGCAATCAATATGAATGCAATGCTCAAGCACATGATGGAATGTTAAAGCTTGAAGTATAATTTTGATGTGTGAGGCAATTCCATTTAAGTGGAATATATTGCATTTAAAATGCAAATTCAAACTCCACATTTGAATTCAACATTAACCAAGTTATATGTGATATAGTTTGATCATTTTAAATTATCTTCAAATGTGTATGATATGCCTCTGATGTGTAAGTGAAATGTAGCATGTTGCCATGGTTCAAGTTGCCAAAATATTTGAATTGAATTTGATTTAATTTCATTTAAATCAAATAGCAAATGCTACTGATAACATTTTAAATTCAACTCAAACAGAGTTGGAAGTTGCATATTTGGAAAGATAATTTTCTCCTGATCATTTTTCATATATTATTTGTCCAATTTGGAGTTAATATGAATTTTCTATGAATTTCCAAAGTTTGGGGTATTTTCTGGATTTTCTGGAATTCTTTTAATCCTTTTGATTTTCTGGAAATTCATAAATTCGATTTATTGCGCAAGTGCTGACGTCAGGGGGGGCTGACAAGGGGGTCCCACCTGTCATTGACTGGGTTAACTTAACCCGTGGGTTAAATTAATCCAGTGGCTTAATTAAGCCACTGGGCCCACTGGTCAGTGACCCAGGGGTCACTAATTAGGTGATTAACCGGGGGGTTAAGGGCTGACTCGCCGGCGGCTTGACGCCGGCGACTGGACCACGGCGGCGCTGCACGGGGAGGACGATTCCGGCCACGAGAGGGGAAACGGAGGGCACCAACTTGCTCCTGGAGGTCTCCCGCGTCTTCTGGAGGCATCGGGGGTTCGCGGGGTGCTCGGAATCGACGACGGCGACGACTCCGGCGGCAACAGAACCACGGCGAAGTCGTATACGACGCTACCATGCACGGATCGGGCTGAATTCACTCGCGTTCGAAAGCTATCATGCTCAGGAGCCAAACGCACGCCCTGGCTGAGTCGAAGGGGCACAGGGGCGAGCTCGAGCTCATCCATGGCGGCGAAGTGCCTCGGCATCCATGGCGGATCCGGCTAGAGCGAGTAAAGGAGGGGGAAAGGTGAGGGTTTTCGTTCGCAAGCTCACCCTGAAACTGTCTGGAGTGGTGGCTTGCTCGGGGAGGCGCTGGAGTTGCCGGAATTCGAACTCGATCCACGGCGGCCGGCGATGAAGACGATGAAGCTAGCGAGCTCGGGGAGGCGTCCGGCTCCGATTCCTTCTGCAGTTCGATGAAGACGACGACGGCGAAGCGATTGGACACCTTGGCTTGACTCCTTGACGTCGATGGCCACGAGTTCTTGCGACGGCGAGCGGCGGCGCTCTCGGGTGGAGGAAGAAATCGGCGAAGGAGGAGGAAGGAGTCGCGCTGGAGGGGAGGAATGGATCAGGACTGGAGAGAGGCATCTCCAGGCGCGAGAAGGGGCCACGGGGAGGCCTGGAAGCTCTCGGCGGCGACGTGGCGTCCACGGCTGGCTCGGTGGCATTCCACCGAGCAGCTTGGAGGCGCGGGGTGGGGAAGAAGACTCCCCTGCCCCTGGTGGGCCGGCTGGGCTGGGTGGGCCGTCTTCGCCTAGGCGCCAGGTAAGTCTTTTTCCTATTCTTTTTAATCTTTCCTTTCTGTTTTTCTGTAATTTGTTCTGTTTAGCTAAAATAAATAGCTAAACATTTTATTAAATGCTGAAAACTTTTATGTGGCCTCATAATAATATAAACTAGCCACTCATAAGCTTTCAACATTTTTAAAATTCAAATGATTTGAATTTTAAATCAAATAGGGGGATTTCTTTAATTCCAAGGTACTGTTTGAATATTTGAAAAATCTATGAGCATGGGATGGGTCCCACATCACTTGATATGTGATCACACTCATTTATAAGACTTTTCAAAACTCTAACATGAATTTTTGGAAAAGATTTTTATCTGGCCTTTTGAATTAATTCATCTGGGTGGTGTTCCTTCTCCCATTTTGATTTTCAATTTGATTTCCAAGATTTCTTTTTGAAATTTTGACATGATGCAAAGGCACTAGCTAACTCTAGCACATACCTAACAGAGGGATCTGATAGATCTGATGGATTATGAGACTATGTTCAGATTGTGATGAGTAATATATTTGGTTCTTCTCTTTTATATTTGTGTTCTTGAGTAATTCTTGCATGTTCTCCATTATTGTTTATTGCTTTGGCCAAGTAGTAGCTAGTCACTCCAAGAGGGAGCATTATGCATGATTGTGGGTTCATGCCCCATGATGACTAGCTCGAGTGACAAAAACATGAGTCTAGAGGATGTGTTGTTGCCACGAGTGGGAAAACAACGGTGCTTGTAACCGAGGTTGCCAGGATTGTTTACTTTACGCAAAGTTCTTTTAATACAGTTGTCTGTTGCTTTGGGTTTACACTTTGGGTGGCGCTCGCAACTTAATACCAGAGAGATGTTCTGGATAGATATCTCAAGGTGGATGATTAGTAGTAGATGCAGATGGATTTCGGTCTACTTATCTTGGCGTACTACCCATGCTTTTGAGCCTTTTTTGTAGCATAGTTAGCATAGGTTTGCGCCCGTAATCCTGTCAATTTCCCAGATGTAATTTGTTTACCTCACATAGCTATTTACCGTCTTTTGGGAGAGAGACATCACTAGTGAACATCATGGGACCCCGGTCCATATTTCCATCACTGTTTACACCCTCAATTTACTTCTTGCTTTTACTTTCTAGTTGCAATTATCACTACTATTATCTGTTGCGTTTGATTCTTTGTAAACGTCAAGGCCGGAGAGATTGACAACCTCTCTGTATTCGTTGGGTGCAAAGTTATTTTATTTGTGTGCAGGTCCAGGTAAAGTAAGCAACCTGAGGTTGTGAACGGCGGCATTGTTCACTTTACCACCTACTTGTCGACCTTGGAGTCCTACTGGAGACACTCAACCTTGGTATCTTTGCCAAGGGAAATCTTGCCGCTACGCAACATCTCAACCTTCCACTTGGGGTAACCAACGAGGGGCGAGTACCACTTCCTCGCTAGCATCACATGTGGCAACGAACGACTATTCAACTAGCTAAACACCCATGCGTTGTCGCAAGGCCAAACGAACATGCAATTCACGGGCACATGCATACAACTAAAACCAGTTAAACTTTTTGTAAATTCAAACAACTAAACTATTTTATGTTTTTATGAAGTTGGGATGAGTGTTTTCATGTTCTTTGTGCATTGAACTGTTTTATTTATATTTTGTCTTTACCCCGTGAATTACATCCATACAACTTTTTTTTGAAACTGTCACCGGGGGGGGAGACTCCCCACCTGAATAAATTTCATTTTTTGGTTTTTTGTTACTTTACAAGAGATCATGAGAGGCGGGAAGAGAAGAAGTCACGCCACAATCCGGCGTGATGTTTGGCCTCACCCTTTTGCAGGCGATGAGACCATAGAGTTAGGTCATCTATGACCGCCTTAATTAAATCATTTGGACTCATTTTTAAGTCCCTAAATGTTTTTGCGTTTCTAGCATCCCAAATTTTCCACAGAAGGAGTAGTAGAATGAACGGCCAAATAGATGTCGGCAGTCCAACTGAAGGAGGCAGCACCCATATGGCTGCCAAGGGGGCGTGTAGCGGGGCGACGCCGAGAGCTTCCCAAATCGCCTGTGAGGCCGGGCAGGTGAAGAAGAGATGGTCGCGGTCTTCCGAAGCGGCGAAGCATCGAGGGCATGCAGAGGAAGCAATGATGGTCTTGCGATGAAGGTTGGCCCGTGTGTTGAGCCGGTCCAGGTAGAAGAACCACCCAAAAACTCGCACCCTACTGCGGACCCGGCTGTCCCAGATGTGTGCGAGGTTGGGGTCCATAAGCTGGGAGGCAAGGGCGTCGTATGCCCACTTAGTGGAGAAGGGAGCCCCATTGAGCAGTGATCTTATGTCGGGAGCCTGAGAGAGAGCCACATCCTGCAACAATAATCTTAAATAGACCAATTCACGTGAGGCAGTTAAGGCCGGCTACGCAAGCCCAGATCAATTCCATCCATCATAATAGTGGCCACCCTAGCATTTTGCTTGGTGTGGTGGGTGAACAAGGCCGAGAAAGCCAAGCATAGAGGCTCAGAAAGAAGCCACCTATCTAACCAGAAGAAGGTAGCAGTACCATCTCCAATGACTACTTGGGATATCTCTCGAAGCGAATGCAAGTGTTTGAATATTGCTTTGCCAAGGAACGATGCATTTTTACCTAGGCATATATGAAGTGGTGAGTGATTTAGGATCCACTCTTTCCAATGCAGCATGGGAGAGTGCATGAATTTGAAAGAAAAATTCAACATAAGGCAAAAAAATTGTGCTTTAAAATTTTTAACACCAAGACCACTCGCTTGCTTTGGCATACAAACCCTATCCCACGCAACCAGGCACTTGGCCCCTGAGAAGGCATCATCGTTAGACAAGAAAAAAATACGGCATCGTTTATCAATTTCATCGAGGACACTTTTTGGTAGTGTAAATCATAGCATGAAGTAGGTTGGGAGATGGTGCGGCCGCGAGGAAACCTGTTTGATCCGGGTGTACTAGAAGGGGGATGATTGGTTTAAGACGATTTGTAAGGAGTTTTGCCAGGGCTTTCGCAGGGCAGTTTTGGAGCGAGATAGGGCGGAAAGCATCCGAAGATGGTGGGGCAGCCCCCTTGGGCAGAAGCACAATAAGGGATCTGTTAAGGCAGGAGATATCCGCAGACAGGGAGTGGAAGCTATGGAACAGGTCAACGGTTTTATTCTTTATAATTGGCCAAAAATTTCGGTAAAAAGCTGGGCCAAAACCGTCGGGCCCCGGGCTGGCGAGCATATTCATACCGACAAAAGCATCACAAATTTCCTGGTGAGTGAACTCAGAGTCTAGGTGAGATAGTTCGGGGGTTTGAAGAGGGTAGAGATCCTGAAGGTTGAAATTCCAAGTGGGAATGAAAGGCTGACCTAAAAGAGATTCGAGAAAATCGGTGAGGATTATTGATTTGGATTCATGGGAGGTAAATTCCTAGACGTTTTGGATGATGACGTTTATTTTGTTGTGCCTGCGTCTGTGTGAGGCCGAGGCGTGGAAAATTGTGTCTTTTCATCACCATCAATCTCTTTGGTAATTTTTGATCGGAGACGCCAGTATATATTTTTTTCTCGAGTTAGACGTTGTAAGACAGTAATGACCACTTTGCGAAGGGCAAGTTCCCTTGCAGTGAGAAAGAGATTTTCTTCTATTGCGTCAAGGATATCTATAACAATCTTGCAGTTTTTTCCCTAGCAGCGATAGAAGAAAATTGTTTCCTCCAAGTTTTTAAGGTGAAACGACATTTTTTTAGGGCTCGGACAATGGTCAAAGGTGGCGATGAGAGTGGTTGTACATTGTTCCATGTGTTTTGGATGATGGGCCTACATGTGGGGTTTTGAGCCCAGCCAACTTCGAAACGGAAAAGCGCGGGTCGTGGGACAGTGGTGCTAACAGAGATGAGAAGTGGGACATGGTCATAGATGTAACGGGTTAAACTGGAGATCGACGTGTCCGAAAAAAGATTATTCCAGGCAGAATTAATGAAGACTCGGTCTAATTGTTCAAGCGTCGGTCTTTCTCTATTATTTGTCCATGTGTAAGCACGGTCAAGTAGGGGTAGTTCAATAAGGGCTAGTGCATTGATTGTTTGATTAAAAAGGTCTGCCTCAAGTTGCCTTAAGTTTCATGTATTTTTGTCGTGGGAATTTCTGAGGAGATTGAAATCTCCTAAGATGAGCCAAGGTTCATTATTTGTTGGGGCAAGAGAGGATAGTTCAGAGAGGAAAGATCTCTTAAGGGAATGGTTTGTTGGTGCATATACGTTCGTGATATGGATTGAAACGGGAGATGCCAGCGTGGTGGAGGTGGTTGTTTGTGTGAAAGCAGTGTGTGATGATCCTAGCAGGTTAAAACGAGATATGGATAAGGCGGCAAGCATGCCACCAGAGGACCCTACCGCATCTTTGTGGTTTGTTTGGTCCAAGTGTTTAGGGAGGAAGGACGACAGTTTTGCCCTGTCAGGGCAAATTAGTTTGGTTTCCTGTAGAAAAACAGCGTGCGGTTTGATGGCGATTAACTCAGCAAGGATGTCAGTGCATTTGTTAGGCTGGCCAAGACCTCTTACGTTCCAGGAGCACAGTGTAAATTTGGACCCTTGAGTTGTGCTAGTCATTTAAAACACAGGGAAACACCATATAAAGGGAAAGTGCCACAGCCGGGCTTTGATAGTAAAAAGGGATGGAGCAATTACAATACGGTAGCTGGTTCTTCCCTAAGGGAGTGCTAGTCCAAAAAATGCACACACGGTATGCATGCCACCCAAGAGTTGGAAAAAGGCGTAGACAGGGGTTGCTAGCAGGCAGAGATAGAGCAGAAAAATAAACCGAGGTTTCATGGATCTTGATGGAGGGCCGGCCGTTGGTGTGTGAGGCACTTATCATGGCTGCGGTGATGGCACCGAGGAGATGGCCTGCAAGTCATCCTGGGCGGTGCCGCACTGAGCAGCGATACGAACCAGGGGAGCTGCGTTAGTGATCGGTGGAGCGTCCGAGCTTGTGAGGCCTGCATCAGTAATGGCGGCGGCGAGTCCGGTTGAGGCAGCGGAGAGATCGAACTTGCGAGCCTTAGCCCGCACCGCCTTGGTCGTCATGTCGACGAACGCAGGCAGGGGCGGAGACAGGGGGACGAGCAGGGGCCTGTCCCCCCCTAACGATCGAGTAAACACGCACTGAGTATTTATTAACTAACGATAGTCTTGTTAAATCACGTGTGCTGGCCCCCCTATCTCCCCATAACGCAAAACAGAAAAAAGAAAAGAAAGGCCCATGAGGAAGCCCACTGACGGCTAGATGATTTCCTCGATAGCTAGCTCTCCGTAATTAACCGCATGGGTGTGACTAACCTAAGTTTCGTAGACCTAGAATCAAGTGCGGCAGCTCTTCCTGATCAATCTATGATTGGGACATTGTTCTGCTGCAGCCGCCCTTCGCCCCTGCGTGCCTTCTGGCTTCTGCTCTCATACTCAAACAGAGTTAAATCATACACCGTGCCGCGACAACCAATATGTCGATCTGTGTAGCTCCAGCAAACACACTACGCATCTAGCCAAGGTTAGAACTACCTATTTCTGTCTTGTAGTACAGTACTATTTTTTTTCTCAATTTTGATCTTTTTTTTTTGCAGATATTCTCAATTTTGATCTTGTACATGTTAGAAAAAGTAATCAGATCTTAATTCTGTTGGTTGTATTCACATCATGAAGCGAAATACTATGATAGTTTTCTGATTGGAAAATACTATGATACTACCTCTGATCCTAAAAAAATGTCGCAAGTTACACTATAAACTATAACTATCTTAGTTATTATTCTAAGACACTTTTTTAGGATCGAAGGGAGTAGTTATCTTTCCTAAATTTCTTTCAATAGCTTAGCTTGGCCCCCCCTATACTCGAATCCTGGCTCCGCCCCTGAACGCAAGTCCCTCCTTGCCGGCAAGACGACTGCTGCGTCGGAGGGTGGTAGCGGACTTGGCGGCGCGTTTGTCTTGCTCCCGACGGCGAAGTATGTCTACCTCGTGGACGCCCTCATTGGCATCGACAGGCAGGGCTGGGGAGGCAGCCGGAGTGTGTAAGTTTAAGGGAGAGGAAGGTGCATCAAGATGTAAAGCATGAGGAAGGGCTAGCGTGGCTGTAGACCTACCCGGGGAGGCGGGCACTGTGTCGTCATCTTCCTCATCCGGCAGGGCAAGTGGTGCGAAGGAGTTGTGCAGGGGGAAATCGTCGAGGATGTCAAAGTGGTCGTCCGTGTCGCAGTCGGACAGGATGTTGAGGACGTCAGCGCCGGAGCCGGCATCGCTGCTGATGGAGATAGCATCGTCCAGGGGTCCCGAGGGGGGCGAGGGTCGAAGGCGCGCGTGAAGGCGTCGGCAGTGGCATGAAGTCGCGCTGATGGAGGATCCATACAACTTAATTCTTGGTTTTGTGTTCCAAAAGGATAATAGTGCCCTCCAGCAAGAACATGTTCTGGGTCATCAAAAAAGGTACACAAATCGAGGTTATTCACAAAATAATGCAATAACATTTCCAATGTTTGCACCGGCTTTTGCATATTAATTTACTATGCAGAGGGATGAGTTTTATCCTTGAGTTTACATTGCATCAAACTACAGTTATCTTAGACTCACTGTGTGATAGAACAAGTTACCATGAGAAGAATTATGTTCTAGATAAGATTAGCCATATATATTCCAAAACCTGTTTAACCATTATTGATTGTTCCACTATATATATATTTGTGATAGACACCTGTTGTCACGAGTGGTATAGCTACAACCTACTGGCATTTAGAACTTCGTAGTAGTAGTTCAAAGTTAAAATTACCTGCCCTTATTGTTAATTTTTTGTTTACCTTATGGAAGCAAACCTATATTTCTGTTTGCACTCCCAGAATTCTTATGTATATTTTATGGTACAATTTTACAGGCAAAGATGAATTCGAAAGATCTCAGCTTTGTGGGATATACATACAAAAACTTTGATGTTGTGAAAGGATTAAAACATGCAGATTTGTGTCTTTGACATAATTTAATATTTTTTGAAATATGATTTGGATATTCAATTATGTTCTGTTGTAAAAGCTTTCTTCGGGCAAATGATAATTACTGTTTTCGTTGTTCCATGGTAACAGACATGCATTCAACATTCAGCTAGAGAGTACACAACGAGAGCATTCAACATGCTAATATTGATCTTCGGTCATTAAAAAAATGTTGGTTCAAATTCATGGTTTGAGATAATTGTTGGCACCACGGAATAATACAGAGCTGTAGGTTGAGCTTCGTGGATAGTTGTTCGTACCAAAGGCGGACCCTACCTTCTAGAAGAAGTCATTTGCCAAATGCGTTGAATTAATGTATCTTTCTTGCTGCACACTCCTTTGATTTACTTCATTTGAAGTGTTAAGCTTAATGTCTTGTTTTCTATGCTTGATACAATCAGTCCATGACATAGAAAATAATTAAAGAGCATGGGCGGGGTAGAAGGAAGAGTTGAGGCACAAGCAAAGATAAATGAAGGAAGAAGGAAACACGATGCATGAATGAAGAGGCGAATGGAAGGAAGATGCTCCAATCTATTTTATTGTATTTTTTATGTTTCGTACGCATGTATATCTAACTATCTATATGTCTAAATTTATTTGGCATTACGCATTTTTTAATCAAAAGCATGGGGATACACAAATTTGATTAACTTGTAGCCCAAGGAGGTCGACACTGATCAGGGGGGAGGAGGGCGAGAAGGTGAGGAGGCTATGGAGTGGAGCCTGATGGGGAAGGGAATTGTAACACCCTCAGTTGTCTGTAACAGTAATCATCATCACTGTTGATTAATCACTGTTGCTCCCCTGTCATTACTCAAACTTTGTGTTGAGCTTAATCAAAACCTTGATGTAGGTGATCAACAACCCATGCCCCATGTGCATGATCACTTGAAGTCAAACCCAAAGTCAAAATCCTATTCAAATGAGGTTGGGAAATTGTGGCAAACTAAACCTTGCTCAAAAATCATGGAACCATTTTTGTAAATTGTCTAAAATCATTATAATCATGTTGGACCAACTTTGGTAATTTTTGAAGTTATGGAAAATCCCAAACAATTATAACAGTAGCTTGTAAAGTCCTTTTTAATCCTAAAATATTTAAAAGGAATATCCACTGAGTTTTAAAATGCACCAAACCTTTTTTGCCACCTACATGTGACATACACCTAATTTACAAACCACCAACACATTTAAATAAAATGCAGAAGCATTTATTTTAATTGCAGTAGTAAACAAAGGAAATAACAGAAATAAAAAAATGAAAACCCCCTAAATCCCGCCTGGGGCGATGGCCCAGCTCGGCCCACCCGGCCGGCCTTCTCCTACCTCCCACCAACCCCCACCTGCTCCCTGTGCGTGTCAATGGCGCCGTGGCCAGGGAGCTGCCGAGCCCCCCCCCCTCCTCCTCCTGTGCTCGCGTGGAGGATAAGGATGGCCCAACCACCCCTGCAGTGCCCCCTCCTCCATTCTCCCCCCCCCCCCCGCTCGCGCCTTCCCCCGCATCTCTCCTCTGCCCGCACGCTGGCAGCACGGCCCCGGCGCCGGCGAGGCCTTGGGCCACCATTCTTCGCTCCGAGACGCCGGGGAGGTCCACCTTCGTCGACTCCTTCGATCCTGAGGACCAGCTCGAGCCGTGGTGCTGCACGTTGCGTGAATCGGGCTCGGATTCCATCGACAGCCACCGGCGTACACCCGCGATTCCGACGCCACCGCAGCTCCTCGTCACTCGTCGGGCCTCCGTGTGCCTACTAGGTGAGCTTCAGCTCCGTTCCCCTCCCTTCTCTAGCTCGGGTACGAGCTCTAGCTCACCGCCTCCATCATCAGTAGTCCCGCCGCCGGCCCTCATCGTAGATGTCGCCATGGTCCAGTACAGCCCCACGCAAATGGCAAAAATGGATTCAGCTCGTCGCCTGGAACGCGTAGGAACAAACCGCATACGATTTGGTGTACTGTGGAGTGAGCAAGGTCCTCGCCGGCTTCACTGTAGCCGCCGCCGGCGAGCACAGCCTGGGCTGGCTCACTGACTGGTGGGACCCGCCCGTGTGATTAGCACTAATGAAGGAGATAACCCCCTGTTAACCCTTGCTAATTAAAACTATTAAGTTAAGCCCTGGACATATGACAGGTGGGCCCCTGGCCTATTTAAATAAATAAAATTGTTAGTTAACTCTCTGTGTATGACAACTGGGCCCCACTGGGTTTTTATTTAATAAATTGGTTTTATAAAAGGTTGAGTCTATGACCAGTGGGCCCAGAGGCTTTTCTAATTTATTAAAATGTTTTATAAATAAACAGAGGCTGACATGTGGGTCCCACATGTCAGGCACTGTTTTGGATAATGTTGATATAATAATAATAAAAAGAAATTCAGAAAATCATTTAAATTGATTTAAACTTTGAAATTCAATAACTTTTAAACCGTAACTCAGATTCAAAAACTTTATACATGAAAATTGATCAGAAAAATATAACGAATACGAATACGCTATCCGTACGTCTATCACACCCCTCTAACACAACGAACATCGTACCGTCCCCCTTCGGACCGTCTGTCCGATAAACTGTCAGGTACTGTTAGAGTGCCCGGATGAATTTATTCCGAACATGAATGTTTCTCAGAATAGATCAACTAGCACGGATACACCCCCCTTATGTCTGTCCGGTACCCACGACACCTCCGGCTTGATCCTCCCCCCCCCCCTCAGGACACCCTGTCCGGTAATCACCCGGAGCCGGTAGTTCATCCCCAGATGAATTTCCGTTCCGAGCAACGTGCATTGCACTGCGTTAGAACACCGTTAACATTTCATCTGTCATGTCATGCATCTGTTTGTATATGCTTGCTGTGTATTTACTGTTTCTTCCCCCCCTTAATCTCCGGTAGACCCCGCTGCTGCCGTCGACTACACCGCTGCTGGGTACGACTACTTCGTCGACGACCCTACCCCTACCGTCGAGCTTCCAGGCAAGTAGAGCCATTCTCTTTCCCAGATATCGCCTTTCTTTCCGTACTTTCTTGCACTAGGCATTGTTACTGTTGCTGCTACATTGCTTACCTATTCAATTGCATAACCTGTCATTGTCGCCCTTGATGTGCCTTCCTTTATCCTATGCTGCCTATTATTATTATGCATTATTCAGCAGTGAGCCCTGCGCATTGTTAGCTAGGATTAGATAGAGGGCAGTGATCACTCCGGGGAGTGAACGCGGATACAAATATTATAACTGCACAGGTACGGTACAATTCAGACACCGCCTCAGGCCCCCTAGCTCGGCTCTGCCGAGCCACCATCAAGTGTGAGCTATCAAGGAGTAATCCTTGTACTCCACTCGTTCCTGACTCGGTATAGCCGCTCTAGGTACCTGAGTAACGGTTGTCCTTCAGGTAAGAAGTCGGGCGACCCAACGGTGCCCGCGAGAGGTATTGCGACGGGACGACAGGGAGGGTACGACCAGTGTACCGGTGTGCTTGGCCCCTGATCGTTGACCGCGAGAGTTACCAAACTACGAAAGTCAAGCTCCTCCAGGAGCACACGCGAGACAAGATAAGGAGACGGTTCACCTTGTTGGTAACCGCAGTGACTTGGTGGGACGACAGGGCAGGCACCGATGTACTGGTGGTCCTGGCTGATGTCGTTGTCCGCGGGTCAGTTAAGTCGAGGCAATGATAACGGTTGCCACGCAGGTTAATTAAAATGCTAAATGGTTCAGTGAATGTCTTGAGTTGGCTATATGCCATGTACGCACTACCTACCCGTTGGAATTACGAGTTATGGGCTCCTCTGCTTCATAGTGTCGTCCGAGGACTCTTCAGACGTCAGCAGTACCGCGGCCTGCGCCGGGAAGTGGTGTTGTCTTATTTGCCGCGGCAGTGTGATTTGTATTTGCTTTGATTTAACTTCACCGGCCAGCCTCGCACCGTGCAGGAGTACGTCGGGGTTAGGGTCCAAAGCCCCGCGTACATAGGATATAGTCCGGCGGATGACCTCTCTGTTGAGTTTGAAAGATGGGCTACGAAGTGTCGGATAGCCTCGGTGGAGCGTTCCCTAACAAGGTTCCCGCCACCCTGGAGATACGTGTGTGTAGCGTAACACAAGTGCACCCCTGCAGGGAAGATTAATCTATTTGAATAGCCGTATCCACGGTAACAGGACGCTTTATGCTGAAGCTGGATCTTACCACTACAAACTATTATTATTAAACTGTATGGTTCCGGGTTTTCTTCCTCGCGGGGAGGTCGAGGAGGTGAACTCGGAGGCATTGTTAATTATTACAACTTATTATTATACAATGCTGCAGCAACTTCTGCTGCATTGTTACTTTATGCTTTATATAAACTGTTGGCTGATTCTTACCTCATGCTGCAAGACATCGTCGGAAGATGCTAGTCTTCGTTAGGCCTAGCTTCTTACCCTTATTCTGATTTCTGTCTTTCAGTCCACTATATACAGCCTCTTCTTTCCGTTGATACAATGAATAATGCTTAGTAGCGGACGTAAGACTCGCGGGTATGCTAGATACTCACCTTTGCTTTATTTCCCCCTTTTCGCTTTGCCTGATCGGCCGCTGCAGCCGACGTTGGAGCCCAGGAGCAGGAGTACCCCGAAGGCGACTACTACGACGTCGAGTTCCCCGTTGACCAGGAGTAGTTCGGTGGATCCCAGGCAGGAGGCCTCGCCTTTTCGTTCTGTATCTCTGATGTGATTTTTGCTAGCCTTCTTAAGGCAAAACTTGACAAACTATGTCTATACTCAGATATTATGGCTTGTATGACTTATGTATTCGGATCCTCGTGATCCCTGGTATTGTAATATATTTGTTTATCCTTTTGTGTTTAGTGTTGTGCTGTGATATTCTCATCGTGGCACCCTAATCTCAGCCGTGTACCCTGCGTGTATGATTACTGTACACGGATTGATTTTGGGGGCGTCACAGGAATGAGCAAACATGTGAATCTAGAGTACAAGATCATGATATATCGAGGGAGTGGCACTGTTGCCGGAGTAGAAAATCATATATCATATTAAGGTGTTTTTATCTTTTGTTTTATACAAATTTAGCGCAGGTAATTTTCGTTGATATATGTAAGAGGACTAGCATTATGTATTTATTGAATGGATGTTGAGGTAGCATCATCTTCTATGTAGAAAAGTTTCTATAGGGCTATAGTAAATAACATTTGAAAGTTCTTGCTGCCCTTGTCCCTTGTTGCTGGCTTGCCACGGTGGTGCTGATCACTAGCTCGCTTAGAATGTGAGTTAGTGGATGATTTTATGATAAGAGCGAGGGATTAGAGTGAGCAGGATGGGGGATGGGGGTTGGGGTTGGTCTATTTAATTACGTTGTTTGAGTGGGATAATTTTCCTATTTTAGAAAATGGTAAATTGCATTTTATTAGAGATGGCTTTGCAACAAATTGCATCATATTTTTGTTTGTTGGTAACGCGCGACATTCAATTGTATGTTACAGTGTGCTAATGGTTCAGGGGACATCGGATCTATCATTGGATCGGGGATCATCATGAGCGGCGCACACCTCCTACCCATCGATGGCGGTGGTGGATTGACACGAACATGGTGGGAGGGGATCAGGGCGGTTTGTGGGGGGATTCCTCCTTGCTGGTTCATGGGGAAATAGAGTGTAAAGGAGAGTGAGTGCCATGGTGAAGGTGGTGGATAGTTCGGACAACCGTATTTCCTCCCCACATATGAGTTGTGTTTGAGCGAGCCCGGACTGTCAAAATGGTTGAATTTGGAGGAGCCGTTTGGTGCTCGTTTGATGTTCGAACACGTCCGGACATATGAGGAAGAAATGAGCTTTGACCTTGACAACAATCTTATTTGTTCGGTTCATTTATATGTATTGTATCCCGTAGCAACGCATAGGCATTCTACTAGTCTCCTTACAAAGCCTACCTTGAGATATTCGAAGCACGCAAACTACACAATCCGTAAAAAGCATCAAAAGACCTACACACACCTCATGCTACACCCTAGCACATCTAGACTCCACGACGACACCCTCAAGAAGGAGGATGGTGCAGAGCATCGCCGTTGTCGAGTCTAGACGAATAAATGTCTTCACTCGAGGCCTTAATACAGAGAGAATAACCACGACGACGTCTTCAAGAAAAGCTCACTCGAGGCCTTAACACGGAGAGCACGACGACGTCTTCAAGAAGAGCGCGACACCCACGGGTGCCTCCACCACCGACGCTAAGGCAGAGAGTTTTTGCTTGGAATCTCACATGTGTCACCGATGCCACTAGGGGGAGCGCGAAGAGGTCCAATCCACATATCCAGATCAGGACAACGCCCTTAGAGAGAGCACGTCTGAGCTACCCGCCGCTCCACCACTCGTTACCCACAAAACCCAAGGGAGAGCCACCACCACCACAATGGTGCCTGTCAAAAAGCAACCATATGGTCCGCCATCCAGGGACGCACCCCGACATCCCTGCCCCAAGACATCGCCAACCTCCACATCGCAACACCACAACCCCGAAAGGAAGAGTAGACGACACGCCTTCCACTCCTAGTCCGGCATCAGTCCTCGGATCTGGGTTGACTCTCCATCGTAGGAGGTGTCGACGCCTGCATCCTTAACCAGTCCCTGTGGACCAAGGGGACACGATCCTAGGATTGTCGATGGCCGCCGCCAAACCCTTAGGCCATTTCTAAGGAGCTCGCATGACGCCAAATCTGTGGTCGACGACATCGATCAATAGGATGTGTGGCAGTGCTAGGACCACCACCAACGCACATCGCACCCTGTGACGACACCGTCCATGAGCGCACCCCAGGCCAAGACCAGCCTCGCCTATCCGGGAGCGATTCCCGATCTACCCCGAGCCCAGGTCCTCCTGCCCGGGCACATACCATAGAACCAGGCCGGCGCTATAGCTCACAGGGCTGGCGTGCATTCCCGCGCATCGCTGCAGCCCGCAAGCCGGGCGTCTAGCCCGCGCGATGCTCGCCTAGTCCCAGGCGAAAAGAGGTTGCCGCACCACTGTTATTTTAACATAATATAGTTGGGTTACCATATTGATTTTAACCCTGATGTGATTGAGTAATACAAATATTTTAACTTAAATAAAATAATCAAAAATGATTTTTTTACAAAAATATACAAAGTGTAATATGCATATACATTCATCCTTTTGAACATACATATGCACATCTTATCCTTACTAGTTGGTTGCCCGTGCGTTGCCACGGAATATCCAATATATCAACAAAGACTAAATATTTTTATTTTCAATACTAATAACTAAGAATATTAAACATGTTCACATCAAAGAACTCACAACACTACACTTGACACATTAGACCTAAACAATTACAAAGACTAAAGTCTAAATGATTAAAGTTTTTTTTGCAGGTAAACGATTAAAGATAGTTAAGCGGTCAATTGTAATACTCTTCATGAATGCACACTATTTGACTCTTTTGTTCTCAAATGACCTATTTCACATAACGGATATTGATTACAGATCCGTATTGCCTCAATAATACAAATCACCTTTCATTGATGAGCTTAACACACGTTTCAACTCATATAAATTAATCAAAATTACAATCATTTGAATTGTCATCTATCGTGAAACAACAAAACTCTTTGTCCAAATAGTAAGCATTAATGAAAGATTGCAAGGAAAATAAGCTCTAACTATATTGTGAAACAACAAAACTCTTCAAACAACGCAAACCTTTTAATTATGTTTTACACATATTAATTATCCCTAGTGCAAACAAGATGCAATGCATACTTCCGAGTACATGTATGAAAAGGTATGTATTGAAACTATTTTTTGCCTCAACACAGAAACCAAAGTTCTTGGGCTACTAAATTCATTCAACAAAGGCACCCTTACACTCACTGTAGGAACAACACTCCCCATCCAAGATCTTAGACAAACTTCCATCTGAACATACTTGTGGTAGTTCGCGATTGTTACTCTATAAAAATACAATCATTTATTTCTCTAAAATACGCTTGATTTTTAAAATAACTAAACATGCTTTGACATATCTCAACCCCTTTAACAACTTTTGAAGTGGCCCCTTCGGTGTTCCTTTCTTGCTCCGACATGTACATTTCCATACAAGAAGTTGGGGATTCGACGTTCCTTATTAACTCTTTAGAAACGTTCCTACCCATTAGTAAGACCATCCATGATTCTGCCACCATGAACAAGGATAAAGACCTGGACAAACCAGAATAAAGGATCCTCAGCATATATATAAATCTTGAACAAGGTTTAAATAAAATAATCACAACAAAGTACCTTGAAAATGCAAGAAATGTACTTGTGCGCAGTCACATTATATTGCATGAGTATGATTCTGTTATTCATGAGAGATATGACTGCCACAAGGTTGCTTTTCTTGTACTCCCTCCATCCCGAAATAAGGACATTTTTCAATATTTCCGACAACATTTTTTAGAATCACACCTAGAATATATTGCTCTGAAGAAAATATTCAACACGAGTTAGTAACCCATATTATATTCAGAAAGTGTTAGTAACCCATATTAAAAGAAATCCTAACAAAATAAATGCTAAAATAAAAGATATCCTACATGGAACAATATAGAAATCCTAAAAAAGGACTATAAATCATATCCGAACAGATTGAATAAACATAAATTCAGTTAGAGATGGTCCACGGGTAATCATGATCTACAGGCTTACCTCGGGAGGTAGGTTTGCTTCATGATCTGCAGCTGTAACGACGTCCTGGAACGGATGACCTCGGTGGCAGTTGTCAAGTCGGTCATGTCGTTGTTGAGAGCCTAGTTCAGTATGGCCGCGTCATGCCCCGTGTAACACCCTCAGATCCAGTACAGTAATCACTACAGTGATTCCACTGTTTGTGATCATTACTGTTGATGATCAAGCCATGATCACCTTTGATCATAGCTCTGTCAGATTCTCACCCTGATAAAATTTTCAGATTATAAGTTTGCTCCAAGAATGGTGGATGCATGTCCATCACCCTGATCTTGGTTAAGCCAAATCCCCCTGGTCATTTGAATGATCCCAAGCCAATGATGATCCTGAACCCAATATTGTGGGGTTATCAAAATTATTATGGGATTTTAAATGGTAATGGAATAATAGTCCAACCAAAAATGATGGAACCTATTTATGGAATGCCTAGCAATCATTAGGCCATGATTGAAATAACAATGGATATTTTAGTAAAGTGATTTAGTAATGTTATGAAATAAAACAATAGCTTGGGAAATATTAAAATTACCATGGAATTATAATAAACAAGTGGAAAATAAAGTTGTTCCAAAAATCATGAAACTATTTTTTAAATTGCCTAAAATCATTATAATCATGTTGGACCAACTTTGGTAATTTTTGGAGTTACAGAAAATTCCAAACAATTCAAACAGTAGGTTAAAACCCCTACTTTGGGCATTTAATATTTAAAATAAATATCTGATGATTTTATTTTACTGCAAAAACTTTTGTGGCACCTTAGTAATATGTAACCCTAATTTACAAACACCAATAACCTTTTACAAAAATGTTAGGGTTAATAAATCAATTACAGAAAGAAATAGAATAAGCAGTAAATCAAAACAATTTGGAAAAGGCTTAAAACCCGCCCAGGGCGAGGCCCACCTCAGCCCAGCCCAACCCCCCTTGTCTTCTTCCTCCCCCAACCACCCCCACCTGCTCCCGTACGGCGGCCGCCGTGGGCACGCCGCTGCCAGGCCGGCCCCGCCCTTCACCTGCTCCCTGCCGTCACGGACGCGATAAGAACAACCCGTTCGACCTCCTGGACACCCCCGCACCTCCATTCCCCTCCTCCTCTTCTCTCACGCTTCGGGGAAAGTTTCCCGAGCGCCGCCGTCGCCATTGCCATGGCCAGACGTGGCCAACGGGCACGACCCGCCCCGACGTGGTGTCCAGAGGCTGCGTCGTCGTCTTCGTCGACTACAGCCTCCAATCGAGCCCGGGAAGCACCACAGGCGCCGCCCGCGTCTTCTTCCCCCACCCCGGCCGCGGCAACCTCGACATCGATTCCGGCCGCCTCAGCCCCTCCCCGAGCCCGCTGCCAACCCCGACGCGTTCGTGGTGAGCAGCTCTGTCATCGCCAACTGTCCGTAGTTGCTCGCGTAGCCCGTAGCCTTTTCCCCAAACTCGCTTGCTCCGCCCGCCGTGGCACGTCGTCGTAGTCGTCGATTTGGTTCGTCCCAGCCCGCGCCAAGTGCACCAGTAGGTTCCCCGTGGTGCGTGTGTTCGTTTTGGACCGGTAGTTAGCTCGATTTCGACTCGTATATGCATTCGCCATTGGAGCCCGACGCCCTTCGCCGCCATTGTTGAAGCTGCGCTCACCTCCGTGCGTCCCAGCCCGCGAGACCACTCCAGATCGACGCGGCTTCGAGTTCTTCGTCGACTGCCGCAAGCGGCGTCTCAAACGGCGCTCGGAATCGCGAGATTGCTCGACCTCGCCGCCTGCGAGCCTCCGGTGAGCCCTCCGGTGAGGCTGCCAGGTGGGGCCCCGGTGTCAGTTAGTTAATTAGGGCTTAACCCAGGCCCCTAAGCCACTGACAGTGGACCCCCCCCCCCGGCTAATTACTCTGTTAGTTTAACTGAAAAGATTAACAGAATAATAAACCCTCTCAGACACTGACATGTGGGCCCCTGGCCACTTAACTTAATTAAACAAGTTTAGTTAGCAATGGAGACACTGACTGCTGGGCCCCAGCTGTAAGTCATTTTGGAATAAATAAAATTATAAAAATTTGAGTCACTGACATGTGAGTCCAGAGGCGTTTTCTGATTTAATTAAATGTTTTATAAATAACAGAGGCTGACATGTGGGTCCCACATGTCAGCACTGTTTTGAATAATGTTGTGGATAATGTTTTGGATAATGTTTAATAAATAATAAAAGAAATCCAGAAAATCATTTAAATTGATTTAAACTTTGAAATTCAATAACTTTTAAACCGTAACTCGGATTCAAAAACTTTATACATGAAAATTGATCAGAAAAATATAATGAATACAAATACGCTATCCGTATGTCTACCACCCCCCTCTAACATACCGAACATCGAACATCCCCCCTCCGGACCGTCTGTCCGATAAATTGTCCGGTACTGTTAGAGTGCCCGGATGAATTTATTCCGAACACGAATGTTTCTCGGAATAGATCAACTAGCACGGATACACCCCCCTTATGATTGTCCGGTAACCACGACACCTCCGGCTTGACCCTTCCCCTCCGGACGCCCGGTCCGGTAATCATTCGGAGCCGGTAGTTCATCCTCAGATGAATTTCCGTTCTGAGCAACGTGCATTGCACTGCGTTAGATCACCGTTAACATTTCATCTATCATGTCATGCATCTGTTTGTATATGCTTGCTTTGTATTTACTGTTTCCTCCCCCCTTAATCTCCGGTAGACCCCGCTGCTGCCGTCGACTACACCGCTGCTGAGTACGACTACGTCGTCGACGACCCTACTACTACCGTCGAGCTTGCAGGCAAGCAAAGCCATTCTCTTCCCCAGATATCGCCTATCTTTCCGTACATTTCTTGCACTAGGCATGGTTACTACTGCTGCTACGATTACAATCCTATTCAATTGCATAGCCTGATTTTGTCGCCCCTTGATGTACCTTCCTTTATCCTATGCTGCCTATTATTACTTATGCATTATTCAGCAGTGAGCCCTGCGCATTGTTAGCTAGGATTAGATAGCGGGTCGTGATCACTCTGGGAGTGATCGCGGAAACGATATATTACAACTGCAACAGGTACGGATCAATGCAGACACCCTAGGGAACCTACAATGGCGAGACTCTGCCGAGTCGCTTCGAGTTTGGCTTACGAGTGGAATGGACTCGTATTTCACTCTCGTCGGCTCGGTAGCGTAGCATCACCGGGATGATACGAGGTTTACCTCTTTAGTTCATTCCGCTGATGTCTCTGTCAAACCTCTTTAAGTGTGCCATCGAGGGTGATACCTCCTGGTTTCACTTAATGGTAGGAACTCGAACCAACTGGTGTCCTTAAAGGTAAGAAGTCGGGCGACCCAACGGTGCCCGCGAGTGGTATTGCGACGGGACGACAGGGAGGGTACGACCAGTGTACCGGTGTGCTTGGCCCCTGATCGTTGGCCGCGAGAGTTACCAAACCACGAAAGTCGAGCTCCTCCAAGAGCACACGCGAGACAAGGTAAGGAGACGGTTCACCTTGTTGGTAACCGCAGAGACTTGGTGGGACGACGGGGCAGGCACCGATGTACTGGTGGTCCTGGCTGCTGTCGTTGTTCGCGGGTCAGTTAAGTCGAGGCGACGATAACGATTGTCACGCAGATTAATTAAAATGCTAAATGGTTCAGTGAATGTCTTGAGTTGGCTATATGCCATGTACGCACTACCTACCCGTGGGAATTACGAGTTTATGGGCTCCTCTGCTTCGTAGTGTCGTCCGAGGACTCTTAAGACGTCAGCAGTACCGCGGGCTGATTGCCGGGAAGTGCGCTGTCTTCTTTGGCTCGAGCTGTGTTGTTTTGGTTACGGCTTCCCGGCCACCCACGCACCGTGCAGGAGTACGTCAGGGTTGGGGTCCAAGGCCCTGAGTACTTAGGATTTAGACCGGCGGATGGCCTCTCTGTTGAGTTTGAAAGATGGGCTATGAAGTGTCGGATAGCCTTGGTGGAGCGTTCCCTAACAAGGTTCCCGCCACCCTGGAGATCCGTGCGTGTAGCGTAACACAAGTGCACCCCTGCAGGGAAGGTTAATCTATTCGAATAGCCGTGTCCACGGTAACAGGACGCTTTATGCTGAAGCTGGATCTTACCACTAGAAACTATTATTAAACTGTATGGTTCCGGGTTCTCTTCCTCGCGGGGATGTCGAGGAGGTGAACTCGGAGGCATTGTTAATTATTACAACTTATTATTATACAGTGCTGCAGCAACTTCTGCTGCATTGTTACTTTATGCTTTATATAAACTGTTGGTTGTTTCTTACCTCATGCTGCAAGACATCGTCGGAAGATGCTAGTCTTCGTTAGGCCTAGCTTCTTACCCTTGCTCTGGATTCTGTCTTTCAGTCCACTATATACAGCCTCTTCTTTCCGTTGATACAATGCATAATGCTTAGTAGCGGACGTAAGACTCGCGGGTATACTAGATACTCACCTGCTTTATTTCCTTTACTGTTTTGCCTGATCGGCCGCTGCAGCCGACGTTGGAGCCCAGGAGCAGGAGATCCCCGATGCCGACCACCGCAACGTGAAGATCCCCGATGCCTTCTACGACGTCGAGTTCCCCGTTGACCAGGAGTAGCTTGGAGGTTCCCAGGCAGGAGGCCTCGCCTTTTCGATCGTTGTTGTTTATGTGCTAGCCTTCTTAAGGCAACATTGTA
This sequence comes from Bromus sterilis, assembly GCA_950022295.1. Classification (NCBI taxonomy): domain Eukaryota; kingdom Viridiplantae; phylum Streptophyta; class Magnoliopsida; order Poales; family Poaceae; genus Bromus; species Bromus sterilis. Next base: position 334,474,387 of record OX465596.1, on the reverse strand, counting down.
TCCTTGTGTCTGTACTCAGATACTATTGCTTCCGCTGACTTTGTGCTCTCGAGCTGTTGTATTCGAGCCCTCGTGGCCCCTGGCTTGTATTAAACAGCTTGTATTACTTTATTTGTAGAGTTGTGTTTTGATATCCCACCGTGAGTCCCTGATCTCGATCGTGTACCTTGCGTGTATGATTACTGTACACGGTCTGATTTTGGGGGCGTTACACCCCGCAGGGTCCAGTACCCAAACAAGCATTGCATTCTGGAACCACAACCAGGCAGGTTCGTTTAGGAGCAATACCCAGCTCAATTTTAAGACACATAAACTTGTACAGAATAGATTAGCACGCATTGCGCCGAGCGCGGTGAGCAAGTATGTTGGTCACCTTCATGTTGTCGCAACCGAGATGAAACAATGGACGTTTGCCAAATAATTTGTAGCCAAATGACAAGCTAGCACAGGCTAGAGGCTTGTCCATGAGTAAAATGGCAGAAAATGCCCACGACAAGATTCAGCAAGAAAGCAAGCAATACTCACATCAACCATGTACTGACTGATTTTTTTAAGCTTTCAACAAGAAAGATACATGTATAATAAGAGTCTTCTATCAACATTCATTCTTAAACCGTATATATGCAAACAGAAATACATGGTACCACCCACCCAGAACAAGAAAAGAAGAGCACTTTAGGGGCACACATGATATCTTGACAATCATTATTCTGAATTGCATAAACTTAGAATCATATTTCCGACACATTTTAGGGGTCACACTTTTCTGTATGCCTTAGTTTTATTTTATCAACTCAGAAATCTCACTGAGAATTTGACTTGACCACGAAACGATATAACCTCTCTACAAAGGTACAAACCTGCGGGTATGAAGGTGTAATCTGCCATCCTCCTATCAATGTCTTTGATTACCCTGTTTCATCCTCTTTGAAGAAACATTTTTGAACTTGTACGAACCCTCTTTTCCTTGCTTTTACCAGTTTCACCAAGTGAGGCTTCTCCAATCCAATTATGTACTCACGCTCTTCCTTGTACTAATATATGAACAACATATCAACAATGATATACATAAATCATCAACAAAATTATGAACTCGTTGAGAAAAGTATGAGAACACAAAAAATGGTAAGTGAAGACCTATGCATAAAGTCTGAACTCATAAATACACGGGAATGCTATGAAAAAATGAAAACAAGAGGAACTTGAGGTAATTTAGAAAAAAAATCAGGTAGAATCGCACAATCAAGGAAGTCTACTTAGAAGATACATTTGTTAAGCAATAAGTCATATTTGCGCGACCTGGTTCAGGGCCTACTTGGAAGCGACATGTTGTTCGTCCATGGCCTCGGCTTCCCCCTTGCGCAACTCTTCACTGTAGTCCTCGGCCAGCGCTAAGACTGACATAGGAGCAGGAAAAGGATTACAGAGGTCATTTTGTGGGGATTGTCTAATAAACATGAATGTATTAACCGACAACACTAAGTCTCAAGGTGGCCATCTAATGATATGAGGCATTTAGTAGGACATGGCAAAAGTGCATAACTGAACTATGTACTGAATAATAAACACTGCACACTTCTAATGATTTTTCTTTAGCACTGCTAAGTGGGAAATGTAGAACAGAACGAAATTTACTTATCAGAGAATGAGTGGACTTGCAGATACAAGCACATAGACCTGATTCTGTAATAAATTTACTTTGATTTAAGAAACTAATCTACTGATCTTGCTCTCGTCGAGACATTAGTACGATAAAAGGGAGTCTGAACAAAACGGAATAGTTATATCATGAAAATGTGTGGACTTATATATACAAATGAACTAACAGACTGTTTCAGAATGAATCTTTGTACAAGAAAAACATACTTAAGTCGACAAATGTGAACTAATTTTAGTAATTCATCTAGTGGTAACTAAAAGACATATATCTGACTATGAAAATATGCACAACATCATGGCAAGTTAAGAAGAACCTGAAAACTGCTGCAGTAATATGATTACAACATTGATGTCATCAGCAGACCCCCTGGAAGCTGCAGTTTTGACAAGCCTTCTGCAGGCATACATGCAAGAAGCCTTGTCATTGCCGATGCAAAGAGGCCTCGCGATGTCTACGGCTTCCTGGTTGTTCACCTTATCCCACAAGCCGTCAGAGGCGAGTACTAAAAATTTGCACTGTAGGTCAACAAGAAGTGTCCTGGTGTCTGGATAAGCCATCATCCATTGCTTGAGGTGTGCATAACCTATGCCTCTTGATACTGCCAAGGAGCCCTGCACTCGCCATGTCCCTCTGTTGTTCACCACGAATCCACCCTGAAAACTAATAAGATAAATCACATAAGTTGCGGAGAACTGAAATATTGCGGAAAATTGCTCTTGATCACTCCAAATTTAGCTATCAATTACATTGTGTAAGTCCAACAAGAGTTATCCACTAACTGAATTTTAGTATCAAACTGCAACTGAAATTGACAAACAAATTTTAGTATCTAGGTCTAGTTATTTACCTAGTGCACATCCTTCAAACTATAATTGACACACAAATACTGAAACACATTTGAAGCCCGCAGATCTACTTACCAAGTTCTCGATTCTTTTCCTCCCATCCTCACGGGAGGCCCGGTGATCAGAGGTGAGCGCCTCTGCCTTTCCTGCCCGGGTGAGGACATCACGACAATCTCCAGTATTAGACACGGTGAGGCCGCCCTTCCGATGGTGATAGTGACACAGCATGCTCCCCCGCTTTCCTCCCTCTCAGGGAACTCTTCTTCCATCTCAGGTAAGACTTTCTCACAGCCCACTCAATTTCCGAACTGTCACCGCCGTCCACTTTCTTCATCTCCTCTGACATGAACTTAGGCATATTTTCGGCAACGAACTCGGTCGCATTCTTACCGTCGTGGCCATCGAACACAACAAACAACAACTGCAAAGTTGTGGAGAAGCTATAATAACGACAGAAGTTTTCTATCTCACTTGGTTCTTCATTCCCTACATGGCATAACTGAGTCAGCAGCAGTGCTCAATGTTCATACATACAAAACTGATTTTTTTCATAGCGATGATCCAGATCAAGACAACCTTTTGCACTTTCATTAAGAATCCAATGGTCTAGACAATATATCAGGAAATTTAGTGATATAGAGAGTTACTGCTCGAGTCTGTTGGAGTAATGTTCGACGATCTCAAACGGATCACCTCGGCACCGGTCCGCCTAGGTGTTATTAAATTACTCGGCCGCCTAGTTGCATCTCATCTTCTTCAAATTGTTGTGGATGGATTTCTTACTCCACGGCAATAACCATAATTATATTGTTTTATAAATCTGAGCTAGAAGGAGGTGATGGATTGGACAGTGAAAGGTGGAGATTCATAGATTGGATTCTTCGAGGTGAAGGAAATCAGGGAGATGATAGATTGAACCGTGCCCTACCTTTTGTTATCAATGACGATTTAGGTTGAGGACGGCAATACGCATGGCATGCCATGGCGCTCCTGTAGAGAGAAAAGAGGTGAGGAGAGAGGGATGGAGAGGAAAAGGAGAGGGGGGGGAGAAGAAGAGGAGGAGGCCGGGGCGGAGACTCGGCCTTGCCGGAGGGTGGCCGGAGGCGGGGCGGCGGTGCGCGGCGGCTCACGCCGGCGAGGGGGAGGGCCGTGGCGGCGGCGGCCTGGCACGAAGGCGCACCGGCGACAGCCGAGCGAGGAGGGGCACGCGTGGGGAGCGGAAGGAGCGCGCAGCGTGTGGCCTGGCACGGAGGCGCGCCCGTGGCGGCTGAGCGAGGAGGGGGCGCGTGGGAGGCGTGTGAGTGCGAGGTGGGCGACCGAGCGGCAGGATCGTGTGGAGGGAGAAAGGAAACTGTAGGAGGGATCGTGCGGGATCGAGGTCGTGGGATGAGAGCTGGGCTGATTGGGCTGCTTTGTGCTTTCGTTAGTTAGTTTGACATTGCGTGGTGGAGCGTACGAGGGATGGATGGTCGATAGGAGGAACGTGTTCCGTTATTTCTTTGCGTGGTGGAGCGTACAAAAGCGAGGGATTCGCGCGGGGAGCGTACGAGCGGGTCGTGATGGTCGAACCATCACGACGACGTCCTCTAACCCTTTAATAGTAGAGATAAGGACATCCGAAATACTGATTCGCCGAGTCTTAAAATTTAATAAAATTACCGCATTCGTCTCGCTGTTGATGAAAATATTTTTTCCGTTGAAATTATATTTGCTCTTAAAAATACTAAAACTTTAAGTTTGAAGTTTGATTCAGTTTGAAAAGCCTAAAGTTCGATTTCTGTAAAGATATCACTGTCCTCCTAAAGTGCCATCCGTCCGCGAAAGAAAAAAAAGGGATAGCGTCAAGACACGCCCAAAACACCCGGAACGGCCACGGCATGGCACGCCAGGGCTACGTTCGCCGCCTAGGAACCGCATGTCAAGCCGCGACTTGGCACGCCCCGGCTGCGCCACCTCCGCCCTCCGCCCTCCGCCCTCCGCGCGGACCATATACTAGACTAGATCCCAAACCCTCTCGCGAACTTTCTTCACACACACTTTTGCCCCCTCCCCCTCTTGATCCCCCGCACCCCCCTCCGTTTCCGGCGCGGCCGCGAGGACAGCTCAAAGCCGGCGGCGATGAAGTCGGCCCTGAGCCGCCTGATCCGCTCCTCCTGCTCCGTCTCGCCATCCCGTCTCAGGTGACCCCAGACTCCCCTATCTGTCATACGTTTTCAAACGGCCCCGAGCACATAGTTTGGGGAATGGAGAATCCTCGATTGGTCAATCTGTGTCCCATGGCATGGCATGGCATTGCGGTGGTTCTGTCGAGTCACGCAATCACGAGCCGCATTTTGTGACAGGAATCCATCGAGGAGTCCTCGTTTTCTTAATTTTTTTTTGCCAAAAAGTTAGTATCGCCGCTCGTGTGGTTTTTCTTACCTTGGGTGGGATGATGCGAACAGCTCGCCAATCCTGCTGAAGAACGGCAAGGCGTTCTCGAGCGATGCGATGCCCAGGGATTCCGGGCGGGTCGACGAGCCTTTTAAGGTCGAGGAGGCAGAACCCGTCAAGGCGCCACCGCCGCCTTCTCCTGATAAGGTAATAGTTGGATTGAGTGCATTTTCTAGTTCGCCGGGGATCGTTTTGTTACAGGTTGGTGCTACTGTTCATACCCATATGCTGCGAGGTTCATTTTTTACCATGTGGATGAGCACTGCACCACCAATAGATCCTTCCTGTTGTAGAATCGTTTTCCCCATGCCCACTGGAATTATCAGTTTAATTGATATCTAATGGGGGTGAGGCTCCTATAATACACGAATATAAAACCTGCTTCTTGTCTTGATAAGGTAAACCAATTATCCATCAGAAAGCAGAAATAACACTTCTATGTAGTTGAGAGTATCAGGGGTTAATAAGTAGAGAAAATTGGATATCCCTGTTTAGTTTCTAACTTCACCCTCCTTTTGTTTCATTAACATTTGTATTGATATTTCACATTGATAACAATGTTATACAGTAAATGTTATTACTTTTTGTTTTGTTATGACTGTTGTAGCTCACTGTATGTTTTTGGTGCGTCTGACACAATTTATGAGTGTGCTGTCTCTTGTGTTCCATATTTTTTGAATTACTGAGCTCCATCTGACGTTTGTGTGGATATAGTTGCTTGTGCTAGGTGGAAGTGGTTTTGTTGGTTCACACGTTTGCAAGGAGGCTTTGGACAGAGGATTTCTTGTCTCTAGTCTAAATAGGTAATTGCATAAGCTATTTTTGTCAACTGATATTTCATTCTTTACTTCTTCTTTAGCCTTTGCATGAACGTGGGTTGCACTTTTATAGTTGTCTGTAAGCTGCTAAAAACTATTGAAAAAACATGAATAAGAAATCGGTATCTATCCTGGATATTAACTGAAAATTCAACATATAGTTATGGACAAATATAATCCTTGATTCTACCTGATATTCTGTTGATGCTCTTGGCTTCGGCATTACACGAAAGATTCCCATTCCCTTATTTCAAAGTTCTCCATTGCGTTATCATAGTTGTTCTGATGACGAGTTGCTTGTTTTCTGTATGTACCTTTGTAGTACCTCTCAGTTTGATGGGTGTATGTTGAAAAAACCCATGTAAATCTGTTTGTGAAAATTCTACCTACATCACAAATTCATGATATGAAGTTGTCAACCATGGTTTGTCTGTACAGTTTGGGAATCATTAGATACACTTAGAATTCTGCTTTGAAGATGATAACGTCGGTTTTGTTCACTGTAGCTACACAAATTGTCCCATTTAGCTTTCGCTTACACACTCTAGATATAATGCTGACAGTGGAGTTGAGGCCAAATAGATCTGCGCGAGTGGTCAAGTTATCTGGAACACGCATGTCAATTTACTAGGAAAACCTATACAGACTCTTGAATGTCCAAATTAGACACAAAAACATGTTCCTAATCGATGACTTGCACTTCTTTGGATCACACAAGTAATATTTATCTCACAAGTTTTTTCATCTCAGTCTCTTGGCTATGCCTCCCCCCACCCCCAAAGACCCTAACACCGTTCAACCATGGCTTCTGGCAACTGTTTTGATGACGGTCACCCTGCTGTTTGGATATGATAATCGTCCTTTAATGTCACAAATTAAGCATATGGTAATGGTATATGTTTCCTATAGTAGAGTGGAGCTCATAGAATTCTTTGTTGATTTTTTTCCGGAGTGAATTCTGCTTGTTACAATTTGTATTGAGTTTTCCATGCTATAGTTTCTCCGAGAACAAGGATTTCTATTACCAAACAGCCCTTGATAACATTTCATGACAATTTGTAAACAATCCTTTATCCCAATGCGACCCTTTCTTCTTTGGATACGCATACTGGGGATTTCCTTCAATAACTGGCTGAACTGTTGGCATAATCGCTTGACTAGTTTTCAAAGTACAGTTGTGTTTTCTATAGAACTCTAATGCCTGCAATTAAAAATGTAATTGCATTATATATAACCAGATTTGCTGCATAGCTTAGCCCATCATAATGTTGCCTGTCCTCACCAAATGTGTTTTGACCTTCAATGAACAGATCTGGAAAGCCATCGATTAGTGAATCTTGGGCTGACAAAGTTATATGGAACCAAGGTTGTTCATTATGAATTTAATTATGCTTGCTTAATTATAAATGGTCATATTGTTCACTATCTGCTTTATTCTCTTGCACAGGCAATCTCCTTGAACCTGCTTCACTGGAGGATAGTATGGATGGTGTCTCTGCTGTGGTATGCTTAATTTCTGTTCTTCCTTCCAGCATGTTAATTTCGTTATTGAGTGTTACATATTGTGCATGTCTTTTGGTACCTATTCGCTTGATATCGCATAGTTATGTGCACTTTATATGTTGTGGATGTTTATGTTGTTAACTTTCTAGTTTCTTAGTTTCATCTATTATGTTGTGGATTTTTTTTTGGGTTTCCCTTGTTACAAGTTTATTTTGGAATGAAGTTTTGACAATATGTACAGTTGTTATTGTATAATCCTCAGTTTGTTATTGTATGCCATGCTCATCCAGCAAGATGCATCATTGGCAGGCAGTGGTATTCTGTTGATGCTAATTCTCAAATCAAACTAGCTCCCAGTATTTTTCCACGCTTAAAGCAGTGCAAGCTAAAATGCGCACTCTAACAATGTAGTTGGACACGTAGTTCCATTTCTTCAAATTTGCAGTATAGTGTTTGGTTTTCAATGACAGCTGTTACCATACCATCTTTTGGATACATATAGAAGAGGATCCAGTTTTTATTAGTGAGTGGTTAAACTGAGTCACAAAAGACATGATAAGAACCTAAACCAATGTGCCAATCAGAAGTCAGGTGTAGAATTTCTGATATTAAACAAATGCAGGCCATGCTTAAGTTTTATTTGTGTACCATATACACTGTTTGTAAGTATAACATCTGTTGGGTTTAATGCAACTCCAAAACTCCATGAAACAAACTTTAGTTGATGAGTTAGAAATCCTAAACTGAAACTACCTTTTGTTGACACTAGCTGCTTTCAGCAACTCATTTTAAAGGTATATAGCGTCACATCAAGTTACTTGGATAATATGCAGAGCGTCACAGCAAGTTACTTGGATAATATGCAGTGTTAAAAAAGGGAGAAAAATCGATAAGAGAAAACTAAACTATGTTAAACTAATGTCTACTTGTTGTATGATTCATATCTGACATGGGCGAAGATATAATTATGTACTGCTAACACCTAATTAAGGCAGAGGCATGTATCAAAAGTTTTATGCCAAAGTGGATTCATGAGAAATATTACTAATAGGGAGGAAAATTGACATAGGTATCCTGTGTTGGAGGCTTTGGATCAAATTCTCAAATGGTCAAACTGAATGGGACTGCAAACATCAACGCCATAAGGGCTGCAGCAGAGAAAGGTATTTTGCATTAGAAGCTAGGTCCTATATGACTATATTGACTGTGGTGTTCCCTGTAATTTTGTGAAATTACTCAGTTTATTCGGCCTTCACTGTTGGATCAGAACTTCTGTTCCTTTCTCCTGTTAAAATCATAGCGCCCTTATGCTGTGGATATATAAAACCTAGCCATAGAGAAATACTCAATTAATGGATTTCATAATGGACCATTATTGGGTATTTCCTTGCCTTCAGTACGGATTATTGCCGAGTATTTGGTGTAGTACATCTTAATTGCCATGATTTTTCCGAACTTATCTTATTGACTTATTGTAGGTTTGCTCTCCTCGAAGAATAAAACTCCATGCTGTCGTTACAAAGAAGTCATATCTCATATATTTTGGGGGTGCAAATTGCTGACAATTAGGGTACCTGACCCTCTTTAGTTAATGAACTAAGTTTTCCAAAAGTGATGAGATCTTAAAAATCTAGTTCATTTGGTTGAACCAAAAGGGGTTTGAGGGTACCCTAAAGACTACCCATCTGCATCCCGACATATATAAAACTCTTCTATCACCTCTTTAAGTTACTAAGTTTTGATGCATCGCAGTGCAACCTGTAACTCACGTGTAGGTATGAGAAAAATGTGTGGGTGCACCCTAATGATTTTGTGCACCTCAAAAGTTTGAAAATTAATGTTGAAAGACAATTGTGGCTGTACATTATCTGATGAATTTGAACCTGCAGCTTTTGGGCAAAAACCATGTTTGTCACATGCCGCACCCGTAACAAAATGTATGTTCGTCACATGCTGCACCCCAAATACAAGAACTGTGCACACTTACATTCTGTCTTAGACCCTCCTCCCTATTCTGAGTGCAACTGGATATATTTTCTTGGCTCAAATTGGCAGGTTTATGCTGAACCAACAAATGGACATCCACCATTTTTTTTGTCAGAATTTTCAATTTTCTACGTGTCCTTTCTAATCTAAGGGAGATAGATGCTCCACATAAAGTTCACTCTTCTAGATATGGAATGCAGTTAGTCTATTTGTGTTGCACAAATCTGTACTGTAAAAGTACACAAGATATAATATTCCAATCAGCTCTAGAAATTTCATGCTTTCTGAATTTGAACCAAGAAGGTAGAAGTTTCCTGCCAGGATTTGTCCAATTTACTTCTATTTCTACCTGCAGGAGTAAAAAGATTTGTGTACGTGTCAGCTGCAGACTTTGGTTTAGTGAATTACGTATTGCAAGGTTATTATGAGGGCAAGGTAAATATCTCTAGATTATTGACATGATTGTGGACCCATGCAAATTTTTTAAAATAGCTATATATATTTGATTCATATGGTGTGCAGTATATTGGTTATTATGAGAAATCATGCCTTATTATATATTTATTTGCTAACCTCAAAGAATACACTTTGGTTTATCATAAATTAGGAGTAGTAGTACTTTTTTATTCCGTTGTTCATATCAGATGTAGTGCTCCTCCTTAAACATTACCTTTGAATTTTCTGCAAGATCCATGTATACTTCCTTTTTAATAGTTAAATTGTTTTAATCCAATAAGGACAGGTTAAATGATATATGAATTTGGTATTTTAAGTCAAATAAAAAGCTCTATACTGCTACCCCAACTAAGAACATAAGGTATTTTTTAGTTTGTTATGTGGTGGAAAGTCATAAAACACAAGAGATTACTAGCAGGAAATGACCATGCTATTCAAAGTATTAATGTCTTGGTAATAGAGGCAAGTAAGTTATTGTGATTGTTTAGTCATAAATGTTGAAGTGTGATGGAAGATAAATGAGGTCAAACAAGAGAAAATGCCATTATTCACATGCCAAACCATGTATCGTTTTGGGCAAAATTATAGGACTTATTATATTCTTGAACAGATGAAGTGCTAGTTAGTAAATGTTGATTACGGACTGATGAGTAGTGATCTCACAGTCCAGTGTGAAATATTCAGATAATTACATGCGTAGCGTGATACTGTAATTCTATAGCGCGAAGCAACAATTCAGGCACTCCAAGTTTATACTTATTCTTTCAAAATATTGATGTTTTGTCTTGTTACATTGAATTTTTTGGTGTCCACTCCCTTTAAGCTCATCTAGTTGTGCAACATATTTACCTTCTTTATTTTGTTTATTAAAGAGAGCTGCTGAAGCTGAACTGCTGTCGAAGTTTACCTATGGGGGTAAGTTCTCTTACTGTATAGCCGTTTCATTCTTAAAGAGAATTCAATAACATTGTGCTTGTGATTTCTTACCATGTCTTTTCTTATGTAATAATCATGATTCCTTTAACTGGTCTTGACTTGATACATGCCACTATGTATGGCACTTAAGAGCAGATTTTTCACCCACCAGAGACTTGCTGTTATCTCCCTTAATATATTCAACCTGGTGCAAAATAGTTATATTCAGTAGCCAGAATGATTGCTCAAAAAATCAGACGTTCACCAGTAGAAGCCATATCTCTTCCGTGAATTATTAGTTGTAGTAGGCCTTGACCAGTGAAAGTCATATCTATTCCATGAATTATTAAATTCTAAAACTATGTGTAGAGAGGACAATCTTGAATGTGACCAAACCAAAGTAAATCCTATATTGAAGTTACTAAATTGATGTAAATTAGCTCACTGACTTACTCTTGGTTCAAAATGGCTTTTGCAATTCCTTTGAACTGACAATATTTAATTAATTTGTATTCTGATGCTCCTTCTCTACTGGAATCTTTCTTTACAGTGAACTTGATTATTTTGTTATTTGTAGGAGTGATATTACGGCCTGGTTTTATTCATGGAACTCGTCGAGTGGGTAGCATCAACATACCCCTTGGACTTGTGGGTTCACCTATGCAAATGGTAAAGATTCTCTCTTTTCATGGACAATTCTTCTCGAACATGCAGAGGGTAGCTTCCCCTGGTGTGCTAATGTTCGGGTCCTTTTAACTATTAATCCATTACAGTTCGATCCTTCCACTTCCAAACAAGTAGTGTGTAATATATATGAAGAGCAACTGTGGTTGACAGTAGATTTTGAAGGTTATTTGAATGTATATAGTGCTGAAAACATAAACAAGGGCAACTATAGGAGTTTAGCCTAAATGTGAGCATCATTTTGGGCGCTGTGGATTCTCTGACTTGCCATGGGCAAGTCAGAGGTGAATAGTACCTCTGCCTTTGCTCAGTTTTCAGTCGTTCGATTGAAAACCAACGACCAATAATTATCCATAATAAAAAATTGTTGCTTGTCTAAGTAGTAAATCTGCTACAGTTTGTTATTTGTACGTAAATGGAGGCACAACCTCATATAAAACGGAGGCACGACCTCATATAAAATGGAGGCACGTCTTCATAAAAACGGAGGCACGACCTCATACAAAACGAAGGCAGTCGTGCCTCCGTTTTGTATGAGGTCGTGCCTCCATTTTGTACAAGGTCGTGCCTCCGTTTTATATAAGGTCGTGCCTCCATTTTATAAGAAGTCATGTCTCCGTTTCCATTTTTTATATAATCGTGCTTCCTTTTTGTATGAGGTCGTGCCTCCGTTTACGTATAAATAACAAACAGTAACAGATTTACTATTGCCTTTGCTGTGTAAATGAACAGTGACTGAAACAGTACTGGCAGAAAATCTCAGCCTTCCATTCTTGATCCAACGGTGACTTGCCATGGACAAGTCAGAGAATCTGCGCCGCATTTTGGGTGTCTGGCATAAAATCTTGTCTGGGAATTTGTTGTCATGGGTGTTAGAGATGCTATAATTATCCTCACTATCTGTAGATGCCCTGGCCAGGGATCGTGAATATAATGGACATTGTTGGGGTCAGGGTAGCTTGCCAATATAACATGATTTTTTTATCAAGATTAGACTGAATCTGAAGGCTTTGGACTTGGTTTGGATCAAATATATGCTTCAGTAAAGATATTAACAATAAAAAAATCCATAAAAAAATGTCTTACACATCTAGGTCACCTGCTAGTACTGGCGCTGCCTCCCATTAGTGAGTCTAGAGTCCTTAAACTCTGCTTATATTAATTTTTATGGTTGCACTGAGTTCCATAGGCACGTGGTTGATGGATAATGATGATACATGTATCATCAGTTATATTACCCCCTCCATTCCTAAATATAAGGTGTATAGTTTCTTTTAAGAAGTCAAACTTAGTTAACTTTGACCAGATTTATAGATAAATATATCAATATAAATTATACCAAAACAATATCATTAGATTCATCTTGAAACAAATTTTCATGTTGTATTTATTAAATATCATAGATGTTGATATTTTTTTCTATAAATTTAGTCAAAGTTAAAAAGCTTTGACTTTTTTAAGAAAACTATACACCTTATTTCAAGGAACGGAGGGAGTATTATTTTAAACCATGTCCAAATGTTTCCTAGTGTCTATATGTTTCATGTAGGCTCAGTACCCAAACCGGGCATTGATTGCATTAGTTCACAGCATCTTGTTAACGGTTACAATGACCGAGGGTGATTTTTTCTGTTCCAATAGATGCCCTTCAGGTGCAATACCCAGAGATAAAAACTTGCCTGTATTAATGCAGTGTCGAGAGGTTGTAACTATCCTCTTGCACACACATGTCCATATTCGGTCCTTAATTGCTTGCAGTTACTGTAATATTTGTACTGGTATGATGTAAGTTATACTCCTTTTGAACGATTTATTTATGTAATTGTACTGCATTATTATTTCTTCGCGAGGTGGTATACCCAAATCTGAGATCAGTCTACATCTGTAGGTGCTCCAAAATGCCAAGCCGTTAACCAGATTACCACTTGTTGGCCCGATGCTAACTCCTCCAGTGAGTGTTACCTCGGTTGCAAAGGTCGCGGTAAGAGCTGCGACGGATCCGGTTTTCCCTCCTGGCATCGTTGATGTGTATGGCATCATGCGTTACAGTGAGCAGAAGTAAGCGTATGCTTGTACAGAATGATAAGAAGGCGTGGCTCTACTCTTTTTTACCGGGTGTTTCTTATTTTCTCCAAATGTGTAAGCAGACATCAGAACACCATCAGGCCATTGCATACGGTTTCTCTGACAGTAGTATCATGGGCCTGTTTCTCTGATGCGAGCCAAGGACGCTCAATAAAGAAGAAATAGTTAACCTCGCGCTTGTTGTTAGAAACTGATTTTACATCTTTTGTTGCTTTAATATGTGCTTTTAGTATTTAGTGTGTGTGTGTGTGTGTCGGGGGGGGGGGGGGGGGGGGGAGTGAGCCTTTGGTACCGTACACACTTAATGATTTGGGTTATCCGGTCAGCTCGGAGGCAGTCGGTTCCAGGCCAAACATGAAGATAACCCCTGAAGACTACTTAGGTTCATCCGTCATAGTTGCTGTGAAAACAGGATATTGAATGAAGATTCACATCGTAATTTTTGGCGATATTGAATGAAGATTCACATTGTAATTTTTGGCGCAGCCGAAACATCCACTAGGTGTAGAGCAGCCAACTGAGAGCGGCGAACTTGGAGCAGCCGACTTGGGGTAGCGAACACTTCTCTTTCTTTCTTCTTCTCATGTAGACGGTGCTGAGGGCTTTTTACATGCGCTTCGAGTAGACGCTGGCCAGAGGCGACAGATGCCTGGGATGCAACCGGCCTTTTTCTTTCAGTCGTCGGCTGGCGGGCGCAATCGACTTGGCACCAACCGAAATAACTTCGCAGTCGGCTAGCGCACATGTGCAGCTGTTTTTTTAGCCATCTTGTAGTCGGCTGGCCGAGCTGACGCAACTGCCTAGCGAGCAGCCCATCTCTTTTTTTTCTTCTGAATTTCTTCATCTTTTTCCTAAACCTTTCTTTTCAGCACAAGGAGGTAGCACAAACGGAGCCGGAGCAAGCGAGCGCGTAGGGGCCAGAGGCGGGCGCCAGTCGGGCCGAAGGAAACCGATGCGAGAGAGCAGCGGGGGCCGGCTACGGGGGGCAGCCGGGGCGGAGCTTGGGGCGACGGGCCAACTGCGCGGCAGCCGGAGGGCGGACGGCTGAGGCGACGACCAGATGAGGCCGACTGCGGCAGGCCAACCGGCTGCGGGGGAGGCGACAGCCGGATGAAGGAGCGGCCGCGGTGTGCAGATGGCAACCGGCTCGCGGGCGGGCGCGGAGGGAGGGGCGCAGCCGGGAGCGCGGGCAGGAGCCGGGGCGACCCTGAGGAGGAGGACCCGAGCTGGAGCCGTGGGGACGTAGCCGGTTGCCTCTGCAGTCGGCCGCGACGAGGCGCAGGGAGGGGCAGCCGAACGGCGTGAGAAGGAGGAGCCGAGCTGGAGCATTTCGGCAGAGAGCGGCGAGGTCGGAGGAACTCAGCTAGAGGGGAATCGGGCATCCGGCCTGGGCAGAGTCGGCGACTGGCCAGCCGGGCGCAGACATATTCTGGCCGGTATCTGGCTAGTTCATGGGTGGTGTATGGGGGAATATCTGGGTTGCATCTGGCCAGTATATAGCTAGGCAAACCAAACCAGGAACGGGCAAGGACGGCCACGGAACGCCTGCACGGGGACGCAACCTGGGGCAGACTGGAGCTCAGGGCCGGGCGCGGCGCACCAGGCGGAGACGAGCGCGGGCGCAACCAGGAGGGGAGATGGGCGAGCGGAGCTCGCGGCTGGAGGAGGGAGGAGGAACGGCCTGCACGGGGCGGCTCACGGGGGCGCAGCCCGAAACCGCACAGGGACGCAGCCGCCATCGTGGTCGCGCAGAACGAACGCAGCCGGAGGCGGAGAGGCATGGCCGGCGCAGGAAGGAGAGGAAACAACTGGCGGGAGCAGCAGCGCAGCCACACGGGGGTGCGCAGGCATGGCTGGCATCGCCGACGTAGACGAAACGGACGCTCGCCCAAGAAACTGCGGGCGCGCATGCGCGCAACCTCCGAGGCTGAGGTAGGGAGGAGCAGCCACGGGCTTAGCTATCCAGGGAGGTGCGGGCGCAGTCGCACACAACCTTCGGGCACGCCGACCCGGGCGGAGACGGTGGAGAAGACACCGCACCGATGCGGATGAAGAAACTGACGGGGCCGGACGCTGAAGCCGCGATGATGTCGGTGAAGAGGCTGGTGAAGAAGGGGCCCGTCCGAAACGGGACTCCGGTCGCCGCAATATGCCCCATGGTGGGCGCCAAGTGTCGTCGTAATATGACGGCAGATGCCATGGGGATGGCTAAAGAGGAGGAAAGATCCGAGGTTGATGTCGATGGTACCGGAAGCGAGAGTGGGGACAAGCATAGTGAGACACCACGATGTATCCAAGTTGGGGCTCTCCTCAGAGATAAAACCCCTACTCCTGCCGAGCGGACTATGAGCAATGACTCGAGCTACAATGAATGCTCCTTGAGCTGTATCAGAGGAAGGAGGAGAAGGCCTATGGCTCTGCTCTCTCCTGCATCTCTATGTGGTGGGTGGAAGTGAAGTAAATGCGAATCGCCCTCTCGCAGGAGGGGTTCCCGGGGTTCTTATAGGATGAACCCGGGCTAGAATGGTAACTACACAATGAGGGGACCCCGACTATAAGCCTTTGGGATCCAGCTGGGCCCCGCCGAATGCGAGCTTTGCAGGTGCCAGGCGGTGGAAGGCTGTATACCTATCTTGTCCTGGGAATCTCCTAGCCCGTAGGTCTTGAGAGTCCTAACAGGTAGGCAGACAGCTACCTCGGTGCCTGGTCATGTCTGCCGTCCTATCAGTCCCGCGTGGGGAAGGAGACATCATGCGCCTGACAAGTCGGCAATGTGACTTGTCCTTCTGACAGAGCGGATCTCTTGGGATCTTCAGTGATGACCTCGGGCCGGGTGCGCCCATCCGGCCCTTGGTCAACTCTTGTTTCCAGGGTGGACTCGGCCGAGCCGTCTGCATCTTGGGCTGGCTGTGAGCAACCTGCGACCGACTTCGCCTCTGTGGGCATTCGGCACCCGACTTGATTAGCTCGGCCCAAGCGCATTCGGCCTTCTCCAGGAGTCCACACTTTGTCTTGAAAATGTTGTTTCGCCTGGGTGACCTACCCGGGGGTCATTCCCCGATAGGGGTACTTGAATATATTTTCATCCAAACGGTTTTACGCAAGAGAGTCTAGGAGGAGACTAAGGTATGAAAGCTAAGACCTGGTTGCATCCTTTTTGTTACATTTTTTAATCTAAAAATTCAAAGGGAGAAGTCTTGCACTATATTCTTGATCTTGATCGTTTCCTTCATGGAGAGGAAGGTGTTGTGGAAGGTGATGGAGTTCCTGGCGTCCCAATTTTTCAGATGATTGCGAGACTTGTCCAGACCAAGAGGCAGGTTGATGTCCTAAGCGAGGTGGAGGAAGGAGAGAGGTGGTAGCTGAAGCGCCCCCAAACTTGCATGGTGTGCAGGCAGGTGATCCGCGTCTTTGAAAGGAGCATCACACGAAGAGCAGGATGTAGAGGAGATGATAGTTTTGCGCAGGAGATTTCCTCTTGTATTTAGCCTATATTTAAAGATGAGCAATGCAAAGATTTTGATCTTAATGGGAACCTTGGAGGACCAAATGAATGAGACGTTGTGATCAATTTGTTCTTCAGCCATGATTTGGACATAGGCGTCCCTGGGGAAAAATGGATCCCGCCAGCTGGGGCCCTTTTATCCGTAGAGAACGACGATCGATCAACCTGCAAAACAGCCAACAAAGCACCCAACTCCGTAGAAGCAGCTAAGGTAAAACAGTTAGCTTGTAAACCAGTTTGTCTGATATCATCCACTAATGCCAAGTCATGCATAGAGTGTGAGAACAATCTAGGGTAGATAGTTTTAAGAGGTTTATTTTGAATTCATGTGTCATGCTAGAAGAATGTGGAAGATCCATTTTTTGTCAGCATTGTACATATTTTTAGTAATATCGGTAGTTGTTTGATTACAGTTTTCTAGAGGAAGGTACGCAAGTGTTTTCATTAGTCCATAAAAAGGTTCTCCTAAGAGAATCAAGGTGTTTAATAATTTTTGTTGGCAAAAGGAAAACAAACATGAAGTAGAGGACCAGTGAGTCTAGGGCTAACATAATATATGTGTACCTAGCTCCTTTTAAGAGTAGGGAGGCTATCCAACCTTGTAGAAACTTTTGGTAAGATTGTATGATGAGATCAAAATCTGTGGGGGTAGCAGGTGTGTGGAAAAGATGAAATTTGGCAGGTCATGATAGAGGCTATGAGTGTAGCTGTGGTAGGGTCAGTGTGGATTGGGAAAAAGCTATCTTATCGAAGTTGATTGTGAGTCCGGTAGATAAGGCAAAGAAGTCCAAGATATTTCTTAGGGTGGAGGCAGCATTAAGAGAGGCATGGGCTATTATGAGTGTATGGTCAGCATATTGAAGTGTGACAGATGGTTTATCTAGAAGAATAGTGACGAGGGGGCGACCCCATGACTCTTGCATATGAGGGTACCTGGTGCGTGCCAAGCTAGAGGGCTGTAACACCCTCAGTGTCATGTAACAGTAATCACTTTTGATTAATGATAATTACTGTTGCTAATCTCACTTTGGTCATCTTTGCATATGATCACTCCAAAAATCCTTTTGGTTGATATTGAAAATATTGTGATAAATAAAACTTTGTCCAAAAATTATGCAACCAATTTTGTTAAATGCCTAAAAATCAGTGGACCATCTTAAACTAACATTGGATATTTATTGCAATATTTAAATATTGCAAACAATTCAAACTAGTGCTAAAATAACCCCTTTCACTAGTGGCATAATAAAAATAAATATTAAATGAATTTCTTTTGCACCCAAACTTTTTGTGGCACTCTATTAATTTGCAATACTAATTATGGGACAAGTTCCATATTTTTACAAAATACAAAAGTACCTAAAACAAATAAAAACAGAAGAAAAAAAAAGAAACCTAAAACCTACGCACTGGGCGCAGCCCACCCCACCCCTCTCTTTCTCCTCTCCATTTGGGCCCCGGCCCACCTCCTCCCGGTCCAACTGGCCCGCCCTGGCCATCATCCCCAACCTCCGTACGCGGGGGGGGGGGGGGGGGGGGGGCGCCGTGGCTCGCATCCGAGCCGGCCATGGCAGAGGCCAGCGCCGTGGCGGCCATCAGGCGTCTCCGGCAAGGGGATAAGGCCGACCCGCGCGCCCCTGGCCCCTGGAAAACCCTAGCCGCGCCCCCCTCCCTGCCTCCCGCTCTGCCGCCTCCTTGCAGAGGAACCACCGCGGCCATTGTCGCCACTTCGTCGTGCTTCTCGTGGCCACCGACCACCTCTTCGACTGGGAGGACGTCGTGAAGGAGCGCCGCGCCCCGCTGGGTCTTCTTCCCCCTCAAGCTTCGGCTGGAACTCGCCGCAACGCCGGAATCAGGCCCCGCCTCCCCGCCACGGCCGCCACCTCCCATCGCCGAATTAGCTCCGCCCCGGACCTCCTTGCGCATCCCCGAGCCCGGCATCCCCACCGTGGTGAGCTGCCGCTCCATTTTCCCCCCTCCTCCTTTCGAATTAAGCCACCGTAGCCGCCGCCCCGCTGAGCCATGGCTCCGGCCGCCGCCGGGCTGCCATGGCCGCGTGCCCCCCCGAGCCCGTGGTCGCGCCCACTAGCTCGCAGACGCGACCGCGTCGTGCCAACCGCCGTCCACCGGGCCTGCCTCCTCGCTGGCCCTCCCCTAGCCGGTGCTCGTCGGGTCGCCGGCCTCCGGCGTGCGCGCCATGGAGCAGAGGGCGCCCTCCTCTGATTAACAGTGGGGATAACCCACTGATAGGGGCCCCACCCCCAATTAGCCCCCCCTAATCACAAAAAAACTGTTAATTATAAACCTGTTAGACTGACCTATGGGCCCTAGCTGTTAATTAGATTAACTAACTGTTAGTTTAACAATGTGTCACTTCCAGCTGGGCCCCACTGGGTTATTTGTTTAATTAATTACAATTATAAAATGAGTCAATGACATGTGGGACCCCACTGTCATTTAATTAATTAAAATGTTTTTATTATATGTGAGGCTGACATGTGGGACCCACTGGTCAGTAGGTCCCACTTGTCAGGTTTGACCAGTCAAAACCCTTATGGATAATGTTGTATTAAATATTAAAAAGAAAATCCAAAATTGATTTAAATATGATTAAAACTTTGAAAATCAATATCTTTTAAACCGTAAGTCGGATTAAAAAACTTTATACATGAAAGTTGATCAGAAAATTATGTCGGTTAAGAATACGCTAACCTTATACCCACCACCCCCCTCTAACACAACGAACATCGACATCCCCCCTCCGGACCGTCTGTCTGATAATAGCCCGATACCGTAAAACTCTCCGGATGAATTTATTCTGAACACGAAAGTTTTTCAGAATAGTTCAACTAGTCCGGATACATCACCCATACGTTTGTCGGATGTCCATGACACCTCCGGCATGATCTTTCCCCCTCCGGACACCCTGTCCGGTAATCACCCGGAACTGGCAGTTCATCCCCGGATGAATTTTCGTTCCGAGAAATGTGTATCGTACAACGTTAGAGCATCGCTAACATTTAATATGCCGTGTCTTGTATTTGTATTGCTATCATTGCTGTGTATTTATTGTTTCTCCCCCCTCTCTATTGTCCGGTAGTCTCGACGTCCGCTGCTGATGCCCCTGTGATCGACTACTTCGTCGACGACCGTACCTCTACCGTCGAGCTTACAGGCAAGCAGAGCCATTTCCTTCCCCAGATATCGCCTATCTTTCCGTACTTTCTTGCACTAGGCATATGCTGCTGCTGCTACGTTATAATCCTACTCAATTGCATAGCTTGTTTTTTTGTCGCCCCTTGATGTACCTTCTGTTATCCCATGCTGCCTGTTATATATATTATATTCAGCAGTGAACCCTGCGCATTGCTAGTCAATAGGATTAGATAGTGGGTCGTGTTCACTCTGGGAGTGAATGCGGATACGATACATTACAACTGCTACAGGTACGGTTCAGAGCAGACACCGACTCAGCCCCCTACGTCGGATCTGCCGAGCCACCTCAAGTGTGAGCGATCGGGGAGAAATCCCCGTACTCCACTCGTGGTCGACTCTGTATATCCGTCTTAGGGTTCTGAACCACGGTTGTCCTTACAGGTAAGGAGTCGGGTGACCCTACGGTGCCCGCGCAGGTTATCTTAGCGGAACGACAGGACAGGTGTATTCCACCGGTGTGCGGCGGGCCTGGTACTGTTCGTGGCCGAAGGATTTCCTGTTGTGCGAAAGTCGAGCTCTTCGGAGCAAACGCGAGACAAGGTAAGGAGACGGTTCACCTTGTTGGTAACCGCACGAGTTGGTGGGACGACAGGGCAGGCACCGACGTTACTGGTGGTCCTGACTGCCGTCGTTGTCCGCGACTCATTCAGTAAGGGGCAACGATAACGGTTGTCTCGACAGAAAATTAATAAAATGCTTAACGGGTTCGGCGGATGACTTGAGTAGCCTTTTGGCTTGTACGCACTACCTATACGTGGGATTACGTGTTTGGGCGCCTCCGCAATGTAGCTTCGTTCGAAAGCTCTGAAAGACGTCCAGTTCAGCATTGCGGAAGGGATGGATCGCGCTGCGGCGTTGGAATTCACCCTCCTCGCAACGACCCGGAGAGCGAGGGGTGATAGGCCCATGACCCCCTTGCACTTAGGGCTGTAGACCGGCGGGGACCTCTCTGATGAGTCGTAGGATGGACTGCGTTGTGTCGGATAGCCTCGGTGGGGCATTCCCTAACCAGGTGTACGCCACCCTGGAGATCCGAGCGTGTAGTGTCACACTAGTGCACCCCTGCAGGGAGTTTAATCTGTTCGAATAGCCGTGTCCACGGTAACAGGACGCTTTATGCTGAAGCCAGATCCTATCACTACAAACTACTACTATTAAATTGTTGGTTCCGGGTTTTCTTCCTCGCGGGGATGTCGAGGAGGGGAACTCGGAGGCATTGTTAATTATGATTACAACTTATTATTATACAATGCTGCAGCAACTTCTGCTGCATTGTTACTTTCATTACTGTTATATAAACTGTTGGTTGATTCTTACCTCATGCTGCAAGACTCGTCGGAAGATGCTAGTCTTCGGTAGGCCTAGCTTCCTATCCTTATTCTGATTTCTATCTTGCAGTCCACTATATATAACCTCCCCTTCCATTTGATACATGCATAAATGCTTAGTAGCGGACGTAAGACTCGCGGGTATGCTAGATACTCACCCTTGCTTTATTTCCCGTTTTCGCTTTTCCTGATCGGCCGCTGCAGTCGACGTTGGAGTCCAGGAGCAGAAGATCCCCGGAGCCCCCTTCGACGTCGAGTTCCCGTTGACCAGGAGTAGTTCGGTGCATCCCAGGCAGGAGGCCTCGCCTTTTCGATCTGTACCTCTGATGTTATTTGTGCTAGCCTTCTTAAGGCAAAACTTGACTAACTATGTCTGTACTCAGATATCATGATTGTATGACTTATGTATTCGGGTCCGTGTGACCCCCCCTTCATTGTAATATATTTGGTTTATCCTTTTGTGTTTAGTGTTGTGCTGTGATATTCTCACCGTGGCACCTTGATCTCGATCATGTACCCTACGTGTATGATTACTGTACATGATCGTAAATCGAGGGCGTCACAAGTTGGTATCAGAGCCGACTGCCTGTAGGAAGCCACCCAACCACTACCTGGTCGAAGTTGAGTCTAGACTTTGAAAAACTATTTTGCTAACTTAATATTTGGCTTACGGGCCCACATCGATGTCACCACGTGTGATATCTATGGTATTAGGATCCTTTTCTTCGTACCTATGCTCTGGGAATCTGCTCTCTTATCCTTGCTGGTAAGCTTTACAAACTCTAACATTAGGATCACGTTCTCTTGATTCCACCCGGCGTTCTGGTGCTACCTCATTGATTGAGTCGTGTCGCAGGAGTTCTACCCTAGGTCCCGGACCGCGGATCCCATTCTCATTCTGGGCAGGCCGCGCGTCCTCTGGCATTAACTCCTGTGGCCAACAGTTTTCTTGCGGCGTGATTGACATAGTGGAATCTATGTCGCGTCGTGTAATCCTTACCGCGGTCTGCGCGCCGCCTACTGAGTCCTTTTTCCTTAATTTCTACGATGTTACGCTGTCCGATTTTGACCGACTGTGTGCAAAGATCTGTATGTCTATATGACTACTATTGTGTATCTACTGCACTTCTCATTTATTGCTCATACTACATCATGTATGACTTCTTATCCTTGCAAACGCTTTGTCTGAACTAACCCCTGCTGTTCCGGCAGGATGGCTGACGATCCCCCACCTCCACCTTATATGGCCGCAGTACTGCAACAGTTTGATCTGAACCGTCAGTTTATGGCCGGAGTAATGACCCAGCTTTCAACTCAGAATTCCCCAATAACACTGCAAGAGTTCGTGCGCCTCAGTCCGTCCACCTTCCGCAGCTCCGCCAATCCTATGGATGCCGATGATTGGCTCCATGATATTGCTTTTCAGATGGAGTCAGCTAATGTTTCCCCTGCCAGTTACCTCACCTTTGCGACGTATCATCTGAGGGGTCCAGCTGCTCAGTGGTGGGAAAGCCACCGGCTTGCGTTGCCAGATGGAACTGTAACCACTTGGCAAGAATTCCAGTTAGCCTTCCTTGCATGGCACCTTCCTCAAGGTCTGATGGACCAGAAGAAGGAGGAGTTCCGCAAACTCCGTCAGGACCAGACGACTGTTGATGAATATCATAAGAAATTCCTTGAGTTTTCTCGCTATGCTGCGAGAGACGTCGCCACCGACGCTCGCAAACAAGAGAAATTCCGAGAAGGACTGCGTCCTGATATAGAGCTCGCACTTGTCCTTCATGATTGTGCGGACTTGGCGACCCTGGTCAGCAAGGCTTTCCAAGTCGAAACTGCTCTGACTAAACACCATGAGTCGCTCAAACGTTCTCGAGATGCTAGCCCATCTTCGAGTCGGCATGCTCAGAAACTTAAAGTCTGGCTCCCGCACAGTGTTTTTCACCGGCCCGCTCCGACACCAAGACCGTCTTATGTTGCACCTCGTCTGCCTCCGCCTCCGAGACAGCTAACGATTCCGACTGAACAGCCCAATATTATGGCTCCTCCCCAGAACGATGGCTTATGCCGCCAGTGTGGACAGCCAGGTCACCGCGCACCTTGTCCTCCTGTTAGCAGAAAGAGAAGTTGTAGAAGCCGTCATTCCAGTAACCGCAACACCAAACAGTGTACTATGAGTTGTGCTCAGGTCACTCATGTCAAGATGGAAGAAGCTCGCGAGTCCCCTAAAATAGTGATGGGCACTTTACTCGTCAATTCAACGCCAACTTCTGTTCTTTTTGATTCCGGGGCATCGCATTCCTTTATGTCCCAATCGTTTGCTCAGTTGCATGGTATAGCTACGAAACCCTTGGCCACTCCTTTAGCGGTAATGCTGTTGGATCTCAGAGCCGTGCCACCATGATGAGCCCCGATACCACCATTGCAATCGTGGGTCTGTTGTTCCCTGCTCCTCTTATTGTCCTGAAGTCGTCCAACAGTGATGTCATACTCGGTATGGATTGGTTGGCGGCACATGATGCCCGTATCCACTGTGCCACTAAGACAGTTCAACTCACGCACCCTTCTGGAAAAAAGATTCTGTACTCGGCCCGAACAGCTCAGCATGCCGAAGGCCAAATATATGCCCTGAATGCTTTGAATACCTCACCTCTTGAAGGGATCGAGAATGTTCCAGTTGTTCGCGATTTTCTCGACGTCTTTCCAGAAGAACTGCCGGGAATACCCCCGATCAGAGATGTCGAATTCGTCATCGACTTGAAGCCTGGCACCGTCCCTATTGCTAAGCGCCCTTATAAGATGCCGCCTCACCACCTCCTTGAACTGAAGAAGGAGATCGACACAGCACTTCAAAAGGGCTTCATCCGTCCAAGTTCCTCTGCTTGGGGAGCACCTTCGCTCTTTGTCAAGAAGAGTGATGGAACGAACCGTTTGGTCCAAGATTACCGACCTATCAACCAAGCAACAATACAGAACAAGTATCCGCTCCCTCGGATCAATGATCTATATGATCAATTTGCTGGATCTACGGTGTTCTCGAAACTCGACTTGAGGTTGGGTTACCATCAGATCCGGGTCCGCGAAGAGGACATCCCGAAGACCGCCTTCATTACTCGTTATGGTTCTTACGAGTACACCGTCATGTCTTTTGGCCTGACCAATGCCCCAGCCACCTTCTCTCGGTTGATGAACTATATATTCATGGAATACCTCGACAAGTTCGGCGTGGTTTATCTGGATGATATCTTGGTATACTCCAAGAATGAAGAAGAACATGCTGAACACCTTCGTCTTATACTGGAAAAGCTTCGAGAACACAAACTCTATGCTAAGTATTCTAAGTGTGAATTCTGGCTTCCCGAAGTAACTTACCTTGGTCATGTGATTTCCAAGGATGGCGTTGCCGTCACCCCAGAACGTATCCAGGCTATTCTTGACTGGACTCCTCCCAAGACCGTCAAGCAAGTCAGAAGTTTCCTCGGCCTCGCTAGTTACTGCCGCTGTTTCATCGAGAACTTCTCCAAGATTGCCAAGCCTCTGACTAGTCTGCTTCACAAAGGCGTTAAGTTTGAGTGGGCAGATAAATGTCAAGAAAGTTTTCAAGCTCTCAAGGACAAACTCACTTCTCCCCCAGTGCTTGCTCCGCCTGATACTCAGAAGGACTTCGTGATATATTGTGACGCGCCTCGTCAAGGGTTAGGCTGTGTCCTAATGCAAGAGCGCCGCGTGATTGCTTATGGCTCTCGTCAGTTGCGATCTCACGAAGATAATTATCCAACGCATGATCTCGAATTGGCAGCAGTAATTTATGCATTGAAGCTGTGGCGACATTACCTCGTTGGTAATCGTTGCGAGATCTATACCGACCACCAAAGCCTGAAGTACTTGTTTACTCAGCCCGACCTGAATCTCCGCCAACAAAGATGGCTTGAGACAATAGCCGATTTTAACATGGATATTCATTACACCCCTGGCAAAGCTAATGTGATGGCTGATGCCCTGAGCCGTAAAGCTTACTGTAGTGAACTTGAGGTGCAGCTAGAACAACCACCTCTGTATGAAGAGTTTCAAAAGCTGAACCTCGAGATTGTTCCTCAAGGTTATGTAAATAACCTGGTTATCGAACCGGATCTCGTCAAATCCGTCAAGGGTATACAGTTTTATGATAATTTCGTACACAAGATTAAGCGCGATATCGCAAATGGAAGACCCTCACCCTTTACTATTAATAGCGAAGGTTCGGTGTTCTACCAGAACCGTTTAGTGGTTACTCACAGCAAGGGAAGGCATGAGAACCTGGATATGACCCCGAAGGTCATGAAAGCGGCTCACGATACCCCGCTGTCCATTCATCCTGGAAGCACCAAGATGTACCAAGACATTCGTCCGCAGTTCTGGTGGCCTAACATGAAGCAAGACATTGCCCGATATGTTTCTGAATGTGACGTTTGCCGTCGCGTCAAGGCAGAACATCAAAAACCCGCCGGAACTCTGCAACCACTCTCTATTCCTGAATGGAAATGGGACAAGATCGAAATGGACTTCGTCACTGGTTTTCCGCGATCACAGAAGGGCCATGATGCTATCTTTGTCGTCATCGACCGATTCTCCAAGGTTGCCCATTTTCTGCCAGTCAAGGAGACGATCTCTGCTAGTCAGTTAGCAGACTTGTATGTTTCCAGAATTGTGTCCCTCCAAGGACGTCGTGAAGGAGCGCCGCGCCCCGCCGGGTCTTCTTCCCCCTCAAGCTTCGGCTGGAACTCGCCGCAACGCCGGAATCAGGCCCCGCCTCCCCGCCACGGCCGCCACCTCCCATCGCCGAATTAGCTCCGCCCCGGACCTCCTTGCGCATCCCCGAGCCAGGCATCCCCACCGTGGTGAGCTGCCGCTCCATTTTCCCCCCTCCTCCTTTCGAATTAATCCACCGTAGCCGCCGCGCCGCTAAGCCATGGCTCCGGCCGCCGCCGGGCTGCCATGGCCGCGTGCCCCCCCGAGCCCGTGGTCGCGCCCACTAGCTCGCAGACGCGACCGCGTCGTGCCAACCGCCGTCCACCGGGCCTGCCTCCTCGCTGGCCCTCCCCTAGCCGGTGCTCGTCGGGTCGCCGGCCTCCGGCGTGCGCGCCATGGAGCAGAGGGCGCCCTCCTCTGATTAACAGTGGGGATAACCCACTGATAAGGGGCCCCCACCCCCAATTAGCCCCCCCTAATCACAAAAAAAAACTGTTAATTATAAACCTGTTAGACTGACCTATGGGCCCTAGCTGTTAATTAGATTAACTAACTGTTAGTTTAACAATGTGTCACTTCCAGCTGGGCCCCACTGGGTTATTTGTTTAATTAATTACAATTATAAAATGAGTCAATGACATGTGGGACCCCACTGTCATTTAATTAATTAAAATGTTTTTATTATATGTGAGGCTGACATGTGGGACCCACTGGTCAGTAGGTCCCACTTGTCAGGTTTGACCAGTCAAAACCCTTATGGATAATGTTGTATTAAATATTAAAAAGAAAATCCAAAATTGATTTAAATATGATTAAAACTTTGAAAATCAATATCTTTTAAACCGTAAGTCGGATTAAAAAACTTTATACATGAAAGTTGATCAGAAAATTATGTCGGTTAAGAATACGCTAACCGTATACCCACCACCCCCCTCTAACACAACGAACATCGACATCCCCCCTCCGGGCCGTCTGTCCGATAATAGCCCGATACCGTAAAACTCTCCGGATGAATTTATTCTGAACACGAAAGTTGTTCAGAATAGTTCAACTAGTCCGGATACATCACCCATACGTTTGTCGGATGTCCATGACACCTCCGGCATGATCTTTCCCCCTCCGGACACCCTGTCCGGTAATCACCCGGAACTGGCAGTTCATCCCCGGATGAATTTTCGTTCCGAGAAATGTGTATCGTACAACGTTAGAGCATCGCTAACATTTCATATGCCGTGTCTTGTATTTGTATTGCTATCATTGCTGTGTATTTATTGTTTCTCCCCCCTCTTTATTGTCCGGTAGTCTCGACGTCCGCTGCTGATGCCCCTGTGATCGACTACTTCGTCGACGACCGTACCTCTACCGTCGAGCTTACAGGCAAGCAGAGCCATTTCCTTCCCCAGATATCGCCTATCTTTCCGTACTTTCTTGCACTAGGCATATGCTGCTGCTGCTACGTTATAATCCTACTCAATTGCATAGCTTGTTTTTTTGTCGCCCCTTGATGTACCTTCTGTTATCCCATGCTGCCTATTATATATATTATATTCAGCAGTTAACCCTGCGCATTGTTAGTCAATAGGATTAGATAGTGGGTCGTGTTCACTCTGGGAGTGAATGCGGATACGATACATTACAACTGCTACAGGTACGGTTCAGAGAAGACACCGACTCAGCCCCCTACGTCGGATCTGCCGAGCCACCTCAAGTGTGAGCGATCGGGGAGAAATCCCCGTACTCCACTCGTGGGCGACTCTGTATATCCGTCTTAGGGTTCTGAACCACGGTTGTCCTTACAGGTAAGGAGTCGGGTGACCCTACCGTGCCCGCGCAGGTTATCTTAGCGGAACGACAGGACAGGTGTATTCCACCGGTGTGCGGCGGGCCTGGTACTGTTCGTGGCCGAAGGATTTCCTGTTGTGCGAAAGTCGAGCTCTTCGGAGAAAACGCGAGACAAGGTAAGGAGACGGTTCACCTTGTTGGTAACCGCACGAGTTGGTGGGACGACAGGGCAGGCACCGACGTTACTGGTGGTCCTGACTGCCGTCGTTGTCCGCGACTCATTCAGTAAGGGGCAACGATAACGGTTGTCTCGACAGAAAATTAATAAAATGCTTAACGGGTTCGGCGGATGACTTGAGTAGCCTTTTGGCTTATACGCACTACCTATACGTGGGATTACGTGTTTGGGCGCCTCCGCAATGTAGCCTCGTTCGAAAGCTCTGAAAGACGTCCAGTTCAGCATTGCGGCAGGGATGGATCGCGCTGCGGCGTTAGAATTCACCCTCCTCGCAACGACCCGGAGAGCGAGGGGTGATAGGCCCATGACCCCCTTGCACTTAGGGCTGTAGACCGGCGGGGACCTCTCTGATGAGTCGTAGGATGGACTGCGTTGTGTCGGATAGCCTCGGTGGGGCATTCCCTAACCAGGTGTACGCCACCCTGGAGATCCGAGCGTGTAGTGTCACACTAGTGCACCCCTGCAGGGAGTTTAATCTTTTCGAATAGCCGTGTCCACGGTAACAGGACGCTTTATGCTGAAGCCAGATCCTATCACTACAAACTACTACTATTAAATTGTTGGTTCCGGGTTTTCTTCCTCGCGGGGATGTCGAGGAGGGGAACTCGGAGGCATTGTTAATTATGATTACAACTTATTATTATACAATGCTGCAGCAACTTCTGCTGCATTGTTACTTTCATTACTGTTATATAAACTGTTGGCTGATTCTTACCTCATGCTGCAAGACTCGTCGGAAGATGCTAGTCTTCAGTAGGCCTAGCTTCCTATCCTTATTCTGATTTCTATCTTGCAGTCCACTATATATAGCCTCCCCTTCCATTTGATACATGCATAAATGCTTAGTAGCGGACGTAAGACTCGCGGGTATGCTAGATACTCACCCTTGCTTTATTTCCCCTTTTCGCTTTGCCTGATCGGCCGCTGCAGTCGACGTTGGAGTCCAGGAGCAGAAGATCCCCGGAGCCCCCTACGACGTCGAGTTCCCGTTGACCAGGAGTAGTTCGGTGCACCCCAGGCAGGAGGCCTCGCCTTTTCGATCTGTACCTCTGATGTTATTTGTGCTAGCCTTCTTAAGGCAAAACTTGACTAACTATGTCTGTACTCAGATATCATGATTGTATGACTTATGTATTCGGGTCCGTGTGACCCCCCCTTCATTGTAATATATTTGGTTTATCCTTTTGTGTTTAGTGTTGTGCTGTGATATTCTCACCGTGGCACCTTGATCTCGATCATGTACCTTGCGTGTATGATTACTGTACATGATCGTAAATCGAGGGCGTCACAAGGGCCCGCTGGAAGCCTCGACCGGCCCACACTTGGCCCACTCGAGGCAACTGCCATAAGGAGTCCTCGATGATCATGGAAACCGTGACTTGCCGTCCAAGAGTAAAGATAGATTAGGAAACCCTCTCTGTAAACCTAAACGGACTCCTTGCGACCCGGCCTAGTATATAAAGGATGTGAGAGGGGACGTCTAGGGCATCGAATCTCATAGCAACACCTCCGGTCCGGAGCGATATCGCCTGGACCTCCACTGTAATTGCCTCCATTATAATACAATCGAGAAGGAAGTGCTTTCTCATGTTAGCCGACGAGTATCTCCAACCTGCACATCTCCTCTACGATCTAACCCAGGGTTCCTAACCCTGGGATTTGCCGAGGTCAATCCTCGTCATTTGGTGCCGACCGTGGGGAAGACGCAGGTTGGAGCAACGATCTCGGCGGCCCCTTCACCAGCAATCAACGGCCCCGCGACCGCTCCGACACTCGACACCTCCATGACTCGATCAGAATCAGATCTGTTCGAGTCCCTCGGCTTCATCGCGCATCTTCCCGTCACGCGATCGGCTTTTACTGACCTCCGCGCAGGCACAGATCTGACCTTCGGAACGCTCAAGATCCACACCAACCACTGGGGAACCCTCCGCCTCATAGACGATACTCGAGCACTCGAAGCATCTACAATACCCAAGGCAACCTCGACTAAGAAGGCACTGCCACCCCACCCGACTACTCCGCGAGTCCTTCGGGCAACCCACCTGACGATTCTGCGCAACCTTCGGGCAACCCACCCAACAACTTCGCGAGTCCTTCGGGCAAGCCACCTCTGCCCGATCCATGACGCCACTCATGGCCGCGCAAGCTTAGCATCCGCAAAGCAAGAACAGATGAAGGAAAAGACCAAGCTGGCGACCCGGATGCCGTTCCATGTATTCATGGCAGATACCCACGAGCCAACTTCAAATGACAAGGACAGAGAAGACGACCTGAGCAGTCACAGGGAAACCCACTCAAACAACAGAAATAGTGATCCTGACGGCACTGGTCAGCTTACAGTCACCCTCGGCGCTCCAGGAACCATACCAAGAAAAGAACCCAGAAGACAGGAAGACATACCTGAATGCAGCAGGCGCTCGACTTGAGAAGCCATAAGGAAAGATCAACCCACTGAAAAATCTACCTGTCCAAGGAGGCAATCACCAGAGTAAAAGACGCAGTAAAACATGGTAGACTCCTCCCAGAGAACGCAACTCGCAACGAGCTCAGAGCTTACAACAAGTTTGCGAGTGATGTCACCAAGAAGACGAGATGGCTGCGGCTCAAATTGGAAAACCAAAGAAAGACCGGGAATGACTCGCGGACCACCCGCAAAAGATCACTCGAGCACTCGAGCGATCTCTCTGATCACAGCTCTCCCTCTTGGTGCAAATCCAGATTCAGCAACCTACGACGTACGGACAAGAAGAAAGTCACTCAAAAATTAGACGACGATTTACGGCTTGAAGACGACGATGAAAAACATCTCACGCCAGCAGAAGCCCTAATCACAGCCCAAGCATACCTCCATCGCGCTAGAAGTGGCGAAAAAGAAAATGCAGACCGCAATACTGAGAGAGCACTCAAGGTAATGGGAGACGCCATCGCGGCTTCGACACTAAAAAATTCGAGCACAAGGGGAGCACCCCACGAGCAGACTCCTGATATGGACCCGAGCACGCCCCACGACGATGATAACAACAACGACGACCGGCGTAGACACCACGACAAAAACAGAGACCGAGACAGGGATGACCGTGGTAATCGCCGTAGCGGCGATGGACGAAGGGACGCACACGATGACATCACACAGAAGAAAATCAACAGAGGAAGACGCAAACGCGCGGCTCGCGGAGAGCACTCGGAAGAGCAAGCATCCGACGAAGATCTCGAACCCTGCGGAGCCCTATGTTTTTCTCGAGACATACGCGAGAAGCCCATGCCCAAAGGTTTCAAATTAAACTCCACAACCCACAAGTACGACGGACTAGAAGAACCAAAAGCATGGCTCGATGACTACCTCACAACCGTGAAATTCCAGCGAGGAACCAAGACCACAACAATGCAGTACGTACAGCTCATGCTCGAGGGCTCATCACGGCACTGGCTAAAGAACCTACAACAGGGCTCCATCAGCTCCTGGAAGCAGTTCCGCAGCGCTTTCATTGAGAACTTCAAGTCAACCTACAAGTGGCCGGCCTCACTCTAGGAGCCTAGAGAATGTAGGCAAGGAACCAGAGAATCTTTAAGGGCATACATCCAGCGATGGACTGACGAGGATCAGCCTCGGCAAATCCCATGGTCAAGGACCCTGGCTTAGATCGTAGAGAAGGAACAGGTTGACGATACTCGTCGGCTAACAGGAGAAGAACTTCCTGCTCAATTGTATTATGCGAGGGGGAGATTACAATGGAAGTCTAGGCGAGTTCGCACAAGACCGGGGGTGTTGATTGTAGATTGGATGTCCTGAGGCGTCCCCCCTCCCAGCCTTTATATACTAGGCTGGGTCTCGGGGAGTCCTTCTCAGATTACAGGGACGATTGCCTAATTCTATCTTTGCCTTGAACGCCAAGTCTTGACCTCCATATTGGTCGCGGACTCCTACGTCGGTGCCTAAAGCGGGCTAGTCGTGGGCCTGTCGAAGCTTCCAGCGGTCCTCTTGTCTTCGTATGCACCAGGTATCCTCACACGCAGGAGTCGTGGGGTCACCCCCGAGTGCCTGGGGGACTCGAAGAGTCGTGCAGGGACTCAAATCGTCTTTTGCTTTCATATGCGCAGAGCGGCTGCGAGTCGTTGGCAGTTTTAGCCATGACAAAGTTTATTTCGAGGGATGCTAAGCTGGAAGGGCCCAAGGTAGTCGACTGGTCGAGCCTTGGTGAATTGCGCTAGTGGAAAATACCTCAGTAGCCCAATCAAGCCTGTGTCCCTTGACACTAACTTGGGAACGACCGGTGTCTAGCAAAGTTCATGCCGCTGCAGGTCTTATAGGATCAATGCTGTCGGCCCCAGTAAACAGCCTTAACGCGTCCGTTATCGGCTCATCTTTCTATCATGCGAGCGCATGGAAAACGTCGGGAGTGAAGTCGCGCTGTGGCAAGTCTCGGCCCGGCCGTCTGCGCAGCGGGGTCCTACCTACACGCTAAGCTTGCGTGGCATCTGGGTACAGCAAGTCGCAGCCCAAGAATTATTTTTTATAGAGGCACGGAGCCTAATTAGAGATGCACCCACTTGGAACAAACAATCAAGTGAGCTATTTAGTAGTCACTCATCGAGCTTTTGCGAGCTCGGGCGAGGAATCAAAATAAGAAAGCACTCACTCGGAAAGTCGTCGAGTGCGCGAGTAGATTGTATTGTCAAAACATTAGTTGAGCCCTGCAAGTAGTCACTCAAACGCTTTGCTTTGTTCAAGGTGAGGGAGCACCCAAACTCTGTAGATGCGTCGTTTCCGCTAGTGCGAGTGGTCACTCGAGCACACCTTTGTCTTCTGGGTGAGGGAGCACCCGAAACTATGTAGATGCCGTGATTACTGCTGGTGCGAGTGATCACTCGAGCACACCTTTGTCTTCTGGGTGGGGGAACACCCGAACTCTCAGGTTTTTAGATCTTGCTTTGCTTTTTAATAAAGGTACTCCCGATGGGAGTAAAAGATTTTGGATCAGAATATTTTGGCACCAAGAGACAAGTGGTCTTTGTTTTTTTCCAATTTCTTTTTATCTTGATCTTTCCTTCTTGGGATGTCACGGTGATAAGCATCATAATAATGCTCTTTGATGACCGATGATGACGCTTGGTCTTCGATCCATCGCGTCTCCTGGCTAGTCATAATGACGACTTGGACGCTGCGCTGCCTCTGACCGTTGGATTTCCAAAGCGTGTATGGGAAACACGCGTGATTTTCACGTGTTCTTAGCCGGACCGCTGCACGGATTCCTCTTCCGTTCTCGTTTTCCCCCATTATTTCTGAGCTCAATTTGAGGGGTCTCTGGCTCCATCTTCAAGGGTGTGCTCATTCTTCTTCTTGGGTGGAGCTGGAATTTGATAACTCATTCCTGATTTTTCTCGGATCTGGCTGGAGGGCATTTTCTCGTCGGCTGAACCTGCGTGACGGGGATAGCCTTTGTTGTCGTTTTGATGGCGAAGATACTCTCACTGTTCATGCATTTGATGCCGGTGTCAATCGTCTGGATCCGTACTGGGAGGAAACAAGCAACAACAACTCTGGTGGATCGAGGAATCCTTGGTCTGCTTCTCAAGTGACTTCATCTTCGGCTGACTCTTGGCTGGTGGTGCTTTCTCTTCTAGTTCTAAGGAGGAGCTTGACGTTAAGCCACCCGTCAAGCGAGCGCATCGGTAGGCAAGGCACCTTGTAGAACTGGAGGGCGGCGACTTGCTTCTTTGCGGGCTTGGGTTTTTACTTTTTCTGTGATGATGCTCGTCAAGTTGTGGGCCGAAAGTGCCAATTATCTCAGCATGAGCACACATGTAGAAGTCATAGCTCCCTGAGTTGATTGGCACTGTAATCTTTTTGCCGAGCGCTCGAGTCCCTTTGTACTCTTTGGTGTGTAGTGGAAGCCTTTGTGCTGGTATATGTAACTTTGAGGTCTTCGAGTCTTTTGTAATGAGAACTGTGCTCGAATCCTTTGTGATGAGACTTGTACTCGAGTCCTTTGTAATGAGGGATGTCCTCGAGTCCTTTGTAATGAGGGCTGTCCTCGAGTCCTTTTTAATGAGAATTTTCCTCGAGTACTTTGTAATGAGAGCTTTCTTCGAGTCCTTTTGTAATGAGAACTATCGGGTGCGTGGCAGCGCTCCCGATGGGAGTAGCCCCCGAGGTTGCGTTCGATTTGTAGAAGCGGACGTAGCCTGTGAGCTTTATTCGACCATGATGTCCTCTCTTGCAACTCCTATGATTGCTCTGAATTTATATCGGGTGCGCGGCAGTGCTCCCGATGGGAGTAGCCCTCGAGTCTTTAGGTGATCACTTGTGATCAGGTAAATACTAAAGAGTTTCCGTTGTCCTTTATCTTTGTTGAGTAAATTATGCTTCTGCGAAGAAACTTTGAGTGAGGCTTGTGCGGGTGAGACGATGCTTGAGCCCCCGGGCCTTTTTGTCTATGGTTTCATAAGTGAAAATAGTGTTTCCTTGGGGGGAGTCTGCGTTCGAGCCCCCGAGTTCTTTTTAGGTGGTGTCGTGTAAAATAGCGTCTCTCGGTGGGGGGGGGGGGAGGGGGTTGTGCTTGAGCTCCTGAGTGCTTTGAGTAGCGTGGCGTAAGCGAAGATAGCGTCTCTTGGGGGGGGGTTGTGCTTGAGCCCCTGAGTGCTTTGAGTAGCGTCGCGTAAGCGAAGATAGAGTCTCTCGGGGGGAGTTTGTGCTCGAGCCCCCGAGTGCTTATTAGGTAGCATCGCGTAAGCAAAGATAGCGTCTCTCGAGGGGAGTTTTTGGTCGATCCCCCGAGTGCTTTAAGTAGCGTCGCGTAAGCGAAGATAGCGTCTCTCGGGAGGAGTTTGTGCTTGAGCCTCCGAGTGCTTTAAGTAGTGTCGCGTAAGCAAAGATAGCGTCTCTCGAGGGGAGTTTGTGCTCGAGCCCCGAGTGCTTTAAGTAGCGTCGCGTAAGCGAAGATAGCGTCTCTCACGGGGAGTTTGTGCTTGAGCCCCCGAGTGCTTTAAGTAGCGTCGCGTAAGCGAAGATAGCGTCTCTCGGGGGGAGTTTGTGCTCGAGCCCCTGAGTGCTTTTAGTGGTATTATTTGGGCAACACATTTTTATTGCTTTAGATTTTACATGGGTTGCCAATCGGTGCTGCTACCGATACTGCCGATAGTGTCTATGGGTAAACTATGGGTAGAACATGCGCAAGTTCGCCACGTTCCACGGGTTTCCCACATCTTCGTCGGTCTTCGGGTTCTTCAGCCTGTATGCGCCTCCTCCTATGAACTTCGAGATTATGAAGGGTCGTTCCCACTGCGAGGCGAGTTTGTGCACTTTTTCTTGTATTAGCCACAGGACGAGATCTCCTTTGCAGAAGGTTCTAGTCCGCAGGCGACTGCTTTGGTACGTGTGTAGTTTGTCCTGGTATCCTTCTGACCTTGCTATGGATGTGTCCCTTGCTTCGTCTGCGGTGTCCTTATCATCCTGTAGTGCTTCTTCTGCCTCTTCTTCTTTGTATCCTGAAATTCGAGGAGCTCCGAACTTTAGGTCGTGCGGCAGCACCGCCTTTGCCCCATATACCATGAAAAAAAGGTGTGTACTGGGTTGAGGAGTTCGGGGTGGTGCGCAGGCTCCACAGTACTACGGGGAGTTCTTCTACCCAGTTGCCTGGAGCTTGTTCGAGTGGTGTGAGGAGCCGCTTTTTTATTCCTCCGGACACTAATCCGTTTGCCTTTTCTACCTGGACGTTAGATTGCGGGTGCGCGACTGGCGAACTTTCGGAAGGCGATGCAGCGTCGCACGATGTCTTCCGCGTTTCTCATTGCGGTTGGCCAGTAGAACCCTGCTCGAAAAGCTTTGGCCACGAGTGCGCGACTGCTCGCGTGATGCCCGCAAGTGCCTTCGTGGATCTCGAGCAGCAGGGCTTTGCCGTCTTCTTGCTCGAGGCACTTTTGGAGGACCTGGGAGATGCTGCGCTTGTAGAGCTGTCCGTTGATTATTCTGAACGCTTTAGATCGTCGACTGATGCGTCGGGCTTCTGCAATGTCTTGAGGTAAGGTACCTTCGATTAGGAATCGAAGGAACGATTTTGTCCAAGCTGGACCTTCGGGTGCGGCTGGTTCTGCATCTTCGACTACTTCATTGCCTGCTTCAACTGTTGGATTTGCAGCTGCCACTTGGGCTGGTTCGCTTATTTCGTCGTCCTCTGCGGCTGCCTCCGGTGCGAGTGGCTTGGTTTTGATTGACCTTTGGCTGATGCTTTCGAGGAAGACGCCTGGAGGGATGGGTCCCCGGGTTGATCCAATGTTTGCGAGCTCGTCTGCTTCTGTGTTATTTGATCTGGTGATGTAATTTAGCTCGCAGCCGTCGAATCCTCCTTCCAGAGTGTTGTAGAGCTTCTGGTAAGCCATCATGTTTTCTACGACTGCTTCACAATCCCTCATTGTCTGCTGGACGACGAGGTTGGAGTCGCCGTAGATTGAGAGACGGGTGGCGCCGCAAGCTTTTTCCATGCGCATGCCATGAGTAGTGCCCCGTATTCTGCTTCATTGTTTGATGCATTGCTGAAGTTGATCTGGAGCACGTATCTAAGTTTGGCTCCTTTGGGTGAGATTAGTACCACGCCTGCTCCGGCTCCTTGCTGTCTTTTTGACCCATCGAAGAACATTGTCCATGAGTTGGACAGGTCTGGGGGGCCAGGTGTTTGTACTTCTGTCCACTCGACCAGGAAGTATGGGAGTACCTGAGCTTTGATCGCCGTTGGGTGTTTGAACTGTACGTCGCGGGGGCTGAGGTCGATGTTCCATTCGGCGACTCGGCCAATTGCTCCAGGGTTGTTGAGGATGTCCGCGAGTGGTGCGCTGCTCACGATCGTGATGAGGTGCTCGTCCAAGTAATGTGTTACTTTCCTTGGAGTCATGACGATGGCGTATACTAGCTTCTGGTAGTGCGGGTACAACTGCTGGGATTTTGTGAGGAGCATGCTTAGGTAGTAGATTGGCCTTTGTATGCTCTGGATTTTTCCTTCTTGCATGCGCTCGACGACGAGCGCCGTGCTGACTATGCTGCTGTGTGCCGCTATATAGAGGTAGAGGGGTTCTTGCTCCTTGGGCACCGCCAGGATTGGTGCTGTCGAGAGTTTCTTCTTTAGGTCTAGGAATGCATTGCGGGCTTCCTCGGTCCATTAGAAATTTTCTCCTTTTCTGAGCAACTGGTAGAATGGTAGGGTCCTTTCTCCCAGCCTGCTGATGAGAAGGCTCAGTGCTGCGATTCTTCCTGTCAGTTGTTGTACGCCCTTGATGTTGACTGGTTCTTGCATCTTGGCGATTACTTGGACTTTTTCGGGGTTTGCTTCGACTCCTCGAGCGGAGACCATGTACCCGAGCAATTTTCTGGCTGGGACGCCGAACACACACTTTTTTGGGTTGAGCTTGATTCTGTATTTGTTGAGAGCTGCGAAGGTTTCGCGGAGGTCGTCCAGTAGCGTGCTTGCACTGTAAGTTTTGATGACGATGTCGTCGACGTAGGCTTGGACGTTTCTGCCGATTTGGTCTCTCAAGCGTGCTTGCATCATCCGTTGGTACGTGGTGATGTGCGAGGTAATGATAGTAATTTCTCGCCCTTCGTTGGTAAACCCCAAGTGGAAGGCGTGATGTAGCACAACAACAAATTTCCCTCAGTAAAGATACCAAGGTTTGTCTCCAGTAGGACTCCGGAGATGATAAGTAGGTGTCAGCGGCGCAACTGACGCGGACCTGCACACAGACACAAATAACTTTGTTCCCAACGAAGTTTAGAGAGGTTGTCAATCTCTCCGGTCTTGTTGTTCACAAAGGATCAAACACAAGGGATAATGATAGCAACTGAAAGTAAAAGCAGAAAAGTAAATGAGCGTGGAAACAGTGATGAGGATATGGACCGGGATACGTGATGTTCACTAGTGATGTCTCTCTCCCAAAAGACGATAAAACTGCTATGCGAGGTGAACAAATTACAGAAGGGCAATTGACAGGATTATGAACGCACCGCAATGCTAACTATGCTACAAAAGAAAGGAAGAGGCTCAAAAGCACGGGCAGTACGCCAAAATAAGTAGACCGAAATCCAACTGCATCTACTACTAATCATCCACCTTGAGATATCTATCCAGAACATCTCGCTGGTATTAAGTTGCGAGCCCCACCCAAAGTGTAAACCCAAAGCAACAGACAACTGCATTAAAAAGCACTTTGCGTAAAGTAAACAATCCTTGTAACCGCGGTTACAAGCACCATTGTTTTCCCCTTTGTGGCAACAGCACATCCCCTAGACTCATGTTTCTATCACTCAAGCGTGTCATCGGGGGGCATGAACCCACAATCGAGCAAAACGTTCCCTCTTGGGGTTACTACCTACTACTTAGCCAAAGCAATAAACATCAACGGAGAACATGCAAGAATTACTTAGGAACAAAAATATAAGAGATAAGAACCAAATATATTACTCAATCACAATCTGAACATAATCTCATAATCCATCAGATCCCATCAAACTCAGCATAGAAACAGCAGAAAGATTACAAAAGTGCCTCGATCATGTAGGGCAGCTCACGAGGTCTAAACCATGAAGAACAAAGAGGGGAGGAGAACATCACATAGCTACTGATCACGGACCCATGGTCCAAAGAAAACTACTCAGGAGACATCCGGGAAGCATCCATGGTGGAGAGGAGACTCCCGGAGGTCGGCCCTCCCTCCGGCAGGGAGCCGGGAAGAGGTCTTCTGGTGCTCCCGATCTCGGAAGCGCGGCGGCGGCGGAACAGAGGCGAGATCGCGAAAAAGGGTTCTGTCCTCGAGGGTTTCTCGTCACGGAGAATATATAGGCGAAGGGGGGCAGCCAGGGGGGCCACCAGGGGTCCAGGCGCCCCCTGGCGCGGCCAGGCCCTAGGGCGCGCCACCAGGGCGCCTGGGCCCCTGGTGGTGGCCCTCTGGCCCCACCCAGGTTCTTCCGGAAGGTTCCTTCACGCTGATTTTTTATCTGAGTTTTCCCGAATTTTTGGAGCACTTTTTATATGGGGGAAAACTGAAATGGAAAAACAGCAGAAAACAGGAACTGGCACTGTGGTGCACTGAGTTAATAGGTTAGTCCAAATATGATCAAAAGTGTATGAAAGTGTATCTAGATCATAGCAATATCACACAAAACATGCATGGAGCAAGCAGAAATTATAGATACGTTTTGTGATAATTGCTATGATATGTTCCATGCACGTATAATTCCCCAAGCTTTGTTCCTGCTCATCCTCAACATCCCCAAGCTTAATTCCTGCTCGTCCTCGAGTAGGTAAATGATAACGGCATAATTTCTGTGGTGACATGCTATCAACCATATAAGAACTTTGAAAAGTAAAGCAATCAAGGTTAGAAATTCAATTCAAGTCATAACATGCAAGAGTTTATATTAGCATTGAAACAAGTAACAAAAGAACATTAGGTGCAAGAGCTCTCGCTGTCCGTGACTCGAATGTCTCCAAATGGTGTTTGCGTGCAAGAAGGGGGATAGGGAATACGAGAAAAATATTTATTTGTTGAGAACTCAATCTACTAAAGTTTCCCACTTGGTCTTTTTCTGGAATCTTATCTTGACTCGTCCCCAGACCACTAGCCAGGTACAAGTCAATTTGATCCACTCCTTTTTCAACATTTTGAGCACTCATGCAATGGATGAGCGTAAGCACGAGAGTTGACACTTAGGATGGCAAAGAGAGGAGTACGGAGGAGGAAGACAAAAAAGGATGAGAAAGGCTCACAACAATGAGGACAATCATAGGCAAGAGATGCCAAATGATAGATATGATGTGAGGAGTAGGGATTGCCATGCAACAGATGCACATACGAGCTAAGAAGCTCTCCAATGGAACTAGTGGGGGTGCATCTAACTTGCTCGCTCATGAAGACCTAGAGCTCGTTTGAGGAGGCTCATCCTTGGAATATGCAAGCCAAGTTCTATAGTGTGAAGGTCCCCACATAGCTATATGCATAATGATCATCTCTATGGAGTACAAGGATATAAAGGGAGTACTAGTGTGGATCTCTCAAAAGGATAGTAGTGTTGTCCCTTTCTCTCTTTTTATTTCTTTTTCTCTTTTTTCTATTTTTTTGTATTTTTTGGTGACCTCAATGGCTCTTTCTATTTAACTCTCATTTGTCCTCTTTGGGATCTTTTATTGTGTCCACTTTGGGATCTTTTCCTCACTTAAGGGCAACACTCTATTTTACAAGAAGGTAAATGAGATCTTTCACACTTTACAAGGTACTCAAAATCATAAAGAAGATGTAACTATCATGATGTATGCAATGTATGTCGCTGCCAGTGTAGCAGGAACATGTATGAAGATCAAGTCATGAAGAGGTGGATGTTGCATGGCAATATATCTCGGAAA
This sequence comes from Bromus sterilis, assembly GCA_950022295.1. Taxonomy (NCBI): domain Eukaryota; kingdom Viridiplantae; phylum Streptophyta; class Magnoliopsida; order Poales; family Poaceae; genus Bromus; species Bromus sterilis. The sequence goes on along the minus strand of OX465596.1, from coordinate 334,433,819 downwards.
GGCTATGGAAATGCCTTGATAGGTAGGTATGGTGGCTGTTTTGAGGAAAGATATAAGGAGGTTTATGATGACAGAGCGTATCATGCCAAGGGTTTGGATGTACCGGCGAAGGTGGACACCAACTCTCGGAGTGAGAAGAAGGCAATGCACGGCACGGGATAGGCTAGAAAAATATGGGAAGGTGGAAGTGTGAACTTTCAATACTTACATTAGTCCGAAGAACTCATGCAGTTATTATCGGTAACTCTCAATCTAATAAGGAGGTTCACAAAGAGACAAGTACCCTGTAACATCCCCAGCCCCTAACCCTGTCATTGCCCTAATTAAGTGTCCTAGTTGAATGAAGACATAAATTAAATCAATTCTAGATAAGCCCAAAATTTGTGAGCACCTTTAAAATATCGAATAATATTTATGAGTCTAGTTTTATGATCACCAAGTCAATTTGCCACTTGTCCAAAATCAAAGCCAAATTCCAAATTTGGATTGCATGTTAAATATATGCTTCCTCTGTGATGCAATCAGAATAATACATTGATTAAAAAAACATTCTCTACAGATTTTTCATGTAGATACCCACCTTGTTTAAAACTTTAATTGCCCTAAACCTATTTAAAATCGGGATCAACAACAAACCTTTTGTCCTTCTGGAAAATAGACCGATACTAAGGTAATTCTAAATAATTTCCCAAACTGATGTGTGGCATCGTTGAGTTGCATTGCAAGCATGTGCTAAGTTTCACATTAAGCAACCTTCAATTGATAGTCCAATTACATAGGCAGTGACCTAACACCACACCCATAGGCTCACACACACGGGCACACACACACACAACTCACCTCCACCCACACAACACACACAACACCCACATACCATGGCCATGGCTGGCCATGGCCTTGCCTATGAGCTCCTCGTCGATCCCCGCATCCGCTCGCCACCCCGCGCCGTCCGTGTGGACTGGAAGAACCACTGTGACCTCCTCTTCACCTCTGCCTAGCCACTCGAGCCGGGGCGCGGTCAAACATCGGGATCGAGCTTCTTCCTCGTCGGCGTCCGCAGACCTCTCGCTCTCGTGCCGCTGCTCCGGTCCGCCCCCGGCCTCGTCGACCTCACCATCGAGCTCGTGGTGAGCTCCTCCTTTCATTCCCCCTTTTTTTTCTGCCGATTCTTCACCGTTTGGCCGCTGCAGTTGCTTCCCTGTCCGAGCTCGACGCCATCGTCCGCCATGGCCGGACAGCGCCGTCGCCGCTCTCGGCCGTGCCCTCGGGTGCGCGCCCACCTGCGCCGCGCACTGCGCCCCCTGCTGGCTGCCTCCGTGCCCGCCTCTGGCCGGTCGCGTGGCCCTTGCCCTGGCCTTGCTGCGCTCGCCGCTGCTCGCTTTTGGCCATGGCCAAGAAATGGCCGTGGGCGTGCTGTGTGTTGTGCGTGTGTAGCAGACTAGCAGGTGTGTGTTTTGTGTGGGTACTATGTGTGTGTGTGGTGTGCACCGTGGCGCCGGCTGGCTCTGGCTACCGCCGTCGTCCGTGCCTTCATGCGTAGACGCAACCCCCCTGTGGCCTATGCCGTTGGCTGCTGCTGCTAACCGCAGCTGTCGCTGCTAGCTACTAGTATTACTGTAGGTGTATTGTGGCTACTGAACTTTGATGTTGCTGAAACTGATGTTGCTGCAGATACTAGCTGATGTGCCCCCTTTTGGCAATAACAAATTAGCAATGAAACAAGTTTAAAAAGGGCTAAAATTAATATGAATGGATAGTCAAAGTATCAAGCATCAATTTGTTCCATTGGAGCAACTTCAAAAAAATGCATGAATTAAACCCAACAAAAATCGCAAAAGCTAGATTTCTATTAACAAAAACAATGGCAGAAAACAAATGATTTTCATAGCTAATCTTGGGCTATGAGTTAACAAGTTGAAGCAATGTTTTATGCAAAATTAAACCCATGGCATGCTAGAATAACTTATATGTTGCAAATCATCCATAGGAGGTACCCCAATTTGAACCATAGATTAATAGCTATTAACTTGCAAAGTTTGAATAAAATAACAATTATCTGTAATCAACAATTGGTAACACTTTTCGGACCAAGTTTAATTAAGTAAATGGACCCTAATAAATTTGTCTTCCGTACCAGATTGTAGACCATAGAAAAATGCTTCGATTTGATATAGGGCACTAATTTGTCGGATGAGCGGAACCCTAAACCGTAGCCCCTCGAAGGTAGCTAAATGATGTTTAAATAGTGATTTTCAGACTTAGCAATATTTCGGAGAAATCCCAAATAGACAATGACATGTGGGTCCCCTATGTCATTTTGACCGGTCAATATTACTATTGTGGATAATGTTGATTTATTTAATAAAAGAAAATCTAGAAAATAAATTAAATGAATTAAACTTCAGAAATCAATATCTCTTAAACCGTAACTCCGATGAAAATATTTTATATATCAAACTTGATCAGAAAAATGCAACGAATTCGGATACGCTACCCATACCCCCACCACACCCCTCTAACATACCGAACGTGAAACATTTCCCCTCCGGTTCATCTGTCAGTCAGACGACCGGAGCCGGTAAAACTTTCCGGATGAAATTTTTCTAAACATGAAAGTTGTTCAGAATGGATCAACGATCACGGATACACTATCCACATGTCTGTCAGATGTCTCTAACACTACAGACATGGAACCTTCCCCCTCCGGATCATCTGTCCGGTAATCAACCGGTACTGACGAATCATCCCCGGATCAATTCCCGCTCCGACTAAAATACTTAACACTGCGTTAGAGCCCCGTTTCTTTATATCTGCTATGTCTTGCATTTGTATTGCTATTATTGTTGTGTATTTATTGTTTCTTCCCCCTTTATTCTCCGATAGACCCCGTTGCTGCCGTCGACTACACCGTTGCTGAGTACGACTACTTTGTCGACGACCGTACCTCTACCGTCGAGCTACCAGGCAAGCAGAGCCATTTCCTTCCCCAGATATCGCCTATCTTTCCGTACATTTCTTGCACTAGGCATGGTTACTGCTGCTGCTATGTTACAATCCTATTCAATTGCATAGCATGTTTTTGTCGCCCCTTGATGTACCATCCTTTGTCCTATGCTGCCTTATAAATATATATAATATTCAGCAGTAAACCCTGCGCATTGTTAGCTAGGTTTAGTATAGCGGGCCGTGATCACTCTGGTGAGTGAAAGCGGATTACAAATATTATAACTGCAACAGGTACGGATCAATGCAGACGCCCAAGGGAACCTACAACGGTGAGACTCTGCCGAGTCGCTTCGAGTTTGACTTATGAGTGGACGGACTCGTATTTCACTCTCTTTGGCTCAGTAGCGTAGCATCACCGGGATGATACGAGGGTATTCCTCTTTAGTTCATTCCGCTGCTGTCTCGGCACCTCCGGGGTGATACGAGAATATTCCTCTTTAGTTCATTCCGCTGATGTCTCTGTCGAACCTCTTCAAGTGTACCATCGAGGGTGATTCCTCCTGGTTCACTTGATGGTAGGCACTCGAATCAACTGGTGTCCTTACAGGTAAGGAGTCGGGTGACCCAACGGTGCCCGCGCAGGGTATCTTAGCGGAACGACAGGTCAGGTGTATTCCACCGGTGTGCGGCGGGCCTGGTACTGTTCGTGGCCGAAGGATTTCCTGTTGTACGAAAGTCGAGCTTTTCGGAGCAAACGCGAGACAAGGTAAGGAGACGGTTCACCTTGTTGGTAACCGCACGAGTTGGTGGGACGACAGGGCAGGCACCGACGTTACTGGTGGTCCTGGCTGCTGTCGTTGTCCGCGACTCATTCAATAAGGGTTCGGCGGATGACTTGAGTAGCCTTTTGGCTTGTACGCACTACCTATACGTGGGATTACGCGTTTGGGCGCCTCCGCAATGTAGCCTCGTTCGAAAGCTCTGAAAGACGTCCAGTTCAGCATGGCGGCAGGGACGGATCGCGCTGCGGCGTTGGAATTCACCCTCCTCGCAACGACCCGGAGAGCGAGGGGTGATAGGCCCATGACCCCCTTGCACTTAGGGCTGTAGACCGGTGGGGACCTCTCTGATGAGCCGTAGGATGGACTGCGTTGTGTCGGATAGCCTCGGTGGGGTGCTCCCTAACCAGGTGTACGCCACCCTGGAGATCCGAGCGTGTAGTGTCACACTAGTGCAGCCCTGCAGGGAAGATTAATCTATCGATAGCCGTGTCCACGGTAACAGGACGCTTTATGCTGAAGCCAGATCCTACCACTACAAACTACTACTATTAAACTGTTGGTTCCAGGTTTTCTCCCTCGCGGGGATGTCGAGGGAGGGAACTCGGAGGCATTGTTAATTATGATTACAACTTATTATTATGCAATGCTGCAGCAACTTCTGCTGCATTGTTACTTTCATTACTGTTATATTATACTGTTGGCTGATTCTTACCTCATGCTGCAAGACTCGTCGGAAGATGCTAGTCTTTGATAGGCCTAGCTTCTTATCCTTATTCTGATTTCTATCTTGCAGTCCATTATATACAGCCTCCCTTTTCCGTTTGATACAAATGCATAAATGCTTAGTAGCGGACGTAAGACTCGCGGGTATGCTAGATACTCACCTGCTTTATTTCCCGCCCTTTTTGTTTTGCCTGATCGGCCGCTGCAGTCGAAGTTGAAGCCTTGGAGTCCAGGAGCAGGAGATCCCCGATGTCGACCACCGCAACGTGAAGATCCCCGATGCCTTCTACGACGTCGAGTTCCCCTTTGACCAGGAGTAGTTTGGAGGTTCCCAGGCAGGAGGCCTCGCCTTTTCGATCGGTGTTGATTTTTGTGCTAGCCTTCTTAAGGCAACCTTGTACCCTTGTGTCTGTACTCAGATACTATTGCTTCCGCTGACTTTGTGCTCTCGAGCTGTTGTATTCGAGCCCTTGTGGTCCCTGGCTTGTATTAAACAGCTTGTATTATTTTTATTTGTAGAGTTGTGTTGTGATATCTCACCGTGAGTCCCTGATCTCGATCGTGTACCTTGCGTGTATGATTACTGTACATGGTCTGATTTTGGGGGCGTCACATACCCCGAGGAGGAGTGTATGGGGGTTTGGTTATCCTTGCGCATCCTCGACTCATGGTACGTGAGTGTTCTCTAATATTCGATCCCTCCAAATATTAGTGATCCATCTAGTAGCTAGAGTTCTCAACTACTTTTGTAGGTTTTGAAAATACACACGGATTGCCCAAAATACGACACCTATCACTAATAGGCTAGAGCTCTTGACACCAAAAGTTCAAACATTACTCACATCAATACCTCAAAACCATTGCAAGTTACTACTAAAATTAAATAGCAACCTCAATTACCTACTTTCAAGACAGGACACAACTCAGTGCAAGAACCAACTCTCTTTAACAAGATAAACATGAAAACTGAAAAGACTTCCAGCAACAGATTAAACAAAAGCCAAGGCTCTTGCTAAAGACAAACTAAGACTAAAACTAAACATGGCAGCAGCTATGAAAAGATAAAGAACACACAACAGCAAAAAGATAGGCATGAAAAATTCTATGATGTGTTCTAGATTTTGAAAGTGGAGCATGTTTCTCTCCCACACAAAGTAAGACGGGGTCTAACTTGTTATGACCAACAAGCAAAACTAAAGAAAACTAATAATAAAACCTAAGAGCGAGACGCTCCAAGCATAGCACATAACGCATGAAGTGATAAAAATATAGTGAGACGAAGGACGAACTGATGATTGTTGATGGAGAAGGGGATTGTAACACCCTCAGATGCCTGTAACAGTAATCATCATCACTGTTGACTATCACTGTTTGTTAATCACTGTTATCCCCTGTCCTTAATCAAACTTTGCTTCAGCTCTTTTCAAACCATGCTGGTTGGTAATCAAAACAGAAAGCCCAATGCATTTTGCTCATCATGAAACCAACCCTAGTTGAAACTACCTCAAATGGAAATTAAAACAAAAGTGCTCAAATAAAGTTGTTCCAAAAATCATGGAACTATTTTTGTAAATTGCCTGAAATCATTACAATCATGTGGGACCAACTTTGGTAATTTTTGGAGTTGCAGAAAATTGTAAACAATTCAAACAGTAGGTTAAAACCTCTACTTTGGGCATTTAATATTTAAAATAAATATCAAATGAATTTATTTTGTTACAAAAACTTTTGTGGCACTGACATATAATGTTATACTAATATTGGGACACCTAACACATTTTACAAAAATGCCTAAGCTGGAAAATAAATTACCAAAAGAGAAATCAGAAAAGAAAAGACAAAGGAAAATGAAAAAAAACCTAAAACCCGCCTAGGGCGCAAGCCCACCCCAGCCCACCTACCCCATCACCTACCTCTCACCTGCCCCCTCCCCCACCCTGTACACGGACGGCACGGCCATGGCCACCGTGGCCATGCGCCACCCCACCTGCTCCCCCTCCTCACCTGCCCCCCCTCATGAAGATAAGGCCGAGCCCCCCCTGGCGCTCCTCCCCTGCCCACTTTTCCCCTTCCCCCGAGTCTCCCTCTCCTCTCCCCGTAAGCTCCTGTGCTCTGCCGTGGGCGCCGCCGGCGAGTACCCGCGGCCAACGGCGACGCCTGCCCCCACTACGTTGTCCACGACCTTCCCCGCGCTTGACTACTTCCTCCAGCGCTTGCAATCGATGCCGGGATCGTCTGAAGCTCGCGAATCGGAAGCCTTCTTCCACCTCGGGCCGCTCCGCCATTGGTGAGGTGGAGCTCCACCCCGACCTTCCCCGGCCCCTTCAATCACTCCTCTGCCCTCGCGGTGAGCACCCGAAGCTCCATGGCCTTTTCCCTCTCCTCCCCATGCCCCGTAGTGCCGCCGCCGTGACCACAGGCTCCGGCCACCGCGACCGTGGACATAGCCGACGCCATGGTCCCTCGCAGCCCGCGCTTCGAGCCCCAGTAGATGCGCTAGGCGTGGCGCGTTCGATTCCAGCCTCCCGCTCGCCGAGTGGTCGCCGGAGTACCCCGATGGCCTCGCCGGCGTGCTCTGCCTCGCCACCGTGCCCGGCTGGGTTAACCTCCAGTGGGCTTGCCCACTGCCCAGTGGGGCCGGCCAGATTTTGGTTAGGGATAAACCCACTGATTTGCAACTAATCCCTTGTTAATTAAAAATTTAAACAGAGATAACCCCCATGTGTGTATGACATGTGGGCCCATGCAGTTGTTTAATTAAAAATAACTGTTAATTAACACATGTGTCACTTACAGCTGGGTCCCACTAGATTATTAGATTAATTAAATTAGATTATAAATAATCAGTGCATGACATGTGGGTCCACTGGATTAATAGATTAAATTAAATCATTTTATAAATAACAGAGGCTGACCAGTGGGACCCACTGGTCAGGTTTGACCAGTCAACCCCTTCTGGATAATGTTTAAATTTAATAATAAAAGAAAATCCAGAAATCATTTAAATGATTTAAAACTTTGAAATTCAATAACTTTTAAACCGTAACTCGGATTCAAAAACTTTATACATGAAAATTGATCAGAAAAATATAACGAATATGAATACGCTATCCGTATATCTACCACACCCCTCTAACACAACGAACATCGAACATTCCCCCTCCGGACCAACTGTCCGGTAAATTGTCCGGTACTGATAGAGTGCCCGGATGAATTTATTCTGAACACGGATGTTGTCCGGAATGGTTCAACTAACCCGGATACACCCCCCTTATGTTTGTCCGGTAACCACGACACCTCCGGCTTGATCCTTCCCCCTCCGGACACCCTGTCCGGTAATCACCCGGAGCCGGTATTTCATACCCAGATGAATTCCCGCTCCGAGCATATTGCATTACACCGTGTTAGAACCCCGTTTACATTTCATCTGTTATGTCTTGCATTTGTATTGCTATTATTGTTGTGTATTTATTGTTTCTTCCCCCCTTTAACCTCCGGTAGACCCCGCTGCTGCCGTCGACTACACCGCTGCTGAGTACGACTACGTCGTCGACGACCCTACTACTACCGTCGAGCTTGCAGGCAAGCAGAGCCATTCTCTTCCCCAGATATCGCCTATCTTTCCGTACATTTCTTGCACTAGGCATTGTTACTGCCGCTGCTACGTTTACAATCCTATTCAATTGCATAGCCTGATTTTTGTCGCCCCTTGATGTGCCTTCCTTTATCCTATGCTGCCTATTATTATTATGCATTATTCAGCAGTGAGCCCTGCGCATTGTTAGCTAGGATTAGATAGAGGGTCGTGGTCACTCAGGGGAGTGAACGCAGATACAATTATTATAACTGCACAGGTACGGTACAATGCAGACACCGCCTCAGGCCCTACCTGGGTTATGCCTAGTCACCTCAAGTGTGAGCTATCAAGGAGTAATCTTTGTACTCCACTCGAGGCTGACTTTGTCTTACCGTCATAGTGTCTTGAGTAACGGTTGTCCTTCAGGTAAGAAGTCGGGCGACCCAACGGTGCCCGCGAGAGGTATTGCAACGGGACGACAGGGAGGGCACGACCAATGTACCGGTGTGCTTGGCCCCTGATCGTTGGCCGCGAGAGTTACCAACCCACGAAAGTCGAGCTCCTCCCGGAGCACACGCGAGACAAGGTAAGGAGACGGTTCACCTTGTTGGTAACCGCAGTGACTTGGTGGGACGACAGGGCAGGCACCAATGTACTGGTGGTCCTGGCTGCTGTCGTTGTCCGCGGGTCGGTTAAGCCGAGGCAACGATAACGGTTGTCACGCAGGTTAATTAAAATGCTAAATGGTTCAGTGAATGTCTTGAGTTGGCTATATGCCATGTACGCACTACCTACCCGTGGGAACTACGAGTTATGGGCTCCTCCGCTTCTTAGTGTCGTCCGAGGACTCTTCAGACGTCAGCAGTACCGCGGGCTGATTGCCGGGAAGTGGTGTTGTCTTATTTTCCGCGGCGTGTGATTTGTATTTGCTTTGATTTAACTTCACCGGCCAGTCACGCACCGTGCAGGAGTACGTCGGGGTTAGGGTCCAAAGCCCCACGTACATAGGATATAGTCCGGCGGATGACCTCTCTGTTGAGTTTGGAAGATGGGCTATGAAGTGTCGGATAGCCTCGGTGGAGCATTCCCTAACAAGGTTCCCGCCACCCTGGAGATCCGTGCGTGTAGCGTAACACAAGTGCACCCCTGCAGGGAAGATTGATCTATCGATAGCCGTGTCCACGGTAACAGGACGCTTTATGCTGAAGCTGGATCTTAGCACTAGAAACTATTATTAAACTGTATGGTTCCGAGTTCTTTTCCTCGCGGGGATGTCGAGGAGGTGATCTCGGAGGCATTGTTAATTATTACAACTTATTATTATTCAATGTTGCAGCAACTTCTGCTTCATTGTTACTTTACTGCTTTATATCAACTGTTGGCTGATTTCTACCTCATGCTGCAAGACACCGTCGGAAGATGCTAGTCTTCGATAGGCCTAGCTTCTTTCCCTTGCTCTGTATTTCTGTCTTTCAGTCCACTATATATAGCCTCTTCATTCCGTTGATATCATGCATAATGCTTAGTAGCGGACGTAAGACTCGCGGGTATACTAGATACTCACCTGCTTTATTTCCTTTACTGTTTTTCCTGATCGGCCGCTGCAGCCGACGTTGGAGCCCAAGAGCAGGAGTACCCCGGAGGCGCCTACTACGATGTCGAGTTCCCCGTTGACCAGGAGTAGTACTGTGGATCCCAGGCAGGAGGCCTCGCCTTTTCGTTCTGTATCTCTGATGTGGTTTGTGCTAGCCTTCTTAAGGCAAAACTTGACTAACTATGTCTGTACTCAGATATTATGACTTGTATGACTTATGTATTCGTGTCTGCGTGACCCCCTCTATTGTAATATATTTGTTTATCCTTTAGTGTTTAGTGTTGTGCTGTGATATTATCATCGTGGCACCCTAATCTCAGTCGTGTACCCTGTGTGTATGATTACTGTACACGGTCTGATTTTGGGGGCGTCACAAGTTGGTATCAGAGCCGACTGCCTGTAGGAAGCCACCCCACCACTACCTGGTCGAAGTTGAGTCTAAACTTTGAAAAACTATTTTGCTAACTTAATATTTGGCTTACGGGCCCACATCGATGTCACTACGGTGGTATCTATGGTATTAGGATCCTTTTCTCCTTACCTATGCTCTGGGAATCTGCTCTCTTATCCTTGCTGGTAAGTTTTACAAAATTTGACATTAGGATCACGTACTCTTGATTCCATCCGGCGTTTTTATGGTGCATCACCCATTGACCGAGTCGTGTTGCAGGAGTCGTACGCCAGATCCCAGACCGCGGATCCCATTCTCATTCTGGGCAGGCCGCGCGTTCTCTGGCATCAACTGCTGTGGCCAACAGTTTTCTTGCGGCGTGATTGACATAGTGGAATCTATGTCGCGTCGTGTAATCCTTACCGCGGTCTGCGCGCCGCCTAGAGAGTCCCTTTTTCCTTAATTTCTACGACGTTACGCTGCCCGATTTTCGATTGATTCTATGTGTGGATGTGTATGTCTTATATGACTACTCCTTTACATATATCTGCGCCTCCCTTACGTTGTCGTTTTACTTCAGGCTTGATTCCGGTATCTCATTAAATTTTCATCTCTGAAATACCCCTGTTAAATTCTAGCAGGATGGCTGGTCGTCGTGGTCGTGGTCGTGCTGCCAACGACCCACCTCCGCCGCCGGACTACATGGCCGCGATGATGCAGCAGTTCGAGATGAACCGCCAGTTCATGCAGAATATCATGGCTCAGTTCCCCCAGCTGAATCAGAATGGGCACCACCATCAGCATGCCACCGTGACTCTGCACGACTTCACCCGCCTCAACCCCACTATGTTCCGCAACACCGTTCAGCCGCTGGATGCTGATGACTGGCTTCGCGACATCACTCATGAGCTGGAGTCTGCTAATGTCGATCCAGCCGACTATGTGAACTTTGCGTCTTACCATCTGAAGGGCGCCGCTGCTCAGTGGTGGAACACCCACAAGCGTTCACTGCCAGTCGGAGAAGTCATCACTTGGGATGAATTTCAGTCTGCTTTTCGCGGTCGCTACATTCCTCAGGGGATCATGGACCGTAAGGCGGAAGAATTCCGCAACCTCACCCAGGGTGACATGACTGTTGAAGCCTATCAGCGCGAGTTCCTTAACCTCTCTCGCTATGCGGAAGAAGAGATCGCCACTGATGCTCGTAGGCAGCAGAAGTTCCGTCGTGGCCTCAACCCAGAACTCAGGCTCGCTCTTGCCGTTCATGATTTCGCCAACTTCGCCACCATGGTGAACAAGGCTATCACCGTCGAGACTGCCCAGATGGAGCACAAGACCTCTCTGAAGCGTTATCGTGACGTTGGCTCATCGTCGGGCGCAACGCAGAAGCGTCTTATCTGGCTCCCTACCAGTTTGACCCACTCAGCTTCCCCTGCTCCAAGGCCGTCTTATGCTGCACCCCGTCTGCCTCCACCACCGCAGATGCCGAGAGCTCTACCTGCACCACCCAATGGACCACCCCTTCGTCCTCAGGATGGATTGTGCTTCATGTGCCGCCAACCTGGGCATTATTCCCGAGAGTGTCCCCAGAAACAGAAGCAACTGGTAGTTCACCCCGCTGGTCGCGGAAATGGTCGTGGCAACAACAGGACCCCCAAGTATAATACTGGGTCTGCTGCTCATGCTCGTGGTCATGCTAACAACATCAATGTTGAAGAAGCTCAGCAACAACCCGCTACCGTGATGGGTACTCTTCTCATTAATTCCGTACCTGCTACTGTTTTATTCGATACAGGAGCATCACATTCATTCATGTCGGAAGCATTTGCATTGTCGCATAACTTTACGCTTGAGAATATGAACCCACCGATGGTTGTCCGCACCCCGATAGGCCATGCCCACACCTCCAAGATAGTGCCCGGGACCATTGTTGAAATTGAAGGGATTGAATTCCTTATTTCCCCCATCGTTCTAAAGACTTCCACCATAGACCTAATTCTGGGCATGGATTGGTTGAAATTTCACGATGCCGCACTGTATTGTGGCACCAGCTCTGTCCGACTTTTACACCCCTCCGACGAGATTGTTATCCACACCACCAGAGTAACCCGTAATGCTGAAACACAGATATTTATGATGAATGCCTTGAATTCCGCCCCCCTCGAAGGCATCGAGAACGTTCCGGTCGTTCGCGATTTTCCCGACGTCTTTCCAGAAGAAATGCCGGGAATACCCCCGATCAGAGAAGTTGAATTCGTCATCGACTTGAAGCCAGGCACTGTCCCTATTGCCAAGCGTCCTTACAAGATGCCGCCACATGAACTCCTTGAACTTAAGGAGGAAATCGACAAGGCACTTCAGAAAGGATTCATTCGCCCCAGTTCCTCAGCTTGGGGAGCACCTTCGCTCTTTGTCAAGAAGAGCGATGGGACAAACCGATTGGTCCAAGATTATCGGCCCATTAACCAAGCCACCATCCAGAATAAATACCCACTTCCCCGGATCAACGATCTGTATGATCAACTTGCCGGATCCAAGGTGTTTTCTAAACTCGACTTGAGGTTGGGTTGTCACCAAATCCGAGTCCGTGATGAGGACATTCCGAAGACTGCCTTCATTACTCGCTATGGTTCATACGAGTACACTGTCATGTCGTTTGGCTTAACAAATGCTCCAGCCAGCTTCTCCAGATTGATGAATTATATTTTCATGGAGTACCTCGACCAGTTCGTCGTGGTTTATCTGGATGATATATTGATATATTCCAAGAATGAAGAAGAACATGCTGAACATCTTCGTCTTATACTGGAGAAGCTTCGAGAACACAAACTCTACGCTAAGTATTCTAAGTGTGAGTTCTGGCTTCCTGAAGTAACCTACCTTGGACATGTGATTTCCAAGGATGGCATTGCCGTCACCCCAGAACGTATCCAGGCTATTCTTGATTGGACTCCTCCCAAGACCGTCAAGCAAGTCCGCAGTTTCCTCGGACTCGCTAGCTATTGCTGCCGTTTCGTCGAGAATTTCTCCAAGATTGCCAGGCCTCTGACTAATCTGCTTCACAAAGGCGTCAAGTTTGAGTGGACAGATAAATGTCAAGAAAGTTTTCAAGCACTCAAGGACAAGCTGACTTCTCCCCCGGTGCTCGCTCCCCCTGATACTCAGAAGGACTTCGTGATATATTGTGACGCGTCTCGTCAAGGCTTAGGCTGTGTCCTATTGCAAGAACGCAAGGTGATTGCTTATGGCTCTCGTCAGTTGCGTACTCACGAGGACAAATACCCAACACATGATCTCGAATTGGAAGCAGTAATTTATGCATTGAAGCTGTGGCGACATTACCTCGTTGGTAATCGTTGCGAGATCTACACCGACCACCAAAGCCTGAAGTACTTGTTTACTCAGCCCGACCTGAATCTCCGCCAACAAAGATGGCTCGAGACAATAGCCGATTTTAACATGGATATTCATTACACCCCTGGCAAGGCTAATGTGATGGCCGATGCCTTGAGCCGCAAAGCTTACTGTTCTGAACTTGAAGTTCAAGTACAACAACCGCTTCTGTATGAAGACTTTCAAAAGTTGAACCTCGAGATTGTTCCTCAAGGTTGTGCAAATAACCTGGTCATTGAACCGGATCTCGTCAAATCCGTCAAGTGTATACAGTTCTATGATGATTTCGTACACAAGATTAAGCGCGATATCGCCAAGGGGAGACCCTCACCCTTCACCCTTGATAGTAATGGTGCGGCGTTCTACCAGAACCGATTAGTGGTTACTCACAGCAAGGGCAGGCATGAGAACCTGGATATGACTCCGAAGGTCATGAAAGCGGCTCACGATACCCCATTGTCCATTCATCCTGGAAGCACAAAGATGTACCAAGACATCCGTCAACGATTCTGGTGGCCTAACATGAAGCAAGACATTGCCCGATATGTTTCTGAATGTGACGTTTGTCGTCGCGTCAAGGGGGAACATCAAAAACCCTCTGGAACTCTACAACCACCTGAAATCCCTGTATGGAAGTGGGACAAGGTTCAGATGGACTTCGTCACCGGTTTTCCCCGATCACAGAAAGGTAACGATGCTATCTTTGTTGTCATCGACCGTTTCTCCAAGGTTGCTCACTTTATACCAGTCAAGGAGAAGATCACGGCGGCTCAGTTAGCGGAATTATATATCGCCCAGATCGTGTCGCTCCACGGTATTCCGTTGGAGATTAGTTCAGATCGTGGCAGCCTCTTCACCTCAAGATATTGGCGGAGTTTCCAAGAAGCTCTAGGGACTACTCTGCATCTCAGCACCGCTTATCACCCCCAGTCACAGGGCCAAGTCGAACGCGTCAATCAAGTACTTGAAGATATGCTTCGAGCTTGTGTCATCTCCTTCGGCAAGAAATGGGAGGAATCTCTTCCATTTGCTGAATTCTCGTACAACAATAGCTATCACGCTAGTCTGAAGATGGCACCCTATGAAGTTCTCTATGGACGTAAGTGTCGGACCCCTCTGAGTTGGTCAGAAACTAGGGAACGTGCACTCATTGGCCCGGATATTATTCAGCAAGCTGAAGACCAAGTTCACGTCATCCGTGAACATTTGCAGGCCGCTCAGTCCCGCCAGAAGAGCAGCTATGACCGCAAACACCGTGAAATGGAGTATCAACCTGGTGAATACGCTTACCTTCGTGTCACTCCCATGAGGGGCACTCATCGCTTCGGTATCAAGGGAAAGTTGGCTCCTCGCTACATTGGCCCGTTCCATATCCTTTCCAGGAGTGGACCCGTGGCATACCGGTTGGAATTGCCGCCGAACCTCTCCCAAGTCCACGATGTCTTCCATGTGTCGCAACTCCGTCGCTGCTTCAAGGATCCTATCCGCGAAGTGGAGCATGATATGATCGAGCTGCAACAAGACTTGACTTATCGAGAACATCCGAGCCGCATTCTCGATCAGTCTGAACGCCGAACCCGCAACAAGACCGTCAAGTTCCTCAAGGTTCAGTGGTCGAATCATTCTGAAGATGAAGCCACTTGGGAACGCGAAGATCGCCTTCGCGATGAATACCCCGATCTTTTCCTCGCTACCACTTAAATTCTCGGGACGAGAATTCTTGTAGTGGGGGAGATTTGTAACACCCTCAGATGCCTGTAACAGTAATCATCATCACTGTTGACTATCACTGTTTGTTAATCACTGTTATCCCCTGTCCTTAATCAAACTTTGCTTCAGCTCTTTTCAAACCATGCTGGTTGGTAATCAAAACAGAAAGCCCAATGCATTTTGCTCATCATGAAACCAACCCTAGTTGAAACTACCTCAAATGGAAATTAAAACAAAAGTGCTCAAATAAAGTTGTTCCAAAAATCATGGAACTATTTTTGTAAATTGCCTGAAATCATTACAATCATGTGGGACCAACTTTGGTAATTTTTGGAGTTGCAGAAAATTGTAAACAATTCAAACAGTAGGTTAAAACCTCTACTTTGGGCATTTAATATTTAAAATAAATATCAAATGAATTTATTTTGTTACAAAAACTTTTGTGGCACTGACATATAATGTTATACTAATATTGGGACACCTAACACATTTTACAAAAATGCCTAAGCTGGAAAATAAATTACCAAAAGAGAAATCAGAAAAGAAAAGACAAAGGAAAATGAAAAAAAACCTAAAACCCGCCTAGGGCGCAAGCCCACCCCAGCCCACCTACCCCATCACCTACCTCTCACCTGCCCCCTCCCCCACCCTGTACACGGACGGCACGGCCATGGCCACCGTGGCCATGCGCCACCCCACCTGCTCCCCCTCCTCACCTGCCCCCCCTCATGAAGATAAGGCCGAGCCCCCCTGGCGCTCCTCCCCTGCCCACTTTTCCCCTTCCCCCGAGTCTCCCTCTCCTCTCCCCGTAAGCTCCTGTGCTCTGCCGTGGGCGCCGCCGGCGAGTACCCGCGGCCAACGGCGACGCCTGCCCCCACTACGTTGTCCACGACCTTCCCCGCGCTTGACTACTTCCTCCAGCGCTTGCAATCGATGCCGGGATCGTCTGAAGCTCGCGAATCGGAAGCCTTCTTCCACCTCGGGCCGCTCCGCCATTGGTGAGGTGGAGCTCCACCCCGACCTTCCCCGGCCCCTTCAATCACTCCCCTGCCCTCGCGGTGAGCACCCGAAGCTCCATGGCCTTTTCCCTCTCCTCCCCATGCCCCGTAGTGCCGCCGCCGTGACCACAGGCTCCGGCCACCGCGGCCGTGGACATAGCCGACGCCATGGTCCCTCGCAGCCCGCGCTTCGAGCCCCAGTAGATGCGCTAGGCGTGGCGCGTTCGATTCCAGCCTCCCGCTCGCCGAGTGGTCACCGGAGTACCCCGATGGCCTCGCCGGCGTGCTCTGCCTCGCCGCCGTGCCCGGCTGGGTTAACCTCCAGTGGGCTTTCCCACTGCCCAGTGGGGCCGGCCAGATTTTGGTTAGGGATAAACCCACTGATTTGCAACTAATCCCTTGTTAATTAAAAATTTAAACAGAGATAACCCCCATGTGTGTATGACATGTGGGCCCATGCAGTTGTTTAATTAAAAATTACTGTTAATTAACACATGTGTCACTTACAGCTGGGTCCCACTAGATTATTAGATTAATTAAATTAGATTATAAATAATCAGTGCATGACATGTGGGTCCACTGGATTAATAGATTAAATTAAATCATTTTATAAATAACAGAGGCTGACCAGTGGGACCCACTGGTCAGGTTTGACTAGTCAACCCCTTCTGGATAATGTTTAAATTTAATAATAAAAGAAAATCCAGAAATCATTTAAATGATTTAAAACTTTGAAATTCAATAACTTTTAAACCGTAACTCGGATTCAAAAACTTTATACATGAAAATTGATCAGAAAAATATAACGAATATGAATACGCTATCCGTATATCTACCACACCCCTCTAACACAACGAACATCGAACATTCCCCCTCCGGACCAACTGTCCGGTAAATTATCCGGTACTGATAGAGTGCCCGGATGAATTTATTCTGAACACGGATGTTGTCCGGAATGGTTCAACTAACCCGGATACACCCCCTTATGTTTGTCCGGTAACCACAACACCTCCGGCTTGATCCTTCCCCCTCCGGACACCCTGTCCGGTAATCACCCGGAGCCGGTATTTCATACCCAGATGAATTCCCGCTCCGAGCATATTGCATTACACCGCGTTAGAACCCCGTTTACATTTCATCTGTTATGTCTTGCATTTGTATTGCTATTATTGTTGTGTATTTATTGTTTCTTCCCCCCTTTAACCTCCGGTAGACCCCGCTGCTGCCGTCGACTACACTGCTGCTGAGTACGACTACGTCGTCGACGACCCTACTACTACCGTCGAGCTTGCAGGCAAGCAGAGCCATTCTCTTCCCCAGATATCGCCTATCTTTCCGTACATTTCTTGCACTAGGCATTGTTACTGCCGCTGCTACGTTTACAATCCTATTCAATTGCATAGCCTGATTTTTGTCGCCCCTTGATGTGCCTTCCTTTATCCTATGCTGCCTATTATTATTATGCATTATTCAGCAGTGAGCCCTGCGCATTGTTAGCTAGGATTAGATAGAGGGCCGTGGTCACTCAGGGGAGTGAACGCAGATACAATTATTATAACTGCACAGGTACGGTACAATGCAGACACCGCCTCAGGCCCTACCTGGGTTATGCCTAGTCACCTCAAGTGTGAGCTATCAAGGAGTAATCTTTGTACTCCACTCGAGGCTGACTTTGTCTTACCGCCATAGTGTCTTGAGTAACGGTTGTCCTTCAGGTAAGAAGTCGGGCGACCCAACGGTGCCTGCGAGAGGTATTGCGACGGGACGACAGGGAGGGCACGACCAGTGTACCGGTGTGCTTGGCCCCTGATCGTTGGCCGCGAGAGTTACCAACCCACGAAAGTCGAGCTCCTCCCGGAGCACACGCGAGACAAGGTAAGGAGACGGTTCACCTTGTTGGTAACCGCAGTGACTTGGTGGGACGACAGGGCAGGCACCAATGTACTGGTGGTCCTGGCTGCTGTCGTTGTCCGCGGGTCGGTTAAGCCGAGGCAACGATAACGGTTGTCACGCAGGTTAATTAAAATGCTAAATGGTTCAGTGAATGTCTTGAGTTGGCTATATGCCATGTACGCACTACCTACCCGTGGGAACTACGAGTTATGGGCTCCTCCGCTTCTTAGTGTCGTCCGAGGACTCTTCAGACGTCAACAGTACCGCGGGCTGATTGCCGGGAAGTGGTGTTGTCTTATTTGCCGCGGCGTGTGATTTGTATTTGCTTTGATTTAACTTCACCGGCCAGTCACGCACCGTGCAGGAGTACGTCGGGGTTAGGGTCCAAAGCCCCACGTACATAGGATATAGTCCGGCGGATGACCTCTCTGTTGAGTTTGAAAGATGGGCTATGAAGTGTCGGATAGCCTCGGTGGAGCGTTCCCTAACAAGGTTCCCGCCACCCTGGAGATCCGTGTGTGTAGCATAACACAAGTGCACCCCTGCAGGGAATATTGATCTATCGATAGCCGTGTCCACGGTAACAGGACGCTTTATGCTGAAGCTGGATCTTACCACTAGAAACTATTATTAAACTGTATGGTTCCGAGTTCTTTTCCTCGCGGGGATGTCGAGGAGGTGATCTCGGAGGCATTGTTAATTATTACAACTTATTATTATTCAATGTTGCAGCAACTTCTGCTTCATTGTTACTTTACTGCTTTATATCAACTGTTGGCTGATTTCTACCTCATGCTGCAAGACACCGTCGGAAGATGCTAGTCTTCGATAGGCCTAGCTTCTTTCCCTTGCTCTGTATTTCTGTCTTTCAGTCCACTATATATAGCCTCTTCATTCCGTTGATATCATGCATAATGCTTAGTAGCGGACGTAAGACTCGCGGGTATACTAGATACTCACCTGCTTTATTTCCTTTACTGTTTTGCCTGATCGGCCGCTGCAGCCGACGTTGGAGCCCAAGAGCAGGAGTACCCCGGAGGCGCCTACTACGATGTCGAGTTCCCCGTTGACCAGGAGTAGTACTGTGGATCCCAGGCAGGAGGCCTCGCCTTTTCGTTCTGTATCTCTGATGTGGTTTGTGCTAGCCTTCTTAAGGCAAAACTTGACTAACTATGTCTGTACTCAGATATTATGACTTGTATGACTTATGTATTCGGGTCCGCGTGACCCCCTCTATTGTAATATATTTGTTTATTCTTTAGTGTTTAGTGTTGTGCTGTGATATTATCATCGTGGCACCCTAATCTTAGTCGTGTACCCTGTGTGTATGATTACTGTACACGGTCTGATTTTGGGGGCGTCACAGGGATGGACGGGGGCATCCCCAAGCTTAGATGCTTGAGTCTCCTTGAATATTTATTGGGGATGCATGGGGGCATCCCCAAGCTTGAGCGCTTGACACTCCTGGATCTTCTTTCATCATCTTCCATCGCACACTTGAAAGCTCCCTTCATACATAACTCATCATAAGCTGATTAGAGAGGTTAGTACCCTTAATAAAATAATTTTTCCCCACTGGACATTAAGATATTCTTGAAGAGCTACTGTTTCTCAAGAGTGCCAAAAAGTTTTTGCAAAGAAAAAGTAATCTTAAGGTTTGCAAAAGTGAAGAGAGGCAAAACGTGGCAGAATCTGTAAAAAACAGAACAACAGGTAGTAGAGAATTTTTTCGGGGCACTTCTGCAACTCAAATCAAAAAACTCAGAACATACAAAAGTTTCACAATTGTATAGAGCACGCTATCAAAAAATTTCAGATCAAAAATATGATCTGGTGATTTGATTCGAATTTTTCTGTCAAGGGACATAATCTGTTTTCTGGACAGCATGTCACAACTTTTGCTTCCCTTATCATAAGAGGCTATAACTTGGCACAAAGCTGAAAAATAAAGATACAATGATGTTGCTACAGTAGTAACAAACATCAAGACACAACAAAAGAAAAAATAAAAACCTAAATTTTTTGCGGGCTGCCTCCCGAAAGCGCTTTCTTTTATGCCTTTAAGCTAGGCATGATGCAAAAGAAAAATCAAGGGTCTCCAAGATCAGAATCATAAAAACCTTCAAATTGATTTTCAATAAGCTCATTCTTCTTCTTCCTAGGAAATAGATACTTACCTTTCGCCATACCGCGTAAGCGTATGTGCTTGTTAACAATATCAATGAAGCCTTTCATAGCACGGAGGAAGTCTCTTCCGAGCACAATGTTACTTTGGTTTGGCTCCAGGATGAAGAAATCCATTGGTGCAGTCCTATGAAGGAATGCAACTTGGACTTCTTTTACCTTTCCTTTAATCTCTGAAATATCTCCATTAGAATGTTCATGATAAGATGATAATTTATCCATATCTAGCTTCAAAGGATCATAAACTATTTTTGGCATAGTAGAAACTGTGGATCCAATATCACAAAGAGCAAGGAAGCCTTGGTTAGAGATGCTAATCCTAACAAAGGGCTCCCAATCATCATCTATCTCCAACATTTCTTTCTTGTTGGACTTAAGTTCCTCTACTTTCCTCAAGTCTAGAGCATCCAATCTTTTTTCAATAGTGGCAAGTCTATCTATGACAGTATCAATACTACGATCAAAACAAAATAACTAGATAGACTATGCAAAATATCAAGAGCCCTAACTTCATCACACTCTAGAAAATCTCCTTCAGCTATAATGTCAAGAGAGTGTTTACACCACTTAAAAAGACCATGGTAAAAATTTCTAAGCACAATTTTTATAGGTATCCAAGGCATAATTCTTTTATGTGCTTCAGAGATTCTGTCCCATGCCTTCTTCATATTTTCTCCATCTCTTTGACGGAAATCGAGAACTTCCGATTCCCGCAAATCACCTAGCCCTAACATGTTCATCTAAACAAGGAGGACTACTAACAACAAGATAAACAATTTGTTTTTTGATCTTTGATATAAGACTCAAAAATTAAAACTGAAAGGTAAACTAACAAGACTAAAAAACAAATGTAAAGGGTAGTGTGCAACTCCCCTATCTTAGCACTCGGAGTCCCCGGCAATGGCGCCAGAAATTTGGCTTGATGTGCGAGGTAATGATAGTAATTTCTCGCCCTTCGTTGGTAAACCCCAAGTGGAAGGCGTGATGTAGCACAACAACAAATTTCCCTCAGTAAAGATACCAAGGTTTGTCTCCAGTAGGACTCCGGAGATGATAAGTAGGTGTCAGTGGCGCAACTGACGCGGACCTGCACACAGACACAAATAACTTTGTTCCCAACGAAGTTCAGAGAGGTTGTCAATCTCTCTGGTCTTGTTGTTCACAAAGGATCAAACACAAGGGATAATGATAGCAACTGAAAGTAAAAGCAGAAAAGTAAATGAGCGTGGAAACAGTGATGAGGATATGGACCGGGATACGTGATGTTCACTAGTGATGTCTCTCTCCCAAAAGACGATAAAACTGCTATGCGAGGTGAACAGATTACAGAAGGGCAATTGACAGGATTATGAACGCACCGCAATGCTAACTATGCTACAAAAGAAAGGAAGAGGCTCAAAAGCACAGGCAGTACGCCAAAATAAGTAGACCGAAATCCAACTGCATCTACTACTAATCATCCACCTTGAGATATCTATCCAGAACATCTCTCTAGTATTAAGTTGCGAGCCACACCCAAAGTGTAAACCCAAAGCAACAGACAACTGCATTAAAAAGCACTTTGCGTAAAGTAAACAATCCTTGTAACCGCGGTTACAAGCACCGTTGTTTTCCCCTTGTGTCAACAACACATCCCCTAGACTCATGTTTCTGTCACTCAAGCGTGTCATCGGGGGGCATGAACCCACAATCGAGCAAAACGTTCCCTCTTGGGGTTACTACCTACTACTTGGCCAAAGAAATAAACAGCCACGGAGAACATGCAAGAATTACTTAGGAACCAAAATATAAGAGATAAGAACCAAATATATTACTCAATCACAATCTGAACATAATCTCATAATCCATCAGATCCCATCAAACTCAGCATAGAAACAGCAGAAAGATTACAAAAGTGCCTCGATCATGTAGGGCAGCTCACGAGGGCTAAACCATGAAGAACAAAGAGGGGAGGAGAACATCACATAGCTACTGATCACGGGCCCATGGTCCAAAGAAAACTACTCACGAGACATCCGGGAAGCATCCATGGTGGAGAGGAGACTCCCGGAGGTCGGCCCTCCCTCCGGCAGGGTGCCGGGAAGAGGTCTTCTGGTGCTCCCGATCTCGGAAGCGCGGCGGTGGCAGAACAGAGGCGAGATCGCGAAAAAAGGTTCTGTCCTCGAGGGTTTCTCGTCACGGAGAATATATAGGCGAAGGGGGGCAGCCAGGGGGCCCACCAGGGGTCCAGGCGCCCCCCTGGCGCGGCCAGGCCCTAGGGCGCTACCAGGGCGCCTGGGCCCCTGGTGGTGGCCCTCTGGCCCCACCCAGGTTCTTCCGGAAGGTTCCTTCACGCTGATTTTTTATCTGATTTTTCCCGAATTTTTGGAGCACTTTTTATATGGGGGAAAACTGAAATAGAAAAACAGCAGAAAACACGAACTGGCACTGTGGTGCACTGAGTTAATAGGTTAGTACAAATATGATCAAAAGTGTATGAAAGTGTATCTATATCATAGCAATATCACACAAAACATGCATGGAGCAAGCAGAAATTATAGATACGTTTCGGACGTATCACGTGGCTCCGACATTTTTCAATTCGAAGGGCATTATTCTATAGCAGAATACGCCATAGGGGGTGATGAACGAGGTGTGTTCTTCGTCTTCTTCCTTTATCCTGATTTGGTTGTATCCTGAGTAGGCGTCGAGGAAGGATAGGAGATCGCATCCTACGGTGGAGTCGATTATCTGGTCTATCCTTGGCAAGGGGAAGTGATCCTTCGGGCAGTGTTTGTTGACAGGCCCGTAGTCAACGCACATCCGTAGTACGTCGGTGTCCTTTTTGGGTAGCAAGACTGGTTTGCAATCCAGGTGGCCTTCTTCGTCTCCCGGATGAATTGCGCGTCGAGTAATCGGTTGATCTCTTCCCCAATGGCTCTGCGCTTGGGTTCTGAGAACCGGCGCAACGCCTGCTTTACTGGTTTGGTTTTCGGATGTATGTGCAACGTGTGTTCTGCGAACTCTCGTGGTTCCGGGTATGTCGGCTGGGCACCAGGAAATTTTTTTCCACTCTTCGCGGAGGAAGACCATGAGGGCAGCTGCTTGTTCTTCTGGGAGGTGGGCGTATATTTAGACCGTCTTGTCTGGGTCTGTTGGGTGGACTTGATGGGTGACTGTGTCGCTGCCGACGCTGAAGTCGCGATTGAATTCTTTTGATTCGCTTCTGCAGGCGCTGGAACGAACGCAGAGAATTAAGATCAAGCCACACACTTAGAAACTGCAGGCGCTTCACCAATCTCTCAGAAGAAAATAGCCGGTCCACAGCCCCAACAGTACAACCTCTGGCAAGCGTTACAGTCGGACCAATCGCCCACAACGCACCACCCCCACCCGCAGCACCAGCAAGACAGGTAGCAGCCATGCAGGAATGACACGCATCGCCTGACACAAATGGAGAATACCCAGAGGCACACGGTCGCATCTACTTGATCCAGGAAGGAAGATCATCAAACAGGCAACAAAAGCGAGTCAACAGAAAGGTTTTTCTCACAGTATCCTCTCACCCAGCCATACTAGAGTACCTCCGCGGGTTTGAGACCGACATCACCTTCTCCAGAGAGGACCACCCGCCAGCCATCCCACGTCCAGGACACACGACATTGGTGCTCGTAGCAAGAATCGGGAACTACGACATGTCGCGAGTCTTCATGGACGGCGGCAGCGGAATCAACATCATATTTACCAAGACCCTGGAGGAGATGTTCATCCAAAATTCAGCACTAAAAACTTCAGGCACAACCTTCCACGGAATCGTGCCAGGCAAAGCAGTCTATCCCCTGGGAAAGATAAGCTTGGAGGTGGTCTTCGGCAACGCAAGCAACTTTCGCACAGAAACACTAGACTTCAAAGTGGTCGACTGGAAATCGCAGTATCACGCTATCCTCGGCCGACCAGCCTTCGCGCGCTTCATGGCGGTGCCGCACTACGCGTACCTCAAGCTAAAGTGCCAGGCCCAAGGGGGGTCATCACCATCAACGGCAGCTTCGTAAGGTCAGATCGCTGTGACAGATAATTCCACAAAATATCAGAAACGTTTGGAGCACATCCCACTCGCGGACTCGCTGAAAATGAAGAGAAACTCCAGTAAAATCCAGGGCACCAGCAGAAGACTTGACAAAACGGTGCCCCATGTCAAGACTTCACCTTATCCCAGCAGCAGTTTTAAATTCCTAGGGCTATCAAGCCATCGATCCAAATAAAGGGCGTTTCCTTACAACCCCCTCATGTAAGCACATCAGGGAAGGATTCTAAATATTTTTCCCAAAAAGTATCTTGCACAAAATCATACTTGGCACTCGGGGGCTCGCTCGCAACAGCCACCCCCGAGGCGTTATTCGCTTACGCGACCTCATACTTGGCACTCGGGGGCCGCTCACATCAGCCACCCCCCGAGGCGTTATTCGCATACACGACCTCATACTTGGCACTCGGGGGGCTTGCTCGCAGCAGCCACCCCCCGGGGCGTTATTCGCTTACGCGACCTTATACTTGGCACTCGGCGGCTCGCTCGTAGCAGCCACCCCCCGAGGCGTTATTCGCTTACGCGACCTCATACTTGGCACTCGGGGGCTCGCTCGCAGCAGCCACCCCAAGGCGTTATTCGCATACGCGACCTCATACTTGGTACTCGGGGGCTTGCTCGCAGCAACCGCACCCCGAGGCGTTATTCGCTTACGCGACCTTATACTTGGCACTCGGGGGCTCACTCGTAGCAGCCACCCCCCGAGGCGTTATTCGCTTACTGGGTCGAGCTGTTTGGGGTGGTGCGCGGGCTCCATAGTACCGCGGGAATTTCTTCTAGCCAGTTGCCTACGGCTTGTTCGAGTGGTGCGAGGAGTCGTTTCTTTATTCCTCCGCATACTAGGACGTTTTCTTTCTCCACTTGGTCGTTGGATTGTGGGTGCACGACTGATGCGTAGTTGACTTTGATGCTCAGCTCCTGAAAAAAGTTTTGGAATTCTGCTGCTGTGAAGTTTGTACCATTGTCTGTGATGATGTTGTGTGGTACGCCGAATCTGAAGATGATGGACTTGATGAAGTTAACTGCCGTGAGGGCTATTGAGCTGGTGATTGGTACCGCTTCGATCCATTTCGTGAACTTGTCGACTGCGACTAGTAGGTGTGTTTGGCCTCCTTTTGAGGATTTCTTGAGTGGACCCACCATGTCGAGTCCCCAGGTGGCGAATGGCCAGGACATCGGTATAGTTTTGATTTCTGATGCTGAGGCGTGTGGCCTGCTGGCGAACTTTTGGCAGGCGATGCAACGCCACACCATGTCTTCCGCGTTTCTCATGGCGGTTGGCCAGTAGAACCCTGCTCGAAAGGCCTTGGCCACGAGTGCGCGACTGCTCGCGTGATGCCCAAGGTGCCTTCGTGAATCTCGAGCAGTAGGGCTTTGCCGTCTTCTTCGTCGATGCACTTTTGGAGGATCTGAGAGATGCTGTGCTTGTATAGCTGTCTGTTGATTACTGTGAATGCTTTGGATCGTCGACTGATGCGTCGGGCTTCTACGACGTCTTGTGGTAGAGTGCCTTCGATTAGGAATCGAAGGAACGGTTTTTCCCAGGCTGGGTCTTCGAGTGCGGCTGGCTTTGCGACTTCGATTGCTTGGCTGCTTGTGTCGTCGGCTGTGCTCATGGCCGCCATCTGCGCTGGTTCATCTGTATCGTCGGCCTCTGCGACTGCCTCGGGCGCCGCTGGCTTTATTTTGATTGATCTCTAGCTGATGCTCTCGAGGAAAACGCCTGGTCGTACGGGTCCTCGAGTCGATCCAATGTTCGCAAGCCCGTCGGCCTCCGTGTTATTTGCTCTGGAGACGTAGTTGAGTTCGCAGCCGTCGAATCCTCCCTCTAGTGTGTTATAGAACTTCTGGTAGGCCATCATGTTGTCTGCGACTGCGTCACAGTCCCTCATCGCCTGCTGGACGACGAGGTTGGAGTCGCCGTAGATTGAGAGGCGAGTGGCGCTGCAAGTTTTTGCCATGTGCATGTCGTAGAGTAGTGCCTCGTATTCTGCTTCGTTGTTGGAGGCATTGCTGAAGTTGATCTGGAGGACGTATTTGAGCTTCGTTCCTTTGGGGGAGACTATTACGACGCCTGATCCGGCTCCTTGCTGTCTTTTGGACCCGTCGAAGAACATCGTCCATGAGTTGGACAGATCTGGGGGGCCGGGTGTTTGGACCTCTGTCCACTCGACCAGGAAGTCTGGGGGTACTTGGGCTTTGATTGTTGTTGGGTGCTTGAACTGCAGATCTCGCGGACTGAGCTTGATGTTCCAATCCGTGACTCGGCCGGTCGCTCTGGGGTTGTTGAGGATGTCTGCGAGTGGTTCACTGCTCACAATTGTGATGGGATGTTCGTCGAAGTAGTGTGATACTTTTCTTGAGGTCATGATGATGGCGAGCAGGAGCTTCTAGTAGTGCGGGTACCGTTGTTGGGGATTTGTGAGGAGCATGCTTAGGTAGTAGATTGGTCTTTGTATGCTCTGGACTTTGCCTTCTTCTGCGCGCTCGACGACGAGCGCCGTGCTGATTACGCTGCCGCACGCTGCTATGTAGAGGTACAGTTTCTCCCGTTCATTGGGCACCGCCAAGATTAGTGGAGTCGAGAGGGTTTTCTTTAGGTCTGCGAATGCATTGCGGGCTTCCTCGGTCCACCCGAATTTTTCTCCTTTTCTGAGCAGCTGGTAGAATGGTAACATCCTTTCTCCTAGCCTGCTGATGAAACAACTCAATGCTGCGAGTCTTCCTGTGAGCTACTGCACGCCTTTGATGTTGGTTGGCTCTTGCATCTTGGCGATTGCTTGGACCTTTTTGGGGTTTGCTTTGATTCCTCGGGAGGAAACCATGTACCCGAGTAGTTTTCCAGCTGGGACACCGAACACACACTTTTTTGGGTTGAGCTTGATTCTGTACTTGTTGAGGGCCGTGAATGTTTCACGGAGGTCGTCGAGTAGCGTGCTTGCGCTGTAGGTTTTGATGACAATGTCGTCTACGTAGACCTGGGCGTTTCTGCCAATTTGGTCTCTCAAACATGCTTGCAGCATTCGTTGGTACGTGGCTCCGGCATTTTTTAGACCAAAGGACATTGTTTTGTAGAAGAACACGCCGTAGGGGGTAATGAACGAGGTGTGTTCTTCATCTTCTTCCTTCATCCTGATCTGATTGTATCCTGATTATGCATCGAGGAAGGATAGGAGGTCGCATCCTGCTGTAGAGTCGATTATCTGGTCGATTCTTGGCAGGGGGAAGTGGTCTTTCAGGCAGTGCTTGTTGACAGGCCCGTAGTCGACGCACATCCTCAGTACGCCAGTGTCTTTTTTGGGGACCAGGACTGGGTTTGCGATCCAGGTTGCTTTCTTCGTCTCCCGGATGAACTGTGCGTCGAGTAGTCGGTTGATTTCTTCTCCGATTGCTCTGCGCTTGTGTTCTGAAAATCGTCGCAGCGCCTGCTTTACTGTCTTAGTGTTTGGCTTGATGCGGAGCGCGTGTTCTGCAAATTCTCGCGGTATTCTGGGCATGTCGGCTGGGCACCAGGCGAAGATTTCCCACTCTTCGCGAAGGAAGGCTATGAGGGCGGCTACTTGTTCT
This sequence comes from Bromus sterilis, assembly GCA_950022295.1. NCBI lineage: Eukaryota > Viridiplantae > Streptophyta > Magnoliopsida > Poales > Poaceae > Bromus > Bromus sterilis. Next base: position 334,405,998 of record OX465596.1, on the reverse strand, counting down.
TCTGGGAGGTGGGCGTATACGCGGCCGTCTTTTCTGGGTCTGTTGGGTGAACTTGGTGGATGATTGTTTCACTGTCGACGCTGAAATCGCGGCTGAATTCTTTTGACTCGCTTCGGCTCGCCAGTGGAAAAATGCTTTTATCCATCACCATGGCTATTTCTTCGAGTTGTTGTTGGGCTCCAAACGTGTCGGAGACTTTGTGGAAGTCGCGATCGCACTGGTACGATTTGGCGAAGCTTCCATTGACTGTGATGACTCCAGTGGGTCCTGGCATCTTGAGTTTGAGATATGCATAGTGCGGAACCGCCATGAATTGTGCAAACGCTGGTCGCCCGAGTGTGGAGTGGTACTGCGACTGCTAGTCGAGCACTTCGAACTCGAGGACTTGTCTTGCGAAGTTGTGCTTGCTGCCGAAGATGACGTCGAGCTCGACTGCTCTGATGGAGGTGGCTGCTTCGCCTGGAACTACGCCATATATTGTGGTGCCTGACTTCTTCCAAACTGATCGTGGGATCATCATCTTGTGTAGGGTGCTGGTGAAGATTATGTTTAGGCTGCTACCTCCGCCCGTGAAGACTCTGTCCATGTCGTATCCTCCGATCTGGGCGTCAAGGACCAGGGGTGCATGCCCCGGCCTTGGGACTGCGGGCGGGTGGTCGCTTCGAGAGAAGGTGATGTTGGTCTCTGCGCTGCACAGTTGGTAAATTTCTGCTGTCTTTAAGCCCTCGGCTGCTCGGGTCTGCAGGGTGTAAGCGTCCTGCTTTGCTTTTGAGGGTCTTCCTTCTTGGATCATGCAGAATCGTCCATGGGATGTAGGATATTGCCTTTCTGCACTTTGTGCCAGTGACTGCATGTTTCTTCGGGTGCGCTTGGCTTCACGTTGCTTTTCCTCCTTGAGGCTGTTGGAGAGTTCGGTGAATAAGCGACAATCTCCTAGGGTGTGGCCTGGTCTGAGGCTTCGCCACCCGTCTTCGAAGCAGTGGATCGTGCAAGGTCCTTCCAGTTGCTCTCTGGCTGTGAGCTTACTAGAGCCAGCGTGCCTTCTTCTCCTTGAGACTTGAAAAATCTGCGAGTGATCTTCTGAACGGTCGTGGGATCTTGGGTCGAGCTCTATCCCATCGCTGAGCGACTGGTTCCGGATAAATTTGGTGAATTCATCTGGCCTTCGATCTGGGTCGTAGTACTCGCCGGTCTGGGTTTCGAAGTCGCTGTCTTGTCGCGCGGTGGGAGTCCGGGTGGAGGCGGTTCGTTGAGTGACTAGCGAGTCTTCTGTCGCGCGTTGAGACTCTACGAGTGGGATTTCCGCGTAGAGTCCTCGCGCTTGCCTTCTGGGTTGTCGAGTTCTTTTTCATCGGCGGTGGATCTGGCAGTTGTCGCGGCCTTGGGCTTGATTCGGCTGCAGACTAAGTGATCTTGGTGGGCGATGAAGATGCTTGTGGTGAACTTGAACTCCTCGAGCGGGTTAGATCTGGCTCTAGCCCTCGAGTCGTGATTTGCTGCTGATGGAACCGCCGAGATCGTGATTCCAACCTGTGTAGTTCCCACAGACGGTGCCAATTGACGAGGATCATCCTCGGCAAATCCCATGGTCAGGGACCCTGGGTTTATCATAGAGAAGGAACAGGTTGGACGATACTCGTCGTCTAACAGGAGAAGCACTTCCTGCTCGTTATTATTGTGTGAGGGGGCGATTACAAGGGAGGCCAAGGCGAGTTCTCGCAAGACCAGGAGATTGGATTGGATGTTGGATATTGAGACGTCTCCCCTCCTAGCCTTTATATACTAGGCTAGGTCTCGGGGAGTCCGTCCTATATTACAGAGATAGTTTCCTAACCCTAGTCTTTCCTTGTGCGCCAAGTCGTGCCTTCCATATCAACCATGGACTCCTTACGTCGATGCCTTGAGTGGACCAGTCGTGGGCCTGTCGAGGCTTCCAGCGGGACTCCTGTCTTCATGCACACCAGGTATCCTCACACGCAGGAGTCGTGGGATCACCCCCTCGTCAGCGACCTCATACTTGGCACTCGGGGGCTCGCTCGCAGCAGCCACCCCCCGAGGCGTTATTCGCTTACGCGACCTCATACTTGGCACTCGGCGGCTCGCTCGTAGCAGCCGCCCCCCGAGGCGTTATTCGTTTACACGACCTTATACTTGGCGCCCGGGGGCTCGCTCTCTTGACTAAAAACTTAGCACACGGAGGCTCGGTCACAACAGCTATCCCCCCAAGGCAAACGCTCAAGTTCACCTCTGCACCCAAGATCGTAAGACTACAATGGCTTGCGACAACAAAATATATTACACTGCGAAAGGAAGAATCTACAAGGGCTTCGAAAATCTACACCACAGGCTCCGAATTCACTTTAAACAAGGAACCCAGGAGATGATCATTCTCCTCGCACACCTTCTTCACAACCAGATCTGCGGCCTCATCCGCCGCCGCATAGTGCTCTCCCATTGGTTCATCTCGACCACGGGGAGGACCTTGAGCCGCCATCATAATATCTACTCCCGGCCAATGACTATGAACTAAGGCGAAAGCACACCGGGCCCCCGCATGAATTTGATGATCTACAACTCGACGAAGACTCGCAGACTGGGAGATCACACGACACAACTTCTCAAGATCGGACGAGACATGATCTAAGGGATAAAACTCTGAAAATATACCACCAAGTACTTTACAGCAGTACTCAAGAGCCTGGGGCACCCGACCAACCCGCCGTCGAAGCACGACAAACAACCGCGCCTGTGCCCTGTCCCTCCAAAAAGGATTTTTAGCTTGCCCGACCGGGTCATCCAAGCGCGACAACTCCAACTGCACATCCGCCCCCTCCTCATGAGATCGACCCGCCAGTACTTTGCAAAGAAGAGAAAAAATCAGAAAAAATCACAAGACAAAGCACTCAGGCAATCGAGCAGCACCAACAGGAGGCCTCACCCTTCAACGGATCAGATAATTTCCCCATCTAGAAAGCAAAGAAATTCAAGGAAGCCTCAACACGCTCACGTTTGGAGCGATGGACCGCAACAACACCCCTAAGGCGACTAACCTCACGCTCTGTGTCCTTAAGCCTTAAGCAGACGAACTCGTAAGACCTCTCGTGATCGCCCTCCTTCAGCAATTTCGAAGCCCGAGAAACGCCTGGGATGGCCTACCGCAAAAGGATAAAAGAAGTCAATCCAAAGGAAAAGTCAGTACAATATAAGAAATCAAGACAATCCACCAATCAATTCAAGATTCAGCATCTCCAGCTCCAAGTGCAACCCATTACAAGAAAAAGATCATCCCATCACTTAGATAAAAAAAGTCTCCTACTCCACGCCTTGAGGCTTATGGCCATCGGCCTCTACAACAAGTTGCAGTTGACGAGCAAGTTGAGTGGCTCGCGCACTTTGCTCATCTGTATAACCATTCATGAAATCCACCATTGCATCCTCAATGGAACCCCATGCCCCAGAAGAACAACGAAGGACGTCGCGAGTCCACTCACCACTGTCTTGCGTACTAAACCCTCCAGCTTATATCCGTTTGGCCCAAACGCAACAACCTGAAGGTCAAGGCCCTCGAGACGGTTATGCTCATCTGGATACATGTGCTCACGAAGAAGTTTCAGAAGAGCCGACACACGACTGCAGACATCCTTCACCGCAGTTGCCGCACTCGACACGACATCCACAACACCACGAAGAACGCCCGAGTCCTCAGAAGCAGCCGCCGCTACCTCAACACTCACGTCGCCTCCACCAGCAAGAAGCTACAACTATCAACAACTCAAGACAAAATCACAGGAAAACAAGAAGAATCAGAGCAACCTACTTAGCCGCCAAGGCACTCGCCAGGTCGCGGAGGCGACTGCACTCAGCAGTTTCCACCTGCTGAAACTTCTCCTCAGCCTGCCACAACCGCTCGAGCTCATCGCGCTGCGCCTGCAAGTCCCTCTCCTTAGCCTCCAAGGCATCTTGAAGCGAAGCAAGTTTTTTCTCCGCGACAGCAACACACTTTTAAGCAGCATTTTTATGACCTACAACAAAAGGGTCACTCAAGCACCAAGCAAGCAAGGACACCACAATCATCAGGGAAAGAAAGTCGCTCACGACGCATGGTAGTCAGGCTATTCTGGGCCGCATGATGAGCACCCCGGGCACGATCACCATCAGTCAGCACTTACTCACACATGCGGAACAACGACTGAAAAAGAAAGGAGCGCAGAAATTAGAACCAAGCAAGGGACAATCAAGTTTCAGACTGCGACCAACCACAAGGGGTTGCTCACAACCTCGGGGGCTACTCCCATCGGGAGCGCTGCCGCGCACCCAATCGCAAGCTGAAGCACACAAAAACAATCATTGAAGCTTAAAACTGCGACCAACCACAAGTGGTTACTCACAGCCTCGGGGGCTACTCCCATCGGGGGCGCTGTCGCGCCCCCGATGCAAGTTAGATGAAAATAAAATTACGCACCTGCTCAACCATGCGATCAAAGAATTTTGCCTTCTCTTTAGCTGGGAGGTCTTTCTTCTCCAAGAAGTACCCCTCAGGAAACATGGGTTTCATCTCCGGAGGTGATTCTCCCTCGGTAGAAGCCACAGATCCGTCAGACAGAGCAGTCACAGGTTTTGTACCCGCACCAGAAGCCGCAGGAGTCGCGGAAGGCACCGATCGATCAGCCGCGGCGCCAGAGTCAGTCGACTGAAGGTCAACAACAGCAGTACTCGTGGAAGGCGTGGCACGATCATGGGCAGTACTACAACCCGCTCATTATCAGAATTGGAAGCAAAATCAGCGGTGTATCAAACCAAGAAAAAATACGTACCCAACAGGTTCGGCGCCCACATGAAGCAACATCCACAGCCTGTGCTTCTTTGGTGTAACCGGAGGAGGGCAGGGCGCAGCAATTGGAGCAACGGGTGGTATTCCATCACCACCATCACCCTCCCCAGCCCATCCACTAGCAGTTGAGGAGCGACTGCGTTTGAAGCGCAGCGGCTATGAACCGTCATCTCCTTCAGAAGTCGTCGGATGAACGCCATGATTCTTACCCACGGACCCGCCAGCATGAGAACCACCACCACCAGCCGCGGGTGCGGGATCCGCATCAGGCTCTGTAACAGCCCAGATTTCACAAAAATTAATTTTTTTTTGTTTTCGGTGGGAATTGTTTGATTGTCTGATTTGTTTGCGGTTTTTGCATCCCCGATTTATCGATCGGCGATTATTTTTCCCCCTTTTATCTCGTACCGGATGGAGGGCGACCCTTGCCACCCTGACACTCGACCTTTGCGACACTGGGTTTCACCCGATCACCGTCGCGAAAACCGGCACAAGACCAGCCGAAGCCAACGGAACGAAAACCCCGTTTAATAAGTAAACGGGATATTTTTATAGCGCGCCGGAAAGTGTTCTCGGAACGGTCGCAGCGCGAGGTGAACGCCACCGGCTCCACGCGCTGATCGCGCAGTTCAAATTTTTTCCTGAATCGTTCTGCGGACCCCCGGCGGTCAGAAACGTAAACACCGCGCGCGCGAGAGAAAAACCGGGGATGTTTTTGCAAACTGCCAGCCACCTGGGCTATATAAAGACCACCACTCTCCCACCTCTTTCTAGGGTTTCCCTAGCCAAAAATTGCAGCCACCCCCTCCACTTTGCCCAAATCTGCTCCAAATCAGTCCCAATCCCGAAACCCTAGATCTGGGGCATTTCCAGCCTTTGGATCCAGATTGCGTCTCCCACCTCCACCAGCTGCAACCCAGGGATCCGGGCCCCGCAGGGCCGATCCTCCGCCGCCGTGGGCCCGCCGAAGCCCATCCGAGCCGCCCTCGTGGAGCCCCTGGCAGCGCCGTCGCGCGCCGGCCGGCCACCGCAGTCGTGCCGCCTCTGCAGGTCGCCCGCTCCCTCCTCCTCTTCCTATCTGCCCTCCCTCACCTCTTCTGTCGCGCGCAGGGAGCCGCTGCAGCCGCGGTCGCCATGAACGCCGGCGACTCGAGATCCATGGAGGCGACCTTGGACCTCGCCGCGGCCGCCCTTCACCCCGCCGACGAGCTCCCAGGACGGGATCCACAGCCGCGCCGCCTCCATCGCCGCCGCGCCGGAGGGCCGCCGGAACGGCCGCCGCCGTTGGAGACTCGATCGGGACGATCCAAGCCTCAAGCGCGCCCCTGCTGGGCCTTCCACGCTCGCGTGGGCTGGCCACGCCCATCGCGGCCCAGCCAGGCGGCCCAGCTCGCCCCCACCCCGGCTTGCTTCACGCCCTGGGCGTTGCCCACTGTCCGTCGCCGCCTGCTTCCTGGGCCAAGCCCACAAGGTGAGGCGCCCCCGTTTTTTTATTCTTTTTTTTGCTGCGCTGCATAGTTGGGCCGGCCCAGTAACACTAGATTCGGCCCAGTGCATGTTTTATTTATTTTTGGGCTTAATAAATATCTGTTAATTGTTGTGATGTGGCGGTAGCTATATCTTTTTAACGGTAGCTCGGATTGCGACGCTTTAAACATGAAACTTGCTTAGAATTTTGTGTAGTTTAATAAAATATGCTTTTTTGCTATGTTTGACTTTGTTTACATGATGTTTACCTGCTAATTACATCGCATGCCATTGTAACGGTTTGTCTAATAACTTTTTAACCGTTGCTCTGATTAAAATGTTCTTTATATGTAACTTGACTAGAATTGCATGTAGATTGTGTTTATGCTGATCTTGCTTGCTAATAACAAATATAAAATATTGTTTAGGGCAAAACAGTACCAAACATTATAATTATCGTGGGGTCCGTAATAGTTGGCATGTGTAGGTTTTACCCCCACTTAAAATGACTAGATTAGATAGTTTACTTTATGCTTCACCTCTTATAATGTTTGTGTGCTAAGCCATGTTTGAGTGAGTTGCCATGTTAACAACCTTTGCTCACCTTGTGTAACTAAACAACTTGAACCACCGTAAATGTGTGGTATCGTCGTGTGTGACGAGTACTCCACTTAACCTGTTAGTAACCGCTCTCGACGGTAGGTGCGATGTCTTGTGTTTCCTTCTTGTTGATGCTTGATCGTGTTTGCTCCGTAGTAATAGATGCTGCTCGTTGATTGCTTTCCAGTGTTTACCGTCTTGTGTGCTTCCGCGGGTACCTCTCGGAGACGATGCGAGCTTGCGATCAACTACACCTTCGAAACCCGACTTAATAACAGGCAAGGACTATACATTACTTATGATCCGTTCTATTTCAACCAGCGGTTTGCATGCTAGTCTAGGATAGGTTCGATGTTTGATCCTACCACATGTTTACAGCCTCTTTCAAACCGATACATCCATGTCCCCTCCCAGCAAACCATGTACTGCTATGTTGCTATTGCTCGTTGCTCATCCCTTGCTTAGTATGCATGCTTAGGATGCTACGATTTTACCTCCTGTTACTCCTTGGTTTGGGATATCACATAATTATTATTGTTATGGATGATATGATTATTATAATGTTGACTATACTCGACGAAGGATGGAAGGTCTAGGCTATCCTGGCTCGACGCTTTGTTCCATTCGAGTTACCTAGGATCCGAGTTCCGGGTATTGGTTTTAAGACTGAGCGTGCCTAACCGCGTGTGGGATTTTATGGGGTCCCCTTTTCTTACCTACCTAGCTTCAAACATTTCTAGTGGTGGACCAAGCTCATTTTACCATTTGAAAACCGTGTGTGTGTCTGTCGGGTAGCTCCTGGCATATATTATTTAAACAACTTGGGCCAGCGGAGACATGGTTTCTTTGTTGGTCCACACCTGGAAGCTAGGGGGCTGCCCACATCTATTTGGGTAGCTAACCCGACCTCGTCCAGACGGTAGAGGCCGATTCGAGAGCGCGGGCGGCTTTTGAGTTGGATGTCGACTCACCGGGGCCACCCGGATTTGTGCGTTGTTAGTTAGAGGGACCTGTCGTTCCGGATCTCTTGGGACTAAATCATAAAATGGTTGCCTATCATGGGTAGCAACTGAGAGAGATGAGCGTGCGTGAGGAGCCTTGTAATGGGCAGTTGGTACACCCCTGCAGGGTTAAATCTTTTCGAGAAGCCGTGTCCACGGTTATGGACGACTTGAGACTTACTCCTTGTTCATAGACAACAACAACTGAGATAATCTTAATATAACTTGATCAACGTGTATGTGCCTTGACTGCTTCTTCTTCGTCGGGATGCGAAGAGGAGGACAAGGATAGGATAGGTGTTATGCTTGCGTAAGTAGTTGATAGCAGACTTGTTGGAGGCGATTCCTCATCGAATGCTTGGCTTCTTATCTTACTCTCTAGATCGTTAGCCACTTCATAAATGCTAGCGCGGCAGCAACCTCACCACTTACCCCATCCTTACCATAAACTACTAGTTGTCCTAGAATGACGAGTGATGAAGTCCTTGCTGGGTCAGATGACCACTACAGTTGGATGCTGAGTACTTCTGTACTCATGATACTACCCCCAAACTCTTTTCAGGGTCTTGATTGACAACATATATGGTGATCGACGTTTCACGTGGAGACTCGATGACGACTAGTTAGGAGGATCCTGGCGGAGGGCCTGGACCCGTGTGGTTATGGGATCGATGTTCTTCTCTTTGCTACTAGGCATTTGATTGTAGTCTGTACTCAGACATGTATCTTCCGCTGTTGTATTGTATTCGAGGCAGTTGTATGTCGATTGTATGAGAGGTTGTATCCTTGTATCTGTAATGTTGTGATATCAAGTTGGAAATCCGGGGCATATGGCTTTGTCATATGTCGCGGTGGGACCGATATGTGCTTCGTCCCCGGATCTGGATGGAAACATCTAGATCTGGAATAGTACCTCATATCGGGCCTTACAGGCTCATCAAGTATCTCGGCATCCTCAGGTTGCGGCGGGTTGTTTAGCAAAGGAACATGGTCCTAGGAGCAACAGAACTATCAGCAAAGCGCAAGGCAGTAAGAAAGTAACTGGACATCATAAGAACTCTAGCACATAACTCAGGCAAAGGGACATCCTCGGCATACGGAAGTACGGAAATATCAACTCCACTACTCGTGCACTTAGTGACAAGATGGATCCGAAACAGAAGATCGCTACCAGAGATATCATCAGGGGAGAACCTAGTCGGGTCATCGAGCCAAGTGTACCACCACATGGGGTGTTCCCGATGCTGAAGAGGATGGATGCGTCTCCTCATAAACACAACAATAAGCTGGGCGCCAGAGACTGATTTCTTCAGGACATCATGTTTTTTGCATCAGAGGTTCAACAACAACAATCTCCTCAGTAGATAGAGCGTGCCCCCCCAAGATGACCGCTTGACCACTCGCGCAACTGGATTAAATGGGGGAAAGACCAAACTGCTGACCCTGAGCATGCCTATCCTTCAAATAAAACCAGCTCTTCTGCCAGGTGTAAACGGACTCCAGTTTCTCCAGATCAAAGTAGGCATTCTTCTCCTTAATGGAGATGCCAACACCCCCGATGGCATACTCAGAGTTTGTTCTCTTCACAGTGAAGAGACGATTCCAGAGCCCCCAATGGGGATAGATCCCTAGAAAGCCCTCACATAGCGTGATGAAACACGCAATGTGCAGTATCCCATTTGGGCACAAATCATGCAATTGAAGCTGATATGCAAAGAGCAGCCCTCGTACAAATGGATGAACGGGAAGCGAAAATCCACGAAGGGAAAAGCTCTGAAAGAATACCCGCTCATCGTCCCCATACGCAGGCACCTTTGCATCCCCAAGGATCCGAGCCTCAAAGGACGAGCGCTCCCATCTCCCAGTCCTCCTCGCTGATTCTTGCGCTGCACGCCGGGGGCGCCTGGACATGGATCTCGCCGCACACCTGCGCAAGATAGTAAGGAGGAAGGCGAGGAGCAGCAGAGGAAGAAGAAACAGAAGAAGACGAGAGTTGGGTAAAACCTAAATCTTCCCAGCCATTCGGTATTTAAACCACAACTGGGGGCCATTCCTTCACCGTCGATCTCAGTGCCCAACCAAATGTGGCACGATCTCGAAACGCCTGTGCGACATGGAAAACCCAAACTGCGCAGTAACCACACCGCCCACTCCGCGCGAAAAATGAGGGTCATCATCACACGGAGTGAAATTACCGCCGAGCATGTCGTCACGATACACGTGGCCACCCACCTTATCAGGCAAACTCGCAACGTCACATCCCAAGCGAGGCGTAACGAGTACGCATCGTGTGCTACCAATCAAAGGTCCATCCTACAAAACTTTTGAACTTATTTCAAAAATCTTACTCCCATCGGGAGAGCCCTATATTAGCAGAAACAGAGCAAGGATCAAGCCCTTAGGACGCGAGTGGTTACTCCTCTCCACCAAGGATTAATACATCTATAAAGTTCGGGTGCTCCCTCACCCCCCAGGTCGCAATGTACTCGAGTGTTCACTCGCCCCACCAAGGATTAAATACATTTATAGAGTTCGTGTGCTCCCTCACCTAGAAGATGATGAAGTGCTCGAGTGATTACTCCCACTTCAAGGAAAAACACGGTCAAACATCCAAGGCACCTATTCGCCCAAGCACTCTAAGTGTTGTACGGGTGCATACATGATCAGGCCACTTGACGACCATCAGAGTGGGTGCGGCTTTTATCAACTCCTCGCGTGGGTTCATTAGTACTCCGCGAGTGACTACTACTCGTCCACTTGATTTGTTTTCCAAGTGGGTGCATATCTAAATTAGGCTCCACGCCTCAGAAAAATGATGCCTGGGAGGCGATACACTAAACCCTAGATTCCACGCAAGCTTAGCGCGTAGTTAAGACCCCACCCTTGGCCGCGCCACCAGGGCACCTGGGAGGTGGGCCCCACCTCTGGTGCCCCCTTCGGCCTATTTCTACCCCTCGACACAGAAACCCTCGAGGAGAATCCCGCATTGCGAATTACCTCTTTGTTCTGCCGCCGCCTCGCTTCGAAGATCGGGAGTGCCAGAAGACCTCTTCCCGGCACTCCGCCGGAGGGAGGATTGACCTCGGAGAGCCTCTCCACCACCATGGACGCCTCCCGGATGTGCCATGAGTAGTTCCCCTTGGACCATGGGTCCATGATCAGTAGCTATGTGATGTCTTCTCTCCACCCTTGTTCTTCAATGTTTAGACCTTGTGAGCTTCCCTACATGATCAAGGCATCTATGCAATTTTCCTGCTATTGTTATGTTGTGTTTGCTGGGATCCGATGGATTAAGAGATTATGTTCAGATCGTGATGAGTTATATATTTGGTTTACCTTTTATATTTAGTTCTTAGTAATTCTTGCATGTTCTCCGTTGCATTTTATTGCTTTGGCCAAGTAGTAGATAGTAACTCCAAGAGGGAGCATTATGCATGATTGTGGGTTCATGCCCCCCGATGTCTAGCTCGAGTGACAGAAACATGAGATATGGGGATGTGGTGTTGCCACCAGGGAGAAAACAACGGTGCTTGTAACCGCGATTGCAAGGATTGTTTACCTTACACATAGATTGTTAATGCAATTGTCTGTTGCTTTGAATTTACACTTTGGGTGGGGCTCTCAACTTAATACCAGCGAGATGTTCTGGATAGATATCTCAAGGTGGATGATTAGTAGTAGATATAGATGGATTTCGGTCTACTTGTCTTGGCGTACTGCCCATACTTTTGAGCACTCTTACTTTCAAGTAGCATAATTAGCATTGCGGTGCGTTTATAATTCTATCAACTTCCCAGCTGTAATTTGTTCACCCATCTTAGATGTTTATCGTATTTTGGGAGAGAGACATCACTAGTGAACGTCATGGGACTCCGGTCCATATTTCCACCATTATTTACACCTTCACTTTATTTATCACATTTACTTTTAGTTGCAATTATCACTACCACTATCATTATCTCTTGCGGTTGATCCTTTGTAAACGGCAAGGCCGGAGGGATTGACAACCCCTTTGTACCCATTGGGAGAAAAGTTACTTGTTATGTGTGCAGGTCCAGGTAAATTAGGCAACCCTCGGTTGTGAACGACGCCATTGTTCACTTTACCACTTACTTGTCGTCGTTGGAGTCCTACTGGTTCGATCTCAACCTTGGTATCTTTGCCAAGGGAAATTACTGCTAGCTACATCTTAACCTTACACTTGGGGTAGCCAAGGAGGAGCACTACTTCAGTGCCATCAACACCTTTCTTTTATTAGTAACAATATCTTTCATATATCTCGAGTACGAAGGTAATTTGATAGCATCAGTCAAAGGAATTTGAAGAAAAAGAGGTTTCTTCCATTCACGTGCCCCCAAATCAGTGTCTCTACGGCTGGCCAAGTCATGTGCCGGTGGGTAGTTTTGGGTTGGATAGGTGTGTGGGGTCGAGATGACAGTGTGATACGTCCAAAACGTATCTATAATTTCTACTTTCTCCATGCATGTTTTGGGTGATATTTCTATGCTTTTGATACACTTTCATACACTTTTGATCATATTTGGACTAACCTATTAACTCAGTGCACCCCAGTGCCAGTTTCTGTTTTCTGCTGTCTTTTTATTTCAGGTTTTCCCATCACATAAAATGCCAGAAAAAATCTAGGAAAAAAAATCAGCGCAACGGAAGCTTCTAGAGTTCCGAAGGGGGGCCAGAAGGGACCCACCAGGGCTCCAGGCGCCCTATGGCCGCAACCTAGGGTGGGGTCGCGCCAGGGGGGCGCCTGGACCCCTGGTGGCCCCCCTGGCTGCCCCCTTTCGCCTATATATTTCCTTTGTCCCGAAACCCTCGAGGACAGAACCCTTTTTCGCGATCTCGCCTCTGTTCCGCCGCCGCCGCGCTTCCAAGATCGGGAGTACCAGAAGACCTCTTCTCGGCACCCTACTGGAGGGAGGATTGACCTCCGGGAGCTTCTCCACCACCATGGACGCTTCCCGAAAGATCCGTGAGTAGTCCACCTTGGACTAAGGGTCCATGATCAGTAGCTATGTGATGTTCTCTCCCCCTCTTTGTTATTCATGGATTAGACCTTGTGAGCTGCCCTACGTGATCAAGGCACATATGTAATTCTTTCTGCTGTTGCTATGTTGAGTTTGCTGGGATCTGATGGATTATGAGACTATGTTCAGATTGTGATAAGTAATATATTTCGTTCTTCTATTTTATATGTGTGTTCTTTAGTAATTCTTGCATGTTCTCCGTTGTTGTTTATTGCTTTGGCCAAGTAGTAGGTATTGACTCCAAGAGGGAGCGTTATGCTTGATTGTGGGTTCATGCCCCCTGATGACTAGCTTGAGTGACAGAAACATGAGTCTAGGGGATGTGATGTTTCCACAAGGGGGAAACAACGGTGCTTGTAATCGCGGTTGCAAGGATTGTTTACTTTACGCAAAGTTCTTTTAATGCAGTTGTCGGTTGCTTTGGGTTTACACTTTGGGTGGGGCTCGCAACTTAATACCAGCGAGATGTTCTGGATAGATATCTCAAGGTGGATGATTAGTAGTAGATGCAGATGGATTTTGGTCTACTTATCTTGGCGTACCACCCATGCCTTTGAGCCTCTTCCTTTGTTTTGTAGCATAGTTAGAATTGGTTTGCGCCTGTAATCCTGTCAATTGCCCAGTTGTAATTTGTTTACCTTGCATAGTTGTTTATCATCTTTTGGGAGAGAGACATCACTAGTGAACATCATGGGACCCCGGTCCACAATTCCACCACTGTTTACACCCTAAATTTGTCTCGCGCATCACAGTAGTATTGTTCATCGTACGAGAGGCAACCGGGGAAGCTACTGTTCATCGCGTGGGACAATACTGTACTAGAAAATCCACCATAAAATCACCTGTGATGGTGATGGCGTGGAAGTGGATAATGGCTTCTCGCCCTTCGTTGGTTACCCCAAGTGGAAGGTGATATGTAGGATAGCAGAAAATTTCCCCTATCTAGAGGATAGGGTTTGTCTCCAGTAGGATTCCGGAAATGAGAAGTGGGTGGTTAGGAAACAATGACACCGTTTTAGACAAAAGTTGCTTCCTTGACCTGGACCTGCACAAGACACAAATAAGTTTGGTCCCAACGAAGTTCATAGAGGTTGTCAATCTCTCCGTCCTTGTTGTTTACAAAGGATCAAACGCAAGGGATAATGAATAATAATGATAGAAGCTAGAAAGTAAAAGCAGGAAATAAATTGGGCGCGTAAACAGTGATGAGAATATGGACCGGGGTCCCGTGATGTTCACTAGTGATGTCTCTCTCCGAAAAGACGATAAAACTTCTATGCGAGGTAAGCAAATCACAGCTCGGCAATTGACATGATTAAAAACGCACCGCAATGCTAACTATGCTACAAAGAAAGCATGAGGCTCAAAAGCATGGGCGGTATGCAAAAATAAGTAGACCGAACTACTACTAACCATCCACCTTGAGATATCTATCCAGAACATCTCGATGGTATTAAGTTGCGAGCCCCACCCAAAGTGTAAACCCAAAGCAACAGACAACTGTATTAAAAGATTTTGCATAAAGTAAACAATCCTTGCAACCGCGGTTATAAGCACCATTGTTTTCCCCTCATGGCAACAACACATCCCCTGGACTCATGTTTCTGTCACTGCTGACACCGATTTTGACCAAAACAAAATGCGATATAAATGATTTAAATAAAAAAAATCCTCCTTGTGTAAAATAGTAATAAATCTCTATCAATGTGTGTTTCTTCACATGAAATAATAGCCATGTGACACATGATTTGTACCATCGACAAGGTGAAATATGGGTGCGACACATAAGATAGATCGCGCTAATAATGTTAATGAAATATATACGCGATATAAATAAAATATATTGCACCGTTGAAAATATATGGACGACATGAAATATCAGCGCGATACATAGAAAATACATCATGCTAATAAAATATATACCGGCGTATTTTGTTAAATACTCTTATACTGGACCTAAAGTTGCATGCAAATTAATTAACGTGCAGACCCATACCAAAAAGCCTTAAGGAGCTGTCCATAGCTAACCCAGGCTAACCGTTAGCTATGTACGTAGTGCATGCATGTGCTGGTACCGAAACGCCTACACGGTGATTAAAGAAAAAGGAAGTCCAAACCAATCATGCCAAGTGATTGGATAGCAGTCAGACTTGGATCAGTCAGCAGCTATTTAAGAAATTGAAGAAAGAGAAAGAAAAGCTTTCCTCGTCTCCACGTATCCACGATCTGAGCAAAGACGTGCGCACGTCCCAGCACTCAGCCGCTTACTAGCTCTTATAAATACTCCCTGCACGGCTGGTTCATTGTCCCTCACTCATAGTTTCCAGCGCCAAAGCTCTGCCCATCTCGCCCGACTCATTTTCTCTCCAGCGCCAAAGCTCCGTTCAAGCACTGCTCGCTAGCTAGCATCCATCTGCGTATGGCCTGACGGTCGCTCGTCTCGCCGTCATCACCGCCGGCCGCTCGTCTCGCCGTCGTCACCGTCGGCCGCTCGCTGTCCGCGTCGCTGCCGTCAGCTGTTGGACATCCACACTACCATCGTGTTGAGTATTTAGCTGCTGCCGGCCGCTCGTTCGACGTCGTGAGCCGCTGCACGGTACCGGTCGTTCCATCCATCCATCCATCAACACACAAGGCAAAGTAAGACTATGGCTACCCTTGCTTTTCCTCTCATCTGACGTGTATCTCTCATGCTTTGATGTTCTATATGCCTCATATATGCATCTTGATTGGTCTCATGGTAATCTTCCATGTTGATACAACTCAGGAATAATACAAATAATCAGATATGCATCTTGATTGGTCTCATGGTGAGCTTCCATGTTGATACAATTCAAGATTGTAAAATAATTAAATATGCATCTTGATTGGTCTCATGGTGATCTTTCATGTTGATACAATTCAAGATTGTAAAAATAATTAAATATCATCCTGATTGGTCTCATGGTGATCTTCCATGTTGATACAATTCAAGATTGTAAAAATAATTAAATATAATCTTGATTGGTCTCATGGTAATCTTCCATGTTGATACAATTTAAGAATAGAAATAATATGTGTTGTCTTGATTGGTCTTATGGTAATCTTCCATGTTGATACAACTCAAGATTAGAAAATATGTTGTCTTGATTGGTCTCATGGTAATTTTGCCATGTTGATACAACTCAATAATAGAATTAAAATATGTTGCCATGGTCGTCTTCCATGTTGATAGAATTCAAGAATAGAAATAATATGGGTTGTCTTGATTGGTCTCATGGTAATCTTCCATGTTGATACAACTCAAGATTAGAAAATATGTTGTCTTGATTGGTCTCATGGTGATCTCCCATGTTGATACAATTCAAGAATAAATATATGTTCATCTTGATTGGTCTCATGGTGATCTTCTATGTTGACACAACTCAAGATTATAAAATATGTTGTCTTGATTGGTCTCATGGTGATCTCCCATGTTGATACAATTCAGGAATAAATATATGTTCATCTTGATTGGTCTCATGGTGATCTTCCATGTTGATACAACTCAAGAATATAAAAAGAATGCATGTTATCTTGATTGGTCTCATGGCAATCTCCCATGTTGATACAACACAAGAATAATAGAAATAATCAAATATGTTATCTTGATTGGTCTCATGGTGATCTTCCATGTTGATACAACTCAAGAATATAAAAAGAATGCATGTTATCTTGATTGGTCTCATGGCAATCTCCCATGTTGATACAACGCAAGAATAATACAAATAATCAAATATGTTATCTTGATTGGTCTCATGGTGATCTTCCATGTTGATACAAATCAAGAATAGAAGTAGAAAAACCTCACCATGTTGTGATCCCATAAAGTCCTACCCAATAGAAATTAGGACATATTTGCTCCTTGCGAGATTATTGTTTAGGCTCCACATACATATTGCTGCACTAGGTGATGTTAGCCGTGGTGAGATTAAATGAAATAATACGTGCTTGGTTTGGTTATATCTACACAAATCAAGCCGTTCCAAATATACACATCTCATTAAATCATCCCTCTAGTTTGATCATATTAACACGAATTAAAGAGCGCATATATTTCGTGTCAGGAAAACTAGTGGCTTGAACCGATAAAAAGTAAATAAACGAAGAAAGTAGTGCTCATTAAATCGCACTCCCCACATACAAAATAAACATGGCAATCAAATACTCATGTAAGATAATTACTCCATGCATTGTTTAGTCTCATATAACTAAACTGAGTTGATAATCTACATCATGCTCATGAAACATATAAACTGATACATGCTCTTGTTTGGCTACACTGCAAGCATACATTCTATGCTATGATAGTGATAGTACAAATAAAGAGAAATCACCGTGCTCCATTCGCTTATGCTACACGTAGGCATATTTCTGCACGACGCTAGCCATAATACGAGTGAAGTGAAACTGCATTAAAATATGCTGATATAGTTATGTCACTAGTTTCTCATATAAGACTAGTTGATACCATATTAGACCATTAATCCCATGCGGTTATGATTGTGTCATGCACTACATATAGGTGTAGGCATATATAAACTGAACATGAGTTAAAAAATACAGATGCATGTAAACGTTGAATTCTCATGTCATAAGAAAATCTCCCATATAGATTAAAATCAAACGATGCATTCCTATCATGTAGGTGTGTGCATATACATAATTAAAAGATAACTAGGATCATAGCCTACGTTGTTTGCACTGAATGTAATGTAGTGCATCCTTGACCTCTATATACATTCCTGCCCATATCGGCTTAATGCAATGCTATATACGTTGCTACAAAATTAAACAAGATATTTTCTCCGTTCTATGCATGCATATAGAAATCACATGCATGATAAACTTGGCTCACAAAATGAGTTATACCATATATTGCACACGTGTTTGCTAAATTAGCTTATTAACCATTTAAAATGCTCATTTAACATAAAACAATACTTATTGTCAAATTTTGAATGGTTAATTAACTAGGTAAAAATAGCCAAGTCATGTATGTGCTATAAAAAAATCATACGATCAATATTAAAAATTACTCCAATGCCTTAAGAGTATAAACAATGGTAAAATATTCAAAACATTACCCCGATGCCTTAAGAGTATAAACTAGGGTAAAATATCCAGAATATTACTCCGATGCCTTAAGAGTATAAACTACGGAAAAATATTCAGAATATTACTCCATTGCCTTAAGAGTATAAACTACGGTAAAACCATCAAAATATACTCCATTGCCTTAAGAGTATAAACTATGGTAAAACCATCAAAATATTGCTCCATTGCCTTAAGAGTATAAACTATGGTAAAACCACCAAAATGTTACTCCAATGCCTTAAGAGTATAAACCATGGTAAAATATTCAAAACATAACTCCGATGCCTTAAGAGTATAAACTAGGGTAAAATGTCCAGAATATTACTCCGATGCCTTAAGAGTATAAACTACGGTAAAATATTCAGAATATTACTCCATTTCCTTAAGAGTATAAACTACGGTAAAACCATCAAAATATACTCCATTGCCTTAAGAGTATAAACTATGGTAAAACCATCAAAATATTACTCCGATGCCTTAAGAGTATAAACTACAGTAAAATATTCAAAATATACTCCATTGCTTTAAGAGTATAAACTATGGTAAAACCATCAAAATATTACTCCATTGCCTTAAGAATCTAAACTATGGTAAAACCATCAAAATGTTACTCCATTGCCTTAAGAGTATAAACTATGGTAAAACCATCAAAATATTACTCCAATACCCTAAGAGTATAAACTATGGTCAAATATGGTAAAACATATAAATTACTCCAATGACTTAAGAGTATAAAATATGATCAAATATAAAATTACTCCAATACCTTAAGAGTATAAACTATGGTCCAATATCAAAACTACTCCAATACCTTAAGAGTATAAACTACGGTCGAATATCAAAACTACTCCAATACCTTAAG
Source organism: Bromus sterilis (assembly GCA_950022295.1). Lineage (NCBI taxonomy): Eukaryota > Viridiplantae > Streptophyta > Magnoliopsida > Poales > Poaceae > Bromus > Bromus sterilis. Next base: position 334,387,083 of record OX465596.1, on the reverse strand, counting down.
AGTATAAAATATGGTCAAATGTAGAAAACACTCAAACACCTTATGAGTATAAACAATGGTTCCAAATATAAGGAAAATCCTCCAAACTATAGATGATAACATACATAAAACTATAAAATAAAGAGATACATGCGTTGACAACAACAAAGATAAATAGGATCATATCCTATGTCACTTGCACTAAACATACCATGGTGCAACTGAATATCTCATCATAAAATTCCATATAGCCTCTTCATATGTGGGCTTGGTGCAATGCTATATACATTTCTACAAAGTGAACCAAATATTTCCCATGTATCCATATAGAAATCATATGCATGATCAAATTAACTCATAAAAAGAGTTATCCCCTATATGCACGTATGCTCACTGAACTGGCTAGTAAACCATTAAATAAATCAATATATGCAAAAGACTTCTTATTACTAAAATATCCAATGGTTAATGAGCTAGGCATAAATGGCGAAAGTATCCACGTGCTATATATATGAACATCAAATGTCATATGATATGAATGAATCAAATCATGTATGTTATGCTACCCATATGTTAGCATAAACAAATTTAAGGCCCCCAAGCAAGCCGAAGTCGACGACAACAAGGAGGAAAACTTTTCTTTTTATATTTTGTAGTCTTCTTTTATTTCTACATTTTGTAATGCTCATATGTTGTAAATGCCATGTAATAGATATGTTGTAATTCTTAATCAGGGGTTTTCTCTCCGGAGATGTAATTAACAGTTCTTTTATGTATATGTAAGAGTTCTGGAAATTAAGTACCTGCAATGTTTGATCTCTCTGTTATGATATGCATTTATGAATTTAAATTATACTATCTGTCTCTATGATGTGGACGCGTTAGTATTATTTATTTCCGCCCCATTTTCCCGTCATCAGATTCTGGCATGCCCGGTGGGACATATTTCTCCCCTCATCTTTGACATTCCAACATGGCATACAACGTATGAGTTTCGAAAATATATCTGCCTCCCAAATATATGGTGGTACGAGAAAACTAACATGTGGTTTTTCTCCAAAAGCTATGGAAGGGCAGGTGCCACAGTCCATGACACTCCGCATTGGAGACGTTTGGCTTGATGTGCCAATTGGTCCAGGTGTGGGTTCAATACATCAACATATGCATACTATGGCTGGACCAACAACTGAACATGACCAAGAAAAGGAAGTCTGCTCTGCACCCAAGGATGGGTTCATGCTCCCACTTCCAAATTCAACCATGGGAAGTAAGAGATCAGGAAAAAAGGCTATTGCTCCTGATTTTGTGACTTCAATTCCAAGTTCATATGTGGAGGAAAATGTCATTGGAGTTGGATCGTCATCACATGAACAATGTAAATGCCAAGAAAAATCAATAGTGCGGGAAAAAGATGGAATTCCTGCACTTGCATACAAAGGAAAAAAGAAGACAATGGATGAGCTTCACTTTGCGAAACATGTGAATGGGGGAAATGTGATATTGCCCTCCTCATCGTTTCCACCCGGAAGGGTAGTAGAGATGCAGAGTAGAGTACAAATTGGCACTCCAGATTCCATTCTTACACTGGTCCATAAATCCAGTGGAGAATGCTCTGAGGTAGTTCACAAGTTTCCCCTCGAATGCAAGAATGTGTACCCCAAATCCCTAGGCTATGAAATAGCTCATGTGAACCCAACAACAACCTTGAAAAATCCATTGTTGCGGCCAACACCCGTTGCATGTGATTCCACCAATGGTTCATTTGATCCGGTGTGCCATCAACATTGGCAAAGAGTTCTCGTCCATGTCAAGCTTCGCAATATCAAAGTCGGCAGAGTCCGTGTCCAATTCCCCATGAGTGTGGACAAAAATCATCCAGATCACCTTTTTCGTATCAACAAGGGCGGTATAAGAATTCATACTGTGGTTATGAGCAACCCTTGAACGGTTGTGGCCTTCATCCGACTCATCGGGAAGAAGTATCTTAATCATGCGAAGGTTCGTATTCTCGGCCTTGACTGTGAGTATACTAGATATGTCCACAAAAAAGAGTGTAAGAAGCTTCCACCCGAGCAAAAAATTGCTCTCTTGAACCAAGAGCCACAACGCGCTGCTGTTCTACAAGTTTGTGTGGGAAAGCACTGCCTGATTTACCAGCTATACCAAGCTTATGCCAGGAGTTTTATCCCCCCACTCCTCCGCAACTTCCTGAAAAATGACACAATAGAATTTGCGGGTGCCGCCATCAACAATGACATCAAAAAGCTTGAGTTCTATAACTTGGGTATTGGAAAAGCGATTGATGTGCAGGGACTGGGTATCAAGGTTCGTAAGCAAAAAGAAGGAAACTTGGCTTCATTGGAGAATCTAGCAAAGAAGGTTGCAAAAATAAATCTTAACAAAGACAAAAGTATCACTACCAGTGAGTGCAAGAAGTTCGACCTGGACCATGACCAAATCAAGTATGCATGTCTGGATGCCTATGCGAGCTTCGAGGTTTATAGGCGACATTCCAATATAATCGATTATCTTAGAACCCGTTGAAACGATTTGTCCCTTAGTGAAATATGAGACAATAGGTTGTTGAGTCTTTATCAAAGGAAAATATGTACACGACCATTGTTTCTTTATAAGATGGTTATACCAAATTTAGCAGGATTTTTTTTCATACAATGTCTCAGGAAAATGAATGTATTTTTTTGTATCATCATACTTTGTCCTTGCTGGAATTGAGTGCTATTATCCAGATACATAAAGCGTAGATTTTGCACTAATGCTTGCACTAGAAATGTTGCTACATTACGTGTTGGAATATACTATGCACTCATATTTTCTCTCTCTCTCAGAAGTGTGGTGTCACTAAATAAATGACCAAATGTACTCCTTGCTCTCACGAGTCTAAACTGAGGCACCCAACACATAAATATCATATTTCTTGCTAAGAATATAGGGTCTATAAAAACCATGCCAACATAAATAATGGCATAGTTTCCCAACACCACTATATTACGAAACGGGAAACATATACAAAATATCACTCCACACCCTCAAGCGTATAAACTGGGGGAAATATTAAAAAAATATCACTCCTTGCCCTCACGAGTCTAAACTGAGGCACCAAAAAAATCACTCCCTTCCCTCAAGTGTATAAACTGGGGGAAATATTAAAAAAATATCACTCCTTTCCCTCACGAGTCTAAACCGAGGCACCAAAAAAAATCACTCCCTTCCCTCACGAGTCTAAACTGAGGCACCCAATTTTTTTATTACTCCATGCCCTTACGAGTCTAAACCGAGGCATCCCAAAAATATACTCCATACCCTCATGAGTATAAACTGGGGCACATATAAACAACAATATTACTCCATGCCCTCACGAGTCTAAACTGAGGCACCCAAAAATATTATAATTTGCCCTCACGAGTCTAAACCGAGGCACCCAAATACACTCCATACCCTCATGAGTATAAACTGGGGCACATATAAACAAAAATATTACTCCACATCCTCACGAGTCTATACTGAGGCACCCAAAATATACTATGCATCGAGTATAAACTGGAGCACAAAACATATTACTCCAACAAACTTACGAGTTTAAACTGTGTCATCTGAAATGAAATAAATAAAATATGAATTAAATAAACTTATGAGAGTAAAAAAAATACTCCATACCCTCAAGAGTATAAACTGGGGCACGGACAAAAAATACTCCAGAAACCTCACGAGTATAAACTGTGGCATAACAAGATATATACTCCAAAAAACTTATGCGTCTAAACTATTATGCAAAGGAAATAAAATCATCACGCATACTCCATACCTTCACGTGTATAAACTAAGAAAAAAAATCCTACTCTAGAAACCTGATTAGTACAAATTGTGGCATATGTATGGAAATATACTCCAATGACTTACGAGTCTAAACTGCGGCATTACGTATACAAAGAGATTAATAAAAAAAAATGGCTCAAGTACCTTACGAACTAATCTACGGTCCACATGAGCGAATATTTGTTGGTGAGTGTATGGTGTGATGCGTTACGGAAATACGCACCATCCTTAAAAAACCCAACACATAAAAACCCATATTTATTGCTAAGAATATAAGGGTTATGAAAAACTATGCCCAACATAAACGCATAGTTTCCCATCACCACTATATTATGAAATGTGAAACAATATTAAGCACAAATATGAGTAAAGTCAGCAATGCCGCATTCCCATAAATTTGTTAGAAGGAATGTGAGAGAAGCTTATATTTGAAGAAAGCTCAATGCTTAACTATTGTTGCTTCCATGATGTACCCAATAGTGATAATAGGAGCAAGGATGTGGTGTCATGAAAGAGCGCCACCGTGCTAAAAAAAGTTTTCAACAACCTCAAAAAGTATGCAAGTCCGCTAAAAGTAAACAACTATGCAAGCTTGTGGGAGGATATTACAAAGAGTACAGATGAAAAGTTCTGACCTAAAATATCCTATAAGACTAAGAGGTTGGAGGAATATTCAATCGAAACATGTCCTAATAAGAAAGACTTGTGACCTACATGGAAACAAAAATTCTGGGTACCTCGTGGCACATGGGAAGGAAATCCATATGTATAGGTCCCCCATATAGATTTATACAATCTCATGGAAATTTCCCCCCAGGAGGCTAGGTGCAAAATCAACCTTGCCTTATCTAGCATTCTCAAGGATAATTCACCCAAGGATATCCAATGAGATTGAAATATAAGAGGTATTAAGGTGAAAGACATGTGGGAATATTGAATACACATCATATTTATAAAAGGAAAAGTGATGGATCGCCTATCATCCATGTTTTATCCATGGTGCAAACAAACTAAGAGTGTACAAAATTATGCTCAAATATCAAATATGATTTCTTCCTGCAAGTTCTACTTAGCGGTCAATGCGACAACCACTATCGAGGAATACTTTGCTGAAGTTCATCAGCTCGCCTTTCAACAAAAGCGAGAAGAGATTGTTGCCTTTTGAAATCGTCTGGATAATAACATACACAATGGAAAAAAATACATCATCGAGTCAAGACGACCATCCATCTGGAGGCTCAATATCTGTATACACTAGTGGAGAGACCCCCCTTTCGTCCAGCCCAAAAAAGGCATCGGTCCCGGTTCATTTCAGAACCGGGACCGATGCCGGACAACGGTCCCGGTTCGTCTGAATATGGCAACGGTCCCGGTTCAACTGGAGCAACGGTCCCGGTTTTTGCGAACAACCGGGACCAATGCTCTAGCGACCAACACATGGCGCACTGCGAGGCATTGGTCCCGGTTTTTGGCAAAAACCGGGACCGTTGCCCCTCATATAAGCCCCCAGACATAAATTAGGATGCAACGCGAATGTTTTACAATTTTTTTATTTTTTTTTAATTATTTTTGTCGATTTCAAAAAGTGGTCAAAACAGAGGGCATGACCGGTAATAGATAGGGGTGTAATCTTACAAAAGTCTTGGTGGATCCCTGATGAAATGACTACTTGCGTATCTAGAAATGATTTTTTCAAAAAATAAAGAGCAAACTATCAAGCACATGTAGTTCAAATTTGACCCCGTTCCAGCTGAATCTGCGGAAATTTGTCTTTTTCAGAAGAGGTATATAAAAAAATATTACATGGAAACTTTGCTCAATTGTAAATAACACATGGTCTAATATTTTACAAAAATAAAGTGGTTCAAGTTGACATCAAACATTCGGTAGATTCTTCACAAAAAACCCCTACTTTTGTCACTCGGAAAATGAATTTTTCGTGCAAAGAAAATAAAAACTTCCTTTGGCAAACTTGTTGGCTAGTATAATATACACACATGTGCAAAATATGAGATCATTTGGGAAAACTATCCTTTCAAACTAGCTGTAACATCGGTCATTTGGCTCGAAAGTCATGAATCTTCATACTCGATAGCTCATTTTAAAAAGACTTTTATAAGATATTTGCCTTATTCCAAGTTTGTTGTTTTGTATGGTTACTAAGACATAAATTAGGATGCAACGCGAATGTTTTACAATTTTTTTATTTTTTTTGAATTATTTTTGTCGATTTCAAAAAGTGGTCAAAACGGAGGGCATGACCGGTAATAGATAGGGGTGGAATCTTACAAAAGTCTTGGTGGATCCCTGATGAAATCACTACTTGTGTATCTAGAAATGATTTTTTCAAAAAATAAAGAGCAAACTATCAAGCACATGTAGTTCAAATTTGACCCGTTCCAACTGAATCTGCGGAAATTTGTCTTTTTCAGAAGAGGTATATAAAAACCATATTACATGGAAACTTTGGTCAATTGTAAATAACACATGGTCTAATATTTTACAAAAATAAAGTGGTTCAAGTTGACATCAAATATTTGGTAGATCCTTCACAAAAAACCCCTACTTTTGTCACTCGGAAAATGGAAAATGGATTTTTCGTGCAAAGAAAATAAAAACTTCCTTTGGCAAACTTGTTGGATAGTATAATATACACACATGTGCAAAATATGAGATCATTTGGGAAAACTATCCTTTCAAATGTGACGCCCCCAAAATCAATCCGTGTACAGTAATCATACACACAGGGTACACGGTTGAGATTAGGGTGCCACGGTGATAATATCACAGCACAACACTAAACACAAAAGGATAAACAAATATGTTACATTAGAGGGGGTCACGCGGACCCGAATACATAAGTCATACAAGCCATAATATCTGAGTACAGACATAGTTAGTCAAGTTTTTCCTTAAGAAGGCTAGCACAATTTACATCAGAGATACAGATCGAAAAGGCGAGGCCTCCTGCCTGGGATCCACCGAACTACTCCTGATCAACGGGGAACTCGACGTCGTAGTAGGCGCCTCCGGGGTACTCCTTCTCCTGGGCTCCAACGTCGGCTGCAGCGGCCGATCAGGCAAAACTGTAAAGGAAATAAAGCAGGTGAGTATCTAGTATACTCGCGAGTCTTACGTCCGCTACTAAGCATTATGCATTGTATCAACGGAAAGAAGAGGCTGTATATAGTGGACTGGAAGACAGAAATCCAGAGCAAGGGTAAGAAGCTAGGCCTAACGAAGACTAGCATCTTCCGACGATGTCTTGCAGCATGAGGTAAGAATCAGTCAACAGTTTATATAAAGCATAAAGTAACAATGCAGCAGAAGTTGCTGCAGCATTGTATAATAATAAGTTGTAATAATTAGCAATGCCTCCGAGTTCACCTCCTCGACATCCCCGCGAGGAAGAAAACCCGGAACCATACAGTTTAATAATAATAGTTTCTAGTGGTAAGATCCAGCTTGAGCATAAAGCGTCCTGTTACCGTGGACATGGCTATTCGAATAGATTAATCTTCCCTGCAGGGGTGCACTTGTGTTACGCTACACGCACGGATCTCCAGGGTGGCGGGAACCTTGTTAGGGAACGCTCCACCGAGGCTATCCGACACTTCATAGCCCATCTTTCAAACTCAACAGAGAGGCCATCCGCCGGTCTAAATCCTAAGTACGCCGGGCCTTGGACCCCAACCCGAACGTACTCCTGCACGGTGCGTGGCTGGCCGGTGAAGTTAAAGCAAATCCAAATAAGACACCACCGCGCGAGAAAATAAGACAACACCACTTCCCGGCGCAGGCCGCGGTACTGCTGACGTCTGAAGAGTCCTCGAACGACACTACGAAGCAGAGGAGCCCATAACTCGTAATTCCCACGGGTAGGTAGTGCGTACATGGCATATAGCCAACTCAAGACATTCACTGAACCATTTAGCATTTTAATTAACCTGCGTGACAACCGTTATCGTTGCCTCGACTTAACTGACCCGCGGACAACGACAGCAGCCAGGACCACCAGTACATCGGTGCCTGCCCTGTCGTCCCACCAAGTCACTACGGTTACCAACAAGGTGAACCGTCTCCTTACCTTGTCTCGCGTGTGCTCCTGGAGGAGCTCGACTTTTGTAGTTTGGTAACTCTCGCGGCCAACGACCAGGGGCCAAGCACACCGGTACACTGGTCGTACCCTCCCTGTCGTCCTGTCGCAATACCACTCGCGGGCACCATTGGGTCGCCCGACTTCTTACCTTTAGGACAACCGTTGTTCAGGACCCTAAGGCGGTAAGACAAAGTCAGCCTCGAGTGGAGTACAAGGATTACTCCTTGATAGCTCACACTTGAGGTGACTAGGAATAACCCAGATAGGGGCCTTTGGCGGTGTCTGCTTTGTACCGTACCTGTGCAGTTATAATATTTGTACCCGCATTCACTCCCCTGAGTGATCATGGCCCTCTATCTAATCCTAGCTAACATTGCGCAGGGCTCACTGCTGAATAATGCATAATAATAATAGGCAGCATAGGATAAAGGAGGCACATCAAGGGGCGACAGTGACAGGTTATGCAATTGAATAGGTAAGCAAACGTAGCAGCAGCAGTAACAATGCCTAGTGCAAGAAATGTACGGAAACATAGGCGATATCTGGGGAATAGAATGGCTCTGCTTGCCTAGAAGCTCGAAGGTAGTAGTAGGGTCGTCGACGAAGTAGTCGTACTCAGCAGCGGTGTAGTCGACGGCAGCAGCGGGGTCTACCGGAGATTAAGGGGGGGGGGAAGAAAACAGTAAATACACAACAAGCATATGCAAACAGATGAAATGTTAACGGTATTCTAACGCAGTGCAATGCACATTGCTCGGAACGGAAATTCATCTGAGGATGAACTACCGGCTCCGAATGATTACCGGACAGGGTGACCGGAGGGGGAAGGATCAAGCCGGAGGTGTCGTGGGTACCGGACAAACATAAGGGAGGTGTATCCATGCTAGTTGATCTATTCCGAACAACTTTCGTGTTCGAAATAAATTCATCCGGGTACTCTAACAGTACCGGACAATTTATCGGACAGTCGGTCCGGAGGGGGATGGTTCGATGTTCGTTGTGTTAGAGGGGTGTGATAGACATACGGATAGTGTATTCGTATTCGTTATATTTTTCTGATCAATTTTCATGTATAAAGTTTTTGAATCTGAGTTACGGTTTAAAAGTTATTGAATTTCAAAGTTTTAAATCATTTAAATGATTTTCTGAATTTCTTTTATTATTTATACAACATTATCTAGAACATTATCCAAAACATTATCCAAAACATTATCCAAAACAGTGCCTGACATGTGGGACCCACATGTCAGCCTCTGTTTATTTATAAAACATTTTATTAAATCAGAAATAGCCTCTGGGCCCACATGTCAGTGACTAGTTTTTATAATTTTATTTATTTCTAAATGACTTACAGCTGGGGCCCAGTTGTCAGTGTCACAGAGGTAATTATCAAGTTTAATTTAATTAAACAGCCCGGGGGGGGGCCACTGTCAGTGACTTAGCCGAGGGGGAATTAGTGCTAAGCAAGTATCTGACCAGGGGGGCCCGCATGGCAGCGACTGGGAGGTCCGCCGGAGTCGCGCCGACGACTGGACTCCGGCGAACGCGAGCTAGAGCTCGCTGTGGAGCATCGTTGGGCGCGGGATCAGTTCCATTCAATCGGGAAGAACAACGCGAGTCGAACTGGGGTGGGGGAGGGTGACAGGGACGAGTAGGATGAGCTCGATGTCAACAATGGCAGACGAGGCGGTCGGGCTCCAATGGCACCTTGGTACAGGCGAAGAAATCGAACGCTCTACGGGGTGGGATCGACCATACGGTCCATGGGGAGCACGCGGGTGTCATGGGCGTGAGCTGGGACGGACCACGTCGACGGCTACGATGACGTGCCACGGCGGCCGGAGCAAGAAAATTGGTGGAAAAGGCTACGAGCTTAGCGGACGGCCACGGACCGAAGGCGAACAACGAGAAGCTCACAGTGAACGTGTAGACGGTGGCAGCGGGCTCGACGGAGGTGCGAGGTGGCCGGAATTTGAAGTCGATCCCGGCGGCTGGAGGTAGACGACGACCGTGATTCCAGTCGATGAAGTGGCTCCGGGGTTCTCCCCTTCTGCAGAGTGGTGGAGACGTCGATGGCACGCACGCTTGACACGGTGGTGTGGCTTGCCGTGGCGGTTGGACGCGTCTGCGCGCGACGACGACGACGGCGGGCTCGGGAGGATTTTCCCAGAGGCGTGCGAGAAGAGGAGGAGGGGAAAGGTAGGGGGAGGATGTCCAAGGGGTCGGCCGGGGTGGCCTTATCGCGTCGACGCCGGGAGGGAGCAGGTGGAGGCGGGGCCGGCCTGGCAGCGGCATGCCCGTGGTCTGCCGCCGTACGGGAGGAGGTGAGAGTGGGTGGAGGAAGAAGACACGGCGCGGGGTGGGCTGGGCCAAGTGGGCCGTCGCCCTGGGCGTCAGTTAGTGGTTTTCCAATTTCCTTTGCCTTTTTATTTTTCTGCTACTACTAGGAACAATTAATTTAAATGCTAAAACATTTTTATAAAAGGTGCCAGGGGTTTCTAAATTAGGTGTATGTCACATGTAGGTGACACAAAAGGTTTGGTGCATTTTCAAACTCAGTGGGTATTTCTTTGAAATATTTTATGTTTAAAAAGGGCCTTACCAGCTACTGTTGTAATTGTTTGAGATTTTTCATAACTTCAAAATTTACCAAAGTTGGTCCAACATGATTATAATGATTTTAGGCAATTTACAAAAATGGTTTCAGGATTTATGGAATAACTTTATTTGAACACTTTTGTTTTAATTTTTTAGCAAAGCAGTTCCAACTAGGGTATAGTTTCTTGATGAGGAAGATGCACTGGGATTTGGGTTTTTGATTTCCAACCAGCATTATTTGAAAAGAGCAGAAGCAAAGTTTGATTAAGGACAGGGGATAACAGTGATTAACAAACAGTGATGGTCAACAGTGATGAGGATTACTGTTACAGAAACTGAGGGTGTTACAAATCTCCCCCACTACAAGAATTCTCGTCCCGAGAATTTAAGTGGTAGCGAGGAAAAGATCGGGGTATTCATCGCGAAGGCGATCTTCGCGTTCCCATGTGGCTTCATCTTCAGAATGATTCGACCACTGAACCTTGAGGAACCTGACGGTTTTGTTGCGGGTTCGGCGTTCAGACTGATCGAGAATGCGGCTCGGATGTTCTCGATAAGTCAAGTCCTGTTGCAGCTCGATCATATCATGCTCCACTTCGCGGATAGGGTCCTTGAAGCAGCGACGGAGTTGCGACACGTGGAATACATAGTGGACTTGGGAGAGGTTCGGCGGCAATTCCAACCGGTATGCCACGGGTCCACTCCTGGAAAGGATACGGAACGGGCCAATGTAGCGAGGAGCCAACTTGCCCTTGATACCGAAGCAATGAGTGCCCCTCATGGGAGTGACACGGAGGTACGCGTATTCACCAGGTTGATACTCCATTTCACGGTGTTTGCGGTCATAGTTGCTCTTCTGACGAGACTGTGCGGCCTTGAGATTTTCTTGCACAATGCGAATTTGTTCTTCAGCCTCTTGGACAAGATCCGGTCCGAAGTAGGGTCGTTCCCCAGTTCCTGACCAGTTCAGGGGGGTTCAACATTTACGCCCGTATAGAACTTCGAAGGGGGCCATCTTCAAGCTAGCTTGATAGCTATTGTTGTACGAGAATTCCGCGTACGGGAGGGCATCCTCCCATTTCATGCCGAAAGAAAGGACACAAGCGCGAAGCATGTCTTCCAGCACTTGATTAACTCGTTCAACTTGGCCTTGAGACTGGGGGTGATAAGCGGTGCTGAGAGACAGACGAGTCCCGAAGGCTTCCATGAAACTATTCCAGTATCGTGAGGTGAAAAGGCTGCCACGGTCTGAACTGATCTCCATCGGAATACCGTGGAGTGACACAATCCGGGAGATATACAAGTGTGCCAACTGACTAGCAGTGATCGTCTCCTTGACCGGCAGAAAGTGTGCAATCTTGGAGAATCGGTCGATGACGACAAAGATGGCATCGTTACCTTTCTGTGACTTAGGGAAACCAGTGACGAAGTCCATCTCGACTTTTTCCCACTTCCAATCAGGAGGAGGGAGTGGTCGCAACCAACCAGCAGGTTTCTGATGACCGGCCTTGACGCGACTGCAAACGTCCCATTTGGAAACAAAGCGAGCGATATCTTGCTTCATGTAAGGCCACCAGTACCGTTGACGAAGGTCTTTATACATCTTGGTACTGCCAGGGTGGATTGACAAGGGAGAATTATGGGCTTCTTCCATGATATCCGGACCACAGTTAATGATGGCCGGGCTCACAGGAACTACTAAGCGGCCCTTGAAGTACACAGTATCACCATCATTAGTATCAATGGTAAAAGAGGAGGGCTTTCCTTCTGCGATGTCCTGCTTGATCTTCACAATGTCAGGGGCTAGAGATTGTCTGCTCTAGATGAGGGCGTCGAGTTTTGACTCGAGAACCAGGTTATTGACGTAACCTTGAGGAACAATCTCGAGGTTCAACTTGCGAAACTCTTCATACAGAAGTGGTTGCTGCACCAGAACCTCAAGTTTAGAACAGTAAGCTTTGCGGCTCAAGGCATCGGCCATCACATTAGCCTTGCCAGGGGTATACGAAATATCCATGTTGAAGTCGGCTATTGTCTCAAGCCATCGTTGTTGACGAAGATTCAGGTCTGGCTGAGTAAACAGGTACTTCAGACTTTGGTGATCGGTGTAGACTTCGCAACGATTACCGACGAGGTAATGTCGCCACAGCTTCAATGCATAAATTACTGCTGCCAATTTGAGGTCATGTGTTGGATATTTGTCTTCGTAAGCACGCAACTGACGAGAGCCATAAGCAATCACTTTGCGCTCTTGCATTAGGACACAGCCTAATCCTTGACGAGACGCGTCGCAATATATCACGAAGTCCTTCTGAGTATCAGGGGGAGCGAGCACCGGGGGAGAAGTTAGCTTGTCCTTGAGCGCTTGGAAACTTCCTTGACATTTATCTGTCCACTCAAACCTGACGCCTTTGTGAAGCAGATTAGTCAGAGGCCTGGCAATCTTGGAAAAATTCTCGACGAAACGGCGGCAATAGCTAGCGAGCCCGAGGAAACTGCGGACTTGCTTGACGGTCTTGGGAGGAGTCCAATCAAGAATAGCCTGGATACGTTCTGGGGTGACGGCAATGCCATCCTTGGAAATCACATGTCCAAGGTTGGTTACTTCGGGAAGCCAGAACTCACACTTAGAATACTTAGCGTAGAGTTTGTGTTCTCGAAGCTTCTCCAGTATAAGACGAAGATGTTCAGCATGCTCTTCTTCATTCTTGGAATATATCAATATATCATCCAGATAAACCACGACGAACTGGTCGAGGTACTCCATGAAAATATAGTTCATCAATCTGGAGAAAGTGGCTGGAGCATTGGTTAAGCCAAAGGACATGACGGTGTACTCGTATGAACCATAGTGAGTAATGAAGGCAGTCTTCGGAATGTCTTCATCATGGACTCGGATTTGGTGATAACCCAACCTCAAGTCGAGTTTAGAAAACACCTTGGATCCGGCAAGTTGATCATACAGGTCATTGATCCGGGGAAGTGGGTATTTGTTCTGGATGGTGGCTTGGTTAATGGGCCGATAATCTTGGACCAATCGGTTTGTCCCATCGCTCTTCTTGACAAAGAGAGAAGGTGCTCCCCAAGCTGAGGAACTGGGGCGAATGAATCCTTTCTGAAGTGCCTTGTCAATTTCCTCCTTAAGTTCAAGGATTTCATGTGGCGGCATCTTGTAAGGACGCTTGCCAATAGGAACAGTGCCTGGCTTCAAGTCGATGACGAATTCAACTTCTCTGACCGGGGGTATTCCCGGCAGTTCTTCTGGGAAGACGTCGGGAAAATCGCGAACGACCGGAACGTTCTCGATGCCTTTGAGGGGGGAGGCATTCAAAGCATTCATCATAAATATCTGTGTTTCAGCATTACGGATAGCTCGGGTGGTGTGGTTAACAATCTCGCCGGAGGGGTGAAAAAGTTGGACAGACTTGGTGCCACAATAAAGTGCGGCATCGTGAAATTTCAACCAGTCTATTCCCAGAATGAGGTCTATGGTGGAAGACTTTAGAACGATGGGGGAAGCAAGGAATTCAATCCCTTCAATTTCAACAATGGTCCCGGGCACTATCTTGGTGGTTCGGCATTGGCCTATCGGGGTGCGAACAACCATCGGTGGGTTCATCTTTTCCAATGCGAAGTTATGAGACAATGCAAATGCTTCCGACATGAATGAATGCGATGCTCCTGTATCAAATAAAACAGTAGCAGGTACGGAATTAACGAGAAGGGTACCCATCACGGTAGCGGGTTGTTGCTGAGCTTCTTCAACATTGACGTTGTTAGCATGTCCACGAGCATAAGAAGCAGACCCAGTATTATAGTTGGGGGTCCTGTTGCCACGACCATTTCCACGGCCAGCGGGGTGAACTACCAGTTGCTTCTGTTTCTGGGGGCACTCCCTGGAAAAATGCCCAGGTTGGCGGCACGTGAAGCATAATCCATCTTGAGGACGAAGTGGGGTAGCATTGGGTGGTGCAGGCAGAGCTCTTGGCATCTGCGATGGCGAAGGCAGACGGGGTGCAGCATAAGACGGCCTTGGAGCAGGGACAGCTGAATGGGTCACACTGGTAGGGAGCCAGATACGACGCTTCTGCGTTGCGCCCGAAGATGAGCCAACGTAACGATAACGCTTCAGAGAGTTCTTGTTCTCCATCTGGGCAGTCTCGACGGTGATAGCCTTGTTCACCATGGTGGCAAAGTTGGCGAACTCATGAACGGCAAGAGCGAGCCTGAGGTCTGGGTTGAGGCCACGACGGAACTTCTGCTGCCTGCGAGCATCAGTGGTGATCTCTCCTTCCGCATAGCGAGAGAGGTTGAGGAACTCGCGCTGATAGGCTTCAACAGTCATGTCGCCCTGAGTGAGGTTACGGAATTCTTCCGCCTTACGATCCATGATCCCCTAAGGAATGTAGCGGGCGCAAAAGGCAGACTGAAATTCATCCTAGGTGATGACTTCTCCAACTGGCAGTGAACGCTTGTGGGTATTCCACCACTGAGCAGCGGCGCCTTTCAGATGATAAGACGCAAAGTTCACATAGTCGGCTGGATCGACATTAGCGGACTCCAGCTCGTGAGTGATGTCGCGAAGCCAGTCATCAGCATCCAACGGCTGAACAGTGTTGCGGAACATAGTGGGGTTGAGGCGGGTGAAGTCGTGCAGAGTCACGGTGGCATGCTGATGGTGGTGCCCATTCTGATTCGGCTGGGGGAACTGAGCCATGATATTCTGCATGAACTGACGATTCATCTCGAACTGCTGCATCATCGCGGCCATGTAATCCGGCGGCGGAGGTGGGTCGTTGGCAGCACGACCACGACCACGACCACCACGACCAGCCATCCTGCTAGAATTTAACAGGGGTATTTCAGCGATGAAAATTTAACGAGATACCGGAATCAAGCCTGAAGTAAAACGACAACGAAAAGGAGGCGCATATATGTATAGGAGTAGTCGTATAAGACATACACATTCACACAAAGAGTCAATCGAAAATCGGGCAGCGTAACGTCGTAGAAATTAAGGAAAAATGACTCACTAGGCGGCGCGCAGACCGCGGTAAGGATTACACGACGCGACATAGATTCCACTATGTCAATCACGCCGCAAGAAAACTGTTGGCCACAGGAGTTAATGCCAGAGAACGCGCGGCCTGCCCAGAATGAGAATGGGATCCGCGGTCCGGGACCTGGGGTATGACTCCTGCGACACGACTCAATCAATGGGGGGAAGCACCAAAAACGCCGGGTGGAATCAACAGAACGTGATCCTAATGTCAGATTTTGTAAACTTACCAGCAAGGATAAGAGAGCAGATTCCCAGAGCATAGGCAAGGAGAAAAGGATCCTAATACCATAGATATCACACGTAGTGACATCGATGTGGGCCCGTAAGCCAAATAATAATTTAGCAAAATAGTTTTTAAAAGTCTAGACTCAACTTCGACCAAGTAGTGGTGGGGTGGCTTCCTACAGGCAGTCGACTCTGATACCAACTTGTGACGCCCCCAAAATCAATCCGTGTACAGTAATAATACACACAGGGTACACGGCTGAGATTAGGGTGCCACGGTGATAATATCACAACACAACACTAAACACAAAAGGATAAACAAATATGTTACAATAGAGGGGGTCATGCGGACCCGAATACATAAGTCATACAAGCAATAATCTCTGAGTACAGACATAGTTAGTCAAGTTTTGCCTTAAGAAGGCTAGCACAATTTACATCAGAGATACAGATCGAAAAGGCGAGGCCTCCTGCCTGGGATCCACCGAACTACTCCTGGTCAACGGGGAACTCGACGTCGTAGTAGGCTCCTCCGGGGTACTCCTGCTCCTGGGCTCCAACGTCGACTGCAGCGGCCGATCAGGCAAAACAGTAAAGGAAATAAAGCAGGTGAGTATCTAGTATACCCGCGAGTCTTACGTCCGCTACTAAGCATTATGCATTGTATCAACGGAAAGAAGAGGCTGTATATAGTGGACTGGAAGACAGAAATCCAGAGCAAGGGTAAGAAGCTAGGCCTAACGAAGACTAGCATCTTCCGAAGATGTCTTGCTGCATGAGGTAAGAATCAGTCAACAGTTTATATAAAGCATAAAGTAACAATGCAGCAGAAGTTGCTGCAGCATTGTATAATAATAAGTTGTAATAATTAGCAATGCCTCCGAGTTCACCTCCTCGACATCCCCGCGAGGAAGAAAACCCGGAACGATACAGTTTAATAATAATAGTTTCTAGTGGTAAGATCCAGCTTCAGCATAAAGCGTCCTGTTACCGTGGACACGGCTATTCGAATAGATTAATCTTCCCTGCAGGGGTGCACTTGTGTTACGCTACACGCACGGATATCCAGGGTGGCGAGAACCTTGTTAGGGAACGCTCCACCGAGGCTATCCGACACTTCATAGCCCATCTTTCAAACTCAACAGAGAGGCCATCCGCCGGTCTAAATCCTAAGTACGCCGGGCCTTGGACCCCAACCCGAACATACTCCTGCACGGTGCGTGGCTGGCCGGTGAAGTTAAAGCAAATCCAAATAAGACACCACCGCGCGAAAAAATAAGACAACACCACTTCCCGGCGTAGGTCGCGGTACTGCTGACGTCTGAAGAGTCCTCGGACGACACTACGAAGCAGAGGAGCCCATAACTCGTAATTCCCACGGGTAGGTAGTGCGTACATGGCATATAGCCAACTCAAGACATTCACTGAACCATTTAGCATTTTAATTAACCTGCGTGACAACCGTTATCGTTGCCTCGACTTAACTGACCCGCGGACAACGACAGCAGCCAGGACCACCAGTACATCGGTGCCTGCCCTGTCGTCCCACCAAGTCACTGCGGTTACCAACAAGGTGAACCGTCTCCTTACCTTGTCTCGCGTGTGCTCCTGGAGGAGCTCGACTTTTGTAGTTTGGTAACTCTCGCGGCCAACGACCAGGGGCCAAGCACACCGGTACACTGGTCGTACCCTCCCTGTCGTCCTGTCGCAATACCACTCGCGGGCACCATTGGGTCGCCCGACTTCTTACCTTTAGGACAACCGTTGTTCAGGACCCTAAGGCGGTAAGACAAAGTCAGCCTCGAGTGGAGTACAAGGATTACTCCTTGATAGCTCACACTTGAGGTGACTAGGAATAACCCAGATAGGGGCCTTTGGCGGTGTCTGCTTTGTACCGTACCTGTGCAGTTATAATATTTGTACCCGCATTCACTCCCCTGAGTGATCACGGCCCTCTATCTAATCCTAGCTAACATTGCGCAGGGCTCACTGCTGAATAATGCATAATAATAATAGGCAGCATAGGATAAAGGAGGCACATCAAGGGGCGACAATGACAGGTTATGCAATTGAATAGGTAAGCAAACGTAGCAGCAGCAGTAAAAATGCCTAGTGCAAGAAATGTACGTAAAGATAGGCGATATCTGGGGAAGAGAATGGCTCTGTTTGCCTGGAAGCTCGAAGGTAGTAGTAGGGTCGTCGACGAAGTAGTCGTACTCAGCAGCGGTGTAGTCGACGGCAGCAGCGGGGTCTACCGGAGATTAAGGGGGAGGAAGAAAACAGTAAATACACAGCAAGCATATACAAACAGATGCATGACATGACGGATGAAATGTTAACGGTATTCTAACGCAGTGCAATGCACATTGCTCGGAACGGAAATTCATCTGAGGATGAACTACCGGCTCCGAATGATTACCGGACAGGGTGACCGGAGGGGGAAGGATCAAGCCGGAGGTGTCGTGGGTACCAGACAAACATAAGGGAGGTGTATCCGTGCTAGTTGATCTATTCCGAACAACTTTCGTGTTCGAAATAAATTCATCCGGTACTCTAACAATACCGGACAATTTATCGGACAGTCGATCCGGAGGGGGATGGTTCGATGTTCGTTGTGTTAGAGGGGTGTGATAGACATACGGATAGCGTATTCGTATTCGTTATATTTTTCTGATCAATTTTCATGTATAAAGTTTTTGAATCTGAGTTACGGTTTAAAAGTTATTGAATTTCAAAGTTTTAAATCATTTAAATGATTTTCTGAATTTCTTTTATTATTTATACAACATTATCCAGAACATTATCCAAAACATTATCCAAAACATTATCCAAAACAGTGCCTGACATGTGGGACCCACATGTCAGCCTCTGTTTATTTATAAAACATTTTATTAAATCAGAAATAGCCTCTGGGCCCACATGTCAGTGACTAGTTTTTATAATTTTATTTATTTCTAAATGACTTACAGCTGGGGCCCAGTTGTCAGTGTCACAGAGGTAATTATCAAGTTTCATTTAATTAAACAGCCCGGGGGGGGGGCCCACTGTCAGTGACTTAGCCGAGGGGGAATTAGTGCTAAGCACGTATCTGACCAGGGGGGCCCGCATGGCAGCGACTGGGAGGTCCGCCGGAGTCGCGCCGGCGACTGGACTCCGGCGAACTCGAGCTAGAGCTCGCTGTGGAGCATCGTTGGGCGCGGGATCAGTTCCATTCAATCGGGAAGAACAGCGCGAGTCGAACTGGGGTGGGGGAGGGTGACGGGGATGAGCAGGATGAGCTCGAGGTCAACAATGGCGGACGAGGCGGTCGGGCTCCAATGGCACCTTGCTACAGGCGAAGAAATCGAACGCTCTACGGGGTGGGATCGACCATATGGTCCATGGGGAGCACGCGGGTGTCATGGGCGTGAGCTGGGACAGACCACGTCGACGGCTACGACGACGTGCCACGGCGGCCGGAGCAAGCAAATTGGTGGAAAAGGCTACGAGCTTAGCGGACGGCCACGGACCGAAGGCGAACAACAAGAAGCTCACAGTGAACGTGTAGACGGTGGCAGCGGGCTCGACGGAGGTGCGAGGTGGCTGGAATTTGAAGTCGATCCCAGCGGCTGGAGGTAGACGACGACCGTGATTCCAGTCGATGAAGTGGCTCCGGGGTTCTCCCCTTCTGCAGAGTGGTGGAGACGTCGATGGCGCGCACGCTTGACACGGTGGTGTGGCTTGCCGTGGCGGTTGGACGCGTCTGCGCGCGACGACGACGACGGCGGGCTCGGGAGGATTTTCCCCGAGGCATGCGAGAAGAGGAGGAGGGGAAAGGTAGGGGGAGGATGTCCAAGGGGTCGGCCGGGGTGGCCTTATCGCGTCGACGCCGGGAGGGAGCAGGTGGAGGCGGGGCCGGCCTGGCAGCGGCGTGCCCGCGGTCTGCCGCCGTACGGGAGCAGGTGAGAGTGGGTGGAGGAAGAAGACACGGCGCGGGGTGGGCTGGGCCAAGTGGGCCGTCGCCCTGGGCGTTAGTTAGTGGTTTTCCAATTTCCTTTGCCTTTTTCTTTTTCTGCTACTACTAGGAACATTTAATTTAAATGCTGAAACATTTTTATAAAAGGTGCCAGGGGTTTCTAAATTAGGTGTATGTCACATGTAGGTGACACAAAAGGTTTGGTGCATTTTAAAACTCAGTGGGTATATCTTTTAAATATTTTATGATTAAAAAGGGCCTTACCAGCTACTGTTGTAATTGTTTGAGATTTTTCATAACTTCAAAATTTACCAAAGTTGGTCCAACATGATTATAATGATTTTAGGCAATTTACAAAAATGGTTTCAGGATTTATGGAATAACTTTATTTGAACACTTTTGTTTTAATTTTTTATCAAAGCAGTTCCAATTAGGGTATAGTTTCCTGATGAGGAAGATGCACTGGGATTTGGGTTTTTGATTTCCAACCAGCATTGTTTGAAAAGAGCAGAAGCAAAGTTTGATTAAGGACAGGGGATAACAGTGATTAACAAACAGTGATGGTCAACAGTGATGAGGATTACTGTTACAGAAACTAAGGGTGTTACATCAAACTAGCTGTAACATCGGTCATTTGGCTTGAAAGTAATGAATCTTCATACTCGATAGCTCATTTTAAAAAGACTTTTATAAGATATTTGCCTTATTCCAAGTTTGTTGTTTTGTATGGTTACTAAGACATAAATTAGGATGCAACGCGAAGGTTTTACAATTTTTTTAGTTTTTTTGAATTAGTTTTGTCGATTTCAAAAAGTGGTCAAAACGGAGGGCATGACCGGTAATAGATAGGGGTGGAATCTTACAAAAGTCTTGGTGGATCCCTGATGAAATGACTACTTGTGTATCTAGAAATGATTTTTTCAAAAAATAAAGAGCAAACTATCAAGCACATGTAGTTAAAATTTGACCCCGTTCCAACTAAATCTGCGGAAATTTGTCTTTTTCAGAAGAGGTATATAAAAACCATATTACATGGAAACTTTGGTCAATTGTAAATAACACATGGTCTAATATTTTACAAAAATAAAGTGGTTCAAGTTGACATCAAATATTTGGTAGATCCTTCACAAAAAACCCCTACTTTTGTCACTCGGAAAATGGAAAATGGATTTTTCGTGCAAAGAAAATAAAAACTTCCTTTGGCAAACTTTTTGGCTAGTATAATATACACACATGTGCAAAATATGAGATCATTTGGAAAAACTATCCTTTCAAACTAGTTGTAACATCGGTCATTTGGCTTGAAAGTCATGAATCTTCATACTCGATAGCTCATTTTAAAAAGACTTTTATAAGATATTTGCCTTATTCCAAGTTTGTTGTTTTGTATGGTTACTAAGACATAAATTAGGATGCAACGCGAAGGTTTTACATTTTTTTTATTTTTTTGAATTATTCTTGTCGATTTCAAAAAGTGGTCAAACCGGAGGGCATGACCGGTAATAGATAGGGGTGGAATCTTACAAAAGTCTTGGTGGATCCCTGATGAAATGACTACTTGTGTATCTAGAAATGATTTTTTCAAAAAATAAAGAGCAAACTATCAAGCACATGTAGTTCAAATTTGACCCCGGTCCAACTGAATCTGCGGAAATTTGTCTTTTTCAGAAGAGGTATATAAAAACCATATTACATGGAAACTTTGGTCAATTGTAAATAACACATGGTCTAATATTTTACAAAAATAAAGTGGTTCAAGTTGACATCAAATATTTGGTAGATCCTTCACAAAAACCCCCTACTTTTGTCACTCGGAAAATGGAAAATGGATTTTTCGTGCAAAGAAAATAAAAACTTCCTTTGGCAAACTTTTTGGCTAGTATAATATACACACATGTGCAAAATATGAGATCATTTGGGAAAACTATCCTTTCAAACTAGTTGTAACATCGGTCATTTGGCTTGAAAGTCATGAATCTTCATACTCGATAGCTCATTTTAAAAAGACTTTTATAAGATATTTGCCTTATTCCAAGTTTGTTGTTTTGTATGGTTACTAAGACATAAATTAGGATGCAACGCGAAGGTTTTACAATTTTTTTATTTTTTTTGAATTATTTTTGTCGATTTCAAAAAGTGGTGAAAACGGAGGGCATGACCGGTAATAGATAGGGGTGGAATCTTACAAAAGTCTTGGTGGATCCCTGATGAAATCACTACTTGTGTATCTAGAAATGATTTTTTCAAAAAATAAAGAGCAAACTATCAAGCACATGTAGTTCAAATTTGACCCCGGTCCAACTGAATCTGCGGAAATTTGTCTTTTTCAGAAGAGGTATATAAAAACCATATTACATGGAAACTTTGGTCAATTGTAAATAACACATGGTCTAATATTTTACAAAAATAAAGTGGTTCAAGTTGACATCAAATATTTGGTAGATCCTTCACAAAAAACCCCTACTTTTGTCACTCGGAAAATGGAAAATGGATTTTTCGTGCAAATAAAATAAAAACTTCCTTTGGCAAACTTGTTGGCTAGTATAATATACACACATGTGCAAAATATGAGATCATTTCGGAAAACTATCCTTTCAAACTAGCTGTAACATCGGTCATTTGGCTTGAAAGTCATGAATCTTCATACTCGATAGCTCATTTTAAAAAGACTTTTATAAGATATTTGCCTTATTCCAAGTTTGTTGTTTTGTATGGTTACTAAGACATAAATTAGGATGCAACGCGAAGGTTTTACAATTTTTTTATTTTTTTTGAATTATTTTTGTCGATTTCAAAAAGTGTTCAAAACGGAGGGCATGACCGGTAATAGATAGGGGTGGAATCTTACAAAAGTCTTGGTGGATCCCTGATGAAATCACTACTTGTGTATCTAGAAATGATTTTTTTTAAAAAAAAAGAGCAAACTATCAAGCACATGTAGTTCAAATTTGACCCCGTTCCAACTGAATCTGCGAAAATTTGTCTTTTTCAGAAGAGGTATATAAAAACCATATTACATGGAAATTTTGCTCAATTGTAAATAAAATATGGTCTAGTATTTTTCAAAAATAAAGTGGTTCAAGTTTACATCAAATATTTGGTAGAATCTTCACAAAAAACCCCATTTTTGTCACTCGGAAAATGAAAAATGTGTTTTCAAAATTAAAAAGAAATATAATTTTTCAATTTTTTAAAACCTTTAAAATATAATAGGTAACCGTTCGGGAAGTTTCATTTTTTTTAAACTTCATCACAACATAGACATCAACAATGTCCTAGACATCAACAAGGTTTAATAGGAATGATATGATACATATATCAACAAGTGTCTGTTAAGCAAGTTGGGGTAGGTGTTGAATGGAACTGAGAAGTTAAGCGTGCTGGGGCTGGAGTAGTGTGAGGATGGGTGACCCTTGGGGAAGTTTGACCACGAAGGTCAATTTGATCTGAGATTAACCATAATAATCTTAGATTAAGAAAAATAATAGATAATAGATAATAGATAATAAGAAATAAAAAAATAAAAAATAAAAAATATGGAGGCCCGATCCCGGTTCTTCCTATCAACTGGGACCAATGACCCCTCCCCCCCTCTTCGGTCCCGGTTCGTGGGCCAACCGGGACCAGCATTGGTCCCGAGTTATTGGTCCCGGGTGTTGAACCGGGACCGAAGGCCCATTTGAACCGGGATAATATGGGGGTCTGTCCACTAGTGATATGTATATATAAACATGCAAAATGCATCACGACGCCACGGTACATCAAAACCGACACCATGAGCGACATAAAAAAATTATACAATGAATCACACGAGTATATAGTAACATGTTCAAGGCAACATGAGTATAGCCTAATGCTAAATTTTTTTGTTATCAAATCTATCTATACTCCAAACATCTTAAGAGTATAAACTGTGCTACAACAAGTTAACGGTGTCACGCGTGTGCATATTGGAGTAAATACTCCCAACATCAAACATATCTCTAAAACTGCTCCAATGCTTCAAGAGCCAAAACTGCAAGCATGCACTGAGTGATTATATTATTCCAAAGCTAGATTCGCCAGTTCAAATAGGAAGCTCAAGTATGCATGAAAAATCCAACGTCTCGTCGACCTCCATAATGTTTGATTTTAAGTTCAAAAGTCTCTTTGTTTGAAATTAACATAAGCTCTCACTCTTAATTAAGTTGCAAGTCTCTTCGACCTCCATAATGGTTGATTTTAATTTCAAAAGAATCTTTGTTTGAAAATAACATAAGCTCTCACTCTTAATTAAGTTGCAAAAGCCCAACTATGAGTGCCATTGAAAGGAAAAGGTTGGAAATTACACTCCTTTGGTACTTTAAACTTAGATAAGCTTCCAACAAAGAATACATTAAGCAATATGATTTTCAAAATCATGAAAAGTTAAATTGTGATTAACTTCCAACGTATGATCCGACGCTTTAAGCGCATAAATAATGGTTCTCTAAAAAACCCACTCCCAGGCTATATGAGTATAAACTAGAAGCCTCAAGTAAAAAAAATGAAATACTTCAAGGATAGATAAGTATAAATTACTTTCCTTGCTAAACACCGAGCATTATGAGGTTATAATCTCATGTGTAAAAAAACACATAATACTCCAAGCTATATGAGTATAAAATATTAACATCATGTTAAAAAGATCAAGTACTTCAAGGGAAGATGAGTATAAATTATCATCCTCATTGAATCATATATGAGCTAGTAGCCGCATGTATGAACAACATGACACTCCGAGCTATATGAGTATAAACTTTTAGCCTCATAAAAAATAGTACTTCATAATATATGAGTATAAACTACTAGCCTCATGTACAAAAAATCAAATACTTCAAGGTTATATGAGTATAAATTATCACCCTCATTGAACTCGTGAGATACATGAGCTAATAGCCTCATGTATGAAAATATATAATGGCCCACGTTGTATGGGTATAAAACTACTAGCTTCATACATGAAAAATGCAATGCTGGTATAAATTACAAACCTTTATGAGGATAAACTCCAACTGTATATTTCAAAAAGAATGCAATGCTCCAATGCTATATGAGCCTAAACTGTAAGCATCGTGTGAAATATTTTTACACTTATAAAAAATGCTCCAATATTCTACGAGCTTAAACTGTAATAAAAAATTGCTCCAATCCTGCATGAGCCTAAACTGTAAGCGGCGAGTAAAACATTTTTTTACACACATTAATATGCTCCAATATTTTACAAGCCTAAAATTGTAATCACAAAAATTCTCCAATGCTATATGAGCCTAAACTATAAGCCTCATGTGAAACATTTCTATGCGCATAAAAAAATGTTGCAATGCTATACGAGCCTAAGCAGTAAGCATCTTTTAGAAAAATATAAAAAATCGATCCAACCTTTATGAACTTAAACTGTCTCGAGGGGCATCTGTTGACACCGATTTTGAGCAAAACAAAATGCGATATAAATGATTTAAATAAAAAATATCCTCCTTGTGTAAAATAGAAAATATAATAAATCTCTATCAATGTGTGTTTCTTCACATGAAATAATAGCCATGTGACACATGATTTGTAGCATCAACAAGGTAAAATATGGGTGCGACACATAAGATAGATCACGCTAATAATGTTAATGAAATATATACGCGGTATAAATAAAATATATTGCACATAGAAAATATATGGACGACATGAAATATCGGCGCGATACATAGAAAATACATCATCCTAATAAAATATATACCGGCGTATTTTGTTAGATACTCTTATACTGGACCTAAAGTTGCATGTAAATTAATTAACGTGCAGACCCATACCAAAAAGCCTTAAGGAGCTGTCCATAGCTAGCCCAGGCTAACCGTTAGCTATGTACGTAGTGCATGCATGTGCTGGTACCGAAACGCCTACACGGTGATTAAAGAAAAAGGAAGTCCAAACCGATCATGCCACGTGATTGGATAGCAGTCAGACTTGGATCAATCAGCAGCTATTTAAGAAATTGAAGAAAGAGAAAGAAAAGCTTCCCTCGTCTCCACGTATCCACGATCCCACGATCTGAGCAAAGACGTGTGCACGTCTCAGCACCTGCCGCTTACTGGCTCTTATAAATACTCCCTGCACGCTGGTTCATTGCCCCCGCTCATAGTTTCCAGCGCCAAAGCTCTACATCTCGCCCGACTCATTTTCTCTCCAGCGCCAAAGCTCCGTTCAAGCATTGCTCGCTAGCCAGCATCCATCCGCGTACGAGCTGATGGTCGCTCGTCTCGCCGTCGTCACCGCCGGCCGCTCGTCTCGCCGTCGTCACCGTTGGCCGCTCACTGTCCGCGTCGCTGCTGTCAACTGTTGGACATCCACACTACCATCGTGTTGAGTGTTTAGCTTCTGCCGGCCGCTCGTTCGACGTCGTGAGCCGCTGCACGGTACCGACCGTTCCATCCATCCATCCATCAGCACAAAAGGCAAAGTAAGACTATGGCTATCCTTGCTTTCCCTCTCATCTGACGTGTATCTCTCATGCTTTGATGTTCTATATGCCTCATATATGCATCTTGATTGGTCTCATGGTAATCTTCCATGTTGATACAACTTAGGAATAATACAAATAATCAGATATGCATCTTTATTGGTCTCATGGTGAGCTTCCATGTTGATACAATTCAAGATTGTAAAATAATTAAATATGCATCTTGATTGGTCTCATGGTGATCTTTCATGTTGATACAATTCAAGATTGTAAAAATAATTAAATATCATCTTGATTGGTCTCATGGTGATCTTCCATGTTGATACAATTCAAGATTGTAAAAAAAAATATCATCTTGATTGGTCTCATGGTAATATTTCATGTTGATACAATTTAAGAATAGAAATAATATGTGTTGTCTTGATTGGTCTCATGGTAATCTTCCATGTTGATACAACTCAAGATTAGAAAATATGTTCTCTTGATTGGTCTCATGGTAATTTTTGCATGTTGATACAACTCAAGAATAGAATTAAAATATGTTGCCATGGTGGTCTTTCATGTTGATACAATTGAAGAATAGAAATAATATGTGTTGTCTTGATTGGTGTCATGGTAATCTTCTATGTTGATACAACTCAAGATTAGAAAATATGTTGTCTTGATTGGTCTCATGGTGATCTCCCATGTTGATACAATTCAAGAATAAATATATGTTCATCTTGATTGGTCTCATGGTGATCTTCCATGTTGATACAACTCAAGATTAGAAAATATGTTGTCTTGATTGGTCTCATGGTGATCTCTCATGTTGATACAATTCAGGAATAAATATATGTTCATCTTGATTGGTATCATGGTGATCTTCCATGTTGATACAACTCAAGAATATAAAAAGAATGCATGTTATCTTGATTGGTCTCATGGCAATCTCCCATGTTGATGCAACACAAAAATAATACAAATAATCAAATATGTTATCTTGATTGGTCTCATGGTGATCTTCTATGTTGATACAACTCAAGAATATAAAAAGAATGCATGTTATCTTGATTGGTCTCATGGCCATCTCCCATGTTGATACAACGCAAGAATAATACAAATAATCAAATATGTTATCTTGATTGGTCTCATGGTGATCTTCCATGTTGATACAAATCAAGAATAGATGTAGAAAAAACCTCACCATGTTGTGATCTCATAAAGTCCTACCTCATAGAAATTAGGACATATTTGCTCCATGCGAGATTATTGTTTAGGCTCCACGTACATGAGATATTGCTGCACTAGGTGATGCTAGCCGTGGTGAGATTACATGAAATAATACGTGTTTGGTTTGGTTATATCTGCACAAATCAAGCCGTTCCAGATATACACATCTCATTAAATCATCTCTCTAGTTTGATCATATTAACACGAATTAAAGAGTGCATATATTTCGTGTCAGGAAAACTAGTGGCTTGAACCGATAAAAAGTAAATAAACGAAGAAAGTAGTGCTCATTAAATCGCACTCCCCACATACAAAATAAACATGGCAATCAAATATTCATGTAAGATAATTACTCCATGCATTGTTTAGTCTCATATAACTAAACTGAGTTGATAATCTACATCATGCTCATGAAACATATAAACTGATACATGCTCTTGTTTGGCTACACTGCAAGCATACATTCTATGCTATGATAGTGATAGTACAAATAAAGAGAAATCACCGTGCTCCATTCGCTTATGCTACACCTAGGCATATTTCTACAGGACGCTAGCCATAATACGAGTGAAGTGAAACTGCATTAAAATATGCTCATATAGTTATGTCACTAGTTTCTCATATAAGACTAGTTAATACCATATTAGACCATTAATCCTGTGCGGTTATGATCGTGTCATGCACTACATATAGGTGTAGGCATATATAAACTGAACATGAGTTAAAAAATACAAATGCATGTAAACGTTGAATTCTCATGTCATAAGCACATCTCCCATATAGATTAAAATCAAACGATGCAATCCTCTCATATAGGTGTGTGCATATAAATAATTAAAAGATAACTAGGATCATAGCCTATGTTGTTTGCACTGAATATAACGTAGTGCATCCTTGACCTCTATATACATTATGGTCTGCCCATATCGGCTTAATGCAATGCTATATAGGTTGCTACAAAATTAAACAAGATATTTTCTCCATTCTATGCATGCATATAGAAATCACATGCATGATAAACATGGCTCACAAAATGAGTTATACCATATATTGCACACGTGTTTGCTAAATTAGCTTATTAACCATTTAAAATGCTCATTTAACATAAAATAGTACTTATTGTCAAATTTTGATTGGTTAATTAACTAGGTAAAAATAGCCAAGTCATGTATGTGCTATAAAAAATCATACGATCAATATTAAAAATTACTCCAATGCCTTAAGAGTATAAACTATGGTAAAATATTCAAAACATTACTCCGATGTCTTAAGAGTATAAACTAGGGTAAAAAATCCAGAATATTACTCCGATGACTTAAGAGTATAAACTACGGTAAAATATTCAGAATATTACTCCATTGCCTTAAGAGTATAAACTACGGTAAAACCATCAAAATATACTCCATTGCCTTAAGAGTATAAACTATGGTAAAACCATCAAAATATTACTCCGATGCCTTAAGAGTATAAACTATGGTAAAATATTTAAAATATACTCCATTGCCTTAAGACTATAAACTATGGTAAAACGATCAAAATATTACTCCATTGCCTTAAGAGATAAACTATGGTAAAACCATCAAAATGTTACTCCAATGCCTTAAGAGTATAAACTATGGTAAAATATTCAAAAACATTACTCTGATGCCTTAAGAGTATAAACTACGGTAAAATATCCAGAATATTACTCCGATGCCTTAAGAGTATAAACTACAGTAAAATATTCAGAATATTACTCCATTGCCTTAAGAGTATAAACTACGGTAAAACCATCAAAATATACTCCATTGCCTTAAGAGTATAAACTATGGTAAAACCATCAAAATATTACTCCGATGCCTTAAGAGTATAAACTACGGTAAAATATTCAAAATATACTCCATTGCCTTAAGAGTATAAACTATGGTAAAACCATCAAAATATTACTCCATTGCCTTAAGAGTATAAACTATGGTAAAACCATCAAAATGTTACTCCATTGCCTTAAGAGTATAAACTATGGTAAAACCATCAAAATATTACTCCAATACCCTAAGAGTATAAACTATGGTCAAATATGGTAAAACATATAAATTACTCCAATGACTTAAGAGTATAAAATATGATCAAATATAAAATTACTCCAATACCTTAAGAGTATAAACTACGGTCCAATATCAAAACTACTCCAATACCTTAAGAGTATAAACTATGGTCCAATATCAAAACTACTCCAATACGTTAAGAGTATAAAATATGGTCAAATGTAGAAAATAATCAAACACCTTATGAGTATAAACTATGGTTCCAAATATAAGGAAAATCCTCCAAACTATAGATGATAACCTACATAAAACTATAAAATAAAGAGATAGATGCGTTGACAACAACAAATATAAATAGGATCATAGCCTATGTCACTTGCACTAAACATACGATGGTGCAACTGAATATCTCATCATAAAATTCCATATAGCCTCTTCATATGTGGGCTTTGTGCAATGCTATATACATTGCTACAAAGTGAACCAAATATTTCCCATGCATCCATATAGAAATCATATGCATGATCAAATTAACTCATAAAAAGAGTTATCCCCTATATGCACGTATGCTCACTGAACTGGCTAGTAAACCATTAAATAAATCAATATATGCAAAACACTTCTTATTACTAAAATATCCAATGGTTAATGAGCTAGGCATAAATGGCGAAAGTATCCACATGCTATATATATGAACATCAAATGTCATATGATATGAATGAATCAAATCATGTATATTATGCTACCCATATGTTAGCATAGACAAATTTAAGGCCCCCAAGCAAGCCGAAGTCGACGAGAACAAGGAGGAAGACTTTTCTTTTTATATTTTGTAGTCTTCTTTTATTTCTACATTTTGTAATGCTCATATGTTGTAAATGCCATGTAATAGATATGTTGGAATTCTTAATCAGGGGTTTTCTCTCCGGAGATGTAATTAACAGTTCTTTTATGTATATGTAAGTGTTCTGGAAATAAAGTACCTGCAATGTTTGATCTCTCTGTTATGATATGCATTTATGCATTTAAATTATACTATCTGTCTCTATGACGTGGACGCGTTAGTATTATTTATTTCCGCCCCATTTTCCCGTCATCAGTCACTCAAGCTAGTCATCAGGGGGCATGAATCCACAATCGAGCATAATGTTCCCTCTTGGAGTCACTACCTACTACTTGGCAAAAGCAATAAAAAGCAACGAAGAACATGGAAGAATTACTCAAGGACAAAAATATAAAAGATAAGAACCAAATATATTACTCAATCACAAACTGAACATAGTCTCATAATCCATCAGATCCCAGCAAACTCAGCATAGAAACAACAGAAAGAATTACATATGTGCCTTGATCATGTAGGACAACTCACAAGGTCTAATCCATGAAGAACAAAGAGGTGAGGATAACATCACATAGCTACTGATCACGGACTCATGGCCAAGGTAGACTACTCACGGATCATCCGGGAAGCGTCCATGGTGGAAGAGAGGCTCCCGAAGGTCAATCCTCCCTCCGGCAGGGTGCTGGGAAGAGGTCTGCCGGCGCTCCCGATCCAGGAAGTGCGGCGGCGGAACAGAGGCGAGATCGCAAAAAAGGCTTCTGTCTTCGGAAGAATCACGTCACGGAGGATAAATAGGCAAAGGGGGGCAGACAGGGGGCCACCAGGTGTCCAGGCACCCCCCTAGTGCGGCCAAGCCCTAGGGTGCGCCACCAGGGTGCCTGGACCACTGGTGGTGGCCCTCTGGCCCCACCCAGGTGTTTCCAGAAGGTTCTTCTACGCTGATTTTTATCTGATTTTACCGAATTTTTGGAGCACATTTAATATGGGGGAAACCTGAAATAGAAAAACAGCAGAAAAAAAGAGCTGGCACTGTGGTTCACTGAGTTAATAAGTTAGTACAAATATGATCAAAAGTGTATGAAAGTGTATCTAGATCATAGCAATATCACACAAAACATGCATGGAGCAAGAAGAAATTATAGATACATTTGGGACGTATCAACATCCCCAATCTTAATTCCTGCTCGTCCTCGAGTAGGTAAATGATAACAAGCATAATTTCTGTGGTGACATGCTAACAACCGTATAAGAAATTTGAAAGTAAAGCAATCAAGGTATGGAATTCAATTGAAGTCATAACAGGAAAGAGTATATATTGGCGTTGAAACAAGATGTCGGGACCCGGGGTTATCGTATGCATGTCCCTCTACGACATAGTCATATGGAGAGCCGAGAACCGTACCCACTTGTCTAAGCAGACAAGGCCAAGCACATAACGTTCTCGGAAAGCATCGTACGTGAGGGACATCCCATCCAGGCCGGATGATCAACTGAGATGGGTCCTTATCGTCCGCACACAAGTCTAAATGATATGGGTGATGAACTCCCATATTCACAGACAATTCGCCTCAACCATACCATCGACTATCTCATAGCTCTTACATAGACTTACTCCAGCCCGATCACTTAGTCAGGGTCTAGGGGCGGGCTCGATCATACAACAAAGTGTGCACGAGACAGAGTCTCGAACAATCGCATCGCGATGCCCCAAGCTGCACACATCTAAGGGCCACTTGGTGTATAAAAGACCGCCAGCCAGATCACAACTAAGGTCTCGAAAACCCATACAAAGACATGCATGTTATAAACATACACGCAACACACATGCCTTATATGAACAGCAGGTATCATTGCAATTCTCTACAAAGTATACATTTTATTGATAACTCTCACAGAGTGCACACAGAGATCACAAGCATGTGATCCAACATTACAACATTCAACGGAAGCAGAGTAGGTCTGAGTACAGACAAACTTAACAAATGGCTTAAGAAGCCTTATTTAAACAGAAAGCCCTTCACGAGGGAACCAGTCTGCTGACTGGGACTACACTAGCTTGGTCTTCAGTCGTCGAGCTCGAGGAAGAATCCACCTTCGGGGTCAGTGGGTTCATCTAAAACATAGAATAAGCAAACGTGAGTACAAAGTCGTACTCAACAAGACTTACGTAGGAGCTATACTACTCATGCACATGTATCAAGGTAAAAGGGAGGTGGGGTTCATAAGAAGAAGTGCCAGCTTTGACTTGGCTAGTCCTGAAACTACGAATACCAGACTTGAGGTAAGAAGCGTACACGAGTCCACTACATCTCCAACCAATTACACCACTATGGTGCCTTCCTTGACTTCCCCACGAGAAAGCACGCCATAGCACTCACGCTTATGTTGGAAAGTTTTATAAGTATCCAGTTCAAGTTGTCTAATAATAAAGCTAAGCTTTCCAAGCAATCCCTTACCGCGAACGCGGCTATTCGAATAGTTTTGTTAACCCTGCAGGGGTGTACCGCTACACACACATGATCATCAGTTACCGCCTTTGTACTCGACACCCACTACTAGGAGAAATGCTAGTAGTAGCGCCCCCTTTTGGCTTATCAGTAGCGCCCTAGGGCGCGCTACTGCTAGCACGCTACAGCTAACTTGTAGCAGTAGCGCGCGTATGCAGCCGCTACTACTACACCAGTAGCGCCCCCCTTAGAGCCCGCTACTACTAATACCAGTAGCGCGTACAGGTAACAGGGCGCTACTGGTATTTATTTTTCATTTTCTGTTTCTTTTTCCCATCGTATTTTTGCTGTATTTGTACAGGTATTATACAATATAGTCTCATACACATACACAGGTTTTCTACAGAGTACAAATCTCATCATATCATACACATACAATAATCTGATGACCATATATATATATCATCATGATCTCTCATATCCAACACAAATGATGTCTCTCATCATGTCATCTCTAAAATAGCGATAGAAGTTGTCACAATATCTTAAATACATGCAACTACAAGCAAGTTTCATCATCCATCTAAACTATGATATATACTAGAAGAGCGGTCACTATGAGGAAGAGTGGAATTATGTAGTAGCTCATGAAGCGCAGCCTCCGATCTTCCTCTCGCGCTAGCGTAAATCTCAAGTAACTAGCTTCTGCTTCCTCTCTGGTATTGAACCCTCTTTGGCTGCCGCCCGGGAACTGGTGCACTTGGGCCTGACACTCTGGCCACTCATCGTACACTCCTGGAACCTTCCCTATGTACACGGCATAGCACTTCTTAGCCATCGATGATCTATGTACCTATTAGAGATGCATATTCATTATAGGAATTCAACAATAGTACACAACATAATATACTTGAGCAACACGAAGACAAAAAGTTAGTGAATAGATGCAACATAAAGTAACATACATAATATAATATACACACGTTGTTCATGGTACCCCAACTAATTCACTAGCTAGCAAGCGTTACGCAAGTAGTTCAACATGATCGTTAAATTACATCGCAAAGGTTTCATATCGCTTCCAAAAGTATAAATTCAACCGAGACATCATCATCGGCATAGTCAATACACTAGAACTTCCATCCATCCATATCTGGGAGGACGCACCCTAGCTTATTGAACGGCGTAATGTCCAAAAGCTGCATTCCTATGCGAGTTTTAACATCAGCTCGCGATATTGGGCCGTGGTAGAACATCCCCTTCTTGTCGACGACTTCTTTCATGATGATGGTTGCAATATCCTTCAGGATGCGAAAGAAGTCATCTCTTACTTTATAATCCGGTTCGGCAAAGTTCTTTGCCCATATCATGATATGATTGTCATCTTTGCTTGCCATGCAAAGACGTTGCTGATCCTTTCTGAACTCCATCATGAGATGGATGACATAGTATCCATCATTTGTACTTCCTTCCGGTTGATGGATACTGCAGAAGTTGGTTTTATGCGAGAAACACGGCGCGCCCTTCCTTCGTGACTTTTTCTCGATGTGGCCACCCCTCATGCCGAAGCCCTGGAGAGCGGAATCCAGAAGACTCATTACTTTGGTGTAGTCCTTCCTTTTGAAGTTCCTAGACGAGTCGAAATACACAGCATGGGAGACTCGCGGGAAAAGAACGATAAGGACGGCGTGCCCCTCGCTGCGCAAAATAAATGCACCTCAAGTTAGCTAGCCTCCATATGAGCAAAGAAATGATTGAAATGTAAAGGCAATCGGGCAATGACTTACATTGGATGATAAAGCACGAGAACCATTTCCTTCTCCTTATTCATCATCATGAAATTTTTGATGTACTCCCTAGCAGTTTTAAGTTCATAGTGACCGAGCGACAAGAAGGACTCATGCATGTAGTATGGATCGGCCACCGCGATTTGCGAGATTTCCTCTCTTTTGATGACAAAGCTCATATGGAGCGCAAAAAGGCGGACGATCGTAAAATCGATCCGCCTAGTGAGGAACATCTCAGAGATGTGATCAATCCGCAGGAAGAACACTTCCGCAGGCGCCGTGTCGACGTAGCCCATGCCCGGAGGCACACGCACCGCATAAAGTGGATATCCTGGATCCTTCGACGCGAGAAGGCTTTTCTCTGTCGACAGTACATGGTCGTGTAGTCTCCTGAGATCCCCTGATATGCTCTCCAGCGGTTTCGGCGGGAGGATCGGCTCGCCCGCGACATGGATCAACGCCGTACCTTTCATCGGTACACGGTCTGCAAAACCGGTTGGCGGAACCGACTTGCTGCTAGAAGCATTGACAACCTTTTTGGCAGCTAAGTCTTTCCTATTCGGTCTCTTCCTCGGCTTCTTCTGGGGTAGAGGTTGTGATGAGCCTTTCATAGCGCCCTTGATCGCCAACCCAAGTGTTGACGGGCTGAGCAAGGGTTGTTCATGCTGGTTTGAGGCGACATCTGCAGGCGTGTCCTGCAAGGGTTGCACGAAGAGAGACTTTTTGCACTCAGACCTAGGATGCTCCTGCTCCGACAGAATATCCATCTCCTCGTCCACATGCTCCTTATTGGCCGAGTCATATGGCTGACTCATCATTTCTACTTCCTGATTAATGAAGGCGGTGTTGAGGAATTGCATAGGGTCACCATCCTCGTCCATGTCATCATCCATTGCTTGCTGGAGCACGGGGGAGAAATCACGATCCACTCTGCTTGGACCGCCTTCCTCGCGTCGCTCGCCGCTCTCACCCAGCATAACAGGCGGCGCTAATAATTGCGGAGGCGGGGTGGTGGTGTTCATACCTTCTTGGGGATGTGTTGTCGTTGGTGTGGTCATCACGGCGGCCGACTCGACACGAAGAAGACCCTTCGGCCATAGGATGAAATAGCCCTTGCAGTCTGCAAGCCACTTAGGGGTCTCATCTTCCTCTCCCCCGAGTTGTACCGGAGGAGCCAAATCCTCGTGGCCCAGTTTGACACTCGCCACGGAAACCTTGAAAGTGGTATTGGGCATCTGCATGGTGTGGATCATCCGATCCGTGGGATTTATTATCGGTGCCTTTCCCACATCCACTGTCTGGCCATTGATCATGTATGGTAAGGTGCACGGGGTTCTCTCGGCTTGCGAAAACATGTCTACAGCGTCAGACATCCAAAAGGCAACGAAAAAGTGATATATTATAGATATGTTGGTGTGACGCGTAATTACCGTGAGGGCGTCGAGCTCAGCCAAAGGAGAAGGCCCGCCTAGCATGCCAGAGACAGAGGACGGGCTGCTATGAGCGGCTAATGGAGCATGTACGGATGCGAGAGCAGGCCCCGCTGGTGCGATGTTCACCGAGTTGCTCCCGACGAAGCTAGTACGGGGAAAATCCGCTGCCGTTTTATCTGGATTTTGCTTCGTGCACTCGATAACAGCCGGGATCAAGGATGAAACCGAAGCTGCGAACTCATCTCTACAGGCAGCTAAAGCTGCATTGACTGCCGACTTGATCATCTCTTGTTTGGTCGCTTGTTCGGTCTCAGCTGCTTTTTTCTCAACCGCAAGCTTCACCTTCTCGTCGATGTTGACCTGACTAAACTTCCTTCTCTGCCTTTTGGCCTCAGGGTCCTCGTGGTAGTAGTGCTTCCACTGGGCACCGTCTCCGACGCCGTGCACACGTCCATGCTGCGGCCGAGTGTCCAAAGGGAGGCCCTTCATTATGTTCAAGGCCCGGTTGAGATGGGTGCCCCACTTGGGCCTCATCGTCGACTGAGACGATGAGTCGCTTTCGGCATCAAGCTTGTGTTGCTCTTTCTGCGAAAGAAACGTGGACCATTTACAAATGTTACTACAACGTGTATTATGACTTGATGAGAAGCTAATATAAGGTGGGAAAAAATATTACCAGTAATCTCATCAATTCCCTCGTGGGCGCGTCCGTGGACCAAACCTTTTTCTTCGAGTCCCACTTGTAGCGGGCCCTGATGAAGTCATACTCCCGCGGGTCGGTGAACTCCGCCAAGGGGTCTGGGATCCCCGCGGCTTCACGTTCCGCGTCCTCCTTGTCCCATATGGGCCTTTTGCCAATGTAACCACGGCTTCCGAGGCGGTGTTTCCCCGTGTTCATTTTCTGAAGCCCCTTGAATTTCGTGGACCTAAGCTTGGCTTCGTCGGTAGCGCAAGTGTCCTTGAATTTTAAGAACTCAGCTTCCGTAAGTGATGGATTGTCCGCAAAAATCTTGGACAAAGGTTTGTTCTTCTCAATCAATCGTTTCACCCTCAATTTCCACGCGGACAATGCGTTGCTGAACTTGACCATGGCGGCGGCGTTTATGTCAGTCATGGAATCATCATCCCACGGAGTTTTGCTCTCATCCCGATCCGGGAACTTGAATCTGTTGTGCAGCTTCGTAAGGAGTAAATATTCCATATTTGGTATACTCCTCAAGTCATAGTCGTTGATGCTCGCGGTTTCCCGTAGGATGCATCCGACTTGGTTGCCGTAGCACCTGCGAGCTTCCGCCGGCGCTATTGGCTCGAATTTGCCAGGATGCACCTCTGTCACTAGCAGTTTGTCGGTGCCGAGCTTGTTTGGTTTTCGTACCCTCTCCTTCTTCTTATTTGCTGGTTCATTAGCGGCTTCAGCGCCGCCGGTGTCGGTGGCGCCGGTGTCAGTGCCATCGGTGCCATCAGTAGTGCTGTCGGACTCGATTTCGGCGTCCGTCGCACTAGCGGCATTTGGACCTTTGTCTCGTAGCTGAGAAGACATATGGCCGAGGAAGGCGTGTTCATGCTGCTGGTAGTCAAAATCTTCATTTGCACCGGCTTCGTCGTTGGTCGACATGTTTCCTACGATATATTTAGTCTCCAAGTTTAATTCTCAAACTATAAAAAAAGGACTAAATACCGTCTTATCAAATACCGGGCACTCGATATGTCATACTTTGTAGCACAAGTCATGTCGAAATTCACGGTAAATTTCGGCATGACCTTTGCTAAAAAGTGGACATATCGGGAACCTGAAATTTGCCGGAACGGAAATAAATCAACATTCCGGCAAAACATAGGCCCCTCGGATCCCTGCATATGGAAAAAAGAAGAAAATTCGTACACAATATCATTTCATTTGCATTTTCAACTCCAAAAGTTCATACAAACTCCTAAACAATATTAAATATTACTATTATTTTATTCATTCAAATCGGTAGAGTGCAAGGTTTTGAGATGCAAATCTGGCCTAGTGAGTAATGAGCACATGGTGTTGCACAGAGCATAATAAGATGGGTATTGGGGACCATGTGTTTTGTTCCATCAGATTATTCTGTCTTAAGCATATACCCACGCACACAATTAGACAGAATAACTCTTCAGAGTTACACTAACTAGAGTAGTTCAACAGTGAGAAGAGCATACGTGGTGTTGGGGCAGAGTGCATGAAAGAGATTCCATGTGAGCAAGTTCATCAGCGCAAGTGCAGCAGAACATTTATAGGACCTGGAATTGGCTAGATGCCACTTACGAAATCACACACTTTGCTAGCCAGGGGAGTTAGTCAGGGGAGTGAGTTTTAATCAAGGTGTGTGTGTGTGCATATATAAGTTGATACTTCAGATATTAATTCTCATAAATAATTGAATCACATCCCTAATCGCAGCAGGTAAGATACAAGTAAAACTGCTTTGCAGGGGAGAGCGGCAGCGACATAGAATTGGAAAAAGGCTGCGCATAGAGGTCGGTTTTGATGGGCAAGTTGCAAGAAATTGACATTTCAGCCTTGATCACAACAGGATGTCCAACCACTAGCTATACAGGTGTTGACAGTTTCAGCTTCGCATTCAAATGTTTCCCTAACAGTTAGTTTCCTGTGTGAGGAGGAATAGTTAACCCAAATTCAAATGCTATCTTCGACGAACCTTCCTGGAGCTGAAGCAGGACTAAAAATAAATGTACTACGTACTACATATGAAATGGGCATACCTAAGTCTCATTCAGACGGCATATGTCAAGAATAGAATTTAATATGAAATGATTCA
This sequence comes from Bromus sterilis, assembly GCA_950022295.1. NCBI lineage: Eukaryota > Viridiplantae > Streptophyta > Magnoliopsida > Poales > Poaceae > Bromus > Bromus sterilis. Next base: position 334,348,314 of record OX465596.1, on the reverse strand, counting down.
CTGAGATGAAGTGAAGCCGGAGGCATCATCGAGCTGTGCGGCAGTAGTGAAGGCTGGGGACGAGGAAAGATCGACGGAGGATGGAGGAAACGGGGGCGGGGGGCTTACCGAGCAGATCGATCGTGGCGGCGGCGGCTTGAAGACGACGGCGGCCGCGGAGGCGAGGCGACGAGGGCGGGGAGGCGCGGCGATGACGACGGCGGCCGGGGAGGAGTTCGAGAGGGAGAGATAGAGGGGAATGAAAAGAAGAACCTGCCCGACCGGTTTAAGTGAAACTTAGCAGTAGCGGGCCCTGTCAGCGCGTGCTACTGCTACGTTTAGCAGTAGCGCACGCTGACAGGGCCCGCTACTGCTAAGTTTAGCAGTAGCGCCCCCTGAAAGGGCCCGCTACTGCTAAAACTTAGAGGTGACCCGCTTAAGTTTAGCAGTAGCCCGCTCTGACAGGGCCCGCTACTGCTAAACCTTAGCAGTAGCGCACGCTGACAGGGCCCGCTACTGATATTTCTGGCATTTTTCCCCTCTTCCATTTCCTTTTTAATTTTTTTTACGAACAACGACCGATACAATTTATATAATGTATATTTAACAGCGGCAATATATAATTTGACCGATCGATAACACGGTTAAAGTGCAAGTATACAAAATAGATACATATATAGATTACAACACACATTTAGTTTCTCAGCGTCGAAGACATTCCTTAGTGATTAGTTTCTTTCCTTTTTTGTTCGTTTCCGAATAATTTAGGCCCTCGTTGTGACTTTTACTTTTCCATGGAGTACGATCTTTCATAGGTAATGTAGTCTTCATTCTTCTTTTGACATATGCTTCATCGTCGTCGTCATCTTCCCCCATCGGGTTGCCGTACTGGTCATAGTCTTCTATGTTGGCGACTCCATCCATTCCGACGATGTTTCTTTTGCCTCTCCTCACGACAACACGGCTGGGATTGCTCGGATCGGTTATGTAGAAACATTGTGTCACATGCTTAGCGTGTATCCATGGCTCATTTTTGGCGATGACGTTCACGGTAGCGCTCTTGGCGTCGGGTATAGACATAGTAGTGAAATACCGGTTTTCTCTTTCGACATTCTTAGCCCATCTGACACGGAACATCGTCGCATTGTGTAGTCCAGAGTAGTTAAGCTCCCAGATCTCTTCGACCCTTCCGTAATATCTTTCAGTTGAGCCGTTGTCGTCAGTCATGCATTCTATCGTCACCCCCGAGTTCTGGAAATCACTTTTCATATCTCTGGCCTCCATATAGAACGTGTATCCATTTATATCGTATGCCTGGTAGGTGAGGAAGTTGACAGCAGGGCCATGTGCTAAGGCGTATATGAGCAATGCGTCTGTAGACCCCTCTTCCGGGGGATTGGCAAGAACATGCTCTTTGAACCAAGGCAAGAAAGTGGAGTTGTGCTCTCTAGTAACTTCGGCGTCCGTCTTGCGTAGGCCCTGGTCATGGTACTTCTTGGCGATGGTTTCTTTGTGCAGTGTCACGAAAAGGTCTACCACGTCAAGATGTTGTAGCACTACTAAGTTTGCCCTGTCAAAGTCATTGCGTTGATCCGAGTGGTCGACATGCAGTTCCCTCCGACCGTTGGTGTGACCTTCTCCTCCGAGCCTCCCATGGTGCTTGTTAACGGGCAAACCAACAACAGGGACGTCGTCGTCTCCGTTTCTTAGATAATTCTCGCAGAAAGAGATGCACTCTTGTGTCAGATAGCCCTGTACGATGCTTCCATCTGGTCGGGACATGTTACGAACGAATCCTTTGATGACCCCATTCATCCTCTCGAACGTCATCATGTTGTGCAGGTATGACGGGCCAAGGTCGATGATGTCATCCACAATGTGGACACACAGATGCACCATGACGTCAAAGAACGCGGGCGGGAAGTATATCTCGAGCTCACATAGTATGACAACAATCTCTTCCTGTAGCCTTGTGAGCTGCTTCGAACTGATCGACTTTCGAGAGATAACATCGAAAAAATTACAGAAACCAGTAAGCATGTCACGGACGTGCTTGTCCATTATCCCTCTAAGGGCAACCGGTAGTATCTGCGTCATCATCACGTGACAGTCATGAGACTTCATCCCGCTGAACCTTTTTTTCTGCATGTCTAGATATCTGCTTATCTTCCCACAGTAACTGGAACTAACTTTTATTCCGGTAAGACACTTGAAAAATTGATCGATCTCCTTCGTATTGAAGGTGAAGCAAGAAGGGGGGCAATATTTCTCTTCCTTCTTCTTTACTTTTTTGCCCCGCCTGCTGTCCCCCGCCTCTGTCTCCGTCTCTGTCTCGGCCGTTTTACGGGGCATGTGGAGATCTGCCCTTATTTCCAAATCTTCCAAGTCTCTTCTTGCCTTCGGCCCATCCTTGGTCTTCTCCGGCATGTTCATCAGTGTGCCAAGAAAACTCTCGAGAACATTCTTCATGATATGCATTTGATCAAGACAATGAGGTGTATCGAGTTTGGGCCAGTACTCCAAGTCCCAGAAAACAGACCTTGTTTTCCATACCTTCAGCAGCGGCTCCGGTTTTTTCATCTTTCCAGGCGCGGGGCACTCTTTCCAGTTTTTCAACAACTCATCAATTTCGGCGCCGCTCCTCTTACGTGGAGGTCCTCGATGCTCAGCCTCACCATTGAATAGATCTCCACGGTTTCTCCACGGGTCATTCTTCTCGAGCCATCTTCGATGCCCCATGTACACGATTTTCGCAGACCCACCATCTTTCGTGAGCTGCTGAGACGTTGTATCATCCATGCACCTCGTGCATCCGCAATATCCATGGCACACCTGGCCTGATACATATCCGTAACCGAGATAATCGTGCACCGTCGTCAGCACCGCAACTTTCATATAGAAATATTCTTTTTCGAAAGCGTCCCATGTCTTGACTGGTGATTTCCATAACATTTCTAGATCCTCTTTCAATAGCTCGAGATATAGATTAATATTATTTCCCGGCTGTTTCGGCCCTTGAATCAGAATGCTCATGTGTATGTACTTTGTCTTCATGCACTTCCACGGGGGAATGTTGTACATCCATACAAACACGGGCCATGTGCTATGGTTGGTGTTCTGCTTGCCAAACGGATTCATGCCATCTGAACTCACGCCAAGCATGACGTTCCTTGGATCAAGATGAAATCCATATTCGGCGTTCAACGCTCTCCACTGGCTTCCATCCACAGGGTGTCTCATCTTCGGATCATCTCCATCATCGGGCACCTTCCTGACCGCGTGCCACCGCATGAGCTCAGCTTCCTTAGGATCTACGAAATAACGCTGCAGACTAGGAATGATCGGAAAGTACCATACAACTTTTTGAGGAGATTTCTTTCCGGCCTTCTTGTATCTATCAGCATTGCACACCGGACAACTGGTTTTTTCTGCGTTCTCGTTCCGATAAATGATGCAATCGTTGATGCATGCATGGTATCTAATGTGCGGCAGATCAAGATGGCACACAATCTTCTTGGCCTCATCGATACTATTAGGACAAAGGTTCCCCGGGGGAAGAACTGTCTTGTTTAGATACTTGAGATGATCATCGAGGCTTTTGTCGCTCCATTTGTTTTTAGCCTTCATCTTTAGAAGTTCGAGCGTGAAACTCAAGCGGGTCACCTCAGGAGCGCAACCATCAAACAATGGAGTCTTCGAGTCTACCTCCAGTTGCTCCAACTTGGCCTCCTCTCTAGAACCAGCTCTGTCGCTAGTCGTCTTCTTGCGAAGCAGGTCTCGAACATGAGGGTCCCGCACGATTGAATTTAGTAGCGACGAAGGATCAGTCATGTCCGCATCTTCTCCGTCATGTTCGGTCTGATCTTCTCCGCCATTACCATGTGCGGCCTTTTCTCCGCCGTCATTTCCAGCGCCCTCTTCGTATTCGGATCCATCAATCATCTCTTCATCCGCTGCCATGGGGTTATTGGTTGCACCGTCGATATCGTCATCATCATCTTCAGTTATCCATCGAGTATAGCCATCCATGAAACCATATCTAAGCAGGTGCGCCTTCAAACGTCCACCCTTAAAGGGGTCCAGCCAGACGCCTTCTTTTCATTTTTGACAAGGACATAAAATCTCCTTTTCATTTTTTTCAACCATGTCTTCCACTGTGGATCGCAAGTATCTATCCACCATCCTTACACAGACCTTCATGGTCGCCTACGAGTTATACAAACAAAAGATTATAATGACATGCATATGCATATCAAAGTCATACAAAAATTCGGCATGACCTTCCTAAAAATAGGACATATAGAGTTTGCCCGAAATTCGCCGAAACGGAAGTAAATCGACATTTCGGCAAAACATAGGCAAACTCTCATAACACATCTCATCTCATGCATCAACGTACCTAGCTAGCTAGTAATTAATTAAGAGAGAGAGAGAGAGAGAAAGTATATACCTTTTGTTAAAATATCACAATTGGGAGAAGCTTGCACTAGCTAGTGAGGGGAAGGAGACAAAGGTGAGAAAGAGAGATAGCTAAATGCATTTATGCATGATATGTGGTGGTGTAGGAGGAGCAAATTAGAAGGAAAGAGAGAGATATTGCATTAATGAAGATGGTGTGTAGTGCATTAATGGAGATGGTGTAATGCATTAATGGAGATGGACAAGAGGTAGGAGAAGGAATGAGGAAGAAGCAAGTGAGGGAGAGAGAGGAGGGGGGAGGGGGATGGTTGGTGGAAAAGGTGGCTGCTGCGCCTTACCAGTAGCGCCTGTACCACTACGGCGCTACTGCTAATCTTTTAGTAGTAGAGACCCAATAGATCACGCGCTACTGCTATTTGCGGGCCTCTGGGTTAAGTTGGGTCCACATTAGGAGCAGCGGGCGTAATGGAAGGGCGCTACTGATACAGGCATATAAATAGCGAGCGTCCATATAGCGCGCTACTGCTAATTAGCAGTAGCGCCTGTCTTTAAAGGGCGCTACTGTTAAGCCTCTACCTATAAGCTTTTCCCTAGTAGTGACCGTTCAAGAAGTGTCGGCGAGGATGCTCACCACAACTGTTACCTCATAGCCGATCTAGTCCAAGAAAGACGCCTACCTGGGTTGGCTACCACTATCATGAACCCGGCCGGTTTACGGAAGTGGACCCAGATGATGTGTGCGTGGTGCATAAGCCGGTCTCGGTTGAGCCGTTCTCTCACTTAGCAGCCAGGCCACAAAGCTACCAGAACTCCAAACTACTTCGACATCTGGACATCGAAAGGGATGAGTTAATAGGTTGAGAGGGGTCAGTGAGCCCAATGTGTGGTTGTACTCTTCATCTTGGATCACCACACAAGAACTCAGACTTAGGGCGGTGTTCAACGAGACAACCCACTGTGTACTCCTACACAACCTCTCATCGTTCAACTTGTATTAGGGTAGATTCACCAACACATTTCCATCAACATCATCATGATTACTACCATCCCGACTCACATAACAGTAACAACATTGTATCACTCTAAGCATGCAATAAGCAGTAACAATTGCAGGGGCCACATGATATCAACCAACTCCTACATATTTGCTAGGATTGTGGTTTGCTTACTACTGTGACAAATGATAGGTCATGCAAAGGAATGGGTTCATCTATGCTGTAGAAACATAGCATGGTAATCATCTTATACAATGCATAAATGAGACATGAGAGGGAAGTGGGATTTTATCGACATGATCAATGGGGGTTTGCTTGCCTTGCTGACGAGGTTCAGTCTCGGGATCTTCAACGAAGGGGGCAGCCTCCTGTTCCGGTTCAACTTCTACTCGACAAACAACAAACAAGGTAGCAAAGTAAATACAATGCACAACCACATGGTTGAAGGTTGAAACTTGGTTTGCATGCTTCTGATGTGTGAGGCAATTCCATTTAAATGGAGTATATTGCAAATGAATTGCAAATTCAAACTCCAATTTGAATTCAATTTAGCCAAGTTGCAAATGCTATTGTTTGATCAATGTAACTCATCTTGATATGTGTATGATATGCCTCTGATGTTCAAGTGAATTGTGGCATCATGCTAAGGTTCAAATTGCAAAAGCATTTGAATTTAATTTGATTAAATTCTAATTAAACCAAATAGCAAATGCTACTGGTACCATTTTAAATTCAACTCAAACATAGTTGAAAGTTGTATATTTGGATAGATTATTTTCTCCTGATCATTTTTCATATATTATATGTTAAATTTGGAGTTAATATGAATTTTCTATGAATTTCCAAAGTTTAAGCCTTTTTCTGGAATTTTCTGAATTTCTTTAAATTGAAAAAGCATTACTGCGTCACTGTGATGTCATGCTGGCATCAGGGGGGTTCTGACCAGGTGGTCCCACCTGTAAGTGACTGTTTAATTAATTGAATCGTTTTAATTAATCTTAAGCTTAACAAAGGGGGTTAATTAGGCCCAGGGCCCACATGTCAGTCTCTGGTGGGGGGGGATTAGTGGTTAAACAAGTCCACCACGTCAGCCTCGCCGGCGGCTAGTCGCCGGCGACCAAATCCGTGGCGGCGCTCTGCTCTCCTCCTCTCCTGGCCACCATTCGATGCGCTGAGACCACAGGGACGTAGCCCATTCTTTCGCACGTCGCCTGGTGCACGCGGGCATCCAAGGTGATGACCATAACGACGACGGCGACCTTGCCGGCGGCAACAGAAGCCTGGCGAAGAGACAAACGTCGCCACAGTGCACCAAATCAAGCAGGCGCTAGCTCATTCGACGCGTGAGGTCACAGTGAAGATGACAGACAGGTTCTTGAGTTTGTTTGCTTCACGGGTGCTCGTTGACGAGCACACCGGCGACGAGGAGCCACGGCTTCCATGGCGAATCGGGCTAGAAGGAGGGAGGGGCGCTGTGAGCTTTGGGGAAACGCTCACCAGGCTACAGGGAACACGACAAGGTAGTCGACGGAGTCGGGGAGGGAACGTAGCCGGAGTATTTGACGACGACGAGTCGCGGATCCGGCGAGGGCTCGAGGGCGATTGCGGCGGCTTGAGTCCAAATCACGGCTCCATCTGCTTCGGGGAGAGGAATTCGAGGACGACGAGTACGAGGGACACAACAGCTTGAGCTCTAGGGCATGGTGGCCATGTCGTCCACGACGGTGCGCTCTGGTGAGCTTCCTGTCGGCGACGAAATCGAGCAAAGGAGATCGCGAGAGCAGTGGAGAGGAGGGGGAAGTGAGGCGGGCGTCCACGGGACGTCTCCTGGCGCGATAAGGACGCCTGGGATGCCTCCAGGAAGGCTGGTGGCGTGGCGGCCGCGGCATGCCCGCCACCGAGGAGCTTGCCGCCGCCGGGCAAGACGACAAGGGGGCCAGCAGGCCTGGGCTGCAGTACGGTAAGTTGGGCCGAGGAGGCCCAGGTAAGTGGGCTCCTTTCTCTTTTCTATTTTCTGTCTGTTTAATCTTTCCTTTCTTTAAAATCCTTTCTGTATTTGTTTTGTCTTAACTAAATTAAATAGCTAGACATTTTATTAAATGCTGAAACTTTTTATATGGCTTCAAAATAACATAGGCTAGCCACTTGTAAAGTTTGAACATTTTTAAAATTCAAAACATTTGAATTTTAAATCAAATAGGGGTTTTGATTAATTCGAAGGTCCTGTTTGAATATTTGAAAAATCCATGAGCATGGGGTGGGTCCCACATCACTTGATATGTGATCACACTCATTTATAAGACTTTTCAAAAATGAAACATGAATTTTTGGAGAAAATTTATTTCTGGCCTTTTGAATTAATTCATCTAGGGGGGGGTTCCTTCTCCCATTTGCATTTGAATTTGATTTCAATTGATTTCTTTTGAAATTTTTAACATGATGTAAGGTGACTTTGATCCTAGCACATTACCTAACAGAGGGTTCTGAAAACTCGCGCCCACTCAACAGAATCTCGTCCCGAGATTCAGAAGTCTGCGGGAGGAAGGTGGGGTTACTCGGCACGAAGACGGTCTTCTCTTTCCCACGTGGCTTCTCTCTCAGAGTGGTGTGACCATTGCACTTTCAGAAACTTAATCTTCTGACGACGAGTGACACACTCTGCGGAATCAAGAATACGAACGGGGTATTCTCGATAAGAAATGTCATCTTGGAGATCAAGCGTTTCATGGTCGACTTCGCGGATGGGGTCCTAGAAGCAACGCCTGAGTTGTGACACATGGAATACATCATGTACTCGGGAAAGGTGCGAAGGTAGTTCAACTCGGTAGGCAACTTCTCCACGTTTAGCAAGAATGCGGAAAGGTCCGATGTAACGTGGGGCCAACTTGCCTTTGATACCGAAACGTTGGGTTCCCTTCAGAGGAGTAACCCGAAGGTAAGCCTTCTCATCCAGATTATAGCTCCCTTTCCTATGATGACGATCATAGTAGATTTTCTGACGAGACTGGGCGGCTTTCAATTGATCACGAACAATGCGAACTTGCTCTTCTGCTTCCATGATCATGTCCGGTCCAAAGAATTGTCTTTCACCGGTTTCTGACTAGTTTAGGGGTGTTCGACATCGTCGTCCATATAAGAGTTCAAAAGGAGCCATGTTCAGACTAGATTGGAAACTATTGTTATAAGCAAATTCGGCGAATGGAAGAGACTTCTCCCAATTCTTTCCGAATGAGATAACACAAGCTCTGAGCATGTCTTCAAGAATTTGGTTAACCCTTTCGACTTGACCGCTAGACTGAGGATGGAAAGCTATACTAAAGGAGAGATGAGTTCCCATAGCATTCTAGAAGCTTCCCCAAAATCTAGAGGTGAAAAGGCTACCACGATCAGAATTGATTTCCAAAGGAACACCGTGAAGAGACACAATTCTAGAGACGTACAAGTCCTCTAACTGGCTCGCAGTTATAGACTCGTGAACGGGCAGGAAGTGAGCAACTTTGGAAAGCCTATCTATGACAACGAAGATGGCATCGTTTCCTTTCTGGGTTTTTGGAAAGCCGGTGATGAAGTCCATACCGACTTTGTCCCATTTACACTCTGGAATAGGCAAAGGTTGAAGTGTACCAGCAGGTCTTTGATGTTCTTCCTTAATGCGACTACAAACATCACATTCGGCAACAAATTGAGCAATGTCTCTCTTCATCCTAGTCCACCAAAATCTCTGGCGTAGATCTCGGTACATTTTTGTGTTACCGGGATGAATCGAGAGGGGTGTGTCATGGGCTTCTTTGAGGATGAGTTGCCGTAGATCCCTATTCTTAGGTACTGCCAAACGATTTCCAAAGAATACCGTTCCTTTGCTATCTGTGGAGAAACATTTAGCAACTCCGCTAGCAATGTTCTCCTTGATCCGGCGAACACCTCGTGCATGCCTTTGGGAAACTATGATTTGATCCTCAAGGGTTGGTTTCGCCACCAAGGTAGAAAGATAGCCATGAGAAACAATCTCAAGATTGAGCTTGCAAAATTCCTCATGAAGAAGTGGTTGACACTGTTGTAACATAAGGTTGTTACAATACGACTTACGACTTAGTGCATCAGCCATGACATTGGCTTTGCCTGGGGTGTAAGAAATTCCTACGTCGTAATCTTTTATCAACTCAATCCAGTGTCTTTGCCTGAGATTAAGATCTGACTGGGTGAAAATGTATTTGAGGCTTTTGTGGTCGGAATAGATCTCGCAACGATTACCAAGGAGGTAATGTCGCCAAGTTGTTAGGGCATGAACTACGGCAGCGAGTTCAAGATCATGGGTAGGATAGTTCTCTTCATGTGGACGCAACTGGCGTGAAGCATAAGCTACCACATGTCTATCTTGCATAAGTATGCATCCTAACCCTTGCCGTGATGCGTCACAAAAGATCTCGAAATCCTTTTTGGTGTCTGGAGGCGCAAGTACGGGTGCAGAAGTCAATCTTCTTTTTAGCTCTTGAAAGCTTTCCTCGCACTTGGGAGTCCATTGGAATTTCTTATCTTTCTTGAGCAGTTCAGTTAGAGGCTTTGCAACTTTAGAAAAGTTCTCGACGAAGCGACGGCAATAGATGGCTAGGCCAAGAAAACTCCTAACTTGCTTAACCGATTCAGGTGGAGTCCAGTCAAGGACGGCATGAACTCTCTCGGGATTCACAGCAATGCCTTTTGCAGAAATCACGTGGCCTAAGTAGGTCACTTCTGGTAGCCAAAATGCACACTTGGAGAATTTAGCATACAGGCGATGCTCTCTAAGTTTCATCAATACCAGCCTTAGATGTTCGGCATGTTCTTCTCCGTTCTTCGAGTAGATGAGAATGTCATCAAGATAAACTACAACAAATTTATCTAAGTACTCCATGAAGATCAAATTCATCATGCGCGAGAAAGTGGCGGGGGCATTGGTTAAACCGAAGGACATGACGGTGTACTCGTAAAGACCATAACGAGTAGTGAAAGCCGTTTTGGGAATGTCCTCGTTTCGGATTTTGATTTGATGATAACCTAATCTCAAATCCATCTTGGAGAAGACAGAGGATCCAGCAAGTTGATCATAAAGATCATTGATCCTGGGCAGTGGGTACTTGTTCTTTATCGTCACTAGATTTAGCGGGCGATAGTCTACGCACATCCTTTCTATTCCATCATTCTTCGTTACGAACAGAACGGGGCAACCCCATGGCGATGAGCTAGGGCGGATGAATACTTTTTCCAACAAAGCTTCAAGTTGGATTTTAAGCTCAGCTAACTCACGTGGGGCCATTTTGTATGGGCGTCTGGAAATTGGTGCGGTTCCGGGCATAAGATCCACTATGAACTCTACACATCAGTCGGGTGGCTAGGTTTAAGGAGTTGGATCTCTGGATAGCTTCCTAGAGGATGACCACATTTTTCTAGGGGCTACAACAGATATGTCAGAGTAGCAAAGTACCCCAACACGATGGTTAGTGTGGTTATTCTGGCTAGGAAACCTCTAAAGTGGGAGGAAGAACTAAAAATGCATCAATATAGGTTTCTAGAAGAAAACCTACAACAACCACTATGGAACTGTCGGGAATGCCACCTAACAAATCTTTTGGAAAGACAACCTAAACGGAAGGAATGATTTTGCAATTTCATCATATTATGAAGAAACTTGGAATGACTCGGACAGCATAACAGCTGTAATTGCAAGAAAAGACAATTTCTTACAACATGTTGTTACAACACTTACATACGATGTAAGAAATCAGGAAGCACAACAACGCTAGTAAACCAAACACAACTTTCCTACGGCTACAAGGAAGCAAACAACGAGATGTTCTAGTAAGACATAGATGAGCCTAGTCCTATCTTCCCGTAGAACAAGATGAGGGTGACTCAGAACTCAGAACGATGAAGGTATGGAGAAAAAAGAAGCCTTACGTTGTTCCCTTATATACCAAGAGTAACTATATAACTATAGCAAGCTAGACTCGAATTCGACCAAGGCTGATAATCCTACAGTCAGTCCTGCTCTGATACCAAGTCTGTCAGGACCCGGGGTTAGCGTATGCAAGTCCCGCTACGACATAGTCATATGGAGAGCCGAGAACCGTACCCACTTGTCTAAGAAGACAAGGCCAAGCACAGAACGTTCTCGGAAAGCATCGTACGTGAGGGATATACCATCCAGGCCGGATGATCAACTGAGATGGGTCCTCATCTTTCGCACACAAGTCTAAATGATATGGGTGATGAACTCCCATATTCACAGACAATTCGCCTTAACCATACCATCGACTATCTCATAGCTCTTACATAGACTTACTCCAGGACGATCACTTAGTCGGGGTCTAGGGGCGGGCTCGATCATAGAACAAAGTGTGCACGAGACAGAGTCTCAAACAATCGCATCGCGATGCCCCAAGCTGCGCACATCTAAGGGCCACTTGGTGTATAAAAGACCGCCAGCCAGATCACAACTAAGGTCTCGAAAACCCATACAAAGACATGCATGTTATAAACATACACGCAACACACATGCCTTGTATGAACAGTAGGTATCATTGCAATTCTCTACAAAGTATACATTTTATTGATAACTCTCACAGAGTGCACACAGAGATCACAAGCATGTGATCCAACATTACAACATTCAACGGAAGCAGAGTAGGTCTGAGTACAGACAAACTTAACAAATGGCTTAAGAAGCCTTATTTAAACACAAAGCCCTTCACGAGGGAACCAGTCTGCTGAGTGGGACTACACTAGCTTGGTCTTTAGTCGTCGAGCTCGAGGAAGAATCCACCTTCGGGGTCAGTGGGTTCATCTAAAACATAGAATAAGCAAACGTGAGTAAAAAGTCGTACTCAGTAAGACTTACGTAGGAGCTATACTACTCATGCACATGTATCAAGGTAAAAGGTAGGTGGGGTTCATAAGCAGAAGTGCCAGCTTTGACTTGGCTAGTCCTGAAACTACGAATACCAGACGTGAGGTAAGAAGCGTACACGAGTCCACTACATCTCTAACCAATTACACCACTATGGTGCCTTCCTCGACTCCCCACGAGAAAGCACGCCATAGCACTCACGCTTATCTTGGCAAGTTTTATAAGTATCCAGTTCAAGTTGTCTAATAATCAAGCTAAGCTTTCCAAGCAGTCCCTTACCGCGAACGCGGCTATTCGAATAGTTTTGTTAACCCTATGGGGGTGTACCGCTACACACACATGATCATCAGTTACCGCCTTTGTACTCGACACCGTTCAAGAAGTGTCGGCAAGGATGCTCACCACAACTATTACCTCATAGCCGATCTAGTCCAAGAAAGCCTCCTACCTGGGTTGGCTACCACTATCGTGAACACGGCCGGTTTACCGAAGTGGACCCAGATGATGTGTGCGTGGTGCATAAGCCGGTCATGGTTGAGCCGTTCTCTCACTTAGAAGCCAGGCCACAAACCTACCAGAACTCCGAACTACTGCGACATCTGGACATCGAAAGGGATGAGTTAATAGGTTGAGAAGGGTCAGTGAGCCCAATGTGTGGTTGTACTCTTCTTCTTGGATCACCACACAAGAACTCGGACTTAGGGCGGTGTTCAACGAGACAACCCACTGTGTACTCCTACACAGCCTCTCATCGTTCACCTTGTATTAGGGTAGATTCACCAACACATTTCCACCAACATCATCATGATTACTACCATCCCGACTCACATAACAGTAACAACATTGTATCACTCTAAGCATGCAATAAGCAGTAACAATTGCAGGGGCCACATGATATCAACCAACTCCTACATATTTGCTAGGATTGTGGTTTGCTTACTACTGTGACAAATGATAGGTCATGCAAAGGAATGGGTTCATCTATGCTGTAGAAACGTAGCATGGTAATCATCTTATACAATGCATAAATGAGACATGAGAGGGAAGTGGGATTTTATCGACATGATCAATGGGGGTTTGCTTGCCTTGCTGACGAGGTTCAGTCTCGGGATCTTCAACGAAGGGGGCAGCCTCCTGTTCCGGTTCAACTTCTACTCGACAAACAACAAACAAGGTAGCAAAGTAAATACAATGCACAACCACATGGTTGAAGGTTGAAACTTGGTTTGCATGCTTCTGATGTGTGAGGCAATTCCATTTAAATGGAGTATATTGCAAATGAATTGCAAATTCAAACTCCAATTTGAATTCAATTTAGCCAAGTTGCAAATGCTATTGTTTGATCAATGTAACTCATCTTGATATGTGTATGATATGCCTCTGATGTTCAAGTGAATTGTGGCATCATGCTAAGGTTCAAATTGCAAAAGCATTTGAATTTAATTTGATTAAATTCTAATTAAACCAAATAGCAAATGCTACTGGTACCATTTTAAATTCAACTCAAACATAGTTGAAAGTTGTATATTTGGATAGATTATTTTCTCCTGATCATTTTTCATATATTATATGTTAAATTTGGAGTTAATATGAATTTTCTATGAATTTCCAAAGTTTAAGCCTTTTTCTGGAATTTTCTGAATTTCTTTAAATTGAAAAAGCATTACTGCGTCACTGTGATGTCATGCTGGCATCAGGGGGGTTCTGACCAGGTGGTCCCACCTGTAAGTGACTGTTTAATTAATTGAATCGTTTTAATTAATCTTAAGCTTAACAAAGGGGGTTAATTAGGCCCAGGGCCCACATGTCAGTCTCTGGTGGGGGGGATTAGTGGTTAAACAAGTCCACCACGTCAGCCTCGCCGGCGGCTAGTCGCCGGCGACCAAATCCGTGGCGGCGCTCTGCTCTCCTCCTCTCCTGGCCACCATTCGATGCGCTGAGACCACAGGGACGTAGCCCATTCTTTCGCACGTCGCCTGGTGCACGCGGGCATCCAAGGTGATGACCATAACGACGACGGCGACCTTGCCGGCGGCAACAGAAGCCTGGCGAAGAGACAAACGTCGCCACAGTGCACCAAATCAAGCAGGCGCTAGCTCATTCGACGCGTGAGGTCACAGTGAAGATGACAGACAGGTTCTTGAGTTTGTTTGCTTCACGGGTGCTCGTTGACGAGCACACCGGCGACGAGGAGCCACGGCTTCCATGGCGAATCGGGCTAGAAGGAGGGAGGGGCGCTGTGAGCTTTGGGGAAACGCTCACCAGGCTACAGGGAACACGACAAGGTAGTCGACGGAGTCGGGGAGGGAACGTAGCCGGAGTATTTGACGACGACGAGTCGCGGATCCGGCGAGGGCTCGAGGGCGATTGCGGCGGCTTGAGTCCAAATCACGGCTCCATCTGCTTCGGGGAGAGGAATTCGAGGACGACGAGTACGAGGGACACAACAGCTTGAGCTCTAGGACATGGTGGCCACGTCGTCCACGGCGGTGCCCTCCGGTGAGCTTCCTGTCGGCGATGAAATCGAGCAAAGGAGATCGCGAGAGCAGTGGAAAGGAGGGGGAATTGTGGCGGGCGTCCACGGGACGTCTCCTGGCGCGATAAGGACGCCTGGGAGGCCTCCAGGCAGGCTGGTGGCGTGGCGGCCGCGGCATGCCCGCCACCGAGGAGCTTGCCGCCGCCGGGCAAGACGACAAGGGGACCAGTAGGCCTGGGCTGCAGTGCGGTAAGTTGGGCCGAGAAGGCCCAGGTAAGTGGGCTCCTTTCTCTTTTCTATTTTCTGTCTGTTTAATCTTTCCTTTCTTTAAAATCTTTTCTGTATTTCTTTTGTCTTATCTAAATTAAATAGCTAGACATTTTATTAAATGCTGAAACTTTTTATATGGCTTCAAAACATTTGAATTTTAAATCAAATAGGGGTTTTTGATTAATTCCAAAGTCCTGTTTGAATATTTGAAAAATCCATGAGCATGGGGTGGGTCCCACATCACTTGATATGTGATCACACTCATTTATAAGACTTTTCAAAAATCAAACATGAATTTTTGGAGAAGATTTATTTCTGGCCTTTTGAATTAATTCATCTGGGGGGGTCCTTCTCCCATTTGCATTTGAATTTGATTTCAATTGATTTCTTTTGAAATTTTTACCATGATGCAAGGTGACTTTGATCCTAGCACATTACCTAACAAAGGGTTCTGACACAAGCAACAAAAGAACATTAAGGTGCAAGAGCTATCTCTGTCCGTGACTTGAATGTCTCCAGATGGCGTTTGCATGTAAGAAGTCGGAGATGGGAATACGAGAAAAAAAATATTTGTTGAGAACTCAATCTACTAAATTTTCACACTTAGTCTTCTTTGGGATCTTATCTTGACTCGTCCCCAGACCACTAGCCAGGTACAAGTCAATTTGATCCACTCCCTTTCGATATTTTGAGCACTCATGCAATGGATGAGCGTAAGGACGAGAGTTGACACTTAGGATGGCAAAGAGAGAGATATGGTGGAGGAGGAAGAAAAAAAGGGCGTGAAAGGCTCACATCAATGAGGACAATCATAGGCGAGAGAAGGCCAAATGATAGATATGATGTGAGGAGTAGGGATTGCCATGCAACAGATGCACATAAGAGCTAAAAAAAGCTCTCCAATGGAACTAGTGGGGGTGCATCCAACTTTCTCGCTCATGAAGACCTAGAGATCGTTTGAGGAGGCTCATCCTTGGAATATGCAAGACAAGTTCTATAGTGTGAAGGTCCGCACATAGTTATATGCATAAATGATCATCTCTATGGAGTACAAGATATAGAGGGGGTACGAGTGTGGATCTTTCAAAAGGAATAGTAGTGTTGCCCCTTTCTCCCTTTTTATTTCTTTTTCTCTTTTTTCTATTTTTTTGTATTTTTTTGGTGGCCTCAATGGATCTTTCTATTTAACTCTCATTTGTGCTCTTTGGCATCTTTTAAATTTGTCCTCTTTGGGATCTTTTCCTCACTTAAGGGCAACACTCTATTTTGCAAGAAGTATAGAAGATCTTCACACTTTAAAAGGTACTCAACATAAAGAAGATGTAGCTATCAGGATTTATGCAAATGTATGACTCTGTCAGTGTAGCAGGAACATGTATGACATGAAGATCAAGTCATGAAGAGGTGGATGTTGCATGGCAATATATCTCGGAAAGGCTATGGAAATGCCTTGATAGGTAGGTATGGTGGCTGTTTTGAGGAAGGAGATAAGGAGGTTTATGATGACAGAGAGTATCATGCCAAGGGTTTGGATGCACCGGCGAGGTCGACGCCAACTCTCGGAGTCAGAAGAGGGCAATGCACGGTACCGAAGAGGCTAGCAAATATGAGGAGGTGGAAGTGTCAACTTGCAATACTTACATTAGTCCGAAGAACTCATGCACTTATTATCGGTAACTCTCAATCTAATAAGGAGGTTCACAAAGAGACAAGTACCTCGAGGAGGAGTGTATGGGGTTTGGTTATCCTTGCGCATCCTCGACTCATGGTACGTGAGTGTACTCTAATATCCGATACCTCCAAAGATTAGTGATCCATCTAGTAGCTAGAGTTCTCAACTAGGTTTTGTAGGTTTTGAAAATAAACACGGATTGCCCAAAATACAACACCTATCACTAATAGGCTAGGGCTCTTGACACCAAAAGTTCAAACATTACTCATAACAATACCTCAAAACTATTGCAAGTTACTACTACAATTGAATAGCAACCTCAATTACCTACTTCAAGACAAGACACAACTCAGTGCAACAACCAACTCTCTTAACAAGATAAACATGAAAACTAAAGAGAGTTCCAGAAACAAACTAAACAAAAGCTAAAGCTCTTGAAAAAGATAAACATGAAAACTAAGAGCTAAACATGGCAGCAGCTAAGAAAATATGAAGAACACACAATAGAAGAAATATAAGCATGAAAATCCAATGATGTGTTCTAGTTTGAAGTGTAGCGTGTTCCTCTCCCACACAAAGTAAGCTGGGTTCTAACTTGTTATGAACAGCAAGCAAAGATAAATAAAACTAAAAAGGAAAACTAAGAGCGAGACGCTCCAAGCATAGCACATAATGCATGAAGTGATAAAAATATAGTGAGACGAAGGAAGAAATGATGATTATTGATGGAGAAGGGGATGCACGGGGGCATCCCCAAGCTTAGATGCTTGACTCTCCTTGAATAATTATTGGGGATGCATGGGGGCATCCCCAAGCTTGAGCGTTTGACACTCCCGGATTTTCTTTCATCATGTTCCCTCGCACACTTGAAAACTCACTTCATACATAACTCATCATAAGCTGATTAGAGAGGTTAGTACCCTCAATAAAATATTTTTCTCCACTGGTAATAAAGATATTCTTGAAGAGCTACTGTTTCTCAAGATTTCCAAAAAGTTTTTGCAAAGAAAAAGAAAGCTTAAGGTTTGCAAAAGTAAGGAAAGGCAAAACGTGGCAGAATCTGTGAAAAATAGAACAACAGGTAGTGAATAATTATTTTGGGGTATTTCTGCAACTCTAATAAGAAAACTCAGAACAAACGCTCGAAAAACAATTGTATGGAGCAAGCTATTAAAAAAATCGGATAAAAAAGATGAACTTGTGATTTTTGGCTAATTTTTCTGTCCAAGGACAAAATCTGTTTTCTGGAAAGCATGTCACAACTTTTGAAGTTTCTTGCAATCGGAGGCTAAACTTGGCACAAAGCTTGAAAATAAAGATACAATGATGTTTCTACAGTAGTAACAATCATCAAGACCACTAAAAACAGAAGTAAAAACATCTTGGGTTGCCTCCCAACAAGCGCTTTGTTTTACGCCTTTAAGCTAGGCATAAAGAAAAAAGATCAAGTTTTATCAAGAGAGAGAGAATAGCTAGCCCGCATAACGGACTCAAAAGGTAACTTAATATTTTTCCTAGGGAAGTGTTCCATCCCCTTTTTGAGAGGGAATTGAAATTTTATATACCCCTCTTTCATGTCAATAACGGCACCAACGGTGCGAAGAAAAGGACGTCCCAAAATAATTGGACATAAAGATTCACACTCTATATCCATAATAGTGAAATCAACGGGAACATAATTGTCATTGACAATCATAAGAACGTCGTTGATCTTCCCCAAAGGTTTCTTTACGGAAGAGTCAACGAGCCGAACACCGAAAGAACAAGGATCAAAAGGTTTCAAGTCATACATATCATACATTCTTTTGGGCATAACGGAGGTACTAGCTCCAACATCACATAAAGCATAGCAAGAGAAGTTATTCAATTTAATTTTTATCATATGATCCCAACCATCATCTAGATTCCTAGGTATGGAGGCTTAATTTCTAAGCTTCTCCTCCCTAGCTTTGATGAGAGCATTAGTTATATGCTCCGTGATGGCAAGATTTAGTGTGCTAGTGTGGGGGTCCCTAGACATTTTGTGTAGCAAGCTAATAACTTCTGAAAGGGTACAACTATAAAAAAATCAATGTCACTACTATCAAAGGTGGTAGTGGTGTCATCTAGGCTCACTTGTTTTAAAGCCTCTATGTTCATAGGAGTTTCTTCTTCTATGGTTGAGGTATTAGCATCACCATTAATAGGTCCAATGGGACTAGGAGTGTGTTGGATGCTAATAGTTTGTGTATCCTCAACAATTTGGATAGTAGCAACAGTGTGGTGTGTAGGAAGGCTCTTAATTCTATCTTCTTCCATAGGTATAATTTATGGTTTGGCTGCCATCTGATTTATCAAAGTAGATTGGGTGAGAGACATGTTTGAAACATAGGTTTCAGTGGCGGTGCGTCTAGTTTGGAGATTAGAGATCTCACTGTTCAGGCTATCAAGTTTCTTACTAATGTTTTGCAAAATGGAGGTGTGCTCACCTAATTGTCTAGAGAAGGCTTTGTTTTGTTCAAACTGGGTGTGCATATAATTCTTAGTAGCCTTCTCTATTTCTACAAGTTTCTCATAGCTAGTTAAATCTCTTTCCTTATAAGTTGGATTATAGGAGTTGTTGCCAGGATAAGTGTTGTTGTTCCCATAGTTGGATGGAAACGGTCTATGATAGCTAGCAAAATTACCCCTATTAGAATTATTATTGATGTTGTTTCTAGATATAAAGTCCACATCTACTTGTTCCTGAGGAAACAAAGAATTTAAAGGAACATCATGAGAAATATAGGAGATTGCTCGGTAAGTAGAGACATACTTAAGTCAACTTTTTCATTCAGGGAGGTAATCTCCTCGATAGAGTTTACCTTCCTACCCACTGGAGCGCGTTCGGTGTGCCATTGGGAATAGTTGGTCATCATCTCATCTAGAAGTTCTGTGGCAGCACCAAGTATTGTTGACATAAAGGTTCCTCCCGCGGCCGAATCTAACAGGTTCCGTGAGGTAAAGTTCAAGCCTGCATAAAAAGTCTGGATAACCATCCAAGTAGTCAAACCATGTGTAGGGCATTTCTTAACAAGAGATTTCATTCGTTCCCAAGCTTGGGCAACGTGTTCATTATCCAAGTGCTTAAAATTCATAATGTTACTCCTCAATTGGATAATTTTAGCAGGTGGGTAGTACTTCCCAATAAAAGCATCTTTGCACTTATCCAAAGAATCTATGCTATTCCTAGGCAAAGATTGAAACCAGATTTTAGCTCCTTCCCTCAAAGAGAAGAGAAAAAGCTTAATCTTAATAACATCACCTTCTACTTCTTTATACTTTTGCATATCACATAGCTCAAAAAAATTATTTAAGTGTAAAGCAGCATCATCTCCAGCACCAGAGAATTGATCTCTCATAACAAGGTTTAGCAAAGCAGGTTTAATTTCATAAGAGTTAGATGAAGTGGCAGGTGTGGCAATAGGAGTGTAGATAAAATTATTGTTGTTGTGACTAGTGAAGTCACACAACTTGGTGTTTTCAGTGGAACCCATAGTAGCAGCAAGTGTGACAGATTTTTTATTGTGATTTTTGATAAAGGACACCAAGATAAAAACTGAAAGGTAAACTAAGAAGACTAAAAAGCAAAGGTAAAAGATAGTGTGCAACTCCCATATCTTGGCACTCGGAATCCCCCGAAACGGCGCCAGAAATTTGCTTGATGGCGTGGAAGTGGATAATGGCTTCCCGCCCTTCGTTGGTTACCCCAAGTGGAAGGTGAGATGTAGGATAGCAGCAAATTTCCCCTATCTAGAGGATAGGGTTTGTCTCCCGTAGGATTACGGAAATGAGAAGTAGGTGGCTAGGAAATAATGGCACCATTTTAGACAAAAGTTGCTTCCTTGAACTGGACCTGCACACGACACAAATAACTTTGCTCCCAACGAAGTTCAGAGAGGTCGTCATTCTCTCCGGCCTTGTTGTTTACAGAGGATCAAACGCAATGGATAATGAATAATAATGATAGCAACTAGAAAGTAAAAGTAGGAAATAAATTGAGCGCGTAAACAATGATGAGAATATGGACCGGGGTCCCGTGATGTTCACCAGTGGTGTCTCTCTCCCAAAAGACAATAAATCTTCTATGCGAGGTAAACAAATCACAGTTGAGCAATTGACATGATTAAAAATGCACCGCAATGCTAACTATGCTACAAAGAAAGGAAGAGGCTCAAAAGAATGGGCGGTACGCCAAAATAAGTAGACCGAAATCCAACTGCATCTACTACTAATCATCTACCTTGAGATATCTATCCAGAACATCTCGCTGGTATTAAGTTGCGAGCCCCACCCAAAGTGTAAACCCAAAGCAACAGACAACTGCATTAAAAGTACTTTGCGTAAAGTAAACAATACTTGCAACCGCGGTTACAAGTACTGTTGTTTCCCCCTTGTGGCAACATCATATCCCCTAGACTCATGTTTCTGTCACTCAAGCTAGTCATCAGGGGCATGAACCCACAATCGAGCATAACGTTCCCTCTTGGAGTCACTACCTACTACTTGGCCAAAGCAATAAAAAACAACGGAGAACATGCAATAATTACTCAAGAACAAAAATATAAAAGACAAGAACCAAATATATTACTCAATCAAAAACTGAACATAGTCTCATAATCCATCTGATCCCAGCAAACTCCGCATAGCAACAACAGAAATAATTACATATGTGCCTTGATTATGTAGGGCAGCTCACAAGGTCTAATCCATGGAGAACAAAGAGGGGACGAGAACATCACATATCTACTGATCACGGACCCATGGTCCAAGGTAGACTCCTCACGGATCATCTGGGAAGCTTCCATGGTGGAGGAGAGGCTCCCGAAGGTCAATCCTCCCTCCGGCAGGGTGCCGGGAAGAGGTCTGCTGGCGCTCCCGATCTTGGAAGCGCGGCGACGGCGGAACAGAGGCGAGATCGCGAAAAAGGGTTTTGTCTTCGAAAGAATCCCTTCACGGAGAATAAATAGGCGAAGGGGGGCAGCCAGGGGGGCCACCAGGTGTCCAGGTGTCACGCCCCCAAAATCAATCTGTGTACAGTAATCATACACGCAGGGTACAGGGCTGAGATTAGGGTGCCACGGTGAGAATATCACAGCACAACACTAAACACAAAAGGATAAACCAATATGTTACAATAAAGGGGGTCACGCGGACCCGAATACATAAGTTATACAAGCCATAATATCTGAGTACAGACATAGTTAGTCATGTTTTTCCTTAAGAAGGCTAGCACAAATAACATCAGAGATACAGATCGAAAAGGCAAGGCCTCCTGCCTGGGATCCTCCGAAAATACTCCTAGTCCTGGTCAGCGGGGGTCTCGACGTAGTAGTATCCGCCTCCGGGGTACTCCTGCTCCTGGGCTCCAACGTCGACTGCAGCGTCCGATCAGGAAAAACAGTAAAGGAAATAAAGCAGGTGAGTATCTAGTATACCCGCGAGTCTTACGTCCGCTACTAAGCATTATGCATTTGTATCAAAGGAAAGGGGAGGCTGTATATATAGTGGACTGCAAGATAGAAATCAGAATAAGGGTAAGAATCTAGGCTTATCGAAGACTAGCATCTTCCGACGTTGTCTTGCAGCATGAGAAGAGAAACAACCAACAGTTCATATAAAGCAATAAAGTAACAATGAAGCAGAAGTTGCTGCAACATTGTATAATATAAGTTGTAATGATTAATAATAACAATGCCTCTGAGTTCCCCTCCTCGACTCCAATGCGAGGAAGAAAACCCGGAACCATACAGTTTAATAGTAATAGTTTGTAGTGGTAAGATCCAGCTTCACCATAAAGCGTCCTGTTACCGTGGACACGGCTATTCGAATAGATTAAACTCCCTGCAGGGGTGCACTACTGTTCAGCCTGCACGCTCGGATCTCCAGGGTGGCGTGAACCTTGTTAGGGAAGGCCCCACCGAGGCTATCCGACACATCGCAGCCCATCCTAGGCTCAGCAGAGAGGCCATCCGCCGGACTATATCCTATGCGCCAAGGGGTCTAGGTCCCTCACCGTTGCACGCTCCTGCACGGTACGAGACTGGCCGGTGAAGCAAAAGGAAATCCAAAACACACCTGCGGCAGCAAATAAGACAAGACCGCTTCCCGGCTATCATCCCGTGGTACTGCTGACGTCTGAAGAGCTTTCGGACAAACTACGACGCAGGGGAGGCCATAACTCCTTATCCCACGTGAAGGTAGTGCGTACAGACCAACGGGTCTCTCAAGTCATCCGCCGAACCATTTAGCATTTTAATATTATCTCGCAGACAACCGTTATCGCTGTCTGACTAACAACACAACGGACAACGAACAGCAACAAGGCCCACCGGTAACGTCGGGGCCTGCCCTGTCGTCCCGTCAAAGCGCGCAGTTACCGACAAGGTGAACCGTCTCCTTACCTTGTCTCGCGTGTGCTCTTGGTAGAGCTCGACTTTCGTGGTTTGGTAACTCTCGCGAGATACGAGCAGGGGCCAAGCACGCCAGTAACGTCGGTCGTACCCTCCCTGTCGTTCCCAACGATATACCGCTCGCGGGCACCGTTGGGTCGCCCGTTCTTACCTTTAAGGACAACCGCTGTTCAGACCCTATGGCGGAAAGACAAAGTCAGCCTCGAGTGGAGTACAAGGATTACTCCTTGATAGCTCACACTTGAGGTGACTAGGCATAACCCAGATAGGGGCCTTTGGCGGTGCCTGCTTTGTACCGTACCTATGCAGTTGTATATATTGTATTCGTGTTCACCCCCCTGAGTGATCACGTCCCGCTCTCTAGTCCTAGCTAACAATGCGCAGGGCTCACTCCTGAATAATGCATAAGTAATAATAGGCAGCATAGGATAAGGAAGGTACATCAAGGGGCGACAAAATCAGGCTATGCAATTGAATAGGATTGTAATCGTAGCAGCAGCAGTAACAATGCCTAGTGCAAGAAAGTACAGAAAGGTAGGCGATATCTAGGGAAGAGAATGGCTCTGCTTGCCTGGAAGCTCGACGGTAGGGGTAGGGTCGTCGACGAAGTAGTCGTACCCGGCAGCAGTGTAGCCGGCGGTAGCAGCGGGGTCTACCGGAGATTAAGGGGGGGGGGGGGAAACAGTAAATACACGGCAATAATATACAAACATATGCATGACATGACAGATGAAATGTTAACGGTGTTCTAACGCAGTGCAATGCACGTTGCTCGGAGCGGGAATTCATCCGGGGATGAACTACCGGCTCCGGGTGATTACCGGACAGGGCGACCGGAGGGGGAAGGTATCATGCCGGAGGTTTCGTGGACATCCGACAAACATAAGGGGAGTGTATCCGTGTCAGTTGAACCATTCCGGACAACTTTCGTGTTCGGAATAAATTCATCCGGGTACTTTTTATCGGTACCGGGAATTATCGACAGACAGCCCGGAGGGGGGGAATGTCGATGATCAGTGTGTTAGGGGGGTGGGGTAGACATACGGATAGCGTATTCGTATTCGTTATATTTTTCTGATCAATTTTTATGTATAAACTTTTTTGATCTGAGCTACGGTTTATTTTCTATGATTTTCTAAAGTTTTAAGCAATTTAAAACATTTTCTAAATCATTTTTAAATTATTTTTATTTATTAACAGAAACATTATCCACAGCATAGTTGACCAGTCAAAGCTGACATGGGGGGCCCACATGTCAGCCTCTCAATTCTAATAAAACATTTTATTAATAAAAACAGTGGGGTGGCCCACATGTCATTGGGCCAATTCTTAATAACATTTTATTTAGCTTAATATGGGCTTGGGCCCCATCTTTCATTGACTCAAAGGTGGGTTGTTAGGCTTAATTAGCAGAAAGGTTAGTTTAGAGGGGGGGGGTTATTAGCCCCACGGTTATCTTAACCAGGGGGGGGGGTTAGTTCCAGTGGCCGGAGCCAACCCACGACGGCGGCGAGGTCAGGCCAGCCCCAACGAGGTTTGAGAGGAGGGGGGGCGTGGTCTCACGCGGGGAGGGGAGGTGGTGCGGCGTGCGGGGAGTGTGTCCAGGGCGCGGTGGGCGTGGCGAGGGGGCACGCAACACGGGTTAGTGGGGGCGGGAGCACGGCCATGGCTATGGCCTCTGGCCAGGAGGCGGCGAGGCACATCAACCAGCTCCGGCGGACAATCTCATCGACGACGGGGTGGAATCGAACTGGACGACCACCCCGCATCCATCTGTGGCAACAACGCAGCCCAAAACTATACACAACGACGGCGACACGCACATCCGCGGCGGCCAGAGCACGGCATCGACAGGGAGGAGCTACGGCGGCGTTCAGGCGAGAGGAGAGAGGGGAAAAGGGCGTGGAGCTCACATTGGAGCTCAGTGGAGGGGTCACGCTGGTCGAAGGAGCTCGGAGTAGAGCGAATCGGGGCGGCGTTGCGGTGGCCGTGGCGTCGAGGAACCGACCCGATTCCGGCGATGTAGTGGACGACGACGACGACTTGCGCGGGGGAACGAGGAGGAGGCCGGGGGAGCTGCAGGACAAGACGACGCCGACTGGGGTGGCCGTTGGCCACGGGAACTACGGCGGCACGGCCACTGGTGGAAGTTCCCGTGAGGGGAACAGGGAGGGAGCAGAGGAGGAAAACGGCGCGAGGGAGGAAGAGGAGCAAGGGCACACTAGGGTTTGAGGGAGGGGTCGGGTTCCGGTCTCCTCTTATCCCGCCGGGGGCGCGGGATGACCGCCACGCCGACGGCAGTGGCTTCGAAGCCGGCGGATGTGTGCCACGCCCCCCCCTGTACGGTAGGAAGAAGAAGGGGGCAAGGTGGGCTTGGTGGGCTGGCGGCCGAGGGGGGGAAGGGAAAAGGCTGGCCTGGTGGGCTTTTCCCCCAGGCGGTAGATAGGTTTTTCTTTTTTTTAATTCTTTTGTATTTATTTCTATTTTCTGTTCTGTTTTATTTTGTTTGGCTATTCATAATAATTTTGTTCAACATGAAACCTACATGTATATTAGTGTTGTACCAAAGACCAGTGCCACAAAAAGAATGAGACTTTTATAAACTCTTTTGCATTTTTGTTTTATTAAAAAGGCATTAAATCCCACTTGTTTGGCTACTGTTTGAATTGTTGGATTTATTTTATTGCTTAATAAATCCCCAAAACCATATGGATGTGATCCACTGATTTTTAGGCATTTTACAAAATTGCTTTCACAAATTTTGAACAAAGCTTTATTTCCACTTATTTTCAATATTCATCAAAAGGCATTTTTAGTTTGAGTTGATCCAAGGTGATCAAAGCATGATTAACATCAGTGATTAGCAACAATAATCTTCATTATCAAAAGTGTTACTGTTCCATGTTGATCGAACAAAAGTTTTGAACAGTAACCCTGATTACTGTTCACTAACAGTGAGGGTGTTACAAATCTCCCCCACTACAAGAATTCTCGTCCCGAGAATCTAAGCGGTAGAGGGGAAAAGATCGGGGTATTCCTCACGAAGACGATCTTCGCGTTCCCAAGTGGCTTCATCTTCAGAATGATTCGACCATTGAACTTTGAGGAACTTGGTTGTCTTGTTGCGGGTTTTGCGTTCAGACTGATCAAGAATGCGGCTTGGATGTTCTTGATAAGTCAAGTCCTGTTGCAGCTCGATCATATCATGCTCCACTTCTCGGATAGGGTCCTTGAAGCAGCGACAAAGTTGCGACACGTGGAAGACATCGTGGACTTGGGAGAGATTCGACGGCAATTCCAATCGGTATGCCACTGGTCCACTCCGGGAAAGAATATGGAACGGGCCAATATAGCGAGGAGCTAACTTGCCTTTGATCCCGAAACGATGAGTGCCTCTCATCGGAGTGACACGGAGGTACGCGTATTCGCCAGGCTGATAGACCATTTCTTTGTGCTTGCGGTCATAGTTGCTCTTCTGACGAGACTGAGCAGCTTTCAAGTGTTCACGAATAACGCGAACCTGATCTTCGGCGTGCTGTATAATGTCCGGACCAATGAGGGTTCGTTCCCCAGTTTCTGACCAATTCAGAGGGGTTCGACACTTACGTCCATAGAGAACTTCAAAGGGTGCCATCTTTAGACTAGCCTGATAGCTATTGTTGTACGAGAACTCAGCAAATGGAAGATATTCCTCCCATTTCTTACCGAATGAAATGACACAAGCTCGAAGCATATCTTCAAGCACTTGGTTGACTCGTTCGACTTGTCCTTGCGACTGGGGGTGATAAGCGGTGCTGAAATTTAGGTGAGTGCACATAGCTTCTTGGAAACTATCCCAGAACTTCGAGGTGAAAATGCTGCCACGGTCTGAGCTGTTCTCCAACGGAATACCGGGGAGCGACACGATTCTGGAAACATACAAGTCTGCCAACTGACTAGCAGAGATCGTCTCCTTGACAGGCAGAAAATGAGCAACCTTGGAGAATCGGTCGATGACGACAAAGATCGCATCATGACCCTTCTGTGATCGCGGAAAACCGGTGACGAAGTCCATTTCAATCTTGTCCCATTTCCATTCAGGAATAGAGAGTGGTTGCAGAGTTCCAGCAGGTCTCTGATGTTCTGCTTCCGGCGATGTAGTGGACGACGACGACTTGCGCGGGGGAACGAGGAGGAGGCCGGGGGAGCTGCAGGACAAGACGACGCCGACTAGGGTGGCCGTTGGCCACGGGAACTACGGCGGCACGACCACTGGTGGCGGTTCCCGTGAGGGGGACAGGGAGGGAGCAGAGGAGGAAAACGGCGCGAGGGAGGAAGAGGATCGGGGGCACGCTAGGGTTTGAGGGAGGGGTCGTGTTCCGGTCTCCTCTTATCCCGCCGGGGGCGTGGGATGACCGCCACGCTGACGGCAGTGGCTGTGAAGCCGGCGGATGTGTGCCACGCCCCCCCTGTACGGTAGGAAGAAGAAGGGGGCAGGGTGGGCTTGGTGGGCTGGCGGCCCAGGGGGGAAAGGAAAAGGCTGGCCTGGTGGGCTTTGCCCCCAGGCGGTAGATAGGTTTTTTTTAATTCTTTTGTATTTCTGTTTATTTTCTGTTCTGTTTTATTTTGTTTGGCTATTCATAATAATTTTGTTCAACATGAAACCTACATGTATATTAGTGTTGTACCAAAGACAAGTGCCACAAAAAGAATTAGACTTTTATAAACTCTTTTGCATTTTTGTTTTATTAAAAAGGCATTAAATCCCACTGGTTTGGCTACTGTTTGAATTGTTGGATTTATTTTATTGCTTAATAAATCCCCAAAACCATATGGATGTGATCCACTGATTTTTAGGCATTTTACAAAATTGCTTTCACAAATTTTGAACAAAGCTTTATTTCCACTTATTTTCAATATTCATCAAAAGGCATTTTTAGTTTGAGTTGATCCAATGTGATCAAAGCATGATTAACATCAGTGATTAGCAACAGTAATCTTTATTATCAAAAGTGTTACTGTTCCATGTTGATCGAACAAAAGTTTTGAACATTAAAGATGAACAATAACCCTGATTACTGTTCGCTGACAGTGAGGGTGTTACACCAGGCGCCCCCCTGACGCGGCCAAGCCCTAGGGCGCGCCACCAGGGCGCCTGGACCCTTGGTGGTGGCCCTCTGGCTCCACCCAGGTGTTTCCGGAAGGTTCTTCTACGCTGATTTTTTATTTGATTTTTCTCGAATTTTTGGAGAACTTTTAATATGGGGGAAACCCGAAATAAGAAAACAGCAGAAAACAGGAACTTGCACTGTGGTGCACTGAGTTAATAAGTTAGTCCAAGTATGAGAAAAAGTGTATGAAAGTGTATATAGGTCATAGCAATATCACACAAAACATGCATGGAGCAAGCAGAAATTATAGATACGTTTGGGACGTATTAGATGGCTGATTAAAACACAACGGGGATAGAACAACAAGATATAACTAAGGTATGTACCCTCTCGACTGCGACACACGAGACCAGTTATTGGACGGTTGGAGCGGTGGTTACGACTAACCCTAGTTCAAGTGTTTCACGTGGGCTTTGGTAAGGTTGTTGTAGACTGGATGAGCCCACGAGGTGCTTAATCACTTTGTACTCCTCCTTCATGTTGTTACAAAACCATTGTAACGATTCCAAAATCCCACTTAATTGAGAAACTAGTTTGTTTGAAGAAGACAAGTCGAGAGACTAAAACTTGTACATCACTTTTCCTTATTAGAGGAAGGGCTGGTGGGGAAAGAATTAAAAATAACCCTACTCTCTGATAAATATCTGAGTAGCTACTAGCTATTTTTTCTAGACTTGATAAATACCAGTAAAGGGATCCTATGGATGGTCCTGCTCTGATACCAAGTTTTAAGACCCTGTATACGGTCCTATTCTAAGTTTTAATCTTTCCAACCAATCTCGAGATAGAAGTGAGTATGTATATCCAAGCATATGACTCGAGACACGTAACGACTTGGTCATATGCCCGGACTTATAAAATTTGAATATCATTACATATCCACTACTAAAGGTACAATAAGTCATATATACATCTGATACGTCCAAAACGTATCTATAATTTCTGCTTGCTCCATGCATCTTTTGTGTGATATTGCTATGATATTTATGCACTTCCATACACTTTTGATCATATTTGGACTAACCTATTAACTCAGTGCACCCCAGTGCCACTTCCTGTTTTCTGCTCTTTTTGTATTTCAGGTTTTCCCATTACTTAAAGTGCCAGAAAAATTCCGGGAAAAATATAGGAAAAATCAGCGTACAGGAAGCTTCGGGAAGAGCCAAAGTGGGGCCAGAGGGGAGCCAAGGGTGGCCCAGGCGACCACCTGGCGCGGACAGAACCCTTTTTCGCGATCTCTCCTCTGGCTGCCCCCTTCGCCTATATATCTCTCTCGTCCGGAAACCCTCGAGGACAGAACCCTTTTTCACGATCTCTCCTCTGTTCCGCCGCTGCAGCGCTTCCAAGATCGGGAGCACCAGGAGACCTCTTCCCAGCACCCTGCCGGAGGGAGGAACCACCTCCGGGAGCTTCTCCACCACCATGGATGCTTCCCGGATGAACCGTGAATAGTCCACCTTGGACCATGGGTTCATGATCAGTAGCTATGTGATGTTCTCCTCCCCTCTTTGTTCTTCATGGTTTAGACCTCGTGAGCTTCCCTACATGATCGAGGCACATATGTAATCTTTCTGCTGTTGGTATGCTGAGTTTGCTGGGATCTGATGGATTATGAGACTATGTTCAGATTGTGTTTGATTAATATATTTGATTCTCCTCTTTTATGTTTATGTTCTTGAGTAATTCTTGCATGTTCTCCGTTGCTTTTTATTTCTTTGGCCAAGTAGTAGGTAGTAAATCCAAGAGGGAGCGTTATGCATGATTGTGGGTTCATGCCCCCTGATGACTAGCTTGAGTGACAGAAACATGAGTCTAGGGGATGTGTTGTTGCCACAAGGGAGAAAAAAACGGTGCTTGTAATTGCGGGTGCAAGGATAGTTTACTTTAGGTAAACTTCTTTAATGCATTTGTCTGTTGCTTTGAGTTTACACTTTGTGTGGGATTCGCAACTTAATACCAGCGAGATGTTCTGGATAGATATCTCAAGGTGGATGATTAGTAGGTAGATGAAGATGGATTTCGGTCTACTTGTTTTGGCGTACCGCCAAAGCTTTTGAGCCTCTTCCTTTCTTTGTAGCATAGTTAGCATTGTTTTGCGCACATAATCCTGTCAATTGCCCAGCTGTAATTTGCTTACCTCGCATGGCTATTTTATCCTCTTTTGGGAAAGAGACATCACTAGTGAACATCATGGGACCCCGGTCCATATTTCCACCACTGTTTACACCCGCTATTTATTTTCTGCTTTATTTCCTTTTCTGTTGCTATCGCTATCATTATTATCCCGTGCGTTTGATCCTTTGTAAACAACAAGGCTGGAGGGATTGACAACTTCTCTGTACTCGTTGGGATCAAAGTTATCTGTTGTGTGTGCCTAATTGCTGGCGCCGTTGTCACCTTCCTGTCTTTGTCGTAGTCCTACTGGAGACAAACCTTGGTATCTTCACCGAGGGAAATTTTCTGCTGTCTACATCTCAACCTTCCACTTTGGGTAACCAACGAGGGGCGAGAAGCCATCAAAGCTAATTTCTGGCGTCGTTGCCGGGGACTCCACTCTTCAAGATAGGTGAGTTGCACACTATATTTTATCTTTGCTTTTTAGTCTTGTTAGTTTACCTTTCATTTTTTGCTTTAGTGACTCTTATAAAAAAAATAGTTACCTTGCTAGTAGTTGTCATTATGTCTGGTCCTTTTGCCTTTGGTGAAGCAGAAGTGCTCACCTTTAAACAAAGAAGTGGTGAAAGTCTGAAAGATGCCTGGTATAGAATTAATGATTCTAAAAAAAACCACCAAGAAACAATCCACTACTATCCTGCTTAGAAACTTTTATGTTGGAATTACTTCTTGGAATAGGTTTATTCTAGATACTGCTATCAATAGGAATTTCCTAGAAGTCCCAGTTTGGGAAGCTCTTAGTATTATGGAAAATCTTGTTGGAAACCCCCCTGTTGCTACCATTCAAGATGACATTACCCTAGCTCACATTATGAAAAAACTTGATAAGATAGAGCTAGAGATGACAAGCATTAATAAGATAAGTGAGTTGGATCGTAAGATTCAAGGGAATTTGAATAGACTCGATAGCTCCATGCATAAAATTTTCAAAACCTTGGAGACCATCAAATCCCATGACTTGGATCCTTCCAGGATAGATAAGATTGAGGAAATCATTGACACTCTAGGAACTACTTTATCCTCAATCAAAACCAAAAAGGTAGAAACTCCAGCAAAGAAGGAACCTAAGTTCGTTTACGTTCCAAAGGCTCCTCGTTTCAAAAATAATCCATCTATTGCCAAAGGGGTTGAAGCTGTGAAGACTTTGGAAGAGATACCTCTCTTTAATAGAATAAATGAAACTCCAATTGGTCTTCCGCCATTTTCTTTTATCCCTAGAAGTATCTTTATTAGGCCTTTATTTCAAAGTCCTCATAAGAGTGGTTCTACTATTGAAGAGCTTTTTGATGATCTTGATGATGGTTCAATTGATACAACTTGATCTTTTTGCATCATGCCTAGCTTAAAGGCATAAAAGAAAGCGCTTTTGGGAGGCAGCCCACAACGAATTAGGTTTATTTTTCTTTTGTTGTGTCTTGATGTTTGTTACTATAGTATCAACATCATTGTATCTTTACTTTTCAGCTTTGTGCCAAGTTTAGCCTCCGATTGCAAGAAAGTTCAAAAGTTGTGACGTGCTGTCCAGAAAACAGATTCTGTCCTTGGACAAAAAAATTCGAATAAAATCACCAGATCATCTTTTTGATCTGAATTTTTTTGACAGTGTGCTCTATATAATTGGCTTTCGAGCGTCTGTTCTGAGTTTTTTTATTTGAGTTGCAGAAGTGCCCCCAAAAAATTATTTACTACGTGCTGGTCTGTTTTTCACAGATTATGTCCTGTTTTGCCTTTTCTTCGTTTTGCAAACCTTAAGCTGGCTTCTTATTTGCAAAAACTTTTTGGCGATCTTGAGAAACAGTAGCTCTTCAAGAATATCCTTATTTACAGTAGACAAAAATTATTTTATTGTGGGTACTAACCTCGCTAATCAGATTATGATGAGTTATGTATGAAGGGAGTTTTCAAGTGTGCGAGGGAAGTGATTAAAGAAGATTCAGGAGGGTCAAACGCTCAAGCTTGGGGATGCCCCCGTGCACCCCCAAGAAATATTCAAGAAGACTCAAGCATCTAAGCTTGGGGATGCCCCATGCATCCCCTTCTCCATCAATAATTATCAGTTCGTCTTTCGTTCCACTATATTTTTATCGCTTCATGCGTTATGTGCTATGCTTGGAGCGTCTTGCTCTTTATTTCCTTTTTAGTTTTATTTAGCTTTTCTTGCTGTTCATAACAAGTTAGAACCCAGCTTTCTTTGTGTGGGAGAGAAACACGCTCCACTTCACCCTAGAACACAACATAGGATTTTCATGCTTATCTTTGCTGTGTGTGTTCTTTATCTTTTTCGTAGCTGCTGTTATGTTTAGCTCTTAGTTTTCATGCTTATCTTTTTAAGAGCTTTTGTTTAGTTTGTTGCTGGAACTCTCTTGAGTTTTCATGTTTATCTTGTTTAGAGAGTTTTCTTGTTGCACTGAGTTGTGTGTCTTGACTTGAAGTAGGTAATTGAGGTTGCTATTCAATTGTAGTAGTAACTTGCAATAGTTTTGAGGTATTGCCATGAGTAATGTTTGAACTTTTGGTGTCAAGAGCTTTAGGCTATTAGTGATAGATGTCGTATTTTGGGCAATCCGTCTTTATTTTCGAAAAACCTACAAAATTATTTGAGAACTTTAGCTACTAGATGGATCACTAGTCTTTGGAGGGATCGAATATTAGAGTACACTCACGTACCATGAGCCGAGGATGCGCAAGGATAACCAAACCCCCATACACTCCTCCTCGGGGTACTTGTCTCTTTTTGAACCTCCTAATTAGATTGAGAGTTACCGATAATAAGTGCATGAGTTCTTCGGACTAATGTGAGTATTCGAAAGTTGACACTTCCACCTAGCCATATTTTTCTAGCCTCTTCGGTACCGTGCATTGCCCTTTCTCAGCTCGAGAGTTGGCGCATACTTCGCCGGTGCATCCAAATCCTTGGCACGATACGCTCTATCATCATAAGCCTCATTATATCCTTCCTCAAAACAGCCACCATACCTACCTATCAAGGCATTTCAATAGCCTTTCCGGGGTACATTGCCATGCAACATCCACCTTCTCATGACTTGATCTTCATGGCATACATGCTTTTGCTTGATCGATGAGCCGCATGCTAGTTGGGCCTTGCCCTAATCATTTCTACATGACGCGCTAGTATCATTACATATCCTGCTACACTGGCAGAGGCATACATTTGCATACTTCATGATAGTTTCATTTTCTTTATGTTGAGTACTTTTGTAAAGTGTGAAAGATCTTCTATACTTCTTGTAATATATAGAGTGTTGGCCCTAAAGTGAGGAAAAGATCCCAAAGAGGAAAAAAATCAAAAGATCCCAAAGAGGAAAAATGAGAGTTAAATAGAAAGAGCCATTGAGGCCACCAAAAAAATACAAAAAAATAGAAAAAAGAGAAAAAGAAATAAAAAGAGAGAAGGGGGCACACTACTATTCTTTTTGAGAGATCCACACTCGTACTCCATCTTATATCTTGTACTCCATAGAGATTATCATTCATGCATATAGCTATGTGGGGACCTTCACACTATAGAATTGGCTTATATATTCCAATGATGAGCCTCCTCAAATGAGCTCTAGGTCTTCTTGAGCAAGCAAGTTGGATGCACCCCCACTAGTTCAATTGGAGAGCTTACCTTGGCTCATATGTGCATCCGTTGCATGGCAATCCCTACTCCTCACATCATATCTATCATTTGGCTTTCTCTCGCCTATGATTGTCCTCATTGATGTGAGCCTTTCACACATTTTTTGTCTTCCTCCTCCATCATTTTTCTCTCTTTGCCATCCTAAGTGTCAACTTTCTTGTTTACGCTCATCCATTGCATGAGTGCTCAAAATATCGAAAGGGAGTGGATCATTTTGACTTGTACCTGGCTAGTGGTCTGGGGATGAGTCAAGATAAGATTTCAAAGAAGACCAAGTGTGAAACTTTAGTAGATTAAGTTCTCAACAATAAAAACTATGTTTTACTCTCTCGTATATCCCTATCCCCTTTCTTGCACGCAAAAACTATTTGGAGAAATTCGAGTCACGGACAGCGAGAGCTCTTGCACCTTTATGTTCTTATGTTGCTTGTTTCAATGCTAATATAAACACTTGCCTGTTATGACTTGAATTGAATTACATGCCTTGATTGCTTTACTTAAAAGTTCTTATATGGTTGGTAGCATGTCACCACCAAAATTATGCTTGTTATCATTTACCTACTCGAGGACGAGCAGGAATTAAGCTTGGGGATGTTGATACGTCCAAAACGTATCTATAATTTCTTCTTACTCCATGCATCTTTTGTGTGATATTGCTATGATATTGATGCACTTCCATACACTTTTGATCATATTTGGACTAACCTATTAACTCAGTGCACCCCAGTGCCAGTTCCTGTTTTCTGCTGTTTTTGTATTTCAGGTTTTCCCATTACTTAAAGTACCAGAAAAATTCCGGGAAAAATATAGGAAAAATCAGCGTACAGGAAGCTTCGGGAAGATCCAAAGTGGGGCCAGAGGGGAGCCAAGGGTGGCCCAGGCGACCACCTGGCGCGGACAGAACCCTTTTTCGCGATCTCTCCTCTGGCTGCCCCCTTCGCCTATATATCTCTCTCGTCCCGAAACCCTCGAGGACAAAACCCTTTTTCGCGATCTCTCCTCTGTTCCGCCGCCGCAACGCTTCCAAGATCGGGAGCACCAGGAGCCCTCTTCCCGGCACCCTGCCGGAGGGAGGAACCACCTCCGGGAGCTTCTCCGCCACCATGGATGCTTCCCGGATGAACCGTGAGTAGTCCACCTTGGACCATGGGTCCATGATCAGTAGCTATGTGATATTCTCCTCCCCTCTTTCTTCTTCATGGTTTAGACCTCGTGAGCTTCCCTACATGATCAAGGCACATATGTAATCTTTCTGTTGTTGCTATGCTGAGTTTGCAGGGATCTGATGGATTATGAGACTATGTTCAGATTGTGTTTGAGTAATATATTTGATTCTCCTCTTTTATATTTATGTTCTTGAGTAATTCTTGCATGTTATCCGTTGCTGTTTATTGCTTTGGCCAAGTAGTAGGTAGTAACTCCAAGAGGGAGCGTTATGCATGATTGTGGGTTCATGCCCCCAGATGACTAGCTTGAGTGACAGAAACATGAGTCTAGGGGATGTGTTGTTGCCACAAGGGAGAAAACAACGGTGCTTGTACTTGCAGGTGCAAGGATTGTTTACTTTACGCAAAGTTCTTTAATGCAGTTGTCTGTTGCTTTGAGTTTACACTTTGGGTGGGATTCACAACTTAATACCAGCGAGATGTTCCGGATAGATATCTCAAGGTGGATGATTAGTAGGTAGATGCAGATGGATTTCGGTCTACTTGTTTTGGCCTACCGCCCAAGCTTTTGAGCCTCTTCCTTTCTTTGTAGCATAGTTAGCATTGGTTTGCACACATAATCCTGTTAATTGCCCCGCTGTAATTTGTTTACCTTGCATGGTTATTTTATCTTCTTTTGGGAGAGAGACATCACTAGTGAACATCATGGGACCCCGGTCCATATTTCCACAACTGTTTACACCCGCTATTTATTTTCTGCTTTATTTCCTTTTCTGTTGCTATCGCTATCATTATTATCCCGTGTGTTTAATCCTTTGTAAACAACAAGGCCGGAGGGATTGACAACCTCTCTGTACTCGTTGGGAGAAAAGTTATATGTTGTGTGTGCAGGTCCACGTCAACCACCTAATTGCTGGCGCCTTGTCACCTTCCTGTCGTTGTCGGAGTCCTACTGGAGACAAAACTTGGTATCTTCACCGAGGGAAATTTGCTGTTGTCTAAATCTCAACCTTCCACTTTGGGTAACCAACGAGGGTCGAGAATCCATCAACATCAAATGCATACAAGTGCCAAGATACAAATTTATTACATCATGGACATACCACACGGTCCAACATTACATTATCTGAGAGGAAGTCGAATAGACATCATGGTCTGAGTACATATACACACTCCTAAATATCTAGAGAGTATGGAAAGAAATCATAGAGTCCCATCACATCAAAACCAGGTTGCTGGCCAGGACCCAATACTCTACTTGCTGTCGATATCGCCTCCATCATACTCCTCATAGTACCCATGAGACTCCTCATCCCAGTCATACTAGTATCTAGAAGTTGTGTTGTTGTGACAAGGGAGCGTAATGGGGTACTCAATAAGTCTCACTAACCATGGTACTATAACTAACAAGTTTGCAGGTAAGGAAGGGTAAAGTGACGAGGTTGAAGCAAGCACTAAGAATATACCAACTAAGACTACGTCTATTAGAATGAGAGAAGCAAATAATACTAATAGTTCCAATATCTAGGTCTGTTATCCAGTTACCTATGCATACATAACTGCTAACCTAGTCCTCGGGTTCATGACCCAACGGAGAAGAGAAACTCAAGGCACTCACTCGTTGGCAAATTTTAAGTTATGGCATGTTGATGTTATCTATGAATAAGGAGTAATTTCAAGTCGTCCATAATTGTGACACGACTTTTCAAAAAGATTTAACCCTATAGGGGTCTACCAACTTCCCATTATAAGCACCATATGCACACTCCTTTATAACCATGCACCCATTTTATGAGTTAGTATCATAAGTTCTAAACTGTTGGTACCCTCTAACTAACTACAAATAAATTTGTGTGCCCCCCGGTGAATCGATACCCCGAAAAAAGAGTCAACCACACCTCGGAATCAAACTCTACCGTCCAATGAATGTTTGGATATGGCTAGTACGACATCCTCGAAATCCACTCCTCAGCTCGCCAAGTTGGAACAACAAGGAGTTCCACCCCACTGTCCTGGGTTGTTTTAAAAATCCATGACAGTTAGCTCTTATGTAAGGCCCCGACCAAACCCACTAGTTAACCACCGATTCCATGATCGATGCGCCTTTGATCCAGACTGTCCTCACATACCAAAACTAGTCTTTTCTGCACACTTTGTCCTTACTCGTGCGCACTTGGGATCAACTTCTCAGTCGGTTACCCATCCAAAGACTACTCCAAGCGTAACACTCTTAACCTAGTACTTCTTTCCTGATGGGCTCCCAGAAAAGAAGGTGCACCTTATTGATATGAGTAGTATATCATCCCTATTGAGATCCTAGGCTGTTACATAGACCACCCCTCAAAGGAACCGCGTCCCAATCGGCCCACTAGGAATTTTCTCCTTTGACACACGTCTGCATGCGCCAGTTCAGGCATCCCACATGTACCCCATGTAAGCCTCACTGACCCGCACATGCACCGTGTAGCCACCAGGGTTGGTTCTGATAAAAATTGTAACGCCCTGACCAAACCCACCAGTTAACCACCGATTCCATGGTCGATGCGCCTAGGATTCATATTGTCCTCACATACCAACACTAGTCTTTTCTGCACATTTTGTCCTCACTCGTGCATACCTGAGATCAACTTCCCAGTCGGTCACCTATCCCAAGACTAATCCAAGCCTAGCACATTTAACCTAGTAGTTATTTTCTGATGGGCTCCCATAAAAGAAGGTGCACCTTGTTGATATGAGTAGTATATCATTCCTATTGAGATCCTGGGCTGTTACATCCTCAAACCCAATTTTATTTTTCAAGTGGTAAAACCAGCTCGGGCCACCACTAAATATGTTTCAAGTTAGTTAGGTAAGTCGAGGGGCCCCCATAAAAACGCACACATGGTAGGTACACTCATCAAGAAACACAATACCTAGAACTCGACTCCTAGGTTGACTCAAATGGAACAAAACACCATGGCACTAGGATCATCTTCCATCGTTCATCTATAATCTATATCACACCATGAAGCATATCTATCATCATCATACCATGATATCCCATAATATCCAAGGTAGAAAGGTATATAATATCGTATAACCTCTATGCATACTAATCAATGACTGAGTAGGCATAAAACATAGTCCATCATAGTTTGCTAGGATGTGGAGGGAAATGGTTGTATCAGGTTTTTCATAGATCAACATGTGGTAGGATCGATCCTATATCAGAAGCAACATAATCTATCAAGCAATAAAGTTAGTGATAGGATCATGGTAATGGTAATCCTTTCCTGTACAACCCCCAACCTAGTGAGTGGTTGGATCCTCGCAAGACTCCTCGTACTCATCGACATGATCTGAATATAATGGGAAGAAGCAATCTAGGAAAGAAAGGACAAGGGTAGGCCAAACAGACATTCATGATTGATGCATAACCAAATGCACGCATGTCAAGTTTAATAGCATTTCAAAGTTATCAATACATGTGGGAATGTTCAAATGAAGATCGGAAACAAAGTGCAATGAATCTGATGATCTTCATGTGCATTAAGTGGGATTTTATGCTCCTCTTCTTGTGGGATGGAAGGCAGACACCACATCGTACCTTCTCGACAAAGACGGAGTCGAGGATGGCGATGAGGTTACAGTGACCAAGATCACTATCGATCGGCCATGGAAAGGATTAGGCGAAGGAGCTCGCCTGGTGGCGAGTTAGAGGGAGGAGAGGGGAAGATGGAGCAATTAGGGATGGCGGAGGGCATATGATCGATTTTGTAGGATGGATGTGACTTTCCAGTAGAGGACATGAAGGGGCACAGTCACAACATCATCTTCCTCCTCTTTAGAGAAGATAACATCACGGACGAAGAAAGGCAGGCCCAGCTGGGCTAGCCACTGGTTTGAATGGGTTTCCCTATTTAAATAAAAGAAAAGCCAAATGAAGAAATAGATAGAAGTGGAAATAAATTGAGATATAATATGTGGAGAATATAGAATCGAACACAATTGTTTCCAACAATTTTGGAAGGAAAAAATAAAATCTATTTACTTTAAATTCAAATGGGGTTGAACTAAAGTTATTTGAATGCTTGTCCTAAAATTCATGCAAAATTTTGGGGAGCTAGGTGATACAACCCTATATAACGCAATACAACTTACCTAGCAAGCTACACAAGACAACACACAACAATAGGAAATACACTAATAAGCTAGGGTAAAGAGACAACCGAAAGTGGTGGGTGGTTTGGTGAAAATCTGCTCCAACTCCCATCCGGAGAGGTAATAATATGGAGGCATCACTAGTAGAGAAATGCTCATCCCCAACTTTAATTGTTGGCGCGCCAATTATAACCCACGCCACTGCTATTTTGTTGAAATAGTGGCGACGTTGGTATTTTTTGGATGCCAACTATATCAGGTTAATGCTAGCATACTATTTAAAATTCACATCACTAGTATGTGGGGTCCAACAATTTGGCCCGACGCAAGTTACTTCTGGCGTATGATTGTTTTGCGACGCTATTAATTCTAAACATATTGCTGGCGTGCGAATGACTAGCACAACATTACTAACTAGATCAAAATTTGAAAGGTTAGGGCCTCCTTTGGTTCATAGGATAGGATTATCATAGGGTTATGAAACTTTTAGGAAATGAGATGACATGTATCTCAAATCCTATGAGTAGGAATAGAAAAAGAGATGCCATTTCTTTCACATCATATGAATTGTTTCATTGAGCCTAGGCTAATGTTTATTTTCCCTTTAAATGTGAAGGAAAGTACCAATGCTATGTAGGAATATGAATCCATTTCTATGAACAAAAGGGCTCTAAAAGAAAAATTCCTATAAAAATTCTATACTTTAGAATTCTTATGACATTCCTCCAAACCAAAGGAGGACTAGACCTAGAACTCGGGGCGTGATGTTTGACATCGATACCATAGATATATTTATATGGATACACCACCAAATAAATAATACATATCAAGTCTCGCAAGTCCACATAGAAAGTCATCCATCCATCCATCCTCCATCCATCCATCCATCCATCTGGTAGCTAGCGACAACGGCCCCGCTCTCTTCGATGGCGATGGTGTTCTGCTCTTCTCCGCTCGCCAAACTCTGCTCACCTTTTGCGGCTTGTCGCTTGGTGACGACATTTTTTTTCTGTCGTTTCCTGATTTTCTTAATGCTGGCATGTGAGAAACATTGCATCGTCACTAGCACTTTGGTTTATCTATGGTGTATAGAAAACTAGGACG
The DNA here is from genome assembly GCA_950022295.1 of Bromus sterilis. NCBI lineage: Eukaryota > Viridiplantae > Streptophyta > Magnoliopsida > Poales > Poaceae > Bromus > Bromus sterilis. The sequence continues at coordinate 334,307,811 of OX465596.1, read as the reverse complement.
CCATTACTATTTGTATTACTGATGATGTTGATGGATGTCACGTCATTATTTTTTTTGTCACTGGCACAATATTACTGTCGTTGGGTGTCCACGTGAGAAAAGCTATTTTTGGCACGTCATAGATGAGATTTTCTGTACTAGTGCAGACTTCGTCACGCTAGTTGGGGACGAATTCCAAATTCTCAAAGAAAAGAACCTACCCTAGAACGTAGGTGTTGAAGGGGTTGATCTGCCACGTGGAATTGGTGACGAAGATCATTGCGCCAAAAACAAAGATGCGCCAAAAACAAAGATCTGTACGAGATCGAAGGCGACGAAATGAGTGTTAGATCCCATTTGGATCTCAGTTTTGACCAGCATGACCTGTGTGTACCGCATTGTCGGTGTAAAATCCGATAGACTCCTAGGTAGGGGAAGCAGGAGGTCTAATTACCTAGGTTTGATCCTTCTCCATTCGTGTCCGCATTGAAGGTGCACCTGCTGCCACACCTCCCGCCTTCCCTCCCCCTCCCCCCAAGGATGATGAGCCCAGCAAGGACAAAGATGATGGGGAGGATGGGGAAGATAGAAAGACGGAGGACTCTGGCCTGCCCTTCGACCAGCAAGAGTGGGATGCCCTCGGGCCTCGCATCCAGCGATTGTACTCGAATCGACACCCCCGCCATGGTTGTCCCCCTGCTCCGACCCCTCCTGACGCTGCTGCTACCCCGAGAAGTACTGTTGTTGCTCCGAAATCTCCTGTCCCTCCCAGTCCTTTGACCTCCGCTGGGGCATCCAATCTTCAACCTCCCCCTGCTTTGCCCTCTCTTTCTGGAATCGAGGACTCCCAGGTTGAGGGGGCGGGGCTAGCGGTCGATCCTGAGCTTCCTATTGCGGTTCCCGCCAAACGTCGCAACACTGTCAAGAAGACCACGCCTCGCCTTAAGAAAGCCAGGGAGGAGGCTACTCGTGCACCCTAGCCCGTGATGATGTTGCAGGTGTGCGATCTCGGCCCTTGTCTCCTGTTCGTATTGTTCTTTCTGAGTTGAGTGAAGATCATTGCTTGGGCGTCATCAGTGATGTTGGTTTGGTTATTGACATTTCCCATAATTCCCCTTCACCTTTTTTATCTGTCGTGCGAGCTAATGAAATTGCTCAGGCTAATTTGGCCAAAGCCAAGGCGATGGCCGAAGCGGCTGCTTCTACACTTGTTGGTGGGGTGTGGGACGGTCCTCCGCCTGCTACCTCTGTTCTGAAAGCTAGAAAACCGAGACGCATGGTGGCGCCAACTCGGTCGAGTCTCCGTAAAAAAAACCTCTCTTCTAGATGAAGTTTCTATTTTGGAATGTTCGTGGTCTCGCCGCTAGTGGGCGACGGGACCAACTCCGCTCTATCCTCCTTTCTTCTAGAGTGGATTTCTTATGTCTCCGGGAAACTAAAAAAGAAACGTTTAATCCCTCCCAGCTTTCTCGCCTGGTACCTCGTGGTCAGTACCATTGGCATTTTCTCGCTTTTGTGGGTGCCGCGGGAGGTATCTTGATGGGAACCAATTCTGATCGCTTTGATTTAATTGATGTGGATGTCGACCGATTCTTTGCTAGTATGAGAGTTAGGAAAATTTCCAACAATAATTCTTGGGAGTTGATTGCTGTTTACGGTCCCACGAACCTTAGCTTGACCCGAGAATTCTTGGAAGAACTGTATGCAAAAACACTTTCTTGCTCCGTTCCTCACATTCTGGGAGGAGATTTTAACTTGATTCGGTTCCCGTATGAAAAGAGTTCTTCTAACTTTTCTTGGGCTCGGGCCAACGCTTTCAATGAGTTTATTTCTGATGCTGCTCTCCGTGAGATTGGTAGATCGGGGGCGCGTTACACGTGGTCTAATAAGAAGGTGGCTCCGGTGCGGTCGGTGTTGGATCGTGTTTTGGTTTCTGCGGACTGGACGCTCTGTTCCCTCGTTCTTCCCTTATCGCTGATCCAATTGTGGGTTCTGACCATACTCCTCTGCTGTTGGACACTCGTGAGGAAGAGAATCGGCAACCTAGCTATTTTCACTTTGTGACTGCGTGGCTTGAAATTCCAGATTTTATCCCTTCTATATCTAGTCGGATCATTACGATTTGCCTGTCACCGCATCATTCTTATGGCCCTCTTGATGATTGGAATTCTTATCTCAGTCTCTTCATCGGTTTCTTAAAGGGTGGAGTGCCAATTTTGCGGCGGAATCAAAAGCAATCCATTCTGATCTTTCCCATTAGCTCAAAGCTTTGGATGATATGGAGGATTCAATTGGTCTTTCTGATGCTCAATGGGAATTACGTCACTCCCTGGATCATTCGCTTATGAGTTTCCATAAGAGGGAAGAAATTTATTGGTTTGAGCGGAGCCGTTCGTCTTGGCTTCTTCGAGCTGATCGTCCCACTAAATATTTCATCGTCATCGCCAATGGGAGGCGATGGCAATGTGAAATTTCTCGGCTTTTTATTGATGATGCCTTGTGTTCGGACCCGGTGACCATCTTATCTCATATTGTGGGGTTCTTTAAGAAGTTGTACTCCAAGAGGCCTGACTCCCCCATCTGTCTCTCCCCTACTCTCTGGCCCCAACACTCTAAGATTACGACAGCCAAAAATGCAGGTCTTATGCTTCCGTTATCTACGGAGGAGATCAAAACTGCGTTGTTCTCTTCTAAATCTGATTCCTCCCCTGGCCCTGATGGTTTTTCTAACGTCTTTCTCCCGAAATTCTGGGTGGTTCTACAACCCTTGATCACGGCGATCCTCACCGGGTTCTGTCTGGGTACTGTTGACATTTCTCACCTGAATTACGTCGTCCTCTATCTTCTCCCCAAGGTTAAAGGTGCAGACTCAATCAAACTCTTCCGTCCCATCGATCTCATCAACAATCTGGCCAAATTTCCCTCAAAGGCCTTCTCTGCTCGTCTTGATCTGGTGGCTCACAAACACATATCTAGGACGCAATCGGCTTTCATCAAAGGACGTTTCATCCTTGATGGAATTGTGAGCCTTCATGAACTCGTCCATGATCTGAGTAAAAGGGATTCCAAATCCATCATTCTAAAGATGGATTTTGAGAAAGCCTATGATTCGGTTAGTTGGTAGTTCTTGCGTTCGGTACTGATTTCTAGGGGTTTCGATGGTGGTTATGTCCATCGGATGTCATAGCTTGTGGAAGGGGGTCATACTGCGGTCAAAGTTAATGGAGGTACCATTGCTTTCTTTAAGAATGAACAGGGCCTGAGACAGGGCGAACCGATTTCCCCCTTGTTGTTTAACTTTGTTGCGGATGCCTTTGCATGCATGCTTGACCGCGCGGCGGCTCATCACCACATCTCGCCGGTGGCTTCTAGAATTATCCCGAGTGGCATTTCTCACCTTCAATACGCGGACGATACTATTATTCTGGTTGAAGCAAGCGACCCGTGTCTTGCTAATCTCAAACTTTTGTTGCTGTGTTTCGAGAGTATCTCCGGTCTAAAAATCAACTTTCTTAAAATGGAGCTCTTCTCCTTTGGCTGTGATGATGTGGAAACTTCTAGGATGGCAGATTTGATGAATTCTTCAGTGGGATCCTTACCTCTATCTTATCTTGGCATACCTATGGCGGGAAAACGCCTCTCCGCGGCAACCTTTAACCCGGTCGTGGCTAAGATGGGAAATAAAATCATGCCGTGGAAAGGTCGTTTCCATACCCAGGACGGCAAGGTGTGCCTGATTAATTCGTGCCTGTCCTCTCTCCCTATCTACAACATGGGATTCTACCTCCTTCCCAAGTCTTGTCATGAGGGTTTTGACAAGCACAGGAGCAAATTCTTCTAGAATTCGTCGGAGAATAAAAAAAGATACCGCATGGTGAGGTGGGATATCATCTATCGCCCAAAGGCTAAGGGGGGCCTGGGCATTACCAACACGTCCATTATGAACACCTGCCTCATTACTAAATGGTGGTGGAAGATTATGAAAGCTGACCCGGAGGACGTTTGGTTTCAAATTCTAAAGGAAAAATATTTCCCAAACTCATCACCCCTATTGGCGGATAGTGGGGAGCCTCTCAGTTCTGGCTTGATCTTCAGAAGGTCAAAGACACGTTTAGGTCTTGTGGTAAGTTCTCGGTTGGTAATGGTGCTTCCATTAGGTTTTAGCTTGACTGGTGGATTGGGGAGGGTCATTTATCAGTGATGTTCCCCAATCTTTTTTAGTATTGCTCGGCTCCACAGATTTCCATCTCGTATTTGGCGCGGGCTGGTTGGGATTTTCACTTCCGTCGTTCTTTGTCTCCCGTGGAGTTGGAACAATGGCACCAACTTGTTGTCATGTTTCCTTTGCTTTCGGAGGCCAGGGACGATGTTACTTGGACTCTCTCGGCGTCTGGCCGGTTTTCAATTAAATCTTTGTATAATCATGTGTGCGCCCCCGCAGCAAGGTCCCCTCTCTCGCATATGTGGCGGGCTCGGGTGCCACCAAGGATTAAAACTTTCCTTTGGCAAGCGGCTCGGGGAAAGCTGCCTGCTTCGGATCAAATTATTAAGAGAAATGGGGTTGCTAATTCGGACTGCGCTTTGTGTGGTGTCAGGGAAGACACGAACCACATTCTGTTTTCCTACTCTTTAGCGAAGCTGATCTGGGCTTGCGTTCGTGAGTGTTTCCAGGTCTCGTGGAACCCGTCTTCCTTCTCGGACTTCCTTTCACTCTCAAAAACGATTACGGGATCTAGGAAACGGTTGTTGTGGATTTGCTGGGGTGCTGCCGCTTGGGTCTTGTGGACCACTCGGAATAAGTTTACAATAGAACACAAATTCCCTGAAAAAACCGGCGCATTGTCTGTTTACTATCGTGTCGCTCTTGTTGCAGTGGAAATTAGCGATTAAGGAGGAGGACCACGAAGGCCTGGAGGCGGTCATTCACCTCATTCGTTCTTCCGCTAGGCGTCTTTCCGCACCTCAGCCATGATCCTCTTTTGTTGGGAGTTTCTGACATTATCTGTCACTAGGCTCTGTAGGTAGGGGCATGCGTGCTTAGTATCGACCATCCGTCTTTGGTCTGTAATGCAACTGCTTTCTCTCTGGTGAACTTTCTTTTGGTGTGGTATTGTACTGTACGAATCGTTGTCTTCATGGCTTTATTTATAAAGTCGGACCGCGGCCTTTAGTTAAAAAAAGTTTCAATCCTTCTATCTAGAGCTAAAACCGTACTCGTGTTCATGCCATCAAACACTAGTAGAGAAACCCCCCTTTAGTACCGTTTCCAGAGGGCCTTTAGTACCGATTTTTGAACCGGTACTAAAGATCCGGTACTAAACCCCCCCCCCTTTCGTACCGGTTCCTTACGAACCGGTACTAAAGGCTATTTCGTTAAAAAAAAAAATTCATTTTTTTCTAATTATTTTTCACTCCCTCTTTTTTTTAGAATATCTAGTATTTCCATTAGTGTCTAACTACACTTAATCTCTAGTCAAATTACTTACCTGTGGTCAAACTACCCGATCGGTCACCCATCTTTACACTACTCCAACACTAGCACGCTTAACTTCCGAGTTCCTTTCCCTCCAACTTCCAAGTGCTTCGCGCGCATGTTGTTGATACTAGTATCATATCAATCCTATTAACATGTTGGTCGATGTCACATTTCTTTATTGTTTAAATTCCAGATAATTCTTTTAATGAAAAAATTAATGATGTAATAATAATGTTGAATAAATAAATAAAATTAACTTTTTAAATTTGTATTATTTTTATTTATTTTTTAATATATTTTTATATTTTTTTGCCAAACCTAAAACCTGAAAATTTGAAAATCTTATAATTTTCTAAAAGTAATAGTAATCTTTATGCAGATGCAATTATTAATTTTAATTTTGAAAAAAAATAAAAATATATAAAATTCTAAATTTTCTAAATATATAAGGTTTTCTGGCTGACGCCAACCCTTTAGTACCGGTTCGTAACACGAACCGGTACGAAAGGAAAACCTTTAGTACCGGTTCGTGTCACGAACCGGTACTAAAGATTTTTTGGCTGACGCCAACCCTTTAGTACCGGTTCGTAACACGAACCGGTACGAAAGCTCCTCGCCCGCCTGGACGCCCAAACCGGTACGAAAGACCCCTTTAGTACAGGTTCGTAAGGGAACCGGTACTAAAGGCTTAGACGGTTACCCCATTTTCTACTAGTGAAATCGGTATGTGGGCCCTATAGAAGGAAGGAACCACCATCTTAGCATACAAGGAAAGAAGATCGGATATCCAAGAGGATTCACCATATCACCTTAGATGACAAGAATTCATTTAGCCCTAGGCCCTGGCAATGGCATCTATAATACCTAAATAGTTCATCACCACTAACTTATTTATCTTGACATGCAAGCTATCCACATCATCAAGTAGGTCCATCTTTTTTCATTAACTCTTTATGCACATGCTTTCATTAAATCCATATGTGCATGCAACCTATCACAAAAAAGTATTAAAAAATTTATTCACTAAACATCACAATTTTTTTATTCACTCGTTTTTAGATTTTTCATCAAATTCTCTCAGACCATTACTCTAAACAATATTTAAAAAATAGATTTAATAGTTAAATTATACTAAATTTCATAAAATTTCACATAATTCAAAATATTAAATTATTTGTTAATAATTTTCGCAGCAACGCGCGGGGTATCATCTAGTTCTTTATAAGTCAGGGCACCCTTAGAACCTTAATATCATCCTTCGGTATACCTATGATCCTCGAGATTAACCATATACTTTGTACACCACATCGATTTAATAAAACATGGACGATGCAGCGACCTAGGTGGCCTTGCGCCCGCCTGGTGGACTGACTTTCGATGGCTTGAGGCACCCATGGTCCGTAGCCCGTTAAGTTCGTACATTGAAAGATAATTTTACGTCTGAGGCATGCGTTCGAATTTCTATGATGAAGCAAGCAGTGCGGATGCCCTTTCACAACATAATTACCTCTAGTTTCCCTCAAAAAAGGAGAAGAAAGACATCTACTTAGTAGGAGCAGCAATGCTGAAACATCTCACTATCTCAGCCCATACGGTACAGCTAACCTAGAGAAAAATGCAAATGGGCTAGAGCACAAGTATCCAGGACCAGGACCAGCAGCAGGGCACACGGCCGTTGATTATATGGTGCAGAGGATAAGGCGTGTAGACATGTGGTAGTTTATCCCGACCTTATCAGGACGTTGGTGATGCACGGGAGCAAATCGCCGCAGCGGAACGGCAGCCACTCCTTCCACATCTTGTTGAGGGAAGGCCAAGGGTTATATAAGCCGTTGCTGACCCAACGCACAAATCCTCAAGCCAGTGTGCCTCCTTCTAGCAAGCTATATACCTACATAGTACAGCGATGGCCCCCACCGTGATGGCCTCGTCGGCCACCTCCGTCGCTCCTTTCCAGGGGCTCAAGTCCACCGCCGGCCTGCCCGTCAGCCGCCGCTCCAACGGCGCTAGCTTCGGCAGCGTCAGCAACGGTGGAAGGATCAGGTGCATGCAGGTAAACCACATCTTTCCAGATGTTTTTAGGTCCTACCGTTACTCCTTAAGTAGAACTTTATTAGAAGTTGTATCAGTGAAGTTGAAGATCAATAACAATCAAATGTATCCGTACACAATTTAGCAAGTTACTCCATGAGTATAGAATTAGAAGTATGGTTAATGTATGCATGACAATATGTTTTGCAGGTGTGGCCCATCGAGGGTATCAAGAAGTTCGAGACCCTGTCTTACTTGCCACCGCTCACCACGGAGGCCCTTCTTAAGCAGATCGACTACCTGATCCGCTCCAAGTGGGTGCCTTGCCTCGAGTTCAGCAAGGTCGGCTTCGTGTTCCGTGAGCACAACGCATCTCCCGGGTACTACGACGGCCGTTACTGGACAATGTGGAAGTTGCCTATGTTCGGGTGCACCGATGCCTCACAGGTGATCAAGGAGCTAGAGGAGGTCAAGAAGGAGTACCCTGACGCCTATGTCCGCATCATCGGCTTCGACAACATGCGTCAGGTGCAGTGTGTCAGCTTCATCGCCTTCAAGCCACCGGGTTGCGAGGAGTCCGGCAAGGCCTAAACAGCTCACTGACGATGGGCCACATATAAAGTGCCATTGCAGTTTTGTCAACTCTGACATTGCTTTGGGTTTTCCTTTTGCATTTATTTTCCTTCGTTCCTAAGAATATGTGTATGTACGCGTTCATGTACCAACATGGCTCGAGAACCATGCTTGTATGAGGATGCTATCAGTGGTAACAAAAGACACATATAAATAATATTATATAGTCGACTATATATGTATTAATGGAACCAATGGGGAATATCTTTGCCACCGTACTTACACATTTTAGAAGTGAATGGTTGACATTTCGATAGTGAATGGATATGGACTTTGTCCTAATATATATATATATGTGTCCCTAAAATGTAGAGATGGAAAAAATGACCCTGCAAAACATTCGCCAATAGTATGATGTTAGTTGTCTCCATATGTGAAACAAAGACTAAATTTGAGGTCGAAGAATAGTCATAAAGAAAATAAGAAAGCTGTGTTATATTTCACACAATGATATGGCTATTGACATGTGCTCTAATGAGTTTTAGGGTATGAAGTGGGTGAAATAAGATAAAAAAAAGGATCTAACATAGGAAAACAAGTTATCCCCTTTGCTCGCTGAAGATCGACTATAATACAAGCATTGAAAGAGTAGTACCTATATTTTGGTTGTGTTTGATAGGGCTTTGACTGTGGTATTCTTTTCTTGTAAGCCAAAATCCCAAAAACCAAACACTAAACACTAAATATGCTTGAGTTTATTCCTGAAGTTGATTGTTATTTAGCCACCAATTCCATGGGTCCAACATTGTAAAGACCAGGATGTGTTCCATAGAATTTAGAATGAAATTTCAATGATCCTCGAAGGCCGGAATCATTTCTTCTATACAGTGAACCTTCCTATACCATGTTGACAACATGCAAAGTTGTGGATGGGACAAGAACATGATTCGGGAGAAAGGGGAATGTATTTGTTCACTTTAGTGAAATGACATGTGGGGCACTGAGCTAGAAAGATTTCCACTAATTTCCTCATATTGTGCTTAATAAAAGACTTACTTGAGACTATCATATGTGGCTATGACCCCAAAATGTCCTCCCACAACAGAGCAGTGGAAAGTAAGAAGTTTTTGCCTGGATGCATTGGAGGATCCCAAAAATAATTATATACTTAAATTTTATAATACCCTCTTGAAGAGAGAAGTGTATAATTGTTTCAACATGGGAAGCATCTTTCTACAGAATTTAATTGTGGTTAGCATCGACAAAAAAATCTTTATTTAACACCAAACTTTGGTGATATCCTTGTTGTTGTTTCTCTCTATTTCAGATCTAAGGTGACGATAAAGGTGCATCCTCTATGTCCTACACAAGTCTTTTTAGTCTTTGAACTGCTTCAACATTAGCATAGACTACTCAACTTCGTGAATTTATTATTCTATGTATGCTCGTTCACACTCCCTTGATACTCATCTAGCTTCTTCCCCATGCCAGACTGCTTTCTCCCCAATAGTTACTTTGTAAGGCTCGATATGCGGTACTGTTCAAGATCTAGATGTTTCCATCCAGATCCGGGGACGAACACATATCGGCCCCACCGCGACATATGACAATGCCATATGCCTCGGATTTCCAACTTGATATCACTGCATTACAACTACAAGGATGCAACATCTCATACAATCAGCATACAATTTCCTTAATACAATACATTAGCGGAAGATACATGTCTGAGTACAGACTACATTCAAATGCCTAGTGGCAAAGGTAAAAACACACCATCCCCGTAACCACACGGGTCCAGGCTCTCCGCCGGGATCCGCCTAACTAGTCGTCATCGAGTCTTCGCGAAGGCGTCCAGAAGAAGGGTCATCAAGCTCCTTTGTAGTCCAATGTCGTTTGCATAACGTGCGTAAAAGAGAAAAGAAGAGGTGACCTATATCAAAGTCTTGTAACTAACTTCTCACGGGTAAGATGGGGGTAGTGGTGAGGTTGCAGACGCACTAGCAATATATGAGTGGCTAACGGTCTATTTTAGAGTAAGATGAGAACCAAGCATTCGATGAGGAATCGCCTCCAACAAGTCTTGCTATCAACTACTTACGCAAGCATAACACCTATCCTATCCTTGTCCTCCCCTTCGCATCCCGATGAAGAAGAAGCAATCAAGGCACACACACATTGATCAAATTATTAAGATTATCTCAATTGTTGTTGTCTATGAACAAGGAGTAGGTCTCAAGTCGTCCATAACCGTGGACACGGCTTCTCGAAAAGATTTAACCCTGCAGGGGTGTACCAACTTACCATTACAAGGCTCCGCACACACGCCCATCTCTCTCAGTTGCTACCGATCACAGGCAAGCATTTTATGATTTAGATCCGAGAGATCCGAAACGACAGGTCCCTCTAACTAACAACGAACAAATCCGGGTGGCCCCCGGGGAGTCGACACCCAATCCAAATGCCGACCACGCTCTCGGATCGGACTCTTCCGTATGGCCAAGGTCGGGGTTAGCCTCACCTGAACTCAGGGCCTTCCATAGCTCACCAGTGTGGACCAACAAAGCAACTCTGTCTCTGCTGGCCCGAGTTGTTTTAAATCCAATGGCTGTAGACCAGTTATGCACACGGTTTCAAATGGTAAATCAGCTTGAGCCACCTCTAGAAATGTTTGAAGCTAGGTAGGTAAGAAAAGGGGACCCCATAGCATCCCACACGCGGTTAGGCACGCTCGTCAAGAGACACAATACCCGGAACTCGGGTCCTAGGTGACTCGAATGGAACAAAGCGTCGGGGCGGGATAGCCTAGACCTTCCATCCTTCGTCGAATATAGTCAACACTATAATAATCATATCATCCACAATAATATAATAATGTGATAGCCCAAACCAAGGAGTAACAGGATAACAGTTGATAACATCCTAGCATGCATACTAAGAAGTGGCTGACCAGCGAGCAATAGTAACATATCCGAACAAGGTTTGCTGGGATGTGGAGGACATGGCTGTTTAAGTTTATTTGAGAGGCATGAATATGAAGTGGTCGGATCAAGCAATCATTCTATCCTACACCTAGGAGCGAGTGTGATGAAAGTTATAAGCATGATATATGCTCCCCCTTACCTTATGAGAAGACGAAACCGAAGGTGTAGTCGATCGCAACTCGCAACGTCTCCGAGAATACCCGCGGGAGCACACAAAAAGGAAACACTGGAAAAGGCAATCGACGAGCAAGCATCTATTACTACAAAGCAATCACGAGCAATCATCAACAAGAAGGCAACACGAGACAACGCACGGCATCGCATCTATCATCGAGAGTGGTTACTAACAGGTTAAGTGGAGTACTCGTCACACACGGCGATACTGCACATTTATAAAGGTTCAAGTTGTTTAGCTACACAACATGAGCAAAGGTTGTTAACATGGAATATCACCCAAGCATGGCATAGCACACAAACATGACAAGAGGTGAAGCATAAGATTGAAGTAGACATGATGCTTAATAGTATGCAACAAGAATTAATAGCATAGGCCTCATGGATGTGACACAATCATCAATCAAACTTGCAATAAAATAATAACAGCAACACTTAACAGGAAGTAACAGCAGTTAACAGTCTGATGCCCACTTCAACACCGATTTGCACCATCAAGATGGTCTCAAATCAAAATGCTCATAAAAGATGAACTGAAGTACACATAAAACTAAACAATTTTCCTTTTGGGCACAACGTCATCCGAGCTACGGTTTACTCGCAACTACGGCGCAAAACTGAAACAACAGCACAATTAACTCCAGACTTAGAAAAAAAACACAACAGGAATAAAGAAAAAAATAGAAGGCCTCACCCTTGGGCTTCGGCCCAAGTCGGCCTGGGAGGCGGCTGGGCTGGCGGCTTGGACATGTGGGCCGTATGGGCGTGCTACCCCACACGTGCAACGGTTGGTGGCTGGCTCGGGACCGATCTGGTCGGACGCAGGCGGTGGCGGCGCGCACGACGCCGGTGAGCGGCGCGGCGAGGGGGTCCGGCGAGGGTCCAGGGCGAGGCGGCGCAGCAGATCCGGCGGCCGGCAGCTCAAGGGGCGGCGCAGCGAGGTTGGCGGCGGCCGTGGCGAGCTCCTGGCCGAGCTCGGCCATGGCCATGGCGGGCGGCTCCGGCGGCTGCTGCACGGGGGAAGGAGAGGGTTAGGGAGAGGGAGAGGAGGAGGAGAAGGAGGGAGAGGAGGGGGTTGTCGGCGGCGGGCGGCGGCCTTGCCGAAGGCGCGCGGCGGCGGCGGCGGCGGTGAGCCCACAGGCTCGAGGAGAGAGGAGAGGTAGGTGGGAGGCTGGGTCGCATCTGGGCCGTTGGATCGGCCGATCCGACGGTCCAGATCGCAGGGAGTTAGGGTTTTGGGGGAAAATATGCTAAATTGCGAAAATTGGGGCTATTGTGAGGGGGTTGGCTGCAATTTTGGCTTAGGGGAAACCCTAGAAAGGGGTGGGAGAGTGGTGGTATTTATATAGCCCCGGTGGCTGGCAGTTTGCAAAAAAATCCCTGGTTTCTCTCTCGCGCGTGCGGTGTTTATGTTTCTGACCGCCGAGGGTCCACAAGACCTCCGATTCGGGTAAAACTTCGAACTACGCGATCAGCGCGTCGAGCCGGCGGCGTTCACCTCGCGCTGGAACTGTTCCGAGAACACTTTCCGGCGCGCTATAAAAATATCTCGTTTACTTATTAAACGGGGTTTTTCGTTCCGTTGGCTGCGGTTGGTCTCGTGCGATTTTCGCGACGGTGATCGGGTGAAACCCGGTGTCGCAAAGGTCGAGTGTCAGGGTGGAAAGGGTCGGTCTCCGTCCGGTACGAGATAAGGGGGGGGGGGATAATCGCCGATCGATAAATCGGGGATGCAAACACCGCAAACAAACCAGACAATCAAACAATTCACACCGAAAACAAATTTTTTAATTTTTGTGAAATCTGGACTGTTACATACTTGACCTTCATCCTCTTGATCACGCCATGCGGTTTTACTAAACATATTGTAGAAGCTCTTAGTAATGATAATGAAGAAAGGCTTGAACTTGAGGTTTCCATTCCTAGAAAATTAGATGATGGATGGGAACGCTTCAATGCTTTATGTGATTTGGATGCAAGTGTATCTACTATGCCTAACATTTTATATGGTGGTCTTGATTGTGATGTTATGTCTGAATGTTCAGTAAATTTGCATCTTACGGATTCCACTATTAAAAAGACTATGGTTAAAGTAAATGTATGCTTATTCCAACAAATAATAATTATGTTTGCGTAGACTTTATCATCTTGGATATTGAATTCAATCCTACATATCCTATTATACTTGGAAGACCCTTTTTGAGAACAATAGGTTCTATCATTGAAATGAAAGATAGCAATATAAGGTTTCAATTTTCGTTGAAGAAAGGTGTGTAACACTTTCCGTGAAGAAAACTAAGCTTCCTTCTGAATCAATTATGAGAGCTACATATCATTTATCATTGAAAGATGATAAAACTTGATACTTGCATTATACCTAGCTAATTATAGTATTAAAATTCTTTTTGAGAGACAATCCAATATGTAATTTTAACTGCTCAATGATGCATGGAAAAGAGAGAGCACAAGAAGAATAAGAAGAAGAGGAGGGCAAGAGTGAGATGAGAAGCTTACATGTGGGCCTATTATCAAACAATGACAAATTTATCAATTTTATAGACCATTCCCCCAATCCAACAAGAAAACCAACGACTTGGCATGGTATTTATGGTGGTTGAATCGACCCTGTTAAAAATAGTTTGGACCAAATGAAAAAAATACCACCTAAAAAATATGGAACTAGGAGTATATTTATTTGAATTTTCGACAATATGAACCACCGGCGCAATTGTATGAAAAAAATGAACATTTCCAAGTACACATGAAAAAATTAATTGACGGCAAGTTCGACAAGCACCATAGGGAGCCTGCCACCACAACCGATGAAGGTAAGGACATGGCATCACAGTCAGTGCCGGAACCCTATGCATTATAGTTTTCAGGTTTCCACGCAAACATAAAACACGTAATACGGAACTTTTATGGATGTTCGCGAAGTTTTCTTACCGTATTACGTACCTATTCTTATTCTGCTTCTACTGGCGTCTGAATCCAGGCTGCAACATGTTCTTCGTGAGTAGTTGTGTGTATTGTATCCACATCAACATTGACAGGATCTCCTGCGAGGTAATGCTTCAATCTTTTCCCATTCACAACTTGAGGTTTGGTGCCTTCAAAATTGTTAATCTTGATTGCACCAGAACGGTAGATTTTTTTCAATGTGAAAAAGTCCTTCCCATCTGGAAAGTAATTTACCTAGAGAAAACCTGAAACGGGATCTAAACAAGAAAAATTTATCACCAACGTCAAATTCACGTTTCAGAATTCTCCTGTCATGCCACTTCCTTACCTTTTCCTTAAACTTTTCTGCGCTCTCGTAAGCTTCACTTCTCCACTCATCTAGAGAAGTCAAGTTCATGAGACGCTTTTCACCAGAAATTTTTGGGTCAGCATTAAACTCTCTAACATCCCAGAAAGCTTTGTGCTCTAATTCTAAAGGCAAATGCAAGCCTTGCCATATACCATTTTATAAGGATACATTCCCATGGGTTTCTTGTAAGCAGCTCTATACGCCCACAAGGCATCTCCTAACTTTTTGGACCAGTCCTTTCTAAACTGTTGACTGACTTTTGTAAGATCAACTTGATCTCTCTATTTGTGAGCTCAACTTGCCCACTCATTTGAGGGTGGTAAGGTGAAGCAATCCTATGGTTGACATCATACTTTGCTAAACTTTTCTAAAAGCACCATGTGTAAAATGTGAGCCTCCATTGTTCATGAGGTACCTTGGTACACCAAACCTTGGAAATATCACATCTTTAAGAATTTTCAAAGATGTCTTATGGTCAGCACTCTCAGTGGGGATTGCCTCAAGCCACTTGGTTACATAATCAACAACTACTAATATGTGAGTGTACTTTTGCGAAGGAGGAAAAGGACCCATAAAATCAAAACCCCGGCAATCAAAAGGCTCAATAACTAGAGAGTAATTCATAGGCATCTCATTTCTCCTACTAATGTTACCAACTATTTGACACTTGTCACAAGATAAAACATATTTTCTAGCTTCTTTAAAGAGAGTGGGCCAATAAAAACCTTATTGGAGAACCTTGTGTGTGGTTCTCTCACCGGCATGATGTCCTCCATAGGGACTATCTGACAGTCCCTCAATATATCTTTCTGCTCATGCTCTGGTATGCACCTTCTCACGATTCCATCCACGAATTCTCTGAAAAGGTGTGGGTCATCCCAAAAAAAATACCTCAAATCGTGGAAGAATTTATTCCTTTGTTGAAATGTTAAACCTGGAGGTAAGTTTTCTCTCATTAACAGGAATAGGATCATGTGGTATGTTTTCTATCCTGGAAAGGTTGTCCGCCACAGGATTGGCTGCTCCTTTCCTGTCAATAATCTGCAAATCAAATTCTTGAAGGAGAAGAACCCACCTGATAAGCCTTGGTTTGACATCCTTCTTCTCCATAAGATACTTAATAGCAGCATGTTCAGTAGGAATAATGACTTTGCAGTCAACAATATAAGGTCTAAATTTATCAGAGGCAAACACTACTGCTAAATATTCCTTTACAGTAGTAGCATAATTCTTTTGAGCACTATAAAGGGTCTTGCTAGAATAATGTATAACATTCAATTTCTTATCAACCCTTTGTCCTAGCACAGCTCCAACAGCAAAGTCACTAGCATCACACATAATTTCGAAAGGTAAATTCCAATCAGACGGTTGGACTATAGGAGCAGTTATCAAAGCTTTCTTAAGAACTTCGAAGGCTTCCTTACCATCTTCATCAAACAAAAAAGGAATATCCTTCTGAAGAAGATTAATGAGCGGTCTCGAAGTCTTAGAAAAGTCTTTAATAAATCTTCTGTAGAAACCAGCATGACCAAGAAAGCTACGAATACCTTTGATGTCCCTTGGATAGGGCATCTTCTCGATGTCTTCGATCTTGGCCCTGTCCACCTCGATTCCCCTTTCAGAAATCTTGTGGCCAAGAACAATCCGTTCGTTAACCATGAAGTGGCACTTCTCCCAAATGAGTACCAAGTTTGTATCCTCACATCTCTGCAAAACTTTATTAAGGTTGTGGAGACAATGGTCAAAAGAGGTTCCATAGACGGACAAATCGTCCATGAATACCTCAACAATTTCCTCATAGAAACCATGAAAGATAGCAGACATACACCTTTGAAAAGTAGCAGGGGAATTGCATAAACCAAAAGGCATACGTCTATAAGAATAAGTACCAAAAGGAAAAGTAAAAGTGGTCTTCTCTTGATCAACAGTGTTAAAATGAATTTGAGAGAAGCCAGAATATCCATCAAGATAGCAAAAGTGGGTGTGTTTGGATAACCTTTCAAGCATTTGGTCGATGAATGTCAACAGATAGTGATCCTTCCTCGTCACCTTGTTCAACTTCCTGTAATCAATACACATTCTATATCCAATAATAATTTTTGAGGGATTAGTTCATTCTTATCATTAGGAACAACAGTCGTGCCTCGTTTCTTAGGAACACAATGTACTGGGCTTACCCACTTACTATCAGTTATAGGATAGATAATACCTGTGGCTAGGAGCTTGATGATCTTTGTCTTCGCGTCATCCTTCATATTCGGGTTCAACCGTCATTGATGATCAACAACTGGTTTAGCATCAGGCTCAAGATTGATAGTGTGCTGACAAATAGACGGACTAATTCCCTTGAGATCATCAAGGGTATATCCAATAGGGCCTCGGTGTCTACGAAGGGTTTCCAATAATCGCTCCTCTTCATATCCTGAAAGGTTAGAATTTATAAAAACATGATATACTTTCTTTTCATCTAAATAAGCATACTTGAGCGTATCGGGAAGAGGCTTTAGATCGAATACCGGGTCTTCTTTGGGTTGTGATAGAATTCCTAAAGGTTCAACCGGAAGGTTGTGCTTTAGGATAGCAGGTTGTCCCAAGAAATCTTCATCTAGTTCATTTCTTTCCTTCATATGAATATCATTCTCGTGGTCCTCCATATATTGCTGCAAAGGATCGTCAGGAGGAATAGCAATAGAAGCAATATCTTCAATAATCTTATGATTACTAGGCAAATCTGTACCACGAGTTTGCTTGGATAATTTAGAAAAGTTAAATTCATATGGCTCACCATTGAATTCAAAAGATACTTTTCCTTTCCTGCAATCTATAATAGCTCCACAAGTCTTGAGAAAAGGTCTACAAAAATAATAGGACAAAAGCTATCTTGTACTGAACCAAGTACTAGAAAGTTGGTAGGATATTTTACCTTTCCACATAAGACTTCAACATCTATCACAATTCCAATAGGAGAGATAGTTTCTCTATTTGCAAGATGAATAGTAACATCAATTTCTTTGAGTTCACAAGGTGAAATCTCACTCATAACCTCCTAATAGAGTGAATAAGGAATGTCACTGGCACTGGATCCCAAATCGCATAGCCCATAATAATTGTGATCTCCTATTTTAACAGATACCACTGGAGTACCTGAAATTAGGCCTTTATTTTTGGCTATGACAAGGTTAGTGGAAACAACACAAAAATTTATAGTGGAAGCTCTAATATCACTAGTGACCAGATCTTTAACCAATTCAACTTGAGGATCAACCTTAATCAGGTCCTCATGATCATCAGTTCTTCTCTCACTTTTATTTAATATACCTGTCACAAAAGAATTCTCCTTCATCCTTTCGGGAAAAGGAGACTTTTCAGATATAACTGTAGGCAAAATGGGGTCAGCAAAATGAATATCAACAGGTAATTCCTTAAAGGGCTTATGATGCTGATCCTCCTTCTTTTTAGAGGAATCAATATGAGAGGCAAAGTTTTTTTCAAAAATCAATCAGAAGATGGGAATCAAGACCAATCTTAGCACAAAAGGTATTGAAGTAATCAGTTTCCACATAGCTCTCAATGTAATCATGCTCATAATTTATAACGGGTTCAATACCTTTATCGATCTCCCAATCTTCAGTGTTCTTTTGGATCCTTCAATAATATACCACCTTTCTTCAAAACTTCTGGTGCGGAATACCCCACTAGAGGAGGCATCGAGCATCTCTCTATCCTGACAATAAAGTCTTGCATAAAAAATTGTAAGAATAATTTCCTTGTGGAGCTCATGATTGGGGCATTTGAGCATTAGGGACTTCAATCTCCCCCAAGATTGAGCGATGTTTTCTCCGTCATGAGACCAAAATTTATAGATATAGTTCCTATCTCGGTGTATTTCATGAAGAGGATAAAACTTTGCATAAAATAGGGGCATAAGTTCTTGCCAATTTAGTAAATGACATATCAAGAATCCTATACCAATCCAAAGCCTTATATTTTAATGATAGAGAGAATAGTTTTCTCATAAAAAAATCCATCGATATACCTGCAAGCTTAAATAAGGAGCATAGTTGTGAAAGATATAGCAAGTGTTCGCCTGGATGTCTATCTCCTGCATATCGATTAGCCAAAAAACAATCAACAATACATGTTGGTATTTTGAAGGGCACTATTTCAGTAGATGGGGGAGCCTTATCCACCACAGTAATGGTGGGGCGGTTCCCCGCAAGAAAAGAACCAAGAGCAGAGTGGTCCATAGGGACTAAAAGTAACAACAACAAAATAAATCAGCACACACATTATATAAGTTTCCTTACCAATTTCACTTACCACTTGCTCTACACGACCCAGCAACGGCGCCAGAAAATGGTCTTGATGACCCACAAGTGTAGGGGATCTATCATAGCCTTTTCGATAAGTAAGAGTGTCGAACCCAACAAGGAGCAGAAGGTATTGACAAGTGATTTTGAGAAAGGAATATCTGCAAGCACTGAAAGGTAACTTTTGATGGGTTTTTTGGTATAAGCAACAAGGAGATAAAAGAAAATAAAGTAAATTGTGATAATGTGCAGAAAGGGCCCAATCCTTTTGTACAAATGATAAGCCAAAGGATCAAACTTATAAAGGCTAAAACGTTCTTGAGGACACACGGGAGAAATAGTCATGTGCTTTCACCATATTCCGTCTTAGTACTATGTTTTGTGTTGATAAGTGTTTTGTGGGTGAACCTATGCTAGTACACTTTCTAGACTAAGATAAGTACACTCTTATGATTAAACCTCTTGCAAGCATACGCAAATACAAGAGAGAAATTAAGGCAAATCCTAACCATAGCAATAAACTTTAGGATCCAAGAAACCCTCATGCAAAAGTGTGCGAACTGGGGTTCAGTTTTCTGTCATTCCGACAACCCACCATAAGAATACTTTATACACAATGCATTCCCCTAGGTCCTTAAAAAGGAGAATTCTTGTGTAGTCGACTTTCACACAACACCACTAGAAGAATAACACCACAACTTAAATATCAAACAACACATATTACTTCAACATCATATGATTACTAACAACTAGACTTCTCCCATGTCCTCAAGAACTAAAGGAACTACTCACAAGATATAAAAGAGATCATGTGATCAGAGGTGATAATATGTGATAAACTATATGGTCATAACAATAATTCTCCAACAAAACTCAATAGAATTCACCAGAAAAGAGTAATCAACACCGGTAGAGTAGAGGGGATGGATTGCAATGGTGAGATGAGATGGGATGAATATGGAGGTGGTGTTGATGGTGATGATGATCTCGATGATCTCGACGATGCCTGTGATGATGGTGATGACGATAAGGACGATCTCCCCCTTCGGGAGGAGCTCTTCCCGGCAGAACCTGCCCGCCGGAAAGGTCTTTTCTTCTCTTTAGGTTTCTTCCATGGAGCGGTGGCGGAACTCCGAAAACTCTCTTTGTTCTGGGTTTTTAGGTCACGAGGAAGATATAGGCCAAAGGGGGGCTCCTGGAGTGCGGCCCACCTCCCAGGTGGCCACCTAGCGCGACCTGAGGGGGGGCGCACCACCACGGCGCCTGGGAGCCTGGTGGCCCCCCTCCGGGTGTCCTTCAGCTGGTCTTCGTCAATTCTTCAGAAAGTTATCCCCCATGAATTTCAGGTCATTTGGAGATGTGCTGATATGGACACTTGTTGTGCACTTTTCCCCGCTGATTTCTGCGTCTGCTGTTTCGGCACCGGAAAGTTGTAAACTGTGTAAAACAAGCCAAAACACTATAAGAACATTATCATAACATGAAATATATCAATGAATAGAGGTAAATTATGATGTAAAATAGCGATGCATTTTGGACGTATCACACGCTATGACATGGGAACTTCTTTGTTGGCTGCTCCTAGTGCGTAGACGCATACGTGCCTCACATTCACTCTGCCCACACTCCCTTCTTTGTTCTCTCTCAATAACACGAAGAATAACATCTGCAATAAGCACTCCAACACCGATTTTTATTGATTTGGAGTTTGATTTTGAGGATGTTGTAGTTGAAGAAAAGATAGATCAAGGTAAGATCTATCCATTTTAGTTGGTTTCATTCACATGAATGCTATTTTTATTCTGTTTTTAGCCTCTAAACACATATCCTCTGCAGTTTTAGGCATTGTCTTAGTGTAATTTATGAGCTCAATAGGAACCTTTGACTGTGATTTTTATATGTTTAGAGTTTGATTTTTATGACCTTATAGTTGAAGAAAAAATAGATCAAGGTAATGTCTATCCATTTTTGTTGGTTTATTTCACATGTATGATATTTTTGTTATGTTTGATTACCGCTTTGAAAGTGCATTCATGACCTTAATCTTATTTTGATGTTGATGATAATATACATATAGGGGACTAAGAATTTGTGTTGAACATGGACCCATGATATGTGATAACTCTCAAGATTGAAGAAGCAATAGATTGTACTACAAGTTTTTTGGTTTGTTCTTGAGTATAGGGATCCCGCACTATTAAGAGGGGATAAGTGGGGCTCGATTAAGGATTTGCTCAAACAATCATTAACCATCACATTATACACATCATTAATATCCCATAAATATGATATGCCATTTCACCTAAAACACACCCATAAATATATGTGCACAAATCCATATACCATTGCCCCTTTGAAAATAAACATGATCCGAAAGTATACGCCGGATGTCCTGTCCTTCATTTGGTACCGGATGTCCGACATCCATCGGAAATTCGATACTCGGGGCCTTGACCAATACAGTATCGAATTAAGTTGTTTACACTGGTTTTCCGGTAGGTGCCGGATGTTCGACGATTCATGAAGCACTGGATGTTCGGTACCCACCAAAGTTTCGATGAAATATGGGCTCACTATCCAGTAGACTTTTGGAGGCTTTCTATCGGTTTCCTGGCAGGTCCCAGATGTCTGGTGCCTCAATAGCATTTGTACGTTCGATACATGCGGGATGACCCGTACCCCTATCCAGAACATAATGCACTATATTCCACCAAATGTCTGGTGGTTGGAAGTCTACTTCACTTGGACACTTTCTTTACTGATGCTATCGTCCGGGTACCGGATGTCCGATACATATTGAATGTCCTATAAGCCGTGAGGCACCGGATGTTTGGTACATACCGGATGTCCAACAATTAACATGAACAAAAAAGAACATCTATAAATGTGCTTGGGCTATAACTAACCCCCACCCACTTAGGGTTAGGGTTGATCAGTTCATTTCAAACACTCCCAAGAACACAAGTGTTCCCTCTCACTCACTAAATATTAGATCTCTAAGATATCCTTCAGATTTCTTGGTGGATATTTGCATAAGTGACAGATCCTCTCCTTCCCCTCCTTCTAACCAAAGCAAATAGCATTTTTAGCAATTATTGAGATTTCGCCATTGATCTTGTTACTCTTAGAGTTGTGAGAAGGATATATAGGAGTTCTTTAGAGAGCAATCGAGTTTCTGATTACCCCCTTTGTGTTTGTGAGGGTTTGGAGGCCAACTCAAAGGTCTATCAATAGTGGTTTGGAATCTCCTTCATGGTGATATATCAAGGGGAGAAGAGGGTGAGCCTTCGTGGAGTAGGTGTGCTTTTTGTGGTAACATATACCCCTCTAACGGTGAGTAGCTTCCCTCTAAGGAAATTAACATCAGGATAAATCATTCTCTCCGTGTCATTCGGTTATCCCTAACTGTTTTATCTTAATAGCTTTTACCTTGGCCTTTGACCGTGCATTTACTTACATATATTGTTATTCTTTTGAATGGGGGTAAAGGCCCGAAGAGCCTGTAATTTGTATCAAAACGTCGTTGGGTGTACCCATATATTGTTGTTTCTCACTATGTTGCTTGTTACTTTCATATTTTGAATTGTTAGGCTTAATTTTTTATTCCACATTATTGCCTAAAATTACTAAGTGAACATTAAATTTGTAACCGTATTTATTGATACGTCCCAAACGTATCTATAATTTTTGCTTGTTCCATGCTTGTTTTGGCGACTTTGCTACATGTTTTGATGCACTTTCATATCATTTACAACATAGTTAGGACTAACCTATTAATCTAGTGCCCGGTGCCAGTTTATGTCTATTTTTGTCCGTGCATTGCAGAAAAAGGTGAAAAATCAAAGTGCTCGGAAAATTCCAAAAAAATACAAAAATTCTTATTCACTCAAAGAGTCCTCCAGCCGTAGGATGAGCCCTTGGGGTGTCCCACAGCCCCCCAGGAGGCCATAGGGCTCACCGAGGGGGTGGACGCGCCCTCAAGGGGCCTGGGTGGCTGGACCACCCCCCAAGACTCCATTTGGCTCTTATTTATTCTCCCGTTGAGGAAACCCTGAAAATCCAACCCATTTTTCCAGAATTAATTCCGATCTCCGTCTCCATCGCCAACAAGCTTCGGTGGACCAGAAGTTCCTGCTCCGTCACCCTGCCAGGACGGCGAAGTGCCCCCGGATTCGTCTCCATCGATGTTGCTTCCTGATACGTCCCAAACATATCTATAATTTCTTCTTGTTCCATGCTTATATTGGTGATATCTGTATATTTTTTGCTACACTTTCATACATGTTTCAACATATTTGGACAAACCTACTAACTCAGTGCCCAGTGCCAGTTTCTGTCTGCTGTTGTCTGTGCATTGCAGAAAAATGTCAAATATTAAAGTGCTCAAAAAAATCCAGAAAAATCATATAAACAATCAGCGCGACATAAGACTCCAGAAGGCCGGAGGGGGGCTAGAGGGGCCCCACCTCCTGACCATGCGGGTCCCTGGCACGGCCTAGGGTGGGACCGCGCCACCTGACCGCCTAGTCAGGTGGAGCCCCCCTGGTGCCCCCTTTCGCCTATTTATCCCTCCTGTTCCGAAAATCCTCGGGAGGACCTCCGTTACGCGATTTTCACCACTATTCTGGCTCCATCATGATCCCGAGATCGGGATCGCCTGAAGAACCTGCCCGACACCCTGCTAGAGGGAAGATCAAGTCATGAGAAGGTGGATGTTGCATGGCAATGTATCTTGGAAAGGCTATGGAAATGCCTTGATAGGTAGGTATGGTGGCTGTTTTGAGGAAGGATATAATGAGGCTTATGATGACAGAGCGTATCATGCCAAGGATTTGGATGCACCGGAGAAATATGCGCAAACTCTCGAGGTGAGAAAGGGCAATGCACGGTACCGAAGAGGCTAGAAAAATATGGCTAGGTGGAAGTGTCAACTTTCAAATAATCACATTAGTCCGAAGAACTCATGCACTTATTATTGGTAACTCTCAATCTAATTAGGAGGTTCACAAAGAGACAAGTACCCTGAGGAGGAGTGTATGCGGGTTTGGTTATCCTTGCGCATCCTCGACTCATGGTACGTGAGTGTACTCTAATATTCGATCCCTCCAAAGATCAGTGATCAATATAGTATCTAAAGTTCTCAACTAATTTTGTAGGTTTTTCAAAAATAAAAACGGATTGCCCAAACTACGATATCTATCACTAATAGGATAAATCTCTTGACACCAAAAGTTCAAACATTACTCATAGCAATACCTCAAAACTATTGCAAGTTACTACTACAATTGAATAGCAACCTCAAATACCTACTTCAGGTCTAGACACAAAACTCAGTGCAACAGGCAAACTCTCTAAACAAGATAAACATGAAAACTCAAGAGAGTTCCAGCAACAAACTAAACAAAATCTCTTAAAAAGATAAGCATGAAAACTGAGAGCTAAACATGACAGCAGCTACGGAAAAGATAAAGAATACACACAGCAAAGATAAGCATGAAAATCCTATGTTGTGTTCTAGGGTGAAGTGCAGCGTGTTTCTCTCCCACACAAAGAAATCTGGGTTCTAACTTATTATGAACAGCAAGCAAAGCTAAAGAAAACTAAAAAGGAAATAAAGAGCAAGGCGCTCCAAGCATAGCACATAACGCATGAAGTGATAAAAATATAGTGGAACGAAAGACGAACTGATAATTGTTGATGGAGAAGGGGATGCATGGGGGCATCCCCAAGCTTAAATGCTTGAGTCTTCTTGAATATTTGTTGGGGGTGCACGGGGGCATCCCCAAGCTTGAGCATTTGACCCTCCTGAATCTTCTTTTATCATCTTCCCTCGCACACTTGAAAACTCCCTTCATACATAACTCATCATAATCTGATTAGCGAGGTTAGTACCCAGAATAAAATAATTTTTCTCTACTAGAAATAAGGATATTATTGAAGAGGTACTGTTTCTCAAGATTGCCAAAAGTTTTTGCAAATAAAAACAAGCTTAAGGTTTGCAAAACGAAGAAAAGGCAAAACAGGACAGAATCTGTGAAAAACAGACCAGCAGGTAGTAAATTTTTTTTGGGGAACTTCTGCAACTCAAATCAAAAAACTCAGAACATACAGAAGTTATGTGATTTAATAGAGCACGCTGTGTAAAACATTCAGCTCGAAAAGATGAACTTGGGTTTTTCTACGATTTTCCCGTCACGAGGACATAATCTGTTTTCTGGACAGCATGTCACAACTTTCACTTCCCTTGTCATATGAGGCTATAAATGGCACAAAGCTTGAAAAGTAAAGATACAATGATGTTTCTACAGTAGTAACAATCATCAAGACCACTGAAAATAGGAGAAAAACAAAAAGGAAAACCTAAATTCGTTGTGGACTGCCTCCCAAAAGCGCTTTCTTTTATGCCTTTAAGCTAGGCATGATGCAAAAAGAGAAAATCAAGTGTTATCAAGAGTAAGAGAATAGCTAGCCCATGTAACAGACTCAAAAGGTAACTTAATATTCTTTCTGGGGAAGTGTTCCATCCCTTTCTTGAGAGGTAATTGGAATTTTCTATTCCCCTCTTTCATGTCAATAACAGCACCAACGGTGCGAAGAAAAGGACGTCCCAAAATAATTGGACATGATGGTTCACATTCAATATACATAATAGTAAAGTCAACGGGAACATAATTGTCATTGACAATGATAAGAACATCGTCGATCTTCCCCAAAGGTTTCTTTACGGAAGAGTCAACAAGACGATAACCAAAAGAACAAGGATCAAAAGGTTTCGATTCAAACATATCATACATTCTTTTGCGCATAACGGAGGTACTAGCTCCAACATCACATAAAGCATAGCAAGAGAAGTTATTCAACTTAATTTTAATCATAGGATACCAACCATCTTCTAGCTTCCTAGGGATAGAAGTCTCAAGCTTGAGCTTTTCTTCCCTAGCTTTGGTAAGAGCATTGGTGATATGCTCTGTGAAGGCAAGGTTAAGTGTGCGAGTGTGGGGATCTCTAGACATCTTGTGAAGGAAACCAATAACTTCAGAAAGGGTGCAATTATCAAAATCGAGGTCACTACTATCAAGTAAAGTGGTAGTGGTGTCCTTTAGGCTCACTTGTTTGGTAGGTTCTATAGTCATAGGAGTTCCTTCTTCTACGGTTGAGGTCATAGCATCACCATTAATAGGTCCTATGGGACTAGGGGTGCATTGGGTGCTAAGAGTTTGGATATCCTCAACAACTTGGATAGTAGCAACGGTATGGTGTGTAGGAAGGCTCTTAATTCTATCTTCTTCCTCCTTTTCTCTAGCCCATCTCTCTTTAAGTTTAGCCATCATCCTAATGTTTTCATTACTTTGCACTTGAATAGCGTTCATAGGAGTGAAATTCCTATCCTCAAGAGGAGAAGTTCTAATTTTAAGCAATTCTACATCATGGGCTAAATTGTCTACCTTCGACGAGAGATTATCTAATTTGTCTAGTTTCTCCGCTACACTCTTGTTGAAGGCTTTTTGGGTAGTGATGAAGTCTTTAAGCATACTCTCTAGTTCATAAGTGGAGTTCTTGGTGATAGGATAAGTGTTGGTGTTCCCATAGTTGTTGGAGGGGAACGGTCTAGGATTGCTACCAAAATTACTCCTATAAGCATTGTTATTGAAGTTGTTTCTAGAGATAAAGTTCACATCTACTCGATCTTGAGCAATCAAAGAATTTAAAGGAACATCATG
Source organism: Bromus sterilis (assembly GCA_950022295.1). Classification (NCBI taxonomy): domain Eukaryota; kingdom Viridiplantae; phylum Streptophyta; class Magnoliopsida; order Poales; family Poaceae; genus Bromus; species Bromus sterilis. The sequence continues at coordinate 334,281,253 of OX465596.1, read as the reverse complement.
AGGATCAATAGGAGATTGCTTGGTAAGTAGAGAAATAATCAAGTCAACTTTTTCATTTAGGGAGGAGATCTCCTCGACAGAATTTACCTTCCTACCTGTTGGAGCTCTTTAGGTCTGCCATTGGGAATAGTTGGTCATCATCTCATCGAGTAGTTTTGTGGCAGCACGAACCGTTGTTGACATAAAGGTTCCTCCCGCGGCCGAATCTAGCAAGTTCCGCGAGGTAAAGTTTAAGCCTGCATAAAAAGTCTGGATAACCATCCAAGTAGTCAAACCATGTGTAGGGCATTTCTTAACAAGAGATTTCATTCGTTCCCAAGCTTGGGCAACGTCTTCATTATCCAATTGCTTAAAATTCATAATATTACTCCTCAATTGGATAATCTTAGCTGGGGGGTAGTACTTCCCAATAAAAGCATCCTTGCACTTATCCCAAGAATCTATGTTATTCCTAGGCAAGGGTTGAAACAAGATTTTAGCTCCTCCTCTCAAGGAGAAAGGAAAAGGCTTAAGCTTAATGATATCACCATCTACTTCTTTGTACTTTTGCATATCACAAAGCTCAACAAAATTATTTAAGTGCAAAGCAGGAGCATCTCCAGCACCGGAGAATTGATCTTTCATAACAAGGTTCAGCAAAGCAGGTTTAATCTCATAAGAAGGTGCTGAAGTGGCAGGTGGAGCAATAGGAGTGCAGATAAAGTTACTGTTGTTATGACTAGTGAAGTCACACAACTTGGTGTTCTCGGTGGAACTGTCGTGGGAAAGTCACGACAGATGTCCGTAGAGTCGGACTTGATTATGGGGCCGTTGCTATGAGTGTACGAGGAAGAAGAACCATCACAGAGAAAGAGAAACACGAATTTATGTAGCTTCAGGCCCCGGGAAACATCGTCCGGTAAAGACCCTACATGCTGTTGTGGCCATGTCTTATTCCTTTGCTCACGGGGAGTCGCCGGCATGTCGTCGACTCTCTTATAGTTGTATTCAGGCGAAAGCCTACTTTCATGGCGAAAGCCGACTCTGGTGGCGAAAGCCTACTCTGGTGGCGAAAGCCTACTCTCATGGCGAAAGCCTACTCTGGTGGCGAAAGCCTACTCTCATATCGAGAACCTACTCTCATATCGAGAGCCTACTTTGGCGGAAGCCTACTCTGGCGGAACTTGGCCTCTATGGGCGCCCTACCCCTCCTTATATAGGTGGAAGGGGGAGGCTTTGCATGTAGAGTCCTAGTAGGATACAAACTAGTCTCTTATTCTATTACAAGTCGGATATCAATCCGAGTCCTACTCTAAGTCTTGTAGCTTTTCGTATCTTCCAAGTTAGGTGGACTCCATATTGATTCCTTCGTCCGGCTGACTCCTGTGGAGGAGAGTCCCCTGTCTGGCCGACTCATGTAGAGGAGAGTCCCCTGTCTGGCCGACTCCTATAGAGGAGAGTCCCCTGTCTGGCCGACTCCTGTAGAGGAGAGTCCCCTGTCTGGTCGACTCTTGTAGAGGAGAGTCCCCTGTCTGGCCGACTCTTGTAGAGGAGAGTCCCCATCAGGCCGACTCATGGAGGTGACTCATGTCAGCCAACTCATGGAGGTGACTCATGTCAGCCGACTCTAGTCTCCAGGACCTGTCTTCTGGCTAAGTCTTCCTTTTGGGTGCTATCTTCTGGCCGGGTCTTAGCTGGGAGTAATCCCCCCGATAGTAGCCCCCAAGTTTATCTTGGACGCAATCTTGGCGTCGGCTTCATTTTTCCTCTGCCTTTTCATGGCAATGAGATTGTCGTAGAAGAGAACGCTGGGTGCGCGTCCATGGTAAAGTTCCAGTATAATGAATAGTTAGGATAAAGACCAGGTCTGGAGGCCAAACAATTAAGCCGGCTTACTCCACTGATTCATGTCAATGAACCCGATATGATTCAATTTTGAACTCTTCCATGTTTGGGTTCAATGTTGCTTTTTGCTCTTCCATGTCTTGTCAAAAGGAATCGGGAAAAAAATTACGGGCAATTTTATGTCCATATCACATGTAGCCCCCAAGCTCCGAGTCTATCATCTCGTGATGACTTGGAGTTTTTTATATAAAATAGCCTTGCTGGTGTAGCCCTCAAGTGTCGGGTTGTCTTGTTTGCAGCAACCTGTGAATTGTACTTGTGAAATTTGTTTCGAAGTAGTGTAGCCCCCAAGTGCCGGGTTGTCTTGCCTGCACTACTTGGGACTTACAATTTCTTGATTTTTTTTAAGCCGGCAAGTATTATATGCCAAAGCCGATAAATTTTTTAGAAGTCACCAAATACTTGTTTGCTGATAAAAACTGGCGGACACTTGTTGGTTGAAGCCGGTAAATATGATGGGTTGTGTTCCCAGTTTCCAAATAGAGTGGCCCTTCGAGTGCTGGAATATGTTTCCTTCAGCAACCCGGAATAATGTGTGTCAATTCTAAGTCGGCATGAGCATCTGAATATGGCGAGGGCTGGTGCGACGAAAGTTGACTTATATATTTTGTATGGCGAGAGCCAGTGCGACGAGTGTCGACATATATATATGGCGAGAGCCAGTGCGATGGTTGTCGACTTATATATATGGTGAGAATCGTTGCGACCGAAGTCGTCTTTATATATGGCGAGAGCCGTTGCGACCGACGTCGACTTTATATATGGCGAGAGCTGATGCGACCGAGGTCGACTTTATATATGGCGAGAGCCGTTGCGACCGAGGTCGAATTTATATATGGCGAGAGCCGTTGCGACCGAGGTCGACTTATATATATGGCGATAGCCGTTGCGACCGAAGTCGACTTAATAATGCAGAAGATGCAATGCAGAAGGTATAGTCCCCATGAGTCGGCATGTGCGTGTTGGTACATTGCCGATTCACACGGGAATTTTTCAAGTTGTAGTCCCCATGCAATGCAGAAGGTATAGTCCCCATGAGTCGGCATGTGCATGTTGGTACATTGCCGATTCACACGGGAATTTTTCAAGTTGTAGTCCCCATGAGTCGGCACGTGCGTGTTGACACATTGTCGAATCACATATAGACTTTAACTTCTGTGTATAAAGAAAAACATGCTTATAATGATGTAGGCAAAAAGGTGAATTTATGGGTTGCTCATATAGAAGTCGGCTCTGGATTCATCTTTTCCTTATCTTCTTTTTTTTGAGAAAAAATTTGGGTTATTCATGAGTCGGAACTCCTCTGTATGTCGCCTCACATTGATCAGCGTTTTTCCGTTTGCTTTAAAACTTATTCTTCAGAATGTTTAGCCGGGTTTCGCGTATTTAGATCATATGAGCATCAAACATACGGGCCGTTATAAGGCATGGAGTGCCACATGTATATGCTGAGTTTTCTTAGTTAAGACTCGATGAGTATAATCGAGCCCCCAAGATTTCCCTGAAATAATCTATATACACGTAATTACACATATGTGCCGGGTTTTCTCAGTTAAAGGTTGATGAGTGTCATCAAGCCCCCTGAACTTTCCCTGAAGTAAACACACAAGTGCCCAGATAACAGTTGAGAGTTGATCAAGCCCCCATGTTTCTGAGATAATAATAATGCAAAGTATGATATGTATGATGCAAAGATTAGTAAGTAAATGTATGTAATCCATGTGATGTTTTGATTTTGAAGGAGCTTGTTGCGACCAAAGTCGGATTTTTGGTTGTGTGGCGATAGCCTAGTGCAATGAAGATCGACTTATGGCGAAGGCCTGGTGCGATGAAGATCGACTTATGCATGCATAAGATGTAATGCACCATGATATGAAAAGCTGCAATGCATAAGGATGCAATGCATAAGGTGACAAATTCTGGGTTCCAGAAGTGTCGAGTCTTACCAAGATTACTTGTGAAGCCGGTAATTTGTAATGATTCTGGATCCGTAAAGAAGCCAGAATTTCCGATGAACTGGAACTCATCGAGGAGCCGGAATTTTTTTATGAACCGGAACTCATCGAGGAGCCGGGATTTTACCATTGAAATCAATAGACCAAAATTTGTGATGGTCAATTATAATCCATTGTTGAAATATATCTCAATCTCCGATGGATCCTATAGGAGGTGTAGCCCCCGAGTCTTGAGTCGACTCGAGGAGTCGGCTGGGGACTCCATGTATCTGGCTTGATAAATAAACAAGCATTGATCTGATGATGCAGAGAAAACCCGGAAAACCATGGAAGGCAACCGTGGTGAGGTTGTGGCTGAGCTTCGTAGGAGTCAGCGGTTGATAGTTCAGCCAATATGTCAAGCCGGCAATGGCGAGAGCCAAGCGGTTGTAAGCCGACGCATATGTGTCTATTAAGCACGATGTTGAAAGACGACGTGTATGTTGACGTTGACTGTGGCGTTGTGAGCCGGCATGAAACGAGGCAAACCGGCGTGGCCACAGGAAATAATATATTTCCTGAACCTGCGTGCACAAGATTTCGCAAACAGATAATAAAATTCTTGATAGAATAAATTTGTAGAGCAATGGTGTTGGAGAGATATCACCTGATGACTTTCTCGAAAGGTAGTTGTCCAATGTCCGAAGTGCGGACCGGTGATAAGTTGAGCCGAATTCGCGGTTGGAATTTGCGATCTCGCGTAGATCAGAAAACGCGTTGTAGTGCGGGAGTCGTACATGGACTCATCTAATTTGGTGAGTCAGAATTTTTCCGTAGAATTATCTCCTTGGTGATTCGGAATTTTGAGGACTTTTCTCTTCGGAGAGTCAGAATTTTGTAGACTCTTCTCTTCGGGAGTCGGAATTTTGTAGACTCTTCTCTTCGAAGAGTCGGAATTTTGTAGACTCTTATCTTTGGAGAGTCGAAATTTTTTAGACTCTTTTCTTTGGAGAGTCGGAATTTTGTAGACTCTTCTCTTTGGAGAGTCGGAATTTTGTAGACTCTACAACACAGACGTTCTTATCCTGCAGGCTGTCCGTGAGGGTCAATGTTGAAGTCGAGTTTCGAGTCGCACGCTTGGATTTTTTTCTTGTTTTCTCCATGAGCTTGATGTAGATCTTGATGCATATGTTGAAGAAACCGAGGTTGCAATGCACCCGATTCGGATTGAGTCCTGCCAGAGTCGGCGGACCGTCGATTTGTTGATTTAGATTCGTTCGTGCCGGTTCTTCTTCGTCCGGCCGATCACGAGTTTCTCCAAGATGACAACACCCTTGTGCGTAGGCCCCACGGTGGGCGCCAACTGTCGTGGGAAAGTCACGGCAGATGTCCGTAGAGTCGGACTTGATTATGGGGCCTTTGCTACGAGTGTACAAGGAAGAAGAAACATCACAAAGAAAGAGAAACGTGATTTTATACAGCTTCAGGCCCCGGGAAACATCGTCCGGTAAAGACCGTACATGTTGTTTGTGGCCAGGTCTTATTCCTTTGCTCACGGGGAGTCGCCGGCATGTCATCGACTCTCTTACAGTTGTATTTAGGCAAAAGCCTACTTTCATGGAGAAAGCCTACTCTGGTGGCAAAAGCCTACTCTGGTGGCGAAAGCCTACACTTATGGCGAAAGCCTACTTTGGTGGTGAAAGCCTACTCTCATATCGAGAGCCTACTTTGGAGGAAGCCTACTCTCATATCAAGAACCTACCCTCATATCGAGAGCCTACTTTGGCGGAAGCCTACTCTGGCGGAACTTGGCCTCTATGGGCGCCCTACCCCTCCTTATATAGGAGGAAGGGGGAGGTTTTGCATGTAGAGTCCTCGTAGGATACAAACTAGTCTCTTATTCTATTACAAGTCGGATATCAATCCGAGTCCTACTCTAAGTCTTGTAGCTTTTCTATCTTCCAAGTTAGGTGGACTCCATATTGATTCCTTCGTCCGGCTGACTCCTGTGGAGGAGAGTCCCCTGTCTGGCCGACTCATGTAGAGGAGAGTCCCCTGTCTGGTCGACTCCTGTAGAGGAGAGTCCCCTGTCTGGCCGACTCTTGTAGAGGAGAGTCCCCTGTCTGGCCGACTCTTGTAGAGGAGAGTCCCCATCAGGCCGACTCATGGAGGTGACTCATGTCAGCCAACTCATGGAGGTGACTCATGTCAGCCGACTCTAGTCTCCAGGACCTGTCTTCTGGCGGAGTCTTCCTTTTGGGTGCTATCTTCTGGTCGGTCTTAGCTGTGAGTAAACCCCCCGATAGGAACCCATAGCGGCAGCAAGCAAGGTAACTATTTTTTTGATTTTTAATAAAGGACACTAAAGAAAAAACTGAAAGGTAAACTAACAAGAATAAAAAGCAAAGATAAAAGATAGTGTGCAACTCCCCTATCTTCAAGAGTGGAGTCCCCGGCAACAGCGCCAGAAATTAGCTTTGATGGCTTCTCGCCCCTCGTTGGTTACCCAAAGTCGAAGGTTGAGATGTAGACAGCAGCAAATTTCCCTCGGTGAAGATACCAAGGTGTGTCTCCAGTAGGACTCCGACAACGACATGAAGGTGACAACGGCACCATCAATTAGGCAGTTGACGTGGACCTGCACAAACAACGGATAACATTGCTCCGAACGAGTACAGAGAGGTTGTCAATCCCTCCGGCCTTGTTATTTACCAAGGATCAAACGCACGGGATAATAATGATAGCGATAGCAACAGAAAAGGAAATAAAGCAAAAAATAAATAGCGCGTATAAACAGTTGTGGAAATATGGACCGGGGTCCCATGATGTTCACTAGTGATGTCTCTCTCCCAAAAGACGATAAAATAGCCATGCAAGGTAAACAAATTACAGCTGGGCAATTGACAGGATTATGTGCGCAAACCAATGCTAACTATGCTACAAAGAAAGGAAGAGGCTCAAAAGCTTGGGCGGTACGCCAAGACAAGTAGACCGAAATCCATCTGCATCTACCTACTAATCACCCACCTTGAGATATCTATCCAGAACATCTCACTGGTATTAAGTTGCGAATCCCACCCAAAGTGTAAACTCAAAGCAACAGACAATTGCATTAAAGAACTTTGCGTAAAGTAAAAAATCCTTGCACCCGCAAATACAAGCATCGTTGTTTTCTCCCTTGTGGAAACAGCACATCCCCTAGACTCATGTTTCTGTCACTCAAGCTAGTCATCAGGGGGAATGAACCCACATTCATGCATAACGCTCCCTCTTGGAGTTACTACCTACTAGTTGGCCAAAGCAATAAACAGCAGCGGAGAACATGCAAGAATTACTCAAGAACATAAATATAAAAGAGGAGAATCAAATATATTACTCAAACACAATCTGAACATTGTCTCATAATACATCAGATCCCAATAAACTCAGCATAGCAATAGGAGAAAGATTACATGTGTTCCTCGATCATGTAGGGCAGCTCACGAGGTCTAAACCATGAAGAACAAACAGGGGAGGAGAACATCACATAGCTACTGATCATGGACCCATGGTCCAATTTGGACTACTCACGGTTCATCCGGGAAGCATCCATGGTGGTGGAGAAGCTCCCGGAGGTGGTTCCTCCCTCCGGCAGGGTGCCGGGAAGAGGGCTCCTGGTGCTCCCAATCTTGGAAGCGCTGCGGCAGCGGAACAGAGGAGAGATCGAGACAAAGGGTTCTGTCCTTGAGGGTTTCGGGACGAGAGGGATATATAGGCGAAGGTGGGGCAGCCAGAGGTGGACCAGGGGGCCCAGGCGCCCCCTGGCGCGGCCTAGGGGGTGGCCGCGCCAGGTGGCTGCCTGGGCCACCCTGGCTCCCCTCTGGCCCCACTTTGGCTGTTCCCGAAGCTTCCTGTACGCTGATTTTTTTCTATATTTTTCCCGGAATTTTTCTGGCACTTTAAGTAATGGGAAAACCTGAAATACAAAAATAGCAGAAAACAGGAACTGGCACTGGGGTGCACTGAGTTAATAGGTTAGTCCAAAAGTGATCAAAAGTGTATGGAAGTGCATCAATATCATAGAAATATCACACAAAATATGCATGGAGCAAGCATAAATTATAGATACGTTTTGGACGTATCGGAGATTCCTCAAGTAAGTTTCACAGATCCTCCACAAACTATGAGTCAAAGAGACATGATTCCAGCTCAAGAAGAGACAAGAAGAAAGATTCCGATGATGACAAGAAGAAGAGGTATCACGAGAAGCGTGAGAGTTCTTCTTCGAAGACGCACTCGTCTCGGCGAAGGAATTCTCACCATGCCAAGGCCTATCTGGGTAAGGAGATGAACTCTGAAGAAGAATCCTCTGGGTCCGAAGCAGAATCACGCTCAAGATCAACGTCTGGATCCGAGTCTGATGGTGTTGCTGGATTGCATTTGCTTCGGCCGGTGCTTCGAGCTCTTTCTTCACCAACAATAGCAGTGAAGATGAAACTCCTGCATACTGCTTTATGGCCAAGGCAAAGGTATCTTCATCCAAAGTTACCTATGATACTTCTGATTGTTCTTCATATGATAGTGACTCAAAGATAAGCTATGCTAAACTTCCTAATATTTCTTCAATGCAACAAGATGAAGTTGATTCCCTAAGCAAAACTATTAAGAAATCTGAGACCCTGTTGATCGATGAGATAGAGAAAGGTCAAACTTTAAATAATGAACATGCTGCTCTGAAGTAGAAGTTTGAAGAACTATCTTCTCGGCATGATCTTCTTTCAGTAGATTATGAGAAGCTCACCTATGAATTTCTTCAGAGGAAAATGGCTCTCTAAAAACTGAAAGAGGCTCATGAAGAGTTGGAAAACGTTAATCTCTCTCTCATGGCTCAAAAAGGTTCTGAAGAAAATCATAATTCTGATTCACCATGCTTAACTTGTCTGGAACGAAGCAAAACTGATTCTAAAGGCAAAGCGCCTATTGTTATTGATGATACTAATGCCTCAGATGAGGAAAATCTACTGTTACCGAGGAACTCCTCAGGTTGAAAGATTTGTTTGAAACAGGACTATTCAAAAGTGTTCATGGACACTAGTACCTTTGTGATTTCCTGAAGAAGGCACTCCTTCACAGGAATCCTAGGAATGAAGGTGTTGGCTTTGAAATGAAGCTAAACCTTGATGGCACTTACTGGGAACCTGAGCAGTACCCAAAAACTATATGGGTCCGAGCGAAGGATACGACTATAGATATTGCTAACTATTCAGGGTTCTACTGCAAAATTGATAAGGCTATTGTTGATGAATTACTTGATTCTGACTACAAGCTTGTCAAGAACGAGGAAGGAAAGGTTTCGGCCGAATACATTGGTGCCCCTCCAGAGAATGGTTTCTATAAGAGACAAATTTGGGTGCACAAGTCACTCGTTGACAAATTGTCTTCTAACCATTCTATGCAGGGAAAGTCTTCGGTACCACCGAAACACTTTATTCTCTCGAGGAGAGAAATGATTCTCTGGTGCCCGAATCAAAGTTCCTCAAAAGGAATACTATCGCACTGGTCGTTAAACTTATCGACACCGTGATAATAATGATAAGATTGCATATGCTAATTCATATCCTAACCTTTCGCAGAGGAATTTCATTTATGGTGTGATAGGTCTTAAACGTATCGATAATTTCTGCTCGTTCCATGCATGTTTTGTGTGATATTTCTATGATCTAGATACACTTTCATACACTTTTGATCATATTTGGACTAACCTACTAACTGAGTGCACCCCAGTGCCAGTCCATGTTTTCTGCCGTTTTGCTATTTTAGTTTTTCCCATATAAAAAGCGCTCCAAAAATCCGGGAAAATCAGATAAAAAATCAGCATGCCGGAAGCTTCCCGATCCCCGAAGGAGGGCCAGGGGGCCACCACCAGGTGCCCAGGCGGCCACCTGGCGCGGCCAGGGGCGCCTGGTCCCCTCGTGCCCCCCTGGCTACCCCCCTTCGCCTATTTATTCTCCGTCATGTGAAAAACCCGACGACAGAACCCTATTTCACAAACTCTCCTCTGTTCGCCGCCGCCGCGCTTCCAAGATCGGGAGCACCGTCAGGACCCTTCCCGGCACCCTGCCGGAGGGAGGATCGACCTCCGGGAGATTCTCCTCCACCATGGACGCTTCCCGGATGTGCCGTGAGTAGTCTACCTTGGACCATGGGTCCTGTATCAGTAGCTATGTGATGTTCTCCTACCCTCTTTGTTCTTCATAGTTTAGACCTCGTGAGCTTCCCTAAATGATCGAGGCACATATGTAATTCTTCTGTTGTTGCTATGCTGAGTTTGATGGGATCTGATGGATTATGAGATTATGTTCATATCATGATAGAGTAATATATTTGGTTTTTATCTCTTATATTTTTGTTCCTAAGTAATTCTTGCATGTTCTCCGTTGCTGTTTATTTCTTTGGCCAAGTAGTAGGTCGTGACTCCAAGAGGGAACGTTATGCTCGATTGTGGGTACATGCCCCCTGATGACACGCTTGAGTGAAAGAAACATGAGTCTAGGGCATGTGTTGTGGCCACAAGGGAAAAAACAACGGTGCTTGTAACCGCGGTTGCAAGGATTATTTACTTTACACAAAGTTCTTTTTAATGCAGTTGTCTGTTGCTTTGGGTTTACACTTTGGGTGGGGCTCGCAACTTAATACCAGCGAGATGTTCTGGATAGATATCTCAAGGTGGATGATTAGTAGTAGATGCAGATGGATTTCGGTCTACTTATTTTGGCGTACTGCCCATGCTTATGAGCCTCTTCCTTTTTTTTGTAGCATAGTTAGCATTGCGGTGCGTTTATAATCCTGTCAATTGCCCATCTGTAATTTGTTTACCTCGCATAGCATTTTTATCGTCTTTTGGGAGAGAGACATCACTAGTGAACATCACGGGACACCAGTGCATCTTCTCATCACTGTTTACAAGTTTATTTCCTTTTCAGTATTTACTTTCAGTTGCTATCATTATCATTATCTTGTGTTTGATCCTTTGTAAACGACAAGACCGGAGAGATTGACAACCTCTCTAAACTTCGTTGGGAGCAAAGTTATTTGTGTCGTATTTACTTTGAGCTGAATTTTTTAAACAGCGTGCTCTATAAAATCACGGAACTTTCTTATGTTCTGAGTTTTTTGATTTGAGTTGCGGAAGTACCCCTAAAAAATTCTTTACTACCTGTTGTTCTATTTTTCACAGATTCTGCCACGTTTTGTCTCTCCTAACTTTTGTAAACCTTAAGCTTTCTTTTTCTTTGAAAAAACTTTTGGAAATCTTGAGAAACAGTAGCTCTTCAATAATATCTTTGTATCCAGTGGGAAAAAATTATTTATTAAGGGTACTAACCTCTCTAATCAGCTTATGATGAGTTATGTATGAAGGGAGTTTTCAAGTGTGCGATGGAAGATGATGAAAGAAGATTAGGGAGTGTCAAGCGCTCAAGCTTGGGGATGCCCCTATGCATCCCCAATAAATATTCAAGGAGACTCAAGCGTCTAAGCTTGGGGATGACCCTGTGCATCCCCTTCTCCAGCAACAATCATCAGTTCGCCCTTCGTCTCACTATATTTTTATCACTTCATGCGTTATGTGCTATGCTTGGAGCGTCTCGATCTTAGGTTTTATTTTCAGTTTTCTTTAGCTTTACTTGCTTTTCATAAAAAGTTAGACCCCGTCTTATTTTGTGTTTGAGAGAAATACGCTCCACTTTCAAAATCTAGAACACATCATAGGATTCTTCATGCCTATCTTTTTGCTGTTGTGTGTTCATTATCTTTTCATAGCTACTGCCATGTTTAGTTTTAGTCTTAGTTTGTCTTTATCAAGAGCCTTGGATTTTGTTTAGTTTGTTGCTGGAACTCTCGTTAGTTTTCATGTTTATCTTGTTAAGAGAGTTGGTTGTTGCACTGAGTTGTGTCTTGTTTTGAGAGTAGGTAATTGAGGTTGCCATTTAATTTTAGTAGTAACTTGCAATAGTTTTGAGGTATTGATGTGAGTAATTTTTGAACTTTTGGTGTCAAGAGCTCTAGCCTATTAGTGATAGGTGTCGTATTTTGGGCAATCCGTGTTTATTTTCAAAAACCTACAAAACTAGTTGAGAACTCTAGCTACTAGATGGATCGCTAATCTTTGGAGGGATCAAATATTAGAGTACACTCACGTACCATGAGTCGGGGATGCGCAAGGATAACCAAACCCCCATACACTCCTCCTAGGGGTACTTGTATCTTTGTGAACCTCCTTATTAGATTGAGAGTTACCGATAATAAGTGCATGAGTTCTTCGGACTAATGTAAGTATTGAAAGTTTAAATTTCCACCTCTTCATATTTGCTAGCCTCTCCCGTGCCGTGCATTGCCTTCTCATTCCGAGAGTTGGCGTCCACCTTTGCCGGCACATCCAAACCCTTGGCATGATACACTCGGTCATCATAAACCTCCTTATATCTTTCCTCAAAACAACCACCATACGTACCTATCAAGGCATTTCCATAGCCTTTCTGAGATATATTGCCATGCAACATCCGCCTCTTCATGACTTGATCTTCATCTCATACATGTTCCTACTACACTGGCAGCGGCATACATTGCATACATCATGATAGCTACATCTTCTTTATGTTTTGAGTACCTTGTAAAGTGTGAAAGATCTTCTATACCCTCTTGTAAATTAGAGTGTTGCCCTTAAGTGAGGAAAAGATCCCAAAGTGGACAAAATAAAAGATCCCAAAGAGGACAAATTAGGGTTAAATAGAAAGAGCCATTGAGGCCACCAAAAAATACAAAAAACTAGAAAAAAGAGAAAAATAAAATAAAAAGAGAGAAAGGGGCAACACTACTATCCTTTTGAAAGATCCACACTAGTACTCCCTCTTATCCTTGTACTCCGTAGAGATGATCATGCATATAGCTATGTGGGGACCTTCACACTATAGAACTTGGCTTGCATATTCCAAGGATGAGCCTCCTCAAAAGAGCTCTTGGTGTTCATGAGCGAGCAAGTTAGATGCACCCCACTAGTTCCATTGGAGAGCTTTTCAGCTCATATGTGCATCCGTTGCATGGCAATCCCTACTCCTCACATCCTATCTATCATTTGGCCTTCTCGCCTATGATTGTCCTCATTGATGTGAGCCTTTCTCATCCTTTTTGTCTTGCTCCTCCACCATATTCTATCTTTACCATCCTAAGTGTCAACTCTCGTGCTTACGCTCATCAATTGCATGAGTGCTCAAAATATCGAAAAGGAGTGGATCAAATTGACTTGTACTTGGCTAGTGGTCTGGGGACGAGTCAAGATAAGATTCCAAAGAAGACCAAGTGTGAAACTTTAGTAGATTGACTTCTCAACAAAAATACTTTTTTCTCGTATTCCCTATCCCCCTTCTTGCACGCAAACACCATTTGGAGACATTCGAGTCACGGACAGCGAGAGATCTTGCACTTAATGTTCTTTTGTTGCTTGTTTCAATGCTAATATAGACTCTTGCATGTTATGACTTGAATTGAATAACATACCTTGATTGCTTTACTTTTCAAAGTTCTTATATGGTTGCTAGCATGTCACCACAGAAATTATGTTTATTATCATTTACCTACTCGAGGACGAGCATGAATTAAGCTTGGGGATGTTGATATGTCTCAAACGTATCGATAATTTCTGCTCGTTCCATGCATGTTTTGTGTGATATTGCTATGATCTAGATACACTTTTGATCATATTTGGACTAACCTACTAACTCAGTGCAACCCAGTGCCAGTCCTTGTTTTCTGCTATTTTTTTATTTCAGTTTTTCCCCATATAAAAAGTGCTCCAAAAATCCGGGAAAAATCAGAAAACAAATCAGCATGCCGGAAGCTTCCCGAACCCCGAAGGAGGGCCAGGGGGCCACCACCAGGTGCCCAGGCGGCCACCTGGCGCGGCCAGGGGGCGCCTGGACCCCTGGTGGGCCCCCTGGCTGCCCCCTTCGCCTATTTATTCTCCGTCATGGAAAAACTCCGAAGACAGAACCATATTTCGCAAACTCGCCTCTGTTCCACCGCCATCGCGCTTCCAAGATCGGGAGCACCATCAGGACCCTTCCCGGCACCCTGCCGGAGGGAGGATCGACCTCCGACAGCTTCTCTTCCACCATGGACGCTTCCCGGATGTGCCGTGAGTAGTCTACCTTGGACCATGGGTCCGTGATCAGTATCTATGTCATGTTCTCCTCCCCTCTTTGTTCTTCATGGTTTAGACATCGTGAGCTACCCTACATGATCGAGGCACATATGTAATTCTTTTGTTGTTTCTATGCTGAGTTTGATGGGATCTGATGGATTATGAGATTATGTTCAGATCGTGATAGAGTAATATATTTGGTTTTTATCTATTATATTTTTGTTCCTAAGTAATTCTTGCATGTTCTCCGTTGCTGTTTATTTCTTTGGCTAAGTAGTAGGTAGTGACTCCAAGAGGGAACATTATGCTCGATTTTGGGTACAGGCCCCTTGATGACACGCTTGAGTGACAGAAACATGAGTCTAGGGGATGTGTACCACAAGGGGGAAAACAACGGTGCTTGTAACCGCGGTTGCAAGGATTGTTTACTTTACGCAAAGTTATTTTTAATGCAGTTGTCTGTTGCTTTGGGTTTACACTTTGGGTGGGGCTCGCAACTTAATACCAGCTAGATGTTCTGGATAGATATCTCAAGGTGGATGATTAGTAGTAGATGCAGATGGATTTCGGTATACTTATTTTGGCGTACTTCCCATGCTTATGAGCCTCTTCCTTTATTTTGTAGTATAGTTAGCATTGCGGTGCGTTTATAATCATGTCAATTGCCCATCTGTAATTTGTTTACCTCGCATAGCAGTTTTATCGTCTTTTGGGAGAGAGACATCACTAGTGAACATCACGGGACCCCGGTCCATATTCTCATCACTGTTTACAAGTTTATTTCCTTTTCACTATTTACTTTCATTTGCTATAAGTATCATTATATTGTGTTTGATCCTTTGTAAACGACAAGACCGGAGAGATTGACAACCTCTCTGAACTTCGTTGGGAGCAAAGTTATTTGTGTTGTGTGCAGGTCCAGGAGAAGCATGTGATTATCATAAACGGCGCATCACTTGCCGAACCACCTACTTATCATTGTCGGAGTCCTACTGGTCGATCTCAACCTCGGTATCTTCACCGAGGGAAACTTGCCGCTACGCTGCATCTCACCTTCCACTTGGTGTAACCAACGAAGGGCGAGAAGCAATTATCCTCTCTCGCGTATCATGGTGTACTTAACGGTCACCCTAGGCAATATAACCCTGTGTGCTTTAATATTGTTTCGACAAGTGCTTCCACCTCTTCTCAACCACCTAAGAAGAACTAATTCTTCTGCAGGGCTATTGAAAGGATGTGTATGTCGCCTAGAGGGGGGTGAATAGGTGCTTAAAAACAATTGCAGTTTCGGATTGAACAAATGCGGAATAAAACTTAACATTTAATTTGCCAAGAAAGAAACCTAAATAAACTAGGCTCAACTAT
This sequence comes from Bromus sterilis, assembly GCA_950022295.1. Taxonomy (NCBI): domain Eukaryota; kingdom Viridiplantae; phylum Streptophyta; class Magnoliopsida; order Poales; family Poaceae; genus Bromus; species Bromus sterilis. The sequence goes on along the minus strand of OX465596.1, from coordinate 334,265,893 downwards.
GTTCACCACAAATTATACTAAGCAAGATAAAGAACTATGTGATAGAAAGATATATAACATGAACAATAAGGCTATCACAAAGTAGGTGCACAAATAAATAGGTTGACTAGAAATACAACAAGGAGAACAACCTATGGGACAAGCAATGCAATAATAATGTGAGAAAGCACAAGATAAACAAGGTAATAAGCTTGCTCAAAGTAAAGGTACAGATAACCACAAGTGGAGCCGATGGATACAAGGATGTGTTACCAAAGTTCCTTCTCTTGCGAGAAGTACGTCTCCGTTTGGAGAGGGTGTGGAGAAAAATGCTCACACGAAGGCCAACGAGGGCCACCCTATTCTCCTCACGCTCTCACCAATGCGAGATGCCACGATTCAATTATAGGACACTTGAGGGCGGTCACCAAACCCGTACAAATGGCGACCCTTGGGGGAGGTCACCGAACCCGTACAAATGCTCGGGGAAGACTCCACAACCGAATTGGAGGCTCCCGTAGCGTCCCAAAGCTTTAGACCACAATGATTGAGCTCCTTAACAACAAGCCTCTAGGTGACAACGCACCCAAGAGGAACAAGCTCTAGAGTGCCAATGCACTCAAGAGTACAAGATTTAGAGTGCCAATGTACTCACGAGTAACTATCTTCTCAACTTCACTTACTACAACGAATCCTCAGAGAGAACTCAAACCGCGCACCAAATGCAATGGCAAGAGCTCACGAAGTGCTCAAGTCCCCCACTCTCAAATCCCACCAAAGCAACAAAATCTATGGAGGAATATGAGAGGATGAACAAGGAGAAACACCAAGAACTCCAAGATCTAGATCCACAAGGTTCCCCTCACAAAGAGGTGAGTTGACTTGGTTGAGAATGTAGATCTAGATCTCCTCTCTCTTTTCCCTCAAAAATGAGCAAGAATCATGGGAGGAATATAGAGATATCAAGCTTGAAGAGGTCAACAATGGAGGTGAAAAACGAGCTCAAGAAGATTAGGGACAATGGGGTAGAAGACCCCCTTTTATAGGTCCCCACGAATCCAACCGTTATGAGAAGTTTTCTGCGTCCCGGGCGGTACTACCGCCCAAGAGGTACTACCGGACACTAAAGATGCTCTACTACCGCTGGAAACAGAAGGTTTGCGGTATTAGGTGCGGTAGTATCCACGGTACTACCGCTCTTCCGGGCAGTACTACCGCACAAGCAAAAATAGCACGGCCAAAACAAGCATAACTTTTCCATACGAACTCCGATTTGATGATCCTGGGCTTGTTTTAAAGCTATGGAAAAGATCTAGGTCCTCACATAGAGAACCACCCAAGATCAACAAAAAGAAAAGCTGCAAATCATGGAAAGGTTAACGTGCCAACAAGGTAGAAGGGGAAACCTTCACAAGATAAGAGCGGACAAAAACACTAACATCGAAAACACAAAAGTAGATGTATATGAAATCCGTTTTCTATGAAGAAGAGGTTGTAATGAATATGAACTCAAGCTCCAACACTCACAAAGAGAAAAACCAAACAAGAACCAATAAAGATGATGCCAAGGATGCAAAGGTTTGAGCTCTCCACGAACGATGCGGCCTAGCCTATAACCCGGTCTCCTAACTACCACCATGAGACCGGTAAACTAGAAACCTATAGAGTTGAAAACTTTGTCTTTCACATAATCCACTTGAGCTTGATGATGAAGATCATGTCCGCCTCAAGTTGGAACACCTTTCCTGGTTGTGCCGGCTCGATGAAGACTAGTAAATTGCTCCCCCATACTCCATTATGGGTGAGCCTCTTTTAGGCACATCTTCACAAGATCATTATCACCTAATGGTCGGCAAGCTCCAAGCATATGATATCTTCATGATGATCCTCTTGAGCTTGCACACAACAACCTTGATGGCCATCACCACTTGATGCCATCCTCTCTCTCGGGCTATATGAAATCTTCCTTTTGATACAAGCCCATGGAAAGATTCCTAACCGCTCATAGAAACACCACACACATGGATTATGGGTTAGTACACAAAGAATAATGGACAATGCTTACCATTCCATGAGATCACATGATCCCACAAGGTACATCTTCTATACTTTGTGTGTTGATCAACTTGATTCCATTCTTTGCACTTTGTCTTGATCAAACATGAGTCTTTTCAACACTCCTCATTAAGATGATATCTTGAAGGTAAACACGAATGTTCACACAACCTACTTCTTCAAGACATGCTTGCAATATGCTCAACTCTCACATGACCAATCTTTGGATAACTCCATGAATAACACCTTGGTCATCACATGATCTTCTCCTTTCAACCTTGAAGCCAACATATGATCTTCAAGCATTGTCTATGGACAAACCTTAAAGTATAACTTAAGCAAACCATTAGTCCATAAAGTTTGTCATCAATTACCAAAACCAAACATGAGGGCACATGCCCTCTCAATCTCCCCCATTTTGGTAATTGATGACAAATACATTAAGAGGGTTTATATGATGAATTATGCTAATCATGCAAACCAAACATGCATGAGCAAGAAGGCAAATGCTTAAGAACAAAACCAAAGCATGAACCTCCTCAAACAAAACCCTCTAAACTTCTCCCCATTTTGCATCGATTACCAAAATGGGGGGACACACTTAGAAGGCCAGTATAGAATGTGTTCCTCCCAAAAGAATTTATTTCTCAAGAAATGAGTGGAATGAAATACACATATCCAAAGATACATGGTGGGACGAAAACAAATTATATTGAGGATCCAAAGATTTCAAAAAGATGAGATGGCACAAAGGCATAAGAAAATGCAGGCAATCAAACGGTCCAATATGCCAAAACACTACAAGATATTACGATTTGAGCATAGGAGTGTTCTAAACAAAATAGAGTAGTTCCCCAAGATTTGTGCACTATTTAGAATCTTTGTATTATAATACAAAGTTCACAAAAATTGGATCATCACTCCCCCAAAATCGATAGAAACACAACACAAGTGCAAGTGCGCAAAGATATGAGACAAAGTCTAGCACTTGCAACAAACCAATGGTTGAGCAAAGAGCAAAGGGTATAATCATAGGAATGGGCTCAACCAAAAAGATGTGTGTAAGTCATGGCAAAACACTTGATAAGAGTAATATAAGGATGACCATTAAGCATCAACATAGTCTTGAAGAAATGAGACTCAAGATGCTAGACATGTCCTTCCAACATAAGTTAAGAAGGTCACACACACAAACAACAAATGGGTTCACAAGCTTAAATAGATGCAAAGTAAAATCAAGGCTTGTGACAACCCCATGGTGAAGATACAAAATAATAGGCTCATCAAGACAAGCATGAGGACAACAATCTTTACCACCAAAATAGTGCACGCTAAGATGAATAGAATTAGGCACGCACTCAAACACACACGCTTTCATGTAACCACCAAAGAATTTAATCATTAAAAATAAAAGGTGGACATGAAAGAACAAGGATATCCACTAAAACTGTAACTTCTCTCAAGTGTATGAGAGTCTAGGTAGAAAAAATATCCACAAAGAAGCAAGTACACACGAAATAGTCACAAAAGGAAAGAACAAGATATCCACACGGAAGTCATAATCATATGAATAAGATCTTTGCTTGAAAGCATAGCCAATGGCTTAATATTATCTTATTGTATAAGAATGAAATCCACACAATCAACCATCAAAGTCATCACAACTAGCAACAAGGTATCAAGAGATAGTTGAGATGCTTTGAACAACGAAACAAGTATAGCAACCAATAATATATCTTGCAATTCTAGAACAAATCAAGAACCACAACATTTGCAAATGAAAAATGTCATGCCATGATGCAACCTCCACAAGGTTGGAAGCAATAAAAGTATGCACGAGGTAGATACTTGTTACCGAGATAGCACGGGAATGATGTAGTAGATAAAGTCTTCATTAATCGTCCTAGCTTGACTCCAAAAGGCACATGGTGACACCACCTTCCTTTTGACTAAGACGATCCTCCAATGCATCTCCAAAGTTCCTAGAATCATTGTTAACAAACAAAATGACACCCAAACTCATTGGGACCAAAGAGTTAGAGAAACAAAAATACGTAGGACAAACTCCACAAGAATAAGTGCATATGAACATGAAGATGAATTCCATGCACATATTAACCAATAAAAAGGTGGATGGAGTTTAACCTATATATATATATATATATATATATAGATGGACTATTCGTCCCCCTGGGTGAGGAATAGTTATTCTTCACCCCCCCTTTGTTTTCACATCAATGCACCGTAATTTTACATTTTTTAAATTTTGTCTTATTTCATACGTAAAAAGAGAACGTAAAAAATATAATCGCCGTAAAATATATTTTATATACGTAAAATTACAAAGGTAAAAATGATGGTGTAAAATATACATAAAATGTATTTTTTTTATCTTATGACCAATTTTTTTGTTTTTTTATGTCAAAATTTATGAAGCGAATCCATATTAATGTAACTATTTGTATTACAAACGTAATTTTTTTAGGAAAGGTTCGTAAAATTACCTCGGGTGAAGAATAAATTATTCTGTACCCTGGATGATGAATAGCTTCACTATATATATATATATATATATATGCATAGCTCAAGGCTAGCTTATTCAATATAAATATAGCGGAAGCAAAAGCAAATAACGTGGAGTCCCATCAACAGCCACATGCGAACATGCTGAGTGTAGACTCGCAACCCCTAAACGCACCTTACTGATCGTCTGAAAAACCTGCAACACCGAAGGTTACAGCCCGACAACGGGTCAGTACATCTGGTTTGTACGACAAGTGACACGGAAAAGTTTATATAAAGGACCTACATCTACATGCAAGGTTAGTCAAAGGAAAGGCTTATGGTTTTGTTTTTCAGAAAGCCAATTTTCTCCTGAACTAAACTAGTAAATTTTTTAAGTTGAACTTACTACTTAAGAACGAACTGGGCACACCAGTTCCAACACCACACCCTTATTTAATCTTGCCCACTCAAATTATTATGGTGATTCATATGTCAAGATTCTCCAGTAACACTAATGTCTAGTACCTCAAGGATGTCCATAACCGGGGACACGACTAATCATGATTAGTTTTTTACTCTGTAGAGGTTAGTACACTTTCCCCGCTGGACTCAACCCGAAGATTGAGACGAAGTCTTTCAGAAGAGGTCACCTACACCCAACGGCAAGCCGGTACCACCTATCACATCTACATCTGCTAGCTTTGCACGGGAGAGGATTCCTACATCATACTCAACTAAGCCAAAGCCCATATGGCCAGCGGCTGTACATGGAAGCTCCTAGTCACCAAGTATGTCTGATCTTTTTGAGCCTGGACGGCGCCCACTTACGTTCAGAGGGTAGCACCATGACGTACTGTCAACCACCAAACCAACCATTAGGGGTACAACCTGGTCTCTCCCTTAGATAAGGCACGAGCCCCCAGGAAGCACTCCCTGCCCGTCCAGAGGTGATTTCTATTTATGATAAAGTTGCTACAAAAATTATTAAATAGCTCACATGCACTCCATGAATTTACACAACCCAAACCACGTCTACAAGCATAGCAATAAAGCAACAACACGGCTAGGTTGATCTACGGTAGACAAGTCAAGACATGTGGCTATCCTAACTGGTTTTGCAGCAATAGTAAAATAAACTACCTATCATGCAATAGGGTGATATTTCTTAACATAATGCATATAGAAAATATATGTATGAGTATGGTCAAAGCATCACTTGCCTTCTTGCTGGTCCTGACGGTAACAATCCTCACAAAACGAGGCGGCACACTCCGGAAAATCTATACGAGCAAACATAGCACCAATCAATCATATGTTCAATACAGATAGGCTCAAACAGTAATAAACATTCAGAGAACAGTAGCAAAACTTGCCTAACAGTAGCTAAACTTAAAGTTGTAACGACCCGATTCACTAAGAATCCAAGTCTCTGTGCATTCTGTGCTAGTCCCTGGATCAATAGCTAGCACACACGGTACACGATGTAATATCAAGAATAAACCACATGTCATATATATATTACATCGAAGATCCAGTATTACAAATAAACATACCTGCATAGCTCAAGGCTAGCTTACAAATAAAATACAGTGGAAAACAATAAAAGCTTCGTGGCGTCCATCAACTCCACCGACATAGTTGAGTATATACATCGTAACCCTACATCGTACCACTTACTCGTCGTATATAATCCTGCAACACCGAAGGTTACAGCCCGACAACGGGTCAGTACATCTGATTTTTACGGCAAGTCATACAAAAAAGTATATATAACAGACCTACATCTACATGAAGGATAAGTCAAAGGAAAGGCTTATGGTTTTATTTTGCAGAAAGCTTATTTTTCCCTCACATACTACAACTAATAAAATTTTAATTTATCTTGCTAGTCCTAAGTATGGTTGAATCGGGCTACACCAATTCCATCCATCCCTTTATTAAAAGTTCCCACTCAAATTCTTATTAAGGTTAATTATCTGTCAAGACCATCCAACAAAAATAATGCCCATTTGCTCAAAGTTGTCCGTAACCGTGGACACGGCTAATCATGATCAGTTTTTACACTCTGCAGAGGTTTGTACACTTTCCCCACTGGACTCAACCCGAAGATTGAGACATAGTCTTTCAGAAGAGGTTCCCTCCACCCTTTGGTAGCCGGTACACCTATCATATCTACATCAGCTAGCTACCAGGGCCAGGTTCCCCACAACTTACTCATCTAAGCCAGATCCCATATAACCAGTGGTTGTACATGGAAGCTACTAGTCACACTGTCTGTCCGATCCTTTTGAGCCTAGATGGCGCCCACTGCGTCAGAGGGTACTCGCCATGACGCACCCGGTTCACCACCAAAAAAACCATTCGGGAAGCATTCAGTCCTGGTCCCTCCTTATCCAAGGCATGAGCACCAGGATGCATTCCCTGCCCGTCCAGAGGTGATTTCTATTTAAGTTTGCTAATCAAGTCATTACTCCTCACATAGCTCAATGATAACTCAACCAATCCCCGTCTACAAAGCAATAGCAGTATATAACAACCACGATCCTAGGGCGACAATGAAATGCAAGGTCAGAGCATATGGCTATCCTACTAGGTTTAAATCATAACTAATATATAGTCCTACACATGCATAGAGTGATAATTTGCTACATGCATAATAGAAAATATAGGTTGAGGTATGGTCAAAGTGTAACTTGCCTTATACATTCGATGAAGATCTTCGCTCTCACGTACCAGTCAACCCTACTCGTCACACTCCGAGCAATCTATCGCAAACGAATGAACTCGAATAAGCAATCACATCACAACAATATAAAAAAATATCAACAAACAAATACAAAGGTTTTAGCAACAAAACAAAAAGGTTTTGAAGTGCAGAGGTGTGGATGTGCTCGAAGGTGATCGGTGGAAGTGAACCCGAGAGAGTCAACAGATAAAACATTATCGGTAACGAGTTGTGCCCATGGACATTTGTGAATTCAAGGTGAAGATCATAACAATATGAATGGTATGTCGATATTGCCGATAAGATGTCTCATATGATCCAATATGCAAAAAGAATCACGTGAAACGGAATACTACAACGCAGGTCATAGCAATTGCAACATTGAATTGAATTTGAATTTAAACAGATCAATAAACTTGTGAATTTTTGTGTACACATGATATAGACATAAAGTACATGGAACGAGTGATCCAACGCAAAAAGAATCACTCGATTTGGATCAACGGTATAAAAGATACGGCCTCCGGAATTTGAATTTGAATTTGAAATAACTTCAAATTCAAAAGTGTGAAAAGTGTGCAAAAAGTTATACCATGCTAAAGTACAGAACAACACGAGCGCGTAGAAAAAAGTTTCACCTCGATCCGATACACGGTTTAAAAGATAAGGCTACGAAGATTATACGGTGCAAACTGTGAAAAAGGACCTATTCGTGAATAAAATAAAAGTTTCTGTCGCAGACAGATCCTTTTCACTACAGGACAAAATTGCTGACGTACCACTGACGTGGTGATGGCGCGGAAACCGAGGTTCGCCGGCACGGAAATCGAGGCGGCGACGGCACGGAAACCGAGGTTCGCCGGTACGGAAATCGAGGCGGCGACGGCACAGAAACCAAGGTTCGCCGGTCACGAAAACCGAGGATCACCGGCACGGAAATCGAGGCGGCGGCGGCACGGGAACCGAGGTTCGCCGGCAAGGAAAAAGAGGCGGCGGCGACACGAAAATCGAGGCGGTGCGTCGGAAAATCGAGGTTCGACGGCGCGGATCCCGGGGTCGCCGGTGCAGAAATCGAGGCGTCTCGGATCCTGAGGTTCGCCTGCGGCGGCACGGAAATCGAGGCGCTTTAGGGTTTCCAAAAAACGAAAAAAGAAAATTTTCAAAATCTTATATAGCCCGAATTTTTTTTTTGGAAATCCGTCTCGGGCTCAAATTGCGCTCGTGGGCGGAAAAGGCTATCGGGCCGGCTCGGTACGCATTTTATTTTTCTTTAAAAACCGAAACTTTAAACAATTGTAGAAAAATAAATACTCATCAGAAAGATATGAAATAAATTTCTAAATTCATCAAATAATACAAAGAAATTTATTTAATGAATAAATTTTCCAAAAAACAAAATAAAAATAAAAACATTTTCTAAATGCTTTATTTAAATATAAAATATTTTTCATAAATCAAATAAATCCAATAAATTATTATAAATATTTTGATTTGGTCAAAAACATTGACAAACGCTTTCTAAATAATAAAATATAAATTTTAAAATTTTCACACCAAAAAATAATTTGGTAAAAATAAAAATATCCCATTGGAATACTTTTTCAACTCTTTTAAAATATTTAATAAATCATTTCAATGAAATAAAAACTCTCTTAGCATTATAAAATCCCTAAAATAATTTTAGAGTTATTTATAATACTCAAAATAAATTTTTAAAAACTTAAAGTAATATTCTAAATATTTTCCAACATTATTAAAAAGGGGATAAGTCATTTTATATCCTCTCAAATGAATTTCCTCGAGTTGAAAAATGTTTTGAATATTCAAAAGAATTCCAATAATGATTTAAAACATTTTCCAACCTTTTAATATGTTGAAGGAGTCATATTACCTTCTCTCATTTTGTTTTGTTGGTTTTGTTTTAAATAATAAATTGCAAAAACACCAATTATGAATATTAGGGAAAGTCCTTTTATTCCCTCTCTTTTTAATATTCAATAAACTCCAAAAAGTTTTAAATCCCAGAGAAAATCAAACCCATCAAGCAAACAGTCATTATCTATTTAATTTTTTATTAACATTCCAAAATTCGGGGAATTTTGGGATGTTACACACTACCACCCTTAAAAGGAATCTCGTCCTCGAGATTCGAGAAGGCTAGAAAGAAAGGTTAGGGTTCGGGTCTTCATGATAGTCGATCGATCCTCCGATGAGCTAGGGTGCTACCACCCTTAAAAGGAATGCGACGTGGTCTTCAAAAGCTTGCTCCCTCAGCGAGCTCTTCACACATAATCTTCATACTCCGTTAGGGCATTGAATTCTTCATCACAAGTGTGGGCTTTCAGTATCTTAATCCATCAATGACATTCTTCGTAAATTCCTCGTACTCCCTGGAGATCTTGAATCCTTAGCGAAAGAGTGGTCTTCCAAACACGTTGGTCTTCAAGAAAGTTGCACCTTCGATTTCATCCTTCGAATATATACTACGTTCCTTTGTTGCCTTGAATCCTATATCCAAAACATGAGTCCTCCAAGTAGTGAACCTTCATGGCTGACGGGTCAGGCGCCATTACTAACCAACTATCGATACACTCTTGGTGGTCATCAAGAATACTTCTACGGGATACCTGCAGCAAAAGGTATTGGTCTATACTCACCGTATAACACAAATGGTAATCTCCTACAGGGGTCACACATCGCACCATTCTATGGTTCAGGCTTTAACATCGTCGTCTCTCAAACATAGGTAAGTCACTCAAGATTTACAATCCCGCATAGCAAGAGCGAATAATAAGGGTAATCGTCATGGGGGGCAATCCATTACGCACCCAAATCATTACCTTGTATATGGTTTAGCGAATCTCGTAATCTAACACTCGGTCATCCTCACAAGAATTGCAGAAGTCCTCCTTATCTTGAACTGGGTCCAGATAAATCCATGGTTCTGCAAGCCAAACAACATCTATCGTTTCCTCAACACTCTCAGGTTTACGCAAAATACTAAGAAACGTGTACTGGTGGACTTCAACTTCCTCCAGAGTTCTTCCTTCAGCAAGATTGTGCTTGCTTGTTGTAAGATCCTGGCTCACGGGGTTAACTTTGAGCTCATCATTGGTTGCATCCATCTTTATTCCAGCCTTGACCTTAGCACCCATTGTAGTAGCTTCTTCAGTTTAGGGAAGAGGGGGAATAGAAGGTAGGTAGAGAGGTAGAGAGAGAGGTAGGGAGAGATACCCATACAAACCTCACACTAGTTTTGAAACATAATTTTTGATGTGTAGCTGTCGATAAAAACAAGAAATGCCAGCTCACAGAACGATCTAACGGTAGAAACTTGAATCTTCCAGGTCTTCAAGTCTTCAGGTCTTCAATGACGGTGGCTTTCATTTTGCATTGTCGAAGCAATCTTCATATACTGTTGTCACTTGTCGAGTTTATTCTCCCTGTTGATGTGTCTTCTTCAGTCTTGAAGCATACTAAATAGATGAGGGGTCTAATGAAACGTAAATTATTCTACTCGCATAGAAGAAACGCAAAACACAACACGCCACAATAACCAAATACATATCAGGGCCACAGGGTACAAGACAAAACTTAACAAAACAAATCATGACATAACACATCTAATCAATCCATAGAAAACATGCATCGATCCACAACTCCAGCTAACAATGAAAAGGTAACAACGTACACTTAGTGCACACCTACGTACGTCTATCCTCCAATGCCAAACATAGCACACTTAATCTTGCCTTCACGGAGCATATCACCAATGCTCTAATCAAAGTTAGGGAGGAGAAGCTTAGACTAGAAGCCTCCATACCTAGGAAGCTAGAAGATGGTTGGGATCCTATGATAAAAATCAAATTAAATAACTTCTCTTGCTTTTCTCTTTGTGATGTTGGAGCTAGTACCTCTGTTATGCCCAAAAGAATGTATGATATGCTTGAATTGAAACCTTTTGAACCTTGTTCTTTTGGTGTTCATCTTGTCTATTCTTCCGTAAAGAAACCTTTGGGGAAGATCGATGATGTTCTTATCATTGTCAATGACAATTATTTTCCCGTTGATTTTATTATTATGGACATTGAGTGTGAGCCTTCTTGTCCAATTATTTTGGGACGTCTTTTTCTTCGCACCGTTGGTGCTGTTATTGACATGAAAGAGGGAATATCAAATTCCAATTCCCTCTCAAGAAAGGGATGGAACACTTCCCTGGGAAAAATATTAAGTTGCCTTTTGAGTCCGTCACACGAGCTAATTATTTTCTTGACAAAACTTGATCTTTTGCTTTATGCCTAGCTTAAATGCGTAAAAGAAAGCGCTTGTCGGGAGGCAACCCAAGATGTTTTTACTTCTATTTTTAGTGGTCTTGATGATTGTTACTACTGTAGCAACATCATTGTATCTTTATTTTTCAAGCTTTGTGCCAAGTATTGCCTCATATGACAAGGGAAGTGAAAGTTGTGACATGCTGTCCAGAAAACAGATTCTGTCCTCACAAAGGGAAAAATCATAGAAAATGACCAGTTCATATTTTTGAGCTGAATTTTTTACATAGTGTGCTCTATGCAATCACGGAACTTTCGTATGTTCTGAGTTTTTTTATTTGAGTTGCATAAGTATCCCTAAAAAATTATTTACTACATGTTGTTCTGTTTTTCACAGATTCTGCCACGTTTTGTCTCTCCTTACTTTTGCAAACCTTAAACTTGCTATTTCTTTGAGAAAACTTTTTTGAAATCTTGAGAAACAGTAGCTCTTCAAGAATATCTTTATTTCCAGTAAGGGAAAAATTATTGTAATAGGGTACTAACCTATCTAATCAGCTTATGATGAGTTGTGTATGAAGGGAGTTTTCAAGTGTGCGATGGAAGATGATGAAAGAAGATCCTGGAGTGTCAATCGCTCAAGCTTGGGGATGCCCCCATGCATCCCCAACAAATATTCAAGGAGATTCAAGCGTCTAAGCTTGGGGATGCCCCCGTGCATCCCCTTCTTCATCAACAATTATCACTTCATGCGTTATGTGCTATGCTTGGAGCGTCTCGCTCTTTACTTTTCTTAGGTTTTTTTTTTCTTTGTTTGATGTTCATAACAAGTTAGACCCCAGCTTTCTTTTGTGTGGGAGAAACACGCTCCACTTGAATTAGAACTCATAGGATTTGCATGCTTATTTTCTTAGCTGTGAGTTGTTCTTTTTCTTTTCTTAGCTGCTGCCCTGTTTATTTGAAGTGCTTTAGTTTTCTTCTAGAGCTTTTTATTTGTCTTAGGTTGAATGCTTATCTTGTTTAGAGAGTATTCTTGTTGCACTGAACTTTATGTCTTGACTAGAGAGTAGGTAGTTGAAGTTGCTATTCTCTTTGTAGTAGTAACTTGCAATAGTTTTGAGGTATTGATTTGTGGGCACTCCGGATTATATACCCGGAGCGTCCAGCTGCGCACCCATCATGTTCCCATGATCAGTGATACATGACATGCAACTTGACAGGTAATACAGATCACATGTTCATACAACATACCGAACAACATAGTCTTACATCACATAGTCTTATACTGCCTCATCGGGCACAAGTGCAGCGGAATCACCAAGTAATCCTAACATAGTAGCGGGTATAACCAACAAGAAAATCCAGAGCATAGCACATCCTAGTAATCTTCAGCCGCATCACCGTCAAATACCTGCTCCCCCAAGCCTGGCCGTTTGAATAACCAGGGACAAAGCCGTGACTACATACAAAGTACTCGCAAACCACCTCAAAGAAAAGAACAAAAGTTTTACATAATAAAATAGTAGGAGAGCTTTTATGGGTGGTTCATTTGGAGGAAAAACCTATCTACACCAAACTATTAACAGCTATAATGTCCACTTACCTTGAACAAGTTTTATTCATTACTAAGTCAGGTTAGATCATCAACCCTCTTCATCCCTTACTTAATCATCATTAACCATAACCAAAGTTTGCTCAAAGTTCAGGTCTTAGCTTGGTGTGGCCTCACTAGCTGTCCATGACCGTGGACTCCGGCTATTCGAATAGTTTTCACTCTGCAGAGGTTGTACACTTTACCCACTACATTCGATACATCCCTCGTGAGTCCCCACGGATCGTCATACCTCAGTATGTGGGTCTCGGATAATTGACCATAGTCTTCCCCTTGTCTACCCTAGTACAGGTGATCTACCCAATGCATACAGCCTAAACTGTCTGAGTGCAAGGTCATGCTCCTCTTGGACCCATGCCTTCACCGTAGTAGAGGTGCAGCAAAGTTCCGTGCCGACACTGGGAGCAGCGTATTTCACCCGCAGGACCCCGGTTTCTAGGAATCGAATGCCCATTATGTAGTTATAAGATCCCCATACTAAGGTAAACAAGCTTCCAACTAGCCCTGTCCCATACCAAGGTAATGTGGTTGTACTGTAGGGCTAGGTTTTAGCGACACTTCACCCTAGATATTCCTTTGAGTCTTTGCTTATGTTGCCATATCTTATCATCATCCTTGCCCATCACATCCTCAGATGTATGCCACATTACCAATCTTGGCTAGCACATCCCATGGATGTATGCCATCATCATCAAGGTGTTGCATGATGACCATCTTAATTTAGATCTTAATTACTAACCTCTAATGGCTGGGTGAAGATCTGGATACTACATCAAGATCATCGGGGTTCTAAGTTTTCATGATCCATAGGTAGGTTGGAGGGGTGTAGTGGTTTCACCTGTTACAACTAAAATAGTTCCCATCCCTCATGATATAGCTAACATAGTAATGATAGATAGCATGATACAAAGAAAGGAAAAGTTTTAAAACATATGACAAGGGTTGAGTTTTGGGAGATGGCTTTCCTTCCTCGGCGATGTCAACTGGTACAGCTTCTTCGACGGCTTGGGAGGAGTCTTCACCTGCAACGTCAAGCATCTCGTCTACGCGTTACAGAAAGAATAACACACAATTACCATCATGGTATTTACAACAAGGCATACAAGCAATATCACTTAACAAAGCATCATAAAGTTGTTTTTTAACAACAATGTAATCACAAGAAGATAGCAAATTATTAACGTTTAGCTTAACATGATATTTATTTAAACAAGGCAACATTTAAGAATATTAAGCAACAACATGATTAACAACAAGATTAGGTCATACCATTTTTAGCTAAGTAGATAAAGGTCCTAAACAATTCTTTTTAAGATTTAATGAGTACTTTTAGTATATATTTTTAATCATAAAGGTTCATAATAAATAGCTACTGATCAGAAACAATTTTAATAACATGTCCTTAATATAATTTCATTAAGAAGGAATTTACTAATAATAAACAAAGCATCACATAAATTCAATTAATAATAAAATTACCAATGGTTTTATTTTTCCAAACAAACATTCTAATCATACAAACAATATAAGAATATTTTTAGGATCACAACAAAATTTAATTCATAATTTTATGATTTGTATTTATTTTTCTAAAAGTGTTTTAGTGCCTACTTCTTAAAAAAAGAAAAAGAAAATAAAAGGGGACCCTGCAGCTATTCGGCGCTCGGGTGCGCTAGCCATAACTGGGCCGGGGCGTTTTGGGCCCAGTCGGTTGTGCGGTGGCAAAAAAAATGTCTGGCAGGTGGGGTCCGCCTGTCATAGACCCTTAAACCCGAAGGGGTACCGGGCATTTACATCCGTTGGATCAAATGCTATCTAACGGCACGGGACTCTTCTTCTTCACAAACTCAACAGTGTTGAGTATATGGATTATAGTAGGAAACATAGATAGCGTAGGACTCTTCTCCTTGACTTGTACTCCAAGTAGATCATTGCACTCCTATATATATGCCTCTAAGGCTCAAGAAATAAACAACGATTCCACCAATCCTCTCTCTATCCATGATCGCCGGCGCCGGGGGCCGCGCCGCCCGTACCTAAGGTTCGTCCGCCGGTTCTGTGGACTGGCTGCCCTGAAGAGTCTTTTTCCCGATCTCTTGATCCGGGTTTTCTCTCTTCCGTCGGTCGTCTTGATCGGCGTCTTTTTTGGTTTTCCGATATAAGATCGGTTTGCGTCGCCCACCGTCGCCGTCGATCCTCACGCGCCTCTACTCCGACACCGGCGTGACTACCGGCTTCATCACCGACAAGGCGGCTTCGCGCGACGTGGCGACCCATGGTCGCCTTCCGCGCGTCAGCCTGCCCGTCGCCCTCGCCGAACGTCGCCGCCTTCGCTTCAGATCGGGAGTTCTCCGCCACCATCATCGCCCCCGTACCACGGCAGCTGGATTCGCGTCGGCTGGCCCCTCATCGGCTGACTCGCGTCGACGAGCCCGCGCCGAGCCCGCGGCGGCCTGTTCTGCTGGGTCCACATCGCCATCATCATGCCGAGCAACGCCTCTCGACCTCGCGGGCGATCGGATTGATCACCCGCCCTCCCGCGATCGGCCCCATCCTTGCCGCGCAGACGATCTGTACAGTCGTCCGCGTGCGCCTCCGCAGTATCCCGTGAAGAACGTCTCCGAGTACAAGCGCCTATCCACCGATCGAGCATCGGGCGGCAGCCGTGCCGCCCCTTCGGGCCGCGGCGCCGCCCACATGGTTCTCTCAATTGCTGCCCCGACTTCTTCGTCGTCGCCCCCATAGGCCGCAGCATCGCGGCGCACAGTCCACGACGTCGCCCTGAGGTCGTCCACGCGGTTGCACCAACCCGCGCGCAGCCGCTGCGTCGCCCCTTCGGGCCGTAGTGCCGCAGCCCGCGGTCACCGCCGGCCCGAGGCCGTCCACTCCAGGTCGTCCCAGAGGCTGCAACGACCCTCGCGCTGCCGCTGCGTCGCCCCGTCGGGCCGTAGCGAGCATGCCACGCGGTCCGTGCAACCGCCCCGAGGTCTTCCCCGCCGTCGCCCCCGACACGGGCGCCGCCGCTGCGTCGCCCCTTCGGGCCGTAGCGTCGCGGCACGCGGTCCACTCCGCCGTCTGCGCGCTTTGACGCCCTCGTGGCACGCGTCGCACCACCTCTCTTGGCGCGGGAACGCCACCGTCCGTGCCTGGTCTTCGTCATGCTGTCGGATCATCTTCGCCTACTTCGAGCACCACCGTCTCCACGCCACCCGCGCCAATGTCGCTCACCCGAGCCGCGCCGACACTCTGTTCGCCGTTGCCGCTCACCCGAGCCGCGCCGCCTCTATCGGCAACCGATGCCCCCCCCCACGGGCTTCCTCTGGTTCCGCCGACTTCATCGCCGTCCATCCTCTTCGTCTTCGTCCAGCACCAGCTCATCGTCAGCATCGTCGTCATCTTCCTCGACCACTTCATCTAGCTCCGGCAACCGCGGCGACTCCACCCTCGGCACCTTCTACCCCCGCCGAGTTGCACCGCAACCGTCGTCGAGCCCTTCTCTGCTGGTCCCTCCGACATGGCTTACATCTCCTACTGGTCCCCGTCTACGCATGCCCGGTACTGGCAACATCGGTGTGTGCCTTCATCTACGACGTGTTCCTGGGCCTGGCAAGCCTGGTGCGGCGCTTCGTCGACATCGTTTTCGTCTGTCTACGCTTGCCCGGTGCTGGAAACACCGACGCGTGCCTTCGTCTACGACGTGTCCCCGGGATTGGCAAACCCGGCGCGACGCTTCGTCAACACCGTCTCCTTCCGGACGTCATCACCATCTTTTTCGCGACGTCCCGTGCTACGACTGATGACCGCCCGCCAGTGCCGCTCTTCCTGAGCCGCGCTGCGCTCCTAACTTCCTTGCACTCGCGGCTCCTCGGCGACTACCTCGACACCAGCTACCCCGACTCGACATCGACTACGGCATTTCTCGCACGGGTACCTTGACTACGGCTTCACCACCCTACGCTCTCGGCTACTTCGACAACGACACAAAGGGCTACCGCCTTCTTGGGAACCTCGTTGGCTTCCACTCCAGCCACAAACTCCGCGATGCGTCGACCGTTACGACTGTTGTGGGGATGTTCGTCGGCTCCGCCTTTGGATTCTTCTCCAGTCTCACCGTCTGCGTCGCTACGTTGTGACTGCGGGGGGGGGGGGGGTGTTGAGTATATGGATTATACTAGGAAACATAGATAGCGTAGGACTCTTCTACCTTGACTTGTACTCCAAGTAGATCATTGTACTCCTATATATATGCCTCTAAGGCTCAAGCAATAAACAATGATTCCACCAATCCCCTCTCTATCCTTCTACAAACAGGAACGTTCCTTGCCCAGGCAATGGAGGCGAGATGGAACATGGATCTCACCGGGGGACCTAGAGGCGACGACAGTCGACGGCGACCATCAGCAGGCGTGAGCGGCGACGGGGGCAACCCATTTTTTTCCATTGGGACGACGATGGCGTTCGGTGCAGAGGTTGCTTAGCGGCGTCCGGCTCCTTCTTGCGGGCGACTTGGGGCAGCAGAGACCGGCCAGGGTAGCAGAGAAACTCGCCGGAGTCCGGGAAGCATGGCGGGAAGGATGAGCGGGGAGCGGGGAGAGCGCGGGAGACTCTGGCGTGGATATCCGGGGCTTCGTCCGGGACTGGGCGAGCTGGACGGTGCGAGGGCTGATGCAAGCATGAAGGCGTCAGCAAGGGTCCCACGGCGGACGTTGGAAAAGGAGTTATGATCCAGAGAAAATGCAACTAGATTATTTGTACTCTAGTGCAAGTGGGAGACTGTTGGGAATGTGCCCTAGAGGCAAATAAAATATGTTTTATCGAGAATATTCCATTAGTTCATAATACGTTTGATACTATGATATTACTGTATTAAGCGGAAACATTAATACAGGTGTGGTATACAAACAACCAGGTCCCTAGTAAACCCTAGTATACTAGTCCATTGGGCGATTGATGATCAAGGTTTCCTGATCATGAGACAATGGCGTCTGTTGACAATGGAGTCTTATCATTGGATAATGATATGATGGACATACACCCACCATAAGTGTTGCGATGTGATCAAGTCACATAGTTCGACATTGCGATAACTATAACGTAGTGACCAGATCCTTTGACCGTAATGATCATACGTAATCGTCATCTATGAGGAGACTTTGATTTGTATCCCACCTCCTGATTGAAATATGCTAGCCATAACGGTGAACTTTGGGTATTCCGAAATAGATGGTTGATGAGTATGCAAATAGATCAAAGCAGGATTTGTCCATCCGTGTGACGGATAGGTACTCTGGGCCCACTCGGTGATATTGCATCATAAAGTTTGCAAACGTGTGACTAGGTCACGGAGTTGTAATATCACGGGAACGAGTAAACTTGTTTGTTGAGAACGAGGACGAACTAGGTATAGTGGATACCGATGATCAAACCTCGGACAAGCAAAGTACCCCAGGACAAAGGGAACAGGCACACGGTTAACGGATCCAACAGCGATTGAAGTTCATTCGATGGAAGCGCAGGGGCTATCAAGGATTGTAACCAGGTCCAATTGATTAGTCATTGATCAATGAGAATTGTCTCGATCATGTCTGCTGTTTCCCGGACCGTAGGGTGTTACACTTAAGGGTACTCGACGTAGTAAGGATTGATTCGGGATCACCGGAGAAATTGGAGAGAACACCGGAATTGTTCCGGTGATGGCCGGAATTGTTCCGATGAAGGCCGGAAGTTGTTCCGGGTATTTTGAAAGGTTCAAGATATATTTAATAATGTTTAATATATGTTTTATTATTTAATTATCTGAATTAAATATTAAAATTTATTTAAATATATTAAAAATGAATTAAAAAGGTGTATGGGCCTCTAAGGGCCCATTAGGGGAGAGGGGAGCCTCCCCCCCTTGGGCTTGGCGCCAAGGGAGGGGCCCACCCCCTCCTTAGGCCGGCGCACCTCCCCCCTTTGGTGGGATTAGTCCCACCTCGGGGAGGGAGGGAGGATCCCACCCCTCCTTGGACTATATAAGGAGGGGTAGGGGTGCCCTTTTGATTCAACAATTGAAGTTCTCTCTTCCTCCTTTTCCTCCTTCCTCGAGTGGACTCCCCTTGTTTGGAGTCTACACTTGGTTGGGGATTTCTCCACCATACGCACGTCGTCGTGCTGCTGGAATCGGGATCCGAATCCATCTTCTTTCCGCTACTCTACTGGTTCGGAGCCCGAAGGGACGTCGGGTATACTGTATGTGTATAATCCCGCGAGGCACTACACTTGTGGTGCTACTTCATCGTCGTGGTCGTATCGCAAGGTCTTCATCAGCAACGTTCCGACGGGGACGTAATCCCGTCATCGGTTTGCAAGGATCGGGTGGCTACATGAGTCATCGTGGATCTGCGCGGCATCGGGGATTGCCGGTACGACTACACCAACCACGTTCATGCGGGAACGTTTCCCGCTTAACGGACTACATACTGGTATGTGATCTATTTCTGTCTGTTACTTGCATCAGCATAGCATAGGTCTTGGGTATGGGTCTCGTAGGTTATGAAAATTTTGTGTTTTCTGCCCCGAACCCCAACAGTGGTATCAGAGAAAGGCTATGCGTAGATGTATTGTACGGATAGAACACATGTAGTATGTGGGCATCAATTCTCCAATTGTTACCCTCTCACGTGTACTCATTTAGCGTTGCGGCAATGTTTGATGAAGCGGCCCCCGACCTACCTTTCGCGTTTACGCGAGACTGGTTCCACGCTTGACATATGGCTTGTACCATATAAAGTGGCTGGGGGGTGTCTGTCTCTCTGCATTAGCGATGCGAAGATGTTTTCAACGAAGGGCCCCGACATGGATGTAATGGAGACAATTGTGGATTGGTGTTGTGGCTTGTTTTCGTAAGATAGAAACAGTTCTTTTCTCGAAACCCCTAGCAGCCACGTAAAACTTGCAAAAGATAAAGTAGAAAGGCATTTTTAACTTTAATTTGCATGTAAGGGGGAATCATAGCATGTATGATTTATACTATTGCATCCTGTTTTGCTAATATGTTAGATATACGACGGTAGCATAATAGGATGATCCCTCACTAATCCAACAAAGTGTCCTTCCTTAGTGAAGCACCATCTGGAATGTTCTTCATTATGGAGGCATCACGTGTCACACGGGTGTCAAACATTTTTACGTTCACAAGAGATGGGTGGAGCAAGCCTAGCATGTCTAGAAACATGGCCTTGCATACGCGGCATATACTCACTAAGGTTATTGTGGCGAGCCTGGCATGTGCAGACATGGCCTCGGGACACAAGAGACCGAAAGGTCGAGCATGAGTCACATGGATGATGTGATTGGCATTATGGCCTACCTTGAACAACATACTGATGGTCGTGTCACACGGGGGAGGTATGTTCTTCAAGGATCGTGTAATCACTTAGAACAAACTATGCGGGATGTTTGTCTGAGTGGGAGTTCCAGAATTGTTTTTGAAACATGAACTCCATATTATGAACTTAATCTTCATGTCTTAGCAAATATCATTGTAGATAACGTCATACCAATGTTTAGAACTATGGCTCTTTTAGTATGATAGAAATTAAGGTAAATGGGTCTTACTTCATTGATGTGTACCAACACCATTAGAGACATACTCATTAGTAATGACTTGCTAAACATAATACGAAGAACTGCTAGGAGATACACCTGACAACTCCGTAATCAAGGAAGATGATGATGAGTATCGCACTCACCGTCACTTATGAATGACTGTCCAATACACCATAATTCATTATATGGAATCTGAATTGTGAATGCATGTTAACCAACACGTATGACGTGCTAGGTGAACTTGAAAGCACTTGGTCACAAATCAGAGTAATGGAATATGACTATATGGACGGGGTTTCTTTCAACTATGGTGGAAGGAACAACCTGCTGAGAAAGTCACTTGGAAAATGTATAAGATACATGGAACACCTTGTGTATAACTTGGACTACTGAATGACTGGTTACTTTGCGATAACTGGGGAGTTGCATCTGCTTCCTCTCAGTTACAAAGACCATGTCTGGACTATGTCATGAAGGAGAATCGTTCACCTGTCATGAGGTCATGGTTAAAGTCAAGAACTTTAAGAGTAGAACCAATGCAGGAATGGTCATTGACGGAGAAGGTATATTTGATATACGAGTTATAATGTCTTTCCCACGAAACACTAATTGTGGTTGATTAAGTATTCGATGCTTGAACTTACTGCTTGAGAGTGACTTGGAAGGGATGAGGTGACAATGTGTGCTGACGGCAATCAAGATAGTTGATGGTCGACAACACTCTCCCTCTACATCTATCAATTAATTAATATATGAATAAATTTTATGATCGTTTGAATGAGAACTTTATTAGTGTGTCTTGCATCTCGCGAAGATAATTATTCATATTAGTGAGAAACAAGTCAGTTGTTCTCCTTTTATGAATGATATCTCTTATGGTCACATTACAATTATGAATGAGTTATTCTTATATTGATGATAGTTGTTTGATCATTTATAAGAAATATTGTAATGCCAAGAAATATCCAGGCTTAATAATGACATTGCAGTTTAAGTCATGAATGGTATGATGATGTCTTAAGATACTTGATCTCTTGACACATACACACCATGCCTTTTAGGTGAGATTACTAAAACCTCGCATTCTGGTAAACGGAATGTGTACTGATTGTTGAGTATCATACATTGTGATGTATCGTATGTCAGCATGTGGTGAATTTCATTATTTTGTGAACTTCGTATGTGGACTTAGATGAATATTTGTTTTCACTAATGAAACATGAGCCTGAAATAATTTGATATGATCAAAAGGGATTTTAGAGTAAAGATGGATATTAAATTAACAAGAAAGACAAGTCTCTACGATTTGATCAAAGTGACAAATGTTTTGAGTTAGTCTTGGGCATAAAGACTTGTGTGAAAGTTGTTCCACAAATTGCAATGTCTTGAGACACTTCAATATGATTGACGTACCTGAACATTGTGATCATATTCTACCGAAAAGTGTATGCTCTAAGTTATCTCTTACCAAGTTACGTTATTATTGTTTAGAGTTATTAATTTAATATGCAAACACTCACTTCAGCATAGGGAACCATCTGAGTTCGTGGAAACCAACTGTCGGGGGATTGGTACCCGGGTAGGCTAACCCAAGCGGAAGCAAGCTTTCAAGACAAGGATGGGCCGATTGGGCTGCAGCTGGGCCGAGCTAGGCAGAGGTACGGCCGATTGCTCTAAGGCAATCGACCATACCAAGTGCCAGCAGTCGGCCCAGGCGCAATCGGTCCACCCTTTTGTTCATTGAAGACGATCGTCCGATTGGCCTGCTGCTGGACCGAGGTCGTTTCCTAGAAGACCGATTACCCAGAGCAATCGACCTTACCCAGGAACCACCAGTCGGTCCAGGCGCAATCGGAGCTACCTGACACCCAGTCGGGGTATGATTACGAGGTCATAAATGCCATATCCCGAGATATCTGGGTGCAGGAAGGCCAAGTCACATCGAGGATTTCCGGGAGATACGATGTCGGCCTCTCCGCCGATTCCACGGACAGGCCGACAAGACCGTACCTCATAGCTCCACTGTTCATCACTAGACCCTACAAGGTAGTAGCATGGGCCGCCGCTCGTAGGCTCCGGATCACCCGGATATGAGCAGTCGGTGGGCCCAGGCCGATTAGACGATGACAGCTGGGCCCGTTAGGCATTGAAGTTACCATAGTACCCTGAACTCACACTATAAGAGCCAGGGTACCCCTCCTGCGCGAGGGACGACGACGACGACGACGACGACACACCCTAGAACCTCACTTACTCAGTCTCATTCCAGTTCATTCACTGCTCGTAGTTACTCCTCAGGGAAGCGGGAGAGGACCTTGCCCACGGCGGCGGTGCACTCCTTCCCCTGAGAAGGTAGAAGAGCAGTTATTGTAGCCACTCCATTGATATACAAGAGACAGGCAGGAGTAGGGGTGTTATCTCTCCGGAGAGCCCCGAACCTGGGTACATCGTGGTGTCTTCACCGTGCTTGTGCCCAACCCGATTCCGGCACCATCGACATTCTCTCCCTCGTGTCTTCCCCTCACTTTAGCCATCCCCATGGCATCTGCCGTCACATATCGACGACAGTTGGCGCCCACCGTGGGGCAGGCCGAGGCGTCGACTGGAGTCAAGATCCGGACGGGATCAACCTCTGCATCGGGCGGTAGCCACCCCTCTGGCCTTATTCTAAGGCGTGGGGCAATCGACTATGTGGTGGACTACTCGGCGCGGTACAAGGCAGGAGCTCCCTTGCCGCCCGGGGTGTCGCTGCAGGTGGGAAGTCACCGTCTCTTCATCAGTGCCTTCGCTGAGGCATATCCAAGAGACATCCGAGTTTTCTCATGTGCTACAGACCCTCTCTTGACCAGGGGCTGCGCCGCAGCACCTGGCCAAGGGGAGGGCCGACTGCACGCTGCAGTCATGATGGCGGGAGCGTCGTCCTCGACCAATCGGGACCCGGCAAGCGCAGCAAGGAAGGCAAAGGAAGTGGCTGATGCAGCAGAGCGAATCGGCACCAGTGCGTTGCGGGATGTGTTGTACACGCCCGTGAACAGGAATGGTGATCCAGAGCGGGTGCATACCGAGCTGGAAACAGCACGGCTTGCCCTGGCTCGCAGGGCCGAGCAAGTGCTAGCTGAGGAGCGACGGCTGGGAGCCATCACTCGGGAGTACAACGCAGCGCATGCAGGACCGCGTCGGCCGATTGAGCCCGCAGTCCTGGAAGACCTGAGAAGTCGAGGCCGGGCAGTCAACCAGCAGTTGTCTGGGGCGGAGCAACCGGAGCGTCCGAGAAGGCCAGCACAACCGGAGCAACCGGTGCAATCGGCATTTGTCCAAAGGCCCACATATAGCACACCCGACAAGAATCTGAGAGCAGCCGAGCAGATAGCGCTTGAGCTGGAAGAGTTGGAAGGAGATGAGCGGCGCGAGCAGTCGCGCCGAATGCGTGAACTGATAGCAGCCGCGAAGGAGCAGAAGATCGCGGCAATGGCAAACCAAAACGCTGGGCCGGAGGCATCAAGAGGGATAATGAGGCCGAATGCGGGAGCCAACCAGCGGCCGAATGCGTCGCGCCAGAATCGGCACCAGCCCGCGCCATCTCGGCATGACAGCAAGGTCAGAAGAAATCGCCCAGTAGCAAGCAGAAGAATGGAAGAGCCGGCTGTTAACAGCAGGCGCCATGACATGCCGCAGCAGTCGGCACCAAGACCAGCAATCAGCACCCGACTTGGCCCTCGCCAAATCGGTCAGAATGATGCAAGGCATCGCATTGAGCTCCTGGAGAAGGAGGCCCAGGAAGATGAAGAAGGAGAAGCTGGCCCAGCATGTTTCGGTCATCGCATTCGGACGGAGAAGTTCCCCAAAGGCTTTACACTGCCGAGAGATACCCCCAAGTACAATGGCTCGGTAAAGCCTGAGGACTGGCTGTCCGATTACCTGACAGCAGTTCGCATTGCGGGAGGCAATCGGCGTGTGGCAGTTCGCTATGCACCGCTCATGCTGCAGGGTTCAGCTCGGACATGGCTGAATAGTTTGCCCAAGGATAGTGTGAACTGTTGGGAGGACTTCACGACTGCGTTCATCCACAACTTCACAAGCACATATGAAAGGCCCAACCTCCCTCGGCAGTTAGCTTTGTGCGTGCAAGGCAAGGACGAGCCCCTCCGAGATTACCTGTCTCGGTGGATCAAGTTGAAGAATTCGTGCGAAGGAGTCCATGAGATTCAGGCCATTCAGTACTTCACTGATGGATGCCTGGCCGATTCAATGCTGAAGCACAAGCTGCTCCGCAAAGACTTCACATCGCTCGCCGAGCTCATGAAGATGGCAAATGCTTTCTCTATGTCCGATTCTGCGATGCGCCCTATCCAACTCGGAGTTGGAGGTGTGATCCAGTCACCAGGGGCTCCGCAGTCGGACACAGGAAACCAAGGCCTCAGTCGGAAAGAGAGAAGAGAGAACAACCGCAACAACAACAACAACAACAACCAGCAGAACAACGGCAAGCGAAAGGACGAGCAACCGGACACTCAGTATGGCAGTCGGCAGGTGGCCGCTGTTCAGAATGAGGAAGACCCAGCGGCTGCAGGAGGCAGTCGGAAGATGAGACCCAATGTGAGACCCCTAGGGCAGATGAAGCCCAAGTACACGTTTGAGGACATGTTGGATGCACCATGTAAGTTGCACAGCACGCCTGGGAGGCCGTCTGCGCACACCACTCGGCAATGTGATTTTGTGAGAAGGATAGCAAAAGGAGAAGCTTTACCCCCACCACCACCCCCACCACCACCGCAGAACAGAGGACCACCTCAGCAGCAAAACCAGTACCCGCAGCAGGATGCAGCATACATGATTTTCACCAGTGAGTCCACGGACAAGGGCAGTCGGAGAGCCCGAGCTCAGGAAGTCAATGCAACTATGCCACCGATCCCCCAATTCATGCACTGGTCAGAATGTCCGATATCCTGGGACAGAGCAGATCACCCCACCATTTTGCCGAATCCGGGCAACTATCCGCTGGTGGTGGATGCTCTGGTCGCAGGGCCTAAGTTTTCATGCAAGTTTTCAAGAGTGCTAGTTGATGGAGGAAGCACAATCAACATCTTGTACCGAGATACGATGCTCAAGCTAGGACTTACAGAGAGGGATTTGGAGCGCAGTCGGACGACATTCCACGGGATTTTCCCTGGGTTGTCTTGCACCCCCTTGGGTCGCATTCGGTTGGATGTCATTTTTGGCACAGAGGAGAATTTCAGGAGAGAGCCGATTTGGTTCGAGGTGGCCGACCTTAGCAGTCCATACCATGCTTTGTTGGGATTACCAGCATTTTCCAAGTTCATGATCAATGCACAGCAGACATACCTGAAGATGAAGATCCCGGGGCCAAGCGGCGTCATCACAGTCACCGGAGACTTCAGGAAGTCCCTCGAGTGCACATCCGCTGGCAGCAGTTTGGCTGAGTCCTTAGTGGTGGAGACAGAGAAGCGTCAGCTCGGCAAGGTGATTGCAATGGCGCAAGCGCAGAGCAAGAATCCACTGCCGGTTGGCTCAGCAAAGAGAGCAGATGACGAATCGGCTTTTCAATCGGCCAAGGACAGCAAGAAAATCGCTCTAGATCCCTCCGACTCGACCAAGTTTGTTGTGGTCGGAGCTGGACTTAGCGACAAATAGGAAAGCGAGCTCGTCGAGTTTCTCCGTGAGAATCGGGACATCTTTGCATGGTCTCCACAGGACATGCCTGGTGTTCCGAGAGAACTCGCCGAGCACAAGCTGCACATTCGGCCAGGCTCGAAGCCGGTCAAACAACCCCTGAGACGTTTTTCTGAGGACAAGAGAAGAGCAATCGGCGAAGAGATTGCAAAGTTACAAGCTGCAGGTTTCATCATGGAAGTGTTTTACCCCGAGTGGCTGGCCAATCCAGTCCTCATCATGAAGAAGAACAAGACTTGGCGTATGTGTATAGATTACACTTGTTTGAACAAGGCATGCCCCAAAGATCCGTTTGCTTTGCCCCGAATTGACCAAGTGGTTGATTCTACGGCCGGCTGCGAGTTGTTATCCTTTTTGGATGCTACTGCTGGATATCACCAGATAAAGTTAGCCGCGGAAGATCAGATCAAGACAGCATTCATAACCCCTTTCGGGGCCTATTGCTATATCACCATGCCTTTTGGTCTGAAAAATGGAGGTGCCACTTATCAGCGCATGATGCAAAGATGCACACACTCTCAGCTCGGCAGAAATATCCACGTTTACGTGGACGACTTGGTGGTGAAGTCGGCAAGGGGAGTCACATTGTTGGACGACCTCAGAGAGACCTTTGCAAATCTGAGAACCTATCAGATCAAGCTCAACCCGGAGAAGTGTGTGTTTGGAGTCCAAGCCGGCAAGCTCTTGGGGTTTCTCGTTTCCGAGAGAGGAATCGAATGCAACCCCGAGAAGATAGCCGCAATAGAGCGCATGGAGCAGCCCAAGACCTTGAAGCAAGTGCAGAAGTTCACCGGTTGCCTCGCATCCCTCAGCCGATTCCTCAGTCGGCTGGGCGAGAAGGCAATTCCCTTGTACCAGTTGATGAAGAAGACAGAGAAGTTTACTTGGACCCCCCAGGCAAATGAAGCATTCCGAGAGCTCAAGCGCATGCTATCCACGGCACCGATTCTGGCTGCCCCGATTGAGAAGGAGCCCATGATGTTATACATTGCGGCAACCAATCGGGTGATCAGCGCAGTTATGGTGGTGGAGCGGCCCGAGAAGGACAAGGCACAGCAAGTCCAGCGTCCAGTGTACTACATCAGCGAAGTGCTTTCGGCATCCAAGCAGAACTATCCTCACTACCAGAAGATGTGCTATGGAGTATACATGGCGGCCAAGAGATTGAAGCCATATTTTCAAGCCCACTTGATCACTGTTGTCAGTTCGTCTCCATTAGCCGACATCATGGGAAGCAAAGATGCAACCGGAAGAGTGGCGAAATGGGCAATCGAGGTGGCCAGTCATGGCATCCAATTTGAGCCAAGGACTGCAATCAAGTCGTAGGCACTAGCCGATTTCCTGGTGGACTGGGCTGAAACTCAGTACATGCCACAGCTCCCCATGTCGGATGTCTGGCGAATGCACTTCGATGGCTCCAAGATGAAGAATGGCCTAGGGGCTGGGGTGGTGCTCACGTCCCCAAGAGGAGATCAATTGCAATATGTGCTCCAGATTCACTTCGCAGCATCAAACAATGTAGCCGAGTACGAAGCCCTCGTGCATGGTGTCAAGTTGGCCAAGGAAATCGGTATTCGGAATATTGAGTGCTATGGTGACTCCGATCTGGTGGTACAGCAGTGCTCGGGCACGTGGGATGCAAAAGATGCTAACATGGCGAGCTACCGATTCCTGGTGCAGCAAATCAGCGGATATTTTGAAGGTTGCGAGTTCCACCATGTTCCAAGAGCAAACAATGAAGCAGCAGACGCCTTGTCCAAGCTTGGCTCCACAAGGCAAGCAATTCCACCAGGCGTATCTCTCGAGCATATCAAGAAGCCGTCCATCACTCCATCACCAGATTCCGAGTCCATTTTTATCTCGGAGACCGATCTTGAAGCTCTGAGAAAGGCAAAAGAAGTTCAACCGGCCAAGCCTGCAACCATGAAGAAGCAATCCAGCGCTCAGGGTGTCTCGGCAATAGCACCAGGGGCTGCCGATTACGAACCAGGGGCTGCAGAAGAGAAGAAGAAGAAGAGCGATACCACAGAGAAGCAAGCAGAGGCTGCGCCAGATAGCAGAACCTCTGGAGAGCAAGTGATATCAGAGATTGCCGATTGCAGTAATGAAGTTTCAACCCCAGATGAGAAGTCAGCACCAGAGGCTGCCGAATGCGTGCCAGGCGCCGCAGTTGGCAGTTCGCAAGCAGAAGAAGAGATAGCAGAGGTTCAAGAGGCCGAGATCGAGTAGGCCAATGCTCAAGAGACCGAGATCCAAGAAGAAGTCTTACCCCAGCAGGCAGCAGTAATGGTAGTGGTCAGTGCGCCATCATGGGCACAGCCGATTCGAGATTTTTTGGCAGATGGGATCCTTACACCAGATTTGGCATTATCCAGGCAGATCGCTCGCCGGTCGTGGGCATACACAATCATCAACAATGAGATGATGCGCAAGAGTCCAACTGGTGTTCTTCAGAGATGTGTTGAGGAGGATAGAGGTTTGGAGCTGCTCAGAGATATCCATCAAGGTGAATGTGGACATCACGCGTCGGCAAAGGCCATCGCCAATAAGGCTTTCCGGCATGGTTTCTACTGGCCAACTGCACTCGCAGCGGCTGAGAACTTGGTGAAGCACTGCATCGGCTGTCATAAGTTCAAGATGAGGAGTCATCAGCCGGCATCAGCACTGAAGACCATCCCGATAGCATGGCCGTTTGCTGTTTGGGGTTTGGATATGGTTGGACCATTCAAGAGAGCTAGAAGCGGCATGACACATCTCCTTGTAGCAGTCGACAAGTTTACGAAGTGGATCGAGGCAAGACCAATCAAGAAGTTGGATGGGCCGACTGCAGTCAAGTTTGTGGCCGACATCGTATGCAGATATGGTGTTCCTAGCAGCATCATCACCGACAACGGCACAAATTTTGCAAAGGGAGCACTGGCTCGATATGCATCTCAGCAAGGCATTCGGCTTGATCTGGCGTCTGTGGCACATCCACAATCCAATGGTCAAGTCGAAAGGGCAAATGGACTAATCCTATCGGGTATCAGGCCCAGATTGGTAGAGCCTCTTGAGAGGGCACCCGGAGCATGGATTGATGAGCTCCCTGCAGTACTTTTCAGTTTGAGGACCACGCCAAATAGGTCGACTGGATTTACTCCTTTCTTCCTGGTATATGGTTCAGAAGCAGTCATCCCCTCCGACATCGAGTTTGATTCACCTCGGCACGCCTTGTACACTGAAGAAGAAGCTAGGATGGCAAGAGAAGACAGCATTGACCTCAAGGAAGAAGCTTGTTTATTGGCCCTGTCCAGGTCAGCAATCTATCAGCAGAAGTTGCGGCACTACCACAGCAAGAAGATCCGACCTCTCTCTTTCCGAGAAGGGGACATGGTGCTACGCCGAATCCAGAGGACAGATGGGCAGCACAAGCTATCCTCACCTTGGGAAGGGCCATTCATCGTCAGCAGAGCGCTCAAGAACAACTCCTACTACCTGATCGACTGCACCAAGGGAACTAAGCACAAGGACACGTCGGGAACAGAAACAGAGCGACCGTGGAACGCCGAGTTGTTATGCCCGTTCTATAGTTGAACGGCATAAATTTATGTGAGCGATTCGGCAAAACAATCAGTTAAAGTTATCATGTCTCTGAAAATGAGCATTCGAGTACTTTTCGTATAATTCCATTCGAAGAGCTAGCCCTAATCGGCAACGCTCCGTCAGACCCGAGACGTGCATAGCATACCCGGGGACTGGCCGACCTCGAGGTCAAGAAAATAAGCCATCGTGGCACTGGGACTGCAGGCTGGCTCGCAATCGGACACCCAGCTCAAGTGCAAATCACTAAGGGGTTTGTGGCATTGATAAGGGTGACGATTGAAGCAGTCGGTCGTACAAATCCCGGGAAACAACTCGAAACATGCCACCACAAGCAGCGCCGACGAGATAAAGTCGCCGATTGCGCCGCAAACTCGGACACTAGATCCAGAAGCGAGCAATCGGCGCCTGCTGTTGCAGAATCCTTTGCGTTAAAAATCTTGTCGTGTAAAATAAAAACTCATCGAACCTTGGCTGGATGTTTACTGTTGATCCGATTGCGGACTGCATGTCGGCAGCAAGATCGACACAGTAAACATTCCCAAGCGCAGCCGATGAAAGAAACCGGCAAAGACGCAAAGTTGATCGCACATGAAAACAGTTAAAACAAGCAATCGATTTGCATCAAAAGTAACAGGCCCAAGGCCGAATAAGTTCATTACATCCAGGTCCCCAGTGGGTGTCGGCAGAATTAAAATTGTCTTACAAGGAAAAGTAAAACCGATCTAATATCGGCAGCCGGACAGTCCGAATACAAATCAAGATGGCACATCTCAAGCAGTCGGAGGCACCGAGCTGGAGGATGGAGCAGATGGATCCGATTGAGCTTCAGAACCGGCAGCATCAACTCGTTTCGTCTTCGGAGAGGTCTGAGATGAATCGCTGTCGGAAGGCTCCTCGGCTAGCACAGAGATAGTTGAAACAGGGAGTGGATTCCCTCCGTCATCAAGATATGGAGTGTAGTCATATGGAGAGAACCAATTCGCCATAGTGCTGGCCAGCCGATTGACTTCAGCGTAGGTTTTCTCAAGAAGGTCCCCGGCACCATCTCGGAGGCGGTATAACTTGGAGAGTTTCACCTGAGGGTACCAAGTCAATATTGTCTGAAGGGCGGTCTCCGCACCAGTACGACCCGCGGAATTCAGCAGAACGTCGATCCGACGTGGGATAGCCTTGAGGAGAATCCGAGTTTGCTCAGTGGTCGCATTCGGAGATTCCCCTTGATCAGAATCTTCCTCCTCTTGTGGGTCGTCCTTGCGGACCTCGGCGGAGGAGTCGGCAGCATGTTCCATTCTCTTTAGTCCGGCCTTGAGCTCAGCCGCCGGCCACAGGGCTTCGGCAATCTTTAGAATTCCGAGTTTGAAGGACAGGGCCACTCCCTGGATGACCGGAATGCGAGCTTGAGTGCCGATCAGATATTCATGTCGGGTCCAGACGCTGTCCGCGCGGTCAGAAGTCCCTTCGGCAGCGATATGATCCTCCCGAGACTTGGCGACAGCGGCGTAGGCAGCCGCCTCAGATTCGGGCCAGGCCTCTGTGTCAAGAAGGAAAAATGTGAGAAATCAGATACAAGAAGAAAGCAATCGGAAAATGCAATCGGAATAAAGGAAGACTCACCGCTAAGGAGAAGATCCATGTCAGTTAGCGAGTCGCAGAAACCCTTGGCTCGGCGGCGCATTCGGGCATTCTCTTCAAGATGCTGCTTCTCCATTTCTTCATATTTGGCGATATGCTCGTCGCGATCCTTGCGAATGGAATCCCGCGTGGCGACTGCTTCATCCCTCTCGGCTTGTAAAGCATTTCGGGCGGAGACTGCGGCATCCCACTCGGCAAGAAGCCCAGCGCTGGTAGCCGTCACAGCAGCAACGTCCGCAAGATGTTTCTTTTCAAGAGCTGCCATCTCGGCGCGAAGATTGTGAATAGTCCGGTTCAAGTCAGTCTCTACCCCTTGTAGCCGAGTCACTTCTTCAGAAGCTTTAGCGAGAGCTGGGCTCTGCTGGTTAAGTTCTGCAGTTAATTCAGAAATCCGGCCCTGGAGGTCACCTACCAGAGGAACAGTAGCTAGAAGAGAGCATAGAGATATGAGCGCTAGAGAAATCGGCTAGTGGAGAAAAGGCAGATGGGCTAGAAGATACCTTTCAGTTTGGAGGTCTCGGCTGACAGGTTGTTGACCTGCAGCTGGGCCTGGGCGAGTGTCCGGAGGCTGGCAGTATAAGCTTCAAGAAGTTTCTCGAAGACATTTCGTTTCTCCTCCATAACAGCCTGAGAAGAACAGTACGACAAAGTCAGTGATAGAGCAAAGAATATTGAAGATCCGAACCGATTGTAACCAATCGGCCCGAATCTCGGGGACTACACCCAGTGGGTGCGCTTGCGCGCACCCACCAGAAGGAAAGTCCACCGATTGAGGAAGGCAAATGAGAAAAGCAAAAATGCTAAAAGATCCGAACCGATTGTAACCAATCGGCCCGAATCTCGGGGACTACACCCAGTTGGTGCGCTTGCGCGCACCCACCGGAAGGAAAGTCCACCGATTGAGGAAGGCAAATGAGAAAAGCAAAAATGCTAAAAGATCCGAACCGATTGTAACCAATC
This sequence comes from Bromus sterilis, assembly GCA_950022295.1. Classification (NCBI taxonomy): domain Eukaryota; kingdom Viridiplantae; phylum Streptophyta; class Magnoliopsida; order Poales; family Poaceae; genus Bromus; species Bromus sterilis. The sequence continues at coordinate 334,233,291 of OX465596.1, read as the reverse complement.
GGCCCGAATCTCGGGGACTACACCCAGTGGGTGCGCTTGCGCGCACCCACCGGAAGGAAAGTCCACCGATTGAGGAAGGAAAACGAGAAAAGCGAAAGTACTAAGAAGATCCGAACCGATTGTAATCAATCGGCCCGAATCTCGGGGACTACACCCACTGGGTGCGCTTGCGCGCACCCACCGGAAGAAAAATGTCTAAAGTAAAAGAAGGAAAGCAAGAGGTTACCGTATGATGCGAGGCGAGCTGTTGCAGATCCCGAGCAATGGCATTGGCGAAGCGGTTTTCTCGGCTCAGCGCGGACGCCATGGGCTCTTGAGGAGGAAGCGCAGCGTCAGCCTCGGCACTAGCATGACGGGCGCGAGAGTACTCGGCCCGGAATTGATCCACCGTGCGCATTAAAACTTCTGAGGCAGCAGGGGTCGGCGTCGGCGCTAAGGTTGGAATCGCGATGGAAGTGGCAGTTGTAAGAGCTGGTGGCACCGTCGTCACATGAAAATCAGAAGCACCCGATTGCGGCGGTGGCACAATCGGGCGAGTCGGAGCAGCGGTAGTAACGATGACTGGGGGAAGAGTTGTGGTCGTCGGCGGCGCTGATAGAACAGCTGGTGGCGTGGTAGCAATGGTTGGCGGTGCCGACATCACAGTCGGCGGCGAGATCGTCACCATTGGTGCGTCGGGCACGGCGGTCGACGGAGCGGGAGAAGTTGTAGCAGCGGTGGCCGGGCTGGAGCGGCGTGCCGGGGACGGGGCAATCGGATCGACCGATTGCGTTCCCCCGACACCAGGAGATACCGGGTCGGCCGCACGCTTGATGATCTTTGGGGCGAGGTCGGAAGGAGACGTCTTCTGGGCTGCTGCGAGCCGAGCTCTCTTGGCAGCACGTTCGGCGTCTTTGGAGGAGTGATTGGTGGCGGTCGGCCGCTTGCGAACAGCACAAGCAGCGGGCGAGATGATGGCGCCGACACGAGCCGGAATCTCGGTGTCGATGTCATCAAGCCCAATCGGCTCGCTGAATGGAGAAAGGGAGAAGAGTCAGTAGAAGCAGAGGTAGCAAAGTACTGCGCAGAAAGTCAGAAGCATACCCGATCGTCCGAGGTGCGCCGGTAGGCATTCGGCAGCGGAGTGGGGCGACATTCAGCGGCGCCTGAGTGGTCGGCCTTCGAGCTGTCGTCTTCTGGGCCTGCTTGCCTTTGTGGGCAGTCGGCGCGGTTTGGATGACCTTGGAGGGAGCGGTACCAGAGGAAGAGCCAGCTGCCGAGATGCGTTTGGCTGGCACCCTGGGAGGCTTATCCCGAGGAGCTGCATCAGGAGCAGCACCCGTTGAGATACTATCATCGTCACTCCAATCAGCCAAAAGTCGCTCAAGGGAAGAGTCGGGCGTACCCCCTTGAGCTGGCAGCCGAGTGGTGGTCCTTGGAGGGATGGCGCGCGCAGCATCATCATCTTCGGCGTCCATGGGGTCGGAGGATTCCCTAGAGGACTCATCTTCATCCTCATCATCTTCACTGAACTCGGCGGAAGGGATCTCGCCATTGTACTCAAGGTCAATGGGGTCCTCTTCCGTGCGATCAGGGGCAAACACACCAGCTTCCTGGCCGTCCTCCATGAGGTCGGACTGAATGAAGTGCTAAAAAAAAGGCACAAGTGAGCAGAGCAATCGGAAGAGCATGTAGTTGGAAGAAAAAGCAATCGGAAGAGAAGGCAGTCGGACTGAATGAAGTGCTGAAAAGAAGGCACAAGTAATCGGAGCATACCACAGGAGGTTTCCGCTGTCGGGTAAGGTAGGCAAGCCCGAACCGGAAAGGATCAGGCAGCGCACTGGCGGTGATGGCTTTCACTCGGGCGCAGAGGATCTCGGTCTTCATTTCCCACGTGCAGAGCCGAGTGGGGTCCCGAGGTCCCAACACTATATATGTCATGGTGTGTTGTGGTTTCTAGGAAGCTTGATTTATGTAAGATAAATTATCTTTGTAGTGTATCCTTAGACAACTATGGATGCATCTTCCACAACTAGAACCAAAAGGAGCAAAACTTGTATTGCTATGTTTGGTGTTTGTCAAGAATTGTTCTTGATAAATGTGGTAATGGAAGAAAAGTGAAATTTCAACCAAGGTAATTGACCTTGCCTCCAAATGTCACAGTAGTGCAACGGAATATGTTCTGGAAGCAAAGCTCTACAACAAGAGGAGAAACTAATGATAATGATCATGATCTTTTTGAGATTTTACTGAGAAAGGTAGGATTCAAGAATATATATTTGCCCCTGGTGCAAAATGATATTCATGATTCACTTGTCATGTTAATGGAACAAGACATTCCTACGAACTACAAAGAAGCGATGGTGGACCTAAGTACGAGATATGACTATGAGTCATGAAATCCTATGTTGAGTTACATTTAAGATTGCTTGAATCTTATCAAGTAAGGAGGTTACTTGATATTCACAATAACTTCAGAGTTATGAGGAATAAATGTGAACAATCAAAGGGACGTCAAGATTGGTTTGTCACAAAGATTGTTTCTGACAAATTCAATGAGTTGACTACAATGTGTAGCAATGCTTGAGTCAAAGGGATATTCACTACGATTGATCCAGGATTGTTATCAATACCGTGACTTCCTCAAATCCTGTATTTGAAGAAGTGTTGTAATTGGTACAACAAGAAGGTTTTGGAAAAACATATGGATACTAGTGTCTCATAAACTGAATTCTCATTTTGATGGATGATCAAAGGATTTTGGACTTAACCAAAATATCGAGGAAACATGCATTTGCATGAAATCGAGTGGGAGTTGAATAGTTTCCTGAAACTTAATATGTAGACGACATATTTTGAGTGGGAGCTATGGGAGTATTATCCTAGACTTATATGTAAATGACATATTTGAGTAGGAGCCATGTGGTTAGTATCCTGAACTTAATATGTGTCTGACATATCTAAGTGGGAGCCATGTGGATGTTATCCTTGTCTTATATGTGGCCGACATATTTGAGTCGGAGCAATATGAGTGTTATCCTATAACTTAATATGTGCATGACATATTTGAGTGGGAGCATGATAACATTCTCATATATGGATAACATATTATGAATGGTGCAGTTGGTGTTAATGATTATTTGAATCTTTCATAAATGAAGATGAATAAGTATTAATCATTGAAGATCTATTAAGATAGATATGTGTTTAATAAGATTGAGTCGTAATACTTTCCTGGGTAAGATTCTGAAGGAGTTCAGAATGGGACAAGTCAAGAAGTGGTCCTTACTTGTATATCCAAGAGAAGTGTTGAGTTAATCTCAGTACAAGAACAATGGTTAATGGTTAATGAAAGAAATGGATGTGTTGGATCCTCTATGCCTTTGTCATAGGTTCTTTCATATAAAAGCAGAGTTATGTACTCGACGTAATGTGACCCAAGTTCTTAGTACTAAGAACATGTTGTGATATGATTTATGAGTAAATCATTGAACAAAGAGTTAAGTTTATCCTTCAGTGTCTGAAGAGAACTGAGGATACATCTCAAATTTGTAAAGGATAGTGGACTTGACCATAAATGTTATGCTGGTTCAAGTTTTGACACTAACCTAGAAAATTGAGATATCATACTAATGAATGCCTAAGTTGAAAGAAACATGGTTTGACATCAAAGTTGCATACAATGCACTAAGGATTGAATCTACATTGATGTGGCTGCTTTAGAAGTAGCAGGAGTTATATTATGGCTTAAGAAGTTTGACTTCTGATTTAGTGAGTTTCAAGTGTGCATGACTATGGGAAAGTTCGCGTGACCCACCGGATGTCATTGCTATGACACAGCAAACGAAGTCTCACTTCACCGCCAAATATATATACCTCATCATTATAGTGGATAATGAAGGAATGTCAAATTAGGTGACATTATGATTTGCGAAAGGACATACGGTTCTGAATGGTACCCAGACCGTTGATACAACCTCTTCCACGGGCAAGCATGATCAATAAGGAGTTATGGTCCAGAGAAAATGCAACTAGATTATTTGTACTCTAGTGCAAGTGGGAGACTGTTGGGAATGTGCCCTAGAGGCAAATAAAATATGTTTTATCGAGCATATTCCATTAGTTCATAATACGTTTGATACTATGATATTACTGTATTAAGAGGAAACATTAATACAGGTGTGGTATACAAATAACCAGGTCCCTAGTAAACCCTAGTATACTAGTCCATTGGGCGATTGATGATCAAGGTTTCCTTATCATGAGACAATGGTGTCTGTTGACAATGGAGTCGTATCATTGGATAATGATATGATGGACATACACCCACCAGAAGTGTTGCGATGTGATCAAGTCACATAGTTCGACATTGCGATAACTATAACGTAGTGACCAGATCCTTTGACCGTAATGATCATACGTAATTGTCATCTATGAGGAGACTTTGATTTGTATCCCACCGCCTGACTAAAATATGCTGGACATAACGGTGCACTTTGGGTATTCCGAAATAGACGGTTGATGAGTATGCAAATAGATCAAAGCAGGATTTGTCCATCCGTGTGACGGATAGGTACTCTGGGCCCACTCGGTGATATTGCATCATAAAGTTTGCAAACGTGTGACTAGGTCACGGAGTTGTAATATCACGGGAACGAGTAAACTTGTTTGTTGAGAACGAGGACGAACTAGGTATAGTGGATACCGATGATCAAACCTCGGACAAGCAAAGTACCCCAGGACAAAGGGAACAGGCACACGGTTAACGGATCCAACAGCGATTGAAGTTCATTCGATGGAAGCGCAGGGGCTATCAAGGATTGTAACCAGGTCCAATTGATTAGTCATTGATCAATGAGAATTGTCTCGATCATGTCTGTTGATTCCCGGACCGTAGGGTGTTACACTTAAGGGTACTCGACGCGGTAAGGATTGATTCGGGATCACCGGAGAAATTGGAGAGAACACCGGAATTGTTCCGGTGATGGCCGGAATTGTTCCGATGAAGGCCGGAAGTTGTTTCGGGTATTTTGAAAGGTTCAAGATATATTTAATAATTTTTAATATATGTTTTATTATTTAATTATCTGAATTAAATATTAAAATTTATTTAAATATATTAAAAATGAATTAAAAAGGTGTATGGGCCTCTAAGGGCCCATTAGGGGAGAGGGGAGCCTCCCCCCCTTGGGCTTGGCGCCAAGGGAGGGGCCCACCCCCTCCTTAGGCCGACGCACCTCCCCCCTTTGGTGGGATTAGTCCCACCTCGGGGAGGGAGGGAGGATCCCACCCCTCCTTGGACTATATAAGGAGGGGCAGGGGTGCCCTTTTGATTCAACAATTGAAGTTCTCTCTTCCTCCTTCCTCGAGTGGACTCCCCTTGTTTGGAGTCTACACTTGGTTGGGGATTTCTCGACAATACGCACGCCGTCATGCTGCTGGAATCGGAATCCGAATCCATCTTCTTTCCGCTGCTCTACTGGTTCGGAGCCCGAAGGGACGTCGGGTATACTGTATGTGTATAATCCCGCGAGGCACTACACTTGTGGTGCTACTTCATCGTCGTGGTCGTATCGCGAGGTCTTCATCAGCAACGTTCCGACGGGGACGTAATCCCGTCTTCGGTCTGCAAGGATCGGGTGGCTACAGGAGTCATCGTGGATCTGCGCGGCATCGGGGATTGCCGGTACGACTACACCAACCACGTTCATGCGGGAACGTTTCCCTCTTAACGGACTACATACTGGTATGTGATCTATTTCTGTCCGTTACTTGCATCAGCATAGCATAGGTCTTGGGTATGGGTCTCGTAGGTTATGAAAAATTTGTGTTTTCTGCCCCGAACCCCAACAGCTCGGCCCAGTTATGTTAGGTTCTCTCTCTATTTTTTTACAACTATTACTGGTTTTACAAAATTATACTTCCTTTGTGATTTAAATTTGAAATAGACTTCAAACTTAAATCCCCTAAATATTTTTATAAAATCATAGAAATTATTATCCTAATTCATAGGATTTACGGAATTTTGTGTGTGGTTAATAATGTTATCACTAATATTTTAATAGCAATTAATCATTTAGAACTTTTTAAATATTTTAATTAAATACCTTGTGCTATATAGGTATTTTTATTTATTTAAAACATGAATATATATACAAGAAAAACTTTAATTTTGCCAAAATTTTATTGGTGCTAATTATTATAGGTCACTAAGTGTGGTTATTTGAATATTAGTTGAGTGAGTTTATACTTCTATCTCGGTTGGTTCTTTAGCAAGGTAAGGTAACAACATAAGACAATACAATAGCAAGCATTGCATTCATCAACATAGCAAGCATAACAAGATCCGAAACAAGTCTAGCAAACATGACATGGCAAATCTACTGCTATCACATCACAACATAGCAAAGTTTTTGTTAACCCTAAAGTTTAGCATTCTAATAAAAGGATTACAAAAGTTGGGATGTGACAGTCCTTCCCCCATTATAAAGAATCTCGTCCCCGAGATTCATAAGCTAGTGAAGATGTGTGGAAACTCGCGTTGAGGTAGTCCTCCCGTTCCTAGGTGGCTTCCTTGTCGGAATGGTTGCTCCACTGGACCTCGAAAAACTTCAGGGCACGCTTTCGGGTGACGCGGGTGGCTTCATCCAGAATTCGGAGGGGTACTTCACAGTACGTAAGATCCTGGTTGATGTCCACCTTGCGGTGATCGATGTTCTTGAACACCTCTGGCTTGTCTGGTACCTCTAGACATTTCCAAAGTTGCGACACCTGGAAGACATCGTGCACATCGGACAACTCTAGGGGAAGCTCTAGCTGATAAGCAACTTCTCCTCGTCGGGGTAGAACCTTGAATGGGCCAATATATCTTGGTGCGAGCTTTCCCTTCACATGGAATCGCTGCATTCCCTTGATAGGGGTGACTCGAAGGTACACAAAATTTCCGGGGTTGATGGTCATGTTACGGAGCTTAGAATCGGCATAGCTCTTCTGTCGGGACTGTGCTGCCTTGAGACGGTCACGAATCAGGCAAACTTGCTCTTCAGCTTCTTTCAGAACATCCGGTCCACAAATCTTCCCTTCCCCGGTCTGAGACCAGTTTAGGGGCGTGCGACACTTCCGTCCATACCGGGCTTCAAATGGGGACATCTGTAGACTCGACTGATAGCTGTTGTTGTACGAGAATTCTGCATAAGGAAAGCAGTCCTCCCACTTGGAACCATATGCTAGAGCACATGCGCGGAGCATATCCTCAAGTATCTGGTTCACTCGCTCGGTCTGGCCTCCAGTCTGCGAGTGATAGGCTGTGCTGAATGTGAGCTTGGTGCCTAGTGCCTCCTGAACTTTCTTCCAGAATCGCGAGGTAAACTGGGTACCTCGGTCTGACACAATCTCCTTCGGGACTCCATGCAGAAAAATGATCCTCGACATGTACAAGTCTGCCAGCTGATCGCCTCGATAGGTGGTTTGCACCGGAACGAAGTGCTCTACCTTGGTGAGTCGATCGACAATGACCCAGATAGAGTCATGACCTTTTCTCAACCTCGGTAGTCCTGTGATGAAGTCCATGCCTATTTGTTCCTATTTCCATTCAGGAACTCGAAGTGGCTGTAATAATCCTGCAGGTCTCTGGTGTTCTGCTTTGACCCTCTGACAGATGTCGCACTTGGCAACATACAGGGCAATCTCACGCTTCATACCGTGCCACCAGAATAAATCCTTCAGGTCTTGATACATCTTAGTCCCTCCGGGGTGGATGGAGTAAGGTGTATCCTGAGCTTCCTTTAGGATAGTGAGCTTCAATTCCTTCACATCAGGCACACACAATCGACCATTGAACCAGAGAACTCGTTCATCATCTGCCGAGAACTTCGGGGCCTTGCCGAGGGGTATCTTCTTCTTAATTCCCTCGATATTGTCGTGTCCTTTCCATGTATCCTTGATCTGATCAAACAGAATCGGAGTCAGCTCGAGGTGAGAAAGAAAACCGGGTGTAACAAGCTCCAAACCCAGCTTCTCAAATTCCTCGTGCAGAGCTGGCTGCTTCTCTCTGATCATTGCATAAGTGTGCAAGGCTTGCGGCTGAGGGCATCTGCTACCACATTGGCCTTGCCGGGGTGGTAGTGGATTTCAAGACGTAGTCCTTGATCAACTCGATCCACCTCCTCTGCCTCATGTTCAACTCTTTCTGAGAGAAAATATACTTCAGGCTCTTATGGTCGGTGTAGATGTCACAACGGTGACCCATCAGGTAATGTCTCCATCTCTTGAGAGCAAGCACAACAGCGGCTAGCTCCAAGTCGTGGGTGGGGTAGTTCAACTCGTGGGGCTTCAACTGTCGTGACAAGTACTCAATCACCTTGCCTACTTGCATCAGGACACAACCCAAACCAATTTTCGATGCTTCACAGTACACATCAAATCTCTTGGTCAGGTCAGGCATCGTCAAATCTGGGGCAGATAACAATCTCCTCTTCATCTCTTGGAAACTGGTTTCACACTTCTCTGTCCACACAAACTTCTGATCCTTCTTCAGCAGTTGGGTCATGGGACGGGCAATGCTGGAGAAGCCTTCCACGAACTTGCGGTAGTATCCTGCTAGTCCGAGGAATCCTCTAACTTTGGTCTGAGTGTTCGGGGATGTCCAGTCCATGATGGACTGAATCTTGGCTGGGTCGACATATATTCCTCCTTCTGACAATACATGTCCCAAAAATCCGACTTCCTTGAGCCAGAATTCGCACTTGCTGAACTTGGCGTACAACTGGTGCTCTCGCAAAGTTTCAAGGAATAAGCGCAGATGCTCGGCATGCTCTTCTTCGGTCTTGGAGTATATTAGGGTATCATCAATGAACACCACCACAAACTTGTCGAGGTACTTAAGGAAATCTTGTTCATGAGGTTCATGAAATAAGCCGGGGCATTGGTAAGTCCGAAGGACATCACAGTGTACTCGAACAAACCATATCGGGTCATGAAGGTTGTCTTGGGGATGTCTGACTCTCGGACCTTCAGTTGGTGATATCCAGTCCTTAGATCAATCTTGGAGAAGACTCGGGCTCCGTTCAACTGGTCGAACAGATCCTCCGTCTTAGGGAGCGGATACTTGTTTTTGATGGTTACTTCATTCAACCTACGGTAGTCCACACACATGCGTATGGTGTCGTCTCTCTTGTCCACAAAGAGAACTGGCGAACCCCAGGGTGAAGCACTGGGTTGAATCAGTCCCTTCTGGAGCATGTCATTCAGCTGTTTCTTCAACTCTACTAGCTCTTCGGCATTCATCCGATAGGGTCTCTGTGCAATTGGGGTTGTGCCAGGAACTAACTCAATGATGAACTCGATATCCTGATCAGGCGGCATACCGGGTAACTCCTCCGGAAAGACATTCGGAAACTCACAAACAACATACACCTCCTCAAGTGATGGAATCGAGACACTCTGATGCCAGCAGGCTTGGGCAGTGTCTTCGTTGTCTGTGTATTTTATCTGAACTCCGTCGGCACAGGTGAGGTCTACTGTCCTCTCAGCACAATCTATCCGACCTTGGTACTTGGACAACCAGTTCATGCCAACTATCACATCAATCCCCTCAGCTCCCAACACGATTAGATCGGATGGAAACTCAACTCCATGGATTTACACCAGAATGTCAGAGCAAGAGAGATATGCCCTAACCTTGGATCCAGGGATTTGCACATTCATGGACCTCCTTAGTGGTTCTGTTTTCATCTGGCTTCTGACCACAAAAGTTTCTATAACGAACGAGTGAGATGCACCCGAATCAAACAAAACTTTTGCAGGGACCGAGTTAACAAGGAACGTTCCCATAACAACATCTGGGTATTCCTGGGCTTCCTCAGCATTGACATGATTCAGACGACCATTGGCGGCATTGGCAGATCTACGTGGGGCATTGCTCTTGTTACAGACTTCATGACATGGTGATGGTGTAGATGCATTGGGAGGTGGAGAAGGCTTCTTCATGTCGAGGAAGTTGGGGCGCGGCGCAGAGTAGAGGTTTCTCTGTGGTGGTGGTGCAAGTCTACCTGGTTGGGTTGGGCGGAGTCTGGGGTTGCTGGATCATCCTTGCTGCATCATACGACGCTTGCGATTCTCAGCGACCACGCTTCTCTTGTCTATCACCAAGATGGCGGCGTTGGCCAAAGCTTCCATGTCTGGGAACTGCATGGCGACGAGAAAACACTGAAGCTCATCATTTAGGCAATGGAGAAAATGGTCTTTCCTCTTCTCTTCTGTGTCCACCTCCTCGGGGGCATACCTCGACAATTCAGTAAACTTGCTGAGATAAGCGACCACAGTCATGCCTCCTTGCTTGAGGTGGCGGAACTCATCTTTCTTCCTCCGAATCAAAGCAGAGGGAATATGCGCCTTTGCAAACTTCTCCTTGAACTGCTCCAAGTTAAGCACTTGCCCTTCAGCCAAACGTGCACGTACTCCTTCCCACCAGCTCCTAGCGGTGCCGGTGAGGTAGTGAGTGGCATAGAGCACCTTCTCATTGTCTCCAACTCCTGCCACTGCCAAGTTATTCTCGATGGTGCTGATCCAATCTGCAGCATCGAGAGGCTCCTTTGACTGGGAGAACACAGGCGGATTGGTTTTCTGGAAGTCTCGGAGCTTGGATTTGGGCTCCTCATTCCCTCTTCCTTGGTTGGAGGTGCTTGCGGAAGTTTGGACCATCTGCTGGAGGGCTGCGAGGTTAGCTTGGCGCTCTTCTCTGGCAGCTTGGAGTTCCTCTCGAACAACTTGGAGTTGTACTTGAGCAACCTGTCGCTCCTCCAGTAACAAGCGCATAATTTGCGCCATGTTTGGGTCAGTTGGCGGTGGTGGCGCATCACCGGATCCACTTGGGTGAGCTTGGGTGTGTCTCGGCATCCTGGAGTGGTGCCGCGTAAGATAAGAGGTGCACGAGTTAGTGTCATCCTAATTAGAGGTAGGGTCGCTCTAACCTAAAACTAAAGACTGTAATACAAACAAGCATATAACCGCACATTCGGGTAGGGGACACCAAACAAATACTTTCTCTAGTCCTCATCTATTCGGGACACATTTCATCTTAATCTTCGGACTTGCTTACCTTAAAACATTTTGAATGGGGTAAGAGGTATAAGATAGTATTTCTTTTAAAATATTTCTATCTAGTGTCCATGCTAACTAGGCTGCTACGGTCTGAACAGAGGCTCTGATACCAAGTCTGCGGGCACCCCGGATTATATACCCGGAGAGGCCAGCTGCGCACCCATCATGTTCCCATGATCAGTGATACATGACGCGCAACTCGACAGATAATACAGATCACATGTTCATACAACATACCGAACAACATAGTCTTACATCACATAGTCTTACACTGCCTCATCGGGCACAAATGCAGCGGAATCACCAAGTAATCCTAACATAGTAGCGGGCATAACCAACAAGAAAATCCAGAGCATAGCACGTCCTAGTAATCGTCAGTCGCATCACCGTCAAATACCTGCTCCTCCAAGCCTGACCGTTTGAATAACCAGGGACAAAGCCATGAGTACATACAAAGTACTCGCAAACCACCTCAAAGAAAATAACAAAAGTTTTACATAATAAAATAGTAGAAGAGCTTTTAGGGGTGGTTCATTTGGAGGAAAAACCTATCTACACCAAATTATTAACGGCTATAATGTCCACTTATCTTGAACAAGTTTTATTCATTACTAAGTCAGGTTAGATCATCAAGCCTCTTCATCCCTTACTTAATCATAATTAACCATTTCATCATTAACCATAACCAAAGTTTGCTCAAATTTCAGGTCTTAGCTTGGTGTGCCTCACTAGTTGTCCATGACCGTGGACTCCGGCTATTCGAATAGTTTTCACTCTACAGAGGTTGTACACTTTACCCACAACATTCGATACATCCGCCGTGAGTCCCCACGGATCATCATACCTCAGTATGCGGGTCTCGGATAATCGACCATAGTCTTCCCCTTGTCTACCCTAGTACAGGTGATCTACCCAATGCATATAGCCTAAACTATCTGAGTGCAAGGTCATGGTCCTCTTGGACCCATGCCTACACCGTAGTAGAGGTGCAGCAAAGTTCTGTGCCGACACTGAGAGCAGCGTATTTCACCCGCAGGATCCCGGTTTCTACGACTCGAATGTCCATTATGTAGTTATAAGATCCCCATACTAAGGTAAACAAGCTTCCAACTAGCCCTGTCCCATACCAGGGTAATGTGGATGTATTGTAGGGCTAGGTTTTAGCGACACTTCAGCCCTAGATATTCCTTTGAGTCTTTTCTTATGTTGCCATATCTTATCATCATCCTTTCCCATCACATCCTCAGATGTATGCCACAATACCAACCTTTGCCAGCACATCCCATGGATGTATGCCATCATCATCAAGGTGTTGCATGATCACCATCTTAATTTAGATATTAATTATTATCCTCTAATGGCTGGGTGAAGATCTGGATACTACATCAAGATCATCGGGGTTCTAAGTTTTCATGATCCATAGGTAGGTTGGAGGGGTGTAGTGGTTTCACCTGTTACAACTAAAATAGTTCCCATCCCTCATGATATAGCTAACATAGTAATGATAGATAGCATGATACAAAGAAAGGAAACATTTTAAAACATAGGACAAGGGTTGAGTTTTGGGATATTGCTTGCCTTCCTCGGCGATGTCAACTGGTACGGCTTCTTCGACGGCCTGGGAGGAGTCTTCACTTGCAACGTCAAGCGTCTCGTCTACGCATTACAGAAAGAATAACACACAATTACAATCACGGTATTTACAACAAGGCGTACAAGCTATATAACTTAACAAAGCATCATAAAGTTTTTTAACAACAATGTAATCACAAGAAGATAGCAAATTATTAACATTTAGCTTAACATGATATTTATTTAAACAAGGCAACATTTAAGAATATTAAGCAGCAACATGATTAACAACAAGATTAGGTCATACAATTTTTAGCTAAGTAGATAAGGGTCCTAAACAATTCATTTTAAGATTTAAAGAGTAATTTTAGTATTTTTTTAATCATAAAGGTTCATTATAAATAGCTACTGATCAGAAACAATTTTAATAACATTTCCTTAATTTAATTTCATTAATAAGGAATTTACTAATAATAAACAAAGCATCACATAAATTCAATTAATAATAAAATTACCAATGGTTTTATTTTTCCAAACAAACATTCTAATCATACAAACAATATAAGAATATTTTTAGGATCACAACAAAATTTAATTCATAAGTTTATGAGTTGTATTTATTTTTCTAAAAGTGTTTTAGTGCCTGCTGCTTAAAAAAAGAAAAAGAAAATAAAAGGGAACCCTGCAGCTATTCGGCGCTCGGGTGTGCTAGTCTTAACTAGGCCGTGTCGTTTTGGGCCCGGTCGGCTGTGCGGTGGGAAAAAAATGCCTAGCAGGTGGGGTCCGCCTGTCATAGACCCTTAAACCCGAAGGGGTACCGGGCATTTACATCCGTTTGATCAAATGCTATCTAACGGCACGGAACCCTTCTTCTTCACGAACTCAAAAGGAACGGGCCTTGCCCAGGCAATGGAGGCGGGATGGAACATAGAGCTCACCGGGGGACCTAGAGGCGACGGCAGTCGACGGCGACCATCGGCGGGCGGGCGAGGCAACGGGGGCAACCCATTTTTGCCCTTTGGGACGACGATGGCGTTCGGTGCAGAGGCGGCTTAGCGGCGTCTGGCTCCTTCTTGCGGGCGACTTGGGGCAGCAGAGACCGGCCAGGGTAGCAGAGAAGCTCGCCGGAGTCCTGCTTGCGGGCAGAGGTCCGCCGAAGCTGCACCGGCGTCAAGGCAGAGAAAGGGCGCGTCGGTCGCTCCTGAACGCTGTGGGGCGCCGTCCTCCTCGTGCCTCTCGGAAACGGTGGGGTAGCGAGGATAGTGGCGGCTTTGACAAAGCGTCGATGAGCTCTCCTCCTTACTGGTTTCCTAGCACAAGGGGCTGTGGAGGGGTTATAACGGCAAGTCAACGGCGATCACGAGGGATGGGGAGGGCGCAGAGGCGAGACCACCTCGCTGTGGCTTCGAAGGGGTCGAGCTTGAGCTCGCCTAGCTCGCTCGCCTCTCAGTCGATCGAGGCAGGGCTCCATAACCTGGCTGCTTCTTGCTGCGAGGGGAGAGAGGGGGAGTGGTGGTGCGAGGATAGGAGGGCTCGGGCTGCTCCTTATATAGGCGAGGAAAGGGGGGGTGCATGGCGGGAAGGATGAGCGGAGAGCGAGGCGAGCGCGGGAGACTCTGGCATGGCGATCCGGGGCTTCGTCCGAGACTGGGCGAGTTGGGCGGTGTGAGGGCTAACGCAAGCACGATGGCGTCAGCAAGGGTCCCACAGCTGATGTTGGCAAAGGAGTGTGACACCGACAGGTGGGACCGGGTCGTCAGTCCAGCTGGAGAGAGAGAGGGTGCTAAATAAGGTTTAGAGTAGATGGGCTCGGCCCAGTTATGTTAGGTTCACTCTCTATGTTTTTACAACTATTACTGGTTTTACAAAATTCTACTTCCTTTGTGATTTAAATTTGAAATATATTTCAAACTTAAATCCCCTAAATATTTTTATAAAATCATAGAAATTATTATCCTAATTCATATAGGATTTACGGAATTTTTGGTGTGGTTAATATAGTTATCACTAATATTTTAATAGAAATTAATCATTTAGAACTTTTTAAATATTTTAATTAAATACCTTCTTCTATATAGGTATTTTTATTTATTTACAACATGAATATATATACAAGCAAAACTTTAATTTTGCCAAAATTGTATTGGTACTAATTATTATAGGTCACTAAATGTGGTTATTTGAATATTAGTTGAGTGAGTTTATACTTCTATTGTAACAGCCCAGATTTCACAAAAATTAAAAAATTATTTTCGGTGTGAATTGCCTGATTGTCTGATTTGCTTGCTCGTGTTTGCTCCGTAGTAATAGTGGTGCACCGTTGATTGCTTTCCAGTGTTTATCCTCTTGTGTGCTTCCGCGGGTACCTCTCGGAGACGATGCGAGCTTGCGATCAACTACACCTTCGGAACCCGACTTATCAACAGGCAAGGACTATACATTACTTATGATCCATTCTATTTCAACCAGCGGTTTGCATGCTAGTCTAGGTTAGGCTCGATGTTTGATCCTACCACGTGTTTACAACCTCTTTCAAACCGATACAGCCATGTCCCCTCCTAGCAAACCATGTACTGCTATGTTACTATTGCTCGTTGCTCTGCCCCTGCTTAGTATGCATGCTTAGGATGCTACGATGTTACCCTGTTACTCCTTGGTTGGGCTATCACATTATTATATTGTTGTGGATGAAATGATTATTATAAATGCTGACTATATTCGACGAAGGATGGAAGGTCTAGGCTATCCCGCCCCGACGCTTTGTTCCATTCGAGTCACATAGGATCCGAGTTCCGGGTATTGGTTTTAAGACTGAGCGTGCCTAACCGCGTGTGGGATGCTATGGGGTCCCCTTTTCTTACCTACCTAACTTCAAACATTTCTAGTGGTGGCCCAAGCTGATTTTACCATTTGAAACCGTGTTCGTAACTGGTCTGCAACCAGTGGATTTAAACAACGCGGGCCAGCGGGACAGTGTTCCTGTTGGTCCACACTTTGCGGAGCGAGGTATGCCTACCTGCTTTGCAGATGTCATTCCAACCTGACGCGAGACGGAAGAGGCCAATTCGAGAGACGGTCGACTCTTGAGTTGGGTGTCGACTCCCCGGGGGCCACCCGGATTTGTTCGTTGTTAGTTAGAGGGACCTGCCGTTTCGGATCTCTCGGAACTAAATCATAAAATGGTTGCCTGTGATGGGTAGCAACTGAGAGAGATGGGCGTGCGTGCGGAGCCTTGTAATGGGCAGTTGGTACACCCCTGCAGGGTTAAATCTTTTCGAGAAGCCGTGTCCACGGTTATGGACGACTTGAGACCTACTCCTTGTTCATAGACAACAACAACAACAGAGATAATCTTAATATAACTTGATCAACGTGTGTGTGCCTTGATTGCTTCTTCTTCGTCGGGATGCGAAGAGGAGGACAAGGATAGGATAGGTGTTATGCTTGCGTAAGTAGCTGATAGCAAGACTTGTTGGAGGCGAGTCCTCATAAAATGCTTGGCTTCTTATCTTACTCTCTAGATCGTTAGCCATTTCATAAATGCTAGTGCGGAAGCAACCTCACCACTTAACCCATCCTTACCGTAAACTACTATTTGTCCTAGAATGACGAGTGATGAAGTCCTTGCTTTGTCAGATGACCACTACAGTTGGATGCTGAGTACTACTGTACTCATGATACTACCCCCAAACTCTTTTCAGGGTTCTGATCGACAACAGGTATGGTGATCGACGTTTCACGTGGAGACTCGACGACGACTAGTTAGGTTGATCCCGGCGGAGGGCCTGGACCCGCGTGGTTGGGATCGATGTTTTTCTTTTGCCACTAGGCATTTGATTGTAGCCTGTACTCAGACATGTATCTTCCGCTGTTGTATTGTATTAAGTCAGTTGTATGCTGGTTGTATGAGATGTTGTATCCTTTTATCTGTAATGTTGTGATATCATGTTAGAAATCCGGGGCATATGACTTCGTCATGTGTCGCGGTGGGACCGATATGTGCTTCGTCCCCGGATCTGGATGGAAACATCTAGATCTAGCACAGTACCGCATATCGGGCCTTACATCTATCTAGGTTGGTTCTTTAGCAAGGTAAGGAAAAAACATAAGAAAATAGAATAGCAAGCATTGCACTCATCAAAATAGAAAGCATAACAAGATCCGAAACAAGTCTAGCAAACATGACATGGCAAATCTACTGCTATCACATCACAACATAGCAAAGTTTTTGTTAACCCTAAATTTAAGCATTCTAATAAAAGGATGACAAAAGTTGGGATGTGACATGATTAGAGTAATGTTTTAACTTATGGTGTCAAGAGCTTTAGCCTATTAGTGATAGATGTCGTATTTTGGGCAATCCGTGTGATTTTCGAAAACCAAAACCACTGTTGAGAACTCTAGCTACTAGATGGATCACTAACCTCTGGAGGGTTCGAATATTAGAGTACACTAACGTACCATGAGTCGAGGATGTGCAAGGATAACCAAACCCCCATACACTCCTCCTCGGGGTACTTGTCTCTTTGAGAACCTCCTGATTAGATTGAGAGTTACCGATAATAAGTGCATGAGTTCTTCGGACTAATGTGAGTATTCGAAAGTTGACACTTCCACCTTCCCATATTTTTCTAGCCACTCCTGTGTCGTGCATTGCCTTCTTCTCACTCCGAGAGTTGGTTTCCACCTTCGCCGGTACATCCAAACCCTTGGCATGATACACTCTGTCATCATAAACCTCCTTATATCATTCCTCAAAACAGCCACCATACCTACCTATCAAGGCATTTCCATAGCCTTTCCGAGATATATTGCCATGCAACATCCACCTTCTCATGACTTGATCTTCATGTCATACATGCCACTTGCTTGATCAATGAGCCGCATGCTAGGTGGGCCTTTCCCTAATCATTGCTACATGACGCGCTAGTATCATTGCATATCCTGCTACCCTGGCAGAGGCATACATTTGCATCATGATAGTTACATTTTCTTTATGTGAGTACCCTTGTAAAGTGTGAAAGATCTCCTATATTCTTGTAAAATATAGAGTGTTGCCCCTAAAGTGAGGGAAATATCTCAAAGAGGACAAAATCAAAAGATCCCAAAGAGGACAAATGAGAGAAATAGAAAGAGTCGTTGAGGCCATCAAAAAATACAAAAAAAGAGAAAAAAGAGAAAAATAAAATAAAAAGAGAGAAGGGGCACACTTCTATTCCTTTTGAGAGATCCACACTAGTACTTCATCCTCTATCCCTTGTACTCCATAGAGATCATCATACATGCATATAGCTATGTGGGGACCCTTCACACTATAGAACTTGGCTTGTATATTCCTATGATGAGCCTCCTCAAATGAGCTCTAGGTCTTCTTGAGTAAGCAAGTTGGATGCACCCCCACTAGTTCCCTTGGAGAGATTTTAGCTCACATGTACATCTGTTGCATGGCAATCGCTACTCCTCACATCATATCTATCATATGGCCTTCTCTCGCCTATTTTTGTCCTCATTGATGTGAGCCTTTCACACCTTTTTTGTCTTTCTCCTCCACCTTCTTTCTGTTTCGCCTGTTTGGTGTCAACTTTCTTGCTCACGCTCATCCATTGCATGAGTGCTCAAAATATTGGAAGGGAGTGGATCAGTTTGACTTGTACCTGACTAGTGGTCTGGGGACGAGTCAAGATAAGAATACAAAGGAGACTAAGTGTGAAACATTAGTAGATAGTAGTTCTCAAAAACTATTTTTTGATCTCGTATTCCCTTATCCCCCTTCTTGCATGTAAACACCATCTGGAGACATTCGAGTCACGGACAGCGAGAGCTCATGCACCCTTTGTTCTTTTGTTACTTGTGTCAATGCTAATATAGACTCTTGCTTGTTAAGACTTGAATTGAATTGCATGCTTTGATTGCTTTACTTAAAAGTCCTTATATGGTTGTGTGTCATGTCGCCACAGACATTATGCTTGTTTTCATTTCCCTACTCGAGGACGAGCAGGAATTAAGCTTGGGGATGTTGATACGTCCCAAACGTATCTATAATTTCTGCTTGCTCCATGCATGATTTGTGTGACTTTGCCATGTTTTTCTTGAATTTTCATACACTTTTTATCATACTTTGACTAACCTGTTAACTCAGTGCACCCAGTTGCCAGTTCCTGTTTTCTGCTGTTTTGGTATTTCAGGTTTTCCGGCCATTAAAAGGGCCAAATAAATCCTAGAAAAATTATATAAAAAATCAGCGACCCGGAAGCTTCCCGAATAACCAAAGATGGAAGGGGGTGTTGGAAATATGCCCTAGAGGCAATAATAAAATGTTATTATATATATTTCCTCGTTCATAATTAATGTTTATATTTCTGTGCTATAATTGCAATGACCCTGACTATGAGATTCAGAAGAAAACTCACTTGCATGTGTGGAAATGTAAACACCAAGAGTTCCTGGTTTAGCCTCTAAAACCAGCTCATGTGCTAACTGATGATTATGTTTTCTTAATCATGGACATTGTTCTTGTAACAAGGATGTCAGTAGCAATGGGAACATATTGTTAGCAGAACAATGATGTTGAACCGACCCCAGTATTGAATGATATACTTAGAGATCACATCGTAACAACGTTATAATTCATATCATGAAATGTTATCATATACGTAATTCCTTAGACTATGAGAGTATCGAGTTGCTTCACACAGGAAGACATGCTTTGGTTCTTAGATGAATCCTCCCGTAAATGGGAAGTAGTAAAATAAGTTCTGGGTATGTCAGATGGTGTGCCTAGTGACTGTGATAGTTCAAGAATGGGATTTGCTCCTTCACGATGAAGAGATATTGACTTTGGGCCCACTCGGTATGACGGTATCCATTATAGTCTGGCCAGACGCATTGTGATTCAGTCACGGGGATACCGGAATACGATAACGAGAAAATGGACAAAAGAGCAAAGAGGATAAGGAGTGGCTTGTGTTCAAGAAGTTGTTACACATGGGTGCCTAACTTCTCTCCTCTAACTTTGTCATATATCACGAAGCAAAGGGAATGGTACATGAATAAACATAATGGTTCACTCGAAGTTTCTTCGTGTATGTGTGGGAGTCAACATGGGTGTCCATGGCTCCGCTGTTGATTATTGGCTATTGACAAAAGGCTGTTGACCTATGTCCGGAAGATGTTCTGAGTCATGTCCGCATTATACCGAACCTATTGGGTCACACACTTAACGAGCAGTAGTCTGTTAGAATGCTGGAATGGTAGAAGGTTTAGTGGAAGCAAAGCAGAATAGTTCATACGGGGTACCGGAAGTAGTTCTGGGGATTTATGGAATAGTTCATAAGGGCACCAGAAGTAGTTCTGGGTATTTAAGGATATGTCCGGATCACTCTGGAGTAGTCCCAGGTGGTTCCGAATCATATGAGAATGGTACTGGGGAAGTCCTGGATCAACCGGAATAGTTTCTGGATAATCGCTGGGCGTCCTGCCAACCTTCACGGTCATCGGGTGGCTTAAACTGTAACTCGGATGGTCTTGGTGTAGGGGAACGCGGCAGAAAACAAAAAATTTCCGCACTACGAACAGCCCAGGACCACTATGGAGACTGCATACAAGGTTTTTGATCTGATCGTTACCGACTCGTAGCGCAGCGGAAGTAGAGTCGATGTAGATCGTCGGTGCAGATCCCCGCAGCTAGGATTTACAACCTCCCAACCGCGAGAATGTATTCCCTCGTCTGCTCCTCGGACAGCGCTCAGGGAGGCGGTCGGACAGTCCCTCGGACGATGTCACGGACAGCCCTTCGGGAGGCCCCTCGAAACTCGATCGGTAACTCGGACAGCCCTTCGGGAGGACCCTTGAAACTCGAACGATAATTTGGACAGCCCTTCGGGAGGACCCTCGAACAGCCCCTCGGGCAAAAGATCGAAACTACGACCTCTCTACGGGGTTGCACACATACGGTGTCATCTATCCGGCAGGGCTTCGCCGTCCAGAACTAGTTCCTGCCGGAACCCAGACAGCCTTTCGGCTCTACGAAACTATTTCGTGTGAGGGAGAGAAGAAGCCAGATAATTGCATGGCATGTGTTGAGAACTCAAGTGAGAGCTTGGATCAAGGATATGGGGCTGCCCTCACACCTCTATTTATAGGAAACCCAAGGGGGCTTTCTTGGCTCCCAAGTCCTTCTAGAAGGCTTTCCAAAAATATCTCAAGTAGTACTTTTTACTATTCATGACACCACTTTTTCGCGTCCGAAAATTCCGAAAATATTTCTGTGGGTCTTAGAATAATTCCAACACCCACTAAAATGATTTTGGGCGCATTCCGAAACAATTCCGGATTAGTGATTTTCATCTGCGAAAAGCAACCTAAGCATTTCCGGCAGCTCCGGAACATTTCCGGCAGCTCCGAAATATTTCCGAAAAAAATATTTTAATCTTTTCTCCAGAAAAATTCCAGAAGTTACCAGAACAATTCTGGCACTCTCCAAAATTACCAGGTGCTCTCCGAAACCTTTTCGGCTTAGTGGTTTACCCCGAAACAACTTTTCGGTTTTCTCTCTCGGAACTTTTCCGCCGTCTCCGAAACCTTTCCGGTGACTTTATCTCAGACTCCCTGTCTAGTATTCAACAGATAGATGACCCTTAAGCGTGTGACCCTATAGGTTCGGTGAAGTATAGACATGACCCAGAACGCATTCCGATCAATGGTCAACATCGGAGCCGTGGACACCCATATTGACCCCTATACCCACACGAATAAATATTCGAGTGAACCTCCAGTTGCCGTGTGCTATTCCTGTTGCTTCGCGATATGTTACAAACACCCGAGGTGAGACTTATCGGCATCCCCGTGAATCAACAACTTGTCCACTATGCCAGTTACCTCGTTTCCGGTATTGTTCTCTTTTCTCGTTCCCGTGCTCCGGCATCCCTGTGATCAAATCACACTGTGTCTGGCCAGACGATGGTGGATACTGTAACACCGAGAGGGCCCGAAGAATATCTCTCCATCGACGGAGGAGCAAATCCCAATCTTGAGCTACCTAGTTCCTGGTCATACTTTTCCGTGAACCCGTAAGCAGCCGTAATAGCCACCCTTTTACAGATGACGTTTAACAAACCCCAAAGTTCACGAAGCAAGTACGAAGGAACTCGAAAATACTCTCATGGTCTAAGGAATCATGCAAACGCTCAACTTTCTCTATGTTATAATCCATTAACTGGTGACGAATGTATCTCATAGCATAACATCAATCTGGGTCGATTCAACACAAATGTTCTTCTAACATTGTGCCCTCAAAATTGCCGGCATAGTCATGCCCATGATCAGGAAAACAGAACCATCATGCAACACTTGAGCTAGTTTTAGAGGCGAGACTACGAATATATATTTTTTATCCGTTTATTATTCCACACGTGCATATGAGTCTTCCTCCGAGCCTCGTGGTTATTGCAGACTCGAGAACCATAGCAGTTATAGCATGGAATATAAACATAATTAGGAACATGGGGATAAATAATAACATTTATTATTGCCTCTAGGGCATATCTCCTACAGACTCCCACTTGCACTAGAGTCAATAATCTAGTCAATGCTAATGCACTTTACACCTACGGCATACTGGTGTAAAATATGCTTCACATGTGGTATAGCCTGATGTCCAACGGATCTGACAATTTCAACTCCGTGTGTATCTTTGCATATCCTCGCGTTTTCACGCTTTCACAAAATTCATATTTTGTGTGGACTTGGCTTTGTATATATGCGAATCACTGGTCGAACCTTGATTCCTCAGACTGAGCTATGGAGCAACTATCTTCAATAGTGTTCCATTGACAAAAGCCATATTGGAACCATACTAAGTTCATGAATGAACTATATGATTCAACATTTTCTTTGTTGCTTCTAAAGCAGCAACATACATAGCCATTTGTTATAGAATTTCGCCACAGTAACCTGTTATGAACAATTCCAACTTACTGTGCCACCATATTGTGTATTACACACAAAAAAACTTTAACTCAAATCGAAAATCGCATGGAGCATTGATGAAGACCGTATCGATGTAATTACTTACAACAAGTACTTCATAATCTCTTCTTGCGAGAAAACATGTCATCAGTGCTACTTTAGTACTCAATGACATTTTTCACTGTTGTCCCACGATCAGTTCTTTGATCACTTTGGTATCTATACTCGCAACAACTTTGGAGTATTGGACATATCTGGTTGTTTTACATACCATGGAATACATGATTAATCCCAACACGAAGGTGTGTGGAATCTCCATCATGTAATTTGCTCATCAGTGTTTTGGGACACTGAGTCTTGCAAAAACTCTTTCCATGTGACTTTGGCAAGAATCACTCCTTGTCGTTTTTAATGCTAAATTGTTTTGGCATCTTGTCAGTATGTATTTTGGCTTAGCCCTATTAGGCAATTATATCTCGTAGATAATTATGCCTAATATCAAGACAACTTAGCCCAAGCACTTCATCAAAAAACTATTTTCAATGAAGTCCTAATTCATGTCAAGAAATTTATATTATTTCCAATTAACAATGTGTCAAGCACACACAAGGTTTTTAGAAATATTATTATGCTCCCACTTACTTTCTTGCAATCACAAGCATCTTCGTTATCCATCGATGAAATCAAACTCTTTTGACTATTTCATCAAAAACGAAGATTCCAACTCCATTATGCTCTCTTTTGTCCATCGCAGGAACTCTGAAGTTTGCATACTTACTAGCATCCTCTGGACTGACAAAATACCTTGGACTGTATCTCCAAGGCAGTATTTCCATCTCATGGAAATCCTTTTGGCATCCATGTTTCATATCTCATGAATGAAATACGTATTAATTGCTAGTTTAACCCGAACCGACTTTAAGCATCGCTACGGAGAGACAATCTCGCCGTAGTTAATTCCTTGAAATTGTTATAAGCAACAAGTCGAGCTTTATGGATAAAACATTTTTATCCGTATCAGTTTATAGTTCCATTAATATTCGTTAGACTCTAAGTCTTCCGAATGGTCCATCAAGATACAATCTTGAATTACGTATATGGAAACTATCTCGGATTTGTATTGGCATTTAGCCAATTCCGGAGTCAGGGCCCATCATCGCTTCCTTGATTATCGTAGGTATGCTGTTGTCTAACAACAATATCTCGTTTGCGCACCTGAGAGGTTTGCACGAGTTTTGCCTACGTGGCTCAGTTGCAAGTTTGACCGAAGTCCATACATCTCATGTAGAGGCTTCCGTATCAGTTGCAGTAGGAAACTCTGGAATCACTTCCAAGGTTCCTTTCCTTTGATCTGATGACGAAGATACTGTTATCTCGTCGAGTTGCACTGTCCTCCCACTCACCTTTTTTCAAGAACCATTCTCTTTAAAAGCATACCGTTATTTGTGGCAAAACCTTTTGCCTCGGTATAGTGGTGGAGGAATTCCCAATAATTTGGGATAACCTACAAAGTAGCACTTGTCTGATTTGGAATAGGTTTGTAAACAGTTTACACAAGCCCCATATTCCAAATGTTAAGAAAAGATAAAACATGGTTGGGCGTACCATACCATGGCGTCATTTCAACAGACCTGATGGCGCTCTTTTCAGTGTAAAAGCCGCAGTCTCTAAAGCATTACTTTAAAAGGGATAATGGCAAATTTATTTATGTCATCTTTGATCTTACCATGTCATGAATGGTTCGATTAATTCTTCACGGACTTTCCACTTGCAGTGGTGTTCCGGGAGGTCTAAGTTATGAAAACTCTTTTCATAACTCATCAGACATTCGCTAAACTTGTAACTCAAAATATTCCTTTCTGCAATCGAATTGTAGAAACATAATTTTCTTGTTACAATAACTTCCACTACTAGTAACAACATTTATCGGACTACATACATAAAAAATGTATGATCACGAATAAGTTTGTTGCTCGTTCCTTATGGCCTGTGAACGGTATTTCAGTCACTTGACCTTTCGGACGAAGGTTGCAAGTGTCAGATGATTCATAATCAAATGACTTTAAAATCCATCATTATGGAATTTCTCCATGCGGGTTTCTCCAATGTGACCAAATGCAGTGCCACACATATGTGGTATTCTTTTAGTCTTTCGACATTTAGCGTCATTGTTATGGATGTATCATATTACCATCAATATTCGTAACATACATCCCATCCCCGATGGAAGCATGGCCCTTTATGTTATTCATAATACTGAACAACAATTGTTCTTTTATGAACAACCTTCTTGCAACATATTTTATGCATTGGGCTAGAGTGTATAAAACTCTAAAACGAATTATGAAAATAAATACAGATGGTGATACACCGATGGAAGGTATAGTAACTTTTACTATGTTCCCAGCGCGTATCTAAACCTCATTACTGGCAAGTCTTTTAGGCCGTTGTAGTTCTTACATCGAGTTTCAACAGAATGCAATCGAGCGGGTATCTTTGTGATTTAACTCACAATACCCAAGAATCAGTGATTAACATGTTTAACCATAATTCCCAAGAACTATATTTTTGCCCAGCCTTCTATACATCAAAAACTTGTATGACATTCATACATGAGCTGGATATTCCAGTCTTCTTTCCTTTTTGCCTTTATACTTCTAACAGTTTAACTTTCAATATTTCTCCTACTCTCAGAAGAAGCAGCCAACTTTAAGAGCGGCGTTAGCCCCGGACTTCCTAGGCGTGTGCGTCACACTAACACCCTTTGGACATTTCCTTTCTCTTTAAGTTTTTTTTTTTATTCACCTTCATCATATGACAGGCGTTCTTCTGGATCCCTCTCTTATCAGTCAAATGCCCAGTAAACACTGTACTAATACTTTGCAAACAGATATTGCTTTGGATATCTCATATCTTTTAGCCTTTGTCTGTATCTGAAAACAATTTTCAGTTCCATGAATATTACATAACTATCCCAAACTTGTGAAGTTCGGGTCTTATGGAAGCAAACGTATTGCACTTGACCACAATGGAATTCTAGCTTTTGGATCGAAGGACGAGAGTCACATCATCCATAGCATTAGCGGGAGGACACCGAAAGCATGCGATAGGACAAAATCCTTCTCGGCACTCTTGAGGACAATCCTCGCATTACGTTACCAACCGTAAAGTTTTAACCAGATATTTAACAGCTTATTCAATTTTAATAGGGAAGGTGGAAACGCGAGCCATTATTCTACAACTATTAGCAAATTATACTTAGACAGTGTTCATAATTAATTGCACTTAGAATTAAACAAGTTAATTCTAAAATGCGCTCCCACTCAAATCAATATCTCTCAAAATTGATTATGAGTGATTCAAGATCCAAATATCAATACAACGCCATAGAATCATCATCTCATGACGAGGATTTTGATTTGGTAGGCCAACTTGCCGATCACATCTCTATGTGACTCTTGTTCATCTTTCGATGCATGTGTTCCGAGCTCAGGACGATCCTGCCATGAACGTCAAGACAACCAAGTGATCTTGCTGCGAGGTCTGACCTCACCCGCCTTACATTTCTCCAATCGTTCGTACCCATGCATCCATGGCGCACCCCGAAAGGATAGATGCTGTGACGGTGCTACATTTGGGAGAACACTAACTACTTGATATTTTAAGTGAGAGATCACCCTAATAAAAAGCGACTACCGCGCAATCAAGAAGGGTGCAACTTAAGGGATAAACATCTCAGGTAATTTATAATTGCATGATATGGTATAGCCCCTTCTGACGGAGAAGTCAAGTATTTCTTCGTCTTTGGCATTTGCGTCGGAGTTCACCTTCGCGAAGTTTGCCACCACCTTGTCGATGCACCAAATAATATTGCTATCTCTATAGCTAATAAAATAAGTGCATTACATAAGGTTGACTCGCAGGTCATTAAAGTGACAATCATATGGCTCCAGCCATCATGCCAAATCATGACACGCAGGTCATGTTAATAAATTTACATTATATAGTCATCTCATACATAATCAAATTAATATGAGCTTTGCTATACCACATCACATGCACATCCTGCAAAACCAAGTTAGACGCCTCTAATCGGTTTATGCAAAATTTTATTTTACGTGGCTTCTAAGGTTTTGACTTAAACCGCAGCTACCAACGTTTATCATCAAGCATGATTATTCAAGTCGCTAGATTAACTTTGCGGGGTGTATGAAACACGAGATAATAAAATCTCGAGCCCCATACTGAACTTCGTCATACGCGTGATCCCCGTGCAGATCATATCTGCATTGCCCTTTAGTCTGCAGAATTTCTTCTTTCTCTAACTATGGTGGAATTCAACGAACTGTTAGCACTTCTTTGATCAATCAGGATCGCAGATTGCCAGAACTTTGAAACTCCACCATACTGTTATTGAGATCAGAAATACACAAATTCCAGGGAAGCAACAAGAACATCGGGTAACAGATTTCATCTGCCACCCGCATAAATAATTTTCAGCAATAGATCTGATCTACTCTAAAATTATATTATGCAATACCCATACATCTCTATGTATTCTAGATCGCAACATGCATCTACGCATAGCACGGCTCTTGATGCCACTGTAGGGGAACGCGGCAGAAAACAAAAAATTTCCGCACTACGAACAGCCCAGGACCACTATGGAGACTGCATACAAGGTTTTTGATCTGATCGTTACCGACTCGTAGCGCAGCGGAAGTAGAGTCGATGTAGATCGTCGGTGCAGATCCCCGCAGCTAGGATTTACAACCTCCCAACCGCGAGAATGTATTCCCTCGTCTGCTCCTCGGACAGCGCTCAGGGAGGCGGTCGGACAGTCCCTCGGACGATGTCACGGACAGCCCTTCGGGAGGCCCCTCGAAACTCGATCGGTAACTCGGACAGCCCTTCGGGAGGACCCTTGAAACTCGAACGATAATTTGGACAGCCCTTCGGGAGGACCCTCGAACAGCCCCTCGGGCAAAAGATCGAAACTACGACCTCTCTACGGGGTTGCACACATACGGTGTCATCTATCCGGCAGGGCTTCGCCGTCCAGAACTAGTTCCTGCCGGAACCCAGACAGCCTTTCGGCTCTACGAAACTATTTCGTGTGAGGGAGAGAAGAAGCCAGATAATTGCATGGCATGTGTTGAGAACTCAAGTGAGAGCTTGGATCAAGGATATGGGGCTGCCCTCACACCTCTATTTATAGGAAACCCAAGGGGGCTTTCTTGGCTCCCAAGTCCTTCTAGAAGGCTTTCCAAAAATATCTCAAGTAGTACTTTTTACTATTCATGACACCACTTTTTCGCGTCCGAAAATTCCGAAAATATTTCTGTGGGTCTTAGAATAATTCCAACACCCACTAAAATGATTTTGGGCGCATTCCGAAACAATTCCGGATTAGTGATTTTCATCTGCGAAAAGCAACCTAAGCATTTCCGGCAGCTCCGGAACATTTCCGGCAGCTCCGAAATATTTCCGAAAAAAATATTTTAATCTTTTCTCCAGAAAAATTCCAGAAGTTACCAGAACAATTCTGGCACTCTCCAAAATTACCAGGTGCTCTCCGAAACCTTTTCGGCTTAGTGGTTTACCCCGAAACAACTTTTCGGTTTTCTCTCTCGGAACTTTTCCGCCGTCTCCGAAACCTTTCCGGTGACTTTATCTCAGACTCCCTGTCTAGTATTCAACAGATAGATGACCCTTAAGCGTGTGACCCTATAGGTTCGGTGAAGTATAGACATGACCCAGAACGCTTTCCGATCAATGGTCAACATCGGAGCCGTGGACACCCATATTGACCCCTATACCCACACGAATAAATATTCGAGTGAACCTCCAGTTGCCGTGTGCTATTCCTGTTGCTTCGCGATATGTTACAAACACCCGAGGTGAGACTTATCGGCATCCCCGTGAATCAACAACTTGTCCACTATGCCAGTTACCTCGTTTCCGGTATTGTTCTCTTTTCTCGTTCCCGTGCTCCGGCATCCCTGTGATCAAATCACACTGTGTCTGGCCAGACGATGGTGGATACTGTAACACCGAGAGGGCCCGAAGAATATCTCTCCATCGACGGAGGAGCAAATCCCAATCTTGAGCTACCTAGTTCCTGGTCATACTTTTCCGTGAACCCGTAAGCAGCCGTAATAGCCACCCTTTTACAGATGACGTTTAACAAACCCCAAAGTTCACGAAGCAAGTACGAAGGAACTCGAAAATACTCTCATGGTCTAAGGAATCATGCAAACGCTCAACTTTCTCTATGTTATAATCCATTAACTGGTGACGAATGTATCTCATAGCATAACATCAATCTGGGTCGATTCAACACAAATGTTCTTCTAACATTGTGCCCTCAAAATTGCCGGCATAGTCATGCCCATGATCAGGAAAACAGAACCATCATGCAACACTTGAGCTAGTTTTAGAGGCGAGACTACGAATATATATTTTTTATCCGTTTATTATTCCACACGTGCATATGAGTCTTCCTCCGAGCCTCGTGGTTATTGCAGACTCGAGAACCATAGCAGTTATAGCATGGAATATAAACATAATTAGGAACATGGGGATAAATAATAACATTTATTATTGCCTCTAGGGCATATCTCCTACACTTGGAAACTATCCGGATGGCTCCATAACGTCCTAGAACGGTCCCGGAAGGTCCTGGAAGTGCTCCAGAAGTGTCCGGAATGTCCCGAAACCTTCCCGATATGTCCCGGAAGGTCCTGGATGCTTCTAGAAGGTCATGGAAGGTTCCGGAAGGTTCCGGGCAGTACCACCCACTCCCCTGCGTCCCTAGCCATGGGGGGCAAGCCACCTAGGCTTCCCAAGTCGGCCATGGGGTGGGGGGCGCCATAAGGGAGTAATCCTACTCCAAGTAGGATTGCAATCCACTTTGGAGTAGGATTCCCCGGTGGGAAGGACTCCCTTTGGGAGTAGGAGTCCCATAGGGACTCCACACCTCCCTTGGCCGGCCATGGGGCCTCTTGGCCACCTATATAATGTGGGGGAGGGGTGGGGGCGCATCATAACTTGTCCCCAAGGCCTATGCGCCACCCTCCCTCCTCTAAACCCCGTTGCTCCACTTTTAGACCCCGGTTTAGACGCTGTTCTAGATCGGAATCCGTTAGGGTTTTCTCCCTCTAGTTTTCTCGGTGGCGTTCATCTCTGGACGGCGGAGCGCTGCTGGATTGCTGCTACGGGATGTGTGGATACTAATGGAGGGGTCGTACCTTCGACCCTTCTTCGAGGAGCTTGTTCATGGGACTTGTCCGTGGGACTAGATCACGGGACTTGTTCATGGGATTGATCGAGGGACTGTTCGTGGGAGAACTTGCGAGATCTACTTCCACTATGTCCACGAGCTTCACCAACTCTTCTTCCGCTGCAACTGTTGGTGAGAAAAGGCCTAAACCTTGTATGCCATCTTTCTTGGATGATCTTGGGATCTTGATTCGTAGGCCGAAATTTTTGTTTTCTACTACGTTTCCCAACAGTGGTATCATGAGCGATCCTTGATTAGATGCATGTTTAGGTCTAGATCATATGTGTGATATGAGGCATTGATTTTCTTGTTGCTTCCCTGTCATGTGATTTTTTCTATGCTTGATGGAAAGTTGAGGTTTTGCTACAAGGATTGAGTTTTCCATCGATCCCTCTATGCTGCTTTCAGTATGCTGGTTGCCTTGATCATGGTCTACATCAAACTCCTTGGATCTCATCTTAATCTCGCAATAGAAGATTTAACATGGAGGGGCTGGTGGATTTTATGCACTCAAATCCACACGGGGGTCACGCGTTTAACGAAGTTTGGCTTGTGGCATTAGTTGCTGCACGCACCCCGTATGTTAAACTAGCAACAAAAGAAGTATCGTGTTTTGTTTTTCTAGGGTTTCTCGTTTGCCTTGTAAACCTGCTTAACAACCACGATAAAAGTTGCAACAACCCGTGTAGATGGCGATCTAACTCATTTTTGCAGAGTGTGCATGTGATGTGGTATAGCCTTCAAGATTTGCAATGTGTTTGTATGAGATGCTATATGTTATGTAATATTTATTCGCGGCCTGCGTGTCGTGGTACGGCATGATGACTGGAGTCATATGATTGTCACTTAATTATGGCCTGCGGGCCAGAACTGTTTATTAGCTCGAGGCAAAGCAATAAATAAGATGCAAGGTGATGATCTACGATGCGGAGGTGGACCCCGACGCACATGCCGGAAGCCGTGGTGATGTTCCTGGCACCAAGACCAAAGTTGGTGGACAC
Organism: Bromus sterilis; assembly: GCA_950022295.1. NCBI lineage: Eukaryota > Viridiplantae > Streptophyta > Magnoliopsida > Poales > Poaceae > Bromus > Bromus sterilis. The sequence continues at coordinate 334,202,391 of OX465596.1, read as the reverse complement.
GGTGACTTCAACCACGATGACGTGAAGACAATGAAGACTTCACGAAGCAAAGGGCTATACTATATCACATAATTTTATGAACTTCCTGTGATGTTTATCCCTTTGATGCACCCTTGTTTGATGCGCGGTAGTCGTATTTTATTAGGGTGATCTCTCGCAAAACAATATCAAGTTGATAGTGTTCTTCCAACTGTAGCACCGTCTATACTATGTTTCACATCGGAGCAGGTCATGTCACATGGGTGCACACGTGTGTGACGCATAAAAGGCGGGTGTGTTAAAAGAACACACAGCGCATTACACTTGGTTGTCTTGACGGTTTGGATAAAAGTTTGCTACCGGAACACGCCCATCGAAAGATGAACAAGAATCACATGTGTTGTGATTTTCAAGTTGGCCTACCGGTCCAATCTAAGTCATAAGTGATGTCACATCAATGGCAGACGATTGGGTCGGATCTTGAATCACTCCAGCATCAATTACGAGAGATATTGATCTGAGTGGGAGCGCACTTAGTAATTAAATTGATTAATCACAAGTGCAACTTAATTATGAACAAAGTCTTAGTATTTGCATTATTGTTGTAGAATAATGGCTCGCGTTACCACCTTCCCAATTGATTTTGATTAACTGTATTATCTGGTAAAAACTTTACGATTGGTACCGTATTGTGAGGACTATCCTCAATAGTGCCGAGAAGGACCATGTCCTATCACAAATTTTTGATGCTCTCCCGCTGATGCTATGGATGATGTGACTTACATCCATAATCCAAAATGCTAGAATTCCACCACAGCTAAGTGCATTGTTTTCACCACCATGAAACCCGAACTTCGAAAAGTTTGGGATAGTTATGTTATATTCATGGAACTGAAAAATTGTTTTCAGTGGTAAGACAATTAATGTTGGATATAAGATATCTAGTACAATGTATGATTTTAAGCATTAGTGAAAATATTCACTGTGCTCTTAATGAAACTGATAAGTGTGGGATCCAGAAGAACACTGATCATATGATGATGAGGATTAAGGGAAAGGAAGTTCCATAGGGTGTTAGTAAGACTTACATGCCGGAAAGTCCATGGCATGCGCCACCCTTGATCATGTGTGATCTTCTGTGAGTAGGAGTGACATTGGAAATAGAACTATGATACGTATAAAGGCAAAACGAAAGAAGACTGGAATATCCAGCTCAGAAATGAAAGTCATACAGAGTTATAGATGAATTCATTGCTGGTCAAGAGATGTAATTCTTGGGAATCATGATTAAGCAGTTAATTGTGGATTCTGTATATTGTGATTAAACTGTTGATCACCAGAATATCACATCGATTGCATATTGTTGCAACTCGATGCAAGAAATACCATGGCCTTTATGACTAGCTAATGATGAGTTTTGACACACTCGGGAATACGGTAAAAGGTTTACTATACCGTGTGTTGACTCTATGATTATCTTCATAATTCATTTTAGAGATGAGTAAATTGTTACTACACTTTAGCCTTGTTGCAAAACATCATTTTGAATCATGTTTGTTGCAAGAGAGTTGTTCAAAGCTATGAATAACGTAAAGGCCATACTTCCATTATGAATAGGTTGTATGTTATGAATCTTGATAATAATACTAAACATCCATAACACTGACGCTAAACGTCGCAAGACTGACAGAAATACCACATAGATATGGCACTGCCGTTTATCACAAGTGACATAACATGCATGAAGAATTTCCATAAGTGATGGACTTTCGAGTCATATGATTATGAATCACTTGACGCTTGCGATCTTTGTCTTGAAGTAATGTGACTAAAACACCGTTGATGGGCCATACATGAACGGGCAACTAAACCATTGGTAATCATACATGATGATGTATGTAGTCCAATAAGTGTAGTTGTGTGCAGTGGATTCCCTATCTTCACTCATGAGTTGAAGTAGATATGTGGATATCTGTTCAATAGAGACATACGTCTGCAATCTTTGAAATGTTTAAAGAATTTTAGAGTGAAATAGAAATTCATTGTAACAAGAAAATAAAGCTTCTGCAAATTAGATTGTAGAAAGTAATATTTGAGTTACAAGTTTAGCGAACGTCTAATGAGTTGTGAAGAAGTGTCATAACTTGCGTCTCCCGGAACACCACTATGAGTAAAAGTGTTCGAGAGATGTAATCAAGCCATGTATGACACGGTAAGATCAAATATGACGTTTATCAATTTGCCATTATACTTATTAAAGTTATGCGTTAGTGACTACGGCTTTTACACTGAAAAGAGCACCATCAAATCTGTTGAAATGACACCATATTAGATGTGGTATGGACTGTTAAAACCATGTTGTCTTTTCTTAAAATTTGGGTATATGAGGCATATGTTTGACATACTCAAAACCCCAAATCAGATAAGTGCTACTTTGTTAAGGTTATGCCAAAAGTTTTGGTATTCCTCTATCACTACACAAAAGCAAAACTGTTTGATGTTAAGAACAATGTGTTTTGAAGAAAATGGTTTCTTGCAAAAGAGTGAGTGGGAGGACAGTGCAACTTAAAGATTGTTGACTCTTCAAATAAGTGCGCAGCTGAACCACACAGGTTAGACAAAACTCGTACAAACATTCATGATATGTAAAACGAGATATTTTTGTTCGACAATGATAAACCTGTGATATACAAAGAAGCGTTGATGGGCCCTGACTCCAGGATTTGGCTAAATGCCAAATAATCCGAGATAGTATCCATGGAAGTAAGTCAAGTTTTGAACTTGGTAGACCCTCCGAAAGAATAAAAGTCTGAAGAATATATATATGGATCTATAATTGATTCGGATGAAATTGTTTTATCCATAAAGCTCAACTCGTTGGAAAATTGTTTTCTAGCAAGTTCAAACGTTGAATACGGCGAAATAGTTTCGACCGTAGAGATGCTTTAGTCAGTTCGGGTTATATTAGCAATTACTACATATCTCATTTATAGGATATGGTAGAATGAACGTCAAAACAAAGTTCCTACACGGAAATATAACAAAGGACGTATATGTGATACGACCGAAATTTTTTGTCGATTCAAAGGATGCTAAATTGGATGCAAGCCTTGGATATCCAGTGATGGATTGAAGCTAGCACAATGGAGTTGGAATTTTCGTTATGATGAAATTGCCAAAAGAGTTTGTTTTCATCGGGAATAAACGAAGATGCTTGAATGTTCAAGAAAGTAAGTGGGAGCTGAATGATATTTCTAAAACCTTATGTAGATGACATATTGTTGATTAGAAATGATATAAATTTCTTGACACGATTAAGGACTTCGTTGGAAATAGTTTTCAGTTGAAGAACTTGGGCTGATATAGCATTAGTATTGAGCACAGTGATCTATGAAGATAGTAAGTGCCTGATCATGCTGAGCCAACACTACATATTGACATGATACTAAAGTAGTTTAGTATGAAATGCCAAGAAACATGTTCTTGCCGAAGTCGTGGTGAAAAGTTGTTTGCATAAATCAGTGTTGATGAACACAGATAAGCAAAAACACGTGAATTGAATTCCACTCACCTGTGTGTTTGGGTTAATCATGTACACCATAATATGTAAAACGACCAGATATGTCCAACGCTCCAAAAGGTTGTGAGCAAGATACCAAAGTGATCAATGTGTTGATCATTGGACAAACAGTGAAAAGTTAAACTTATGATAGATAAGATATGTTTCTCGGAAAATGGAGATAATGAAGAGCTCATTGTAATAAGTTACACCAGCTGAATTTTGATGTAAACAGTTACGCCAATTCAGTCTTCATACTTACTCCGATCGATTTTCGATTTTAATTGGGATTATGTGTTTCACACGTAAGGGTGGCACAATATGGAGGAACTATGTCAAGTTCGATACTGTGGAAAATTCTATAACAGAGGCTAAGTATATTGTTGCTTAAAGAAGTAACAAGGAGGGTATTTTGAATCATAAATTCATTTATGAACATGGTATGGTTTCCTAGATGCTTGAAGCTCATGGAACATTGATGAAATGATTTCATGACTTATTCTAAGGAACCAAGGTCCTACCAAATGATTCAAACATATACAAAGCTAAAATGATAAAATTAGTGAATTTTATGATAGCGTAAAAACGCAAAGATATGCAAGATACAAACGGGCCTGAAACGTCAGATCCGTAGATGAAGTCTATACCACAAATGAAGCATGTATTACACCGGTATGCCATAGGTGTAAATTGCTCAAGCACTGATAATATTATTGACTCTAGTGCAAGTGGGAGACTGTTGTAAATATGCCCTAGAGGCAATAATAAAATGTTATTATATATATTTCCACGTTCGTAATTAATGTTTATATTTCTGTGCTATAATTTCCATGACCCTGACTATGAGATTCAGAAGAAAACTCACTTGTGTGTGTGGAAATGTAAACACCAAGAGTTCCTGGTTTAGCCTCTAAAACCAGCTCATGTGCTAACTGATGATTACGTTTTCTTAATCATGGACATTGTTCTTGTAACAAGGATGTCAGTAGCAATGGGAACATATTGTTAGCAGAACAATGATGTTGAACCGACCCCAGTATTGAATGATATACTTAGAGATCACATCGTAACAACGTTATAAGTCATATCATAAAATGTTATCATATACGTAATTCCTTAGACCATGAGAGTATCGAGTTGCTTCACACAGGAAGACATGCTTTGGTTCTTAGATGAATCCTCCCGTAAATGGGAAGTAGTAAAATAAGTTCTGGGTATGTCAGATGGTGTGGCTAGTGACTAGGATAGTTCAAGAATGGGATTTTCTCCTTCACGATGAAGAGATATTGACTTTGGGCCCACTCGGTATGACGGTATCCATTATAGTCTGGCCAGACGCATTGTGATTCAGTCACGGGGATACCGGAATACGATAACGAGAAAATGGACAAACGAGCAAAGAGGATAACGAGTGGCTTGTGTTCAAGAAGTTGTTACACATGGGTGCCAAACTTCTCTCCTCTAACTTTGTCATATATCACGAAGCAAAGGGAATGGTACATGAATAAACATAATGGTTCACTCGAAGTTTCTTCGTGTATGTGTGGGAGTCAACATGGGTGTCCATGGCTCCGCTGTTGATTATTGGCTATTGACAAAAGGCTGCTGACCTATGTCCGGAAGATGTTCTGAGTCATGTCCGCATTATACCGAACCTATTGGGTCACACACTTAACGAGCAGTAGTCTGTTAGAATGCTGGAATGGTAGAAGGTTTAGTGGAAGCAAAGCAGAATAGTTCATACGGGGTACCGGAAGTAGTTCTGGGGATTTATGGAATAGTTCATAAGGGCACCAGAAGTAGTTCTGGGTATTTACGGATATGTCCGGATCACTCTGGAGTAGTCCCAGGTGGTTCCGAATCATATGAGAATGGTACTGGGGAAGTCCTGGATCAACCGGAATAGTTTCTGGATAATCGCTGGGCGTCCTGACAACCTTCGCGGTCATCGGGTGGCTTAAACTATAACTCGGATGGTCTTGGAAACTATCCGGATGGGTCCGTAACGTCCGAGAACGGTGCCGGAAGGTCCTGGAAGTGCTCCAGAAGTGTCCGGAATGTCCCGAAACGGTCCCGATATGTCCCGGAAGGTCCTGGATGCTTCTAGAAGGTCATGGAAGGTTCCGGAAGGTTCCGGGCAGTACCACCCACTCCCCTGCGCCCCTAGCCATGGGGGGCAAGCCACCTAGGCTGCCCAAGTCGGCCATGGGGTGGGGGCGCCATAAGGGAGTAAGCCTACTCCAAGTAGGATTGCAATCCACTTTGGAGTAGGATTCCCCGGTGGGAAGGACTCCCTTTGGGAGTAGGAGTCCCATAGGGACTCCACACCTCCCTTGGCAGGCCAAGGGGCCTCTTGGCCACCTATATAATGTGGGGGAGGGGTGGGGGCGCAGCATAACTTGTCCCCAAGGCCTATGCGCCACCCTCCCTCCTCTAAACCCCGTTGCTCCACTTTTAGACCCCGGTTTAGACGCTGTTCTAGATCGGAATCCGTTAGGGTTTTCTCCCTCTAGTTTTCTCGGTGGCGTTCATCTCTGGACGGCGGAGCGCTGCTGGATTGCTGCTACGGGATGTGTGGATACTAATGGAGGGGTCTTACCTTCGACCCTTCTTCGAGGAGCTTGTTCATGGGACTTGTCCGTGGGACTAGATCACGGGACTTGTTCATGGGATTGATCGAGGGACTGTTCGTGGGAGAACTTGCGAGATCTACTTCCACTACGTCCACGAGCTTCACCAACTCTTCTTCCGCTGCAACTGTTGGTGAGAAAAGGCCTAAACCTTGTATGCCATCTTTCTTGGATGATCTTGGGATCTTGATTCGTAGGCCGAAATTTTTGTTTTCTACTACGTTTCCCAACAGGGGGTGGACCCACCAGGGCCCCAGGAGGGTCCTTGGCGCGACCCACCCTAGGCCGCGCCAGGAGGCCTCCTGGCTGCCCTGTGGCCCCTCTTGGCGCCCCCTTTGTCCTATATTTAGCCCCCGTGACGGAAACCCCTAATATCGATCTGCTATTCCCGTTCTCCTCTCTGTACCACCGCCGACGCCGTTTCAAGATCGGGGCTGCCAGGAGAAGCTGCTCCGGCACCCTGCCGGAAGGAGGAATCCCCTTCGGGAGACCATCCATCACCATGGACCCCTCCCAGATGTCTTGTGAGTAGTCCCCCTTGGACCATGGGTCCATGACCAGTAGCTATGTGATGTTCTCCTCCCCTCTTTGTGCTTCCACTTTCGAGACCTCGTGAGCTGCCTCACATGATCGAGGCAACTATGTAATTTCTGTGTTGCTATGCTGAGTTTGCTGGGATCTGATGGATTATGAGATTATGTTCAGATTGTGATGAGTAATATATTTGGTTCTCTTTTATATTTGTGTTCTTTAGTAAATTCTTGCATGTTCTCCGTTGCCGTATTTTACTTTGGCCAATTGATTTGTTGCAACTCCAAGAGGGAGAGTTATGCTTGATTGTGGGTTCAGCCCCCTGATGTCTAGCTTGAGTGACAGAAACATGAGACTAGGGGATGTGTTGTTGCCACCAGGGATAAAACAACGGTGCTTGTACTTGCGGGTGCAAGGATTATTTACTTTACGCATAGTTCTTTTAATGAAGTTGTCCGTTGCTTTGAGTTTACACTTTGGGTGGGATTTGCAACTTAATACCAGCGAGATGTTCTCGATAGATATCTCAAGGCGGATGATTCGTAGTAGATGCAGATGGATTTCGGTCTACTTACATTGGCGTACTGCCCATTGCTTTTGAGCCTCTAGCTTTCTAGTAGCATAATTAGCATTGCGATGCGTTTATAATTTTGTCAATCGCCTAGCTGTAATTTGTTTACCCAGCTAGCTATTTTATCGTCTTTTGGGTGAGAGACATCACTAGTCAACATCATGGGAGATTAGTAGTAGATATCTCCCAACTTAATACCAGCGAGATGTTCTGGATAGATATCTCAAGGTGGATGATTAGTAATAGATGCAGATGGATTTCGGTCTACTTATTTTGGCGTACTGCCCATGCTTATGAGCCTCTTCCTTTCTTTTGTAGCATAGTTAGCATTGCGGTGCGTTTATAATTCTGTCAATTTCCCAACTGTGATTTGTTTACCTCGCTAGCACTTTTATCGTCTTTTGGGAGAGAGACATCACTAGTGAACGTCATGGGACCCCGGTCCATATTTCCACCATTGTTTGCATCTTCAATTTACTTTCAGTCTTTACTTTCGATTGCCACTATTATTATCTCTTGCATTGATCCTTTGTAAACAGCAAGGCCGGAGGAATTGACAACTCCTCTGTACTCGTTGGGAGCTGATACGTCCAAAACGTATCGATAATTTCTGCTTGCTCCATGCATGTTTTGTGTGATATTGCTATGATCTAGATACACTTTCATACACTTTTGATCATATTTGGACTAACCTATTAACTCAGTGCAGCCCAGTGCTAGTTCCTGTTTTCTGCTGTTTTTCTATTTCAGTTTTCCCCCATATAAAAAGTGCCAGAAAAATTCGGGAAAATTCAGAAAAAAAATCAGCGTGGAGGAAGCTTCGCGAAGAGCCCGGGAGGGGCCAGAGGGGAGCCAGGGGGCCCAGGCGGCCACCCGGCGCGGCCCCACCCCTGGCCCACCTCTGGCTGCCCCCTTTCGCCTATTTCTCCCCCGTCACGAGAAAACTCCAGAACGAGAACCCTATTCCGCGAACTCGCCTCTGTTCCGCCGCCGCCGCGATTCCGAAGATCGGGAGCACCAGAAGACCTCTTCCCGGCACCCTGCCGGAGGGAGGATTGATCTCCGGGAGTCTCCTCTCCACCATGGATGCTCCCCGGATGTCTCGTGATTAGTTTTCCTTGGACCATGGGTCCGTGATCAGTAGCTATGTGATGTTCTCCTCCCCTCTTTGATCTTCATTGTTTAGACCTCGTGACCTGCCCTACATGCTCGAGGCACCTTTGTAATATTTCTGCAATTGCTATGTTGAGTTTGATCGGATCTGATGGATTATGAGATTATGTTCAGATTGTGATAGAGTAATATATTTGGTTCTTATCTCTTATATTGTTGTTCCTAAGTAATTCTTGCATGTTCTCCGTTGCTGTTTATTTCTTTGGCCAAGTAGTAGGTAGTGACTCCAAGAGGGAGCGTTGTGCTTGATTGTGGGTTCATGCCCCCCCCCCGATGACATGCTTGAGTGACAGAAACATGAGTCTACGGGGTGTGCTGTTGCCACAAGGGGGAAAACAACGGTGCTTGTGACCGCGGTCACAAGGATTGTTTACTTTACGCAAAGTTCTTTTATTGCAGTTTTCTGTTGCTTTGGGTTTACACTTTGGGTGGGGCTCGCAACTTAATACCAGCGAGATGTTCTGGATAGATATCTCAAGGTGGATGATTAGTAGTAGATGCAGATGGATTTCGGTCTACTTATTTTGGCGTACTGCCCGTGCTTTTGAACCTCTTCCTTTCTTTTGTAGCATAGTTAGCATTGCGGTGCGTTCATAATCCTGTCAATTGCCCTTCTGTAATTTGTTTACCTCGCATAGCAGTTTTATCGTCTTTTGGGAGAGAGACATCACTAGCGAACCTCACATATCCCGGTCCATATCCTCATTACTGTTTCCAAGCTATCTTTACTTTTTTGCTCTTACTTGTTATCATTCCTTGTGTTTTACCCTTTGTGAACAACAAGACCGGAGAGATTGACAACCTCTCTAAACTTCGTTGGGAACAAAGTTATCTGTGTCTGTGTGCAGGTCCACGTCACTCGCGCCACTGACACCTACTTATCATATCCGGAGTCCTATGGGACACAAACAAAGCTTGGTATCTTCACCGAGGGAAACTCGCTGCTGCACTGCATCATGCCTTCCACTTGGGGCTCACCAACGAAGGGCGAGAAGCCGCTAAGCAAGAGAATTTCTGGCGCCGTTGCCGGGGACTCTGGGGAGTTGCACACTACCCTTTACCTTTGTTTTTTAGTCTTGTTAGTTTATCTTTCAGTTTTTATCTTAGTGTCTTTTATCAAAAACTACAAAAAAATCTGCCACACTTGCTGCTACTATGGGTTCCACTGAAAACACCAAGTTGTGTGACTTCACTAGTCACAACAACCAAGACTTTATCTGCACTCCCATTGCCACACCAGCCACTTCAGCTACCTCTTATGAAATTAAACCTGCTTTGCTAAACCTTGTTATGAGAGATCAATTCTGTGGTGCTGGAGATGATGCCGCTTTACACTTGAATAATTTTGTTGAATTATGTGATATGCAAAATTATAAGGAAGTAGAAGGTGATGTTGTTAAGCTCAATCTCTCTCCTTTCTCTTTAAGGGGAGATGCTAAAATCTGGTTTCAATCTTTGCCTAGAAATAGCATAGATTCTTTGGATAAGTGCAAAGATGCTTTTATAGGGAAGTACTACCCTCCTGCTAAGATTATCCAATTGAGGAGTAATATTATGAATTTTAAGCAATTGGATAATGAACACGTTGCCCAAGCTTGGGAACGAATGAAAGCTCTTGTTAAGAAATGCCCTACACATGGTTTGACTACTTGGATGGTTTTCCAGACTTTTTATGCAGGCTTGAACTTTACCTCGCGGAACCTGTTAGATTCGGCCGCGGGAGGAACCTTTATGTCAACTACACTTGGTGCTGCCACAAAGCTTCTCGATGAGATGATGACCAATTATTCCCAATGGCACACCGAACGCGCTCCAATAGGTAGGAAGGTAAATTCTGTCGAGGAAATTACCTCCCTCAATGAAAAGGTTGACTTAATTATGTCTCTACTTACCAAGCAACCCTCTATTGATCCTCATGATGTTCCTTTAAATTCTTTGGTTGCCCAAGAACAAGTAGATGTGAACTTTATTGCTAGAAACAACTTCAACAACAATGCTTATAGGGGAAATTTTGCTAGCAATCCTAGACCGTTTCCATCCAACTATGGGAACAACAACACTCACCCTAGCAACAAGAACCCCTCTTCTGAATTAGAAAGCATGCTTAGAGACTTTATCACTACCCAAAAATCCTTCAACAAAAATGTAGAGGAGAAATTAGCTAAAATAGATAATCTCTCTTTGAAGGTAGAAAGCTTAGCCCTTGATATTGAGATGCTTAAAATTAGAACCTCCCCCCTTGAGGAGAATAAGGCCACTCCTATTAATGCTATCCAATTACAAATCAATGAAAACATTAGGATGATGGATAAACTCAAAGAAAGATGGGCTAGGGAAAAAGAGGAAGAGGATAGAATTAAGAGCCTTCCTACAAACCACACAGTTGCCACTATCCAAATTGTTGAGGAAACTCAAACTATTAGCACCCAATGCACCCCTAGTCCCGTTGGACCTATTAATGGTGATGCTAATACCTCAACCGTAGAAAAAGAAACTCCTATGAACATAGAGGGTTTCAAACAAGTGAGCCTAGATGACACTACTACCACCTTTGATAGTAGTGATATTGATTTTGATAGTTGCACCCTCTCAGAAGTTATTAGCTTGTTACACAAAATGTCTAGAGACCCCCACACTAGCACACTTAATCTTGCCTTCACGGAGCATATCACAAATGCTCTTATCAAAGCTAGGGAGGAGAAGCTTAGAGTAGAAGACTCCATACCTAGGAAGCTAGATGATGGTTGGGATCCTATGATCAAAGTTAAATTAAATACTTCTCTTGCTATGCTTTATGTGATGTTGGAGCTAGTACCTCTGTTATGCCCAAAAGAATATTTGATATGTTTGAATGGAAGCCTCGTGAGCCTTGTTCTTTTGGTGTTCGTCTTGTTGATTCTTCCATAAAGAAACCTTTGGGGAAGATCGACGATGTTCTTATCATTGTCAATGACAACTATGTTCTCGTTGATTTTATTGTTATGGATATAGAGTGTGAACCGTTATGTCCAATTATTTTGGGACGTCCTTTTCTTCGCACCGTTGGTGCGGTTATTGACATGAAAGAGGGGAATATAAAATTCCAATTCCCATTCAAAAAGGGGATGGAACACTTCCCTAGAAATAAAATCAAGTTACCTTTTGAGTCTGTTACTCGGGCTAGTTATTCTTTTTCTCTTGATAAAACTTGATTCTTCTTTTTGCATCATGCCTAGCTAATGGCTTTAAAGAAGCGCTTTCGGGAGGCAGCCCGCAACGAATTTAGGTTTTTCTTTTTTCTTTTGTTGTGTCTTGATGATTGTTACTTCTGTAGCAACATCATTGTATCTTTATTTTTCAACTTTGTGGCAAGTTATAGCATCTTACGGCAAGGGAAGTAAAAGTTGTGACATGCTGTCCAGAAAACAGATTCTGTCCTCGTGACCAGAAAAATTAAAAACAAATCCCAGTTCATCTTTTTGAGCTGAACATTTTGCACAGTATTCTCTATACAATTACGAAACTTCCGTATGTTCTGAGTTTTTTTATTTGAGTTGCAGAAGTGCCCCTAAAAAATTCTTTACTATCTGCTGTTCTGTTTTTCACAGATTCTGCCACGTTTTGTCTCTCCTTACTTTTGCAAACCTTAAGCTTGCTTTTTCTTTGCAAAAAACTTTTTGGCACTCTTGAGAAACAGTAGCTCTTCAAGAATATCTTTATGTCCAGTGGAGAAAAATTATTTATTAAGGGTACTAACCTCTCTAATCAGCTTATGATGAGTTATGTATGAAGGGAGTTTTCAAGTGTACGATGGAAGATGATGGAAGAAGATCTAGGAGTGTCAAGCGCACAAGCTTGGGGATGCCCCCATGCATCCCCAATAAATATTCAAGGAGACTCAAGCGTCTAAGATTGGGGATGCCCCCATGCATCCCCTTCTCCATCAACAAATCATCAGTTCGTCCTTCGTCTCACTATATTTTTATCACTTCATGTGTTATGTGCTATGCTTGGAGCGTCTCGCTCTTAGGTTTTGTTTTTAGTTTTCTTTAGCTTTTCTTGCTGTTCATAACAAGTTAGATCCTTTCTTACTTTGTGAGGAAGAGAAACACGCTCCACTTTCAAAATTTAGAACACATCATAGGATTCTTCATGCCTATCTTTTTGCTGTTCTGTGTTCTTTATCTTTTCATAGCTACTGTCATGTTTAGTTTTAGTCTTAGTTTGTCTTTAGAAAGAGCCTTGTCTTTTGTTTAGTTTGTTGCTGGAACTCTTTTTAGTTTTCATGTTTATCTTGTTAAAGATAGTTGGTTGTTGCACTGAGTTGTGTTTTGTCTTGAAAGTAGGTAATTGAGTTTGCTATTTAATTTTAGTAGTAACTTGCAATAGTTTTGAGGTGTTGTTATGAGTAATGTTTGGACTTTTGGTGTCAAGAGATCTTGCCTATTAGTGATAGGTGTCGTATTTTGGGCAATCCGTGTTTATTTTCAAAACCTACAAAACTAGTTGAGAACTCTAGCTACTAGATGGATCACTACTCTTCTGAGGGGTCGAATATTAGAGTACACTCACGTACCATGAGTCGAGGATGCGCAAGGATAACCAAACCCCCATACACTCCTCCTCGGGGTACTTGTCTCTTTGTGAACCTCCTTATTAGATTGAGAGTTACCGATAATAAGTGCATGAGTTCTTCGGACTAATGTAAGTATTGAAAGTTGACACTTCCACCTTCCCATATTTTGCTAGCCTTTCCCGTGCCATGCATTACCTTCTTCTCACTCCGAGAGTTGGTGTCCACCATCGCCGGTACATCCAAACCCTTGGCATGATACGCTCTTTTATCATAAGCCTCCCTTTATCTTTCCTCAAAACAGCCACCATACCTACCTATCAAGGCATTTCCATAGCCTTTCCGAGTTACATTGCCATGCAACTTCCACCTCTTGATGACTTGATCTTCATGTCATACATGTTCCTGCTACACTGGCAGAAGCATACATTGCATACATCATGATAGTTACATCTTCTTTATGATTTTGAGTACCTTGTAAAGTGTGAAAGATCTCCTTTACCTTCTTGTAAAATAGAGTGTTGCCCTTAAGTGAGGAAAAGATCCCGAAGTGGACACATTAAAAGATCCCAAAGAGGACAAATGAGAGTTATATAGAAAGAGCCATAGAGGCCACAAAAATACAAAAAAATTAGAAAAAAGAGAAAAAGAAATAAAAAGAGAGAAAGGGGCAACACTACTATCCGTTTGAGAGATCCACAATAGTACTCCCTTTATATCCTTGTACTCCATAGAGATGATCTTTTTGCATATAATTTGGAGAGCTTCCTAGCTCGTATGTGCACCCGTTGCATGGCAATCCCTACTCCTCACATCATATCTATCATTTGGCATCTCTTGCCTATGATTGTCCTCATTGATGTGAGCCATTCTCATCCTTTTTTCTTCCTCCTCCACCATACTTCTCTCTTTTCCATCCTAAGTGTCAACTTTCGTTCTTACGCTCATCCATTGCATGAGTGCTCAAAATATCGAAAAGGAGTGGATCAAATTGACTTGTACCTGGCTAGTGGTCTGGGGACGAGTCAAGATAAGATTCCAAAGAAGACCAAGTGTGAAACTTTAGTAGATTGAGTTCTCAACAAAAATATTTTTTCTCGTATTCCCTATCCCCTTTCTTGCACGCAAACACCATTTGGAGATATTCGAGTCACGGACAGCGAGAGCTCTTGCACCTTTTGTTCTTTTTGTTACTTGTTTCAATGCTAATATAGACACTTTCATGTTATGACTTGAATTAAATCTCTAACCTTGATTGCTTTACTTTTCAAACTTCTTTTATGGTTGCTAGCATGTCACCACAGAAATTATGCTTGTTATCATTTACCTACTCGAGGACGAGCAGGAATTAAGCTTGGGGATGTTGATACGTCCAAAACGTATCGATAATTTCTGCTTGCTCCATGCATGTTTTGTGTGATATTGCTATGATGTAGATACACTTTCATACACTTTTGATCATATTTGGACTAACCTATTAACTCAGTGCACCCAAGTGCCAGTTCCTGTTTTCTGCTGTTTTTCTATTTCAGTTTTCCCCCATATAAAAAGTTCCAGAAAAATTCGGGAAAATTCAGATGAAAAATCAGCATGGAGGAAGCTTCGCGAAGAGCCCGGGAGGGGCCAGAGGGGAGCCAGGGGGGCCCAGGCGGCCACCCGGCGCGGCCCCACCCCTGGCCCACCTCTGGCTGCCCCCTTTCGCCTATTTATCCCCTGTCAGGGGAAAACTCCAGAACGAGAACCCTATTCCGCGAACTCGCCTCTGTTCCGCCGCCGCCGCGCTTCCGATGATCGGGAGAACTAGAAGACCTCTTCCCGGCACCCTGCCGGAGGGAGGATTGATCTCCGGGAGTCTCCTCTCCACCATGGATGCTCCCCGGAGGTCTCGTGAGTAGTTTTCCTTGGACCATGGGTCCGTGATCAGTAGCTATGTGATGTTCTCCTCCCCTCTTTGATCTTCATTGTTTAGACCTCGTGAGCTGCCCTACATGATCGAGGCACCTTTGTAATATTTCTGCAATTGCTATGTTGAGTTTGATCGGATCTGATGGATTATGAGATTATGTTCAGATTGTGATAGAGTAATATATTTGGTTCTTATCTCTTATATTGTTGTTCCTAAGTAATTCTTGCATGTTCTCCGTTGCTGTTTATTGCTTTGGCCAAGTAGTAGGTAGTGACTCCAAGAGGGAGCGTTGTGCTAGATTGTGGGTTCATGCCCCCCCCCCCGATGACTTGCTTGAGTGAAGGAAACATGAGTCTAGGGGGTGTGTTGTTGCCACAAGGGGGAAAACAACGGTGCTTGTGACCGCGGTCACAAGGATTGTTTACTTTACGAAAAGTTCTTTTATTGCAGTTGTCTATTGCTTTGGGTTTACACTTTGGGTGGGGCTCGCAACTTAATACCAGCGAGATGTTCTGGGATAGATATCTCAAGGTGGATGATTACTAGTAGATGCAGATGGATTTCGGTCTACTTATTTTGGCGTACTGCCCGTGCTTTTGAACCTCTTCCTTTCTTTTGTAGCGTAGTTAGCATTGCGGTGCGTTCATAATCCTGTCCATTGCCCTTCTGTAATTTGTTTACCACGCATAGCAGTTTTATCGTCTTTTGGGAGAGAGACATCACTAGCGAACCTCACATATCCCGGTCCATATCCTCATTACTGTTTCCAAGCTATCTTTACTTTTCTGCTCTTACTTGTTATCATTCCTTGTGTTTTACCCTTTGTGAACAACAAGACCGAAGAGATTGACAACCTACTTATCATATCCGGAGTCCTACGGGACACAAACAAACCTTCGTATCTTCACCAAGGGAAACTCGCTGCTGCACTGCATCACGCCTTCCACTTGGGGCTCACCAACGAAGGGCGAGAAGCCGCTAAGCAGGAGCAAAGTTATTTGCTATGTGTGGAGGTCCAGGTGAAGTTAGCAACCTCGGCCCCACTGTTCAGTTTACCACCTTCTTGTATCTCTGCAATTCATACGGGAGACAAACCCTATCCTCCACATAGGGGAAATCTGCTGCTACGCTAGATCTCACCTTTCACTTGGGGTAACCAACAAGAAGTGAGATAACTATCTTCTTCACCGTATCATACGTGAGTGTACTCTAATATCCGACCCCTCAGAAGAGTAGTGATCCATCTAGTAGCTAGAGTTCTCAACTAGTTTATTAGGTTTTGAAAATAACACACGGATTGCCCAAAATACGACACCTATCACTAATAGGCTAGAGCTTTTGACACCAAAAGTTCAAACATTACTAACATCAATACCTCAAAACTATTGCAAGTTACTACTGAAATTAAAAGCAAATGGACATGTAGCCTAGTGGTTACAGAAAACCTAGTAGCATGACAGGTCCTGGGTTCGACTCCTTGTGAGAGCGAATTTAAACATGCCTAAAATTTCTGAAAATAAAATACTGTGGGGTTGTTGTCTCACAGTAAATATTCAAAAAAATAATCAAATAGGAACCTCAATTACCTACTTCTCAAAAACAAGACATAACTCAGTGCAACAACCAACTCTCTTAAAAAGATAAACATGAAAACTAAAGAGAGTTCCAACGACAAACTAAACAAAATCCAAGGCTCTTGCTAAGACAAACTAAGACTAAGACTAGACAGGGCAGTAGCTGAAAAGATAAAGAACACACAACAGCAAAAAGATAGGCATGAAGAATCCTATGATGTGTTCTAGATTTTTAAAGTGGAGCGTGTTTCTCTCCAACACAAAGTAAGACGGGACCTAACTTGTTATGAAAAGCAAGCAAAGCTAAAGAAAACTAAAAATAAAACCTAAGAGCGAGACGCTCCAAGCATAGCACATAACGCATGAAGTGATAAAAATATAGTGAGACAAAGGACGAACTGATGATTGTTGATGGAGAAGGGGATGCTCAGGGGCATCCCCAAGCTTAGACGCTTGAGTCTCCTTGAATATTTGTTGGGGATGCATGGGGGCATCCCCAAGCTTGAGCGCTTGACACTCCCAAATCTTCTTTCATCATCTTCCATCGCACACTTCAAAACTCCCTTCATACACAACTCATCATAAGCTGATTAGAGAGGTTAGTACCCTTAATAAATAATTTTCCCCCACTGGATGTAAAGATATTCTTGAAGAGCTATTATTTCTCAAGATTTCCAAAAGGTTTTTGCAAATAAAAATCAAGCTTAAGGTTTGCAAAAGTTAGGAGAGACAAAACGTGGCAGAATCTGTGAAAAACAGAACAACAGGTAGTAAATGGAAGATTCATTTTGTCGAGACCCGGGGTTAGCGTATGCAAGTACAGCTAAGACATAGTCATATGGAGAGCCGAGAACCGTACCCACTTGTCTAAGCAGACAAGGCCAAGCACAGAACGTTCTCGGAAAGCATCGTACGTGAGGGGCATCCCATCCAGGCCGGATGATCAACTGAGATGGGTCCTCATCGTCCGCACACAAGTCCAATGATATGGGTGGTGAACTCCCATATTCAAAGACAAGTCGCCTCAACCATACTATCAACTATCTCAAAACTCTTACATAGACTTACTCCAGCCCGATCACTTAGTCGGGGTCTAGGGCGGACTAAAACTAACAGTGGTTAATTAGGGGCCTGGGGCCACTCTCAGTGGCCCAGGGGTTAGGATTAGGGGGTGATTAGGCCTAATCGGCCGGCGGTTAGCCGCCGGCTACCACGGCCACGGCGGCGCCTCATCGGAGCAACGCTCCACGCCACCAGGGGGCTCACCAGGGGCACCATCCGGAAGCCCTCACGCGTGCGCACCTAGTGGGCCACACCAGGGACCTTGGGGCGGCCGGAGAGCACGCCGGCGACGAGAGGCCGCGGCGGCAGAAACACGGCGACGTCGGGAAGGCGCTCTGGAGCACGCCTTTGACCGTGGCTTGGTGCAAAGGCTTGCTGGGGTGACCAGGAGTGTAGCAGGCTAGGCGGTTGGGGTGGTGGTGCACGGGAACAAGGGTGGCGTCGATCATGGCGACGCCATGCCCCTGCTCTCATGGAGGAACTGGCTATGGCTACAGAGGAGGTGCGGGACCAAGGGGGAAACACTCAGGAGCTCACCCAGATTCTAGAAGTAGCAGAGGCAAGCTCGGGGAGGTTCTGTGGCGGAAGAATTCGGCGACGAGCTCCGGCGGTCGTAGAGGAAGAAGAACTTGCGATTTGCGGGGTGGCTCCGGCCTCCTGATTTCTTGCGGGGTGGCGAAGTCGAAGGTTGCGAGCATGAAGGACATGCTCTCGAGTCCTAGCGTTGGCTCGGGCCACGCGTTTCCATGGCTGCGCCCTGTGGTGTTCTTCGGGCATCGACGAATTCACGCTGGAAGAAGAGAGAGACGACCAGGAGAGGGGGGGAAGGATAGGGAAGCCCTGGGGCGTCTCCAGGCGACGTGTAGAGTACGGGGGAGGGCTCGGCAAGCAGGAGGTGGAAAGGGGGGGCGCCGGCATGCACTCCACGGCGACAGCCTCCTGGCGCTGGGGAAGAAGACAAGCCCGTGGTGGGCTTGGGCTGGGGGGTTAAGTTGGGCCAGATGGCCAGGGGGTCCTCTTTTCTATTTCTTTCCTTTTACTTTTCTGTCTTTTGTTTGCTCCAATAAATAAAAATACCAGAGCATTTTATAAAATACCCAAAACTTTTATGTGGGCTTAGAATATAAGTAGCTAGCCACTTATAACTTTTGGGCATTTTTGAAATTCAAATAATTTGAATTTCAAATCAAATAGGGGTTTATTTAATTTTCCAAGGCACATTTTGAATTTTAGAATATTCCATGGGCATGGGAAAATACCCAAACCACTTTTAAAATGATCAGCACCATTTATAGGAATTTTCCAAACATTCAAATGATTTTTGGAAAAAGATTTTTATCTGGCCATTTTAATTAATTTCTCAGGGCTTTTCTATTCCCCAATTTTGATTTTCTTGTTGAATATTTCACATGATGCAAAGGAGCACTTGATCCTAGCACATACCTAACTTGGGGTTGTGACACGATCATACCACAAAGTGTGCACGAGACGGAGTCTCGAACAATCGCATCGCGATGCCCCAAGCTGCGCACATCTAAGGGCCACTTGGTGTATGAAAGACCGCCAGCCAGAACACAACTAAGGTCTCGAAAACCCATACAAAGACATGCATGTTATAAACATACACGCAGCACACATGCCTTGTATGAACAGCAGGTACCATTGCAATTCTCTACAAAGTGTACGTATTTATTGATAACTCTTATAGAGTGCACACAGAGATCACATACATGTGATCCAACATTAAATTACAAGCGGAAGAAAATTATGTCTGAGTACAGACAAGTTTAACAAATGGCTTAAGAAGCCTTATGTAAACACAAAGCCCTCCACGAGGGAACCAGTCGTATGACTGGGACTAGACTAGTTTGTCTTCAGTCGTCCAGCTCGATGAAGAAGCCATCTTCGGTGTCATCTAAAACATAGATTAAGAAAACGTGAGTACAAAGTCGTACTCAGCAAGACTTACATAGGAGCTATACTACTCATGCACATGTATCAAGGTAAAGGGGGGTGGGGTTCACTTGCAGAAATGCCAGCTTTGACTTGGCTAGTCCTGAACTACGAGTACCAGACTTTGAGGTAAGAAGCGTACACGAGTCCACTACTTTCTCCAACCAATACACCACTATGGTGCCTTCCTCGACTTCCCCACGAGAAAGCACGCCATAGCACTCACACTTATCTTGGTGTGTCTTAGAAGTATCCGATTCAAGTTATCTAATAATCAAGCTAAGCTTTCCAAGCAGTCCATAACCGCGGACGCGGCTATTCGAATAGTTTTGTTAACCTTGCAAGGGTGTACCGCTACACACACATGATCATCATTTACCGCCTTTGATCTCGACACCATTCAAGGGGTGCCAACGAGGATACTCACCACAACTGTTACCTCATAGCAGATCTAGTCCGAGAAAGCCGCCTACTTGGGTTGGTTACCACAATCGTGAACCCGGCCGGTTTACCGAAGTGGACCCAAGTGATGTGTGCGTGGTTGATAAGCCGGTCTCGGGTGAGCCGTTCTCTCACTTAGCAACCAGGCCACAGACCTACCAGAACTCCGAACTATTGCGACATCTGGACATCGAAAGGGATGAGTTAGTAAGTTGAGAGGGGTCAGTGAGCCCAATGTGTGGTTGTACTCTTCATCTTGGATCACCACACAAGAACTCGTACTAGGGCGGTGTTCAACGAGACAACCCACCGTGTACTCCTACACAGCCTCTCATCGTTCACCTTGTATTAGGGTCGATTCACCAACACTTTTCTACCAACATCAACATGATCGTTCCCATCCCGACTCACATCACAGTAACAACATGGTATCATACTAAGCATGCAATAAGCAGTAACATTGCAGGGGCCACATGATATCAAACAACTCCTACATTTGCTAGGATTCTGGTTTGCTTACTACTGTGACAAAAAGATAGGTCATGCAAAGGAATGGGTTCATCTATGCGGTAGAACCGTAGCATGGTGATCATCCTAAACAATGCATAAGCGAGACATGAGGGGGAAGTGGGATTTTATCGACATGATCAATGGGGGTTTGCTTGCCTTGCTGACGAGGTTCGGGTTCTGGGTCTTCAACGAAGGGGGCAGCCTCGGGCTCCGGCTCCACGTCTATCAGCAACATGACAATCATAGGATCAACATAATTTACAATGCACAATCACATGATGGAAGTTTGAATCTTGAAGTGTATGCTTTGATGTGTGAAGCAATTCCATTTAAGTGGAGTGTATTGCATTTAACATGCAAATTCAAACTCCACATTTGAATTCAAATTAGCCAAGATGCAAGTGACATGGTTTGATCATTTTGAATCATTTTCAAATGTGTATGATATGCCTCTGAAGTGTGGTTGAATTGTAGCTTAATTCCATGGTCCAAGTTGCCAGATCAATTGATTTGAATTTGAATTAAATTCAAATAAACCAAATGACATATGCTACTGGTCCCAATTTAAATTCAAGTCAAACAGAGTTGAAAGTTGCATATTTGGAAAGATAATTTTCTCCTGATCATTTTTCATATATTATTTGTCCAATTTGGAGTTAATATGAATTTTCTATGAATTTCAAAAGTTTGGGGTATTTTCTGGAATTTCTGGAATTCTTTTAATTCAAATAATCTCTGGAAATTCATTTAACTGATTTATTGCGCAAGTGCTGACGTCAGGGGGGGCTGACATGTGGGGTCACCCTGTCAGTGACTGGGCTAAATTAATCCGCTGGGTTAAATAATCCAGTGGCTTAATTAAGCCACTGGGCCCACTGGTCAGTGACCCAAGGGGTCATTAACTGGGTGATTGGTGGGGGGGGGGGGGGTTCTGGCTGACGCGCCGGCGGCTAAACGCCTGTGACTGGAGTCGCGGCGGCGCTGCTCGTTCTTTCTCTCTTGGCCTCCAAACTCTGCGCCGAGACCATCAACTTGAAGCCCTCACTCGCGCGCGTCGAAAGGGACCGAAACCAAGCGCTGGGGTGCACCGTACGCTCGCCGGCGTCAAGTTTTGCGGCGACCTAGCTACGGCCGTGATCGAGATTCCGTTCCAGGGCACGACTTGAGGCGGGGCTAGGCTGGTTCGACGAGGAGGAACACGGGGAACATGATGTACATCAAGGCGGGCTCGATTTCTTAGCGGGTGGACGTCTCCATTGATCCCGGCGGCGAGAACCTTCGGCTACCATGGCGGATCCGGCTAGAGGGAATAATCCAGGGGGAGAAGAGAGGGGTTTTGAACCCGAGCTCACCAGGAACTCAGTAGAGGTGGTGGCGAGGGCTGGGGTGGCTCAACGGCGACGGAATTGACGAAGTCCTTCACGGCGGCCGGCGTGAGCTCGAGGAAGAATCCGACGTCTACGCAGGCTCCGGGCTCGATTTCTTGCACTGCTCGACGAAGACGACAGTGAGGAAGAACTTGGACACGGTCTTGGGTCTTCTCGGCGTCAATGGCCACGCGGGAGCTCCACGGTGCTCCGGCGTCCTTCTCGGGCGGCGATGAATCGGGCGAGAGAGGAAGGGGAGGTGTTCCTGGAGGGAGGGGAAAGAACTGGGGCGGTGCTAGGGTGCGTCCAGACGCGAGAAGAGGGCACGGGGCGGCCTGGAAGCTCGAAGGCGTCGAGGTGGCGTCCACGGCTGGCTCAGCCGCTCCAGCGAGCTACTTTGGCGCGCGGGGAGGAAGACGACAGGGGAGTTCGCGGGCTGGGCTGCGGGAGAGGTAAGTCGGGCCGTGAGGCCCAGGTAAGTGGGCTACTTTCTTGTTTTCTTTTTCTTTCTGTTTTCTCTTCTGATCTTGGTTCTGCTTAGCTAAATAAAATAGCTAAACATTTTTTTAAATGCTGAAAATTTTTATGTGGCCTCATAATAGTATAGACCAGCCACTCATAAAGTTTCAACATTTTTAAAATTCAAATAATTTGAATCTTAACTCAAATAGGGGTATTTCTTTTATTCCAAGGCACTGTTTGAATATTTGAAAAATCTATGAGCATGGGATGGGTCCCACATCACTTGATATGTGATCACACTCATTTATAAGACTTTTCAAAAATCTAACATGAATTTTTGGAGAAGATTTTTATCTGGCCTTTTGAATTAATTCATCTGGGGGGGGGGTTCCTTCTCCCATTTTGATTTTGAAGTTGATTTCCTTTGAAATTTTGACATGATGCAAGGTTACTTTGATCCTAGCACATTACCTAACAGAGGGTTCTGACACATTTATAAATTTATCAAAGAGAGGTATTTCTTCCAAAGTTTTCACGGTTTCAACTTCCTTGGCCATGGGTGGATTATTTTTGGGTAGGGGAACCTTAGGGACATAGTTGAACTTAGGTTCCTTTCTGGCCGGAGTTGTTACCTTTTTTGGTTTGATTGAGGAGAAAGTAGTTCCTAGAGTATTAATGATTTCCTCAATCTTATCGATCCTAGAAGGGTCCATATCATGGAATTTGATGGTCTGCAAAGTTTTAATAATTTTATGCATGGAGCTATCAAGCCTATTCAAATTCCCTTGGATCTTGCGATCCAACTCATTTATCCTAGTTATACTTGGTATTTCTAACTCTATCTTTTCAAGTTTTTTTCATAATGTGGGATAGAGTTATATCTTCTTGTATGCTAGCAACGGGGAGATTTCCAACAAGGTTTTCAATAACATTAAGAGACTCCCAAATTGGGGCTTCGAGGAAATTCCCACTGATAGCAGTAACTAATATGAACCTATTCCAAGGAGTAATCCCAACATAAAAATTTCTAAGCAGGATAGTAGTGGGTTGCTTCTTGGTGGCTCTTTTTTGAGAATCGTTTATTCTATACCAAGCATCTTTTAAACTTTCACCACCTTTTTGTTTAAAGGTGAGAACCTCTGTCTCAACAAAGGCAAAAGGACCAGACATAATGACAGCTACTACCAAGATAAATAAAAATTTTGTGATTTTTGATATAGGACACAAGGATAAAAATAGAAAGGTAAACACACAAGACTAAAAAGTAAAGGTAAAGGATAGTGGGCAACTCCCCTATCTTATCACTCGGAGTCCCCAGCAACGGCGCCAGAAATTTTCTTGATGGCGTGGAAGTGGTAATAGCTTCTTGCCCTTTGTTGGTTATCCCAAGTGGAAGGTGAGATGTAGCATAGCAGAAAATTTCCCTCGGTGAAGATACCGAGGTTGAGATCGACCAGTAGGACTCCGGCAATGATAAGTAGGTGGTGAAGTGAAGAATAGCGCCGTTCACAACTCAGGGTTTCTTACTTCACCTGGACCTGCACACGATACAATTAACTTTGCTCCCAACGAAGTTCAGAGAGGTTGTCAATCTCTCTGGTCTTGTTGTTTACAAAGGGTCAAACACACAAGGGAAAATGATAATGATAGCAACTTAAAGTAAATACTGAAAAGGAAATAGCTTGTAAACAATGATGAGAATATGGACCGGGGTCCCATGATGTTCACTAGTGATGTCTCTCTCCCAAAAGACGATAAAACTGCTATGCGAGGTAAACAAATTATAGATGGGAAATTCACAGGATTACACGCACCGCAATTCTAACTATGTTACAAAAGAAAGGAAAGGCTCATAAGCATGGGCAGTACGTCAAAATAAGTAGACCGAAATCCATCTACATCTACTACTAATCATCCACCATGAGATATCTATCCAGAACATCTCGCTGGTATTAAGTTGTGAGTCCCACCCAAAGTGTAAACCCAAAGCAACAGACAACTGCATTAAAATAACTTTGCGTAAAGTAAACAATCCTTGCAACCGCGGTTACAAGCACCGTTGTTTTCCCCATTGTGGCCACATCACATCCCCTAGACTCATGTTTCTGTCACTCAAGCGTGTCATAAGGGGGCATGTACCCACAATCGTTCATAACGTTCCCTCTTGGAGTTACTATCCACCACTTGGCCAAAGCAATAAACAGCAACGGAGAACATGCAAGAATTACTTAGGAACAAAAATATAAGAGATCAAAACCAAATATATTACTCTATCACGATCTGAACATAATCTCATGATCCATCGGATCCCATCAAACTCAACATAGCAACAGCAGAAGAATTACATATGTGCCTCGATCATGTAGGGCAGCTCACGAGGTTTAAACCATGAAGAACAAAGAGGGGAGGATAACATCACATAGCTACTGATCACAGACCCATGGTCCAAGGTAGACTACTCACGACACATCCGGGAAGCGTCCATGGTGGAGGAGAAGCTCCCGGAGGTCGATCCTCCCTCCGGAAGGATGCCGGGAACGGTCCTGACGGTGCTCCCGATCATGGAAGCGCGGCGGCGGCGGAACAGAGGCGAGATTGCGAATTAGGGTTCTCTCTCGGAGTTTCCCCGTCACGAGGAATAAATAGGCAAAGGGGGGAAGCCAGGGGGCCACCAGGGGTCCAGGCGCCCACTGGCGCGGCCAGGTCCCTGGCCGCGCCAGGTTGCCGCCTGGGCCCCTGGTGTAGCCCTCTGGCCCCACTAGGGGTGCTTCTGGAAGACTCCGTTGCGCTGATTTTTTATCCGATTTTTCTCGAATTTTTCGAGAACTTTTAATATGGGGGAAACCTGGAATAGAAAAACAGTAGAAAACAGAAACTGGCACTGGGGTGCACTGAGTTAGTAGGTTAGTACAAATTTGATCAAAAGTATATGAAAGTGTATCTAGATCATAGCAATATTACACAAAACATGCATGGAGCAAGAAGAAATTATTGATACGTTTGAGACGTATCAGGATCGCGCTGAGATTCAACGACTACCATTCGGCGCTAATGTTACATCCAACGGCCAATGTTGTGCGCTATGGTTACGAGATTTTTTCCGAATAGTTTTTGATACGGTCACTGGGATTTTTCATTGTTTGACCAGCATTCAACTAATACAGTTTGTACACTAAGTGCCACCAATTTTTGTCATAGTCCTCTCAAATTTTTACCACGTACCATGTTCGTGAAATGGTGACAACATGCCAAATCCCATCCCGTTTAGAGGTCATTTTAATCGACTTTCAATTTCATGGTCATTTTGCTAAAAAAATATCAGTGAGTGCTCAATATTTCTCAAACGAGGTCCAAACTGCTTGAAAGTTTAGGATGTTAGTGTGAATGCTTGACGTTGAACACATAAAAAGTTTGGGGTTCAAAGCATTTCAAAATAATATGTTGCACTTGTAATGTGGATGTTTCCGGTACAAACACCGATGCTTCAAAGTGAATGGTACAACTTCGTACACGAAGTATCATTGCTTTTTATCATAACCACTTTTAAATTTAACCACATACATTGTTGGTGAAATGATGACAACACGCCAAGTTTCATCCAATTTAGATACCGTTTGAATTGATTTTCAGTTGCAGGTTGTTTTACTCGAAAATGATTCACCTGCTACATTTTATATGTAAAATATAGTAAAAAATGTTTGAAATTTTTGGACACCGGTGTGAGTGTTTAATGCCGAACACACACAAAAAATGGAGGCTAAAGGATTTTAGAAACACATGTTGTCTTTGTGATGTTGTTGCTTCACGTCGAAACCCTGACATTTCAATGGGAATGACCCAATTTTGTACACTAAGTTCCATCAGTTTTTGTCATAATCCTCTCAATTTTTTTACCATGTATCATGTTCGTGAAATGATGACATCGTGTCAAATATCATCCTACTCGGAGGCCGTTTTAATCGACTTTCAATTTCATGGGAGTGTTGCTCAAAAATAAAGCACTAAATGCGTAATATTTATCAAACGAGGTCCAAAATGCTTGAAAATTTAGGATGTTAGTGTGAATGATTGGTGTTGAACACATAAAAAGTTTGGGGTTCAAATAACTTACAAATAATATGTTGTACTTGTAACGCAGGTGTTTCCGGTAGAAACACCGATGCTTCGAAGTGAATGGTACAACATCGTACACGAAATACCATTGGTTTTTATCATAATAACCTTTAAATTTAACCACATACATTGTTGGTGAAATGATCACAACAAGAAAAGTCTCATCCAATTTAGAGACCATTTGAATTGATTTTCATTTGCAGGGCTATTTTGCTCGAACTTATTCACCTGGTACATCATATATGTCAAATGGCGTCAAAGATGTTTGAAATTTTGGGAACGCAGTGTGAGCGCCCATTGCTTAACACGTAAAAACCTGGGGGTTTAAAGGATTTTAGAATAACATGTTGTTTTTCTATGTGGCTGTCTCACATAAAAACCCTGATATTTCGATAGGAATGGCCCATTTTGTACACGAAGTATCCCTATTTTTTATCAAGATAATCTCAAATTTACACAACATTCCGGTCTGATGAAACGATGACAACATGCAAAGTCTCATATTGATTAGTCATCATTTGAATTGGTTTTCGATTTCAAAGTCCTTTAGGGTTTATACCCACCAGCTCTTACAACGCGAACAATTATATTCCTGTATGTGTATGCTTTTCCATCTGTACTGCAAAGAAAATCGTGAGAAACTTGGATACGTGTGCTAGTGAACACTATCTCGCAACCCGCCCGCCCTATATGAACATTGGGTGTGGCCTTTTACGGTTCCTGTCCAGGAAAATATCCTCCACCCCGTACACGCCCCACTACCGACCCCGGCCTGCACCTTCACCACATCTCCCATTCGTCCTCCAGCCATAGCTTACTGTCATAGTTCCTAGTCCTCTAAAGCCTACATCCATGTCGGGAGAAGGGGGAGGGGGAGGATGCAGTGGAGGCAAAACCGACGATGTCATTTCGACCCCTCCGCCCTTCGTCGAGTCGTCGCTCCTTGCGGTCGGGGGAGGATGCAGCGGGGGCAAAGCGGATAAAGGTAGATCGATTCCTTCGCCCATCGTTGAGCCGTCGAGCCTCGTGGGAGGTGGAGGATGCGGCGGAGGCAGAGCGGACGACTGCAGCCAAATCGTCCCTCCGCCCGTCCACAAGCCGTCAAGCCCTGTGGGAGGTGGAGGACGGGGCAGAGACATAGCGGACAACATCGACGGCAGCCAAATCCCTCTGCCTGTCGACGAGCCATTGAGCCCTCTGGGAGGTGGAGGATGCGGTAGAGGCGACGCCAGCTCAATCCCTCCGCCTGTCGTGGAACAATCGCACCATGTGAAGAGACCGCATATATTGAAGCTGACGGCGAGGGTTGG
Source organism: Bromus sterilis (assembly GCA_950022295.1). Taxonomy (NCBI): domain Eukaryota; kingdom Viridiplantae; phylum Streptophyta; class Magnoliopsida; order Poales; family Poaceae; genus Bromus; species Bromus sterilis. Next base: position 334,174,698 of record OX465596.1, on the reverse strand, counting down.
GTGACCTGCTACCTCCAAGAACACATCTATCTGTCATCCAAGATGTTGTGCAAGGCTCAGATCGAGCTGGACGCTGCGAAGGAAGAGTTGTTGGCCATTTCGTAGGGCGCCATCGCCGATCGCTTCGACAAGGCGCTACACGACCACAGGCTCGCCTACACCCTCTACAAGGCGGCGAGCTTGTCCTTCCCCTCAGCATGCAAGCCTTTAGTCTGATTTAACCGCCGTCTTCGTGATCCGCCGTCGATCATCGCCTCCAGGCGCCAGTCCTATCTAGTTTAAGTTTAAAGTTTTAAGTTTTTATGGTTTTAGTCTAGGAAGAACTCTAGTGTATCGCGTCGATGAACTATGCAGTGGGGAACCTGTAATAAATCTTTTGCATTGTTCGCATGATTTGTTCTTAGCCGTTGCAGACTTCACCGCAAAATATTACTACTCCGGGTCTAGCTACTAGCAGCTAGCCTCGGGACTATCCACACGCATAGTACGGTGATTAGACAGGAGAGGTGTGGCGTGCGAACAAGTTTGACTAGACGACAGTGTGGCAGGAGCACGCGCGCACCAACGCTCCTCACCGGACTAGTGCTAGCTCACCGTGAGACAGGGTGTTTGATGTTAAACTCCTCCCCCCCCCTCACCGCTCCCAAATACTACTACATGTTCTTCCTTGTTTCACATCGCAAGCTCGAAGCCACACAAACAAGTGCAATTATTTTCCAAGCTAGGCTCGCTAGCTCTGCGATGATGAGATGAGAGAGGCATGGCGTGTGCTCAGGGTTGACTAGATGGCCGCGTGCCAGGAGCACGCACCACCTATCCTCACCAACTCCTCCAAGCCTTCTACCATAAGGCAACTACTATTCCTCCTCGCAAAATGGAGTGAAAAATCTGCAATGAAAATCCTGGCGCAAGCGGTCGTGCATTGCCAACAGTTTGTTTTAATGACCCGTGTGTTTTTATTCATGTGTATCGGAACAAGGCTTTGCATCTGGCAATCAATCAAACAAGAGGAATACACGCACATGATTCACTAACAACAGATTTTCATTGCATAACATAGACCTCCATTGCATAAGGAGCATGGTTCCTTTTTCTGCAATTAGTTCAACTATAAGAACTAACCCAAAATAAACCATAAACTAGCGTCAAGTACGTACTGAAGTAGCTTTTACTCTCGTATCTAGCTCATTTCAACTAGGCTAGCAGTCCATTGATGATATGCTGATGAACCCAAAATATTTACTACCAGCTAAAAGCTCCCTGCCACACATGCAGATCAGTTGGAGCCACCAGAGGAGAAACTCCTCCGTCTACGGGCATCCTCCTCCAGCCGCTCCCGATTCCCTACTGCGAAGCACTCGCTTTCCTCGTACCTTGCCAGATCACACTGACGATCTTCCTCTTCACCCAGGGAAGCTGCCAGTGCAATAGCCATCTAATTTTCCTCCTCCTGCGCGAGGAAGGCATTGTAGCACTTGAGGGTGTCATCGTTATCGTCGTCGAAGCCCGGGGGACCCTGGGTGGCGCTCTTCGGCGCAAGGATGGTGCTCGCTGACGCCTGAATGTGCTGACAGACGCCTGGATGTGCTCGCCGGCGCTTGCATGGTGTTCGCCGGCTCCTGCATGATGCCTCCTGCGCCCGGACGCTGCTCCCCTCCTCCTGCCTGTCGTGCGCCATCGCCCGGATGGTGCGCGCCTCCACCTCCATTGTGCGCGGTTGCGCTTGGAGGGTTTGCGCGTACATGGCAGCGCGCGTTGCGCTCGGCGCGCGCTGTGTGACCTGCGTTGCGGGAGCAAGCGTTCAGGCCTGCATACCGTCAGGGAGTGCGGGTCGCCCACGGTACCACTGGAACTAGCAAGGAGTTGTCCTGCACAGCCAGCGGCGCTGCCGGCAGAGTCACTACCTCACCATCAGTTGTTGGGGTCAAGTTGGCTGGGGACGGCGGACCAGACCCATTGTTGATTTGTGGGAAGAGAGGGAAAAAGAAGGGGATGTGAATGCGGCTCCTGTATCCCCGACATTGACAATCTTTATGGCTCGCATTGGGGATTTTTGGCTACGGGCGATAGGGCTGGATTAACGAGCTGCTCGGCTCGTTAAACTCGTGCTCGTTAAGACTCGGCTCGTTAAGCTCGTTAGCTTAACGAGCTAAAAACCTTATTCGGCTCGGTTCGTTTAAAGCTCGTTAAGCTCGCGAGCGCTCGTGAGCGCTCGTTAACAGATCATGATGTGTCACGGTCTACAGTATCAGAGTATGAAAGTAACTTTTACAAAGCAATATGGTGCCTAATGAAGGAGGTTCACTAGTATTCTACCACTTATGGATTTCGAGGAGGCAAGTACATTAAGTAAATGGGTTTAACTATAGCAAAGTGCTGACACATAAGCCAAAAATATGTATCGTGATGTACTAACGAGCTTAACGAGCTGCTCCCGAAACTCGTTAGCTCGCTCGTTAGGCTCGTTAAGCTTAACGAGCTAAAATCAATGATTGGATCTGTTCATTAAGGAGCGAGCTACGAGCTTAACGAGCCGAGTTATCGAGTGCTCATTAAGCTCACGAGTTACGAGCTTTTGGTCCATCCCTAACGTGCGGGAAGGTTGCGCGGTTGCACGCGTGACCTAGCGCCTGCTCCAGCTGCATCGCGAGCATACGCGTGGCCATCGCAACCGATCAAGCGGTGTTCGATCTGTTTGATTAGAAGTCGCCTAAGGGTACAAGGCAAAACGAGGAAGACGAACGAGCGGCTGACACATGGCGATCTATTTCGCAAGGTTCTCGCTACTCATTCCTTCAATTTTTTTAAAGTGCGCAAGGTATCACACACTTGGTGTTTGTAAATAGTCTAGAATCATAATCGTTTGGTTGCAACGATATCTCAAACGGGTTGCAGTGTGCCTACAAAGCAGACATTTTCGAAAACTTACTTGTTTGTGTTACACCATATCATCACACACAATTTTGTACTTCAGAACGCCTGCTAAGAGAAACTAGCGAAATTTTAAATAAATAGAAAATACATAGAAGAAGCTAGCGGTTCATTCGAAGCAGTTGTCGGTGTTATTTGTTGTCATCACGCACAGTTGATTGTACGAACTGTGTGTTGTCCAACACCAATACTTAGATTTTCAACAGCGTTTCTGATAAAGCACATATCCCACACATTTCAGTAACCACAACCGATTGGTAACAAGGGCTAGCGGTTCATTGTTTGCGACCGTGGGTTTTCTGAATATATATGCGGACGGTTGCTTGGTCGAATTGTCAACTTTGTTCCCGCCAACGAAAGGATTTTCAGAAGTGTGCCTGATTGACTAGGTATCCCAAACATTTGAGGAAACATTAATGATTGCGATAAATGGCTAGCGGTCCATTTTTTGCAACCGTGGGCTTTCACTATAGGTATCCAAGACCGATTTTCAAAGACCCGTCAGCCCTACATCACCCACGCATTAATTTTTAGAATTGTGGCCGTTCGCGTACGTTTCTCAGACTGTTCAGTTTCGAGCACACGGTTTTTTATATCTACCGTTTTTGTTGATTGCATCGCAAAAAGTTTCGGTCAAGGGACTAGGAAAGGAGTATCGTGATAGCTACCTTCTGCACTAGTGGCATGACACAGGCTAGTTGTAGTGGACAAGTTCACCAAGTGCATCGAGGCAAGGCCGATCAAGAAACTAAACGGCCCAACTGCGGTCAAGTTTGTAGCAGACATTGCAAGCAGATATTGGTTGCCACACAACATCATCATTGACAACGGCACAAACTTTTCCAAGGGGGCGTTAGCTCGTTATGCATCCCAGCAAGGCATTCGGCTGGATGTAGCATATGTTGCTCACCCATAACGAAATGGTCAAGAAGAGCGAGCAAACAGCCTCATTTTGTCCGGGATCAAACCAAGATTGGTCGAGCCCCTTCAAAGAGCACCCGGAGCATGGATTGATGAGCTTCCAGTTGTGCTCTAGAGTTTGCGCACTACACCAAACCGTTCCATTGGATTCACTCCCTTTTTCCTTGTATATGGCGCAGAGGCAATTATCCCTTCTGATATTGAGTTCGACTCACCTCACCACGCCATGTACACGGAGGCAGAAGCCAAGGAAGCTCAAGAAGACGGTGTCGATCTAAAAGAAGAAGCATGCCTCCTGGCCTTGTCCAGGTTGGCAATATATCAACAGAAGCTGCGCCACTACCACAACAAGAAGATCTGCCCACTCGCTTTTCGCGAGGGTGACTTGGTGCTCCGCCAAATCCAGAAATCGGCAGGCCAGCACAAGTTGTCCTCCCCTTGGGAAGGTCCATTCATCATCAGTCAAGAACTCAACAACAATGCATACTACCTCATCGACTGCAGAAAGCCGACCCCCTATGTGGACACTTCAGGAGAAGAAACGGAGCGTCCCTGGAACGCTAAGCTGTTATGCTCGTTTTACAGTTGAACGGTACAATTGTATCTTTACCTCTGTAGTAATATGAATGAAATCACCGTGCATCCATGAGACTTCATTCGGTCGGTACTAAATACAAGAGTTTTTTGCTACTTACGCATTCATTGGTCAGTCCGAAGGTCCGCAAAAGCAGACCCGAGGACTGCTCGGTTAGCCCAGGCGGGTTTACCTTAGAAAATTAGAGGAGCAGTGGTTTTGGTCGTATACCATCTCGAACCGAATGCAGACCGCAGGTCAGCTGTAATGTCGGGGGAGTGTGGCTGATCAGAACCGTCAATAGGGCAAGTCTATTTTGAGGTATACCTAAGTGGGCTTGGCCGACAGCAGACGCAGCCGACTACGACCAGACCGGTTGGCCAACAGTGGGCAGGTAGCAATCGGCCCGTTCACACACCCTTACCTTTACGTAAAAAGCTCATAAAAGTCTAGAAGTACATGTCCAATTCCTTCGAGGCCTATTCTCTTATCGGCTTGGTAGTATCAGCAGCGACGGATCGTTTCCGCGAAGGATTGGTCCTGGAGGAAGTAGCCGAGGTAACTGGACGCGTAATCGGAGGAGCACTAGCCATCGCAATGCTGGCGTCACGAGCAACTGATGGCGTGGAAGTGATAATGGCTTCTCGCCCTTCGTTGGTTACCTCAAGTGGAAGGTGAGAAGTAGGATAGCAGTAAATTTACCCTATGTAGAGGATAGGGTTTGTCTCCCGTCGGACTCCGGCAATGATAATTAGGTGGTTCGACAAGTGATGCGCCAACTGAAAAGAGTCACTTGCTTCTCCTGGACATGCACACGACACAAATAACTTTGCTCCCAACGAAGTTCAGAGAGGTTGTCAATCTCTCCGGTCTTGTTGTTTACAAAGGATCAAACACAAGAGATAATGATAATGATAGCAACTGAAAGTAAAAGCTAGAAAAAATGAGCGTGTAAACAATGATGAGAATATGGACCGGGGTCCCGTGATGTTCACTAGTGATGTCTCTCCCCCAAAAGACGATAAAACTGCTATGCGAGGTAAACAAATTACAGACGGGAAATTGACAGGATTATAAACGCACCTCAATGCTAACTATGCTACAAAAGAAAGGAAGAGGCTCAAAAGCATGGGCAGTACACCAAAATAAGTAGACCGAAATCCATCTGCATCTACTACTAATCATCCACCTTGAGGTATCTATCCAGAACATCTCGATGGTATTAAGTTGCGAGCCCCACCCAAAGTGTAAACCCAAAGCAGCAGACAACTGCATTAAAAGAACTTTGCGTAAAGTAAACAATCCTTGCAACCGCGGTTACAAGCACCGTTGTTTTCCCCCTTGTGGCCACAGCACATCCCCTAGACTCATGTTTCTGTCACTCAAGCGTGTCATCAGGGGGCATGTACCCACAATCGAGCATAACGTTCCCTCTTGGAGTTACTACCTACCACTTGGCCAAAGCAATAAATAGCAACGGAGAACATGCAAGAATTACTTCGGAACAGAAATACAAAAGATAAGAACCAATTATGTTACTCTATGACAATCTGAACATAATCTCATAATCCATCAGATCCCATCAAACTCAGCATAGCAAAAGAAGAAAGATTACATATGTGCCTTGATCATGTAGGGCAGCTCACGAGGTCTAAACCATGAAGAATAAAGAGGGGAGGAGAACATCACAAAGCTACTGATCACGGACCCATGGTCCAAAGGAAACTACTCACGGCACATCCGGGAAGCGTTCAAGGTGGAGGAGAAGCTCCCGGAGGTCGATCCTCCCTCCCGCACGGTGCTCCCGATCTTGGAAGCGCGGCCGCGGCAGAACAGAGGCGATTTTGTAGAATAGGGTTCTTTCTTCGGAGGTTTCCTGTGACGGAGATTAAATAGGCGAAGGGGGGAAGCCAGGGGGGCCACCAGGAGTCCAGGTGCCTCCCTGGCGCGGCCAGGCCCCTGGCCGCCTGGGCACCTGATGGTGGCCCCCGGCTCTCCTTCGGGGCTCTGGAAGCTTCGGGTACGCTGATTTTTATCTGATTTTCCCGGATTTTTCGAGCACTTTTTATATGGGGGAAAACTGAAATAGAGAAACAGAAGAAAACAGAAACTGGCACTAGGGTGCACTAAGTTAATAGGTTAGTCCAAATATGATCAAAAGTGTATGAAAGTGTATCTAGATCATAGCAATATCACACAAAACATGCATGGAGCAAGCAGAAATTATCGATACGTTTGGGATGTATCAACATCCCCAAGCTTAATTCCTGCTCGTCCTCTAGTAGGTAAATGATAACAAGCATAATTTCTGTGGTGACATGCTAGCAACCATATAAGAACTTTGAAAAGAAAAGCAATATAGGTATGTGATTCAATTCAAGTCATAACATGCAAGAGTCTATATTAGCATTGAAACATGCAACGAAAGAACATTATGTGCAAGAGCTCTCGCTGTCCGTGACTCGAATGTCTCCAAATGGTGTTTGCGTGCATGAAGGGGGATAGGGAATACGAGAAAAAAGTATTTTTGTTGAGAACTCAATCTACTATAGTTTCACACTTGGTCTTCTTTGGAATCTTATCTTGACTCGTCCCCGGACCACTAGCCACGTACAAGTGAATTTGACCCACTCCTTTTCGATATTTTGAGCACTCATGCAATGGATGAGCGTAAGCACGAGAGTTGACACTTAGGATGTCAAAGAGAGAAATATGGTGGAGGAGGAAGACAAAAATGTGAGAAAGGCTCACATCAATGAGGACAATCATAGGCGAGAAGGCCAAATGATAGATATGATGTGAGGAGTAGGGATCGCCATGCAACGGATGCACATATGAGCTGAAAAGCTCTCCAATGGAACTAGTGGGGGTGAATCTAACTTGCTCGTTCATGAAGACCAAGAGCTCTTTTGAGGATTCTCATCCTTGGAATATGCAAGCCAAGTTCTATAGTGTGAAGGTCCCACATAGCTATATGCATGAATGATCGTCTCTATGGAGTACAAGGATAAGAGGGAGTACTAGTCTGGATCTTTCAAAAGGATAGTAGTGTGGCCCCTTTCTCTCTTTTTATTTATTTTTCTCTTTTTTCTATTTTTTTGGTGGCCTCAATGGCTCTTTCTATTTAACTCTCATTTTTCCTCTTTGGGATCTTTTATTTTGTCCACTTTGGGATCTTTTCCTCACTTAAGGTCAACACTCTAATTTACAAGAGGGCATAGAAGAGCTTTCACACTTTACAAGGTACTCAAATCATAAAGAAGATGTAGCTATCATGATGTATGCAATGTATGCCGCTGCCAGTGTAGTAGGAACATTGCATGGCAATATATCTCGGAATGGCTATGGAAATGCCTTGATAGGTAGGTATGGTGGCTGTTTTGAGGAAGGATATAAGGAGGTTTATGATGACAGAGCGTATCATGCCAAGGGTTTGGATGTACCGGCGAAGGTGGAAGACAACTCTCGGAGTGAGAAGAAGGCAATGCACGGCACAGGAGAGGCTAGCAAATATGAGGAGGTGGAAGTGTCAACTTTCAATACTTACATTAGTCCAAAGAACTCATGCACTTATTATCGGTAACTCTCAATCTAATAAGGAGGTTCACAAAGAGATAAGTACCCCGAGGAGGAGTGTATGGGGGTTTGGTTATCCTTGCACATCCTCGACTCATGGTACGTGAGTGTACTCTAATATTCGATCCCTCCAAAGATTAGCGATCCATCTAGTAGCTAGAGTTCTCAACTAGTTTTGTAGGGTTTTGAAAATAAACACGGATTGCCCGAAATACGACACCTATCACTAATAGGCTAGAGCTCTTGACACCAAAAGTTCAATCATTACTCACATCAATACCTCAAAACTATTTCAAGTTACTACTAAAATTAAAACCAAATGCCGCAAGAAAAGGATCAGATGCCCCTCATTGGCAATCCTCATCCCCTGCCGTGGCAGTTTCAGCCGGACAATCTTCCATGGGTGCTACCTAGGTTTCCTGAGATTGGATGGAACAATGTGCCTGCTCCTCCTCCTGTGAATCACAATAACGATCACAATGAGGCTCCTGGCTGGGGACAGGCTTTATGTGGGGACGATGCCCCAAATGTTGAGGTTCAGGAGGAGCAACAAGGTGTACCAGAACAAGACCGGCAGTCTATGGTGATTGATCATCCTGAACTGTCTGATTCAGTGGAGCAACCCATGCTAGAAGTGATTCATATTCCTGACGATGAGGAACAGGCTCATGCCCCTGCTCAGGAGGATCCCAATCTGGCTCTGGTGGTCTATCAGCCACCACCAATTCCACAGCAGCAGATTTTTGTTGGAATGATCAATGTTGTGGCGGGCCCTCCTCTTCCACCTGAGATGATCTGGAGCAGAGCTTTCTCCAGGCTGCTCCCTAAGATAAGTGTCATGCATATCCCTCAGTCACTTTCTTTCTCACATGTACTGCCCCTGATTTGCTCTAAGCGTACTTGGGCGATGGCTTTTGATGAGGAAAACATGGAGCTTTCCATTTCATATATTGAGGAGGATACTAACCTGGTGGCGCCTGATTTTGCTCCTGCTCTACCTCTTGAGGATGTGCCGCAAGTCACATGTTTTTCCAGCCCTCCTCTGCAGAAGCCTGCAACAACTCGACGCAAGAAGATGAGCACTCCAGTGGTAGATGTGACGCCCCCAAAATCAGACAGTGTACAGTAATCATACACGTAGGGTACACGACTGAGATTAGGGTGCCACGGTGAGAATATCACAGCACAACACTAAACACAAAAGGATAAACCAATATGTTACAATAAAGGGGGTCACGCGGACCCGAATACATAAGTTATACAAGCCATAATATCTGAGTATAGACATAGTTAGTCAAGTTTTGCCTTAAGAAGGCTAGCACAAATAACATCAGAGATACAGATCGAAAAGGCAAGGCCTCCTGCCTGGGAGCCCCCGAAACTACTCCTGGTCTTGGTCAGCGGGGGTCTCGACGTAGTAGTATCCGCCTCCGGGGTACTCCTGCTCCTGGGCTCCAACGTCGACTGCAGCAGCCGATCAGGCAAAACAGTAAAGGAAATAAAGCAGGTGAGTATCTAGTATACCCGCGAGTCTTACGTCCGCTACTAAGCATTATGCATTGTATTAATGGAAAGGGGAGGCTGTATATATAGTGGACTGCAAGATAGAAATCCAGAGCAAGGGTAAGAAGCTAGGCCTATCGAAGACTAGCATCTTCCGACGAGGTCTTGCGGCATGAGGTAAGAATCAGCCAACAGTTCGTATAAAGCATAAAGTAACAACGAAGCAGAAGTTGCTGCAACATTGTATAATATAAGTTGTATTGATTAACAATAATAATAATGCCTCCGAGTTCCCTTCCTCGACTCCCTGCGAGGAAGAAGACCCGGAACCATACAGTTTAATAGTAATAGTTTCTAGTGGTAAGATTCAGCTTCAGCATAAAGCGTCCTGTTACCGTGGACACGGCTATTCGAATAGATTAATCTTCCCTGCAGGGGTGCACTGGCGTGACTCTACGACGCTCGGATCTCCAGGGTGGCGGGAACCTTGTTAGGGAACGCTCCACCAAAGCTATCCGACACAAAGTAGCCCATCCTTCGGCAATCAACAGAGAGGTCATCCGCCGGACTATATCCTATGTACGCCGGGCTTTGGACCCTAACCCGAACGTACTCCTGCACGGTGCGTGACTGGCCGGTGAAGCAAAATCAAAGCAAATACAAATACACCGCTCGAGAAAGAGAAGACAACACCACTTCCCGGCAATCAGCCCGCGGTACTGCTGACGTCTGAAGACCCTCGAACGAGACTACGATGCAGGGGAGCCCACACTCCTTATCCCACGTGTAGGTAGTGCGTACAAGCCAAAAGGCTACTCAAGACATCCGCCGAACCATTTAGCATTTTAATTAACCTGCATGACAACCGTTATCGTTGCCTCGACTTAACCGACCCGCGGTCAACGACAGCAGTCAGGTCCACCAGTACATCGATGCCTGCCCTGTCGTCCCACCAAGTCACTGCGGTTACCAAAAAGGTGAACCGTCTCCTTACCTTGTCTCGCGTTTGCTCTTGGTAGAGCTCGACTTTCGTGGTTTGGTAACTCTCGCGAGATATGAGCAGGGGCCAAGCACGCCAGTAACGTCGGTCGTACCCTCCCTGTCGTTCCCGACGATATACCTCTCGCGGGCACCGTTGGGTCGCCCGACTTTCTTACCTTTAAGGACAACCGCTGTCCAGGACCCTATGGCGGCAAGACAAAGTCAGCCTCGAGTGGAGTACAAGGATTACTCCTTGATAGCCCACAATTGAGGTGACTAGGCATAACCCAGATAGGGGCCTTTGGCGGTGTCTTCTTTGTTCCGTACCTGTGCAGTTGTATATATTGTATCCGTGTTCACTCCCCTGAGTGATCACGGCCCGCTATCTAGTCCTAGCTAACAATGCGCAGGGTTCACTGCTGAATAATGCATAAATATAATAGGCAACATAGGATAAGAAAGGTACATCAAGGGGCGACAAAATCAGGCTATGCAATTGAATAGGATTGTGATCGTAGCAGCCGCAGTAACAATGCCTAGTGCAAGAAATGTACGGAAAGATAGGTGATATCTGGGGAAGAGAATGGCTCTGCTTGCCTGGAAGCTCGACGGTAGGGGTACGGTCGTCGACGAAGTAGTCGTACCCGGCAGCAGTGTAGTCGGCGGTAGCAGCGGGGTCTACCGGAGATTAAGGGGGGGAGGAAACAGTAAATACACAGCAAGAATATACAAACATATGCATGACATGACAGAGGAAAAGTTAACGGTGTTCTAACGCAGTGCAATGCACGATGCTCGGAGCGGGAATTCATCCGGGGATGAACTGCCAGCTCCGTCTAATTACCGGACAGGGTGTCCGGAGGGGGAAGGGTTCATGCCGGAGGTGTCATGTACATCCGACAAAGATAAGGGGGGTGTATCCGAGTTAGTTGAACCATTCCGGACAACTTTCGTGTTCGGAATAAATTCATCCGACAGGTTTTTACCGGCACCGGGAATTATCGACAAACAGCCCGGAGGGGGGAATGTCGATGATCGGTGTGTTAGGGGGTGGGGTAGACATACGGATAGCGTATCCGTATTCTTTATATCTTTCTGATCAATTTTCATGTATAAAGTTTTTGAATCTGACTTACGGTTTAAAAGTTATTGAATTTCAAAGTTTTAAATCATTTTAAAACAATTTCTGGAATTTATTTCTATTAATAATTCTAACATTATCCACAAGTCCATTTGACTGGTCAAACTGACTAGTGGGACCTACATGTCATAGGGAGGGGCATTTAAACCATTTTATTTAATTAACAGAACAGGGGGCCCCCACATGTCAGCCACTGATTTTATATAATCCATTATGTTTAATCGAGAATATCCAGAGGGGTCCACAAGTCATTGAGACATTATTCAAATTGCATTTTAATTAACCCAGAGAAGTGGTTTAAGGTCTAGGGCCCACCAGTCAGTGATACAAAGGGGTTATCCCCATTTAGTTAAATCAGTAGCAATTAGCAGGGGGGTTGGCCCACCTGTAAGTGACACCTTAGCAGTTTAATTAACCACCTGACAGGGAGGGGCCACCAGCCAGTGGCTGAATCGTGGACGGCGAGAACACAGGGAGGCCGGCGGCGAGCTTGTGCTTGACTCCGGCGATGAGAGCGGCCACGGAGGGGCTCAATCGAACCGGGAGAAAAATCCGTGTCGATCTGTACCATCCACGAGGGCTGGGACGGACGGGGATGAGCACGACATCGACGGTGGCGGCAGGAACTCTCGGGTCATCGACGGGAACGCAAAACCGGTGGGTTTTGGTGAGCGCAACCTAGCCGGTCGGGTTCCACGGCTCACCAGGAGCGCAACCATGCCACTGACGCGCGCGGATCGGCCCCGGAGCAGGTGCTCGGTCGGACATGGCGGCGGCCGGGGCACACACAAGGGGGGCCGGCGACAGGGGCTTATCGGGCGGCTACTAGGGGTTGGCGGCGGTTGAGACGCTCACCGGGAACGCATCGAGTCTGGCAGCGGGCTCAGAGACGACGCGACGTGGCCGGAATCAGACGAATTCGCCGGCGGTTCCGAGGTGGAAGACAACCCGATTGCGCACGTACGAGGCGCCTTGAGCCAAGCACTTGCGGGAGATGACGAAGACGTCACAGAAGAGCGCGGTGGGCAACTCGGTTAGCCCTGGGAGCGAGTGTGGCCGCGCAAGCTCGAAGGTGCGTCCATGGCGACGTCGGGATGTGCGTGAGGAGGACGAGGACGAGCAGTGTGTGGGGGGGAAAGATCTTGTGAGGCGTCCAGCGTGTCCACGGCTCCTTCTTATCCGCGAGGGGGCTGCGCTGTCCATGGGGAGCGACGAGGGGCGAGCTGGTCGACGTCGACCAGGTCCAGGCCATGGCGACCGGGGGATGAGCAGTGTAGAAGAAGGGAACCGGGGGCACAAATGGGCTGGGCCAGGTGAGCAGTGCGGTGGGCGTTAGATAAGATTTTTGCAATTTTCTGACCTGCCAGTGAAGGTGCTCGTCTGTTTTATTTATTTAATATACTTTTGTATTTTTTTGTTAAATATGTAATAGGCTCCATAATTAGTGTTATGCTCCATATCAGTGCTACAAAAAGTTTGGGGCATTTATAAATTCATTTGGTATTTGTTTTAATTATGTTATTGGCAAAAGTGGACTTTAGGATACTGTTTTGATTTTTTTAGAATTTTCCATAGCACCATAAATACCAATGACGACATGGGCATGGTACAATGATTATTTGGGATTTTATAAAAGTGGTTCCAAGATTTTTGGGAAAGATTTATTGTCACCATATTTTTAATATTCAACAAAAGGCATTTAGGGTTTGCTTGAATTTCAATTCAAATGGCTTGTACTTTTTTTGATTCCAGATGATCAAGGTCCATGATCACCATGCATTCAAGAACAACAAGGTGGAATTTGAAATTTGAACTATTCCAAGTTGATCAACAAAAGTTTTGAACGGTACAGATGAACAGTAACAGTGATTACTGTTCACTGACAGTGAGGGTGTTACAAATCTCCACCACTACAAAGAATTCTCGTCCCGAGAATTAAAAGTAGGGCAAGGGGTAAGGTTTCGGTTTCGTAATTCTAATGATTCTTCTGGTGCTTGTTGTCCTTATCGAAGAAGTTTATCCTTCTCGTTGACGTCTTCATTCCTCTGCATCAGTGCATCTCGACGAGTTGTCATTCTTCCTTCAGGGTTGCATCATACCTATGAATAGGTTAGGTGGAAAACTTGAGGTGGGGGGGTCGGATCGGTACCAGGTTAATCAACCGAAGCATTCCGAGGGAATGAGGTACAGAGTATCCCTCGAGTTTAAACTCAGGGAAACACATCGAGAAAAAGGAAAGATATAAGAAGTTTCAAGTGGGTAGGCAATCATTCGATGTCGATGACGGAGGATGAAAAGGGGTCCAGAGTATCAGACATAAGCACTGAGTCTGATATCGAACTGGATATCACAAGGTAGAGGACCCGTGAATTGCATACGCGGTCAAGAGAGTCAGGTTTCGATCCTATGGAACTGTGGGTTATGGCCCCACGTTGAATAGGAAGGGTGGTGAAAAACAATGCGATCAAGTTGCAAGTTAAGTCAGGGAATAGCTTGTTAGCTATGTCGGCAACAACGTCGGTACCAAGGGAGAGGGACGAAGAGAACCATTTTCCTGCTCGTTAAGACGAGGCGGACCAATTGGCAAGGTTCTTGTCCATCGGTGGTTACCGAAATGTTATCAACAATTGTAATAGGCTGTACGAACAAAGTAGTACACCGAAGTGTTTACATAAGCAGACAATTATCACTGCTCGGATAATTTATATTCAAAGAAAGGTTAAACCGACCAATGGAAAGGAAAATGTGATGATACACAAGTATCAGGTGTATATCTTTCCCAAGGGAAAACAGAGCAAGATATATGACCAAGCTTGTATTGGCAGGGAGTCAACGGAGGTTTTCAAGGATAACATAATCATCGAGGGTCAAGGATGGCATTTATCACCATGAATTCAATAGACACATGGGAGAATTCAAAACGTTGATGATGACCACGACACATTATGTCGATGGGTTTCAAGAAAATGCAATCGAACGACAGACACATCAAGCAAACGGAATTGTGAAGCAAAAGGTATTCGATGTTCTCGGTTGACAACAACCCAAAACCATGATATGGCTATGACAGGGATAGGCAATGTTTCATCACAATTCATATGATGTAGTGCAAAGGCATGATATCCTCGAGACACCAAGGGGCTAATACTCGAAGGTAAAATGTAATAGTAGTTGAATTGGATCACTGATTTGTATAAGACAAGTGTTCAACCTTGTGTGTGAAATAGAATCAAAGGAGAATATCATGGTTAGAACCATGATCGCAAGAGTCTTGATCATAGGTGCAGGATGAATTTATACCAAGGGGTTATTATCTTTACGAGAAGCTTTCACGATAAGTTCTACATCGTATCCATGGGCATGAACACATAGGTTCAGGGTCGACTCCCACTTCTTCAATGCATAACACTTCAATCACTTCTCGCTCACATAAAGGTTGTAGGATTGCAAGCTCATCTGACGGAAGGCCAGTAGAGTATAACCCGCATAAAATTTAGGTTCATCAGATTAGGGGAAGCATAGGGTTGACCCATCGGGGCATTTTGAAACCCATACAACAAATATCATAAGCAAGGGATACAAGTTCGAAAGCAGAAGGCTAACGACATGGAGAAGATGATACCATTAGCCAAGGGCATTTTTCATCAGAGGAAAATTCGTCAATGACTTAGGACACAAGGGGGCGGCAGGTAGTAATCCACCAATAAGGTCAGGCGGCGTACCGAGAGTCTGGGGCGAGTATCGGTACTCAACCATACGAAGAAAGAATTTCAAAGCATTGGAGATAGAGGCATCGGAATAATTTGATGCTTAAGTACAAAGGAATTAAGACTTCCATACCGGTGTATCAGATTCAGATACATCGATCAAACATGAACAAGTTAAATAGAAGCTTGACGGTTAACCAATTAAGTTTTGATTTACTGAGAACTAGCTCATGTCCGGAATGACGTCTGAGCCAGAAGAATGGATTCATAGGGATCAACTGATGATTGCGTGCACTCGCGCACATGATGATTCAACAGATCGGAATGGTAATGCAAAGGGAGGTCATCAAAGACTACAAGACAAACGGGATTAATCATAGTGCAAGCAGGTAAGAAGAATCTCCAAAGCAGTAGGCTGCCGAGGATTTGCGTGAGATCGGATAGTATTTCAAAGTAATATGGGAATCACAGGAACCACTGAGAATGAACAGATCCTCGATAAACGCGAGGAATTATCCGCAGTGTGAAAAGAAGCTGCAAGACAGTATGCACAAAGGATTTACCAATCAACGGAGATTATATCGAGGCATCTTGTAAACACAAGAGCATCTGGGATTGAATGGATGAACGAAAGGTGTATGTGGTTATACATACGGACATATCGGTGGCAGGGAATTGTAAAGGTGATCGGCACCTATGGTCTCGGGAATTCTATCAGAGAGTAATCTTCAAAATCTTCTCGTGAAGCAAGCAATCATCTGTAATGAGGGGCCCTCCGGGAGGAAGTAGTCACGAGAACCTAATGTCAGAGTTAGCAAAATCTTTAACCCGAAAGAGAAGAGAGATCAGAGTCCCAGAGTAAGGGTACGGAGAAAAAGATCCTAATACCAAAGATATCACACGTGGTGTTAACAATGTGGGCCCGTAAGCCAAACATTAAGTTAGCAAGATAGTTTTGCAAAGTCTAGACTCAACTTCGACCGAGGAGTGGTTAGGGGCTTCCTACAGGCAGTCGGCTCTGATACCAACTTGTGACGCCCCCAAAATCAGACCGTGTACAGTAATCATACACGCAGGGTACACGACTGAGATTAGGGTGCCACGGTGAGAATATCACAGCACAACACTAAACACAAAAGGATAAACCAATATGTTACAATAAAGGGGGTCACGCGGACCCGAATACATAAGTTATACAAGCCATAATATCTGAGTACAGACATAGTTAGTCAAGTTTTGCCTTAAGAAGGCTAGCACAAATAACATCAGAGATACAGATCAAAAAGGAAAGGCCTCCTGCCTGGGAGCCTCTGAAACTACTCCTGGTCCTGGTCAGCTGGGGTCTCGACGTAGTAGTATCCGCCTCCGGGGTACTCCTGCTCCTGGGCTCCAACGTCGACTGCAGCAGCCGATCAGGCAAAACAGTAAAGGAAATAAAGCAGGTGAGTATCTACTATACCCGCGAGTCTTACGTCCGCTACTGAGCATTATGCATTGTATTAATGGAAAGGGGAGGCTGTATATATAGTGGACTGCAAGATAGAAATCCAGAGCAAGGGTAAGAAGCTAGGCCTATCGAAGACTAGCATCTTCCGACGAGGTCTTGCAGCATGAGGTAAGAATCAGCCAACAGTTCATATAAAGCATAAAGTAACAATGAAGCAGAAGTTGCTGCAACATTGTATAATATAAGTTGTAATGATTAACAATAATATAATGCCTCCGAGTTCCCTTCCTCGACTCCCTGCGAGGAAGAAGACCCGGAACCATACAGTTTAATAGTAATAGTTTCTAGTGGTAAGATCCAGCTTCAGCATAAAGCGTCCTGTTACCGTGGACACGGCTATTCGAATAGATTAATCTTCCCTGTAGGGGTGCACTGGCGTGACTCTACGACACTCGGATCTCCAGGGTGGCGGGAACCTTGTTAGGGAACGCTCCACCAAAGCTATCCGACACAAAGTAGCCCATCCTTCGGCAATCAACAGAGAGGTCATCCGCCGGACTATATCCTATGTACGCCGGGCTTTGGACCCTAACCCGAGTGCTCCTGCACGGTGCGTGACTGGCCTGTGAAGCAAAATCAAAGCAAATACAAATACACCGCTCGAGCAAGAGAAGACAACACCAGTTCCCGGCAATCAGCCCGCGGTACTGCTGACGTCTGAAGACCCTCGAACGAGACTACGATGCAGGGGAGCCCACACTCCTTATCCCACGTGTAGGTAGTGCGTACAAGCCAAAAGGCTACTCAAGACATCCGCCGAACCATTTAGCATTTTAATTAACCTGCGTGACAACCGTTATCGTTGCCTCGACTTAACCGACCCGCGGTCAACGATAGCAGTCAGGTCCACCAGTACATCGGTGCCTGCCCTGTCGTCCCACCAAGTCACTGCGGTTACCAACAAGGTGAACCGTCTCCTTACCTTGTCTCGCTTTTGCTCTTGGTAGAGCTCGACTTTCGTGGTTTGGTAACTCTCGCGAGATATGAACAGGGGCCAAGCACGCCAGTAACGTCGGTCGTACCCTCCCTGTCGTTCCCGACGATATACCTCTCGCGGGCACCGTTGGGTCGCCCGACTTTCTTACCTTTAAGGACAACCGCTGTCCAGGACCCTATGGCGGCAAGACAAAGTCAGCCTCGAGTGGAGTACAAGTATTACTCCTTGATAGCCCACAATTGAGGTGACTAGGCATAACCCAGATAGGGGCCTTTGGCGGTGTCTGCTTTGTTCCGTACCTGTGCAGTTGTATATATTGTATCCGTGTTCACTCCCCTGAGTGATCACGGCCCGCTATCTAGTCCTAGCTAACAATGCGCAGGGTTCACTACTGAATAATGCATAAATATAATAGGCAGCATAGGATAAGAAAGGTACATCAAGGGGCGACAAAATCAGGCTATGCAATTGAATAGGATTGTAATCGTAGCAGCCGCAGTAACAATGCCTAGTGCAAGAAATGTACGAAAAGATAGGTGATATCTGGGGAAAAGAATGGCTCTGCTTTCCTGGAAGCTCGACGGTAGGGGTACGGTCGTTGACGAAGTAGTCGTACCCGGCAGCAGTGTAGTCGGCGGTAGTAGCGGGGTCTACCGGACATTAAGGGGGGAGGAAACAGTAAATACACAGCAAGAATATACAAACATATGCATGAAATGACAGAGGAAAAGTTAACGGTGTTCTTACGCAGTGCAATGCACGATGCTCGGAGCGGGAATTCATCCGGGGATGAACTGCCAGCTCCGGCTAATTACCGGACAGGGTGTCCGGAGGGGGAAGGGTTCATGCCGGAGGTGTCGTGGACATCCGACAAAGATAAGGGGGGTGTATCCGAGTTAGTTGAACCATTCCGGACAACTTTCGTGTTCGGAATAAATTCATCTGACAGGTTTTTACCGGCACCGGGAATTATCGACAGACAGCCCGGAGGGGGGAATGTCGATGATCGGTGTGTTAGGGGGGTGGGGTAGACATACGGATAGCATTATTGAATTTCAAAGTTTTAAATCATTTTAAAACAATTTCTGGAATTTATTTCTATTAATAATTCTAACATTATCCACAAGTCCATTTGACTGGTCAAACTGACCAGTGGGACCTACATGTCATAGGGAGGGGCATTTAAACCATTTTATTTAATTAACAGAACAGGGGGCCCCCACATGTCAGCCACTGATTTTATATAATCCATTATGTTTAATCGAAAATATCCAGAGGGGTCCACAAGTCATTGAGACATTATTCAAATTGCATTTTAATTATCCCAGAGAAATGGTTTAGGGTCTAGGGCCCACCAGTCAGTGATACAAAGGGGTTATCCCCATTTAGTTAAATCAGTAGCAATAGCAGGGGGGTAGGCCCACCTGTAAGTGACACCTTAGCAGTTTAATTAACCACCTGACAGGGAGGGGCCACCTACCAGTGGCTGAAACATGGACGGCGAGAACACAGGGAGGCCGGCGGCGAGCTTGTGCTTGACTCCGGCGATGAGAGCGGCCACGAAGGGGCTCAATCGAACCGGGAGAAAAATCCGTGTCGATCTGTACCATCCACGAGGGCTGGGACGGACGGGGATGAGCACGACATCGACGGTGGCGGCAGGAACTCTCGGGTCGTCGACGGGAACGCAAAACCGGTGGGTTTTGGTGAGCGCAACCTAGCCGGTCGGGTTCCACGGCTCACCAGGAGCGCAACCATGCCACTGGCGCGCGCGGATCGGCCCCGGATCAGGTGCACGGTCGGACATGGCGGCGGCCGGGGCACACATAAGGGGGGCCGGCGACAGGGGCTTATCGGGCGGCTACTAGGGGTTGGCGGCGGTTGAGACGCTCACCGGGAACGCGTCGAGTCTGGCAGCGGGCTCGGAGACGACGCGACGTGGCCGGAATCAGACAAATTCGCCGGCGGTTCCGAGGTGGAAGACAACCCGATTGCGCACGTACGAGGCGCCTTGGTCCAAGCACTTGCGGGAGATGACAAAGACGTCACAGAAGAGCGCGGTGGACAACTCGGTTAGCCCTGGGAGCGAGTGTGGCCGCGCAAGCTCGAAGGTGCGTCCATGGCGACGTCGGGCTGTGCGTGAGGAGGACGAGGACGAGCAGTGTGTGGGGGGGAAAGATCTTGTGAGGCGTCCAGCGTGTCCACGGCTCGTTCTTATCCGCGAGGGGGCTGCGCTGTCCACGGGGAGCGACGAGGGGCGAGCTGGTCGACGTCGACCAGGACCAGGCCATGGCGACCGGGGGATGAGCAGTGTAGAATAAGGGAACCGGGGGCACAAATGGGCTGGGCCAGGTGAGCAGTGCGGTGGGCGTTAGATAAGATTTTTGCAATTTTCTGACCTGTCAGTGAAGGTGCTCGTCTGTTTTATTTATTTAATATACTTTTGTATTTTTTTGTTAAATATGTAATAGGCTCCATAATTAGTGCTATGTTCCATATCAGTGCTACAAAAAGTTTGGGGCATTTATAAATTCATTTGGTATTTGTTTTAATTATGTTATTGGCAAAAGTGGACTTTAGGATATTGTTTTGATTTGTTTAGAATTTTCCATAGCACCATAAATACCAATGACCACATGGGCATGGTACAATGATTATTTGGGATTTTATAAAAGTGGTTCCAAGATTTTTGGGAAAGATTTATTGTCACCATATTTTTAATATTCAACAAAAGGCATTCAGGGTTTGCTTGAATTTCAATTCAAATGGCTTGTACTTGTTTTGATTCCAGATGATCAAGGTCCATGATCACCATGCATTCAAAGACAACAAGGTGGAATTTGAAATTTGAACTATTCCAAGTTGATCAACAAAAGTTTTGAACAGTACAGATGAACAGTAACAGTGATTACTGTGCACTGACAGTGAGGGTGTTACAGTAGAGACCTTTGTTCGACGTTGCACCAGAAGAACTATCAAGAGCGATGGGTTCAAGGCGGGAAGCTTTGCTGAACTTCCAATGACCCCTAAAAGGAAAAAGCCCAAGACCAAGCCCATTCAACTGGTGATTGAAGAGCCTGTGGACGAACCATCCCAAGGCCCAGCACAAGAGGAGATGCCATCTGTGCCACCTACTCCTGTCAGGGTCATCCAGGCCATTGGGACTGATCTTCAAATTGATCCATCCCTGCTTTCTAAAGAGAAGCTTATGGCGACCTCTTCTGCGGATGCTACCTCCAGCAATGATGCAAATGTTTAATGCATCTTTCTATATTTTGGTTTGGCAAGCCCCAAAATTGGCTAGTTGTTATGAAACCTTGGGGTAATACTTTTCTGGGCGTAGGCCCTGTTTTTGTGGGTGGTTAGCTGTAATGTTTACAGTTAATTTTATTTACTGCTGCTGGGTTTTCCATGGATAGTACATCAACTCGCAATTGGAATGTTTTTTGTTGTAATGTTCGAGGTCTCAATTCTGATGCGCGACAAAGAGAAGTTTGAGCGAAAGTTGAGGAAAGTCAGTGTGCCATTATCTGCTTGCAGGAAACTAAATGTCCCTCTATTGATAGAAAGCTTATTCAGGCGCTTTGTCCTCGTCGGTTCGATCAATTTGCTTTTGTTCCATCTAGGGGAGCTTCTGGGGATATTCTTACAATTTGGAACTCCAGCATGTTTGAGGGACTACTTGTGGAGTCGCAGGACTTTGGACTGGTGATTAATTTCACTTCCAAACATAATGCAGAGACATGGACTTTGGACAATATTTATGGTCCTTGTGAGCAACATAGCAGGGATAATTTTTTGAACTGGCTTTATCATCTATCTATTCTTTTTGATGCTAACTGGATGATACTTGGTGATTTCAACTTCATCAGATCAATGGAGAACAGGAATTTTCCTGGAGGGGACATGAATGACATGTTCATCTTTAATGAAATCATTGGTCATCTTGGCCTTCTTGAGCTTCCTTTAAAGGGTAGAAGGTTCACTTGGTCTAATATGCAGGATAACCCTCTCTTGGAGCAGCTTGATTGGTTTTTTACTTCTTCCAATTGGATTACATGTTATCCTTCATCTCAAGTGTTCCCTTTGGCTAAAACCGCATGGGATCATGTGCCCTGTTTGGTTATCATCAATACTTCCATTCCTAAGGCCAATATTTTCAGATTTGAGAATTACTAGGTGGAGATGACTGGTTTTATGGACTGTGTGAAAAACTCATGGGAGATTCCTTCTGCTAAATGCCATGATGTGGCCATAATTGTGGACAAGTTCAAAATGCTAAGGAAGGCTTTGAAGTCCTGGCAAAGGGGACTCTCCTCCCTTAAAATGTTGATTTCCAAATGCAATAGAGTGATATTCATTTTGGATTGTTTGGAGGACATTAGACCTTCATATGTTCATGAAGCCAACTTCAGGAAGATTGTGAAAGTGCATCTAGAGAAAATTTTGTTCTGGCAACACTTGTACTGGAAAAAAAGATGTACTCAGAGATATGTGAAAGTGGGGGAGGAAAACTCCAAATTCTTCCAAGCAATGGCTTTAGAAAGGCACAGGAGGAATTCCATTGCATCCCTGAACTTGTCTGATGGAACTGTTTGTGATCAACATGATGCAATTGCTACAACCTTTTGGTCTGCTTTTCAAGAACAGGATGGGGGTGGCCAAAGGCATTGTCATGAAATGTGATCTGCCAGCCCTATTGCATCAGGTGGAGGATTTGGATTCCCTTGTGGATCCTTTTGGTAAAAAGGAGATGGATGACACTATGCATTCCATGCCTACTAATAAATCACCTGGACCTGATGGCTTCAATGGTAAATTTATTAAAACCCGCTGGCCTATCATCTACAATGATTTCTATAACTTGGCTGCTGAGTTCCATACTGGCAAGGCTCATTTGGAGGGTCTCAATGGTTCTTACACCACCCTAATCCCAAAGAAAGCTAGTCCTGAAATGGTGAATGATTTCAGACCTATTTCCCTCACTAGTGTTGGTATCAAGTTCATCACTAAGATGGCTGCAAATAGATTGCAAAGGGATATTAGAAAGTGCATTCACAAAAACCAATATGGCTTTATCAAGGACAGATCTATTCAGGACTGCATTGCCTGGACTCTTGAGTATCTACATCAGTGCCATCAATCTAAGAGACCAATGTTACTGCTCAAAATTGACTTTTAGAAGGCTTTTGATTCCATTGAGCACTCTGCTATCCTTGAGATTCTCAAATACAAAGGGTTTCCTCAAAAGTGGAGGATTTGGGTGCAGCAGCTTTTGGAGAGTGGGTCTTCATCTGTCCTGCTGAATGGAATTCCAGGGAGGCAGTTTAAATGCAGAAGGGGAGTTAGGCAGGGTGATCCTCTATCACCACTTCTTTTTATCCTTGCTGCTGACTGGCTGCAATCAGTGATCAATGACCTTATCCAAAAGGGCCTCCTCGGCCTACCCATTCCATGCCATGATTCTGATTTTCCTGTTGTGCAGTATGCTGATGATACCATCCTGGTGCTGCCTGCTGATGTCCAACAAGTTTTGGTGTTGAAGGAGGCTCTTCAGCACTTTTCTGAGACCACTGGACTGGAGATAAATTACAATAAATCATCAATGATCCCCATTAACATTGATGAGGTTACTCTCTCCCAATTGGCTGCTGCTTTTGGGTGTCAAGTGGGGAAATTGCCCTTCACCTATCTGGGGCTACCAGTTGGAACCACAAGACCTAAAATGGTGGATCTTTTCCCTCTGGTCGACTGCATGGAGAGAAGGCTTACTGCTAGTTCTTGCTTTCTCTCTCAGGGAGGAAAGTTAAAGTTATTAAACTCAGTTATCTCCTCTTTGCCCATCTATTTCCTTTGCTCTCTGCATTTACCCATTGGTATAATTAAGCATCTTGAAAGGATACAGAGGCAGTGCCTGTGGAGGAAATATGGTCAGGACTCTGGTAAATCTCTGGCTGCATGGGATCTGGTTTGCAGACCCAAAAACAAAGGGGGACTGGGAATTTTAAATTTGCAGTTGCAGAATCAGGCCCTTCTTATGAAGCACCTAAAGAAATTCTATAATAAAGAGGAGGTTCCCTGGGTGACTCTTATCTGGAATTCATATTACCATCAAAGAGTACACCATGCAACTGAGCTCTGTGGTTCTTTTTGGTGGAGGGATGTAGCCAAATACATGGATAGTTTTGTGGCGGTCTCCAAGATTCAGATTGGCCCTGGGGATTCTGTTCTGTTATGGCAGGATCAATGGATTCAACATATGAACAGACCTCTAGCTAACAAATTTGCTAGATTGTTTTCATATGCTAAAGATCATTTGATTTCTGTCCAGGAGGCCTTGGGTTCTACTGAGCTCACTGAACTATTTAATCTCCCACTCTCTGCTCAAGCATATGAGGAGCTCATGGAACTTACCTTGATTCTTCAGAATCACACTTCACATTTGGCTACAGATTGCTGGGACTGGAGGCATAGTTCTAAGGAGACTTCGACTGCAAAGAAATTTTATACCATGGTTCATGCTTCCATACAATCCAACCCTTTGCTAAATTGGATCTGGAAATCTTGTTGCATCCTCAAAACTAAGGTCTTTGCATGGCTAGTGATTATGGATCGTCTAAACACCAAGGACATGATCATTAGAAGACACTGGCATATTGAGGATGGGCCAGAATGTGTGTTATGCCCCACTCAACATCTGGAGACCCGAGATCACCTGTTCTTCCATTGTAACTTCAGTGCTAGGATATGGACATACCTTCAAATCGATTGGTCTTTGGGGACTGATATGGTGCAGGTAGCAACTCAAGCTAGAAAGGAATTTCAGAAACCTTTCTTTGCTGAGGTTGTGTTCACTGCCTGGTGGAATATTTGGATGGTCAGGAATGCCAAATGCTTTAAACATGAGAGGCCATCCTTTGCAAAGTGGAAAATGGGCTTCACCCATGATCTCACCTTGCTTAGTTACAGGATTAAACCTAGGTTTAAAGAGGAGCTCCTTAGATGGATTGACTTTTTACCCCCTTGAGGGCATATTTTTTTGAAGCTTTGTTGTAAATTATGTAAATATTGTGGGCATTTAATAAAATGTTGGTGGGTGTTATACCCTTCAGTTTTAAAGCTTCAAAAAAATTAAATAGCCACCTCAATTACCTACTCTCAAGACAAGACACAACTCAGTGCAACAACCAACTCTCTTAACAAGATAAACATGAAAACTAAAGAGAGTTCCAGCAAGAAACTAAACAAAATCCAAGGCTCTTGCTAAAGACAAACTAAAACTAAAACTAAGCATGGCAGTAGCTGCGAAAAGATAAAGAACACACAACAGTAAAAAGATAGGCATGAAAAATCCTATGATGTGTTCTAGATTTTGAAAGTGGAGCGTGTTTCTCTCCCACACAAAGTAAGACGGGGTCTAACTTGTTATGAACAGCAAGCAAAGCTAAAGAAAACTAAAAATAAAACCTAAGAGCGAGGTGCTCCAAGCATAGCACATAACGCATGAAGTGATAAAAATATAGTGAGACGAAGGACGAACTGATGATTGTTGATGGAGAAGGGGATGAACGGGGGCATCCCCAATCTTAGACGCTTGAGTCTCCTTGAATATTTGTTGGGGATGTATGGGGGCATCCCCAAACTTGAGCGCTTGACACTCCCAAATCTTATTTCATCATCTTCCATCGCACACTTGAAAACTCTCATCATACATAACTCATCATCAGATGATTAGAGAGGTTAGTACCCTTAATAAAATAATTTTCCCCACTGGATATAAAGATATTCTTGAAGATCTAGTGTTTCTCAAGATTGCCAAAAGGTTTTTTCAAAGAAAAAGCAAGCTTAAGGTTTGCAAAAGTGAGGAGAGACAAAACGTGGCAGAATCAGTGAAAAACAGAACAACAGGTAGTAGAGAATTTTTTTCGGGGTACTTCTGCAACTCAAATCAAAAAAACTCAGAACATACGAAAGTTCCGCGATTGTATAGATCACGCCTTGTAAACAATTCAGCTCAAAAATATGAACTGGTGATTTGAACCGATTTTTTCCGACACGAGGACATAATCTATTTTCTGGACAGCATGTCACAACTTTCGTTTCCCTTGTCATATGAGGCTATAACTTGGCACAAAGCTTGAAAATAAAGATACAATGATGTTGCTACAGTAGTAGCAATCATCTAGACCACTAAAAACAGAAGTAAAAACATCTTGGGTTTCCTCCCAACAAGAGCTTTCTTTTACGCCTTTAAGCTAGGCATAAGGAAAAAGATCAAGTTGTATCAATCGAACCATCATCAAGATCATCAAAAAGCTCTTCAATTGTACAACTAGTCTTAAGAGGTCTTTCAAATAAAGGCCTAATAAAGATACTTCTAGGGAGAAAACCAAAAGGCGGAAAATCGGTGGAAGTTTCATTTATAAACTTTTCAAAAAGAGGTATTTTTTCCAAAGTTTTCACGGTTTCAACTTCCTTGGCAATGGGTGGTTTATATTTGGGTCGGGGAACCTTAGGTACATAATTGAACTTAGGTTCTTTCCTTGCTGGAGTCTCTACCTTTTTGGGTTTGATTGAGGAGAAAGTGGTTCCTAGTGTATTAATGATTTCCTCAATCTTATCAATCCTAGAAGGATCCATATCATGGAATTTGATGGTCTCCAAAGTTTTAATAATTTTAGGCATGGAGCTATCGAGTCTATTAAAATTCCCTTGAATCTTGCGATCCAACTCATTTATCCTAGTTATACTTGGTATTTCTAACTCTATCTTTTCAAGTTTTTTCATAATGTGAGCTAGAGTTATATCTTCTTGTATGCTAGCAACAGGGAGATCTCCAACAAGATTTTCAATAACATTAAGAGACTCCAAAATCGGGGCTTCTAGGAAATTCCCATTGATAGCAGTATCTAATATGAACCTATTCCAAGGAGTAATCCCAACATAAAAATTTCTAAGCAGGATAGTAGTGGATTGCTTCTTGCTGGCTCTTTTTTGAGAATTATTAATTCTATACCAAGCATATTTTAAACTTTCACCACCTTTGTGTTTAAAGGTGAGAACCTCTGTCTCAACAAAGGCAAAAGGACCAGACATAATGACAGCTACTAGCGACATGAATAATTTTT
The DNA here is from genome assembly GCA_950022295.1 of Bromus sterilis. NCBI lineage: Eukaryota > Viridiplantae > Streptophyta > Magnoliopsida > Poales > Poaceae > Bromus > Bromus sterilis. The sequence goes on along the minus strand of OX465596.1, from coordinate 334,147,792 downwards.
TTGTGATTTTTGATATAAGACACAAAGATAAAAACACAAAGGTAAACTAACAAGACTAAAAAGTAAAGGTAAAAGGTAGTGGGCACCTCCCCTATCTTATCACTCGGAGTCCCCAACAACGGCGCCAGAAATTTACTTGATGGAGTGGAAGTGATAATGGCTTCTCGCCCTTCGTTGCTTACCCCAAGTGGAAGGTGAGAAGTAGGATAGCAGTAAATTTACCCTATGTAGAGGATAGGGTTTGTCTCCCGTAGGACTCCAACAATGATAAGTAGGTGGTTCGGCAAGTGATGCACCGTCTGAAAAGAATCACTTGCTTCTCCTGGACCTGCACATGACACAAATAACTTTGCTTCCAACGAAGTTCAGAGAGGTTGTCAATCTCTCCGGTCTTGTTGTTTACAAAGGATCAAACACAAGGGATAATGATAATGATAGCAACTAAAAGTAAAAGCTAGAAAATAAATGAGCGTGTAAACAATGATGAGAATATGGACCGGGGTCCCGTGATGTTCACTAGTGATGTCTCTCTCCCAAAAGACAATAAAACTCCTATGCGAGGTAAAAAAATTACAGACGGGCAATTGACAGGATTATAAACGCACCGCAATGCTAACTATGCTACAAAATAAAGGAAGAGGCTCAAAAGCATGGGCAGTACGCCAAAATAAGTAGAACGAAATCCATTAGCATCTACTACTAATCATCCACCTCGAGATATCTATCCAGAACATCTCGCTGGTATTAAGTTGCGAGCCCCACCCAAAGTGTAAACCCAAAGCAACAGACAACTGCATTAAAAAGAAGTTTGCGTAAAGTAAACAAGCCTTGCAACCGCGGTTACAAGCACCGTTGTTTTACCCCTTGTGGCCACAGCACATACCCTAGACTCATGTTTCTGTTACTCAAGCGTATCATCAGGGGGCATGTACCCACAATCGAGCATAACGTTCCCTCTTGGAGTTACTACCTACCACTTGGCCAAAGCAATAAACAGCAACGGAGAACATGCAAGAATTACTTCGGCGCAAAAATACAAAAGATAAGAACCAACTATATTACTCTATCACAATTTGAACATAATCTCATAATCCATCAGTCCCTTCAAACTCAGCATAGCAAAAGCATAAAGATTACATATGTGCCTCGATCATGTAGGGCAGCTCACGAGGTCTAAACCATGAAGAACAAAGAGGGGATGAGAACATCACAGAGCCACTGATCACGGACCCATGGTCCAAAGGAAACTACTCACGACACATCCGAGAAGCGTCCATGGTGGAGGAGAAGCTCCCGGAGGTCGATCCTCCCTCCGGCAGGGTGCCGGGAAGGGTCCTGACGTTGCTCCCGATCTTGGATGCACGGCGGCGGAGGAACGAAGGAGAGTTTGTGAAATAGGGTTCTGTCTTTGGAGGTTTCCCGTGATGGAGATTAAATAGGCGAAGAGGGCAACCAGGGGGGCCACCAGGAGTCCAGGCGCCCCCCTGGCGCTGCCAGGCCCTTGGCCTCGCCAGGTGTCCACCTGGGCACATGGTGGTGGCCCCCCGGCCCTCCTTCGGGGCTCTAGAAGCTTCCGGTACGCTGTTTTTTATCTGATTTTTCCCGGATTTTTGGAGCACTTTTTATATGGGGGAAACCTGAAATAGAAAAACAACAGAAAACAGAAAGTGGCACTAGGGTGCACTGAGTTAATAGGTTAGTCCAAATATGATCAAAAGTGTATAAAAGTGTATCTAGATCATAGCAATATCACACAAAACATGCATGGAGCGAGCAGAAATTATCGATACGTTTGGGACGTATCAACAACCCTGCAACTCAAAGAAGCACCAGTCGACAGGGCAATCGGACAAAAGGATTAAAGCAAGAATAAGCACAAGCAAGTTACCCCGTCAGCTAGGGGCTAGTTGGTGATGACCCTCAACTATAGGGGATCGTTTGTAGCGTTTTTGATAAATAAGGGTGTCGAACCCAACGAGGAGCAGAAGGTATTGGTAAGTGACTTTGGTAAAGAAATAGTTGCAGGAACTGAAAGATAACTTTTTAGGGGTTTTCGGTATAAGCAACAAAAAGGTAAAATTGAGTAAAGTAAAAGTCACTGGGGAGTAACAAGTGGCCCAATCCTTTCGAGCAAAGGAGAGGCCTAGCAGCTGAACTTATAAAGGCTAAAGCGTTCTTGAGGACACACGGGAGAAATAGTCATGTGCTTTCGCCATATTCTGTATCGGTACTATGTGCTGTGCTGATAAGTGTTGAGTGGGTGGATCTATGCTAGTGAACCCTATAGACTAAGATAAGTGCACACTTATGATTAAACACCTTGCAAGCGTCCGCAAATACAAGATAGTAATTAAGGCAAAACCCTAACCATAGTAATACGATCGATGATCCATTGTTCCCTTGTGCAAAAGCGTGCGGACTGGGATTCAGGTTTCTGTCACTCCGAAAACCCATCGTAAGCATTCTTTATACACAATGCATTCCCCTAGGTCCTTAATAAGGCGAAGTGTTGAGTGTTCGACTCACACAACACCACTAGGAAAATAACAACACACCTTAAATATCAAACAATACATATTACTTCAACATCATATGACTACTAACAACTAGACTTCTCCCATGTCCTCAAGAACTAAAGTAACTACTCACAAGACATAAAAGATATCATGACCAGTGGGGATAAATAGATGATAAATAATCTGGACACAATGATAATTCTCCAACAAAACTCAATAGCATTCATCACACGATAGTAATCAACACCGGTAGAGTAGACAGGATAGATAGTACGAATTACAACACAAGTTGGACTTGTGAGGTGAGATTGAATGGTGATGGAGATGGTGTTGATGTTGCGGATGATGTTGATAATGATCTCGATGATGCCCGTGACGATGGTGATGACGATGGCGACGATCTCCCCTTCCGGGACGTGTTCTCCCCGGCGCAATCTGCCCGCCGGAGATGTCTGTTCTCCTCTGTAGGTTTCCTCCACGGAGCAGCGGCGGAACTCCGACAACTCTCTCTCTTTTAGGGTTTTTGGAATATGTGCGATATACAGGCCAAAGGAGGGAGCCGGGAGTGGCCCCAGGGGTCCATGCGCCCTCCCGGAGCGGCCAGGGGTGGGTCCGCGCCGGGTGGCCGCCTGGGCACCCTGTGGCCCCCCTCTGGACCCTCTTCGACGTGTCTTCGTTAATCTTCTAAAAAATGCCCTCCGTCGATTTTCAGGTAATTTGGAGGTATTCATCTTCAGCAACTCAGTGTCCACTTTTCACCGCTGATTCCTGCGTCTGTTGCTTCGGCACCGGAAAGTTTCCAACTATATAAAATAAGCCAAAACAACATAAGAACGGCATCATAACATGAAATATATCAATGAATAAGAAATAATTACTATATAAAATAGTGATGCATTTTGGACATATCAACTCCCCCAAGCTTAGACCACGCTTGTCCCCAAGCGAATACTGAGCCCAGTAAACCTGTCCACAAGTTTAGAGAGTAAAGTGTCGATAAATAGAATACGGACAAGAAGAATCCAGGTTTCTTCACCAAACTCAAACATCCTCAACCGCAACCTCAACTCATAAGGTCCTTATGAGAAAGTAATAACAATTATAATCAAAAGTAGGGCTGAGAAAACTCATCAAATTATGGCAAACATATCCTTGGTCAAAGGAAAACTAATAGATTTTACTTTTTCTCTTTCTAAATGAGATGAAACAAATTGAAGATTTGAAAGAACATGTTATTAGTCATGAAGTGAAAATGCGAACACAAAGGAAGATGTTTGCTCAGCAAAAGCTTTCGCAAACAACTTACTTATCCAAAGATAATGTCAACGATGATATGGCATGGCAAAACTTAATGCAGCATTATAAGGATGAATCCTCATCGGCATCAAGTTTCTGTTCTCTTTGGGAAAAGAAAGAAGTAGGAAAACTGACTCAACATAAAAGTAAAGGAAGGCCTTGTTAAAGGCAAGCAGGGAAAACTTATGTGCTATCCTTAAATCAAACAGAGTGAGAAATAAATTTTGGGTGGTGCATAGTTTGTCAACGAATGCTAATAGATAGCTCAATTACTTCTCAAGATGGACAAGTTTCGAGGAACGGCTCCCAAGTGGGGCCGATCACATCCCCTTAGTCTCCTTTGTTTATCATTGCCAAAGTTTCTGATCTCTCATAGACCGAGCGTGAAGGAGGGTTTGTTTGTTATATTATCTTTCGAGCTGGGCACACTCGTGCCAGTTCCTCCTCGTATTATGGGTTTGCATATTAGACATGCAATCCCGGGGTAAAACTTGTCCAACTTAAGAAGATCATGAATTACCTACTACTTCCTCATGAGCTAAACAAAAGGCACAAAACAGGAGATTTTGAACATTTAAGGATAGAAAATAAATTCTATACTTATAGGAGTGGTAGGGAAATACCACGAATAGGAAGGTAAGGTGGACTCATAAGGAAGATATTGGTTTCAGGGTATGGATGCACAGGCAGAAATCTACTAGGAAAAGAGTTTGGCTAGCAAAGGCTTTGAGAGAACAGACAATTGATGCTAACTTAGTTGCAAAACATATAATGCATAAACATTAAGGTAAGCATAACACATGAAGTTTTATTCCTTGTCAACATAACACTTCAAGCATAATAACATAAAGGTTTTGGCTATGTCGCTTCTTGAGAAAACATGCATGTTGTCATGACCAAAGCTATGTTTGCCAAAATTAAATAAAGTTTTCAAAGCCATACCTGATATAAGGTCAATACTTCCCATAAGAATCATCATATAAGGTCGATTGCGTGAAGAGAATACCGAGTGCAATGAAGGAACCAATAGACTTCTCATTAATATTCCATCATAGACGACTCCACACTCACAGATACAAAATCTCCACAGAAGGAGTGATAGACCTCAATGCAAACACCTATTTCATATAATAACTTCCCTAGACATGATACGACTCTACTTGACTCTAAAAGACTAAGATAAAGATAAAGATACCGTGCACTCCCCCAAGCTTGGAATAAGCTGAGGGGATGCCATTACCCAAGGAGATTTACTCATCATTCTTGTTGTGGTTCTTTCTTCAGATACCTGATGATACGACGAAGAAAATTCGGTTCTCCGACTCCAAGACTTCCACTTGTACTTTCAGTACACAGAAATCTTCACAGAGTTGGTTGGTGATGCAGTAAGCCTCGGAGATGGTGGAGATCGTACGTTGATCTTCAAGTGAAGTGGGAGGCCCTGAAAGGTTAAGAGAAAGATCATATTGACGTTGGACAGACCCCACCATGATGGGATTTCTTGGACCTCCTTGTTGCTGAGCAGTAATAATCTTGACTTCCTCTCTCACAGAGCGCTCCATCTCCACTTGCCTTGCAGCAGTCTCCTCTTCTGGAGCCCAATCAATGTGCTTCCCTTGATTGGGATCATCCTATACTTGACGTAAACTCCATCCCAAGAAGTCCTCTCCACTCGAGCCACAATAAGACATCTCTAATGATCAACTTTTAGTCCTGGCAGAAACAGTTCGAGAAGAAAACACGCGAAATCGAGAGATACGGTGCCGGGGTTATCCGGGCAAACATATAGCAAAAAAAATTGCAACAATAGGAAGGTAACGAGCCAAAGTGGAGTCAGAGACGGGCTCCGGGGTGCCCAGGCGGCCTCCCGGCGCGGCCAGGAGGTAGGCCGCGCCAGGAGGGCGCCTGGGCCCCCTGGAGTTCCTCTCCGGCTCCAATTAGACTCTGAATTTTCTATATTTTGCAAAAACGCGTAATCTGGAACTTTTATGGCGGTTCGCGATGTTTCCTTACTGTAATGCATACCTTTTCTTATTCTGCTTCTGCTGGTGTCTGAAACGTGGCTGCCACATAATCTTCATGAGTGGTTGTGTGTATTATATTTACATCAACGTTGACGGGGTCTCCCGCCATGTAATGCTTGAGTCTTTTCCCATTCACAACTTGAGGTTTGGTGCCATCAAAATTATTAATCTTAATTGCACCTGACCGGTAAACTTCTTCGATATGAAATGGCCCTTCCCATCTGGAAAGTAATTTTCTTGGAGAAAACCTGAAACGGGATCTAAACAATAAAACTTTATCACCAACATTAAATTCACGTTTCAGAATTCTTCTATCATGCCACTTCTTTACCTTTTCCTTGAACATTTTAGCACTCTCATAAGCTTCACTTCTCCACTCATCTAGAGAAGTCAAGTTCATGAGACGATTTTCACCGGCTAACTTTGGGTCAGAATTAAGCTCTCTAACAGCCCAGAAAGCTTTGTGTTCTAATTCTAATGGCAAATGGCAAGCCTTGCCATAGACCATCTTATACGGGGACATGCCCATGGGGTTTTTATAAGCAGTTCTATACGCCCACAAAGCATCTCCTAACTTCTTTGACCAGTCCTTCCTAGAACTGTTAACTGTCTTTTGCAAAATCAGCTTGATCTCTCTATTGGTGAGCTCAACTTGCCCACTAGTTTGAGGATGGTACGGTGAAGCAATCCTATGATTGACATCGTACTTTTCTAGAGCTTTTCTAAAAGCTCCATGCGTGAAGTGTGATCCTCCATCAGTCATAAGATACCTAGGTACACCAAACCTAGGGGAAATTACATCTTTGAGCATTTTCAAAGATGTTTTGTGATCAACACTCTCAATGGGGATTGCTTCAACCCACTTGGTCACATAATCAACATCTACTAAAATGTGACTGTACTTGTTTGATGGAGGAAAAGGACCCATAAAATCAAAACCCCAGCAATCAAAAGGCTCAATCACTAGTGAGTAATTCATAGGCATCTCGTTACTCCTACTAATATTACCAACTCTCTGACACTTATCACAAGATAAAACATAATTTCTAGCATCTTTAAAGAGAGTAGGCCAATAAAAACCTGATTGGAGAACCTTATGTGCGGTCCTCTCACCGGCGTGATGTCCTCCATAAGGACTATCGTGACATTGCTTGAGAATGTCTTTCTGCCCATGTTCCGGTATGCATCTTCTCACGATCCCGTCAGGACCTTCATTGAAAAGATGAGGGTCATCCTAGAACTAGTGCCTCAAATCATGGAAGAACTTCTTCCTTTGCTGAAATGTTAAACCTGGAGGCAAATACTTTGCAACGATAAAATTAGCATAATCTGCAAACCAAGGATGGGAGAGAGATTGTACTTTTACAACGACAAGTTGTTCATCTGGAAAACTATCGTTGACTGGGATGGGATCATGCGGTATATCTTCCAGCCTTGAAAGATTGTCCGCCACCGGATTGTCTGCTCCTTTTCTATCAACAATCTGTAAATCAAATTCTTGAAGAAGGAGTTCCCACCTGATGAGTCTTGGCTTGGCATCCTTCTTCTCCATAAGGTACTTAAGAGCAGCATGGTCAGTATGAATAATAACTTTAGAATCAACAATATAAGGCCTAAATTTATCACAAGCAAATACTACTGCTAAGAGTTCCTTCTCAGTGGTAGCATAATTCTTTTGAGCACTATCAAGGGTTTTGCTAGCATAATGTATAACATTCAATTTCTTATCAACCCTTTGTCCTAAAACAGCTCCAACAGCAAAATCACTAGCATCACACATAATTTCAACGGGCAATTTCTAGTCAGGTGGTTGTACTATAGGAGCGGTTATCAAAGCTTTCTTAAGAACATAGAAATCCTCCTTACAATCTTCACCAAATACAAAAGGAACATCCTTCTGGAGAAGATTAGTGAGGGGTCTCGAGGTCTTAGAAAAGTCTTTGATAAATCTTCTATAGAAACCAGCATGACCAAGAAAACTACGAATACCTTTAATGTCCCTTGGATAGGGCATCCTTTCAATAGCTTCAATCTTCGCCTTGTCCACTTCAATTCCCCTCTCGGAAATATTGTGACCAAGAACGATCCCTTCGTTAACCATGAAGTGACATGTTTCCCAATTTAAAACTAAGTTTGTATCCTGGCATCTCTACAAAAATTTATTAATATTGTGGAGACAGTGGTCAAAGGAAGTTCCATAGACGGAGAAATCGTCCATGAAGACTTCCACAATCTCCTCACATAAACCATGAAAAATTGCGGACATGCATCTCTGAAAAGTAGCAGGTGCATTGCATAAACCAAAAGGCATACACCTGTAAGCATAAGTACCGTAGGGACACGTGAAAGTGGTCTTCTCTTGATCGGCGGTGTTAACATGAATTTGAGAGAAGCTTGAGTACACATCAAGATAGAAAAAGTGGGTGTTTTTAGACAACCTCTCTAGCATCTGATCAATAAAGGGCAACGGGTAATGGTCCTTCCTGGTCGCTTTGTTCAACTTCCTGTAATCAATACACATTCTATATCCAATAACAACTCTTTGAGGTATTAGTTCATTTTTATCGTTAGGAACAACAGTCATACCTCCTTTCTTAGGAACAAAATGAACTGGACTTACCCACCTACTATCAGCTATAGGATAGATGATACCTGCGGCTAGAAGGTTGAGAATCTCCGTCCTAACCACGTCCTTCATCATTGGGTTTAGCCGTCGTTGATGATCAACAACTCTCTTAGCATCGGGCTCGAGATTGATAGTGTGCTGGAAAATCGATGGACTAATCCCCTTAAGGTCATCAAGGGTATAGCCCAAGGCACCACGGTGTCTCCGAGAAGTGTCTCCAATAATCTCTCTTCTTCAAATCCTGAAAGGTTAGCATTTATAATAACAGGATATATTTCCTTTTCATCTAAATAGGCATACTTGAGCGTACCGGGCAGTGGTTTGAGGTCAAACACCGGGTCTTATTTTGGTTGTGCTAGGATTCGTAAAGGCTCAACTGGAAGGTTGTGCTTCAGGATAGCAGTTTGTCTTGTGAATATTTCGTCTAACTCATTTCTTTCGTGCATATGCATATCATTCTCGTGTTCTTCCATATATTGCTGCAAAGGATCATTACGAGGAATAGTGATAGAAGCAATATTTTCAATAATTTTATCATCACTAAGTAAATCAGTACCACGAGGTTGCTTGGAAAATTTAGAAAAGTTAAATTCATATGGCTCACCATTGAATTCAATAGAGACTTTACCTTTTTTACAATCTATAATAGCACCACAAGTGTTGAGGAAAGGTCTACCAAAGATAATAGGGCAAAAACTATCTTGCACTGAACCAACTACGAGATAGTCAGTAGGATACTTTACCTTTACACATAGGACTTCAACATCTCTCACAATTCCAATGGGAGATATAGTTTCTTTGTTTGCTAGATAAATAGTGACATCAACTTCTTCAAGTTCACAGGGTGAAACCTCACCCATGATCTCCTGATAGAGTGAATAAGGAATAGCGCTAGCACTGGATCCCAGATCGCAAAGCCCATAATAGTTGTGGTCTCCTATCTTGACAGATACAACTGTTGTACCTGAAATTGGACTCTTATTCTTGGTTGTGACAACGTTAGTTGAAACAACACGAAAATTTATCTTGGAATCTGAAACATCATTACTAACCAAATCTTTAACCATCGCAACTTGAGGATCGACCTTGATCAGGTCCTCAGGTTCGTCAGTTCTTCTCCCACTTTTATTTATTATGCCTAACACAAAAGAGTGCTCCCTCATCCTTGTAGGAAAATGGGGCTTTTCATAAAAAACTGCACGAAGAATAGGGTCAGCAACATGAATATCAGCAGGTAATTCTTTAAAGGGCTTATGGTACCGATCCTTCTCTTCTTTCGAAGAGTCAATGCGAGAGGCAAAGTTCTTAAAGAAATCAATCATAAGCTAGGAATCAAGACCAGTCTTAGAACAAAAGGTATTAAAATAATCAGTTTTCACATAGCTCTCAATATAATCATGACCATAATCTATAGCAGGTTCAATACCTTTGTCGATTTCCCAGTCTTCAGTATTCTTCTGGATCCTCTCAATGAGATTCCACTTCTCTTCAACGCTTCTTGTTTGGAATACCCCGCTAGAGGAGGCATCCAACATCTCCTTATCCTGACGAGAAAGCCTGGCGTAAAAAATTGTAATTATATTATTTTTGGGGAGCTCATGGATAAGACATTTGAACATTAGGGATTTAAGTCTCCCCCAAGCTTGAGAGATGCTCTCTCCGTCGCGAGACCAAAAGTTGTAGATGTAGTTCCTGTCTCGATGAATTTCATGAAGAGGGTAAAACTTTGTATAAAAGAGAGACATAAGCTCTTCCCAATTAAGTAGATGTGAGTTATCGAGGAGCTTATACCAATCTGAAGCATACCTATAAGTGATACGGAGAATAATTTCTTCATGACGAACTCCAGTGACACACCTGCAAGCTTAAATAATGAACATAGTTGTGATAAATATAGCAAGTGTTCACCTAGATGTCTATCTCCTGCATAACGATTAGATAAGACATAATTGATAATAGAAGATGATATTTTGTAAGGCACAATTTCAGTAGGGTAGGAGTGACCACCACAGTCGTGGGGCGTTTCCCCATATACAACGATCCAAGAGTAGAGGTGTCCATAAGGACAAAAGCAGCAACGGCAAAACAAAAATAGAAATATAAAAACGTCCTTACCAGCTTCACTTACTAATAGCGCTACGCTCCCTGGCAACGGCGCCAGAAAACTGTACTTGATGACCCTCAACTGTAGGGGATCATTTGTAGCGTTTTTGATAAATAAGAGTGTCGAACCCAATGAGGAGCAGAAGGTATTGGTAAGTGACTTTGGTAAAGAAATAGCTGCAGGAACTGAAAGATAACTTTTTAGGGGTTTTCGGTATAAGCAACAAAAAGGTAAAAGCGAGTAAAGTAAAAGGCACTGAGGAGTAACAAGTGGCCCAATCCTTTTCAGCAAAGGAGAGGCCTAGCAACTAAACTTATAAAGGCTAAAGCATTCTAGAGGACACACGGGAGAAATAGTCATGTGCTTTCGCCATATTCTCTATCTGTACTATGTGTTGTGCTGATAAGTGTTGAGTGGGTGGATCTATGCTAGTGCACCCTATAGACTAAGATAAGTGCACACTTATGATTAAACACCTTCCAACCATCCGCAAATACAAGATAGTAATTAAGAAAAAGCCTAACCATAGCAATACGATCGATGATCCATTGTTCCCTTGTGCAAAAGCGTGCGAACTGGGATTTGGGTTTCTGTTACTCCGGCAACCAACCGTAAGCATTCTTTATACACAATGCATTCCCCTAGGTACTTAATAAGGCGAAGTGTTGAGTGTTCGACTCACACAACACCACTAGGAAAATAACAACACAACTTAAATATCAAACAACACATATTATTTCAACATCATATGACTACTAACAACTAGACTTCTCCCATGTCCTCAAGAACTAAAGTAACTACTCACAAGACATAAAAGAGATCATGATCAGCGGGGATAAATAGATGATAAACAATCTAGACACAATGATAATTCTCCAACAAAACTCAATAGCATTCATCACACGATAGTAATCAACACCGGTAGAGTAGAGAGGATAGATAGTACGGATTACAACACAAGTTGGACTTGTGAGGTGAGATTGGATGGTGTTGGAGATGGTGCTGATGTTGGGGATGTTGTTGATGATGATCTCGATGATGCCCGTGATGATGGTGATGACGATGGCGACGATCCCCCCTTCCGGGAGGTGTTCTCCCCGGCGGAATCTGCCTGCCGGAGATGTCTGTTCTCCTCTGTAGGTTTCCGCCACGGAGCAGCGGCGGAACTCTGAAAACTCTCTCTCTTTTAGGGTTTTTGGAATATGTGCGATATATAGGCCAAATGGGGGAGCCGGGAGTGGCCCCATGGGTCCAGGCACCCTCACGGCGCGGCCAGGGGTGGGGCCGCGCAGGGTGGCCGCCTGGGCACCCTGTGGCCCCCCTCTGGCCCCTCTTCGACGTGTCTTCGTTAATCTTCTAAAAAATTCCCTCCGACGATTTTCAGGTAATTTGGATGTATTCTTCTTCAGCAACTCAGCGTCCACTTTTTACCGCTCATTCCTGTGTCTGCTGCTTCAGCACCGGAAAGTTGCAAACTGTGTAAAATAATCCAAAACAACATAAGAACGGCATCATAACATGAAATGTATCAATGGATAAGAAAGAATTACTATATAAAATAGTGATGCATTTTGGACGTATCAGTTGGCAGCAAAGCTGGCCATGGAATAGCGCAGAGTAATGATGTCCAAGGGCGCCTCATTCAGTATAGGGCCAGTCGTCTTAGAGACAGTCGGCGGCGGGGCCTGGCCCATCGGACCCTTGGAACCTTTGTTCTTGGTAATCTTGGTCGATAGGGCAGGAGCATGGTCCACCTGGGGACGCTTCATTTCTTCCACCGTCTGCGCAGTCGGGTGGGACTACGCGGCATGGTCGCCAAGGGCATCATCATCACTATCACTCCACTCTTCCATGAAGCATTTGACGGAGGAATCGGACGTACCCGGCTGGTTGTAGTCGAGTCCAAGTGTGGCGGTGCGGGCCTCAGTCTCGGTGTCCGACTACACCATGAGCTCCAGGTCCTCAGCATCCTCTTCAGCACGATCTAGGTTGTAGACAGAGAGAGCGTGCCCATCTTGCATCGCGTTGGAGCCAAGAAAATGTTGCAAAAGCATCCGATCAGAATAAATAGAGAAAGAAAAGTCAAAAGAGGAGAAGAGCAGTGATCAAGTCATACCGTGGGAGGAGGATGTGACCGATCGAACAGGACAAATTTCCACGGGTTGGTGATGGGCGCATCAGTCTGCACGTGCACCCGCCAGATCAGTTCTTCCTCTGTCAATATGTGGGTGGTGATTCGAGTCGGATCCCGCCGACTGATCATGTCGCAAATCTTATGGCTCTAGCGCTGCAGCGGAAGAACTCGGTACCATATCCACCAACCAGATCGGCGGGGCGCAATGCTTCTTTAACCAGGTCGGCGACCCGAGTGACCTAGGCATCTAGATCGGTGTCACTGTGTCTGGGCTTCTCATCCCAGTGATGTTTTGCAGTCGGCGGCGGCAGGGAGAACGCAGGCAAATCCAGGCGGTCGTCTTGACCATCTAGCGTCCGAGCATAAAAGAAGCTAGTCTGACACTCCTGGATCAACTGTGGCGGCTGAGGATTCTGTCGGTAAACGGACACTGGGGCACCACGTTTCCCTGGGTTCCGACTACACCTCTTTAACAGTCCAAGTGCGACCATGGAGGATTCCGGCAAGGAGATGCCGGGAACACTTCGCCAAGCACACGGAGGAGTACCTCGGACCAGTTCTGGAAGGTTGGAGTCATCCAGCTGGCTCCCACCGCCAGACAAATAGCACAGTGCATTCAATGCACTAGAAGACAATCATGCACCACTGACAGGAGGCAGCCTACACCTGGCGGGCGCCCTCGTGCATACTCAGCGCATGCATGCCCCATCGTCCTCGCGACGCCACGGGAGCTTCCCGGAAGATTTCGGAACGCCTCGCGTGCACAAGTATAAGATAACCACCCTTATTGTAGCAGTCGGTGGGACTGTGGTGAGCCCCTTTATCTATACAAGGGATATGCCAACCACATCAGAAGAGGAGGGATTGGACCAGAAGAAAGGAGAGGAAGAGAGGCAAGGAGGAGAAACCATCACCTCCATGCATCCATCCCTGGGTGTATCCACATCAAGAAAGCAGAGGAGTTCGTCCCCTGAACTTCTCGGGAGAGCTCCCAAGGATCCCCTTTGGGAGGGTGACCAGCTCCTCCAAGAGTAGAAGAGTGTAGTATAGGGTATCTTCCCCTAGAAGATCACCTTGTAGTGTATTCTACTCCTTCCCCAGCAAAGAAAATCAGACATGAAGGAGTAGGGCTTTTAGTCTCCGGACGGCTCGAACCTGGTTAAACCCTTGTGTTTACTCGTATCAGCCCATTGCCATTTCGATGCCACAACAATCTTCTTCCACATCAAGCAACCAGGAACCCAACGTATTCCCCGTCCCGCACCTTCTCTACGTTGTGCCCTTCCGGAAGATTCCTCGGGGAAGCGTCGCCGCTGTTCTCCCCTGCTACTGGCCGGACAGATGGTGGCGCTAGAAGGAGGGCCTGAGAAACCCGACTCCCGACAGATGGCGCTAGAAGGAGGGTAGGCGATCACGTCGGCCGTAATGTTTGTTTCTTGTGTAGGTTTTGGAATTTATTCGCATCTTCACCGATCTGTAGAAAGCACCGCCGGTGTGGGCGTTGTCACGGGCAGCTGCTCGTCACTCTCGTCACGGTGGCTATATGGTTTTTGCGCTTGGGGGCTTCTCGGCGCTCCCTCGTGAGTGTTTCTAGGAACTTCGCCTCTAGAATCCTCAAGGACGACATCTTGGATCATTTCCCCGACATGTTGTTGGACGCCTTCCCCCGGATGGTCTCTCAACCACCGGAGGATGGCCATCTTGTTATTCCCAGACAGTTGTGCCGGATGTTTTGCTCTTCCCGGATGATAATTCCTGGAACACACCTTTCCACCCGAGGCGAGAGTGCACGAGGCCTCACCCTCTCTTTTCCTTGGCAAGAGACTCGCGATAGAGCACGCCGTCCATCGACATCAGTTCTCCATGAGGCAAACCCCACTCGGATGACTGAATCCGCTCCGCGCGGACAGTGCAAAGCTGTCACTATCGGCCTGCCTGATAAAACTCCACTCTGAGTATCCTGCGGTGGTTCTGTACCTGCCCAGGATAAGGTTCCAACGGTTGGTACCCACCTCCCGGGATCCATCCATCCGGCAGAGACCAGGCTGGAGTTTCCGTCAAGCATATGTGCGGACGCATGTACCAGACTCCCGGAAAGACTCGCCGGAAAGAACCGCACAACTCGGACCCGAGCCGAGGCACCACCACAGCACCCTTGAGAGATTGCGCTTCCACGAACCTCTCGGTTCTTGAAGTCACTTTCTCCATGAGGACAACCGATGGAAATGAGTACCCGCTGCTCATATTGCCATCTGCGCCCTCGTTAATTGCGCCTACCGCACGCAGTGGAGAATTCCCGCAATACTCTTCTGATAAGTCATGCAAGAGGTCAAAGCAAAGCTAACGAAATCCGCTTGTTGGATGTTTTCTCTCTCAGAGGCGGACAACACAGAAAGGTATCCACAAGGTACGAAAAGGGACAAGTTCTCCAAAATTTACTACATTTCATTACTACTACCCCGTAGGGGATTTTTCCGGAACCAGGGCATTGCTTGGGATCTCGGGTCGATATTTACATCTTGCACTAACCAGACGGAGTGGTTACACCACTACCACTATACACCTACTACTAAGTACAAAAGTGCAGGGCGAAAATAAGAAGAGCCCTACAGGGGTGAACCGCCGGATTTACGCTGCATCCGTCGCTTGGACCTCCCCGGCGGCATTCCGCCTCCTCGGTTTCCGGCGGCGGGCTCAGCACCCATGAATTCGTGGAAGACTCCCATGGTGCCTTGCTCACCGGGATCTCCGCCGGCGACCTCATCGCAGCATTCCGCGCGGGACCCCCACGAGTGGAAGACCTTCAGCCATAGGGTGTCCTGGCCATCAAACGGAAGAGGATGCCTTGGAACTGCTGGATATTCCTCCAGCGGACAATTGCCGTCCAGCCTTGGTCCAGGTACATGGCGCCGCCTTCGTCGAAGACTGTGGCCACCCACGCGGAGCCATGGAGGCAGCCCTCCATCTGGAGGGACAAGCCCTTTGGCATGCGTCCCGCAATTGCCTGCGCGACCGGCTCCGGCAGCCGAAGCCAACCGCACATCAGGTCGGTCGCCGCCACGAAGAACTCGTGGGATGGCACCGCCGTGTGTGCCCTCGTCAGGGCCGAAGACGCCGCCCCACCGCAACCACGACCATGGTCGTGCCGGACAGCCGCGCCGCCTCGAACTCCGAGGATCGCTCGGGTCGCCGCGCCCTGAGTGTTGGGAGACGTCGGGGGCTCCATGGGAACACGAAGCCGGAAGAGAGAAGAGGGAGGAGGAGAAGGATAATGGACCCCTCCGCTTCACACCGGCCCATTTAAATAGCCAACGGATACTCACAGGGGAGTAATTTTTTTATCTACTGTAAGAACATTAAATTGCCGTGGGGTCAGCTACTGCATTACCTCAAGTCTTGCCATCTTTTGGAGGGGCATCATCATCATCCATCAAATACGACTGGAAGCGCACCACATGGCACCGCATGCCCTGTCCACCAGACATGACAGCCGGTGCATAGACTACAAGAACTTGTCAGACGACTCGACTTCGATTCCTGGAAACCTTCATCAGAAGCCGAGCCCGGGGGCTACTGTCGGTAACCGAACACTGGGTACCACGTTTCCCTGGGTTCCGACTATGCCTCTCGGACAGTCCAAGTGCTACCATGGAGGATTCCAGCAAGGAGATGCAGGGAACACTGCGCCAAGCACACGAGGAGTACCTTGGACCAGTTCCGGAAGGTTGTAGTCATCCAGCTGGCTCCCACCGCCGGACAAAGAGCATAGTGCATTCGATGCACTAGAAGACAAGCATGCACCACTAACAAGAGGTTGCCTACACCTGGCGGGCGCCCTCGTGCGTACTCAGCGCATGCATGCCCCAATTGTCCCCGCGACGCCACGGGGGCTTCCCGGAAGATCTCGGAACGCCTCGCGTCCACAAGTATAAGATAACCACCCTTACTGTAGCTGTCAGTGGGACTATGGCGAGCCCCTTGCTCAATAAAAGGGAGACTCCAACCACATCAGAAGGGGGGGCATGGGCCATAAGAAAGGAGAGGAAGAGAGGCAAGGAGGAGAAATCGTCACCTCCATGCATCCATCCCTGGGTGTATCCACATCAAGAAAGCAGAGGAGTTCGTCCCCTGAACTTCTCGGGAGACCTCCCAAGGATCCCCTTTGGGAGGGTGACCAGCTCCACCAAGAGTAGAAGAGTGTAGTGTAGAGTATCTTCCCCTAGAAGATCACCTTGTACTGTATTCTAATCCTTCACCAGCAAAGAAGATCAGGCATGCAGGAGCAGGGCTTTTAGTCTCCGGACGGCCCAAACCTGGGTAAACCCCTGTGTTTACTCGTATCAGCCCATTTCCGTTTCGATGCCACAACAACCTTCGTACACATCAAGCAACCGGGAACCCAGCGTGTTCCCCGTCCCGCACGGTCTCCGGGTCGTGCCCTTCCGGGAGCGGCCCTTCCGGAAGGTGTCCTCGGGGCAGTGTCGCCGCTGTTCTCCCCTGCTTCTGGCCCGACATACGGTGGCCCTAGAAGGAGGGCCTGAGAAACCCGACCCCCGACAAATTCACATAGGGGGTTATGTTTGTCTAGATAATGGCGGTGCCACACTCGGTAATCACCTTCGCCTCCACCACAGCGCCCGGCTCACCCCTCGGATCCGACAAAAGACGCCGTTGCCGACCATGAAAGATCGGAAGTGGAAAAATCTCCTCCATAATCCAATGCTCGGCCTCACGATGAGGTAGCCCTCGCACAAGATGACGAACGCAGAAAGAAGCATCACGTCATTGGCGCCGAGGGGGTGTGGTTGCAGTCGGAAGAAGTCGAGGAATTCACAAAAAAGTGGCTCACCGGGAGTCTGAATCCGCGCTCGAAGTGTGCGGTGAAGACGATGCGTTCACCGGTCTGTGGCTCCAGCACGGTTTCCGGCCCGGGAACGCGGTACTCGAGGTTCCACGGGATCTTGAGGGCGCGGCGGAGCTGGAGTATCTCCATCTCGTTCACAACGGAGCCCTTTCAAGCGTCGCGCATGGCGCGGGCAGGAAGATCTTGGTCCGCCATGGAACGATAGGAGGAAGTACTGTATTGTGGCGAAGGCGGTGGCGCTCGAGAGCCACGAGCACCAATGGCGGCGGCGATTTGGATGGCAAGAAGCGGTGGCGACGGTGGCGGTGAGGAGCAGAGGAGGGAAGGCAGTAGCAGAAGAAGCAGATCCAAGACTATGGCGGAAGCAGCCGCGGCGGCGAGGTTTTCGTCGTTGCAGCGGCGAGAGCAGAGGAAGCACGGGCGCAAGTAAGAAGAAGAAGCAATGCGGGCGGGGGCAAGCCCAATCCTTAACCCCTCGCCTATTTATTGGGCAAGAGGGCAGTGGTGGGATTGGCATCTGCATCCGTGTGGCATATGTAGCCGCGTGTATTTCCGAAGCAACATCGAGCTGTGGCGCAAAAGATCTGACGGAGGGGACAGGACATGCGCGCGTGGCCCGAGGCCGCCATTCATCTAATCAATCGTTGCCCGTTGCTCGTACTCCGTGGAGAATTCGAAGCGACGTGGGTCGGTCAACGTTCTAGTCAAAGAAACCATTGGGCAGATCGGTCGAGCTGAAGAAGCAATCGGCAAATCAGATAAGTCTAGTTGGTCGGTTGAGGTCCAATCGGCTAGCTGATAAGCGTCTGAGCTGAAGAAGAAATCGGAAAAACTGACAAGAGCAATCAGCTGATTGAGATGCAATCAGTCGATTGAGAAGTGTCTGAGTTAAGCAATCGGCAGATATAAGAACAATCAGCCGGTTGAGAGCAATCGGGTAGAAAAAGAGCAAATCACTAAGATTCAAGGCAAGTATGGGAGGAACCTGTGCAGGCCCCGCTATCATTTCTCTCACGGGACCTCCGCAGCTTCATGGTCTACTGTCGTGGGAATGATCCCCGGGTAGGGTCACCCTAGGCGAAACAACCTTTCAAGACAAAGATCACTGATCTAATGACCGCTGATCTAAGCGAGGCCGAGCTAATCCGGACCGAACTGAAGATCGACATTCGACAGAAGTCCGATCTGATCAAGGCTGACCTGAAGACCGCCAATCTAAGGATCGCCGATCCAAAAGAAGACCAAGCAGCACAAGATCGATCTCCAGAGGGCCGAGTTGATTAGGTCGGAAGACGATTTCTCTGGGAGAGAGCAAACGGCCTCACCTAAGTTCATTCAGACCATGAAGACACAAGACCATCCGAGCTAACCACGAGAGTTGACCTTGGGCTGGATGGGACCACCCGACCCAAGGTCATCAATAGGTGATCCCGAGATATCCATGGGGCAGACAGAACAATACCATACCGACCTATCATACTCATGATGTTCTCTCGACACATCAGCTGACAAGGCGGCGGAGGCGACAAGGCACTGAGTCAGTCGCAAGGCTACACTAGAGCTCTCCAGACCTACATAGCAAGATTTCACGATAAAGTAGGGCTACAGCTTTCCGCCGTCTGGCACCCGTAAAGGGCGCAGTCGGCGGGACCCAGTAGTTCACCAGAGGCTTATAGCTGGGCCCTGGACCAACCAGAGATTACTATACTACCCTGGGCTCGGCCTATAAGAGTCTCGTGGATCCCTCCTGCGTGAGGGGACGACGACATTTACTTCATTTCACCCACAAGTTAGATAGCAAGGAGAGAGTCGTGCTTAAAGCCCTCTCCCCTTCCTCTCATACAGCTCACGGAGCATTCATTGTAGCTCGAGTTATTGCTTATAGCTAGCTCGGCAGGACTAGGGGCGTTATCTCTACGGATATCCCCGAACCTGGGTACATCGCGGTGTCTCACTGTGTTTGTCCCCACTCTCTATTCCGGCACCGGCGACACTAACCTCGGTCTGTCCCCCTCTTTAGCCATCCCCATGGCATCTGCCGTTACATATCGACGACACTCATGGTGGTGGAGAAGCTCCTGGAGACCAATCCTCCCTCCGGCAGGTGATGGATTCTCGCCCCTCGTTGGTTACCCCAAGTGGAAGTTTGAGATGCAGTGCAGCAGCAAGTTTCCCATAGTGAAGATACCAAGGTTATCGAACCAGTAGGACTCAGGAGATACAAGTAGGTGGCAACGTCGCCAGAAATTGCTTCCTGACTAGGGTGTTGTCGTGGACCTGCACACAGCAACAAATAACTTTGCTCCCAACGAGTACAGAGGAGTTGTGAATTCCTCCGGCCTTGTCGTTTACAAAGGATCAACGCAAGAGATAAAAGGTGCAAAGGAAAGTAAAAGCTGAAAGTAAATTGAGGGTGTGAACAATAATGTGAAGATGGACCAGGGTCCCGTGATTTTCACTAGTGATGTCTCTCTCCCAAAAGACGATAAAAGTGCTAGCGAGGTAAACAAACCATACTTGGGCAATTGACAGGATTATGAAGGCACTGAAATGCTAACTATGCTACAAAGAAAGGAAGGGCTCAAAAGCAAAGGGCAGTACGCCAAGGTAAGTAGACCGAAATCCATCTGCATCTACTATGAATCATCCACCTTGAGATATCTATCCAGAACATCTCGCTGGTATTAAGTTGTGAATCCCACCCAAAGTGTAAACTCAAAGCAACAGACAACTGCATTAAAAGAACTTTGCGTAAAGTAAACAATCCTTGCACCTGCAGGTACAAGCACCGTTGTTTTATCCCTGGTGGCAACAGCAGATCCCCTAGTCTCATGTTTCTGTCACTCAAGCTAGACATCAAGGGGCTGAACCCACAATCGAGCATAACGCTCTCTCTTGGAGTTACAAATAAAATACTTGGCCAAAGCAAATACCGCAATGGAGAACATGCAAGAATTTACTCAAGAAAAAAATATAAAAGAGAAGAACCAAATATATTACTCATCACAATCTGAACATAGTCTCATAATCCATCAAATCCCAAGAAACTCAGCACAGCAACAGCAGAAATTACATAGATGCCTCGATCATGTGAGGCAGCTCACGAGGACTCGAAAGTGGAAGCACAAAAGGGGGAGAGATAGATCACATAGCTACTGGTCACGGACCCATGGTCCAAGGGAAACTACTCACGGTACATACGGGAGGCGTCCATGGCTATGGAGGGTCTCCCGGAGGGGGTAGCTTCTCCCAGCAGGGTGCCGGAGCAGCTTCTCCAGGCAGCCCTGATCTAGAAACGGCGGCGGCGGCGGAACAGAGGCGAGATCGCGAAAGAGGAGTATGTATTAGGGGTTTCCACCTCGAGGGGTAAATATAGGCGAAGGGGGGCGTCGAGGGGACCCACGAGGCAGTCAGGAGGGTCCCTGGCGCGACCCAGGGTGGGGCCGCGCCACCTGCCCTCCTGGCTGCCTGGTGGTGGCCCCCCTTCCCTCTCTTGGTGATTCCGGAAGCTTCTGTTGCGCTGATTTTTTATATATTTTTCCCGGAATTTTTGGAGCACTTTTAATGGCCGGAAAACCTGAAATACAAAAACAGAAGAAAACAGAAACTGGCAGCTGGGTGCACTGAGTTAATAGGTTAGTCCAAATAGGTTCAAAAGTGTACAAAAGTTCAAGCAAAACATGGAAAATTCACACAAAACATGCATGGAGCAAGAAGAAATTATAGATACGTTTGGGACGTATCAGAAGGGTGTCGGGATGAGGTCTTCGTCCCGATCTCGGGATCGCGGCGACCGCGAAACAGTGGAGAATTTTGCGACGCGGACTCTTTTTCATGATTTCTGTACCGAGCAGTAAATATAGGCCGAAGAGAGACCACAGGGGAGGCCCCACACCTCCAGGAGGCCTCCTGGCGTGGCCAGAGTGGGGTCGTGCCCCTGGCTGCTTGGGAGGGGGTGGCCCCCCTACGGCTCTCCTTCGGGCCTTCGGAGTCTTCTGGAACGCTGATTTTTTATATATTTTTCTTGGAATTTTATGGGCACTTTAAATATGGATATAAAACGTCAAGTGGTTAGTCCAAATATGTGTAAAAAGGTACGAAAGTGTAGCAAATCATATAGCAATGTCACCCAAATGAGCATGGAACAAGCAGAAATTATAGATACATTTGGTACGTATCAACATCCCCAAGCTTAATTCCTGCTCTTCCTCGAGTAGGTAAATGATAATACAGATAATTTCTATGGTGACATGCTATCACACATATAAGAACTTCAAAGTAAAGCAAGTAAGATATGCAATTCAAGTCAATACAATAACAAGCAAGAGTCTATATCTAGTATTGAAACTAGCAAAGTAAGAAAATAAAGGTGCAAGAGCTCTCGTTGTCTGTGACTCGAATGTCTCCAAATGGTGTTTGCCTACAAGAAGTGGGAGATGGGTTTAGAGCATAAAAATACTATATAGTTTACTTGAGAACTCAATCTACTAAGACATCAGACTTGGTCTCCTTCGGAATCATATTTTGACTCGTCCCCAGAACACTAGTCAGGCACAAGTCAAACTGATCCTCTCCTTTTCGACTTTGAGCAGTCATGCAATGGATAAGCGCAAGCAAGATGTGTTGACACTTAGGATGGCAAATAGAATAATTATGGGGAAGGAAGACAAAAAGGTGTGAAAGGCTCACATCAATGAGGACAATCATAGGCGAGAGAAAGCGAAATGATAGATATGATGTGAGGAGTAGGGATTGCCATGCAACGGATGCACATGTGAGCTAAGGTAAGCTCTCCAATGGAACTAGTGGGGGTGCATCCAACTTGCTTGCTCACGAAGACCTAGAGCTCATTTGAGGAGGCTCATCCTTCGAATATGCGAGCCAAGTTTTATAGAGTAAGGATCTCCACATAGTTAATCATATGAAAATCTCTACGGAGTACAAATATACTATGGAGTACGAGTGTGGATCTTTCAAAAGGAATAGTAGTGATGCCCCCTTCTCTCTTTTTTTTATTTTTTTATTTCTTTTTTTTTTGTATTTTGTGGCCTCATTGGCTCTTTCTATTTATTTCTCATTTGTCCTCTTTGAGATCTTTTAATTTGTCCACTTTGGGATATTTTCCTCACTTTAAGGGCGACACTCTATATTTTACAAGAGTATAGAAGATCTCACAGTTTACAAGAAGTACTCAACATAAAGAAAACAAAGAACAATCATGATGTATGCAAATGTATGCCTCTGCTAGTGTAGCAGGATATGAAATGCTACTAACGCGTCATGTAGCAATGATAAGGGGAAAGCCCAACTAGCATGCGGCTCCTCAATCAAGAAAAAGCATGTATGACATGAAGATCAAGTCATGAGATGATGGATGTTGCATGGCAATGTATTTCGGAAAGGTTATGGAAATGCCTTGGTAGGTAGGTATGGTGGCTGTTTTTAGGAAGGATATAGGGAGGTTTATGATGATAGAGCATATCATGCCAAGGGTTTGGATGCACCGACGAAGTTTTCCCAACTCTCAAGATGAGAAAGGGCCTTGCACGGTACCGAAGAGGCTAGCAAAATATGGAAGGTGGAAGTGCCAACAATCGAATACTCGCATTAGTCCGACGAACTCATGCACTTCTTATCGGTAACTCTCTATCTAATCGAGAGGTTCATATTGAGGCAAGTACCCCGAGGAGGTGTGTATGGGGGTTTGGTTATCCTTGCGCATCCTCGACCCATGGTACGGGAGGGTACTCTATATATTCCAACCCCTCCAGAGGTTAGCGATCCATCTAGTAGCTAGAGTTCTCAACTAATTTTTTTTAGTTTTCGAAAATTAACACGGATTGCCAAAAATACGACACCTATCACTAATAGTCTCAAGCTCTTGGTAACAAAAGTCCAAACATGTAACACTCTCACTGTCAGTGAACAGTAATCAGGGTTACTGTTCATCTCTACTGTTCAAAACTTTTGTTTGATGAACTGGTTCAGTTCAAATTCAAATTCTCCTTTGATATTGTTGCAAGCAAATATGAACCATGGACCTTGATCATCATTGGCCAACTAAAGTCCAAGCCATTTGAAATATAATTCAAACAAACCCTAAAATGCCTTTTGAAGGATATTAAAAAAATATGGTGACAATAAATCTTTTCCAAAAATCTTGGAACCACTTTTATAAAATCCCAAATAATCATTGGACCATGCCCATGTAATCATTGGTATTTATTGGGCTACTGAAAATTGAAAACAATTATTAACAGTAGCAATTCCAGGCCAATTACTCATTTAATAATAAAATGAAAATGCAAAAGAATTTATAAAACTCCAAAAAAAAATTGTGGCATCTCAATATTGTGCTACACTAATTTTGGAATATGTTACAAGTTTTACAAAAATGATTAAGCAACTAAACAAAATGCAAACATAAGAGAAAACAGAAAAGAAAATACAGAAAAGGAATAAAGCAAAAGGAGCCCACCCCCTGTTTCCCCCAGCCCACCCGCGCAGCCCAACTGGCCCAGCCACGCCCCCTTCTTCAACCTCCGTACAGGGTAGGGCGTGGCAGGCATCCCCACTGCCACCGGCGACCCCTCCCTCCGTGGAGCTCATCCATGGCTCCCCCGGGCGGATAAGAACCCCCTGCGCCCCTCCCTCCCTCTGAAACCCTAGCCCATCCCCATTTCCCTCGCGTTCGCCCCCTGGTCATCTTCCACCTCAGGCCGAGCCTGCCATGGCTGCTGCATCCCGGCGTTGAATTCGCCGCCGCCGCACCACCCCCGGCCCCCCTGACCTCTTCCCGTCCCTCACGGTGAGCCGCCACACTCGTTCCACCCCATCCTGGTATCGATTCATCGCCGTAGGCCGCCATCCTTGTGCCCGCCGTGCTACAGCCGCTGCGGCCGCCATAGCCGCGGCCCGAACTCGCCGTGCCCGCGAGCCCCGCGCCCCGTGCGCGCGCTCACGCGCTCTGGCCGCGTCCGGGCCACGCTAACCTCCCCTCGTATAGCCGTGGCCCCATCGCAGCCTCTGCTGCTGCCGCACTCCGGCCGCCGAAGTCGCTATGGCTGGGTCGGACTCTGCCTTCGCCCCGCGCGCTCCGGTTGCTCCCGGGCGAGCACGCTGGCCGCCCCCAGTGCTCTGCCCCGCAGCCCGCAGCCCCCTCACTTGTCGCGCCTCCCTCCCTCGTCGGAGTTGGCCGGAACGTCAACGCCGCTGTGTATGGCTGCCGCCGGCGGGCTCACTGGTTTATCCAGTGGGCTAAGCCCCCTCTAATTAGAAAACTAACAGATAACCCCCACTGACTAGTGGGCCCTAGGCCTTTTAAAATTAATTAAACTGTTAAAATAAAACCTAAGACACTTACACCTGGGCCCTACCTGTCATATATTGATTAAAATAATTTAGCTAATATTAACAGTCCGTGACATGTGGGTCCACTGGATTTTTAGAGTTAATAAAACCATTTTTATTAACTGTGAGGCTGACCAGTGGGTCCCACTGGTCAGGTTTGACCAGTCAACTGTTGTGGATAATGTTAGTATTTAATTAATAAAATCAGTTCAGAAAATCTTTTAAAATGATTTAAAATTTGGAAATTCAATATCTTTTAAACCGTAAGTCAGATTCAAAATCTTTATACATCAAAATTGATCAGAAAAATATAACGAGTAAGAATACGCTATCCGTATACCAACCACACCCCTCTAACACAACGAACACCGACATCCCCCCCTCCGGGCTGTTTGTCGATAATTCCCGGTACCGATAAAAAGTACCCGGATGAATTTATTCCGAACACGAAAGTTGTCCGGAATGGTTCAACTAACACGAATACACTCCCCTTATCTTTGTCGGATGTCCACGACACCTCCGGCATGAACCCTTCCCCCTCCGGACACCCTGTCCGGTAATCAGCCGGAGCTGGCAGTTCATCCCCGGATGAATTCCCGCTCCGAGCCTGATACATCGTACTGCGTTAGAACACCGACATCGATACATTTGCCATGTCATTCATATGTTTGCATTGCTTGCTTTGTATTTACTGTTTTCCTCCCCCCTTAATCTCCGGTAGACCCCGCTGCTACCGCCGACTACACCGCCGCCGGGTACGACTACTTCGTCGACTACCCTGCCCCTACCGTCGAGCTTCCAGGCAAGCAGAGCCATTCTCTTCCCCAGATATCACCTACCTTTTCCTTACTTTCTTGCACTAGGCATTGTTACTGCTGCTTCTACGATTACAATCCTATTCAATTGGATAGCCTGATTTTGTCGCCCCTTGATGTACCTTTCTTATCCTATGCTGCCTGTTATAATTATGCATATATTCAGCAGTGAACCCTGCGCATTGTTAGCTAGGACTAGATAGCGGGCCGTGATCACTCAGGGGGGTGAACACGGATACAATAGATACAACTGCACAGGTATGGAACAAAGCAGACACCGCCAAAGGCCCCTATCTGGGTTATGCCTAGTCACCTCAAGTGTGAGCTATCAAGGAGTAATCCTTGTACTCCACTCGAGGATGACTTTGTCTTGCCGCCATAGGGTCCTGAACAGCGGTTGTCCTTAAGGTAAGAAGTCGGGCGACCCAACGGTGCCCGTGAGCGGTATTGTGTTGGGAACGACAGGGAGGGTACGACCGACGTTACTGGCGTGCTTGGCCCCTGCTCGTATCTCGCGAGAGTTACCAAACCACGCAAAAGTCGAGCTCTACCAAGAGCACACGCGAGACAAGGTAAGGAGACGGTTCACCTTGTCGGTAACCGCGCGCTTTGACAGGACGACAGGGCAGGCCCCGACGTTACCGGTGGGCCTTGTTGTTGTTCGTTGTCCGTTATGTTGTTAGTCAGACAGCGATAACGGTTGTCTGCGAGATAATATTAAAATGCTAAATGGTTCGGCGGATGACTTGAGAGACCCGTTGGTCTGTATGCACTACCTACACGTGGGATTACGGTGTGGGCCCTCCGCGTCGTAGTTCGTCCGAAAGCTCTTCAGACGTCAGCAGTACCACGGGCTGATAGCCGGGAAGCGGTCTTGTCTTATTTGCTGCAGAAGGTGTGTTTTGGATTTGCTTTTGCTTCACCGGCCAGTCTCGTACCGTGCAGGAGCGTGCAAGGGTGAGGGACCTAAACCCCTTGGCGCATAGGATATAGTCCGGCGGATGGCCTCTCTGCTGAGCCTAGGATGAGCTATGATGTGTCGGATAGCCTCGGTGGGGCGTTCCCTAACAAGGTTCACGCCACCCTGGAGATCCGAGCGTGCAGGCTGAACAGTAGTGCACCCCTGCAGGGAGTTTAATCTATTTGAATAGCCGTGTCCACGGTAACAGGACGCTTTATGCTGAAGCTGGATCTTACCACTAGAAACTATTACTATTAAACTGTATGGTTCTGGGTCTTCTTTCCTTGCAGGGAGTCGAGGAGGGGAACTCGGAGGCATTATTATTATGGTTAATCATTACAACTTATATTATACAATGTTGCAGCAACTTCTGCTTCGTTGTTACTTTATGCTTTATATGAACTATTGGCTGATTCTTACCTCATGCTGCAAGACATCGTCGGAAGATGCTAGTCTTCAATAGGCCTAGCTTCTTATCCTTATTCTGATTTCTATCTTGCAGTCCACTATATATACAGCCTCCCCTTTCCGTTGATACAAATGCATATTGCTTAGTAGCGGACGTAAGACTCGCGGGTATACTAGATACTCACCTTTGCTTTATTTCCCCTTTTATGTTTTGCCTGATCGTCCGCTGCAGTCGACGTTGGAGCCCAGGAGCAGGAGTACCCCGGAGGCGGATACTACTACGTCGAGACCCCCGCTGACCAGGACCAGGAGTAGTTTCGGAGGCTCCCAGGCAGGAGGCCTTGCCTTTTCGATATGTATCTCTGATGTTATTTGTGCTAGCCTTCTTAAGGAAAAACTTGACTAACTATGTCTATACTCAGATATTATGGCTTGTATAACTTATGTATTCGGGTCCGCGTGACCCCCCTTTATTGTAACATATTGGTTTATCCTTTTGTGTTTATTGTTGTGCTGTGATATTCTCACCGTGGCACCCTAATCTCAGCTATGTACCCTGCGTGTATGATTACTGTACACGGATTGATTTTGGGGGCGTCACAAAACATTACTCAAGTCAACACCTCAAAACTATTGCAAGTTACTACTATACTTATAATAGCAACCTCAATTACCTACTCATGTCAAGACACACAACTCAGTGCAACAGACCAACTCTCTAAACTTGATAAGCATGATAACTCAAGAGAGTTCCAAAAGCAAGTACTTAAATAAAATCTCTTCAAAAGATAAGCATGAAAACTAAGAGGTAAGCATGACAATAGCTAAGAAAATATACATAACACACACAAAAAGATAAGCATGCAACCTATGTTGTGTTCTAGAGTGGAGTGGAGCGTGTTTCTCTCCCAAACAATGTAGGCTAGGGTCCAACTTGTTATGAAAAGCAAGCAAAACTAAAACAAACTAAAAAAGTAAAGAGCGAGAAGCTCCAAGCATAGCACATAACATATGAAGTGATAAAAATATAGCGTGGAGAAGAATGAACTGATGATTGGTGATGGAGAAGGGGATGCACAGAGGCATCCCCAAGCTTAGCTGCTTGAGTCTCCTTGGATATTTATTGGGGGTGCATGCGGCATCCCAATCTTGAGCTTTTGACACTCCCGGATCTTCTTTCATCGTCTTCCTTCACATACTTGAAAACTCCCTTCATAAGAAACTCATCATAAGCTGATTCGAGTGGTTAGTACCCATAAATAAATAACTTTCTTCTATTGGAAATAAAGATTTTCATGAAGAGCTACTATTTCTCAAGATTGGCAAAAAGTTTTTGCAAATAAAAAGCAAGCTTAAGATTTGCAAACGAAGAAAAGGCAAAACGTGGAAGAATCTATGAAAAACAGACCAGAAGGAAGTCAATAATTATTTAGGGGCACTTCTGCAACTCTAATCAAAAAACTCAGAACAGAAGCCAGAAAGCCAATTGTACAGACCATACTGTGAAAAATATTCAGATCAAAAAGATGATCTGGTGATTTTTGGTCAAAAATATTCTTTTCATCTTTCTTGCAATCGGAGGCTAAACTTGGCACAAAGGCTTGAAAATAAAGATACAATGATGTTTCTACAGTAGTAACAAGCATAAAGACCACTAAAACTGATAGTAAAAAACATTTTGGTTTGCCTCCCAATAAGCGCTTTCTTTTATGCCTTTTATCTAGGCATGACACAAAAAGATCAAGTTTTGTCAACTTCAAATGAATAGTCTGCCCGTGTAACGGACTCATAAGGTAACTTAATCTTCTTTCGAGGGAAGTTTTTCATTCCCTTTTTTATGGGGAATTAGAATCTAATAATCCCTTCTTGTAACAGCCCAGATTTCACAAAAATTAAAAAATTTGTTTTCGATGTGAATTGTTTGATTGTCTGATTTGTTTGCGGTGTTTGCATCCCCGATTTATCGATCTGCGGTTATTTTTCCCCCTCTTATCTTGTATCAGACGGAGACCAACCCTTGCCACCCTGACACTCGACCTTTGCGACACCGGGTTTCACCCGATCACCGTCGCAAAAACCGCATGAGACCGGAAGCAGCCAACGGAACGAAAAACCCCGTTTAATAAGTAAAAGGGATATTTTTATAGCGCGCCGGAAAGTGTTCTCGGAACGGTTCCAGCCGAGGTGAACACCGCCATCTCGACACGCTGATCGCGCAGTTCAAAGTTTTACGCGAATCAGAGGTCCTGCGGACCCCTGGCGGTCAGAAACGTAAACACCGCGTGCGCGAGAGAAAAACCGGGGATGTTTTTGCAAACTGCCAGCCACCTGGGCTATATAAAGACCACCACTCCCACCCCTTTCTAGGGTCTCCCTAGCACAAAATTGCAGCCACCCCCCCCCCTGAAAAACCAAGATCTGCACAATCTGCCTCCAAAAATGCGAAACCCTAGCCACCCAGGCGATCCCAGCCTTTGATCTGCAGATCAGAGGGCTACGGGCGTGTCACGTCGCCCCAGCCGGTCTCCCAGCCGCCCCGGGCCCCGCAGGGCCTGATCCAGCCACCGTCGGGCCGAGCAGGCCGCGTCGCCCGCAACCTCGTCGTCGCCGCGCCCGGCTCCTCCCGCTGGCCGTCGGATCTCCGCCGTGCCGTCGGCCACCTCTCTCCTCCTCTTCACCGTGCGCCTCACCTCCTCTCCTCTCCCTCACCTTCCCTCTCATCTCCTCCTCGCAGGTCTCATCGCCGAGCAGGCCACGCCGTGCCATGAACGGCCTCAAACCGAGCCGCCTCCATGGACAGAAGCTTCACCGCCGCCGTACGCCGCCGGATCTGGCCGCCCCACCTCCTCTGCACCCGTTCTGCCCCCTCCAGCCTCGCGACCTCCCCCGACTCCTTCTCGTCGGAGATGGCCACCAGCAGCCGCCGCCGGTGACCCGAACAATCGGGATCGGGGAGAGCTCCCGTGCGCCCCTGCATCGACCGCCTGGGCCGGCCACGTCCAGTGACTGCGGCCCACCTGAGGCCCAGCGCGCCTCCAGCACAGCGCCCCGGCCACGCAACCCTCCTCTGCGCCCTGGGCGCCTCCCAGTTATCCGTCGCCTCCTTGGCTCGGCCCATGGTGAGGCATCCCCCTCTATTTTTTTCCTTTTATTTTTTTCTGTGTTGGGCTCGGTACACTGTTATATGACGCCCGTGTGCGATTTTTAGTTATCCAGCGCTCGTCTGTTTAGGCCCATTAGAAGTTTTTTTCCTTTTCTAGTTTATTTAATTGGCAGATTGCGGTGTAATTTTGCGGTGCCCGTATCTTTTCAACCGTAGCTCGGATCGCGACGCTTTAAACATGAAACTTGCTTAGTTTTTCGTGTAGATTTTATAATCTGTGCTCCTTTTCCATGTTTGAACTTTTCTACATGTAGTTTACCTGCTATTTACGTCGCGTGCCACTCTAAACTGTAATTGCCTTAAATTTTTAGCCGTTGCTCCGATAAAAATGTTTTTTATATGTAACTTGACTAGAATTGCATGTAGATTGTGATTATGTTGTTCTTGCTTGCTAATAAAAATAATAAAATTATGTTTAGGGCAGAACAGTACCAAATGCTTTAATCATCGTGGGGCACTTAGTGTTATGCCATGTTTAGGTTGTGCCTCACTTAAATTGACTAGCATAGATAGTTTATCTTATGCTTCACCCCTCTTGTCATGTTTGTGTGCTATGCCATGCTTGGGTGATATGCCATGTTTACAACCTTTGCTTATGTTGTGTAGCTAAACAACTTGAACCTTTCTGAATGTGCGGTATCGTCATGTGTGACGAGTACTCCACTTAACCTTCTAGTAACCGCTCTCGACGATAGATGCGATGCCGTAGTGCATTGTCTCGTGTTGCCTTCTTGTTGATGCTTGCTCGTGATTGCTTCGTAGTAATATATTCTTGCTCGTCGATTGCCTTTTCCAGTGTTTCCTTCTTGTGTGCTTCCGCGGGTACCTCCCGGAGACGTTGCGAGCTTGCGATTGACTTCACCTTCGGATCGTCTTCTCATCAGGTAAGGGGGAGCATATATCATGCTTATAACTTTCATCTCACTCGCGCCTAGGTGTAGGATAGAACGATTTCTTGATCCTACCACTTCATATTCATGCCTCTCAAATAAACCCAAACATCCATGTCCTCCACATCCCAGCAAACCTTGTTCGGCTATGTTACTATTGCTCGCTGCTCAGCCACTGCTTAGTATGCATGCTAGGATGTTATCAACTGTTACCTCCTGTTACTCCTTGGATTGGGCTATCACATTATTATATTGTTGTTGATGATATGATTATTATAATGTTGACTATATTCGAAGAAGGATGGAAGGTCTAGGCTGGGGCCCCCGACGCTTTGTTCCATTCGAGTCACCTAGGACCCGAGTTCCGGGTACTGTGTCTCTTGACGAGCGTGCCTAACCGCGTGTGGGATACTATGGGGTCCCCTCTTCTTAACTACCTAGCTTCAAACATTTGTAGTGGTGGCCCAAGCTGATTTTACCATTTGAAAACCGTGTGTGTGTCTCTCGGGTAGCTCCTGGAAGATGTTCTTTAAAAGAACCCGGACCAGCGGGGAGATGGTTTCCATGTTGGTCCAACCTGTCCGGATGAGGACCCGGACTCATGTGAGAATTCACCGGCAATCCAAACCCGAGGCATACGGTAGAGACCAAATCGAGAGTGCGGCTGGCTCCTGAGCTGGATGTCGACTCACCGGGGGCCACCTGTCGTGGGAAAGTCACGGCAGATGTCCGTAGAGTCGCACTTATCATGGGACCTTTGCTGCAAGGCTAATTCGAGGAGAGAGTCGACATAGACACAGGACTCGGCGATTTACCCAGGTTCGGCCCCGTCGATGCGGTAAAGACATACTCCTGCTTTTGACTATAGGGGGGTCAACTCCTCAATAGGAAGAGTCGATCGTATCGATTACAGTGATGATGTTTCGCAACCTTAGTCTCGTGGAGATCTAGGTTATAACGCGAGTTGTCTAGTCCTAGCTTGAGGTAAGTTCTGGCTCTGGCTCCCGTGGACCTCGGCTTATAAAGGTGTCGGGTCCTGGGATTCCTAGAGTCCGACTCCTACACGATGTGGAGATCTATTCTACTTTACAAGTTTTCTACGTGCTATACAAGGTAAGTCGAATTCCTTCTAGGGCTTCAATCCTCACGCTTGCCACGTCAGACTCCTCGTCGGGTCTTCTTTGTGGGCCTTCATATGTAAGTCGGCCCAGAGGTTTCTAATGTTGGGTCTATGGGCCTGATATATCCCCCCGACATTAGCCCCCAGGATTGTTGTGATGCTTTAGTATTCACAACAATCTTCTTTTATTTTCTTCATTGTCGTCGGCTCTTCATGAATCAAGGGCCGACTTTATGCTTGGCATTGATTGGGAGTGGGAGTCGTCTCTCTTCAATCTTGCTTTGATTACTTTATCTCCATGAAGTCAAATCTTCTGGTTGAATCAACTATCATTTGATGCTTACTAGGAGCCGTCGTCAACTCTTTTTAGCTCCTCATTTCCTTTCACTTGAATTATTTTCTTTTGACCTTTGGTCAAAGATCCGGTTTGGTTTTTATGATCACACTGCCCGAAACGCCGGTTAGAGGCATTGATGTTTGTAGTGGAAATCGAGGAGTCTTTCCATAAATGTTATCTACCATGGGTAGTTATCCCGTATTATTTATGGCATTAATGGATCCTTCCCATGAATCTACTATAAATATCCCTTGGATAGTTTGACCTTTCAAGTGCATCCATCTTCTTCTTCCTCTTCCTGTTTTCCCCATGGCACCTAAGCTAGAAGCCTCTTCTCCTTTGGCATCCAACGAGCCTGATCCCCGTGTAAGTACTCGAGGTCGCGGCCGTGGTCGTGGACGTGGCCGTGGTAGAGGTCGTGGCCATGGTAGAGGTAGAGGAAGAAGTACTCGTGCTGCCTCTCCTTCTGAGTCTCCCCCTTCTTCTCCTGAGAGGAATGAGTTCTTGGTTCATATCCGGACGATTCGACGCTGGATCAAACTCCCTGAGTCTTTTTCTCAACTTGTGATTGACTCGACTCCTTCGGGTCTTTGGCTCTGATCTGATGGATGTCCTCATGGGCTTGTCTCGGTGACAGTTAGTTTTTCTAGTCATGGCACCATGTTTTTTGAGAAAGGTTGGAAAAATTTTCTTCGCTCCAGGAATATTTCAAGAGGACACACCATTGTCTTCAGATTTGATGGTGAAGACACCTTGTCGGCTAGGATCTTTGACTCGGATGGAGACCGAGCCTGCTGTTGTGTGGAGAGCTCCAGCAATGAAGAACTCCTTAGTGAAGAAGAAGCTTCAACGGAGGATGAAGCCGACTCTGAAGAAGATGTCTGAAGCTGTGCGTTTTTCTTCTTAGTAGTGTATTGTCGAGTTTGTCTTTTGTTTGTAAGGTTCTCTCCTTTGATGTCAGACCCAGTTGGTTTGATGAATGAAATTTATGATCTTTCATTGAGTCCATGAGTCCGTGAGTCGGTTTTATTCTTGACTTGAAATGTTTCTCAGAATGTATGAGAGCCGATTGTTTATGATAATATATGTATCTGTAGCCCCCCTGAGTCGATTCAGAATAGTTTAGTATCTGTAATCAACTCATAGGACAGATCTACTTGTAGCCCCCATGAAATGGTGTGGTCGCGTTTACGTGTCGTACCGGGTCATCAAAGAAGAATTTGTGTTTATGAAAATTTGCTTCGAAATGATGTAGCCCCCAAGTGTCGGGTTGTCTTTCCTGCAGCAACCTGGGACTTACAATTTCTTACATATTTTCCAATGAAAAAATAGCGTCCTATGACAAAATAGCGTGGCCAAAAAAATATGCTATTAGCGTGCTATTTCGCGCTATAGCGTGCTATTATCGAGATATTGTACATAGATGCATTTAGCGAGGCATTTCCCGAAATGCTATAGCGTGCTATTAGCGACGCTATAGCGCGCTATTTTTTTCATTGATATTTTCTAAAGAATTTTTGAAGTGTTACTCCCCAAGAGTCGGTGTGCACAGTTGTGTGACATACCGAGTCTTTATTTGAGAAGAAAACTTGAATTGCAGTCCCCATGAGTCGGTGTGTGCATCTGTGTGCAGTGCCGAGTCACATAGGTCTAACTTTTAATCTGCCAAGTCACATAGATATGACACGATGGGTTGTGTTCCCAGCTTCCAAATAGTTCGGCGAGGGCCGGTTCGACGAATGCCGATATTCACATGTATGGCGAGAGCCATCGCGACCGAAATCGACTTTATATATATGGCAAGAGCCGTCGCGACCGAAGTCGACTTTACATATATGGCGAGAGTCATCACGACCGAAATCGACTTTATATATATGACGAGAGTCGTTGCGACCGAAGTCGACTTTATATGTGCAGAAGATGCAATGAAAAAGATGTAGTCCCATGAGTCGGTATGAGCATCTTTTGTGCCATACCGAGTCATAGAGAATTTTTTTGAGCTATAGTCCCCATGAGTCAGTATGAGCATTTTTTGTGTCATACCGAGTCACACAGGTTAATGCTCAAGATATATCTTTTGGAGAAAAAATGAAAAGAGTATGTGATGATGCTAATTTATGCAAAAAAGAAAATATGAAGGCTCATATAGAAGTTGACTCTAGATTCAACATGCCTCATCTTCTCGTATTTGAGATAGATTATTGGGTTATCCAGGAGTCGGGTCTTCTCTGTAAGCCGACTACATATGACTAGTGCTCCCTGTACTTAGGACTAGACTCAGCAGGCATTGTTGTAAGCCCCCAAGGTATGTAGAGTAAGCCGGGTACACGTAGGTCGTACGAGTTTAAGCTATACAGGCCAAGGCGTGTTTTGCCAGTTCATGTATATACCGGGATTTCTTCGGATAAGAGTCGATGAGTGACATCGAGCCCCCCTACTGCCCCTGAATAAGCTTATACACTGTGATTTTTACATATATATGCCGAGTTTCTGGATAAAGAGTCAATGATTGTCATTGAACTCCCCGATTCCCCTAAATAAGCAGTATACATGCTCAGTACCAATAGAGGGGTAGATCAAGCCCCCAGGTCTCTGAGATATAATAATGCAATGTATGATGCAAAAAATGAATGACATGAAACAAAAAAGGTAAAGAGGAATCGATATGGCGAGAGTCGGCGCGACGAAAGTCGGCTTAGTTATGTGTGGCGAGGGCCAGTGCGACAAGAGTCGACTTATGTATATTTTTATGGCGAAAGCCAGCGCGACGAATGTCGGCTTATATATATATTAGGGCGAAAGCCAGTGCGACGTGTGTTGACTTAGTGAAGCGTACAGTAATGTTCTTGTTTCTACTCAAGTGTAATATGGACGGAGTTGTGCGATGTTCCATGGCCTGGGAGTCTCCTCCATGCTTGTGCGTGAGTCTGCCTTCTCGCGTATATCCACTAGGTAGTAGGATCCGTTGTACAGGTTCTTGCTGACCACAAACGGTCCTTCCCAAGGAGAGGATAACTTGTGCATTCCATCTCTTTTCTGTATGAGTCGGAGCACTAAATCACCTTCCTGGAAAGTCCGACTTTTGATGGGACGGCCATGGTAGCGTCGTAGATCTTGTTGGTAGATAGCCGACTGAGCTGGAGCCAAATCTCGTTTTTCATCGAGAATATCCAAGGCATCTTGTCTTTCTTTCTCGTTTTCGTCTTCTACATAAGCAGTGACTCGAGGTGAGTCGTGGCGTATGTCACTTGGGAGGACTGCTTCCGCTCCATAGACTAGGAAGAAGGGCGTATAGCCTGTCGACCTGTTGGGAGTCGTCCGGATGCTCCATAGTACTGAGGGTAACTCCTCTTCCCAGCAACCCGGCGTCCTTTTCAAAGGGACAACGAGTCGGGGTTTTATGCCTCGGAGCAACTCTTGGCTGGCTCTCTCAGCTTTTCCGTTGGATTGTGGATGTGCCACTGATGCAAGGTCAAGTCGGATGTTCTCGTTCTGGCAGAATCGCTGCATAACCCCTTCTGATAGGTTTGAACCATTAACAGTGATGATGCTGTGGGGGTAGCCAAATCTGTATATGATCTTTTTCAAGAATTTTAGTGTTGTCGCAGAGTCACATTTGCTGACCGGCTCGGCTTCGACCCATTTGGTGAATTTATCCACTGCCACTAGTATGTGAGTGTTTTTGTTGGCTGACCTTTTGAAGGGTCCCACCATATCAAGTCCCCAAACTGCAAAGGGCCAAGTGATAGGTATCATCCTCAGTTCTTTAGCCGACACGTGAGCTTGTTTTTCATAGCACTGACATCCATCAAATTTCTTGACTATGTCCTCTGCGTCCGCATGAGCTGTGAGCCCGTAGAAGCCATGTCGAAAGGCTTTAGCAACTAGTGAGCGAGAGCCGGCATGGTGTCCGCAATCTCCAGAATGTATTTCATTGAGGATGGCTCTACCTTCTTCTGGTGAAACACATCTTTGAAAGACATCTACATCACTTCGCCGATGTAACTCACCATTGATGATTACAAAGGATTGGCTTCTCCTGACGATTTGTCTGGCCAACATCTCATCTGGAGGAAGGATTCCTCGAGTCTTGTAATCCAAGTAAGGTACGACCCATGAGGGTGTAGCATGAATTGCAGCGACCAAAGCCGGCTATGGATTCGGCTCTGCTATCTCTTGCTCTGTTGGTGGTTGTACAGACGACTTTGTTAGGACATCTAGGAATACGTTTGGAGGGACCGGCTTTCGCTGACAGCCGAGTCGGGAGAGAGCATCTGTTGCTTCGTTTTCCCGACGGTCCACGTGATCCACCTGGTATCCAACAAAAAATTCGGCTTGTCTTTGCACCTCTCGTCGATAAGCTACCATTATGGGATTTTTGGAATCCCATTTTCCTGACACTAGTTGAGAAACGAGATCAGAGTCGCCATAGAATTGGATCCAACTTATGTTCATCTCACGAGCCAGCCGTAGTCCATGAAGCAAGGCCTCGTATTCCGCTACATTGTTGGTACAGGTCAACTGCAGTTGTAGAACATAGCAGAATTTCTCCCCTTTAGGTGAGGTAAGAACCACGCCGGATCCTGATCCTTGGAGCTGCCGGCTTCCGTCGAAGTGCATCGTCCAATATTTGGTGACTGGCTTCTCCGGAGATGCTTGGATTTCTGTCCAGCCATTGATGAAGTCGGCTAACGCTTGGGACTTGATGGCCGTTCGTGGTTTATATTTGATGAGATAAGCCCCCAATTCTATGGCCCACTTTGCAATCCTTCCCATTGCTTCCCGATTTTGGATGATATCTGCAAGTGGTGCTGAGCTGTCCATAGTTATGGGGTGCTCCTGAAAGTAGTGTTTAAGTTTCCGGCTCGCCATGAATACACCAAGAACCAATTTCTACCAGTGAGGATAGCGCTGCTTTGATAGGGTCAAAACCTCACTGACGTAGTAAACTGGCCTTTGCAGGGGGTGCTCCTTGCCGGCTTCCATACGCTCAACAACAACCACAACGCTGACTACTCGATTGTTGGCTGCGATATAAAGCAACATAGGTTCCTTTGGCTTGGGAGCCGCCAGGATTGGGGCCTGGGATAGCTGCTTCTTCAATGACTCTAGGGCCTGATCGTCTTCGTCATCCTAGACAAATGTTTCTGATTTCCTCAGAAATCGATACAGGGGGATTGCCTTTTCACCAAGTCGGCTTATGAACCGACTCAGAGCGGCTACGCATCCTGTGAGTCGTTGGACTCCCGTTACTGAGGACGGCTTCTGAAGAGTCATGACAGCGTTGATTTTCTCTGGGTTTGCCTCGATACCTCTCTCTGATACTATGTATCCAAGGAGTTTACCTGCAGGTACCCCGAAGGTGCATTTGTCCGGGTTTAGCTTCATCTGGTACTTGCTCAGATTTTTGAAGGTTTCCGTCAAGTCACTGATGAGTGAGTCGGCCATTTGGGATTTGATCACTATATCATCCACATAAGCGTGCACGTTGCGCCCAATCTGCTCTTTGAGGCAACTCTGCACTGTTCGCTGATATGTGGCTCCCGCATTCTTAAGGCCAAAGGGCGTAGAAGTGTAATAGTACATCCCGAAGGGAGTGATGAAAGCTATTTTTTTATCTTCGAGGGCCATCTTGATCTGGTGATAACCAGAGTAGGTGTCAAGGAAGCATAGGAGCTCACATCCCGCAGTCGAGTCTATGATATGGTCAATATGAGGCAGCGCGAAGGGATCCTTCGGGCAGGCCTTGTTTAAGTCTGTGTACTCAATGCACATGCGCCAGGTCCCGTTCTTTTTCAAAAAGAGGACCGGGTTTGCGAGCCATTCTTGATAGAAGACTTCCATGATGAACCCGGCGGCAAGGAGCCGGGCTATCTCCTCCCCAATAGCGTTTCTCCTCTCGTCGTTGAAACAGCGAAGGAATTGCTTGACCGGCTTCAGCTTTGGATCTATATTTAGGTGGTGCTCAGCGAGTTCCCTCGGGCCGCCTGAAATATCAGAGGGTTTCCAGGCGAAGATGTCCCGATTCTCACGGAGGAACTCGATGATCACGCTTTCCTATTTATCAGCTAACTCTGTCCCGACGATGAACTGCTGAGAAGAGTCACCGGGGACAAAGTCGACTTTCTTCGTATCCTGAGACGGTTGGAACTTGGGGTTGTTGTCGGGAGTCGGTTTCTTCAGGATTGTGGGGTCTGCTGGGTCTACCTTTTCTTGGTATGCTGATAAGTCCTCTTTAGCGCGTGTCGACTCGCCAAATTTGACGTGTTGTTCGTCACATTCCACTGCCCTGGTCCGACTTCCATCGACGGTGATTGGGACTTTAGGACCCGGCATTTTTAGTTTCAGGCAGACATAACATGGCCGAGCCATGAATTTGGCGTAAGCCGGTCTGCCCAAAATGGCGTGATATGGGATCTCGAGTTTTACCACTTCAAAGGGTATGAGCTCGGAGCGGAAATTCTCAGCGTTTCCAAAAGCCGTCTCCAGGTGAATTTTGCCTATCGGGCGTGCCGACTTCCCTGGGACTATTCCGTGGAAAACGGTGTTGGAGGGTTGCAGCTGTTTTTGGGTCAGCCCCATCCGGCGAAAGGTCTCGTAGTAAAGGATGTTGATGCTGCTTCCTCCATCCATGAGCACTTTGTCAAGTGTATATCCTCCAATTTGTGGAGAGACTACTAGAGCCAGGGCCCCCGGGTTATCTACCACCGGGGGGTGGTCGTCCCTTGTACAGGTGATTGGCTATTCTGACCAATTAAGCCACCTGGGCCAAGCCGGCTCCGCAGTCACAGCCATGGCTGCTCTCCGTTGTAGCTTCCTATCCCTCCTGCAACTGCTAGTGGTGAAAACGTGATATGCTGCACGGTCATGGAGATGTTTTGGGTTTGCTTGGAATCCAGTGAGCCCTGATTAATTTTGCTGGGCCCCTCCTCTGGGTCCTTGGTGTTGAGGCATTGTGCTGGTTCCTTGGTAGCCAGGGTTCTAGTTGTTGCCGTTCTGGCCGGCTCCCCCACCTGACCCGGGAGGTCCCTGGTTCCCTCGTCGTGCAAACTCTTTCATGAAATTGCAATCTTCCCAGGTGTGGTTGGCTGGGCGACCGGGTTTGCTATCGGTCGGGCAAGGACTCTTCATAGCTGCTTCAAAGTTGTTCGGGCGAAAATTTCCTTCCGGCTTGCGGTAGTTGTTGCCCCCCTTCTTCTGTCTTTGGGAGCCGACATTTGTGTTGGCTACCAAGTCAGAAGTAGTTTGATCAAGTCGTCGCTTGGTTTGCTGATTCTGATTCTGGGATGTTTTGCCGCCATTTTTGTTCTGACCGGCTTTATCCGGTTGAGGCTCAATGTCTTTGGTTTTGTCAGACTCGGCATATTTGATGACTGTGTTCATGAGCTCTCCTATATCCTTGACCGTCCTCTTGAGTCGGCCAAGTTTGGGCACTAGGGGTTCGAACTTGCAGTTCCGTTCTAAGACGATGATGGTTGTTTGGGCAGTGATGGTGTCCGAGGAGTGGATTATTTCTGCAACCCATCGTGCCCATCTCAGGGTCGACTCTCCTTCCTTTTGGACACAATGCTCCAAGTAGACGATTGTGGTAGCTCGCCGGCAGGTGCCTTGGAAGTTCTGGATAAACTTTTCCTTCAGATCCGTCCAGGAGGTGACAAAATTCTCTGGGAGGTTTTTGAACCATGTGCGAGCCAGCCCTTCCAACATCATTGTGAGGTAACGGGAACAAACTCCTTCGCTAGCTTGTAGCATGTTCATGGTTAGGTCATAACTTTCGATCCAAGCTGCCGGGTCCATGTCAGCAGTATAGTTCGCGATCTTACGTGGGCCCTTGAAATCTGATGCCAAGCATGTATTTCAGAGAGCCGGCACCAGGCATCGGTTGCCCACGGATCTCCTGATGAACTCGACATCTTGATCTTGGGGTGGAAGTTTGACCATCTTCTCGACCCGACGTTCAGGATAGAAGCTGGATGGTATGTCTTGGATACTTATCGCCCCCGACGGGTCTGGTGGCGGAGCCCGGCGCTGGCGATGG
This sequence comes from Bromus sterilis, assembly GCA_950022295.1. NCBI lineage: Eukaryota > Viridiplantae > Streptophyta > Magnoliopsida > Poales > Poaceae > Bromus > Bromus sterilis. The sequence goes on along the minus strand of OX465596.1, from coordinate 334,107,146 downwards.
CTGCTCGAGCCGGCTGGAGCCGGTGAATCTGCTTGCCGTCTCATACTTTGATATGGAGTTTCATGCAAGTACTGGAATCCCTGCGAGTCCTGGGCTTGCTGTGTGATTGCGGTTTTGAGTAGATCGATCGCCCCTCGAGTGGCCTGGTCCACCGGAGTGTCTCCGTGCACAGACACACTGGCGAGGTACCGTGTTGCTGCCACCACGTTTGCCATGGGGTTATTGAAGTGATCTGGGGTGTATGGAACCGCTTCTGCCGTGGCGAGGAGACATGTTGCCTTGGTGGCGTGTACCCTGGGGGAGTCGACTGATTCATATCCTGGAATAGTCTCCAGGCCGGTAGGTCAGCAGGGATCCGGTTCGTGGGTCTTGTGGGTCATGCGTTGGCGAGACTTAGTTTCTGAGCTTCTATCAACTCCGACTCATGTCGTAAACGCCTGGTTTCTTGGGCGAGTTGAGTTTCTCTCTCCACCATCTGGGCGTTCTGGGAGTTAATTTCCCTTCGTATGCTCATCGCCTGGGCCTTAAGTCCATTGACCCTGGTTCTCCAGGCTTGCTGGTTTTCCGAAGTCATCGGCGCAGCTAAGGCTTCATCCAAGGAGTTTAGGGCATCTGTGAGGGCTTCCGCTACCGTGAGAACTTATGGTTGTTCCCTATCTGGATTAGGAGCCATATTGTGAGCCGTCTGTACATTTTGGTTCTGCGCCGCGCCCTGAGCCGGCTGGCTTCCCTATTCTTCGGTGCCTGCCATGAACACTGTCACGCAGTATGGCGGATCGTACTGCGGAAAGTCGGGGTCGTATTCAGCTGTTCCCGAGCCGAGTCTGTTGCTCCCGGTGGATCGGATGGAGCCGGTATCTGAGAAGCTTGTTTCACTGGGGTGTGAGTCAGCGTCAAATGTTTCTTCCGTGGTGTTGGGCGTCAAGGGCTCGGCAGAGCGCTCCGACTCCGGTGATCCAGCGATGAACCCGACAAAGGCGTGCCTTGAGCCGGCATGTCGCCGACTTGAGGTTTCCAGGGGGGCTTCGGGATCCGGCTCGGGCTCGGATCCGTCTGTCTTCCCTATAAAGATATGAATAGATCCGATCGGGGCCCGATAACCGGATTCGACGGAATCGGCGTCGGGGCCCCAAGTCGAGTCGTCGATGCAGAGCTTGCCACGCCGGCTCCTGGTGATTCGTCCAGCCACGAATCCTTCCATGCCTTGTAGACCTCCCCGTAGAATCTCAACACCTGCGAGCGCAGGCCCCACGGTGGGCGCCAACTGTCGTGGGAAAGTCACGGCAGATGTCCGTAGAGTCGGAATTATCATGGGACCTTTGCTGCGAGGCGAATTCGAGGAGAGAGTCGACATAGACACAGGACTTGGCGATTTACCCAGGTTCGGCCCCGTCGATGCGGTAAAGACCTACTCCTGCTTTTTGACTATAGGGGGATCGACTCCTCAATAGGAAGATTCGATCGTATCTATTACAGTGATGATGTTTCGCAACCTTAGTGTCGTGGAGATCTAGGTTATAACGCGAGTTGTCTAGTCCTGGCTTGAGGTAAGTTCTGGCTCTGTCTCCCGTGGACCTCAGCTTATAAAGGTGCCGGGACCCGGGATTCCTAGAGTCCGACTCCTACACGACGTGGAGTTCTATTCTACTTTACAAGTTTTCTACGTGCTATACAAGGTAAGTCAAATTCCTTCTAGGGCTTCAAACCTCACGCTTGGCACGTCAGATTCCTGGTCGGGTCTTCTTTGTGGGCCTTCATATGTAAGTCGGCCTAGAGGTTTCTAATGCCGGGTCTATGGGCCTGATCCATCCCCCCGACACCACCCGGATTTGTTCGTTGTTAGTTAGAGGGACCTGTTGTTTCGGATCTCTCAGAACTAAATCATAAAATGGTTGCCTATTATGGGTAGCAACGGAGAGAGATGGGCGTGCGTGCGGAGCCTTGTAATGGGCAGTTGGTACACCCCTGCAGGGTTAAATCTTTTCGAGAAGCCGTGTCCACGGTTATGGACAACTTGATACCTACTCCTTGTTCATAGACAACAACAACTGAGATAATCTTAATAACTTGATCAACGTGTGTGTGCCTTGACTGCTTCTTCTTCGTCGGGATGCGAAGAGGAGGACAAGGATAGGATAGGTGTTATGCTTGCGTAAGTAGTTGATAGAAAGACTTGTTTGAGGTGATTACTCATCGAATGCTTGGTTATCATCTTACTCTAAAATAGACCCTTAGCCACTCATATTTTTGCTAGTGCGTCTACAACCTCACCACTACCCCCATCTTACCCATGAGAAGATAGTTACAAGACTTTGATATATTCTCACCCCTTGCTTTTCTTTTCCCTTTTTATGTTTTGCCTGATCGGCCGCTGTAGTTGATTACTGCCTCGACTCTTCTCCTGGACGCCTTCGCGGAGACTCGACGACGACTAGTTAGGCGGATCCTGGCGGAGAGCCTGGACCCGTGCGGTTACGGGAATGGTGTGTTTTACCTTTGCCACGAGGCATTTGATTGTAGTCTGTACTCAGACATGCATCTTCCGCTGATGTAATGTATTAAGGAAGTTGTATGCCGATTGTATGAGATGTTGTATCCTTGTAGCTGTAATGTTGTGATATCATGTTGGAAATCCGGGGCATATGGCATCATCATATGTCGCGGTGGGACCGATATGTGCTTCGTCCCCGGATCTGGATGGAAACATTTAGATCTGGAACAATACCGCATATCGGGCCTTACACTTCTTTCATGTCAATGATAGCACCAACGGTGCATAGAAAAGGACGCCCCAAAATAATTGGACATGAGGGATCACACTCAATGTCCATGACAAGAAAATCAACGCGAACATAATTATCATTGAAAACTATAAGAACATCATCAATCCCCCCTAAAGGTTTCTTTACGAAAGAATCAACAAGACGAACACGGAAAGAACAATGATCAGCTCCAACATCACATAAAGCAAAGCAAGAAAAATTATTCATTTTGATTTTGACCATAGGATCCCAACCATCTTCTAGTTTTCAAGTAATAGAAACCTCTAACTTAAGTTTCTCCTCCCTAACTTTGATAAGAGCATTGTTAATATGCTCGGTGAAGGCAATGTCGAGTGAACTAGTGTGGGGGTCTTTGGCCATTCTTTGCAAAAAAAGTGATAACTTCGGGAAGAGTGAAATTATCAAAAATCGAGCTCTTTAAAGAAGAATTTTATTAGAAAAGAATTTTTTCAATTGCCCCAAGTATTTTTATTACATGGGGACATGGAATGAAACCACTTCTTTGGTTTTCCACGAAGGAAAAAAAATCGAAGAATGTTAGTTTGAATTGGTCACTATCCATCCCAGGAGGATTTTGTTCGTCACACACCCTCTCATAATTTTCCAAATGATAGATAGCGTTCTCTCCTTTTTCAGAAAATTGATCTCTTAAATCATATTTGAGGAAAGGTCTACTAATAGGGGTGCAAACATAAAAGCAATCATGACAAACCAAATTGCAAGGCTTAAAATCATTAGAGATGTCCCAACTAGGGGTTTCGTGCCTGAGGAAAATTTCCATGCTAGTGGAACCCATAGCAACAAGCAAGAGCAAAGTGAATAATTTTTTGTGGTTTTTGGTATAAGACTCTAAAGCAAAAACTAGAAAGTAAACTAACAAGACTAAAAAGCAAAGGTAAAAGATAGTGTGCAGCTCCCCTATCTTGTAGACTGGAGTCCCCAGCAACGACGCCAGAAATTTTCTTGATGGCTTCTCGCCCCTCGTTGGTTACCCCAAGTGGAAGGTTGAGAAGTAGTCATCAGCAAATTTCCCTAGGTGAAGATACCAAGGTTTGTCTCCAGTAGGAATCCAAGTTCTGCAGGTAGGTGCCTACTGCTCTAGCGCTGACAGAAGACGTGGACCTGCACACAGCAAGAAAGAACTTTGATCCCAACGAGTTCATAGAGGTTTTCAATCTCTCTGGTCTTGTTGTTTACAAAGGATCAAACACAAGCGGGAAATAATGGTGGTGATTGCAACAAAAAGGAAATAAAATAGTAAATAGTGGAGGTGTAAACTATGGTGGAAATATGGAACGGGGTCCCATGATGTTAACTAGTGATGTCTCTCTCCCAAAAGACGATAAAACGGCTATGCCGGGTGAACAAATTACAGCTGGGCAATTGACAGGATTATAAATGCACCGCAATGCTAACTATGCTGCAGGAAAGTTAGGGGCTCAATCGTATGGGCAGTACGCCAAGACAAATAGACCGTTTATTCATCAACATCTACTCACTAATCATACACCTAGAGATATCTATCAAGAACATCTCGCTGGAATTAAGTTTCCAGCCCCACCCAAAGTGTAAACCCAAAGCAACAGACAACTGCATTAACAAACTATGTGTAAGGTAAACAATCCTTGCAACCGCAGTTACAACCATCGCTGTTTTCTCCCTGGTGGCAACAACACATCCCCTAGTCTCATGTTTCTGTCACCCAAGCTAGACATCGGGTGGCATGATGTGACGCCCCCAAAATAAAACCGTGTAAAGTAATCATACACACAGGGTACACGACTGAGATTAGGGTGCCACGATGATAATATCACAGCACAACACTAAACACAAAAGGATAAAAAAATATGTTACAATAGAGGGGGTCACGCGGACCCGAATACATAAGTCATACAAGCCATAATATCTGAGTACAGACATAGTTAGTCAAGTTTTGCCTGAAGAAGGCTAGCACAAATCACATCAGAGATACATATCGAAAAGGCGAGGCCTCCTGCCTGGGATCCACCGAACTACTCCTGGTAAACGGGGGACTCGACGTCGTAGTAGGCGTCTCCGGGGTACTCCTGCTCCTGGGCTCCAACGTCGGCTGCAGCGGCCGATCAGGCAAAACAGTAAAGGAAATAAAGCAGGTGAGTATCTAGTATACCCGCGAGTCTTACGTCCTCTACTAAGCATTATGCATTGTATCAACGGAAAGAAGAGGCTGTATATAGTGGGCTGAAAGACAGAAATCCAGAGCAAGGGTAAGAATCTAGGCCTAACGAAGACTAGCATCTTCCGACGATGTCTTGCAGCATGAGTTAAGAATCAGCCAACAGTGTATATAAAGCAATAAAGTAACAATGAAGCAGAAGTTGCTGCAACATTGAATAATAATAAGTTGTAATAATTAACAATGCCTCCGAGTTCACCTCCTCGACATCCCCGCGAGGAAGAGAACCCGGAACCACACAGTTTAATAATAGTTTCTAGTGGTAAGATCCAGCTTCAGGATAAAGCGTCCTGTTACCGTGGACACGGCTATTCGAATAGATTAATCTTCCCTGCAGGGGTGCACTTGTGTTACGCTACACGCACGGATCTCCAGGGTGGCGGGAACCTTGTTAGGGAACGCTCCACCGAGGCTATCCGACACTTCATAGCCCATCTTTCAAGCTCAACAAAGAGGTCATCCGCCAGTCTAATTCCTAAGTACGCCGGGCCTTGGACCCCAACCCGAACGTACTCCTGCACGGTGCGTGGCTGGCCGGTGAAGTTGAAGCAAATCCAAATAAGACATCACCGCGCGAGCGAATAAGACAACACCACTTCCCGGCAATCAGCCCGCAGTACTGCTGACGTCTGAAGAGTCCTCGGACGACACTACGAAGCAGAGGAGCCCATAACTCATAATTCCCACGGGTAGGTAGTGCGTACATGGCATATAGCCAACTCAAGACATTCACTGAACCATTTAGCATTTTAATTAACCTGCGTGACAACCGTTATCGTTGCCTCGACTTAACTGACCCGCGGACAACGACAGCAGCCAGGACCACCAGTACATCGGTGCCTGCCCCGTCGTCCCACCAAGTCACTGCGGTTACCAACAAGTTGAACCCTCTCCTTACCTTGTCTCGCGTTTGCTCCTGGAGGAGCTCGACTTTCGGGGTTTTGGTAACTTTCGCGGCCAACGATCAGGGGCCAAGCACACCGGTACACTGGTCGTACCCTCCCTGTCGTCCCGTCGCAATACCTCTCGCGGACACCGTTGGGTCGCCCGACTTCTTACCTGAAGGACAATCGCCGTTCAGGACCCTATGGTGGTAAGACAAAGTCAGCCTCGAGTGGAGTACAGGGATACTCCTTGATAACTCACACTTGAGGTGACTAGGCATAACCCAGATAGGGGCCTTAGACGGTGTCTGCATTGTATCGTACCTGTGCAGTTATAATATTTGTATCCGCGTTCACCCCCCTGAGTGATCACGGCCCTCTATCTAATCCTAGCTAACAATGCGCAGGGCTCACTGCTGAATAATGCATAATAATAATAGGCAGCATAGGATAGAGGAAGGCACATCAAGGGGTGACAATGACAGGTTATGCAATTGAATAGGATGGTAACGTAGCAGCAGCAGTAACAATGCCTAGTGCAAGAAATGTACGGAAAGATAGGCGATATCTGGGGAAGAGAATGGCTCTGCTTGCCTGCGAGCTCGACAGTAGTAGTAATGTCGTCGACGACGTAGTCGTACTCAGCAGCGGTGTAGTCGACGGCAGCAGCGGGGTCTACCGGAGATTAAGGGGGGGAAGAAAAACAGTAAATACACAGCAAGCATATACAAACAGATGCATGACATGACAGACGAAGAGTTAACGGTATTCTAACGCAGTGCAATGTACATTGTTCGGAACGGAAATTCATCTGAGGATGAGCTACCGGTTCCGGATGATTACCCGACAGGGTGTCCGGAGGGGGAAGGATCAAGCCGGAGGTGTCGTGGTTACCGGAACAACATAAGGGGGGTGTATCCGTGCTAGTTGATCTATTCCGAGAAACATTCGTGTTCGGAATAAATTCATCCGGGCACTCTAACAGTACCGGACAATTTATCGGACAGTCGGTCCGGAGGGGGAATGTTCGATGTTCGTTGTGTTAGAGGGGTGTGGTAGACATACGGATAGCATATCCGTATTCGTTATATTTTTCTGATCAACTTTCATGTATAAAGTTTTTGAATCCGAGTTACGGTTTAAAGTTATTGAATTTCAAAGTTTAAATCAATTTAAATGATTTTCTAGATTTCTTTTATTATTTATTAAACATTATCCAAAACATTATCCCAACATTTAATTAAACCAAAAAATGCCTCTGGACCCACCTGTCAGCCACTGGAATTTCTTATTAAATCTTTTAAATAATAAACTGACAAAGGGGGCCCACTGGTCAGCCTCACATGTTAGTAAAACAGTTTAATTAAATCTAATTAACAGTGGGGTCCCACATGTCATTCACAGATTATTAATAATTCAATTTAACTAATCTAATAATCTAGTGGGACCCAGTAGTAAGTGACACAATGACTTAATTTCCTGATTAAATCTAATTGGAGGGTTATTTAGTGGCTGGGCCCACATGTCATTGGGCCAATTCCTAACAGCATTTTATTTGGTTTAATAAGGGCTAGGACCCCACCTGTCAGCCACAGAGGGGGGGGGTTATTCTCTGTTTTAATATTAACAGGGGATTAGGACTTAATCCCCCGAGTGGGACCCAGAAGTCAGTGGCACAAGCCACGGCCTGGGCACGCCGGCGACGGCCGTGCCACGGCGGCGAGGCTGCCGGACAGCACAGGCGGCCAAAGGAGGCGGCGTTGGGCGGAATCGAACGAGGGGGAGGCCGCGCGGTGATCTGCGGTGGTGGCGGGTGGCAAGGACGACCGGCGTGGGCTCTATCTCAATAATGGCGGAGGTGGCGTTCGGCTCTAATGGCGTATCTCAAACCGCGACGAAGTCGTTCGAACTAGCGCGCCAAATCGACCACACGGGCTACCAGGAGCATGATGGGGCCAAGGGCGTGCGCTAGAACGGCTTGGGAGCACGACAACGTCAACAATGGCGACGGCCGGAGCAAAGCGAAAGGGGGGTTCCGTCAAGAGAGCATTCGGGCGGCCGTGGCTGGTTGGCGACGGCTTTGGCGCTCACCGGGATCACGTAGGGGGTGGCAATCGGCTCGGGGAAGGCTTGGAGCTGCCGGAGTTTCTCAGGGATCTCGCGGCCCCGAGGTTGAAGAAGACGACGATGGCGTCCCCCGTGATGCGCCTCGGTCCGATTCCGCGCGCAGGGTGAAGTAGTCGACGTCGTTGAACGGCTTGGACAAGGCGACCGGGCCCGAGGAGGTCTCTGGCCACGGGAGTACACGGAGGCGGCGACGAGTGCTACGGGTGAGTTTTTCCCCGGCGAGTGTGAGGCGAGGAGGGAGGGGGAATGAACCTGGGGGTGTCCACGGGGTAGGGGGGGTTCAGCCTTATCCCCAGTGTCGACGGGAGGGGCAGGTGAGGGCGGGGCCGGCCTGGCAGCGGCGTGGCCGTGCTCTGCCGCTGTACTGGGCAGGTGAGAGTGGGTGGGGGGAGGGGAAGAAGACAACCGGGGGTGGGCCGGGGTGGGCCTCGCCTGGGGCGAGGCTTAGGGGTTTTTCCTATTTTCTTATTTCCATTCTGTTCTACCCTTTTGGTAATTATTTTCCAAGCTTAGGCAATTTTGTAAAATGTGTTAGGTGTCCCAATATTAGTATAACATTATATAGCAGTGCCACAAAAGTTTTTGCAGCAAAAGAAATTCATTAGATATTTATTTTAAATATTAAATGCCCAAAGTAAGGGTTTTAACCTACTGTTTGAATTGTTTGGAATTTTCTGTAACTCCAAAAATTACCAAAGTTGGTCCAACATGATTATAATGATTTTAGGCAATTTACAAAAATAGTTTCATGATTTTTGGAACAACTTTATTTGAGCACATTTGTTTTTAATTTACATTCAAAGTAGTTTCAACTAGGGTATAGTTTCATGATGAGGTAGATGCATTGGGATTAGGGTTTTGATTACCAACCAGCATGGTTTGAAAAGAGCAGAAGCAAAGTTTGATTAGGGACAGGGGACAACAGTGATTAACAAACAGTGATGATGATTACTGTTACAGCAACTGAGGGTGTTACACATGAATACACAATCAAGCATAACGCTCCCTCTTGGAGTTACTATCTACTACTTGGCCAAAGCAATAAAAAGCAACGGAGAAAATGCAAGAATTACTCAAGAACAAATATATAAAAGGAGAACGAAATATATAACTTATCATGATATGAACATAATCTCATGATCCATCGGATCCCAGCAAACACAACATAGAAACAATAGAAAGATTACATAGATGCCTAGATCATGTAGTTCAGCTCACAAGGGCTAAGAATTGAAGCACAAGATTGGGGAGAAGACATCACATAGCTACTGGTCATGGACCCATGGTCCAAGGAGGACTAATCATGGCACATCCGAGAAGCGCACATGGTGGTGGAGAAGCTCCCGGAGATCAATCCTCCCTCCGGCAGGGTGCCGGGATGAGGTCTTTTGGTGATCCAGATCTCGGGATCGCAGCGGCAGCGGAACAATGGCGAATTTCGCGATGCGGGCTCTTTTATCAGGTTTCTATACCGAGGAGTAAATATAGGCCGAAGGGTGGCCAGAGGGGAGGCCCCACCCCTCCAGGCGGCCTCCCGACGCGGCCAGGAGTGGGTCCGCTCCCCTTGGACGCCTTGGAGGGGGTGGCCCCCCTTTGGCTCTCCTCCAGGCCTTCAGAGTCTTCTAGACTGCTGATTTTTTGTATATATTTTTCTTGGAATTTCTGGGCACTTTAAATATGGGTATAAACCTGCAATTCACATACATCAGAAGACAGAAACTGGCACTGGGTGCACTGAGTTAGTAGGTTAGTCCAAATATGTGTAAAAATGTATGAAAGTGTAGCAAAGCACATAGCAATGTCACCCAAATGAGCATGGAACAAGTAGAAATTATAGATACGTTTGGGACGTATCAAGCCCCAAAACGTCTTCATACTTGGGAGGATGTCAAAGAAGTTATAGAGGAAAGTAAGTCGAACCAAGAAGATATCACTACCGCTTTGATTAATAGTAGTGAACTTGACTTTGGTAATTGTACTCTTCCCGATGTTATCAATTTTTTTGCAAAGAATGTCCAATGACCCCCACACCAGTTCACTTAACATTGCCTTCACCGAGCATATCACTAATGATCTTATCAAAACTAGGGAGGAGAAACTTAAACTAGAGGTTTCTATTCCTATAAAACTAGAAGATGGTTGGGATCCTATGGTCATAATTAAATTGAATAATTTTTTTTGCTTTGCTTTATGTGATGTTGGAGCTAGTGCCTCCGTTTTACCCAAAAGAATGTATGATATGCTTGAATTGAAACCTTTTGATCCTTGCTGTTTTGGTGTTCGTCTTGTTGATTCTTCCATAAAAAAACCTTTACGAATGATTGATGATGTGCTTATTGTTGTCAATGATAATTATGTTCCCGTTGATTTTCTTGGGACTACCTTTTTATCGCACCGTTGGTGCTATCATTGACATGAAAGAAGGGACTATAAGATTCCAATTTCCCCTCAAGAAGGGGATGGAACATTTCCCTAGAAAGAATATTAATTTACCTTTAGAGTCTGTTATACAAGAAAGCTATGCTTTTGATATTCATAAAACTTGATCTTGTTGCTTCATGCCTAGCTCAAAGTCATAAAAGAAAGCGCTTATTGGGAGGCAACCCAAAATGTTTTTAGTTCCAGTTTTTAGTGGTCTTGATGCTTGTTACTACTGTAGCAACATCATTGTATCTTTATTTCAACCTTTGTGCCATGTTTTAGACTCCAGTGGTAAGAAAAATCAAAATTTGTGACATGTTGTCCAGAAAATAGAATCTGTTTGCTTCGTTGCAAAAATTCTTAAAATTACCACATCATCGTTTTGATCTGAATTGTTTTGACAGTGTGGTCTATACAATTGACTATCTAGCCCATGTTCTGTTTTTTTTTATTTGAGTTGCAGGAGTGCCCCGAAAAAATTATTTACTACATGTTGGTCTGTTTTTTCCAGATTCTGCCCTGTTTAGCGTTTTCCCAGTTTTTCAAATCTTGTGCATGCTTTTTCTTTGCAAAAACTTTTTGGCAATCTTGGGAAACAGTAGACCTTGTTGAAAATCTTTATTTCCAGTAGAGGCAAAATATTTTATTATGGGTACTAACCTCTCTTATCAGCTTATGATGAGTTTCGTATGAAGGGAGTTTTCAAGTGTGCGAAGGAAGATGATGAAAGAAGATCCGGGAGTGTCAAAGTTTCAAGCTTGGGGATGCCCCCATGCACCCCAAGAAATATTCAAGAAGACTCAAGCGTCTGATGCCCCCGTGAGTCCCCTTCTCCATCAACAATCATCAGTTCGTCCTTCTCCACACTATATTTTTATCAATTCAGATGCTATGCGCTCTGCTTGGAGCGTCTTGCATTTACTTTTCAGTTCACTTTGCTTAGTTTTAGTTTTGTTTGTTGTTCATAACAAGTTGGACCCTAGAATACCTTGTTTGGGAGAGAAACACGCTCCACTTTCACCTAGAATGCTCATAGTTTTCATGCTTATGTTTGTTGAGTGTTCTTTACTTTTTCTAGTTGCTGTCAAGTTTAGCTCTTGCTTTCATGTTTATCTTTAAGAGCTTTTATTTAGGTTGTTACTTCTGGAACTCTCTTGAGTTTCATGCTTATCTTGTTTAGAGAGTCGGCCTGTTGCATTGAGTGTGTGTCTTACTTTGAGTAGGTAATTGAGATTGCTATTACAAGTTTAGTAGTAACTTGCAATAGTTTTGAGTAATGTTTGAACTTCTGTGTGACGAGAGCTCAAGCCTATTAGTGATAGGTGTTGTATTTTGGTTCATTGTGCTTATTTTTTAAAACTACAAAACTTAGTTGAGAACTCTAGCTACTAGATGGATCACTAACCTCTGGAGGGGTTGTAGTATATAGCATACCCTCACATTATCATGGGCCGATAATGTGCAAGGATAACCAAGCCCCCATACACTCCTCCTAGGGGTACTTGTGTCTTTCTGAATCTCCTGACTAGATAGAGAGTTACCGATAATAACTGGATGAGTTCCTTTGACTAATGCGAGTATTTGATTGTTGGCACTTCCACCATCCATATTTTGCTAGCCTCTTCGGTACCATGCATTGCCTTTCTCATCTTGAGAGTGAGTGCAAAATTTGTCGGTGCATCCAAAACCTTGGCATGATACGCTCTTTCATCATAAGCCTCATTATATCCTTCCTCAAAACAACCACCATACCTACCTATCAAGGCATTTCCATAGCCTTTCTGAGATACATTGCCATGCAACATCCATCTTCTCATGACTTGATCTTTCATTGGCATACATGTTTTTGCTCGATCGTAGAGCCACATGCAAGTTGGGCCTTGCCCTTATAATTGCTACATGACGCGCTAGTATCATTGCATATCCTGCTACACTGATAGAGGCATACATTTGCATACATCATGATAGTTTTTAGTTTTCTTTATGTTGAGTACTTCTTATAAAGTGTGTGATCTTCTACATCCTTGTAAAATATAGAGTGTTGCCCTTAAAGTGAGGAAAATATCCCAAAGAGGACACAAATGAAAGATCCCAAAAGAGGATACATGAAAAGATCCAAAAGAGAACAAATGAGAGATAAATAGAAAGAGCCAAAGAGGCCATAAAAATAAAAAAAAATAAAAAAATAAAAAGAGAGAGGGAGAGAAGGGGGCAACACTACTATTTCTTTTGAAAGATCCACACTCGTACTCCAAAGTAGTATTTGTACTTCATAAGGAGTTTCATATCATTCATGCATAACTATGTGGGGATCCTTACACTATAGAACTTGGCTTGTATATTCCATTGATGAGTGACGAGGGGGTGTCTCCACGACTCATGTGGATGAGGGTACCTGGTGCGTGTCAAGGCAGAAGGCACACTGGAAGCTTCGAGCAGCCCACGACTGGCCCACTCGAAGCACCAACGTAGGAGTCCTTGGCGTTATGGAAACCGCGACTTGGCGTCCAAGACTAAAGCTAGATTAGGCAACTGCTTCTGTAAACCTAGACGGACTCCTTGCGACCCAGCCTAGTATATAAAGGCTAGGAGACGGGACGTCTAGGACATCCAATCTCATAGCAACACCTCCGGTCCCAAGCGATCTCTCCTCGGCCGCCACTGTAATCGCCTCCATCATAATACAAAAGAGCAGGAAGTAAGGGTTTCATCGATCGAGAGCCCTGAACCTGGGTAAATCCCTGTCTCCTATTAGCCGATGAGTATCGCCAACCTGCATCTCCTCTCTACGATCTAAACCCAGGGTACCTTACCATGGGATTTGCCGAGGCCAATCCTCGTCAATTGGCGCCGACCGTGGGGAAAACGTGGGTTGGAATCATGATCTCGACGGCTCCGTCATCAGCAACCGGCAACCCGACAGCTTGAGCAAGATCCAACCCACTCGAAGAGCTCAAATTCATTGCGAGCCTCTCTGTCGCGCCACAAGCATGCTCGATCAGCGACTGGGCCAAGATCAGTTTTTGGTGACTATCAAAGCCGCACCCAAAGACGAAGAACCCGTCGACGTTGAAGACAAGCCCAAGTCGTAGTCGCAGAATCGGCAATGGCGTAAGATCAGATGCATGAATTTCACATCGAAATTTTGCTCGAACAACCACCAACCGCTACGATACCCCTTGTCACCAACCGAGCACCCGCGGTGACTCGCGGCAAGGAATCGTCCACCCGCCCCGGCGAATACTACGACCCCGACCAAAGGCCTGACGAGTTCTCCAAGATGATCCGAAACTACTCGATCAACGACGGAATTGAGCTCGATCCAAGGTTTCACTCTCGCTCTGAATACCACTCGCGAACATATCGCGCCGCAAGGAGAAGAAGACATGACGGCTCGAACAACCTCACACCCAGAGAGCATCTGGACAGACCATGCACAATTCACTGCTTCAAAGACAACGCAAGACAGCTCAGGGTAGGCCACTCTCAGAAGCTGCCGCCTGTTCATCGAACTCTCTGACAGGCTAAAAGAAGAGAAGTAGCGCAAAGCCAAAAGAGCCCGAGAAACGGTGCATCCACCAACGCCTAACACATAAGAACAATATCCACCGTCTCACAGACGAGTATGCATGATCCAAGAAGGGCGACCCTCAAAGACGAAGCAGGAGGCAAACACTCTACAAGCCCGAACAGCCGAAGACTTGTTGGAAAAAGAACTGTATTAATTATGCGATTCGGAAGTCAGCATCACCTTTCCGCAAGACGATCACCCGCCCGCATTACAATTTCAGGGCATGCGCCTCTGGTTCTCGAAGCACAGATCGGCGGATACGATATGACTCGAGCATTCATGGACGGGGGAGTAGCCTGAACATCATCTTCGTCGATACCCTACGCAAGATGCTAATCTCACGATTAGTCTGGAAGAACTCAGGCGTCACACTCTATGGCATAATACCTGTTGTTGGAATCTTACATCTTATATTCTTAAGAAGTTGCTCCCTACTACTATCAATTCTCTCAACGTGCACACACTCCACCTCATCATACATGCCACATCACCCTCCACTAGCATATTTCTCTCAACATGCAAGCATGCCATCTCATCATTTAACATGCATGAGAAAGGCCCACCTTAATATGCCAGTATGCATAATAAAAACCCACATGCAACATGCATGTATGAGAATTTTTTTTTATGATATTTATATTAAATCCATATATTATTTCAAAAGTTATTATTTTAAATATACATGCTTCATTTAACCAAACATTTTTACTGAAATATTTTGCAAATTTTTTTTTGCAACAATCATGCGAGGCATCATGTAGTTTTTTTTACCGTATACAGCCGGAGTGAGGAAGAGGAACAGCGGGGGCACCACACGAGAGCTGGTGCCTAGAAACGTTCAGCCGCGCCCCCTTCTTTCCCCCGTCTCCCACCCAACCTACCACCTCTCACCGATGTCGACGACGAGCTCCCCTCCTTTCCCACCACTCCCCTCCTTCGCCTGCAGCTCCTCCGCCCTCCCACCAGTCTGCCCTTCTCGCCTCCGCTTCAAGCCACCACCAGCAGCAGCAGTCGCGGTTTCTACTTGTGCCTTGGGCCGTGGTTGCCGTTCTTGGCTCAGCCTCCGCTGCCGAAGCGCTGCCGGACCCTTGCCGCCCTCCTCGGAGCCACCGCCTCCGTCTCCTCAAGGTAGCGCCACTGCCTCGTCCCTCTCCGTTTGCTTACCATAGTTTTTATACTACTCTCCAGTCAGCTGTAGTTAGGGATTAATCATACGAGGCTCTAGAGGATTGATTTTTCTGTATATGTTGCCGATTTTACTTATTTCGGGCGTGCTCGATAGCCATCTCTCAGGAACTTAAAATTGGCATTTCGGAGGATTGGAAAAACACCTTCCAGTTTTCAACAAAGATAATACCTGTAGGGAAGGCCAAGCGAGGGCGGAGCCTAACCGCATCTTACCAAAAATAGTTTGTTGCATAAATGTTTTCCATATTCGAGGCGTTATATTTCTTGTGGTGCTAATTTGTGTTCTATCGAATTCATCTTGGCTCAGACGAAAAGTATAGTTTGTGCATGATACCAACTTATGATACCAGCAAAATACCCATGCCTTGCTACTTGCTGAAGGCTTATGATACCAGCAAAATACCCATGCCTTGCTACTTGCTGAAGGCGATAAACACCTTCACCCGTGTTGTGGGAATCTCGGCGCATTAGGTAGCTTCATCTGCAAATGGCTTGATTCCTACATGAAAGTTTCTTCATAAGGAATGTAGCTTGCAAAGCATACCATGAAAAGGATTAAAATGCAGATATAAGTTTTTCTTGATGGAAAATATAAGGTATTATCACTTTACAAGAATAAATTTTTGGTACACTTGAAGTATTATTGCGCCACACAGCGACAAATCTATAACACTATAATAGTTCATTCCCACTAATCTATTTATCTTGACATGCAAGCTATCCACATCATCAAGTAGGTCCACCATGCAAAAACTCTTCCATTAACTCTTCATGCACATGCTTCCGTTAACTTTGCACGTGCATGCAATCTCTCACAACTAAATAATAACTTTGTATGCACTCAACCTCACAATTTATAAGTAAGTTTTTTTTAATAAAAAACAAATTATAAGTTACGTCGAATTTTATTTCCTATGTAACATTTTTTATATATACACATCCATAGTTGCTATGATTATTTTAGGTTTAGCCAAGGGTGGACACGTCTTCACTTTCTTTACTCAACTATGTTTTTGACTCATATCATCTCACCGATATATTGTCAAGTATCTAAATTAACAAAACAAAAATCAAACTCATTTTTAGATTTTTCATCAAAATTTCTTAGATTTTTTTACGTTAAACAATATTTCTTTCAAAAAATAATTTATAATCAAATTATACTATGTTTCATAAATTTTCACATGTTTTAAAACATTAAATTATTTCTCAATGGTTCCCGCAGCAACGCGCGGGGTATCATCTAGTATATAGAAATATCAATGATAAAATTGTATATTATCAAAGGAACATTATTTTACTTTGCAGATTTTGACCATAATACATGTCCCAGATTCATAGATTGTTTATTGAAAAAATGTTCATCTAAGTACATATATATTGGATATAATACAATCATCTTAATCTTCGGTACAAAAACATCTATATCCCTAACATCGGCACCCTTGAACTCCTCAATCTGTTACATCTCCACTACAGAGTACCATATTGTGAAAAACTTTATGATGGTTTCCTGAAATGCATTGATTAGCCACTTCGTTTGTTAGGATGTTACATGGTTCAATAAACCCACCGACATCACTGTCCTATCAACTAAGATAGTTATACTTCCAGCACTTAATATGTTCCTAGTTGTAAACCCGAATTAACCTGTATGGAAAACAAAATAAAATAAGGTGCTAATTAAGAAAATGTCTGGGAAATTTGGTGCCAAATCATAAACAGTGTCAATCTGACAACCAAAACGCAAGATGGCAATATAAAGGAGCACCAGATGGTGAGCAGAAAACATAACCACATAAAACATGGCAAAATATAACCATGACAATATCAATTTTCCACATGACATGGTTTCCAGTAGTTTGCAAACTGTTAGATAGATAACTCTGCAATTCTGTAGCTGCGAACA
This sequence comes from Bromus sterilis, assembly GCA_950022295.1. Taxonomy (NCBI): domain Eukaryota; kingdom Viridiplantae; phylum Streptophyta; class Magnoliopsida; order Poales; family Poaceae; genus Bromus; species Bromus sterilis. Next base: position 334,090,048 of record OX465596.1, on the reverse strand, counting down.
ACTAACTACAAGGCGTGAAATTAACTAATAAAATGAAGCAATGATTGAAATGGAAAGCAAGTGCAGAATTTCACCAAGGAAATCAACTAATGACTGGAAGAATCATATCTAAGTCGACTTTCATGTCGTGGTGCTCGGTGGTCAGGTCTTCGACCTTCATGTCATCGTCTTGAGAGCGACGACCGGAGGCTATCGAGTAAGATGGAAAACTTGTTGTGCGGGAGGTTGAAGATGCAGTGTATGGAGGCAGACGGAGGTTGAAGATGCAGTCGGTGGTGCTATCCGTGGATGTGTCAACTCGCAACCACTGACTTGACCTCATTGCATACAAGGTCTCTTTGTTGTTAGACCCCACCCACGTCGCCTCCGTGGGCCGAATTCGCTTGGGGAGTGTCACGAGCGAGCGCGAGGCCGGTCGTCACCGCCGCCTGGTCATCCACACTGCTATAGAGCATGCATGGATCATCGCCGGGGTCGCTCGCCATGGCAGAGCCACATGTAGTTGCATAACTTTGGTGTAGCAGGCTTCATTTAGGAACCATACTCGAGGGGGGGCGGCGTGGGCGCTCACAAGCCGACGTCCCTTGGCGGCGGGGCCGGAGAGGGAGAAGTCAGAGAGGTCATCGACCACTTGCTCCAGCTCCTTCCTCTTCCCCATGAACTCTTCCATCATTATTCCGATCTCATTGGAAATCCTCCTTGAATCCCTAGGATTCCTTGTGGGAGTCCATCGAGTCGATTCCTAGCCACTCGGATTGGGCCCCGGCTGCGTGGCGGCCGCAGATCAGATTTGGGGGCAGGAGGGGTAGGGGGAGGAGTCGAGCGGCAGCGGTGTAACCTCTATACGAAGGAACCCTATGTGAGAGGGAGAGAGGAGAGGAGCGACTGGTGCGGCGCAGGCTGATGGCTTTGGAATTGAAAACCCGGTAGAAGGAGGGCCCACATTTTTTTTTGATGAGGCGATAGATCGATCGAGGGGGGTTAGTTGTTCACGCGAACTCCCCCTTTAGCCTTTAGGAGTAGAGATATTCCACCGATAGAGAAATATACATAGAAGTTAAGATAATTTTTTTGTTAAAACAAGGACGCATATCAAGAAGAAACAAATCAATTTGTCTCCCTTTTATGGGAAACAAATCAATGCGTCTTTGTTTTTGGAAGGAAAATCAAGGAGCCTCCTTTTTCACTGAAATAAATCAAGGCGTTTTTGTTTTTGGAAGCTAAATCAAGGCACACCTTCTTAATATAAGCGCGAGTGTATCTCAATCTCTTTTTTTTGTTAAATCAAGGGCTCATATCAAGGCGAAATACATCAATTTATCTCCCTTTTTTGGAAAACAAATCAAGGCGTCTTTGTTTTTGGAAGGCAAATCAAGGCGCCTCCTTTTTTAGCGAAATAAATCAAGACGTTTTTGTTTCTCGAAGCTAAATCAAGGCATCTTCCTTCTCCAAGCGTATGTTTTTTTGTGGGGTTTGTTTTTCTAATGGGACGGAGAAAAATCGAGTGGAAGGATAAAGACTACCAACTCTCCCTTTAGGAGTAGAGACTACCCATTGCGGAAGGTCTTAGGGCATGTCCAACGCCTTTCAAACGTTGGGACAGCACGGTTCGAACACTTCGGGCTATCCGACGCCGTGCATCAAATGTCCACAGACTGGTCCGCATGTTCGAATTCCCGCAAACAGAAAGGAAATGGGTGAGGTTTGTGAGCGTACAATGCCCCTGGCCCACCCGAAAACCATGGTGGACCTGCGCATTTGGAAAAGTCGACACTGTTTTTGCACGAAAACCCGCACTTTCCCCATTGTCTCCAATTGATCGCCGCCACCGCCCACCCCAGTTCCGGCATGTTTCACTATTCACCGCCGTGATGGAGCCAGAGATGGTGCTGATCGAGATGTTTGTAATTCCGCCAGGCCTGGAGCCAGAGGACCCATTGGTGGTGGCCGCCCACAAGGCCAACACGGTGATACACACCACTCGCCTCCGCAAACAGAAGGAGATGGAGAACACTTTGGTGGTGGCTGGTCACCCAGCTCCTCTATGGCCAAAGCTTGTGAATCGACAGTGCTACTCGTGCAATCTTTGTCGTTGCCCTAGTCGGCACATCTGGATCCGCCATACTACTACGCCCCTCGCAGCTTATTTTGCATCCATCGTCACCGTCGGCAATCACATGTCGTACGTATGCCGGCTCCCACGCCCTTCGGTGTCCAGTCTCTGTTTGCCGGAACATCTCAACCGGGCGTAGCGATGGATGAGGAGGCAATGATGAACATGATCCACGGCAACGGTGGCCACGAAGATGGGCAAGTGAAGGACTCCAAGCCGGGGTCGGAGACCCAGCAGACACACACCCAACAGTTATACAGCGACCAGACGACATTTGAGCGCTCAGTGTAGACCTAAAGATGAGGGGAGATCATTTCAACTTGAAGGAGCATGGCATGCCACAAGCATTGATCCAATTCATCATTCATGGCATGCCACAAGCATTGATCCAATTCATCATTCATGGCACGGAGCAAAGGGGGTCAACCTTCTGGACAAGTGCAGGCTTAGTTCCATGAGCGCAAACACTTTGATCCCTATCACAACAAAGCGATCCGTGATCTCAATGCGAATTCGCACACTAATCGATGGTACATCATTCAAAAGGCCACAAGCGACTATTGTGGCTTTTACAAACAATTGCAAATCCAGTGGGCAAGTGGTGTGGCACTCCCCAAAAGACTTATGTTTTTTGTTCCTCTTTGGGTGTTAAGTCATTTGGCCGGATATGCAACTTGTTGATCCCGTATTTTTCTTCCTAGGACGGCTATGAGTGCACATTGTTCTCTAGGATGAAGAAGCACTTCCTCTTGATGCATTGTTGGTTGAAGTTGAATGTGTATCCCAAGTGGCTCAATTTCGTTGCCAATTCCGTAAACCACCATGCCCAATGTAGGTGAAGATTGTGATACAACAAAAGAAGGCCTTGCTTCGACCAAAAGGATGGCTAGGAAACGGGGGAGGAAGTGGGAAAAGGAGAAGGGGCGATGGCCAAGATGACAGATAGGTTCGAGGACATCATGCCGAAGAAGGAGGGCGCGTGCGTCAAGTGCAATGACATGAAGGAAGAGAAGAAGGCCGAGAGATTTGAGAAGTTCATCGTGGTGCAACAGAAGAAGATTAAGATCCAAGATAAGAAGGTTGAGCTCACGGCCGCTTCAGAGGACACCAAGATGTTGACCATGAAGATATCGAACTTGGATCCCGATTCAATAAACTGAAAAAGGCTTTCGCCCCGCTTTATGGATAAAGCACCGGCCAACCGGTAAAATGTTACAACACATGCCACCACCGCACACTCCACACACATCCAAGGCAAGATACATAGGTGTCGTGCACCGCCACACCACCTCCAAGACTACCAAGCAAAGTACAGATGATCTAGGGATAACCGCTTGGAGCCGACGGAGACCACTACAAGAGCGGTCCACTGAGGAGAGGAGAGGCGGACAACAGTGAAGCAAGGCCTCCACGACGGTGCCTCCAAGAAGGCATGATCACGACTAGCTGCCACCGTCTGACCCGAAGATCAATTTTTCACCCGGAGCGACGAAAGGAGAGGGAGCACCGCAACGGAGCCTACAGGTAGGAAAGAGAAGTCCGCGGCGGCCGCCGCCGTTGGCCAGTAGAAAGACTGGACAACTGATGTACTCACGCTCTTCCCCTCACGCGCACCACCACTTCACCAATCCCCTCGAGTCGCGCAGTCCGCCCACGACCATCTCGTCTCCCATCGCCAGGGCCGCCGCCCTGCATCCATCCCACCCTGAGGCCAACCAAAGGAGGTGGCTTTTGCAGGAACAATCGACCATGACCCATCGGAACCAGCGACTGCCCAACTCCGAGCATCGTCGGATCTGCAGCGAGGGGCACCTGACCGGGGAAAGGGGGAGACGAGGAGCGTCTTGCGACCAACACTGGCACCCCCTTGTTCCAGTGACGGGTGTCTCACCCTCCTCCACCCAGCCTCCACACCATCCACCCCGCCATAGCTGTTGGACCAGACTAGCGCGGAGCCACCGGCGGCTAGCCGTCCGCTGGAGAGGGCCGCCTCGATCGGCCGCCGCCACCGCCAAGGGAGGTCCCCAAAAGGTCACCCGCGCCGCTCACTGTTCGCTGCTGTCTCCGGCGGGGAGCAGGCCAACATGCCCCTCCATCCGCAGCCAATGCGCCGCCACCCCACCAGCTCAACGCCGAGGCAGGGGGACCGCCGATAGGCCAGGTTGCCGCGACCCGCACCGCTACCAGATCTGAGCGCCGCCGCAGGGGAAAGCGCCGCTCTGGACCGCCCCGCGTGCACCACCCCGCCGCCGAACACGCCACCAAGCTCGTCGCCACCACAGCAACGGCACGCCGGCGCGCAGCGATGCCCGTTGTCCAGCGCCACTCACAGCTAGACCGCCTAGGCCTGCTCCAAGGTCGTCGCGCGGGAGGACAAGAAGAGCCCTGCCACCGTTGGTGCCGATCGGGCTTTGCTCGGCCGCGCCCCCAGGCGGAGGCGAGGGGGGAGGAAGTGGGGGAGGGGGCTATGGAAGGCGACGGCTAGGGTTCCCCCTCGGTCGCAGAGGGGCGATGCGAGAGGGACGAAAAGGTGGTCACCGTGTTTCCTAATGCAATGAAGATCACCCAAGTCTACCGTGCCTGGACGTTGACGCGCTTGACAACAAATTTGGGGGAGTCGGCCACACAGTGATGAATTTGGCACGTATAGCCGGATTCGAAGGCAAAAAATGAGTTTTTTGCACGGACAGTTGGGCTAACAACTTGTGGGATACATTCGGCACTTTTTGATTGTGATTGCACTTACATTTACATATGCCAAATTCCTATTGATCACATATGGATGCCAAATTGAGGAGGGTCGATCCGAGGCGTAAATATGGTGCACCGGTTTGGATGGCTGGGCTAACAACTTGTGGGATACATTCGGCACTTTTTGATTGTGATTGCACTTACATTTACATATGCCAAATTCCTATTGATCACATATGGATGCCAAATTGAGGAGGGTCGACCCGAGGCGTAAATATGGTGCACCGGTTTGGATGGCCGGCTCCCCTACCACTTCCCACGGACACGTTCGAACGTGTCCATAGATGTTTGGTGTGTCTGATCTGATGCACGGTGTTGGAGATGCCCTCAGGGCATATATTAAGCACCATAGGTCCTTACATACACATCCTGATAGAAAAATGCAATTACAATCAAAACCATGGGAATGCTGGTCTTTCTCCTCTTGCGTCCATTGGCGGTGCACTGTGAGCATAGCTCGATGCTGCCTCCGGGCCTTCGCCTGGGTGGAGAAAACTTTTAAAATCTAGTAGCTTGTAGAAGCTACGATCGGGAAGTTGTCAATATAGATCAGGAGACGCCAGCGGCCACGATTTGTGAATCAAATCACCACCCTGGAGAAGAAAATGCTGATAAGGGCCTATAGACCGGGTGGCGCCACCACATCGCCATCCTAAACCAAACACAAAGATTGTACAGAAAATCTTACACAAATAGCCCATGTTGCTGCACACCAGATCTGGAACAGAGATCAAGCTTGTCGTCGTCCTGGAGCATGCATCGATTCCATTATTGAAGATTGCTGCACAGGATCCCCACACCCTCCTCGCTCCGCTCTCTCACAAAAACTATGGGACCATAGTTTGTTTAATTAAGATTACATATATAACCTAGGAATTCCTCTCCGGTAACATCAATTATCATGGAGTGTATACCAATGTCAACCCATGCAATTTGGATCCAAAACTTTGGTTTTCACCCTAGAGAAGTTTGAGCTCTCAAAACAATTCCTTCAGCAAGGCAATTGCCAGGTACCACCAGTGAAGACAGACCTTAGGTTTTCATCCTGAAAGTCATGACTCGGTACGCGAGGAGCACCACCAAAAATGAAATCCTCTAGTGCTGCCACCCCTACTTGTCAGTGTTGTTTCTGAGAGTTATCAACCACCTGGCTGACTCCATCGCCTTCAAGTCCCCGTCCATCTAATAGATCTTTCGATCTCAGCCACCATGACCTTCTTCGCCGCTGTCTACACCATGGAAATCGAGAAACCGACATGTCCCATGGTGTCAACAATCAACAGAGCATCGTGTCGCGCCCTCATGGAACCTCGTAGGCTGATATGAACGCGCACGATCAGATTCTATCCGATCCAGATATCCTAGGCAAGATCTTCGACAGGAATTCTGGAACACGTCGATGACCAGATCGAGGAGGACCGATCATGCATGACGTTGCTGTGATGCGAGAAGAGCACGAGGACCGCCACCAAAGGCAACACAGTAGCAGGCCCCCACGCCGCCTCGATCCAGCCCGCCGTTGCCGGGCATATTCACATATTGTCTGTCTTCCTTAGTCTTGGTACTGGACTCCGTGGTGTTTTGAGAACACCCAGTGTGAGTGTATCTTTCATCAACAAGATCCCCATGTTTTCTTCGAAGCATGGCAGCAACAGACTATTCCTTAGTGTTGGTGCATCGTTTGAGAAACAACATCCAGTAAAAAAATAATTACCTTATCTGGTTACTGAAGTTCATCAACATTTATTGCATCTGGGGCTCTGAACTGGAACAGTCAATCTAGATTGTCAAGGTCAACAGTAAGAAGTTAATATTGTCTGAGCCTTGAACCAGTAGAGCAATGGAAGGATTTCTGTACATGTTTTATGATGTGAGGATCCATCAGTTTTCTACATTTTAGCATGTGGTTTTCTTGTGTATTGCAGTTTTTCCCTCAAGATTGTGGGTCCTACATAATGGTTGCATGCACTTGAGATGACTGCATGTGATTGGATCTTGTTTTTCTTTTGGGCAGATTGGCAAGAGAGGTTGTCAAGGTTACAGGATACCTTAAGGATATTCTTTGCAGTTCTGTTCTGGATGTCATTGTTTTTCTGGGGCAGTGCTTGGGGTGGAAGTAATAACTCAGGGGGCAAGAAGGGCCAACGATTTCGAAACAAATCCAAGTGAAGATGCCCTAGGATTCATGTGTGTTGAAATGTAACATTGTATGTACCGATGTAAAGCCTCTCTTTGATACTATATGATATCCCCACGCTAGGTGGGCGAAAATTAGAGATATCTATTATGGCTCAGACTGCCCAAGTTTACTGAGTGCAGATTATATGATATTTCTCAGAAGCATATAATATACAGATATGATAAGTTCATAACTCACAAAGGAAGGTAAAATAGATGACTTGAGCATATATATTTGTCCTTCTTCCAAAAAAGAAAGGAAATTCCAAGCATCCTGATGACAATAACTAAACGCAAACATAGAGCATATTTAACTGTAAACTCCACAAAATAGAAAAGTTTGAAATGCATGAAACTGTGCATGGTGTCATGGTATCGTAAAAAAGTCAGCCAATCTGAGAAAGTCTGTAATGTCTTTTTTTTTGCGATAAAGAACGTCTGTAATGTCAGTTGTGTTGAAACATGTCCATCTCAAAGGAAGAATCGGGGACAGGTCGGCGTGGTTGAGGGTGAAGTGAAAGTCACTTTTTCGGTTGGCCTTGAACTTGTTCCACTAATAACATAGACCATCACAAGTTTCATGTTAAAATTTTACATTTTAACGGTTCATTAATGTATTTAATATATTAAATGTATTTTTGTATTTAATATATTAAGTGCATTTTATGCATTTAATGGGCATTATTCAAATTTGAACTGTAAGCACATTTTTTTAGAGAATAGACATCAGCCGAGCCCGAGATAAGGCTCGAGCCTAGCCCGACTTTGAATTAACAAAGCCATCAACCGTCCAGGATTAGAAGCAACACGTCCGCAGGCAACGAGAAACGAAAACAAGCGGTAACATACAACGACGATGGACTGCACCAAACTAAGCCTCAACGCTACAACAACTGAAGCCACAGACGCCGAGGTCCTCCTCCGAGAATGTTTCACCTAGAACAAGATCACGTTGGCTCCAAGGAGAGGAGGACCGACACCAACGAGGCATGCCATCGCCAAGCAGCTACGGGCCTCGGCACGCCACATCCAACAACCCATCTTCAAAGGAGGCCAATACCTCCTCGCATGGATCGAAGGCGCCGCACCGTCGCAAGATGGAATGTAAGTCGTCGGAGGATAGCCACATAGAGAGGGTCTGCGCATCCCCAAAAGGTCACCGGAGGCTCTCCCCGAGCAGAAACCATCGCTGCACACATCCAACGAGGGAGGGGAAGCTCCACACAGGGGCGAGGAGGGTCTCACCGCCGTCGTCAGCCACCATCCACATAGCGCCCACCGACCACCATGCTCCCAAAGCGGCGCCTTAAAGAAGGGAACGACGCCGAGAGCATCGCCGCCGCCTAACAAGGAAGGGGAAGTGGGGGAATCGACCGTACCAACGCCTCCAAGGAGGGGAACGACGCCCACGGGCGTCGGCGTGGCCAGCCATGGCTGGCTAGGGATTTCTCCCGGTCAGGTCCCCGCCACCAGCAGCCACCCTGACCAGAGCCAGCGACCGAGGAAGCACAATCCGGTCAGACCCGCACGCACGCAATAAGGGAGGGATCAGGATGCCGGATCTCGTGGTGTCGACCGCCGCAACAGGCACCAACCTCCACCCATGCCCGCCGAGGTCCTGTCGCCCGCACGGCCAGGGCCCCAGCACCACCGCCCGCGCCACCGGTCGCCGCAAGATGATGCCGCTTCTCCAGGGGAGCCGCCGCTCCAGATCCATGCCTCCCCGCGCGAGGGCAGGGCAGGCGAAGGCCCTGTCGCCACCCTCCTTGGCAGCGCCCGAGGTCCCCGGCGGCGAGGAGGGCTGGGGGAGGAGGGGAGGGAGCCCGACGATGCTAGGGTTTGCGCCCCCTGAGTCGCCCAAGCGGGGTGGCATGGGGAGGGGGGGGCTTGACAGAAAAGATTTGTCTATTCATGAACTGTAAGCACATTGAGTAGTGCAGTAATTGGGTTGAAAATTATATTTGTGATCTTAGATGTAGAGTGAAGTGCATCACAGGTCCTCAAACTATTTCAGGGGTGTCACATAGGTCCTCGAACTATGAAAAGTGTCATTCATATCCTCGAAGGTCCTTCTAAGTGCAATAAGTGTGTGCATACGTGACACTATGAAATAGTTCAAGAACCTATATGACTCTTCTAAAATAGTTTGAGGACTTGGATGACACACATATTGCACTTTGAGGACCTAGATGACGAGTTTCATAGTTCGAGGACCTACATGACACCTTTGAAATAGTTCAAGGATCTATGATGCATTTCACTCTTAGATGTATGTGTAAACCTTATACACGGAATGAAAGGAACTGAAAATATCTCGATGCCAGCACTCAGCCGCAAACATGAAGATTAATGGTTTTTAAATCCATATATGAAAATTTGATCTGAAAGATTGAAATACATGAAACTTGATATGGTGTTATGAAATAACAACAATAGGTTGTGGTAAATGTTGAGTTTGTGTCGAATATATTGTACTAGTTGGGTTACATTGGACTTGGAGTTGTAGTGTGGGTAGGATACGTGTAGTGTTGGAGTCGGACACATTGTATCCTTGGGCTCTCATATAATGAGGGGCACCCCACGGTTGTAACCTATGCCAACATAATAGCACAGTCACGCAGGGGGAGCCGGCGGCGTGTGCCGGCACCCGGGTGGCCGGAGTGTGATATTGTAGCGGTGTCATGGGGAGGAGCGCCCATAGTCAAGCCCCGGAGATGTAGCCGATGTTCGGTGAACTTCGTTAGCAAATCTCGGTGTCGTGCCTCGTATGATTGCTTGATCCTCGGATGATCTACTACGCGTTGCGAATTTATTCTAACAAGTGATATCATGAGCAAGGTTCGATCGAAGCGGATCAGATAAGCAATGTTAAAGACCAAGAACATCAACTGGCGAGACGCGCGGTGATCGATAATCGATCGATCGGGTGGAGCGTTGGAAGCGGCTGGTGGCTGGTGAGTTGTGTTTCTAATCGGACTAGACGTGCATGCTGAGGTGCAGTAGCGCGTACGGAGAGCCGAAGAAAACGTGCAGCGAGGTAATATTGGGATTTGCTTGGAAACAAAAGCCGGGACCGAGTCCCTGTAGGGAACGGCCTGGTGGCCGAGCCGGATGTTGGATTCAGCTAGCTCTTTTGGTTGACCGCCTGTCGGATACTGCGAGAACATCACTACTGCTGTCTGAGTCATCACCACGAGCTGCCACATTAGCACTAGATCCACCATCTGGACAGTCCCTTCTCATATGTCCCCACTGCTTACACTTGTGACATTGTACTTTCTTTTTCTTTTTCTTGTTCTTCCCTGCCTCATATCCCTTCCTCCATGCTTCACCTTTGACTAGCAAACCTTCGCCAGGATGTTGTGGTAAAAAGTCCAATCAATTTGAAAAATGTTGTCATTCCAGCTCCGTAGAAACGGGAGTAGTTCAAGGGAAGACTCAAGGTTTCAAGAGGGAACATGTCAGAGTTGAGCACGAACTGACATTTGCTTTATTGGTTGACCTTGATTTTTTTTCTACAAACAACATAGATCATCACAAGCTCCATGTTAGATTTTGACATTTAAAAAAGTTCATTTCATACATTTAAGATATTAAGCGCATTTCTATTAATTTCATGAGCATTATGCGGATTTGAACTGCAAGCAGATGAAGTACTGTAGCAAATTGGGTTAAAAAATCATAATTTTTATCTTAGGTGTAATTGTAGGCCTCATACAAAATAAAACGGTGGGTTGATATACATGAAATTTAGCAGGAGGATATCATAATATGGTCTCAATAGGACAGGAAGCCCACCTGGGCCTCTTACCGATTGGTAGCGGTGAGGCGGAAAATAGAAGATTAAGGCGAGAGCTTGTTTTGTTGATACACTTTTCCATCCATGTGAAACAATGCATATGTTGTACTCATTTTCAAATATCCATGGGAAGCTGAAGTTAGTATAAGACCAAATTTTCTTGCATAAAAACTATTTGTTTCCAAGTTTATGTGTTATATCTATGCTCTTTGTTATATCTTATGTTTTCCTTTGTTGAAAGAAAAAACGGAAAATAAGAAAAATGTAATAGTATATTGCATTATATATCATGTAGAGCACAATTTTCATAATATTATTCTTTAAAACAACTTCAGATGATATTTATGGATAACAATATAACATTAGATTATTTCAGAATAAATAAAGATGTGCCCACCCAGGTGCACAGACCAATTTTTCTAGTTCAGTGAGATACAGTTTTTTCCTTTCCTCCTTAAATTATCTTTTCACCTCAGCATGTTTCTGTCTGTACATTTTTTTGCGGGGTTCCGTATGTACACTTTACAACACCAATGTTGCAAGTATTTAATTTTATAAGCCAACCTATATAGTAAATTCGCAACCATTTTAAATGCCAATTAAATTTGCATGGCATGTGCAAAACAAAGAGTTTAGTCCTGCATTGGTAGCAGAGGTTGGTCCTGACTAATTTACCCTTTCTTATAGAGTTCTACCTACATTCTATTCAGCAGATGTTTCTCTTTCAAAGATATTACTAGCATAGTTGTCAATATATTATTCTTGATTGTTCATTATTCCAATATAAATGATATCCAACGATGCAAATAGAAGGTGCAAGTATAATGATAAAGATCTTTCTCATTAATTACCAGAATACATAGTCGACAGATTGTATAATATTACGTGTATGTGCATATATGCAACCACTGATAGCATTCTCATACAAGCATGGTTCTCAAGCCATGTTGGTACATGAACGTGTACATACACATATTCTTAGGAACGAAGAAAAATAAATGCAAAAGGAAAACCCAAAGCAATGTCAGAGTTGACAAAACTGCAATGGCACTTTATATGTGGCCCATCGTCAGTGAGCTGTTTAGGCCTTGCCAGACTCCTCGCAGCCCGGTGGCTTGAAGGCGATGAAGCTGACGCACTGCACTTGACGCATGTTGTCGAAGCCGATGATGCGGACATAGGCGTCAGGGTACTCCTTCTTGACCTCCTCGAGCTCCTTGATCACCTGTGAGGCATCGGTACACCCGAACATAGGCAACTTCCACATTGTCCAGTAACGGCCGTCGTAGTACCCGGGAGATGCGTTGTGCTCACGGAAGACGAAGCCGACCTTGCTGAACTCGAGGCAAGGCACCCACTTGGAGCGGATCAGGTAGTCGATCTGCTTAAGAAGGGACTCCGTGCTGAGCGGTGGCAAGTAAGACAGGGTCTCGAACTTCTTGATACCCTCGATGGGCCACACCTTCAAAACAGATTATAATGCATACATTAACTATACTTCTAATTCTATACACATGGAGTAACTTGCTAAATTGTATACGGATACATTTGATTGTTATTGATCTCCAACTTTACTGATACAACTTCTAGTAAAGTTCTACTTAAGAGTAACGGTAGGACCTAAACACCACTGGAAAGATGTGGTTTACCTGCATGCACCTGATCCTTCCACCGTTGCTGACGCTGCCGAGGCTAGCGCCGCTGGAGCGGCGGCTGACGGGGAGGCCGGCGGTGGACTTGAGCCCCTGGAAAGGAGCGACGGAGGTTGCCGACGAGGCCATCACGGTGGGGGCCATCGCTGTACTATGTAGGTATATAGCTTGCTAGAAGGAGGCACACTGGCTTGAGGATCTGTGCGTTGGGTTAGCAACGGCTTATATAACCCTTGGCCCTCCCTCAACAAGATGTGGAAGGAGTGGCTGCCGTTCCGCTGCGTCGATTTGCTCCCGTGCATCACCAACGTCCTGATAAGGTCGGGATAAACAACCACATGTCTGCAAGCCGCCTTATCCTCTGCACCATAGAATCAACGGCCGTGTGCCCTGCTGCTGGCCCTACTCCTGGATACTTGCACTCCAACCCATTTGCATTTTTCTCTAGGTTAGCTGTACCGTATATACTTGTCTCGAAATAAAAGACTGTACAGTATATGTGCTGAGATAGTGAGATGTTTCAGCATTGTTTGTCCTACAGTCACTACCTAAAGGTTTTTTTTTGAGGAAAACTAGAGGTGATTATGTTGTGAACGGGCCCCCACCTTAGGCACACTATCAGAGTAATACTGGTAGACATGGCTTCCTTTATCCGACAAGGTTAGGGTTCCTTCTATGAAGTGATGTATTTGATATGATAATCTCATTGGAGACAGTTTTTTGAGACCGTTGTGTCGGTGTGACGAGCAAAGCACAACCGACTTTAAAAATCATTGGAAAACACTTTTCGATTAAGAAAAAAAAATACACCAACACAAGACAATGCTACTAGTTAATTAATATCTTGAACATAAAATTATCATTCAATGTGTGAAATCAAAGGAACAAATTGTCACAACAACAACAACGCAATGCACCTACAAAAACAAATAATAATGATGCAAACTTAACAAGGGTGAGACTATTCGTCACCCTGGTTGAGGAATAGTTATTCCTCACCCCTCTCTGTTTTGACATTAATGCACCATAATTTTACATTTCATAAATTTTGTCTTATTTCATACGTAGAAAGAGAACGTAAAAAATATAATCGCCTTAAAATATATTTTATATTACATAAAATTACAAAGGTAAAAATGATGGTGTAAAATATACATAAAATGTAATTTTTTTGATCTTATGATCAATATTTTTGTTTTTTTATATCAAAATTTATGAATTGAATCCATATTAATGTAACTATTTGTATTACAAATGTAATTTTTTTATGAAAGGTTCGTAAAATTACCTCGGGTGAAGAATAAATTATTCTGTACCCTGGGTGATGAATAGCTTCACTAAACTTAACAAATAATAATGATGCAAACTTAACAAATAATAATGATGCAAACTTGTGCTTTGCATATAGTACACTACGTGTTAGAGCACTGTGACTTATTTCAACCTTGTCGTTGCTACCGTGGAAAGTTACAAGAAAAATGCCATGGTATCTACTAAACTGCCAAGCCCCCTCCCCGCGTGCCTTCTTCACCTGAAGAAACCTCCCAACTCATCGTTCTCACCCTCAATCCTGAACACATACCCAACCCATGAGAGAGGACGTGTCGGTGTTAGAGTTGCCTTCGCTGCCCCATATCGGTCTCCTCCAGTGTTGGCTACCATTCCATTGGAAAGTAGAACATCTTGCTTGAGAGGATGCATCAGAACTAATGGATAGCCTAACGGGGAATATCGAATCAAATATGATTATGTCACCAATCAAAGCTATCCATGGAGATCGTCGCCGCCCACATCACAAGCCTCACAACAAACACATGCCTTATCAGAGATGATTGCAGTGAATCCCTCGGTAGGGTGTCCTAGATAGGCGATCAATGACCATGGTAACGGGAGACACATGTTTACCCAGGTTCAGGCTCTCATATGGAGATAAAACCCTATTCCTGCTTCTTCTTGATTATGATGGGGTGTAATACCGAGTACATTAACCAATGGATTGTTTATATGCCTCTAGGAGCCTCATACCCTCACTACGTCAAGGGGTATGATGTTTACACAAGTCCTACGTCGATACGGTCAAGGAAACCTAAACCGACTACAATACTATCATCTTGTTCTCCACGGCAATGGTAGATCTTCCATCTTCGGATCCTGGGATACATCTAATGGCACATAAGGCTTGTCGTCCATAGGGCTCAAGGTCCATCCCAAAGGCCCAGGTTCGTCTCCAAGAGAGACCCATTATCCACGATACCGACTATAGCCCCCGTATTGGTCCTCAAGTTCGATTTTCGGATGCTTGAATCTTCAAATTTTATTCATCGGACTTGAGATCAGTCCACACCATTTCTATCTTCAAAATCTGATATCTTCATGGTCTTTCGGATGGTGGGAAAATCCCATCGTCACCTTCTTCATAAGGTTGATGATGTATCAAATAAGATGACGTGGTTTGATCACCGGTCCCACTGGCCCACATGGGTCGATGTAATATTGATGTGCAAGCGTAAACCTAGACCCCACTGATACTAACTACTCGTTGGTTACCCCAAGTGGAAGGTTAGATATAGTGCAGCAGCAAGATTTCCCTTGGCAAAGATACCAAGGTTTAAGATTGTCTCCCGTAGGACTCCGATAACTTCAAGTAGGTGGTTCGGCAAGTGATGCACCGTATGAAAAGAATCACTTGCTTTGCCTGGACATGCACACACAGAAAATAACTTTTCTCCCAACGAGTACAGAGAGGTTGTCAATCTCTCCGGCCTTGCTATTTACAAAGGATCAACACAACAAATAATAGGTAGTGATAGCTAAAACTAGAAAGTAAAAGCAGGAAGTAAATTGAGTGTGTAACAGTGGTGGAAATATGGACCGGGGTCCCATGATGTTCACTAGTGATGTCTCTCTCCCAAAAGACGATAAAACTGCTATGCGAGGTAAAAAAAATCACAGCTGGGCAATTGACAGGATTACGGGCGCAAACCAATGCTAACTATGCTACACAGAAAGGAAGAAGCTCAAAAGCATGGGCGGTACGCCAAAATAAGTAGACCGAAATCCAACTGCATCTACTACTAATCATCCACCTTGAGATATCTATCCAAAACATCTTGCTGGTATTAAGTTGCGAGCCCCACCCAAAGTGTAAACCCAAAGCAACACACAACTGCATTAATAGAACTTTGCGTAAAGTAAACAATCCTTGCAACCCCGGTTACAAGAACCATTGTTTTCCCCCTTCTGGAAGCAGCACGTCCCCTAGACTCATCTTTCTGTCACTCAAGCTAGTCATCAGGGGACATGAACCCACAATCAAGCATAACGCTCCCTCTTGGAGTCACTAACTACTACTTGGCCAAAGCAATAAACAACAACGGAGAACATGCAAGAATTACTCAAGAACAAAAATATAAAAGATAAGAACCAAATATATTACTCAATCACAGTCTGAACATAGTCTCATAATCCATCAGATCCCAGCAAACTCATCATAGCAACAACAGAGAAAATTACATATGTGCCTTGATCATGTAGGGCAGCTCACAAGGTCTAATCCATGAAGAACAAAGAGGGGAGGAGAAAATCACATAGCTACCGATCATGGACCCATGGTCCAAGGTGGACTACTCACGGATCATCCGGGAAGTGTCCATGGTGGAGGAGAAGCTCCCGGAGGTCAATCCTCCCTCCGGCTGGGTGCCGGGAAGAGGTCTGCTGGCGCTCCCGATCTTGGAAGCGTGGCGGCGGCGGAACAGATGCGAGATCACGAAAAAAGGTTTTGTCCTCGGAGTTTCCCCGTGACGGAGAATAAATAGGCGAAGGGGGGGGGGCAGCCAGAGGGGCCATCAAGGATCCAGGCGCGGCCCCACCCTAGGGCGCGCCGGGAGGGCACTTGGGGCCCTGGTGGGTTCCCTCCGGCCCCTCCTCGGTGATTCCCGAAGCTTCTGAAGCGCTGATTTTTTATTGTATTTTCCCGGAATTTTTGGAGCATTTTTAATATGGGGGAAACCTGAAATAGAAAAACAGCAGAAAACATGAACTAACACTGGGGTGCACTGAGTTAATAGGTTAGTCCAAATATGATCAAAAGTGTATGAAAGTGTATATAAAACATAGCAATATCATACAAAACATGCATGGAGCAAGCAGAAATCTATATCTCTTATAAAGCAAAACTCCACTAAGATGCATTTATGATGTCTATCTAAACATGCAAGCTATCCACATCACTCACTATTGTAGCCAATCATTTGTCCATGTCATCCACTAACAAAACCTCACTAAGATGCATTTATATCTATCTCAACATGCAAACTATCCACATCACAGACTATTGTTATCCAATCATTTGTTCATGTCATCCATTTTCATTTATATGTATTTTATACTCTTTCAATTTGTATTGTAGATTTCTTATAGAGATTTCCGCTGCAACGCGCGGGAAATTTTTCTAGTTATAGATACGTTTGGGACATGCTAACAACCATATAAAAACTTTTTAAGTAAAGAAATCAAGGTATGTAATTCAATTCAAGTCATAACAGGCAGGAGTCTATATTAACATTGAAACAAGCAACATAAGAACATAAAGGTGCAAGAGCTCTCGTTGTCCGTGACTCGAATGTCTCCAAATGGTGTTTGCCTGCAAGAAGTGGGGGATGGGAATACGAGTGAAAAATAATTATTTGTTGAGAACTCAATCTACTAAAGTTTCACACTTGGTCTTCTTTGGAATCTTATCTTGACTCGTCCCCAGACCACTAGCCAGGTACAAGTCAATTTGATCCACTCCCTTTCGATATTTTGAGCACTCATGCAATGGATGAGCGTAAGCACGAAAGTTGACACTTAGGATGGCAGAGAGAGAGAGATATGGTGGAGGAGAAAGACAAAAAAGGTGTGAAAGGCTCACATCAATGAGGACAATCATAGGCGAGAGAAATCCAAATGATAGATGTGATGTGGGGAGTAGGGATTGCCATGCAACGGATGCACATATGACCTAAGAAAAGCTCTCCAATGGAATTAGTGGGGGTGCATCCAACTTGCTCGCTCAAGAAGACCTAGAGATCGTTTGAGGAGGTTCATTATTGTAATATACAAGCCAAGTTCTATAGTGTGAAGGTCCCCACACAACTATATGCATATATATGATCATCTCTATGGAGTACAAGACATAAGAGGGAGTACGAGTGTGGATCTTTCAAAAGGAATATTAGTGTTGCCCCCTTCTCTCTTTTTATTTTATTTTTCTCTTTTTCTATTATTTTTTTTGTATTTTTTTGGTGGCCTCAATGGCTCTTTTTATTTAACGCACATTTGTCCTCTTTGGGATCTTTTCCTCACTTAAGGGCAACACTCTATTTTACAAGAAGTATAGAAGATCTTCACACTTTACAAGGTACTCAACATAAATAAGATGTAGCTATCATGATGTATGCAAATGTATGCCTCTGCCAGTGTAGTAGGAACATGTATGACATGAAGATCAAGTCATGAGAAGGTGGATGTTGCATGACAATATATCTCGGAAAGGCTATGGAAATGCCTTGATAGGTAGGTATGGTGGCTGTTTTGAGGAAAGATATAAGGAGGTTTATGATGACAGAGCGTATTGTGCCAAGGGTTTGGATGCACTAGCGAGGTGGTCGCCAACTCTCGGAGTGAGAAGAGGGCAATGCACGGTACCGAAGAGGCTAGCAAATATGAGGAGGTGGAAGTGTCAACTTTCAATACTTACATTAGTCCGAAAAACTCATGCACTTATTATCGGTAACTCTCAATCTAATAAGGAGGTTCACAAAGAGACAAATACCCCGAGGAGGAGTGTATGGGGGTTTGGTTATCCTTGCGCATCCTCGACTCATGGTATGTGAGTGTACTCTAATATCCGATCCCTCCAAAGATTAGTGATCCATCTAGTAGCTAGAGTTCTCAACTAGTTTTTGTAGTTTTTGAAAATAAACACGGATTACCCAAAATACGACACCTATCACTAATAGGCTAGATATCTTGACACCAAAAGTTCAAACATTACTCACAACAATACCTCAAAACTATTGCAAGTTACTACTACAATTAAATAGCAACCTCAATTACCTACTTAAAGACAAGACACAACTCAGTGCAATAACCAACTCTCTTAACAAGATAAACATGAAAACTAAAGAGAGTTCCAGCAACAACCTAAACTTAAGATCTTGAAAAGGATAAACATGAGAACTAAGAGCTAAACATGACAGCAGCTACGAAAAAATAAAGAACACACAACAAAGAAAGATAAGCATGAAATCCTATGATGTGTTCTAGTTTGAAGTGGAGCGTGTTTCTCTCCCACACAATGTAAGCTGGGTTCTAACTTGTTATGAACAGCAAGCAAAGCTAAAGAAAACTAAAAAGTAAACCTAAGAGCGAGACGCTCCAAGCATAGCACATAACGCATGAAGTGATAAAAATATAGTGAGACGGAGGACGAACTGATGATTGTTGATGGAGAAGGTGATGCACGGGGACATCCCCAAGCTTAGACGCTTGAGTCTCCTTGAATATTTATTGGGGATGGGGGCATCCCCAAGCTTGAGCGTTTGACACTCCCGGATCTTCTTTCATCATCTTCCCTCGCACACTTGAAAACTCCCTTCATACATAACTCATCATAAGCTGATTAGAGAGGTTAGTACCCTTAATAAAATAATTTCCCTCTACTGGAAATAAATATTTTCTTGAAGGGCTACCGTTTCTCAAGATTTCCAAAAAGTTTTTGCAAAGAAAAAGCTAGCGCAAGTCTTGCAAAAGTAAGGAAAGGCAAAACGTGGCAGAATCTGTGAAAAACAGAACATCAGGTAGTAAATAATTTTTTCGGGGTACTTCTGCAACTCAAATAAAAAAACTCAGAAAAGACGCTCGAAAGACAATTGTATGGAGCACGCTGTCAAAACAATTCAGATAAAAAAGATGATCTGGTGATTTTAGGTGAATTTTTCCGTCCAAGGACATAATCTGTTTTCTGGACAACATGTCATAACTTTTGAACTTTTTGCAATCAGAGGCTAAACTTGGCACAAAGCTTGAAAATAAAGATATAATGATGTTTCTACAGTAGAAACAATCATCAAGAGCACTAAAAACAGAAGTAAAAACATCTTGGGTTGCCTCCCAACAAGCGCTTTCTTTTACGCCTTTAAGCTAGGCAAGAAGAAAAAATAAGAATCACAGGTCCCCGAGATCATCGGAGTCATAAAAAACTTCAAATTGATTTTCAACAAGTTAATTCTTCTTTTTCCTAGGGAAGAGGTACTTACCTTTCGCTTTTCCACGTAAGCGTATGTGCCCCTTACCAATATCAACGAAGCCTCTCATAGCTCGGAGGAAGTCCCTTCCAAGCACGATGTTATTTTGGTTTGGCTCCATGACGAAGAAATCCATCGTTGCAACCCTATTAAGGAATGTAACTTGGACTTGTTTTACCTTTCCCTTAATCTCTAAAATATCTACATTAGCATGTTCATGATAAGATGACAAATTATCCATGTTTAGTTTCAAAGAATCATAAACTATTTGTGGCATTGTAGAAACCATGGATCCAATATCACAAAAAGCAAGGAAGTCTTGGTTAGAGATGCTAATCCTAACAAAAGGCTCCCAATCATCATCTATCTCCAACATTTCTTTCTTGTTGGACTTAAAGTTCCTCTACCTTTCTCAAGTCTAGAGCATCCATCCTCTTTTCAATAGTGGCAAGTCTATCTATAACAATATCAAAACTACGATCATAAACAAAATAACTAGATAGACCATGCAAAATATCAAGATCTCTAGCTTCAGCACACTCTAAAAAGTCTCCTTCAACTATAATATGAAGAGAGTGTTTACACCACTTAAAAAGACCATGGTAAAAATTTCCGAGCACAATTTTTATAGGTATCCAAGGCATAATTCTTCTATGCTCTTCAGAAATTCTTTCACATGCCTTCTTCATATTCTCTCCATACCTTTGATAGAAATCTAGAACTTCCGAGTCCCTCAAAGCACCAAGTCCTAACATGCTTAACTAAACAAGAAGGACTACTAAAAGCAAGGTAATTTTTTTGTGGTTTTTGATAAAGGACACAAAGATAAAAACTGAAAGGTAAACTAACAAGACTAAAAAGCAACTGTAAAAGATAGTGTGCAACTCCCCTATCTTGAAGATTGGAGTCCCCGACAACGGCGCCAGAAATTTGGTTGATACTAATCCTCGTTGGTTACCCCAAGTGGAAGGTTAGATATAGTGAATCAGAAAGATTTCCCTTGGCAAAGATACCAAGGTTTAAGATTGTCTCCCATACGACTCCGATAACTTCAAGTAGGTGGTTCGGCAAGTGATGCGCCGTCTGGAAAGAATCAATTGCTTTGCCTGGACCTGCACACACAGCAAATAACATTGCTCCCAACGAGTACGTAGAGGTTGTCAATCTCTCCGGCCTTGCTGTTTACAAAGGATCAACGCAACAGATAATAGGTAGTGATACCTAAAACTAGAAAGTAAAAGCAAGAAGTAAATTGAGTGTGTAACAGTGGTGAAAATATGGACCGGGGTCCCATGATGTTCACTAGTGATGTCTCTCTCCAAAAAGATGATAAAACTTCTATGCGAGGTAAACAAATCACATCTGGGCAATTGACAGGATTACGGGCGCAAACCAATGCTAACTATGCTACAAAGAAAGGAAGAGGCTGAAAAGCATGGGCGATATGCCAAAATAAGTAGACCGAAATCCAACTGCATCTACTACTAATCATCCACCTTGAGATATCTATCCAGAACATCTCGCTGGTATTAAGTTGCGAGACCCACCCAAAGTGTATTCTGTCACTCAAGCTAGTCATCAGGGGGCATGAACCCACAATCAAGCATAATGCTCCCTCTTGGAGTCACTACCTACTACTTGGCCAAAGCAATAAACAGCAACAGAGAACATGCACGAATTACTCAAGAACAAAAATATAAAGATAAGAACCAAATATATTACTCAATCACAATCTGAACATAGTCTCATACTCCATCAGATCCCAGGAAACTCAGCATAGAAACAACAAAAATAATTACATATGTGCCTTGATCATGTAGGGCAGCTCACAAGCAAACTAAGGCATAGCCTAGTGGTGGGAAGGGGCTGATGCCTTCCTACCCACCCAGGTTCAAGGCACGGTATTTGCAATTTGGGGTTTGTCGCACCTATTAGACTGTGGGGGGTTCCTGATACGTCTCAAACGTATATACTTTTCCAAACACTTTTGCTATTGTTTTGCCCTCATTCTTGCATGATTTGAACGAAATTAACCCGGACTAACGACGTTTTCAGCAGAGCTGTCTGTATGGTTTTATTGTGTGCAGGAAAATGGATTTTTAGGTGTCTCAAAAAATTCCAGGAAAAATCACAGAAAATCCACGCACCCGAAGGACCATTATGCCAGAAGTGGGGCCAGAGGGCAGCCAGGGGGGCCCTAGGCGCCCTGCTGGCGCGGCCCCACCCCTGGCCGCACCGGGAGGCCGCCTGGGAGGGTCCACCCCCCTCTGGTGCCCTACTTCGACTCCTATTTATTCCCGTGGCGAGAAAACCCCAAAACAGAAGTCGTTTTCCCAATTCTCGTCACGGAGCCGCCGCCACCCTCTGTTCTTCTCCGGGACGGCTAATCTGGAGGCTGTTTTGGCCTCCGATGAGGGGAGATCATTGCCATCGTCATCATCATCACCACTTAATCCTCCTTCCATGACTTCTCCTTTCACGTGTGAGTAATTCCCTACTGTAGGCAAAGGGGATGGTAGGGATTGGATGACTAGATCATGTAATAGTTTATCAGATTGTTGGGGCATGTTGCCTATCCTCTAGATTGGTGTTTATCATCTTTTCTTTAACTTGTTGCTCTTAATGCTTGTCACTTTGGGCCCGAGTGCCATGTTTTCAGATCTGAACCCTATGTGCTTGCATGAATATATTTGTGTTCTTGATCTTATCTACAAGTTGTATTCACCTGTTATAGTCCGGATCCGGCGATCCCAAAGGTGAAAGCTTGGGACACCAAAGGGGACGGACTATAGTTTGAGGATTCCGTGTATCCATTGATTGTTAATTCTTTGTTCCGGTGCTCTTTGACAGGAGCACCTTAATCTCCATAAGTTCCTTTTGGCCCCGTTCATAGTGGGATGGTAGGAAAAAAGATGTTGTGCAAGTTCTTATTGCAAGCACGTACAACTACCTGTGGGGAATATGCCTGATGTTTGATTTATGCCTAGATGATCATTGCTTTTCTGTGTGCCTTGCCCCAAGTTAAATACATGATCGTCTTATCCATGCAACACCCAACCATCCATCTCCCTAGACTACAGTGTTTTTAATTCTGCTGGTTACTAGTTGTTTGCTTTCGCTGTTTTACTGTCGCTGTTTCACCACCACTATTTCCGTTGCTACCATCACTTCCATATCACAGTTAATATTAACATATTGTTGCAAGTAAGTGTATCTCAGGTGCGGTGGAATTTACGACTCCTTTGTCAAAGATTGTGGGTATTCTTTGGGTCCCCTTGAGTCGAATCTATAAATTGGGTTATTCTTACCCACGAAGACTATCTCGATCCCCTGCAGTTGTGGGTTATCAAGCCTGTTTTCTGGCGCCTTTGCCGGGGAGCATAGCTTTATTCACAAGTCTACTTGAAATATTTTACCTGTTGCAATTTATCCGCTATGGGTAAGAAAGAAGACCCCAAGGTCCCGATCTTACCATCCCGTACAAGAAAAGGTACTGATCTGAACACTAGTGCTACACTTGATTCACCTTCAGTTATGAGTAAGTTTGCTTCACTTCCACCACATGATGCTTCTACTGAATCCGTTACTATGTCCGATACTTTTGATGATTCTTCTACTACTCTTGATGATATTGGTTCACTTGGTTACGCTCTTGAGAAACAGATCGCTGCTGCTACAAAAAAATCTGGAATTGAAATTTGTAACAGCCTCACTGTCATGAACAGTAATCACTTTGCTAATCAAAGATTACTGTTGCTAATCACTGTAGCTAACCATACTTTGATCACCTTGGATCAACTCAATCTCAAAATGCCTTTTTATGAATATTAAAAATAAGTGATGAATAAAACTTTGTATAAAAATTGTGCAACCACTTTTGTTAAATCACAAATAATCAGTGGGCCATGCCAATATGGTTATGGTATTTTATTAAGATATAGAATAAATCAAACAATTCACAACAGTAGAAAAACAGCGGCATTTAATAATTTTTAATAAAACAAAAATGCAAAAGAATTTATAAAAGTACCAATCTTTTTGTGGCACTCTATCAATTTACAATAATAATATTGGAGCCAGTTACATGTTTTACAAAAATGCTAAAGTAGCTAAAACAAATTAAAATAGAAAAGAAAAAGAAAACGGAAGACAGGAAATAAAACAAAAAGAAAAACAATAAACCTCGCCTAGGGCGAGGCCCACCCCGGCCCCTGTCCCCTTCTTCTTCCTCTGTTCACGGGGGGGGGGGGGGGTTCGTGGCGCCCATCCCACGGCCGACCATCGCCGTGGAGGCCATCCACGGTGACCCCGACGTGGATAAGGCCACCCCCCGCACCCCTCTTCTCCTGGTAACCCTAACCCTAGCTGCCTCCCCCCATTTTCCCCTCCCTCTCTCTCTGGACAGATCGCGCCCGAACCCGCCATGGACGCGACCACGAGGTCGCGTGGCCACCGAGCTCCTCTTGCCTTGCCGAGTTGTCCAGAGAGTGCGTCGTCCTTGTCTCCGTCGAACTGCGCAGGGAATCAACTGGAGCTGCGTCCACGACGACACCCCCTTCTTCCTCTCTCGCCACGGTCATCGGCGAACTCGCCGGAATTGGCGCCACCCCGTGCTCCCTAGTCTACCCCGAGCCCTCCCCGGCACTCCCTGTAAGCCCTGCTCCATTTCCCCCCTAGCCCCGAGCATTTTGGTCGCTCCAGTCGCCGAACCCGCCATGGCCTGCTCTGGCCGCCGCCATGGCTGGTCAAGCACACGCTCTCGTGCCGCTCGACGCGCTCTGGTGACACTGGTTTGCTCCTGGTGAGCTGTGGAACGCGCCCGACTAGCTCCCGTTTCGATCCGTGCACTTGAGCCACGATCCCATGCTCGCCCGAGAGCTCCCGCCGTCACAACTTGCCGCCGACACCCATTCCAGCAACCCTAGTTGCTGCGGCCACCGCCAGTAGATGCGCAGTGTGCCTCGCGTCCGATTCCCCCCGTCTGCGCACCGAATGGTCACCGGAGCACCACCCCGGCCTGGCGCCACCATGCCCCGGCTGTCGTCGGCGTGCACACGCACGGGTGGCCCTAGGCTAATTTCCCGATTAGCCTAACCCCCCCCCCCCATAGACACTGACAGGTGGACCCCCTGTGCTGTTTAGTTAAATTAAGAATTGTATTAAGCTTGTGAGTATGACATTTGGGGCCCCATCCTATTAGATAATAAAATTGCTTAATAATTATTTGTTTAAATTATAATGTCCCTATGACATGTGGGACCCCCACTGTTATTAGGTTAAATTAACTTAATTTATTAAACGTGTGGCTGACCAGTGGGACCCACTGGTCAGTATATTTAAAATTGAATATTAATTGAATTAAGTAAATAATAAATAGAAAATTATTTAAATGATTTAAAAATGAATTAAACTTGTTAAATTAATATCTTTTAATCCGTATACCGGATCAAAAAACTTTATACATCAAAATTGATCAGAAAAATAAAACGAGCAAGAATACGCTATTCGTATGTCTACCACACCCCCCTAACGCACTGAACATCGACACCCCCCCTCTCGGGCCGTCTGTCGGTAATTCCCGGTACCGATAAATATTGCCCGGATGAAAAACTTTCGTATACGAAAGTTGCTCAGAACGGATAACTGAATACAGATACGATACCCATATCCTCACCATACCCCTCTAACATACCGATCATCGAACTGCCCCCCCCTCCGGTGGCACTGTCCGATAGATTGCCTGATAACCGTTAAACTTTCCGGTACTGTTAGAGTGCCCGGATGAATTTATTCCGAACACGAAAGTTGTTCGGAATAGATCAACTAACCCGGATACACAACCCACACGTGTGTTGGATGTCCACGACACCCCCGGCTTGATCTTTCCCCCTCCGGACACCCTGTCCGGTGATCACCCGGAGCTGGTATTTCATCCACGGATGAATTCCCGCTCCGAGCATCGAGTATTATACCACGTTAGATCATCGATAGCTCTTCATCTGTCATGTCATGTATTGTTTGCTATGCTTGCTTTATATTTACTGTTTCTTCCCCCCTTTAATCTCCGATAGACCCCGCTGCTACCGCCGACTACACCGCTGCCGGGTACGACTACTTCGTCGACGACCGTACCCCTACCGTCGAGCTACCAGGCAAGTAGACCCATTCTCTTCCCCAGATATCGCCTATCTTTTCCGTACTTTCTTGCACTAGGCATTGTTACTGCTGCTGCTACGATTACAATCCTATTCAATTGCATAGCCTGCTTTTGTCGCCCCTTGATGTACCTTCCTTTATCCTATGCTGCCTACTTTAATTATGTATTATATTCAGAAATGAGCCCTGCGCATTGTTATCTAGGACTAGATAGCGGGCCGTGATCACTCTGGGGAGTGAACGCGGATACGATAATTATAAACTGCACAGGTACGGTACAATGCAGACACCGCCTAAGGCCCCCTAGCTTGGCTCTGCCAAGCCACCATCAAGTGGAGCTATCGAGGAGTAATCCTCGTACTCCACTCGTTGCCGACTCTGTATAGCCGCTCTAGGTACCTGAGCAACGGTTGTCCTTAAAGGTAAGAAAGTCGGGTGACCCAACGGTTGCCGCGAGCGGTATTGGGTCGGGAACGACAGGGAGGGTACGACCGACGTTACTGGCGTGCTTGGCCCCTGCTCGTATCTCGCGAGAGTTACCAAACTAAGAAAAGTCGAGATCTACCAAGAGCACACGCGAGACAACGTAAGGAGACGATTCACCTTGTTGGTAACCGTAGAGACTTGGTGGGACGACAGGGCAGTCACTGATGTACTGGTGGTCCTGACTGCTGTCGTTGACCGCGGGTCAGTTAAGTCGAGGCAACGATAACGGTTGTCACGCAGGTTAATTAAAATGCTAAATGGTTCGGCGGATGTCTTGAGTAGCCTTTTGGCTTGTACGCACTACCTACACGTGGGACGAGGAGTGTGGGCTCCCCTGCATCGTAGTCTCGTCCGAGGGTCTTCAGACGTCAGCAGTACCGCGAGCTGATTGCCGGGAAGTGGTGTTGTCTTCTCTTGCTCGAGCGGTGTATTTTTATTTGCTTTGATTTTGCTTCACCGGCCAGTCACGCACCGTCCAGGAGTACGTTCGGGTTGGGGTCCAAAGCCCGGCGTACATAGGATATAGTACGACGGATGACCTCTCTGTTGATTGCCGAAGGATGGGCTACTTTGTGTCGGATAGCTTCGGTGGGGTGTTCCCTAACAAGGTGTACGCCACCCTGGAGATCCGAGCGTCGTAGAGTCACGCCAGTGCACCCCTGCAGGGAAGATTAATCTATTCGAATAGCCGTGTCCACGGTAACAGGACGCTTTATGCTGAAGCTAGATCTTACCACTAGAAACTACTACTATTAAACTGTATGGTTTTGGGTCTTCTTCCTCGCAGGGAGTCGAGGAAGGGAACTTGGAGGCATTATTATTATTAATTATTACAACTTACTGTTATACAATGCTGCAGCAACTTCTGGTGCATTGTTATTACATTCATGTTATTGAACTGTTGGTTGTTTCTCTTCTCATGCTGCAAGACATCGTCAGAAGATGCTAGTCTTCAATAGGCCTAGCTTCTTACCCTTATTCTGATTTCTACCTTGCAGTCCACTATATATAGCCTCCCCTTTCCTTTGATACAAATGCATAATGCTTAGTAGCGGACGTAAGACTCGCGGGTATGCTAGATACTCACCTTTGCTTTATTTCCCCCTTTATGTTTTGCCTTATCGGCCGCTGCAGTCGACGTTGGATCCTTGCAGTCCAGGAGCAGGAGATCCCCGATGCCGACCACCGCAACGTGAAGATCCCCGATGCCTTCTACGACGTCGAGTTCCCCATCGACCAAGAGTAGTTTGGAGGTTCCCAGGCAGGAGGCCTCGCCTTTTCGATCGTTGTTGTTTATGTGCTAGCCTTCTTAAGGCAACCTTGTATCCTTGTGTCTGTACTCAGATACTTTTGCTTCCGCTAACTTTGTGCTTTCGAGCTGTTGCATTCGAGCCCTCGTGGCCCTTGGCTTGTATTAAACAGCTTGTATTATTTTATTTGTAGAGTTGTGTTGTGATACCTCACCGTGAGTCCCTAATCTCGATCGTGTACCTTGCGTGTATGATTACTGTACATGATCTGATTTTGGGGGCGTCACAAAATTCCTTTTACTCGCTACCCTATTGGTGGAACTTACAATTATCCTGATTTGAGTGAACTCAAGGAGAGACTCCTTGAGGATGATTATATTATACTTGATGATGATTTATGCAGGGAGCTAATAGAGTTTGTCGACTCTGACCTCGGTGCTATTAAGAAGCTTCTCGAAAAACACTCCTTGAAGAATAAGACCATTCCTGATCCTGAATTTGCTACATCTTCTATATGCATCAATGATCCTGATTATAATTTCTCTGTTGATATTTCACTTATATCTATGGTTGAAGCTGACCCCTTTTATGGCAGAGAAAATGATGATGCTATTGCACACCTGACTAAACTCACTGAGTTGGGTGGCCTGTTTACTACGGATGAAAAGATATGAAACTTTTATGTTACTAAGCTTCTTCCTTTCTCTTTTAAGGAAGGTTCTAAAGCATGGTATGATGCACTACCATGTGGTTTCATTAAGAGTCCTCAAGACTTAGATCACTCTTTCGTTGATAAGTACTTTCCTTCTCATATGCAACATGCTGCTTTACAAAGAATTTATAACTTTAAACAGTTGCAGGATGAGAACCTCCCTAAAGCTTGGGGGAGGTATTGCAGTCTGATCCAGGCTAGACCGGGACATGGAGTCCATAAGAATGAATTAATTGATATATTCTATGATGGCCTAACTAATGAATCCAGATCCTATTTGGACAGTTGTGCTGGTTGTGTTTTTAGGACAAGAACACCGGACGATGCAGAAGAATTAATGGGCAAGATTGCCAAGAACCAAGAAGATTGGTCCGTCCCTGAACCACCTACACAACCAAAAAAGAGGGGCATGCTCGTACTAAGCCCCGAAGATATGCAAGACGCAAATAAGTCTATTAAAGAGAAGGGTATTAAAACTGAAGACGTGAAGAATCTACCCCCTATTGAGAAGTTGTGTGAGCCTACCACTCATCCTCCTATGGTAGAGGTACACTCTCTTTTAGATTTCAATGCAAGTGACATCCCTCATGGTAAGCCTCCTGATCAATGTTGAGATGAGCTTGATAATTTTATTATGAAGCAAAGTCACTTTAATGAGAGGATACAAAGTCAGTTGCATGATAATTCCCTTGCAATCAAAAGTCTGCTTGATGTTCTAGGTAGAACAGTTAATGATGTTAAATGTCTTGTGAAACATTTTCATATGGTTCAAACTCAGCTTGAACAAATTTCTAATGTGCAAAAAGATTTGCTTGCTAACAATTCCAAACAGGATATACAGGCCTTCGGGATTAAAACCCGAGGTGGAACTAGCACTCAAGATCCTCTCTATCCAGAGGGGCATCCGAAGAGAATCGAGCAAGATTCTCAAATGCAGGAAGAAGAAATTGTTATTTCTCCGAAGAAGAAGAAGAAGCACAAAGAAGCTGATAAATCCAATGATCCAAATAGTATATCTACCTCCGATGCTGAGACTGAAGACGGTGCTAAGCCTGAGAAGGATGGTGAAAGGAATGATCCACCCGAAGTTCGAGAAGAAGAAGCATTCGACAAACGCAAGAAATACACTAGAGAAGACTTCATCGCAAGAAGACATGGGAAGGAAAGAGAACCATGGGTACAGAAACCCATGCCCTTTCCAGGTAAGTCTCTCAAGACTAAAGAAGAAGAGCATTACAATAAGTTTTGTGAGTGGATGAAACCTCTTTTTCTGCAAATCCCTTTGACTGATGCTATTAAGTTACCTCCCTATTTGAGATATATGAAAGATATTGTTACTAATAAAAGAAAAGTCCCTAATGAAGCAATATCTACTATGCTTGCTAACTACTCTTTTAGTGGAAAGATTTCTGAGAAGCTTGGTGATCCAGGTATACCCACCATTCCTTGCTCCATAAAGAATAATTATGTCAAGACTGCTTTATGTGATCTTGGAGCAGGAGTGAGTGTTATGCCTTTCTCTCTTTACAAGAGGCTTTGTTTAGAGAAACTAATCCCTACAGATATCTCTCTTCAGATGGCTGACAAGTCAACAGCCGTACCCATTGGTATTTGTGAGGATGTTCCCGTTGAAGTTGTTAATTGTTTGATCCTTACTGATTTTTTTGTGCTTGACATGCCCGAGGATGCGAGCATGTCTATTATTCTTGGTAGACCTTTTCTTAACACCGCAGGTGCCATTATTGATTGCAATAAAGGAAAGGTTACTTTTAATGTGAATGATAAAGAACACACGGTGTATTTTCCGAAGAAGATGGACAAAAGGCATGGCCTCAACTCTGTAGAGAATATCGAGACCGTGAAGATTGGTGATTGGGATTGTCCTCTACATGTGCACCACAAATACAAAACCATTATGGTGGGTACAATATCCATTAAAGTAAAGGTACCATGAATGCTTCATAGTAAGTGAAACTTTTTTGCTCTATGTATTGCTAGTTTGGTAGTAGGACTTGATCAACCTTGCTATTAAATGAGTTTTATATAAGTAAAAAGTAGAGGTTGTTATGTTTGCATTTCTTTTAGCTTTATCTTTGTTGCTGGTCCAAAGTTTTATATTTTTGAAGCTTCACGTAGCTAACCACTATTGCAAGTCTTTAGAAAGTTTTGCAGCTTTTTGAACCTCGAATTTTTTTCAACAGTGAAGTTGTCAGAAAAATTCCAGAAAAATAAAATAAAAATTTCCATGACGGGAGTGACCCAGAGGCTCCTGGGGCTGACCAGGGGGGGGCACCAGTGGCCCAGGCGGCCAGCTGGCGCGGCCTGCCCCCTGGCCGCGCCCATAGGTCGCCTGGGGCCCACAGGCCCCACCTGTAGGTATTTCTTCTTCTTCCTCTCTCTCTCTCTTTCTCTCCAAAACACGAGTTCTGCACTTGTTCTTGCGTTCTTGCTGTTCGTGGAGGCCATTTTCGATCTCTCTCTTCAGCCCATCATTCGAGCTGAGATTTTGAGAAAATACTCCCTGGTATGTGACTCCTCCACCCTCCAATTAGATATTTGATTGGTGGCTTCATTAGTGAGTATTTAGTAGCTCTTGGTGCTGTTCATCTGAGCTTGCAAGCATGTGTAGAAATTTATTTTCCAAGTTTTGATGCAAGTTTATGACTTAGGGAAGTGAGTAGAGTAGTTTGCCCCAGCTCATTTTTCTTAAATCCTTGTTTTTGTGAATTGTTAAAAATTTCAGAAATGAGTTTCTTTGGAAAAGAAAAAGGATGGCTTGGGAAGAAGAAGCCTGAGCATACTGATAGAGTAACTAGAGCTGCAGCTTCATCCTCAGCTGCTAGGGTAAGCTACAATGAAGATGTTGTGCCCCTGGAGTTGCTGGAAGATACAAGTCCAGCACGGACAATGACGTTTCCGTGCAACGATTTTCTTGAAGTGACAGGTATTAAGGAGGAGTTTGATAACCTTTGTGCTAATGCAAGTTTGACATGGCTTGCAACATGCCGTGTTACTCAATACCGTAAACTCACCTCGTGTTTTATTAACAGTTTTGGATATAACCATGATGATGGTCTTATTGAGTTTAAAATTTACAATGATCCTTTGACCATGTCTTTTGAAAGATTTTGTGAAATAATAGGTGTGCCGAACGTTGGACGGATGGCAAAGATGAACACTTAGCCCATCGAGCTGAGAATGCTCTTCAACTCTCTTTGCAGTCAGGATACAAAGGATATCCGACGTTCTAAAATTTCCAGCATCTTGTTTCCCCAGCTCAGGTATTTTGCATATTATATTGCTAGAGGGGTATTAGCTCGTGACAACACGAACAACATTTCTGCGCCAGATATTGCTATCCTGGCAAATGCCCTCTCAGGGGAAACTACGTATAATGTGAGTGCCTTGATTGCTCACCGACTTGCCCTTAATGGCAACAAGGGAGATCTCTTTGGAGGCGTTTATTCCACACTTATTCTTGAGTCTCTTGAGCGCACCCCGCATCCTGATGACGAGCCTTTTCCTTTTATAAGCTTTTACCTTGCTGCTATGAAGAGGCATGAGTTTGTTACCAGGACTTCCGAGTTTGGTAACCTTATTTATATTCTGAGGTTTGGACTAATCAATATTCGAGAGATCCGTCTACCTGCTCCTTTTTGGTTTGATTCTGTTCATAGGAACGGATGGTTCTTCAATGTCATCCAATTCGATGAGTTCATGGCCCAGCAGCAGTTCCATAACCCCATGGAGGGGGTTGTGCATGATGAGGAGGAAGAGCCCGTTACCCAGTGGGGTGAAGGATCTTCTTCTGCTTGGAGTGCGGAGCCTTCCTCGTGGGAATATCCCAGGACTTCGGTCTATGCACCTGAAGCCTCGTACGACCCATGGACACACTACCCTGGAGCTGGAGGCTCCTGGGGACCACAGTAGCAGATACCAACTTAGGCCAAAAGCCTAATCTTGGGGGAGTACGTGTCCTTCTCACTTTTTCCATTGTATTATCCGTTTTATGATTGTTTGTTTTGATCTTTTCGAAGTTTTTGCCTGTTCTTCTTTGATTCTTTCTTTGCAAAAACAACAAAACGATTTTCTCTTTCTTATTCTTCGTTTAACCTTTGAAAAATCCAAAAAGATTTCTTTTCTCTCTTTAGTTTGCTCTGTTGCAGAGTTCAGCTCGAGTCCGTGATGGCATTTGCAATTGATTATATTTTCCTACGTTCAATCGTGCAAGAGACAAGACAGTGATGACGAAGATCGACGAAAGGGATGCAACAAGGAAAACCGGTATGAACTCTTTTTGTTTCTACTTTTGTACATATGCTTGTACTTATGATTTAGAGACCAGCTTGTAGCGACATAGTGCAATGTTTACAATGCTTTCCCAGTGGTTCATGCTTTCTTTGTGGCTAATCTCAAATAGCTAGAGTTCATAATGTGTTGCTTGAAATGATTGACATGCATTGCATTGTTTATGGTTTGGCATACTGAAGTGGTCTTTCCCTTTGGAGAATTCTTGGATTGACTTGGCACATGCTTACACATGTTAAAGACTAAAAAGTCTACTATGCCTTGGTGATCTTTAAATTTCAGAATAGTTATATCACTCCCATGCCCAATTCAATGTTACTTTGTCGCTCTGCATGATTATGACTGTTATTGCTCTCTAGTTGGTCGCTACCCAGTCTTTTGCTAGCCTTCACTCGCACTAAGCAGAATTCTGCTTGTGCATCCAAAATCCTTGAAACTAGTTATTCCATATGAGTCCACCATACCTTCCTATGTGTTATTACCGGCCATCCTAACAAAGACTTTCTTGTACCATCTCGAAATTATTCAAAAACACTCCTGTATTGTGCCTCTGTTTTAGCTCATGAGGAAGTAGTAGGTAATTCATGACCTTCTTATGTTAGACATGTTTTATTCCGGGATTGCATGTAATCTGCAAACCCCTAATACGATGACGGACTGGCATGAGTGCACCCAGCTCACAAAATATAATCACAACCAACAAACCCTCCTTCACGCTTTGTTTATGAGAAATCAAAAAACTTTGGTAGTGATAAACAAAGGAGATTAAGGGGATGTGATCGTCCCCATCTTGGGAGCCGTTCCTCGAAACATGTCTAGTGTAAGAGGTTATTGGGTTGTCTACTAGCATTCGTTGACGAATCATGCACCTCCCAAATTTTTTTTACCTCTGTTTTCAAAACCAAGAGCTCTGGTACATGTTTAGTCTTTGCTTCCAGCCACGGGTTTCCAACCTTGCCATAAAAATCCACGGTTCGAGAGTCTCCACCTTCTTTCTTCAAAGCACCAACTATGAGAGCATAATTGTCATTCTGAGTGTAATGTGCATTGTCCCAAAGTACTACATTGTCTTCTGCATGATTGCGGTACTACTTATTCTGAAGTTTTTTGTTCTAGTCTCCTTTAAAACTCCGGAGGAGTTTCTTCATTTATGTTTTTCTTCACTCATGGAGGCTAGCGAGATACCACTCTGATATGATCAAGCTATGTGCATTGTAAGCATGTCTTGATTTTCAGTAGCATATTATTTACTTTTAGTTGTTTGGGATTGTTCGCATGAAATAAGGATTGCTTCGTGCATTGTCCTTATAGCATTGTTTCAACACCTTCTAGACTCTTTTCATAGTACATGCTTATATACATCTAATGAAGAAAAAGAGTTTGTCAAAGTTTTCTTTGTCGCGTTCAGTTCGTTGAACTGAATTGCTTGAGGACAAGCAATATTCTAAGCTTGGGGGAGTTGATACGTCTCAAACGTATCTACTTTTCCAAACACTTTTTCTATTGTTTTGCCCTCATTCTTGCATGATTTGGATGAAACTAACCCGTACTAACGATGTTTTCAGCAGAGCTGTCTGTATGGTTTTATTGTGTGCAGGAAAATGGATTTTTAGGTGTCTCAGAAAATTCCAGGAAAAATCACAGAAAATCCACGCACCCGAAGGACCATCGTGCCAAAAGTGGGGCCAGAGGGCAGCTAGGGGGGTCCCAGGCGCCCTGCTGGCGCGGCCCCACCCCTGGCCGCGCCGGGAGGCCTCCTGGGAGGGTCCACCCCCCTCTGGTGCCCTACTTCGACTCCTATTTATTCCCGTGGCGAGAAAACCCATAACAGAAGTCGTTTTCCCAACTCTCGTCGCATAGCCGCCGCCACCCTCTGTTCTTCTCCGGGAGGGCTAATCTGGAGGCTGTTTTGGCCTCCGGTGAGGGGAGATCATCGCCATCGTCATCATCATCACCACTCCATCCTCCCTGCATGAATTCTCCTTTCATGTGTGATTAATTCTCTGCTGTAGGCAAAGGGGATGGTAGGGATTGGATGAGCTAGATCATGTAATAGTTTATCAGATTGTTGGGGGCATGTTGCCTATCATCTAGATTGGTGTTTATCATCTTTGATTCAACTTGTTTCTCTTAATGCTTGTCACTTTGGGCCCGAGTGCCATGTTTTCAGATCTTAACCCTATGTGTTTGCATGAATATATTTGTGTTCTTGATCTTATCTGCAAGTTGTATGCACCTGTTATAGTCCGGAACCGGCGATCCCAAAGGTGACAGCTTGGGACACCAAAGGGGACGGACTATAGTTTGAGGATTCCGTGTATCCATTGATTGTAAATGCTTTGTTCCGGTGCTCTTTGACATGAGCACCTTAATCTCCATAAGTTCCTTTTGGCCCCGTTCGTAGCGGGATGGTAGGACAAAAGATGTTGTGCAAGTTCTTATTGCAAGCACGTACAACTATCTGTGGGGTTGATGCGTCCAAAACGTATCTATAATTTCTGCTTGCTCCATGCCTCTTTTGTGTGATATTGCTATGATATTGATGAACTTCCATACACTTTTAATCATATTTGGACTAACCTATTAACTCAGTGCACCCCAGTGCCAGTTCCTGTTTTCTTTTGTTTTTCTATTTCAGGTTTCCCCCTTATTAAAAGTACCAGAAAAATTCCGGAAAAATATAGGAAAAATCAGTGTACCGGAAGCTTTGAGAAAAGCCCGAGAGGGGCCAGAGGGGATCATGGGGGCCCCAGGCGGCTAGAGGGCGCGGCCCCACCCCTGGCCGCGCCAGGGGGGGGGGGGGGGGCGCCTGGAGCCCCTGTTCCACCTCTGGCTTCCCCCTTTCGTCTATTTATTCCTCGTGACGAGAAACCCTCTGGGCCGGGACCTTTTTTCGCGATCTCTCCTCTGTTCCGCCGCCGTCACGTTTCCAAGATTGGGAGCACTAGAAGACCTCTTCCCGGCACCCTACCAGAGGGAGGAACCACCTCCGAGAGCTCCTTCACCACCATGGATGCTTCTCAGATGAACCGTGAGTAGTCCACCTTGGACCATGGGTCTATGATCAGTAGCGATGTGATGTTCTCCGCCCCTCTTTGTTCTTCATGGATTAGACCTCGTGAGCTGCCCTACATGATTGAGGCACTTATGTAATCTTTCTGCTGTTGCTATGTTGAGTTTGCTGGGATCCGATGGATTATGAGATTATGTTCAGATTGTGATTGAGTTATATATTTGATTCTCTTCTTTTATATTTATGTTCTAGAGTAATTCTTGCATGTTCTCCGTTGATGTTTATTGATTTGTCCAAGTAGTAGGTAGTGACTCCAAGAGAAAACAACGGTGCTTATACTTGCGGGTGCAAGGATTGTTTACTTTACGCAAAGTTCTTTAATGCAGTTGTCCATTGCTTTGAGTTTACACTTTGGGTGGGATTCACAACTTAATACCAGCGAGATGTTCTGGATAGATATCTCAAGGTGGATGATTAGTGGGCAGATGCAGATGGATTTCGGTCTACTTGTCTTGGCGTACCGCCCATGCTTTTGAGCCTCTTCCTTTCTGCTTAGCATAATTAGCATTGGTTTGCGCACATAATCCTGTCAATTTACCAGCTATGATTTATGTACCTCGCATGGCTATTTTATCGTCTTTTGGGAGAGAGACATCATGAGTGAACATCATAGGACTCCGGTCCATATTCCTACTACTGTTTACACCTTCAATTTACTTTCAGTATTTAATTTTCCGCAGCTATCACTATCATTATTATCCCGTGCGTTTTATCCTTTGTAAACAAAAAGGCCGGAGGAATTGAAAACTCCTCTGTACTCTTTGGGAGCAAAGCTATCTGTTGTGTGTGCAGGTCCAGGTGAAGTAAGCAACCTTAGGTTGTAAACGGCGCCATTGTTCACTTCACCACCTACTTGTATCTGTTGGAGTCATACAGGAGACGATCTTTTCAACCTTGGTATCTTTACCAAGGGAAATTTGCCGCTACGCTACATCTCACCTTCCAATTGGGGTAACCAACGAGGAGCGAGAAGTAACTCGTGTATCAAGAAAATTTCTGGCGCCGTTGCCGGGGACTCCACTCTTCAAGATAGGGGAGTTGCACACTATCTTTTATCTTTGCTTCTTAGTCTTGTTAGTTTACCTTTCAGTTTTTGCTTTAGTGTCTTTTATCGAAAATAAAAAAATAGTTATCTTGCTTGCTACTGCTATGGGTTCCTCTGAGAACACCAAGTTGTGTGACTTCACTAGTCACAACAACAATGACTTTATCTGCACTCCTATTGCTACACCTGCTACTTCAGCACCTTCTTATGAGATTAAACCTGCTTTGCTGAACCTTGTTATGAAAGATCAATTCTCTGGTGCTAGAGATGATGCTGCTTTGCATTTAAATAATTTTATTGAGCTTTGTGATATGCAAAAGTACAAAGAAGTAGATGGTGATATTGTTAAGCTTAAGATTTTTCCTTTCTCCGTGAGGGATGAAGCTAAAATCTGGTTTCAATCCTTGCCTAAGAATAGCATAGATTCTTGGGATAAGTGCAAGGATGCTTTTATTGGGAAGTACTATCCCCCTGCTAAAATTATCCAGTTGAGGAGCTTTATTATGAATTTTAAGCAATTGGATAATGAACACGTTGCCCAAGCTTGGGAACACATGAAATCTCTTGTTAAGAATTGCCCTACACATGGTTTGACTACTTGGATGGTTATCCAGACTTTTTATGTAGGCTTGAACTTTACCTCGCGGAACCTGCTAGATTCGGCCGCGGGACGAACCTTTATGTCAACTACACTTGGTACTGCCACAAAACTTCTCGATGAGATGATGACTGTAAGAGCAAAGTTTTCCCCCCGTGTGGTTTGGATATTGTTGGACAAAACAGTAGAGGAACTAACAATGTTTTCTAGTATAAACAGTTGTATAGGTTCCTGAAGGACAAGCTAGGTGATAAAGCTTCAGGGAAGGTCTTCAAGTTATCGAAGCATAACCCACGGAACGAAGCTTAATTACGAAGGATGACCCCCAAAAATTAAGGTGTCCCGAAGCACTACTCATTGAAGGAAATGAAGAGGACGGCGCAAGACTTAGATGTTTTTGTGTAGTTCTTTTTCGGTTCTTTGAGTCATAGGACAAACCGTACTATCAAGAGGGGTATTTAGTTTGTGGACACCGAAGTCATTGAGAAATGCTCAGATCAAATCCAAACCAAGTGAGAAGCCTGAGTGAAGAAATCTCATGTGCACTAAGTTAAGTTTCGACATCAAAGACTTCGTTCTTTGGCTACCGAAGAAGAACTAATTCCGTGAGTCAGCTTTACTTTTCCTCAAGTAAAGTTGCGCATTGATGACAAATCCGACCGCTGTGGACACGTGTCAAGCTGTCACCTCGGGTCAATTTGGTCATTCCGCACCTCGGGATCGCCAACTATAAATACGCCGCCCCCTCCTCCATTTGCGGGCGGCTGCTCCAAGAATATTCCTGAGAGAGATTGAAGAGAGCACCCCAAAAAAACGCCACCGAAGCAAAACCCAAAATCCAGAATACTGAAACCTAAGTCCCATTGATCTGAGTAGATTCGAGATGACTTAGGTGAAATCTTACTAGCCTTTTTATCTTGGAGAACTGCAATTCTCCTAGACGGTTAGAGTGTTGTTCTTCAGAGAGCGAAGAGTAATTGTCGCCTCGAAGTCCAGTTTGTCAAAGGTTTCGGTGATTTTCTCAATAATCAACCACGAGTGAAGAACTGACCAAGCTCAAGGAGTTTGGTGCAGTGGAGCAACGGACGGAGAGAGATTTGCTCCAGGTGTTCAATCACCAGTCCCTCCAACCAGACGTAGCGCTTTGCAGAGCGTGAACTGGTCCAACAAACATCGTCGAGTCCTAGTTCGTTTTACTTCAAGCATTTACCTTCTGTATTGCATTTGCTTCACAGTTATGCTTCAATGTGTTTTGATTCGCTGCATTTAGTTTCGCTTCCAGTTTTACTTCACTATTCCGCACTACTTATGCTTCACTTCAAAAAGTTTCAGTCGAAATTTTTGAAGTGATCATTCACCCCCTCCCCCTCTGATCACATACTTGGACTTTCAATTGGTATCAGAGCTAGTCACTCCCTACACTCTGTGTGTTTTGGATTAACCTCCTGGAGTGTCTTCAAGTATGTCTTTCGCAGCTATTCGCTCCGGCGAACCTATTCCTGTTTTCAATGGGAAGGACTACCCGTACTGGAAGGACAAGATGAAGAGAAATATCATGGCTATCAACTCTATCGCCTGGCAAGTTGTCTTGTATGGTGCTACAGTTGCAGACGAGAACGCCATCACTCCTGAAGAAGAAAAACTGATTGATCTTGATTCTGAAGTTTGGGTTTTCATCACCAATCACTTGACACCTGAAAAGTATCATGAAGTGAAGAATATCCCAACTTCCAAAGGTGTCTGGGACTATCTTGAAAATATTGGTGAAGGTGTTTCTACCCAGAAAGATGCCAGAATTGACACACTCCGAAGCAAATTCTATCGCTTCAAGAGAATCGAGGGTGAAAAAGTTAGCTCCATTTACAGCAGACTCACAGCTCTTGCAAATGAGTTGATTTCCCTCGGTGCTGATGACATTACTCCTCACTCAGTTGTAAGAACTTTGCTTCGCTCATTAGATGACTCGTTTGATCACATTGTGCTGATGATCAAGGAAAGGACTGATTTCAGACATCTTGTTGCCGCTGATATTCTTGAGAGACTCACTACCTTTGAAATGGAAGAAGATGAGAAACGTGACATAAATGGTTCTCGAAGAAAAACTCATGCTTTGAAAGCAAAAGCTTCACGTCATTCTTCACCCGAGGTCAGTTCTGCTTCAGGTGTCGAATCAGATGATCCTGCAAGCATTGGAAAGGATTTGGCATTGATCATGAGATGCTTCAACCGCTTCCAAAGAAAAGGTTTTTCTTCACCGAAAAAGAGTTATTCTTCAAGAAGATCCACTCACTCATCTCACCGCTCATCCTCAAGAAGTTCTCCATCGAAAGACAACTGTTGCTACAAATGCAAGAAACCAGGTCACTACATAGCTGATTGCCCTCTGTGGGAAGCTGAGAACAAAGCAAAGCATTCGCTCAGAGACTCCTCATCCAAGTCCCACAGATCCTCCAGAAGCTATGAATCCAAGAGACATGATTCGAGTTCGAGAAGAGATAAGAAAAATGATTCTGATGATGACAAGAGGAAGAAGTATCACAAGAAGCGTGAGGGTTCTTCATCGAAGACTCACTCGTCTCGTCGAAGCAGCTCTCACCGAGCCAAGGCCTATCTGGGAAAGGAGATGAACTCCGAAGACGAAGCCTCTGGGTCTGAAGCTCATTCAGGCTCAAGGTCTGGGTCTGGGTCCGATATAGATGGTGTTGCTGGTTTGGCATTCGCTTCAGCAGATGCTTCGACAAAATC
The DNA here is from genome assembly GCA_950022295.1 of Bromus sterilis. Classification (NCBI taxonomy): domain Eukaryota; kingdom Viridiplantae; phylum Streptophyta; class Magnoliopsida; order Poales; family Poaceae; genus Bromus; species Bromus sterilis. Next base: position 334,049,893 of record OX465596.1, on the reverse strand, counting down.
TTCGAGCTCATTCTTCACCAACAACAGTAGTGAAGATGAATCTCCTGCATATTGCTTCATGGCCAAGGCGAAGGTATCTTCATCAAAATCTAACTATGATACTTCTGATTGTTCCTCATATGACAGTGATTCAAAGATAAGCTATGCTAAACTTGCTAAAATTGCTTCAATCCAACAAGATGAACTTGATTCACTAAGCAAAACCATTAAGAAATCAGAAACTCTGTTGATCGATGAGATAGAGAAAGGTCAAACTTTGACTAATGAGCATGCAACTCTGAAGGAAAAGTTTGAAGAGTTATCCTCTCGGCATGATCTTCTTTCAGTTGATTATGAGAAGCTCACCTATGAATTTCTACAGAGGAAAATGGCTCTCGAAAAACTGAAAGAGGCTCATGAAGAGTTGGAAAATGTCAATCTCTCTCTCATGGCTCAACAAGGTTCTGAAGCAAATCATGAAACTGAATCACCTTGTTTGGATTGTTTGGAACGAAGCAAAACTGATTCCAAAGGCAAAGCTCCTATTGTTATTGATGATACTAATGACTCTGATGAGGAAAATCCTACTGTTACCGAGGAACTCCTCAGGTTGAAAAACTTATTTGAAACAGGGATGTTCAAAAGTGTGCAAGGTCACCAGTATCTCTGTGATATCCTGAGGAAGGCTCTCCTTCACAGGAATCCAAGGAATGAAGGTGTTGGTTTCGAGAGAAAGATAAACCCTGACGGCACCTATTGGGAACCTGAGAAGTATCCTAAGACAGTTTGGGTCCTTGCGAAGGGGAACCCCATTGATATAGCTAACCTTTTAGGTTTTGATTGCAAGATGAACAAAGCTATTGTAGACGAATCACTTGATTCTGACTACAAGCTCATCAAAGATGAACAGGGAAAGGTTACAGCTGAGTAGGTTGGTACTCCTCCTAAGAATGGCTTCTATAAGAGGCAAATATGGGTGAAGAAAGCACTTGTGGAAAAACTTCCTGCTAACCATACCATGCAGGGAAAGTCTTCGGTACCACCGAATCATTTCTATTCTCTTGAAACGAGAAATGATCCATTGGTGACCGAATCAAATGTTCAGCAGAAGCAATACTATCATACTGGTCGTCATACTTATCGTCCTCATAATAATCTTACTAAGATTGCATATGCTCATTCTTATGCTAACCATTCGCAGAGGACTTACATTTATGGTGTGCTTGATGGTACACCGAAGCAATACACTCCTGTTCGCTTTAATATTTCTTCAACCTGTGCTTCAACATCTTCTCAGTCACCTGCTTGTTTGTGGGTGGTTAAGAAGAACTAATTCTTCTGCAGGGCTATGTCTCCGGTGGATCCGAATGGGTCATGGATAGTGGTTGCACAAATCATATGACCGGAGACAAGGAGTTATTCACCAAAGAAAAACTATCTCACTCTTCTCAGAAGTACATTACCTTCGGTGATAACAACAAGGGTAAAGTTTTAGGTTTGGGTAAGGTTGCCATATCGAAAGATAAGCACATTGACAAGGTTATGCTAGTCCAATCACTTGGATATAATCTTATGTCTATTTCTAAGTTATGCGATATGGGTATGCTTGTTCTATTTTCTGCTTCGCGTTGTGTTATCTTTTCACAGGATGACTATACGTTTGTCTTCGAGGGTTACCGAAAAGGAGATTTATACATTGTTGATTTTTCTTCGGGACCTGCTGTATCCACATGCTTAATGGCAAAAGCTTCATCTGGGTGGTTATGGCATCGAAGACTTGGTCATGCAGGGATGAGAAATCTTCATAACTTAGTGAAGAAGAATCATGTTATTGGCCTTAGCGAAGTAAAATTCGATAAGGATCGTCTCTGCAGTGCGTGTGAAGCTGGTAAAATTACGAAGAAACATCATTCAGCGAAGACTATCATGACTACCACTCGTCCTCTTGAATTTCTTCATATGGATCTTTTTGGTCCTCAAAATGATGCAATCCTGGGAGGAAACAAATATGGTCTAGTCATTGTTGATGATTTCTCTCGGTATACTTGGGTTTTCTTTTTGGGTGACAAGAGCAAAGTTGTTGAAATCTTCAAGTCATTCGCCAAGAGAGCTCTAACAGAATATGAATTATCTCTGAAGCATATCCGAAGTGATAATGGAACTGAATTCAAAAATACTCATATTGAAGATTTTCTTGATGATCATGGTTTTACTCATAAGTTCTCTGCTGCTTATACACCTCAACAGAATGGTGTTGTTGAAAGAAAGAATAGAACTCTTATTGAAATGGCCAGAACCATGCTTGCTGAATACAAGACTCCTATTAGGTTCTAGGACGAAGCAATTAACACAGCTTGTCATATCATCAACAAGGTTTACCTTCACAAATTTCTGAAGAAAACTTCACATGAGCTTATCACTGGTAACAAACCAAATGTTTCGTACCTTAGGGTATTTGGTGCTCCATGCTTTATTAGAGATATGAATCATAGCTCCAAGTTTGCCCCTAAGGCACATGAAGGTTTTCTTTTAGGTTATGGCTCAAATTCTCATACTTACAGAGTCTATAACTCTCACTTTGGGAAAGTTATGGAAACTGTGAATGTGAGATTTGATGAAACTAATGGCTCTCAAAAAGAGCATTTGCCTCATGATCTAGATGAACCTCCTCTTGATGAAGTGATCAGGTCCATGGCTATTGGAGAGATTCGCACTGTTGAAGCCAATGCTCGTCAAGCTAATAGGGATGATGATGGTCCAATGTTCCCACACATAGCCCGGGGCGCTGGAGATCAACATCCTGAAGCTAATGATGAACAGGACGAAGAAGAACAAAGGAACGAAGGGAATGCAAATCACGAAGGAAATGCTGATGCTGAAGGTGAAGCAGATCCTGAAGCTGACGCAGATCCTGAAGCTAATGCAGATCCTGAAGCAGAAGCTGAGCCTGAAGAAAATGATTCAACTTTATCATGAGTTCGAAGAAGAGTTGATGTTGACTCGATTCTTGAAGAAATTCATCAACCAGGTCGTCCCACAACTCGTTCTCGTACTCGTTTGGCTAACTTCTGTGGAAACTTTTCTTTTGTCTCCATGTTAGAACCGTCAAAGTTTGATGAAGCCATGAAGGATCCAGATTGGTTAACATCCATGCTCGAAGAACTTAACCAGTTCGAGCGAAACAAAGTCTGGTCCTTAGTTGATAGACCTGATCCCTCGAAGCACAACATCATTGGTACAAAGTGGATTTTTCGCAAGAAGCAAGATGAAGACGGTATAGTGGTAAGAAACAAAGCACGACTGGTAGCAGAAGGATACACCCAAATTGAAGGTATCGATTTCGGTGAAACTTATGCTCCAGTTGCTCGTCTCGAATCCATTCGTGTTATGCTTGCTTTTGCAAACTTCAATGGCATTCTACTTTATCAAATGGATGTGAAAAGTGCTTTTCTTAACGGAGAAATCGAGGAAGAAGTGTATGTTATGCAGCCTCCAGGTTTTGAAGACCCGAAGAAACCCGACATGGTGTACAGATTACACAAGGCTCTTTATGGGTTGAAGCAAGCACCTCGTGCTTGGTACGACACATTGAAGGATTTCCTTCTGAAGAAAGGCTTCAAACCAGGAACCACCGACCCAACACTTTTCACTCGATCTTATAATGGTGATTTGTTTGTATGTCAAATATATGTAGATGATATCATTTTTGGATGCACTAACACTGAAATCAGCGAAGAATTTGCCAAAATGATGTCGAAGAAATATGAGATGTCTATGATGGGTGAATTGAAGTTTTTCCTTGGACTTCAAATCCGTTAATAGAAGAATGGCACCTTTATTTCTCAAGAAAAATATCTCAAGGATTGCCTGAAGAAGTTTGGTCTTACTGAATGCAAAACTATTAAGACGCCTATGCCTACCAATGGCTTCTTAGATGCAGATGAGAAGGGCAAAGCCTTTGACCAGAAGAAATATCGGTCTATGATTGGATCCCTTTTATATCTTTGTGCATCTAGACCTGACATTATGCTTTCAGTTTGTATTTGTGCTCGTTTTCAGGCAAATCCAAAGGAATCACATCATACTGCTGTAAAGCGAATCCTTCGTTATCTTGCTCACACACCTACCTTGGGGTTGTGGTATCCCAAGGGAGCTCAGTTTGATCTTATTGGCTATTCTGATTCAGACTGGGCTGGTGATCGTGTGGATAGGAAATCAACTTCAGGGACTTGTCATTTCCTTGGAAGATCACTTGTGTGTTGGGCTTCAAAGAAGCAAAACTGTGTTTCAATATCTACTGTTGAAGCCGAATACATTGCTGCTGGGTCATGTTGTACTCAGATTATATGGCTGAAGCAAACGCTGAAGGATTATGGTATTCATGTGAAGAAAATTCCACTCCTATGTGATAATGAGAGTGCAAACCAAATTTCTCACAATCCTATACAACACTCTCGCACGAAGCATATTGACATTCGCCATCATTTTCTTCGTGATCATGTTCAGCGTGAAGATATTGTTATTAGTCACGTCAGAACTGAAGATCAACTGGCAGACATATTCACGAAACCTTTGGATGAGAAAAGGTTCTGTACGTTAAGGTGTGAGCTCAATATATTGGACTCACGACATGTACTGTAAGACCGAATCTTTTACTTCTGTATATATTCATTTACTTCATTGCTTACCTAATTAGTTTCGTTGTTTTTTTTTGCTTCGTTTACTTTATTTTATTTCACTTGGTTTTAGTCCTCTATGCTTATCACCTTTTGCTTCGTTTGGTTTTTCTTCGAGGTGATAAGTTTCGGACCCTACCCCTTCTGTTCTTTTTCTTTCTTACTCTATCTGTCCAAAATGGTTGAGCACAATTGAAACGGAAAGTATTTTGCTTTGAACGTCTTTGAGTTCCGAATCAAATGCTTCCAATTCTCATCGAAGTTTTACTCAAGTCGAGGACTTATTCTTCGGTCGTTGAGATCCCGTGAAATCCGGGTCCTTGAGATTTTCTCGCGATTCGCCACGAAATCCTCGCTGTAGAATCCGGAGAGACAGGCGCTGGGGGCCGTTCGATCTGATCCATCCCACCTCCTTATTCACGTCTCCCCAGAACCCTCTCTCTCCCGAGCGCCGCCGAGCTCTTCGTCCCCGTCGCCGTTCTCGTCGCTTCACTGCCGGAAGAGCGGCGCCGTGGACTTCACGCCGTCGACGAGCACATATTCTCCGCTCATCGCCGCCGTAGAAGCTCGACGCCACCGAGTTAGGGTACGCCGAGCCTCGATCCAATCTCTATCTCCTCTGTTCGTCAGTTTCCAGATTGGATCCGAGTTCTTAGACTGTTTGATTTTGGATGAATTCCTTAGGTTTCCTTGATCTATTGGATCGTTGCACTGTTGGGAAATCTGTTTCTTCTAGTCAAAGGTTTCCATCTCGATTCAGGTTAGAAATTAGGGTTAGAATCTATCTGTTCTGTGTTAGGGTTTCAGCTCATCTTGTATGAGATTAAGTCTAGCTCAGAACAGACCAGAATCTCTACCCAAATTCTTCACTGAATCTCTTGTCAAAACTCTTGTTTTTGGACCGAAACTTTTGCTGGTGCTCATTCCATACTTTCTTTTTCCCTCGCAACTTCTATGCTTTTCACAGGATGTCTGCTGAGTTAGGCTTCGGTAATGAGTCACCAAATCTTGATCATATCAACGAAGCAGAACGGTCTGCTCCGAAGAAGAAAGGAGGAAGAACGAAGGAAACCAACAACGCCAGAGGCATCCCCGAATCCATTCGTATTGCTTTAGGATATGACACGCCCCCTGAAGAAACCAAGGAGCAGCGCAAGAATCGCTTACAAAATATTCGCTGGTACTGGGCTGTTCGATGGTACAAGTACAAGAGCATCCCTACCTGGAAGTGGACTATGCAGTTTGCCTTCAGTCCACCCTATCAGTATACTTCGGCCATGTGCAGTCAGTACACCGAAGAGAATCACCACCTGTACTACCCAGTTCCACCGAAGCTTCCTCACCCCAATACTCTCAAGACACCAGATGATTACCTTGAAGAGCAAGAACGATTGAGAATCGCTGCTGAAGCCAAGAGGCTGAAAGAAGAGAAGAAGGCATCCAAGTTGGCTGAAGCAGAATCCCAAGGTGCTGGGCCAAGCTCGAAGAAGAAGAAGAAGCTGAAGAAGAAAACTGCTTCTCCACCCCATCCTACAACAGAAGATGAAGAGCATGTCAGGCTAGAGCAAGCTGCTCTGGAAGATTCAATCATGGACGAATCAAATGCTGCTGACGACGAATCTGAATTCGAAGCTGATGATGAATCTGGTGATCCTGCTCCCCCCCAAGAAGCAAAGACTTCAGCCCACTGAAGAAGAAGCCAGGAGAGAAACCTGATGCTAAGGGGATTAAGATTCAAGACCCCAAGATCAAGACTTCTGCTCGCCCCACCATTGATCTCTCCAACTTGGTGGTTGCGAAGCCCTTGGCCTCCAAGCCACCGGCTGATGCCCTCGACACGGAGAGGAGATCTAAGCAGAAGCACTACCCCGCCAAGAAACAACCTGCAAAGGCTTTAGTGCCAACGAAGCCCAAGAAGACTGCTGCACATATCCCTTCAGCGAAGCACAAGCTCACTGAAGAAGAACTGAGACAGAAAGACCTCGAAGAGGCACTTGAGCGCAACATCCTTGCCAGAAGCTCAGTTGAGAAGAAGAAGGCAGATGAGGATGCTGCCAGAAAGCAAAAGCAGAAGGAATTGGACTCTGCCAAGATGGCTGCAGAGAAGGCTGAGACGAAGCGCAAGCTCGCCGAAGCCGAAAAGAACGAAGAAAAAGCTGCTGCCGAAGCTAAACAGCTAGCTGAACATGAAGCTAAACGCAAGGCCTCTTTAGAAGGCCTCAGGACGAAGAAAGCTGAAAAAGCTGCTAGGGCAAGTCAGAAGAAGCCCGTAGTTGATATGACTCCCTCAGCTATTCCATCGAAGCAGAAAGGAATATCTTTGCCTGAAGCTCAAGCTGAAGCTGATCGTCAGAGTGACCATCAATTCCCTGACCCACGTGAAGGCGAACTCTGGGATCAGTTGGGCATCACTGAAGCCCTTTGGGAGAAGTGTGCTGCTGAAGATCCTGATGCTGTTGACATTGGAGAAGTTTACATTTCCAGGTCTATCGAAGCAATGATCACTACTATGATCAGTCAGCTGAAGGATCTGCATTCCAGAGATAGGGCTGAAATTAAAAAGATTCACAACTATCAGAAGCGAGCTGAATCAGAACCTGATGAAGAATTCAAACAGCACGCCCTGAAGTTACTTCAACAAGTGACAGATGTCAATTCCACCACCAAGGACAATATCAAAATCTTCAAAGGCGAAGTCAAGGCCGCTGTTGATGACATGGTGAAGACCCATAATGCTTCCATTATGGAAAGGGATTCAAGGAAGCGCAAGTCTTCGCGCGTAGCTGAACGAGTTGTTGCACCACCATCTCCTAAGCCTGCTGCATCAAAGGCAGCTGGACCCTCACCCAAGAAGAGAACCACCAAGAAGCGCAAGGTTACTTTGGCCTCAGCCGCAGACATGGATACAAGTGATGAACAGCCACAGGAAACTCCTGAAGCAGTTCCCACTCCTGCACCGAAGCCAAAGCCATCCCAGCCCACACCAAAGCCTTCAGCTCCACCCACCAAAACTCCCACACCTCCTCCTACCAGAACCACCCCCAAGCAAACTCCACCACAAAGAGCTCCTACCCCCACTCCAACGCCTGCACGAACCCCCACACCCATTCCACCTCGTGCTCCCACACCCATCCGTGCTCCAACCCCCGAACCACAAAGGATTCCCACTCCACCAGTTGCTCCCGCACCACCTCCATCACCTCCCCATGAAGCTAATGCACCATCCCCAACCCACTCCAGAACCCATGTAACCCGAGATTTTCCCCCTGCCAGAACTGTTCAAGACTCTGATGCAAATATGCCCCATACCGAAGCACATGACGACGAAGACGAACAAGTACAAATTCTGAATCTGTCGCAAGAGCAAGCACTTATAGTCGCTCGATCTGCTGGCCCTTCAAGAGCCAATCAAATTGCTCCTCTGCAAACGATTCGTGAGCGTTCGCGCCCCTGCCAAGATACCCAGCTTGACTCCAATTACCCTCGTGAAACTTTTCCTATATTCAAGGGTGCTAGTTATTCTTCAAGGCATGGACCGGACTTCAACCTCGAACAGCATCGGAAGCGCCATCGATTCTTTGGTGTTAGTCCGTATGCTTCAGACCGCACAGCTGATGACCTTCGTTTTTGGACCGCTAAGCAACAAGTCTTATACACCAAAGTCTTCTGTCAGCAAGGAGTTCTGTTTAGGCACAAGTTTCTGGACATGCGAAGTCTTTCCACTGCATCCTGCTTTCAGAACGTCCTCGAAACTATTGAAAATAAGAATTTGACTCGGTTGTTTGCATTGAGCACTCCTTTCAACTCTGAGCTCATCAAGCAATTCTATGCAACTCTTTATGTTTCTGGTGACGCCAATGAACCCAGCTCATGGACGCTGGAATGGATGATACAAGGCAAAGTCTTCAGGATGTCCTCTGCCGAATTCATGGAAATTTTCAACATTCCAAGGCATTCTGGAGTCCAAGAAAAGATTCATATTGAGCCAGATCTGACTGAAGAAGAATTTTCTACTCTGTTGGATCCTGAAGTCACTGCAAACTATATTCCTCAAAACATTCACCCGAAGCATTTGAATTTCATCTCAAGGACTTGGTTCTACATCTTGTCCAACTCATTGATTCCTTTGAGTACAGCTTCGGAAGAATCGAATCTTTATCCAGAGACAAGGCATGCTATTATGAAGCTCACTCATGGTCTTCTCTTTGACTTTGAAGACTGCTTCATTAGGAGTTTGGTTCATGCAGCAGAGCTACCTTTCACACTAAAACCCTATGCTCCCTGGCTGCAAGTTGTTTGTGACTATGGCAGGAACGAAGACTTTGTGGCTCGCCATCACCCGAAGCTTTTCTCTCCACCAGTGCGTGACTCGTTGGCATTGCTGAGGAAGCCCAATGATCCTTTTGCCACATATGTTGGTGCTCGCCATGAAGTTAATGAGCGAAACTTATCCAAGAAGTTCCAGAAAGACTGCCATCATTTTGAAGTTAATCTTCGCATGCAGCAAATGCTTGAAAATTACATTGAAGCTAATCAACGCCAAATGCAATTTCTTGCTGATGAGATCAACAGAGTGGGCAACATAGTTCTTAACAACAATCGGTATTTGCGTGTTCTCAAACGCCATTCCTGGAAGGGGCTCCGGAAGTTCAACTCTGTCAAAGGCCTTCATAAAGATCGCTTCTACAAAGAGTATGAGCACCTCCAGCGACACTTTTCTTGTGATGACTCAGTGGACCGCCCGAATCAGAAGATCCCTCCCCTGCACAAGATTGATGAAGTATTCTTCGTCAACGAACCTGAACCCATCCGGCCTGATACCGTCTCCGAGAATGACTCCATCACTTCAAAGGACGACGACGGCCTCGACGACAGCGACCTCGACATCAACCTCATCACTCAGACACGCCACGAAGCTATTCCCACGTCTTCTTCCGAAGAAGAATCCTCAGGCGACCAGTCTTCGTCGGATGAGTCTTCGTCAAGCACAGCTTCGTCGGGTCCTCAGGGTGCTGATGCCGAGCAATAGTTCTCTCGAACCTTTTCTCAACCTTTTGTCCAATCATTGACAAAAAGGGGGAGAATGAGGGAATTGATGAGTTAGATTTGCATCGGGGAAAGGGGTCTTGCCATTTTCTTTTGCTTCGTTTGGTTAAGTTACAACAAACATTCCATTCTTTTCGATTGGGTTGTAACTTAAGTTTAACTTCGGTCATGCTACTCCTGTGCTACGCTTAAGTTTTAATAACCCCTTTGCTTGCAAGTATTGCTTCGTATCTTCTATCTTGCAGGTGGTTATTATTTTCTAAGTCACAGGTCATTGGAAGCAATTGCATACATTCCTGGATATATATCTTCAAATGCAATTGTATTCGCTAAGATATTTTGTTTTGCTCTCCACCGAAGAAAATCATCTCAAGCATTAACTTCGATTATATAAATCTTCGATGCTTGCATTCAGGGGGAGCCAAAAAACTTCATATCTTAGAGTTTGTCCCATCACTTCACAAAAACTTCAATATCTTTTATCGATGCTTGTTTTGTCAACAATAGTCCAAAAAGGGGGAGATTGTAAGAGCAAAGTTTTCCCCCCGTGTGTTTTGGATATTGTTGGACAAAACAGTAGAGGAACTAACAATGTTTTCTAGTATAAACAGTTGTATAGGTTCCTGAAGGACAAGCTAGGTGATAAAGCTTCAGGGAAGGTCTTCAAGTTATCGAAGCATAACCCACGGAGCGAAGCTTAATCACGAAGGATGACCCCCAAAAATTAAGGTGTCCTGAAGCACTACTCATTGAAGGAAATGAAGAGGACGGCGCAAGACTTAGATGTTTTTGTGTAGTTGTTTTTCGGTTCTTTGAGTCATAGGACAAACAGTACTATCAAGAGGGGTATTTAGTTTGTGGACACCGAAGTCATTGAGAAATGCTCAGATCAAATCCAAACCAAGTGAGAAGCCTGAGTGAAGAAATCTCATGTGCACTAAGTTAAGTTTCGACAGCAAAGACTTCGTTCTTTGGCTACCTAAGCATAACTAAGTCCGTGAGTCAGCTTTACTTGTTCCTCAAGTAAAGTTGCACATTGATGACAAATCCGACCGTTGTGGACACGTGTCAAGCTGTCACCTCGGGTCAATTTAGTCATTCCGCACCTCGGGATCGCCAACTATAAATACGCCGCCCCCTCCTCCATTTGCGGGCGGCTGCTCCAAGAATATTCCTGAGAGAGATTGAAGAGAGCACCCCAAAAAAACGCCACCGAAGCAAAACCCAAAATCCAGAATACTGAAACCTAAGTCCCATTGATCTGAGTAGATTCGAGATGACTTAGGTGAAAGCTTACTAGCCTTTTTATCTTGGAGAACTGCAATTCTCCTATATGGTTAGAGTGTTGTTCTTCAGAGAGCGAAGAGTAATTGTCGGCTCGAAGTCCAGTTTGTCAAAGGTTTCGGTGATTTCCTCAATAATCAACCACGAGTGAAGAACTAACCAAGCTCAAGGAGTTTGGTGCAGTGGAGCAACGGACGGATTGAGATTTGCTCCAGGTGTTCAATCACCAGTCCCTCCAACCAGACGTAGCGCTTTGCAGAGCGTGAACTGGTCGAACAAACATCGTCGAGTCCCAGTTCGTTTTACTTCAAGCATTTACCTTCTGTATTGCATTTGCTTCACAGTTATGTTTCAATGTGTTTTGATTCACTGCATTTAGTTTCGCTTCCAGTTTTAGTTCACTATTCCGCACTACTTATGCTTCACTTCAAAAAGTTTCAGTCGAAAATTTTGAAGTGATCATTCACCCCTCCCCCTCTGATCACATACTTGGACTTTCAAGACTAATTATTCCCAATGGCACACCGAAAGAGCTCCAACAGGTAGGAAGGTAAACTCCGTCGAGGAGATATCCTCCCTAAATGAAAAAGTTGACTTAATTATGTCTCTACTTACCAAGCAATCTCCTGTTGATCCTCAAAATGTCCCTTTAAATTCTTTGATTGCTCAGGATCAAGTAGATGTGAACTTTATCTCTAGGAACAACTTCCACAACAATGCTTATAGGAGTAACTTTGGTAGCAATCCTAGACCATTCCCCTCCAACAACTATGGGAGCAACAACACTTATCCTAGCACCAAACACTCCACTTCTGAATTAGAGAGTATGCTTAAAGAATTTATCACTACCCAAAAAGCCTTCAACAAGAGTGTAGAGGAAAAACTAGACAAACTAGATAACCTCTCGTCGAAGGTAGACAATTTAGTCCACGAAGTAGAATTTCTTAAAATTAGAACTTCTCCCCTTGAGGAGAGGAAGGTCACTCCTATGAATGCTATCCAATTGCAAATTAATGAAAACATTAGGATGATGGCTAAACTTAAAGAGAGATGGGCTAGAGAAAAGGAGGAAGAGGATAGAATTAAGAGCCTTCCTACACACCATACTGTTGCTACTATCCAAGTGGTTGAGGATATCCAAACTCTTAGCACCCAATGCACCCCTAGTCCCATAGGACCTATTAATGGTGATGCTATGACCTCAACCGTAGAAGAAGAAATCCCTATGACTATAGAACCTACCAAACATGTGAGCCTAAAGGACACCACTACTACTCTTGATAGTAGTGACCTTGATTTTGATAATTGCACTCTTTCTGAAGTTATTCGTTTCTTTCACAAGATGTCTAGAGACCCCCACACTAGCACACTTAATCTTGCCTTCACGGAGCATATTACTAATGCTCTCATCAAAGCTAGGGAGGAGAAGCTTAGGGTAGAAGCCTCCATACCTAGAAATCTAGAAGATGGTTGGGATCCTATGATTAAAATTAAGTTGAATAACTTTTCTTGTTATGCTTTATGTGATGTTGGAGCTAGTACCTCCGTTATGCCCAAAAGAATGTATGATATATTTGAATTGAAACCTTTTGATGCTTGTCTTTTTGGTGTTCGTCTCGTCGATTCTTCCGTAAAAAAACCTTTGGGGAAGATAGATGATGTTCTTATCATTGTCAATGACAATTATGTTCTCGTTGATTTTACTATTATGGACATTGAATGTGAACCTTCTTGTCCAATTATTTTGGGACGTCCTTTTCTTCGCACCGTGGGTGCTGTTATTGATATGAAAGAAGGGATTATAAAATTACAATTCCCTCTCAAGAAAGGGATGGAACACTTCCCTAGGAAAAATATTAAGTTGCCTTTTGAGTCCGTCACACGGGCTAGTTATTTTATTGAAAAAACTTGATCTTTTGCATTAAGCCTAGCTAATGGCTTTAAAGAAGCGCTTTCGGGAGGCAGCCCGCAACGAATTTAGGTTTTATTTTTGTTTTTCCTCTGTTTTTAGTGGTCTTGATGATTGTTACTACTGTAGCAACATCATTGTATCTTTACTTTTCAAGCTTTGTGCCTTTTATAGCCTCATACGATCAGGGAAGTGAAAGTTGTGACATGCAGTCCAGAAAACAGATTCTGTCCTTGTGACTAGAAAAATGAGCGAAAAATCTCAGTTCATCTTTTTGATCTGAATGTTTTACACAGCATGCTATATACAATTACGAAACTTTCGTATGTTCTGAGTTTTGTGATTTGAGTTGCAGAAGTATCCCTAAAAAATTCTTTACTACCTGCTGGTCAGTTTTTCACAGATTCTGTCCTGTTTTGCCTTTTCTTCGTTTTGCGAACCTTAAGCTCGCGTTTTCTTTGAAAAAACTTTTTGGAAATCTTGAGAAATAGTATCTCTTCAAGATTATCTTTATTTCCAGTAGAGAAAAATTATTTTATTATGGGTACTAACCTCACTAATCAGATTATGATGAGTTATGTATGAAGGGAGTTTTCAAGTGTGCGAGGGAAGATGATGAAAGAAGATTAAGAAGTGTCAAGCGTTCAAGCTTGGGGATGCCCCCATGCATCCCCAAGAAATATTCAAGGAGACTCAAGCGTCTAAGCTTGGGGATGCCCCCGTGCATCCCCTTCAACATCGATAATTATCATTTCGTCTCTCGTTTCACTATATTTTTATCACTTCATGCGTTATGTGCTATGCTTGGAGCGTCTCGCTCTTAGGTTTTGTTTTTTGTTTTTCTTTAGCTTTGCTTGCTGTTCATAACAAGTTAGAACCCAGCTTTCTTTGTGTGGGAGAGAAACATGCTCCACTTCCAAAATTTAGAACACAACATAGGACTTTTCCTGCTTATCTTTGCTGTGTTTGTTCCTTATCTTTCCGTAGCTACTGTCATGTTTTGCTCTTAGTTTTCATGCTTATCTTTTCAAAGAGATTTTGTTTAGTTTGTTGCTGGAACTCTCTTGAGTTTTCATGTTTATCTTGTTTAGAGAGTTTGCCTGTTGCACTGAGTTTTGTGTCTTGACTTGAAGTAGGTAATTGAGGTTGCTATTCTTTTGTAGTAGTAACTTGCAATAGTTTTGAGGTGTTATTTTGAGTAATGTTTGGACTTTTGGTGTCAAGAGCTTTAGCCTATTAGTGATAGATGTCGTATATTGGGCAATCCGTGTTTATTTTTCAAAAACTTACAAAATTAGTTGAGAACTTTAGCTACTAGATGGATCACTACTCTTCTGAGGGGTCGAATATTAGAGTACACTCACGTACCATGAGTCGAGGATGCGCAAGGATAACCAAACCCCCATACACTCCTCCTCGGGGTACTTGTCCCTTTGTGAACCTCTTATTAGATTTAGAGTTACCGATAATAAGTGCATGAGTTCTTTGGACTAATGCGAGTATTCGAAAGTTGACACTTCCACCTTCCCATATTTTGCTAGCCTTTACTGTGCCGTGCATTGCTTTCTTCTCACTCCGAAAGTTAGCATCCAACTTCGCCGGTACATCCAAACCCTTGGCACGATACACTCTGTCATCATAAGCCTCCTTATACCCTTCCTCAAAACAGCCACCATACCTACCTATCAAGGCATTTCCATAGCCTTTCCGAGATATATTGCCATGCAACATCCATCTTCTCATGACTTGATCCTCATGTCATACATGCTACTTGCTTGATCGATGAGCCGTATGCTAGTTGGGACTTGCCCTAATCATTGCTACATGACGTGCTAGTATCATTGCATATCCTACTACACTGGCAGAGGCATACATGTTCATATATCATGATAGTTACATCTTCTTTATGATTTGAGTACCTTTGTAAAGTGTGAAATATCTTCTATACTAATTGTAATATATAGAGTGTTGCCCCTAAAGTGAGGAAAATATCCCAAAGTGGACAAAATCAAAAGATCCCAAAGTGGACAAAATCAAAAGATCCTAAAGAGGACAAATGAGAGAGAAATAGAAAGAGCCATTGAGGCCACCAAAAAAAAGAGAAAAAGAAATAAAAAGAGAGAAGGGGGCACACTACTATTCCTTTTGAGAGATCCACACTCGTACTCCATCTTATATCTTGTACTCCATAGAGATTATCATTTATGCATATAGCTATGTGGGGACCTTCACACTATAGAACTTGGCTTGTATATTCCAATGATGAGCCTCCTCAAATGAGCTCTAGGTCTTCTTGAGCAAGCAAGTTGGATGCACCCCCACTAGTTCCATTGGAGAGCTTACCTTAGCTCATATGTGCATCCGTTGCATGGCAATCCCTACTGCTCACATCATATCTATCATTTGGCTTTCTCTCGCCTATGATTGTCCTCATTGATGTGAGCCTTTCACACCTTTTTGTCTTCCTCCTCCACCATATTCTCTCTTTGCCATCCTAAGTGTCAACTTTCTTGCTTACGCTCATCCATTGCATGAGTGCTCAAAATGTCGAAAAGGAGTGGATCATTTTGACTTGTACCTGGCTAGTGGTCTGGGGATGAGTCAAGATAAGATTCCAAAGAAGACCAAGTGTGCCACTTTAATAGATTGAGTTCTCAACAATAAAAATACTTTTTCTCGTATATCCCTATCCCCTTTCTTGCACGCAAACAGCATTTGGAGACATTCGAGTCACGGACAGCGAGAACTCTTGCACCTTTATGTTCTTATGTTGCTTGTTTCAATGCTAAATATAGACTCTTGACTGTTATGACTTAAATTGAATTGCATTCTTTGATTGCTTTACTTACAAAGTTCTTATATTGTTGTTAGCATGTCACCACAGAAATTATGTTGTTATCATTTACCTACTCGCTGACGATCAGGAATTAAGCTTGGGGATGTTGATACGTCCAAAACGTATCTATAATTTCTGCTTGCTGCATGCCTCTTTTGTGTGATATTGCTATGATATTGATGAACTTACATACACTTTTGATCATATTTGGACTAACCTATTAACTCAGTGTACCCCAGTGCCAGTTCCTGTTTTCTGCTGTTTTTCTATTTCAGGTTTCCCCCTTATTAAAAGTACCAGAAAAATTCCGGGAAAAATATAGGAAAAATCAGCGTGTCAGAAGCTTCAAGAAAACCCCGAGAGGGGCCAGAGGGGAGCCAGGCCCCCCCAGGCGGCCAGAGGGCGCGGCCCCACCCCTGGCCGCGCCAAGGGGGTGCCTGGAGCCCCTGGCCCACCTCTGGCTGTCCCCTTTCGCCTATTTATTCCCCGTGACGAGAAACCCTCAGGGACGGGACTCTTTTCCGCGATCTCTCCTCTGTTCCGCGCCGTCGCGCTTCCAAGATCGGGAGCACCAGAAGACCTCTTCCCGGCTCCTTGCCGGATGGAGGAACCACCTCCGGGAGCTCCTCCACCACCATGGATGCTTCCCGGGTTAACCGTGAGTAGTCCACCTTGGACCATGGGTCTATGATCAGTAGCTATGTGATGTTCTCCTCCCCTCTTTGTTCTTCATGGATTAGACCTCGTGAGCTTCCCTACATGATCGAGGCACTTATGTAATCTTTCTGCTTTTGCTATGTTGAGTGTGCTGGGATCCGATGGATTATGAGATTATGTTCAGATTGTGATTGAGTTATATATTTGATTCTCTTCTTTATATTTTTTTTCTTGAGTAATTCTTGCATGTTCTCCGTTGCTGTTTATTGCTTTGGCCAAGTAGTAGGTAGTGACTCCAAGAGGGAGCGTTATGCATGATTGTGGGTTCATGCCCTCCGATGAGTAGCTTGAGTGACAGAAACATGAGTCTAGGGGATGTGCTGTTACCACAAGGGGGAAAACAACGGTGCTTGTACTTGCGGGTGCAAGGATTGTTTACTTTACGCAAAGTTCTTTAATGCAGTTGTCCGTTGCTTTGAGTTTACACTTTGGGTGGGATTAGAAACTTAATACCAGCAAGATGTTCTGGATAGATATCTCAAGGTGGATGATTAATGGGTAGATGCAGATGGATTTTGGTCTACTTGTCTTGGCGTACCGCCCATGCTTTTTTGCTTAGCATAATTAGCATTCGTTTGCGCACATAATCCTGTCAATTGCCCAGCTGTGATTTGTTTACCTCACATGGCTATTTTATCGTCTTTTGGGAGAGAGACATCACTAGTGAACATCATAGGACTCCGTTCCATATTCCTACTACTGTTTACACCTTCAATTTACTTTCAGTATTTATTTTTCCGCAGCTATCACTATCATTATTATCCCGTGCATTTTATCCTTTGTAAGAAACAAGGCCAGAGGAATTGACAACTCATCTGTACTCGTTGGGAGCAAAGCTATCTGTTGTGTGTGCAGGTCCAGGTGAAGTAAGCAACCTTAGGATGTAAACGACGCCATTGTTCACTTCACCACCTACTTGTATCTGTTGGAGTCCTACGGGAGACGATCTTTTCAACCTTGGTATCTTTACCAAGGGAAATTTGCCGCTACGCTACATCTCACCTTCCACTTGGGGTAACCAACGAGGAGCGAGAAGTATCTCGTGTATCAGGGGTACATGCCTGATGTTTGATTTATGCCTAGATGATCATTGCTTTTCTGTGTGCCTTTCCCCAAGTTAAATACATGATGTGTCTTATCCATGCAACACCCAACCATCCATCTCCCTAGCCTACAGTGTTTTTAATTCCGCTGGTTACTAGTTGTTTGCTTTCGCTGTTTTACTGTCGCTGTTTCACCACCAATATTTCCGTTGCTACCATCACTTCCATATCGCAGTTACTATTAACATCTTGTTGCAAGTAAGTGTATCTCAGGTGTGGTGGAATTGAAAACTCCATTTTCAAAGCTTGTGGGTATTCTTTGTCTCCCCTTGAGTCGAATCTATAAATTGGGTTATTCTTACCCGCGAAGACTATCTCGATCCACTGCAGTTGTGGGTTATCAATTCCCTTATAGTCTTTCTATAAAAAACATGTAGAGCAGCTCACAAGGTCTAATCCATGAAGAACAAAGAGGGGAGGAGAACATCACATTGCTACTAATCATGGACCCATGGTCCAAGGTCGACCACTCACGGATCATCCGGGAAGTGTCCATGGTGGAGGAGAAGCTCCCGGAGGTCAATCCTCCCTCCGGCAGGGTGCTGGGAAGAGGTCTGCTGGCGCTCCTGATCTTGGAAGCGCGGCGGCGGAGGAACAGAGGCGAGGTCGCAAAAAAGGGTTCTGTCCTCGAAGTTTCCCCGTGAAGGAGAATAAATAGGCGAAGGGGGGGCAGCCAGAGGGGACACACGGGGTCCCGGCACCCCCCTGGCGCGTCCCCACCCTAGGGCGCGCCGGGAGGGCGCCTGGGGCCTTGGTGGGTCCCCTCCTCTGTGATTCCCGAAGCTTCCGAAGCGAAGATTTTTATTGTATTTTCCCGGAATTTTTGGAGCATTTTTAATATGGGGGAAACCTGAAATAGAAAAACAGCAGAAAACAGGAACTGGCACTGGGGTGCACTGAGTTAATAGGTTAGTCCAAATATGATCAAAAGTGTATGAAAGTGTATATAAAACATAGCAATATCACACCAAACATGCATGGAGCAAGCAGAAATTATAGATACGTTTGAGACGTATCACCCACTAGCGCCGCGTCCGATCATAAAAGGGTTGTGCGCCTCGATCCTCGGAAATTATTTAATCTTGTCCCCTTGATTCTTGCACGCAATCCACGGTTTAATCGTAGAAAGAGCAAATATGCTCCACCGCGTGGGGATTGCTCGAATTCTTCATCGTTCCGCATTCTTACTTATATGAGGGGAACTACGGCAGAGGAAACCACTTTACGATCCCCTTCCCTTAGTGCATCTTCATATTGTTCTTCCAACTTGACAGATCTCACCCATTTTAATCCTTTCCTCCATAGCAATTACGAGTGGTAGTAAGGAATTGAAGTTACAACATCGCAGGATATGGAAAAGAACAAAGGAAAGTGGAATGTGTCCAGGACGACCCGATGAGGGTCGCCAAACTCGTCGATGAGGGCTATCTACATCCACTATTGTAACATCCCAAAATTTTCCAAATTTTGGAATGTTAATAAATAATGTAATATTGATTAACTTGTTTGAATTTTAGAGTAAATAAAAACTTTTTGAGTTCTTGTTTAAAAATTTACAAACAATCTATTAATTTTTTTGGATAATCATTTATCCAATAATGAAAATTTTGGTTGTGAAGTTTATTCAAAAATCAAAGAATGATTTTCTTTCATTTATCTTTTTGAAATTTGCTAGGAACCATAATTAAATATTTTAGAGTGAGAATAAAATGACTTTTTCAAATTGCTGTGGTCCCATTATCATTCTTGAATTCTAATTTTAAATTGGAATTTATTTGATATTAACATTCAGGAGATATTTAAATATTTTCAATAATTTATTTAATAAAATGATAGGAGATAATATGACTTCTTCGAAAATAGTATTGGAAATATTTAAAAGTACTCATTTGAACACTTGATTATTTTTTTGTAATCTTTTTGGGTATTTATAAAACCCTAAAATTAATTTAGGGAATTTATTAATGCCTTAAATAATTTTTCTTGATCAAAATATATTTATACAATTTATTTGGAGAGAAATATATTCTTACACTCTCTATATTTTAATTATCCTATATAATGTTTGTTTGAGAGTATTTAGTTCAGATAATAAAAATAGAAATCCTAAATCTATTGGGCTGAGCCCATCTCTCTTTATTTTTTTCCTTCTCTTTCCTTTTCCCCCTTGGGCCTAATTCCCACTAAGGCCCATCTCCACCAATCTTCTTCCTCCTCTCGATGTGTACTTGAACTCCAGCACGAGTTCAGTACTCCATGGCCATGATACAACCACCTCTTCCTCCGTTCCTGCTAGTTCATCCTTTGACCGATTCATTTCGATTTCTACACCAAACTTTTGGAGAATATAATGAGGAATCCATTCAAGCAATTAAAACCTCATTTCAATGCTTTAAATGTCTGGATTTTTCTCCATAAACACCATGAATGCCATGAAATTGCTTTCCAAAAACCTCGATCGATCTCCTTATATAGAGCTCCTCTGCACCTATAAATAGGACCGGGGACTCACCTCGCATACCTCATTCAACTCCTCTAAAATCCCTCTGCATTTCATTCCGTGCTACGAGTAATTGCTCGCCGGAGTTCCTCCTTGCCGCCACCGTTCTCTCTCTACGTTCATATTTTGGTATTGCGCTTCTGCTTGACATGAATTGGGATCCGATTCCTCAGCCGGAGCACGCCGTCTGCATCACCGTGCTCTCTACGCATTCTTCTCTACTTCAGCGAGACTTCACGGCTATTCGAGGACGAACTCGGAGCTATAACCTTTTCCCTCGAGTTTCCCACGTTGCCCTCTCCGCCGTAACGAAACTTCGTCCACTCCGGCGAGAACTCCGGCGAACTCACGGTGAGGTTCCAGCCATTTTTTTTCAAACGTGTTCTTCGATGAAGGAGTATCCGCCAATCACAGGACGCCACGTGGCAGCCTATTTTCCATTCCCGTAATTCATTTTTAGAAAAATAGCCAAACTTCAAAAATTCATATCTTCTAGCCCGTAAGTCGGATTTCGACAAATTTTATATCCCCAGACTCCTTGGAAAATGTACTTTATTATGGTCCAGTAATATTTCACTTTTGGTAATTCGAAATTTAACTAAAATTTATTATGTGAATTTTAGTATATTTAGTTTTCCTTTATTCTATAGTTTATTTCAAAATATTTCTTCATCAAATTTGATCCTTAGAAACACACCTTTCTGTTTGGACATTTGTAATATTCTTTCCATCATGTTGAAACCCTATTTTGACTTCAAGACATAGCTTTCGTTATTTTTAGTTATATTTCCTCTTGATATAAATTTAATTCAATCTTCTCAACAAGATCATCACGATTCCGATCGAATCTTTTGAATCCAATGCAATAATTGATTCCCTATTCAAATATTCATATGACAAAACCAACTGGGTTTGACATACTCACAATCCGTTTGAACTTATACTCAAGCTAGTTTCAACGTACCCTTAATCCCAACTTGTATCCATTTGATCAAATCCCTGGAATATGACTTCCATCGTATTTCCATCGAAGACAACTTGATTGTATCTCAACCTAGCCATGCCATAATAACTAGCTTAGTACTATATATTTATGTTGTCAACTGTATCTTTATTTGGATCTTCACTTTGGATTTGTGTTGTGTGTACGTGTGTTGAAGTATTTTTATTTTACCGTTAGATATATATGGTATCGAGAAGGAGAGACGACTAAGAGTAAAATATTTCATCGTCAGGATCCAGACAAGTTACTATTTTGATCATACTCGATCTATACCTATATTTTTACTATGCATTGTAGTCCAAATAAATATTATGCATTGATAGGATTATATATTATACTATACTATTGCACCCAGTAGTTCATTGAGGTAGGTCCGAACCTTATATCATTGTCGCCACCGTGTAGAATTATACTGCTTTGCTAAGTAGACGTGGAGTGGGAAGTGATCCATTTTGAGGTATGAGTGACTAAGTAGTAAACAGGACCAAGATAAGTTAATGAACCACCTGGGTGGAATGGTTGGGGCACCTTGGAGTAACCAGTGGATTTCTCTGAGTGACCTAAAGATGGCCAGTAATCACTGCGGAATGCCACCCAGGCTTAAAGGGATCAATCATATTTTTCATAACTAGAAACTTACGTGTGCAGCCACAAGCTATTATGGGCTATGGCTTGGTTGATTAGTTGTAGTGACTCTTACTAGGTGGTGCTGCGAACGTAGTTATGTGTAGGTGGGATGGGCACCGCCAGAGTAGGGGAAACTCTTCTAAAAGACCATGTCTTGACCTTCCTGTTTCCATACAACGTGTATTGTGACAAATACCAAAGGAGGTGGTCGAGTCTATTGAGGAAAAGTGCACAAACCTCTGCAGAGTGTAAAAACTGATCATGATTAGCCGTGTTCCCGGTTACGGACAACTTTGAGCATCTAGAAATGGGAATGTTGACGGATGTCATCATCTTTAATTAATCAATTGGGATTAATAAACTTTGGGAATAGTTTGACTTGGAGAAACCAACTCAGTCATATTATGAGCTTTGTAGTATGATATGATACTCTTTAAGTAAGGAAAAATCAGCTTTATGCAAATTGAAACTTAGAGCTTTTCCACCAGCCAAATTGCATGTAGAAGATAGGTCTGTTATATATATTCTTTTGGGAGTAACCTGCCGTACATTCAAAGTACTGACCCATTTTGGGTTGTAACCTTCGGTGTTGCAGGATTGTATATGACGAGTAAGTTATGCGATGTAGGGTTACAATGTCTACACTCAACTTTGCCGTTGGTGTTTATGGGACTCCACATATGTATTGATTGTTTCTGCTGTGTATTCTAGCCCAAAAGCTATAAGGTAATAAATACCATGTATTTACGTTACTTTTTGACATGTGATTCATGGTATTTAATTGAGTACTGTGTGTGCTAGCATACTGATCCAGGGATAGCATAGAAGCACATTAGACTTGCTTCCTTTCGGGACCGGGTCGTTACAAGATGGTATCAGAGACATGTTGACTGTAGGTCGTGACCCTAGGAACTGGAAAGCCATAGGAAATTCTATTGCTAAAATATATTATTTTGAAAAAAAAGATCCATTACTTCTCATCTTTTTTAAGTTTTACCAAACACTCCCTCTTATCCCAAACAAGTTAGACTATACCCATGCCACTTTGACCATTGAGAAGGATTGTGTTATGTCTCTTCAGGAAGGAGAAGATATTGGACAACTTAAGACCATTTCGGAGAATAAATGTTTTCAACGTGAATTAGAAGTATGGAAGTATGGAAGACTCGAAGAATTTGAAGACTCTGAAGATCCCAAGATTACTCAAGACCAATAGAAGAACTGGATATATCCAAGACTAAGATGCGTTTGAAGAAGTTAAGGAATATCTTACATAATACCAATAGTATCCAAGCCCACCATGAGAGTTGTGAAATGAACGAAAGAGTGCGAGTAGAGTGCCCGACCATGCGAGCTCATGTGGATGAAGGTACCATAGGAATTGTTTGATTGAATTTATGAGTGATATTTGGAGTTTTCTCGGGGTTTTTGCTATTGATTTAATGATTGGTGTCATTCGAATTATTAAATTTAAATTGTGTTTTTAGGATACGTATTCCCTAGGTTTTATTATTAATACAACCTTGAGAGGTGTGAGCAACGGATGATGTATCAGAAGACCATCACATCGATGAAAATCCTTGTATCGAAGACTTTCAAGAATCAAAGGGAATGAAGACTTTCTGACGAAAACGTAGTAAACGAGTCTATTATATATGTTAGTTGTTTGATGATTGTTAGGTAGATAACCATCTCCCCTTCTCTCTAAAATTCTATCTCATCTCTGACCAACCTTAAATCCCATCGGTGGACATTAATATTTTGAGACCAGTGACCCAGTCAAAGTAGAAGAGTGGATTCAGAATATAGAAGTGGCAAGAATTTTGCATTTTCAAAGATAGCACAATTGTTGCACATGGAAGTTCTCCTATTCTATGGATGCAAGTTGTGAGCACAAACCATGCAGGATCATCGCCACCCAAAAACGTTTTATTAGCCTTGCAGGTGAAGACCTCTTTAAGAGGAGTGAGAAAGACTGCGTGTTAGAATACGCGATTCACCTATCTATATATGAAGTAATAATTTGAATACGGGATGGATTGACCCCCATACCGAAGACTCTTATTGTATACTTTTGTATGTTGGATTGGTAAATCAGAGAGCCTAAAAACCCCGTAGTAGAGTGTCGATGCGACAAGCCTAAACCATAGAATGGTAAGACGCATTATCCTTGTAGATAGGCATCGTGCCTAACGTAGGTCACACGGTGAGTAAGAAACATGAAGATTTTCAAGAAGCTCCATTTGGAATTTATTTTGATCACCATGAGCGTCTTGATAGGTAGTTTCGAAACCTATGTGTTTTTTTGAAAGACTTGTTTCTTTGGGAGTGGCAGATTCTTATATGTAGAAGCTTGATGAAGAACCATCATGGAATGAAAATTTTTGGAGACCCCATAATCTTTCTTCTAAGGGTGGTAGTTTCCTAACACCCTAGTGTGGTAAATGATGCGAACCACACCCTGGTTAAGGTTCAGAACTGGTGCCTAAAGCCACGAGCCCAGGATATGATTTAAGTAACGGAAGCATATGTAAGACAACCCTCAAACGAGAAGTGAAGGATAACCGCAAGCCTCGTGTTATTCCAAGACCATGGGGAAGTAACCCAAGAAACCTCGACCCCAACCCATTTTTTTCTAGCCTTTGCAAATCTCGAGGACGAGATTTCTTTGAAGGATGGTAGTTTGTAACATCCCAAAATTTTCCAAATTTTGGAATGTTAATAAATAATGTAATATTGATTAACTTGTTTGAATTTTAGAGTAAATGAAAACTTTTTGAGTTCTTGTTTAAAACTTTACAAACCATCTATTAATTTTTTTGGATAATCATTTATCCAATAATGAAAATTTCGGTTGTGAAGTTTATTCAAAAATCAAAGAATGATTTTCTTTCGTTTATCTTTTTGAAATTTGCTAGGAACCACAATTAAATATTTTAGAGTGAGAATAAAATGACTTTCTCAAATTGTTGTGGTCCCATTATCATTCTTGAATTCTTATTTTAAATTGGAGTTTATTTGATATTGACATTCAAGAGATATTTAAATATTTTAAATAATTTATTTAATAAAATGAGAGGAGATAATATGACTTCTTCAAAAATAGTATTGGAAATATTTACAAGTACTCATTTGAAAACTTGATTATTTTTTTGTAATTTTTTGGGTATTTATAAAATCCTAAAATTAATTTAGGGAATTTATTAATGCCTTAAATAAATTTTCTTGATAAAAATATATTTATACAATTTATTTGGAGAGAAATATATTCTTATACTTTGTAAATTTTATTTATCCTATATAATGTTTGTTTGAGAGTATTTAGTTCAGATAATAAAAATAGAAATCCTAAATCTATTGGGCTGAGCCCATGTCTCTTTATTTTTTTCCTTGTCTTTCCTTTTCCACCTTGGGCCTAATTTCCACTAAGCCCCATCTCCACCGATCTTCTTCCTCCTCTCGATGTGTACCTGAACTCCAGCACGATTACATTACTCCATGTCCATGATACAACCACCTCTTCCTCCCTTCCTGCTAGTTCATCCTTTGACCGATTCATTTCGATTTCTACACCAAACTTTTGGAGAATACAATGATGAATCCATTCAAGCAATTAAAACCTCATTTCAATGCTTTAAATGTCCGGATTTTTCTCCATAAACACCATGAACGCCATTAAATTGCTTTCCAAAAACCTCGATCGATCTCCTTATATAGAGCTCCTCTGCACCTATAAATAGGACCGGAGACTCACCTCGCATACCTCATCCACCTCCTCTAAAATCCCTCTGCATTTCATTCCGTGCTATGAGTAATTGCTCGCCGGAGTTCCTCCTTGGCGCCACCGTTCTCCGTAGTTTCCAACGCGTACAAGGTGACCCTAACTCTAATTCTCTTTCTACGTTCATATTTTGGTATTGCGCTTCTGCTTGACATGAATTCGGATCCGATTCCTCAGCCGGAGCACACCGTCTGCATCACCGTGCTCTCTACGCATTCTTGTCTATTCCGGGGAGACTTCACTACTAATCGAGGACGAACTCGGAGCTATAACCTTGTCCCTCGAGTTTCCCACGTTGCCCTCTCCGCCGTTTGGTAGTTCGTCGACGCCGTAACGAAACTTCTTCAACTCCGGCGAGAACTTCGGCGAACTCACGGTGATATTCCAACCATTTTTTTTTCAAACGTGTTCTTAGATGAAGGGGTATCCGCCAATCACAGGACGCCACGTGGCAGCCTATTTTCCATTTTCGTAATTCATTTTCAGAAAAATAGCCAAACTTCAAAATTCATATCTTCTAGCCCGTAAGTCGGATTTCGACAAATTTTATATCCCCGGATTCCTTGGAAAATGTGCTTTATTATGGTCCAGTAATATTTCAGTTTTGGTAATTCGAAATTTAACTTAAATTTATGATGTGAATTTGAATATATTTAGTTTTCCTCTTATTCTATAGTTTATTTCAAAATATTTCTTCATCAAATTTGATCGTTAGAAACACACCTTTCTGTTTGGACATTTGTAATATTCTTTCCATCATGTTGAAACCCTATTTTTACTTCAAGACATAGTTTTAGTTATTTTTAGTTATATTTCCTCTTGATATAAATTTAATTCAATCTTCTCAACAAGATCATCACGATTCCGATCGAATCTTTTGAATCCAATCCAATAATTGATTCCGTATTCAAATATTCATATGACCAAACTAACTGGGTTTGACATACTCACAATCCGTTTGAACTTATACTCAAGCTAGTTTCAACGTACCCTTAATCCCAACTTGTATCCATTTGACCAAATCCCTGGAATATGACTTCCATCGTATTTCCATCCAAGACAACTTGATCATATCTCAACCTAGCCATGCCATAATAACTAGCTTAGTACTATATATTTATGTTGTCAATTGTATCTTTATTTGGATCTTCACTTTAGATTTGTGTTGTTTGTAAGTGTGTTGATGTATTTTTATTTTACCGTTAGATATATATGGTATCGAGAAGGAGAGACGACTAAGAGTAAAATATTTCATCGCCAGGATCCATGCAAGTTACTCTTTTGATCATGCTCCATATATACCTATATTTTTACTATGCATTGTAGTCCAAATAAAATATTATGCATTGATAGGATTATGTATTATACTATACTATTGCACCCAGTAGTTTATTGAGGTAGGTCCAAACCTTATATCATTGTCGCCACCGTGTAGAATTATACTGCTTTGCTATGTAGACGTGGAGTGGGAAGTGATCCATTTTGAGGTATGAGTGACTAAGTAGTAAACAGGACCAAGATAAGTTAATGAACCACCTGGGTGGAATGGTTGGGGGCACCCTGGAGGAACCAGTGGATTTGCCTGAGTGACCTGGAGATGGCCAGTAATCACTGCGGAATGCCACCCAGGATTAAAGGGATCAATCATATTTTTCATAACTAGAAGCTTACGTGTGCAGCCACAAGATTTTATGGGCTCAGGCTTGGTTGATTAGTTGTAGTGACTCTTACTAGGTGGTGCTACGAACGTAGTTATGTGTAGGTGGGATGGGCACCGCCAGAGTAGGGGAAACTCTTCTAAAAGACCATGTCTCGACCTTCCTGTGGCAAATACGAAAGGAGGTGGTCGAGTCTTGTGGGGAAAAGTGCACAAACCTCTACAGAGTGTACAGACTGATCATGATTAGCCGTGTCCCCGGTTACGGACAACTTTGAGCATCTAGAAATGGGAATGTTGACGGATCTCATCATCTTTAATTAATCAATCGGGATTAATCAACTTTGGGAATAGATTGACTTGGAGAAACCAACTCAGTCATATTATGAGCTTTGTAGTATGATATGATACTCTTTAAGTAAGGAAAAATCAGCTTTATGCAAATTGAAACTTAGAGCTTTTCCACTAGCCAAATTGCATGTAGAAGATAGGTCTATTATATATATTCATTCTTTTGGGAGTAACCTGTCGTACATTCAAAGTACTGAGCCATTTTTGGCTGTAACTGTCGGGACCCGGGGTTAGCGTATGAAAGTACAATTAAGACATAGTCATATGGAGAGCCGAGAACCGCACCCAATTGTCTAAGCAGACAAGGCCAAGACTGAACATTCTCGGAAAGCATCGTACGTGAGGGGCATCCCATCCAGGCCGGATGATCAACTGAGATGGGTCCTCATCGTCTGCACACAAGTCAAATGATATGGGTGGTGAACTACCATATTCAAAGACAAGTCGCCTCAACCATACTACCGACTATCTCCAAACTCTTACATAGACTTACTCCAGCCCGATCACTTAGTCGGGGTCTAGGGTGGGCTCGATCATACCACAAAGTGTGCACGAGACAGAGTCTCGAGCAATCGCATCGCGATGCCCCAAGCTGCGCACATCTAAGGGCCACTTGGTGTATGAAAGACCGCCAGCCAGAACACAACTAAGGTCTCGAAAACCCATACAAAGACATGCATGTTATAAACATACACGCATCACACATGCTTTGTATGAACAGCAGGTACCATTGCAATTCTCTACAAAGTGTATATTTTATTTATAACTCTTATAGAGTACAAACAGAGATCACATACATGTGATCCAACATTACAACACAGGCGGAAGCAAATTATGTCTGAGTATAGACAAGTTTAACAAATGGCTTAAGAAGCCTTATTTAAACACAAAGCCCTCCACGAGGGAACCAGTCGTCTGACTGGGACTAGACTAGTTGGTCTTCAGTCGTCCAGCTCGATGAAGAAGCCACCTTCGGGATCAGTGGCATCATCTAAAACATAGATTAAGCAAACGTGAGTACAAAGTCATACTCAGCAATACTTACATAGGAGCTATACTACTCATGCACATGTATCAAGGTAAAGGGAGGTGGGGTTCACTTGCAGAAGTGCCAGCTTTGACTTGGCTAATCCTGAACTACGAGTACCAGACTTTGAGGTAAGAAGCGTACACGAGTCCACTACTTTCTCCAACCAATACACCACTATGGTGCCTTCCTCGACTTCCCCACGAGGAAGCACGCCATAGCACTCACACTTATCTTGGTGTGTTTTAGAAGTATCCGGTTCAAGTTATCTAATAATCAAGCTAAGCTTTCCAAGCAGGTCATAACCGCGGACGCGCCTATTCGAATAGTTTTGTTAACCTTGCAAGGGTGTACCGCTACACACACATGATCATCATTTACCGCCTTTGATCTCGACACCATTCAAGGGGTGCCAGCGAGGATGCTCACCAAAACTGTTACCTCATAGCCGATCTAGTCCGAGAAAGCCGCCTACTTGGGTAGGCTACCACTATCGTGAACCCGGCCGGTTTACCGAAGTGGACCCAAGTGATGTGTGCGTGGTGCATAAGCCGGTCTTGGATGAGCCGTTCTCTCACTTAGCAGCCAGGCCACAGACCTACCAGAACTCCGAACTATTGCGACATCTGGACATCGAAAGGGATGAGTTAGTAAGTTGAGAGGGGTCAGTGAGCCCAATGTGTGGTTGTACTCTTCATCTTGGATCACCACACAAGAACTCGTACTAGGGCGGTGTTCAACGAGACAACCCACCGTGTACTCCTACACAACCTCTCATCGTTCATCTTGTATTAGGGTTGATTCACCAACACTTTTTCTACCATCATCAACATGACCACTCCCATCCCGACTCACATCACAGTAACAACATGGTATCATACTAAGCATGCAATAAGCAGTAACATTGCAGGGGCCACATGATATCAAACAACTCCTACATTTGCTAGGATTGTGGTTTGCTTACTACTGTGACAAAATGATAGGTCATGCAAAGGAATGGGTTCATCTATGCGGTAGAATCGTAACATGGTGATCATCCTAAACAATGCATAAGCGTGACATGAGAGGGAAGTGGGATTTTATCGACATGATCAATGGGGGTTTGCTTGCCTTGCTGACGAGGTTCGGGTTCGGGGTCTTCAACGAAGGTTGCAGCCTCTTGCTCCGGTTCCACCTCTACTCGACAAACAAAGCACGAAGTAGCAATCAATATGAATGCAATGCTCAAGCACATGAATGAATGTTGAAACTTGAAGTATAAGTTTTGATGTGTTAGGCAATTCCATTTAAGTGGAGTATATTGCATTTGAAATGCAAATTCAAAATCCACATTTGAATTCAAATTAGCCAAGTTGCAAGTGACATAGTTTGATCATTTTGAATCATCTTCAAATGTGTATGATATGCCTCTGATTGGTGATTGAAATGTAGCATGTTGCCATGGTTCAAGTTGCAAAAATATTTGATTTGAATTTGATTTAATTCCATTTAAATCAAATAGCAAATGCTACTGATCACATTTTAAATTCAACTCAAACAGAGTTGAAAGTTGCATATTTGGAAATATAATTTTCTCCTGATTATTTTTCATATATTATTTGTCCAATTTGGAGTTAATATGAATTTTCTATGAATTTCCAAAGTTTGGGGTATTTTCTGGAATTTCTGGAATTCTTTTAATTCAAATAATCTCTGGAAATTCATTTAAATTGATTTATTGCGCAATTGCTGACGTCAGGGGGGGGGGCTGACATGTGGGGCCACCTTGTCAGTGATTGGGTTAACTTAACCCGTGGGTTAAATTAATCCAGTGGCTTAATTAAGCCACTGGGCCCACTGGTCAGTGACCCAGGGGGTCACTAACTGGGTGATTAGTGGCTAACCCACCGGCGGCTTGACGCCGGCGACTGGAGCCACGGCGGCGACTCGCCGGAGTGAGCTAGGGGCCACGGGAGGGCAAACGGAGGGCACCGGCTTGCTCCTGGAGGCCGTCCGCGTCTTCTGGAGGCAACAGGGGGTCGCGGGGAGGTCGGGAGCGACGACGGCGACGACTCCGGCGGAAGCAGAACCACGGCGAGGTCGTAGTCGACGTTGTAGCGCACGGTTCGGGCTGATCTCGCGTGCGTTCGAACGCTGGCATGCTCAGGAGCCAAACGCACGCTCTGGCTGAGACGAAGGGGCACAGGGGCAACCTCGAGCTCATCCATGGCGGCGACATGCTTCGACAACCATGGCGGATCCGGCTAGAGTGAGCAATCCAGGGGGGAGACAGAGGGGTTTCGCTTGCAAGCTCACCCTGAACTCAGTAGAGGTGGTGGCGAGGGCTGGGGTGGTTCAACGGCGGCGGAATCGACGAAGTCCTTCACGGCGGCCGGCGGGGACTCGAGGAAGAATTCGGCGTCTACGCGGGCTCCATAATCGATTCCTTCTGCAAGTCGGTGAAGACGACGACGACGAACTCCCTGTACACCTTGGCTTGGCTTCTCGACGTCAATGGTCACGCGGGAGCGCTGCGGTGCTCCGGCGAGTTCTCGGGTGGCGACGGAAACGAGCACGGGAGGAGGAGGAGGAAGCTCTGGAGGAGGAGAATGAGTTCACGGCGTCTCCAGCGCGTCCAGGTGCGAGAAGAGACCACGGGGAGGGCTGGAAGCTCCTCGACGACGACGTGTCGTCACCAGCTAGCTCGGTGGCATTCCACCGAGCAGCTTGGAGGCGCGGGAGGGGGAAGAAGACGCCCCTGCCCCTGTGGGCCGGCTGGGCTGGGGTGGGCCTGCTTCGCCTGGGCGCCAGGTAAGGTTTGTGTTTTCTTTTCTAATTTTCTTTCTGTCATTTGTTCTGTTTGGCTAAATAAAATAGCTAAATTTTTTTTAAATGCTGAAATTTTTTATGTGGCCTCATAGTAATAAAGACTAGCCACTTATAAAATTTCAACATTTTTAAAATTCAAATAATTTGAATCTTAAATCAAATAGGGGTATTTCTTTAATTCCAAGGCACTGTTTGAATATTTGAAAAATCTATGAGCATGGTATGGGTCCCACATCACTTGATATGTGATCACACTCATTTATAAGACTTTTCAAAAATCTAACATGAATTTTTGGAGAAGATTTTTATCTGGCCTTTTGAATTAATTCATCTGGGGAGTGTTCCTTCTCCCATTTGGATTTTGAAGTTGATTTCCTTTGAAAATTTGACATGATGCAAGGTTACTTGATCCTAGCACATTACCTAACAGAGGGTTCTGAAAACTCGCCCCCACTCAAAAGAATCTCGTCCCGAGATTCAGAAGTCTGCGGGAGGAAGGAGGGGTACTCGGCACTGAGACGTTCTTCTCTTTCCCACGTGGCTTCTCTCTCAGAGTGGTGTGACCATTGCACTTTCAGAAACCTAATCTTCTGACGACGAGTGACACGCTCTGCGGAATCAAGAATACGAACGGGGTATTCTCGATAAGAAAGGTCATCTTGGAGATCAAGCGTTTCATGGTCGACTTCGCGGATGGGGTCCTTGAAGCAACGCCTGAGTTGGGACACATGGAATACATCATGTACTCGGGAGAGGTGCGGAGGTAGATCAAGTTGGTAGGCAACTTCTCCACGTTTAGCAATAATCCGGAAAGGTCCGATGTAACGTGGGGCCAACTTGCCTTTGATACCGAAACGTTGGGTTCCCTTCAGAGGAGTAACCCGAAGGTAAGCCTTCTCATCCAGATTGTAGCTCTCTTGCCTATGATGACGATCATAGTAGCTTTTCTGACGAGACTGGGCTGCTTTCAATTGACCACGAACAATGTGAACTTGCTCTTCTGCTTCCTTGATCATATCCGGTCCAAAGAATTGTCTTTCACCGGTTTCTGACCAGTTTAAAGGTGTTCGACATCGTCGTCCATATAGGAGTTCAAAAGGAGCCATGTTCAGGCTAGATTGAAAACTGTTGTTATAAGAAAATTTGGCAAATGGGAGAGACTTCTCCCAATTCTTTCCGAATGAGATAACACAAGCTCTGAGCATGTCTTCAAGAATTTGGTTAACCCTTTCAACTTGACCGCTAGACTGAGGATGGAAAGCCGTACTAAAGGAGAGATGAGTTCCCATAGCATTCTGAAAGCTTCCCCAAAATCTAGAGGTGAAAAGGCTACCGCGATCAGAATTGATTTCCAAAGGAATACCATGAAGTGATACAATTCTAGAGATGTACAAGTCCGCTAACTGGCTAGCAGTTATAGACTCGCGAACCGGAAGGAAGTGAGCAACTTTGGAAAGCCTATCTATGACAACGAAGATGGCATTGTTTCCTTTCTGGGTTTTTGGAAAGCCGGTGATGAAGTCCATACCGACTTTGTCCCCTTTCCACTCAGGAATTGACAAAGGTTGAAGCGTACCAGCAGGTCTTTGATGTTCTGCCTTAATGCGACGACAAACATCACATTCGGCAACAAATTGAGCAATGTCTCTCTTCATCCTAGTCCACCAAAATCTATGGCGTAGATCTCGGTACATTTTTGTGCTACCGGGATGAATTGAGAGGGGCGTATCATGGGCTTCTTTGAGGATGAGTTGCCTTAGTTCCTTATACTTAGGTACTACCAAACGATTTTCAAAGAATACCGTTCCTTTGCTATCTGTGGAGAAACATTTAGCAACTCCGCTAGCAATGTTCTCCTTGATCCGGCGAACACCTCGTGCACGCCTTTGGGCAACTATGATTTGATCCTCAAGAGTTGGTTTCGCCACCAAGGTAGAAAGATAGCCATGAGGAACAATCTCAAGATTGAGCTTGCGAAAGTCCTCATGAAGAAGTGGTTGATACTGTTGTAACATGAGGTTGTTACAATACGACTTATGACTTAGTGCATCAGCCATGACATTGGCTTTGCCTGGGGTGTAAGAAATTACTACGTCGTAATCTTTTATCAACTCAATCCAGCGTCTTTGCCTGAGATTAAGATCTGGCTGGGTGAAAATATATTTGAGGCTTTGGTGGTCGGAATAAATCTCGCAACGGTTACCAAGGAGGTAATGTTGCCAAGTTGTTAGGGCATGAACTACGGCAGCGAGTTCAAGGTCATGGGTAGGATAGTTCTCTTCATGTGGCCGCAACTGGGGTGAAGCATAAGCTACCACATGTCGATCTTGCAGAAGTATGCATCCTAACCCTTGCCGTGATGCGTGACAATAGATCTCGAAATCCTTTTTGGTGTCTGGAGGTGCAAGTACAGGTGCAGAAGTCAATATTCTTTTTAGCTCTTGAAAGCTTTCCTCGCACTTGGGAGTCCATAGGAATTTATTATCTTTCTTGAGGAGTTCAGTTAGAGGCTTTCAACTTTAGAAAAGTTCTCGACGAAGCGACGGCAATAGCTGGCTAGGCCAAGAAAACTCCTAACTTGCTTAACCGATTCAGGTGGAGTCCAGTCAAGGACGGCCTGAACTCTCTTGGGATTCACAGCAATGCCTTTTGCAGAAATCACGTGGCCTAAGTAGGTCACTTCTGGTAGCCAGAATTTACACTTGGAGAATTTAGCATACAGGCGATGCTCTCTAAGTTTCATCAATACCAGCCTTAGGTGTTCGACATGTTCTTCTTCGTTCTTCGAGTATATAAGGATGTCATCGAGGTGAACCACGACGAACTGGTCCAAATACTCCATGAAGATCGAGTTCATCATGCGTGAGAAAGTGGCGGGGGCATTGGTTAAACCAAAGGACATGACGGTATACTCGTAAAGACCATAACGAGTAGTAAAAGCCGTTTTGGGAATGTCCTCGTTTCGGATTTTGATTTGATGATAACCTAATCTCAAATCCATCTTTGAGAAGACAGAGGATCCTGCAAGTTGATCATAAAGATCATTGATCCTGGGCAGTGGGTACTTGTTCTTTATCGTCGCTAAATTTAGCGGACGATAGTCTACGCACATCCTTTCTGTTCCATCTTTCTTCGTTACGAACAGAACGGGGCAACCCCATGGCGATGAGCTAGGGCGGATGAAGCCTTTCTCCAACAAAGCTTCCAGTTGGGTTTTAAGCTCAGCTAACTCACGTGGGGCCATTTTGTATGGGCGTCTAGAAATTGGTGCGGTTCCTGGGGCAAGATCCACTATAAACTCTACACATCTGTCGGGTGGCATGCCCGGCAGCTCTTCAGGAAAGACATCCGGGAAGTCACGAACCACCGGAATATCTTCAAGTTCGGGAAGGGGAAGTACATTCAAGGAATGCACTTGGGTTCTTGTTCTGGGTGAGGTGTAGTTGACGGTTTGGCCTGAAGGGTGGGTGAGTTTCACGGATTTGCCTTTGCAATCCAGGTAGGCATTCTGTCTTGATAGCCAATCCATGCCAAGGATGACATCAATGTCTGAAGACTTGAGGGCTATGAGTGAAGCAAGGAATACTAAACCCTCAATTGCAATTTGATTACCATGGCTCACTCTATTAGTTTGCCATCTTGACCCTGGAGTTTGAATAATCATTGGGGTGGACAATTCAACAAAGGGTAACTCATGATGAAGTGCATAACTTTCCGACATGAATGAATGAGATGCTCCTGGGTCGAAAAGAACGGAAGTAGGAACAAAATTGACTGGGAGCGTACCAAGAATGACGTCAGTGGTGTCGTCAGTCTCTTCGGCGGCGATCTGGTTCACACGTCCACGAGTGGCGGGAGGAGCGGGTTTGGCGGTGTAGACCTTCTGGGGTGGCTTGCCACGACCATTGTTGCTGTTGTTGCCTCCGACACGGGGTGGAGCATTCTGGTGCTGAAGCTGGTTCTGGGGACACTCACGAGAATAGTGGCCTGCCTGACCACACTTGTAATAGGCTCCGAAAACAGTGCGTGGAGCTGGGTTGTTTGGTGGAGCTGGGTGGAACTGGGTTGGTGGACGAGGCACCACATAGGATGGCCTCGGTGGGTTGTTCTGGCGGAACATACTGTTTGGGATCCAGATCTTGCGCTTCTGGGAGCCAGAATTGGATGAACCATCGTCTCTAGGGTGTTTGCGAAATTCGTTGGGGGTGTTCATGTCCTCGGCCTTGATGGCCTTGTTGACAAGGACCTGGAAGGTGGCAAAGTCATGAAGATTGAGCTCACGACGGAGTCCAGTGTTGAGGCCACGACGGAACCTCTCTTGTTTCTTGGAGTCGGTGGAGACTTCTTCGGTAGCATAACGAGCCAGCCGGTTGAACTCATGACTAAACTCATCAACGGTCCTTCTTCCTTGAGTGAGGTTACAGAACTCCTCACGCTTGCGGTCCATAAGACCCTTGGGAATGTGGTGCTCGCGGAAAGAAGTGCAGAATTCCTCCCAAGATGCAGGTGGTCCATCGGGACGCATATTCAGAAAGGTCTCCCACCAAGAACTAGCTGCACCTTCGAGGTGATAGGTGGCATAGCTGACCTTGTCACCAGTTGCAACACGTCCTGCTTGGAGCTTCCTCTCGATGCTGCGAAGCCAGTCATCGGCGTCAAGGGGCTCGGTGGAGTAACTAAAAACCGGGGGATGAAGTCGTTCAGGGACACCAACTTATTGCGCTGCTGAGTGGTGTTGCATGCAATGACTTCCAGCAGGTGGTGAGAGTCACGACGGTTCCTCTCGACCTCCATCAGAACTTGGGCCATCGTGGGTGGGGGTGGAAGGTTGCCTTCCTCCTGGTCATTCCCACGACCTTGGTTCCGACCAACCTGGCCACGGGTTCCTTGAGACATCCTGAAGGTGAAAACCAAAGTCAAACAGAGTTGATTGGGAGAGTCTAAACAAGGTATTGAAGTACTGGAAGGATTACAGAGCAAAGGAAGTAATCATCTTGACAACATGGTGATAAAGCATACAAGCCATATATTCACAAGCTGTCATACAAACCATACATCGTTCTAGTACAAGCACCAAGCTAATACAAACGTGATGAAGATGATACATCCTTCAGAGGCACTCTGACTTCCTATACATTATTTATCTAAGCCTCTGGAATCTTAGACACCTTGCACACAATATACTAAGATACTACTACATCATCACTAAGTAAGACCACAGGCGGTCTCACTCATCTCCATCTCCATAGTAGTCCTCATAAAAGTTACCCGCGTATCCCGGTAGTTGGAGGTGACCATCGGAAAACACGGAGGCTTGTGGACCCTGATATCCATTTGGGCATGGATGGGGCCTAGGTCCAGTGTAGGGTGGAAGCAAAGGACCACGGGGTGGAAAAATGCCTCCAATCTCGGGCCAAGCAACTCGAGAAGGCATCTGAGTCCTCACTGGGTAGATCGCATCATGCTCAACTGATCCAACGCTCACAAAGGGTGCCAAGAGGGTCAGTGCTCGATACAGACGAACACGGGTGGCGTGGAGCTCGAAACGGAGAGCGCGTGCATCACGATCTCTGTCACTAGCAAACCTAGCAGTCACCTGGAGTGCTGGATCCTCTGCAGAGTGATCTGAGTAGAGTCCGGTGTAATATCCCTCTTCTCCTGGAAGTGCAGCAGGGATATAGCGGAAAGAAGTCTCTCTCAGCAAAGTGTGCTCCTCTCTCAACAGTGTCATACATGAGTATGCAGCATCCTGCACAGCCATGTTCTCGGTGATGCCAATGCCATGTCCAAAGTGGATAGGCTGAGTGACTCCAACGTGGTGCGGATAGATCCGGACAATGCAGTGGAACTGCGTCTGGTTGAAGTCGTGGAACTGCTCCTCGACGGTGTACTCAGGGTACCATCGATATCCTACATAGGACATCATCTCGATCAACGTGGCGGGATGGCCACGCACACCGAGGCACCTGGTCAAACGAACAATCTGCCGAGGGGGAAGATCTTCCATCTGAAACAGAAAGGAGTTTGCAAATGCATCAGATTATGAGATAAACCTGGAATGACTCGGACAGCATAACGGCTGTAATTGCAAGAAAAAGACAATTTCTTACAACATGGAAACAACACTTACATACGATGTAACAAAACAGGGAGCATAACCACTCTAACAAACCGGTCACAACTTTCCTACGGCTATAAGGAAGCAAACAACGAGATGTTCTAATCAGACAGAGGAGAGCCTAGTCCTATCTTCCCGTAGAATAAGATGAGGGTGACTCAGAACTCAGAACGAAGGGGGTAAGGAGAAAAAAGAAGCCTTACGTTGTTCCCTTATATACCCAGAGTAACTATATAACTATAGAAGGCTAGACTCGACTTCTGCCAAGGCTACTAGTCCTACAGTCAGTCCTGCTCTGATACCAAGTCTGTCGGGACCCGGGGTTAGCGTATGCAAGTACAGTTAAGACATAGTCATATGGAGAGCCGAGAACCGCACCCACTTGTCTAAGCAGACAAGGCCAAGCACTGAACATTCTCGGAAAGCATCGTACGTGAGGGGCATCCCATCCAGGCCGGATGATCAACTGAGATGGGTCCTCATCGTCCGCACACAAGTCAAATGATATGGGTGGTGAACTCCCATATTCAAAGACAAGTCGCCTCAACCATACTACCGACTATCTCCAAACTCTTACATAGACTTACTCCAGCCCGATCACTTAGTCGGGGTCTAGGGCGGGCTCGATCATACCACAAAGTGTGCACGAGACGGAGTCTCGAGCAATCGCATCGCGATGCCCCAAGCTGCGCACATCTAAGGGCCACTTGGTGTATGAAAGACCGCCAGCCAGAACACAACTAAGGTCTCGAAAACCCATACAAAGACATGCATGTTATAAACATACACGCAGCACACATGCTTTGTATGAACAGCAGGTACCATTGCAATTCTCTACAAAGTGTATATTTTATTTATAACTCTTATAGAGTACAAACAGAGATCACATACATGTGATCCAACATTACAACACAGGCGGAAGCAAATTATGTCTGAGTACAGACAAGTTTAACAAATGGCTTAAGAAGCCTTATTTAAACACAAAGCCCTCCACGAGGGAACCAGTCGTCTGACAGGGACTAGACTAGTTGGTCTTCAGTCGTCCAGCTCGATGAAGAAGCCACCTTCGGGGTCAGTGGCATCATCTATTACATAGATTAAGCAAACGTGAGTACAAAGTCGTACTCAGCAAGACTTACATAGGAGCTATACTACTCATGCACATGTATCAAGGTAAAGGGAGGTGGGGTTCACTTGCAGAAGTGCCAGCTTTGACTTGGCTAATCCTGAACTACGAGTACCAGACTTTGAGGTAAGAAGCGTACACGAGTCCACTACTTTCTCCAACCAATACACCACTATGGTGCCTTCCTCGACTTCCCCACGAGGAAGCACGCCATAGCACTCACACTTATCTTGGTGTGTTTTAGAAGTATCCGGTTCAAGTTATCTAATAATCAAGCTAAGCTTTCCAAGCAGTCCATAACCGCGGACGCGGCTATTCGAATAGTTTTGTTAACCTTGCAAGGGTGTACCGCTACACACACATGATCATCATTTACCGCCTTTGATCTCGACACCATTCAAGGGGTGCCAGCGAGGATGCTCACCACAACTGTTACCTCATAGCCGATCTAGTCCGAGAAAGCCGCCTACTTGGGTAGGCTACCACTATTGTGAACCCGGCCGGTTTACCAAAGTGGACCCAAGTGATGTGTGCGTGGTGCATAAGCCGGTCTCGGATGAGCCGTTCTCTCACTTAGCAGCCAGGCCACAGACCTACCAGAAATCCGAACTATTGCGACATCTGGACATCGAAAGGGATGAGTTAGTAAGTTGAGAGGGGTCAGTGAGCCCAATGTGTGGTTGTACTCTTCATCTTGGATCACCACACAAGAACTCGTACTAGGGCGGTGTTCAACGAGACAACCCACCGTGTACTCCTACACAGCCTCTCATCGTTCACCTTGTATTAGGGTTGATTCACCAACACTTTTTCTACCATCATCAACATGACCACTCCCATCCCGACTCACATCACAGTAACAACATGGTATTATACTAAGCATGCAATAAGTAGTAACATTGCAGGGGCCACATGATATCAAACAACTCCTACATTTGCTAGGATTGTGGTTTGCTTACTACTATGACAAAATGATAGGTCATGCAAAGGAATGGGTTCATCTATGCGGTAGAATCGTAACATGGTGATCATCCTAAACAATGCATAAGCGAGACATGAGAGGGAAGTGGGATTTTATCGACATGATCAATGGGGGTTTGCTTTCCTTGCTGACGAGGTTCGGGTTCGGGGTCTTCAATGAAGGTTGCAGCCTCTTGCTCCGGTTCCACCTCTACTCGACAAACAAAGCACGAAGTAGCAATCAATATGAATGCAATGCTCAAGCACATGAATGAATGTTGAAACTTGAAGTATAAGTTTTGACGTGTGAGGCAATTCCATTTAAGTGGAGTATATTGCATTTGTAATGCAAATTCAAAATCCACATTTGAATTCAAATTAGCCAAGTTGCAAGTGACATAGTTTGATCATTTTGAATCATCTTCAAATGTGTATGATATGCCTCTGATTGGTGATTGAAATGTAGCATGTTGCCATGGTTCAAGTTGCAAAAATATTTGATTTGAATTTGATTTAATTCCATTTAAATCAAATAGAAAATGCTACTGATCACATTTTAAATTCAACTCAAACAGAGTTGAAAGTTGCATATTTGGAAAGATAATTTTCTCCTGATCATTTTTCATATATTATTTGTCCAATTTGGAGTTAATATGAATTTTCTATGAATTTCCAAAGTTTGGGGTATTTTCTGGAATTTCTGGAATTCTTTTAATTCAAATAATCTCTGGAAATTCATTTAAATTGATTTATTGCACAATTGCTGACGTCAGGCGGTGGCTGACATGTGGGGCCACCTTGTCAGTGACTGGGTAGCTTAACCCGTGGGTTAAATTAATCCAGTGGCTTAATTAAGCCACTGGGCCCACTGGTCAGTGACCCAGGGGGTCACTAACTGGGTGATTAGTGGCTAACGCACCGGCGGCTTGACGCCGGCGACTGGAGCCACGGCGGCGACTCGCCGGAGTGAGCTAGGGGGCACGGGAGGGCAAACGGAGGGCACCGGCTTGCTCCTGGAGGTCGTCCGCGTCTTCTGGAGGCAACAGGGGGTCGCGGGGAGGTCGGGAGCGACGACGGCGACGACTCCGGCGGAAGCAGAACCACGGCGAGGTCCTAGTCGACGTTGTAGCGCACGGTTCGGGATGATCTCGCGTGCGTTCGAACGCTGGCATGCTCAGGAGCCAAACGCACGCTCTGGTTGAGACGAAGGGGCACAGGGGCGACCTCGAGCTCATCCATGGCGGCGACATGCTTCGGCAACCATGGAGGATCCGGCTAGAGTGAGCAATCCAGGGGGGAGACAGAGGGGTTTCGCTTGCAAGCTCACCCTGAACTCAGTAGAGGTGGTGGCGAGGGCTGGGGTGGTTCAACGACGGCGGAATCGACGAAGTCCTTCACAAGTCGGTGAAGACGAGGAAGAATTCGGCGTCTACGCGGGCTCCGGAATCGATTCCTTCTGCAAGTCGGTGAAGACGACGACAACGAACTCCCTGGACACCTTGGCTTGGCTTCTCGACGTCAATGGCCACGCGGGAGCGCTGCGGTGCTCCGGCGAGTTCTCGGGTGGCGACGGAAACGAGCACGGGAGGAGGAGGAGGAAGCTCTGGAGGAGGAGAATGAGTTCACGGCGTCTCCAGGCGCGTCTAGGTGCGAGAAGAGACCACGGGGAGGGCTGGAAGCTCCTCGACGACGACGTGTCGTCACCAGCTAGCTTGGTGGCATTCTACCGAGCAGCTTGGAGGCGCGGGAGGGGGAAGAAGACGCCCCTGCCCCTGTGGGCCGGCTGGGCTGGGGTGGGCCTGCTTCGCCTGGGCGCCAGGTAAGGTTTCTGTTTTCTTTTCTAATTTTCTTTCTGTCATTTGTTCTGTTTGGCTAAATAAAATAGCTAAACATTTTTTTAAATGCTGAAATTTTTTATGTGGCCTCATAGTAATAAAGACTAGCCACTTATAAAATTTCAACATTTTTAAAATTCAAATAATTTGAATCTTAAATCAAATAGGGGTATTTCTTTAATTCCAAGGCACTGTTTGAATATTTGAAAAATCTATGAGCATGGGATGGGTCCCACATCACTTGATATGTGATCACACTCATTTATA
This sequence comes from Bromus sterilis, assembly GCA_950022295.1. NCBI lineage: Eukaryota > Viridiplantae > Streptophyta > Magnoliopsida > Poales > Poaceae > Bromus > Bromus sterilis. Next base: position 334,008,283 of record OX465596.1, on the reverse strand, counting down.
AGACTTTTCAAAAATCTAACATGAATTTTTGGAGAAGATTTTTATCTGGCCTTTTGAATTAATTCATCTGGGGGGTGTTCTTTCTCCCATTTGGATTTTGAAGTTGATTTCCTTTGAAAATTTGACATGATGCAAGGTTACTTGATCCTAGCACATTACCTAACAGAGGGTTCTGACAGTAACCTTCGGTGTTGCAGGATTGTATACGACGAGTAAGTTATGCAATGTAGGGTTACGATGTCTACACTCAACTTTGCCGTTGGTGTTGATGGGACTCCACATATGTATTGATTGTTTCTGCTGTGTATTCTAGCCCAAAAGCTATAAGGTAATAAATACCATGTATTTACGTTACTTTTTGACATGTGATTCATGGTATTTCATCGAGTACTGTGTGTGCTAGCATACTGATCCAGGGATAGCACAGAAGCCCAGTAAACATGGTTCCTTTCGGGACCGGGTTGTTACAACTGTCTATCGCGCAAGCACACGTCCCCTTGAAGGCCCAGGTTCGATCCCACAGTCGAAATTGGCGAGGAACGAGCGCGTTTTCCTTTTCCCCTTCTTACTTTGGGTCCTAAGTTTCCGATTCATCCCTTCTTCAGGGGTCTTGTGCACTTTTATGGCCTCCAACTCGATGATCATTCCCCCAAGTCCATCCTCCATGTCGTGTGTTTCCTCATGATGTGTGAGGCCTTTGATGAGGATGGGCCTCGGAAAATCCCATGGTTAGGTATCCTGGGTTGACTGAAGGGGAAGGACTGCATAGTTGGTGATATCATCGGCTAACAGGAACACGGGAATTACCCAGTTTCGGGGCCCTCGTGCGGTAAAACCCCTACTCCTGCTTGATTTACTATATGGAAAACATGTTTAAAGCGGTGTATTCGGCTAGATTGCTCAAGCCATGAGGTGTTGTAAGATGTAATTGCGATGTCCCCAGACGTCCCCCCTCCCAGCCTTTATATACTAGGCTAGGCCCCGAGGAGTCTGTCTAGGTTTACAGGAGGATTGCTATAGTATTTGTCTTGCACGGCACGCCGTCTTTGACTCCATGTCGGTTCATCTGCTGGTGCCTCGGGCGGGCACACCAGGCCGATGTTGGGCCCTTGTGATGCTTCTAGTGGGCCACCAGTGTTATCACACACCGGGTACCTTCATGGAGGGGAGTCGTGGTGGTATTCCCTCGTCAGTAGACCCCGAGTTCCCGGGGGACTCGAAGAGTCACGCAGGGACTCCAATCGGTTGTACCTGCAAGTGCGTGTCATCATACAGGTTTTCTATGACTAGGGGTGCCTTATATCAACACCGCTCATATGATGACTATGTTCGTGGGGATTATCAACTAAAGGGCCTGGAGCAGTCGACGGTTCGGATCCAGTGAATCGCTCTAGCGGAAAATTCCTTCACAAGTCGGTGAAGACGAGGATATCTCATACTTTTGAGTAGATGAAGATGGATTTCGGTCTACTTGTCTTGACGTACTACCCATACTTTTGAGCCTCTAGCTTTCTAGTAGCATAATTAGCATAGTGGTGTGTTTATAATTTTGTCAATTTCCCAGCTGTAATTTGTTTACCCAGCTAGCTATTTTATCGTCTTTTGGGTGAGAGACATCACTAGTCAACATCGTGGGACCATGGTCCATATTTCCACCACTGTTTACACCTCCACTTTATTTCCTGCTTTTACTTTCCGTTGCAATTATCAATACTATCTATCCTTCTGTTTAATCCTTTGTAAACAACAAGGCCAGAGAGATTGATAACCTCTCTGAACTCGTTGGGAGAAAAGTTATCTGTTGTGTGTGCAGGTCCATGTCAACTTATCTCATTCGGAAACTTAATCTCTGGCGCCGTTGTCACCTACTTGCAGTATTCAGAGTCCTAATGGTTCGATAACCTTGGTATCTTCACCGAGGGAAATTTACTGCTAGCTACATCTCAACCTTCCACTTGGGGTAGCCAACGGGGAGCACTACTTCAGTGCCATCAATAATTCAGAGACCCGTTAAGAATAACAAGAAGTCCTTATTGCTCAAGACGGAAGGAGTCGACCTATGGGCCGGCTCGTTGAAGAGAAGGCCCAGGAGAAGATACCACACGTAGACCAGTACAACTACAAGACGAAGGCCGGCGCATATGGAAGGAGCCGAGCCGCCTTGGAGGACAAGATAACTGACAGGGAAATAAGATATGACTCCACTTCGTGTTGTACTGGGACTCACTGTAAAACCCTAGGACCCGACATGTATATAAGCTGAGGCTCTGGGACGTCCTAAAGGCGAATCATATTAGACTAGTTCTTGAGGCACCCGGGACGTCTAGCGCCCTTGTAATCGAGATCTCTCACATATAATACAAGAAAGACAGGAAAGTAGGTCTTTACCTCATCAAGGGGCCGAACCTGGGTTAATCAATGTGTCTCTCTTGCACCGAATCTTCACCGATCGACTATTCCTCCCCGTATCCACTCATAGCAAAGGCCCTGCTTCAAGTTCTCCAATGAGGACATCTGGCATGTTGATGGCGGGGAAGTGGTAATGGCTTCTCGCCCTTCGTTGGTTACCCCAAGTGGAACGTGAGATGTAGGATAGCAGCAAATTTCCCTCGTTGAAGATACCGAGGTTGAGTTCGACCAGTAGGACTCCGGCGATGATAAGTAGGTGGTGAAGCGAGCAACATATCGTTTTGAGATATTGCTCTCTTAACCTGGACCTGCACACAATAAAATTAACTTTGCTCCCAACGAAGTTCAGAGAGGTTATCAATCTCTCCGGTCTTGTTGTTTACAAAGGATCAAACACACAAGGGATAATGATAATGATAGCAACTGAAAGTAAATGCGAGAAAATAAATGAGCTTGGAAACAGTGATGAAAATATGGACCGGGGTCCCGTGATGTTCACTAGTGATGTATTTTTCCCAAAAGACGATAAAACTGCTATGCGAGGTAAACAAATTACAGACGGGCAATTGACAGGATTATAAACGCACCGCAATGCTAACTATGCTACAAAAGAAAGGAAGAGGCTCATAAGCATGGGCAGTACGCCAAAATAAGTAGACCGAAATCCATCTGCATCTACTACTAATCATCCACCTTGAGATATCTATCCAGAACATCTAGCTGGTATTAAGTTGCGACCCCCACCCAAAGTGTAAACCCAAAGCAACAGACAACTGCATTAAAAGAACTTTGCGTAAAGTAAACAATCCTTGCAACCGCGGTTCCAAGCACCATTGTTTGCCCCCTTGTGGCCACAACACACCCTCCAGACTCATGTTTCTGTCACTCAAGCGTGTCATCAGGGGGCATGTACCCACAATCGAGCATAATGTTCCCTCCTGGAGTTACTACCTACCACTTGGCCAAAGCAATAAATAGCAATGGAGAAATGAAAGAATTACTTAGGAAAAAAAATATAAGAGATCAAGACCAAATGTATTACTCTATCACGATCTAAACATAATCTCCTAATCCATCAGATCCCATCAAACTCAACATAGCAACAGCAGAAGAATTACATAAGTGCCTCGATCATGTCGGGCAGCTCACGAGGTCTAAACCATGAAGAACAAAGAGGGGGAGGAGAACATCACATAGGTACTGATCACGGACCCATGGTCCAAGGTAGACTACTCACGGCACATCCGGGAAGCGTCCATGGTGGAGGGGAAGCTCCCAGAGGTCGATCCTCCCTCCGGCAGGGTGCCGGGAAGGGTCTTGACGGTTCTCCCGATCTTGGAAGCGCGGCGGCGGCAGAACAGAGGAGAATTTGCGAAATAGGGTTCTCTCTTCCGAAGTTTCCCGTGATGGAGAATAAATAGGCGAAGGGGCAGCCAGGAGGGCCGCCAGGGGCCCAGGAGCCCCCCTGGTGCGGCCAGGCCCCTGGCCGCGCCAGGTGGTGGCCCCATGGCCCTCCTTCGGGCTTCTGGAGTCTTCCGACACGCTGATTTTTATCTGATTTTCCCGGATTTTTTGAAACTTTTTATATGGGGGAAAACTGAAATAAAAAACAACAGAAAACAGGAACGGGCGCTGGGATGCACTGAGTTAGTAGGTTAGTCAAAATATGATCAAAAGTGTATGAAAGTGTATCTAAATCATAGCAATATCACGCAAAACATGCATGGAACGAGCAGAAATTATCGATACGTTTTAGACGTATCAACATCCCCAAGGTTAATTCCTGCTTGTCCTCGAGTAGGTAAATGATAACAGGCATAATTTCTACGGTGACATGCTAGCAACCATATAAGAACTTTGAAAAGTAAAGAAATCAAGGTATGGAATTCAATTCAAGTCATAACATGCAACAGTCTATATTAGCATTGAAACAAGCAACGAAAGAACATTAGATGCAAGAGCTCTCGCTGTCCGTGACTCGAATCTCTCCAAACGGTGTTTGCGTGCAAGAAGGGGGATAGGGAATACGAGAAAAAAGTATTTTTGTGTTGAGAACTCAATCTCTTAAAGTTTCACACTTGGTCTTCTTTGGAATCTTATCTTGACTCGTGCCCAGACCACTAGCCAGGTACAAGTTAATTTGATCCACTCCTTTTCGATATTTTGAGCACTCATGCAATGGATGAGCGTAAGCATGAGAGTTGACACTTAGGATGGAAAAGAGAGAAATATGGTGGAGGAGGAATATAAAAGGGATGAGAAAGGCTCACATCAATGAGGACAATCATAGGCGAGAAGGCCAAATGATAGATATGATGTGAGGAGTAGGGATTGCCATGCAACGGATGCACATATGAGCTGAAAAGCTCTCCAATGGAACTAGTGGGGGTGCATCTAACTTGCTCTCTCATGAAGACCTAGAGCTCTTTTGAGGAGGCTCATCCTTGGAATATGCAAGCCAAGTTCTATAGTGTGAAGGTCCCCACATAGCTATATGCATGATAATCTCTATGGAGTACAATGATACGAGGGAGTACTAGTGTGGATCTTTCAAAAGGATAGTAGTGTTTCCCCTTTCTGTCTTTTTCTTTTTCTCTTTTTTATATTTTTTTGTATTTTTTTGGTGGCCTCAATGGCTCTTTCTATTTAACTCTAATTTGTCTTCTTTGGGATCTTTTATTTTGTACACTTTTGGATATTTTCCTCACTCAAGGGAAACACTCTAATTTACAAGAGGGTATAGAAGATCTTTCACACTTTACAAGGTACTCAAATCATACAGAATAGGTAGCTATCATGATGTATGCAATGTATGCCGCTGCCAGTGTAGCAGGAACATGTATGACATGAAGATGCATGGCAATATATCTCGGAAAGGCTATGGAAATGCCTTGATAGGTAGGTATGGTGGCTGTTTTGAGGAAGGATATAAGGAGGTTTATGATGACAGAGCGTATCATGCCAAAGGTTTGGATGTACCGGCGAAGGTGGATGCCAACTCTCGGAGTGAGAAGGAGGCAATGCACGACACAGGAGAGGCTAGCAAATATTTGGAGGTGGAAGTGTCAACTTTCAAAACTTACATTAGTCCGAAGAACTCATGCACTTATTATCGGTAACTCTCAATCTAATGAGGAGGTTCACAAAGAGACAAGTACCCCGAGGAGGAGTGTATGGGGGTTTGGTTATCCTAGCGCATCCTTCACCCATGGTATGTGAGGGTACTCTATATATTCCAACCCCTCCAGAGGTTAGCGATCCATCTAGTAGCTAGAGTTCTTAACTAGTTTTGTAGGTTTTTGAAAATAAACACGGATTTCCCAAAATACGACACCTATCACTTATAGTCTAGAGCTCTTGACACCAAAAGTTCAAACATTACTCACATCAATACCGCAAAACTATTGCAAGTTACTACTAAAATTAAATAGCAACCTCAATTACCTACTTTCAAGAGAAGACACAACTCAGTGCAACAACCAACTATCTTAACAAGATAAACATGAAAACTAAAGAGAGTTCCAGCAACAAACTAAACAAAAGCCAAGGCTCTTGCTAAAGACAAACTAAGACTAAAACTAAACATGGTAGTAGCTACAAAAAGATAAAGAACAGACAACATAAAAAATATAGGCATGAAGAATCCTATGATGTGTTCTAGATTTTGAAAGTGGAGCGTGTTTCTCTCCCACACAAAGTAAGACGGGATCTAACTTGTTATGAACAGCAAGCAAAGCTAAAGAAAACTAAAAATAAAACCTAAGAGAGAGACGCTCCAAGCATAGCACATAATGCATGAAGTGATAAAAATATAGTGAGACGAAGGATGAACTGATGATTGTTGATGGAGAAGGGGATGCACGGGGGAATCCCCAAGCTTAGACGCTTGTGTCTCCTTGAATATTTTTTGGGGATGCATGGGGGCATCCCCAAGCTTGAGTGCTTGACACTGCCGAATCTTCTTTCATCATCTTCTAACACACACTTGAAAACTCCCTTCATACATAACTCATCATAATCTGATTAGAGAGGTTAGTACCTGATGACCCTCAACTGTAGGGGATCGTTTGTAGAGTTTTCGATAACTAAGAGTGTCGAACCCAACGAAGAGCAGAAGGTATTGGTAAGTGACTTTGGTAAAGAAATAGCTGCAGGAACTGAAAGGTAACTTTTTAGGGGTTTTCGATATAAGCGAAAAGAAGGTAAAAGCGAGAAAAGTAAAGAGCACTGAGGAGTAAGAAGTGGCCCGATACTTTTGAGCAAAGGATAGGCCTAGCAACTGAACTTATAAAGACTAAAGCGTTCTTGAGGACACATGGGAGAAATAGTCACGTGCTTTCGCCATATTCCGCATCTCTACTTTGTGCTTTGCTGATAAGTGTTAGTGGGTGGATCTATGCTAGTGCACCCTCTATACTAAGATAAGTGCACTCTTATGATTAAGCACCTTGCAAGCATCCGAAAATAAAAGATAGTAATTAAGGCAAAAGCCTAACCATAGCAATACGATCGATGATCCATTGTTCCCTTGTGTAAAAGAGTACGAACTGGGCTTCAGGTTTCCGTCACTCCGGCAACCCACCGTAAGCATTCTTTGTACACAATGTATTCCCCTAGGTCCTTAATAAGGCGAAGTGTTTGTTCGACTCACAAAACACCACTAGGAAAATAACAACACAACTTAAATATCAAACAACACATATTGCTTCAACATCATATGACTACTAACAACTAGACTTCTCCCATGTCCTCAAGAACTAAAGTAACTACTCACAAGACATAAAAGAGATCATGATCAGCGGGGATAAATAGATGATAAACAATCTGGACACAATGATAATTATCCAAAAAAACTCAATAGCATTCATCACACGGTAGTAATCAACACCGGTAGATTAGAGAGGATAGATAGTACGGATTACAACACAAGTTGGACTTGTGAGGTGAGATTGGATGGTGGTGGAGATGGTGCTGATGTTGGGGATGATGTTGATGATGATCTCGATGATTCCCGTGACGATGGTGATGACGATGGCGACAATCTACCCTTTGGGAGGTGGTCCCCCGGCGGAATCTGCCTGCCGGAGATGTCTTTTCTTCTTTGTAGGTTTCCGCCACGGAGCGGCGGCGGAACTCTGGAAACTCTCTCTGTTTTAGGGTTTTTGATAGATGGGCGATATATAGGCCAAAGGGGGGGAGCCGGGAGTGGACCCAGGGCTCCAGGCGCCCTCCCGGCGCGGCCAAGGGTGGGGCTGCGCCTGGTGGCCGCCTGGGCACCTTGTGGCCCCCCTCTGGCCCCTCTTCGGCGTGTCTTCGTTAATCTTCTGAAAAATAACCTCCGTCGATTTTCAGGTAATTTGGAGGTATTCTTCTTCAGTAACTCATCGCCCACTTTTTACCGCTGAATCCTGCTTCTGCTGCTTCGGCATCGGAAAGTTGCAAACTGTGTAAAATAAGCCAAAACAACATAAGAACAACATCTTAACATGAAATATATCAATGAATAAGAAAGAATTACTATATAAAATAGTGATGCATTTTGTACGTATCAACTCCCCCAATCTTAGACCTCGCTTGTCCCCAAGCGAATGCTGAGCTCGGTAAACCTGTCCACAAGTTTAAAGAGTGAAGAGTCGATAAATAGAATACGGACAAGAAGCATCAAAGTTTCTTCATTAAACTCGAGCATCCTCAACAGCAACCTCAACTCATAAGGTCCTTATGAGAAAATAGTAACAATTATAATGAAAAGTAGTGCTGAGAAAACTCATCAAATTATGGCAAACATATCCTTGGTCAAAGGACAACTAATCACTTTTACCTTTTCTCTTTCTAAATAAGATGAAACAAATTGAAGATTTGAAAGCACATGTTATTAGTCATGAATTGCAAATGCTAACACAAAGGAAGATGTTTGCTCGGCAAAAGCTTTCGCAAACAACTTACTTATCAAAAGATAATGTCAACAGTGATGTGGCATGGCAAAACTTAATGCAGCATTATAAGGATTAATCCTCATCAGCATCAAGTGTCTGTTCTCTTTGGGAAAGGAAGAAGTAGGAAAACTGACTCAACATAAAAGTAAAGGAAAGGCCTTGTTAAAGGAAAGAAGGGAAAACTCATGTGCTATCCTTAAATCAAACAGAGTGAAAATAAATTTTGGGAGGTGCATAGTTTGTCAACGAATGCTAATATATAGCTCAATAACTTCTCAAGATGGACAAGTTTCGAGGAACGGCTCCCAAGTGGGGACGATCACATCCCCTTAGTCTCCTTTGTTTATCACTGCCAAAGTTTCTGATTTCTCATAGACCGAGCGTGAAGGAGGGTTTGTTTGTTATATTATCTTTCGATCTGGGCACACTCATGCCAGTTCCTCCTTGTATTATGGGTTTGCAGATTAGATATGCAATCCCGGGGTAAAACTTGTCCAACTTAAGAAGATCATGAATTACCTACTACTTCCTCATGAGCTAAACAAGCGGCACAAAACAAGAGATTTTGAACATTTAAGGATAACACATAAATTCTATACTTCTAGGAGTGGTAGGGAGATACCACGAATAGGAAGGTATGGTGGACTCTTATGGAAGGTAATGGTTTCAGGGTATGGATGCACAAGCAGAAATTCTGCTAGGCAAAGAGTTTGGCTAGCAAAGGCTTTGAGAGAACAGACAATTGATGCTAACTTAGATGCAAAACATATAAAGCATAAACATTAAGGTAAGCATAACACATCAAGTTGTCTTCCTTGTCAACATAACACTTCAAGCATAATAACATAAAGGTTTTGGCTATGTCGCTACTTGAGAAAACATGCTGGTTGTCAAGACCAGAGCTATGTTTGCCAAAATTAAATAAATTTTTCAAAGCCATAACTGATATAAGGTCAATACTCCCCATAAGAATCATCATATAAGGTTGATTGCGTGAAGAGAATACCAAGTGCAGCGAAGATACCAATTGACTTCTCATTAGTATTCCAACATAGACGACTCCACAGTCACGGATACAACCTCTCCACAGAAGGAGTGATAGACCTCAATACAAACACCTATTTCATATAATAACTTCCCTAGACATGATACGACTCTACTTGACTCTAAAAGACTAAGATAAAGATAAAGATACCGGGAACTCCCCCAAGCTTGGAACAAGCTGAGGGGATGCCATTACCCAAGGAGATTTACTCCTCATTCTTGTTGGGGCTGTTGTTGATGTAGTCGTGGACGAAGCGCTTCCATGGTAGAGGTTCTCCGGTCCCATGACAGGTTTCAGTCTCCAAGATCCTTCTTCGAGCACCTAAACCCATGCACATAAACTTTAGTTCATACTCACAGTTCTGGTTGTGCAGATCATAGATCTGCCCTTGGAGATCATCAATTCTTTCTTCTACAGCGATGATGCTTGACCAAATCCCCCTCATCTCCTTCTTATAGAACGTATTCAGCTCGTTGATGATGTCCAAGTTGGCTTCCATGTCCCGCTCAACCATCTTCTTGTATTTGAATACTTCGTGCTCCATATCTTCTAGCTTGGCCTCGATGCTCCCATCCTTGACAGGTTCCTTCAGATCCTCTTGGTGAAGGTCACCATCCTCCAACTGGACGGTTCGAGGATGGTTCGTCACTTGAGCGAGGTAAGGGTTGATGACGTTGACGACGAACTTGACCTTGGGGGAACTTGGGGAAGCCATGGCACCTAGGTATAGCTAAAAGACTTCCTGGAAGAAACATATTGAAAAGAAAACACGCGAAATCGAGAGATACCGTGCCGGGGCTATCCGGGCAAATATATAGCAAAAATTTCTGCAACATATCGAAGGAAACGAGCCAAAGTGGAGTCGGAGACGGCCTCCGGGGTGTATAGGCGGCCTCCCGGCGCGGCCAGGAGGTAGGCCGCGCCAGGGGGGCGCCTGGGCCCCCTGTAGCTCCTCTCCGGCTCCAATCAGGCTATGAATTTTCTATATTTTGCAAAAAACGCGTAATCTAGAACTTTTATGGCGGTTCACGATGTTTCCTTACCGTAATACATACCTTTTCTTATTCTGCTTCTGCTGGAATCTGAAACGGGGCTGCAACATATTCTTCATGAGTAGTTGTGTGTATTATATTTACATCAACGTTGATGGGATCTCCCGCCATGTAATGCTTGAGTCTTTTCCCATTCACAACTTGAGGTTTAGTGCCATCAAAATTGTTAATCTTAATCGCACCTGACCGGTAGACTTCTTCGATATGAAATGGCTCTTCCCATCTGGAAAGTAATTTACCTAGAGAGAACCTGAAACGGGATCTAAACAATAAAACTTTATCACCGACATTAAATTCAAGTTTCAGAATCCTTCTATCGTGCCACTTCTTTACCTTTTGCTTGAACAATTTAGCGCTCTCGTAAGCTTCACTTCTCCACTCATCTAGAGAAGTCAAGTTCATGAGACGCTTTTCATCGGCTAAGTTCGGGTCAACATTAAGCTCTCTAACATCCCTGAAAGCTTTATGTTCTAATTCCAATGGCAAATTGAAAGCCTTTCCATAGACCATCTTATACGGGGACATGCCCATGGGGTTTTTGTAAGCAATTCTATACGGCCACAGAGCATCTCCTAACTTCTTTGACCAGTCCTTCCTAGAACTGTTAACTGTCCTTTGCAAGATTAGCTTGATCTCTCTATTGGCGAGCTCAACTTGCCCACTAGTTTGAGGATGGTACGGTGAAGCAATCCTATGATTGACATCGTACTTTGCTAGAGCTTTTCTAAAATCTCCATGCGTGAAGTGTGATCCTCCATCAGTCATAAGATACCTAGGTACACCAAACCTAGGGAAAATTACATCCTTGAGCATTTTCAAAGATGTCTTGTGATTAGCACTCTCAGTGGGGATTTCTTCAAACTACTTGTTTACATAATCAACAACTACCAAAATGTGAGTGTACTTGTTTGAAGGAGGAAAAGGACCCATAAAATCAAAACCCCAGCAATCGAAAGGCTCAATCACTAGTGAGTAATTCATAGGCATCTCGTTCCTCCTACTAATATTACCAACTCTCTGACACTTATCACAAGATAAATTATAATTTCTAGCATCTTTAAAGAGAGTAGGCCAATAAAAACCTGATTGGAGAACCTTATGTGCGGTCCTCTCACCAGCGTGATGTCCTCCATAAGGACTATCGTGACATTGCTTGAGAATGTCCTTCTGCTCATCTTCCGGTATTCATCTTCTCACGATCCCGTCAGGACCTTCTTTGAAAAGATGAGGGTCATCCCAAAAGTAGTGCCTCAAATCATGAAAGAACTTCTTTCTTTGCTGAAATGTTAAACCTGGAGGCAAATACTTTGCAACGATAAAATTAGCATAATCTGCAAACCAAGGATCGGAGAGAGATTGTACTTTTACAACGGCAAGTTGTTCATCTAGAAAATTGTCGTTGACTGGGATGGGGTCATGCGGTATATCTTCCATCCTTGAAAGATTGTCCGCCCCCGGATTGTCTGCTCATTTTCTATCAACAATCTGTAAGTAAAATTCTTGAAGAAGGAGTACCCACCTGATGAGTCTTGGTTTGGCATCCTTCTTCGCCATAAGGTACTTAAGAGTAGCATGGTCAGTATGAATAATAACTTTTGAATCAACAATATAAGGCCTAAACTTATCACAAGCAAATACTATTGCTAAGAATTCCTTCTCAGTAGTAGCATAATTCTTTTGAGAAATATCAAGGGTCTTGCTAGCATAATGTATAACATTCAATTTCTTATCAACCCTTTGTCCTAGCACAACTCCAACATCAAAATCACTAGCATCACACATAATTTCAAAGGGCAATTTCCAGTCAGGTGGTTGTACTATAGGAGCGGTTATCAAAGCTTTCTTAAGAAATTCGAAAGCCTCCTTGCAATCTTCATCAAATACAAAAGGAACATCCTTCTGGAGAAGATTGGTAAGGGGTCTCGAGGTCTTAGAAAAGTCTTTGATAAATCTTCTATAGAAACCACCATGACCGAGAAAACTATGAATACCTTTAATGTACCTTGGATAGGGCATCCTCTCGATAGCTTCAATCTTCGCCTTGTCCACTTCAATTATCCTCTCGGAAATATTGTGACGAAGCACGATCCCTTCGTTAACCATGAAGTGACATTTTTCCCAATTTAGAACTAAGTTTTATCCTCGCATCTCTGCAAAACTTTATTAAGATTTTGGAGACAGTGTTCAAAGGAAGTTCCATAGACGGAGAAATCTTCCATGAAGACTTCCACAATCTCCTCACAGAAACCATGAAAAATTGGAGACATACATCTCTGAAAAGTAGCAGGTGCATTGCATAAACCAAAAGGCATGTGCCTGTAAGCATAAGTACCGTAGGGACACGTGAAGGTGGTCTTCTCTTGATCGACGATATTGACATGAATTTGAGAGAAGCCTGAGTACCCATCAAGATAGCAAAAGTGGGTGTTTTTAGACAAACTCTCTAGCATCTGATCAATAAAGGGCAGCGGGTAGTGGTCCTTCTTGGTCGCTTCATTCAACTTCCTGTAATCAATACACATTCTATATCCAATAACAACTCTTTGAGGTATTAGTTCATTTTTATCATTAGGAACAACAGTCATACCTCCTTTCTTAGGAACACAATGAACTGGACTTACCCACCTACTATCAGCTATAGGATAGATGATACCTGCGGCTAGAAGTTTGAGAATCTCCGTCCTAACCACGTCCTTCATCCTTGGGTTCAGCTGTCATTGATGATCAACAACTGGCTTAGCATCGGGCTCGAGATTTATAGTGTGTTCGCAAATTGATGGACTGATCCCCTTAAGGTCATCAAGGGTATATCCCAAGGCACCACCGTGTCTGCGAAGTGTCTCCAATAATCGCTCTTCTTCAAATCCTGAAAGGTTAGCATTGATAATGACATGATATATTTTCTTTTCATCTAAATAAGCATACTTGAGCGTATCGGGAAGTGGTTTGAAGTCAAACACCGGGTCTTTTTTTGGTTGTGCTATAATTACTAAAGGCTCAACTGGAAGGTTGTGCTTCAGGATAGCAGTTTGTCTTGTGAATATTTCATCCAACTCATTTCTTTCCTGCATATGCATATCATTCTCGTGGTCTTCAATATATTGCTGCAAAGGATCATTAGGAGGAATAGCAATAGAAGCAATATTTTCAATAATTTTATAATCACTAAGTAAATCAGTACCACGAGGTTGCTTGGAAAATTTAGAAAAGTTAAATTCATATGGCTCACCATTGAATTCAACAGAGACTTTACCCTTTTTACAATCTATAACAACACCGCAAATGTTGAGAAAAGGTCTACCAAAGATGATAGGGAAAAAACTATCTTGAACTGAACCAAGTACGATAAAGTCGGTAGGATTCTTTACCTTTCCACATAGGACTTCAACATCCCTCGCGATTCCGATGGGAGAGATAGTTTCTTTGTTTGCTAGATAAATAGTAACATCAACTTCTTCAAGTTCACAGGGGGAAATCTCACCCATGATCTCCTGATAGAGTGAATAAGAAATAGTGCTAGCACTGGATCCCAGATCGCAGAGCCCGTAATAGTTGTGATCTCCTATCTTGACAGAAACAACTGGTGTACCTTAAATTGGACTCTTATTCTTAGCTGTGACAATGTTAGTCGAAACAGCACAAAAATTTATCTTGGAATGTGAAATATCATTAGTAACTAAATCTTTAATCACCGCAACTTGAGGATCGACCTTGATCAGGTCCTCAGGTTCGTCAGTTCTTCTCTCACTTTTATCCATTATGCCTGTCACAAAAGAGTGCTCCCTTATCCTTATAGGAAAAGGGGGCTTTTCATAGAAAACTGCAGGCAGAATAGGGTCAGCCACATTTATATCAACATGTAATTATTTAAAAGGTATATGATACTGAGCCTTCTCTTCTTTCGAAGAATCAATGTGAGAGGCAAAGTTCTTGCAAAAATCAATCATAAGCTGGGAATCAAGACCAAGCTTAGAACAAAAGGTATTAAGGTAATCAGTTTTCACATAGCTCTCAATGTAATCATGCTCATAATTTATAGCGGGTTCAATACCTTCATCGATTTCCCAGTCTTCAGTGTTCTTCTGGATCCTCTCGATGAGATCCCACTTTTCTTCGATTCTTTTTGCTTGGAATACCCCGCTAGAGGAGGCATCCAACATCTCCTTATCCTAACGAGAGAGCCTGGCATAAAAAATTGTAATTATAATTTCTTTGGGGAGTTCATGAATAGGACATTTGAACATTAGGGATCTAAGTCTCCCCCAAGCTTGAGCGATTCTCTCTCCGTCGTGAGACCAAAAGTTGTAGATGTAATTCCTATCTCAATGAATTTGATGAAGAGGGTAAAACTTTGTATAAAAGAGAGACATAAGCTCTTCCCAATTAACTAGATGTGAGTTATCAAGGAGCTTATACCAATCTGAAGCTTTACCTATAAGTGATACCGAGAATAATTTCTTCATGAGGAACTCTAGTGACACACCTGCAAGCTTAAATAATGAACATAGTTGTGATAAATGTAGCAAGTGTTCACCTGGATGTCTATCTCCTGCATAACGATTAGCCACAGTCGATAATACCAGATGGTATTTTTTAAGGCACAATTTCAATAGGGGGTAGGAGTGACCACCACAGTCGTGGGGTGTTTCCCCATAAACAACGATCGAAGAGTAGAGGTGTCCATAAGGACAAAAGTAGCAACTGCAAAAATAAAACATAAATATAAAGACTTCCTTACCAGCTTCACTTACTAATAGCGCTACGATCCCCGACAACGGCGCCAGAAAACAGTACTTGATGACCCTCAACTGTAGGGGATCGTTTGTAGCGTTTTCAATAAATAAGAGTGTCGAACCCAACGAGGAGCAAAAGGTATTGGTAAGTGACTTTGGTAAAGAAATAGCTGTAGGAACTGAAAGATAACTTTTTAGGGGTTTTCGATATAAGTGAAAAGAAGGTAACAGAAAGAAAAGTAAAGAGAACTGAGGAGTAACAAGTGGCCCAATCCTTTTGAGCAAAGGATAGGCCTAGCAACTGAACTTATAAAGACTAACGCATTCTTGAGGACACATGGGAGAAATAGTCATGTGCTTTTGCCATATTCCGTATCGGTACTATGTGCCGTGTTGATAAGTGTTGAGTGGGTGGATCTATGCTAGTGCACCCTCTAGACTAAGATAAGTGTACTCTTATGATGAAACACCTTGCAAGCATCCGCAAATATAAGATAGTAATTAAGGCAAAATCCTAACCATAGCAATACGATCGATGATCCATTGTTCCCTTGTGCAAAAGAGTACGAACTGGGGTTCAGGTTTCTGTCACTCCGGCAACCCACCGTAAGCGTTCTTTGTACACAATGTATTCCCCTAGGTCCTTAATAAGGAGAAGTGTTGAGTGTTCGACTCACACAACACCACTAGGAAAATAACAACACAACTTAAATATCAAACAACACATATTGCTTCAACATCATATGACTACTAACAATTAGACTTGTCCCATGTCCTCAAGAACTAAAGTAACTACTCAGCAAACATAAAAGAGATCATGATCAGCGGGGATAAATAGATGATAAACAATCTGGACACAATGATAATTCTCCAACAAAACTCAATAGCATTCATCACATGGTAGTAATCAACACCGGTAGAGTAGAGAGGATAGATAATACGGATTACAACATAAGTTGGACTTGTCAGGTGAGATTGGATGGTGGTGGAGATGGTGCTGATGTTGGGGATGATGTTGATGATGATCTCGATGATGCCCGTGACGATAGTGATGACGATGGCGATGATCTCCCCTTCCGGGAGGTGGTCTCCCCGGCGAAATCTGCCCGCCGAAGATGTCTTTTCTTCTCTGTAGGTTTCCGCCACGGAGTGGCGGGGAACTCCGGAAACTCTCTCTGTTGTAAGGTTTTTGATATATGGGCGATATATAGGCCAAATGGGGGAGCCGGGAGTGGCCCCAGGGCTCCAGGCGCCCTCCCGGCGCGGCCAGGGGTGGGGCCGCGCCGGGTGGCCGCCTGGGCACCTTGTGACCCCCCTCTGGCCCCTCTTCGGCGTGTCTTTGTTTATCTTCTGAAAAATACCCTCCGTCGATTTTCAAGTAATTTGGAGGTATTCTTCTTCAGCAACTCAGCGTCCAATTTTTACCGCTGAATCCTGCGTCTGCTGCTTCGGCATCGGAAAGTTGAAAACTGTGTAAAATAAGCCAAAATAACATAAGAACAACATCATAACATGAAATATATCAATGAATAAGAAAGAATTACTATGTAAAATAGTGATTCATTTTGGACGTATCAGTACCCTTAATAAATAATTTTTCCCCACTAGATATAAATATATTCTTGAAGATCTACTGTTCCTCAAGATTGCCAAAAGTTTTTTGCAAATAAAAAGCCAGCTTAAGGTTTGCAAAAGTTAGGAGAGACAAAACGTGGCAGAATCTGTGAAAAAGAGAACATCAGGTAGTAAATAAAATTTTAGGTGTACTTCTGCTACTCAAATAAAAAAACTCAGCACATACGAAAGTTCCGTGATTGTATAGAGCACGCTATGTAGAGAATTCATCTAAATAAGATGAACTGGTGAGTTGTTCTGATTTTTCCCGTCACGAGGACAGAATCTGTTTTCTGGACAGCATGTCAGAACTTTCACTTCCCTTGTCATATGAGGCTATAAATTGGCACAAAGATTGAAAATAAAGATACAATGATGTTGCTACAGTAGTAAAAATCATGAAGACTACTAAAAAAAGAAGTAAAAACATCTTGGGTTGCCTCCCAACAAGCGCTTTCTTTTACGCCTTTAAGCTAGGCAAGAAGCAAAAGAGAGCATCAAGAAGCAAATATGAAACGCATTTAAGCCTAAACCACTTCCTATGCATTGGCATCCTGTAAGAAAATAAATCAAAGAAGCACAAAGAGACAAGCATAGGAAGGTGGGACAAGAACAACTTCAAAACTTTCAACATAAAGAGAGGAGTTTTTGTAACATTGGAGTTTCTATAACCAAACTTTTCTCTCTCAAAATAATTTTCAGTAGTATCATTAGAAACATCAAGAATATAAATATAGTTTTCATATTGTTCATATTGTTCATGACCTACAAGCACACGTGTATAGTTTTCAAAAAGGTCTTTAGGAACATAAGATAAATGCATCCCATCACATTGAGCTTTGATAAGAGGAAAATTCTCCGGAATATGTGTTGGAGATTTCAAAAGGATAATAGGAAAATCAAGTGTGGGTGCAATAGCAAAAATTTAATGCTTATCATGAGGAACTATAGCAAGTTCATCTCCGTCAGCATCATCCATAGTGGCATCACGGCCATAAGCATAAAAGGAATCAACTTCATCAAAAAGGGATATTTCAAAAGAATCCATAGGATCATAATACTCATATAAGGTAAGATTCAAAGAGTTACTCCCATTAGAAGGTAGACATGGATGGCTCCATTTTTCCTCCTTTTGTTCGTCACTCTCCTCCTCTTTTTCATCCAAGGAGCTTTCGGGTTCCGCAATTTCTTCTTCCATAGAGTCCTGCAAAACATTAGTCTCTTCCTTTGGGGGAGAGATCTTCTCAAGATGATCAGTAATATAATAGTTTGCATCGTAATTTTCCAAACAATAGTTAAGTATAGCAAGAATCTCAAATTTGTAAGGGGCATCATCAATATTTGTAAGAAGAGAAGTAATTTCATAGGCACCCTTATAAGCAACAAATTCTTCTATTTGCTCTGCATCATCGAAATCATAATTTCTCTTAGCATAAGAAGCTAAGGTTTCATCATCATTGTACTCATATTGGAAAACAAGGTGTTTGTGCCTCATAAAGCAACAAGATTCATCCCTGCAGAAAGAGATGTTATAAATTGAGCACAAGTTTCTAGCATACTCATACAACTGATGTATTTGTTTCCATAAATGTATCCCCTTTTGAGACAAGCGGCGTTCCTTGTACCACTTTTGTTGATCCTAAGTGAATCCTCCATGCCAATAAGATCTGGTTTCAAAGAAGTAAGACATTGATTGGAAAGTAAGGAACTAGACATACTATATATTTTTCTGAATTTTTGATAAAGGACACAAAGATAAAAACAGAAAGGTAAACTAAAATGACTAAAAATTAAAGGTAAAGGATAGTGGGAGTCCCCGGCAACGGCGCCAGAAATTTGCTTGATGGCGAGGAAGTGGTAATGGCTTATCTCCCTTCGTTGGTTCCCCAAGTGGAAGGTGATATGTAGGATAGCAGCAAATTTCCCTCAATGAAGATACCGAGGTTGACTTCGACCAGTAGGACTCCGGCGATGATAAGTAGGTGGCGAAGCGAGCAACGCGCCGTTTTCAGATATTGCTCTCTTAACCTGGACCTGCACACAATACAATTAACTTTGCTCCCAACTAAGTTCAGAGAGGTTGTCAATCTCTCCGGTCTTGTTGTTTAGAAAGGGTCAAACACACAAGGGATAATGATAATGATAGCAACTGAAAGTAAATGCGAGAAAATAAACGAGCTTGGAACCAGTGATGAGAATATGGACCGGGGTCCCGTGATGTTCACTAGTGATGTCTCTCTCCCAAAAGACGATAAAACTTCTATGCGAGGTAAACAAATTATAGATGGGCAATTGAAAGGATTATAAACGCACCGCAATGCTAACTATGCTACAAAAGAAAGGAAGAGGCTCATAAGCATGGGCAGTACGCCAAAATAAGTAGACCAAAATCCATCTGCATCTACTACTAATCATCCACCTTGAGATATCTATCCAGAACATCTCGCTGGGATTTAGTTGCGAGCCCCACCCAAAGTGTAAACCCAAAGCAACAGACAACTGCATTAAAAGAACTTTCCCTAAAGTAAACAATCCTTGCAACCACGGTTACAAGTATCGTTTTTCCCCCTTGTGGCCACAACACATCCCCTAGACTCATTTTTCCGTCACTCAAGCGTCTCATCAGGGGGCATGTAGCCACAATCGAGCATAACGTTCCCTCTTGGAGTTACTACCTACCACTTGGCCAAAGCAATAAACAACAACGGCGAATATGCAAGAATTACTTAGGAACAAAAATATAAGAGATCAAAACCAAATATATTACTCTATCACGATCTGAACATAATCTCATAATCCACCAGATCCCATCAAACTCAACATAGAAACAACAAAAGAATTACATAAGTGCCTCGATCATGTAGGGCAGCTCACGAGGTCTAAACCATGAAGAACAAAGAGGTGAGGAGAACATCACACAGCTACTGATCACGGACCCATGGTCCAAGGTATACTACTCACGGCACATCCGGGAAGCGTCCATGGTGGAGGGGAAGCTTTTGGAGGTCGATCATCCCTCCGGCAGGGTGCCAGGAAGGGTCCTGACGGTGCTCCTGATCTTGGAAGCGCGTCGGCGGCGGAATAGAGGAGAATTTGCGAAATAGGGTTCTCTCTTCAGAAGTTTCCTGTGATGGAGAATAAATAGGCGAAGGGGGGCATCCTAGGGGGGCCACCAGGGGCCCAGGCGCCCCCCTGGCGTGGCCAGGCCCCTGGCTGCGCCATGTGGCCGCCTGGGTGCCTGGTGGTGGCCCCCTAGCCCTCTTTTGGGCTTCTGGAGTCTTCCGACACGCTGAATTTTATCTGATTTTCACGGATTTTTGGAGCACTTTTTATATGGGGGAAAACTGAAATAAAAAAACAGCAGAAAACTGGAGGCACCGGGGTGCACTGAGTTAGTAGGTTAGTCCAAATATGATCAAAAGTGAATGAAAGTGTATCTAGATTATAGCAATATCACACAAAACATGCATGGAACGAGCAGAAATTATCGATACGTTTTAGACGTATCACATGTTTTTCCCACGACAAATTTCGCGAGAAGTGATGATGATGCCTCGTTTTTCTTGCGTAATGGGCGGCGTGGTTACCGCGCCGGTTGGGATTCATGGAGTGTAAATGAAATTTTTAATTGTCAGGGTATCGAAACATCATTGTTTGGTCACGACGTCTTGGAAACTAAATGGTCTTCGATTTGGGCTTCGAGGACCAGTGGTGCGTGCCCTGGCCTTGGAATTGCGGGTGGGTGGTCGCTTTGTGAGAAAGTAATGTTGGTCTCTGCGCCGTACAAATGGCAAGTTTCTGCTGTTTTTAGGTCCTCGACTGCTCGGGTCCGTAGGGTGTGGACGTCCTGTTTTTCTTTTGAGGGTCGTCCTTCTTGGATTATGCAGACCTGTCCATGAGACAGAGGGTATTACTCTTCTTTATTGGGTGCTGGCAGCTGAGCGTTTCTTCGAGCCCGCTTGGCTTCGCGTTGCTTCTCTTCTTTGAGGCTGTTGGAGAGTTTGATGAACAAACCACAATCTCTCATGGTGTGGCCTGCTCTAAGGTGCCCCAGGTAGTCTTTGAAACAGTGGATTGTGCAAGGTCCATCCAGCTGTTCTTTGGCTGTGAGCTTGCTAGAGCCGGCGTGCCTTCTTCTTCTTGCAACTAGGAACGACTGCGAGTGGTCTTCTGAACGGGAGTGGAACCTTGGGTAGAACTCTATTCCGTTGTTGATCGAGTGGTTCCGAATAAATTTGGTGAACTCATCTGGTCTTTGATCTGGGTCGTAGTACTCGCCGGACTAGGTTTCGGAGTCGTGGTCGTGTCCCGTAGCGGGTGTCCGGGTGGCGGCGGGTGCTCGAGTGGAGTCCAAGACTTCTGTGACACGTTGCGGTTCCTCGAGTGGGATTTCTATGCATACTTCTTGTACTTGTTCCAGCGTCTTGGCTGGCTTTGTGGTCACGGCTTGCGCTTGCCTTCTAGATCATCGAGTTCTTTTTCGCCGGTGACGACTTTGGTGGTCGCCAAGAGATCGAACTCTGCCTAGTTGCGGGCCGAGCGACCTTGGTGGTGCGATGGAGAGGTTTAAAATGAACTTGAGTTCTTCGAGTGGATTGGATCTTCCTCGAGTCCTTGAGTTGTGACTTGCTGATGAGGGGACCGCCGAGATCGTGATTCAAACCTGTGTAGTTCCCACAGACGGCGCCAATTGACGAGGATTAGCCTCGTCAATTCCCATGGTCAGGGACCCTGGGTTAGATAGAGAAGAACAGATTGGCGATACTCGTCGGCTAATAGGAGAAGCACTTCCTGCTCGATCGTATCATTCGAGGGGGGATTAAAGTGGAGGTCTATGCGAGTTCGCTCAAGACCGGAGGTGTCGATTGTAGATTAGATGTCCTGATCCGTCACCCCTCCCAACCTTTATATACTAGGATGGGTCTCGGGGAGTCCATCAAAGGTTACAAGGATGATTTCCTAAAGTAGCTTCGGCTTGGACACAAAGTCTTGATCTTCAAGTTGATCACGGACTCCTACGTCGGTGCTTTGAGCGGGCCAGTCGTGGGCCCGTCAAGGATTCTATCGGGCATTCTGTCTTCGTATGCACCAGGTACCCTCACACGCAGGAGTCGTGGGGTCACCCACTCGTCAGAGTAGCCCCCGAGGCTATGTGCAATCACTTGCGGTTGGGTGCAGGCCCGTAGACCAAAAATATGTTATCGGGTGCGCGGCAGTGCTCCCGATGGGAGGAGCCCCCGAGGCTACGTGCAATCGATTGCGGTTGGGCGTAGGCTCATAGATCTAAAATATGTTATCCGGTGCGCGACAGCGTTCCCGATGGGAGTAGCCCGCCAGGCTACGTGCAATCGCTTGCGATTGGGCGTAGGCTTGTAAACCAAAGCGACACTTGGCTACTCAGGTTGGTGCTGCAAGATGTGGAGACTGCATGGCTTGTTCTCGCCGTGGGGTAGATACTGGTGGGATTGGAATCATATAGTGGATCGAGCGCTTCATGCCGAAAAAGGAGCGCATAACCTGTGAGGTTGTAAGTGATGACCCTCAACTGTAGGGGGTCGATTGTAATGTTCTCGCGGGTAAGTTAACCCAATTTATTGATTCGACAAAAGGGGAGCCAAAGAGTATTTATAAGATTTGACAGTTGCGTTGACAATTCAACTACACCTGAAATATACTTGCTTGCAACAAAGTATTAATAGCAACTATGATATGATTGCGATAGTGATGGTGGTAACAACAAAAATAAAACAACATAAATAAACTAGTAGTAACCAGCAGGATTAAAGCACTGTAGGCTAGGGAGATGGATGGTTGGGCGCTGCATGAATAAGAATGAACATTTAATAGGTTCTAACACGGGGAAAGGCACACAGAAAAGCAATGATCATCTAGGCAAATATCAAACATTAGGCATGTATCCTGTAGGTAGTTGTGCGTGCTTGCAATAAGAACTTACACAACATCTTTTGTCCTACCATCCCGCTATGAACGGGGCCAAAAGGAACTTAAGGAGATTAAGGTGCTCCTGTCAAAGAGCACCAGAACAAAGCAATAAACTGAATGGATACATGGAATCCTCAAATTATGGACCATCCCCTTTGGTGTCCCAAGTTGTCACCTTTGGGATCGCCGGTTCCGGACCATAATAGGTGCATACAACTCATAGATAGGATCTTGAACATAAATATACTCATGAAAACATAAGTGGTTCAGATATGAAAACATGGCACTTGGGCCCAAAGTGACAAGCATTAAGAGCAACAAGTTGTAGCAAAGATGATAAACACCAAAGTAGATGACAGGCAACATGCCCCCAACAAAATGACGAACTATTACATGATCAATATCATCCAATCCCTACCATCCCCTTAGCCTACATCAGGGAATTACTCACACATGTGAAGAGAAGTCATGGAGGGTGGATGGAGTGGTGATGGTGATGACGATGGCGACGATCTCCCCTCTACGGAGACCAAATCAGCCTCCAGATTAGCCCTCCCGAAGAAGAATAGAGGTTGGCGGCGGCTCCGCGACGGGTTCTTGAAAAGCGACTTTTGTTTCGGAGTTTCCTCGCCACGAGAATAAATAGGGTACAAGGTAGGTCACCAGAGGGGGTGGGACCCACCCAGGCGCCCTGTGGGCGCGGCCAGGGGGATGGCCGCGCCAGCTAGGCACCTGGGCCCCCCTGGCTCCCCTCTGGCCCACCTTCTGGTCCTGGGTCCCTCCAGGTGCGTGAATTTTCTGTATTTTTTCTGGGAATTTTCTGAGATGTCCAAAAGTCCATTTTCCTGCGCACAATAAAACCATACAGACAGCTCTGCTGAAAACAACATCAATCTGGGTTAGTTTAGCTCAAATCAAGCACGAATGAGGTCAAAACAATAGCAGAAGTGTTTGGAAAAGTAGATACGTTTGGGACGTATCAACTCCCCAAAGCTTAGCCTATTTCTTGTCCTCAAGCAATTCAGTTCAATGAACAGGACGCGACAAAGAAAACTTTGACAAACTCTTTTGCTTCATAAGATGTATATAAGACGGTACTACGAAAAGAGTCTAGCAAGTATCAAAACAAATGCTATGAGAACAATGCCCGAAGCAATTCTTCTTTCAAGTGATCAATCACAAAAAACCAAAATTAAACAATATGCTGCCGAAAATCAAGACAAGATCACAATGCACAAACCTGAACATATCAGAGTGGTATCTCGCTAGCCTCCATGAGTGAAGCAAAACATAAATGCAGAAACTCCTCTGGAGTTTTAAAGGAGACTAGAACTAAGAATTTCATACTAGCAATATCACAAGCATGCAGAAGACAATGTAGTACTTTGGGACAATGCATGTTACACTAAGAATGACAATTATGCTCTCAATAGTTGGTGCTTTGAAGAAAGAAGGGGAGACTATCGAACCGTGGCTTTTTTATGGCAAGATTGAAAACCCATGATTGGAAGAAAAGACTAAGCATGTGCCAAAGCTCTTGGTTTTGAAAAACAGAGATAAAATCTTTTGAGAAGTGCAACTTTCCATTCAACGGTAAATGGGAAAGGTCTCTCAATATCTCCCTTGCCAACCATATTAATGCTTTTTGCTTACACTTTGTTCCCTTATCCAACCATCGTTTGACGGTCTATGGAACCTTTTATTTTTTTCTCAAGTATGGAAGGAGGTTTCCATCTATCATTAGCAGCATTTGGTCCATTTCATTCCATCATCAAGTATGGGGGAAGGTGTAACTCTCTATTTTTTTTATAAATTTGACTAGTTAAAACTTCCGTCAAGATATTTTTTGCATGGCAGATACTGATTTTCCCTCACCGCACCATGAGCTTGTACGGTTATAAAAGGGAAGCTTTGGAATAAATTTCGAGATGGCACAAGAAAGTCTAAGTTAGGAGTGGCCGGTAAATACCACATATAGGTAGGTATGGTGGACTCAAGTGGAATAACTGGTTCGAAAAGGAGTTTGAATACACAAGCATAATTCTGCTTAGTGTGAGCGAAGGCTAGCAAAAGACCGGGAAGCGACCAACTAGAGAGCAATAATTTTCATAATCATGCAGAGCGACAAAGCAACATTGAATTGGGCATGAAAGTGATATGACTATTCTGAAATAAAAAGGTCATCAAGGCATGATAGACATTTTAGTCATAAACATGTGTGAACATGTGCCAAGTCAATCCAAGAATTCTCCGAAGGGAAATACCACTTCAATATGCAAAACCATGAACAATGCAATGCATGCAAATCATTTCAACAACATATTATGCACCCTAGTTATTTGAGATCAGCCACAAAGAGAGCATGAACACTGGGAAATCATTGTAAACATAGCACTATGTCGCTACAAGCTGGTCTCTAGATCATAAGTACACGCATATGTACAAAAGTAGAAAAAAATAAGAGTTCATACCGGTTTTCCTTGTTGCTTCCCTTTCGTCGATCTTCGTCATTACTGCCTTGTCACTTGCACGACCGAACGTACTATAATCAAATGCCATCACGGACTTAAGCTGAACTCTGAAAACAAATCAAACTAAAGAGAGAAAGGAAATCTTATTGGGTTTTTTAAAGGTTTAAGGAAAGAAAAAGAAAAGAGAAATCTTTTTGTTGTTTTTGCAATTTAAAAGAACAAAGAAGAACAGGCAAAAACTTCGAAAAGATCAAAGCGAATAATAAAAAACGGATAATACAATGGAAAGGTGAGAAGGGCACGTACTCCCCCAACCTTAGGCTTTTGGCCTAAGTTGGTAGAAGCTCCTACCCCCAGGGGCCTCCTGCTCCGGGGTAATGGTAAGTCCAAGGGTCGTATGAGTCCTCCGACGCGTACACCGAAGTCCTCGGGTCCTCCCATGAGGAAGGTCCCGCGTCCCAAGCAGAAGAAGACCCTTCACCCTGATGGGTGAAGGTCTCCCCCTGGAAAGGTGGGAACTCACCATGCTCCTCCTCGTCGGGCACAACCCCCTCCATGGGGTTATGTAGATGATACTAGTCCATGAACACATCGAACTAGACATCATTGCAGAACCATCCGTTCCTGGGAGTGTGATCAAACAAAAGTGGTGCTGGTAGACGACTCTCACGAGTAATGGTCTTTTCAAATCTCAAAATTTAAACAAGGTTACCCATCTTGGAAGTCATGGTAACAAACTTATGCCTCTTCATAGTAGAAAGATCAAGACTTGCGTAAGAAATGGGAACATCATCAGGACGCGGGGTGTAGTTAAGAGAATCAAGGATAAGTGTGGCGTAAACACCACCAAATAAACCACCCTTGTTACTGTTCGTAACAAGGCGTCGAGCAATTAAGGCACCGACATTATAATCATTCCTATCAGAGAGGGAGTTCGCATAGATAGCGAAATCTGGTGCAGACCCGTTGCTCGAGTTGTCACGAGCCAACACCCCTCTAGCAATATAGTACGCAAAAGAACTGATGTGGGGGAATAAAATGCTGGAAACCTTTGTACGCTGGATGTCGCTTTCCTCCTGGCTACAAAGGGAGTTGAAGAGGGTCCTCAACTAGGAGGGCTGAGTGTTCATCCTCGCCGTCTGACCAGCGTCCGGCACACCTATTATTTCACAAAACTATGCCAAAGACATGGTTATGAGATTATTATAAATTTTGAACTCGACGGTTCCAGCAGAATGGTTATAGCAAAAACTGTTAACAAAGCAGGAGGTGAGCCTCTTGTATTGTATCACACGGCAAAGTGCTAGCCGTGTTAAACCTGCATTGGCGCAAAGGCCATAAAAATCCTCCTTAATTCCTGCAGCTGCAAGAAAATCATCGCACGGATACAACATTGCGGATGCTAGACTTGTGTCTTCTAGCAACTCCAGGGGCACATGATCTTCATTGTAGCTCACCCTAGCAGCTGAGGGTGAAGCTGTAACTCTAGTAACTCGATCGGAGCGCTTGGGCTTCTTCTTCCCAAGCCACCCCTTTTCTTTTCCTAGCAAACTCATTTCTGAAACTTTTGACAGTTCACAAAAACCAGAATTTAAACAAAGTGAGTTGAGGAAAACTACTCTACTCACCTACCTAAGGCATAAGCTTGCATCAAAACTTGGAAAATAAATTTCTACACATGCATGCAAGCTCATCTAAACAGCACGAAGAACTACTAAATACTCACAAATGGAGCCACCAATCAAAAAACTAATTGGAGGGGTGAAGGAGTTGCATATTAGGGAGTAGTTGCTCAAAATCTCAGCTCAAATGGTGGGATGTAGAGAGAGATCGAAAATTGCCTCCAAGAACAGCAAGAACACAAGAACTTGAGCAGAACTCGTGTTTTTGGAGAGAGATGAAGGAGGAGGAAGAAGAAATACCTGCAGGTGGGGCCTGTGGGCCCCAGGCGCCCTGTGGGCGCACCCAGTAGGCTGGCCGTGCCAGCCAGCCGCCTGGACCACTAGTGCCCCCCCTGGTCAGCCCCAGACACCTCTGGTTCACTCCCGACATGGAAATTTTTATTCTAATTTTTCTGGAATTTTTCTGAAAACTTCACTATTGAAAATTCTCCGGAGTTCAAAAAGCTGCGAAACTTTCTGAAAAATTGAAGCATTGATTAGAATTGTGAAGCTTCAAAATACATATAAACTTGGTACAACAAAGAGAATAAAATCTAAAGCAAATGAAAACATAACAAGCTCTACTTTTTATCTATATAAAACATGCCCACTAGCAAGGTTGATCAAGTCTTACCAACAAACCAGCGATATATAGAACAAAAAGTCTCACCTCTTATGAAGTGATCATTGCACCTTTACTTTAATGGACATTGTCTCCACCATGATGGTTTTGTATTTGTGGTGCACATGTATAGGAAAATCCCATTCTCCAATCTTCACGGTCTTGATATTCTCTATAGAGTTAAGGCCATGCCTTTTGTCGATCTTCTTCGGAAAATACATCGTGTGTTCTTTATCATCTATGTTGAAGGTGACATTTCCTTTATTGCAATCACTAGTGGCACCTGCGGTGTTTAGAAAAGGTCTACCAAGAATAATGGACATGCTCCCATCCTCGGGCATGTCAAGAACAACAAAATCTGTAAGAATTAAGCAATTAGCAACTTCAACGGTGACATCCTCACAAATACCTATCAGGACGGCTGTTGACTTGTCAGCCATCAGAAGAGAGATATCTTTAGGTATTAGCTTATCTAAACATAACCTTTTATAAAGAGAAAAAGGCATAACACTCACTCCTGCTCCGAGGTCACATAAGGCAGTTTTGACATAATTATTTTTTATGGAGAAAGGAATGGTGGGTATACCTGGATCACCAAGCTTCTCAGGAATCTTGCCACTGAAAGAGTAGTTAGCAAGCATAGTAGATATTGCCTCATTAGGAACATTTGTTTTATTATTAACAATATATTTCGTATATTTGGAATAAGGAGGTAACTTGATAGCATCAGTCAAAGGAATTTGAAGAAAAAGAGGCTTCATCCATTCACAAAATTTATTACAATGCTCTTCTTCTTTAGATTTGAGAGACTTACCTGGAAAGGGCATGGGTTTTTGTACCATGGGTTCTCTTTCCTTCCCATGTCTTCTTGCTATGAAGTCTTCTCTGGTATACTTCTTGCGTGTATCGGGTGCTTCTTCTTCTCACACCTCGGGAGGATCATTCTTCTCCTTATCATTTTCTTCGGGCTCAGCACCGTCTTCAGTTTCAGCATTGGATGTAGATATGCTGTTAGGATCAACAGCAGGTTCTTCCCTTGTAATAGGATCATTGGAGTTGTCAGCCTCCTTGTGTTTCTTCTTCTTCTTTTTCTTCTTTGGAGATCTAACAATCTTATTTTCTACTTGTACTTGAGAATCTTGCTTGATCCTCTTCGGATGCCCCTCAGGATAGAGTGGGTCCTGGGTGCGTTTTCCACCCCTGGTCTTGATGCCATAAGCTTGTATGTACTGTTTGGCATTGTTAGCGAGCAAATCTTTTTGCACATTGGAAATTTGTTCAAGCTGGGTTTGAACCATATGAAAATGCTTAACAAGAATTTTAACATCATTAACTGTTATTTCCAGAACAGCAAGTAAACTTTTGATAGCAAGAGAATTATCATGCAGCTGACTTTGTATCCTCCTATTAAAATTGTCTTTCTTAATAATAAAATTATCAAGCTCATCTAAGCATTGGTCCGGAGGTTTACCTTTAGGGATGTCACTTTCAGTAAATTCTAATAGAGAGTGTACCTCTACCAAGGGAGGGTGAGTAGTAGGCTCATACAACTTCTCGATAGGCGGTAGATTCTTCACGTCTTCGGCTTTAATGCCTTTCTCCTTAATAGACTTCTTTGCTTCTTGCATATCTTCGGGGCTCAGAACAAGCATGCCCCTCTTCTTTGGTGGTGGAGGTGGTTCAGGAACAGACTAATCTTCATGGTTCTTGGAAATCTTGCCCATTAGTTCTTCGGCCTCGTCCGGTGTTCTTTCCCTGAAAACACAACCAACACAACTATCCATATAGGACCTGGATTCATCGGTTAGACCAGCATAAAATATATCAAGTAATTCATTGTTTGGGACTTCATGTCCCGGTCTAGCCTTAATTAAGTCACAATACCTCCCCTAAGCTTTAGGGAGGTGCTCATTCTGCAATTGTTCAAAGTTAAAGATTCTTTACAAAGCAACATGTTGCATATTGATGCTAGCAAGGAAGATACTTCTCTCGCTCCTCGTTGGTTACCCCATGTGGAAGGTGAGATGAAGCGTAGAAGCAGAATTTCCCCTATGTAGAGGATAGGGTTTGTCTCCCGTAGGACTCGCAGAGATACAAGAAGGTGGTAAAGTGAACAGTGGCGCCGAGGTTGCTAACTTCGCCTGGACCTGCAAACACAACAAATAACTTTGCTCCCAACGAGTACAAAGGAGTTGTAAATTCCTTCGGCCTTGCTGTTTACAAAGGATCAACGCAAAGAGATAATAATAGTGGCAACTGAAAGTAAGAACTGAAAGTAAATTGAAGGTGTAAACAATGATTTGAATATAGACCGGGGACCCGTGATGTTCACTAGTGATGTCTCTCTCCCAAAAGACGATAAAAGTGCTAGCGAGGTAAACAAATCATAGCTGGGCAATTGACAGGATTATAAACGCACCGCAATGCTAACTATGCTACAAAAGAAAGGAAGAGGCTCAAAAGAAATGGGTAGTACGCCAAGGTAAGTAGACCGAAATCCATCTGCATCTACTACGAATCATCCACCTTGAGATATCTATCCAGAACATCTCGTTGGTATTAAGTTGCGAATCCCACCCAAAGTGTAAACTCAAAGCAACAGACAACTGCATTAAAAGAACTATGCGTAAAGTAAACAATCCTTGCACCCGCAAGTACAAGCACCATTGTTTTATCCATGGTGGCAACATCACATCCCCTAGTCTCATGTTTATGTCACTCAAGCTAGACATCAAGAGGCTGAACCCACAATCAAGCATAACACTCCCTTTTGGAGTTGCAACAAATCACTTGGCCAAAGTAAAATACGGCAATGGAGAACATGCAAGAATTTACTAAAGAACACAAATATAAAAGAGAACCAAATATATTACTCTTCAAAATCTGAACATAATCTCATAATCCATCAGATCCCAGCAAACTCAGCATAGCAACATAGAAAAGTACAAAAGTGCCTCGATCATGTGAGGCAGCTCACGAGGTCTCGAAAGTGGAAGCACAAAGAGGGGAGGAGTACATCACATAGCTACTGGTCACGGACCCATGGTCCAAGGGGGACTACTCATGGCACATCCGGGAGTCGTCCATGGCGATGGATCCTCTCCCGGAGGGGATTCCTCCTTCCGGCAGGGTGCCTGGGCAGCTTCTCCTGGTAGCCCCGATCTTGAAACGGCGGCGGCCGTGGAACATAGAGGAGAAAGGGAATATCAGATCGATATTAGGGGTTTCCGTCACGGGGGGTAAATATAGGCGCAGGGATCCTCCTGGCCCCCGGTGGTGGCCCTCGTGCCATATCTTTGTTATTCCGGAAGCATCCGTGACGCTGATTTTTTATATAATTTTTCCGGGATTTATTGGGCACTTTTAATGGCCGGAAAACCTGAAATACAAAAACAGCAAAAAAAAGGAACTGGCAACTGGGTGCACTGAATTTATAGGTTAGTCCAAATATGATAAAAAGTGTATGAAAGTTCAAGCAAAACATGGCAAAGTCAGACAAAACATGCATGGAGCAAGCATAAATTATAGATACATTTGGGACGTATCAACATCCCCAAGCTTAATTCCTTCTCGTCCTCGAGTAGGTAAATGATAACAAGCATAATTTCTATGGTGACATGCCACACAACCATATAAAGAATTTTAAGTAAAGCAATCAGAGCATGCAATTCAATTCAAGTCTTAACAAGCAAGATTCTATATTAGCATTGACACAAGTAAAAAAAGACCAAAAGGTGCAAGATCTCTCGCTGTCCGTGACTCGAATGTCTCCAGATGGTGTTTGCGTGCAAGAAAGGGGATAGAGAGTACGACATCAAAATAATTATTGAGAACCACTATCTACTAAAGTTTCACACTTAGTCTCCTTTGGATTCTTATCTTGACTCGTCCCCAGACCACTAGTCAGGTACAAGTCAATTTGATCCACTCCCTTTCGATATTTTGAGCACTCATGCAATGGATGAGCGTGAGCAAGAAAGTTAACACCTAAAAGGCGAAACAGAAAGAAGGTGGAGGAGGAAGACAAAAAAGGTGTGAAAGGCTCACATCAATGAGGACAATCATAGGCGAGAGAAGGCCATATGATATATATGATGTGAGGAGTAGGGATTTCCATGCAACAGATGCACATGTGACCTAAAAGCTCTCGAAGGGAACTAGTGGGGGTGCATCCAACTTGCTTGCTCAAGAAGACCTAGAGCTCTTTTGAGGAGGCTCATCATTGGAATATACAAGCCAAGTTCTATAGTGTGAAGGGTCCCCACATAGCTATATGCATGTATGATGATCTCTATGGAGTACAAGGGATAGAGGATGAAGTACTAGTGTGGATCTCTCAAAAGGAATAGTAGTGTACCCCCTTCTCTCTTTTTATTTTTCTTTTTCTCTTTTTTCTATTTTTTGTATTTTTTGGTGGCCTCAATGGATCTTTATATTTCTCTCATTTGTCCTCTTTGGGATCTTTTAATTTTGTACTCTTTGGGATCTTTTCCTCACTTTAGGGGCAACACTCTATATTTTACAAGAATATAGGAGATCTTTCACACTTTACAAAGGTACTCAGATAAAGAAGATGTAACTATCATGATGCAAATGTATGCCTCTGCCAGGGTAGAAGGATATGCAATGATACTAGCGCGTCATGTAGCAATGATTAGGGCAAGGCCCAACTAGCATGCGGCTCATAGATCAAGCAAGTAGCATGTATGACATGAAGATCAGGTCATGAGAAGGTGGATGTTGCATGGCAATGTATCTCGGAATGCTATGTAAATTCCTTGATAGGTAGGTATGGTGGTTGTTTTGAGGAAAGATATAAGGAGGTTTATGATGACAGAGCGTATCATGCCAAGGGTTTGGATTTACCGGCGAAGGTGGACGCCAACTCTCGGAGTGAGAAGGAGGCAATGCACGGCACAGGAGAGGCTAGAAAAATATGGGAAGGTGGAAGTGTCAACTTTCGAATACTCACATTAGTCCGAAGAACTCATGCACTTATTATTGGTAACTCTCAATCTAATTAGGAGGTTCTATATAGAGACAAGTAACCCGAGGAGGAGTGTATGTGAGTTTGGTTATCCTTGCGCATCCTCGACTCGTGGTACGTGAGTGTACTCTAATATTCGAACCCTCCAGAGGTTAGTGATACATCTAGTATCTTGAGTTATCAACAGGGGTTTTGGTTTTCGAAAATAAACACAGATTGCCCAAAATACGACATCTATCACTAATAGCCTCGAGCTCTTGACA
Source organism: Bromus sterilis (assembly GCA_950022295.1). Taxonomy (NCBI): domain Eukaryota; kingdom Viridiplantae; phylum Streptophyta; class Magnoliopsida; order Poales; family Poaceae; genus Bromus; species Bromus sterilis. The sequence continues at coordinate 333,975,547 of OX465596.1, read as the reverse complement.
CCAAAAGTTCAAACATTACTCCAGTCAATACCTCAAAACTATTGCAAGTTACTACTACAAAGAGAATAGCAACTTCAACTACCTACTTTCTAGTCAAGACATAAAACTCAGTGCAACAGGAAAACTCTCTAACAAGATAAAACATGCAACCTATAGAAAGTTCAACCTAAGATAAAACAAAAGCTCTAGAAGAAAACGAAAGCACAATAACTAAACAGGACAGCAGCTAAGAAAACAAAAAGAACAACTCACAGCTAAGAGAATACTCATGCAAATCCTATGAGGAGTTCTAGTTCAAGCGTAGCGTGTTTCTCTCCCACACAAAAGAAAGCCGGGGTCTAACTTGTTATGAACAACAAACAAAGAAAAAAACAAACCTAAGAAAAGTAAAGAGCGAGACGCTCCAAGCATAGCACATAACGCATGAAGCGAGAAAAATATAGTGAAACGAGGGACGAACTGATAATTGTTGATGAAGAAGGGGATGCACGGGTGCATCCCCAAGCTTAGACGCTTGAGTCTCCTTGAATATTTATTGGGGGTGATTAGAGAGGTTAGTGCTTAGCGGCTTCTCGCCCTTCGTTGGTGAGCCCCAAGTGGAAGCCGTGATGCAGTGCAGCAGCGAGTTTCCCTCGGTGAAGATACCAAGGTTTGTCTCCCGTAGGTCTCCGGATATGATAAGTAGGTGTCAGCGGCACGACTGACGTGGACCTGCACACAGACACAGATAACTTTGTTCCCAACGAAGTTCAGAGAGGTTGTCAATCTCTCCGGTCTTGTTGTTCACAAAGGGTAAAACACAAGGGATAATGATAGCAAGTAAAAGCAGAAAAGTAAAGATAGCTTGGAAACAGTAATGAGGATATGGACCGGGATACGTGATGTTCGCTAGTGATGTCTCTCTCCCAAAAGACGATAAAATTTCTATGCGAGGTAAAAAAATTACAGAAGGGCAATTGACAGGATTATGAACGCACCGCAATGCTAACTATGCTACAAAAGAAAGGAAGAGGTTCAAAAGCACGGGCAGTACGCCAAAATAAGTAGACCAAAATCCATCTGCATCTACTACTAATCATCCACCTTGAGATATCTATCCAGAACATCTCGCTGGTATTAAGTTGCGAGCCCCACCCAAAGTGTAAACCCAAAGCAACAGACAACTGCAATAAAAGAACTTTGCGTAAAGTAAACAATCCTTGTGACCGTGGTCACAAGCACCATTGTTTTCCCCCTTGTGGCAACATCACACCCCCTACACTCATGTTTCTGTCACTCAAGCATGTCATCAGGGGGGCATGAACCCACAATCTAGCACAACGCTCCCTCTTTGAGTCACTACCTACTACTTGGCCAAAGAAATAAACAGCAACGGAGAACATGCAAGAATTACTTAGGAACAACAATATAAGAGATAAGAACCAAATATATTACTCTATCACAATTTGAACATAATCTCATAATCCATCAGATCCCATCAAACTCAACATAGCAACAGCAGAAATATTACAAAGGTGCCTCGATCATGTAGGGCAGCTCACGAGGTCTAAACAATGAAGATCAAAGAGGGGAGGAGAACATCACATAGCTACTGATCACGGACCCATGGTCCAAGGAAAACTACTCACAAGACATCCGGGGAGCATCCATGGTGGAGAGGAGACTCCCGGAGGTCAATCCTCCCTCCGGCAGGGTGCCGGGAAGAGGTCTTCTGGTGCTCCCGATCTTGGAAGCGCGGCGGCGGCGGAACAGAGGCGAGTTCGCAGAATAGGGTTCTTGTTCTAGAGTTTTCACGTTACGGGGGATAAATAGGCGAAAGGGGGCAGCCAGAGGTGGGCCAGGGGCCCTAGGCGCCCCCCTGGCGCGGCCAAGGGTGGGGCCGCGCCGATTGGCCGCGTGGGCCCCCTGGCTCCCCTCTGGCCCCTCTCGGGCTGTTCTCGAAGCTTCCGTCACGCTGATTTTTTATCTGAATTTTCCCGAATTTTTCTGGCACTGAAATAGAAAAACAGCAGAAAACAAGAACTGGCACTGGGGTGCACTGAGTTAATAGGTTAGTACAAATATGATCAAAAGTGTATGAAACTGTATCTAGATCATAGCAATATCACACAAAACATGCATGGAGCAAGCAGAAATTATAGATACGTTTTGGACGTATCAACATCCCCAAGCTTAATTCCTGCTCGTCCTCGAGTAGGTAAATGATAACAAGCATAATTTCTGTGGTGACATTCTAGCAACCATAAAAGAACTTTGAAAAGTAAAGCAATCAAGGTTAGAGATTCAATTCAAGTCATAACATGCAAGAGTCTATATTAGCATTGAAACAAGTAACAAAAAGAACAAAAGGTGCAAGAGCTCTCGCTGTCCGTGACTCGAATGTCTCCAAATGGTGTTTTCGTGCAAGAAAGGGGATAGGGAATACGAGAGAAAAAGTACTTTTGTGTTGAGAACTCAATCTACTAAAGTTTCACACTTGGTCTTCTTTGGAATCTTATCTTGACTCGTCCCCAGACCACTAGCCAGGTACAAGTCAATTTGATCCACTCCTTTTCGATATTTCGAGCACTCATGCAATGGATGAGCGTAAGCACGAAACTTGACACTTAGGATGACAAAGAGAGAAATATGGTGGAGGAGGAAGAAAAAAAGGATGAGAAAGGCTCACATCAATGAGGACAATCATAGGCAAGATATGCCAAATGATAGATATGATGTGAGGAGTAGGGATTGCCATGCAACGGACGCACATACGAGCTAGGAAGGTCTCAAAATTATATGCAAAAAGATCATCTCTACGGAGTACAAGGATATAAAGGGAGTACTAGTGTGGATCTCTCAAAAGGATAGTAGTGTTGCCCCTTTCTCTCTTTTTATTTCTTTTTCTATTTTTTCTATTTTTTTATTTTTTTGTGGCCTCAATGGCCCTTTCTATTTAATTCTCATTTGTCCTCTTTGGGATCTTTTAATGTGTCCACTTCGGGATATTTTCCTCACTTAAGGGAAACACTCTATTTTACAAGAAGGTAAATGAGATCTTTCACACTTTACAAGGTACTCAAAATCATAAAGAAGATTTCACTATCATGATGTATGCAATGTATGCCTCTGCCAGTGTAGCAGGAACATGCATGACATGAAGATCAAGTCATGAAGAGGTGGAAGTTGCATGGCAATGTAACTCGGAAAGGCTATGGAAATGCCTTGATAGGTAGGTATGGTGGCTGTTTTGAGGAAAGATATAAGGAGGCTTATGATGACAGAGCGTATCATGCCAAGGGTTTGGATGTACCGGCGAAGGTGGACACCAACTCTCGGAGTGAGAAGAAGGTAATGCACATCACGGGAAAGGCTAGCAAAATATGGGAAGGTGGAAGTGTCAACTCTCAATACATACATTAGTCCGAAGAACTCATGCACTTATTATCGGTAACTCTCAATCTAATGAGGAGGTTCACAAAGAGACAAGTACCCCGAGGAGGAGTGTATGGGGGTTTGGTTATCCTTGCGCATCCTCGACTCATGGTACGTGAGTGTACTCTAATATTCGACTCCTCAGAAGAGTAGTGATCTATCTAGTAGCTAGAGTTCTCAACTAGTTTTGTAGGTTTTGAAAATAAACACGGATTGCCCAAAATACGACACCTATCACCAATAGGCTAGAGCTCTTGACACCAAAAGTCCAAACATTACTTATAACAATACCTCAAAACTATTGCAAGCTACTACTAAAATTAAATAGCAACCTTAATCACCTACTTCTCAAGACAAGACACAACTCAGTGCAACAACCAACTCTCTTTAACAAGATAAACATGAAAACTAAAAAGAGTTCCAGCAACAAACTAAACAAATGCCAAGGCTCTTGCTAAAGACAAACTAAGACTAAAACTAAACATGGCAGTAGCTATGACAAGATAAAGAACACACAACAGCAAAAAGATAGGCATGAAGAATCCTATGATGTGTTCTAGATTTTGAAAGTGGAGCGTGTTTCTCTACCACACAAAGTAAGACAGGATCTAACTTGTTATGAACAGCAAGCAAAGCTAAAGAAAACTAAAAACAAAACCTAAGAGCGAGACGCTCCAAGCATAGCACATAACACATGAAGTGATAAAAATATAGTGAGACGGAGGACGAACTGATGATTTGTTGATGGAGAAGGGGATGCACGGGGGCATCCCCAAGCTTAGACGCTTGAGTCTTCTTGAATATTTATTGGGGATGCATGGGGGCATCCCCAAGCTTGAGCGCTTGACACTCCTGGATCTTCTTCTATCATCTTCCATCGTACACTTGAAAACTCCCTTCATACATAACTCATCATAAGCTGATTAGAGAGGTTAGTACCCTTAATAAATAAAAAATTTCTACACTGGATATAAAGATATTATTGAAGAGCTACTGTTTGTCAAGAGTGCCAAAAAGTTTTTGCAAAGAAAAAGCAAGCTTAAGGTTTGCAAAAGTAAGGAGAGACTAAACATGGCAGAATCTGTGAAAAACAGGACAGCAGATAGTAAATAATTTTTTAGGGGCACTTCTGCAACTCAAATAAAAAAACTCAGAACATACAGAAGTTTCTTAATTGTATAGAGCATACTGTGTAAAAATTTCAGCTCAAAAAGATGAACTGGGATTTTTCTGGAATTTTTCTGGTCACGAGGACAGAATCTGTTTTCTGGACAGCATGTCACAACTTTTACTTCCCTTGCCGTAAGAGGCTATAACTTGGAACAAAGATGAAAAATAAAGATACAATGATGTTGCTACAGAAATAACAACCATCAAGACACAGCAAAAGCAAAAATAAAAACCTAAATTCGTTGCGGGCTGCCTCCCGAAAGCGCTTTCTTTTATGCCTTTAAGCTAGGCATAAAGGTTGTAGAAGATGCTCTCACAAGAATAAGAATTTTGAAGCAAAAGAGAGCATCAAGAAGCAAATGTGAAACACATTTAAGCCTAACCCACTTCCTATGCATAGGCATCTTGTAAGAAAATAAATCAAAGAAGCACAAAGTGACATGCATAGGAAGGTAGAACAAGAACAACTTCAAAACTTTAAACAAAAAGAGAGGAGTTTTAGTAATATGGAAGTTTCTACAACCAAACTTCCCTCTCTCAAAATAATTTTCAGTAGTATCATGAACAACATCAAGAATATAACTATCATATAAATCATTTTGTTCATGACCTACAAGCACACGTGTATTGTTTTCAACACGGTTTTTAGGATCATAAGATAAATGCAACCCATCACATTGAGCTTTGATAAGAGCAAAGTTCTCCGGAATACGAGTTGTAGATTTCAAAAAGATAATAGGACAATCAAATGTGGGTGCAATAGAAAAAATTTCATGCTTAACATGAGGAACTATAGCAAGTTCATCTCCGTAAGCATCATCCATAGTGGCATCACGGCCATAAGCATAGAAGACATCAACTTCATCAAAAAGGGATATTTCAAAAGAATCCATAGGATCATAACACTCATGTAAGGTAAGAGTCAAAGAGTTACTCTCATTAGAAGGTAGACATGGATGGCTCCATTCTTCCTCCTTTTGTTCGTCACTCTCCTCCTCTTTTTCATCCAAGGATCTTTCAGGTTCAACAATTTCTTCTTCCATAGAGTCCTGCAAAACATTAGTCTGTTCCTTTGGGGGAGAGATTCTCTCTAGATGATCAGTAATATAATAATTTGCATCGTAATTTTCCAAACAATAGTTAAGTATATCAAGACTCTCAGATTTGTAAGGGGCATCATTAATATATCTTCGAAGAGAAGTAATTTCATAGGCACCCTTATAAGCAACAAATTCTTCTATTGGCTCTGCATCATAAAAATCATAGTTTCCCTTAGCATAAGAAGCTAAGGTTTCATCATCATTGTACTCACATTGGAAAGAAAGGTGTTTGTGCCTCATAAAGCAACAAGATTCATCCCTGCAGAAAGATATATTATATATTGAGCACAAGTTTCTAGCATACTCATACAACTGGTGTATTTGTTTCCATAAGTGTATCCCCTTTTGAGACTAGCGGTGTTCCTTGTACCACTTTTGTTGATCCTTGGTGAATCCTCCATGCCAATAAGATCTGGTTTCAAAGAATTCAGACATTTATTGGCAAGTAAGGAACTAGACATACTATTTTTTTTGATAAACGACACTAAAGCGTAAACTGAAAGGTAAACTAACAAGACTAAAAAACAAAGGTAAAGGGTAGTGTGCAACTCCCCTATCTTAGCACTCGGAGTCCCCGTCAACGGCGTCAGAAATTCTCTTGCTTAGCGGCTTCTCGCCCTTCGTTGGTGAGCCCCAAGTGGAAGGCGTGATGCAGTGCAGCAGCGAGTTTCCCTCGGTGAAGATACCAAGGTTTGTCTCCCGTAGGACTCCGGATATGATAATTAGGTGTCAGCGGCGCAACTGACGTGGACCTGCACACAGACACAGATAACTTTGTTCCCAACGAAGTTTAGAGAGGTTGTCAATCTCTCCGGTCTTGTTGTTCACAATGGGTAAAACACAAGGGATAATGATAGCAATTAAAAGAAGAAAAGTAAAGATAGCTTGGAAACAGTAATGAGGATATGGACCGGGATACGTGATGTTCGCTAGTGATGTCTCTCTCCCAAAAGACGATAAAATTGCTATGCGAGGTAAACAAATTACAGAAGGGCAATTGACAGGATTATGAACGCACCGCAATGCTAACTATGCTACAAAAGAAAGGAAGAGGTTCAAAAGCACGGGCAGTACGCCAAAATAAGTAGACCGAAATCCATCTGCATCTACTACTAATCATCCACCTTGAGATATCTATCCAGAACATCTTGCTGGTATTAAGTTGCGAGCCCCACCCAAAGTGTAAACCCAAAGCAACAGACAACTGCAATAAAAGAACTTTGCGTAAAGTAAACAATCCTTGTGACCGCGGTCACAAGAACCGTTGTTTTCCCCCTTGTGGCAACAGCACACCCCCTAGACTCATGTTTCTGTCACTCAAGCATGTCGTCGGGGGGGCATGAACCCACAATCTAGTACAACGCTCCCTCTTGGAGTCAGTACCTACTACTTGGCCAAAGAAATAAACAGCAACAGAGAACATGGAAGAATTACTTAGGAACAACAATATAAGAGATAAGAACCAAATATATTACTCTATCACAATTTGAACATAATCTCATAATCCATCAGATCCCATCAAACTCAACATAGCAACAGCAGAAATATTAGAAAGGTACCTCGATCATGTAGGGCAGCTCACGAGGTCTAAACAATGATGATCAAAGAGGGGAGGAGAACATCACATAGCTACTGATCACGGACCCATGGTCCAAGGAAAACTACTCACAAGACATCCGGGGAGCATCCATGATGGAGAGGAGACTCCTGGAGGTCAATCCTCCCTCCGGCAGGGTACCGGGAAGAGGTCTTCTGGTGCTCCCGATCTTGGAAGCGCGGCGGCGGTGGAACAGAGGCGAGTTCGCGGAATAGGGTTCTTGTTCTGGAGTTTTCCCGTGACGGGGGATAAATAGGCGAAAGGGGGCAGCCAGAGGTGGGCCAGGGGCCCCAGGTGCCCCCTTGGCGCGGTCAGGGGTGGGGCCGCGCCCGGTGGCCGCCTAGGCCCCCCTGGCTCCCCTCTGGCCCCTCCCGGGCTCTTCTCGAAGCTTCCGTCACGCTGATTTTTTATCTGAATTTTCCCGAATTTTTCTGGCACTTTTTATATGGGGGAAAACTGAAATAGAAAAACAGCAGAAAAAAGGAACTGGCACTGGGGTGCACTGACTTAATAGGTTAGTCCAAATATGATCAAAAGTGTATGAATGTGTATCTAGATCATAGCAATATCACACAAAACATGCATGGAGCAAGCAGAAATTATAGATATGTTTTGGACGTATCAGTTAGTACCCTATTAAAATAATATTTCCTCTACTGAAAATAAATATATTCTTGAAGAGCTACTGTTTCTGAAGATTGCCAAAAAGTTTGTGCAAAGAAACAACAAGCTTAAGGTTTGCAAAAGTTGGGAAAGAAAAAACGTGGCAGAATCTGTGAAAAACAGAACAACAGGTAGTAAAGAATTTTTTAGGGATACTTCTGCAACTCAAATAAAAAAACTCAAAACATACGAAAGTTTTGTGATTGTATAGATCACGCTGTGTAAATAATTCAGCTCAAAAAGATGAACTGGAATTTTATACGATTTTTTTTGTCACGAGGACAGAATCTGTTTTCTGGACAGCATGTCACAACTTTCACTCCCCTTGTCATATGAGGCTATAATTGGCACAACGCTTGAAAAGTAAAGACACAATGATGTTTCTACAGTAGTAACAATCATCAAGACAACTAAAAACAGAAGAAAAACAAAAAGGAAAACCTAAATTCGTAGCGGGCCGCCTCCCGAAAGCGCTTCTTTAAAGCCATCAACTAGGCTTAAAGCAAAAGATCAAGTCTTATCAACAAAATAACTAGCCCGTGTGACGGACTCAAAAGGAAACTTAATCTTTTTCCTAGGGAAATGTTCCATCCCTTTCTTGAGAGGGAATTTGACGAGGGGGTGACCCCACGACTCCTGCATGTAAGGCTACCTGGTGCGTATGAAGACAGAAGGCCCGCTTGGAAGCTACGACAAGCCAACGATTGGCCTAACCAGGCACCGACGTAGGAGTCCGCGACTAAAATGGAAGGTACAACTTGGCGTACAAGGCAAGACTAAGAACTAGGAAACCATCTTTGTAACCTAGTACGGACTTCCCGAGACCTAGCCTAGTATATAAAGGCTAGGAGGGGAGACGTCCAGAACAAGACAATACGCATCTACTCATCTAGCCTTGCGAGAACTCGCCTTGGCCTCCATTGTAATCGCCCCTCAAGCAATAATATCGAGCAGGAAGTGCTTCTCCTATTAGCCGACGGGTATCTTCCAACCTATGCCTTCTCTATGACTAACCAGGGTCCCTGACCATGGGATTTGACGGGGTTGATCCCCGTCAATCGGCGCCGTCTGTGGGAACTACACAGGTTGGAACCGCGATCTCGGCGGCCTCTTCACCGACACTCGTCAAAGCGGCGACTGCATCAGCACTCATCGACTCCACGAACCGAGTAGACTCCAATATATTCGCATCCCTCGGTTTCATGGCTCACCTCCCGGCCTTTCGACCGGCCCTCGCCGACTTGCGCACCTGTGTCAACCTGATTTTCGGAGCATACCAAATCTACATCAATCATTGGGGAGTTCTCCGTCTCACGAATCGCGCTCGAGCACCCGCGATAGCAGATCCTACATCAGCAATCGAAGCAGCACCCGCCCGTGTGACGACTCCGCGAGTCAGCCATGACTCCGAGCCCGACTACTCGAGTGGTCCATGGAGGAAGCGCAACATGCACGCAAACAAGACGACAGTCAAGGCACTGTCCCAAGTGTTCATGGAAGACGTCCACGAGCCAACCGCAGATGACATAAGCAAAGATGACGACCCGAGAAATCACCGAGACACTCGCTTGAACAGCAAAAACAGTGATCCCGATAACACCGGCCAGGTCACCGTCACACTTGGAGAACCAGGAACCATACCAAAGAAAATATACAAAGGTACGGAGCATAGCAATCACAGGAGCGATGAGCCAGAAGGCAGCAAGCATCAGACCCCAGGCATGGAGAAAGAGGACCATCACGTAGAAAAAATCTACCTGTCCAAGGAAGCAATCGCCAGAATAAGGGACGCAGTCAAACGCGGCAAACTACTCCCAGAGAACGCAACATGAGACGAGCTCAGAGCATACAACAAGCTAGCGAGTGACGCCACCAAGAGAGCAAGACAACAACGCTTAGAACTAGAGAAGCAAGGAAAAACTGACATCGACCCAAGGAACAACCACATGCCATCTCCCAGAACCGACTCCTCCGACTACGACTCCCCCATCCGAGCCAGATCCAGATTCAGCAATCTGAAACGCACGAACAAGAAGAGGGTGGCCCGCAAGCTAGATGACGACTTCAAGCTAGAAGGGGAAGACGATGAGGAAGAGCAACTCACGCCAGCCGAAGCCCTTTTAAGTGCCCAAGAATACCTATCTCGTGCTTAGAAAGGAAAGAAAGGAAGCTTAGATCGCAACACGACGATGGCACTCAAAATAATGAAAGACGCCATATCGACCCCCAAGAGAGCAGGCGCAAGACGAGTCCCCCGCGAGAAGACCCAGGACAGGGACCCCAGTTCACCAGACGACGACAGCAGCGACGATTATCGAAAGCGCCCAAACAAAAACAACGACAGTGACGACCACAGCAACAAACACAACAACAATCGGCGAGATGCACGCGATGACATAACACAAAACAAGGTCAACCACTGAAGGCGAAGGCGAGCAGCCCAAGAAGAGTACTCAGACAAACAAGTTTCAGACTAGGACATCGAACCATGCGGAGCAGTGTGCTTCGCGCAATCCATAGGGGAAACAAGAATGCCGAAAGGTTTCAAGCTAAACTCTACAACGCACAAGTACGACGAGCTGGAAGAGACAGAATCATGGCTCGACGACTACCTAACGGCCGTCAAATTCCAGCGCGGAACCAATATCATAGCGATGCAGTATGTACAACTCATGCTCGAAGGCTCGGCACGACACTGGCTGAAGAACCTACCACGAGGATCAATCAGCTCCTGGAAGTAGTTCCGCAGCGCCTTCATCGAGAACTTCAAGTCGACTTACAAACGACCGGCATCACTCGAGGAGCTGAGGGCATGCAAACAAGGATCCAGAGAATCCTGCGAGCATACATCCAGCGATGGACCATACTCAAAAACTCAGCCGAGGACAAATCAGACGAAAGCGCAATAGATGCATTCAGGAGGGGCTTGCAACGCATCGACTTCAAGGAACAACTCGGGCAGATGAAGGTCCGAACACTCGCACGACTGCTAGAGCAAGCCAAAAACTGGGCAGACGGAGAAGACTCCGTACGGAACGAATCCGAGACACAGTCAGCGCGCTCAGAACGCGACTACGACTACCACACCAGCGACGATTCGATAGAAGAACAAAGCGCCCGAGGCGTAACTTCTACGACGACAGACCCGATATGGTCGCGGCCGGCTTCCCGGACGACAGAGAAGGCAGACATTGCGACGACAGGAGAATACAGCACAGGGACAACCAAGAAGAAGCACCCAAGTTCAAAAACGGGATTGGAGAACAAGGCAGCCACGAGATGACGCCCGAGCGTATCGCTCGGCCAAAGAGCAGCTCGATGGACCGTGCACAATACACGGGTTCAGAAACGAGCGTGCAGACCTTAGATCAGGACACACACTCAGGAAATGCAGGCGATTCATTGAGCTCTCAGAAGAAAAAAGCCGATCCACAACAACAGCAGCACAGCCTCTAGCAAGCGTGGCAGCCGGGACCATCGCCCACAACGCACCACCAGCACCCGCAATACCAGCAAGGCAAGTGGCAGTAATCCACGAACGGAGCACGACACCCGAGGAAGAAGAAAAATACAAGAAGGAAGACCATCAAACAGGCAGCAGAAGCAGGTCACCAGACAAGTTTTCCTCGCAGTCTCCTCGCACCCTGCCGTCCCAGAATACTTGCGCGGGTCCGAGACTGAAATCACCTTCTTCCGAGAAGACCACCCGTCAGCCATCCCGCACCCGGGACACGCCGCATTAGTACTCGAAGCAAGAATCGGAAACTACGACATGTCACGGGTCTTCATGGACAGCGGCAGCGGAATCAACATCATATTCACCAGAACCCTTGAAGAAATGCTCATCCAAAATTCAGCACTGAAAACTTTAGGCACAACGTTTCATGGAATCGTGCCAGGGAAAGCAGTCTACCCACTTGGAAAATAAGTCTCGAGGTGGTTTTCGGCAGCACGAGCAATTTCCGCAAAGAGACATTGGATTTCGAAGTGGTCAACTGGAAATCACAATACCATGCCATCCCCCCAGCCTTCGCGCGTTTCATGGCAATGCCACACTAGGCCTACCTCAAGATGAAAATGCCAGGCCCGCGAGGAGTGATCACAGTCAGCGGCAGCTTTGTCAGATCCGACCGTTGCGACAAAGAGTTCCACAAAATATCAGAAACCTTCGGAGCACACAAAGCCAGCGGCGCCACAACATCAGAGGAACAGGCCCTACCATAGAAGCAAAAGGGAGCCACAACAATCTACCGTCCTTAGGGATACTAAGCCATCGATCGAAATAAAGAGGTTATCTTCAAGCAGCAGCCCCCCTCATGTAAGAAAAAAAAGGAAAAATATTCTTCCAAATTTTTTTTGCCCATTGGCACTCGGGGGCTCGCCGCAGCAGCCACCCCCGAGGCGTTCCTCGCATACGCGACTCTAAAAAACTGGCACTCGGGGGCTCGCCGCAGCAGCCACCCCCAGAGGCGTTCCTCGCATACGCGACTCTAAAAAACTGGCACTCGGGGGCTCGCCGCAGCAGCCAACCCCCGAGGCGTTCTTCGCATACACGACTTTAAAAAAATTGGCACTCGGGGCTCGCCGAAGAAGCCACCCCCCCGAGGCGTTCTTCTCATACGCGACTCTAAAAAAATTGACACTCGGGGGCTCGCCGAAGAAGCCACCCCCCGAGGCATTCTTCGCATACGCGACTCTAAAAAATTGGCACTCGGGGGCTCGCCGAAGCAGCCACCCCCGAGGCGTTCTTCGCATACGCGACTTTAAAAAATTGCCACTCGGGGGCTCGCCGTAGCAGCCACCCCCCGAGGCGCTCACCTATGCGACTCTAAAAATAGCAAGAAGGGACGCCTCGCCCAAAAACTCAGCAGCCGACAAGACAAACCTATACCACACAAGTCTGGTTTACAACAGATGAACAAAGTAAAGAAAAATAGAACAACAACAAACATTGCTCAGCAAAGGAACCAACGCCAAGCAAAGGCTAATCCCCAGGCTCTGACTTTACTTTGCACAGAGCACCCAACCGACGGTCATTATCCTCGACCACCCACTTCACAACTTCATTTGCATGCTTAACCGCCACGGCGTAATGGTCGTCCATCGGCTGAGCTCGACCACCAGGAGGACCTCGAGCTGCCAACATAATATCCACCCCCGGCCAATGACTATGGACAAAGGAAAAAGCACAGCGAGCCCCTGCATAAATCTGGTGATTGACTACGCGCCGAAGATTCGCAGGCTGGGAGAGCATCCAACAAAGCTTCTCAAGAGAAGAAGGGACAGGATCAAAAGGGTAAAACTCAGCAAAAATCATGTCAAACACCCCGCGGCAGTACTCAAGAGCCCGCGGTACCCTTTCAACCCGCATCCGCAGAATGGCGAACACCCGAGCACGCGCCCTATCCATCCAGAAAGGGTTGTCCGATTGCACAACTGGGTCCTCCAGCCGCAACAACTCAGACTGTACAGCCTCTTCTTCCTCGCGAGAACGCCCAGCAAGCACTTCGCAGCGAAGAACAGGGATCAGCCGCAAAGCATAAAGAAAAGAACCCGCGCAGTCGAGCGGCCGAAGAAAAGACAAAACTCACCCTTTAGGAGATCAGACAGCTTCATCATCCAAGCCGCCAAGCCATCCAAGACAGCCTCAGCACGTTCACGTTTCGAGTGATGGACCGCAACATCACCTTTAAGCCGAACGATCTCACGCTCGGCCTCTCTCAGCCTCAAGCAAATAGACTCGTAAGCACCCTCGCGAGCATCCTCCTTCATCAAATTCCAAGCCCGAGAAATGCCTGGGATGGCCTACCGCAAAGAGAAACAAGTCAAAGGAAACAAGGCAACAAACAGCACAAGAAAACAAAGCAGGTCCATGAATTAGATCCGTCGTCCCGCAAGAGGCACATTGCAGCTGAAAGTTTTCAAAACAAAAACATATTCACCCTACTCCTCGGCTAAAGAATTGTTCGCCTCTACGACCAGTTGCAGCTGGCGGGCCAGCCGACTAGCTCGAGCAATCTGCTCGTCCGTGTAATTAGGCAAACTATCCACCATGGAATCCTTAATGGTGACACCATGGCCCAGAAGAACAACAATAGACGTGGCAAGCCCACTCACCACGTTCTCACGAACCAAGCCCTCTAGCTGATCACCATCTGGACCGAAGGCAGCAACCAGAGAATCGAGACCCTCAGGACGCTTCTCCGCATTTGGGAACATATGCTCATGGAGAAGCTTCAGGAGAGTTGAAGCCCGAGCACAGACATCCCCAACAGCCACAGCAACGCCCGAGACAGCATCTACAGAGCCACGGAGAACATCCGAACCTGCAGCGGCAACCTCCACCGCCCCAATACCCGCAGAACCTGGAAAAAGGAAAAAAGATTAAAGTTCCAGTAAACGGACGACAGGAAGAGTCCACTAACAAGTTAGAGAGCCCGCCAAGTCGTTCTGGCGCTCGCACTCAGCCTTCTCGACCTGGAGAAACTGCTCCTCCACCCGCCGCAACCGCTCGAGTTCACCATGCTGCGCCTGCAGCTCCTTTTCTTTGGACACCAGAGCATCCTGAAGCTCGACAAGTTCCTTCTTTGCAGGCTCCGCCCGCTTGTCAGCACCTTTATTACGGCCTACGGAACAAAACATCAAGTTAGGCAGCACCAATCAGCAGAAGAAACAAAGACCAAGAATCAGAAGCTCACGTATCATAGCAGTCAAGTTGCCCTGGACCGAGTCATGAGCATGTCGCCACCGATTAGTTTCAGTCAGCACACGTTCGCACATCCGGAATAAAGGCTGCACCCAAGCAAATACATCAAAGTCAAAAAGCATAGGAAAAAATAAAATCAAAGACTACAACCAATCACAAATGATTGCTTGCAGCCTCGGGGGCTACTCCCATTGGGAGCACTGCCGTGCTCCCAATATGTATAAGACCAACAAAAGGAAGACCAAAATCATAGACTACAACGACTTACAAGTGACTACTTGCAGCCTCGGGGGCTACTACAGCAAAGCACAGAAGGGAAAAGAAGTCACATACCTGCTCCGCCATACGATCAAAGAACTTCGCTTTATCCTCGGCAGAAAGATCCTGCCTCGCCAAGAAGTGCTCCTCAGGGATCACAGGTTTAATGTCCGGAGGAAAGTCCCCTTCAGGAGCCACAACAGCCGCGGCAGACCCCTCAGATGGAGCAGTCGCAGAAGTTCCCTCCGCGCCTGTAGTCACAGGAGTCGTCTGAGCACCCGAAGCCGTAGGAGTAGCGGAACCAGCCAGCCGATCAGACGCCGCGCCAGAGTCAGTGGAAGGACCAGCGGCAGCACCAGCACTCGCAGAGGAAGCAGCCGGAGCAGGAGCAGTCCTGCAAACGACTTATCTTCAGAATACCAATCAAAGCAAGAATAAAAAAGAAAGACAAAGTGGAAATGTATACTAACCCAGCAGGCGCAGCACCTGGACGCAGCAATATCCTGAACCTGCATTTCTTCGGGGCAGCTGAGGGAGGACACGGCATAGCAGGCTGCACTACCGCTGGCAAGTCATCACCGTCACCCGCCGCATCACGACCACTCGCAGGGCGAGTGCGTTTGACACGAAGAGGACTCGAATCGCCAGAGTCATCCGCAACTGACGATGGACCACCCGTGGGCTCGACAGCAACAACACCCGAAACGCCAGAAACACCCCCATCACTCACAGGAAAAGGACGAGCATCAACCTCACCAGGCTCATCGAGTATATCTGCATCTTCAGGCTGCGGCGGATTGTTCAACAAAGGGATGTGACCCTACAGAACAAAACAACATCAGCTATCAACAGAAACGAGTTAACAGTACAAGTAAATAACTCAGAGACAAGTACTTGAGGGAGAGGCAAGTCAGCAGAGTAAGGACGAACAAGACTCTCTTCCCCAATGCTCGTGCACTTTGTGACTTGCTGAACCCGGGCCAAAAGATCTTCATGGGAAAACTCCTCGGGTGAACACCTGGTCGAGTCATCACGATCAGTGTATTTCCACATGGGACGCACCCGATGCTGAAGCGGCTGCACATGTCTCTTGACAAACATGGAGATAAGCTGGTTGCCAGTCAATTCATCCTTCAAAGCAGTAACCTTTTGCACAAACGGCTCCACGAGAAACACCTCACGAGTAGACAAAGGATGTGCCCATGAAGACCGCTTAACCGCCCGTGCAGCAGGATCGAAAGGGGCCAGACCAAACCGCTGACCTTCAACGCACTGGTCCTTCAGATAAAACCAACTCCTCCGCCACGAAAAGACGGAGTCCAACTTCTCAAGATCAAATAGGCAGATTTCTCCTTAATGGAAATCCCCACGCCCCCAATGGCATATTCAGAATTTGTCCTCTTCACATTGAAGAGACGCTTCCAGAGGCCCCAATGGGGATAGATCCCCAAAAAACCCTCACAGAGTGTAATGAAACATGCAATGTGCAGAATCCCATTGGGAGTCAAAACATGCAGTTGCAAATGATAGGCGCAAAGCAATCCCCGGAGGAAAGGATGAATGGGAAGTGCAAAACCACGGGGGAAGAAACTCTGAAAGCATACCCGCTCATCTGGACGGGGCGCAGGAACCTCCTCATCCCCAGGAATCCGGGCGGCATCGCGCGCCACCACGCCGTCGGCCACCAACTCATCCAGATCTGCAGTTCCAAAAACAGAGCGCTCCCATCTGCCGGTCATCCTCGCCGACTCCTGTGCTGCACTACGGGGACGCTTGGACATGGATCTTAACCAGCAAGCCGTACGAAAAGAAAGGCAGCAGGCAAAGAACAATGAAGGAAGAAGAAAGAGAGGCAGGAGAAGGCAATGGATGGGTGAAAACCTAAACAAACCCGACCCCCCGGTATTTAACCAACAACCGGAGCAAGCAAACCGCCACCGCTCGTTCTGGAATCCAGCAGATGTGGCATGATCCCACGATAGCCGAGAAACATGGAAAACTCAACCGGCACACTAACCATACCGCCCACCGCACGCGAAATACGAGGGCCATCATCACGCAGCGCGAAATTTTCAAGCAACAGATGTCAAGTAACTTCATTTTCACTTGACATGGTGACCCAACCTGTCAGGCGGACCAACAAACGTCACACCTCAGCAATGCGTCTCAAGCCCGCATCTTCGTTCAGCATTTAGCTCTTTACAAGTTTTTTTCATATTATTTCAAATAAACATTTTACTCCCATTGGGAGTACCTTTATTCGAGTTCGGGTGCTCCCTCACCCAGAAGGCAAAAATGTGCTCGAGTGATCACTCGCACCAGCAGAAACAACATACTCTCAGAGTTCGGGTGCTCCCTCACCCCGAAAGAAGTAAAGCATTCGAGTGACTACTCGCAAAAAAGGACTTAGCAATTCAGCAAACATGATCTACTCGCGCACTCGATGACATTCCGAGTGGATGCTTTCTTATTTTCCTCGCCTGAGTTCAATACAAGCTCCGCGAGTGATTGCTAAAACAGCTCACTTGATTATTTATTCCAAGTGGGTGCATCTCTAACCAGGCTCCGCGCCTCTACAAAACAATTATGCCTGGGCTACGACACACTGTACCTAGATGCCACGCAAGCTTAGCGTGTAGGTAAGACCCCGCTGCGCAGAACGGCCGGGCCGGGACTTGCCGCAGAGCGATTTCACTCCTGACCTTTTCCGTGCGCTCGCATGATGGAAAGAGCCGAGCGGACGCGCTCAGGCTATGTGCTTAGACTGGCAGCAATTGATCCTATAAGACCCGCAGCGGCATGACTTTGCTTGACACCGGTCGTTCCAAGTTCATGTCGAGGGACGTGAGCTTGATTGGGCTACTGCGGTATTTTCCACTAGCGCAATTCACCAAGGCTCGACCATTCGAATCCTTGGGCCCTTTCAGCTTAGCAATCCCTCGAAACAGATATTGTCATGGCTCAAAACTGCCAGCGACCCGCGGTGGTGCCGCTCATACAGACAATAAAGCGTAGATGAATTCGAGTCCCTGTGCGACTCTTCGAGTCCCCCCAGGCACTCGGGGGCTACTAACGAGGGGGTGACCCCACGACTCCTGCATGTAAGGCTACCTGGTGCGTATGAAGACAGAAGGCCCGCTGGGAAGCTACGACAAGCCCACGATTGGCCCAACCAGGCACCGACGTAGGAGTCCGCGACTAACATGGAAGGTACAACTTGGCGTGCAAGGCAAGACTAAGAACTAGGAAACCATCTTTGTAACCTAGTATGGACTCCCCGAGACCTAGCCTAGTATATAAAGGCTGGGAGGGGAGACGTCCAGAACAACACAATACGCATCTACTCATCTAGCCTTGCGAGAACTTGCCTTGGCCTCCATTGTAATCGCCCCTCAAGCAATAATATCGAGCAGGAAGTGCTTCTCCTGTTAGCCGATGAGTATCGTCCAACCTGTGCCTTCTCTATGACTAACCCAGGGTCCCTGACCATGGGATTTGCCGGGATTAATCCCCGTCAGAATTGGAATTTGATATTCCCCTCTTTCATGTCAATAACAGCACCAACGGTGCGAAGAAAAGGACGTCCCAAAATAATTGGACAAGAAGGATCACACTCAATCTCCATAATAGTAAAATCAACGGGAACATAATTGGCATTGACAATGATAAGAACATCGGCGATCTTCCCCAAAGGTTTGTTTACGGAAGAATAAACAAGATGAATACCAAAATAACAAGGATCAAAAGGTTTCAATTCAAGCATATCATACATTATTTTGGGCATAACGGAGGTACTAGCTCCAACATCACATAGAGCAAAGCAAGAGAAGTTATTCAATTTGATTTTTATCATAGGATCCCAACCATCTTCTAGCTTCCTAGGTATGGTGGCTTCTAGTCTCAGCTTCTCCTCCCTAACTTTGATTTGAGCATTGGTGATATGCTCTGGGAAGGCAAGATTAGGTGTGCTAGTGTGGGGGTCTCTAGACATTTTGTGTAGGAAACCAATAACTTCAGGTAAGGTGCAGTTGTCAAAGTCTAGATCACTACTATCTATCGAGGAGGTAGTAATATCATTTAGGCTCACTTGTTTGAAAGCCTCTGTGTTCATAGAGGTTTCTTCATCTATGGTTGAGGTGGTAGCATCACCATTGATAGGTCCAGTGGGACTAGGGGTGTGATGGGTGCTAACAGTTTGGACATCCTCAACAACTTGGATAGTAGCTACTGTGTGATAGGTAGGAAGGCTCTTAACTCTCTCTTCTTCCTCCTTTTCTCTAGCCCATCTATCTTTAAGTTTGCCCAACATCCTAATGTTTTCATTAATTTGCACTTGGATAGCATTCACAGGAGTGGTCTTCCTCTCCTCGAGGGGAGAAGTTCTAATTTTAAGCATCTCAACGTCATGGGCTATGTTGTCTACCTTCGAAGAGAGGATATCTAATTTGTCTAATTTCTCTTCTACACTCTTGTTGAAGGCTTTTTTGGTAGTGATAAAGTCTTTAAGCATATTGTCTAGTTCAGAAGTGGAGTTTTGGTGCTAGGATAAGTGTTGTTGTTCCCATAGTTGTTGGATGGGAAAGGTCTAGGATTGTTGCTACCAAAATTACTCCTATAAGCATTATTGTTGAAATTGTTCCTAGAGATAAAGTTCACATCTATTTGTTCTTGAGCAACCAAGGAATTTAAAGGAACATCTTGAGGATCAGTAGAAGCTTGCTTGGTAAGTAGAGACATGATTAAGTCAACCTTTTCATTAAGATAGGAGATCTCCTCGACATTATTTACCTTCTTACCAGTTGGAGATCGTTCGGTGTGCCATTGAGAGTAGTTCAACATCATCTCATCAAGTAGCTTCATGGCAGCACCAAGTGTGGTTGACATGAAAGTTCCTCCCGCGGCTGAGTCTAACAGATTCCGCGAGGTAAATTTTAAGCCTGCATAAAAAGTCTGGATAACCATCCAGGTAGTCAAACCATGTGTAGGGCAGTTCTTAACAAGAGATTTCATTCGTTCCCAAGCTTGGGAAACGTGTTCATTATCCAATTGCCTAAAATTCATAATGTTGCTTCTTAACTGGATAATTCTAGCAGGGGGATAGTACTTCCCAATAAAAGCATCCTGACACTTGTCCCAAGAATCGATACTATTCTTAGGTAAGGATTGCAGCCACTCCTTGGCTCTTCCTCTCAAGGAGAAAGGAAAAAAGCTTCAGCTTGACGATGTCTCCATCTACTTCCTTGTACTTTTGCATATCACAAAGCTCAACAAAATTATTTAAGTGCAAGGCAGCATCCTCTCCAGCACCAGAGAATTGATCTTTCATAACAAGATTAAGCAAAGCAGGTTTAATTTCATAAGAAGGTGCTGAAGTGGCAGGTGGAGCAATAGGAGTGCAGATAAAGTCCCTGTTGTTGTGACTAGTGAAGTCACACAACTTGGTGTTTTCATTGGAACCCATAGTAGTAGCAGGTATTTTGGTATTTTTGATAAGGGACACAAAGGCAAAGACTGAAAGGTAAACTAGCAAGACTAAAAGACAAAGATAAAAGATAGTGTGCAACTCCCCTATCTAGTAGACTGGAGTCCCCGGCAACGGCGCCATAAATTGCTTGATGCTAGCAAGGAAGAATTTCCCCAAGAATTTCTCTCGCTCCTCGTAGGTTACCCCAAGTGGAAGGTGAGATGTAGCGTAGCAGAAGAATTTCCCCTATGTAGAGGATAGGGTTTGTCTCCCGTAGGACTCGAAGAGATACAAGAAGGTAGTAAAGTGAACAGTGCCGCCGAGGTTGCTAACTTCGCCTGGACCTGCACACACAGAAAATAACTTTGCTCCCAACGAGTACAGAGGAGATGTCAATTCCTACGGCCTTGCTGTTTACAAAGAATCAACGCAAGAGATAATAATAGTGGCAACGGAAAGTAAGAACTGAAAGTACATTGAAGGTGTAAACAATAATGTGAATATGGACCGGGGTCCCGTAATGTTCACTAGTGATGTCTCTCTCCCAAAAGACAATAAAAGTGCTAGCAAGGTAAACAAATCACAGCTGGGCAATTGACATGATTATAACGCACCGCAATGCTAACTATGTTACAAAAGAAAGGAAGAGGCTCAAAAGCAATGGGCAGTACGCCAAGGTAAGTAGACTGACATCCATCTGCATCTACTACGGATCATCCAACTTGAGATATCTATCCAGAACATCTCGCTGGCATTAAGTTGCGAATCCCACCCAAAGTGTAAACTCAAAGCAACAGACAACTGCATTAAAAGAACTATGCATAAAGTAAACAATCCTTGCACCCGCAAGTACAAGCACCGTTGTTTTATCCCTGGTGGCAACAGCACATCCCCTAGTCTCATGTTTCTGTCACTCAAGCTAGACATCAAGGGGCTGAACCCACAATCAAGCATAACGCTCCCTCTTGGAGTTGCAACAAATCACTTGGCCAAAGTAAAATACAGCAACAGAGAACATGCAAGAATTTACTAAAGAACACAAATATAAAAGAGAACCAAATATATTACTCATCACAGTCTGAACATAATCTCATAATACATCAGATCCCAGCAAACTCAGCATAGCAACATAGAACACTACAAAAGTGCCTCGATCATGTGAGGCAGCTCACGAGGTCTCGAAAGTGGAAGCACAAAGAGGGGAGGAGTACATCACATAGCTACTGGTCACGGACCCGTGGTCCAAGGGGGACTACTCACGGCACATCCGGGAGTCGTCCATGGCGATGGATCCTCTCCCGGAGGGGATTCCTCCTTCCGGCAGGGTGCCTGGGCAGCTTCTCCTAGTAGCCCCGATCTTGAAACGGCAGCGGCCGTGGAACAGAGAGGAGAAAGGGAATATCAGATCGATATTAGGGGTTTCCGTCAC
Source organism: Bromus sterilis (assembly GCA_950022295.1). Classification (NCBI taxonomy): domain Eukaryota; kingdom Viridiplantae; phylum Streptophyta; class Magnoliopsida; order Poales; family Poaceae; genus Bromus; species Bromus sterilis. The sequence continues at coordinate 333,953,746 of OX465596.1, read as the reverse complement.
GGGGGGTAAATATAGGCGAAGGGGCACCGAGGGGGGCCACCAGGAAGCCAGGAGGTCTCCTGGCGCGGCCTAGGGTGGGGCCGCGCCAGGGACCCTCCTGGCCCCCGGTGCTGGCCCTCGTGCCATATCTTTGTTATTCCGGAAGCATCCGTGACGCTGATTTTTTATATAATTTTTCCGGGATTTATTGGGAACTTTTAATGGCCGGAAAACCTGAAATACAAAAACAGCAGAAAAACAGGAACTGGCAACTGGGTGCATTGAATTTATAGGTTAGTCCAAATATGATAAAAAGTGTATGAAAGTTCAAGCAAAACATGGCAAAGTCACACAAAACATGCATGGAGCAACCAAAAATTATAGATACATTTGGGACGTATCACATATGAGCAGGAAAATATCTATCAACAAAGAATTGAACTAAGTCCGGAGGACTCTCAATGGAACCATAGGGTAGTTCCTCGTACCATAATTTAGCGTCTTCCTTCAAAGAAAAAGGAAAAAAGCTTGGCCACATAGAAGTTTCTTATCTTTTCATCAGTAGTAAATAGGTCACCTAACTCAGCGAGTTTGGTCGGGTGTGCTATAGCATCATCATTTTATCTGCCATAAAAGGTGTCATCCTCGACTGTAGATATAAGTGAAAGATCAACAGAGAAATCATAATCAGGATCAGAGATGCATATAGGAGATGTGGTAAATTTAGGATCAGGAGTAATCTTGTTCTTCATGGAGTGCTTTTCGAGCAACTCCTTAACAACATCAGGGTCATAGTCGACACATTCTCTGAGTTCCCTGCAAAGATCATCATCAAGAGTAATATAATCATCATCAAGGAGTCTCTCCTTGAGTTCATCTAAGTCTGGGTAACCAAAGGTTTTGCAAGTAGTAATATAGGTAGCAGGAGTCTCGGCCTTGGATTCTGCTGCAACCTTAGCAGTCTGAGTTTCAATATAGTGACCAAGAAAACTAGTATCATCAAGAGTAGTGGAAGCATCATCAAAAGTATCGGGCATAGTAACAGACTCGGTAAAAGTAGCATGTGGTGGTAGCGGTGAAGCAAACTTACTTATAACGGAAGGTGAATCAAGCGTAGCACTGGTACTTAGAACGGTACCTTTTCTTGTAGTAGATGGTAAGACCGGAACCTTGGGGTCTCTTTTCTTACCCATAGCGGATGAAGTGTGGCAGGCAGAATACTTCAAGTAGACTTGTAAATATTGTTATGCTCCCCGGCAACGGCGCCAGAAAATAGTACTTGATGACCATCAACTGTAGGGGATCGATTGTAGTGTTCTCGCGGGTAAGTTAACCCAATTTATTGATTCGACACAAGGGGACCAAATAGTATTTATAAGCTTTGACTGTTTAGTTGTCAATTCAACCGCACCTGAAATATACTTGCTTGCAACAAAGTGTAACACCCTCGGTGTCTTGTAACAGTAATTACTTTTGGCCAATGATAATTACTTTTGCTAAACCTCACTTTTTTCATCTTTGCATTTGATCAATCCAAAAACCATTTTCGTTGTTATTGAAATAATGTGATAAATAAAACATTGTCCAAAAATTGTGGAACCACTTTTATAAAATCACTAATAATCACTGGACCATCCTAGTATGGTTGTGGTTATTTATTGAGCTGGGGAAAAATCAAAACAAATCATACCAGCAGCAAAACAACACCCTTTTCCATTTGCAAATTCCAAACAAATATCAAATGAGTTTATAAAAGTCCAAATCTTCTTGTGGCACTTAAGTATGGGTCAATAATAATCTATGAGCAAGTTTCATGTTGTAGAAAAATATAAAAGCTATTAAACTAATTACAAACAGAAAGAAATTTAATAAAGAAAACATAAAAACCAAAGAAAATGGAAAAATCCTAACCTACCCCCTAGGCGAGGCCCACCACCACCTCGGCCCACTCCCCTTCCCCCCCCCCCCACTGGGCCAAGCCCAACCCCGACCGTGCCCCCTCCTCTGTTCACCGCCATGGCGTGGAGGCCATTGGCCGGTGCCACGGCGACGGCTCCCGCCGTGTCAGCCATCGGACGACTCCGACGAGGGATAAGAACCCCAGGCCGCGCCGCCCTAACCCTAGTTTCCCCCTGCCCATTCCCCTCCTCCCCATCGCGCTCTGCCGCCTCCCTACGCAGCAGTCGGCGCATGACCGTCGCCGCGGCCCGAGCGCCCCCGCGACCACCTTGCTCCCTGAGGCACGGGAGCTTGTCCAGGATCTGCGCCGCGCTCGTCCTGGCCACCCCCACCCGCCAGCTCGAGCCGAAGACCTCGACATCACGCGAATCGTGCCAAGCTCCCCCGCGGGCCGCCGCGACTCCATCGACAAATTCGTCGCCAACAGCGCAAGGATCGCCTCCCCGAGCTCACCATCCGCTCCGCTATGAGCTCCCCGTCGATTTTTCTTCTTATTGCGCTCGATCCTGTGCACCGCAATGCCGTTTCCCCACCGAGCTTGCTCCGGCCGCCGCGGGCATTTGTCGCCGCCGACGCAGTAGGTCTCGCCAGGCCGTTTTATTCGCCTCCATAGCCGCGCGAGGTTGTGCTGGTTCGGTCCCGCCCTTCGCTGCGCCGATTCGGTCGCCGGAGACCTGCAGGTGGTCGTCGCCGGCGTCACTGGAGGTCCTCGCCGGCCGCCCCATTTGAAGTCGTGGCTGACCCACTGACCATGGGGCCCGCTTATTAGATTAGCACGTAATCCCTATTAGGGCCACTAACCCTCTGTGTCAACTTAACCAGAGAACCCCGCCCCCCAAGTGGATGACAGGTGGGGCCCAAGCCCTTATTAAACTAAATAACATGCTATTAAAATGACAAAGACTATGACATGTGGGCCCAGGCCAAATAGTAATTCCTGTTTAAATTAAATCAAAATAATTATAACATGTGTGAATGACAACTGGGCCCCACTTCTGTTAATTAAATTAAAATGTTTTTATTATATGTGAGGCTGACATGTGGGACCCACTTGTCAGGTTTGACCAGTCAACTAGTTGTGGATAATGTTGCAGTTTAATAATAAAAGAAAATTCCAGAAATTCTTTTAAATTGAATAAAACTTTGAAACTCAATATCTTTTAAACCGCAAGTCAGATTCAAAAACTTTATACATCAAAATTGATCATAAAAATATAACCAATACGAATACGCTATTCGTATGTCAATCACCCCCCTCTAACACAACGAACATCGACATTCCCCCCTCCGGGCCGTCTGCCCGATAATTGCCTGATACCGTAAAACTCTCCGGATGAATTTATTCCGAACACGAAAGTTGTTCAGAATGGATCAACTAGCACGGATACACCCTTCACATGTTTATCGGATGTCCATGACACATCCGGCATGATACCTTCCCCCTCCGAACACCCTGTCCGGTAATCACCCGGAGCTGATAGTTCATCCACGGAAGAATTCCCGCTCCGTGCTACGTGTTTCGTACAACGTTAGAGCATCGTTAAAATTTCATATGTCATGTCTTGTATTTGTATTTCTATTATTTCTGTGTATTTATTGTGTCTCCCCCCTCTCTTATTGTCCGGTAGTCTCGACGTCCGCTGCTGATGCCCCTGTGATCGACTACTTCGTCGACGACCGTACCTCTACCGTCGAGCTTACAGGAAAGCAGAGCCATTCTCTTCCCCAGATATCGCCTATCTTTCCGTACATTTCTTGCACTAGGCATTGCGGCTGCTGCTACGTTACAATCCTATTCAATTGAATAGCCTGTCATTGTCACCCTTGATGTACCTTCCTTTATCCTATGCTGCCTATTATATATATTATATTCAGAAGTGAACCCTGCGCATTGTTAGTCAATAGGGTTAGATAGCGGGTCGTTCTCACTTTGGGAGTGAATGCGGATGTGTTACATTTCAACTGCTACAGGTACGGTTCAGAGCAGACACCGCTTCAGGCCCCTAACCCGGCTCAGCCGAGCCACCTCAAGTGTGAGCTATCGAGGAGTAATCCTTGTACTCCACTCGTTGCTGACTCTGTATGGCCGTCCTAGGGTACTGAACCACGGTTTTCCTTACAGGTAAGGAGTCGGGTGACCCCACGGTGCCCGCGCAGGGTATCTTAGCGGAACAACAGGCCAGGTGTATTCCACCGGTGTGCGGCAGGCCTGGTACTGTTCGTGGCCGACAGATATCCTGTTGTACGAAAGTCGAGCTCTTCGGAGCAAACGCGAGACAAGGTAAGGAGACGGTTCACTTTGTTGGTAACCGCACGAGTTGGTGGGACGACAGGGCAGGCACCAACGTTACTGGTGGTCCTGGCTGCTGACGTTGACCGCGACTCATTCATTAAGGGACAACGATAACAGTTGTCTCGACAGAAAATTAATAAAATGCTTAACGGTTCAGGTGGATGACTTGAGTGGGTCGACGTGCCCTATACGCACTACCTCCACGTGGGATTACGGTGTGGGACCTCCGCGTTGTGGTCTCGTTCGAAAGATCTGAAAGATGTCCAGTTCAGCATTGTGGCAGGGACGGATCGCGCTGCGGCGTTGGAATTCACCCTCCTCACAACGACCCGGGGAGCGAGGGGTGATAGGCCCATGACCCCCTTGCCCTTAGGGCTGTAGACCGGAGGGGACCTCTCTGATGAGCCGTAGGATGGGCCTCGGCGTGTCGGATAGCCTCGGTGGGGTGTTCCCTAACAAGGTGGACGCCACCATGGAGATTCGAGCGTGTAGGGTAACAGTAGTAAAGCCCCTGCAGGGAAGATAATCTATTCGAATAGCCGTGTCCACGGTAACAGGAAACTTTATGTTGAAGCCAGAGCCTACTACTACAAACTACTACTATTAAACTGTTGGTTTCGGTTTCTTTTCCTCGCAGGGAGTCTAGGAAGGGAACTCGGAGGCATTATATTTATTAATATTACAACTTACTATTATACAATGCTGCAGCAACTTCTGCTGCATTGTTATTACATTCATGCTATTGAACTGTTGGCTGTTCTCTTCTTGTGCTTCAAGATTCGTCGGAAGATGCTAGTCTTCGATAGGCCTAGCTTCTCTTACTTATTCTGATTTCTACCTTGCAGTCCACTAGATACAACCTTCCCCTTCCATTTGATACAAATGCATAAATGCTTAGTAGCGGACGTAAGACTCGCGGGTATACTAGATACTCACCCTTGCTTTATTTCCCCTTTTCACTTTGCCTGATCGGCTGCTGCAGTCGACGCTGGAGACCAGGAGCAGGCGATTCCAGGAGGAGCCTACTACGTCGTCGAGTTCCCGTTGACCAGGAGTAGTTCGGTGGATCCAAGGCAGGAGGCCTCGCCTTTTCGATATGTACCTATGATGTTATTTTTGCTAGCCTTCTTAAGGCAAAACTTGACTAACTATGTATGTACTCAGATATGATGATTGTATGACTTATGTATTCGGGTCCGTGCGACCCCCTTTCTTGTAATATATTGGTTTATCCTTTTGTGTTTAGTGTTGTACTGTGATATTATCACCGTGGCACCTTGATCTCGATCATGTACCCTGCGTGTATGATTACTATACATGATCATAAATCGAGGGCGTCACAAGTTGGTATCAGAGCTGACATCCTGTAGGAAGCCACCCAGCACTACCTGGTCGAAGTTGAGTCTAGACTTTGAAAAACTATTTTGCTAACTTAATATTTGGCTTACGGGCCCACATCGATGTCACTACGTGTGATATCTATGGTATTAGGATCCTTTTCTCCGTACCTATGCTCTGGGACTCTGCTCTCTTATCCTTGCTGGTAAGTTTTACAAACTCTGACATTAGGATCACGTTCTCTTGATTTTACCCGGCATTCTGGTGCTTCCCCATTGATTGAGTCGTGTCGCAGGAGTTCTGACCCAGGTCCCGGACCGCGGATCCCATTCTCATTCTGGGCAGGCCGCGCGTTCTCTGGCACAAACTCATGTGGCCAAAAGTTTTCTTGCGTCTTGATTGACATATCGGAAGCTATGTCGCGTCGTGTAATCCTTACCGCGGTCTACGCGCCTGTCAGGACCCGGGGTTCGCGTATGCAAGACTCGCTACAACACAATCATATGGAGAGCCGATAACCGTACCCACTTTTCTAAGCAGACAAGGCCAAGAAGAAAACATTCTCGGAAAGCATCGTACGTGAGGGGCATCCCATCCAGGCCGGATGATCAACTGAGATGGGTCCTCATTGTCCGCACACAAGTCTAAATGATATGGGTGGTGAACTCCCATACTCATAGACAAGTCGCCTCAACCATACTATCGATTGTATTATAACCCTTACATAGACTAACTCCAGCCCGATCACTTAGTCGGGGTCTAGGGCGGGCTTGATCATACATCAAAGTGTGCACGTGACGGAGTCACGAGCAATCGCATCGCGATGCCCCAAGCTGCGCACATCTAAGGGCCACTTGGTGTATAAAAGATTGCCAACCAGATCACAACTAAGGTCTCGAAAACCCATACTAAGACATGCATGATATAATCATCCACGCAACACACATGTCTAGTATGAACAGCAGGTATCATTGCAATTCTCTACAAAGTTTACATCTTTATTGATAACTCTTACAGAGTGCACACATAGATCATGAGACCGTGATCCAACATTACAACATGCATGCGGAAGCAAAGTAGGTCTGAGTAGAGACAAGTTTAACAAATGGCTTAGATAAGCCTTATTTATAAACAAGCCCTTCACGAGGGAACTAGTCTGCTGACTGGGACTACACTAGCTTGGTCTTCAGTCGTCGAGCTCGAGGAAGAATCCACCTTCGGAATCAGTGGGTGCATATAAAACATAGAATAAGCAAACGTGAGTACAAAGTCGTACTCAGCAAGACTTACGTAGGAGCTATACTATTCATGCACATGTATCAAGGTAAAGGGAGGTGGGGTTCATAAGCAGAAGTGCCAGCTTTGACTTGGCTAGTCGTGAACTACGAGTACCAGACTTGAGGTAAGAAGCGTACACGATTCCTCTACATGTCTCCAACCAATTACACCACTATGGTGCCTTCCTCGACTTCCCACGAGAAAGCACGCCATAGCACTCACGCTTATCTTGGCAAGTTTTATAAGTATCCATTGAAGTTGTCTAATAATCAAGCTAAGCTTTCCAAGCAGTCCATAACCGTGGACGCGGCTATTGGAATAGTTTTGTTAACCCTGCAGGGGTGTACCGCTACACACACATGACCACCAGTTACCGCCTTTGGCCTCGACACCATTCAAGGGGTGTCGGCGAGGATGTTCACCACAACACTTCGCCCACAACTCCATTCTAGTCCAGAGAGTCGCCTATCTGAGGGGGATCCGTATGGAAGTCCAGCCGAGGTTCCAGTACAGCCTCAAACGATGTGTGCAGGGTCCCAAGCCGGTCTGAGCAGCCGTTCATCCACTTCGCAGACCGTACCACAGCCCTACCAGAACTTGCGAACTAATGCGACTTCTGGGGTTCGAAAGGGGTGAGGTACTAGGTTGAGAGGGGTCAGTGAGCCCAATGTGTGGTTGCACTCTTCTTCTTGGATCACCACACAAGAACTCAGACTTAAGGCGGTGTTCAACGAGACAACCCACTGTGTACTCCTACACAGCCTCTCATCGTTCACCTTGTATTAGGGTAGATTCACCAACACACTTCGACCATCATCAACATGATCACTACCATCCCGACTCACAAAAGAGTAACCTCATTGTAACTCTAAGCATGAAATAAGCACTAACAGTTGTAGGGGCCACATGATATCAAACAACTCCTACATCTGCTAGGATTGTGGTTTGCTTACTACTGTGACAAAATGATAGGTCATGCAAAGGATTGGGTTCAACTATGCTGTATAATCGACAACAAGTTGATCATCCTCTTTCATGCATAAGCGAGACTGAGAAGGAAATGGGTTTTTATCGACATGATCAAATGGGGTTTGCTTGTCTTGCTGACGAGGTTCAAACACAGTGTCTTCAACGAAGGGGGTGGCCTCCGGTTCCGGCTCCACCTCTATTCGATAGCAAACAAATTCAAACAAGCTATCAATATAAAGACAATGCACAATCACAAGATCAAGTGTTATAACATAGTGTATGGGGTGCTGATGTGTTGCCAATTCCATTTAAATGGAGTGTATTGCATTTGAGTTGCAAATTCAAAATCCATTTGATTTCTCGATGACTTTCAAATGCATTTGAATCCATGAATGTTCATTTGAAATGGTTGAGCATGAAGTGATGTTGTAAAGGTGAGGTAAAGTCTCTGATGTGTGGATGAAACCATTTAAAAGAAGTGTGTTGCAAAGTCATTTGCAAGATCACTCCAAATTTGAATTTGAAAATGATCGATATGCACATATGCCACTGTTCACACATTTGAAAATGGTCAAACATGAAAAAAAGGTCCATATTCACAAACCTTGTATTTTTCTGATAATTTTAGACATACTATTTGTCCAATTTGGGGTTGAAATGAATTAGTTATTAATTTCCAAAGTTTAAGCTATTTTCTTCCTTTTCTGGATTAAATTAAATGCTTTAACCTTTACTGCGTCATGCTTGCGCAAGGGTGACGTCAGGGGGGCACTGACCAGTGGGGTCCCCATGTCAGCGGCTGGGTTAATAAACCCTATTAGTTTTAAACTAACCACGGGATTAGGGGGGCCCTGGGGCCAGAAGTCAGTGGCTAAGGGGGTCATTAGGAGGTGGGTTAGGCCCTAATGGCGTCGACGGAGAGCACTGTTCGCCGGAGGCTTGCCGGAGTTGGGAAAACGAGCTCGGGGAAGGGATTGGCGGGCACCAGCGTGATCTCCATCGTCTCCCGCGTCGATTGGACCTAGCTGGGGCTCAAGGAGACCACCGGAGCGTCGCCGGCGTCGGAGTTGGCAGAGGCAGAGGCTAGGGCTGTATCGAACTTACGCTCTGGAGCGCCGTTTTGACCGTGGCCTTGTGCAACAGGTTGCTGGGAGCACCAGGAGGATGATGGGCTAGTCGGGCGAGACGCTAGCGTACGGTGGCCAGAGCTTCACCAGCCATGGCGGCGGTGAGCTCCTGCTCCCATGACCGATCGCGAAAGAGATAGGAGGTAGAGGCAGCGATGGAGGGGTTATGCTCACCGTGCTGCTGGAAACTCGACGGAGCAAACGGGAGAGGTGGGGAGGCTTCAACGGCGAAGAATTTGTCGAAGTTATTCCTGGTGGCCGGCGAGGACTTGGTGACGATTCCGGCGGCTTGGGGTCGAATCAGCTCGTGATTCCTTGCATGTCGACAAAGACGAAGACGGCAAGGAGGAAGAACAACTCGGTGCGGCTCGGGGATGACGTTGGCTACGAGTGTTTCACGTCATGGCGACGGCGGCGTTCTGCTGGTCGTCGGGTTCGTCGCGGGAGCAAGAGGGAGAGGCTCTGGAGAGGGGGAATGGAGGCACGGGTCTCCCAGGTGTGGCGTGGCGCGTGTAGAAGGCGTAAGAGGGGCAGGTGGAGGCCAGGGCGTTTTCTCCGTGCTCGGCTGGCTCGGTGGCTTTCCACCGAGCAGCTTGGGGGCGCGGGGGTGGGGAAGTAGACCCCTGTGCCCCTGGTGGGCTAGCTGGGCCGGCTGAGCTGGGCTTCGCCCAGGCGACAGGTAAGTTTTCCTTTTCCTTTTTTGTTTTACTTTTTCTATTTCTTTTCTGTATTTATGTTCTGCGTATTAAATAAAATAGCTAGGCATTTTTAAAAATGCTCAAAATTTATATTTGGACTTACATGACTTTTGAACATTTGAACATTTTTGAAATTCAAAATATTTGAATTCCAATTCAAATAGGGGGTTTTGATTAATTCCAAGGTCCTGTTTGAATATTTGAAAAATCCATGAGCATGGGAATGCTACCACATCACTTTATATGTGATCACACTCATTTATGTGACTTTTCAAAAATGCAAAAGGAATTTTTGGAGCAACTTTTTTATCTGGCCATTTGAATTAAATTCATCTAGGGGTGTTCTCTTCCCATTTCAATTTCTTTTGGAAATTTTTAACATGATGCAAAGTGAGACTTGATCCTAGCACATACCTAACAGAGGGTTCTGACAACTCTCCCCCACTCAAAAGATTCTCGTCCCGAGATTTAGAAGTCTGCGTGAGGAAGGAGGGGTACTCGGCACTGAGACGGTCTTCTCTCTCCCACGTTGCTTCTTTCTCGGAGTGGTGTGACCATTGCACTTTCAGAAACTTAATCTTCTAACAACGTGTGACACGCTCTGCTGAATCAAGAACACGAACGGGGTATTCTCGATAAGAAAGGTCATCTTGGAGATCAAGCGTTTCATGGTCTACTTCGCGGATGGGGTCCTTGAAGCAACGCGTGAGTTGTGACACATGGAATACATCATGTACTCGGGAAAGGTGCGGGGGTAGTTCAAGTTGGTAGGTAACTTCTCCACATTTAGCAAGAATGCGGAAAGGTCCGATGTAACGTGGGGCCAACTTTCCTTTGATACCGAAGCGTTGGGTTCCCTTCAGAGGATGTAACAGCCCAGATTTCACAAAAATTCAAAATTTTGTTTTCGGTGTGAATTGTTTGATTGTCTGATTTGTCTGCGGTGTTTGCATCCCTGATTTATCAACGGCGATTATTTTTTCCCCTGTTATCTCGTACCGGACGGATACCGACCCTTTCCACCATGACACTCGACCTTTGCGACACTGGGTTTCACCCGATCACCGTCGCGAAAACCGGCACGAGACCAGCCGCAGCCAACGGAACAAAAACCCCCGTTTAATAATTAAACGGGTTATTTTTATAGCGCGCCGGAAAATTTTCTCGGAACGGTTCCAGTGCGAGGTGAACGCCACCGGATCGATGCGCTGATCGCGCAGTTCGAAGTTTTACCCGAATCGGAGGTCCTGCGGACCCCCGGCAGTCAGAAACGTAAGCACCGCGCGCGAGAGAGAAAAACCGGGGATGTTTTTGCAAACTGCCAGCCACCGGGGCTATATAAAGACCACCACTCTCCCACCCCCACTTAGGGTTTCCCTAGCCAAAAATTGCAGCCACCCCCCTGAGTTTGCTCAAATCTGCCCAATTTATCCCAAAATCCCGAAAATCTAGCCTCCCTTCGTTCTGGACCATCAGATCCGAAGATCCGACGGCCCAGGATTGCGCCACGTCACCACCCTTCTCTCCTCCCGTCCATCCGCCCGTGGAGGCTGAAGCCGCCTCCGCTCGAGCCTCCCCGTGGAGGAGCCACCGCCTCCTCGGCCGACGAGCCGCCGCGACCACGCCTCGGTGAGCTCCCTCCTCACAGCGCTGCCCCTCCTCCTCTTCTCCTTCCCCTCACCTCCTCCCTCCTTATCTGTACAAGGTGCTGCCATGGGAGGCCCTCGAGCCGAGCTCGCCGGAGCCAGGCCGCGTCGCCAGGAGACCCCGCCTCCTTCCAGATCTGCAGCGCCCCGACCACGCGCCCGTTCCGCCCCCTCCAGCCGTCCTCGCGAGCCGCCCGCGCCGCCGAGCACCACGGCCTCGGCCGGCTGAGCTCAAGCTCCGTCGCGCCGCCACAGGACCCCGCCGGCCTTCCTCCGCCTCCCTCCAGCACCGCCACCCCGGGTCCGGCCACACCTCGCCGCGCCGCCCCTCGCCAGTGCTGCGACGGCCTCCGCGAGCCGCCGCAACCGCCGTTGTCGGCCTTCCCGTCGTGCGGGAGCTCGTCCAGCCTGGGACAGGCGTCCCGTCGGCCGAATGGGCCTCCCCCAGTGCGTGGGCTGGCGCAGCCCAGCTACCGCGGCCCAGCACGCCCCAGCGAGCCCACTGCCAGCCTGGGCCAAGGCCCATGGTAAATCCCCCCTCCCTTTTCTTTTTTTTCTTATTATGTTGCTGATCCTAATGGGCTCGGCCCAGTGCTAGGTGACGCACGGTGCACTCTTTAGTTAAGTATCGCTCGCCCCCTGTGAGGCCTAGTTCGGCCCGAATAGATTTTTTTCTAGGAGTTTTATTATTATTTTGGAAGATTGTATAGTATTTTTTGCGGAACCCGTATCTTTTTAAAGGTAGCCCGGATCGCAACGCGTTAAACATGTAACTTGCTTAGAATTGTGTCTAGTTTAATAAAATGTGCTCTTTTGCCATGTTTGACTTTGTTTACATGTTGTTTACCTGCTAATTACATCGCATGCCACCGTAAACTGTTTCTTTAATAACTTTTTAACCGTTGCTCGGATTAAAATGTTTCTTATATGTAACTTGACTAGAATTGCATGTAGATTGTGTTTATGCTGCTCTTGCTTGCTAATAAAATAATAAAATATGGTTTAGGAAAGAACAGTACCAATTGCAATAATTATCGTGGGGTCCACAATAGTTGGCATGTATAGGTTTTACCCCCACTTAAAATGACTAGATTAGATAGTTTACTTTGTGCTTCACCTCTTGTCATGTTTGTGTGCTATGCCATGCTTGAGTGAGATGCCATGTTAACAACCTCTGCTCACCTTGTGTAGCTAAAAAACTTGAACCATCGTAAATGTGTGGTATCGTCGTGTGTGACGAGTACTCCACTTAAATTGTTAGTAACCGCTCTCGACGTTAGGTGCAATATCTCGTGTTGCTTCTTGTTGATGCTTCATCGTGTTTGCCTCGTATTAATAGATGCTTGCTCGTTGATTGCTTTCCAGTGTTTACCGTCTTGTGTGCTTCCGCGGGTACCTCTCGGAGACGATGCGAGCTTGCGATCAACTACACCTTCGGAACCCGACTTATCAACAGGCAAGGACTATACATTACTTATTTTCCATTCTATTTCAACCAGCGGTTTGCATGCTAGTCTAGGATAGGTTTGATGTTTGATCCTACCACATGTTTACAACCTCTTTCGAACCGATACAGCCATGTCCCCTCCCAGCAAACCATGTACTGCTATGTTACTATTGCTCGTTGCTCCGCCCCTGTTTAGTATGCATGCCTAGGATACTACGATGTTACCCCTGTTACTCCTTGGTTTGGGATATCACATTATTATATTGTTGTGGATGATATGATTATTATAATGTTGACTATATTCGACGAAGGATGGAAGGTCTAGGCTATCCCGCCCCGATGCTTTGTTCCATTCGAGTCACCTAGGATCCGAGTTCTGGGTATTGGTTTTAAGACTGAGCGTGACTAACCGCGTGTGGGATTTTATGGGGTCCCCTTTTCTTACCTATCTATCTTCAAACATTTCTAGTGGTGGCCTGAGCTGATTTACCATTTGAAACCCCGTGTGTGTGCTTGGTGGATCCCCTCGCACTTTTTAAACAAACCGGGCCAGCGGAGAAATGGTTTCTTTGTTGGCCCACACTGGTGAGCTAGGGAAGTCCCCTGTTATATAGGTGAGACTAACCCCGACCTTAGCCATACGGAAGAGTCCGATCCGAGGGCGCGGCCGGCTCTTGGGTTGGGTGTCGACTCACCGGGGGCCACACGGATTTGTTCGGTTTTAGCTAGAGGGATCTGTTGTTTCGGATCTCTTGGAACTAAATCATAAAATGGTTGCCTATGATGGGTAGCAACTGAGAGAGATGGGCGTGCGTGCGGAGCCTTGTAATGGGAAGTTAGTACACCCCTGTAGGGTTAAATCTTTTCGAGAAGCCGTGTGCACGGTTATGGACGACTTGAGACCTACTCCTTGTTCATAGACAACAACAACTGAGATAATCTTAATATAACTTGATCAACGTGTGTGTGCCTTGACTGCTTCTTGTTCGTCGGGATGCGAAGAGGAGGACAAGGATAGGATAGGTGTTATGTTTGCGTAAGTAGTTGATAGCAAGACTTGTTGGAGTCGATTCCTCATAGAATGCTTGGCTTCTTACCTTACTCTCTAGATCGTTAGCCACTTCATAAATGCTAGTGCGGCAGCAACCTCATCACTTACCCCTTCCTTACCGTAAACTACTAGTTGTCCTAGAATGACGAGTGATGAAGTCCTTGCTGGGTCAGTTGACCAGTACAGTTGGATGCTGAGTACTTCTGTACTCATCATACTACCCCCAAACTCTTTTCAGGGTTCTTGATCGACAACAGGTATGGTGATCGATGTTTCACGTGGAGACTCGACGATGACTAGTTAGGCGGATACCGGCGGAGGGCCTCGACCTGTGTGGTTATGGGATCGATGTTTTTCTCTTTGCCACTAGGCATTTTATTTAGTCTGTACTCAGACATGTATCTTTCGCTGTTGTATTGTATTAAGGCAGTTGTATGCCGATTGTATGAGATGTTGTATCCTTGTATCTGTAATGGTGTGATATCATGTTGGAAATTCGGGGCATATGACTTCGTAATATGTCGCGGTGGGACTGATATGTGCTTCGTCCCCGAATCTAGATGGAAACATCTAGATCTGGAACAGTACCGCATATCGGGCCTTACACAGGAGTAACCCGAAGGTAAGCCTTCTCGTCCAGATTGTAGCTTTCTTGCCTATGATGACGATCATAGTAGCTTTTCTGACGAGACTGGGCTGCTTTCAATTGATCACAAACAATGCGAACTTGCTCTTCTGCTTCCTTGATCATATCCGGTCCAAAGAATTGTCTTTCACCGGCTTCTGACCAGTTTAGGTGTGTTCGACATCTTCGTCCATAGAGGAGTTCAAAAGGAGCCATGTTCAGACTAGATTGGAAACTATTGTTATAACCAAATTCGCCGAATGGAAGAGACTTCTCCCAATTCTTTCTGAATGAGATAACACAAGCTCTGAGCATGTCTTCGAGAATTTGGTTAACTCTTTCGACTTGACCACTAGACTGAGGATGGAAAGCTGTGCTAAAGGAGAGATGAGTTCCCATAGAATGTTGGAAGCTTCCCCAGAATCTAGAGGTGAAAAGGCTACCACGATCAGAATTGATTTCCAAAGGAACACCATGAAGAGACACAATTCTAGAGACATACAAGTCCGCTAACTGGCTAGCACTTATAGACTCGCGAACTGGAAGGAAGTGAGCAACTTTGGAATGTCTATCCACAACAAAGAAGATGGCATCATTTCCTTTCTGGGTTTTTGGAAAGCCAGTGATGAAATCCATACTGACTTTGTCCCATTTCCACTTTGGAATAGGAAAAGGTTGAAGAGTACCAGCATGTCTTTGGTGTTCTGCCTTAATGCGACGACAAAAATCACATTCGGCAAAAAATCGAGCAATGTCTCTTATCATCCTAGTCCACCAAAATCTCTGGCGTAGATCTCGGTACATTTTTGTGCTACCGGGATGAATCGAGAGGGGTGTGTCATGGGCTTCTTTGAGGATAATTTGCCTTAGCTCCCTATTCTTAGGTACTACCAAACGATTTCCAAAGAATACCGTTCCTTTACTATCTGTGGAGAAACATTTAGCAACTCCGCTAGCAATGTTCTCCTTGATCCGGCGAACACCTCATGCACGCCTTTGGGCAACTATGATTTGATCCTCAAGAGTTGGTTTCGCCACCAAGGTAGAAAGATAGCCATGAGGAACAATCTCAAGATTGAGCTTTCGAAATTCCTCATGAAGAAGTGGTTGACACTGTTGTAACATGAGGTTGTTACAATATGACTTACGACTTAGTGCATCAGCCATGACATTGGCTTTGCCTGGGGTGTAAGAAATTCCTACGTCGTAATCTTTTATCAACTCAATCCAGCGTCTTTGCCTGAGATTAAGATCTGGCTGGGTGAATATGTATTTGAGGCTTTGGTGGTCGGAATAGATCTCACAAATATTACCAAGGAGGTAATGTTGCCAGGTTGTCAGGGCATGAACTACGGCAGCGAGTTCGAGATCATGGGTAGGATAGTTCTCTTCATGTGGACGCAATTGGCGTGAAGCATAAGCTACCACATGTCTATCTTGCATAAGTATGCATCCTAACCCTTGCCGTGAAGCATCACAATAGATCTTGAAATCCTTTTTGGTGTCTGGAGGCGCAAGTAAGGGTGCAGAAGTCAATCTTCTTTTTAGCTCTTGAAAGCTTTCACGCACTTGGGAGTCCACTGGAATTTCTTATCTTTCTTGAGGAGTTCAGTTAGAGGCTTTGCAACTTTAGAAAAGTTCTCAACGAAGCGGCGGCAATAGCTTGCTAAGCCAAGAAAACTCCTAACTTTCTTAACCGATTCTGGTGGAGTCCAGTCAAGGATGGCCTGAACTCTCTCGGGATTGACAGCAATGCCTTTTGCAGAAATCATGTGGCCTAAGTAGGTCACTTCTGGTAGCCAAAATTCACACTTGGAGAATTTAGCATACAGGTGATGCTCTCGAAGTTTCATCAATACCAACCTAAGATGTTCGGCATGTTCTTCTTCATTGTTCAAGTAGATGAGAATGTCATCAAGATAAACTACAACAAATTTATCTAGGTACTCGATGAAGATCGAATTCATCATGCGTGAGAAAGTGGCGGGGGCATTGGTTAAACAAAAGGACATGACGGTGTACTCGTAAAGACCATAACGAGTAGTGAAAGCCATTTTGGGAATGTCCTCGTTTCGGAATTTGATTTGATGATAGCCTAATCTCAAATCCATCTTGGAGAAGACAGAGGATCCAGCAAGTTGATCATAAAGATCATTGATCCTGGGCAGTGGGTACTTGTTCTTTATCGTCACTAGATCTAGCGGGAGATAGTCTACGCACATCTTTCTGTTCCATCTTTCTTCGTTACGAACAGAACAGGGCAACCCCATGGAGATGAGCTAGGGCGGATGAATCCTTTTGCCAAGAAAGCTTCAAGTTGGATTTTAAGCTCAGCTAACTCACGTGGGGCCATTTTGTATGGGCGTCTGGAAATTGGAGCGGTTCCTGGCATAAGATCCACTATGAACTCTACACATCTGTCCGGTGACTAGATTTGAGGATTTGGATTACTGGATAGTTTTCCTAAGGATGACCATGGCTTACTAGGGGCTACAACAGATATGTCAGAGTAGCAAAGTAACCCAACACGATGGTCAGTGTGGTTATTCTGGCTAGAAGACATCTAAGCTGGGAGGAAGAGCTGCAAATGCATCAATATAGGTTTCTAGAATAAACCTACATCAAACACTATGGAACTGTCGGGAATGCCACCTAACTAATCTTCTAGAAAGACAACCGAATTATAGAGAAGGATTTTGCAAATGCATCAGATTATGAGGAAACCTGGAATGACTCGGACAGCATAACGGCTGTAATTGCAATAGAAAACAATTTCTTACAACACGGAAACATCACTTACATACGATGTAAGAAATCAGGAAGCATAACAACTATAGCAAATCGAACACAACTTTCCTACGGCTACAAGGAAGCAATCAACGAGATGTTCTAGTAAGACATAGATGAGCCTAGTCCTATCTTGCCGTAGAATAAGATGAGGGTGACTCAGAACTCAGAACGATGAAGATAAGGAGAAAAAAGAAGCCTTATGTTGTTCCCTTATATACCCAGAGTAACTATATAACTATAGAAGGCTAGACGCAACTTCGACCAAGGCTGATAATCCTATAGTCAGTTCTGCTCTGATACCAATTCTGTCGGGACCCGGGGTTAGTGTATGCAAGACTCGCTACAACACAATCATATGGAGAGCCGAGAACCGTACCCACTTGTCTAAGCAGACAAGGCCAAGCACAGAATGTTCTCGGAAAGCATCGAACGTGAGGAAGATCCCATCCAGGCCGGATGATCAACTAAGATGGGTCCTCATCGTCCGCACACAAGTCTAAATGATATGGGTGGTGAACTCCCATACTCATAGACAAGTCATCTCAACCATACTATTGATTGTATTATAACCCTTACATAGACTTACTCCAGCCCGATCACTTAGTCGGGGTCTAGGGCGGGCTCGATCATACATCAAAGTGTGCACGTGACAGAGTCACGAGCAATCGCATCGCGATGCCCCAAGATGCGCACAGCTAAGGGCCACTTGGTGTATAAAAGACCGCCATCCAGATCACAACTAAGGTCTTGAAAACCCATACTAAGACATGCATGATATAATCATACACGAAGCACACATGTCTAGTATGAACAGCAGGTATCATTGCAATTCTCTACAAAGTTTACATCTTTATTGATAACTCTTACAGAGTGCACACAGAGATCACGAGACCGTGATCCAACATTACAACAAGCATGCAGAAGAAAAGTAGGTCTGAGTATAGACAAGTTTAACAAATGGCTGAGAGAAGCCTTATTTATAAACAAGCCCTTCACGAGGGAACCAGTCTGCTGACTGGGACTACACTAGCTTGGTCTTCCGTCGTCGAGCTCGAGGAAGAATCCACCTTCGGGGTTTGTGGGTTCATCTAAAACATAGAATAAGAAAACGTGAGCAAAAAGTCGTACTCATCAAGACTTACGTAGGAGCTATACTACTCATGCACATGTATCAAGGTAAAGGGAGGTGGGGTTCATAAGTAGAAGTGCCAGCTTTGGCTTGGCTAGTCCTGAACTACGAGTACCATACTTGAGGTAAGAAGCGTACATGAGTCCACTACATGTCTCCAACCAATTACACCACTATGGTGCCTTCCTCGACTTCCCACGAGAAAGCACGCCATAGCACTCACACTTATCTTGGCAAGTTTTATAAGTATCCATTGAAGTTGTCTAATAATCAAGCTAAGCTTTCCAAGCATTCCATAACCGCGAACATGGCTATTCGAATAGTTTTGTTAACCCTGCAGGGGTGTACCGCTACACACACATGACCATTAGTTACCGCCTTTGGCCTCGACACCATTCAAGGGGTGTCGGCGAGGATGTTCACCACAACACTTCGCCCACAGCTCCGTTCTAGTCCAGAGAGTTTCCTATCTGAGGGGGGTCGGTATGGAAGTCCGGCCAAGGTTCCAGTACAACCTCAAACGATGTGTCTCTTCTTCTTGGATCACCACACAAGAACTCAGACTTAAGGCGGTGTTCAACGAGACAACCCACTGTGTACTCCTACACAGCCTCTCATCGTTCACCTTGTATTAGGGTAGATTCACCAACACACTTCCACCATTATCAACGTGATCACTACCATCCCGACTCACAAAATAGTAACCTCATTGTAAGTCTAAGCATGCAATAAGCAGTAACAGTTGCAGGGGCCACATGATATCAAACAACTCCTACATCTGCTAGGATTGTTGTTTACTTACTACTGTGAAAAAATGATAGGTCATGCAAAGGATTGGGTTCAACTAAGAGGTAGAATCGACAACAAGGTGATCATCCGATTTCATGCATAAGCGAGACTGAGAGGGAAATGGGTTTTTATCGACATGATCAAAGGGGGTTTGCTTGCCTTGCTGACGAGGTTCAAACACAGTGTCTTCAACGAAGGGGGTGGCCTCCGGTTCCGGCTCCACCTCTATTCGATAGCAAACAAATTCAAACAAGCTATAAATATAAAGACAATGCACAATCACAAGATCAAGTGTTATAACATAGTGTAAGGGGTGATGATGTGTTGCCAATTCCATTTAAATTGAGTGTATTGCATTTGACTTGCAA
This sequence comes from Bromus sterilis, assembly GCA_950022295.1. NCBI lineage: Eukaryota > Viridiplantae > Streptophyta > Magnoliopsida > Poales > Poaceae > Bromus > Bromus sterilis. The sequence continues at coordinate 333,934,260 of OX465596.1, read as the reverse complement.
ATTCAAACTCCATTTGATTTCTCGATGAATTTCAAATGAATTTGAATCCATGAATGTTCATTTGAAATGGTTGAGCATGAAGTGATGTTGTAAAGGTGAGGTAAAGTCTCTGATGTGTGGATGAAACCGTTTAAAAGAAGTGTGTTGCAAAGTCATTTGCAAGATCACCCCAAATTTGAATTTGAAAAGGATCCATATGCACATATGCCACTGTTCACCCATTTTAAAATGGTCAAACATGAAAACAAAGTCCATATTCACAAACCTTGTATTTTTCTGATAATTTTAGACATATTATTTGTCCAATTTGGACTTAAAATGAACTAGTTATTAATTTCGAAAGATTAAGCTATTTCTGCCTTTTGTAGATTAAATTAAATGCTTTAACCTTTACTGCGTCATGCTTGCGCAAGGGTGACATCGGGGGGGGCTCTGACCAGTGGGGTCCCCATGTCAGCGGCTGGGTTAATAAACCCGGTTAGTTTTAAACTAACCAGGGGATTAGGGGGGCCCTGGGCCCACAAGTCAGTGGCTAAGGGGGGTCATTAAGAGGTGGGTTAGGCCCTAATGGCGTCGACGGCGAGCACTGTTCGCCGGAGACTTGCCGGAGTTGGGAAAACGAGCTCGGGGAAGGGATTGGCGGGCACCAGCGTGATCTCCATCGTCTCCCGCGTCGATTGGACCTAGCTGGGGATCAAGGAGACCACCGGAGCGTCGCCGGCGTTGGAGTTGGCGGAGATAGAGGCTAGGGCTGTGTCGAACTTGCGCTCTGGGGCGCCGTTTTGACCGTGGCCTTGTGCAACAGGTTGCTGGGAGCACCAGGAGGGTGATGGGCTAGTTGGGCGAGACACTAGCACACGGGGGCTAGAGCTTCACCAGCCATGGTGGCGGCGAGCTCCTGCTCCCATGGCAGATCGCGAAAGAGACAGGAGGGAGAGGCAGCGATGGAGGGGTTCTGCTCACCGTGCTGCTAGAAACTCGACGGAGAAAATGGGAGAGGTGGGGAGGCTTCAACGGCGAATAATTTGTCGAAGTTCTTCCCGGCGGCCGGCGAGGACTTGGTGACGATTCCGGCGGCTTGGGGTCGAATCAGCTCGCGATTCCTTGCATGTCGACGAAGACGAAGACGGTGAGGAGGAAGGACAACTCGGTGCGGCTCGGGGACGACGTTGGCTACGGATGCTTCACGTCATGGCGACGGAGGCGTTCTGCTGGTCGTCGGGTTCGTCGCGGGAGCGAGAGGGAGAGGCTCTGGAGGGGGGGAATGGAGGCACGGGTCTCCCAGGTGTGGCGTGGCGCGCGTAGAAGGCGCGGGAGGGGCAGGTGGAGGCCAGGGCGTCGTCGCCGTGCTCGGCTGGCTCGGTGGCTTTCCACCGAGCAGCATGGGGCGCGGGGCTGGGGAAGAAGACCCCTGTGCCCCTGGTGGGCTGGCTGGGCCGGCTGAGCTGGGCTTCGCCCAGGCGGCAGGTAAGTTTTTCCTTTCCCTTTTCTGTTTTCCTTTTCCTATTTCTTTTCTGTCTTTATGTTCTGCTTATTAAATAAAGTAGCTAGGCATTTTAAAAAATGCTCAAAATTTATATTTGGACTTACATGACCAGTAGCTAGTCATTCCCAACTTTTGAACATTTTAGAAATTCAAATTATTTGAATTCCTATTCAAATAGGGGTTTTTCATTAATTCCAAGTTCATGTTTGAATATTTGAAAAATCCATGAGCATGGGAATGCTACCACATCACTTTATATGTGATCACACTCATTTATGTGACTTTTCAAAAATGCAAAAGGAATTTTTGGAGCAACTTTTTATCTGGCCATTTGAATTAAATTCATCTGGGGGTGTTCTCTTCCCATTTCAATTTCTTTTGGAAATTTTTAACATGATGCAAAGTGAGACTTGATCCTAGCACATACCTAACAGAGGGTTCTGACAGCGCCGCCTACTAAGTCCTTTTTCCTTAATTTATACGACGTTACGCTGCCCGATTTTGACCGACTATGTGCAAAGATCTGTATGTCTTTATGACTACTATTGTGTATGTACCGCACTTCTGGTTCATTGCTCGTACTACATCATGTATGACTTCTCATCCTTGCAAATACTTTGTCTGAACTAACCCCTACTGTTCAGGCAGGATGGCTGACGATCCCCCACCCCCACCGTATTTTGCCGCCCTGATGCAACAGTTTGAGCTGAACCGTGAGCAGTTTGATCTGAACCGTCAGTTCATGGCCGGAGTAGTGGCCCAGCTTCCAAACCATAATGCCCCAATCACACTACAAGAGTTCGTGCGCCTCAACCCGTCCACTTTTCGCGACTCAGCAAATCCTATGGATGCTGATGATTGGCATCATGATATCGCCTTTCAGATGGAGTCAGCTGCTGTTGCCCCTGACAGTTATGTCACCTATGCGACGTATCATCTGAGGGGTCCAGCTGCTCAATGGTCGGAAAGCCACAGGCTTGCGCTGCCACATGGAACTGTAACCACTTGGCAAGAATTCGAGTCAGATTTCCGTGCATGGCACATTCCTCTAGGTCTGATGGACCAGAAGAAGGAGGAGTTCCGCAAACTCCGTCAGGGCCAGACAACTGTTGATGAGTATCATAGGAAATTCCTTGAGTTGTCCTGCTATGCTGAGAGAGACGTCGCCACCGACGCTCGCAAACAGGAGAAATTCAGAGAAGTACTGCGTCCTGATATAGAGCTCGCACTTGTCCTTCATGATTGTGCGGACTTTGCGACCCTTGTCAGCAAGGCTTTCCAAGTTGAAACTGCTCTGACTAAGCACCATGAGTCGCTCAAGCGTGCTCGAGATGCTGGCCCATCTTTGGGTCGGCCCGTTCAGAAACTTCAAGTCTGTCTCCCACACAATGTTTTTCACCGGCCTGCTCCAACGCCAAGGTCGTCTTATGTTGCACCTCGTCTGCCTCCGCCTCCGAGACAGCTAACAGTACCGGCTGAACAGCCCAATATTATGGCTCCTCCCCAGAACAATAGCTTATGTCGCCAGTGTGGACAGCCAGGTCACCGCGCACCTTGTCCTCCTGTTCGCAGAAAAAGAAGTTGTAGAAGCCATCATTCCAGTAACTGCAACACCAAACAGTGTACTATGAGTTGTGCTCAAGTCACTCATGTTAAGATGGAAGAAGCTCGCGAGTCCCCAAAAATAGTGATGGGAACCTTACTCGTCAATTCAACACCAACTTTTGTTCTTTTTGATTCCGACGCATCGCATTCCTTTTTGTCCCAATCATTTTCTCAGTTGCATGGAATAGCTATGAAACCCTTGGCCACTCATTTAGCGGTCAATGCTGTTGGATCTCAGAGCAGTGCCACCATGATGAGCCCTGAAACCACCATTGCAATTGTGGGACTGTTGTTCCCTGCTCCTCTTATTGTCCTGAAGTCGTCCAACATTGATGTCATACTGGGTATGGATTGGTTGGCGGCACATGATGCCCGTATCCACTGTGCCACTAAGACAGTTCTACTCACGCACCCTTCTGGCAAAAAGATTCTGTATTCGGCCCGAACAATCAGCATGCCGAAGGCCAGATATATGCTCTGAATGCTTTGAATACCTCACCTCTTGAAGGGATCGAGAATGTTCCAGTTGTTCGCGATTTTCTCGACGTCTTTCCAGAAGAACTGCCGGGAATACCCCTGATCAGAGATGTCGAATTCGTCATCGACCTGACGCCTGGCACCGTCCGTATTGCTAAGCGCACTTATAAGATGCCGCCTCACCACCTCCTTGAACTTAAGAAGGAGATTGACACAACACTTCAAAAGGGCTTCATCCATCCAAGTTCCTCTGCTTGGGGAGAACCTTCACTCTTTGTTAAAAAGAGCGATGGAACGAACCATTTTGTCCAAGATTACCGACCTATCAACCAGGCAACAATACAGAACAAGTATCCACTCCCTCGGATCAACGATCTACATGATCAACTTGATGGATCTACGGTGTTCTTGAAACTCGACTTGATATTGGGTTACCATCAGATTCGGGTCCGCGAAGAGGACATTCCTAAGACCGCTTCCATTACTCGCGATGGTTCATACGAGTACACCGTCATGTCTTTTGTCCTAACCAAAGCCCCAGCCACTTTCTCTCGGTTGATGAACTATATATTCATGGAATACCTCGACAAGTTCGTCCTGGTTTATCTGGATGATATCTTGGTATACTCCAAGAATGAAGAGGAACATGCTGAACACCGTCGTCTTATACTGGAAAAGCTTCGAGAACACAA